>CM049434.1:58967475-68967475 GCA_026929855.1 Poa annua
TACCCCATCTTCCTCCACACTCTCTTCGCTGGGCTGGTGCCGCCGTACTCTCCTTTCCTCGAGGCCGTCCTCGAGTTCTACCAGGTCCACCTTCTGCACCTCCACCCCAACGCCATCCTTGTCCTCTCCATTTTCGCCTTCTTGTGTGAGGCGCACTTGGGAGTGAAGCCCTCCATCGCTCTCTTCCGAAGCTTCTACGCTCTGCGGAATACTGCGAGGAAGGAGCGGACGGGCTGTGTATCCTTCCGCATCGCGGACGGCATGGGAGATGTCTATATCCCCATGGCCTGGAACGGCGACAAGCCTGTGACGGCGGTGTCGAAGAAGGTGGAGGACTTCAGGCAGAAGTGGTTCCTCATCCGCGTTCCCTCGGAGAGCTCCCTTCTTGAGGTCCCCGAGGCGGCGCCGGTGAAGAACACCCACTGGAGCATGCGCTCCCTGGAGGGGCAGGAGATAGCCGGCCTCGTGGGCCACCTGAAGGCGCTTCGCGAGCACGGCCTGACCGGCCAGATGGTGGCGGCGGAGTTCGTGAGGCGCCGCATCGCCCCCCTGCAGGCGCACAAGAAGGCGATGTGGGCGTACTCAGGGCCTACAGACTCGCTGCGGCTGCACCTGAGCGACCACCGCCCCGCAGTCGTCGAGGTCATCCTAGGAGGCCTCTTCGTCAACCCGGAGGTGCCCGAGAGGGTTCACGTAGCGATACGGCCCCTCTTTGAGGTTCCGGACAAACGCCGGGCCATCCTGACGGACGCGCCCGCATTCACCCCGCTAGGCCTGGCGGGGGATGAAGAGGAGGAGGGGCCCATGCCAGCGGGCACCACCGAGTCGCCAAGCGCGTCTGACTCGGAGCAGGGCGACGCGGAGACGAGGGCGGGGCCCTCTGCCGGCGTAGGGAGCTCGGCGGGCGTGGGGAGTTCTGCCGGCGTTGCGCCCCCGGCGGGGGAGGCTGACGAGCATTCCTCCGGCGACAGCGAGGAGGCCGCGGCGGGGCGCTACGAGCCGAGGACTAAGGCGGCCCACGACAGGCCCGCCGGGGAGCCCCCGAACGCTCCCCACAAGAGGAAAGCCGAGGAGGCCCTCGAGGCGGAGGCGCGGGCTGTGCCTTCATGGTGCTCGCCTGGCATGACGTGGGTGGACACCCGCGCCAAGAAGACGAGGTAAGATTCTTTTACCCTTCTCTTTCCTTTCTGAGTCCAGCTTGCTTGCTCTTGTTTCTTGACCAATTCTTTGCCTTTCACCACAGCAGCCCCGCTCCTGCGAAGCGCCGCAGGCTTCGGAAGGCCGCAGACGTGAAGAGGGCCGCCCCTGACGCCGCACCAGAGGCTGAGGCCGGCGAGGCCGCGGCGGCGGAGGCCTCGAGGCCTACAGGCTCTCGGGAGGAGGTACCTCAGGCGGAAGCATCTGCGCCGCCACTCGAGGCAGAGCGGGTGGAGGAGCAGGTGGAGAGGGCGCCCACTCCTCCCCGCGCAGCTACCCCGCCAGCGCAGCCAGAGGCTCCTGCGGGTGCCGAGTCGGCGCCGAGCCCTCCCAAGTCTCGCAGGGAGGGCACTCCACCGCCGCCACCGGGCACCGCGGGGGAGGAGGAAACCGCAAGGGCCGGGCCTCACGCCCCTGTCCCGGAGGCGGATCGGGAGGTGCCGCACGAGGGGGGAAGCACAGGGGGCCGGGGACCGAGCACGGAAGAGGTCCTGCCTCCGAGCCCCCAGGCCCACGCGAGGGCGTCTGCCGCGGAGCCGGACGCGGGCGCGGGCCCTTCTAGGCCGCGCGGTCCGCCCCAGGGCCTTGCTCTGGGCCGGTTCGACTGGGGTCGAGGGCGCCGCGACGTCGCCTTCCGCTTCATGCGGGAATCCCTGGAGGGGCTCGAGGCCTACCTGGCCACCGAGGACCAGGCGCTCGCCCGCCAGAGAGACGAGCTCGCCGACGCCTGGGCCGCCTTCCACGCGGCAGTAGAGGCCCGGCGCAAGAGCGACCAGGCGCTGCAGGCGGAGCGCGAGGAGGCGGCGCGCTTTGCCGAGGAGGTTCGCGAGGGGGCCTTGCGTGAAGCTGAGGAGCTCCTGCAGCCCCTGAGGGCTGAGCGCCGAGCCGCTGCCGAGGACCTCGCCGCAGCCAAGGCAGAGCGGGAGGCCGGAGAGCACTCGCTGGCGGCGAAGCACGCCGAGCTCGTCGAGCTCGAGAAGAAAATCCTGGCGGATGCCGGGGTGGTGCGGACCGCCCTCGAAGAGCTCCGCACGGGCCTGGAGGCCCGCGGGCGCGCTTTGAGCGAGCGCGAGGAGGATGCTCGCCGGCGCGACGAGCAGCTGGCGCTGAGGGAGCAGGAGCTGTCCGGACAGCGCACGGCCCTCGAGGCCCGCGAGGACAGCGTCGCCACGGCGCTCAGCAAGCTCGAGCGCGATGTCGCCGCCCACAAGGGAAAT
The DNA here is from genome assembly GCA_026929855.1 of Poa annua. Lineage (NCBI taxonomy): Eukaryota > Viridiplantae > Streptophyta > Magnoliopsida > Poales > Poaceae > Poa > Poa annua. Next base: position 58,969,890 of record CM049434.1, read on the forward strand.
GTGGAGCGCGCCAACACGCGGCTTGCCGAGCGGAAGGAGGAGCTCGACAAGGCTCTCCGGGAGAAAGAGCAGAAGATCCGCGCCGCCGTCTCCCAGGACTACAAGGAGAAATTCTCCAAGCAGGAGGACCGCTTCAAGGCGAGGCTGGAGGAGAGCGGCGCCCGGGTCAAGAAGCTCGAGAAGGAGAACGCCAAGCTCGCCGCCAAGGTGAAGCGCGAGGCCGATCGCCGCCTCGCCGCCGAGAAGGCCCGAGATGACACCTCCCGGGACCTCGCCGCCCTCACGGGGGATATGGAGGAGATGACCCGGCAGGTGGGGCCTGCCGTGGAGAAGGCGGTGGAGGCGGCGGAGAGTATCCAGGCGGCGCAGGTGCTGTCGCAGCAACGGGAGCGCATGTTCCTGTCCTTGACGGGACGGGGTCGTGAGCTTGCCGCGAAGCTGGGGGCAGAGGCGCCAAGCGTTCCGGCTCAGGGCCACGCCGACGCCGCCACCTACCTCCTGTACTTCGAGCAGCTCTTCGCGGCGCTTGAAGGCCCTACCGCGGAGATCCGCGACGTGGTTGAGGAGGAGTGCCGTCAGCTTCTGGCGGTGGCGGTGGACCGCATCTTCTCCAACCTCGTCCACCTCCAGCCCGGGTTCGACCTCGCCACGGTGACCGAGCCACTGGAGGGGGACGCTGCGTGGAAAGCCTCCAGCTCCGTCCGCGACCAGGTGGACGACTTCTGCAGCCGCTTCAGGCGGGCCGCTGCAGAGGAAGGCGGCGAGGGGAGCGAGCCCGAGGAGGAAGAAGAGAGCGACCAGGACGATGCTGAGGCCTCCGACTAATCTCCTCCTGCAACGCGTCGCGCTTGCAGCGCTTTTAGGGGCGTTTGCCCGTTAGAGAATTTCATTTTCCACCTTGTAATTTACTTCTTCACTTCGTAAACATTTTGCTATCGATTAAGTGTGCGCTCCCTTCGAGGGGTCTTTGCTTCATCTCCATGCCTTTTTCGCTCTGCGTCGTTGGACCCTTCCCCTCGCGCTATGACTCCTGCCGCTGCGGTATGCTCGAGCAATGACTCGGCAAGGCCGGGGGGAGTTTAATGCTTGGGGAGGTAAGAGCCCTCAAGTCGCGATGCTGAGGGCCCCCCTTTGACGCGCAAGCAGTCCACGGAGAGTAAGGAAAGAACCGCTTGAGGGACGCAGAGTGCTTATGAGAAAAATGCGAGGATTCCCTTGAGGTGGGCGAAAAACTTAGCTTCGCGAGGCGTTTTCCCGGTGTGGGCCTTCTCTGGCGGAGTTCTCCCCTTCAGGGGCCGAGGGTTTTCCTCCGCAGGCCTGGTGGGGACTTTCGCTCTCTGTGGATGTTAGAGGGGCGAGCCGATACGCTAGATCACAGCATCAGGGACTAATGCGCGCTTATAGGTCCCCTCAGGCGTTCCTTGCGAGGAGAGAGAGTACCAAGGTCCTTTGAAGAGATGGCGTGCTTGGGAGGGCCTGCCCTCTAGCCAGAGCTCGGATCCTTGGGTTTTGCAGTACTGCTGGTGTGTCACTTGAGGCACTGGCACCGTACTCAGCCCCCGCTCGCGAGGTACGCATGTGGAGAGATATAAGTGCCCATTTTCAATAAATGAAATAAAGCTGTAATAAACTCACCACCAAAATATTACATAGCGGCGCCGTAGCGCATAGTTCTCTTGGAACGAAGATGGCGCTGGAGCGCAAAGTTCACTTGGAACGAAAATGGCGCTGGAGCGCAAAGTTCACTTGGAACGAAAATCGGTTCATTACACTTGGGTTTGCCAAGCTAACGTTCCTTCCATGTCGAGGCATGGGGACCACCCATTAGTGGCAGAGGTTCACTGCGGCCTGCGGGGGCTCATTTGCAGGAGAGCTCGGAGGGCTGGGCCTCGGGAGAAGCTTTGAGAAGCTTGGAGGTGAAGCCGTGAGCTTCCCTCTAGAGACAAAAAATGCCTGGCGTGACTGTGATCACGGGTAGAACTTGCGCAGATGCGCGATGTTCCACGGGTTCTTGACGGGGATGCCGTCCTCGGTCTCGAGGCGTACTGCGCCAGGCCTGGCGACGTGGGAGACCCCGTAGGGGCCTTCCCACATCGGGGAGAGCTTGTGGAGACCTTCCCTGGAGAGGATTCGCCTGAGGACGAGGTCGCCCGCTTCAAGGGTGCGTGAGCGCACATGGCGGCTGTGGTAGCGTCGCAGGTCTTGCTGGTACCCTGCCGCCCTGAGGGCGGCCTGACGGCGCAGTCCCTCGAGAAGCAGCAGGTCGTCGTTGTGGAGGCCCTCTTGGGTGTCCTCATTAAAGGCAAGGACCCGTGGCGATCCATGCTTGATTTCTGCGGGGAGGACCGCCTCGGCTCCGTAGACCAGAGCGAACGGCGTTTCGCCTGTAGGCCTCGAGGAGGTTGTGCGTATGGACCAGAGCACTGAGGGGAGCTCGTCAATCCAACCCTTGCCGTGGCCCTTAAGGATGTTGAAGCTCCTGGTCTTGAGGCCCTTGAGGACTTCTGCGTTTGCTCGCTCGGCTTGACCGTTGCTGCGTGGGTGAGCTACCGAGGCGAAGCAGACCTTGATACCAAGTTTGTCGCAGTAGGCTCGGAAGATGCCGCTGGTGAATTGCGAGCCGTTGTCAGTGATGATGCGGTTGGGCACGCCGAAGCGGCAGACCAAGCTTCGGATGAACTTCACCGCAGCCCCAGCTGGTATGGTGCGCACCGGCTCAACCTCGGTCCACTTGGTGAACTTGTCGATGGCCACGAGGAGGAAACGGTAGCCCCCCTGCGACTTCGGGAAGGGGCCCAGGATGTCCAGCCCCCAGACCGCGAACGGCCAGGAGAGCGGGATGGTCTGAAGCTCCATTGCCGGCTGATGGATTTGCTTGGCGTGGAATTGGCAGGCGTCGCAGGTTTGCACAATGGCGACCGCATCTTGAAGCACCTGAGGCCAGTAGAAGCCGCTCCTGAAGACCTTGCCAGCGAGGGTGCGCGCACATGAGTGGTGGCCGCACTCCCCGCTGTGGATGTCCTTAATCAGCTCTCGGCCTTCCTCAGGAGGGACGCACTTGAGCGCTACACCATTTGGGCGCTTGCGGTAGAGGTTTTCCTCGAGGATGCAGTATGACTTTGCTTGTCGAGCGACTCGCTCTGCATCAGTATCTTCTTCAGGGAGGATTCCTTTCACCAAGTAGTCCTTGAGCTCATTAATCCAGCCTGAGGCCTGGTGGGTCGCCGTCAGCAGCAGACGCTCCCCTGTGCTGGGACCGCAATCAGGCGCCCCAGACTCAGGAGGCGGTGGGAGCACTTCGCCTGCGCTTGCGGGTGTGGCCTCTCGAGGCTGCTTGATGGATGCCTTGGCGAGCCTCTCTTCGAAAACACCGGCCTGCTGGGGTTGCCTCCGCGAGGCTCGCTTGGCGATGTCGTCGGCCTCTTGGTTTTCTTTCCTCGGGATGTGCATGAGCTCCATGCCCCTGAAGTGCTTCTCAAGCTTGCGGACCTCTTCGAGGTATGCGGCCATGTGGTCGTCTTTCGGCGTGTAACTTTTGTTGGAGAAGTTGACGGGCAGCTGTGAGTCTCCCTTGACGAGTAGGTGCTTGACGCCTAGAGCGATGGCGGCCCTTAAGCCGGCGAGGAGGCCTTCGTATTCGGCGATGTTGTTGGAGATCTTGTCGATTGTGAAGCACAGCTGGATAGCATAATAAAGCTTGTCACCCTTGGGCGAGGTTAGGACGACGCCTGCTCCGCCATTTCGGCAAGCGAAGGCTCCATCGAAGTGCATGGTCCAGTGGCTGGGCGCCGCGTCTCCCGAGGGCTCGGCCTCTGCCTCACGAGGCTCCTCAGGGCTTGGGTCAGTCCATTCGGCGACGAAATCAGCCAGCGCTCTTCCTTTTATGACCCTCGTGGTGTCGAAGCGCAGGTTGAAAGGCTGCAGCTCGATGTTCCACCCTGCGACACGATCTGTGGCGTTGGGGTTGCGCAGGATTTGCTCCAGGGGGAAAGCGGTGACCACCGTGATGGGGTGGCCCTGGAAGTAGTGTCTCAGCTTTCTGGAGGCGATGAGGAGCGCGACGAGGAGCTTCTGCTGCATTGGATACCGCTCGCGAGCGTCCCGTAGCACCGTGCTGACGAAGTAGACGGGGTGCTCGACGAGGGTTGTCTGAGGTGGCGCGGCATCGGCCCTCTGGGGGGGCTCTTCAGGGCTCCTGTCGGTATCTGCCTGTGGAGGCCTCTCGACAGGGGTTGTTGGAGCAGGCTCGACTTGAGGCGATGGGCCTGGCCGTGGGTCTGCGGAGGCTGCTCCTTCGACGGGGCCTTTGTCGGGGGGTTCCGGGCTTGGAGTGGCAGTGCTTTTCTTGGGGAGGACAGGCTCTTCCCTCTCGACCACCAAGACGGCGCTTGCTGTCTGAGGGGTGGCTGAGAGGTACAGCTTCAAGTGCTCGTCTGCCCTGGGGGCCACCAAGACCGGAGGGCTAGCCAGATACTTCTTTAAATCTTCGAAGGCTTTATCCGCCTCAGGGGTCCACTTGAATGTGCCCGACCTCTTCATGATCTTGAAAAACGGCAGGGCTCGCTCGCCGAATTTAGAGATGAAACGACCGAGGCTGGCCATGCAGCCCGCAAGGCGCTGCATTTCCTTGAGTCGGCGAGGGGGCTGCATTTGTTCTATGGCCTTGATCTTGTCAGGATTTGCCTCTATGCCGCGGTGGGACACGAGGAATCCGAGGAGCTTGCCTGAAGGGACCCCGAAGACGCACTTGGCGGGGTTGAGCTTGATGCTCACCTTTCTCAGGCTGGCGAAGGTTTCCTCTAGATCCCTCAAGAGGGTGTCCCCCTCTCGAGACTTGACCACGATGTCATCGACGTAGGCCTCAGCATTTCTGCCCATCTGAGCCCCCAAGGCTATCCTCATGAGCCTCTGGAAGGTGGCCCCAGCGTTCTTCAGGCCAAAGGGCATGCATGTGTAGCAGTACACACCACAGGGGGTGAGGAATGCCGTCTTCTCCTCGTCCTCTTTAGCCATCTTGATCTGGTGATAACCAGAGAAGGCATCCAGAAAACAGAGGAGGTCACAGCCAGCGGTGGAGTCCACGATCTGGTCTATCCTCGGCATGGGGTATGGGTCCTTGGGACATGCCTTGTTGACATCGGTGTAGTCGATGCAGAGTCGGCCTCCTCCAGCGGGTTTAGGGACGACCACGCCGTTGGAGAGCCAAGTGGGGTGCGCGACTTCGCGGACGACATTTGCCGCCTTGAGTTTCTCTACTTCCTTGATGATGAAGGCTTGCTTCTCGGGGGCTTGCTTGCGTGCTTTTTGCTTGACGGGGCGTGCGTCTGGACACACGGCTAAGTGGTGCTCGATCACCTCCCTTGGTACGCCGGACATATCTGACGGAGTCCACGCGAACATGTCAGAGTTTGCCCGAAGGAAGGCGACGAGCGCGCCTTCCTATTTGGGAGGCAGGGCGGCGCCTATGGTGACGCTAGCCCCCGAGCCTTCAGCCCCCGAGCTGGTGGTGTCCAGCGGCACCTTCTTCGTGGTGGCTTGCTCCTGAGAGAACACCTGCTTCTTCTTCCTGGGCCTCTCGAGAGGCTCCATGTCCTCGTCAGCCGGGAAGGCCATGGCGGCTGCCTTGTAGGCGCTCTCGACAGCGCGCGTGGCGTCCAGGACATGGCCATGGACGGCGATGGTGCCAGCGCTGCCGGGAATCTTGACCATGTTGTAGGCGTGATGCGTGACGGCCATGAACTTCGCAAGGGCGGGGTAGCCGAGGATGGCGTTGTACGGCAGACCGATGTGCGCGACGTCGAAGTCGATCAGCTCCGTGCGGTAGTTCTTCTGCGTGCCAAAGGTGACCGCGAGGCGGACTTGTCCCAGAGGTTCGATAGAACCACTGGTGACGCCCGTGAACGGCCTGGAGGGCATAAGCCACTCGTAGGGCACTTGAAGCGTCTCGAAGGTCTCGACAGAGATGACATTCAGGCCCGCTCCCCCGTCGATGAGCGTCTTGGAGACGGTGATGTTGTTGATGGTGGGGGAGCAGACCAGGGGGAGGGTTCCAACGGTCTTGGTCGACTTGGGGTGGTCCTTGGCGTCGAAGGCGATGGTGTACTGGGACCACTTGAGGGGCCTGGAAGTCTCGGTGCTCGGGAGCGCGGCGTTGAGTTCGCGGGCGAACTGCTTGAACTGATTGTTCGACTTGGGCGCTTGAGCTCCGCCGAGGATGCAGGCCATGGCGCCTCTCGGGGCCTGGTAGCCTCCATCTTCCTCGTCGGGGAGGTTGTTGTTCTTCTGGGCGGCGTTGGCTTGAGTGCCCGACGGCTTCTGGTAGCCGCCATCGCGCCTGCCCTTGGCGTCCCTGCGGTAGCCGCGACCTCTGCCGCGGCCTCCGCTGCCTTCTCCCCGCTCGCGTTCCCTGCTCAGCCTCTTGAGGTCGAAGCAGTCGTCTGTAGCGTGCCCGCGCCTGTTGTGGTAGACGCAGAACGGACGGTGGTCCACTTCTTTGTCGCCGCGCTCGGGGGAACCCCTACGGGAGCCCTTTGCGTCAGGCTCTGCCGCGAGGACCGCGGTGGCCTTGCGCTTGGGCTCTTCCTTCTTCTTGTGGCTCTTGGACCCCTCGCCCGGGTCGTCCCCCCGTGCGCTCATCTTGACGAAGAGGAGTCCCTCTTCAGCCTTGGCGCACTTGTCCGCCAGATCGAACAGCTTCACCACAGAGGTGAGCTTGTCGTGGATGCCGAGCTTCTCGAGCATCCTGCGGTTCGTGACGCCCTCGCGGAAGGCAGCGATCACCTGGGTGTCGGGGATGTTTGGAATTTTGTTCCGCACCTGGCTGAAGCGCTGGATGTACTTGCGAAGAGTTTCACCCTTCTTCTGCACCACAGCGCGCAAGTCGTTGTGGGTGAGTGCGCGCTCGTACGTGCCCTTGAAGTTGGCGACGAACTGCCTGCAGAGCTCCTCCCAGGAGTCGATGGAGTCCTCGGGCAGGTTGAGAAGCCAGGACAGAGCGGAGTCCCTGAGGGCGTGGGAGAACCAGTTGGCCATGACTTTGTCATCGCCCCCTGCAGCCTGGATGGAAGTGGTGTAGAGCTGCAGGAACTCGAGAGGGTTGGTGGACCCGTCGAAGCCCTTGGGGAGCGCTGGCCTGAACTTCTGTGGCCAGACCACACGGCGCAGGGTGCGCGTGAAGGCCATGCAGCCTGAGGCATAGGTGGCCGTTCCTCCCTGGAGGGCCCTGCGGTTCTGCTGCCCCGCCTGACCGAGCTCCTCGACGAGGCGGTTTTGGAGGTCGCGACGTCGCTCCATGCCTACACGCGCGTAAGGTGCGGTGCGCTGTACGATTTGGCAGTCGTGCGGCGAGGAAGCATGGGAGGGAGCCCGCTGTGCCGCGGCCGGGGGCGGTCCCCGCGGCGGCGGTGGCGCACCTGGTGCGGCCGTCCCTGCAGGGCCGGAAGGCACGATGGAGCGCGACGGAGCGGGGCGTGTGGTTGCGATGTCGACGAGGTGGTGGAGGCGGTCCAGCCACTGGTCGTGCGCTTCGGCACTTGGCCGGTAGCGGAGGAGCTCCTGAGCCATCAGTAGCGCGGTGTGCGGGGCGGGCTCTTGATGCTCCCGCGTGGACACGCTCTGGCGCCCTCGACGGGTGCGAGTACTCAGCGTCCCCGCGGCGCTCGGAGAGGTCCTCGTCGTCACGCTGGTCTCCTTCGCGGTGCTCCTCGCTCTCCGGCTCTTCCACGCGCGGGCCGGTGCCAGCGCGTTCGGTCGCGCGGGGGCGACCACGGCGGCCGCGGGTGGGGGTAGTGCCGGGCTCGGTGTGAGCTCTCTCGGAGGTGCGCCTGTTGGCGCGCGTCGCGCGGGTGTCCATCATGGCGCGGAGTTCGGAGGTTGAAGACGCGCCTCAGTCCCCTACCTGGCGCGCCAAATGTCGAGGAATGAACTCCCACGTAACAGGGGTAGTCTCGCCCCGGGAAGAGGTTCGAAGGGGGACTGAACACGGAGGTCAAACAACCCTCGATGCACGCCGCGACGTTGCTCGCGGTGCTTGGAGCGGAACTGCACGACAGAGAGTGACACCGGCCCTTACCCAGGTTCACGGCCCTCAAGGTGAGGTAACACCGCTACTCCTGCTTGTCTCGATTGCACTGTGGTGACTGTTGTACAACTAGCCTCCGGGCCTTCAGAGGGTCCGGAGGTGGAGGACGCTATTGAGCTTGGGATCGAGTTTTCGGATCTCTTCCTACGGAAGTGCCCCTTCTCCTTAAATGGCTGCCCCGGGCCTCATCCCTGCGATCTGCGCAGTGGACGGGTTCCCACATGGCCACCAGTGGCGGAGTGGGGTGCACTACTGCTTGCTCGTTCATGGACTCGGTCCATGGTCGCAAAGCCTGTCTTCGTGGCAGAGCAGCTGTCTCCTCCGTCCTTGGACGCGCCTCTTCCGTGTTAAAGCGGCGCATTGTGGCCGACAAGTTGCAGACTTGGCAGAGCGGCTCGCAGGCGCGGCGGAGACCGTGGGGTGTGCCCGCAGTGACGTCGTCGTTGGAGCGTTGTGCCGGCCAACTGCTTTATCACCAAAGAGGAAAGCTTCGTTGGCGGCGCAGGGGACACAGAACTTTGTTGACCCCTTTTATCATGGGAGCGGCAACTGTGACGCTGTTGCTGCCGTGCGCGCAGACGCGCGCGTCACCCTGCGGCCGCAGCAGAGCCCATGTGCGCTCTGCAGCGCTTCCTTCGTCGCGAAGTATCCCCTCAGGGGCCTGAGGCTCTCGAGGGGGAGGGGCCGGACCGGCTCCCTGCAGGGGGAGAGAGTCCTCGAGCGGGACGCCCTCGGGGGGAGCCCCCTTCAGGCCCCTTCCAGCGCCTCAGGTCCCCCGTAGGGGTTTCTCCCTCGGGGGGAACCCTCCAAGCGGTTGGCTTGGTCCTTAGTCGTTTTGTAGACGCTGTCGCGTGCGCAGCCCGTGGAGAGTGGGCTATGCACACCCTAGAATCCACTGGGCCGACAACTAAAGATTAATCATCTATATGAAGCGAAAGCACTAGACAGAATTCCCGTGTTTCCTCAGGAACGTTTGGTCAATATAAGTAAACCAACCGGCTTGTCCTTTGCTCTAGAAAGGATTGGGCCACTCGCTGCAATTATTATTATTGCACTTTTTTTACTCGCACTTTATTTATCTGCTATATCAAAAACCCCCAAAAACTTGTCTGCTAGTGTTTACAGCGAACTCCTAATCAAAACTGCTTGTCTGCACCTTCTGGTCCTCGTTGGGTTCGACACTCTTATTTATCGAAAGTACTACGATACACCCCCTATACTTGTGGGTCATCAAGACTATTTTCTGGCGCCGTTGCCGGGGAGTGAAGCGCTATTGGTAAGTGGAACTGATAAGGAAAACTTTTGCTGTAAGTGCTGTTTTTATTTCTGTCTCCTAATTTACTTAATTATGGAGAGATAATCGATTGACTTCCTATTTGGAAAAGGTACTGCCACTGCTAAGGTAGTAGAGGAGGCGCCACCTGAAGAAGTAGTGCCATTTAAAATACCTATGAAAATTATTGATCGTGTTATGGATAACCGCTATGAAGGGGATGGATTTGTCCATCCTGGTGATCATTTGCTATTTTTACATGAATTATGCGAGTTGTTCAAGTGTGCAGGTATTTCAATGGACAAGGTTAAGAAGAAATTATTCTCTATATCACTTGGTGGAAGAGTTGCGCATTGGTATAAATTGTTGAAGAACGGGCATTCTCTTGGATGGGAGGAAATTGTAACTCTCTTTTATCCTAAATTTTATCCTCCAAGTGAGATTCACCAAGATTGGAATTCTATATATAATTTCTAGCCTCATGATGGAGAAAGTATTGCCCAAGCGTGGGGGAGGTTTAAGACATTAATGCTCAAATGTCCCATTCATGAGCTTCCTGGTAATATCATTGTTGATAACTTCTATGCAAGACTCTCTTTTGAAGATAAAACATTATTGGATACTGCTTGTTCTGGATCATTTACACGTAATAAAGAAGAGTTTAAATGGGATCTTCTTGACCGTATTGAAGATAACACTGAAGGATGGGAGAACGACAAAGGTAGAGAATCAGGTATAAAATATGACTTCGAATGCATTAAAACTTTCATGAATACTGATGCTTTTCGAAATATTAGTAATGCTTATGGTCTTGACTCTCAAGTTGTTGCAAATTATTATAAAGCCTTTGCTTCATATTTCGGTTTGCCTAAGGATGGTTTCAAGAAATATCATGAACCTTATAAAGATACATCTGTTTCTCCTATAATTAAAAGTATTGAAGTTAAAACTGTTGATCACATTATCCCTGAACCTTATATTGAAAAGATTCATTTTCCTGTTAAAGTAAAGGAACATTCTATTATGTCCAGTGTTGTTAACAAAAGTACAAAGAAAGCTATAGAACCTGATGAACAAATTAATATTGAACCTTCTGTAGCATTAGTAAAAGATCTTGTTACTGGAAATGTGGAAGATGAGTATATTATATTTTGTGAGGATGCTTCTAATATTGTTTCACATCCTAAAAGTTCTAGGAAAACTAGTGTGCCTGTGCTTTCTGTTAGAATTGGTGATCATTGTTATTATGGTTTATGTGATATTGATGCAAGTTCAAGTGCTATTCCTTATGAGCTTTATAAAGAAATTATGTATGAGATTGGTCCTTGTGAACTTGAAGAAATTGATGTTGTTATTCAACTTGCTAATAGAGAAACTATCTCTCCAATTGGTATTGTTAGAGATGTTGAAGTTTTATGTGGTAGACTAAATATCATGCTGATTTTCTCGTACTTGGTTCAGCTGCTAGTAAGACTTGTCCTATCATTTTTGGTAGACCTTTTCTGAATACTTGTGGTGCTGTTATAGATTGTAAGAAAGAGAAAATCTTTACTAAGTTTGCTGGTGATTCATATGAATTTAATTTTTCGAAATTTGCTAAAGCTCCTTAGGAAACCGAATTGCCTAATGAGGACTTTAAAATTGAACAACTTGCTTCTATTGCTCTTGCTCCTAACAATGTTTTGCATCAATATATGGAAGATCATGAAAGTGAAGTCTTTTGGGAAGAAAGGAATGAGCTTGATGAAATATTCCTTCGTCAACCTATATTGAAACACAATTTACCGGTGGAAGATTTGGGTAAAACACTCCCACCTAAGGAGGATCCTGTCTTTGATTTAAAACCTTTACCTGATAATCTTAAGTATGCTCATATTGATGATAAGAAAACATATCATGTTATTATTAGTGCTAACCTTTCAGGTAAATAAGAAGTAAGATTATTGGAAGTATTGAAGAAACACCGTGGAGCTATTGGCTATACTCTTGATGATTTAAAAGGGATTTCTCCTACTATATGTCAACATGCTATTAATATGGAACCTGATGCAAAGCCAGTTGTTGAACATCAGCGTCGTCTAATACCCAAGATGAAGGAAGTGGTAAGAAATGAGGTATTGAAACTTCTTGATGCTGGTATTATTTATCCTATTGCTGATAGTAGATGGGTAAGTCCTGTGCACTGTGTCCCTAAGAAAGGAGGAATTACTGTTGTGCCAAATGAAAATGATGAACTTATTCCTCAAAGAGTAGTAGTTGGTTATAGAATGTGCATTGATTTTAGAAAGGTTAATAAAGTTACTAAGAAAGATCATTATCCTTTGCCTTTTATTGATCAAATGTTAGAGAGATTGTCTAAGAAAACTCATTTTTGCTTTCTTGATGGTTATTCTGGGTTCTCTCAAATTGCTGTTAAAGCGCAAGATCAAGAGAAAACCACTTTTACTTGTCCTTATGGAACTTATGCTTATAGACGTATGCCTTTTGGTTTATGTAATGCTCCTGCTACTTTTCAAAGATGCATGTCTGCTATTTTTCATGATTTTTGTGAGGAAATTGTGGAAGTATTCATGGACGATTTCTCTGTCTATGGAACTTTTTTGATAATTGTTTGCACAACCTTGATAAAGTTTTATAGAGATGTGAAGAAACTAACCTTGTTCTTAATTGGGAGAAATGCCACTTTATGGTTAATGAAGGAATTGTTCTTGGACATCAAATTTCTGAAAGAGGCATTGAAGTTGACAGAGCTAACGTTGAGGCAATTGAGAAAATGCCTTGCCCCAGAGATGTTAAAGGTATTCGTAGTATTCTTGGTCATGCTGGTTTCTATAGAAGGTTTATTAAAGATTTCTCTAAAATTTCAAAGCCTCTTACTAATGTTCTCCAAAAAGATGTACCATTAGATTTTGATGATGATTGTAAGGAAGCTTTTGAAACTTTGAAGAAGGCTTTAACAAGTGCTCCTATTGTTCAGCCACCTGATTGGAATTTACCGTTTGAGATTATGTGTGATGCTAGTGATTTTGCTGTTGGTGCTGTTCTTGGACAACAAATAGATAAGAAGTTGAATGTTATTCATTATGCTAGTAAGACTCTTGATTCTGCTCAAAAGAATTATGCTACAACTGAAAAGAATTTCTAGCTGTTGTTTTTGCTTGTGATAAATTTAGACCTTATATTGTTGATTCTAAAGTTACTATTCATACTGATCATGCTGCTATTAGATACCTTATGGAAAAGAAAGATGCTAAGCCTAGACTTATTAGATGGGTGTTACTTTTACAAGAATTTGATTTGCATATTGTAGATAGGAAAGGTGCTTAAAATCATGTTGCTGATAATTTGTCTAGATTGGAAAACATTGCTTATGATCCGATTCCTGTTAATGATAGTTTTCCAAATGAACAATTGGCTGCAATAAGGGTGAGTTCACGAGATAGTCCTTGGTCTGATTATGCTAACTTTATTGTTTCGAAGTATTTGCCTCCAACCTTTTCAGCTCAACAAAGAAGAAAAATCTTTTATGATTTGAGGCATTATTTTTGAGATGACCCACACTTATATAAAGAAGGAGTGGATGGTATTATGCGAAGATGTGTTCCAGAATATGAACAACGAGAGATATTGAGGAAATGTCATAGGAGTGCCTATGGAGGACATCACGCTGGAGATAGAACCGCACAAAAGGTTCTACAATCAGGTTTTTATTGGTCTACTCTCTTTAAAGATGCAAGAAAGTTTATTTTATCTGGGGATGAATGTCAAAGAGTTGGTAATATTTCTAGACGTAATGAAATGCCTATGAGTTATTCTCCTGTTATTGAACCGTTTGATTGTTGGGGATTTGACTTTATGGGTCCTTTTCCTCCTTCACAAGGTTATACTCATATACTTGTTGATGTTGATTATGTTACTTAATGGGTAGAAGCTATACATACAAAAAGTGCTGATGGTGAGACCTCATTAAAAATGCTTCAAGATATTATTTTCCCTAGGTTTGGTGTACCTAGATATCTTATGACTGATGGAGGTTCTCATTTTATTCATGGTGGTTTTAGAAAAGTTCATGCTAAATATGGTGTTAATCATAGAATTGCTTCAGCTTATCATCCTGAAAAAGTGGGCAAGTAGAATTATCAAATAGAGAAATTAAATCTATCTTGCAAAAGACTGTTAATAGAACCATGAAAAATTGGGCTAGTAAGTTAAATGATGCTTTATGGGCTTATAGAACTGCTTATAAAAATCCCATGGGTATGTCTCGTTATAAAATGGTTTATGGAAAGCTTGTCACTTGCCTTTATAATTAGAACACACAGCTTATTGGGCAGTGAGAGAACTTAATAGAGATTTTAAACTTGCTGGTGAGAAAAGGTTGCTAGACTTGAGTTCTTTAGATGAATGGAGAAGTGAGGCTTATGAAAATGCTAAACTTTTTAAAGAGAAATTTAAGAAATGGCATGATAAGAGAATTCTTAAGAGAGAGTTTCATGTTGATGAGAAAGTTCTATTGTATAGTTCTCGTCTTAGATTTTTTGCAGGAAAATTACTCTCCAAATGGGAAGGACCTGATGTTATTGTGGAGGTATATCGTTCGGGTGCAATTAAAATTGCTTCACTTAAACATGATTCTACACAAGTGGTGAATGGACAAAGACTCAAACATTATATTTCTGGAGAATCTTTTAATGAAGATGTTGATATTATTCAAGTGATTACTCCGGAAGTTTTCATTAGAAAGCAAATTTCTGCCACTGCAGAAGCTGATTTCAAAAAGGTACAGTTTCGGTAAGGAAAAGTTCGCGTTTTAATTTTTGGAAAAAAAATAGTAGTTTTTAGAAAATATGGAAAATTATGAGACGAAAACGGGTAGGAGACAAAGCCCGAGGGGGCCACACAACATGGTGGTGCGGGCCCCATCCTGGCCGCGCCACCACATGGTGACGGCACCTCAGAGCTCGTCTCCGACTAGGTTTCCTCTTGTAGCCTTCCTTTTGTTGCGAATGTTTTTGCTACATAATCCCCCGGATACCCAGAGGTCCGTATATCGTGTTTTCGAGGTGTTTTTGTTTCGAGCTGTTTCTGTCCAGATTTTATCCCAGTTTTAGAGGCACCATGGTCTCCGCCAACAACAAGGACAAGGAGCCTTTGGAGGATGATCCCAAAGACCCCAAGCTGGAGGAGGAGGTCAAGACTGAACCCGAAGAGGAGGTGGAAGAAGATCCGCGTCAAAACCCTCGCGCCACTGTTGCAAGAATTGGAGTGGTGGCAAACCCCTCCAACGTCAAGAGAGGCGCGCGGATGAGCACCGGAGGGAAGGTTCCACGTCGTTTTCTAGCTCCTCGGACATCCTCTCCAGGCAACAACAATCCCTACCACACTCTAATCCATAAGTATCAAACTGAAAAGATCCCTGAGCGCAAGATGCCCCGTGGTTGGAATATGGATCAATCTAACAATGCAGGAAAAGGGAGCTTCAAGCCTGATGAGGAGTGGGGAAACAACTCCAAGAGCTGGGATTCACAGTCTGACAGGTTCATAAACCGTATTGAGAAAAACACGGAGTTGATTCGTGACCTCACCTACAAGATTGATGAATTGAAGGAGATTGTTATTAAGCTTATTAAGGATCAACCATCGCCACCGAAGGAGTAATTCATCATGGGTATTGGCATCCCCTTGGCTTGTTCCAACCTTGGGGGAATGCCGCGGTATCACACCATTATCTCTTACCTTTTTATCTTTTCAGTACAGTCATATCATGAGTACGACAGTTATCTTATAAGTTGGTTTGCAGTATGGAAGTATCTCTCTTTTAGTTGGTTATCTATGTATCCCTTGGTGTGAATTGCCGATATGGAATATTAATGAGAAGTTTTATCATTTACTTTCTGCACACCTTATTTTAGTTTGCAACTTCTATTATATGATTGATCTTGTTATTAGTATTGGTATCACTTTGGGAGCATATAGTAAATCTTTTGGTTTTGGCAAACTTAGCATTGGTCAGTAGCTACAATACTTTGAGACTTAAATGGAGAAAAAGAGGTACATGTAGATATATTATTGAATGATCTTTCTCACTTGTAGCTCATAAGCTTAGTATTCACAAATTAAAATTGTTTGTGCTTCCAAGGAAGATTGCATGATTATTTTTACTACATGTATATTTGTTTGTATCCCTCAACTTTTATGCTTGCTACACAACCTTGCTAGCCAAAAACCTGTATTGAGAGGGATTGCTTCTCATACATCCAAACCTTGAGCCAAAACCTTTGCCATCTGTGTCCACCATAACTACCTATTATGTGGTATTTTGCGCCACTCCAAGTAAATATACTTCATGTGCTACCTTTATTCAAAATTATTATCCCTTATTTGTGTCACTGTTTATTAGCTCATGAGGAAGTATGTGGGTTACTCTATGTTTAACTTGTTAGATAGACTTTCATTTTTGTACTAGTGGCATATCCGCTTATCCATTAATATTGCAAAAAGAGCCGGCAAATGGGGTGCCCAGTCCCAATTAATTACAACTATAACTGTTTAATTCTCTTCACATGATTCACCATGATTTATCAAAAAGCAAGTTTCAAAGTGTTATGTTATTTAAAAATAGGCACTCCTCCATGGTTTGAGATTGATTGGAAGGCACCCGAGGATTCGGTTAGCCATGGATTGTGTAAGCAATGGTGGGGAGGAGTGCCAAACCAATTTATAAAATGTGCATGTGTAAACAAAAGAGAAGAAGGATGGTAACGTCCTTCGATGGGAGCCGCTCTTGAAAGTCTAGATAACATGGTAAATATAGTTTTCATTCACTATCATTTGTTGACAACGACATACATAGCTAAAAACTTACTTTATACTCTCTATATGATTTCAAAACTTAAAAGCTCTAGCACATGTTTGTATCTCTGCTTCCCTCTGCGAAGGGCCTATCTTTTACTTTCATGTTGATTCAGTAAACCTATTTCCTTCTGTCTCAAGCAAGCATTTGAGTTGTTGTGATTCAACGATGTATACATTTGTATTGTTAATCATGTCTTTTATTCTTCCTTGTTTAGCACAAAGTTGTTATCAAGTAAATATGACTTTGGAACCTAGTAATGACTGTAAGAAGGCTGTTTCGAAGAGTAAGCTCAATCTGTTCATTGTTCTCTGACCAAGAATGAAGTTTGCCATCACCAGCTATGATTGTCTCTTTGCACCTTATTGTGATTTCCTTTTACTTGTTACAAGTTGGGTTATATGAATGGAGTTGTTGTCTAAGATGACTTGTGTGCTTTTTGTCCGTATTTTATTTATCGACACTTCATTCCATAAACCTATGGTCATGTTTACTGAGTTCAGCTTTCGCTTGGGGACAAGCGAGGTCTAAGCTTGGGGGAGTTGATACGTCCATTTTGCATCACTATTTTCTATCATAATTTACTGTTATTCATTGATATATTTCATATTTAGAGATGATACTTATGTTATTTCATCTATTTTGCATGTTTGATGATTATTGGGGAATTGATCACCGGAGTCAGAATTCTGCTGGAAAAAGGACCATCAGGACACCATATTTGCAAAGATCAGAAAGGCAAAGTAAAAAGCTGGAAACTCCTATTTTGCCAGATGACGGAGGGAGCCAAGAGGGGAAGCCGAGGGGGGCCACAGGGGGCCCACACCATGTGGTGGCACAGCTCCCCCTCCTGCCGCGTGGCACCTCTGGCCGAGCCCCTTCGCGTACTTCTTCCCCCCGAAACCCTAAGACCTATCAGATCGTCGAGGAAATATTCCGCCGCCTCCACGAGGCGGAAAACACCAGAGAGAGAAAAGCTCTCCAGCAGGGAGAAATCTGCCGGGGGAATTCCCTCCCGGAGGGGGGAAATCGTTGCCATCGTCACCGTCATCGAGCTGCACTTCATCGGGATCATCATCACCATCATCTCCACCGCCAACACCGTCATCTCCATCGTTCCACTCTGTTCCCGCTGTAACATCTAGGGCTGAATCTTGTCTATTGATAGGGGAAACTCTCCCGGTTTTGATTACTATTGTTATTTATGCTATTGAGTGAAACGTTGAATTAAGGTTTATGTTCAGATTGTTATCCATCATTATATCACCTCTGATCATGTTCCAAATGATGTGTTGTGAGTAGTTCGTTTAGTTCTTGAGGACATGGGAGAAGTCGAGATGTTAGTAGTGAACTATGTTGAGTAATATTTAATGGTTCGATATTTAAGTTGTGGTGTTATTCTTCTAGTGGTGTCATGTGAACGTCGACTACATGACACTTCACCTTTATTGGCCTAGGGGAATGTATTGTGTATTCGAATATTAATTGTGGGGTTGCCGGAGTGACCGAAACCTAAACCCCCGTTGGTATCTCGATGCATGAGGGATAGCAGGATCTCAGAGTTTAAGGTTGTGGTTAGATTTATCTTAATTAGTTTCTAGTATTTGCGGATGCTTGCTAGGGGTATAATCAAAAGTATGTATTAGTCCTAGGAAGGGCGGTGCATTAGCATAGGTTCACCCACACAACAGTTATCGAAACACTAAAGATTAATCATCTATATGAAGCGAAAGCACTAGACAGAATTCTCGTGTGTCCTCAGAAACGTTTGGTCAATATAAGTAAACCAATCGGCTTGTCCTCTGCTCTAGAAAGGATTGGGCCACTCGCTGCAATTATTATTATTGCACATTATTTACTCGCACTTTATTTATCTGCTATATCAAAAATCCCTAAAAACTTGTCTGCTAGTATTTATAGTGAACTCCTAATCAAAACTGCTTGTCAGCACATTCTGCTCCTCGTTGGGTTCGACACTCTTATTTATCGAAAGTAATACGATACACCCCCTATACGTGTGGGTCATCAATAGGGTGCTCCACGCGGCCAAGGAATCTGGCCGCGTGGGCCCATCTATTTTCCTCCCCGGGTTTCCACTTTTGCGCTTCCTTCGCTACTACGCTTTGTTCCTTCCAGAAAATGATCTCCATGAAATATTAGGTCATTTGGACATCGTTTGGGTCCCTGAAACATCAAAATATAGAAAAAAGTGTTTTCTGACAGTGCAGGGTTAATTCCAAATAAATAGGGAAACTGTGAAATATACCCAAAATCATTATAAAACATTGATATAACCCTAATATGATGCAAATATGAATGAAATATAAGTAATACAATGCAAAGTTCATGTATGCATTTTACATGCATCAACATCCCCAAGCTTAACCTATACTCGTCCTCGAGTATGAAGGTGATAAAACTAAATATGGACTTTGCATTTTATTACTATCAAAGGATATCAAAGATGATTGTTATTGCTACATAGAGTCAAATGATTCATTCTTAATAAGTAGCAGCAACATGCAATATATATTATCAAGTGGTATCAAATATTCAAGATAAAGATGTTCAATGATAATTGACAAAGTGTAACATGAAAGAAAAGTTCTATGGACCAAATGAATGCATAAATGAAAAGCAAAAGATATCCTATATTGGTTATAGAGTAATCTTATAGAAATCTGAATATTAAAGGTGGACACTTTGGAAAGATAGATAAATAAGTAGAGAAATAACATGCAAGAGTATCATGTAGCTTCCAAATGCTTCAACTTAAGTTAATGTTTGCAATGTGGTGTCCATTGGTGTGAAGTTCTCATTACCCCTATCATAGCATCTTTAGTGATTAATAGTTGAAAGTGAAAGCAAATATGAGTTATGTGCTTGACAAGGTTGAATGTCTCATGCCCATTGAAAACAAAACCTCTCCGACTGGCTACTCAACTTGGGCCACAAAGCAAGTGTAGGTTACAGTCATTGCAAGTAATAATAACATCATAAAGAGTTTACTCCCGGGGTACCCCTTGCCCCAGAACATAGAAAGAGCCCTTGTTCCAATGACAAAGCAAGCAGATAGTGGACATCTCAACATCTCTTTCTTTTACTAATGTTTTTTTCTTGTAAATGATTTTTCTGTTGAGAGATGTATCATAGATTCCTCCACTATGGGTACGCTGCAAATTTCCACCATGGGCCACATGGCTTGGGTTAGCCGCCCGGTGAGTCTCTCTAGCCATTTATACTCACTCCCTAAACTTACCGAGTTTCCATATTCATTTCACGCAATGTTAGGCATCCATAGACAAAAGCACATGATATCAACTTAAATGAGATAAAGAACACGTTGAAAGCTTGCCATGTGACAGCACATATGAGCTAACTCCCAACCAAAGACCTTTGTCAATCCCAAAACAACATAATTTTAATCACAATGGATCAAGTTTATTAAGTGCAATAAAAGTAATGTGTGCATCAAGTTCGTGAGATCTTTTATACCAACTTTACCCATAAAAATCCCAATAACATAAGCATCTTAATTTGGAAGCATAGATAAAACAATATAACATGTTAAACATACTTGGAATAGCATATTAGCTAATAGGTAGATATGGTGGACTCACTGGAAAAACTTGGTTGAAGGTGTTGGAAAACAAGTTTTTTACTTGTTGAAATTTTTGGGCTAGCAAGAGGGAGAAAGTTGACCGTCTAAATGCATGCATAAGTGTCCATAGAGCTAACCATTTCATGTTAAACAAATTAAAGCATCATTCAGCATATAAAATATGAATAAGAAATAACTTTTGATAAGACACTTCCATATTAATACTCATTAACAAGCACATAAATAATGCAACTATATGTATCTTTTCAAATCAACTCAAACATCCTCTTCCAAATATTTTTATAGCATCCAACTTAATTCAACCCAAACTTCCAGTAGCTCTCTCATAACATAAATGAAAAGTGGTGGTCTCAAACAAAAAACCAAACCGAAATAAAAAGAACAAAAAGAACGCTCCAAGTTTATGCGATAAAGTGCAATGAATGAAAAACAGAAGTTAGACGTGTGCAAACCGAGAGTGTGTTGGTTCAGTGGGGCTGTCTTCACATCACCAAGCTTATGGTCTTCACCATCCTTGGATAGCTCTTGGTGCATCTCCTCTAATTCCTGTGAAAAAACTTGAAAACACCGTTTCTCCCATTTCTTTTCTGTGGGGTGACATTAGTAGGCACAAAACAATAGAATTGCTTGCTGTATGAAATCCTTAGACAAACATAGGAAACATGTCCAGAAAGTTTATAATGTTGTATTCCTTCTAATAAACTCAATTGGATTAAAAAAATTTAAGTTAAAAGCTCAAAGAATGCATAAAACAAAATGGGACATAATCTGTTCAGAAAAACAGCAGCAACAAAACGCATTTTTTTACCCCACTTAAATTTGTCGAAAAAAATCTGAAACAATTCATGCTTACAGAGGGCGAAAAGTTTTGAAAAAAATCACGCTTACAGAGGATGAAAAGTTGCACCTACAGTTCAAATTTCAGCTCATTCGGAGTTACAGAATAGGAATGAAAAATCACACCGTGCACAAATTCGTGATGGAATAAAATCCCCGAATGGAAAAAACAACTTTTCCAATACCAAATGGGTTAAACTTGGCACTTTATTAAAAAATCCAGAACCTAAACTAAAAACAAAGTCTCTTGGTATAGCAAGAGGACTCAAAGAAAATCTCAAATAAAAAACAACCGGGTTGCCTCCCGTAAAACGCTTGCTTTATAGCAATTTAGCTGGGCTTACTTACTTGATATTCATTGTGGACGAAGATCATGAGGGAGCTTGAACTTTGGTGTGTCCCTCTTCCTTGGGGAGTGCTCCATGCACAATGCCAGGGTCCCATGGTTTTCTCAATCCAATCAAAATAATATTCAAGTTGAGACCTAGTAGAGAGAAAAACAAAACACAAAAGTAATAACAACGAAGTCTAACTTTCTTTCTATGCATTGGCATTTTGTATATGAATAAATCACAATAAATAGATAATTCCCAATGCATTCTAACAGTAGCTACTTGTAGCATATAATTATTAGTAACATAAAGAGGGCTCTCAACACTTCCTCTTTCATAATAGTTGCAAGTAGTAGTATATTCAACCATATAACCAATATAATCTTCCAACTTAGATAATCTAGGCACACAAAGAGGATCATTAAATTTATTTTGGAATTCATTAGCTTGCTTCCCTCTTTCAAAATAGTTGTTAAGATCAATATCAAGTTTAATATCATGGTTACAACAAAGATTTGGAACTAAACATAATTGCAAACCACATAAGTATTTCTCAACATAAGCAAATTTCTCCTCTATGGTGTAATTAGGAGAATTCAAGAGCAACGTAGGACTCTCATGAGTAAGAGTACTATCACAAACATCAGGTATATCATTTTTATCCTCACATAATTTAGTAACACCTTCCAAACATGTAGTATTATCAATAAGCATAGGACCATAATCTAAAGCGTGATCATATAGCATATTTAAGCAACACACCTCATTATCATCAATAAGTTCACTAGTAGCATCATTAAAAAGTAAAGGAGCATTATTAGTTTCATCATAATAGCATGGGTTATCATATAGGACCATAGAATATTTTTCAGTTTCACACTCATCATAACATGGGTTTTCATAAATAACAAAAGATTTTTGAGTTTGAATGTTACTATCATTTGTTGAAGGTGAAGTTGGGAGATCCAACTCTTCCCCAAGCTTAGGTTGGACCATATCCATTTCAATCTCCTCTTCACATACTTCCTCTTCCAAACTCATGTTTTCATCATCCTTTTCCTACAAAATATTAGTACTTTCCATGGAAGCAAGAATTCTCTCTTTAACATAAACATTATCACTAAATTCCTTTTTGCAAAATTGGAGAAGAATAGAAATGTGTCCTTTCATTACACGAGCTTCATGACTAGTTGCAAAAAAATTATCAATGAGAAAGTCTATTTCATGGGCTGCAACATAAGCAATATATTTTTCAGTTTGTTCTATATCATGGCACGCAAATTTACACTCTTGATAAGAAGCAATAATAGGATCACTATTATACTTACATTGATAGAGAGAGTGTTTATGGTCTTTTTTAAAGCAACAAATTATATCTTGTAATTCACAAAACTCAATAGCCATATCATTGAGATGTTCAAGTAATTCAAATTTTTCTTCATCTTACTATTTACTAACGCATAATCCGATCCTGTTAAAAAAATATTTGTTCCTTGACAATTTGAAACAAACCTTCCAAGTACTTCAAGGACTTAAATACTCTTTAATAGATGAAAATAAAAGGATTTCGAATTTCGATAGTAACATAATATTGGGCATTCTATTTCCTTCTTTGGTTGATCGATATTCGTAGTAAGCTTCCATAGTTTTAACATAACCTTTCTCCATAGCTTAGCATACATATTAAAAGCAACACTTAATTTTTATGGATTTTATGTTTTTAGATGAAAACTGAAAAATAAAATGATACTAAAACAATGTAAACCGAAATAACAAATGCAAAACTGAAAATAAAAATAACAAACCGAAATAAGAATGACAAAACCAAAACAAAATATAATGCTTTGAAGGTAAAAAGATGGGTAAGATGATGCTCACAAAGGTGCAACCTCCCCAAGCTTAGGTGTTTGCACACGTTCGTGATGTTGACTACAGCACCAGAAGATCTTGCACAGTTGATGAAACCTTGTGGGACAACTCTTTACTTGCTCACTTCCCCGGCAACGGCGCCAAACAATTATCTTGATGGCCCTTGACGATGATGACGATGGCGCCATAAAATGTCTTGCTGAGCACCAAGTACCTGCGTCAAAAGAATGTGGGTTAGGTTGAGACTCCAAGTGCAAAGTGTATAGTAAGGGAAAGACTAGAGGGTTTATATCGAACTCTCGCGGAAATGAACCAAAAGCTGTTGTCTCCTTATCCTTCTTTATGAAACCTACAAAACAAAGTAAATTGTTTTGTGCCCTCAACCTCACCAAGTGGTTGTAAAGCACAAGGTGTGAGTAAAAGATATAAAGATAACAAATGCAAACTAGAAATAAATATGCAATGATGATAAATAAATATGCAAGGATGGTATGAATGATAGTGGATAATGTTTTTGTGGTTTCTATGGTGTTTACAAGATGTAAAAGTGTTTTCGTATTTTTGGATTTTAAAATGGCAGAAAATGTAAAGTGCTAATAAAGTGTTGGAAAGGTGTTTCTTATGATTAAAAATGGACCGGGGTTCATGGTTTCACAAATGCACTCTCTATTTTATATAGTGGTAGATAATGGAACATAAGAATTGACATATGAGATTGCAACAAGACAAGTTATTAATAATATGGGCATCACATCCTAACATAGAGATCTTTTGGTTATTAACCTCTCTTATACTCCACCAAGATGTGAACTAAATCATAACACCTTAGTAATTAAGATAAAACAGAGTATAATTTTAAGTTCTATGACATGAAGTTAGAATAAGAACATGCTAGATCTAGCCATGGAGAAAATGACATGGTTACCCACATCCCCGGTAGCATGGTATTCCTTTTTATCCCTAGTGAGGCAACAAAGTAAGGTAAAATACCCAAGTGGATAGCGGAACTTCTGTCACTTTCACCGCACTCACCACCCCCCGTTACTCCAACTAATGCACACGTTCCCCCCTCACACGCCCTCATACATATGTTGGATCAGAGCACATAAACAAGAACGGGGTACATAATATGCATCTACTTTCATAACAAAGAAATAACAATTGCAATCATCATAACATATATCAATTTAAGAGATCCACCACAAAGGTATTACATATATGACCATAATCATGTTCAGCAGCTCATATGGCACTAATTAGTGAAACTGAGAGATACATAAGTTACTTACACAAACCCATAGTCCAGGGTGGACTACTCTCTCTTCATCATGGAGACGGTGGAGGAGTTGTTGGAGAAGATGGAGACCACACTGGCAGCGCCCCGCCGGAGTTTTCCCCCTCCAATTTGCAGCTCCAGGTTTTCGTTTCGGTGTTTCTGCGGCGCTCCTTCCGAAAGGCGTCGGGGGACTATAATCGTTTTTAGGTCATGAGAGAGGCAGGGAGACGAAGATCGATGGCATCGGACGCTCGGGGGGGGGGGGGGGGGGGGGGATAGGGTGCTCCACGCGGCCAAGGAATCTGGCCGCGTGGGCCCCCCTATTTTCCTCCTCGGGTTTCCACTTTTGCGCATACTTCGCTCCTACGCTTTGTTCCTTCCAAAAAATAATCTCCGTGAAATATTAGGTCATTTGGACGTCGTTTGGGTCCCTGAAACATCAAAATATAGAAAAGGGTTTTTTTTTACAGTGCAGGGTTAATTCCAAATAAATAGGAAAACTATGAAATATTCCCAAAATCATTATAAAACATTGATATAACCCTTATATGATGCAAATATGAATAAAATATAAGTAATACAATGCAAAGTTCATGTATGCATTTTACATGCATCACCTGCCCATTTTGCCCCATCCAAGAAATCTTGGCCAACATGGACACCGGAGAACAGGAGCAACGACTTTATCTCTCTTGCCATCGGAGTAGCCATGTAGTTTCTTCCCAGGTTAAGATGACATGCAAGATGGTAATTAGACAGGTCTCATGAAAACTGAAAAAGTAACTGCAATTATAGTAGAGGGTTTAGCAGAGCCTAACAGTAAAGAATATAATCAGAAAGCTTAAGCATACTGGGAACATATCTGAACGGCCATGTACAAGCTGCAGGGCCGTGAAATTCACTAATCTACAGGTCACTCTTGCCTGACTATACAACCTTGCTGAATGTATCAAATCGGGTAAAAAATAATGAACATATAAAGATCAAATCAACGAAATTAATTAATTGATATATGTACTTCAACGGCATGGAATAATTATAAATAGCCAAATCAAAGAAAGGGTCAGTCTCAGAGTGTTCTAGATCAAACTTATCGTGGCCTTAAGCTTTGGAAAAGAAAATCTTTCAAATTTATTGGAGCAGAACTGCATTGACAACATACTGAAGCTAGAGAAACCTATAATGGGCTTACAAGTATATTGCGATTCATTTCTGAATACCTGAAAATGAAATGGTATTGTTCCACCATCAGGGGTGCCTTGTTTTCATGCGGAAATGTCCAGGAGACCACAAAAAGGAACCTGATGCATGCCTATTATTAGTTTCATTGGAGATGAAGAAAAAAACCAAATCGTGGACATATATGAGTATAACATCCAAATGCATAATTAATGCATATATGAACCATGGACAATTGAAAATAAAGCTTTGGTAAGGAAAATATTAATATTATTTTCCTTTTAGCTCACAATACTTACCTTATCGTGGACAGGAACAAATTCAAGTCAGCTTCCCAAATAAATCCAACTGTACCAATATGTGACAAAATCACATGATCAAAATAATCTCAGAGGAAATAAAACTAATTAATGAAATAATTTGCAAATCACAAGAAAGTGGAAAATATATTAACTGCTAAAAATAATAAGTGGAGGCGGAGCTACATACCTCAGTATCTATATACTCACATGCTGCTAGGGATAATGAGCCATTGAGCGATAACCATGTTCTATTCCAAATTGGAATGACATAATGGTAATGATGATCTTCAGTTTTGTTGCCCACTTAACCCTGACTAAGAGAAACTTTTAGCATGCATGCTATGTTGGCAGGAAACTAATACCATGTAGTTTTCAAAGAAAGTAGGGAAATATTCATTTTGCACATATGTACCAAACATATTCGGAAAAGATGAAACTCTTACATAGACTGCTCAAACCGGTGGCTCACTCAATTCTAATTATTATTCATTGTCCAACATTGTAGGTAATCACAACCTACCTGGTGTGCTTGCTACACAAAAAGTACATAACAAAATGATTTTCGACCAAAGCAATTATTAATGATTAAAGGGTTGTAGCTTTATATATACATCCATGTTCATCACTGATACAATTCAAGGCAGAATAGACAGATTTATGTCATTGTTTTCCTATCGAAAGGTTTTTATTCTGCATAAATACATCCATGTGAAGAACTGAAGCTGCTGGTTATGAATACATGTATGTTAGCTGAAGCTGGTGGTTATGAAATTCCGGTGTGGAATATTTCTTTACCTTCGCCGATGTGGTTGAGCTTTAATCATTCAGAGTTTCACACACGGAGAGATGAACCAGCAATGCAGTGGTGGAGGTCCTCATCGTCGTATGCGATTAGAATCCCCGCAAAGTGAACACAGGCTCCTGGCTGTGAGGCGAGGTGGCCGCGGACGATGGAGTGAGGACGGTAGACAAATATAGAGAGCTTAGTTTGTAGGTGACAAACAGAAAGAGGTTAGTAGATTAAAATAGGAAGCTAGGACTAATATGGTTGAGCTTTAATCATCCAGAGTTTCACACACGGAGAGATGAACTAGCAATGCAGTGGTGGAGGTCGTCATCGTCGTATGCGATTAGAATCTCCGCAAAGTGAACACAGGCTCCTGGCTGTGAGGCGAGGTGGCAGCGGACGATGGAGTGAGGACGGTAGACAAATATAGAGAGCTTAGTTTGTAGGTGACAAACAGAGAGAGGTTAGTAGATTAAAATAGGAAGCTAGGACTAATATCTAATGTGAAATTTTAACATTTATCACATAATCTCTGCCAATATTTGTTCCTTTAATTTGCAACATATATACTTATCATTCCAAAGCATAAACAGTTACATTAAATATCCTGTTGAGCATTGCATCAAGATGATTTGCTAACCTGCAAATTCAGAAAAATATGTTAAAAGGCAGTAGACAAAATAAAACATCTAGACAGAATAAAACTAACATCCAGAGGAACAGCAGAATCAAATAGTAAAGAACTGCATATATACTCACTTGCTAAAATTTTGAAGGGGTTTCCTCAAGCATCTTGTGAGCCACTCACATGTATCCTTAGGGCCAGAAAGAGGAAATATCTTAAAATTAATAGCATAAAGCGCATAAGCAAATCCAACCTCAATCTTCGGAGCAAGAACATACACAGAGGAATGGGTTTGGGGAGAGGAATTGATTTATTGCCTTACCGAGGATTTATGACCGATTGCCTCGATCCAGTGCACAACTGGCGGCCGCCTCGACCGATCGCCGTAGCTCTAGCCGTCCCTTCTATCTGTTCCCCATCACACAAAAAGTTGGAGAGAAGTAGAAGCAGAGGTACCATCCCAAGGACATAGTCAACACTTGCAACGCATCCTCCTGTACTCCCCGCGGAGATTCTAACATCGATTGGCCTGATGAACTGCACATCCTTGACTTGTACTACGATGGATCTGCCGTCGTAATTAGCTCGCCAACACGATGTAGTCTTCGTGTGGAGAGGGATAGTTGCGTGCCCCGTCCGCTGGCTACGTGAGTATATGCGTCGAGCGATTTGCCAGGCCACACCTGCGATGCCGCGTGAGCAAGGAGGCTTGGGGATCTTCGGCGTCGGACGCGCTCGTCGTGGGGCGTGGAGATTGCGGCGTGTATTGCAAGTGGAGTAGCCGGGCGAGGGGTAGCCAGGGCGGCAGCGGCGCATGGAGATTCCGCAGCGGCGACACGCTGAGATTGTGGCAGTGGCACGCTGAGATTGTGGTGGAGGAGGAGGCGGTGGCGCGGGCGTCGTGGCGGCGCGGGCGACGGGAGGATCGGGAGGAGGCGCGGTTTGCGAACGGGTACGCGGACGTGGTGCGGGGATCCTGGGCCAGGAAATTTGTCTGCCGGTCGACACGATTAATCTGGTACGTTGATTTGGGCAGATCTGATCTATGTCGTTTGATCTGTTTTTAGTGGGCTGGATCTAATGGTTCAGATCGACCTGTATACACTTTGGCTGTGTGGCTGTAGCAAAACTAAAGTTGGCTATTTTATAAGTAGTGGAGATGAGATGCTCCAAACCGGACAAAGAGACTGAATACAAAGGAGAATAAGTGCAACAAATGTACTCAACCATTCTGCCGTATCTAAAGAGGTAAATGGGGAGGCCTCATGGAGCTCTCCCGTGCGTTTGCATTCCTGACCGTTGGATCGAAACAATCTCGACCGTTCAATTTTTTGTCTACTTTTTCGCTTCCGCGCGTAGAGGCTGCGGCTGGGCCCGAATGTGTGTGGCCCCGCTTCGCAGAGGTGGAGAGGGTGCGGTTATTGGTGCCTAAAGAATATGGATGGTTCAGTTACTTTGGGCCCTCCTGGTTCACTTTTTCCCTCTGCCGTCCTTGAGTTTTTTTCTGGCACATGGGGTGGTCCGACCGACCGGGCTGCATGCATGCTCAGCCGCTGACTTGTGGCCCTTTTTTTCCGGCTGGTCCACCTGTCTGTCTCGGTCGTGCCTCTGCGGCTGGTACAGCTGTTTCATGCCCAGGAACGGTTAGGCCCACGAAAGACGCTGGTCCCGCTACACAGAGATGCTGGTCTCTTCGTGTTTTCTTTCGGCCGCGTCAGTGCGGACACGGGGTCGAAGGGTGGAACGGGGTTTCCCCTTTGAAGTGAGCTCTCCTTCCTTGGTGTCGACCTCTGCCTGGCCGGCGGGTACACTTCTACAGGACGGGGCCATGCCGGCCGCCCTACTCTCTGCGCGCACTGGGGAGAGGAGAACGTGCGCTCCATTCTCCTGTCTCCCGTCTCTCTCACCTCCGCTCACTACGGTTCGATTCAGGATCTGCCTCCGGTAGCGCCGCCGCCTCGCCGAACTCCGACCCCGCCTCGCCGATCTCCGACCGGATCCGCCGCTATGCAGGCGCTAGGTGGTGGCTGAGCGCCTCGCGGTGGCTTTGTTTGAGAGCCATCCGGAGCGGCGGCGGAGGCGGGGGCCTGATGCGGACGCGGCTGCGGCTCCCCGTGGTGCTCATCGCCTGCTCCCTCTTCTTCATCGCCGGCTTCTTCGGCTCTCTCCCCTTCACCCAGGTACCGCCCCCGCCCCCACGCCCGTCACTCTTCAGATTCGTCGCGCGCGACTCACCGCGCCCATCCACTCTGCGTCCATGGCGGCGCCGGTCGGGCTCCTCCTCTCCGTCGACAGTGGATGGCGGGCGTGGTTCTTGCTGATGCTCCTTCTCCTCTCCCCTCGCCTCAGCGCATCTACGCCGCCTACGACTCGACGCCTCTGCACCGAGCGGGGGTCAGGACGGCCGGAGGGAGCAGGGGTCGACCGCCGGACAGAGCGACGATGGCGACGGTTTCAGCGTGCCTGGGAGATGCGGCTCCCGTTGCACCTCAAGTGGGAGCACCGCGTCTCTTTTTCGGCATGCCTTCGCCGTCGTTCACCCATGGGAGCTCCATCTCTTTTTCGGCGTGTCTTGCCCTTTTGGAGGTCGGCGGTGATGTGTCTTGGCTTTTTTTGGATCTTCTTCCATCTCTCTATCTCTCTCACCGTCGTTTTCTGTTCTTCCTGTAGATGCGTGGTGTATTCGCCCGCGCAGGAAGGAGGCAGCGCTATGAGGGTCCGAGCTCTGGATGCCGACGCAACGCCCCCTTGGCGGTTACACGAGGTGCCAGGTTCGTCGTACGGGTCGCAGCCTCGCAGGTATATCAGCCATTCTGCTTCAATCGATCGATCTAATTACTTCGATTGAATTAAATTAGAGCCAAGCACCAATCAATCCACTAGCACTGTTGTGCCGGTCACAGGTCCCCGTCTAGAGCTACGTAGCTACGAATCCACTGATTCACCTGTCTGATTGCTTGCTTCGGAGCTAGCTGCGCGCAACGAATCGATTGATTCACCTGCTTGGCTGCTTGCTTCGGAGCTACCTGTGCGCGCGGATTGATTCACCGGCCTGGCTGCTTGCTTCGGATTGTTCGGCTAGACATGGACGGCGCGGCTTCCTCATTCCGCCTATGATCTGCAGCAGCTTTCTTGCTCCTCTGTTCTGAGGTTGCAGGTGTGCATACAAGCTGTTTTTGTAAGTGCCCAAGGCCAAAGACGACTCCGGGATGAATGCACAAGGCTCAATTTGGATTTTTCGTAAGTTGTGTGTTTTCTCATATGCATTCGTAACATGGATTACCGGTTATACTGTTATTACGATCGTCAAGCAATGAAGTTTGCTGTGTATTGTCTTGCTTTTGTTTATATGTCATGCATGTACTTCCTTGGCATTGAAGGAACAAAAATAATGTTATCATTAATATAGTCTATAATTTACATGCCACTGTTTTCTACTGGTTGTTCTGAATCGTGTTGATCCTGCCCTGTTTTGCTGCCTGAACAACAAAGGGTATGCTGCAATAGCTTACCACAATAGCTTTTTGATGATTTTTCTTTCCAGGTTTCTCGCCTTCGACTATATCTAATGTTCATACTCACAAGCTTTTTTAGTTAGTGAACATCTGTAGGACTTATGTGTGAATCTAAATTGACGCTTATGCTACTGACGTTTAGTTGCAACAATATTCAAGTTTTCCTGGTACATTGTCTTACTAAATTATGTATGATAAACAAAGCATGATTTCATCTTTATAACATGATTTTGCTTTTACTGCTCATGGCATTTTAGTTTATGCCTTCTAACCTGTTGGGATTGTGCTTCTTAAACTGATAGGTTGAAATATTGTTCTACCATTGACTTCTGAGGTGTATGCAAAACCCACTAATAGCGTGTGTGTATGAAGTCTATGCTCTCTGTGGTTTGGTTAGATGGTTCTGGAGTAATGTATTCATGCTTGGGTTTTGGGTACCGGTGCTGATTATTCATTATGAGCTTCAAGTGGGCTTCTGCTCTTCTTAAATAGTCCATCTCCAGTTATAAATCATTGCTCATTGCCAGCATTCAAATATTCAATTGTGTTTCTCCATTTTATTCTTCTTTGTTGAGTGCCTTGAATTTCTTTAAAACCCATGCCCACACTTTGTATTGCCAACTGATATGTGGTCGTGTCACATAATTGGCATTATCATTCCTTCGTTTGGTCTGTTGAAGCCATCCTTTACTCTAATCTACTTCTGTGGTTGTCATCTAAAATAGTCTTACGTGGGGGATAAATCACTCTTTTTCAGGTGCTAAACTCTGAGGTTACTATTAGTTGGTATATCAGCATCGGTTTAGATAATCAACGAAGCTATCAGAGCAGTACCAATCTCCAATATTTTTCTGTTAAAAGAGGAGTGAAATCAGTCCTGAACTTGCACAAATTATATTGATTGTTATTTTCTCTTCATGATATCATTATGTTTTCGATGGCTACAGCTTCAAACTAATTAGATATTTGTATCACTGTTTTTATATGTTATTTTTATCTGCAGTCTGAAGGCATTGAATTTACATTGGAGACACAGATCTTATCGATATTCTCCATATGGAAGTAGTGGGCAAATCTTTCTCACCTGGATCCACGCCGGAGAAGACCATCTCTCCTCTATGACTCAAGAGGCGGTGCATGCCTGTGTGAGGCAGCTCTAGCGGCTGCAGGTTCAGAAAAGGGAGAAGAGGCAGGATCGGGTTGGGTAGGAAGCCTAATGTTCTCCATCTAACGCTCAAGTCAATCCAAAGACCCAGGTAATATTTGCTCTCCATTTGTTCAACTTCAGCTTAGGAATAAAAAGACGGGGAACAATTTTCTGCTATTTTCCTTTACTGGTTTGTTAAACTATGTACATTGTTTATAGCCAATTGTTTCATTTCAGCATTGAATGGGGAACAATTTTACCACATGGGGCTACATCCTTGTGCTAAGTAAGTTTTGTTGTTCGTTTCTTTTTCATTCTGAATGCTATGTTTATTTTCATGTACATCATTCTGATATCCATCTGTAAATATTGAATTTTTCGAACGGGGAACAACTTCTCTAAGCATGCAGGGAATGTTGTAATAATGGATACAAATTGTCTGTATATTCTGAAGTAGCACCTTTTGATTCTGATATCCTTCTGTATATTCTGAAGTACCACCTTCTAATTCTGATATCCTTCTGTATATGTTGTCTAATTTTCATTTACAACATTCTGAATCACATAGAACATTTAATTAACTATTGCATATCTAACTTTTGTACATGGGTCAGCCAGTAATGGTAAATTTATCACCTTTCTAGAGCATGCTTGCCGAGTTGTGTAATTTCAAAAGTGATCTCCTTTTTATGCAGTAATTTCAAGGTAAGTGGAAACTCTTCAGATTTCACCTTTGCCTTGCATAATTAAATTTACATCCGTTATGTAATTGTGTATTCTAAATTGAACTTAATTGTTGCATATCACCTACCTTATGTACAAAGACCAGCCAGTCACAGTAAATTTATCACCTTTTCTAAAGCTTGATGGTATTATTAGCTTGCGGACTCCTGTTTTTGGTCGTTTGTTAGATGCTCAGCCAAATTACATTGTGTATACTCGCATTGTCACTATCCCTTATAAATGCTATGTTCTGCCACCTGATTGTTAACTCCATTATTCTCCAGCCTTTCACATGGAGGTTATCGAGATTTCAACCATGGTCATGCTTGAGGACATGCTGAAGAAGCTATGTCTGCCCAGCCATAAGTTCAATACTTGTGTGTATGCAAAAGCGAAACTGGTAACAAAAAGACTAAAGATTCTCACATCAAACAAGTTATTGAAAATACCAGGTGTAAGGACGATTTCATACATGTTGTAATGAAAGACCTATTTATTCCCAAAACTTTCATGTGTGAAAGAGCACTATGCTATATATGTGTAGTTAGTTTTTACTATTGTGTCATATTAGGAATGTTTACCATAGCGTTTTGCAAACCGAAAACCAGTGTCAACGACGGGTGGCGCGCGGCAAGCCGCGCCAAGCTTCTAGTTTTAATTGAGAGGCTGGTGTTTTGGCTCCCGAACTCACATGCTCTTGCCTAAATAAAAAAATTGACAAAATAGTAAAACATTTTTATAAATTATGTTTTTTTGGAGATGAACATATACCAAAGAACTACATAGGTACCATGTTTTGAGATGAAATTTCTTGTGTAGTTCTCTGTGCAAAAAAAAAAATCTGGGCTTTTAAACAATATTTTTTACATCTCATTTTGGCGACTGAATTGTTTTTTTCCTGCACATAGCACTATAAATGATGTCTCACTATGAACACCAAACTTTTACAGAAATTTTCAAAATGGTGTACTATTTTTCTGTTTTTTACCAATCAGGACAAAATAAGATCGGCGGGCAGAGTGAATTTTTGATTGGTTGATTCACTCATTTTAGCCATTACATAGTTCTTACTGAAATATCTAAAACATTGTATATTATGAACAAAGAGTAAGGAACAACAAACGGAAACTCCACTACGCGAGTGAAAAAAAATCGACCAAATCCCAAGGTTTTCTGTTTAGGAAAAAAATCAAGTGAAGCAGCAAAGCAACAATATGTCCTTCAAAACTTAGGCGGGTATGTTGTAGTGGCTAGTGAGTTAGTTTAATTTGTGTTGCCAATCATTTTTGCGGGTATGTGCCCTAGTCCCAATGTATCATTTTTCAAGTCAATTAGTGATCTTTGCGATGCCAAATTGTCAATGAAAAATACACGCTAGTAGTTAATTTTCAAAGAACTAAGTAATAACACAAGAAAGCTCAAGGCCATGAGCCTGGTAAATCCTTAATAAGAACATATATGTTTCTCCAGGCAGTCGGAACAGGATGTTAAAAAACCTGGCCTTCTACCTAGTTTCTCTTACAGAGCTCTGTTATTTCGTTCCACTATCGCAAAAGCTTAGCATTGCATTGTTGGCATGCAATGCAAGCGTTCTTCTTTCACTACAGCCAGAGAGCGCCGGCGTTTTTCAGCATGGGCACGAGCTCGCCGGCGAGGTGCAGCGCCATGACTCTATTGGTGCCGCCGACGAGGCTGCCGCCAATGAACACCGCGGGCACCACCGGCGTACCGCGGCCGAGCTTCCTTACCAGCTCCCTTTCCATCTCTCTGCCACGGGGGTCCTTGTCCAGCTCATACACGGCCACGTTGACGCCGAGGTTGCTGAGGAGGGACGTCACAGAGTGGCACATGCAGCACCTGCTCGACGTGAACACCACCACCGCCCGCTCCGACGCCAGCTTAGTCGTCACTTGCTCCATGAGGATGGTAAGTAGCTAGTCGGAACAGCTAGATGAGATCGATTATCTAGAGGAGCTAGGTTGACTTGAGCGTTTTGTTGCTGTGGTTTGGTGCTTCTGGGGTGCCTTGCCTTTTATAGGCAAAAAGGATTTGCTATTTTGCCTAGGGTTCGGAAATTCATGGAACATAGATAGATTTTGTTCTTCTCTAAAAGAACACATTTTAAATTGAAGTCCAGCGCATGAAAAAGATTGGATGATTTTGGATAAGAAAAGATGCCGTTGGTCTTCAAGAGGGGCTTCATGGAACCATGGAATCTATGCTCGTCAGTTGACCTTTTGAAAAAACTCGTATGAAAAAACTTTCCATACGTTTTCTGAATAAGAAGAACTCAGGGCATGTACAATGATAGAGAAGGCATGCCTTCTCTTAGCCATCCACGTCATTTAGAGAAGAAAAAATTATAAGTTGTACAACGCATTATCTCTTATTGTCATCTTAATTAATGAGAATTCATTATATTTTAGTAAGAAATTAAATTTCTAAGTGAAGACAAATGGTACAATGACATCCCTTACCTAAGGGAAGACAACCTTCCATTTCTTCATTGTCTCTACTCTATCTAGACAATTATCCTACGTGTCAACGTTAAGAGAAGGCTGACGTCACCCCATTGTACATGCTCTCATGCCAGGCATGCATGACATTAATCTTGTATAGACTATAAAAACTTTCGTGGAATGTCAGAAGCACAATACATGTATACGGATGCATATACGTTCGACACATTGCTGAATACGAAATCGGTGACCACGTTAATTTAGGATATTCACTTATACTCCCTTAAAAAAACACACATTCACTTTACATATGTAGCGATGTGACACTTGTAGTTATCAGTGATTTATAGTCTCCCATGCAGTGCATGCTATATATTTCTGAAAGACTGGGTTCTCTGAAACATTTGAGTACCAAAAAGAAACATGTATATCTGATCTACCTTTGCTTCACCGTCCTTATCGAGAACAATATAGATGTACTACATATCTAGCAGGACATTGATCTCTCAAGCTCGCGCGATCGATCTTCCTCAACCTAATGTGTCGTCATCTGTTTATGCTTTCCTCGTGTCAACCAACCAGCCGCATCAGATTCAGCCATATGTGTGGCCATCCTGTTGATCGATGCTAGCCATGCAGGCTGCCATGATGGTGTGGTCTCATGCCCGATCAACGGTTCCAATACTGGACGCGCCTGGTTGATCTCTGGATAGAGCTTGAACTGAAGAATGATGCCTGACCATCTTGTTGTGGGGTCATGCTGTTAAAGCCATTCCCTTTACAGTTGGAGAGATATACACATCCATCTTCTATATTTGGGATAAATGTACAAATATTTATTTGGTTCCGAAGCAGAAACGCTCCCTTTTCGATATCTGGGTATTCCTATTCGTTATGGTAAGCCATGTTCTATGGCGAATGGTCTGTTCTTATCAACACTATGCTCACTAATCATCCGACGTTTATACTGTTTTCTGTTTGAAGTTTTCGAGGGGGTGAGGAAGAGAATGGAGCATTATATAGCCATATTTTTCCAGCAATGTGATGTGTATAAACGAAAATACGGGTTAATTCAAATGGAGTATTATTTATCCTGGGCTCCTGGCGCACTCAGGCACACTTCTTTTGGCTTATAAGATGGCTTATAGGTCCCCACCACACAAGCTGAAAAGAAGTCTTCAGTTTTCCTGAGCTTCTGAGTTGAAGAACGAATCGGTATATGGATCTACCCCTCTCCCTCGTCTCTATTTACATAGCAATGCCACTGCAGGGTCCATCGCTCACTCACGCCGCGCATCGCATGCGTATGGAGCTAGCTTGCTCGCGTCGTGCACGTGTATGGAGCTGGTTCGCTCGCGCCGTGCACGCGTACTGACGGATCAATGATCGATCCAAAGCAAAGGTATCTAGTTAGCCATGTTAGCTATTGCCTCACGTAGACACCATATGAGAAAATGATCTTTCTTTAATTTTCTTGTTGGACACAAATACAACCAGTACGCACGTGTATTTATATTTAATTATTTTATTATGTGCACATATCAAATTGGGGGCACTATAGACATTTCACAACTCAATATAGCAAATAAGCCAAAACTCTACAAGCCCAAAAGAAGTCTCCTACCAGTTTTTATGAGCTTCTCTCCACCACAGTTTTTCTCCACCGAAATCCATAAGCAGGCTTATGAATAAGCATAAGCCCAAAAGAAGTGTGCCTCAATCTGGCAAATATGTGCAACACTGCACGTCGTCCAGTTTTTCTTACAACGTCGTACTTGGGCGTTCCAGGCGACAGTATGCAATGACCATATTGTAGTGTTCGAACCCCACTGTGCGTGAGCCAATCAAAACTACTCCGTTAGCCTAAAAATAAAACCACCATTCAATTGAAGAATTTACCCTTTTGGCAAGATATATGTAAGTTTGAAACTGAACTTAATTGAACAAGTCAAGTAATTTTATTTCCATAGAATCACAAGAAATGTGTCCATTACATCCTCTGGACATAAGTAAAAGAAATAGAGGTCCAAGGAACAGACCCCAATAAAGAAGAAAAACGAGGGGTCTTAGAAGACCCGCTCTATGGTAGTTTGAAGTCGAACTCCTTGATGTTGATTGTAATGCGATTTTTTTCGCAATAGAAAAATAAGGCTACACCCCCTGGTTCCATTTAACATGCAACCAAGATAGGACAGTCTTTGAAGTGCCAGGGAGCAACACGTCTCAAAGGTATGAAGAAGCAGGGCAAAGTTTGTAACGTGATGGATTGTTGAAGTTCTCTCTTAACAGCAATGAGAGAAATTATCCGACTCAAATAAGAATTGTCAAGTGAGAATTAGTTAAATTTGAAGCTACGACATCGCCATCTTTGGCCCACCTACGGTTAGAGTTGAGTTGAAAATTTATTTATCTAAAATTTCGACATATGTAATTATGGGTTACTAGTAATATAGTATCAAGTGCTTGGCTTGTTTTCTGTACATCATATGTCTAGTTCCTGTACAAAATAAAAAAGGTTTTATTTCATCCAACATAAACTGAATGGTTGGATGATTTTGGATAAGAAAATATATTGGTGAGATCATGAGGACCCATCGAACATTGGAATCTCTCGTCATCAGTCGACCGCTTGCGAAATCTCAAATGGCTGCAGAATCTAGATGAAACTTTCTTAAAAGAATTCATCGCAATGCATGCATGACAGTACCAGATGTCTATGGTCTATGGACACTTTGTGTGGATTTTCTTAGGAGAGTAAAAAAACGTTCCTTACTCTGGGTGCTAGTGCTCTTGGGTCTCGTTTTGTTTTAGCGTACCTTACGTATACTGCAGCATGCATACCATGGTAAGAACTCTCTCTGCATTTCTTTACACGGTGTGAAACTGAATGGCAATAACACTGAAGTTTCTGCTAGTAGTTCAGTTATCTCAAAGCGTGATCGAGCATTCGAGCTCCATATCTTATAGCTGGACATAACCAATGCACGTTTAGTTTACCTTTGCTGCCGTCTATATCGGGAATCTATATATCTAGGAAGCCATCATCCATGAAGCTCGCCCCATCGATCTTCATCAGCCGAATATTTCGCGTTTTCTTTTCTGTTTTTGCGTGTGCCGACCAACCTGCCTCGCTAGTACCGGATCAGATTCAGACATGTGTAAACCACCGGTGATGAGCTGCGGCCGGTCGATGCATGCCGCGGTCTAGCTACTAATACGATGATCTATAGCAGATGCGATATAGATGGTGATGACAAGATACGCATAGTTGACATGACGCTGCAGGCATCCGCATCTTTGAAGAGTACACGTGCATACGCGCGCCGTGGGATGCCGGCCGCCAGCATGACCGGGGTACGGTGGCCGGCGAGTTGACCTGATGGATGATTCGATCCTCGCCTTTGCACGGGCTTTGCATCTTGTCATGGATATCTCTACTTTGAGGGGGCCTGGCTCCCCGCTTCTCATTGGGGGCACCCTGCAGGGCTGCAGGTTCCTCACGAGGATTTTTTGCTTAGGGCCGCTAGCCGTCGTTGCCCGATTTCTTTAGGAAAATTGGTTGTTTCCCACCGTCCAATCAGGCACCTAGGGCGGATCTAATTCGTCGTTCGCATGATATCTCCACCCGTTGAAAAAACTATTGCAACAACTTCTTGCAACATCTTCAAAATATGTTACAAAAAATTCAAAAAACTTTTGCAACATTTTATATAATAGTGCAACAAATCGGTTGTTATCCAACAATTTTTCATAAAATTTTCTTAGAAACGTTATAACCGTGCAAAATGATTTCGCTACATTTAAGAAAAAGTTATACAACAAAAAATAGTTTACACAACATTTTGTTTCTACAAAGATGTTACAAAAACTGTGAAAAGAAAAGAGTCACATTTTGTTTTTGGAAATATTAATATAGTGCAAAAAACAAGTCTCGACGCCTTATTTTTCTTTTGCAACAAACGGAATATGAGTTTGTTACAAATTTAACGCACATATGCAACATGGAAAGAATTCGTGAACTTAAACTTGTGTTAGAGCACCAACCTCACTGGATCGACACATCGACGACCAATCTTTCTTGCTTGAGTCAGATCTTATTATCATGGACTCATCCCCAGACAATTCCCTGTCTTCCTTGGACCTAAGCATGATATAGACTTCACATTTGAAGATCTTTCATAGCCATGGTTGTACTTTAGATGTGGGGGCTTCTATGGAGGAGGGAAGGAGGGAGTAGAGGCGGGGGAGGAGCGGCAAAGAATTGCACACCAAAAAACAATTGACATAATAGCCATATGGTACCGACACTTTTTAATTTACCATTGTTTGTTTTTAGCAAGGGATGCTAAGTCAAGTTAGGTGTCCTACGCTAGGCGCAATGCTCGTTTCAGTGCTCAGCTGACGTACCTTGGAGTGGGAGTGTTGCGGGTCACTAATCACAGTCGGAGAGACCCATGAGACTTTCTTTTCTCCCAACAGGCTCTAGCGCTACGACAACTCTCAGATTCTATCCCAGCCAAGATATGTCAAGCCAGCTAAGGCCCCTAAATGACCGCTCAGTGATAAAAGAGGTGGGGGTGCAAAGACAGACATGGAGTAAGAGTGCTTAACTTTGCCCGCTAAATATTAATTTACTTGAATGGAATGTGAGTTTCCTTTCATGTGGTACCGACACTTTTTACATAGACAAGGGTTTTGGATTTTCTTCAGCCAATGAAATCCATCATGTACCATAATTTATAGAGCTCTTTTACGGTGCTTGTGGAAACTACCCAGGTAGTTTCAGGTAGTTTGTATCCTAAATTATTTCAGCCCTTTGATTTCAGTCTATTCCTCCTAAATTAATTCCAGCCGTCCAAGCATTAAACAAAATATTCAGTTTAATCGGTGGGGGTACGGTGGTCATTTGTCCACGATCAGTTTCGCGTCCGGCTGACCCTCGATCAGTTTGGCGATTCCGCTCCTATCCTCCCCCTCTGAGCACCGCATCGTCACGCTCCTGGTGCCGGAGATCAAGCGCTGGGCGGAAAAGTCCGGCAACCGCCTCCGCCAGGTGGAGCTCGAGCGTGTCGTCAAAGAGCTTCGCAAGCACTGCCGCCACCACCAGGCTCTCGAGGACAGCTGGATCAGAGCCGCCGGCATCTCCCTGTGGCCCTCGACGCGCTGCTACTGAATGTCTCCGAGGAGCGGCAGCTCCGCAGACACCTCCGTGCTCTGCAAGGGGCGACGGGCCATTTTGCCGTGCAGTTTCTGAAGATTGACGCATTCCCAGCAGCTCTGCCCCAGACCGTGGTACCAAGATCATCCCTGGAGGTATAATTAAATTTTATTCGTTGCCCTGGACCAAAGCCCAGATGTCTTCCGATGCTTGTGCTCCGTTCAGGTCGTTGTAGTGCGTGTCCACCAGAGAGCCGCGTCACCGCCGATAACAACCACGAGTTCGCGCACAGCTTTCGGCGAGGGGAGTATGCTCACGAGGAGGAGGCCACTTCACCTTTACCGCCGTGACGGCCGGCACCGCCCACGCCACCTACAGGCCCTCCAGCAGTCCAGCTTGGTCGAGCCCATCCTCAGCCCAGCCGCCGCGTCGCCGGCAACCTCCACCTCCTCTACCGCGGGTCGATTTGATGGAGGCCCCGATCTAGGGAAAAGGCTGAGAAGAGTTACGGGAGAATACTAACAGTGGGATTTACCTTAATACCCTTTTACATTAGATAAAAAATAAAAGAAGTAGGTAGTTTCCGGTAGTTTCAGGTAGTTTTAATGTAGTAGTTTCAAGTAGCTCTAATTTTATCACCGTTAGATTAGAGCGGATGAACGACTGTTATAAATACCAAGTACTCTAAAACACCGTTAGATTAGTTCGGTATTATCTTCAATTCATCCTAAAAAACAAGAAGGACGCTAGGCGTTGAGAGGCCGGAGGCAAAACAAATTGTTTACTCGCCGATCAGATTTCATTAAAACGTCAAATATAGATTCTCCGAGGCATATGTCAATCCATGAAACAATTGTTCTTTCATTTTTAATATTGTTGTGGCATTTCACGGTGTGTGAAAATCGTCCACCAATGGCCGCAAAAAATCCCTGAGAAAGCCTCGCCTCGCTACACGTATGCAGCATGGATGCCCAAACTCTTGCCGCACCCACAAAACACATTTGCAGCAACATGATAACAACATTCATTGCTGACCCCATAATTGACGTTGCCTCTCGCTTGTATGTTTTCACCAATCACACAAGGTTATGCAACATGTCAACTGAATGTATCATACATTCAAAACCGCTAAAATTACTAATCTCGTACCATTGTCCATGAGCTGCCCTATCTAATTGCAATCCGTAATTGTGGGCACAAATCTGTCTCGTGGACGCTAGATAGGACGATAATGGAGTTATTCCAGTCTACCCACGTTCCTTCTTCCTCCCCTTGTCCATTGGGTTGATGGAATCACCCAAATTTATTTGGTCATGAACGTACGCTATGACTGTGAAGATTATTTTGAATACAAGAAAATTTTGTTGTCCATGACTTAGGTACTTATGAATTTTAGAAACAATTCCGAATCCTATTTAAAATTATATCATATATTTTCCAGTCTTCTACTCGAACAATTATTCCTAAACTTTTTTGACGTTTCGCAAATGCTATTTTGCACTTGTTTCTTTCGAAATAATACAATTTTGTTCTCGAGATCCAAGACTAAGTCTTTTAGATTTTTTCGCTTGTGGCATCAATCTTCATCAACCGAATATTTATCTCATGTTTCATTGCCACTGTTGACTAACAGGCAAGATTCTGGATGATATGGTACATATCGACGTTTGCATGATTCACTTAGGATTTCGGGGGTTGGAAATAGATCAGCTTGCAGCTTGGCTCCTCACCTTCCCATGGGGCACTTGCCGTACCTTGCATATTGCGAAGTTTTATTCGACTTGTGAATTGTGATGTTATCATGTGTGCCTATCCTAGAAATCAAAGAATAACAGACACGTCATATCAGGAAATCAAGATGTTGATGCCATGGCACTAGCTCTTTCTAGATCCATTGTGTTTTGGAATCTCTGAAGCCTATCCGTGTAATGTGTGACGGCAGTACGACACAATGGCAAAGAAGAGCTCCCGTTCGAAAGAGGCAAACAAGAACTGTGTCGCCGCATGTAACATGCATAGATGACCGTGACTTATAATTACTTTGCTATTTCCATTTGTCAAGGTGTCGTGGTGGTATCACGGCACATGACATAGGATGGCTAATGTGTAATATGTGGGGCCGATGGACGCTGGTGGATCCGGGGAGGGCTAGCAAGCTGAGAAGCTCACACGAAGGAGAATACGAACCAAGCAAGAACCGATTTGACCCCACTAAAAAACGAGCAAGAACAGGCAACAACACTCAAGAACGCAAACAAATCCACAAAGAGCCACAAACACACACGATATACCCAGGTTCGGGGCCCTCGTGAGGAGGTAACACCCCTACTCCTGCCTTGCCTCTCTGTATATGTGTCTCACAAGATCTATAAGGAGCTCCTTGAGCTGTTTTGGAAAGAACTCGAATGAACTACAAGTGAGAGAGGAGTAAATGCTCTAGCAGTAAATGAGACTATAGTTTTGGCTCTCCGGTTGGTGTCCCTCTCACAGGAGGAGTTATGGCGCTATTTATAGAGGGTCAGCCGAGTTTGCCGGGAACCCTAATTCCTCCGGGCCCCACCGGACAAGGGCTACTGTCCAACGGTGATGTCGACACCCCTACCACGACCTAGCGCCGTGCTATCCGACATAGGTAGAGGTAGGCCATGATGCCTCTTTGCCGTAGCCGCCGCCGGCCTAGGTGATGATGCTTCCCCTGTCAGAGACAGGACGTGTCTTCTCCATGCCTTGTCTCCTGTCAGTCAGTTGCCAGTACAGTGGAATGATCACATCGCCCTTGTCTTATACCCTTTGTCCCGCGCCCGTGTCAGGCGGGAGGTGACTTAGCTTCCTTGTCAGAGGGGTCAGTGTCCTTGCAGTGTACTTGCCCTTGACTTCTGGTCCGACATAGGATATGCCGGACGGTCTTGCTCTACCCGGCATAGTCATGCCGGATCCTCCGTCGTATCCCGGCAGGGATATATTGGGCCTGCTTACTTCTGCACGCCTTCCAGAGTCCCGGCATCTCTATGCCGGAATCTCCTTCCTGCACACAATAAGTAGAGAGGTTATGCCGACATGGTTATGCCGGTCAGGTTATGTCGGTCCGGTTATGTCGGTCCGGTTATGGCGGTCCGACCCACGCTAGTTTATCAGTGTCTCCTGCCTTAGCCTCTCCCACGCCGAGTGTATGTCGGCTACCTCCGACATACCTCCAAGCCGATTTTACTCATAGCCCGAGCCACCCAGGACCCTGCTCACTAGCACTTGTTTCTGCTATTGCACAAGAGAATGCCCCTAGGCCCAGCTACACGAAGATGTCTTAGGCTAGCTCCCAAAGACATCTTCGAGAAGCTGGTTCTTAGGAGAAATCTCTGCCTCTGCCTGAATGAGAGTGAGGGGCTGGGGGTCTATTTATAGTATCACCAGGGGAGACAGCCTGGCCCCTGCTTCCTCGAAAGGGCGTCCCTTTATCTCCCGAAGAGTCATATGACTTTTGGCGCCAGGCAAAGGATAGTTACCACTGTAAATACGAGTATCTTACCTCTGCCTTTACCCTACCCGGGGGTAGCCCCCGACACAAGGTTTTGGGATTTTTTTTTGCCACACTAATTTTTGCCTATTGTAGTTTAGCCACTCTAATCTCAATTTCTGACAATACATCAGTTTTGTCCTCTGTGGGAAAAAAACAAAATGAAAATGGTGAAATTTTGTTTTGCTTTTGCCCCTACTGTTGTTGTTTTGCTTTTTCTTTAACCCTCAAAAGGGTAAAAATAAAATGTCAAAACTTAAAGTGGCAACAGTAAAATGGGCAAAAACAGTTATGGTAAAAATAAAAAATTCTACGGTTTTTACCATTTTTCTCCGGTATGGATCGAGACGTAGAATATTCTCAATTGACTGAGAGTAGACGAAACCAAGTGAAAACCATTAAATTTCTCCTCCCAACCTTGTCGTCAGAACTCTGCCTCGTTCACCATTCGCGTTGATGGTGGCGTGAAATTGGTTTCGGG
This sequence comes from Poa annua, assembly GCA_026929855.1. Classification (NCBI taxonomy): domain Eukaryota; kingdom Viridiplantae; phylum Streptophyta; class Magnoliopsida; order Poales; family Poaceae; genus Poa; species Poa annua. The sequence goes on from CM049434.1 coordinate 59,013,919, forward strand.
GGAAGCACGAGGATGGTGAGGGCATAGTTGGGATAGTTCAGCATAGTACCATTGATCAAATTAACAATAATCGTGTTCACCATGGACTAGTGGAGCCTGCGGCAACATGGTTAGGTGGGTGGTTGTACCCCCGGCCCACCAGAGTTCAAACCCCAGGTTTAACGCTGGTGTTTCTCATTTAGGCGGAATATTCTTCAGTGGGAGGCGACGTTCCCGTTGACAGCGAGTCGCCTGTGGTGATTTCGTCAATCTCAAGACCTGACCCGCCGGCTCAGTCTCTCGGAGGTGCTCATAGGGGTAGGGTGTGCGTGCGTGCGTTCATAGGGGTGAGTGTGTGCGCGTGTATATGAGCGCTTGCGTTGTACTGTGTTTCTAAAAAAAACTTGAAACCACCAGGACACACCTATAGACTCGATCTTGGAGATATCATGCCACCACACAACAATGCCCCACCAGTTAGACACCGGGGCATCACCAACCCTGCGGTGTGGCACACATCAGGGTGGGCGTTCGGTTATGACCGAATTTTCGGTCTTTTATTTTCGGTCTTCTTAGAATTCGGTTAGTAAAAATGAAGCACCGAAATTTACTCAGAATCTTCTAGAACCGAACGTTTCGGGTACCCGGAAATTCGGTCCTTATTTCGGTCATTTCGGGTATGACCGTATTTGACATATACTACAGATAGTTCCAAAAAAATGATGAAATAAACAAAAAAAAATGCCAGCATTTCGTCCATAATTTGGACAGAATTGAATGTACATATTAATATCAAATTGCAATCTCCATATTAAACATAAAAGCCTCACGGGAGGACACACAAAACGTCAAAACCACAATCTCATGCCAAATCTGGCATCCCACAATCACATGCAGAGGAGATCTCTAGTGTACTAGAATCTCACAAATAGGCCAAATAATATGAAACGTTTCGAGTTTGGACAATAAAAAGTGCAGATGCGCCGACGCCGAGTTGCCGACAAAGCAGAACAAGTTGTCACTGTGAAGGCTGAAGTCCATGCCCCTACCTGAAAGACAAATGTAAAAAAGAACTTCAGCCCATAGAACTATAGAAGTACACAACCAGATATGTTCAGTGCATATAACATGATAAACATAAGATAACATGAATATTCTAGTTTAGAGATAGGCCTAACCTTTAGTTGTTTTTAGAAGTAGAGGCTGTTTGAGATTTCCCTGGGTGGTTGCTAGTGATGGACCTGTATAAAAATTGTGAGAGACATTACAAGTTTAACTAATGCAAGACTTTGATGTAATGTTGCAAACATACTTGGTAGACTTGGAAGTAGAAACTTGTTTTGAAGCTTGCTCCTTTTGTTTTTCCTTTTCCTTTCCCTTTCCCCTATTTGTACCTTTCCCTTTTTCCTTTTCATACTCTTCAATTAGCTCTGAGATTAATGCAAACAACAAAGCACAATATGAATATCTACTACACAAGAATTTAAAATAGCTAATACATAAGGAAGAATTTATTGATTTACCTTTCTCCAACTTAGCTAGTTCTTCATAGTCCTCTTCAACATTGACAGGAGTGGAGCGTCGAAGCCAATCTTGTGTACAAACAAGTGCTTCCACCATGAAAGGAGTAAGAGAGGTTCTGAAATCATCTAGGACTCGTCCACCTGTGCTGAATGCCGATTCCGAAGCTACTGTAGAGATAGGAATGGCTAGAACATCACGGGCCAAACGTGCTAATATTGGAAATCTGGTAGCATTAACCTTCCACCAAGCAAGCACATCAAGTTTTTTGTATGGATCTTCACAATCTTCAGCAAGGTACTTGTCGAGTTCAGATTTGTGAACGCTAATTCTACTGCTTCCCCCATTATTTAACTTCATCTTTTTAGCTATAAGTTCCTTCATCATACTGCCTCCAACACTAGCAGCATCTATATTTTTCTCAGTGCCGCTAGTTTGAGCTGTGGCATCATCACTAGGAGGAGCATACAGTTTCATATACTCATCAAACATGTCACGGAAGCATGTAGTAACAGCAACCCATACTTTGCGTCCATTCTCCTCACCAAATATCTCCTCAATTGCTAGCTCCAAGTACTCGGTTAGCTTGTATCTTGGATCCATAGCTGCAGAAACAAATATGAGCAAGTTAACGTTCTCTTTCTGCTTTTCCTTTCCTTTCCCCTTTTCTTTCTCCGTCTCTAACAACTTATTGTTCTCATGCCACATCCCCCAGTACTTATTATATTTATCTTTCATCCTCTTGCCCATCTCTTTCTGCAAATCATCTTTACTCTCCATCCACTTCTTCACCAACATATGGACTTCTCCAATCTCAACAAAGAAAGAATTAACAGTAACATGGAGAGAAGATGACACACGCACAGTCAGATCATAAAAATGCTTAAGGAATTCTGCAATACTCCGCACCTTACACCAATCATCTTCATCGGGATACCCAACCCCTCCATTAGCTCTCAAGTCAACCACATAGTTAGCATCATCTTCAGCAAACCGTAGGAACACCTTCTCATATACTAATGCAGCCTTCAACATCAGGTACGTGGAGTTCCACCTAGTGCATACATCTAGGTTCATGAAAGCATCACTCTCTATCTTCTCATCATCTGCAACTTCATGGAACTTGTCCATCCTATTAGTGCCATTCCTGATGTACCGCACAGCAGCCCGCACACGCTGCACTGAGATGTCGACTTCTTTAAGACCATCTGAAACAATAAGGTTCACAATATGTGCTGCACACCTCATGTGTAGGTACTTGCCACTTGCTATGCTGGTATTTGCATTTACCATTTGCTTTCTTAGGTAATTAAGAGCAGTATCATTGTTGCTTGCATTGTCAACTGTCACTGTGATTACTTTCTGCATACCCCATTCATTCATGACTCGCTGCAAATTCTTTCCTATGTCGTCTCCCTTGTGGCCTTTCACCTTGAAAAATGCTATGACCTTCTTATGTTGCTGCCACTCATCATCAATGAAATGAGCAGTGACAGTCATGTAACCATCTTGTTTCTTTGAAGTCCAACAGTCTGTTGTCAAGCAAACTCCATCACCATGTTGTCTAAAGAATTGTTTCAGCTTTGCTCTCTGCTCAAAGTACTTGCGAACAGCACCTCTTGTGCATGTTCTTCTCGATGGCAAGGTGAAACGAGGGCAAGCTTTGGCCATGAATTTTCTAATTCCCGACCTCTCACCCATTGAAAAAGGCTGCTCGTCTTCTATCACCATTTCAGCAAAAGCCTCCCTCAGCTCTTCGGGGTCAAATTTAGATACAGCAACACCATCTCCACCCATATGCAAAGTACTTTGAGTGGGATCTTTCTCATGCCTATTTGGATTATGCTTGCAACTACTCAAGTGCCTCCTACAAGAAGATGTGCCATTAATGGCTGTAGTGGCCTTGATGCTACGGTTACAATATTTGCACGTGCCCGACACAAGAATTCCCAGTTCATTCAGGTTCCTTGTGAAATGTGACCACACTTCTGATCTTGGTTCCATTTTTCTTCTTTCTACCTTCTTCACAGTATCATCTTTCTTCTCTCCCTCTTTGTCATCTTCAATCTGAACAATCTCAGGTGCATCCCTAGCAAACTGGCTTACTTCTGTTGATACAGTAGTGTTCACTTCTAGCTCAGACATCTATCAAAAACAAAACAAAAACTATATTTATTATCATATAAAAACGATGCAAATTTATGTTAACAGGAAATTAGCTGCTGCATTTCCTGAAAGAATCAGTACGCATCCAAACTAAAATATTAGCTACTGAAATTAGTCCAGAGAGGTGCAACAATAGGCATCTAGCTAGCGGCTAGCAGATACATTAAATACACTAGATTAATTAGCAGATTACTTATGCTAATCGCAAATCTCAAATATCCAGAGGATCGCATCTAGCTAGCACGAAGTAGACAGATTAAATATCCAGAGGAACTGATGTTGCGCAAATCTCAGAACCGGCTAACCAGCTAACCTATTTTAATCTCAGAACCGGATGATCCATTGACTCACCTTCGAGGAGACAAGAGAGGTCGAGTGTGTCCAGCGGAGACGCAGGCGAGCGCGGCGGAGGCGGAAGCTGACGGCTGATGGGCGAATCCTTGGCTTGGCGTGGTGGCGGATGGCCCGACACGGAGAGAACGAAGGAGCAGCCCAGGCGGCTATGGCGTCTCTTTGGCCTTGGGGAATTGGGAGTACAAGTAGGAATTGGGAGTGGGAAGTGCGAATCCTTCAATTTGGGGAGTAATTTCAGCATCGTGGCTCTCGCCTCTCGGGAAGATCAACAGTGCGGGCGCCTGGGCTGCTCTCCGTTCGTTGGCTCTGGGGAAGATGGCCATATTAACTCAACTTTACTAGGTGGGATTATGTCGCGTTGGTCTGCGCAGCACTAACCCGGTCACTTCGGTCTCATCGGGTTTTAGAGATGTGTTGCCCGAATTTTTGAATTAATTTCGGTCTATTTTACTCTAGTACCCAAATTTGCATCGGTTTTTTCGGTTCCGGTCATCTCGGTTTCGGTGTCGGTTTTTCCGGTTTCGGGTTTCGGGTATCGGTTTTTGTGCCCACCCTTAGGCACACAGAGAGCACTAATACGATCCAATAGACACTAAAGAGGCACCTATTGCGCATGCTCTAGAAGCCGCCACGAGCATCGAGTCGTCGACCCATCAACAACACATATATATGCCTGATCCTTGCCGGTCCAGCTGTCGAAGCCGCCACAACGCGAACCAGCACCACCGCTCTGCGCTCGTCAGCCATTACGCGTCCACTGCTAATATTCCGCTCCGCCATGCCGCGGAGACCTGTCGTGGTTGACGCGGTAGATTTCCATGGCGCTCCATCTTCTCGAACACCACCATATGGCAATGGTCCCACAAGCAAGTTCGAACTCCCACACATTGCCCCCAAGGGCGAGAATGATGCTAGATGTGCCAACGTTCGACACAAAATTGATATATGGTTTCCCGTGAGCGATTTGTGCAAGAGCGTGAACTACGGCGCCGACGCCTTCAACAACGACACCCATGGATACCGCCGTCAATGGCTCCCACCACCACGAGAGCCTTCCGGCAGTTCCACTCGCACACCTTGATCCGGACCAGCTTTGTAATACCCCGTATTTATAAGATCTGGAAGGGTAGAAGTGAGAATTGTGCATTTTGGATTCATGCATGTTTGGAAAATTAGGATAATTTTCGCGCTTTTGTGCAAAAGGGATAAGGAGTCGATATCCGACAAACGTCGAAGATCCCTGGTATGATCTCTGACAAGTAGTTGAGAGGTGTCGATAAACCCGAACCCTGGAGTACGGAAGAGGGGTGTTTGAAAATCAAATCACTCGAACTCTGAAATGGAGTCTCGAGATAGTTAGGAGAAATTATTTCAAATCTTATCTTCTCTTTATTGAAAGATCAAATTTGAGTGAATTTAAAAATCTAAACTCAAGGAAAATTTAATAATGAATTTGTTTGAAAATAAAAATAGGTGGAACATGACCACCTCAAATTCACAAATCAAATGCATAATATTTTGACATCACCATTTAATCCATTGATTTAAACATCACGAATATACACACATTCATAAATATTTCAAAGTCATAATTCACAAATCATTTCAAAGAAATACATCTTTATTTCTTATCTCAGAAGAGATAACCCACATTCACAAATACATAGTAATACACCAATCCATTTTCACAAATTACAAAGTAATTCAAAAGAGAATTTAATCTCTTTATACAATAGTCTCACAAGAGAAAAATACATATTACACTTCATTACAACAAGGTAAATTTATTACCACTCTATTTAATACATGTTTACATAAACAAATTACAAAGAAATAATCTAAAAATCTATTTACAAGTTCTGGATCTTGCATCCAGCAGCTCTTGAACCTGCAAAATAAACAATAAAAACAAAAGAAAGTTGTGTTAAGGTTAAAATGTTGTCAACACCATTTGGTGCTGACTTTTGATGATTAATACCATGGCATTACTTAATCGGTAAAAGAGGCAAATGGTTTTGGGAATGCAATAAGACAACAGGGACTGATCAGTGCTTAAATACAGAAGGCAACAAAGGGGAAAAGGCGTCTGGTGCATCAAATATCACTTAAGAAAGAGGCAAAGGCAACCTGAACTGGAGATTAGCATCTGATCCTTGAGATTAGCATTAAGGCAACATAATTCCTAAATTAAGGTTTTGCCAGGGAATCAAATAAGAAAACATAAACCAAATAGCAAACCGTGGAATCACATTTGCCAATAGTTAGGAAAATGGACCCTAAATCCCACAGTTAAGCTTATGTATACACTAGTGGAAAAAGGGCTACTAGTGGCGCACCAAAAAGCCTTTCTGTGGCGCACCCAGGAAAATGGGGGGTGCGCCACAGAAATCTCGCCACTAAATTATATTTCTGTGGCGCACCCCCTCGGTGTGCCACAGAAAGTGGCACATTTCTGTGGCGCATCCTTCCTAGTGCGCCACAGAAATTTATCAGTGGCGCATCCTTGTACTGTGCGCCACAGAAATAGGTGCGCCACAGCAAAGTTATGCCATGCGGCACATAATTATTTACAGGAATTTTCATATTATTTCTGCCCGCTATACAAATACAGGTATATTAACAAAAATACATGTATATATTACAGGATTTAAACACACATAACAGAAACATGATATATTTGACACATCACATTACTTAGACACATCACATATAGTTACAAATGCCGAATATTACACAAGTCATGATACAAATGGAGCTCGAAATACAAAAGTTCATCATTTCATCATTTCATACATATAGAGTTATCAAATAAAGTAAATCGGCGATGATGGTGAGGAAGATCAGCGGGAGAGCACGATCACGTAGCCTAGTTCTGCATTGGCGCCGGGAACGGTTTGTACATTTCCTTCGTCGTCCACATCCTGGTGTCCTGCTGCAATGCTAGGCGTTCTTCGATCTCCCTCTTAGTCAAACCTGGATATGGATTGGTAAGTATCAGTTAATAACATAAATAGAGTGTGAATAATTCATCTAAGTGCAATAAAGAAAACACTTCTTGCGAGTGAGGCAAGCAGCTAGCTAGGCGCAGTTTTGTAATACATCCTACCTCTAGGGTAGCGGAGGTGCCCTGCGGTTGCCATGACATCCTGGAGGATGATATGTGATAACTTCATCTGGGTGCGATGGAAGTCTTCTCTAAGCTCAGCATCAGAGACTTTCCCCATATTTTTGGTCCATTCCCGGAGTTTATTTGGAAACCTCATGCCATCTGCTTCCTTGACATACCCTTTAAGTTGATGGATGACGTAGAACCCCTCCTTCACGCTCTCAGAGTCCTCCTTGATGCAAGGGAAGTTGGTGACATGCCTGAACTTGTGTGTCTTGTTCTTGTTGAAGAATTCACAGTTCTTTTCGAAGGTGCCTCTATTACGGGCGTAGATCTCGAGAGCCTCATCGAGAACACTCTTTATTCGGGTGTAGTCTTTCTCTATAACCGAACTCCCCGAGTCAAAATAAGTGGCAATGGACCACCTCGGGTTTACGGCGATGAGTACTGCGTACTTGTCCCTGCTTAACACAATTCAAACGGAATGTAGGAAATTCATGATAAGCAATGGAACGACTCTATGGGAAAACATAAGTTACGACATCGACGAGCGGATGTGTACTTACTTGCAAAAGAAAGGCACAAGATGGCTGTTCTTGCTCATGTTTTTCAGCATGAAGCTTTGGAGGTACTCCCTCGCCATGATCCGTCTCCCTGATCCTTCAACCAACTGGCTGTCACGCATGTAGTAGGGATCCGCTATCGCGACGTACGGGTTTGTCTCTCTCTTGATCTTCACCGCCAGATTGAGCGCGTACAGACGGACCAAGTTATAGTCCAGCCGTCTAGAGTGAAACAGCTTGAAGACGTCCTCGAAGGCTATAAAGATTACATCCGCAGGGGCTTCATCGACAAAGTTCACGCCCTTTGGCACCTTGCACGTGAACACCGGGTAATTTGGGTCCTCGTCTTTAAGAAGGATGCCCTCTAGCGTCAAGATAGCATCATGCAAAGCTTTCATGGATCCTTATGCGATGCGGAGCAGCTTCGGAGGCAGTATCGGTTTACCAGCTTCATGCATTCGGGTCAAGCCATCACGACGTGGTGGAACCATTTGTTCATCCCGGACAGTCCTAGGAGCCGGCTGGCTCGCAGAGGCACCTGGCTTACTTCTCTTCCTGTGCTTCTTCTTCACCTCTGGGGATTGCACATCTTGAATCGACTTATGCAGTGTGCCAGGGATGAAAATGTTAGCCTGTTCAGCTTGATCGCCGGCCTCCGGAGGCGTGTCTTGAGATAAACCATGGAAGTTCAGGTGCTGCGAGCATGAAGTGGGACGAATAGGCATAATGCGGGGGCCGCGGAAGTGTTCGTCATCCAAAGGAGGCATGTACGAACCATCCAAGGCGCCAGTGTTGAGGAAGCCATCGACGTCGTCGCCATTATTATCATCATCCTGATCATCGTCGATGACTGGAAGTTGAGGTGCAACGGCTTTGTCTTTGGCTTGTTGCGGTGCAGACGCTCCCAACAGTATTTGGTGCCGGCTTGTGGTGGCGACGACCGGCGCTTCCTTCCGGGTCCTGGCAACGGGTGCTTGTGGCGCCGGCTCGTTCACAACAGGTATATGTGGCGGCCTCGACGAGGGCCGAACGATAGAGTGCCTAACCTTTTGTGGCGGCTTCGAGGTGGCGCCGGAGGTGCGTCTGACCCCCCCAAGACAAATTTGGCTCTTCGGCCATTCCATGAGCCACTTGACGCAGGCTCCAAGGACCATGTGCTCATCCTCGGCTCCTGGAGGTTGCATTGGGGGATCGATGTGTTGAAACTGAGGCAATACCTCATCCAACTTGATTATCAGCACGGCCTCGTTCATGCGTTGGTTGTGCATTAGGCTACTCTTTGGTTGTATGATCGTGCCCTTAGCAACATCCACCAACTCGCCGCCGGCCTGCACCGTATGCAGGAGTATGCAAGGCGTGTCCTGAGAGTCTCATTCTGCGTGCTTCTGAGGTCCTTCGTGTTGATCGACACGGTTTCCCGGAGGATGCACCCTAGTTGCATGCCGTATCCTGCGGCAAGTCTCTCGGGCTGCAATGGGAGGCCACTTGGCGAGACCTCAGTGAAGACGTCTGTGACGTTGCCGAGTGCTTGCGGTGTCCGATCCCTCCTTGGCTTCTTTTTCTTCTGCGCGAGCGGGTTGCTACCATCGGCCCTGTGGTCCTCGCCGCCATCGGTGGTGGTATCGGCGTCCTCATGGCCGCCACTAGCATCTCCATCGGTGGTGGTGGTATGCTCCTCATGCTCGCCGCCACCACCAGTAGGATTTTTCGCGGCCTCCTCCAACTCCTGGGACAACTCCCAGAAGGTCTTGTTCGCGTCTCCAGCATCTTCATCGACGCTCATATGCTTAGAAGTGCCGGCCCCCGACATGTTTGCACTGCTATAATTAATACAACATATATAAGTAAAAACTCACTTAATTAAATACTAAGATACCCCGGCCATTGCATTACCCCATATGTCCTTTTTTTTTTAGCAAAGTCTTGCTAAAATTCACGAAAAATTTCGGCATAACCTTTGCTAAAAAAAGCACATATGGAGTACCCGAATTTCTCGTCAGAATGATACATGCATTTCTCGTCAGAATGTACGTAGACCTTGTTTATCAACTTGAATCGTTAGTATATGACATAAGACGACTATGTGCGTAGGATTTTCCTTTTTTTTGAATGTTTTTGAATATTTGATGCTCATTTCAAATTTCGGTCAAACCTAAGTTTGACCGACATTTATGACTGACATTTAAACAAGTTTAAAACAAAAAAAATGAAAACTAAGCATGGATCCTTCTTAGTCACTCCAAAATGAAGCTTTTGTGAGTTTTTTGAAAATTTCATGTTGCAATTCCAAAACCACTTCTCTCTAACCTTAGACCTCATAGTTTGAGTTATGCAATATCACATGAGATCCATGCCCTTCTCCTTTTGAATGTATGTCGACCATGTTTTTCAACTTGAGTCGTTAGTATATGACATATGAAGACTATGTGCGTCGGTTTTTCAATTTTTCGATAATTTTTGAATTTATTATGCTTATTTCAAATTCGATCAAACCTAAGTTTGAGCAATATTTAAACAAGTTTTTGACATGAAAATGAAAAACTAAGCATGGATCCTTCTTAGTCACTCCAAAATGAAGCTTTTGTGAGGTTTTTGAAAATTTCATGTTGTAATTCCAAAACCACTTCTCTTCAACTTTAGACCTCATCGTTTGAGTTTTGCGATATCACAAGAGATCCATGCCCTTCTCATTTTGAATGTATGTAGACCATGTTTTTCAACTTGAGTCGCTAGTATATGACATAAGACGACGATGTGCGCTATTTTCCTTTTTTTGTTTTTTTTGAATATTTGAAGCTCATTTCAAATTTCGGTAACAAGTTTAAAACATGAAATTTGAAAAACGAAGCATCGATCCTTCTTAGTCACTTGAAAATGAAACTTGGACACTTTATCAAACTTTTCAAAACCCCGTTGAGTGGCTCCAAACCCCATTTGAACAATGACCGTCGATTTAACCCTAGCGCTGAACTGCAGCCGTTTGATCGTCCTCTAGAAGGAATCTGGCAGACTCGGGGCGATCCGCGAGAGGCTCATTCTGCGATCTGATTGGATGTAACCCGTGTGAGAAGCTCATTCTGCACAACCCGTTCGATGTGTTTCAAATGAGCTCCAAAGGTAGGGTAAATGGCCCCATTTCTAAGCAAAAAGGGTTGGTGGACTCGCAACAGCCGCACCACCGCATGGGACCGTTACATGCTCTCCGCGGACCCACCATTTTCCTCCTCTTCACAGACAGAGCATCCATCCTCTTTGGACCATCTTCTTCTACCTCTTCCTTCCTCTTCCTTACTCTTCTTCCTCTCCGGCGACAAAGGGCAGCAGCAATGTCGAGCTCCTCCAGTTCATTCCTTCGCCCCACTTGGCCAAAGCAGCCTGAGGTGCCGTTGCCGCCATGTTCTAAATGCTCACGCAAGGAGCCACTGCTCCGTAAGGCTAGTAAGGCGGAGACACCCAACAAGGGGCGCGTGTATTTGAAATGCCAGAGCCTGCCACATGATGTAAAGATCTTTCTCTCGCATCCTTTTGTTTTGATTTCTTCAGTGTTTTCAATTTCTTGCTCAGATTTGGGATTTAGGGTTCAGGTTGACTTTTCCAGGGGTTGGAACCATGCAGCCATTTTCAGTGGATGGATGAATACGTTTCGCAGCTTAAACGGGATGGAAGGTGGCCCGCGCCCAGCGACCTTCCTCTGCCGTCTGATGTGGAGATTGCGCCCTCTGCACCGCCGATGGGGTCTGACATGGTTGCTTCGCCGATGGGGCTTGAGGAAGTGAGAGGCGAACTGAAGAAGTTGAACAAGAACTTAAGGCAGATGAATGATCTGAAGAAGCAGGCTAATCTGATAGCTGCAGGATTTTATCTCTGTATACTTGCTCTAGGATTTGTTTATCTGCTAATTGTCAATCGTAGTTAATTAATGCGATGTAAGCATAATTAATGCAATGTAACCTCTATGTTATTTGGACCAACCGCTTATGATAAACCAGTCCTCTCATTTGGACCAACCGCTTATTACTAATCATCTCTACCGAAACTATCTACAGTTTTAGGGGCAGATCTATACACCAACACGTATTTTACACCAGAAATTACATATATTTTTTGGGACAAATGACTAATCACCGAAACTATCTACAGTTTTAGGGGCAGATCTATACACCAACACGTATTTTACACTAGAAATTGCTTACAAATGACTAATCATCCATACCGAAACAATCTACTATTACAAATGACTAATCATCCGTACCAAAACTATCTACAATTTTAGGGCGGATCTATACAGCAACACGTATTTTACTCCAGAAATTGCTTATATTTGTTGGGACAAATGAATAATCATCCGTAAAAGCATTGAAAGAAGAGGGTCCGGTCCCGGTTAAACCCTGCTCATTTCAATGCTTTACAATAGCCTTGTAATGTTGTGGTATATAAAGAGGTCGCGCACACACCCAACTAGCGAGGTGGGACTAAAAAACAACTCAACAACACAGCGGGAGACGTGGTAAGTTTGAGCCGAGCCGCACACAAGCCGACCCCAGGAAATCCCAACCGAGCCGCGCCAGGCCGACCCCACCAGTCAGGCCAAGTGACAGTTGACTAGAGGGCAACGGAGCGTTTGGCCGATTTGCGAGCCAGCCAGGGCACAGACGAGAGAAACTACGCGGGTATGGCACAGACGGATAAACTAGAGAGAACCGGGGCACAGAATCAATTGTCCCTAAATTTTGTATTTCGGTTTTGCCTTAATATTGCTAAAATGGGAAGTCCTGAAGTTGAAGTACGTTCGTTTAGGCAACAAGGAGGAGAGAATTTGAAAGATGCTTGGTATAGGATAAATGATGCTCATCATAGGTGCACTAAAAAATATTTCACTTTAATCCTTCTTAGGAATTTTTATGTTGGGATCACTAGTTGGTATAGGTATGTTCTTGACACTCTTACAGGAGGTAATTTTCTGGGTACTCCTGCTTTGGAAGCTTGCAATTTAATTGAAAGTTTGGTAGGATCACCATCACCTACTAAAGATATTAAAACTGAGATCACTCTTGAAGATGTTATTAAAAAGTTGGATTCTACGAAGGAAAATTTAGCAAATTTCATTGTTAATGCTAGCAAGGTTAATGAATCAATAGAGGATATTAATGATAGAATCACTGTTTTAGAGGCTAGCAACACCCATGATACTCAAAACAATAGGATTGGTGAGTTAGAGGAAGCAATGGAAACTTTAAGTTCAACTTTTTCCTATCTCAAAACTAAGAAAGAGAAAGCTTTTGTGGGAAAAGAGCATAAATTCATTTATATTCCTACGGTACCTAAACCAAAACCCCCCAACGTGCTTAATATTGATAAAACTATTGGTAAAACATCTTCATGGATACCTAAAGTACCAATTGGAACAAGCCATGCTTTAGAGGAAATTATTGATTTAGATGCTTCTTCTCTTGGAAACACTTGAGTTTTGCTTCCTGTGCCTAGCTGAAAGGCGTTAAAGAAAAGCGCTTATGGGAGACAACCCACTTTTGATTCTTGTTATTTTCTTTTATTGAGTCAAGGAACATGCCTACCTCTGTACAAATTCCTTTGTATCTTTATTTTATTGCAAAGTTGTGTCAAGTTAAGCCTCTAGTAGAAAGTTGATGCTAGATTTGGATTCCTGCGCAGGAACAGTTTTCTGCTGTCCACCGTTTAGTTTGTAAGAATTCACAGAAAAATCAAAATGACCTGGGATTTTTTGTGCGTGATCCTCAGATATGTATGCAACTTTCATTAGTTTTGAGTTTTCTGATTTGAGCAAGTTAAGTGCTCCGAAAAAATTCGTCTTTACGGACTGTTCGGTTTTTGACAGATTCTGCTATTTATTTTGCATTGGTTCTTTTGCTGTTTTTGAGTGGATCTTTTTGTTCCATAAAATTCCAGTGGCTGTAGCTAATGTCCAGTAGCATGTGTAATGATTGTCTCCACGCAGAATATGAGAATTTTTGATTATGCACTAACCCTCTAATGAAGTTTACTTTGAGTTTGGTGTGGAGGAAGTTTTCAAGGATCAAGAGAGTGGATGATATGATGTGATCAAGAAGATGAAAAGAGCCTAAGCTTGGGGATGCCCCCGTGGGTCACCCAAGCATATTTTAAGAAGACTCAAGCGTCAAAGCTTGGGGATGCCCAAGGCATCCCCTTCTTCATCAACAACTTATCAGGTTATCTCTAGTGAAACTATATTTTAATTCCATCACATCTTATGTGCTTTACTTGGAGCGTCTGTTTGTTTTTATTTTTGCTTTGTTATTTTTGTTTTGTGAATAAAATGGATCCTAGCATTCTTGTGTGGGAGAGAGACACGCTCCGCCTTTTCATTTGAATACTCCTATTCTTCACTTACATTTGTTGAGTATTCTTCTATAGCTACTGCAATACTTTCAGCTCTTATTTTTCATGCACCTCTTGTTCAGAGCTGTTAGTTGTCATATGCTATACTCTCTTGCTTCATTGTTAAATACTTGGAGAGTTTATGTTTAAATAAGTTGATTGGTGTTTGGTTGGAAACAAAAAATGCTAAATGTGGTAAATGGTATAAAGAAAAGAAACATGCTCTTATGAATTGTCATCTTGTATGTTGTGGTACTTGGCAATTGTTTTGAGCTCTCAAGTAGATCATGTTTAAGCTTTTACATCATGTAGTTAAAACCCATTAATGGAGAACTACCGTAGAGCTTGTTGAAATTTGGTTTGCATGTTTGGTATCTCTAAGGTCTAGATATTTTCTAGTAAAAGTGTTTGAGCAACAAGGAAGACAATGGAGAACTACAATATGTTTTTATATACGTCTTGTTGTCATAGTTTATACTTGTGTTTGCTTCAAACAACCTTGCTAGCCAAAGCCTTGTACTGAGAGGGAATGCTTCTCGTGCATCCAAAAACCTTGAGCCAAAACCCATGCCATTTGTGTCCACCATACCTACCTACTACATGGTATTTTCTGCCATTCCAAGTAAATACTTCATGTGCTACCTTTAATTCAAAACTTACTATCCCTTATTTGTGTCAATGTTTATTAGCTCATGAGGAAGTATGTGGTGTTACGGATATCAACCTTGTCATTTGCTTTTAGACAGACTTTCACAACCGGACTAGTGGCATATACATCCGCTTATTCATTAACTTTGCAAAAAGTGTTGGCAAATGGGGTGCCCAGTCCCAATTAATTACAACTTTAACCGCTCCAATCTCTTCACATTTTTGCCCTAATCTAATCAGCCAAGCAATGATACTAGTTTTTAACTACATGTGTAAACAAAAGAGATAAGAGGGATGATCTACCTTGCTGGTAGAAATAACGTCCTTCAATGGGAGCCGCTCTTGAAAGTCTGGTTGACAAGGGGGGTAGAGTGCCCATTACCATTCGTTGACAACGACAAACACCACTCAAAAACTTACTTTTATGCTCTCTATATGATTTCAAAAACCTATAAAACTAAGAAGCTCTAGCACATGCTTGTATCCCTGCTTCCCTCTGCGAAAGGCCTATCTTTTACTTTATGTTGAGTCAGTTTACCTATTTCTTTCTGTCCCCGAAGCAAACACTTGTGTCAACTGTGTGCAACAACTCTTATATGCTTACTTATTGCACTTGTTATATTCCTTTGTGTTGACAACTATCTATATGATATACATGTTCAAAAAGTTGAAAGCCAATGCTGAAACTTATATCTTCCTTTGTGTTGCTTCAATGCTCTTTTACTTAGAGAATACTGTTTTATGAGTTAACTCTTATGTAAATCTATTTGATGCTTGTTTGAAAGTACTATTCATGAAAAGTTTTTACTTATATGATGTAGTTGTTTACTCCATGTCTATTTGTTAGCAAACTATAGATCATTGCTTTGAGTCACTTCATTCATGACATGAGCCTTACAATATTATATGACCAAGATTATGTGAAAGCATGTCACTCCAGAAATTATTGTTGTTATCGTTTTACCTACTCGAGGACGAGTAGAACTAAGCTTGGGGATGCTTGATACGTCTCAAACGTATCTATAATTTCTTATGTTCCATGCTTATATTATACCCATTGCTACATGTTTTATATACACTTTATATGGTTATTATGCATTTTCTGGGACCAACATATTGACAAGATGCCACAGTGCCAGTTCCCTGTTTTCTGCTGTTTTTGGTTTCAGAAAACCTGTTAAGGAAATATTCTCGGAATTGGACGAAACAAAAGCCAAAATGCCTATTTTTCTCGGGATCTTCCAGAACATCGAATACAAGAAGGAGTGGGGCCGAGGGGCGCCCACACCATAGGGTGGCGAGGCCAGCCCCCCAGCCGCGCGAGCACCAGGTGTGGGGCCCTCGGGCCTTCAGCGCCTTTTCCCTTTCGCCTACAAATACCCCCCGACGTGAAAACCTAAACACGCCGAACACTTTTCGAGAAACACTTACGGAGCTGCCGCCGTCGTCAACCCTAGTTCGGGAGGGTTCAGAACCTCTTTCCGGCACCCTGCCGGAGAGGGGAATCATCACCGGAGGGCTCTACATCACCATGCCCGCCTCCGGACTGATGCGTGAGTAGTTCATTCTTGGACTACGGGTCCATAGCAGTAGCTAGATGGTTGTCTTCTCCTTTTGTGCCATCATGTTTAGATCTTGTGAGCTGCCTATCATGATCAAGATCATATTTATGTAATGCTACATGTTGTGTTTACTGGGATACGATGGATATTGAATACTATGTCATTTGCTTCATAATATATCATGTTGTGTGTTGTTTATGATCTTGCATGCTGTCCGTTGCTAGTAGATGCTCTGGCCAAGTAGATTCTTGTGACTCCAAGAGGGAGTATTTATGCTCGATAGAGGGGTCATGTCTCTATTTAATATGGGGGAGTGACAGCAACCTCTAAGATTGTAGATGTACTGTTGCTACTAGGGATAAAACAATAGTGCTTTGTCTAAGGATAATTGTATTACTTACATTACACACTTTGCCTAATGCAATAATCTGTTGCTGGCAACTTAATACTGAAAGGGGTGCGGACGCTAACCGGAAGGTGGATTATTAGTCATAGATGCGGTTGGAACGGTCTATGTATATTGTTGTAATGCCCAAATGAATCTCACACTAGACATCATGACTATAGTATATGCATCATTATGCAGTTCTTCATTCTGTCAATTGCCCAGCTGTAATTTGTTTACCCGCATGTATGCTATTATTATTTATGGAGAGACACCACTAGTGAACTGTGGACCCCGGTCCTTTTTCTTTAAACTGATAATACAACCAACTGCAAACTGTTACTTTCATTCTCTGCAAACATCATCTTCCACACATACGTTTAATCCTTTGTTACAGCAAGCCAGTGAGATTGACAACCTCACTGTTTCGTTGGGGCAAAGTAGTTTGATTGTGTTGTGCAGGTTCCACCTCCCTTTCATCAAGTAATTTCTGGCGCCATTGCCAGGGAGACCTTCAGACCTGTTCTTCATCTTCTACTGATTCGATATCCTTGGTTTCATCACCGAGGGAAATTTGCTGCTGCAGTACTTCATCCCTTCCTCTTGGGGTTCCCAACAACACCACCGAGTGCATCAACGGGGATGAAGATCGACAGCATCGGAGGCTCGAGGGCCAAGATGGTGGGCCCCATGCGGCCAAGGAATCTGGCAGCGTGGGCCCCCCACTTTTGGTCTTCGGGTTTCCACTTTTGCGCTTCCTTCGCTCTTACGCTTTGTTCCTTCCAAAAACTGATGTTCGCGAAGTTTCAGGTCATTTGGATGTCGTTTGGGTCCCTGAAACATCAAAATATAGAAAAAGGGGTTTTCTGACATTGCAGGGTTAATTCCAAATAAATAGGGAAAATGTGAAATATTCCCCAAAACATTATAAAACATTGATATAACCCTTATATGGTGCAAATATGAATGGAATATGAGTAATATAATGCAAAGTTCATGTATGCATTTTACATGCATCAACATCCCCAAGCTTAACCTATACTCGTCCTCGAGTATGAAGGTGATAAAACTAAACATGGACTTGGCATTTTATTACTTAACAAAGGATATCAAAGATGATTGTTATTGCTACATAGAGTCAAATGATTCAGTCTTACTAAGTAGTAGCAACATACAAGATATATTATCAAGAGGTATCAAATATTCAAGACAAATATGTTCAATGATTATTCACAAAGTGTAACATGAAAGAAAAGTTCTATGGACCAAATGAATGCATAAATGAAAAGTAAAAAGATATCCTATATTGGTCATAGAGTATTCTTATGGAAATCTGAATATAAAAGGTGGACACTTTGGAAAGACAGATAAATAAGTAGAGGAATAACATGCAAGAGTATCATCTAGCTTCCAAATGCTTCAACTTAACTTAATGTTTGCCATGTAGTTTCCATTGGTGTGAAGTTCTCATTACCCCTACACTAGTAGGAAAAGGCTTATAGGTGTAATCACTTTTTGTGGCGCACCAAATAGCCATGCGCCACAGAAAATATTTCTGTGGCGCATTGTTTTGGATGCGCCACAGAAATTTGGAATTCTGTGGCACATGAAAATCGCATGCGCCACAGAAATTTGACTTTCTGTGGCGCATCTGACCACATGCGACACAGAAATACGCATTTCTGTGGCGCATCTGACCACATGCGCCATAGAAAGTCAAATTTTTGTGGCGCATTTGGCCACATGCGCCATAGCCACAGAAAGTCATATTACAGATCCAGATCTCAGATCCAGATCTGATCTTCTCTCTCCCTTATCCTCTCACGCACAACACATGTCTCTTCCTCTCTCTCGCCTGTGGCTGTCGCGTTCGCTCTCTCTCTCTCTCCCCTCGCGTCGGTGGCTTCTCCTCTCACGCCATACACGATCCCTCTCTCCCACGAGCCACGATCCCTTTCTCTCTCCCTCTCGTTCCCTCTCTCTCCCACGATCCCCTCTGTAGCCCGCGCCTTGTTCCGTCGATGCCCCGGCCGGCGCGCAGCCATGAGGTCCCCGCAACCGAGCTCTACCACGCGCGCGCGCCACCCCACCACGCCGCTGCCTCCCCCCGTCTCCGGCCTCCGGGACACAGCCGTCATCGCCTCGGCCCCCGCAGCCGAGCTCTACGGCCTCGCCGTAGCCGCCCCGACCCACCCAGGTGCCGCAAAACTCTGCCCCGAGCCGTGCTGGGACGACGCCAGCTCCGCCCCGAGCCGTGCTGGGCGACGATGGAGAGGCGCTCCCGCAGCCGCGGTCATGGCCATGGAGGGCGCTGGCGGGCGGGGATGCGGATGCGGGCGAGCAGCGGAGGCGGCGCCGGCGCGGATTTGGCAAGGGACTGGGTTGAGGTGGCGCGGCGCGCATGGGCGGCGATGGAGAGGCGCTCCCGCGACCGCGGCCATGGCCATGGAGGGCGACAGCGGGCGGGGATGCGGATACGGGCGCTGGGCAGAGCTGGGTCATCGTTCGCCGCCGTCCTCGCTCCGACCTGGTCCACGGCGACGGCGGCCGCAGACTGCTGGCCCGCTACGGTGGAGGCGGATGCTGGCGCTCGCTCCGTCTTCGGCCGTGGCTGCCAGTTTTTTTTTTAAACTGAAAATAAAATTATGTGGCGCATGGTACATAGTGCGTCACAAAAATCCGAGTCTTTCTGTGGCGCATGTGCTTAGTGCGCCACAAAATAACAATTTAGTGGCGACGATTCTATGGCGCACGGTGGGTGCGCCACAGAATTCAAAATTGGTGCGCCACAGATAACCTATTTTGTACTAGTGCTATCATAGCATCTTTAGTGATTAATAGTTGAAAGTGAAAGCAAATATGAGTTATGTGCTTGACAAAGTATGGGTCAAAAGTCTCATGCCCCTTGAAAACAAAAACCTCTCCGACTGGCTATTCAACTTGGGCCACAAAGCAAGTGAAGGTTATAGTCATCGTGAGTAAAAGTGGCATCATAGAGAGTATCACCCCGGGTACCCATTGCGCTAGGACACGGAATGAGCACATGTCCAAATGACAAAGCAAGCAAACAGTGGACGTCTCAACATGTCTTTCTTTTACTAATGCTTTTTTCTTGTAAATGCTTTTTTCTGTTGTGAGATGTATCATAGATTCCTACACTATGGGTATGTTGCAAATTTCCACCATGGGCCACATGGCTTAATTTAGCCGCCACATGTGTCTCTCTAGCCATTAATACCACTTGCCCGAACTTACTAAGTTTCCATCTTTATTTCACGCAATGTTAGGCATCCATCAACAAAAGAATATGATATCAACTTAAATGAGATACAGAACACGTTGAAAGCTTGCCATGTGACAACACATATGAGCTAACTCCCAACCAAAGACCTTTGTCAAGCCCTCAAGTTTATTAAGGGCAATAAAAGTAATGTGTGCATCAAGTTCGTGAGAGCTTTTTAACCAACTTTACCCATGACAATCCCACTGACATGAGCATCTTAATTTGGAAGCATAGATAAAACAATATAACATGGTAAACATACTTGGAATAGCATATTAGCTAATAGGTAGATATGGTGGACTCACTGGAAAAACTTGGTTGAAGGTGTTGGAAAACAAGCTTTTTACTTGTTGGAATTTTTGGGCTAGCAAGAGGGAGAAAGTTGACCATCTAAATGCATGCATAAGTGTCCATAGAGCTAACCATTTCATGTTAAACAAAGTAAAGCATCATTCAGCATATAAAACATGAATAAGAAATAACTCTTCATAAGACACTTGCAAATTAATACTCATTAACAAGCACATAAATCATGCAACTACATGTATCTTTTTAAATCGACTCAAACATCCTCTTCCCAATATTTTTATAGCATCCAACTTAATTCAACCCAAACTTCCTGTAGCTATCTCATAACATAAATGAAAAGTGGTGGTCTCAAACAAAAACCAAACCGAAATAAAAAGAACAAAAAGAACGCTCCAAGTTTATGCGATAAAGTGCAATGAACGAAAAACAGAAGTTAGACGTGTGCAAACCGAGAGTATGTTGGTTCAGTGGGGTTGTCTTCACATCCCCAAGCTTATGGTCTTCACCATCCTTGGATACCTCTTGGTGCATCTCCTCTAATCCATGTGAAAAAACTTCAAAACACCGTTTCTCCCATTTCTTTTCTGTGGGTTGACATTAGTAGATACAAAACAATAGATTGCTTGCTGTATGAAACTCTTAGACAAACATAAGAAACATGTCCAGAAAGTGTATAATGTTGTATTCCTTCTAATAAACTCAACTGGATAAAAAAGATTCAAGTTAAAAGCTTAAATAATGCATAAAAAAATGGGACAGAATCTGTCCAGAAAAACAGCAGCAGCAGCAAAACGTATTTTTTTACCCTACTTAAATATGTCGAAAACATCTGAAACAATTCACGCTTACAGAGGATGAAAAGTTGCAACTACAGTTCAAATTTCAGCTCATTCGGAGTTACAGAATAGGAATTAAAAATCATACCGTGCACAGGTTCGTGCTGGAATAAAATCTCCGAATAGAAAAAAACAAATTTTCTAACCCAAAATGGGTAAAACTTGGCACTATATTCAAAATTTCAGAACCTAAACTAAAAACAAAGTCTCTTGGTACAGCAAGGGGACTCAAAGAAAATCTCAAATAAAAACAACCGGGTTGCCTCCCGTAAAGCGCTTTCCTTATAGCCATATAGCTAGGCTTCTTACTTGATATTTATTGTGGACGAAGCTCATGAGAGAGCTTGAACTTTGGTGTGTCCCTCTTCCTTGGGAAGTGCTCCATGCACTTCTTGTGTGGTAACTGAAACTTCATGTTCCCTTCCTTTGAATCAATAATTATGAGCACCTGTAGTACGAAGAAAAGGTCTTCCAAGAATAATATGACTAGAGGTTTTATTCCCCACATCCATGATTAGAAAATCAACAGGCACAAATGTTAAATGCAATTCTACCATAACAATACTTAATTTTCCTAAGGCATGTTTAATAGAATCATCAGCAAGTGCAAGTTCAATAGAGCATTTTTCAAGATTCTTTAATTCAAGTACTTCATATAATTCTTTAGACATAACAGAGACACTAGATCCTAGATCTAATATAGCATGGTATGTCTCTTTTCCAATTGTTACTAAAACCTATGGAACCCATATATCCCCAAGCTTAGGTGGCATCATAGCTTCTTTGTTGTAACTAGCAATTTTCTCTTTTAAAACATGACTAGCAATATTAGAACCAAAACCAGCTTGGTTAACATTAATAGAAGGATCACTAGCAAATTCTTGTAAGATAGACATAAGTTCATGCAAGCTACAATTCTCTAAATCAAGTAGTGGTTCCTTGACTTCACTAAGCATCTTAACTTCTTCAACTTGTTTCTCTAACATAAGAGGATCATTACTTTTAGTTTCAATAGCTTCATTCAAACCCTTAAGATAAGACATAAATGGTAACAAGTATTCAGGATATTTCAACAATTCATTAAAAGTTTCTTCCAAAGTAGGTGGAACATTTTCAGCAATATTAATAGAACTCACTCCAACCACAGGTGGTGCTTGTGGTTTCCCTGCAGACATACTCAATAAAGTGGTTTGATTATCGGCTAGTTTTGATAGGGCTTTATCTAGTCCTTCAGCTTGTAGTTGCAAACCTTTAATATCAGAACTAATGGAAGCAACAGACTTATTCAACACTTGTATCATGGTATTATGACTAGCAACTTGTTCCATAAGAATTTTATTAGCATCAAAATTATCATTACTTGAAGGCATAGGTTTCCACTTATTATCATTATTACCAGGATATGGAACAAAATGACGGGTGTTGGGAACATATGGAGGTTTATTATATGAATTATAATTGTTGTTACCAAACCCACTATTACCATATCTAACAAAGTTAACATCAACATTCTCAGGATTATTACCAACTAGTTCTTGCAAAGGAACATTCTCAATATTTTGTTTATTAATGAAAGCAAGAATAGTATCCATTTTAGATGACAAATCACTATTTTCGTCTATAAGATTTACTTTCTTAGGGGGATTAGGTGCTGTTTCAGAGTTCCATTGACTATAGTTTTGCAAAATACTCTCTAAGATGTTCTTAGCTTCTACTATAGTTTTACTCATAAAAGCCCCTCCAGCAGCAGAATCAAGGATGTTTCTAGACATGTAGTTTAGACCATCATAAAAAGAGTGTAATATGGTCCATTCATTAACCCCATGAGATGGACAAGTTCTAAGCATAACTTTTATCCTATCCCAAGCCATAGCAACATATTCATTTTCATTTTGCCTAAAAGAAATAATATTTGTCGATGTGTGATTCCCACGGAACAGGGATAACCACTCTCGGGGGAGAAGTTCGTGAAGGGGACTGAACACGTTGGTCAACAACCTACGACCGGCTCGGCGACGGTGCTCGTCGAGCCTGTAGAGGAACAGCACGACAGAGATGGACTCCGGCCCGTACCCAGGTTCACGGCCCTCAGGGTGAGGTAAAACCGCTACTCCTGCTTGTCTGTATTGCTCAGTAGAGGGTGAGTACAACGAGCTTGCCGCGGGCCCTCGCGAGGAAGTGCGGAGCTTGGAGGGGGAAGGTTCGGGCCTTCTTCCTCCTTGGGCTCGCTCGGCTTGGCTAAGCTACTGCGGGGTGTCTATGGATGAGCGATCGATCGATCCGCCGTCCCCCGCTACGGTGGCGCTCCTGCTCCTTATATAGGCGCCCCGGGCCTCATCCCTGCGTGCTGCGCAGTGGAAGGGTTCCCACATGGCGACGAAATGGTGGAGCGGGGTGCACCGCAGCTGAGGTGCCCATGGACTCGGTCCTTGGTCGCAAGGCCTGCCTTCGTGGCAGGGCAGCCGCCGTCTTTGCAGAGCGGCCAGCTGGTACTGCAGAGACCGTGGGGGTGCCCATGGTGACGTCGCCGTTTGGAGCGTTGCGCCGGCCACCTGCTTTATCACCAGAGAGGAAAGCCTTGGTGGCGGCGCAGGGGACACAGCGCTTTGTTGACTCCTTTTATCACCAGAACGGCAACTGGGGCGCCGTCGTCATCGCGCGCAGACGCGCGCGTCACTCTGCGGCTGCTGCAGAGGCCATGTGCGCTCTGCAGCGATTGCTTCGTAGAGAAGTATCTCCACAGGGCCCTGGAAGCCTTGTGGAGGGAGTTGTGTTGACTCCCCTTCAGGGGAGAAAAGCCTTGCCGGGGGGCGGCCTCAGGGGGAGCCCCTTCAGGCCCTTCGCTGCCCCCTCAAGTCCCCTCGAGAGAGTTCTCCCCTCGGGGGTCTCCCCAAGCGTTCCGCTTGGTCCTTAGTTGTTTCGTCGGCATCGATGCGTGTGAGGGCCGTGGAGAGTGGGCTCTGCGCACCCTAGAATCCACTTGGCCGACAGTAGCCCCCGGGCCCACGACGGGCACGGCGAGGCCCATCGGGCCCAGACAAAGCATCGCGGGTCCAAAACGTCCGGCCTGCCCGTGACACGCGTCACTTGGTGGTGAGTTTGCGACGACTCGGTTTCTCCTGACGATCGTGCGTAGTGGGGGGTCCCACCACGTCCACCACGATCACGCCTTGGTAACTGCTCTGCCGGGGCATAAAGCTGCGCGCCGGCCTGCTGGGGTTGCCTTCGCGAGGCTCGCTTGGCGATATCGTCGGCCTCCTGGTTCTCTTTCCTTGGGATATGCATGAGTTCCATGCCCCTGAAGTGCTTCTCGAGCTTGCGGACCTCTTCAAGGTATGCTGCCATGTGGTCGTCTTTAGGCGTGTAGCTCTTGTTGGAGAAGTTGACGAGCAACTGGGAGTCGCCCTTGATGAGTAGGTGTTTGACGCCTAGAGCGATGGCGGCCCTTAAGCCGGCGAGGAGGCCCTCGTATTCAGCGATGTTGTTGGAGATCTTGTCAATCGTGAAGCATAACTGGACAGCGTAGTAGAGCTTGTCGCCTTTGCGCAAAGTCAGGACGACGCCTGCCCCGCCATTGCGGCAGGCAAAGGCTCCGTCGAAGTGCATGGTCCAGTGGCTGGGCATTGTGTCTCCAGCGGGCTGAGCCTCTTCCCCCCGAGGCTCTTCAGGGCTTGGGTCGGTCCATTCGGCGACGAAATCAGCCAGCGCTCGCCCCTTGATGACTCTTGTGGTGTCGAAGCGCAAGTTGAATGGCTGCAGCTCTATGTTCCATCCCGCGACACGATCTGTGGCGTTGGGGTTGCGCAGGATCTGCTCCAGGGGGAAAGCAGTGACCACCGTGACAGGGTGGCCCTGGAAGTAGTGTCTCAGCTTCCTGGAGGCGATGAGGAGAGCGACGAGAAGCTTCTGCTGCATTGGGTACCGCTCCCGAGCATCCCGCAGCACCGTGCTGACGAAGTAAACGGGGTGCTCGACAAGGGTTGTCGGTGGGGTTGCAGCGTCAGCCTTCTGCGGAGGCTCCTCAGGGCCCTTGTCGAGATCCGCCTGCCGGGGGGTCTCGACAGGGGTGCCAGGAGGGGCTTTGGGCTTTGGAGTGGCAGTGCTCTTCTTCGGGAGGACAGGCTCTTCCCTCTCGGCCACCAGGACGGCGCTTGCGGTCTGAGGAGTGGCTGAAAGATACAGCTTCAGATGTTCGCCTGTCCTGGGGGCCACCAAGACTGGCGGGCTGGCCAAATACTTCTTTAAGTCCTCCTCAGGGGTCCACTTGAACGTGCCAGATCTCTTCATGATCTTAAAAAATGGCAGGGCTCTCTCGCCGAACTTGGAGATGAATCGGTCCAGACTAGCCATGCAGCCTGCCAAGCGCTGCATTTCCTTGAGCCGGCGAGGAGGTTGCATTCCTTCTATGGCCTTGATCTTGTCAGGGTTTGCTTCTATGCCGCGGTGGGACACCAGGAACCCGAGGAGCTTCCCTGAAGGGACTCCGAAGACGCACTTGGCGGGGTTCAGCTTGATGTTCACCTTGCGCAGGCTGGCGAAGGTTTCCTCGAGATCCTTCAAGAGGGTGTCTCCCTCTCGAGACTTGACCACTATGTCATCGACGTAGGCCTCAGCGTTCCTGCCCATCTGTGCCCCCAAGGCGATCCTCATGGGCCTCTGGAAAGTGGCGCCATCATTCTTCAGGCCGAAGGGCATGCATGTGTAACAATACACGCCACAGGGGGTGAGGAATGCTGTCTTCTCCTCGTCCTCTTTAGCCATTTTGATCTGGTGGTAACCAGAGAAGGCGTCCAGAAAATAGAGGAGGTCGCAGCCCGCGGTAGATTCCACGATCTGGTCTATCCTCGGCATGGGGTATGGGTCCTTGGGGCAGGCCTTGTTGACATCGGTGTAGTCGATGCAGAGTCGGCCTCCTCCAGCGGGTTTAGGGACAACCACGCCGTTGGAGAGCCAAGTGGGGTGCGCGACTTCGCGGACGACTTTCGCCGCCTTTAGCTTCTCTACTTCCTTGACGATGAATGCTTGCTTCTCGGGGGCTTGCTTGCGTGCTTTTTGCTTGACGGGGCGTGCGTCTGGACACACGGCTAAGTGGTGCTCGATCACCTCCCTTGGAACACCAGACATATCTGACGGAGTCCATGCGAACATGTCAGAGTTTGCCTGAAGGAAGGCGACGAGCGCGCTTTCCTATTTAGGAGGCAGGGCAGTGCCTATGGTGACGCTAGCCCCCGAGCCTTCGGCCCCTGAGCCACTGGTGCCCAGTGGCACCTTCTTCGTGGCAGCTTGCTCCTGAGAGAACACTTGTTTCTTCTTCTTGGGCCTCTCGAGAGGCTCCATGTCCTCGTCGGCCGGGAATGCCATGGCAGCTGCCTTGTAGCCGCTCTCGACAGCGCGCGTGGCGTCCAGGATATGACCATGGATGGCGATGGTGCTAGCGCTGCCGGGGATCTTGACCATGTTGTAGGCATGGTGCGTGACGGCCATGAATTTCGCGAGAGCGGGGTAGCCGAGGATGGCATTGTACGGCAGGCCGATGTGGGCGACGTCGAAGTCGATCAGCTCTGTGGGATAGTTCTTCTGCGTGCCGAAGGTGACGGCGAGCCGGACTTGGCCCAGGGGTTCGATGGAACCACTGGTGACCCCGGTGAACGGCCTGGAGGGCATAAGCCACTCGTAGGGCACTTGAAGCGTCTCGAAAGTCTCGACAGAGATGACGTTCAGGCCAGCTCCCCCATCAATGAGCGTCTTGGAGACGGTGATGTTGTTGATGGTGGGGGAGCAGACCAGGGGGAGGGTCCCAACAGTCTTGGTCGACTTGGGGTGGTCCTTGGCGTCAAAAGCGATGGTGTACTGGGACCACTTGAGGGGCCTGGAGGTCTCGGTGCTCGGGAGCACGACGTTGAGCTCGCGGGCGAACTGCTTGAACTGGTTGTTCGACTTGGGCGCCTGAGCCCCGCCGAGGATGCAGGCCATAGCCCCTCTCGGGGCCTGGTAGCCCCCATCCTCCTCGTCAGGGAGGTTGTTGTTCTTCTCGGCGGCGTTGGCTTGAGTGCCCGACGGCTTCTGGTAGCCGCCATCGTGCCTACCCCTGCCGTCTCTGCGGTAGCCGCGACCTCTACCGCGGCTCCCGCTGCCTTCTCCTCGCTCGCGCTCCCTGCTCAGCCTCTTGAGGTCGAAGCAGTCGTCTGTGGCGTGTCCACGCCTGTTGTGGTAGACGCAGAACGGACGGTGGTCCGCCTCCTTGTCGCCAGGCTCGGGGGAGCTTCTGCGGGCGTTCTTGGTGGCTAGCTCTGCCGCTAGGACAGCAGTGGTCTTGCGCTTGGTCTCCTCGCGCTTCTTGTGGCTCTTGGAGCCCTCAGCCTGGTCGTCCCCTCGCTGGCTCATCTTGACGAAGAGGAGTCCTTCTTCTGCCTTGGCGCATTTATCCGCGAGGTCGAACAGCTTCACCACAGAGGTGAGCTTGTCGTGAATGCCCAGCTTCTCGAGCATCCTACGGTTCGTGACGCCCTCTCTGAAGGCGGCGATGACCTGCGTGTCAGGGATGTTCGGGATCTTGTTGCCCACTTGGCTGAAGCGCTGGATGTACTTGCGGAGGGTCTCATCCTTCTTCTGCACCACAGCGCGCAGGTCGTTGTGGGTGAGTGCGCGCTCGTACGTGCCCTTGAAGTTGGCGACGAACTGCTTGCAGAGCTCCTCCCAGGAGTCGATGGAGTCCTCAGGCAGGTTGAGGAGCCAGGACAGCGCGGAGTCCCTGAGCGCGTGGGAGAACCAGTTTGCCATGACCTTGTCGTCTCCCCCTGCAGCCTGGATGGAGGTGGTGTAGAGCTGCAGGAACTCGAGAGGGTTGGTCGACCCGTCGAAGCCCTTGGGGAGGGCCGGCCTGAACTTCGGCGGCCAGACCACGCGGCGCAGAGCGCGGGTGAAGGCCATGCAGCCAGAGGCGTACGTGGTGATTCCTCCCTGGAGAACCCTGCGGTTCTGCTGCCCTACCTGGCCGAGCTCCTCAACGAGGCGATTCTGGAGGTCCCTGCGGCGCTCCATGCCCACCCACGCGTCAGGCGCAGAACGCTGCACGATCTGGCAGTCGTGCGGCGAGGAGGCGTGAGAGGGAGCCCTCTGCGCTGCGGCCGGAGGCGGTCCTGGCGGCGGCGGAGGCGCATCTGGTGCAGCCGTTCCCGCGCGGCCGGAGTGCTGGACCATGGAGCGCGACGGGGCGGGGCGCGTGGTGGCGACGTCGACGAGGTGGTGGAGGCGGTCCAACCACTGGTCGTGGGCCTCAGCGCTAGGCTGGTAGCGTAGGAGCTCCTGGGCCATGAGGAGCGCGGTGTGTGGCGTGGGCTCTGGGCGTCCCTGAGAGGACGCGCCTTGGCGCCGCGACGGATGAGAAGACTCGGCATCGTCGTTGCGCTCCGGGGGGCCGTCCCCGTCGGCGCGGTGGCCGCTGTCATTGTACTCTTCGCTCTCAGGCTCCTCCACATGCGGGCCGGTGTTGGCGCGCTCGGCAGCGCGAGGGCGGCCGCGGCGACCACGGGTGGGAGCTGTGCCGGGCTCGGTGTGAGCCCTGTCAGCCGCGCGCCTGTTGGCGCGCGTCGTGCGGGTGTCCGTCATGGCGGAAAGCCGGCTGGAGGTTGAAGACGCGCCTCAGTCCCCTACCTGGCGCGCCAAATGTGGATGTGTGATTCCCACGGAACAGGGATAACCATTCTCGGGGGAGAAGTTCGTGAAGGGGACTGAACACGTTGGTCAACAACCTACGACCGGCTCGGCGACGGTGCTCGTCGAGCCTGTAGAGGAACAGCACGACAGAGATGGACTCCGGCCCGTACCCAGGTTCACGGCCCTCAGGGTGAGGTAAAACCGCTACTCCTGCTTGTCTGTATTGCTCAGTAGAGGGTGAGTACAACGAGCTTGCCGCGGGCCCTCGCGAGGCAGTGCGGAGCTTGGAGGGGGAAGGTTCGGGCCTTCTTCCTCCTTGGGCTCGCTCGGCTTGGCTAAGCTACTGTGGGGTGTCTATGGATGAGCGATCGATCGATCCGCCGCCCCCCGTTACGGTGGCGCTCCTGCTCCTTATATAGGCGCCCCGGGCCTCATCCCTGCGTGCTGCGCAGTGGAAGGGTTCCCACATGGCGACGAAATGGTGGAGCGGGGTGCACCGCAGCTGAGGTGCCCATGGACTCGGTCCATGGTCGCAAGGCCTGCCTTCGTGGCAGGGCAGCCGCCGTCTTTGTAGAGCGGCCAGCTGGTACTGCAGAGACCGTGGGGGTGCCCATGGTGACGTCGCCGTTTGGAGCGTTGCGCCGGCCACCTGCTTTATCACCAGAGAGGAAAGCCTTGGTGGCGGCGCAGTGGACACAGCGCTTTGTTGACTCCTTTTATCACCAGAACGGCAACTGGGGCGCCGTCGTCATCGCGCGCAGACGCGCGCGTCACTCTGCGGCTGCTGCAGAGGCCATGTGCGCTCTGCAGCGATTGCTTCGTAGAGAAGTATCTCCACAGGGCCCTGGAAGCCTTGTGGAGGGAGTTGTGTTGACTCCCCTTCAGGGGAGAAAAGCCTTGCCGGGGGGCGGCCTCAGGGGGAGCCCCTTCAGGCCCTTCGCTGCCCCCTCAAGTCCCCTCGAGAGAGTTCTCCCCTCGGGGGTCTCCCCAAGCGTTCCGCTTGGTCCTTAGTTGTTTCGTCGGCATCGACGCGTGTGAGGGCCGTGGAGAGTGGGCTCTGCACACCCTAGAATCCACTGGGCCGACAATATTGTTTCTATTTTGCAAAATTTTAACAAGTGGATAATACTTCTAAATGAAAGCTTCTTTTAAATCATCCCAATAATTAATACTATCAGTAGGTTGTGAATGCAACCATTCCTTAGCTCTACCTTTAAGTGAAAATCACTTCAGTTTTGGAATATCACTTTCCACATTTTTAAATTTCTGCATATCACATATTTCAACAAAATCATTAAGATGCATCGAGGCATCCTCCATAGCACTACCACCAAATTGTTCCCTACATATCAAGTTCAACAAACTAGGACTCACTTCATAACTCCCAGCTGTTATCTTAGGTGTAGCAATAGGCCTAGCAATAAATTGATCATTTGGAGTGTTTGTGTAGTCACACAACTTAGTTCTTTCTCCCATTTTAGCAAGTTTTTATGTATTTTTTAATTTTTAATGCAAACCTGAAAATAAAATGACACTAAAACAATGTAAACCAAAATAATTAATGCAAAACAAAATGTAAAACTGAAAATAAAATACCAAACCAAAATATAAAAATGACAAAAACAAAACAAAATAAAATGCTTTGAAGGTAAAGATGGACGAGATGATGCTGACGTAGGTGCAACCTCCCCAAGCTTAGGTGTTTGCACACGTTGGTGATGTTGACTTTGTTGTGAGATAACCTTCCACTAGCTCCCCGGCAACGGCGCAAGAAAACAGTCTTGATGGGCGTAAAGATAATACGCTTATGTTGAGCTCCAAGTGCAGAGTTTGTAGATGTGGAAGACTTGTTTTCCCCACAAGGGTGACTCGAGAGTTTATATCGAACTCTCAGGGAACTGTGTGTAGAAGATTTATCCTCTTGTCCTTCTCATGATTACCTGCAAAACAAATCAAGATTTTTTGTGCCCTCAACCTCACAAAGTGGTTGTCAAGCACAAGGTGTGAGCAAAGAGGTGAAAACAAAGTAAATACAAAGCAAGAAATAAATATGCAATGATGGTATAAATAATAATGGATGATGTTTTTGTGTTTTGTATGATGTTTGCAAGATATAAAATTGTTTTTGTATTTTCGGATTTTTAAATGACAGAAAATTTAACGTGCTTATAAAGTGTTGGAAAGGTGTTTCTTATGATTAAAAATGGACTGGGGTTCATGGTTTCACAAATGCACTCTCTCTTTTATATAGTGGTTAGGGGTGTAAACTGATCGGATCGGATTTTGTCTTTACCACATCCTTTACCATAATTTTTCATCGGATTAGGATCGGAGCGGATAATGACCGGTTGCGTATTCGGAGTCGGATATCTGTGATGGCGGATTCGGGAACGGAAACGGTGAGGATTCGGAGTGGTAAAAAAATTAATCGGATAGATACGCGCATAAGTAAAATTGTCAAACCATACAACTAAAAATAATTGTTCGATAACCTAATAACTATCAAACTTGTACACCGTAGTCTTTATAATGACTAGTTAAGTGAGATGTTGTTCAACGGACGAACTCGAAAACTCACTAGACGTAAATTATGCTATATTAAGTTAGACATTTCGGTAGAAAATCGGATTATTCGGATTAAAACCATCGGATAATCCTATTTAAATATCGGGTAATCCATATTTTAGGCTATTTTACGTACCGTATCCTATACCATATCCGGGTGCCAACTTCGGAATCGGATATACTTACCCGTCGGATTCCTCAAAACCGGATATGGATTGTTAAAACGGTTTCGGAATCTAATACGGTGCGGAAATTATCTGATCCATTTACACCCCTAATAGTGGTAGATAATGGAACATAGGAATTGACATATGAGATTGCAACAAGACAAGTTATTAATAATATGGGCATCACATCCTAAGTTAGGATTCCTAACATAGAGGTCTTTTGGTTATTAACCTCTCTTACACTCCACCAAGATGCGAACTAAATCATAACACATCAGTAATTAAGATAAACAGAGTATAGCTTTTAAGTTCTATGACATGAAGTTAGAATAAGAACATGCTAGATCTATTCATGGAGAAAATGGCATGGTCACCCATATCCCCGGTAGCATGGTATTCCTTTTTATCCCTAGTGAGGCTACAAAGTAAGGTAAAATACCCAAGTGGATCGCGGAACTTCTGTCACTTTCACCGCACTCACCTCCCCCGTTACTCCAACTAATGCACACGTTCCCCCTCACATGCCCTCATACATATGTTGGATCAGAACACATAAACAAGAATGGGGTACATAATATGCATCTACTTTCATAACAAAGACATAACAATTGCAATCATCATAACATATATCAACTTAAGAGATCCACCACAAAGGTATTACATATATGACCATAATCATGTTCAACAGCTCATATGGCACTAATTAGTGAAGCTCAAGAGAGAGGAGAGATACATCAGTTACTTCCACAAACCTATAGTCCAGGGGTGGACTACTCCCTCTTCATCATGGAGATGGTGGAGAAGTCGTTGGAGAAGGTGGAGACCACACCGGCAGCGCCCCGCCGGAGTTTTCCACCTCCAATCTTCAGCTCCAGGTCTCTGTTTCGTGGTTTTTGTGTTTCTGCGGCGCTCTCTCCGAAAGGGCTCGGGAGACTATTTTTATAGGCGTTTTTAGGTCAAGATGAAGCCACGGGGACGAAGATGGACGACATCGGAGGCTCGAGGGCCAAGATGGTGGGCCACACGCAGCCAAGGAATCATGCCGCGTGGGCCCCCCTCTTTTGGTCTTCGGGTTTCCACTTTTGCGCTTCCTTCGCTCCTACGCTTTGTTCCTTCCAAAAACTGATGTTCGCGAACTTTCAGGTCATTTGGACGTCGTTTGGGTCCCTGAAACATCAAAATATAGAAAAAGGGGTTTTCTGACAGTGCAGGGTTAATTCCAAATAAATAGGGAAACTGTGAAATATTCCCGAAAACATTATAAAACATTGATATAACCCTTATATGATGCAAATATGAATGAAATATGAGTAATATAATGCAAAGTTCATGTATGCATTTTACATGCATCAATATCTAACAAGGATAGGATCAATGTTGGGGATATCGCTTATCAGGAACTTATCGCTCGACCTAAGATAAGTGCTAAATCGGGTGATTTATCAGCATATCGGCGGGTTTATCGGCATATGGGTTGATTTATCGGCATATCAGCTGATAAATCTGTCAAGTTATCTTAACGGTCGGACACTGAGAAGCGATAAATCGGCCGATTTATCGGAATATCGGAAGATATCTTGATGACTCAACATTTATCCCCAAGGGGTGATGAACTGAGCCGGAGAGCAGCAATAGTTATCCGCAAGAGGTAAAAGAAAGAGTATAATAGGTCAACAACAGCTACTCGAGGTGAATAGGGCCATAAACAACAGCTTAGTCACCAGAACTCAGTTATCCTGGTGTCAACAGCTCGGTGAACATCCAAACCTGTTAAATAGACCACCAGCCGTGTGATATAGCACACGCACACACCAGGAAGCACGCACAAAGCCACTGGAGTAACCACTGATCTTGTTCTTGTACCAAGAACAGCACCAAACAATGTCTGGAACCTAAGCACAACACCCATAAGCCTTTTTAGCTAGTAAAATATACACTAGGACCTTTGAAGCAGCGAGGAGGTGCAGGCACATCCCCTGGATCAAGAACCAACCGAAAAGATTGTGTACAACTACACTACAATAGCAGGTTGATTCTTTAGTGTGTGCATGTTGGATATATGCTCTAGAGGCAAATAATATAGTGATTATTGACATATCTCATTAAGTTTGTAATAGGGTTATATCGTGCTATAACTGTATTAATAGGAATCATTAATGCAGGTGTGGTATGATACGTCCATTTTGCATCACTATTTTGTATCATAATTTATTGTTATTTTATTGATATATTTTATATTCGGAGATGATACTTATGTTATTTTACCTAATTTGCATGTTTGATGATTATTGGAGAACTGACCACCGGAGTTAGGATTCTGTAGGAAAAAGGACCGTCAAGACGCCATATTTCTGAAGATCAGGAATCCGTGAAAAACATTAGGAAGCTCCTATTTTGCCAGATGCTGGAGGGAGCCAAAAGGGGAGACCAAGGAGGGCCACCATGGGCCCACAACATGTGGTGACGCGACTCCCCTTGCTACCGCGCCGCCACGTGGTGTGGTGGCCCTGGCCCACCTCTATTGGTGCCCCTTCGCGTACTTCACCCCCGGAAACCCTAAGACACGGGGAGCCAGCGAGGAAATATTCCGCCGCCTCCACGAGGCGGAAAACACCAGAGAGAGAAAAGCTCTCCGGCAAGGAGAAATCTGTCGGGGAAATTCCTTCCCGGAGGGGGAAATCATCGCCATCGCCACCGTCATCGAGCTGAAATTCATTGGGATCATCATCATATCCACCGCCAACACCTTCATCTCCACCGCTCCACTTCGTTCGTGCTGTAACATCTAGGGCTGAATCTTGTCTAGTTCATAGGGGAAACTTTCCCGGTGTTAATTACTCTTTGTGGTTGATGCTATTAAGTGAAACCGTTGAATTAAGGTTATGTCCAGATTGTTATTCATCATTATATCACCTCTGATCATGTTCCATATGATGTCTTGTGAGTAGTTCGTTTAGTTCTTGAGGACATGGGAGAAGTCTAGCTGTTAGTAGTGAAGTATGTTGAGTAATATTTAATGGTTTGATATTTAAGTTGTGGTGCTATTCTTCTAGTGTTGTCATGTGAACGTCGACTAAATGACACTTCACCTTTATGGGCCTAGGGGAATGCATTGTGTATTCGAATATTAATTGTGGGGTTGCCGGAGTGACAAAAACCTGAACCCCCGTTTGTATCTCGATGCATGTGGGATAGCAGGATCTTAGAGTTTAAGGCTGTGGTTAGATTTATCTTAATTAGTTTCTTGTATTTGCGGATGTTTGCAAGGGGTATAATCACAAGTGTGTATTAGTCCTAGGAAGGGCGGTGCATTAGCATAGGTTCACCCACACAACACTTATCAAAATAATAAAGATTAATCAGCTATATGAAGCGAAAGCACTTGACGAAATCCCCGTGTGTCCTCAAGAACGTTTGGTCATCATAAGTAAACCCACCGGCTTGTCCTTTGCTCTAAAAAAGGATTGGGCCACTCGCTGCAATTATTATTACTGTCTTTTATTTACTCGTACTTTATTTATCTGCTATATCAAAAACCCTTAAAAAATTGTCTGCTATTATTTACAGTGAATTCCTAATCAAAACTGCTCGTCAACACCTTCTGCTCCTCGTTGGGTTCGACACTCTTATTTATCGAAAGTAATACGATACACCCCCTTTACTTGTGGGTCATCAAGACTATTTTCTGGCGCCGGTGCCGGGGAGTGAAGCGCTATTGGTAAGTGAAACTTTTACTGTACGTGTTGTTTTTATTTCTCTCTGCTGATTTATTTAATCATGGAGAGATCTGATGACCCAAAAGTATAGGGGATCGCAACAGTCTTCGAGGGAAGTAAAACCCAAATTTATTGATTCGACACAAGGGGAGTCAAAGAATATTTATAAGCCTGAACACATGAATTGTCAGTTCAGCTGCACCTGTGAATAGACTTGCTCGAGACAGATTATCAGTAGCAACAATTTTATAGCAGTGACAGTAGTGAAATAATAGCAGCAGTGAAATAAAGACAGCAGTAGTGATTATAGTAGACAGCAGGATTAAAATACTGTAGGCATAGGGATGGATGAACGGGCGTTGCATGGATAAGATAATTCATATAATATCAAGCCATTGGCATTTGCAGATAAATAAGATAAAGCATCCAAGTACTAAGTAACCATAGGCATGTGTTCCTATTTAGTTGTGCGTGCTCGCAATGAGAAACTTGCACATCATTGGTAAGGGAAACTAATGGTAATTAAGGTACTCCTTTTAATAAAGTACCGGAGCAAAGCATTAACATTCCGTGAACACATGTGATCCTCACATCACAGCCATCCCCTCCGGTTGTCCCAATTGTTGTCACTTTGGGGCCTCGGGTTCCGGACAATAATATATGCATACAACTTGTAGATATGATCTAAAACAATGATTATCCTCATGATACAATAACATGTTCAGATCTGAAATCATGGCACTCGGGCCCTAGTGACAAGCATTAAGCATAACAAGTTGCAACAATGACGTAAAGTACTAACAACGGATACTAGGCACCATGCCCTAATGATATTATGGCTATTACATGAATGATATCATCCAATCCCTACCATCCCCTCAAGCCTACAGCGGAGGATTACTCGCACATGGATGGGGGAAACATGGATGGTTGATGGAGAGGCATTGGTCATGACGATGGCGATGATCTCCTCCAATTCCGCATCCCGGCGGAGTGCCAGAACGGAGTTTCTGACCCCGAAAATAGGGTTCGCGATGGCGGCGGCGCTCTGGAGGTCTTCTGGAAAAAGTGAACCGGGGGTCGTCGTTTTTAGGTCTGAGGGAGTTTATACTCGAGAGGGGGACGCGAGGGCGTGGCCGAGTCGGCAACACCATATGGTGGCGCGGCCAAGGGCCCACCGCGCCACCACGTGGTGTGGGCGGCTCGCTGCCCCCCCTCCGTCTCATCTTCTGGCTCCTTGGTTCTCCTGAGAAAATAGGGGCTTCTGCATATTTTCTGGGTATTTTCCTGATAGTTGAATTTCTGCACATAAACGAGACACCAGGACAATTCTGCTGAAAACAACGTTAGTCCGTGTTAGTTGCATTCAAAACACACAAATTAGAGGCAAAACAATATTAAAAGTGTTCGGGAAAGTAGATACGTTTTGGACGTATCAACTCCCCCCAAGCTTAGCTTATTGCTTGTCCTCAAGCAATTCAGTTAACAACTGAGAGCGATAAAAGAAACTTTGACGAACACATTTGCTTCATATGATGTATATATTCTCACTATCTGGACAAATGCTTAGGCTATTCATAATAAGATATATGCAAATGGTGTTGCCTAATGGCTATGCAAACTATGAAGAGTTACCAATCATACCAATAATAAATAACATGAAACATATGAATTCACAGGATTGCAAAGCTCATAATAATGTATGATAAAGTGGTATCTCGCTTGCCCGAATGTATACAACAAAACATAAATGCCCAGGCACCTCTGAAGTTCAAGAGAGGACTAGAAGTAAAGATATCAAAAATTAAAGCATCAAAGTTATACCGCAGTTAACAGTATTCTGGGACAAGCACATTACACTAAGAATGACAACTATGCTCTCAAGAAGGTGCTCAAAGAAAGGATGGTGACTCAACAATAAAGTAAAAGATAGGCCCTCCATGGAGGGAAGCATGGATTTAACATGTGCTAGAGATTTTCATTGTTTTGAAAACAGAGCCAAAATTGTTTTTGAGAGGAGATTGATTTGTCAACGAATGGCAATAGAGTTCCTGTTATCTTCCATACTAAGCAAGTTGAGAGTGGTTCCGATTTATTTAAAAACAAGCATTTATAATATGCACTTTCTTATATAATTTGACACTCCTCCCGACCTTTGCTTTTCACAAACCATGGCTATCTGAATCCTCGGGTGCCCACCAAGAATCACATACCATGGAGGAGTGTCTATTTTTTACTTTCTCAAATCTTTGGAATATTATAGTGGTCTAACTAGCTCTTTGCAATATTAATGACGAGCAGATGAAACATGCTTAATTAGTATGGAAGATAACAAGCCCAACTACTACTTCCTCATGAGCTAAAATAGTGTCACAAATTGAGAAGTGTTTGAAGGTTTTAAACGTAGCACATGCAAATTTACTTGAATGGGTTGAAATGCCATACATAGGTATTTATTGTGGACTCTTTGGAATAACTTGGTTTCAGAGATTTGGAAGAACAAGTATTAACAACTTAGTACAAGTGGAGGCTAGCAATAGACTGGGAAGCGACAATTCAAGAGAGCAATAATCGTCATAATCATGCTTGCGACAAAATAAAATTAACAGAGGCATAAAAGTGATACTAGAACTCTGAGGCAAAATAAATCATCAAGGCTTAATTGACTCTTTGTTTTCAGTCATATACATGTGTGAGCATGTGCCAAGTCGATTCAAATGAATTAATTAGAGGAGGATACCACAGTGTCATACTCTTTTATGAACAGAACAATACAAGCAAATATCCATAAAACATGCCATCTATTATTAATAAATTGGGATTGATCATAAGAGAACATGAACTACTAAGCATCCACCAATCGACATATACCTTATGCGAACCATCTAAGCATTCTCACATGAATGAGTATATGTACAAAAATGAAAACAAATAGAGTTCATTACCAGCCTCTTACCCAACTCGAATTGTCATAGATCATCATTATTGCCTTTTCACTTGTGTGCTTGAAAAATATGAAATAATAACCAAGCTCCACGGAGTCACAGAAGGTGTTGAACTCTGAAACAAACTATACAAAACCGAAAAGAAACAACAAATATTTTTTGGTTTTCGAATTTAGAAACTAAAAATAGAACAGTCCGTAAAGACGAATTTTTTCGAGGCACTAAACTTGCTCAGATCAGAAAACTCAAAACTAATGAAAGTTGAATACATATCTGAGGATTACGCACAAAAAATATCAGGTCATTACGATTTTTCTGTGATTTGATATGAATTAAACGGTGGACAGCAGAAATCTGTCCGTACGCAGAAAAACAAACAACAAAGCAAAATATTTTTGGGTTTTTGCATATTGAACCGAATTAAACAACTAAGCAAACTAATACTAGAGACTTAAGTAAACAAGCAAGAGAAATAATAGAAATATTTTTGGTCTTTTTGAGTTTTGAAAAGTAAAGCAAAACATGAAACAATAAAAAGAAAACGAAACATGGATATACAAAGTACCGAATGATAATGATATATAGATGAGTGAGCTATCGGTATACCTCCCCCCAAGCTTAGGCTTTTGGCCTAAGTGGAGATCAACCCCATGGTGCCCAGGACGAGGCGTCTCCGTAGTATGACGAAGAGCTTTCGCCCTGATACGAACTCGAGGACGCACCAGTGTAGTGCGTGGTGTAGTCCTCCTCGGGTGTCTCCTCGACACCGTGCTGCTCGTAGAAACCCAGCACGCTCAGCCGCTCGTCCAACTCCACCTTCGAGAGCGACCACGGCCTCCTGTCAAGACTGAACTAACCGGGTTGCAGCAAAGGGACTTCCCTCTCGCCCCCATCAGTAAACAAGACTCTATAGACAAGCCTTCCTGCACTAGAGTTAGCAGTAACAAATTGGTGACCTTTCATTGCAGCAAGGTCAAGCTTGCAAGGGGTTAGTAACTCATCACTAGGATCAATATGAAGGTTCAGACTTGCAACAATACGTGAGGCAATAATCCCTCCATAAATAGGTCCCTTAGCAGCTAAGCGACGAGCAATGAGAGACCCAAGATTATATGTAGTGTGACCAGTAAGTGCAGCAGCAAGAAAAGCAAGATGATAGTTTGAAATGTGGCGAGTGTTCTCCCTACCAAGCACACTAGTAGCAATATAGTAAGCAAAATATTTAATAGCTGGGAACTGAATGTTCCTTAGCTTGCCACGTTGTGCTTGGCGACTATCATCGTTCGTCACCTCCCGGTAAAGCTGCATCAACTCAGTCGGGTCCCCTTGGATCCTCTTTGTTGTCCCTGAGTATTCAGTACCTATCACAGAACAAAAATCGCGCAAAGACATAGTGATAACCATTTCATAAATTTTAAATGAAACCGGTGGCTTGAACATTTTATTGTTAAAGGTGAAGCTCTCAGCAAATTTTTTGGTGAGCCTGACATATTGGGGACTCTCATCCAACATGTATGTAGTCAGGCCTAACCTCTGCACAAGAAGCAAGAAATCATCAAGTATCCCTGCACCACGCATAAAGTCAGTGCATGGGAAGGAAGATGTGTTTGGAAACCCATCATCCCTCTCATCTCCAATGCTTGGTGCCAAGATGTTCTCATTGTAAGATTGCCTAATGCGAGTGGTTGATCTTGAGGGCCTTGATACCCTTGGTGCATCACTCTCAAAGATTTCTCCAAAGGTGTGGTTATGCATCTTCCTTTTCTGAAATTTTTAACAAATGTCATAAAAATTGATTTTGAGACTACTAAAAGAAGGGAACTACTATAGGGACTTGCTAGAGGCTTAACCATGCATCAAAACTAGTTATTCCAACTTACAACAAGCATTTAAACTCACTAAACATGACACCTATAGCAGCAAAATACTCAAAATATAATCCACCAAAAAAATTCTATTTGGATATTCGGAGGAGTCACATACCAGAGAGCAAATGGCCCAAATCTCAGCAGCAAAGATGTGCTGAGAAAAGAGATCGAAAATCCAGAGCAAGAACATGATTTTTTCGAATGGAAGTGTGTTTGGTCGGGAGTGAGAAGGCAGGGGAAGGAAGGGGAGTAAGTGGAGGGGCCAGGTGGGCCCATACCATGCCCTGGCGCGGCTAAAGGCCTGCCGCGCCACCATGTGGTGTGGGGGCATGGTGGGTGCCCCTGGTCACTCTCGGGTACTCCCAGGTACCCCCTCGAAAAATAGGAATTTTGGCATAAATTTTTTAAAATTCTGAGAATTTTTATTTCTGGGCATTTTCTGATATTTGAGATATTAAATTCAATGCATAAAAAATATTTTTCAAAATCATATTCAACTAAAACTATGCAAACTAATAGTATTACAGTAGGTAAAACAAGGATGAGAAGGAAAAAAATGTTGTTTAGCACCTCCATGCATTTAAAACATATTTGTTAGCAAGGTTAATCAAGTCTTGCCACCAAATAAATTTTATATGACACAAAAGGATTCAAACATTGTGAGACACTCATGTTACCTTATATTGTATTGTTATCAGGGGCGGAGCCAGGATTTAGACATGAGGGGGGCGAGAATTTTTTGTGTGTGAGGGAATAATATATCACATATATCTCTACTCCGAGATTAAGCCATATTAGCAGATTTTTTTGGAATATGAAAGAAAACCAAGTTTCCATTTGATTAAATTGTGGACGCAAGTGGCTTGTAAAAATATACAGATCTGAGAAAGAAATTATTTATGTTTTGTTCTTTTTTTCTCCCTAAGATAAGGCGTATAACAGATCAGAGAAATAAATTAAACTAGTAAATAAATCCATCATCACACAGTAAAAATAACTAAATCTGTCGGCCCAATGGAATCCAGGGTGTGCGGGGCCCACTCTCCATAGCCCTCGCACGCGACGGTATCGAAAAATGACTAAGGACCAAGCCAAACACTGGGAGAGACTCTCGAGGGGAGAAGTCCTCGAGAGGGCTTGAAGGGCAGCAAAGGCCTGAAGAGGCTCCCCCCGCGACTGCCCCTCTACAAGGCTCTCTCCCTTGGAGAGGAGTCAACGCAAATCCCTCCACAAGGCCGCTTAGGCCTTGTAGAGATACTTCGCTGTGAAGCAACCGCCGCAGAGCGCACATGGCCTCTGCCGCGGCTGCAGAGTGACGCGCGCGCCTGCGCGCGGTGACGACGACGCCGCAGTTGCCATTCTGGTGATTAAAGGGGTCAACAAAGCTGTGCCCCCCGCACCGGACTACAAAGCTTTCCCCTTTGGTGATAAAGCGGATGGCCGGCGCTACGCTCCAACGACGACGTCACCGTGGGCGCCCCCACAATCTCTGCGGCACCAGCTGGCCGTCCTGCGCGGACGGTGGTCTTCCAGCCTCAAGGGCAGGCTTTACGACCATGGACCGAGTCCATGGACAACCCAGCTGCGGTGTACCCCGCCCCTCCATTTCGTCGCCATGTGGGAACCATTCCACCGCGCAGGACGCAGGGATGAGGCCCGGGGCGCCTATAAAAGGAGAGGGAGCACCTCCGCAGCAGATGATCGAGCCCCGGACGCCCGCTTCCCCGATTCGCATCGATCGGACCTTTGGCACTCTACCATAGCGTAGCCTAGCCGAACACACTCGAGGAGGAAGAAGACCTTAGTGTTCCCTCCTTGAGCTCCACACTGCCATAAGAGAGCCCTCGGCAAGCTCATTGTATTGTACCCTCTGCAGCGCAATACAGACAAGCAGGAGTAGCGGTGTTACCTCCTTCCGAGGGCCGTGAACCTGGGTACGGGCTGCTGTCTGTCTCTGTCGTGATGTCCCTCCTCAGGCTCGACGAGCACCGTCGCCGTGCCGGTTGAGGGTTGTTTGACCAACGCGTTCAGCCCCCCATCGAACAACTCTTCAGAGTGTGATCACCCCTGTATCGTGGGAGTCACTCTCCGACATTTGGCGCGCCAGGTAGGGGCTGAGGCGCGTCTTCAACCTTCGACCAGCCTCCGCGCCATGATGGACACTCGCACGACACGCGCCAACAGGCGCACATCTGACAGGGCTGATACTGAGCCCGGCGTCGCCACCACTCGCGGCAGCCGCGGCCACCCTCGCGGGAGCCGCACGGCGGAGCGCGCCAACACCGGCCCGCACGTGGAGGAGCCCGAGAGCGAGGATCGCCGCGACGACGAGGACGTCTACCCCGAGCACCACGAGGACGCTGAGTCCTCGCATCCGTCTCGGCGCCAAAGCGCGTCCTCTCAGGGACGTCCAGAGCCCAGTCCACACACTGCGCTGCTCATGGCACAGGAGCTTCTCCGCTACCGGCCCAATCCGGAGGCCCACGACCACTGGCTCGACCGCCTCCACCACCTCGTTGACATCGCGACGACGCGCCCCGCTCCGTCGCGCTCGCTGGTTCACCACTCTGGCCGCGCAGGAACGGCCGCGCCGGATGCGCCTCCGCCACCACCGGGACCACCTCCGGTTGCAGCGCAGAGGCCTGCCTCTCATGCGTCCTCGCCGCGCGACTGCCAAATCGTGCAGCGCACCGCGCCTGACGCGCGGGTGGGGATGGAGCGCCAGAGGGACCTCCAGAACCGCCTCGTCGAGGAAATCGGCCAAGGCGGGGCAGCAGAACCGCAAGGCTCTCCAGGGCGGAACCGCCACGTACGCCACCGGCTGCATGGCCTTCACCCGCGCTCTGCGCCGCGTGGTCTGGCCACAGAAGTTCAGGCCTGCCCTTCCCAAGTGCTACGACGGGTCAAGCAACCCCATCGAGTTCCTGCAGCTCTACACCACCTCTATCCAAGCTGTAGGAGGGGACGACAAGGTCATGGCCAACTGGTTCTCCCACGCGCTTAGGGATTCCGTGCTGTCATGGCTCCTCAACCTGCCTGAAGACTCCATCGGCTCGTGGGAGGAGCTCTGCAGGCAGTTCGTCGCCAACTTCAAGGGCACATATGAGCGCGCGCTCACCCACAATGACCTGCGCGCTGTGGTGCAGAAGAAAGATGAGACCCTCCGCAAGTACATCCAGCGCTTTAGCCAAGTGCGCAACAAGATCCCGAACATTCCCGACACACAAGTCATTGCTGCCTTCAGAGAGGGCATCACAAATCGCAGGATGCTCGACAAGCTGGGCATTCACGACAAGCTCACCTCTGTGGTAAAGCTGTTCGACCTCGCTGACAAGTGCGCTAAGGCTGAAGAGGGACTCCTCTTCGTCAAGATGAGCCAGCGGGTAGACGACCAGGCCGAGAGTCACAAGAAGCGGGAAGAAACCAAGCGCAAGACCACCGCTGTCCTAGCGGCTGAGCCAGATGCCAAGTACGCCCGCATAGACTCCCCTGAGCCTGGCAACAAAAAGGAGGACAACCGTCCGTTCTGCGTCTACCACAACAGGCGCGGCCACGCTACAGAGAACTGCTTCGATCTCAAGAGGCTGAGCAGAGAGCGCGAGCACGAAGAGGGCAGCGGGAGCCGCGGCAGAGGCCGCAGCTACCGCGGAGGCGGACGCAAGGGCGGCTACCAGAAGCCGCCGGGCACTCAAGCCAACGCCGTCGAGAAGAACAATAACCTCCCCGATGAGGAAGATGGAGGCTACCAGGCCCTAAAGGGGGCTATGGCCTGCATCCTCGGCGGAGCTCAGGCGCCGAAGTCTAACAACCAGTTCAAGCAGTTCGCCCGCGAGCTCAACGCCGCACTCCCAAGCGTCGAGACCTCCAGGCCCCTCAAGTGGTCTCAGTACACCATCGCTTTCGACGCCAAGGACCACCCCAAGTCGACAAAGACTGTTGGAACCCTCCCCCTGGTCTGCTCCCCCACCATCAACAACATTGCCGTCTCCAAGACGCTCATTGATGGGGGTGCTGGCCTGAACGTCATCTCTGTCGAGACCTTCGAGACGCTTCAAGTGCCTTACGAGTGGCTCATGCCATCCAGGCCATTCACAGGGGTCACCAGTGGTTCGATCGCACCTCTGGGGCAGGTCCGGCTGGCCGTCACCTTCGGCACGCAGAAGAACTACCGCACTGAGCTGATCGACTTCGACGTCGCGCACATTGGCCTGCCGTATAACGCCATCCTCGGCTACCCCGCCCTCGCGAAGTTCATGGCCGTCACGCATCATGCCTACAACATGGTCAAGATCCCCGGCAGCGCTGGCACTATCACCATCCATGGTCATATCCTGGATGCCACTCGCGCTGTCGAGAGCGCCTACAAGGCAGCCGCCATGGCGTTCCCGGCTGACGAGGACATGGAGCCTCTCGAGAGGCCCAAGAAGAAGAAACAGATGTTCTCTCAAGAGCAAGCTTCCACGAAGAAGGTGTCGCTGAGCACCAGTGGCTCGGGGGCTGAGGGCTCCGGGGCTAGCGTCACCATAGGCGCTGCCCTGCCTTCCAAATAGGAAAGCGCGCTCGTCGCCTTCCTTCGGGCAAAACTCTGACATGTTCGCATGGAAAGCGCGCTCGTCTATGGAGCCGAAGCAGTCCTCCCCACAGAAATCAAGCACGGATCCCCACGGGTCCTTGCCTTCAATGAGGACACCCAAGAGGACCTCCACAACGACGACCTGCTGCTTCTCGAGGGATTGCGCCGCCGTGCCGCCCTCAGAGCGGCAAAGTACCAGCAAGACCTGCGACGCTACCACAGCCGCCATGTGCGCTCGCGCACTCTGGAGGCGGGCGACATCGTCCTCAGACGAATCCTCTCCAGAGAAGGTCTCCACAAGCTCTCGCCTATGTGGGAAGGCCCCTACATGGTCTCTCACATCGCCAGGCCTGGCGCTGTGCGCCTCGAGACTAAAGACGACATCCCCGTCAAGAAC
The DNA here is from genome assembly GCA_026929855.1 of Poa annua. NCBI lineage: Eukaryota > Viridiplantae > Streptophyta > Magnoliopsida > Poales > Poaceae > Poa > Poa annua. The sequence goes on from CM049434.1 coordinate 59,058,893, forward strand.
CCGTGGAACATCGCGCATCTACGCAAGTTCTACCCGTGATCATAGTCACGCCCGTGATCATCGTCACGTCAGGCATTTTTTTTTGTCTCTAGAGGGAAGCTCACGGCTTCACCTCCAAGCCTCACAAAGCTTCTCCTGAGGGCCAGCCCTCCGAGCTCTCCTGGTAACGAGCCACCGCAGGCCATAGAGAGTCTCAGCCACTAATGGGTGGTCCCCATGCCTCGACATGGAAAGAACATTAGCTTGGCAACCCCAAGTGTAATGAACCATTTCGTTCCCAAGTGGAACTATGCGCTGAGGCGCCGCTGTGTGATATTTTGGTGGTGAGTTTACTTTCATCATTTGCCTTTCCATGTGCGCTTATATTCTTCCCATGCGCACCTCGCGAGCGGGGGCTGAGTACGGTGCCTGTGCCTCAAGAGCACCCCAGCAGCACTGCAAAACCCAAGGGATCCGAGCTCTGGCTAAAGGGCATGCTCCCAAAAACACGCCACCTCTCCAAAGGACCTTGGTACTTACTCTCCTCGCGAGATACACATGAGGAAACCTATAAGCGCACATGAGTCCTTACTACCATGCACGAGCGTTTGGGTTCGCCTCTCTAACATCCGCAGTGAACAAGAGTCCCTCCAAGCTCGTGGAGGCAAAACTCGGCCCCTAGAGGAGAGCGCATCGCCAGGGAAGGCCTACGCAGAGCAAAAGCCTCGCAAAGCTAAGTTCAGCGCTCACGCCTCGAGAATCTCTTCATCTCTCTCACGAGCACTCGTCGTCCCTCGAGCGATTATTTTCCCTCACACTCCATGGACTGCTTGCGCGTCAAAGGGGGGCCCTTGAGCATCGCGCCTCGAGGACTCTTACCTCTCTAAGCCTTAAACTCCCCCTGGCCTTGCCGAGTCATTGCTCAGGCATACCGCAGCGGCGGAGTCATAGCGCAAGGAGAAGGGTCCTAGCGACGCAGAGCGAACAAAGACATGAAGTTGAAGCAAAAGGCCCTTCGAGGGGCACACGTGCGAACTTAATAGCATCTACTTAAAAGTATATTACAGACTGTGGAGCAAAAGTCTCTAAGACAAGTCTTTTAACGGCGCTACAAGCGCATCATAATACAGGAGAGGATCAGGCAGAAGCTTCGTCGCCCTCCTCCGCAAACCCTTCCTCTCCAGGCTCGCCCTCGGAGCCTACCTCCTCGCCGCCAAGATCTCCTCGGCATCGCGCACGGCGCCCTCGCGGACCTCCTTGCAAAAGCACAGTGCCTCCTCGCGCTCCGCCTGCAGAGCCAGATCGCTCTGCCGGCAAACCTCCACAGCTGCGTGAAAGGAGGCCCAGGCCTCCGCAAGCTCGCCCTGCCGCCGGGCGATCTCCGCGTCCTCAAGGGAGAGGTGGGTCTCCAACCCGTCCAGGGACTCCCGCACCAGGCGGAAGGCGACGCCGCGGCGTCCCCTGCTCCAGTCCCAGCCGCTGAGGGCCAGGTCTTGTGAAGCCCCACGCGGCGCGGAGGTCCCAGCACCTGCGTCGAACTTGAAGAAGGGGGCCTCTGCGCGGGGCCCTGCAGCGTCGCGGGCCTGGGGGCTTGGCGGCGAGTTCTCTTCTTCAGCACCTACGCTCCGCGCGCCGGTGTCGCCGCCCTCAAGCGGCACCTCATCATCAGCTTCAGTGGCAGGAGAGGCCTGCCCCGTAGTCACTGTCTCCGCCTCCGCTGCAGAGCTTGGCGGGGGCGGCGGAGGAGATTCCCCCTCCATCTCGTCGGCCCTTGGCGGGCTCTGGATTAGCGTCGTGTCCGCCTCGGCCTCCAGCTGCGCCGGAGGAGTGGCAGTGCGAGGCGGAGTAGGCGCCCTCTCCGCTTGCTCCTCAGGGCGCCTCCCCTCGAGAGGCGGCGCAGTCGCCTCAGCCTGAGGCGCACCCTTGGCAGGGCCTGCGGTATCCTCCACCACAGGCCTCGAGGCCTCGTCCGCCGCGGCCTCTGGCACGGTCCCCTTCACCTCAGCGGCCTTGCGAAGCCTTCGACGCTTCGCAGGCACCAGGTCGCTGGCAAGGAGCAAGAAAACCTGTAAGAAGAGAACGGGCAAGCAGAGATTGAGGAAGAGAAAACCAAGATCAAGATACTTACCCAGTTTTCTTGGCGCGGGTATCAACCCACGCCATGCCAGGCGAATGCCATGAAGGCGTGGTCCTGGCTACAGACCCCACGGGAGGCGCCTCTGCTTTGAAATCGTGTCGTCGCAGACTCGCAACTGATCGACGCGTGTCTCGGGCCGGCCGGACACTTTGGGCCCACGACGCTTCGTCTGAGCCTGGTGGGCTTCGCCGTGCCCATCATGGGCCCGGGGGCTACTGTCGGCCCAATGGAATCCAGGGTGTGCGGGGCTCACTCTCCACAGCCCTCGCACGCGACGGTATCGAAGAATGACTAAGGACCAAGCCAAACACTGGGAGAGACTATCGAGGGGAGAAGTCCTCGAGAGGGCTTGAAGGGCAGCGAAGGCCTGAAGAGGCTCCCCCCGCGACTGCCCCTCTACAAGGCTCTCTCCCTTGGAGAGGAGTCAACGCAAATCCCTCCACAAGGCCGCTCAGGCCTTGTAGAGATACTTCGATGTGAAGCAACCGCCGCAGAGCGCACATGGCCTCTGCCGCGGCCGCAGAGTGACGCGCGCGCCTGCGCGCGGCGACGACGCCGCAGTTGCCATTCTGGTGATTAAAGGGGTCAACAAAGCTGTGCCCCCCGCACCGGACTACGAAGTTTTCCCCTTTGGTGATAAAGCGGATGGCCGGCGCTACGCTCCAACGACGATGTCACCGTGGGCGCCCCCACGATTTCTGCGGCAACAGCTGGCCGTCCTGCGCGGACGGTGGTCTTCCTGCCTCAAGGGCAGGCTTTACGACCATGGACCGAGTCCATGGACAACCCAGCTGCGGTGCACCCCGCCCCTCCATTTCGTCGCCATGTGGGAACCCTTCCACCGTGCAGGACGCAGGGATGAGGCCCGGGGCGCCTATAAAAGGAGAGGGAGCACCTCCGCAGCAGATGATCGAGCCCCGGACGCCCGCTTCCCCGATTCGCATCGATCGGACCTTTGGCACTCTACCATAGCGTAGCCTAGCCGAACACACTCGAGGAGGAAGAAGACCTTAGTGTTCCCTCCTTGAGCTCCACACTGCCATAAGAGAGCCCTCGGCAAGCTCATTGTACTGTACCCTCTGCAGCGCAATACAGACAAGCAGGAGTAGCGGTGTTACCTCCTTCCGAGGGCCGTGAACCTGGGTACTGGCTGGTGTCTGTCTCTGTCGTGATGTCCCTCCTCAGGCTCGACGAGCACCGTCGCCGTGCCGGTTGAGGGTTGTTTGACCAACGCGTTCAGCCCCCCATCGAACAACTCTTCAGAGTGTGATCACCCCTGTATCGTGGGAGTCACTCTCCGACAAAATCATCCTCTCATATACAAGCACAGATCTGACTAATAGGTTGTAATCCACAAGAAACTGCTAGTATCTGTATACCTACCTTCAGATTTGAGTGTGGTGCTCCATGCGTTTGATGCACGACACCACGTCCGGATGCTTGCTAGAATGGCTAGCACATCGACATGCCGCACCGCGGCGACGTCCCTAATCTCGTATTCTCATTTGGACGGAGACGTAGTTCGAACGAGGACAAGTGCCCTAGGCCAATTGATAAATCGGCGGCGCCTGGAGAGGACGCCCCGTCTGAGCAAACTGCTCACGGAAACAGTGATCCAGATTTTTTAGAAATCTAACCCTTGACGATGGCTAAATGGGCTACTTTCTTGGGCTTTGATGAATATCTAGCTAGCTATATGGAAACTAGGCTTGGGCCTCTAGGCTAATTACGTGTTTAGCTGTGGTAATTAGTCGTACATATGTATGGGGGGGCTGATCGTTGGGGGGGGGGGGGTCTAGCACCTGCTCGCCCCCCTGGATACGCCCCTGATTGTTATGGATCCAATAGTAAGATTTTGATATCCTTCTTCATAATCATATATAGGGCAATCAAGACTTCCCACTTTAATAGACTTCAAATTAGTAATCGTATTAACTCCAAATACTTTATCCACTCTCTTGGGGAAATAAACAGTGTGCTCTTTATCATTCACATTGAAAGTTACTTTTCCTTTATTGCATTCAATAACAGCCCCTGGAGTGTTTAGAAAAGGTCTTCCAAGAATAATAGACATATTATCATCTTCATGCATTTCAAGCACAACAAAGTCAGTCATAATTAAACAATTATTAGCTACTTGAACAGGAACATCCTCACAAATGCCAACATGAATAGCAGTAGATTTATCAGCCATTTGCAAAGATATATCAGTAGGTATCAACTTATCCAAAAAAAGTCTCTTGTAAAGAGAGAAAGGCAAAACACTAACTCCAGCTCCCAAATCACATAGAGCAGTTCTAACATAATTATTTTTGATAGAGCATGGAATGGTGGGTATACCTGGATCTCCCAACTTCTTTGGAACCTTGCCATTGAACGAATAATTAGCAAGCATATTAGATATTTCCTCATTAGGAATTTTCCTTTTGTTAGAAACAATATCTTTAATATATTTTGAATAAGGAGGCAATTTAATAGCATCAGTCAAAGGATTTTGTAAGAGCAAGGGTTTCATCCAATCACAAAATTTATTATAATTTTCTTCTTCTTTTGTTTTAAGTTTCTTAGTAGGAAAAGGCATTTGTTTTTGGACCCAAGGTTCTCTTTCACTACCATGTTTCTTAGCAAAAAAATCTTCCTTAGTGTACTTTTTATTTTTAGCATGCTTTTCAGGTTCCTCTTCTATTTCTTCTTTATCAGAATTATCATTCTTATCATTATCATTGTTATGTTCATTACCACTTTTAGTTTCAGCATCAAAAAAGATATACTATTAGGATCATTAACAGGTTAAGAGGATTCTACAACAGTTTTATGTTTCTTCTTCTTTTTCTTAGAAGGAGAACTAGTTTCTTTAACTCGTTGAGAATCTTGTTGAATTCTTTTAGGATGTCCCGTAGACAGCAGGATTAAAATACTGTAGGCATAGAGACGGATGAACGGGCATTGCATGGATAAGATAATTCATATAATATCAAGCCATGGGAATTTGCAGATAAATAAGATAAAGCATCCAAGTACTAAGTAATCATAGGCATGTGTTCCTATTTAGTTGTGCGTGCTCGCAATGAGAAACTTGCACATCATCTTTTGTCCTACCAGCCGGTTTGTAGTGGGGCCTCAAGGGAAACTACTGGTAATTAAGGTACTCCTTTTAATAAAGTACCGGAGCAAAGCATTAATTCCGTGAGCACATGTGATCCTCACATCACAGCCATCCCCTCCGGTTGTCCCAATTGCTGTAACTTTGGAGCCTCGGGTTCCGGACAATAATATGTGCATACAACTTGTAGATATGATCTAGAACAATGATTATCCTCATGATACAATAACATGTTCAGATCTGAAATCAAGGCACTCGGGCCCTAGTGACAAGCATTAAGCATAACAAGTTGCAACAATGACGTAAAGTACTAACAACGGATACTAGGCACCATGCCCTAATGATATTACGGCTATTACATGAATGATCTCATCCAATCCCTACCATCCCTTCAAGCCTACAGCGGGGGATTACTCACACATGGATGGGGGAAATATGGATGGTTGATGGAGAGGCGTTAGTGATGACGATGGCGATGATCTCCTCCAATTCCCCGTCCCGGCGGAGTGCCAGAACGGAGTTTCTGACCCCGAAAATAGGGTTCGCGATGGCGGCGGCGCTCTGCAGGTCTTCTGGAGAAAGTGAACCGGGGGTCGTCGTTCTTAGGTCTGAGAGAGTTTATACCCGAGAGGGGGACGCGAGGGCGTGGCCGAATCAGCCACACCATATGGTGGCGCGGCCAAGGGCCCACCGCGCCACCACGTGGTGTGGGCGGCTCGCTGCCCCCCTCCGTCTCATCTTCTGGCTCCGTGGTTCTCCTGAGAAAATAGGGGCTTCTGCATATTTTCGGGGAATTTTCCTGAAGGTTGAATTCTGCACATAAATGAGACACCAGGGCAATTCTGCTGAAAATAGCGTTAGTCCATGTTAGTTGCATTCAAAACACACAAATTAGAGGCAAAACAATAGCAAAAGTGTTCGGGAAAGTAGATACGTTTTGGACGTATCAAGATCTCCGCTTGAATTCCTATATGGAAAAACTACTACCACTGCTAAGGTAGTAGAGGAGACGCCATCTGTGCAAGTAATACCATTCAAAATACATATGAAAATTGTTGAACGTGTTACGAATAACCGCTATGAAGGGGATGGAACTGTCCATCCTGGTGATCATTTATTATTTTTACATGAATTATGCGAGTTGTTAAAGTGTGCAGGTATTTCAATGGAAGAAGTTAAGAAGAAATTATTCTCTATATCGCTGAGTGCTAGAGCTGCAAATTGTTAGAAACTGCGGAAGAATGGGCGTTCTCTTGGATGGGAGGAAATTGTACCTCTCTTTTATTCTAAATTCTATCCTCCTAGTGAGATTCACCAAGATCGGAACCTTATATACAATTTCTGGCCTCATGATGGAGAGAGTATTGCCCAAGAGTGGGGGAGATTGAAGTCATTAATGTTCAAATGCCCCATTCATGAGCTTCCTGGTAATGTCGTTATTGATAACTTCTATGAAGGCTCTCCATTTAAGATAAAACATTATTGGATACTGCTTATTCTGGATCATTCACACATAACAAAGAAGAGTTTAAATGGGACCTTCTTGACCGGATTCAGGAGAACACTGAAGGATGGGAGAACGACAAAGGTAGAGAGTCAGGTATAAAATATGATTTTGAATGTATTAAAACTTTCATGAACACTGATGATTTTCGTAATATTAGTACTGTTTATGGTCTTGACTCACAAGTTGTTGCAAATTACTATAAAGCTTTTGCTTCTTATTTCGGTATGCCTAAGGAGAGTTTTAAGAAATATCATGAACTTTATAAAGATAAATCTGTATCTCCTATGACTAGAAGTATTGAAGTTAGTCCTGTTGATCATATTATTCCTGAGCCTTATACTAAAAAAAATTCCTCTTCCTGCTAAAATAAAGGAACATTCTATTATAGCTAGTGTTGTTAACAAAAGTACAAAGAAAGCTATAGAACCTGATGAACAGATAAATGTTGAACCTGCTGTAGCAATAGTAAAGGACCTTGTCACTGAAAATGTAGAAGATGGGCATATTATCCTTTGTGAAGATGCTTCTAATATTGTTTCACATCCTAGTAGCTCTAGGAAAACTAGTGTTCCTGTGCTTTCTGTTAGGATTGGTGATCATTGCTATTATGGTTTATGTGATATTGGTGCAAGTTCAAGTGTTATTCCTTATGAGCTTTACAGGGAAATCATGCATGAGATTGGTTCTTGTGAACTTGAAGAAATTGATGTGGTTATTCAGTCTGCTAATAGAGAAACTATCTCTCCAATTGGTATTGTTAGAGATGTGGAAGTTTTATGTGGTAAGACTAAATATCCTGCTGATTTTCTAGTACTTGGTGCAGCTGCTAGTAAAACTTGTCCTATTATTTTTGGTAGACCTTTTCTGAATACTTGTGGTGCTGTTATAGATTGTAAGAAAGAGAAAATCTTTACTAAATTTGCTGGTGAATCTTATGAGTTCAATTTCTCTAAATTGGCCAAAGCTCCTTATGAAACCGAATTGCCTAATGAAGACTTCAAAGTTGAACAGCTTGCCTCTATTGCTCTTTCTCCTAACAGTGTTTTGCAGCAATATATGGAGGACCATGAAAGTGAAGTCTTTAGGGAAGAGAGGAACGAGATTGATGAAATATTTCTTCGTCAACCAATACTGAAACACAATTTACCGGTGGAAGACTTGGGTACCACACTCCCACCTAAGGTGGATCCTGTTTTTGATTAAAAACCTTTACCTGATAATCTTAAATATGCTCATATAGATGATAAGAAAACATATCCTGTTATTATTAGTTTTAACCTTTCAGGTAGAGAAGAGGAAAGATTGTTGGAAGTAATAAAGAAACATCGTGGAGCTATTGGCTACACTCTCGATGATTTAAAAGGAATCTCCCCTACTACAACATGCTATTAATATGGAACCTGAAGCAAAGCCAGTTGTTGAACATCAACGTCGTTTAATACCCAAGATGAAGGAAGTGGTAAGAAATGAGGTATTGAAACTTCTTGAAGCTGGTATTATTTATCGTATTGCTGATAGTAGATGGGTAAGTCCTGTGCACTGTGTTCCTAAGAAAGGAGGAATTACTGTTGTGCCAAATGAAAATAATGAGATTATTCCTCAGAGTAATAGTTGGTTATAGAATGTGTAGAAAGGTTAACAAAGTTACTAAGAAAGATCATTATCCTTTACCTTCCATTGATCAAATGTTAGAGAGTTTGTCCAAGAAAACTCATTCTGCTTTCTAGATGGTTATTCTGGGTTTTCTCAAATTGCTGTTAAAAATCAAGATCAAGAGAAAACCACCTTTACTTGTCCTTAAGGAACTTATGCTTATAGACGTATGCCTTTTGTTTTGTGTAATGCTCCTGCTACTTTTCAAAGATGCATGTCTGCTATTTTTCATGGTTTTTGTGGGGAAATTGTGGAAGTATTCATGGAAGATTTCTCTGTCTATGGAACTTCTTTTGATAACTGCTTGCACAATCATGATAAAGTTTTGCAGAGATGTGAAGAAACTAACCTTGTTCTAAATTGGGAGAAATGTCAAATTATGGTCAATGAAGGGATTGTCCTTGGACATAAAATTTCTGAAAGAGGCATCGAAGTTGACAGAACTAAAGTTGAGGCCATCGAGAAAATGCCATGCCCCAAGGATGTCAAAGGTATTTGTAGTATTCTTGGTCATGCTGATTTCTATAGAAGGTTTATTAAAGATTTCTCTAAAATTTCAAAGCCTCTTACTAATCTTCTCCAAAAGGATGTACCTTTTGTTTTTTATGATGATTGTAAGGAAGCTTTTGAAACTCTAAAGAAAGCTTTAACTACTTTCCCTATTGTTCAACCACCTGATTGGACTTTACCTTTTATGATAATGTGTGATGCTAGTGATTTTGCTGTTGGTGCTGTTCTTGGACAGCGAGTAGATAAGAAGTTGAATGTTATTCATTATGCTAGTAAGACTCTTGATTCTGCTCAAAAGAATTATGCCACAACCGAAAAAGAATTTCTAGCTGTAGTTTTTGCCTGTGAGAAATTTAGACCTTATATTGTTGATTTGAAAGTCACTATTCATACCGATCATGCTGCTATTAGGTATCTTATGGAAAATAAAGATGCTAAGCCTAGGCTTATTAGATGGGTGCTCCTTTTACAAGAGTTTAATTTGCATATTGTAGATAGGAAAGGTGCTGAAAATCCTGTTGCTGATAATTTTTCTAGATTGGAAAACATTGCTTATGATCCTATTCCTGTTAATGATAGTTTTCCAAATGAATAGTTGGCTGCAATAAGGGTAAGTTCACGAGATAGTCCTTGGTATGCTGATTATGCTAACTTTATAGTTTCCAAGTACTTGCCTCCAACCTTTTCAGCACAACAAAGAAGAAAATTCTTTTATGACTTGAGGCATTATTTTTGGTATGACGCACACTTATATAAAGAAGGAGTGGATGGTATTATAAGAATGTGTGTTCCAGAATATGAACAACGAGAGATATTGAGGAAATGTCATGGTATTGCTTATGGAGGACATCATGCTGGAGATAGAACTGCACAAAAGGTTCTACAATCAGGTTTTTATTGGCCTACTCTTTTTAAAGATGCAAGAAAATTTATTTTATCTTGTGATGAATGTCAAAGAGTTGGTAATATCTCTAGACGTAATGAAATGCCTATGAATTATTCTCTTGTTAATGAACCATTTGATTGTTGGGGATTCGACTTTATGGGTCCTTTTCCTCCTTCAGAAGGTTATACTCATATACTTGTTGTTGTTGATTATGTTACTAAATGGGTAGAAGCTATACCTACAAAAAGTGCTAATGGTGAGACCTCATTAAAAATGCTTCAGGATATTATTTTCCCTAGGTTTGGTGTACCTAGATATCTTATGACTGATGGAGGTTCTCATTTTATTCATGGTGGTTTTAGAAAGACCCTTGCTACATATGGTGTTAATCATAGAATTGCTTCAGCTTATCATCCCCAAACAAGCGGGCAAGTAGAATTATCAAATAGAGAGATTAAATCTATCTTGCAAAAGACTGTTAATAAATTTAGAAAAAATTGGGCTAGTAAGTTAAATGATGCTTTATGGGCTTATAGAACTGCTTATAAAAACCCTATGGGTATGTCTCCTTATAAAATGGTTTATGGAAAAGCTTGTCACTTGCCCTTAGAATTAGAACACAAAGCTTATTGGACAGTGAGAGAACTTAATAGGGACTTTAAACTTGCTGGTAAAAAAAGGTTACTTGACTTGAGTTCTTTAAATGAATGGAGAAGTGATGCTTATGAAAATGCTAAACTTTTAAAGAGAAAGTTAAGAAATGGCGTGATAGGAGAATTCTTAAGAGTGAGTTCAATGTTGGTGAGAAAGTTCTATTGTATAGTTCTCGTCTCAGATTTTTTGCAGGAAAATTACTCTCAAAATGGGAAGTACCTTATGTTATTGTGGAGGTGTATCGTTCAGGTGCAATAAAGATTGCTTCACTCAAAGATGACTCTATACAAGTGGTGAATGGGCAAGGACTCAAACATTATATTTCTGGAGATTCTTATAGTGAAGATGTTGATATTATTCAAGTGGTGACTCCGGAAGCTTTTATTAAGAAGCAAGTTCAGGGAACTGCAGAGTCTATTTTCAAATAGGTAACAGTTTCAGTAAGAAAAAGTTCGCGTTTATCTTTCCAGTTGATATTTTTGTCATTTTTATTAAATATGGAAAATTACGAGACGAAAAAGAGTAGGATATTTTTGTCTGTTTTATTAAACATGGTGTGGGCGCCTCGGAGCCCGTCTCCGACCAGGTTTCTTTCCCGTACCTTCCTTTTGTTGCTAAACTTTTTGCTATATAATCCCCCGAGGTCCGTATATTGTCTTTTCGTCGTGTTTTCGTTTCGAGCTGTTTCTGTCCAGATGTCGTCCCAGGTTTCATGTTCTGAAGATTACGTGCTGCGACGCCAACGTGAGCTCCTCCGAGACCTTGATCAGGGATCGTTCGTTGGATGGGCGGAAGAGGAAAGAGTCACGGCGAGGCGCAAGGACATGGAGGAGAGCGCCAAGGAGGAAGTGAAGAAGATGTCATCAGTAAGAAGGGGACAACCGGCTGCAGGATCAAGGGCTAGCAAGCCCACCTTTGTGGGATCGGTTAACACTCAACGTGCTTTTTCTCATAGCATGCAGGGAGCAACACCACCTGTTCCAGATCTGTCGGCCTAGTGGATTCTAGGGTGTGCAGAGCCCACTCTCCACGGCCCTCACACGCGCCGATGCCGACGAAACGACTAAGGACCAAGCAGGCGCCTGAGGAGACCCTCGAGGGGAGAGCACCCTCGCGGGGACTTGAGGAGGCAGCGAAGCGCCTGAAGGGGCTCCCCCTGAGGCCGCCTCCCGGCAAGGCTTTCCTCCCTTGAGGAGAAGTCAACACAACTCCCTCGTCAGGGCCTCCCGGGCCCTGCGGGGATACTTCGCCCCGAAGGAATCGCTGCAGAGCGCACATGGCCTCTGCAGCAGCCGCAGAGTGACGCGCGCGTCTGCGCGCGATGACGACGGCGCCGCAGTTGCCGTTCTGGTGCTAAAAGGAGTCAACAAAGCACTGTGTCCCCTGCGCCGCCACCAAGGCCTTCCTCTTTGGTGATAAAGCGGGTGGCCGGCGCAACGCTCCAACGGCGACGTCACCCTGGGCGCCCCCACGGCCTCTGCAGCACCAGCTGTCCGCTCTGCAAAGACAAAAGCTGTCCTGCCACGGCGGCAGGCTTTACGACCATGGACCAAGTCCATGGACACCCGAGCTGCGGTGCACCCCGCTCCTCCGCTTCGTCGCCATGTGGGAACCCTTCCGCTGCGCAGGACGCAGGGATGAGGCCCGGGGCGCCTATATAAGGAGCAGGAGCGCCACCGTAGAGAGGGGGAAGAAACGAACCACTTACTCGCGTAAAACCCCACCGCAGCCGAGCCAAGCTTAGCGAGCTCGAGGAGGAAGAAGAGCTCGTCTTTCCCCCTCCAGGCTCCGCATAGCCACCCGGGAGCCCTCGGCTAGCTCATTGTACTGTCTGTACCGCAGTGCAATACAGACAAGCAGGAGTAGCGGTTTTACCTCCTCCTGAGGGCCGTGAACCTGGGTACGGGCTGGTGTCTATCTCTGGCGTGACAGTTCTTCTCCAGGCCCGGCGAGCACCGTCGTCGCGCCTCTCGAGAGTCGTTAGACCTCCGCGTTCAGTCCCCTTCACGAACCTCTCCCCCGAGAGTGGTTATCCCTGTTCCGTGGGAATCACACCTCGACATTTGGCGCGCCAGGTAGGGGGCTGAGGCGCGTCTTCAACCTCCGAACTCCGCGCCATGATGGACACCCGCGCGATGCGCGCCAACCGGCGTACCTCTGAGAGAGCTCACACCGAGCCCGGCACTGCTCCCACCCGTGGCCGCCGTGGTCGCCCCCGCGCGACCGAGCGCGCTGGCACCGGCCCGCGCGTGGAGGAGCCAGAGAGCGAGGAGCGCCGCGGCGGAGACCAGCGCGACGACGAGGACCTCTCCGAGCGCCGTGAGGACGCTGAGTCCTCGCACCCGTCCCGGCGCCAGAGCGTGTCCACGCGGGAACACCACGAGCCCGCCCCGCATACCGCGCTGCTCATGGCCCAGGAGCTTCTCCGCTACCGGCCAAGTGCCGAGGCACACGACCAGTGGCTGGACCGCCTCCACCACCTCGTCGACATCGCAACCACGCGCCCTGCTCCGTCGCGCTCCATCGTGCCTTCCGGCCCTGCAGGGACGGCCGCACCAGGTGCGCCCCCACCGCCGCCAGGGCCACCTCCGGCCGCGGCGCAGCGGGCTCCCTCCCATGCTTCATCGCCGCACGACTGCCAAATCGTGCAGCGCACCGCGCCTGACGCGCGCGTGGGCATGGAGCGGCGCCGCGACCTCCAGAACCGCCTCGTCGAGGAGCTCGGCCAAGCGGGGCAGCAAAACCGCCGGGCCCTCCAGGGAGGAATGGCCACCTATGCCTCAGGCTGCATGGCCTTCACGCGCGCCCTGCGTCGTGTGGTCTGGCCGCAGAAGTTCAGGCCAGCGCTCCCCAGGGGCTTCGACGGGTCCACCAACCCTCTCGAGTTCCTGCAGCTCTACACCACCTCCATCCAGGCTGCAGGGGGCGACGACAAGGTCATGGCCCACTGGTTCTCCCACGCCCTCAGGGACTCAGCGCTGTCCTGGCTTCTCAACCTGCCGGAGGACTCCATCGACTCCTGGGAGGAGCTCTGCAGGCAGTTCGTCGCCAACTTCAAGGGCACGTACGAGCGCGCACTCACCCACAACGACTTGCGCGCTGTGGTGCAGAAGAAGGACGAGACTCTTCGCAAGTACATCCAGCGCTTCAGCCAGGTGCGGAACAAGATTCCAAACATCCCCGACACCCAGGTGATCGCTGCCTTCCGCGAGGGCGTCACGAACCGCAGGATGCTCGAGAAGCTCGGCATCCACGACAAGCTCACCTCTGTGGTGAAGCTGTTCGATCTGGCGGATAAGTGCGCCAAGGCTGAAGAGGGACTCCTCTTCGTCAAGATGAGCGCGCGGGGGGACGACCCTAGCGAGGGGTCCAAGAGCCACAAGAAGAAGGAAGAGCCCAAGCGCAAGGCCACCGCGGTCCTCGCGGCAGAGCCTGACGCGAAGGGCTCCCGCAGGGGTTCTCCCGAGCGCGGCGACAAAGAGGTGGACCACCGTCCGTTCTGCGTCTACCACAACAGGCGTGGGCATGCTACAGACGACTGCTTCGACCTCAAGAGGCTGAGCAGGGAACGCGAGCGAGGAGAAGGCAGCGGAAGCCGCGGCAGAGGTCGCGGCTACCGCAGAGACGGCAGGGGTAGGCGCGGTGGCGGCTACCAGAAGCCGTCGGGCACTCAAGCCAACGCCGCCGAGAAGAACAACAACCTCCCCGACGAGGAGGATGGAGGCTACCAGGCCCCGAGAGGCGCCATGGCCTGCATCCTCGGCGGGGCTCAAGCGCCCAAGTCGAACAATCAGTTCAAGCAGTTCGCCCGCGAACTCAACGCTGCGCTTCCGAGCACCGAGACCTCCAGACCCCTCAAGTGGTCCCAGTACACCATCGCCTTCGACGCCAAGGACCACCCCAAGTCGACCAAGACTGTCGGAACCCTCCCCCTGGTCTGCTCCCCCACCATCAACAACATCACCGTCTCCAAGACGCTCATTGATGGGGGAGCGGGCCTGAATGTCATCTCTGTCGAGACCTTCGAGACGCTTCAAGTGCCCTACGAGTGGCTTATGCCCTCCAGGCCGTTCACGGGCGTCACCAGTGGTTCTATCGAACCTCTGGGGCAAGTCCGCCTCGCGGTCACCTTTGGCACGCAGAAGAACTACCGCACGGAGCTGATCGACTTCGATGTCGCCCATATCGGCCTGCCGTACAACGCCATCCTCGGCTACCCCGCCCTCGCGAAGTTCATGGCCGTCACGCATCACGCCTACAACATGGTCAAGATTCCCGGCAGCGCTGGCACCATTGCCATCCATGGCCATATCCTGGACGCCACGCGCGCTGTCGAGAGCGCCTACAAGGCAACCGCCATGGCTTTCCCGACTGATGAGGACATGGAGCCTCTCGAGAGGCCCAAGAGGAAGAAGCAACTGTTCTCTCAGGAGCAAGCTGCCACGAAGAAGGTGTCGCTGGACACCACCAGCTCGGGGGCTAGCGTCACCATAGGCGCTGCCCTGCCTCCCAAATAGGAAAGCGCGCTCGTCGCCTTCCTTCGGGCAAACTCTGACATGTTCGCATGGACTCCGTCAGATATGTCCGGTGTACCAAGGGAGGTGATCGAGCACCACTTAGCCGTGTGTCCAGACGCACGCCCCGTCAAGCAAAAAGCACGTAAGCAAGCCCCCGAGAAGCAAGCTTTCATCATCAAGGAAGTAGAGAAGCTAAAGGCGGCGAACGTCGTCCGCGAAGTCGCGCACCCCACTTGGCTCTCCAACGGCGTGGTTGTTCCTAAACCCGCTGGAGGAGGCCGACTCTGCATCGACTACACCGATGTCAACAAGGCCTGCCCCAAGGACCCATACCCCATGCCGAGAATAGACCAGATCGTGGACTCCACTGCTGGCTGTGACCTCCTCTGCTTTCTGGACGCCTTCTCTGGTTATCACCAGATCAAGATGGCTAAAGAGGACGAGGAGAAGACGGCATTCCTCACCCCTTGCGGTGTGTACTGCTACACATGCATGCCCTTCGGCCTGAAGAATGCTGGAGCCACCTTCCAGAGGCTCATGAGGATAGCCTTGGGGGCGCAGATGGGCAGAAACGCCGAGGCCTACGTCGATGATATCGTGGTCAAGTCTCGAGAAGGGGACACCCTCTTGAGGGACCTCGAGGAAACCTTCGCCAACCTGAGAAAGGTGAACATCAAGCTAAACCCCGCCAAGTGCGTCTTCGGGGTCCCTTCAGGCAAGCTCCTCGGATTCCTCGTGTCCCACCGTGGCATAGAGGCAAATCCTGACAAGATCAAGGCCATAGAGCAAATGCAGCCTCCCCGCCGACTCAAGGATATGCAGCGCTTAGCGGGCTGCATGGCCAGCCTTGGCCGTTTCATCTCTAAGTTTGGCGAGAGAGCCCTGCCATTTTTCAAGATCATGAAGAGATCGGGCACATTCAAGTGGACCCCTGAGGCGGATAAAGCCTTCGAGGACTTAAAGAAGTATCTGGCTAGCCCTCCAGTCTTGGTGGCCCCCAGGGCAGGCGAGCACCTGAAGCTCTACCTCTCAGCCACCCCTCAGACCGCAAGCGCCGTCTTGGTGGTCGAGAGGGAAGAGCCTGTCCTCCCCAAGAAGAGCACTGCAACTCCAGGCCCAGAACCCCCCGACAAAGGCCTCGTCGAAGGAGCAGCCTCCGCAGACCCACTGCCAGGCCCACCGCCTCAAGTCGAGTCTGCTCCCCCCACCCCTGTCGAGATGCCTCTACAGGCAGATCTCGACAAGGGCCCTGAAGAGCCTCCACAGGGGGCTGACGCTGCGCCACCTCAGGCAACCCTCGTCGAGCACCCCGTCTACTTCGTCAGCACAGTACTACGGGACGCTCGAGAGAGATATCCAATGCAGCAGAAGCTCCTCGTCGCGCTCCTCATCGCCTCCAGGAAACTGAGACACTACTTCCAGGGCCACCCCATCACGGTGGTCACTGCCTTCCCCCTGGAGCAAATCCTGCGCAACCCCAACGCCACAGATCGTGTCGCAGGATGGAACATCGAGCTGCAGCCATTCAACTTGCGCTTCGACACCACGAGGGTCATAAAAGGAAGAGCGCTGGCTGACTTCGTCGCCGAATGGACTGACCCAAGCCCCGAGGAGCCTCGCGAGGCAGAGGCCGAGCCCTCGGGAGACACGGTGCCCAGCCACTGGACCATGCACTTCGATGGAGCCTTCGCTTGTCGCATTGGCGGAGCAGGCGTCGTCTTAACTTCGCCCAAGGGTGACAAGCTACACTACGCTGTCCAGCTGTGCTTCACGATCGACAAGATCTCCAACAACATCGCCGAATACGAAGGCCTCCTCGCCGGCTTAAGGGCCGCCATCGCTCTAGGCGTCAAGCACCTACTCGTCAAGGGAGACTCTCAGCTGCTCGTCAACTTCTCCAACAAGAGCTACACGCCGAAAGACGACCACATGGCCGCATACCTCGAAGAGGTCCGCAAGCTTGAGAAGCACTTCAGGGGCATGGAGCTCATGCACATCCCGAGGAAAGAAAACCAAGAGGCTGACGACATCGCCAAGCGGGCCTCGCGAAGGCAACCCCAGCAGGCCGGCGTCTTTGAAGAGAGGCTCGCCAAGGCATCCATCAAGCAGCCTCGACAGGCCACAGCCGCAAGCGCAGACGAAGCGCTCCCACCACCTCCTGAGTCTGGGGCGCCTGATTGCGGCCCCAGCACAGGGGAGCGCCTGTTGCTGACGGCAACCCACCAGGCCTCAGGCTGGATTGATGAGCTCAAGGACTACTTGGTGAAAGGAATCCTACCTGAAGAGGACGCTGACGCAGAGCGAATCGCTCGACAGGCGAAATCCTACTGCATCCTCGAGGGAAACCTCTACCGCAAGCGCCCAAATGGTATCGCGCTCAAGTGCGTCCCTCCTGAGGAAGGCCGAGAGCTGATCAAGGACATCCACAACGGGGAGTGCGGCCACCACTCATGTGCGCGCACCCTCGCAGGCAAGGTCTTCAGGAGCGGCTTTTACTGGCCTCAAGTGCTTCAAGATGCGGTCGCCATTGTGCAAACCTGCGACGCCTGCCAATTCCACGCCAAGCAAATTCATCAGCCGGCGCTGGGGCTTCAAACCATCCCGCTCTCCTGGCCGTTTGCGGTCTGGGGGCTGGACATCTTGGGCCCTTTCCCAAGGTCGCAGGGGGGCTATCGTTTTCTCTTCGTGGCCATCGACAAGTTCACCAAATGGACCGAAGTAGAGCCAGTCCGCACCATACCAGCGGGGGCCGCGGTGAAGTTCATCAGGAGCTTGGTCTGCCGCTTCGGCGTGCCCAACCGCATCATCACCGACAATGGCTCGCAATTCACCAGCGGCATCTTCCGAGCCTACTGCGACAAGCTTGGCGTCAAGGTCTGCTTCGCCTCGGTGGCTCACCCACGCAGCAACGGTCAAGCCGAGCGAGCAAACGCAGAGGTCCTCAAGGGCCTCAAGACCAGGAGCTTCAACATCCTCAAGGGCCACGGCAAGGGCTGGATCGACGAGCTCCCTTCGGTGCTCTGGTCCATACGCACAAGTTCCTGAAGGCCTACAGGCGAGACGCCCTTCGCCCTGGTCTACGGAGCTGAGGCAGTCCTTCCTGCGGAAATCAAGCATGGGTCACCACGGGTCCTTGCCTTCAATGAAGACACCCAAGAGGGCCTTCACAACGACGACCTGCTGTTCCTCGAGGGACTGCGCCGACAGGCCGCCCTCAGGGCGGCGGGGTACCAGCAAGACCTGCGACGCTACCACAGCCGCCATGTGCGCTCACGCACCCTTGAGGCGGGCGACCTCGTCCTCAGGCGAATCCTCTCCAGGGAAGGCCTCCACAAGCTCTCGCCGATGTGGGAAGGCCCCTACAGGGTATCCCACGTCGCCAGGCCTGGCGCAGTGCGTCTCGAGACCGAGGATGGCATCCCTGTCAAGAACCCGTGGAACATCGCGCACCTGCGCAAGTTCTACCCGTGATCATTCTCACGTCAAGACATCAGGCTGAAGAGGCAGCTTACGGCTCACCCTCCAAGCATTTTTTGTCTCTAGAGGTTAAAAGCTCACGGCTTAAACCTCCAAGCCCCAAAGGCTTCTCTCGAGGGTCAGCCCTCCGAGCTCTCCTGCAGATGAGCCCCCGCAGGCCGCAGTGAACCTCTGCCACTAATGGGTGGTCCCCATGCCTCGACATGGAAGGAACGTTAGCTTGGAAAACCCAAGTGTAATGAACCGATTTTCGTTCCAAGTGAACTTTGCGCTCAGGCGCCACTTTCGTTCCTAGGTGAACTATGCGCTACGGCGCCGCTATGTGATATTTTGGTGGTGAGTTTATTTCAGCATTATTTTCCTTATTGAAAATGGGCGCTTATATCTCTCCACATGCGCACCTCGCGAGCGGGGGCTGAGTACGGTGCCAGTGCCTCAAATGACACACCAGCAGCACTGCAAAACCCAAGGATCCGAGCTCTGGCTGGAGGGCAGGCCCTCACAAACACGCCATCTCTACAAAGGACCTTGGTACTCTCTCTCCTCGCAAGGAACGCCTGAGGGGACCTATAAGCGCGCATTAGTCCCTTGTACCGTGCACAAGCGTTTGGGTTTGCCCCTCTAACATCTACAGAGAACAAGCGTCTCTACAAGCCTGAGGAGGCAGCAGGGAAAATCCCTTGAAGAGGACCTCCTCGCCAGGCTAAAAAAAAAAACCTCTACAGGGCAAAAGCCTCGCGAAGCTAAGTCCCCTGTTCACAGCAAGAGAATCCTTGCATTTCGCTCACGAGCACTCTGCGTCCCTCGAGTGGTCCTTTCCCTCACTCTCCATGGGCTGCTTGCGCGTCAAAGGGGAGCCCTCAGCATCGCGACTCGAGGGTTCTTACCTCTCTAAGCCTTAAACTCCCCCCGGCCTTGCCGAGTCATTGCTCGAGCATACCGCAGCGGCGGAGTCATAGCGCGAAGAGAAGGGGCCGGCGACGCAGAGCGAAAAAGACATGGAGTGGAAGTAAAGGCTCCTCGAGGGAAGCACACACAGACTTAGCGACACATGCTTAAAATGGGAAGTATATTACAGACTGAGCAGCAAAAGTCTTTAAGATAAACATCCCTACAGCGCTGCAAGCGCACTAAACTGCAGGAGAGGATCTCAGGAGTAAGTTAGGCAGCGGCCTCGTCGTCGTCTTGGCCGGATCCCTCCTCTTCAAGCTCGCTCCCCTCGTCGTCGTCCTCGTCCTCCGCCGCGGCCCGCTTAAAGCGGCTGCAGAAGTCGTCCACTTGGTCGCGGACGGAGTTGGAGGCTTTCCACCGTTCCTCCCCCGCGAGGGGCTCGGTCACCGTCGCAAGGTCGAACCCGGGCTGGAGATGCACAAGGTTGGAGAAGATGCGGTCCACCGCCACCGCCAGGAGCTGGCGGCACTCCTCCTCGACCATGTCGCGGAGCTCCGCGGCGGGGCCCTCGAGCGCCGTGAAGAGCTGCTCGAAGTACAAGAGGTAGGTGGCGGCGTCGGCGTGGCCTTGAGCCGGGACAGACGGCGCTTCTGCTCCCAGCTTTGCAGCGAGCTCGCGGCCCCGGCCCGCCAGGGTCAGGAACATGCGCTCCCGCTGCTGCGACAACACCTGCGCCGCCTTGGCGCTCTCAGCGGCCTCCACCGCCTTCTCCACGGCAGGACCCACCTGCTGGTTCATCTCCTCCATGTCGGCCATGAGGGAGGCGAGGTCTTGCTCTGTGCGCTTGCGGGCCTCCTCAGCGGCGCGGCGGCGATCCGCCTCGCGCTTCACCTTGGAGACGAGAGTGGCGTTCATGTCTTCGAGATGGTGGATCCGGGCGCCGCTCTCGCCAAGCCTCTTCTTGAAGCGGGTCTCCTGCTTGGTGAATTTGTCGGCGTAGTCCCAAGAGACGGCGGCGCGGTACGCCTTCTCCCGAGCCTGGAACTCCGCCTCGGCCTCCGCCTTCTGCTCGGCGAACCTCTTGTTGAAGCGCTCCACATGCCCCTTGTGGGTAGCCACTTCGCGTTCGTACTTGACGAGAGCCGCGGCCAGGCTCTCTTCGCGGGCCTCGAGGGCAGCACGCTGCCCCGACAGCTCCTGCTCCCGCAGAGCCAGCTGCTCGTCGCGGCGGCGCACATCCTCCTCGCGCTCGCCCAGGCTCCGTCCCCTGGCCTCCAAGCTCGCGCGGATCTCGTCCAGGGCGGACCGCACCGTCGCGGAGTCAGCCAGGATCTTCTTCTCGAGCTCGACGAGCTCGCTGCGCTTGGCCGCCAAGGAGTGCTCCACGGCCTCCCGCTCGGCCCTGGCTGCGGCCAGGTCCTCCGCCGCTGCCCGGCGCTCGGCCTTCAAGGGCTGCAGGAGCTCCTCGGCGTCCCGCGCAGCGCCCTCGCGGACCTCCTCGGCGAAGCGCACCGCCTCCTCGCGCTCCGCCTGCAGAGCCTGGTCGCTCTGCCTGCGGGCCTCCACAGCCGCGTGGAGAGCGGCCCAGGCCCCCGCAAGCTCGTCCCGCTGCTGGGCGAGCTTCCCGTCCTCGAGAGCGAGGTGGGCCTCCAGGCCCTCCATCGACTCTCTCACCAGGCGGAAGGCGACATCGCGTCGCCCCCTACTCCAGTCCCAGCCGCTGAGAGATAGGGCCTGGGACGTCTTGCGTGGCGCGGAGGGCCCGGCGCCGGTGTCGAGCTTGGGGGAAGGGGCCTCCGCGTGGGCCTGGGGGCTTGGAGGCAAATCCTCCGCCTCGGCGCCTGTGCCCTGCGCCTCGGTGTCGCCTCGCTCAGGCGGCACCTCCTCAGTTGCTTCCGGGGCAGAGGAGGTCTGCCCCGTCGCCGTGGCCTCCTCCACCCTAGCGGATGGCGGGGATGGCGGAATATCCCCCCCGCTGGCCCCAGGCGCGCTCGGGGCCGACGCAGCGCCAGCCGCTGCTTCAGGTTGCGCCGGAGGGGTTGCCGCGCGGGGCGGAGTTGGTACCCTCTCCGGCTGTTCCTCCATGTGCTCCTCCTCCGGAGGCGGCTCAGGCGCCTCCGCCTGAGGCATGTCCACATGAGGGCCTGCAGAGGCCTCCTCCTCAGGCCGCGCGGCCTCATCTGCCGCGGCCTCGCCCGCTTCGGCCTCGGGAACGGCTTTCTTCACGTCCGCAGCCTTGCGGAGCCTGCGGCGCTTCGCGGGCGCTGGGTCGCTGGCGTGAGACGAGGAGACCGGTCAGGGGAGGAGACAGACAGAAAACCGAAGGAAAACGACAGAACCCAAGAGCACTTACTTGGACTTCTTCGCGCGGGTGTCGACCCACGCCATACCAGACGTGCGCCATGAGGGCGCGGTCCGGCCTCCTGACCTCCCAGGAGCCGCCTCAGCTTTCCTCTTGAGGGAAGCGCTCGGGGGCTCCCCGGCAGGCCTATCATGGGCCGCCTTGGTCCGAGGCTCTCTGCGCCCAGCCTCGGCCTCCTCGCCGTCGCTGGACGAAAGCTCGTAGACCTCCGCGGTGGGTGGCGCGGCTTGAGACGGGCTCGCCCCGCCAGCGGAGGGCACCGCCTCCGCCTCCGCGTCACCGTGCTCCGCGTCGCCGTGCTCCGCCTCTGACACGTACGGAGACTCGGCAGCGTCCCCGTCCTTCGCCACGGGCATTGGCCCCTCCAGCTCTTCCTCCCCCCCTCGCCAGGCCCAGCGCGGTGAATGTGGGCATCTGCGCCAGGGTGGCTCGGCGCTGGTCCGGAACCTGGTACAGAGGCCTTATCGCCACAGGGACCGCCGCGGGCACGTCGGGGTTGACGAAGAGGCCGCCCATGATGGTGGCGACGACGGCGGGGCGGTGGTCGCAGGGGTGGAGCCGCATCGAGTCCGTAAGCCCTGAGTACGCCCACATCGGCTTCTTGTGCGCCTGAAGGGGGGCGATGCGGCGCCTCACGAACTCCTCCGCCACCATTTGGCCGGTGAGGCCGTGCTCCCGGAGCATCCTCAAGTGGCCCACGAGGCCTGCTACCTGAGGGCCCTCGAGAGCCCGCTTGCCCCAGTGGGTGTTCTTCACGGGCGGCGCTTCGGGGACGTCGAGGAGGGAGCTCTGCGACGGGACGCCGATGAGGAACCACTTCTGCCTGAAGTCGTCCACCTTCTTCGACACCGCCGTCACGGGCCTCTCGCCGCTCCAGGACATGGGGATGTAGATATCCCCCATGCCGTCCGCGATGCGAAAAGACACGCAGCCCGTCCGCTCGGCCTTCGCGGTGTTCCGGAGCGCGTAGAAGCTCCTGAAGAGGGCCACCGATGGCCTCACCCCCAAATAAGCCTCACACAGGAAGGCGAAGATGGAGAGGATGAGAATGGAGTTGGGGTGAAGGTGCAGGAGATGGATCTGATAGAACTCTAAAACGGCCTCGAAGAATGGCGAGTACGGAGGCACCAGCCCTGCGAAGAGGGTCTGGAGGAAGATAGGGTAAAAACCCGCTGGGAGACGGCCGAACCTCGCGGCCCGGATGGCCGAGGCGCCGTGCTCGTTGCTCTTTCCGGCGACCAGGTGCTGGATCTTGTCCAGCGCGGCCGCATCGACGCGCGTCCCAATCAGGGCGGGGCCGAGCGTCTCTTCCTCCTGCGCATCCTGGCGGGCCGAGGTCATCGCCGCCTTGCCTTTGGTTCCCCCCATTGGTGGAGCAAGACGGAGGCGAAGGAGAGCAAAGGAAAGGGAAATGCGCGCCGGAGAGGGAAAGAGTTCGCCGGAGAGAAGGGCTAAGAGCTCGAGAGTTGGAAAATGGAGGCGCAGAGTGGGAGGCAATGACTGCGATTCGCACCGGCGCGCAGCTTTATACCGCCGTCGGGCAGTTACCAAGGCGCGGTCGTGGTGATCGCGGTGGGGCCCCCCACTACGCACGATCCTACCGGAGAAACCGAGTCGCCGCAAGTTCATCTCCAAGTGACGCGTGTCGCGGGCAGGCCGGGCGTTTTGGACCCGCGACGCTTCGTCTGGGCCCGATGGGCCACGCCGTGCCCGTCGCGGGCCCGGGGGCTACTGTCGGCCCAATGGATTCTAGGGTGTGCAGAGCCCACTCTCCACGGCCCTCACACGCGCCGATGCCGACGAAACGACTAAGGACCAAGCAGGCACCTGAGGAGACCCTCGAGGGGAGAGCACCCTCGCGGGGACTTGAGGAGGCAGCGAAGCGCCTGAAGGGGCTCCCCCTGAGGCCGCCTCCCGGCAAGGCTTTCCTCCCTTGAAGAGAAGTCAACACAACTCCCTCGTCAGGGCCTCCCGGGCCCTGCGGGGATACTTCGCCCCGAAGGAATCGCTGCAGAGCGCACATGGCCTCTGCAGCAGCCGCAGAGTGATGCGCGCGTCTGCGCGCGATGACGACGGCGCCGCAGTTGCCGTTCTGGTGATAAAAGGAGTCAACAAAGCACTGTGTCCCCTTCGCCGCCACCAAGGCCTTCCTCTTTGGTGATAAAGCGGGTGGCCGGCGCAACGCTCCAACGGCGACGTCACTATGGGCGCCCCCACGGCCTCTGCAGCACCAGCTGTCCGCTCTGCAAAGACAAAAGCTGTCCTGCCACGGCGGCAGGCTTTACGACCATGGACCAAGTCCATGGACACCCGAGCTGCGGTGCACCCCGCTCCTCCGCTTCGTCGCCATGTGGGAACCCTTCCGCTGCGCAGGACGCAGGGATGAGGCCCGGGGCGCCTATATAAGGAGCAGGAGCGCCACCGTAGAGAGGGGGAAGAAACGAACCACTTACTCGCGTAAAACCCCACCGCAGCCGAGCCAAGCTTAGCGAGCTCGAGGAGGAAGAAGAGCTCGTCTTTCCCCCTCCAGGCTCCGCATAGCCACCCGGGAGCCCTCGGCTAGCTCATTGTACTGTCCGTACCGCAGTGCAATACAGACAAGCAGGAGTAGCGGTTTTACCTCCTCCTGAGGGCCGTGAACCTGGGTACGGGCTGGTGTCTATCTCTGGCGTGACAGTTCTTCTCCAGGCCCGGCGAGCACCGTCGTCGCGCCTCTCGAGAGTCGTTAGACCTCCGCGTTCAGTCCCCTTCACGAACCTCTCCCCCGAGAGTGGTTATCCCTGTTCCGTGGGAATCACACCTCGACAAGATCTTAGCTCTTTCCCGGCAATAACTGAAGTCCTTCTAGTTACCGATGAATTCTGTGATCAGTATTGAGTCCCGAGGATGGAGGTGGAAATACTTCAAGATGAGAACAACAGGCTTCGCTGAATGCTGGAACGTTACCTGACCCTGCTCCAAGTCATCCCGCCATCACCGCCGAAGTAGTAATTCATCATTGGTATTGGCATTCCCTAGGCTTGTTCCAAGCTTGGGGGGGAGTGCCGCGATATCACATCATTATCTTTTACCTTTGTACCTTTTAATAGAGTCATATCATGAGTAGGGAAGTTATTTTATTAGATGGTTTGCAGTATGGAAGTATCTCTCTTTTAGTTGGTTATCTATGTATTCCTTGGTGTGAGTTGCCGTTATGAAATATTAATAAGAAATTTTATCATCTACTTTCTGCATAGTTTATTTAGTTTGCAAATTCTTTCATATGGATGATCTTGTTAGTAGTATTGGAATCACTTTGGGAGCATCTAGTAAATCTTTTTGGTTTTGGCAAACTTAGCATTGGTCAGTAGCTACAATACTTTGAGGCTTAAGTAGAGAGAGGGAAGTGCATGTAGATATATTATTCCATGATCTTTCTCTTTTGTTGGCTCATGAGCTTAGTATTCTCAAGTTAAATTGTTTGTGCTTCCAAGGAAGATTGCATGATTATTTTTACTACATGTATATTTGTTTGTATCCCTCAACTCTTATGCTTGCTACACAACCTTGCTAGCCAAAAACCTGTATTGAGAGGGCATGCTTCTCATACATCCAAACCTTGAGCCAAAACCTTTGCCATTTGTGTCCACCATAACTACCTATTATGTGGTATTTCCTGCCACTTCAAGTAAATACTTCATGTGCTACCTTTAACTATTATCCCTCATTTGTGTCACTGTTTATTAGCTGATGAGGAAGTATGTGGGATATTCTATATTTAACTTGTTAGACAGACTTTCACAATTCGACTAGTGCCATATACATCCGCTTATCCAACAATTTTGCAAAAAGAGCTGGCAAATGGGGTGCCCAATCCCAATTAATTACAACTACAACTGCTTAATTCTCTTCACATGATTTGTCATAATTTATCAAAAGAAAGTTTCAAAGTGTTAAACAATTTAAATAGGCACTCCTCCATGGTATGAGATTGTTGGAAGGCACCCGAGGATTCGGTTAGCCATGGATTGTGTAAGCAAAGGTTGGGAGGAGTGTCATACCAATTTATAAAATGTGCATTGATACATCCAAAACGTATCTATAATTTTTGATTGTTGCATGCCATTTTTATGCTTTTAGCACTTGTTTTTATATTAAGTTTATTATTTATTTGGACTAACCTACTAATGGTTGCAAAAGTGCAAAATTTTCTTGTTTTACTCTTCGATGTGTACAAATTATCAAGAATACAAGAGGAAACCTTGTTGGAGTCGAATTGGGACTTTCCAGAAATCTGTCTGAAAACTATTTTCGGAGATCGTCATGTTTGGGCCTGAAGACAACGTCAAATAGACATCAAATCTTCTACAAAGTTATAGGTAATTTTTTTCTGATAATCCTGGACTTAAAATTCGGCCCAATCCTATTCTGGATGCTCCATATATGTCCATTTTCGTGGAGCCCAAGAAGTGTTGACAGAAATCCGAGAGTCTATATAAAGAAGGAAACCCTAGGTCGTGGGAGGCACCTCCACCCACGAATTTCCAGCCACCAAAGCCACGTTTTTTGAGGTCTCCCAAGAAGCCATGAAGGAGGGAGGCTAAGGGGCGGCTCTCCCCCATGATTCCGGCGGCGGGGAAGCCGCTCCCCGCGCTGCCGCCGGCACCACCGCCGCCCTGCGCTCGTCGCTGCCCTCTCCGCCATCTTCACCGCCATCTCCATCACCAACTCCTGCTTATATTCAGTGGTTCATCCTCCCACAAACGTCTGTACCGTCCTATGTGAACATGGTGTTTGATGCTATAATATTTATCCTATGATCTATGTCATGTTTTCGTAGTTTATTTGTCTTTTGGTTGCTTTGTTGAATGCATGACGTTCATTAGAGTTGTATGTTGATATGGTACTGTCCTTTGGTGTCCATTATATTTCTGCGCGCATGGATAAACACCCTAGAGTTAGTAGTATATGCAAAGGAAGGGGGTAGTTCTGCCGGAGTGACAGAAACCTAAGGACTCGAACCGGTTAGTTGCACGTATGGGAGTAAGAGGACCATTGAACTTAAGGCTATGGTTGGGGAAACCTTAATGGATTGTTAGTATTTACGGATGTTTGCTAACAATCAAATCATATAGTACTTGTAATCCCAAGTAGCGGAGTGCATGTATATTTAGCCTCTCCCACATAGAAAACTGCATCGAAGACAATGAATCCGATATCTTCACTAATTAATCTTGGACAAAGCCACCACAATTACCACCACTTTTCCACACTCATGGTACTGTTAGTTTATGGTTACTTAGTATATTTTATTGCTGCAGCACTAACATTTACTTTCTTGTATTTATTATCTTGCAAAGCTATCTCTCATACCCGTATTATTACTCTAGTTTTATTGCAAACGTTTAGTGTGCATAGAGTTGTCTCAGTGGTTGATAGAACTTGAGAGAACATTTATCCTACCTTTAGCTCCTCGTTGGGTTCGACTCTCTTACTTATCGAAAAGGCTACACACGATCCCCTATACTTGTGGGATATCAAGACCTTTTCTGGCGCCGTTACCTGGGAGCAATAGCGTGTGGGTGAATATTCTTGTGTGCACTTATTTGCTTTATCTCTAAATAGTTTTTACTGCCAGTTTTAAGTTCATCTCTATCTTAGTATGGATAGGGAATGCGAATTAAAAAAAAAATTAGTTGTACTTGTTATGTAAAAACGTTTTCAAAAAGAAAAGTGATTGGAAAGATGAGTAATGGTTAATTGGGGGTCGACCTTGAACACTTGTGTTCATGCCTATGAAATCAAAACAATTCTTTCCATGGAAGGTTTTCAGTTAAAAACTTGTATATATTGTACATATTCCTCTGTACCATAAAAATAAAAATGTATAGATAACTTCGCTGCCTAGAAACAGATTTCTGTGCTCCACCGTAGAAAATTTAAGAAATCACCAGAACATGATCTTGATCTGAAATATCTTGAGTGAAAAGTACTGCTTATTACCTTACTTTTATTAGTTTTGACTTTTCTGATTTGAGGTACGTAGATAGGTCTAATAATTCGATCTTTACCGACTGTTCAGTTTAGACAGATTTCTGTGATTCTCTGTAAATAAAATCGTGATAAATCTCATAATATTATTTTAACCTGATTGTTTTTTGCATCAACCTGAGATCATAATATGTCTTTCATTAGTTTTAAGTTTTTTCATTTGAGCTACGTAACTATCCCGTTGAGTGTCATCTTCACAGACTGTTCAGTTTTGGCAGATTTCTATTCTGTCTATTTAAATATTGTACTTAGGTTCAAAAGTTTTCATAGTTTTTCGACGAACAATGGAAATAATAAGAAAATTTGGTATTACAGTGGCTAATGTTTAATAAATATTATGAAATTTGACAATACTTGAACATGAGTGGATTTTATTTAATGAGTACTAATCCTACAGATGAGTTTTGTGAAGTTTTGTCTGGATGTAGCTTATAAGTTCTAATCAATATGGTGATATGAGATGAACAAGAAGACGCAAGAGCTCAAGCTTGGGGATGTGTAGGTGCATCCCAAGAACATATTCAAAAAGATACAATCATCTAAGCTTGGGGATGCCCGAGTCATGAGGTTGTCTCCTTCATACTTGATGTCTACGCACGCTTCTATTCTTGTAGACAGTGTTGGGCCTCCAAGAGCAGAGGTTTGTAGGACAGCAGCAAGTTTCCCTTAAGTGAATCACCCAAGGTTTATCGAACTCAGGGAGGTAGAGGTCAAAGATATCCCTCTCAAGCAACCCTGCAATTAAGATACAAGAAGTCTCTTGTGTCCCCAACACACCCAATACACTTGTCAGATGTATAGGTGCACTAGTTCGGCGAAGAGATAGTGAAATCCAAGTAATATGGATGATTATAAGTAGTAATTGCAATCTGAAATAAAAATGGCAGCAAGCAAACATGTAGAAGAACTTGTTGGAAACGGTGTTTCAATGCTTAGAAACAAGGCCTAGGGATCATACTTTCACTAGTGGACACTCTCAACAATGACATCATAATTAAATAAATAAACACTACTCTCAAACACTCTCTTGTTGGATAACAAACACCATTCATTAATTGCGTAGGGCTAAAAGAGCAGCCTCAAAGTCTGAGTAAACAAGCACACACTGTCACCTTTACACCGTGGAGAGTAACTCCGGAGTTCATATTAAAGTAACCTCTAGAGTGCATAATAGATAGATAGTAACATCACATATTCAACTAGATTACAAAGCTCATGATCACATAAAGATCACACCATGGGAGAGAGAGATAAACCACATAGCTACCGGTAGAGCCCGCAGCCCTGGGGGAGAACTACTCACTCCTCATCGTAGGAGTCAGCAACGGCGATGGAGATGGTGGTGGAGTTGATGGAGATGGCTCCGGGGGCAATTCCCCGTCCCGGCAGGGTGCCGGAACAGAGACTTCTGTCCCCCGAAACTTGTCTTCGATGGCGGCGGCGCAGCGGAACTCTTCTCTGGAAAACGACGATTGTTTTAGGGTTTTCATGTCGGGGGCATTATTTGTGCGAAAGGGCAACGTTGGTGGGCGCCCGAGGGGCCCACACCACATGGTGGCGCGGCCAGAGGGGGAGCCGCGCCACCACATGGTGTGGCTGCCTCCTCGGCCCCCTTCGTCTCTCCTTCGGACTCCGTATCGTGTCAGAAAAAATAGGAACTTTGCCTTTTGTTTCGTCCAATTCCGAGAACATTTCCAGAACAACTTTTCCGAAACCAAAAACAGCAGAAAACAGGGAACTGGCACTGTGGCATCTTGTTAATAGGTTTGTCTCAGCAAATGCATAAAAACCATATAAAGTGTATATAAAACATGTAGCAATTGGTATAATATAAGCATGGAACATAAGAAATTATAGATACGTTGGAGACGTATCCATACTCTATATTACCCATCCACATGATATGTATTGTGTTAACTTGTATTATAGTTGCTTTTATATGTCTTGGTTTTATCTTATTTAGTTTTATTAGGATCTTTATTTCATTTTTTATTGCATCTTTACTTTCACTTATAAATTGAAAACAACAAAAATAGTTTCTTTTGTTTTGCTTCATTGTTTGGTTCTCTATTTTGATTTTATTTGGTTTTTTACCTTTTATTTTATTTAGAGTTTTCCTTGCTGTAGCTAGCATGTTTAAGTATTTCTTAGTCTATGGTCTCTTAGTTTATAAAAAATAAAGTACCAAGTTTACCCATTTAGCTTAGTTGATACGTATGGTGCCAAGCTAAAAGGCGTTAAAGAAAAGCGCTTATGGGAGGCAACCCATTATTTTTATTTTTATTTTATTGAGTCAAGGAGGGTGTTTACTTCTGGGGCAACTCCTTTGTATCTTTACTTTTTTGCATTGTTGTGCCAAGAGTAGTCTCCAATGATAAGATGATGCTAAATTTTGATTGCTGCGTTGGAACAGATTTTTTCTGTTCACCGTTTTAATTCTCTAAAATCGCCAGAAAGTGAATTAAATCTGAAATGTTTTGTGCGTAATCCTTATATATGTATGCATCTTTTGTTAGTTCAAAGTTTTTCGATTTGAGTAACGTAAGTGCCTCGATTTGTTTTGTCTTTGCCGACTGTTCTGTTTTAGACAGATTATGTCTTTTATTTTGCATTCTCTCTTTTACTAGTGTTGAGTGGAATTCTTTTTTGGGTGGAAGAGCTTCACATAACATCAGTGGCAGTAGCTAATGTATAAAGTAACGGTCATATTGCGTCTTTACAGAACATGTGAGTTTTTGATTGTGCACTAACCCTCTAATGAGATTTACTTTGAGATTGGTGTGACGGAAGTTTTCAAGGGTCAAGAGGGAAGAGTGATATAATAGGATGGAGAAGAGTGAAGAGCTCAAGCTTGGAGATGCTCCCATGGATCTCCCCAGCATATTTCAAGAATACTCAAGCTTCTAAACTTGGGGATGCCCAAGGCATCCCCTTCTTCATCGTCAAAATTATCAGGTCATCTCCAGTGAAATTATATGTTTATTCTTTCACATCATATGTGCTGTTCTTGGAGCGTCTGTATCTTTTATTTATTTATTTATTTATCTTAGCATCAAACACCGGTTACATTAATAAGTTGATCGTCACATATTTTATTTATCCTCTGTTCTCAACGTTCACTTGGGTAATGGATTATTTGTTGAAATTTAAAAATGATGTGTGAATGATATTGTTCAGTAGTTTATGTTTTCCTATGGTTAGTTTCCACTAGCTAATAGTGTATATTATGTCATTTTGATCTTAACATGCATTGTCTGTTCATAAGAAGGTATGGCATTATGGTATCCTCCTCTGAATGATTTACTTGAATCGACTTGGCACATGCTCACACATGTTTATCACTCAAACAAAAGTCAATCAAAATCTTGATGATTTTTATCACCAGACACCATAGTTTTTGTATCACTTTTATGCCATTGCTAATTTTATTCTGTCGCAAGTATGATTATGATGGTTATTGCTCTCTTGATTGTCGCTTCCCAGTCTATTGCTAGCATCCAATTGTACTGAGCGGGAATGCTGCTCGTGCATCCAAACCCCTGAAAACAAAGTTATTCCAAAGAGTCCACTATAAATTCCTATGCATGGCATTTCATATCATTCCAAGTAAATTTTCATGTGCTACCTTTAAAACCTTCAAATTGCTTCTCATTTTGTGACACTGTTTTTAGCTCATGAGGAAGTAGTAGTTGGGTTTGTTATCTTCCATGCTAAATTAAGTACCCCGACTTGCATGTTTCATCTGCTCGTCACTAATTTTACAAAGAGCTGGTTACACCACTATAATATCCAAAAAGTAAAGAAAGTAAAATAGACACTCCTCCATGGGATGTGATTAATTGGCAGGCACAAGAGGATTCGGTTAGCCATGGCTTGTGTAAGCAAAGGTTCGGAGGAGTGTCACACTATATATAAAAAGTGCATGCTATAAATGCCTAATATCAATATCTCGAAACTGCTCTCAACTTGTTTAGTATGGAAGATAACAGAAACTCTATTGCCATTCGTTGAAAGGAACAACCACCTCCCAAAACAATTTTTATTTTTGTTTTATAAATGAAAAGCTCTAGCACATGATAAATCCCTAGTTCCCTCTGCGAAGTGTCTATCTTTTATTTTAATGTTGAGTCACCATTCTTTCTTTGAGCACTTCTTCGGGAGCATAGCTGTCATTCTTAGTAAAATTTACTTGTCACAGAATACGATTAACCGTGACATAGCTTGATGCTTTTATCTCTGATATCTTTATACCTAGTCTTCATTTAAAACTTCAGAGGTGCACGGGGATTTATGTTTTGGTGTACAAATTAAGGCAAGCGAGATACCACTTTACCATGTTTTATTATGATCATTACAATCTTGTTGATGTTTTTAAATTTCATGTTATGAGCTCTTAGCTGGTTGATACTTTTCATTGGATAACATGATTGCTAAGTTTTACTATCCATATATCATGCAATTGTAAAAACCTGATCATAACATTTACAATAAAAAATTATTTTGTTATCATTTACCTACTCGAGGACGAGCAGGAATTAAGCTTGGGGATGTTGATACGTCCAAAACGTTTCTATAACTTTTGATTGTTTCATGCCATTTTTATGCTTTTAGCACTTGTTTTTATATTAAGTTTATTATTTATTTGGACTAACCTACTAATGGTTGCAAAAGTGCACAATGTTCTTGTTTTACTCTATGATGTGTAGAAATTATCAAGAATACAAGAGGAAACATTGTTGGAGTCGAATTGGGACTTTCCAGAAATCTGTCTGAAAACTATTTTCGAAGATTGTCACGTTTGGGGCTAAAGACGACGTCAAATGAAGGTGATGGTGAACACAAAGTTGTAGGCAATTGTTTGCTGATGGATTTAGACTTAAAATTCGGCCCAATCCGAGTCCGGATGCTCCAGATATGCCTGTTTTCATGGAGCCCAAGAGGGGTTGTCCGAAATCCGAGAGTCTATATAAAGAAGGAAACCCTAGGTCGTGGGAGGCACCCCATACCCACGAATTTACAGCCACGAAAGCCACGTTTTTGCCTCCCCCATGGATCCCATCTCCATGGGGGAGGGCTCCCAAGAAGCCATGAAGGAGGGAGACTAAGGGGGCGGCGCTCCCCATGATGCCGGCGGCGGGGAAGCAGCTCCCAGTTCCGCCGCCGCCCTGTGCTCCTCGCTGCCCTCTCCGCAGTCTTCACCGCCATCTCCATCACCAACTTCTCCTTGTATTCACTGGTTCATCCTCCCACAAACCTCTGAACCGTCCTATGTAAACATGGTGTTTGATGCTATAATATTTATCCTATGATCTATGTCATGTTTCCGTATTTATTTGTCTTTTGATTGCTTTGTTGAATGCATGAGGTTAATTAGAGTTGTATGTCGATATGGTATTGTCCTTTGGTGTCCATTATATTTGTGTGCGCATGGATCAACACCCTAGGGTTAGTAGTATGTGCAAAGGAAGGGGGGTAGTTCTGCCGGAGTGACAGAAACCTAAGTACTCGAACCGGTTAGTTGCACGTATGGGAGTAAGAGGACTATTGAACTTAAGGCTATGGTTGGGGAAACCTTAATGCATTGTTAGTATTCATGGATGTTTGCTAACAATCAAATCATATAGTACTTGTAATCCCAAGTAGCGGAGTGCATGTATATTTAGCCTTGCCCACATAGAAAATTGCATCGAAGACAATGAATCTGATATCTTCACTAATTAATCTTGGACAAAGCCACCACAATTACCACCACTTTTCCACACTCATGGTACTGTTAGTTTATGGTTACTTAGTATATTTTATTGTTGCAGCACAAACATTTACTTTCTTGTAATTATTATCTTGCAAAGGTATCTCTAATACCCGTATTATTACTCTAGTTTTATTTTCTAGATAATGCAAACGTTTAGTGTGCGTAGAGTTGTATCAGTGGTTGATAGAACTTGAGAGAACATTTGTCCTACCTTTAGCTCCTTGTTGGGTTCGACACTCTTACTTATCCAAAAGTCTACACACTACCCCCTATACTTGTGGGATATCATGCATGTGTAAGCAAAAGAGAAGAGGGATGATCTAGCCTTGGATAGAAATAACGTCCTTCATGGGAGTCGCTCTTGAAAGTCTGGATAACTTGGAAAATATAGTTTTCACCAACTACCATTCGTTGACAACGACATACATGGCTAAAATCTTATTTTTATACTCTCTATATTATTTCAAAACTTAAAAGCTCAAGCACATGTTTGGATCCCTGCTTCCCTCTATGAAGGGCCTATCTTTTACTTTTATGTTGAGTCAGTAAACCTATTCCCCTCTGTCTCGAGCAAGCATTTGACTTGTTGTGATTCAACCATCTATATATTGATATTGTCAATCATGTCTTTTATGTTTCCTTGTTTAGCACAAAGCTTCTATCTAAATTAACTTTGAAAGTTATCAATGACTGTAAGGAGACTGTTATGAAAAGTAAGTACAATCTGTTAATTGTTCTCTGACCAAGAACAAAGTTTGTCATCACCAATTATGATTTTCTCTATGCACCTTATTGTGACTCCCTTTACTCGTTTCAAGTTAAGTTATATGAATGGGAGTTGTTGTCTAAGATGACTTGTGTATTAATAGATGTGATGTTTCTTGTCTGTATTTTATTTATCGACACTTCACTCCATAAACCTGTGGTCATGTTTACTCAGCTCAGCTTTCGCTTAGGGACAAGCGAGGTCTAAGTTTGGGGGGGGAGTTGATACGTCCATTTTGCATCACTATTTTGTATCATAATTTACTGTTATTAATTGATATATTTCATATTTGGAGATGATACTTATGTTATTTTACCTATTTTGCATGTTTGATGATTATTGGAGAATTGACCACCGGAGTCAGGATTCTGCTGGAAAAAGGACCGTCAAGACGCCATATTTCTGAAGATCAGCAATCCGCGAAAAACATAAGGAAGCTCCTATTTTGCCAGATGCCGGAGGGAGCCAAAAGGGGAGACCGAGGAGGGCCACCATGGGCCCACACCATGTGGTGGCGCGGCTCCCCTTACTACCGCGCCGCCACGTGGTGTGGTGGCCCTGGCCCACCTCTGTTGGTGCCTCTTCGCGTACTTCATCCCCCCGAAACCCAAAGACACGGGGAGCCATTGAGGAAATATTCCGCCGCCTCCACGAGGCGGAAAACACCAGAGAGAGAAAAGCTCTCCGGCAGGGAGAAATCTGCCGGGGAAATTCCTTCTCGGAGGGGGGAAATCATCGCCATCGTCACCGTCATCGAGCTGAACTTCATTGGGATCATCATCATCATCACCATCATCTCCACCGCCGACACCGTCATCTCCATAGCTCCACTTCGTTCCCGCTGTAACATCTAGCGCTGAATCTTGTCTAGTTCATAGGGGAAACTTTCCCGGTGTTAATTACTCTTTGTGGTTGATGCTATTGAGTGAAACCGTTGAAATAAGGTTTATGTCCAGATTGTTATTCATCATTATATCACCTCTGATCATGTTTCATATAATGTCTTGTGAGTAGTCCGTTTAGTTCTTGAGGACATGGGAGAAGTCTAGATGTTAGTAGTGAAGTATGTTGAGTAATATTTAATGGTTTGTGATGCTTGCGTGGTTGGGAAACCACAAGAGGAAGGTGTGATGAGCGTAGCAGCAAGTTTTCCCTCAGTTTGAAACCAAGGTTATCAAACCAGTAGGAGATGAAGGCACTCCTGAAGGTGTCAACGGCGTCAGAAGATCTTTACTGATTGCAGGGAGGCAATGGCGCCAGAGACCTGCACACAACACAACCAAGATACTTTGCCCCAACTTCACAGTGAGGTTGTCAATCTCACCGGCTTGCTGAAAACAAAGGATTAGACGTATAGTGTGGAAAAT
This sequence comes from Poa annua, assembly GCA_026929855.1. Taxonomy (NCBI): domain Eukaryota; kingdom Viridiplantae; phylum Streptophyta; class Magnoliopsida; order Poales; family Poaceae; genus Poa; species Poa annua. The sequence continues at coordinate 59,094,484 of CM049434.1, forward strand.
GATGTTTGTTTGCAGAGAATGAAAAAGAACAGTGTTTGAAGTAGATTGTATTATAGATGTAAAAGAATGGACCGGGGTCCACAGTTCACTAGTGGTGTCTCTCCATAATAAATGACTAACATGTGGGTAATCAATTACAGTTGGGCAATTGACAAAATAAAGAAGTGCATAACAATGCCTTTACTAGTCATGGTGTCTACTATGAGATTTACTTGGGCATTACAACATGATTCATAGACCATTCCAACCGCATCTATGACTAATAATCCACCTTCAGGTTAGCGTCCGCACCCCGTTCAGTATTAAGTTGCAAGCAACAGATTATTGCATTAAGTAAAGTGCGTAATGTAAGCAATAAAATTATCCTTAGACAAAGCATCTCTGTTTTACCCCTAGTGGCAACAGCACATCCACAACCTTAGAGGTTGTTGTCACTCCCCCAGATTAAATGGAGACCGAACCCACTATCTAGCATAAATAATCCCTCTTGGAGTTACAGGTATGAACTTGGCCAGAGCATCTACTAGTAACGGAGAGCATGCAAGATCATAAATAACATACACATGATATTAAATAAGCAACTTGACATAGTACTCAATATTCATCGGATCCCAGCAAACACAACATGTAGCATTACAATAATATGATCTTGATCATGTTAGGCAGCTCACAAGTTCTAAACATGATGGCACAAGAGGAGAAGACAACCATCTAGCTACTGCTATGGACCCATATTCCAAGGATGCACTAGTGGAAAAAGGGCTACTAGTGGCGCACCAAAAAGCCTTTCCGTGGCGCACCCAGGGAAATGGGGGGTGCGCCACAGAATCCTCGCCACTAAAATATATTTCTGTGGCGCACCCCGCCGGTGCGCCACAGAAAAATCCAAAATTTCTGTGGCGCACCCATCACCATGCGCCACAGAAATATTTTAGGTGCGCCACTATATTATTTTTTTGAATATAAAAAAACAGGCGGCCAGATCCAGATCTGGATCTGGAGCCGTCCGTTTTTCGCCGGAATTTCGTCGGAGCCCGTGGTCGGAGGAGGAGGAGGTCGTCGCCGGAGTGGGTGGAGGAGGTCGCCGGAGGTGGGTGTAGGAGGTCGCCGAAGTAGGTCGCCGGAGTTTCGTTGGAGCCCGTGGTCGGAGGAGGAGGAGGAGGTCGCCGTAGGAGTAGGAGTAGGAGGAGGAGGAGGAGGTGGTGGTGGTGGTCGCCGAAGGAAGTCGTCGTCGTGGGTGGTCGCCGGAGGAAGTCATCGTCGGAGGTGGTCGGCGGAGTAGGAGGAGGTGGAGGTGGTCGCCGGAGTAGTAGGAGGAGGAGGTCGCCGGAGTATGTTGAGAAGGAGGAGGAAGGAGAAGGGGAGAGGAGAAGTAGAGGAGAGGAGAGGAGGTGTGGTGGTGGAGAAGGGGAGAGGAGAAGTGGAGAAGAGGAGGGAGAGGAGGAGTGGTGGTGGAAAGGTGGAGAAGAGGAGGAGGAAATGAGAGAAGGAGGAGAGGATAAGGGGGAGCTGGCTGCTCCGTTTCGAATTTATTTTCCGCCCAACAATTCTGTGGCGCACCCCCTCCCGATGCGCCACAGAATATTTTTTTCTTTTTTTTCTTTTTTTTTGATTTTGCTGAGAAAAACAATCATTTTTAAATAATTTTTTTTCCTTTTGGAATTTGGAGAATCTGAAAACACCAAACCGGGCAAGCCTAGGTACAAGCATTTTTCTAATTTTCTGTAGTTTTTTTTAAGGTATTAGACGCATTTTTTCGACGTCGTATGCAAAAGTTATGGCCGTTTCGACTTTTATTACAGTGATTTTGCATAAAAGTTCAAAACTCATATTTCAAATATTCTACACGAAGTAGACACTAATACCTAACCATATCTTAAAGGATGGAATTTTTTGAACATTTTTTTATTTTCTTCTTTTTTCCGCAAGCTTAAAAAGGCGATCCACGGGGGGTGGGGGGGGTGGGATCTGATTGCAGCAATTCCCATGCGCCACAGAAAGTGCATAAATTCTGTGGCGCACCCCACCTGATGCGCCACATAATGTCTAATTTCTGTGGCGCATGTGACCTGATGCGCCACAGAAGTTATATTTCTGTGGCGCACCCGAACCCATGCGCCACAGAAAGTCATATTTCTGTGGCGCATCAGGTGGGGTGCGCCACAGAAATTGAACATTCTGTGGCGCATGCAAAAAGATGCGCCACAAAAATGCTTTTCTGTGGCGCATGATGTTTGGTGCGCCACAAAAAGGCCTCCACCTATAAGCCTTTTTCTACTAGTGATGAACTACTCACGCATCACTCCGGAGGCGGGCATGGCGATGTAGATCCCTCCGGTGATGATTCCCCTCTCCTGTAGGGTGCCGGGAAGAGCTTTTTAACCCTCCTGAACTAGGGTCGACGACGGCGGCGGCTACGGGATGTTTCGTGGAAAAGTGATCGGGTGCCTAGGGTTTTCTCGAGGAGGGGTTTAAATAGGCGAAAGGGCAACGTCGATGGGCGCCCGAGGGCCTCACACCACGTGGCGGCGCGGCCAAGGGTGGGGCCGCGCAACCATCAGGTCAGGGCGCCTCGTGGCTCTTCTTCGTTTCCCCTTTGGACTTCATGAACGTTTCGGAACAAATAGGGACTTTGCAATTTGTTTCGTCAAATTCCGAGAACATTTCCAGAACAACTTTTCTGAAACCAAAAACAGCAGAAAACAGGAACTGGCACTGTGGCATCTTGTTAATAGGTTAGTACCAGAAAATGCATAAAAATGATACAAAGTGTGTATAAAACATATTGCAATTGGTATAATATAAGCATGGAACAACATAGATTATGGATGCGTTGGAGACGTATCAAGCATCCCCAAGCTTAGTTCTACTCGTCCTCGAGTAGGTAAAATTTCCGTAGTGACATGCTACCACACAATCTTGATCAAATAATATTATAAGGCTCATGTTACGAAAAGCGACTCAAGGCAATGGTCTATAGTATGGTAACAAATAGACAAAGAGTAAACAACTGAATCATATAAGGAAAAACTTTTCATGGGTACTACTTTCAATACAAGCATCAAAAAGTTTTGCATAAGGGTTAACTCATAAAGCAAAAGATCCTAAGTAAAAAGGCATTGAAGCAACGCATAGGAAGATTTAAGTTTCAACATTTTCTTTCAAATTTCAACATGTATATCTCATGGATAATTGTCAAAACAAAGAAATATAACAAGTGCAATAAGCAAGCATATAAGAATTGTAGCACACAAAGTTGACACAAGTGTTTGCTTCTAAGATAGAAAGAAGTAGGTAAACTGACTCAACATAAAAGTAAAAGAAAGGCCCTTCGCAGAGGGAAGCATGGAGACAAACATGTGCTAGAGCTTTTTTAGTTTTTATAGGTTTTTATTTAAATCATATAGAGATCATAAAAGTAAGTTTTTGAGAGGTGTTTGTTGTTGTCAACGAATGGTAATGGGCACTCTACCCCCTTGTCAACCAGACTTTCAAGAGCGGCTCCCATTGAAGGACGTTATCATCCTTCTTGTTCTCTTTTGTTTACACATGCAGTTATTCACTAGTATTATTGCTTGGCTGATTAGATCAGGGCAAAAATGTGAAGAGAATTAAGTTGTTAAAGTTGTAATTAATTGGGACTGGGTCCCCAGTTGCCAGCTCTTTTTGCAAAATTATTGGATAAGTGGGTGTGCCACTAGTCCATTGGTGAAAGTCTGCCATAAGCAAATGACAAGGGTTATATCGAAAACACCACATACTTCCTCATGAGCTATAAAACATTAACACAAATAAGAGATAATAGCTTTTGAATAAAGGTAGCACACGAACTATTTACTTGGAATGGCAGGGAATACCACATAGTAGGTAGGTATGGTGGACACAAATGGCATGGGTTTTGGTTCAAGGTTTGGATGCACGAGAAGCATTCCCTCTCAGTACAGAGTTTTAGGCTAGCAAGGTCGTTTGAAGCAAACACAGGATAACAACTGGTACAGCAAGACTTAAATGAAAACATATTGCAAGCATTATAAGACTCTACACTGTCTTCCTTGTTACTCAAACACTTTTACCAGAAAATATCTAGACCTTAGAGATACCTAACATGCAAACCAAATTTCAACAAGTTCTCCGGTAGTTCTTCATTAATAGGTTTTTAACTACATGATGCAAGAGCTTAAACATGATCTACTTGAGAGCTCAAAACAATTGCCAAGCACCACAATATCCAAGACAATGATCTATAAGAATATGTATGTCTTTTCAATATACCATCTACCACATGTAGCATTTTCTAGTTTCCAACCAAACACCAATCAACTTATTTAAACATAAACTCTTCATGTATTTAACAATGAGACAAGAGAGTATTTCTACAAATGCTGCGGCTTTCAGCTTTCGCCAAATAAAAATAATAAATGTTGCGGCTTTCAGCTTTCGCCAAATAAAAACAATAAGTGTTGCGGCTTTCAGCTTTCGCCATAAATATAAGTGAAGAATACAAGTATTCATAAGAAAAAGAGGAGCGTGTCTCTCTCCCACAAAAGAATGCTAGGATCCAATTTATTCAGAAAATGAAAATAACAAAGCAAAAATAAAATCACAAAGACGCTCCAAGTAAAGTACATAAGATGTGAAAGAATTAAAATATAGTTTCACTAGAGATGACCTGATAAGTTTTTGATGAAGAAGGGGATGCATTGGGCATCCCCAAGCTTAGACGCTTGAGTCTTTTTGAAATATGCTTGGGTGACCCACGGGGGCATCCCCAAGCTTAGGCTTTTCACTCTTCTTGATCACATCATATCATGCTCCCTTTTGATCCTTGAAAACTTCCTTCACACCAAACTCAAAGTAATCTTTATAAGCGGGTTAGTACATAATGAAAAATACACATATTCTGCATGGACACAATCATCACAAATACTTCTGGACATTAGCTACAGCCACTGATGTTTTGTGGAGCAAAGAAATCCACTCAAACATAGTAAAATAGAGAATGCAAAATAAAAAGCAGAATCTGTGAAAAAACAGAACAATCCGTAAATACGAATTTTTTCAAGGCACGTAAGTTGCTCAGATCGGAAAACTTAAAACTAATGAAAGTTGCGTACATATCTGAGGATCACACACAAAACAACTCAGGACGTTTTGATGTTTCTGGAATTTATTACGAAGTAAACGGAAGACAGAAAATTTTTGTTCCTGTGCAGAAATCCAAATCTAGCATCAACTTTCTACTAGAGACTTTACTTGGTAAAACAATGCAATAAAATAAAGATACAAATGAGTTGCTACAGAGGTGAACAAGCTCCTTGACTCAAATAAAAGAAAAATTACAGAAATAAAATAATGGGTTGTCTCCCATAAGCGCTTTTCTTTAACGCCTTTCAGCTAGGCACAAAAAGTGAAAATAGAGTATTTCCAAGTGAAGTAGCATCAACAGACTAATTTGTTTGAATAATAGAATCAAAAGGTATCTTCATTCTCTTTCTAGGGAAATGTTCCATACCTTTCTTAAGTGGGAATTTGTACCTAATATTTCCTTCTTTCATATCAATAATGGCACCAATAGTTCTAAGAAAAGGTCTTCCCAAAACAATAGGACAAGATGCATTGCATTCAATATCCAAAACAATAAAATAAACGGGGACAAGGTTATTGTTAAGCATAAAAAGAACATCATCAACTCTCCCCAAAGGTTTCTTCATAGCATTATCAACAAGATAAACATCCAAATAACAAGTTTCCAAGGGTAGAAATCAAGCATATCATAGAGTTTCTTAGGCATAACAGAGATACTAGCACCAAAATCACATAAAGCATTACAATCAAAATCATTCACTTTCATCTTAATGATTGCTCCCAACCATCTTCTAACTTACTAGGGATAGAAGCTTCACGTTTTAATTTTTCTTCCCTAACTTGAATGAGAGCATTTGTAATATGTTTTGTAAAAGCCATATTCATAGCATTAGCATTAGGACTTCTAGCTAGCTTTTGCAAGAACATAATAACTTCGGAAATATTACAATCATCAAAATCATTATGATGAATGGTAGTGGAACCATTGTCTCCCATGTTTGTAAACATTTCAACACTTTTATCAGGAATAGTTTAAGTGATTTTAGGCAATTTTAAACGTTTTGAAGAAGTAGTAGAAACATTGACAACACCAATTATGTTACCATTAATAGTAGGAGGTTTACTAGCATGTGAAACTTCATCATTACTAGTGGTGGTAATAGTAAAAACTCTAGCTATACTATTCTCTTTAGCTATGTATCTTCTATTTCCCACCTAGCATGCAATTCAGCCATCATCCTAATATTGTTATCAATTTTAACTTGGATAGCATTGGCAGTAGCAAAAGTCTTGTTCTCTTTAACATCATTAGGCATAACTTTTAATTTCAAAAGATCAACATCAAGAGCAAGGCTATGAACTTAATTTAGAAGCAAGAACATCAATTTTACCAAGCTTTTCCTCAACAGATTTATTAAAAGCAATTTCTGTACTAATAAAATCCTTAAGCATGGTTTGAAGATCAGAGGGTACACTTCTATTATTGCTGTAAGAATTAATATTAACATAACCATTACCATTTTGATCTTAACATGCATTGTCTATTCATAAGAAGGTATGGCATTATGGTATCCTCCTCTGAATGATTTACTTGAATCGACTTGGCACATGCTCACACATGTTTATCACTCAAACAAAAGTCAATCAAAACCTCGATGATTTATTTTGCCTTAGAGTTTTTGTATCACTTTTATGCCATTGCTAATTTTATTCTGTCGCAAGTATGATTATGACGGTTATTGCTCTCTTGATTCTCGCTTCCCAGTCTATTGCGAGCATCCAATTGTACTGAGCGGGAATGCTGCTCGTGCATCCAAACCCCTGAAAACAAAGTTATTCCAAAGAGTCTACTATAAATTCCTATGCATGGCATTTCAAATCATTCCAAGTAAATTTTCATGTGCTACCTTTAAAACCTTCAAATTGCTTCTCATTTTGTGACACTGTTTTTAGCTCATGAGGAAGTAGTAGTTGGGTTTGTTATCTTCCATACTAAATTAAGTACCCCGACTTGCATGCTTCATCTTCTCGTCACTAATTTTACAAAGAGCTGGTCAGACCACTATAATATCCAAAAAGTAAAGAAAGTAAAATAGACACTCCTCCATGGGATGTGATTAATTGGCAGGCACCCGAGGATTCGATTAGCCATGGCTTGTGTAAGCAAATGTTCGGAGGAGTGTCACACTATTTTAATGTTGAGTCACCATTCTTTCTTTGCGCACTTCTTCGACAGCATAGCTGTCATTCTTAGTGAAATGTACTTGTCCCAGAATACGATTAACCGTGACATAGCTTGATGCTTTTATCTCTGATATCTTTATATCTAGTCTTCATTTAAAACTTCAAAGGTGCCCGTGCATTTATGTTTTGCTGTACAAATTCATGCAAGCGAGATACCACTTTACCATGTTTTACTATGATCATTAAAATCTTGTTGATGTTTATAAATTTCATGTTATGAGCTCTTAGCTGGTTGATACTTTTCATTGGATAACATGATTGCTAAGTTTTAGTATCCATATATCATGCAATTAAAAACCTGATCATAACATTTACAATAAAAAATTATTTTGTTATCATTTACCTACTCGAGGACGAGCAGGAATTAAGCTTGGGGATGTTGATACGTCCAAAACGTATCTATAACTTTTGATTGTTTCATGCCATTTTTATGCTTTTAGCACTTGTTTTTATATTAAGTTTATTATTTATTTGGACTAACCTACTAATGGTTGCAAAAGTGCGCAATGTTCTTGTTTTACTCTTTGATGTGTAGAAATTATCAAGAATACAAGAGGAAACCTTGTTGGAGTCGAATTGGGACTTTCCAGAAATCTGTCTGTAAACTACTTTCGAAGATTGTCACGTTTGGGCCTAAAGACGACGTCAAATGAAGGTGATGGTCAAGACAAAGTTGTAGGCAATTGTTTGCTGATGGATTTAGACTTAAAATTCGGCCCAATCTGAGTCCGGATGCTCCAGATATGCCTGTTTTCATGGAGCCCAAGAGGGGTTGTCGGAAATCCGAGAGTCTATATAAAGAAGGAAACCCTAGGTCGTGGGAGGCACCCCATATCCATGAATTTACATCCACCAAAGCCACGTTTTTGCCTCCCCCATGGATCCCATCTCCATGGGGGAGGGCTCCCAAGAAGCCATGAAGGAGGGAGACTAAGGGGGCGGCGCTCCCCCATGATGCCGGCGGCGGGGAAGCAGCTCCCTGTTCCGCCGCCGCCCTGTGCTCCTCGCTGCCGTCTCCGCAGTCTTCACCGCCATCTCCATCACCAACTTCTCCTTGTATTCACTGGTTCATCCTCCCACAAACCTCTGAACCGTCATATGTAAACATGGTGTTTGATGCTATAATATTTATCCTATGATCTATGTCATGTTTCCGTAGTTTATTTGTCTTTTGATTGCTTTGTTGAATGCATGAGGTTAATTAGAGTTGTATGTTGATATTGTACTGTGCTTTGGTGTCCATTATATATGTGTGCGCATTGATCAAAACCCTAGGGTTAGTAGTATGTGCAAAGGAAGTGGGGTAGTTCTGCCGGAGTGACAGAAACCTAAGTACTCGAACCGGTTAGTTGCACGTATGGGAGTAAGAGGACTATTGAACTTAAGGCTATGGTTGGGGAAACCTAATGCATTGTTAGTATTCACGGATGTTTGCTAACAATCAAATCATATAGTACTTGTAATCCCAAGTAGCGGAGTGCATGTATATTTAGCCTTTCCCACATAGAAAACTGCATCGAAGACAATGAATCTGATATCTTCACTAATTAATCTTGGACAAAGCCACCACAATTACCACCACTTTTCCACACTCATGATACTGTTAGTTTATGGTTACTTAGTATATTTTATTGATGCAGCACTAACATTTACTTTCTTGTATTTATTTTCTTGCAAAGCTATCTCTCATACCCGTATTATTAGTTTTATTTTCTAAATAATGCAAACGTTTAGTGTGCGTAGAGTTGTATCAGTGGTTGATAGAACTTGAGAGAACATTTATCCTACCTTTAGCTCCTTGTTGGGTTCGACACTCTTACTTATCCAAAAGGCTACACACGATCCCCTATACTTGTGGGATATCATGCATGTGTAAGCAAAAGAGAAGAGGGATGATCTACCCTTGGGTAGAAATAACGTCCTTCATGGGAGCCGCTCTTGAAAGTCTGGATAACTTGGAAAATATTGTTTTCACCCACTACCATTCGTTGACAACGACATACATGGCTAAAATCTTATTTTTATACTCTCTATATTATTTCAAAACTTAAAAGCTCTAGCACATGTTTGGATCCCTGCTTCCCTCTGCGAAGGGCCTATGTTTTACGTTTATGTTGAGTCAGTAAACCTATCCCCCTCTGTCTCGAGCAAGCATTTGAGTTGTTGTGATTCAACCGTCTATATATTGATATTGTCAATCATGTCTTTTATGTTTCCTTGTTTAGCACAAAGCTTCTATCTAAATTAACTTTGAAAGTTATCAATGACTGTAAGGAGACTGTTATGAAAAGTAAGTACAATCTGTTAATTGTTCTCTGACCAAGAACAAAGTTTGTCATCACCAATTATGATTTTCTGTATGCACCTTATTGTGACTCCCTTTACTCGTTTCAAGTTAAGTTATATGAATGGGAGTTGTTGTCTAAGATGACTTGTTTATTAATAGATGTGATGTTTTTTGTCTGTATTTTATTTATCGACACTTCACTCCATAAACCTGTGGTCATGTTTACTGAGCTCAGCTTTCGCTTGGGGACAAGCGAGGTCTAAGCTTGGGGGGAGTTGATACGTCCATTTTGCATCACTATTTTGTATCATAATTTGCTGTTATTAATTGATATATTTCATATTTGGAGATGATACTTATGTTATTTTACCTATTTTGCATGTTTGATGATTATTGGAGAATTGACCAGCGGAGTCAGGATTCTGCTAGAAAAAGGACCGTCAAGATGCCATATTTCTGAAGATCAGCAATCCGCGAAAAACATAAGGAAGCTCCTATTTTGCCAGATGCCGGAGGGAGCCAAAAGGGGAGACCGAGGAGGGCCACCATGGGCCCACACCATGTGGTGGCGCGGCTCCTCTTGCTGCCGCGCCGCCACGTGGTGTGGTGGCCCTGGCCCACCTCTATTGGTGCCACTTCACGTACTTCATCCCCCCGAAACCCTAAGACACGGGGAGCCATCGAGGAAATATTCCGCAGCCTCCACGAGGCGGAAAACACCAAAGAGAGAAAAGCTCTCCGGCAGGGAGAAATGTGCCGGGGAAATTCCTTCTCGGAGGGGGGAAATCATCGCCATCGTCACCGTCATCGAGCTGAACTTCATTGGGATCATCATCATTATCATCTCCACCGCCGACACCGTCATCTCCACCGCTCCACTTCGTTCCCGCTGTAACATCTAGGGCTGAATCTTGTCTAGTTCACAGGGGAAACTTTCCCGGTGTTAATTACTCTTTGTGGTTGATGCTATTGAGTGAAACCGTTGAATTAAGGTTTATGTCCAGATTGTTATTCATCATTATATCACCTCTGATCTTGTTTCATATGATGTCTTGTGAGTAGTTCGTTTAGTTCTTGAGGACATGGGAGAAGTCTAGATATTAGTAGTGAAGTATGTTGAGTAATATTTAATGGTTTGTGATGCTTGCGTGGTTGGGAAACCCCAAGAGGAAGGTGTGATGAGTGTAGCCGCAAGTTTTCCCTTAGTTTGAAACCAAGGTTATCAAACCAGTAGGAGATGAAGGCACTCCGGAAGGTGTCAATGGCGTCAGAAGATCTTTACTGATTGCAGGGAGGCAATGGCGCCAGAGACCTGCACACAACACAACCAAGATACTTTGCTCCAACTTCACAGTGAGGTTGTCAATCTCACCGGCTTGATGAAAACAAAGTATTAGACGTATAGTGTGGAAAATGATGTTTGTTTGCAGCGAATGAAAAAGAACAGTGTTTGCAGTAGATTGTGTTATAGATGTAAAAGAATGGACCGGGGTCTACAGTTCACTAGTGGTGTCTCTCCATAATAAATGACTAACATGTGGGTAATCAATTACAGCTGGCAATTGACAAAATAGAGAAGTGCATAACAATGCATTTACTAGTCATGGTGTCTACTATGAGATTTACTTGGGCTTTACAACATGATTCATAGACCGTTCCAACCGCATCTATGACTAATAATCCACCTTCAGGTTAGCGTCTGCACCCCGTTCAGTATTAAGTTCCAAGCAACAGATTGTTGCATTAAGTAAAGTGCGTAATGTAAGCAATACAATTATCCTTAGACAAAGCATCACTGTTTACCCCTAGTGGCAACATCACATCCACAACCTTAGAGGTTACTGTCACTCCCCTAGATTAAATGGAGACCGAACCCACTATCTAGCATAAATACTCCCTCTTGGAGTTAAAAGTATCAACTTGGCCAGAGCATCTACTAGTAACGAAGAGCATGCAAGATCATAAATAACATACACATGATATTAAATAAGCAACTTGACATAGTACTCAATATTCATCGGATCCCAGCAAACACAACATGTAGCATTACAATAATATGATCTTGATCATGGTAGGCAGCTCACTAGTTCTAAACATGATGGCACAAGAGGAGAAGACAACCATCTAGCTACTGCTATGGACCCATATTCCAAGGATGAACTACTCACGCATCACTCCGGAGGCGGGCATGGCGATGTAGATCCCTCCGGTGATGCTTCCCCTCTCCTGCAGGGTGCCGGGAAGAGCTTCTGAACCCTCCTGAACTAGGGTCGACGACGGCGGCGGCTACGGGATGTTTCGTGGAAAAGTGATCGGGTGCCTAGGGATTTCTCGAGGAGGGGTTTAAATAGGAGAAAGGGCAACGTCGATGGGCGCCCGAGGGCCCCACACCTCGTGGCGGCGCGGCCAAGGGTGGGGCCGCGCCACCATCAGGTCTGGGCGCGTCGTGGCTCTTCTTCGTTACCCCTTTGGACTTCATGAACGTGTCAGAAAAATAGGGAATTTGCAATTTGTTTCGTCCAATTCCGAGAACATTTCCAGAACAACTTTTCTGAAACCAAAAATAGTAGAAAACAGGAACTGGCACTGTGGCATCTTGTTAATTGGTTAGTCCCAGAAAATGCATAAAAATGATATAAAGTGTGTATAAAACATGTTGCAATTGGTATAATATAAGCATGGAACAACATAAATTATGGATACGTTGGAGACGTATCAAGCATCCCCAAGCTTAGTTCTACTCGTCCCCGAGTAGGTAAAACGATAACAACAAAATAATTTCCATAGTGAAATGCTACCACACAATCTTGATCAAATAATATTATAAGGCTCATGTTACGAAAAGTGACTCAAGGCAATGGTCTATAATATGCTAACAAATAGACAAAGAGTAAACACCTGAATCATATAAGGAAAAACTTTTCATGGATACTACTTTCAATACAAGCATAATTTTTTTTTGCATAAGAGTTAACTCATAAAGCAATAGATCCTAAGTAAAAAGGCATTGAAGCAACGCATAGGAAGATTTAAGTTTCAGCATTTTCTTTCAAATTTCAACATGTATATCTCATGGATAATTGTCAACACAAAGAAATATAACAAGTGCAATAAGCAAGCATATAAGAATTGTTGCACACAAAGTTGACACAAGTGTTTGCTTCTAAGATAGAAAGAAGTAGGTAAACTGACTCAACATAAAAGTAAAAGAAAGGCCCTTCGCAGAGGGAAGCAGGGATACAGACATGTGCTAGAGCTTTTTAGTTTTTATAGGTTTTTATTTAAATCATATAGAGATCATAAAAGTATGTTTTTGAGAGGTGTTTGTTGTTGTCAACGAATGGTAATGGGCACTCTACCCCCCTTGTGAACCAGTTCAAGAGCGGCTACCATTGAAGGACGTTTGTCGGCCCAGTGGAATCCAGGGTGTGCAGAGCCCACTCTCCACAGCCCTCGCACGCGACGGTATCGACGAAATGACTAAGGACCAAGCAAAACGCTTGGAGAGACCCTCGAGAGGACTGGAGGGAGCAGCGAAGGCCTGAAGAGGCTCCTCCCGAGGCTGCCCCTCTACAAGGCCCTCTCCCCTGGAGAGGAGTCAACGCAAACCCCTCCACAAGGCCGCCCAGGCCCTGTGGAGATGCTTCGCTGCGAAGCAATCGCCGCAGAGCGCACATGGCCTCTGCCGCGGCTGCAGAGTGACGCGCGCGTCTGCGCGCGGTGACGACGGCGCCGCAGTTGCCATTCTGGTGATTAAAGGAGTCAACAAAGCTGTGCCCCCCGCGCCGGACTACGAAGCTTTCCCCTTTGGTGATAAAGCAGATGGCCGGCGCTACGCTCCAACGACGACGTCACCGTGGGTACCCCCCACGATCTCTGCAGCACCCGCTGGCCGTCCTGCGTGGACGGTGGTCTTCCTGCCCCAAGGGCAGGCTTTACGACCATGGACCAGGTCCATGGACAACCCTGCAGTGGTGCACCCCGCTCCTCCGTTTCGTCGCCATGTGGGAACCCATCTACTCCGCGGAGCGCGAGGATGAGGCCCAGGGCGCCTATAAAAGGAGAGGAAGCACCTCCGTAGCAAGGGATCGCGAATCGACCAGTTAGCACCCCACCATAGTTTAGCCGAGCCTAGTGCATTCAAGGAGGAAGAAGACCTTAGCTTCCCCCCTTGAGCTCCGCACCGCCGGAAGAGAGCCCTCGGCAAGCTCTTTGTACCGTAACCTCCACATCGCAATGCAGACAAGAAGGAGTAGCGGTGTTACCTCCTCCTGAGGGCCGTGAACCTGGGTACGGGCCGGTGTCCATCTCTGCCGTGCTGCTCCTCCTCGGGCTCGACGAGCACCGTCGCCGTGCCGGTTGAGGGTTGTCGACCAACGTGTTCAGTCCCCTTCACGAACTACTCTTCAGAGTGTGACTATCCCTGTCTCGTGGGAATCACTCTCCGACATTTGGCGCGCCACGTAGGGGACTGAGGCGCGTCTTCTACCTTCAACCCGCCTCCGCGCCATGGCGGACACCCGCACGACACGCGCCAACAGGCGCGCAGCTGACAGGGCTCATACTGAGCCCGGCACCGCCCCCACTCGCGGCCGCCGCGGCCGTCCTCGCACGACGGAGCGCGCCAACACCGGCCCGCACGTGGAGGAGCCCGAGAGCGAGGATCACCGCGACAGCGACCACCGCGACGACAGGGACGCCTCCCCGGAGCACCACGACGATGCTGAGTCCTCGCATCCGTCTTGGCGCCAAAGCGCGTCTTCTCAGGGACGCCCGGAGCCCACGCCACACACCGCGCTTCTCATGGCTCAGGAGCTTCTCCGCTACCGGCCTAGCGCGGAGGCCCACGACCAGTGGCTTGACCGCCTTCACCACCTCGTCGACGTCGCGACGACGCGCCCCGCTCCGTCGCGCTCCCTGGTTCACCACTCTGGCCGCGCTGGAACGGCCGCGCCGGATTCGCCTCCGCCACCGCCTGGACCACCTCCGCCTGCAGCGCAGAGGGCTCCCTCTCATGCGTCCTCGCCGCACGACTGCCAAATCGTGCAGCGCACCGCGCCAGACGCGCGAGTGGGAATGGAGTGCCGGAGGGACCTCCAGAACTGCCTCGTCGAGGAACTCGGCCAGGCGGGGCAGCAGAACCGCAGGGCTCTCCAGGGCGGAATCACCACGTATGCCACCGGCATCATGGCCTTTACCCGTGCTCTGCGTCGCGTGGTCTGGCCGCAGAAGTTTAGGCCCGCCCTTCCCAAGGTCTTCGACGGGTCGAGCAACCCCCTCGAGTTCCTGCAGCTCTACACCACCTCTATCCAGGCTGCAGGAGGAGACGACAAGGTCATGGCCAACTGGTTCTCCCACGCGCTCAGGGACTCCGCGTTGTCATGGCTCCTCAACTTGCCTGAGGACTCCATCGACTCGTGGGAGGAGCTCTGCAGGCAGTTTGTCGCCAACTTCAAGGGCACCTATGAGCGCGCGCTCACCCACAATGACTTGTGCGCTGTGGTGCAGAGGAAAGATGAGACCCTCCGCAAGTACATCCAGCGCTTCAGCCAAGTGCGCAACAAGATCCCGAACATCCCCGACACGCAAGTCATTGCCGCCTTCAGAGAGGGCGTCACCAACCGCAGGATGCTCGAGAAGCTAGGCATTCACGACAAGCTCACCTCTGTGGTGAAGCTGTTCGACCTCGCTGACAAGTGCGCCAAGGCTGAAGAGGGACTCCTCTTCGTCAAGATGAGCCAGCGGGGAGACGACCATGCCGAGGGATCCAAGAGCCACAAAAAGCGGGAAGAAACCAAGCGCAAGACCACCGCTGTCCTAGCGGTGGAGCCAGCCTCCAAGAACGCCCACAGGAACTCCCCTGAGCCTGGCGACAAAGAGGCGGACAACCGTCCATTCTGCGTCTACCACAACAGGCGCGGCCACGCCACAGAGAACTGCTTCGACCTCAAGAGGCTGAGCAGAGAGCGCGAGCGAGAAGAAGGCAGCGGGAGCCGCGGCAGAGGTCGCGGCTACCGCAGAGGCGGACGCAATGGCAACTACCAGAAGCTGCCAGGCACTCAAGCCAACGCCGCCGAGAAGAACAATAACCTCCCTGACGAGGAAGATGGAGGCTACCAGGCCCCAAGGGGGGCTATGGTCTGCATCCTCGGCGGGGCTCAGGCGCCCAAGTCGAACAACCAGTTCAAGCAGTTCGCCCGCGAGCTCAATGCTGCGCTCCCGAGCGTCGAGACCTCCAGGCCCCTCAAGTGGTCTCAGTACACCATCGCCTTCGACGCCAAGGACCACCCCAAGTCGACCAAGACTGTTGGAACTCTCCCCCTGGTCTGCTCCCCCACCATCAACAACATCACCGTCTCCAAGACGCTCATTGATGGGGGTGCTGGCCTGAACGTCATCTCTGTCGAGACCTTCGAGACGCTTCAAGTGCCTTACGAGTGGCTCATGCCCTCCAGGCCGTTCACAGGGGTCACCAGCGGTTCGATCGAACCTCTGGGGCAGGTCCGACTGGCCGTCACCTTCGGCACGCAGAAGAACTACCGCACTGAGCTGATCGACTTCGACGTCGCACACATTGGCCTGCCGTACAACGCCATCCTCGTCTACCCCGCCCTCACGAAGTTCATGGCCGTCACGCATCACGCCTACAACATGGTCAAGATCCCCGGCAGCGCTGGCAATATCGCCATCCATGGTCATATCCTGGATGCCACGCGCGCCGTCGAGAGCGCCTACAAGGCAGCCGCCATGGCATTCCCGGCTGACGAGGACATGGAGCCTCTCGAGAGGCCCCAGAAGAAGAAACAGATGTTCTCTCAAGAGCAAGCTTCCACGAAGAGGGTGTCGCTGAGCACCAGTGGCTCGGGGGCTGAGGGCTCAGGGGCTAGCATCACCATAGGCGCTGCCCTGCCTCCCAAATAGGAAAGCGCGCTCGTCGCCTTCCTTCGGGCAAACTCTGACATGTTCGCAGGGACTCCGTCAGATATGTCCGGTGTCCCAAGGGAGGTGATCGAGCGCCACTTAGCCATGTGTCCAGACGCACGCCCCGTCAAGCAGAAAGCGCGCAAGCAAGCCCCCGAGAAGCAAGCATTCATCGTCAAGGAAGTAGAAAAGTTGAAAGCGGCAAATGTCGTCCGAGAAGTCGCGCACCTCACTTGGCTCTCCAACGGTGTGGTTGTCCCTCAACCCGCCAGAGGAGGCCGACTCTACATCGACTACACAGATGTCAACAAGGCCTGCCCCAAGGACCCATACCCCATGCCGAGGATAGACCAGATCGTGGACTCCACCGCCGGCTGCGACCTCCTTTGTTTTCTGGACGCCTTCTCTGGTTATCACCAGATCAAAATGGCTAAAGAGGACGAGGAGAAAACAGCATTCCTCACCCCCTGTGGTGTGTATTGCTACACGTGCATGCCTTTCGGCCTGAAGAACGCCGGCGCCACTTTCCAGAGGCTCATGAGGATAGCCTTGGGGGCGCAGATGGGCAGAAACGTAGAAGCTTAGGTCGACGACATTGTGGTCAAGTCTCGCGAGGGAGACACTCTCTTGAAGGATCTCGAGGAAACCTTCGCCAGCCTGCGCAAGGTGAATATCAAGCTGAACCCCGCCAAGTGCGTCTTCGGGGTGCCTTCAGGCAAACTCCTCGGATTCCTCGTGTCTCACCGCGGCATAGAAGCAAACCCTAACAAGATCAAGGCCATAGAAGGAATGCAGCCTCCTCGCCGGCTCAGGGACATGTAGCGCTTAGCAGGCTGCATGGCCAGCCTGGGCCGCTTCATCTCCATGTTCGGCGAGAGAGCCCTGCCATTTTTCAAGATCATGAAGAAGTCCGGCACATTCAAGTGGACCCCTGAAGCAGACAAAGCCTTTGAATACTTAAAGAGGTATTTGGCCAGCCCACCAGTCATGGTAGCCCCCAGGACAGGCGAACATCTGAAGCTGTACCTATCAGCCACTCCTCAGACTGCAAGCGCCGTCCTGGTGGTCGAAAGGGAAGAGCCAGTCCTCTCCAAGAAAAGCACTGCAACTCCAAGTCCAATGCCGCCCGACAAAGATCTCGGCGAAGGAGCAGTCTCCACAGACCCACCGCCAGGCCCACAGCCTCAAGACGAGTCTGCTCCAAACACCCTTGCCGAGACCCCTCCACAGGCAGATCTCGACAAGGGCCCTGAAGAGCCTCCGAAGAGAGCTGACGCTGCACCACCGTCGACAACCCTTGTCGAGCACCCCGTCTACTTCGTCAGTACAGTACTACGGGACGCTCGGGAACGGTATCCTATGCAGCAGAAGCTTCTCGTCGCGCTCCTCATCGCCTCCAGGAAGCTGCGACACTACTTCCAGGGCCACCCCATCACGGTGGTAACTTCCTTCCCCCTGGAGCAGATCCTGCGCAACCCCAACCCCACAGATCGTGTTGCGGGATAGAACATCGAGCTGCAGCCATTCAATTTGCGCTTCGACACCAGAAGAGTCATCAAGGGAAGAGCACTGGCGGATTTCGTCGCCGAATGGACTGACCCAAGCCCTGAAGGGCCTCGGGGAGAAGAGGCCGAGCCCTCTGGAGACACGAGGCCCAGCTACTGGACCATGCACTTCGATGGAGCCTTCGCCTGCCGCAATGGCGGGGCAGGCGTCGTCTTGACCTCGCCCAAAGGCGACAAGCTCTACTACGCTGTCCAGCTGTGCTTCACAATTGACAAGATCTCCAACAACATCGCCGAATACGAGGGCCTCCTCGCCGGCCTAAGGGCCGCCATCGCTCTAGGCGTCAAGCACTTACTCGTCAAGGGCGACTCCCAGTTGCTTGTCAACTTCTCCAACAAAAGCTACACGCCTAAGGACGACCACATGGCCGCATACCTTGAAGAGGTCCGCAAGCTCGAGAAGTACTTCAGAGGCATGGAGCTCATGCACATCCCGAGGAAAGAGAACCAGGAGGCCGATGACATCGCCAAGCGAGCCTCGCGAAGGCAAGCCCAGCAGGCAGGCGTCTTTGAAGAAAGGCTCACCAAGGCATCCATAAAGCAGCCTCAAGAAGCTATAGCCGCAAGCACGGACGAAGCACTCCCTCCACCTCCTGAGGCGGGGGCACCCGATTGTGGTCCTCACACAGGGGAGCATCTGTTGCTGACAGCGGCTCATCAAGAAACAGGCTGGATTGACGAGCTCAAAGACTACTTGGTGAAGGGGATCCTCCCGAAGAAGATGCGGAAGCAGAGCAAATCGCTCGACAGGAAAAATCCTACTACATCCTCGAGGGGGACCTGTACCGCAAGCGCCCAAATGGCATCGCGCTCAAATGCGTCCCTCCCGAGGAAGGCCGAATGCTGATCAAGGATATCCATAGCGGAGAGTGCGGCCACCACTCGTGTGCGCGCACCCTCGCAGGCAAGGTCTTCAGGAGCGGGTTCTACTGGCCGCAAGTGCTTCAAGATGCGGTCCCCATCGTCCAAACTTGCGACGCCTGCCAGTACCACGCCAAGCAAATCCATCAGCCGGCGCTGGGACTCCAGACCATCCCGCTCTCCTGGCCGTTCGCGGTCTGGGGGCTGGACATTTTGGGCCCCTTCCCAAAGTCGCAAGGGGCTACCGTTTCCTCTTCGTGGCCGTCGACAAGTTCACCAAGTGGGCCGAGGTCGAACCAGTGCGCACTATACCGGCCGGGGCAGCGGTGAAATTCATCAGGAGCCTGGTCTGCCGCTTCGGAGTGCCTAATCGCATCATCACCGACAACGGCTCGCAGTTTACCAGCGGCGTCTTCTGGTCTTACTGCGAAAAGCTCGGCATCAAGCTCTGCTTCGCCTCGGTGGCTCATCCACAGAGCAATGGCCAAGCCGAGCGAGCAAATGCGGAAGTCCTCAAGGGTCTCAAGACCAGAAGCTTCAACATCCTCAAGGGTCACGGCAAGGGCTGGATCGACGAGCTCCCATCTGTGCTCTGGTCCATGCGCACAACCTCCTCAAAGCCCACGGGTGAAACGCCGTTCGCCCTTGTCTACGGAGCCGAAGCAGTCCTCCCCGCAGAAATCAAGCACGGATCCCCACGGGTCCTTGCCTTCAACGAGGACACCCAAGAGGACCTCCACAACAACGACTTGCTGCTTCTCGAGGGACTGCGCCGCCGTGCCGCCCTCAGAGCGGCAAAGTACCAGCAAGACCTGCGACGCTACCACAGCCGCCATGTGCGCTCACGCACTCTTGTGGCGGGCGACCTCGTCCTTAGGCGAATCCTCTCCAGAGAAGGCCTCCACAAGCTCTCGCCGATGTGGGAAGGCCCCTACAGGGTCTCCCACATCGCCAGGCCTGGCGCCGTACGCCTCCAGACTGAAGATGGCATCCCCGTCAAGAACCCGTGGAACATCGCGCACCTATGCAAGTTCTTCCCGTGATCATAGTCACGCCCGTGATCATTGTCACGTCAGGCATTTTTTGTCTCCAGAGGGAAGCTCACGGCTTCACCTCCAAGCTTCACAAAGCTTCTCCTGAGGGTCAGCCCTCCGAGCTTTCCTTGTAACGAGCCACAGCAGGCCGTAGAGAGTCTCAGCCACTAATGGGTGGTCCCCATGCCTCGACATGGAAGGAACGTTAGCTTGGCAAACCCAAGTGTAATGAACCGTTTCGTTCCCAAAATGAACTATGCGCTACGGCGCCGCTATGTAATATTTTGGTGGTGAGTTTATTTTCATCATTTGCCTTTCCATGTGCGCTTATATTCTTCCTATGCGCAACTCGCGAGAGGGGGCTGAGTACGGTGCCTGTGCCTCAAGAGCACCCCAGCAGCACTGCAAAACCCAAGGGATCCGAGCTCTGGCTAAAGGGCATGCTCCCAAAGACACGCCACCTCTCCAAAGGACCTTGGTACTTACTCTCCTCGCGAGATACACCTGAGGAAACCTATAAGCGCACATGAGTCCATACTACCATGCACTAGCGTTTGGGTTCGCCTCTCTAACATCCGCAGGGAGCAAGAGTCCTCTCCAAGCTCGTGGAGGAAAAACTCGGCCTCTGGAGGAGAACGCTTCGCCAAGGAAAGCCTGCGCAGAGCAAAAGCCTTGCGAAGCTAAGTTCACCTCTCACGCCAAGGGAATCTCTTCATCCCCCTCACGAGCACTCCTCGTCCCTCGAGCGTCTCTTTGCCCTCACACTCCATGGACTGCTTGCACGTCAAAGGGGGGCCCTTGAGCATCGCGCCTCGAGGGCTCTGATACGTCTCCAACGTATCTATAATTTCTTATGTTCCATGCTATATTATACCAAGTTATTACATGTTTTATAAGCATTTTATATAGTTTTATGCATTTTCTGGGACTAACCTATTAACAAGATGCCATAGTGCCAGTTCCCTGTTTTCTGCTGTTTTTGGTTTCAGAAAAGTACTTAAGGAAATATTCTCGGAATTGGACGATTTCTATTCTGAAGTCCGTTTTTCATCGGGAACGTTCCAGAAAGTCGAACACGAGACGAAGTGGGCGACCGAGGAGCCGCCACCACGTGCTCGCGCGGCAGGCATCCTGGCCGCGCGAGGAGGTGATGTGGGCCCCTCGGGGCGCCACCGATCTCGCCCTTTCGCCTACATATACCCCCCAGACTAAAAACCCTAGCACGGTGTGCAATATTTCCTCCACGGGTCCCGAGCGCCGCCGCCATCGAAGACAAGATTCAGGGGACATAACTCTCTGTTCCGGCACCCTGCCGGGACGGGGAATTGCCCCCGGAGCCATCTCCATCGACTCCACCGCCATCTCCATCGCCGTTGCTGACTCCTACGATGAGGAGTGAGTAGTTCTCCCCCGAGGCTGCGGGATCTACGGTAGCTATGTGGTCTATCTCTCTCTCCCATGATGTGATCTTTTATGTGATCATGAGCTTTGTAACCTAGTTGAATATGTGATGCTACTCTTTATCTATTATGCACTCTAGAGGTTACTTTAATATGAACTCCGGGGTTATTCACGGTTGTAACGGTGACAGTGTGTGCACCGTGTGTGATTCCTTTATGACGTTGTTGGTGTTAGTTTACTCTGACTTTGAGGGTGCTCTTGTAGCCCTACACAATGAATGGTGTTTGTTATCCAACATGAGAGTGTTTGAGAGTAGTGTTTATTTATTTAACTTTGATGTCATTGTTTAGAATGTCCACTGGTGAAAGTAGGATCCCTAGGCCTTGTTTCTAAGCATTGAAACACCGTTTCCAACAAGTTCTGCTACATGTTTGCTTGCTGCCATTTTTATTACAGATTGCAATTACTACTTATAATCATCCATATTACTTGTATTTCACTATCTCTTCGCATAACTAGTGCACCTATACATCTGACAAGTGTATTGGGTGTGTTGGGGACACAAGAGACTTTTTGTATCTTAACTGCATGGTTGCTTGAGAGGGTTATCTTTGACCTCTACCTCCCTGAGTTCGATATACCTTGGGTGATTCACTTAAGGGAAACTTGCTGCTGTTCTACAAACCTCTGCTCTTGGAGGCCCAACACTGTCTACGAGAATAGAAGCGTGCGTAGACATCAAGCTCTTTTCTGGCGCCGTTGCCGGGGAGGTGAGCGCTTGAAGGTATCTCCTTTAGATTCTGCAGTTATTACTTTTTGTTTCTTGTTTTTATTTTCACTAGTTAGGCTAATGGAAAACAACAAAAAAATTAGAGATCTCTATGAAATTTATATTGCATTAGGACATGATACTTTTGAAGAGAAAATTAAAAAACCTATGGAAGTTAGTTTGCATAATAGTAGTAGTAATGTTATTAGTATAAATTCTGTGGACACTATTATTGCTAAGGCTATGGAAAAGCCTAAGCTTGGGGGAGCTAGTTTAAACAAAAATAATCTTTTTTGGTCCTCAGCTTTGGAGGAATTATTTAGACTTGATAATGCTTTACCTCCAATATGTGATAATTTTAATGGTGCTTGTGATATTCTAAAGCCACCTGAAGAAATAGTGCCATTTAAAATACCTATGAAAAGTATTGATCGTGTTATGGATAACCGCTATGTAGGGGATGGAACTGTCCATCCTGGTGACCATTTGCTATTTTTACATGAATTATGCGAGTTGTTCAAGTGTGCAGGTATTTCAATGGACAAAGTTAAGAAGAAATTATTTTCTATATCACTTGGTGGAAGAGCTGCGGATTGGTATAAATTGTTCAAGAATAAGCACTCTCTTGGATGGGAGGAGGTTGTATCTCTCTTTTATTCTAAATTTTATCCTCCAAGTGAGATTCACCAAGATCGTAATTCTATATATAATTTCTGGCCTATTGAAGGAGAAAGCATTGCTCAAGCTTGGGGAAGGCTGAAAACATTAATACTCAAATGTCCTAACCATGAGCTTCCTGATAATATAATTGTTAATAATTTTTATGCAAGGCTTTCAGGACATTGCAAGGATTATCTAGATTCCTGTTCAGAGGGCTCTTTCACAAGTAAGAAGGTTGAAGCTAGATGGGATCTCCTCGAAACAATTCGAAACAATGCTGAAGATTGGGAGAATGACAAAGGTAAAGAATCAGGTATAAACTATGAATATGATTGCATTAAGTCTTGTGTTAAAACTGCTAGTTTTCAAGAGCTTAGTGCTAAATATGGTCTTGATTCTCATATTATTGTTGATTATTTTAGAACCTTTGCTTCTCATATTAATGTTCCTAAAGAAAATTGGGATGTGTATCATGAACCTTTCAAAGACACTTGCATGGAAAATGAAATTGTTGTTAATGATTGTCATAAACATGCTCAAACTTCTGAAAATACTATTTCTTATAAGCATGTTAATTTTTGTGGAATGCATAAACCTTGTGGGATTAATCAAATTGAAGATGAATATTGTATCCATCATAGGAATGAAAATACTAGAGGTTGGTATAAAGTTTTAAGAGATCTTGGTAAAACGATTTGTGCCACCTATCCTTTTATTTGTGAACTTTGCTATGAAAAGGGTCATTTCAAATTTCAATGCTCAGATTCTCATAAAGATATTGCAGGAGACTTTTGTGATAACATGATCACCCCTAATCAACATGATGAACTTACATTATTTTTGGGGTGTGAAGAGATATCAAGAAAAACTTCTTTGTTAAATATGAGTGATATTGATATGAATGATTTGTTGCATGGATGTTATCTCTATTGTGTTAATAATTGTCATGCTAACACCTACATACAAAATACTATAAAGGATGAGACTTCACCAAAGTATGACAGGACTAATCTGTGTTTTCATCTTATTAATGAAAGAGGGGAATTCCCCCAAGTTTCTTCCATTGTCTCTAATATTAAACCAGGTTATGTGGAGAAGCTTCCTTTCAAGCCTCTCCCTCCAAAAGAGGAAAAGACGAAGAAAAATGGAAAGAGGAAGAAGAAGAAGAGGAGTAAAAGGAGAGAGGAAACGGTATCTTCTCCCAAACTTGTTGCTCCTGTTACAATTAATACTTATAATTCTGAATTCGATGATTCTGAACTTGATGATGTACCTATGCCTGTTATTTATATTAGTGATCATGATTGGGAAAAGCACACTTCTTCTTTTGATATTGAAGATCTTTGGGATAATATTTCTGAAAATGATGATGTTAATAATTGCTGCACTATTAATACTATCCATGTTCCTTCCCATGATGATATAGAGAGCTCTGAGCTCGGGGATGAGGTGTTTGAAAATCCTTTTGCTACTAATGATTATATATTTGATACATCTCCTTCTAGTAAAAATGATGACATGTTTGCAAATGAACACACTTTAGAGGATAATTATTCTATTGCTTATGATGATACTATGCCTCCGGTCTTTGACAATTATAAAGAATACTATGACATGGGTTATAATTACAATTATCCTTTTAAAACTTGTCATAATTATAGAGGAATCACTCAAACCAATCCTTTTAATATACAACTTGTCTATCATGTTCAAGTTCTTTATGATGATCCTACTCCCTTTGTTATTAATGAGAAGAACTTTTCTTATGAGGGAGATAATGATACTTTTATGGATATGGATCATGATAAGAATGTTTCATGTGATGGTTATATTGTGGATTTTATCAATGATGCTACTGAAAGTTATTATGAGAGAGGAAAACACGGTTGTAAAAGTTTTCAAGTTACTAAAACACCTCTCTTTATGTTGGAAGTTTTGAAGTTTCATTTGTTTCATCTTTCTATGATAGTTGCTTTATGTTTCAATAATTTATTCTATCACAAGACTCCTTTGCATAGGAAGTGGGTTAGACTTAAATGTGTTTGATATTTACCTCTTGATGCTCTCCTATGTTTTTCAACTCTCATTTTTATGAGAGCATCATACGAATCTCCTTGCCTAGCTAAAATGCTTTAAAGAAAAGCACTTATGGGAGACAACCCACTATTTTTATTTCCTGTTATTTTATTTTGTTTGTATCAAGGACTTGTCCTACCTCTGTAGCAATTCCTTTGTATCTTTATTTTATTGCATTGTTGTGTCAAGATAAGCCTCTAGTTGAAAGTTCATGCTAAATTTGGATTCCTGCGCAGAAACAGTTTTCTGCTGTCCACCGTTTAATTCGTAACTCCTCACAGAAACATCCAAATAATCTGCCCTTTTTTGTGCGTAATCCTCAGATATATATGCAACTTTCATTAGTTTTGAGTTTTCTGATCTGAGCAAGTTAAGTGCCTCGAAAAAATTCGTCTTTACGGACTGTTCTGTTTTTGACAGATTCTGCCATTTATTTTGCAATGCCTCTTTTGCTATTTTGATTGGATCTTTTTATCCTATGAAGTATCAATGGCTGTAGCTAATGTCTAGTAGCATTGGTAGCAATTGTGTTCCTACAGAATATCATAATTTTTCGTGCACTAACCCTCTAATGAAGTTTACTCTAAGTTTGGTGTGGAGGAAGTTTTCAAGGATCAAGAGAGAAGGATGATATGATGTGATCAAGAGGATAGTAAAGCCAAAGCTTGGGGATGCCCCGGTGGTTCATCCCCAACATATTTCAAGAAGACTCAAGCGTCAAAGCTTGGGGATGCCCAAGGCATCCCCTTCTTCATCAACAAACTATCAGGTCCTTTCTAGTGAAACTATATTTTAATTCCGCCACTTCTTATGTGCTTTTCTTGAAGCGTCGGTTTGTTTTTGTTTTTGTTTTTGCTATTTTCATTCTCTGAATAAAATGGATCCTAGCATTCCTTTGTGGGAGAGAGACACGCTCCGCTTTTTCTTATGAATACTCGTATTCTTCACTTCTATTTGTTGAGTATTCTTCTATGTTACTTCAATGCTTTCTAGCTCTTGTTTTTCATGCATCTCTTGCCAGAGGTGTTAGCTTTATTATATCATACTCTCATATCTCATTGTTTAATTACTTGGAGAGTTTATCTTTTAAATAAGTTGATTGGTGTTTGGTTGAGAACAGAAAATGCTAAATGTGGTAGATGGTATAACTAAATGATACATAATCTTGTAGATCATTAAATTATGTCACTTGAATCATTGATGTTGTTTTGAGATATTAATTTGCTTAATGGTAAACATGATGGTTTAGTAAAGTGGAATGATTAATGGTTGGTCTAAAAAAACTTGAAGTCGTGCCACACTTAAATTTCCAGTTGATAGCATAATGATATATGACTTCTATTTGCTAATGGCAACCGTAATGACTTTGTGTTATGCGCTACGGTCGGGTCCCCAACAGTGACTTGTTCATTTGCTACAGCACCTCTTGGAGTGATTTTTATTATGCCTTGTAAGATCATATTTTTATTTGGAATCTTTTTACTTGTGAGTTCTAAAACTGCGGTTTTCATGGCACTTCCACCACCATATTGCTAGCCTCTTCGGTACTTTGCATTGCCCTTTCTCACATTGAGAGTTGCTGCATACTTCGCGGGTACATCCAAACTCGTGGGAGATCTTCATCTTGTTCTCCTACACATAAGCCAAATATCTTCCTCAAAACATCCACCATACCTACCTACTACAGCATTTCCATAGCTGTTCCGAGATATATTGCCATGCAACATCCATCTTACATTACATGACTTGTTGTCATTCATTACTTATATATTGCTTTGCATCATTCTATACAGCTGATGTGTGGTTTTACCCATGTTACGCTAGATCATTGCATAACCTGCTACACTGGCAGAGGCACCGTTGTCATATACATATTATGTCATATTCATATTAGTTACTTGTATCATCTGTATGTTGTCATATCATCATTAGTGTGTTGTCATATCATCATATTAGGATGCTTGCCCCTAAAAGTGAAAAGAGCCATGGAGGCCATCGAAAAGAGAAACAGAAAAGAAAAAAAAGGGGGGCAACATTACTATTCTTTATCACACACTTGTGCTCATGTTATAGCACCATATCATTTATAGTCATCACTTGTGCTCATGTTATAGCACCATATCATTTATGATCATCATTTGTGCTCATGTTTAGCACCTTTACTCCATATGAGAGAGTTTTCATGTCTTACTTGCATAACTATGTGGGGAACTTTACACTACAGAACTTGGCTTGTATATTCCAATGATGAGCCTCCTCAAAAGTGCTCTAGGTCTTCGTGAGCAAGCAAGTTGGATGCACCCCCACTAGTTCCATTGGAGAGCTTTCATATACTTATAGCTCTATGTGCATCCGTTGTGTGGCAATCACTACTCCTTGCATAGCTTCGATTATCAGACTTCCTCTTGTCTAATGATCACTTGCAGCTTTGTGAGACTTTCTTCCGTTGGCCTTCCAAACCCCCCTTAACATTCTCTTAGCCAAAACATCCTGGTGCCAGGAACCAACGTTGAACGCTTGCTTGTTTCTTTTGAACAAATAAAGAGTTGATCTTCTACGTGCATATTGATATTGCTTGACTTGATCCTTTCACAAAGTTGTCATGTTTGTTGGAAGCATTAGATGATTATATTGTTGTGCTTGAAGCTTAAATCATCTCTAATATCTACTTTGCACGGTTGATTGCTATCTAGTACTATATCATTGAAAGCTTTGCTTTGCTTTGCCTACTAGTTTATTTATTACTCATTTGATATCGATATAAACTACAGCCCTTATTCATTTGATCTCAGTTTACATGCCTTACATTATTACGTGATCAAGATTGTGTGAAAGCATGTCACTTCAGAAATTATTCTTTTATCGTTCTTGCCTACTCGGGACGAGTAGAACTAAGCTTGGGGATGTTGATACGTCTCCAACGTATCTATAATTTCTTATGTTCCATGCTATATTATACCAAGTTATTACATGTTTTATATGCATCTTATATAGTTTTATGCATTTTCTGGGACTAACCTATTAACAAGATGCCACAGTGCCAGTTCCTTGTTTTCTGCTGTTTTTGGTTTCAGAAAAGTACTTAAGGAAATATTCTCGGAATTGGACGATTTCTTTTCTGAAGTACGTTTTTCATCGAGAACGTTCCAGAAAGTCGAACACGAGACGAAGTGGGCGACCGAGGAGCCGCCACCACGTGCTCGCACGGCAGGCATCCTGGCCGCGCGAGGAGGT
Source organism: Poa annua (assembly GCA_026929855.1). NCBI lineage: Eukaryota > Viridiplantae > Streptophyta > Magnoliopsida > Poales > Poaceae > Poa > Poa annua. The sequence continues at coordinate 59,122,621 of CM049434.1, forward strand.
GATGTGGGCCCCTCGGGGCGCCACCGACCTCGCCCTTTCGCCTACATATACCCCCAGACTAAAAACCCTAGCACGGTGTGCAATATATCCTCCACGGGTCCCGAGCGCCGCCGCCATCAAAGACAAGATTCGGGGGACAGAACTCTCTGTTCCGGCACCCTGCCTGGACGGGGAATTGCCCCCGGAGCCATCTCCATGGACTCCACCGCCATCTCCATCGCCGTTGCTGACTCCTACGATGAGGAGTGAGTAGTTCTCCCCCGAGGCTGCGGGATCTACGGTAGCTATGTGGTCTATCTCTCTCTCCCATGATGTGATCTTTTATGTGATCATGAGCTTTGTAACCTAGTTGAATATGTGATGCTACTCTTTATCTATTATGCACTCTAGAGGTTACTTTAATATGAACTCCGGGGTTATTCACGGTTGTAACGGTGACAGTGTGTGCACCGTGTGTGATTCCTTTATGACGTTGTTGGTGTTAGTTTACTCTGACTTTGAGGGTGCTCTTGTAGCCCTACACAATGAATGGTGTTTGTTATCCAACATGAGAGTGTTTGAGAGTAGTGTTTATTTATTTAACTTTGATGTCATTGTTGAGAATGTCCACTGGTGAAAGTAGGATCCCTAGTCCTTGTTTCTAAGCATTGAAACACCGTTTCCAACAAGTTCTGCTACATGTTTGCTTGCTGCCATTTTTATTACAGATTGCAATTACTACTTATAATCATCCATATTACTTGTATTTCACTATCTCTTCGCATAACTAGTGCACCTATACATCTGACAAGTGTATTGGGTGTGTTGGGGACACAAGAGACTTTTTGTATCTTAACTGCACGGTTGCTTGAGAGGGTTATCTTTGACCTCTACCTCCCTGAGTTCGATATACCTTGGGTGATTCACTTAAGGGAAACTTGCTGCTGTTCAACAAACCTCTGCTCTTGGAGGCCCAACACTGTCTACGAGAATAGAAGCGTGCGTAGACATCAGGCTCTTACCTCTCTAAGCCTTAAACTCCCCCCGGCCTTGCCGAGTCATTGCTCGAGCATACCGCAGTGGCGGAGTCATAGCGCAAGGAGAAGGGTCCTAGCGACGCAGAGCGATAAAAGGCATGGAGTTGAAGCAAAAGGTCCTCGAGGGGCACGCACACAAACTTAGTAGCATATACTTAAAAATATGTTGTTACAAACTATGGAGCAAAAGTCTCTGAGTCGAGATATCTCAATGGCGCTACAAGTGCGTTGTGCTACAGGAGAAGGTCAAGCAGAAGCCCCGTCGCTTTCCTCCGCAGACCCTTCCTCGCCGGGCTCGTCCTCGGAGCCTGCCTCCTCGCCGTCGTCCTCCCCCGCCTCGGCCCGCTTGAAGCGGCTGCAGAAGTCGTCGACTTGGTCGCGAATGGAGTTGGAGATCTTCCACCCGTTCTCCCCCTCGAGAGGCTCGGTCACCGTCAAGTAGTCGAAGCCGGGCTGGAGGGGCTGGAGATTGGTGAAGATGCGGTCGACAGCCACCGCCAGGAGTTGGCGGCATTCCTCCTCGACGACGTCGCGGAGCTCCGCGGCAGGGCCCTCGAGCGCTGTGAAGAGCTGCTCAAAATAGACGAGGTACGCGGCGGCGTCGGCGTTGCCCTGTGCGGGGACGGGCGGCGCCTCCGCACCCAGCTTCGCGGCGAGCTCGTTGCCCCGAGCCACCAGGGACTGGAACATGCGCTCCCGCTGCTGGGACAGCACCCGCGCGGCCTGGGCGTTCTCGACAGCCTCCACCGCCCGCTCCACATCAGGGCCCACCTGCTGGTTCATCTCCTCCATGTCCGCCATGAGGGAGGCGAGGTCCTGCGCCATGCGCTCGCGAGCTTCTTCGGCAGCGCGGCGACCGTCTGTTGCACGCCTCACCCGGGAGTTCAAGTTGGCGTTCATCCCCTCCAGCTGGTGGATCCGGGCGGCGTCTTCATCGCGTCTCTTCTTGAAGCGACTCTCCTGCTTCTTGAACTTCTCGCCGTAGTCCCGGGAGACAGCGGTGCGGTACGCTTTCTCCCGGGCTTGGAACTCCTTCTCAGCCTCCTCCTTCTGCTCGGCGAACCTCGTGTTGAAGCGCTCCACATGTTTCTTGTGGGTAGCCACCTCGCGATCATACCTGCCGAGTGCCTCGGCCAAATTCCCTTCTCGGGCCTCGAGGTCGGCGCGCTGCGCCGACAGCTCCTGCTCCACCTGCTGCAGCTGCTTGTCGCGCCGGCGCATGTCGCTCTCGCGCTCGGTCAGTTTCTGCCCCTGGGCCTCCAAGGTCGCGCGGGCTGCCTCCAGGGAAGTCCGCACGATTTCGGAGTCAGCCAGGATCTTGGCCTCGAGCTGGACAAGCTCGCGGTGCTTGTCCGCCAGCGAGTGCTCCACGGCCTCCCGTTCCTCCACCTGATAATTTAGGAGTGTTATCACCACCTAAAGGCAGATTCCTTCTAGAGGAAATCGGAAGGCTGCAGTTTAACCGACATTTGAAATGAGCTTCAAATATTCAAAAAAAAAAATCAAAAAAAGGAAAATCCTGCGCACATAGTCGTCTTATGTCATATACTAACGACTCAAGTTGAAAAACATGGTCTACATACATTCAAAATGAGAAGGGCATGGATCTCACGTGATATCGCAAAACTCAAACGATGAGGTCTAAGGTTGTAGAGAAGTGAAAATTTCATGCTGCAAAACCTGGGTGAAACAAGGTGCTGACATAAGACGCTAGTAAATGGCACTATTTCATCAGGTGGCGCCTCATTTTCTACCTCAGCAGTGGTAGAAGCCTTTCCAAACAGGAAAGCAATAGATCCTTTCTCCATAATTAAGCAAATTAGGAGACATAAATAAAAACAACACTTACAACTAAAGTTTTCCTTACCAATTCCACTTACCAATAGCGCTTCACTCCCCGGCAACGGCGCCAGAAAATAGTCTTGATGACCCACAAGTATAGGGTGTGTATCGTAGTACTTTCGATAAATAAGAGTGTCGAACCCAACGAGGAGCAGAAGGTTTTGACATAAAGGCAGATTCCTAAATTATGGCTGCGGGGAGTCTACGTTATGTTGGAGGAGATGAGGGCGATGCATTCTTTGGATTCTTTGAATTCATGAGCGCCTCAAGCATGTCATGAATATTTTGGAATTGAGCTTCCATGGACGATGTCAACTTTGTTTCGAAAGCGTTGATATCGGCCATGGTGGCTCCTTTAGATTGCATCACTGCCATCGCCTTTGCGGCCTCTTCGGTGTCAACTTCCTTAGTCATGGTAAATCTCAAGCGGTAAAGCTTTTAAGAGATAACCTGGCTCTGATACCAATTGAATGGAAGTTATCCACCTAGAGGGGGGGGGGTGAATAGGTGGTGACCAATTTTTAATACTTTTTCAGTTTTAGGTTTGCAAAGGTAAATTGACTATATGTGCTACTAGGTGAAACAAGGTGCAAGACAAATGAAAATAATGCAATAAGGAAAAACAAGTAACACAATAGAGGAGAGTGGAACGAGACAACCAAGGGAACAAGGAGATGCCGACTTTATCCCGAGTTCCACCACATGGGTGTACGTCTCGTTCCTCATAAAAGTTTTCGAGGGATAGCAACAGGTCGTCATTGTGTACGCACGTGCAGCCCAAATTTGAGCGGCTGGGCCTAGGGGCATTCTCTTGTGCAGCACCCGGAACATGTTCTGGTGAGCAGGGTCCTGGGTGGAGCGGGTTGTATGCTCGGCCGGCTTAAGCTTACGTCGGGAGTAGCCGACATGTTCTAACCGACATCCCCATGTCGGGATTCTTCACTTGTCTATGATATGCAGGAAGGAGGATCCGACGTAGCATGCTCGGGCCAGGTGAGGTATGCCGGAGGTCCAGGCCCGGCATACTCTTGCCGGAACACAGAGAGGAGCCCGGCATAGTCATGCCGGGATAGGTGGAAGTGTCCGACGTATCCTATGTCGGGCAACAAGTCAAGGGCAAGTACAGGGCCAGGACACTGACCCGTCTGACACGGAAGTAAGGTCACCTCCCGTCTGACACGGGCGCGGGACAAAGGGTACAAGACAAGGGCGACGTGACTACTCCACTGTACTGGCAACTGACTGACAGGAGACAAGGCATGGAGAAGGCACGTCCTGTCTCTGACAGGGGAAGCATCATTACCTAAGCCGGCGGCGGCTACGGCAAGAGGCATCATGACCTACCGCGGCCTATGTCGGATAGCCCGGCTGCTAGGTCGTGGTAGGGATGTCGACATTAACGTTGGACTGAAGCTGTTGTCCGGGGGGGCCCGGAGAGGCTAGGGTTCCCGGGCAACTCGGCTGGACCTCTATAAATAGCGCCATAACTCCTCCCGTGAGAGGGACACCAACCAGAGAGCCAAAACTATAGTCTCATTTACTGCTAGAGCATTTACTCCTCTCTCACTTGTAGTTCATCCTAGTTCTTACCAAAACAGCTCAAGGAGCTCCTTGTAGATCTTGTGAGATACATATACAGTGAGGCAAGGCAGGAGTAGGGGTCTTACCCCCTCACGAGGGCCCCGAACCTGTATATATCGTGTGTGTTCGTGTTCGCTTGAGGTTTCGTGTGTGTTCTTCGTGTGTTCTTGCGGTTTCTTCCCTCCCCGAGTCGGCTTCGGCAGCAACTAGACGTTTATCGTGTGAGCTCCTTAGCTCGCTAGCCCTCCCCGGATCCACCAGCGTCCATCGGCCCCACACTTTAGCCATCCTATGGCATCTGCCGTGATACCACCACGACAGTATAGGTTGAACCGAGACAACCTGATGATTGTTGATGAAGAATGGGAATTTCTTGGGCATCCCCAAGCATAGATTCTTAAGTATTCTCATATTCACTTGGGGTTCCTTCAGTATAACCAATCTTGAGCTCTTATGTCTCCTTGGTCATATCACATCAATGTCTCCCCTGAATCTTATAAACTTTGTTGACACAAAAACTTTATTGTAGGTGTGAGTTCTCATTAAAAAATATCCATTCATGTTCTATAGAGACAAGTTGCTTGACCACAATTCAACATTACCTACAGTGTGTATTGATTAAATTTAAAGAAATACTTCTTGAACACACAACAACATAATAAGTTAGGAAATGAAATATAACAAGCAGAATCATAATCCAACTAAATAATATGGATATTACGTACGACATTGATTAATTAAGATAAAAGGCATGGAGTTGAAGCAAAAGGTCCTCGAGGGGCACGCACACAAACTTAGTAGCATATACTTAAAAATATGTTGTTACAAACTATGGAGCAAAAGTCTCTAAGTCGAGATATCTCAATGGCGCTACAAGTGCGTTGTGCTCCAGGAGAAGGTCAAGCAGAAGCCCCGTCGCTTTCCTCCGCAGACCCTTCCTCTCCGGGCTCGTCCTCGGAGCCTACCTCCTCGCCGTCGTCCTCCCCCGCCTCGGCCCGCTTGAAGCGGCTGCAGAAGTCGTCGACTTGGTCGCGAATGGAGTTGGAGATCTTCCACCCCTTCTCCCCCTCGAGAGGCTCGGTCACCGTCCAGTAGTCGAAGCCGGGCTGGAGGTGCTGGAGATTGGTGAAGATGCGGTCGACAGCCACCGCCAGGAGTTGGCGGCATTCCTCCTCGACGACGTCGCGGAGCTCCGCGGCAGGGCCCTCGAGCGCTGTGAAGAGCTGCTCAAAATAGACGAGGTACGCGGCGGCGTCGGCGTTGCCCTGTGCGGGGACGGGCGGCGCCTCCGCACCCAGCTTCGCGGCGAGCTCGTTGCCCCGAGCCACCAGGGACTGGAACATGCGCTCCCGCTGCTGGGACAGCACCCGCGTGGCCTGGGCGTTCTCGACAGCCTCCACCGCCCGCTCCACAGCAGGGCCCACCTGCTGGTTCATCTCCTCCATGTCCGCCATGAGGGTGGCGAGGTCCTGCGCCATGCGCTCGCGAGCTTCTTCGGCAGCGCGGCGACCGTCTGTTGCACGCCTCACCCGGGAGTTCAAGTTGGCGTTCATCCCCTCCAGCTGGTGGATCCGGGCGGCGTCTTCATCGCGTCTCTTCTTGAAGCGACTCTCCTGCTTCTTGAACTTCTCGCCGTAGTCCCGGGAGACAGCGGCGCGGTACGCTTTCTCCCGGGCTTGGAACTCCTTCTCAGCCTCCTCCTTCTGCTCGGCGAACCTCGTGTTGAAGCGCTCCACATGTTTCTTGTGGGTAGCCACCTCGCGATCATACCTGCCGAGTGCCTCGGCCAAATTCCCTTCTCGGGCCTCGAGGTCGGCGCGCTGCGCCGACAACTCCTGCTCCGCCTGCTGCAGCTGCTCGTCGCGCCGGCGCATGTCGCTCTCGCGCTCGGTCAGTTTCTGCCCCCGGGCCTCCAAGGTCGCGCGGGCTGCCTCTAGGGAAGTCCGCACGATTTCGGAGTCAGCCAGGATCTTGGCCTCGAGCTGAACAAGCTCGCGGTGCTTGTCCGCCAGCGAGTGCTCCACGGCCTCCCGTTCCTCCCTGGCCGCGGCCAGATCATCCGCCGCTGCCTGGCGCTCGGCCTGGAGGGGCTGCAGGAGCTCCTCCGCATCGCGCACTGCGCCCTCGCGAACCTCCTGGGCGAAGCGCCGAGCCTCCTCGCGCTCCGCCTAAAGAGCCAGGTCGCTCTGCCGGCGATCTTCCACGGCTGCGTGGAAGGCGGCCCAGGCCCCCGCGAGCTCATCCCGCTGCCGGGCGAGCTCCCCGTCCTCCAGGGCGAGGTGGGCCTCCAGTCCTTCCAGGGACTCCCTCACTAAGCGGAAGGCGACGTCGCAGCGTCCCCTGTTCAAATCCCAGCCACTGAGGACCAGGGCTTGCGAAGCCCCGCGCGGCGCGGAGGTCCCCGCGCCAGCGTCGATGTCGAGGAGTGACTCCCACGTAACAGGGGTAGTCTCACCCTGAAGAGAGGTTCGAAGGGGGGACTTAACACGGAGGTCTAACAACTCCCGAGAGGCTCGACGACGATGCTCGCCGAGCCTGAAGAGGGACAATCACGCCAGAGAGGGACACCGGCCCGTACCCAGGTTCACGGCCCTCAGGAGGAGGTAAAACCGCTACTCCTGCTTGTCTGTATTGAACTGTGAAGGTTACAGGACAATGAGCTTGCCGAAGGCTCTCTTGAGGCAGTTTGGTGCCTGGAGAGGGACGTACAGGTCGTCTTCCTCCTCCAGCAGTTAGCTGTCCTATGTGTTTGGCTAAGGCTTCTTGGGTCAAGGAGGCGGTTCGCCGACTGGAGATCAATTGGAGGTGCAATTGCGCGATCCCCATCTATGGCGGAGCTCCTGCTCCTTTTATAGGCGCTCCGGGCTCCGTCCTCGTGCTGGTGGGCTCCCACACGCCGGTGGCGCAATGGAGAGGGAGTCCACAGCGGCTCCTCCGTCCATGGACGCGGCTCATCCGTGCTAAAGTAGCGCGCCGTGGCCGACCAGCTGCAGACGTTGCAGAGCGGCTCGCAGGCGCAGCAGAGGCAGTGGTGGAGCCCACGATGACGACCTCCTTGGAGCGTTGAGCCGTCCAGCCGCTTTATCACCAAAGAGGAAAGTCTTGGACGCAGGCGGCGCGGCTTTGTTGACCCCTTTATCACCGTAGTGGCAGCTGGGACGCTCGCGTCACCCGGCAGCCGTTGCAGAGGCCATGTGCGCCCTGCAGCGCTTGCTTAGCTGCGAAGTGTCTCCACAGGGCCACGGTTGCCTGTGGAGGGGTTTTCTGCTGACTTCCCCCCAGGCGGGTTTTGCCTGGGGAGTCTCCTGAGGCGCGGGGTCCTCTTCAGGCCCTGGCGTCCTCCTCAGGCCCTCGAGAGGAGATGCCTCTCGAGGATCTCTCCAAGCGGTAGCTCGGTCCTTAGTCGTTCTGCCGAAGTCCCACGCGGGCGAGGCCTGTAGGGAGTGGGCCGTGCATACCCCGGTCCTTACTGGGCCGACAGTAGCCCCCGGGCCCACGATGGTCACGGCGAGGCCCGTTGGGTCTAGGCGAAGCGTCGTGGGGCCAATCCTGCGGGCCGGGCCGAGCCACGCGTCACTCCGGCGAGCAACGGATGCGCACGATGCGGGGCGTGCGTCGTGGGGGGTCCCACCACGCCCCGGTAACCGCTCCTTGACGAGACATAAAGCCCCGGCGCCGGAGCAGGGAGCCGTTACTACTCCCACTTCTTCTCGCAGACGCCATCCGCACCGAGCTCTCCGCTCCTGCATTCCGGCGCCCTCTTCTCCGATTTCTCCAACTTCCCCTCGCGCCGTTCCCTTCTTCCCTCCGACGATGACTCCGCCGAAGAACAAGGGCAAGGCGGCCGCGGGGTCTTCATCGCAAGCGGCGCCCGCCGAGGCCGCACACGGTGCGGCATTGCTGGGCGTGCGCGTCAACGACAAGGCCCTCGAGAAGGTCCGCTTCCTGGTGGCGGACCGGACCAACGAGCACGGCGCCACCGCGCTCAAGCCCGCGGCGCACGGGAAACGCCCGCGAGGGTTTTTCCCCATCTTCCAGCACTGCGTCTCGGCGGGCCTGGTGCCGCCCTTCTCCCCGTTCCTGGAGGCGGTGCTGGCCTTCTACCAAATCCAACTGCTGCACCTCCACCCCAACTCAGTGCTTATCCTTGCCATCTTCGCCTACCTCTGCGAGGCGTACCTAGGCGTGGAGCCCACGGTGGAGCTCTTCCGGTGCTTCTACGCGCTCCGGAACACGGCGAAGAACGAGCGCTCGGGATGCGTCTCGTTCCGCATCGTGGACGGCATGGGGAGCGTCTACATCCCCATGTCGTGGAGCGAGGGCAAGGCAATCACCTCCGTGACGAAGAAGGTGGACGACTTCCGCCAGCGGTGGTTCTTCGTCGGCGTGGAGCAGCCAAGCGCCTTCCTCGAGGTCCCTGACGCGCCGCCCGTGAAGAACTCACACTGGGGCAAGGCCACCTTCTGCGGCGCGCAGAACGTGATGCTGTCGGGCCGCCTGAGCTACCTCCGGGAGGAAGGCCTCACGGGGCAAATCGTCGTGGCGGACTTCGTGACGCGCCGCCTCGCCCCACTCCAGGCGCACGCGATGCCGATGTGGATGTACTCCGGCCCCAACGACAAGATGCGGCTCCATCGCGAGGACAACGACAACGATGCCGTCGACAACGTCCTGTCCGCGCTCTTCATCAACCCCGCGGTGCCCGGCATGGAGGAACTCCCGATCTCCCTCAGGCCCCTGCATCAGTACAACATGACTGAGCGTCTGGCCGTCCTGGAGGGGATTCCTCCGTACACCCCGGCAGGCCCGGCGCGGAAGATAGTGCCCGTGCCTGTGGTGCACGATGCGGAGGGGGCAGAGACGCCCTCTGCCTCAGGAGCCGGGCAAGGCGAGGATGAGGCCGCGGCAGGCAAGGAGGAGGCCGCGGCGGGCGAGGAGGCCTCTTCGAGGGCCAGGCCCCAAGCGGGCGAGATTTGCGACATCTCGTCAGGTGACGACGAAGGCGCCTTCGCGGGGGCGCCCACGTGTCGCGCGGAGGAGGAGGAGTCCGAAGGGGAGGCCTCTGACGGGGAGTCCTTGCTGGGGCATCGCGAGCCCCGGTCCAAGGCGGCCAGCGACAGGCCTGGCGCGAGGCCCTCCGACGTCCCTTCTAAGAGGAAAGCCGAGGCGCCTCTGGAGAGGCCAGACGCCAGGCCCAAGCCCTCCTGGCGCTCGCCAGGCTTGGCGTGGGTTGACACCGGCGCCAAGCGGTCCGGGTAAGCACCTGCAATCGCTAATTGCCTGATTATTGTACTCTTCTTCTCATATTTCTGACACTCGCCCCCCGATTCCTTTCAGCGACCTAGTGCCTGCGAAACGCCGTAGGCTTCGCAAGGCAGCGGAGGTGAAGGGGGCCGCGGCAGAGGCCGTGGCTGAAGAGGCCTCGAAGCCTGGGGAGACGGCCACGGCAGGCCCAGCCGAAGAGGCGCCTCAGGCGGAGGCAACTGAGCTTCTAGCGGAGGCAGCAGCGCCTCAGGCGGAGGCCGCTGCACCGCCCCCCGAGCCTTTGGTGGTGGAGGTGCAGGAAGAGCGGTCGGCCAACCCTCCTCGAGCTCCTACACCGCCTCGCGCGGCTACGCCGCCGCGTGAGTCGACTCCGGCACGCGAGGCCACCCCACCTCGCGCGGCTACGCCTCCCGCGCAACCAGAGGCCGAGACAGACCAGGGCCCGCCATGCGCGGGCGCCTCTGCCGGGGGAGCTCCTCCGTCTCCGCCACGCCCCGCAGCGGGGGGCGAGGCGCAAGAGGCGACGCGACCGGGCGACGAGGGCGGCGAGACCAGCCTGGGCGCGGCGAAGGACCGGGAGCAGCCTAGCCCCAGGCACGCCCAGAGGCCTCATCCTCAAGGTTCGGCGCTGGGGCCGGGCCTTCCGCGCAACGCGGCCTGGTCCTGAGCGGCTGGGACTGGAGCAAGGGACACCGCGAGGTGGCCTTCCGCGTGGTGAGGGAGTCCCTGGAGGGCCTGGAGGCGCAGCTCGCCTTCGAGCATGCCCAACTTGCTCAGCAACGCGACGAGCTCGCGGAGGCCTGGGGGCGCTTCCATGCCGCGGTTGAGGCCCGCCGCCAGGAGGATCGGGCGCTCCAGGCCGCACGCGAGGAGGCCATCCGCTTTGCTAAGGAGGTCCGGGAGGGGGCCGTCCGCGACGCGGACGAGCTCCTTGCCCCCCTCCAGGACGCGCGCGATGCGGCCGCCGATCTCCTCGCGGAGGTGAAGGCCGAGCGCGAGGCTATGGAGGGCTCGCTGGAGCAGAAGCGCCGTGAGGTCTCCCAGCTAGAGTCCCAGCTCCTCTCCGCCCACCGGGCCGCGCAGGAGACCCTGGAGGAGGACCGCAAGAGCTTGGCCGAGCGTGAGCGGCAGCTTGCCTCCAGGGAGAAAGACGTGGAGCAGCGCGACGAGCAGCGGCTCCAGGCGGAGGGTGAGCTGGCCACCAAGCGCGAAGAGCTCGAGGCGCGCGAGGGGGACCTGGCCCAAGCGCTCCAGCGGCACGACGAGAACGTCACCGCCCAGAAGCAAGCCCTGGAGCGCTTCCAGCTGCGGTTCGCTGAGAAGAAAACGGAGGCGGAGGCAGCCCTCGCGGAGCGCGAGAAAGAGTTCAGGCGGACCATCTCCCAGGAGTTCCGCGACAAGGCCAAGAAGCAAGAGGACCGCTTCAAGGCCAAGCACACTGCTGACGCCAAGCGGATCGCGGAGCTTGAGAAGGCCAACTCCAAGCTCGAGGTCCGCCTCCAACGCGCCAAGGATGCCTACCGCCAGGCTGAGGAGGGCCGCCGGGCAGCTGCCCTGGAGCTGGACGCCCTCGTCAAGGACGTGGAGGGGCAGGCGGGCTCTGCAGCCAAGCAGGTGACGGAGGCCGTGGACACCGCGCAGGCGGCTCTCGTGCTCGCGAAGCAGCGGGACCGCATGTTCCAGGCGCTGGTAGCGAGAGGCAATGAGCTCGCGGCCCAGCTCGGCTCAGAAGCGCCGCTCACCGAGGCTCGCGGTCGTGGTGATGCTGCGATGTACCTGGTCTACTTCGACCAGCTCTTCACGGCCCTCGAGGGCCCCGCCGGCGATCTCCGCGAGGTGATTGAGGTCGAGAGCCGCCAGCTTCTGGAGGTGGTGATCGACCGCATCTTCACCAACCTCCGGCTCCTTACGCCCAGCTTCGACCTCTCCACGGTGACCGAGGCGCGCCCGGCTGGAGAGGCCCTGCGGGTCTCCAACGCCCTCCGTGAGCAAGTGGAGGCCTTCTGCAACCGCTTCAAGCGTGCGGAGGTGGCTGCGGAGGACAGCGAGGAGGAGGCCGCCCCTGCCGAGGAGGAAGACGCTGAGGAGGAGCGTGCTGGCGCTTTGAGCGCTTGTATCTGAGACAATTTTTTATATTCAGACATTGCACGTTTTGGGCCTGTAATATACTTCTTTAAGCTTATTTATGCTGGCTTGTTTGCCCCTCGAGAGGCCTTTTCTGCTTTACTTTCATGTCTATGTTTTCTCTGCGTCGTTAGGACCCGTCTCTTCGCGCTATGACTCCGCCACTACGGTATGCTAGAGCAATGACTCAGCAAGGCCGGGGGGAGTTTAAGGCTTGGAGAGGTAAGAGCCCTGAGTCGCGATGCCCAAGTGCTCCCCTTTGACGTGCGAGTAGTCCATGAAGCATAAGGGAGAACGAAATCGCTCGAGGGACAAACGTGCGCTTGGAGAGAAAAGGCTCTCGAGTCGCAGGAGTGGGACTTAGCTTCTCGAGGCTTTTTCCCTGTGGGGGCTTTTTAGCTTGCCGGGGAGGTCCTCTTCAAGGGTTTTTCCCTGTTGCCTCCTCAGGCTTGTAGAGACGTTTGCTCCCTGTAGATGTTAGAGAGGCAGGACCAAACGCTTGTGCACTGTACCAGGGACTAATGCGCGCTTATAGGTCTCCTCAGGCGTTCCTTGCGAGGAGAGAGAGTACGAAGGTCCTTTGTAGAGATGGCGTGTTTGTGAGGGCCTGCCCTCCAGCCAGAGCTCGGATCCTTGGATTTTGCAGTGCTGCTGGTGTGTCATTTGAGGCACTGGCACCGTACTCAGCCCCCGCTCGCGAGGTGCGCATGTGGAGAGATATAAGTGCCCATTTTCAACAAAGAAAATAACGCTGAAATAAACTCACCACCAAAATATTACATAGCGGCGCCGCAGCGCATAGTTCACTTAGGAACGAAATTGTCTCATTATGCTTGGAGTTGCCAAGTTAATGTATTTGACCATGTCGAGGCATGGGGACCACCCATTAGTGGCAGAGACTCTCAACGGCCTGAGGCGGCTCGTTTACATGGAGAGCTCGGAGGGTTGACCCTCGAGAGAAGCCTTTGGAGCTTGGAGGTTTAAGCCGTGAGCTTTTAACCTCTAGAGACAAAAAATGCTTGGAGGTGGAGCCGTAAGCTGCCTCTTCAGCTAGATGTCTTGACGTGACAATGATCATGGGTAGAACTTGCGCAGGTGCGCGATGTTCCACGGGTTCTTGACGGGAATGCCGTCTTCGGTCTCGAGGTGTACTGCGCCAGGCCTGGCGACGTGGGAGACCCTGTAGGGACCTTCCCACATCGGCGAGAGCTTGTGGAGGCCTTCCCTGGAGAGGATTCGCCTGAGGACGAGGTCGCCCGCCTCAAGGGTGCGTGAGCGCACATGGCGGCTGTGGTAGCGTCGCAGGTCTTGCTGGTACCCTGCCGCTCTGAGGGCGGCCTGACGGCGCAGTCCCTCGAGAAGCAGCAGGTCGTCGTTGTGGAGGCCCTCTTGGGTGTCCTCATTGAAGGCAAGGACCCGTGGCAATCCATGCTTGATTTCTGCGGGGAGGACTGCCTCAGCTCCGTAGACCAGGGCGAACGGCGTTTCGCCTGTAGGCCTCGAGGAAGTTGTGCGTATGGACCAGAGCACTGAGGGGAGCTCGTCGATCCAGCCCTTGCCGTGGCCCTTGAGGATGTTGAAGCTCCTGGTCTTGATGCCCTTGAGGACCTCAGCGTTTGCTCGCTCGGCTTGACCGTTGCTGCGTGGGTGAGCTACCGAGGCGAAGCAGACCTTGACACCAAGCTTATCGCAGTATGCTCAGAAGACACCGCTGGTGAATTGCGAGCCGTTGTCGGTGATGATGCGGTTGGGCACGCCGAAGCGGCAGACCAAGCTCCTGATGAATTTCACCGCGGCCCCCGCTGGTATGGTGCGCACTGGCTCAACTTCGGTCCATTTGGTGAACTTGTCGATGGCCACGAAGAGGAAGCGATAGCCCCCCTGCGACCTTGGGAAGGGGCCCAAGATGTCCAGCCCCCAGACCGCAAACGGCCAGGAGAGCGGGATGGTTTGAAGCCCCAGCGCCGGCTGATGAATTTGCTTGGCGTGGAATTGGCAGGCGTCGCAGGTTTGCACAATGGCGACCGCATCTTGAAGCACTTGAGGCCAGTAGAAGCCGCTCCTGAAGACCTTGCCTGTGAGGGTGCGCGCACATGAGTGGTGGCCGCACTCCCCGCTGTGGATGTCCTTAATCAGCTCTCGGCCTTCCTCAGGAGGGACACACTTGAGCGCGATACCATTTGGGCGCTTGCGGTAGAGGTTTCCCTCGAGGATGCAGTAGGATTTTGCCTGTCGAGCGATTCGCTCTGCATCGGCATCTTCTTCAGGGAGGATTCCCTTCACCAAGTAGTCCTTGAGCTCATCAATCCAGCCTGAGGCCTGGCGGGTTGCCGTGAGCAACAGGCGCTCCCCTGTGCTGGGACCGCAATCGGGTGCTCCAGACTTAGGAGGTGGTGGGAGTGCTTCGTCTGCGCTTGCGGCTGTGGCCTCCCGAGGCTGCATGATGGATGCCTTGGCGAGCCTTTCTTCAAAGACACCGGCCTGCTGGGGTTGCCTTCGCGAGGCCCGCTTGGCGATGTCGTCAGCCTCTTGGTTTTCTTTCCTCGGGATGTGCATGAGCTCCATGCCCCTGAAGTGCTTCTCAAGCTTGCGGACCTCTTCGAGGTATGCGGCCATGTGGTCGTCTTTCGGTGTGTAGCTCTTGTTGGAGAAGTTGACGAGCAGCTGAGAGTCTCCCTTGACGAGTAGGTGCTTGACGCCTAGAGCGATGGCGGCCCTTAAGCCGGCGAGGAGGCCTTCGTATTCGGCGATGTTGTTGGAGATCTTGTCGATCGTGAAGCACAGCTGGACAGCGTAGTATAGCTTGTCACCCTTGGGCGAAGTTAGGACGACGCCTGCTCCGCCATTGCGACAAGCGAAGGCTCCATCGAAGTGCATGGTCCAGTGGCTGGGCACCGTGTCTCCCGAGGGCTCGGCCTCTGCCTCGCGAGGCTCCTCAGGGCTTGGGTCAGTCCATTCGGCGACGAAGTCAGCCAGCGCTCTTCCTTTTATGACCCTCGTGGTGTCGAAGCGCAAGTTGAATGGCTGCAGCTCGATGTTCCATCCTGCGACACGATCTGTGGCGTTGGGGTTGCGCAGGATCTGCTCCAGGGGGAAGGCAGTGACCACCGTGATGGGGTGGCCCTGGAAGTAGTGCCTCAACTTCCTGGAGGCGATGAGGAGCGCGACGAGGAGCTTCTGCTGCATTGGATACCTCTCGCGAGCGTCCCGCAGCACTGTGCTGACGAAGTAGACGGGGTGCTCGACGAGGGTTACCTGAGGTGGCGCGGCGTCAGCCCCCTGCGGAGGCTCTTCAGGGCCCTTGTCGAGATCTGCCTGTAGAGGCATCTCGACAGGGGCTGTGGGAGCAGGCTCGACTTGAGGCGGCGGGCCTGGCAGTGGGTCTGTGGAGGCTGCTCCTTCGACGGGGTCGCCGTCGGGGGGTTCTGGGCTTGGAGTGGCAGTGCTCTTCTTAGGGAGGACAGGCTCTTCTCTTTCGACCAACAAGACGGCGCTTGCGGTCTGTGGGGTGGCTGAGAGGTACAGCTTCAGGTGCTCGCCTGCCCTGGGGGCCACCAAGACCGGAGGGCTAGCCAGATACTTTTTTAAGTCCTCGAAGGCTTTATCCGCCTCAGGGGTCCACTTGAATGTGCCCGATCTCTTCATGATCTTGAAAAATGGCAGGGCTCTCTCGCCGAATTTGGAGATGAAACGACCAAGGCTGGCCATGCAGCCCGCTAAGCGCTGCATGTCCTTGAGTCGGCAGGGAGGCTGCATTTGCTCTATGGCCTTGATCTTGTCAGGATTTGCCTCTATGCCACGGTGGGACACGAGGAATCCGAGGAGCTTGCCTGAAGGGACCCCGAAGACGCACTTGGCGGGGTTCAGCTTGATGTTCACCTTTCTCAGGCTGGCGAAGGTTTCCTCGAGGTCCCTCAAGAGGGTGTCCCCCTCTCGAGATTTGACCACGATATCATCGACGTAGGCCTCGGCGTTTCTGCCCATCTGCGCCCCCAAGGCTATCCTCATGAGCCTCTGGAAGGTGGCTCTAGCGTTCTTCAGGCCGAAGGGCATGCATGTGTAGCAGTACACACCACAAGGGGTGAGGAATGCCGTCTTCTCCTCGTCCTCTTTAGCCATCTTAATCTGGTGATAACCAGAGAAGGCGTCCAGAAAGCAGAGGAGGTCACAGCCAGCGGTGGAGTCCACAATCTGGTCTATCCTCGGCATGGGGTATGGGTCCTTGGGGCAGGCCTTGTTGACATCGGTGTAGTCGATGCAGAGTCGGCCTCCTCCAGCGGGTTTAGGAACAACCACGCCGTTGGAGAGCCAAGTGGGGTGCGCGACTTCGCGGACGACATTTGCCGCCTTTAGCTTCTCTACTTCCTTGATGATGAAAGCTTGCTTCTCGGGGGCTTGCTTACGTGCTTTTTGCTTGACGGGGCGTGCGTCTGGACACACGGCTAAGTGGTGCTCGATCACCTCCCTTGGTACACCGGACATATCTGACGGAGTCCATGCGAACATGTCAGAGTTTGCCCGAAGGAAGGCGACGAGCGCGCTTTCCTATTTGGGAGGCAGGGCAGCGCCTATGGTGACGCTAGCCCCCGAGCCTTCAGCCCCCGAGCTGGTGGTGTCCAGCGACACCTTCTTTGTGGCAGCTTGCTCTTGAGAGAACACTTGCTTCTTCTTCTTGGGCCTCTCGAGAGGCTCCATGTCCTCGTCAGCCGGGAAAGCCATGGCGGCTGCCTTGTAGGCGCTCTCGACAGCGCGCGTGGCGTCCAGGATATGGCCATGGACGGCAATGGTGCCAGCGCTGCCGGGAATCTTGACCATGTTGTAGGCGTGATGCGTGACGGCCATGAACTTCGCGAGGGCGGGGTAGCCGAGGATGGCGTTGTACGGCAAGCCGATGTGGGCGACATCGAAGTCGATCAGCTCCGTGCGATAGTTCTTCTGCGTGCCAAAGGTGACCGCGAGGCGGACTTGCCCCAGGGGCTCGATAGAACCACTGGTTACGCCCGTGAATGGCCTGGAGGGCATAAGCCACTCGTAGGGCACTTGAAGCGTCTCGAAGGTCTCGACAGAGATGACATTCAGGCCCGCTCCCCCATCGATGAGCGTCTTGGGGACGGTGATGTTGTTGATGGTGGGGGAGCAGACTAGGGGGAGGGTTCCAACAGTCTTGGTCGACTTGGGGTGGTCTTTGGCGTCGAAAGCGATGGTGTACTGGGACCACTTGAGGGGCCTGGAGGTCTCGGTGCTCGGGAGCGCAGCGTTGAGTTCGCGGGCGAACTGCTTGAACTGATTGTTTGACTTGGGCGCTTGAGCTCCGCCGAGGATGCAGGCCATGGCGCCTCTCGGGGCCTGGTAGCCTCCATCTTCCTCGTCGGGGAGGTTGTTGTTCTTCTCGGCGGCGTTGGCTTGAGTGCCCGACGGCTTCTGGTAGCCGCCTTCGCGCCTACCCCTGCCGTCTCTGCGGTAGCCGCGACCTCTGCCGCGGCTTCCGCTGCCTTCACCTCGCTCGCGTTCCCTGCTCAGCCTCTTGAGGTCGAAGCAGTCGTCTGTAGCGTGGCCGCGCCTGTTGTGGTAGACGCAGAATGGGCGGTGGTCTACCTCCTTGTCGCCGCGCTCGGGAGAACCCCTGCGGGAGCCCTTCGCATCAGGCTCTGCCGCGAGGACCGCGGTAGCCTTGCGCTTGGGCTCTTCCTTCTTCTTGTGGCTCTTGGACCCCTCGCCAGGGTCGTCCCGCCGCGAGCTCATCTTGACGAAGAGGAGTCCCTCTTCAGCCTTGGCGCACTTATCCGCCAGGTCGAACAGCTTCACCACAGAGGTGAGCTTGTCGTGAATGCCGAGCTTCTCGAGCATCCTGCGGTTCGTGACGCCCTCGCGGAAGGCAGCGATCACCTGGGTGTCGGGGATGTTTGGAATCTTGTTCCGCACCTGGCTGAAGCGCTGGATGTACTTGCGAAGAGTTTCGTCCTTCTTCTGTACCACAGCGCGCAAGTCGTTGTGGGTGAGTGCGCGCTCGTACGTGCCCTTGAAGTTGGCGACGAACTGCCCGCAGAGCTCCTCCCAGGAGTCGATGGAGTCCTCCGGCAGGTTGAGAAGCCAGGACAGCGCTGAGTCCCTGGGGGCGTGGGAGAACCAGTTGGCCATGACCTTGTGTCGTCGCCCCCTGCAGCCTGGATGGAGGTGGTGTAGAGCTGCAGGAACTCGAGAGGGTTGGTGGACCCGTCGAAGCCCTTGGGGAGCGCTGGCCTGAACTTCTGCGGCCAGACCACACGACGCAGGGCGCGCGTGAAGGCCATGCAGCCTGAGGCATAGGTGGCCATTCCTCCCTGGAGGGCCCTACGGTTTTGCTGCCCCGCTTGGCCGAGCTCCTCGACGAGGCGGTTCTGGAGGTCTCGGCGTCGCTCCATGCCCACTCGCGCGTCAGGCGCAGTGCGCTGCACGATTTGACAGTCGTGCGGCGAGGAAGCATGTGAGGGAGCCCGCTGCGCCGCGGCCGGAGGTGGTCCTGGCGGCGGCGGGGGCGCACCTGGTGCGGCCGTCCCTGCAGGGCCGGAAGGCACGATGGAGCGCGACGGAGCAGGGCGCGTGGTTGCGATGTCGACGAGGTGGTGGAGGCGGTCCAGCCACTGGTCGTGTGCCTCGGCACTTGGCCGGTAGCGGAGGAGCTCCTGGGCCATGAGCAGCGCGGTATGCGGGGCGGGCTCGTGGTGTTCCCGAGTGGACACGCTCTGGCGCCGGGACGGGTGCGAGGACTCAGCGTCCTCACGGCGCTCGGAGAGGTCCTCGTCGTCGCGCTGGTCTCCGCCACGGTGCTCCTCGCTCTCTGGCTCCTCCACGCGCGGGCCGGTGCCAGCGCGCTCGGTCGTGCGGGGGCGACCACGGCGGCCACGGGTGGGAGCAGTGCCGGGCTCGGTGTGAGCTCTCTCAGAGGTACGCCGGTTGGCGCGCGTCGCGCGGGTGTCCATCATGGCGCGGAGTTCGGAGGTTGAAGACGCGCCTCAGTCCCCTACCTGGCGCGCCAAATGTCGAGGAGTGACTCCCACGTAACAGGGGTAGTCTCACCCTGAAGAGAGGTTCGAAGGGGGGACTGAACACGGAGGTCTAACAACTCCCGAGAGGCTCGACGACGATGCTCGCCGAGCCTGAAGAGGGACAATCACGCCAGAGAGGGACACCGGCCCGTACCCAGGTTCACGGCCCTCAGGAGGAGGTAAAACCGCTACTCCTGCTTGTCTGTATTGAACTGTGAAGGTTACAGGACAATGAGCTTGCCGAAGGCTCTCTTGAGGCAGTTTGGTGCCTGGAGAGGGACGTACAGGTCGTCTTCCTCCTCCAGTAGTTAGCTGTCCTATGTGTTTGGCTAAGGCTTCTTGGGTCCAGGAGGCGGTTCGCCGACTGGAGATCAATTGGAGGTGCAATTGCGCGATCCCCCTCTATGGCGGAGCTCCTGCTCCTTTTATAGGCGCTCCGGGCTCCGTCCTCGTGCTGGTGGGCTCCCACACGTCGGTGGCGCAAAGGAGAGGGAGTCCACAGCGGCTCCTCCGTCCATGGACGCGGCTCATCCGTGCTAAAGTAGCGCGCCGTGGCCGACCAGCTGCAGACGTTGCAGAGCGGCTCGCAGGCGCAGCAGAGGCAGTGGTGGAGCCCACGATGACGACCTCCTTGGAGCGTTGCGCCGTCCAGCCGCTTTATCACCAAAGAGGAAAGTCTTGGACGCAGGCGGCGTGGCTTTGTTGACCCCTTTATCACCGTAGTGGCAGCTGGGACGCTCGCGTCACCCGGCAGCCGTTGCAGAGGCCATGTGCGCCCTGCAGCGCTTGCTTAGCTGCGAAGTGTCTCCACAGGGCCACGGTTGCCTGTGGAGGGGTTTTCTGCTGACTTCCCCCCAGGCGGGTTTTGCCTGGGGAGTCTCCTGAGGCGCGGGGTCCTCTTCAGGCCCTGGCGTCCTCCTCAGGCCCTCGAGAGGAGATGCCTCTCGAGGATCTCTCCAAGCGGTAGCTCGGTCCTTAGTCGTTCTGCCGAAGTCCCACGCGGGCGAGGCCTGTAGGGAGTGGGCCGTGCATACCCCGGTCCTTACTGGGCCGACAGTCGAGTTGGAGGAGGAAGCCTCTGCGCGGAGCCCGGCAGCGTCGCGGGTCTGGGGGCTTGGTGGCGAGCTCTCCGCTTCTACGCCCGCGCTCCGCGCCCCGGTGTCGCCCTCCTCGAGCGGCACCTTATCATGGACTTCGGGGGCTGGAGAGGCCGGCCCCGTAGCCACCGTTTCCGCCTCTGCGGCAGAGCTTGGCGGGGGTGGCGGAGGGGCTTCCCCCTCCGCTTTGGCGGCCCTTGGCGGGCTCTGGACCGGCGTCGCGTCCACCTCGGCCTCCTGCTGCGCTGGAGGAGTCGCAGCACGTGGCGGAGTGGGCGCCTTTTCCACCTGCTCCTCAGAGCGCCCCTCCTCCGGAGGCGGCGCAGTCGCCCCAGCCTGAGGCATATCCTCGAGAGGGCCTGCGGAGGCCTCCTCCACAGGCCTCGAGACCTCGTCTGCCGTGGCCTCTGGCGCAGCCTCCGGCGCGGCTCTCTTCACCTCCGCAGCCTTGCGAAGCCTCCGGCGCTTCGCAGGCACCAGTTCGCTAGCAAGGCACAAGAAGACTTGTCAGAGAAAAGCAGACAAGCAAAGGTTGAAGAAGAAAAACCAAGTTAAAAACACTTACCCAGTCTTCTTGGCGCGGGTGTCAACCCACGCCATGCCAGACGAACGCAAAGAAGGCGTCGTCCGGGCTCCGGATCCCTTAGGAGCCGTCTCGGCTTTCCTCTTGAGGGGAGCGCCCGTGGGTTCCCCGGCAGGCTTGTCATGGGCCGCTTTGGTCCGAGGCTCCTGTCGCCCCGCCTCGGCCTCATCGTCGTCGCCGGACGAGACCTCAAGGACTTCCTCGACAAGGGGCGCAGCCCTCGACGAGCCCGCCTCACTGGACGAGGGGATCACCTTCGCCGCCTCGCTGCCCTGCTCGGCGTCTGACGCGTAGGGCGACTCCGCGGCTCCTGGCCCCTTCGCCACAGGCATGGCCACTTCGTCCTCCTCCTCCCCCGCCAGGCCTAGCGGGGTGAACGTGGGCATCTGCTCCAGAATCGCCAGGCGCGGGGCCAGGTTGAGCTGGTGGAGAGGCCTCAGCTCCGCAGCAACCGCCACGGGCACGCCCGGGTTGATGAAGAGGAAGCGCATGATGGTGGAGACGACGGCGGGGCGATGGTCGCAGCAGTGGAGTCGCATCGGGTCCGAGAGGCCCGAGTACATCCACATCGGCTTCTTGTGCGCTTGAAGCGGATCGATGCGGCGCCTCACGAAATCCTCCGCGACCATCTGGCCGGTAAGGCCGTTCTCCCGAAGCAGCTTCATGCGGCCCACTAGGTCGGCAATCTGCGGGCCGTGGAATATCTGCTTGCCCCAGTGGGTGTTCTTCACGGGCGGTGCCTCCGGGGTGTCGAGGAAGGAGCTCTGCGACTTGACGCCGATGAGGAACCACTTCTGCCGGAAGTCGTCCACCTTCTTCACGACCGCCGTG
This sequence comes from Poa annua, assembly GCA_026929855.1. Taxonomy (NCBI): domain Eukaryota; kingdom Viridiplantae; phylum Streptophyta; class Magnoliopsida; order Poales; family Poaceae; genus Poa; species Poa annua. The sequence continues at coordinate 59,143,985 of CM049434.1, forward strand.
ACAGGCTTCTCGCCGTTCCACGACATGGGGATGTAGACATCCCCCATGCCGTCCACGATGCGGAAGGATACGCATCCCGTCCGCTCGAGCTTCGCGGAGTTCCGGAGCGCGTAGAAGCTCCTGATGAGGGCCACCGAAGGCTGCACCCCCAAGTAGGCTTTGCACAGATAGGCGAAGATGGAGAGGATCAGAATGGAGTTGGGGTGAAGGTGGAGAAGATGGATCTGGTAGAACTCCAGTACCGCCTCCAGGAAGGGCGAGTACGGAGGCACCAGCCCGGCGTAAATGGTGTGGAGGAAGATGGGAAAAAACCCCTTCGGAAGCCGGCCGATCTTCGCGGCCTGAATGGAGCTGGTGCCATGTTCATTGGTCTTCCCAGCGACCAGGTGCCAGATCTTGTCTAGCGCCGTATCATTGACACGCTCCCCGATCAGGGCGTCTGAGGGGAGCGTCGACATCGCCGCCTTGCCTTTCGATCCGCCCATCGTCGGGAGAGGAGGAGAGCGCGGAAGGATGAGGAAGAAGAAAGAGTTTGCCGGAGAGAGAAAGCTAGGAGGGCAAGAGCAGAAGGCCGGGCGCGCAGAATGGGAGCAGTAACCGCTGCTCGGACCGGCGCGCAGGCTTTATGCCCCATCTGGGCAGTTACCAAGGCGTGGTGGGACCCCCCACGACGCACGTTCTGCCGGAGAAACCGAGTCGCCGCAAGCTCACCACCGATCGACGCGTGTCTCGGGCTGGCCGGACACTTTGGGCCCACGACGCTTCGTCGGAGCCTGGTGGGCTCCGCCGTGCCCATCATGGGCCCGGGGGCTACTGTCGGCCCAGTGGAATCCAGGGTGTGCAGAGCCCACTCTCCACAGCCCTCGCACGCGACGGTATCGACGAAATGACTAAGGACCAGGCAAAACGCTTGGAGAGACCCTCGAGAGGGAGGGCCCTCGAGAGGACTGGAGGGAGCAGCGAAGGCCTGAAGAGGCTCCTCCCGAGGCTGCCCCACTACAAGGCCCTCTCCCCTGGAGAGGAGTCAACGCAAACCCCTCCACAAGGCCGCCCAGGCCCTGTGGAGATGCTTCGCTGCGAAGCAATCGCCGCAGAGCGCACATGGCCTCTGCCGCGGCTGCAGAGTGACGCGTGCGTCTGCGCGCGGTGACGACGGCGCCGCAGTTGCCATTCTGGTGATTAAAGGAGTCAACAAAGCTGTGCCCCCCGCGCCGGACTACGAAGCTTTCTCCTTTGGTGATAAAGCAGATGGCCGGCGCTACGCTCCAACGACGACGTCACCGTGGGTACCCCCCACAATCTCTGCAGCACCCGCTGGTCGTCCTGCGCGGACGGTGGTCTTCCTGCCCCAAGGGCAGGCTTTATGACCATGGACCAGGTCCATGGACAACCCTGCAGTGGTGCACCCCGCTCCTCCGTTTCGTCGCCATGTGGGAACCCATCTACTGCGCGGAGTGCGAGGATGAGGCCCAGGGCACCTATAAAAGGAGAGGAAGCACCTCCGTAGCAAGGGATCGCGAATCGACCGGTTAGCACCCCACCATAGTTTAGCCGAGCCTAGTGCATTCAAGGAGGAAGAAGACCTTAGCTTCCCCCCTTGAGCTCCGCACCGCCGGAAGAGAGCCCTCGGCAAGCTCTTTGTACCGTAACCTCCAGAGCGCAATGCAGACAAGCAGGAGTAGCGGTGTTACCTCGTCTTGAGGGCCGTGAACCTGGGTATGGGCCGGTGTCCATCTCTGCCGTGCTGCTCCTCCTCGGGCTCGAGGGTTGTCGACCAACATGTTCAGTCCTGTGGGGACCCCGGACTAGCTGTCCGAAATACCCGATTATGTTTAACACAACGATCCCGTGATCAGTCTGTCGTTGCACATAATCTGAACTGAATACCAAAGTTTACATCCATTACAATACCGGAATAAGTCTTACATAACAGGTCATATAGACCAAGTCTTACACAGGTGCCTTCTAGGGCCAAATCAACATAAGCAGCGGAACTTAAACGTAGTAGACATCCAAAAGCTAACGATGACCCGACAGGTAGTCGACTTGAGAAGATCCTTAGTTGGCGTAGATGTCGCCATACTCCTCCTGGGCGTAATACTCCTCCAAGTCTGGCTACGACAATAGCCAGGGGCAAGCTAGTATGAGTACATTGGAGTGTACTCGCAAACTACTCCAACATGAGTGCACTAGTCTCATTTTTTTTTTAGTTTCACACTTTTATTTATTTAAAACTTCTCTGTATCTTTGTTGAAAAAGGTAAGGAGATTATAACTACCCTTAATGTCTCAATTTTATTAGTTTTCTCCCAAAAACTCCTCCTTTTTCCGATCATAAATCATCATGGTATTTAACCTCCAACTACCTCATACCGATCCGTTGGTATAGGTGTATGGAACGTTCTCCTCTTCTTTTTAGAACTCAAAACTTTTTCCCAAAACTTGCACACGGTCAAAGTAGGGCCTCCCAACTGTCCATATCCGAGGACTCGGCTATTCGAATAGTTTTTAATCCCTCTGCAGAGGTAGCACGCTTTTCCCACACCCATCCGGCAACTCATCGTGTCAGCCACGTCCCGCCATACAAGGTGTATGCGAAGTTGAGTCACCGACCATAGCCTCTCATTTGCTCATGCTAGTAAAGGATCCTTCCCAAATGATACCTTCCATCTACACTCAGTCCAGTTTCCCGTCGGAAACCCTAAGTGTGAGGACTCATAGTTTTGTCCGGCGGTCTATTAAACCTTCTATCCTCCTCCTTATCTTTCCATAGAGTTTGAGCGAGGACCCGGGTCAAGGTAGGTCCTCAAACCATCCCTTCATGCATAACGGAGTCATCTCCGTCGATGAGGTATCCCAATACTAATAAGAGGAAACTACATGACTAAGCCCCGTTCCCATATGTGGGGTAAATGTGGTCGCACAGAATATCGGCTGGTTGACGTAAGTACAAAGACACAATGTGCGTTTTATCAAAACCTCCATTCTCCTTTTATCCACTTCAACACCAACATCTTGGTGCTTCATAACCACACAGAGTTTTCAAAGGGGTTTTGAATAAAACAGTCTTTATTTTTCCCATCCTATAATTTCTCTTATATTTCTACATAGAGTGGCAAAATAATTTCAATATACTTTTTGAAAAGGTTTTGGAAAAGTATTTGCCTTAAGAGTGAATCATGTTCTAAAAATGGATGCATGTATTAGGGTGCAAGCTCAGAGAGTAGCTTGCCTTGTTCAACAAAGTGGTCTTGGTCTTGGTCTTCAGGTTCCACAAATCCTTCCTCCTCGATATATCCGACAACGTTCTCGTCTACTATACAATCAAGCAAATACAAACAATCACTAACCTATTCCATCAATCACCACAGCAATACAATCTTAATTGTCCTAACTAACCACTTCATACACCAAACAACACAATTTGGTTTCAATTTAACTGATTTAGTTATTATTCACACATACCTTAATTTGGGCATAAACTAGTTGAACATGTTTAATTACATAACCTAAGTTCTGTTGGCCACAAAAATACAAACTAAATTTCGACAGAAAGCTACTGATGTGTAGAATCCAACACAATTGGATTTGGATCAATTGGAGTTATCAAACTCCCTACACAATGTTTTGAATCCAGAAGCTAATTAATAAAGTTTTGGCTATTATTTAAATTATGTTCATCTAAAAATTAAACCCTTTTAGGATTGACTAACCATGGCTAGATGTGATCCAATAAAATTAGTTTCAGCTAATTTGGACTAACAGAGTATCAGAAACAAACAAGTTTAGAATTTAAACCTTTTATGGTATTTTGAATGATGTATTTTTATTATTCACCAAAATGGAGTGAAACCAATTGGGTTGGATAGATAATTTCATAACCTATCCAGAACAGTTTGATTTGTTCCATTTGGAGTTGTAAATCTAAAGTTATGAATTTTCTAAAACTGAGTTCAGTACTGGTTTTTGAATTAAATCTAAATTCGAATAAATAACCCAGAGTGGATAATGTTGAAAACCCTGACAGGGGGGGCCTACAGGTCAGCGACTGCGGGCATGCGCGCGGGTTGCATTTAAACCTGACGGGTGGGGGCCACCCGTCAGTGGCTCCTAGCACGAACCGCTACGCGGCCGTGGATATGAGATCCAACGGCTGCGATAGCGCGCGTCGCCGGCGACCAGAACCGAGCGGCGCTGCGGCTCCGGCGACGGCGAGGTTGAACAGGGGCTCACCTGGGAGGCTCGGGACGGCGTGCGAACGGTGCGGCGTGACGGCGGCGACTCGAGGAAGAGCTTGGGGCGAACGGCGCCTGCTGGCGTGGCCCCGAGCGACGGCGGCGAGCTCCTCCTCCTCCGCGGCCTCGCTCCAACTCCGGCGAGAAATCGACGGCGATGCTGGGCACGGGACAGAGGGGAAAAGGCGTGGGTGAGAGCGGGGAACACGGGGGGGGGGGGGGGGGGGGCGAGTGGGGCAGAGGGGAGCGAAGGGGAAGGCGCCGTGGCCTGGCCGCGGTCGTCGTCTACCTCGGGCTCGGCGAGCTCGAGGAAGACTACGGCGGCCCGAGGCCTCGCGGCTCCGGCCTGAGCTCCCTAGCGGCGTACGAGAGAGAGAGGAGTGGAGAGGAGAGGCAGTGGGGCGGTGTGGAGAATGCAGGGCACGGGGAGGCCATTTTATAGCGGCCGGGCGGCGCACGGTGGACGCGGTGCAGAGGGCACCCGCGGTCGTGCGAGCCCGCCGTAGGCCGGTGGAGGGGTGCGGCTACGCTGCGGGGCGCTCGGGGAACCAGCTGGGCAAGGTGGGGTGGCGTGGCGCGCTCGGGCGTGCTCGGGATTTTGTCCCGGCCGTGGGAGCGCTCGGGCGGTGCGCGGCGTGCGCGTCGTGGCGTGCTGTCGCGGCGTGGCTGCGGCTGCGCGGTGTCTCTGCTGCGCTGCGAGGAGACCAGGAGGCAAGGGAGGGAGAGAGAGAGGGCAGCGCGGCCGGCACGGCGCGGCGTCGCCGCGGCCACAGTGCCGACACGGCGACGTGCGCACGGCCGTCGCTGTCGCCGGCGTCTCCTCGCCGTTCCAGGCCACCATTTGGCTCACTCTTGCGCGCGGCGTGATCGTGGTGAAGAGGGGCATGCCATGGAGGCATCAATGCGACCAATGCACACTGCATTGTTCGAATTGATCCAAGGATTGGCTCGGTTTTTGGATGAACAGAAGATGCACACCAAGTGTTTGTGCAAACTCCTGAACCAAAACAGTACAAACTTTAGGTATTTAATTTCTATATTTTGCTTATTCCATTTGGGTCCAAACTTAGGATCTAGGTTGATTATATTAGTGGCAAGTGATCCATAGCCTTTTTGGAATATTTTGAATATTTCAAATTAAGAATTTATAATTTAAATTGGAGGTTTTGAATTTGTATTTGGAAGGGAATAGTTGGTGGAAATCCAATGGTGGGGTTTTAGAGTATCCCCCCCCCCACTATCCTTGGTTTGAAAAATAAAGTAAGTTTCTTATTTTGGAAAATCTTGTGATATGTGTCACATGGTGTTATAGTTTTGAAATTTTGTTTTGTTTATTTTCTTTCCTTCAACTTTGTAATTAGAGCTAGGATTCAACAATCTTGCAAGCAATGCAAACAAACAATAATCAAGAAATAAACATACACTAATTTTTTTTTATAAGAAAAGTTTTTGTTGGCCCACATTTTTGCATTAATAATTTATATTAATATTTGGGATGTTACAAATCCTCCCCCCCTTAAAATAAATCTCGTCCCGAGATTTGCTAGGTCTGGGTGCTAAAGAGATTCGGGAATTCGCTTCTAAGATAGTCCTCACGTTCCCACGTGGCTTCATCTTCAGAGTGGTTAGTCCACTGGACCTTGTAGAACTTGATTGCTCGCCTGCGGGTGAGACGAACATCTTCGTCGAGAATCTTGATGGGTCTCTCACGGTAAGTCAGATCTTGATTCAGGTCGATAGAATGGTGGTCGATGTTTTTGAAAACGTCAGGCTGGTCAGGAACTTCAAGACACTTCCGGAGCAATGAAATGTGGAAGACATCGTGGTAATCTGCTAACTCTTGAGGCAACTCCAGTTGATAAGACACTTCACCACGACGGGAAAGGACCTTAAAGGGTCCAATATATCTTGGTGCCAATTTTCCTTTGACATGGAAACGTTGCATTCCTTTAAGAGGTGTCACTCGGAGATAGACATAATCTCCGACACTGAAGGTGACATCACGGCGCTTGGGATCAGCGTAGCTTTTCTGACGGGATTGGGCAGTTTTGAGTCGCTCACGGATAAGCTGGACTTGCTCTTCAGCCTCACGGAGGGTATCTGGTCCAAACAGTTTGCCTTCTCCGGTGTCGGACCAATTCAGGGGCGTACGACACTTCCTGCCGTATAGGGCTTCAAAAGGTGCCATTTGCAGACTAGACTGGTAACTATTATTGTAGGAGAATTCTGCAAATGGAAGGCAATCTTCCCACTTGGATCCATAGGATAGAACACACGCGCGAAGCATGTCCTCCAATATCTGGTTTACTCTCTCAGTTTGGCCTCCGGTCTGGGGATGATAAGCTGTGCTAAATGCTAACTTGGTTCCGAGAGCTTCGTGCAGGGCCTTCCAGAACCTTGAGGTGAATTGTGTGCCTCTATCCGATACAATCCTCTTAGGCACACCATGCAGGCTTACTATTCTGGAAATATACAGGTCTGCTAACTGATTTCCCCGATAGGTGGTATGGACGGGAATGAAATGGGCAACCTTGGTCAGTCTATCAACGATGACCCAAATTGAGTCACGGCCTCTGTTGGATCTTGGAAGTCCGGTGATAAAATCCATTCCAATCTCATCCCACTTCCACTCGGGAATTTTCAAGGGTTGAAGCAATCCAGCGGGTCGCTGATGTTCAGCCTTGACTCGCTGACAGATATCACCCTTGGCTATAAAAACACCAATCTCTCGCTTCATTCCGTGCCACCAAAATTTCTCACGAAGGTCCTGGTACATTTTGGTTCCGCCGGGGTGGATTGAATAGGGGGTCTCGTGGGCTTCCTTCAGGATTAACTCTTTAAGCTCCGTGATACTGGGGACACAGATACGACCATTGAATCTCAGCACTCCTTCAGCATCCTCGGTAAAACCAGGTGCTTTACCGAGAGAAATCTTCTTTTTGATTCCTTCTATGCTCTCATGACCTTTCTGGGCTTCCTTGATTTGATCCATCAAGGTTGGGGTTAACTCTAAGTTGGCAAGATATCCATGGCTAACAAGTTCTAGTCCAAAATCTTTGAACTCCTTGAACAAGGCTGGCTGTTCAGTTTGGATTAAGGCATTCATGGTGCAGGGCTTGCGACTAAGGGCATCGGCAACTACATTAGCCTTCCCTGGGTGGTAATGGATACCGATATCATAATCCTTGATTAATTCCATCCACCTTCTCTGTCGCAGGTTTAACTCCTTCTGGGTGAAGATATACTTCAAGCTCTTGTGATCCGTATAGATCTCGCAACGATGTCCCGCAAGATAGGAGCGCCACGTTTTCAGAGCAAGAACAACAGCGGCTAACTCCAGGTCATGGGTTGGGTAGTTCTCTTCATGTGGTCGCAACTGCCGAGACAGATACGACACCACCTTGCCTTCTTGCATCAGAACGCAACCAAGTCCGAGGCGTGATGCATCGCAATACACGTCGAAACTCTTGGTGACGTCTGGCATAATCAGGACAGGGGTTGAGGTCAATCTCTTCTTCAATTCCTGGAAACTCTCTTCACACTTCTGAGTCCATTCAAACTTCTTGTCTTTTTTCAGTAGTTGGGTCAGGGGTTTGGCTATACTGGAGAATCCTTCAACGAACTTGCGGTAGTAACCCGCTAGTCCGAGAAAGCTTCGGATTTCGGTCACACTAGTTGGGGCTTCCCAGTTCACAATGGCTTGGATCTTCTCTGGGTCAACGGAAATTCCTCCCGCAGACACGACATGTCCGAGAAATGCTACTTCACTGAGCCAAAACTCACACTTGCTAAGCTTGGCATACAACTGGTGTTCTCGGAGGGTTGCTAAAACTAGACGCAGGTGTTCAGCATGCTCTTCTTCGGTTTTGGAGTAAATAAGGATGTCATCGAGGAAAACTACCACGAACTTGTCAAGATACTCCATGAAGATTTTGTTCATGAGATTCATGAAATAGGCTGGGGCATTGGTCAGACCAAAGGACATTACGGTGTACTCAAATAAACCGTAACGGGTGGTGAAAGCAGTCTTGGGAATGTCTGTCTCTCGGATTTTTAACTGATGATATCCTGACCGAAGATCGATCTTGGAAAAGACTCGGGCTCCGTTCATTTGATCGAACAGATCCTCGATTTTTGGAAGAGGATACTTGTTCTTAATGGTCACATCATTTAACTTGCGATAGTCCACACACAGGCGTGTGGTACCGTCTCTCTTATCCACAAAAATAATGGGTGATCCCCAGGGTGAAGCACTTGGGCGAATAAGTCCTTTGCTGAGCATATCTGCTAACTGCTTCTTCAACTCCACCAATTCTTCCGGATTCATCCGATACGGCCTCTGGGATATAGGGGCTGTTCCGGGGATAAGTTCAATGATGAACTCAATATCCCGGTCTGGCGGCATACCAGGCAATTCTTCGGGGAAAACATCTCGGAACAAGTGAACAACACGGATCTCATCTAGGGTGGGTCGAGCTATGCTCTCATGGCATCCTGGTTGGGGTCGACTGGTTTCCGACACATACTCCACTTCTACTTCTTTGTCGGTGGTGAGGGATATGGCTCTTCTGGCGCAGTCAATTCGACCACGGTACTTGGCTAGCCAATTCATACCCAGTATGACATCTATTCCTTGGGTTCCTAAAATGATTAAGTCGACTAGGAACTTTTCCCCCTTGATTTCAAGGGAAATGTCCGGGCAATACGACTGGGTATTTATGGTGGATTCCGGGATTTGGATGACCATGGGTTTGGGTAGGAGGTTTCCGACTAAACCTCCCTTAGCAACAAATTCTTGGGTAACAAAAGAATGGGTAGCACCGGAATCAAACAGAACAGTTGCAGGTACTGAGTTGACAAGGAACGTACCCAGCACAACATCTGGCGCATCCCTGGCCTCTTCAGCGTTGATGTGGTGCAGACGTCCCTTGGCAACAGCAACATTTCCGCGGGATGCGGGGTTCTTGCCATTTCCATTACGGCCTTGGCCATTGCTTGGCGCTTGTGCATCGGGGCGTGGACCACTCTTCTTAGGATTGGGGCATTCTTTGGAGTAGTGACCCTTGGTGCCGCAATTAAAGCAGACAACATTGGCATTGCGGTTGAAGTTATTAGAGTTCCCTCCGGGACGGGTGTTGTCATTGGGACGGTTGAAGCTGTTTGGGTTGTTTGGGCGATTAGGGTAATTGGGGCGTGTGGTTGGTGGCGGTCGATAGGCTGGCTTGGGGTTTTGTGGGTAGGTGCGAGGCTTCTGGCTGCTCGAACCTTCCTGGGCAATCATTCTCCTCTTACGACCTTCAAACATGGACTTGCGCTTGGTCTCCAACTGGATGGCCTTGTCCACAAGTGACTCCAAATCAACAAAGTCATGGATAACCAAAGCACACTGCAGCTCATCATGAAGTCCGTTCATGAAACGCTCCATCTTCTTCCTCTCAGTGTCGGTGTCATCCGGAGCATACCGAGACAAGTCAGTGAACTCATCCAGGTACCCGACCACATCTCTACTTCCTTGCCGCAACCTGCGGAATTCATCCTTCTTCCTCTCAATGAGCCCACCGGGGATGTGTTTCTTGCGGAACTTCTCTTGGAACTCAACCCAGTTGATAACATAACCAGCTTGCTGGAGAGACTTGGTAGCTTCCCACCAAGACCGTGCAGGTCCTGCAAGATAGTGGGTCGCATACAACACTTTCTCAGGTTCTCCCACGGCTGCAACCTCCAGGTTGTTGTTAATGGTGCGAAGCCAATCATCGGCCTCTAGTGGGTGAAGTCCCTTGGAATAGGTGGGTGGGTTGGTCTTCTGAAAGTCACTCAAAGTGGATCGCTGATTTCCTTCACCATTGCCATTGCCATTGTGGTGGTTGTTGTTGTTGTTGTTGTTGTGTGCGGCAGCGATCTGTTGCAGGGCAGCGATATGAGCTTGACGCTCTGCCCGAGCAGCTTGGCGCTCCTCCATGATAAGCGCAAGAAGTTGGGCGGTGGTTGGTTCCGGTGGGGGTGGTGGTCCTCCATCCGGGTTGGAGCGACGAGTGTCCACCATCCTGAAGAACACCGGGTATAAGGGGCAAGCAAAAGGTTTTGACTAAGGGAAAAAGGTTGGTTTCGTGTAGGGATTGATTAATTAAGTATTATAGGAGAAACATTTCACACAGATTTTCAAGACTAGCACACACTTATATAGCACAACCATTACATCAAGAGTTCACCATATCAAGCTTACAACATTATCTCTTAAGCTAATGTACATAGTGCAAGTTCCAAAAGAACCACTACTTCTACTCTACTAGCGATAGGGGGTCGACCTAATCCTGCGGTAGTACTCAAGTCACTCGCCTACTGAGGTGGAACCTCAGGCTCGGATACGTCAGCGTCAGACTGGTAGGGTGGCTCCTCTGGGTCTTCCTCCTCGTCATCCTCCTGCTCATAGTCCATCTCCTCCAGATAGTCACCATCGTCACTGAGGAAAGCGTTGTTCTCCTTGCGGAGATCCTCGCCCTCCTCCTCCATCTCATCAGTACGGAGCTCCAGATCCTCGATCAGCTCGTCCTGCTCTGCCACCTTCTTGCGGAGCTTCGCTATGGTCTTCTTCAACTGGGTCCTCTTCTTGAGAAGAGCGACCTTCTCCTCCTTCAGCTGTGCCTCACTCTCGCGACTCTCCTTGAGCGAGAGGCGCTCAAAGTGAGACCGAAGTCTAGCGCACCTCAAGTCCTCCTGGGTGCGAAAGAGCATAATCTCCATGTCCAAGATATACTCTCCGAACGTCGGGTGTAGAGGGGACTGAATAGGGTGTCCGTCGACGGTGCGCCTCCCGTAGAACTGGAAACGAGAGTTCACCAACTCCGCCTTGTGCTCCTCACAAAGCCGGGATAGCATCCGCTCCATGGAACGACACAGTCCGTCGTCCCAGTGGACGTCCATGGTGGTAAAGATGAGTGTCCTGGATCCGGGGGACTTGATGTTCCCGCGAACAGATGCCTCGACCAACCAAGACAGGTTCCCGTTGCCGGGAGTGTCCACCTGGGCTCCCTTAAACTCAGGAGTGGGACGACCTAACAGCTTGGTCAACTCGAACAGGTCCTTCTCGAACATCAACGTGCCATCCTTCTCGAGCTGAACAAACTCGGTGAAGTGGAGTGCCATCTACAATTTTAAGTCAAGTTTTTAAGTTAGTGAGATGACAAGTGTATCAAAATTTTAAAGGTAGTGAGGCAGCAAGTGAGCGAAATTTTTAAGCTTAATATATAAGGGAAAACTTAATATTTAGTAAGGGTAGAATTTTGCAGAAGTGAGAGGATGAGAGATAAGCACTTTTCGAAAATACTTCATTCCTTCATCCTTTTAGAATTTAACTTTTGTAACTCCTACCTAGCGACCATGCTAAACTAAGGTTTCTAAAGTCGAGATGGCTCTGATACCAGGTCTGTGGGGACCCCGGACTAGCTGTCCGAAATACCCGATTATGTTTAACACAACGATCCCGTGATCAGTCTGTCGTTGCACATAATCCGAACTGAATACCAAAGTTTACATCCATTACAATACCGGAATAAGTCTTACATAACAGGTCATATAGACCAAGTCTTACACAGGTGCCTTCTAGGGCCAAATCAACATAAGCAGCGGAACTTAAACGTAGTAGACATCCAAAAGCTAACGATGACCCGACAGGTAGTCGACTTGAGAAGATCCTTAGTTGGCGTAGATGTCGCCATACTCCTCCTGGGCGTAATACTCCTCCAAGTCTGGCTACGACAATAGCCAGGGGCAAGCTAGTATGAGTACATTGGAGTGTACTCGCAAACTACTCCAACATGAGTGCACTAGTCTCATTTTTTTTTTAGTTTCACACTTTTATTTATTTAAAACTTCTCTGTATCTTTGTTGAAAAAGGTAAGGAGATTATAACTACCCTTAATGTCTCAATTTTATTAGTTTTCTCCCAAAAACTCCTCCTTTTTCCGATCATAAATCATCATGGTATTTAACCTCCAACTACCTCATACCGATCCGTTGGTATAGGTGTATGGAACGTTCTCCTCTTCTTTTTAGAACTCAAAACTTTTTCCCAAAACTTGCACACGGTCAAAGTAGGGCCTCCCAACTGTCCATATCCGAGGACTCGGCTATTCGAATAGTTTTTAATCCCTCTGCAGAGGTAGCACGCTTTTCCCACACCCATCCGGCAACTCATCGTGTCAGCCACGTCCCGCCATACAAGGTGTATGCGAAGTTGAGTCACCGACCATAGCCTCTCATTTGCTCATGCTAGTAAAGGATCCTTCCCAAATGATACCTTCCATCTACACTCAGTCCAGTTTCCCGTCGGAAACCCTAAGTGTGAGGACTCATAGTTTTGTCCGGCGGTCTATTAAACCTTCTATCCTCCTCCTTATCTTTCCATAGAGTTTGAGCGAGGACCCGGGTCAAGGTAGGTCCTCAAACCATCCCTTCATGCATAACGGAGTCATCTCCGTCGATGAGGTATCCCATACTAATAAGAGCAAACTACATGACTAAGCCCCGTTCCCATATGTGGGGTAAATGTGGTCGCACAGAATATCAGCTGGTTGACGTAAGTACAAAGACACAATGTGCGTTTTATCAAAACCTCCATTCTCCTTTTATCCACTTCAACACCAACATCTTGGTGCTTCAAAACCACACAGAGTTTTCAAAGGGGTTTTGAATAAAACAGTCTTTATTTTTCCCATCCTATAATTTCTCTTATATTTCTACATAGAGTGGCAAAATAATTTCAATATACTTTTTGAAAAGGTTTTGGAAAAGTATTTGCCTTAAGAGTGAATCATGTTCTAAAAATGGATGCATGTATTAGGGTGCAAGCTCAGAGAGTAGCTTGCCTTGTTCAACAAAGTGGTCTTGGTCTTGGTCTTCAGGTTCCACAAATCCTTCCTCCTCGATATATCCGACAACGTTCTCGTCTACTATACAATCAAGCAAATACAAACAATCACTAACCTATTCCATCAATCACCACAGCAATACAATCTTAATTGTCCTAACTAACCACTTCATACACCAAACAACACAATTTGGTTTCAATTTAACGGATTTAGTTATTATTCACACATACCTTAATTTGGGCATAAACTAGTTGAACATGTTTAATTACATAACCTAAGTTCTGTTGGTCACAAAAATACAAACTAAATTTCGACAGAAAGCTACTGATGTGTAGAATCCAACACAATTGGATTTGGATCAATTGGAGTTATCAAACTCCCTACACAATGTTTTGAATCCAGAAGCTAATTAATAAAGTTTTGGCTATTATTTAAATTATGTTCATCTAAAAATTAAACCCTTTTAGGATTGACTAACCATGGCTAGATGTGATCCAATAAAATTAGTTTCAGCTAATTTGGACTAACAGAGTATCAGAAACAAACAAGTTTAGAATTTAAACCTTTTATGGTATTTTGAATAATGTATTTTTATTATTCACCAAAATGGAGTGAAACCAATTGGGTTGGATAGATAATTTCATAACCTATCCAGAACAGTTTGATTTGTTCCATTTGGAGTTGTAAATCTAAAGTTATGAATTTTCTAAAACTGAGTTCAGTACTGGTTTTTGAATTAAATCTAAATTCGAATAAATAACCCAGAGTGGATAATGTTGAAAACCCTGACAGGGGGGGCCTACAGGTCAGCAACTGCGGGCATGCGCGCGGGTTGCATTTAAACCTGACGGGTGGGGGCCACCCGTCAGTGGCTCCTAGCACGAACCGCTACGCGGCCGTGGATCTGAGATCCAACGGCTGCGATAGCGCGCGTCGCCGGCGACCAGAACCGAGCGGCGCTGCGGCTCCGGCGACGGCGAGGTTGAACAGGGGCTCACCTGGGAGGCTCGGGACGGCGTGCGAACGGTGCGGCGTGACGGCGGCGACTCGAGGAAGAGCTTGGGGCGAACGGCGCCCGCTGGCGTGGCCCCGAGCGACGGCGGCGAGCTCCTCCTCCTCCGCGGCCTCGCTCCAACTCCGGCGAGAAATCGACGGCGATGCTGGGCACGGGACAGAGGGGAAAAGGCGCGGGTGAGAGCGGGGAACACGGGGGGGGGGGGGGGGGGGGGGGCGAGTGGGGCAGAGGGGAGCGAAGGGGAAGGCGCCGTGGCCTGGCCGCGATCGTCGTCTACCTCGGGCTCGGCGAGCTCGAGGAAGACTACGGCGGCCCGAGGCCTCGCGGCTCCGGCCTGAGCTCCCTAGCGGCGTACGAGAGAGAGAGGAGTGGAGAGGAGAGGCAGTGGGGCGGTGTGGAGAATGCAGGGCACGGGGAGGCCATTTTATAGCGGCCGGGCGGCGCACGGTGGACGCGGTGCAGAGGGCACCCGCGGTCGTGCGAGCCCGCCGTAGGCCGGTGGAGGGGTGCGGCTACGCTGCGGGGCGCTCGGGGAACCAGCTGGGCAAGGTGGGGTGGCGTGGCGCGCTCGGGCGTGCTCGGGATTTTGTCCCGGCCGTGGGAGCGCTCGGGCGGTGCGCGGCGTGCGCGTCGTGGCGTGCTGTCGCGGCGTGGCTGCGGCTGCGCGGTGTCTCTGCTGCGCTGCGAGGAGACCAGGAGGCAAGGGAGGGAGAGAGAGAGGGCAGCGCGGCCGGCACGGCGCGGCGTCGCCGCGGCCACAGTGCCGACACGGCGACGTGCGCACGGCCGTCGCTGTCGCCGGCGTCTCCTCGCCGTTCCAGGCCACCATTTGGCTCACTCTTGCGCGCGGCGTGATCGTGGTGAAGAGGGGCATGCCATGGAGGCATCAATGCGACCAATGCACACTGCATTGTTCGAATTGATCCAAGGATTGGCTCGGTTTTTGGATGAACAGAAGATGCACACCAAGTGTTTGTGCAAACTCCTGAACCAAAACAGTACAAACTTTAGGTATTTAATTTCTATATTTTGCTTATTCCATTTGGGTCCAAACTTAGGATCTAGGTTGATTATATTAGTGGCAAGTGATCCATAGCCTTTTTGGAATATTTTGAATATTTCAAATTAAGAATTTATAATTTAAATTGGAGGTTTTGAATTTGTATTTGGAAGGGAATAGTTGGTGGAAATCCAATGGTGGGGTTTTAGAGTATCCCCCCCCCCACTATCCTTGGTTTGAAAAATAAAGTAAGTTTCTTATTTTGGAAAATCTTGTGATATGTGTCACATGGTGTTATAGTTTTGAAATTTTGTTTTGTTTATTTTCTTTCCTTCAACTTTGTAATTAGAGCTAGGATTCAACAATCTTGCAAGCAATGCAAACAAACAATAATCAAGAAATAAACATACACTAATTTTTTTTTATAAGAAAAGTTTTTGTTGGCCCACATTTTTGCATTAATAATTTATATTAATATTTGGGATGTTACAAGTCCCCTTCACGAACTACTCTTCAGAGTGTGACTATCCCTGTCTCGTGGGAATCACTCTCCCACAACGTTATCATCCTTCTTGTTCTCTTTTGTTTACACATGCAGTTATTCACTTGTATTATTGCTTGGCTGATTAGATCAGGGCAAAAATATGAAGAGAATTAAGAGGCTAAAGTTTTAATTAATTGGGACTGGGCACCCCATTTGCCAGCTCTTTTTGCAAAATTATTGGATAAGTGGATGTGCCACTAGTCCATTGGTGAAAGTCTGCCATAAGCAAATGACAAGGGTTATATCGAAAACACCACATACTTCCTCATGAGCTATAAAACATTAACACAAATAAGAGATAATAGCTTTTGAATAAAGGTAGCACACGAACTATTTACTTGGAATGGCAGGGAATACCACATAGTAGGTAGGTATGGTGGACACAAATGGCATGGGTTTTGGCTCAAGGTTTGGATGCACGAGAAGCATTCCCTCTCAGTACAGAGTTTTAGGCTAGCAAGGTCGTTTGAAGCAAAAACAGGATAACAACTGGTACAGCAAGACTTAAATGAAAACATATTGCAAGCATTATAAGACTCTACACTGTCTTCCTTGTTACTCAAACACTTTTACCAGAAAATATCTAGACCTTAGAGATACCAAACATGCAAACCAAATTTCAACAAGTTCTCCGGTAGTTCTTCATTAATAGGTTTTTAACTACATGATGCAAGAGCTTAAACATGATCTACTTGAGAGCTCAAAACAATTGCCAAGCACCACAATATCCAAGACAATGATCTATAAGAATATGTATGTCTTTCTAATATACCATCTACCACATGTAGCATTTTCTAGTTTCCAACCAAACACCAATCAACTTATTTAAACATAAACTCTCCATGTATTTAACAATGAGACAAGAGAGTATTTCTACAAATGTTGCGGCTTTCAGCTTTCGCCAAATAAAAACAATAAATGTTGCGGCTTTCAGCTTTCGCCAAATAAAAACAATAAGTGCTGCGGCTTTCAGCATTCACCATAAATATAAGTGAAGAATACAAGTATTCATAAGAAAAAGAGGAGCGTGTCTCTCTCCCACAAAAGATTGCTAGGATCCAAATTATTCATAAAATGAAAATAACAAAGCAAAAATAAAAGCACACAGACGCTCCAAGTAAAGTACATAAGATGTGAAAGAAATAAAATATAGTTTCACTAGGGATGACCTGATAAGTTTTTGATGAAGAAGGGGATGCATTGGGCATGGCCAAGCTTACACGCTTGAGTCTTTTTGAAATATGCTTGGGTGACCCACGGGGGCATCCCCAAGCTTAGGCTTTTCACTCTTCTTGATCACATCATATCATCCTCCCTCTTGATCCTTGAAAACTTCCTTCACACCAAACTCAAAGTAATCTTTATAAGCGGGTTAGTACATAATCAAAAATTCACATATTCTACATAGACACAATCATCACCAATACTTCTGGACATTAGCTACAGCCACTGATGTTTTGTGGAGCAAAGAAATCCACTCAAACATAGTAAAATAGAGAATGCAAAATAAAAAGCAGAATCAGTCAAAAAATAGAACAATCCGTAAATACGAATTTTTTCGAGGCACGTAAGTTGCTTGGATCGGAAATCTTAAAACTAATGAAAGTTGCGTACATATCTGAGGATCACACACAAAACAATTCAGGACGTTTTGATGTTTCTGGAATTTATTACGAATTAAACGGAAGACAGAAAAAATATGTTCTTGTGTACAGAAATCCAAATCTAGCATCAACTTTCTACTAGAGACTTTTCTTGGTACAACAATGCAATAAAATAAAGATACAAAGGAGTTTCTACAGAGGTGAACAAGCTCCTTGACTCAAATAAAAGAAAAATTAATGAAATAAAATAATGGGTTGTCTCCCATAAACGCTTTTCTTTAACGCCTTTCAGCTAGGCACAGAGAGAGAAAATAGAGTGTTTCCAAGTGAAGAAGCATCAACAGAATAATTTGTTTGAATGATAGAATCAAAAGGTATCTTCATTCTCTTTGTAGGGAAATATTCCATACCTTTCTTAAGTGGGAATTCGTACCTAATATTTCCTTCTTTCATATCAATAATGGCACCAACAGTTCTAAGAAAAGGTCTTCCCAAAAGAATAGGACAAGATGCATTGCATTCAATATCCAAAACAATAAAATAAACGGGGACAAGGTTATTGTTAACCATAAAAAGAACATCATCAACTCTCCCCAAAGATTTCTTCATAGCATTATCAACAAGATAAACATCTAAATAACAAGTTTCCAAGGGTGGCAAATCAAGCATATCATAGAGTTTCTTAGGTATAACAGAGATACTAGCACCAAGATCACATAAAGCATTACAATCAAAATCATTCACTTTCATCTTAATGATTGCTCCCAACCATCTTCTAACTTCCTATGGATAAAAGCTTCACGTTTTAATTTTTCTTCCCTAACTTGAATGAGAGCATTTGTAATATGTTTTGTAAAAGCCATATTCATAGCATTAGCATTAGGACTTCTAGCTAGCTTTTGCAAGAACATAATAACTTCAGAAATATTACAATCATCAAAATCTGTCTCCCATGTTTGTAAAAATTTCAACACTTTTATCAGGAATAGTTTCAGTGGTTTTAGGCAATTTTAAACGTTTTGAAGAAGTAGTAGAAACATTGACAACACCAATTATGTTACCATTAATAGTAGGAGGTTTACTAGCATGTGAAACTTCATCATTACTAGTGGTGGTAATAGTAAAAACTCTAGCTATACTATTCTCTTTAGCAATGTATCTTCTATTTCCCACCTAGCATGCAATTCAGCCATCATCCTAATATTGTTATCAATTTTAACTTGAATAGCATTGGCAGTAGCAAAAGTCTTGTTCTCTTTAACATCATTAGGCATAACTTTTAATTTCAAAAGATCAACATCAAGAGCAAGGCTATCAACTTAATTTAGAAGGAAGAACATCAATTTTACCAAACTTTTCCTCAACAGATTTATTAAAAGCAGTTTCTGTACTAATAAAATCGTTAAGCATGGTTTGTAGATCAGAGGGTACACTTCTATTATTGCTGTAGGAATTAATATTAACATAACCATTACCATTATTAAAAGGATAAGACATAACTTAGTCTTCATAACAAGATTTAAGAGAGCAGGTTTAATTTCATAGAAGTTTGCTTTAGAAGCAGGTGGAGCAATAGGAGTGCATATGAAATGATTATTATTTTTGCTAGTGAAGTCACATAACTTAGTCTTCTCAGGAGTACTCATTTAAGCAAGTAATTTTTTTTTTGTGTTTTTGATATTAAGAAGCAAACAATATAAAATAAACTAAGCAAGACAATAAAAAAATAAAGATACTTCGCCCCGACTTGACAGTGAGGGTGTCAATCTCACCGGCTTGTTGAAAACAAAGGATTACATGTATAGTGTGGAAAATGATGTTTATTTGCAGAGAATGAAAAAGAACAGTGTTTGCAGTAGATTTTATTATAGATGTAAAAGAATGGACCGGGTTCCACAGTTCACTAGTGGTGTCTCTCCATAATAAATGACTAACATGTGGGTAAACAAATTACAGCTGGACAATTGACAAAATAAAGAAGTGCATAACAATGCATATACTAGTCATGGTGTCTACTATGAGATTTACTTGGGCATTACAACATGATTCATAGTCCGTTCCAACCGCATCTATGACTTATAATCCGCCTTCAGGTTTGCGTCCGCACCCCGTTCAGTATTAAGTTGCAAGCAACAGATTATTGCATTAAGTAAAGTGCGCAATGTAAGCAATACAATTATCCTTAGACAAAGCATCATTGTTTTACTCCTAGTGGCAACAACACATCCACAACCTTAGAGGTTGCTGTCACTCCCCAGATTAAATGGAGACAGAACCCACTATCTAGCATAAATACTCCCTCTTAGAGTTACCGGTATCAACTTTGCCAGAGCATCTATTAGTACCGGAGAGCATGCAAGATCATAAATAACATACACATGATATTAAATAAGCAACTTGACATAGTATTCAATATTCATCGGATCCCAGCAAAGACAACATGTAGCATTACAATAATATGATCTTGATCATGTTAGGAAGCTCACAAGATCTAAACATGATGGCACAAGAGGAGAAGACAACCATCTAGCTACTGCTATGGACCCATAGTCCAAGGATGAACTACGCACGCATCACTCCGGAGGCGGGCATGGTGATGTAGAGCCCTCCGGTGATGATTCCGCTCTCCGGTAGGGTGCCGGGAAGAGTTTTGAACCCTCCCGAACTAGGGTCGACGACGGCGGCGGCTGATGCACACGGTGGTGTTGTTGGGAAACCCCAAGAGGAAGGTATGATGAGTGCAGCAGCAAGTCTTCCCTCAGTTATGAAACCAAGGTTATCGAACAAGTAGGAGATGAAGAACACGTCTGAAGGTCTCCCTGACAATGATGCCAGAAAACAGGCGTCGAAGGGGAGGTGGAACCTGCACAACACAATCAAACTACTTTGCCCCAACGAAACAGTGAGGTTGTCAATCTCACTGGCTTGCTGTAACAAAGGATTAAACGTATGTGTGGAGGATGATGTTTGCAGAGAATGAAAGTAACAGTATGAAGTTGGTTGTATTATCAGTTTAAAGAAAAGGATCGGGGTCCATAGTTCACTAGTGGTGTCTCTCCATAAATAATAATAATAATAATAATAATAGTATACATGTGCGTAAACAAATTACAGCTGGGCAATTGACAGAATAAAGAGCTGCATAATGATGCATATACTAATGTCATGATGTCTAGTATGAGATTCATTTGGGCATTACAACAATATACATAGACCGTTTCAACCGCATCTATGACTAATAATCCACCTTCCGGTTAACGTCCGCACCCCTTTCAGTATTAAGTTGCAAGCAACAGATTATTGCATTAGGCAAAGTGTGTAATGTAAGTAATACAATTATCTTTAGACAAAGTACTACTGTTTTATCCCTAGTAGCAACAGTACATCTACAATCTTAGAGCTTGCTGTCACTACCCCAGATTAAATAGAGACATGAACGCACTATCGAGCATAAATACCCCCTCTTGGAGTCACAAGCATCTACTTGGCCAGAGCATCAACTAGCAACGGAGAGCATGCAAGATCATAAACAACACACAACATGATATATTATGAAGCAAATGACATAGTATTCAATATCCATCAGATCCCAGCAAACACAACATGTAGCATTACATAAAGATGATCTTGATCATGATAGGCAGCTCACAAGATCTAAACATGATGGCACAATGGGAGAAGACAACCATCTAGCTACTGCTATGGACCTGTAGTCCAAGGATGAACCACTCACGCATCAGTCCGGAGGCGGGCATGGTGATGTAGAGCCCTCCGGTGATGATTCCCTCTCCGGCAGGGTGCCGAGAAGAGCTTCTGAACCCTCCCGAACTAGGGTTGACGACGGCGGCGGCTCCGTTAGGTTTTGTGGAAAAGTGTTCGGGTCTTAGGTCTTGTATTGTCTGCGGGTATTTGTAGGCGAAAGGGCGAAGGCGGTGGAGGCCCGAGACCACGTCATCAGGTGCTGGCACGGCAGGGGGGGAGCCGCGCCCCCACCTGATGGCGGCGCCTCGGTGCCCTTCTTCGTTTCCTCTTTGGACTTCTGGAACGTGTCGGGAAAAGTAGGGACTTTGGCATAAAAATCATCCAATTCCGAGAATATTTCCTTAAGTGGTTTTCTGAAACCAAAAATAGCAGAAAACAGGGAACTGGCACTATGGCTTTTGTTAATAGGTTAGTACCAGAAAATGCATAAAACAACACAAAGTGTATATAAAACATGTAGCAATTGGTATAATATAAGCGTGGAACATAAGAAATTATAGATACGTTTGAGACGTATGAAGCATCCCCAAGCTTAGTTCTACTCGTCCTCGAGTAGGTAAAACGATAACAAGAATAATTTCTGAAGTGACATGCTTTCACACAATCTTGATCATATAATAATGTAATGCATGTAAATTAAGATCAAATGAATAAAAGCTGTAGTTTATATTGATATCAAATGAGTAATGAATAAACAAGTAGGAAGAACAAAGCAAAACTTTCAATGAATTAGTACTAGAGAACAATCAACCGTGCAAAGTAGATATTAAAGATGATTTAAGATTCAAGAACAACAATATAATCATCTAATGAATCAAACACTCATGACAACTTTGTGAAAGGATCAAGTCAAGCAATAACAATATGCACGTAGAAGATCATCTCTCTATTTGTTCACTCAAAAACAAGCAAGTGTTCAGCGTTGGTTCCTGGCACCAGGATGTTGTGGCTAAAAGAATAATAAGGGGGGTTTGGAAGGCCAACGGAAGAAAGTTTCACACAGTTGAAAGTGATCATTAGACAAGAGGAAGTCTTACAATCGAAGCTATGCTAGGAGTAGTGATTGCCACACAACGGATGCACATAGAGCTATAAGTGTATGAAAGCTCTCCAATGGAACTAGTGGGGGTGCATCTAACTTGCTTGCTCATGAAGACCTATAATGTAAAGTTCCCCACATAGTTATACAACTAGATCATGAAAACTCTTACATATGGAGTAAAGGTGCTAAACATGAGCACAAATGATGACTATGAATATTACAGGTGTTATAACATGAGCACAAGTGTGGATAAAGAGTAGTAATGTTGCCCCCTTTTTATTCTTTCTTTCCTTTTTTTTCTATTTTTCCATTTTTTTGTATTTTTCTGTTTCTCTTTTCGATGGCCTCCATGGCTCTTTTCACTTTTAGGGGCAAACATTCTAACATGACAACACACTTTTGATACAAGGATCTCATAATGGATAAAACATGGTGTATGAAACGGTGCCTCTGCCAGTGTAGCAGGATATGCAATGATCTAGCGTAACATGGGTAAAACCACACATCAGCTATATAGAATCAAGCAAAGCAATATATAAATGAGAAATGACAACAAGTCATGTAATGTAAGATGAAAGTTGCATGGCAATATATCTCGGAACAGCTATGGAAATGCTGTAGTAGGTAGGTATGGTGGATGTTTTGAGGAAGATATTTGGCTTATGTGTAGGAGAACATGATGAAGATCTCCCACGAGCTTTGGATGTACCCGCGAAGTATGCACCAACTCTCAATATGAGAAAGGGCAATGCAAAGTACCGAAGAGGCTAGCAAATATGGTGGTGGAAGTGCCATGAAAACCGCAGCTTTAGAACTCACAAGCAAAAAGATTCCAACTAGAAATATGATCTTACAAGGCATAATGAAAATCACTCCAAGAGGGACTGTGGCAAATGAACAAGTCACTGTTGGGACCCCGACCGTAGCGCATAACACAAAGTCATTATGGTTGTTTTTAAGATTAGAAGTCATATATCATTATGCTATCAACTGGATATTTAAGTGTGGCACAGCTTCAATCTTTCTAGACCAACCATTAATCATTCCACTTTACTAAACCATCATGTTTTACCATTAAGCATATTAATATCTCAAAACAACATCAATGATTCAGGTGACACAATTTAATGATCTACAAGATTATGTATCATTTCATCATACCATCTACCACATTTAACATTTTCTGTTCTTAACCAAACACCAATCAACTTATCTAAAAATAAACTCTCCAAGTATTTAACAATGAGATATGAGAGTATAACATAAGAAAACTAACAGCTCTAACAAGAGATGCATGGAAAACAAGAGCTAATAGTATTGCAGTAGCTATAGAAGAATACTCAACAAGTATAAGTGAGGATTACGAGTATTCAAAAGCAAAAGCGGAGCGTGTCTCTCTGCCACACAAGAATGCTAGGATCCATTTTATTCAGAAAACAAAAATAACAAAAGCAAAAATAAAAACAAACAGATGCTCCAAGTAAAGCACATAAGATGTGGCGGAATTAAAATATAGTTTCACTAGAGATAACCTGATAAGTTGTTGATAAGAAAGGGATGCCTTGGGCATCCCCAAGTTTTGACGCTTGAGTCTTCTTGAAAGATGCTTGGGTGACCCACGGGGGCATCCCTAAGCTTAGGCTCTTTCATCTTCTTGATCATATCATATCATCCTCTCTCTTGATCCTTGAAAACTTCCTCCACACCAAACTCAAAGTAAACTTCATTAGAGGGTTAGTGCATAATCAAAAATTCTCATATTCTGCATGGAGACAATCATTATCATGGTACTGGACATTAGCTACAGCCACTGGAATTTTATGGAACAAAAAGATCCATTAAAAAACAGCAAAAGAACCAATTCAAAATAAATGGCAGAATCTGTTAAAAACAGAACAGTCCGTAAAGATGAATTTTTTCGAGGCACTTAACTTGCTCAAATCATAAAACTCAAAACTAATGAAAGTTGCATACATATCTGAGGATCACGCACAAAAAATCCCAGGTCATTTTGATTTTTCTGCGAAGAGTTATGAATTTAACGGTGGACAGGAGAAAACTGTTCCTACGCAGAAATCCAAATCTAGCATCAACTTTCTACTAGAGACTTAACTTGGCACAACTATGCAATAAAGTAAAGATACAAAAGAATTGCTACAGAGGTAGGCATCTTCCTTGGCTCAAGAAAATAAAATAACAGGAATAAAAAGTGGGTTGTCTCCCATAAGCGTTTTTCTTTAACGCCTTTGAGCTAGGCACAGAAAGCAAAACTCAAGTATTTCCAAGAGAAGAAGCATCCAAATCAATGCAAGAAATCCTCTCAACTATGCATTGTATTTTATCTATATGAGTTTCAAAGATCCCTTTTTCATTACTCTTAGGTTTACTACATTCATCAAAGGGGTTTGCAGGGACAATCCAATCAAAATTTTCTTCCAAGGATTCATGCATAGCTACAAGTTTAATAGGTATTGGTACTTTGATTACTTCTCCCTTTTTAGGTTCGGTTTGCCCCAATTTTTCTAGTGTATTGATGACCTCTACATATGAGCCTAGCATATTAAAGCGATTAAAAACTTTTCTAGCTTCTTTAGCAACATCACCAAATTCTTTAAGCAGAGTTTCTGGAATAAAGTCTTTCTTTTCAGCATTTTCAACATTATGAAGATCAAGAAACATTTGTTGAATTATGGGATGGAGGTTAACAAACCTAGCCTCTAGCATGTGAACCAAGGAAGCAGCAGCAATTTCATAATTTGGAGCAAGTTCTGCTATGGATCTATCCTCAAAATCATCATGCATACTAACATGGTCAAAGAACTCTTCAATATTATCTTTTCCAATTATAGAACCACTTCCTACTAGCAGGTCTTCCAGGGTGTACTTAGGGAGCAACATTTTAACAGAAATAAAGCTAAAACCGAAATATAAATATTAATGCAAGTAGCTATTTTTTTTGTGTTTTTGATAATAAGAAGCAAACAAGATAATAACAAAGTAAATAAAATGCAAGTAACTAATTTTTTTGTGTTTTTGATATTTAATAGCAAACAAAACAGGAAATAAAATTTAACTAAGCAAGACAAAAACAAAGTAAAGAGATTGGGAAGTGAGAGACTCCCCTTGCAGATGTGCTTTAGCTCCCCGGCAACGGCGCCAGAAAACAGCTTGATGCACACGGTGGTGTTGTTGGGAAACCCCAAGAGGAAGGTATGATGAGTGCAGCAGCAAGTCTTCCCTCAGTTATGAAACCAAGGTTATCGAACCAGTAGGAGATGAAGAACACGTCTGAAGGTCTCCCTGACAATGATGCCAGAAAACAGGCGTCAAAGGTGAGGTGGAACCTGCACAACACAATCAAACTACTTTGCCCCAACGAAACAGTGAGGTTGTCAATCTCACTGGCTTGCTGTAACAAAGGATTAAACGTATGTATGGATGATGATGTTTGCAGAGAATGAAAGTAACAGTTTGTAGTTGGTTGTATTATCAGTTTAAAGAAAAGGACCGGGGTCCACAGTTCACTAGTGGTGTCTCTCCATAAATAATAATAATAATAATAGCATACATGTGGGTAAACAAATTACAGCTGGGCAATTGACAGAATAAAGAGCTGCATAAAGATGCATATACTAATGTCATGATGTCTAGTATGAGATTCATTTGGGCATTACAACAATATACATAGACCGTTCCAACCGCATCTATGACTAATAATCCACCTTCCGGTTAGCGTCCGCACCCCTTTCAGTATTAAGTGGCAAGCAACAGATTATTGCATTAGGGAAAGTTTGTAATGTAAGTAATACAATTATCCTTAGACAAAGTACTACTGTTTTATCCCTAGTAGCAACAGTACATCTACAATCTTAGAGCTTGCTGTCACTACCCCAGATTAAATAGAGACATGAACGCACTATCGAGCATAAATACCCCCTCTTGGAGTCACAAGCATCTACTTGGCCAGAGCATCTACTAGCAACGGAGAGCATGCAAGATCATAAACAACACACAACATGATATATTATGAAGCAAATGACATAGTATTCAATATCCATCAGATCCCAGCAAACACAACAAGTAGCATTACATAAAGATGATCTTGATCAAGATATGCAGCTCACAAGATCTAAACATGATGGCACAATAGGAGAAGACAACCATCTAGCTACTGCTATGGACCCGTAGTCCAAGGATGAACTACTCACGCATCAGTCCGGAGGCGGGCATGGTGATGTAGAGCCCTCCGGTGATGATTCCCCTCTCCGGCAGGGTGCCGAGAAGAGCTTCTGAACCCTCCCGAACTAGGGTTAACGACGGCGGCGGCTCCGTTAGGTTTTGTGGAAAAGTGTTCGGGTCTTAGGTCTTGTATTGTCGGGGGGTATTTGTAGGCGAAAGGGCGAAGGCGGTGGAGGCCCGAGGCCACGTCATCAGGTGCTGGCGCGGCAGGGGGGAGCCGCGCCCCCACCTGATGGCGGCGCCTCGGTGCCCATCTTCGTTTCCTCTTTGGACTTCTGGAACGTGTCGGGAAAAATAGGGACTTTGGCATAAAAATCATCCAATTCCGAGAATATTTCCTTAAGTGGTTTTCTGAAACCAAAAACAGCAGAAAACAGGGAACTGGCACTGTGGCATCTTGTTAATAGGTTAGTCCCAGAAAATGCATAAAAATGCACAAAGTGTATATAAAACATGTAGCAATTGGTATAATATAAGCATGGAACTTAAGAAATTATAGATACGTTTGAGACATATCAGCGGCTACGGGATGTCTCATGGAAAAGTGATCGAGTGCCTAGGGTTTTCCCGAGGAGGGGTTTAAATAGGCGAAAAGGCAACATCGGTCGGTGCTCGAGGGCCCCACACCACGTGGCGGCGCAACCAAGGGTGGGGCTGCGCCACCACTAGGTGTGGGCTCCTCGTGACTCTTCTTTGTCTCCCCTTTGGACTTCGTGAACGTGTCGGGAAAAATAGGGACTTTGCAATTTCTTTCGTCCAATTCCGAGAATATTTCCATAACAACTGTTCTGAAACCAAAAACAGCAGAAAACAGAAACTGGCACTGTGGCATCTTGTTAATAGGTTAGTCCCAGAAAATGCATAAAAATGATATAAAGTGTATAAAATTGATCTGGTCGCTTTATGGACCTGGCCCGCCACATGCACAATCCCCTCGAGGATCATTTTGGTGGCGAGATGTTTTCAGTTTGGTGGATCTATACAGAAGCATAACCCGTACGACCGTCAACAATGGGGAGGATACCCTATTTTGGAAAGATTTCTGGGTCAAAGATGAACTCCTATGCCATACCTTACCGCACCTTTACTCATTCACACTAGATGAAGACATATCAGTGGCTACCATGCGGCAGATGGATCAGCCTGGGGATATGTTTGCATTACCACTGTCGGTTGAAGCTTATGATGAACTAACTGAGATTAATACCACCATGCATGCAACACAATTTGATGTTCAACAGCCTGATACAAGACAATTTATATGGGGGAACTCCTCCTACTCATCAGCCCGGTTCTATAAATTTGCTTTTGACCGGGTGGACTGTGATCCGAACTATGAGGCGATTTGGAAGTCTAAATGTCTTCCCAAATTAAGAGTTTTTCTGTGGTTACTCCTCAATGATAGACTGAATACAAAAGATCTCATGTCTCGCAAACATTGGACTATTCCTGGAGGAGACCTATGTATTATGTGCAATACTGGAGAGTCCGAAACAAGGCAACACCTCTTCTTTGAATGCCCCTTTGCCTTGAGCTGCTGGGATTATGTTGGTATCCAATGGAGGCCGGATTCATCCTTATTGAGCAACTTATCACGCCTCAGATCTGCCTTCTCTGGTCCCTGCTTCACCGAGATCATCGCCTGTGTGACCTGGAATATATGGAAAATAAGGAATGAAGAAATTTTTCAGAACATCGCTCACTCCTTCGGTAGATGGAAAGTCAAATTTCTGTCTGACCTTATCCTACATCAGCATAGACTTAAAAAGTTAGATGGACAGCGTCTACTCTCCTGGACTAGGAGCTTGGCTACCTAAGTCATATTTTTGAACACCTTTTTATCTCATATGTATCACTGTCTCACTTTCCAACCCCCCTAAATGTAATCATCCTGTAATTGGAGGAGACTCATTTTATTATAAAATTTCAACCGTAGGGATTTTCCCTACGGTAAAGGTGTTCAAAAAAAATAAAGTGTATAAAATATGTTGCAATTGGTATAATATAAGCATGGAACAACAGAAATTATGGATACGTTGGAGACGTATCAGTTCGATATTTTAGTTGTGGTGCTATTCTTCTAGTGGTGTCATGTGAACATCGACTACATGACACTTCACCTTTATGGGCCTAGGGGAATGCATTCTGTATTTGAATATTAATTGTGTGGTTGCCGGAGTGACAGAAACCTAAACCCCCGTTGGTATCTCGATGCATGAGGGATAGCAGGATCTCAGAGTTTAAGTTTGTGGTTAGATTTATCTTAATTACTTTCTTGTATTTGCGGATGCTTGCAAGTGGTATAATCATAAGTGTGTATTAGTCCTAGGAAGGGCGGTGCATTAGCATAGTGTTGGGAGGATCATAACCCGGTAGGCCCACCGACCTAGAAGATAAGCCGGCCTGGTAGAGACTTGGGCCGGATCAAGCATAAAGAGATGGGCCGGGTCCCACGTAAGCCGGTGTGCGACGTGTGCCTTGGCCCACAAGACAAGAAGGATCCAGAAGGTTGGAGACCAAGTACAAGACGGAGTCCTGATAAGGAAGGCGAAGACTTAGAAGGCTTAGAATAGAGTCCGGGTACGATTGTAACCCAGATCCCCGCTTGTACCTCCGGCAAGACTCCCCGCCTATATAAGGGGGTCTCCTGGTTCCTAGAGAGATAAGTCGAAAAGCCCCAGCAATCCCTAGTTCGAGAGATTGTAATCGAGACCCGGAAGCTAAGGCGCCGAGTCCTCGAAACCCGATATCAATAAAGCAAAGCAGGAGTAGGTCTTTACCTCAAGAAGAGGGGCCGAACCTGGGTAAACCCTTGTTTCCCCACGCCTCGCTAGACAAGCTTCAGATGTCAGAAGTCGCTATGTCCCAACACTCAAGTTTCCAACCGGAAACATCTGTCGTGACAATCCCACGACAGTTGGCGCCCACCGTGGGGCCTGCGGCTAAGAACATCAGTTTCGTTGGAGAAGCGCGGCGCGGTATGGAAAACCTAGCTATCAGCCAGATCTACACGCTCCTAGGAGGGGAGCGGATCGTGGACGATTTTGGTTGGAAAGAAGAAGCAGATCAGCTGGAAACCGGATCTATGATCATCTTTGGTCAGATCGATGTTTTCGTCGGGGTAATCCGGTCCACCGGAGCCGGCTCAGATCAGTATGAGCCGGAATACGAGTCAGAGTCTGGGTCAACTACCATGGCCCAGACAGATGGAGAAGAGTCTGTTGGATCAGCAGAGTGCGAAGTCATGACCATAGAGGAAGAGGCGGCGATTCAAGCTCTACAGGATTCTATTGTCGCACCAACAAACGTATCAGATCTGGACACAGATACCGAGTCAATCTTGCCACTGTTTGAGGATCGTTGGGGGTATGGACTTGAGGAAGAAGATCACCCGGCGTCCCCAGGACCCGTACGTCATATGACGGTTCACGTCGTGACCACGGGCCAGCCGACTGACGGGGGAACAGCCTCCACTAGTGACAAGACAGACGCAGAGAGAACCGCGAGACGGAACAGAGAAATTTGGGACCAGGGTCAGCTTGGCATGCCGCGCCCGGCGTATGCACCACCCAACCCGAATACCGGAGCAGTTTTACCGACTTTCAGCGCAGCAATTCAGACACACACACCAGCGCCTGGAACGGCATTCACAAACCCGATCCTGGCAAATACCCCTGTTCAGCCGCCTACAGCGAACGATCAGACGAGGGCCGGTACATTAGGAAACCCGGCGCAGAACTTGGGAGAAGTAACAAACACCAACTCAGCCATACAGAGAGAACTTGAAGATCTGAGGCGGGCCGTGGCAAGAGCAAACCAAGATCGCGCGGATGAAGCCCAGCGTGTAGCAGAGAAGGAGCGGCTTTTGGCTCAGCAGGAACAGAGGTTACAAGACGAAAGAAACGCTCTCCAGAGAAGGAGGGACGAATTTACCGTAGTACAGAACATGAGGCGCGGAAGCCGGCAGCATCTACCAACCGGAACAAACGCCATAGTACCTCAAGTCCTCGAGTACCAGACAACACCCATCAACATGCCCGCACCCGTGGCGGTGGCTAACCCTGTAGTGGGAGCCGGCGCGCCACAGGCCGGGTTACAAGCAGCGCAAGCTGGAAGAAACGCGGGAAGCCCGGCCGGAGGAGCTAGAGCCGGGGATGCGGTCGCAGAACAACTACCCCACCACCCTCTAGGTTTAACACTCCCCCGGGTCATTATAATAATCCAGTTGACAATGTTTTTGCAGCTGCACATGCCCTAGAGTAGATCCCGTTCGATAATTCACCAGCCGGCATTGAAGCACGGCGAGCCATAGATTTATTGCGTACCGCCATGATCCAGCAGAACAATAACCCACGCGGCTCGCAAGTGTTCAATTCAGAGCCACAAAGGAGTCGTACTAGAAGCCGGCACGGAGAGCCGGCGGTAGCAAGATCAGTCCAGAACCGGCTCAGGCCGGTAAGCCAGCAAGTTCAGCAACAAAACCAACAAGTGATGCAGCAACAACAGCCAGCGGCCACACCTCAGAGGGTAGTCGCGCCGGCTATGTCCGCGGCACAGTCAATAGTCAACAGCTCAAGGGCAAGGCGTGCAGCTGCGGCGGCAGCGCCTCCAGGAGCAGGAGCCGGAGCCGGAGTGGTGATCCCCGCTAGAACTGCCGCATCTTCGCCTGCGTCGGGTCACGGAGGGGGCACTTCCTCAAACTTGACAGGACCAAAGTGTTTATCAGATGCCATAAGGGCGGAGCCGTTTCCCGAAAAATTCAAAGAACCAACCAAAGTAAGCAATTACGAGCCGAACATGAACCCAGAGACGTGGTTGAGTAGTTACGGCATGGCCATGGACATGAAGAACGCGACACCAAACTTATGTGCCCGTTACATGTACCTCATGATGGCGGAAGGAGCACCCAAGATATGGTTGGACCGGCTTCCACCACGCAGTATCAACTCTTGGGAGGAGTTAAAGGCGGCATTTATCAAGAACTTCGCTGGAACATGCAAGAAGCAGTACACCGAGGCAGATTTGGATCGCTGTGTCATGAGAAAAACCGAGTCGGCAAGGCAATGGATGTCCCGAGTCACAGAGATCTTGCAATCATCCATCAACATTTCACCGCATACGGCTATAACATACATGGAGAAAAATTGTGGTTTTGATCCTTTGACACACAAGCTAGGACGTATGAAGGAAGCCCCGGCTTGCAGGGAGATCTCGATAGGGGAAGTGGTAACAACAGCCAACAAGTATGCAACCACAGATAAAAGGCCGGGTGAGACAGAGGAACAACCGGGTCAGTGGAGGCCGTAACCCGAATCAAAATCATAACAATGGCAACCAGAATGGGAATAACAAGCGCCCGTATGAGGGTGGAAATTCAGAGTTCGTAGGAGCGACCTAGACGACGGGTTACAGAGGGTCAAGACCCGGAGGCGATTTTAGGGGAGGTCTGTCAAGGAGTGATTCCCACGAAGCTAGGGATAGTCACTCTCTGGGGAGAAGTTCGTGGAGGGGACTGAACAGGTTGGTCTACAACCCTCAACTGGCCCGGCGACGATGCTCGACGAGCTCGGAGAGGGAAAGCACGACAGAGACAACACCAACCCGTACCCAGGTTCACGGCCCTCTGGAGGAGGTAAAACCGCTACTCCTGCTTGTCTGAATTGCGCTGTAGAGGGTACAGTACAATGAGTTTGCCGAGGGCTCGCTCGCGGCGGCGCAGAGCTCAAAGAGGGAAGCTGAGGTCCTCTTCCTCCTCGAGTTTGCTAAGCTAGGTTAAGCTATGGTGCCGGTAGTCGATTAATCGATCTCCCCCTCGCTACGGAGGGGTTCCCTCTCCTTTTATAGGTGCCTCGGGCCTCATCCTTGGGACCTGCGCAGCGGAAGGGTTCCCACATGGCGACGGCACGGAGGAGTGGGGTGCACCGTGGCTGGGTTGTCCATGGACTCGGTCCATGGTCGTAAAGCCTGCTCGTGACGCCAGAAAGTCACCGTCCACGCAGGACGGCCAACCGGTGCTGCAGAGATAGTGGGGGTGACCACGGTGACGTCGTCCTTGGAGCGTAGCGCCGGCCAACTGCTTTATCACCAAAGAGGAAACCCTCGTAAGCCGGCGCAGGGGACACAGCTTTGTTGACTCCTTTAATCACCAAAACGGCAACTGCGGCGCCGTCGTAATCGCGCGCAGACGCGCGCGTCACTCTGCGGCGCGGCAGTGGCCATGTGCGCCTTGCAGCGGTTGCTTCGTAGCGAAGTATCTCCACAGGGCCGGGCGGCCTTGTGGAGGGATTCGCGTTGCCTCCTCTCCACGGGAGAGGGCCCTGTAGAGGGCAGCCTCGGGAGGGGCCTCTTCAGGCCTGCGCTGCCCCCTTCAGCCCTCTCGAGGGTTTTTCCTCTCGAGGGTCTCTCCAAGCGTTTTGCTTGGTCCTTAGTCGTTTCATCGACACTATCGCGTCTGAGGGCTGTGGAGAGTGGGCTCTGCACACCCTGGATCCCACTGGGCCGACAGTAGCCCCCGGGCCCATAACGGGCACGGCGAGGCCCATCGGGTCCAGACAAAGCGTCGTGGGTCCAAAATGTCCGGCCGGCCCGTGACACGCGTCGTCCGGTGGTGAGTTTGCGGCGACTCGGTTTCTCCGGTAGAAACGTGCGTCGTGGGGGGTCCCACCACGACCACCACGACCGCGCCTTGGTAACTGCCCAAACGGGGTATAAAGCTGCGCGCCGGTCCGAACCGCAGTCATTACTCCCATTCCGCGCATTCAGTCTCCTAGCTCTCGGCCTCCTAGCTTTCCTTCTCCGGCGAACTCCTTCCTTCTCCGGTGAACTCTTTCCTTCCTCGGCACTCCGCTTCTTGCATCTTCCTTGACAATGGGCGGACCGAAGGGCAAGGCGGCGATGGGGTCACTCCCCTCCGATGCGCAGGGCGAAGAGGCGCTTGGCCCCGCTCTGATCGGCGAGCGCGTTAATGCGGCGGCACTGGACAAGATCCAGCACCTGGTCGCCGGGAAGACCAACGAACACGGCGCCAGCGCCATCCGGGCCGCCAAGCTCGGCCGTCTCCCGGCGGGGTTTTTCCCCATCTTCCTTCACACCCTGTTCGCCGGATTGGTGCCTCCGTACTCGCCCTTCTTGGAGGCGGTTCTAAAGTTCTACCAGATCCATCTCCTTCATCTACACCACAACGCTATCCTCGTCCTCTCCATCTTCGCCTACTTGTGCGAGGCCTATTTGGGGGTGCAGCCCTCGGTGGCCCTCTTCCGGAGCTCCTACGCGCTCCGGAATTCCGCGAAGTCCGAGCGGACGGGATGCGTGTCATTCCGCATCGTGGACGGCATGGGGGACGTCTACATCCCCATGTCGTGGAGCGGCGAGAAGCCCGTCACGGCGGTGGTGAAGAAGGTGGACGACTTCAGGTAGAAGTGGTTCCTCATCGGCGCCTCGTCCCGGAGCTCTTTCCTCGACACTCCGGAGGCGCCGCCCGTGAAGAATACTCACTGGGGCAAGCAGGCCTTCCAGGGTCCACAGATAGGAGCCCTCCTGTCGCGCATGAGGACGCTTCGGGCGAACGGCCTTACCGGCCAGCTGATCGCGGAGGACTTCGTGCGCCGCCGCATCGCGCCTCTACAGGCGCATAAGAAGCCGATGTGGATGTACTCGGGCCCCTCCGACCCGATGCGACTCCACCCCTGCGACCATCGCCCCGCCGTCATCGAGACCATCATGGGCGGCCTCTTCATCAACCCCGACGTGCCCGTGGCGATTGCGGCGGAGCTGAGGCCTCTTCATCAGATGAACCTGGCTTCGCGCCTGGCGATTCTGGAGCGGATGCCCACCTTCACCCCGCTAGGCCTGGCGGGGGAGGAGGAGGAAGAGGGGCCCATGCCCATGGCGAAATGACCAGACACGGCGGAGTCGCCATACGCGTCTGACACCGAGCTGGGCGACGTGGCGGCTGGGGCCATCCCCTCTGCAGGCGGCGCGAGCTCGTCAAGGGCCTCGCCCCCTCCTGAGGAGGTCTTCGAGCGCTCGTCTAGCGATGACGAGGAGGCCGAGGCGGGGCGACAGGAACCCCGGACCAAGGCGGCACACAACAGGCCTGCCGGGGAGCCCCCGAGCGCTCCCCTCAAGAGAAAAGCTGAGGCGGCTCCGGAGGGATCCGGAGTCCGGGCCACACCTTCTTGGCGTTCGTCCGGCATGGCGTGGGTTGACACCCGCGCCAAGAAAACTGGGTAAGTGCTTTTAACTTGGTTCTCCTTCTTCAGTATTTGCTCGTCTACTCCCCTCTGACAAGTCTTCTTGTTCTCTGCTAGTGACCCGGCGCCTGCGAAGCGCCGAAGGCTTCGGAAGGCGGCGGATGTGAAGAAAACCGCTCCGGAGGCCGCGGCAGAGGCCGCAGCAGAAGAGGCCCCGAGGCCTGCGGAGGAAGTCCCTGCAGGCCCTCACGGGGATGCTCCTCAGGCTGAGGCGACCGCGCCGCCTCTGGAGGGGGAGCACCCTGAGGAGCGGGCGGAGAAGGCGCCCAATCTGCTGCGCGCTGCGACCCTGCCAGTGCCGCAGGAGGCCGCGGCAGGCACTACGTCGGCCCCGAGCCCGCCAAAGGCCGACAAGACGGTGGGAGCAGATCTCCCGCCGCCCCCGCCAAGCACCACGGCGGAGGAGGAGGCTGCGGCTACGGGGCAGACTTCTCCTGCCCCGGGAACCCAGGGCGAGGTGCCGCCTGAGGGGGCCAACGCCGGCGCGCAGGACGCGGGCGCCGAAGCGGAGGACTCGCCGCCAAGCCCTCAGGCCCGCGCGGAGGCTCCCCGCTCTAAGCTTGACGCGGGCGCAGGGCCTTCCGCTCCGAGCGGAACTTCCCAGGCCCTTGCCCTCGGCAGCTGGGACTGGAGCACGGGGCGTCGTGACGTCGCCTTCCGCTTGGTGCGGGAGTCCCTGGAGGGGCTGGAGTCCCACCTCGCTCAGGAGGACCGGGAGCTTGCCCGGCAGCGAGACGAGCTCGCGGAGGCTTGGGCCGCGTTCCACGCGGCTGTGGAGGCTCGCCGGCGGAGCGACCAGGCCCTGCAGGCGGAGCGCGAGGAGGCGCTGCGCTTAGCCGAGGAGGTCCGCGAGGGCGCCATGCGCGACGCCGAAGAGCTTCTGCAGCCCTTGAAGGCCGAGCGCCGGGCAGCGGCGGAAGACTTGGCCGCGGCCAGGGCAGAGCGGGAGGCTGTGGAGCACTCCCTGGCAGCCAAGCACCATGAGCTTGTCGAGCTTGATGCCAAAATCCTCGCCGACTCCGAGACCGTTCGGACCGCCCTGGAGGGGGTCCGCGCGAGCTTGGACGCCAGGGGACGGGGCCTGAGCGAGCGCGAGGAGGACGTGCGCCGCCGCGACGAACAGCTGGCGTTGAGGGAGCAGGAGCTGTCGGGGCAGCGCGCCGCCCTCGAGGCCCGCGAAGAGAGCCTGGCCGCGGCGCTCAGCAAGCACGAGCGTGAAGTGTCCACCCACAAGGCGGGCGTGGAACGCTTCAACGCTAGGTTTGCCGAGCGAAAGGAGGAGGCGGCGAAGATGCTCCAGGAGCGGGAGAAGGAGTACCACGCCGCCATCTCTCGAGACTACAGCGAGAGGTTCACCAAGCAGGAGAGCCGCTTCAAGAAGAAGCTTGGCGAAAGCGACGCCCGGATCCATCAGCTCGAGAATATGAACGCCACCCTCGTCGCCAAGGTGAGGCGCGAAGCGGATCGTCGCCGCGTTGCTGAGGAGGCTCGCAAGTGCACGGAGCAGGACCTCGCCTCCCTCATGGCCGACATGGAGGAGATGAACCAGCAGGTGGGCCCTGCTGTGGAGAAGGCGGTGGAGGCCGCTGAGAGCGCTCAGGCGGCGCGGGTGCTCTTGCAGCAGCGGGAGCGCATGTTCCAGTCCTTAGTGGGCCGGGGCAACGAGCTCGCCGCGAAGCTGGGAGCGGAAGCGCCGGCCGTCCCTGCTTAGGGCAACTCCGACGCCGCCACCTACCTCATGTACTTCGAGCAGCTCTTCACAGCGCTCGAGGGCCCTGCCGTGGAGCTCCGCGACGTCGTCGAGGAGGAGTGCTGCCAGCTCCTGGCGGTAGCGGTCGACCGCATCTTCACCAATCTCCAGCACCTCCAGCCGGGCTACGACTTCACCGCGGTGACCGAGCCTCTCGAGGGGGAGAAAGGGTGGAAGATCTCCAACTCCATCCGCGACCAGGTCGACGACTTCTGCAGCCGCTTCAAGCGGGCCGCGGCGGATGATGATGGTGGCGAGGAGGGCGATGATGAGGAGGGCGAGCCTGAAGGAGAAGAGTCCGGGGAGGACGATGGCGATGCCTCTGCCTGACTTCTTCCTGAAATGTAATGCGCTTGTAGCGCCGTAGGGATATTTGCCTTAAAGACTTTTGCCGTTCAGTCTGTAACACACTTCATATTTCTAAGCATGTGCTGCTAAGTTTGTGTGTGTGCCCCTCGAGGGCCTTTTGCTTTACTGCCATGTCTTTTTCGCTCTGCGTCGCTAGGACCCTTCTCCTCGCGCTATGACTCCGCCGCTGCGGTATGCTCGAGCAATGACTCGGCAAGGCCGGGGGGAGTTTAAGGCTTAGAGAGGTAGGAGTACTCGAGGCGTGATGCTCAAGGGACCCCCTTTGACGCGCAAGCAGTCCATGGAGAGTGAGGGAAAAGGGACGCTCGAGGGACGCAGAGTGCTCGTGAGAGAGACGCAGAGATTCTCCTGGTGTGAGCAGGGAACTTAGCTTCGCGAGGCTTTCGCCCTGCGTAGGACTCCCTTGGCGATGCGTTTCTCTCTAGGGGCCGAGTTTCTCCTCCACAAGCTTGGAGAGACTCTTGTTCCCTGTGAATGTTAGAGAGGCGAACCAAACCGCTAGAGCATAATATTTGGGACTCATGCGCG
The DNA here is from genome assembly GCA_026929855.1 of Poa annua. Taxonomy (NCBI): domain Eukaryota; kingdom Viridiplantae; phylum Streptophyta; class Magnoliopsida; order Poales; family Poaceae; genus Poa; species Poa annua. The sequence goes on from CM049434.1 coordinate 59,181,191, forward strand.
CTTATAGGCTTCCTCATGGGTATCTCGCGAGGAGAGAGAGTACCAAGGTCCTTTGGAGAGGTGGCGTGTATCCGGGAGCATGCCCTTTAGCCAGAGCTCAGGGTCCCTTGGGTTTTGCAGTGCTGCTGGGGTGCTCTTGAGGCACAGGCACCGTACTCAGCCCCCGCTCGCGAGGTGCACACGAGAAGAATATAAGCGCACATGGAAAGGTAAATGACGAAAGTAAACTTGCCATTGAAATATTACACAGCGGCGCCTCAGCGCAGAGTTCACTTAGGAACGAAAATGGCGCCAGAGCGCAATGTTCTCTTGGGAACGAAATTGGTTCATTACACTTGGGTTTGCCAAGCTAACGTCCCTTCCATGTCGAGGCATGGGGACCACCCATTAGTGGCAGAGGTTCACTGCGTCCTGCGGTGGCTCATTGGCAGGAGAGCTCGGAGGGCTGACCCTTAGGAGAAGCTTGGAGGTGAAGCCGTGAGCTTCCCTCTAGAGACAAAAAATGCCTGGCGTGACAATGATCACGGGTAGAACTTGCGTAGGTGTGCGATGTTCCACGGGTTCTTGACGGGAATGCCGTCTTCAGTCTCGAGGCGTACCGCGCCAGGCCTGGCGATATGGGAGACCCTGTAGGGGCCTTCCCACATCGGCGAGACCTTGTGGAGGCCTTCTCTGCAGAGGATTCGCCTGAGGACGAGGTCGCCCGCCTCAAGAGTGCGTGAGCGCACATGGCGGCTGTGGTAGCGTCGCAGGTCTAGCTGGTATTTTGCTGCTCTGAGGGCGGCACGGCGGCGCAATCCCTCGAGAAGCAGCATGTCGTCGTTGTGGAGGTCCTTTTGGGTGTCCTCGTTGAAGGCCAGGACCCGTGGAGATCCATGCCTGATCTCTGCGAGGAGGACTGCTTCGGCTCCGTAGACGAGGGCGAACGGCGTTTCTCCCGTGGGTCTTGAAGAGGTTGTGCGCATGGACCAGAGCACAGATGGGAGCTCATCGATCCAGCCCTTGCCGCGGCCCTTGAGGATGTTGAAACTTCTGGTCTTGAGGCCCTTAAGGACTTCCGCATTTGCCCGCTCGGCTTGACCATTGCTCCGTGGATGAGCCACCGAAGCGAAGCAGAGCTTGATGCCGAGTTTTTCACAGTAAGCCCGAAAGATGCCGCTGGTAAACTGCGAGCCATTGTCGGTGATGATGCGATTAGGCACTCCAAAGCGGCAGACCAGGCTCCTGATGAATTTCACCGCTGCTCCGGCTGGTATGGTGCGCACTGGCTCAACCTCGGCCCACTTGGTGAACTTGTCGACGGCAACGAAGAGGAAGCGGTAGCCCCCCTGCGACTTCGGGAAGGGGCCCAGGATGTCCAGCCCCCAGACCGCGAACGGCCAGGAGAGCGGGATGGTCTGGAGCCCCAGCGCCGGCTGGTGAATTTGCTTGGCGTGGTACTAGCAGGCGTCGCAAGCTTGGACGATGGTGACCGCATCTTGAAGCACTTGTGGCCAGTAGAACCCGCTCCTGAAGACCTTGCCTGCGAGGGTGCGCGCACACGAGTGGTGGCCGCACTCCCCGCTATGGATGTCCTTGATCAGCGTTTGGCCTTCCTCAGGAGGGACGCATTTGAGCGCGATGCCATTTGGGCGCCTGCGGTACAGGTCTCCCTCAAGGATGCAGTAGGATTTTGCCTGTCGAGCGATTCGCTCTGCCTCCGCATCTTCCTCGGGGAGGATCCCTTTTGCCAAGTAATCTTTGAGCTCGTGAATCCAGCTTGTGTCCTGGTGAGCCGCCGTTAGCAACAGACGCTCCCCTGTGTGGGGACCATAGTCGGGTGCCCCAGCTTCAGGAAGTGGCGGGAGTGCTTCGTCCGTGCTTGCGGCTGTAGCCTCTCGAGGCTGCTTGATGGATGCTTTGGTGAGCCTTTCTTCAAAAACGCCCGCCTGCTGGGCCTGCCTTCGCGAGGCTCGCTTGGCGATGTCATCGGCCTCCTGGTTCTCTTTCCTCGGGATGTGCATGAGCTCCATGCCCCTGAAGTGCTTCTCAAGCCTGCGGACCTCTTCAAGGTATGCGGCCATGTGGTCGTCCTTAGGCGTATAGCTTTTGTTGGAGAAGTTGACAAGCAGCTGGGAGTCGCCCTTGACGAGCAGGTGCTTGACGCCTAAAGCGATGGCGGCCCTTAAGCCGGCGAGGAGGCCTTCGTATTCAGCGATGTTGTTGGAGATCTTGTCAATCGTGAAGCACAACTGGACAGCGTAGTAGAGCTTGTCGCCTTTGGGCGAGGTCAAGACGACGCCTGCCCCGCCATTGCGGCAGGCGAAGGCTCCGTCGAAGTGCATGGTCCAGTGGCTGGGCATTATGTCTCCGGAGGGCTCGGCCTCTTCTCCCCGAGGCTCTTCAGGGCTTGGGTCAGCCCATTCTGCGACGAAGTCTGGCAGCGCTCGTCCCTTGACGACTCTTGTGGTGTCGAAGCGCAAGTTGAATGGCTGCAGCTCTATGTTCCAACCCGCGACACGATCTGTGGCGTTAGGATTGCGCAAGATCTGCTCCAGGGGGAAGGAAGTGACCACCGTGATGGGGTGGCCCGGGAAGTAATGTCTCAGCTTCCTGGAGGCGATGAGGAGAGCGACGAGAAGCTTCTGCTGCATTGGGTACCGCTCCCGAGCATCCCGCAGTACCGTGCTGACAAAGTACACGGGGTGCTCGACAAGGGCTGTCGATGGAGGTGCAGCGTCGGCTCTCTGTGGAGGCTCTTCAGGGCCCTTGTCGAGATTTGCCTGTGGAGGGATCTCGGCAAGGGTGTTGGGAGCAGACTTGTCTTGAGGCTGTGGGCCTGGCAGTGGGTCTGTGGAGACTGCTCCTTCGCCGAGATCTTTGTCGGGCGGCTTTGGGCTTGGAGTGGCAGCGCTCTTCTTGGGGAGGACTGGCTCTTCCCTCTCGACCACCAGGACGGCGCTTGCGGTCTGAGGAGTGGCTGATAGGTACAGCTTCAGATGTTCGCCTGTCCTGGGGGCCACCATGACTGGTGGGCTGGCCAAATATCTCTTCAGTTCTTCGAAAGCCTTGTCCGCCTCGGGGGTCCACTTGAATGTGCCGGATCTCTTCATGATCTTGAAGAATGGCAGGGCTCTCTCGCCGAACTTAGAGATGAAGCGGCCCAGGCTAGCCATAGAGCCTGCTAGGCGCTGCATGTCCTTGAGTCGGCGAGGGGGCTGCATCCCTTCTATGGCCTTGATCTTGTCAGGGTTTGCTTCTATGCCGCGGTGGGATACGAGGAACCCGAGGAGTTTGCCTGAAGGCACCCCGAAGACGCACTTGGCGGGGTTCAGCTTGATGTTCACATTGCGCAGGCTGGCGAAGGTTTCCTCGAGATCCTTCAAGAGGGTGTCTCCTTCGCGAGACTTGACCATGATGTCGTCGACACATGCCTCTGCATTTCTGCCCATCTGTGCCCCCAAGGCTATTCTGATGAGCCTCTGGAAAGTGGCGCCGGCGTTCTTCAGGCCGAAGGGCATGCAAGTGCAGCAATACACACCACAAGGGGTGAGGAATGCTGTCTTCTCCTCGTCCTCTTTAGCCATTTTGATCTGGTGATAACCAGAGAAGGCGTCCAGAAAACAGAGGAGGTCGCAGCCGGCGGTGGAGTCCACGATTTGGTCTATCCTCGGCATGGGGTATGGGTCCTTGGGGCAGGGTTTATTGACATCTGTGTAGTCAATGCAGAGTCGGCCTCCTCCAGCGGGTTTAGGGACAACCACGCCGTTGGAGAGCTAAGTGGGGTGCGCGACTTCGCGGACGACATTTGCTGCTTTTAGCTTCTCTACTTCCTTGACGATGAATGCTTGCTTCTCGGGGGCTTGCTTGCGTGCTTTTTGCTTGACGGGGCGTGCGTCTGGACACACGGCTAAGTGGTGCTCGATCACCTCCCTTGGTACACCGGACATGTCTGACGGAGTCCAAGCGAACATGTCAGAGTTTGCCCGAAGGATGGCGAGGAGCGCGCTTTCCTATTTGGGTGGCAGGGCAGCGCCTATAGTGACGCTGGCCCCTGTCTCCTCAGCCCCCGAGCCACTGGTGCCCAACGACACCCTCTTCGTGGAAGCTTGCTCCTGAGAGAACATCTATTTCTTCTTCTGAAGCCTCTCGAGAGGCTCCATGTCCTCGTCAGCCGGAAACGCCATGGCAGCTGCCTTGTAGGCGCTCTCGACAGCGCGCGTGGCGTCCAGGAGATGACCATGGATGGCGATGGTGCCAACGCTGCTGGGGATCTTGACCATGTTGTAGGCGTGATGCCTGACGGCCATGAACTTCGCGAGGGCGGGGTAGCCGAGGATGGCGTTGTATGGCAGGCCAATGTGTGCGACGTCGAAGTCGATCAGCTCGGTGCGGTAGTTCTTCTGCGTGTCGAAGGTGACGGCCAGCCGGACCTGCCCCAGAGGTTCGATTGAACCACTAGTGACCCCTGCGAATGTTCTGGAGGGCATGAGCCACTCGTAAGGCACCTGGAGAGTCTCGAAGGTCTCGACAGAGATGACGTTCAGACCTGCTCCCCCATCAATGAGCGTCTTGGAGACGGTGATGTTGTTGATGGTGGGGGAGCAGACCAGGGGGAGGGTTCCAACAGTCTTGGTCGACTTGGGGTGGTCCTTGGCGTCGAAGGCGATGGTGTACTGGGACCACTTGAGGGGCCTGGAGGTCTCGGTGCTTGGGAGCGCGGCATTGAGCTCGCGGGCGAACTGTTTGAACTGGTTGTTCGACTTGGGCGCCTGAGCCCCACCGAGGATGCAGGCCATAGCCCCCCTTGGGGCCTGATAGCCCCCATCTTCCTCGTCAGGGAGGTTGTTGTTCTTCTCGGCGGCGTTGGCTTGAGTGCCTGGCGGCTTCTGATAGCCGCCACCGCGTCCGCCTTTGCCGTCCCTGTGGTAGCCGCGGCCCCTGCCGCGGCTCCCGTTGCCTTCTTCGCGCTCGCGCTCTCGGCTCAGCCTCTTGAGATCGAAGCAGTTGTCCGTGGCGTGGCCGCGCCTGTTGTGGTAGACGCAGAACGGACGGTTGTCCGCCTACTTGTCGCCAGGCTCAGGGGAGGCTCTGCGGGCGCTCTTGGCGGCTGGCTCTACTGCCAGGACAGCGGTGGTCTTGCGCTTGGTCTCCTCACGCTTCTTGTGGCTCTTGGATCCCTCAGCCAGGTCGTCCGTCCGCTGGCTCATCTTGACGAAGAGGAGTCCCTTTTCAGCCTTGGCGCACTTGTCAGCGAGGTCGAACAGCTTCACAACAGAGGTGAGCTTGTCGTGAATGCCCAGCTTCTCGAGCATCCTGCGATTTGTGACACCCTCCCTGAAGGCGGCGATGACTTTCGTGTCGGGGATGTTCGGGATCTTGTTGCGCACTTGGCTGAAGCGCTGGATGTACTTGCGGAGAGTCTCATCCTTCTTCTGCACCACAGCGCGCGCTCGTAGGTGCCCTTGAAGTTGGCGACGAACTGCCTGCAGAGCTCCTCCCACGAGTCGATGGAGTCCTCAGACAAGTTGAGGAGCCACGACAGCGCGGAGTCCCTGAGGGCGTGGGAGAACCAGTTGGCCATGACTTTGTCGTCTCCTCCTGCAGCCTGGATAGAGGTGGTGTAGAGCTGCAGGAACTCGATGGGGTTGCTTGACCCGTCGTAGCCCTTGGGGAGGGCTGGCCTGAACTTCTGCGGCCATACCACGCGGCGCAGGGCGCGGGTGAAGGCCATGCAGCCGGTGGCGTATGTGGCGGTGCCGCCCTGGAGAGCCCTGCGGTTCTGCTGCCCCGCCTGGCCGATTTCCTCGACAAGGCGGTTCTGGAGGTCTCTCCGGCGTTCCATCCCCACCCGCGCGTCTGGCGCGGCGCGCTGCACAATTTGGCAATCGCGCGGCGAGGAGGCATGAGATGGTGCCCTCTGGGCTGCGGCCGGAGGTGGTCCTGGCGGCGGCGGAGGCGTATCCGGCGCGGCTGTTCCAGTGCGGGCGGAGTGGTGAACGAGGGAGCGAGACGGAGCGGGGCGCGTAGTCGCGACGTCGACGAGGTGGTGGAGGCGGTCCAGCCACTGGTCGTAGCGGAGGAGCTCCTGGGCCATGAGCAACGCGGTGTGCGGCGTGGGCTCTGGGCGTCCCTGAGAAGACGCGCTCTGGCGCCGAGACGGATGCGAAGACTCAGCATCGTCGTGGTGCTCAGGGGAGGCATCCCTGTCGCCGCGGTGGTCGCTACCACGGTGCTCCTCGCTCTCAGGTTCCTCCACGTGTGGGCCGGTGTTGGCGCGCTCCGTCGTGCGAGGACGGCCGCGGCGGCCGCGGGTGGTAGCGGTGCCAGGCTCGGTATGAGCCCTGTCAGCTGCGCGCCTGTTGGCGCGCGTCGCGCGGGTGTCCGTCATGGCGCGGAGGCCGGCTGGAGGTTGAAGACGCGCCTCAGTCCCCCTACCTGGCGCGCCAAATGTCGAGGAGTGATTCCCACGAAGCTAGGGATAGTCACTCTCTGGGGAGAAGTTCGTGGAGGGGACTGAACATGTTGGTCTACAACCCTCAACCGGCCCAGCGACGATGCTCGACGAGCTCGGAGAGGGAAAGCACGACAGAGACAACACCAACCCGTACCCAGGCTCACGGCCCTCTGGAGGAGGTAAAACCGCTACTCCTGCTTGTCTGAATTGCGCTGTAGAGGGTACAGTACAATGAGTTCGCCGAGGGCTCGCTCGCGGCGGCGCAGAGCTCAAAGAGGGAAGCTGAGGTCCTCTTCCTCCTCGAGTTTGCTAAGCTAGGTTAAGCTATGGTGCCGGTAGTCGATTAATCGATCTCCCCCTCGCTACGGAGGGGTTCCCTCTCCTTTTATAGGTGCCTCGGGCCTCATCCTTGCGACCTGCGCAGTGGAAGGGTTCCCACATGGCGACGGCACGGAGGAGTGGGGTACACCGCGGCTGGGTTGTCCATGGACTCGGTCCATGGTCGTAAAGCCTGCTCGTGACGCCAGAAAGTCACCGTCCACGTAGGACGGCCAGCCGGTGCTGCAGAGATAGTGGGGGTGCCCACGGTGACGTCGTCCTTGGAGCGTAGCGCCGGCCAACTGCTTTATCACCAAAGAGGAAACCCTCGTAAGCCGGCGTAGGGGACACAGCTTTGTTGACTCCTTTAATCACCAAAACGGCAACTGCGGCGCCGTCGTCATCGCGCGCAGACGTGCGCGTCACTCTGCGGCACGGCAGTGGCCATGTGCGCCTTGCAGCGGTTGCTTCGTAGCGAAGCATCTCCACAGGGCCTGGCGGCCTTGTGGAGGGATTCGCGTTGCCCCCTCTCCAGGGGAGAGGGCCCTGTAGAGGGGCAGCCTCGGGAGGGGCCTCTTCAGGCCTGCGCTGCCCCCTTCAGCCCTCTCGAGGGTTTTTCCTCTCGAGGGTCTCTCCAAGCGTTTTGCTTGGTCCTTAGTCGTTTCATCGACTCTGTCGCGTGTGAGGGCTGTGGAGAGTGGGCTCTGCACACCCTGGATCTCACTGGGCCGACAAGGTCCTTCGAGAGGACCAAACTTCGGCGAGATGTACAGCATGCCATGCCCGAAACACAGCAAGAATGGAAGACCATCAAATCACTCGTTAGCACAGTGCGCCGATATAAGAGCCTGCATGAGACACGAACAAGAGATGCAGAGGAATCAGGGAAACTTCGGAAATAATGGCAACTTCGGAAATAATGGGAACAATGGTCACCCAGCGGGACCCGGACAGGGGGCTGGGTCGAACGGACCGCCAAACAACAACGCCGGGTCTAGTCAGCAGCAGAACCAGGTCATGACCGGGTACCAGCAGAACCCGAAGGAGCTTCACATCCAGGGCCAGTATCATGTTTTCACCACCAGTACGTCCAGGAGAGAGAAGAAATTGCAAACACGAGCCATCAATGGAGTGGCGTCAGCCGTCCCAAGGTTCCTAAAGTGATCCGAGCAGACGATTATTTGGAGCCGGGAAGATCATCCGCCAGCGGTGGAACATCCGGGTCTCTTGGCTCTTGTTGTGGCACAACAGGTCGACAGGTTCTCTTTAAACAAGGTCTTGATGGACGGAGGAAGCAGCAACACCATTTTGTATCTAGACACGTTCAAAAGGATGGGTTTAACTATAGATCGTCTGACTCCAACTTCAACAATCTTTCATGGCATAGTCCCAGGGAAGTCGGCCCACCCAATTGGCCAAATCAGCTTAGAGGTGGCATTTGGAGTGAGCAAGGAGCAGTTCAGATCAGAGTTCTTGAAGTTTGAGGTGGTTGACTTAAAAAGTCCATACCATGCTCTGTTCGGTAGGCCGGCTTATGCCAAGTTCATGGCCATGCCGTGTTACGTACATCTCCAGCTGAAGATGCTAGGACCTCAGGGAATAATCACGATCGAAGGAAGCAAGAACATGGCTATAGAGTGTGACAACGGAGATGCTATCATGGCAGAGCAGGCTTGTTCAGAAGAAGAGCTCAAGTACTACAAGTCTCAGGTAGACTCGGCTGATAAACGTGTGCCGGAAAAGCTGACTCACGAGGAAGAAAAGAAGAAATTCAAGTCTGCTCAAGATACCAAGATGATTGACTTCGTAGAAGGGGACTCCTCCAAGCAGTTTTCGGTAGGAGCCCACATGGATCCGAAATAGGAAGACGAGCTCATCAAGTTCATCCGTGAGAATCGGGATATCTTTGCATGCAGGGGCGGAGCTGCTTGGTCACACCCTAATGCACATGCATCAGGATCAAAAAATTATTTAAGCCTAACCATCATCTAAAAGGGGCAAATGTGCACCAGGTTAGCATGGCAAGCGTGCATCAGGCATCGGGGCTACTCTTGCTCCAGCTCCGCCCCTGTTTGCATGGTCTCCTTCAGACATGCCGGGTGTACCGAGTGAACTTGCTGAGCACAGCCTACATGTTGATCCTAAGGCAAAGCCGGTTAAAAAAGGACTACGTCGTTTCAGCGTAGAAAGGAAAAAGATCATTGGAGAGGAGATTGCCCGTCTGCTCGCAGCCAGGTTTATCATGGATGTTCATCACCCGAAGTGGCTGGCAAACCCGGTCCTAGTCTTAAAGAAGAACGGAGAGTGGCGCATGTGCGTGGATTACACCAGCTTGAACAAGGTTTGTCAAAAAGACCCCTTTGCATTGCCTCGTATAGATAAGATTATCGATGCCACAGCCGGCAGCGAATTGTTATGCTTTCTGGAGGCATATTCCGGGTATCATCAGATCAAGCTCAACGTAGACGACCAGGAGAAGACTTCGTTCATCACCCCCTTTGGTGCTTTCTGTTACGAAACCATGTCGTTTGGTCTCAAGAATGCAGGTGCCACTTATCAGAGATGCATCCAGAATTGTTTTCAGAATCAAATCGGTCGCAACGTGCACGCTTATGTCGACGATGTCGTGATCAAGTCACAGAAAGCCGGGTCACTACTTGATGACGTAACAGAGACCTTCACCAACCTACGCAAGTACCAGATGAAGCTAAACCCAACCAAGTGCGTGTTTGGAGTACAAGCAGGCATGCTACTGGGTTTCATAGTCTCAGAAAGAGGAATAGAAGGAAATCCGGCTAAGATCAAGGCCATCATGAACTTGAAGAAGCCGGAGTGCATAAATGATGTCCAATAACTGACGAGTTGCGTGACAGCCCTAAGCCGGTTCATTGCGAGGATGGGAGAGAAAGCACTTCCACTTTACAAGCTGCTGAAAAAGTCAGACAAGTTTGTTTGGGGTCAAGAAGCGGATGACGCTTTTGAAGATTTGAAGAAAACATTATCATCAGCACCAGTCCTCGCGGCTCCCACGAGCAAGGAGCCAATGTTACTATATGTTTCTGCTAACTCACGAGCCGTCAGCGCCGTGGTAGTGGTCGAGCGCAAAGAAGAAGGAAAAGAGTACCCAATTCAAAGGCCGGTTTACTACGTTAGCGAAGCTTTGACAGAATCAAAACAGAGATATCCGCAGTGGCAGAAGTTAGTCTATGGCGTTTTCATGGCAAGCCGGAAGATGCCCCACTACTTCCAGGAGCATCCCATCACGGTGGTGAGTTCTGCTCCCTTGGCAGAAATCATCCGAAATAGAGAAGCAACAGGCAGAATTGCAAAGTGGGCCATCGAGATGGGGCCTTATCATATCAACTACGAGCCAAGGACAGCAATCAAGTCACAAGCCCTAGTTGATTTTGTCAATGACTGGACAGAGTTTAACCCTTTACCACCTGCACCAAGCGCAAAGCACTGGGTTATGCACTTTGACGGGTCAAAACAGTTTGAAGGATCAGGAGCCGGCGTCGTTTTAACTTCGCCAAAAGGAGACAAATTGAGCTATGTCTTACAGATACACTTTGAGCCATGCACCAATAACATCGCAGAGTATGAGGCTCTGTTACATGGTCAGAAGGTCGCCAAAGAGATGAACATCAAAAGGATCATGTGCTACGGAGATTCCGACCTTGTTGCTCAGCAAGTATCAGGAACTTGGGACAGGAAAGACGCCAACATGGCGGCTTACAGGAGAGAAGTAGACCGAGTAGCCGGCTTCTTCTCAGGCTATCAAGTTGAGCACATCGAACGGCGAAAAAATGAGGCAGCCGACGCCTTATCAAGACTCGGCTCTAGGAGAGAGCCGGTGCCTCCAAATGTGTTCCTCGCCGAGTTACATCATCCATCAGTCAAGCTTCCAACAGAAGAAGAGCTAGCACATCCTGATGACCCGGACTCACAGTTAGTCGCTGCCTTACATCAGACTCCATCATGGACAGAGCCATATCTGGCTTACCTACTGAGAGAAGAGCTACCACAAGACGAAGTACTGGCACGGCAGATTGTGCGCCGGGCTAAGCGTTACGTCATCATCAACGGCGAGTTATACAAGAGGAGCGCGTCTGGAGTATTCTTACGATGCGTCTCACCAGAGGAAGGCCGGAAAATTCTTCAGGAGATCCACTCAGGGGACTGCGGACATCACGCATCCACAAGATCAATGGTGGCCAAAGCTTACAGACACGGATTCTTTTGGCTGACGGCTTTAGCGGACGCGGAAAACATAGCCCGGGTTTGCGATGGATGCCAACGATACGCAAGACAAATTCATGTGCCGGCTCAAGATTTGAAGACGATCCCAATAACATGGCCCTTTGCAGTCTGGGGCATGGATATGGTGGGATCTTTTCAAACGTCACCCAATAAGAAGACTCACCTCTTAGTCGCAGTAGACAAGTTCACAAAGTGGGTTGAAGTTCAAGCCGTCAATAGTTGTACAGCAGCAACAGCAGTCAAATTCCTGAAGAAGATCATATACCGCTTTGGTTATCCTCACAGCATCATCACCGACAACGGGACAAACTTTTCACTTGGAGAGATGCGGATATTTTGCAAGGAGAACGGCATCCGGCTTGACCTTGCTTCAGTTTCACACCCCCAGTCAAATGGACAAGTGGAGAGGACAAACCAGGAGTTGTTAAGAGGCATCAAGCCAAGACTCCGGGTTCCATTAATCAGAGCCGCCGGATGCTGGGAAGAAAGAACTGCCATCAGTCGTCTGGAGGATAAACACAACCCCGAACAGATCAACAGACTTCACTCCTTTCTTCATGGTCTATGGGGCAGAAGCCGTGTTACCCAGCGATATTCTCCATGATTCTCCAAGGGTTGCAAACTACGTCGAGACAGAGAACGAGCAAGCCCGGCAAAACTCAGTTGATATGCATGAGGAGGCACGAGAGTTAGCTCTAGAGAGATCAGCCATATACCAGCAAGACCTGAGGCGTTATCACAGCCGGCGGGTTAGATCAAGAACTTTCCAGGAAGGAGACTTAGTCCTATGACTAGCCCAAAACAACACCGGCTTTCACAAGTTGACTCCCCCATGGGAAGGTCCCTTCGTGGTAAGCCGGAACTTGCACAATGGGTCTTATTACCTGGTGGACATCATAGAAGAAGCTACAACAACAGGAAACAATACAGACCATACAAGATATCCGATGACAGAGAACAACAGGCCCTGGAACATAGCAGAGCTTAGGCCATACTACACTTAGGTTTTGTGAGCTCCCAGATGAGACGAGCTCCACCTTTTTGTATCTTTTCAGTTTAAAGGCAGCAGGTTTCAGACGCGCTCTTTTCCTTACCAGGGTACCTATGGGGACTGGAAGGTTTTTAATGAGGCGGCTTGCTAGCTATGTACATATTATATGATCAATGAAATGAGGAAGGCACCTCTAAAAGAAATATCGTCTTTTCAGTTCCTTATTTTACATATGATCAGGGACTTGGGGGCTTACTAACTAAGAAAGTTTTAAGTTACAAACTCAAGACTCGGCAGAGACGCCACAATGCTTCTTGGTTATACTTGCCTGCTAGCTTGATGTTATTCTCACACAATACATGACCAGATGCTAAAGTCCGGCTGTCAATCTGACTATGAAGCCCATGGGGACTTAGCAGACCCTGATTGCTCAGGAATTTTATGCACAGAAGTCACGAGAAAACCGGCTTTGCAGAGAGCTAAAGAAACCAAAAGGGCATCAAAACCAACAAGGCTTGCAGAATTCACAAGAGATGAATTTTATCAATAAGCAAAGTCTTCAGAAGCACACGAATGTGCACCAGAACAGGTATAGCTAATCAGAGTTTAAGCTAACCTATTACACGCCATACAGGCCAAAAGAATATCGTATCATAAAATATTTCAAGACATTACAACCGGGTTATACTGCCGGGCCAGTCTCGGATGGAGCAACTGGAGTCTTGGGTGCCAGGGTAGATGAACTGGAAGCCGAGGATTTTTTCTTTGAGGACTTCTTGATGGATCCTTCAGCTTCCTCCCAGCAAATCTTGAATAAGCTTGGCAATTGTTCACCTTCGGCAGCCGGTTGCGCGGAAGCTGGTACATTAGCAGTTCCTGAAGCCGGGTCGTCGACAGGAAGGGGTGCCCGATAGCTGGAATCCATCTTCGTGACAACCGGATCCTTCGGGTAAAGCTTTTTCCCGTCTGCACTAAAGCCGGGTTGGAAGGAACTTAAGTTCATCTTCTTAGTAAGTTGGGTGCAGTGATGCCGGATGGAGTCATCGATAGCCGCCAAGTCTTCCTTCGTAAAGGGAAACCCGTCACTCTTCAAAGAAGGCCATCCCCGGGTAAGCACTCAAGTGTCCAGAGCCGAGTAATAGGACTTCGCCAAGGCGAGTACGCGCATGGCAGAGCGACGAGCAGCAGATCTTCTCTAGCTTTCAATCCAACCCGGCAGCATATTCAGAGCTTGCAGGAACTTAAGCTGAGTAGTTGGGGGCTTCTCCCACCCGTGACAAGCCATCATCGCCTTGCCCGCGCCATAATATAGCTGCTGTACGAGAGTGTAGGCGGCTTTGAGCTTCATTTCCGGCTCAAGCTGACAGATGGGGTTCCAGGCACCTGAGAAGTAAAGAGCAAAAGAGGGTTAAGACAGACACACTCCGAAGAAAGTAAAGAAACGTTAGCCGGAAATAAGTATACTTACCGAAGAGGGAGGTCACCATCTCAGTAATGAAGGCGACAAGCTTGCCAAACTTTGCAGTGGAGGCTTTCAGATCCTCCCGTAGTTTAGCTCGCTCTTCGGTCCAGAGGGCCTCGTGCTCCTCCCTATCATGCTGCAGCTGGGTATTCTCCTCGACAGCCTGGCCGAGCTTCTTCTCAAGCTCGGCAATTCTTGCTTCAAACTCGGCATGTTTGCCGGCTTCAGCTTTGAGCTCCTCCTTCACCACTTCGAGGGCGTGATCGTGCTGGTGAGCTTGGTCCTGAAAGTACAACAAGACAGTCAAAAGATAGTAATGATTACAGACAGGTAGACAGACGAGCTCAAATTGTTATAAGTCCCAGGTTGTTGCAGGCTAAAACCCGGCACTTGGGGGCTACTCAATTTGAGGCCAACAAGATAAAAAAGTTCAACAAAAGAACCAGAAACATTGCAAGCAATCATTCCGACTCTTGGGGACTACTCGGTCGAAGTTTTCATCAGTTTAAGCGGAGTTCAACAAAAGACCCGGAACATTGCAAGAAATCATTCCGACTCTTGGGGACTACTCATCGAAGTTAATCTTATATACAGAAGCGAAAAGCCAAATTTTAAGAAGTCCCGAGTCACCGCAGGCTGATAACTCGGCACTTGGGGACTAGGAAAGGAGTATTCCCATACCTGGAATTTGTCGTGGAGCTCAGCGATCACGCAGTCCTCCGCCTTCCGGTGCTCGCTGATGCGCCGCTCAAACTCTCCGAAGAGAGAAGAAAAGTCCAAGTCTCTATAAGACTGGAAGCCGGAACGATACATTGGAGCTTTGCCAGCAGAAGGCTTTGCCGGCGTTGTCTCTGTCTCGGTGGCCTTGGCCATGCGAGAGCCGGCAAGTTTCTCACCCTGCTTGGAGCCAATTACCTCCACTTCAGGTGATTCAGCGTCCTGGCCATCTTGAGGTGAAGGGGAAACAGGAGGTGACTCCGGCTTGTCAACATCCCCTTCGTCGTGCGTGGCAGATTTATCAACCGACCCAGGAGGGGTCGGGATGGAAGCTGGCGCAGCACGAGATCTGAGAAAGGCAAAGATGTTAAGGCAGAGAAAGAAGTCAATTATTACAAATGCGCAAAGGTGAAGGAACCTTACCCCTCATTGACGGCAAAGTCACCGAAGGGGTCGGAGCTTGAATCTGAGGAATCTGAGAGAGACTAGGACTTAGCCTTCCCTTGAGTCCCGGCTAAGGGATAAAGAACTGAAGGACGCCTTTGAGGACACTTAACCCGGCGAGGAGTCGGGCTATTAGGAATACCTTCATTCAGTGGCTCGTCGGAGTCGGAGGATCGAAGTCGGCGGCGTTGGCGGCGGAGTACAGTTTGTTCCTCAAGAATTAGCAGAAGTTAGCACGTATCAAGGAAAAGATCAAGGTAAGAGAAGTCTCAATGGCGTTACCTTGGCAGCGTCCGACCTAAGCTTCCTCTTAGCAACTGGAGGAGCCAGATCTGTAGAGGGGACGATTATAGCTGGGAGAAGCGAGTCTGGGTTAACAGTTAGCTGGTTTTCTTGGAGATCATCGTCTAACAGGCCGAGGAAAAGCCGGGTGATGTAGTCGAGCTCACCTTCTTCTTCTTCTTCTACGCCGGCCTCAGGGCCCACGCCTTCGACAGCAACCTCCGGTTGATCCTCCTCCGACTCATCACCCGAGTCAGGCGGAGCCGACAAAGTGGCGGCCCACCAGGGGTCGCTGGTCTGAAATTCACAAAGTTAGAGTACAGAGAAAGAGTACCTTGCAGTAAAAGTGATTAAGAGATATAAGTACCGGTTTCAATGGATTTACGGAGGAGAAAGGGGCGAGGCCATTCTTCGAAAGGTCGGCGGCGGATTCGTTGACGATCTTCCGGATCGCCTTTATCAGGGCCTCTTCCGTGTCATGCTCCTTGTTGAAGCGCATGGGATCTTCAACTGACCCGGTGTACTGGCACATCAAGCCCGGACGCACGGCGAGTGGCTGGATATGCCACCCCATCCAGCACTTGACAAGATCGGCACCCGTCAGGCCGTGGGCAAGAAGGGCGCAGACCCGGCCAACCATGGGCTCGAGGGCCTTCCGGTCTTTGGTGGCGGCGAAAGAATTCATATTATCATTCATGATCAGCCGGTCCACACCGAAACCCGGAAGGGCCGGTTCACCCGGAGGAGTGGCGGCCTTGTAGTAGAACCATGTCTTCTGCCAGTCCTTCGGGTGAGAGTGCAAGTTAGCACCCGGGAAGAGGATGTTCCTTCGGCGCTGGATGGTTACTCCGCCGCAGACGACCAAGGGACCATCGTTGTTTTCCCTTTGGGGTTTGCAGTAGAAAAACTCAAGAAACAAAGGAAGAGAGGGTTCTATGCCGAGATAGGCCTTGCATAGAACCACGAACTGACTGATGTTGAGCACCGAGTTAGGTGCGATGTCTTGTGGACGTATCCGGAAGTATTGAAGAATTTGGCGGAAGAAAAGGGAACCCGGGGTGCGGAATCCCCGGTTGACATGGTCAGCGAAGACAACGACCTCACCTTGGTCGGGCTGAGGTTGAGTTTCATCGTCATCCGGAGCACGCCAGGAGATCTCCGACTTAGCCGGGAGTAGGCCAAGGTCGGCAAGCTCCTGCAGCCAGAGCTCAGATACTGTGGATTTGCTCCAGTTGCAGGTAATCTTCCTCTTTGCCTTCTCAGGGGCGCCTGCCATTGAAGAGCCGGCACCGGCTGACTTCTTAGCTTTCTTCGGAACACGCTGAGCGGCCGACTTTAACCCCATCATGGAGATTGGAAGTCGGAAAGATCTGCAAAAACACCGAAATGAAGCGAGATGAAATCAGTACGGATCTAGAGAACATCAGGAATTGAAAAGGAAAAGGAGAAATAAAGAGCGCCGCCCAGTTCATCGGAGAGTTCCCGAGAAGAAGAAACGGTGGGATTCGCAGAACGAAAACAGCAAAAAGATCGACAGTAAGCATTAGAGTGGATCTAAGATACTTCGGGAAACAAAGATAACGAATGATTTGTCAAGTAACACGAGGAGCGCGGATGAGCTATCCGAAGAAGAACACGAAGATCGTTCACGAGATTGTTCGGAAAAACCAGTGAGAAAGGTGAACAGTACGCCTCAAAACAGATCTGAGGAGCCTCGGAAAATCAAGAAGAAAGAAGAAATGGGAAGAACATGAAGAACACAAGTTCATCCGAGGGAAGGCGCCTAGATTGGAAAATGCAAAGGGGATAGTAGAACCATGTCTTCTGCCAGTTCTTCGTGTGGATCTTGCCGGCGAACAGCTCAGGAGGTTGTTCGAGCTCGGAGAGATGAACGGACGGCGAAGGGCTCGAGGTAGGAGACGAAGTGAGGCGTGCAGGGGGAAGTGAATCATTTTTTACCTCTGCACCCTACTTATAGCCTCTAGGGTTTGATCTAGGGGCAAAAGGGGAAAGATAAGGAGATAATGATTATTTTAGGGGACAAGATCCGATTTGCAGAGATAATTTCTGACAGGATCTTGACTTCCCCGAGGTGGTTATTGTCTCCTCGGTTCCCGTGAGCTGATATGCATTAAATATGTCGTTGACCAGGAAGGTTGACCGCCGGTGGAGAAAAAAGATTAAAGGAAGGAAAGAAAGAGTCAAAGTCTTAGAGAAATGAAAGTCAACAAGCGATGGCCGGGTTATGAACGGGCCGCCAGCAAGAGCCGGCCAAACTGATACCCGAGAGCCTGCTTGCTTAATGAGTTGTTTATTATTTTTTCAGATGATAACCCGGACAAAAGAAATGACGGCTTCCCCAAGATTATGCCCAAGAGCGCAAAGGCGAAGCAAGTCAATTCTGGTGTCCAAGTTATCCTGTGGGCTACTGTTGGGGGGATCATAACCCGGTAGGCCCACCGACCTAGAAGATAAGCCGGCCTGGTAGAGACTTGGGCCGGATCAAGCATAAAGAGATGGGTCGGGTCCCACGTAAGCCGGGTGCGACGTGTGCCTTGGCCCGCAAGACAAGAAGGATCCAGAAGGTTGGAGACCAAGTACAAGACGGAGTCCTGATAAGGAAGGCGAAGACTTAGAAGGCTTAGAATAGAGTCCAGGTACGATTGTAACCCGGATCCCCGCTTGTACATCCGGCAAGACTCCCCGCCTATATAAGGGGTCGCCTGGTTCCTAGAGAGATAAGTCGAAAAGCCCCAGCAATCCCTAGTTCCAGAGATTGTAATCGAGACCCGGTAGCTAAGGCGCCGAGTCCTCGAAACCTGATATCAATAAAGCAAAGCAGGAGTAGGTCTTTACCTCGAGAAGAGGGGCCGAACCTGGGTAAACCCTTGTTTCCCCACGCCTCGCTAGACAAGCTTCAGATGTCAGAAGTCGCTATGTCCCAACACTCAAGTTTCCACCCGGAAACATCTGTCGTGACAATCCCACGACACATAGGTTCACCCACACAACACTTATCAAAATAATAAAGATTAATCAGCTATATGAAGCGAAAGCACTTGACGAAATTCATGTGTGTCCTCAAGAACGTTTGGTCATCATAAGTAAACCCACCGGCTTGTCCTTTGCTCTAAAAAGGATTGGGCCACTCGCTGCAATGATTATTACTGTCTTTTATTTACTCGTACTTTATTTATCTGCTATATCAAAAACCCCTGAAAACTTGTCTGCTAGTATTTACAGTGAATTCCTAATCAAAACTGCTTGTCAACACCTTCTGCTTCTCGTTGGGTTCGACACTCTTATTTATCGAAAGTACTACGATACACCCCTATACTTGTGGGTCATCATGGTATTAAACCAACTAGTGTCCCCAGTAAGCCTTATTAATACTAGTTCATTACGCAACAGATGATCGTGATTCAGATCATTGACATTTATGTGGGTTGGTAATATGGTCACACCATTTGTTGAATGTTGTGATGGACTTACCCAAAGATTAGCATTGCAACGAGATCATGACACGATGTTCAAGTTGCATTGATAAGAAACGTTAAAACCTAATCCTTGGACCGTGAGATGATACTTAATCGCTACTCCCAGAGAATGCTTTGAATGCACCAGAAGTTGCTTTGTACTGGAGCAATGAGAACGGTTACTATCGGGCATTCGAAAGGGGTATGTTGAGGTGTATGCATCAAGATCGGGATTTTCTCATCTGCGTGAAAGGAATGATACTCTGGGCCCACTCGGTGAGATTACATTCGATGCTGCGCAGCGAGGGACTAGGTCACAGGAGATGTAACATCACGGGAACGAGTAAAGATGGCATCTGTCGGAAATGAGATTAAACTCCGGTATCGTGATATCGACGATTAGATCTCAGACGATGTTAGTATCGAAGGAACAAAGGAATGAGGTATTCATTATCGATGTTTACGGTTCAATGACAAAATATCTTTGTGAGCGCACAGGGGTCAGTATGGACATCCAGGTTACCCTGCTGATCATTCACCGGAGAAAGTCACGGTGATGTCTGGAGTGTTCTCGAACCGTAGGGTAATACACTTAAGCGGTCGATGAATTATAAGATGGTTTTATATCTACGGAGTTAGTGGAGAATAATTTAGAGATCATTTGAAAGTGTTCCGGAGAGATTCCGAAGTCGTATCGGATAACCGAAGGAAGTTCGGAGGGATTCTGAAAAGTTCCGGAAGAGATATAATATTTATATATGATATAAATATGTTAAATAAGTTAAATTAATGTTAATTAATAAATCAATATTATTTTAATAAATTTATTTCGATTAAATTCATATTTAACAAAGGGGCCCATTAAATGGGCCAACTGCTAAGGAGAGAAGGCCCAAAATGGGGCCAACTTGCCACCCACTGCAAGTGGGGGCCGAACCGACCTAGGGTTAGGGTTGGGGGTTCGGCCGAACCCCCTGGCCCCACCCAGAGCCGGCAGCTATCCCCCCACCTCCTCTCTCCTCCTCCTATAAAAGGAGGGACACCCCTCCCTTTTTCCTTGTCCCATAATTCCCTTTGGAATTTGCTCTCTCTCTGTCTCTCTCTCTCTCTCTCTCGTGTCTCTCCCTCTCACATGGTTGATGCATGTAAAATGCATACATGAACTTTACATTTTATTACTACATATTCCTACATATTTAGAACTTATATGATGTTATATTCATGTTTTATAATGATTTCGGGGATTTTCTAAACAATCCCCACTCTTTTGGTTCGAACTCTGTTTTCCAGAAAACAACTTTTTTAGTGTTTTGGACTTTCCGGGAGCTTCGGGACTCTAAAAAGGGCAAGGCCAAAGAGCACGGTTCATAATTTTTGAGACGAACACAATGGGCCTAAGATGAAGACCAGAAGACCAACCAGCTGGGAGATAGTGGAAAAAGGCTTATAGGTGGGATGCCCGTTTGTGGCGCACCCTCAGCCCATGCGCCACAAAAAACATTTAGTGGCGCACCAAACTAGTGCGCCACAAACATCTGTGGCGCACGAAATAAAAATGCGCCACTGAAAATTGCATTTTTGTGGCGCACCATCAAGAATGCGCCACAGAAATGGGGTGGTCCCCGCCAGGCAGGTCGAATTTGGAAATCCGTGGCACTTTCTGTGGCGCACCAGGCACATGCGTCACAGAAAGTAGGAATTCTGTGGCGCATGTGTCCCCATGCGCCACAGATATGAGACTTTTTGTGGCGCATGCGGCTGCGTGCGCCACAGAAATATTAGACCTAGGTCTATATTATTTACCTCCCTCTCTCTCTAACTTATCCTATCACAGAGACCGCCCGCGCTCTCTCCTCCGCCCCATCCGAGCGCCTTCACCCCCACCTCCTCCAAGCGCCGCCGCCCCTTCCGCGCCGCCACCGATGCCACCGCGACCCTGCGCCCCATCCGAGCAACGCCACCCCCACCTCCTCCAAGCGCCGCCGCCCCCACCTCATCCAAGCGTCGCCGCTCCATCCGCGCCGCCACGGACGCCACCGTGACCCTGCGCCCCACCGATGTATTCCGCCACCGACGCCACCGCTCCGCTCCGGCCGTCCGCGCCGCCACCGACGCCACGCCCCGCGGCCCTGTGCCCCGCCACCGACGCACGGCCGTGACCCCGCCCTCATCCGCGCCACATCGAGGCGGAGGCCCCGGGCATCCTCCGCGCCGCCACTACCGTACAGGAGCCCCTCGACCTCGATTCGGTCGACATCAGCACGCCGCTCCTCCCCAAGCTTGGCCGCCTCCTCCGCATCCGCGCACACCCACAAGCGCCGGCCGCCTCCTCCGCATCCGCAAGGTACATTAACATGCCTCATACTTAGATAGGAATTAGTCCAGATAGAGGCTAGCTAGACTACATGCATGGATCAGTATGGCCGAGTCGTGTGGATGTTATGTGAGAGGTTCACAGGTAGTAGTAGAAGAAGAGGGCCGGGGCTGCTGAGGTTAATATCTAGAAATCTATTGATTGCTTGTCGTTGATGCATGTTAATGTTAATATTTTCTTTATAGGTTGCTTGTTGATGCATGTTAATGTTCAGATGGTATTACAACTTTGTTAAAATGTTTAAAATGTTATGTTGATACTTTTTGCAAGTCATTTCATGCCGATGATTCAAATTGTCGGCCCAGTGGAAACCAGGGTGTGCGGGGCCCACTCTCCATAGCCCTCGCACGCGACGGTACCGAAGAAATGACTAAGGACCAAGCCAAACGCTTGGAGAGGATCTCAAGGGGAAACAGTCCTCGAGAGGGCTTAAAGGGGCAGTGAAGGCCTGAAGAGGCTCCCCCCGCGGCTGCCCCTCTACAAGGCTCTCTCCCCTGGAGAGGAGTCAACGCAAATCCCTCCACAAGGCCGCTCAGGCCCTGTAGAGATGCTTTGCTGTGAAGCAACCGCCGCAGAGTGCACATGGCCTCTGCCGCGGCCGCAGAGTGACGCGCGCACCTGCGCGCGGTGACGATGACGCCGCAGTTGCCATTCTGGTGATTAAAGGAGTCAACAAAGCTGTGCCCCCCGCGCCGGACTACGAAGCTTTCCCCTTTGGTGATAAAGCAGATGGCCGGCGCTACGCTCCAAGGACGACGTCACCGTGGGCACCCCCACGATCTCTGCGGCACCAGCGGGCCGTCCTGCGCGGACGGTGGCTTTTCTGCCTCAAGGGCAGGCTTTACGACCACGGACCGAGTCCATGGACAACCCAGCTGCGGTGCCCCCCGCTCCTCCTTTTCGTCGCCATGTGGGAACCCTTCCACCGCGCGGGACGCGGGGATGAGGCTCGGGGCGCCTATAAAAGGAGAGGGAGCACCTCCGTAGCAAGGGATCGATGATCCGGAGCTTGAACACTCTACCATAGCGTAGCCTAGCTAAGCGTACTCGAGGAGGAAGAAGACCCTAGAGTTCCTTCCTTGAGCTCCACTCTGCCATAAGAGAGCCCTCGGCAAGCTCATTGTACTGTACCCTCTACAGCGCAATACAGACAAGCAGGAGTAGCGGTGTTACCTCCTCCAGAGGGCCGTGAACCTGGGTACGGGCTGGTGTTCATCTCTGTCGTGATGTCCCTCCTCAGGCTCGACGAGCACCGTCGCCGTACCGGTTGAGGATTGTTTGACCTCCGCGTTCAGCCCCCTTCGAACATTCTCTTCAGAGTGTGACCACCCCTGTCTCATGGGAGTCACTCTCCAACATTTGGCGCGCTAGGTAGGGGCTGAGGCGCGTCTTCAACCTTCGACCAGCCTCCGCGCCATGACGGACACCCGCACGACACGCGCCCACAGGCGCGCAGCTGAGAGAGCTCATACGGAGCCCGACACCGCCACCACTCGCGGCCGCCGTGGCCGCCCTCGCACGACGGAGCGCGCCAACACCGGCCCGCACGTGGAGGAGCCCGAGAGCGAGGATCACCGCGGCGGCGACCGCCGCGACGACGAGGACTTCTCCGAGCACCATGAGGACGCTGAGTCCTCGCGTCCGTCTCGGCGCCAGAGCGCGTCCTCTCAGGGATGTCCGGAGCCCGGTCCACAAACTGCGCTGCTCATGCCTCAGGAGCTTCTCCGCTACCGGCCCAACCCGGAGGCCCACGACCAGTGGCTCGACCGCCTCCACCACCTCGCCGACATCGCGACGACGCACCCCGCTCCGTCGCGTTCGCTGGTTCACCACTCTGGCCGCGCAGGAATGGCCGCGCCGGATGCGCCTCCGCCACCACCGGGACCACCTCCGGCTGCGGCGCAAAGGGCAGCCTCCCATGCGTCCTCGCCGCGCGACTGCCAAATCGTGCAGCGCACCGCGCCAGACACGCGGGTGGGGATGGAGCGCCAGAGGGACCTCCAGAACCGCCTCGTCGAGGAAATCGGCCAGGCGGGGCAGCAGAACCGCAGGGCTCTCCAGGGCGGAACTGCCACGTACGCCACCGGCTGCATGGCGTTCACCTGCGCTCTGCGCCGCGTGGTCTGGCCACAGAAGTTCAGGCCTGCCCTTCCCAAGGGCTACGACGGGTCAAGCAACCCCATCGAGTTCCTGCAGCTCTACACCACCTCTATCCAAGCTGCAGGAGGGGACGACAAGGTCATGGCAAACTGGTTCTCCCACGCGCTTAGGGATTCCGTGCTGTCATGGCTCCTCAACCTGCCTGAAGACTCCGTCGGCTCGTGGGAGGAGCTCTGCAGGCAGTTTGTCGCCAACTTCAAGGGCACCTATGAGCGCGCGCTCACCCACAATGACCTGCGCGCTGTGGTGCAGAGGAAAGACGAGACCCTCCGCAAGTACATCCAGCGCTTCAGCCAAGTGCGCAACAAGATCCCGAACATCCCCGACACACAAGTCATTGCCGCCTTCAGAGAGGGCGTCACAAACCGCAGGATGCTCGAGAAGCTAGGCATTCAAGACAAGCTCACCTCTGTGGTGAAGCTGTTCGACCTCGCTGACAAGTGCGCCAAGGCTGAAGAGGGACCAGGCCGAGGGATCCAGGAGCCACAAGAAGCGGGAAGAAACCAAGCGCAAGACCACCGCTGTCCTAGCGGCTGAGCCGGATGCCAAGTACGCCCGCAGAGACTCCCCTGAGCCTGGCGACAAGAAGGAGGACAACCGTCCGTTCTGCGTCTACCACAACAGGCGCGGCCACGCTACAGAGAACTGCTTTGACCTCAAGAGGTTGAGCAGGGAGCGCGAGCAAGAAGAGGGCAGCGGGGGCCGCGGCAGAGGCCGCGGCTACCGCAGAGGCGGACGCAAGGGCAGCTACCAGAAGCCGCCGGGCACTCAAGCCAACGCCGTCGAGAAGAACAATAACCTCCCCGACGAGCAAGATGGAGGCTACCAGGCCCCAAGGGGGGCTATGGCCTGCATCCTCGGCGGAGCTCAGGCGCCCAAGTCCAACAACTAGTTCAAGCAGTTCGCCCGCGAGCTCAACGCCGCACTCCCAAGCGTCGAGACCTCCAGGCCCCTCAAGTGGTCTCAGTACACCATCGCCTTCGACGCCAAGGACCACCCCAAGTCGACCAAGACTGTTGGAACCCTCCTCCTGGTCTGCTCCCCCACCATCAACAACATTGCCGTCTCCAAGACGCTCATTGATGGGGGTGCTGGCCTGAACGTCATCTCTGTCGAGACCTTCGAGACGCTTCAAGTGCCTTACGAGTGGCTCATGCCCTCTAGGCCATTCACAGGGGTCACCAGTGGTTCGATCGCACCTCTGGGCAGGTCCGGCTGGCCGTCACCTTCGGCACGTAGAAGAACTACCGCACTGAGCTGATCGACTTCGATGTCGCGCACATTGGCCTACCGTATAACGCCATCCTCGGCTACCACGCCCTCGCGAAGTTCATGGCCGTCACGCAT
This sequence comes from Poa annua, assembly GCA_026929855.1. Classification (NCBI taxonomy): domain Eukaryota; kingdom Viridiplantae; phylum Streptophyta; class Magnoliopsida; order Poales; family Poaceae; genus Poa; species Poa annua. The sequence continues at coordinate 59,205,458 of CM049434.1, forward strand.
CACGCCTACAACATGGTCAAGATCCCCGGCAGCGCTGGCACTATCGCCATCCACGGTCATATCCTGGACGCCACGCGCGCTGTCGAGAGCGCCTACAAGGCGGCCGCCATGGCGTTCCCGGCTGACGAGGACCTGGAGCCTCTCGAGAGGCCCAAGAAGAAGAAACAGATGTTCTCTCAAGAGCAAGCTTCCACGAAGAAGGTGTCGCTGAGCACCAGTGGCTCGGGGGCTGAGGGCTCAGGGGCTAGCGTCACCATAGGCGATGCCTTGCCTCCCAAATAGGAAAGCGCGCTCGTCGCCTTCCTTCGGGCAAACTCTGACATGTTCGCATGGACTCCGTCAGATATGTCTGGTGTACCAAGGGAGGTGATCGAGCACCACTTAGCCGTGTGTCCAGACGCACGCCCCGTCAAGCAAAAAGCGCAGAAGCAAGCCCCCGAGAAGCAAGCATTCATCGTTAAGGAAGTAGAAAAGTTGAAAGCGGCAAATGTCGTCCAAGAAGTCGCGCACCCCACTTGGCTCTCCAACGGAGTGGTTGTCCCTAAACCCGCTGGAGGAGGCCGACTCTGCATCGACTACACAGACGTCAATAAGGCCTGCCCCAAGGACCCATACCCCATGCCAAGGATAGACCAGATCATGGACTCCACCGCCGGCTGCGACCTCCTTTGTTTTCTGGATGCCTTCTCTGGTTATCACCAGATCAAAATGGCTAAAGAGGACGAGGAGAAAACAGCATTCCTCACCCCCTGTGGTGTGTATTGCTACACTTGCATGCCTTTCGGCCTGAAGAACGCCGGCGCCACTTTCCAGAGGCTCATGAGGATAGCCTTGGGGGCGCAGATGGGCAGAAATGCAGAAGCTTATGTCGACGACATTGTGGTCAAGTCTCGCGAGGGAGACACTCTCTTGAAGGATCTCGAGGAAACTTTCGCCAGCCTGCGCAAGGTGAACATCAAGCTGAACCCCGCCAAGGGCGTCTTCCGGGTACCTTCAGGCAAGCTCCTCGGATTCCTCGTGTCCCACCGCGGCATAGAAGCAAACCCTGACAAGATCAAGGCCATAGAAGGAATGCAGCCTCCTCGCCGGCTTAAGGACATGCAGCGCTTAGCAGGTTGTATGGCCAGCCTGGGCCGTTTCATCTCCAAGTTCGGCGAGAGAGCACCGCCATTCTTCAAGATCATGAAGAAGTCCGGCACATTCAGGTGCACCCCTGAGGCAGACAAAGCTTTTGAAGACTTGAAGAGGTATTTGGCCAGCCCACCAGTCATGGTAGCCCCCAGGACAGGCGAACATCTGAAGCTGTACCTATCAGCCACTCCTCAGACCGCAAGCGTCGTCCTGGTGGCCGAGAGGGAAGAGCCAGTCCTCCCCAAGAAAAGCAATGCCACTCCAAGTCCAATGCCGCCCGACAAAGATCTCGGCAAAGGAGCAGTCTCCACAGACCCACCGCCAGGCCCACAGCCTCAAGTCGAGTCCGCTCCGAACACCCTTGCCGAGACCCCTCCACAGGCGGATCTCGACAAGGGCCCTGAAGAGCCTCCGCAGAGAGCTGACGCTGCACCTCCATCGACAACCCTTGTCGAGCACCCCGTCTACTTTGTCAGTACAGTACTGCGGGACGCTCGGGAACGGTACCCAATGCAGCAGAAGCTTCTCGTCGCGCTCCTCATCGCCCCCAGGAAGCTGCGACACTACTTCCAGGGCCACCCCATAACGGTGGTCACTTCCTTCCCCCTGGAGCAGATCCTGCGCAACCCCAACGCCACAGATCGTGTTGCGGGATGGAACATCGAGCTGCAGCTATTCAATTTACGCTTCGACACCACAAGAGTCATGAAGGGAAGAGCGCTGGCGGACTTCGTCGCCGAATGGACTGACCCAAGCCCTGAAGAGCCTCGGGGAGAAGAGGCCGAACTCTCTGGAGACACGATGCCCAGCCACTGGACCATGCACTTCGATGGAGCCTACGCCTGCCGCAACGGCGGGGCAGGCGTCGTCTTGACCTCGCTCAAAGGCGACAAACTCTACTACGCTGTCCAGCTGTGCTTCACAAGTGACAAGATCTCCAACAACATCGGTGAATACGAGGGCCTTCTCGCCGGCTTAAGGGCCGCCATCGCGCTAGGCGTCAAGCACTTACTCGTCAAGGGCGACTCCCAGTTGCTTGTCAACTTCTCCAACAAAAGCTGCACACCTAAGGACGACCACATGGCTGCATACCTTGAAGGTGTCCGCAAGCTCGAGAAGCACTTCAGGGGCATGGAGCTCATGCACATCCCGAGGAAAGAGAACCAGGAGGCAGATGACATCGCCAAGCGAACCTCGCGAAGGCAAGCCTAGCAGGCAGGCGTCTTTGAAGAAAGACTCACCAAGGCATCCATAAAGCAGCCACAAGAAGCTACAGCCGCAAGCGCAGACGAAGCACTCCCACCACCTCCTGAAACTGGGGCACCCGATTGTGGTCCTCACACAGGGGAGCGTCTGTTGCTGACAGCGGCACATCAAGAAACAGGCTGGATTGACGAGCTCAAAGACTACCTGATGAAGGGGATCCTCCCGAAGAAGATGCGGAAGCAGAGCGAATTGCTCGACAGGCAAAATCCTACTACATCCTCGAGGGAGACCTGTACCGCAAGCGCCCAAATGGGATCGCGCTCAAATGCGTCCCTCCTGAAGAAGGCCGAATGCTGATCAAAGACATCCATAGCGGAGAGTGCGGCCACCACTCGTGCGCGCGCACCCTCGCAGGCAAGGTCTTCAGGAGCGGCTTCTACTGGCCGCAAGCACTTCAAGATGCGGTCACCATCGTCCAAGCTTGCGATGCCTTCCAGTACCACGCCAAGCAAATCCATCAGCCGGCGCTGGGGCTCCAGACCATCCCGCTCTCCTGGCCGTTAGCGGTCTGGGGACTGGACATTTTGGGCCCCTTCCCGAAATCGCAAGGGGGCTACCGTTTCCTCTTCGTGGCCGTCGACAAGTTCACCAAGTGGCCCGAGGTCGAACCGACGCGCAGTATACCAGCCGGGGCAGCGGTGAAATTCATCAGGAGCCTGGTCTGCCCCTTCGGAGTGCCTAATCGCATCATCACCGACAATGGCTCACAGTTTACCAGCGGCATCTTCCGATCTTACTGCGAAAAACTCGGCATCAAGCTCTGCTTCGCCTCGCTGGCTCATCCACAGAGCAATGGCCAAGCCGAGCGAGCAAATGCGGAAGTCCTCAAGGGCCTCAAGACCAGAAGCTTCAGCATCCTCAAGGGCCACGGCAAGGGCTGGATCGACGAGCTCCCATCTGTGCTCTGGTCCATACGCACAACTCACTCTAAGCCCACTGGTGAAACGCCGTTCGCCCTCGTCTATGGAGCCAAAGCAGTCCTCCCCACAGAAATCAAGCACGGATCCCCACGGGTCCTTGCCTTCAATGAGGACACCCAAGAAGACCTCCACAACGACGACCTGCTGCTTCTCGAGTGATTGCGCCGCCGTGCCGCCCTCAGAGCGGCAAAGTACCAGCAAGACCTTCGACGCTACCACAGCCGCCATGTGCGCTCGCCCACTCTTGAGGCGGGCGACCTCGTCCTCAGGCGATCCTCTCCAGAGAAGGCCTCCACAAGCTCTCGCCTATGTGGGAAGGCCCCTACAGGGTCTCTCACATCACCAGGCCTGGCGCTGCGCGCCTCGAGACTAAAGACGGCATCCCCGTCAAGAACCCGTGGAACATCGCGCATCTACGCAAGTTCTACCCGTGATCATAGTCACGCCCGTGATCATTGTCACGTCAGGCATTTTTTGTCTCTAGAGGGAAGCTCACGGCTTCACCTCCAAGCTTCACAAAGCTTCTCTTGAGGGTCAGCCCTCCGAGCTCTCCTTGTAACAAGCCACCGCAGGCCGTAGAGAGTCTCAGCCACTAATGGGTGGTCCCCATGCCTCGACATGGAAAGAACGTTAGCTTGGCAACCCCAAGTGTAATAAACCATTTCGTTCCTAAGTGAACTATGCTCCAAGGCGCCGCTATGTAATATTTTGGTGGTGAGTTTACTTTCATCATTTGCCCTTCCATGTGCGCTTATATTCTTCCCATGCGCACCCCGCGAGCGGGGGCTGAGTACGGTGCCTGTGCCTCAAGAGCACCCCAGCAGCACTGCAAAACCCAATGGATCCGAGCTCTGGCTAAAGGGCATGCTCCCAAAGACACGCCACCTCTCCAAAGGACCTTGGTACTTACTCTCCTCGCGAGATACACATGAGGAAACCTATAAGCGCACATGAGTCCTTACTACCATGCACTAGCGTTTGGGTTCGCCTCTCTAACATCCGCAGGGAACAAGAGTCCCTCCAAGCTCGTGGAGGCAAAACTGGGCACCTAGAGGAGAGCGCATCGCCAGGGAAAGCCTACGCAGAGCAAAAGCCTCGCAAAGCTAAGTTCAGCGCTCACGCCTCGAGAATCTCTTCATCTCTCTCACGAGCACTCGTCGTCCCTCGAGCGATTCTTCTCCCTCACACTCCATGGACTGCTTGCACGTCAAAGGGGGGTCCTTGAGCATCGTGCCTCGAGGACTCTTACCTCTCTAAGCCTTAAACCCCCCCCCCCCCCCCGGCCTTGCCGAGTCATTGCTCAGGCATACCGCGGCGGCGGAGTCATAGCGCAAGGAGAAGGGTCCTAGCGACGCAGAGCGAACAAAGACATGAAGTTGAAGTAAAAGGCCCTTCGAGGGGCACACGGGCAAACTTAGTAGCATTTACTTAAAAGTATAGTACACACTGCGGAGCAAAAGTCTCTAAGCCAAGTCTTTTAATGGCGCTACAAGCGCATTACAATGCAGGAGAGGATCAGGCAGAAGCTTCGTCGTCCTCCTCCGCAGACCCTTCCTCTCCCGGCTCGCCCTCGGAGCCTGCCTCCTCACCGTCGTCCTCCCTCGCCTCAGCCCGCTTGAAGCGGCTGCAGAAGTCGTCGACCTGGTCTCGGACGGAGTTGGAGATCTGCCACCCTTTCTCCCCCTCGAGAGGCTCGGTCACCGATGTGTAGTCGAAGCCGGGCTGGAGGCGCTGGAGGTTGGAGAAGATGCGGTCGACTGCCACCGCCAGGAGTTGGCGGCATTCCTCCTCGACGACGTCGCGGAGCTCCGCGGCAGGGCCCTCGAGCGCCGTGAAGAGCTTGTCGAAGTAGGCGAGGTACGCGGTGGCACCGGCGTTGCCCTGAGCGGGGACGTGCGGCGCCTCCACTCCGAGCTTCGCCGCGAGATCGTTGACCCGAGCCACCAAGGACTGGAACATGCGCTCCCGCTGCTGCGACAGCACCCGCGCCGCTTGAGCGCTCTCGGGAGCCTCCACCGCTCGATCCACGGCAGGGCCCACCTGCTTGTTCATCTCCTCCATGTCCGCCATAAGGGAGGCGAGGTCCTGCGACATGCGCTCGCGAGCCTCTTCGGCAAGGCGGCGGCCATCCGCAGCACGCCTCGCCCGGGAGTTCTGCCTGGCGTTCATCAGTTCCAGCTCGCGAATCCGGACGTCATCCTCGTCGCGCCTCTTCCTGAAGCGACCCTCCTGCTTCAGGAATTTCTCGTTGTAGTCTCGAGAGACGGCGGCGCGGTACGCTTTCTCCCGGGCTTGGAACTCCTTCTCCGCCTCCTCCTTCCGCTCGGCGAACTTCGCGTTGAAGCGCTCCACATGCTTCTTGTGGGTGGCCACTTCGCGGTTGAACTTGTCGAGGGCTTCGGCCAGATTCCCCTCCCGGGCCTCAAGGTCGAGGCGCTGCACCGACAGCTCCTGCTCCGCCTGCAGCAGTTGCTCGTCGCGCTGACGCACGTCATTCGCGCGCTCGCTCAGCCTCTGCCCCCTAGCATCCAAGGCCGCACGGACCCCCTCCAGAGAAGTCCGCACGACCTCAGAGTCGGCGAGGATCTTGGCCTCAAGCTGGACAAGCTCGCGATGCTAGTCCGCCAGCGAGGACTCCACCGTCTCCCGCTCCGCCCTGGCCGCTGCCAAGTCGTCCGCTGCCGCCTGGCGCTCGGCCTGGAGGGGCTCCAGAAGTTCCTCGGCTTCGCGCACGGCGCCCTCGCGGACCTCCTTGGCGAAGCGCAGCGCCTCCTCGCGCTCCGCCTGCAGAGCCAGATCGCTCTGCCGGCGAACCTCCACGGCTGCGCGGAAGGCGGCCCAGGCCTCCGCAAGCTCGCACTGCCGCCGGGCGATCCCCGCGTCCTCGAGGGCGAGGTGTGCCTCCAACCCGTCCAGGGATTCCCGCACCAGGCGGAAGGCGACGCCGCGGTGTCCACTGCTCCAGTCCCAGCCTCTCAGGGCCAGGACTTGTGAAGCCCCACGCGGCGCGGAGGTCCTAGCACCCGCGTCGAGCTTGAAGAAGGGGGCCTCTGCGCGGGGCTCTGCAGCGTCGCGGGCCTGGGGGCTTGGCGGCGAGCTCTCTTCCTCCGCACCTGCGCTCCGCGCGCCGGTGTCACCTCCCTCAGGCGGCCCCTCATCGTGAGCCTCGGGGGCAGGAGAGGCCTGCCCCGTAGCCATTGTCTCCTCCTCTGCTGCAGAGCTTGGCGGGGACGGCGGAGGAGCTTACCCCTCCGTCTCGTCGGCCCATGGCGGGCTCTGAGTTGGTGTCATGTCCGCCTCGGCCTCCTGCTGCGCCGGAGGAGTGGCAGCGCGAGGTGGAGTAGGCGCCCTCTCCCCTTGCTCCTCAGGGCACCTCCCCTCGAGAGGCGGCGCAGTCGCCTCAGCCTGAGGCGCGTCCTTGGCAGGGCCTGCGGTGTCCACCACCACAGGCCTCGAGGCCTCGTCAGCCGCGGCCTCTGGCGCGGCTCTCTTCACCTCCGCGGCCTTGCGAAGCCTTCGACGCTTCGCAGGAACCAGGTCGCTGGCAAGAAGCAAGAAAATCTGTCAGAAGAAGAGCGGGCAAGCAGAGATTGAGGAAGAGAAAACCAAGATCAAGATACTTACCCAGCTTTCTTGGCGCGGGTGTCAACCCACGCCATGCCTGGCGAGCGCCATGAAGGCGTGGTCCTGGCTCCAGACCCCTCGGGAGGCGCCTCCGCTTTCCTCTTGAGGGGAGCGCCCATTGGCTCCCCGGCAAGCCTGTCGTGGGCCGCCTTGGACCGGGGCTCTCGTCGCCCTGCCGCGGTCTCATCGTCGTCGCTGCCTTCCCCCTCCGTAGCAGGGCGCGAAGGGGCCTCCCTGGAGGCCTCGTCGTCGCTGGACGAGGCCTCGAAGATTTCCTCAATAGGGGCGCAGCCCTTGACGAGCTCGCCCCGCCGGTCGAGGGGTTCGCCCTTACCGCCACGCCGCCCAGCTCGGCGTCCGATGCGGAGGGTGACTCCGCGGCTCCTGGCCCCTTCGCTACTGGCATGGCCACCTCGTCCTCCTCTTCCCCCGCCAAGCCAAGCGGGGTAAACGTCGGCATCCTCTCCAGAATCGTCAAGCGCGCGTTCATGGAGAGTTGGTGGAGAGGCCTCAACACCTCAGCAACCGCCACAGGCATGTCCGGGTTGATGAAGAGGACGCCCATGATGGTGGAGACGACTGCGGGGCGGTGGTCGCAGCAGTGGAGCCGCATCGGGTCCGAGAGGCCCGAGTACATCCACATCGGCTTCTTGTGCGCCTGAAGCGGAGCGATGTGGCGCCTCACGAAGTCCTCCACAATCATCTGGCCGGTCAGGCCATTATCCCGAAGAAGCTTCATGGGGCCCACCAGGTCCGCGATCTGCGGGCTCCGGAAGGCCTGCTTGCCCCAATGGGTGTTCTTCACGGGCGGCGCCTCCGGGACGTCGATGAAGGAGCTCAGCGACTTGACGCCGATGAGGAGCCACTTCTGCCGGAAGTCGTCCACCTTCTTCACCACCGCCATGACAGGCTTCTCGCCATTCCACGACATGGGGATGCAGACGTCCCCCATGCCGTCCACGATGCGGAAGGAGACGCACCCCGTCCGCTCGAGGTTTGCGGAGCTCCGGAGCGCGTAGAAGCTCCGGAACAGGGCCAAAGAAGGCTGCACCCCCAAGTAAGCTTCGCACAGGTAGGCGAAGATGGAGAGGATCAAGACGGAGTTGGGATGCAGATGGAGGAGATGGATCTGGTAGAACTCCAGAATCGCCTCCAGGAAGGGCGAGTAGGGAGGCACCAGCCCGGCGTAGATGGTGTGGAGAAAGATGGGGAAAAACCCCTTCGGGAGCCGGCCGAGCTTTGCGGCCTGGAGAGCGCTGGCGCCGTGCTCGTTGGTCGTCCCGGCGACCAGATGCCGGATCTTGTCTAGCGCCGCCTCATTGTAGCGCTCCCCGACCAGAGCGGGGCCGAGCTCCGCTTCCCCCTGCGCGTCCACAGGGGGCTTCGCCATCGCCACCTTCCCCTTCGCGGAACTCATCGTCGGGAAAGGAAAAAGTGCGGAATAGCGCGAAGGAAAACGAAGGTCGCCGGAGCGAGGGAGCTCAGAGATGGGAGATCGAAAGGCCGGGCGCACAGAAGCAGAATGAATGCAGTAACGGCTGCTCGAGCCGGCGCGCAGGCTTTATGTCTCGTCTGGGCAGTTACCGGGGCGTGGTGGGGCCCCCCACGACGCACGCCCCGCCGGAGAGATCGTGCCATCGCAGACGCGCAACTGATCGACGCGTGTCTCGGGCCGGCCGGACACTTTGGGCCCACGACACTTCGTCTGAGCCTGGTGGGCTTTGCCGTGCCCGTCATGGGTCTGGGGGCTACTGTTGGCCCAGTGGAAACCAAGGTGTGCGGGGCCCACTCTCCACAGCCCTCGCACGCGACGGTACCAAAGAAATGACTAAGGACCAAGCCAAACGCTTGGAGAGGCTCTCGAGGGGAAACAGTCCTCGAGAGGGCTTAAAGGGGCAGCGAAGGCCTGAAGAGGCTCCCCCCGCGGCTGCCCCTCTACAAGGCTCTCTCCCCTGGAGAGGAGTCAACGCAAATCCCTCCATAAGGCCGCTCAGGCCCTGTAGAGATGCTTCGCTGTGAAGCAACCGCCGCAGAGCGCACATGTCCTCTGCCGCGGCCGCAGAGTGACGACGACGCCGCAGTTGCCATTCTGGTGATTAAAGGAGTCAACAAAGCTGTGCCCCCCGCACCGGACTACGAAGCTTTCCCCTTTGGTGATAAAGCAGATGGCCGGCGCTACGCTCCAACGACGACGTCACCGTGGGCACCCCCACGATCTCTGCGGCACCAGCGGGCCGTCCTGCGCGGACGGTGGCTTTTGTGCCTCAAGGGCTGGCTTTACGACCATGGACCGAGTCCATGGACAACCCAGATGCGGTGCCCCCCGCTCCTCCTTTTCGTCGCCATGTGGGAACCCTTCCACCGCACGGGACGCGGGGATGAGGCCCGGGGCGCCTATAAAAGGAGAGGGAGCACCTCCGTAGCAAGGGATCGATGATCCGAAGCTTGAACACTCTACCATAGCGTAGCCTAGCTAAGCGCGCTCGAGGAGGAAGAAGACCCTAGAGTTCCCTCCTTGAGCTCCACTCTGCCATAAGAGAGCCCTCGGCAAGCTCATTGTACTGTACCCTCTACAGCGCAATACAGACAAGCAGGAGTAGCGGTGTTACCTCCTCCAGAGGGCCGTGAACCTGGGTACGGGCTGGTGTTCATCTCTGTCGTGATGTCCCTCCTCAGGCTCGATGAGCACCGTCGCCGTGCCGGTTGAGGGTTGTTTGACCTCCGCGTTCAGCCCCCTTCGAACATTCTCTTCAGAGTGTGACCACCCCTGTCTCGTGGGAGTCACTCTCCGACACAAATGTTTATAGTTTTGTATTCGATCTCTAGGGATGCCGATGATTAAAATGTTGTGACACCGTGAGATCTAGAGGTGGTGTTAGTGAGGGCCAGTGGAATGCGACCTGATGTGCACGAATACACATTTTCTGCATCCCACTATCTCTCACTGACACCATCTCGGACCATTTGTGTTCCAACCTAAGTATGAGGCAAGATATTTTAGTTTACCCAATTCCATTTCTAAAATTTGTTTATTTATCATCTGTTAGTCTGATTTTGTTGGCTTAGTTTAAGATAACTACTTTTGGCCGATGATTAGATGGTTGCACGTTGCATATATCTTCAGGGAGGTGTGAGTGAACCATGTTGTCTGAACATATATACAGTGTTCATTCCACGTTGTTCGCTTACACCATCCCTGAAGCAATTCCATATCAGGCCTTGCTTGTTTTTGTTGAGTGCTTTTTAACTTGCCGATGATTAAAATGTTGTGACACAGTGTGTTCCAGCGGTGGGGCGAGCGAGCCTTGTGATATGCACGAGTGCACAGATCTCGTGCATTCCACCTGGCTCGCTTGCTCCATCTCTGAAGCATGTGTGTCACTTCTAAGTATGAGGCATGCATCATTCTTGTTTGTAGTTTTGTATTCTCTAGGAATGCCAATGATTAAACGGTTGTGACACCGTGTGATTCAGAGGTGGAGTTAGTGAGACCTGTGATATGCACGAATACACATTTTCTGCATACCACTAGATCTCGCTAACTCCATCTCTGAATTTGTGTGTCCAGTCTAAGTATCAGGCATGCTTTTCAGTTGACCCTACTTCATTTCTAAAATACCGATGATTAAAATAATGTGGCGCACTGTATGATATCGTGATAGTTTGTTGAACCTTGTATCATGCACACATATAAGTTGTGTGCCTCCTACTTGGTTCAACAAAGTTATCAGGATTCCTTGTGTGTTTCCAAGTATGAGGTATAATTTTTTTGAATCTTGTTTTGTCTATAAGTCTTACAATATCGATGATTTGTTTATATATGAGTCATGCTATGAGTCTTGACCTACTTCCTTTAGAATTTTTATTTACATGTCACCATTAAGCAAGTTTAATGTGCTTTACTAACCGCTGAACCTCCTCTTGTGTAGACGATGCCGCCGCGCCGCCGCGGGTCGTCTGGCTTCCGCGGTGTTCGGGAGCGGCCCAACGGCACCTACTACGCCGAAATCCGTGTCGGCGGATTCCGGCAGACACTCGGGACGTACGCCATGCCGGAGCAGGCAGCGCGCGCATACGACGCGGTCGCGTGGCGTTTCCGGCGCCCGCGGAGCGAGCTAAACTTCCCGGACTGCCCGAACATCGTGGAGGCGGAGTTCCTCGCGCCACGGCCAACCCTCCTCACCAACGAAGATCGTGACCGCCACCGCCAGGTGCAGCGCCGGATCGCCACCGCCGAGCACGATGAGGAGCTGATGCGTCGGTGGAGGGAGGAGTTCCCGGGCGACGTCGCCGACGAGGAGGCGTTCTTCTGGAACCGAAGGGAGCAAAGGAGGGCAGACCGGCGCCGCCGTCGGGAGGCCGCCCAGAGGGAGAGCGAGGAACACTGGGACACCGATGATGACAGGTGGTCCGAGTTCTTCTATAACACCAGCTCCGACGACGAGTAGTTTACTCGTGCGACTTGTTCTAGGTTCTAGATTGTAATAATAAGACTTCTCTACTAATTGTAACACCGACTTCTCTACTCGTGCGACTTCTGTGTATTTGTTCTGTTTTAATCTACTGTGTCAAATATATCATTGTTTATAATATATCTGGATAAATCCTGTATATATAGCTATATTTGTACAGCGCAGGAAAAATAAATCAAAAATTGCTATTTATATTCTGTGGCGCACCTGCAATCCATGCGCCACTGATAAATGTCTGTGGCGCACGAGGAAGGATGCGCCACAAAAATGTGGCACTTTCTGTGGCGCATCGAGGGGGTGCGCCACAGAAATATAATTTAGTGGCGAGATATCTGTGGCGCACCCCACCATTTCCCCGGGTGCGCCACAGAAAGCATTTTTGGTGCGCCACAAGTAGCCCTTTTTCCACTAGTGATGGGTCGGGTCCCACGTAAGCCGGTGTGCGACGTGTGCCTTGGCCCGCAAGACAAGAAGGATCCAGAAGGTTGGAGACCAAGTACAAGACGAAGTCCTGATAAGGAAGGTGAAGACTTAGAAGGCTTAGAATAGAGTCCGGGTACGATTGTAACCCGGATCCCCGCTTGTACCTCCGGCAAGACTCCCCGCCTATATAAAGGGGTCTCCTGGTTCCTAGAGAGATAAGTCGAAAAGCCCCAGCAATCCCTAGTTCCAGAGATTGTAATCGAGACCCGGTAGCTAAGGCGCCGAGTCCTAGAAACCCGATATCAATAAAGCAAAGCAGGAGTAGGTCTTTACCTCGAGAAGAGGGGCCGAACCTGGATAAACCCTTGTTTCCCCACGCCTCACTAGACAAGCTCCAGATGTCAGAAGTCGCTATGTCCCAACACTCAAGTTTCCACCCAGAAACATCTGTCGTGACAATCCCACGACACATAGGTTCACCCACACAACACTTATCAAAATAATAAAGATTAATCAGCTATATGAAGCGAAAGCACTTGACGAAATTCCTATGTGTCCTCAAGAACGTTTGGTCATCATAAGTAAACCCACCGGCTTGTCCTTTGCTCTAAAAAAGGATTGGGCCACTCGCTGCAATTATTATTACTGTCTTTTATTTACTCGTACTTTATTTATCTGCTATATCAAAAACCCCTAAAAACTTGTCTGCTAGTATTTACAGTGAATTCCTAATCAAAACTGCTTGTCAACACCTTCTGCTTCTCGTTGGGTTCGACACTCTTATTTATCGAAAGTACTACGATACACCCCTATACTTGTGGGTCATCATGGTATTAAACCAACTAGTGTCCCCAGTAAGCCTTATTAATACTAGTTCATTACGCAACAGATGATCGTGATTCAGATCATGGACATTTATGTGGGTTGGTAATATGGTCACACCATTTGTTTAATGCTGTGATGGACTTACCCAAAGATTAGCATTGCAACGAGATCATGACACGATGTTCAAGTTGCATTGATAAGAAACGTTAAAACCTAATCCTTGGACCGTGAGATGATACTTAATCGCTACTCCCAGAGAATGCTTTGAATGCACCAGAAGTTGCTTTGTACTGGAGCAATGAGAACGGTTACTATCGGGCATTCGAAAGGGGTATGTTGAGGTGTATGCATCAAGATCGGGATTTGTTCATCTGCGTGAAAGGAATGATACTCTGGGCCCACTCGGTGAGATTACATTCGATGCTGCGCAGCGAGGGACTAGGTCACAGGAGATGTAACATCACGGGAACGAGTAAAGAAGGCATCTGTCGGAATTGAGATTAAACCCCGGTATCGTGATATCGACGATTAGATCTCATACGATGTTAGTATCGAAGGAACAAAGGAATAAGGTATTCATTATCGATGTTTACGGTTCAATGACAAAAGATCTTTGTGAGCGCACAGGGGTCAGTATGGACATCCAGGTTACCCTGCTGATCATTCACCGGAGAAAGTCACGGTGATGTCTGGAGTGTTCTCGAACCGTAGGGTAATACACTTAAGGGGTCGATGAATTATAAGATGGTTTTATATCTACGGAGTTAGTGGAGAATAATTTAGAGATCATTTGAAAGTGTGCCGGAGAGATTCCGAAGTCGTATCGGATAACCGAAGGAAGTTCGGAGGGATTCTGAAAAGTTCCGGAAGAGATATAATATTTAGATATGATATAAATATGTTAAATAAGTTAAATTAATGTTAATTAATAAATCAATATTATTTTAATAAATTTATTTCAATTAAATTCATATTTAACAAAGGGGCCCATTAAATGGGCCAACTACTAAGGAGAGAAGGCCCAAAAGGGGGCCAACTTGCCACCCACTTCAAGTGGGGGCCGAACCGACCTAGGGTTAGGGTTGGGGGTTCGGCCGAACCCCCTAGCCCCACCCAGAGCCGGCAGCTATCCCCCCACCTCCTCTCTCCTCCTCCTATGAAAGGAGGGACACCCCTCCCTTTTTCCTTGTCCCATAATTCCCTTTGGAATTTTCTCTCTCTCTCTCTCTCTCTCTCTCTCGTGTCTCTCCCTCTCACGTGGTTGATGCATGTAAAATGCATACATGAACTTTACATTTTATTACTACATATTCCTACATATTTAGAACTTATATGATGTTATATTCATGTTTTATAATGATTTCGGGGATTTTCTAAACAATCCACACTCTTTTGGTTCTAACTCTGTTTTCCAGAAAACGACTTTTTTAGTGTTTTGGACTTTCCGGGAGCTTCGGGACTTTAAAAAGGGCAAGGCCAAAGAGCACGGTTCAGAATTTTCGAGACGAACACAATGGGCCTAAAATGAAGACCAGAAGACCAACCAGCTGGGAGATAGGGGGCCTCACATGGTCAGATTCCCATGCCGCGTGGGAGGGTCTCTTTTCCCCCTCGTGGCTCCGATGCCGTCCGTTTTCGTCTTCGTGGCTTCGTCTTGACCTAAAACCGGCTATAAAAATAGTCCCCCGAGTAGTTTCGCATCACGGCGGCGGAGAAACACAAAACCACGAAACAGAGAGGCAGAAGGCTGCCGCCGGAGAAGATCGGAGGGGGGAAACGGTGCCGGAATCACCTCCGGAGGGCTCCACCCCCCTCCGGCGTGTTCATTGTCAACATCTACAGCAAGATCATCTCCTCCAACATCTCCACCATCGTCACCATGATGAAGGGGGAGTAGTCCACCCCTTGGACTTTGGGTTTGTGGTGGTAACTTGATCTAATCTCTCTATGTATGATCATTGTTGAAGTCCGTATTATGTGCCTTGCATGATTATGGATCTATCTATTTAATTCCTATGGTGGATATTGTGGTGTGAGATGATATTGGTTATACATTTACCGTTGTGTTGGATCTTTTATGGCTTGTCATACTTTGGAGATATTCTATGATGCATGTGATGGTTTAAGTTATGCATAATGCCTTGTTTATCCTTGTCATGAGGTGATTGACACCACCAAGTGTAGATAGATGAGAGAGTTGTGGTCATGCACACGAAATATGAATCATTGCACTAGTGTTTAGAATATTATCCATTATGATGTATGTGGGTACTGGATGGCCAATGTGATAGAAGGCATAGGTATTGAGTGACACAGTACCGTCCAACATCCTTTATCTGGGGTAAAAAGGGAGAAGTATGATGTGGGTGTGATAGCAACCACGCTAGCCTTACGAGGGTGACACTAGCAACACAAATGAGTATTTCTTTCAACTATGCATTTTAGGACATATAGGCGTCATAAAAGTTACCATTAAAGCATGACAATTGTGTGTACTTTTTATCTATAACATGATAATCACCATAGATGGGAGAGAGAGGATTGAGTGAACCCATGAACCCATGTCCATTATTCCTATAAGAGAAAACCATTATCTTGTCCTCTTGCATTGAAGAGGATTGGGACACCTTTTACATTCTTGTTTTGTTACATTAAACTTCTATCCAATAATCAACTAAAACTTGTGACACTTTAGTTGTAAGGAATAGACAACTTATCCTTCTTGCTCCTGCGGATCGATACCCTACTTCCACATTGAGAGGTACTACAGTGATCCCCTGCTCTTGGGGGATCGATATCAGTGGTTCCTCGAAGAGCTGCGCCAGGGAGAGATATTCTCCACCATAGCACGCCGTCGTGCTCCTGCATAATTCTAGATACGATCTAACAGATCTACTTCTGTGGTTCTGCTGGATCGGAATTCCGGAAGGTTTCATCGTCCATTGTACGTTTACGGAACTCGGGGACGCCACACTTGAGGCGCCGGGTCGTTGCACCAAGCTCTTCCGCGACCTTGAGATCGGCTACGCATGTCTTCATCGTCAACACCTGCGCGGGGGTGTTATCCCCGCGATCGGTCTTCAAGAGGTATGTGACCGATGCCACGATCGTTACCACATTACTACTTAGATAGATTCTTGGGGTAAAGGTGTTACGCTCGTTAGGAATTTTTTGTGTTTCCACCCGTAACCCAACAGTAGTATCAGAGCCCAGATCTATGCATAGTAATTTGTTAGTACGATAGAACACACGTTTTGATCGTGTGGGCAACGTCTATGTAATAATTTCCCTCGCATGCACTTATTCACGACTGCGGTATTGTTTTGATGAAGCGGCCCGGACTGACCTTACGTGTACTCTTACACGAGACTGGTTCCACACCTAACATATGGTTTGCACCATATCTCGTGGCTGGCGGGTGTCTGTCTCTCATTACTTTAGCGGTTAGAACTTTTGCTATTGTGAGGCCTCCTCGAGGGGATTAAAGAAACGGTTTGCGTAAATGATGTTGTGATTTTATGTTCGTAGGCAAGAAACGGGTTCTTTCCCGAAAGCCCTAAAACTCACGTAAAACTTGCAAAAGGATAAAAGTAGAGCGTTTAACTTTGTTTTGCAGCGGGGTGTCTGATGTGATATGGTCATGATGGTATGTAATTATTAATTGCAAATTATTGGCATCTTCGTCATGGTGGCGTCATGGACTTGGCGCCATACCGGAGGCAAGATAGAGATCATGTCGGAGCACCCGATGCAGATCAGGAGCACGATGATGAAGAAACCATATCACATCGTGCACTTTATTTACATTTGATGTTATTGTGTGTGAAACTTATTTGTGTGCTATATATACATAGATTGTAAACGACGGTAGCAAAAAAAGTTAAATCCCAAGTTATTCCCAAATAATCAAAAGGAGTTGTTCTAACTTAGTGTGCAACCACCAACAAAGTTCTTTGATATGAAGCCGGCCGTCACGATCGGGGGCTACACATGTTAACGTTCGCATATAGTGGGTGAAAACCATGAATTCACACGCGAAAACACTGAAGGTCATTTTGGCGAGCCTAGCATATACAGATATGGCCTCGGAACACGAGATCGAAAGATCGAGCATGGGTTGCATGAATGATGCAATTGACATAGTTTTTTCTACCGTTGAATCCACATTCTCGGCTGTGAAGATCAGGGATTGTGTGGTGGATAGGGGCCGTGTGGTCACTAAAACATTTTCCGGGATATTATTTTAAGTGGGAGTTACATTTTAAAATAAAATTATATTTTAAACCCCAGTTATTATAAACTTAGCATTTATGTCTTTGCAAAATCATTCGTGTAGAGATGATTCCACGCATCAATTTCTTGCCCTTCCTTGCTGGAGAGAAACTTAGACATGACAGGACAAACTTCATCGATTGGTATCAACGCCTTAGAAGAACTCTCCAGAATCATGACATCTTATACACAGTAGATGAACCGTTGGGAGAAGAGCCAGATCTTGGAGCATGTTTGGGCGCAAAAGATGCTTTCTGTACTCGACGGGATTTCTATGCACTGGTCAAACTCGCCATCCTCAACTCCTTGACGCATTCCCTGAAGATTCGATATCTGAATGCCACGTCAGATGAAATTTTTGATGATCTAAAGACGCTTAATGCGCCATGGATGATTTTCATGAAGCACAGGTGCTTCGTTGAGTTTCTGTCATGCGAGATGGAGGAACACACATGTTTGGAGCTTCACCTATCTAGGATGATTGAGATCCACAGACGATTGACCCATGACATGGATTACTTGATGGAGGATGCTCTTGCCAACAGTGTGGTACTGTGTTCACTACCTCCAAGTTACAAAAGCTTTGTTGAAGATTTTGTGATGAGAGGTGAATCAGTCATGTTTCAGTAGTTCCTGTCAAAAGTCAGAGCCATCAAGGTAAAACCTATTGAGGGCGAACTCATTGATTGGTAAGCTATACAAGTTATAAATGTTTTATACTTGCTGCGATATTAAGTATTTGATACTAATTCCCGTTTTATTTGAAAACAGGACCGCTGGAGCAAGTGGTTGATAAGAAGATGAAGCGTGAGTGCGGCAAGCAACTGTTGATGGTTGTGGACATTGTTCTTCGATATTTATCATAGGGATTAGATAGCAGGATAAAATTTGTAATCATTAGAGGACCTTTTGTGTGTTTCACATTTTGTGAGACAAGTTACACTTATGTAAGAAAGACAAACAAGTTGTTTTGATTTAATGAGCAAATTCTTTTTGGTCAAAGTTTGATTATGAATTGTGTTATTCTCGCTTATTTCTTGATGATTATTTATGAACATTTATAAACAATGTAAAACATTAAATTATCCAATTCGAATAAATGACTTCATATTATTGACAACTTCAATTAAAAGTCATACTTTGGAATAAGTGCTTGAATAAAGTTTCATCCTTGATGGAATTTATTGTTATTATATATTTGATCTTCTCACAATACGAATCATGTTTTCGTTATGACGAAATGACTAGAACTCCGTGTTTCGAAGAGTACACCCTTTTGTTGAAGACATTCGAATGTTTTCTTCATAGCTAAAGAATTGTACACTAATCGTTAATATTATGCATAGAGATGTATGATACACAAACGAATAGTGGATATCATTATTTCGAATTCTTAGATAGAATCCATCTGATGTGTTCAAAAATATTTCTAAATTGAAGAAAGAATAATAATTGAGTCGCCTTGATAATTGATCAAGAACGGTAAAATTATGAGTTGTGATTTTCATATAAGTATTTGTAGAAATTGTTCTATTGAATAAAATAACAGGAATACCTCAAGCGTCTTGAAGTATATTATTAATCATACTCAGTTGGATATTATGTGATACAAAAGAATTAATTCTTCCGGCATCAAATATTTATCGTGTAGAATATGGCATTAGAATAGCATTATATTCAATTTATTATATAGGAAACTGTAGCGGGCCTACATTTAGAAAATGGAAAATCCCTGTGTATAGTGCAAATCTCTGGATCAATTCGTTTGCACACACAGTTTACGATGTAATATCACAACAAAGTATCAAATTTATTACATCGATGATCCAGACTTAGAAAATAATTCGTTACAACTTGCATAGCATAAAGCTTGCTTGGAAAGAGTAAAACAACGGAAATAAAGTACAATGAGTCTTCATCATCTTCATATTGCCACAGGCGAAAACATGTTGGTTGCAGACTCGAAACCCTTAACGTAACTTCACTCGTCGTCTGAACATCCTGCAACATGTAAAATTTTGCAACAACATGGGTCCGAACCATTTAAAATGGAACTGGCAAGTGACACTTTGGGGACACTTAGGGGAATAACTTTAATAACCTATATGCATATTCGGCTGGTGGAGTTAAGGCTATTTTTCATAAAGCCAATTTTTACTAACTCTTTTGAAAATACTTTTCTTCTATTCGAGACTTCTATGGCATGAAATCCACTGTCTCAATCTAACCTTGTTCACCCATCAAGTTTTAACTTAGAAATTTGAATGATGGGATCCTCCGTTGACGTCCTTGATCAGCTGCTCAAAATTGTCTGTACCGTGGACACGGCTAAGTACATAGAATTGACACTCTCGAGAGGTTGTGCACTTTCACCATTTGACCCATTCAGCCAAAACTATCCTCTACACCATGAAAGTGATAAGGAAAAGTAGAAGAATGACACGAGATCTTTCAGAGGCATTTTCCCTCCCCATACTGGCCTGACGCACTCCACCTACAAAACCTTTACCACCACTTGTCAGGCCGGGGCGAGTCCATGCAACTTAGTTGATCAAGACGGAGCCCATATTTACAAATGGCTACACTGGAAGCAATCTTGACTTTGAGTTCTTCAAATCCCTTTGTTCCCTGGGTGGCCATCCACAAGTGCACATACTCAGGAACACACCATAGAAATGGGCTTGAGTAGCTACTCAACTTCGTCTCCATATCCAACCAATCCACCCAGGAGTTTCTTTAACTTAGTAGAAATTAACTTTTCATAAAACAACTTTTGCACAGCATCAATATTTCTACTAAGTCATTATATAGGTTCCTAGACAAAAAGGAGTAGGGAATTCCAAACATGTCTTGCATAGCAAATACTACTAAGTCCTACACATGCATAAGGAAAATAACTAAGTCAAGCATAGACAAAATACTTAGGAATTTTATGAGTGTGCCACTTGCCTTGGCAACAAGGAGAGCAGTAGTTGGAGTTGCAAAAGTCGTCATTTCCCTCCGAAATTTCTAACACATCAAACAAGACACAAATAAACATACAAACAAAATAACAATACAATAAAAATATGTCATGCATGAGATGCAACTACTCAAATTTTTATTTAAAACATGTATGTTGCAAAACAATTTAAAACAATTTCTATTTGAAACACTAATAACAAGACAATAAACACAAGATTAAAGTTTTCTGTGATCGAACTTTTTATACAAAATTAGTTAAATAGTGCAAATGAACAGAGGACAATTAAACAAATTTTTAGCAACTGGATTCACTCAAAAATTATTTTTATATCTAAAGTTATATAAAAAAATACTCAAACAACTCATTTAGAAATTTGAAAATTTTGAATTTGTCAAATTAGAAATCTAATAAAGCCCAAGGATTCTAGTGGTTCTAAGGATTTCAAATATATAAAAATATTTGAATTTGGCTAAACAGAGAAAAAGTAATGATAAAACTAAGTACAAGGGATTTTCTGCAAAACTACCTATTAATCTAATTAAGAAAATTCTTTTCCACGCGGGCGCTGACTTGGTGCTGACTGGATCTGACTGGGCGCTGATGATACGTCCATTTTGCATCACTATTTTATATCATAATTTACTGTTATTCATTGATATATTTCATATTTAGAGATGATACTTATGTTATATCATCTATTTTGCATGTTTGATGATTATTGGAGAATTAATCACCAGAGTCTGGATTCTGCTGGAAAAAGCACCGTCAAGATACAATATTTGCGAAGATCAAAATCAAAACCAACCAGATGAAAGTTCCTATTTTACCAGATGAGGGAAGAGGCCAAAAGGGGAGAGCAAGGTGGGCCACAGGGGGCCCACACCATGCCTTGGCAGCCCCCCTTGCTGCCGCGCCGGCACATGGTGAGGCCGCCCTGGCCCACCTCAGGCATGGCCCTTTCGCGTACTTCATCTCCCTGAAAACCTAAGACATCAGGGACGGTCGAGAAAATATTCCGCCGCCTCCACGAGGCGGAAAACACCAGAGAGAGAAAAGCTCTCCGGCAGGGAGAAATCTACCGGGGAAACCCCTTCCCGGAGGGGGGAAATCGTTGCCATCGTCACCGTCATCGAGCTGCACTTCATCGGGATCATCATCACCACCATCTCCACCGTCGACACCATCATCTCCGTCGTTCCACTCCGTTCCCGCTGTAACATCTAGGGCTGAATCTTGTCTATTTGATAGGGGAAACTCTCCCGGTGTTGATTACTATTGTTATTGATGCTATTGAGTGAAACCGTTGAATTAAGGTTTATGTTCAGATTGTAACCCATCATTATATCACCTCTGATCATGTTCCAAATGATGTGTTGTGAGTAGTTCGTTTAGTTCTTGAGGACATGGGAGAAGTCTAGATGTTAGTAGTGAACTATGTTGAGTAATATTTGATGTTTTGATATTTAAGTTGTGGTGCTATTCTTCTAGTGGTGTCATGTGAACGTCGACTACATGACACTTCACCTTTATGCGCCTAGGGGAATGCATTGTGTATTCGAATATTAATTGTGGGTTTGTCGGAGTGATAGAAACCTGAACCCCTGTTGGTATCTCAATGCATGAGGGATGGTAGGATCTCAGAGTTTAAGGTTGTGGTTAGATTTATCTTAATTACTTTCTAGTATTTGCGGATGCTTACTAGGGGTATAATCACAAGTATGTATTAGTCCTAGGAAGGGCGGTGCATTAGCATAGGTTCACCCACACAACACTTATCGAAACAATAAAGATTAATCATCTATATGAAGCGAAAGTACTAGACAGAAATCCCGTGTGTCCTCAGGAACGTTTGGTCATCATAAGTAAACAAACCGGCTTGTCCTTTGCTCTAGAAAGGATTGGGCCACTCGCTGCAATTATAATTGTTGCGCTTTATTTACTCGCACTTTATTTATCTGTTATATCGAAGAGGAGGTCGAGGCAGTGACGATAGCGTGGTCGGAGGCCTTGGTGCGTCTTCGTTCGCCGGAGTTGCGACCGGCGGCGGTTTCTTCGGTCGCGGATGAAGGCGTCAGTCTGGGAAGTAAGGCACGGGGAAAACGTGTCAATGAGGTGCGCACGATGACAGGGAGTCGAGGGAGAGGCGTGGGAGGGCTCGAGGAGCACGGTACTCACCGGAACCGGCAGAAAACGGCGGCGGCAATGGCGGATGGCGGCGGCTTGTTTCCGAGCAGCATGGTGGCGATTGGTTTAGGGTTTCGGGGTGCGCGAAACAGCGACGGGGCTGGGGTTTAAATAGGGGGCACCGAGGACGGATTCGTGGAGAACATGGCTCGGATTTTCATCCGTAATCGGAATGAACTCCTCGGCCGGGACAATCTCGCTCGGGAGGTTGAAGACGTACGTCATTGCTAAGGTCACCTGCGGCCCCGCGCGTCAGTGAGAGAGGAGAGAGGAGCGAGGTCGGCTGCTTGCTGGGCTTTTGCTAGGCTTCTGTTGCTGTTGCGCGCGCGAGAAAGAGGTTGGGCCGGCTCAGTTGCCTTGCTTCTCTCCTTTTCTTTTTTTAACTAAAAGATTTTCTGTTTTATTACTTTTGAATCAGAAATGATTTTTACACTTTATCAAGTCTTTTCAGAAAAAATCACAAAAATATGTTTTGGAAAGCTTATCAAATTTAGAACTTTTTCGAAGTATTTTTGCCAATAACATAATTAAATAAAATGGATTTAAAGAAGTACAAATAACATCTTTATGGAAACAAATCCTATTTAAATTTATAAATGTATTTCAATTAAAACATCATGTGATTTAAATGTCATGTCTATGAGATGATGTTGTATGAATGCATGATTTTAAATTTTCCAAACAAAATATATATAGTTTTCAAAAAGTTTTTTGATTTTTCCAAAAATTTGAAAATCTTGGAATGTTACAGAAACCATTTGATATTTCGTGGAAATGATATTATAAAGAGTTATAATATGTAGTAATTTCTGGAAATTCGGATTATATGTAAAAAAAATATAAATTAGACGAATAAATCTTAGTAGTGTGTTCATAAAGTGTATTATGAATAAATCTCTTGCATGATTGAATCAAAAAATGCAAATTTGTATGGGCCGGTCTAGGGAGCGCTCAGGCGCTGGATGGGTGGGTCGAGCGCCCACTTTTCTGGATAAGATTTGTCCTCCACCTACGGATTAAACGCAGGCGCGACACCCCGCACCCGATCCCCACCGGACGCACATGCACAGCCCCGACCTGCACCTTCTCCCGCACCGGCGGCATGCTGCACCGCCCTGGCAGCTCGCACCTCTGGCGCCCCCTCCCAACCCTCCTGCTTCTTCCCCGAGATTGGCCGGTGCATGCCGCCCAGTGCGCCGCCCCGGATCCCGGCAAAAGACATCCACCCAGCGCGCCCGTTCCCAGGTCTCTGTGCCGGCGTACGGGATCTCCGCCGCCTCCTAGACCATGGGCAGCCCCGGGCCCTGGCCACCGTTCCTCCTATTGCCAGATTGCGGCGAGCTCTAGCCGGACACCTGGGCGCGCCGGCCTTCTGTTTGTTCTCTGTCATGACCGCGCCATGGCCACGAGCAGCGGTGTGGAGCAGCAGCTCGGGACGCTTCGTCTGCTCATCTGCTGCCAGCGAGCCAAGAAAAGGAAGACGAACGAGGATGAATTCCAGAAGCCGTGCCATCCATTAAAAACCCGCCCGATTCCGCACGATTTGCCGGTCGACCTCGTTTCCCCCATTTCTTCCTCGAGATCGCGCTCTCCTCCTCCCAAGTCCCAGCTCTCCTCCGTGCCCACCACCTGTTCGACGCCCCGACGAGGCAGCCATGATCCAGCTCCTCTTCGCGCTGCTCTTCCGCACGCCCGCGCGCCGCCTGGCGCTGCTCGTAGGCTCGCTGGTGGCTGTGTAATAGTTGCTCAAATTATGCTAGTTTTGTGTAGCACTTCATCGTCATTGTAATTTGCTGCAACAATAATTTTCACACACAATATTTTGTGCAAACTGCGGGAGCAGCTTCGCACACTACAGTGGCAATTTGACATCGATAACAACATAATGTGAGATTTGAAACAATTTTTGTGGGTGTCGACGCAAGTTTTATGGGTGGCGTAGCAAGTTTTGTGGGCACGATGCAACTTTTATGGACGACGAAACAACTTTGGTGTGCTACGAAGCAACTTTTATGGGCACATAAAACTTTTGTGGGTGCCGACGCAACTTTTATGGGCGGCGAAGCAAGTGTTGTGGGCCCGACGCAACTTTAGTGGACGACAAAGCAACTAAGGTGTGTTACGAAGCAACTTTTATGATGGCGAAGCAAATTTTGTGGGCCCACGACAATGCAGCTAAGGTGTGCTACGAAGCAACTTTTGTGGGCCTGACGCAATATTTATGGGTGCTGGCGTAACTTTTATGTGCCCCGCTGCAACTTTAATGGACGATGAAACAACTATGGCGTGCTACAAAGCAACTTTTGTGGGCCCGACGCAACTTTATGTGTGCCGACGCAACTTCTGTGGGCGGCGAAGCAGGTTTTGTGGGCCCGACGCAATAAGAAGAAAATTTGTGAGCGACAAAGCAACTTTTGTTGGCACTGAAACAACATTTGTGGGTATGAAGCAACATTTATGGGTGACGAAACAAATTTTGTGGGTGAGGAAGCAATTTTTATGGCGACGAAGGAAGTTTTGTTGGTGACGGAGCAAGCTTTATGGGCGATCCAGCAAGTTTTGTGGGTGAGGAAGCAAACTTTATGGGTTTCGAATCAATTTTATGGGCGACGAAGCAAGTTTTGTTACTGATGGAGCAAGTTTGTCGGCGACCCAGTAAGTTTGCCGGCGACCCAGCAAGTTTTGTGGGCGTTGAATCAAGTTCTGTTGCTGACAAAACAAGGTTTGTGAAAGAGCCAACAAGTTTTGTGACCTTTCTTACGCAGCTTAGGTGGAAGGCGGCAAGGAAGCAACTTTTATAGGCGTCGAAACAAGTTATGTTGGTGACAAAGCAAGCTTCGTTGGAGACCAACAAGTTTTGCCGGCGATTGAAATCCGTTTGCGCTGGTTCTGTCGGAAATTGGACTTCAGGCGTCGCTAGTGACTTTAAATAGTGGCAAGCAACTTCGTTATGTATAGAGACAACTTCACATCAGTAGTAAGCAATTTTGGTATGCGTTGATGCAACTTCAAATAGTGGTAGACAACTTATTAAAAGTAGACAACTTCATAACAACAGAAGAAATTTTTACAGGTCGAAAGAGTTGCGCGAGGCGGTGCCAACAACTTCCGGAGATTTTAGGTCCAATCCAGGCCCGTTTTCCTCTTTCCTTACTGTCTATGTATGCTTCTCACGTCCAATCCAGACCCGGAAGCCAGCGTGCGATGAGGCGGAAACCAGTCGAGCTCCTCTTGCAGGAAGCTATGTCGAGCTCTTGCGCCCTCGGCGCAGGCGTCGAGAGCTTGTGGTCACCGGCGCCGTCGTGTCGTCGATCTCCCTCTCCGTCGCGTCCTTGGTACCCGGTGGCGGCGCCTCTTCGGCAGTGGTAAGCAATTCTGATGTGTTATGTGTTAACTTCACAAAACAACTAAACGCAACTTCGATACGAGGCGAAAAAATGTTAGTATATATTGAGGCAATTTCATGTAAGCAACTTTGTTGTGCAATTAGTTAACTTCACACATGAGTAAAGCAACTCCGTAAAGTAATTTTGTTACAAGATGAAACAAGTTTGGTGTGAGTTAAAGCAACTACAGAAAAGCAAAAAAAAATTATAGTATTACAGAGAAGCAACTTTGTAGTCTGATAGGTGGACAATCGAAAAATCCAAAGAATTCAGGTTCGTTGCACAAATCTGAGTAGTACAACTTGTGACTGTTTTGCCAATTTCTATCTTGCAAGGACCTTAATGCAAAAAACGGCCAAGAGATAAGGTTGGGCTTCTTTCTTACGCTCGCGGCCAGCTCTAGGATTTCCCCAACTCGCTGGGAGATACGCGAGTAGTCACCGGTGCTCAGCTCTAGGATTCCCCAACTCGCTGGGAGATACAGATACGCGAGTGGTCACCGGTGCCGTGGCGTCCCCGGACGCGGGTCTGGACCGCGTAGGGCGTCATCTCCTCGGGCTGGAGCTCGTCGTCCGCTGCCTGGCCTGGGGTGCCGCGTGAGCTTCCCTCTCCTGTGCACCACTGCCGGTTCCTTGAGACCCTCTTCCTGCCTTGCTCATGGCCGCGGCGGCGGACCTTGGGGCGGCTTGGGGACTGGGGAACGAGCGGGCCGGCGGAGCCTTGGGGCTGTGTGGAGAACGAGCTGGGCGGCGGAGACTTGGGGCGGAGTGGACGACGAGCTGCGCAGCGGCGGGCACTCCGACGTTGGGGGTTAGGTGGTTGCCAGCGGTGGCGGGACGAGGGCGGCCCAGCAGGTCGGCGACGTGCGGGTGGTGTGGACAGTGGAGGTTGGCCGGATGGAGGGGTTTGTACGAGGTGGGTTCGCTCGTCGCCATATTACGCGAGGACACGGACACGGACACGGAGCAGGTGGGCGTTCGAGACGCTGCGCTAGGAGGCAATTCCCAATTTGTATTGTTGAATGTTTGGAATGATATCGAGGAAATGTATCCCGATAAGAAAATCATGGGAAAGGATAAACGCTTATTTAAAAGTTATTTGAACTTTATAATGTAAGAGTGGCGCAGCGGAATTTGTTTCGGAACGTAATTCTACATTAGGAGGAAAAGGAAAAAATGATATTGATCATATTAATTCCTCCATTACAGCTTGATAAAATGGGAATCAAGAACACGCTCTGTATAGTCACAAAATTTGTTTCATGATTTGATTGTCATGTTATTTGAACACGACATACCTGTAAACTACGAGGAAAGGATGGTATACCTAAAATAACGAGAATAAAAATGAGTCTCAGTGAAACCTAAATTAAAGTTGTAATTGAGATTTCAAAGTAATTGACTTGATCTTGATTAAAGTAAAATTGTTACTTAGTTCTCCTAATTAATATGAGATTAAAAGGGAAGACATGAAACTTTAAATGGAGGACATGAAAGCATGATTTGACATAAAATTGTTTTATGCAAATTCAAACAAGTTGACTACATTTAGTAGTGATGCTCAAAGTCCGTTAGGTAATATACTAGTAGTAAAATCCTAGGGATTGACAAAATTGTGACTTCTTAAAAATTTGTTTAAGAATGGCTGTAATTGGTACAACGGGAAATTTTGTGAGTGATGGTATCTCGTAATTGGAACTCTCGAATTTAATAGATGATTAAATGATTTTTTGGAACTGTCCAAAATATCGAGAAGACATGTTATTTACAATAAACCTAGTGGGAGTAAAATTGAATAGTCTCTAGACATTATGTGTAGACGACACATTTTGAGTGGGAGCTATTTGAGCTCTAAAGTCTCGTATGTGACAGACATATTTAAGTGGGAGCAAATCGACATTCTTGTATGTATGTGACATATCTTGAATGGCGTGGTTGGTATTAATAGTTATTAATAAATAAAATGAAGTTGTATTAATATTGAGATTTATATTGATAGATCAATATGTTTATACAACGTTTTAAGTCAGTATAAAAGCCAATTCTGATTTGTACATAATCGAATAATTTGAGAAAGAGCTTTCTCGATTATTAGGCATGTATGAGATTAAAATATCAACATACAACTGTGATTGATAGATGTGTCACGTTCATACGTCATCTAAAGACCACTTTGTATGCATAACGACGTGTTGAGACCCGAGTTCTTACAAGAAGAACATGTATTCAGATGATTAGAGAATCGCTGAAACAAAATTTAAGTGTGTCCTGCTAGTTGTAGGAGAGCTAAGGACATGTTTCTAAAAGTTTAGCGAACCTGGCATTCGATGCAAGATAACTAAAGTTAGAAAATTCCAGTGGAATTAGAAGCATAGAAAATTGATTGATGGGATGAATATCTCAGTTGCACCAGGCGCACTGACGATTGCATTACACGAATATAGAATAGCTACTTTAGAAGAAGTAGGTACAATGTTATGGAGCTGAGAGTTCGACTTCCAGCTGAGTGCATATTTTAAAAGTGTGCATGACCATTTAGGTCAAGTTGTACGACAAGGAGGTCAATGATGTAACACTGCAATACGGAAGTCTCACTCTTCTACCAAACATATACTTGACTCATTATTTAATAATGAAGCTATGTCAAACTAGGTGACATTAGCAGATGGGAAAAGACATTAAAAGATCTGAGTTGTACAGATTGATGTGACAACCTCTCTCACGAGCAAGCATGATCATAAATGGTTCATATGGCAGATATCACGTTATGGTTACTATTAAATGCAGCTAGATTATTTGGACTCTAGTGCAAGTGGGAGACTGTTGGAGATATACTCTAGAGGCAAATAATATAGTGATTACTGACATATCTCATTAAGTTTGTAATAGGGTTATATCATGTTATAACTGTATTAATAGGAATCATTAATGCATGTGTGGTATTAAACCAACCAGTGTCCCTAGTAAGCCTTTATTAATACTAGTTCATTGCGGAACAAATGATCGTGATTCAGATCATGGACATTTATGTCGGTTGTTAATGTGGTCACACCATTTGTTGAATGCTGTGATGGAATTACCCAAAGATTAGCATTGCAACGAGATCGTGACACAATGTTCAAGTTTCATTGATAAGAAACGTTGAAACCTAATCCTTAGACCGTGAAATGATACTTAATCGCTACTCCTGGAGAATGCTCTGAATGCACCAGAAGTTGCTTAGTACTGGAGCAATGAGAACGATTACTATCGGGCATTCGAAAGGGGTATGTTGAGGCGTATGCATCAAGATCGGGATTTGTTCATCCGCGTGAAAGGAATGATACTCTGGGCCCACTCGGTGAGATTACATCCAACGCTGCGCAGCAAGTGACTAGGTCACATGAGATGTAAGATCACGGGAACGAGTAAAGAAGCATCTGTCGGAAATGAGATTGAACCCCGGCATCGTGATATCGACGATCAGACCTCAGACGATGTTAGTATCAAAGGAATAGGGTATTCATTATCGACGTTTACGGTTTAAAGACAAAAGATCTTCGTGAGCGCACATGGGTCAGTATGGACATCCAGGTTCCCCTGTTGATCAGTCACCGGAGAGAGTCTCGGTGATGTCTGGAGTGTTCTCGAACCGTAGGATAATACACATAAGGGGTCGATGAATTATAAGATGGTTTTAGATGTCCGGAGTTAGTGGAGAATAATTTAGAGATCATTGGAAAGTGTTCCGGAGAGATTCCAAAGTCGTATCGGATAACCGAAGGAAGTTCGGAGGGTTTCGGAAAACTTCCGGAAGAGAGATAATATTTATATATGATATAAGTATGTTAGACAAGTTAAATTAATGTTAATTAATGAATTAATATTATTTTTATGAATTTATTTTGATTCAATTCGTATTTAACAAAGGGGCCCATTAAATGGGCCAACTGCTAAGGAGAGAAGGCCCAAAAGGGGGCCAACTTGCCACCCAAGGCAAGTGTTGGCCGAACCGACCTAGGGTTAGGGTTGGGGGTTCGGCCGAACCCCCTGGTGGCGGCTAGCCCCCCACCTCCTCTCTCCTCCTCCTATAAAAGGAGGGGCACCCCTCCCTTTTTCCTTGTCCCATAATTCCCATTAGAATTTGCTCTCTCTCTCTCTCTCGTGTCTCTCCCTCTCACGTGGTTCCTCGAAGAGCTGCGCCAGGGAGAGATATTCTCCACCATAGCACGTCGTCGTGCTACTGCATAATTCCAGATACGATCTAACAGATCTACTTCCGCGGTTCTGCTGGATCGGACTTCCGGAAGGTTTCATCGTCCACCGTACGTGTATGAAACTCGGGGGCGCCACACTTGAGGCGTTGATACGTCTCAAACGTATCTATAATTTCTTATGTTCCATGCTTATATTATACCATTTGCTACACGTTTTATATACACTTTGTGTGGTTTTATGCATTTTCTGGGACTAACCTATTAACAAGATGCCACAGTGCCAGTTCCCTGTTTTCTGTTGTTTTTGGTTTCAGAAAACCACTTAAGGAAATATTCTCGAAATTGGACGAATTTAATACCAAAGTCCCTATTTTTCACGGGAGGTCCCAGAACACCGAAGACCTGACGGAGAGGGGCCACGAGGCCCCTAGATGAGGTCCCGGCGCGGCTCCCCCCTCTGCCGCTCGGGCCCCTCATGAGGGTGCCTCGGGCCTCCACCGCCTTCGCCCATATATTGCCCCCGACGCAAAAACCCTAAAACAATAAGCCTTTTCCCGAGAAGAGTTCCGCTGCGCCGCTGCCATCGAAGACAAGATTCGGGGGACAGAAGTCTCTGTTCCGGCACCCTGCCGGGACGGGGAATTGCCCCCGGAGTCATCTCCATCAACTCCACCGCCATCTCCATCGCCGTTGCTGACTCCTACGATGAGGAGTGAGTAGTTCTCGCCCGGGGCTGCGGGCTCTACCGGTAGCTATGTGGTTTATATCTCTCTCCCATGTGATCTTTATGTGATCATGAGCTTTGTAATCTAGTTGAATATGTGATGTTACTCTTTATCTATTACGCACTCTAGAGGTTACTTTATTATGAACTCCGGGGTTATTCACGGTTGTAAAGGTGACAGTATGTGCACCGTGTGTGATTCCTTTATGACGTTGTGGTGTTAGTTTACTCTGACTTTGAGGGTGCTCTTGTAGCCCTACACAGTGAATGGTGTTTATCATCCAACAAGAGAGTGCTTGAGAGTAGTATTTATTATTCAGCTTTGATGTCATTGTTGAGAATGTCCACTAGTGAAAGTATGATCCCTAGGCCTTGTTTCTAAGCATTGAAACACCGTTTACAACTAGTTCTGCTACATGTTTGCTTGCTGCCATTTTTATTTCAGATTGCAATTACTACTTATAATCATCCATATTACTTGTATTTCACTATCTTTTCGCCGAACTAGTGCACCTATACATCTAACAAGTGTATTGGGTGTGTTGGGGACACAAGAGACTTCTTGTATCTTAATTGCAGGGTTGCTTGAGAGGGATATCTTTGACCTCTACCTCCCTGAGTTCGATAAACCTTGGGTGATTCACTTAAGGGAAACTTGCTGCTGTCCTACAAACCTCTGCTCTTGGAGGCCCAACACTGTCTACAAGAATAGAAGTGTGCGTAGACATCAAGCTATTTTCTGGCGCCGTTGCCGGGGAGGTAAGCGTTGGAAGGTATCTCCTTTAGATCCTGCAGTTATTACTTTTTGTCTCTTTTTTATTTATTTTCACTAGTTAGGCTTAATGGAAAACAACAAAAAAATTAGAGAGCTCTATGAAATTTATCTTGAGTTAGGACATGAAGTGTTTGAAGAGAAAATTAAAAAACCTATGGAACTTTATTTGCATGCTAGTGGCAATATTATTAGTATGAATTCTTTGAACACCATTATTGCTAATGCTATGGAAAAGTCTAAGCTTGGCGAAGCCGTTGTTGATGAATGTGTTATTCTTAGTCCCCCAAGTTTTGAGGAGAAAATTTCTTTGATGATACTTTGCCTCCAATATATGATAATTATAATCATTGTGATATTTTTAGTCCACCTACTGTTGAGGATATGGTTTATGTTGATTATGATGTGCCTCCTATATATGACGTTTACAATGATGAATATGATATTTTCAGTCCATCTACTATTGAGGATAAAATTAATTATGATTATTCTATGCCTCCAATTTATGATGATTACAATGATGGATGTGATAGTTTTACTCCCACTTTTACTAATAAAATTGATTATGCTTATGTGGAGAGTAATAATATTATTATGCTTATGGATCATGATAAGAATGCTTTAGGTGATAGCTATATTGTTGAGTTTATTCATGATGCCGCTGAAAATTATTTTGAGAGAGGTAAGTATGGTTATAGAGATCTTCATGTTACTAAATTTCTTCTCTTTATGATGAATGTTTTGAGCTTTCTCTTGATTTGCTTTTATTTGCTGGGTACTTTAAGACCTACTGGTTCTTATGAGAGAAGGAGACATGACTTCATACATCACAATAATATTAAGTCTCCTCTCTTTATGTTGAAAATTTTAAAGTTGCACTTGTTTTGCTTTCCTATGCTTATTGCTTTGTGCTTTCATAACTTGTTTCTTTACAAGATTCCTTTGCATAGGAAGAGGGTTAGACTTAAAAAGTGTTTGATATTTGCCTCTTGATGCTCTCTTTGGTTTTTCAACTCTCATATTTATGAGAGCATCATAAAAATCACTATGCCTATCTTAATGGCTATAAAGAAAGAGCTTTTGGGAGACAACCCAATATTCTATTTCTGTTATTTTTCTTTTATTTGAGTCAAGTAGCATGCTTACCTCTGTAATAACTCCTTTGTATCTTTATTTTATTGCATAGTTGTGCCAAGTTAAGTCCCTAGTAGAAAGTTCATGCTAGATTTGGATTTCTGCGCAGGAACAGTTTTTCTGCTGTCCACCGTTAAATCCATAATTCTTTACAGAAAAGTCGGAATGACCTGATATTTTCTGAGCGTGATCCTCAGATATGTACGCAACTTTCATTAGTTTTGAGTTTTCTGATTTGATCAAGTTAAGTGCCTCGAAAAAATTCGTCTTTACAGACTGTTCTGTTTTTGACAGATTCTGTCATCTATTTTGCATTGGTTCTTTTGCTGTTTTTGAATGGATCTTTTTGTTCCATAAAATTTCAGTGGCTGTAGCTAATGTCCAGTACCATGATAATGATTGTCTCCATACAGAATACGAGAATTTTTTATTATGCACTAACCCTCTAATGAAGTTTACTTTGAGTTTGGTGTGGAGGAAGTTTTCAAGCATCAAGAGAGAGGATGATATGATGTGATCAAGAAGATGAAAGAGCCTAAGCTTGGGGATGCCCCCGTGGGTCACCCAAGCATATTTCAAGAAGACACAAGCATTAAAGCTTGGGGATGCCCAAGGCATCCCCTTCTTCATCAAAAACTTATCAGGATATCTCTAGTGAAACTATATTTTAATTCCGCCACATCTTATGTGCTTTACTTGGAGCGTCTGTTTGTTTTTATTTTTTCTTTTGTTATTCTTGTTCTCTGAACTAGCCAGGTGGCCCTCGCAATAGCGAGGGCATAGTCCTAAAGTGTGTCGAAAAAACGTGTCATTTGACTATATTTATCACATAACGTTAGAAAGTAGTACAATTTTATAGCTATTGAAAATTTTGCCAAATTATGGAGGATAAACTTTTCATCAAATATTTAATCAACTTTACCTTTTGTACTCATGATAATTGTGGCATTTACAAAACAAACACCGTAACATGCTTATATATCTACTCTAGCCATGTTAATACTAAAGTTAACCAAAACATATGAATTTAAATATCTATTGTTTGTCGGGTCTACTTGTAAGATTTTTATGTGGGATCTCTAGCTCGGCTTTCTATTTTATGGTTGACATTTTTCTAGCGTAGAGAAAATATGCTATGTTATGAATATATATGACTGTTACATATTTTATACTGAGAATACCACAATTCAAATGACACAACAATATGTGAATATGTTTTCTGGTGCTTGGAGAACCATTTGAATATTCTGTTGATATTATTAATGGACTTACAAAATTATTTGCTTAAATGAAGTAGTTGAAATATATTGTTCCTAGTTGACAGATAGGCCAATTATAGTCGTACTTTTTTGTAACTTGTTTTTCTCCTCTTGTTACTACCCTAATTATGAAATCCATAGTGTTCTCTCTATTATGAAATATGTCATGTTCTATACAGCAACCGCTCATAAATTCATTCCTCGTCTAAATTTCCTTTGATATATTATGTCCTCTCTCTCTTCTCTCTATCTTGCTTACTGGCGTGTTCTAAATCTGTCTAGGAACCATATGTATTACACTTCATGCTATTAAAATAATTCCTAATTAATTATAAATTAATCATCGAACCATTGAATTGTTAGCCAAAATAAGCTCTAACACTAATCGGACCCAGTTAATTAGCGTGCTACAAAACATTGATCGTCTTGTTGCTCCTGAAACGTTACAATGCTTGAAAACAAAGATTAGTTTGAATCTAATACACAATTGATATATTATTATGCAAGACTCTGAACCAATATCAGGTGGCTATAGAATGATTCTATATGAACCCCCTGGCCAAGTGGATAAGCATTTTTTCTCTGAAGTGATGATTTATAATTCCTCATTCTAGACAAATAAATGTTTTTCCTAAACGAAATAACTAATAATCAATATCCCAGTCGTGTGCCATGATCCTAAATTCCAAGCCATGCAAAACTATACATCATTTGAGAAGTTGTACATCTATATTGTTACTACGATACCCTAGTACAACCCATCGTGTGCAATCACCTAGTGTAAAATATTAAAAGGGGCATAACCTGCTTATCCGCTAGTGTAGCCTCGACCTAACTCTAGTTATACAGAGTGAAGTTTGTGTTATGGTGCCGCATCTGCTGCTAAAAATATCCGAACACGATTGGTCCTCGTTATAAATAAACAATGGAGGCATCACCCATACACATCATGAGTTGGGACCTCGGAGCCGAGAGCCTTGCAAGAACCTATAGCTTTGTCTGCACGAAAACGCTTCTTGCAGTCCAACTTTCAGGGAGCCCATCGAGGTTTTTGCCATCTAGCTTTAGATATAGGGTTTGCAAACTTGAGGTGATTGACCGTAAAGAAAATCACGTGAGGATGGTGACAAATAGAGAAACTATTCTCGACGACAATTAGTGATGTATGGTAACGAAAATAGGACCACATGTCGGCAGCAAAATTTAGAACATATGTAAATTGTGGTTATGCATTGGTACACATATTCTATATACTAATTGCCCGTCATGGACGTATGGCGGTCTTGATTTTTAGGACTTTAATGAATGTATCTTACTACACATTAATTCTAGATCTGAGCATAAAAATAATTCTAATGATCTGATCAACGTGGTGCATCGTAAAAAAATCCTTCTATTGCATTTAGTATATAATAGATACATAGATAAATACTCGCTCTGTTTCTCCATCCGTTCTACAATATAAGATGTTTTAGGTGTAGCAAATATTGTCTAGGTTCACAGTAAAAGAAGTGTGCATGTACACTAAGACATGTCTATATATATGTGTGCACATATGAATATGAAAAATAGGTTAAACATCTTATGTGGAATGAAGGGAGCAAATAGATAATTTATTCTGGTTCTATGTTATAATATTTTTTGTTTGTCATTAGATTCATATTTGAAAGAATTTTCAAGTTCAATCTCAAACATGTGCCTACGACTTAACTTGAAACAATACATATGATACCCCAAGATGCTTGCTTGTACGTTACTGTTTTAGATGCTCTCTTGGAGTCTATGTATATCTGGTGTAATCTTAGGTTTTTTTTGGATGACCAACTGTATATTTTCTCCTTCTACCGTGCTACACTTATTTTTTTTATCTAGATCGTACTTGTGATTTTTTTCCTTCTTAGGGAAAGCCACACCTGGTGGATTTTTCCATGTACACGGTCTGATCTACTTGATGGTTCTTTTTTTTTGTGTTGTACACGATTTGGTTTTGTAGACATGTATGGTCTGTTGGACTCTTTTTTTTTCTTTTGTACATGTGCACGTACATGGGTCCTTTGGGCCCGATAAATATAGATCGTACATGTTGCTTTTACCCGATTAATGGTGCACGTAACTTGTCTATCTTTTAATCTCAACCATCACAAATAAAATCAACAGATTATATATTTCTAACATATGTGGCTTAACGTGGTGGCTTTATTAGACACACGTGTATTGCTTTTAGTATATAATAAATAAAATGGATCCTAGCATTCCTTTGTGGGAGAGAGACACGCTTCACTTTTTCATTTGAATACTCATATTTTTCACTTATATTTGTTGAGTATTCTTCTATAGCTACTGCAATACTTCCAGCTCTTGTTTTTCATGCATCTCTTGTTAGAGCTGTTAGTTTTCTTATATTATACTCTCACATCTCATTGTTAAATACTTGAAGAGCTTATTTTTAGATAAGTTGATTGGTGTTTGGTTAAGAACAGAAAATTTAAATGTGGTAGACGGTATGATGAAATGATACATAATCTTGTAGATCATTAAGTTGTGCCACTTGAATCATTGATGTTGTTTTGAGATATTAATATGCTTAATGGTAAAACATGATGGTTTAGTAAAGTGGAATGATTAATGGTTGGTCTAGAAAACTTGAAACTGTGCCACACTAAATATCCAGTTGATAGCATAATGATATATGACTTCTAATGTTAAAAACAACCGTAATAACTTTGTGTTATGCGCTACGGTCGGGGTCCCAACAGTGACTTGTTCATTTGCCACAGTCCCTCATGGAGTGATTTTCATTATGGCTTGTAAGATCATATTTCTAGTTGGAATCTTTTTGCTTGTGAGTTCTAAGCTGCGGTTTTCATGGCACTTCCACCACCATATTTGCTAGCCTATTTGGTACTTTGCATTGCCCTTTCTCATATTGATAGTTGGTGCATACTTCGCGGGTGCATCCAAAACTCGTGGGAGATCTTCATCATGTTCTCCTACACATAAGCCAAATATCTTCCTCAAAACATCCACCATACCTACCTATTACAGCATTTCCATAGCTGTTCCGAGATATATTGCCATGCAACTTCCATCTTACATTACATGACTTGTTGTCATTTATCATTTATATATTGCCTTGCATGATTCTTTACAGCTAATGTGTGGTTTTACCCATGTTACGCTAGATCATTGCATATCCTGCTACACTGGCAGAGGCACCGTTTCATACACTATGTTTTATTCCTTATGAGTTACTTGTATCAAAAGTGTGTTGTCATATTAGAATGTTTGCCCTTAAAAGTGAAAAGAGCGATGGAGGCCATCGAAAAGAGAAACAGAAAAAGTAAAAAAAAACGGAGGGGGGGGGGGGGGGGGGGGGCAACATTACTATTCTTTATCCACACTTGTGCTCATGTTATAGCACCTATAGTATTCATAGTCATCATTTGTGCTCATGTTTAGCACCTTTACTCCATATGAGAGAGTTTTCATGTTTTACTTGCATAACTATGTGGGGAACTTTACATTATAGAACTTGGCTTGTATATTCCAGTGATGAGCCTCCTCAAAAGTGCTCTAGGTCTTCATGTGCAAGCAAGTTGGATGCACCCCCACTAGTTCCATTGGAGAGCTTTCATACACCTATAGCTCTATGTGCATCCGTTGTGTGGTAATCACTACTCCTTGCATAGCTTCGATTATAAGACTTACTCTTGTCTAATGATCACTTTTAGATGTGTGAGACCTTCTTCCGTTGGCCTTCCAAACCCCCCTTATTATTCTTTTAGCCACAACATCCTGGTGCCAGGAACCAACGCTGAATGCTTGCTTGTTTTTAAGTGAACAAATAGAGAGATGATTTTCTACGTGCATATTGTTATTGCTTGACTTGATCCTTTCACAAAGTTGCCATGAGTGTTGGATGCATTAGATGATTATATTGTTATTCTTGAAGCTTAAAACATCTTTAATATCTACTTTGCACGGTTGATTGTTCTCTAGTATTGATTCATTGAAAGTTTTACTTTGTTCTTCCTACTTGTTTACTCATTACTCATTTGATATCAATATAAACTACAGCTTTTATTCATTTGATCTCAATTTACATGCATTACATTATTATATGATCAAGATTGTATGAAAGCATGTCACTTCAGAAATTATTCTTGTTATCGTTTTACCTTCTCGAGGACGAGTAGAACTAAGCTTGGGGATGCTTGATACGTCTCAAACGTATCTATAATTTCTTATGTTCCATGCTTATATTATACCATTTGCTACATGTTTTATATACACTTTGTGTGGTTTTATGCATTTTCTGGGACTAACCTATTAACAAGATGCCACAGTGCCAGTTCCCTATTTTCTGATGTTTTTGGTTTCACAAAACCACTTAAGGAAATATTCTCGGAATTGGACGAATTTAATACCAAAGTCCCTATTTTTCACGGGAGGTCACAGAACACCGAAGACCTGACGGAGAGGGGCCACGAGGCCCCCAGATGAGGTGCCGGCGCAGCTCCCCCCTCTGCCACGCGGGCCCCTCATGAGGACGCCTCAGGCCTCCACCGCCTTCGCCCTTTCGCCCATATATTGCCCCCGACGCAAAAACCCTAAAACAATAAGCCTTTTCCCGAGAAGAGTTCCGCTGCGCCGCCGCCATCGAAGACAAGATTCGGGGGACAGAAGTCTCTGTTCCGGCACACTGCCGGGACGGGGAATTGCTCCCGGAGTCATCTCCATCAACTCCACCGCCATCTCCATCGCCGTTGCTGACTCCTACGATGAGGAGTGAGTAGTTCTCCCCCGGGGCTGCGGGCTCTACCGGTAGCTATGTGGTTTATATCTCTCTCCCATGTGATCTTTATGTGATCATGAGCTTTGTAATCTAGTTGAATATGTGATGTTACTCTTTATCTATTATGCACTCTACAGGTTACTTTATTATGAACTCCGGGGTTATTCACGGTTGTAAAGGTGACAGTATGTGCACCGTGTGTGATTCCTTTATGACGTTGTGGTGTTAGTTTACTCTGACTTTGAGGGTGCTCTTGTAGCCCTACACAGTGAATGGTGTTTATCATCCAACAAGAGAGTGCTTGAGAGTAGTATTTATTATTCAGCTTTGATGTCATTGTTGAGAATGTCCACTAGTGAAAGTATGATCCCTAGGCCTTGTTTCTAAGCATTGAATCACCGTTTACAACCAGTTCTGCTACATGTTTGCTTGCTGCCATTTTTATTTCAGATTGCAATTACTACTTATAATCATCCATATTACTTGTATTTCACTATCTCTTCGCCGAACTAGTGCACCTATACATCTGACAAGTGTATTGGGTGTGTTGGGGACACAAGAGACTTCTTGTATCTTAATTGCAGGGTTGCTTGAGAGGGATATCTTTGACCTCTACCTCTCTGAGTTCGATAAACCTTGGGTGATTCACTTAAGGGAAACTTGCTGCTGCCCTACAAACCTCTGCTCTTGGAGGCCCAACACTGTCTACAAGAATAGAAGTGTGCGTAGACATCAGGCGTCGGGTCGTTGCACCAAGCTCTTCCGCGACCTTGAGGTCGGCTACGCACGTCTTCATCGTCAATACCTGTGCGGGGGTGTAATCCCCGCGATCGGTCTTCAAGAGGTATGTGACCGATGCCACGATTGTTTCCGCATTACTAATTAGATAGATTCTTGGGGTAAAGTTGTTACGCTTGTTAGGAATTTTTTTTGTATTTCCACCCGTAACCCATTAGTGCAAGCATCACTTCAAATGGAAGTGTTATACTAGCAGCCTTAGCTGTGTGCTCAGAGAGGAAGAGAGGAGTCAGGTTGAGAAGAGCTGGCTCTGTAACCACAGAACGAACTAAGCAATTAAATTGCTTGTGGAGAAAGAGAGGAAGGGAAGTGTAGCATTTGTTCTATTTTATTTTACACACACAAGTGAACCATAAATACTTCTGGATTAACTTGTGGATGAATTAGGTGTACACCAAGAACCTATGTGCAGAAGAAGCACATGAAAGCATTAAAAAGAACACATATCAGATTATTACACACAAAAATAATGTGTAACTCCAAATCTGGAGGCATCACAATTAAATCATGTGATAAATTATGTGTGTATTTGGTTATACATCATTGCTTGTACATTAGTTGAGTATATCTCAGTAGTTTACTTAGAATCCTGACTGGATTAATTCCATTCTCAAGGATTGGTGGATAGAAGAATAGGATAGCTGATTGTTGCTAAGCAACAAGTGCTCAATTGCTATCAAAGTAGCAGGAGGAGAAGGAGTTAAGTAAATAGCTTATTGGTGTTGTTAATGCATCAGTAGGTGCAGAGTACACCAGTGCATCACCAGTTGATGCCACTGGTTAAGCATAGTAACACCAACAGAGGCAGGAGAAGGTAGAGGTTGCACATCAAGCAAGTGTATGTATCATTGGTGTGCAGGACACACCAGAACATCTATATATGGATGTTGATGCATTACAGTGCACTAATAAGAGAAGAAATAGATTAAGCTGGGCATTTTCCACACTGCCATGTCCATGAGATGGATTGGAGAGTTTATTCACTGCATTAGAAAGCAACAAGCTTCAGTAGCAGTTGAAACAGCGTGAACACATGTGAGCAGTACACAACAGAGCATCACAGGAGCATCAGGGCATTAGTGAGTGCTGTTAGCACTCGTATTATGCGTTTGGATTGCAGTATAAATACTGTCGTATCCAAATTCATGTGCAGAAGCATAGGAAACCTTAGAACAGTAAGATAAAGCCTAATCATGCATGGATTTGAGCAACAGATGCTCGAACTGATGCAGAGGAGAGGAGAAGCGTACAGGAGAAGCACCAGAGTCACTAGAACTAGAGGAAGGAGAAGGAACTTACCAGGCGACCATTGTCGTAGCTCCGAGGCGACGAGGCAATGCCCGTGCAACCTATGGAGGGGGCGGATGGTAGTCGTGGACACATAGCACCTCACCAGAGCACCGAGGGGAGCTCGGAGGCTTCCTTGGCGAGGTACGACACGAATCGGAGCGTCATCACCGAAACCCTAGTTCGGGGGGATCGAGTTGCGCAGCGCGTTAGCGAGCAGAAGAGAAAAATCACGGGAGGAGAAGGAGGGGCTGAGCCAGGGGAAGATTTTGCCCCATGACACGACGGCGGAGGCGACCGGAGTTGGCCGGAGGAGTCGGAGAAGCACGGCGGCGGCGAGTCGCCAGTGAATCGCGAGACGAACAAAAGAGAGAGCACAGGACAGAGAGAGTGAGCAAGTTGACCAGACCGGCTCGGTCGGAGGCTTCCCCGGCGAGTTGATCTGACTCGGTTCAACCGAGTCAGTTTAGGGGCATTTTGGTAATTGCACAAATTGAATAATTAACGCAAGTTAAAATAATTATTTCTCACTGAAATAAAATCCTAAAAATACAATAAAAATATCCACACACATCAGAAAAGTCTAAGGAATTTGATTATGAATTTTATTGGATTTTTTGAAAAAATTTGGGTGATGAAAACATTCAAAGTTCCTTAAGTGGATAATCTTTGTAATATTTTCCAACTTAATTTTCTAAAGGTAAATAAATTTGGGAAAATTATTGAACAAGTTCAAATGACATTTTGAACATCATTTACATGTCAAAATATGACTATCTTGTCACTCATCCTAGATTTTAAAATACACCCAAAAATCATTTTTAAATCAGGGAAATTTCGGGAAAAACCTCGAAAGCATATCATTTATGCACAAAGGCATGAATTTATATTTTTGAACATTGTCTCATATGAGCAATGATTTGGTTTTCATAACACGAGGGTCACAACTCGTCGGAAGCTTTAGACTGCACTACTTGTCAGTCTCAAGGAAAGTTTCATACTTGCATATCCTGATTGATTATTTTTGTCAAAGTATGTGCAAAGTTAATATCATTTCATTTAAAAAAGAAAAATCATTTTCGAATGGTATGAAGTGCTATATATATTATTTGGCGGGCAATGGAACCATGGATGGTACGGATATCATGGTGGAGGTTCCATTGTACGGAAAGTATATACCTAGGAATTAATTACCCAAGTTCGAGTGATCCTAGCGCCGTGTTGAAGTATCGGCCAACAAATTCACTACGATGGGCTAGTTAGAAGTATCTCCCCTTGTTCATTTATCCTCGGCAGAATATCTCCGGGCTGTGTCCGTTGCGAGCGGCCAACAACGTGGAAGCGCATAATCTTCCCATCCGACGGTGTGACCGAGATATAGCTCGGGAGGGGTGATGAGTGGCTGTGTTTCGTACTGGCTCGATCATAAATGGGCGGATATTTGGGGTGCGGGGAGGAGATCCACATGACTAGTTTCCCTGAGTCCTGGCTATAGCACAGATGGTATGCAAAGACAACATTTAAGGGTCAGTCTGCTGTTGGGTAAAGCGATGCAGCTCTGCAGAGTCATGAAAAAAGAAACTGTGACTGTCACATCCTTGTTCCAGGAGGGAACCACAGACCGCGGCGGGAAAGGCATCCCAATTGATGACTATGAACCCGTGGAGACTGGGAGCTTAGTTTTCTAAATTAAAAATGGACATTTCTAGAAATAATTTTCCAAAAAACTGCATATTCATCTTTGACTTTTTGGTCAAGATGGTAGATAGTGCATTCCACTTATCTAAGCATTAAGCTAAACTTGCTGAGTAACGTTGTTACTCATTCGTTTCCTCTTTTGATCCTTGCTTAGACAGGGAGGGGGATTTCGAGGTGGGCTACGGACTTTACCATACTAGCGAGGTGTACTATGAAGAACCAGGCCTGTCCGGAGCAGTGGAAGGCGTGGACTACCTGATCGCCTACGGAGCAAGCGACGATGACGAGGAGGAGCCCCAGACTTAGTCATCAGTTAAGGAGCCAGGCCGAGCAAGACTAGACTAGTACTACTTAGGGCTGAGCCCTATGGTTCTTAGTTTACTTTTATCAATAAGCCGGAGGTTGACACTTGTCAACTAGGCAGTAGTTGAATTTCCACCTTTTATAGGAGGAAGACGTTGAATCTTTATGCATTTCTGGCTTGTAATATTTTGCAGTGTGGAATAAAGTGGAGCCGCAATGTTTCTATTGTACTACTCTGTGTGATGTAATATTTATGGATCAGTCCTTCCGTGGGTGTTATGTCAAGACTTATACACTATAATATGCATGTAGTAGTGTGCGGGGTCACTACAAGCTTCACCTAGCACTCCACCCGCGAGCCGCTCCGCCTCAAGTAGCCAGACCTAGGCCCCCAGGTACTCGCAACTGAAGGATCTAAAGATCTAGATTCATGACGTCAAGGCCCCTGGAGCGGAGCCATGAGGAAGCCTGGCCGCCGAGTCCGCCTCACTCGACTCCCCCTCTCGGTGCCCCATCGGAAGGAGAAGTAGCACGTCATAGTGCCACACAACGCCCGGTGGTGTCGGCAGGGGATAGCAATTCTTGCCGAAGGCTGCTAGATGACAACCGCCGACACCGCGCACGACGCGTGGGCTCTATCCATCCACATCATCCAACGACGATGATGGGGGGGGGGGGGGGGGGGGAGGCAGGAGGGAGGCCGCGTCGGCCGATGATTAGAGTTGAGAGAGCAATCTTAGTAATTTCCAAGCCTCGATAGCCTATGGATAATCGACATGGGTGTGTAATTCACTCTTACTCTCACTTGAATGGAAGTCAAGCCGAGAGGACAAGATAAGACTATAATTACATAATGTGGAGCTCTATTGTCAGATCCGTGGAGTTCATAATCAGATAATCTTACATCGACGAGCAGAGTTCCTAGAGACAACACTTGGAAAGTTTTCGACGACCCAATTCTTGTCTGTCTGACCTTGTCTTACAATGGTCTCCAAAGGTAGGAATAGTTTGTGCTTCAGTGAGGAGACAAAACCTATTAGAGGTTGTTTGGTACCTATCATTTTGAGTTGGATTCATGGAATTCATTTGTGATTCCATATCCATCCTGCTTGGCTGACATAGAATTGGACATGTCATTTCATTTGGAATTCTAGCAAGTGCCTATTGTGTGTTATGCCAATTCGTATCCCTAATCCTATCATTTGACTTCCAAATGAAATGAAATTATGGGTTCCAAACGAGCTCTTAGAAAAATGAGAGGTGATTTAGTAGTCATG
Source organism: Poa annua (assembly GCA_026929855.1). NCBI lineage: Eukaryota > Viridiplantae > Streptophyta > Magnoliopsida > Poales > Poaceae > Poa > Poa annua. The sequence continues at coordinate 59,249,168 of CM049434.1, forward strand.
GTGGTAGCTACACATCATGAATTATACGGCGATGTAAGCCGTATATACCTGTTTTAACTTGCGATCCTGAGCACAAATTTTTGGTGTACAAAATTGGTTTCAGAATGTTGAAAAAATGGGCGGTCATTTTGTAGGGTTGACTTTTGAGCTGATCTTTTCCCCTGAGTTTTTAAAAAATCATAACAACCGGGCTATGATTTGAAAAAAAATCAAAATACTTTTGGATAATCCTATCAACTCTTATATTGAAATCTTCTACCCCTTGAGTATTCTCTATTTTTCATGATACCCATGCGAACAGCAGCTTTCACCCGTTAGCACCCATTACTAATTAGTATCTCACATAATCATGTTGCTTTACATACCTATTATACTTTACCATTGGTCGATTAATCCAAAAAAACGAGTGACGTCGCAATATGCAAAAAAGAAAAGATTACAAAGAAAATCAAGGACCCATACAATCCGCTTGCACATTATCCATACATATTGATCTGAAAATAATCAAAAATCGGACGAAGCAAGATCTTACTTTCAACCCGAAAAAAAGGAAAACTTTGGTGGGAAGGAGGTCACCATTAATAAAAAAAACATTGTTACCAGAGAAAAGAAGATCGCCGGAGAAGAAGATCATAGTCAAGACTCAAGAGTTAAATTGGTAGGAAAGGGAGTCAGTCGATTGACATGGTCGCACATGTATAGATCCAGACATCAAAGTTGATTGATATTACCAAAAGAAAGTTGCATGCGTTCGTACGTGGCAGCGATCAACAAAATGAAAGGACACAGTCGGGGGCTAAACCTTAAGCAACAAAAACATCACTACAGTACTACTACTCCGTAGACAATTCTCTTCTTCGCATGCAGCCGGCACAGGATACTAAAAGACCTGCCCTTCCACCACTACCTTAATTATTTTTCTTGAGCATGCACGTCTTCTTTCACTAGAGCCAGAGCGCACCAGCGCTCTTGAGCATGGGGACGAGCTCGCCGGCAAGGTGCAGCGCCATGACCCTGTTGGTCCCGCCGACGAGGTTTCCCCCGATGAACACCGCTGGCACCACGGGCGGGCCTCGGCCGAGCCTCCTGGCGAGCTCTCTCTCCATCTCTTTCCCCCGCTGTTCCTTGTCGAGCTCGTACACGGCGGCGTTGACGCCGAGGTCCCTGAGGAGGAACCTCACGGAGTCGCACATGGAACATCTGCTCGACGTGAACACTACCACCGCCCGCTCCGACGCCAGCATCGTCACCTGTTCCATCGATCCCTGATCTCTGTTGATTGATTGTGGGATGCGTTCTAGAGGCTTCTAGAGAGAGCTCTAAGTCGGTATCTATGCTTACTTGCTTAGATGAGATGTTCCGGAAGGTGATGGCTGTGGTTTGTGGATACCAGCCGGGTGGCTAGTCTTTTATAGGCTCAAAATGGATCTGCTGATTTTGCCATGTAGGGATAATTAGAAATCGGTATCATGCATGTGCTCAACTTGTTATTATGGAACCTGCATTTTGGTTCTTGTATGAGAGAACACATTTTTTTTAAGTTGGATGGTTTTGGATAAATGTGGTATTCATGGGGTCCCATGGAACATTGGAATCTCTTTACTCATCTCAGCCGACCTCTACACCTTCCACATGACATACATGGAAAATTAGACTTGTACAGATGCTTTTGACGGATTTTCTTCGGAGCCTATGTCTACACTTGAACATATGTTTGGATCTGAATGAGTGTTAAAAAATACCAAGCCTAAAAAGTTGTAAACTTTCTCTTGCACTTCACGGAGTGAGAGACTAGTAACTGTCACTGCAAACCTCTGGCCTAATATGCGTGCCGTTTCCTCTGGTTCTTACTGCTCTGCTTCAATTAGTGTGAAAGTTTTGTCTCCGCAACATTCCCTGACCATGGCTACTAACTTCACAAAGTACCCTGGAAATTCAGAAGCTTGGAACAAACGCAAATGGCGCTAAAATCGACAGCACCACGCTTTTTCACATGATAGTACAGCACAGGGATCTAATTCTAACGGCTAAGAGAGGTGCTTTGAATAGAAGAAATTAGCTCCCGTTCAGGTTCAGAATAGCATCTTCCATCAAAGAGGGCTTCCAGTCTCATTGAGTCCCTCACTCTCTCTTCTGACCTTATCCCCACGTAGAATCTGTGCCATTTGCAGCTTTGTGCCGCCTCTGAAGATTTCCCTCGTCAGCCTGTCTAATGTCCTTATCAGATATGCGAGCATTCGCCGCGCCAATCTGGCTCAGCGTATCTTCATCACATGCAGTGTAAGGATGCTGTAAATAGTAGCAGTTGATATGTTGCAATGCATCTTGTCACCTATGGTGCAGCCCTACAGGGCAAGCAGATGTCAATGCAGAATATTTGGCATATATCCTTATCCTCAATTTGTCTCCATCATGCCGCCCTCTCCGTCACCTCCACCGCTATGATGCCCTTTTTCCACAATGTGAATCCCACGTTGGGTTGTAGTTCCCCCTAATTTTATGTCGACTAACACGATGCTTGAGTAATTCGGTATTTCTACGTCAATAATAATTAGCAGTGTTCGTTCATTTTGCGTTATTCGTGTTAGATCGATTCTCCAGTGCCACTAGAAGCTGCAAATATTATTTGGGTAAAACACTTGTAGGACTCTTACCGCAAACTTTTTAATTATATTATATTGTTTCCCTTGCCATTTGACAAATTTTTACATTTATTATGACCCAACATATTAGTAGTTATAAAAGTACACAAGTTTGTGTTTTACACCTGTAGTAATTTTCCTTGATTTTGGATGTGGAATTCAGAGTTAATACAAATATCTCCCTGCATGACTAGTTCGTAGAGATCACCAGAAACCAGCTGAAGATGACGTTTAAACGGAAAAACTTAAAACATGAAAGTTGTTCTCCATGTTCCAAGAATTCCACCATGGTTTAACCCAATAGAGTCGTGGGGAGATAAGAAAGGCTTTGAAATGTTCAAGAAATGCCCAAGAGCATTAAGATCAAAGGGGTATGCATCACTTTGCATAGATTTAATGTTTCACGGAAATCTTAGTTCGGCAAGAGGCCTACCATTCTCCGAAAAAATTCTCTCCTCTGGCATATATCTATGGAGAGGGGGAGTTTCGTCGATAAACCAAATGAAGGAGGAAAGATGGCAGCACCCACCGCCGCTGCCGCCCTACTGCTCCTTGGCCAAGGCTTTGCTGCTGCAATCACCTCCACCGGGCAGCGCCTCTTCATCTCCTATCCATCATCTCCCCATTATAATAATCTGTCAGCAAACATGATGTGTTGCATAATATATTATTTTCCCATGATGTATTGTTGTGTATTCAGTTTTGTGAGTAGTAATAACTTGTTCGTGGCATTAGTGAAATAGTTTGATTTGTTCGTTGCATACAATAATTTTATCTTCTATGAGAATCCTTCGGTCTTAGGGATATGGAAGCAGATAGTTATGGATCATTCCTAGAAATAAAACATAGATTTACCGTCATTTTATTGTTAATGGGGTGGTTAGGCTTCGTCTTATCACCATGTTCTTCGTTCGTAATGTCTCGTCACACTTGTAGAAAACGGACCTTTGGTCCAGACTTTTAGTCCCGCACCAATTTGCGGCCGGTACTAATATAACATTAGTACCGGTCCCAGCGGCCGGACAGGCGAACGGCAGCAGTACCGGTCGGTAAGCAACCTTCAGTACCGGTTGGTGTAACCAACCGGAACTAAAGGATTTGGGGCTGGCGCTGCAGCGGCGGGTCCCACGCCGAGAACCTTTAGTACCGGTCTGTGTTACAAACCGGTACTAAAGATGGACATTTAGTACCGGTTTGTGTTACAAACCGGTACTAAAACATTTCGCTATAAATTCCATCTACTTCCTCCAGCCCGAGCTCACTTCACTCTCTGCCTCCTCATTTATTTCTCTCTGTTGTTGCTCGAGCTCGGTGGTGATCCGGCGATTTGTCCAATTTGGTGGCACCATTTTTGGTCAAAAAGGTTAGAAATTTGTTTCTCTTACATTTAATTGGAAACTTCAGTTCATTTAGTGCTAGTTTGAGCTCATTTAGTGTTAGTTTGACCTAGATAGAAAAATGTAGGAAAATCTAGAAATGTATTGTTAGTTTGACCTAGATAGAAAAATTTAGAAAAATCTACAAATGTAGCTTATTTAGTGCTAGTTTCATCATTTACTTTGTGCTAGTTTAGCTAATTTTGTCCAAGTTTAGCTCATTTAGTCCTAGTTTAGCTCATTTTATGCTATAATTACGTAATTAATTGTTTATAGAATTATTACTTGTATAATTTTCTTATTTGTGTAACTTTTTGTTATATATAGTGTCATGGTTTTATGTTAGTTTCAATTAATGAATGTTTTATGAGAACTATGTATTAGATTTGTTTAAATATGGTGAACTTGTATTAATGAATTGGTCACGTATCTATCTATTCATGGTAGATATATATATATAACTATTGTGTAATGGTTTTGTATATATTTACATAATGCAGATGAATCGACAATGGATGTACGTTGACCGACGCACTCCGGAGTTCATGACCGGCGTGCTGGATTTTATCCGTGTTGCTGAGGCAAATAAGCGGGATGGTTTTATGTATTGTCCATGTTGTGCTTGTAAGAATATCAGGAGTTACTCCAACTCAAAAACCATTCACATCCACCTGTTTCAGTCCGGTTTCATGTCCGGCTATAATTGTTGGACCAAACACGGGGAAACAGGGGTCATAATGGAAGACAATGAAGAAGAAGAGGACGATGACAACTATCCTGAGTTTCCTGAATACGACGGTACTACAATGGAGGAAACTGGAGAAGACGCGCCTGACGAAGAGGCGCCGGATGAGCCCGCTGATGATCTTTCTCGGGCCATTGCTGATGCACAGAGAAACAGCGTAAATCAGAGGGAGTGGGTCAAGTTGGAGCGCATGTTGGAGGATCACAAAAAAAAATTGTACCCAGGTGTCGAAGATGACCAGAAAAAGCTGGGTACGACGCTGGATTTGCTGCAATGGAAGGCTGAGAATGGTGTATCGGACAAGGGGTTTGAAAAGTTGTTGAAAAAGATAAAGAAGATGCTTCCAAAGGATAACGAATTGCCCGACAGTACGTACGAGGCAAAGAAGATCGTCTGTCCTCTAGGATTAGAGGTGCAAAAGATACATGCATGCATTAATGACTGCATACTCTACCGCGGTGAGGAGTACGAGAATCTGAATGCATGCCCGGTATGCGGTGCATTGCGGTATAAGATCAGGCGAGATGACCCTGGTGAAGTTGAGGGCGAGCGCCCCAGAAAGAGGGTTCCTGCCAAGGTGATGTGGTATGCTCCTATAATACCACGGTTGAAACGTTTGTTCAGCAACAGAGAGCATGCCAAGATGTTGCGATGGCACAAAGAGGACCGGAAGAAAGACGCGATGTTCAGACACCCCGCTGATGGATCCCAGTGGAGAAAAATCGAGAGAGAGTTCCCGGACTTTGCAGATGACGCAAGAAACTTAAGATTTGGTCTAAGTACGGACGGCTTCAATCCTTTTGGAGAGCAAAGCAGCAGTCATAGCACCTGGCCTGTTACTCTATGTATTTACAACCTTCCTCCTTGGTTGTGCATGAAGCGAAAGTTCATTATGATGCCAGTGCTCATCCAAGGACCGAAGCAACCAGGGAGCGAGCTTGATGTGTACCTCAGGCCATTAGTTGACGAACTTTTAGAGTTGTGGCGGGAAGAAGGTGTACGTGTGTGGGATGAGCACAAACAGGAGGATTTTGACCTTCGAGGGTTGCTTTTCGTAACGATCAATGATTGGCCTGCTCTTAGTAACATCTCAGGACAGACAACTAAGGGATACCATGCATGCACACACTGTTTGGATGATACTGAATGTATATACTTGGATAATTGTAAGAAGTGTGTGTACCTGGGGCATCGTCGATTTCTTCCGGTCAGGCATAACGTCCGGAAGCAAGGAAAGCATTTCAAAGGTGAGGCAGATCACCGTAGGAGGCCTATGGACCGTACTGGTGAACAAATATTTGATATGGTCAAGGATCTAAAAGTAATCTTTGGAAAGGGTCCTGGAGGACTAAAGGTTCCAGATGACGCAAACGGGCACGCACCCATGTGGAAGAAGAAATCTATATTTTGGGAGCTACCATATTGGAAAGTCCTAGAGGTCCGATCTGCAATCGACGTGATGCACGTGACGAAGAATATTTGTGTGAACCTCCTAGGCCATTTGGGCGTGTATGGGAAGAAAAAAAACACAACGGCAGCACGGGAGGACCAGAAACGTTTGAAAGAACGAGACGGCCTGCTTCCAGAACATTATGACGGTCCGGACAGCTATGCTCTAACCAAACAAGAGAAAGTGATATTTTTTGAATGTCTGAGCAGTATCAAGGTCCCGTCTGGCTTCTCGTCGAATATAAAGGGAATAATAAATGTGGCACAACAAAAATTTCAAAACCTAAAGTCTCATGACTGCCATGTGATTATGACGCAATTGCTTCCGATTGCATTGAGGGGGCTTCTACCGGAAAATGTTCGAGTACCCATTGTGAAGCTTTGTGCATTTCTCAATGCAATATCTCAGAAGGTAATCGATCCAATGATCCTACCAAGACTACAGAATGATGTGGTCCAGTGTCTTGTCAGTTTTGAGTTGGTGTTCCCCCCATCCTTTTTCGATGTTATGACGCATGTCTTGGTTCACCTAGTCGAAGAGATTCAAATTCTCGGTCCCGTATTTCTACACAATATGTTCCCATTTGAGAGGTTCATGGGAGTCTTAAAGAAATATGTTCATAACCGTGCTAGGCCAGAAGGAAGCATCTCCAAGGGCTATGGAACCGAGGAGGTCATTGAGTTCTGTGTTGACTTTATTCCTGACATTAATCCGATTGGTGTTCCACAGTCGCGACATGAGGGGAGACTGAGTGGAAAAGGCACTCTAGGGAAAAAAGTATTTGTATGTAGGGACGGACCTTCTTTCAGTCAAGCGCACTACACAGTTCTACAAAATTCCTCATTGGCAGCTCCGTATATCGAGGAACACATGAATATTTTACGATCTGAGAACCCGGTGGAGGATGAGTTCTGGATTAAAGATCAACACACGGCGAAATTCAGCGGTTGGTTGCAAACACATCTCATGAGTAACACCGAAGTTGATGTTGAGCTGTACTTGTTGGCCAGGACACCATCTTCGACTATAGTCACTTTCGAAGGGTACGAGATAAATGGGAATACATTTTACACGATCGCTCAAGATAAAAAGAGCACCAACCAAAACAGTGGTGTCCGCTTTGACGCAACAAACAGCAATGGGCAAAAGGACACATATTATGGTTACGTAGAGGAGATATGGGAACTTGAGTATGGACCTTCTTTTAAGGTCCCTTTGTTTCGGTGCAAATGGGTCAAGCTGAATGCAGGCGGGGTAAAGGTAGACCCGATGTACGGAATGACAACGGTGGATCTGAACAATCTTGATTACAAAGACGAACCGTTCGTCCTAGCAAATGATGTAGCTCAAGTTTTCTACGTGAAAGACATGTCTACCAAACCGAAGAAAAGAAAAAATATGGAAGCGAATACATCAGACGAGGCAAAACGCCACATAGTTCTTTCAGGGAAAAGAAACATCGTGGGAGTGGAGGACAAGACAGACATGTCAGAAGATTATGATAAGTTTGATGAAATTCCGCCCTTCAAAGTCAACACTGACCCAAGCATCACGTTAAGTAATGAAGATTCTCCATGGTTCCGGCGCAAAGTTAAGCAATCGAAGAAAAGGAGGAATAATACAACAGATGGGAATATTGGTGATGTGTAATCCAGGAATGATATTTATGAAATATGAGGTCTTTATCACAAACTATGTTGTGGAATATGAGGTCTTTATCACAAACTATGTTGTTGAAATGACCATAACTTGGTCATTTCTCTTGAAACTTCTAGATGTTCATACATGATAGACCTTTTTTGTTAAGACTTTTTTTGCAAATTTTGTCAGAAATCAAGTTGATCATTTTTCATAGCAACAAGTACACATATAAGGTCCCATGCCAAATGATTTCCTTTTTTGAAGTGTTTATCACATTATTTCATTTTTCGGTAAAAACGATCAAAACGGTCGCGGTGACAATTCATCGAAAGATGTAATATTTTCTAGAACTATCAACGTTTCTGTGATATAACCACTAGTTGTGTACCTTAAAATGATTTTTCCAAAAACTTCAGACCAAACTATTAAACAGTTGTAGATAAAATTTGAATTACTTTCGAAAAATCGACATAAACTCAATTAACTAGGGAAATTAGGTAGAAATCAAAGAAAAACCTAATACTTGGGGATTATCCATCATATGTGGACTAGTTTCCATGAAAATTAAATGGGTGCCATTTTACATCATATTTTTGGTACTTTGTTCACAAAAAAAGTCATTTTTTGCACTTAAAAAAATGGAAAATGATATTTATGAAAATAATTTCAAGAATTCCTTTGGCATGACTGTTTCTTATACCAATATGCACCTATTTGTGGAATAGAGATTTGTACAAAGTTTTAGAAACTAATTAGTTAAAAGAAAATAGATATAAAATACCTTTTATTTTAAATGTTACATTTTTAAAATGTCAATATTCTTTGTAATTTGTTGAAAACATGTTCTTGAATATAAATAAATTTTTTACAAATTATTAGAAACTAATTTTACTAGTTTTAGACAATTACATCAGTAGATATACAAAAACAGAAAACAGAAAATAGAAGAGGGAAATAAAATACAAAAAACACCTTCAGTACCGGTTGCTGGTTGCAACCGGTACTAAATGTTTTCGTTTCGCGCCAGTTTCTGGGCGCCGAATCGACAGACCTTTAGTACCGGTTCGTGCTAGAGACCGGTACTAAAGGTCTATGCATTAAATGCCCACGCCCAGATCGGGCAGTTCTCATTCTCTTACACAGACCCGAGTCCCCGACGACGACGAAGAGGAGACGCCGCGCCGCCATCACCGGAGACGCCCTATACGCCATCGCCGGAGAAGCCGTGCCGCCCCCGACGTTGTCCTCGTCTCTCCCGACTCCGGCCGTCGCTCCGCCGGTGCTAGGTGAGCCGTCTCCTCCTCCCTCCTTCTCGCCACCGGTCCTAGGGCTTAGAGAATCGCCGCCGACAGCGGAGCGCCGCCACCATTCTAGGACAGCGCCGCCACCATTTGGTCGCGCATGCCGGTGCGCGACTCGCCGTGTGCGCGGCTCCTCCCTCCTTCTCGCCACCGGTGCTAGGGCTTAGAGAACCGCCGCCGACAGCGGAGCGCCGCCACCATTCTAGGACAGCGCCGCCACCATTTGGTCGCGCATGCCGGTGCGCGACTCGCCGTGTGTGCGGCTCCTCCCTCTGGCGCGCAATCGAGGGACGCAAGAAGCAGAAGGGGACGAGAGCTCCATTGCTGACGTCATGCTGACATCATGCTGACATCATATATTTATGCTATTAGGATTTTACAATATATTTATGCTATTGTTAGGATTTTGCAGGAAATTCATAACTTGTGAATGCTATTGTTCGGATTTTGTAGGAAATATTTATCACCGTCGTTCCCGAGCATCCCCTCGTGCCCTCCCCCGCGGTGAGCCTCTACCGTGCGCACATGTTATTTCTTTACAATAATGCCGCCGCCCGATTTGGCACTAAATTGTTCTATCTTTTTTTTTGTATTAGTTAAGCTATGGACGGCAGAGCAGGGGAAGATCAATTGTTCGACATCATCAGAGATGGTGAAGATGATGGATCGCAATATTTTAACATGTCCGGTGGTGAAATGGAGGACGAGGAGATTTATAACTTAGAAGCTCATCCATCCGCCTCGAACAATAATGCCGATGAGAATGTAGCGCAGAATACCGACGAGGTATACATAGCTTATGGTGATAAATTAATGATTTGATATGTGTACATATACATGTTTTAACATAATATTTCTTCTTTTAGCCCTCCGGATCGGGATCGAGCAAGTCTGTTAAAAGAAAACGAGGCCCGGCCAAAAAGTTAAAAGAAGAAAGATTTGATATCGAAGAAATCTCTGAAATTGGCGAACCGATTGCTCCGAAAGAGCACGCACGTAAATTTGTGAGTCAGTGCGGAGTTATTGTTCGGGACAACATTCCGATCACCATCCGAGAATGGCACAAGCCGAAGGGTGGAGGAGAGAGTTTTGTGTCAGATATTTGCAAGAGGGAACTTCTGAAGTCCGTTTTCCACAATTTCGCCCTACCGACAGGCCTCGGAGATGCCGAGAAAAAGAAAGTCTTCCAGTGGACTCTAAAGAAAATGGCCGAACAATTCATGAACTACAAGAAAAGGTTATACCAGCAATTCATCAAGACAAAGAAAACCCCTAATTTTGAAGACGTACAGTACAGGAGGATAAGAGATCAGTGGCAAGAATTCAAGGACTACAAGGAATCAGAAGAAGCTCTGGAAAAGTCGGCGAAAAATAAGTTGAATGCCGACAAAAAGCAATATTTCCAACGTTTGGGGCCAGGTGGCTATAAGACCGCCATTCCTAAGTGGCAAGAAAGGGACGCCAAGTTAATTGCTGCCGGGGTCACTCCAAGTACATCAAGCTATCCCGCAAGGGCGAGACATTGGGCGTACAGCGTCGGGCTGGAGCCCGACCCACAGACAGGGAATCTTGTGTTGAAGGAAAAGGTTAAACCAGGCCCCGAGGGAGAGCCCGAAAGAGAAAAAATTCGGAATAAAGCCAAAGAACTTGATGATGCAGTAGTTGCCGCTCGGGAGGGAAGGTTCGCGCCCAATAGAGAGAAGGACGAGCTGTCACTCGCCCTCGGGAATCCTGAACACACTGGGCGAGTACGAGGCGTGGGCGTCGTCCCTTGGAAGGTTGGGTTCCCCGAGCATAGGGACACCTACAGGAGTCGCGACAGGAAGAAGAAACAGGAGGCAGAGAAATATCAGCGGTTGGAAGACATGATAATAGACCTGCGACATGAAATGAGGCAGAAAAAGGTATCTGAGCCGCAGGAGGACCAACTTGATATGGCATCTCAGCGGAAAAGCAGCGTGGCTTCCACACAAAATGTCCAGCCTGATGACGCAACATACCCCGTGGATCAGATTCAGGGGCGAACAAACTGTGAGCTGCACATCAAGATGAGGAACCTATCCATAAAGGTGGCGGTCGGCTTTGCTTTAGAGAATATACCCGGAGCAACCCTTCATGGCGGTCAGATTCCAGCTGGCTACGCGCGAGTCGGGGTGGACGAAATTATGAACGGATTCGAGGACCTAGAGCTTGACTTTCCTGGAGCTGAAGGGGAGACGACACTGGGAGAAGTGTTGCGCGGAATCATTCTATGGAGAAAGGAACACATCGTGTTTCCTGGAGAATCGACGCGTAGGCCACCAACCCCTCCGAGTAGCAATCAACCTCCAAGTCCACCCCGCATTGAAAATATGGACACCGAGAGGGAACCCAGCGCGACTCCATCTCCCCGGTGCGCGAGTCCAACCCAGCGGGAGTCCACCCCGGAGCGTGCAAAGAGTCCACTCCAGCGGGAGTCCACCCCGGAGCGTGCAAAGAGTCCACTCCAGCGGGAGTCCACCCCGGAACTTGCAAAGAGTCCACTCCAGCGGGAGTCCACCCCGGAGCTTGCAAAGAGTCCGCCCACCGGCAATAGGACCTTCTCAATGAGGCAGAAGATGCTTGCCGGTGCGTCGAGTGGTGCTCCAAAGGACACCTACAAGTACGGGCCGTCGTTGAAGGATCTTCCGGTGTTAACTTACCACCGGACCGTTGAGGAGAATGCTCCCTTGGTCAAAGCTCACAATGCCGCACACTTTGCGAAGAAAGTGCCCGAGCCAAAACAGGTACTAAACCCTAAGGGTGTTAAACACTTTTTAGACATCGTCTGTGATCCTGACCGTAGAACTTTGCCTGATAACTATGAACGCTCTATCTCGAAGAGTTTTGACACGCAAGAGGAGAATAAAAAGAAAAGGGTCGCTGCACAGAAGAAGAAGAAGGGGAAAAAGGTTCCCCAGCTCGGAGAACAGAAAGTACAGTCGGTCGCCCCGCTGAAGGTTCAGACAGACAAGAGTCCCAACGTTGGGACAAATGTTCCTGTTACTGACTACATGGACGATGATGCATTTGACGCACTTTTCCCCAAGTCGACTGAGATAGCACGGACGTTTGTCTACGGGAAAGATCTTCTCCCTAGTGATGAGATGGTGCGTCTAGCTTTTCAAATGCGGAGATTGCATGACTGGTACATGAAGGTTGCAAAGGACAAGCAACTCGTGTTTTACGTGACATACCGAGAAGACCAATTCTTCGTCAACCACGAGATATGTATCGAATTTGATGAATTATGGCAGTTATACAACCGGCGTGCTCTCGACGCAACTATCATGAGTTGCTATGTTCTGTAAGTGTTTTTTCTAAATGTCTAGCTGAGCATGTAATTATCCTCACTAATTGAGCCTGTAATTATCTGCACTATATTCTTTCGTATGCTATTATATATGCAGGTGGATGCTTATCGAGTGCAAAAGGAAAAGACTCTGGGAAGTTGGGTTCATTGACCCATCTATCGTTAACTGCAAAAACTTAGAGCGGAAGCCCGGGGACTGCGAGGAGGCATTGTTGAGGTCGCTATTGAGCCAAACACATGCGGCAGATATACTTCTTCCTTACAACTTCAAGTGAGTGTGACTGTCTTCAACACATTTCTATATTGCTAATGACTAGATGTTAAGTTTAATTGATGAGTTATATTCATGCCTCACTATATAAACGTGTGCAGCTTCCATTGGATTCTACTGGACATTATCATTGACAAGGGATTAGTTGAAGTATTTGACTCATTACGCAAACCACAATCATACTACCAGGACTTGATTGACATGCTTCAGAGGTAATTTCAACCATTAACCCCATTTCATGATATCAAGTAATCATAACACATTTATTCATTTGCTTTTGTGAGTAGGGTTTGGAAAATATTCATCAAGAGAGAGAGGGGTGAATGGAAACCAGAGCTGACTATTAAACATATTGATGTAAGTGTGCTACTATTAAACATAGTCTCTTTAATTCATCATCATTTTGAATTATTATTTAATTAAGTTATATTCTCGTAAAGACCATGAAGCAGCCTCCGGGAAATGAATTATGTGGATTCTACGTCTGCGAGTTCATGAGGACCTTGAGCGTTGAGCAGGCGTCGCGTGAAAAAAGAATGGATGTGAGTGTGACTGGCTTGTACTATATTTCAATCTTATTATGATTTGATATATATATATACACACACAACTAATATATTCATATTGATCTCGTTTAAAGCTTAACGACAAGCGGAACGCCATCCTACCACATCAGCGCGTAGAAGCAATTCAAGAGGAGATAGCGGGATTTATCCTTGAGGAGGTCATGAATCCAAAGGGAGAATACCATAATCCTAAATATAGCTATGCCATATGAAAGAGGAGGATGTATGACATTATTGCGATCTCTATACACCGGATTGTATATATGTATATATGTATGTAATAACGTAGTATGAATATGTCCTATATCTAAATTATATTATATATCAACGTTTACCGTATGTAGTAGCGTAGAATACATATACGGAAGTATATTACGTATGCATCAACGTGTACCGTGTATATATATAATACCGTATGAATGTATAACAGTAGATGAAAAAGAAAACATAAAATAAAATTGCAGTGAAGAAAAGAAAACAGATAACAGAAAAAAAAGGAAACGAAAAATAAATTGCAAAACCCTTAAAACCTAAACCCTTTAGTACCGGCCGGTGTTACCGACCGGTACTAAAAGTTCTCCGCACGAGCTCGACCCCCACGCCCACGTGGGGGCCCTTTTAGTACCGGACGATAAGAAACCGGTACTGATGCTGGGGGGGCATCAGTCCCGATTGCGCAGTACCGGTTGCGAAACCGGTACTGATGCTCCTCCCCGACCGGTACTAAAGAGCCGTTTTCCACTAGTGTCAACCCATGTTATGAGGTGGTGAAGCATTGATTATAGGTACGTAGATGATGTGATACACTAACCAAGTGTATCACTTTGCGACTCTGTCATTTAGCTTATACTTCGAGCTTCACTTGAAGACAGTCGAGTCTTCTAAAATAGTCAATTTACTAGAAAATGTGCTCCCTTTGGTTAAGATTACTCTACTTCTCATAATTTTCTTGCTCTTTGTTATGTTTTACCTTTGGTTTCTCGTGGTTTTCAACACTCAATACTTATCAAATCACACCCAATGTATTCTGTATTATGCAATGATGAAAAAATTAATCCTTCGGTCTTAGGGAGACACAGAGATCAACTAACTTATGGTTGTAACGCGGGGAAGAGGTACAAGAGGCATATTATATAGCCTAGGCTTTGCCCTCTTTTGGTTGGTTTTCCTACCGTCTAGAAACATTTATTACTTGTTGGAAATGGAGCATTGATGAAGCATGTCGTCTCGATAGAAATGAAGACCTCGGTGGACTTCTGCTAAGGGAGGTTTCGGAGCTCATGGAGCAGGAGAGAGAAGGTCTAGGGGTCAATACGTGGCTGAGTGGGAGGTAGCGCCGGTGGGACAAAGCTTTCCCAGAAGTTATGAATAATTGCCATTTTTGTGGAAGGGGCACCACTATATCCTAAAAAGCACATGCATAATTAGTCTCGCGAGGTTTGTACTACAAACCACTTGTGGAAACTGAAATCATTACAAATCCGGACGTTGGCGATGTTTTTTTTTCTGCATGCTGCAAGGAGGGAATGTCATGGATTTTCGCAAATACATGATGTTCTAAAACCCGTTTCATAGACATGAATAAGGCCCTAAACCCTTGGTGTTTTTATGCACCAGATCATTCATCTCGAGGAAACGTCACAAATGCCCGAAATGGGATGATAAGGCCCATTTGGGCTCTGGTTTGCCTTTTCGAGCAGCCATGCCATGCGAACCTTGTACTTTTTCCCAAATTGTTGGAGACCCAACCAGTCATCCCAGTTTGGTATCACACAATGTTGCACTTTGCATCTCCTTATATGGCTCTTATGTTGCCCCACATTTCACCATGTGTTTATAAGGGACCGCCTGCGTTACCTAGTTTCCATAGTCGGATATTCCGTGATATCACCTACTAAAGTTTCACAGTCAATTCCTATTTATAATCCCTTGTGTTGTATGTTCAACCATGGTTTAGCGCAATTTTTCTTTGCTCCGAATGTGATGGTACGTTCAGTAGATGTGGATGCATTTTTTCTCGAAAAGGGAAAAGGTCCCGGACTCTACATCGAGTGAAGCACACAACCATTTATTACTTAATTTGCGAGTATTCAAACGTTTTACATCCCAAAATCCAAGAATGAGAAAGGCCTGAAACAACATCTAATGCATACACGAATATGGCCTAATAGGGTTGGTCTAGGGCATGAACTTACACCACTATATTTAGTAGCATCCTGTGTCCCTCATCTTCTTCTCATGTGGCCGCCCGATGCCATTTTTTATTTTTTATTGTCTTGACAACTTCCCCTCTCCTTTTTTTTAGAAAAAAGGCATAGGCCCGGCTTTGAGTTAACAAAGCAAGGGAGGTTCAGTACAATGCTGCGGCATACAGCTTCGCAAAATACAAATGCTGCGGCATACAACTTAGCCAAAGTAAACTAAAACTGAGGCGACAAAGATCAATCTCTCGCCGGGAGCAAAGACGAGTGAATCTCCTTAAGCTTTCCGACCAGCCACCTTGCTCCGTCCTGATCCTGCTGCATGAGAAGAGGAAGCCACGCCTGCAAAAATATCATGGTTTTGAATATAATGTCAGCCGGGTGCTTGATCATCTTCCTTTCGATAGAAAGTTTATTCCTAATGGCCCAGAGGGCCCAGGATTACGCAGCGAAAAGGAGCCAGACCATCCTACGCGATCGGGATGCAAGGTTTGACAGGATAACCGAGAATTGCGCAAAGTTGGCAGGACGCCAAGCTCTCCCTAGAGCTTGGCGCAGCACCGTCGACGCAAACATTGCCATGGAGCAATTAAAAAATATGTGGGAGGCGTCCTCCTCCACCCCACACAGCGCACATTTCCCGTCCAAAGGACCCCTACGAGTAGCAAGCTGAGAGCCCGAGGGTAGGCGATCGATCACTAACTGCCACGTGAAGATACGAATTTTGAGAGGCAGTTTGGCCTTCCACAACGCCTTGAAATGCAGCACTGTCGCCCCCTGGGACAAGTGCCTATACATCGAGTTAACCGTGAACTTTCTAGATGGATCCAACGACCAAGAGATGGAATTGTGGGTGTCCGAAAGGGAGCAAGAATCAATAATGGCCTGTAAATCCATCCATTGCGCCGCCCTGGCGGGGTCAAGGGTTCTCCTGAATCTGCAGCCCCTCGTAACCGCGTGTTTAACTGTGATGTTGATGTTGTCCGAAATGCTAAACAGCATAAGGAACTTGTCCTTTAGAGGGCCCTCCCCACACCACCAATCCTGCCAGAAATTAGTTCGGCTGCCATTCTCGACGTGGTGTTTTGCCCCGGCTTTAAAGTAGTGTTTGATTTTGTGAAGGCTTCTCCAGAACTGCGAACCCCCTTGGTTCGAGCTCGCAAAGATGTCCCCTTCGGTGGTGTACTTGGCCCAAATCAAGACTGCCCAGATGGACCCCTCCATCTGGTATGTCTTCCAGATCCACTTGAGCATCAAGGCGATATTCATCAGGCGCGAGTTAATGATTCCCAGCCCCCCACATTCCTTGGGGCGGCAGACGTCAGGCCAGTTAAGCATGTGGTATTTACGCTTTGTTCCTGCCCCTTCCCAGAAGAAACGGGCACGGTGCGAGTCGAAAGCATCGTGAACTCCCTCCTGTAGGAGGAAGAAGCCCATGGCGAACATCGGGAGGCTGGCCAAGCAAGAGTTGGATAGGATTAGCCTCCCACCGGAAGAAAGGAACCGACCCACCCAGGGCTCGACTCGGGCAGCCAGCTTAGCTATCAAAAATGCCACTGCTCAATCGTAAGCTTCTTGTCAGAGATAGGGAGGCCGAGGTAGATGAACGGAAAAGATCCCAATTTGCAGTTAAGTTGGTTTGCCACCATGGTTTCAAACTCGTTGTCTTGTCCGAGCACATAAACTTCACTCTTGTGGTAGTTGATTTTGAGACCAGACATATTCTCGAAACACATGAGAAGGAATTTCAGGTGAGCAACATCGGTTTCATTAGCTTGGATGAGGATGATTGTGTCATCCGCGTATTTGTAACATCCCAAAACTTTGGAAATGTTTAAAAATCACTAAAATTTAAAACTTTTTGTTTTGATTAAATTGAAACTTTAAAACATAAGAAAACCAAATATAAATAACATTATAGCAACTTCAAAAGGTTTACATTCTTTAAATACTTAGGTAATCACAATCTGTAGTTAGTATCTTTAAAACTTTCTAGACTTTAAGATTTTAAATACTCTAATAAACATGTCATGATTTTTAAATTAATTCATCAACTTTCAGAACATAAACTAAAATTCAGGAATATCTTCCACAAAACAAAATAAATAAAGATATAGAATTTCACAAATGTACTATATTGAGTTTTCAAATGATTTATCATTTTATAAAACTTGATGGTGCATAAAATATTTTTTAATTGGAAATGAATACATTATATTCCCTTTTCATTTCAAAAGTTATGTTATGTTATTTAATATTGTACTAAAGCCAAAAATGATTTAATATTGGAAAATGAGTTTAAATAACTTAATTTCAAACTTATATAAATGTTGTATTTTTATAAATTTTATCTAGCTAAAATGAAATAAAATAAAATGATTAAAGCCATAACTTCAAATTTGGCAAAAAGTGCCAAATTTGTATTTAATCAATATTCCAAATTTTGAGTTTTTGAAAAGTGTTAAAAACATGCTCACAATTGGTTTAACACAAAGACATGATTTCTAGAATTTTTTTTAGAAATTAATTTGACTCTATTTGGACCTCTCAATCAAAAGATATAAGCAAAATAGAAAAACAGAAAAATAAAAATCGGGATGACGTCAGCGATGACGTCATCGTCCCTAACCTCCGGCCGGGAATCTCTCCCGAAAATCCTCTACGAATTCATTTCCAAATTTGGCGCGATTCGTGCGGAATTGCAGCCTCCCCTGCCCCCTACTTAAACCTCCACCCCACCGCCATCTTTCCCCCTCCTTCCCCTCTCCTTTTGCGCCGCCAGGCTGCTGCCATTGCTCGCCGGAGATCCTCCATGCCGCCACCGTAATTGCTCCAATCCCGGCGAGATAACCCACCTCAAGCCCCGAGACCCCCTCCATCCTCTTCGTCGCGGCAAACCGCGCCTCTACGGCATCTCTTACCGCCCGGGGGACCACGACATCGCCCTCCTCGTCAGCCCCCAAGCTCGCCGGAGCCCGCACCACTCGGGCCGTGCGGTGTCGCCGTGCGAGGACGCGCGAGACGAAGACGTGGCGTCCATCGCCTTCGCCTTGGCGCGTCGCGCCTCTCCGTCGACTCCTCGAGGCCGGGGGAGCCCCGCAGCGTCGCGGCGGTCCAAACCGAGGCCGCCGCCGCCGTCTTCCATGTCGCCGGCGAAATTGCGCCGCCGCCGGCTGGTCAACGCGGCCGGGGCCGTTCGATCGTCCATCAACGGCCCAGATTTGATCCAGACCGAAGAGGTATCTCCAGATCTGATCCGTCCGATTTTTCATAAAATCCTACGGCCCTTGTTAACCCTAGATCCGAACCAATCACAGAGCGCCACGTCACCCTATCCTTTCTGGATTTATTTCCGAATATATTTTAATTTCCTGTTTTGCAGAAAAGTCCCCGTCACTTAGATTTATCATATCTTTTTAACCCCTCATCCAAATTGGACAAATTTTATATCAAATTAAAGCCCTTGACCAGTAGAATCTTTTGGTCCTGTTAGAATTTAAATTTGACTAGTTTAAATAGTTTCACATTTCAAATTTATAGTTTGAGTGTATTTGACATAAATTCAAATTCTTTTGTCCAAAAATTACAAATAAAAATATTTTTGGAAAGCTTAAGATATGTAGAACAATGATTCACTGTTATAAATAATGTTTGAACAAATTAAAATGAATTTAAAAATCAGAGACTTAATTTGATAAATTTTGGCATAGTATAAGTTTTTAATAATGTATTTAAATTATTTCCTTTGCAAAAATGTCATAAATAATTGTTCTTGTCCAGAGAAATACAAATCCATGTTTATTAAATTATTTCATAACATTAATATGTCAGTGGTGCTTAAAACCTTTTAAGTGATATTAGAACATTTATAGGTGCTTATAAATGTTTATGATTAACTAGGTATTAATAAGAATTTGATTTAAAACTTGATGCTAGTGTAAATAACTAGTTTACTAATTTATTTTGTAATATGAACATTTAAGTTCAGATTTAAAATGCCTTGATATG
Organism: Poa annua; assembly: GCA_026929855.1. Taxonomy (NCBI): domain Eukaryota; kingdom Viridiplantae; phylum Streptophyta; class Magnoliopsida; order Poales; family Poaceae; genus Poa; species Poa annua. Next base: position 59,268,700 of record CM049434.1, read on the forward strand.
TTAATTTAATAAAACTTGGAATTTAAATTTTGTTTAAACCTTTTTCAAAGTTAATGTGTGATTATTTTGACCAAGTTTAACACAAAGTCTCATTAAATCAAATTGGAAACATAGACTTGTGTAATTGTATTTAAATATGCTAGATAACTTAAAATTGCAAACCTTGCTTTTAAATTGTTTTGAAACCATCTCGACATTCATTTGTGTAAATATTTCTATTCAAGACCAGCCTTGACCAAATTGGCAAAACCCTGAACTCAATCACATTAATTCTTGTTGCATATTGAATTATATGACACCCTTGACCAAATCCTTTGCTAAGCCCTTTTACGCTTGTTTGATTTTTGAATGTTTCGTGCTTGTTGAATTGCTTGTTTATTGGATGTCCTTTTACTGTATAGATTGAACGGAGTGCAACGATCGTTGTGACAAAGAGTGTGTGAGAAACGACAACAATCATCAGGCAAGTGATACCATAAATGACCCATTATTTTATACTATTGCATTCCTAGTATTTTCAGTAGTATGCATGACAGGTTTACTATTGTTATATATATTATGCTATGCAAACCTTTTTAGGATATCCATATGACCACCTTAGTAGTGACCTATTATAATTTAGTGGAAGTACTTGCTGCAAAAATGATTGTTTTATGGTAGATGTTATAAGTGAAAATTCCACTAAATTAATTAACCGCCTGGGTGGATTGGTTCGATAGAGGATGATGTGAGTGGAGTGGCTATTCATGGGTCATTTCTATGGCTGTCTTGTTTATGCTCACTTGTGGTTGCCACCCAGGGCTATGAGATTGAAGTTACACTGAGTATAGTTGCTTACCGTGCAACCATTGGTCAATATGGGCTCTGTCTTGACGGAGTAAGTTGATGTGGACCTGGGTCAAGAGATTGATGGTGGTAGTTGATGATAGGACGGTGGTAATCTCTTTGTATGATCATGGGGAAGCAACTTCTGAAAAGTCTCGTCTCGATCTTCTTCTTTTCCTCCTCACTAAATGAGTGTAGAGGATAGTTTGGGTTGATTGGGTCTAATGGTGAAAGTGCACAAGCTCTCGAGAGTCAAAACCTAAGATCTTAGCCGTGTCCCCGGCATCGGACATTTGAGTAACTACACGAGGCTGTCTACTGAAAATCTCTTCATTCCAATTTCAAAAATAAAATATGATGGGTGAACTCGGGTAGGAGACGCGGATGAGTCCGGTGGTCTCTTAAATAGAAGTTTATGATTACAAAAATGGTTGATGAAATATAGGACAAAACTTGCTTTGCGCAATAGCCTTTGAGCTCCACCAGCCAAATATGCATGTAGTAATAGTCTTGCCATTTATATCCACCATAGTATCACTTGCCACCACAATTCAATTGTGCTGACCCTTTATAGCTGGGCTGCAACTAAACCTTGCAGATTGGACAGACGATGAGTGAGGTTTGCGATAGGATTTCGAGTCTACAACCAACATGCTTGCCTGTGGCACATGAAGATGATGAGGCTCATTGTAACTATTGTTTTCCGCTGCTGTACTTTGTATTTTGCTAGCCTTCTGAGGTTATGCAAATTGTAATGAATTTTGTAACACTGGATCATGCGATTTAATAAAGTATTTGACACCTTTGCATGATATACATCTTAAACTGTGGTGCTAGCATTTGATCCAGGGACTAGCACATTAACACAGGGATCTCCACCTTATAATAAAAGGTGAGGTCGCTACAGTATTGCAGATGCGTGATGCCCCCAGGCACCAAGTGAGGGACCACCCCATGAATGTGGCCAGCGGAGTTTGCCGCCGTGAGGATGGCAGACAGCCCTTCTCCCACAAAGTTGAAGAGCAGAGGTGAGAGCGGATCCCCTTGCCGCACTCCCCGCTGATTTCTGAATAAGGGTCCCATCTCCCCGTTGATTGAAATAGCGGTCTGTCCCCCAAAGACCAGCTGTTGAATCCTGTGAACAAAACCTGCATCGAAACCCTTCCGGCGCAGCACTTCAAGCAAAAAATCCAAATTTACGGTGTCGTAGGCTTTTTCGAAATCCAGCTTTAGCAAGATGCCCCCTAGATTCTTGCTTTTAAGCTCATGCACAATTTCATGGAGGGCAATGTGGGGACCCCGAACTAGCTGTCCGAAATACCCTTGTGCCTACAACATCAGCGATCCCGTGATCAGTCTGTCGCTGAGCACAATCGAACTGGTATCAAAAGAACATCCATAATTACCGAATGAATTACTTACTTGATTGAAGCCATAATCTTTAATAAGTTATTGCAGCGGAAAAACACCAATCAACGTGGGGCCCGAGTCATTTGCCAAGACACCTACAGGCAGCTGACTGGGAAGGCGGCCTAGTTCGCACAGACGTCATCGGTCTCTCGGTCTTCATCTTGCTTCTTCTTGAACTCTGGACATGGGAATATCCAGGGACACAGCCATGAGTACATTTACGTACTCGCAAACTACCCCAACATGAGCATGCGCTATTCTTTTATTTGTTTAAATAAAACTTTGTTTGCCTTGAAAACTCTATATCTTTATTGAAAAAGGAAAGAAGGTCTTCAGAACTTTTCCCATAAATCTGCCTTTGTAAGGAGTCTCTTTAAAACTTTTTCCCAAAAAGGGGCATCTTTGTTGAAAAAGGTAAGAAGTCTCTTTAATAAACATTTTATCGAAAAATCACCATTTTATCTGTTTCTCCAAAACTCCTCCTTTTCCTGACCATAAACCGTCATGATACATATTCTCCAACAACCTCATACCGATCCGTTGGTATAGGTGTATGGATCATTCTCCACTTCATTTTCCTTTTAAAACTCAAATCTTTTCCAAAACTTGCACATGGTCAAAGTAGGGCCTCTCAACTGTCCATATCCGAGGACTCGGCTATTCGAATAGTTTTAAACCCTCTGCAGAGGTAGCACGCTTTTCCCACACCCATCCGATAACTCATCGTGTCTGCCACGTCTCGCCATACCAGGGGTATGCGAAGTTGAGTCACCGACCCTAGTCTGTCCTTTGCTCATGCTAGTATAAGATCCTGCCCATATGATACTTTCCATCGACACTTAACCCAGCCCGTCGGAATCTAAGTGTGAGGACTCATAGGTTTTATCTGGCGGTGTATAGGGGACATCCTTCTATCCTCCTCCTTATCTACTCATAGAGTTTGAGCGAGGACCCAGGTCAGGGGTAGGTCATCAACCATCCCTCATGCATAACGGAGTCATCCCCGTTGATGAGGTATCCCATACTAATATGAGCAAATTATATGACTAAGCCCTTTCCCATATGTGGGTAAATGTGGTCGCACAGAGTATCGGTTGATTGACGTAAGTACAAAGACACAATGTGCGTTTTATCAAAACCACCATTCTCCTTTTCTTCAATTCATCACCACATCTTGGTGCTCCATGTCCACACAAGTATTTTCAAAGGAGTTTTGAGTAAACAATATTTTTTCCCATCCTATAGTTTGAAAAAGAATTTCCATCTAATATCTCCATATAGGGTGTCAAAATAATATACTTGTATTTTGGAAAAGGGTTTTCAAAATCATAGCTTTAGTGGCAACCACCACATAAATCACATATGCTCTTTATAAGTAAAACATGTGACCCAAAATAGATGTATAAAGATGCAAGCTCAGGGAATAGCTTGCCTGATTCCAGTATGATGTTATTGGACTTCTTCTCACTGCCCAATAAATAAATACCATCCTTCTCCGATAAATCCTCTCCAAATACCACTTCGGTAGCGTTTATATCTAGCGTCGCAAACATAAAAATAGAACAACACTCAATAAGCAAACCATACCACAATTGGTATACAAAAAGATATTCAAACCACATCATAGCACTATTTTAACTAAACGACCAACTAGGATATATATTCACAAGGGCATTATACTAATCAAGAGTATAACACCATACACATGCCCAAACAAGATAGCACAAAGATACCCTCAATTAGAGGTAGTTCACAACCTTTTTTTCCTAACCAGGACAATACTTCAAACAAAAGTTAAGTCACCAATTAATCTCTTTAATTTAAATACCTCACCAAGCTAAGGTGGATACCCTAACAATATATTTAAGCTAGTACTCAACTCAAGTCCTTCAAGTGCATCAAGCCAGGCAAATATATTACTCATACCAATTTGCCTAACAAATTCCACTAACAGTACTGACATATTATAACATGCTAAACAACAACACTAGCAAGCAGTAGCAACACAACCAACATTACAGCAATACAATCTTAAATGCTCTAAATAGCCACTTCATATATCAAGCAACTCAATTTGGTTTCAATTTAATTGAATTAGCCATTATTTGATCATGTCTTAATTATGGCAGAAACTAGTTGAACATGTTTAATTACATATCTTAAGTTCTGTTGATCACAAAAATACAAACTAAATTTCTACAGAAAGCTACCGATGTGTAGAAGACAACACAATTTGATTTGGATTAATTGGAGTTACGAAATTCCCTACACAAGGTTTTGAAACCAGCAACTAAATAAGTAAGTTTTGGCTTCCACAGATGTTCTGTCGATCCTAAAATTAAACCCTTTTAGGGGCATGTGACCATGGCTATATGTGAGCTAACAAAATTGGTCCTAACTCGTTTGGGTTAACTAGTAAACATATTTCTTTGTTTTAGTCCAGAAGGGTTTAGCTTAAAGTCCACAACCAAACTTGCTTAATTAATTCTACAAAAATTAGGGTAGCTACTACATGGAAGTACTAAGCTGATAAAATTGGTTTGGGAATTTTTGGAATATCAGAGTATCAGAAACAAACAAGTTTAGAATTTAAACCCTTTATGGCATTTTGAATAATACATTTTTATTATTTATCTAAATGAGGTGAAACCAATTGGGTTGGTTAGATAATTTCACAAACATTCCAGAACATTTTAATTTGATTTATTTGGAGTTATAAATATCAAGATATTGAATTTACAAACTTAACCATATTTCTGTCATTTTTAGTATTTACAGAAAAAAGGCCAGAAAAGACCTAAACCTTCTAATTATCACCACAGTAAATCAATGACTCCTAAATTCAAACCAAGCTATTTATATGTTCTCCTATACATATAGAAGACAAACCAATTGGATTCAGTCCAAAATTCATCTCCTAAAATCTACAAAAATCACCAAAGTGCCACTGGTGTGTTTACAAGAATGGATAGAACTTCTGTTTTAGGTTTCATTTGCATGCAAGGCTTACATATCTAGAAAGGTATCACTTCAGGCTATCCATAGAATTTTAGTTTGCAATATTTGGATTTATAAAACTCTAGATATTTAATTTCTAATGCAAAACATACTTTCTACAAGATCCAATCTAGATAGCACTTAAAGTCATATTTTTGCAAACAACCAGTGTGGCATGTTTAAGAAAACACACAGGAATACTACAAAATTTGAAGCACTCCAATATCTATCTCAGATTTACCACAAAAGATTTAAAGGTACACTGCAATTTTTAACAGAAATTAAACCATATATTGCATTTACTGGAAAAAAAAAAATAAGGTTGGGCCGGATCTGGCCCATACCTGGCCGTGCGAAGCAGAGGGCAGCCCAGCCAGCGGCCCACGCGCGGCGAAGCGGTACGAGGCGTCCTCTTCTTCCTCGACACGAACAGAGGCTCGGGGGAAGGGGATGGCCGGAAGTCCGGCGAGGGCGGGGGCGGCGCTCCGGTGAACCTGCGACAAAATCATGAGCACCACGCGCTAGAGAAGAGGAAGGGCAGCACAGGGGTGAAGAAATGGCGGGGAATGGGGGACGGAGCTTCCCACGGTCTTGAAGAAAAGGGCGGCGGTCGGAGAGGAAGAAACCGCGGCGCGGCGGCGATTCGCGGCCTCCCTGGTCGATTGCTTCTACGGGGAGGGAGAGGAGATCGTGGCGGAGCTGGGGGGTGGTCTCCATTTGGCTCGGGGTGGCTCCTACCGCCGGCGAGGTGCGATGCCCCGCTCGGCTCCGTCTCGGCTCGGAGGAAGAAAAGGGGAGGGAAAGAGGAGAGGGGGAGGAAGCCGGGGAGCAGAGGAACGGCTCGAGGGGGATCTTATGCCGCGGGGTAGAGGAGGGGGCCCGGGCAGCGAGCGGTGTTGAGCGGGGACGAGGAGCACGGCGGGAGGCGCACGTCGTTCTCTGGCCGCGTGGTCGGGGGCGAGCTGGGGGACAGCAAGGGGAACGGGACATGGCCGCGGAGGAGAGGGGTCGAGAGCGGAGCGATGTGCGGCAGAGCGACGTGGGGGAGGGGCCTGGGCGGTGCGACGCGGCAGCGAAGAACACGGCGGCGTGCCGTGCGGCCACTGGGGCTACAGGAAGATGATGATGACTTTGCAGAGAGCCCCCTGGACTTCTTTTCCCATTTACCTCTAGGTCCTTTTCTGCTTCTTTTATTTCCTTTTTAAAACCAGTAGGTTTTAGGGATTTTAATTGAGGCCTTTAAACTACTTCAAAAATTATGAAATTACCCATGTAGCCTCCCATATACATGTAGAAGCTCCACCAAATTTTGGTGTTGCAAAATAAAATGTTTTGAACAACTTTTGTTCATAGAGTTTTAATTATAGCATTTTTCTCAAATACACTTTTATAATCTTTTAGAAATTTTTAAGCAAGTTCAAATATTATTTTGAACTCTTGGAACTTCCTTGACAAATATTTTAACTTCAATTATATTTTATTTTCATAATAAGGTATTTGTTTTGAAGAAAATAGAGAGTTGAACAGGGAATCTAATTTATTTAGATCATTTCTTTAGCTCATGATCTAAATTCCCATTTGTTGATTAATTTGAGGAGTTTGTTTTCAAGTTAAGTCACATATCAAATTTGATATCAAGGGGATGTTACCCTTAGGTACAAATAAGGAATTGTCCACACAAGCAACAAACACAATATGATCAACATCACAATCAAGGTCACAACTTTCAAACCATAGAATTAATCATATCACCATTCAAATAGCAAGTCACACAAGTTCAAACATAGCAATGGGAAGGGAAACACAATCATCAGTGAAACCTTTCAAAAAGTTTTTGTTGGTTCTGAATTTTGGGTCTGGTAAAAATAAGTTTTTCTTGGTTCCAAAATTTGGGATGTTACAGGCAAGGGCACCGTCCAAGATGAAACGCCCCTTGATAAAGGCGGTTTGGTTGGGGCTAATTATCATGTGTGCAATCGGATCAAGGCGAGTTGCGAAGGCTTTGGAGATGATTTTGAAGATGACATTGATCAGGGCAATTGGACGGAATTGGGAGATTTTGTCTGCCCCTTGCACCTTAGGTAGCAAGGTGAGGACTCCAAAATTGAGGCGCGAGATATCAATCCTCCCCAGGATGAAGTCATTGAGTGTGTGGAGAATGCCATTTTTCACTAGGGGCCAACACTTCTTAAAAAACGGAACCGGGAACCCATCCGGACCGGGAGCGGTGTCCGACTTCATGTCTTTCACGATCTCTTCTAGCTCTGCTTCAGAGAAGGTGAGTGCTAGGCTGTTATTCTCATCCCCCGTCACCTGCAGCTGCACCCAAGTATTCGGAGCCAACCCGCAGTGTCTAGAGGTGGAGGTGCCCAGTAAAGTTCGGTAGAACCCATAGATGTGCTCTTGCAGCTCTATTTTCCCAGAGATGGGGCCATTATCCGTGAGCAGGGATGAGATGTTACAGTGGCGCCTACGCCCATTGGCCACCGCATGGAAGTATGCCGTGTTTGCGTCCCCCTGGAGCGTCCACTGCACTCTCCCCCTTTGACGCCAGTATTCTTCTTCCAGGCGGAAAATCTGCAGGAGTTGGTCCTCAAGGTGGTATCTATACGCCCATTCATCGTCATCCAGGCCGGTCGAGACGGCCTTCAAATCAATGTTCTGGATAAGCGACAGGATGTGTTGCTTTTTATCCCTCGCCTCTTTCCCAAGGTTGCGGCTCCAGCCCCGGAGATATTGTCTCGCCCCTCCGCTCATGAAGTTCCACCAGTCAATAATGTCGCGGCCTCTCACTATCTCTCCCAACTTCTCCCAAGTCGAGGTCAGTAAATCCCTGAAGTTAGGCAACTCAAACCACCCGGTCTCAAAGAAAAACCTGTTGCTACGGATCGTGGCGCCCTCGCCCGTGTCCAGAATGAGCGGGGTGTGGTCGGACCCCAAGCTAGTTTCAGCTACCAGCGAACAGAGGGGAAAAAGGGGTTCTAGGGCAGAAGAGATAAAGACCCTGTCAAGGACACATCTGACTGGGTTGAGGCGTTTGTTTGTCCAGGTAAACCTCGCACCCGAGCGAGGGATTTCCGTTATGTCCCAGTTAGCAATGTGAGAATTGAACATGTTAATCCGCAGCCAATTCAGCCTGTCGTTGTTCTTGTCTTGAGTGCCGCGAATCAGATTGAAATCCCCTCCCATCACCACTGGGATCCCCTCTCCTTCAACCTCCACTGCCTCTTCCTTCAGCCTATTGTTGTCGTGCCCAATTCCATTTCTCCTACGACCTTGTCATTGGATCTCACATATTTGTCCTCATTTCTTCCATCTTCTTACATCTACTATGGAAACGTTTGGTGGTGTGAAAGTAAGTCACCATTACACCCTTGATCGAACGTGCATCTGAGTTGGTATTGAGTAAGGATGACATGCATGTGAGGAAAGGAATTGGCGGAAAATAAGGGTATGGCAGGGTCCAAGGCTCCCATATGTTCTCCTAATTGCATTCTTATGGTCTAAATAATCTTTGAAAATCAAGAAATTTTTTCCGTAATCCATGGTTTACCCCCACAAATCAAGAGTTTGATTCATTTGGCCCACCCTCTCTAACTAGAGCTCCTGGCTCCGCAACTGGCGCGAGGGCCACATGTATATATGACATAACGGGCCTATAGCTCCTGTGCGACGTCTTTCGTGGGAATGGTGAGAAATGCGACGTCTTTCGATTGAATAGCTACTGCGCGACGTTTCTGTCGGCCAAAATAGCCAGCACACGACATTTTGGTTAAACTGTCGTAACGTTTGGATTGACTCCGAATTGGGGCCCATTCTGAATAACATAGTTGTGCTCATAGATTAAGAATTACGAAGGGATAGTCAGTTATTCCAACAGGTGGGTCCGTACGAAGGGACTGAATCTTGGAGCTGGTTGCCGCCACCGGTCCCCACCATCCTCTATTCCCCACCATCCCCTTCTTCTCCGACGGCGGCGGCGGCGACGGGCGACAACTAGTTTGTGAACTGCGGCGGCGGCCCCCTCTGCGGCGGCGGCGGCCCATAGTCTCCTCGGCTGATTCGTGACCCCGTCTCAGTCTCGCCGCCCAGTCCCTGCGGCCTGCTCGTTCTATTGGTGGTGTGCTGAGCGATGATGAACGCCGAGGAGACGGGCGAGGGTACTTCAAATAGGTAAATGAACCAATTTTTTTCTGGATTAGAATTCGATGCATCTTTTTACCTAGAATTGGTTCCTACTCCGCCACCTCACACGTCCGGCTGCCATTCAAAACAGAGGAGCTGCGATGTTCGAATTCAGTGTCCAATTCTTTCCATGTAAGGCGGTGCTAGGTGATGGTAGCATGAAGGAAATCGATAAAGATACAGTAGTGAGTTGGGAGGTCGAATTATCATAGCTTGATTCCAAAGAGCTACCGAATTTGGGGGTGGAGCCCGTGAAGGATATGTTGAAGAAACTTGGAGAGAGTGTTATTTGGGGTCCAGAGCAAGAAGTCCAGTTGTTACGGTTTGATAATTATAAACAGAACTATGAGAGAATTGAGGATGGAGACGATATGGTCAATGAAATTGAAATGCAAGATGGCTGGACAAAGGGCAAAGTTGGGTTTTGAGCAGAGCTCATGGATCTAAAATCAGACTCAAGGGTTGGATAAGTGCCCTCAAAATTGGCTGAGCAGATGATAGATGGTGATTGGGCTTCACGGAGGCAGGTAGTGCCCATACTTACCGACGAGACAGTTTTAGCTGATGTTGATGCTGATGCTGATACGGGTGTTGTTTCGGTTGACTGGAATTCAGTCAAAATAGCTGACCTAACTCATTTGGTCATTGCACCAATGGAAGACACTGAGATGGCTGAATGTTTTGAAATTCCAGTAGATGATAGACATAAGCCGAAAGAGAAGAAGAAGAGTGATGATAGAAGTGGCACTGCGGGTGACATTAATTCTTGTGAAGATGTGGATATGCGGTTGATGGAAGAAGCTGCAGCTGGTGTAGATGATGCAAATGATGATGAGCTGGTAACTGTGTATGATAAAGAAAACCCTCAAATTGTTGTAAGAAAGATGTTTCCAAGCATGAACGAGTTTAGAATGTGTTTCAGGACTTATGCAGTCAAGAAGGAATTTGACGCCAAAACCAAGTGGACTGATAAAAAGAAGTTTTACGCGAGGTGCAGCGGTTTTCATGGGGGCGCCAAGCCTTGCAAATGGTACATTTCTGCTAGACGCCAACCTGATGGAAGTACCATCAGAGTTAATCAAATTCCAAATGTACATACTTGCTTAACTGCTTCACAGCGTAAAACCTTTATGACATCACAAGCTTGGGTTGCAGAAAAGATAACTCCTATTTTAGCCAAGAAACCAAACACTACAGCAAAGCATCTTAAAATAGATTTGGAAAAGGATTACCCAATTAAGGTGAAATATACCACAGTGTGCAAGGCCAAACAAAGGGCAATGAAAGAATTATATGGTGATTGTGCAAATACATTTAGGATGCTTTACAGCTTCAAAGCAGAGGTGCAGAAGAGGTCACCTGGCAGTATTGTGGAGATTGATACTGAAGTATCAGATGATGGCAAGGTCTACTTGTCTAAGTTTTTTATGGCATTAAAACCTTGCATAGATGGCTTCAAAGCAGGTTGTCGTCCATATTTGAGCATAGACTCCTCTTTTTTAACTGGAAAGTGGAATGGTCAATTGGCAGCATGCAATGCTCTAGATGGACATAACTGGATGTTCCCTGTTGCTATAGGCATGTTTCAATCGGAGACCGAGCTTTCGTGGACATGGTTTATCAAGCAGTTGAAAAGATGCTTAGGGCCCGTTTCACCTTTGGCAATCCACACAGATGCATGTAAAGGGCTAGAAAATGCTATCAAAACTGTGTTTCCCCATGCTGAGCAGAGAGAGTGTTTCGGCCATATGTGGATGAATTTGATCAAAAAATTCAGAGGGGATGAATTTGGGCGCATGTGGCGGGCAGCTAGATCCTACACTAGCAAAACACATGCATTTCATGTTGGTAAGATAATAGCAGTATGTAGTGACAATGATTTTGCAGCTTGGCTGCAAACCTACCAGTCTCTATTATGGTACAGGTCAGGATTTAATACCGCCATCAAGTGTGATCATATCAACAATAACTTGGCAGAGAGTGTTAACAGTATGGTGAAGGAGTTAAAAGACTTGCCTGTGCACGACATGGTAGACCAATTGAGGATCATGATCATGCGCATGTGGGAATTGAGAAGAAAGCTTGCTGATGTTCTGCAAGGGGATAAGGTGCCGGCAGTTGTACAGCAAGTTGTCAATAGGAGCAGAAATCTTACACATTTGATTGTTGACAATTCTTCATTGTGGGGTGCTGAAGTTAAAGGCATCAATTCTGACAGGAGGCATGTGGTGGACACTGAAAAGCATGAATGCACCTGCCTCGAGTGGAAACACACTGGGAAGCCTTGTGAGCATGCGATACTTTTCTTGGCTTCCAAGCCGAGGTTAAATATGCACCCATATTTGCATGAATATTACTCAGTAGCGAAATTCAAGACTGCATATGCAACACCAATTCCAGCACTTAGAGACCAGTCTCAGTGGCCTGAAGTGGATATTGAATTTACCTTGTGTCCTCCTCTAACAAGAAGGAAGGCTGGCAGGCCAAAACAGAGTAGGTACAAGTCATGGTTTGAGAAAGGTGCGAGTAATAAGAAGAAGGCAAAAAAAGATGACAAGCCAAAAAGGCCCCAAAAAGGTAACAAAAATAGATGCACGCAATGCCAGGAACTTGGGCACCGAGCTAGATCTATCAAATGCCGTTACGCTCCTGAAAGGCCAAGGCCAATGTAAGTCTCTATTGTTGTTCTATTTATTTTTGTAGTTGTTTTTTCATTTTCGTTCCAAATGAAATTCTGCATTTTTCAGTAGGAAAAAAAAACAGGTGCAAACTGAACCTGGATCTCAGCAACCTGAACATGTTCTGCAACCTGAACCTCAGCAACCTGAACCTGAATCTCAGCAACCTGAACATGTTCTGCAACCTGAACCTGAACATGCTGAGGTGCAAACTGAAGATGTTCTGAATGCTGAGGTGTAACCTGAACCTGTTCTGGATGCTGATGTGCAAACTGAACCTGTTCTGGATGCTGAGGTGCAGACTGAACCTGTTAGAAGAAGCAGAAGGGGCTCAAAAAGAAGTCTTCTGTATGCTGAGGTGCAAACCGTCGAAAAAAATGCGCTCCCAAAAAATTGGTATTCTTGGTATTCCTGAGGTGGATGAAGCAAAGAGAATGAGAAGCATTTCTGAAATTCTCGGCACAGATTCAGTACTGGCCCCAGCAATGCCGCCAAAGAAGAAATCAAGAGGTAGCATGAAGTGAAACATTTGAGGCACATTCGTGAAAACACTTGTGTTATAATAATTCTATTTGATTCGCTGAAACTTGAAATATGTAATAATGTACTATGAATTTTTGATTGGCTGAAAACTTTGGTATGATGTTTGAACTCTGTTGTAATGTTGTTTCAACGTTTTCTAAACTATTTTACGTAGGAAAACTGAAAGTAATGAGAAATGAGCTCGGAATGAGCTCAATAGGTAATTTGTGCGGACCATTTTTCATGAAAATGATCAACCCCAGGTTCATATTTTTTTTCTCATAATTATGTCACATAATACGACAATGTGCGCTGGTTTCACATTTTTTCGATTTTTTTGGAATCATTTATGCCCATTTGAATGTTTGGTCATACCCGGTCAAACCCACTTTGAACGTCTTCAGAAGAAGTTTAAAATATGAAAATGAAAAACTAAGTGCATATCCTTCTTAGTAACAATGAAATGAAGCTTTTCTGTTTTTTGTGATTTATTTCGATTTTATCGAATCCGAAACCCTCTCTCACTCTACGAACTCTATAACTCTTTGTACGTGATAGTTCATTTGTGCGAACCATTTTTCATGAAAATGACCAAACCCAGGTTTATATTTTTTTTCTCATAACTATATCACATAAAACGACAATGTGCGCTGGTTTCACATTTTTTCGATTTTTCTTCAATCATTTATGCCCATTTGAATGTTTGGTCGAACCCGGTCAAACCCACTTTGAACGTCTCCAGAAGAAGTTTAAAATATGAAAATGAAAAACTAAGTGCAGATCCTTCTTAGTAACGATGAAATGAAGCTTTTCTGATTTTTGTGATTTATTTTGATTTTATCGAATCCGAAACCCTCTCTCGCTCTACGAACTCTATAACTCTTTGGACGTGATAGCTCATTTGTGCGAACCATTTTTCATGAAAATGACCAAACCCAGGTTTATATTTTTTTCTCATAACTGTGTTACATAATACGACAATGTGCGCTGGTTTCACATTTTTTCGATTTTTTTGAATCATTTATGCCCATTTGAATGTTTGGTCAAATCCAGTCAAACCCACTTTGAACGTCTCCAGAAGAAGTTTAAAATATGAAAATGAAAAACTAAGTGCAGATCCTTCTTAGTAACAATGAAATGAAGCTTTTCCGATTTTCGTGATTTATTTTGATTTTATCGAATCCGAAATCCTCTCTCGCTCTACGAACTCTATAACTCTTGTGATAGCTCATTTGTGCGGACCATTTTTCATGAAAATGATCAAACCCAGATTTATATTTTTTTCTCATAACTATGTCACATAATACGACAATGTGCGCCGGTTTCACATTTTTTTGATTTTTTTGAAATCATTTAAGCCCATTTGAATGTTTGGTCAAACCCGGTCAAACCCACTTTGAACGTCTCCAGAAGAAGTTTAAAATATGAAAATAAAAAACTAAGTGCATATCCTTCTTAGTAACAGTGAAATGAAGCTTTTCTGTTTTTTGTGATTTATTTTGATTTTATCGAATCCGAAACCCTCTCTCAGATAGCTCATTTGTGCGAACCATTTTTCATGAAAATGACCAAACCCAGGTTTATATTTTTTTCTCATAACTATATCACATAATACGACAATGTGCGCTGGTTTCACATTTTTTCGATTTTTCTTGAATCATTTATGCCCATTTCAATGTTTGGTCGAACCCGGTCAAACCCACTTTGAACGTCTCCAGAAGAAGTTTAAAATATGAAAATGAAAAACTAAGTGCAGATCCTTTTTAGTAACGATGAAATGAAGCTTTTCTGATTTTTGCGATTTATTTTGATTTTATCGAATCCGAAACCCTCTCTCGCTCTACGAACTCTATAACTCTTTGGACGTGATATCTCATTTGTGCGAACCATTTTTCATGAAAATGACCAAACCCAGGTTTATATTTTTTTCTCATAACTGTGTCACATAATACGACAAAGTGCGCTGGTTTCACATTTTTTCGATTTTTTTGAATCATTTCTGCCCATTTGAATGTTTGGTCAAACCCGGTCAAACCCACTTTGAACGTCTCCAGAATAAGTTTAAAATATGAAAATGAAAAACTAAGTGCAGATCCTTCTTAGTAACAATGAAATGAAGTCTTTCCGATTTTTGTGATTTATTTTGATTTTATCGAATCCGAAACCCTCTCTCGCTCTACGAACTCTATAACTCTTTGGACGTGATAGCTCATTTGTGCGGACCATTTTTCATGAAAATGATCAAACACAGGTTTATATTTTTTTCTCATAACTATGTCACATAATACGACAATGTGCGCTGGTTTCACATTTTTTCGATTTTTTTGGAATCATTTAATCCCATTTGAATGTTTGGTCAAACCCGATCAAACCCACTTTGAACGTCTCCAGAAGAAGTTTAAAATATGAAAATGAAAAACTAAGTGCATATCCTTCTTAGTAACAATGAAATGATGCTTTTCTGTTTTTTGTGATTTATTTTGATTTTATCGAATCCGAAACCCTCTCTCACTCTACGAACTCTATAACTCTTTGTACGTGATAGCTCATTTGTGCGAACCATTTTTCATGAAAATGACCAAACCCAGGTTTATATTTTTTTTCTCATAACTATATCACATAATACGACAATGTGCGCTGGTTTCACATTTTTTCAATTTTTCTTGAATCATTTATGCCCATTTGAATGTTTGGTCGAACCCGGTCAAACCCACTTTAAACGTTTCCAGAAGAAGTTTAAAATATGAAAATGAAAAACTAAGTGCAGATCCTTCTTAGTAACGATGAAATGAAGCTTTTCTGATTTTTGTGATTTATTTTGATTTTATCGAATCCGAAACCCTCTCTCACTCTACGAACTCTATAACTCTTTGGACGTGATAGCTTATTTGTGCGAACCATTTTTCATGAAAATGACCAAACTCAGGTTTATATTTTTTCTCATAACTGTGTCACATAATACGACAAAGTGCGCTGGTTTCACATTTTTTCGATTTTTTTGAATCATTTATGCCCATTTGAATGTTTGGTCAAACCCACTTTGAACGTCTCCCGAATAAGTTTAAAATATGAAAATGAAAAACTAAGTGCAGATCCTTCTTAGTAACAATGAAATGAAGTTTTTCTGATTTTTGTGATTTATTTTGATTTTATCGAATCGGAAACCCTCTCTCGCTATACGAACTCTATAACTCTTTGGACGTGATAGCTCATTTGTGCGAACCATTTTTCAAGAAAATGACCAAATCCAGGTTTATATTTTTTTCTCATAACTATGTCACATAATACGACAATGTGCGCTGGTTTCACATTTTTCGATTTTTTTGGAATCATTTAATCCCATTTGAATGTTTGGTCAAACTCGGTCAAACCCACTTTGAACGTCTCCAGAAGAAGTTTAAAATATGAAAATGAAAAACTTAGTGCATATCCTTCTTAGTAACAATGAAATGAAGCTTTTCTGTTTTTTGTGATTTATTTTGATTTTATCGAATCCGAAACCCTCTCTCACTCTACGAACTCTATAACTCTTTGTACGTGATAGCTCATTTGTGCGAACCATTTTTCATGAAAATGACCAAACCCAGGTTTTTATTTTTTTTTCTCATAACTATATCACATAATACGACAATGTGCGCTGGTTTCACATTTTTTCGATTTTTCTTGAATCATTTATGCCCATTTGAATGTTTGGTCGAACCCGGTCAAACCCACTTTAAACGTTTCCAGAAGAAGTTTAAAATATGAAAATAAAAAACTAAGTGCAGATCCTTCTTAGTAACGATGAAATGAAGCTTTTCTGATTTTTGTGATTTATTTTGATTTTATCGAATCCGAAACCCTCTCTCGCTCTACGAACTCTATAACTCTTTGGACGTGATAGCTCATTTGTGCGAACCATTTTTCATGAAAATGACCAAACTCAGGTTTATATTTTTTCTCATAACTGTGTCACACAATACGACAAAGTGCGCTGGTTTCACATTTTTTCGATTTTTTTGAATCATTTATGCCCATTTGAATGTTTGGTCAAACCCGGTCAAACCCACTTTGAACGTCTCCAGAAGAAGTTTAAAATATGAAAATGAAAAACTAAGTGCAGATCCTTCTTAGTAACAATGAAATGAAGCTTTTCTGATTTTTGTGATTTATTTTGATTTTATCGAATCCGAAATCCTCTCCCCACTCTACGAACTCTATAACTCTTTGTACGTGATAGCTCATTTGTCTGAACCATTTTTCATGAAAATGACCAAACCCAGGTTTATATTTTTTTCTCATAACTATGTCACATAATACGACAATTTGCGCTGGTTTCACATTTTTTCGATTTTTTTGAATCATTAATGCCCATTTGAACTTGATTTTGACGTCTCACTTCAAAAACTGGTTTTTCCCAAAAAAATGACCCTATACCGAGTTTATATTTTTTTTTGGGCAACTATGTCTTACAAACTGATGAACTACGTTGGATTTCTATTTTTTAGATATTTTTTAATTTAGTTATGGTCATTTGAATGTTCGGTCAAACCCTAATAACCCCGTTGACTGACTCATAACCCCGCAGCATCTCTCCAAACCCTAGCGTCGAACGTCCGCCATCGAATTGAACGCTAGCGCCAACTTCCACCCGTCGGATATGACCTTCTAGAAGGAATTCCACGGGCAGGCATGCGCGCCGTCGCACGCCGTTGGATCGCATGGACGGGCACGATCAGGTTTCGACGGGGCGATCCACGCGACGCTGGTTCTTCATGATCAGGCTTCGACGGTGCACCAATCCGCTTGCCTCGGTGCATGGACCAAGCGTACCGAAGCCTGACTTTGTGTGCTTCGTCGCAACACAGCTATTTTCCACCCGTTGCATGCATTTGCATGCATTTCTGAGCCTACGTCGCATCACAGCAATTGTTCACCGCGTGCTCGGCGTCGACACTATGTCATGAATGCGAATATTAGCCCACGTCCTGTCTTGTCAAATCCAGTTTTTGGCAAAACCGAAGCGATTTATCCCATCGGCCCGCCTACCCAAGGCGGTTAATGTTAGTGAAATTGGGTGGTTGGCCGAAACGGGGATAAATTTGAGCGGTTTGCACTCGGCATTATCAGTTCTCTCCACACCGTTCCGAGAAAACCCTCTCCCCTCCCCAACTCCTCTACGATCGTCCCCGCCGCCGTTGCAATGGACGAGCACTAGGGGCAGTCGGACCTGATCCCCGACGACGACAGCATCCCCCCCCCCCCCCCCGACAACGACGATGACGACCCCTCCGACGTCGTCGACGGCGACGACGAGGAGGAGGATGAGGAGCCGGCGCCGAAGCCGGCGAAGAAGAAGAAGAAGCCGGAGGAGGACGAGGGGTACGACCCCGAACTCGACCCCGACCTCTGGGAGGTGGACGAGCCGGAGACGCTGCCGGAGGACTACTCCTCCGACGAGTTTCAGCCCCTGTCCTCCTCCGACTACCCCTCCGACTCCGACTCCGACTCCGACTCCGACTCCGACTCCGACTCCGACTCCGACTCCGACTCCGACTTCGACTTCGACTCCTCCGACGACGACGGCGACGAGGCCGAGGAGGGCGACGAACCGGCGACGAAGAGGCCCCGGATGGCGTAGGCGCCGGCGAAGAGTCGCCGACGCGGCGGTGCACGGCGCTGGCAGGATTAGCCGCCGGCGCCAGTAGTAGTACTAGTACAAATGTATGTATTTTCTGTTCGTGCCCGCCAAGAAATTAATATATATATAAGTATTTGTTATTTCTAATATTTCTTACATTTGTTATTTCAAATGTTACTCATATATAAGTTATTTGATATTTCGAATGTTTCTCTATCGCAACACATACACACATCTCCAACAATGAGTTCCAAAATGACCTCAAACTCAACATGTAGTGCACGAATATTGTGTCCTTGACCAATATGGAGTCATCGTTCCATTAAATTATTTAGAAAACCAATTCTACGTACACACCAAAAATTGTCACGTACACACCTACATGATCCATCACAAACACATACACACATCTCCAACAAGCAATGAGTTCTCCAAAATGAGCTACAAAAGAGCCCCAAAGGTAGCCGAAACAGCCCCATTTATAATCCGAACATTTTTTCGACCTTCTCCAAATGACCTCAAACTCAACACCTAGTGCACGAATATTGTGTCCTTTGACCAATATGTAGTCATTCGTTCCATTAAATTATTTAAAAAACCAATTCTACGTACACACCAGAACTTGACACAGATTCTGCTACATGATCCATCACAACACATACACATATCTCCAACAAGCAATGAGTTCTCCAAAATGAGCTACAAAAGAGCCCCAAAGGTAGCCAAAACAGCCCCATTTCTAATCCGAACATTTTTTTCGACCTTCTACAAATGACCTCAAAATCAACATCTGGTGCACTAATATTGTGTCATTGACCAATATGCAGTCATCGTTCCATAAAACTATTAAATAAACCAATTCTACGTACACAGCAATACTTGACACGTACAAAACTACTACCTCTGTTTTTTTTTTCATACAAGTCCTTTTAACTTGTCGGACAAGGCGTGAGTACTCACGGCTTGGCCGAACAACGGGCCCATTGACTTGTCGTCTTTTTTCTATTTCGGACACAGCTAACTGAACCTGTTCGAGGTGTTAACTGAATTCAGAGCTGATTTTCACCGAATTTATACGCTCTCGATGAAGACTGGAAACATTTAGAGCTAATTTATTCGAATTCATTACATATTTCATCTTACAAACAACTCCTAATCCGAACGACAAAGATACACCACATAAAGGGCAATGATACACACATAAAATGCTCCGGCCATCATGTTTGATTTCTTCTTCAATTCGACAATCTGGCTCAGCTGCTTCTTCACCTGGTTGTTCAATTTCTGCAACTCCCTATTCACCAAAACATTCTCCAATGGACAATCGGCCCCTATGTTTGAGATCGCCCCCTCCACAGCAGACGAGATGGGAGCCGCCTGAATTGGGGCCTGAATTGGGGCAGCACTTCAACTTGAAGCCCTCGATCCCGAATGTACTCATCCATCCACTCAAAATGGCCGTATTCCGCCAAATTCTGAAAAGGGGAACGGAAACCCTAATTCCCAAATCCATAGTGCAAAATCAAAATCAAGCCAAATCGAGACAAATCAGGACAAACCATACCTTCCAATCCTTCCCAAGATGAAATTTGCTCTCGCATTTGATAAATTCCCGACCGACATTGCCCCTCTTCGAGTGAACACATGTCAAGCGCTTCAGTGGATCTAGGCGAGGACAGTCCGGGCATCTAGTGATCGGGACTTCTCCATAACGCGGCCATGCCTTCTGGGAGCCAGAAGCGGAGCTTGACATCCCTCACCGCCGCCGCCGTGGACCGTTGCCGGAGAAGAGGAAGAAGGAGGAAGAAGGAGGTGCGCGGAAGAACAGGGGAAGGGTGGCAATGGTAATGTCGGGGCACGGGAGCGGGAGCTTACTCTTCCTCTTTTTTATAAAATCGATACGGTTGACGTGGATAAGTTGTGGGTCCCAGTATGAAGTTGAACGCAATGGGTCCCACGTAGCATTAATCGACTGGTGGGTCCCCTATTCAAACAGCCCAGCTCACGTAATCTAAATTTGTTAACAGTTTCCTTCCGTTTAAGAGCTAGAAAGAGCTGTATCGGGCCGTGGCTATTTGGGCTGCTCCAACTGTTGTCTCTCAGCTATTTGAACGAAAGACGTCGTGTTCCAGCTATTAGCCGAGAGAGACGTCGCACATGAGCTATAGGCCCATGACATAATACATGATATTTTCACCCTCGTCGTTGATCTTGTTTTCTGTAAGGAATCTTGAATGATATTGTTGATCTTGTTTTCTGTAAGGAATCATGAATGATATTGTTTACTATTAAATTAATATCCGATGGGGATGACTTTTTCAAGCAATAATTCCCATGCGTGACATATGATCGCATATGCAAACAAATATATTGCACACTGTCTACATGCATGGATCCGTACATCTTGAAATAACATAACCAATCACCGGGAGGAATCGGAGAATCTTTCTCAAAAGAAAGACAAAGTGCAAGAAACATAAATAATTGCCAAAGAAATCCTCTTGAGGGCTTTCTTAAAAATAAGAAAGTAGAATCAGATTGTTATATCGTCTTGGCATTTGAACTCTCCACATGTATGGACGACTCATTTAGAGCTTTTTTGGGGCATTTGGGGCACTGCTTCTCGTTGGATAATAATGGCAACATTTCTTTTTTATGCAGGTAATAATGGCAACATTTCAATTCCATGAATTATCACGAGGCATAATTCTCATAAGAAATGATTATGGTAACTTTCCTAGCAACATGCAAATAATCCGCAAAGAATAGTGCATCCTAACATCACCCGGCAGTGCACGAATACACACTATTATACGCACAAATCATGTTTAGTTTAACCATGTCAAGTTCTCTAGTACAACTTACAACTTATAATGTGTTTGTTGATGTCGTCGAACAACGATAATAGCACAGGCTTGACGCAGGTTCGAGACAGAATGTTTGTGCAGTGCAAACCGGTTGACAGGGACAGTGCATCAAGGAATTATGGAATCAGAAATGAATTTCATAATTCCAGCTCGAAATAATGGGTACCAAACGAGCTCTAAGGAAGATTATGGACATTGTCGAACATGTAACAAAGATTGTTGCATTTGCATGCCTGAGTGCGTAACAAAGAGCAACAAAAGGAAAGGAACCCAGGCTAAACCTTAAGCAACAAGAACAGCAGTACTAGCTTAGTTCTCTTCTTCCCAAGCAGCCGGCACAGGATACTAAAATACCTGGCCTTCCACTACTACCTTAATTATATTTCTTGAGCATGCACGTCTTCTTTCACTAGAGCCAGAGCGCGCCAGCGCTCTTGAGCATGGGGACGAGCTCGCCGGCGAGGTGAAGCGCCATGACCCTGTTGGTGCCGCCGACGAGGTTCCCGCCGATGAACACCGCTGGCACCACCGGCGGGCCTCGGCCGAGCCTCCTGGCGAGTTCTCTCTCCATCTCCCTGCCCCGCTGTTCCTTGTCCAGCTCGTACACGGCGGCATTGACGCCGAGGTCCCTGAGGAGGAACCTCACGGAGTCGCACATGCTGCATTTGCTCGAGGTGAACACCACCAGCGCCCGCTCCGACGCCAACTTCGTCACCTGATCCATCTAACTCGCGCTGCCTATGCTTAGATGAGATGATCCGGAAGGAGCTCTTATACTCGCTGTCTATGTTTACTGCTTAGGTGTGGTGGCTGTGGTTTGTTGCTACCGGCCGGGTAGCTTGACTTTTATAGGCTCAAAAGGGTTGTGGCGATTTTGCCATATATACCTGGATAATTAGATACTGGTATCATGTGCTCAACTTGTTACGATGGAATCTAGATTGTTTCATGTACAAAAAAAACACATTCATAATCCAGCATAGGCTAAAAGTTGGATGATTTTGGCTAACAAACTGTGGTATCCGTGGGCCCCAGGGAACATATGAATCTATTTCCTCATCTCAGCTGACCTCTTGCAAAAATTTATATACCTAAACCTACCACATGTCACACATGGGTAATTAGACTTGTACAAATATTTTTGAGGTTTTTCTTTGTCATAGAAAAGCATGCCTCAGTTATGTTTTAAAAGCATAAAGTACACATATGTACATGCACGTCTGAACTTCAACATATGCTTTGGATATAAGCTGAGTGTTGAAAAATACCAAGCAAAAGAAATTCTGTTTCCTCTGATCCTGCTTCGTTTTGTCTGAAAGTTTCAGCTCTGCAATATTCCCCGCACACGGCTTCTAACTTCAGAAGTTTACAACTGCAAATACAGAAGCTCGGAACAAACACAAATGGCGCCAACATCGACAACACCACACCCTGTCACGTGACAGTACGGCACAGAGATCAGATTCTACCGGCTTAGAAGAGGTGGTTTGTATAGGAGGGAGCAGCTCCCCTTCAGGTTCAGAATAGCATCTTCCAGGAGAGAGGACTACCAGTCTCATTCAGTCCATCACTATCTCTTCTGACCTTATCTGCTACGTAGAATCTCGTCAGCCTATTTATGTCCTTATCAAGATATGCAAGCATTTGACGTGCCATGATCCACCAGCGCATTCTTGCTCAGCGTATCTACGGCACTTGCTGTGTAAATGATGCTGTAGAACAGTAGCAATTGATATGTCGCAAACTCGCAATGCATCTTCTCACCTATGGGGCAACCCTACAGGGCAAGCAGATGGCAATGGAGAATATTTGGCATATATCCTTATCCTCGATCTCATGAGCTGGCAGGGCCGACCACATACGTAGAGCTTTGCATCTGGGGGTTATTTGATCAGTTCTTGGCTCCTCAGTTCTTCAAAGATCAACATTCTTTTAACCTCGATTGCATATCTGACGCAAAGGCACCTGGATAGGGGAGGTAAAATGCAGAGACAAAATCTGGAAATATCTGTGAATAGGAAGGAAGAATCACACTACATATGCAAGATTGTGAAAAACCAGGATACCATCAATTGCTTTTATTTCACCCCGTGATATTGTTATGTACATTGGTTATGGTGTGTCTACAATGTCCATGGAGCTTCATATACAATTCTCGCTTGAGTAAAGGGGGCACATTTTAAAGGTGAAACCTTCCTTGTCCTCAGGAGAGCTTCTAGAGCACCCAGTGTTTCTACAGTACATAAAAAATATATACACAAAATAATACTGTACAGTTTACCCTCTCCTAAAGGGTTAGATAAATTCGACGGGATGTCGTTCTTGTGGATATCTCGATATGACAATAGTCCCATCTACCTGGCGAATGTCACTGTAAGCTGAGTTGGATGTGCCAATGACAAATTGACAGGTTCCCCTTGAATCAGCATGTAGGTTAACACCGTAGTACTCAAGATGATCTGACACACTTCTGCCGTAGACCGATCTATTCAATCAAGAGCAAAGAATAAGCAAAACAGGAGGTACATACTTTTACAAGAAATGAGAGAGGCGTGTAGAAACCTGCTGCAGGTAGGGTCCTCCCCTGAACAATCGCAGACTGTCTCATTCCTAGTAACTACATTTCCTACTATGGTCTCCTGAAGCCAAACCTGAAGACAGATAAAATGCAGAACAAAGATGTGACTTAGAAACTATAAGTTAACAGACTATACAGAAGACCTTTAATTTACTGTACGCATTTTAAAATTATTTAAACCTCTCTTGCGAAGTGGTGATATGTCCATTCGCCTAGGTAAGAGAAATATGGTGGCAAGTGTGGAACAATGTCATTCTCATGGGTCACGCGGATTGTTCTTGGAACCTGCTCATTGAAGTATGCAGCAAAAGCAGGATTGCCTACACGAGGCTGTCCAAAAGTTATGAGCTGAATTTCATCTGACCCATATTTAACCTGAATAAAAAAGTGAGAAAACAGTTAAATGAACTGAATATACCTACATATAACATGATAGAAAAAGTTTTATAATGCAAAACATAACATTGTACTTGCTTTCTAGAACAAACATTTGCATTTTATATGAACATGAAGTCTAAATTGGACATATCAAAAAAATTAAAACAAGATAGAATTTCAACTATTTTATGGTGGGGTTTGAAAAATTAAACTTAACACCAATCCTGCATCTATTTGCATAGCACAACAGAAAGTGCCCAAAGTTGAGGATGTCTAGTTAACACGCGAAGATGCAGATTAAGCATAGGGACTTACAGAGAGATCAAGGGCACAGAATGAAGCCAAAGCCCCTCCCATCGAGTGACCAACAACATTTATGGGTAGTTTTCCATATGTCTTCCATGCCCACTGAACAGACTTCAGGATCTCATGCCGTACAGTTGTATTATAATATGCAGAATAAAATCCATGGTGGACCTGCAACATGTGATAGAAAACAGATGCTGAGCAAGATGGTTTCGAATGGAATGATATTTCGTAACAAAACAACAGAAAATTAACCAGCGGGTTACCATTGCATCTGGCATGCCTGGATAAGTAACATCCAGCTGCTTCCAGAAGAGATCTTCAATCCAATTTGAGGCGCTTTACAAGTAAAATTTGAAGTAGGAATGGATGGTTATGAGCAAGTAATGTATCATAGATTTTAAAAAATTAAACACTATTAAGTCCAAAAACTATTTGTTATAACTAGGCCTAGTGAAAGATGTGCCCACATGACATAAGTCAGAACTAAGTTTTACTTAACATAACCAGCAGTTATTCATACCTGTGTTCCTGGGTGCCTCTAAAAGCTATGATTATGGATCGTGGATTAGGGGCAACTCCAACAAAAGCCTGCTCAAATTAAATTTTTAGTAAGAGAGTAATTCTTATTTAAAACTGCATTCAAGATCAACAGAAGCCGCCGAGAACAGAAAATACAAACCTGTAAACATTTCTCGACGTCCACAATTATCTCTATCATCTCAAACCCCTACGTTTATAATCAAAACAAAGAAAGCAGTTAGGGAAAGTTTGTAGAAGAAGTGGGAGCAGCCAAATATAATGTTCGCCTCATGAGTTGTACCTTTGTGTGACCTTCACATCTTGGACAAGTCCATGTCAAAAGTGCGGTTAGGTCAGATGTATACACCTGAAATTCATTTAGGCAAGCCAAGTCATACACAGATTTTTTGAAAAGCGCAGACAAAGATATCTCCACCAGAGAAGCTAATTTAAGAAGTTCTTAACAAAGCAAACAACATACTATAGCATATATGGTTCAAAGAGAACTTACAGCAGATGCATATTCGACAAGAATATGAGCAAGGGTACTATTGTAAGCATAACCACCATCAGACTGCTTCATCCTGAGTGCTGCATTGTGCAATGAATTAATTGTAACCAACTCTATATTACATTGTAAAAACAAATCAAGGACATTAAGGTCATTTCCCTGATGTCAGTTAAAAGGATCTACATATTAGTGTTCGGAATTCTGATATACAGCAACATTTTCCTATCTTGGCACAGCAAGAAGGCGGTCCACTGTTTTCAGTTTCGCTTTCTCCAAGCACATCTGGTTAGCATTATTTCAAGTGACACATCAATTCCAATATTACCGTATCGTTTGGGTGGCACAACTGCAAGTAAGTGAAATATTCCACACATACAGTTCTAACAGTTGCACTGTACATATGAACTCGAAACACATTAAGCATTACTAGGAAAGTCCCTACTTTACCAAATTTCCAACAGACTACATGCTGGCCTAGCAGTCACTACACTGAAGTCCACTTTCCCATAGCATACCCTTCAGAATTCAGGTCTAATTAATTTCAAATTTTGCCAAATCGATTATATCTTCTCCCGTTGTCGCATTGTTCCCAGCACATCAGATCTGCAGCCTGTAGGTCGACCAACTACCCACTACCGTACTCGCTCGATTTTTCCTCAGTCCCAACTTTGTAGCTACTGGTTTCGTTAAAGAAATCATGGGGCCACCCGTTTCCTCTAAAAACATATTAGTGTCCGGGATTCTGATATCCAGCAACATTTTCCTATCTTGGCAACAGCAAGAAGGTGGTCCACTATTTTCAGTTTTCGTTCTGGTTCTTTTCATGATAGATAGACATCTCCAAGCACATCTGGTGAGCATTATGTCAAGTGACACATCCCTCCCAATATTAGAGTATCGTTTGGGTGGCCCAACTGCAAGCAAGTGAAATATCCACACATACAGTCCTAATAGTTGCACTGTACGTACATCAGAACTTGAAATGCATTAAGCATTACTCTGAAAGTCTCTACTTTACTGCCCCCAACCAAATTTCGGACAGACTACATGCTGGCCTCGCAGTCACTAGTCACTACACCAAAGTCCACTTTGCCATAGCATATCCTTCAGAAATTCGGGTCTAATTAATTTCAAATTTCGCTAAATCGATTGTATCTTCTCCCGTTCTCGCATTGTTCCCAGCACATCAGGTCTGCAGCCTGCAGCCTGTAGGTAGGCCAAGTGGCCAACTACCGTACTCGCTCGATTTTTCCTCAGCCCCAACCACGAATCGGACGGACCCAGAACCCATCACGGGATGGAACCGCGAGCATCAGGTACGCGTAGCGACGAAGCGTATCATCTAAGTAAGAAAGAATCGGTGGATGAGACTAGGGGGAAAGTAAAGAGATCGTCACCTCCTCCTTCGGCCGCCGCTGCTGCTGCCTTCGCTGGAGAGAGCACGAGTAGAAGAAGACCCATGAGAGCCAGCACCATCGCCTCCGCGCTCGCCGCCCGCTTCAGCGGCGCCATCGCCGACGTCTCTTTCTTTCTCTCTCTGCAGCACCTAAACGGAGACGGGTGAATGAACAAGGAAGAGGACGGGAAAGTAGAAGGAAAAATAAGATTTTTATTAGGAGGAGGGGTTGTTTCGTGAAACTGCGAAACAGTTTGACGGAGACTGGGATCCGTTTGCAGTTTACACGTCGGAAGACTTGGTTACGTGTGAAACACGGTCACCAGATTAAGGAAAACACTCGGACGACAGCGACCTCCTCCTTTCTTTACTTTTGTCGAGACCCGTTGTTTGACTAAAAATGTCAAATAATATGTGATATACTATATTTTTATTTTGTGTGTTATATGTCAAATAATATCAGTAAACGAAAAAGTGTCAAATTATATTTTGTGTGTTATATATCCCATGTTTTATCATACTACAATTATTAGTGGAAGCTAAATCTCTAAACTATATGGTGATGCCGGACTCCATGGATAGAGAGAAGGGAAAGGCATAGTCGATTATAGGAACGGGATTGCACATAAGGGTTTACCCAGCTTCGGATCTTGCTACAGTGGCAAGATACTACGTGCTACTATAATTTATTAGATGCGAATATGTGTACATGTTACAGTTGTGAGGCGTAGCCCTAAGCCTCTCATAAGGCTGGCTTATATAGACGTCAAGACTTCTCCTACAAGGAAAAGCTAAATCCACATATCTCAGGAGTCCTAAACTATCACGTGATAAACCCTAACTTGTTCTCAAAAGCGAACGTCAGCCTGTCTTGGACTCCTGTCGGGCTTCCTCTTGAGCTTCAGCCCACTGGGCCGCCCGATAAGCCGTAGACCTTATCACCTTTGGGCCACCCCGGTAGGCTGGGTTTACTCCTTGTGGTTGGCATATCTATTCGGCATATCCTCCACAGTAGTCCCCGGAATGGTTTAAACTCTCCGGCTTGTTCGTCTTGTTCAACACATTGAAACTTTCGTCTTGCTGCGTAGCTTGAAGCATTCCCAATATAAACTGAGGATAAGGCTTTGTATAAGCCGAAATGGCCGTTGTGCTTACATAACACAATAAGACGAAATGAACGTCAACGACTAGGCAAAGAAGGAATCTTGTCAGCGGGATGTCACGTTGTCAATGCGCAGTCCACGACAGTCTGGACTATTTGACAAGGAAATCTTACGATTTTCCCGCGTGCGACCCGAAACTTCGGAGGGAAGGAAAAACGGCCTCCTCGTCTCCTCCGCTCCACGTGGCGCGGATCCAGCGTTTAGAATCCAACCGTTGCGGAGATCGTGGGGCTAGCCTCATAAATATTTACTTCCCCATTTTTTTCGTTCCCAAATCCAATCGTCGCTCAGTTCATCTTATTCCTAGCGCACCAGGCCCTCTCCTCCCTACTCACCTAATGATCTAAAATCGACCACCAGTCCTCCCCCACCGATCATCAATGGAGCACCCAAATACTCGTGCGGAGGCGCATGCGGCGGCGGCGGAGGAAACCACGCAAGCTGCGGTTGCGGCGGAGGCGGCAAGGAGTGCGGCGGGGTGATCTGGCACTGCCGGTGCCTCCTCGTCCACGAGCGTGGCCACGGAGGGGCTCAGGGCCGGTCCTGAGCTTTTGAGGACCCGGGGCGAAATTAAAATTTTGGGCCCCCAAAAATTTTTTTACGCGAAAAACCACGATGCGTGAAGGCGTTATTTCATTATGATAGAGGAGTCTTACATTTTCAACATAGCCTAAAACTTTCTCCTTACATTCCTACATGCAAAGTCGTCGATAATGGAATCAGTATCAATCTCGTCCAATAACTTCTTCTCGATGCACATAGTTGCCAAACCATTTAACCTCTCTTGCGACATTACAGATCTCAAATAGTTCTTCAACAGTTTCAACTTTGAAAAGCTTCTTTCAGCTGATGCAACAGTCACGGGCATAGTAAAGAAGATCCGATAAGCAATAGAAATATTAGGATAACAATCTGCTTCTCTCACAAACTGAAAAATCTCCATAGCCGACATTGTTCTATCTGGTAAAGTCAACTTCAAAACACTTAACTCCGAAATTAGATCATTTAACTCGACATCACTTTGTTCGCCCACAAGAACTAGCGCCCAATCATGTGGATTTCTTGGAGCGTTCGTATTACTCTTCAAATATTTGTGAATAGATCCTCTCTGTGAATTTACCAATTTTTGATCATCTTTTCTTTTTTTCCGTTTTGCAGCACCAGATAAATGCTTCATAGTAACGCTGAAAATAATAAAAAAGAATTAATTCTCAAGATTAGGGCATAAACAACCTATACTAAAAATTAGAGAAGATCAGGGATCGATTAGTATACCTGATGTCCTGATTCCGTTCCGTCGGCGTACCGCGAGCTGCGGGTGAGACGATCAGAAATCTTGAAGCCAACCGGCAGGACAAAGCTTAGAACGGGAAATTTCCGATCGAATTATTCTGAGTTGATTCGGCGGCGCGACGGAACTACGGAAGAGACGAACCGTCGAGCGACAAAATATAGTCGTCTGCTGGTCTGTGTCTCGATCGGTCTCGCAATCGACTACGAGTACAACTCGTTGCTAAGACACGGCCCAGGCGGCCCAATCGTTATTTTGCTGCTACGGCCATCAAGCGAGGCCTGCTTCGGCCACCAAGCTACTCAGCGAGCGCTGCAGGAGAGAGCTAGCCCAATCGTTACTTTGCTTTTTTGTTCTGTATGGGATATGTCTTATGTCTACTATACGTATATACTACATGTATATGTCTGGGGGGCCCCCAAAATTCGTGGGCCCGGGGCGGCCGCCCCTCCAGACCCCCCCCCAGGGCCGGCCCTGGAGGGGCTGCTGGCCGAGCCCCTCATCATGCTCTTTCCTGGAGAAAAGATTCCCACGGACTCCGGCGATGCGCCGGTGACCGAAGCAGAGGAGAAGGGCGATGACTCCTCGCCGCGCCATTGGCTCCACTCTACCATCTCCAAGGATGATCTCAAGGAGCTGGAGCGCTGATGCTTGCATGTTGGGAAACCCCAAGAGAAAGGTATGATGAGTGCAGCAGCAAGTTTTTCCCTCAGTAAGAAACCAAGGTTATCGAACCAGTAGGAGATGAAGGCACTCCTGAAGGTGTCAACGGCGCCAGAAAATGTCTTGACGTGTAGTTGACGAGAGACCTGCACACAACACAACCAAGATACTTTGCCCCAACTTGATAGTGAGGGTGTCAATCTCACCGGCTTGCTGAAAACAAAGGATTAGACGTATAGTGTAGAAAATGATGTTTGTTTGCAGAGAATGCAAAAGAACAATGCTTGCAGTAGATTGTATTATAGATGTAAAAGAATGGACCGGGGTCCACGGTTCACTAGTGGTGTCTCTCCATAATAAATGACTAACATGTGGGTAAACAAATTACAGCCGGGCAATTGATAAAATAAAGAAGTGCATAACAATGCATATACTAGTCATGGTGTCTGCTATGAGATTTACTTGGGCATTACAACGTGATTCATAGACCGTTCCAACCGAATCTATGACTAATAATCCACCTTCAGGTTAGCGTCCGCACCCCATAAAGTTTTAAGTTGCAAGCAACAGATTATTGCATTAAGTAAAGTGCGTAATGTAAGCAACACAATTATCCTTAGACAAATCGTTGTTTTACCCCTAGTGGCAACAACACATCCTCAACTTTAGAGGTTGATGTCACTCCCCCAGATTAAATGGAGACTGAACCCACTATCTAGCATAAATACTCCCTCTTGGAGTTACATGTATCAACTTGGCCAGAGCATCTACTAGTAACGGAGAGCATGCAAGATCATAAATAACATACACATTATATTAAATAAGCAACTTGACATAGTATTCAATATTCATCGGATCCCAGCAAACACAACATGTAGCATTACAATAATATGATCTTGATCATGATAGGCAGCTCACAAGATCTAAACATGATGCACAAGAGGAGAAAACAACCATCTAGCTACTGCTATCGACCCATAGTCCAAGGATGAACTACTCACGCATCACTCCGAAGGCGGGCATGGTTATGTAGAGCCCTCCGGTGATGATTCCCCTCTCCGGCAGGGTCCCGGGAAGAGCTTTTGAACCCTCCCGAACTAGGGTTGACGACGGCGGTGGCTCTGGAACTTTTCGTGGATTTTTGATCGGGTGCCTAGGGTTTTCCCGTGAAGAGGTATAAATAGGCGAAAGGGCAACGTCGGTGGGCGCCCGAGGGGCCCACACCACGTGGTGGTGCCGCCAAGGGTGGGGCCGCGCCACCGTATGGTGTGGCCGCCTCGTGGCTCTCCGTCGTCTCTCCTTTGGACTCCGTGTACGTGTCAGGAAAATAGCACTACAAGAAATGTGTCAACTAGTGACCTTTTCTTAACGACCAAGATTTTTTTGGTCATAGATTTGTGACCATTTTGAAATCATTGGTCATAGTCCACTTGAGAGGGAGTAAACCTTGAAAAATTATGACCTTTTATGCTCTAAAGGTCATATTGCAGTGACACCAATTGGTCATAAAATATGCCAGCAGCACTCTATGAGCTTAATTGTAATAGATAACGACCAATTTAATTGGTCACACAGATGTATTGATTTGACTGGGATGACAGCTAAGCAATTTCGCCTACGTGTCACTTTCTCTCGCCTGCATGTCACTGTCTATATGTCATGTGTGCTTACGTGTCACAGCTAGGGTTGGTTGAATATAACACGGGAGAGACACACGCAAACTGACACGCGGGTCCCACCACCACCCCTCACATGCACCCTTGACATGAGGCCACCCGCACCGAACTGACATGAGGGTCCAGCACCGCATGCCTGACATGCTTGTCCCACCAGCACCACTGACATGTGGGTCCGCCAACAGATGAAAATTATGGAATAATCGACGCAAAAATAGGTTTAGGGAGCCTCGAACCGGTGATCCCATGTCCTTCCAAGTGGTGCTAACCAACAGGCCACAGGAGAACTCGTGATAGAGGGGCGAATCCTACCTACTTAATGTTATCGATGCGGCAGGAGTTGGACCAGGCCCATGAGAAATAAAGCCCCCGTGCCCTCACATTGTACAGTTGTACACTCACATCTATTGGGCCCATAATAATTTTGATTTATTATTTCCTGTTTCTTTAATATCTTTTGATTTTCAACTTCCATTTTAACCAAATAATTTTAAAAACAATTGTAGATATATGCTCTGTAATTGCATACCATTAAGGCATGTTTTTAATAAAAATATCCCTAAACTTAAATATTACTTTATATAGGGTTTTGTGGAATTTCAAATAAAAATATGGGATTATTCTTCTAAATTATAATGCAAGATAAAAATATAGGATTAAGCTTCTATTCTTAAAATATTTGTCTTTCAATGATGAAATATATACTTGTGTAACTAAAAATGATTTTCTTCAAAAAAATTGAGCAAACCATAAAGCACATTTAGTTCAAATTTTACCCGTTTCCAATTGAATCGGTGGAAATTTGACTTTTTGACAAGGGGTGGATAAAAACCATTTGACACACAACCATTTGGTTATTTGCACATACAATGTGGTTTTATATTTTCTAAAAATGGTGGTAGCCCATTTTGCAACATATTTGTGGTATATGCTTCACAAAATAAACTCATTTTTCACACTCAAAAAATGAATTTTTCGTGCAATAAAGTTGAAAACTTTTTTCGACAACATTGTTCTCCATTCCAAGATGCACGGTTGTGCGTAATATGGGAACATTTGAACAAACTATGTCATGGTTGTCGTTGTAACATTGGTCAATTGGCTTGAAAGTCATGAATCTTCATACATGAGAGGACATTTATGTGAACACTTTTTAAAGATATCTTCCATTTTACAAGTTTGTTATTTTTCCTTGAAACTAGGTCACATATAATGACACTTTGCAAAGAATTTACATCTTTTTGCTTGTTTTTGAATTATTTACGCCGATTCAAAATAGGGTCAAAATGACGGGCATGACCGTTCGTATATAGGGGTTGAATTTTGTAAAAATCTTAATGTATCTCTGATGAAACATCTATTTTTTACATAGATATGATTTTTATTTGACTTTTTGACAAGGGGTGGATAAAAATCATTTGACACGCAAACATTTGGTTATTCGTACATATAATGTGGTGTTATATTTTATAAAAATGGTGGTAGCCCATTTTGCAACATATTTGTGGTATATGCTTCAGAAAAAGACTCGATTTTCACACTCAAAAAATGAAAAATGCATTTTTCATACAATAAAGTTCAAAACTTTGTTCGGCAACATTGTTCTCCATTCCAAGATGCACGCTTGTGCGTAATATGGGAATATTTGAACAAACTATGTCATGGTTGTCGCTATAACAATGGTCAATTGGCTTGAAAGCCATGAACCTTCATGCATGAGAGGACAATTATGTGAACACTTTTTAAAGATATCTTCCATTTTAGAAGTTTGTTATTTTTCCTTGAAACTAGGTCATATATAATGACACTTTGCGAAGGATTTACATCTTTTTTATTGTCTTTTCATTATATACGCCGATTTCAAAATAGGGTCAAAACGACGGACATGACCGTTCGTATATAGGGGTTGAATTTTGTACAAATCTTTATGTATCTATGATGAAACATCTACTTTTCTACATAGATATGATTTATTAAAAAAATCATGAGTAAAGTAAGAAGCACCCGTAGTTCAAACTTGACCCGCTTCCAACTGAATCGGCGGAAATTTGACTTTTTGACAAGGGGTGGATAAAAACCATTTGACACGCAACCATTTGGTTATTTGTACATACAATGTGGTGTTATATTTTATAAAAATGGTGGTAGCCCATTTAGCAACATATTTGTGGTATATGCTTCACAAAAGACTCGATTTTCACACTCGAAAAATGGAAAATGAATTTTTCATACACTAAAGTTGAAAACTTTGTTCGGCAACATTGTTCTCCATTCCAAGATGCACGCTTGTGCGTAATATGGCAATATTTGAACAAACTATGTCATGGTTGTCGCTATAACATTGGTCAATTGGCTTGAAAGCCATGAACCTTCATACATGAGAGGACAATTATGTGAACACTTTTTAAAGATATTTTCCATTTTACAAGTTTGTTATTTTTCCTTGAAACTAGGTTATATATAATGACACTTTGCAAAGGATTTACATCTTTTTGATTGTTTTTGAATTATATACGCCGATTTCAAAATAGGGTCAAAACGACGGACATGACCGTTCGTATATAGAGGTTGAATTTTGTGAAAATCTTTATGTATCTATGATGAAACATCTACTTTTGTACATAGATATGATTTTTCAAAAAATCATGAGTAAAGTAAGAAGCACCCGTAGTTCAAACTTGACCCGCTTCCAACTGAATCGGCGGAAATTTGACTTTTTGACAAGGGGTGGATAAAAACCATTTGACACGCAACAATTTGGTTATTTGTACATACAATGTGGTGTTATATTTTGTAAAAATGGTGGTAGCCCATTTAGCAACATATTTGTGGTATATGCTTCACAAAAGACTCGATTTTCACACTCGAAAAATGGAAAATGAATTTTTCAGACAATAAAGTTGAAAACTTTGTTCGGCAACATTGTTCTCCATTCCAAGATGCACGCTTGTGCGTAATATGGGAATATTTGAACAAACTATGTCATGGTTGTCGCTATAACATTGGTCAATTGGCTTGAAAGCCATGAATTTTCATACATGAGAGGACAATTACGTGAACACTTTTTAAAGATATCTTCCATTTTACAAGTTTGTTATTTTTCCTTGAAACTAGGTCATATATAATGACACTTTGCAAAGGATTTACATCTTTTTGATTGTTTTTGAATTATATACGCTGATTTCAAAATAGGGTCAAAACGATGGACATGACCGTTCGTATATAGGGGTTGAATTTTGTGAAAATCTTTATGTATCTACGATGAAACATCTACTTTTGTACATAGATATGATTTTTTCAAAAAATCATGAGTAAAGTAAGAAGCACCCGTAGTTCAAACTTGACCTGCTTCCAACTAAATCGGCGAAAATTTGACTTTTTGACAAGGGGTGGATAAAAACCATTTGACACGCAACCATTTGGTTTTTTTGACAAAAGATGGATAAAACCATTTGGCATGCAACCATTTGATTTTTTGTACATGCAATGTGGTGTTATATTTTTTATAAAAATGGTGGTAGCCCATTTTGCAACATATTTGTGGTATATGCTTCACAAAAAAACTTATTTTTTACACCCGAAAAATGAAAAATGAATTTTTCATGTGTTCATCAACATTGTTGTCCATTCCAAGATGCACGCTTGTGGGTAATATGGGAACATTTGAACAAAAATATGTCATGGTTGTCGCTATAATAAAAAATATGAGCAAAGTACGAAACAACAATAGTTCAAATTTGACCCATTTTTAAAATATTATCCGTATTTCAAGTTTGAACTAATACATTATTTTACTTTATATGGATACTAGGTTATGTAAAATGACACATTGTGAAGGTTTTCCATTTATTTTGTTTTTTAAAATTAGTCATTCCGTTTAAGATGCCGTCAAAACCATTTATAATAGCCAGCCAATCAGAGAAGAGAACAGGGCTACCCACGGATCAGTCAAAAGAAAGCAGATCTCAACTGCTCCATCCAACGCTTCAAATCACAGCGCCTGATTCTCCTGCCTCTCACATTTGGACGTGAGTTTACTGAAGCAGCCCAGGATCAGTGTTGCACCGCAGAAGCTGGCAGGGGCAGTTTTGTCAATTCGCAACACCACCCATCCGTCCACGACCCCAAACCCTAACCGAGTGAGACCCCGCCGCCATCTCCTCCTTGTCGTCGCTCTTTTCCCCTTCTCCTTTCCCCTCTCCTCCTCTGCTCTTCCCCGCCGCCTCTCCTCCTCCTCAGGACGGCGCCCCTCCCCTTCTCCTCCGACGGCTCTCCGCTCCGAGTGAGGATGGGAGGGGAGGCCCGAGCCGCACCGTTCGTCCTAGGTCTAGGGTTTCATCGATTCTAGTGTTAGGGTTTCTGCCCCCGTGGCGTTTGGGAGTGGATCTTGGGATCTCGCTGGTAATATCCCGAGCGTGCCGGTGGTCGTCGTCCTTGCTCTGCTGGTGGTGGTGGTGGGAGAGAAGGCTTGTCAAGGAGGCGGCAAGCACCATTACCATGGCCCCAACCTCCTATGCTGCTGGATCCGTCCTTTGCGGAGCTCCTGCGACGTCATGGCCGTCGACCTCGTCCTCGTCCGGGTTACTGCAGTCCTCACCGTGTCGACCTCCTAGAGCACGGGAACGCCTTCTTCCATCTCATCCTCTCTGATTGCCCAGATCCCTCTGTATCTCTGACTCTTCCTTTTTTTTCACCACAGGGAAGGCCACCGCTGGATCCTACATGAGCAGCTCCCTCCTCAAGAAAAAAACGGTTCCACCTCGACCCACATACCAGCGCCGCCGTCGAGGACGCTGGCCACACCCTCGGCAAAGAGGATGGGAAGGTCTACTTGCGATGTGAGTACTGTCAGCCTCTGGCTATCTCATTTTTTCGCACACTAATTGTCATCGCCATTCCTCTTAAATTTCCATCTCATGTGTTAGTATGTGTTTGTACTACTGTTTACTCATGTGCTAGTATGTGTTTGTAAAATTTGGAGCTTAACTCAACAGAATGTGATGTTTAATTGCTATATAATTAGCTCATGAAAACAAAATCACTTCAGTAACATAGTAGTATATACTACTGTTTCTTTAGAAAACAAAATGGAAGTACCCACATTACACCCAGTAATACAAGCTTAACAATGCTAAACACTAGTAGAGAAAGGGCCCTTTAGCACCGGTTGTAAAGAGCCTTTAGCACCGGTTGTGCAACCGGTTCTAAAAGGTCGGGCCTTTAGTACCGGTACAATATGAAACCGGTGCTAAAGGCCTCCACGTGGGCATAGCTGTGCGTGCGGGCGGCGGACCTCCGTTTTTTCGAATTTTTTGGAAAATAAATTTAAACTTTTTTTAAATTTCAAAATTTCTCACTTATCCACACACTTCATTACCCACTAAGCCACATACTTAATCACTAACTACACACTTAATTTCAAGTCAAAGTAATCAATCTAGTCAAACTTCCCATTCGGTCACCCATCCTCAGATTGCTCCAACCCAAGCACGCTTAACTATTGAGTTCCTTCCAAATTAAATACCAAATGAGAACAGAGAAACTGGTATTAATATCCTATCAATCATATTAACCACTCGGTCATGATGTTACACTTCTTCATTGTTTGAATTACAAAAATTTAGTTGAATAAACAACAAATATTATATAATAATAATATTGAAATAAATAATGATAAAATAAATATTAATTTCCTTTTTCCTTATCCATTTAGTATGGAATAATCTGTATCTTTAAATCCAGAAATCAGAATTTGACAAATAAAATTTCTAAATGGAATAGAAAAATTAGAAGAATCCAAATATGACACCCATATCATCTATTGCATCATAGAAATATCGATAGTTTTAAAAAAAATCGACCTCTTCCGATAAATAGTCATGGTGGCCATTTTGACAGTTTTTTTTAAATCAAATAAAATGAAAAACACATCAAAAATGATATCGTTTGGCATGGGGTCCTTAGAGCATCTCCAACAGCTCCTCTATATGGACATCTATACCACATATAGAGGATCATGGCCCAAAAAACGCTCTCCACCAGCCCATCTATCTGGACATTTATCGATAGATGTCCTCCTCCATCCCGGGTGCCTCATCCACATCTGGCTGACCGAGCCGTGGTCCGCCACACCAACTGCTCCCTCTCTCGCTCCCGTCGCGCGCGCATCTGGAGATTCCAGACGACGAGGAGGTCGCCGTCGTCACTCCCCCGACTCGCTGTTGAGGTACGCTCTTCTCCCCTTTCCCGATTTAGAGCGCGAGGTAGGAGTGGGGACGGCGGCGGCGCTGCGAGAAAGATGGGGACGGCGGCCGAGATTGGGGACGGCGGTGGAGATGGGCGCGGGAGGAGAGATGGCGGCGGGGCATGGATGCAAGCCGCCGCCTGCCGCCGCCTCCATGGATGCAGGCGAGTTTGGGGCCGTGCTGGGAGATGGGTCGGGGCAGAGAGATGGGGGCGGGGCATGGGAGCAGGGCCCGTGCTGGGAGATGCGGGCGGGGCAGGGGAGCAGGGCCCGTGCTGGGAGGGAGTGCTGTGAGGGAGCGGCCGTTCTGCGACCTGCGAGCCTGCGAGGTAGCCTGGAGCGATGGAGCAGGGGCTGTGCGCCTGTGCCTTGTGCATGCTCAAATTGCTTTGTTTTGCTGCTTGCGTCTTGGCTTGTGCAATAATTGATTCATCCCTGAAGTAATGGAGCAGCAGCATCATATTTTGTCTTGGCTGCTTGCCCTGTGCATTGTGCAATGGAGCAGGGGCTGTGCGCCTGTGCCTTGTGCATGTCCAGATTACATCTTAGCTGCTTGCGATTCATCCCTGAAGTGCATAATTGATTTCTGCTGCTGTTTGCTTTGCTAATGCAGTACAAAATATGATGCTGATACTATAATATGTCTCTCGATTTTGCATAGACACTAAATTATGATATTGTTTATTGTAGATGGACAATTCAGGGATGAACAACTCGCAGACACCTAGCAACGAATCTTATCTGGATATGAAGAACATGGGTTCCGGTGACATGAATTGGGGTGAGACACAAGATTATAGCCCAATAGGGGAACAAGTGACGATGCCAACTGAAAATGTTGTTGCATCTAGTAAACCTAAAACTAACAGAAAGGGTATCCCAAAGGGGAAAAATTGGTCAAGTCTTGAGGATAAGGTGTTGATAAAATCATGGGCAAACACTAGTTTGGATGGGGTAGTCGGAAGCGATCAACATTCAGATTCTT
This sequence comes from Poa annua, assembly GCA_026929855.1. Taxonomy (NCBI): domain Eukaryota; kingdom Viridiplantae; phylum Streptophyta; class Magnoliopsida; order Poales; family Poaceae; genus Poa; species Poa annua. The sequence continues at coordinate 59,307,517 of CM049434.1, forward strand.
ATTGGGCTAGGATTACAGAGTACTACAACCAAAACAAGAATCCAGAATGGCAGCATCGTAATGTTGCATCGGTCAATGGTCGCTACACCACTATTTCATCCGCTACGAGCAAGTTTTGTGGATGCCTTCAGCAGGTTTTAAATAGAAACCAAAGTGGAAGAACTTTAGACGAGAAGGTATGCATCTTTCAAACATTTGTTAACTATCTTCCAATTCCCGTCTAATAGTCTATGTGTTTCGTACATACTGTAACTATACATTTCTTGCCGCAGAAAGAAGAGGCACACCTTCTGTTTATTCAAATGGATCCAAAAAGAAAGCCTTTTACATTCATGCATTGTTATTTAGAGTTTGTGAAGTATCCAAAGTGGGAGTTAAGAGAAATTGAAGTTTCTCAGAAAAAACAAAAGAAGAAGTCTGATGCAAGTCCGGGTGTCTCCGCTGCTGCTACTATTGATGATGACTTCAGTGGATCTTCCAAAATTATTGAACGAGAGGAGGCACCTTCCGGTACCAAGCACGAGAAAGAAGCTCGGAAAGCTAAAACTCACATGTCCGATGTTAGTTCTTGCAAGTTATCATTACAATCTGTGTGGGCACAAAAGCAAGAGAAGGATGTTTTGAAAGAGGCTTCCAAATCTGCTCGCTACGCACAAGTAATTGAATTGCAAAAGGAGAAGGTTGCATTGAAAAAGATTGATGTTGAACTTAAGCAATTTGAAATTGACGAGAGGGTTATGATGGTGGACACTAGTGGTATGAATGCTTTACAAAAGCAATTCTATGAAGGGAAGCAGAATGAGATCATTGCTCGCCGCCAACGGATGTGATTTGTTAGCTATTTGATGTATGAACTATGTTATTTTTTAGCTGCTTGATGTATCAACTATGTGTTTCTTAGCTACGTGATGTATGAATTATTTGATGTATGAACTATGTGATTTGTTAGCTACTATATGGATTACATCAGTCATTGCATGAAAGATCAGTCATTGCATGAAAGGTAAAACTAAAAGGGAAATGATTTATTGGTAACACTGCATTACATTTTTTAAAGGAAATGGATTACATCAGTGAAAGTAAAAACTAGATGAAAATAAATGGATTACATCACTCATTGCACGAAAGGGAAAACTAGATGAAATGGATTACATCACTCATTGCATGAAAGGTAAAACTAGATGAAAATAAATGGATTACATCACTGGTCTCCAAACTTCTGCCAAATGCTCTCAACTAGATCACGTTGAAGCTGAGAATGATCAGCTTTATTTTTAATCCGATGATGCATGTGAAGAAAATCACTTAGCTCTTCTGCATAGGTACGAGATACTGTGACCCTTTCTCCCATTCCTTCATAAGTGTAGTTTTGATGACCATTGTCTCGCTCCTCTTCAACTATCATATTGTGCATTATGACACAAGCTGTCATGACATCACCAATTTCTTTACGCTTCCAGCCTTTAGCAGGTCCTCGAACAATGGCAAAACGAGCTTGCAGAACTCCAAAGGCTCGTTCCACATCCTTTCTAGCCGCCTCTTGCATTTTGGCAAATTTCTTCTTCTTCATCGTGTCTGGAGCTGGTATGGTTTTCACAAATGTTGCCCACTGTGGATATATGCCATCTGCAAGGTAATACCCCATTGTGTATTGATGACCATTGATACTATAATTCACTTCTGGAGCTTCGCCTTCCGCGAGCTTTGAAAACACAGGAGAACGTTGAAGAACATTCAGATCATTGTTAGACCCTGGCAAACCAAAAAAAGAATGCCAAATCCAAAGATCTTGTGAAGCAACTGCTTCCAAAATCATCGTCGGCTCTTTCACATGGCCTTTAAACATGCCATGCCATTTCTTTGGGCAATTTTTCCAAGCCCAATGCATGCAATCTATACTCCCTAACATACCAGGGAATCCTCTTTCCTCCCCTATTGCAAGCAATCTTGCAGTATCTTCTGCATTTGGAGATCTTAGGTACTTGTCCCCAAATACTTCACAAACTTTGATTACAAATTTCTTGCAAGACTCTAAATTTGTGGATTCTGCTGAGCGGATGTACTCATCCGCTAAATCAGCAGCTATTCCATAAGATAACATCTGCATTGCCGCGGTCATCTTTTGCAGAGGATGCAACCCAAGAGCTCCAGCAGAATTTCTTTTTTGCGTAAAATAACCCTCATAGTCATGTGCAAGTATACCATTAACTATGCGGTTGAACAAATTACGGGACATCCTAAACCTGTGCATAAATAAGGTAAATGAGACACGATACTGAAAATATACAAACACAGAGTAGTGTTCTAATGACAAACCTTCGCCGAAATAGGTGCTCGGGGTAGCGAGGATTTAGTTTGAAGTAATCATCCCATAGAAGAACGAATCCGGCATCTCTTCCTCTGTCGATTATCTGACGTCCAAGCTTGGAACCGCCACGGCGTCGGGCATTTCCCTGCTCTTCCTCCTCGGCGATTGCTGCCATAATAAGTTCATCGTCGCCTGATGAAGACGACGATGAATTCATCATCATATCCAAGAGGTGCTCATTGTATCGTGAGAGAGTGGATAGAGAGCAAAGAAGCTACAACCAGGAATGTAGTGAGAGAGGTGGGAGATGGTGGTATATATAGATCTGAAAATATAGCTGTTGGGAATATAGCCGTTGGGAATCAAGCTGTTGAAAATATATCTGTTCAAAAAATAGAGCCGTTGGGAAAAAACAGTTGAAATGGTAGTTATAGGATAGTATTAAAATATTGGAGAGAGAATATAGATGTCCTGAATATAGATGAGCTGCTGGAAAACTGAGGACATCCAAAAAGGAATCTTTATAGATGATCCTCTATATGGAGATATAGAGGACCAAATTTGGATGAGCTGCTGGAGATGCTCTTATATGTGTAATAGTTGCTATGAAAAATGATAAACTTGATTTTTGAATTTTTTTGTGAAAAAAGTCTTCACAAAAAGGTATATCATCTATAAACATCTACAAGTTTCAAGCCAAATGATCAAGTTATAACCATTCCCACGGCATAGTTTGTGATAAAGATATCATATTCCACATATAGGTGCATCTTGGTATAGGAAACAACAATGCCGAAGGAATTTTTCGAATTATTTTCATAAATATCATTTTCCATCTTTTAATAGTTAAAAATGACTTTTTTTGTGAACCAAGTATAAAAAAATATCATGCAAAAGATGATATAGTTGCCATATTTGGATTCCTCTCATTTTTCTAAACGATTTAGACATTTTATTTGTTAAATTTTGATTTATGAATTTAAAGATATGAATTATTTCATATTAAACGAAAAATGGAGCTGTGCTCGCGTGGAAGAAGATAATATAGGGCAAACGTTTAGTACTGGTTTGTAATACCAACCGGTACTAAAGGGTCTGGCCGTGGGGCCCCCCACTACAGCCGCCTGCCCATGTTACCAACCGGTACTAAAAGGTCCGCACCAACCGGTGCTGTTTCCGGCCGGCCGAATCGGCTCTGAAACCGGTACTAATACCCTTTTAGTACCGGTTCCATTACAACCGGTCCCAAAAAGGCCGCACCAAAGGCCTTGTTTCTACTAGTGAAACTAGATTCCATGTTGATAACATGCAAATTAGATTCTGTTTTTGTGGAACACAAACTATGTTTTTCATTCTTTGACATGAAGGGAGCCTTCTCAGATCGCATGAGCTGATCAGCGACCAGTCAAGTAACTGCAGAAAAAGGCTGGCCTGGAGTTTTGTTGTTTTTGCTCTTATGCACTAGTCATAGTAAGTCATCAATGATTGAGCGTACCAATCATTCTCTACTCTTTGTACTAAGATTGTTTGGAACCTGTATTGAACTTTTTTGATAAAGGTAATACACTTTATTTATATTCTGAAGATACCAATTAAACCCATCATATCCGATCATAAAACCTGTAGGGTATATTATTGTTAAACCTGTATTGAACTATGTAACGGATCATATCCCATCATAAATGAACCCTCCCTTTTCTTAACATAACTGAACAATGAATGGAAACAGGAAAACTTAATAGCTAACCAACTAATCAATCCTATGCACTATGGTTTGTTGTGTCACAGCATAGCAACACACAAATTTCTAAACCTTCCTGCTGCACTTGGCATCATTAGGAGGTACTACCTGATCTAGTGACAGAATAAATTATTTACTAAAACTTGCAGCTAATAGTATTGATAGCTTTGTTGGTTCATTTACTCTGGTTACTTGTTATTTCGTTTCTATTTTAAACGTTCTTCTTTTGTTGTTCCTTCCGGATCATAAACTGCACCTACAGGAGGTGTAGGTGAGATAAGAGGTGGAAGGCGACTGGAGTGCACCAGCAGCATCGCCGGCGACTCCTTTCGCGACGCCTCTCTCTGCTCCAGCGGTGTGTCCCTTTCTTATCTTCCACCCTCCCTAAGTATTGGATTTTGATCATCTCTTTGAACTCTAGCTGCTCACTTAATCTGGTTTGATGTATAAACTGTATCTTATGATTATATTCACCTGTCTGTCCCTTTGTTCCAGCGTGGATCATTTTTGTGAACTTAATCTATGCTCAGTTGTAAATCTGGTTTGATTGTTAAACTGTAACTTATGATAATGCTCACTGGTCTTTTCTTTTTCTCATAAAATTGGGTACTTATAACCTAAAAAATGCACTCTTCGAAATATGCAACTTAAGTGACAATGATACATTAGGATCGTTATCTTCCAGATCCTTTAAGCTTGATGTTTTGTGGTCTAGATGTACCCTGGTGTTACGAAATCCTATGGCACACGAAAATCTGATTCTAATCAGGGTTGGTAGCTTGGTATTGAGTCATAAAAGGTATATGTTGTCGCACGAAATTTTTACAATCTATTTTCATGAATTCGCTCCCTGTCTAGTGCTACGCTCATGCTAGGCATGTGGTTTCTGCTCTGTACTAACTCCGCTATTTGAATTTCAGGAGAAGGCTCCCTACGTTGCCAAGGGCAAGAAGCTCAAGGCTGAGTACACCAAGAAGATCGACGCCTACAACAATCCACAGGTAACACCACCATCTCGAATCCTTGTCAGTTCTGTCGTCAGATTCACTGCATGCTTATACAATCAAAACCATTGTACTGATCTGTCTGTTTCTGTGTCATCTCTCGTTGCAGGCACGAAGCCCAGAGGCGTATGGCAATTATGACAAGTCTAAGTCGGAGATCCGCGACGAGTGCGGCAGCGAGGTGAGATCCATTGACCATGTCTCTCGCAATCTCCCTGTTGTTTACCTTGCCGATTCATTTGTCTGTACTTCTGATGCCCCTAACACTGACACCAACCTCTGAGACCTTTTGTGTGCAGAATGGGTGAGTGATGTGTCCCAGCAAGCAGCAGCAGGATTCCATGGTGGTGCCTGAAAGTTGCTGCTCGTCGGTAGTGTCGCCGACTGATGACGGATGGTTGCTGTTTTATTTCAATAGTTACCTTGCTTTTGCCTCTGGCTGTTGCTGTTGTTGACTCGACGATTGCTAGTTAGGGATGTGAACCCACTGGTAGATCTTGTTCCAAGTTACTTGCTGTGAATCTGTGAACTTGTTGTATTGTGTGAATCTGTGAACTTGTTTTACAGTGCTCAGATGTGTGTTTTCCTATGCATAGGTGAATTTGAATTCGAATTTGTGCTGAGATAAATAGACAAATTTGACCCACTACCAGATTCTGACAAATGGGACCCACTACTATAACCTGACATCTGGTCCCACAATCAGAACCTGTCATATGGGACCTACTACCAGAACCTGACAATCGGTACCCATGTATCAGAACCGACAATTGGGTCCCTCTTGTAAAAAAGTAACGAAGGCCACAACCCAAAATTATAATGGCCTCCGTATGGGGCTGGCCCATCTAGTCGATTAAATATAACAGATAAAAAATGACGATTGTAGGGCTCGGCCCATTTAAAGCACAGAACTGTATTGGGCTGATTTTGCTCTATGACAAATTTATTTGGTCACAATTTTGCCACGTCACTTTTGCCACGTTGGATCTGACGTGGCCAGCCAGATGGCCAGTGACCAAAAAATTGGTCATAGTATCCGTGACCTTTAATTTTAGTCATAACCGTCTGTGACATAGTCTCATTAGTGACTGCCAGCTTTTGACCAACTGGTTTTGGTCATAAAAAGGTCACAAATGAAACTTTGTGACCATTCAGTGACCAATATGGGGGGTCACAAGTGAGCATATTTCTTGTAGTGTAGGACCTTTGCATTTTGTTTCATCCAATTCCGAGAATATTTTCAGAACAACTTTTCTGAAACCAAAAACAGCAGAAAACAGGAACTGACACTGTGGCATCTTGCTAATAGGTTGGTCCCAGAAAATACGTAAAAATGATATAAAGTGTGTATAAAACATGTTACAATTGGTATAATATAAGCATGGAACAACAGAAATTATGGATACGTTGGAGACGTATCAAGCGCGAGGGTCTTCTTCCTCCTCGGGCCATCTGCCAATAGGGTTCGGCTTTCGAGCACGCCATTCCGGCTCCAGAGGGCGACGAGCAGGTAAACCTCGTATCCCACTTGCTTCGCGGCTTATCTTTGCCGCCGTCGTCTTTCTTCTTAGACGTCTTAGATTACTACGGCCTTCAGCCGCACAACCTAGGCCGAAATAGTATTTTGTACTTAGTCGGCTTCCAAGCTTTATTCGAAGGCTATTTAGGAATAGAGCCCAGCTTAGACTTCTTCAATTATTGTTTTCATTATAAACGCCAAACGGAAGGCGATGAACGTCTTACTTTAGGCACTGTTAGCCTAAACTTACGTAGGAATAGGGCTTGGTTCCCTAAGTGTTGTGCTCAAAACGCGTCACACGAACACGTCCTCGTGTACTCGCGGTGCCGGGGGAGATACTCTGCAACTCGCCCCGCGGGAGGCCAGCTTCCAGCGCGATACGCAAGACAGTAAGCCGGCGGTTTTGAGACCAGACGCCCCAGCCCCTCGGGAAGCCCCGTCTGAGGAAAGCCGGCAACGATTGATTGAACTAAGCCGGACTTGGCCGCTCTCAGCTCGGTTTTCGATATCCGGCAAGATCTACGCGAAATCGCCGAACAACGGAAGCAGGAACAAAGGTTGAAGGAGACAAAAGTAGGGTTGTATCGATAGGTTGTCGATTGTTTGCTTGATTTATTTCGGCCATCACCTCTCACATATATATGAGGCGGCTGGACTTCCTGTACAAGTTTTGGACTCCTACGCGAATTACAATTCATGATTTAAGTCGGATTCTATCCTAACTTGGTGGATCTTTGATCGGCTTCGGGCTAGACCCGGACTCCATCTTTCTGGCCTCTTTGGAAAGTTGCCTTCTTCTTCCAGCTTGATCGTAAAGTTGCCTTCTGTTGTGCCACCTTTAGTCTTCCGCCTTGATACGGGTAAGTTGCCTTTTCCCGTCCGCCTGGATCGGAGAAAATTGCCTTCTTTTTGCCGGCTTATTTTGACAATGTTGGCTTTTCTACTGCCGGCTTGTGTTGACAAAGTTGGCTTCTACCGCCTTGTTTTGACAAAGTTGGCTTTGCCACCTTGTTTTGACAAAGTTGGTTTTCTGCCGCCTTGTTTTAACAAAGTTGACTTTTTTCCAGTAGAATTGACTTTCCTCCATGGGGCCTTCAAGCAACTTTGCACACCCGAATCTGCCTTCCACCTTGTTCTGTTCAAAAGCCAGCCAGCTGCCAAAAACGGGTGCTAACACATGCCCCCCTGTTTTCTAGTAGAGCTTGCGTACTAGAAAATATTCAACGTAGAAGTCTTGGTCTAAGGGCAATGTTTAAGCTCATCGGCCATATGCTAAGGGCGATATATATGTATATCGGCCTTATGCGCAGATCATGCAGTTTGCCAAACGCTCGGGTGGAACTTTTTCAGGTATTTCCCATTGATAGCTCGAGGCAACATGTCGCCTTCTAATGTCTCCACCAGATAAGAGTTGCGTACTATCCTTGCGACCCTCAGTGGTCCTTCCCAGTTCGGGGACCATTTGCCAAATTTTCGACTTCTGAGCCAACTAGCAATAGAACCTTCCAGACCAAGTCGTCAATTTGGAAGTCCTTTAGCCGGACTTTCTTGTTGTAAGAACTTGCCACCCGCAACTACTCCTTCTTGATATCACTAAGTACAATAACACGTTTGTCGGCTACCTCATCATTGTTGGCCATCATTAGACTGCAATAATCATCAGCCAACAAATCATCCTGCCTGACAAGCCTTAAGGCTGCCAGATTCACCTCTATTGGCAAAACGGCTTCCTGTCCATACACCAACTCGAAAGGAGTCACCTTGGTGGCTCCATGCCTTGAGATCCTGTGAGCCCATAAGGCTTCAGACAACACTTCGTGCCACCTTCTGGGAAAATCTTGCACCTTCTTCTTGATCAACTTGATCAAAATTTTGTTGCTTGACTCGGCTTGCCCATTAGCTTGAGCATAGTACGGAGAAGAATTGAGCATCTTAATCCGAAGGGATTCGGCAAACTGTTTCACCTCCTTAGCCATGAAGGAAGTACCTTGATCTGTAGTCAATGTCTGCGGGAAACCGAACCTGTGAATTATGTGCTCTGTGATAAATTGAATCACCTCCTTATGAGTCATATTTCTGAGAGGTACTGCTTCAGACCACTTGGTGAAATAATCAGTAGCAACCAAAACAAACCGATGCCCCTTAGAAGAAGCCGGATGGATCATCCCGACAAAGTCAAGTGCCCAACCCCGGAAAGGCCACGGTTTTATGATTGGGTTAAGAGGTGAAGCCGGTACTAACTGAATATCTCCAAACTTCTGGCATGCTTCGCATCCCTTGTAGTATCTGAAGCAATCATTGATCATTGTTGGCCAATAAAATCCGGCTCGCCTGAGCATCCACTTCATTTTGTGAGCCGACTGATGCGTTCCGCACAAACCATCATGTACCTCGCCCATAGCAACTCTAGCTTCGTCTTCATTCAGACATTTTAGAAGAAGGCTGTCAACAATTCTGCGATACAAGGCAGCATCCACCAACGTATACTTGAGAGCTGTGCGCCGAACCGCCCTATCCGCCTTCCGACTTGGATCTTGCAGATAATCAACATAAGGCTTTCTCCAGTCGCTTGATGGCTCAATTTCCGGTTTCTCCTTAGCCGACTCCACTTCCTGTTTGGCTTCCTCCAAGTTGGCAACATGAATCATCGGCTGCTGCTTAACAAAGAACATACCTCGACTGATATGATAGCCTGATGCCTGTTGTGCTAACTCATTGGCAAGCCAATTATCTTTCCTGGGAATATGTGATATGTTGAAATAATCCAACATTGAGATAATATCCCGGCAACTGTCAAGATACACATTAAGTGACCCGCTATGACACTGACAAATCTTGGCCACTTGCTGGACAACAAGCAATGAGTCACCATATGCCTCGACATGAGTCACCCCTGCGTCAACTAGAAGTTCTAGCCCGAATAATAATGCTTCATATTTGGCTTCATTGTTAGTGCAAACATAATTAAGACGACAAGAGGCCTCGAAAATAGTACCGTGTGGCGAGATGTACACAACGCTGACTCCCTGTCCCTCATCGCAAACGGAGCCGTCAAAATGAAGTCTCCACGGTACAGCCGACACAAGGTTCAAGTCGGCTTCTTGCTCCAGGCCAACCCGATGTTCAACAATGAAATCAGCTACAATCTGGCCTTTTATAGACTTGAGGGGCTCATAAGCCAACTCATACTCGATCAATCCGTACGCCCATTTGCCGATTCGCCCGCTGAGAATCGGCTTTTGGATCATGTGTTTGAGAACATCGGTTTCACTAAAGACTTGGCATTCGCTGGATAGCAGATAATGGCGCAACTTGGTGCAAGCGAAATAAAGAGCCAAGCATAACCGCTCCACAAAGCTATACCTTGACTCGGCATCCAGCAAACTCCTGCTTAGATACGTGATAACATATTCCTTCCCTTCGGCTTCCTGGATCAAGGTAGCTCCAATCACCTTTTCTTCAGCAGCAATATAAAGCCGGAAAGGCTGCCCCCGAGTAGGCTTCCTCAAAACTGGCGGAGTAGATAGGCAAACTTTGATCTTGTCAAATGCCTCTTGTTGCTTTGCCCCCCGGGTGAACTCATCATCATTCTTGAGCCGAAGGATTTCTGTAAATGCATCAACTTTTCCGGACAAGTTAGTGATGAATTGTAAGGACCCCTCAGACTACATGTCCGAGATGTCCACGTTATGTAAACAGATCACGATCCTAATGATCAGTGCATCGCGATCACATAACCAACTGGTATACAAAGTTACATCATTCAAACGTACATACAAGTATTATACAAATAAATAGTGGTCACATGACCAAGTCTGCAATCATCGTCACACAGGACGGAATTTACTACGATATAGCGGAAGCTTGCGGCTAGCGTCGGCACTCGTCACAACCAGACGCATTCCCACAGAGCAGTTGACCGGTGACACTCAGTTGGCGTAGTCGTCGGCATACTCCTCGTCCTCGTCGTACATCTCCTTGTTGTAATCTGGACGTTTGAATATCCAGGGACACAGCCATATGAGTACATTTACGTACTCGCAAAACCACCTCTAGGCTTAAGTTTTCATGGAAATGCAGTAAAAACGTTTTCGAAAACTGGGATAGCTGCTATATATGACTATAGGGTTTAGTTTTCGCAAAGATGCTTTTAGACATAGAGATACGACATCTCTATATCTTTGCTGAAGAAAACATTTAGAGAAATAAATCTCTCTTGTAGAAATAGCATGTACTATTTCCACGTTTTGAAAACACTTTTGTAAATTTTTTCAAAAACACTAGGATGGGGATACCCCTTTTTCTTCCCTGAGGTCCGACTGATAGTCTCCCCGAGACCAACCATCTTCTCCCAAGTCCGTACCTCCCAGGTACCTCCTTGATTCCTCCTTGTTTTCCACCACAAACCATTTTCTTTTGAAAACATAAAACTTGCCCGTACGCCTAGATCGGGGACCTTTCCAACCGTCCATTGACCGCGGACACGGCTATTCGAATAGATGTACACTCTGCAGAGGTTGCGCACTTTACCCACACCAAACGGTCATTCCGCCGTGTCTGCCACGGCCCGTCATACTAAAGTATGTGGGGGTCGGGATAACCAGATCAAAGCTTTCCACTATGTCTGCCCTAGTATAGAGGACTCCCGATAGGTTTATTCCCCCCGTCACCGTGTGCTCCTCTAGACCCCTGGTCTCTCTTGGGACGCCACACCGCCACGGCAGGGGACCCAACGTAATCGTCCGGCTACTGATCCGTAGCAGTGTATTGCCTCGTACAGACAACAAGCCGGCTTCGAGGGCCTGGCCCTTATAGAGTGTGAGATCCTCCGTACTAAGGAAGACAAGCTTCCGGCTAAGCCCTACCCATATCAGGTAATGTGGTTGCACGGGTTAATTGTTCGGGCGGCCGCTAGGGCAGTACTTTGTTTTTCAAAAACATCTCCACCTCCGACTGCTCCCAGCAGCTCGGGTTTTCGCAAACATCTCCGATTGCTCCCAGCAACTCGGGTTTTATAAAACACTTGCTCGCCGATTACTCCCAGCAACTCGGGTTTTTCTTCCGAAAGCATTTTCTCAAAACCAGGCTCCCATCCTAAGATTTTGAGGGAAGAATATAAAGATATACTACTAGATAAAATATGATTTTCTTTATAGAGCCTTCAACAACAAGGCTCCTAAAGTGAATACTTATTTTTATAACACCTATTATAATCTAGTAGATAACTTTGGCCAAACAATATTTTGTAAAATAGTTTTTGGGTGGCAAAATGCCACAAAAGAAGTAAAACATGCATTATTTTATTTTGAAAACAAAACATGCTTTGTAAAATAATAGGATTCATTATAGTGGTGAGGTGGCTTGCCTGGCTCAGCAATATGTCCATGGTCTTGATCTCGATGTTCCTCAGGTTCACTCCTCACGTCCAGTTCCTTCCCGATCGTATCTAACGTCACAAACAGGAAAAGGAGCAACACTCAAAATACAAGACAATGCCACAAGGACATAACAAACAACAAGCATTGCACCAGACACTAAGCTAACAATCAAAAGCAAGCAATTCACTTAGTTAAACAACAACAAGCAACAAATCCAAATAGTTAAGACAAACAACAACACAGCTAAGAAAACATACACAACAACCCTAATTGTGAAATAGGTAAATTGACTACACACTAAGGTAAAACTCTCCTTAGGGTGACTAGGTCATTAAACAAGGAGTGCTACACTAGTTCAGGAAATACATCAAACAAAAGTATCTTATTCGTTTCAGGAAGTACTCCAGACAAAAGTATCTTATTAAGAAAGCATTATCACTAGAATTAAGAACACTCACATACAAGCATGTTACTAGCTCTAGGAACACTTACTAATAAGTAGTTAATCAACCAATAAAGTTTAACACAACTGCTCACACAAGTTGTTGATAAAGAGCTAAAAGGATGCAGTGAGTTATTTAATATGACACCACAAAGGAGCATGTTGACAACAATTTAAAGTATTTAAAGCATGCATCAAGCATCACAAAACACAAACAACTACTGGATAAAATCTAACACATATCAACAACCACATGCATAGCACACAAATACAATTGGTGTATCTACTAGGGAACAAGATAAATTATGTTAAATTCAAAGGTGAATTGCACCACAATACTTTTAGGAGGCCATTGAGGTTATTATAGGTTAACTTAAGGTTCTGGACTTATGATTGATTAAACATACAAAACCCACATCAATTTAAACAAAACAGGGAAAATAATTCAATTCAAAATCCTAGATGCATAAGTCCTGTTTTGGGAGATTAGTTACCATGCTCAGAATATAGCTCCTAAAATTAAACCCTCTTACCACAGTACACCTAGTAACCAAAGGAAGCTATGAAAATTGGATTTGCACAAAAATCATAATTCAATGGTGAATTAAAAATGCACCAAGTGCTACTGGTTCTAAAACCAAAATGACAGTAGCTACTGTTTTAGGAATATCCAGCATGCAAAGTTAATTTCTATGCGTAGGTATTGATTTTATCTTTCTGTAGAAATTGGTTTCACTCCATTTGGCTACTCCTAGCTCAAGTTATCCTATTTAAAGTGGAAAACATGCATTTTACCAATTATTGTGTACAACACAAAATATAAATAGTTTTTGGACAAAACCAGCTTTGCATGTTTAGGAAAATACATAAGCACCCCACAAAAATGCACCCCACAAAAATACTCCTAAGTTCATTACATAAGCAGATCTAGCACAAAAAATTAAAACTAGACACATGCAAATAACAGAAAATAAAAATATCCATTTCCTAGTGTAATAACCTACTGTTTTTGAAAATAATTCACTATGTGTAGAATATAAGTTGTAAAATTTTACCAAGCTAGTACATGATAGCTACTACTCATATCTACCACATGCAATTGGATTTACTCCAAAAAGTATTTTTAATAATGAATTAAAAATCATCAAAATGCTACTGGTGTGAATCTTAAACTCAATAGAACTTTTGTGTATCAAATCTCCTGTATGCATGGATTATATATATGGGTAGGTATTCATCTAGGCTTTCCAGAGCACTAAAGTTTGCATGATTTGGATTTATAAAACCCAAGTTATTAAATGAATGGTGAAAAAAAATACTTTTTATAAGATTTAATCTAGTACACACATAAAAACATATTTTAGCAAACGGCAAGTGCCACATGATTAAGAAAACACATAGCTATGCTACAAAATTTGAAACCACCAATTTGGATAAACAGATCCCCCACAAATGAATTAAAGCTACACTGTATAACTAACAGGAAAATAACAGGAGATTAAGTAACAGGAAAAACAAAAGGAAAAACAGGCCGGATCTGGCGCTGGGCCGAGGCGACGAGCTGGGCCGGCCCGCGGCGGCGCGCGTGCTGGCGAAGGGTTAAGCGGCCGTAGATCTGAGATCTGACGGCCCAGAACAGATCGGGAGGATTCAAACCTAGGCCGTTGATGCACAGATCGACGGCCTCAGCTCGTCTTCTTCCTCACGACGCACGGGACAGGGGAGAGAAAACCTAGCCATGGTCCTAGCTCGGACTGCTCACCTAGAGGATACACCGGTTGAAGGAGAGGGTCGGGGAGTAACCGGAGGCTCAAGGAGGGTGAGGGGTAGCAGCAGTTCTTGTCAGAGGGGTCCCAAACGGTGGGAACACCGAGGTTGCCCGCGGTGGGCACGGGCAGGGCACGAAGGCTCCGGCGTTCCTGCAGGCAAAAGAAGATGTCTCAGAGCTAGGTTACGCAGAGGGGAGGTCTCAGCAAGAAATATGGAGGGCAGAGGTGGTCGGGGAAGACGGCTTCGTCCGCGACATGCTCCCGGTCAGAGCGCCGGTTCTTCGACGTTCAACGAGCAGGAGAGGAGGAGAGCTTGAGCGGCCTCGCAGGGGATGGGAGAGTGGGGTGAGAGGAGTGTTAATGGCAAGGTGAGAGGGGCAGAGGGGCCACGGGTGCCTAATAAGAGAGGGTGGCCGGTTCGGGAGTCTCGGGCATGGATAGAGGGAGAGAGGGCACAGGAAGGCTATTGGCTCGGGCAGGCGGTGGAAATCTTCATGAGGGCACAGGGGCACGTCTTGGAGGCTAGTGGTCGTCGCAGCACTGTTGGAGGGGGGTGGAGTAATGGAGAGGTCTCTCATGCCTGCTAACTGCTCGACAGAATGTCCAAACGAAAAGGACAAAAGAGAGGGGAGTCTAGGGTTTGCCAGGGGCCAGGCCAAGGGGTCCAGGGGGTGTGTGAGGTTTCTATGCACGTCCACCTCTAGGGTTTGGGGAGAGGGGTGCGTAGGTTAATTAAAAGATGATTTTGGGCTGATTAGATTAGGCAACTATGCTAAGAGGCATTAGTCAATCCTTTGACAAGAAAATTATAAAACAAGATGACTTGGTTAGAGGGGATATAGGTTCAGCATTTAGGGCTAAGAGTTTAAGAAAAAGGGTCATTCAACAACTAGATACAAAAATGGCAAGTTGCAATTCTATAACACATCAAATGGTCACCTTACAATGAAGTACTCAAAACAAGCATGAATTAATGATCAAACATTTTTGAATATTTTAAATAAGATTATGGATAGATAGTAGAGATGATAAGGATGAGGTTAGGTGAGTTGCATTTCCACTTTGAACGAAATAAACTCTAGTTATCATGCTCTAAAAATGCTAAAAATTAACAGGGTTTAAGATAGCTTTTCATCATTATATAATTTGCTTGTTTAAGAATATTTTTAACCATACATCTTAATAAGAGGGAAACAAGTTACAAGCATGCAAACTCCACCAAACAAATATATACTACTCCAATTCAAACAATAAACAATCATTTAATACAAACATAGGCACATGTCACTCATAGGAAAACACACTCAAGGTCAACAAATTAAGCACATGTCAACTTGATCAAACATACAAACAAATGGATAACTAATCCAACTTTTAAGATAAAGCAAATATATTTGTGAGGTGGTGATCAATATGATTATGACATGATTTTGAAGAAAGAGGGTGAAACCACTTCTTCGAAATAGTTTCCAAAGAAGTAAGAGTTTTGAAATAAGAGTTGCAAATACTAGCAACATATTAAACTCAAAATATATCAGGACCCACTATATGATCCTTTGTAGTTTTGCAAACATGTAGTTTTGGAAATACTTTTATTTTCTCAATTAATTGGTCTTTGGGTAGTTGATACAATCAGAACATCATAGAAATAGAGTTTGTTAAAAATATGATGGGAGGAGATATAGGAATCATTTTACTTGTCTTAATATTGATCACAAGGGTTATATACAAACAGGTAAAATTCATATGTTGACATTTTTAAGGATCAGCAACAGAAACAACAACCAGAGCAGGGCAAACAGTGCAAACAAGAGTAAAACACATACATTAACAAGACCTTTCAAAATGTTTTTGTTGGTTCCAAATTTTGGGTGTTTTATAATTAAGTTTTTTTTCTTTTTTTTTCCAAAATTTGGGACGTTACATGAATCTCCTTAAATAATTTACCTTGCCCACAAACTTCTGCATCTCCTTTTTACAACTTGGTGCTGCCATCTTTTGGATGGCTTCAATCTTTGCCGGATCAATCTCTATGCCATCTTCATGTATGATAAATCTAAGAACTTTCCAGCAGACACGCCAAAGGCACACTTCAAAGGATTCATCTTGAGCCCGTACTTCCTCATTCTTTCAAACGCAAGTCGCAAGTCGGCCAAATGACTTGTTTCGCCGTCCGACTTAACCACCACGACGTCAATGTATACCTCCAGTACTACTCCTAGAAGATCATGAAAAATCAGGTTCATTGCTCTTTGATATGTGGCTCCGGCATTCTTCAAGCCAAAGGTCATCACCGTCCACTCGAACAAGCCAACAAAGCCTGGGCAGCGAAACGCCGTCTTAGCCGAATCTTCTTCGGCCATGAATATCTGGTTGTAGCCTGCGTTGCCATCCAGAAAGTTGATAACTTTGTGACCCGAGGCTTCGTTGATAAGCATATCGGCTATTGGCATAGGATATTCGTCGTTGGGCGTAGCATGATTTACATCTCTGAAGTCAATACACGCCCTGATCTTGCCAGATCCTTTCTTCTCGACAAGAACAATGTTGGATATCCACTCTGCATACTTACAAGGCCGAATAAAGTTGGCTTCCAAAAGCCGGCCTATCTCCGCCTTGATCCGGTCATATATTGTCGGGTTGAATTTACGAGCCGGCTGCTTGTGAGGTCTAAAGCCGGCTTTGATAGGCAACCGATGTTTGACCAACTCCCGGCTTAACCCAGACATCTCGTTGTATTCCCACGCAAAGCAATCTACATACTCCTTGACTAGCGCGATTAACTTGGACTTATAATCGGCTGCCAACTTCTGCTTCACAAATGTCAGCCTAGGGATAGTGCCCTCCCCAATGTCTACTTCTTCAAGCAAGTCAGCCGACGCAAAGCCTTGTCCCAACTTGTCCATATCGTCTGGTTCTTCAATTGCTTCACACATATCGTTCCGCTCGGACCGATACTTGTCCAGGCGTTTCTGCAGCCACTCGTCATTTTTATCCATCTACTTGAGCTGCAGCCGATTTCCACCAATCGGCTTTAGAGATACTGGCACGAATCCGTCCCTGGTAGCACTCGGGAAATCAAACCCGGATAAATCACGCCCAGATAGGCATGTGACATTGGAATGTTGCCAATCAAAAACTGACTCAGCTAATGCAATGCAAGCCGATTCGTGAGCATGGACGACCTCAATCTCGTCATCAACCCATTGTACCAGTTGCTGGTGCATAGTTGATGGTACACATTGGTTGGCATGAAGCCAATCTCGTCCCAATAGTACATTGTAATTTCCCTTCACTTCAGCAACAAAGAAGGCAGTAGCCAGAGTTTTGCTGCCAACTGTGAGTTCCAAACTTATGACCCCTTTGGCTTCTATTTCTTCTCCTCCTTCGAACCCATTCAACACCATGTTTGTCTTCATCAAGTCACCATCGTCTAATTGCAGCTTCTTGAAGACAGAATATGGCATCAAATTTACCACAGCTCCGCCATCTACCAACATTCTAGTAACCGACTTTCCATCAATATGTCCTCTGACGTATAAAGGCTTTAAGTGTTTATCCGGTCCCTCAGGTTTCTCGAAAACGGCATTCTTGGGTCCGTAGTTGATCTGTGCAATTTCTCCTTCTTCCTCAACAGCTCGAAACTCGGCAGGCAAATAATACACCATGTTGATATCCATGCCCGTCCAACTCGGTGTTTCTTCGTAGTCCAGCAACTCCTCGTCATCGGCCATACTGCCCGATTCGTCTACCGCCGATTCTGATGTTGCCGGATCTTCTTCCGCCAACTTCTGTGTTGCATTTTCCGGCTCTTCCATCGTGATATCCCCAGTTGCCGGCTTTTCGTTTGCCGACTTCTCCCTTGCCAAGTCTGCCGCTTCTACTTCATCTGCCCATGACGAGTAAGTAACAGTTGGCGCATTCACCAACATTGTGTCAGTGACTGTTGCCAGACTCGGCGTGGCCGCCGTTGAAGCCGCCATAAGAACTTGCCTAGGAATCCATACTTGAGATGGCACCATTGGCCGTTCAACATTGAATCTGGCATCCCTGGCTCGATCAGCTCCTTCTTCTGCCTTCTCCCGGTTCCTCGCCCTTTGCAGTTTCCGCCTTTGTGTCTTCGTTATACCCGGCGGGCACCACTTTGGCTGAGTGTACTTTGGATCCCTAGGCTGAGGAGCCACAAATCAGCTGGAACTGGCCTCGTGAGCATTGGTTGCCGGCTTTGGCACGATAGCAGGTATCGGCTTGTCATTCGCCGGCTCTACAACCGGGTCCTTCATCTTGAAAACATGACTCCCAATGATCAGCACATTGCCTGCTTTTGCTCCGCCTTCTGGAGCCTTCTTATCACCTTGCGCCTTGACCCGCCAATATGACGAGTCTCCGGGATATACAAGCCGGCTCTGCACAGATTGTCGGGTTGCCCTGCGTTTGAACTTGTCAGCCGGCTTCTCATGCCGACTTCCTTCCTTAGCAAATGGCGACCTTGGCCGCTTCCTATACTGACATTGGTTTGATCTCGATCCGGCTAGGCGCACATACTTGTTCAGCAACATGTCAAAAGTTGGCTTTATCTTCCTTGGTCTATATTCAACCTGGTTTGTTTTCCATCTGCCAACTTTCGGGTTCTTGGGCTTTATAAATCTTGGCGGCAAATCATCCGAGCGTGTATCTAGCCCCCTAAGCATAGGATTGTTGATGGTAACCTTGATGACTTCCTGGCCACTGGGTTGCCGGCTTACAGTGACTTGCCTTTCTGCTGCCTTGTTGTCGGTCTTTTTCCTGGGTTCACCAACAACAACATTAGACTTATTAGCACCTTCGGCCGCCTCTGGCCGAAGCAAAAACTTCTTTCCCTCCAAATCTAGCGCGTTCATTGGGAACGGCTGTGTGTCAATTGCCATGCCAGCAAAGCTCAATCGTCCGTCATTGAGGGCCGATTGGATCTGTCGACGAAAGACATTGCAATCATTAATAGCATGAGAGAAAGAATTGTGATATTTGCAATAAGCTCGCCGCCTTAATTCATCAGGCGACGGTATGACATGATTAAATCTTATCACTTTGTCCTTTAACAAGGCATCAAGTATCCTATCACATTTGCCTACGTGAAAGCTGCATTTTATTTCATCATCCCGATTTTTACGAATCGACTTTAAGTCGTCGCACACATAAGGTTTAGCCTTGCTAGGCCAAACAAACTTGGTGGAATAAACATCGGCTTCATCACTAGAGTTATCACTATTATCCTCAACCACATGAAGATGATGACGATCAAACTTAGTCCTATGTTTCTTTCACTTCTTTGTTTCGGTTTTCTTGAGCGAATGCTCTTTGCAAGACTTGACTAATATTCAGAAACTCGAAACCCTCAATTCTTTCTTTTATGTGAGATTTTAGACCATTGAGAACTAAATCAGCCATATCTCTTTCAGTTATTACCAAACTATAGCACCGGGTTTTGGTATCTCTAAATCGCTTGACATAATCGGTGACCGATTCGTCAGACATTTGCCTAACCGATGTAAGGTGGGATAACTTCAACTCATTATCTCCGGTATAAAAGTGTTCATGGAATTTCTTTTCCAGATGATACCAAGTATGAATAGAGCCATAAGGTAAAGCGGAAAACCATGAAAAAGCAGTACCAGTCAATGATAATGGAAACAACCGCACTTTTAAAGGATCAGTGTTACCAGCCTCTCCTAATTGTGCTAAATATTGACTCACATGTTCCCATGTTGTTTTATTATCTACTCCATTGAACTTAGCAAAATCAGGGACCTTATAACCATAGGGATACGGTATGCTATCAAAGTACTCCGGGTATGGTTTTTGGCACATCCGGTTGATCGGATTCAGCTCTATGCCGAAGTTGTCATAAAACATCTTCTGTAATTTGGCCCTAAGGGTAACCATGTTTTCGTCCATGACCGAAGTACCTACTGGTAGAGCCGCAACCGGATTTGCAACACTTGGTGCAAAATTCATTTGCGTACCGGGCACCGAATTGTAATTCGGCACCGTAAAATTACCTACCGGTGGCATGGCCTGATTCGGCGGCGGGGCCGAATATAACACGCTGCCGATAGGTACTGGAGAAGTTGGCACGTTGATTAGCTGATTGTCTTGAAACGGACGCCTCATCGGCATACTCGGGAGAGTCGCCGATGGATTAGGTGGAACCATATTAGGGTTTCTAGCGGGAATACTCGTGCTACCAATGTTAGCAAAATTAACAGATGTATTTTTCCCAGCTTTTATCATATCTAACATGGCCGCATAAGCTAAGTTGCTAGACTCGGTGGCGTAATGATTAATCGCAGCTATTTGATCCTTAGAGAAGACATCAGAACTTATAGTAGGCTTGGCTGGGATGCCGAGCATGGGTGGCAACTTGTTGTCACCGAGTGGAATGACGTCCCTTGGCGGCTCTTCTTGTAACCAGCGAGGAACGACTCGGCGTCCTCTTCTTCCTGCCTTTTCTTCAGAGCCTCGAATTGCTCTTGACGTTCCTTCTTCCACTCCTCATAGGCTTGGCGCTGTTCAGCCGAAAGATCATCAAAGCTAGGCTTGATGATGTTTTAGGCAGTAACATCAAATGGCTGAGGAATTGATTTTGTCATGATGATCTTGTCCCCAGCGGAGTCGCCAAAAAGTGTGTTGCCCTCAAAACGCGTCACACGAACATGTCCTCGTGTACCTGCGGTGCCGGGGGAGATACTCCGCAACTCGTCCCGCGGGAGTCCGGCTTCCAGCGCGATACGCAAGACTGTAAGCCGGCGCTTTTGAGACCAGACACCCCAGCCCCTCGGGAAGCCCCGTCTGAGGAAAGCCGGCAACGATTGGCTGAACTAAGCCAGACTTGGCCGCTCTCAGCTCGGTTTTAGATATCCGGCAAGATCTACGCGAAATCACCGAACAACGGAAGCAGGAACAAAGGTTGAAGGAGACAAAAGTAGGGTTGTATTGATAGGTTGTCGATTGTTTGCTTGATTTCAATCGGCCATCACCTCTCACATATATATGAGGCGGCTGGACTTCCCGTACAAGTTTTGGACTCCTACGCGAATTACAATTCATGATTTAAGTCGGATTCTATCCTAACTTGGTGGATCTTTGATCGGCTTCGGGCTAGACCCAGACTCCATCTGTCTGGCCTCTTTGGAAAGTTGCCTTCTTCTTCCAGCCTGATCATAAATTTGCCTTCTTTTGTGCCACCTTTAGTCTTCCGCCTTGATACGGGTAAGTTGCCTTTTCCTGTCCGCCTGGATCGGATAAAATTGCCTTCTTTTTGCCGGCTTGTTTTGACAATGTTGGCTTTTCTACTGCCGACTTGTCTTGACAAAGTTGGCTTCTACCGCCTTGTTTTGACAAAGTTGGCTTTGCCACCTTGTTTTGACAAAGTTGGTTTTCCGCCGCCATGTTTTAACAAAGTTGACTTCTTTCCAGTAGAATTGACTTGCCTCCATGGGGCCTTCAAGCAACTTTGCACACCCGAATCTGCCTTCCACCTTGTTCTGTTCAAAAGCCAGCCAGCTGCCAAAAACAGGTGCTAACACTAAGGTTCCTAAGGTGGACTCCATCCGTGGCTGGTCGGGCACCTTTTTTCTATTGTTTAGACATTGCCCTTGAGGGGAAGGCGGTGGCTTTCCGTATTTGTAAATTCAGCCGCCTCTCCTCTTCCATCTTGGGACGAGAAGCCGGAAAAGGTTCTGTCTGCCCACCTCTTACTCATCCAGCAACGGATTGAGTACATGACAATAGAGGCAAAGCCGAAACTGACCGGCACAGATACGATTATGTGTTGGCTGAAAAGGCGGGTGCAGCCTCTCCGTGAGAACAAAGGCCTGTTGTCCACTTACAGCGGCTCGCGCGATGACCCACTCCGTTTCAGCAAAGACGACTTGACCAACGACGCCTGCTTTTTGCGATTCAAGAAGTTGTTAAAGGAGAGGACTCAATTCACCGAGTCTTTTCCCATGTACACTTCCTCCCGAGCACCTCCTCTGGTAAGTAATAGTAAATTCGGCAAATGTACCTCAAGCTTATTCGGCTTTCTATCCTTTTTAATGTTTTTGTCTTTTGACAACAGCTCGCCCCCTCCTCGGACGTTACGACTTCTGCGCCTAAGACGCGCAAGCGCAAGGTTGCAGCCATTAAAGCGACAATTTCTACCGCCAAGAAGAAGAAGGCCACGCCCTCCATCGTACCTAAGACCGTCATTGTACATGACGTCCTGAACGACGACGAGGAGACCCCCTTTGTGATGCCCCAGAAGGCATAAGTTTGGATAGCCTTTAACTTTAGTTTTGACAGTTTATCTTCTTTCTTTTGGCTAATCTTGACTTGTGTTTATCTGTTTTCCAGTGTAAAGCCCGCGGGTAAGATGAAGGGTAAGATTTTGACTGCAAGGCCTAAGACTGCAATCCCCTCGCCTGCTACCGCTCCCCCTACTCCTACTCCAGACCCCAGCGCGCCGGCTCCAGCTTATCAGGAGAAAAGAGCAAACATTGAAATGCCGGACGCACCTATGGAGAGGGAGGAGGCGACTGACTCGGCGACTACTACTGCAAAGGCAGCTCTAGAAGAAACTCACAAGGCTGAAGCTTCGGCTAATGATGCCTACCAAAATGTTGTGAAAGAAGAGCTCTTTGACGACGAAAGATACCTTCTTCCTTCTGTCGCTGCTAGACTTGCAGCCCAAAAAGAAGCTGCAGGGCCGTTTTCTCATAAGTCGGATACAACAACATTCACAGTCCTCAAGTTAGAGGATAACTATGATGAGTTGTACGCCAAAATGAAGACATGCTACAAGCTTCTGACGAAATGCATTAAGGTAAACTTGTTTTCGCCTTATCCTTATTCCCAGTCCCCAGGCATCATATTGAGCTAAAGTAGTTAGTCAATTTGGTGGCCTAGAGAAGGATCAGTTTCTATGTCTTAGAAATATTTTTAATTTAATACCCTGTCCCAAAGCATTTTGCTTGGCTTAACAAGAACTTAATCTTTTTTTGCATTTTCTCTGACAGGAAGGCGAGCAGCTGAACCACGACCTGTGGAATTCGCTTTGTGCTCAGCGCCAGGAACTGAAGCTTACCAAGAACAAGGCCAAACATGACGCGGGTAAAAAAAAAATTGCCCTTCTGTTTGTCCTTTTTGCTTTCTTGAGTGCAATCTGCTTAAGAAAAAACATGTCTTTTTTGCAGATATGCTTGCTAAGGCCAAACAAGTAGCTGAAGAGTTTGGCGACATTGAATTCGTTAGACGCGAAAATTCAGCTCTTTTCAAGCAGCTCCAGGATAATCAAAAGCTTGCTGATCATGCTCTGAAGGCGATGTAGGAGAGTGCTGAGGCGGAGCAGAATCGGCTTAAAGAAGCCCTTACTGCCTCTGCTAAAGAAGCCGAAGACGCCAGAAGTGGGATGAAAACGCTGACTGAGAAAGCCGAACGCTGCATCCGAGCGCTTGCGAGTCAGTTGGAGCGTCGCAAAGACGAAGCCGCAGCCTTGGATGACAAGATTCTCGGTATGCTTTCTCCTTTGCTCTCTTCTTCATTCTTTTACAGTTTTTTCTCGCCTTCTTCTTCTTTTCGCCTTGCTTTTAGCTCCTGCCGGACTTTGTCGGCCCAGTGGAATCCAGGGTGTGCAGGGCCCACTCTCGACAGCCCACGCACGCGACAGCATCAAGAAATGACTAAGGACCAAGTCGAACGCTTGAAGAGACTCTCGAGGAAAAGAACCCTCGAGAGGCCCTGAAGAGACAGCGAAGGCCTGAAGAGGCTTTCCCCCGCTGCCGCCCCTCTACAAGGCTCTCTCCCCTAGAGAGGGGTCAGCGCCAACATCTCCACAGGGCCACTTTGGGCCTGAAGAGATACTTCGCTGAGAAGCAACCGCTGCAGAGCGCGATGACGACGGCGCCGCAGTTGCCATTCTGGTGATTAAAAGAGTCAACAAAGCTGTGTCCCCTGCGCCGGACTACGAAGCTTTCCCCTTTGGTGATAAAGCAGATGGCCGGCGCTACGCTCCAACGACGACGTCACCGTGGGCGCCCCCACGGTCTCTGCGGCACCAGCTGGCCGTCCTGCGAGGACGGTGGTCTTCCTGCCACCAGGGCAGGCTTTACGACCATGGACCGAGTCCATGGACGACCCGGCGGCGGTGCACCCCGCTCCTCTGTTTCGTCGCCATGTGGGAACCCTTCCGCTGCGCAGACCGGAGGGATGAGGCCCGGGGCGCCTATTAGAGGGGAGGGGACACCTCCGTAGAAAAGGATCGAACCCCGAAGGATCGCGAATCAACCAGTTAACACCCCACCATAGCTTAGCCTAGCCTAGCGCACTCAAGGAGGAAGAAGACCATAGCTTCCCTCCTTGAGCTCCGCACTGCCGCACGAGAGCCCTCGGCAAGCTCATTGTACTGTACCCTCTACAGCGCAATACAGACAAGCAGGAGTAGCGGTGTTACCTCCTCCTGAGGGCCGTGAACTTGGGTACGGGCTGGTGTTCATCTCTGCCGGTTGTGGGTTGTAGACCAACGTGTTCAGTCCCCCTTCATGAACTTCTCTTCAGAGTGTGACCATCCCTGTCTCGTGGGAATCACTCTCCGACATTTGGCGCGCCAGGTAGGGGATTGAGGCACGTCTTCAACATCCAGCCGATCTCCGCGCCATGACGGACACCCGCACGACGCGCGCCAACAGGCGCACAGCTGACAAGGCTCATACCGAGCCCGGCACCGCCCCCACACGCGGCCGCCGCGGCCGCCCTCGCACGACGGAGCGCGCCAACACCGGCCCGCACGTGGAGGAACCAGAGAGCGAGGAGCACCGTGGCAGCGACCACCGCGACGACAGGGACGTCTCCCCGGAGCGCCACGACGATGCTGAGTCCTCTCATCCGTCTCGGCGCCAAAGCGCGTCTTCTCAGGGACGCCCGGAGCCCACGCCACACACCGCGCTTCTCATGGCCCAGGAGCTTCTTCGCTACCGGCCTAGCGCGGAGGCCCACGACCAGTGGCTCGACCGCCTTCACCACCTCGTCGACGTCGCGACGACGCGCCCCGTCCCGTCGCGCTCGCTGGTCCACCACTCTGGCCGCGTGGGAACGGCCACGCCGGATGCACCTCCGCCACCGCCGGGACCTCCTCCGGCCGCGGCACAGAGGGCTCCCTCTCATGCCACCTCGCCGCACGACTACCAAATCGTGCAGCGCACCACGCCTGACGCGCGGGTGGGGATGGAGCGCCGGAGGGACCTCCAGAACCGCCTCGTCGAGGAACTCGGCCAGGCGGGGCAGCAGAACCGCAGGGCTCTCCAAGGCGGAGTCACCACGTATGCCACCGGCTGCATGGCCTTCACCCGCGCTCTGCGTCGCGTGGTCTGGCCACTTCAGGCCGGCCCTTCCCAAGGGCTTCGACGGGTCGGGCAACCCCCTCGAGTTCCTGCAGCTCTACACCACCTCTATCCAGGCTGCAGGAGGAGACGACAAGGTCATGGCCAACTGGTTCTCCCACGCGCTCAGGGACTCCGCGTTATCCTGGCTCCTCAACCTGCCTGAGGACTCCATCGACTCCTGGGAGGAGCTCTGCAGGCAGTTCGTCGCCAACTTCAAGGGCACGTACGAGCGCGCGCTCACCCACAACGACCTGCGCGCTGTGGTGCAGAGGAAAGATGAGACCCTCCGCAAGTACATCCAGCGCTTCAGCCAAGTGCGCAACAAGATCCCGAACATCCCTGACACGCAGGTCATTGCCACCTTCAGAGAGGGCGTCACCAACCGTAGAATGCCCGAGAAGCTGGGCATTCACGACAAGCTCACCTCTGTGGTGAAGCTGTTCAACCTCGCAGACAAGTGCGCCAAGGCTGAAGAGGGACTCCTCTTCGTCAAGATGAGCCAGCGGGGGGACGACCAGGCTGAGGGATCCAAGAGCCACAAGAAGCGCGAAGAGACCAAGTGTGGGGACCCCGGACTAGCTGTCCGAAATACCCTTGTGCCTACAACATCAGCGATCCCATGATCAGTCTGTCGCTGAGCACAATCAACTGGTATCAAAAGAACATCCATAATTACCGAAGGAATTACTTACTCGATTGAAGCCATAATCTTCAATAAGTTCTTGCAGCGGAAAAACACCAATCAACGTGGGGCCCGAGTCATTTGCCAAGACACCTACAGGCAGCTGACTGGGAAGACGGCCTAGTTCGCACAGACGTCATCGGTCTCTCGGTCCTCATCTTGCTTCTTCTTGAACTCTGGACATGGGAATATCCAGGGACACAGCCATGAGTACATTTACGTACTCGCAAACTACCCCAACATGAGCATGCGCTATTCTTTTATTTGTTTAAATAAAACTTTGTTTGCCTTGAAAAACTCTATATCTTTATTGAAAAAGGAAAGAAGGTCTTCAGAACTTTTCCCATAAGTCTGCCTTTGTAAGGAGTCTCTTTAAAACTTTTTCCCAAAAGGGGCATCTTTGTTGAAAAAGGTAAGAAGTCTCTTTAATAAACATTTTATCGAAAAATCACCATTTTATCTGTTTCTCCAAAACTCCTCCTTTTCCTGACCATAAACCGTCATGATACATATTCTCCAACAACCTCATACCGATCCGTTGGTATAGGTGTATGGAACATTCTCCACTTCATTTTCTTTTTAAAACTCAAATCTTTTCCAAAACTTGCACATGGT
The DNA here is from genome assembly GCA_026929855.1 of Poa annua. Classification (NCBI taxonomy): domain Eukaryota; kingdom Viridiplantae; phylum Streptophyta; class Magnoliopsida; order Poales; family Poaceae; genus Poa; species Poa annua. The sequence continues at coordinate 59,334,371 of CM049434.1, forward strand.
CAAAGTAGGGCCTCCCAACTGTCCATATCCGAGGACTCGGCTATTCGAATAGTTTTAATCCCTCTGCAGAGGTAGCACGCTTTTCCCACACCCATCCGATAACTCATCGTGTCTGCCACGTCTCGCCATACCAGGGGTATGCGAAGTTGAGTCACCGACCCTAGTCTGTCCTTTGCTCATGCTAGTATAGGATCCTGCCCATATGATACTTTCCATCGACACTTAACCCAGCCCGTCGGAATCTAAGTGTGAGGACTCATAGGTTTTATCTGGCGGTGTATAGGGGACATCCTTCTATCCTCCTCCTTATCTACTCATAGAGTTTGAGCGAGGACCCAGGTCAGGGGTAGGTCACCGAACCATCCCCTCATGCATAACGGAGTCATCTCCGTTGATGAGGTATCCCATACTAATATGAGCAAATTATATGACTAAGCCCTTTCCCATATGTGGGTAAATGTGGTCGCACAGAGTATCGGCTGATTGACGTAGTACTAAGACACAATGTGCGTTTTATCAAAACCACCATTCTCCTTTTCTCCATTCCAACACCAACCTCTCGGTGCTTCATAACCACACAGGGTTTTCAAAAAAAAAAAGGGTTTTTGATTAAACGAAACTTTTCCCATCATATAGTTTGAAAAATAATCTCCATCTAGTATCCCCATATAGGGTGTCAAAATAAGATACTTTTATTTTGGAAACAAAAGGGATTTTCAAACTCATAGCTTTAGTGGCAACCACCACATAAATAATATATGCTCCTTATAAGTAAAACATGTGAACCAAAATAGAGGTATGTAGATGCAAGCTCAGAGAATAGCTTGCCTGATTCCAGTATGATGTTCTTGGACTTCTTCTCACTGCCCAATAAATAAATACCATCCTCCTCCGATGAATCCTCTCCAAATACCACTTCGGTAGCGTTTATATCTAGCGTCGCAAACATAAAAATAGAACAACACTCAATAAGCAAACCATACCACAATTGGTATACAAAAAGATATTCAAACCACATCATAGCACTATTTTAACTAAACGACCAACTAGGATATATATTCACAAGGGCATTATACTAATCAAGAGTATAACACCATACACATGCCCAAACAAGATAGCACAAAGATACCCTCAATTAGAGGTAGTTCACAACCCTTTTTTCCTAACCAGGACAATACTTCAAACAAAAGTTAAGTCACCAATTAATCTCTTTAATTTAAATACTTCACCAAGCTAAGGTGGATACCCTAACAATATATTTAAGCTAGTACTCAACTCAAGTCCTTCAAGCCATTGCAAACATATTACTCACCAATGTGTCTAACAACTAACACTAACAGTACTAACATATTATAACATGCTAAACAACAACAACTAGCAAGCAACAGCAGCACAACAATCATTACAGCAATACAATCTTAAATGCTCTAAATAGTTACTTCATATATCAAGCAACACAATTTGGTTTCAATTTAATTGAATTAGCCATTATTTGATTATGTCTTAATTATGGCAGAAACTAGTTGAACATGTTTAATTACATATCTTAAGTTCTGTTGATCGCAAAAATACAAACTAAAGTTCTACAGAAAGCTACTGATGTGTAGAAGACAACACAATTGGATTTGGGTCAATTGGAGTTACCAAACTCCCTACACAATGGTCTCAATCCAGAAGCATACTAATCAAGTTTTAGCTATCAATTATATTCTGTTGTTCTAAAAATTAAATCCTTTTAGGGGTGACTAACCATGACTAAATGTGACTCAATAAAATTGGTCTCAACTAATTTGGACTAACAGAGTATCAGAAACAAACAAGTTCAGATTTTAAACCCCTTAGGGTATTTTGAATAATACACTTTTATTATTTATCTAAATGAGGTGAAACCACTTGGGTTGGTTAGAAAACTTCATAATCTTTCCAGAACATTTTAATTTGATTCATTTGGAGTTATAAATATCAAGATATTGAATTTACACACTTAACCCTATTTCTGTTATTTGTAGTATTTATAGAAAAAGGCCAGAAAAGACCCAAACCTTCTAATTGTCACCACAGTCAATCAATGACTCCTAAATTCAAACCAAGCTATGTATATGCTCTCCTATACATATAGAAGACAAACCAATTGGATTCATTCAAAAATTCATCTCCTAAAAGTCTACAAAAATCACCAAAGTGCCACTGGTGGGTTTACAAGAATGGATAGAACTTCTGTTTTAGATCTTATTTGCATGCAAGGCTTACATATCTAGAAAGGTATCACTTCAGGCTATCCATAGAATTTTAGTTTGCAATATTTGGATTTATAAAACTCTAGATATTAACTATTTAGTGAAAAAGATACTTTTTACAAGATTGAATCTAGACAGCACTTAAAGTCATATTTTTGCAAACAGCCAGTGTGGCATGTTTAAGAAAACACACATGAATACTACAAAATTTGAATCAATCAATTTTAATATTCGAGGATTAAATGGTGGATTAAAACCTAGAGCATAGTTAACAGGAATTAATGAAACGAAAATGGATTTGACTGAAAAAAAAATGTTTAATGGGCCAGATCTAGCTAGGCACGAGCCGCACAGTGCCGGATTCGGCCCAACGGCCCACGCGGCGCGCGCGCGAAGTGAGTGGTTACGCTGCCGTGGATCTCGCCGCGGACGGCCGAGATTAGAAGCGGCTGGGTTCAAACGAGACCGTCGATTTGGAGATCGACGGCTTAGCGTCGTCGTCATCCCTGCGACGCGCGCAGACGCAGAACGCGGCCAGGAACTTCGGCGAGGATGGCGAGCTCACCTAGGGGACGCGCCTGAGGACGACGGGGACGGTTTCGGGGTGCGGAGGACATGGGGAGGTCGGGGGCAGCATCAGTTCTTGCCGGAGCGCTCCAGGTTGACGGCGGCTTCGTCGGGAGCTTCCACGGGTCGACCATGGCGACGGCGGCTCCGGTGTCCTGGGAAGAAACGGCGATGTCCAATAAGTAGAGCAGAGGAAGGGGAGCACGGGGGTGCAGAAATGGCGGGGAATGGTGGTCTGTGTGGCTCACGCACTTGCTCGACATCTCGGCGACGGAGAGGAAGGAAACGCGGCGCGGCGGCGATTCACGGCCTCCCGGGTCGATTGCTTCTACGGGGAGGGAGAGGAGGTCGTGGCGGAGCTGGGGGTGGTCTCCATTTGGCTCGGGGTGGCTCCTATCGCCGGCGAGGTGCGATGCCCCGCTCGGCTCCGTCTCGGGCTCGGAGGAAGAAAAGGGGAGGGAAAGAGGAGAGGGGGAGGAAGCCGGGGAGCAGAGGAGCGGCTCGAGGGGAGGCCTTATGCCCGCCCTCGAAGCGGCAGAGGAGAGTGGACGAGGGGGCCTGGGCGGTGCGACGCACGTCGCCGTGTCGTCCGCGGACATGCCGAGCGGCGGCACGGGCGCGTGCAAAAAGGGGGGGGGTGGCGCGGATGTTGGTGTCCAAGGGGGCATAGGAGCGAGGGGGAGAGGGAGGGGTCCGGGCGGCGAGCGCTGCAGCGAGGGGGGGGGGGGCCCGGGCGGCGACGGCGCAAGGGGAGAGCACGGCGACATGGCCACTGTCGCCATGCCTCTCTACAGGGAGATGACGATTTTGCCAAAACCCCCTCGCAGAATATTCTTCCACTTTCACAAACCAGTCCTTTTCTATTTTTCTGTTAATTTATTGAAATCCAGTAGCATTTCAAGGATTTATTTGAGGTACTAAAACATTTTAGAAAAATTTGAAATTATTCATGAGGCCTCCTATATACATGTAGAAGCTGCACAAAAATTGGGGCTTCAAAATAAAATGTTTTGCACAAATTTTGTTCATAGGGTTTTATTTTGACAATTTTGCTAATTTTCAAAAGATATTCTTTTGGAATTTTGAAACAAGTGAGAAATATTAATTTTGAACTCTTGGAACTTCCTTGACAAATATATTAACTTCAATTAGATTTTTTTCTCATAAGAAAGTATTTGTTTGAAGAAAATAGATATTTAAATAGGGAAATTAATTTATTTAGATCATTTCTTTAGCTCATGATTTAAATTCCCATTTGTTGATTAATTTGAGGAGTTTGTTTTCAAGATAGGTCACATATCCAATTTGATATCAAGGGGATGTGACCCTTAGGTACAAATAAGGAATTGTCCACACAAGCAACAAACACAATAATCACCACAATCAAGGTCACAACTTTCAAACCATAGAATTAATCATATCACCATTCAAATAGCAAGTCACACAAGTTCAAACATAGCAATGGGAAGGGAAACACAATCATCAGTGAAACTTTTCAAAAAGTTTTTTTTGGTTCTGAATTTTGGGTCTGGTAAAAATAAGTTTTTCTTGGTTCCAAAATTTGGGATGTTACAGACCTTCCCCCCTTAAAATAAATCTCGTCCCGAGATTTGCAAGGTGGGGTGATAGGGGAGTGCGAGGGCATGTGTTTTAGGCTGGTTATACTTCCGCGGTTGTGGCTTCATTATTAAGTTCACCACGTGAGATCTTGACAAATTTATTTTGCGAGGTTTTCTCTGTCGATAAACTTATGTGCTGAGCCCAGTTCCTTTATGATGGGGTTGTCTTGACAATCGACTCGTATGGATAGTCTTGGTCGGATGTTTCCGGGTTCTACAGGGCCAAGGCGCACGGATCTACTCATCACGTTCTGGTATACCTATTGCAGGTCTTCCCCCCTTAAAAAGGGGTCTTGATCCGGTCTTGTGGAAAGTCGCAGCTGGAGTTGACTTGGAGGCAACCTTCTCCTGGAGTAGTTTGTCGACATCTGTCTTCATAGTCGTCCTTCTTCAGCTGAATAAGGGGGGGACTTCATTGTTGACTTCATTGGTTATTGATCTTCGTGAAGCTTCGGTAAGAACTGCAAGAGGTCCAATCTAGGGTATCGAGTTTCCAGAGTAGTCTAACGGTCAATTCGAGTGTCCCGAGGTAGGTGATTTGGGGAGTGGATAGACGATTGTTCAAATGTTACGGGTTAGCGGATCTTAGAAAGAGTTAGTGAAGAACCTTCACACCCGTTGTTTTTCTCAAATGGTAACTTTTTCTGTTCTTGTTTTAGAAATCATATCCTTGGGAAAACACTATAAATCTCCATGTGACTTTCTTATTTGGAACTTGCATGTTTCCTAAGTTATACACTTGATTTAAGAAAATTATTATTTTCCTAAGAGGGCTTACATCTGCAACAAGGTGCAACTATGGCGAAGAGGTCAAAAATTAGTTTTTGTTGGGTGACGAAAAGGAGTTTTATAAAAAGAGAACTTTGGTTTACTTTATGTTGCCATTAAGACGTGATTGTGAACGCACAAGAAAATCGACACACTAACAGAGAAGTCTCAAACAAACAACAGAGAAACACAGTGCACATAAGCAAAGGCACACAAGGTACTTCTAGTACCGCAGGATGTACTACTCGTGGTAATCGGGTATTACAACCGAGGGTCCTGTCATGCTTTTCCTATGGGCCTTGGTTGATATGGTTGGTGAAGTCTTCTCTTTGTCGCCTTCGTCTTCAGCTGGCGAAATTTATCGAAGGAGTGACTGGGTGGAATTGTTGATATTGAGTTGAGGTCTTCGGAGGTCTCTTGCTTTGTTGATATCGATAACATGGGTACTGGCGGGTCCATCACCTCGACGTGGAATGTTGAGTACTTGCAATGGAAGCTTCTTCTCGTAGGTGCTAGCTAATTAGGTCTCACTTGGGTGCATCGTCAAGTATTTTGAACGGGTAAGAGGGATTAGAGAAATCCTTGGAAAATCTTAAAATAGAGGGATGAGACTCGGAAATATTTGAGAAGGTGAGAAGAGTGGAAGTTATTTTTGGACTTCCTTAGATAAAAATATGTTTTTGGTAACAATATATTTTTAACAAAATATTTCTTTCCTAACTAACGTCCATGCTAACTAAGGTCTGTTACAGTCAGGATGGCTCTGATACCAAGTCTGTGGGGACCCCGGACTAGCTGTCCGAAATACCCTTGTGCCTACAACATCAGCGATCCCATGATCAGTCTGTCGCTGAGCACAATCAACTGGTATCAAAAGAACATCCATAATTACCGAAGGAATTACTTACTCGATTGAAGCCATAATCTTCAATAAGTTCTTGCAGCGGAAAAACACCAATCAACGTGGGGCCCGAGTCATTTGCCAAGACACCTACAGGCAGCTGACTGGGAAGACGGCCTAGTTCGCACAGACGTCATCGGTCTCTCGGTCCTCATCTTGCTTCTTCTTGAACTCTGGACATGGGAATATCCAGGGACACAGCCATGAGTACATTTACGTACTCGCAAACTACCCCAACATGAGCATGCGCTATTCTTTTATTTGTTTAAATAAAACTTTGTTTGCCTTGAAAAACTCTATATCTTTATTGAAAAAGGAAAGAAGGTCTTCAGAACTTTTCCCATAAGTCTGCCTTTGTAAGGAGTCTCTTTAAAACTTTTTCCCAAAAGGGGCATCTTTGTTGAAAAAGGTAAGAAGTCTCTTTAATAAACATTTTATCGAAAAATCACCATTTTATCTGTTTCTCCAAAACTCCTCCTTTTCCTGACCATAAACCGTCATGATACATATTCTCCAACAACCTCATACCGATCCGTTGGTATAGGTGTATGGAACATTCTCCACTTCATTTTCTTTTTAAAACTCAAATCTTTTCCAAAACTTGCACATGGTCAAAGTAGGGCCTCCCAACTGTCCATATCCGAGGACTCGGCTATTCGAATAGTTTTAATCCCTCTGCAGAGGTAGCACGCTTTTCCCACACCCATCCGATAACTCATCGTGTCTGCCACGTCTCGCCATACCAGGGGTATGCGAAGTTGAGTCACCGACCCTAGTCTGTCCTTTGCTCATGCTAGTATAGGATCCTGCCCATATGATACTTTCCATCGACACTTAACCCAGCCCGTCGGAATCTAAGTGTGAGGACTCATAGGTTTTATCTGGCGGTGTATAGGGGACATCCTTCTATCCTCCTCCTTATCTACTCATAGAGTTTGAGCGAGGACCCAGGTCAGGGGTAGGTCACCGAACCATCCCCTCATGCATAACGGAGTCATCTCCGTTGATGAGGTATCCCATACTAATATGAGCAAATTATATGACTAAGCCCTTTCCCATATGTGGGTAAATGTGGTCGCACAGAGTATCGGCTGATTGACGTAGTACTAAGACACAATGTGCGTTTTATCAAAACCACCATTCTCCTTTTCTCCATTCCAACACCAACCTCTCGGTGCTTCATAACCACACAGGGTTTTCAAAAAAAAAAAGGGTTTTTGATTAAACGAAACTTTTCCCATCATATAGTTTGAAAAATAATCTCCATCTAGTATCCCCATATAGGGTGTCAAAATAAGATACTTTTATTTTGGAAACAAAAGGGATTTTCAAACTCATAGCTTTAGTGGCAACCACCACATAAATAATATATGCTCCTTATAAGTAAAACATGTGAACCAAAATAGAGGTATGTAGATGCAAGCTCAGAGAATAGCTTGCCTGATTCCAGTATGATGTTCTTGGACTTCTTCTCACTGCCCAATAAATAAATACCATCCTCCTCCGATGAATCCTCTCCAAATACCACTTCGGTAGCGTTTATATCTAGCGTCGCAAACATAAAAATAGAACAACACTCAATAAGCAAACCATACCACAATTGGTATACAAAAAGATATTCAAACCACATCATAGCACTATTTTAACTAAACGACCAACTAGGATATATATTCACAAGGGCATTATACTAATCAAGAGTATAACACCATACACATGCCCAAACAAGATAGCACAAAGATACCCTCAATTAGAGGTAGTTCACAACCCTTTTTTCCTAACCAGGACAATACTTCAAACAAAAGTTAAGTCACCAATTAATCTCTTTAATTTAAATACTTCACCAAGCTAAGGTGGATACCCTAACAATATATTTAAGCTAGTACTCAACTCAAGTCCTTCAAGCCATTGCAAACATATTACTCACCAATGTGTCTAACAACTAACACTAACAATACTAACATATTATAACATGCTAAACAACAACAACTAGCAAGCAACAGCAGCACAACAATCATTACAGCAATACAATCTTAAATGCTCTAAATAGTTACTTCATATATCAAGCAACACAATTTGGTTTCAATTTAATTGAATTAGCCATTATTTGATTATGTCTTAATTATGGCAGAAACTAGTTGAACATGTTTAATTACATATCTTAAGTTCTGTTGATCGCAAAAATACAAACTAAAGTTCTACAGAAAGCTACTGATGTGTAGAAGACAACACAATTGGATTTGGGTCAATTGGAGTTACCAAACTCCCTACACAATGGTCTCAATCCAGAAGCATACTAATCAAGTTTTAGCTATCAATTATATTCTGTTGTTCTAAAAATTAAATCCTTTTAGGGGTGACTAACCATGACTAAATGTGACTCAATAAAATTGGTCTCAACTAATTTGGACTAACAGAGTATCAGAAACAAACAAGTTCAGATTTTAAACCCCTTAGGGTATTTTGAATAATACACTTTTATTATTTATCTAAATGAGGTGAAACCACTTGGGTTGGTTAGAAAACTTCATAATCTTTCCAGAACATTTTAATTTGATTCATTTGGAGTTATAAATATCAAGATATTGAATTTACACACTTAACCCTATTTCTGTTATTTGTAGTATTTATAGAAAAAGGCCAGAAAAGACCCAAACCTTCTAATTGTCACCACAGTCAATCAATGACTCCTAAATTCAAACCAAGCTATGTATATGCTCTCCTATACATATAGAAGACAAACCAATTGGATTCATTCAAAAATTCATCTCCTAAAAGTCTACAAAAATCACCAAAGTGCCACTGGTGGGTTTACAAGAATGGATAGAACTTCTGTTTTAGATCTTATTTGCATGCAAGGCTTACATATCTAGAAAGGTATCACTTCAGGCTATCCATAGAATTTTAGTTTGCAATATTTGGATTTATAAAACTCTAGATATTAACTATTTAGTGAAAAAGATACTTTTTACAAGATTGAATCTAGACAGCACTTAAAGTCATATTTTTGCAAACAGCCAGTGTGGCATGTTTAAGAAAACACACATGAATACTACAAAATTTGAATCAATCAATTTTAATATTCGAGGATTAAATGGTGGATTAAAACCTAGAGCATAGTTAACAAGAATTAATGAAACGAAAATGGATTTGACTGGAAAAAAAATGTTTAATGGGCCAGATCTAGCTAGGCACGAGCCGCACAGTGCCGGATTCGGCCCAACGGCCCACGCGACGCGCGCGCGAAGTGAGTGGTTACGCTGCCGTGGATCTCGCCGCGGACGGCCGAGATTAGAAGCGGCTGGGTTCAAACGAGACCGTCGATTTGGAGATCGACGGCTTAGCGTCGTCGTCATCCCTGCGACGCGCGCAGACGCAGAACGCGGCCAGGAACTTCGGCGAGGATGGCGAGCTCACCTAGGGGACGCGCCTGAGGACGACGGGGACGGTTTCGGGGTGCGGAGGACATGGGGAGGTCGGGGGCAGCATCAGTTCTTGCCGGAGCGCTCCAGGTTGACGGCGGCTTCGTCGGGAGCTTCCACGGGTCGACCATGGCGACGGCGGCTCCGGTGTCCTGGGAAGAAACGGCGATGTCCAATAAGTAGAGCAGAGGAAGGGGAGCACGGGGGTGCAGAAATGGCGGGGAATGGTGGTCTGTGTGGCTCACGCACTTGCTCGACATCTCGGCGACGGAGAGGAAGGAAACGCGGCGCGGCGGCGATTCACGGCCTCCCGGGTCGATTGCTTCTACGGGGAGGGAGAGGAGGTCGTGGCGGAGCTGGGGGTGGTCTCCATTTGGCTCGGGGTGGCTCCTATCGCCGGCGAGGTGCGATGCCCCGCTCGGCTCCGTCTCGGGCTCGGAGGAAGAAAAGGGGAGGGAAAGAGGAGAGGGGGAGGAAGCCGGGGAGCAGAGGAGCGGCTCGAGGGGAGGCCTTATGCCCGCCCTCGAAGCGGCAGAGGAGAGTGGACGAGGGGGCCTGAGCGGTGCGACGCACGTCGCCGTGTCGTCCGCGGACATGCCGAGCGGCGGCACGGGCGCGTGCAAAAAGGGGGGGGTGGCGCGGATGTTGGTGTCCAAGGGGGCATAGGAGCGAGGGGGAGAGGGAGGGGTCCGGGCGGCGAGCGCTGCAGCGAGGGGGGGGCCCGGGCGGCGACGGCGCAAGGGGAGAGCACGGCGACATGGCCACTGTCGCCATGCCTCTCTACAGGGAGATGACGATTTTGCCAAAACCCCCTCGCAGAATATTCTTCCACTTTCACAAACCAGTCCTTTTCTATTTTTCTGTTAATTTATTGAAATCCAGTAGCAATTCAAGGATTTATTTGAGGTACTAAAACATTTTAGAAAAATTTGAAATTATTCATGAGGCCTCCTATATACATGTAGAAGCTGCACAAAAATTGGGGCTTCAAAATAAAATGTTTTGCACAAATTTTGTTCATAGGGTTTTATTTTGACAATTTTGCTAATTTTCAAAAGATATTCTTTTGGAATTTTGAAACAAGTGAGAAATATTAATTTTGAACTCTTGGAACTTCCTTGACAAATATATTAACTTCAATTAGATTTTTTTCTCATAAGAAAGTATTTGTTTGAAGAAAATAGATATTTAAATAGGGAAATTAATTTATTTAGATCATTTCTTTAGCTCATGATTTAAATTCCCATTTGTTGATTAATTTGAGGAGTTTGTTTTCAAGATAGGTCACATATCCAATTTGATATCAAGGGGATGTGACCCTTAGGTACAAATAAGGAATTGTCCACACAAGCAACAAACACAATAATCACCACAATCAAGGTCACAACTTTCAAACCATAGAATTAATCATATCACCATTCAAATAGCAAGTCACACAAGTTCAAACATAGCAATGGGAAGGGAAACACAATCATCAGTGAAACTTTTCAAAAAGTTTTTGTTGGTTCTGAATTTTGGGTCTGGTAAAAATAAGTTTTTCTTGGTTCCAAAATTTGGGATGTTACACCAAGCGCAAGACCACCGCTGTCCTGGCGGCGGAGCCAGCCGCCAAGAACGCCCGCAGAAACTCCCCTGAGCCTGGCGACAGAGAGGCGGACAACCGTCCGTTCTTTGTCTACCACAACAGGCGCGGCCACGCCACAGAGAACTGCTTCGACCTCAAGAGGCTGAGCAGGGAGCGCGAGCGAGAAGAAGGCAGCGGGAACCGCGGCAGAGGCCGCGGCTACCGCAGAGACGGTAGGGGCGGGCGCAATGGCGGCTACCAGAGGCCGTCGGGCACTCAAGCCAACGCCGCCGACAAGAACAACAACCTCCCTGACGAGGAGGATGGAGGCTACCAGGCCCCAAGGGGGGCTATGGCCTGCATCCTCGGTGGGGCTCAGGCGCCCAAGTCGAACAACCAGTTCAAGCAGTTCGCCCGCGAGCTCAATGCCGCGCTCCCGAGCACCGAGACCTCCAGGCCCCTCAAGTGGTCCCAGTACACCATCGCCTTCGACGCCAAGGACCACCCCAAGTCGACCAAGACTGTTGGAACCCTCCCCCTGGTCTGCTCCCCCACCATCAACAACATCACCGTCTCCAAGACGCTCATTGATGGGGGAGCTGGCCTGAACGTCATCTCTGACGAGACCTTCGAGACGCTTCAAGTGCCTTACGAGTGGCTTATGCCCTCCAGGCCATTTACAGGGGTCACCAGTGGTTCGATCGAACCTCTGGGCAGGTCCGGCTGGCCGTCACCTTCGGCACGCAGAAGAACTACCGCACTGAGCTGATCGACTTCGATGTTGCCCACATTGGCCGGCCGTATAACGCCATCCTCGGCTACCCCGCCCTCGCGAAGTTCATGGCCGTCACGCATCACGCCTACAACATGGTCAAGATCCCCGGCAGCGCTGGCACCATCGCCATCCATGGTCATATCCTGGATGCCACACGCGCTGTCAAGAGCGCCTACAAGGTAGCTGCCATGGCGTTTCCGGCTGACGAGGACATGGAGCCTCTCGAGAGGCCCCAGAAGAAGAAACAAATGTTCTCTCAAGAGCAAGCTTCCACGAAGAGGGTGTCGCTGAGCGCCAGTGGCTCGGGGGCTGAGGGCTCTGGGGCTAGCGTCAACATAGGCGCTGCCCTGCCTCCCAAATAGGAAAGCGCGCTCGTCGCCTTCCTTCGGGCAAACTCTGACATGTTCGCATGGACTCCGTCAGATATGTCCGGTGTACCAAGGGAGGTGATCGAGCACCACTTAGCCGTGTGTCGAGACGCACGCCCCGTCAAACAGAAAGCTCGCAAGCAAGCCCCCGAGAAGCAAGCATTCATCGTCAAGGAAGTAGAAAAGTTGAAAGCGGCAAATGTCGTCTGAGAAGTCGCGCACCCCACTTGGCTCTCCAATGGCGTGGTTGTCCCTAAACCCGCTGGAGGAGGCCGACTCTGCATCGACTACACGGACGTCAACAAGGCCTGCCCCAAGGATCCGTACCCCATGCCGAGGATAGACCAGATCGTGGACTCCACCGCCGGCTGCGACCTCCTCTGTTTTCTGGACGCCTTCTCTGGTTATCACCAGATCAAAATGGCTAAAGAGGACGAGGAGAAAACAGCATTCCTCACCCCCTATGGTGTGTATTGCTACACTTGCATGCCTTTCGGCCTGAAGAACGCCGGCGCCACTTTCCAGAGGCTCATGAGGATAGCCTTAGGGGCGCAGATGGGCAGAAACGCAGAAGCCTATGTCGACGACATTGTGGTCAAGTCTCGCGAGGGAGACACTCTCTTTAAGGATCTCGAGGAAACCTTCGCCAGCTTGCGCAAGGTGAACATCAAGCTGAACCACGCCAAGTGCGTCTTCGGGGTGCCTTCAGGCAAACTCCTCGGATTCCTGGTGTCCCACCGCGGCATAGAAGCGAACCCCGACAAGATCAAGGCCATTGAAGGAATGCAGCCTCCTCGCCGGCTCAAGGACATGCAGCGCTTAGTAGGCTGCATGGCCAGCCTGGGCCGGTTCATCTCCAAGTTCGGCGAGAGAGCCCTGCCATTTTTCAAGATCATGAAGAGATCCGGCACATTCAAGTGGACCCCTGAGGCGGACAAGGCTTTTGAGGACTTAAAGAGGTACCTGGCCAGCCCACCAGTCATGGTGGCCCCCAGGACAGGCGAGCATCTGAAGCTGTACCTATCAGCCACTCCTCAGACCGCAAGCGCCGTTCTGGTGGCCGAAAGGGAAGAGCCGGTCCTCCCCAAGAAGAGCACTGCCACTCCAAGTCCAAAGCCGCCCGACAAAGATCTCGCCAAAGGAGCAGTCTCCACAGACCCACTGCCGGGCCCACAGCCTCAAGTCGAGTCTGCTCCCAACACACTTGCCGAGACCCCTCCACAGGTGGATCTCGACAAGGGTCCTGAAGAGCCTCCATAGGGGGCTGACGCGGCACCTCCACCGACAACCCTTGTCGAGCACCCCGTCTACTTTGTTAGCACAGTGCTGCGGGACGCTCGGGAACGGTATCCAATGCAGCAGAAGCTCCTCGTCGCGCTCCTCATCGCTTCCAGGAAGCTGCGACACTACTTCCAGGGCCACCCCATCACGGTGGTCACTTCCTTCCCCCTGGAGCAGATCCTGCGCAATCCCAACGCCACAGACCGTGTCGCGGGATGGAACATAGAGCTGCAGCCATTCAACTTGCGCTTCGACACCACAAGAGTCATCAAGGGAAGAGCGCTGGCGGACTTCGTCGCCGAATGGACTGACCCAAGCCCTGAAGAGCCTCGGGGAGAAGAGGCCGAGCCCTCTGGAGACACAATGCCCAGCCACTGGACCAGGCACTTTGACGGAGCCTTCGCCTGCCGCAATGGCGGGGCAGGCGTCGTCTTGACCTCGCCCAAAGGCGACAAGCTCTACTACGCTGTCCAGCTGTGCTTCACGATTGACAAGATCTCCAACAACATCATTGAATACGAGGGCCTCCTCGCCGGCTTAAGGGCCGCCATCGCTCTAGGTGTCAAGCACTTACTCGTCAAGGGCGACTCCCAGTTGCTTGTCAACTTCTCCAACAAAAGCTACACGCCTAAGGACGACCACATGGCCGCATACCTTGAAGAGGTCCGCAAGCTCGAGAAGCACTTCAGAGGCATGGAGCTCATGCACATCCCGAGGAAAGAGAACCAGGAGGCCGATGACATCGCCAAGCGAGCCTCGCGAAGGCAAGCCTAGCAGGCAGGCGTCTTTGAAGAACGCCTCACCAAGGCATCCATCAAGCAGCCTCCAGAGACTACAGGCGCAAGCACGGGTGAAGCGCTCCCACCACCTCCTGAAGCTGGGGCACCCGACTGTGGTCCCCACACAGGGGAGCGCCTGTTGCTGACAGCGGCTCACCAAGAAACAGGCTGGATTGACGAGCTCAAAGACTACTTGGTGAAGGGGATCCTCCCTGAAGAAGATGCGGAAGCAGAGCGAATCGCTCGACAGGCGAAATCCTATTGCATCCTCGAGGGAGACCTCTACCGCAAACGCCCAAATGGCATCGCGCTGAAATGCGTCCCTCCCGAAGAAGGCCGAATGTTGATCAAGGATATCCATAGCGGAGAGTGCGGCCACCACTCGTGTGCGCGCACCCTCGCAGGCAAGGTCTTCAGGAGCGGGTTCTACTGGCCGAAAGTGCTTCAAGACGCGGTCACCATCGTCCAAGCCTGCGACGCTTGCCAGTACCACGCCAAGCAGATCCATCAGCCGGCGCTGGGACTCCAGACTATCCCGCTCTCCTGGCCGTTCGCGGTCTGGGGGCTGGACATTTTGGGCCCCTTCCCGAAGTCGCAGGGGGGCTATCGCTTCCTCTTCATGGCCGTCGACAAGTTCACTAAGTGGGCCGAGGTCGAACCAGTGCGCACTATACCAGCCGGGGCAGCGGTGAAATTCATCAGTAGCCTAGTCTGCCGCTTTGGAGTGTCTAATCGCATCATCACCGACAATGGCTCACAGTTCACCAGCGGCATCTTCCGGGCTTACTGCGAAAAACTCGGCATCAAGCTCTGCTTCGCCTCGGTGGCTCATCCACGGAGCAATGGTCAGGCCGAGCGAGCAAATGCGGAAGTCCTTAAGGGCCTCAAGACCAGAAGCTTCAACATCCTCAAGGGTCACGGCAAGGGCTGGATCGACGAGCTCCCATCTGTGCTCTGGTCCATGCGCACAACCTCTTCAAGGCTCATGGGTGAAACACCGTTCGCCCTTGTATACGGAGCCGAAGCAGTCCTCCCTGTAGAAATCAAGCACGGATCCCCACGGGTCCTTGCCTTCAACGAGGACACTCAAGAGGACCTCCACAACGACGACCTGCTGCTTCTCGAGGGACTGCGCTGCCGTGCCGCCCTCAGAGCGGCAAAGTACTAGCAAGACCTGCGACGCTACCACAGCCGCCATGTGCGCTCACGCACTCTCGAGGCGGGCGACCTCGTCCTCAGGCGAATCCTCTCCAGAGAAGGCCTCCACAAGCTCTCACCGATGTGGGAAGGCCCCTACAGGGTCTCCCACATCGCCAGGCCTGGCGCCGTACGCCTCGAGACTGAAGACGGCATCCCCGTCAAGAACCCGTGGAACATCGCACATCTGCGCAAGTTCTACCCGTGATCATTGTCACGTCAGGCATTTTTTGTCTCTAGAGGGAAGCTCACGGCTTCGCCTCCATGCTTCTCAAAGCTTCTCCTGAGGGTCAGCCCTCCGAGCTCTCCTGCTAACGAGCCACCGCAGGCCGCAGTGAATCTCAGCCACTAATGGGTGGTCCCCATGCCTTGACATGGAAGGAACGTTAGCTTGGCAAACCCAAGTGTAATGAACCATTTTCGTTCCTAAGTGAACTACGCGCTACGGCGCCATTTCGTTCCTAAGTGAACTATGCGCTGAGGCGCCGCGGTGTAATATTTCGATGGCAAGTTTACTTTCGTCATTTACTTTTCCATGTGTGCTTATATTCTTCTCATGCGCACCTCGCGAGCGGGGGCTGAGTACGGTGCCTGTGCCTCAAGAGCACCCCAGCAGCACTGCAAAATCCAAGGGACCCGAGCTCTGGCTAAAGGGCATGCTCCCGGATACACGCCACCTCTCCAAAGGACCTTGGTACTTACTCTCCTCACGAGATACCCATGAGGAAACCTATAAGCGCGCATGAGTCCTTACTGCCATGCTCTAGCGTTTGGGTTCGCCTCTCTAACATCCGCAGGGAACAAGAGTCTCTCCAAGCTTGTGGAGGAAAAACTCGGCCCCTGGAGGAAAACACATCGCCAAGGAAAGCCTACGCAGAGCGCAAGCCTCGCGAAGCTAAGTTCCCTGCTCACACCAAGGGAATCTCTTCATCTCTCTCACGAGCACTCCTCGTCCCTCGAGCGCCTCTTTGCCCTCACTCTCCATGAACTGCTTGCACGTCAAAGGGGGGCCCTTGAGCATCGCGCCTCGAGGACTCTTACCTCTCTAAGCCTTAAACTCCCCCCGGCCTTGCCGAGTCATTGCTCGAGCATACCGCAGCGGCGGAGTCATAGCGCAAGGAGAAGGGTCCTAGCGACGCAGAGCGATAAAAGGCATGGAGTTGAAGCAATGACTGGAACATGCGCTCCCGCTGCTGCGAGAGCACCCACGCCGCCTGAGCGCTCTCGGCAGCCTCCACCGCCTTCTCCACAGCAGGGCCCACCTGCTGGTTCATCTCCTCCATGTCCGCCATGAGGGAGGCGAGGTCCTGCGCCGCGTGCTCGCGAGCCTCTTCAGCAACGCGGCGGCGATCCGCTTCGCGCCTCACCCGGGCGTTCAGGGTGGCGTTCATCTCCTCCAGCTGGTGGATCCGGGCGCCATCCTCACCGCGCTTCTTCTTGAAGCGACTCTCCTGCTTCTTGAACTTCTCGTCATAGTCACGGGAGACAGCGGCGCGGTACGCTTTCTCCCGGGCTTGGAACTCCTTCTCAGCCTCCGCCTTCCGCTCGGCGAACGTCACGTTGAAGCGCTCCACATACTTCTTGTGGGAAGCCACTTCGCGCTCGTGCTTGCCGAGTGCCACGACCAGGTTCTCTTTGCGGGCCTCGAGGGCGGCGCGCTGCCCCGACAGCTCCTGCTCCGCCAGCGCCAGCTGCTCGTCGCGCCGGTGCACGTCGCTCTCGCGCTCGCCCAGACTCTGCCCCGTGGCTTCCAAGCTCGCGCGGACCCCCTCCAGGGAGGTCCGCACGGTCTCAGAGTCGGCGAGGATTTTGGCCTCGAGCTGGACGAGCTCGCGGTGCTTGTCCGCCAGCGAGTTCTCCACTGTCTCCCGCTCCGCCCTGGCCACGGCCAGATCATCCGCCGCTGCCTGGCGCTCGGCCTGGAGGGGCTCCAGGAGCTCTTCAGCGTCGCGCGCGGCGCCCTCGCGGACCTCCTTGGCGAAGCGCAGCGCCTCCTCGCGCTCCGCCTGCAGAGCCAGGTCGCTCTGCCGGCGAGCCTCCACAGCCGCGTGGAAAGCGGCCCAGGCCTCCCAAAGCTCGTCTCGCTGCCGGGCGAGCTCCCCGTCCTCGAGGGCGAGGTGGGCCTCCAGTCCTTCCAGGGACTTCCTCACCAGGTGGAAGGCGACGTCACAACGCCCCCTGCTCCAGTCCCAGCTGCTGAGGACAAGAGCCTGGGAAGTCCCGCTCGGCGCGGAAGGCCCTGCGCCTGCGTCAAGCTTAGAAGAGGGAGCCTCCGCGCGGGCCTGGGGGCTTGGCGGTGAGTCTTCCGCCTCGGCGCCCCGCTCAGGCGGCACCTCGTCATGGGTTTCCGGGGCAGGAGAGGTCTGCCCCATAGCCGCTGCCTCCTCCTCCGCCGTAGTGCTTGGCGGGGGCGGCGGAAGGTCTTCTCCCACCTTCTCGTCGGCCTTTGGCGCGCTCGGGGTCGGTGTAGTGCCAGCCGCGGCCCCCTGCTGCGCTGGAGGAGTCGCAGCGCGAGGCGGAGTAGGCGTTTTCTCCGCCTGCTCCTCAGAGCGCTCCTCCTCCGGAGGCGGCGCAGTCGCCTCGGCCTGAGGCGCATCCTCGAGTGGGCCTGCAGGGACCTCCTCCGCAGGCCTCGAGGCCTCGTGTGCTGCGGCCTTTGGCGCGGCCTCCGGCGCAGTTTTCTTCACATCCGCCGCCTTGCGAAGCCTTCGGCGCTTCGCAGGCACCGGCTCGCTGGTAAAGAGCGTGAAGAAGTGTCAGAGGAGAATGGACAAGAACAAATCAATGGAGAGATACTAAGCAAGAGAAAACGGTTACCTGGCCTTCTTGGCGCGGGTGTCAACCCACGCCATGCCAGACGAGCGCCACCAAGGCGCGGCCCTGGCTCCAGCCCCCTCAGGAGCCCCCCCGGCCTTCCTCTTGAGGGGAGCACCCGTAGGCTCCCCGGCAGGCCTGACATGGGCTGCCTTAGACCGGGGTTCCCGCCGCCCTGCCTCGGCCTCCTCGTCGTCGCTGGACGAGACCACAAGGACTTCCTTGGCGGGAGGCGCAGCCCTCGACGAGCTCGCCTCGGCGGACGTGGGGTTCGCCTTCGCCGCCTCGTCGCCTGCCTCGGCGTCCGATGCGTAGGGCGACTCCGCGGCTCCCGGCACCTTCGCCACTGGGATGGCCATCTCTTCCTCCTCCTCCCCCGCCAGGCCTAGCGGGGTGAACGTGGGCATCTGCTCCAGAATCGCCAGGCGCGGGGCCAGGTTGAGCTGGTGGAGAGGCCTTAGCTCCGCAGCGACCGCCACGGGCACGTCGGGGTTGATGAAGAGGCCGCCCATGATGGTTGCGACGACCTCGGGGCGGTGGTCGCAGCAGTGGAGTCGCATCGGGTGCATGAGCCCCGAGTACATCCACATCGGCTTCTTGTGCGCTTGGAGCGGAGCGATGCGGCGCTTGACGAAGTCCTCCGCAACCATATGGCCCGTGAGGCCGTTCTCCCGAAGCAACTTCATGCGGCCCACGAGGTCGGCTATCAGCGGGCCCTGGAAGACCTTCTTGCCCCAATGGGTATTCTTCACAGGCGGCGCCTCCGGGGTGTCGAGGAAGGAGCTCTGCGACTTGACACCGATGAGGAACCACTTCTGCCTGAAGTCGTCCACCTTCTTCACCACCGCCGTGACGGGCTTCTCGCCGCTCCACGACATGGGGATGTAGACGTCCCCCATGCCGTCCACGATGCGGAAGGATACGCATCCCGTCCGCTCGAGCTTCGCGGAGTTCCGAAGCGCGTAGAAGCTCCGGAAGAGGGCCACCGAAGGCTGCACCCCCAAGTACGCTTCGCACAGGTAGGCGAATATGGAGAGGATCAGGATGGCGTTGGGGTGCAGATGAAGAAGATGGATCTGGTAGAACTCCAGAACCGCCTCCAAGAAGGGCGAGTACGGAGGCACCAATCCGGCGTAGATGGTGTGAAGGAAAATGGGAAAAAACCCCGCCGGAAAGCGGCCGAGCTTCGCGGCCTGGATGGCGCTGGCGCCATGTTCGTTGGTCTTCCTGGCGACCAGGTGCCGGATCTTGTCCAGCGCCGCCGCATTGACGCGCTCCCCGACCAAGGCGGGGCCGAGCGCCTCCTCCCCCTGCGCGTCCAGGGGGAGCGTCGTCATCGCCGCCTTGCCTTTGGATCCGCCCATCGCCGGAAAAGGAGAAGGGCGCGGAAGGACGAGGAACGGGAAGGAGTTCGCCGGAGAAGGAAAGCTGGAAGAGCGAGAGCAGAAGGCAGAGCGCGTAAGTGAGTAGTAACTGCTGCTCGGACCGGCGCGCAGGCTTTATGCCCCATCTGGGCAGTTACCAAGGCGTGGTCGTGGTTGTAGGAGATATGCCCTAGAGGCAATTAATAAAGAGTTTTATTTATCATATCTCATTTGTTCATAATACGTTTTTGTGTCATGCTATAACTGTATTAAGCGGAAACATTAATACACGTGTGATACGTAAAACAACCAGGTCCCCAGTAGCCTCTATTTGACTGGTTCATTGTGCAATCGATGATCGAGGTTTCCCGATCATGTGACATGGCGTCTATTTGACAATGAAGTCATGTCGTTGGTAGAACGATGTCATGGACATACCCAATATTTGTAGGACGTAGTCATTACACCTTCGACCGTGAGATCTACTCTTATTGCTATTCCTAGAAGACACTTTGATTGCATCAAACGTCATATCTTACATAGTGTGACAATAAAGGTGTCCCTCTCGGGTGTCGGAAAGGAGTATGTTGAGACGGAGGGTCAAGAGCGGGATTTTCCAGTCCCATAGCAGGATAGATACTCTAGGGCCCACTCGGTGAGATTATGTCAAACGAGCTTGCAAGCGTGTGACTAGGTCACCAGGACATAATATCATGGACGAGTAGAAGTTAGCAGTGTCGGTAACGAGATCAAGCTAGGTATGGAGATATCTATGAACGAGTCTCAGACGCGCTAAGTATCGCATGTCAAAAGGTTTAAGACTCAGACGTCTAGGTTCGATCGGTAAAGTATTCGTTATCTCGCAGGGATTAATTCTGGGTATCCAAGGTCCACAAATTAGTCATTGATCGGAGAGGAGTCTCGATCATGTCTGGTGAGATAATCGAACCGCTAGGGTAACACACTTAAGGGGAGTCGACATTTTACCGGAAGAGAAAAATAGGAAAAGAGAGACCGGGAATGTCCCGGGAAAGTTCCGATGGAGATCGGGCAGCGACGAAATAGTTTTCGGAGCCGGAATAAATTATGTAATATGTATTTAATATTAATTAGTGTAATTAATAGTTAAATATATTTTATTTTGATTTTTTCTGAATTTTTAAAGGCAAAAATCCCTAAATGGGCTTTTTTGGGCAAAAGGGCCCATGAAGGGGGGGAGGGAGTCCCTCCCAAGGGAGGGGCTGGTTCGGCCAGCCCCTAGTGGGCCACATGGGGCCCACTAGGGCCGGCGCACCAGCCTTGGCCGGCTGGGGTGTGGGATTAGTCCCACACCGCCAGCCTGGCAAGCTGGGCAGCCCCCTGGCCCCTTTATATAGAGGGGTACCCCTGGCCTTTGAAAAACACACCAATTTCTCTCTCTCTCTCCTTGGATCCCGTGACTCCCCAGTTTGGAGTTGCGCCAAGGATTAGTTTTCTCCACCATACGCACACCGTCGTGCTGCTGGTCTCCCGGTCCCAGTCTTCCGCTACTTCGTCCTTGGATCGGAGCCCGGAGTTCGTCGGCTTCACCGTACGTGTGTAACGCCCTGCGAGGCACCACGCTAGTGGTGCTAGAGGTCTGCTTCCTCTACACGGCATCGAAGTCTTCGTCGGCTTCATCGACAACGCTTGTGCGGGAGCGTGTAATCCCTGCTTTTCGGTCTACAAGAGGTATGTGCACCGACCCCCCTTCGTACTACTATATCTGCATAGTATAGATTCTGGCTAGTTTAAGGTTATCGCTGTTAGGAATTTTTTTGTTTTCTGCCTGCGATCCCCTTCAGTGGTATCAGAGCCGATCTATGCGTAGATATAGCTGTGCGCTAGCTGCACCCGTGTTTATCACGGGGACATCGTTCTTATTATTTGCTACCCTCTCGCGTGCACTTGCACTGCCGGCAGCACGGAGTTGATGAAGCGGCCCGGACCGACCTTACGCGTACGCTTACGCGAGACTGGTTCCACAACTGACATACGGCTGGTTCCGTATATGTGGCTGGCGGGTGTCTGTCTCTCTCTCTTTAGTTGGCTTTGCATTTTCAATGGAGGGCCCGAAAGGGATGAATAAATATGCAATTATTTGATCGTTGTTGTGGTCATAGGTTCGTAGGTATGAAGCGGTTCTATTTACGATAGCCCCAAGCCACGTAAAATATGCAAAAGATAAAGTAGAAGTGTCTAACTTTATTTTGCAGGGGCAATGTGATATGGTCAAGGTAGGTTTATTAAATTGTTTATGAACTGTTGGCGCGAAGGAGACCATCGGCGCAAGGACCATATCACATCGCATTACATTTGATGTTTTGAGTGCATCTTATATTGTGTGTATATATATATAGTATATATTAGTTACACGGCGGTTGTTATATAAGATGATCCCTCCAAAATACCATCTGTGTTCTCCCTTCGACGTGCACCACCAAGAAAGTTCTACGTTATGAGGCAGGCCGTGACGATCGGGTGTCAGACATATCGTCGTTCGCATACAGTGGGTGTAAGCCATGTTGCACGCGCGTTTACGTTGAAGGTTATTATGGCGAGCCTAGCATGTACAGACATGGCCTCGGAACAAGGTGACCGAAAGGTCGAGCATGAGTCACAAAGTTGTTGTGATTGACATTCCGATGTCTACCTTTGAATTTGTGTTGCCGGCTCTGATGATGAGGGGTTGCGCAATGGATTAGGGTCGTGTAATCACTAAAGCGATGAGACGGATATTCGTTTTGAGTGGGAGTTCTTATAGTTATTTTCGAAAATACCTGAACTCAAAATTTTATGAACAAAGTCTTATGTTTTTGCAAATTCCATTGTAGATGTCTCGCCCCTCCTTTAACCTAGGCCTGTTCCTTGAGAAAGAAAAGCTTGAGACCAATGGGTCAAACTTCATGGCCTGGTTCCGCAACCTGAGGATCCTCCTCACTCCCCACAGGGTGGCTTACGTGATTGAAGCCCCCCTGGGTGACCCTCCGGCAGATAATGCCTCCGACGATGAGAAGAAGGTCTTTCAGACCAAGTCGGATGATTCCTCCTTTGTCCAGAGTGGCATGCTCTATGCCATGGAAGCCGACCTGCAGAAGCACTTTGAGAGGATGAGTGCCTTCGAGATAATTTCTGATCTCAAGGCTGTCTTTGCGCCGCAGGCTAAGGCTGAGAGATATGAAGCTTCTGAGCTCTTTTTCTTAGCCAAGATGGAAGAGCACAGCAGTGTGAGCAAGCACGTGGTCAAAATGTCTGGCTACGTTCAACGCCTGAACGCTCTGGAATGCAAGATTCCTGATGAGCTGGCAATTGATAGGGTGCCGCAATCGTTGCCCCCTAGCTACAAAGGCTTCGTCATGAACTATAACATGCAGGGCATGGCTAAGTCCCTGGGTGAGGTGTTCGTGATGCTCAAGACTGCTGAGGTGGAAATCAAGAAGGAGCACACGCTGTTGATGGTCAACAAGACCGTCGATTTTAAGAAATCTGGCGGCAAGGGCAGGAGAAACTGGAGGTCTAAGAAGGATGGCAAGCACGTTGCCAAGCCTAAGACTAACAAACCTGGTCCCAAAGCTGGCGTGGAATGCTTCTCCTGCAAGGGAGATGGTCACTGGAAGCGCAACTGCCCCAAGTATCTGGAAGATAAGAAGGCCGGCAAGATTGTCGGAAAAGAGAAAGGTATATTTGATATACATGTTATTGATGTGTACCTTACCTGCGCCCGTAGCAACACCTGGGTATTTGATACAGGTTCTGTTGCTCATATTTGTAACTCTCAGGAGGAGTTGCGGAATAAGCGGCGCCTAGCAAAGGACGAGGTGACGATGCGCGTCGGCAACGTATCAAGAGTTGACGTGGTGGCTGTCGGCACACTCCCTCTAAATCTACCATCGGGATTAGTTTTGGTTCTGAATAAGTGTTATTTTGTACCGTCCTTGAGTGTAAACATTATCAGTGGGTCTTGCTTGTTGCAAGACGGATATTCGTTCAAATCAGTATCAAATGGTTGTGCTATTTCTATGAATGATATCTTTTATGTTAATGCTCCCGAGAGTAATGGTTTATTCTTGTTGAATCTCGATCGTAGTACTCACATCCATAGCATAGATGCCAAGAGGATTAAACTTAGTAGCGATACCGCCATGTATATATGGCATTGCCGTCTCGGTCATATTGGTATAAAACGCATGAAGAAACTCCATGCCGATGGACTTCTGGACTCGTTGGATTTTGGATCCCTCGACACATGCGAACCATGCCTCATGGGCAAGATGACCAAGACACCGTTCAATGGTTTCATGGAACGGGCGTCGGACTTATTGGGAGTCATACATACAGATGTGTGTGGACCGATGAGCGTGTCGACACGCAATGGTTATCGTTATTTTGTCACCTTCACCGATTACTTGAGTAGATATGGGTATATCTATTTGATGAAACACAAGTCTGAAACATTTGAAAAGTTCAAAGAATTTCAAAGTGAAGTTGAAAATCAACTCAACAAGAAAATCAAGCATCTTCGATCCGATCGTGGTGGCGAATATTTGAGTTTTGAGTTTGGCACACATCTGAAGGCCTGTGGCATCGTGCCGCAGCTTACGCCAGCTGGAACGCCGCAACGCAACGGTGTGTCCGAGCGACGTAATCGTACCCTATTAGAGAGCGTCCGATCTATGATGTCTCTTACCGACTTGCCCGTATCTTTTTGGGGGTATGCGTTAGAAATAGCCGCATTCATTTTAAATAGGGCTCCGTCCAAATCCGTAGCAACGACACCGTATGAGATATGGCATGGCTAGAAACCTAAGTTGTCGTTCCTGAAGGTCTGGGGTTGTGAGGCGTATGTTAAGAAACTACAGCCAGACAAACTCGAACCGAAATCGGAGAAAGTCGTCTTTGTAGGGTATCCGCGGGAAACCATAGGATACACCTTCTACAACCAAGCTGAGGGCAAAACGTTTGTCGCGAAGAACGGTACCTTTCTGGAGAAAGAGTTTCTCGCCAAAGGAGTAAGTGGGAGGAACATAGACCTCCATGAGATCGTTGATCCTGAACTCAAAATTCCGAGTGGCGCAACGGAAGCTGTTCCGGAAACGTCCTCCACAGGTGGAGTGGGAGAAGATGTCGAGGGTG
The DNA here is from genome assembly GCA_026929855.1 of Poa annua. Lineage (NCBI taxonomy): Eukaryota > Viridiplantae > Streptophyta > Magnoliopsida > Poales > Poaceae > Poa > Poa annua. The sequence continues at coordinate 59,359,175 of CM049434.1, forward strand.
CTATTCTACCTCTTAGGTCAGGGAGATCTCGGATCGCCCCTGAATGGTATGGCAACATGGTTTGCACCGTCATGTTAGTTGAACAAGACGAACCTACGAACTACAAAGAGGCTATGGCTAGTCCTGAGTCCGACATAGGATCCATGTATGATAACAAAGTATGGACTTTGATGGAGATTCCCGAAGGGCGTAAGGCCGTCGAGAATAAATGGATCTTTAAGAAGAAGACTGATGCTGATGGTAATGTGACCGTCTATAAAGCTCGGCTTGTCGCAAAGGGTTTCCGACAAGTTCATGGGATTGACTACGATGAAACATTTTCACCGGTAGCGATGCTAAAGTCTATTCGGATTTTGCTAGCACTTGTCGCATATTATGACTATGAGATATGGCAAATGGATGTCAAAACAGCCTTCCTGAATGGTAACATTGAGGAAGAGTTGTATATGGTACAACCTGAAGGTTTTGTCGATCCAGAAAATGCTGGCAAGGTATGCAAGCTTCAGCGTTCCATTTATGGACTGAAGCAAGCATCTCGGAGCTGGAATCTTCGCTTTGATGAGGTGATCAAAGATTTTGGATTTGTCCAAAATAGCGAAGAGACCTGCATTTACAAGAAAATGAGTGGGAGCTCAGTTGTGTTCCTAGTACTATATGTTGATGATATACTACTAATAGGGGATAATGTGGAACTTCTGAATAGCGTTAAGAAATATTTAAACAGTAAATTTTCAATGAAGGACTTAGGAGAAGCTGCATACGTTTTAGGCATTAAAATCTATCGTGATAGATCAAGACATCTATTAGCGTTAAGTCAGAGTACTTTTATTGACAAGATACTGAAACGGTTCGGTATGGAGACGGCAAAAAAGGGTTTTCTGTCGGTTGTCAAGAATAAGGTATTGAGCAAGGCTCAGTGTCCGGTGACGGAACATGATAAAGCCGAGATGGCTAAACATCCTTATGCTTCAGCCATAGGATCGATCATGTATGCCATGTTAAGTACTCGACCTGATGTAGCATTGGCTCTTAGTTTGACGAGCCGGTTCCAAAGTAATCCTGAAAAGGATCATTGGGTAGCTGTTAAAAGCATTCTTAAGAATCTCAAGCATACAAAGGAAATGTTCCTTGTGTATGGGGACTGTGAGGAAGAACTTGGCGTAACCGGTTACGTGGATGCAAGTTTCTGCTCAGACCCAGATGACTCTAAGTCACAGACAGGATATGTTTTCAAGGTGAACGGAGGCGCTGTATGCTGGAGGAGTGGGAAGCAACCCATCGTGGCCCAGTCTACAATGGAATCGGAGTACATTGCTGCTTCTGAAGCCACGAATGAAGCTGTGTGGCTGAGGAAGTTCATCATCGAGCTTGGAGTGTTCCTGTAACATCCCAAAACTTTGGAATGTTTAAAAATCACTAAAATTTAAAACTTTTGTTTTGATTAAATTGAAAACTTTAAAACATAAGAAAAACCAAATATAAATAACATTATAACATCTTCAAAAGGTTTACATTCTTTAAATACTCAAGTAATAACTAATCTCAAAAATTGAATTAAGTTCAAAAATATATTGTCTAGAATATTTCTTAAAACCTCAATATGTAATTTGACAAATGATTTAGAAGCTTTCAAAACATTTGTAATAAAAAGTTTCTTTATAAGTATTTGTTTTGAACCACTTAGCCACAGCTATTCATAAACTCTAAAATCATATTTGCAAAGTGCTCATGTTACTTAAAGCATCCAATTTAAAAATGATTTTATTCTTTTCCCTAAGTTCAAAACTTAGTTTTGGAAATCACAATCTGGAGTTATTATCTTTAAAAAAAAAAAACTTTCTAGACTTTAAGTTTTTGATTACTCTAATAAGCATGTTATGATTTTAAATTAATTCATCAACTTTCAAAACAATAAAATAAAATTCAGCAATAACTTCCACAAAACAAAATAAATAAAGATATAGTAGTTCACCATTGAACTATATAAAATTTCAAATGTTTTATCATATTATAAACTTAATGGTGCACAAAATATTTTAATTGAAAATCAATACATAATATTTCCCATTCATTTCAAAAGTTAAGTTATATTATTTAAATATTGTACTAAGGACAAAAATGAGTTTAAATAACTTAATGTCAAACTTATATAAGTGTTGTAAATTTTATAAATTTAATTTAGCCACAAATAAACTTATTAAAACCCTAAATTCAAATTTGACATAAAGTGTCCATTTTGCAAATAATCAATATTTCAAAAATATTATTTTTGAAAAGTATTCAAAACATACCCATAATTGTTTTAAAACAAAGATATGATTTTTAGGAATATTTAGAAATTTATTTGACATGATTTGGACACTTAAATCAGAAGTTATAAAGAAAACAGAAAAAGAAATTACCTGGGTGACGTCAGCGATGACGTCATCGCCTTCAACCTCCGGCCGAGAATTACGCCTCCGATCCGTTTCCAAAATCCGGGCGAAATCATCGCGATTTGATGCCTCCCCTCCGGCCCCTTTAAAAGCCCTTGCCCTCCTCTCTCTTTCCCCCCTTCCCCCTTCGATTTGCGCCACTAGGTCGTTCCAATTTTTCGCCGGAGTACGTCGATGCCGCCGCCGTTTCTCTCCGTTTTCCCGGCGAGGTGAGCACGACCGAGACCGAGACCCCCTCCCCCTTTTCACCCTTGACCGTGCGCACCCCGTGACCCCTGCCCCGCTTCTCCCGTGCAGCAGTTCAGGCGGGGAGAGCGCAACCCGAAGCTCGCCGGAGCCGCACCACTCGGCCGCTCCGTGTCGTCGTGCGAGGACGCGCGAGGTGACGATGTGGCGTCCATCGCCTCTGCCTTGGAGCGCCGCACCTCTCCGTCGTCTTCAGGAGGCAGGGGGAGCCCCGCAGCGTCGCCATCGTCCACGACCGAGGCCGCCGCCGCCGTCTTCCTCCACACCGGCGAAATCCCGCCGCCGGCTTTTGGTCAACTAAAGGTGAGCCGTCCGATCCTCCTCTAGTGGCTAGGATTAGAACTAGTTAGTGAACCGGTACGATCAGATCTGGATCGTCAGATCTAGATCTGACGACCCAGATTGTTTCGAGCCGAGCCGAGCCGCGGCTCAAACTTAGCCGAAGCCGAGCCAAGCCGAGCCGAGCGCAGCCAATTACAACCCGCCACGTGGCCAGCCCTTCTCTGTTTTATTTTTTCGAATAGAATTAAATGCATGTTTTGCAGAATAGCCCCTACATATTCAAACCCTTATATCTTTTCAACCACAGATCCAAATTTAACAAATTTTATATCAAATTAAAGCCCTCGACCAATAGAATCTTTTGGAAGTTTTAGAATTTAAATTTGACTAGTTTAAATATATTCAAATTTCAAATTAAGAGTTTGAGTATTTTTGACATAGATTCAAATTCATTTGTCCAAAAATTGCAAATAAAATATTTTTGGAAAGCTTAAGATATTTAGAATAATGATCCACTGTTATAAATAATGTTTGAACAATTTTAAAGAAGTTTATAATCAGAGACTTATTTGATTTAATTTGACATAATAGAATCTTTTATTAATGCATTTAAATTATTTTTCTTTGCACAAATGTCATAAATAATTGTCCTTCTCCAGAGAAACCCAAAACCATGTTTATTAATCTATTTCACAACATTAATAGGTAAGAGTTGTTTAAAAACCTTTTTAAATGATTTTCTTTCATTTATAAGTGTTTATAAATGTTTTTGGTTAATTAGGTGTTAATAAAAATGTAATTTAAAACATTTGTCATTGCAAAATAACTAGGTTATTATTTCATACTTTGAACATTTAAGTTGGGAATTAAAATGTTAGATATGATAAATTAAGAAATTCTTGAATATATACATTGTGTTAAATCCTTTTTCCAAATTGATGTGTAATCTTGTGAACAGTGCAAAACCAAATATGATTAAAATAATTTCTGAAAACTCAGACTTGGTTAAATATTTTAAATATGCTAAATACCTTAAAATTTCAAACCTTGCTTTAATTTGTTTTCAAAACATATTGACCCTTCATTTGTGTAAAACTTTTTCAAGACCATTCCCTGACCAAATTGGCAAACCCTTAACTCTATCACATTAATTCTTTTTGCATATTGAATTATGTGACACCCTTGACCAAATCCTTTGCTAAGCCTTTTTACGCTTGTTTGATTTCTGATTTGTTATGTGTTTGTTAAATTGCTTGTTTATTGGATGCCCTTTTACTTTATAGATTGAACGGAGTGCAACGTTCGTTGTTGACAAAGAGTGTGTGAGAAACGACAGCATTCATCAGGCAAGTGATACCATAAAAGACCTACTATTTTTACCTACTGCATTATTAGTGTTTTCAGTAGTATGCATGACAGGTTTACTACTGTTATATATTATGCTATGCAAACCTTTTAGGTATCCATATGACCACCTTAGTAGTGACCTATTATAATTTAGTGGAAGTACATGCTGCAAAAATGATTGTTTTATTGTAGTTGATGTTAAGTGAAAATTCCACTAAATTAATTTATCGCCTGGGTGGATTGGTTCGATAGAGGATGATGTGAGTGGAGTGGCTACTCAGGGCCGAATATCATGGTTGTCTTCGCCCAAGATAGTTTCTACTTACTTGGGGCCACGTTATGCGGTGAAACTGAGTATGCTCACTTGTGATTGCCACCCAGGGCTTTGAGATTTGAAGTTACACTGAGTATAGTTGCTTACCGTGCAACCATTGGTCAATATGGGCTCTGTCTTGACGGAGTAAGTTGATGTGGACCTGGGTCAAGAGATTGATGGTGGTAGTTGATGATAGGACGGTGGTAATCTCTTTGTATGATCATGGGGAAGCAACTTCTGAAAAGTCTCGTCTCGATCTTCTTCTTTTCCTCCTCACTAAATGAGTGTAGAGGATAGTTTGGGTTGATTGGGTCTAATGGTGAAAGTGCACAAACTCTCGAGAGTCAAAACCTAAGATCTTAGCCGTGTCCCCGGCATCGGACAATTTGAGTGACTACACAAGGCTGTATACTGAAAGATCTCTTCATTCCAATTTCAAAAATAAAATATGATGGGTGAACTCGGGTAGGAGACACGGATGCGTCCGTTATGTGTCTCTTAATGTTTCAGATGATTACAAAAATGGTTTATCAAAAGTAGGACAAAACTTGCTTTACGCAATAGCCCTTGAGCTCCACCAGCCAAATATGCATGTAGTAATAGTCTTGCCATTTATATCCACCATAGTATCACTTGCCACCACAATTCAATTGTGCTGACCCTTTATAGCTGGGCTGCAACTAAACCTTGCAGATTTGACAGACGATGAGTGAGGTTTGCGATAGGATTTCGAGTCTACAACCAGCATGCCTTGCCTGTGGCACATGAAGATGATGAGGCTCATTGTAACTATTGTTTTCCGCTGCTATACTATGTATTTTGCTAGCCTTCTAAGGTTATGCAAATTGTAATAATTTTTGTAACACTGGATCATGCGATTTAATAAAGTATTTGACACTTTTGCATGATATACATCTTAAACTGTGGTGCTAGCATTTGATCCAGGGACTAGCACATTAACACAGGGATCTCCACCCTATAATGAAAGGGTGAGGTCGCTACAGATGGTATCAGAGCACTGTGTTGCCTGTAGGTTCGAAACCCTAGGTTTGGATAGAAATAGGATTTGACCACAGGATTGAAAATCTATTTTTATTCAACTTAAAAAATAAATATATATATTTCATTTTCTCCTTTCTTGTACTCTCGTCTACTATCAACTCTCTGAAAATATCTTCTCTTGTTCTAGATGACCATGTTCTTATAGTCTGAGTTTGATACGTCATATGGAATTTTCTGATTAAAACACGAAGCACTACGTGGAAGATCAACGGAGAACTTAGATTTAGAATTCGAACACTTTGAAGGTTTTCAAGAAAGTTGAAGTACTGGAAGCACTCAACAAGGAATTAGACTAGAGACCACCATTTAAATAGAACAACGATATCGTGTTAGTGTATTGTTTATATCAACTTAGGTTGTGTGACAATACTAGATTGTTTGTTTGTGTTTGAACCTTGTGCCAAATGTTCGATAGATATTGTTTGCGAGGTCTATTGCCTTGATTTGCTGTGTTTGGGGTAGAATTCTTCCTTAGCATCTTTCTATCCCTACTCATCAATGCTAAACCCAATTTTATACTTTACTCTTGGAAACAATTCTGTGTTGACCCTATGGCATTTCAACACCTTCCATCGGAAGAATGCCTCCCGACATTCATCTGTAATTTTATTCGTTCCAATCCTTATTCATGTCATCTCTATCCCTGCATACAGCAAGTGAACCAACAAGAATGGATAGAACTGTGGAATTGAAGCTTATAAGTTCGGAGAACATCTTTTGAGTTACTTTTTGTAGGAGTTGACGCAACCTACTAGTATTAGGATCGATAGCCTAGCTTAGGTTTGTCTTACAGACTGGAAACATTCTGTGAGATAAGTGAGGTTTGACCAAGTGTTAGAATACGAGATTCATCAAACCAAGTACAAAGTAATGACTGAGTGCGACATGGATTGGCCCCCATGGCGAATACTCATATCATTCTCTTTGCTATAAGGAATGGTAAATCTGGAGTGACATACCTATAGGAGAGACGACGATGAAAAACCTAAACTATAGAATGGTAGGTATATATATAACCTTACATGAGGCAAGTGTTGCTAAAACGTAATAAATTACGGTGAGGATAACCACAAGAAAGATACCCTACCATCGAAGATTGCCTACCACGAGAGTTACGTTAGTTGTTGGAAACTGAAAGCTGTGAAGATGAAGCACATGGAGAACATCAAGATCTTAACCTCGAGGGAAAGCTCTATTCAAGGATTGAAGACAAGGATTCTAGATCAGCCACAAAAGTTTCTTTTAAGGGTGGTAGCCCACCGAGATAATCTGAACCCAGTCGTCCCAAACCTTTCTTCCTTTCTAACCTTCTCGAATCTCGGGACGAGATTCCTTTTAAGGGTGGTAGTCTGTAACATCCCAAAACTTTGGAATGTTTAAAAATCACTAAAATTTAAAACTTTTGTTTTGATTAAATTGAAAACTTTAAAACATAAGAAAAACCAAATATAAATAACATTATAACATCTTCAAAAGGTTTACATTCTTTAAATACTCAAGTAATAACTAATCTCAAAAATTGAATTAAGTTCAAAAATATATTGTCTAGAATATTTCTTAAAACCTCAATATGTAATTTGACAAATGATTTAGAAGCTTTCAAAACATTTGTAATAAAAAGTTTCTTTATAAGTATTTGTTTTGAACCACTTAGCCACAGCTATTCATAAACTCTAAAATCATATTTGCAAAGTGCTCATGTTACTTAAAGCATCCAATTTAAAAATGATTTTATTCTTTTCCCTAAGTTCAAAACTTAGTTTTGGAAATCACAATCTGGAGTTATTATCTTTAAAAAAAAAAAACTTTCTAGACTTTAAGTTTTTGATTACTCTAATAAGCATGTTATGATTTTAAATTAATTCATCAACTTTCAAAACAATAAAATAAAATTCAGCAATAACTTCCACAAAACAAAATAAATAAAGATATAGTAGTTCACCATTGAACTATATAAAATTTCAAATGTTTTATCATATTATAAACTTAATGGTGCACAAAATATTTTAATTGAAAATCAATACATAATATTTCCCATTCATTTCAAAAGTTAAGTTATATTATTTAAATATTGTACTAAGGACAAAAATGAGTTTAAATAACTTAATGTCAAACTTATATAAGTGTTGTAAATTTTATAAATTTAATTTAGCCACAAATAAACTTATTAAAACCCTAAATTCAAATTTGACATAAAGTGTCCATTTTGCAAATAATCAATATTTCAAAAATATTATTTTTGAAAAGTATTCAAAACATACCCATAATTGTTTTAAAACAAAGATATGATTTTTAGGAATATTTAGAAATTTATTTGACATGATTTGGACACTTAAATCAGAAGTTATAAAGAAAACAGAAAAAGAAATTACCTGGGTGACGTCAGCGATGACGTCATCGCCTTCAACCTCCGGCCGAGAATTACGCCTCCGATCCGTTTCCAAAATCCGGGCGAAATCATCGCGATTTGATGCCTCCCCTCCGGCCCCTTTAAAAGCCCTTGCCCTCCTCTCTCTTTCCCCCCTTCCCCCTTCGATTTGCGCCACTAGGCCGTTCCAATTTTTCGCCGGAGTACGTCGATGCCGCCGCCGTTTCTCTCCGTTTTCCCGGCGAGGTGAGCACGACCGAGACCGAGACCCCCTCCCCCTTTTCACCCTTGACCGTGCGCACCCCGTGACCCCTGCCCCGCTTCTCCCGTGCAGCAGTTCAGGCGGGGAGAGCGCAACCCGAAGCTCGCCGGAGCCGCACCACTCGGCCGCTCCGTGTCGTCGTGCGAGGACGCGCGAGGTGACGATGTGGCGTCCATCGCCTCTGCCTTGGAGCGCCGCACCTCTCCGTCGTCTTCAGGAGGCAGGGGGAGCCCCGCAGCGTCGCCATCGTCCACGACCGAGGCCGCCGCCGCCGTCTTCCTCCACACCGGCGAAATCCCGCCGCCGGCTTTTGGTCAACTAAAGGTGAGCCGTCCGATCCTCCTCTAGTGGCTAGGATTAGAACTAGTTAGTGAACCGGTACGATCAGATCTGGATCGTCAGATCTAGATCTGACGACCCAGATTGTTTCGAGCCGAGCCGAGCCGCGGCTCAAACTTAGCCGAAGCCGAGCCAAGCCGAGCCGAGCGCAGCCAATTACAACCCGCCACGTGGCCAGCCCTTCTCTGTTTTATTTTTTCGAATAGAATTAAATGCATGTTTTGCAGAATAGCCCCTACATATTCAAACCCTTATATCTTTTCAACCACAGATCCAAATTTAACAAATTTTATATCAAATTAAAGCCCTCGACCAATAGAATCTTTTGGAAGTTTTAGAATTTAAATTTGACTAGTTTAAATATATTCAAATTTCAAATTAAGAGTTTGAGTATTTTTGACATAGATTCAAATTCATTTGTCCAAAAATTGCAAATAAAATATTTTTTGGAAAGCTTAAGATATTTAGAATAATGATCCACTGTTATAAATAATGTTTGAACAATTTTAAAGAAGTTTATAATCAGAGACTTATTTGATTTAATTTGACATAATAGAATCTTTTATTAATGCATTTAAATTATTTTTCTTTGCACAAATGTCATAAATAATTGTCCTTCTCCAGAGAAACCCAAAACCATGTTTATTAATCTATTTCACAACATTAATAGGTAAGAGTTGTTTAAAAACCTTTTTAAATGATTTTCTTTCATTTATAAGTGTTTATAAATGTTTTTGGTTAATTAGGTGTTAATAAAAATGTAATTTAAAACATTTGTCATTGCAAAATAACTAGGTTATTATTTCATACTTTGAACATTTAAGTTGGGAATTAAAATGTTAGATATGATAAATTAAGAAATTCTTGAATATATACATTGTGTTAAATCCTTTTTCCAAATTGATGTGTAATCTTGTGAACAGTGCAAAACCAAATATGATTAAAATAATTTCTGAAAACTCAGACTTGGTTAAATATTTTAAATATGCTAAATACCTTAAAATTTCAAACCTTGCTTTAATTTGTTTTCAAAACATATTGACCCTTCATTTGTGTAAAACTTTTTCAAGACCATTCCCTGACCAAATTGGCAAACCCTTAACTCTATCACATTAATTCTTTTTGCATATTGAATTATGTGACACCCTTGACCAAATCCTTTGCTAAGCCTTTTTACGCTTGTTTGATTTCTGATTTGTTATGTGTTTGTTAAATTGCTTGTTTATTGGATGCCCTTTTACTTTATAGATTGAACGGAGTGCAACGTTCGTTGTTGACAAAGAGTGTGTGAGAAACGACAGCATTCATCAGGCAAGTGATACCATAAAAGACCTACTATTTTTACCTACTGCATTATTAGTGTTTTCAGTAGTATGCATGACAGGTTTACTACTGTTATATATTATGCTATGCAAACCTTTTAGGTATCCATATGACCACCTTAGTAGTGACCTATTATAATTTAGTGGAAGTACATGCTGCAAAAATGATTGTTTTATTGTAGTTGATGTTAAGTGAAAATTCCACTAAATTAATTTATCGCCTGGGTGGATTGGTTCGATAGAGGATGATGTGAGTGGAGTGGCTACTCAGGGCCGAATATCATGGTTGTCTTCGCCCAAGATAGTTTCTACTTACTTGGGGCCACGTTATGCGGTGAAACTGAGTATGCTCACTTGTGATTGCCACCCAGGGCTTTGAGATTTGAAGTTACACTGAGTATAGTTGCTTACCGTGCAACCATTGGTCAATATGGGCTCTGTCTTGACGGAGTAAGTTGATGTGGACCTGGGTCAAGAGATTGATGGTGGTAGTTGATGATAGGACGGTGGTAATCTCTTTGTATGATCATGGGGAAGCAACTTCTGAAAAGTCTCGTCTCGATCTTCTTCTTTTCCTCCTCACTAAATGAGTGTAGAGGATAGTTTGGGTTGATTGGGTCTAATGGTGAAAGTGCACAAACTCTCGAGAGTCAAAACCTAAGATCTTAGCCGTGTCCCCGGCATCGGACAATTTGAGTGACTACACAAGGCTGTATACTGAAAGATCTCTTCATTCCAATTTCAAAAATAAAATATGATGGGTGAACTCGGGTAGGAGACACGGATGCGTCCGTTATGTGTCTCTTAATGTTTCAGATGATTACAAAAATGGTTTATCAAAAGTAGGACAAAACTTGCTTTACGCAATAGCCCTTGAGCTCCACCAGCCAAATATGCATGTAGTAATAGTCTTGCCATTTATATCCACCATAGTATCACTTGCCACCACAATTCAATTGTGCTGACCCTTTATAGCTGGGCTGCAACTAAACCTTGCAGATTTGACAGACGATGAGTGAGGTTTGCGATAGGATTTCGAGTCTACAACCAGCATGCCTTGCCTGTGGCACATGAAGATGATGAGGCTCATTGTAACTATTGTTTTCCGCTGCTATACTATGTATTTTGCTAGCCTTCTAAGGTTATGCAAATTGTAATAATTTTTGTAACACTGGATCATGCGATTTAATAAAGTATTTGACACTTTTGCATGATATACATCTTAAACTGTGGTGCTAGCATTTGATCCAGGGACTAGCACATTAACACAGGGATCTCCACCCTATAATGAAAGGGTGAGGTCGCTACAGATGGTATCAGAGCACTGTGTTGCCTGTAGGTTCGAAACCCTAGGTTTGGATAGAAATAGGATTTGACCACAGGATTGAAAATCTATTTTTATTCAACTTAAAAAATAAATATATATATTTCATTTTCTCCTTTCTTGTACTCTCGTCTACTATCAACTCTCTGAAAATATCTTCTCTTGTTCTAGATGACCATGTTCTTATAGTCTGAGTTTGATACGTCATATGGAATTTTCTGATTAAAACACGAAGCACTACGTGGAAGATCAACGGAGAACTTAGATTTAGAATTCGAACACTTTGAAGGTTTTCAAGAAAGTTGAAGTACTGGAAGCACTCAACAAGGAATTAGACTAGAGACCACCATTTAAATAGAACAACGATATCGTGTTAGTGTATTGTTTATATCAACTTAGGTTGTGTGACAATACTAGATTGTTTGTTTGTGTTTGAACCTTGTGCCAAATGTTCGATAGATATTGTTTGCGAGGTCTATTGCCTTGATTTGCTGTGTTTGGGGTAGAATTCTTCCTTAGCATCTTTCTATCCCTACTCATCAATGCTAAACCCAATTTTATACTTTACTCTTGGAAACAATTCTGTGTTGACCCTATGGCATTTCAACACCTTCCATCGGAAGAATGCCTCCCGACATTCATCTGTAATTTTATTCGTTCCAATCCTTATTCATGTCATCTCTATCCCTGCATACAGCAAGTGAACCAACAAGAATGGATAGAACTGTGGAATTGAAGCTTATAAGTTCGGAGAACATCTTTTGAGTTACTTTTTGTAGGAGTTGACGCAACCTACTAGTATTAGGATCGATAGCCTAGCTTAGGTTTGTCTTACAGACTGGAAACATTCTGTGAGATAAGTGAGGTTTGACCAAGTGTTAGAATACGAGATTCATCAAACCAAGTACAAAGTAATGACTGAGTGCGACATGGATTGGCCCCCATGGCGAATACTCATATCATTCTCTTTGCTATAAGGAATGGTAAATCTGGAGTGACATACCTATAGGAGAGACGACGATGAAAAACCTAAACTATAGAATGGTAGGTATATATATAACCTTACATGAGGCAAGTGTTGCTAAAACGTAATAAATTACGGTGAGGATAACCACAAGAAAGATACCCTACCATCGAAGATTGCCTACCACGAGAGTTACGTTAGTTGTTGGAAACTGAAAGCTGTGAAGATGAAGCACATGGAGAACATCAAGATCTTAACCTTGAGGGAAAGCTCTATTCAAGGATTGAAGACAAGGATTCTAGATCAGCCACAAAAGTTTCTTTTAAGGGTGGTAGCCCACCGAGATAATCTGAACCCAGTCGTCCCAAACCTTTCTTCCTTTCTAACCTTCTCGAATCTCGGGACGAGATTCCTTTTAAGGGTGGTAGTCTGTAACATCCCAAAACTTTGGAATGTTTAAAAATCACTAAAATTTAAAACTTTTGTTTTGATTAAATTGAAAACTTTAAAACATAAGAAAAACCAAATATAAATAACATTATAACATCTTCAAAAGGTTTACATTCTTTAAATACTCAAGTAATAACTAATCTCAAAAATTGAATTAAGTTCAAAAATATATTGTCTAGAATATTTCTTAAAACCTCAATATGTAATTTGACAAATGATTTAGAAGCTTTCAAAACATTTGTAATAAAAAGTTTCTTTATAAGTATTTGTTTTGAACCACTTAGCCACAGCTATTCATAAACTCTAAAATCATATTTGCAAAGTGCTCATGTTACTTAAAGCATCCAATTTAAAAATGATTTTATTCTTTTCCCTAAGTTCAAAACTTAGTTTTGGAAATCACAATCTGGAGTTATTATCTTTAAAAAAAAAAAACTTTCTAGACTTTAAGTTTTTGATTACTCTAATAAGCATGTTATGATTTTAAATTAATTCATCAACTTTCAAAACAATAAAATAAAATTCAGCAATAACTTCCACAAAACAAAATAAATAAAGATATAGTAGTTCACCATTGAACTATATAAAATTTCAAATGTTTTATCATATTATAAACTTAATGGTGCACAAAATATTTTAATTGAAAATCAATACATAATATTTCCCATTCATTTCAAAAGTTAAGTTATATTATTTAAATATTGTACTAAGGACAAAAATGAGTTTAAATAACTTAATGTCAAACTTATATAAGTGTTGTAAATTTTATAAATTTAATTTAGCCACAAATAAACTTATTAAAACCCTAAATTCAAATTTGACATAAAGTGTCCATTTTGCAAATAATCAATATTTCAAAAATATTATTTTTGAAAAGTATTCAAAACATACCCATAATTGTTTTAAAACAAAGATATGATTTTTAGGAATATTTAGAAATTTATTTGACATGATTTGGACACTTAAATCAGAAGTTATAAAGAAAACAGAAAAAGAAATTACCTGGGTGACGTCAGCGATGACGTCATCGCCTTCAACCTCCGGCCGAGAATTACGCCTCCGATCCGTTTCCAAAATCCGGGCGAAATCATCGCGATTTGATGCCTCCCCTCCGGCCCCTTTAAAAGCCCTTGCCCTCCTCTCTCTTTCCCCCCTTCCCCCTTCGATTTGCGCCACTAGGCCGTTCCAATTTTTCGCCGGAGTACGTCGATGCCGCCGCCGTTTCTCTCCGTTTTCCCGGCGAGGTGAGCACGACCGAGACCGAGACCCCCTCCCCCTTTTCACCCTTGACCGTGCGCACCCCGTGACCCCTGCCCCGCTTCTCCCGTGCAGCAGTTCAGGCGGGGAGAGCGCAACCCGAAGCTCGCCGGAGCCGCACCACTCGGCCGCTCCGTGTCGTCGTGCGAGGACGCGCGAGGTGACGATGTGGCGTCCATCGCCTCTGCCTTGGAGCGCCGCACCTCTCCGTCGTCTTCAGGAGGCAGGGGGAGCCCCGCAGCGTCGCCATCGTCCACGACCGAGGCCGCCGCCGCCGTCTTCCTCCACACCGGCGAAATCCCGCCGCCGGCTTTTGGTCAACTAAAGGTGAGCCGTCCGATCCTCCTCTAGTGGCTAGGATTAGAACTAGTTAGTGAACCGGTACGATCAGATCTGGATCGTCAGATCTAGATCTGACGACCCAGATTGTTTCGAGCCGAGCCGAGCCGCGGCTCAAACTTAGCCGAAGCCGAGCCAAGCCGAGCCGAGCGCAGCCAATTACAACCCGCCACGTGGCCAGCCCTTCTCTGTTTTATTTTTTCGAATAGAATTAAATGCATGTTTTGCAGAATAGCCCCTACATATTCAAACCCTTATATCTTTTCAACCACAGATCCAAATTTAACAAATTTTATATCAAATTAAAGCCCTCGACCAATAGAATCTTTTGGAAGTTTTAGAATTTAAATTTGACTAGTTTAAATATATTCAAATTTCAAATTAAGAGTTTGAGTATTTTTGACATAGATTCAAATTCATTTGTCCAAAAATTGCAAATAAAATATTTTTGGAAAGCTTAAGATATTTAGAATAATGATCCACTGTTATAAATAATGTTTGAACAATTTTAAAGAAGTTTATAATCAGAGACTTATTTGATTTAATTTGACATAATAGAATCTTTTATTAATGCATTTAAATTATTTTTCTTTGCACAAATGTCATAAATAATTGTCCTTCTCCAGAGAAACCCAAAACCATGTTTATTAATCTATTTCACAACATTAATAGGTAAGAGTTGTTTAAAAACCTTTTTAAATGATTTTATTACATTTATAAGTGTTTATAAATGTTTTTGGTTAATTAGGTGTTAATAAAAATGTAATTTAAAACATTTGCCATTGCAAAATAACTAGGTTATTATTTCATACTTTGAACATTTAAGTTGGGAATTAAAATGTTAGATATGATAAATTAAGAAATTCTTGAATATATACATTGTGTTAAATCCTTTTTCCAAATTGATGTGTAATCTTGTGAACAGTGCCAAAACCAAATATGATTAAAATAATTTCTGAAAACTCAGACTTGGTTAAATATTTTAAATATGCTAAATACCTTAAAATTTCAAACCTTGCTTTAATTTGTTTTCAAAACATATTGACCCTTCATTTGTGTAAAACTTTTTCAAGACCATTCCCTGACCAAATTGGCAAACCCTTAACTCTATCACATTAATTCTTTTTGCATATTGAATTATGTGACACCCTTGACCAAATCCTTTGCTAAGCCTTTTTACGCTTGTTTGATTTCTGATTTGTTATGTGTTTGTTAAATTGCTTGTTTATTGGATGCCCTTTTACTTTATAGATTGAACGGAGTGCAACGTTCGTTGTTGACAAAGAGTGTGTGAGAAACGACAGCATTCATCAGGCAAGTGATACCATAAAAGACCTACTATTTTTACCTACTGCATTATTAGTGTTTTCAGTAGTATGCATGACAGGTTTACTACTGTTATATATTATGCTATGCAAACCTTTTAGGTATCCATATGACCACCTTAGTAGTGACCTATTATAATTTAGTGGAAGTACATGCTGCAAAAATGATTGTTTTATTGTAGTTGATGTTAAGTGAAAATTCCACTAAATTAATTTATCGCCTGGGTGGATTGGTTCGATAGAGGATGATGTGAGTGGAGTGGCTACTCAGGGCCGAATATCATGGTTGTCTTCGCCCAAGATAGTTTCTACTTACTTGGGGCCACGTTATGCGGTGAAACTGAGTATGCTCACTTGTGGTTGCCACCCAGGGCTTTGAGATTTGAAGTTACACTGAGTATAGTTGCTTACCGTGCAACCATTGGTCAATATGGGCTCTGTCTTGACGGAGTAAGTTGATGTGGACCTGGGTCAAGAGATTGATGGTGGTAGTTGATGATAGGACGGTGGTAATCTCTTTGTATGATCATGGGGAAGCAACTTCTGAAAAGTCTCGTCTCGATCTTCTTCTTTTCCTCCTCACTAAATGAGTGTAGATGATAGTTTGGGTTGATTGGATCTAATGGTGAAAGTGCACAAACTCTCGAGAGTCAAAACCTAAGATCTTAGCCGTGTCCCCGGCATCGGACAATTTGAGTGACTACACAAGGCTGTATACTGAAAGATCTCTTCATTCCAATTTCAAAAATAAAATATGATGGGTGAACTCGGGTAGGAGACACGGATGCGTCCGTTATGTGTCTCTTAATGTTTCAGATGATTACAAAAATGGTTTATCAAAAGTAGGACAAAACTTGCTTTACGCAATAGCCCTTGAGCTCCACCAGCCAAATATGCATGTAGTAATAGTCTTGCCATTTATATCCACCATAGTATCACTTGCCACCACAATTCAATTGTGCTAACCCTTTATAGCTGGGCTGCAACTAAACCTTGCAGATTTGACAGACGATGAGTGAGGTTTGCGATAGGATTTCGAGTCTACAACCAACATGCCTTGCCTGTGGCACATGAAGATGATGAGGCTCATTGTAACTATTGTTTTCCGCTGCTACACTATGTATTTTGCTAGCCTTCTAAGGTTATGCAAATTGTAATAATTTTTGTAACACTGGATCATGCGATTTAATAAAGTATTTGACACTTTTGCATGATATACATCTTAAACTGTGGTGCTAGCATTTGATCCAGGGACTAGCACATTAACACAGGGATCTCCACCCTATAATGAAAGGGTGAGGTCGCTACATATCCCTAGCGCGCAAGACCCCGTGACCCTCTACTGCGACAATACGGGTGCCATTGCTAACGCGAAGGAACCAAGGTCTCACTCGACTGCCAAACACATACTCCGACGCTTCCATGTGATACGACAGTACGTACAAGGAGGTGAAGTGAAGATTTGCAAAATACATACGGATCTGAATGTGGCAGATCCTTTGACGAAGCCTCTCCTGCTTGACAAGCACGTGAAACACAAAGATGCTATGGGTGTCCGGCTTTTACCAAGTTGTAAACTAGATTAAGTTGTACTCTAGTGCAAGTGGGAGACTGTAGGAGATATGCCCTAGAGGCAATTAATAAAGAGTTTTATTTATCATATCTCATTTGTTCATAATACGTTTTTGTGTCATGCTATAACTGTATTAAGCGGAAACATTAATACACGTGTGATACGTAAAACAACCAGGTCCCCAGTAGGCTCTATTTGACTGGTTCATTGTGCAATCGATGATCGAGGTTTCCCGATCATGTGACATGGCGTCTATTTGACAATGAAGTCATGTCGTTGGTAGAACGATGTGATGGACATACCCAATATTTGTAGGACGTAGTCATTACACCTTCGACCGTGAGATCTACTCTTATTGCTATTCCTAGAAGACACTTTGATTGCATCAAACGTCATATCTTACATAGTGTGACAATAAAGGTGTCCCTCTCGGGTGTCGGAAAGGAGTATGTTGAGACGGGGGGTCAAGAGCGGGATTTGCCAGTCCCATAGCAGGATAGATACTCTAGGGCCCACTCGGTGAGATTATGTCAAACGAGCTTGCAAGCGTGTGACTAGGTCACCAGGACATAATATCATGGACAAGTAGAAGTTAGCAGCGTCGGTAACGAGATCAAGCTAGGTATGGAGATATCTATGAACGAGTCTCGGACGCGCCAAGTATCGCATGGCAAAAGGTTTAAGACTCAGACGTCTAGGTTCGATCGGTAAAGTATTCGTTATCTCGCAGGGATTAATTCTGGGTATCCAAGGTCCACGAATTAGTCATTGATCGGAGAGGATTCTCGATCATGTCTGGTGAGATAATCGAACCGCTAGGGTAACACACTTAAGGGGAGTCGATATTTTACCAGAAGAGAAGAATAGGAAAAGAGAGACCGGGAATGTCCCGGGAAAGTTCCGATGGAGATCATGCAGCGACGAAATAGTTTTTGGAGCCGGAATAAATTATGTAATATGTATTTAATATTAATTAGTGTAATTAATAGTTAAATATATTTTATTTTGATTTTTCCTGAATTTTTAAAGGCAAAAATCCCTAAATGGGCCTTTTTGGGCAAAAGGGCCCATGAAGGTGGGGAGGGAGTCCCTCCCAAGGGAGGGGCTGGTTCGGCCAGCCCCTAGTGGGCCACATGGGGCCCACTAGGGCCGGCGCACCAGCCTTGGCCGGCTGGGGTGTGGGATTAGTCCCACACCGCCAGCCTGGCAAGCTGGGCAGCCCCCTGGCCCCTTTATATAGAGGGGTACCCCTGGCCTTTGAAAAACACACCAGTTTCTCTCTCTCTCTCTCCTTGGATCCCGTGACTCCCCAGTTTGGAGTTGCGCCAAGGATTAGTTTTCTCCACCATACGCACAGCGCCGTGCTGCTGGTCTCCCGGTCCCAGTCTTCCGCTGCTTCGTCCTTGGATCGGAGCCCGGAGTTCGTCGGCTTCACCGTACGTGTGTAACGCCCTGCGAGGCACCACGCTAGTGGTGCTAGAGGTCTGCTTCCTCTACA
The DNA here is from genome assembly GCA_026929855.1 of Poa annua. Lineage (NCBI taxonomy): Eukaryota > Viridiplantae > Streptophyta > Magnoliopsida > Poales > Poaceae > Poa > Poa annua. Next base: position 59,377,884 of record CM049434.1, read on the forward strand.
CGGCATCGAAGTCTTCGTCGGCTTCATCGACAACGCTTGTGCGGGAGCGTAATCCCCGCTTTTCGGTCTACAAGAGGTATGTGCACCGACCCCCCTTCGTACTACTATATCTGCATAGTATAGATTCTGGCTAGTTTAAGGTTATCGCTGTTAGGAAATTTTTTGTTTTCTGCCTGCGATCCCCTTCAGTGGTGGGACCCCCCACGACGCACGTTCTGCCGGAGAAACCGAGTCGCCGCAAACTCGCCACCGGTCGACGCGTGTCTCGGGCCGGCCGGACACTTTGGACCCACGACGCTTCGACTAAGCCTGGTGGGCTTCGCCGTGCCCATCATGGGCCCGGGGGCTATTGTCGGCCCAGTGAAATGACTAAGGACCAAGCTGAACGCTTGAATAGTCTCTCGAGGAAAAGAACCCTCGAGAGGCCCTGAAGAGACAGCGAAGGCCTGAAGAGGCTTTCCCCCGCTGCCGCCCCTCTACAAGGCTCTCTCCCCTGGAGAGGGGTCAGCGCCAACATCTCCACATGGCCACTTTGGGCCTGAAGAGATACTTCGCTGAGAAGCAACCGCTGCAGAGCGCACATGGCCTCTGCCGCGCCGCAGAGTGACGCGCGCGTCTGCGCGATGACGACGGCGCCGCAGTTGCCATTCTGGTGATTAAAGGAGTCAACAAAGCTGTGTCCCCTGCGCCGGACTACGAATCTTTCCCCTTTGGTGATAAAGCAGATGGCCGGCGCTACGCTCCAACGACGACGTCACCGTGGGCACCCCCCACGATCTCTGCGGCACCAGCTGGCCGTCCTGCGAGGACGGTGGTCTTCCTGCCACCAGGGCAGGCTTTACGACCATGGACCGAGTCCATGGACGACCCGGCGGCGGTGCACCCCGCTCCTCTGTTTCGTCGCCATGTGGGAACCCTTCCGCTGCGCAGACCGGAGGGATGAGGCCCGGGGTGCCTATAAGAGGGGAGGGGACACCTCCGTAGAAAAGGATCGATCCCCGAAGGATCGCGAATCAACCAGTTAACACCCCACCATAGCTTAGCCTAGCCTAGCGCACTCAAGGAGGAAGAAGACCATAGCTTCCCTCCTTGAGCTCCGCACTGCCGCACGAGAGCCCTCGGCAAGCTCATTGTACTGTACCCTCTGCAGCGCAATACAGACAAGCAGGAGTAGCGGTGTTACCTCCTCCTGAGGGCCGTGAACCTGGGTACGGGCTGGTGTTCATCTCTATCGTGGTGTCCCTCCTCAGGCTCGACGAGCACCGTCGCCGTGCCGGTTGTGGGTTGTAGACCAACGTGTTCAGTCCCCCTTCACGAACTTCTCTTCAGAGTGTGACCATCCCTGTCTCGTGGGAATCACTCTCCGACAGACTTGGCAAAAGCTGGAAGATGCTTCACGTCTGGAGCTCGTGTTGGATTTGGCGAGCTGTTAGCTCGACAATTTGCCACGGGGAAAGGCTTACTGGGCCATTTTTTCCCACGCAATTGCCTCTGGCCGCCAACATGAGGACTATGACGCCTCTTCTTGAAGATTGCGCCTATAATGCCGAGGAACGTCTTCGTGCCGCGGCTCGGGGGGGGGGGGGGGGGGGGGGGGGAGGGGGGTGGAGGGTGCCAAACTTGCCCTTGGCAATGTTATGGGCCACCATCCCGAGATGGATATAAGGCGTGTCGTGAACTGTCTTCCGACACACGACATTGACGACAAGGAGATCGTCCCTTCGGATGTGTACAACTCCGTAGCCGGCTACACCTCCTTTATCGCAGACAAGACGAACCCTCACGTCTTTTACGCACATCAAGACATGCCGGAACTTCTACGTAGCTCGTCGGAAGACGAAACATCTGAGTAGACTGATGACCCACAAGTATAGGGGGTGTATCGTAGTACTTTCGATAAATAAGAGTGTCGAACCCAACGAGGAGCAGAAGGTGTTGACAAGTGATGAACGTAGATGACCTGTGTCAAAAGTATACGGTTAGGTTGAGACTCCAAGTGCAAAGTGTATAGTAAGGGAAATGACTTATTTTCCCCACGAGGGTGACTCGAGGGTTTAATATCGAACTCTCGGGGAAATGAACCAAAAGCTGTTGTCTCCTTATCCTTCTTTACGTAACCTACAAAACAAAGTAGATTGTTTTGTGCCCTCAACCTCACCAAGTGGTTGTCAAGCACAAGGTGTAAGTAAAAGATATAGAAATAAATGCAAAACAGAAATAAATATGCAATGGTGGTAAATAAAAGTGCAAGGATGGTATAAATGATAATGGATGCTGTTTTTGTGGTTTGTATGGTGTTTGCAAGATGTAAAAGTATTTTTTGTATTTTCGGATTTAATAATGGCAGAAAATGTAAAGTGCAATAAAAGTGTTGGAAAGATGTTTCTTATGATTAAAAATGGACTGGGGTTCATGGTTTCACAAATGCACTCTCTCTTTTATATAGTGGTAGAGAACGGAACATAGGAATTGGCATATGAGATTGCAACAAGACAAGTTATTAATAATATGGGCATCACGTCCTAACATAGAGATCTTTTGGTTACTAATCTCTCTTATACTCCACCAAGATGCGAACTAAATCATAACACCTCAGTAATTAAGATAAACAGAGTATAGCTTTAAGTTCAATGACAAGAAGTTTAAATAAGAACATGCTAGATCTAGTCATGGTGATAGCGGCAATGTCACCCACATATCCCCGGTAGCATGGTATTTCCTTTATCCCTAGTGAGGCAACAAAGTAAGGTAAAAACCCATGTGGATCACGGTATTGCTGTCAACTTACCACAAAACCACCCCCCGCTACTCCAACTAATGCACATGTTCCCCCTCACACGCTCTCATACAAATGTTGGATCAAAACACATAGACAAGAACGGGGTACATAATATGCATCTACTTTCATAACAAAGACATAATATTGACAATCATCATAACATATATCAACTTAAGAGATCTACCACAAAGGTATTTCATATATGACCATAATCATGTTCAGCAGCTCATATGGCACTAATTAGTGAAGCTCAAGAGAGAGGAGAGATACATAAGTTACTTCCACAAACCCATAGTCCAGGGGTGGACTACTCCCTCTTCATCATGGAGACGGTGGAGAAGTCGTTGGGGAAGGTGGAGACCACACCGGCAGCGCCCCGCCGGAGTTTTCCCCCTCCAATCTGCAACTCCAGGTCTCTGTTTCGTGGTTTCTGTGTTTCTGCGGCGCTCCTCTCCGAAAGGGCTCGGGGGAGTATTTTTATAGTCGTTTTTAGGTCAAGACAAAGCCACGGAGACGAAGATCGACGGCATCGGAGGCTCGAGGGCCCAGAAGAGGTGCCCCACGCGGCCAAGGAATCTGGCCGCGTGGGCCCGCCTCTTTTGCCCCTCGGCCTTCCACTTTTGCACTTCCTTCGCTCCTACGCTTTGTTCCTTCCAAAAAATGATGTTGGCGAAGTTTCAGGTCATTCGGACGACGTTTGGGTCCCTGCAACATTAAAATATAGAAAAAGGGGTTTTCTGACAGCGCAGGGTTAATTCCAAATAAATAGGAAAAGTGTGAAATATTCCCAATAACATTATAAAACATTGATATAACCCTTATATGATGCAAATATGGATGAAATATGAGTAATACAATGCAAAGTTCATGTATGCATTTTACATGCATCAACATCCCCAAGCTTAACTTATACTCGTCCTCGAGTATGAAGGTGATAAAACTAAACATGGACTTGGCATTTTATTACTTAACAAAGGATATCAAAGATGATTGCTACATAGAGTCAAATGATTCATTCTATAATAAAAAGTAGCAACATACAAGACATATTATCAAGAGATGTTAAATATTCAAGGTAAAGATGTTCAATGATAATTCACAAAGTGTAACATGAAAGAAAAGTTCTATGGACCAAATGAATGCATAAATGAAAAGTAAAAGATATCCTAGGTTGGTCATAGAGTATTGTTATAGAAATCTGAATATAAAAGGTGGACACTTTGGAAAGATAGATAAATAAGTAGAGGAATAACATGCAAGAGTATTATCTAGCTTCCAAATGCTTCAACTTAAGCTAATGTTTGCCATGTAGTGCTCATTGGTGTGCAGTTCTCGTTACCCCTATCATAGCATCTTAAGTGATTAATAGTTGAAAGTGAAAGCAAATATGAGTTATGTGCTGGACAAAGTATGGGTCAAAAAGCCTCATGCCCGTTGAAAACAAAAACCTCTCCGACTGGCTACTCAACTTGGGCCACAAAGCAAGTGAAGGTTACAGTCATCGTGAATAAAAGTGGCATCATAGAGAGTTTCACCCCGGGTACCCTTTGCCCCAGGACATGGAAGTGGGCACATGTCCAAATGATAAAGCAAGCAAGCAAGCAAACAGTGGACATGGAAGAGGAAGGTGTGAAGCAGTGCAGCAGCAAGTTTCCCTCAGTTATGAAACAAAGGTTATCAATCCAGTAGGAGATGAAGATTCTTCTAAAGGTTGCTGCGGCTGACCTTGACAGGGCACACTACCAGTGTCAACCACGAACGTGGAACCTGCACACAACACAATCAAACTATTTTGCCCCAACTTGACAGTGAGGTCGTCAATCTCATGGCTTGCTGTAACAAAGGATTAAACGTATAGTGTGGAAAATGATGTTTGTTTGCAGGGAATGAAAGAACAGGATTGCAGTAGGTTGTATTATCAATTAAAGAAAAGGACCGGGGTCCACAGTTCACTAGTGGTGTCTCTCCATAAATAAATAATAGCATACATGCGGGTAAACAAATTATAGCTGGGCAATTGACAAAATAAAGAACTGCATAATGATGCATATACTATAGTCATGGTATCTAGTATGAGATTCATTTGGTCATTACAATATGATACATAGACCGTTATCCAACTGCATCTATGACTAAGAATCCACCTTCCGGATAGCATCCGCACACCTTTCAGTATTAAGTTGCAAGCAACATATTATTGCATTAAGCAAAGTGTGTAATGTAAGTAGCACAATTATCCTTAGACAAATCACTACTGTTTTATCCCTAGTAGCAACGGTACATTCACAATCTTAGAGGTTGATGCCACTCCCCAAGATTAAATGAAGACATGAACCCACTATCGAGCATAAATACCCCTCTTGGAGTCACAAGCATCTACTTGGCCAAGCATCTACTAGCAACGGAGAGCATGCAAGATCATAAATAACACACACATAATATATTATGAAGCAAATGACATAGTACTCAATATTCATTGGATCCCAGCAAACACAACATGTAGCATTACATAAAGATGATCTTGATCATGATAGGCAGCTCACAAGATCTAAACATGATGGCGCAATAGGAGAAGACAACTATTTAGCTACTGCTATGGACCCGTAGTCCAAGGATGAACTACTCACGCATCAGTCCGGAGGCGGGCATGGTGATGTAGAGCCCTTCGGTGATGATTCCCCTCTCCGGCAGGGTGCCGGGAAGAGCTTCTGAACCCTCCCGAACTAGGGTTGACGACGGCGGCGGCTCCGTAATGTTTTCAGGATATGTGTTCGTGTACTTAGGGTTTTCCCGTCGGGGAGTCTTTATAGGCGAAAGGGCGAAGGAAGTCGAGCCCCGATGGGCCCACACCACGTGGTGGCGCGGCCAGGGGGGAGCCGCGCCTCCACCAGGTGTGGCCGCCTCGTGGCCCCCCTCCGTCTCCTCTTCGGTGTTCTGGATGCTTCCGGGGAAAATAGGGATGTTGGCTTTTGTTTCCTACAATTCCGAGAATATTTCCTTAACAGTTTTTCTGAAACCAAAAACAGCCGAAAACATGGAACTGGCACTGTGGCATCTTGTTAATAGGTTAGTCACAGAAAATGCATAAAAACCATATAAAGTGTATATAAAACATGTAGCAATGGGTATAATATAAGCATGGAACATAAGAAAGTATAGATACGTTTGAGACGTATCACCGCCACAGGTGTCTCTCTAGCCAATAATATCACTCACCCGAACTTACTAAGTTTCCATCTTTATTTCACGCAATGTTAGGCATCCATCACCAAAGGAACATGATATCAACTTTTATAAAGAATAAAGTGCAATGTTGAAAGCTTTCCACGTGTCAGCACCTCTGAGCTAGCTCCTAACCAAAGACCTTTGTCAAGCCCGAAACATCATAATCTTAATCACAATGGGTCATGTTTATTAAGTGCATGAAAAGTAATGTTGTAACGTCCCAATTTTGGAAACTTGAAAAACTTAATTATCAAAGACCCAAAATTTAGGGCCGTCAAAAACTTTTTGAAATGTCTTGTTTATGGGTGCGTATTTCCTCTGATTGATATGTTTGACTTGTTGTGAGTTGTGTTTGGGCTGATGACCTCTCTAATTATCAAAAGTGGAAACTCACCTATTTATAACATGACCTCTGTGATCAATGTTTTGACAAGTAAAATAGTCCCTATATCTTCTCCTATCTTCTTTTTATTACAAACTCTAGTTACCATGATGGTTGATATTACCAACTCTTAAAAACTCTTGATTTAATATTCTTTGGAAAATATTACTAAGGAGAGATTTAACCCTCTCTCCCAAAATCTTATCATGATCATGTTGATCACCACATCACAAATATGTTTGTTTTATCGTAAATGTGTGGTTATTTATCCAATTGTTTGTGAGCTTGATCCTTTGGACATGTGCCTAATTTGTTTGTCTTGAGTGTGTATTCCTATGAGTGACATGTGGCTATGTTTGTATTAAGTGAGTGTTTATGGTTTGAATTGGAGGAGTATATATTTCTTGATGGTTTTGCATGCTTGTAACTTGTTTCCCTCTTATTAAGATGTATGGTTAAAAATATTCTTAAACAAGCAAATTATATAATGATGAAAAGCTATCTTAACCCCTGTTAATTTTTAGCATTTTTAGAGCATGACAACTAGAGTTTATTTTGTTCAAAGTGGAAATGCAACTCACCTAACCTCATCCTTACCATCTCTACTGTCTATCCATAATCTTATTTAAAATATTCAAAAATGTTTGATCATTAATTCATGCTTGTTTTGAATGCTTCATTGTAAGGTGACCATTTGATGTGTTATAGAATTGCAACTTGCCATTTTTGTATCTAGTTGTTGAATAAACCCTTTTTCTTAAACTCTTAACCCTAAATGCTAAACCTATATCCCCTCCAACCAAGTCATCTTGTTTTATAATTTTCTTGTCCAAGGATTGACTAATGCATTTTAGCATAGTGACCTAACCTAATCAGCCCAATTATCTTCGAAACCCTAATCGACAGATCCCTCTCCCCAAACCCAGGTTTTGGACGTGCCCATACCCCTCACACACCACTTGGAACCCTTGACCTTGCCCCTGGCTAACCCTAGCATCTCCCTCCTTTTGTCTGTTTCTTTTGGACTTTCTGTCGAGCACTTTGAAGGCAGAAAACTTGATCTCCATCAATTTTCTCCCTCCACCGACTCCAGTACAGAAGCTACGGTCCAAAGTGGTGCAGCAGCGTAATGCATCATTACACACCGCCTCCCCGAGCCAATCCCGAGCCCCTGCCCCCTCCCCTCGTGTCTGTGCTCTCGGAGCACCGTGGACCGAGCACCCGCTCGAATAATAGCACGCAGCCACACACCATCCCTCTCACCTTGCCCATGCTCTCCCTCTCACTCCACTCTTCCACCCCGAGCGAGACGTCTCAAGCTCTCCTCCTCTCCTGTTCGTAATCAAGGAAGAACTAGCGCTGGAGTTCGAGAAACTTCGAGCATGCTCGCCATTCCCTCAGTCCCTCTCGACCCTCCATTCTTGTGTCCTCCTTCTTCCTGCATCTCTACCTACCTCTGAGATATCTTCGTTTGCTTGCAGGGATACCCGAACCGCTGCAGCCTCGCGGTGCCCGACGTGGACGCCGTCAACCTCGCCTCACGTTCCCGGACGCGCCTCGGCGAGCCAAGCCTTCCCGCGACCTCCCTCGAGCCTCCTTAACTCACCGCACCCACTTGGACCCCTCCCTTTCGTCCATATCGAGCCCTAGGTGAGCAAATCGTGCCCAGCTTCCGTTCTAGGGTCTCTGCCCCGCCCAGTCCGTCCGGAGGTAGAAGATGGACAGGGGCCGTCCATCGCGAGATCAACGCTCCTCTTTGATTTCGGGAGGATCTGTTCTGGACCGTCGGATCTCAGATCCACGGTGACTTAAACGTTCGCCAGCGCGCGCATCAGCATGGGCCGGCCCAGCTCGCCCGGACAGCCCAGCTCCAGATCCAGCCCTTTTATCTTTTTTTTCAGTCAATCCATTTCGCTGTTAATTTTTACTGTTTGTTGCAGTGTAGCTTTAATTAGTTTCTGGGAGATCTATGCATCCAAATGAAGTAATTCAAATTTTGTAGGCCACCTATGTGTTTTCTTAACCACTTGGCACTGGCCTTTCTCAAAAATATGTTTTCATGTGTGTTCTATGTTTAATCTTGTAGAAAGTATCATTTTCACCATTTCTTTAATAACTTGAGTTTTATAGATCCAAATATTGTAACCTTTGGTTCTCTGGAAAGCTAGTGAGAATACCTACCTGGATCCATAAGCCATGCATGCAGGAGATTTGCGAAACTAAAGTTCTATTAAGTTTAAGATTAACCACAGTAGCATTTTGTTGATTTACAATTCTTCATTAAAAATACGTTTTGGATTAAATCCAATTTATTTGGTTAGATATGTGCAGTAGCCATCATATACTAGCTTGGTGGATTTTTACAACTTATATTTTGCACATAGTGAATTATTTTTGAAAACAGTGGGTTATTACACTTAATAATGGATTTTTGTTACTTTCTGATAACTGAGTGTGTCTAGTTTTAATTGTTTGTGCTAGATATGTTTGTGCAAATAGATTAGGAGTATTTTTGTGAAGTGCCTTTGAGTTTTCTTTAACATGCAACACTGGTTTTGTCTATAAATTATTTATACTTTATGCTGAGCTTAAAATCTAATAAAAAAGTATGTTTTCCACTCAAATTAATATATCTAGAGCTAGGATTATCCAAATTGAGTGAATCAAATTTCTACAGAAAGATAAAATCAATACCTACCTATAGAAATTAATCTTTATTATAGGAGTTTCTTAAAACAGAAGCTATGACCATTTTGGTTTTGAGTCCAGTAGCATTTGTATGAATTTTAATTCCTGTTTAGTATTAGCTATTGATGCAAATCCAATTTTCCTAGGTTCCTATAGTTACTAGGTGTACTGTGGTAGAAGGGTTTATTTTTAGGAGCTATATTCTGAGCATGGTAATAAATCTCCCAAAAACAAGACTTATGCATCTAGATTTTGGATTGAATTAATTCTCTGTTTACCTAATGAACTTCCTAGAAGTATTGTTGTGCCATTCCCTTTTTAGTTAGCTTAATTCATCTTGTTCCCTGGATGTTGCATTTCTTTATTCGAATGCTAGTAAGTGAATGTTGTTTGGAGTTAAATACAATCCAGTAGTTGCTTGTGCTTGGTAATGCTTGTTATATGGTGTGTTTACTTTAAATTTTTGTCAACATGCTTCTTTGTGGTGTTTTGTTAAATCAGCCAACTGCACCTTTTTAGCTCTTAGTCAACAACTTGTGTGAGCAGTGGTGTTAACCTTTGTTGGTTGATTAACTACTTATTAGTGTGTGCTAGTGACATGCTTGCCTGTGAGTGTGCTAAATACTAGTGATAATGCTTGCATATTAAGATACTTTTGTCTGAAGTACTTCTTGAAACTAATAAGATATTTTTGTCTTAAGTATTTCCTGAACTAGTGTAGCACTCCATGTTTAATGACCTAGTCACCCTAAGGAGAGTTTTACCTTAGTGTGTAGTTAAATTACCTATTTAACAATTAGGGTTGTTGTGTATATTTTCTTAGGTGCGTTTGTTGTTTGTCTTAGCTATATGGACCTGTTGCTTGTTGTTATTTCACTAAGTGAATTGCTTGCTTTGGTTTGCTAGCTTAGTGTCTTGCGCAATGCTTGTTGTTTGTTATGTCCTTGTGGCATTGTCTTGTATTTTGAGTGTTGTTCATTTTCCTGTTTGCGACGTTAGATACGATCGGGAAGGAACTGGAAGTGAGGAGCGAAGCTGAGGAACATCAAGATCAAGACCAAGGACATATTGCTGAGCCAGGTAAGCCACCTCACCACTATAAATCCTATTATTCACAAAGCATGTTTTGTTTTCAAAATAAAATCATGCATGCTTTACTTCTTTTGTGGCATTTTGCCACCCAAAAAAACTATTTTTACAAAATATTGTTTGGCCAAAGTTATCTACTAGATTATAATAGGTGTTACAAAAAATAAGTATTCACTTTTGGAGCCTTGTTGTTGAAGGCTCTATAAAGAAAATCTTATTTTTCTAGTAGTATATCCTTATGCTCTTACCTCAAAATCTTAGGATGGGAGCCTGTTTTGATAAAAGCGTTTGCGGAGAAAACCCGAGTTGCTGGAGGCAATCGGCGAGAAAGAAATGTTTTATGAAAACCCGAGATGCTGGGAGCATTCAGAGATGTTTGTGAAAATCCGAGCTGCTGGGAGCAGTCGGAGATGGAGGTTTAATTTCGAAGTCCCTGCTGCCGCCCGAACAATTAACCCGTGCAACCACATTACCTGATATGGGTAGGGCTTAGCCGGAAGCTTGTGTGTCTTAGTATTGGGGCTCTCATACTTTCTATGGGGGCTGGGCCCCTGAAGCCGGGTTGCCGTCTGGACGAGGCAATACACATGTGGGAATCGCGCCGGACGATTACGGTGGGTCTCCCGACGTGGCGGTGTGGCGTCCTAAGAGAGACCAGGGGTCTAGTGGAGCACACGGTGCCGGAGAGAACAAACCTACCTGGAGGCCCCGATACTAGGGTGGACATAGTGGAAAGTTTTGATCCGGTTATCCGGACCCCCGCATACTCTAATATGACGGGCCGTGGCAGACACGGCGGAACTGACCGATTGGTGTGGGTAAAGTGCGCAACCTCTGCAGAGTGTACATCTATTTGAATAGCCGTGTCCGCGGTCAAAGGACGGTTGTAAAGGCCACACTTGGCGCCTGGGGAAAGAAGTTGTTTTTCAAGAAAAGTGTTTTGGTGAAACAAGGAGGTACCTGGGAGGTACAGGAGTTGAGTGAGGATGGTTGGTCTCGGGGAGACAATCAGTCCGATCTCAAGGAAGGAAAAAGGGGTATCCCCATCCTAGTGTTTTTGAAAAGTTTTACAAAAGAGTTTTCAAAACGTGGAAATAGTACATGCTATTTCTACAAGAGAGATTTCTATCTCTAAATGTTTTCTTTAACAAAGATATAGAGATGTCGTATTGTCTATGTCTAAAAGCATCGTTTTTAAAACTAAGCCCTATAGTCTTATATAGCAGCCACCCCAGTTTTTGAAAACGTTTTTATTGCATTACCATAAAAACTTAAGCCTAGAGGTTGGTTTGCGAGTACATAAATGTACTCATATGGCTGTGTCCCTGGATTTTCAAACGTCCAGATTGCAATGAGGAGATGTACGACGAGGACGAGGAGTACGTTGACGACTACGCCAACTGAGTGTCACCGGTCAACTGCTCTGTGGGAATGCGTCCGGTTGTGACGAGGGCCGACGCTAGCCGCAAGCTTCCGCTATATCGTAGTTAATTCCGTCCTGTGTGACGATGATTGCAGACTTGGTCATGTGACCACTATTTATTTGTGTAAGGCTTGGATGTACGTTTGAATGATGTAACTTTGTATACCAGTTGGTTATGTGATCGCGATCACTGATCATTGGGATCGTGATCTGTTTACATAACGTGGACATCTCGGACTGGTAGTCTGAGGGGTCCTTACAAATGTGTGCATCAAGTTCGTGAGAGCTTTTAAACCAACTTAACCCATGACAATCCCAATAACATAAGCATCTTAATTTGGAAGCATAGATAAAACAATATAACATGGTAAACATACTTGGAATAGCATATTAGCTAATAGGTAGATGATACGTCTCAAACGTATCTATAATTTCTTATGTTCCATGCTTATATTATACCAATTGCTGCATGTTTTATATACACTTTGTGTTGTTTTATGCATTTTCTGGGACTAACCTATTAACAAGATGCCACAGTGCCAGTTCCCTGTTTTCTGATGTTTTTGGTTTCAGAAAACCACTTAAGAAAATATTCTCGGAATTGGACAATTTTTATACCGAAGTCCCTATTTTCCTCGGAACAATCCAGAACATCGAAGACGAGGCGGAGTCAGGCACCGAGGCGCCCAGATGAGGAGGGGGCGCGGCCCCACCCCCAGCCGCGCCAACACCTCATCACGGGGCCTCGAGCCTCCGCCGCCTCCGCCCTTTCGCCTACAAATACCCCCCGACAATACAAGACCTAACACCCGAACACTTTTCCACAAAACCTTACGGAGCCGCCGCCGTCGTCAACCCTAGTTCGGGAGGGTTCAGAAGCTCTTCCCGGCACCCTGCCGGAGAGGGGAATCATCACCGGAGGGCTCTACATCACCATGCCCGCCTCCGGACTGATGCGTGAGTAGTTCATCCTTGGACTACGGGTCCATAGCAGTAGCTAGACGGTTGTCTTCTCCTATTGTGCCATCATGTTTAGATCTTGTGAGCTGCCTATCATGATCAAGATCATCTTTATGTAATGCTACATGTTGTGTTTGCTGGGATCCGATGGATATTGAATACTAAGTCATTTGCTTCACAATATATCATGTTGTGTGTTGCTTATGATCTTGCATGCTCTCCGTTGCTAGTAGATTCTCTGGCCAAGTAGATGCTTGTGACTCCAAGAGGGGGTATTTATGCTCGATAGTGGGTTCATGTCTCTATTTAATCTGGGGTAGTGACAGCAAGCTGTAAGATTGTAGATGTACTGTTGCTACTAGGGATAAAACAATAGTATTTTGTCTAAGGATAATGTTATTACTTACATTACACACTTTGCCTAATGCAATAATCTGTTGCTTGCAACTTAATACTGAAAGGGGTGCAGACGCTAACCGGAATGTGGATTATTAGTCATAGATGCGGTTGGAACGGTCTATGTATATTGTTGTAATGCCCAAATGAATCTCACACTAGACATCATGACATTAGTATATGCATCATTATGCAGCTCTTTATTCTGTCAATTGCCCAGCTGTAATTTGTTTACCCGCATGTATGCTATTATTATTATTATTTATGGAGAGACACCACTAGTGAACTGTGGACCCCGGTCCTTTTTCTTTAAACTGATAATACAACCAACTGCAAACTGTTACTTTCATTCTCTGCAAACAAGCATCATCCTCCACCCATACGTTTAATCCTTTGTTACAGCAAGCCGGTGAGATTGACAACCTCACTGTTGAGTTGGGGCAAAGTTTCTTGATTGTGTTGTGCGGGTTCCACCTCCCTCGTCAACTACACGCCACCAAGCAATTTCTGGCGCCATTGCAAAGGGGAGACCTTCAGACGTGTTCTCCATCTCCTACTGGTTCGATAACCTTGGTTTCATAACTGAGGGAAATTTGCTGCTGCACTACTTCACACCTTCCTCTTGGGGTTTTCCAACTACACACCCGTGAGTGCATCAGTAGATATGGTGGACTCACTTGAAAAACTTGGTTGAAGGTGTTGGAAATCAAGTTTTTTACTTGTTGGAGTTTTTGGGCTAGCAAGAGGGAGAAAGTCGACCATTTAAATGCATGCATAAGTGTCCATAGAGCTAACCATTTCATGTTAAACAAAGTAAGGCATCATTCAGCATATAAAACATGAATAAGAAATAACTCTAGACAAGACACTTGCATATGAATATTCATTAACAAAGCACATGAATCATGTAACTATATGTATTCTTTTAAAACAACTCAAACATTCTCTTCCCAATTTTTTTATAGCATCCAAATTAATTCAACCCAAAATTCCAGTAGCTCTCTCATAACATAAAATACAAAATGGTGGTCTCAAACAAAAAACCAAACCGAAATAACAAAAAGAACAAAAACGCTCCAAGTTTATACGATAAAGTGCAATGAACGAAAAACAGAAGTTAGACGTGTGCAAACCGAGAGTATGTAGGTTCAGTGGGGTTTTATTCACATCCCCAAGCTTATGGTCTTCACCATCCTTGGATATCTCTTGGTGCATCTCCTCTAATCCTTGTGAAAAAACTTCAAAACACCGTTTCTCCCACTTCTTTTCTGTGGGGTGACATTAGTAGGCACAAAACAATAGAATTGCTTGTTGTATGAAATCCTTAGACAAACATAAGAAACATTTCCAGAAAGTGTATAATGTTGTATTCCTTCTAATAAACTCAATTGGATAAAAAAGATTCAAGTTAAAAGCTTAAAGAATGCATAAAACAAAATGGGTAGAATTTTTCCAGAAAAACAGCTGCAGCAAAACATATTTTTTTACCCCACTTAAATATGTCAAAAAAATCTGAAAAACTTCACGCTTACAGAGGATGAAAAGTTGCAACTACAGTTCAAATTTCAGCTCATTTGGAGTTACAGAATAGGAATTAAAAATCATAACGTGCAGAGATTCGTGCTGGAATAAAATCTCCGAATGAAAAAAGCAACTTTCAAAGCCCAAGTGGGTAAAACTTGGCACTTTATTAAAAAATCCAGAACCTAAACTAAAAACAAAGTCTCTTGGTACAGCAAGAGGACTCAAAGAAAATCTCAAATAAAAACAACCGGGTTGCCTCCCGTAAAGCGCTTTTTTATAGCCATATAGCTAGGCTTCTTACTTGATATTTATAGTGGACGAAGCTCATGAGGGAGCTTGAACTTTGATGTGTCCCTCTTCCTTGGAAAGTGCTCCATGCACTTCTTGTGTGGGAACTGAAACTTCACGTTCCCCTCATTTGAATCGATTATAGCACCTGTAGTACGAAGAGAAGGTCTTCCCAAAATAATAGGACTAGAGGTTTTATTCCCCATGTCCATTATTACAAAGTCAATGTCGGCCCAGTAAGGACCGGGGTATGCACGGCCCACTCCCTACAGGCGTCGCCCGCGTGGAACTTCGGCAGAACGACTAAGGACCAAGCTACCGCTTGGAGGGATCCTCGAGAGGCATCCCCTCTTGAGGGCCTGAGGAGGACGCCAGGGCCTGAAGAGGACCCCGCGCCTCAGGAGACTCCCCAGGCGAAACCCGCCTGGGGGGAAGTCAGCAGAGAACCCCTCCACAGGCAACCGTGGCCCTGTGGAGACACTTCGCAGCAAAGCAAGCGCTGCAGGGCACACATGGCCTCTACAACGGCTGCCGGGTGACGCGAGCGTCCCAGCTGCCACTACGGTGATAAAGGGGTCAACAAAGCCGCGCCGCTTGCGTCCAAGACTTTCCTCTTTGGTGATAAAGCGGCTGGACGGCGCAACGCTCCAAGGAGGTCGTCATCGTGGGCTCCACCACTGCCTCTGCTGCGCCTGCGAGCCGCTCTGCAACGTCTGCAGCTGGTCGGCCACGGCGCGCTAGTTTAGCACGGATGAGCCACGTCCATGGACGGAGGAGCCGCTGTGGACTCCCTCTCCTTTGCGCCCCCGGCGTGTGGGAGCCCACCAGCACGAGGACGGAGCCCGGAGCGCCTATAAAAGGAGCAGGAGCTCCGCCATGGAGGGGGATCGCGCAATTGCACCCCCAGTTGATCTCCAGTCGGCGAACCGCCTCCTAGACCCAAGAAGCCTTAGCCAAACAGATAGAACAGCTAACTGCGGTAGGAGGAAGACGACCATTGTGTCCCTCTCCAAGCACTAAGCTGTCTCGAGAGAGCCTTCAGCAAGCTAATTGTCCTGTAACCTTCACAGTTCAATACAGACAAGCAGGAGTAGCGGTTTTAGCTCCTCCTGAGGGCCGTGAACCTGGGTACGGGCCGTTGTCCCTCTCTGGCGTGATTGTCCCTCTTCAGGCTCGCCGAGCATCGTCGTCGAGCCTCTCGGGAGTTGTTAGACCTCCGTGTTCAGTCCCCCCTTCGAACATCTCTTCAGGGGGAGACTACCCCTGTTACGTGGGAGTCACTCCTCGACATTTGGCGCGCCAGGTAGGGGACTGAGGCGCGTCTTCAACCTCCGAACTCCGCGCCATGATGGACACCCGCGCGACGCGCGCCAACCGGCGTACCTCTGAGAGAGCTCACACCGAGCCCGGCACTGCTCCCACCCGTGGCCGCTGTGGTCGCCCCCGCACGACCGAGCGCGCTGGCACCGGCCCGCGCGTGGAAGAGCCAGAGAGCGAGGAGCACCGCGGCGGAGACCAGCGCGACGATGAGGACCTCTCCGGGCGCCGTGAGGACGCTGAGTCCTCGCACCCGTCCCGGCGCCAGAGCGTGTCCACTCGGGAACACCACGAGCCCGCCCCGCATACCGCGCTGCTCATGGCCCAGGAGCTCCTCCGCTACCGGCCAAGTGCCGAGGCACACGACCAGTGGCTGGACCGCCTCCACCACCTCGTCGACATCGCAACCACACGCCCTGCTCCGTCGCGCTCCATCGTGCCTTCCGGCCCTGCAGGGACGGCCGCACCAGGTGCGCCCCCACCGCCGCCAGGACCACCTCCGGCCGCGGCGCAGCGGGCTCCCTCACATGCTTCCTCGCCGCACGACTGTCAAATCGTGCAGCGCACAGCGCCTGACGCGCGAGTGGGCATGGAGCGACGCCGAGACCTCCAGAACCGCCTCGTCGAGGAGCTCGGCCAAGCGGGGCAGCAAAACCGCAGGGCCCTCCAGGGAGGAACGGCCACCTATGCCTCAGGCTGCATGGCCTTCACGCGCGCCCTGCGTCGTGTGGTCTGGCCGCAGAAGTTCAGGCCAGCGCTCCCCAAGGGCTTCGACGGGTCCACCAACCCTCTCGAGTTCCTGCAGCTCTACACCACCTCCATCCAGGCTGCAGGGGGCGACGACAAGGTCATGGCCAACTGGTTCTCCCACGCCCTCAGGGACTCAGCGCTGTCCTGGCTTCTCAACCTGCCGGAGGACTCCATCGACTCCTGGGAGGAGCTCTGCAGGCAGTTCGTCGCCAACTTCAAGCGCCCAAATGGTATCGCGCTCAAGTGTGTCCCTCCTGAGGAAGGCCGAAAGCTGATTAAGGACATCCACAGCGGGGAGTGCGGCCACCACTCATGTGCGCGCACCCTCGCAGGCAAGGTCTTCAGGAGCGGCTTCTACTGGCCTCAAGTGCTTCAAGATGCGGTCGCCATTGTGCAAACCTGCGACGCCTGCCAATTCCGCGCCAAGCAAATTCATCAGCCGGCACTGGAGCTTCAAACCATCCCGCTCTCCTGGCCATTTGCGGTCTGGGGGCTGGATATCTTGGGCCCCTTCCCAAGGTCGCAGGGGGGCTACCGTTTCCTCTTCGTGGCCATCGACAAGTTCACCAAATGGACCGAAGTTGAGCCAGTGCGCACCATACCAGCGGGGGCCGCGGTGAAATTCATCAGAAGCTTGGTCTGCCGCTTCGGCGTGCCCAACCGCATCATCACCGACAACGGCTCGCAATTCACCAGCGGTGTCTTCCGAGCCTACTGCGACAAGCTTGGCATCAAGATCTGCTTCGCCTCGGTAGCTCACCCACGCAGCAACGGTCAAGCCGAGCGAGCAAACGCAGAAGTCCTCAAGGGCCTCAAGACCAGGAGCTTCAACATCCTCAAGGGCCACGGCAAGGGCTGGATCGACGAGCTCCCCTCCGTGCTCTGGTCCATACGCACAACTTCCTCGAGGCCTACAGGCGAAACGCCGTTCGCCCTGGTTTACGGAGCTGAGGCAGTCCTCCCCGCAGAAATCAAGCATGGATCGCCGCGGGTCCTTGCCTTCAACGAGGACACCCAAGAAGGCCTCCACAACGACGACCTGCTGCTTCTCGAGGGACTGCGCCGTCAGGCCGCCCTCAGGGCGGCAGGGTACCAGCAAGACCTGCGACGCTACCACAGCCGCCATGTGCGCTCACGCACCCTTGAGCCGGGCGAACTCGTCCTCAGGCGAATTCTCTCCAGGGAGGTCTCCACAAGCTCTCGCCGATGTGGGAAGGCCCTTACAGGGTCTCCCACGTCGCCAGGCCTGGCGCAGTACGCCTCGAGACCGAAGACGGCATCCCCGTCAAGAACCCGTGGAACATCGCGCACCTGCGCAAGTTCTACCCGTGATCGCAGTCACGCCAGGCATTTTTTGTCTCTAGAGGGAAGCCCATGGCTTCACCTCCAAGCTTCTCAAAGCTTCTCCCGAGGCCCAGCCCTCCGAGCTCTCCTGCAAATGAGCCCTCGCAGGCCGCAGTGAACCTCTGCCACTAATGGGTGGTCCCCATTCCTCGACATGGAAGGAACGTTAGCTTGGCAAACCCAAGTGTAATGAACCGATTTTCGTTCCAAGTGAACTTTGCGCTCAGGCGCCACTTTCGTTTCCTAAGTGAACTATGCGCTACGGCGCCGCTGTGTAATATTTTGGTGGTGAGTTTATTTCAGCATTATTTTCCTTATTGAAAATGGGCGCTTATATCTCTCCACATGCGCACCTCGCGAGCGGGGGCTGAGTACGGTGCCAGTGCCTCAAATGACACACCAGCAGCACTGCAAAACCCAAGGATCCGAGCTCTGGTTAGAGGGCAGGCCCTCACAAACACGCCATCTCTACAAAGGACCTTGGTACTCTCTCTCCTCGCAAGGAACGCCTGAGGAGACCTATAAGCGCGCATTAGTCCATGGTAAAGTGCACAAGCGTTTGGTCCTGCCTCTCTAACATCTATAGGGAACAAGCGTCTCTACAAGCCTGAGGAGGCAGCAGGGAAAAACCCTTGAAGAGGGCCTCCCCGACGAGCTAAAAAGTCTCTTCAGGGCAAAAGCCTCGAGAAGCTAAGTCCCGCTCCTGCGACTCGAGAGCCTTTTCCCCCCCAAGCGCACGTTTGTCCCTCGAGCGATTTCGTTCTCCCTTACGCTTCATGGACTACTTGCACGTCAAGGGGGAGCACTTGGGCATCGCGACCCAGGGCTCTTACCTCTCCAAGCCTTAAACTCCCCCCGGCCTTGCTAAGTCATTGCTCTAGCATACCGTAGCGGCGGAGTCATAGTGCGAAGAGATGGGTCCCAACGACGCAGAGAAAACATAGACATGAAAGTAAAGCAGAAAAGGCCTCTCGAGGGGCAAACAAGCTAGCATAAATAAGCTTAAAGAGGTATATTACAGGCCCAAAACGTACAATGTCTGAATACAAAAAATTGCTTCAGATACTAGCGCTCAAAGGCGCGATCAGCAAGACTCAGGCGGAGTCCGCGCCAGCACGCTCCTCCTCAGCGTCCTCCTCCTCGGCAGGGGCGGCCTCCTCCTCGCTGTCCTCCGCAGCCACCTCCGCACGCTTGAAGCGGTTGCAGAAGGCCTCCACTTGCTCGCGGAGGGCGTTGGAAACCTGCAGGGCCTCTCCAGCCGGGCGCGCCTCGGTCACCGTGGAGAGGTCGAAGCTGGGCGAAAGGAACCGGAGGTTGGTGAAGATGCGGTCGACCACCACCTCCAAAAGCTGGCGGCTCTCGACCTCGATCACCTCGCGGAGATCGCCGGCGGGACCCTCGAGGGCCGTGAAGAGCTGGTCGAAGTAGACCAGGTACATCGCAGCATCACCACGACCGCGAGCCTCGGTGAGCGGCGCTTCCGCGCCAAGCTGGGCCGCGAGCTCGTTGCCTCTCGCTACCAGTGCCTGGAACATGCGGTCCCGCTGCTTCGCGAGCACGAGAGCCGCCTGCGCGGTGTCCACCGCCTCCGTCACCTGCTTGGCCGCAGAGCCCGCTTGCCCCTCCACGTCCTTGATGAGGGCGTCCAGCTCCAGGGCAGCAGCCCGGCGGCCCTCCTCAGCCTGGCGGTAGGCGTCCTTGGCGCGTTGGAGGCGGACCTCGAGCTTGGAGTTGACCTTCTCAAGCTCCGCGATCCGCTTGGCGTCAGCGATGTGCTTGGCCTTGAAGCGGTCCTCCTGCTTCTTGGCCTTGTCGCGGAACTCCTGGGAGATGGTCCGCCTGAAGTCTTTCTCGCGCTCCGCGAGGGCGGCCTCCGCCTCCTTTTTCTTCTCAGCGAACCGCAGCTGGAAGCGCTCCAGGGTTTGCCTCTGGGCGGTGACGTTGTCGTCGTGCCGCTGGAGCGCTTGGGCCAGGTCCCCCTCACGCGCCTCGAGCTCTTCCCGCTTGGTGGCCAGCTCACCCTCCGCCTGGAGCCGCTGCTCGTCGCGCCGCTCCACGTCCTTCTCCCTGGAGGCCAGCTGCCGCTCACGCTCGGCTAAGCTCTTGCGGTCCTCCTCCAGGGTCTCCTGCGCGGCCCGGTGGGCGGAGAGGAGCTGGGACTCTAGCTGGGAGACCTCGCGGCGCTTCTGCTCCAGCGAGCCCTCCATAGCCGCGCGCTCGGCCTTCACCTTCGCGAGGAGATCGGCGGCCGCTTCGCGCGCATCCTGGAGGGGGGCAAGGAGCTCGTCTGCTTCGCGGACGGCTCCCTCTCGGACCTCCTTGGCAAAGCGGATGGCCTCCTCGCGGGCGGCCTGGAGCGCCTGATCCTCCTGGCGCCGGGCCTCAACCGCGGCATGGAAGCGCCCCCAGGCCCCCGCGAGCTCGTCGCGCTGCTGAGCAAGCTGGGCGTCCTCAAAGGCGAGCTGCGCCTCCAGGCCCTCCAGGGACTCCCTCACCACGCGGAAGGCCACCGCGCGGTGTCCCCTGCTCCAGTCCCAGCCGCTCAGGACCAGGCCGCGCTGCGAGGAGGGCCCGGCCCCGGCGTCGAACCTTGAGGATGAGGCCTCTGGGCGTGCCAGGGGGCTAGGCTTCTCCCGATCCTTCGCCGCGCCCAGGATGGTCTCGCCGCCCTCGTCGCCTGGTCGCGTCGCCTCTTGCGCCTCGCCCCCCGCTGTGGGGCGTGGCGGAGAAGGAGGAGCTCCCCCTGCAGAGGCGCCCGCGCTTGGTGGGCCCTGGTCTGCCTCGGCCTCTGGTTGAGCGGGAGGCGTAGCCGTGCGAGGTGGGGTGGCCTCGCGTGCCAGAGTCGACTCACGCGGCGGCGTAGCCGCGCGAGGCGGTGCAGGAGCTCGAGGAGGGCTGGCCGACCACTCTTCCTGCACCTCCACCACCAAAGGCACGGGGGGCGGTGCAGCGGCGTCCGCCTGAGGCGCTGCTGCCTCCGCCAGAAGCTCAGTTGCCTCCGCCTGAGGCGCTGCTGCCTCCGCCAGAAGCTCAGTTGCCTCCGCCTGAGGCGCCTCTTCGGCTGGGCCTGCCGTGACCGTCTCCCCAGGCCTCGCGGCCTCTTCAGCCACGGCCTCTGCCGCGGCTCCCTTCACCTCCGCTGCCTTGCGGAGCCGGCGGCGTTTCGCGGGCACTAGGTCGCTGAAAGGAATCAGGGAGCGGTTGTCAGAAATATGAGAAGGAGAATGCAATAACCAGGCAATTAGCGATTGCAGGTGCTTACCCGGACCACTTGGCGCCGGTGTCAACCCACGCCAAGCCTGGCGAGCGCCAGGAGGGCTTGGGCCTGGCGTCTGGCCTCTCCAGAGGCGCCTCGGCTTTCCTCTTAGAAGGGACGTCGGAGGGCCTCGCGCCAGGCCTGTCGCTGGCCGCCTTGGACCGGGGCTCGCGATGCCCCAGCAAGGACTCCTCGTCAGAGGCCTCCCCTTCGGACTCCTCCTCCTCCGCGCGACGCGTGGGCGCCCCCGCGAAGGCGCCTTCGTCGTCACCAGACGAGATGTCGCAAATCTCGCCCGCTTGGGGCCTGACCCTCGAAGAGGCCTCCTCGCCCGCCGCGGCCTCCTCCTCGCCCGCCGCGGCCTCCTCGCCCGCCGCGGCCTCCTCCTCGCCTGCCGCGGCCTCATCCTCGCCTTGCCCGGCTCCTGAGGCAGAGGGCGTCTCTGCCCCCTCCGCATCGTGCACCACAGGCACGGGCACTATCTTCCGCGCCGGGCCTGCCGGAGTGTACGGAGGAATCCCCTCCAGAACGGCCAGACGCTCAGTCATGTTGTACTGATGCAGAGGCCTGAGGGAGATCGGGAGTTCCTCCATGGCGGGCACCGCGGGGTTGATGAAGAGCGCGGACAGGACGTTGTCGACGGCATCCTTGTCGTTGTCCTCGCGATGGAGCCGCATCTTGTCATTGGGGCCGGAATACATCCACATTGGCATCGCGTGCGCCTGGAGTGGGGCGAGGCGGCGCGTCACGAAGTCCGCCACGACGATTTGCCCCGTGAGGCCTTCCTCCCGGAGGTAGCTCAGGCGGCCCGACAGCATCACGTTCTGCGCGCCGCAGAAGGTGGCCTTGCCCCAGTGTGAGTTTTTCACGGGCGGCGCGTCAGGGACCTCGAGGAAGGCGCTTGGCTGCTCCACGCCGACGAAGAACCACCGCTGGCGGAAGTCGTCCACCTTCTTCGTCACGGAGGTGATGGCCTTGCCCTCGCTCCACGACATGGGGATGTAGACGCTCCCCATGCCGTCCACGATGCGGAAGGAGACGCACCCCGAGCGCTCGTTCTTCGCCGTGCTCCGGAGCGCGTAGAAGCACCGGAAGAGCTCCACCGAGGGCTCCACGCCTAGGTATGCCTCGCAGAGGTAGGCGAAGATGGCGAGGATGAGCACCGAGTTGGGGTGGAGGTGCAGCAGTTGGATTTGGTAGAAGGCCAGCACCGCCTCCAGGAACGGGGAGAAGGGCGGCACCAAGCCCGCCGAGACGCAGTGCTGGAAGATGGGGAAAAACCCTCGCGGGCGTTTCCCGTGCGCCGCGGGCTTGAGCGCGGTGGCGCCGTGCTCGTTGGTCCGGTCCGCCACCAGGAAGCGGACCTTCTCGAGCGCCTTGTCGTTGACGCGCACGCCTAGCAATGCCGCACCGTGTGCGGCCTCGGCGGGCGCCGCTTGCGATGAAGACCCCGCGGCCGCCTTGCCCTTGTTCTTCGGCGGAGTCATCGTCGGAGGGAAGAAGGGAACGGCGCGAGGGGAAGTTGGAGAAATCGGAGAAGAGGGCGCCGGAATGCAGGAGCGGAGAGCTCGGTGCGGATGGCGTCTGCGAGAAGAAGTGGGAGTAGTAACGGCTCCCTGCTCCGGCGCCGGGGCTTTATGTCTCGTCAAGGAGCGGTTACCGGGGCGTGGTGGGACCGCCCACGACGCACGCCCCGCATCGTGCGCATCCGTTGCTCGCCGGAGTGACGCGTGGCTTGGCCCGGCCCGCAGGATTGGCCCCACGACGCTTCGCCTAGACCCAACGGGCCTCGTCGTGCCCGTCGTGGGCCCGGGGGCTACTGTCGGCCCAGTAAGGACCGGGGTATGCACGGCCCACTCCCTACAGGCCTCGCCCGCGTGGAACTTCGGCAGAACGACTAAGGACCAAGCTACCGCTTGGAGGGATCCTCGAGAGGCATCCCCTCTTGAGGGCCTGAGGAGGACGCCAGGGCCTGAAGAGGACCCCGCGCCTCAGGAGACTCCCCAGGCGAAACCCGCCTGGGGGGAAGTCAGCAGAGAACCCCTCCACAGGCAACCGTGGCCCTGTGGAGACACTTCGCAGCAAAGCAAGCGCTGCAGGGCGCACATGGCCTCTGCAACGGCTGCCGGGTGACGCGAGCGTCCCAGCTGCCACTACGGTGATAAAGGGGTCAACAAAGCCGCGCCGCTTGCGTCCAAGACTTTCCTCTTTGGTGATAAAGCGGCTGGACGGCGCAACGCTCCAAGGAGGTCGTCATCGTGGGCTCCACCACTGCCTCTGCTGCGCCTCCGAGCCGCTCTGCAACGTCTGCAGCTGGTCGGCCACGGCGCGCTACTTTAGCACGGATGAGCCACGTCCATGGACGGAGGAGCCGCTGTGGACTCCCTCTCCTTTGCGCCCCCGGCGTGTGGGAGCCCACCAGCACGAGGACGGAGCCCGGAGCGCCTATAAAAGGAGCAGGAGCTCCGCCATGGAGGGGGATCGCGCAATTGCATCCCCAGTTGATCTCCAGTCGGCGAACCGCCTCCTAGACCCAAGAAGCCTTAGCCAAACAGATAGAACAGCTAACTGCGGGAGGAGGAAGACGACCATTGTGTCCCTCTCCAAGCACTAAGCTGTCTCGAGAGAGCCTTCAGCAAGCTAATTGTCCTGTAACCTTCACAGTTCAATACAGACAAGCAGGAGTAGCGGTTTTACCTCCTCCTGAGGGCCGTGAACCTGGGTACGGGCCGTTGTCCCTCTCTTGCGTGATTGTCCCTCTTCAGGCTCGGCGAGCATCGTCGTCGAGCCTCTCGGGAGTTGTTAGACCTCCGTGTTCAGTCCCCCCTTCGAACCTCTCTTCAGGGGGAGACTACCCCTGTTACGTGGGAGTCACTCCTCGACAGTCAACAGGCACAAAAGTCATGTATAACTCTACCATAACATCACTTACTTTTCCTAAAGCATATTTAATGGAATCATCAGCAAGTGAAAGTTCAATAGAGCATTTTTCAAGATTCTTTAATTCAAGTACTTCATATAGTTCCTTAGACATAACAGAGACACTAGATCCTAGATCTAATATGGCATGGTGTGTCTCTTTTCCAATTGTTACTAATACCTTGGGAACCCAAGTATCCCCAAGCTTAGGTGGTGTCATAGCTTCCTTGTTATACCTATCAATTTTCTCATTTAAAACATGGCTAGCAATAAAAGAACCAAAACCAGCTTGATTAATATCAATAGAAGGATCACTAGCAAATTTCTGTAAGATAGACATAAGTTATCCAAGCTACAACTCTCTAAGTCAAGTAGTGGTTCCTTGACTTCACTAAGCATCTTAACTTCTTCAACCTTTTTCTCAAGAGGATTATCACTTTCAATTTCATTAAATTCATTCAAACTATTAAGATAAGACATGAATGCCAACAAGTATTCAGGATATTGTAACAACTCATTAAAAGTTTCTTCCAAAGTAGGTGGAACATTTTCAGCAATATTAATAGAACTAACTCCAACCACTGGTGGTGCTTGTGGTTTCCCTGCAGACATACTCAATAAAGTGGCTTGATTATCAGCTAGTTTCAAAAGGGCTTTATCTAGTCCTTCAGCTTGTAGTTGTAAACCTTTAATATCAGAACTAATGGAAGTGAAAGCTTTATTCAACTCTTGTATCATGGTATTATGACTAGCAACTTGTTCCATAAGAATTTTATTAGCATCAAAATTATCATTACTTGAAGGCATAGGTTTCCACTTATTATCATTACTTCCAGGATATGGAACAAAAGGACGGGTGTTTGGAACATATGGAGGTTTACTATAAGAATTATAGTTGTTGTTACCAAACCCACTATTACCATATCTAACAAAGTTAACATCAACATTTTCAGGATTGTTACTCACTAGTTCTTGCAAAGGAACATTCTCAATATTTTGTTTATTAATAAAAGCAAGAATAGTATCCATTTTAGATGACAAGTCACTACTTTCTTCTATGGAGTTTACTTTCCTAGGGGGATTAGGTGCTCTTTCAGTGTTCCATTGACTATAGTTTTGCAAAATACTCTCTAAGATGTTCTTAGCTTCTACTAGTTTTACTCATAAATGCCCCTCCAACAGCAGAATCAAGGATATTTCTAGACATGTAATTTAGACCATTGTAAAAAGAGTGTAATATGGTCCATTCGTTAACCCCATGTGAGGACAAGTTCTAAGCATAAGTTTTATCCTATCCCAAGCCATAGCAACATGTTCATTTTCATTTTGCCTAAAAGAAAGGATATTGTTTCTATTTTGCAAAATTTTAACAGGTGGATAATACTTCTTAATGAAAGCTTCTTTTAAATCATCCCAAGTATTAATACTATCAGTAGGTAGTGAATGCAACAACTCTTTAGCTTTCCCTCTAAGTGAAAAAGGAAATAACTTTAATTTCAGAATATCACTTTCAACATTTTTAAATTTTTGCATGTCACATATTTCAACAAAATCATGAAGATGCATAAAGGCATCCTCCATAGCACTACCACCAAATTGTTCCTTAGTTATCAAGTTCAACAAACTAGGACTCACTTCATAACTCTCAGCTGTTATCTTAGGTGTAGCAATAGGCCTAGCAATAAATTGATCATTTGGAGTGTTTGTGTAGTCACACAACTTAGTTCTTTCTCCCATTGTAGCAAGTTTTTATGTATTTTTTTAATTTTTAATGCACAAAATGAAAATAAAATGACACTAAATAATGCCAGAAAATAGTCTTGATGATCGTAGATGACCTGTGTCAAAAGAATACGGTTAGTTTGAGACTCCAAGTGCAAAGTGTATAGTAAGGAAAAAGACTTATTTTCCCCACGAGGGTGACTCGAGGGTTTAATATTGAACTCTGGGGGAAATGAACCAAAAGTTGTTGTCAACTTATCCTTCTTTATGTAACCTACAAAACAAAGTAGATTGTTTTGTGCCCTCAACCTCACCAAGTGGTTGTCAAGCACAAGGTGTAAGTAAAAGATATATAAATAATTGCAAAACAGAAATAAATATGCAATGGTGGTAAATAAAAGTGCAAGGATGGTATAAATGATAATGGATGATGTTTTTGTGCTTTGTATGGTATTTGCAAGATGTAAAAGTATTTTTGTATTTCCGGATTTAATAATGGCAGAAAATGTAAAGTGCAATAAAAGTGTTGGAAAGGTGTTGACTAGGCTTTATGGTTTCACAAATGCACTCTCTCTTTTATATAGTGGTAGAGAACGGAACATAGGAATTGGCATATGAGATTGCAACAAGACAAGTTATTAATAATATGGGCATCACGTCTTAACATAGAGATCTTTTGGTTATTAATCTCTCTTATACTCCACCAAGATGCGAACTAAATCATAACACCTCAGTAATTAAGGTAAACAGAGTATAGCTTTAAGTTCAATGACATGAAGTTTAAATAAGAACATGCTAGATCTAGTCATGGTGATAGCGGCAATGTCACCCACATATCCCCGGTAGCATGGTATTTCCTTTATCCCTAGTGAGGCAACAAAGTAAGGTAAAAACCCAAGTGGATCACGGTATTGCTGTCAACTTACCACAAAACCACCCCCTGCTACTCCAACTAATGCACACGTTCCCCCTCCCACGCTCTCATACACATGTTGGATCAAAACAGATAGATAAGAACGGGGTACATAATATGCATCTACTTTCATAACAAAGACATAATATTGGCAATCATCATAACAAATATCAACTTAAGTGATCCACCACAAAGGTATTACATATACGACCATAATCATGTTCAGCAGCTCATATGACACTAATTAGTGAAGCTCAAGAGAGAGGAGACATACATAAGTTACTTCCACAAACCCATAGTCCACGGGTGGACTACTCCCTCTTCATCATGGAGACGGTGGAGAAGTCGTTGGAGAAGGTGGAGACCACACCGGCAGCGCCCCGCTGGAGTTTTCCCCCTCCAATCTGCAGCTCCAGGTCTCTGTTTCGTGGATTCTGTGTTTCTGCGGCGCTCCTCTCCGAAAGGGCTCGGGGGAGTATTTTTATAGTCGTTTTTAGGTCAAGAAGAAGCCACGGAGATGAAGATCGACGGCATCAGAGGCTCGAGGGCCAAGAATAGGTGCCCCACGCGGCCAAGGAATCTGGTCACGTGGGCCCCCTCTTTTGCCCCTCGGCCTTCCACTTTTGCACTTCCTTCGCTCCTACGCTTTGTTCCTTCCAAAAAATGATTTTCACGGAGTTTCAGGTCATTTGGACGACGTTTGGGTCCCTGAAACATCAAAATATAGAAAAAGGGGTTTTCTGACAGCGCAGGGTTTATTCCAAATAAATAGGGAAAGTGTGAAATATTCCCAAAAACATTATAAAACATTAATACAACCCTTATATGATGCAAATATGGATGAAATATGAGTAATACAATGCAAAGTTCATGTATGCATTTTACATGCATCAACAAGCAGTTTTGATTAGGAATTCACTGTAAATACTAGCAGATAGGTTTTTAGGAGTTTTTGATATGGCAGTTAAATAAAGTACGAGTAAATAAAAGACAGTAATAATAATTGCAGCGAGTGGTCCAATCCTTTTTAGAGCAAAGGATAAGCCGGTAGGTTTACTTATGATGACCAAACGTTCTTGAGGACACACGGGAATTTCGGATAGTGCTTTCGCTTCATATAGATGATTACTCTCTAAATGCATGCATAAGTGTCCATAGAACTAATAAATCCATGTTAAACAAAGTAAAGTAACATTCAGCATCAAAACATGAATAAAAGATAGTTCTTGATAAAACACTTCAAATTAATACTCATTAAAAAGCACATGAATCATGCAACTATATGTATCTTTTGAATGAACTCAAACATCCCTATCCCAGTATTTTTAATAGCAACCAACTTAATTCAACCCAAATTTCCAGTAGCTCTCTCATAACATAAATAAAAGTGGTGGTCTCAAGAAAATAAAAATCAAACCGAAATAAAAAGAACAATAAAAGACGCTCCAAGTTTATGCGATAAAGTGTTTCAATCGAAAACCAGAAGTTAGACGTGTGCAAACCGAGAGTGTGTTGGTCCAGTGGGGTTGTCTTCGCATCCCTGAGCTTATGGTATTCACCATCCTTGGATAACTCTTGGTGCATCTTCTTTAATCCCTGTGAAAAAACTTAAAAACACAATTTCTCCCATTTCTTTTCTGTGGGGGGACATTAGTAGTAATAGATAAATGAATTGCTTGCTGCATGAAATCCTTAAACAAATATTCACATGAATGTACAGAAAGTGTATAATGTTATATGCTTACTTATAAACTCAATTTTGTAACAAAGATTCAATTTAAAAGTTCAAAGAATGCATCAAACAAAATGCGACAGAATCTGTCCAGATAAACAGCAGCAGCAAAACGTATTTATTTACCCTACTTAGACATGTCCAAAAAATCAGAAAAAAACATGCATACAGAGGATGAAAAGTTGTAACTACAGTTCAAATTTGAGCTTATTGGAGTTACAGAATAGGAATTAAAAATCATACCGTGCACAAATTCGTGCTGGAATAAAATCTCCGAATAGAATGTGCAACTTTTTTTTTCAATCCGAAATAGGTAAAAATTTATTAAAAATTCCAGAACCTAAACTAAAAACTAAGTCTCTTGTTACAGCAAGAGGACACAAAGAAATTAAAAAATAAAAGCAACCGGGTTGCCTCCCATAAAGTGCTTTCTTTATAACCATATAGCTAGGCTTACTTATTTGTTGTCAAGATGGTTGGAGTGAGGTGGCTTGGCATCCCAAATTTGAATTCTTGTACTTATTAGATATATGTGGGGAGAGCCTACGGGTGACATCCCCATGTTTGAGTGTTTTTCCCTCGAGATCTTTGTTCATCACACTCAACTCTTTCAGTTGAAAATTCTCTTTACACAACACCCATCATAAAACTTGATTAGAGGGTCAGTGTCTCCATAAATTAAATCCACATAGGTACAATAATGACATATCATGAGTTGATTCTAAATATTAACTACTGTCACTATGGTTGTGTATTGTTCATTGATCAAAAGAACCACACAAAACACAAGTAATGAGACTAATGGAAAATAAAGACAGAATCTGTCAAAAACTGGACAACCCGTAAAGAGTGAATTTTCAGAGGCACTTACTTTGCTCAAATCAGAAAACTTTTAACTAATGAAATGTGTAATAACACGTGAATATTTCTGAGTAAAATGTCAGGTCAAAATTACTTTTCTGTGATTTTTAACAATTTTTGCAGTAAACCCCAGGAATCTATTTTCTGGACAGCAAATTACTATTGTTTAATCCTACCTCTCAAAGGAGGTTATTCTTGCCATAAAGATGAAAAATAAGATAAAAAGGTAATGTTACAGTATTAAACAAGCACCTTTACTCAAAAACCAAAACTTAAAGTGAAGATAAAAAATCTTGGGTTGTCTCCCACAAGCGCTTTTGTTTAACGTCTTTTAGCTAGACATGTTAGTTTTACTAATGCTCACATAGGAATAAAAATTGAAAGGCAAAAGAGAGCATCAAGAGGAAAATATGAAACCCATTTAAGTCTAACCCACTTTCTATCCATTGGAATCTTGTAAGAAAATCATTGAAACACAAAGCAAGTAGCATAGGAAGATAAAATAAGAGCAATTTCAAGATTTTCAACTTCAAGAGAGAAAACGTAATAATATTGCATGTTTATAACCATGTTTTCCCCTCTCATAATAATTTTCAGTAGCATCATGAATAAATTCACCAATATAATTATGACATAAAGCATGTCTTTCATGATCTACAAGCATAAAAGTAATAACACTCTCCACATAAGTAAAATCCTTGTTATTAGAGATAGTGGGCATAAAACATTTATAATCATCATTGTAATAATCATATATAGGAGGTATATCATAATCATAATAAACTTTATCCTCAATAGTAGGTGGACTTAAAATATCATATTCATCATTGTAATCATCGTAAATGGGAGGCATAGTGTCATCAAAATAAATTTTCTCTTTCAATCTTGGGGGACTAAAAATATCATATTCATCAAAACAAACTTCCCCAAGCTTAAGGTTTTCGGTAGCATTAGCAATAAAGGTGTTCAAATAATTCATACTAATAGTATTACCAATGACATGATTGTTATGCAAATAAATTTCCATGTGTTTTTTTAATTTTCTCCTCAAACACTTCATGTCCTAACTCAAGATAGATATTATAAAGTTCTCTAATTTTTTTGTTGTTTTCCATTTGATATATAAGAAAACATAAAACTGAAAGTAAAACTAAAATAAATGCAAAACTGAAAGTAAACTAATATCTAGTACAAACAAGAATAAAAACTTAAGTGCTACACTCCCCGGCAACGGCGCCAGAAAATGTCTTGATACCCACAAGTATTGGGGATCGTTGATGTAACGCCCCAAATTTTGGAAGCAAGAAAAACTTAATTATAAAAGACCCAAAATTTAGGGCCGTGACGAGGGGTGTCCCCGTCAATACCCTCGACTGATAGCCTAGGGTTAGAGTTATGTGGTAGAGAACGCATAGTGTTAGTAGATTCGTCGGCTGACTACCGGGAGTTACCCAGGTTCAGGGCCCTCGACTGAGGTAACACCCCTACTTCCTGCCTGTCTGTATTGATTGTGGAATATGCTGCGATTACAATGTCTAGCGAGATGTCGATCTCGCTAGGGTTTGGTGGTTCTGGATGAGCGTGTCCCTGATCGGCTGCCCTCCTAGCCTTTATATGGGGGGCTAGGTCTCGGGTACGTAACCGACTAGGAGTACATATATGGAAACTACAACCGACTATGACTAACTTGGAAAGCAATCTTCGTGTTGGGCCTTCCTTGATGGGCTTTGTCAGTCTCTTGACAATCGGGCTTTAGTCATCACATGCACAAGGTACCCACACGAAGGGGTACCCGTTCGGTATAACCTTGTCATTAGCCCCCGAATGCTTGGCTAATTCGGAGAATCAGTCATGGACTCACTCAATAGTGCACATCTCATGTTTTATGCTTTATGCCATATGTTTCGTATTGTCTTTTGACTGTGAGTTTTGACAAAGGATTTTGACTTAGTAGGCCTGGATTTACTCGATGAATCAAGACCAGTTAACTGCACATTTGGGAAAAACCTTACTAGTCTTCAATCAAGTTCAAGTCCTTGGGCTCGAACCTGCAACACACTGGACAGACTCGACTCAGGCCGTTGTGGTCTTACTGATTCGTTCTGCAGTTTCAACTTTTCTATCCAGCGCATCCGCCGGGATTTTCATCACGTCTGTTGACATGGAAAGAATAAGGACTTAGCACTGCCGGAGTGGTCCTCAGCCCAGCTCGACTGATCGGCGGGTCTTACCTTTGCATTTCACGCATGCAGCATCTGAAGTGCCATCGACTGACTTAATTCGGGAATTCTTTTGAACTTTTACTTTTGACTGAGGCGAGTCTCTTTACCGACTGCCTTTTTTTTGCTTTTTTGAATCTATCGGGTGCGCGACAGCGCTCCCGATGGGAGTAGCCCCGAGATTGTGCTTTATTGCTTGTAATAGAGGATAATCTCAAATTTGCGTTTTCATTATCTATGTTAGTCAAAGACATTTTTATCCGCTCCCGATGGGAGTACACTCGACCATTCGTATAGCGCTTGCTTTTCTGACTTAGTCGAGAGACTTTTGCAAGTTCGTGTATGTTTGGCCAATCGACCAGCTGTCGACTGTCATCTTATGACTCTGCTGCTTCTGCTAGCTTGGGTGACGTCACACGCATGACGTCTTTGGCGTGTGTGCAGAGCCTGTGACAAGACATGTCATTGTGGGCCCATTTGTTTGACCGCGGGAGATGCCGGTTCAGTTTTGATTTGACCGGGCGTGGCGTATTTTCCGCGGGCGTGATCATAACTTCCTCGTTTTACGTGCATAGTGGGCGGCGTGGGCAGCGACGGTTGCCCTTTGATCATGACACGTGGCCAAGGGATCGCGTGCGGACGGCCGAGATCATTTCGCGTGCTGTAGTAAATACAAATCTCGCCCCCGTTTGCGTTTTTACCCTGCCATTTGCCTCTTCTGCTCCTCTGCTCATATTCTTCCTCGCGCGCTTGTCTCTCCTTCTGCTTCGTCCACCTTGCGCCATGGCTCCTAAGAGAAAGAGCGCTGCTGCTGCATCCTCTGTCGCCAACGCCGGCAAGAAGGGGAAGGCGACGGCGACCGCGGCGGCTCCGGTGGCGGATTCCTCCGCCGCTTTGAAGAAAGTCTCTGGTGACTGGGTCAAGTCCGCAGTCACCGAGAAGAAGATGTCGGCATTCCGCCAGGCTGGATTACTCCCACCAGCGGACAAGCTTGCAGCCCGCGCTCTGTCGAACAAGGAGATTCCTCCCGAGCCTCGTGTCTGCGAGCGGGTATGTTTTGCTGAGTTCTTGCCTCGCGGCTTTGCCTTCTCGCTCCATGATTTTGTGCGCGGGCTCCTTATGCCTACGGGGTGCAGATCCACGATCTCACCCCCAATAGTATCTTGCACATTGCCTGTTTCATGGTATTGTGTGAGTGATTTTGGGGGTGTCCCCTAGCTAGGCACTCTGGAAATCTATCTTCCAGGTGCGTCATATGTGCCGCGACGGGTGCGTATGTCCGACTGATGGCGTCGGCATCCAAGTTCGCAGTGACTGCCACTACTTCAACCTCAAGGCAGTCGATTCTGCCCAAGGATGGAGGAGAAAGTGGTTTTACGTCCCAGTCGACTAGGACGTGCGCCCAGCGTTCTCGACTGGGACAACCCCATTGAACACGAAGGCGTGGGAGCACTCTCTCTCGACTGAAGAGATGGAGGAGGCTGCTCCCCTTATGGATAAGATCATCAAGCTCCTGGGCACCGCTACCGGTGTCCAGTTGATGAGCACCTTCATCAAGCATCGAGTGTGGCCCCTGCAGCAACGCGCCCACCCTATGTGGCGATACGAAGGGCCACTCGATGCTACCCGGATGAGCGACATGGAGCTGTCGCCTAATGAGCTCAGCTCACATGTGAAGTACATCACCAGCATCAAGGCTGATGAACTCATCGACTTCAACTGCACCGTCACTCCGTTTTGTGCTGAGAATACTCTTCCCCAGGTAATCATGTTAAACCTTGCTTGATATTTGGAGTTGCTTGATTTCCTCCGTTTGTAATGTGTATTCATTGTTCTTATTCTGCTTCTTTTCTTGATTAGGGGCATTCGACTGCGTCCTCTCTTCCCCCCCTTCCTGAGGCTGGTCCTATTAAGGAGGCGACTGTGCTGGATGAGGGGAAGAAGGCCACTAACTCCCTTCCTGCGGCCAATTCCTCCTTTTCAGAGGGAACTGAAGTTGAGGAGGAGAACCCAGTTCCGAGGGATGGCGAGTCTGCCACCGCACCAGCCAATAAGCGTCCTCGCACGCTTCGTCAGGAAGCTTCGAGCTCTCAGTCGGGAGATGCGGGGCACAAAGAGCGGGCGGATTCCGGCGCTTTGTCGCCTGTGAAGGATGTATCTCCTCTGGCTCGGCGTTCGCCGCTGCCCTCGACTGGGTTTACTACTTTTGGAGGTCCGTGCCTCGATGCTGACCCCAGCTCAGATGAGGATGAGCACAGGTACCCGCTTTGATTTTATTTTTGCGTTCTGCTTTTTTGTTGCCTCACCTGACATCTGTTGCTATAATACCAACAGCACCAGTGCCGGGATGATTCTTCCTCCTCTAGTCGTGGAAAAAACGACTATGGCTTCCCCCCGAGCTGACTTTGAAATCGCGGAGACCACCTTGGTGGTTGAAGTGACCACTGCGGGTAAGACTCCGCCTGCTACTGCTCCAGCTGACGACCCTTCCACTTTTGCGACTCCTCTGTGGACTGAGCACGTAAGTTTTGTCCGTATATTTTGCCTGTGTATGAGTTGATCATCGTGCTAATAAGTGGCGACTGTCTCTCTGCAGCCTGTCGTTAGTGGTCTTGTGGCGGCTGGCAAAGCTTTCGTCCAGGCAGAGGAGGAGCGAGCCACTCTTCGCTCCAATCTTGAAGAACTGAGCCGTAAGTTTACGTGACTGAGCTTGTGTAGTATTTTATCCATTTGCCGTTTTATGTTCTTGCGACTGAGTTGGCGTGATAATCTCTTTAGGCGAGAAGAGTGCTATGATGAAGCGACTGACGGATCTTGATCAGAAGCTCAACGACCAACAGGTGCTTATGAAGGATGAACTCGAAAAGGCTCAGAACTCAGCCGCCACCCGGGAGGGAAAGTACGCCAGGCAGCTATTAAGCCTTGTGTATACTATGGGAAGTCAGTAGAATCTTGTTTTGCTTATGCCCTTCTTTGCTTGCTATTTGGCCGATTTCTTTAGATTTTCTCCTTTTTTGAATTTGTGAAGGTTCGGCCACCTCTTCTGCAACCAAAGATACAGCGAGTGACGGCTTGTCACTTGACCGCGTAGTCGAGAAGCTGGGCGCCGCCATTCAACACACGAAGAGTTCGTTGGATACTTCCACTCGGACCCTTGGGCATGTGTACAAGGAGGTGCTGCCTGCGGGTGACGTTCCTGCCACTGCCCAAGGTTTTTCAGATGTGCTGGGACCTGGCTCGTCGACCATGTCCGCCTTCGCGCGCGACTTGACGGTACGCGGCTCGGGGACCACCCTCAAGCTCCTTCTTGCTAATGGCGTGATTGCCGAGTATGAGGCTGCCCTATCCTACTTCCCTAGGAAGCCAGTTGGGAGACCCTTGGTGACGAGGGGTGTCCCCGTCAATACCTTCAACTGATAGCCTAGGGTTAGAGTTATGTGGTAGAGAACGCATAGTGTTAGTAGATTCATCGGCTGACAAGCGGGAGTTACCCAGGTTCAGGGCCCTCGACTGAGGTAACACCCCTACTTCCTGCCTGTCTGTATTTATTGTGGAATATGCTGTGGTTACAATGTCCAACGAGATGTCGATCTCAATAGGGTTTGGTGGTTCTGGATGAGTGTGTCCTTGATCTGCTACCCTCCTAGCCCTTATATGGGGGGTCTAGGTCTCGGGTACGTAACCGACTAGGATTACAAGTATGGAAACTATAACCGACTATGAATAACTTGGTAAGCAAACTTCGTCTTGGGCTTTCCTTGATGGACTTCTTCAGTCTATCGACAATTGGGCTGTAGTCATCACGTGCACCAGGTACCCACACGATGGGGTACCCGTTTAGTATAACCTCGTCACTAGCCCCCGAGTGCTTGGCTAATTTAGAGAATTTGGCATGGACTCACTTGTAAGTGCACGTCTCATGTCTTTATGCTTTATGTCATCTGTTTGATATTTGTCTTTCGACTATGACTTTTATGCTTTTGCCAAAGGATTATGACTTAGTAGGCCTGGATTTTACTCGAAGGATCGAGACCAGTTAACTGCGCATTGGGCAAAACCATACTAGCCTGCAATCAGATTCGAGTCCCCGGGCTCGAATCCGGAACATACTGGACAGACTCGACTCAGGCCGTTGTGGTCTTACTGATTCGTTCTGCAGTCTTAACTTTGCTACCCAGCGCGTCCGCCGGGATTTTATTCGCGTCTGCTGACACGGAAAGATTTAAGGACTTAGCACTGCTGGAGTGCTCCTCAGCCCAGCTCGACTGATCAGCGGGTCTTACCTTTGCATTTAACGCATGCAGCATCCGAAATGTCATCGACTGATGTGTATTCGGGAATTCTTTTGAGTTTCTGCTTTTGACTGCGGCGAGTCACTTTATCGATTGCCTTTTTTGCTTTTGGAATCTATCGGGTGCGCGACAGCGCTCCCGATGGGAGTAGCCCCCGAGATTGTGCTTTATTGCATGTAATGAAGGGTAATCTCAAATTTGTTTTTTCTTTATTTTAGTCAGTCGAAAAAATTCTTACCCGCTCCCGATGGGAGTATACTCGACCATCTCTGTAGCAGTCTGTATACTCGAGTGGCTTTTGAATTTTTGTATATTCTTGGAATTTTTGCTTTATGACTAGTCGAGAGACTTCTGTATGCTCTGCGTGTATCAAGTCCAGTCAATCTACCGCCCGACTGTCTCTTTTGTTTTTCGATTGTACTGCCAGATGTATGGCGTCATGCATGACAGCAGTGGCGTGCGCGCAGGGCTTTGACAGGACGTGTCACTGTGGGCCCATCTCTTTGACCGCGGTGGACGCCGGTTCAGTTCTGATTTAACTTGACGTGGCGAGATTTTTGCAGGCGTGATGATGATTTCCTCGTTTTGCGTGTGTAGTGGGCGGCGTCGTCTGTGACGGTTGCCCTCCGAGGGCGCCACGTGGTGCGGCGATTTTGCACAAACGGCTGTGATTGCCTCTCGCTCGAGGTAAATATGGATCTTTGCCGCTGTAAATTATTTTACACTTCCATTTGCCTCCTTCATCCTCTGCTCTTCCTCTTCCTCCTTGCGTGCGTTCTGCTCTTGTTTTTGTTTTCGCCATGGCTCCCAAGAAAAGCTCTGGTACTGCCATTCCCTCCTCCGCCTCCGAGACTAGCAAGAAGAGGAAGGAAGTGTCGACTGCTGCGACCGCTACAGCGGGCCCCGCTGGTGTTTTGAAGAAGGTCACCGGTGACTGGGTTAAGTCCGCAGTCACCGAGAAGAAGTTGCTGGCGTTCCGTCAGGGTGGTCTGCTTCCTCCGGCAAACAAGCTTGCTGCCCGCGCTCCTTCCAATAAGGAAATACTTACCGAGCCCCGCGTCGGCGAGCGGGTATGTTTTGCTGAGTTCTTGCCTCGTGGTTTTGCATTCCCGTTGCATGATTTTGTGCGTTGGGCTTCTGTATGCATATGGGGTGCAGATGCATGACCTCTCCCCCGAAGGTGTGTTGCACATTGTCTGCTTTATTGTACTGTGTGAGTGCTTTTTGGGGGTTTCTCCTAGTTGGGCGCTCTTGAAGTCTATCTTCCAGGTGCGTCTTATGCAATGCGATGGACGCGTGTGCTCCACCGGCAGATTTGGCATCGAGGTGCGCGATGACTGCCACTACTTTGACTTGATGGCAGTCGACCCTGCCCCAAGATGGAGAAACAAATGGTTCTACGTCCTAGTCGATCAGGTTGTAAGCCCGGCATTTTCGACTGGAACGCCTCCACTAAAAACAGAGGCGTGGGAGCATGTCCTCTCAACTGAAGAGAAGGAGGAGGCCGCTCCCCTCAACTGAAGGTCAAAAAGTTGCTGAAGACTGTGACAGGTATTCAGCTGATAAGCACCTTTGTGAAGCGATGAGTGTGGCCCCTGCAACAGCGAGCCCACCCTATTTGGCGATATGAAGGCCCACTTGACGCTACTCGTATGAGCAATGTGGAGTTGTCGTGCCATGAGTTTCATGATCATGTCAAGTACATTACCAGCATCAAGCCAGATGACGTTACTTCCTTCGACTTCACCGTGGCTCCTTTTAGCTTGGAAATTGCTCTTCCTGAGGTAAATGTGTTAGTCTTTACTTGTCTTCCAAGTTTTTGTTACCTTCTGCTTTGTCATGTGAATATTTTTTGAATATGCTGCTGCCTGTTTATGATCAGGGGCATTCGACTGCCGCATCTCTTCCTCCCCTCCCCGAGCTTGAGGAGGCAACTATGCTGGACGAGGTGAGGAAAACTGCCTCTTCTCCGCCTTCTGCTACCTCTTCTGCTGCCAAGGAAGCTGATGCCGACGAGTAGAATCCAGCCCAGGAGGGTGACGAAGCTACGGGTGGGTGCGTCGCCAAACGTCATCGTGTATGCCATTCGAAGGCCTCGAGCACTCACTCGGGAAGTGCAGGGAAGGAAGATCTGGAAGCTTTCGGTGTTTCTTCACCTGTTAACGATTCCTTGCACCCGGCGCAACACGCCCCACCCACTTCACCTGAGCCTATCAGATTTGGTGCCCTGGGCCTTGAGGTTGATCCTAGCTCCGATGAGGATGAACACAGGTATGTGTTTTGATTAAGTTTTTTGCTGTCTACATGCTTGTTGTCTTATGTTGCTATGATATCAACAGTACCAGTGCCGGGCGGATTCACACTCTTCCAATTGTGGAAAAAACGAATGTGGCTTCCCCCCGTGCCGAAATTGAAGATATCGAGACTGTCTTGGTCTTTGAAGCGACGACTGTTGGTCCGATGCTACCTGCTGCTGCTCCGACTGCAGGCACGCCAACATCCACCATCCTCTCTTGGAGTCAACACGTGAGCGGTCTTGCGTGTTTATGCTTTTTGTGCGAGTTGATTCTTGTTCTAATATATGTCAATTTTCTTTTGTGCAGCCTGCCGTAAGCGGCCTTGTCGCGGCTGGCAAAGCCTTCGTGCAGGCTGAGGAGGAACGGGTCACCCTTCGCTCCAGTCTGGAGGAATTGAGCCGTAGGCCTTTCTGACATCAGTTTGATGATTTTTGCCCCATTGTATTTGGGTGTTTTGCAACTGACATAATGTGCGATCGTCTCAGGAGGCAAGAATGCCGTCGAGGAGCGACTGGCGGCTCTGGAACAGCGGCTTATCGACCAGCGGCTGCACATGGAAAAGGATCTCGAGATGGCTCGGAACTCCGCCGCCAACCGCGAGGAAGACTATGCCAAGCAACTGCTCAGTCTAGTGCATAATATGGAAGGTAGGTATATTCGTTTTATGTCTGCATCTTTCTGTGCCTGCTCCTTTTGTCCATCTTCTCAGTATTGCTTTTTGGGTTTTATGAAGGTTCTTCCTCTTCCCCTTCGTCCGAGGTTGCGGTGAGTGATCAGTTATCACTTGACCGTGTAATCGAGCAGCTGGGCGCCGCCATCCGCCATACCAAGAGTTCTTTGGATACGTCCACTCGAACTCTTGGTGATGTCTTCAAGGATGTTTTGCCTTCTGCTGGAGTTCCCGCATCTGCTCAGGGATTTGCTGACGTGCTCGGTCCCGGCTCGTCGACTATGAAGGCGTTCATGCGGGAGTTGATGGTACGCGGGTTGGAGTCCACCATCAAGCTTCTTCTTGCTAATGGTGTGGCCATCGACTACGATCGAGTCCTGTTTGACTTCCCAAAAAGGCCAGACGGGAAACCTCTGCCACTTAAGAGTATAGCCGAACCTGCTGCACGTCTCTCCAAAGTCAGCATCTGCACTATGGAGCGTAGGACAGCTGCGTGTGTTGTTAAGCCGAAGTTAGGTGGTGATAGATCCGGGTCTGCATCCCGTAACTAATTGTTCCTTCCGATATTTTGTAATATTAACTTTTGCACAGCTTGTGTGCTTTTGCTCTTTTATAATCCAAGGTGCGCTTTTTGTTTATGATCTCACCTTGTCTTTGACTTGCGCCTGTATTTTTGTCCAGCCCCCAAGTGTGTCGAGTGGGGTATGTAGAATAATGTATTCGTGTGAGTATGTGAGTATCAAGCCCCCAAGCCTTTTGAGTGTGGCTGAGCGTTTGCTTATGATGACCGCGGCTCAGCCCCCGAGTGCTTGGGTGTGACTTGAGTTTTTGCTGCTTACTGACAAGACCCACCCCCGAGCATTTGGGTGTGGCTGATACTGGTTATTTTGGTCAAAACTCAGCCCCCGAGTGGGTTATGAATTTGCTGTAATGTAAAGTATACGAAAAATATGTATGGAGAAGTGTCTTCTTTATTGCAGATACTGACCAGCAAGCCGCCTCATTAAAAACCTTCCAGTCCCCTTAGGTACCCTGGTAAGGAAAAAAGCGCGTCTGAAACCTGCTGGCCACTTTGACAGTTATGCTCTATTATATTGATCGACTATTGGACCTAGGCATAGAAACGACGCAAGTGCGCCACATTCCATGGGTTGTGTGATAACTCTCCCGTCTGGGCATGCTTCAGTCGATAGGCGCCACCATCGATGACTTCCGTGATGATAAAAGGTCCTTCCCATGGTGATGCGAGTTTGTGCACCTTTTTCTGCTTTAGTCGAAGTACTAAGTCGCCCACCATGAATGTCCTGGGGCGGAGTCGTCGACCGTGATAGTTGCGGAGATCCTGCTGGTAAATGGTTGTGCGAGCAAGGGCTGTATTGCG
This sequence comes from Poa annua, assembly GCA_026929855.1. Lineage (NCBI taxonomy): Eukaryota > Viridiplantae > Streptophyta > Magnoliopsida > Poales > Poaceae > Poa > Poa annua. Next base: position 59,418,311 of record CM049434.1, read on the forward strand.
TGCTTCCTCGAGCAGATCTACTGCGTCTTCCTGTGACTCGTTTGCATCATCTTCGTTGTATGCTTCGACTCTAGGTGCACTGAATTTCACCTCTGGTGGCAGTACTGCCTCTGCACTGTAGACCATGAAGAACGGAGTGAATTGGGTTGAAGCATTTGGAGTTGTACGGAGGCTCCAGAGTATCGCGGGAGGTATCGCGGGAGTTCGTCAACCCGAGCACCTGCAGCTCTTTTGGGTGGCACCAACAGCCTTTTCTTTATTCCTGTGCAAACAAGACCATTGGCTTTTTCGACTTGTCCATTGGATTGCGGGTGCGCCACAGATGCGTAATTGAGTGTGATGTTCCACTCTTTGCAGATAGAACGAAACTCCTCGGCTGTGAAGTTTGTGCCATTGTCTATGATGATGCTGTTCGGGACGCCGAAACGGTAGACTATGGATTTTATGAAGTTGACGGCTGTAGTGGCAGTCGAACTTGTGATTGGAACTGCTTCGATCCACTTTGTAAATTTGTCGACTGCCACAAGTAGGTGAGTATGTCCTCCAGGCGATGACTTTTTGAGTGGTCCAACCATGTCTAATCCCCATTGCGCGAGTGGTATGGTCTTGAGTGCAGATGCAGGTGCATGAGGTTTAGTAGCGAATTTTTGACATCCAATGCACCTTTTAACTATGTCTTTTGCGTCCTTAAGTGCGGTAGTCCAGTAAAACCCTGCTCTGAAGGCTTTGGCTACGAGTGATCGACTGCCGGCGTGATGCCCACAGGTTCCTGCATGGATATCACGGAGTATAGTTTTGCCATCTTCGAACTCCACACATCTCTGAAACATACCTGAGACATTTCGTTTGTAGAGTTCGCCGTTTATAATGGTGTATGCTTTTGCGCATCGAGTGATTCGCCTTGCTTCTGCTGCATCATCTGGTAGCTCGTCGCGGAGTATGAATGTTAGAAAAGGTTCAGTCCATGCTGGCAATACCTGATCGCCTTGACATAGAAGTACTTTGACTGGTGGATCCTCTGAGCTTGGCGCTTTGTCCTTGGACGTGGTAGTCGAATTTGATGGAGATCGTTGTTTGTTGATAGACCATTGTGAGATTCGCTCTAGGAAAACACCAGGTGGAACTTGTGCCTTAGTCGAGCCGATGTTGGCTAGTATGTCCGCTTCTTCATTGCTTTCCCTCCCAACATGTCGTAGCTCGCATCCATCGAAGTCGCCTTCTAATATGTTGTAGAGGTCACGATATGCGATCATGTTATCTGCTATGGCATCACAAGCTTTCATCGTTTGTTGTACGACTAAATTGGAGTCACCATATATCATCAGTCGAGTGCATCCCAATGCTTTGGCCATACGCATGCCATGGAGCAACCCTTCATACCCTGCTTCGTTGTTGGATGGTCTCACGAAGTCCATCTGTAACACATACTTGAGTTTGTCCCCCTTGGGTGAGATAAGTATGACACCTGCGCCTGCGCCCTCATTTTTCTTGGAGCCATCGAAGTACATCGTCCACGAGTTGGACACGTCAGGGGTTCCCGGCAGTTGAGACTCTAACCACTCCGTGGTGAAGTCAGGTAAGACTTGTGCTTTTATGGCCTTTGTGTGATCATATGTGATTCCGAGTGGACCGAGCTCAATGAGCCATTTTGCCACTCGCCAAGTTGCATCTGGATTGGTGAGTATATCTCCGATCACGGATTTGCTCATTACAGTAATCGGATGTTCTGTGAAGTAATGCCGCAACTTCCTTCTTGTAATGAAGACTGCATATGCCAGCTTTTGAAAGTGCGGGTATCTTTGTTTGGATAGGGACAGAACTTCGCTGACATAATAGACTGGTCTTTGCACACTCTAAGCTTTGCCTTCCTCCATGCGCTCGACTACTAGTACCGTACTTACCACCCGATTCGTGGCTGCCACATACAGGTACATCGGCTCTCTCTCCTTTGGTTCCGCCAAGATGGGTGGTCTTGTCAGTATATGCTTGAGACCGACGAAGGCTGCTTCAGCCTCTTCCGTCCACTCGAACTTATTTGATTTCTTCATCAGTCGATATAATGGTAGTGCCTTTTCGCCTAGCTTACTGATAAAGCGACTGAGTGCTGCAACTCTTCCTGTCAATTGCTGCACCTCATAGAGTTTTGTAGGCCTTTGCATGGTTAATATGGCCTGTATCTTTTCTGGATTTGCTTCGATTCCGCGAGATGACACCAGGTACCCCAAGAGTTCTCCGGCTGGAACTCCAAAAGTACACTTCTCTGGGTTAAGTTTGATGATGTACTTTCTGAGGTTGTCGAATGTTTCTCGTAAGTCTGCGAGTAATGTATCCTCTTCTTTTGACTTGACAACTATGTCATCCACATAGACTTCGACATTTCGGGTGATTTGAACCTTCAGGCAGTTCTGCATCATACGCTGGTAAGTAGAACCTGCGTTCTTGAGCCCGAAGGGCATTGTGGTGTAGCAATATACTCCGAGTGGAGTTGTGAAAGCTGTCTTTTCTTCGTCTTCTTCCTTCATCCGAATTTGGTGGTACCCTGAGTATGCGTCTAGGAAGGATAGACGTGCACACCCTGCGGTGGAATCGACGATCTGGTCGATTCGCGGAAGGGGAAAAAGATCTTTGGGACAACATTTCTTTTCAACTATTACGGGGTTGGCTACCCACTCTGATTTCTTGATCTCTCGAATGAAGTTTGCTTTGAGTAATTTATCTACATGTTTCTGTAACATCCCAAAACTTTGGAATGTTTAAAAATCACTAAAATTTAAAACTTTTGTTTTGATTAAATTGAAAACTTTAAAACATAAGAAAACCTAATATAAATAACATTATAGCATCTTCAAAAGGTTTATATTCTTTAAATACTTAGGTAATCACAATCTATAGTTAATATCTTTAAAACTTTCTAGACTTTAAGATTTTAAATACTCTAATAAGCATGACATGATTTTTAAATTAATTCATCAACTTTCAGAACATAAAATAAAATTCAGGAATATCTTCCACAAAACAAAATAAATAAAGATACAGAATTTCACAAATGTACTATATTGAGTTTCCAAATGATTTATCATTTTATAAAACTTAATGGTGCACAAAATATTTTTTTAATTAGAAATGAATACATTATATTCCCTTTTCATTTCAAAAGTTATGTTATGTTATTTAATATTGTATTAAAGCCAAAAATGATTTTAATATTGGAAAATGAGTTTAAATAACTTAATTTCAAACTTATATAAATGTTGTATTTTTATAAATTTTATTTAGCTAAAATGAAATAAAATAAAATGATTAAAGCCATAACTTCAAATTTGGCAAAAAGTGCCAAATTTGTATTTAATTAATATTCCAAATTTTGAATTTTTGAAAAGTGTTAAAAACATCCTCACAATTGGTTTAACACAAAGACATGATTTCTAGAAATTTTTAGAAATTAATTTGACTCAATTTGGACACCTAAATCAAAAGTTACGAAAGAAATAATAAAAAAAAAAACCCTGGATGACGTCAGCGATGACGTCATCGTCATCAACCTCATGCCCGAGATTTTCGCCCCCGATTCATCCGGCAGTTTCGGATCAAAATCCGCACAAATTGGAGGAATTGGACTCCTCCGTTTGTCCTTCTATTTAGCCCTCTCGCCTTCTATCATTCCCCTCTCCTCCCTCTCGAAACCACGCCCCAAGGCTGCTCAATTAACTCGCCGGAGCCGAACTGCCGCCGCCGCCTTTTCCACCGATTCCGGCGAGGTGAGACCTCCCCCGAGCCCATGGTCACCTCCTCTGCCTCCGCCGTCGCGCTCCACACCTTCTCGTCGCCTCGGCCGAGCAGGAGCACCACCGGAGAGTCGCCGTCGACCACGGAAGAGCTCGCCAGCGCCACCGCTTCCGCATCCACGCCGCGCGGTCGTTCCGGGAAGAGAGCGATGTCACCGACCAACCCATCGAACCCGCCGTGACGCGGCGAACCTCCTGGAACCCTTCCCTCGCCCGGGGCATCACCGGAGGTGCCACGCCGGTCATGCCCGAGCCGCCGCATCGCCACCGTCTTCAACGCCGGTGAGATGCGCCGCCACCTCCTCTACATCGCGCGGTGAGCGTCCGATCTATTTTAAACGGTCACGATTAGAAGATTTGAGTCAACCGGTACGGTTAGATCTGAGCCGCCAGATCTGGATCTGACGATCCAGATCTTGTAAAGCCGAGCCGAGCCGTGGCTCCGACTAAGCCGAGCCGCAGCCGAGCCCAGCAAATCGTAGCATGCCACGTGGCCCCGTCTGTTTTCTGTTTTAACTCCGAATAAAATTAATTGGTCCTTTTACAGAAAAGTCCATATCACTTAGATTTATCATAACATTTTAACCCATCATCCAAATTGGACAAATTTTATATCAAATTAAAGCCCTTGACCAGTAGAATCTTTTGGTCCTGTTAGAATTTAAATTTGACTAGTTTAAATAGATTCAACTTTCAGATTTAGAGTTTCAGTATATTTGACATAGATTCAAATTCATTTGTCCAAAATTTGCAAATAAAATATTTCTGGAAAGCTTAAGATATGTAGAATAATGATCCACTGTTATAAATGATGTTTGAACACTTTAAAATGAATTTAAAAATCAGAGACTTAATTTGATAAACTTTGGCATAGTATAAGTCTTTATAATTTTTAAATTATTTCCTTTGCACAAATGTCATAAATAATAGTCTTGTCCAGAGAATCTCAAAATGCATGTTTATTAATCTACTTCATAACATTAATATGTAAGTGTTGTTTAAAACTTTTAAATGATATTAGTACATTTATAAGTGTTTATAAATGTTATTGGTTAATTAGGTGTTAATAAAAATGTGATTTAAAACATTAAGCCATTGTAAATAACTAGGTTATTATTTCATACTATGAACTTTTAAGTTGTGAATTAAAATATTTAGATATTATGAATTAATAAATCTTGGAATTTAAATTGTGTTAAAACCCTTTTCCAAATTTATGTGTATTCTTGTGACCAATGTCAAAACTAAAATTTGATTAAATCTTATGAACATAAAACTTATATAGATGTGTTTTATTAATATGATAGAATATTCACCAAATTGCAAACTAGTTTCCCAAAATTCGTTAAACACTTTTACCCTAATAATTGTGGTACATTTGTTTAAAGACCATCCCTTGACCAAATTGGCAAAACCCTGAACTCAATCACATTAATTCTTTTTGCATATTGAATTATGTGACACTCTTGACCAAATCCTTTGCTAAGCCCTTTTACGCTTGTTTGATTTTTGAATGTTACGTGCTTGTTGAATATCATTGCTTGTTTATTGGATGTCCTTTTACTGTATAGATTGAACGGAGTGCAACGATCGTTGTGACAAAGAGTGTGTGAGAAACGACAACAATCATCAGGCAAGTGATACCATAAAAGACCTACTATTTTTACCTACTGCATTGTAGTATTTTCAGTAGTATGCATGACAGGTTTATTACTGTTATATATTATGCTATGCAAACCTTTTTAGGATATCCATATGACCACCTTAGTTGTGACCTATTATAATTTAGTGGAAGTACTTGCTGCAAAAATGTTTGTTTTATGGTAGATGTTATAAGTGAAATTCCACTAAATTAATTAACCGCCTGGGTGGATTGGTTCGATTGAGGAGGTTTCAAGTTGAGTGGCTACTCAGGGGCCAGCTCTGCGGCGGCCTGAGTTTGCTCACTTGTGGAAGGCCACCCAGGGCTATGAGATTTGATGTTGCACTGCGTCTAGTCGCTTACCGTGCAACCATTAGTCATATGGGCTCTGTCTTGACGGAGTAAGTTGATGTGGACCTGGGTCAAGAGATTGATGGTGGTAGGGATGATAGGACGGTGGTAATCTCTTAGTATGATCATGGGAAAACAACTTCTGAAAAGTCTCGTCTCGATCTTCTCCTTTTCCTCCTCACTAAATGAGTGTAGAGGATAGTTTGGGTTGATTGGGTCTAATGGTGAAAGTCCACACACTCTCGAGAGTTGAAATCTAAGATCTTAGCCGTGTCCCCGGCATCGGACAAATTGAGTGACTACACAAGGCTGTCTACTGAAAATCTCTTCATTCCAATTTCTTAAATAAAATTTGATGGGTGAACTCGGGTAGGAGACACGGATGAGTCCGGTGGTCTCTTAAATAGAAGTTTATGATTACAAAAATGGTTGATGAAATATAGGACAAAACTTGCTTTGCGCAATAGCCTTTGAGCTCCACCAGCCAAATATGCATGTAGTAATAGTCTTGCCATTTATATCCACCATAGTATCACTTGCCACCACAATTCAATTGTGCTGACCCTTTATAGCTGGGCTGCAACTAAACCTTGCAGATTGGACAGACGATGAGTGAGGTTTGCGATAGGATTTCGAGTCTACAACCAACATGCTTGCCTGTGGCACATGAAGATGATGAGGCTCATTGTAACTATTGTTTTCCGCTGCTGTACTTTGTATTTTGCTAGCCTTCTGAGGTTATGCAAATTGTAATGAATTTTGTAACACTGGATCATGCGATTTAATAAAGTATTTGACACTTTTGCATGATATACATCTTAAACTGTGGTGCTAGCATTTGATCCAGGGACTAGCACATTAACACAGGGATCTCCACCTTATAATAAAAGGTGAGGTCGCTACAGATGGTATCAGAGCACTGTGTTGCCTGTAGGTCGAAACCCCTAGGTTTGGATAGAAATAGGATTTGACCATAGGATTGAAAATCTATTTTTATTCAAATTATAAAATAAATATATATATTTCATTTTCTCCTTTCTTGTACTCTCGTCTACTATCAACTCTCTGAAAATATCTTTTCTATTTCTAGATGACCATGTTCTTGAAGTCTATGTCTGATACTTCATAAGGAATTCTACGATTCAACACGAAGAACTACATTGGAGACCATGGAAGAACATAGATTTAGAATTCAAACACTTAGAAGAATTTCAAGAGGGTTGAGAGGGAACGGGAAGCATTCAAGAAGAAGATAGACTAGACCACCATTTATTAGAACAACGATATCGTGTTAGTGTATTGTTCATACCAACTTAGGTTGTATGTCGATACCTAGATTGTTTTTTTTTTTGTGTTTGAACCTTGTGCTTGATGTTTGTTAGATATTGTTTGTAAGATTTGCTGCCTTGATTGCTGTGTTTGGGGTAAAATCCTTCCTTAGCATCTTTCTATCCCTACTCATCAATGCTAAACCCAATCTTATACTTTACTCTTGGAATCAATTCTGTTCTGACCAGTCCCCTATGGCATTACAACACTTTCCACCTGAAGAATGCCTCCCAACATTGATTCCTTCTTCATGTCATCTCTATCCTTTCATACAACAAGTGAACCAACAAAAATGGATAGAACTGTGGAATTGAAACTTATAAGTTCAGAGAACATCTTCTGAGTTTACTTTTTATAGGAGTTGACGCAACCCACTAGTATAACGATCGATAGTCTAGCTCAGGTTGTCTTACAGACTGGAAACATTCTGTGAGATAAGTGAGGTTTGACCAAGTGTTAGAATACGAGATTCATCAAACCAAGTACAAAGTAATGAGTGAGTGCGACATGGATTGGCCCCCATGGCGAATACTCATATCATTCTCTTTGCTATAAGGAATGGTAAATCTTGAGCGACTTTCCTACAAGAGAGACGACGATGGAAAAACCTAAACCATAGAATGGTAGGTGTATATAACCTTATATGAGGCAAGTGTTGCTAAAAACGTAATAAATTACGGTGAGGATAACCACAAGAAAGATACCCTACCATCGAAGATTGCCTACCACGAGAGTTACGTTAGTTGTTGGAAACTGAAAGCTGTGAAGATGAAACACATGGAGAACATCAAGATCTTAACCTCGAGTGAAAGCTCTATTCAAGGATTGAAGACAAGGATTCTAGATCAGCCACAAAAGTTTCTTTTAAGGGTGGTAGCCTACCGAGATAATGTGAACCCAGTCATCCCAAACCTATTTTCCTTCCAACCTTCTCGAATCTCGGGACGAGATTCCTTTTAAGGGTGGTAGTCTGTAACATCCCAAAACTTTGGAATGTTTAAAAATCACTAAAATTTAAAACTTTTGTTTTGATTAAATTGAAAACTTTAAAACATAAGAAAACCTAATATAAATAACATTATAGCATCTTCAAAAGGTTTATATTCTTTAAATACTTAGGTAATCACAATCTATAGTTAATATCTTTAAAACTTTCTAGACTTTAAGATTTTAAATACTCTAATAAGCATGACATGATTTTTAAATTAATTCATCAACTTTCAGAACATAAAATAAAATTCAGGAATATCTTCCACAAAACAAAATAAATAAAGATACAGAATTTCACAAATGTACTATATTGAGTTTCCAAATGATTTATCATTTTATAAAACTTAATGGTGCACAAAATATATTTTTAATTGGAAATGAATACATTATATTCCCTTTTCATTTCAAAAGTTATGTTATGTTATTTAATATTGTATTAAAGCCAAAAATGATTTTAATATTGGAAAATGAGTTTAAATAACTTAATTTCAAACTTATATAAATGTTGTATTTTTATAAATTTTATTTAGCTAAAATGAAATAAAATAAAATGATTAAAGCCATAACTTCAAATTTGGCAAAAAGTGCCAAATTTGTATTTAATTAATATTCCAAATTTTGAATTTTTTAAAAGTGTTAAAAACATGCTCACAATTGGTTTAACACAAAGACATGATTTCTAGAAATTTTTAGAAATTAATTTGACTCAATTTGGACACCTAAATCAAAAGTTACGAAAGAAATAAAAAAAAAACCCTGGATGACGTCAGCGATGACGTCATCGTCATCAACCTCATGCCCGAGATTTTCGCCCCCGATTCATCCGGCAGTTTCGGATCAAAATCCGCACAAATTGGAGGAATTTGACTCCTCCGTTTGTCCTTCTATTTAGCCCTCGAGCCCCTCTATCATTCCCCTCTCCTCCCTCTCGAAACCACGCCCCAAGGCTGCTCAATTAACTCGCCGGAGCCGAACTGCCGCCGCCGCCTTTTCCACCGATTCCGGCGAGGTTGTCGCGGGGTTGCTCCCACGCAGCAGGGGTAGTCTTGCCCCGAAGAGAGGTTCAAAGGGGGACTGAACACGGAGGTCAAACAACCCTCGATGCGTGCCGCGACGTTGCTCGCGGTGCCTGGAGCGGAACTGTACGACAGAGAGTGACACCGGCCCTTACCCAGGTTCACGGCCCTCAAGATGCGGTAAAACCGCTACTCCTGCCTGTCTGAATTGCACTGTGGCGACTGCAGTACAGCGAGCCTCCGGGCGCTCGGGAGGTCCGGAGGTGGAGGACGCTATCTAATTCGGGATCAAATTCCGGGGGGGTTGAACACGGAAGTGCCCCCGCTCCTTAAATAGTTGCCCCGGGCCTCATCCCTGCGACCTGCGCAGTGGAAGGGTTCCCACATGGCGACGAGCGGCGGAGCGGGGTGCACCACTACTCGCTCGTCCATGGACTCGGTCCATGGTCGTAAAGCCTGCCTTCGTGGCAGGGCAGCTGTCTCCTCCGTCCTTGGACGCAGCTCCTCCGCGCTAAAGCGGCGCGCCGTGGCTGACAGGCCGCAGGCTTTGCAGAGTGGCCCGCAGATGCGGCAGAGACCATAGAGAGCGCCCGCGGTGACGTCGTCGTTGGAGCGTTGCGCCGGCCAACTGCTTTATCGCCAAAGAGGTAAGCCACGTTAGCGGCGCAGGAGCCACAGAGCTTTGTTGACTCCTTTTATCACCGGGACGGCAACTGCGGCACTGGCGCTGTCGTGCGCGCAGGTGCGCGCGTCACCCTGCGGCTGCTGCAGAGCCCATGTGCGCTCTGCAGCGCTTCCTTCGCCGCGAAGTATCCCCTCGAGGGCCTGAGGCTCTAGAGGGGGAGGTGCCGTGCTGGCTCCCCTCAGAGCGAGAGAGCCCTCAAGTGGGATGCCCTCGGGGGGAACCTTCTTCGGGCCTCCGGTGGCGCCTCAAGTCCCCTCCAGGGGTTTCCGCCTCGGGGGGCTCCTCAAGCGGTCTGCTTGGTCCTTAGCCGTTTTGTAGATGCTGTCGCGGGTACGGCGAGTGGAGAGTGGGCTCTGTACACCCTAGAATCCACTGGGCCGACAGTAGCCCCCGGGCCCATGATGGGCGCGGCGAGGCCCATCGGGGCTAGGCGAAGCGTCGTGGGCCCAAAACTGCAGGCCGGCCGCGGTACACGCGTCACCCGGAGGTGGACTTGTGGCGACTCGTTTTCTCCGGCGAAGACGTGCGTAGTGGGGGGGCCACCACGTTCGCCGCGTCTTCCACGATCGTGCCTCGGTAACTGCTCGGACGGGGTTAAAAGCCGTGCGCTGGTCCAAGCCGCAGTCATTACCCCGTCCTGTCTTGTCCATCCGCCCATCAGTTCTCCGCCTCCTAGACTGCCACCTCCGGCGAATCTTCCCCTCCTTCGCTTCCTCCGTGCTCCCGTCCTTCTCCGACGATGGGAGGATCCAAGGGCAAGAAAACGGCGGCCTCGGCCCGCCAAGACGCACAGGGGGAGGGGGAGTTCGGCCCCTCTCTGGTCGGGGCGCGCATCACCGCGGCGGCGCTGGACAAGATCCAGCACCTGGTCGCCGGGAAGCACAATGAGCATGGCGTCAGCGCCATTCTGCCTGCGCGGACCGGTCGCTTCCCCGCTGGCTACTTCCCCATCTTCCTCCACACACTCTACGCTGGACTGGTGCCGCCGTATTCTCCTTTCCTCGAGGCCGTCCTCGAGTTCTACCAGGTCCATCTTCTGCACCTCCACCCAAACGCCATCCTTGTCCTCTCTATTTTCGCCTTCTTGTGCGAGGCTTACTTGGGAGTGAAGCCCTCCATCGCTCTCTTCCGAAGCTTCTACGCACTGCGGAACACTGCGAAGAAGGAGCGGACGGGCTGCGTATCCTTCCGCATCGCGGACGGCATGGGAGATGTCTACATCCCCATGGCCTGGAACGGCGACAGGCCCGTGACGGCGGTGTCGAAGAAGGTGGAAGACTTCAGGCAGAAGTGGTTCCTCATCCGCGTTCCCTCGGAGAGCTCCCTCCTTGAGGTCCCCGAGGCGCCGCCCGTGAAGAACACCCACTGGAGCAAGCGTTCCCTGGAGGGGCAAGCAATAGCCGACCTCGTGGGCCACCTGAGGGCGCTTCGTGAGCACGGCCTGACCGGCCAGCTGGTGGCGGCGGAGTTCGTGAGGCGCCGCATCGCCCCCCTGCAGGCGCACAAGAAGCCGATGTGGGCGTACGCAGGGCCTACGGACCCGCTGCGGCTGCATCTGAGCGACCACCGCCCCGCGGTCGTCGAGAACATCCTGGGAGGCCTCTTCGTCAACCCAGAGGTGCCCGTGAGGGTTCACGTGGCGATACGGCCTCTGTTTGAAGTCCCAGACAAGCGCCGGGCCACCCTGGCGCAGGCGCCCGCGTTCACCCCGCTAGGCTTGGCGGGGGATGAAGAGGAGGAGGAGCCCATGCCAGCGGACACTACCGAGTCGCCAAGCGCATCCGACTCGGAGCAGGGCGACGCGGATACGAGGGTGGAGCCCTCTGCCGGTGTAGGAAGCTCTGCGGGCGCGGGAAGCTCTTCCGGCGTTGCGCCCCCGGCAGGGGAGGTCCACGAGCTTTCCTCCGGCGACAGCGAGGAGGCTGCGGCGGGGCGCCATGAGCCGAGGACCAAGGCGGCCCATGACAGGCCCGCCGGGGAGCACCCGAGCACTCCCCACAAGAGGAAAGCCGAGGAGGCCCCCGAGGCGGGGGCGCGGGCTGTGCCTTCATGGCGCTCGCCAGGCATGACGTGGGTAGACACCCGCGCCAAGAAAACCAGGTGAGATTCTTTTGCCTTTTCCTTTCCTTTCTGAGTCCAGCTTGCTCGCTCTTCTTTCTTGACCAATCTTTTCCTTTTACCTCAGCGGCCCTGATCCTGCGAAGCGCCGCAGGATTCGCAAAGCCACGGACGTGAAGAGGGCTGCCCCCGACGCTGCACCGGAGGTTGAGGCCAGCGAGACCGCGGCGGCGGAGGCCTCGAGGCCTGTGGTGGGGGGTACCGTAGGCTCTCAGGAGGAGATGCCTCAGGCGGAGACATTTGTGCCACCACCCGAGGAAGAGCGGGTGGAGGAACAGGTGGAGAAGATACCCACTCCACCCCGCGCAGCTACCCCTCCAGCGCAGCCAGGGGCTCCCGCGGGTGCCGAATCGGCGCCGAGCCCTCCCAAGTCTCGCAGGGAGGATACTCCACCACCGCCGCCGGACACCGTGGGGGAGGAGGAAACAGCAAGGACCGGGCCTCACGCACCTGCCCCGGGCGCGGACCGGGAAGTGCCGCCCGAGGGGGGAAGCACAGGAGGCCTGGGACCGAGTATGGAGGCGGAGGACCTGCCCCCGAGCCCCCAGGCCCACGCGGGGGCTTCTGCCGCCCAGCCGGATGCGGGTGCGGGACCCTCTAAGCCGCGCGGTCCGCCCCCGGGCCTCGCTCTGGGCCGCTTTGACTGGGGCCGAGGACGCCGCGACGTCGCCTTCCGCTTCGTGCGGGAGTCCCTGGAGGGGCTCGAGGCCTACCTGGCCACAGAAGACCAGGCGCTCGCCCGCCAACGTGACGAGCTCGCCGACGCCTGGGCCGCCTTCCACGCGGCAGTAGAGGCCCGCCGCAAGGGCGACCAGGCGCTGCAAGAGGAGCGCGAGGCGGCGGCGCGCTTTGCCGAAGAGGTCCGCGAGGGGGCCTTGCGCGAAGCTGAGGAACTCCTTCAGCCCTTGAGGGCTGAGCGCCGAGCCGCTGCAAAGGACCTCGCCGCGGCCAAGGCGGAGCGGGAGGCCGTGGAGCATTCGCTGGCGGCGAAGCATGCCGAGCTCGTCGAGCTCGAGAAGAAGATCCTTGCGGATGCCGGGGTGGTGCGGACCGCCCTCGATGAGCTCCGCACGAGCCTGGAGGCCCGCGGGCGCGCTTTGAGCGAGCGCGAGGAGGATGCACGCCGTCGCGACGAGCAGCTGGTGCTGAGGGAGCAGGAGCTGTCAGGACAGCGCACGGCCCTTGAGGCCCGCGAAGACAGCGTTGCCACGGCGTTCAGCAAGCTCGAGCGCGAGGTCGCCGCCCACAAGGGGAATGTGGAGCGAGCCAACGTGCGGCTTGCAGAGCGGAAGGACGAGCTCAACAAGGAGCTCCGGGAGAAGGAGAACAAGATCCGCGCCGCAGTCTCCCAGGACTATAAGGATAAATTCTCCAAACAGGAGGACCGCTTCAAGGCGAGGCTGGGGGAGAGCGGCGCCCGGATCCAAAAGCTCGAGAAGGAGAACGCCAAACTCGCTGCCAAGGTGAAGCGCGAAACTGATCGCCGCCTCGCCGCCGAGAAGGCCCGAGAGGACATATCCCAGGACCTCGCCTCCCTCATGGGGGACATGGAGGAGATGGACCGGCAGGTGGGGCCTGCTGTGGAGAAAGCAGTGGAGGCGGCGGAGAGCATCCAGGCGGCGCAGGTGCTGTCGCAGCAGCGGGAGCGCATGTTCCTGTCCTTGACGGGACGGGGTCGTGAGCTCGCCGCGAAGCTGGGGGCGGAGGCGCCAAGCGTTCCGGCTCAGGGCCACGCTGACGCCGCCACCTATCTCCTGTACTTCGAGCAGCTCTTCACAGCGCTCGAAGGCCCTACTGCGGAGATCCGCGACGTGGTCGAGGAGGAGTGCCGTCAGCTTCTGGCGGTGGCGGTGGACCGCATCTTCTCCAACCTCGTCCACCTCCAACCCGGGTTCGACCTCGCCACGGTGACCGAGCCACTGGAGGGGGACGCTGCGTGGAAAGCCTCCAGCTCCGTCCGCGACCAAGTGGACGACTTCTGCAGCCGCTTCAAGCGGGCCGCTGCAGAGGAAGGCGGCGAGGGGAGCGAGCCCGAGGAGGAAGAAGAGAGCGACCAGGACGACGCTGAGGCCTCCGACTAATCTCCTCCTGCAACGCGTCGCGCTTGTAGCGCTTTAGGGGCGTTTGCCCGTTAGAGAATTTCATTTTCCACCTTGTAATTTATTTCTTCACTTTGTAAACAATTTGCTATCGATTAAGTGTGCGCTTCCTTCGGGGGGTCTTTGCTTCATCTCAGTGTCTTTTTCGCTCTGCGTCGTTGGACCCTTCCCCTCGCGCTATGACTCCTGCCGCTGCGGTATGCTCGAGCAATGACTCGGCAAGGCCGGGGGGAGTTTAAGGCTTGGGGAGGTAAGAGCCCTCAAGTCGCGATGCTGAGGGCCCCCCTTTGACGCGCAAGCAGTCCACGGAGAGTAAGGAAAGAACCACTTGAGGGACGCAGAGTGCTCATGAGAAAAAAGCGAGGATTCCCTTGAGGTGGGCGAGAAACTTAGCTTCGCGAGGCGTTTGCCCGATGTGGGCCTTCCCTGGTGGAGTTCTCCCCTTCAGGGGCCGAGGGTTCTCCCCCGCAGGCCTGGTGGGGACTTTCGCTTTCTGTGGATGTTAGAGGGGCAAGCCGAAACGCTAGATCACAGCATCAGGGACTAATGCGCGCTTATAGGTCCCCTCAGGCGTTCCTTGCGAGGAGAGAGAGTACCAAGGTCCTTTGAAGAGATGGCGTGCCTGGGAGGGCCTGCCCTCTAGCCAGAGCTCGGATCCTTGGGTTTTGCAGTGCTGCTGGTGTGTCATTTGAGGCACTGGCACCGTACTCAGCCCCCGCTCGCGAGGTGCGCATGTGGAGAGATATAAGTGCCCATTTTCAATAAAGGAAATAATGCTGGAATAAACTCACCACCAAAATATTACATAGCGGCGCCGTAGCGCACAGTTCACTTAGGAACGAAAGTGGCGCCTGAGCGCAAAGTTCACTTGGAACGAAAATCGGTTCATTACACTTGGGTTTTCCAAGCTAACGTTCCTTCCATGTCGCGGCATGGGGGCCACCCATTAGTGGCAGAGGTTCACTGCGGCCTACGTGGGCTCATTTGCAGGAGAGCTCGGAGGGCTGGGCCTCGGGAGAAGCTTTGAGAAGCTTGGAGGTGAAGCCATGGGCTTCCCTCTAGAGACAAAAAATACCTGGCGTGACTGCGATCACGGGTAGAACTTGCGCAGGTGCGCGATGTTCCACGGGTTCTTGACGGGGATGCCGTCTTCGGTCTCGAGGCGTACTGCGCCAGGCCTGGCGACGTGGGAGACCCTGTAGGGGCCTTCCCACATCGGGGAGAGCTTGTGGAGACCTTCCCTGGAGAGGATTCGCCTGAGGACGAGGTCGCCCGCTTCAAGGGTGCGTGAGCGCACATGGCGGCTGTGGTAGCGTCGCAGGTCTTGCTGGTACCCTGCCGCCCTATGGGCGGCCTGACGGCGCAGTCCCTCGAGAAGCAGCAGGTCGTCGTTGTGGAGGCCCTCTTGGGTGTCCTCATTGAAGGCAAGGACCCGTGGCGATCCATGCTTGATTTCTGCGGGGAGGACTGCCTCAGCTCCGTAGACCAGGGCGAACGGCGTTTCGCCTGTAGGCCCCGAGGAGGTTGGTGGACCCGTCGAAGCCCTTGGGGAGCGCTGGCCTGAACTTCTGCGGCCAGACCACACGACGCAGGGCGCGCGTGAAGGCCATGCAGCCTGAGGCATAGGTGGCCGTTCCTCCCTGGAGGGCCCTGCGGTTTTGCTGCCCCGCTTGACCGAGCTCCTCGACGAGGCGGTTCTGGAAGTCGCGACGTCGCTCCATGCCCACACGCGCGTCAGGTGCGGTGCGCTGCACGATTTGGCAGTCGTGCGGCGAGGAAGCATGGGAGGGAGCCCGCTGTGCCGCGGCCGGAGGCGGGCCCGGCGGCGGCGGTGGCGCACCCGGTGCGGCCGTCCCTGCAGGGCCGGAAGGCACGATGGAGCGCGACGGAGCAGGGTGCGTGGTTGCGATGTCGACGAGGTGGTGGAGGCGGTCCAGCCACTGGTCGTGCGCCTCGGCACTTGGCCGGTAGCGGAGGAGCTCCTGAGCCATGAGTAGCGCGGTGTGCGGGGCGGGCTCTTGGTGTTCCCGCGTGGACACGCTCTGGCGCCGGGACGGGTGTGAGGACTCAGCGTCCCCACGGCGCTCGGAGAGGTCCTCGTCATCACGCTGGTCTCCTTCGCGGCGCTCCTCGCTCTCCGGCTCCTCCACGCGTGGGCCGGTGCCAGCGCGCTCGGCCGCGCGAGGGCGACCACGGCGGCCGCGGGTGGGGGCAGTGCCGGGCTCGGTGTGAGCTCTCTCGGAGGTGCGCCTGTTGGCGCGCGTCGCGCGGGTGTCCATCATGGCACGAAGTTCGGAGGTTGAAGACGCGCCTCAGTCCCCTACCTGGCGCGCCAAATGTCGCGGGGTTGCTCCCACGCAGCAGGGGTAGTCTTGCCCCGAAGAGAGGTTCGAAGGGGGACTGAACACGGAGGTCAAACAACCCTCTATGCGTGCCGCGACGTTGCTCGCGGTGCCTGGAGCGGAACTGTACGACAGAGAGTGACACCGGCCCTTACCCAGGTTCACGGCCCTCAAGATGAGGTAAAACCGCTACTCCTGCCTGTCTGAATTGCACTGTGGCGACTGCAGTACAGCGAGCCTCCGGGCGCTCGGGAGGTCCGGAGGTGGAGGACGCTATCTAATTCGGGATCAAATTCCGGGGGGGTTGAACACGGAAGTGCCCCCGCTCCTTAAATAGTTGCCCCGGGCCTCATCCCTGCGACCTGCGCAGTGGAAGGGTTCCCACATGGCGACGAGCGGCGGAGCGGGGTGCACCACTACTCGCTCGTCCATGGACTCGGTCCATGGTCGTAAAGCCTGCCTTCGTGGCAGGGCAGCTGTCTCCTCCGTCCTTGGACGCAGCTCCTCCGCGCTAAAGCGGCGCGCCGTGGCCGACAGGCCGCAGGCTTTGCAGAGTGGCCCGCAGATGCGGCAGAGACCATAGAGAGCGCCCGCGGTGACGTCGTCGTTGGAGCGTTGCGCCGGCCAACTGCTTTATCGCCAAAGAGGTAAGCCACGTTAGCGGCGCAGGAGCCACAGAGCTTTGTTGACTCCTTTTATCACCGGGACGGCAACTGCGGCACTGGCGCTGTCGTGCGCGCAGGCGCGCGCGTCACCCTGCGGCTGCTGCAGAGCCCATGTGCGCTCTGCAGCGCTTCCTTCGCCGCGAAGTATCCCCTCGAGGGCCTGAGGCTCTAGAGGGGGAGGTGCCGTGCTGGCTCCCCTCAGAGCGAGAGAGCCCTCAAGTGGGACGCCCTCGGGGGGAACCTCCTTCGGGCCTCCGGTGGCGCCTCAAGTCCCATCCAGGGGTTTCCGCCTCGGGGGGCTCCTCAAGCGGTCTGCTTGGTCCTTAGCCGTTTTGTAGATGCTGTCGCGGGTACGGCGAGTGGAGAGTGGGCTCTGTACACCCTAGAATCCACTGGGCCGACAGAGGTGAGACCTCCCCCGAGCCCATGGTCACCTCCTCTGCCTCCGCCGTCGCGCTCCACACCTTCTCGTCGCCTCGGCCGAGCAGGAGCACCACCGGAGAGTCGCCGTCGACCACGGAAGAGCTCGCCAGCGCCACCGCTTCCGCATCCACGCCGCGCGGTCGTTCCGGGAAGAGAGCGATGTCACCGACCAACCCATCGAACCCACCGTGACGCGGCGAACCTCCTGGAACCCTTCCCTCGCCCGGGGCATCACCGGAGGAGCCACGCCGGTCATGCCCGAGCCGCCGCATCGCCACCGTCTTCAACGCCGGTGAGATGCGCCGCCACCTCCTCTACATCGCGCGGTGAGCGTCCGATCTATTTTAAACGGTCACGATTAGAAGATTTGAGTCAACCGGTACGGTTAGATCTGAGCCGCCAGATCTGGATCTGACGATCCAGATCTTGTAAAGCCGAGCCGAGCCGTGGCTCCGAGTAAGCCGAGCCGCAGCCGAGCCCAGCCAATCGTAGCATGCCACGTGGCCCCGTCTGTTTTCTGTTTTAACTCCGAATAAAATTAATTGGTCCTTTTACAGAAAAGTCCCTATCACTTAGATTTATCATAACATTTTAACCCATCATCCAAATTGGACAAATTTTATATCAAATTAAAGCCCTTGACCAGTAGAATCTTTTGGTCCTGTTAGAATTTAAATTTGACTAGTTTAAATAGATTCAACTTTCAGATTTAGAGTTTCAGTATATTTGACATAGATTCAAATTCATTTGTCCAAAATTTGCAAATAAAATATTTCTGGAAAGCTTAAGATATGTAGAATAATGATCCACTGTTATAAATGATGTTTGAACACTTTAAAATGAATTTAAAAATCAGAGACTTAATTTGATAAACTTTGGCATAGTATAAGTCTTTATAATTTTTAAATTATTTCCTTTGCACAAATGTCATAAATAATAGTCTTGTCCAGAGAATCTCAAAATGCATGTTTATTAATCTACTTCATAACATTAATATGTAAGTGTTGTTTAAAACTTTTAAATGATATTAGTACATTTATAAGTGTTTATAAATGTTATTGGTTAATTAGGTGTTAATAAAAATGTGATTTAAAATATTAAGCCATTGTAAATAACTAGGTTATTATTTCATACTTGGAACTTTTAAGTTGTGAATTAAAATATTTAGATATTATGAATTAATAAATCTTGGAATTTAAATTGTGTTAAAACCCTTTTCCAAATTTATGTGTATTCTTGTGACCAATGTCAAAACTAAAATTTGATTAAATCTTATGAACATAAAACTTATATAGATGTGTTTTATTAATATGATAGAATATTCACCAAATTGCAAACTAGTTTCCCAAAATTCGTTAAACACTTTTACCCTAATAATTGTGGTACATTTGTTTAAAGACCATCCCTTGACCAAATTGGCAAAACCCTGAACTCAATCACATTAATTCTTTTTGCATATTGAATTATGTGACACTCTTGACCAAATCCTTTGCTAAGCCCTTTTACGCTTGTTTGATTTTTGAATGTTACGTGCTTGTTGAATATCATTGCTTGTTTATTGGATGTCCTTTTACTGTATAGATTGAACGGAGTGCAACGATCGTTGTGACAAAGAGTGTGTGAGAAACGACAACAATCATCAGGCAAGTGATACCATAAAAGACCTACTATTTTTACCTACTGCATTGTAGTATTTTCAGTAGTATGCATGACAGGTTTATTACTGTTATATATTATGCTATGCAAACCTTTTTAGGATATCCATATGACCACCTTAGTTGTGACCTATTATAATTTAGTGGAAGTACTTGCTGCAAAAATGTTTGTTTTATGGTAGATGTTATAAGTGAAATTCCACTAAATTAATTAACCGCCTGGGTGGATTGGTTCGATTGAGGAGGTTTCAAGTTGAGTGGCTACTCAGGGGCCAGCTCTGCGGCGGCCTGAGTTTGCTCACTTGTGGAAGGCCACCCAGGGCTATGAGATTTGATGTTGCACTGCGTCTAGTCGCTTACCGTGCAACCATTAGTCATATGGGCTCTGTCTTGACGGAGTAAGTTGATGTGGACCTGGGTCAAGAGATTGATGGTGGTAGGGATGATAGGACGGTGGTAATCTCTTAGTATGATCATGGGAAAACAACTTCTGAAAAGTCTCGTCTCGATCTTCTCCTTTTCCTCCTCACTAAATGAGTGTAGAGGATAGTTTGGGTTGATTGGGTCTAATGGTGAAAGTCCACACACTCTCGAGAGTTGAAATCTAAGATCTTAGCCGTGTCCCCGGCATCGGACAAATTGAGTGACTACACAAGGCTGTCTACTGAAAATCTCTTCATTCCAATTTCTTAAATAAAATTTGATGGGTGAACTCGGGTAGGAGACACGGATGAGTCCGGTGGTCTCTTAAATAGAAGTTTATGATTACAAAAATGGTTGATGAAATATAGGACAAAACTTGCTTTGCGCAATAGCCTTTGAGCTCCACCAGCCAAATATGCATGTAGTAATAGTCTTGCCATTTATATCCACCATAGTATCACTTGCCACCACAATTCAATTGTGCTGACCCTTTATAGCTGGGCTGCAACTAAACCTTGCAGATTGGACAGACGATGAGTGAGGTTTGCGATAGGATTTCGAGTCTACAACCAACATGCTTGCCTGTGGCACATGAAGATGATGAGGCTCATTGTAACTATTGTTTTCCGCTGCTGTACTCTGTATTTTGCTAGCCTTCTGAGGTTATGGAAATTGTAATGAATTTTGTAACACTGGATCATGCGATTTAATAAAGTATTTGACACTTTTGCATGATATACATCTTAAACTGTGGTGCTAGCATTTGATCCAGGGACTAGCACATTAACACAGGGATCTCCACCTTATAATAAAAGGTGAGGTCGCTACAGTTTCTCGATGGCTTCTCTTTTGGGGCCTGACACATGACGTACTGCTTGCTTAACTGGTCTAGTCCCTGCACTGAGTTTGAGAGAGTGCTCGGCGAATTCTCTGGGTATGCCAGGCATGTCGGCTGTGCACCATGCAAACATATCCCAGTTCTCATGGAGGAATTCGACGAGCGCGCTTTCCTTTGCGGGATGCAAGCTTGTTGACACCTTGACTGTCTTGGCGGAATCAGTCGGGTGAATCTGGTGTGTCCTTGTGTCATCAGTGGTACTGAACGCCTTGTCTACTGCCTGCTTCTTATGTTCGGGCATATATGTTGGATCATTGGTGAGCGAAAGCTCTTCGAGTGTTTGTTCCGCGCCGAACATCTCAGAGATTTTGCTGAAGTCACGGTCGCAGGCGTCTGACCTTTGAAAATTTTCGTTTACTGTGAGCACTCCCTTTGGACCAGGCATCTTTAGTTTGAGGTATGCATAGTGTGGTACAGCCATGAACCTGGCGAATGCGGGTCGTCCTAGAATGGCGTGGTACTGTAACTTCCAGTCGACGACTTCGGACTCGATCATCTCTGTTCGAAAGTGCTTTGCGTCGCCAAATGTGACGTCGAGTTGAATCGTGCCTTTTTGGACAATGGCTTTCCCTGGAACAATACCATGGAAGGTGTTTGTGGACTGGGGTAAGTTCTCGACTGACCTGTTCATCCTACGAAGTGTGTCGGCGAAGATAATATTGATGCCGCTGCCTCCGTCCATGAAGACTTTTGTCATGGCGTATCCGCCAATTTGAGCATCGAGTACCAGAGCGGCGTGGCCTTGCTGATAGACGGATGGTGGGTGATCTTCTCGACTGAACGTGATTGCTGTTTCGGAACCTCGCAAGAATTCGGGTATGGCTGGTGGCGCCATAACCGCCATGTTAACATGTCGAGTTTGAAGTTTTTGCTGCCTGTTGGAAGGACGTCCTTTCTGGATCATGTACATCTGTCCTTGAGGCTTTGGATACTGCTCGTCTGCATCTTGCGGTATGTGATGTATGGCTCCTGCAATTTGACTACCCGCATTATATGGTGGTGGGGGTGGGAGTGCCGCGACTGGCTGTACTGGTGGTGGTGCAGTGTATGCCGGCGGGGCAGTCGGGGGTGCATCCCTTCTGAGTTGTCTTGTGTAGTCTGCCACAATTTGCTCGAACTCTCGGCACTTTCCCATGGTATGGTTGGAGGTTAGCCTTCCGGTAGCTGGATCTTTGAATATGTGTAGTCTGCACAGATCCTCCATCTTTTCTTGGAACGACTTCTCTGGTTTTATATCTGACCGCTTGCGCCATTCCTGCCTTTGGTAGCCGTTGCTACGTTGGTCGCGATCTCGACTGCTGCGACGGTCATCTGTTCGACTGTCGTGGCGGTTGGTGCCTCGACTGTCACGGCGATCGTCACGTCGCCTATCCTCCAGGACGTGGTCGTCCTGTGAAAAACCGGCTGCGACAAATTTTACCTTGTCTTTGTCGCCGTAGTCGCTCCTACGTCGTCGCCTTTTATCGTCTTTGTCGCGACGATCTTGACTGTCGCGTCGAACTTCATGGTCATGTGGGGAAAGCGGGCGTTTGGTTCTGACGGCGTCCTCTCCGTCCGCCCACTCAGTTGCAATTTTCATGAGCTCTGCCATGGATTTTGGTTTCTGGCGACCAAGTGTCTCTCTCAAGTCATTTCTGTAGACTCCCATGGTGAAAGCATCCATGGCTCTGTCTTCAGAAATTGTGCCTACTGAGTTGCGGATAGCAGTCCACCTTCTGATATATGCTCGGATCGTTTCGTCTGACCTTTGCTTGCAAGCTCGTAATTCTTCAAATGTTTTGGGCCGCTCGCACAAGGGATCGAAGTATTTGATGAAGTCCTCCTTAAAGTGCTCCCAAGAGTCATAAGATCCTTCGGGTAATGCCTTAAGCCAGTCGCGGGCTGTGCCTTCGGGCATCAATTGTATGTATTGTAACGCCGTTGTGGTCGTTCCTCTTTGGCATATTACTGCCAGCTTGTAGTCCTCGAGCCAGCCTGAAGGTTCTTGCTTGCAGTTGAATTTCGGTGTCGTTGGTAGGCCAAATCTTTTAGGCATTCTGGCCTCACGAATTCGTCGGGTGAAACATCGCGCCCCGCAAGGTCCTGCATCATGATTATCTCCCGAGCTTTTACTTCTGGATCTGCTCCTTGATCTGTAGCGACTTGAGCTTCTTCTCGCACTGCTTCTGTGGGGACTGCTACTGCGGCGATCTCTCGATGTATGTCGCGAGCGACTTCTGCTACGTCTTCTCCTGCTCCCCGACTGGAGTCCTGTTGCTGCCAACGCCAGTGCTTTGAGCTGTTGTTGATGTAGCTCTGCGGCTGGATCATCTGCTGGTGGTGCTGTTGCCTTCAGGTATGCTCCAAGTGATATCAGGGCTCCTTTGGGTGTTTTAGGCGCTAGAATGCCTTCCGTATCCAATGTGAGGAACGAGCTCTCTAGCTTGCGAATGATTTCTGATCTTTCGCCTTCTGGTATATGTGACAACCTGGATCGGCGTCTTTGTTCTGTTGCGCCCGTAGAACTAAGAGACATCTGCCTCCTTCGTGCACTCGAGATACTAGCTTGCCTCCTTCGCTCTTCGAGTATTGCTCGGTACTGCTTCAGTCGCATTGTTTCTTGCTAGTTGAAATAGTTATATGTCATCATCTCATCGTGAGTTTCATCTGTTGGCATCATTGTGCCGTCCGTGATGATTTTGTCCACTTTTGCCACCATCTCCGCCGTGATGTTTAATTTTGTTATACCATCTGGTAATGTGACTTCACGGGGAAATTCAGTGGGCCTTCGACTGGCAGCAGCCGCCGAGGTTTCTGCGACGTAAACCTGCCTTGGTATGACCAGAGGGCATGTGTTTGTGTTGTCGATGCTAGTTATGGATTGAACTTCATCCTCCAAGCTCATGTCGGAGTTAATGCTTTTAGCGATCTGAGCGTCGATATTGACGTATGTCTCGAGTGCTGGCTCAGGATGATCGTCGTAGTCGGAGAAGTGATCATGATCCATTTGGATCTCTGGCCCGGTGAAGTCGGTGAGCCAGATGCTGTCTTCCGCATCCTCTGGTTGGATATGGCTGGGTGCAATGTCGAGTGGGGTGACATATTTGACTGTGTTGATTTGAAAGTCAGACTGTACCTCATCCTCTAGCTGCTCTTGCGCCACGAGATCGTTGAATTCTCGGGTTGTCATAGAGTTGATTGGAGATCCTGTCGTCGAGATCGAGTTGATCTGTGCTTGAGTCGCTCCCATGCTTTCTGGTGCTGTAACTTCAGTTGATGGTTCTTCGACTGCTTTGTCCTGATATGTGGACTGGCCCTCATCATCAGGAAATTCTTCTGCCATGAGTTTGTTAAATTCTTGGGTTGACATGGAGGAGGTTGGGGACTCGGGCGGTGGGATCGAATCGATCTGTGATGAGGCAGCTTCTCTGTCTTCTGAAGATGTGATCGTGGTCGACTGCTCCTTGTTCACCTCAGTCGCGATCGTATCGGTCAAGTCCTGCACACCAAACTGATCGACAAAAAAGTTATGTTCTCCGATAGTTAGATCAAAACCTGAGTCGAGGCTAGAGAAGATTTCTTGTGCGTCTAGCGAGTATGGCTTGATCCTCTTTGGCGAGGTTGCTTGCGAAGTTGGCGAGTGTTCGCCTACTGATTCGATGCCAGTCGAAATTGCCGGCGTGTGGCCGTTTGTAGATGCTGTCGGCGAGTTGCCGTTTGAAACTAAAACCGATGAATCCATGGGTCCAACACTATCGATTCCCACAGACGGCGCCAATTGACGAGGGGTGTCCCCGTCAATACCTTCGACTGATAGCCTAGGGTTAGAGTTATGTGGTAGAGAACGCATAGTGCTAGTAGATTCATCCGCTGACAAGAGGGAGTTACCCAGGTTCAGGGCCCTCGACTGAGGTAACACCCCTACTTCCTGCCTGTCTGTATTGATTGTGGAATATTCTGTGGTTACAATGTCCAACGAGATGTCGATCTCGCTAGGGTTTGGTGGTTCTGGATGAGCGTGTCCTTGATCGGCTACCCTCCTAGCCCTTATATGGGGGGTCTAGGTCTTGGGTACGTAACCGACTAGGATTACAAGTATGGAAACTATAACCGACTATGAATAACTTGGTAAGCAAACTTCGTCTTGGGCTTTCCTTGATGGGCTTCTTCAGTCTATTGACAATTGGGATGTAGTCATCACGTGCACCAGGTACCCACACGATGGGGTACCCGTTTAGGATAACCTCGTCACTTGGCTTTGAGGGGTGTAGCTGAGAACGCCGCGCGCTTGGCCAAAGTGAGCATCTGTACTATGGAGCGCAGAGCGGCCGCAGTCGCTGCTATGCCCAAGTTGTGTAGGGATAGATCTGAGTCTGTATCCCACAACTAGTTTATTTTGTTTGTGATCTTGTAATGTGAACTCCCGCACGATATGTCAGCTTTTGCTTCTTGTCCTTTGAAGATGTAACTTCCACGATGTGCTTGCTTTGTGTATCTGTCTTTTGTTACTTTGCTTTACCTTGTTCTCGTATCTGAGATTTATGATTATGTCTTTGACAGTCCGTTGAGACCGTCCCGACTGAGGCGCAACAGTCATGAGTAGATACTCTAACATGCACCAAGGTAAAGAATGATGCCAGAGTGTTGGCTTATGCAAAGAATCGGGTGGTGGCGCTGGAAAAGGAGCTAGAAATCGCTCAGACTGAGTTGGAAATACTCAAAGCAAAGCCAGCTCTTGCCACCCAGCCGGAAGAATATGTGCTTGCCGAGGTAGAGCACTCGAATAGGCAGCTCGAAGGTATTTACTCGTTGATTGCTTTTGTTATCTTCTTGCAGTCTCCTCCCATTTGCTTGTCTTGTCTTATCATGTTTTTGCCTGCAGTTTTTGTCCATAATGCCAAGGATGAGGCAGAACGGGTTAAGGAGCGTTTGGATAACGCGATTGATGACCTTGTCACCGGTCCTCAACACTTTTGGGCAGACAGATACCATGCCACCATGCTTGCCACTCTGAAGGATCGAGTGTTCCGTGGCGCCATCCTACTCCAGCGTTGTCGGGCGGCACTTTTGCGCGTCAATTACTTCTTGTTTCCTGATGGGCCACAGCCACAGGGAATTCATGCGCTGGTTAACCTCTTCCGATCTGCGGATCCCATCCGAGAGGCAGTGACTCGAAGGGTTGTACTTGGAGCTAATGCTGCTTTTGCTTATATTCGAAGTCAGGATCCAGATAGGCGATTTCTTGCACCTGATGTTGGGTCTCGACTGGAGAAGAAGGACTTGGAGCGGACTGCCGTTGCGGCTGGGAAATCGGTAGAGCGGTTGCATAAACAGCTCATCGATTCTAATCTGCTCATGAAGGATGAGGCTGCGTAGCCTGCGCAATGTTCAGCCCCCGAGTCCCTCAAGGGGGGGGGGGGGGGTGTATGTATAAAATATTCTTGTGTAATTGTCCCGCCCTCGAGTCAGTCGAGTGGGGTATGTAGAAAATAGAGTATTCATTTAAGTATGTATATAACCAGCCCCCGAGCCTGTTGAGTGGGTTGTATGAAAATTACTTCATGTATGACTATGAAGAAACAAATTGCGCTGTGCAAGTATTCTTTGTAGTTGATTGAGCTTTGAGATCCAGCCCCCGAGCGTTCGGGTGTGACTAAGTTTTGCTGTCATCGCCAAGACCCAGCCCCCGAGTACTCGAGTGGGTTATGAATTTACTGTAACGTAAAGTATACGAATATATGTATGGAGAAATGTCTTCTTTATTGTAGATACTGACCAGCAAGCCGCCTCATTAAAAACCTTCCAGTCCCCTTAGGTACCCTGATAACGAAAAGAGCGCGTCTGAAACCTGCTGGCCACTTTGACAGTTATGCTCTATTACATTGATCGACTGTTGGACCTAGGCATAGAAACGAAGCAAGTGCGCCACATTCCATGGGTTGTGTGATAACTCTCCCGTCTGGGCATCTTCAGTCGATAGGTGCCACCATCGATGACTTTCGTAATGATAAAAGGTCCTTCCCATGGTGACGCGAGTTTGTGTACCTTTTTCTGCTTCAATCGAAGTACTAAGTCGCCCACCATGAATGTCCTGGGGCGGAGTTGTCGACTGTGATAGTTACGGAGATCCTGCTGGTAAACGGCTGTGCGAGCAAGGGCTGTATTGCGTGCTTCCTCGAGTAGATCTACTGCATCTTCCTGTGACTCGTTTGCATCATCTTCGTTGTATGCTCCGACTCTGGGTGCGCTTAATTTCTCCTCTGGTGGCAATACTGCCTCTGCACCGTAGACCATGAAGAACGGAGTGAATTGAGTCGAAGCGTTTGGAGTTGTACGGAGGCTCCAGAGTACTGCGGGGAGCTCGTTAACCCAATCACCTGCAGCTCTTTTGAGTGGCACCAATAGTCTTTTCTTTATGCCTATGTAGACAAGACCATTGGCCTTTTCGACTTGTCCATTGGATTGCGGGTGCGCCACAGATGCGTAATTGAGTGTGATGTTCCACTCTTTGCAGAAAGAACGGAACTCCTCGGCTGTGAAGTTTGTGCCGTTGTCCGTGATGATGCTGTTCGGGACGCCAAAGCGATAGACGATAGATCTTATGAAGTTGACTGTTGTAGTGGCAGTCGAACTTGTGATTGGAACTGCTTCGATCCACTTCGTGAACTTGTCGACTGCCACCAGTAGGTGAGTATGTCCTCCAGGCGATGACTTTTTGAGTGGTCCGACCATATCCAGCCCCCATTGGGTGAAAGGCCACGCCAGTGGTATGGTTTTGAGTGCCGATGCCGGTGCGTGAGGTTTGGTGGCAAATTTTTTACACCCGATGCACCGTTTGACTATGTCTTCTGCGTCGTTAAGTGTTGTAGGCCAGTAAAACCCTGCTCTGAAGGCTTTGGCTACGAGTGATCGACTGCCGGCATGATGCCCACAGGTTCTTGCATGAATATCACGAAGTATAGTTTTGCCATCTTCAGATTCCATGCATCTCTGAAACATACCTGAGACACTCCGTTTGTAGAGTTCACCGTTTATGATGGTGTATGCTTTTGCGCGTCGAGTGATTCGCCTCGCTTCTGCTGTATCGTACGGTAGCTCGTCACGGAGTATGAATGCTAGAAGAGGTTCAGTCCATGCTGCTGTTACTTGATCGCCTTGACATAGAAGTACTTCGACTGGTGGATCCTCTGAGATTGGCGCTTTGTCCTTGGTCATGGCGGTCGAAGTTAACGGAGGACGTTGTTTGCTGATAGACCTTTGTGAGATTCGCTCTAGGAAAACACCAGGTGGAAGTTGGGCCTTAGTCGAGTCGATGTTGGCTAGTATGTCCGCTTCTTCGTTGCTTTCCCTCCCAACATGTCTTAGCTCGCTGATACGTCTCAAACGTATCTATAATTTCTTATGTTCCATGCTTATATTATACCAATTGCTACATGTTTTATATACACTTTGTGTTGTTTTATGCATTTTCTGGGACAAACCTATTAACAAGATGCCACAGTGCCAGTTCCTGTTTTCTACTGTTTTTGGTTTCAGAAAACCACTTAAGGAAATATTCTCGGAATTGGACGATTTTTATGCCAAAGTTCCTATTTTTCCCGACACGTTCCAGAAGTCCGAAGAGGAAATGAAGGAGGGCACCGAGGCGCCGTCATGAGGTGGGGGCGCGGCTCCCCCCCCCTGCCGCGCCAACACCTGATGACGTGGCCTCGGGCCTCCACCGCCTTCGCCCTTTCGCCCATATAATGCCCCCGACGTGAAAACCCTAGATCAATCGGCGCTTTCCAGAGAAGAGTTCCGCTGCGCCGCCGCCATCGAAGACAAGATTCGGGGGACAGAAGTCTCTGTTCCGGCACCCTGTCGGGACGGGGAATTGCCCCCTGAGTCATCTCCATCGACTCCACCGCCATCTCCATCGCCATTGCTGACTCCTACGATGAGGAGTGAGTAGTTCTCCCCCGAGGCTGCGGGCTCTACCGGTAGCTATGTGGTTTATATCTCTCTCCCATGTGATCTTTATGTGATCATGAGCTTTGTAATCTAGTTGAATATGTGAGGCTACTCTTTATCTATTATGCACTCTAGAGGTTACTTTAATATGAACTCCGGGGTTATTCACGGTTGTAATGGTGACAGTATGTGCACCGTGTGTGATTCCTTTATGACATTGTTGGTGTTAGTTTACTCTGACTTTGAGGGTGCTCTTTTAGCCCTACACAGTGAATGGTGTTTATCATCCAACATGAGAGTGTTTGAGAGTAGTATTTATTATTCAATTGTGATATCATTGTTGAGAATGTCCACTGGTGAAAGTATGATCCCTAGGCCTTGTTTCTAAGCATTGAAACTCCGTTTACAACAAGTTCTGCTACATGTTTGCTTGCTGCCATTTTTATTTCAGATTGCAATTACTACTTATAATCATCCATATTACTTGTATTTCACTATCTCTTCGTCGAACTAGTGCACCTATACATCTGACAAGTGTATTGGGTGTGTTGGGGACACAAGAGACTTGTTGTATCTTAATTGTAGGGTTGCTTGAGAGGGAAATCTTTGACCTCTACCTCCCTGAGTTCGATAAACCTTGGGTGATTCACTTAAGGGAAACTTGCTGCTGTTCTACAAAACTCTGCTCTTGGAGGCCCAACACTGTCTGCGAGAATAGAAGCGTGCGTAGATATCAAGCTATTTTCTGGCGCCGTTGCCGGGGAGGTATGCGTTGGAAGGTGTCTCCTTTAGATCCTGCAGTTAAATTTTTTGTTTCTTGTTTTTATTTTTACTAGTTAGGCTTAATGGAAAACAACAAAAATATTAGAGATCTTTATAGTATTTATCTTAAGTTAGGACATGAGGTGTTTGAAGAGAAAATTAAAAAACCTATGGAACTTTATTTGCATGCTAGTAGCAATATTATTAGTATGAATTCTTTGAACACCATTATTGCTAATGCTATGGAAAATTCTAAGCTTGGGGAAGCTGGTTTTGATGACCATGATATTTTTAGTCCCCCAAGCACGGAGGAGAAAATTTACTTTGATGATACTATACCTCCAATATATGATGTTTACAATGATGAATATGATATTTTCAGTCCATCTACTATTGAGGATAAAATTAATTATGATTACAATATGCCTCCTATATTTGATGATTATGGTGATGAGAATAATAATGAGAGCTATTTTGTTGAATTTGCTCCCACTACAATTAATAAGAATGACTATGCTTATGTGGAGAGTATTAATTCTTTTATGCATGTGGCTCATGATAAGAATGTTTTATGTGATAGTTATGTTGTAAATTTTATTCATGATGCTACAAGTGAACTTATTGATGATAATGATGAGTATTGCTTAAATATGCTATATGATAATGCTTTAGATGATGGTCCTATGCTTATCGATAATCCTCTATGTTCAGAAGTTATTACTTATTTATGTGAGGATAAAAATGATATAATTGCTGCTTGTGATGGTACTCTTACTCATGAGAGTCCTGCTTTGTTCTTGAATTCTCCTAATTACACCATGGAGGAGAAATTTGCTTATGTTAAAAAATACTTATGTGGTTTGCAATTGTCTCTAGTTCCAAATCTTTGTTGCAACCATGATCTTAAACTTGATATTGATCTTAATAATTATTTTGAAAGAGGGAAGCATGCTAATGAATTTCAAAATAAATTTAATGATCCTCTTTATGTGCCTATATTATCTAAGTTGAATGATTCTTATGGTTATATGTTTGAATTTATTTGTACTACTTTCAACTACTATGAGAGAGGAGAATATGGTTGTAGAAGTTTTCATGGTACTAAAACACCTCTCTTTATGTTGAAATTTTTGAAGTTGCACTTGTTTTGCTTTCTTATATTTGTTGCTTTGTGCTTTCATGACTTGTTTCTTTACAAGATTCCTTTGCATAGGAAGTAGGTTAGACTTAAATGTGTTTCATGTTTTACCTCTTGATGCTCTCCTTTGTATTTCAACTCTCATCTTTATGAGAGCATCATAAAAATCTCCCTGTCTAGCTAAAAGGTTATAAAGAAAAGCGCTTATGGGAGACAACCCACATTTTATTTCTGTCATTTTTCTTTTATTTGAGTCAAGGAGCATTCTTACCTCTGTAGCAACTCCTTTGTATCTTTATTTTATCGCATTGTTGTGTCAAGTAAAGGCTCTAGTCGGAAGTTGATGCTAGATTTGGATTTCTGCGCAGGAACAGTTTTCTGCTGTCCACCGTTTAATTCGTATGAATTTCCAGAAAAAACAAAATGACCTGAGATTGTTTGTGCGTGATCCTCAGATATGTATGCAACTTTCATTAGTTTTGAGTTTTCTGATTTGAGCAAGTTAAGTGCCTCGAAAAAATACGTCTTTATGGACTGTTCTGTTTTTGACAGATTCTGCCATTTATTTTGCATTGCTCCTTTTGCTGTTTTTTAATGGATCTTTTTATTCCATAAAATACCAGTGGCTGTAGCTAATGTCCAGTAGCATGTGTAATGGTTTTGTCCATGCAGAATATAAGAATTTTTTATTATGCACTAACCCTCTAATGAAGTTTACTTTGAGTTTGGTGTGGAGGAAGTTTTCAAGGATCAAGAGAGAAGGATGATGTGATGTGATCAAGAAGATGAAAGAGCCTAAGCTTGGGGATGCCCCCGTGGGCCACCCAAGCATCTTTCAAGAAGACTCAAGCGTCTAAGCTTGGGGATGCCCAAGGCATCCCCTTCTTCATCAACAAACTATCAGGTCCTCTCTAGTGAAACTATATTTTAATTCCGACACATCTTATGTGCTTTACTTGAAGCGTATGTTTATTTTTGTTTTTGTTATTTTCATTCTATGAATAAAATGGATCCTAGCATTCCTTTGTGGGAGAGAGACACGCTCCCTTTTTCTTATGAATACTCCTATTCTTCACTTATATTTGTTGAGTATTCTTTTATGTTACTTCAATGCCTTCAGCTCTTGTTTTTCATGCATCTCTTGTTTAGAGCTGTTAGTTCTCTTATGTTATACTCTCTTTCTTCATTGTTAAATACTTGGAGAGTTTATGTTTAAATAAGTTGATTGGTTGGAAACAGAAAATGCTACATGTGGTAGATGGTATAATGAAAAGACATACATATGCTTATAGATCATTGTCTTGATTTTTTTGTGATACTTGGCAATTGTTTTGAGCTCTCAAGTAGATCATGTTTAAGCTTTTACATCATGTAGTTAAAACCTATTAGTGAAGAACTACCGTAAAGCTTGTTGAAATTTGGTTTGCATGTTTGGTATCTCTAAGGTCTAGATATTTTCTAGTTAAAGTGTTTGAACAACAAGGGAGACAATGTAGAGTTTTATAATGCTTGCAATATGTTTTTATATATGTCTTGTTGTCATAGTTTATACTTGTGTTTGCTTCAAACAACCTTGCTAGCCAAAGCCTTGTACTGATAGGGAATGCTTCTCGTGCATCCAAAATCCTTGAGCCAAAACCCATGCCATTTGTGTCCACCTTACCTACCTACTACATGGTATTTTCTGCCATTCCAAGTAAATACTCCGTGTGCTATCTTTATTCAAAATTAGTATCCCTTATTTGTGTCACTGTTTATTAGCTCATGAGGAAGTATGTGGGTTACTCTATGTTTAACTTGTTAGATAGACTTTCAAATGAGCTGGCAAATGGGGCGCCCAGTCCCAAGTTTAATTGTTCAATTCTCTTCACATGGTTTTCAATGAGTTCTCAAAAAGAAAGTTCCAAAGTGTTATGTTATTCAAAAATAGGCACTCCTCCAAGGTTTGAGATGGATTGGAAGGCACCCGAGGATTCGGTTAGCCATGGATTGTGTAAGCAATGGTGGGGAGGAGTGCCAAACAAATTTATAAAAAGTGTGCATGTGTAAACAAAAGAGAAGAGGGATGATCTGCCCTTGGGTAGAAATAACGTCCTTCAATGGGAGCCGCTCTTGAAAGTCTAGATAACATGGTAAATATAGTTTTCATTCACTATCATTCGTTGACAACGAAAAACACCACTCAAAAACTTACTTTTATGCTCTCTATATGATTTCAAAAACCTATAAAACCAAGAAGCTCTAGCACATGCTTGTATCCCTCCTTCCCTCTGCGAAGTGCCTATCTTTTACTTTATGTTGAGTCAGTTTACCTAATTCTTTCTGTCCCCGAAGCAAACACTTGTGTCAACTGTGTGCAACAACTCTTATATGCTTACTTATTGCACTTGTTATATTTCTTTGTGTTGACAACTATCTATATGATATACATGTTCAAAGTTGAAAGCCAATGCTGAAACTTATATCTTCCTTTGTGTTGCTTCAATGCTCTTTTACTTAGAGAATATTGCTTTATGAGTTAACTCTTATGTAAATCTTTTTGATGCTTGTTTGAAAGTACTATTTATGAAAAGTTTTTACTTATATGATGTACTTGTTTACTCCTCGTCTATTTGTTAGCAAACTATAGATCATTACTTTGAGTCACTTCATTCATAACATGAGTCTTAGATTATTATATGATCAAGATTGTGTGAAAGCATGTCACTTCAGAAATTATTTGTTGTTATCGTTTTACCTACTCGAGTACGAGTAGAACTAAGCTTGGGGATGCTTGATATGTCTCAAACGTATCTATAATTTCTTATGTTCCATGCTTATATTATACCAATTGCTACATGTTTTATATACACTTTGTGTTGTTTTATGCATTTTCTGGGACTAACCTATTAACAAGATGCCACAGTGCCAGTTCCCTGTTTTCTGCTGTTTTTGGTTTCAGAAAACCACTTAAGGAAATATTCTCGGAATTGGACGATTTTTATGCCAAAGTTCCTATTTTTCCCGACACGTTCCAGAAGTCCGAAGAGGAAACGAAGGAGGGCACCGAGGCGCAGTCATGAGGTGGGGGCGCGGCTCCCCCCCCTGCCGCGCCAACACATGATGACGTGGCCTCGGGCCTCCACCGCCTTCACCCTTTCGCCCATATAATGCCCCCGACGTGAAAACCCTAGATCAATCGGCGTCTTCCAGAGAAGAGTTCCGCTGCGCCGCCGCCATCGAAGACAAGATTCGGGGGACAGAAGTCTCTGTTCCGGCACCCTGTCGGGACGGGGAATTGCCCCCGGAGTCATCTCCATTGACTCCACCGCCATCTCCATCGCCATTGCTGACTCCTACGATGAGGAGTGAGTAGTTCTCCCCCGAGGCTGCGGGCTCTACCGGTAGCTATGTGGTTTATATCTCTCTCCCATGTGATCTTTATGTGATCATGAGCTTTGTAATCTAGTTGAATATGTGAGGCTACTATTTATCTATTATGCACTCTAGAGGTTACTTTAATATGAACTCCGGGGTTATTCACGGTGGTAAAGGTGACAGTATGTGCACCGTGTGTGATTCCTTTATGACATTGTTGGTGTTAGTTTACTCTGACTTTGAGGGTGCTCTTGTAGCCCTACACAGTGAATGGTGTTTATCATCCAACATGAGAGTGTTTGAGAGTAGTATTTATTATTCAATTGTGATATCATTGTTGAGAATGTCCACTGGTGAAAGTATGATCCCTAGGCCTTGTTTCTAAGCATTGAAACTCCGTTTACAACATGTTCTGCTACATGTTTGCTTGCTGCCATTTTTATTTCAGATTGCAATTACTACTTATAATCATCCATATTACTTGTATTTCACTATCTCTTCGCCGAACTAGTGCACCTATACATCTGACAAGTCTATTGGGTGTGTTGGGGACACAAGAGACTTCTTGTATCTTAATTGCAGGGTTGCTTGAGAGGGATATCTTTGACCTCTACCTCCCTGAGTTTGATAAACCTTGGGTGATTCACTTAAGGGAAACTTGCTGCTGTTCTACAAACCTCTGCTCTTGGAGGCCCAACACTGTCTGCGAGAATAGAAGCGTGCGTAGACATCACTCGCATCCATCGAAGTCGCCTTCTAATATGTTGTAGAGGTCACGATATGCGATCATGTTATTATCTATGGCATCGCAAGCTTTCATTGTTTGTTGTACGACTAAATTTGAGTCACCATATATCATCAGTCGAGTGCATCCTAGAGCGTTGGCCATGCGCATGCCATGGATCAAGCCTTCGTACTCTGCTTTGTTGTTGGATGGTCTTACGAAGTCCATCTGCAAAACATATTTGAGCTTGTCACCCTTGGGTAAGATGAGTATGACACCTGCGCCTGCGCCTTCATTTTTCTTGGAACCATCGAAGTACATCGTCCATGAATTTGACACATCAGGGATTCCCGGCAGTTGGGACTTTATCCACTCCGTGGTGAAGTCAGGTAAGACTTGTGCTTTGATGGCCTTCGGGTGATCATATGTGATTCCGAGTGGACCGAGCTCGATTTGCCATTTTGCCACTCGCCCAGTTGCGTCTGGATTGGTGAGTATATCTCCGATTGCGGATTTGCTGATTACGGTAATCGGATGCTCTGTGAAGTAATGTCGTAACTTCCTTGTTGTTATGAAGACTGCATATGCCAGCTTTTGAAAGTGCGGGTATCTTTGTTTGGATAAGGACATAACTTCGCTGACGTAGTAGACTGGTCTTTGCACACTCTGAGCTTTGCCTTCTTCCATGCGCTCGACTACCAGTACCGTACTTACCACTCGATTTGTGGCTGCAACATATAGATACATTGGTTCTCTTTCCTTGGGTGCTGCCAAGATGGGCGGTTTTGTGAGTATCCCTTTGAGATCGACGAAAACTACTTCAGCCTAGCTTGCTGATGAAGCGACTGAGTGCTGCAACTCTTCCTGTCAACTGTTGCACCTCATAGAGCTTTGTAGGCCTTTGCATGGTTAATATGGCATGTATCTTTTCTGGATTTGCTTCGATTCCGTGAGCTGATACCAAGTACCCCAAGAGTTCTCCAGCTGGAACGCCAAAAGTACACTTGTCTGGGTTAAGTTTGACATTGTACCTTCTGAGGTTGTCGAATGTTTCTCGCAAGTCTGCGAGTAATGTGTCGTCTTCTTTTGACTTGACAACTATGTCGTCCACATAAACTTCAACGTTTCGGCCGATTTGTACCTTCAGGCAGTTCTGCATCATACGTTGGTAAGTAGCACCTGCGTTCTTGAGCCCGAAGGGCATTGTGGTGTAGCAGTATACTCCGAGTGGAGTTGTGAAAGCTGTCTTCTCTTCGTCTTCTTCCTTCATCCAAATTTGGTGGTACCCTGAGTATGCGTCTAGAAAGGATAGACGTGCACACCCTGCTGTGGAGTCGACGACCTGGTCGATTCGCGGAAGGGGAAAATGATCTTTGGGACAACATTGGTTGAGCCCTGTGAAGTCGATGCACATCCTGGTTGCCGTTGTCTTCTTCTTCTCAACTATTATGGGGTTGGCTACCCACTCTGATTTCTTGATCTCTCGAATGAAGTTTGCTTTGAGTAATTGATCCACATGCTTCTCAATGGCCTCCCTTTTGGGGCCTGACACATGACGTACTGCTTGCTTAACCGGTCTAGTTCCTGGATTGAGTTGGAGAGAGTGCTCGGCGAATTCCCTGGGTATGCCTGGCATGTCGGCTGCGGACCATGCAAACATGTCCCAGTTCTCACGGAGGAATTCGACGAGCGTGCTTTCTTATGCGGGAGGCAAACTTGTTGACACCTTGACTGTCTTGGCGGAATCAGTCGGGTGAATCTGGTGTGTCCTTGTGTCATCTGTGGTACTGAACGCTTTGTCAACTGCCTGCTTCTTGTGCTCGGGCTTGTATGTTTGGATCGTTGGTGAGCGAGAGCTCTTCGAGTGTCTGTTCCGCGCCGAACATCTCAGAGATCTTGCTGAAGTCGCGGTCGCAAGCATCTGATCTTTGAAAGTTTCCGTTGACTGTGATGATTCCTTTGGGCCCTGGCATCTTCAATTTGAGGTATGCGTAGTGTGGTACTACCATGAACCTGGCGAACGCGGGACGTCCTAGTATGGCGTGGTACTGTGACTTCCAGTCGACGACTTCAAACTCAATCGTCTCCGTTCGGAAGTGCTTTGCGTCGCCAAATGTGACGTTGAGTTGTATCGTGCCTTGTGGGAGAATGGCTTTGCCTGGAACAATGTCATGGAAAGTGTTTGTAGACTGGGGCAAGTTCTCGACTGACCTGTTCATCATACGAACTGTGTCGGCGAAGATGATGTTGATGCCGCTGCCTCCGTCCATGAAGACCTTGGTCATGGCGTATCCGCCAATTTGAGCATCGAGTACCAGAGCAACATGGCCTGGACGATAGACGGATGGTGGGTGATCTTCTCGACTGAACGTGATTGCTGTCTCGGAACCTCGCAAGAAGTCGGGTATAGCCGGTGGCGCCATAACCGCCATGTTAACATGTCGAGTGTGAAGTTTTTGCTGCCTGTTGGAAGGACGTCCTTTCAAAATCACGCCTATTACTTCTCGCACACAACCCCGCGCAAGGACGGCTCCTCCTGGTGGTCCGCGGAGCTCCTCAAGCTCGTCACCGCCATGGTCATCTTCATGGCGGTGGATGAGGACGTCGAATCCCGGTCCTCCTCCGTCGGCCGCCGCAGCAGCTACCGCTCCATGAGCAGCATCCGCGAGATCGACCTCTTCCCCGTCGATGCCATCTAGCAGCATCCAGCACGACCATTTTTTTAAAAACTAAAAAGGACAATCTGTGGCGCATGGTTGCCTAGTGCGCCACAAAAAGCTGGTTATTTCTGGGCGCATGGTCTGGGTGCGCCACAGAAAAACAATTTAGTGGCGAGAATTTAGTGGCTCACACACCATGCGTCACATAATTGTAAAAAATGTGCGCCACTGATAGCATGTTTCCTACTAGGGGCGGGGGAGAAGCAACAGTCGTCGGCCAACGCAGGAGCGAGAGAGAGAGAGAGTTTTCCCTCCATCTATTCACATTTCATCAATCTTTCCTTGAGACCATTTTTTCACATTTTTTCAAAATTCCAAATTGCAACTTGCGGAAAGAGGGGCGTGTGCAACTTCAGTTCCGTCTTTCACCACACTATATTTCAGCTAGCACCTGGTAGTCGGTACCTCTGATGTGTTCGATCATTTGCTCCAATTTTAGCGCTGTTTTAGGGGCATGCCATTGAGGTGCCGCTGTGGGCCGCGACCTCCATTTAACCGGGCACCTGTTGAAAGAGCATGTGCCCTCATGTGTGGTTTTGGTAATTGATAACAACCTTTATGGACTAATGTTTGCATTGAGATATCTTTATAGATCTTATCCATGGAAATAGTGGAGTTCATGTGTTGGACTCTTAAAGCTTATTTGATGACCAAGGTTCCATTTAAAGGTGTATATGATGGATGGTCATGTGTTGAGTGGAGCATATTGCAAGTATCTCTTGAAGGATTCAAGACATCATATTAGTGAAGAAAGGTTGAGATGCGCAAGACCAAGAGAAGCTTTCTCGAAGAGATCCTATGCTTGGAGCTTGCTATGGATACATGAAGACGAAGCTTAGCGAGACTCTCCCATTATTGGTATGGGGGAGTATTTGGAGAAGTCTTCATCAAGCATGTGCTTGGACGCGCAATCAAGAAATATGATCCACTTGAAGAGATCAAGATAGTCATCATCTAACTCAAGTGGAATGCTCAAGGCAAAGGTATGATCTTGATAGGGCTATAGGATAGATAGGCGTACTATCAAGAGGGGCTCTCAAGTGAGTAACTTGATTGCATCGTTGTGGAGAGCTCAAACCTTTGCATACTTGTCATTTCATATTTCTTGGTTCTTATTTGCCTTTTATGGTGGTGAGGAACTAGAGCTTGGTTCATCTCCATGTCAAGCTCTTGTTCATCGAAAACGGTTTTACGTTGGAAAACTTGTTGCGTTTTCGGTGGCGGAAATATTGCCGGTTCAACCGTGAGGAAAGTCCCACACCTTGCCATGTGTGGTGATTTTTGTTGGGTGCTTATCGTCGCTATCTTTCCAACAAAATTGGTCTCACCTCTTTCGGAGTTCTTTTGCAAAAGTTATAGCAGTTTTCGTTTCGGTGTTCTGCTGAACCGGATTATTGGGGTCGGATATTTCGCTCTACCGGAATATCCGGTTCCCCAGCTCGTCCAAGAAAACGGCTAAGGAAAGAAGGAAAAGAGGTGCTGAACTCAGCCGGAAATTGTGGTCGGATATTTCCATGACTCAGAATTTCCGAGTTGCCCTCAAAGAGCCTCGCGAAAACGGCTATGGAAAGAATAGTTTTCGGCACTAAACTCAACCGGAAATTGTGCTCGGAGATTTCTGTCAGACTCGGATATTCCGGGTGACCGGAATTTCCGAGTCTCACTTACACCGGAATTTCCGAGTGTCGAAACAGCCGACGGCT
The DNA here is from genome assembly GCA_026929855.1 of Poa annua. Lineage (NCBI taxonomy): Eukaryota > Viridiplantae > Streptophyta > Magnoliopsida > Poales > Poaceae > Poa > Poa annua. The sequence goes on from CM049434.1 coordinate 59,457,065, forward strand.
ATTTTTCGCGGTGGGCTATAAATACCCCTTCCCTTCTTCTTCCTCAGTTCATCCAAGGCAGCACGACTTTTTCTCTCTCCTCCTCCATTGTTGACATTGGAAAGCTCACTTCCCTCTCAATCCCTCCATAGATTCTTGCATATTATTTAGGGAAAGTTGAGAGTAGATCTAGATCTACAATCCTGCCAATCCATCTCTCCTCCAAGTGAGGTGAACCTAGTGGATCTAGATCTTGGAGTTCCTTTGTGGTTCTTCTCTTTGTTCTTCCTCTATTCTCCGCCCATAAGCATAAGTTGCTTTTGGTGGGATTTGAAAGTGAAGGATTTGACTCCTTTGTGGTTTCCTTTGTTCTTCCTCTCTTATTCCCCCATAAGCATTTGTTGCTTTGTTGGAGTTTGAAAGTGAAGGACTTGAGCACTTCGTGTGCTCTTGCCATTGCATTTGCATAGGTTTGAGCACTCCACGAGGATTCGTGATTGTGATACTTGTGAGCTTGTTACTCTTGGGTCATTGGACCCTAGAAGCCTTTTGTGGGCAAGAACTTTTGTGGTCAAGACCTTTTGTGGTCACTTGGGAGCCTCCAATTAAGTTGTGAGTGTGTGCCTCAAGACTTGGGAGCCCCGAATTAAGTTGTGGGTGTGTGCCTCAAGATTGTTGTACAGGATTCGATCTCCGCCCCAAAGGGGATCAATAGTGGAAGGTGAACTCGCAACCTTTTGTGGTTGAGTTCATCAGGAGAAGAAGGTGAGCCTTTGTGGCGTTGCGGCCAACCTGTTGTGGTTGTGCACACCTGTCCAACGAGACGTACACCCTTTGGGTGAAACTCGGGAATACATCTTTGTCTCCGTGTGCCTCGGTTATTTCTATGCCCGAGCTCTTTACTTATGCACTTTACATTGTGATAGCCTTCGTGCTTGAAGTCATTCATCTTGATATCACCTTGTTACTTGTATTGCTTAGCATAAGTTGTTGGTACACATAGGTGAACCTAGTATATTTATGTTGTATGCTTGTTAAAGTAAAACACTAGTTTTATTCCGCCTTTATCAAGCATACCGGAATATCCGGGTCATTTTTGAACCGGATAATCCGGCTCCTCGGAAAAAGTTTTAAATCGCCTATTCACCCCTAGGCGACGTCTGTCCTTCCACCTGTCTGACACCCCAACAGAGACTCAATTGGGGGTGTCGGATACGAATTTAGAGGGTGTCGGTGGAGATGATGTGATAGCATCTTTTGCACGTTTTTTAAAATTTGCATGTGCGACATGCTGAAAGTTGTGCAAACGCAACTAGTTACAAACTTTAGTTTCAGAGGGTGTTTGGTTAGGCTTTATACTTTGCTTTTGCTTTTGGCTTATAAGCCATAAAAGCACCTAAATAGGTGCTTTTGACTTTTGGCTTTTGGCTTATGTTACACTATGGTATAAACCAAAAGCCAAAAGTCAAAAGCACCTATTTAGGTGCTTTTATGGCTTATAAGCCAAAAGCAAAAGCCAAGAAAAAAGTCTAACCAAACACCCTCTGACTCTTCACCACACTAGCATCTCAGCTGGCAGTCGGTTTAATTAGGTGATCAGACATGGTGTCGTCCGGATGGCGCGTCTTCATGGAGCCTGATGTGTGGCGGCGGTCACTCAGACCTGTACGACCTTGTCGTATTCTTTCTGTGGCCTCTGTTTAATCAACGGGACCGCTGCCTTTTCATCCTCCGTCTGTACCTCTGACATACAACTGAAGCCAGAACGAGCTAGAGAGAGAGATCGATGACGGCCGCCGGCGGGATCAGCAGGAGTGAGAGGTGGAGCCTGGCCGGCACGGCGGCTCTCGTGACCGGCGGCAGCAAAGGGATCGGGTACGCATGATGCATCTAAGATCGGAACGTTGCGAAGGCGCGGGCACTTAGCTCATGTATGTACGTATGCGTAGGCACGCGATCGTGGAGGAACTGGCGGGATTCGGCGCGAGGGTGCACACATGCTCCCGGAACGCGGCAGAGCTGGAGGAGTGCCGGCGGCGGTGGGAAGAGATGGGTCTACCGGTCACTGTCTCCGTCTGCGACGTCTCCGTGCGCGCCGAGAGGGAGAAGCTCATTGAAACGGTGAAGCAAACCTTCGACGGCAAGCTCGACATACTGGTGAGCTTAATTGATTAACATCGTTGGCAGCCACGCTAATTAGATTTGATGCCCCCATCAATACTGTGTACCCGCCGTGAGATGGTAACCTACCGCCCTGAGATGGCAACCTACACACTCCGTTCTGAATTAATTGACTCAGATTTAGTACAAGTATAAAGTTTGTATAAAATCTGAGTCAATTAATTTAGAACAGAGCGAGTAGTTGATTACAAGTGCCTGCCCCCAAGCAGATGTTGAATTGTTGATGCCAATTGGGAACCCGGGACTCTAGTAAATCACTCCCCTCCAACTTGGCTGGCGTAGTATTCTAGATCTAGATCCCCAGTTTTATGTTATCTCGTGTTTGTTCTCGTTATTGCTTTGTAAATTATGGTATGTAAGAAATTATGGTGCCTGCAAACTCATCAGCCCTTTGTTAAGTTGATCAAGCAGACAGTAATGCCTTTTATCTAAATGTGTCGACAAATCATGAAAGAAGAAGGCTCGACTTCTCCGACAGTCAAGAGCAAAAATACCCAATTATATGCAAACTGTTTCTACCTGCTACATGTCAATGTATTGAACCACTTGATGTAGGTGAACAACACCGGGCAAATGCCGTTGAAGGCGGTTGTGGAGTGGACGGCAGAAGATTACTCTCAACTGATGTCGACTAATTTGGAATCGTGCTTCCACCTCAGCCAGCTCGTGCATCCCCTCCTCCTTCGCGCCTCCATTACCGGAGGAGGCAGCATTGTCAACATCTCCTCCATTTCAGGCTCAATTGCGTACCCAGGCGTCGCACTTTACGCCATGTCAAAAGGTATATGCACGACATTACTACGTATTGTTACAAGTTCACTCATTCAGGAGAAATATTATGCAACGATAGATCGAGTTTTTCTATTTTAATTAATCATAGCTCTTGTGAGTTTCCAAAGCATATTCCTATGATATAATACTATATATGTTGGCATGCAGGAGGAATGAACCAGCTTATGAGAAGCCTTGCTACCGAGTGGGCTCAAAACAACATTCGAGTAAACGCCATCGCCCCGGGCTTTATCACAACTGATATGATAAGAAATGTATGTACAAACACCCCATGGACCAGTCTTGTTATTTTTAGCCAACATTGAATAGGAGAGCAAAATGCTACTCCCTCCATGCCGAAAGTACATGGCCCAGTTTTTTTTAGTGAAAACTACATGTTTTCTAAGTCGGACCATATACCAAATTTAAAGATTTACAATACCAAATAAATATTGATCCACCAAAAAAATATGTTCTTATATTTGGTTAAATGTAGTAATATTGAGGCTAGGGAGTGCCTTAATATCTTTCGTGATATCTCAGTCTCAAAGGTTGATCGAGTTAGTAATGGTGTAGCTCATGTTTTAGCTCAACTAGGGAAATCAGGTTTGTCTGATATGCTTTGTGATTCAGCTCCTGACTGCGTTCAGGATTTGGTCACACTTGATTGTAAAACTTAAGTGTAATCGTCGAAGGACAGCAAGTATCAGACGCGCTCTTTTCCTTATCAGGGTACCTAAGGGGACTGGAAGGTTTTTAATGAGGCGACTTGCTGTCCAATTTATCCATATATATGTGAAAATTTCAAAAAAAAAATGTAGTAATATTTAACTTCTAACAAAATACATGTTTTTCGAGACAGAGGACTATAATTTTTTTTATTAGTTGGCAGGGGTAACAAGTGATTATTATAAATGAAACAGGTAAATCGAAATGTCATAGAGGAAGAGCACTCGAAGACCCCGTTACAGCGCAGCGGCGAGCCAGTGGAGGTTGCATCGATGGTGACATTTCTTTGTATGCCAGCAGCCTCCTTCATCACCGGCCAGGTCATATTTGTGGACGGTGGTCGCACCATAAGTGGTTAAGGGAATATCGAGCGAGGCGATGTCATACTTTTGGTATCGAAGCTATCAAGAATTATGATTAAGTGCACATCCAACAAGGTGATGCCAGAGTTTTCGTATCCAAGGAGTGTGGTTGCGCCATCATCGAGAGAAAGAAAATATTTTTTTCTTTCTTTTGCCGAGAGGCGATCTTTTTATCACATATTTTCTTAATATGAGTTGCTGATGGTGGTACGTCGCTCAATAATGAACACTCACTGTAAAGCGTATTTAAACTGTCTGATCAACGTCTTAACCTTTACTGTTAACGGGTATATTGTATAAGACCACCCAAATCCAACTACTTATTAATTTTAACAAAATTATCGAACTCGTCTAATACAACTTTTAAATGTGGTGAAACATTGTGAAACATGAGGATGCATACTCGAACACAAGAAACTTTGATAAAACTAGGTAAACGATATTGTTATTTATAATTGTCTCAGATATCATGTGCGGTCATTGTGTCTTTGAGTTGTGGTCATTCGGGTTTTAATTTAACAATTACTTGTTTCCATTGGGTTTTGAATCTTGGAACTGGATGTTCATTATCTTGTTTTCGCTGAACATATTTTACGATTTGATTTTAAGGTTTCCCCTGAATATATTTTGAGCTCTGATTTAGCAACTTTGAAGTGCAGTGAAACAAGTAGATTAATTTCTTTTGTAAGGCATAAAGAAACTAGCTAACACCCATGAATGTGTACAAATGTAGGTAACTTACGTACGGACAGTTTTTTAAAATGGGAATGTCGAGTGAGAGTTAACTTAATTCTCACTCAGATGATGTCATCCAGTTGCATATGCAACTCATGTATAGTCCATGTGCAACTAAAAAAAGTTTAGTTGCAACTCATTTCTAAGTGGGAAAATCACGTTGCAACTCATGTGCAACCATATGCAACTCATATTCCGCACGAATCACGATGTAAATCTGATGGCATTAGAGTTGAGTGAGACCTAACATAACTCTCACTCGAGTGAGAAATAGCAAAACCGTATTAACATAGAGTGTGATATTAGTTCAAGTTTATTTAGCACAATGTGATATTAAAGGTACAATACAACTAATTATTTGCATGTTCTACTGTTTCCTCAGCTTATCTTGGCCCCAAATATATCGGTTTTGCTAGTTCTAAGTCGCCTGAGAACTCACGAGTTCTCAGTCGCGTCCACCACCGTTCGATCATGCGCCAAGATACGTGTGTTTTTCCTTTTTTTTCTTTTCTTTTTCATGTTTTTTCCAGTTGCATGCGACCTGTAACTGAGATTTTCTGATTACAAGCGGTTTGCAACTGAATTTTTTCCAGTTGCAAGTTGGTCGAAACAGATATTTTTTTTTGAGTTACAAGTGGGTTGTAACTGGAGTTTTCGGTTGCAAGCGGGTTGCAACTGAATTTTTTCGGGACAATTTTCAAATTTGAACATTTTGGGCCAGAACTCATGCTTACGTCAGCCGACTGAGAACTCACGAGTCAAACTCACGAGTTCTCAGTCGACTGAGCTCTAGGCGCGCCCTAATTATATTTCATCTGGTTTCATACATTTCTTTTCAAAGCTTTCGTCACTAGGAATCCAAATATTCCAACGTTTCTCAAATTGATGATCTGATTAAAAAGCTTTAGTTTCTCAAATTTTATAATTAGATTATAGTTAAAGACATGAACTGATAGAGGGGGCAGAGAAGATGGATATATATGCATTCTACACTTTTATTGCTGAAGCACCCAACACTTCTCATAGAGTGTGTATGTATTTTTTTTGTTTTTTTTTTTGTTAAAGGGACCATATTAATAACCAAGCAGACATCAGTCACACCTAGAGTATGTGTATGTATATGCCGCAAAGAAATGATTTTCATTGTTTCTCGGCTGCAGATCACGAGGTGGGTATGGAATGTGTCATGTGTCGGTAGAACATCCACTTTCGGACAAACTTGCTTCTGATCTGCACAAGTGTATGATATAATCGAAAGTAAAATACGCGCAAAATCACTAGAGCAGAACAAGCTAGTAGTCCCGGGCCGTGAGGGCTTTTTGTCCCGGGCACGCTCCCGGGACAACAGCCTTGGGACAAATAGGGTAGGCTATTTGTGCCGGGCACGCCACGACCCGGGGCCAATAGGGGGGCACGTGGCCGAGGCAGCCAGCCTCTGGCTGGCTACCATTTGTCCCGGTTCGTAATACGAACCGGGACAATGTGTATGCTTTTCTTTTTTCTTTTTTTGTTTCCTGTTTTCTGTTTCTTTTTTTTGTTTCCTGTTTTCTTTTGTGTTTCTGTTTTACTTTTTCTTTTGTGTTTTATTTTCGATATTTATGTTTCATTTCAAAAAAGATCGAGTTGCATATTATACAGTACTATATAATATTTATCAAGAATACACGATCGAGTTCCCCGAAACAAATATTTACAACCGGAAGATCACTACAACCTAGAGATCATTACATGACAGAGAGGCATTAGACCCTATTTTTTCTTCGGGATGGTCTTTTTCAGCTTGATCAAACTGCATTCTGCGCCCGGCTCTAAGACATAGTCAAGCAGAAACCCCGCAATTTCCTCCGCAATTGGTAGTAGGCGGTCTTTTGCATCAAGCCTGTTCCGGATCGTCTCAAACTAAAAAGGAGAGATCAACATCAATATATCAATCATCATGCAAATAGTTCAATTTGAAAAGTGAACAAGTTTGAATATATTGTTTACATACGCCATTCCAGTCTGCCCCCTCATTGATGTGAATTCGAATGAACTCGCAGACATAGTGTCCACACAAATTGGTGCCATGTTGCTGCTTCGCACACTTTAAGAGAGAATAAGATAGGAATCCAATCAAATAATAATAATAAATATTGGAAAATGGTATTGTGAGACCAGAATTAAATATATGCATGCGTGGACCTAGCTAGTACGGCTTACCTCACTCCATTTAAAAGTGAGCTTCTTCTGTATACCGAGCTTGTGGAAACCGGTGAACTTGTCCCAAACCCTGGATGGTATAGAAAAATTAGTAAAGAAGTTTACTAATTACCCTATATTAGAAAAGACGAGGCCGATTGTGATAATAAACGAAATTACCTCCGGAGCATCAGTTTCATGTCGACGAACTTTTCAACAGGTTTCGATAATGGGTCCCAGACACCAACGATTGCCCTTTAAACATCAATCTCAAGCATTACCCAGTGAAATCTGCGCATGTTTATATTTGTTAATAAATCATCAATTACATACACTTAACATCGAGTATGTATAAGAAAGTAAACAACTCACTCGAAGTTGAACGGGAAAATTATGGTGTTTTTGTAATGTTGCGCCATAAAGTAAGTTAGCAAAAGCTCCTCCGTTTGCTCTCGGTTATTTACCAAAGCATGATGATGAACTCGATTTGGGTCAACGAATCCAATCTTGTGATTCAGTCCCAACTTTCGAGATTGTATAATTTTCAGCCTGCATAATAGAGTACAAAAGGAATATAGTGATGAGGATAATTACAGCCAATGAAAAATAAGTTGAGCAAGAGAATTAATGACATACATAATTTAATTACTTACAGGCAAAAGGCACTCATGATAGATTTGTCGAGCGCGTCAAAATTGAATAACTGCCATAATTCGCATAGCTCAATTTGAAACTCATCATCACCTGGGCCATAATGAGACTCTGGAATTTTCCCATAGATAAAGTCTCCGTCGTGACTAGAGCACCACCTCATGTACCATTCATTTAGTTGGTGCAATATAGCTGGTAGAGTGCGCACCTTAGCAGGCTCGACAAGATCTTGTCCTCTAACATATCTCCGCACCTCCACATGTGTCTGCTGGAGATTCTCGCCAGCTTGTAATTTGCGAAGCTCTGAAAGAGAGAGACCCATTTCTCTAGCTTGCTGCGAAAGTACTTCCTCGGCCGGGTCCCGGTTGTAAGGCGCCAATATGAGCGGGGCGGCCGATTGTCCCGCCTGCATTCTGAGCTGTGGAACATCTCTCTTCTTGGTGGCACCAAGTTTTCGTTCTTCCCGCACTCTCTTAGATGTACGCACCAGAACGCGTGTATAGTCATCGTCCATATTTAGTTCATATTGCGATGTATGCGTAAGAAATTCTATGGCCCACCGTATCGCCTCTGCAGAATATACCGGATAAGGCAAAGACATCTTTTTTGCCTTCTTTCTCTGGGCATCCTGGATCTCGTTGACCCATATATCGATATCTTCGTTAGACATATCCCTCGCTTTCTTCCCCGTGTCGCTTTTCTGAGTACTAGTCGACGCAGCGGTGGACTTCCGCTTCTTTTGCGGAGCCGGCGGAGTCCGTTGACGCGGCGGCGGAGTCCGCTCAAGCGGCGGCGGAGTCCGCTCACGCGGCGGCGGAGATCGAGATGGACTAGCGCCTTGGTTGTCGTTGTCGGGGGTGTCTGGACTAGCGCCTTGGTGGTCGTTGCTGTTGTTGTCGTTTTCGGGTAGGTCTGGACTAGCATGTGGACTGGGAGGGCGATTTTGCTGCATGTGTGGGAACACGATGTATTCCTTTCTCCATAAGCAGGTACTCTTGCAGGCAAATCTCAACTCAACCTCATCTTCACCCGTAGGGTAGTCCAGCTTAATTCCCTCATATAACTTCATAACCTCATCAACCCCGACAACAGCATAGCCATCTAGAATAGGGCGGCAATGGTAAGTTCCATTTGGTTTAGGCGGTAGGGCAAAGCCGTCCGCCGCCTTCACGGTTATGTTCAAGCATGGCACATGTAGCTCGCAAAGTTCCTGCTGCACGATAGTATCCACGGGGTGACGAGGACCCGTCATATCATTGTGGCGATCGAGCTCCGTCGAAGCCACGCTGCTTCTCCGCATTGATTTTGGATCAGGAGAAGGATTTTCGGGCGTCTCAGATTCGCAGGAAATCCGTCGACCCTGCTTCTCTGCCTTCAGCTCTGCTATCTCCTTACGATGCTGTGCTATCTCCTTCTCATGCTCTACTATTTTATTTTCCATCATCTGGACCCGGTCGGCATGCTCTTTCTTCTTTCTCGCTCGGCTTCTGTAAGTGCCAACATCAGCGGGAAACCCAATCAGCCACGGAACAGAGCCGACGGTTCCTCGTGTTCGTCCACTGTGTTCAGGATTCCCAAGGGCTCGCGATAGCTCGTCCTTCTCTCTCTCAGGATGGAACGTGCCTCCCTCCACCTCCTTCCATACTTCTCTGAGTGCTTTAAGAGGGTCAGCTCCGTGCTCCCTGGTAAAAATACATTCACCTGTTTCAGGGTTTAACTTTCCACCAATCCCATAGAACCAAGCCTTAAGCCGTTCTGGCCAATCATATGTCTCGATATCTATACCCTTAGCCAGTAACTCATCCTCCATTTTCGACCACTTAGGCATGGCCGTCAGGTAGCCACCTGACCCCATGTTATGGTGATATATCTTCTTTCCTGCATTTTTCTTATTTCTCTCTGAGATTTTCTTAGCGGCTTCCGATTCCTTGTACGCCTTAAATGCGGGCCACTCATCTTTTATCTTTTCATAGATTCCGACAAATTCTGGAGTCGTACCTGCAGTTACGAACTTGTTTAGCCTTTTCTTCCAGGCGCGGAACAGTTCACCCATCTCCATAAAAGTCCAGGCCTTGCATCGATTCTCTATAACCGGGTTCTGTTCATCCTCCTCTTCCGGTAAAGTGAAATTCTGTAGGAGCTCGTCCCAAAGGAGCTGTTTGTCTTCATCCCTGACATAAATAACCCCCTCTTTTGGAACCTTTGGAAAATTCCATTCTTGAGCCTTGATGGAGATTCTGTCCTGAACGATGGCTCCGCACTGAGCTACAAATTTTCTGGCGTGCTTCGCGGGAGCAATCAGTTTGCCTTTTTCATTGATTTGGTCGATGTGGTACTTATGTTTCCCTTGCAGCTTCTTGGTCCCGGTTCGTGGCCCGCCTCGTTTCACGGATGCCTTTTTGCTTGATCCGGATGGCTAAAACAAGAAAAAGTGATAGTTAATATATATGTATACACACAAATCTATTCAACAAAGACGAACACCTGAGGGCATATAACTACCTCGGCGGACGACTTTCCAACAGTAGAGTCGTCATGTGCTCTCTGCAGAGTTGAACTGTCGGAGATGTCTATTTCGTCCGATCCATCACCGGACTCGTTCAGGAAATGTGTGAAATCGTCTAACTCGTCCTCTTCTTGTTCAAGGTTTCTACCGGGGTCCAATCCATCACCTTCGCGGATGATGCCGAACATGTCCTCTTCTTGTTCCAGGTTTCTACCGGGGTCCATAGTTTCTGCAAGGTATTTCAATTGTACAAACACATTTCAATTTCAACCCGGAGCAAAGTTAACAGTTTTACTTCTACAAAATTATAATTATGTTTGCAATAATAATTATGTACAAACACATTATTAACCATGAAGGTGGCGGAGTAGTCGAACAATGCTATTTCCATAGTTGAATATCAATTAATTATCACTAATATAGTCGAACAATCATTTTAAAGCAACAATAATACATCTCGAATAATCCATTTACATTTTCTTGCTCGTCTCTGACAGTGGCGGAGTAGTTGAACAATGCTGGGGCTCTAAGAGAGCGGCAACTTCGAGAGGGGCGGCGGCTACGACGCGGTGACAAATCTGAGTACCTGCATGCAAAATCCAAGTACTTAATAAAAATAGAGACTTAAACTTCTAACACTTAACCAAAATTGGGAAATTCTAACACTTAACAAACATTGAGAAATTCTAACACTTAACACTTAACAAATTGAACTAACTACACAATTGAACTAACTAAACCCTAGCAACGGCGGGGACGGAGTAGAGGACCGGGGACGAACTCCGGCAGAAACCCTAGTAATTTTGATATATTTTTTTATATTTTTAGGGTCGGTATATTTAAGGTTATTAATATTACAGTTTTCATGATTTTCTGTTTTTTTTTCGCAGCGAAAATAGAAGAGAGGCTGACGGCGGGCCCATGGTGACGTCATGCTGATGTCACCGGACGCCGGATCTGGCGGCCACGGCAGCGGCGGCGCCGAGCTCGCCGGCGGCGCATCCGCGCGAGCCGGGAGGCGCGGGTCATTGCGTCGGAAGTGCCTCGACGGCCGGAGTAGAGCAAGGGGACGGCCGGAGTGTTCGAGAGAGGGAGAAGGAGAGCCGCACCTCGGGCTACGGCGGTCGGAGTTGGGGGCGGACGGAGGCGTGGACGGAGCTGCGGCGACGGAGCCGCACCTTCGGGCTACGACGACCGGAATAGGGCGGGGACGGAGGCGCGCGCACGGGGACGATGATGGCGTCGAGCTTCTCGCGGAGGCGCGCGGCGGCCGGACTTGAAGGGGATCCGCGCGGCGGCTAGGGTTAGGGCTTGACGGCGTGGCGCGCGGCCGTGAAGCTAGAGAGAATGAGGAGGGAGTCGAGGATGGAGGCGCACGGTCCGCGAGGCTCACCGGAGTCGAGGCCGGAGGCCGGAGTCGAGGATGGAGGCGGCGGCGAATCGACGGAAAATTTCGGCAGCGTAACCCCTGTATTTGTGAACTGCTCCGGGTTGTGGCTCGGCCCGGAGCGCTATGTGTTGCTTATATAGCAACCCCCCTATTTGTCCCGGGCCGTGGCTGGAACCGGGATAAATAGGGGTCATTTGTCCCGGGCTGAGCCACCACCCGGGACAAATGGGGTCATTTTCCTGCGCGCCCAGTGCCTCCCCATTTGTCCCGGGCTGAGCCACCACCCGGGATGGATTGTATATTTTTTAATTTCATTTTCCATTTTAAAAATAGTTTGACTCTGTTTTAAATAACTTTTGCATATTTTCGAATTTGAAAAACCTTTCAACATGAAAAGTGTTGGAATTTGAATTTTAACAGAAAATACTTTCAACCATTTTCTGTTTTCTAAAATACTTGTTTTAACTATTCTAAAAATAGTTTGAATTTTAAGAACTTTTACAAATTTTGGAATTTGGCAAAACTTTTGAATATGAATTTGAATAACTTTTAAATATTTTGGAATTTGAGAAAACTATCAATATGAAAAGTGTTTGAATTTGAATAACTAATACAAAACAATTTTCTGTTTTCTATAATAATTATTTTAATTAGTTTAAAAATAGTTTGAATATGAATTTAATAACTTTTGCATATTTTGGAATTTGACAAAACTTTCAATATGAAAAGTGTTTGAATTTGAATAACTAATACAAAACCATTTTCTGTTTTCTAAAATAATTGTTTTAACTATTTTAAAAATACTTTGAATATGAATTTGAAGAACTTTTGCATATTTTGGAATTTGACAAAACTTTGAATATGAAAAGTGTTTCAATTTTAATAACATTTAACAAACCGGGACTAAATAAGCACATGGATCGTGTGTTTCTTTCAAGCACTTGTTAGACGTTAGATCAGGAGTGTGTTTCTTTTGATGGCTTGTGAGCTGTTCGATCAACACTTTCAGTTCCAAACCGGGACTAAAGAAGCTTTCAAGCACTTGTTAGCCGTTAGATCAGACGTGTGTTTCTTTTGACGGCTTGTGAGCTGTTCGATCAACATTTTCAGTTCCAAACCGGGACTAAAGAAGCACACGGATCGTGTGTTTCTTTCAAACACTTGTGAGCCGTTGGATCAGGAGTGTGCTTCTTCTGAGCACTTGTGAGCTGTTGGATCACGTGGCAATCATGAGACTTTAGATTTTGAAATTTTTGGAGTCTCACATTTACTATCCTCTTTATATTCGACGAGAAGCCAGCCGTGACCTTGATACTGCTCAGGCATTCAAAGAATATTACTTTCTCTTGTTGGGTAAGAGCGTAGCTGGCAGGACCTTCGAAGTGTTCGGGACTGAGGCCGTCTCGTTCTTTCACACGTTTCTGGTCCTCCCGTGCTTCCTCTGTATCTTTTTTCTTCCCGTACACGCCCAAGTAGCCTAGCAGGTTCACGCAAACATTCTTCATCACGTGCATCACGTCGATAGCAGATCGAACCTTTAGGACCTTCCAATATGGTAGCTCCCAAAATATAGATTTTTTCTTCCACATGGGTGCGTGCCCGTTAGCGTCTTTCGGAACCTCTAGTCCTCCAGGACCCTTTCCAAATATTACTTTTAAATCCTTGACCATATCAAATATTTCTTCACCAGTACGGTTGACAGGCCTCCTACTGTGATCAGCCTCACCTTTAAAATGCTTGCCTTTCTTCCTTGCGGTATGCCTGATCGGAAGAAATCGACGATGCCCCAGATACACACACTTCTTACATTTATCCAAATATAAACATTCAGTCTCACCCAAACAGTGTGTGCATGCATTGTACCCCTTGGTTGTCTGCCCCGAGAGGTTAGCAAGAGCAGGCCAATCGTTAATTGTTACAAAAAGCAAAGCTCGTAGGTCAAATTCCTCCTTTTTGTGCTCATCCCACACCCGTACACCTTCTTCCCGCCACAACTGTAAAAGTTCTTCAACTAATGGCCTGAGGTAAACGTCAAGCTCGTTGCCAGGTTTCTTCGGGCCTTGGATGAGCAATGGCATCACAATGAACTTTCGCTTCATGCACAACCAAGGAGGAATGTTATAAATACATAGAGTCACAGGCCAGGTGCTATGACTGCTGCTCTGCTCCCCAAAAGGATTGAAGCCGTCTGTACTTAGACCAAACCTTAAGTTCCTTGCGTCATCTGCAAATTTCGGGAACTCTCTCTCAATTTTTCTCCACTGCGACCCATCAGCGGGGTGTCTTCACATCGCGTCTTTCTTACGGTCCTCTTTGTGCCATCGCAACAACTTGGCATGCTCTTTGTTTGCGAACAGACGTTTCAACCGTGGTATTATAGGAGCATACCACATCACCTTGGCAGGAACCCTCTTCCGGGGACGCTCACCCTCAACTTCACCAGGGTCATCTTGTCTGATCTTATACCGCAATGCAGTGCATACCGGGCATGCATCAAAATTCTCGTACTCACCGCGGTAGAGGATGCAGTCATTAGGGCAGGCATGTATCTTCTGCACGTCTAATCCTAGAGGGCACACAACCTTCTTTGCTTCGTACGTGCTGCCGGGCAACTCGTTGACCTTTGGAAGCATCTTCCTAATTATCTGCAGCAACTTTCCAAATCCCTTGTCAGTCACTCCACACTCTGCCTTCCACTGCAGTAATTCCAGTGTGGTACCCAGCTTTTTCTGACCATCTTCGCAACTTGGATACAATAATTTCTTGTGATCCTCTAACATCTGCTCAAACTTCAACCTCTCCTTCTCAGTTCCGCACTCTCTCTTTGCATCAGCAATGGCCCGACCAAGATCGTCAGCGGGCTCATCTGGTGCCTCTTCATCTTCAGCTTCCCCCGTTGCAGTATCTCCGTACTCCGGGAACATAGGATAGTTGTCATCATCTTCTTCTTCATTGTTTTCCATCATAACCCCTTTTTCTCCGTGCTTCGTCCAACAATTATAGCTGGGCATGAAACCGTGCCGAATAAGATGGGTTTGAATGGTTCTCGCGTTTGGGTGATTTGTCTTATTCTGACAGTTGACACATGGACAACACATGAAACCATTGGTACTGTGAGCCTTGGCTATCTCGAGAAATTCCCTCAAACCCGTCATGTACTCGGCAGTGCGTCGGTCATCGTACATCCATTGTCGGTCCATCTGCATTATATAATTAACTATACCAATAACCATTACAGAACATCGAGAAATAACCACTAAACTATCAATTAATGACAAATGAAATGAGAAAAAAATTAACCTCGATCGAAAAGAAGGATAAATTTTTAAGTGTGCATCAGATCATTTTGGGAACTCTCTCGAGCATTTCATCGAACACCTTGCCTGCACACTTAAAAAAAACAAACTAGCACACACCCTCCTACCTTGTTAAAAAAAAATGCCTCCTGGTCTTGAGAGGGGGGGGGGGGGGGGGGCTGTGATATATATAGGCATGCACCATTTGTCCACAGAGCTTTTTGTCCCGGTTCGTGGCTGGACCGGGACAAATGGTGGCCTTCTGATCGCCAGCAGTTTGCTGGCACCCCATCTGTCCCGGTTTGTAACACGACCGGGACAAATGGGGTATTTCTGTTTGGTCCTATGGCCTGTTCTCTATTTAAATATCATGGACCTGGACACAACTTAATCGAGTTACTCTAGTAGCCAGAATTTATTAACTAGGTGCAAGACAAGAGGCCATCTCAGAAGCAACGAAACAAGAACAAAACTACTTCTAGTCTCTCGGCAGTTTGGTAAATCGGACGATGGTAGTCGCCGGCAGTCTCCACTTTATGATAGACGACGACTCCTTGTTGAGTCGCACCTTGATGAGGCCTCCATTTCGATAGTCATCTCTATCGTCGTAGATAATTTCGACCGACTTTAGATTAGAGGATACAGTAGGCGTTTCCAGTATAGTCTGAGGTTGCTCCATCGCTGACACGTTTGGAAACTTTTGGCACTGCAAACATGGGCAAATTCAACAAATTAGGAGTTTTTTTTTCAACAACATGCAAGATTGCATGTGATGTCATTCACATACTAGAAGAAATTAGGAGGTTATTATCATTTCTGAGGCACCTATAGAATTAGGTCAAGCAAAAGTAAGTAAGAGCGTGGTACCTGGCAATATTTCAAAGTGAGCTTCTCTAGGACAGGAGCGTTATGGAGGAGACGCCATATCGTCTGAAACTCGTGGCCTGTCTCGCACTCATGGAGGACCAAGGATGTCAGGCCATGGAACACCGGCAATCCGCCATGCTTCTGGTCGAGAATTGCCTCTAACATTGGTCGCCTCAGCGTCGGCGAGGCGCAGGGACACAAGGCGAGGGGCCGCGATGGCGAACGCGAGACTGCCGCCGGCGTTCAGCGTGATCGCAGAGGAGGTATCGATGGCGAGGTGTTTGAGCGTGCCGGAGTCGATCCTCTTTAGCCCGGACAGCTCGGTGCCGCTGATCTCCAGGTCCTCCAGGACGGGGAGCCCGGAACGGAGATGTTCCGCGAAATCACGGTGGAGGAACACCCGGTCCAGCCGCAGCTTGGTGAGACGGCAGGTGCCGGGGTCGGCTAGACGGGGAAGCTTGACGAAACCGCTGACGTCGAGCGCCGCCGATGAGCACCTGAGGACGCGTCGGACCCAGCTGGTGTACTTGGTCGTGCTGGAGGAGCCGCAGAGCATCCACGGAACGCTAAGCCACCATGGTGGGATACGCAGCCGAAGGGCATCCAACGGTGACGTGCCGCCGGCGCTCCGGTGGATCAGTAGGCAGTCGACGAAATCGTCGAACTCGTAGAATTCCTCCTCATCACGTGCGATCTGCTGGTGTGGAAGTGGCGGATGCGGAGGCAGAGGCGCGAATGGGCCGAAGAAGGCGGCGGCGGCGGCCAGTGCGGTGGCGGCGTGCGGCCGTTGTCGTGGGATTGGGTGCGGATCGGCGTTTGGGAGAAACTCGTCGATGTCGACGTCGAGGCAGGGGCACGTGAGCCAGAGGTGCTGCCACCGCCGCGAGAGCACGCAGGTCTGCACGACCTGCCGTGCCTTGAGCTGTGAAAGGATTACGTGGAGGAGGCAGTCCGGCAGTGCGCTCAGACGGTCGGCGGCGGGATTCGCCATGCGGGAGACTTCCATGGTGATCCAGATGCAGCTTTGATTTCGTTCGTGCGTCTCCTTTTAACAGATCGATTCGAAGAGTCCGGCCGGGAACCGGGAGCACGCACGGTTAGGATCCGGGTTCTTGGAGCGCCTGCACGCTGTTAGTTGTTACGATCGATCCACCTGTCCACGATCTTCTCCTGGATATTCTCCAATTTTGCTCCGCTCTGGCGCCACAACATGTCTCCTCTCAGTTCTCGGCACCATATGCAGAGTCCGGGGGCATACTGTTTTCGAGAAAACAAAAATCTCTTCTCACAACAAGACCGACTCCCGCGCCCTTCAGTACGTCACGTTATGCCTCTGTTTGGTACAATAGAAGGCACTATTTAGGACAGTGCCTCAAAAAATATTCTATTTGTGGCAGTACGAAAATTGCCTCTAATGCTAGTGTTTTTGTGGCACAAAATAGTACCTCAAATCCTAACTATTTGTGTCAGTAATTAAAAGTGCCTCCAATACTTCAGCATTAGAGGCATTTTTCTAAACTGCCTCAAATGGGAAAGATTTTGAGGCACTTTCCAGGTGGCGTCGAATATGTATTTTTCGTGGTAGTAATGAAAAGTGCCTCCAAAAGGTATCCATTTGAGACATTCTTGTATACTGCCTCGAAAGGCATTGGTTTTAAGCCACCTTGTACATGCCTTTAATACATGCTATTTGCGGCACTGCTGAAAAGTGTCTCCAAAAGGTTAGCATTTGAGGCACTTTTCAGATAGTGCCTCAAATGGTATCCATCAGAGGCATATTTCAGTATCCTCAAATGATGTAGTATTTGAGGCATGTAAAAGTGCCTCAAAAGCTATGTAACTTGAACAAAATATATACACATTAGCATATTTAGGATTCCATATTACATAACATAACAATCTTACTTAGCATACTTAGGATACTTAGCAGTCTTACTTAACAGGATTACATACCATAACAAATACTACTTAGCAGTCTTAACAGGATTCTATATACAATCCCTAACCATACTTAGCAACCAGACTTTTTAGATTATATCAGTCTTCCTTCACAGGGCCATAACCACGATGTTGCAACCATACTTCTTAGATTCCGCAAAGTCAAAGATGTAGACATCTCCTGCATCCATCTTGTACTTCTTAACAGCTTTGGCCCATCCACCTGACAGCATTGCCTTGTTGCTTCCATTTCCTCTCTTGAAGTTAACCATGAAAGTTGTGTTGCTTGTTGCTGACTGAACCAGAACCTTACTTGGCTTGTCGATGAACTTACTCAGGTAGGTTTGGGTGAAGGTCCTGCCAAATTCCTGTGAAACATATATTGCAATATTTAGTTTCTTGAATACAGATTAAAGCAATATATCATTGTTGGATTAGTTCATGGAAGAAGCTAGACAGTGTCTTACCATTTTTGCTTTTGTTTTATGCACTGATGAAGCAGTCATCTTGTACACATAGAATGGAATTGATGGAATTGATTCTTCAGGAGCCCAATCATTTGTGATGTTGTTGAGCCATTTGCATTGGTCCTCGGACAGCTCCACTTTGTTTCCAAATACGCAGTGTTGATCAAAGGGCAGACTCCCTCCCCGGTTAGGACCTGTATGCAATGAATAATAGTAAACGTACTATAATCTATATAAGCTAGTTCAACCATTATGCAAGACAATACTCTTCTTACCCCTACATACTACTGGCTGCTGGTTCACCAATGGTTGTTGGTTCACCTCTGGCTGCTGGTTAAGCTCTGGCTTCTCATCAGTGCTGTCATCACTTGGGATAACAATGAGCACCTTCTTAGATGCCATCTAATTAGAAAAATAAAATAAAAGGATTAGTACAAGAACTTAAAACACATTCCTATTTAAAATCACAGTCATTAGTTTTTCACATGCTTCAGAAATGGCCTACAGTACAATATTAGTACAATAGTTTCATCGCAAAAAAAGTTTATATTACAACTTAGAACTGCACCTCTTGCAATAAGCTTATGAAACAGTCAGAAGCAGCTACTGCAAAAGTTTGCCTTAAATGCGATATTGTGAACATAGGGACTAATTTAAAGTCACCTAATAGTAGCTGAATGCTCACCATTGCACCCCAATCCCCAATTGTTAGAAACTTCAGAACTGTCAGGTAGTAGAACATTACAACATGGCCACAGGACAACATGTGACTAGGACAACATGTGGTGGAAGACCACTAAGAGGCAAGCTTCTCAGCCAGAGACAAAGCAACATAGAAACGACAGGTTCCAAGATATCCTACCCAACACAACAACACGACTAACGACAGATACGTTGGATTTCTATGACGGAATCATGATAAACAAGGAAACCATCATCATGCCATACCAACTTGCCACGAGACACGGCGAGATAATCTAGGAAGAGGAGGTGGAACCCCGTACTTGCGCCTGCCTCAGCGATTAGCGCCGGGACCGACAGATATACAGTTCATTCAACACTTGAGATTATTAAGTGTTTAACCCAAGCAAAGTTCAGAACTACAGTTTGGTCAGGGCGTTTGAATTGAAAAATAAAATCAAAACAAGGCACTCAAAGTGTCCCGCATCGTTATGACCAAACAAACTAACAGATCAAATACTAACAGATCTTGCATAGGAATAGCATAGGTGGCGAGGAATCATGCTAACCTTGATGGCGAAGGGCAAAGCTTTGCTCCTTGTCCTAGATGGTGACGGCTCTCCTTGTCCTTGATGGCGAGGGCTCTCCTTGTCCTTGATGGTGACGGCGAGTAGGGAGGAACCCTAGCAGGATTTGGAGAGAATGGGAGGAAATGAGTTGGGGAACCGTCGGTGTCTAGTTATAAGATCCGTACTTTTTATGGTAAACTCCTTGGTCATTTTGTGTTTCACAATTCTACCCCTCCACCTTGTGTTTTTTTCCTGAAAACACCCTACGTACTAATTTTGTAAACAAAAATATCTGTGACAAATATTGGAAACCCAAATTTTGCATACATGTAAAATTGCAAAATGGCATCCAAAAACAATCCATACGAAAATTGCATGTACATAACTGCGATTTTTTTTTGTAAAACTGCGAAACTTATTCACTTGGAGGGGATGGTGAAATTAAATATATTTAGCACTATTCGTAAAAAGGCATCCAAAAACAATAACTTTTGGAGCATCTCTTTGACAGGTGCACACACACACAGAAGCTAATATGATTACACACAGGCAATTGGAGCTAGTTGTTACTGACTACATAAAATAGAAGCAAAAGCAAATCTGATTACACATAGTTCATACACAAGCACATTGTGCATACACAAGTACATTGTTCATACACTACATAATAGATACAACACATAAGCTAGTGGTTCAACAAATTCAACACAACGGTTACACAAAAGCTAATGGTTCATCCTAGTAACATATTATCTAGACCAGAAGCACATGACATGGCCCTCCATTCTTTAGATGACCTCCACAAAGTTGAGACCAATGGTATTAGCCCTTGCTTCAACCTTTACCAGTAGTAGTGAACCATCAGCTATGTTTGCTTCAACCTTCATTTCATCCCACCCATCAAGGAACACAATGTACTCACGAGGAGCATCATATATGATGGTGTACCATCCTTCAACTGGTTCTTCCATCCCATTCTTCCACATGAGTGCATTGCCTTCATCTGGTACCTTGTACCCCTTCACTGTACCTGCAGGAACATACTGCCAAGAAATACCTGCAGGAACATACTGCCAAGAAATAGCATTTTTAGCATTTGCACTTGTATTGAACAGTAAAAGGTTAATTACACATAACACTTTAGTAAACACTAAACAGTAGAGCATATTGAACTCTCCTAGTATTTAAATGAACATTCAAATTATACAAAAAAGAATTCATTACTTACCAATGCATGGAAATGTTCATTTTCATCATCCACCCTGTGGACAAAAAACTGCATGTCACCTATATACTCATAGAAGCCATCTTCTTCCATTTCTTGATGAAGTTGTATCACCACTGTCTTCTAGATTCAAAAGTTGATGAGGGCCTGATGACCCACAAGTATAGGGGGTGTATCGTAGTACTTTCGATAAATAAGAGTGTCGAACCCAACGAGGAGCAGAAGGTGCTGACAAGCAGTTTTGATGAGGATTTCACTGTAAATACTAGCAGACAGGTGTCGGCCCAGTAAGGACCGGGGTATGCGCGGCCCACTCCCTACAGGCCTCGCCCGTGAGCATCTTCGACAGAATGACTAAGGACCAAGATACCGCTTGGAGAGACCCTCGAGAGACATCTCCGCTCGAGGGCCTGAAGAGGACGCCAGGGCCTGAAGAGGACCCTGCGCTTCAAGAGACTCCCCAGGCACGGCCCGCCTGGAGAGAAGTCAGCAGGAAACCCCTCCACAGGCGACCACGGCCCTGTGGAGACACTTCGCGGCTAAGCAAGCGCTGCAGGACGCACATGGCCCCTGCAGCAGCCGCAGGGTGACGCGAGCGTCCCAGTTGCCGCTCTGGTGATAAAGGAGTCAACAAAGCCGCGCCGCCTGCGCCAGGACAGCCAGGACTTTCCTCTTTGGTGATAAAGCGGCTGGACGGCGCAACGCTCCAAGAAAATCGTCACCGTGGGCTCCACCACGACCTCTGCCGCGCCTGCGAGCCGCTCTGCACCGTCTGCAGCTTGTCGGCCACGGCGCGCTACTTTAGCACGGATGGACCGCGTCCATGGGCGGAAGAGCCGCGGTGGACTCCCGCTCCTTCGCGCCACTGGCGTGTGGGAGCCCACCAGCACGAGGACGGAGGTCGGGGCACCTACAAAAGGAGCAGGAGCTCCACCGTAGAAGGGGATCGCCCAATCGCGCAATTGCACCGTCAGTTGATCTCCGACGAGCTGAATGCTTCCTAGCCCCAAGGAGGCCTAGCTAAGCACTTAGGATAGCCAACTGCTGGAGGAGGAAGACGACCATTGAGTCCCTCTCCAGGCACCAAACTGCCTCAAAAGAGCCTTCGGCAAGCTCATTGTCCTGTAACCTTCCCAGTGCAATACAGACAAGCAGGAGTAGCGGTTTTACCTCCTCCTGAGGGCCGTGAACCTGGGTACGGGCCGGTGTCCATCTCTGGCGTGATAGTTCCTCTCCAGGCCCGGCGAGCACCGTCGTCGGGCCTCTCGAGGGTTGTTTGACCTCCGTGTTCAGTCCCCCCTTCGAACCTCTCTTCAGGGCGAGACTACCCCTGTTACGTGGGAGTCACTCCTCGACATTTGGCGCGCCAGGTAGGGGGCTGAGGCGCGTCTTCGACCTCCGAACTCCGCGCCATGATGGACACCCGCGCGACGCGCGCCAACCGGCGTACCTCTGAGAGAGCTCACACTGAGCCCGGCACTGCTCCCACCCGTGGCCGCCCTCGCGCGGCTGAGCGCGCTGGCACCGGCCCGCGCGTGGAGGAGCCAGAGAGCGAGGAGCACCGCGGCGGAGACCAGCGCGACGACGAGGACCTCTCTGAGCGCCGTGAGGATGCTGAGTCCTCGCACCCGTCCCGGCGCCAGAGCGTGTCCACGCGGGAGCACCACGAGCCCGCCCCGCACACCGCGCTGCTCATGGCCCAGGAGCTCCTCCGCTACCGGCCAAGTGCCGAGGCACACGACCAGTGGCTGGACCGCCTCCACCACCTCGTCGACATCGCAACCACGCGCCCTGCTCCGTCGCGCTCCATCGTACCCTCCGGCCCTGCAGGGACGGCCGCACCAGGTGCGCCCCCACCGCCGCCAGGACCACTTCCGGCCGCGGCACAGCGGGCTCCCTCCCATGCTTCATCGCCGCACGACTGCCAAATCGTGCAGCGCACTGCGCCTGACGCGCGCGTGGGCATGGAGCGACGCCGCGACCTCCAGAACCGCCTCGTCGAGGAGCTCGGCCAAGCGGGGCAGCAAAACCGCAGGGCCCTCCAGGGAGGAACGGCCACCTATGCCTCAGGCTGCATGGCCTTCACGCGCGCCCTGCGCCGTGTGGTCTGGCCGCAGAAGTTCAGGCCAGCGCTCCCCAAGGGCTTCGACGGGTCCACCAACCCTCTCGAGTTCCTGCAGCTCTACACCACCTCCATCCAGGCTGCAGGGGGAGACGACAAGGTCATGGCCAACTGGTTCTCCCACGCCCTCAGGGACTCAGCGCTGTCCTGGCTTCTCAACCTGCCGGAGGACTCCATCGACTCCTGGGAGGAGCTCTGCAGGCAGTTCGTCGCCAACTTCAAGGGCACGTACGAGCGCGCACTCACCCACAACGACTTGCGCGCTGTGGTGCAGAAGAAGGATGAGACTCTTCGCAAGTACATCCAGCGCTTCAGCCAGGTGCGGAACAAGATTCCAAACATCCCCGACACCCAGGTGATCGCTGCCTTCCGCGAGGGCGTCACGAACCGTAGGATGCTCAAGAAGCTCGGCATCCATGACAAGCTCACCTCTGTGGTGAAGCTGTTCGATCTGGCGGATAAGTGCGCCAAGGCTGAAGAGGGAGTCCTCTTCGTCAAGATGAGCGCGCGGGGGGACGACCCTGGCGAGGGGTCCAAGAGCCACAAGAAGAAGGAAGAGCCCAAGCGCAAAGCCACCGCGGTCCTCGCGGCAGAGCCTGACGCGAAGAGCTCCCGCAGGGGTTCTCCCGAGCGCGGCGACAAAGAGGTGGACCACCGCCCATTCTGCGTCTACCACAACAGGCGTGGGCACGCCACAGACGACTGCTTCGACCTCAAGAGGCTGAGCAGGGAACGCGAGCGAGGAGAAGGCAGCGGAAGCCGCGGCAGAGGTCGCGGCTACCGCAGAGACGGCAGGGGTAGGCGCGACGGCGGCTACCAGAAGCCGTCGGGCACTCAAGCCAACGCCGCCGAGAAGAACAACAACCTCCCCGACGAGGAAGATGGAGGCTACCAGGCCCCGAGAGGTGCCATGGCCTGCATCCTCGGCGGGGCTCAAGCGCCCAAGTCGAACAATCAGTTCAAGCAGTTCGCCTGCGAACTCAACGCTGCGCTCCCGAGCACCGAGACCTCCAGACCCCTCAATTGGTCCCAGTACACCATCGCCTTCGACGCCAAGGACCACCCCAAGTCGACCAAGACTGTTGGAACCCTCCCCCTGGTCTGCTCCCCCACCATCAACAACATCACCGTCTCCAAGACGCTCATCGATGGGGGAGCGGGCCTGAATGTCATCTCTGTCGAGACCTTCGAGACGCTTCAAGTGCCCTACGAGTGGCTTATGCCCTCCAGGCCGTTCACGGGCGTCACCAGTGGTTCTATCGAGCCTCTGGGGCAAGTCCGCCTCGCGGTCACCTTTGGCACGCAGAAGAACTATCGCACGAAGCTGATCGACTTCGATGTCGCCCACATCGGCTTGCCGTACAACGCCATCCTCGGCTACCCCGCCCTCGCGAAGTTCATGGCCGTCACGCATCACGCCTACAACATGGTCAAGATCCCCGGCAGCGCTGGCACCATTGCCATCCATGGTCATATCCTGGACGCCACGCGCGCTGTCGAGAGCGCCTACAAGGCAGCCGCCATGGCTTTCCCGGCTGACGAGGACATGGAGCCTCTCGAGAGGCCCAAGAAGAAGAAGCAAGTGTTCTCTCAGGAGCAAGCTGCCACGAAGATGGTGTCGCTGGACACCACCAGCTCGGGGGCTGAAGGCTCGGGGGCTAGCGTCACCATAGGCGCTGCCCTGCCTCCCAAATAGGAAAGCGCGCTCGTCGCCTTCCCTCGGGCAAACTCTGACATGTTCGCATGGACTCCGTCAGATATGTCCGGTGTACCAAGGGAGGTGATCGAGCACCACTTAGCCGTGTGTCCGGACGCACGCCCCGTCAAGCAAAAAGCACGTAAGCAAGCCCCCGAGAAGCAAGCTTTCATCATCAAGGAAGTGGAGAAGCTCAAGGCGGCAAGTGTCGTCCGCGAAGTCGCGCACCCCACTTGGCTCTCCAACGGCGTGGTTGTTCCTAAACCCGCTGGAGGAGGCCGACTCTGCATCGACTACACCGATGTCAACAAGGCCTGCCCCAAGGACCCATACCCCATGCCGAGGATAGACCAGATCGTGGACTCCACCGCTGGCTGTGTCCTCCTCTGTTTTCTGGACGCCTTCTCTGGTTATCACCAGATCAAGATGGCTAAAGAGGACGAGGAGAAGACGGCATTCCTCACCCCTTGTGATGTGTATTGCTACACATGCATGCCCTTCGGCCTGAAGAACGCTGGAGCCACCTTCCAGAGGCTCATGAGGATAGCCTTGGGGGCGCAGATGGGCAGAAACGCCGAGGCCTACGTCGATGATATCGTGGTCAAGTCTCGAGAGGGGGACACCCTCTTGAGGGACCTCGAGGAAACCTTCGCCAGCCTGAGAAAGGTGAACATCAAGCTGAACCCCGCCAAGTGCGTCTTCGGGGTCCCTTCAGGCAAGCTCCTCGGATTCCT
Source organism: Poa annua (assembly GCA_026929855.1). NCBI lineage: Eukaryota > Viridiplantae > Streptophyta > Magnoliopsida > Poales > Poaceae > Poa > Poa annua. Next base: position 59,482,142 of record CM049434.1, read on the forward strand.
CGTGTCCCACCGTGGCATAGAGGCAAATCCTGATAAGATCAAGGCCATAGAGCAAATGCAGCCTCCCCGCCGACTCAAGGATATGCAGCGCTTAGCGGGCTGCATGGCCAGCTTGGGTCGTTTCATCTCTAAATTTGGCGAGAGAGCCCTGCCATTTTTCAAGATCATGAAGAGATCGGGCACATTCAAGTGGACCCCTGAGGCGGACAAAGCCTTCGAGGACTTAAAGAAGTATCTGGCTAGCCCTCCAGTTTTGGTGGCCCCCAGGGCCGGCGAGCACCTGAAGCTGTACCTCTCAGCCACCCCTCAGACCGCAAGCGCCGTCTTGGTGGTCGAGAGGGAAGAGCCTGTCCTCCCCAAGGAGAGCACTGCCACTCCAAGCCCAGAACCCCCCGGCAAAGGCCCCGTCGAAGGAGCAGCCTCCACAGACCCACTGCCAGGCCCACCGCCTCAAGTCGAGTCCGCTCCCCCCACCCCTGTCGAGACGCCTCCACAGGCAGATCTCGACAAGGGCCCTGAAGAGCCTCCACAGAGGGCTGACGCTGCGCCACCTCAGGCAACCCTCGTCGAGCACCCCGTTTACTTCGTCAGCACAGTGCTGCGGGACGCTCGCGAGAGATATCCAATGCAGCAGAAGCTCCTCGTCGCGCTCCTCATCGCCTCCAGGAAGCTGAGACACTACTTCCAGGGCCACCCCATCACGGTGGTCACCGCCTTCCCCCTGGAGCAAATCCTGCGCAACCCCAACGCCACAGATCGCGTCGCAGGATGGAACATCGAGCTGCAGCCATTCAACTTGCGTTTCGACACCACGAGGGTCATAAAAGGAAGAGCGCTGGCCGATTTCGTCGCCGAATGGACCGACCCAAGCCCTGAGGAGCCTCGCGAGGCAGAAGCCGAGCCCTCGGGAGACACGGTGCCCAGCCACTGGACCATGCACTTCGACGGAGCCTTCGCTTGTCGCCATGGCGGAGCAGGCGTCGTCCTAACTTCGCCCAAGGGTGACAAGCTATACTACGCTGTCCAGCTGTGCTTCACGATCGACAAGATATCCAACAACATCGCCGAGTACGAAGGCCTCCTCGCCGGCTTAAGGGCCGCCATCGCTCTAGGCGTCAAGCACCTACTCGTCAAGGGAGACTCTCAGCTGCTCGTCAACTTCTCCAACAAGAGCTACACGCCAAAAGACGAGCATATGGCCGCATACCTCGAAGAGGTCCGCAAGCTCGAGAAGCACTTCAGGGGCATGGAGCTCATGCACATCCCGAGGAAAGAAAACCAAGAGGCTGACGACATCGCCAAGCGGGCCTCGCGAAGGCAACCCTAGCAGGCCGGTGTCTTTGAAGAGAGGCTCGCCAAGGCATCCATCAAGCAGCCTCGAGGGGCCACAGCCGCAAGCGCAGACGAAGCGCTCCCACCACCTCCTGAGTCTGGGGCGCCTGATTGCGGCCCCAGCACAGGGGAGCGCCTGTTGCTGACGGCAACCCGCCAGGCCTCAGGCTGGATTGATGAGCTCAAGGACTACTTGGTGAAAGGAATCCTCCCTGAAGAGGATGCTGACGCAGAGCGAATCGCTCGACAGGCGAAATCCTACTGCATCCTCGAGGGAAACCTCTACCGCAAGCGCCCAAATGGTATCGCACTCAAGTGCGTCCCTCCTGAGGAAGGCCGAGAGCTGATCAAAGACATCCACAGCGGGGAGTGCGGCCACCACTCATGTGCGCGCACCCTCGCAGGCAAGGTCTTGAGGAGCGGCTTCTACTGGCCTCAAGTGCTTCAAGATGCGGTCGCCATTGTGCAAAACTGCGACGCCTGCCAATTCCACGCCAAGCAAATTCATCAGCCGGCGCTGGGGCTTCAAACCATCCCGCTCTCCTGGCCGTTTGCGGTCTGGGGGCTGGACATCTTGGGCCCCTTCCCAAGGTCGCAGGGGGGCTATCGCTTCCTCTTCGTGGCCATCGACAAGTTCACCAAGTGGACCGAAGTTGAGCCAGTGCGCACCATACCAGCTGGGGCCGCGGTGAAATTCATCAGGAGCTTGGTCTGCCGCTTCGGCGTGCCCAACCGCATCATCACTGACAATGGCTCGCAATTCACCAGCGGCATCTTCCGAGCCTACTGCGATAAGCTTGGCGTCAAGGTCTGCTTCGCCTCGGTGGCTCACCCACGCAGCAATGGTCAAGCCGAGCGAGCAAACGCAGAGGTCCTCAAGGGCCTCAAGACCAGGAGCTTCAACATCCTCAAGGGCCACGGCAAGGGCTGGATCGACGAGCTCCCTTCAGTGCTCTGGTCCATACGCACAACTTCCTCAAGACCTACAGGCGAAACGCCGTTCGCCCTGGTCTACGGAGCTGAGGCAGTCCTTCCCGCGGAAATCAAGCATGGATCACCACGGGTCCTTGCCTTCAACGAGGACACCCAAGAGGGCCTCCACAACGACGACCTGCTGTTCCTCGAGGGACTGCGCCGTCAGGCTGCCCTCAGGGCGGCGGGGTACCAGCAAGACCTGCGACGCTACCACAGCCGCCATGTGCGCTCACGCACCCTTGAGGCGGGCGACCTCGTCCTCAGGCGAATCCTCTCCAGGGAAGGCCTCCACAAGCTCTCGCCGATGTGGGAAGGCCCCTACAGGGTCTCCCACGTCGCCAGGCCTGGCGCGGTACGCCTCGAGACCGAAGACGGCATCCCCGTCAAGAACCCGTGGAACATCGCGCACCTGCGCAAGTTCTACCCGTGATCATTGTCACGTCAAGACATCAGGCTGAAGAGGCAGCTTACGGCTCCACCTCCAAGCATTTTTTGTCTCTAGAGGTTAAAAGCTCACGGCTTAAACCTCCAAGCCCCAAAGGCTTCTCTCGAGGGTCAGCCCTCCGAGCTCTCCATGTAACGAGCCGCCTCAGGCCGTTGAGAGTCTCTGCCACTAATGGGTGGTCCCCATGCCTCGACATGGTCAGATACATTAACTTGGCAACTCCAAGCATAATGAAACAATTTCGTTCCTAAGTGAACTATGCGCTACGGCGCCGCTATGTAATATTTTGGTGGTGAGTTTTATTCCAGCATTATTTTCTTTGCTGAAAATGGGCACTTATATCTCTCCACATGCGCACCTCGCGAGCGGGGGCTGAGTACGGTGCCAGTGCCTCAAATGACACACTAGCAGCACTGCAAAACCCAAGGATCCGAGCTCTGGCTGGAGGGCAGGCCCTCACAAACACGCCATCTCTACAAAGGACCTTGGTACTCTCTCTCCTCGCAAGGAACGCCTGAGGGGACCTATAAGCGCGCATTAGTCCCTTGTACCATGCACAAGCGTTTAGGTGTGCCCCTCTAACATCTACAGAGAACAAGCGTCTCTACAAGCCTGAGGAGGCGGCAGGTCAAAACCCTTGAAGAAGACCTCCTCGCCAGGCTAAAAAACCTCTACAGGGCAAAAGCCTCGAGAAGCTAAGTCCTACACCTGTGACTCGAGAGCCTTTTCTCCCCAAGCGCACGTTTGTCCCTCGAGCGATTTCGTTCTCCCTTGTGCTCCATGGGCTACTCGCACGTCTAAGGGGGGCACTTGAGCATCGCGACTCAGGGCTCTTACCTCTCCAAGCCTTAAACTCCCCCCGGCCTTGCTGAGTCATTGCTCTAGCATACCGCAGTGGCGGAGTCATAGCGCGAAGAGATGGGTCCTAACGACGCAGAGAAAACATAGACATGAAAATAAGGCAGAAAATGCCTCTCGAGGGGCAAACAAGCTAACACAAATAAGCTTAAAGAGTATATTACATGCCCAAAATATGCAGTGTCTGAATACAAAAACTGTCTCAGATACAGGCGCTCAAAGGCGCGACAATCAAGGCTCAGGCGGAGTCCGCGCCAGCACGCTCCTCCTCCTCAGCGTCCTCCTCCTCGGCAGGGGCAGCCTCCTCCTCGCTGTCCTCCGCAGCCACCTCCGCACGCTTGAAGCGGTTGCAGAAGGCCTCGACTTGCTCGCGAAGGGAGTTGGAGACCCACAAGGCCTCCCCGGCCGGCCGCGCCTCGGTCACCGTGGAGAGGTCGAAGCCGGGCGTGAGGAGCCGGAGGTTGGTGAAGATGCGGTCGACAACCACCTCCAGAAGCTGGCGGCTCTCGACCTCAATCACCTCGCGGAGATCGGCGACGGGGCTCTCGAGGGCCGTGAAGAGCTGGTCGAAGTAGACCAGGTACATGGCAGCATCGCCACGACCGCGAGCCTCAGTGAGCGGAGCCTCCGCGCCAAGCTGAGCTGCAAGCTCATTGCCTCTTGCCACCAGCGCCTGGAACATGCGCTCCCGCTGCTTCGTGAGCACGCGAGCCGCCTGCGCAGTGTCAACGGCTTCCGTCACCAGCTTGGCCGCTGAGCCCGCCTGCCCCTCCACGTCCTTGACGAGGGCGTCCAGCTCCAGGACAGCCGCCCTGCGACCCTCCTCAGCCTGGCGATAGGCATCCTTGGCGCGCTGGAGACGGACCTCGAGCTTGGAGTTGGCTTTCTCAAGCTCCGCGATCCGCTTGGCATCGGTAGCGTGCTTGGCCTTGAAGCGGTCCTCCTGCTTCTTGGCCTTGTCGCGGTACTCCTTGGAGGTGGTCCGCCTGAACTCCTTCTCGCGCTCCGCGAGGGCCGCCTCCGCCTCCATCTTCTTCTCGGCAAACCGCTGCTGGAAGCGCTCCAGGGTTTGCTTCTGGGCGGTGACGTTCTCGTCATGCCTCTGGAGCGCCTGAGCCAGGTCTCCCTCGCGCGCCTCGAGCTCTTCGCGCTTAGTGGCCAGCTCGCCCTCCGCCTGGAGCCGCTGCTCGTCTCGCTGCTCCACCTCCTTCTCCCTGGAGGCCAGCTGTCGCTCGCGCTCGGCCAGGCTCTTGCGATCCTCTTCCAGAGTCTCCTGCGCGGCCCGGTGGGCGGAGAGAAGCTGGGACTCCAGCTGGGACACCTCGCGACGTTTCTGCGCCAGCGAGCCCTCCATAGCCTCGCGCTCGGCCTTCACCTCCGCGAGGAGATCGGCGGCCGCGTCGCGCGCGTCCTGAAGGGGGGCAAGGAGCTCGTCTGCGTCGCGGACGGCCCCCTCCCGGACCTCCTTGGCAAAGCGGATGGCCTCCTCGCGTGCAGCCTGGAGGGCCAGATCCTCCTGGCGGCGGGCCTCAATAGCGGCGTGGAAGCGCCTCCAAGCCTCCGCAAGCTCGCCGCGTTGCTGGGCGAGCTGGGCATCCTCGAAGGCGAGCTGCGCCTCCAGACCCTCCAGGGACTCCCTCACCACGCGGAAGGCCACCTCGTGGTGCCCCTTGCTCCAGTCCCAGCCACTAAGGACCAGGCCCCGTTGCGAGGAAGGCCCGGCCCCGGCGTCAAACCTGGAGAACGAGGCCTCTGGGCGTGCCTGGGGGCTAGGTTGCTCTCCGTCCCTTGCTGCGCCCAGGTTGGTCTCGCCGCTCTCGTCGCCCTGTCGCGTCGCCTCTTGCGCCTCGCCCCCCGCTGCGGGGCGTGGCGGAGACGAAGGAGCTCCCCCTGCAGGGGCGCCCGCGCTTGGTGGGCCTTGGTCTGTCCCGGCCTCTGGCTGCGCGGGAGGCGTAACTGAGCGCGGTGGCGTTGCCTCGCGAGCCGGAGTCGGCTCACGCGGCGGCGTAGCCGCGCGAGGCGGGGTAGGAGCTCGAGGAGGGCTGGCCGCCCGCTCCTCCTGCGCCTCCATCACCAACGGCTCGGGGGGCGGAGCAGCGGCTTCCGCCTGAGGCGCTGCCGCCCCCGCCAGAGGCTCAGTTGCCTCCGCTTGAGGCGCCTCTTCGGTTGGGCCTGAGGAGGCCGTCTCCACAGGCCTCGCGGCCTCTTCAGCCACGGCCTCTGCCGCGGTTCCCTTTACCTCCGCTGCCTTGCGAAGCCTACGGCGCTTCGCGGGCACAAGGTCGCTGGCAAGAATCAGGGGGTGATTATCAGAATCATGAAAAGAAGAGTACAATAATCAAGCAATCAGCAGTCAAAGGTACTTACCCGGACTCCTTGGCGCCGGTGTCGACCCACGCCAAGCCTGGCGAGCGCCAGGAGGGCTTGGCCTTAGCACCTGACCCCTCCGGAGGCGCCTCGGCTTTCCTCTTGGAAGGGACGTCGGAGGGCCTCGCGCCAGGCCTGCCGCTGGCCGCCTTGGACCGGGGCTCGCAACGCCCAAGCAAGGCCTCCTCGTCAGAGGCCTCCTCCTCGGCCTCCTCCTCCTCCGCACGGCGCGCGGGCGCCACCACGAAGGCGTCCTCATCATCGCCTGACGAGATGTCGCAAATCTCGCCAGCAAGGGGCCCGGCCCTCGAAGAGGACTCCTCCCCCGCCGCGGCCTCCTCCTCGCCCTGCCCAGCTCCTGAGGCAGAGGGCGTCTCTGCTCCCTCCGCCTCATGCACCACCGGCACAGGCACCATCTTCCCCGCAGGGCCTGACGGGGTGTAAGGAGGCATCCCCGCCAGAATGGCCAGGCGCTCGGTCATGTTGCACTGGTGCAGAGGCCGGAGCGTGATCGGGAGTTCGTCCATGGCGGGCACCGCTGGGTTGATGAAGAGCGCAGACAGGACGTTGTCGACCGCGTCCTTGTCGTTGTCCTCGCGGTGGAGCCGCATCTTGTCCTGGGGGCCGGAGTACATCCACATTGGCACCGAGTGCGCCTGGAGAGGAGCAATGCGGCGCGTCACGAAGTCCGCGACGATGATCTGCCCCGTGAGGCCTTCCTCCCGAAGGTAGCTCAGGCAGCCCGTCAGCATAACGTTCTGCGCGCCGCAGAAGGAAGCCTTGCCCCAGTTCGAATTCTTCACGGGCGGCGCGTCGGGGACCTCGAGGAAGGCGCAGGGCTGCTCCACCCCAACGAAGAACCACCGCTGGCGGAAGTCGTCCACCTTCTTCGTCACCGAGGTGATGGCCTTGCCCTCGCTCCACGACATGGGGATGTAGATGCTCCCCATGCCGTCCACAATGCGGAACGAGACGCATCCAGAGCGCTCGTTCTTCGCCGTGCTCCGGAGCGCGTAGAAGCACCGGAAGAGATCCACCGTGGGCTCCAAGCCAAGATACGCCTCGCAGAGGTAGGCGAAGATGGCAAGGATGAGCACGGAGTTGGGGTGGAGGTGCAGCAGCTGGATTTGGTAGAAGGCCAGCACCGCCTCCAGGAACGGAGAGAAGGGCGGCACCAGTCCCGCCGAGACGCAGTGCTGGAAGACGGGGAAAAATCCTCGCGGGCGTTTCCCATGCGCCGCGGGCTTGAGCGCGGTGGCGCCGTGCTCGTTGGTCCGGTCCGCCACCAGGAAGCGGACCTTGTCGAGGGCCTTGTCGTTGACGCGCACGCCTAGCAATGCCGCGCCGTGCGCGACCTCGACGGGCGCCGCTTGCGAAGAAGACCCCGCGGCCGCCTTGCCCTTGTTCTTCGCCGGACTCATCGTCGGAAGAAAGGAGGGTGCGGCGCGAGGAGAGGCTGGAGAAGCTGGAGAAGCTGGAGAAGAGGGCGCCGGAGAGTTCGGTGCGGATGGTGTCTGCGAGAAGAAGTGGGAGTAGTAACGGCTCCCTGCTCCGGCGCGGAGACTTTATGTCTCGTCAAGGAGCAGTTACCGGGGCGTGGTGGGACCCCCCACGACGCACGTCCCACATCGTGCGCAACCGTTACTCGCCGGAGTGACGCGTGGCTCGGCCCGGCCCGCAGGATTGGCCCCACGACGCTTCGCCTAGACCCAACGGGCCCCGTCGTGCCCATCGTGGGCCCGGGGGCTACTGTCAGCCCAGTAAGGACCGGGGTATGCGCGGCCCACTCCCTATAGGCCTCGCCCGCGAGCATCTTCGACAGAATGACTAAGGACCAAGATACCGCTTGGAGAGACCCTCGAGAGACATCTCCGCTCGAGGGCCTGAAGAGGACGCCAGGGCCTGAAGAGGACCCTGCGTTTCAAGAGACTCCCCAGGCACGGCCCGCCTGGAGAGAAGTCAGCAGGAAACCCCTCCACAGGCGACCACGGCCCTGTGGAGACACTTCGCGGCTAAGCAAGCGCTGCAGGACGCACATGGCCCCTGCAGCAGCCGCAGGGTGACGCGAGCGTCCCAGTTGCCGTTCTGGTGATAAAGGAGTCAACAAAGCCGCGCCGCCTGCGCCAGGACAGCCAGGACTTTCCTCTTTGGTGATAAAGCGGCTGGACGGCGCAACGCTCCAAGAAAATCGTCACCGTGGGCTCCACCACAACCTCTGCCGCGCCTGCGAGCCGCTCTGCACCGTCTGCAGCTTGTCGGCCACGGCGCGCTACTTTAGCACGGATGGACCGCGTCCATGGGTGGAAGAGCCGCGGTGGACTCCCGCTCCTTCGCGCCACTGGCGTGTGGGAGCCCACCAGCACGAGGACGGAGCTCGGGGCACCTACAAAAGGAGCAGGAGCTCCACCGTAGAAGGGGATCGCCCAATCGCGCAATTGCACCGTCAGTTCATCTCCGATGAGCGGAATGCTTCCTAGCCCCAAGGAGGCCTAGCTAAGCACTTAGGATAGCCAACTGCTGGAGGAGGAAGACGACCATTGAGTCCCTCTCCAGGCACCAAACTGCCTCAAAAGAGCCTTCGGCAAGCTCATTGTCCTGTAACGTTCCCAGTGCAATACAGACAAGCAGGAGTAGCGGTTTTACCTCCTCCTGAGGGCCGTGAACCTGGGTACGGGCCGGTGTCCATCTCTGGCGTGATAGTTCCTCTCCAGGCCCGGCGAGCACCGTCGTCGGGCCTCTCGAGGGTTGTTTGACCTCCGTGTTCAGTCCCCCCTTCGAACCTCTCTTCAGGGCGAGACTACCCCTGTTACGTGGGAGTCACTCCTCGACAACAGGTTTTTAGGAGTTTTTGATATAACAGATAAATAAAGTGCGAGTAAATAAAGCGCAACAATAATAATTGCAGCGAGGGGCCCAATCCTTTCTAGAGCAATGGACAAGGCGGTTTGTTTACTTATGATGACCAAGCGTTCTTGAGGACACACGGGATTTATGTCTAGTGCATTCGCTTCATATAGATGATTAATCTTTAGTGTTTTGATAATTGTCGTGTGGGTGAACCTATGCTAATGCACCGCCCTTCCTAGGACTAATACATACTTGTGATTATACCCCTTGCAAGCATCCGCAAATACAAGAAAGTAATTAAGATAAATCTAACCACAGCCTTAAACTCTAAGATCCTGCTATCCCTCATGCATCGAGATATTAACGGGGGTTTAGGTTTCTGTCACTCCGGCAACCCAACAATTAATATTCGAATACACAATGCATTCCCCTAGGCCCATAAAGGTGAAGTGTCATGTAGTCGACGTTAACATGACACCACTAGAAGAATAGCACCACAAGTTAAATATCAAACCATTAAATATTACTCAACATAGTTCACTACTAACATCTAGACTTCACCCATGTCCTCAAGAACTAAACGAACTACTCACAACACATCATTTGGAACATGATCAGAGATGATATAATGATGGGTAACAATCTGAACATAAACCTTAATTCAACGGTTCCACCCAATAGCATCAATAACAATAGTAATTAACACCGGGAGAGTTTCCCCTATCAAACACACAAGATTCAGCCCTATATGTTACAGCGGGAACGGAGTGGAGCGGTGGAGATGACGGTGACGGCGGTGGAGATGATGGTGACGATGATCCGGATGACGTGCAGCTCGATGACGGTGACGATGGCGACGATTTCCCCCCTCCGGGAAGGGATTTCCCCGGCAGATTTCTCCTTGCCGGAGAGCTTTCTTCTCTCTGTGGATTTTTGCCTCGTGGCGGCGGCGGAATAATTCTAACTCTCCGTAGAAGTTCTTAGGTTTTCGGGGGGATGAATTACGCGAAGGGGCACGGCAGGAGGTGGGCCAGGGCGGCCAGACCACCTGCTCGCGCGGCTCCAGGCTTGGCCGCGCGAGGAGGGGGTGTGGGCCCCCTGGGCCCCACCTTGGCCTCTCCTCGTGGCTCCCTCCATGATCTGGCAAAGTAATATTTTCCACGGTCTTCGTTCTGTATTTTAATCTTCGCAAATAGTGTATCTTGACGGTGCTTTTTCCAGCTGTTTCCTGACTCCGGTGATCAATTCTCCAATAATCATCAAACATGCAAAATAGATGAAATAACATAAGTATCATCTCTAAATATGAAATATATCAATGAATAACAGTAAATTATGATATAAAATAGTGATGCAAAATGGACGTATCAACTCCCCCCAAGCTTAGACCTCGCTTATCCCCAAGTGAAAGCTGAGCTCAGTAAACATGACCACAGGTTTATGGAGTGAAGTGTCGATAAAGAATATACGGACAAGAAGCATCACATTTAATAATGCACAAGTCATCTTAGATATCAACTCCAGTCATATAACTCAACTTGTAACAAGTAGAGCCAAATCACAATAAAGTGCATAGAGAAAACCATAGTTGGTGTTGGCAAACTTCGTTCTTGGTCAGAGAACAATGAACATATTGAGCTTACTCTACAAAACAGCCCTATTAAATAGTTGCTATCTCTCAAAGTCATATTTATCAAATAACAGCAATGTGCCCAACAAGAAAGAATAAGAGACATGATTAAGAATACGAATGTATAGACGGTTGAATCACAATCAACTCAAATGCTTGCTTAAGACAGAAAGAGATAGGTTTACTGACTCAACATAAAGTAAAAGATAGGCCCTTCGCAGAGGGAAGCAGAGATACAAGCATGTGCTAGAGCTTCTAGTTTTTAAATCATATAGAGAGCATAAAAGTAAGTTTTTGAGCGGTGTTTGTTGTTGTCAACGAATGGTAATAGAGTTCTTGTCATCTTCCATACTAAGCAACTTGAGAGCGGTTCCGATTATTTTAAAACAAGCCTTTATAATACTCCCTCCGTTCCATAATATAAGGTGTCTAAGGTTTTGGCACGGATATTAAGACACCAGTATTTTACATACGGTGCACTCATTTTGTTTAGACAAAAATCAAGAGAGAGGAATTTCTAATAGTTACAAATTGAAAACAATAGGTCAAATCCCTCCGTTCCACATTTTGACTTGCTTTTTGATAAATAAAATTGTCTATAAATCGCAATACACCTTATATTTCAAAAAATTTCTAAAAACCTTAGACACCTTATATCAAGGAACGGAGGGAGTAAACAACTATTTTGATAACTTTGACACTCCTCCCAACCTTTGCTTACACAAGCCATGGCTAACCGAATCCTCGGGTGCCCACCAATCAATCTCAAACCATGGAGGAGTGTCTATTTTTAACTTTCCCAACCTTTTGATATTATAGTGGTCTAACCAGCCCTTTGCAATATTAGTGACGAGCAGATGAAGCATGCAAGTCAAGGGTTACTTAATTAGTATGGAAGATAACAAACTCAACTATTATTTCCTCATGAGCTAATAAACATTGACACAAATAAGGGATAGTAGTTTTGAATAAAGATAGCACATGAAGTATTTACTTGGAGTGACGCAAAATACCACATAATAGGTAGGTATGGTGGACACAAGTGGCAAGGGTTTTGGCTCAAGGTTTGGAAGTATGAGAAGCATTCCCTCTCAATAAGGGTCTTTGGCTAGCAAGGTTTGGTAGCAAGCATAAGAGTTGATGGATACAAACAAATATGCATGTAGTAAAGGCAATCATGCAATTCTTACTTGGAGGCACAAACAATTTTAAATTGTGAATACTAAGCTTATCATCTACAAGTGAGAGAGATCATTGAAAGCTATATCTACATGTAATTCTTTCCTCCACTTAAGTCTTAAAGTATTGTAGCTACTGACCAATGCTAAGTTCGCCAAAACCAAAAGATTTACTATATGCTCCCAAAGTGATAACAATACTAATGACAAGATCAATCATATATGATAGAAGTTGCAAACTAAAATAAGATGTGCAGAAAATAAATGATAAAACTTCTCATTAATATTCCATAACGACAACTCACACCAAGGGATACATAGATAGATAACCAACTAAAAGAGAGATACTTCCACATTGCAAACCATCATATAAGATAACTTCCCTACTCATGATATGACACTACTAAAAGGTAAAAGATAAAAGATAATGGTGTGATACCGCGACACTCCCCCCCAAGCTTCGAACAAGATAAGGGAGATGCCAATACCGATGATGAATTACTCCTTTGGTGGTGATGGTGGGACAACTTTGAGCGGGGTCAGGTAACGCTCCAGCATCTTGCGAAGCCTGTTGTTCTCCTCTTGAAGTATGTCCACTTCCATCCTCAGGACTCGATACTGATCACAAAACTGATCCGTGATCCGAAGAGCGTCTTCCGCATCCGGGAAAGAGCTAAGATCTGGAACAGGTGGTATGGGTCCCTGCATGTTATGAGAGAAGGCACGTTGAGCGTTAATGGATCCCACAAAGATGGGCTTGCTACCCCTTGCTCCTGCTCGTTCTCTTTTGGCCGATGACATCTTCTTCACTTCCTCCATGACGCTCTCATCCATGTCCTTGCGCCTAGCCTTCACTTTGTCCTCCTCCACCCATCCAACGAAAGATCCTTGATCTAGATCTTGAAGGAGTTCACGTTGGCGACGCAACGCGTAGTCTTCGGAACAGGAACCCTGGGACGACATCTGGACAGAAACAGCTTGAAACAAAAACACTTCGAAAACACGATATACGGACCTCGGGGGTTCTTGGAGATTATATAGGAAAAATATACATGACAAAAGGAAGGCAACAACACGAAATCGAGTAGGAGACGGAGTCTAGGGCGCCCAGACCCCCTGCTCGCGCGGCCAGGATGGGGCCCGCGCGAGCACATGGTGTCGGCGCCTCGGGCTCCGTGTCCTGCTCGTTTTCGTCTTGTATTTTTCCATATTTTCTGAAAATAATTTCTATGTCTTCCAAAATTAAAAACGCGAACTTTTTCTTACCGAAACTGTACCTTTTCGAATTCAGCTTCTGTAGACTCAGAAAAATTCTCTTTGATAAAAGTCTCCGGAGCAATAACTTGAATAATATCAACATCTTCATTATAAGAATCTCCAGAAATATAATGTTTGAGTCTTTGCCCATTCACCACTTGTGTAGAGTCATCTTTAAGTGAGGCAATTTTAATTGCACCCGAACGGAACACCTCAACAATAACATATGGTCCTTCCCACTTGGAGAGTAATTTCCCTGCAAAGAATCTAAGACGAGAGCTATACAATAAAACTTTTTCACCAACATGAAACTCTCTCTTAAGGATTCTCCTATCATGCCATTTCTTAACTTTCTCTTTAAAGAGTTTAGCATTTTCATAAGCTTCACTTCTCCATTCATCTAAAGAACTCAAATTAAGTAATCTTTTCTCACCAGCAAGTTTAAAATCTCTATTTAGTTCTCTCACTGCCCAATAAGCTTTGTGTTCTAATTCTAAAGGCAAGTGACAAGATTTTCCATAGACCATTTTATAAGGAGACATACCCATGGGATTTTTATAAGCAGTTCTATAAGCCCACAATGCATCATTTAATTTATCAGCCCAGTTCTTCCTCGTTCTATTAACAGTCTTTTGCAAGATAGATTTAATTTCTCTATTTGATAATTCTACTTGCCCACTAGTTTGAGGATGATAAGCTGAAGCAATTCTATGATTAACACCATATTTAGCAAGAACTTTTCTAAAACCACCATGAATAAAATGAGAACCTCCATCAGTCATGAGATATCTAGTAACACCAAACCTAGGAAAAATTATATCTTGAAGCATTTTTAATGATGTCTCAGCATCATCACTTTTAGTAGGTATAGCTTCTACCCATTTAGTAACATAATCAACAGCAACAAGTATATGAGTATAACCCTTTGAAGGAGGAAAAGGACCCATAAAGTCAAATCCTCAACAATCAAATGGCTCAATAACAAGAGAATAATTCATAGGCATTTCATTACGTCTAGAGATATTACCAATTCTTTGACATTGATCACAAGATAAAATAAACTTTCTTGCATCTTTAAAAAGAGTAGGCCAATAAAAACCTGATTGTAAAACCTTTTGTGCAGTTCTATCTCCAGCGTGATGTCCTCCATAAGCACTACTATGGCATTTTCTCAATATCTCCTGTTGTTCATACTCCGGAACACATCTTCACATAATACCATCCACTCCTTCTTTATATAAGTGTGGGTCATCCCAGAAATAATGCCTCAAATCATAAAAGATTTTTCTTCTTTGTTGAGCTGAAAAGGTTGGAGGCAAATACTTCGAAACAATAAAGTTAGCATAATCAGCATACCAAGGACTATCTCGTGAACTCACCCTTATTGCAGCTAATTGTTCATTTGGAAAACTATCATTAACAGGAATAGGGTCATATTCAATGTTTTCCAATCTAGACAAATTATCAGCAACAGGATTTTCAGCACCTTTCCTATCTATAATATGCAAATCAAATTCTTGCAACAGTAATACCCATCTAATAAGCCTAGGCTTTGCATCTTTCTTTTCCATAAGGTATCTAATTGCAGCATGATCAGTATGAATAATAACTTTAGAATCAACAATATATTTTCTAAATTTATCACAAGCAAAAACAACAGCTAGAAATTCTTTTTCAGTTGTAGCATAATTCTTTTGAGCAGGATCAAGAGTCTTACTAGCATAATGAATGACATTTAACTTTTTATCTACTCTTTGTCCAAGAACAGCACCAACAGCAAAATCACTAGCATCACACATAATTTCAAATGGTAAATTCCAATCAGGTGGTTGAACAATAGGAGCACTTATTAAAGCTTGCTTAAGAGTTTCAAAAGCTGCCTTACAATCATCATCAAAAACAAATGGTACATCTTTTTGCAAGAGATTAGTAAGAGGCTTTGATACCTTAGCAAAATCTTTGATAAACCTTCTATAGAAACCAGCATGACCAAGAATACTACGTATACCTTTGACATCTCGGGGGCAAGGCATTTTCTCAATTGCCTCAACTTCAATACCTCTTTCAGAAATCTTATGTCCAAGGACAATTCCTTCATTAACCATAAAGTGGCACTTCTCCCAATTAAGAACAAGATTAGTCCTCACATCTCTGCAAAACCTTATCAAGATTGTGCAAGCAATTATCAAAAGAAGTTCCATAGACAGAAAAATCGTCCATGAATACCTCCACAATTTCCTCATAAAAACCATGAAAGATAGCAGACATACATCTTTGAAAAGTAGCAGGAGCATTACATAAACCAAAAGGCATACGTCTATAAGCATAAGTACCATAAGGACAAGTAAACGTGGTTTTCTCTTGATCTTGAGCTTTAACAGCAATTTGAGAGAAACCAGAATAACCATCAAGAAAGCAAAAATGAGTTTTATTAGCCAACCTTGTCGAGGAATGAACTCCCACGTAACAGGGGTAGTCTCGCCCCGGGAAGAGGTTCGAAGGGGGACTGAACACGGAGGTCAAACAACCCTCGATGCACGCCGCGACGTTGCTCGCGGTGCTTGGAGCGGAACTGCACGGCAGAGAGTGACACCGGCCCTTACCCAGGTTCACGGCCCTCAAGGTGAGGTAACACCGCTACTCCTGCTTGTCTCGATTGCACTGTGGTGACTGTAGTACAACAAGCCTCCGGGCCTTGAGAGGGTCCGGAGGTGGAGGACGCTATTGAGCTTGGGATCGAGTTTTTCCGGATCCCCTGCTACGGAAGTGCCCCTTCTCCTTAAATAGCTGCCCCGGGCCTCATCCCTGCGATCTGCGCAGTGGACGGGTTCCCACATGGCCACCAGTGGCGGAGTCGGGTGCACTACTGCTTGCTCGTTCATGGACTCGGTCCATGGTCGCAAAGCCTGTCTCCGTGGCAGAGCAGCTGTCTCCTCCGTCCTTGGACGCGCCTCTTCCGTGTTAAAGCGGCGCATTGTGGCCGACAAGTTGCAGACTTGGCAGAGCGGCTCGCAGGCGCGGCGGACACCGTGGGGTGTGTCCGCAGTGACGTCGTCGTTGGAGCGTTGTGCCGGCCAACTGCTTTATCACCAAAGAGGAAAGCTTCGTTGGCGGCGCAGGGGACACAGAACTTTGTTGACCCCTTTTATCATGGGAGCGGCAACTGTGACGCTGTTGCTGCCGTGCGCGCAGACGCGCGCGTCACCCTGCGGCCGCAGCAGAGCCCATGTGCGCTCTGCAGCGCTTCCTTCGTCGCGAAGTATCCCCTCAGGGGCCTGAGGCTCTCGAGGGGGAGAGGCCGGACCAGCTCCCAGCAGGGGGAGAGAGAGTCCTCGAGCGGGACGCCCTCGGGGGGAGCCCCCTTCAGGCCCCTTCCAGCGCCTCAGGTCCCCCGTAGGGGTTTCTCCCTCGGGGGGAACCCTCCAAGCGGTTGGCTTGGTCCTTAGTCGTTTTGTAGACGCTGTCGCGTGCGCAGCCCGTGGAGAGTGGGCTATGCACACCCTAGAATCCACTGGGCCGACAGTAGCCCCCGGGCCCATGATGGGCACGTCGAGGCCGATTGGGACTTGGCGAAGCGTCATGGGCCCAATACCGCAGGCGAAGCATCGTGGGGCCCAAAACCGCAGGCGAAGCGTCGCGGGCCCTCAGCTGCGGGCGAAGCGCCGCGGGACACGCGTCATCTGGTGGAGGATTCGCGGCGTCTCGGCTACTCCGGCGGGAACGTGCGCAGCGGGGGGCGCCACCACGCCCGCCACGATCTCCACTACCGCGCCTCGGTAACCGCACGGACGGGGTTAAAAGCCGCGCGCTGTCCGAGCCGCAGTCATTACCCCGTCCTGTCTTGTCTCTCCAGTCCATCGGTTCTCCGCCTCCTAGACTCCCGTCTCCAGTAAATCTTCCCCATCTCCGGCCGACTCCTTCCGTCCTCCGAGCTCCCGTTCTTCGCCGACAATGGGAGGATCCAAGGGCAAGAAAACAGCGGCCTCGGCCCGCCATGGCGCACAGGGAGAGGCGGAGTTCGGCCCCGCTCTGGTCGGGGCACGCGTCGACGCGACGGCGCTGGATAAGATCCAGCACCTGGTCGCTGGGAAGCACAACGAGCACGGCGCCAGCGCCATTCTGCCTGCACGGACCGGACGCTTTCCCGCCGGCTACTACCCCATCTTCCTCCACACTCTCTTCGCCGGGCTGGTGCCGCCGTACTCTCCTTTCCTCGAGGCTGTCCTCGAGTTCTACCAGGTCCACCTTCTGCACCTCCACCCCAACGCCATCCTTGTCCTCTCCATTTTCGCCTTCTTGTGCGAGGCTTACTTGGGAGTGAAGCCCTCCATTGCTCTCTTCCGAAGCTTCTACGCACTGCGGAACACTGCGAAGAAGGAGCGGACGGGCTGTGTTTCCTTCCGCATCGCGGACGGCATGGGAGATGTCTATATCCCCATGGCCTGGAACGGCGACAAGCCTGTGACGGCGGTGTCGAAGAAGGTGGAGGACTTCAGGCAGAAGTGGTTCCTCATCCGCGTTCCCTCGGAGAGCTCCCTTCTTGAGGTCCCCGAGGCGGCGCCGGTGAAGAACACCCACTGGAGCATGCGCTCCCTGGAGGGGCAGGAGATAGCCGGGCTCGTGGGCCACCTGAAGGCGCTTCGCGAGCACGGCCTGACCGGCCAGATGGTGGCGGCGGAGTTCGTGAGGCGCCGCATCGCCCCCCTGCAGGCGCACAAGAAGGCGATGTGGGCGTACTCAGGGCCTACAGACTCGCTGCGGCTGCACCTGAGCGACCACCGCCCCGCAGTCGTCGAGGTCATCCTAGGAGGCCTCTTCGTCAACCCGGAGGTGCCCGAGAGGGTTCACGTAGCGATACGGCCCCTCTTTGAGGTTCCGGACAAGCGCCGGGCCATCCTGACGGACGCGCCCGCATTCACCCCGCTAGGCCTGGCGGGGGATGAAGAGGAGGAGGGGCCCCTGCCAGCGGGCACCACCGAGTCGCCAAGCGCGTCTGACTCGGAGCAGGGCGACGCGGAGACGAGGGCGGGGCCCTCTGCCGGCGTAGGGAGCTCGGCGGGCGCGGGGAGTTCTGCCGGCGTTGCGCCCCCGGCAGGGGAGGCTGACGAGCATTCCTCCGGCGACAGCGAGGAGGCCGCGGCGGGGCGCTACGAGCCGAGGACTAAGGCGGCCCACGACAGGCCCGCCGGGGAGCCCCCGAACGCTCCCCACAAGAGGAAAGCCGAGGAGGCCCTCGAGCCGGAGGCGTGGGCTGTGCCTTCATGGCGCTCGCCTGGCATGACGTGGGTGGACACCCGCGCCAAGAAGACGAGGTAAGATTCTTTTACCCTTCTCTTTCCTTTCTGAGTCCAGCTTGCTTGCTCTTGTTTCTTGACCAATTCTTTGCCTTTCACCACAGCAGCCCCGCTCCTGCGAAGCGCCGCAGGCTTCGGAAGGCCGCAGACGTGAAGATGGCCGCCCCTGACGCCGCACCAGAGGCTGAGGCCGGCGAGGCCGCGGCGGCGGAGGCCTCGAGGCCTACAGGCTCTCGGGAGGAGGTACCTCAGGCGGAAGCATCTGCGCCGCCACCCGAGGCAGAGCGGGTGGAGGAGGAGGTGGAGAGGGCGCCCACTCCTCCCCGCGCAGCTACCCCGCCAGCGCAGCCAGAGGCTCCTGCGGGTGCCGAGTCGGCGCCGAGCCCTCCCAAGTCTCGCAGGGAGGGCACTCCACCGCCGCCACCGGGCACCGCGGGGGAGGAGGAAACCGCAAGGGCCGGGCCTCACGCCCCTGTCCCGGAGGCGGATCGGGGGGTGCCGCACGAGGGGGGAAGCACAGGGGGCCGGGGACCGGGCACGGAAGAGGTCCTGCCTCCGGGCCCCCAGGCCCACGCGAGGGCGTCTGCCGCGGAGCCGGACGCGGGCGCGGGCCCTTCTAGGCCGCGCGGTCCGCCCCAGGGCCTTGCTCTGGGCCGGTTCGACTGGGGTCGAGGGCGCCGCGACGTCGCCTTCCGCTTCGTGCGGGAGTCCCTGGAGGGGCTCGAGGCCTACCTGGCCACCGAGGACCAGGCGCTCGCCCGCCAGAGAGACGAGCTCGCCGACGCCTGGGCCGCCTTCCACGCGGCGGTAGAGGCCCGGCGCAAGAGCGACCAGGCGCTGCAGGCGGAGCGCGAGGAGGCGGCGCGCTTTGCCGAGGAGGTTCGCGAGGGGGCCTTGCGTGAAGCTGAGGAGCTCCTTCAGCCCCTGAGGGCTGAACGCCGAGCCGCTGCCAAGGACCTCGCCGAGGCCAAGGCGGAGCGGGAAGCCGTGGAGCATTCGCTGGCGGCGAAGCGTGCCGAGCTCTTCGAGCTCGAGAAGAAGATCCTGGCGGATGCCGGGGTGGTGCAGACCGCCCTCGACGAACTCCGCTCGAGCCTGGAGGCCCGCGGGCGCGCTTTGAGCGAGCGCGAGGAGGATGCTCGCCGGCGCGACGAGCAGCTGGCGCTGAGGGAGCAGGAGCTGTCCGGACAGCGCACGGCCCTCGAGGCCCGCGAGGACAGCGTCGCCACGGCGCTCAGCAAGCTCGAGCGCGATGTCGCCGCCCACAAGGGAAATGTGGAGCGCGCCAACACGCGGCTTGCCGAGCGGAAGGAGGAGCTCGACAAGGCTCTCCGGGAGAAAGAGCAGAAGATCCGCGCCGCCGTCTCCCAGGACTACAAGGAGAAAATCTCCAAGCAGGAGGACCGCTTCAAGGCGAGGCTGGAGGAGAGCGGCGCCCGGGTCGAGAAGCTCGAGAAGGAGAACGCCAAGCTCGCCGCCAAGGTGAAGCGCGAGGCCGATCGCCGCCTCGCCGCCGAGAAGGCCCGAGATGACACCTCCCGGGACCTCGCCGCCCTCACGGGGGATATGGAGGAGATGACCCGGCAGGTGGGGCCTGCCGTGGAGAAGGCGGTGGAGGCGGCGGAGAGTATCCAGGCGGCGCAGGTGCTGTCGCAGCAACGGGAGCGCATGTTCCTGTCCTTGACGGGACGGGGTCGTGAGCTTGCCGCGAAGCTGGGGGCAGAGGCGCCAAGCGTTCCGGCTCAGGGCCACGCCGACGCCGCCACCTACCTCCTGTACTTCGAGCAGCTCTTCGCGGCGCTTGAAGGCCCTACCGCGGAGATCCGCGACGTGGTTGAGGAGGAGTGCCGTCAGCTTCTGGCGGTGGCGGTGGACCGCATCTTCTCCAACCTCGTCCACCTCCAGCCCGGGTTCGACCTCGCCACGGTGACCGAGCCACTGGAGGGGGACGCTGCGTGGAAAGCCTCCAGCTCCGTCCGCGACCAGGTGGACGACTTCTGCAGCCGCTTCCGGCGGGCCGCTGCAGAGGAAGGCGGCGAGGGGAGCGAGCCCGAGGAGGAAGAAGAGAGCGACCAGGACGACGCTGAGGCCTCCGACTAATCTCCTCCTGCAACGCGTCGCGCTTGCAGCGCTTTTAGGGGCGTTTTCCCGTTAGAGAATTTCATTTTCCACCTTGTAATTTACTTCTTCACTTCGTAAACATTTTGCTATCGATTAAGTGTGCGCTCCCTTCGAGGGGTCTTTGCTTCATCTCCATGCCTTTTTCGCTCTGCGTCGTTGGACCCTTCCCCTCGCGCTATGACTCCTGCCGCTGCGGTATGCTCGAGCAATGACTCGGCAAGGCCGGGGGGAGTTTAAGGCTTGGGGAGGTAAGAGCCCTCAAGTCGCGATGCTGAGGGCCCCCCTTTGACGCGCAAGCAGTCCACGGAGAGTAAGGAAAGAACCGCTTGAGGGGCGCAGAGTGCTTATGAGAAAAGTGCGAGGGTTCCCCTGAGGTGGGCGAAAAACTTAGCTTCGCGAGGCGTTTTCCCGGTGTGGGCCTTCTCTGGCGGAGTTCTCCCCTTCAGGGGCCGAGGGTTCTCCTCCGCAGGCCTGGTGGGGACTTCCGCTCTCTGTGGATGTTAGAGGGGCGAGCCGAAACGCTAGATCACAGCATCAGGGACTAATGCGCGCTTATAGGTCGCCTCAGGCGTTCCTTGCGAGGAGAGAGAGTACCAAGGTCCTTTGAAGAGATGGCGTGCTTGGGAGGGCCTGCCCTCTAGCCAGAGCTCGGATCCTTGGGTTTTGCAGTGCTGCTGGTGTGCCACTTGGGGCACTGGCACCGTACTCAGCCCCCGCTCGCGAGGTACGCATGTGGAGAGATATAAGTGCCCATTTTCAATAAATGAAATAAAGCTGTAATAAACTCACCACCAAAATATTACATAGCGGCGCCGTAGCGCATAGTTCACTTGGAACGAAGATGGCGCCGGAGCGCAAAGTTCACTTGGAACGAAAATGGCGCTGGAGCGCGAAGTTCCCTTGGAACGAAGATGGCGCTGGAGCGCAAAGTTCACGTGGAACGAAAATCGGTTCATTACACTTGGGTTTGCCAAGCTAACGTTCCTTCCATGTCGAGGCATGGGGACCACCCATTAGTGGCAGAGGTTCACTGCGGCCTGCGGGGGCTCATTTGCAGGAGAGCTCGGAGGGCTGGGCCTCGGGAGAAGCTTTGAGAAGCTTGGAGGTGAAGCCGTGAGCTTCCCTCTAGAGACAAAAAATGCCTGGCGTGACTGTGATCACGGGTAGAACTTGCGCAGATGCGCGATGTTCCACGGGTTCTTGACGGGGATGCCGTCCTCGGTCTCGAGGCGTACTGCGCCAGGCCTGGCGACGTGGGAGACCCTGTAGGGGCCTTCCCACATCGGGGAGAGCTTGTGGAGGCCTTCCCTGGAGAGGATTCGCCTGAGGACGAGGTCGCCCGCTTCAAGGGTGCGTGAGCGCACATGGCGGCTGTGGTAGCGTCGCAGGTCTTGCTGGTACCCTGCCGCCCTGAGGGCGGCCTGACGGCGCAGTCCCTCGAGAAGCAGCAGGTCGTCGTTGTGGATGAGTGCGCGCTCGTACGTGCCCTTGAAGTTGGCGACGAACTGCCTGCAGAGCTCCTCCCAGGAGTCGATGGAGTCCTCGGGCAGGTTGAGAAGCCAGGACAGAGCGGAGTCCCTGAGGGCGTGGGAGAACCAGTTGGCCATGACTTTGTCATCGCCCCCTGCAGCCTGGATGGAAGTGGTGTAGAGCTGCAGGAACTCGAGAGGGTTGGTGGACCCGTCGAAGCCCTTGGGGAGCGCTGGCCTGAACTTCTGTGGCCAGACCACACGGCGCAGGGTGCGCGTGAAGGCCATGCAACCTGAGGCATAGGTGGCCGTTCCTCCCTGGAGGGCCCTGCGGTTTTGCTGCCCCGCCTGACCGAGCTCCTCGACGAGGCGGTTTTGGAGGTCGCGACGTCGCTCCATGCCTACGCGCGCGTCAGGTGCGGTGCGCTGCACGATTTGGCAGTCGTGCGGCGAGGAAGCATGGGAGGGAGCCCGCTGTGCCGCGGCCGGGGGCGGTCCCGGCGGCGGCGGTGGCGCACCTGGTGCGGCCATCCCTGCAGGGCCGGAAGGCACGATGGAGCGCGACGGAGCGGGGCGTGTGGTTGCGATGTCGACGAGGTGGTGGAGGCGGTCCAGCCACTGGTCGTGCGCTTCGGCACTTGGCCGGTAGCGGAGGAGCTCCTGAGCCATCAGTAGCGCGGTGTGCGGGGCGGGCTCTTGATGCTCCCGCGTGGACACGCTCTGGCGCCGGGACGGGTGCGAGGACTCAGCGTCCCCGCGGCGCTCGGAGAGGTCCTCGTCGTCACGCTGGTCTCCTTCGCGGTGCTCCTCGCTCTCCGGCTCTTCCACGCGCGGGCCGGTGCCAGCGCGTTCGGTCGCGCGGGGGCGACCACGGCGGCCGCGGGTGGGTGCAGTGCCGGGCTCGGTGTGAGCTCGCTCGGAGGTGCGCCGGTTGGCGCGCGTCGCGCGGGTGTCCATCATGGCGCGGAGTTCGGAGGTTGAAGACGCGCCTCAGTCCCCTACCTGGCGCGCCAAATGTCGGGGAATGAACTCCCACGTAACAGGGGTAGTCTCGCCCCGGGAAGAGGTTCGAAGGGGGACTGAACACGGAGGTCAAACAACCCTCGATGCACGCCGCGACGTTGCTCGCGGTGCTTGGAGCGGAACTGCACGGCAGAGAGTGACACCGGCCCTTACCCAGGTTCACGGCCCTCAAGGTGAGGTAACACCGCTACTCCTGCTTGTCTCGATTGCACTGTGGTGACTGTAGTACAACAAGCCTCCGGGCCTTGAGAGGGTCCGGAGGTGGAGGACGCTATTGAGCTTGGGATCGAGTTTTTCCGGATCCCCTGCTACGGAAGTGCCCCTTCTCCTTAAATAGCTGCCCCGGGCCTCATCCCTGCGATCTGCGCAGTGGACGGGTTCCCACATGGCCACCAGTGGCGGAGTCGGGTGCACTACTGCTTGCTCGTTCATGGACTCGGTCCATGGTCGCAAAGCCTGTCTCCGTGGCAGAGCAGCTGTCTCCTCCGTCCTTGGACGCGCCTCTTCCGTGTTAAAGCGGCGCATTGTGGCCGACAAGTTGCAGACTTGGCAGAGCGGCTCGCAGGCGCGGCGGAGACCGTGGGGTGTGTCCGCAGTGACGTCGTCGTTGGAGCGTTGTGCCGGCCAACTGCTTTATCACCAAAGAGGAAAGCTTCGTTGGCGGCGCAGGGGACACAGAACTTTGTTGACCCCTTTTATCATGGGAGCGGCAACTGTGACGCTGTTGCTGCCGTGCGCGCAGACGCGCGCGTCACCCTGCGGCCGCAGCAGAGCCCATGTGCGCTCTGCAGCGCTTCCTTCGTCGCGAAGTATCCCCTCAGGGGCCTGAGGCTCTCGAGGGGGAGGGGCCGGACCAGCTCCCAGCAGGGGGAGAGAGAGTCCTCGAGCGGGACGCCCTCGGGGGGAGCCCCCTTCAGGCCCCTTCCAGCGCCTCAGGTCCCCCGTAGGGGTTTCTCCCTCGGGGGGAACCCTCCAAGCGGTTGGCTTGGTCCTTAGTCGTTTTGTAGACGCTGTCGCGTGCGCAGCCCGTGGAGAGTGGGCTATGCACACCCTAGAATCCACTGGGCCGACAAACCTCTCCAACATTTATTCAATAAAGGGTAAGGGATAATGATCTTTCTTAGTAACTTTATTAACCTTTCTAAAATCAATGCACATTCTTTAACCAACTACTACTCTCTGAGGAATAAGCTCATCATTATCATTAGGCACAACAGTAATTCCACCTTTCTTAGGGACACAGTGCACAGGACTAACCCATCTACTATCAGCAATAGGATAAATTATACCAGCATCAAGGAGTTTTAATACCTCATTTCTTACCACTTCCTTCATTTTGGGTATTAAACGGCGTTGATGTTCAACAACTGGCTTTGCATCAGGCTCCATATTAATAGAATGTTGACATATAGTAGGAGAAATCCCTTTCAGATCATCCAAAGTATAACCCATAGTTCCACGGTGTTTCTTCAATAATTCCAATAATCTTTCCTCTTCTTTACCTGAAAGGTTAGCACTAATAATAACATGATATATTTTCTTATCATCAATATGAGCATACTTAAGATTTTCAGGCAAAGGTTTTAAATCAAAGACAGGATCCTCTTTAGGTGGAAGTGTTTTACCCAAGTCTTCCACTTTTAGATTGTGTTTCAAGATAGGTTGACGAAGAAATATTTCATCAAGTTCATTCCTTTCTTCCATAAAGACTTCACTTTCATGATCTTCCATAAATTGCTGCAAAACATTGTTAGGAGCAAGAGCAATAGAGGCAAGTTGTTCTAGTTTAAAATCCTCATTAGGCAATTCGGTTTCATAAGGGACTTTGGAAAATTTCAAAAAATTGAATTCATACGAATCACCAGCAAATTTAGTAAAGATTTTCTCTTTCTTACAATCTATAACAGCACCACAAATATTTAGAAAAGGTCTACCAAAAATGATAGGACAAGTCTTACTAGCAGCAGCACCAAGTACGAGAAAATCAGCAGGATATTTAGTCTTACCACATAGAACTTCAACATCTCTAATAATACCTATTGGAGAGATAGTTTCTCTATTAGCATGTTGAATAACCACATCAATTTCTTCAAGTTCACAAGGACCAATCTCATGCATAATTTCCCTGTAAAGCTCATAAGGAATAGCACTAGAATTTGCACCAATATCACATAATCCATAATAGCAATGATCGCCAATTTTAACAGATAACACAGGAATACTAGTTTTCCTTGAACTTTTAGGATGAGAAACAACATTAGAAGCATCCTCACAAAATATAATATACTCATCTCCAACATTTTTAGTAACAAGATCTTTAACTATAGCAACAGGAGGTTCAATTTTAATTTGTTCATCAGGTTGTACAGCTTTCTTTTCACTTTTGTTAACAACATTAGCCATAACAGAATGTTCTTTCACCTTAACAGGAAAAGGAACCTTTTCAATATAGGGTTCAGGAATAATATGATCAACAACATTAATTTCAATGCTTTTAGTTATAGGAGTGACAGATTTATCTTTATATGGTTCATGATATTTTTCAAAGCCCTCCTTGGGCAAACCCAAATAAGCAGCAAAGGATTTATAATAATTTGCAACAACTTGAGAGTCAAGACCATAAGCATTATTAATATTTCGAAATGCATCAGTATTCATGAAAGTTTTAATGCATTCGAAGTCATATTTTATACCTGACTCGCTACCTTTGTCGTTCTCCCATGCTTCCGTATTTTCTTCAATACGATCAAGAAGATCCCATTTAAACTCCTCCTTATTACGCGTGAATGATCCAGCACAAGAGGTATCCAATAATGTTTTATCTTCAAAGGAGAGTCTTGCATAGAAGTTATCAACAATAATATTACCAGGAAGCTCATGAAAGGGGCATTTGAGCATTAATGCCTTCAATCTCCCCCAAGCTTGGGCAATACTTTCTCCATCATGAGGCCAGAAATTATATATAGAATTCCGATCTTGGTGAATCTCACTTGGAGGATAAAATTTAGAATAAAAGAGAGGTACGATTTCCTCCCATCCAAGAGAATTCTTGTTCTTCAACAATTTATACCAATGCGCAGCTCTCCCAGTAAGTGATATGGAGAATAATTTCTTCTTGACTTTGTCCAATGTAATACCTGCACACTTGAACAACTCGCATAATTCATGTAAAAACAGTAAATGATCACCGGGGTGGACAGTTCCATCCCCTTCATAGCGGTTATCCAAAACACGATCAATAATTTTCATAGGTATTTTAAATGGCATTATTTCTTCAGGTGGCGCCTCATTTTCTACCTCAGCAGTGGTAGAAGCCTTTCCAAACAGGAAAGCAATAGTTCCTCTCACCATAATTAAGCAAAGTAGGAGACAGAAATAAAAACAGCACTTACAGCTAAAGTCTTCCTTACCAATTCCACTTACCAATAGCGCTTCACTCCCCGGCAACGGCGCCAGAAAATAGTCTTGATGACCCACAAGTATAGGGGGTGTATCGTAGTACTTTCGATAAATAAGAGTATCGAACCCAACGAGGAGCAGAAGGTGCTGACAAGCAGTTTTGATGAGGATTTCACTGTAAATACTAGCAGACAGGTTTTTAGGAGTTTTTGATATAACAGATAAATAAAGTGCGAGTAAATAAAGTGCAACAATAATAATTGCAGCGAGGGGCCCAATCCTTTCTAGAGCAAAGGACAAGCCGGTTTGTTTACATATGATGACCAAGCGTTCTTGAGGACACACGGGATTTATGTCTAGTGCTTTCGCTTCATATAGATGATTAATCTTTAGTGTTTTGATAAGTGTCGTGTGGGTGAACCTATGCTAATGCACCGCCCTTCCTAGGACTAATACATACTTGTGATTATACCCCTTGCAAGCATCCGCAAATACAAGAAAGTAATTAAGATAAATCTAACCACAGCCTTAAACTCTAAGATCCTGCTATCCCTCATGCATCGAGATATTAACGGGGGTTTAGGTTTCTGTCACTCCGGCAACCCCACAATTAATATTCGAATACACAATGCATTCCCCTAGGCCCATAAAGGTGAAGTGTCATGTAGTCGACGTTCACATGACACCACTAGAAGAATAGCACCACAACTTAAATATCAAACCATTAAATATTACTCAACATAGTTCACTACTAACATCTAGACTTCACCCATGTCCTCAAGAACTAAACGAACTACTCACAACACATCATTTGGAACATGATCAGAGATGATATAATGATGGGTAACAATCTGAACATAAACCTTAATTCAACGGTTCCACCCAATAGCATCAATAACAATAGTAATTAACACCGGGAGAGTTTCCCCTATCAAACACACAAGATTCAGCCCTAGATGTTACAGCGGGAACGGAGTGGAGCAGTGGAGATGACGGTGACGGCGGTGGAGTTGATCGTGACGATGATCCCGATGACGTGCAGCTCGATGACGGTGACGATGGCGACGATTTCCCCCCTCCGGGAAGGGATTTCCCCGGCAGATTTCTCCCTGCCGGAGAGCTTTCTTCTCTGTGGTTTTCCGACTCGTGGCGGCGGCGGAATAATTCTAACTCTCCGTAGAAGTTCTTAGGTTTTCGGGGGGATGAAGTACGCGAAGGGGCATGGCAGGAGGTGGGCCAGGGCGGCCAGACCACCTGCTCGCGCGACTCCAGGCTTGGCCGCGCGAGGAGGGGGTGTGGGCCCCCTGGGCCCCACCTTGGCCTCTCCTCGTGGCTCCCTCCATGATCTGGAAAAGTAATATTTTCCACGGTCTTTGTTCTGTATTTTGATCTTCGCAAATAGTGTATCTTGACGGTGCTTTTTCCAGCTGTTTCCAGACTCCGGTGATCAATTCTCCAATAATCATCAAACATGCAAAATAGATGAAATAACATAAGTATCATCTCTAAATATGAAATATATCAATGAATAACAATAATTTATGATATAAAATAGTGATGCAAAATGGACGTATCAGGGCCATCTCCATTTCAGAAATGTCTTTTATGTTTGTGAAAACACTGTTGTGTATAGCCTCTCTAATGGGAGGAAACATTTCATTCAACACTGAAAAACATGGAACAGTAGAAGTGAACACTACACACATTACTACTTACATTTTCTGAATCAATTACTGGAAACAATAACTATTTCTCATAATGTACTTACCAGGTTGTGCAGCTCTAGGCTTTGCTTCCCTTCCATTGAGTCCCACATGAGAAACAGTTAGTTCAAAGTCATGTTCTGGAACATGGACAGTCTCAGTATCGTCCTTGATGTAGTCAAAGGTCGGTACATCTCCAACTTGTAAGTTGTAAACCCTACTAAGTGAAGTCAAGTAGGGTCCACACAAGTTGGTCCTTGTGTCAGTCTTCTCCAGGAAGAAATCGAAGAGGAAATGTCCCTGACACCTAGCAACTAGCAAGTTGCCACCAATGGAGTTCATCTTTTCCTTGAAAAAACAAGGCACGGCCTGTATTACATGTGGCAGACTGTTAGAACAATATTTTCTGCTTCTTAACAATTATACAATTTGAAACTACAATTAATTACATGAAACTACAATTAATTGCATGAAGCATAAAGACAGTTGGGTTGTAGAATTTACTAAACCCTGTTCGAACCCATGCTGAATCTCCACTTCGAACTGTTTTGCATGTCTTTTGGGGTACCTACCACAGATGTTCAATCCATGGCCGCAAAACTCACACAGCATCCCTTCCTTCCCTATGAAAATGTTAAAATCATATTGTAATTCACAATCTGATGCATGAAACACCTTGTAGATCTGTAAACTGATAAAAAATTGATCTAATACTGTAAATTGATCAAAAAATGATCTAATACTGCGATATATAGAACTACTTGTAGATCTGTATGAACTAAAACTCATATTGATAACAAAACTTAAACCCTAATGCCACTGCAGAGATAACTACTTTAATCTTAACCATGAAAAAACCATAGTCTCAGTCATACTTCTATTAGAACCACGTCTACGATTAGAAGAAGCAAGATCGAAGAATCAAGAACAGAGAGAAAAGCTTACCGAGGACGTTGCTGCAGGAACAACTTCTCTAGAAGGAGCGGGCAAACTTCACCAAGAACTGTCAAAACAGAGTACAAGGAACATTTAGAAGAAGAATCAAGAACGAATCAGTGGATAAGAGCGGGAGAGAGAAAGGAACTGCTGCAAGAACTCACCGTGTTGAGAGAGAGAGAGAGAGAGAGAGAGAGGAGCGGCGAATCTGACAAATGAGAGGGAACTGCTTTAAGAGGAGATGGGAGACGGTTCAGTTTTCAATACGTGGGTCGTGCGTGTGTGCGTGGATGCGTACGTGCTGGTGTCATGGGGAAGTGGGCTCATAACTGAATTGGCCCAGCTAAAAAATAACATATATGTGAAGCCCAGGAAAAACTCTATTTTCGAAATATAATAAATCTGGAATTTCAGAGCATGATCAGTACAACCGAGAACAAAAGAAAAACCAAATATCAAGTTCAAAACAGTTGAGACCAAAAGAAAAACCAAATAAAATGTAGACTATTTGCCTAAGTTCTGGATGGTGTACATTCCAGAACAAAAGTAGACTTAATAGTCAATAGCATGGACTAAATTCATTCCATATGTAATCACACCAGATATAGAAGTGCCCTAAACTTCTCTGCACAATTAACATGATTCCAAATCAGAGCAAACTTCACAAGTCACAGCATAGCAAAATAATTAACACATAAGGTTCATCACAGTGAACACATAAGGTTCATACACACATCACAATCATAGTTGACACCCATATCTAAGCCAGGCTAATACAGCTTTGTTATGACCAGTCTAAGCCACGCTAAACTATCCCTCCCTATATGTGGGAATTTCCTCTCATCCTTAAAACTGAAGACACACATGTCACCCTCTTCTAGATTGAATGCCTGTACTACTCCTCTCCAGCCTCCAATGATTGTTCTTTCCCAATTGATCTACCTGAATTCTACAGTAGAGATTCCTTGAGCTTTCATTGCAGTTGACTACTAAACTGACTGAGTGCTGACTTGTTGGTGATCTTAGCAACTCAGTTAAGTTGTAGCTAGTAAACTCAGCTGTGAAATCCTGAAAAGTACATACATAAGGAACTCCGGTATCTTACACAGAACAGAGAACAAATATAACCACAATCTAATCATATCAGAGAACAGATGCATTTAGTATTCACCAACTGAACTCACCATAGATTTGAACTCAGGTTCTACATTTGCTTTCAATATCTTGTACACATGCTCTTTTATTCTGGATCTTGGTGTGACCTCTACCAATAGCTTTAGTTGTTCTGTCTGGTTGTGGGTCATGTGTACTTCATTTGGAAAGTAGCATTCCATGTCAAATGGCTCACCTCCAACATGCCCAGAACCTACAATATAACCACAAAGTATGTATGTTTAGGTACACACAGATCTATTAACTATGAAGTAACTACCTTATAACAGATTAACTATTAACTATGTAATCATAGCAGATCAAGTGCAATTTCAGTAGTTTATACAGCCAATATTATACCTCTAATAGTTATCTCCTCTATCTCATCTTCAAGTTTGAGTATCACCAGTCTTGTTGTTATCTGAAAAGTATCTCGAAGACTTCTAGACAGCTCCCTTTCATCCTGGAACCTAAATACACAGATGTCACCTTCTCTCAATCTGCACAAGTGAACAACTAGTGTCCACCCTTCTGTTATGACTGCCTTCCCACCTGCCTTTCCACCTTGATTTGAACCTACTAGTCTCATTCTACAGTACTTTATTTTTGTGCTTCCTGCCTTCTGGACAACTAAACTAGATAGTGTATCTACAACCGTTGATGGTTTCAAGAAGGGTAGTAGGCATGCATGTGTGAACTCAGATGAGAAATCCTGACAAAAGAGTTTCAAAATAAAATTGTTAAACACAGGAATGTTCTGGTAGTAACAACATAGGAATGTTCTGGTAGTAACAACATAGGAATGTTCTGGTAGCATAGTAACAAGAGTAGTACCAAATGTTCTTGTAGCATAGTAGCACATAGTCATTGAATTGACAAAATAAGACTGGTTTCAAAATAACTTACCATCTTGCACTGATCTGCTATGATCTGTGATTTCATCAGTTTGCACACATAGTGCTTGAAGGTTTTAATTGGTGGATTTGGCAATTCCAATAGGTAGCTACTAAGTTGTGCCACTTGATACAGGGTCAATTCAACTTCATTTCCAAAGATACATTGTGTATCAAATGTTTCAGTACCAGTGATTCCAGGTCCTACACAAACAATGCAAGCATTCAAATATCTGATACATCATCATCATCATCATCATCATCATCATTCAAAAGAGTTAAGGACGAACCTCTCACAAATATTTGCTTCATTTTACTGACCACATCATCATCATCATCAGCATAATAATCCTCAGGCTCCATATAGCTGTCCTCAGGCTACATATAGCTGTCCTCAGGCTCCATATAGCTATCCTCGTCTGATCCTAAGTAGTACTCCTCCTCATCATCATCATTGCTGCGGATACAATTGGGGATGTTATCCATACCAGCACCCAAAAACTCTAGCATGTGATAAAGGAATTAAAGCACCCAAAACCTATGTAAGCAAGAACCTTCAAAACAGAGATGTGTGCGCCTATATTTGATACAAGAAACAGATATGTGTGCGCCTAAATCAAACTACAGTAAGCAAGAACTCAAAATGTACTTAAACTACAACAAGTGCTGAAGAGCAAGGATGGGGAGAGGTAGGAGAAGAACCATATGTCGAGGTTGTAGTGACCTTCGTCGAGGTAGCGGTGGCCGCCGTTGTGGCATTGGAGCCCTCGCCGTGTAGTAGGCTCCCTCGACGTGGTGGCTCCCTCGCCGGAGCGGATCCATCGCCGTGGTGGATCCCTCGCCATGATGGATTCACCGCCGTGGAGGATCCTTCGCCGTGGAGGATCCCTCGCCGTGGTGGCTCCCTCGCCGGAGCGGCTCCATCGCCGTGTAGTAGGCTCCCTCGACGTGGTGGCTCCCTCGCCGGAGCGGATCCATCGCCGTGGTGGCTCCCTCGCCATGATGGATTCACCGCCGTGGAGGATCCATCGTCGTGGAGGATCCCTCGACGTGGTGGCTCCCTCGCCGGAGCGGCTCCATCGCCGTTTAGTAGGCTCCCTCGCCATGAAGGCTCCCTCGCCGGCGCGGATCCATCGCCGTGGTGGCTCCCTCGCCATGATGGATTCACCGCCGTGGAGGATCCTTCGCCGTGGAGGATCCCTCGCCGTGGTGGCTCCCTCGCCGGAGCGGATCCCTTGCCGTGGACGCTCGCTCGCCATGAAGGATCCATCGCCGCGGCGCAGCTTTGCAACCCTAGGCGTGTGGATGAATCGTTTCCAAAAGCTAAGGGGAAAGGATAAGCCATGTTAGGGTGTACAAAATAGTCCTTCAAGTTTTTAGGTTACGCAACTTAGTCCTTCCACCACTGTTCTGAAGGGAAACAACAAGAATTTAGTACTACAACAAAGACCTTCCACCAATTCAATTTTTACAACACAACCAAATTTGAAAATCTGAATTTATTTTATTTAAAACACAAATCCTTTATGAAACACACAACCTTTATTAAACATATTACACTTCATATTCATTTTCATACAACCAAGATAACGTCATTACACATTACACATTATTCATAAGGCTACTAGTTGTACGCTTAGGATTTCTTCGCATCGAGACGAGCTTGCAGGATGCGAATTTGTGCTTCCAAACTTATATTTGGAAGCTCTGGTCTCCAACCTGTCGGCTCTGCCATGGCTCTCCTTGTCTCGTCATCTGCAAGCTTATAGTGGAGTAGCATCACCTTCTTGTACAACTTTTCCTGCCTTGCCGCCTCAAACGCAGAGATACCCTCACTCCTTGGACGGGCAGGCGAGGGAGACGATCCTGTACTCTCCACTGGATCTCCATGCTCCGCCATCGAAGAGATTGTATAGAACAAGAATGCAATGTACTGAAGAATGCAATGTTCTGAAGAACAAGCTGATGCCTAACCCCTATATATATGTTAGGCAAAACAAAGCTGTGGCAATACGTGTATGCATTGCTGTCAACACCATGTTGTGGACACAGCAAGTAGATGCCACATTGGTACACACGTGTTGATGGGTACTGAAAGCAAAAGCATATAACAAACAAGTAGTAATGGACAATATAGCTTACAGAACCAGACCATACCAAGTAGCTCGGTCTTACAGCAAC
This sequence comes from Poa annua, assembly GCA_026929855.1. Taxonomy (NCBI): domain Eukaryota; kingdom Viridiplantae; phylum Streptophyta; class Magnoliopsida; order Poales; family Poaceae; genus Poa; species Poa annua. Next base: position 59,515,202 of record CM049434.1, read on the forward strand.
AAAGATAGCATATAGCAAACAAGTACTCTTAAACCATCTCATAAGTCTGACGGCAATGCATACTTAGCATATCAAGTTCATACATAGCTTAGTAGGAGGTTAAGTGATTCACAACCTTGGCACACGCATCATCATCATTTCCATATCACCTTCGACAGTTTGCTTCCCAAAGTGCATCATCCAGATTTCACCTTCTTTTATCTTGTATTCTTGGACTACCTTCCACCAACCAGTAGTCATCATGACACTGTTCTTCCATTTTGCTTTCTTCAGAGTTATCTTCAGCTTCTCAGAACTTCCAACGCTCTCAACTAGGATCGTCAGAGGTTTTTCAAGTTCACTGTGAAGGTACATTTTGGAGAACTTAGCTCCAATGTCCTTCCAAAGTACATAAGAAACAACAATTATTGTTTTCCATTTTGCATGTCCTGCCATAGTACTTAAGAGTAAAGGGTTCATAGCAAACATCAATATCTATTTTGCAGGGTGGGAAATTACCAAACAAACAACAGTAAAAGGCAGTAAAGGGTACCAGTTTGCATTTCCCTTCAATGATATTGGAGTTGGTCATCCTGTGCAAGTAAAAGTTGTAGAACAACTTTGTGGGATTTTGTTCCCACCCAATAGGCCACCTAATTCTGTTCTCCATCATTAACTCACACAACTCCTATAGCCAATTTTGTTGCTTCCTTGAGAGGGACATGTCATTACCAAAATGACAATACTTGTCAAAGATCTCATTCTCATTCTGACGGTCACCTTTAGGCCCTACAATAAAATACAAGAATTTAGACATTGCATAAGAATTTAGACATTCTGATGGTCACCCAAATGCATGTAGAATTTTGATCTACATGATGGACATGATAAAATGCATGTGGTTTACTGAAAGGTACATGGGCAAGATGAAAGGATCAGTTAACTTTAGAAACTAGAGGGAGCCATACCTCTGAAAAGCTGCCCATCATGTGAGGCAATGCTAGTTGGGATATCATCCAACTGTCTTTGTTCAGCAACTCCTTGTTCAGCAGCATAGTGTCCTTTTTCAGCAACAATCTTCAAGTACTCGTACAAGTCTGCATCGACAGTACCTTCTTGCTTCCCCTTCTCGAGGGTTTTCAACAAGTCAGGATGTACAACATCCTTGTTGCAGATATGACAGTGATGGTTGCTATGATGGTTCTCATCATCACTGTCAGATATGACAGTGTCATTGCCTTCTGGGTTAGCATTTTTACCAGTTTGTAACCATACTGGATGACTTTTGTTCCACTCCTTCTCATCATCACTGTCTGGTATGTCAATGAAATACTTCTTGCTGCTTGATCCCATAGTTTGCCTGCTAGTTTAAAAAAAAATTAGTACGAAATGCACCAATATTAGAACTAAATGCACCAAGACAGATGCTACTAGAAACTTTACACTACAAGACATGATGCTATTATGAACCATGCTGCCACTAGGATGCGACAGTGAAAGATCTAATACTAGTACGAGTTGGCATCTTGAATCCGACAGTGAAAGAACAATAAGGGGACCATGTTTCCATAAATGGACAGTACAAGAATAGCACACATCTAGTATTAACTATCAGAACATGAACGAATTCATAGCAAGAGGATTGAGAACATAAACGACCAATAAGGGGATCATGTTTCCATAGACGAATTCAGAACATAAACACATCTTTAACTGGACAGTAGTGGCGGAGCATGGAGAACTTACGGCGGCGGGAGAACGCCGACGGCGGCGTGTAGGCGAAGAGGGGAAGAACAACGATGGCGGCGTGTAGGCCAAGAGGGGAAGAACCCTAATCTGTCTGGAGATGGATCGATGCGAAACCCCTCCTTCCCACTCATTAAGCGGTGCACCTTTTTTCATTTTAGTCCTTCCGCATAGAAAGGTTTTGCATATTAGTCCTTCCGCATAGAAAGGTTTCTGTGAAACCCCCTCCTTCCCACCGGAATTGTTGCGTCCTCATCATTTCCCCTCCACCAAGGCCTCCTCGTCCCCGAGGCTGCGCCGCAGTCGCAGTCGCCGTCGCCAAGGCCTCCTCGTCCCCGACACCTCTGCGCCGCCGTCGAGGCTGCGCCGCAGTCGCCGTCGCAAGGGCCTCCTCGTCCCCGAGACCTCTGCTTCGCCAAGGCCTCCTCGTCCCCGAGACCTCTGCGCCGCCGTCGAGACCTCTGCGTCGCCTGGATTGGGTACCGCTCCATCTCCGCCGCACCCTCGCGGATTCATCGGGTATGTTTCCTCCCTACCTTCAAATGAACCCTACCCGTGCATATTATGAAGCACTATCCTCCATACCTTGATCTGAACCCTACCCTGCCCCTCGTAGTAGCAGGAAGAAGTCCCCATGATTTTTCTCACGCGTGGAGGAACGGACATACCAATGCATCCGTCGATGTCCTACCATCACCGCAAGTATACTGAGATGGATCCTTCATCTTCTACTTCAAACTTTGATGGCCATGAGATTGTATCAGACGGTAATTGCTAATGAACCTGCATTGTACTTCAAACTTTGATGGCCATGAGATTGTATCAGAAGTTTCAGTGCTACTGATCATGCTACGTGAACTGAACCTGCACTGTATTCTACATTCAGTTAATTCAGAAGTTTCAGAAGTTTCAGTAGTCTCAGTAGTAGCTTAATTGTGTCTTTGATTGTTCAATAAAAATGCAGGGTCAGCTTAATCACAAACATTTTAAACTTCCTACTGATTGGCTACCATGGATAAAACTTGGTTGAATGCATCCAGATCTTCTGAGCAGTATGCTGTTGGTGTTAGGAATTTCTTAGAGTATGTTGTCGCAAATAATGACAATAACCAGACAGTTCTATGTCCATGTAGAAAGTGCACAAACAGGTATTGGTCACATGTATCTACAGTTCATGAGCACCTAGTCATTCATGGCTTTATGCGTGGGTATAACACATGGATATTCCATGGTGAAACAATGGGTGCTTCAACTGCAACTGTCCAACCCATAGATGAGCCTGAACTGCAAGATGGTCATGGTGGTATTGAAGATATGATTCTAGATACCTATGGCATGTATGAAAACAATGCATTAGGGCCAAACTCTGATGATGAGGATGTTGATGATGATGCTGAATCCTTTAGGAAATTAGTTGATGATGGTAGACAACCATTGTATCCAGAATGCAAAAAGTTTAGTAAACTGCATTTCCTTGTCAAATTGATGAACATTAAGAATATTAGAGGAATGTCCAATATATGTTTTGAAGAAGTTTTGCAACTGTTTAAGGATTCTCTGCCTGATGGTCACACACTCCCAAAGAACTTCCATGCTACAAAACAGTACATCAAGTCTATTGGATTAGGTTATGACTGCTATGATGCCTGCTTCAATGACTGTGTAATTTTTAAAGGAGATTACTCCAATGCATCTGTTTGCCCAATTTGCAACACATCAAGATGGAAGACTGAGAAAAAAGTTGGAAGTAGAGTTAGCAAAGTGGCCCAAAAGGTTGTTAGGCATTTTCCATTGAAGCAAAGCATTTTCCCTCATGTGTGGTTTTGTTAATTAAATGACAATCTCTGTGGACTAATGTTTGCATTGAAATATCATTATAGATCCTGTCCATAGAAATAGTGGAGTTCATGTGTTGGACTCTTGAAGCTTATTTGATGACCAAGGTTCCATTTAAAGGTGTATATGATGGATAGTCATGTGTTGAGTGGAGCATATTGCAAGTATGTCTTGAAGATTCAAGACATCATCTTAGTGAATAAAAGATGAGATGTGAAAGACCAAGAGAAGCTTCTCGAAGAGATCCTATGCTTGGAGTTTGCTATGGATACATGAAGACGACGCTTAGCGAGAACTCTCCCATTATGGGTATGGGGGAGTATTTGAAGAAGTCTTCATCAAGCATGTGCTTGCACGCGCAATCAAGAAAGATGATCCACTTGAAGAGATCAAGATAGTCATCATCTAGCTCAAGTGGAATGCTCAAGGCAAAGGTATGATCTTGATAGGTTTTCTTTTCTACCGGTCTCGTGTTGTTTTCGGGAGACCGGGTTATAGGATAGATAGGCGTACTATCAAGAGGGGCTCTCGAGTGAGTAACCTTATCGCATCGTTGTGGGGAGCTCAAACCTTTGCATACTTGGCATATCATATTTCTTGTTTCTTATTTGGCTTTTATGCTTGTGAGGAATTAGAGCTCGGTTGATCTCCATGTCAAACTCTAGTTCTTTGGAAACGGTCTTTCTTTGGAAAACTTGTTGTGTTTTATCCATGTGAGTATTTAGAGCTTGGTTCATTTCCATACTAAGCTCTAGTTCATCAAAAACGGATTTCATATGAATAACTTGTTGCGTTTTTTATATTGGAGGTTTTACCGGTTTACATGTTTTAGGAAAGTTTAACCTTACCCCATTTGGTTTTATCCTCACATGATGGAATATGATGTTTCTATGCACATTCAAGTAGAGCTCGTTGTAACGATTCCAACGAGCCGAAAATCATCGAAAACGGACTCCGGATGAAAAAGCTACTGCAGTTTTCGTTTTGCTGTTTCTGTCAGTTTTCAGGCACTCGGAATATCCGATTCCAGACTGAACCGGAATATCCGATCCGCGCAGTTTTTTCTCGAAAAAATGGCTAAGGAAAAGGGGGAAAGTGGCACTGGACCCAGCCGGAAATTTGACTCGGAAATTTCACTTTTGGGGGGAATTTCCGGTCAATCGGAATATCCGAGCAACCGAAATTTCCGGTTAATTCTGGGCCCAACGGTTATATTTTCTGGGGGGTATAAAAACCCCCCTCTTCTTCTTCCCTTCCCATCCAAGGCAGCACGACTTTCCCCTCTCTCCTACTCCATTGTTGACCTTGGAAAGCTCACTTCCCTCTCAATCCCTCCATTGATTCTTGAATATTCTTGAGGGAAAAGTGAGAGGAGATCTAGATCTACAATCCCACCAATCCATCTCTCCTTTAAGTGAGGGGAACCTGGTGGATCTAGATCTTGGAGTTCCTTTGTGGTTCTTCTCCTTTGTTCTTCCTCTCTTCTCCCCCCATAAGCATTAGTTGCTTTTGGTGGGATTTGGGAGTGAGGGATTTGACTCCTTTGTGGTTTTCTTTGTTCTTCCTCTCTTATTCCCCCATAAGCATTTGTTGCTTTGTTGTAATTTGAGAGTGAAGGACTTGAGCACTTCGTGTGCTCTTGCCATTGCATTTGCATCGGTTTGAGCCCTCCACGAGGATTCGTGGAGGTGAAATTCGTGAGCTTGTTACTCTTGGGTCATTGGACCCTAGACGCCTTTTGTGGCCGACCTTTTGTGGTCAACGCCTTTTGTGGCCGGCCTTTTGTGGCCAAGACCTTTTGTGGTCAAGACCTGTTGTGGTTACTTGGGAGCCCCCAATTAAGTTGTGGGTGTGTTCCTCAAGATTGTTGTACGGGATTCGATCTCCGCCCCAAAGGGGATCAATAGTGGAAGGTGAACTCGCAACCTTTTGTGGTTGAGTTCATCAGGAGAAGAATGTGAGCCTTTGTGGCGTTGCGGCTAACCTGTTGTGGTTGCGCACACCTCTCCAACGAGACGTACACTCTTTGGGTGGAACTCGGGAATACATCCTCGTCTCCGCGTGCCTCGGTTATTTCTATACCCGAGCTCTTTACTTATGCACTTTACATTGTGATAGCCTTCGTGCTTGAAGTCATCTATCTTGCTATCACCTTGTTACTTGTATTGCTTAGCATAAGTTGTTGGTGCACATAGGTGAACCTAGTATATTTAGGTTGTATGCTTGTTAAAGTAAAACACTAGTTTTATTCCGCCTTTATCAAGCATACCGGAATATCCGGGTCCTTCTCGGTCCGGATAATCCGGCTCCTCGGAAAAAGTTTTAAATCGCCTATTCACCCCCCCCCCCCCCCCCCCCCTCTAGGCGACATCTGTCCGTTCACTTACCATACAAAAGCACATAGTGAAGGAAAATCAACACAGTGTGATGCAGTATATTTATCATCAGAGACCTCAAGTTATGCAAGTGCAAAGGATAAGAATCCTGTACTAGGAGGTGTTGAATATTATGGCGGGGTAATAGAGATTGTAGAATTGAACTATGCAAACCAAGGGCATGTAGTACTCTTCAAGTGCGAATGGGTAAAACCTCCTGGGATAAGGGTAGAGTATTCTGGAATAACAGAAATCAACTTCAACTATGTCATTAAAGGAAGTGAAATGGCAACTGAACCTTTCATTCTTGCTATTCAAGCAAAGCAAGTCTATTATTTACAAGATCCAATTGATGTTGATTGGCATGCTGTTATCCATCCAGCAATTAGAGATTACTATGACATGGAGCCTACACATGATATTTGATGATGTTCAGTTAGTGTATGTTTTATTTCAAAGTTTATTATAGTTGCATTTCAAATATGTAATCAATATTACAGAAGCATGTGACTGACATTCTATTATTTCATTTCAGCAAACCCCAATTTGGATAGCCAGGCAAGGAGACAAGAAGAATTGGACAATAGGCTTCAAATACTAGGGATTCCTCCTAAGCAAGGAGAACAGAAGAATGATGAGATATTTTCCAGATTCATGAATGATGCAATACGCAAAGGCATTTACAGACCACAAATACCAGTAAGAAAGCAAAAACACTAACATTTGGTGTTTTATGTGAAGTATGTGAATTTAATTATGAATTTTTAGAATACAGCAATCTATGAAGAAATCGAGGAACTAGAAGAGGAGGATAGTGCATCAGAGTATGAGTGTGACAGTGATGCAACCACTGTAGATGGAAATAATGAAGAGCAACTGGAGTTTCCTAATAATGATGAAACAAATCAACAGTGTCCCCAGGAAAACACACATTCTGCGGGCACAAATAACGGAAATGTGCAAGGTATAGTGTAAAATTGATGCTTGCTTGTTTCAATGCTAAGATAATACGGTCTGTTACTTTTATTCTAATCCATTTCCCATGATGGCAGGTTCAGAAGAGAAGAGAAGAAGAGGCCCTACAGATCTAAAAAGATTCTAGAAGGATTATGATCCCAATTGCAAAATAAGTTTGGAACTTAACAAATATGGACAGCCGTGTGGGTTAAAAACTTGCAAGCTTACGAACTTCATTGGGACTCTTGTAAAAGGTAAAGAAATATCGCTATGTGCATCTAACTGGTCGAAAATACCATATAGCGTGAAGAATAAACTTTGGGATACAGTGAAGGTAAATTCCTCAACTATGTGCATTCTCAATAATATCTGAATTCAATCCATCTATGTTTGAGATATATAAGAATTTAACTTTACTGTCAAATCATATATGGAGTAATTTTTCAATGTTGATGAATCATTAAAGTTCTGGGTGCTTAAATCTGCTAGTAAGAAGTGGAAGGACTTCAAAGCAAGATTGAAGAGAAAATATTACAAGCCTGAATTGTCAGCAAGAAGGAACATTAAAAATGGCTGTGGGAAAAGAATTCATGATGCACAATGGAAGTGGTTAGTTGAATACTGGAAGACACCAAAGGCAAAGGTACTGACTAGAGCAACTAAACATGATTTTAAAAAATTCTAGCTTGTTGTACTGACTAGAATAACTATCCAATAACTGTAGGAATTAAGTGATAAGAACAAAGCAACCAGAAAAGATCAACAAAACTCCAGGCATACTAGTGGGTCCAGAAGCTTCGCAGTTGTTGAGGATCAAGTGGTATGTCAGTATACTTGTTAAGAAGATTATCTGAAATTATTATGCTAGATGAAAAATCTGAAATTTTTCTTACACATTTGCAGGAGATCCAAGTTGGAAGAAGTATATCAAGATCAGAGCTATTTTGTGTCACACACTCAGACAAGGATGGAAAAGGAGTTGATGACTTTTCAAGGGATAAGATAGTAAGTATACTATAATTTCTGAATGAACTTTTTAATCATGCAATAACATTTATTGCATGGAATAATAGTAACATTTGTTTCCCATACAAAATACAGCAAGAAATCATTCAACACTATGGTAAGCACCCAGAGTTGAAAGGAGAAGAACCAAGTGAAACTGACCTGTACTCTAAACTATTCCCTAAGGCAGCAAAATATTTGAGGCATGGGAAAGGACTAGTTGTAGGTGGAGCTTCAAATGAAAGACTAGCATTGGCATAGTCTGCACTTCATGACATGACCGTAGAAAACAGAGAATTAAAGGGGTTTGTTATGAGCCTAGCTGAGAATCAAAAAACTTTGATGGAAAGAAGTGATGGCCTTGAGTTGAAGTGCAGACAAATGATGATGCTTATAGATGGTGGTCAACATCAAACAGAAGAAGCGCAACATGATAAGGCAGTTTCTCAAACAGCAGTAGCTAAACAAACATCAGTGGATGCTCAGCAAGAAGAAAGCATAAAGAAGAGACAAAGAAATCAAGAGGTACAACAATATTGTTTAAAAAGAATTATTATACACTATTATGAACTTCAGTGACAGGATGTTTACCTATATTTCAGGTGCAAGACCTGATAAAAGTAAAGCTGGAGAAGGTTGTAGAGATGAAAGAAAACACGAAACATATTTCACAAGTGACTAATATAGGAGAAGCAACAAGTTCACAGACAAAAGGGGTAAGCATTCTGAGAACATTTGCCATTGTTTACTGTGTGAATTGCACGGAAATTTAATGACAGGTTGTTACCCTAACTGTAGGTTGAAATATTAAAAGGAGACAAGAATCAAAAAGTTGAGAAGACGGCAGCAAAAATGAAGCAGACTTCACAGGTTGAGGCTACAGACAATGAATTGAACAAAAGAACAGAAGAGGTAAACTACATGGAAATTTACTGCTATATGAACTTTACTTTATTGAAAATTTTGTCTGTTCTATGAACTTATCTGAAATGTTTGTGCCATAACTGCAGCCTTGTAACATCCCAAAACTTTGGAAATGTTTAAAAATCACTAAAATTTAAAACTTTTTGTTTTGATTAAATTGAAACTTTAAAACATAAGAAAACCAAATATAAATAACATTATAGCAACTTCAAAAGGTTTACATTCTTTAAATACTTAGGTAATCACAATCTGTAGTTAGTATCTTTAAAACTTTCTAGACTTTAAGATTTTAAATACTCTAATAAACATGTCATGATTTTTAAATTAATTCATCAACTTTCAGAACATAAACTAAAATTCAGGAATATCTTCCACAAAACAAAATAAATAAAGATATAGAATTTCACAAATGTACTATATTGAGTTTTCAAATGATTTATCATTTTATAAAACTTGATGGTGCATAAAATATTTTTTAATTGGAAATGAATACATTATATTCCCTTTTCATTTCAAAAGTTATGTTATGTTATTTAATATTGTACTAAAGCCAAAAATGATTTAATATTGGAAAATGAGTTTAAATAACTTAATTTCAAACTTATATAAATGTTGTATTTTTATAAATTTTATCTAGCTAAAATGAAATAAAATAAAATGATTAAAGCCATAACTTCAAATTTGGCAAAAAGTGCCAAATTTGTATTTAATCAATATTCCAAATTTTGAGTTTTTGAAAAGTGTTAAAAACATGCTCACAATTGGTTTAACACAAAGACATGATTTCTAGAATTTTTTTTTAGAAATTAATTTGACTCTATTTGGACCTCTCAATCAAAAGATATAAGCAAAATAGAAAAACAGAAAAATAAAAATCGGGATGACGTCAGCGATGACGTCATCGTCCCTAACCTCCGGCCGGGAATCTCTCCCGAAAATCCTCTACGAATTCATTTCCAAATTTGGCGCGATTCGTGCGGAATTGCAGCCTCCCCTGCCCCCTACTTAAACCTCCACCCCACCGCCATCTTTCCCCCTCCTTCCCCTCTCCTTTTGCGCCGCCAGGCTGCTGCCATTGCTCGCCGGAGATCCTCCATGCCACCACCGTAATTGCTCCAATCCCGGCGAGATAACCCACCTCAAGCCCCGAGACCCCCTCCATCCTCTTCGTCGCGGCAAACCGCGCCTCTACGGCATCTCTTACCGCCCGGGGGACCACGACATCTCCCTCCTCGTCAACCCCCAAGCTCGCCGGAGCCCGCACCACTCGGGCCGTGCGGTGTCGCCGTGCGAGGACGCGCGAGACGAAGACGTGGCGTCCATCGCCTTCGCCTTGGCGCGTCGCGCCTCTCCGTCGACTCCCCGAGGCCGGGGGAGCCCCGCAGCGTCGCGGCGGTCCAAACCGAGGCCGCCGCCGCCGTCTTCCATGTCGCCGGCGAAATTGCGCCGCCGCTGGCTAGTCAACGCGGCCGGGGCCGTTCGATCGTCCATCAACGGCCCAGATTTGATCCAGGGCGAAGAGGTATCTCCAGATCTGATCCGTCCGATTTTTCATAAAATCCTACGGCCCTTGTTAACCCTAGATCCGAACCAATCACAGAGCGCCACGTCACCCTATCCTTTCTGGATTTATTTCCGAATATATTTTAATTTCCTGTTTTGCAGAAAAGTCCCCGTCACTTAGATTTATCATATCTTTTTAACCCCTCATCCAAATTGGACAAATTTTATATCAAATTAAAGCTCTTGACCAGTAGAATCTTTTGGTCCTGTTAGAATTTAAATTTGACTAGTTTAAATAGTTTCACATTTCAAATTTATAGTTTGAGTGTATTTGACATAAATTCAAATTCTTTTGTCCAAAAATTACAAATAAAAATATTTTTGGAAAGCTTAAGATATGTAGAACAATGATTCACTGTTATAAATAATGTTTGAACAAATTAAAATGAATTTAAAAATCGGAGACTTAATTTGATAAATTTTGGCATAGTATAAGTTTTTAATAATGTATTTAAATTATTTCCTTTGCAAAAATGTCATAAATAATTGTTCTTGTCCAGAGAAACACAAATCCATGTTTATTAAATTATTTCATAACATTAATATGTCAGTGGTGCTTAAAACCTTTTAAGTGATATTAGAACATTTATAGGTGCTTATAAATGTTTATGATTAACTAGGTATTAATAAGAATTTGATTTAAAACTTGATGCTAGTGTAAATAACTAGTTTACTAATTTATTTTGTAATATGAACATTTAAGTTCAGATTTAAAATGCCTTGATATGTTAATTTAATAAAACTTGGAATTTAAATTTTGTTTAAACCTTTTTCAAAGTTAATGTGTGATTATTTTGACCAAGTTTAACACAAAGTCTCATTAAATCAAATTGGAAACATAGACTTGTGTAATTGTATTTAAATATGCTAGATAACTTAAAATTGCAAACCTTGCTTTTAAATTGTTTTGAAACCATCTCGACATTCATTTGTGTAAATATTTCTATTCAAGACCAGCCTTGACCAAATTGGCAAAACCCTGAACTCAATCACATTAATTCTTGTTGCATATTGAATTATATGACACCCTTGACCAAATCCTTTGCTAAGCCCTTTTACGCTTGTTTGATTTTTGAATGTTACGTGCTTGTTGAATTGCTTGTTTATTGGATGTCCTTTTACTGTATAGATTGAACGGAGTGCAACGATCGTTGTGACAAAGAGTGTGTGAGAAACGACAACAATCATCAGGCAAGTGATACCATAAATGACCCATTATTTTATACTATTGCATTCCTAGTATTTTCAGTAGTATGCATGACAGGTTTACTATTGTTATATATATTATGCTATGCAAACCTTTTTAGGATATCCATATGACCACCTTAGTAGTGACCTATTATAATTTAGTGGAAGTACTTGCTGCAAAAATGATTGTTTTATGGTAGATGTTATAAGTGAAAATTCCACTAAATTAATTAACCGCCTGGGTGGATTGGTTCGATAGAGGATGATGTGAGTGGAGTGGCTATTCATGGGTCATTTCTATGGCTGTCTTGTTTATGCTCACTTGTGGTTGCCACCCAGGAATATGAGATTGAAGTTACACTGAGTATAGTTGCTTACCGTGCAACCATTGGTCAATATGGGCTCTGTCTTGACGGAGTAAGTTGATGTGGACCTGGGTCAAGAGATTGATGGTGGTAGTTGATGATAGGACGGTGGTAATCTCTTTGTATGATCATGGGGAAGCAACTTCTGAAAAGTCTCGTCTCGATCTTCTTCTTTTCCTCCTCACTAAATGAGTGTAGAGGATAGTTTGGGTTGATTGGGTCTAATGGTGAAAGTGCACAAGCTCTCGAGAGTCAAAACCTAAGATCTTAGCCGTGTCCCCGGCATCGGACATTTGAGTAACTACACGAGGCTGTCTACTGAAAATCTCTTCATTCCAATTTCAAAAATAAAATATGATGGGTGAACTCGGGTAGGAGACGCGGATGAGTCCGGTGGTCTCTTAAATAGAAGTTTATGATTACAAAAATGGTTGATGAAATATAGGACAAAACTTGCTTTGCGCAATAGCCTTTGAGCTCCACCAGCCAAATATGCATGTAGTAATAGTCTTGCCATTTATATCCACCATAGTATCACTTGCCACCACAATTCAATTGTGCTGACCCTTTATAGCTGGGCTGCAACTAAACCTTGCAGATTGGACAGACGATGAGTGAGGTTTGCGATAGGATTTCGAGTCTACAACCAACATGCTTGCCTGTGGCACATGAAGATGATGAGGCTCATTGTAACTATTGTTTTCCGCTGCTGTACTTTGTATTTTGCTAGCCTTCTGAGGTTATGCAAATTGTAATGAATTTTGTAACACTGGATCATGCGATTTAATAAAGTATTTGACACCTTTGCATGATATACATCTTAAACTGTGGTGCTAGCATTTGATCCAGGGACTAGCACATTAACACAGGGATCTCCACCTTATAATAAAAGGTGAGGTCGCTACAGATGGTATCAGAGCACTGTGTTGCCTGTAGGTTCGAAACCCTAGGTTTGGATAGAAATAGGATTTGACCACAGGATTGAAAATCTATTTTATTCAACTTATAAAATAAATATATATATTTCATTTTCTCCTTTCTTGTACTCTCATCTACTATCAACTCTCTGAAAATATCTTCTCTTGTTCTAGATGACCATGTTCTTATAGTCTGAGTTTGATACGTCATATGGAATTTTCTGATTAAAACACGAAGCACTACGTGGAAGATCAACGGAGAACTTAGATTTAGAATTCGAACACTTTGAAGGTTTTCAAGAAAGTTGAAGTACTGGAAGCACTCAACAAGGAATTAGACTAGAGACTACCATTTAAATAGAACAACGATATCGTGTTAGTGTATTGTTTATATCAACTTAGGTTGTGTGACAATACTAGATTGTTTGTTTGTGTTTGAACCTTGTGCCAAATGTTTGATAGATATTGTTTGCGAGGTCTATTGCCTTGATTTGCTGTGTTTGGGGTAGAATTCTTCCTTAGCATCTTTCTATCCCTACTCATAAATGCAAAACCCAATTTTATACTTTACTCTTGGAAACAATTCTGTGTTGACCCTATGGCATTTCAACACCTTCCATCGGAAGAATGCCTCCCGACATTCATCTGTAATTTTATTCGTTCCAATCCTTATTCATGTCATCTCTATCCCTGCATACAGCAAGTGAACCAACAAGAATGGATAGAACTGTGGAATTGAAGGTTATAAGTTCGGAGAACATCTTTTGAGTTACTTTTTGTAGGAGTTGACGCAACCTACTAGTATTAGGATCGATAGCCTAGCTCAGGTTTGTCTTACAGACTGGAAACATTCTGTGAGATAAGTGAGGTTTGACCAAGTGTTAGAATACGAGATTCATCAATCCAAGTACAAAGTAATGACTGAGTGCGACATGGATTGGCCCCCATGGCGAATACTCATATCATTCTCTTTGCTATAAGGAATGGTAAATCTGGAGTGACATACCTATAGGAGAGACGACGATGAAAAACCTAAACTATAGAATGGTAGGTATATATATAACCTTACATGAGGCAAGTGTTGCTAAAACGTAATAAATTACGGTGAGGATAACCACAAGAAAGATACCCTACCATCGAAGATTGCCTACCACGAGAGTTACGTTAGTTGTCGGAAACTGAAAGCTGTGAAGATGAAGCACATGGAGAACATCAAGATCTTAACCTCGAGGGAAAGCTCTATTCAAGGATTGAAGACAAGGATTTTAGATCAGCCACAAAAGTTTCTTTTAAGGGTGGTAGCCCACCGAGATAATCTGAACCCAGTCGTCCCAAACCTTTCTTCCTTTCTAACCTTCTCGAATCTCGGGACGAGATTCCTTTTAAGGGTGGTAGTCTGTAACATCCCAAAACTTTGGAAATGTTTAAAAATCACTAAAATTTAAAACTTTTTGTTTTGATTAAATTGAAACTTTAAAACATAAGAAAACCAAATATAAATAACATTATAGCAACTTCAAAAGGTTTACATTCTTTAAATACTTAGGTAATCACAATCTGTAGTTAGTATCTTTAAAACTTTCTAGACTTTAAGATTTTAAATACTCTAATAAACATGTCATGATTTTTAAATTAATTCATCAACTTTCAGAACATAAACTAAAATTCAGGAATATCTTCCACAAAACAAAATAAATAAAGATATAGAATTTCACAAATGTACTATATTGAGTTTTCAAATGATTTATCATTTTATAAAACTTGATGGTGCATAAAATATTTTTTAATTGGAAATGAATACATTATATTCCCTTTTCATTTCAAAAGTTATGTTATGTTATTTAATATTGTACTAAAGCCAAAAATGATTTAATATTGGAAAATGAGTTTAAATAACTTAATTTCAAACTTATATAAATGTTGTATTTTTATAAATTTTATCTAGCTAAAATGAAATAAAATAAAATGATTAAAGCCATAACTTCAAATTTGGCAAAAAGTGCCAAATTTGTATTTAATCAGTATTCCAAATTTTGAGTTTTTGAAAAGTGTTAAAAACATGCTCACAATTGGTTTAACACAAAGACATGATTTCTAGAATTTTTTTTAGAAATTAATTTGACTCTATTTGGACCTCTCAATCAAAAGATATAAGCAAAATAGAAAAACAGAAAAATAAAAATCGGGATGACGTCAGCGATGACGTCATCGTCCCTAACCTCCGGCCGGGAATCTCTCCCGAAAATCCTCTACGAATTCATTTCCAAATTTGGCGCGATTCGTGCGGAATTGCAGCCTCCCCTGCCCCCTACTTAAACCTCCACCCCACCGCCATCTTTCCCCCTCCTTCCCCTCTCCTTTTGCGCCGCCAGGCTGCTGCCATTGCTCGCCGGAGATCCTCCATGCCGCCACCGTAATTGCTCCAATCCCAGCGAGATAACCCACCTCAAGCCCCGAGACCCCCTCCATCCTCTTCGTCGCGGCAAACCGCGCCTCTGCGGCATCTCTTACCGCCCGGGGGACCACGACATCGCCCTCCTCGTCAACCCCCAAGCTCGCCGGAGCCCGCACCACTCGGGCCGTGCGGTGTCGCCGTGCGAGGACGCGCGAGACGAAGACGTGGCGTCCATCGCCTTCGCCTTGGCGCGTCGCGCCTCTCCGTCGACTCCCCGAGGCCGGGGGAGACCCGCAGCGTCGCGGCGGTCCAAACCGAGGCCGCCGCCGCCGTCTTCCATGTCGCCGGCGAAATTGCGCCGCCGCCGGCTGGTCAACGCGGCCGGGGCCGTTCGATCGTCCATCAACGGCCCAGATTTGATCCAGGCCGAAGAGGTATCTCCAGATCTGATCCGTCCGATTTTTCATAAAATCCTACGGCCCTTGTTAACCCTAGATCCGAACCAATCACAGAGCGCCACGTCACCCTATCCTTTCTGGATTTATTTCCGAATATATTTTAATTTCCTGTTTTGCAGAAAAGTCCCCGTCACTTAGATTTATCATATCTTTTTAACCCCTCATCCAAATTGGACAAATTTTATATCAAATTAAAGCCCTTGACCAGTAGAATCTTTTGGTCCTGTTAGAATTTAAATTTGACTAGTTTAAATAGTTTCACATTTCAAATTTATAGTTTGAGTGTATTTGACATAAATTCAAATTCTTTTGTCCAAAAATTACAAATAAAAATATTTTTGGAAAGCTTAAGATATGTAGAACAATGATTCACTGTTATAAATAATGTTTGAACAAATTAAAATGAATTTAAAAATCGGAGACTTAATTTGATAAATTTTGGCATAGTATAAGTTTTTAATAATGTATTTAAATTATTTCCTTTGCAAAAATGTCATAAATAATTGTTCTTGTCCAGAGAAACACAAATCCATGTTTATTAAATTATTTCATAACATTAATATGTCAGTGGTGCTTAAAACCTTTTAAGTGATATTAGAACATTTATAGGTGCTTATAAATGTTTATGATTAACTAGGTATTAATAAGAATTTGATTTAAAACTTGATGCTAGTGTAAATAACTAGTTTACTAATTTATTTTGTAATATGAACATTTAAGTTCAGATTTAAAATGCCTTGATATGTTAATTTAATAAAACTTGGAATTTAAATTTTGTTTAAACCTTTTTCAAAGTTAATGTGTGATTATTTTGACCAAGTTTAACACAAAGTCTCATTAAATCAAATTGGAAACATAGACTTGTGTAATTGTATTTAAATATGCTAGATAACTTAAAATTGCAAACCTTGCTTTTAAATTGTTTTGAAACCATCTCGACATTCATTTGTGTAAATATTTCTATTCAAGACCAGCCTTGACCAAATTGGCAAAACCCTGAACTCAATCACATTAATTCTTGTTGCATATTGAATTATATGACACCCTTGACCAAATCCTTTGCTAAGCCCTTTTACGCTTGTTTGATTTTTGAATGTTACGTGCTTGTTGAATTGCTTGTTTATTGGATGTCCTTTTACTGTATAGATTGAACGGAGTGCAACGATCGTTGTGACAAAGAGTGTGTGAGAAACGACAACAATCATCAGGCAAGTGATACCATAAATGACCCATTATTTTATACTATTGCATTCCTAGTATTTTCAGTAGTATGCATGACAGGTTTACTATTGTTATATATATTATGCTATGCAAACCTTTTTAGGATATCCATATGACCACCTTAGTAGTGACCTATTATAATTTAGTGGAAGTACTTGCTGCAAAAATGATTGTTTTATGGTAGATGTTATAAGTGAAAATTCCACTAAATTAATTAACCGCCTGGGTGGATTGGTTCGATAGAGGATGATGTGAGTGGAGTGGCTATTCATGGGTCATTTCTATGGCTGTCTTGTTTATGCTCACTTGTGGTTGCCACCCAGGGCTATGAGATTGAAGTTACACTGAGTATAGTTGCTTACCGTGCAACCATTGGTCAATATGGGCTCTGTCTTGACGGAGTAAGTTGATGTGGACCTGGGTCAAGAGATTGATGGTGGTAGTTGATGATAGGACGGTGGTAATCTCTTTGTATGATCATGGGGAAGCAACTTCTGAAAAGTCTCGTCTCGATCTTCTTCTTTTCCTCCTCACTAAATGAGTGTAGAGGATAGTTTGGGTTGATTGGGTCTAATGGTGAAAGTGCACAAGCTCTCGAGAGTCAAAACCTAAGATCTTAGCCGTGTCCCCGGCATCGGACATTTGAGTAACTACACGAGGCTGTCTACTGAAAATCTCTTCATTCCAATTTCAAAAATAAAATATGATGGGTGAACTCGGGTAGGAGACGCGGATGAGTCCGGTGGTCTCTTAAATAGAAGTTTATGATTACAAAAATGGTTGATGAAATATAGGACAAAACTTGCTTTGCGCAATAGCCTTTGAGCTCCACCAGCCAAATATGCATGTAGTAATAGTCTTGCCATTTATATCCACCATAGTATCACTTGCCACCACAATTCAATTGTGCTGACCCTTTATAGCTGGGCTGCAACTAAACCTTGCAGATTGGACAGACGATGAGTGAGGTTTGCGATAGGATTTCGAGTCTACAACCAACATGCTTGCCTGTGGCACATGAAGATGATGAGGCCCATTGTAACTATTGTTTTCCGCTGCTGTACTTTGTATTTTGCTAGCCTTCTGAGGTTATGCAAATTGTAATGAATTTTGTAACACTGGATCATGCGATTTAATAAAGTATTTGACACCTTTGCATGATATACATCTTAAACTGTGGTGCTAGCATTTGATCCAGGGACTAGCACATTAACACAGGGATCTCCACCTTATAATAAAAGGTGAGGTCGCTACAAGCCTGTAGTGTAAAAAAAACCCAAGCATCAACAGGATGGAAAAACAAAAGCAAGAAATAAGAAGAATTCACAATCTGATGCTTTGAAAAATGGATCCAATTCAAGTACAAAGGAGGTAACCCTACTTTTAGCATTTAATTTGTCTTGTGCAGTATGTACATGTAGTGATCTGCATGAACTTGTCTGACATGTTCATTGCCATAACTACAGGTCCAAGTGCTGAATGCTGTGAAGTTACAAACAATAAAAGAGACTAAAAAAGTTGATGCTTCAAATAAAGAAGAGGTAAACCAAGTGTTACAACTGAAATGTTCATATTGTGTGTACGTAAGATTTTCCAACCGGTTTCTTCAATAACTGCAGCTGCCGAAACAAGTGAAGCTAGAAAAAGTTGAAGCAATTATGAAGCAGAGCACACAAGTGACTACAGATGGAAGAGAACCCATGTCAAGAACTAAAGAGGTAAACCAATAGTACATACTGAATGTTACACATTGTGTCAACTACAATATCTAATGTAACAGGTTGTTACCACTAATGCAGGTAGCTTCGTTGGAAGGTAAAGATCAAGAGTTGAGCCAAATGCTGAAAAAGAAAAAGAGTCTGAAGCACCTTTATTCCCTGAGTAAAGGTTTGGAAGTTGGACTACTCTCTCCAAACAGTTTTGACATAGCAGCTGAAGGTACAGTACAGACCTCAAACCCAGATGAAATTGGGTTAGATGGAGCACCTTTGAATGAGTATGTGGAGGTCATGATCAATCTTGTTCACAAGACAACCACCACCTTACCTAGACCAAGGGGTAGGTTGACCAAGATGGGAAGTGCACAGGCCAAGTGCATCCCTTGGCCACGATATTGCGTAAGTTTCCAGGCTTTCCCTTGGCCAACATGGTGGTTGAAAGTACAGTTAGGGTAATGAAAAATCTTTGAACTTTTCATGCAGGTAACAAATCCTGATGGAACCACAATTGACTGTGCGGTTGATCAGGCTGCTACTACTCTAAGCCAGATGAAGAAGAACCTGACAGGGAAAAGAAAATCAGCTGGTACAACCAGTGCTGTTGCAGGCAAGAAAATCAAGACTCTAGGACTCTACTTGTTGATACTCTAAACCAACAGTACCAACAGGAACAGATACTCTCCTATTGTCATATTGCCATATTGTCATATACTATCCTATTGTCATAGAACTGAAACAGTTCTATTCCTATTGTCATATACCAACATGAACTTAAACTACTATTGCTACTCTACTATAGTTTGGACTGCACTTGGCCTATAGTGTTGCTACTCTAATGTTGGAATTTCTCCTACATTTAGAGGCATTCTTGCTAGTGCATCTAATGCCACCATTTAAAGGCACTCAGTACTGCCTCCAATTCATAGTATTTGTGGCACTAAAAAACTGCCTCCAATGGTAGCCATTAGAGGCAGTGAAAAGTGCCTCCAATTCATAGTATTTGTGGCACTAACAAGTGCCTCCAATTCATAGTATTTGTGGCACTAAAAAACTACCTCCAATGGTAGCCACTAGAGGCAGTGAAAAGTGCCTCCAATTCATAGTATTTGTGGCACTAACAAGTGCCTCCAATTCATACTATTTGTGGCACTAAAAAACTGCCTCCAATGGTAGCCATCAGAGGCAGTGAAAAGTGCCTCCAATTCATAGTATTTGTGGCACTAACAAGTGCCTCCAATAGTACCATTAAGAGGCACTAAGAAATGCCTCCGAATTATATTTTTGAAGGCACTAAGAAGTGCCTCAAAAGGTAGCCTTTTGGGGCATTATTCAAAAATGCCTTAAAAGACTTTTGCCAACCGTAGTAAATGCAGCACTTTTTTTTTTGCCTTAAAAAACCTTTCGAGGCACTTTTTATATTATTTGAGACACTTTTTAGTGCCTCCGTATCTACTACGTGGTGTAGTGCTTGTGAATCATTTTTTTGAAACCTCACCATCAAACTTTATTAATTAGGTGAAACAAATTCTGACTGAACAGCCTCAGTCAGAAAACCAGGGGTTACATCAAAATTTAAAGCTACATAATTAAAGTTAAGGGCTTCTCTCGCACACAAATGAGCCACTGAGTTCGCCTCCCACCTTGCAAAGAGAAGTTTGAAACCCTGAAAAAAACCTACGACCTCCTTTATTTCTTTAATAATGTGACAACCAACTGACTTGTTTGAGTCTATCTTATTCCACATCGACACCACGACCTAGGAATCTGTCTTAAGGACAACATGACTGAAACCACGCGCCTTTGCCATCTGCACTGCATCCCGGCAAACAAGCATCTCAATGATCAATGGATCCTGGATCACGCCATACTGTCGGCACCCTCAAGACATCATACAGCCTGTGTGATCACGAATTACCATTCCTGCTCCCGCTACTCCCCTGTTAATATCAATAGCACCATCGGAGTTTACTTTCACCCACCCTTCTTCCGGTGGTAACCACTTTTGCTTCTCTCTCTGCACTGGCAGCTCCTGTGGCGGGAGATCCAGCGACCTTGTGAATTAGGGGCCTGTCGACACACTGCTCTCCCGGGTGGCAACATTCAGGGTCGCGTGAGATGGGTCGAGATCCATAACACTACTACACTAAGATAGGTCCGTCCGGTAAGCCAAGCCGGGTGCTCGTTATTTATGCCTATAGAAAATTTCTCGATCCAAGGAGGGCATCGGTGGACAGCTCGTACTCCGAGCAGATCTCCTCCTCGGGCCTCACGACACCAAGTACCCAGGAAGAACGAGTGAATGTCAAGGAGACACTTGGCGCGCACTAGTACAAAAAATGCATATAGTCCCTGGTTGGTAAGGACCTTTAGTCCCGGTTTACCAACCGGGACTGCGGAATCGGGAATAAAGTCCCTACCTTTAGTCCCGGTTCTGTTTGCAACCGGGACAAAAAGGTATCCAAGCGGGCGCACAGACGAGCCGTATCCGCGATGACCTTTTGTCCCGGTTTGTAACAGAAACCGGGACTAAAGATGCGAGGGGTTTTAGGTTTTTCATTTTTGTTTTCTGTTTATTTTCTATTTTTTTATTTTATTTATCTTTTAAAATAAGTATTCTTACACTATGATTACACACATCGATGCATAAATTATATAAAAATTCTAACAAGCATACATGCATACATTATATAACGAGTCTTACGAGCATACATCGATCATATATACACGAGTATGGTCCCAACACGAGAATTACATGAAATTCACTAAGGACGGTTTATATTATATTCTCCTATCGGGGTTATGACCTCGTCAAGCAAAAATCCAGTAATTTACTCTTGAATTCCTCTTATGCGTTCATATGCTCCCATATGGTCCCGTCTATTCATCTGCTAGATATATCAAGAAGAGGGTCGATATGAATATATCAATCGTCATTAAAAAGTAAAACCGTGAATTGATACATAAATGTTTGACGTACCAGCATACTTTTCCGCTTATTGACATACACGCGCATGTACTCACAAACGAAATATCCACATAGATGTGTCGCCGGTGGCTGTCTCTCGCACTTTACGAACATAGATTTCAATCAAATAATAATCAAGCATGACAATCCGATATTGAAACTAGAATTAAAGAGAGTACTCTACTTACGTCGATTTGTCTAAAGGTCAGCTCTGGTTTAAATTGACCTACCCGGCCCGTTTTATGAACTGCTTCCATACCCTGCCCCAGCAAAGAAAATGAATAAAGGAGATATTAATAACTGGAACTCAGGAAAAGAACAAAAGAGGCCGATATAGTGCGATAACGATTGAAATTACCTCTGGAGCATTTTAGTGATGCTTGTGTACTCCGTCATGGGTCGCTTTAATGAGTCCTCGATATCAACTCTCGCATTGTCAATTTGAATGTTGAAGAGAATCCAGTGGTAGCTGCACACATCAACACATTGAAGAGAATCCAGTAATTAAGTCTCTAGCTAACTCATCAACATCGAGTAAGAGAAAAAGTGAACGTGTACAAGACAGTAAAAACACTCTCACATGAAGTTATAAGGAAACAATATGTTCGTCTGGAAATGTTGTTGCTCTAAAAAATTGAGCAAGTTCTTCTCCGTTTCCTCCGGCTTTGTACTTACGTTATGTACATGAACTCGATCTGGGTCAATGAACCCAACTTGATAAACATTCTTCCTTTTACATTCGATAATCTTCATTCTGCATAATAGCGTACAAAAGAATGTAGTGAGGACAATTATATTATAGGCTAATGACAAGATTAGCTAGAGAGTTAATTAATTACAGAAATAAATTAATCACTTACAGACAATAGCAGCTGACGATAGATTTGTCGAGGGCATCCATAATGAATAATTGAAAAAGTTTGTCAAATTCAATATGGATCGTCTATTCTCCCATGAAGTAATGCTCATCTCTAACTTTAATAGACAACATATCATCCCCGTCTTTTGAGGCCTCCATGTACCATTTATGTGATGATTGCATTCTTGTAGGTAGCAGATTCCAGTCCTCCTTTGTGACCAGCTCTTTCCCAAGGTGAAATTTCCTTGCTATGGGACCCACCTCGACCTCTACCAAACCTACCATTTCGTCGTAGGTCAGACCAGGAATTTCATACCCTTCTGGTATTACAATCTCGGATGACACCTTCAGCGGAGGGATCGACTTATTCTTCTGTTCTCCGAGCCGAGTAACGTCGCGTCTATGCTCCTTTCTTTTCTCAATCACCTCAGCATATGCTTTGCCAATAGCGCGATCATGGTCTGATAGTGCATTTACCATAAATTGTGGTGGTTGCGTAAGCATGCTCCTAAAGCGCTCCCTTTTTTTCGGATCAATTGGTACCTTTGGCGGGGGTGGGTCTGGATGAAAATGGGACTTCACAGAGGCTGCCACGCTCACGCCGACTTCCTCCTCGGTCTTATGGTAAGATAACTTGCGAGGACTCGGTGGGACCCGTTGATGACCCACAAGTATAGCGGATCGCAACAGTCTTCGAGGGAAGTAAAACCCAAATTTATTGATTCGACACAAGGGGAGCCAAAAAATATTTATAAGCCTTAACAGATGAATTGTCATATCAGCTGCACCTGTGAATAGACTTGCTCGAGACAGATTATCAATAGCAACAGTTTTATAGTAGTGACAGTAGTGAAATAACAACAACAGTGAAATAAAGACAGCGGTAGTGATTATAGTAGACAGCAGGATTAAAATACTGTAGGCATAGGTGATAACCCACAAGTATAGGGGATCGCAACAGTCTTCGAGGGAAGTAAAACCCAAATTTATTGATTCGACACAAGGGGAGACAAAGAATACTTATAAGTCTTAACAGCGGAGTTGTCAATTCAGCTGCACCTGGAAAAGCACTAGTAACAGGGGTGATGTGAAAGCAGCAGTAATATGAGAGCAATAGTAACAGTAACACAGAGGCAATGGCACCAGAAAATAGTTGCTTGCGTGGAGTTGACTTTAGAGCAATGATGATGACAGAAGGACCGGGGTTCTCAGCTATCTACACTAGTGGTAACTCTCCAAGAACAAGTGTTGGGTGAACAAATTATAGTTGGGCAATTGACAATTGTAAGGGCATGACAATGCATGCTAAGATAGAATATCCAGTCTATTAATCATGTAGGCATGTTTTCCATATATAGTCATACATGCTCGCAATGAGAAACTTGCATAACATCTTTTGTCCCACCAGCCCGTTTGCAGCGGGGACTCAAGGGAAACTACTGGTAATTAAGTTACTCCTTTTAATAGAGCACCGGAGCAAAGCATTAACACTTGGTGAAAAGATGTGATCCTCATATCTAAACCATCCCCTCCAGTTATCCCAGTTGCTGTTACTCTGGGGCCTCGGGTTCCGGACAGAGACATGTGCAAACAACTTGTAGATACAATCTAAGCAATAATTATAGAGCTTAAATCTAAGATCATGCCACTCGTGCACTAGTGACAAGCATTAAACACAACAAGATTGCAGCAACATTAACTTCACAAACTTATAGATAGACTGATCATAATGTAACAATTTATCGGATCCCAACAAACACAACACCGATTACATCATATGGATCCCAATCATGTAAGGCAGCTCATGAGATCATTGTATTGAAGTACATGGGAGAGAGAGTACCAACTAGATACAGCCAAGAACCCGTAGTCCATGGGGGAACTACTCACAAACCATCATGGAGTCGAAGTGGAGACGGTGGAGTCGATGGAGATGACTCCGGGGGTCAATCCCCGTCCCGGCAGGGTGCCGGAACAGGAACTTCTGACCCCCGAAACTTGTCTTCGATGGCGGCGGCGCTGCGGAACTTTTCGTGGATTTCTGATCTCGTGTATGGTTTTATTTCGTCGGAGGGTATTTGTAGGCGAAAGGGCGAAGGCGGTGGAGGCACGGGGGCCCCACACCACGTGGCTGCGCGGCCAGGGGGGGACCCACGCCGGGACCAGGTGTGGGCGCCTCGTGGCCCCACTCCGTCTCGTCTTCGGTGTTCTGGAAGCTCCCGAGGAAAGTAGGGACTTTGACGTTTCGTGTTTCCAATTCCGAGAATATTTCCTTAACAGTTTTTCTGAAACCAACAACAGCAGAAAACAGGGAACTGGCACTGTGGCATCTTGTTAATAGGTTAGTCCCAGAAAATGCATAAAATGATATAAAAGTGTATGTAAAACATGTAGCAAGTGGTATAATATAAGCATGGAACATAAGAAATTATAGATACGTTTGAGACGTATCAAGCATCCCCTAGCTTAGTTCTACTCGTCCCGAGTAGGTAAAACGATAACAACAAATAATTTCTGAAGTGACGTGCTTTCACACAATCTTGATCATATAATAATGTAAAGCTCATGTTATGAATGAAGTGACTCAAGGCAATGATCTATAGTTTGCTAACAAATAGACAAGGAGTAAACAACTACATCATATAAGTAAAAACTTTTCATGAATAGTACTTTCAAACAAGCATCAAAAAGATTTGCATAGGAGTTAACTCATAAAGCAATATTCTCTAAGTAAAAGAGCATTGAAGCAACACAAAGGAAGATATAAGTTTCAGCATTGGCTTTCAACTTTTGAACATGTATATCATATAGATAGTTGTCAACACAAAGAAATATAACAAGTGCAATAAGTAAGCATATAAGAATTGTTGCACACAGTTGACACAAGTGTTTGCTTCGGGGACAGAGAGAAGTAGGTAAACTGACTCAACATAAAGTAAAAGATAGGCCCTTCGCAGAGGGAAGCAGGGATACAAGCATGTCCTAGAGATTTTTAGTTTTTATAGGTTTTTGAAATCATATAGAGAGCATAAAAGTAAGTTTTTGAGTGGTGTTTGTCGTTGTCAACGAATGGTAATGGGCACTCTACCCCCTTGTCAACCAGACTTTCAAGAGCGGCTCCCATTGAAGGATGTTATTTCTACCAGCAAGGCAGATCATCCCTCTTATTTCTTTTGTTTACACATGTAGTTAAAAACTAGTATCATTGCTTGATGATTAGATCAGGGCAAAAATGTGAAGAGAATGCAGCGGTTAAAGTTGTAATTAATTGGGACTGGGCACCCCATTTGCCAGCTCTTTTTGCAAAATTAATGGATAAGCGGTGTATATGCCACTAGTCCGGTTGGTTAAAGTCTGTCTAAAAGCAAATGACAAGGTTGATATCCGTAACACCACATACTTCCTCATGAGCTAATAAACATTGACACAAATAAGTGATAATAAGTTTTGAATAAAAGGTAGCACACGAAGTATTTGCTTGGAATGGCAGGAAATACCATGTAGTAGGTAGGTATGGTGTACACAAATGGCATGGGTTTTGCTCAAGAATTTTGGATGCACGAGAAGCATTCCCTCTCAGTACAAGGCTTTGGCTAGCAAGGTTGTTTGAAGCAAACACAAGTATAAACTATGACAACAATACATATATAAAAACATATTGCAAGCATTATAAAACTCTACATTGTCTTCCTTGTTGTTCAAACACTTTAACTAGAAAATATCTAGACCTTAGAGATACCAAACATGCAAACCAAATTTCAACAAGCTTTACGGTAGTTCTTCATTAATAGGTTTTAACTACATGATGTAAAAGCTTAAACATGATCTACTTGAGAGCTCAAAACAATTGCCAAGCATCACAAAAAATTCAACACAATGATCTACAAGAACATGTATATCTTTTCTTTATACCATCTACCACATTAAGCATTTTCTGTTTCCAACCAAACACCAATCAACTTATTTAAACATAAACTCTCCAAGTATTAAACAATGAAGAAAGAGAGTATAACATATGAGAACTAACAGCTCTGAACAAGAGATGCATGAAAAACAGGAGCTGAAAGCATTGTAGTAGCTATAAAAGAATACTCAACAAATATAAGTGAAGAATACGAGTATTCATAAGAAAATGCGGAGCGTGTCTCTCTCCCAGAAAGGAATGCTAGGATCCATTTTATTCAGAGAATGAAAATAACAAAACAGAAATAAAAACAAACAGACGCTCCAAGTAAAGCACATAAGATGTGACGAAATTAAAATATAGTTTCACTAGAGATGACTTGATAAGTTGTTGATGAAGAAGGGGATGCCTTGGGCTTGATTGTTATAATGATGCTCTCATGAAAATAGAAAATAAAGCAAAAGGAGCATCAAGAAACAAATTCAAATAACATTTAATTCTAACCCACTTCCTATGCATAGGGATCTTGTACACAAATAAATTTACAAAGAACAAAGTGACAAGCGTAAGAAGATAAAACAAGAATAACTTCAAAACTTTTAGCATATAGAGAGGCGTTTTAGTACCATGAAAACTTCTACAACCATATTTTCCTCTCTCATAATAATTTTCAGTAGCATCATGAATAAACTCAACAATATAACTATCACATAAAGCATGCTTTTCATGATCTACAAACACATAATTTTTATCAAGCTCCAAAATAGTAGGATTAAAACTTTCAAACCCACTTTTAACAATTTTATAACAAGATGATTGATTCTCAAGAGGTATGGGACTCCTAAATAAAGTCAAGACCTCTCCAATCCCATTTTCATTAGTAATACAATTAATATTATCAAGTAACATAGGACCATCATCTAGAGCTTTATCATAAACATTTTCTAAGCAAACTTTTTTGTTTCCATGCATTTCAAAATTAGGCACAAATAAAGGATTATCATAAGATTTATCAAAATAGCATGGATTATCATAGATAAGAGTAGCATAATTATTCTCACAAGTTTTACACATAGGAAATATTTCAAGAGAATCCATAGGAACATAACATTCATCCTCCTTTGGTAAGCATGGGGGACAATCAAATAGTGTAAGGGATAAAGAGTTACTCTCATTAGAAGGTAGGCATGGGTAGCCAATCCATTCTTCCTCCTTTTGTTCATCACTCTCCTCTTCTTTTTCATCTAATGAGCTTTCAAGTTCAGCAATCTCTTCTTCCACAGGTTCCTGCAAATGGTGGATACATTGTTGTGCATGAGTGAGTCTCTCTTTATAATCAATGATATAACAATTATTTCTGAAATTTTCTATGCAATAATCAAGTATAGAAGAGACATAATCTTTAAGGTTATTACAAGCAACACAGGTTTCATAATTTTCAGACATGAAGGGTTCTATTTCAGAAGCTCCCATAAATAAAACAAACTGCTCTACTTCTTCAAATCCAAGATGAATATAGTTATTCCAATGATAGTTCACAATTAAAGCTTCTTTACTAAAGCCACATTGGAATTTAAGATGTTTAGTATCCTGTTCAGAGCAACAATTTATATCATGGCGTTTAAGCAAAATTTCAGCAATTGTATTCAACTTTTCTAACACGCCTCTCATGACTTTCCCCTTAAATGATTCTCCATACTTCATATATAATTCTTCAGGTTCCATAGAGTATCTAGCATGTTCTTCCATAACAACATTTTTTTTTAGATTTTCGGTTTTTCAAATTTTTATGGATTTTTAGGTACATAAGAAAAAATAAAACAAGACAAAAATAAACTAGACAAAAGTAAACTATGCAAAATAAAACTAGACAAAAGTAAAAACACAGAGAGAGGTAGGGTGTACTCCCCAGGTGAACTTATGAGTAGAGCTATGCTCCCCGGCAACGGCGCCAGAAAATAGTCTTGATAACCCACAAGTATAGGGGATCGCAACAGTCTTCAAGGGAAGTAAGACCCAAATTTATTGATTCGACACAAGGGGAGACAAAGAATATTTATAAGTCTTAACAGCGGAGTTGTCAATTCAGCTGCACCTGGAAAAGCACTAGTAACAGGGGTGATGTGAAAGCAGCAGTAATATGAGAGCCATAGTAACAGTAACACAGAGGCAATGGCACCAGAAAATAGTTGCTTGCGTGGAGTTGACTTTAGAGCAATGATGACAACAGAAGGACCGGTTCTCAGCTATCTACACTAGTCGTAACTCTCCAAGAACAAGTGTTGGGTGAACAAATTATAGTTGGGCAATTGACAATTGTAAGGGCATGACAATGCATGCTAAGATAGAATATCCAGTCTATTAATCATGTAGGCATGTTTTCCATATATAGTCATACGTGCTCGCAATGAGAAACTTGCATAACATCTTTTGTCCCACCAGCCCGTTTGCAGTGGGGCCTCAAGGGAAACTACTGGTAATTAAGGTACTCCTTTTAATAGAGCACCAGAGCAAAGCATTAACACTTGGTGAAAACATGTGATCCTCATATCTAAACAATCCATTCCAGTTATCCCAGTTGCTGTCACTCTGGGGCCTCGGGTTCCGGACAGAGACATGTGCAAACAACTTGTAGATACAATCTGAGCAATAATTAGAGAGATTAAATCTAAGATCATGCCACTCATGAACTAGTGACAAGCATTAAACACAACAAGATTGCAGCAACAATAACTTCACAAACTTATAGATAGACTGATCATAATGTAACAATTTATCGGATCCCAACAAACACAACACCGATTACATCATATGGATCCCAATCATGTAAGGCAGCTCATGAGATCATTGTATTGAAGTACATGGGAGAGAGAGTACCAACTAGCTACAGCCAAGAACCCGTAGTCCATGGGGGAACTACTCACAAACCATCATGGAGTCGAAGTGGAGACGGTGGAGTCGATGGAGATGGCTCCGGGGGTCAATCCCCGTCCCGGCAGGGTGCCGGAACAGGAACTTCTGACCACCGAAACTTGTATTCGATGGCGGCGGCGCTGCGGAACTTTTCGTGGATTTCTGATCTCGTGTAGGGTTTTATTTCGTCGGGGGGTATTTGTAGGCGAAAGGGCGAAGGCGTTGGAGGCACGGCGGCCCCACACCACGTGGCCGCGCGGCTAGGGGGGCCGCGCCGGGACTAGGTGTGGGCGCCTTGTGGCCCCACTCCGTCTCGTCTTCGGTGTTCTGGAAGCTCCCGAGAAAAATAGGGACTTTGACGTTTCGTTTGTCCAATTCCGAGAATATTTCCTTAACAGTTTTTCTGAAACCAAAAACAGCAGAAAACAGGGAACTGGCACTGTGGCATCTTGTTAATAGGCTAGTCCCAGAAAATGCATAAAATGATATAAAAGTGTATATAAAACATGTAGCAAGTGGTATCATATAAGCATGGAACATAAGAAATTATAGATACGTTTGAGACGTATCAATAGGGACGGATGAACAGGCGTTGCATGGATAAGATAATTCATATAATATCAAGTCATGAGCATTTGCTGATAAATAAGATAAAGCATCCAAGTACTAAGTAACCATAGGCATGTGTTCCTATTTAGTCGTGCGTGCTCGCAATGAGAAACTTGCACAACATGTTTTGTCCTACCAGCCCGTTTGCAGCGGGGCCTCAAGGGAAACTACTGGTAATTAAGGTACTCCTTTTAATAAAGTACCGGAGCAAAGCATTAACATTCCGTGAACACATGTGATCCTCACATCACAACCATCCCCTCCGGTTGTCCCAATTATTGTCACTTTGGGGCCTCGGGTTCCGGACAATAATATGTGCATACAACTTGTAGATATGATCTAAAACAATTATTATCCTCATGATACAATAACATGTTCAGATCTGAAATCATGGCACTCAGGCCCTAGTGACAAGCATTAAGAATAACAAGTTGCAACAATGACGTAAAGTACTAACAACGGATACTAAGCACCATGCCCTAATGATATTACAGCTATTACATGAATGATCTCATCCAAACCCTACAATCCCCTCAAGCCTACAGCGGTGAATTACTCACACATGGATGGGGGAAACATGGATGGTTGATGGAGAGGCGTTGGTGATGACGATGGCGATGATCTCCTTGATACGTCTCCAACGTATCTATAATTTCTTACGTTCCATGCTTATATTATACCAATTGCTACATGTTTTATATACACTTTATATGGTTCTTATGCATTTTCTGGAACTAACCTATTGACAAGATGCCACAGTGCCAGTTCCTTGTTTTCTGCTGTTTTTGGTTTCAGAAAAGCTGTTAAGGAAATATTCTCGGAATTGCACGAAACAAAAGCCAATACCCCTATTTTTCCCAGAAGCATCCAGAACACCGAAGAGGATACGGAGGAGGGCCACGAGGCGGCCACACCTGTTGGTGGCGCGGCTCCCTCCTTGGCCGCGCCACCATGTGGTGTGGGCCCCACCTCCTTTGCCCTTTCGCCTATAAAGACCCCCCGACGGGAAAACCCTAAACACCCGAACACTTTTCCACGATACGTTCCAGAGCCGCCGCCGCCGTCAACCCTAGTTCGGGAGGGTTCAGAAGCTCTTCCCGGCACCTTGCCGGAGAGGGGAATCACCACCGGAGGGCTCTACATCACCATGTCCGCCTCCGGACTGATGCGTGAGTAGTTCATCCTTGGACTACGGGTCCATAGCAGTAGCTAGATGGTTGTCTTCTCCTATTGTGCCATCATGTCTAGATCTTGTGAGCTGCCTATCATGATCAAGATCATCTTTATGTAATGCTACATGTTGTGTTTGCTGGGATCCGATGAATAATTGAGTACTATGTCATTTGCTTCATTATATATTATGTGAGTGCGTTATTTATGATCTTGCATGCTCTCCGTTACTAGTAGATGCTCTGGCCAAGTAGATGCTTGTGACTCCAAGAGGGGGTATTTATGCTCGATAGTGGGTTCATATCTTCATTTAATCTGGGGGAGTGACAGCAACCTCTAAGATTGTGAATGTACTGTTGCTACTAGGGATAAAACAGTAGTTCTTTGTCTAAGGATAATTCTGCTACTTACATTACACACTTTACTTAATGCAATAATCTGTTGCTTGCAACTTAATACTGAAAGGTGTTGCGGATGCTATCCTGAAGGTGGATTATTAGTCATAGATGCAGTTGGATAACGGTCTATGTATCATGTTGTAATGCCCAAATGAATCTCACACTAGACACCATGACTTGTACATGCATCATTATGCAGTTCTTTATTCTGTCAATTGCCCAGCTGTAATTTGTTTACCCTCATGTATGCTATTATTATCTATGGAGAGACACCACTAGTGAACTGTGGACCCCCGTCCTTTTCTTTAAACTGATAATACAACCTACTACAATCATGTTACTTTCATTCTCTGCAAACAAACGTCATTTTCCACACATACGTTTAATCTTTTGTTACAGCAAGCCAGTGAGATTGACAACCTCACTGTTAAGTTGGGACAAAGTATCTTGGTTGTGTTGTGTGCAGGTTCCACGCCAACTTAGCGCTTAGCAAGAATATCTGGCGCAGTTGACACCTTCGGAAGAATTCTAGTTTCCTACTGGTTTGATAACCTTGGTTTCATAACTGAGGGAAAACTTGCTGCTACTACATCATC
This sequence comes from Poa annua, assembly GCA_026929855.1. Classification (NCBI taxonomy): domain Eukaryota; kingdom Viridiplantae; phylum Streptophyta; class Magnoliopsida; order Poales; family Poaceae; genus Poa; species Poa annua. The sequence goes on from CM049434.1 coordinate 59,547,263, forward strand.
ACACCTTCCTCTTGGGGTTTCCCAACGTGCCTGTAGAGCATCAAGAATTTTCTGGCGCGGTTGCCGGGGAAACTAAGCTCTTCTGCAAGGGGAGTCTCTCACACCCAATCTTTTTATTTTATTATTGTCTTCTTAGTTTATTTTTATTATTATCTTGTTTACTTAATATTAAAAACACAAAAAAATTAGTCACTTGCATTTATTTTTATATTTCGGTTTGCATATTTTATTTTCAGTTTTGCATTTTGTGTTGCATTTGTTATTTCGGTTTGTTATTATGTCTAGTTCTTTACTTGCTATCAATGGATTCTATATTTGATGCAAAATATTATTGGCACGGTGGGTTCACGAAGGAACAACAAAATTATTATAAGGAATACTGCTTGTCTCAAAAAGGGAAATATTTATGGGAACAAATAATTAGATTGAATTATTTTGCTAAGAACTTGTGTTCTACATATGACGAATCCTACTGCTTTAATGAATCTTTTTGTTGTAGAAGGCATAAACACCTACCTTTCCAATGTGATTATAATGATAATGAAACCTTGGCTGCTTGTGCTAAAGGAAACTATGACTTTGGTAATCTTGAACAAATTGAAGAATTTGTTGTTTTTAAGGGTTCCTATGAAATTGCTGGTTATATTCAAAATGATGATGCTCCTTGTAAAACTGAGAATTATGCTATACTTGGTTACTGTATTAAGTATTATAATGATAATCCTTATATTGCTAAATTTCTTGAGAAAAGACATCCTCAAATAGAAGAAACCGTTGTCTTGCAGGAACCTGTAGAAGAAGAAATTGCTGAACCTGAAATCTCATTAGATGAAAAAGAGGAGGAGAGTGAAGAACAAAAGGAGGATCTACCTCCTAAAGATAGTAACTCTTTAACTCTTACATTATTTGATTGCCCTCCATGCGTGTCTAAAGAGGAAATGTGCTATATTGTTGAATGTCATGAATCTATTGAAATATCTACTTTTGATAAATTTGAAAAAAGCATATTCCTTGACTCAAATAAAAGGGAAATAACAGAAAGTAAAAATGTGCTCCCTAATGTTATATATGATAATGATTTAGATGATGATCCTATGCTTATCAATAATCCTCTATGTATAGAAGTTATTACTTATTTATGTGAGGATAAAAATGATATAATTGCTCCTTGTAATGGTACTCTTACTCATGAGAGTCCCACTTTGTTCTTGAATTCTCCTAATTACACCATGGAGCAGAAATTTGCTTATGTTGAGAGATACTTATGTCGTTTGCAATTGTCTCTAGTTCCAAATCTTTGTTGCAACGATGATCTTAAACTTAATATTGATCTTAGTAACTATTTTGAAAGAGGGAAGCATGCTAATGAATTCCAAAATATATTTAATGATCCTCTTTATGTGCCTATATTATCTAAGTTGAATGATTCTTGTGGTTATATGGTTGAATTTATTTCTACTATCGAAAATTATTATGAGAGAGGAGAATATGGTTGTAGAAGTTTTCATGGTACTAAAACACCTATCTATATGCTAAAAGTTTTGAAGTTACTCTGGTTTTATCTTCCTATGTTTATCACTTTGTTCTTTGTGAATTTATTTGTGTGCAAGATTCCTATGCATAGGAAGTGTGTTAGACTTAAATGTGTTTTCAATTTGCTTTTTGATGCTCCTTTTGCTTCATTTTGTATCTTCATGAGAGCATCATTAGAACTATCAAGCCTAGCTAAAAGGCATTAAAGAAAGCGCTTTTGGGAGGCAACCCATTATCTTTTATTTTCAGCTTTAGTTAAGGAACATGTCTACCTCTGTAGCAATTCCTTTGTATCTTTATTTTATCGCATTGTTGTGTCAAGTTAAGCCTCTAGTAGAAAGTTGATGCTAGATTTGGATTCCTGCGCAGGAACAGGTTTCTGCTGTCCACCGTTTAATTCATAACTCTCTGCAGAAAAATTGAAAAAATCTGATATTTCCTGAGTGTGATCCTCAGATATGTACGCAACTATCATTTGTTTTGAGTTTTCAAGTTAAGTGCCTCGAAAAAATTCATCTTTACGGACTGTTCTGTTTTTGACAGATTCTGCCATTTATTTTGCATTGCTCCTTTTGCTGTTTTTGAATGGATCTTTTTGTTCCATAAAATACCAGTGGCTGTAGCTAATGTACAGTAGCATGTGTAATGGTTTTGTCCATGCAGAATATGAGACTTTTTAATTATGCACTAACCCTCTAATGAAGTCTACTTTGAGTTTGGTGTGGAGGAAGTTTTCAAGGATCAAGAGAGAAGGATGATATGATGTCATCAAGAAGATGAAAGAGCCTAAGCTTGGGGATGCCCCCGTGGGTCACCCAAGCATATTTCAAGAAGACTCAAGCGTCTAAGCTTGGGGATGCCCAAGGCATCCCCTTCTTCATCAACAAACTATCAGGTCATCTCTAGTGAAACTATATTTTAATTCCGTCACATCTTATGTGTTTTACTTGAAGCGTCTGTTTGTTTTTGTTTTTGTTATTCTCATTCTCCGAATAAAATGGATCCTAGCATTCCTTTGTGGGAGAGAGACACGCTCCACTTTTTCTTATGAATACTCGTATTCTTCACTTATATTTGTTGAGTATTCTTCTATGTTACTTCAATACTTTCAGCTCTTGTTTTTCATTCATCTCTTGTTTAGAGCTGTTAGTTCTCTTATGTTATACTCTCTTGTTTCATTGTTAATTACTTGGAGAGTTTATGTTTAAATAAGTTGATTGGTGTTTGGTTGGAAACAGAAAATGCTAAATGTGGTAGATGGTATAATGAAAAGATATACATGCTCTTATGGATTGTTATCTTGTATGTTGTGGTGCTTGGCAATTGTTTTGAGCTCTCAAGTAGATCATGTTTAAGCTTTTACATCATGTAGTTAAAACCTGTCGTGTCTCTGATCACGGACACCGGGGATGCGAGGCACCCCCTTTGTAGATTCGGTAGGGGCGCGAAGGAGGCTGGAAACGTCTTCCGGGGGACGATCGTCGGACAAGGTCCTCTCTCACTCTCCGACCTCGACGTGGTATGCAAACAAGGAAAGCACACAGCGATCTACCCAGGTCCAGGCCGCCCGAAGGCTAACAGCCCTACTCCTGCATGTCTAGATAGATGGTTGGATCATGGTGTGGCTACAATGGTGTTCTCCGGCGAGGTAACCGGCAGGGTGACCCGACTAGAGGAAGGGGGAGGACAGATCCTAGCCCGGAGGAGATCACCTTCCTTCCCTTCCTCCTTCTAGCTTAGCTTGGTGGTTGTCGTCTACCTTGGATCGCCGGTGGGTTCTTGGCTAGAGCTTGCTTACTCCTTAAGATAGCTTGAGCCGGTCCCCCTCATCCATGCCCTTGGTCCTCCTTTTATAGGGAAAGGGGATACCACAGAGGTCATGCAAGGAGCGTTAGGGGTTCTTGGCGGGAAGCAACCCCTCTCTGTGGTGGAGACAGCGACGTGGCCTCTTCTCCTCCAAGTATCCGTCTCTGGGTGGTTGAGTCCTCTGGCACCTTTGGGGAAAGTAGCTGGCGAGGGCTGACAGTGGGTAGGTGGTGTCCCCTGGCCGCGCCTTGCTTCCCAAGTCTTCTGGGAGCTTCTACCATCCTCTGGAAGGTGGTGGAAACCTTATCTTCTCGCCGTACGGTCTTGTACCCGAGAGGAAGCGCGGCCCCGCCGGGGACTCGCGCTCTCGGGGTCCTTGGTTCCTTCCGGGTCGCAGGAGGCCCCGGGGGTCCTGTGCACATGGGAGGTCTTGTGTGGCGCGGATGCGCCCGCCAGGCCTTGCGTCGAGTCTTGGCCTTGTTCATCCTTGTGCTGTGCCCACAGGCGGTGGACCCACTTAGGCAGCGCTAGGGGAACCCCATCTTCCACTACTGCGACAGTAGCCCCCGGGCATGGTCTCGGCGGCTTCGGTCTTCTGAGCCTGCCGGGGACATGACCAAAAAGTCAAAGTGGGTCTGGCGCCTAGTCATCCTTGTACTGCTGGGTGGGGCCCGCCGAGTTGAGGTAGAGGCGAGCCCCCGAGCCTCGTCGACTGAGTCGTGCCGAACGTTGCGGTTCGTGCGGGCTTCGGACGTGGTCGTCTGCCCAACGGTTGGGTCGCGCCGAAGTTGGCATGTCCCCTTGATCCCCGCGCCCTTCGGAGTAATGGGGCCGCGACGTGACGCGTGGGATACCCTCTTAATCGCCCGTCGGGGGCTGGATTGTTGTCACTTACTCATTTCCCCCAAAATTCTCTGTCCCCCTTCTTGCTTCACCGCCTGCTCTCGCGTCGTCGCCGCAGATCCAATGGTTCGCACCAAGAAGACCGGGCAGAAGAAGCCGGAGGGTGCCGCCGGAATAGTTCGGCAGGCCTCGCCGAGATCCGTGAGGAAGACCAGGAGGGCTGAGGTGACTGCCGCCCAGGCGGATCTTCGCCGAAAGCAGGCTCTGCTCACCAGCAAGTACCCCGGCGGCGCAGACCTGATGCGGTTTGCCGAGCACATGGGGGCCGTGGAGTCTGAAGCTGTTGGAGACGTCCCTACTCGAGCGGCGACGATCGTCTCCTCCCCTTCCGAAGCGCGGAAGCCCAATTAGATCCCCATTTTCGACATCTTCATGTTGATGGGGGTCGTCCCCCCTTTTTCCGACTTCCTCTTGGAAGTCCTGAAGTCCTACAGGCTGAAGCTCATGCACTTGTCGCCGGGGGCCATCTTGGACCTGGCGGTCTTTGCTCACCTCTGCGAGGCATTCGTAGGGGTGATGCCATCCGTTGCCCTGTTCCGCCATTTCTTCTATCCTCGCATCAGGGCGAACCAGTGGCTGTCCGACGGCGTCACGTTCTGCTTTCGCTTGACTCTCAAGGAGTCGTATCCCAAGATGGGCATCAAGTCCAAGTGGGATGAGTGGCGGGACCGGTGGTTCCTGGTGGAGGTCCCCGTGGTCGAGCCTCAGTGGGAGGAGCCGATGGAGCTCCCCGCTCGAGCGGCGACGATCGTCTCCTCCCCTTCCGAAGCGCGGAAGCCCAATTAGATCCCCATTTTCGACATCTTCATGTTGATGGGGGTCGTCCCCCCTTTCTCCGACTTCATCTTGGAAGTCCTGAAGTCCTACAGGCTGAAGCTCATGCACTTGTCGCCGGGGGCCATCTTGGACCTGGCGGTCTTTGCTCACCTCTGCGAGGCATTCGTAGGGGTGATGCCATCCGTTGCCCTGTTCCGCCATTTCTTCTATCCTCGTATCAGGGCGAACCAGTGGCTGTCCGACGGCGTCACGTTCTGCTTTCGCATGACTCTCAAGGAGTCGTATCCCAAGAAGGGCATCAAGTCCAAGTGGGATGAGTGGCAGGACCGGTGGTTCCTGGTGGAGGTCCCCGTGGTCCAGCCTCAGTGGGAGGAGCCGAAGGAGCTCCCGAAGAAACTGGACTCCTGGAGTTATCTTAGCGGCCAGGACAACGGTTTCTCGAAGTTAGTGGAGCGCATTAGGCTTCTGGACAGCAAGGGAGTGACGGGCGCCGTGGTCGCCGCTCACTTTCTTCGCAACCGGATCGCTCCGCTGCAGAAAAGGCCGCACCCATCGTGGTAGTTCCGAGGCCTCCACGACCCCACTCGCCTGAGGACGGCGAACTTGTCTGACAAGAAGATTCGGGAGAATATATCCAAGTTGTTCACCCCGAAAACCCTGTTCGACCTGCCCGCAGGGGTCCTTCCTCTGTGCGAGGACCAACGGAAGGCGGAGGTTTTGGACGGGATGCCCGTATGCACCGCACTTGGGCTTGAAGGCTAGGAAGGCCAAGGCCCTATCCCTCCGGGGAAGGTGCACAAACTCCCGGCCCACTCCGACGGAGACGAGGAAGAGTCGGAGGAGGACGAGGGTGAGTCCGCGGAAGACACCGCCGACGACACCACCGGCTCGGGTGATGAAGAGGGCGGTGACGGCCGAGGTGACGACGGCGAGGACGACGAAGAAGATGATGACGACGATGATGACGAGGCAGAGGAGGAAGCCTCTCTGCCTCTTGCCGATGATGATGCCTGGGGGCCACTACGACTTCCGCGCCCGCACGACTGACAGGCGGTGTGGCGGAGAACTCCGGCACAGACGTAGACGCGGGGGCGTACGCTCTGGTGGCGAGGATGGTGAACTCCTCGAGTTCTCCGTCAGGGGCGCAGGCCCGGAAGGTGTCCCCGGATTCTTCTGGAGGATCCGTCGACGTGCCGCCGCCGATGAGCAGCAAGCATTCGCGGGGGTAAGGTTCCCTGACCAAGCTCTTGGGTCTCCGGGTTTCCGTAACATAACCCGGAAAGCTTTGTTGTTGATGACTTGCAGGGGCGGCAGGTCGCCTGAGAGGAGGAAGAGGCTCCGAAGCAGCGCGGAAGATGACACCGCCTCGAGCACCCCGAGACGCTGGGCGGGGATGTTCCCTCCTCCGATAGCCGATGTCGAGAACCGTCGAGGGAGCGGAGTGGGGAGCGTTACCGCCACCACTCAATCTCTCACTGTGGAAGCGACGGGGGCTCCAACTCCAGAACCTGCGGGTAACCACAGAATTCTCCTGACTGTTCCTGGTAGAGACCACGAGGAGCTCCGTTCTCATGTCGTGGCCACCTAGTCTTCAGATGCTTCCGCTGCAGATGCGGCTCCGACCGAAGGCCTTGGAGCCATTGGAGGGGTCGCGACCCCTCCCGATGAGTGAGAGGTGTTGCAGGGCGCATCGACGCGTGCTGCGGGGACGCCGCCCGCCCGCCAGCCCCCGAGTGTCGGTGTAGGAGAGTTGTTCATCGGCGGGGACTACGTGCCGGAGGCGTTGTCTGTGGGCTCCCTCCTCGGCTCCGTGATGGCCATGTACACGGACTATTCCTTGGATTCGGGTGCCAGCGAGGAGCTGGAAATGATTCGGGAGAGCTTGGCCCCGGGAAGTCGGATTGAAGACACCTCCTAGGGATCCACTTCTGAGGTCACCCTCCGCGGAAAGAGCACCATGGACGCTATTCTTCATCGGATGACTTTGCTGGAAGATGAGGTCCGTGTGCGCGAGGCCTCTGTCTAGAAGAAGGTTGGTGAGGCGGTGGGCCGGATGGCGAGTGGGAAGGCCAAGCTGGACCGCCAGTCTCAGAGGATGCGTGCCCTGATCGCGCACCTCCAGAAGAAGGAAACTGAGTGGTCCACTACGGAGAAGCTGAAGGCGGAGGAGCTGGCGGCCAAAAAGGAGCAGCTGAAGGATAAATTCCGGGCCTTGGCCGGGATGTCCGTCGTCATGACCGCCCAGAGGCTCGACTTGGAGCAAGAGGTCGAGTCCAAGAACGGGGTCATTGACGGCCCCCAGAAGAAGCTCGAGCTGCAAGGTCAGAACATCCACTACCGCGAAACTCAGTTGAAGGAGGCGGACCAAGCCAGAAAAGACCTCGAGAGCGTGCTCGCTCAGGAGCGGTCCAACTCCCAGTCTTTTCCGAAGAAGGTCGAAGAAGACGGCCAGAAGATGTCCGAGCTGGAGGGTTCCGTGAAGAGGTTGGAGCAGGAGATGGCGAAGGTGAAGGAGGACAACCGGAACCTGGCGGACTCCCGCGACCGGGCTTCAGGTGAGCTGTCCACTCTCCAAAACTCGAACAGGGATTGCCTTGCTTTGCTTCCGGGGCAAGCGAGGGTCTATGTCGCCGGGTGTCCCAGCTGAGCCAGAAGACAGTCCCCGGCCCTCTCGAACCAGACCGCCAGAGTTTGCCTGCCTTTGCCGCCCTCATCAAAGAGAAGACTAGCGAGGTACACGCCGCCAAGAACACGCTCACACTCTAGCTGGTGAACGACAAGTTCCCGGTGAGCAGGCATACGGCTGCCTTGGTGATGGCGGCGTTCGTGGACGCCAACCCATCGGCCGTCATGCCGGACTGGGCCAGCGTACCTCCGTCCTCCGAGGCCCACCAGGCGAAGAAGGCCTAGGCACCGCTAGTGGCGGGGAAGGAGTTCCCCCGTGATAACCCACAAGTATAGGGGATCGCAACAGTCTTCGAGGGAAGTAAAACCCAAATTTATTGATTCGACACAAGGGGAGACAAAGAATACTTATAAGCCTTAACAGCGGAGTTGTCAATTCAGCTGCACCTGGAAAAGCACTAGTAACAGGGGTGATGTGAAAGCAGCAGTAATATGAGGGAAATAGTAACAGTAACACAGCAGCAGTAGTAGTAACATAGAGGCAATGGCACTAGAAAATATTCAAGTGCGTAATAGACAGTAAAGCAATGATGATGACAGAAGGACCGGGGTTCCCAGCTATCTACACTAGTGGTAACTCTCCAAGAATAAGTGTTGGGTGAACAAATTACAGTTGGGCAATTGACAGTATTGAAATAACATTAAGACAGAACATCCAGTTTATTAATCATGTAGGCATGTTTTCCATATATAGTCATACGTGCTCGCAATGAGAAACTTGCATCACATCTTTTGTCCTACCAGCCCGTTTGCAGCGGGGCCTCAAGGGAAACTACTGGTAATTAAGGTACTCCTTTTAATAGAGCATCGGAGCAAAGCATTAGCACTTAGTGAAAACATGTGATCCTCATATCTAAGCCATCCCCTCCAGTTATCCCAGTTGCTGTCACTCTGGGGCCTCGGGTTCCGGAATGTAACAATTCATCGGATCCCAACAAACACAACACTGATTACATCATATGGATCTCAATCATGTAAGGCAGCTCATGAGATCATTGTATTGAAGTACATGGGAGAGAGAGTACCAACTAGCTACAGCCAAGAACCTGTAGTCCATGGGGGAACTACTCACAAACCATCATGGAGTCGAAGTGGAGGCGGTGGAGTCGATGGAGATGGCTCCGGGGGTCAATCCCAGCCCCGGCAGGGTGCCGGAACAGGAACTTCTGACCCCCGAAACTTGTCTTCGATGGCGGCGGCGCTGCGGAACTCTTCTCGGGAAAAGGCTCGCGTGTTAGGTCTTAGATATCTGGGGTATAAGTAGCCGAAGGGGCGAAGGCGGTGGAGGCCCGAGGGCCCCACACACTGTCCTTGCGCGGCAGAAGGGGGGGCCGCGCTGGGAGGGGGTGTGGGCCCCTCGGGGCTCCCCTCCGTGTACTCTTCGGTGTTCTGGAACCTCCCGGGAAAAATAGGGACTTTGACGTTTCGTTTGTCCAATTCCGAGAATATTTCCTTAACAACTTTTCTGAAACCAAAAACAGCAGAAAACAGAGAACTGGCACTGGGGCATCTTGTTAATAGGTTAATCCCAGAAAATGCATAAAATGATATAAACGTGTATATAAAACATGTAGCAATTGGTATAATATATGCATGGAACATAAGAAATTATAGATACGTTTGAGACGTATCAAGCATCCCCAAGCTTAGTTCTACTCGTCCCGAGTAGGTAAAACGATAACAACAAATAATTTCTGGAGTGACATGCTTTCACATAATCTTGATCATATAATATTGTAAGGCTCATGTTATGAATGAAGTGACTCAAGGAAATGATCTATAGTTTGCTAACAAATAGATAAGGAGTAAACAACTACATCATATAAGTAAAAACTTTACATGGATAGTACTTTCAAACAAGCATCAAAATGATTTGCATAAGAGTTAACTCATAAAGCAATAGTTTCTAAGTAAAAGAGCATTGAAGCAACACAAAGGAAGATATAAGTTTCAGCATTTGCTTTCAACTTTGAACATGTATATCATATAGATAGTTGTCAACACAAAGAAATATAATAAGTGCAATAAGTAAGCATATAAGAATTTTTGCACACAGTTGACACAAGTGTTTGCTTCTGGGACAGAAACAAGTAGGTAAACTGACTCAACATAAAGTAAAAGATAGGTCCTTCGCAGAGGGAAGCATGGATACAACATGTGCTAGAGCTTCTTAGTTTTATAGGTTTTTGAAATCATATAGATAGCATAAAAATAAGTTTTTGAGTGGTGTTTGTCGTTGTCAACGAATGGTAATGGGCACTCTACCCCCCTTGTCAACCAGACTTTCAAGAGCGGCTCCCATGAAGGACGTTATTTCTACCCGAGAGTAGATCATCCCTCTTATTCTCTTTTGTTTACACATGTATATTTTTAAAACTTGGTTTGACACTCCTCCCCACCATTGCATACACAATCCATGGCTAACCGAATCCTCGGGTGCCTTCCAACAATCACCTACCATGGAGGAGTGTCTATATAAAATTGTATAACACTTTGAAGCATAAATGTTTGCAAAACCATGTGAAGAGAATGATGGTTAAAGTTGTATTTAATTGGGACTGGGCACACCATTTGCCAGCTCTTTTTGCAAAGTTAATGGATAAGCGGATGTATATGCCACTAGTCCGGTTGTGAAAGTCTTTCTAAAAGCAAATGACAAGGTTGATATCCGTAACACCACATACTTCCTCATGAGCTAATAAATATTGGCACAAATAAGGGATAATAAGTTTTGAATAAAGGTAGCACATGAAGTATTTGCTTGGAATGGCAGAAAATACCATGTAGTAGGTAGGTATGGTGGACACAAATGGCATGGATTTTGGCTCAAGGTTTTGGATGCATGAGAAGAATTCCTCTCTATACAAGGCTTTGGCTAGCAAGGTTATTTGAAGCAAACACAAGTATAAACTATGACAACAAGACGTATATAAAAACATATTACAAGCATTATAAAACTCTACATTGTCTTCCTTGTTGTTCAAACACTTTAACTAGAAAATATCTAGACCTTAGAGATACCAAACATGCAAACCAAATTTCAACAAGCTTTACGGTAGTTCTTCATTAATAGGTTTTAACTACATGATTTAAAAGCTTAAACATGATCTACTTGAGAGCTCAAGACAATTGCCAAGCATCACAAAAAATTCAAGACAATGATCTACAAGAACATGTATATCTTTTCTTTATACCATCTACCACATTTAGCATTTTCTGTTTCCAACCAAACACCAATCAACATATTTAAACATAAACTCTCCAAGTAATTAACAATGAAACAAGAGAGTATAACATAAGAGAACTAACAGCTCTAAACAAGAGATGCATGAAAAACAAGAGCTGAAAGTATCAAAGTAACATAGAGGAATACTCAACTAATATAAGTGAAGAATACGAGTATTCATAAGAAAAAGCAGAGCGTGTATCTCTCCCACAAAGGAATGCTAGGATCCATCTTATTCAGAGAATGAAAATAATAAAACAGAAATAAAAACAAGCAGACGCTTCAAGTAAAGCACATAAGATGTGACGGAATTAAAATATAGTTTCACTAGAGATGACCTGATAGTTTGTTGATAAAGAAGGGGATGCCTTGGGCATCCCAAGCTTTGACGCTTGAGTCTTCTTGAAATATGCTTAGGTGACCCACGGGGGCATCCCCAAGCTTAGGCTGTTTCATCTACTTGATCACATCATATCATTCTCTCTCTTGATCCTTGAAAACTTCCTTCACACCAAACTTTTCATAAACTTCATTAGACGGGTTAGTACTCCAAAACATTAATCCACTTTGTTTCTGTTGTGACACATTGCAAGAACTCAATAAAACATTAGCTACAGCCCTCTATGATAGAGAACCTTGCTTAAAGTCCACAAGAGACAATGCAAAAACAGAGACAGAATCTGTCAAAACAGAACAGCCAGTAAAGATGATTTTTGTTGAGGCACTTAACTTGCTCAAATCAGAAAACTCAAAACTAATGAAAGTTGCGTACATATCTGAGGATCACGCACAGAAAATATTAGATTTTTTCGATTTTTCTGTAGGGAGTTATGCATTAAACGGTGGACAGAAGAAAGCTGTTTCTGCGCAGAAATCCAAATCTAGTATCAACTTACTATTAGAGGCTTAACTTGACACAACAATGCAATAAAGTAAAGATACAAAGGAATTGCTACAGAGGTAGGCATGATCCTTGACTCAATAAAATAAAAATTACAGAAATAAAACATGGGTTGTCTCCCAAGAGCGCTTTTCTTTAATGACTATTAGCTAGGCTTGACAGTTATAATGATGCTCTCATGAAAATAGAAAATGAAGCAAAAGGAGCATCAAGAAGCAAATTCAAAATACATTTAAGTCTAGCCCACTTCCTATGCATGGGGATCTTGTACACAAATAAATTCACAAAGAACAAAGTGACAAGCATAGGAAGATAAAACAAGAATAACTTCAAAACTTTTAGCATATAGAGAGGTGTTTTAGTACCATGAAAACTCCTACAACCATATTTTCCTCTCTCATAATAATTTTCAGTAGCTTCATGAATAAACTCAACAATATAAGTATCACATAAAGCATGCTTTTCATGATCTATAAACACATAATTTTTATCAAGCTCCAAAATAGTAGGATTAAAATTTTCGAACCCACTTTTAACAATTTTATAACAAGATGATTGATCATTCTCAAGAGATATGGGACTCCTAGATAAAGTCAAGACCTCTCCAATCCCATTTTCAATAGTAGTACAACTAATATTATCAAGTAACATAGGACCATCATCTAGAGCTTTATCATAAACATTTTCTTAGCAAACTTTCTCATTACCATGCATTTCGAAATTAGGCAAAAATAAAGGATTTTCATAAGATTTATCAAAATAGCATGGATTATCATATATAACAGTAGCATAATTATTCTCACAAGTTTTACTCATAGGGAATATTTCAAGAGAATCCACAGGAACATAACATTCATCCTCCTTTGGTAAGCATGGGGGACAATCAAATAGTGTAAGAGATGAAGAGTTACTCTCATTAAAAGGTAGGCATGGGTAGCTAATCCATTCTTCCTCCTTTTGTTCATCACTCTCCTCTTCTTTTTCATCTAATGAGCTTTCAGGTTCAGCAATTTCTTCTTCCACAGGTTCCTGCAAATTTTGGATACATTCTTGTGCATGAGTGAGTCTCTCTTTATAATCAATGATATAACAATTATTGCTGAAATTTTCTAGGCAATAATCAAATATAGAAGAGACATAATCTTTAAGGTTATTACAAGCAACACAGGTTTCATAATTTTTTGACATGAAGGATTCTATTTCAGAAGCTCCCATAAATAAAACAAATTGTTCTACTTCTTCAAATCCAAGGTCAATATAGTTATTCCAATGATAGTTCACATTGGAATTTAAGATGTTTAGTATCCTATTTAGAGCAACAATTTATATCATGACGTTTAAGCAAAATTTTAGCAATTGTATTCAACTTTTCTAACACGCCTCTCACGACTTTCCCCTTATATGATTCTCTATACTTTATAAATAATTCATTAAGTTCCATAGAGGTTCTAGCATGTTCTTCCATAACAACAGTTTTTTTTTCGGTTTTTCAAATTTTTATGGATTTTCAGGTATATAAGAAAAATACAAAAAAAAAACTAGACAAAAGTAAACTAAACAAAACACAACTAAACAGAAATAAACTAAGCACAAATAAACTAGACAAGACAAAATAAAATAAAAATAGAGAGAGGTAGAGGGTACTCCCCAGGTGAACTTATGAGTAGAGCTATGCCTCCCCGGCAACGGCGCCAGAAAATAGTCTTGATAACCCACAAGTATAGGGGATCGCAACAGTCTTCGAGGGAAGTAAAACCCAAATTTATTGATTCGACACAAGGGGAGACAAAGAATACTTATAAGCCTTAACAGCGGAGTTGTCAATTCAGCTGCACCTGGAAAAGCACTAGTAACAGGGGTGATGTGAAAGCAGCAGTAATATGAGGGCAATAGTAACAGTAACACAACAGCAGTAGTAGTAACACAGAGGCAATGGCACCAGAAAATAGTCAAGTGCGTAGTTGACAGTAAAGCAATGATGATGACAGAAGGACCGGGGTTCCCAGCTATCTACACTAGTGGTAACTCTCCAAGAATAAGTGTTGGGTGAACAAATTACAGTTGGGCAATTGACAGTATTGAAATAACATTAAGACAGAACATCCAGTTTATTAATCATGTAGGCATCTTTTCCATATATAGTCATACGTGCTCGCAATGAGAAACTTGCATCACATCTTTTGTCCTACCAGCCCGTTTGCAGCGGGGCCTCAAGGGAAACTACTGGTAATTAAGGTACTCCTTTTAATAGAGCATCGGAGCAAAGCATTAGCACTTAGTGAAAACATGTGATCCTCATATCTAAGCCATCCCCTCCAGTTATCCCAGTTGCTGTCACTCTGGGGCCTCGGGTTCCGGACAGAGACATGTGCAAACAACTTGTAGATACAATCTAAGCAATAATTATAGAGCTTGAATCTAAGATCATGCCACTCGTGCACTAGTGACAAGCATTAAACACAACAAGATTGCAGCAACAATAACTTCACAAACTTATAGATAGACTGATCATAATGTAACAATTCATCGGATCCAAACAAACACAACACTGATTACATCATATGGATCTCAATCATGTAAGGCAGCTCATGAGATCATTGTATTGAAGTACATGGGAGAGAGAGTACCAACTAGCTACAGCCAAGAACCCGTAGTCCATGGGGGAACCACTCACAAACCATCATGGAGTTGAAGTGGAGGCGGTGGAGTCGATGGAGATGGCTCCGGGGGTCAATCCTTGTCCCGGCAGGGTGCCGGAACAGGAACTTTTGACCCCCGAAACTTGTCTTAGATGGCGGCGGCGCTGCGGAACTCTTCTCGGGAAAAGGCTCACGTGTTAGGTCTTAGATATCTGGGGGGGTATAAGTAGGCGAAGGGGCGAAGGCGGTGGAGGCCCGAGGGCCCCACACCCTGTCCTCGCGCGGCAGAAGGGGAGCCGTGCCGGGAGGGGGTGTGGGCCCCTCGGGGCTCCCCTCCATGTACTCTTCGGTGTTCTGGAACCTCCCGGAAAAAATAGGGACTTTTACGTTTGGTTTGTCCAATTCCGAGAATATTTCCTTAACAACTTTTCTGAAACCAAAAACAGCAGAAAACCGGGAACTGGCACTGTGGCATCTTGTTAATAGGTTAGTCCCAGAAAATGCATAAAATGATATAAAACATGTAGCAATTGGTATAATATAAGCATGGAACATAAGAAATTATAGATACGTTTGAGACGTATCTCCCCGCCATCCTTCTACCAAGAAGCCGTCCGAACGCCACGCTGCCCAGAAATGATAAACTTTGCATTAGTTCGTTGTGCTACAATTTGCCCTTTATTGTAAAAGTCTAGAACTTAATGACTCTGCCGTTCTGCTTTGTTTCTACAAGCGCTTTTAACTTGTCTTTGCCGTTACTGCTGTTCTCCACGTCCTTGAGGGACCCTCTGGCCTGCAGGCATGCAAGCGAGGACTCGACTGATCGAGCATGCACTCTCAAGCCCCGCAGTTACCCTGACGGGCCGCTCACCCCGATGGTACGCTCGCTCCCGAGGGGTATTTTGGCAATCCGTGCCGCTTGCTACCCCCGGAAGAGCCGCTACCTCGCGAGTGCTCGTACGACGGTCGAGCCTTTGCCTTTCGCTAGCCGCTAGTGTGTTTTGCACCGATCTTATCCACGAAAAGACATGATTCACGAGAGATCACTGGGTTTTTCGGGATGACTTATCTTTTATTCATGATGGAAGTTCTTGAGTGGTAGCCTGATGCTCCCGGGTACATCTTGTCGCACGGTGATCCTTTTTGGGTACAAGTTTCAGCAAATCTCAGAGGATCATACAAGGTGGTGCGTCGATGGCTTCCTCCGCCCGGGAGCAGCGGTCGGCCAACCTCCACAGCTCTTCCAGGGTGGTGATTAGCCGGGTGTTCAGTTTCACGCGCATCCTTGCGTCCCATACGTTCATGTGGAAGAGGAGGATGACGCGCTGCTCCAGGGAGTCTGTGGTGGAAACCCTGTCCGCGACAGCTCGGAACCTCCAGACAAAGTGGCACAGCTTCTCTCCTTCCATCTGCACCAAGCGGTGTAGATCGAAGACTGACGCCGGGAATGGAGTGCAGCAGGTCATGACGTGTTAGCTCGCTTGTCCTTCCATGTCGTCCCGAGAACGGCGCCGGGGATTGGAGCTCTGGACAGCATCTTCCTCGAGCTGCTCCACGGGTTGCTTGCCGCGGAGGTCTTCAGCTTGCCCCCTTCCCGGGGACAACGGCTCGGGGTTGTCAGTGCGGACTTCGGTGTTGGTGACGACGACCTCGGTTTCGACGACGCCCGCATGGCTAGCGGAGGCAGAGACGGAAGAGTCGTGGCACTGGAGGGCGAAGTTTAGCACGCCTACCTAGCTAGAGATCCAGGCCTTCGAACAGGGGTTGGTTTTGCAGAGGTCCGGAGGGTAGGAGAGGAGCGCTCGCGCGGCTCCCAAGGCCTCCTTCAGCCCCCGGCCTTGCTGGAGCGTGCGCTGGGCTTGTTCCCCGGAAGCTTCTCCGGCTTCGGACATGGTGCCCGCTGGTGGTCAGGGAAGATCTTGTCCTTGTTTGCGGAGAGAACGTGTCGTTTCCCAGATCGCAGGTCTCGAAGCCGATATTGCCGTTGATGAAGACCGCAGCGTAGGCCTTGCGCCAGCAAAACGGCTTGAGGCAGATCTTGACGAAGAAGGACTCGGCGCAGTTCTTGACGAAGAAGAAGAACTTGACGAAGATATCCGAGTTGATGAAGACGAGATCAGCGCTTGCGCCCCCTACCTGGCGCGCCAGATGTCGTGTCTCAAATCACGAACACCGGGGATGCGAGGCACCCCCTTAACTTTGTAGATTCGGTAGAGGCGCGAAGGAGGCTGGAAACGTCTCCCGGGGGACGATCGTCAGTCAAGTTCCTCTCTTGCTCTCCGATCTCGACGTGGTATGCAAACAAGGAAAGCACACAGCGATCTACCCAGGTTCAGGTCGCCCGAAGGCTAACGGCCCTACTCCTGCATGTCTGGATAGATGGTTGGATCATGGTGTGGCTACAATGGAGTTTCCCGGCGAGGTACCCGGCAGGGTGCTCCGACTAGAGGAAGGGGGAGGACAGATCCTTGCCCAGAGGAGATCACCTTCCTTCCATTCCTCCTTCTAGCCTAGCTTAGTGGTTGTCTTCTACCTTGGATCGCCGGTCAGTTCTTCGCTAGAGCTTGCTTACTCCTTAAGCTAGCTTCAGCCGGTCCCCTCTCCTCCATGCCCTTGGTCCTCCTTTTATAGGGAAAGGGGATACCACAGAGGTCATGCAAGGAGCGTGAGCGGTTCTTGGCAGGAAGCAACCCCTCTCCGTGGTGGAGACGGCGACGTGGCCTCTTCTCCTCCAAGTATCCGTCTTCGGGTGGTTGAGTCCTCTGGCACCTTTGGGGACAGCAGCTGGCGCGGGCTGACAGTGGGTAGGTGGTGTCCCCTGGCCGCGCCTTGCTTCCCAAGTCTTCTGGGAGCTTCTACCATCCTCTGGAAGGTGGTGGAAACCTTATGTTCTCGCCGTACGGTCTTGTACCCGAGAGGAAGCTCGGCCCCGCCGGGGACTCGCGCTCTCGGGGTCCTTGGTTCCTTCCGGGTCACAGGAGGCCCCGGGGGTCCTGTGCACCCGGGAGGTCTTGTGTGGCGCGGGTGCGCCCGCCAGGCCTTGCGTCGAGTCTTGGCCTTGTTCATCCTTGTGCTGGGCCCACAGGCGGTGAACCCACTTAGGCAGCGCTAGGGGAACCCCATGTTCCACTACTGCGACAAAACTTATTAGTGAAGAACTACCGTAAAACTTGTTGAAATTTGGTTTGCATGATTGGTATCTCTAAGGTCTAGATATTTTCTAGTAAAGGTGTTTGAACAACAAGGAAGACAATGTAGAGTTTCATAATACTTGCAATATGTTTTTATATACGTCTTGTTGTCATAGTTTATACTTGTGTTTACTTCAAATAACCTTGCTAGCCAAAGCCTTGTACAGAGAGGGAATGCTTCTCGTGCATCCAAAACCTTGAGCCAAAACCCATGCCATCTGTGTCCACCATACCTACCTACTACATGGTATTTTCTGCCATTCCAAGCAAATACTTTGTGTGCGACCTTTTATTCAAAACTTATTATCCCTTATTTGTGTCAATGTTTATGAAGGGGATCGCAGGCAGAAAACAAAAAAATTCCTAACAGCGATAACCAAAAACTAGCCAGGATCTATACTATGCAGATATAGTAGTACGGAGGAGATCGGTATACATACCCTTGTAGACCGAAAAGCGGGGATTACGCTCCCGCACAAGCGTTGCTGACGTAGACGCCGTAGCCGACCTCAAGGTCGCGGAGAACTTGGCGCGACGAAGAAGATGATGACGCGGCGATGTCGATGAAGCCGACGAAGACCTCGAGGCTGTGTGGAGGAAGCAGACCTCCAGCACCACTAGCGTGGCACCTCGCAGGGCGTTACACACGTACGGTGAAGCCGACGAACTCCGGGCTCCGATCCAGGGACGAAGCAGCGGAAGACTGGGACCGGAAGACCAGCAGCACGGCGGCGTGCGTATGGTGGAGAAAACTTATCCTCGGCGCAACTCCAAACAAGGGAGTCACGGAATCCAAGGAGAGAGAAAGAGAGAATTGATTGTTTTTAAAGGCCGTGGGTACCCCCATATATATAGGAGGCCAGGGGCTGCCCAACCTGCCAGGCTGGCGGTGTGGGACTAATCCCACACCCCAGCCGGCCATGGCTGGTGCGCCGGCCCTAGTGGGCCCCATGTGGCCCACTAGGGGCTGGCCGAACCAGGCCTCCTCCCTTTGGAGGACTCTTCCCCCCCTCATGGGCCTCTTTGCCTGGGGAGGCCCATTTAGGGTAAATTGCCTTTAAAAATTCAGAAAAAATTAAATAAAAATATATTTAACTATTAATTACATTAATTAATATTAAATACATATTACATAATTTATTCCGGCTCCGAAAACTATTTCGTCGCTGCCCGATCTCCATCGGAACTTTCCCGGGACGTTCCCGGTGCTCTCTTTTCCTATTTTCTCTTCCGGTCTAAATGTCGACTCCCCTTAAGTGTGTTACCCTAGCGGTTCGATTATCTCTTCAGACATGATCGAGACTCCTCTCCGATCAATGACTAATTCGTGGACCGAGGATACCCAGAATTAATCCCTGCGAGATAACGAATACTTTCCCGTTCGAACCTAGACGTCTGAGTCTTAAACCTTTTGCCATGCGATACTTAGCACGTCCGAGACTCGTTCATAGATATCTCCATACCTAGCTTGATCTCATTACCGACACTGCTAACTTCTACTCGTCCATGATATTATGTCCTGGTGACCTAGTCACACGCTTGCAAGCTCGTTTGACATAATCTCACCGAGTGGGCCCTAGAGTATCTATCCTGCTATGCGGACTGGCAAATCCCGCTCTTGACCCCCGTCTCAACATACTCCTTTCTGACACCCGAGAGGGACACCTTTATTGTCACACTATGTAAGATATGACGTTTGATGCAATCAAAGTGTCTTCCAGGAATAGCAATAAGAGTAGATCTCACGGTCAAAGGCGTAATGACTACGTCCTACAAATATTGGGTATGTCCATCACGTCATTCTCCCAATGACATGACTCCATTGTCAACTGACATAAATGTCACATGATCGGGAAACCTCGATCATCAATTGCCCAATGAACTAGTTAGATAGAGGCTACTAGGAACCTGGTTGTTTAACTACCACACGTGTATTAATGTTTCCGCTTAATACAGTTATAGCATGGTATAAAACATATAATGAACAATTGAGATATGACGAATAAACTATATTTATTAAGTGCCTCTAGGGCATATCTCCTTCAGTCTCCCACTTGCACTAGAGTAACACTTAATCTTGTTTACAACTTGGTAAAAGCTCAACACCCATAACAACTTGGTGCATGCTTGTCTCGTGGAAGAGGAATACAGTCAACAGATCTCACACATTGAGACCTATATGTGCTTTGCAGCACTTCTATGTCACCTAGTTTGACATCATCCCGCATCTTACGATGACGGCAAAATATATCTTAGTCGATGGAGTGAGACTCGAACCTTCGCGTAGAATGGGCCTTAAAAGTCTAAGAGATCTATTAAGGGGGACCACATATGCTCGGAAAACCGCTCAGTCCAATCACACTTGCTACTTCTGAAGTTGCCATATATTTCTATACCTATTATGTAGAATATGCGACAGTGCATCCATATGCGACTTCGCAAGCTAACCATGTCTTTCTTCAAAATAAAGGACATCTCCTATATGAGATTTCTAGTCGTATGGGTCAGTGTCATAACTTGCATCATCGTAACCGTTTTACGGCAAGTTGTCTTTCCACTCTTACCCTTTACCAGAAAACATATCTTTAGTTCTCACAGACACTAAAGAATATACTTAACGTTTGTTCATTGATCCACACAAGGATCACTCTAGAACCCGTTCTTCAACCAAGAACTTGGGTCACACCAAGTCGAGCTTTCAGTCTGATAGAATCTATGTCTAAGGCATAGAGAATGTCGAACATCATTTTCTATCACTGAAAATGCCAAGATAAACTTAATATTTTACCTAGTCATACAAGCAAGAACCTTTTTCTTCGCTTGTTCTATTCTGAAACACTTCAGAATCTTAATTTAGGAAAATATTCCGACCTAATGTTATTAAGCCCCTTTTGATCTATACAATTATAGATCGGATGCCTAATACTCCTAACTTCACTCATAGAAAATTTAATCACTTAAATAATCCTTTATACTTTGCTAGAGGATCTGTATCATTCTCAATATGTCGTTACATAAAATCAGGAATGACACTTAGCTCCCACTTAAATACGCCATCCGTATATAAGACCAAGGAATTTCTTTTAGCTCCCACTCAAATATGCCATTCACATATAAGATCAAGAAAAGCTACTTAGCTCCCACTCACTTCTTTGCAAATGCAAGTTTCTTCAACTATTCTGGACAACTCCAAAATCCTTTGATCACATCATCAAAATGAAGATTCCAGCTCCGATATGCTTGCTTCAGCCCATGAATGGACAGCTGAAGTTTGCATACATGTTTAGCATCCTTAGGATCACCAAACCATTTCATTGTACTAATTACAACTCTTTCTCAATGATACCATTAAGAAACATGGTTTCCTTATCCATCTATCAATTTCTCAATTTGAGATTATAGTAATTGCTAAACGACCCCGAATAGATTTAGGCTTTGCCACTTGAGACAAAATCTCGTTGTGGTCAACTTTTGAATCTGTCGGAACTGTTTCACGACAAATCGATCCTTATCAGCGTCTATTCTCTCATAAAATTCCATATTCTATTAACAGCCTAGATGCCATCAAGAAGATCTCCCAAGTCATTACCTGGTAATCGTACATGGATTTTATCTCGGATCATATATGACTCATAGCCATTTCTCAGACTTAGGTCTACCATCTCTTCTTCGTAGTTCGTAGGTATGTCATATTCCATTAACATGACCTTCATAACAAGATTGTCGTACCACACAGTGCGGAACACAACCTCGTACGCCTACGTTCTTAGTATGAGCTCAGAGCATCATGATCTTTATCATCAGCTTCTTTCAAGTTGAGGAGCATAACACCGGAAACACTTTCCGTTGCGCCACTCTGATGCCTGGAGAGAAAGTTCATTAACTTCGTCTTGCTCTACTTTCCTTCCCACTTATACCCTCGGACAAGAAACTATTTCTTTTAAAAGGTATATTCCGGCAACGTTTTTGCCTATGTCGTGAGACATGTACCCAACTCGTTCTTAATTTAGGTACGGTACACTACAAAGATTTATCCATTTTAGGTACGATCACATCGAAACACTAAATTGCTGAAACGACAATCTAGGCTAAAAGCCATGCCATCACTCATATGGTATTGTCTCCATGGATTTAAATGGTTTCCCTATTATCTAACGTGAATGTTATGTTTCTACCATACGACTCCAATGATCACAATAATTCGATAAGAGATTTATTTACCACACACTATCCGATAGGGTGCGATTACGACGTCCTACCATAACACTATGGTGTTCCATGCGACGTAATTTGTGGAACTCTTCTCACAAGTCTTCCAATGATATGCCAACATTATAACTCAAATCTTTATTTTCTCGATCTGTATCGCAGGAATTTGATTTTCTTGTTAAATTTATTTCCTACTTCATTCTGTACTTGTTTGATCGAATCAAAATTTCCAGATTAATATTCCCTAAGTGGATATCCATATATCTACTCGGAATATTCATGAAGTCTATGAAATAAAGACTTCCACTATACGTTAAAGTACTTCATTGATTCACATACACCCATATGCATGATTCTCAACAAGTTATACTCAAAACGTTCAGTGAAGTTTACGAAATAAAGGTCTCCACTACACGTTAATTACTTCATTGATCCACACAAATCTATATGCATGATTATCAATAAGTCATATGACCGCTTTCCGAAAACGGTGTCTTAGTTATCTTGCAAGTGTCAAAAGATCAAATCTAAGGACTTGTAGATCCATCCGTATGGAGATTGTTCATTGACTATAACATTGACATGACTTAAACGGTAGTGCCACACGAATGTGGTGTCTCTATTAAGTTTGTATCCTTTGGCATTAATATTATGAATGTGGGAACTTCTACCATCTAAATTCAAATCGGCTTATGATCATTACTTCATAAATATAGGACAACGATTTTGTCACTAACATATATGAATAATCGTCTCGCTAGAGGAGACACATTTATAACGATCATACTAACAGGCGATCAAAGAATTTATTCAAATGGTAGATCTAGAGGGAGAGTGTCTATGGCCATCACAACATTTTGTCTGCCATCATCAACACACATTGTCGCCTCATCCTTCCAAGCTACTCAGGCAGTAAATCTGGTTTTCATAAAACATGACTAGTATCAAAAACTTAGTCACTACTGCGAGTACTTGCTTAGGTAAAACATTCATATCGTGTATATCATATATACACCATCATCATTGATGACTTCCCGGCGATCTGTTTCATCTCCTTGATTCTTCCAACGCAATCAAGAACCATGAAGGTGAACGATTCCCCTTTCATGACATAGTCTATGACAAAACATTTGCATCTGGCAACGTTGTCTGTCATCCAGTGATCGAG
This sequence comes from Poa annua, assembly GCA_026929855.1. Classification (NCBI taxonomy): domain Eukaryota; kingdom Viridiplantae; phylum Streptophyta; class Magnoliopsida; order Poales; family Poaceae; genus Poa; species Poa annua. The sequence continues at coordinate 59,570,301 of CM049434.1, forward strand.
CTGAGCGAGACGTCTCAATGTCATCAAGTATGACCAATGTCATCGAGTATGACCAGTGTCATCAAGTATGACTGCCACGTGCTCCTTCAATGTGTGTATTCTCTTCCATCTTGGTTGAGAAGAAAAACAGTCAATATACTGTTAAACTTCATCAACCCAACTTTAGGTGTATCCCGAGTTTAGCGATCATCTCATATGTTCGCGATCTAACAACTCGTACCCACCGTCAATGCTCTATGGCAGAGATCACAGCATACACTGGACTATGATGATATTATCCGCACAAAAACTCGATAATCCAAATTATCCTTTTGTTAGCGGAATCTCCGGGTTTATCTCCTAGCGGGTATTGTATCACAAAGAGCTAATGGTTTAAACAAGGAGTATCATCAAGCTAAAGTATAAAACTATGAAGTTTGGACCCAACCTTTTAAGTTTCTCAATCGCAGGATTGCGCCTAATTTTTAAAGAAGGCTATTACATTGGTTAATATCTACAAAGGTTTTGCAAAACATAAAGACTTTGTTCATTTTAAAATAGGGTTCAAGTTTTAATAAAATAAAACTACCAGAACTCCCACTCAAAACGAGTATCCCTCTAATCGTTTTAGTGATTACACGATCCTCATCCATTATGCAACCCCTCATCGTCAGAGCCGGCAACATAACTTCAAAGGTAGACATCGACATGTCAATCACAACAACTTTGTGACTCATGCTTAACCTTTCGGTCACCTTGTTCCGAGGCCATGTCTGTACATGCTAGGCTCGCCATAATAACCTTCAACGTAAACGCACGTGCAACATGGCTTACACCCACTGTATGCGAACGACGATATGTCTGACACCCGATCGTCATGGCCTGCCTCATAACGTAGAACTTTCTTGGTGGTGCACGTCGAAGGGAGAACACAAATGGTATTTTGGAGGGATCATCTTATATAACTACCGCCGTGTAACTGTCGGCCCAGTGGGATCCAGGGTGTGTAGAGCCCACTCTCCATAGCCCTCACACGCGACAGAGTCGATGAAACGACTAAGGACCAAGCAAAACGCTTGGACAGGCCCTCGAGAGGAAAAGCCCTCGAGAGGGCTGAAGGGGGCAGCGAAGGCCTGAAGAGGCCCCTCCCGAGGCTGCCCCTCTGCAGGGCCCTCTCCTCTGGAGAGGGGTCAACGCCGATCCCTCCACAAGGCCGCCCAGGCCCTGTGGAGATACTTCGCTACGAAGCAACCGCTCCAGGGCGCGCATGGCCACTGCCGCGCCGCAGAGTGACGCGCGCGTCTGCCCGCGGTGACGACGGCGCCGCAGTTGCCGTTCTGGTAATTAAAGGAGTCAACAAAGCTGTGTCCCATGCGCCGGACTACGAAGCTTTCCCCTTTGGTGATAAAGCAGATGGCCGGCGCTACACTCCAACGGCGACGTCACCGTGGGCACCCCCGCGGTCTCTGCAGTACCAGCTGGACGTCCTGCGTGGACGGTGGCTTTTCTGCGCCAAGGGAAGGCTTTTGCAGTCATGGACTGAGTCCATGTGGGAACCCTTCCGCTGCGCAGGTCGTAGGGATGAGGCCCGAGGCGCCTATAAAAGGGGAGGGAACACCTCCGTAGCAAAGGATCGATCGATCGATCGACTGATCGCACCATAGCTTAACCTAGCCTAGCGATCGAGGAGGAAGGAGACCTCAGCTTCCCTCCTTGAGCTCTACACTGCCGCAAGAGAGCCCTCGGCAAGCTCATTGTACTGTACCCCCTACAACGCAATATGGACAAGCAGGAGTAGCGGTTTTACCTCCTCCAGAGGGCCGTGAACCTGGGTATGGGTTGGTGTTCATCTCTGTCGTGCTGTCCCTCTCCGGGCTCGTCGAGCATCGTCGCCGGGCCGGTCGAGGGTTGTAGACCAACGTGTTCAGTCCCCTCCACGAACTTCTCCTCAGAGAGTGACTATCCCTAGCTTCGTGGGAATCACACCTCGACATCTGGCGCGCCAGGTAGGGGGCTGAGGCGCGTCTTCAACCTCCAGCCGGTCGCCGCGCCATGACGGACACCCGCGCGACGCGCGCCGACAGGCGCGCAGCTGACAGGGCTCATACCGTGCCTGGCACCGCCACCACCCGCGGCCACCGCGGCCGTCCTCGCACGATGGAGCGCGCCAACACCGGCCCACACGTGGAGGAACCTGAGAGCGAGGAGCACCGTGGCAGCGACCACCGCGGCAACAGGGATGCCTCCCCTGAGCACCACGACGATGCTGAGTCTTCGCATCCGTCTCGGCGCCAAAGCGCGTCTTCTCGGGGACGCCCGGAGCCCACGCCGCACACCGCGTTGCTCATGGCCCAGGAGCTCCTCCGCTACCGACCAAGCGCGGAGGCCCACGACCAGTGGCTGGACCGCCTCCACCACCTCGTCGACATCGCGACAACGCGCCCCGCTCCGTCTCGCTCCCTCGTTCACCACTCCGCCCGCGCTAGAACTGCCGCGCCGGATGTGCCTCCGCCGCCGCCAGGACCACCTCCGGCCGCAGCCCAGAGGGCTCCATCTCATGCGTCCTCGCCGCGCGATTGCCAAATTGTGCAGCGCGCCGCGCCAGACGCGCGGGTGGGGATGGAACGCCAGAGAGACCTCCTTGTCGAGGAAATCGGCTAGGCGGGGCAGCAGAACCGCAGGGCTCTCCAGGGCGGCACCGCCACATACGCCACCGGCTGCATGGCCTTCACCCGCGCCCTGCGCCGCGTGGTATGGCCGCAGAAGTTCAGGCCAGCCCTCCCCAAGGGCTACGACGGGTCAAGCAACCCCATCGAGTTCCTGCAGCTCTACACCACCTCTATCCAGGCTGCAGGAGGAGACGACAAAATCATGGCCAACTGGTTCTCCCACGCGCTCAGGGACTCCACGCTGTCGTGGCTCCTCAACCTGCCCGAGGACTCCATCGACTCCTGGGAGGAGCTCTGCAGGCAGTTCGTCGCCAACTTCAAGGGCACCTACGAGCGCACGCTCACCCACAACGACCTGCGCGCTGTGGTGCAGAAGAAGGATGAGACTCTCCGCAAGTACATCCAGCGCTTCAGCCAAGTGCGCAACAAGATCCCGAACATCCCTGACACGCAAGTCATTGCCGCCTTCAGGGAGGGCGTCACAAATCGCAGGATGCTCGAGAAGCTGGGCATTCACGACAAGCTCACCTTTGTGGTGAAGCTGTTCGACCTCGCTGACAAGTGCACCAACGCTAAAGAGGGGCTCCTCTTCGTCAAGATGAGCCAGCGGACGGACGACCTGGCTGAGGGATCCAAGAGCCACAAGAAGCGCGAGGAACCAAGCGCAAGACCACCGCTGTCCTGGCGGCGGAGCCAGCCGCCAGGAACGCCCGCAGAGGCTCCCCTGAGCCTGGCGACAAGGAGGCGGACAACCGTCCGTTCTGCGTCTACCACAACAGGCGCGGCCACGCCACAGACAACTGCTTCGATCTCAAGAGGCTGAGCCGAGAGAGCGAGCGCGAAGAACGCAACGGGAGCCGCGGCAGAGGCCGCGGCTACCACAGGGACGGCAGAGGCGGACGCGGTGGCGGCTATCAGAAGCCGCCAGGCACTCAAGCCAATGCTGCCGAGAAGAACAACAACCTCCCTGACGAGGAAGATGGAGGCTATCAGGCCCCAAGGGGGGCTATGGCCTGCATCCTCGGTGGAGCCCAGGCGCCCAAGTCGAACAACCAGTTCAAGCAGTTCGCCCGCGAGCTCAATGCCGCGCTCCCGAGCACCGAGACCTCCAGGCCCCTCAAGTGGTCCCAGTACACCATCGCCTTTGACGCCAAGGACCACCCTAAGTCGACCAAGACTGTTGGAACCCTCCCCCTGGTCTGCTCCCCCACCATCAACAACATCACCGTCTCCAAGACGCTCATTGATAGGGGAGCTGGCCTGAACGCCATCTCTGTCGAGACCTTCGAGACTCTTCAGGTGCCTTACGAGTGGCTCATGCCCTCCAGGCCATTCACAGGGGTCACTCGTGGTTCAATCGAACCTCTGGGGCAGGTCCGGCTGGCCGTCACCTTTGGCACGCAGAAGAACTACCGCACCGAGCTGATCGACTTCGACGTCGCACACATTGGCCTGCCGTACAACGCCATCCTCGGCTACCCCGCCCTCGCGAAGTTCATGGCCGTCACGCATCACGCCTACAACATGGTCAAGATCCCCGGCAGCGCTGGCACCATCGCCATCCATGGTCATATCCTAGACGCCACGCGCGCTGTCGAGAGCGCCTACAAGGCAGCTGCCATGGCGTTTCCGGCTGACGAGGACATGGAGCCTCTCGAGAGGCCTCAGAAGAAGAAACAGATGTTCTCTCAGGAGCAAGCTTCCACGAAGAAGGTGTCGTTGGGCACCAGTGGCTCGGGGGCTGAGGGGACAGGGGCCAGCATCACCATAGGCGCTGCCCTGCCTCCCAAAGAGGAAAGCGCGCTCGTCGCCTTCCTTCGGGCAAACTTTGACATGTTCGCATGGACTCCGTCAGACATGTCCGGTATGTCCGGTGTACCAAGGGAGGTGATCGAGCACAACTTAGCCGTGTGTCCAGACGCACGCCCCGTCAAGCAAAAAGCACGCAAGCAAGCCCCCGAGAAGCAAGCATTCATCGTCAAGGAAGTACAGAAGCTAAAAGCGGCAAATGTCGTCCGCGAAGTCGTGCACCCCACTTGGCTCTCCAACGGCGTGGTTGTCCCTAAACCCGCTGGAGGAGGCCGACTCTGCATCGACTACACAGATGTCAATAAAGCCTGCCCCAAGGACCCATACACCATGCCGAGGATAGACCAGATCGTGGACTCCACCGCCGGCTGTGACCTCCTCTGTTTTCTGGACGCCTTCTCTGGTTATCACCAGATCAAAATGGCTAAAGAGGACGAGGAGAAAACAGCATTCCTCACCCCTTGTGGTGTGTGTTGCTACACTTGCCTGCCCTTTGGCCTGAAGAACGCCGGCGCCACTTTCCAGAGTCTCATGAGGATAGCCTTGGGGGCACAGATGGGCAGAAACGCAGAAGCCTATGTCGACGACATCGTGGTCAAGTCTCGCGAGGGAGACACCCTCTTGAAGGATCTCGAGGTGCGCAAGGTGAACATCAAGCTGAACCCCGCCAAGTGCGTCTTCGGGGTGCCTTCAGGCAAGCTCCTCGGATTCCTCGTGTCCCACCGCGGCATAGAAGCAAACCCCGACAAGATCAAGGCCATAGAAGGGATGCAGCCTCCTCGCCGACTCAAGGACATGCAGCGCCTAGCAGGCTGTATGGCTAGCCTGGGCCGCTTCATCTCTAAGTTCGGCGAGAGAGCCCTGCCATTCTTCAAGATCATGAAGAGATCCGGCACATTCAAGTGGACCCCTGAGGCGGACAAGGCTTTCGAGGACCTGAAGAGATATTTGGCCAGCCCACCAGTCATGGTGGCCCCCAGGACAGGCGAGCATCTGAAGCCGTACCTATCAGCCACTCCTCAGACCGCAAGCGCCGTCCTGGTGGTCGAGAGGGAAGAGCCAGTCCTCCCCAAGAAGAGCGCTGCCACTCCAAGCCCAAAGCCGCCCGACAAAGATCTCGGCGAAGGAGCAGCCTCCACAGACCCACTGCCAGGCCCACAGCCTCAAGTCGAGTCTGCTCCCAACACCCTTGCCGAGACCCCTCCACAGGCGGATCTCCACAAGGGTCCTGAAGAGCCTCCATAGAGGGCTGACGCTGCACCCCCGTCGACAACCCTTGTCGAGCACCCCGTCTACTTCGTCAGCACAGTGCTGCGGGACGCTCGGGAACGGTATCCAATGCAGCAGAAGCTCCTCGTCGCGCTCCTCATCGCCTCCAGGAAGCTACGACACTACTTCCAGGGCCACCCCATCACGGTGGTCACTTCCTTCCCCCTGGAGCAGATCCTGCGCAATCCCAACGCCACAGACCGTGTCGCGGGATGGAACATAGAGCTGCAGCCATTCAACTTGCGCTTCGACACCACAAGAGTCATCAAGGGAAGAGCGCTGGCGGACTTTGTCGCAGAATGGACTGACCCAAGCCCTGAAGAGCCTCGTGGAGAAGAGGCCGAGCCCTCCGGAGACATAATGCCCAGCCACTGGACCATGCACTTCGACGGAGCCTTCGCTTGCCGCAATGGCGGGCCAGGCGTCGTCTTGACCTCGCCCAAAGGCGACAAGCTCTACTACGCTGTCCAGTTGTGCTTCACGATTGACAAGATCTCCAACAACATCGCTGAATACGAAGGCCTCCTCGCCGGCTTAAGGGCCGCCATCGCTTTAGGCGTCAAGCACCTGCTCGTCAAAGGCGACTCCCAGCTGCTTGTCAACTTCTCCAACAAAAGCTATACGCCTAAGGACGACCACATGGCCGCATACCTTGAAGAGGTCCGCAGGCTCGAGAAGGACTTCAGGGGCATGGAGCTCATGCACATCCCGAGGAAAGAGAACCAGGAGGCCGACGACATCGCCAAGCGAGCCTCGCGAAGGCAAGCCCAACAGGCAGGCGTTTTTGAAGAAAGGCTCGCCAAGGCATCCATCAAGCAGCCTCGAGAGGCTACAGCCGCAAGCACGGACGAAGCACTCCCACCACCTCCTGAAGCTGGGGCACCCGACTGTGGTCCCCACACAGGGGAGCGTCTGTTGCTGACGGCGGCTCACCAAGACACAGGCTGGATTGACGAGCTCAAAGATTACTTGGCAAAAGGGATCCTCCCCGGGGAAGATGCGGAAGCAGAGCGAATCGCTCGACAGGCAAAATCCTACTGCATCCTGGAGGGAGACCTGTACCGCAGGCGCCCAAATGGCATCGCGCTCAAATGCGTCCCTCCCGAGGAAGGCCGAACGCTGATCAAGGACATCCATAGCGGGGAGTGCGGCCACCACTCGTGTGCGTGCACCCTCGCAGGCAAGGTCTTCAGGAGCGGATTCTACTGGCCACAAGTTCTTCAAGATGCGGTCACCATCGTCCAAGCATGCGACGCCTGCCAGTACCACGCCAAGCAAATTCATCAGCCGGCGCTGGGGCTCCAGACCATCCCGCTCTCCTGGCCGTTCGCGGTCTGGGGGCTGGACATTCTGGCCCCTTCCCGAAGTCGCAGGGGGGCTACCGCTTCCTCTTCGTGGCCGTCGACAAGTTCACCAGGTGGGCCGAGGTTGAACCAGTGCGCACCATACCAGCCGAAGCAGCGGTGAAATTCATCAGGAGCCTGGTCTGCCGCTTCGGAGTGCCTAATCGCATCATCACCGACAATGGCTCACAGTTCGCCAGCGGCATCTTCCGGGGTTACTGTGAAAAACTCGGCATCAAGCTCTGCTTCGCCTCGGTGGCTCATCCACGGAGTAGTGGTCAGGCCGAGCGAGGAAATGCGGAAGTCCTTAAGGGCCTCAAGACCAGAAGCTTCAACATCCTCAAGGGCCACGGCAAGGGCTGGATCGACGAGCTCCCATCTGTGCTCTGGTCCATGCGCACGACCTCTTCAAGACCCACGGGTGAAACGCCGTTCGCCCTTGTCTACGGAGCCGAAGCAGTCCTCCCCGCAGAAATCAGGCATGGATCCCCACGGGTCCTTGCCTTCAACGAGGACACCCAAGAGGACCTCGACAACGACGACCTGCTGCTTCTCGAGGGACTGCGCCGCCGTGCCGCCCTCAGAGCAGAAAAGTACCAGCAAGACCTGCGACGCTACCACAGCCGCCATGTGCGCTCACGCACTCTTGAGGCGGGCGACCTCGTCCTCAGGCGAATCCTCTCCAGAGAAGGCCTCCACAAGCTCTCACCGATGTGGGAAGGCCCCTACAGGGTCTCCCACATCGCCAGGCCTGGCGCGGTACGCCTCGAGACTGAAGACGGCATCCCCGTCAAGAACCCGTGGAACATCGCACATCTACGCAAGTTCTACCCGTGATCATTGTCACGCCAGGCAGTTTTTGTCTCTAGAGGGAAGCTCATGGCTTCACCTCCAAGCTTCTCTTGAGGGTCAGCCCTCCGAGCTCTCCTGCTAATGAGCCACCGCAGGCCGCAGTGAATCTCTGCCACTAATGGGTGGTCCCCATGCCTCGACATGGAAGGAACGTTAGCTTGGCAAACCCAAGTGTAATGAACCGATTTTGTTCCCAAGCGAACAATGCGCTCAGGCGCCATTTCGTTCCCAAGTGAACAATGCGCTCAGGCGCCATTTCATTCCTAAGTGAACTCTGCGCTGAGGCGCCGCTGTGTAATATTTCAATGGCAAGTTTACTTTCGTCATTTACTTTTCCATGTGCGCTTATATTCTTCCCATGCGCACCTCGCGAGCGTGGGCTGAGTACGGTGCCTGTGCCTCAAGAGCACCCCAGCAGCACTGCAAAATCCAAGGGACCCTGAGCTCTGGCTAAAGGGCATGCTCCCGGATACACGCCACCTCTCCAAAGGACCTTGGTACTCTCTCTCCTCGCGAGATACCCATGAGGAAACCTATAAGCGCGCATGAGTCCCAACTACCATGCTCTAGCGTTTTGGTTCGCCTCTCTAACATTCACAGGGAACAAGAGTCTCTCCAAGCTTGTGGAGGAGAAACTCGGCCCCTGGAGAAAAACGCATCGCCAAGGGAGTCCTACGCAGGGCGAAAGCCTCGCGAAGCTAAGTTCCCTGCTCACACCAAGAGAATCTCTGCATCTCTCTCACGAGCACTCTGCGTCCCTCGAGCGTTTCTTTTCCCTCACTCTCCATGGACTGCTTGCGCGTCAAAGGGGGGCCCTTGAGCATCGCGCCTCGAGGACTCTTACCTCTCTAAGCCTTAAACTCCCCCCGGCCTTGCCGAGTCATTGCTCGAGCATACCGCAGCGGCGGAGTCATAGCGCGAGGAGAATGGTCCTAGCGACACAGAGCGAAAAAGACATGGAATTGAAGCAAAAGGCCCTCGAGGGGCACGCACACAAACTTAGCAGCGCATGCTTAAAAATATGAAGTATATTGCAGACTGCGAAGCAAAAGTCTTTAAGACAAATATCTCTACGGCGCTACAAGCGCATTACATTTCAGGAAGAAGTCAGGCAGAGGCCTCGCCGCCGTCCTCCCCGGACCCTTCTCCTCCAGGCTCGCCCTCCTCGTCGTCGCCCTCCTCGCCGCCATCATCCTCCGCCGCAGCCCGCTTGAAGCGGCTGCAGAAGTCGTCGACCTGATCGCGGATGGAGTTGGAGATCTTCCACCCTTTCTCCCCCTCGAGAGGCTCGGTCACCGTGGTGAAGTCGAAGCCAGGATGGAGGTGCTGGAGGTTGGTGAAGATGCGGTCGACCGCTACCGCCAGGAGCTGGCGGCACTCCTCCTCTGCGACGTCGCGGAGCTCCGCGGCAGGGCCCTCGAGCGCTGTGAAGAGCTGCTTGAAGTACATGAGGTAGGTGGCGGCGTCGGAGTTGCCTTGAACGGGGACGGCCGGCGCTTCCGCTCCCAGCTTCGCGGCGAGCTCGTTGCTCCGGCCCACTAAGGACTAGAACATGCGCTCCCGCTGCTGCGAGAGCACCCGCGCTGCCTGAGCACTCTCAGCAGCCTCCACCGCCTTCTCCACAGCAGGGCCCACCTGCTGGTTCATCTCCTCCGTGTCGGCCATGAGGGAGGCGAGGTCCTGCGCCGCGCGCTCGCGAGCCTCCTCAGCGACACGGCGACGATCCGCTTCGCGCTTCGCCTTGGCGGCGAGGGTGGCGTTCATCTTCTCGAGCTGGTGAATCCGGGCGCCGTCTTCGTCACGCCTCTTCTTGAAGCGGCTCTCCTGCGTGGTGAACCTCTCGTTGTAGTCTCGAGAGACGGCGGCGCGGTACTCCTTCTCCCGCTCCTGGAACTTCTTCGCCACCTCCTCCTTCCGCTCGGCAAACCTTGCGTTGAAGCGTTCCACGCTCGCCTTGTGGGTGGACACTTCACGCTCGTGCTTGCTGAGCGCCGCGGCCAGGCTCTCTTCGCTGGCCTCGAGGGCGGCGCGCTGCCCTGACAGCTCTTGCTCCCTCAGCGCCAGCTGTTCGTCGCGACGGCGCACGTCCTCCTCGCGCTCGCCCAGGCCCTGCCCCCTGGCTTCCAAGCTCGCGCGGACCCCCTCCAGGGTGGTCCGCACGGTCTCAGAATCGGCGAGGATTTTGGCCTCAAGCTCGACAAGCTCGCGGTCCTTGGCTGCCAGGGAGTGCTCCACAGCCTCCCGCTCTGCCCTGGCCGCGGCCAAGTCTTCTGCCGCTGCCCGGCGCTCGGCCTTCAAGGGCTGCAGGAGCTCTTCGGCGTCGCGCGTGGCGCCCTCGCGGACCTCCTCGGCGAAGCGCAGCGCCTCCTCGCGCTCCGCCTGCAGGGCCAGGTCGCTCTGTCGGCGAGCCTCCACAGCCACGTGGAAAGCGGCCCAAGCCTCCGCGAGCTCGTCTCGCTGCCGGGCAAGCTCCCGGTCCTCCAGAGCGAGGTGGGCCTCCAGCCCCTCCAGGGACTCCCGCACCAGGCGGAAGGCAACGTCACAACGCCCCCTGCTCCAGTCCCAGCTGCCGAGGGCAAGGGCCTGGGAAGTCCCGCTCGGAGCGGAAGGCCCTGCGCCTGCGTCAAGCTTAGAGCGGGGAGCCTCCGCGCGGGCCTGGGGGCTTGGCGGCGTGTCTTCCGCCTCGGCGCCCGCGTTATGCGCGCCGGCGTTGCCCCCCTCAGGCGGCACCTCGTCCTGGGTTCCCGGGGCAGGAGAGGTCTGCCCCGTAGCCGCTGCCTCCTCCTCCGCCGTGCTGCTTGGCGGGGGCGGCGGAAGATCTTCTCCCACCATCTCGTCGGCCTTTGGCGAGCTCGGGGTTGGTGTAGTGCCATCCGCGGCCTCCTGCTGCGCTGGAGGAGTCGCAGCGCGAGGCGGAGTAGGCGCTTTCTGCTCCTCGGCGCGCTCCTCCTCCGGAGGTGGCGCATTTGCCTCGGCCTGAGGCACGTCCTCGAAGGGGCCTGCACGGACCTCCTCCCCAGGTCTTGAGGCCTCGTCTGCCGCGGCCTCTTGCGCGGCCTCCGGAGGGGCCTTCTTCACATCCGCCGCCTTGCGGAGCCTTTGGCGCTTCGCAGGCGCCGGGTCGCTGGCAGAGAACAAGAAGATCTGTCAGAGGGAGCAAACAGGCAAAGACTGAAGAAGGAGAACAAAATTAGAAACACTTACCCTGTCTTCTTGGCGCGGGTGTCAACCCACGCCATGCCGGACGAACGCCAAGAAGGCGTGGCCCGGGCTCCGGATCCCTCCGAAGCCGCCTCAGCTTTCCTCTTGAGGGGAGCGCTCGGGGGCTCCCCAGCAGGCCTGTCGTGGGCCACCTTGGTCCGGGGTTCCTGTCGCCCCGCCTCGGCCTCCTCATCGTCGCTGGACGAGAGCTCGAAGACCTCCTCAGGAGGGGGCGCGGCCCTTGACGACCTCGCGCTGCCTGCAGAGGGAATGGCCCCAGCCGCCGCGTCGCCCTGCTCAGCGTCAGATACGTATGGCGACTCCGCAGCGTCTGGTCCTTTCGCCATGGGCATGGGCCCCTCTTCCTCCTCCTCCCCCGCCAGGCCTAGCGGGGTGAAGGTGGGAATCTGTTCCAGAATCGCCAGGCGTGGAGCCAGGTTCAACTGATGAAGAGGCCTCAGCTCCGCAGCAACCGCCACGGGTACGTCGGGGTTGATGAAGAGGCCGCCCATGATGGTGGCGACGACGGCGGGACGATGGTCGCAGGGGTGGAGTCGCATCGGGTCCATGAGCCCCGAGTACATCCACATCCTTGTCGAGCACCCCGTCTACTTCGTCAGCACAGGCGGATCTCGACAAGGGTCCTGAAGAGCCTCCACAGAGGGCTGACGCTGCACCCAACACCCTTGCCGAGACCCCTCCACAGGCGGATCTCGACAAGGGTCCTGAAGAGCCTCCACAGAGGGCTGACGCTGCACCCCCGTCGACAACCCTTGTCGAGCACCCCGTCTACTTCGTCAGCACAGTGCTGCGGGACGGTCGAGAACGGTATCCAATGCAGCAGAAGCTCCTCGTCGCGCTCCTCATCGCCTCCAGGAAGCTACGACACTACTTCCAGGGCCACCCCATCACGGTGGTCACTTCCTTCCCCCTGGAGCAGATCCTGCGCAATCCCAACGCCACAGACCGTGTCGCGGGATGGAACATAGAGCTGCAGCCATTCAACTTGCGCTTCAACACCACAAGAGTCATCAAGGTTAGAGCGCTGGCGGACTTCGTCGCAGAATGGACTGACCCAAGCCCTGAAGAGCCTCGGGGAGAAGAGGCCGAGCCCTCTGGAGACATAATGCCCAGCCACTGGACCATGCACTTCGACGGAGCCTTCGCCTGCCGCAATGGCGGGGCAGGCGTCGTCTTGACCTCGCCCAAAGGCGACATGCTCTACTACGCTGTCCAGTTGTGCTTCACGATTGACAAGATCTCCAACAACATCGCTGAATACGAAGGCCTCCTCGCCGGCTTAAGGGCCGCCATCGCTTTAGGCGTCAAGCACCTGCTCGTCAAAGGCGACTCCCAGCTGCTTGTCAACTTCTCCAACAAAAGCTATACGCCTAAGGACGACCACATGGCCGCATACCTTGAAGAGGTCCGTAGGCTCGAGAAGCACTTCAGGGGCATGGAGCTCATGCACATCCCGAGGAAAGAGAACCAGGAGGCCGACGACATCGCCAAGCGAGCCTCGCGAAGGCAAGCCCAGCAGGCAGGCGTTTTTGAAGAAAGGCTCGCCAAGGCATCCATCAAGCAGCCTCGAGAGGCTACAGCCGCAAGCACGGACGAAGCACTCCCACCACCTCCTGAAGCTGGGGCACCCGACTGTGGTCCCCACACAGGGGAGCGTCTGTTGCTTACGGCGGCTCACCAAGACACAGGCTGGATTGACGAGCTCAAAGATTACTTGGCAAAAGGGATCCTCCCCGGGGAAGATGCGGAAGCAGAGCGAATCGCTCGACAGGCAAAATCCTACTGCATCCTGGAGGGAGACCTGTACCGCAGGCGCTCAAATGGCATCGCGCTCAAATGCGTCCCTATCGAGGAAGGCCGAACGCTGATCAAGAACATCCATAGCGGGGAGTGCGGCCACCACTCGTGTGCGCGCACCCTCGCAGGCAAGGTCTTCAGGAGCGGGTTCTACTGGCCACAAGTGCTTCAAGATGCGGTCACCATCGTCCAAGCTTGCGACGCTGTCACATCCCAAATTTTGAAACTAAGAAAAACTTAGTTTTACCAGACCCAAAATTCAGAACCAACAAAAACTTTTTGAAATGTTTCACTGATGATTGTATTTCCTTCCCATTGTTGTGTTTGAATTGTGTGGACTTGGAAGTGATGTGGATCTTGTGGTGATTATTTGCTTGTTGGACTTCTGATTGTATTGATTGTTAATTCTTATTTTATTGTTTGCTTGGGTGAATAATTACACCAATGTACTTGAAGTGTTAAAGTGAAGACACACTTGACAACAAATTTGGAATGTGACTTGAATAGAAACAAACTCCTAAGATTATTAAACAATTTGAAGTTAAGATCATAAGATAAGTAGATGATCTTATCAAATTATTCTCTCTACCTAACTCTCTATTTTCTTCAAACAAATACTTTCTTATGAAAATAAAATCTATTTGAAGTTAATATATTTGTCAAGGAAGTTCCAAGGGTTCAAAAATAATATTTGAACTTGCTTCAAAATTTCAAAGGATTATAAATTTGTATTTAAGAAAAATGCCATTTTTAAAGCCCTAGGAACAAATATAGTTCAAAACATTTTTATTTAAATACCCCCAATTTTTGTGGGGCCTCCACATGTTGTGGGGAGCCTACCCAAATAATTTCAGATTTTTCTAAAACGTTTTGATGCCTCAAATAAATCACTGAAAAGCTACTGGTTTTAAAAGAAATAAAAGAAAATCAGGAAAAGGACTTAGTTGTAAATAGAACCAGGATTCCAGGGAGTTTTCTGTAAATCGCCGTCGTGTTCTTGTAGCAGCAGTGGCGCAGCGTCGCCGTGTCGTCCTCCTGCGTCGCGCGCCGCCCAGGCCCCCCGGCCCCCTCCCCCCTCGCTCTCCTCCTGCCGTGTCGAGGTGAGCACGACGCCGTGCCGCCCTCGGCCCTGCTCCTCCGCGACCGGGTGCCCCTCCCCTCGCTGTCCCCCCCCCCCCCCCCCCCGCTCGCCCGACCGTGCGACTGAACACGCCGACGCCGACCGCGGCCGTCCCTGTCCTCCAGCTCGCACCGCCCGGACCCCCGCCCCCTCCTCTCCTCTCCTCTGCGGGAAGATAAGAGGGGCACGCCCCTCTGCTTTCCCCCTCACTCCCTCTGTTTCCTCCCAAGCACCCGAACCTTAGCCCCATGGCTGAAGCTCGCCGCTGTCGTAGAAGCAAGCCCCGAGCTAAACTAGGACCGCCAGGAGCTCCGCCTAGTCCTCCTCCACCGTCACGTACAAGGAATCGGACCGGAGAGCTGGGGATCGCCGCCATCGACGCCGTCTTCTTCCTCCGGGCCGTCGCGCTCCGAGCTCGATTCCGACGTCGTCACCGCACCTCTGCACCAACGGATCACACGCACGCATCGAGGGTGAGCACGCGAATCCCTTAGACATGCTCGTTACCCTCCTAACGCCGTAGCTCGTCGTAGTGATCGAAGGCCGTGTCCAACCGCCGCCGTGACTCGCCGTGGTCGCCTTCTCCGGTGACCATTTGGGTCGTAGCGTTGCCCCCAGTCTCCCTATGTCCGTGCGAGTCGATAGCAGCCCGAAGCACGCCCCCTCGTGCCGTAGATCGACGGACCCGTGCACTTCGCCGCCGGTGATCGCCGCGTACACGCGCGACGTCGCCGTGCACCGTCTACACCTCTTAATTACCCGCGCCTGTAGTATAACACAAGCACTACATCAGCCCGGTGGCTAGCACCCGCGCGCGCGCTCGCGAGGTCGCGAGTTCGAAACCCAGCGGCGCGCTGCCTTTGCGGTTTATTTTGCACGCTTACAGGTGGGCCCCACCGGTCAGTGACCGTGGCGGCCAGCACAGCCCGCACTCAGCCCAGTCAGCACCAGCGTGGCACTCGGGCCCGCATGGCAGTGGCTGTGGCTAGCCAGCCCTTCGGTGCAAAACGTTCCACTAGGTTTTCTGAGAAATAAAATAAATAGACAGATTCAAATATAAATTTGTAAAATCCATAACTTTTTAAATACTTATCCAAAAATTACAAATAAGATACCAAAATGTTCAGAAAAATAAAACCTGTCTTTCGGTGTAATTCACCTATCCAAATAAATTAGTTTATTTGATGTTTTATTAGAATAAAGAAAATGGCAGAAAAGAAAAGGCTTTTGGAAAATTCATATCTTTAAAAATAAGGATCCAAAAATTAAGTTTGACCTATTAAAATGTTTAGCAAGTGATAACCTTCATATTGCACCTTGTTTCCACACATGGATAATTATTTTGTAGTGTTGCTTAAAATAAATTAACAAAAAGGGCATATTGAGAAAGGATGTTATAAATTAATCCGTGATAAATTTTGGAATGAATCCAATTGGGTTGTCTTCTATATGTGTAGGAGAACATATCCCTAGCTTGGTTTGAGTTTAGGAGTCATTGATTGACTTTGGTGCTAATTATAAGGTTTAGGTCTTTTCTGCCTATTTTTATTAGGCCTCTAAGTAATTGTTAGGTTATAACTTTATTGTTACAAATGTGTTCCTAGCATGTGCAGGGTGGTAACCCACTGTTATGACATGTTCCTTTAATTTTACTAGCATGTTAGGAGAGCTAATTGTGAGTCATGTGTTTGTGAGGGTTTATTCCCTATATAACTTTTCACCTAGTAATTAGGAATTACTATGTTTGTTTATTTTGATGTGAGAATGTTGTGTATGTATGCCTTGCTGGATAAGGATTGTTGTGGTACTGTTGCGTGCATGTTATTATAGTTTAGCAGGTTATAATATGTTAGTACTGTTAGTGGAATTTGTTAGGCAAATTGGTATGAGTAATATATTTGCCTGGCTTGATGAACTTGAAGGACTTGAGTTGAGTGCTAGCTTAAATATCTTGTTAGTGTATCCACCTTAGCTTGGTGAGGTATTTAAATTATAGAGATTAATTGGTGACTTAACTTTTGTCTGAAGTATTCCCTGATCAGAGAAAAGTGGTTACAAATTACCTCTAATTGAGGATGCCTTGGTGCTCTATATTTTGGCATGTGTATGGTGTTATACTCCTGTGAGTATCATGCCCTAGTAAAAATAGATTTAGTTCGTTGCTTGATTAAACTAGTGCTATGTTTGTGGCTTGAGTGATTAGTTTGATACTTGTGGTTTGGTTTGCTTATTGCGTGTTGTTTTATTTTCATGTTGCGACGCTAGTTATAAACGCTACCGGAGTGGTATTTGGAAAGGATTTATCGAAGAAGGATGGGAGTTATTTCTTGATCAGTGAGGAGAAGTCCAAGAACATTATGCTGGAATCAGGCAAGCTATCCCCTGAGCTTGCATCTTTATACATCTATTTTGGTTCACATGTTTTACTTATAAAGAGCATATGTGATTTATGTGGTGGTTGCCACTAAAGCTGTGATTTTGAAAACCCTTTTCCAAAATACAAGTATATTATTTTGACACCCTATATGGAGATATTAGATGGAAATTCTTTTTCAAACTATAGGATGGGAAAAATATTGTTTACTCAAAACTCCTTTGAAAATACTTGTGTGGACATGGAATACCGAGATGTCGGTGTTGAAATGGAGAAATGGTGAATGGTGATGTTTATGAAAATGCACATTGTGTCTTTGTACTTACGTCGACCAGCCGATAACCTGTGCGACCACATCTACCCACATATGGGAAAGGGCGTAGTCATATAGTTTGCTCATATTAGTATGGGATACCTCATCAACGGAGATGACTCCGCTATGCATGAGGGGATGGTTTGATGACCTACCCCTGACCTGGGTCCTCGCTCAAACTCTATGAGTAGATAAGGAGGAGGATAGAAGGATGTCCCCTATACACCGCCAGATAAAACCTATGAGTCCTCACACTTAGATTCCGACGGGCTGGGTTAAGTGTCGATGGAAAGTATCATATGGGCAGGATCCTATACTAGCATGAGCAAAGGACAGACTAGGGTCGGTGACTCAACTTCGCATACACCTGGTATGGCGAGACGTGGCTGACACGATGAGTTATCGGATGGGTGTGGGAAAAGCGTGCTACCTCTGCAGAGGGTTAAAACTATTCGAATAGCCGAGTCCTCGGATATGGACAGTTGGGAGGCCCTACTCTGACCTATGTGCAAGTTTTGGGAAAAGAATTGAGTTTTAAAAAGAAAAGGAAGTGGAGAATGACCCATACACCTATACCAACGGATCGGTATGAGGTTGTTGGGTACCATGAACCATGACGGGTTATGGTCTGAAAAAGGAGGAGTTTTGGAGAAACAGATAAAATGGCGATTTCCGGGGAAAATGTTTGCAAAAGAGATTTCTTACCTTCTTCAACAAAGATGGATTTTCAGGAAAAAGTTTTATAAGAGAATTCTTACAAAGTGAGATTTTTGGGAAAAAGTTCTAAAAACCTTCTCTTCTTTTCAACAAAGATATAGAGTTGTCTTCTCAAAATAAAGAGTTTTGTTATAATAAAAATGATGCTATTGCCTGCTCTTGTCGGGGTAGTTTGCGAGTACGTAAATGTACTCATGGCTGTGTCCCTGGATATTCCCATGTCCAGAGTTCAAGAAGAAGTATGCTGAAGACCGAGAGACCGATGACGTCTTTGCGAACTAGGCCGTCTTCCCAGTCAGCTGCCTGTAGGTGTCTTGGCAAATGACTCGGGCCCCACGTTGATTGGTGTTTTCCGCTGCAAGAACTTATTGAAGATTATGGCTTCAATCGAGTAAGTAATTCCTTCGGTATTTATGGATGTTCTTTGATACTAGTTTGATTGTGCTCAGCGACAGACTGATCACGGGATCGCTGATGTTGTAGGCACAAGGGTATTTCGGACAGCTAGTCCGGGGTCCTCACAGACTTGGTATCAGAGCCATCCTGACTGTAACAGACCTTAGTTAGCATGGGCGTTAGTTAGGAAAGAAATATTTTGTTAAAAATATATTGTTACCAAAAACATATTTTTATCTAAGGAAGTCCAAAAATGACTTCCACTCTTCTCACCTTCTCAAATATTTCCGAGTCTCATCCCTCTATTTTAAGATTTTCCAAGGATTTCTCTAATCCCTCTTACCCGTTCAAAATACGTGACGATGAACCCAAGTGAGACCTAATTAGTTAGCACCTACAAGAAGAAGCTTCCATTACAAGTACTCAACATTCCACATCGAGGTGATGGATCCGCAAATACCAAGATTGTCGAAGTCAACCAAGCAGGAGACCTTCGAAGACCTCAACTCAATATCAGCAATTCCACTCAGTTACTCCTTCGACAATCTCAATTTCTCCAGCTGAAGACCAAGGCGACAAAGTGAAGGCTTCACCAACCATAATTAACCGAGACCATAGGATAAACCTGATAGGAACCCTGATTGTACCACCCGACTACCACGAGTATTAGACGTCCGTTGGTACTAAAGGTACCTTGTGTGTTGTTTGTTGGTGTGCTTTACTCGGGTTGTGTGTTGTGGTTGGTGAGTCCCCTGTGTGGGTTTTGTTTTTCTGGTGCGTTCACAATCACGCCTTGATGGCAACACAAAGTAAACCAAAATTCCCTTTTTATAAAACTCCTTTTTGTCACCCAACAAAAACTAATTTTTGACCTCTTCGCCATAGTTGCACCTTGTTGCAGATGTAAACCCTCTTAGGAAAATATTTTCCGGATACTTCCTCTCATCTAAACCATCTCCCGATAAGAACTGACAGTTCCGCAAGATACAAAAGACCCCCGATCTTAAACCAATAGCCTGAGATTTTTTTGCAACTTAACCGGCAAGTCAGACAATGACCTTCATGCACCATCTGGAGCAAGTGCGTCAAGATCTCGAAGAAAACTGCGATTTTACGTCAACCTCGTGAAGACACAAATTATGAAATTACCAGAATACCATACTAACTCATCGTATCTAACTTGACGAACTGTTAGTGATACTTTAATTCCTTGCGATAACCTTGCTAGGTTTGACCCACCCAAAATTGTCCCGTCGAAAAAAAAAAAAAAAAAAAAAAAACTTCGACTAACTCCTACCTATTCCCGCAAACTTGGGAAAACGGATGAGAACCCTAATCTGCCGCTGGTTTTCTAAAGATTATATGAAGCCTCAAGCACAAGACTCATCCAAGGGGGATCGCCACCGACAAGCCCGAAGGAAACCAGCTTCAAATATCGTCAACCTAGAGTTACCCCAGGAAGTGGACGCCATGGACGTCTTGTTTATGGAATGAGTATAAAGTTCAAAGGAAAGAAGAATGAGAAGTTCAAGAAAGGGTAATAAAAGTCTGAACTAAATCTTAAGCTAGATCGTCTTACTTTCTTTGGACGATGTAAGATACCTCTAGAATCCTTGAACTAACTATAGGCTCCTCTGGAACCTCTGGACACTCTTCTCTACCTCTTGAGATTCTCATCAAAGTTCCTTGAAGCTCAAGAACCAAGGAAGTCAGCAATGAAGTCCCTTCTTTACTCAGCTAAGGAAGGACAAGAATGAAGACGACCACCCAACGAAATACTCAGAAGAATTAAATGCCGGAAGCACCTGCTATGGACAGCATCAACCACCAAGCAACCTCCGACGCAACTAGAAGTATCCAGATGCAATTAAAAGTTTTAACCTCCTTCTACTAACTAGAAACCGGAGAGAGTTGAGTACGCAGGCTCGACGCATCATGAAAACCACGCGTCCCCACCTGCGACCCTCGTAAGGAGACAATATCAGGAAGTGAGGTCTACACCGACCCAAACACTGTGGAATGACACCCAAGACAAAGATCGTCAAGATACCTCGGAAGAATAGCGCCTCCAATTCAACTCCAGACGCAACCTTCAGGATGACCCTTCAAAACCCCCTTTTTAAGGGGGGAAGAACTGCAATAGGTATACCAGAACATGATAATAATTAGATCCGTGCGCTTTAGCCTGTAGAATCTGGAAATAGCCGACCAAGACTATCCATCCGAGTCAATCGTCCAGACCACACCATCATAAAGGATCTGGACTCTGCACAGAAGTTTATCGACAAAGAAAGCCTCGCATCATCAATTTATCGAGATCCCACATGGCGACCCCGCTCAAGAAACAACGACCTCGGAAGTTTAGTCAACCCAAAACCCGTGCCCTCGTACTCCCCTGTTACCACCGGGCAAATCTCGAGGACGAGATTTATTTTTAAGGGGGGAAGAGCTGTCACATCCCAAATTTTGAAACTAAGAAAAACTTAGTTTTACCAGACCCAAAATTCAGAACCAACAAAAACTTTTTGAAATGTTTCACTGATGATTGTATTTCCTTCCCATTGTTGTGTTTGAATTGTGTGGACTTGGAAGTGATGTGGATCTTGTGGTGATTATTTGCTTGTTGGACTTCTGATTGTATTGATTGTTAATTCTTATTTTATTGTTTGCTTGGGTGAATAATTACACCAATGTACTTGAAGTGTTAAAGTGAAGACACACTTGACAACAAATTTGGAATGTGACTTGAATAGAAACAAACTCCTAAGATTATTAAACAATTTGAAGTTAAGATCATAAGATAAGTAGATGATCTTATCAAATTATTCTCTCTACCTAACTCTCTATTTTCTTCAAACAAATACTTTCTTATGAAAATAAAATCTATTTGAAGTTAATATATTTGTCAAGGAAGTTCCAAGGGTTCAAAAATAATATTTGAACTTGCTTCAAAATTTCAAAGGATTATAAATTTGTATTTAAGAAAAATGCCATTTTTAAAGCCCTAGGAACAAATATAGTTCAAAACATTTTTATTTAAATACCCCCAATTTTTGTGGGGCCTCCACATGTTGTGGGGAGCCTACCCAAATAATTTCAGATTTTTCTAAAATGTTTTGATGCCTCAAATAAATCACTGAAAAGCTACTGGTTTTAAAAGAAATAAAAGAAAATCAGGAAAAGGACTTAGTTGTAAATAGAACCAGGATTCCAGGGAGTTTTCTGTAAATCGCCGTCGTGTTCTTGTAGCAGCAGTGGCGCAGCGTCGCCGTGTCGTCCTCCTGCGTCGCGCGCCGCCCAGGCCCCCCGGCCCCCTCCCCCCTCGCTCTCCTCCTGCCGTGTCGAGGTGAGCACGACGCCGTGCCGCCCTCGGCCCTGCTCCTCCGCGACCGGGTGCCCCTCCCCTCGCTGTCCCCCCCCCCCCCCCCCCCCCCCCCCGCTCGCCCGACCGTGCGACCGAACACGCCGACGCCGACCGCGGCCGTCCCTGTCCTCCAGCTCGCACCGCCCGGACCCCCCCCCCTCCTCTCCTCTCCTCTGCGGGAAGATAAGAGGGGCACGCCCCTCTGCTTTCCCCCTCACTCCCTCTGTTTCCTCCCAAGCACCCGAACCTTAGCCCCATGGCTGAAGCTCGCCGCCGTCGTAGAAGCAAGCCCCGAGCTAAACTAGGACCGCCAGGAGCTCCGCCTAGTCCTCCTCCACCGTCACGTACAAGGAATCGGACCGGAGAGCTGGGGATCGCCGCCATCGACGCCGTCTTCTTCCTCACGGGCCGTCGCGCTCCGAGCTCGATTCCGACGTCGTCACCGCACCTCTGCACCAACGGATCACACGCACGCATCGAGGGTGAGCACGCGAATCCCTTAGACATGCTCGTTACCCTCCTAACGCCGTAGCTCGTCGTAGTGATCGAAGGCCGTGTCCAACCGCCGCCGTGACTCGCCGTGGTCGCCTTCTCCGGTGACCATTTGGGTCGTAGCGTTGCCCCCAGTCTCCCTATGTCCGTGCGAGTCGATAGCAGCCCGAAGCACGCCCCCTCGTGCCGTAGATCGACGGACCCGTGCACTTCGCCGCCGGTGATCGCCGCGTACACGCGCGACGTCGCCGTGCACCGTCTACACCTCTTAATTACCCGCGCCTGTAGTATAACACAAGCACTACACCAGCCCGGTGGCTAGCACCCGCGCGCAGCGCTCGCAAGGTCGCGAGTTCGAAACCCAGCGGCGCGCTGCCTTTGCGGTTTATTTTGCACGCTTACAGGTGGGCCCCACCGGTCAGTGACCGTGGCGGCCAGCACAGCCCGCACTCAGCCCAGTCAGCACCAGCGTGGCACTCGGGCCCGCATGGCAGTGGCTGTGGCTAGCCAGCCCTTCGGTGCAAAACGTTCCACTAGGTTTTCTGAGAAATAAAATAAATAGACAGATTCAAATATAAATTTGTAAAATCCATAACTTTTTAAATACTTATCCAAAAATTACAAATAAGATACCAAAATGTTCAGAAAAATAAAACCTGTCTTTCGGTGTAATTCACCTATCCAAATAAATTAGTTTATTTGATGTTTTATTAGAATAAAGAAAATGGCAGAAAAGAAAAGGCTTTTGGAAAATTCATATCTTTAAAAATAAGGATCCAAAAATTAAGTTTGACCTATTAAAATGTTTAGCAAGTGATAACCTTCATATTCCACCTTGTTTCCACACATGGATAATTATTTTGTAGTGTTGCTTAAAATAAATTAACAAAAAGGGCATATTGAGAAAGGATGTTATAAATTAATCCGTGATAAATTTTGGAATGAATCCAATTGGGTTGTCTTCTATATGTGTAGGAGAACATATCCCTAGCTTGGTTTGAGTTTAGGAGTCATTGATTGACTTTGGTGCTAATTATAAGGTTTAGGTCTTTTCTGCCTATTTTTATTAGGCCTCTAAGTAATTGTTAGGTTATAACTTTATTGTTACAAATGTGTTCCTAGCATGTGCAGGGTGGTAACCCACTGTTATGACATGTTCCTTTAATTTTACTAGCATGTTAGGAGAGCTAATTGTGAGTCATGTGTTTGTGAGGGTTTTATTCCCTATATAACTTTTCACCTAGTAATTAGGAATTACTATGTTTGTTTATTTTGATGTGAGAATGTTGTGTATGTATGCCTTGCTGGATAAGGATTGTTGTGGTACTGTTGCGTGCATGTTATTATAGTTTAGCAGGTTATAATATGTTAGTACTGTTAGTGGAATTTGTTAGGCAAATTGGTATGAGTAATATATTTGCCTGGCTTGATGAACTTGAAGGACTTGAGTTGAGTGCTAGCTTAAATATCTTGTTAGTGTATCCACCTTAGCTTGGTGAGGTATTTAAATTATAGAGATTAATTGGTGACTTAACTTTTGTCTGAAGTATTCCCTGATCAGAGAAAAGTGGTTACAAATTACCTCTAATTGAGGATGCCTTGGTGCTCTATATTTTGGCATGTGTATGGTGTTATACTCCTGTGAGTATCATGCCCTAGTAAAAATAGATTTAGTTCGTTGCTTGATTAAACTAGTGCTATGTTTGTGGCTTGAGTGATTAGTTTGATACTTGTGGTTTGGTTTGCTTATTGCGTGTTGTTTTATTTTCATGTTGCGACGCTAGTTATAAACGCTACCGGAGTGGTATTTGGAAAGGATTTATCGAAGAAGGATGGGAGTTATTTCTTGATCAGTGAGGAGAAGTCCAAGAACATTATGCTGGAATCAGGCAAGCTATCCCCTGAGCTTGCATCTTTATACATCTATTTTGGTTCACATGTTTTACTTATAAAGAGCATATGTGATTTATGTGGTGGTTGCCACTAAAGCTGTGATTTTGAAAACCCTTTTCCAAAATACAAGTATATTATTTTGACACCCTATATGGAGATATTAGATGGAAATTCTTTTTCAAACTATAGGATGGGAAAAATATTGTTTACTCAAAACTCCTTTGAAAATACTTGTGTGGACATGGAATACCGAGATGTCGGTGTTGAAATGGAGAAATGGTGAATGGTGATGTTTATGAAAATGCACATTGTGTCTTTGTACTTACGTCGACCAGCCGATAACCTGTGCGACCACATCTACCCACATATGGGAAAGGGTGTAGTCATATAGTTTGCTCATATTAGTATGGGATACCTCATCAACGGAGATGACTCCGCTATGCATGAGGGGATGGTTTGATGACCTACCCCTGACCTGGGTCCTCGCTCAAACTCTATGAGTAGATAAGGAGGAGGATAGAAGGATGTCCCCTATACACCGCCAGATAAAACCTATGAGTCCTCACACTTAGATTCCGACGGGCTGGGTTAAGTGTCGATGGAAAGTATCATATGGGCAGGATCCTATACTAGCATGAGCAAAGGACAGACTAGGGTCGGTGACTCAACTTCGCATACACCTGGTATGGCGAGACGTGGCTGACACGATGAGTTATCGGATGGGTGTGGGAAAAGCGTGCTACCTCTGCAGAGGGTTAAAACTATTCGAATAGCCGAGTCCTCGGATATGGACAGTTGGGAGGCCCTACTCTGACCTATGTGCAAGTTTTGGGAAAAGAATTGAGTTTTAAAAAGAAAAGGAAGTGGAGAATGACCCATACACCTATACCAACGGATCGGTATGAGGTTGTTGGGTACCATGAACCATGACGGGTTATGGTCTGAAAAAGCAGGAGTTTTGGAGAAACAGATAAAATGGCGATTTCCGGGGAAAATGTTTGCAAAAGAGATTTCTTACCTTCTTCAACAAAGATGGATTTTCAGGAAAAAGTTTTATAAGAGAATTCTTACAAAGTGAGATTTTTGGGAAAAAGTTCTAAAAACCTTCTCTTCTTTTCAACAAAGATATAGAGTTGTCTTCTCAAAATAAAGAGTTTTGTTATAATAAAAATGATGCTATTGCCTGCTCTTGTCGGGGTAGTTTGCGAGTACGTAAATGTACTCATGGCTGTGTCCCTGGATATTCCCATGTCCAGAGTTCGAGAAGAAGTATGCTGAAGACCGAGAGACCGATGACGCCTTTGCGAACTAGGTCGTCTTCCCAGTCAGCTGCCTGTAGGTGTCTTGGCAAATGACTCGGGCCCCACGTTGATTGGTGTTTTCCGCTGCAAGAACTTATTGAAGATTATGGCTTCAATCGAGTAAGTAATTCCTTCGGTATTTATGGATGTTCTTTGATACTAGTTTGATTGTGCTCAGCGACAGACTGATCACGGGATCGCTGATGTTGTAGGCACAAGGGTATTTCGGACAGCTAGTCCGGGGTCCTCACAGACTTGGTATCAGAGCCATCCTGACTGTAACAGACCTTAGTTAGCATGGGCGTTAGTTAGGAAAGAAATATTTTGTTAAAAATATATTGTTACCAAAAACATATTTTTATCTAAGGAAGTCCAAAAATGACTTCCACTCTTCTCACCTTCTCAAATATTTCCGAGTCTCATCCCTCTATTTTAAGATTTTCCAAGGATTTCTCTAATCCCTCTTACCCGTTCAAAATACGTGACGATGAACCCAAGTGAGACCTAATTAGTTAGCACCTACAAGAAGAAGCTTCCATTACAAGTACTCAACATTCCACATCGAGGTGATGGATCCGCAAATACCAAGATTGTCGAAGTCAACCAAGCAGGAGACCTTCGAAGACCTCAACTCAATATCAGCAATTCCACTCAGTTACTCCTTCGACAATCTCAATTTCTCCAGCTGAAGACCAAGGCGACAAAGTGAAGGCTTCACCAACCATAATTAACCGAGACCATAGGATAAACCTGATAGGAACCCTGATTGTACCACCCGACTACCACGAGTATTAGACGTCCGTTGGTACTAAAGGTACCTTGTGTGTTGTTTGTTGGTGTGCTTTACTCGGGTTGTGTGTTGTGGTTGGTGAGTCCCCTGTGTGGGTTTTGTTTTTCTGGTGCGTTCACAATCACGCCTTGATGGCAACACAAAGTAAACCAAAATTCCCTTTTTATAAAACTCCTTTTTGTCACCCAACAAAAACTAATTTTTGACCTCTTCGCCATAGTTGCACCTTGTTGCAGATGTAAACCCTCTTAGGAAAATATTTTCCGGATACTTCCTCTCATCTAAACCATCTCCCGATAAGAACTGACAGTTCCGCAAGATACAAAAGACCCCCGATCTTAAACCAATAGCCTGAGATTTTTTTGCAACTTAACCGGCAAGTCAGACAATGACCTTCATGCACCATCTGGAGCAAGTGCGTCAAGATCTCGAAGAAAACTGCGATTTTACGTCAACCTCGTGAAGACACAAATTATGAAATTACCAGAATACCATACTAACTCATCGTATCTAACTTGACGAACTGTTAGTGATACTTTAATTCCTTGCGATAACCTTGCTAGGTTTGACCCACCCAAAATTGTCCCGTCGAAAAAAAAAAAAAAAAAAAAAACTTCGACTAACTCCTACCTATTCCCGCAAACTTGGGAAAACGGATGAGAACCCTAATCTGCCGCTGGTTTTCTAAAGATTATATGAAGCCTCAAGCACAAGACTCATCCAAGGGGGATCGCCACCGACAAGCCCGAAGGAAACCAGCTTCAAATATCGTCAACCTAGAGTTACCCCAGGAAGTGGACGCCATGGACGTCTTGTTTATGGAATGAGTATAAAGTTCAAAGGAAAGAAGAATGAGAAGTTCAAGAAAGGGTAATAAAAGTCTGAACTAAATCTTAAGCTAGATCGTCTTACTTTCTTTGGACGATGTAAGATACCTCTAGAATCCTTGAACTAACTATAGGCTCCTCTGGAACCTCTGGACACTCTACTCTACCTCTTGAGATTCTCATCAAAGTTCCTTGAAGCTCAAGAACCAAGGAAGTCAGCAATGAAGTCCCTTCTTTACTCAGCTAAGGAAGGACAAGAATGAAGACGACCACCCAACGAAATACTCAGAAGAATTAAATGCCGGAAGCACCTGCTATGGACATCATCAACCACCAAGCAACCTCCGACGCAACTAGAAGTATCCAGATGCAATTAAAAGTTTTAACCTCCTTCTACTAACTAGAAACCGGAGAGAGTTGAGTACGCAGGCTCGACGCATCATGAAAACCACGCGTCCCCACCTGCGACCCTCGTAAGGAGACAATATCAGGAAGTGAGGTCTACACCGACCCAAACACTGTGGAATGACACCCAAGACAAAGATCGTCAAGATACCTCGGAAGAATAGCGCCTCCAATTCAACTCCAGACGCAACCTTCAGGATGACCCTTCAAAACCCCCTTTTTAAGGGGGGAAGAACTGCAATAGGTATACCAGAACATGATAATAATTAGATCCGTGCGCTTTAGCCTGTAGAATCTGGAAATAGCCGACCAAGACTATCCATCCGAGTCAATCGTCCAGACCACACCATCATAAAGGATCTGGACTCTGCACAGAAGTTTATCGACAAAGAAAGCCTCGCATCATCAATTTATCGAGATCCCACATGGCGACCCCGCTCAAGAAACAACGACCTCGGAAGTTTAGTCAACCCAAAACCCGTGCCCTCGTACTCCCCTGTTACCACCGGGCAAATCTCGAGGACGAGATTTATTTTTAAGGGGGGAAGAGCTGTCACATCCCAAATTTTGAAACTAAGAAAAACTTAGTTTTACCAGACCCAAAATTCAGAACCAACAAAAACTTTTTGAAATGTTTCACTGATGATTGTATTTCCTTCCCATTGTTGTGTTTGAATTGTGTGGACTTGGAAGTGATGTGGATCTTGTGGTGATTATTTGCTTGTTGGACTTCTGATTGTATTGATTGTTAATTCTTATTTTATTGTTTGCTTGGGTGAATAATTACACCAATGTACTTGAAGTGTTAAAGTGAAGACACACTTGACAACAAATTTGGAATGTGACTTGAATAGAAACAAACTCCTAAGATTATTAAACAATTTGAAGTTAAGATCATAAGATAAGTAGATGATCTTATCAAATTATTCTCTCTACCTAACTCTCTATTTTCTTCAAACAAATACTTTCTTATGAAAATAAAATCTATTTGAAGTTAATATATTTGTCAAGGAAGTTCCAAGGGTTCAAAAATAATATTTGAACTTGCTTCAAAATTTCAAAGGATTATAAATTTGTATTTAAGAAAAATGCCATTTTTAAAGCCCTAGGAACAAATATAGTTCAAAACATTTTTATTTAAATACCCCCAATTTTTGTGGGGCCTCCACATGTTGTGGGGAGCCTACCCAAATAATTTCAGATTTTTCTAAAATGTTTTGATGCCTCAAATAAATCACTGAAAAGCTACTGGTTTTAAAAGAAATAAAAGAAAATCAGGAAAAGGACTTAGTTGTAAATAGAACCAGGATTCCAGGGAGTTTTCTGTAAATCGCCGTCGTGTTCTTGTAGCAGCAGTGGCGCAGCGTCGCCGTGTCGTCCTCCTGCGTCGCGCGCCGCCCAGGCCCCCCGGCCCCCTCCCCCCTCGCTCTCCTCCTGCCGTGTCGAGGTGAGCACGACGCCGTGCCGCCCTCGGCCCTGCTCCTCCGCGACCGGGTGCCCCTCCCCTCGCTGTCCCCCCCCCCCCCCCCCCCCCCCGCTCGCCCGACCGTGCGACCGAACACGCCGACGCCGACCGCGGCCGTCCCTGTCCTCCAGCTCGCACCGCCCGGACCCCCCCCCCTCCTCTCCTCTCCTCTGCGGGAAGATAAGAGGGGCACGCCCCTCTGCTTTCCCCCTCACTCCCTCTGTTTCCTCCCAAGCACCCGAACCTTAGCCCCATGGCTGAAGCTCGCCGCCGTCGTAGAAGCAAGCCCCGAGCTAAACTAGGACCGCCAGGAGCTCCGCCTAGTCCTCCTCCACCGTCACGTACAAGGAATCGGACCGGAGAGCTGGGGATCGCCGCCATCGACGCCGTCTTCTTCCTCACGGGCCGTCGCGCTCCGAGCTCGATTCCGACGTCGTCACCGCACCTCTGCACCAACGGATCACACGCACGCATCGAGGGTGAGCACGCGAATCCCTTAGACATGCTCGTTACCCTCCTAACGCCGTAGCTCGTCGTAGTGATCGAAGGCCGTGTCCAACCGCCGCCGTGACTCGCCGTGGTCGCCTTCTCCGGTGACCATTTGGGTCGTAGCGTTGCCCCCAGTCTCCCTATGTCCGTGCGAGTCGATAGCAGCCCGAAGCACGCCCCCTCGTGCCGTAGATCGACGGACCCGTGCACTTCGCCGCCGGTGATCGCCGCGTACACGCGCGACGTCGCCGTGCACCGTCTACACCTCTTAATTACCCGCGCCTGTAGTATAACACAAGCACTACATCAGCCCGGTGGCTAGCACCCGCGCGCGCGCTCGCAAGGTCGCGAGTTCGAAACCCAGCGGCGCGCTGCCTTTGCGGTTTATTTTGCACGCTTACAGGTGGGCCCCACCGGTCAGTGACCGTGGCGGCCAGCACAGCCCGCACTCAGCCCAGTCAGCACCAGCGTGGCACTCGGGCCCGCATGGCAGTGGCTGTGGCTAGCCAGCCCTTCGGTGCAAAACGTTCCACTAGGTTTTCTGAGAAATAAAATAAATAGACAGATTCAAATATAAATTTGTAAAATCCATAACTTTTTAAATACTTATCCAAAAATTACAAATAAGATACCAAAATGTTCAGAAAAATAAAACCTGTCTTTCGGTGTAATTCACCTATCCAAATAAATTAGTTTATTTGATGTTTTATTAGAATAAAGAAAATGGCAGAAAAGAAAAGGCTTTTGGAAAATTCATATCTTTAAAAATAAGGATCCAAAAATTAAGTTTGACCTATTAAAATGTTTAGCAAGTGATAACCTTCATATTCCACCTTGTTTCCACACATGGATAATTATTTTGTAGTGTTGCTTAAAATAAATTAACAAAAAGGGCATATTGAGAAAGGATGTTATAAATTAATCCGTGATAAATTTTGGAATGAATCCAATTGGGTTGTCTTCTATATGTGTAGGAGAACATATCCCTAGCTTGGTTTGAGTTTAGGAGTCATTGATTGACTTTGGTGCTAATTATAAGGTTTAGGTCTTTTCTGCCTATTTTTATTAGGCCTCTAAGTAATTGTTAGGTTATAACTTTATTGTTACAAATGTGTTCCTAGCATGTGCAGGGTGGTAACCCACTGTTATGACATGTTCCTTTAATTTTACTAGCATGTTAGGAGAGCTAATTGTGAGTCATGTGTTTGTGAGGGTTTTATTCCCTATATAACTTTTCACCTAGTAATTAGGAATTACTATGTTTGTTTATTTTGATGTGAGAATGTTGTGTATGTATGCCTTGCTGGATAAGGATTGTTGTGGTACTGTTGCGTGCATGTTATTATAGTTTAGCAGGTTATAATATGTTAGTACTGTTAGTGGAATTTGTTAGGCAAATTGGTATGAGTAATATATTTGCCTGGCTTGATGAACTTGAAGGACTTGAGTTGAGTGCTAGCTTAAATATCTTGTTAGTGTATCCACCTTAGCTTGGTGAGGTATTTAAATTATAGAGATTAATTGGTGACTTAACTTTTGTCTGAAGTATTCCCTGATCAGAGAAAAGTGGTTACAAATTACCTCTAATTGAGGATGCCTTGGTGCTCTATATTTTGGCATGTGTATGGTGTTATACTCCTGTGAGTATCATGCCCTAGTAAAAATAGATTTAGTTCGTTGCTTGATTAAACTAGTGCTATGTTTGTGGCTTGAGTGATTAGTTTGATACTTGTGGTTTGGTTTGCTTATTGCGTGTTGTTTTATTTTCATGTTGCGACGCTAGTTATAAACGCTACCGGAGTGGTATTTGGAAAGGATTTATCGAAGAAGGATGGGAGTTATTTCTTGATCAGTGAGGAGAAGTCCAAGAACATTATGCTGGAATCAGGCAAGCTATCCCCTGAGCTTGCATCTTTATACATCTATTTTGGTTCACATGTTTTACTTATAAAGAGCATATGTGATTTATGTGGTGGTTGCCACTAAAGCTGTGATTTTGAAAACCCTTTTCCAAAATACAAGTATATTATTTTGACACCCTATATGGAGATATTAGATGGAAATTCTTTTTCAAACTATAGGATGGGAAAAATATTGTTTACTCAAAACTCCTTTGAAAATACTTGTGTGGACATGGAATACCGAGATGTCGGTGTTGAAATGGAGAAATGGTGAATGGTGATGTTTATGAAAATGCACATTGTGTCTTTGTACTTACGTCGACCAGCCGATAACCTGTGCGACCACATCTACCCACATATGGGAAAGGGCGTAGTCATATAGTTTGCTCATATTAGTATGGGATACCTCATCAACGGAGATGACTCCGCTATGCATGAGGGGATGGTTTGATGACCTACCCCTGACCTGGGTCCTCGCTCAAACTCTATGAGTAGATAAGGAGGAGGATAGAAGGATGTCCCCTATACACCGCCAGATAAAACCTATGAGTCCTCACACTTAGATTCCGACGGGCTGGGTTAAGTGTCGATGGAAAGTATCATATGGGCAGGATCCTATACTAGCATGAGCAAAGGACAGACTAGGGTCGGTGACTCAACTTCGCATACACCTGGTATGGCGAGACGTGGCTGACACGATGAGTTATCGGATGGGTGTGGGAAAAGCGTGCTACCTCTGCAGAGGGTTAAAACTATTCGAATAGCCGAGTCCTCGGATATGGACAGTTGGGAGGCCCTACTCTGACCTATGTGCAAGTTTTGGGAAAAGAATTGAGTTTTAAAAAGAAAAGGAAGTGGAGAATGACCCATACACCTATACCAACGGATCGGTATGAGGTTGTTGGGTACCATGAACCATGACGGGTTATGGTCTGAAAAAGCAGGAGTTTTGGAGAAACAGATAAAATGGCGATTTCCGGGGAAAATGTTTGCAAAAGAGATTTCTTACCTTCTTCAACAAAGATGGATTTTCAGGAAAAAGTTTTATAAGAGAATTCTTACAAAGTGAGATTTTTGGGAAAAAGTTCTAAAAACCTTCTCTTCTTTTCAACAAAGATATAGAGTTGTCTTCTCAAAATAAAGAGTTTTGTTATAATAAAAATGATGCTATTGCCTGCTCTTGTCGGGGTAGTTTGCGAGTACGTAAATGTACTCATGGCTGTGTCCCTGGATATTCCCATGTCCAGAGTTCAAGAAGAAGTATGCTGAAGACCGAGAGACCGATGACGTCTTTGCGAACTAGGCCGTCTTCCCATTCAGCTGCCTGTAGGTGTCTTGGCAAATGACTCGGGCCCCACGTTGATTGGTGTTTTCCGCTGCAAGAACTTATTGAAGATTATGGCTTCAATCGAGTAAGTAATTCCTTCGGTATTTATGGATGTTCTTTGATACTAGTTTGATTGTGCTCAGCGACAGACTGATCACGGGATCGCTGATGTTGTAGGCACAAGGGTATTTCGGACAGCTAGTCCGGGGTCCTCACAGACGCCTGCCAGTACCACGCCAAGCAAATTCATCAGCCGGCGCTGGGGCTCCAGACCATCCCGCTCTCCTGGCCGTTCGCGGTCTGGGGGCTGGACATTCTGGGCCCCTTCCCGAAGTCGCAGGGGGGCTACCGCTTCCTCTTCGTGGCCGTCGACAAGTTCACCAAGTGGGCCGAGGTTGAACCAGTGCGCACCGTACTAGCCGGAGCAGCGGTGAAATTCATCAGGAGCCTGGTCTGCCGCTTCGGAGTGCCTAATCGCATCATCACCGACAATGGCTCACAGTTCGCCAGCGGCATCTTCCGGGGTTACTGTGAAAAACTCGGCATCAAGCTCTGCTTCGCCTCAGTGGCTCATCCATGGAGTAATGGTCAGGCCGAGCGAGCAAATGCGGAAGTCCTTAAGGGCCTCAAGACCAGAAGCTTCAACATCCTCAAGGGCCACGGCAAGGGCTGGATCGACGAGCTCCCATCTGTGCTCTGGTCCATGCGCACGACCTGTTCAAGACCCACGGGTGAAACGCCGTTCGCCCTTGTCTACGGAGCCGAAGCAGTCCTCCCCGCAGAAATCAGGCATGGATCCCCACGGGTCCTTGCCTTCAACGAGGACACCCAAGAGGACCTCCACAACGACGACCTGCTGCTTCTCGAGGGACTGCGCCGCCGTGCCGCCCTCAGAGCAGCAAAGTACTAGCAAGACCTGCGACGCTACCACAGCCGCCATGTGCGCTCACGCACTCTTGAGGCGGGCGACCTCGTCCTCAGGCGAATCCTCTCCAGAGAAGGCCTCCACAAGCTCTCACCGATGTGGGAAGGCCCCTACAGGGTCTCCCACATCGCCAGGCCTGGCGCGGTACGCCTCGAGACTGAAGACGGCATCCCCGTCAAGAACCCGTGGAACATCGCACATCTACGCAAGTTATACCCGTGATCATTGTCACGCCAGGCATTTTTTGTCTCTAGAGGGAAGCTCACGGCTTCACCTCCAAGCTTCTCCAAGCTTCTCCTGAGGGTCAGCCCTCCGAGCTCTCCTGCTAATGAGCCACCGCAGGCCGCAGTGAATCTCTGCCACTAATGGGTGGTCCCCATGCCTCGACATGGAAGGAACGTTAGCTTGGCAAACCCAAGTGTAATGAACCGATTTCGTTCCCAAGCGAACAATGCGCTCAGGCGCCATTTCGTTCCCAAGTGAACAATGCGCTCAGGCGCCATTTCGTTCCTAAGTGAACTCTGCGCTGAGGCGCCGCTGTGTAATATTTCAATGGCAAGTTTACTTTCGTCATTTACTTTTCCATGTGCGCTTATATTCTTCCCATGCGCACATCGCGAGCGGGGCCTGAGTACGGTGCCTGTGCCTCAAGAGCACCCCAGCAGCACTGCAAAATCCAAGGGACCCTGAGCTCTGGCTAAAGGGCATGCTCCCGGATACACGCCACCTCTCCAAAGGACCTTGGTACTCTCTCTCCTCGCGAGATACCCATGAGGAAACCTATAAGCGCGCATGAGTCCCAACTACCATGCTCTAGCGTTTTGGTTCGCCTCTCTAACATTCACAGGGAACAAGAGTCTCTCCAAGCTTGTGGAGGAGAAACTCGGCCCCTGGAGAAAAACGCATCGCCAAGGGAGTCCTACGCAGGGCGAAAGCCTCGCGAAGCTAAGTTCCCTGCTCACACCAAGAGAATCTCTGCATCTCTCGCACGAGCACTCTGCGTCCCTCGAGCGTTTCTTTTCCCTCACTCTGCATGGACTGCTTGCGCGTCAAAGGGGGGCCCTTGAGCATCGCGCCTCGAGGACTCTTACCTCTCTAAGCCTTAAACTCCCCCCGGCCTTGCCGAGTCATTGCTCGAGCATACCGCAGCGGCGGAGTCATAGCGCGAGGAGAAGGGTCCTAGCGACGCAGAGCGAAAAAGACATGGAATTGAAGCAAAAGGCCCTCGAGGGGCACGCACACAAACTTAGCAGCGCATGCTTAAAAATATGAAGTATATTACAGACTGCGAAGCAAAAGTCTTTAAGACAAATATCCCTACGGCGCTACAAGCGCATTACATTTCAGGAAGAAGTCAGGCAGAGGCCTCGCCGTCGTCCTCCCCGGACCCTTCTCCTCCAGGCTCGCCCTCCTCGTCGTCGCCCTCCTCGCCGCCATCATCCTCCGCCGCGGCCCGCTTGAAGCCCGCTTGAAGCGGCTGCAAAAGTCGTCGACCTGGTCGCGGATGGAGTTGGAGATCTTCCACCCTTTCTCCCCCACGAGAGGCTCGGTCACCGTGGTGAAGTCGAAGCCAGGATGGAGGTTCTGGAGGTTGGTGAAGATGCGGTCGACCGCTACCGCCAGGAGCTGGCGGCACTCCTCCTCGACGACGTCGCGGAGCTCCGCGGCAGGGCCCTCGAGCGCTGTGAAGAGATGCTCGAAGTACATGAGGTAGGTGGCGGCATCGGAGTTGCCTTGAACGGGGACGGCCGGCGCTTCTGCTCCCAGCTTCGTGGCGAGCTCGTTGCCCCGGCCCACTAAGGACTGGAACATGCGCTCCCGCTGCTGCGAGAGCACCCGCGCCGCCTGAGCACTCTCAGCAGCCTCCACCGCCTTCTCCACAGCAGGGCCCACCTGCTGGTTCATCTCCTCCATGTCGGCCATGAGGGAGACGAGGTCCTGCGCCGCGCGCTCGCGAGCCTCCTCATTGACACGGCGACGATCCGCTTCGCGCTTCGCCTTGGCGGCGAGGGTGGCGTTCATCTTCTCGAGCTGGTGGATCCGGGCGCCGTCTTCGTCACGCCTCTTCTTGAAGCGGCTCTCCTGCTTGGTGAACCTCTCATTGTAGTCTCGAAAGACGGCGGCGCGGTACTCCTTCTCCCGCTCCTGGAACTTCTTCGCCACCTCCTCCTTCCGCTCGGCAAACCTCGCGTTGAAGCGTTCCACGCTCGCCTTGTGGGTGGACACTTCACGCTCGTGCTTGCTGAGCGCCGCGGCCAGGCTCTCTTCGCGGGCCTCGAGGGCGGCGCGCTGCCCCGACAGCTCTTGCTCCCTCAGCGCCAGCTGTTCGTCGCGGCGGCGCACGTCCTCCTCGCGCTCGCCCAGGCCCTGCCCCCTGGCTTCCAAGCTCGCGCGGACCCCCTCCAGGGTGGTCCGCACGGTCTCAGAATCGGCGAGGATTTTGGCCTCAAGCTCGCGGTGCTTGGCTGCCAGGGAGTGCTCCACAGCCTCCCGCTCTGCCCTGGCCGCGGCCAAGTCTTCTGCCGCTGCCCGGCGCTCGGCCTTCAAGGGCTGCAGGAGCTCTTCGGCATCGCGCGTGGCGCCCTCGCGGACCTCCTCGGCGAAGCGCAACGCCTCCTCGCGCTCCGCCTGCAGGGCCAGGTCGCTCTGTCGGCGAGCCTCCACAGCCACGTGGAAAGCGGCCCAAGCCTCCGCGAGCTCGTCTCGCTGCCGGGCAAGCTCCCGGTCCTCCAGAGCGAGGTGGGCCTCTAGCCCCTCCAGGGACTCCCGCACCAGGCGGAAGGCTACGTCACGACGCCCCCTGCTCCAGTCCAAGCTGCCGAGGGCAAGGGCCTGGGAAGTCCCGCTCGGAGCGGAAGGCCCTGCGCATGCGTAAAGCTTAGAGTGGGGAGCCTCCGCGCGGGCCTGGGGGCTTGGCGGCGTGTCTTCCGCCTCGGCGCCCGCGTTCTGCGCGCCGGTGTTGCCCCCCTCAGGCGACACCTCGTCCTGGGTTCCCAGGGCAGGAGAGGTCTGCCCCGTAGCCGCTGCCTCCTCCTCCGACGTGGTGCTTGGCGGGGACGGCGGAAGATCTTCTCCCACCATCTCGTCGGCCTTTGGCGAGCTCGGGGTTGGTGTAGTGCCATCCGCGGCCTCCTGCTGCGCTGGAGGAGTCGCAGCGCGAGGCGGAGTAGGCGCTTTCTGCTCCTCGGCGCGCTCCTCCTCCGGAGGTGGCGCATTTGCCTCGGCCTGAGGCACGTCCTCGAAGGGGCCTGCAGGGACCTCCTCCCCAGGTCTTGAGGCCTCGTCTGCCGCGGCCTCGTCTGCCGCGGCCTCTTGCGCGGCCTCCGGAGCGGCCTTCTTCACATCCGCCGCCTTGCGGAGCCTTCGGCGCTTCGCAGGCGCCGGGTCGCTGGCAGAGAACAAGAAGATCTATCAAAGGGAGCAAACAGGCAAAGACTGAAGAAGGAGAACAAAATTAGAAACACTTACCCTGTCTTCTTGGCGGGGGTGTCAACCCACGCCATGCCGGACGAACGCCAAGAAGGTGTGGCTCGGGCTCCGGATCCCTCCGGAGCCGCCTCAGCTTTCCTCTTGAGGGGAGCGCTCGGGGGCTCCCCAGCAGGCCTGTCGTGGGCCGCCTTGGTCCGGGGTTCCTGTCGCCCCGCCTCGGCCTCCTCATCGTCGCTGGACGAGAGCTCGAAGACCTCCTCAGGAGGGGGCGTGGCCCTTGACGAGCTCGCGCCGCCTGCAGAGGGAATGGCCCCAGCCGCCGCGTCGCCCTGCTCAGCGTCAGATACGTATGGTGACTCCGCAGCGTCTGGTCCTTTCGCCATGGGCATGGGCCCCTCTTCCTCCTCCTCCCCCGCCAGGCCTAGCGGGGTGAAGGTGGGCATCTGTTCCAGAATCGCCAGGCGTGGAGCCAGGTTCAACTGATGAAGAGGCCTCAGCTCCGCAGCAACCGCCACGGGTACGTCGGGGTTGATGAAGAGGCCGCCCATGATGGTGGCGACGACGGCGGGGCGATGGTCGCAGGGGTGGAGTCGCATCGGGTCCATGAGCCCCGAGTACATCCACATCGGCTTCTTGTGCGCTTGGAGAGGAGCGATGCGGCGCTTCACGAAGTCCTCCGCAACCATCTGGCCGGTGAGGCCGTTCTCCCGAAGCATCTTCATGCGGCCCACGAGGTCGGCAATCAGCGGGCCCTGGAAGACCTGCTTGCCCCAATGGGTATTCTTCACAGGCGGTGCCTCCGGGGTGTCGAGGAAGGAGCTCTGCGACTTGACGCCGATGAGGAACCACTTCTGCCTGAAGTCGTCCACCTTCTTCGACACCGCCGTGACGGGATTCTCGCCGCTCCACAACATGGGGATGTAGACGTCCCCCATGCCGTCCGCGATGCGGAACGACACGCATCCCGTCCGCTCGGACTTCGCGGAATTCCGGAGCGTGTAGAAGCTCCTGAAGAGGGCCACCGAAGGCTGCACCCCCAAATAGGCCTCGCACAAGTAGGCGAAGATGAAGAGGCCGAGGATGGCGTTGGGGTGTAGATGAAGGAGATGGATCTGGTAGAACTCCAGAACCGCCACCAAGAAGGGCGAGTACGGAGGCACCAA
The DNA here is from genome assembly GCA_026929855.1 of Poa annua. Taxonomy (NCBI): domain Eukaryota; kingdom Viridiplantae; phylum Streptophyta; class Magnoliopsida; order Poales; family Poaceae; genus Poa; species Poa annua. The sequence goes on from CM049434.1 coordinate 59,607,932, forward strand.
TCCGGCGAAAAGGGTGTGAAGGAAGATGGGGAAAAACCCCGCCGGAAAGCGGCCGAGCTTCGCGGCCCGGATGACGCTGGCGCCGTGCTCGTTGGTCCCCCCGGCGACCAAGTGCCGAATCTTATCCAGCACCACCGCATTGATGCGCTCCCCGGCTAGGGCGGGGCCGAGCGCCTCCTCCCCCTGCGCGTCCGGGGGGAGCATCGTCATCGCCGCCTTGCCCTTGGGTCCGCCCATCGCCGGAAAAAGAGAAGGGCGCAGAAGGACAAGGAGAAGGAAAGAGTTCGCCGGAGAAGGAAGGCTGGAAGGATGAGAGCAAAGGTCGGGAGCGCAGAAATGAGTAGTAACTGCGGTTCGGACCGGCGCGCAGCTTTATACCCATTTGGGCAGTTACCAAGGCGTGGTCGTGGTGGTCGTGGTGGGACCCCCCACGACGCATGTTTCTGCCGGAGAAACCGAGTCGCCGCAAACTCACCACCGAACGACGCGTGTCACAGGCCGGCCGGACATTTTGGACCCACGATGCTTCGTCTGGACCCGATAGGCCTCGCCGTGCCCGTCATGGGCCCGGGGGCTACTGTCGGCCCAGTGGGATCCAGCGTGTGCAGAGCCCACTCTCCACAGCCCTCACACGCGACAGAGTCGATGAAACGACTAAGGACCAAGCAAAACGCTTGGAGAGGCCCTCGAGAGGAAAAGCCCTCGAGAGGGCTGAAGGGGGCAGCGAAGGCCTGAAGAGGCCCCTCCCGAGGCTGCCCCTCTGCAGGGCCCTCTCCTCTGGAGAGGGGTCAACGCCGATCCCTCCACAAGGCCGCCCAGGCCCTGTGGAGATACTTCGCTACGAAGCAACCGCTGCAGGGCGCACATGGCCACTGCCGCGGCGCAGAGTGACGCGCGCGTCTGCGCGCGATGACGACGGCGCCGCAGTTGCCGTTCTGGTGATTAAAGGAGTCAACAAAGTTGTGTCCCCTGCGCCGGACTACGAAGCTTTCCCCTTTGGTGATAAAGCAGATGGCCGGCGCTACACTCCAACGGCGACGTCACCGTGGGCACCCCCGCGGTCTCTGCAGTACCAGCTGGCCGTCCTGCATGGACGGTGGCTTCTCTGCGCCAAGGGCAGGCTTTTGCAGTCATGGACCGAGTCCATGGGCAGCTGGGTAGCAGTGCACCCCGCTCCTCCGTTCGTCACCATGTGGGAACCCTTCCGCTGCGCAGGTCGCAGGGATGAGGCCCGAGGCACCTATAAAAGGGGAGGGAACACCTCCATAGCAAAGGATCGATCGATCGACTAATCGCACCATAGCTTAACCTAGCCTAGCGAACTCGAGGAGGAAGGAGACCTCAGCTTCCCTCCTTGAGCTCTGCACTGCTGCAAGAGAGCCCTTGGCAAGCTCATTGTACCGTACCCCCTACAGCGCAATACAGACAAGCAGGAGTAAGGGTTTACCTCTTCCAGAGGGCCGTGAACCTGGGTACGGGTTGGGGTTCATCTCTGTCGTGCTGTCCCTCTCCAAGCTCGTTGAGCATCGTCGCCGGGCCGGTCGAGGGTTGTAGACCAACGTGTTCAGTCCCCTCCATGAACTTCTCCTCAGAGAGTGACTATCCCTAGCTTCGTGAAAATCACACCTCGACAGTAACTAATATATACTATATATATACACAAAATATAAGATGCACACAAAACAACAAAATGTAATGCGACGTGACATGGTCCTTGCGCCGATGGTCTCCTTCGCGCCAACAGTTCATAAACAATTTAATAAACCTACCTTGACCATATCACATTGCCCCTGCAAAATAAAGTTAGACGCCTCTACTTTATCTTTTGCATATTTTACGTGGCTTGGGGCTGTCGTAAATAGAACCGCTTCATACCTACGAACCTATGACCACAACAACGATCAAATAATTGCGTATTTATTCATCCCTTTCGGGCCCTCCATTGAAAATAGAAAGCCAACTAAAGAGAGAGAGACAGACACCCGCCAGCCACAAATACGGTACCAGCCGTATGTCAGTAGTGGAACCAGTCTCGCGTAAGCGTACGCGTAAGGTCGGTCCGGGCCGCTTCATCAACTCAATGATGCCGGCAGTAGAAGTGCACGCGAGAGGGTAGCAAATAATAAGAACGATGTCCCCGTGATAAACACGGGTGCAGCTAGCGCACAGCTATATCTACGCATAGATTGGCTCTGATACCACTGAAGGGGATCGCGGGCAGAAAACAAAAAATTTCCTAACAGCGATAACCAAAAACTAGCCAGGATCTATACTATGCAGATATAGTAGTACGGAGGAGATCGGTATACATACCCTTGTAGACCGAAAAGCGGGGATTACGCTCCCGCACAAGCGTTACTGACATAGACGCCGTAGCCGACCTCAAGGTCGCGGAGAACTTGGCGCGACGAAGAAGACGATGACGCGGCGATGTCGATGAAGCCGACGAAGACCTCGAGGCTGTGTGGAGGAAGCAGACCTCCAGCACCACTAGCGTGGCACCTCGTAGGGCGTTACACACATACGGTGAAGCCGACGAACTCCGGGCTCCGATCCAGGGACGAAGCAGCGGAAGACTGGGACCGGAAGACCAGCAGCACGGCGGCGTGCGTATGGTGGAGAAAACTTATCCTCGGCGCAACTCCAAACAAGGGAGTCACGGGATCCAAGGAGAGAGAGAAAGAGAGAATTGGTTGTTTTTAAAGGCCAAGGGTACCCCCATATATATAGGAGGCCAGGGGCTGCCCAACCTGCCAGGCTGGCGGTGTGGGACTAATCTTACACCCCAGCCGGCCATGGCTAGTGCGCCGGCCCTAGTGGGCCCCATGTGGCCCACTAGGGTCTGGCCGAACCAGGCCTCCTCCCTTGGGAGGACTCTTCCCCCACTCATGGACCTCTTTGCCTGGGGAGGCCCATTTAGGCTAAATTGCCTTTAAAAATTCAGAAAAAAATAAATAAAAATATAGTTAACTATTAAATACATTAATTAATATTAATTACATATTACATAATTTATTCCGGCTCCGAAAACTATTTCGTCGCTGCCCGATCTCCATCGGAACTTTCCCGGGACGTTCCCGGTGCTCTCTTTTCCTATTTTCTCTTCCGGTCTAAATGTCGACTCCGCTTAAGTGTGTTACCCTAGCGGTTCGATTATCTCACCAGACATGATCGAGACTCCTCTCCGATCAATGACTAATTCGTGGACCGAGGATACCCAGAATTAATCCCTGCGAGATAACGAATACTTTCCCGTTCGAACCTAGACGTCTGAGTCTTAAACGTTTTGCCAAGCGATACTTAGCGCGTCCGAGACTCGTTCATAGATATCTCCATACCTAGCTTGATCTCGTCACCGACACTGCTAACTTCTACTCGTCCATGATATTATGTCCTGGTGACCTAGTCACACGCTTGCAAGCTCGTTTGACATAATCTCACCGAGTGGGCCCTAGAGTATCTATCCTGCTATGCGGACTGGCAAATCCCGCTCTTGACCCCCCGTCGCAACATACTCCTTTCCAACACCCGAGAGGGACACCTTTATTGTCACACTATGTAAGATATGACGTTTGATGCAATCAAAGTGTCTTCCAGGAATAGCAATAAGAGTAGATCTCACGGTCAAAGGCATAATGACTACGTCCTACAAATATTGGGTATGTCCATCACGCATTCTCCCAATGACATGACTCCATTGTCAACTGACATAAATGTCACATGATCAGGAAACCTCGATCATCAATTGCCCCATGAACTAGTTAGATAGAGGCTACTAGGGACCTGATTGTTTATCTACCACACGTGTATTAATGTTTCTGCTTAATACAGTTATAGCATGGTATAAAACATATAATCAACAATTGAGATATGACGAGTAAACTATATTTATTAAGTGCCTCTAGGGCATATCTCCTTCAGTTTATTAGCTCATGAGGAAGTATGTGGTGTTAACGAATATCAACCTTGTCATTTGCTTTTAGACAGACTTTCACCAACCGGACGAGTGGCATATACACCGCTTATCCATTAGCTTTGCAAAAAGAGCTGGCAAATGGGGTGCCCAGTCCCTATTAATTACAACTTTAACCGCTGCATTCTCTTCACATTTTTGCCCTAATCTAATCAGCAAGCAATAATACCAGTTTTTAACTGCATGTGTAAACAAAAGAGATAAGAGGGATGATCTACTCATCGGTAGAAATAACGTCCTTCAATGGGAGCCGCTCTTGAAAGTTTGGTTGACAAGGGGGGTAGAGTGCCCATTACCATTCGTTGACAACGACAAACACCACTCAAAAACTTACTTTTATGCTCTCTATATGATTTCAAAAACCTATAAAAACTAAAAATCTCTAGCACATGTTTGTATCCCTGCTTCCCTCTGTGAAGGGCCTATCTTTTACTTTATGTTGAGTCAGTTTACCCACTTCTTTCTATCTTAGAAGCAAACACTTGTGTCAACTGTGTGCAACAACTCTTATATGCTTACTTATTACACTTGTTATATTTCTTTGTGTTGACAACTATCTATATGATATACATGTTCGAAGTTGAAAGCCAATGCTGAAACTTATATCTTCCTTTGTGTTGCTTCAATGCTCTTTTACTTAGAAACTATTGCTTTATGAGTTAAATCTTATGCAAATCTTTTTGATGCTTGTTTGAAAGTACTATCCATGAAAAGTTTTTACTTATATGATGTAGTTGTTTACTCCTTGTCTATTTGTTAGCAAACTATAGATCATTGCCTTGAGTCACTTCATTCATAACATGAGCTTTACACTATTATGATCAAGATTGTGTGAAAGCATGTCACTTCAGAAATTATTCTTGTTATCGTTTTACCTACTCGGGACGAGTAGAACTAAGCTTGGGGATGCTTCATACGTCTCCAACGTATCTATAATTTCTTACATTCCAGGCTTATATTATACCAATTGCTATATGTTTTATATACACTTTATATGGTTCTTATGCATTTTTTGGAACTAACCTATTAACAAGATGCCATAGTGCCAGTTCCCTGTTTTCTGCTGTTTTTCTTTCAGAAAAGCTGTTAAGGAAATATTCTCGGAATTGCACGAAACAAAAGCCAATACCCCTATTTTTCCCGGAAGTATCCAGAACACCGAAGAGGATATGGAGGAGGGCCACGAGGCGGCTGTAAGGACCCCTCAGACTAACAGTCCGAGATGTCCACGTTATGTAAACAGATCACGATCCCAATGATCAGTGCATCGCGATCACATAACCAACATGGTATACAAAGTGTTACATCATTCAAGTCGTACGAATAAAAGTCTTACAACACGAATATGGTCACATGACCAAGCCTGCAATCATCGTCACACAGGACGGGATTAACTACGATCTAGCGGAAGCTTGCGGCCAGCGTCGGCCCTCGTCACAACCGGACGCATTCCCACAGAGCAGTTGACCAGTGACACTCAGTTGGCGTAGTCGTCGGCTTTCTCATCCTCCTTGTCGTACATCTTCTCGTTCCAATCTGGACGTTTGAATATCCAGGGACACAGCCATATGAGTACATTTACGTACTCGCAAAACCACCTCAAGGCTTAAGTTTTCAGGGTAATGCAATGAAAACGTTTTCGAAAACTGGGATAGCTGCTATATACGACTATAGGATTTAGTTTTCGCAAAGATGCTTTTGACATAGAGAATACGACATCTCTATATCTTTGTTGAAGAAAACATTTAGAGACAGAAATCTCTCTTGTAGAAATAGCATGTACTATTCCCACTATTCCCTACCCATATCAGGTAATGTGGTTGCACAGGTTAATTGTTCGGGCGGCTGCTAGGGCTGTACTTTGTTTTTTTTTCAAAAACAACTTCCAAACCTCCGACTACTCCCAGCAGCTCGGGTTTTCGCAAACACCTCCAATTGCTCCCAGCAACTCGGGTTTTTATAAAACACTTGCTCGCCGGTTGCTCCCAGCAACTCGGGTTTTCTTCCGAAAACACTTTATCAAAACCAGGCTCCCATCCTAAGAGTTTGAGGTGAGGACATAAGGATATACTACTAGATAAAATATGATTTTCTTTATAGCACCTTCAACAACAAGGCGAATAAAGTGAATATCTATTTTCATAAAACCTAATATAATCTAGTAGAAAACTTTGGCCAAACAATATTTTGTAAAATAGTTTTTGGGTGGCAAGGTACCACAAAAGAAGTAAAACATGCATTATTTTATTTTGAAAACAAAACATGCTTTGAAAATAAGAGGATTCATAGTGGTGAGGTGGCTTGCCTGGCTCAGCATTATGTCCTTGATCTTGATCTTGATGTTCCTCAGGTTCACTCCTTTCTTCCGGTTCCTTCCCGATCGTATCTAACGTCGCAAACAGGAAAAAGGAGCAACGCTCAAAATACAAGACAATGCCATAAGGACGTAACAAACACCAACTACTGCACCAAACACTAAGCTAACAATCAAGGGCAAGCAATTCACTTAGTTAAGCAATAACAAGCATCAAATTCATATAACTAAGACAAACAACAACACACCTAAGAAAATATATACAACACCCCTAATTGTTATAGATGGTACTTCTAACTACACACTTAAACAAAACACCTCTTTGGGTGATTGGATACTTTAGTAGGGTTTATATATTAGTTTCAGGAAATACTCCAGACAAAAGTATTTTAATAAATAAGGAAGTACTCCAGACAAAAATATCTTAACAAGCAAGCATTAACACTAGCATTAAGCACATTCACATGCAAGCATGTTACTAGCTCTGGGAACACACACTAAGAAGTAGTTAATAAATCAATAAAGTTTAATACAACTGCTCACACAAGTTGTTGACTAAGAGTTAAAAAGGTGCAGTTGGCTGATTTAACAAAACACCACAAAGAAGCATGTTGACAACAATCTAAAATAAGTTAGAAAACAGCAAGCATTACAACATAGCACCAACTACTAGATATGGTCATAAAACATAAACACAACAACAAGCAGAATATACAAAAACACTTAGTGTTATAAATAGACATCTAATAGACTATGCTAGACACAAACATACAAAACACCATAACACTATTAGTGTGTTTTAAACAAGTATTAAGGTTAAGTTTAGGTTCTGGATCCCAAAGTTAATTTAAAATAAACACATGATTTATATTTTTCAAAAACAGAGAATAAAATTAATACATCTAAATAGCCATTTTGGTGCTGTTTTAGGTGGAAAAGCCATAACTCCTAAAATAATGTTCAGAAAATTAAACCCTTCTACCACATCCTTCCTAGCACTCACTGGAATCTAGGAAAGTTGGATTTGCATCAAAAGGGTTTACAAAACAGGAGCTAAAAACCATACAAATGCTACTGGACTCAAAACCATAATGATTATAGTTTTAGTTTTATGAAGCTCCTGCAAGCAAGATTAATTTGTATGGATAGATAGTGATATTATCTTTCTGAAGCATTTTGACTCGACTCATTTGGACACTCCTAGCTCAAGTTATCCCATTTTTAGTAAAAGGTATACTTTTTACATGTTTTAGTATACAGGAAAAAGTATAACTTATTTTTGAGCAAAACCAACTTTGTATGTTCATGAAAACACATAAGTATCCAGAAAAAATACTATTAATATATTTGCATAAACATATCTAGCCCAAACCATTAAAACTAGACACATACAATTAACAGAAAATAAAAATATCATTTTCAAGTGTCAAAACCCACTGTTTTAGAAAATCATTCACCATGTGCAAAATATAATCTGTAAAATTATAACAAGCTAGGATATGATAGCTACTATCCATATCTAATACAAGAAATTGGATTTACTCCAAAAAGTATTTTTCATAAAGAATTAAAAATCACCAAACAGATACTGTTGCCAAAATTAAACCTAATAGAACTTTAGTTATAAAGATCTCCTGAATGCAAGGCTTATATATCTAGGTAGGTATTCTTCTAGGCTTTCCATAGAAATAAATTTTGGATCATTTGGATTTACAGAACTCCTACAATTAAATAAATGGTGAAAATTATACTTTTTACTAGATCTAACCTAGCACACACATAAAAATATATTTTTGCAAACTGCCAGTGCCAAGTGGTTAAGAAAACACATAGGTAGCCTACAAAATTTGAATCACTTCATTTGGATGCATAGATCTCCCAGAAACTAATTAAATCTACAAGGCAGATTAAACAGGAACTAAAACTGGAAAAACGATTTAACAGAAAAACACTCAGATGGGCCGGATCTGGCCGGATCCGAGGAGCACCAAGCTGGGCCGGCCCATGGCATGGTCCAGCAAGGCGAAGGGGTGAGAGGCCGTTGGATCAGATCTGGAGGTCCAGGATTAGATCTAGGATGCTCAAAGGAGAACCGCTGATTTGCAGATCAACGTCAGCTGTTCATCTTCTTCCTAGCAACGTCCAGGACATGGGAAAAAGAGGGAAGACGACATGGGCTGCTGGCTGCTCACCGTGAGCTCGAGGGGAGGGAGATGCGAGGGTCGGGGACGAATGCGGAGGGTCGGGGAAGGCTGCCGGAGGGCTCGCTTTGCGTCGGTGCTCCCTGGAACGGTGGTGCGGTCGACGGCGTTCGCGGCGGACACGAGCTCGGCATGCCGGCTCCGGTAGACCTGCAAACGAAAAAGGATGTCTCAGAGATATCCTACACGGAGGGAAACAGTAAGGTGCGAAGGGAGAGAGAATAGAGGGTCGGGAATGGCGGCGAGCATGCGCGCAAGAACTCGGGACCGAGGTCTTGGCTTCGCGTTCCTGGACAAAAGAGAGCGAGAGGGAACGGGATCTCGTACAGGGTGGGAGAGTGGAGGAGTGTGAGTCGAATGGGCAAGGTGGGAGTTCGGGGGAGGGGTTGTGGACTTAAAACCGTGAGGGTGCCCGGTCCACCATGGACGGGGTGCATGGCACGTGTGGCGTGGTCGAAGGGGAGGGATAGGGCAGGAGGGGCGGTGCCAGCCGTGTGTCTGGAGGGAAGGGGAAGACCACGGGCAAGGCCTCGGGCTAGGGCGTGGTGAGGTGTAGCTGGAACGTGGGACGTGCTCGTCGTGGACTGGGCAACGAGGGCGGCGCTCGGGACAGAGAGAAACGACAAGGGGAGGAGCCAATGGCCTCGCCAAAGCACTCATGACAGCTAGGGGAGGTCGTTGGCGAGAGAGAGGGTCACCAGAAGGCCGAGGGCACCGATTGGAGGGAGGGGGAGGTGCTCGGCTGGACCTGCCCAACAGGTGTTCGTAAAAATGCCCGAAAGAAAAAGAAATGGGGGAGGCAGGGCAAGGGTTCGAAAATTGTCGTGGCTAAGCATTTTCCAGAGATATGGAGGTCTGGAGTTCACTCCAAACCGCATGTAGAAATAAGGGGAGAGGGTTTGGTGAAAATAGAACACATAATTTCTAGTATTGACTAGGCATGATCATGCACATGAAATGAGAAGGGTTTCAACTAGGAAATGCTCCAATAAAGTCGTGGGGTGTGATACAACATGTCAAGGACGGATGGTGTGGGGATGCATTGCCCTAGGGACCCATTTAAAGCATAAAAACATGTGTGTGAAAATGCTATAAAATATTTCTGGGCTGTGCACAATTTTGATTAACCAAGTTTGCATAGGTTCCTTTAGTGAGATAGTTGCTCTAAAAATTATAACTTAAATTGGCCTGTCTAGAAGGGATGTTGTGGATCAGGCTAGATGGGTTGCATGTCCAAAATGATTACAAGAAACACAAATGCTAAGTCTCTAGAAATGCTAAAAATTAATAGACATGGAGACAGTCATCTACTATCTGAAAATAGAATTTTTGAGTTTCTTATGAACCAAATCATAATAAAAGAGATGAAACACACCACAATCATAAAAGGCATCAATCAAGCAAGATAGATCTCAAAACAATCTACATACCTTAGTGGACACATAATATCCACACATCCACCTTCAGAACAAGCAGAAGCAAGTATAAGCCAACTAATTCAAGAAATTGAGTAAACACTCCAAGCATTTAAGATATGACAAATCTATTTGTGAGGTGGTGATCAACACAATAATGACAAGATTTTAGAGAAAGGAGGTTAAACCACTTCCTAGTAATAGTTTTCCAAAGAGATATTAATTAGGAGTTCTTAAAATAAAAGTTGCTAGGACTAGCAACACATTAAACTCAAAGTATGTTAGGACCCATTATATGTTCCTTTATAGTTTTTCAAACATAAAGCTTTTGGAAATGCTTTTATTTTCTGAAATAAAAGGTCTTTGGGTAGTTGCTAAATTCAGAACATCATGGTGAATATAGTTTGTTAAAAATAAGATAGGTGAAGATATATGTACTATCTTACTTGTCATAACACTGATATCAGATGTCAAATTATAACTAGGTTGAGTTTTAGGGTTGATAGCTAGAGAGATCATCAACACTAACACAAACCAAAACAAAACAAGACAAACAAAGAAAACAAGAGTAAAACACATCCATTAACAAGACATTTCAAAAAGTTTTTGTTCCCTCAGGATTTTGGGTCTTTATTAATTAAGTTTTTGTTGCTTCCAAAATTTGGGGTGTTACAGACCTTCCCTCCTTAAAAGAATCTCGTCCCGAGATTCCTAAGCGCGTACTGAGAGAGTGGAAGGACAAGAGTTTTGATGATTCTTCATCTTCCGAGTTTGTTGATTCTTGACTGAAGTTTTCCTTGTTGATGCGGTGTCTGATTTCTTCTGGAAGGCTTGGGGCTTTGCTGAAGATGTTGTCATGTTAGTCGATGTTGATGCAGGGTTCTTGTTGAGTTGACTTAAATTACTTCAGGGTTGGGGCGCAAAGAACAACTTGTCGAGAACTCCCTAATAAAACTAGCATATGCCTTCCCCCCTTAAAAAGGGGGCCACTAGAAGGGTTAAAGTTGATGGTATAAGTTGTTGCCGCCTTCAAGGTTTGGTTAGTCTTGGATGTCATGACGACCTTCATCTTGGTCGTAGCTCCTTGGTGCTTGGGGGTTGATGTAGACACGTGTCCCTATATTGCCATCTTGAGGGGTTAGTAGTTAAACACATACAAACAGTTTTCAAGCCTCACAGGGGCGTCAGGTCCGTAGACTTGACTCACTTTCGTTCTTCCTAAAGAGTTAGAGGGTGTTACGAGTCACTAATAGCGTCAGAAGTAGCTTGGGCTAATTTCTTCAACTACATCAGTCTTCGAGGCTATTCATCGTCCTTGGCATCTTGCTGGATATGACGACTTCATGATGGCTTCTGATATGTCCACCTTCGGTTTAGCAGACATAGAGAGTTGATGAAGACATCCTTGGTTCTTGGGCTTCATGATGCTTCGCAAAGTCTTCAGAGGTCAGTAGGATCTAAGTTAGCCTAAAAGATAAGTACTCCTTTCTATATTACTCTAGTCGGGTCAGTTGAGTTAATAAGGTTGGCGCGTAGAAGGCACTGTTGACAATAGCTTCGTGGTACATCTTCGAGTAGACGATCTTCAGTGGTGGTTGTCTTCGTTGTTGTTGACGTCGATTTCCTTGTACGTCGCGACTTGAGGGCTTCACAACATCTTCAAAAAGTAATGGCTCATGCAGACCTCTAAGTCCTCCATGTTTCCATTAGTAGGTGAGACTTCATTTGGATCTTCTTTTCTGGTCTTGGTTTGTCGGTCTTGAAGAGGTTAGTTAGTAACAAGTTACAGGTGTTAGATGTTACTCTAAGTTAGATATGTTAAGTTAGTAATGATATACTTGTAATTCAAAAAGTTAATTAAATAAGCCAAGGCGAGACACATCACGGGAATGGCTTTGTTTTGGGTGATCTTCTGTATCAAGTGTAGTTAATAGATCTCTCGTTTTAAAATTTTAGATTCGAGGGAAAAGTAGGAAGTTTTTCGAAGACAAGTTTATAAGTGCACCAGGGTGTAGCTACGGCTAAAATGCCAAAAAGGTTTTGGTGTAAAGGTAAAAAGGATGTTTAACAAAAGGGTAGTATATGGCAAATATGTGTTGCCGACAAGGCGTGCTTGTGAAACCTACCAGAAAACAACACACCAACAACGAGCACACAAACAGGACACACACAAGCAAAAATCATACCAGCAAAAGAGCACACAAGACACATATTGTACAAAAGGGGCACTCAACAATCGCGTTAGTCGGATAATCCAACCAAGGGTCATATCCTACCATATCCTATGGGTCTTGATCAATCCTTCTTGTTGGAATCTTCATTTCATCGCCATTAGAATCCTGCTGGGAAGCTTGAGACTGTCGAAGTTGCAACTGGAGTACCATTGTTGGGGTTGAAGCCTTGACAGCGAGACTGCTTCAGCAAGCAAGGGTTGCTTTGTAGCTTGTTTCTTCACTTGACGACCACCTTGATCTCGTATGCTGAAGTCTTGAGACTGAACTTCACCTTCTCGGTACTAGCTATTTAGGTCTCATTTGGGTTCACCGTCAAGTCTATACAAGTTTTGAATATGGACAAGATAATAGAGAAAACTCTTTTGAGATGCATAGAAATTAGAGAGGTGAGATAAATATATTTTTGAGAATAGGTGAGGAGTGGAAGCCATACTAGAACTTCCTAGATAGAAATATATTTTTAAGAAATAGGGTTTTAGAAAAATTATTTCCTTCCTATGCTAACGACCATGCTAACTAAGGTCTCCTAAGGTCAACGATGGCTCTGATACCAAGTCTGTAAGGACCCCTCAGACTAACAGTCCGAGATGTCCACGTTATGTAAACAGATCACGATCCCAATGATCAGTGCATCGCGATCACATAACCAACATGGTATACAAAGTGTTACATCATTCAAGTCGTACGAATAAAAGTCTTACAACACGAATATGGTCACATGACCAAGCCTGCAATCATCGTCACACAGGACGGGATTAACTACGATCTAGCGGAAGCTTGCGGCCAGCGTCGGCCCTCGTCACAACCGGACGCATTCCCACAGAGCAGTTGACCGGTGACACTCAGTTGGCGTAGTCGTCGGCTTTCTCCTCCTCCTTGTCGTACATCTTCTCGTTGCAATCTGGACGTTTGAATATCCAGGGACACAGCCATATGAGTACATTTACGTACTCGCAAAACCACCTCAAGGCTTAAGTTTTCAGGGTAATGCAATGAAAACGTTTTCGAAAACTGGGATAGCTGCTATATACGACTATAGGGTTTAGTTTTCGCAAAGATGCTTTTGACATAGAGAATACGACATCTCTATATCTTTGCTGAAGAAAACATTTAGAGACAGAAATCTCTCTTGTAGAAATAGCATGTACTATTCCCACGTTTTGAAACACTTTTGTAAAACTTTTTCCAAAACACTAGGATGGGGATACCCCTTTTTCTTTCCATGAGATCGGACTGATTGTCTCCCCGAGACCAACCATCTTCTCCCAATTCCGTACCTCCCAGGTACCTCCTTGATGCCTCCTTGTTTCCACCGAAACCATTTTATTTTTAAAACCAAAACTTGCCCATACGCCTAGATCAGTGGCCTTTCCAACCGTCCATGACCGAGGACTCGGCTATTCGAATAGATTTACACTCTGCAGAGGTTGCGCACTTTACCCACACCAAACGGTCATTCCGCCGTGTTTGCCACGGCCCGTCATACGACCGTATGCGGGGGTCCGGATAACACGATCAAAGCTTTTCACTATGTCCACCCTAGTACAGAGGACTCCCGATAGGTTTGTTCCCCTCGGCACCGTGTGCTCCTCTAGACCCCTGGTCTTTCTCTTTGGACGCCACACCGCCACGGCAGGGGACCCAACGTAATCGTCCGGCTGCTGGTCCGCAGCAGTGTATTGTCTCATCCAGACGACAACCCGGCTTCGAGGGCCTCGCCCTTATGGAGTATGAGATCCTCCGTACTAAAATAAACAAGCTTCTGGCTAAGCCCTACCCATATCAGGTAATGTGGTTGCACGGGTTAATTGTTCGGGCGGCTGCTAGGGCTGTACTTTGTTTTTTTTTCAAAAACAACTTCCAAACCTCCGACTACTCCCAGCAGCTCGGGTTTTCGCAAACACCTCCAATTGCTCCCAGCAACTCGGGTTTTTATAAAACACTTGCTCGCCGGTTGCTCCCAGCAACTCGGGTTTTCTTCCGAAAACACTTTATCAAAACCAGGCTCCCATCCTAAGAGTTTGAGGTGAGGACATAAGGATATACTACTAGATAAAATATGATTTTCTTTATAGCACCTTCAACAACAAGGCGAATAAAGTGAATATCTATTTTCATAAAACCTAATATAATCTAGTAGAAAACTTTGGCCAAACAATATTTTGTAAAATAGTTTTTGGGTGGCAAGGTACCACAAAAGAAGTAAAACATGCATTATTATATTTTGAAAACAAAACATGCTTTGAAAATAAGAGGATTCATAGTGGTGAGGTGGCTTGCCTGGCTCAGCATTATGTCCTTGGTCTTGATCTTGATGTTCCTCAGGTTCACTCCTTACTTCCGGTTCCTTCCCGATCGTATCTAACGTCGCAAACAGGAAAAAGGAGCAACGCTCAAAATACAAGACAATGCCATAAGGACGTAACAAACACCAACTACTGCACCAAACACTAAGCTAACAATCAAGGGCAAGCAATTCACTTAGTTAAGCAATAACAAGCAGCAAATTCATATAACTAAGACAAACAACAACACACCTAAGAAAATATATACAACACCCCTAATTGTTATAGATGGTACTTCTAACTACACACTTAAACAAAACACCTCTTTGGGTGATTGGATACTTTAGTAGGGTTTATATATTAGTTTCAGGAAATACTCCAGACAAAAGTATTTTAATAAATAAAGAAGTACTCCAGACAAAAGTATCTTAACAAGCAAGCATTAACACTAGCATTAAGCACATTCACATGCAAGCATGTTACTAGCTCTGGGAACACACACTAATAAGTAGTTAATAAATCAATAAAGTTTAACACAACTGCTCACACAAGTTGTTGACTAAGAGCTAAAAAGGTGCAGTTGGCTGATTTAACAAAACACCACAAAGAAGCATGTTGACAACAATCTAAAATAAGTTAGAAAACAGCAAGCATTACAACATAGCACCAACTACTGGATATGGTCATAAAACATAAACACAACAACAAGCAGAATATACAAAAACACTTAGTGTTATAAATAGACATCTAATAGACTATGCTAGACACAAACATACAAAACACCATAACACTATTAGTGTGTTTTAAACAAGTATTAAGGTTAAGTTTAGGTTCTGGATCCCAAAGTTAATTTAAAATAAACACATGATTTATATTTTTCAAAAACAGAGAATAAAATTAATACATCTAAATAGCCATTTTGGTGCTGTTTTAGGTGGAAAAGCCATAACTCCTAAAATAATGTTCAGAAAATTAAACCCTTCTACCACATCCTTCCTAGCACTCACTGGAACCTAGGAAAGTTGGATTTGCATCAAAAGGGTTTACAAAACAGGAGCTAAAAATCATACAAATGCTACTGGACTCAAAACCATAATGATTATAGTTTTAGTTTTATGAAGCTCCTGCAAGAAAGATTAATTTGTATGGATAGATAGTGATCTTATCTTTCTGAAGCATTTTGACTCGACTCATTTGGACATTCCTAGCTCAAGTTATCCCATTTTTAGTAAAAGGTATACTTTTTACATGTTTTAGTATACAGGAAAAAGTATAACTTATTTTTGAGCAAAACCAACTTTGTATGTTCATGAAAACACATAAGTATCGAGAAAAAATACTATTAATATATTTGCATAAACATATCTAGCCCAAACCATTAAAACTAGACACATACAATTAACGGAAAATAAAAATATCATTTTCAAGTGTCAAAACCCACTGTTTTAGAAAATCATTCACCATGTGCAAAATATAAGCTGGAAAATTATACCAAGCTAGGATATGATAGCTACTATCCATATATAATACAAGAAATTTGATTTACTCCAAAAAGTATTTTTCATAAAGAATTAAAAATCACCAAACAGATACTGTTGCCAAAACTAAACCTAATATAACTTTAGTTATACAGATCTCCTGCATGCAAGGCTTATATATATAGGTAGGTATTCTTCTAGGCTTTCCATAAAAATAAAGTTTGGATCATTTGGATTTACAGAACTCCTAAAATTAAATAAATGGTGAAAATTATACTTTTTACTAGATCTAACCTAGCACACACATAAAAATATATGTTTGCAAACGGCCAGTGCCAAGTGGTTAACAAAACACATAGGTAGCCAAAAAAATTTGAATCACTTCATTTGGATGCATAGATCTCCCAGAAACTAATTAAATCTACAAGGCAGATTAAACAGGAACTAAAACTGGAAAAACGATTTAACAGAAAAACAGTCAGATGGGCCGGATCTGGCCGGATCCGAGGAGCACCAAGCTGGGCCGGCTCATGGCATGGTCCAGCAAGGCGAAGGGGTGAGAGGCCGTTGGATCAGATCTGGAGGTCCAGGATTAGATCTAGGATGCTCAAAGGAGAACCGCTGATTTGCAGATCAACGTCAGCTGTTCATCTTCTTCCTAGCAACGTCCAGGACATGGGAAAAAGAGGGAAGACGACATGGGCTGCTGGCTGCTCACCGTGAGCTCGAGGGGAGGGAGATGCGAGGGTCGGGGACGGATGCGGAGGGTCGGGGAAGGCTGCCGGAGGGCTCGCTTCGCGTCGGTGCTCCCTGGAACGGTGGTGCGGTCGACGGCGTCCGCGGCGGACACGAGCTCGGCATGCCGGCTCCGGTAGACCTGCAAACGAAAAAGGATGTCTCAGAGCTATCCTACACGGAGGGGAACAGTAAGGTGCGAAGGGAGAGAGAATAGAGGGTCGGGAATGGCGGCGAGCATGCGCGCAAGAACTCGGGACCGAGGTCTTGGCTTCGCGTTCCTGGACAAAAGAGAGCGAGAGGGAACGGGATCTCGTACAGGGTGGGAGAGTGTAGGAGTGTGAGTCGAATGGGCAAGGTGAGAGTTCGGGGGAGGGGTTGTGGACTTAAAACCGTGAGGGTGCCCGGTCCACCATGGACGGGGTGCATGGGCACGTGTGGCGTGGTCGAAGGGGAGGGATAGGGCAGGAGGGGCGGTGCCAGCCGTGTGTCTGGAGGGAAGGGGAAGACCACGGGCAAGGCCTCGGGCTAGGGCGTGGTGAGGTGTAGCTGGAACGTGGGACGTGCTCGTCGTGGACTGGGCAACGAGGGCGGCGCTCGGGACAGAGAGAAACGACAAGGGGAGGTCGTTGGCGAGAGAGAGGGTCACCAGAAGGCCGAGGGCACCGATTGGAGGGAGGGGGAGGTGCTCGGCTGGACCTGCCCAACAGGTGTTCGTAAAAATGCCCGAAAGAAAAAGAAATGGGGGAGGCAGGGCAGGGGTTCGAAAATTGTCGTGGGTAAGCATTTTCCAGAGATATGGAGGTCTGGAGTTCACTCCAAACCGCATGTAGGAATAAGGGGAGAGGGTTTGGTGAAAATAGAACACATAATTTTTAGTATTGACTAGGCATGATCATGCACATGAAATGAGAAGTGTTTCAACTAGGAAATGCTCCAATAAAGTCGTGGGGTGTGAGACAACATGTCAAGGACGGATGGTGTGGGGATGCATTGCCCTAGGGACCCATTTAAAGCATAAAAACATGTGTGTGAAAATGCTATAAAATATTTCTGGGCTGTGCACAATTTTGATTAACCAAGTTTGCATAGGTTCCTTTAGTGACATAGTTGCTCTAAAAATTATAACTTAAATTGGCCTGTCTAGAAGGGATGTTGTGGATCAGGCTAGATGGGTTGCATGTCCAAAATGATCACAAGAAACACAAATGCTAAGTCTCTAGAAATGCTAAAAATTAATAGACATGGAGACAGTCATCCACTATCTGAAAATAGAATTTTTGAGTTTCTTATGAGCGAAATCATAATAAAAGAGATGAAACACACCACAATCATAAAAGGCATCAATCAAGCAAGATAGATCTCAAAACAATCTACATACCTTAGTGGACACATAATATCCACACATCCACCTTCAGAACAAGTAGAAGCAAGTATAAGCCAACTAATTCAAGAAATTGAGTAAACACTCCAAGCATTTAAGATATGACAAATCTATTTGTGAGGTGGTGATCAACACAATAATGACAAGATTTTAGAGAAAGTAGGTTAAACCACTTCCTAGTAATAGTTTTCCAAAGAGATATTAATTAGGAGTTCTTAAAATAAAAGTTGCTAGGACTAGCAACACATTAAACTCAAAGTATGTTAGGACCCATTATATGTTCCTTTATAGTTTTTCAAACATAAAGCTTTTGGAAATGCTTTTATTTTCTGAAATAAAAGGTCTTTGGGTAGTTGCTAAATTCAGAACATCATGGTGAATATAGTTTGTTAAAAATAAGATAGGTGAAGATATATGTACTATCTTACTTGTCATAACACTGATATCAGATGTCAAATTATAACTAGGTTGAGTTTTAGGGTTGATAGCTAGAGAGATCATCAACACTAACACAAACCAAAACAAAACAAGACAAACAAAGAAAACAAGAGTAAAACACATCCATTAACAAGACATTTCAAAAAGTTTTTGTTCCCTCAGGATTTTGGGTCTTTATTAATTAAGTTTTTGTTGCTTCCAAAAATTGGGGTGTTGCAGCGGCCCAACCTATTGGTGGCGCGGCTCCCTCCTTGGCCGCGCCACCACATGGTGTGGGCCCCTCGGGGCCCCACCTCCTTCGCCCTTTCGCCTATAAAGACCCCCCGACGGGAAAACCCTAAACACCCGAACACTTTTCCACGATACGTTCCAGAGCCGCCGCCGCCGTCAACCCTAGTTCCGGAGGGTTCAGAAGCTCTTCCCGGCACCCTGCCGGAGAGGGGAATCATCGCCGGAGGGCTCTACATCACCATGCCCGCCTCCGGACTGATGCGTGAGTAGTTCATCCTTGGACTACGGGTCCATAGGAGTAGCTAGATGGTTGTCTTCTCCTATTGTGCCATCATGCTTAGATCTTGTGTGCTGCCTATCATTAATACTACATGTTGTGTTTGCTGGGATTCGATGAATAATTGAGTACTATGTCATTTGTTTCATTATATATTATGTGAGTGCGTTATTTATGATCTTGCATGCTCTCCGTTACTAGTAGATGCTCTGGCCAAGTAGATGCTTGTGACTCCAAGAGGGGGTATTTATGCTCGATAGTGGGTTCACGTCTTCATTTAATCTGGGGGAGTGACAGCAACCTCTAAGATTGTGAATGTACTGTTGCTACTAGGGATAAAACAGTAGTTCTTTGTCTAAGGATAATTCTGCTACTTACATTACACACTTTACTTAATGCAATAATCTATTGCTTGCAACTTAATACTGAAAGGTGTTGCGGATGCTATCCTGAAGGTGAATTATTAGTCATAGATGCAGTTGGATAACGGTCTATGTATCATGTTGTAATGCCCAAATGAATCTCACACTAGACACCATGACTTGTACATGCATCATTATGCAGTTCTTTATTCTGTCAATTGCCCAGCTGTAATTTGTTTACCCTCATGTATGCTATTATTATCTATGGAGAGACACCACTAGTGAACTGTGGATCCCGGTCCTTTTCTTTAAACTGATAATACAACCTACTGCAATCCTGTTACTTTCATTCTCTGCAAACAAACATCATTTTCCACACATACGTTTAATCCTTTGTTACAGCAAGCCAGTGAGATTGACAACCTCACTGTTAAGTTGGGACAAAGTACCTAGGTTGTGTTGTGTGTAGGTTCCACGCCAACTCAGTGCTTAGCAAGAATATCTGGCGCAGTTGACACCTTCGGAAGAATTCTAGTTTCCTAATGGTTCGATAACCTTGGTTTCATAACTGAGGGAAAGCTTGCTGCTACTACATCATCACACCTTCCTCTTGGGGTTTCCCACCGTTCCTGTAGAGCATCACTCCTCCAATTCCCCGTCCCGGCGGAGTGCCAGAACGGATTTTCTGACACCCGAAATAGGGTTCGCGATGGCGGCGGCGCTCTGGAGGTCTTTCGGGAAAAGTGAACAGCGTCCTCTTGTTTTTAGGTCAGAGGGGGTATATAGCCGAGAGGGGACGCGAGGGCGTGAACGAGGCGGCCACACCATGTGGTGGCGCGGCCAGGGTCCCACCGCGCTACCATGTGGTGTGGGCCCCTCGTGGCTCGCCTCCGTCTCGTCTTCTGGCTCCGTTAGTCTCCGGGGAAAATAGGGACTTTGGCATATTTTCTGGTATTTTTCCCTAAATTTGAATTTCTGCACAAAAACAAGACACCAGGGCAATTCTGCTGAAAATAGCGTTAGTCCGTGTTAGTTGAATTCAAAACACACAAATTAGAGGGAAAAAAAATAGCAAAAGTGTTCGGGAAAGTAGATACGTTTTTGACGTATCAACTCCCCCCCAAACTTAGCTTATTGCTTGTCCTCAAGCAATTCAGTTAACAACTGAGTGCGATAAAAGAAACTTTCACGAACACATTTGCTTCATATGATGTATATATTCTCATTATGTGGAAAAATGCTTAGGCTATTCATAGTAAGATATATGCAAATGGTGTTACCTAATGGCTATGTATACTATGAAGAGATACCAATCATACCAATAATAAATAACATGAAACATATCAATTCATAGGATTGCAAAGCTCATAATAAAGTATGATAAAGTGGTATCTCGCTTGCCCGAATGTATACAGCAAAACATAAATGCCCAGGCACCTTTGAAGTTCAAGAGAGGAATCGAAATAAAGATATCAAAGATAAAATCATCAAAGTTATACCACAGTTAATAGTATTCTGGGACAAGCACATTACACTAAGAATGACAACTATGCTCTCAAGAAGGTGCTCAAAGAAAGGATGGTGACTCAACAATAAAGTAAAAGATAAGCCCTTCATGGAGGGAAGCAGGGATTTAACATGTGCTAGAGTTTTTCATTGTTTTGAAAACAGAGGCAAAATTGTTTTTGAGTGGTGATTGATTTGTCAACGAATGGCAATAGAGTTCCTGTTATCTTCCATACTAAGCAAGTTGAGAGCGGTTCTGATTTATTTAAAAACAGTCATTTATAATATGCGCTTTCTCATATAACTTGACACTCCTCCCAACCTTTGCTTTTCACAAAGCATGGCTAACCGAATCCTCGGGTGCCCACCAACAATCACATACCATGGAGGAGTGTCTGTTTTTACTTTCTTAAATCTTTTGGAATATTATAGTGGTCTAACCAGCTCTTTTGCAAAATTAATGACAAGCAGATGAAGCATGCAAGTCAATGGTTACTTAATTAGTATGGAAGATAACAAGCCCAACTACTACTAACTCATGAGCTAAAACAGTGTCACAAAATGAGAAGTGTTTGAAGGTTTTAAAGGTAGCACATACAAATTACTTGAATGGTTTGAAATGCCATACATAGGTATTTATGGTGGACTCTTTGGGATAACTTGGTTTCAGGGATTTAGAAGCACAAGCATTAACTGCTTAGTACAAGTGGAGGCTAGCAATAGACGGGGAAGCGACAATTCAAGAGAGCAATAACCGTCATAATCATGCTTGCGACAAAATAAAATTAACGGAGGCATAAAAATGATACTAGAACTCTGAGGAAAAATAAATCATCAAGGCTTAATTGACTCTTTGTTTTCAGTCATATACATGTGTGAGCATGTGCCAAGTCGATTGAAATGAATTATTCAGAGGAGGATACCACGGTGTCATACTCTTTTATGAACAAAACAATGCAAGCAAATATACATAAAACATGGCATCTATTATTAATAAATTGGGATTGATCATAAGAGAACACGAACTACTAAGCATCCACCAATCGACATATACCTTATGCGAACCATCTAAGCATGCTCACATGAATGAGTATATGTACAAAAATGAAAAGAAATAGAGTTCATTACCAGCCGCTTACCCAGCTCGAATCGTCATAATCATCATTATTGCTTTTTCACTTGTGTGCTTGAAAGATATGAAATAATAACCAAGCTCCACGGAGTCACGGAAGGTGATGAACTCTGAAACAAACTATACGAAACCGAAAAGAAACAACAAATATTTTTGGGTTTTCGAATTTAGAAACTGAAAACAGAACAGTCCGTAAAGACAAAAAATTTCGAGGCACTTAACTTGCTTAGATCAGAAAACTCAAAACTAATGAAAGTTTCATACATATATGAGGATTACGCACAAAAATATCAGGTCATTCCTATTTTTCTGTGATGTGTTATGAATTAAACGGTGGACAGTAGAAATCCGTCCCTACACAGAAAAACAAACAACAAAGCAAAATATTTTTGGGTTTTTGCATATTGAACCGAATTGAATAACTAAGCAAACTAATACTAGACACTTAAACAAACAAGCAAGAGAAATAACAGAAATATTTTTGGTTTTTTTGAGTTTTGGAAAGTAAAGCAAAACATGAAACAATCAAAAGGAAACGAAACATGGATATACAAATTACCGAATGATAATGATATATAGACGAGTGAGCTATCAGTATACCTCCCCCCAAGCTTAGGCTTTTGGCCTAAGTGGAGATCACTCCCATGGTGCCCATTATGAGGCGTCTCCGTAGTATGACGAAGACCCTTCGCCCTGATACGAACTCGAGGACGCTCCGGTGTAGTGCGCGGTGTAGTCCTCCTCGGGTGTCTCCTCAACGCCGTGCTACCCGTAGAAACCCAGCACGCTTAGCTGATCGTCCAACTCCACCTTCGAGAGCGACCACGGCCTCCTGTCAAGACTGAACAAACCGGTCCGCGGCAAAGGGACTTCCCTCTCGTCCCCATCAGTAAATAAAACTCTATAGACAAGCCTGCCTGCACTAGAGTTAGCAGTAACAAATTGGTCACCTTTCATCGCAGCAAGGTCAAGCCTGCAAGGGTTTAGTAACTCATCACTAGGATCAATATGAAGGTTCAGACTTGCAACAATACGTGAGGCAATAATCCCTCCATAATTAGGTCCCTTAGCAGCTAAGCGACGACCAATGAGAGAGCCAAAATTATATGTAGTCTGACCAGTAAGTGCAGCAGCAAGAAAAGCAAGATGGTAGTTTGAAATGTTGCTAGTGTTCTCCCTACCAAGCACACTAGTAGCAATATAGTAAGAGAAATATTTAATAGCTGGGAACTGAGTGTTCCTTATCTTGCCACGTTGTCACACAATCATCGTTCGTCACCTCTCGGTAAAGCTGCATCAACTCAGTCGGGTCCCCTTGGATCCTCTTTGTTGTCCCTGAGCATTCAGTACCTATCACAGAACAAAACTCGCGCAAAGACATAGTGATAGCCATATCATAAATTTTAAACGAAACCGTTGGCTTGAACATTTTGTTGTTAAAAGTAAAGTTCTCAGCAAATTTTTTGGTAAGCCTAACATATTGGGGACTCTCATCCAACATGTATGTAGTCAGCCCCACCCTCTGCACTAGAAGCAAGAAATCATGAAGTATCCCTGCATCACGCATTAAGTTAGTGCATGGGAAAGAAGATGAGTTTGGAAACCCATCACCCCTCTCATCTCCAATGCTTGGCGCCAAGATATTCTCATCGTAAGATTGCCTAATGCGAGTAGTTGATCTTGAGGTCCTTGATACCCTTGGTGCATCACTCTCAAAGATTTCTCCAAAGATGTGGTTATGCATCTTCCTTTTCTGAAATTTTTAACAAATGTCATAAAAATTGATTTTAAGACCACTAAATGAAGGGAACTACTATAGTGACTTGCTACAGGCTTAACCATGCATCAAAACTAGTTATTCCAACTTAGAACAAGCAGTTAAACTCACTTAACATGACACCTACAGCAGCAAAATATTCAAAATATAATCCACTAAACAAAATTCTATATGGATATTCGGAGGAGTCACATACCGGAGAGCAAATGCCCCAAATCTCAGCAGCAAAGATGGGCTGAGCAAGGAGATCGAAATTCCAGAGCAAGAAGAGCAAGAACATGATTTTTTCGAATAGCAAGGTGTTTGGTCGAGAGAGAGAAAGGATGGGGAGGAAGGAGAGTAAGTGGAGGGGCCAGGTGGGCCCACACCATGCCTAGGCGTGACCAAAGGCCTGCCGCGCCCACATGTGGTGTGGGGGCATGGTGGGTCCCCCTGGTCACTCTCTGGTACTCCTAGGCACCTCCTCGAAAAACAAGACTTTTGGCATAAAAAATTTAAAATTCCGAGAATTTTTATTTCTGGACATTTTCTGATATTTGAGATTTCAATTTTAATGCGTGAAAAATATTTTTCAAAATCATATTCAACTAAAACTATGCAAACTAAATAATATTATAGTAGGTAAAACAAGGATGAGAGAAAAAGTGTTGTTTAGCACCTCTATGCATTTAAAACATATTTGTTAGCAAGGTTGATCAAGTCTTGCCACCAAATAAATTTTATATGACACAAAAGGATTCAAACATTGTGAGACAGTCATGTTACCTTATATTGTATTGATATGGATCCAATAATAAGATTTTGACACCCTTCTTCATAATCATATATAGGGCAATCAATACTTCCCACTTTGATAGACTTCAAATTAGTAATTGTATTAACTCCAAATACTTTATCCACTCTCTTGGGGAAATAAACAATGTGCTCTTTATCATTCACATTGAAAGTTACTTTTCCTTTGTTGCAATCAATAACAGCGCCTGCAGTATTTAGAAAGGATCTTCCAAGAATAATAGACATATTATCATCTCCAGGCATTTCAAGCACTACAAAGTCAGTCATAATTAAACAATTATTAGCTACTTGAACAGAAACATCCTCACAAGTGCCAACATGAATAGCAGTAGATTTATCAGCCATTTGCAAAGATATATCAGTAGGTATCAACTTATCCAAATAAAGTCTCTTGTAAAGAGAGAAAGGCATAACACTAACTCTTGCTCCAAAGTCACATAGAGCAGTTCTAACATAATTATTTTTGATAGAGCATGGAATGGTGGGTATACCTGGATCCCCCAACTTCTTTGGAACCTTGCCATTGAAAGAATAATTAGCAGTCATAGTAGATATTTCCTCATTAGGAATTTTCCTTTTGTTAGAAACAATATCTTTCATATATTTCGAATAAGGAGGCAATTTAATAGCATCAGTCAAAGGAATTTGTAAGAACAAGGGTTTCATCCAATCACAAAATTTATTATAATGTTCTTCTTCTTTTGTTTTAAGTTTCTTAGCAGGAAAAGGCATTTGTTTTTGGACCCAGGGTTCTCTTTCACTACCATGTTTCTTAGCAATAAAATCTTCCTTAGTGTACTTTTTATTTTTAGCATGCTTTTCAGGTTCCTCTTCTATTTCTTCTTTATCAGAATTATCATTCTTATCATTATCATTGTTATGTTCATTACCACTTTCAGTTTCAGCATCAGAAACAGATATACTATTAGGATCATTAACAGGTTCAGAGGATTGTACAACAGTTTTATGTTTCTTGTTCTTTTTCTTAGAAGGAGCACTAGTTTCTTTAACTCGTTGAGAATCTTGTTCAATTCTTTTAGGATGCCCCTCAGGGTATAAAGGATCCTGAGTAAAAATTCCTCCTCTAGTTGTTACTTCACAAACATGTTTTTCTTTATCCATAGAAGCATTTACTAACAAGACTTTTTGCACTTTAGTGAGTTGATCAATTTGAGTTTGAACCATACGAAAATGTTTAATAAGTATTTTAACATCATTAGAGGTCCTATCAACCATATCATGTAAATTACTAATAGAACGAGAATTTTCCATTAAATGATTCTCTATCCTCATATTAAAGTTACTTTGCTTAGCAATAAAAGTATCAAATTCATCTAAGCATTGAGCAGGAGGTTTAGCGTAAGGAATATCTCTATCATCAAACCTTTGGAGAGAGTGTACCTCAATTACGGATGAAGGGGGAATTGGTTTACATAACTCTTCTATAGGTGGTAGATTCTTTACATCTTCAGATTTATTACCCCTCTCCTTAAGAGATTTCTTGGCTTCCTTCATCTCTTCATCATTTAATTCAATCATACCTCTCTTCTTTGGTGTTGGTGTTGGTGTTGGAGTAGGTTCCGGAATATTCCACTCATCATGATTCTGGCTTATTTTAGCCAGTAATTCCTCAGCTTCTTCTGGAGTTCTTTTCCTGAAAACACAACTAGCACAACTATCCAGGTATGTCCTAGATTCAACGGTTAGTCCACTGTAAAATATATCAAGAAGATCATTTTTCTCTAAATCATGACTAGGCCGAGCTCTAAGTAGAGAGCAAAACCGTGTCCAGGCATCGGGCAATTTCTCTCCTTACTCTTGATTAAAATTATAAATTCTTAGCAAGGCATCATGTTGAGCACTAGCAGGAAAATACTTCTGAAAGAAAGTATTAAGCAAACCAATAGGACTAGTAATAGAACCAGGAGACAAATTATTATACCATGTTTTAGCTTCACCTTTTAATGAGAAAGGAAATATTTTAGTAACAAAGTAGGTGCGTTTCTTTATGTCATCGGAAAATATACTACTCAAAGTAGAGAGCTCATTCATGTGTTCTACAGCACTTTCATTTTCAGTTCCACAGAAAGGTTCTTTCTCAACAATAGCAATGTGTGCTAAATCAAGAGAGAAATCATAATCTTTATCTTTAATGTTTATGTGAGATGTAGCAAATTTAGCATCAGGAGATGATTTATATCTAACAGCATGTTTTGCAAGAAGATTTTTCATATTACTTGCACCAGTAGTAGCTTGACATTCTTCAATAAAATCATCATTAAGTTCCACATATATTTCATCGAGATCATCATCATTATTGTTTGTGAACTCAGGTGAATTAACAGGAGTATTTTCATTAGGAATTTCAGCATTTTTAAGTTGTTTAGATCTAGCAATCATAGCATCTAAAAAGGGAACTAATGAACCTGTTTCATCAAGAACAGTAGAAGTATCATCATAAGTAATTTCAGATTCAGTAGGAGTAACAGTGCGTGAAGCCTGTGGTGGTGTAATAAGCTTACTCAAAACAGACGGTGAATCAAGAGCATCAGCGGTACTCAGAGTTGTACCTTTTCTTGTAGTGGATGGTATGACACGAACCCTTTCATCACCAGCTCTTCCCATGATGAATAAATTCCAGCGAACAATATCACACTCAGGTGAACTTATAAATAAAGCTATGCTCCCCGACAACGGCGCCAGAAAATAGTCTTGATGACCCACAAGTATAGGGGATCGCAACAGTCTTCGAGGGAAGTAAAACCCAAATTTATTGATTCGACACAAGGGGAGCCAAAGAATATTTATAAGCCTTAACAGATGAATTATCAGTTCAGCTGCACCTGTGAATAGACTTGCTCGAGACAGAATGACAGATTATCAGTAGCAACAGTTTTATAGTAGTGGCAATAGTGAAATAACAACAGCAGTGAAATAAAGACAGCGGTAGTGATTATAGTAGACAGCGGGATTAAAATACTGTAGGCATAGGGACGGATGAACGGGAGTTGCATGGATAAGATAATTCATATAATATCAAGTCATGAGCATTTGCAGATAAATAAGATAAAGCATCCAAATACTAAGTAACCATAGGCATGTGTTCCTATTTAGTCGTGCATGCTCGCAATGAGAAACTTGCACAACATCTTTTGTCCTACCAGCCCGTTTGAAGCGGGGCCTCAAGGGAAACTACTGGTAATTAAGGAACTCCTTTTAATAAAGTACCGGAGCAAAGCATTAACATTCCGTGAACACATGTGATCCTCACATCACAGCCATCCCCTCCGGTTGTCCCAAATATTGTCACTTTGGGGCCTCGGGTTCCGGACAATAATATGTGCATACAACTTGTAGATATGATCTAAAACAATGATTATCCTCATGATACAATAACATGTTCAGATCTGAAATCATGGCACTCCGGCCCTAGTGACAAGCATTAAGCATAACAAGTTGCAACAATGACGTAAAGTACTAACAACGGATACTAGGCACCATGCCCTAATGATATTACAGCTATTGCATGAATGATCTCATCCAATCCCTACCATCCCCTCAAGCCTACAGCGGTGAATTACTCACACATGGATGGGGGAAACATGGATGGTTGATGGAGAGGCGTTGGTGATGACGGCGATGATATTCTCCAATTCACCGTCCCGGTGGAGTGCCGGAATGGAATTTCTGACCCCCGAAATAGGGTTCGTGATGGCGGCGGCGCTCTGAAGGTCTTTCGGGAAAAGTGAACAGCGTCCTCTCGTTTTTAGGTCAGAGGGGGTATATAGCCAAGAGGGGGACGCGAGGGCGTGACCGAGGCGGCCACACCATGTGGTGGCGCGGCCAGGGTCCCACCGCGCCAGCATGTGGTGTGGGCCCCTCGTGGCTCGCCTCCGTATCGTCTTCTGGCTCCGTTAGTCTCCGGGGAAAATAGGGACTTTGGCATATTTTCCGGTATTTTTCCCTAAAGTTGAATTTCTGCACAAAAACAAGACACCAGGGCAATTCTGCTGAAAACAACGTTAATCCGTGTTAGTTGCATTCAAAACACACAAATTAGAGGCAACCAATAGCAAAAGTGTTCGGGAAAGTAGATACGTTTTGGACGTATCACCTGTGGAAGCGGCGACAATTTCTTCTTAGTAGGCGGAGGCAGGCACTTAGTCGCGCTGAACTTCCGCTTTCCCACCCTACCCTTAGTGGGCGGAGTCGGAGGCGGCTGACCAACCGGCGAAGATCGAGGCGGTGAAGATATATAGAGGCTGCTGACATGGCGGCGAAGATCGAGGCAGCGATATCGAGGTGGAGTCATGTAGGTGTCTTCCTCGTCCCTCTCGTAGTTGGATGGACTTGGAGGTGGTGGAGCTCTATTAGAGGGAGACCGTGGCCTTGGCACCGAGCCTGGGAAAACGATATATTTCTTTTTCCATAGAATTATGCCATGCTTGACTTCTCCCAGTGTCACCTCCCTTGCAGGGCTAGGGATGTCAATCTCCAATGTCTCACATCCAGTTAGAATTTCATCCACCCTGACACGAGCATACCCAGCTGGAATCTCGCGGCAATGCCAGCGCACTGCAGGATCAACTTTTAAAGCAAAGCCGACGACCAGCTTCATGGATATGTTCTTCATTGGCTGGTGCAGCTCACAATCAGTCTTCTCTTCGACATTATCCACGGGGTAGCGATCCATCGGTGACTCATCAACATGTGCATCATCGACATGAAACGCCGTGGAAGCCACGCTGCTTTTCCGGTTAGTTGGGCAGGCGGTTCCAGGATTTATGTACAGTTGATCACCCCGTTGATGGCTTAATAATTGCTCCTGCATCTGCTTGTACATTGCACATAGAGTTCCACGTTCCTATTTAAGCGTGATGAGGAGTCAAAGTGGGCTCAACGTGCCAAACTAAAATATATTAAAGAGGACGAGGATAACACAATATATTTTCATCTTATTGCAAATGGCAAACATAGAAGGAAAACAATATTTCAACTAGAACAACAAGAAGGAACCATAATGGGTCAAGATAATTTTAAAATAGATATATCTGGATACTACAAAAAATTGTTTGGTTCTCGAACGATTGTTTTTTCGTTATGATTGAGTTTCAGGTACAAGATGTACTCAACTCTCGAGAGAGGAGAATTATATCTTGATAGCTGTAATCACTAAAAAGGAAGTGTACGAGGCCATCGCTCAAATGGAAAAGAACAAATCTCCAAGATTAGATGGTTCCCTACTGAATTCCATTAGAACATTTTATGGTCATGATAGCTCAGTTTCAAAAAGGAGAATTGCCTTAGTTTCAACTGAACTTTGTAACAATTATTTTGTTACCTAAGAAGGAACATGCAATCCAAATTCAGCAACATAGGCCTATTTACCTTCTGAATGTGAGCTCCAATTTTCTTTACAAAGGTTGCAACTCATTGTATTTCCCAAATTGCTCACACGCTTATTAGACCAACACAAACTACCTTTTTGCATGGACGTCACATCTTAGAGGGAGTTGATGTACTTCATGAGACCATGCATAAAATTCATATAAAAATGGACGGGGTTTTATCTAAAATTGATTTTGAGAAGGCCTGTGACAAGGTCAAATGGTCTTTCCTTCAACAGACCATATGCATGAAAGGCTTTGATCCCATTTGGTGTATGTGGATTAATGATTTTATTCACAAAGGAAGTGTTGATCTTAGACTGAACGATGACATAGGTCACTATTTTTCAAATAAAAAAGGATTAAGACAAGGTGATCCACAACCGCCTATCTTACTTAATATTGTAACAAGTATGTTGGCAATCATAATTGCAAGAGTTAAAGAATATGGCCACGTAGAAGGTCTATACCTCTACTGATAGATGGTGGCATTTCTATTCTGCTGATAACACTACTTTTTATGGACATAATTTGGAGAAAGCTCTAAATATGAAATTTATTCTTTGCATTTTTTAGCAAACTTCCGTCCTAATAATTAAATTTCACAAGAGTGAATTTTTTTGTTTTCGCTTGTGACTAAGGAGTCATTCCTTTGAATTAGGGAGTTCCTATTCATTTCCTGAAATTTAAAAATGGCGAGTATAAATCTTATAGCCTGTTTGGAAAAGAAATTGGCTTGTTGGATTAGCAAGCTTCTTTCTTATGGAGATAGATTATTTTAATTAATTTGGTTCTTACAAGCTTGCTAATTAGATTTTTATGGATCACGCCTTTTTTGGCAGAGTGTTGGTCATAAATCGAAATATAGGCTTACAAAATGAAAAATTATTTACAGTCCAAAGAATCAAGGGGGTCTAGGGGTGGAGGTAATAGAGATAAAATATAAATGTTTGCTCCCTAAATGGTTCGTTAAACTCCTAAATGAGGAAGGGTTTTGTGAGAAAAATATTACAAACCAATACCTTCACTCTAAATCTTTATCTCAAATGCAAGCAAAACCAACACTCAACATTTTGCAAGGGACTAATACAACTCAGTCATATTTGTCTCTCAGAACTCCTAGTCCTTATACCGGCATAAAATGCCTATCATAGTAATTTCATCGGAACATCTTCGACTCTCATGAGAGTTATTTCTTATGACATCGGAGTGACTCCAACAATTTCTCATAACTAGTAATATTGCATTTTTATTCTCTCAATAAGGATTGCTACAACTTAAGTTTGGGACCCAAAAGGTTCGGTAACAAATGGACATAACCGGTAAATGCCTACCAGGTAATAACCAGCGTTGGGATCTAGACATCCGCAATGACTCCCTTGTTCACGAATTAACGATAGGAACATGTTGTGTTTCTCATTACGTTAATCACATTACGTACACGATACCAAACCATTCGATCATAACACATATATAAACTTGTACCAATATCATTCTCTTTTATCATTCTGTATTCTCGATGTCTTCTGACAAATCACATTGTGTTTAGCCAAACGATTTGGTTACATCGATAATTCTGAGATGGCCTAGAGGATGTATCTCTCCATCGTCCGGAGGAGTAAGTACCATTCTTGAACATTCTTCTTTCCTGTACACATTCTAGGCTACACCCAAAAGCTACCATTATAACCCCAAATTAAGGTCAAGCGTTTGATGACAATCAAGTATAAGTGTCGAATGTGCGGTCACTAGGAATATAGCTAACAAAAACTCCATATGATCTATTGTAATCTTCATTAGTGACGATTCGTCTCATATCAAGATCATACAATGGATCGGTTCAGTATTCTTGTCATTTTACAATATACTCTTATAGTTGCATGACTTATACAAAGTCCATGATCAGGAAAACGTGATCATCTAACAACAAGATAAGTATGTCTTAGAGATAATACTAGGAACACTCTTCTTTTTGGTCATATCTCTACATGTGCATTGCAGGTTTTCCTTTGGAGACTCACTATTCAATTGCCAATGCAGTTGTAGCATAAAAATATAAACACTAATAATAAACTTGGAGGTAAAATAACATCTGAACATTATTGTCTCTAGGGCATATTGTAACACCCCAATTTTCTTAAGCATAGAATTGAGGTGTTAGGCTAGAATTTCTTGAGAGGTCAAAAACTTTTTGTGTGTTCTATAAATTCTTGCATGATTTGCTTTGGTGATCATGTTACCCTTGCTAGATTTCACTAGTGTGTTTAATATGGATAACATCATCTTAACAAGCATAACTATATTTAAAAAAATCTGGATTATTGTGATCTTCATGTTTGTTATGACTTAGCCAATCTAGGTCAATGGATTAAGCAAACTAGACCTTACTTTTGACATGCAAAGTAACCACTTTGATCTATGCAATATATACTTTCTAATGATGTCTCTAAAAACAATTTGCAACCTTGTCTAAACATAAAACCAACTATGTTTTGTGGGCATTAAAAATCAGTGACCATTTGGTCTATTTTTCATTTCATTTTCAAACTTTAAACTCCTGTTTGTGTTTTGTTTGACATGGAGTGTGTGTAATTGAAAACTTGTAACTTAACCACCCCTCTAAACTTTTTAGACAAATTTTTGTCTTGTTAAATTCTAGGTTGTTTTGTGTTTGAGAAATGTTTTATAATTAGAAAGAGTAGATGAAAAACTCTCACCAACCCGAGCCAAAACCCTCTCTCTTTCTCTCCCCTGCCCCTCCTTGTCTTGCTGGAGAAGGGAACCAGCAAGTCCACCCCTCTGCCCCACATGTCATTGACCTAGTGCAGCCACCCGACCACTCCCCTCTCTCCATTTCTTCTCTTGCCCAACCAGAGCTCACTCCCCCCTCTCCCTACTGGCTCAAACACGTCGCCCCCGACCACACCCTCTCTGTCCACCTCTCCACCGCCCTTGCCAGCCAGTAGGAAGCAAGCAAACCCACCCCCGTGTCCGAAACAAACCCTAGATCGGGTCCCTGGCTTTAACCCACACCCGTGCCTCCCCTCTCCCTCATTTACCCCTCCGAGCACTCCCACACACCCCCACTCCTCTCCCTCGAAGGCACGCTCAAGCTCTCCCTCTCAGCTGGCTGGACGAGAAGGTTTTTGTCTCGGCATCCGAGGGCTTTCGAGCAGCATTGCCGGCGTTCCCGTCCACCTTTTTCCGCCATTTTTGGCTTGCTGAGCTCCCCTCTCCGAGGTCTAAGTCGTCCACCTTTTCTTTTGCACAGACCCCTCCTGTAGACGCCGAGTTCATCACCGACCCGAGAAGAGCACCTCCGCTGTCGCCATGGATCCCGACGGTGCATGCAGGAGCTGAGGACATCGCCGTGTTCGCCGTCGTCTTCTCGTCCGACCCCGACCCTTCCGCGACCGTGCACGCGCCCTAGGTGAGCGCACCGTCAGCCCCCTCCTCTTTCCTCTCTGCGTCTCGCCCACGCCGGCGCGGCGAGGAAGACGACTCCAGGACCGTCGATCTGGAGATCTGCGGCCCCCTTCAAACCCCCTCGCCTCTAATCCTGCCCGTCGATCTGTGCATCGACGGTGGCTCACCGCTTCGGACGCGCGCGCTCGCGCCGTGCCGTGTGGGCCGGCCCAGTCCTGCCTGCGGCCCAGATCCGCGTCGGCCTTGGCCAGATCTGGCCCAGTTGCGGCCCGTAGACGTTTTTTTTGTTCCTAGTCTTTAATCTTTTCCAGTTTCTGTTAGTTATGCATGTTTAGATTAATTAGTTTGTGCTAGATCTGTTGGTGCAAATAATGTTTGGTCAATTTTGTGGAATGCACATGTGTTTTGCTGACCATGCAAAGTTGGTTTTGTACAAAAATAATTTATATCTTGCCGTGTACACTAGCATTGGTGAAAAGTGTAGTTTCCACTAAAACTGGATTAACTTGAGCTAGGATTGTCCAAATGGAGTCAATAAAAAATTCAACAGAAAGATAAAACCACTACCTACCCATAGAAATTGGTCTTGCAGGCAGGAACTTCTTAAAACAGAAACTATGTGCAATTTAGTTTTGAGTACAGTAGCTTTTGTAGGATTTTTAGCTTCTGTTTTGTAACCTCTATTGATGCAAATCCAATTTTCCTAGGTTCCAGTAGGTACTAGGCATGATGTGGTAGAAGGATTTATTTTTCTAAGCATTATCTTAGGACTTATGATTTATCTCTCAAAACAGCAACATTTGGCTAATAAAAGTATTAAAATTTTAATTATCTGTCCTTAGCTATTATAAATTGTATGAATGTACTAATCAACTTTTTAAAACCAGAACCTTAACTCAACCATAATAACTTGGTTAAACCACTTTGATAGTGTATGGTGCATTCTTTGCCTATGTTTGTCACAATTGCACAATGTACCCCAAATAATAACACCATGTGTTTGCATATGCTTTGTGGTGAATATGATTATGTGTTATGTTTATATCCAGTAGTTGGTTCTGTCTTGTAATGCTTGTTGTTTGCTTGTTTAGTTCAGATTGTTGTCAACACGCATTTTAGGATTTACGTTAGCTTCGTTTATTTTTCATGTTGCGATAGAACCGCAAGCAGAGGAGGAGCAGTACGAGGTAGCTGAGCACAACTACGAGGAAGAGCAAGACCAGGTACAGTACGCTGAGCAAGGCAAGTCACCTCACCACTATAAATCCTATTATTTACAAAGCATGTTTTGTTTTCAAAATAAAATAATGCATGTTTTACCTCTTTTGTGGTACTTTGCCACCCAAAAAAACTATTTTACAAAATATTGGTTGGCCAAAGTTATCTACTAGATTATAATAGGTGTTACAAAAATAAATATTCACTATATGAGCCTTGTTGTTGAGGGCGCTATAAAGAAAATCATATTTTATCTGTGGTATATCTTTATATTCTTTCCTCAAAATCTTAGGATGGGAGCCTGGTTATGATAAAATGCTTTCGGAAGAAAAACCCGAGTTGTTGGGAGCACCCGGCGAGCAAGTGTTTTATAAAACCCGAGTTGCTGGGAGCAATCGGAGATGTTTACGAAAACCCGAGCTGTTGGGAACAGTCGGAGGTGGAGATGTTTTTGAAAAACAAAGTACAGCCCTAGCAGCCGCCTGAACAATTAACCCGTGAAACCACATTACCTGATATGAGTAGGGCTTAGCCGGAAGCTTGTTTTCTTTAGTATGGAGGATCTCACACTCTATAAGGGCCAGGCCCTCGAAGCCGGGTTGTCGTCTGTATGAGGCAATACACAAGCGGAGGGACCCGCAGCCGGACGATTACGTTGGGTCCCCGGCCGTGGCGGTGTGGCGTCCCAAGAGAGACCAGGGGTCTAGCGGAGCACACGGTGCCGAGGGGAACAAACCTATCGGGAGTCCTCTGTACTAGGCAGACATAGTGGAAAGCTTTGAACGTGTTATCCGGACCCCCGCATACTTTAGTATGACGGGCCGTGGCAGACACGGCGGAATGACCGTTTGGTGTGGGTAAAGTGCGCAACCTCTGCAGAGTGTACATCTATTCGAATAGCCGTGTCCGCGGTCATGGGCGGTTGGAAGGGCCACTGATCTAGGCGTATGGGCAATTTTCAAGTTTTCAAAAGAAAGATGTTTTCGGAGGAAACACGGAGGTACCTGGGAGGTACAGGAGCTGAGTGAGGATGGTTGGTCTCGGGGAGACAATCAGTCTGATCTCAAGGAAGGAAAGAGGGGTATCCCCATCCTAGTGTCTTGCAAAAAGTTTTACAAAAGAGTTTTCAAAACGTGGGAATAGTACATGCTATTTCTACAAGAGAGATTTCTTCCTCTGAATGTTTTCTTCAACAAAGATACAGAGATGTTGTAATCTCTATGTCGAAAGCATCTTTGCGAAAACTAAGCCCTATAGTTGTATTTAGCAGCTATCCCAGTTTTCGAAAATCTTTTCAATGCATTACCATGAAAACTTAAGCCTTGAGGTGGTATTGCGAGTACGTAATTGTACTCATATGGCTGTGTCCCTAGATATTCAAACGTCCAGATTAAAACGAGGAGGCCTTCGCTGAAGAGGAGGAGTATGGCGCCGACTACGATGCCTAGCTGTCACCGGTCAACTGCACTTGTGGGAAGGCGTCTGTTGGTGACGAGGGCCGACGCTAGCCACGAGCTTCCGCTGTATCTTAGTTAATTCCGTCCTGCGCGGCGATGAACTTCAGACTTGGTCATGTGACCACTTTGTGTTGTAAGCCTCTTTTATTCGTACGACTTGAATGATGTAAGACTTTGATACCCTGTCGGTTATGTGATTGCGATGCATTGATCTCTGGGATCGTGATCTATTACATAACGTGGACATCTCAGATTCCGGTCTGAGGGGTCCTTACAGACTTGGTATCGGAGCCATCGTTGACCTTAGGAGACTTTAGCTAGGTTGGGCGTCGACGTCACGCAAAAGTGTTTTCATAAAAACTTAGGAGAGGTGTCTAAAATATGCGGAATATACTGCTATCCTCTCCCCTCTATTTTAAATACTATTAAATAATATACTTACATTAAGTACTACTACCTTCGTAACTAAATATAAGATGTTTTGGTAGTTCAATTTGAACTACCAAAACGTCTTATATTAAGATACGGAGGGAGTACGTCTTTACTTGTTTAAAATTCTGCACACCGTTCACTAATTCAACCTTCATTTAAAATTTTGTGTAGATGGACGGCAAGTTCACGACGTCTATCCAGTTGGGGGCGTTGCCCATCTCTGGGATCACGCGTCTCTTTCAGGCGGATTTGCTTCAGTTGACCCGGTACTTGGGGCGCCCACTCCCTGAGCTGCTGTTAGGACGGTGTCTGCCGATGGTCGGCGATCCGATGTCTTGGACAGTGAGGTGCACCCTTCGAGGCCCGCTTGTGCCACCACTTGCGGAGGAGCTGATTGAGGACGCTATAGCGCCGACACAGACCGGAGCGATCGTGACGGTTCTTCAGCGAGCTCTTGCCCGCTTGGTGCACGCCCACAGCGCCGAGTTGGTCGGCACCCGCTTCGAGTTCTTCGGAGGGCTTGACGAGCAGAGCCACCCTTTGCCGCCGCGTCCCCACCCCAATTTTGGGAACCACGTGGGAGAGTTGGGGATCTTCCTCGAGTACACCCAGTCCCAGCTAGTCAGCGGCCGCATGGAGAGCGATCTTCGCCGCCTGCAGTACGACGACGCGGAGGTTCGAGTTTCGGAGGCCGAGCACGAGACCGAGGACGTGAAGGCCCAGCTCAAGGCGTCTCAGGACAAGCTGAAGGCCGCGGAGGAGCAGCTCAAGGCTACCGAGGGGAAAGTCAAGACCACTGAGGAGCGCCTAGGGAAGTCCCGGAAGAATTTGGAAGAGAGCGAGCGGAGTGCCGCGGTCTCAGGGCACGTTTCAAGACCTCTCGTTTCTGGCAGACCAACCTCAAGAGGAGGTTTGGTGATCTCGACACGATCATTACCATTCGGGATGCCAGGATCCGCGAGCTTGAGGAGGAGGTAGAGGAGCTGCGCAAGGAGAACGACGATCTCCTACCCGACGACGAGGACCCTATGGAGGACATGGATATGGAGCCCGAGAGTGAGCAGGAGGATGACGACCTCCGTGGAGAGGATGACGAGGACTCGGAGGTTGTTATGCCAGATGAGGAGGACCCATACGAGCCGCCTTTCGACAGCGACGCTGCCGCAGACGAGTAGCCTTTTCGAGTAGTTCCTTTTGAGTTAAGACCGAACCATCGCGAACTATTGCTGCGATTGTGTGGTCTTGTTAGCATGTGTGTGTTGACTTGATGTTTGTAAGACTATGATGGTACTCTATCGTGCATTTGGGAACTCGTATGTGATGCTACTGAGACCTTGCTATGGGGTTAATTTATGTTTTATGACGTGTGTTTCTTTGCTGTGATTTTATTTCTCCAAGTTGGCTTGGTTTAAATTATGGCTTGTTTTACCTAAGTGTATGAAGAAAACAAGCGGTTTCGATTTGGGGTTTTTAATTCTATTGCTTTCTAACTTCAGCATGGCGCGAGATCCACCACCACCACCACCACCACCCGAGCCCTCTATGGCCCAAGTGCTGCGCCTCCTCATGGAGGACCGCGAAGCCGCCGGCGCCGAGAGGACTGCGAATCTTGCAACCTTGCAACACCTGGCCCAAATCGCCGTCAACCCCAATGGTGGCCAAGGCAATGATGAGGGACACTCTAAGTTACGTGGTTTTCAGAATACCAATCCACCGGTGTTCTCCAAGAGTGAAGTGCCTCTGGATGCTGATGACTGGATCCGCACAGTCGAGAACAACTTGAGGGTCGCCCAGGTCGGCGACAATGAGAAGGTGATCTACGCCACCCACTACCTCTCTGGTCCTGCCCAAGCCTGGTGGGAGGCCATTCATGCACTGCTGCCTCAAGGTGAAGTCGTGACTTGGGAGGCTTTCAAGACGAAGTTTCTGAAGCGCTATGTGCCGACTGGTCTCGTCAGCATTATGCGAGAGAAATTTCTGCAGTTGAAGCAAGGTAGTATGTCTGTCAGTGAGTACCTTGAGAAGTTCACCACTCTGGCAAGGTATGCACCCGCCGACATTGACACGGAGGACAAGAAGAAAGAAAGGTTCCTGAATGGGCTGCATGATGAAATGCAATGCATCTTGGTGGTGATGCCCTTCACCGACCTGGAGTCTCTGGCCGATGCAGCCATTATGATGGAGCACAAGCGCAAAGCGTCTTTCGACAACTGCAAGCGCCGTCAACTTATGCAGCAAGGCAGTAGCAGCAGCAGCCCCAGCAACAGCTACCCTCGCCCGCGCACCACACCCCCGTCAAGGCTTGCTTACCAACCCCCAAGACCTGCTTATCAACCACCAAGGCCACCGTCATATGCACCAAGGCCAAACTACTCCACTCGCCCGCCTGCACCTCGCCCCGGAGGCGGATACAACCCCGGACTCAACTTCAACAGACCGCCAGCTCCGAAGCCCACAGGAGGATGTTTCACTTGTGGACAGCCTGGGCACTTTTCTCGGGACTGCCCCAGTAAACAACCCGCTGACAACCGCCCCAATGCAACCAAGATGACTCAGGGACCATCCCGTCCGCCTAGAGGAAAACCCCCATATCCAAAGAAGTCAGCTCACGTGACGAGGGGCCACCTGAACCACATCAGTGCCGAGGAAGCTCAGGAGGCTCCAGACCTTGTCTTGGGTACGTTCCCTGTCAACTCAGTACCTGCTTCAGTTTTGTTTGATTCGGGAGCATCACATTCGTTTGTCACCGAGCCGTTTGATAAGAAGAGTGGCATGGTCCCAACTCTGTTGCACCGCCCTATGCTTGTACAAATTCCGGGGGCCACTACGAGAGCCAACACTTCTTGCAAGGAGACTCCCGTGGAGATCCAGGGAGCCCGATTCCATGCAAATCTCGTGGTATTAGGAAAACAAGGGATAGAAGTGGTTCTAGGGATGGATTGGATGGCGGTGAACCGTGGAATTATTGACTGCAGCACAAAGTCTATCACTCTAACCAGCCCGGAAGGAGTTGAGATTACACACACCTCTACACACCACTCGGCAATGGGTCATTGCCATAAGAGTATAGCTGAACCGACTTTGGAGGAGGTACCAGTAGTTTGTGAATACCCCGATGTATTCCCTGGAGAGTTACCCGGTATGCCGCCTGATCGGGATATCGAGTTTATCATCGAGTTAGTTCCTCGAACTGGACCCATAGCTCAGAAACCATACCGGATGAACCCCGAAGAGCTAGAAGAAATGAAGAAACAGTTGGACGACATGCTGAGGAAAGGCTTAATTCGCCCCAGTGCATCACCCTGGGGATCTCCAATTATCTTTGTGGATAAAAGGGACAGTACCACTCGCTTGTGTGTGGACTACCGCAAGCTTAATGATGTGACCATCAAGAACAAGTACCCCCTACCCAAGATTGAAGACCTGTTTGACCAACTCAACGGAGCCCGAGTCTTTTCCAAGATCGACCTCTGTACCGGTTACCACCAGCTGAAAGTGAGAGAGTCTGACATCTCGAAGACAGCCTTCATCACCCGTTACGGATTGTTTGAGTACACCGCAATGTCTTTTGGCCTGACCAATGCCCCTGCCTATTTCATGAATCTCATGAATAAGGTGTTCATGGATTATCTGGATAAGTTTGTGGTTGACATCCTGGTTTATTCCATGTCAGAAGAGGAGCATGAAGAGCACCTGAGACTAGTGCTAGGCACCCTTCGCGAACACCAGCTTTATGCCAAATTTAGCAAGTCTCAGTTCTGGCTTAAGGAAGTGGCATTCCTTGGGCATGTGATTTCTGCAGGAAGAATATTTGTTGACCCCACTCACATCAAGTCCATCATGGACCGAGAAGCCCCCACCAACCCCTCGGAAGTGAGATCTTTCCTCGGATTAGCGGGATATTACCGCAAGTTTGTTGAAGGATTCTCTAGTATAGCCAAACCTCTTACCCAGTTGCTGAAGAAGGACAAGAAGTTCGAGTGGACCGACAAATGTGAAGAAAGTTTTCAGGAGTTGAAGAAGCGCCTTACCACAGCACCTGTTCTGACTATGCCCGACGTGACCAAAGATTTTGTCGTGTATTGCGACGCTTCCAAGCTTGGACTAGGTTGTGTCCTCATGCAAGAGGGCAAGGTGATCTCCTATTCCTCGCGACAACTCCGCAAACACGAGCAGAATTATCCAACCCATGACCTTGAACTTGCCGCCGTTGTTCACGCACTCAAAACCTGGCGTCATTTTCTGATGGGCAACCGCTGCGATATCTACACCGACCACAAGAGCTTGAAGTATATCTTCACGCAGCGAGAGTTGAATATGAGACAGCGGAGATGGATTGAGTTGATCAAAGATTATGATTTAGACATCCATTATCACCCTGGGAAGGCCAATGTCGTAGCTGATGCCCTTAGTCGACAACCTTGTTCTTTCAACGCCATGATCAAGACCCGACAACCAGAACTCTGGAATGAGCTGGACAAGATGGGTATAGAGGTAGTCAATTATGGAGCTGTGGACCAACTCATGCTACAACCCACCTTATGGGACCAGATCAAGAAAGCACAGAGAGGTCACGAGAGCATAGAAGTAATCAAGCGAAGGATGGAAAGAGAAGAAGTCCCTGGATTCACCATTGATTCCGAGGGCACTCTTTGGTATGAAGGCCGCATCTGCGTGCCATCAGATCGTGATTTAAAGCAGCTCATCATGAAGGAAGCACACGAGACTTTATACTCCATCCACCCCGGTGGAACCAAGATGTACCAAGACCTCAAAGAAAAAATTTGGTGGCATGGCATGAAGCGAGATATTGGTCTCTTCGTCCAGAACTGCGATATTTGTCAAAGAGTCAAGGCCGATCACCAGCGACCCACGGGATTACTTCAACCCCTCAAGATACCTGAATGGAAGTGGGATGAAGTCGGCATGGACTTTATCACCGGATTACCCCGATCCAATCAAGGGCATGACGCCATTTGGGTCATTGTTGACAGGCTCACTAAGGTTGCACACTTCATTCCTGTTTGCACCACTCATCGTTCCGATCAGCTCGCAGACCTATATATGTCCCGCATCGTTAGCCTTCATGGGATTCCCAAAACCATCGTATCCGATCGAGGGACTCAGTTTACTTCCCGATTCTGGACCAAGTTTCATGAGGAACTCGGGACAAAACTCTTTTTCAGCACCGCTTATCATCCTCAGACCGGAGGACAAACCGAGAGGGTCAATCAAATTCTTGAAGACATGCTTAGAGCCTGTGTGTTAGCTTATGGATCCAAGTGGGAAGATTGTCTACCCTTCGGAGAGTTCTCCTACAACAACAGCTACCAGGCTAGTTTGAAAATGGCACCATTCGAAGCTTTGTATGGACGTAAGTGCCGTACTCCTTTGAATTGGTCACAGTCCGGAGACAGCCAAGTTTTCGGGATTGACGCCCTGAGAGAAGCTGAAGAGCAAGTTCAACTAATCCGCGACCGTCTTAAGGCCGCCCAATCCAGGCAGAAGAGCTACGCCGACTCCAAGAGACGTGAGTTGAGTTTCAAGACCGGCGATATGGTGTATCTACGTGTTACTCCACTCAAAGGAATGCAGCGGTTTCATGTCAGAGGAAAGCTTGCACCCCGTTACATCGGACCTTTCAAAGTTCTCTGCCGACGAGGAGAAGTATCATACCAACTGGAGTTGCCACCCCATTTGTCCGAATTTCACGACGTGTTCCACGTGTCACTGCTCCGAAGATGCCTGCAAGTTCCCAACGGTACCCACTCGTATCAGAAGGTGGATCATCACACCATTGACCTCCATCATGATCTCACCTACCGAGAATGACCACTCCGTATTCTAGCTGAGGATATCCGTTTGACCCGTCGAAGGAAGATCAAGTTCCTAAAGGTTCAGTGGAGCAACCACTCGGAAGAAGAGGCCACATGGGAGCGTGAAGATTATCTGGAACATGAATTTCCTGGTTTCCTTTCCTCTTCAACTCCGGAATCTCGGGGACGAGATTCTCCTAAGGGGGGAAGGTCTGTAACACCCCAATTTTCTTAAGCATAGAATTGAGGTGTTAGG
Source organism: Poa annua (assembly GCA_026929855.1). Classification (NCBI taxonomy): domain Eukaryota; kingdom Viridiplantae; phylum Streptophyta; class Magnoliopsida; order Poales; family Poaceae; genus Poa; species Poa annua. Next base: position 59,650,461 of record CM049434.1, read on the forward strand.
CTAGAATTTATTGAGAGGTCAAAAACTTTTTGTGTGTTCTATAAATTCTTGCATGAGTTGCTTTGGTGATCATGTTACCCTTGCTAGATTTCACTAGTGTGTTTAATATGGATAACATCATCTTAACAAGCATAACTATATTAAAAAAAATCTGGATTATTGTGATCTTCATATTTGTTATAACTTAGCATATCTAGGTCAATGGATTAAGCAAACTAGACCTTACTTTTGACATGCAAAGTAACCACTTTGATCTATGCAATATATACTTTCTAATGATGTCTCTAAAAACAATTTGCAACCTTGTCTAAACATAAAACCAACTATGTTTTGTGGGCATCAAAAATCAGTGACCATTTGGTCTATTTTTCATTTCATTTTCAAATTTTAAACTCCTGTTTGTGTTTTATTTGACATGGAGTGTGTGTAATTGAAAACTTGTAACTTAACCACCCCTCTAAACTTTTTAGACAAATTTTTGTCTTGCCAAATTCTTGGTTGTTTTGTGTTTGAGAAATGTTTTATAATTAGAAAGAGTAGATGAAAAACTCTCACCAACCCGAGCCAAAACCCTCTCTCTTTCTCTCCCTGCCCCTCCTTGTCTTGCTGGAGAAGGGAACCAGCAAGTCCACCCCTCTGCCCCACATGTCATTGACCTAGTGCAGCCACCCGACCACTCCCCTCTCTCCATTTCTTCTCTTGCCCAACCAGAGCTCACTCCCCCTCTCCCTACTGGCTCAAACACGTCGCCCCCGACCACACCCTCTCTGTCCCCCTCTCCACCGCCCTTGCCAGCCAGTAGGAAGCAAGCAAACCCACCCCCGTGTCCGAAACAAACCCTAGATCGGGTCCCTGGCTTTAACCCACACCCGTGCCTCCCCTCTCCCTCATTTCCCCCTCCGAGCACTCCCACACACCCCCACTCCTCTCCCTCGAAGGCACGCTCAAGCTCTCCCTCTCAGCTGGCCGGACGAGAAGGTTTTTGTCTCGGCAACCGAGGGCTTTCGTGCAGCATTGCCGGCGTTCCCGTCCACCTTTTTCCGCCATTTTTGGCTTGCTGAGCTCCCCTCTCCGAGGTCTAAGTCGTCCACCTTTTCTTTTGCACAGACCCCTCCTGTACGCCGAGTTGGTCACCGACCAGAGAAGAGCACCTCCGCCGTCGCCATGGATCCCGACGGTGCATGTAGGAGCTGAGGACATCGCCGTGTTCGCCGTCGTCTTCTCGTCCAAGACCCCGACCCTTCCGCGACCGTGCACGCGCCCTAGGTGAGCGCACCGTCAGCCCCCTCCTCTTTCCTCTCTGCGTCTCGCTCGCGCCGCCGCGGTGATGAAGACGACTCCAGGACCGTCGATCTGGAGATCTACGGCCCCCTTCAAACCCCCTCGCCTCTAATCCTGCCCGTCGATCTGTGCATCGACGGTGGCTCACCGCTTCGGACGCGCGCACTCGCGCCGTGCCGTGTGGGCTGGCTCAGTCCCGCCTGCGGCCCAAATCCGCGTCGGCCTCGGCCAGATCTGGCCCAGTTGCGGCCCGTAGACATTTTTTTTGTTCCTAGTCTTTAATCTTTTCCAGTTTCTGTTATTTATGCATGTTTAGATTAATTAGTTTGTGCTAGATCTGTTGGTGCAAATAATGTTTGGTCAATTTTGTGGAATGCACATGTGTTTTGCTGACCATGCAAAGTTAGTTTTGTACAAAAATAATTTATATCTTGCCCTGTACACTAGCATTGGTGAAAAGTGTAGTTTCCACTAAAACTAGAATAACTTGAGCTAAGATTGTCCAAATGGAGTGAATAAAAATTCTACAGAAAGTAAAACCACTACCTACCCTTAGAAATTGGTCTTGCAGGCAGGAACTTCTTAAAACAGAAACTATGTGCAATTTAGTTTTGAGTACGGTAGCTTTTGTAGGATTTTTAGCTTCTGTTTTGTAACCTCTATTGATGCAAATCCAATTTTCCTAGGTTCCAGTAGGTACTAGGCATGATGTGGTAGAAGGATTTATTTTTCTAAGCATTATCTTAGGACTTATGATTTAGCTCTCAAAACAACAACATTTGGCTAATAAAAGTATTAAAAATTTAATTATATGTCCTTAGCTATTATAAATTGTATGAATGTACTAATCAACTTTTTAAAACCAGAACCTTAACTTTGATAGTGTATGGTGCATTCTTTGCCTATCTTTGTCACAATTGCACAATGTACCCCAAATAATAACACCAAGTGTTTGCATATGCTTTGTGGTGAATATGATTATGTGTTATGTTTATATCCAGTAGTTGGTTCTGTCTTGTAATGCTTGCTGTTTGCTTGTTTAGTTCAGATTGTTGTCAACACGCATTTTAGGATTTACGTTAGCTTCGTTTATTTTTCATGTTGCGATAGAACCGCAAGCAGAGGAGGAGCAGTACGAGGTAGCTGAGCACAACTACGAGGAAGAGCAAGACCAAGGACAGTACGCTGAGCAAGGCAAGCCACCTCACCACTATAAATCCTATTATTTACAAAGCATGTTTTGTTTTCAAAATAAAATAATGCATGTTTTACCTCTTTTGTGATACTTTGCCACCCAAAAAAACTATTTTACAAAATATTGTTTGGCCAAATTTATCTACTAGATTATAATAGGTGTTACAAAAATAAGTATTCACTTTAGGAGCCTTGTTGTTGAAGGCGCTATAAAGAAAATCATATTTTATCTAGTAGTATATCTTTATATTCTTTCCTCAAAATCTTAGGATGGGAGCCTGGTTTTGATAAAATGCTTTCGGAAGGAAAACCCGAGTTGCTGGGAGCACCCGGCGAGCAAGTGTTTTATAAAACCCAAGTTGCTGGGAGCAATCGGAGATGTTTACGAAAACCCGAGCTGTTGGGAACAGTCGGAGGTGGAGATGTTTTTGAAAAACAAAGTACAGCCCTAGCAGCCGCCCGAACAATTAACCCGTGCAACCACATTACCTGATATGGGTAGGGCTTAGCCGGAATCTTGTTTTCTTTAGTACGGAGGATCTCACACTCTATAAGGGCCAGGCCCTCGAAGCCGGGTTGTCGTCTGTATGATGCAATACACAAGCGGAGGGACCCGCAGCCGGACGATTACGTTGGGTCCCCTGCCGTGGCGGTGTAGCGTCCCAAGAGAGACCAGGGGTCTAGCGGAGGACACGGTGCCGAGGGGAACAAACCTATCGGGAGTCCTCTGTACTAGGGCAGACATAGTGTAAAGCTTTGATCGTGTTATCCGGACCCCCGCATACTTTAGTATGATCGGCCGTGGCAGACACGGCGGAATGACCGTTTGGTGTGGGTAAAGTGTGCAACCTCTGCAGAGTGTACATCTATTCGAATAGCCGTGTCCGCGGTCATGGACGGTTGGAAAGGCCACTGATCTAGGCGTATGGGCAATTTTCAAGTTTTCAAAAGAAAGATGTTTTCGGAGGAAACACGGAGGTACCTGGGAGGTACAGGAGCTGAGTGAGGATGGTTGGTCTCGGGGAGACAATCAGTCTGATCTCAAGGAAGGAAAGAGGGGTATCCCCATCCTAGTGTCTTGGAAAAAGTTTTACAAAAGAGTTTTCAAAACGTGGGAATAGTACATGCTATTTCTACAAGAGAGATTTCTTCCTCTGAATGTTTTCTTCAACAAAGATACAGAGGTGTTGTAATCTCTATGTCGAAAGCATCTTTGCGAAAACTAAGCCCTATAATTGTATTTAGCAACTATCCCAGTTTTTGAAAATCTTTTCAATGCATTACCATGAAAACTTTAGCCTTGAGGTGGTATTGTGAGTACGTAATTGTACTCATATGGCTGTGTCCCTGGATATTCAAACGTCCAGATTACAACGAGGAGGCCTTCGCCGAAGAGGAGGAGTATGGCGCCGACTACGATGCCTAGCTATCACCGGTCAACTGCACTTGTGGGAAGGCGTCTGTTGGTGACGAGGGCCGACGCTAGCCACGAGCTTCCGCTGTATCTTAGTTAATTCCGTCCTGCGCGGCGATGAACTTCAGACTTGGTCATGTGACCACTTTGTGTTGTAAGACTTTTATTCGTACGACTTGAATGATGTAAGACTTTGATACCCTGTCGGTTATGTGATTGTGATGCATGGATCTCTGGGATCGTGATCTATTACATAACGTGGACATCTCAGATTCCGGTCTGAGGGGTCCTTACACATATCTCTAACAACTAGAGCATTCAAATATTCAATTTAGACGAGCTTTGACAAGAAATAGATGGTTTCGCAGGCTATCATCTGAGTGAAATAGGGATACATTCATTTGGGGTTAACTAACTCAGGAGTTTTAACTGTCAAATCGATGTACTTAGATTTCATGAAGGGCCAAACAAAATCTCTTCGTAAGCATATTTGGAAAATAAAAGTGCGTAAAGATTAGAGTTGTTATGTGGTTTCTACAACGAATAGTTTTGTTTACAAAGGATAATCTGATTAAACTAATTGGGATGGCGGTTCTTGTGAGGACCCCTCAGACTACCAGTCCGAGATGCCCACGGTATGTAAACAGATCACGATCCCAATGATCAGTGCATCGCAATCACATAACCAACATTGTATACAAAGTTACATCATTCAAAACGAATAGTACAAGACTTACATAAATAGGTGGTCTTATGACCAAGTCTGCAATCATCGTCACACAGGACGAAATTAACTATGATTTAGCGGAAGCTTGCGGCTAGCGTCGGTCCTCGTCACCACCGGACACACTCCCACAGAGCAGTTGACCGGTGACACTCAGCTGGCGTAGTCGTCGGCGTACTCCTCGTCCTCGTCGTACATCTCCTCGTTGTAATCTGGACGTTTGAATATCCAGGGACACAGCCATATGAGTACATTTACGTACTCGCAAAACCACCTCTAGGCTTAAGTTTTCATGGTAATGCAATAAAAGAATTTTCGAAAACTGGGATAGCTGCTATTTACAACTATAGGGTTTAGTTTTCGCAAATATACTTTCGATATAGAGATTACGACATCTCTGTATCTTTGTTGAAGAAAATATTTAGAGAAAGAAATTTCTCTTGTAGAAATAGCATGTACTATTTCCACGATTTGAAAACTCTTTTGTAAGATCTTTCAAAAACACTAGGATGGGGATACCCCTTTTTCTTTCCTTGAGATCGGACTGATTTTCTCCCCGAGATCAACCATCTTCTCCCAATTCCGTACCTTCCAGGTACCTCCTTGATGCCTCCTTGTTTCCACCGAAACCATTTTCTTTTGAAAAACTTGAAAATTGCCCATACGCCTAGATCAGTGGCCTTTCCAACCGCCCATGACCGAGGACTCGGCTATTCGAATAGATTTACACTCTGCAGAGGTTGCGCACTTTACCCACACCAAACGGTCATTCCGCCGTGTCTGCCACGGCCCGTCATACGACCGTATGCGGGGGTCCGGATAACACGATCAAAACTTTCCACTATGTCTGCCCTAGTACAGAGGACTCCCGATAGGTTTATTTCCCCCCGGCACCGTGTGCTCCTCTAGATCCCTGGTCTCTCTTGGGACGCCACACCGCCACGGCAGGGGACCCAACGTAATCGTCCGGCTACTGATCCGCAGCAGTGTATTGCCTCGTACAGACGACAACCTGGCTTCGAGGGCCTGGCCCTTATAGGGTGTGAGATCCTCCGTACTAAAGAAAACAAGCTTCCGGCTAAGCCCTACCCATGTCAGGTAATGTGGTTGCACGGGTTAATTGTTCAGGCGGCTGCTAGGGCAGTACTTTGTTTTTCAAAAAACATCTCCACCTCCGACTGTTCCCAACAGCTCGGGTTTTCGTAAACATCTCCGATTGCTCCCAGCAACTCGGGTTTTATAAAACACTTGCTCGCCGCTTGCTCCCAGCAACTCGGGTTTTTCTTTCGGAAATCTTTTTAGTAAAACCAGGCTCCCATCCTAAGAGTTTGAGGTGAGAATAAAAGGATATACTGCTAGATAAAATATGATTTTCTTTATAGCCCCTTCAACAACAAGGTACCTAAAGTGAATACTTAGTTTTATAACACCTATTATAATCTAGTAGATAACTTTGGCCAAACAATGTTTTGAAAAAATAGCTTTTGGGTGGCAAAGTACCACAAAAGATATAAAACATGCATTATTTTATTTTGAAAACAAAACATGCTTTGAAATTAATAGGATTCATAGTGGTGAGGTGGCTTGCCTGGCTCAGCAATATGTCCATGGTCTTGATCTTGATGTTCCTCAGGTTCACTCCTCGCATCCAGTTCCTTCCCGATCGTATCTAACGTCGCAAACAGGAAAAAGGAGCAACACTCAAAATACAAGACAATGCCATAAGGACGTAACAAACACCAAGCACTGCACCCAACACTAAGCTAACAATTCAAGGGCAAGCAATTCACTTAGTTAAGCAATAACAAGCATGAAATCCATATAACTAAGACAAACAACAACACACCTAAGAAAATATATACAACACCCCTAATTGTTAGGGTGATTAGATACTTTAGCAGGGTTTATATATTAGTTTCAGGAAATACTCCAGACAAAAGTATTTTAATAAATAAGGAAGTACTCCAGACAAAAGTATCTTAACAAGCAAGCATTAACACTAGCATTAAGCACACTCACATGCAAGCATGTTACTAGCTCTAGGAACACATACTAAAAAGTAGTTAATCAACCAATAAAGTTTATTACAACTGCTCACACAAGTTGTTGATAAAGAGCTAAAAGGATGCATGTGAGTTATTTAATAGAACATCACAAACATTACTGCAAAGGAGCGTGTTGACAACAATCTAAAGTGTTTAAAGCATGCAGCAAGCATCACAAAACACAGACAACTACTGGATAAGAATCTAACACATAAACACAACCACATACAAAGCATATAGAAACACTTGGTGCCATTTTTAGGGTACAAAGTGGATTATGTTAAACACAAACAAGATATGCACCACAACACTGTTAAAGCATTTAAACCAAGTTATTATGGTTTAAGTTAAGGTTATGGACTCTAAGTTCATTAAAAGCATACACACCATTTTACAGGATTAAAACATGGGACTAACTTAAGTCTATAATTAGTTCACAAGTTGTTGTTTTGGTAGAAAAGGCATAACTACTAAAATAATGATCATAAAATTAAACCCTTCTACCATAATACTCCTAGTACTTATACCAAGCTGTGAAAATTGGATTTGCATCAAAAGCTATTACTAAACAGGAATTAAAAATCACCCAAATGGTACTGTTCTCAAAACCAAAAAGATTGTAGTTACTGTTTTAGGAATTTCATTCATGCAAAGTTAATGTCTTTGGATAGGTACTGACTAAGGTTTTCTGTAGAAATTTGATTCACTCCATTTGAATACTCCTAGCTCAAGATATACTAGTTTTAGTGGGAGACAAACATTTGATTAATAATTAAGCACAACACTAAGTATAATTTATTTTTGGACAAATCTAGTTTTGCATGATAAATAAAATACATAGGTACTCCACAAAATTACTCCTAAACCACTTTCACAAACATATTTAGCACAAACAAGTAAGACCAGATACATGCAAATAACAGAAAATAAACATATTTATTTTCAAGTGTAATAACACACTGTTTTGGAAAATAGTTCACCAAGAGCAAAATATAAGCTAGAAATTTCTACCAAACTAGGAAATGATAGATACTACTCATATCTACCACATGCAATTGGATTTACTCCAAAAAGTATTTTTAATAAAGAATTAAAAATCACCAAACAGCTACTGTTGTTAATCTTAAACTTCATAGAACTTTATTTATACACATCTCCTGCATGCAGGGCTTATAGATCTAGGTAGGTATTCTTCTAGGCTTTACAGAGAGTTAAAGTTTCCATAATTTGGATCCATAAAACTCAAGTTATTAAATAAATGGTGAAAACTATACTTTTTACTAGATCTAACCTAGCACACCCATAAGTACATATTTTTGAGAATGGCCAGTGCCACATGGTTAATAAAACTACTATGCATGTAACAAAATTTGAATCAATCAATTTGGACAAATAGATCTCCCACAAATGAATTAAAACTGCACTGCCAGAATACAGGGAAATAAACAGGAAAAGATTTTAAAAGGAAAAAGAATAGAGGGGCTGGATCTGGCCCAGCAACGGCCGGGCGAGCTGGGCCAGCCCACGGTGGCGCGCGCCCAGGCGAAGGGGTTAAGCGGCCGTCGGATTCGGCAGGGAGGGCTGAGATTAGATCGTGCTGGGTTCAAAGGTGACCGTAGATGGAAAAATCGGACGGCTCCCAGCCTTCTTCTTCCTCCCGACCGGAAGAACAGAGGCCGGAACCCTAGCTACGGCCACGAGCTCGAGGGGCTCACCTAGGGGACCAGAGGGGCAACGAGGAGGGGTCGAGGAGGGTGCGGGAGCTCGAGGCGGTGCAGGGGAGGGCTTGGTTCACTCGGGGGCGCCTCGGAGCGGTGGCGGGGTCGACGGCGTCCGCGGCGGTCATGGCGTGGCAGCGGAGGCTTCGGCGTACCTGCACGCAAACAAAGGTGTCTCAGGGGTAGGCCACAGAGAGGGGAGAGAGATAGTGCAGAAATATGAAGACGAGAGGGACGGAAACGGCGACGAGCTTGCTCGAAGCATTCGGGCCCGAGCTGAGTTCATCACGCGTTCCAGGCTAGCAGAGGTCGAGAGGGGATGCGGTATCACAAGAGGTGGGAGCCCGGAGGTGTGTGAGTGCAATGGGCAAGGTGAGAGGGCAGGAGGGGGGTATGTGGGCTTAAGCTCGAGGGGGAGGCCGGTTCCATGTCACGGGCATGGGCACAGGGACAGAGAGAGCTCGGGCTGTGGATTGGTGGAGAGGGGCGGTGGAGGTCATCATTAGGGCACTGCGGCTCGTCCATGGATGCTAGCAATTGGGTTGGAGCCGTTGGAATCATACGAGTATGGGGTGAGGTCTTGTCTACCCCTTAGCTGCTCGACATAATGCCCACAAGAAGAGGACAAAGGGGAGGCAGGGCTGGGGTAGGTCAGGTCTGAGGGAGAGATCGTGGGCAAGTTTCACTGCCCTGCTAAAGGTAAATTCGAACATGGCTGCTAAGGGTAAAAAACTGATTTACAGAAAATTTCAGTATAGTATAGGCACAAACACACGCATGAAATGATGAGGTTTCAAACAGGAAATGTTCAAACAACACATTGGGGTGTGGGACAACATGCCAAGGAAGGATTCCGTGGTGATGCATTGTCCTAGGGACCCATTTAAAGCATAATAACATGTGTGTGAAAATGCTATAAAATAATTCTGGACTGTGCACAATTTAGATTAACCAAGTTTGCATAGATGCTCTAGTCACAGAGTTGCTCTAAAAGTTAAAGATTAAATAGGCAGGGCTAGTAGAGGTGTTGTAGAAGATGCTAGATGAGTAGCATGTCCAAAATGTTCAGAAGAAACACAAATGCTAAGGCTCTAGAAATGCTAAAAGTTAACAGGAATTAAGATAGCTTTTCATCATTATGTAATTTACTTGTTTGAAAAATATTTTAGTCAAACAACTTAAGAAGAGGGAGGCAAGTTCCAAGCATGAAAAACCATCAAACAATTGTCTATGACTCCCATTCAAGCAACAACCATTCACTTAATACAAACATAGCCACATGCCTCTCATAGGAATACTCATTCTAGGCAAACAATTTAAACACATGTCAAATAGATCAAACACACCAACAAATAGATAACTAATACCACTTTTAAGATGATGCAAATATATTTGTGAGGTGGTGATCAATTGTGCATGACAAGTTATGAGGATAAGTGGGTAAATCCATCCTGGGTAATCTTTTCAAAAGAGGTTTTAAATAAGGGTTGCTAACACTAGCAACATAGTAAACTCAAAATATATTAGGACTCATTATCTGGTCCTTTATAGTTTTGCAAACATATAACTTTTGGGAATAATTTTATTTTCTCAACTAATAGGTCTTAGGGTAGTTGCTAAGATCATAGTAAATATAGTTTGTTGAAAATAAGAGAGGAGAAGATATATGGACTATTTCACTTGTCATGACATTGATTCACAAGGGTCATGCCACAACTTGGTGGATTTTAATAGGTGGTTATTTTGAGGTCAACAATACAAACACAGACCACAACATGGCAAACACAGCCAACAGGAGTAAAGCACACCTATTAACAAGACATTTCAAAATGTTTTTGACGGTTCAGAATTTTGGGTGTGTTAATATTAAGTTTTTCTTGTTTCCAAAATTTGGGACGTTACAGACCTTCCCCCCTTAAAAGAATCTCGTCCCGAGATTCCTAGGCGGGTACTAAGAGAGTGCGAGGAAAGGGGGCTTGATGCTTCTTCATCTTCCGAGGTTGTTGATTTCCAGATGGAGTTTTCCTTGCTGATAACATGCCTGCTTTCTTCTGGAAGTCTTCGGTCTTGTGTTGGAGGCGTTGTCAGGCTGGCGGCGGTTGGTCAGCGTTCTTGTAGGGTTGACTTTAAATACTCCAGGGTTGAGGCGCAAGAACAAATTTGTCGATGTGTGATTCCCACGGAACAGGGATAATCACTCTGGAGGGAGAAGTTCGTGCGGGGGACTGAACACGCTGGTAATCAACCCACAACCGGCACAGCGACGGTGCTCGTCGTGCCTGTAGAGGGTCAACACGACAGGGATGGACACGGGCCCGTACCCAGGTTCACGGCCCTCCGGGGGAGGTAAAACCGCTACTCCTGCTTGTCTGAATTGCTCTGTAGGGTGTACAGTACAATGAGCTTGCCGAGAGCAGTGCGGAGCTCGGAGAGGGAAGGCTTAGATCTTCTTCCTCCTCGAGTTCGCTAGGCTTGGCTAAGCTATGGTAAGGTGTCAAAGGTCGATTGATCGATCCCTTGCTACGGAGGTGCTCCCTCTCCTTATATAGGCGACCCGGGCCTCATCCCTGCATGCTGCGCAGTGGAAGGGTTCCCACATGGCGACGAAGCGGTGGAGCGGGGTGCACCGCAGCTGGGTTGTCCATGGACTCGGTCCATGGTCGTAAAGCCTGCCTTCGTGACAGAAAAGCCGCCGTCCACGCAGGACGGCCAGCTGGTGCAGCAGCGATCGTGGGGGTGCCCACGGTGACGTCGTCCTTGGAGCGTAGTGATACGTCTCCAACGTATCTATAATTTCTTATGTTCCATGCTATATTATACCAAGTCATTACATGTTTTATATGCATTTTATATAGTTTTATGCATTTTCTGGGACTAACCTATTAACAAGATGCCACAGTGCCAGTTCCCTATTTTCTGCTGTTTTTGGTTTCAGAAAAGTACTTATGGAAATATTCTCGGAATTGGACGATTTCTTTTTAGAAGTCAGTTTTTATTTGGGAACGTTCCAGAGCACCGAAGAGGAGTCGAAGACGGAGCCCGAGGGGCCCACACCACCCCCAGGCGCGGGAGCCCTCCTGGCCGCGCGAGGAGGTGGTGTGGGGCCCACGGAGCTCCACCGCCTTCGCCCTTTCGCCTACAAATACCCCTTCGACTAAAAACCCTAGCACGGTGTTCATATTTTCCTCCACGGGTCCCGAGCCGCCGCCGTCGTCAACACCAATTCGGGAGAGATCAGAACTCCTCCCCGGCACCCTGCCGGGAGGGGGAATCGTCACCGGAGGCCTCTACGTCGCCATGACCGCCTCCGGACTGATGCGTGAGTAGTCTACCCTTGGACTACGGGTCCATAGCAGTAGCTAGATGGTTGTCTTCTCCTCTTGTGCTATCATGTTTAGATCTTGTGAGCTGCCTATCATGATGAAGATCACCGTTATGTAATACTTCATGTTGTGTTTGCTGGGATCCGATGAATATTGAGTACTAAAGTTATTGCTTCATAATATATCATGTGTGTGTTATTTAATGATCTTGCATGCTCTCCATTACTTGTGTATGCTCTGGCCAAGTAGATGCTTGTGACTCCAGGAGGGGGTATTTATGCTCGATAGTAGGTTCATGTGTCTATTAAATCTGGGGTGGTGACAGCTAGCTCTAAGGTTGTAGATGTACTGTTACTACTAGGGATAAAACAGTAGTACTTTGTCTAAGGATGATGTTACTTACTTACTTTACACACAGTGCTTAAGGCGATAATCTGTTGCATGCAACTTAATACTGAAAGGGGTGCGGACGCTAACCGGAAGGTGGATTATTAGTCATAGATGCGGTTGGAACGGTATATGTATATTGTTGTAATGCCCGAATGAATCTCACACTAGACATCATAACGTTGGTATATGCATTGGTTTGCTCATCATTATTCTATCAATTGCCCAGCTGTAATTTGTTTACCCGCATGAATGTTATTATTATTTATGGAGAGACACCACTAGTGAACTGTGGACCCCGGTCCTTCTCTTTAATCTGATAAACCACAAAGTGCAAACCTGTTACTTTCTGCAAACAAACATCTTTCTTCCACACATACGTTTAATCCTTTGTTACAGCAAGCCGGTGAGATTGACAACCTCACCGTTAAGTTGGGGCAAAGTATCTTGATTGTGTTGTGTGCAGGTTCCACGTCACCTACGCCGCATACTTTTCTGGCACCGTTGACACCTCGGGGGAATTCATTATTTCCTACTGGTTCGATAACCTTGGTTTCACAACTGAGGGAAACTTGCTGCTGCACTACTTCATACCTTCCTCTTGGGGTCTCCCAACAACACACCCACCGTGTGCATCAAGCTATTTTTCTGGCGCCGTTGCCGGGGAAATAAGAGTTCCTTTGAAAACCTTCACACTCCTCCGTCAACTTCATTGCCGGTGATTTGAAGATTCTTCTACGAGGGGAGTTTTCGCACTTCCAATCTTTTTATTTTGTTATTGTCTTGCTTAGTTTATTTTTATTACTCTCTTGTTTGCTTAATATCAAAAATACAAAAAAATTTAGTTACTTGCATTACTTTGTTTATTTCGGTTTGCTATTTTATTTTCAGTTTTTGTTATTTTGGTTATTTCGGTTTGTTAATTAATTTGCTAAAATGAGTACTGCTGAGAATACTAAGTTGTGTGACTTTACTAGCACTAACAACAATGATTTTATATGCACACCTATTGCTCCACCTGCATCTAAAGCTGAATTCTTTGAAATTAAACCTGCTTTGTTGAACCTTGTCATGAGAGAGCAATTTTCTGGTGTTAGTTCTGATGATGCTGCTGCCCATCTAAATAATTTTGTTGAACTATGTGAAATGCAAAAATATAAGGATATAGATGGTGATATTATAAAACTGAAATTATTTCCTTTCTCCTTGAGAGGAAGAGCTAAAGAATGGTTGCTTTCATTGCCTAGGAATAGTATTGATTCATGGATTAAATGTAAAGATGCTTTTATTGGAAAATACTACCCTCCTGCTAAGATTATTTCTCTAAGAAGTAGCATCATGAGTTTTAAACAACTTGATAATGAACATGTTGCTCAAGCTTGGGAAAGAATGAAATCTTTGATAAAGAATTGCCCAACCCATGGACTGACTGCTTTGATGATCATGTGCTGGAGGTACCTTTATGTCCATCACTTTGGGGGCTGCAACAAAACTCTTAGATGATATGATGGTGAATTATTATGAATGGCATACTGAAAGGACACCTCAAGGTAAGAAGGTAAATTCTGTTGAAGAAACCTCCTCCTTGAGTGAAAAGATTGATATTATTATGTCTATGCTTGCAAATGGTAAATCCGATGTTGATCCAAATAATGTTCCCTTAGCTTCTTTAGTTGCACAAGAAGAGCATGTTGATGCGAACTTTATTAAAAACAACAATTTCAACAACAATGCCTATAGGAACAATTATGGTAATAACAACTATAAGCCCTATCCTCCTAATAATGGGAACTCTTATGGTAATTCTTATGGTAATTCTTATAACAATAATAGGACTACCACCTCTGAACTTGAAACCATGTTAAAAGATTTTATCACTACACAAACTCTGTTTAATAAAACTGTTGAGGAAAAGCTTGGGAAAATTGATATACTTGCCTCTAAAGTTGATAGTCTTGTCCTTGATGTTGATCTTTTAAAATCTAAAATCATGCCTACTGAAACTAAAGAGAGTAATCCCTTTGCTAAAATTAATGCCATCCAAGTTCAAATAGATGAAAATGTTAGGATGATGGCCCAATTACGTGCTAGATGGGAAAGAGAGAAAGAACTAGATAAAGAGGCTAATATTGTTAAAGTTTTTACTATTACTACCTCTGAAAATAATGGTGTTTCACATGCTAGTAAGCCTCCTATTATCAATGGTAACATAGTTGGTGTTGGAAATGTCTCCTCTACTTCTTCCAAAAATTTAAAATTGCCCAAAACTGCTGAAACTAGTGTTGATAAAAGTGCTGAAATTTTTAAGAACATGGGAGAATGTGGTTCGGTTTGCTTTGATGATAATAATTTTGATTTTGATAATTGTAATATCTCTGAAGTTATTAAGTTCTTGCAAAAGTTGGCCACAAGTCCTAATGCTAGCTCTTGTCGGCCCAGTGGATTCTAGGGTGTGCAAAGCCCACTCTCCACGGCCCTCACACGCGTCGATGCCGACGAAACAACTAAGGACCAAGCGGAACGCTTGGGGAGACCCTCGAGGGGAGAGCTCTCTCGAGGGGACTTGAGGGGGCAGCGAAGGGCCTGAAGGGGCTCCCCCTGAGGCTGCCCCCCGGCGAGGCTTTCCTCCCCTGAAGGGGAGTCAGCACAACTCCCTCCACAAGGCCTCCAGGGCCCTGTGGAGATACTTCTCTACGAAGCAACCGCTGCAGAGCGCACATGGCCTCTGCAGCAGCCGCAGAGTGACGCGCGCGTCTGCGCGCGATGACGACGGCGCCGCAGTTGCCGTTTCGGTGATAAAAGGAGTCAACAAAGCGCTGTGTCCCCTGCGCCGCCAACAAGGCTTTCCTCTTTGGTGATAAAGCAGGTGGCCGGCGCAACGCTCCAACGGCGACGTCACCGTGGGCACCCCCACGGTCTCTGCAGTACCAGCTGGCCGCTCTGCAAAGACGGCGGCTGCCCTGCCAAGAAGGCAGGCCTTGCGACCATGGACCGAGTCCATGGGCACCTCAGCTGCGGTGCACCCCGCTCCACCATTTCGCCGCCATGTGGGAACCCTTCCACTGCGCAGCACGCAGGGATGAGGCCCGGGGCGCCTATAGAAGGAGCAAGAGCGCCACCGTAGCGACGGACCGGCCGATCGATCAATCACTCATCCATAGGCACCCCACAGTAGCTTAGCCGAGCCGAGGGAGCCCGAGGAGGAAGAAGGCCCGAACCTTCCCCCTCCAAGCTCCGCACTGCCTCGCGAGGGCCCGCGGCAAGCCCGTTGTACTCACCCTCTACTGAGCAATACAAACAAGCAGGAGTAGCGGTTTTACCTCACCCTGAGGGCCGTGAACCTGGGTACGGGCCGGAGTCCATCTCTGTCGTGCTGTTCCTCTACAGGCTCGACGAGCACCGTCGCCGAGCCGGTCGTAGGTTGTTGACCAACGTGTTCAGTCCCCTTCACGAACTTCTCCCCAGAGAGTGGTTATCCCTGTTCCGTGGGAATCACACATCGACATTTGGCGCGCCAGGTAGGGGGCTGAGGCGCGTCTTCAACCTCCAGCCGGCTTTCCGCCATGACGGACACCCGCACGACGCGCGCCAACAGGCACGCAGCTGACAGGGCTCACACCGAGCCCGGCACAGCTGCCACCCGTGGCCGCCGCGGCCGCCCTCGCGCTGCCCAGCGCGCCAACACCGGCCCGCAGGTGGAGGAGCCTGAGAGCGAAGAGTACAATGACAGCGGCCACCGCGCCGACGGGGACGGCCCCCCGGAGCGCAACGACGATGCCGAGTCTTCGCATCCGTCGCGGCGCCAAGGCGCGTCCTCTCAGGGACGCCCAGAGCCCATGCCGCACACCGCGCTCCTCATGGCCCAGGAGCTCCTACGCTACCGACCTAGCGCTGAGGCCCACGACCAGTGGTTGGACCGCCTCCACCACCTCGTCGACGTCGCCACCACGCGCCCCGCCCCGTCGCGCTCCATGGTCCAGCACTCCGGGCGCGCAGGAACGGCTGCACTAGATGCGCCTCCGCCGCCGCCAGGACCGCCTCCGGCCGCAGCGCAGAGGGCTCCCTCTCACGCCTCCTCGCCGCACGACTACCAGATCGTGCAGCGCACTGCACCTGACGCACGGGTGGTAATGGAGCGCCGCAGGGACCTCCAGAATCGCCTCGTTGAGGAGCTCGGCCAGGCAGGACAGCAGAACCGCAGGGTTCTCCAGGGAGGAATCGCCACGTACGCCTCTGGCTGCATGGCCTTCACCCGCGCTCTGCGCCGCGTGGTCTGGCCGCAGAAGTTCAGGCCGGCCCTCCCCAAGGGCTTCGACGGGTCGACCAACCCTCTCGAGTTCCTGCAGCTCTACACCACCTCCATCCAGGCTGCAGGGGGAGACGACAAGGTCATGGCAAACTGGTTCTCCCACGCGCTCAGGGACTCCGCGCTGTCCTGGCTCCTCAACCTGCCCGAGGACTCCATTGACTCCTGGGAGGAGCTCTGCAGGCAGTTCGTCGCCAACTTCAAGGGCACGTACGAGCGCGCACTCACCCACAACGACATGCGCGCTGTGGTGCAGAAGAAGGATGAGACCCTCCGCAAGTACATCCAGCGCTTCAGCCAAGTGCGCAACAAGATCCCGAACATCCCTGACACGCAGGTCATCGCCGCCTTCAGAGAGGGCGTCACGAACCGCAGGATGCTCGAGAAGCTGGGCATTCACGACAAGCTCACCTCTGTGGTGAAGCTGTTCGACCTCGCGGACAAATGCGCCAAGGCTGAAGAGGGACTCCTCTTCGTCAAGATGAGCCAGCGAGGGGACGACCAGGCTGAGGGCTCCAAGAGCCACAAGAAGCGCGAGGAGACCAAGCGCAAGACCACCGCTGTCCTAGCGGCAGAGCCAGCCACCAAGAACGCCCGCAGAAGCTCCCCCGAGCCTGGCGACAAGGAGGCGGACCACCGTCCGTTCTGCGTCTACCATAACAGGCGTGGGCACGCCACAGACGACTGCTTCGACCTCAAGAGGCTGAGCAGGGAGCGCGAGCGAGGAGAAGGCAGCGGAAGCCGCGGCAGAGGTCGCGGCTACCGCAGAGACGGCAGGGGAAGGCGCGATGGCGGCTACCAGAAGCCGTCGGGCACTCAAGCCAACGCCGCCGAGAAGAACAACAACCTCCCTGACGAGGAGGATGGAGGCTACCAGGCCCCGAGAGGGGCTATGGCCTGCATCCTCGGCGGGGCTCAGGCGCCCAAGTCGAACAACCAGTTCAAGCAGTTCGCCCGCGAGCTCAACGCCGTGCTCCCAAGCACTGAGACCTCCAGGCCCCTCAAGTGGTCCCAGTACACCATCGCTTTCGCCGCCAAGGACCACCCCAAGTCGACCAAGACTGTTGGGACCCTCCCCCTGGTCTGCTCCCCCACCATCAACAACATCACCATCTCCAAGACGCTCATTGATGGGGGAGCTGGCCTGAACGTCATCTCTGTCGAGACCTTCGAGACGCTTCAAGTGCCCTACGAGTGGCTTATGCCCTCCAGGCCGTTCACCGGGGTCACCAGTGGTTCCATCGAACCCCTGGGCCAGGTCCGGCTCGCCGTCACCTTCGGCACGCAGAAGAACTATCGCACAGAGCTGATCGACTTCGACGTCGCCCACATCGGCCTGCCGTACAATGCCATCCTCGGCTACCCCGCTCTCGCGAAATTCATGGCCGTCACGCACCATGCCTACAACATGGTCAAGATCCCCGGCAGCGCTGGCACCATCGCCATCCATGGTCATATCCTGGACGCCACGCGCGCTGTCGAGAGCGCCTACAAGGCAGCTGCCATGGCATTCCTGGCCGACGAGGACATGGAGCCTCTCGAGAGGCCCAAGAAGAAGAAACAAGTGTTCTCTCAGGAGCAAGCTGCCACGAAGAAGGTGCCACTGGGCACCAGTGGCTCAGGGGCCGAAGGCTCGGGGGCTAGCGTCACCATAGGCGCTGCCCTGCCTCCTAAATAGGAAAGCGCGCTCGTCGCCTTCCTTCAGGCAAACTCTGACATGTTCGCATGGACTCCGTCAGATATGTCTGGTGTACCAAGGGAGGTGATCGAGCACCACTTAGCCGTGTGTCCAGACGCACGCCCCGTCAAGCAAAAAGCACGCAAGCAAGCCCCCGAGAAGCAAGCATTCATCGTCAAGGAAGTAGAGAAGCTAAAGGCGGCGAAAGTCGTCCGCGAAGTCGCGCACCCCACTTGGCTCTCCAACGGCGTGGTTGTCCCTAAACCCGCTGGAGGAGGCCGACTCTGCATCGACTACACCGATGTCAACAAGGCCTGCCCCAAGGACCCATACCCCATGCCGAGGATAGACCAGATCGTGGACTCTACCGCGGGCTGCGACCTCCTCTGTTTTCTGGACGCCTTCTCTGGTTACCACCAGATCAAAATGGCTAAAGAGGACGAGGAGAAGACAGCATTCCTCACCCCCTGTGGCGTGTATTGTTACACATGCATGCCCTTCGGCCTGAAGAATGCTGGCGCCACTTTCCAGAGGCTCATGAGGATCGCCTTGGGGGCACAGATGGGCAGGAACGCTGAGGCCTACGTCGATGACATAGTGGTCAAGTCTCGAGAGGGACACACCCTCTTGAAGGATCTCGAGGAAACCTTCGCCAGCCTGCGCAAGGTGAACATCAAGCTGAACCCCGCCAAGTGCGTCTTCGGGGTCCCTTCAGGCAAGCTCCTCGGGTTCCTGGTGTCCCACCGCGGCATAGAAGCAAACCCTGACAAGATCAAGGCCATAGAAGGGATGCAACCTCCTCGCCGGCTCAAGGAAATGCAGCGCTTAGCAGGCTGCATGGCTAGCCTGGGCCGATTCATCTCCAGGTTCGGCGAGAGAGCCCTGCCATTTTTCAAGATCATGAAGAGATCTGGCACATTCAAGTGGACCCCTGAGGCGGACAAGGCCTTTGAGGACTTAAAGAAGTATTTGGCCAGCCCACCAGTCTTGGTGGCCCCCAGAACAGGCGAACATCTGAAGCTGTATCTTTCAGCCACTCCTCAGACCGCAAGCGCCGTCCTGGTGGCTGAGAGGGAAGAGCCTGTCCTCCCCAAGAAGAGCACTGCCACTCCAAGCCCAAAGCCCCCCGACAAGGATCTCGTCGAAGGAGCAGCCTCCACAGACCCACTGCCAGGCCCACAGCCTCAAGTCGACCCTGCTCCCGGCACCTCTGTCGAGACCCCCCAGCAGGCGGATCTCGACAAGGGCCCTGAGGAGCCTACGCAAGGGGCTGACGCTGAAACCCCACCGACAACCCTTGTCGAGCACCCCGTCTACTTCGTCAGGACGGTGCTGCGGGATGCTCGGGAGCGGTACCCGACGCAGCAGAAGCTTCTCGTCGCTCTCCTCATTGCCTCCAGGAAGCTGAGACACTACTTCCAAGGCCACCCCATCACGGTGGTCACTGCTTTCCCCCTGGAGCAGATCCTGCGCAACCCCAACGCCACAGATCGTGTCGCGGGATGGAACATAGAGCTGCAGCCATTCAACTTGCGCTTCGACACCACAAGAGTCATCAAGGGGCGAGCGCTGGCTGATTTCGTCGCCGAATGGACTGACCCAAGCCCGGAAGAGCCTCGGGGGGAAGAGGCTGAGCCCGCTGGAGACACAATGCCCAGCCACTGGACCATGCACTTCGATGGAGCCTTTGCCTGCCGCAATGGCGGGGCAGGCGTCATCCTGACTTCGCCCAAAGGCGACAAGCTCTGCTACGATGTCCAGTTATGCTTCACGATTGACAAGATCTCCAACAACATCGCTGAATACGAGGGCCTCCTCGCCGGCTTAAGGGCCGCCATCGCTCTAGGCGTCAAGCACCTACTCATCAAGGGCGACTCCCAGTTGCTCGTCAACTTCTCCAACAAGAGCTACACGCCTAAAGACGACCACATGGCGGCATACCTTGAAGAGGTCCGCAAGCTCGAGAAGCACTTCAGGGGCATGGAACTCATGCATATCCCAAGGAAAGAGAACCAGGAGGCCGATGATATCGCCAAGCGAGCCTCGCGAAGGCAACCCCAGCAAGCCGGCGTCTTTGAGGAAAGGCTCGCCAAGGCATCCATCAAGCAGCCTCAAGAGGCCACAGCCGCAAGCACAGATGAAGCGCTCCCACCACCTCCTGAGTCTGGGGCCCCCGATTGCGGCCCCAGCACAGGGGAGCGTCTGTTGCTGACGGCAGCCCACCAAGCCACAGGCTGGATTGACGAGCTCAAGGACTACTTGGTGAAGGGGATCCTCCCTGAAGAAGATGCAGAAACAGAGCGAATCGCTCGACAGGCGAAATCCTACTGCATCCTTGAGGGAGACCTCTATCGCAAGCGCCCGAACGGCATCGCGATCAAATGCGTCCCCCCCCCCCCCCCCCGAGGAAGGCCGAACGCTGATCAAGGACATCCACAGCGGGGAGTGCGGCCACCACTCGTGTGCGCGCACCCTCGCGGGCAAGGTCTTCAGGAGCGGTTTCTACTGGCCGCTAGTGCTTCAAGATGCGGTCGCCATCGTGCAAGCCAGCGACGCCTGCCAGTTCCACGCCAAGCCAATTCATCAGCCGGCACTGGAGCTCCAAACCATCCCGCTCTCCTGGCCGTTCGCGGTCTGGGGGCTGGACATCTTGGGCCCCTTCCCGAAGTCGCAGGGGGGCTATCGCTTCCTCTTCGTGGCCGTCGACAAGTTCACCAAGTGGGCCGAGGCTGAGCCAGTGCGCACCATTCCAGCCGGAGCCGCGGTGAAATTCATCAGGAGCTTGGTCTGCCGCTTCGGGGTGCCCAACCGCATCATCACCGATAATGGCTCGCAATTCACCAGCGGCATCTTCCGAGCCTACTGCGACAAGCTCGACGTCAAGGTCTGCTTCGCCTCGGTGGCTCACCCACGCAGCAATGGTCAAGCCGAGCAAGCAAACGCAGAAGTCCTCAAGGGCCTCAAGACCAGAAGCTTCAACGTCCTCAAAGGGCACGGCAAGGGCTGGATCGATGAGCTCCCATCTGTGCTCTGGTGCATGCGCACAACCGCTTCAAGGCCTACAGGCGAAACGCCGTTCGCCCTTGTCTACGGAGCTGAAGCTGTCCTCCCCGCAGAAATCAAGCATGGATCCCCACGGGTCCTTGCCTTCAACGAGGACACCCAAGCGGGCCTCCACAACGACGACCTGCTGTTTCTCGAGGGCCTACGCCGCCGGGCCGCCCTCAGAGCGGCGAAGTACCAGCAAGATCTGCGACGCTACCACAGCCGCCATGTGCGCTCGCGCACCCTTGAGGCGGGTGACCTCGTCCTCAGGCGAATCCTCTCCAGGGAAGGTCTCCACAAGCTCTCGCCGATGTGGGAAGGCCCCTACAGGGTCTCCCACATCGCCAGGCCTGGCGCAGTACGCCTCGAGACCGAAGACGGCATCCCCGTCAAGAACCCGTGGAACATCGCGCATCTGCGCAAGTTCTACCCGTGATCATTGTCACGCCAGGCATTTTTTGTCTCTAGAGGGAAGCTCACGGCTTCACCTCCAAGCTTCTCAAAGCTTCTCCCGAGGCTCAGCCCTCTGAGCTCTCCTGCAAATGAGCCACCGCAGGCCGCAGTGAACCTCTGCCACTAATGGGTGGTCCCCATGCCTCGACATGGAAGGAACGTTAGCTTGGCAAACCCAAGTGTAATGAACCGATCCTCGTTCCAAGTGAACTTTGCGCTCAGGCGCCATTTTCGTTCCAAGTGAACTTTGCGCTCAAGCACCGTTTTCGTTCCAAGTGAACTTTGCGCTCAGGCGCCGTTTTCGTTCCAAGTGAACTTTGCGCTCAGGCGCCGTTTGCGTTCCAAGTGAACTTTGCGCTCAGGCGCCGTTTTCGTTCCAAGTGAACTTTGCGCCAGGGCGCCGCTGTGTAATATTTCGATGGCAAGTTTTACTTTCATCCCTTACTCTCAAATGTGCGCTTATATTCTTCCCATGCGCACCTCGCGAGCGGGGGCGGAGTACGGTGCATGTGCCCAAGAGCACCCCAGCAGCACTGCAAAATCCAAGGGATCCTGAGCTCTGGCTAAAGGGCATGCTCCCGGATACACGCCACCTCCCCAAAGGACCTTGGTA
Source organism: Poa annua (assembly GCA_026929855.1). Taxonomy (NCBI): domain Eukaryota; kingdom Viridiplantae; phylum Streptophyta; class Magnoliopsida; order Poales; family Poaceae; genus Poa; species Poa annua. The sequence continues at coordinate 59,672,642 of CM049434.1, forward strand.
CTCTCTCTCCTCGCGAGGCACCCATGAGGAAACCTATAAGCGCGCATAAGTCCTTAGTACTATGCTCTAGCGTTTTGGTTCGCCTCTCTAACGTCCACAGGGAACGAGAGCCTCTCCAGGCCTGTGGAGGAAAAACTCGGCCCCTGAAGGGAAGGACATCGCCAGAGGAATCCCCCGCAGGGCGAAAGGCCTCGCGAAGCTAAGTTCCCTATTCACATCAGGAGAACCCTTGCATCTCTCTCACGAGCACTCTGCATCCCTCGAGTGGTCCTTTCCCTCACTCTCCATGGGCTGCTTGCGCGTCAAAGGGGGGCCCTCAGCATCGCGACTCGAGGGCTCTTACCTCTCTAAGCCTTAAACTCCCCCCGGCCTTGCCGAGTCATTGCTCGAGCATACCGCAGCGGCGGAGTCATAGTGCGAAGAGAAGGGTCCAGCGACGCAAAGTAAAAAAGACATGGAGTTGAAGCAAAGGCTCCTCGAGGGGAGCACACACAGACTTAGCGGCACATGCTTAAAATAAGAAGTATATTACAGACTGAACAGCAAAAGTCTTTAAGATAAACATCCCTACAGCGCTACAAGCGCACTACACTGCAGGAGAGGATCTCAGGAGGAAGTTAGGCAGCGGCCTCGTTGTCGTCCTGGCCGGATCCTTCCTCTTCAAGCTCGCTCCCCTCGTCGTCGTCCTCGTCCTCCGCTGCGGCCCGCTTAAAGCGGCTGCAGAAGTCGTCCACTTGGTCGCGGACGGAGTTGGAGGCCTTCCACCTTGCCTCCCCCTCAAGGGGTTCGGTCACCGTGGCGAGGTCGAACCCGGGCTGGAGGTGCACGAGGTTGGAGAAGATGCGGTCCACCGCCACCGCCAGGAGCTGGCGGCACTCCTCCTCGACCACGTCGCGGAGCTCCGCGGCGAGGCCCTCGAGCGCCGTGAAGAGCTGCTCGAAGTACAGGAGGTAGGTGGCGGCGTCGGAGTGGCCTTGAGCCGGGACAGACGGCGCTTTTTCTCCCAACTTTGCAGCAAGCTCGCGGCCCCGGCCCGCCAGGGACAGGAACATGCGCTCCCGCTGCTGCGACAGCACCTGCGCAGCCTTGGCGCTCTCGGCCGCCTCCACCGCCTTCTCCACGACAGGACCCACCTGCTGGTTCATTTCCTCCATGTCGGCCATGAGGGAGGCAAGGTCTTGCTCTGTGCGCTTGCGGGCCTCCTCAGCGACGCGGCGGCGATCCGTCTCGCACTTCACCTTGGCGACAAGGGTAGCGTTCATATCCTCGAGCTGGTGGATCCGGGCGCCGCTCTCGCCAAGCCTCTTCTTGAAGCGGGTCTCCTGCTTGGTGAATTTGTCGGCGTAGTCCCGGGAGACGGCGGCGCGGTACGCCTTCTCCCGGGCCTGGAACTCCTCCTCGGCCTCCGCCTTCTGCTCGGCGAACCTTTTGTTGAACCGCTCCACGTGCCCCTTGTGGGTAGCCACCTCACGCTCATACCTGACGAGAGCCGCCTCCAGGCTCTCTTCGCGGGCCTCGAGGGCAGCGCGCTGCCCCGACAGCTCCTGCTCCCGCAGAGCCAGCTGCTCGTCGCGGCGGCGCACGTCCTCCTCGCGCTCGCCCAGGCCCTGTCCCCTGGCCTCCAAGCTCGTGCGGATCCCCTCCAGGCTGGTCCGCACAGTCTCGGAGTCGGCGATGATCTTGGCTTCGAGCTGGGCGAGCTCGCGGCGTTTGTCCACCAGCGAGTGCTCCACCGCTTCGCGCTCCGCCCTTGCCGCGGCCAGATCCTCTGCCGCTGCCTCGCGCTCGGCCCGGAGGGGTTCCAGGAGTTCCTCCGCGTCGCGCATGGCGCCCTCGCGCACCTCCTTGGCGAACCGCAGCGCCTCCTCGCGATCCGCCTGCAGAGCCTGGTCGCTCTGCCTGCGGGCCTCCACAGCCGCGTGGAGAGCGGCCCAGGCCCCCGCAAGCTCGTCCCGCTGCTGGGTGAGCTTCCCGTCCTCGAGAGCGAGGTGGGCCTCCAGGCCCTCCAGCGACTCTCTCACCAGGCGGAAGGCGACATCGCGTCGCCCCCTACTCCAGTCCCAGCCGCTGAGAGACAGGGCCTGGGATGCCTTGCGTGGCGCGGAGGGCCCAGCGCCGGTGTCGAGCTTGGAGGAGGAAGCCTCCGCGCGGGCCTGGGGGCTTGGAGGCAAATCCTCCGCCTCGGCGCCTGTGCCCTGCGCCTCGGTGTCGCCTCGCTCAGGCGGCACCTCCTCAGCTGCTTCCGGGGCAGAGGAGGTCTGCCCAGTCGCCGTTGCCTCCTCTGTCCTAGCGGATGGCGGGGATGGCGGAATATCCTCCCTGCTGGCCTCAGGCGCGCTCGAGGCCGACGCAGCGCCAGCCGCTGCTTCAGGTTGCGCCGGAGGGGTTGCCGCGCGGGGCGGAGTGGGTGCCCTCTCCATCTGCTCCTCCATGTGCTCCTCCTCCGGAGGCGTCTCAGGCGCCTCCGCCTGAGGCATGTCCACCTGAGGGCCTGTAGAAGCCTCCTCCTCAGGCCTCGCGGCCTCATCTGCCGCGGCCTCGCCCGCTTCGGCCTCGGGCGCGGACTCGGGAGCGGCCTTCTTCACATCCGCAGCCTTGCGGAGCCTGCGGCGCTTCGCGGGCGCTGGGTCGCTGGCGTGAGACGAGGAGACCGGTCAGGGGAGGAAACAGGCAGAAAACCGAAGGAAAACGACAGAACCCAAGAGCACTTACTTGTACTTCTTCGCGCGGGTGTCGACCCACGCCATACCAGACGCGCGGCATGAGGGCGCGGTCCGGACTCCTGACCCTTCAGGAGCCGCCTCAGCCTTCCTCTTGAGGGAAGCGGTTGGGGGCTCCCCGGCAGGCCTATCATGGGCCGCCTTAGTTCGAGGCTCTCGGCGCCCTGCCTCGGCCTCCTCGCCGTCGCTGGACGAGAGCTCGTAGACCTCCGCTGTGGGTGGTGCGGCTTCAGACGAGCTCGCCCCGCCTGCGGAGGGCACCGCCTCCGCCTCCGTGTCACCTTGCTCCGCGTCGCCATGCTCCGCCTCTGACGCGTACGGAGACTCGACAGCGTCCCCGTCCTTCGCCATGGGCATGGGCCCCTCCTCCTCTTCCTCCTCCCCCGCTAGGCCCAGCGCGGTGAATGTGGGCATCTGCGCCAGGGTGGCCTGGCGCTGGTCCGGAACCTGGTACAGAGGCCTTACCGACACAGGGACCGCCGCGGGCACGTCGGGGTTGACGAAGAGGCCGCCCATGATGGTGGCGACGACGGCGGGGCGATGATCGCAGGGGTGGATGTAACATCCCAAATATTAATATAAATTATTAATGCAAAAATGTGGGCCAACAAAAACTTTTCTTACAAAACCAGCATGTGTTTAATTCTTGAATATTGTTATCATACATTGCTTGCTATGTTATTAAACACCTAACTCCAATTACCAAATTTGAAGAATACAAAATAAACTTAACGACATTCCAAAACTATAAAACTATGTGGCACATGTCACAATATTTTTCCCAAAATAGGAAACTTACTTTATTTTGCTCAAACCAAGGTTAGTGAGGAATAATTCCAAGACCACACCATTGGGTTTCCACAAACTATTCCCTTTCAAATTTCAAATTCAAAACCTCAAATTCAAATTAGAAATTCATTATTGAAATATTTCCAAATATTTCAAAAAGACTTTGTATCACTTACCAATAATGTATTTAGCCTAGATCCTAAGTTTGGACCCAAAAGAATTAAGCAAGGTATGAAAATTAAATAGCCAAAATACCTACTGTTTTGGTTCAGGAAAATCGTCGAACACCTTCTGTGCCCCTCGTGTTCTTCCCAAAACCGAGCCAATCCTTGGATCAATCCGAGCAATGCAGTGTGCATTGGTCGAATTGATGCCTCCACTGCATTCCCCTCTTCGCCACGATCACGCCGCATGCCGGAGGGAGCCAAATGGTGGCCTGGAACGGCGAGGAGACGCCGGCGACAGCGACGGCCATGCGCACGTCGCCGTGTCGGCACAGTGGCCGCGGCGACGCCGCGCCGTGCCGGCCGCGCTGCCCCCTCTCTCTCTCCCTTCCTTGCCTCCTGGTCTCCTCGTAGCGTAGCAGAGACACCGCGCAGCCGCCCGAACACGCCGTGTCCGCGACATGCCGCGCACGCCGTGCGCCGCCCGGACGCGCGCCACGGCCGTCCCCCACCCTAGCGCGCGCAGCGGCCTCCACACCACCCCTCCTTGCCCATTCGGTCCCCTGAACATCCCGCATCCTAGCCACACCCGCGCCAACCCTACGGCGAGCTCGCACGACCGCGGGTGCCCTCTGCACCGCGTCCACCGTGCGCCGCCCGGCCGCTATTTAAGCCGCCCCGAGCCTCGCCGTTTCCCCACACCTCACCACCACCTCTCCCCCTCACACCACTCTCTCTCGTGCACCGCCCGGAGGGCGGGGCCGTCGCCGCCAAGCCTCGGCCACCGAGGCCATCCGTCGAGCTCGCCGTGTCCGAGGTAGGCGACGACCACGGCCAGGCCCGGCTGCCCTTCCCCTTCCCTCCTCCCTGGCCGCAATCCCTTCCTCATGAACCCCTCGCTCACCCGCTCTCCTCTCCCCTCTGTTTCTGTCCAGGAGCACCGCCAGGTTGCTCGCCGGAGCTCGTGCCGGTCCGCGGAAGAGGACCTTCACGCCGTCGACGTCAGGAGCTTCCCCAGCCAGTACGACTCCGTCCAGACGCTTCCCCGAACCGCCGCACCCCTCCTGCACCCTCGCCGCCGTCTCCCGAGCCCCTAGGTGAGCCATCCGTCCCCCTCGCCGTCGCCGGCGCCGTCGCGCCGCTCGGTTTAGGTCGCCGCCGTTCGCCACTGACGTGGACGAACGAGGGCCGTTGGATCTTGATCCAATGGTAACATACCGTTTCGTTTTAATAAAAGGAAACTGACGAGTGGACCCCACCCGTCAGATTTTTAAACATTTCCAGCGCGCGCACTGTTTTCCGTTGAGTCACTGACGAGTGGACCCCACCCGTCAGGATTCTCAACATTATCCACTCAGGCTTAAATTCGAATTTTAGGTTTAAATAGAAAACAGTACTGGACTAAACTTTGAAATTCCATAACTTGAAATCTACAACTCCAAATAAATCAAATCAAAATGTTCTGAAAAGCTTATGAAAGTTTCTATCCAACCCAAGTGGTTTCACCTCATTTGGATAAATAATAAAAATATAGTATTAAAAATGTCAAATAGGGTTTAAAATCTAAACTTGTTTGTTTCTGATGCTCTGTTAGTCCAAATGATTTAAGACCAATTTTATTGGATCACATTTAGTCATGGTTAGTCACCCCTAAGAGGATTTAATTTTTAGATCAACAAAACTTGATTAGTAGATAAAACTTGATTAACTAGCCTCTGGATTCAAAACAAGGTGTAAGGAGTTTGGTAACTCCAAATGACCTAAATCCAATTATGTCATATTCTACACATCAGTAGCTCCCTGTAGAAATTTAGTTTGTATTTTTGTGACCAACAGAACTTAAGTTATGTAATTAAACTTGTTCAACTAGTTTCTGCCCCAAATTAGGAAATAAATGGATAAGGACTAATTCAATTAAATTAAAGCCAAATTGTTTTGTTTGATAGATGAAGTGGCTATTTAGAGCATTTAAGATTGTATTGTTGTGATAATTGGTTGGGTAGGTTAGTGATTGTTTGTATTGCTTAATTTTGTATTAGACGAGAACGTTGCCGGATATATCGAGGAGGAGGTATTTGTGGAACCTGAAGATCAAGACCAGGATCACTTTGCCGAGCAAGGCAAGCTACTCTCTGAGCTTGCACATAACTTATGCATCTAGATTTACAAAGTCCTTTTTCAAAAGCAAAGGTTTATAAAAATCCTTTTTCAAAAGTATATAGAGATTATTTTGCCACCCTATGTAGGATTATATGCTAAAACTATAGGATGGGAAAAACCAGGTGTTGATTTATTCAAAACTCCTTTGAAAATTTGTGTGGATATAGAGCACCAAGAAGTGGTGTTGAAGTAAATGAAGAAAGGTGGTTTTGGAGAAAAGCACATTGTGTCTTAGTACTTACGTCAATCAGCCGATACTCTGTGCGACCACATTTACCCACATATGGGAAAGGGCTTAGTCATATAGTTTGCTCATATTAGTATAGGACACTGCATCAACGGAGATGACTCTGTTATGCATGAGGGATGGTTAGAGACCTACCCCTGACCTGGGTCCTCGCTCAAACTCTTTGAGTAGATAAGGAGGAGGATAGAAGGATGTCCCCTATACACCGCCAGATAAAACCTATGAGTCCTCACACTTAGATTCCGACGGGCTGGATTAAGTGTCGATGGAATGGTTCATAGGGGCAAGATCCTATACTAGCATGAGCAAAGGACAGACTAGGGTCGGTGACTCAACTTCGCATACCCCTGGTATGGCGAGACGTGGCAGACACGATGAGTTATCGGATGAGTGTGGGAAAAGCGTGCTACCTCTGCAGAGGGTTTAAAACTATTCGAATAGCCGAGTCCTCGGATATGGACAGTTGGGAGGCCCTACTTTGACCATGTGCAAGTTTTTGAAAAAAGTTTTGAGTTCTAAAAAGAAAAGGAGAACGTTCCATACACCTATACCAACGGATCGGTATGAGGTAGTTGGAGGTTAAATACCATGATGGTTTATGGTCGTAAAAAGGAGGAGTTTTTGGAGAAAACTAATAAAATTGAGACATTAAGAGTAGTTATAATCTCCTTACCTTTTTCAACAAAGATACAGAGAAGTTTTAAATAAATAAAAGTGTGAAACTAAAAATGAGACTAGTGCACTCATGTTGGAGTAGTTTGCGAGTACATTCCAATGTACTCATACTAGCTTGCCTCTGGCTATTGTCGTAGCCAGACTTGGAGGAGTATTACGCCCAGGAGGAGTATGGCGACATCTACGCCAACTAAGGATCTTCTCAAGTCGACTGCCTGTCGGGTCATCTTTAGCTTTTGGATGCCTACTACGTTTAAGTTCCGCTGCTTATGTTGATTTGGCCCTAGAAGGCACCTGTGTAAGACTTGGTCTATATGACCTGTTATGTAAGACTTATTCCGGTATTGTAATGGATGTAAACTTTGGTATTCAGTTCGGATTATGTGCAACGACAGACTGATCACGGGATCGTTGTGTTAAGCATAATCGGGTATTTCGGACAGCTAGTCCGGGGTCCCCACAGACCTGGTATCAGAGCCATCTCGACTTTAGAAACCTTAGTTTAGCATGGTCGCTAGGTAGGAGTTACAAAAGTTAAATTCAAAAAGGATGAAGGAATGAAGTATTTTCGAAAAGTGCTTATCTCTCATCCTCTCACTTCTGCAAAATTCTACCCTTACTAAATATTAAGTTTTTCCTTAAATATTAAACTTAAAATTTTGCTCACTTGCTGCCTCACTACATTTGAAATTTTAATACACTTGTCAACTCACTAACTTAAAAACTTGACTTAAAATTGTAGATGGCACTCCACTTCACCGAGTTTGTTCAGCTCGAGAAGGACGGCACGTTGATGTTCGAGAAGGACCTGTTCGAGTTGACCAAGCTGTTAGGTCGTCCCACTCCTGAGTTTAAGGGAGCCCAGGTGGACACTCCCGGCAACGGGAACCTGTCTTGGTTGGTCGAGGCATCTGTTCGCGGGAACATCAAGTCCCCCGGATCCAGGACACTCATCTTTACCACCATGGACGTCCACTGGGACGACGGACTGTGTCGTTCCATGGAGCGGATGCTATCCCGGCTTTGTGAGGAGCACAAGGCGGAGTTGGTGAACTCTCGTTTCCAGTTCTACGGGAGGCGTACCGTCGACGGACACCCTATTCAGTCCCCTTTACATCCGACGTTCGGAGAGTATATCTTGGACATGGAGATTATGCTCTTTCGCACCCAGGAGGACTTGAGGTGCGCTAGACTTCGGTCCCACTTTGAGCGCCTCTCGCTCAAGGAGAGTCGCGAGAGTGAGGCACAGCTGAAGGAGGAGAAGGTCGCTCTTCTCAAGAAGAGGACCCAGATGAGGAAGACCATAGCGAAGCTCCGCAAGAGGGTGGCAGAGCAGGACGAGCTGATCGAGGATTTGGAGCTCCGTACTGACGAGATGGAGGAGGAGGGCGAGGATCTCCGCAAGGAGAACAACGCTTTCCTCAGTGACGATGACGACTATCTGGAGGAGATGGACTATGAGCAGGAGGATGACGAGGAGGAAGACCCCGAGGAGCCACCCTACCAGTCCGACGCTGACGTATCCGAGCATGAGGTTCCACCTCAGTAGGCGAGTGACTTGAGTACTACCGCAGGATTAGGTCGACCCCCTATCGCTAGTAGAGTAGAAGTAGTGGTTCTTTTGGAACTTGCACTATGTACATTAGCTTAAGGGATAATGTTGTAAGCTTGATGTGATGAACCTTTGATGTGATGCTTGTGTTATAACAGTGTGCGAGTCTTGTAGTCTACGAAAAGTATTTTTCACATAATCCTTAAGTAAACCACCACTATGCGAAACCAACCTTTTTCCCTTAGTCAAAACCTTTTGCTTGCCCCTTATACCCGGTGTTCTTCAGGATGGTGGACACTCGTCGCTCCCACCCGGATGGAGGACCACCACCACCACCGGAGCCAACCACCGCCCAACTTCTTGCGCTTATCATGGAGGAACGCCAAGCTGCTCGGGCAGAGCGTCAAGCTCATATCGCTGCCCTGCAGCAGATCGCTGCCGCACACAACAACAACAACAACAACCACCACAATGGCAATGGCAATGGTGAAGGAAATCAGCGATCCACTTTGAGTGACTTTCAGAAGACCAACCCACCCACCTATTCCAAGGGACTTCACCCACTAGAGGCCGATGATTGGCTTCGCACCATCAACAACAACCTAGAAATTGCTGCCGTAGGAGAACCTGAGAAAGTGTTGTATGCGACCCACTATCTTGCAGGACCTGCACGGTCTTGGTGGGAAGCTACCAAGGCTCTCCAGCAAGCTGGCTATGTTATCAACTGGGTTGAGTTCCAGGAGAAGTTCCGCAAGAAACACATCCCCGGCGGACTTATTGAGAGGAAGAAGGACGAATTCCGCAGGCTGCGGCAGGGAAGCAAGGACGTGGTCGGTTACCTGGATGAGTTCACTGACTTGTCTCGGTATGCTCCTGATGACACCGACACCGAGAGGAAGAAGATGGAGCGTTTCATGAACGGACTTCATGATGAGCTGCAGTGTGCTTTGGTTATCCATGACTTTGTGGATTTGGAGTCACTTGTGGACAAGGCCATCCAGTTGGAGACCAAGCGCAAGTCCATGTTTGAAGGTCGTAAGAGGAGGATGATTGCCCAGGAAGGTTCGAGCAGTCAGAAGCCTCGCACCTTTCCACCAACCCCGAAACCAGCATATCGACCACCACATCCTATACGCCCCAATTTCCCTACTCGCCCCCATAATCCAAACCCAAACACCACCAACAACCCTACTCGCCCCGGAGGGAACCCCAACAACTTCAACCGCAACACTAATGTTGTCTGCTATAATTGCGGCACCAAGGGTCACTACTCCAAAGAATGCCCTAATCCTAAGAAGAATGGTCCACGCCCCGATGCACAAGCGCCAAGCAATGGCCAAGGCCGTAATGGGAATGGCAAGAACCCCGCACCCCGCGGAAATGTTGCTGTTGCCAAGGGACGTCTGCACCACATCAACGCTGAAGAGGCCATGGATGCGCCGGATGTTGTGCTGGGTACGTTCCTTGTCAACTTAGTTCCGGCAACTGTTCTGTTTGATTCTGGTGCTACCCATTCTTTTGTTACCCAAGAATTTGTTGCTAAGGGAGGTTTAGTCGGAAACCTCTTACCCAAACCCATGGTCATCCAAATCCCAGAATCCACCATAGATACCAAGTCGTTTTGCCCGGACGTTTCCCTTGAGATCAAAGGGGAAAAGTTCCTAGTCGACTTAATCATTCTAGGAACCCAAGGAATAGATGTCATACTGGGTATGGATTGGCTAGCCAAATACCATGGTCGGATTGACTGTGCCAGAAAAGCTGTATCCCTCACCACCGACAAAGGAGTAGAAGTGGAGTATGTGTCAGAAACCAGTCGACCCCGACCAGGATGTCATGAGAGCATAGCTCGACCCACCCTAGATGAGATCCGTGTTGTTCACTTGTTCCGAGATGTTTTCCCTGAAGAATTGCCTGGTATGCCGCCAGACCGGGATATTGAGTTCATCATTGAACTTATCCCCGGAACAGCCCCTATATCCCAGAGGCCGTATCGGATGAATCCGGAAGAATTGATTGAGTTGAAGAAGCAGTTAGCAGATATGCTCAGCAAAGGACTTATTCGCCCAAGTGCTTCACCCTGGGGATCACCCATTATTTTTGTGGATAAGAGAGACGGTACCACACGCCTGTGTGTGGATTATCGCAAGCTAAATGATGTGACCATTAAGAACAAATATCCCCTTCCAAAGATCGAGGATCTGTTCGATCAAATGAACGGAGCCCGAGTCTTTTCCAAGATCGATCTTCGGTCAGGATATCACCAGTTAAAAATCCGAGAGACAGACATTCCCAAAACTGCCTTCACCACCCGTTACGGTTTATTTGAGTACACCGTAATGTCCTTTGGTCTGACCAATGCCCCAGCCTATTTTATGAATCTCATGAACAAGATCTTCATGGATTATCTCGACAAGTTCGTGGTAGTTTTCCTCGATGACATCCTTATTTACTCCAAAACCGAAGAAGAGCATGCTGAACACCTGCGTCTAGTTTTAGCAACCCTCCGAGAACACCAGTTGTATGCCAAGTTTAGCAAGTGTGAGTTTTGGCTCAGTGAAGTAGCGTTTCTCGGACATGTTGTGTCTGCGGGAGGAATTTCTGTTGACCCAGAGAAAATCCAAGCCATTGTAAACTGGGAAGCCCCAACTAGTGTGACTGAAATCCGAAGCTTTCTCGGACTAGCGGGTTACTACCGCAAGTTCGTTGAAGGATTCTCCAGTATAGCCAAACCCCTGACCCAACTGCTGAAGAAGGACAAGAAGTTTGAGTGGACTCAGAAGTGTGAAGAGAGTTTCCAGGAATTAAAGAAGAGATTGACCTCAACCCCTGTCCTGATTATGCCAGACGTCACCAAGAGTTTCGACGTGTACTGCGATGCATCACGCCTCGGACTTGGTTGTGTTCTGATGCAAGAAGGCAAGGTGGTATCGTATCTGTCTCGGCAGTTGCGACCACATGAAGAGAACTACCCAACCCATGACCTGGAGTTAGCCGCTGTTGTTCTTGCTCTGAAAACGTGGCGCTCCTATCTTGCGGGACATCGTTGCGAGGTCTATACGGATCACAAGAGCTTGAAGTATATCTTCACCCAGAAGGAGTTAAACCTGCGACAGAGAAGGTGGATGGAATTAATCAAGGATTATGATATCGGTATCCATTATCACCCTGGGAAGGCTAACGTAGTTGCCGATGCCCTTAGTCGCAAACCCTGCACCCTGAATGTCCTGATCCAAGCAGAACAACCAGCCCTGTTCAGAGAGTTCAAAGATTTTGGACTAGAGCTTGTTAGCCGCGGTTATCTCGCCAATTTAGAGTTGACCCCAACCCTGTTTGACCAAATCAAGGAAGCCCAGAAAGGTCATGAGAGTATAGAAGGAATCAAAAAGAAGATTTCTCTCGGTAAAGCGCCTGGTTTTACCGAGGATGCTGAAGGAGTGCTGAGATTCAATGGTCGTATCTGTGTCCCCAGTATCACGGAGCTTAAGGAGTTAATCCTAAAGGAAGCCCATGAGACCCCCTATTCAATCCACCCTGGCGGGACCAAAATGTATCAAGACCTCCGTGAGAGATTTTGGTGGCACGGAATGAAGCGAGAGATTGGTGTTTTTGTAGCCAAGTGCGATATCTGCCAGCGAGTCAAGGCTGAACATCAGCGACCCGCTGGATTGCTGCAACCCCTGCAAATTCCCGAGTGGAAGTGGGATGAGATTGGAATGGATTTTATCACCGGACTTCCAAGATCCAACCGAGGCCATGACTCAATTTGGGTCATAATTGATAGACTAACCAAGGTTGCCCATTTTATTCCCGTCAACACCACCTATCGGGGAAATCAGTTAGCAGACCTGTATATTTCCAGAATAGTAAGCCTGCATGGTGTGCCTAAGAGGATTGTATCGGATAGAGGCACACAATTCACCTCAAGGTTCTGGAAAGCCCTACACGAAGCCCTCGGAACCAAGTTAGCATTTAGCACAGCTTATCATCCCCAGACCGGAGGCCAAACTGAGAGAGTAAACCAGATATTGGAGGACATGCTTCGCGCGTGTGTTCTATCCTATGGATCCAAGTGGGAAGATTGTCTTCCATTTGCAGAGTTCTCCTACAATAATAGTTACCAGTCTAGTCTGCAAATGGCCCCTTTTGAAGCCCTTTACGGAAGGAAGTGTCGTACACCCTTGAATTGGTCCGACACCGGAGAAGGCAAATTGTTTGGACCAGATACCCTCCGTGAGGCTGAAGAGCAAGTCCAGCTTATCCGTGAGCGACTCAAAACTGCCCAATCCCGTCAGAAAAGTTACGCTGATCCCAAGCGCCGTGATGTCACCTTCAGTGTCGGAGATTATGTCTATCTCCGAGTGACACCTCTTAAAGGGATGCAACGTTTCCATGTCAAAGGAAAATTGGCACCAAGATATATTGGACCCTTTAAGATCCTTTCCCGTCGTGGTGAAGTGTCTTATCAACTGGAGTTGCCTCAAGAGTTAGCAGATTACCACGATGTCTTCCACATTTCATTGCTCCGGAAATGTCTTGAAGTTCCTGACCAGCCTGATGTTTTCAAAAACATCGACCACCATTCCATCGACCTGAATCAAGATCTGACTTACCGTGAGAGACCCATCAAGATTCTCGACGAAGATGTTCGTCTCACCCGCAGGCGAGCAATCAAGTTCTACAAGGTCCAGTGGACTAACCACTCTAAAGATGAAGCCACGTGGGAACGTGAGGACTATCTTAGAAGTGAATTCCCGAACCTCTTTAGTACCCAGACCTAGCAAATCTCGGGACGAGATTTATTTTAAGGGGGGGAGGATTTGTAACATCCCAAATATTAATATAAATTATTAATGCAAAAATGTGGGCCAACAAAAACTTTTCTTACAAAACCAGCATGTGTTTAATTCTTGAATATTGTTATCATACATTGCTTGCTATGTTATTAAACACCTAACTCCAATTACCAAATTTGAAGAATACAAAATAAACTTAACGACATTCCAAAACTATAAAACTATGTGGCACATGTCACAATATTTTTCCCAAAATAGGAAACTTACTTTATTTTGCTCAAACCAAGGTTAGTGAGGAATAATTCCAAGACCACACCATTGGGTTTCCACAAACTATTCCCTTTCAAATTTCAAATTCAAAACCTCAAATTCAAATTAGAAATTCATTATTGAAATATTTCCAAATATTTCAAAAAGACTTTGTATCACTTACCAATAATGTATTTAGCCTAGATCCTAAGTTTGGACCCAAAAGAATTAAGCAAGGTATGAAAATTAAATAGCCAAAATACCTACTGTTTTGGTTCAGGAAAATCGTCGAACACCTTCTGTGCCCCTCGTGTTCTTCCCAAAACCGAGCCAATCCTTGGATCAATCCGAGCAATGCAGTGTGCATTGGTCGAATTGATGCCTCCACTGCATTCCCCTCTTCGCCACGATCACGCCGCACGCCGGAGGGAGCCAAATGGTGGCCTGGAACGGCGAGGAGACGCCGGCGACAGCGACGGCCATGCGCACGTCGCCGTGTCGGCACAGTGGCCGCGGCGACGCCGCGCCGTGCCGGCCGCGCTGCCCCCTCTCTCTCTCCCTTCCTTGCCTCCTGGTCTCCTCGTAGCGTAGCAGAGACACCGCGCAGCCGCCCGAACACGCCGTGTCCGCGACATGCCGCGCACGCCGTGCGCCGCCCGGACGCGCGCCACGGCCGTCCCCCACCCTAGCGCGCGCAGCGGCCTCCACACCACCCCTCCTTGCCCATTCGGTCCCCTGAACATCCCGCATCCTAGCCACACCCGCGCCAACCCTACGGCGAGCTCGCACGATCGCGGGTGCCCTCTGCACCGCGTCCACCGTGCGCCGCCCGGCCGCTATTTAAGCCGCCCCGAGCCTCGCCGTTTCCCCACACCTCACCACCACCTCTCCCCCTCACACCACTCTCTCTCGTGCACCGCCCGGAGGGCGGGGCCGTCGCCGCCAAGCCTCGGCCACCGAGGCCATCCGTCGAGCTCGCCGTGTCCGAGGTAGGCGACGACCACGGCCAGGCCCGGCTGCCCTTCCCCTTCCCTCCTCCCTGGCCGCAATCCCTTCCTCATGAACCCCTCGCTCACCCGCTCTCCTCTCCCCTCTGTTTCTGTCCAGGAGCACCGCCAGGTTGCTCGCCGGAGCTCGTGCCGGTCCGCGGAAGAGGACCTTCACGCCGTCGACGTCAGGAGCTTCCCCAGCCAGTACGACTCCGTCCAGACGCTTCCCCGAACCGCCGCACCCCTCCTGCACCCTCGCCGCCGTCTCCCGAGCCCCTAGGTGAGCCATCCGTCCCCCTCGCCGTCGCCGGCGCCGTCGCGCCGCTCGGTTTAGGTCGCCGCCGTTCGCCACTGACGTGGACGAACGAGGGCCGTTGGATCTTGATCCAATGGTAACATACCGTTTCGTTTTAATAAAAGGAAACTGACGAGTGGACCCCACCCGTCAGATTTTTAAACATTTCCAGCGCGCGCACTGTTTTCCGTTGAGTCACTGACGAGTGGACCCCACCCGTCAGGATTCTCAACATTATCCACTCAGGCTTAAATTCGAATTTTAGGTTTAAATAGAAAACAGTACTGGACTAAACTTTGAAATTCCATAACTTGAAATCTACAACTCCAAATAAATCAAATCAAAATGTTCTGAAAAGCTTATGAAAGTTTCTATCCAACCCAAGTGGTTTCACCTCATTTGGATAAATAATAAAAATATAGTATTAAAAATGTCAAATAGGGTTTAAAATCTAAACTTGTTTGTTTCTGATGCTCTGTTAGTCCAAATGATTTAAGACCAATTTTATTGGATCACATTTAGTCATGGTTAGTCACCCCTAAGAGGATTTAATTTTTAGATCAACAAAACTTGATTAGTAGATAAAACTTGATTAACTAGCCTCTGGATTCAAAACAAGGTGTAAGGAGTTTGGTAACTCCAAATGACCTAAATCCAATTATGTCATATTCTACACATCAGTAGCTCCCTGTAGAAATTTAGTTTGTATTTTTGTGACCAACAGAACTTAAGTTATGTAATTAAACTTGTTCAACTAGTTTCTGCCCCAAATTAGGAAATAAATGGATAAGGACTAATTCAATTAAATTAAAGCCAAATTGTTTTGTTTGATAGATGAAGTGGCTATTTAGAGCATTTAAGATTGTATTGTTGTGATAATTGGTTGGGTAGGTTAGTGATTGTTTGTATTGCTTAATTTTGTATTAGACGAGAACGTTGCCGGATATATCGAGGAGGAGGTATTTGTGGAACCTGAAGATCAAGACCAGGATCACTTTGCCGAGCAAGGCAAGCTACTCTCTGAGCTTGCACATAACTTATGCATCTAGATTTACAAAGTCCTTTTTCAAAAGCAAAGGTTTATAAAAATCCTTTTTCAAAAGTATATAGAGATTATTTTGCCACCCTATGTAGGATTATATGCTAAAACTATAGGATGGGAAAAACCAGGTGTTGATTTATTCAAAACTCCTTTGAAAATTTGTGTGGATATAGAGCACCAAGAAGTGGTGTTGAAGTAAATGAAGAAAGGTGGTTTTGGAGAAAAGCACATTGTGTCTTAGTACTTACGTCAATCAGCCGATACTCTGTGCGACCACATTTACCCACATATGGGAAAGGGCTTAGTCATATAGTTTGCTCATATTAGTATAGGACACTGCATCAACGGAGATGACTCTGTTATGCATGAGGGATGGTTAGAGACCTACCCCTGACCTGGGTCCTCGCTCAAACTCTTTGAGTAGATAAGGAGGAGGATAGAAGGATGTCCCCTATACACCGCCAGATAAAACCTATGAGTCCTCACACTTAGATTCCGACGGGCTGGATTAAGTGTCGATGGAATGGTTCATAGGGGCAAGATCCTATACTAGCATGAGCAAAGGACAGACTAGGGTCGGTGACTCAACTTCGCATACCCCTGGTATGGCGAGACGTGGCAGACACGATGAGTTATCGGATGAGTGTGGGAAAAGCGTGCTACCTCTGCAGAGGGTTTAAAACTATTCGAATAGCCGAGTCCTCGGATATGGACAGTTGGGAGGCCCTACTTTGACCATGTGCAAGTTTTTGAAAAAAGTTTTGAGTTCTAAAAAGAAAAGGAGAACGTTCCATACACCTATACCAACGGATCGGTATGAGGTAGTTGGAGGTTAAATACCATGATGGTTTATGGTCGGAAAAAGGAGGAGTTTTTGGAGAAAACTAATAAAATTGAGACATTAAGAGTAGTTATAATCTCCTTACCTTTTTCAACAAAGATACAGAGAAGTTTTAAATAAATAAAAGTGTGAAACTAAAAATGAGACTAGTGCACTCATGTTGGAGTACTTTGCGAGTACATTCCAATGTACTCATACTAGCTTGCCTCTGGCTATTGTCGTAGCCAGACTTGGAGGAGTATTACGCCCAGGAGGAGTATGGCGACATCTACGCCAACTAAGGATCTTCTCAAGTCGACTGCCTGTCGGGTCATCTTTAGCTTTTGGATGCCTACTACGTTTAAGTTCCGCTGCTTATGTTGATTTGGCCCTAGAAGGCACCTGTGTAAGACTTGGTCTATATGACCTGTTATGTAAGACTTATTCCGGTATTGTAATGGATGTAAACTTTCGTATTCAGTTCGGATTATGTGCAACGACAGACTGATCACGGGATCGTTGTGTTAAGCATAATCGGGTATTTCGGACAGCTAGTCCGGGGTCCCCACAGTGGAGCCGCATCGGGTCCATGAGCCCTGAGTACGCCCACATCGGCTTCTTGTGCGCCTGAAGGGAGGCGATGCGGCGCCTCACAAACTCCTCCGCCACCATTTGGCCGGTGAAGCCATGTTCCCGGAGCATCCTCAAGTGGCCCACGAGGCCCGCTACCTGAGGGCCCTCGAGAGCCTGCTTGCCCCAGTGGGTGTTCTTCACGGGCGGCGCTTCTGTGACGTCGAGGAGGGAGCTCTGCGACGGGACGCCGATGAGGAACCACTTCTGCCTGAAGTCGTCCACTTTCTTCGACACCGCCGTCACGGGCCTCTCGCCGCTCCAGGACATGGGGATGTAGATATCCCCCATGCCGTCCGCGATGCGAAAGGACACGCAGCCGTCCGCTCGGTCTTCGCGGTGTTCCGGAGCGCGTAGAAGCTCCTGAAGAGGGCCACCGATGGCCTCACCCCCAAATAAGCCTCACACAGGAAGGCGAAGATGGAGAGGATGAGAACGGAGTTGGGGTGAAGGTGCAGGAGGTGGATCTGATAGAACTCTAAAACGGCCTCAAAGAATGGCGAGTACGGAGGCACCAGCCCTGCAAAGAGGGTCTGGAGGAAGATGGGGTAAAAACCCGCCGGAAGACGGCCGAACCTCGCGGCCCGGATGGCGGTGGCGCCGTGCTCATTGTTCTTCCCGGCAACCAGATGCTGGATCTTGTCCAGCGCCGCCGCATCGACGCGCGTCCCAATCAGAGCGGGGCCGAGCGTCTCATCCTCCTGCGCATCCTGGCGGGCTGAGGTCATCGCCGCCTTGCCTTTGGATCCCCCCATTGCCGGAGAAGAAGAAGGGCGCGGAAGGACAAGGAGAAGGAGGAGCAAAGAGTTCGCCGGAGAAGGAAAGCTAGGAGGTCGAGGGTTGGAAGGCTGGAGCGCAGAAGTGAGTAATGACTGCGATTCAGACCGGCGCGCAGCTTTATGCCCCGTCCGAGCAGTTACCAAGGCGTGATCGTGGTGGACGTGGTGGGACCCCCCACTACGCACGATCGTCCGAAGGAGCCGAGTCGTCGCGAACTCACCGCCAAGTGACGCGTGTCACGGGCAGGCCGGACGTTTTGGACCCGCGACGCTTCGTCTGGGCCCGATGGGCCTCGCCGTGCCCGTCGTGGGCCCGGGGGCTACTGTCAGCCCAGTGGATTCTAGGGTGTGCAGAGCCCACTCTCCACGGCCCTCACACGCGTCGATGCCGACGAAACAACTAAGGACCAAGCGGAACGCTTGGGGAGACCCTCGAGGGGAGAGCTCTCTCGAGGGGACTTGAGGGGGCAGCGAAGGGCCTGAAGGGGCTCCCCCTGAGGCCGCCCCCCGGCGAGGCTTTCCTCCCCTGAAGGGGAGTCAGCACAACTCCCTCCACAAGGCCTCCAGGGCCCTGTGGAGATACTTCTCTACGAAGCAACCGCTGCAGAGCGCACATGGCCTCTGCAGCAGCCGCAGAGTGACGCGCGCGTCTGCGCGCGATGACGACGGTGCCGCAGTTGCCGTTCTGGTGATAAAAGGAGTCAACAAAGCGCTGTGTCCCCTGCGCCGCCAACAAGGCTTTCCTCTTTGGTGATAAAGCAGGTGGCCGGCGCAACGCTCCAACGGCGACGTGACCGTGGGCACCCCCACGGTCTCTGTAGTACCAGCTGGCCGCTCTGCAAAGACGGCAGCTGCCCTGCCACGAATGCAGGCCTTGCGACCATGGACCGAGTCCATGGGCACCTCAGCTGCGGTGCACCCCGCTCCACCATTTCGCCGCCATGTGGGAACCCTTCCACTGCGCAGCACGCAGGGATGAGGCCCGGGGCGCCTATAGAAGGAGCAGGAGCGCCACCGTAGCGACGGACCGGCCGATCGATCAATCACTCATCCATAGGCACCCCACAGTAGCTTAGCCAAGCCGAGGGAGCCCGAGGAGGAAGAAGGCCCGAACCTTCCCCCTCCAAGCTCCGCACTGCCTCGCGAGGGCCCGTGGCAAGCCCGTTGTACTCACCCTCTACTGAGCAATACAGACAAGCAGGAGTAGCAGTTTTACCTCACCCTGAGGGCCGTGAACCTGGGTACGGGCCGGAGTCCATCTCTGTCGTGCTGTTCCTCTACAGGCTCGACGAGCACCGTCGCCGAGCCGGTCGTAGGTTGTTGACCAACGTGTTCAGTCCCCTTCACGAACTTGTCCCCCGAGAGTGGTTATCCCTGTTCCGTGGGAATCACACATCGACAGCTCTCTTAATTTGGCTTTTACTACTCATATTACAAATGCTCTCATTAAAGCTAGGGAAGATAAATTAAGACTTGAAGCTTCTATCCCTAGGAAGTTAGAAGATGGTTGGGAGCCCATCATTAAAATGAAAGTAGATAAATTTGATTACAATGCTTCGTGTGACCTTGGTGCAAGTATTTCTGTTATACCTAAAAAGCTTTATGATATGTTTGATTTGCCACCATTGGAACATTGCTATTTGGATGTTTTTCTTGCTGATAATGCTTTGAAGAAACCTTTGGGGAGAGTTAATGATGTTCCCATTATGGTTAATAATAACCTGGTCCCCGTTGATTTCATTGTCTTGGATATTGAATGCAATCCATCTTGTCCAATTGTGTTGGGAAGGCCTTTTCTTAGAACTGTGGGTGCTATTATTGATATGAAAGAAGGTACCATCAAGTACCAATTCCCACTCAAGAAAGGTATGGAACACTTCCCTAGGAAGAGAATGAAGCTACCTTTTGATTCTATTGTTCGTTCAAATTATGGTGTTGATGCTTCATCTCTTGATAATACTTGAATATCACTTTCTGTGCCTAGCTGAAAGGCGTTAAACAAAAGCGCTTATGGGAGACAACCCACTTTTTATTCCTGTTATTTTATTTTGTTGTGTCAAGGATTTGTCCTACCTCTGTAGCAATTCCTTTGTATCTTTACTTTATTGCATTGTTGTGTCAAGATAAGCCTCTAGTTGAAAGTTCATGCTAAATTTGGATTGCTGTGCTGAAACAGTTTTCTGCTGTCCACCGTTAAATTCATAACTCTTTACAGAAAAATCGGATGGACCTGGGATTTTTTGTGCGTAATCCTCAGATATATATGCAACTTTCATTAGTTTTGAGTTTTCTGATCTGAGCAAGTTAAGTGCCTCGAAAAAATTCGTCTTTACGGACTGTTCTGTTTTTGACAGATTCTGCCATTTATTTTGCAATGCCTCTTTTGCTATTTTGATTGGATCTTTTTATCCTATGAAGTATCAGTGGCTGTAGCTAATGTCCAGTAGCTTTGGTAGCAATTGTGTTCCTACAGAATATCATAATTTTTCGTGCACTAACCCTCTAATGAAGTTTACTCTAAGTTTGGTGTGGAGGAAGTTTTCAAGGATCAAGAGAGAAGGATGATATGATGTGATCAAGAGGATAGTAAAGCCAAAGCTTGGGGATGCCCCGGTGGTTCATCCCCAACATATTTCAAGAAGACTCAAGCGTCAAAGCTTGGGGATGCCCAAGGCATCCCCTTCTTCATCAACAAACTATCAGGTCCTTTCTAGTGAAACTATATTTTAATTCCGCCACTTCTTATGTGCTTTTCTTGAAGCGTCGGTTTGTTTTTGTTATTTTCGTTCTCTGAATAAAATGGATCCTAGCATTCCTTTGTGGGAGAGAGACACGCTCCGCTTTTTCTTATGAATACTCGTATTCTTCACTTATATTTGTTGAGTATTCCTCTATGTTACTTCAATGCTTTCTAGCTCTTGTTTTTCATGCATCTCTTGCTAGAGCTGTTAGCTTTATTATATCATACTCTCATATCTCATTGTTATATACTTAGAGAATTTATCTTTTAAATAAGTTGATTGGTGTTTGGTTGGAAACAGAAAATGCTTAATGTGGTAAATGGTATAAAGAAAGATATACATGATCGTATGGATTGTTATCTTGCATGTTGTGGTGCTTGGCAATTGTTTTGAGCTCTCAAGTAGATCATGTTTAAGCTTTTACATCATGTAGTTAAAACCTATTAGTGAGGAACTACCGTAAAACTTGCTGAAATTTGGTTTGCATGTTTGGTATCTCTAAGGTCTAGATATTTTCTAGTTAAAGTGTTTGAACAACAAGGAAGACAATGTAGAGTTTTATAATGCTTGCAATATGTTTTTATATACGTCTTGTTGTCATAGTTTATACTTGTGTTTGCTTCAAACAACCTTGCTAGCCAAAGCCTTGTACTGAGAGGGAATGCTTCTCGTGCATCCATAATCCTTGAGCCAAAACCTATGCCATTTGTGTCCACCATACCTACCTACTACATGGTATTTCCTGCCATTCCAAGCAAATACTTCGTGTGCTACCTTTTATTATTCAAAACATATTATCTCTTATTTGTGTCAATGTTTATTAGCTCATGAGGAAGTATGTGGTGTTACGGATATCAACCTTGTCATTTGCTTTTAGACAGACTTTCACAACTGGACTAGTGGCATATACATTCGCTTATCCATTAACTTTGCAAAAAGAGCTGGCAAATGGGGTGCCCAGTCCCAATTAATTACAACTTTCATCATCATTCTCTTCACATGGTTTTGCAAAAAATTATTATGCTTCAAAGTGTTATACAATTTAATATAGACACTCCTCCATGGTATGTGATTGTTGGAAGGCACCCGAGGATTCGGTTAGCCATGGATTGTGTATGCATTGGAGGGGAGGAGTGTCAAACAAGTTTTTAAAATATACATGTGTAAACAAAAGAGAATAAGAGGGATGATCTACCTTGCTGGTAGAAATAACGTCCTTCATGGGAGCCGCTCTTGAAAGTCTGGTTGACAAGGGGGGTAGAGTGCCCATTACCATTCGTTGACAACGACAAACACCGCTCAAAACTTACTTTTATGCTCTCTATATGATTTCAAAAACCTATAAAACTAAGAAGCTCTAGCACATGCTTGTATCCCTGCTTCCCTCTGCGAAGGGCCTATCTTTTACTTTATGTTGAGTCAGTTTACCTACTTCTTTCTATCCCCGAAGCAAACACTTGTGTCAACTGTGTGCAACAATTCTTATATGCTTACTTATTGCACTTGTTATATTTCTTTGTGTTGACAACTATCTATATGATATACATGTTCAAAAGTTGAAAGCCAATGCTGAAACTTATATCTTCCTTTGTGTTGCTTCAATGCTCTTTTGCTTAGATAATATTGCTTTATGAGTTAACTCTTATGCAAATCTTTTTGATGCCTGTTTGAAAGTACTATTCATGAAAAGTTTTACTTATATGATGTAGTTGTTTACTCCTTGTCTATTTGTTAGCAAACTATAGATCATTGCCTTGAGTCACTTCATTCATAACATGAGCCTTACATTATATTATGATCAAGATTGTGTTTAAGCATGTCACTTCAGAAATTATTCTTCTTTTATCGTTCTTGCCTACTCGGGACGAGTAGAACTAAGCTTGGGGATGTTGATACGTCTCCAACGTATCTATAATTTCTTATGTTCCATGCTATATTATACCAAGTTATTACATGTTTTATATGCATTTTATATAGTTTTATGCATTTTCTGAGACTAACCTATTAACAAGATGCCACAGTGCCAGTTCCCTGTTTTCTGCTGTTTTTGGTTTCAGAAAAGTATTTAAGGAAATATTCTCGGAATTGGACGATTTCTTTTTAGAAGTCAGTTTTTATTTGGGAACGTTCCAGAGCACTGAAGAGGAGTCGAAGACGGAGCCCGAGGGGCCCACACCACCCCCAGGCGCGGGAGCCCTCCTGGCCGCGCGAGGAGGTGGTGTGGGGCCCACGGAGCTCCACCGCCTTCGCCCTTTCGCCTACAAATACCCCTTCGACTAAAAACCCTAGCACGATGTTCATATTTTCCTCCACGGGTCCCGAGCCGCCGCCGCCGTCGTCAACACCAATTCAGGAGAGATCAGAACTCCTCCCCGGCACCCTGCCGGGAGGGGGAATCGTCACCGGAGGCGTCTACGTCGCCATGACCGCCTCCGGACTGATGCGTGAGTAGTCTACCCTTGGACTACGGGTCCATAGCAGTAGCTAGATGGTTGTCTTCTCCGCTTGAGCTATCATGTTTAGATCTTGTGAGCGGCCTATCATGATCAAGATCACCGTTATGTAATACTTCATGTTGTGTTTGCTGGGATCCGATGAATATTGAGTACTAAAGTTATTGCTTCATAATATATCATGTGTGTGTTATTTAATGATCTTGCATGCTCTCCGTTACTTGTGTATGCTCTGGCCAAGTAGATGCTTGTGACTCCAAGAGGGGGTATTTATGCTCGATAGTAGGTTCATGTCTCTATTAAATCTGGGGTGGTGACAGCTAGCTCTAAGGTTGTAGATGTACTGTTGCTACTAGGGATAAAACAGTAGTACTTTGTCTAAGGATGATGTTACTTACTTACTTTACACACAGTGCTTAAGGCGATAATCTGTTGCATGCAACTTAATATTGAAAGGGGTGCGGACGCTAACCGGAAGGTGGATTATTAGTCATAGATGCGGTTGGAACGGTCTATGTATATTGTTGTAATGCCCGAATGAATCTCACACTAGACATCATAACGTTGGTATATGCATTGGTTTGCTCATCATTATTCTATCAATTGCCCAGCTGTAATTTGTTTACCCGCATGAATGTTATTATTATTTATGGAGAGACACCACTAGTGAACTGTGGACCCCGGTCCTTCTCTTTAATCTGATAAACCACAAACTGCAAACCTGTTACTTTCTGCAAACAAACATCTTTCTTCCACACATACGTTTAATCCTTTGTTACAGCAAGCCGGTGAGATTGACAACCACACCGTTAAGTTGGGGCAAAGTATCTTGATTGTGTTGTGTGCAGGTTCCACGTCACCTACGCCGCAGACTTTTCTGGCGCCATTGACACCTCGGGGGAATTCATTATTTCCTACTGGTTCGATAACCTTGGTTTCACAACTGAGGGAAACTTGCTGCTGCACTACTTCATACCTTCCTCTTGGGGTCTCCCAACAACACACCCACCGTGTGCATCACGTAGCGCCGGCCAACTGCTTTATCACCAAAGAGGAAACCCTCGTAAGCCGGCGCAGGGGACACAACTTTGTTGACTCCTTTAATCACCAAAACGGCAACAGCGGCGCCGTCGTCATCGCGCGCAGACGCGCGCGTCACTCTGCGGCGCGGCAGAGGCCATGTGCACCTTGCAGTGGTTCCTTTGGAGCGAAGTATCTCCACAGGGTTGGGACGGCCCTGTGGAGGGATTGTGTTGACCCCTCTCCAGGGGAGAGGGCCCTGTAGAGGAGCAGCCTCGGGAGGGGCCTCGTCAGGCCTTCGCTGCCCTCTTCAGCCCTCTCGAGGGTTTTCCCTCTCGAGGGTCTCTCCAAGCGTTTTGCTCGGTCCTTAGCCGTTTCATCGACCCTATCGCGTGTGAGGGCTGTGGAGAGTGTGCTCTGCACACCCTGGATCCCACTGGGCCGACAGTAGCCCCCGGGCCCATGACGGGCACGGCGAGGCCCATCGGGTCCAGACGAAGCGTCGTGGGTCCAATATGTCCGGCCGGCCCGTGACACGCGTCGTCTGGAGATGAACTTGCGACGACTCGGTTTCTCCGGTAGAAACGTGCGTCGTGGGGGGTCCCACCACGATCACCACGACCGCGCCTTAGTAACTGTCCGAATGCGGTATAAAGTGAAGGGGATCGCATGCAGAAAACAAAAATTTTCCTAACAGCGATAACCTAAAAACAGCCAGAATCTATACTATGCAGATATAGTAATACGCAGGGGGGTCTTCGCACATACCTCTTGAAGACCGAAAGCGGGGATTACGCTCCCGCACAAGCGTTGTCGATGAAGCCGACGAAGACTTCGATGCCGTGTAGAGGAAGCAGACCTCTAGCACCACAAGTGTGATGCCTCGCAGGGAGTCACACACGTACGGTGAAGCCGACGCACTCCGGGCTCCGATCCAAGGACGAAGCAGCGGAAGACTGGGACCGGGAGACCAGCAGCACGACGGTGTGCGTATGGTGGAGAAACAATTCCGAGGCGCAACTCCCAACTTGGGAATCACGTGATCCTCGGAGAGAGAGAGAGAGAAAACTGTGTGTTCCAAAGGCCAGGGGGTGCCCCTATATATATAGGAGAAAGGGGGTGCCCAACTTGCCAGGCTGGGGGTGTGGGACTAATCCCACAGCCCCCAGCCGGCCAGCCCCATGCGCCGGCCTAGGTGGGCCCCTTTCGGCCCACCTAGGGCCGGCCGAACCAGCCCCCTCCCTCATGGGGGGGAAGTCCCCCCCTCATGGGCCTCTTTGCCCAAAGAGGCCCATTAAGGGATTTTTGGCTTTAAAAATTCAGAAAAAATTAAAATAAAATATATTTAAGTATTAATTACACTAATTAATATTAAATACATATTACATAATTTGTTCTGGCTCCGAAAACTATTTCGTCGCTGCCCGATCTCCATCGGAACTTTCCCGGGACGTTCCCGGTCTCTCTTTTCCTATTTTTCTCTTCCGGTAAAATGTCGACTCCCCTTAAGCGTGCTACCCTAGCGGTTCGATTATCTCTCCAGACATGATCGAGACTCCTCTCCGATCAATGACTAATTCGTGGACCTTGGATACCCAGAATTAATCCCTGCGAGATAACGAATACTTTTCCTTATCGAACCTGGACGTCTGAGTCTTAAACCTTTTACCATGCGATACTTAGCGTGTCCGAGACTCGTTCATAGATATCTTCATACCTAGCTTGATCTCGTTATCGACACCGCTAACGTCTACTCGTCCATGATCTTATGTCCTGGTGACCTAGTCACACGCTTGCAAGCTCGTTTGACATAATCTCACCGAGTGGGCCCTAGAGTATCTATCCTGCTATGGGATTGGCAAATCCCGCTTTTGACCCCCCGTCTCAACATACTCCTATCCGACACCCGAGAGGGACACCTTTATTGTCACACTATGTAAGATATGACGTTGGATGCAATCAAAGTGTCTTCCAGGAATAGCAATAAGAGTAGGTCTCACGGTCGAAGGCGTAATGACTACGTCCTATAAATATTGGGTATGTCCATCACATCGTTCTACCAACGATATGACTTCATTGTCAAATAGACGCTATGTCACATGATCGGGAAACCTCGATCATCGATTGCACAATGAACCAGCCAAACAGAGGTTGCTGGGGACCTGGTTGTTTTAGGTATCACACGTGTATTAATGTTTCCGCTTAATACAGTTATAGCATGACACAAAAACGTATTATGAACAAATGAGATATGATAAATAAAACACTTTATTAATTGCCTCTAGGGCATATCTCCTACAGTCTCCCACTTGCACTAGAGTACAATTTAATCTAGTTACAACCTGGTAAAAGCCGGACACCCATAGCATCTTGGTGTTTCACGTGCTTGTCTAGCAGAAGAGGCTTCGTCAACGGGTCTGCCACATTCAGATCCGTATGTATTTTGCAAATCTTCACTTCACCTCCTTGTACGTACTGTCGTATCACATGGAAGCGTCGGAGTATGTGTTTGGCAGTCGAGTGAGACCTTGGTTCCTTCGCGTTAGCAATAGCACCCATGTTGTCGCAGTAGAGGGTCACGGGGTCTTGCGCGCTAGGGAACACTCCAAGCTCAATGATGAACTTCCTCAGCCACACAGCTTCATTCGCGGCTTCAGAAGCAGCAATGTACTCCGATTCCGTTGTAGATTGGGCCACGATGGGTTGCTTCCCACTCCTCTAGCTCACAGCGCCTCCATTCACCTTGAACACATATCATGTCTGTGACTTAGAGTCATCTGGGTCTGAGCAGAAACTTGCATCAACGTAACATGTTACGCCAAGTTCTTCCTCACAGTCCCCATACACAAGAAACATTTCCTTTGTATGCTTGAGATTCTTAAGAATACTTTTAACAGCTACCCAATGTTCCTTTCCAGGATTACTTTGGAATCGGCTCGTCAAACTAAGAGCCAATGCTACATCAGGTCGAGTACTTAGCATGGCATACATGATCGATCCTATGGCTGAAGCATAAGGATGTTTAGTCATCGCGACTCTATCATGTTCCGTCACCGGACACTGTGCCTTGCTTAACACTTTATTCTTGACAATAGGCAGAAAACCCTTCTTTGCCCCATCCATATTGAACCGTTTCAATATCTTGTCAATATAAGTACTCTGACTTAACGCTAATAGGCGTCTTGATCTATCACGATAGATTTTAATGCCTAAAACGTATGCAGCTTCTCCTAAGTCCTTCATTGAAAACTTACTGTTTAAATATTCCTTGACGCTATTCAGTAGTTCCACATTATCTCCTATCAGCAGTATATCATCAACATATAGTGCCAGGAACACAACTGAGCTCCCACTCATTTTCTTGTAAATGCAGGCCTCTTCTCTGTTCCGGACAAATCCAAAACCTTTGATCACCTCATCAAAGCGAAGATTCCAGCTCCGAGATGCTTGCTTCAGTCCATAAATGGAACGCTGAAGCTTGCATACTTTGCCAGCATTTCCTGGATCGACAAAACCTTCAGGTTGTACCATATACAACTCTTCCTCAATGTTGCCATTTAGGAACGCTGTTTTGACATCCATTTGCCATATCTCATAGTCATAATATGCGGCAACTGCTAGCAAAATCCGAATAGACTTTAGCATCGCTACCGGTGAAAACGTTTCATCGTAGTCAATTCCATGAACTTGTCGGAAACCTTTTGCGACAAGCCGAGCTTTATAGACGGTCACATTACCATCAGCATCAGTCTTCTTCTTAAAAATCCATTTATTCTCGACAGCCTTGCGCTCCTCGGGAATCTCTACCAAAGTCCATACTTTGTTATCGTACATGGATCCTATTTCGGATTTCATGGCTTCAAGCCATTTCTCGGACTCAGGACTAGCCATAGCCTCTTTGTAGTTCATAGGTTCGTCTTGTTCAATCAACATGACGGTGCAAACCATGTTGCCATACCATTCAGGGGCGACCCGAGATCTCCCTGACCTACGAGGTAGAATAGCACCCTCGACATCTTCTCCCACTCCATCTGTGGAGGACGGTTCCGGAACAGCTTCCGTTGCGCCACTCTGTATTTCGAGTTCAGGATCAACGATCTCGTCGAGGTCTATTTTCCTCCCACTTACTCCTTTGGCGAGAAACTCTTTCTCCAGAAAGGTACCGTTCTTCGCGACAAACGTTTTGCCCTCAGCTTGGTTGTAGAAGGTGTATCCTATGGTTTCCCGTGGATACCCTACAAAGACGACTTTCTCCGATTTCGGTTCGAGTTTGTCGGGCTGTAGTTTCTTAACATACGCCTCACAACCCCAGACCTTCAGGAATGACAGCTTAGGCTTCTGGCCATACCAGACCTCATACGGTGTCGTTGCTACGGATTTGGACGGAGCCCTATTTAAAATGAATGCAGCTGTTTCTAATGCATACCCCCAAAAAGACACGGGCAAGTCGGTAAGAGACATCATAGATCGGACGCTATCCAGTAGAGTGCGATTACGCCGCTCAGACACACCGTTGCGTTGCGGCGTTCCAGCTGGCGTAAGCTGCGGCACGATACCACAGGCCTTCAGATGTGTGCCAAACTCAAAACTCAAATATTCGCCACCACGATCAGATCGAAGGTGCTTGATTTTCTTGTTGAGTTGATTTTCAACTTCACTTTGAAATTCTTTGAACTTTTCAAATGTTTCAGACTTGTGTTTCATCAAATAGATATACCCATATCTACTCAAGTCATCGGTGAAGGTGACAAAATAACGATAACCATTGCGTGTCGACATGCTCATTGGTCCACACACATCTGTATGTATGACTCCCAATAAGTCCGACGCCCGTTCCATGAAACCATTGAACGGTGTCTTGGTCATCTTGCCCATGAGGCATGGTTCGCATGTGTCGAGGGATCCAAAATCCAACGAGTCCAGAAGTCCATCGGCATGGAGTTTCTTCATGCGCCTTATACCAATATGACCGAGACGGCAATGCCACATATACATGGCGGTATCGCTACTAAGTTTAATCCTCTTGGCATCTATGTTATGAATGTGAGTACTACGATCGAGATTCAACAAGAATAAACCATTACTCTCGGGAGCGTTAACATAAAAGATATCATTCATATAAATAGCACAACCACTTGATACTGATTTGAACGAATATCCGTCTTGCAACAAGCAAGACCCACTGATAATGTTTACACTCAAGGACGGTACAAAATAACATTTATTGAGGACCAAAACTAATCCCGACGGTAGATGTAGAGGGAGTGTGCCGACAGCCACCACGTCAACTCTTGATCTGTTGCCGACGCGCATCGTCACCTCGTCCTTTCCCAGGCGCCTCTTATTCCGTAACTCCTCCTGAGAGTTACATATATGAGCAACAGAACCAGTATCAAATACCCAGGTATTGCTACGGGCGCAGGTTAGGTACACATCAATAACATGTATATCAAATATACCTTTCTCTTTTCCGACAATCTTGCCGGCCTTCTTATCCTCCAGATACTTGGGGCAGTTGCGCTTCCAGTGACCATCCCCCTTGCAGTAGAAGCACTCCACACCGGGTTTGGGGCCAGGTTTGTTAGTCTTAGGCTTGGCAACATGCTTGCCATCCTTCTTAGACTTCTAGTTCTTCCTGCCCCTGCCGCCAGATTTCTTAAAATCGACGGTCTTGTTGACCATCAACAGCGTGTGCTCCTTCTTGATTTCCACCTCAGCAGTCTTGAGCATCACGAACACCTCACCCAGGGACTTAGCCATGCCCTGCATGTTATAGTTCATGACGAAGCCTTTGTAGCTAGGGGGCAACGATTGCAGCACCCTATCAATTGCCAGCTCATCAGGAATCTTGCATTCCAGAGCGTTCAGGCGTTGAACGTAGCCAGACATTTTGACCACGTGCTCGCTCACACTACTGTGCTCTTCCATCTTGGCTGAGAAAAAGAGCTCAGAAGCTTCATATCTCTCAGCCTTAGCCTGCGGCGCAAAGACAGCCTTGAGATCAGAAATTATCTCGAAGGCACTCATCCTCTCAAAGCGCTTCTGCAGGTCGGCTTCCATGGCATAGAGCATGCCACTCTGGACAAAAGAGGAATCATCCGACTTGGTCTGGAAGACCTTCTTCTCATCATCGGAGGCATTATCTGCCGGGGGGTCACCCAGGGGGCCTTCAAGGACATAGGCCACCCGGTGGGGAGAGAGGAGGATCCTCAGGTTGCGGAACCAGGCCATGAAGTTTGACCCATTGGTTTTAAGCTTCTCTTTCTCAAGGAACAGGCCTAAGTTAAAGGTGGGGCGAGACATCTACAATGGAATTTGCAAAATATAAGACTTTGTTCATAAAAGATTTGAGTTCAAGTATTTTCGAAAATAACTATAAGAACTCCCACTCAAACGAATATCCCTCTCATCGCTAGAGTGATTACACGACCCTAATCCGTTATGCAACCCCTCATCATCAGAGCCGGCAACACAACTTCAAAGGTAGACATCGGAATGTCAATCACAACAACTTTGTGACTCATGCTCGACCTTTCGGTCACCTTGTTCCGAGGCCATGTCTGTACATGCTAGGCTCGCCATAATAACCTTCAACGTAAATGCTCGTGCAACGTGGCTTACACCCACTGTATGCGAACGACGATATGTCTGACACCCGATCATCACGGCCTGCCTCATAACGTAGAACTTTCTTGGTGGTGCACGTCGAAGGGAGAACACAATTGGTATTTTGGAGGGATCATCTTATATTACTACCGCCGTGTAACTAATATATACTATATACATATATACACAATATAAGATGCACTCAAAACACCAAATGTAATGCGACGTGATATGGCCCCTTGCGCCGATGGTTTCCTTCGCGCCAGCAGTTCATAAACAATTTAATAAACCTACCTTGACCATATCACATAGCCCCTGCAAAATAAAGTTAGACGCTTCTACTTTATCTTTTGCATATTTTACGTGGCTTGGGGCTTGTCGTAAATAGAACCGCTTCATACCTACGAACCTATGACCACAACAACGATCAAATAATTGCATATTTATGTATCCCTTTCGGGCCCTCCATTGAAAATGCAAAGCCAACTAAAGAGAGAGAGACAGACACCCGCCAGCCACATATACGGAACCAGCCGTATGTCAGTAGTGGAACCAGTCTCACGTAAGCGTACGCGTAAGGTCGGTCCGGGCCGCTTCATCAACTCAATGCCGCCGACATTGCAAGTGCACGCGAGAGGGTAGCAAATAATAAGAACGATGCCCCCGTGCAGAACACGGGTTCAACTAGCGCATAGCTATATCTACGCATAGATCGGCTCTGATACCACTGAAGGGGATCGCATGCAGAAAACAAAAATTTTCCTAACAGCGATAACCTAAAAACAGCCAGAATCTATACTATGCAGATATAGTAATACGCAGGGGGGTCTTCGCACATACCTCTTGAAGACCGAAAGCGGGGATTACGCTCCCGCACAAGCGTTGTCGATGAAGCCGACGAAGACTTCGATGCCGTCTAGAGGAAGCAGACCTCTAGCACCACAAGTGTGATGCCTCGCAGGGAGTCACACACGTACGGTGAAGCCGACGCACTCCGGGCTCCGATCCAAGGACGAAGCAGCGGAAGACTGGGACCGGGAGACCAGCAGCACGACGGTGTGCGTATGGTGGAGAAACAATTCCGAGGCGCAACTCCATACTTGGGAATCACGTGATCCTCGGAGAGAGAGAGAGAGAAAACTGTGTGTTCCAAAGACCAGGGGGTGCCCCTATATATATAGGAGAAAGGGGGGTGCCCAACTTGCCAGGCTGGGGGTGTGGGACTAATCCCACAGCCCCCAGCCGGCCAGCCCCATGCGCCGGCCTAGGTGGGCCCCTTTCGGCCCACCTAGGGCCGGCCGAACCAGCCCCCTCCCTCATGGGGGGGAAGTCCCCCCCCCCCCCTCATGGGCCTCTTTGCCCAAAGAGGCCCATTAAGGGATTTTTGGCTTTAAAAATTCAGAAAAAATTAAAATAAAATATATTTAAGTATTAATTACACTAATTAATATTAAATACATATTACATAATTTGTTCTGGCTCCGAAAACTATTTCGTCGCTGCCCGATCTCCATCGGAACTTTCCCGGGACGTTCCCGGTCTCTCTTTTCCTATTTTTCTCTTCCGGTAAAATGTCGACTCCCCTTAAGCGTGCTACCCTAGCGGTTCGATTATCTCTCCAGACATGATCGAGACTCCTCTCCGATCAATGACTAATTCGTGGACCTTGGATACCCAGAATTAATCCCTGCGAGATAACGAATACTTTTCCTTATCGAACCTGGACGTCTGAGTCTTAAACCTTTTGCCATGCGATACTTAGCGTGTCCGAGACTCGTTCATAGATATCTTCATACCTAGCTTGATCTCGTTATCGACACCGCTAACTTCTACTCGTCCATGATCTTATGTCCTGGTGACCTAGTCACACGCTTGCAAGCTCGTTTGACATAATCTCACCGAGTGGGCCCTAGAGTATCTATCCTGCTATGGGATTGGCAAATCCCGCTCTTGACCCCCCGTCTCAACATACTCCTATCCGACACCCGAGAGGGACACCTTTATTGTCACACTATGTAAGATATGACGTTGGATGCAATCAAAGTGTCTTCCAGGAATAGCAATAAGAGTAGGTCTCACGGTCGAAGGCGTAATGACTACGTCCTATAAATATTGGGTATGTCCATCACATCGTTCTACCAACAATATGACTTCATTGTCAAATAGACGCTATGTCACATGATCGGGAAACCTCGATCATCGATTGCACAATGAACCAGCCAAACAGAGGTTGCTGGGGACCTGGTTGTTTTAGGTATCACACGTGTATTAATGTTTCCGCTTAATACAGTTATAGCATGACACAAAAACGTATTATGAACAAATGAGATATGATAAATAAAACACTTTATTAATTGCCTCTAGGGCATATCTCCTACATAAAGCTGCGCGCCGGTCCGAACCGCAGTCATTACTCACTTCTGTGCTCCGCTGTCAGCTCTTGCTCTTCCAACTCTTCTTCTCCGGCGAACTCTTTCCTCCTCCGGCGAACTCCTTCCTTCTCCGGCGCTCCGCTTCTTGCATCCTCCTTGACAATGGGCGGACCCAAAGGCAAGGCGGTGATGGGGACGTTCCCCTCCGATGCGCAGGGCGAAGAGGCGCTAGAAACCGCTCTGATCGGGGTGCGCGTCGATGCGGTGGCGCTGGACAAGATCCAGCACCTGGTCGCCGGGAGGACCAATGAGCACGGCGCCAGCGCCATCCAGGCCGCGAGGCACGGCCGCATTCCGGCGGGGTTTTTCCCCATCTTCCTCCACACTCTCTTCGCCGGATTGGTGCCTCCGTATTCGCCTTTCCTCGAGGCCGTCCTGGAGTTCTATCAGATCCACCTTCTCCACCTACACCCCAACGCCATCCTCGTGCTCTCCATCTTCGCCTATCTGTGCGAGGCGTATCTGGGGGTGCAGCCCTCGGTGGCCCTCTTCCGGAGCTTCTACGCGCTCCGGAACACCGCGAAGGCTGAGCGGACGGGGTGCATGTCCTTCCGCATCGCGGACGGCATGGGGGACGTCTACATCCCCATGTCGTGGAGCGACGAGAAGCCCGTTACGGCGGTGTCGAAGAAGGTGGACGACTTCAGGCAGAAGTGGTTCCTCATCGGCGTCAAGTCGCAGAGCTCCATCCTCGAGGTCCCGGAGGCGCCGCCCGTGAAGAACACCCATTGGGGGAAGCAGGCCTTCCAGGGTCCACGGATCGGGGACCTCGTGGCGCGCTTGAGGATGCTCCGGGCGAACGGCCTTACCGGCCAGATGATCGCGGAGGACTTCGTGCGCCGCCGCATCGCTCCCCTACAGGCGCACAAGAAGCCGATGTGGATGTACTCGGGCCCCTCCGACCCGATGCGACTCCACCCCTGCGACCACCGCCCCGCCGTCGTCGAGACCATCATAGGCGGCCTCTTCATCAACCCCGACGTGTCCGTGGCGATTGCGGCGGAGCTGAGGCCTCTTCATCAGATGAACCTGGCTCCGCGCCTAGCGATTCTGGAGCAGATGCCCTCCTTCACCCCGCTAGGCCTGGCGGGGGAGGAGGAAGAAGATGGGCCCATGCCCGTGGCGAGGGGACAAGACGCTGCGGAGTCGCCGTACGCGTCTGACGCCGAGCAGGGTGACGATGCGGCTGGGGCCGTTCCCTCTGCAGGCGGGGCGAGCTCGTCAAGGGCCTCGCCCCCTCCTGAGGAGGTCTTCCAGCCCTCCTCCAGCGACATGAGGAGGCCGAGGCGGGGCGACAGGAGCCCCGAACCAAGGCGGCCCACGACAGGCCTTCCGGGGAGCCCCCAAGCGCTTCCCTTAAGAGGAAAGCTGAGGCGGCTCCGGGGGGATCCGGAGTCCGGGCCACGCCTTCTTGGCGTTCGTCCGGCATGGCGTGGGTTGACACCCGCGCCAAGAAGACAGGGTAAGTGTTTCTGGTTTTGTTTTCTTGGCTTCGTCTTTGCTTGTTTGCTCCCCCTGACAATTCTTCTTGTTCTCTGCCAGCGACCCGGCGCCTGCGAAGCGCCGTAGGCTCCGCAAAGCGGCGGACGTGAAGAGGACCGCTCCGGAGGCCGCGGCAGAGGCCGCAGCAGAAGAGGCCTCGAGGCCTGCGGAGGAAATCCCTGCAGGCCCCCACGGGGACGCTCCTCGGGCCGAGGCCACCGCGCCGCCTCTGGAGGAAAAACGCCCTGAGGAGCAGGTGGAGAAGGCGGTCACTCCGCCGCGCGCTGCGACCCCGCCAGCACAGCAGGAGGCCGCGGCAGACACTACTTCGGCCCCGAGCCCGCCGAAGGTCGACGAGGCAGTGGGGGCTGAACTCCCACCGCCCCCGCCTAGCACCACGGCGGAGGAGGAAGCAGCAGCTGCGGAGCAGACCTTTCCTGCCCCGGGGGCCCAGGGCGAGGTGCCGCCTGAGGGGGGCAACGCCGGCGCGCAGGACGCGGGCGCCGAAGCGGAGGACGCGCCCCCGAGCCCCCAAGCCCGCGCAGAGACTCCCCGCTCCAAGCTTGACGCGGGCGCAGGGCCCTCCGCTCTGAGCGAGACCTCCCGGACCCTTGTCCTCGGAAGCTGGGACTGGAGCAGGGGGCGACGCGACGTCGCCTTCCGCTTGGTGCGGGAGTCCCTGGAGGGGCTGGAGGCCCACCTTGCCCAGGAGGACCGGGAGCTTGCCCGGCAGCGAGACGAGCTCGCAGAGTGTGGGGACCCCGGACTAGCTGTCCGAAATACCCGATTATGTTTAACACAACGATCCCGTGATCAGTCTGTCGTTGCACACAATCCGAACTGAATACCAAAGTTTACATCCATTACAATACCGAATTAAAGTCTTACATAAACGGTCATTTAGACCTAGTCTTACATAGGTGCCTTCATGGGCCAAACCAAAATAATCAGCGGAAGCTAAGGCGTAGTAGACATCAAATCCTAGTAATGACCCGACAGGCAGTCGACTTATGAAGATCCTCAGTTGGCATAGATGTCGCCATACTCCTCCTGGGCGTAGTGCTCCTCGAAGTCTGGCTACGACAATAGCCAGGGACAAAACTAGTATGAGTACATTTGAATGTACTCGCAAACTACTCCAACATGAGTGCACTAGTCTCATTTTTAGTTTCACACTTTTATTTATTTAAAACATCTCTGTATCTTTGTTGAAGAAGGTAAGAAGATTATAACTACTCTTAATGTCTCAGTTTTATTAGTTTTCTCCAAAAACTCCTCCTTTTCCGACCGTAAACCATCATGGTATATAATCTCCAACAACCTCATACCGATCCGTGGGTATAGGTGTATGGAACGTTCTCCACCTCCTTTTATTTTTAGAACTCAAACCTTTTTCCAAAACTTGCACATGGTCAAAGTAGGGCCTCTCAACTGTCCATATCCGAGGACTCGGCTATTCGAATAGTTTTAACCCTCTGCAGAGGTAGCACGCTTTTCCCACACTCATCCGATAACTCATCGTGTCAGCCACGTCTCGCCATACCAGGTGTATGCGAAGTTGAGTCACCGATCCTAGTCTGTCCTT
This sequence comes from Poa annua, assembly GCA_026929855.1. Taxonomy (NCBI): domain Eukaryota; kingdom Viridiplantae; phylum Streptophyta; class Magnoliopsida; order Poales; family Poaceae; genus Poa; species Poa annua. The sequence goes on from CM049434.1 coordinate 59,708,868, forward strand.
TGCTCATGCTAGTATAGGATCCTGCCCATATGATACATTCCATCGACACTTAACCCAGCCCGTCGGAATCTAATCGTGAGGACTCATAGGTTTTATCTGGCGGTGTATAGGGGACATCCTTCTATCCTCCTCCTTATCTACTCTTAGAGTTTGAGCGAGGACCCAGGTCAGGGGTAGGTCATCAAACCATCCCCCTCATGCATAACGGAGTCATCTCCGTTGATGAGGTATCCCATACTAATATGAGCAAACTATATGACTAAGCCCTTTCCCATATGTGGGTAAGTGTGGTCGCACAGAGTATCGGCTGATTGACGTAAGTACAAAGACACAATGTGCGTTTTATCAAAACCACCATTCTCCTTTTCTTCAATCCATCACCACATCTTGGTGCTTCATAACCACACGAGGTTTCAAAGGAGTTTTGAATAAAACAATCTTTATTTTTCCCATCCTATAATTTATCATATATTTCTACATAGGGTGGCAAAATAATTTCCATATACTTTTTGAAAAGATTTTATAAAAACCTTTGCTTTAAAATGACTTTGTAAAAATAGATGCATGTATTAGGGTGCAAGCTCAGAGAGTAGCTTGCCTTGCTCGGCAAAGTGATCCTGGTCTTGATCTTCAGGTTCCACAAATCCTTCCTCCTCGATATATCCGGCAACGTTCTCGTCTAATACACAATCAAGCAATACAAACAATCACTAACCTACTCAATCAATCACCACAACAATACAATCTCAACTATTCTAAATAGCCACTTCATATATCAAACAATACAATTTGGTTTCAATTTAATTGAATTAGCCATTATTCAATTCTATCTTAATTAGGGCAGAAACTAGTTGAACATGTTTAATTACATAACTTAAGTTCTGTTGGTCACAAAAATACAAACTAAATTTCTACAGAAAGCTACTGATGTGTAGAATATAACACAATTGGATTTGGTTCATTTGGAGTTACCAAACTCCCTACACAATGGTTTGAATTTAGAAGCTTAATAATCAAGTTTTAGCTACTAATTAAGTTCTGTTGATCTAAAAATTAAATCCTTTTAGGGGTGACTAACCATGACTAAATATGATCCAATAAAATTGGTCTTAACTAATTTGGCCTAACAGAGTATCAGAAACAAACAAGTTTATATTTTAAACCTTATTTGGCATTTTTAATACTATGTTTTTATTATTTATCCAAATGAGGTGAAACTACTTGGGTTGGATAGACAATTTCATAAGCTTTCCAGAACATTTGGATTTGATTTATTTGGAGTTATAAATTTCAAGTTATGGAATTTCAAAGTTTAATCCAGTACTGATTTCTAATTAATTCCAAAAACCGAATTTAAACTCTGAGTGGATAATGTTGAGAATCCTGACGGGTGGGGTCCACTCGTCAGTGACTCAACAGAAAACGATTCGCGCGCTGGAAATGTTTAAAAGCCTGACGTGTGGGGCCCACACGTCAGCCTCTCTTTTTCTAAACGAATCGGTATGGTACCGTTGGATCAAGATCCAACGGTCCACGTTCATCCACGCAAGTGGAGAACGGCGGCGACCTAAACCGAGCGGCGCGACGGCGCCGGCGACGGCACGGTGGACGGGCGGCTCACCTAGGGGCTCGGAAGGCTGCGGCGAGGGTGCAGGAGGGGTGCGGCGGTTCGGGGAAGCCTCTGGACGGAGTTGTACGGGCTGGGGAGGCTCTTGGCGTCGACGGCGACGAGCAGCTCCTCCTCCGCGGCCGTGCTCCAACTCCGGCGAGTCTTCTACATCGTTCCTGGGCACGATCCAGAGGGGAAAAGGGGGCGAGTGAGTGCGGGGTTCATGGGGAAGAGAGTGCCGGCCAGAGAGAAGAGAAAGGGAGGCCAGCACGGCTCGGCCGTGGTCGTCGTCTACCTCGGGCACGGCGAGCTCGAGGGTGGCCACGGGCGGCTGAGGCTTCGCGGCTACGGCTCCGCCCTCCTGGCGGTGCACGAGAGGGGGTGGTGTGAGGGGAAGAGGCAGTGGTGAGGTGTGGAGGAATGGGGTGCTCGGGGGGGGGGGGGGGGGGGGGGAATTTATACCCGAGCTCCGGTCCATGGTGGACACGGCGCTGGGGTGGTCCAGGGGACGGCCGGGCTCGCCATACGGGCGGTGGGGGTGCGGCTACGGTGTCGGGAGGGAGAGGGGCACGGCGGGCGACGTGGAGGCGAGCTGCGCGTGCTCGACGTGGGGGACGGCCGTGAGGACGCTCGGGCGGCGCTCGACGTGCACGGCGTGGCGCGAGGGCTGCGGGAGCGGGATGCTGCTGGACGCTCTGCTGCGCTGAGAGGGAGCAGCGGGGTGAGAAAGAGAGGGGGGGCCTGGCGCTAGGACGTCGTGGAGCGGCGAGGTCGGCCGCGGTGTCCGTGGGCCGGCCATGGCGAGCGGCGGGCACGGGCGCGTGCAAGGGGGGGAGCGGGGTGCTGCGGTGCCGGTGTCTGTGTCCAAGGGAGCAGGAGAGCAAAGGAGAGAGGGGGGGCACGGCGCGGGTCGCCACGGCGTCGACACCTCCTCCTTTCACCGCGCCGACCACGGCGACGTGCGCACGGCGGCCTGTCCCCTGGCGGCGGCCACCAGGTGTTCGGCGAAATGCCTGAACCAAATATTTTTTTAAATTTTTGATTTTTGTTTTTATAATTTGGCTCACATATGTTTGTCTAAGTTTATGGTACTGTTTGGCTATTTTTGTGACAAGTGCAACACAGCACATTTTGTGATTTGAATTTGATAAAGAAAGAAATATAAATTTGAATTTAGGTTTTTGAATTGAATACTTGAAGAGGGAAAAGTTGTGGGACTAAAATAAGAGGGTTCATATTACCACTCCATTGAATTTGGTTTGAAAATAAATAGATTTCTTAATTTGGGAAATAGTGTGACATGTGTCACATTGTTGGTATTGTTTTATATTTTGTTTTGTTTATTTTCTTTTCTTCAAACTTTTAATTAGAGCTAACACCCAACACATTCACAAGAAATAACTATCACAAGCAAAATATGAAATCAACACACATTAATTTCATAAGAAAAGTTTTTGTTGGCCCATATTTTTGATATAATAATTCATATTAAATTTTTGGGATGTTACAGATCCTTCCCCCCTTAAAATAAATCTCGTCCCGAGATTTACTAGGTTTGGGCCCTAAAGAGATTTGGGAATTCGCTCCTAAGATAGTCTTCGCGCTCCCAAGTTGCTTCATCTTCCGAATGGTTAGTCCACTGGACTTTGTAGAACTTGATCGCGCGCCTTCGGGTAAGACGAACATCTTCGTCGAGAATCTTGATGGGTCTCTCACGATAAGTCAGATCTTGATTCAGGTCGATGGAATGGTGGTCGATGTTTTTGAAAACATCAGGCTGGTCAGGCACTTCAAGACATTTCCGGAGCAAGGAAATGTGGAAGACATCGTGGTAATCTGCTAACTCTTGAGGCAACTCCAGTTGATAAGACACTTCTCCTCGACGGGCAATTATCTTAAAGGGTCCAATATATCTTGGTGCTAATTTTCCTTTGACATGGAAACGCTGCATTCCTTTAAGGGGTGTCACTCGGAGATAGACATAATCTCCGATACTGAAGGTGACATCACGACGCTTGGGATCAGCGTAACTCTTCTGACGGGATTGGGCGGTTTTGAGTCGCTCACGGATAAGCTGGACTTGCTCTTCAGCCTCACGGAGGGTATCTGGTCCAAACAGTTTGCCTTCTCCGGTGTCGGACCAATTCAGGGGCGTACGACACTTTCTGCCGTAAAGGGTTCAAAAGGGGCCATTTGCATACTAGACTGGTAACTATTGTTGTAGGAGAACTCTGCAAATGGAAGACAATCTTCCCACTTGGATCCATAGGATAAAACACACGCGCGAAGCATGTCCTCTAATATCTGGTTCACTCTCTCAGTTTGGCCTCCGGTCTGGGGATGATAAGCTGTGCTAAATGCTAACTTGGTTCCGAGGGCTTCGTGTAGGGCTTTCCAGAACCTTGAGGTGAATTGTGTGCCTCTATCCGATACAATCCTCTTAGGCACACCATGCAGGCTTACTATTCTGGAAATATACAGGTCTGCTAACTGATTTCCCCGATAGGTGGTGTTGACGGGAATAAAATGGGCAACCTTGGTTAGTCTATCAACGATGACCCAAATTGAGTCATGGCCTCGGTTGGATCTTGGAAGTCCGGTGATAAAATCCATTCCAATCTCATCCCACTTCCACTCGGGAATTTTCAAGGGTTGAAGCAATCCAGCGGGTCGCTGATGTTCAGCCTTGACTCGCTGACAGATATCACACTTGGCTACAAAAACACCAATCTCTCGCTTTATTCCGTGCCACCAAAATCTTTCACGAAGGTCTTGGTACATTTTGGTTCCGCCGGGGTGGATTGAATAGGGGGTCTCGTGGGCTTCCTTTAGGATTAACTCCTTAAGTTCCGTGACATTGGGGACACATGTCACATCCCAAATTTTGAAACTAAGAAAAACTTAGTTTTACCAGACCCAAAATTCAGAACCAACAAAAAACTTTTTGAAATGTTTCACTGAGGATTGTGTTTTCCTTCCCATTGCTATGTTTGACATTGTGTGGCTGCTCCTTTTTGTGTGTGTGACTTGTTTGTCTTGAATGCATCATCCTTGTGATTGTTGTGATCTTGTTGTGTTGTTGCTTGTGAGTATAATTAATTCAATGTGCTAGAGCAATAAATTAAAACACACACTTGACAACAAATTTGGTATGTGACTTAAATAAAGCAAAACTGCTAAAATTATTCAACAAATGGAAATTTAGATCAGGAGTTGAAGAAATGATCTAAATAAATTATTTTCCCTACATAACTATCTATTTCCTTCAAACAAATATTTTCTCTATAAACTTATAAATTATTTGAAGTTAATATATTTGTCAAGGAAGTTCCAAGAGTTCAAAGATAATATTTTGAACTTGCTTTAAAATTTCTGAAGGATTATAAATTTGTTTTTAAGAAAAAAGCCATATTTAAACCCTGTGAACAAAAGCTATTCAAAGCATTTTATTTTCAAATACCAAATTTTGTGGAGCTTCTACATGTATATGGGAGCCTACCCAAATATTTTCAATTTTTTATAAAATGTTTTAGTACCCCAAATAAAATCCCTAAAAGCTACTGGTTTTCAAAAGGAATTAAAAGAAATAGAAAAGGACTTGGATGTGATGGAAAATAACTTGCCAGGGGCCTTTCAGCGAAACCCCCATCTCCTTCCTGTAGCCGCAGCACGGCATGGCGCCAGTGCCGCCGTGCTCCTCGTCCCCGCTCGACGCCGCCGTCGCCGCCCGGGCCCCCCCTCGCTGCAGCGCTCGCCGCCCGGACCCCCCACCTCTCCGCCTCGCCCCTCTGCTCCCTGGAGCGCAGACACCGACGCCACGCCCCCCTCCCTTTGGGCACGCGCCCGTGCCGCCGCGCGGCATGTCCGCGGGCGACACGGCGACGTGCGCCTCCCGCCGTGCCCTCTCCCAAGCGTCCCCTGCCGGACCCCCCTCCTCTCCCCTGCGCGATAAGATCCCCCGAGCCCGCTCCTCTGCTCCCCGCCCCTCTCTCCCTCTCTTTTCTTTCTTCTCCTCCCCACGGCACCGAGCTCGCCGTCGCACGCCTCCGGCGACTCAAGCCTCCCCGAGCCCAACCGAGACCGCCACCAGCACCGCCTCGCCGTCCTATTCGTCTCCGTGCAAGGAATCGAAGAGGGGAGCCGCGAATCGACCGCGCCGTCCCCATCTTCTTCCGCTCCGGCCGTCGCGCTCCGAGCACGATTCCGGCGTCGTCGTCGCCTCTCCGTCTGAGCCGAGCCCACCCACGCGTCGAGGGTGAGCACGCCGTCCTCCGGGACACCCCCTCCTCCCTCCTCCTGCCCTGTAGCCTCGCCGTCGAGCGAGAGGCCGCTCGGCCGTCCGCCGTGGCCGTGCGTGTCGAGCACGAGCGCGACGCCGTGCGTCCTCCCCTCGGGCCCCCTGCACGCGCACGAGAACGCCCGCACCCCCGCACCCCTTTTTCACCACACGAACCGCGGAGCGCCGCCAGAAATTGGTCGTCGCCGGCGTTTTCCTCCGTCGGGCACGGCCACCGCGCTCCGTTCTTCAGTTTCGTCAGTTAAAATCGCGCGTATAGCTTATACTGAATCCAACCCGTAGTCTAACAACAACACAGCACTAGCCCAGTGGCTAGCACACAGCGCGCGCGTCTGCGAGGTCTCGAGTTCGAACCCCAGCCGCGCCCTTTTTCATTTTAATTGCGCACTGACATGTGGCCCCCACCGGTCAGTGACCGTGGAGGCCAGCACAGCCGTACCCAGCCCAGTCAGCGCCAACGTGGCCCTTGGGCCCGCATTGCAGTGGCTCTGGCTAGCCAGCCCATCGGTGAAAAAAGTTTCACTGCCCCTTTTTGTAAATTCTAAAAATGACAGAACCTTGACTAGTTTTGTATATTCAATATCTTGAGATTTATAACTCCAAATAAATCAAATTAAAATGTTCTGGAAAGCTTATGAAGTTGTCTAACCAACCCAAGTGGTTTCACCCCATTTAGATACATAATAAAAATACATTATTCAAAATACCGTGAAAGGTTTAAATTCTAAACTTGTTTGTTTCTGATACTCTGTTAGTCCAAATTAGTTGAGACCAATTTTATTGAGTCACATTTAGTCATGGTTAGTCACCCCTAAAAGGATTTAATTTTTAGAACAACAGAATATAATTGATAGCTAAAACTTGATTAGTATGCTTCTGGATTGAGACCATTGTGTAGGGAGTTTTGGTAACTCCAATTGACCCAAATCCAATTGTGTTGTCTTCTACACATCAGTAGCTTTCTGTAGAACTTTAGTTTGTATTTTTGCGATCAACAGAACTTAAGATATGTAATTAAACATGTTCAACTAGTTTCTGCCATAATTAAGACATAATCAAATAATGGCTAATTCAATTAAATTGAAACCAAATTGTGTTGCTTGATATATGAAGTGACTATTTAGAGCATTTAAGGTTGTATTGCTGTAATGATTGTTGTGCTGCTGTTGCTTGCTAGTTGTTGTTGTTTAGCATGTTATAATATGTTAGTACTGTTAGTGTTAGTTGTTAGACACATTGGTGAGTAATATGTTTGCAATGGCTTGATGGACTTGATAGTCTTGGAGTGGAATACTAGCTTAAATATCTTGTTAGTGCATCCACCTTAGCTTGGTGAGGTATTTAAATTATAGAGATTAATTGGTGACTTAACTTTTGTTTGAAGTATTTCCTAGTTAGGAAAAAGGGGTTTGTGAATTACCTCTAATTGAGGGTGTATTTGTGCCCTCTTGTTTTTGGCATGTGTATGGTGTTATACTCCTGATTAATATAATGCCCTTGTAAATATATATCTTAGTTGGTTGCTTGGTTAAAATAGTGCTATGATGTGGTTTGATTACCTTTTTGTATACCACTTGTGGTATGGTTTGCTTATTGTGTGTTGTTCTATTTTTATGTTTGCGACGCTAGATATAAACGCTACCGAAGTGGTATTTGGAGAGGATTTATCGGAGAAGGATGATATTTATTTCTTGAGCGGTGAGAAGAAGTCCAAGAACATCATACTGGAATCAGGCAAGCTACTCTCTGAGCTTGCACCCTAATACATGCATCTATTTTTAGAACATGATTCACTCTTAAGGCAAATATTTTTCCAAAACCTTTTCAAAAAAGTATATGGAAATTATTTTGCCACTCTATGTAGAAATATAAGAGAAATTATAGGATGGGAAAAATAAAGATTGTTTTATTCAAAACCCCTTTGAAAACTCTGTGTGGTCATGAAGCACCAAGATGTTGGTGTTGAAGTGGATAAAAGGAGAGTGGAGGTTTTGATAAAACGCACATTGTGTCTTTGTACTTACGTCAACCAGCCGATATTCTGTGCGACCACATTTACCCCACATATGGGAACGGGGCTTAGTCATGTAGTTTGCTCTTATTAGTATGGGATACCTCATCGACGGAGATGACTCCGTTATGCATGAAGGGATGGTTTGAGGACCTACCTTGACCCGGGTCCTCGCTCAAACTCTATGGAAAGATAAGGAGGAGGATAGAAGGTTTAATAGACCGCCGGACAAAACTATGAGTCCTCACACTTAGGGTTTCCGACGGGAAACTGGACTGAGTGTAGATGGAAGGTATCATTTGGGGAGGATCCTTTACTAGCATGAGCAAATGAGAGGCTATGGTCGGTGACTCAACTTCGCATACACCTGGTATGGCGAGACGTGGCTGACACGATGAGTTATCGGATGGGTGTGGGAAAAGCGTGCTACCTCTGCAGAGGGATTAAAACTATTCGAATAGCCGAGTCCTCGGATATGGACAGTTGGGAGGCCCTACTTTGACCATGTGCAAGTTTTGGAAAAGATTTGAGTTTTAAAAAGAAAATGAAGTGGAGAATGTTCCATACACCTATACCAACGGATCGGTATGAGGTTGTTGGAGAATATGTATCATGACGGTTTATGGTCAGGAAAAAGAGGAGTTTTGGAGAAACAGATAAAATGGTGATTTTTCGATAAAATGTTTATTAAAGAGACTTCTTACCTTTTTCAACAAAGATGCCCCTTTTTGGGAAAAAGTTTTAAAGAGACTCCTTACAAAGGCAGATTTATGGGAAAAGTTCTGAAGACCTTCTTTCCTTTTTCAATAAAGATATAGAGTTTTCAAGGCAAACAAAGTTTTATTTAAACAAATAAAAGAATAGCGCATGCTCATGTTGGGGTAGTTTGCGAGTACGTAAATGTACTCATGGATGTGTCCCTGGATATTCCCATGTCCAGAGTTCAAGAAGAAGCAAGATGAAGACCGAGAGACCGATGACGTCTGTGCGAACTAGGCCGTCTTCCCAGTCAGCTGCCTGTAGGTGTCTTGGCAAATGACTCGGGCCCCACGTTGATTGGTGTTTTCCGCTGCAATAACTTATTAAAGATTATGGCTTCAATCAAGTAAGTAATTCATTCGGTAATTATGGATGTTCTTTTGATACCAGTTCGATTGTGCTCAGCGACAGACTGATCACGGGATCGCTGATGTTGTAGGCACAAGGGTATTTCGGACAGCTAGTCCGGGGTCCCCACAGACTTGGTATCAGAGCCATCCTGACTGTAACAGACCTTAGTTAGCATGGACGTTAGTTAGGAAAGAAATATTTTGTTAAAAATATATTGTTACCAAAAACATATTTTTATCTAAGGAAGTCCAAAAATAACTTCCACTCTTCTCACCTTCTCAAATATTTCCGAGTCTCATCCCTCTATTTTAAGATTTTCCAAGGATTTCTCTAATCCCTCTTACCCGTTCAAAATACTTGACGATGAACCCAAGTGAGACCTAATTAGCTAGCACCTACAAGAAGAAGCTTCCATTACAAGTACTCAACATTCCACATCGAGGTGATGGATCCGCCAGTACCAATATTATCGATATCAACAAAGCAAGAGACCTCCGAAGACCTCAACTCAATATCAACAATTCCACTCAGTTACTCCTTCGACAATCTCAATTTCTCCAGCTGAAGACTAAGGCGACAAAGTGAAGACTTCACCAACCATATTTAACCGAGACCATAGGATAAACCTGATAGGAACCCTGATTGTACCACCCGACTACCACGAGTATTAGACGTCCGTTGGTACTAAATGTACCTTGTGTGTTGTTTATTGGTGTGCTTTACTCTGGTTGTGTGATTGATTGTTGGTGAGTCCCCTGGGTGGGTGTTGTTTTTCTTGTGCGTTCACAATTACGCCTTGATGGCAACACAAAGTAAACCAAAATTCCCTTTTTACAAAACTCCTTTTCGTCACCCAACAAAAACTAATTTTTGACCTCTTCGCCATAGTTGCACCTTGTTGCAGATGTAAGCCCTCTTAGGAAAATAATAATTTTCTTAAATCAAGTGTATAACTTAGGAAACATGCAAGTTCCAAATAAGAAAGTCACATGGAGATTTATAGTGTTTTCCCAAGGATATGATTTCTAAAACAAGAACAGAAAAAGTTACCATTTGAGAAAAACAACGGGTGTGAAGGTTCTTCACTAACTTTTTCTAAGATCCGCTAACCCGTAACATTTGAACAATCGTCTATCCACTCCCCAAATCACCTACCTCGGGACACTCGAATTGACCGTTAGACTACTCTGGAAACTCGATACCCTAGATTGTACCTCTTGAATTTCTTACCAAAGCTTCACGAAGATCAAGAACCAAAGAAGTCAACAATGAAGTCCCTCCCTTATTCAGCTGAAGAAGGACAAATATGAAGACAAATAACCGACAGAATACTCAGAAGAGTCAAACGATGAAAACACCTGTGGTTGACAACATCAACCACCAAGCAAGTCCAGACGCCCTTAGAAGTTTATAACATCCCTTTTTCTAACTAGAAACCGGAGAGAGTCGAGTGCTCAGACTTGACGCATCCTGAGAACAACGTGACCCCATCTGCGACCCTAGTAAGGCGAAAGTATCAGGAAGTGGTATCTGCACCAACCCCAAGCACCGAGGAGTGACACCCAAGACGAAGATCGTCAAGCTACTCAAGGAGAATGATACCTTCAAGTCAACTCCATCTGCGACTTTCAACAAGGCCGATTAAAAATCCCTTTTTAAGGGGGGGAGGCATACGCTACGTATACCAGAAGATGTTAATAATCAGTTCCCTGCGCCTTAGCCTTGTAATATCTGGAAACAACCCACCAAGACTATCCATCAGCGTCAATCGTCAAGTCAACCCCATCATCAATAATCTGAAACCCAGCACAGAAATTTATTGACAAAGAAAGCCTCGCAACATAAATTTGTCAAGATCTCACGTGGTGACCTTACTGAAGAAGTAACAACCTCGGAAGTATAACCAGCCTAAAAACCGTGCCTCGTACTCCCCTGTTAACCCACCTAGCAAATCTCGGGACGAGATTTATTTTAAGGGGGGAAGAGCTGTCACATCCCAAATTTTGAAACTAAGAAAAACTTAGTTTTACCAGACCCAAAATTCAGAACCAACAAAAAACTTTTTGAAATGTTTCACTGAGGATTGTGTTTTCCTTCCCATTGCTATGTTTGACATTGTGTGGCTGCTCCTTTTTGTGTGTGTGACTTGTTTGTCTTGAATGCATCATCCTTGTGATTGTTGTGATCTTGTTGTGTTGTTGCTTGTGAGTATAATTAATTCAATGTGCTAGAGCAATAAATTAAAACACACACTTGACAACAAATTTGGTATGTGACTTAAATAAAGCAAAACTGCTAAAATTATTCAACAAATGGAAATTTAGATCAGTAGTTGAAGAAATGATCTAAATAAATTATTTTCCCTACATAACTATCTATTTCCTTCAAACAAATATTTTCTCTATAAACTTATAAATTATTTGAAGTTAATATATTTGTCAAGGAAGTTCCAAGAGTTCAAAGATAATATTTTGAACTTGCTTTAAAATTTCTGAAGGATTATAAATTTGTTTTTAAGAAAAAAGCCATATTTAAACCCTGTGAACAAAAGCTATTCAAAGCATTTTATTTTCAAATACCAAATTTTGTGGAGCTTCTACATGTATATGGGAGCCTACCCAAATATTTTCAAATTTTTATAAAATGTTTTAGTACCCCAAATAAAATCCCTAAAAGCTACTGGTTTTCAAAAGGAATTAAAAGAAATAGAAAAGGACTTGGATGTGATGGAAAATAACTTGCCAGGGGCCTTTCAGCGAAACCCCCATCTCCTTCCTGTAGCCGCAGCACGGCATGGCGCCAGTGCCGCCGTGCTCCTCGTCCCCGCTCGACGCCGCCGTCGCCGCCCGGGCCCCCCCCTCGCTGCAGCGCTCGCCGCCCGGACCCCCCACCTCTCCGCCTCGCCCCTCTGCTCCCTGGAGCGCAGACACCGACGCCACGCCCCCTCCCTTTGGGGACGCGCCCGTGCCGCCGCGCGGCATGTCCGCGGGCGACACGGCGACGTGCGCCTCCCGCCGTGCCCTCTCCCAAGCGTCCCCTGCCGGACCCCCCTCCTCTCCCCTGCGCGATAAGATCCCCCGAGCCCGCTCCTCTGCTCCCCGCCCCTCTCTCCCTCTCTTTTCTTTCTTCTCCTCCCCACGGCACCGAGCTCGCCGTCGCACGCCTCCGGCGACTCAAGCCTCCCCGAGCCCAACCGAGACCGCCACCAGCACCGCCTCGCCGTCCTATTCGTCTCCGTGCAAGGAATCGAAGAGGGGAGCCGCGAATCGACCGCGCCGTCCCCGTCTTCTTCCGCCCCGGCCGTCGCGCTCCGAGCACGATTCCGGCGTCGTCGTCGCCTCTCCGTCCGAGCCGAGCCCACCCACGCGTCGAGGGTGAGCACGCCGTCCTCCGGGACACCCCCTCCTCCCTCCTCCTGCCCTGTAGCCTCGCCGTCGAGCGAGAGGCCGCTCGGCCGTCCGCCGTGGCCGTGCGTGTCGAGCACGAGCGCGACGCCGTGCGTCCTCCCCTCGGGCCCCCTGCACGCGCACGAGAACGCCCGCACCCCCGCACCCCTTTTTCACCACACGAACCGCGGAGCGCCGCCAGAAATTGGTCGTCGCCGGCGTTTTCCTCCGTCGGGCACGGCCACCGCGCTCCGTTCTTCAGTTTCGTCAGTTAAAATCGCGCGTATAGCTTATACTGAATCCAACCCGTAGTCTAACAACAACACAGCACTAGCCCAGTGGCTAGCACACAGCGCGCGCGTCTGCGAGGTCTCGAGTTCGAACCCCAGCCGCGCCCTTTTTCATTTTAATTGCGCACTGACATGTGGCCCCCACCGGTCAGTGACCGTGGAGGCCAGCACAGCCGTACCCAGCCCAGTCAGCGCCAACGTGGCCCTTGGGCCCGCATTGCAGTGGCTCTGGCTAGCCAGCCCATCGGTGAAAAAAGTTTCACTGCCCCTTTTTGTAAATTCTAAAAATGACAGAACCTTGACTAGTTTTGTATATTCAATATCTTGAGATTTATAACTCCAAATAAATCAAATTAAAATGTTCTGGAAAGCTTATGAAGTTGTCTAACCAACCCAAGTGGTTTCACCCCATTTAGATACATAATAAAAATACATTATTCAAAATACCGTGAAAGGTTTAAATTCTAAACTTGTTTGTTTCTGATACTCTGTTAGTCCAAATTAGTTGAGACCAATTTTATTGAGTCACATTTAGTCATGGTTAGTCACCCCTAAAAGGATTTAATTTTTAGAACAACAGAATATAATTGATAGCTAAAACTTGATTAGTATGCTTCTGGATTGAGACCATTGTGTAGGGAGTTTTGGTAACTCCAATTGACCCAAATCCAATTGTGTTGTCTTCTACACATCAGTAGCTTTCTGTAGAACTTTAGTTTGTATTTTTGCGATCAACAGAACTTAAGATATGTAATTAAACATGTTCAACTAGTTTCTGCCATAATTAAGACATAATCAAATAATGGCTAATTCAATTAAATTGAAACCAAATTGTGTTGCTTGATATATGAAGTGACTATTTAGAGCATTTAAGGTTGTATTGCTGTAATGATTGTTGTGCTGCTGTTGCTTGCTAGTTGTTGTTGTTTAGCATGTTATAATATGTTAGTACTGTTAGTGTTAGTTGTTAGACACATTGGTGAGTAATATGTTTGCAATGGCTTGATGGACTTGATAGTCTTGGAGTGGAATACTAGCTTAAATATCTTGTTAGTGCATCCACCTTAGCTTGGTGAGGTATTTAAATTATAGAGATTAATTGGTGACTTAACTTTTGTTTGAAGTATTTCCTAGTTAGGAAAAAGGGGTTTGTGAATTACCTCTAATTGAGGGTGTATTTGTGCCCTCTTGTTTTTGGCATGTGTATGGTGTTATACTCCTGATTAATATAATGCCCTTGTAAATATATATCTTAGTTGGTTGCTTGGTTAAAATAGTGCTATGATGTGGTTTGATTACCTTTTTGTATACCACTTGTGGTATGGTTTGCTTATTGTGTGTTGTTCTATTTTTATGTTTGCGACGCTAGATATAAACGCTACCGAAGTGGTATTTGGAGAGGATTTATCGGAGAAGGATGATATTTATTTCTTGAGCGGTGAGAAGAAGTCCAAGAACATCATACTGGAATCAGGCAAGCTACTCTCTGAGCTTGCACCCTAATACATGCATCTATTTTTAGAACATGATTCACTCTTAAGGCAAATATTTTTCCAAAACCTTTTCAAAAAAGTATATGGAAATTATTTTGCCACTCTATGTAGAAATATAAGAGAAATTATAGGATGGGAAAAATAAAGATTGTTTTATTCAAAACCCCTTTGAAAACTCTGTGTGGTCATGAAGCACCAAGATGTTGGTGTTGAAGTGGATAAAAGGAGAGTGGAGGTTTTGATAAAACGCACATTGTGTCTTTGTACTTACGTCAACCAGCCGATATTCTGTGCGACCACATTTACCCCACATATGGGAACGGGGCTTAGTCATGTAGTTTGCTCTTATTAGTATGGGATACCTCATCGACGGAGATGACTCCGTTATGCATGAAGGGATGGTTTGAGGACCTACCTTGACCCGGGTCCTCGCTCAAACTCTATGGAAAGATAAGGAGGAGGATAGAAGGTTTAATAGACCGCCGGACAAAACTATGAGTCCTCACACTTAGGGTTTCCGACGGGAAACTGGACTGAGTGTAGATGGAAGGTATCATTTGGGGAGGATCCTTTACTAGCATGAGCAAATGAGAGGCTATGGTCGGTGACTCAACTTCGCATACACCTGGTATGGCGAGACGTGGCTGACACGATGAGTTATCGGATGGGTGTGGGAAAAGCGTGCTACCTCTGCAGAGGGATTAAAACTATTCGAATAGCCGAGTCCTCGGATATGGACAGTTGGGAGGCCCTACTTTGACCATGTGCAAGTTTTGGAAAAGATTTGAGTTTTAAAAAGAAAATGAAGTGGAGAATGTTCCATACACCTATACCAACGGATCGGTATGAGGTTGTTGGAGAATATGTATCATGACGGTTTATGGTCAGGAAAAAGAGGAGTTTTGGAGAAACAGATAAAATGGTGATTTTTCGATAAAATGTTTATTAAAGAGACTTCTTACCTTTTTCAACAAAGATGCCCCTTTTTGGGAAAAAGTTTTAAAGAGACTCCTTACAAAGGCAGATTTATGGGAAAAGTTCTGAAGACCTTCTTTCCTTTTTCAATAAAGATATAGAGTTTTCAAGGCAAACAAAGTTTTATTTAAACAAATAAAAGAATAGCGCATGCTCATGTTGGGGTAGTTTGCGAGTACGTAAATGTACTCATGGATGTGTCCCTGGATATTCCCATGTCCAGAGTTCAAGAAGAAGCAAGATGAAGACCGAGAGACCGATGACGTCTGTGCGAACTAGGCCGTCTTCCCAGTCAGCTGCCTGTAGGTGTCTTGGCAAATGACTCGGGCCCCACGTTGATTGGTGTTTTCCGCTGCAATAACTTATTAAAGATTATGGCTTCAATCAAGTAAGTAATTCATTCGGTAATTATGGATGTTCTTTTGATACCAGTTCGATTGTGCTCAGCGACAGACTGATCACGGGATCGCTGATGTTGTAGGCACAAGGGTATTTCGGACAGCTAGTCCGGGGTCCCCACAACACAGATACGACCATTAAATCTCAACACTCCTTCAGCATCTTCGGTAAAACCAGGTGCTTTACCGAGAGAAATCTTCTTCTTAATTCCTTCTATGCTCTCATGACCTTTCTGGGCTCCCTTGATTTGATCTATCAGGGTTGGGGCTAACTCTATATTGGCGAGAAAACCGCGGCTAACAAGCTCTAGTCCAAAATCCTTGAACTCTTTGAACAGGGCTGGCTGTTCTGCTTGGATCAGGGCATTCAGGGTGCAGGGTTTGCGACTAAGGGCATCGGCAACTACATTAGCCTTTCCAGGGTGATAATGGATACCGATATCATAATCCTTGATTAATTCCATCCACCTTCTCTGTCGCAGATTTAACTCCTTCTGGGTGAAAATATACTTCAAGCTCTTATGATCCGTATAGATCTCGCAACGATGTCCCGCAAGATAGGAGCGCCACATCTTCAGAGCAAGAACAACAGCGGCTAACTCCAGGTCATGGGTTGGGTAGTTCTCTTCATGTGGTCGCAACTGCCGGGACAGATACGACACCACTTTGCCTTCTTGCATCAGAACGCAACCAAGTCCGAGGCGTGATGCATCACAATACACGTCGAAACTCTTGGTGACGTCTGGCATAATCAGGACAGGGGTTGAGGTCAATCTCTTCTTCAATTCCTGGAAACTCTCTTCACACTTCTGAGTCCATTCAAACTTCTTGTCCTTTTTCAGCAGTTGGGTCAGGGGTTTGGCTATACTGGAGAATCCTTCAACGAACTTGCGGTAGTAACCCGCTAGTCCGAGAAAGCTTCGGATTTCAGTCACACTAGTTGGGGCTTCCCAGTTCACAATGGCTTGGATCTTCTCTGGGTCAACAGAAATTCCTCCCGCAGACACAACATGTCCGAGAAATGCTACTTCACTGAGCCAAAACTCACACTTGCTAAGCTTGGCATACAACTGGTGTTCTCGGAGGGTTGCTAAAACTAGACGCAGGTGTTCAGCATGCTCTTCTTCGGTTTTGGAGTAAATAAGGATGTCATCGAGGAAAACTACCACGAACTTGTCAAGATACTCCATGAAGATCTTGTTCATGAGATTCATAAAATAGGCTGGGGCATTGGTCAGACCAAAGGACATTACGGTGTATTCAAATAAACCGTAGCGGGTGGTGAAGGCAGTCTTGGGAATGTCTGTCTCCCGGATCTTTAACTGATGATATCCTGACCGAAGATCGATCTTGGAAAAGACTCGGGCTCCGTTCATTTGATCGAACAGATCCTCGATCTTTGGAAGGGGATACTTGTTCTTAATGGTCACATCATTTAACTTGCGATAATCCACACACAGGCGTGTGGTACCGTCTCTCTTATCCACAAAAATAATGGGTGATCCCCAGGGTGAAGCGCTTGGGCGAATAAGTCCTTTGCTGAGCATATCTGCTAACTGCTTCTTCAACTCAACCAGTTCTTCCGGATTCATCCGATAAGGTCTTTGGGATATAGGGGCTGTTCCGGGGATAAGTTCAATGATGAACTCAATATCCCGGTCTGGCGGCATACCAGGCAATTCTTCAGGGAAAACATCTCGGAACAAGTGAACAACACGGATCTCATCTAGGGTGGGTCGAGCTATGCTCTCATGACATCCTGGTTGGGGTCGACTGGTTTCTGACACATACTCCACTTCTACTTATTTGTCGGTGGTGAGGGATACAGCTCTTCTGGCGCAGTCAATTCGACCACGGTACTTGGCTAGCCAATTCATACCCAGTATGACATCTATTCCTTGGGTTCCTAGAATGATTAAGTCGACTAGGAACTTTTCCCCTTTGATCTCAAGGGAAACGTCCGGGCAAAACGACTTGGTATCTATGGTGGATTCTGGGATTTGGATGACCATGGGTCTGGGTAAGAGGTTTCCGACTAAACCTCCCTTAGCAACAAATTCTTGGGTAACAAAAGAATGGGTAGCACCAGAATCAAACAGAACAGTTGCAGGTACTGAGTTGACAAGGAACGTACCCAGCACAACATCTGGCGCATCCATGGCCTCTTCAGCGTTGATGTGGTGCAGACGTCCCTTGGCAACAGCAACATTTCCGCGGGGTGCGGGGTTCTTGCCATTTCCATTACGGCCTTGGCCATTGTTCGGCGCCGGTGCATCGGGGCGTGGACCATTCTTCTTAGGATTGGGGCATTCTTTGGAGTAGTGACCTTTAGTGCCGCAATTAAAGCAGACAACATTGGCATT
The DNA here is from genome assembly GCA_026929855.1 of Poa annua. NCBI lineage: Eukaryota > Viridiplantae > Streptophyta > Magnoliopsida > Poales > Poaceae > Poa > Poa annua. The sequence goes on from CM049434.1 coordinate 59,726,800, forward strand.
GCGGTTGAAGTTGTTAGAGTTCCCTCCGGGACGGGTGTTGTCGTTGGGACGGTTGAAGTTGTTTGGGTTGTTTGGGCGATTAGGGTAATTGGGGCGTGGGTTTAGTGGCGGTCGATAGGCTGGCTTGGGGTTTTGTGGGTAGGTGCGAGGCTTCTGGCTGCTCGAACCTTCCTGGGCCATCATTCTCCTCTTACGACCTTCGAACATGGACTTGCGCTTGGTCTCCAACTGGATGGCTTTGTCCACAAGTGACTCCAAATCAACAAAGTCATGGATAACCAAAGCACACTGCAGCTCATCATGAAGTCCATTCATGAAATGCTCCATCTTCCTCCTCTCGGTGTCGGTGTCATCAGGGGCATACCGAGATAAGTCAGTGAACTCATCCAGGTAACCGACCACATCTCTACTTCCCTGCCGCAACTTGCGGAATTCCTCCTTCTTTCTCTCAATGAGTCCGCCGGGAATGTGCTTTTTGCGGAACTTCTCCTGGAACTCAACCCAGTTGATAACATAACCAGCTTGCTGGATAGCCTTGGTAGCTTCCCACCAAGACCGTGCAGGTCCTGCAAGATAGTGGGTCGCATACAGCACCTTCTCAGGTTCTCCCACGGCTGCAACTTCCAGGTTGTTGTTAATGGTGCGAAGCCAATCATCGGCCTCTAGTGGGTGAAGTCCCTTGGAATAGGTGGGTGGGTTGGTCTTTTGAAAGTCGCTCAAAGTGGACCGCTGATTTCCTTCACCATCGCCATTGCCATTGTTGTTCTTGTTGTTGTTGTTGTGTGCGGCAGCGATCTGCTGCAGGGCAGCGATATGAGCTTGACGCTCTGCCCGGGCAGCTTGGCGTTCCTCCATGATAAGTGCAAGAAGTTGGGCGGTGGTTGGTTCCGGTGGGGGTGGTGGTCCTCCATCCGTGTTGGAGCGACGAGTGTCCACCATCCTGAAGCACACCGGGTATAAGGGGCAAGCAAAAAGGTTTTGACCAAGGAAAAAGGTTGGTTTCGCGTAATGGTTGATTTCTTAAGGGTTATAGGAGAAACATTTTACACAGATTAACAAGACTAGAACACACTTATATAGGACAATCATTACATCAAGAGTTCACTACATCAAGCTTACAACATTTTTCCCTTAAGCTAATGTACATAGTGCAAGTTCCAAAAGAACCACTACTTCGACTCTACTAGCGATTGGGGGTCAACCTAATCCTGCGGTAGTACTCAAGTCACTCGCCTACTGAGGTGGAACCTCAGGCTCTGCTACGTCAGCGTCGGACTGGTAGGGTGGCTCCTCGGGGTCCTCCTCCTCGTCATCCTCCTGCTCATAGTCCATCTCCTCCAGATAGTCGTCATCGTCGCTGAGGAAAGCGTTGTTCTCCTTGCGGAGATCCTCGCCCTCCTCCTCCATCTCGTCAGTACGGAGCTCCAGATCCTCGATCAGCTCGTCCTGCTCCGCCACCTTCTTGCGGAGCTTCGCTATGGTCTTCCTCATCTGGGTCCTCTTCTTGAGAAGAGCGACCTTCTCCTCCTTCAGCTGTGCCTCACTCTCGCGACTCTCCTTGAGCGAGAGGCGCTCAAAGTGAGACCGAAGTCTAGCGCACCTCAGATCCTCCTGGGTGCGAAAGAGCATAATCTCCATGTCCAAGATATACTCTCCGAACGTCGGGTGTAGAGGGGATCGAATAGGGTGTCCATCGACGGTGCGTCTCCCGTAGAACTGGAAACGAGAGTTCACCAACTCTGCCTTGTCCTCCTCACAAAGTCGGGATAGCATCCGCTGCATGGAACGACACAGTCCGTCGTCCCAGTGAACGTCCATGGTGGTAAAGATGAGTGTCCTGGATCCGGGGGACTTGATGTTCCCGCGAACAGACGCCTCGACCAACCAAGACAGATTCCCGTTGCCGGGAGTGTCCACCTGGGCTCCCTTAAACTCAGGAGTGGGGCGACCTAACAGCTTGGTCAACTCGAACAGGTCCTTCTCAAACATCAACTTGCCGTCCTTCTCAAGCTGAACGAACTCGGTGAAATGGACTGCCATCTACAATTTTTAATCAAATTTTTAAGTTAGTGAGACGACAAGTGTATCAAAATTTTAAATGTAATGTGGCAACAAGTGAGCAAAATTTTAAGTTTAATAGAATGACGAGTGCGCCAAATTTTTAAGGATATAAGGGAAAACGTAATATTTAGTGAGAGTAGAGTTTTTCATAAGTGAGAGGATTAGAGATAAGCATTTTTCGAAAATACTTCATTCCTTTATTCCTTTAGAATTTAACTTTTGTAACTCCTACCTAGCGACCATGCTAACTAAGGTTTCTAAAGTCAACCTGGCTCTGATACCAGGTCTGTGGGGACCCCGGACTAGCTGTCCGAAATACCCGATTATGTTTAACACAACGATCCCGTGATCAGTCTGTCGTTGCACATAATCCGAACTGAATACCAAAGTTTACATCCATTACAATACCGAATTAAAGTCTTACATAAACGGTCATTTAGACCTAGTCTTACATAGGTGCCTTCATGGGCCAAACCAAAATAATCAGCGGAAGCTAAGGCGTAGTAGACATCAAATCCTAGTAATGACCCGACAGGCAGTCGACTTATGAAGATCCTCAGTTGGCATAGATGTCGCCATACTCCTCCTGGGCGTAGTGCTCCTCGAAGTCTGGCTACGACAATAGCCAGGGACAAAACTAGTATGAGTACATTTGAATGTACTCGCAAACTACTCCAACATGAGTGCACTAGTCTCATTTTTAGTTTCACACTTTTATTTATTTAAAACATCTCTGTATCTTTGTTGAAGAAGGTAAGAAGATTATAACTACTCTTAATGTCTCAGTTTTATTAGTTTTCTCCAAAAACTCCTCCTTTTCCGACCGTAAACCATCATGGTATATAATCTCCAACAACCTCATACCGATCCGTGGGTATAGGTGTATGGAACGTTCTCCACCTCCTTTTATTTTTAGAACTCAAACCTTTTTCCAAAACTTGCACATGGTCAAAGTAGGGCCTCTCAACTGTCCATATCCGAGGACTCGGCTATTCGAATAGTTTTAACACTCTGCAGAGGTAGCACGCTTTTCCCACACTCATCCGATAACTCATCGTGCCAGCCACGTCTCGCCATACCAGGTGTATGCGAAGTTGAGTCACCGATCCTAGTCTGTCCTTTGCTCATGCTAGTATAGGATCCTGCCCATATGATACATTCCATCGACACTTAACCCAGCCCGTCGGAATCTAAGTGTGAGGACTCATAGGTTTTATCTGGCGGTGTATAGGGGACATCCTTCTATCCTCCTCCTTATCTACTCTTAGAATTTGAGCGAGGACCCAGGTCAGGGGTAGGTCATCAAACCATCCCCCTCATGCATAACGGAGTCATCTCCGTTGATGAGGTATCCCATACTAATATGAGCAAACTATATGACTAAGCCCTTTCCCATATGTGGGTAAGTGTGGTCGCACAGAGTATCGGCTGATTGACGTAAGTACAAAGACACAATGTGCGTTTTATCAAAACCACCATTCTCCTTTTCTTCAATCCATCACCACATCTTGGTGCTTCATAACCACACGAGGTTTCAAAGTAGTTTTGAATAAAACAATCTTTATTTTTCCCATCCTATAATTTATCATATATTTCTACATAGGGTGGCAAAATAATTTCCATATACTTTTTGAAAAGATTTTATAAAAACCTTTGCTTTAAAATGACTTTGTAAAAATAGATGCATGTATTAGGGTGCAAGCTCAGAGAGTAGCTTGCCTTGCTCGGCAAAGTGATCCTGGTCTTGATCTTCAGGTTCCACAAATCCTTCCTCCTCGATATATCCGGCAACGTTCTCGTCTAATACACAATCAAGCAATACAAACAATCACTAACCTACTCAATCAATCACCACAACAATACAATCTCAACTATTCTAAATAGCCACTTCATATATCAAACAATACAATTTGGTTTCAATTTAATTGAATTAGCCATTATTCAATTCTATCTTAATTAGGGCAGAAACTAGTTGAACATGTTTAATGACATAACTTAAGTTCTGTTGGTCACAAAAATACAAACTAAATTTCTACAGAAAGCTACTGATGTGTAGAATATAACACAATTGGATTTGGTTCATTTGGAGTTACCAAACTCCCTACACAATGGTTTGAATTTAGAAGCTTAATAATCAAGTTTTAGCTACTAATTAAGTTCTGTTGATCTAAAAATTAAATCCTTTTAGGGGTGACTAACCATGACTAAATGTGATCCAATAAAATTGGTCTTAACTAATTTGGCCTAACAGAGTATCAGAAACAAACAAGTTTATATTTTAAACCTTATTTGGCATTTTTAATACTATGTTTTTATTATTTATCCAAATGAGGTGAAACTACTTGGGTTGGATAGACAATTTCATAAGCTTTCCAGAACATTTGGATTTGATTTATTTGGAGTTATAAATTTCAAGTTATGGAATTTCAAAGTTTAATCCAGTACTGATTTCTAATTAATTCCAAAAACCGAATTTAAACTCTGAGTGGATAATGTTGAGAATCCTGACGGGTGGGGTCCACTCGTCAGTGACTCAACAGAAAACGATTCGCGCGCTGGAAATGTTTAAAAGCCTGACGTGTGGGGCCCACACGTCAGCCTCTCTTTTTCTAAACGAATCGGTATGGTACCGTTGGATCAAGATCCAACGGTCCACGTTCATCCACGCAAGTGGAGAACGGCGGCGACCTAAACCGAGCGGCGCGACGGCGCCGGCGACGGCACGGTGGACGGGCGGCTCACCTAGGGGCTCGGAAGGCTGCGGCGAGGGTGCAGGAGGGGTGCGGCGGTTCGGGGAAGCCTCTGGACGGAGTTGTACGGGCTGGGGAGGCTCTTGGCGTCGACGGCGACGAGCAGCTCCTCCTCCGCGGCCGTGCTCCAACTCCGGCGAGTCTTCTACGTCGTTCCTGGGCACGATCCAGAGGGGAAAAGGGGGCGAGTGAGTGCGGGGTTCATGGGGAAGAGAGTGCCGGCCAGAGAGAAGAGAAAGGGAGGCCAGCACGGCTCGGCCGTGGTCGTCGTCTACCTCGGGCACGGCGAGCTCGAGGGTGGCCACGGGCGGCTAAGGCTTCGCGGCTACGTCTCCGCCCTCCTGGCGGTGCACGAGAGGGGGTGGTCTGAGGGGAAGAGGCAGTGGTGAGGTGTGGAGGAATGGGGTGCTCGGGGGGGGGGGGGGGGGGGGGGAATTTATACCCGAGCTCCGGTCCATGGTGGACACGGCGCTGGGGTGGTCCAGGGGACGGCCGGGCTCGCCATAGGGGCGGTGGGGGTGCGGCTACGGTGTCGGGAGGGAGAGGGGCACGGCGGGCAACGTGGAGGCGAGCTGCGCGTGCTCGACGTGGGGGACGGCCGTGAGGACGCTCGGGCGGCGCTCGACGTGCACGGCGTGGCGCGAGGGCTGCGGGAGCGGGATGCTGCTGGACGCTCTGCTGCGCTGAGAGGGAGCAGCGGGGTGAGAAAGAGAGGGGGGGCCTGGCGCTAGGACGTCGTGGAGCGGCGAGGTCGGCCGCGGTGTCCGTGGGCCGGCCATGGCGAGCGGCGGGCACGGGCGCGTGCAAGGGGGGGAGCGGGGTGCTGCGGTGCCGGTGTCTGTGTCTAAGGGAGCAGGAGAGCGAAGGAGAGAGGGGGGGCACGGCGCGGGTCGCCACGGCGTCGACACCTCCTCCTTCCACCGCGCCGACCACGGCGACGTGCGCACGGCGGCCTGTCCCCTGGCGGCGGCCACCAGGTGTTCGGCGAAATGCCTGAACCAAATATTTTTTAAAATTTTTTATTTTTGTTTTTATAATTTGGCTCACATATGTTTGTCTAAGTTTATGGTACTGTTTGGCTATTTTTGTGACAAGTGCAACACAGCACATTTTGTGATTTGAATTTGATAAAGAAAGAAATATAAATTTGAATTTAGGTTTTTGAATTGAATACTTGAAGAGGGAAAAGTTGTGGGACTAAAATAAGAGGGTTCATATTACCACTCCATTGAATTTGGTTTGAAAATAAATAGATTTCTTAATTTGGGAAATAGTGTGACATGTGTCACATTGTTGGTATTGTTTTATATTTTGTTTTGTTTATTTTCTTTTCTTCAAACTTTTAATTAGAGCTAACACCCAACACATTCACAAGAAATAACTATCACAAGCAAAATATGAAATCAACACACATTAATTTCATAAGAAAAGTTTTTGTTGGCCCATATTTTTGATATAATAATTCATATTAAATTTTTGGGATGTTACACAGAGGCTTGGGCCGCGTTCCACGCGGCCGTGGAGGCTCGCCGACGGAGCGACCAGGCCTTGCAGGCGGAGCGCGAGGAGGCACTGCGCTTCGCCGAGGAGGTCCGAGAGGGCGCCCTGCGCGACGCCGAGGAGCTTCTGCAGCCCTTGAAGGCCGAGCGCCGGGCAGCGGCGGAAGACTTGGCCGCGGCCAGGGCAGAGCGGGAGGCTGTGGAGCACTCCCTGGCGGCCAAGCACCACGAGCTTGTCGAGCTTGAGGCTAAAATCCTCGCCGACTCTGAGACCGTGCGGACCGCCCGGGAGGGGGTCCGCGCGAGCTTGGACGCCAGGGGGCGGGGCCTGAGCGAGCGCGAGGAGGATGTGCGCCGCCACGACGAACAGCTGGCGCTGAGGGAGCAGGAGCTGTCAGGGCAGCGCGCCGCCCTCGAGGCCCGCGAAGAGAGCCTGGCTGCGGCTCTCGGCAGGTATGAACGCGAGGTGGCCACCCACAAGGGGCATGTGGAGCGCTTCAACAAGTGGTTCGCCGAGCAGAAGAAGGAGGCTGAGGAGGAGTTCCAAGCCCGGGAGAAGGCGTACCGCGCCGCTGTCTCCCGCGACTATGCCGAGAAGTTCACCAAGCAGGAGGGCCGCTTCAAGAAGAGGCTTGGCGAGAGCGGCGCCCGGATCCACCAGCTCGAAAACTTGAACGCTACCCTCGTCGCCAAGGTGAGGCGCGAAGCGGATCGCCGCCGCGTCGCTGAGGAGGCCCGCAAGCGCACGGAGCAGGACCTCGCCTCCCTCATGGCCGACATGGAGGAGATGAACCAGCAGGTGGGCCCTGCTGTGGAGAAGGCGGTGGAGGCGGCCGAGAGCGCCAAGGAGGCGCAGGTGCTGTCGCAGCAGCGGGAGCGCATGTTCCAGTCCTTGGTGGGCCGGGGCCGCGAGCTCGCCGCGAAGCTGGGAGTGGATGCGCCGGCCGTTCCCCTTCAAGGCAACTCCGACGCCACCACCTACCTCATGTACTTCGAGCAGCTCTTCTCAGCGCTCGAGGGCCCTGCCGCCGAGCTCCGCGACGTCGTCGATGAGGAGTGCCGCCAGCTCCTGGCGGTGGCGGTTGACCGCATCTTCACCAACCTCCAGAACCTCCAGCCTGGCTTCGACTTCACCTCGGTGACCGAGCCTCTCGAGGGGGAGAAGGGGTGGAAGATCTCCAACTCCATCCGCGACCAGGTCGACGACTTCTGCAGCCGCTTCAAGCGGGCTGCAGCGGAGGATGCTGGCGGCGAGGAGGGCGACGATGAGGAGGGCGAGCCTGAAGGAGAAGAGTCCGGGGAGGACGACGGCGATGCCTCTGCTTGATTTCTTTCCTGAAATGCAAAACGCTTGTAGCGCCGCAGGGATGTTTGCTTTAAAGACTTTTGCTTTGCAGTTTGTTATATACTACATATTTTTAAGCATGTGCTGCTAAGTCTATGTGTGTGCCCCTCGAGGGCTCTTTGCTTCAATCCCATGTCTTTTTCGCTCTGCGTCGCTTGGACCCTTCTCCTCGCGCTATGACTCCGCCGCTACGGTATGCTCGAGCAATGACTCGGCAAGGCCGGGGGGAGTTTAAGGCTTAGAGAGGTAGGAGCCCTCGAGTCACGATGCTCAGGGCCCCCCTTTGACGCGCAAGCAGTCCATGGAGAGTGAGGGAAAGAGGACGCTCGAGGGACGCAGAGTGCTCGTGAGAGACACGCAGAGATTCTCCTGGTGTGAGCAGGGAACTTAGCTTCGCGAGGCTTTTCGCCCTGCGTGGGACTCCTCAGGTGATGTCTTTCCCCTCAGGGGCCGAGTTTTTCCTCCACAGGCCTGGAGAGACTCTTGTTCCCTGTGGATGTTAGAGAGGCGAACCAAACGATAGAGCATAGCAGTAAGGACTCATGCGCGCTTATAGGTTTCCTCATGGGTGCCTCGCGAGGAGAGAGAGTACCAAGGTCCTTTGGAGAGGTGGCGTGTATCCGGGAGCATACCCTTTAGCCAGAGCTCAGGGTCCCTTGGATTTTGCAGTGCTGCTGGGGTGCTCTTGGGCACAGGCACCGTACTCAGCCCCCGCTCGCGAGGTGCGCATGGGAAGAATATAAGCGCACATGTGAAAGTAAATGACGAAGGTAAAACTTGCCATCAAAATATTACACAGCGGCGCCTCAGCGCAGAGTTCGCTTAGGAACGAAATGGCGCCTTAGCGCATAGTTCACTTGGAACGAAAATGGCGCCGGAGCGCAAAGTTCACATGGAACGAAAGTGGCGCCGGAGCGCAATGTTCACTTGGGAACGAAATCGGTTCATTACACTTGGGTTTGCCAAGCTAACGTTCCTTCCATGTCGAGGCATGGGGACCACCCATTAGTGGCAGAGGTTCACTGCGGCCTGCGGTGGCTCATTAGCAGGAGAGCTCGGAGGGCTGACCCTCAGGAGGAGCTTGGAGAAGCTTGGAGGTGAAGCCGTGAGCTTCCCTCTAGAGACAAAAAATGCCTGGCGTGACTATGATCACGGGTAGAACTTTCGCAGATGTGCGATGTTCCACGGGTTCTTGACGGGGATGCCGTCTTCGGTCTCGAGGCATACTGCGCCAGGCCTGGCGATGTGGGAGACCCTGTAGGGGCCTGCCCACATCGGCGAGAGCTTGTGGAGGCCCTCCCTGGAGAGGATTCGCCTGAGGACGAGATCGCCCGCCTCAAGAGTGCGTGAGCGCACATGGCGGCTGTGGTAGCGTTGCAGATCTTACTGGTACTTTGCCGCTCTGAGGGCGGCACGGCGGCGCAGACCCTCGAGGAACAGCAAGTCGTCGTTGTGGAGGCCCTCTTGGGTGTCCTCGTTGAAGGCGAGGACCCATGGGGATCCATGCGCTATTTCTGCGGGGAGGACCGCTTCAGCTCCGTAGACGAGGGCGAACGGCGTTTCGCCCGTAGGCCTTGAAGCGGTTGTGCGCATGGACCAGAGCACAGATGGGAGCTCATCGATCCAGCCCTTGCCGTGACCCTTGAGGATGTTGAAACTTCTGGTCTTGAGGCCCTTGAGAACTTCTGCGTTCGCTCGCTCGGCTTGACCGTTGCTGCGTGGATGAGCCACCGAGGCGAAGCAGATCTTGACGCCGAGCTTTTCGCAGTAGGCTCGGAAGATGCCGCTGGTGAATTGCGAGCCATTGTCGGTGATGATGCGGTTAGGCACTCCGAAGCGGCAGAACAAGCTCCTGATGAATTTCACCACGGCTCCGGCTGGTATGATGCGCACTGGCTCAACCTCGGCCCACTTGGTGAACTTGTCGACGGCCACGAAGAGGAAGCGGTAGCCCCCCTGCGACTTTGGGAAGGGACCCAGGATGTCCAGCCCCCAGACCGCGAACGGCCAGGAGAGCGGGATGGTCTGGAGCCCCAACGCCGGCTGGTGAATTTGCTTGGCGTGGTACTGGAAGGCGTCGCAAGCTTGGACGATGGTGACCGCATCTTGAAGGACCTGTGGCCAGTAGAATCCGCTCCTGAAGACCTTGCCCGCGAGGGTGCGCGCACACGAGTGGTGGCCGCACTCCCCGCTATGGATGTCTTTGATCAGCGTTCGGCCTTCCTCGGGAGGGACGCATTTGAGCGCGATTCCATTCGGGCGCTTGCGGTATAGGTCTCCCTCGAGGATGCAGTAGGATTTCGCTTGTCGAGCGATCCGCTCTGCTTCCACATCTTCCTCAGGGAGGATCCCCTTCGCCAAGTAGTCCTTGATCTCGTCAATCCAGCCTGTGTCTTGGTGGGCTGCCGCCAGCAACAGACGCTCCCCTGTGTGGGGACCACAATCGGGTGCCCCAGTGATAGGAGCTGGTGGGAGTGCTTCGTCTGTGCTTGCGGCTGTAGCCTCTCGAGGCTGCTTGATGGATGCCTTGGCGAGCCTTTCTTCAAAGACGCCGGCCTGCTGGGGTTGCCTTCTCGAGGCTCGCTTGGCGATGTCGTCAGCCTCCTGGTTTTCTTTCCTCGGGATATGCATAAGCTCCATGCCCCTGAAGTGCTTCTCAAGCTTGCGGACCTCTTCAAGGTATGCGGCCACGTGGTCGTCTTTAGGCGTGTAGCTCTTGTTGGAGAAGTTGACGAGCAACTGGGAGTCGCCCTTGACGAGTAGGTGCTTGACGCCTAGAGCGATGGCGGCCCTTAAGCCGGCGAGGAGGCCCTCGTATTCAGCGATGTTGTTGGAGATCTTGTCAATCGTGAAGCACAACTGGACAGCGTAGTAGAGCTTGTCGCCTTTGGGCGAGGTCAAGACGACGCCTGCCCCGCCATTGCGGCAGGCAAAGGCTCCGTCGAAGTGCATGGTCCAGTGGCTGGGCATTATGTCTCCGGAGGGCTCGGCCTCTTCTCCCCGAGGCTCTTCAGGGCTTGGGTCAGTCCACTCTGCGACGAAGTCTGCTAGCGCTCGTCCCTTGATGACTCTTGTGGTGTCGAAGCGCAAGTTGAATGGCTGCAGCTCTATATTCCAACCCGCGACACGGTCTGTGGCGTTGGGATTGCGCAGGATCTGCTCCAGGGGGAAGGAAGTGACCACCGTGATGGGGTGGACCTGGAAGTAATGTCTCAGCTTCCTGGAGGCGATGAGGAGAGCGACAAGAAGCTTCTGCGGCATTGGGTACCGCTCCCGAGCATCCCGCATTACCGTACTGACAAAGTACACGGGGTGCTCGACAATGGTTGTCGAGGCGATTCTCTGTGGAGGCTCCTCAGGGCCCTTGTCGAGATTCGCCTGTGGAGGCTCTTCAGGGCCCTTGTCGAGATTCGCCTGTGGAGGCTCTTCAGGGCCCTTGTCGAGATTTGCCTATGGAGGGGTCTCGGCAAGGGTGTTGGGAGCAGACTCGACTTGAGGCTGTGGGCCTGGCAGTGGGTCTGTGGAGACTGCTCCTTCGCCGATATCTTTGTCGGGCGGCCTTGGGCTTGGAGTGGCAGCGCTCTTCTTGGGGAGGACTGGCTCTTCCCTCTCGACCACCAGGACAGCGCTTGCGGTCTGAGGAGTGGCTGATAGGTACAGCTTCAGATGCTCGCCTGTCCTGGGGGCCACCATGACTGGTGGGCTGGCCAAATATCTCTTCAGGTCTTCGAAATCCTTGTCCGCCTCGGGGGTCCACTTGAATGTGCCGGATCTCTTCATGATCTTGAAGAATGGCAAGGCTCTCTCGCCGAACTTAGAGATGAAGCGGCCCAGGCTAGCCATACAGCCTGCTAGGCGCTGCATGTCCTTGAGTCGACGAGGAGGCTGCATCCCTTCTATGGCCTTGATCTTGTCAGGGTTTGCTTCTATGCCGCGGTGGGACACGAGGAATCCGAGGAGCTTGCCTGAAGGCACCCCGAAGACGCACTTGGCGGGGTTCAGCTTGATGTTCACCTTGCGCAGGCTGGCGAAGGTTTCCTCGAGATCCATCAAGAGGGTATCTCCCTCGCGAGACTTGACCACGATGTCGTCGACATATGCCTCTACATTTCTGCCCATCTGTGCCCCCAAGGCTATTCTCATGAGCCTCTGGAAAGTGGCGCCGGCGTTCTTCAGGCCAAAGGGCATGCAAGTGTAGCAATACACACCACAAGGGGTGAGGAATGCTGTCTTCTCCTCGTCCTCTTTAGCCATTTTGATCTGGTGATAACCAGAGAAGGCGTCCAGAAAACAGAGGAGGTCGCAGCCGGCGGTGGAATCCACGATCTGGTCTATCCTCGGCATGGGGTATGGGTCCTTGGGGCAGGCCTTGTTGACGTCGGTGTAGTCGATGCAGAGTCGGCCTCCTCCAGCGGGTTTTGGGACAACCACGCCATTGGAGAGCCAGGTGGGATGCGCGACTTCGCGAACGACATTTGCCGCTTTTAGCTTCTCTACTTCCTTGACGATGAATGCTTGCTTCTCAGGGGCTTACTTGCGTGCTTTTTGCTTGACGGGGCGTGCGTCTGGACACACGGCTAAGTGGTGCTCGATCACCTCCCTTGGTACACCGGACATGTCTGACGAAGTCCATGCGAACATGTCAGAGTTTGCCCGAAGGAAGGCGACGAGCGCGCTTTCCTATTTGGGAGGCAGGGCAGCGCCTATGGTGACACTGGCCCCTGTCTCCCCAGCCCCCGAGCCACTGGTGCCCAACGACACCCTCTTCGTGGAAGCTTGCTCCTGAGAGAACATCTGTTTCTTCTTCTGAGGCCTCTCGAGAGGTTCCATGTCCTCGTCAGCCGGAAACGCCATGGATGGCTATGGTGCCAGCGCTGCCGGGGATCTTGACCATGTTGTAGGCGTGATGCGTGACGGCCATGAACTTCGTGAGGGCGGGGTAGCCGACGATGGCGTTGTACGGCAGGCCGATGTGTGCGACGTCGAAGTCGATCAGCTCGGTGCGGTAGTTCTTCTGCGTGCCGAAGGTGACGGCCAGCCGAACCTGCCCCAGAGGTTCGATTGAACCACTAGTGACCCCTGTGAATGGGCTGGAGGGCATGAGCCACTCGTAAGGCAGCTGGAGAGTCTCGAAGGTCTCGACAGAGATGACGTTTAGGCCTGCTCCCCCATCGATGAGCGTCTTGGAGACGGTGATGTTGTTGATGGTGGGGGAGCAGACCAGGGGGAGGGTTCCAACAGTCTTGGTCGACTTGGGGTGGTCCTTGGCGTCGAAGGCGATGGTGTACTGGGACCACTTGAGGGGCCTGGAGGTCTCGGTGCTCGGGAGCGCGGCGTTGAGCTCGCGGGCGAACTGCTTGAACTGGTTGTTCGACTTGGGCGCCTGGGCTCCTCCGAGGATGCAGGCCATAGCCCCCCTTGGGGCCTGGTAGCCTCCATCTTCCTCGTCAGGGAGGTTGTTGTTCTTCTCGGCGGCGTTGGCTTGAGTGCCTGGCGGCTTCTGATAGCCGCCACCGCGTCCGCCTCTGCCGTCCCAACAGTAGCCACGGCCTCTGCCGCGGCTCCCGTTGCCTTCTTCGCGCCCGCGCTCTCGGCTCAACCTCTTGAGGTCGTAGCAGTCGTCTGTGGCGTGGCCGCGCATGTTGTGGTAGACGCAGAACAGACGGTGGTCCGCTTCCTTGTCGCCAGGCTCAGGAGAGCGTCTGCGGGCGCTTTTGGCGGCTGGCTCTGCTGCCAGGACAGCGGTGGTCTTGCGCTTGGTCTCCTCGCGCTTCTTGTGGCTCTTGGATCCCTCAGCCGGGTCATCCGTCCGCTGGCTCATCTTGACGAAGAGGAGTCTCTCTTCAGCCTTGGCGCACTTGTCAGCGAGGTCGAACAGCTTCACCACAGAGGTGAGCTTGTCGTGAATGCCCAGCTTCTCAAGCATCCTGCGATTTGTGACACCCTCCCTGAAGGCGGCGATGACTTGCGTGTCGGGGATGTTCGGGATCTTGTTGCGCACTTGGCTGAAGCGCTGGATGTACTTGCGGAGAGTCTCATCCTTCTTCTGCACCACAGCGCGCAGGTCGTTGTGGGTGAGCGCGCGCTCGTAGGTGCCCTTGAAGTTGGCAACGAATTGCCTGCAGAGCTCCTCCCACGAGTCTATGGAGTCCTCAGGCAAGTTGAGGAGCCACGACAGTGCGGAGTCCCTGAGGGCGTGGGAGAACCAGTTGGCCATGACTTTGTCGTCTCCTCCTGCAGCCTGGATAGAGGTGGTGTAGAGCTGCAGGAACTCGATGGGGTTGCTTGACCCGTCGTAGCCCTTGGGGAGGGCTGGCCTGAACTTCTGCGGCCATACCACGCGGCGTAGGGCACGGGTGAAGGCCATGCAGCCGGTGGCGTATGTGGCGGTGCCGCCCTGGAGAGCCCTGCGGTTCTGCTGCCCCGCCTAGCCGATTTCCTCGACAAGGCGGTTCTGGAGGTCTCTCCGGCGTTCCATCCCCACTCGCGCGTCTGGCGCGGCGCGCTGCACGATTTGGCAGTCACGCGGCGAGGAGGCATGAGATGGAGCCCTCTGGGCTGCGGCCGGAGGTGGTCCTGGCGGCGGCGGAGGCGCGTCCGGCGCGGCTGTTCCAGCGCGGGCGGAGTGGTGAATGAGGGAGCGAGACGGAGCGGGGCGCGTAGTCGCGACGTCGACGAGGTGGTGGAGGCGGTCCAGCCACTGGTCGTGAGCCTCTGCACTTCGTCGGTAGCGGAGGAGCTCCTGGGCCATGAGCAACGCGGTGTGCGGCGTGGGCTCTGGGCGTCCCTGAGAAGACGCGCTCTGGCGCCGAGACGGATGCGAATATTCAGCATCGTCGTGGTGCTCAGGGGAGGCGTCCCTGTCGCCGCAGTGGTCGCTGCCACGGTGCTCCTCGCTCTCAGGTTCCTCCACGTGCGGGCCGGTGTTGGCGCGCTCCGTCGTGCGAGGACGGCCGCGGCGGCCGCGGGTGGCGGCGGTGCCGGGCTCGGTGTGAGCCCTGTCAGCTGCGCGCCTGTTGGCGCGTGTCGCGCGGGTGTCCGTCATGGCGCGTAGGCCGGCTGGAGGTTGAAGACGCGCCTCAGTCCCCTACCTCGCGCGCCAAATGTCGATGTGTGATTCCCACGGAACAGGGATAATCACTCTCGAGGGAGAAGTTCGTGCGGGGGACTGAACACGCTGGTAATCAACCCACAACCGGCACAGCGACGGTGCTCGTCGTTCCTGTAGAGGGTCAACACGACAGGGATGGACACGGGCCCGTACCCAGGTTCACGGCCCTCCGGGTAGGTAAAACCGCTACTCCTGCTTGTCTGAATTGCTCTGTAGGGGGTACAATACAATGAACTTGCCGAGAGCAGTGCGGAGCTCGGAGAGGGAAGGCTTAGATCTTCTTCCTCCTCGAGTTTGCTAGGCTTGGCTAAGCTATGGTAAGGTGTCAAAGGTCGATTGATTGATCCCTTGCTACGGACGTGCTCCCTCTCCTTATATAGGCGCCCCGGGCCTCATCCCTGCGTGCTACGCAGTGGAAGGGTTCCCACATGGCGACGAAGCGGTGGAGCGGGGTGCACCGCAGCTGGGTTCTCCATGGACTCGGTCCATGGTCGTAAAGCCTGCCTTCGTGATAGAAAAGCCGCCGTCCACACAGGACGGCCAGCTAGTGCAGCAGCGATCGTGGGGGTGCCCACGGTGACGTCGTCCTTGGAGCGTAGCGCCGGCCAACTGCTTTATCACCAAAGAGGAAACCCTCGTAAGCCGGCGCAGGGGACACAGCTTTGTTGACTCCTTTAATCACCAAAACGGCAACTGCGGCGCCGTTGTCATCGCGCGCAGACGCGCGCGTCACTCTGCGGCGCGGCAGAGGCCATGTGCACCTTGCAGTGGTTGCTTCGGAGCGAAGTATCTCCACAGGGCTGGGGCGGCCCTGTGGAGGGATTGTGTTGACCCCTCTCCAGGGGAGAGGGCCCTGTAGAGGAGCAGCCTCGGGAGGGGCCTCGTCAGGCCTTCGCTGCCCTCTTCAGCCCTCTCGAGGGTTTTCCCTCTCGAGGGTCTCTCCAAGCGTTTTGCTCGGTCCTTAGCCGTTTCATCGACCCTGTCGCGTGTGAGGGCTGTGGAGAGTGTGCTCTGCACACCCTGGATCCCACTGGGCCGACAAATTTTTTCAAAACTCCCTAGTCAAGTTAGCAGATGCCTTCCCCCATTAAAAAGGGGCCTTGAAGGGGGTTAATGTTGATGGTAAAAAGTTGCTGTCGGCTTCAAGGTGTAGTTGGTCTTGAGTATCCTGACGATCTTCCTCTTGGTCGTAGCTCCGCGGTGCTTGGGATTGATGCAGACACTTATCCTGATATTGCCGTCTTGAGGGGTTAGCAGTTAAACACAAGTCAACGGTTTTCAAACCTCAGAAGGGTGTCAGGTCCGTAGACTTGACTCCCTCCGTTTTTTTTTCCTAATAAGTCAAAGGGTGCTTCGAGCTACTAAAGACGTCTAAACTTGCTTGATGGTAGGTGTTGTCAACTGCAACAGTCTTTGGGCTTTTCGTCGTCCTTGGCGTTTTGCTGGATATCATGCCTTCTGTTGTGCCCATCTTTGGTTTAGCCGACGAAGAGTGTTGATGAAGACTTCTTTGATTATTGGACTTCAAGACGCTTCCTTAAAGTCTTCAGAGGTCAGTCAGATCTAAGTTAGCCAAAAAGGTAAGTATTTCTCTCTATAATACTCTAGTCGGGGTCAGATGAGTTAATAAGGTTGGCGCCTAGAAGGAACTGATGGCACTATCTTCGTGGTACATCTTGATGTAGACGATCTTCCGTGCCTGATGTCTTCGTTGTTGCTGACGTCGATCTCCTTTTAAATCCAGGTTTCAGGGACACAAAATCTTCCAAAAAGGTTGTGGCTCTAAATGATATTTGAGTCCTCCTGGTTGACATATGTAGGTCAGACTCCTGTTGGCACCTCTTTTCTTGTCTTGGTTTGTAAGTCTTGAGGAGGTTAGTTAGTTGGCAACAAGACAAACTGGTGTTAGATGCTACTCTAAAGTAAGATTACGTTAAGTTAGTGATGGTATACTTGTAATTCAAAAGGTTATTTAGACTAGTCAAGGCTCGTCACATCACAGGAATGGGCTTTCTCGGGGTGGTCTTCTGTATCAGGTGCGGTTAAAAACTCTCACGTGTCAAGGTTTAGATCAGATGCAAAACATATTAGAGAGGTTTTCTAAACAAGTTTTGAAATGCATCACGATGCATCTAACACTTAAAGGGCCAAAAAGTATTTTGTGTAGAGGCAAAAATATGTTTAAATAAAAGGGGAATATGTGCCTACTATGTGTTGCCGACAAGGCATGCTTGTGAAACATACCAGAAAAACAACACACAAACAAGAAGTACACAAACAAGACACACACAAGAAAAGAGCACACCAGCAAAGGAGCACACAAGACACCTATAGTATCCAAAAGGGCACTCAAGAATCGTGATAGTCGGGTAATCCAACTAAGGGTCATACCCTACTTCATCCTAAGGGTTTTGGTGTCTCAAGGTTGTTGAAGTCTTCATTTCATCACCTTGGAATCCTGCTGGAAAGCTTGAGACTGTTGAAATTGCAACTGGAGTACCATTGTTGGGGTTGAAGTCTTGATAGTGAGATTGCTTCGGCAAGTAAGGGTTGCTTTGTAGCTTGTTTCTTCACTTGACGACCACCTTGATCTCGTATGTTCAAGTCTTGGGACTGGGCTTCACCTTCTCGGTACTAACTATTTAGGTCTCCTTTGGGTTCATCGTCAAGTCTATACAAGTTTTGAATAGGGACAAGAGAGTAGAGAAAACTCTTTTGAAACACTTTTAAATTAGAGAGGTAAGATCAAGATACTTTTCAGAACAGGTGAAGAGTAGAAGCCATACTAGGGCATATCTAGATTAAAAAAAATAGATTTTTCAGAGATAAGGTTTTAGCAAAAATATTTCTTTACTAAGCTAACGACCATGCTAACTAAGGTCTCCTAAGGTCAACGATGGCTCTGATACCAAGTCTGTGAGGACCCCTCAGACTACCAGTCCGAGATGCCCACGTTATGTAAACAGATCACGATCCCAATGATCAGTGCATCGCGATCACATAACCAACATGGTATACAAATTTACATCATTCAAAACGAATAGTACAAGACTTACATAAATAGGTGGTCTCATGACCAAGTCTGCAATCATCGTCACACAGGACGGAATTAACTATGATTTAGTGGAAGCTTGCGGCTAGCATCGGTCCTCGTCACCACCGGACACACTCCCACAGAGCAGTTGACCGGTGACACTCAGCTGGCGTAGTCGTCGGCGTACTCCTCGTCCTCGTCGTACATCTCCTCGTTGTAATCTGGACGTTTGAATATCCAGGGACACAGCCATATGAGTACATTTACGTACTCGCAAAACCACCTCTAGGCTTAAGTTTTCATGGTAATGCAATAAAAGAATTTTTGAAAACTGGGATAGCTGCTATTTACAACTATAGGGTTTAGTTTTCGCAAATATGGTTTCGATATAGAGATTACGACATCTCTGTATCTTTGTTGAAGAAAACATTTAGAGAAAGAAATTTCTCTTGTAGAAATAGCATGTACTATTTCCACGATTTGAAAACTCTTTTGTAAGATCTTTCAAAAACACTAGGATGGGGATACCCTTTTTTCTTTCCTTGAGATCGGACTGATTGTCTCCCCGAGATCAACCATCTTCTCCCAATTCCGTACCTTCCAGGTACCTCCTTGATGCCTCCTTGTTTCCACCGAAACCATTTTCTTTTGAAAAACTTGAAAATTGCCCATACGCCTAGATCAGTGGCCTTTCCAACCGTCCATGACCGAGGACTCGGCTATTCGAATAGATTTACACTCTGCAGAGGTTGCGCACTTTACCCACACCAAACGGTCATTCCGCCGTGTCTGCCACGGCCCGTCATACGACCATATGCGGGGGTCCGATAACACGATCAAAGCTTTCCACTATGTCTGCCCTAGTACAGAGGACTCCCGATTGGTTTATTTCCCCCCGGCACCGTGTGCTCCTCTAGACCCCTGGTCTCTCTTGGGACGCCACACCGCCACGGCAGGGGACCCAACGTAATCGTCCGGCTACTGATCCGCAGCAGTGTATTGCCTCGTACAGACGACAACCCGGCTTCGAGGGCCTGGCCCTTATAGAGTGTGAGATCCTCCGTACTAAAGAAAACAAGCTTCCGGCTAAGCCCTACCCATGTCAGGTAATGTGGTTGCACGGGTTAATTGTTCAGGCGGCTGCTAGGGCAGTACTTTGTTTTTCAAAAAACATCTCCACCTCCGACTGTTCCCAACAGCTCGGGTTTTCGTAAACATCTCCGATTGCTCCCAGCAACTCGGGTTTTATAAAACACTTGCTCGCCGCTTGCTCCCAGCAACTCGGGTTTTTCTTTCGGAAATCTTTTTAGTAAAACCAGGCTCCCATCCTAAGAGTTTGAGGTGAGAATAAAAGGATATACTGCTAGATAAAATATGATTTTCTTTATAGCCCCTTCAACAACAAGGTACCTAAAGTGAATACTTAGTTTTATAACACCTATTATAATCTAGTAGATAACTTTGGCCAAACAATGTTTTGAAAAAATAGCTTTTGGGTGGCAAAGTACCACAAAAGATATAAAACATGCATTATTTTATTTTGAAAACAAAACATGCTTTGAAATTACTAGGATTCATAGTGGTGAGGTTGCTTGCCTGGCTCAGCAATATGTCCATGGTCTTGATCTTGATGTTCCTCAGGTTCACTCCTCGCGTCCAGTTCCTTCCCGACCGTATCTAACGTCGCAAACAGGAAAAAAGGAGCAACACTCAAAATACAAGACAATGCCATAAGGACATAACAAACACCAAGCACTGCACCCAACACTAAGCTAACAATTCAAGGGCAAGCAATTCACTTAGTTAAGCAATAACAAGCATCAAATCCATATAACTAAGACAAACAACAACACACCTAAGAAAATATATACAACACCCCTAATTGTTATAAATGGTACTTCTAACTACACACTTAAACAAAACACCTCTTAGGGTGATTAGATACTTTAGCAGGGTTTATATATTAGTTTCAGGAAATACTCCAGACAAAAGTATTTTAATAAATAAGGAAGTACTCCAGACAAAAGTATCTTAACAAGCAAGCATTAACACTAGCATTAAGCACACTCACATGCAAGCATGTTACTAGCTCTAGGAACACATACTAAAAAGTAGTTAATCAACCAATAAAGTTTATTACAACTGCTCACACAAGTTGTTGATAAAGAGCTAAAAGGATGCATGTGAGTTATTTAATAGAACATCACAAACATTACTGCAAAGGAGCGTGTTGACAACAATCTAAATTGTTTAAAGCATGCAGCAAGCATCACAAAACACAGACAACTACTGGATAAGAATCTAACACAAAAACACAACCACATACAAAGCATATAGAAACACTTGGTGCCATTTTTAGGGTACAAAGTGGATTATGTTAAACACAAACAAGATATGCACCACAACACTGTTAAAGCATTTAAACCAAGTTATTATGGTTTAAGTTAAGGTTCTGGACTCTAAGTTCATTAAAAGCATACACACCATTTTACAGGATTAAAACATGGGACTAACTTAAGTCTATAATTAGTTCACAAGTTGTTGTTTTGGTAGAAAAGGCATAACTACTAAAATAATGATCATAAAATTAAACCCTTCTACCAGAATACTCCTAGTACTTATACCAAGCTGTGAAAATTGGATTTGCATCAAAAGCTATTACCAAACAGGAATTAAAAATCACCCAAATGGTACTGTTATCAAAACCAAAAAGATTGTAGTTACTGTTTTAGGAATCTCATGCATGCAAAGTTAATGTATTTGGATAGGTACTGACTAAGGCTTTCTGTAGAAATTGGATTCACTCCATTTGAATACTCCTAGCTCAAGATATACTAGTTTTAGTGGGAGACAGACATTTGATTAATAATTAAGCACAATACTAAGTATAATTTATTTTTGGACAAATCTAGTTTTGCATGATAAATAAAATACATAGGTACTCCACAAAATTACTCCTAAACCACTTGCACAAACATATTTAGCACAAACAAGTAAGACCAGATACATGCAAATAACAGAAAATAAACATATTTATTTTCAAGTGTAATAACACACGGTTTTGGAAAATAGTTCACCAAGAGCAAAATATAAGCTAGAAATTCTACCAAACTACGAAATGATAGATACTACTCATATCTACCACATGCAATTGGATTTACTCCAAAAAGTATTTTTAATAAAGAATTAAAAATCACCAAACAGCTACTGTTGTTAATCTTAAACTTGATAGAACTTTATTTATACACATCTCCTGCATGCAAGGCTTATAGATCTAGGTAGGTATTCTTCTAGGCTTTACAGAGAGTTAAAGTTTGCAGAATTTGGATCTATAAAACTCAAGTTATTAAATAAATGGTGAAAACTATACTTTTTACTAGATCTAACCTAGCACACCCATAAGTACATATTTTTGAGAATGGCCAGTCCCACATGGTTAATAAAACTACTATGCATGTAACAAAATTTGAATCAATCAATTTGGACAAATATATCTCCCACAAATGAATTAAAACTGCACTGCCAGAATACAGGGAAATAAACAGGAAAAGATTTTAAAAGGAAAAAGAATAGAGGGGCTGGATCTGGCCCAGCAACGGCCGGGCGAGCTGGGCCGGCCCACGGTGGCGCGCGCCCAGGCGAAGGGGTTAAGCGGCCGTCGGATTCGGCAGGGAGGGCTGAGATTAGATCGTGCTGCGTTCAAAGGTGACCGTAGATGGAAACATCGGACGGCTCCCAGCCTTCTTCTTCCTCCCGACCGGAAGAACAGAGGCCGGAACCCTAGCTACGGCCACGAGCTCGAGGGGCTCACCTAGGGGACCAGAGGGGCGACGAGGAGGGGTCGAGGAGGGTGCGGGAGCTCGAGGCGGTGCAGGGGAGGGCTTGGTTCGCTCGGGGGCGCCTCGGAGCGGTGGCGGGGTCGACGGCGTCCGTGGCGGTCACAGCGTGGCAGCGGAGGCTTCGGCGTACCTGCACGCAAACAAAGGTGTCTCAGGGGTAGGCCACAGAGAGGGGAGAGAGATAGTGCAGAAATATGAAGACGAGAGGGACGGCAACGGCGACGAGCTTGCTCGAAGCATCCGGGCCCGAGCTGAGTTCATCACGTGTTCCAGGCCAGCAGAGGTCGAGAGGGGATGCAGTATCACAAGAGGTGGGAGCCCGGAGGTGTGTGAGTGCAATGGGCAAGGTGAGAGGGCAGGAGGGGGGTATGTGGGCTTAAGCTCGAGGGGGAGGCCGGTTCCATGTCACGGGCATGGGCACAGGGACAGAGAGAGCTCGGGCTGTGGATTGGTGGAGAGGGGCGGTGGAGGTCATCATTAGGGCACTGCGGCTCGTCCATGGATGCTAGCAATTGGGTTGGAGCCGTTGGAATCATACGAGTATGGGGTGAGGTCTTGTCTGCCCCTTAGCTGCTCGACATAATGCCCACAAGAAGAGGACAAAGGGGAGGCAGGGCTGGGGTAGGTCAGGTCTGAGGGAGAGGTCGTGGGCAAGGGTTGGGCAAGTTTCACTGCCCTGCTAAAGGTAAATTCGAACATGGCTCCTAAGGGTAAAAGACTGATTTACAGAAAATTTCAGTATAGTATAGGCACAAACACACGCATGAAACGATGAGGTTTCAAACAGGAAATGTTCAAACAACACATTGGGGTGTGGGACAACATGCCAAGGAAGGATTCTGTGGTGATGCATTGTCCTAGGGACCCATTTAAGCATAATAACATGTGTGTGAAAATGCTATAAAATAATTCTGGACTGTGCACAATTTAGATTAACCAAGTTTGCATAGTTGCTCTAGTCACAGAGTTGCTCTAAAAGTTAAAGATTAAATTGGCAGGGCTAGTAGAGGTGTTGTAGAAGATGCTAGATGAGTAGCATGTCCAAAATGTTCAGAAGAAACACAAATGCTAAGGCTCTAGAAATGCTAAAAGTTAACAGGAATTATGATATCTTTTCATCATTATGTAATTTACTTGTTTGAAAAATATTTTTAGTCAAACAACTTAAGAAGAGGGAGGCAAGTTCCAAGCATGAAAAACCATCAAAAAATTGTCTATGACTCCCATTCAAGCAACAACCATTCACTTAATACAAACATAGCCACATGCCTCTCATAGGAATACTCATTCTAGGCAAACAATTTAAACACATGTCAAATAGATCAAACACACAAACAAATAGATAACGAATACCACTTTTAAGATGATGCAAATATATTTGTGAGGTGGTGATCAATTGTGCATGACAAGTTATGAGGATAAGTGGGTAAATCCATCCTGGGTAATCTTTTCAAAAGAGGTTTGAATTAAGAGGTTTTAAATAAGGGTTGCTAACACTAGCAACATAGTAAACTCAAAATATATTAGGACTCATTATCTGGTCCTTTATAGTTTTGCAAACATATAACTTTTGGGAATAATTTTATTTTCTCAACTAATAGGTCTTAGGGTAGTTGCTAAGATCATAGTAAATATAGTTTGTTGAAAATAAGATAGGAGAAGATATATGGACTATTTCACTTGTCATGACATTGATTCACAAGGGTCATGCCACAGCTTGGTGGATTTTAATAGGTGGTTATTTTGAGGTCAACAATACAAACACAGACCACAACATGGCAAACACAGCCAACAGGAGTAAAGCACACCTATTAACAAGACATTTCAAAAAGTTTTTGACGGTTCAGAATTTTGGGTGTGTTAATATTAAGTTTTTCTTGTTTCCAAAATTTGGGACGTTACAGTTCTAAATGTTGCTTTTGTGATAAAGATGGAACGATACAATATCTTTTGATTTGTTGCCCACTTGCTTGTGTAAATTTTCGTATTATTCATATGTCATTCAATATTACTCCACCAACTAATATCCACTACAAGAAGTATGCTCATTTGTGACGCTTCAAAATCGTCACTGAAACATCATTGTAATCGGTTTGTGACATTTTTTAAATGGTCGAAATCTGAGCGTCAGTAATGAACTTTCGTGACATTTTTTTGAAACGTCATAAGCTGTGTGACGTTCTAGAAAACGTTAGTGTTTTATGTTGTTTTAAAAAACGTCACTATCGATCCGGCCACGCCCCGTCAGATCCGACGTGGCAAAATTGTGACGATTAAAAAATATCACTAAGTGAATTCAGCCCGGTCCGTTCGGTATGTTATATGGGCTAAGCCCATTATGTTTGTTGGGCCTTGGCCTGTTACGTGCCCAATTTCTTATTGGACCTTGGCCTTTTTAGTCATTGTTTTTTGGTCCTTAGCCTTTTTAAGATCCATTATAGTTTTCGGCCTTGTCCTTTTTAGGGTCCATTAAATTAGGCCCACTTGTCACAAATGTCCCACATGTCAAAAAAAGTCGAAATTTTCAGATCAATTTCATCCACTAGTCTTTGACACGTTTTATTCAGAAAAATTCGAAGCACGTACCACAGATATTTTGCAAAATGGGAGAGCACCATTTTTATAAAATATTAGACCACATTTAATGTACAAATAAGGAAATTTTTGTGTCTAAAAAGCTTTCCTTCCACCCCTTTTTAAAAAGACAAATTTCCGCTGAATCAGCTAGAAGCGGGTCAAATTTGAACTACATGTGCTTTATATTTTGCGCATGATTTTTGAAAAAAATTCATTTCTAAGTAAAAAAATAGATGTTTCATCAGAGATATACCAAGATTTTCACAAAATTGCACCCTAGATACGAACAGTCACGCCCGCCGTTTTGACCGTATTTTGAAATATGCGCATAGAAAGAAATCAAAAAGATGTAAATCCTTCGCAAAGTGTCATTATATATGACCTAGTTTCAAGGAAAAATAACAAACTTGGAAAATGGAAGATATTTTCAAAAGGTGTTCAGAAAAATGACCTCTCATGTATGAAGATTCGTGGCTTTCAACCCAAATGACCAATGTTATGGTGATAACCATAACATAGTTTCTTCAGATGTTCCCATATTGCTCATAAGCATGCATATTGGAATGGAGAACAATGTTGCCGAAGAAAGTTTTCCATTTCTTTGCACACAAACAACATTTTTCATTTTCCGAGTGCAAAAAATGGGTTTTTTGTGAAGCACCTACCAAAGATATGTTGAAAAATGGGAGAGCACCATTTTTATAAAATATTAGACAACATTTATGTACAAATAATCAAATGGTTGTGTCTGAAAAGCTTTCCTTCCACCCCTTTTTAAAAAGTCAAATTTCCACTGAATCAGTTGGAAGCGGGTCAATTTTGAACTACAGATGCTTTATATTTTGCTCATGATTTTTCGAAAAAATCATTTTTAAGTACAAAAGTAGATGTTTCATCAGAGAGATATACCAAGATTTTCACAAAATTCCACCCCTAGATACGAATGGTCACGCCCACCGTTTTGACCGTATTTTGAAATAAGCGCATAGAATTCCAAAAAAAATGATGTAAATCCTTCGCAAAGTGTCATTATATATGACCTAGTTTCAAGGAAAAATAAGAAACTTGGAAAATGGAAGATATTTTGAAAAGGTGTTCACAAAAATGACCTCTCATGTACGAAGATTCGGGGCTTTCAACCCAAATGACCAATGTTACGGCGATAACCATGACATAGTTTTTTCAAATGTTTCCATATTTCTCATAAGCACGCATATTGGAATGGAGACCAGTGTTGCTGAAGAAATTTTTCCATTTCTTTGCACACAAAAAACATTGTTCATTTTCCGAGTGCAAAAATTGGGTTTTTTTCGTGAAGCATGTACCAAAAACAGGTTGCAAAATGGGAAAGTACCATTTTATAAACTATTAGACCACATTTTATGTACAAATAACCAAATTGTTGTGTCTAAAAAGCTTTCCTTCCAACCCTTTTTTAAAAGACAAATTTGCGCCGAATCAGTTGGAAGTGGGTCAATTTTGAACAACAGGTGCTTTATATTTTTCTCATGATTTTTTGAAAAAAATCATTTCTAAGTACAAAAGTAGATGTTTCATCAGAGATATACCAAGATTTTACAAAAATCCGCCCCTAGATACGAATGGTCACGCCCTCCGTTTTGACTGTATTTTGAAATAAGCGCATACAATTCAAAAAAATCAAATCTTTGTCATCAAATACTTTTTTACTGGTTAATGACTGTATCTATTATTGTATAATGACACATGATCCGAACGAGGCCGACCGACCCTTTCCTCACTCACCGACCGAACGGCTCCCAACCGGAAGAACAATCCCGATCGGCCCGGCCCAGCAAGGAAGGGACTCTATGTGATAATTTTGACATCGAGAGTGAACCCAGCGTGACTCCATCTCCCCGGTGCGCGAGTCCACCCCTACGGGAGTCCACCCCGGAGCGTGCAAAGAGTCCACTCCAGCGGGAGTCCACCCCGGAGCTTGCAAAGAGTCCGCCCACCGGCAATAGGACCTTCTCAATGAGGCAGAAGATGGTTGCCGGTGCGTCGAGTGGTGCTTCAAAGGACACCTACAAGTACGGGCCTTCATTGAAGGATCTTCCGGTGTTAACTTACCACCTGACCGTTGAGGAGAATGCTCCCTTGGTCAAAGCTCACAATGATGCACACTTTGCGAAGAAAGTGCCCGAGCAAAAACAGGTACTAAACCCTAAGGGTGTTAAACACTTTTTAGACATCGTTTGTGATCCTGACTGTAGAACTTTGCCTGATAACTATGAACGCTCTATCTCGAAGAGTTTTGACACACAAGAGGAGAATAAAAAGAAAAGGTTCGCTGCACAGAAGAAGAAGAAGAAGAAGGCGAAACAGGTTCCCCAGCTCGGAGAACAGAAAGTACAGTCGGTCGCCCCGCTGAAGGTTCAGACAGACAAGCGTCCCAACGTTGGGACAAATATTCCTGGTTCAGACTACATGGACGATGATGCATTTGACGCACTTTTCCCCAAGACGACCGAGATAGCACGGAAGTTTGTCTACGGGAAAGATCTTCTCCCTCCTGATGAGATGGTGCGTCTAGCTTTTCAAATGCGGAGATTGCATGACTGGTACATGAAGGTTGCAAAGGACAATCAATTACGTGACATACCGAGAAGACCAATTCTTCATCGACAACGAGATATGTGTCAAATTTGAAGAATTATGGCAGTTATACAACCGGCGTGCTCTCAACGCAACTATCATGAGTTGCTATGTTCTGTAAGTGATTTTTTCTAAGTGTCTAGCTGAGCATGTAATTATCCTCACTAATTGAGCCTGTAATTATCCTCACTATATTCTTTCGTATGCTATTATATATGCAGGTGCCTGCTTATCGAGTGCAAAAGGAAAAGACTCTGGGAAGTTGGGTTCGTTGACCCATTTATCGTTAACTGCAAAAACATAGAGCGGAAGCCCGAGGACTGCGATGAGGCATTGTTGAGGTCGCTATTGAGGCAAACACAGGCGGCAGATATACTTCTTCCTTACAACTTCAAGTGAGTGTGACTGTCTTGAACACATTTCTATATTGCTAATTACTAGATGTTAAGTTTAATTGATGAGTTATATGCATGCCTCACTATATAAACGTGTGCAGCTACCATTGGATTCTACTGGACATTATCATTGACAAGGGAGTAGTTGAAGTCTTTGACTCATTACGCAAACCAGAATCATACTACCAGGACTTGATTGACATGCTTCAGAGGTAATTTCAACCATTAATCCATTTCATGATATCAAGTAATCATAACTCATTTATTCATTTGCTTTTGCGAGTAGGGTTTGGAAAATATTCATCAAGAGAGAGAAGGGTGAATGGAAACCAGAGCTGACTATTAAATATATTGATGTAAGTGTACTACTATTAAACATAGTCTCTTTGATTCATCATCATTTTGGATTATTATTTAATTAATTTATATTCTCGTAAAGACCTTGAAGCAACCCCCGGGAAATGAATTATGTGGATTCTACGTCTGCGAGTTCATGAGGAAATTGAGCGTTGAGCATGCGTCGCGTGATAAAAGAATGGATGTGAGTGTGACTGTCTTACAATATATTTCAATCTTATTATGATTTGATATATATATACACAAAACTAATATATTCATATTGATCTCCTTTAAAGCTTAACGACAAGCGGGGCGCCATCCTACCACATCAGCGCGTAGAAGCAATTCAAGAGGAGTTGGCGGGATTTATTCTTGAGGAGATGCATCCAAAGGGAGAATACCATAATCCAAAATATAGTTATGCCACATGAAAGAAACTCACGACGTAATGAGGAGGATGTATGTAATTATTGCGATCTCTATATACCGGATTGTATATATGTATATATGTATGTAATAGCGTAGTATGAATATGTCCTATATCTAAATTATATTATATATCAACGTGTACCGTATGTAGTAGCGTAGAATACATATACGAAAGTATATTCCGTATGCATCAACGTGTACCGTGTATATATATAATACCGTATGTATGTAAAACAGTAGATGAAAAGAAAACATAAAATAAAATTGGAGTACCCTAAATTGCAGTGAAGAAAAGAAAACAGATAACATAAAAAAAAAGGAAACGAAAAATAAATTGCAAAACCCTAAAACCGTCAACCCTTTAGTACCAGTCGGTGTTACCGACCGGTACTAAAGGTCTCCAGGCGAAACGCTGCCCAGCGCCCCACGTGGAGCCGTTTTAGTACCGGTCTATAAGCAACCGGTACCGTTGTTGGGGGGCATCAGTCCCGATTGCGAAACCGGTACTAAAAGCCCTCACCGGCCGGTACAGTATGCCCGTTTCCTACTAGTGCACTAGTGGAAAACGGACCTTTCGTCCAGACCAGTAGTCCCGGCCGGGTTTGAGGCCGGTACTAATGTGCCATTAGTACCGGTCCGAGCGGCCAGAGAGGAAGGGAGCATCAGTACTAGTTCTTTATGAACCTTTAGTACCGGTTGGTGTAACCAACCGGTACTAAAGGGTTGGCGGCAGGCGCTGCAGTGGGGGGGCCCGCGGAGTGAACCTTTAGTACCGGTTTGTAATACAAACCGGTACTAAAGGTCTTCACTATATTTATCTTCCACCCCGAGCCAGCACCATTTTTCCAGCTCGAGCACACTCCATTTTTGCTCTCTCTGTCCTCTCCAAGAGCTCTAGTTCACCACATTTTTCTCTAACATTTGTCTAGATTGGTGGCACCTACCTATATAAGGGTTAGCACCTTCATCTACTCTTCCGGCATTTCAAGTTTAGCTCATTTTCTTGCTAGTTTAACTCATTTGATTTTTGTAATGCAAGCAAGGTGTTTGATAAAATGCCTAAGTTAATAATTTCCTTTGTTTTATATGCATTTTAAGTTCAAACTAAAGTATGATTTGTGGTTTTTTGTAGTGTCGTCCCGTCCCCTTCCTCACCGCCGTCGATCTCCCGCGTCGTCCCGTCGCCGACACCACCTCGGTGAGCCTCTTGTTTTTATCTTTTATTTTTAAAAATCTTAGTTATATAATTATTTGTGTAACTTTTTGTTATATATAGTGTCATGGTTTTGACATCTGTCCACACCGGCTATCGCCCGCTCTATTATTCGGATGTGGTACGATTGTTTGTTATAAGTATATGTTTGTTTAATTTCGTGTTTATAACAATGAGCCCGACCCTATTATCGAGTTTTTAGTAAAAGAAAACAATGATTTGAAAGCTAAATTGAAAAGAAGTGAAGATCTTCGTCTCGAAGAGAAGATGAAATGGGAGTTGAAGATTGCCGACGTCGTCGATGATAACGAGATCAAGATGGAGGCAATGCGCTTGGATCACGAGATCAAGATGAATGCAATGCGCTTGAAGCTTAAAAAGTTTAGAAAATATATCATTAGTCAAGAGGCTTGGTATTATTATGTTGTTGGTTCAATAATTACCTTAGTTGCGGTTTTGATCGCATTTGTCGTTGGATTTAAATTCTTTAGCTAGTTCTATGTTAGTTTCAATTAATGAATGTTTATGAGAACTATGTATTAGATTTGTTTAAATATGGTGAACTTGTATGAATAAATTGGTCACGTATCTCTCTATTCATGATATATATATATATAGCTATAGTGTAATGGTTTTGGATATATTTACATAATGCAGATGAATCGACAATGGATGTACGTTGACCGACACTCTCCGGAGTTCATGACCGGCGTGCTAGATTTTATCCGTGTTGCTGAGGCAAATAAGCGGGATAGTTTTATGTACTGTCCATGTTGTGCTTGTAAGAATATCAAGGGTTACTCCAAATCAAAAACCATTCACATCCACCTGTTTGAGTCCGGTTTCATGTCCGGCTATAATTGTTGGACCACACACGGAGAAACAGGGGTCATAATGGAAGACAATGAAGAAGAAGAGGACGATGACAACTATCCTGAGTTTCCTGAATATGACGGTACTACAATGGGGGAACCTGGAGAAGACGCGCCTGAAGAAGAGGCGCCGGATGTGCCCGCTGATGATCTTGCTCGGGCCATTGCTGATGCACAGAGAAATAGCGTAAGTCAGAGGGAGTGGTTGAAATTGGAGCGCATGTTAGAGGATCATAAAAAAAATTGTACCTAGGTGTCGAAGA
This sequence comes from Poa annua, assembly GCA_026929855.1. Classification (NCBI taxonomy): domain Eukaryota; kingdom Viridiplantae; phylum Streptophyta; class Magnoliopsida; order Poales; family Poaceae; genus Poa; species Poa annua. The sequence goes on from CM049434.1 coordinate 59,757,143, forward strand.
TGACCAAAAAAAGCTGGGTACCACGCTGGATTTGCTGCAATGGAAGGCTGAGAATGGTGTATCGGACAAGGGGTTTGAAAAGTTGCTGAAAAAGATAAAGAAGATGCTTCCAAAGGATAACGAATTGCCCGACAGTACGTACGAGGCAAAGAAGATCGTCTGTCCTCTAGGATTAGAGGTGCAAAAGATACATGCATGCATTAATGACTGCATACTCTACCGCGGTGAGGAGTACGAGAATCTGAATGCATGCCCGGTATGCGGTGCATTGCGGTATAAGATCAGGCGAGATGACCCTGGTGAAGTTGAGCGCGAGCGCCCCAGAAAGAGGGTTCCTGCCAAGGTGATGTGGTATGCTCCTATAATACCACGGTTGAAACTTTTGTTCAGCAACAGAGAGCATGCCAAGATGTTGCGATGGCACAAAGAGGACCGTAAGAAAGACGCGATATTCAGACACCCCGCTGATGGGTCGCAGTGGAGAAAAATCGACAGAGAGTTCCCAGACTTTGCAGATGACGCAAGAAACTTAAGGTTTGGTCTAAGTACGGACGGCTTCAATCCTTTTGGGGAGCAGAGCAGCAGTCATAGCACCTGGCATGTGACTCTATGTATTTACAACCTTCCGCCTTGGTTGTGCATGAAGCGAAAGTTCATTATGATGCCAGTGCTCATCCAAGGACCGAAGCAACCCGGCAGCGAGCTTGATGTGTACCTCAGGCCATTAGTTGACGAACTTTTAGAGTTGTGGCGGGAAGAAGGTGTACGTGTGTGGGATGAGCACAAACAGGAGGATTTTGACCTTCGAAGGTTGCTTTTCGTAACGAGCAATGATTGGCCTGCTCTTAGTAACATCTCAGGACAGACAACTAAGGGATACCATGCATGCACACACTGTTTGGATGATACTGAATGTATATACTTGGATAAATGTAAGAAGTGTGTGTACCTGGGGCATTGATGACCCACAAGTATAGGGGATCGCAACTGTCTTCGAGTGAAGTAAAACCCAAATTTATTGATTCGACACAAGGGGAGCCAAAGAATATTTATAAGCCTTAACAACGGAGTTGTCAATTCAGCTGCACCTGTGAATAGACTTGCTCGAGACAGATTATCAGTAGCAACAGTTTTATAGCTGTGACAGTAGTGAAATAACAGCAACAATAGAGTAAAAACAGCAGTGATCATTATAGTAGATTATAGTAGACAGCAGGATTAAAATCATGTAGGCATAGGGACGGATGAACGGGCGTTGCATGGATGAGATATTTCATATAATAGCCAAGTCATGGGCATTTGTAGATACATAAGATAAAGCATCCAAGTATTAATTAACCATAGGTATGTGTTCCAATTTAGTTGTGCACATCATCTTTTGTCCTACCAGCCCGTTTGCAGCGGGGCCTCAAGGGAAACTACTGGTAATTAAGGTACTCCTTTTAATAAAGTACTGGAGCAAAGCATTAACATTCCGTGAACACATGTGATCCTCATATCACAGCCATCCCCTCTGGTTGTCCCAATTACTGTCACTTTGGGGCCTCGGGTTCCGGACAATAATACGTGTATACAACTCATAGATATGATCTAAAATAATAATTATCTTCATGATACAATAACATGTTCAGATCTGAAATCATGGCACTCGGGCCCTAGTGTCAAGCATTAAGCATAACAAGTTGCAACAATGACGTAAAACACCGATAACGGATACTAGGCACCATGCCCTAATGATATTACAGCTATTACATGAACTATCTCATCCAATCCCTACCATCCCCTCAAGCCTACAGCGGTGGATTACTCACACATGGATGGGGGAAACATGGATGGTTGATGGAGAAGTGGTGGTGATGACGATGGCGATGATCCCCTTCGATTCCCCGTCCCGGCGGAGTGCCGGAACAGGAACTTCTGGTCCCCGAATTGAGTTCCGAGGAGGCGGCGGCGCTCGGGTGTGTTTTTGGGAAAAGTCTCTCCGTGGGTTCTGTTTTTAGGTCAGGGGGGCCTTATATCCGAGAGGGGGACTCGAGGGCGTGGTCGAGTCGGCCACACCATGTGGTGGCGCGGCTAGGAGCCTGCCGCGCCTCCACGTGGTGTGGGCGGCTCGGTGCCCCCCTCCGTCTCCTCTTCTGGCTCCTGGGGTCTTCAAGGAAAATATGGACTTTGGCAATTTTTCTGGTATTTTTCCTAAAAGTTGATTTCCTTAACAAAAACGAGACACCAGGGCAATTCTGCTGAAAACAGCGTTAGTCCGTGTTAGTTGCATTCAAAACACACAAATTAGAGGTAAAACAATAGCAAAAGTGTTCGGGAAAGTAGATACGTTTTGGACGTATCAGGCATCGTCGATTTCTTCCGGTCAGGCATAACGTACGGAAGAAAGGCAAGCATTTCAAAGGTGAGGCTGATCACCGTAGGAGGCCTATGGACCGTACTGGTGAACAAATATTTGATATGGTCAAGGATTTAAAAGTAATCTTTGGAAAGGGTCCTGGAGGACTACAGTTTCCGTATGACGCTAACGGGCACGCACCCATGTGGAAAAGAAATCTATATTTTGGGAGCTACCATATTGGAATGTCCTAGAGGTTCGATCTGCAATCGACGTGATGCACGTGACGAAGAATATTTCCGTGAACCTGCTAGGCCACTTGGGCATGTATGGGAAGAAAAAAAACATAGAGGCAACACGGGAGGACCAGAAACGTTTAAAAGAACGAGACGGCCTGCTTCCAGAACACTATGAAGGTCCTGCCAGCTATGCTCTAACCAAACAAGAGAAAGAAATATTTTTTGAATGTCTTAGCAGTATCAAGGTCCCGTCTGGCTTCTCGTCGAATATAAAGGGAATAATAAATGTGGCACAGAAAAAATTTCAAAACCTAAAGTCTCATGACTGCCACGTGATTATGACGCAATTGCTTCCGATTGCATTGAGGGGGCTTCTACCGGAAAATGTTCGAGCACCCATTGTGAAGCTTTGTGCATTCCTCAATGCAATATCTCAGAAGGTAATCGATCCAATGATCCTACCAAGGTTACAGAATGATGTGGTCCAGTGTCTTGTCAGCTTTGAGTTGGTGTTCCCCCCATCCTTCTTCGATGTAATGACGCATGTCTTGGTTCACCTAGTCGAAGAGATTCAAATTCTCGGTCCCGTATTTCTACACAATATGTTCCCATTTGAGGGTTCATGGGAGTCTTAAAGAAATATGTTCATAACCGTGCTAGGCGAGAAGGAAGCATCTCCAAGGGCTATGGATCCGAGGAGGTCATTGAGTTTTGTGTTGACTTTATTCCTGACATTAATCCGATTGGTGTTCCTCAGTTGCGACATGAGGGGAGACTGAGTGGAAAAGGCACTCTAGGAAAAAAAGTATTAGTATGTAGGGACGGACCTTCTTTCAGTCAAGCACACTACACAGTTCTACAAAATTCCTCGTTGGCAGCTCCGTATATCCAGGAACACATGAAAATTTACGATCCGAGAACCTGGTGGAGGATGAGTTCTGGATTAAAGATCAACACAAGGTGAAATTCAGCGGTTGGTTGCAAACACATCTCATGAGTGACACCAAAGTTGGAGTTCAGCTGTACTTGTTGGCCAGGACACCATCTTCCACTATAGTCACTTTCGAAGGGTACGAGATAAATGGGAATACATTTTACACGATCGCTCAAGATAAAAAGAGCACCAATCAAAACAGTGGTGTCCGCTTTGACGCAACAAACAACAATGGGCAAAAGGACACATATTATGGTTACATAGAGGAGGTATGGGAACTTGAGTATGGACCTTCGTTTAAGGTCCCTTTGTTTCGGTGCAAATGTGTCAAGCTGAATGCAGGTGGGGTAAAGGTAGACCCGATGTACGGAATGACAACAGTGGATCTGAACAATCTTGATTACAAAGACGAACCGTTCGTCCTATCAAATGATGTAGCTCAAGTTTTCTACGTGAAAGACATGTCTACAAAACCGAAAAAAAAAGAAAAAACATGGAAGCGAATACATCAGACGAGCCAAAACGCCACATAGTTCTTTCAGGGAAAAGAAACATCGTGGGAGTAGAGGACAAGACAGACATGTCAGAAGATTATGATAAGTTTGATGAAATTCCGCCCTTCAAAGTCAACACTGACCCAAGCATCACGTTAAATAATGAAGATTCCCCATGGTTCCGGCGCAAAGTTATGCAATCGAAGAAAAGGAGGAATAATACAACAATAGATGGGAATATTGGTGATGTGTAATACTGTATTAAACCTTTTATGTAACTTGTACCAATATGCACCTATTTGTGTAAAACTGTAAAACAGTAGATGGGAATATTGGTGATGTGTAAAACTCAGAAGAAAACTCTAAACACTGATTTTTATGTCATGGTGGGGCATATGCAGGGAATCTGAATGATTTGTATTTGGTCGATGAACTGAAGTATTTTCTAGATAGAACAAAACACACGGTATTACCTGCATACAGCCCCACGTTGGCTCGTGAGTGCCCGCATATCAAATGCACCGTGAGGCGTATGCAGGGAATCCGAATGCCTTGTATTCGGTCGATGAACTGAACTATTTTGTAGATGCATGGAACAAAACACACGGTTTCCCCTGCATACAGCCCAATGGTGGCTCGTGAGTGCCTGCATATCAAATGCACCGTTGGACGTATGCAGGGAATCCGAATGCTTTGTATACCGAAATGAACTAGAATGAGGAGACACTGAGTGCCGAACATGTCCGAGAGGGGAGCTATATATAGGGTCATGTGACTCACGGAGTGGTCGTGATAGTGCTGATCCAAAAGCTCACAAGCCCTCAAAAGAAACACATCTTGATCCAACGGCTCACAAGTGCTTTAAAGAAACACACGATCCGTGTGCTTCTTTAGTCCCGGTTGGTGTTACCAACCAAGACTAAAAAAATGGAAAATGATATTTATGAAAATAATTTCAAGATTTCCTTTGGCATGATTGTTTCTTATACCAAGATCTTTATCACAAACTATGCCGTGGAAATGACCATAACTTTATCATTTGGCTTGAAACTTATAAATATTTACAGATGATAGACATTTTTGTGAAGACTTTTTTTTGGATATTTTGTCAAAAATCAAGTTTATCATTTTTCATAGCAACTAGTACACATATAAGGTCCCCATGCTAAAGGATTTCCTTTTTTTTTAGGTGTTTCATTTTTTCATAAAAACGATCAAAACGGTCGCGATGACTATTCATCGAAAGAGGTAATATTTTCTTGAACTATGAATGTTTCTGTGATATAAGCACCAGTTGTGTATCTTAAAATGATTTTTCCAAAAATTTCAGACCAAACTATCAAACAGTTGTAGTTCAAATTTGAATTACTTTCGAAAAATCGACATAAACTCATTTAACTAGGGGAAATTAGGTAGAAATCAAAGAAAAACCTAATACTTGGGGATTATCCATCATATGTGGACTACTCTTTGTGAAAATTAGATGGGTGCCATTTTGCATCATATTTTTTGTACTTTGTTCACAAAAAAGTCTTTTTTGGCACTTAAAAAAATAGAAAATGATATTTATGAAAATAATTTCAAGATTTCCTTTGGCATGATTGTTTATCAATACCTTTTATTTTTATGCACCTATTTCTGGAATACCTTTTATTTTTATCAATACCTTTTATTTTTATCAATTCCCTTTATTTTAAATGTTACATTTTTTAATATCTAATTTTTGTAATTTGTTGAAAATGTGTTCTTGAATATAGATATGATTTTTAGTAATTATTACAAACTAATTTAACTAGGTTTAGACAATTACATCAGTAGATATCAAAAAACAGAAAAGAGAAAAGAGAAATAAAATGAAAAAGATCTTTAGTACCGGTTGTTGGTTGCAACCGGTACTAAAGGTTTTCGTTTGGCGCCAGAAAAGGACCTTTAGTACCGGTCCGAGGCTGCAACCGGTACTAAAGGGGTGCGCATTAAATGCCCAGTGCCCAGATCGGGCAGTTCTCACTCTCACAGACACAGACGCAGGACTTCGACGCCATCGACGGAGACGAGGTGCCGCTCCGCTCCCAGAAGCCGTGCCGCCGTCATCTCCCCCGCGCCGTGCCGCCGCCGTCGATTCCAACCGCGCCGTCGTCGATTCCCCCGCCTCCGGCCAGTTCATCTCCACTCGGTGAGCCCGCCTATTCTCTCCCTCTTCTCGTCACGCCGCCGTCGTCGATTCCAACTGCGCCGCCGTCTTGTTGATTCTTGCCTCGTCGCGCCGTCGTCTCCCCGCCTCCGCCGCGTCGCGCGTCGATTCAGCCGGGGCCGCTTAGTCGCTAGCTAGGGTTAGGTCTCGGCTCGCCTTGGCGTGTTCGGATTCCGCTAGGTCACTGATACGTCTCAAACGTATCTATAATTTCTTATGTTCCATGCTTATATTATACCAATTGCTACATGTTTTATATACACTTTGTGTTGTTTTATGCATTTTCTGGGACTAACCTATTAAGAAGATGCCACAGTGCCAGTTCCCTGTTTTCTGCTATTTTTGGTTCCAGAAAACCACTTAAGGAAATATTCTCGGAATTGGACGATTTTTATGCCAAAGTCCCTATTTTTCCCAACAACACCAAGCAAGTTTGCTGGCGCCGTTGCCAGGGAGACCTTCAGACGTGTTCTTCATCTCCTACTGGTTCGATAACCTTGGTTTCATAACTGAGGGAAGACTTGCCGCTGCACTCATCATACCTTCCTCTTGGGGTTTTCCCAACAACACCACCGTGTGCATCAAGCAAATTTTCTGGCACCGTTGCCGGGGAGATCGAGACACATCTGCAAGGGGAGTCTCTGAACGGACAGATGTCGCCTAGAGGGGGGGGGGGGGGTGAATAGGCGATTAAAAACTTTTTCCGGGGAGCCGGAATTTCCGAGCCAAGATGGACCGGAAATTCCGGTATGCTTGATAAAGGCGGAATAAAACTAGTGTTTTACTTTAGCGAGCATACAACCTAAATATACTAGGTTCACCTATGTGCACCAATAACTTATGCTAAGCAATACAAGTAACAAGGTGATAGCAAGATATATATATGACTTCAAGCACGAAGGCTATCACAATGTAAAGTGCATAAGTAAAGAGCTCGGGTATAGAAATAACCGAGGCACGCGGAGACGAGGATGTATTCCCGAGTTCCACCCAAAGGGTGTACGTCTCGTTGGAGAGGTGTGCGCAACCACAACAGGTTAGCCGCAACGCCACCAAGGCTCACCTTCTTCTCCTGATGAACTCAACCACAAAAGGTTGCGAGTTCACCTTCCACTATTGATCCCCTTTTGGGCGGAGATCGAATCCCTTACAACAATCTTGAGGCACACACCCACAACTTAATTGGGGGCTCCCAAGTCTTGAGGCACACACCCACAACTTAATTGGGGGCTCTCAAGTGACCACAAAAGGTCTTGACCACAAAAGGTCTTGGCCACAAAAGGCGTCTAGGGTCCAATGACCCAAGAGTAACAAGCTCACAAGTATCACCACCACGAATCCTCGTGGAGGGCTCAAACCGATGCAAATGCAATGGCAAGAGCACACGAAGTGCTCAAGTCCTTCACTCACAAATTCCAACAAAGCAACAAATGCTTATGGGGGAATAAGAGAGGAAGAACAAAGAAAACCACAAAGGAGTCAAATCCCTCACTCCCAAATCCCACCAAAAGCAACTAATGCTTATGGGGGGAGAAGAGAGGAAGAACAAAGAGAAGAACCACAAAGGAACTCCAAGATCTAGATCCACTAGGTTCCCCTCACTTAGAGGAGAGATGGATTGGTAGGATTGTAGATCTAGATCTCCTCTCAACTTTCCCTAAAGAATATGCAAGAATCTATGGAGGGATTGAGAGGGAAGTGAGCTTTCCAAGGTCAACAATGGAGTAGGAGAGAGAGGGAAAACGTGCTGCCTTGGATGTCTCAAGGAAGAAGAAGGGGAGGGCTATTTATAGCTCTCCAGGAAATATAGCCGTTGGCTGTTTCGAAACTCGGAAATTCCGGTATAAGTGAGACTCGGAAATTCCGGTCAACCGGAAATTCCGAGTCCATGAAATTTCCGAGCTGAAATTCCGGCTGGAGTCAGAACCAAAACCAAACATTCCTTAGCCGTTTTCGCGAGGCTCTTTGAGGGCAACTCGGAAATTCCGGGTCATCAAAATATCCGACCACAATTTCCGGTTGAGTCCAGCACCTCTTTTCCTTCTTTCCTTAGCCGATTTCTTGGACGAGTTGGGGAACCGGAAATTCCGGTGGAACGAAATATCCGGCCCCAATAATCCGGTTCAGAACAGCCAAACTAAAACCGCTATAACTTTTGCAAATGAACTCCGAATGAGGTGAAACCAACTTTGTTGGAAATATTGCATCCCATAAATAGAGCAAAGTCACCACACATGGCAAGGTGTGGGACTTTCCTCATGGTCGAACCGGCAATATTTCCGCCACCGAAAACGCAAGAAGTTTGCCAAAGTAAAACCGTTTTCGAAGCACTTGGGCTTGTCATGAGGAACACGACAAGCACCAAAACCCAACATCCAAAACACAACAAGATGAACGAATGAAATCCCGAATTGGATGAGCTAGCGCTTGGCATGAAGATGAACCAAGCTCTAATTCCTCACATGGATAAGAGCCAAATAAGAACCAGGAAATATGATATGCCAAGTATGCAAAGGTTTGAGCTCTCCACAAAGATGCGATCAAGTTACTCACTCGAGAGCCCCTCTTGATAGTACGCCTATCTATCCTATAGCCCTATCAAGATCATACCTTTGCCTTGAGCATTCCACTTGAGTTAGATGATGACTATCTTGATCTCTTCAAGTGGATCACCTTTCTTGATTGCGCTTGCTAGCACATGCTTGATGAAGACATCTCCAAATACTCCCCCATACTCCATTATGGGAGAGTCTCGCTTAGCTTCGTCTTCATGCATCCATAGCAAGCTCCAAGCATAGGATCTCTTCGAGAAAGCTTCTCCTGGTCTTGCGCATCTTATCCTTGATGACGTTCACCACATGACGTCATCCTCCACGAGCTATATGAAATCTTCATTTGATGCAAGACCATGGGAAGATACCTAACCCCACATAAAGATACCACACACACATATCATGGGTTAGTTCACAAAGCTATATGGACAAGTGATTACCATCCCAAGAGATACATGATCCCACTTGGGACATCTTGTAGCTTTGTGTGTTGATCAACAAACTTTCTTTGCTAATATGATGTCTTGACTCCTTCAAGACATACTTGCATTGTGCTCAACTCAACACATGACCATCCATCATATACACCTTTAGATGGAACCTTGGTCATCAAATAAGCTTCAAGAGTCCAACACATAAACTCCACTATTTGCATGGACAAGATCTATAAAGATATCTCAATGCAAACATTAGTACATAGAGGTTGTCATCAATTACCAAAACCACACATGAGGGGAAATGCTCTTTCAGTCTCTCACTTCCCAATCTCTTTACTTTGTTTTTGTCTTGCTTAGTTTATTTTATTTCCTGTTTAGTTTGCTTTTAAATATCAAAAACACAAAAAAATTAGTTACCTACATTTTATTTACTTTGTTATTATCTTGTTTGCTTCTTATCAAAAACACAAAAAAATTAGTTACTTGCATTTATTTTTGTATTTCGGTTTGTTATTATGTCTAGTTATTTATTTGCTATCAATGTCTACTCTCCTTGAAACAAAATCTTATTGTCTAAGTGGATTCACGGAGGAACAGAAAAATTATTATGAGGAATATCGCTTGTCTCAAAAAGGGAAATATTTATGGGAACAAATAAGTAGGTTGAATTATTTTGCTAAGAACTTGTGTTCTACATATGATGAATCCTACTGTTTTAATGAATCTTTTTGTGGTAGAAGGCATAAACACCTTCCCTTCCAATGTGATTATAATGATAATGAAACCTTGGCTGCTTATGCTAAAGGAAACTATGACTTTGGTAATCTTGAACAAATTGAAGAATTTGTTGTTCTTAAGGGTGCCTATGAAATTGCTGGTTATATTCAAAATGATGATGCCCCTTGTAAAACTGAGAATTATGCTATACTTGGTTATTGCCTTGAATATTAAAATGCTAATCCTTATATCATTGAATTTCTTGAGAAAACTTATTCTCCAGAACAACTTCCTACCTTTCAGGAACCTGTGGGAGAAGAAACTGTTGAAACTGAAAGCTCATTGGATGAAAAAGAGGAAGAGAGTGATGAACAAAAGGAGGATTTACCTCCTAATGATAGTAACTCTTTAACTCTTACATTATTTGATTACCTTCCATGCCTACCTAAGGAGGAAGAGCGCTATATTGTTGAATGTCATGATTCTATTGAAATATCTACTTTTGATAAATTTGAAGTGGCATGTTCCTTGACTCAAATAGAAGAGAAAATAACAGAAATAAAACAATGGCTCCCTAATGTTATATATGATAATGCTTTAGATGATGGTCCTATGCTTATTGATAATCCTCTATGTATAGAAGTTATTACTTATTTATGTGAGGATAAAAATGATATAATTGCTGCTTGTGATGGTACTCTTACTCATGAGAGTCCTACTTTGTTCTTGAATTCTCCTAATTACTCCATAGAGGAGAAATTTGCTTATGTTGAGAGATACTTCTGTGGTTTGCAATTGTCTCTAGTTCCAAATCTTTGTTGCAACCATGATCTTAAACTTGATATTGATCTTAGTAACTATTTTGAAAGAGGAAAGCATGCTAATGAATTCCAAAATAAATTTAATGATCCTCTTTATGTGCCTATATTATCTAAGTTGAATGATTCTTGTGGTTATATGGTTGAATTTATTTCTACTACTGAAAATTATTATGAGAGAGGAGAATATGGTTGTAGAAGTTTTCATGGTACTAAAACACCTCTCTATATGCTAAAAGTTTTGAAGTTACTCTTGTTTTATCTTCCTATGCTTGTCACTTTGTTCTTTGTGAATTTATTTGTGTACAAGATTACTATGCATAGGAAGTGGGTTAGACTTAAATGTGTTTTGAATTTGCTTCTTGATGCTCCTTTTGCTTCATTTTCTATCTTCATGAGAGCATCATTAGAACTATCAAGCCTAGCTAAAAGGCATTAAAGAAAGCGCTTTTGGGAGGCAAGCCATTATCTTTTATTTTAAGCTTTAGTCAAGGAACATGCCTACCTCTGTAGCAATTCCTTTGTATCTTTACTTTATTGCATAGTTGTGCCAAGTTAAGCCTCTAGTAGAAAGTTGATGCTAGATTTGGATTTCTGCGCAGGAACAGTTTTTCTGCTGTCCACCGTTAAATTCATAACTCTTCGCAGAAAAATCAAAATGATCTGGGATTTGTTGTGCGTGATCCTCAGATATCTACGCAACTTTCATTAGTATTGAGTTTTCTGATTTGATCAAGTTAAGTGCTTCGAAAAAATTAGTCTTTACGAACTGTTCTGTTTTTGACAGATTCTGCCATTTATTTTGCATTGGTTCTTTTGCTGTTTTTCAATGGATCTTTTTGTTCCATAAAATTCCAGTGGCTGTAGCGAATGTCCAGTACCATCATAATGATTGTCTCCATGCAGAATATGAGAATTTTTTAATATGCACTAACCCTCTAATGAAGTTTACTTTGAGTTTGGTGTGGAGGAAGTTTTCAAGGATCAAGAGAGAGGATGATATGGTGTGATCAAGAAGATGAAAGAGCCTAAGCTTGGGGATGCCCCCATGGATCACCCAAGCATATTTCAAGAAGACTCAAGCGTCAAAGCTTGGGGATGCCCAAGGCATACCCTTCTTCATCAACAACTTATCAGGTCATCTCTAGTGAAACTATATTTTAATTCCGTCACATCTTATGTGCTTTATTTGGAGCGTCTGTTTGTTTTTATTTTTGCTTTTGTTATTTTCATTCTCTGAATAAAATGGATCCTAGCATTCTTGTGTGGGAGAGAGACACGCTCCGCTTTTTCTTTTGAATACTCCTATTCTTCACTTATACTTGTTGAGTATTCTTCTATAGCTACTGCAATACTTTCAGCTCTTATTTTTCATGCACCTCTTGTTCAGAGCTGTTAGTTCTCATATGTTATACTCTCTTGCTTCATTGTTAAATACTTGGAGAGTTTATGTTTTAAATAAGTTGATTGGTGTTTGGTTAAGAACAGAAAATGTTAAATGTGGTAGATGGTATAACTAAATGATACGTAATCTTGTAGATCATTAAATTGTGTCACTTGAATCATTGATGTTGTTTTGAGATATTAATATGCTTAATGGTAAAACATGACAGTTTAGTAAAGTGGAATGATTAATGGTTGGTCTAGAAAACTTGAAGCTGTGCCACACTTAAATATCAAGTTGATAGCATAATGATATATGACTTCTAATGTCAAAAACAACCGTAATGACTTTGTCTTATGCGCTACGGTCGGGGTCCCAACAGTGACTTGTTCATTTGCCACAGTCCCTCACGGAGTGATTTTCATTATGCCTTGTAAGATCATATTTCTAGTTGGAATCTTTTTGCTTGTGAGTTCTAAAGCTGCGGTTTTCATGGCACTTCCACCACCATATTTGCTAGCCTCTTCGGTACTTTGCATTGCCCTTTCTCACATTGAGAGTTGGTGCATACTTCGCGGGTACATCCAAAACTCGTGGGAGATCTTCATCATGTTCTCCTAGACATAAGCCAAATATCTTCCTCAAAACATCCACCATACCTACCTACTACAGCATTTCCATAGCTGTTCCGAGATATATTACCATGCAACTTTCATCTTACATTACATGACTTGTTGTCATTTATCATTTATATATTGCTTTGCATGATTCTATATAGCTGATGTGTGGTTTTACCCATGTTACGCTAGATCATTGCATATCCTGCTACACTGGCAGAGGCACCGTTTCATACACCATGTTTTATCCCTTATGAGATCCTTGCATCAAAAGTGTGTTGTCATATTAGAATGTTTGCCCCTAAAAGTGAAAAGAGCCATGGAGGCCATCGAAAAGAGAAACAGAAAAATACAAAAAAATGGAAAAATAGAAAAAAAGAAAAAAAAAGAAAGAAAGAAAGAAAGAATAAAAAGAGGGCAACATTACTACTCTTTATCCACACTTGTGCTCATGTTATAGCACCTGTAATATTCATAGTGATCATCTGTGCTCATGTTTAGCACCTTTACTCCATATGTGAGAGTTTTCATGTTTTACTTGCATAACTATGTGGGGAACTTTACACTATAGAACTTGGCTTGTATATTCCAATGATGAGCCTCCTCAAAAGTGCTCTAGGTCTTCATGAGCAAGCAAGTTAGATGCACCCCCACTAGTTCCATTGGAGAGCTTTCATACACTTACAGCTCTATGTGCATCCGTTGTGCGGCAATCACTACTCCTTGCATAGCTTCGATTATAAGACTTCCTCTTGTCTAATGATCACTTTCAGCTTTGTGAGACTTTCTTCCGTTAGCCTTCCAAACCCCCCTTATTATTCTTTTAGCCACAACATCCTGGTGCCAGGAACCAACGCTGAACACTTGCTTGTTTTTGAGTGAACAAATAGAGAGATGATCTTCTACGTGCATATTGTTATTGCTTGACTTGATCCTTTCACAAAGTTGTCATGAGTGTTTGATTCATTAGATGATTATATTGTTGTTCTTGAAGCTTAAATCATCTTTAATATCTACTTTGCACGGTTGATTGTTCTCTAGTACTAATTCATTGAAAGTTTTGCTTTGTTCTTCTTACTTGTTTATTCATTACTCATTTGATATCAACTACAGCTTTTATTCATTTTATCTCAGTTTACATGCATTACATTATTATATGATCAAGATTGTGTGAAAGCATGTCACTTCAGAAATTATTGTTGTTATCGTTCTACCTACTCGAGGACGAGCAGAACTAAGCTTGGGGATGCTTGATACGTCTCAAACGTATTTATATTTTCTGATGTTCCATGCTTATATTATACCAATTGCTACATATTTTATATACACTTTGTGTTGTTTTATGCATTTTCTGGGACTAACCTATTAACAAGATGCCACAGTGCCAGTTCCCTGTTTTCTGTTGTTTTTTGTTTCAGAAAACCACTTAAGGAAATATTCTCGAAATTGGATGATTTTTATGCCAAAGTCCCTATTTTTCCCAACAACACCACCGTGTGCATCTGTCACCGTCGCCGGTCGTGTTCCGTGACCAATACCCGGCGGCGCTGCTGCTATTCGGTTTGCCTTGATATCTATTAGAACCGTCTAGGTGCAATTCATGCAAATAAGGAAGCATTCGTCCAATTGCACTGGAATTGAGGATGAACGCCATTGTTGACGTCATGCTGATGTCGGCCCTTTTTTTTTAGGAAATTGCTATTGTTATTAGATGAATTGCTGGGAAAATCTATTGTTTTTTATGCAAGTTTCTATTGTTTGTAAATGTTAAGTGAATTGCTACTATTTTTAAATGTTAGGAAGTTTGTAATGTTTGTAAATGTAAAGATTGTAAATGTTGTTTACATGTTTGTAAATGTTAAGTTTAAATGAAATTGCATATATTGTGTCCTACATGTTGTAAATGCTACACTTTTATGTAAATGCTACACTTGTATTATAAATAAGTCATATTGGGCAGTTTGTATTATAAATGCAAAGTGAATGGCATCAATCTGACAATGTAGTAAGACTTATTTCCCGCAGCAACGCGCGGGGAATGCAACCACAATTCCCCCGCAGCAACGTGATAATGTAATATGACTTATTTCCATCGATCCCTCGCCTCACCGTGATAACTTGACATCAATGTAGGAATCTCGTCGTCGATCCCTCGCCTCACCGTCGTTCCCGCGCATCCCCTCGTGCCCTTCCCCGCGGTGAGCCTATACCGTGCACGTGTTATTTCTTTCTAATAATGCCGTCGCCCGATTTGGCACTAAATTGTTCTCTCTTTTTTTGTATTAGTTAAGCTATGGACGGCAGAGCAAATGAATAGGAATTGTTCGACATCATAGCTTCGCCCGATCACAACGATGGTGAAGATGATGGCTCGCAATATCTTAACATGTCCGGTGATGGAATGGAGGACGAGAAGATTTATAACTTAGAAGCTCCTCCCTCCGGATCGAACAATAATGCCGATGAGAATGTAGTGAAGAATACCGACGAGGTATACATAGCCTCTGGTGATAAATGATTTGATATGTGTACATATGCATGTTTTAACATAATATTTCTTCTTTTAGCCCTCCGGATCGGGATCGAGCAAGTCTGGTAAAAGAAAACGAGGCCCGGCCAAAAAGTTAAAATATGAAAGATTTGATATCGAAGAAATCTCTGAAATTGGCGAACCAATTGCTCCCAAAGAGCACGCACGTAAATTTGTGAGTCAGTGCAGAGTTATTGTTCGGGACAAAATTCCGATCACCATCCGAGAATGGCACAAGCCGAAGGGTGGAGGAGTGAGTTTTGTGTCAAATATTTGCAATAAGGAACTTCTGAAGTCCCTTTTCCACAATTTCGCCCTACCGACAGGCCTCAGAGATTTCGAGAAAAAGAAAGTCTTTCAGTGGACTCTTAAGAAAATGGCCCAACAATTCATGAACTACAAGAAAAGGTTATACCTCAACTTCATCAAGATAGACAAAACCCCCAATTTTGAAGACGTACAGTACAGGAGGATAGGAGATCAGTGGCAAGAATTTAAGGACTACAAGCAATCAGAAGAAGCTCTGGAAAAGTCGAGGAAAAATAAGTTGAATGCCGACAAAAAGCAATATTTCCAACGTTTGGGGCCGGTGGCTACAAGACCGCCGTTCCTATGTGGGAAGAAAGAGACGCCAAGTTAATTGCTGTCGGGGTCACTCCAAGTACATCGAGCTATCCCACAAGGGCGAAGCATTGGTTATACGGCGTCGGGATGGAGCCCGACTCACAGACAGGGAGTCTTGTGTTGAAGGAAAAAGTTAAACCAGGCCCCAAGGGACAGCCCGAAAGAGCCAAAATTCTGAAGAAAGTCAAAGAAATTGATGATGCAGTAGTTGCCGCTCAGGAGGGAAGGTTCGCGCCCGATAGAGAGAACGACGAGCTGTCACTCGCCCTCGGGAATCCCGAACACACTGGACGAGTACGAGGCGTGGGCGTCGTCCCTTGGAAGGTTGGGTTCGCCGAGAATAGGGACACTTACAGGAGCCGCGACAGGAAGAAGAAACAGGAGGTAGAGAGATATTAGCGGTTAGAAAACATGATATTAGACCTGCAGCAGCAACAACATGCAATGAGGCAGGAAAGGGCATCTGAGCCGCAGGAGGACCAACTGGATATGGCATCTCAGCGGAGAAGTAGCGTGACTTCCACGCAAAATGTCCAGCCTGATGACGCAACATACCCCGTGGATCAGATTAAGGTGAGCACAAATTGTGAGCTGCACACCAAACTGAAGAACCTATCCATGAAGGTGGCGGTCGGCTTTGCTTTAGAGAATCCACCCGGAGCAACCCTTCATGGCGGTCAGATTCCAGCTGGCTACGCTCGAGTCACGGTGGATGAAATTATGCCGGAATTCGAGGAGCTAGAGCTTGACTTTGCTGGAGCTGAAGGGGAGAGGACACTGGGAGAAGTGTTGCGTGCAGTCATTCTATGGAGAAAGCAACACATCGTGTTTACAGAATCGACGCGAAGGCCACCAACCCCTCCGAGTAGCAATAAATCTCCAAGTCCACGCCACATTGATAATTTTGACATCGAGAGGGAACCCAGCGCGACTCCATCTCCCCGGTGCGCGAGTCCACCCCTACGGGAGTCCACCCCGGAGCGTGCAAAGAGTCCACTCCAGCGGGAGTCCACCCCGGAGCTTGCAAAGAGTCCGCCCACCGGCAATAGGACCTTCTCAATGAGGCAGAAGATGCTTGCCGGTGCATCGAGTGGAGCTCCAAAGGACACCTACAAGTACGGGCCTTCGTTGAAGGATCTTCCGGTGTTAACTTACCACCGGACCGTTGAGGAGAATGCTCCCTTGGTCAAAGCTCACAATGACGCACACTTTGCGAAGAAAGTGCCCGAGCAAAAACAGGTACTAAACCCTAAGGGTGTTAAACACTTTTTAGCCATCGTCTGTGATCCTGACCGTAGAACTTTGCCTGATAACTATGAACGCTCTATCTCGAAGAGTTTTGACACGCAAGAGGAGAATAAAAAGGAAAGGTTCGCTGCACAGAAGAAGAAGAAGAAGGCGAAACAGGTTCCCCAGCTCGGAGAACAGAAAGTACAGTCGGTCGCCCCGCTGAAGGTTCAGACAGACAAGGGTCCCAACGTTGGGACAAATATTCCTACTTCAGACTACATGGACGATGATGCATTTGACGCACTTTTCCCCAAGACGACTGAGATAGCACGGAAGTTTGTCTATGGGAAAGATCTTCTCCCTACTGATGAGATGGTGCGTCTAGCTTTTCAAATGCGGAGATTACATGACTGGTACATGAAGGTTGCAAAGGACAAGCAACTCGTGTTTTAGGTGACATACCGAGAAGACCAATTCTTCATCGACAACGAGATATGTGTCGAATTTGAAGAATTATGGCAGTTATACAACCGGCGTGCTCTCAACGCAACTATCATGAGTTGCTATGTTCTGTAAGTGATTTTTTCTATGTGTCTAGCTGAGCATGTAATTATCCTCACTAATTGAGCCTTTAATTATCCTCACTATATTCTTTCGTATGCTATTATATATGCAGGTGGCTGCTTATCGAGTGCAAAAAGGAAAAGACTTTGGGAAGTTGGGTTCGTTGACCCATCTATCGTTAACTGCAAAAACTTAGAGCGGAAGCCCGAGGATTGCGAGGAGGCATTGTTGAGGTCGCTATTGAGGCAAACACAGGCGGCAGATATACTTCTTCCTTACAACTTCAAATGAGTGTGACTGTCTTGAACACATTTCTACATTGCTAATTACTAGATGTTAAGTTTAATTGATGAGTTATATGCATGCCTCACTATATAAACGTGTGCAGCTACCATTGGATTCTACTGGACATTATCATTGACAAGGGAGTAGTTGAAATCTTTGACTCATTACGCAAACCAGAATCATACTATCAAGACTTGATTGACATGCTTCAGAGGTAATTTCAACCATTAATCCATTTCATGATATCAAGTAATCATAACTCATTTATTCATTTGCTTTTGCGAGTAGGGTTTGGAAAATATTCATCAAGAGAGAGAGGGGTGAATGGAAACCAGAGCTGACTATTAAACATATTGATGTAAGTGTACTACTATTAAACATAGTCTCTTTAATTCATCATCATTTTGGATTATTATTTAATTAATTTATATTCTCGTAAAGACCTTGAAGCAACCCCCGGGAAATGAATTATGTGGATTCTACGTCTGCGAGTTCATGAGAAAATTGAGCTTTGAGCAGGCGTCGCGTGATAAAAGAATGGATGTGAGTGTGACTGTCTTGCACTATATTTCAACCTTATTATGATTTGATATATATATACACACAACTAATATATTCATACTGATCTCCTTTAAAGCTTAACGAGAAGCGGGGTGCCATCCTACCACATCTGCGCGTAGAAGCAATTCAAGAGGACTTGGCGGGATTTATTCTTGAGGAGGTCATGCATCTAAAGGGAGAATACCATAATCCAAAATATAGCTATGCCACGTGAAAGAAACTCACGACGTAATGAGGAGGATGTATGTAATTATTGCGATCTCTATATACCAGATTGTATATATGTATATATGTATGTAATAGTGTAGTATGAATATGTCCTATATCTAAATTATATTATATATCAACGTGTACCGTATGTAGTAGCGTAGAATACATATATGAAAGTATATTACGTATGCATCAACGTGTACCGTGTATATATATAATACCGTATGTATGTAAAACAGTAGATGGAAAAGAAAACATAAAATAAAATTGCAGTACCCTAAATTGCAGTGAAGAAAAGAAAACATATAACAGAAAATAAAATGAAAAAAACAGGAAACGAAAAATAAATTGCAAAACCCTAAAACCCTCAACCCTTTAGTACCGGTCGGTGTTACCGACCGGTACTAAAGGTCTCCAGGCGAAACGCTGCCCAGCGCCCCACGTGGAGGCGTTTTAGTACCGGTCTATAAGCAACCGGTACCTTTGCTGGGCGGCATCAGTCCCGATTGCGCAGTACCGGATGCGAAACCGGTACTAAAAGCCCTCCCTGGCCGGTACTGTATGCCCGTTTCCTACTAGTGCTACTCGGTTGGCTATGTGCAAATAGGATAGCAATAGAGATTGACGCATAGTTGTTCCATGTTGTTCAGTGTTTTTTGTTGGTTGATACATGTCTCAACCCTTTGCGATCCTTGAAATGTAAGACCTTTAAAATATATTTTTTTAAAAACAATAAAATCCATATGCATCAACCTAATGCAGAGGATGGGGTAGCTCCCCCATATGAAAAAAATATCTCGCGACCGATAGTAACTCCACTAAGTGAACGACAGGAACAAATGAAAAGTACACAAACCTTCGGCTAAGCCTTCAGTAAGAAATCGTTGCACGTATGTCGTTGATGATGACTCCAACCATAGGTTGAACTCGGTACAGAACCGACTTTCGAGCACCACCTTCATCAAGACCATGATGTAGGAGCGTGTCGACATTGCCTTATCAGATATCTTGTGCTTTCACTTGAGTGTCCATGCTCCACGCGGAAGCTGCCTCTACCAATATCACTTGTCTACTCCGACATACACCCGCCATACACCTTTTTAGGTCCAAGTTTGATGATCACTTTGACCAAGTAAATTTAAATTATCTGTAACAAAATTATATCATTAGATCTGTCTTCGAATAAAGTTTGATATACTCCCTCCATGCACTAATGTAAGATATTTTGGCCTTTTGTTGATTCATATTTATCTAGATGTATTTTAGTATGTGTATTCATTTAGTTTAATATGTATGTAGTCAATATTGAAATAGGTAAAATGTATTACATTGGTGACCCTATGGAGCATTTTTCATGACAAATGATTTTAGTATTAGTAGTCAAGCTAGGGTTAAATAAAAAGAAAATTCGCAATTGAATAGGGACGGAGAGAGATTATAGTATCGAGTTTTTTGATAGGGGTAGTATTGAGTTGAAACTAGGAGGAGAGGGAGATGGGGCAGTATAGGAATTAGACTCCAATCATTGATCAACCGCTCGTGAGTTGTAACTACCACTCCCTCCAATCAATAACAGGGAGAACACTAGAAGTTGACAAGTGAGATTAGAGAACATGCTCGTTTTTTCCCTCAACAAATACAAGTAAGAATAGAGGACAAATTCAACAAGACGACTAACCAAAGAAATTATTTAGAGGTGAGGTAAGCGAGCAAACAACTAACAAGAGGGAGCTAGCTAACGTTTTTTTTTTTTGCGGGTATGGGAGCTAGCTAACGTTGGTTGATGCTTCCTCCAATCACATGCTCGTTTGAGCTTCTCCACGTTGGGCAACACCTCGCCACGAACCCTATATGTACACGCAAGTCACGGCTCTCGAGTGAACTTAATTGAGCTAGCAGCCATTTGTTCCAACGAAACGAAAAAAGTTTTTCCCTCGGTCGATCATGCCTTGCGATGGTAGCGACGCCGACAAAAAGTCGAAGTCCAAGGGCCGGCTGCACGCGGTGAACATCGCCGGCCGCATCGCGGCCATGGGGCTTGCGGTGGCTTCGGCGGCTCTCATGGCCACGGCGAGCCAGTGCACCATCATCCTCCCCTACGGCGGCGCGGCGCACACCGTCACCTACAGCGACTTCAGCCCCTTCGTGTACGTTCAAGAATTGATGCTTTTATTTTTGGTACAGAGACGTACTTAATTACTACGACACTAGTGCATGACCAGCCATGCGTGATTCGTGCAGGTACCTGGTGGTGGCGAACGCCATAGCTGCGGTCATGGTGGGGGTGGCCATCTTCCTGAGCGTGTGGAAGAAGGGCCAGGGAAAGTGTTCCAAGGTGCTCATCTCGCTCCTCGACGTCGCCGCCCCAGCGCTGCTCTACTCGTCCACGGGCGCTGCGTTCGCGACCAGCGAGTACATGTCCTACTGCTCGCCCAACGGCCGGCGCGTCAGCGTCTGCAACGGCGCCATCGGGGGCACGAAGAACTTCTGCAGCCAGGTGCGCATGGCCATGTACATCTCGCTGGCGGCCGCCGGCGCCGCCTCGGCCGCCGAGCTGGTGAAGAATTTGACGCTGTCCTCACTGTCCTTCGGCGGCGGCGACAGCGACTCTTCCAGCTCGGATTCTGGCTCCGACGACTGTGCGCATGGGTGCAAATAGACCTCGGCAAACCTCGGGCTTCGGACCGGCCCGTTGGCCCGGGATGCCCATGCCCAGGTTTAGTGGTTGCAAGCACTATGTTTCTTTCAGCTTATTTTGGTGCACAAATTAATTACGTAGAACAATGTTAGTTCACTGCTTCCGTTGTTTACCATATTATTGGAATTGGGCAGCTGTTAAGAGGCCAGTATATGTGTATCTGAGGTTGGGACTCGCGAGTGTGTTTTGTTTAGAGGTTAAGAGATGGCAGGGTAGCTAGATTCGGAGAATATTCCTTGAAAAACTGGTTACCTTGGAGGAGAACTGTTGGTTGTGCTGCTAGTATTATCTAGTTATTTGATTTGTTCTGTCGACCATCTTCAATCTTGCTGCCATCCTCTTCTAATTGTGGAAACGCCCATCCACCACCAACACATCAACATAACAACATTGTCATACATGAGGCATATGCTACTCTCTCCAATCCACCAATCCATATGAATCGTCGCATATATATATACTAATTATGAGAAAAATTAATATGGATAGGAGGAGAAGTGGTTAAAAACCATGGGACAGTGGTTCTCTCATTAGTCAAACTATGTACTACAAACAAGGCTATGACCTCGTGCCACATCTTCTTCTCTATGAAAAATATTGTATGTATCATATCCCCAACCAGAACCAAAAAAAACTTTATGGCATACCCTTACATACCTTATGATAATTGGGGGTGTGCACTATGTGTCTCGTTACAGCTGATTTGTAATTCAGAACTCTCGATGCCCGTTAACACGCTTGTCTAGCATGGAGATCTAACAAAACTGCTTTTGGAGAACTTGTGTTTGAAGTCATTGAAGCATTTATCTTACCACTCGACTTAAGCAAGCATGTGGTAGTCGGACTGATAGCCCTCCATGTTTTCAAATAAATTACCAATAGGTTTACCATCATGCTTCGTGGTGCTTACAATTCAATGAAATTCAGTCATTTTCGTACATATCAAAATAAATTGACTTTCCATAAAAAAGATATACTATTACGTAGTACACTCAACATCTAACAAAGTATTTGGTTGGAATTCAACTAAACAATTTGGCAATTTGACCAAAATGAAAAACAGAAAAACACTGAGAACTATCGAACTATGGCTGAGATGAAAACTTCAAAACCTCTAACTCATCACATTTTACCTCGTTAGGCGAGTGAATGTTCACACCCACCAACAGAGAGTTCAAATCCTCACGAATGTGAATTTGTGCTTCTGTTTATCCCAAGGACCCAACTTGGTGCTTGCCCAAGCCATAAATCATGGTACTTAAAGTTTGCATGCAACCTTAGTTTGCAAAGAGGTCCTAAGAAGTGATACTATCTCTGAAATATTTCAGAGGCCACGGCTATGCCCCCCTTTTCAAAAAATAATCTCTCAAATATTTAAGGGCTCCCTAGTCAGCTTGGTGACATAGGCACACACGTGCATGGATGTTGTCATTCATTCCGCCGCCAACTGGTTCAAGGGATTCCAGATCCTGGCTGCAAAAAATGTGTGTGCCCATCTTCGTCGTCTGGTTAATCCAATAGTCTTCGTTTTATCCTTTTGTTGGGTGTTAGTATGGTCATGAATTTCTCCAGTCGCCCTCGCCATACAAATGGACTTTCGAACACAACAGTCCTTGAATTCACTCCAATGTGTCTGTAAGTATCGTGTGTGAGGACTTATATGGCACTCTCTCCGTTCCCTTGATTAGGGTGTATAAGTTTTTTGTAATTTTCGTCAAAAATGAAGGAGTAGGTGTAGAGATTCTACGATTCTTCCCAACATGCGCCCCTGGTGGTTCTTCCCAACATGCCCCTGGTGGTTTACAGTGCATGCAGCTCAATTAGCCAATAAATGACCGTCCATGCAACTCCTACTGGTCGTTGCATACGGCTGCGGCCTTTAACAATATGCGCGCGAAATTAATGTCACGAATAAGGAGTGAGTCTAGCAGACGGGGATGTGGTAACTTATGAGGGGCATGTTTGGAAACTAATTGCTATGCATGAATCTCCTAGATCGTCGTGCCAACTTTTTTACGCCTTATTTAAAGGAACGGAAGGAGTATTTCTATTGCCAAAGATCCTAGCAGGGCATATGACTGTTCAATTCATGTTCAACACTATCAAGGTTAGGACATATGAATGTGTTTCCTTGTTTGGTGGGGAAGTTGCATGTGGTGATTTGTGTATGGTGGTGCTTTTCGAGTATCATCAGATCTAGAATATTGCGAGATGAAAACTCTAGTTCTATCATTTGTTGTTTGTACCTAGAAATTACCGTATTTATGACTCATTCACTTGTCAAAGACATTATTTGGAGATTGTTTGGACTTGCTCTTTAGGGTGAAATCACATGATATATCCTTTATGGTGGAACCGGCGGCTGTGTTCCCTTGTAGAGTCGCTACCAAGCAATACCCAAGTAAAATTGCATTAATTTCATCCGTAGAAAATTGTAGAGTACGTAGCATCTTTGTGCCTCAGCTGGACATGCATACATAATGGGTCTACACGTAAACCAGAACATCTAATTAATGTGTGCTAGTTGAGGACCTCACGACTAGTCCCAACTAACTTCTGTTAGAAATCACAGGCTGCCGCCCATGGTCAGTTGCCATTGCATATGGGATAGTAGTAATCGGTTCCAACTACAATAAATTACATAATTAATTATTATTGTCGAGGATACAACTTCAATCAGCAAGATTACGATATCAGGAGCAAGAGGACTACAAAATACAAGCAAGTAAACCTAACACCAATTTTGTATGTTTTAACGTGCCTAACAAAAGCTACCTAATCGGCTCACGACCCACATTCATCGTCAAAATAAACAAACTAATCTCTTCGTCTTCGTCTAGAGATGAGAACGGGCGTGCTAATAATTCGCATCAGATTAAGTAGGCAATTTGATAGTGCAATTTAGTCGTAGTACACAAACGAACAATGACATATTATATGCAATTAACTAGTCGTTTGGCCGGTGAGGTTGGCTGCTGAATCATTCCAGACTCTACTTATGAGTCCTAGTCAACGTCGATATCCCTTACGACCTCACTCCATATCATTGCTCAACTTGAGGGGCCTGTATATAAACTAGCTCGTGAGAGTGATCGATTGATAGCTCCATATGCGTTGATTGCCCTGAATTCGTTCGGGAAAAAAATGTTAACTAGTCTGAATCTCTAGCTGCCTCATTATATATCATTGACACAGAAGACCAAACATTGTAGATGAAACAAGTCACACACAATTGGAAAAGGAAAAAAAAACAATCATACCAAGAAGAAGACATGGAATTTTGTTACGAGATCCGTCAGTGTGTCAACTTGCCTGCAATCCTGACAGCGGCGGCTCGCTTGTCAAAATCAGTTGTATAAGGTAGACATAATCCGTCTTTCTACCACCTTAAATAAATAAATAAATCCGGCTTTCTATACTTATGTATCAGCCCATGAACACTTACATTCACTCCACCTTGGCACATGCATGTAATCTCCAAAATGCTTCACCTAATTTTTAAACCATTGAGAAATTAGTTTTTACTTATAGCCGGCCCAAGAATAATCCGATCTATCATTGAGACTTGTGTACAATTTATTTTTTCAGGTGTAGACTTGTACAAATGGATGAGAAATGTTTATGTTAGATCTTTTGGTCTTTTGGCCCATAAATAATCAAAATTTAAAAGGCCAACTCATGCATGGATTGTCACTCATCAAAAGTGTATCGCCACTTGATCACCTATGGCCTCCACCACAAGAACAACTATTTCGACTACGACACTTTCATCTCGATGACCGGCTTCAATGCAAATGTTGTGTTCTGCTCATCTTGCACTGTCATCGATAACTTTATATGCAAACAACGTAGATATGTTGGATGTTTATTTGTTCATGTCTTGCATGTATATTTTTTCTATGATATCTTGCCCTCTTATATTCTTGATACTTTGCTTATTTAACCACTTTATCTGATGGCTATCAATATATGTGCCTAGAAATAACTATGTTCAAGTCAAATAATTACCGGGTAATGTTATGATAATTATTTCGAGTAATTTCAAACCATTTGATGTAGTTAACACGACCACTGGATACCTCGCCTATTCGACATACATTCTTCTTTAAATCTTACAAGAAAATAGAAAAGGGGAGCGTGGCTCCGGCCTATGCATCAATGGATGCACACGACCTTCTTGCTTGAGTCGTATGCAAGTTTCAATTTTTGAGAAAAAAATACAAATTCACTTTTTAAAAGAAAAACTCGATTTTAAATTTCCGATACACTTACAATACTTTTGGTTGTTGCCTATCATTTCCGTTTATTTCTGTATCGGGTCGCCCTGCAAACATGGCGTTGTGTCTTGCTTTTAATTACATGATGTTTGTTAATATTTGTTACGCATAGCGAGAACGTTTTGGCGAGGTAAGGGCATCAATAGAATCCCACATTTGGTGTGAACATGTTCATTTCTGTTAGAGTTATATACATCAGGAGTCCTACAACTTGTTTTACATGTGCAAACTAGTCCCACAACTTGCAAAGTGTGAAACAGTGGTACACAAACTTGTGTTGTGGGAGCAAATTGGTACAAAACGGTTCTGTAGACGACGTGTGGCATTGGGACTTTTGCAAAAAGACCCATATAATTTGTTCTATGTCACGTGTGGCCTTGATGCGGGCCCACATGTCAGTCCTGCACGTAATAATAACACGTGGCAATGGAACTTTTGTCCCGTATAATTTTTTCTATGTCATGTGTGGCCTTGATGCGGGCCCACATGTCAGTCCTGCACGTAATAATTAAAATCAAGTTTTATAGAGAGGGGGTTCATTTCTGTTAGAGTTATATACATCAGGAGTCCTACAACTTGTTTTACATGTGCAAACTAGTCCCACAACTTGCAAAGTGTGAAACAGTGGTACACAAACTTGTGTTGTGGTTGCAAATTGGTCCAAAACGGTTCTGTAGACGACATGTCGCACTGGGACTTTTGCAAAAAGACCCGTATAATTTGTTCTATGTCACGTGTGGCCTTGATGCGGGCCCACATGTCAGTCCTGCACGTAATAATGACACGTGGCAATGGGACTTTTGAACCATATAATTTTTTCTATGTTATGTGTGGCCTTGATGCGGGCCCACATGTCAGTTCTGCACGTAATAATTAAAATCAAGTTTTGTAGAGAGGGGGATGCGAACTCAGCACTTGGCCAAGCATACGACACGCGCAAGCCACAAGACCAGGCAATCATTTGTAACCAAATATGTGTAAATTTTTAATCAAAGAAACACAAATATTGTAGCCTAAAAATGACAAATGTGCATATCTTTGGACGTGAACAGTGAAGATTTCAAATCTTGTAGTAAAATCTGTCTGATTTTTTATGCTCAGCCCAAAATTTGAGGTGCTTTTTTATTCTGGATTTTTTCTAAACTTGGTCGCGGCGTCGTCTCATTATACACGCACCATGTCCACACGTGTATACGTAGCATGACCGGTGCTTCCATGGGTGAAGCGTGCCTTTGTTTGTTTTATGTAAAGGTGTAACGTACAAGTTGTGACACAGACACTCTTTGATTCCAGTGGCTATTGCAAAGCCTTTTGAAAGGCCAGCTTTCATGTAAAGGCCAGTGCCTAGTTCCTACGTCCAGCTTTTGTTGTTTTAATTCTTTCCGACACACTGACAAGTGAGACCCGCATGTAAGGTAGCACTAATGCCAAATGTATGAAAGAAAAAATTAAAAAATTCAGGGGTGTTTGTGCAAACGTATTATCTCCACGTGTCTGCACCAAAAACTAGTTTTGCACTGGCGACACAAGTTATATGTTTCACCGTTACAAGTAGTGGTACTAGTTTGCATGTAGCGGACAAGATGTAGGATGTCTAGTGTATTTAGCTCTTTCTGTTCCCGAGGACATTGGACATGACCTAATGAGGCATGCACAAACACCCACCTTGAACTTACATTTTATGGACATGGGAACGACATTCAGTCGCCAAAGCTTTTTCCGGCTGTACATCTTCCTCATCACTGTGTTTATCAGTAGGGCCTACGGCAGACTTTCCTATTATGTTACGTCGTCTGGATTTTTTTTTAGATAAAGGGAGCTTTATTATTTTAAAGTTCAAGCATTACACCCAGACTCTGCATAACCAACATGCACACAGCCGAAAATAGTCTGAGCGAACCAAAATAAAACAGGCGAGTTACATATCAAAGCGATGAATAGTAAAAACGCCTATGGGGTTGGAGGGCCAATCCGCAAATTATGCTGCCATCCATGTCGGGATAAAAAGTCTCTCGCCGTATCCTCCAGCCTTGTACACACCTCCATAAACAGGTCTCGATGCACCACATGTTGCAACTGAGACCACGAACGGAGAGTAGCAGTAGTCCTGTAGATAACCTGCAAAAGAGAACAATTTTATCATTAAAAACCTTATCATTTTTAAATAGCCACAGCGACCATATTACGGCAAGCGCTCCTGTCCTAATAGGTTTTTTAAACCTATTATCCACCCCATTCAGCCAATTACCAAACATATTAGCAATGCTTTTGGGTGGGTAAATAGTAGAACCTATCTGGATGATGTACCATATAAAACTAGCAAACTAGCACTCAAAGAATACGTGTTTGATTGTCTCGTCCTTATGACAGAAGACACTGTTTACTTCCAGTCCAGTTGCGTTTTGCAAGGTTGTCTTTAGTAAGAATAACTCCTCGACGAAGATATCACGCAAAAACTTTGTTTTTCAGTGGAATCTTCATCTTTCAGATTTTCTTATTATTCTCAACCGGCACATCTGGTTGGATGAGAGCTGAATACATAGAGCCGGCCCACTAAGAACTTATCACTATTGTGTAAATTCCATCGAAACTCATCAGTCCCTTGTGTCAAATTGACAGTTGCTAGCCGCTGAAGCAACTCATGCCAAGCGACTAATCTGGGACCAACAAGATCTCTACGGAACGTCACCATTGGGGAATTGTCCACCAACACTTGAGCAAGCGTATCACTCTTATAACGTCCTTGGACTATAGCGTATAACGCTGGATATTGTTCTCGGATGGTGGTAGTTCCTAGCCACTTATCCTCACAGAACCTTATCTCCGAGCCATCCTTAATGGAGAAAGAACCATATGGGAAGAAGAATTTCTTCGTCGCCATAAGGCCAGCCCAAAAGTGAGAATCACCTGGTTTCCATGAAACCTGTGCTAACGCACTTGAGCCAATGTATTTTCTCCTAAGAAGAGTTTGCCACACCCCATTTTCGGTTAGAAGCTTAAACAGCCACTTACCAAGGAGTGCTCTATTCTTGACCTCAAGATCATGAATCCCTAGACCACCATGATCCTTAGAGCGGCACACTACATCCCATTTTATCAGCCGATACTTCTTTTTTTCACTATCCCCTTGCCAAAAAAATCTAGATCGAAAGTAGTCCAATCGACACAAGACTCCTTTAGGTAGCTGGAAGAAGGATATCATATACAGTATACAGTACCATATTATTAAGTACTGAATTAATGAGCACCAACCTACCACCCATTGAGCTATCGTTAGCCTATTAAAATGGATAGGAATGCCAAGATAGTTGATTGGAAACTGGCCGATCCCACAGCCGAATAACTCACTTTTATGGAAATTGATTTTTAGACAAAAGACATATTTTTTTCTAGTTCTTTTTCCAAGAGCGCACGGGTTGTGGGTTTTTTGTGAGTGCACAAATCCGTCAGCCACCATTTCGAGGCCAAATATTGGTCGGGAATGGACCCACACGGATAAAAGAAGGACACCCCGTGTGTCCGCTCGCGTCCAATAAGGATCCCTGTGCAATGGACCTGATGCCTCGCATACGAGCAGGGTCACGTTGGGCCATGCCCCCTACATAATTTTTTTTGCTGAGTGACTCCTTCACAATTTTTCAATTTGGCCCCAAAAATTGTCAAAAATTATGTATATGACCCCTCAACTTATATAACCACCATATAAAGGAGCGACATTTTCAGCTCTCCTCGCGCGTCCACGTCGAAGGAGCACCAGGACCGTTGGATTCGTCTAACCCGCGCTCAGGATCCACCCACGTCAATCCTTTGCGACTAGGGATGGATAGTTGCCCTTAGGAGACAGATTACATTGGCGTATTTTTAGCCAATCGTTTTCTGCCACGATTCTCGGTAGCTTGCCCGTCTTTACCTGGTTAACCGGTTGTCTTCCTGAAAGCCTTCAGATGGTGAGCGCCACCGTTTCCTCCTCGGCACAAGCATGCGACCGCGGCTTAGTGAAACTCGGCCTAACGTGGTTGGCAGCGATGGGCGACGGTGGGCATAGACTCGACGGCCACCTTGGAGGCCAGCGGTGTCTCGCGCGCCCGGGTGAGCCTGATGGCTTGATCTGGGCCAGCTAGCTGAGCAGCCACTCAAAGCCGGAGCCCATGAGGAAGTCCGACATGCTCTCAGGCAGCGGGCGCAGGCCTGAGCTCGAAGCTGCTGCCGGCGAGCGCATCGGCAACCGCCGAGCACCGCAGCACGATGACTAGGTTGAACGACGCATGGTCGACGGAGGTGGCTGACGCAGACGCGGTGGCGGTGGTTGCAGCAGATGCGCATGTCGTTGGCGTGGTGCGCGCGTGCGGCACTGGTAGGGTGCGGCGCGCATGG
The DNA here is from genome assembly GCA_026929855.1 of Poa annua. Classification (NCBI taxonomy): domain Eukaryota; kingdom Viridiplantae; phylum Streptophyta; class Magnoliopsida; order Poales; family Poaceae; genus Poa; species Poa annua. The sequence goes on from CM049434.1 coordinate 59,787,217, forward strand.
GCAGGGGCGCCCCCATCTCCTCGAGGAACCCACCGCCGCATCCTAGGCAGACGATGCTGCCGCCCTCCGGTTTGGCCACGGCGCGCACAAAGCGGTCGCAGCCGTAGCACCTTCTGACCTCCTCCTCCTCCGCGACAGACAAGTCCCGAGTCAGTTGCTGCGGCGGCGACGGAGCAGAGGGAGAAAGGGTCGTCGCAGCGGGAGGAAAGAGGAATGGAGAAGATGGAGGGTGGTACACTTCCTGCTACATGTTTAGTTTGGATGGAAACAGAGTAATCAGCCCGCGCGGCCAAGTCCAAACCTGGCCATAGCTCTCGCATCTCCGGCCATCGTCTTCAGCACTCACTCTTGACTCACCCTTTCCGGGCGTGACGCCGCCTAGCCGTGGACGCGAGACTGAAGCTACCCGCTGCCCCGTACAGGGCTCAGAGTCGTGGCTCGACGCTACCGAGTGGCCGGCGGCACGTTGGGCTGAGTATCTTCTCGGACGGCTGCTCTGCTGCTTGCCTCACAATGTATTGGTTTGCTGCTTGCGTGTTTCCAGTTTCAGACTTCAGTTGTGCAGAACAGTAGAGAAACGACAACAGCAATTCGATAGTAGATTTTTTGAAACGAGCAATTGGATTGTAATTGATGTAAATTGAATGCACACATGTACAAGCAGCAACCCAATCGCTTATTTAGTCACACCAATAACATCACCAATTGTACGAACTTGCCAGCATGCAAGCTCAGCGGGACAACAATTAGGATGAGTGCTGTCACCAGGAGGACATGGACTCCTTCTCCTTCTCTTGAGGGTGTGGCCGGGGTGCGCCAGGAAAGCGGCAGCGCAGATATCGAGCTCGGTGACCAGGATGACACGACCTCCTGCTTCTCCTCTTGGAGGAGGCTGGTTGGCCGGCGTGCGCCATGGAGCAGAATGATAGAATGATAGGAATAGAATTGATGCTGTATTATCAGAGATAGCAAGTACATATAGTTGGTTTACAGGGTACCGCACGAGTAGTGCTAGTGATCCTACAATCTAGGGATGGGCGGTAGACTAGGAGTAGTGCGGTACAAAAGCTGTTATAGAGACAACGTAAACATGTGTTTCAGCAGCCCCCGCAGTCGGAACTACACTTGCAGTGATGTTTAGACTGGTCCGAAATTCTTGAAACACGCTTGGAGGAAGCCCCTTCGTGAAGATGTCGGCGAACTGGGAGCTTGTATGAACATGAAGAACGCGCGTTTCGCCAAGAGCAACTCGGTCACGAACAAAATGGAGATCAATCTCAACATGTTTGGTTCGTTGATGCTGAACCGGGTTTGAGGTCATGTACATAGCACTCACATTATCGCAGTAGACCACAGTGGCGCGTGTAGGAGGATGATGAAGTTCCTGTAGGAGCTGCCGCAGCCAACATGACTCGGCCACGCCATTTGCCACAGCCCGGTACTCCGCCTCGGCGCTAGAGCGAGACACGGTGGGCTGTCTCCCAGACGACAAAGAGACCAAATTATTTCCGAGGAAAACACAAAACCCAGAGGTGGATTTGCGAGTGTCCGGGCAACCTGCCCAATCCGCATCGGAATAAGATATGAGCTCAGTGGTGGATGCCTTGTGAAGCTGCAAGCCGAGGTGAGAGGTCCCTTTGATGTATCGAAGAATTCTCTTGAGGAAGTTGTAGTGGCCGTCTCTAGGAGCGTGCATGAAGAGGCAAATTTGCTGGACGGCATATGAAATGTCGGGTCGAGTGAGCGTGAGATATTGCAGGGCACCGGCAAGACTCCTGTATTTGGTGGGATCGGAATATAGTGGACCATCATTGGCTGAAAGCTTATGTTTGGTGTCTACGGGTGTGGATATGGGATGGCAACCCAACATGTTGGCTCGATCAAGGATCTCCAAAGCATACTGTTGTTGAGAGAGAAACAAACCCGCAACAGTTCGATGAACGTTGATGCCAAGAAAGTGATGTATATCACCCAAATCACTCATGGAAAACTCATTGCAAAGAGAGGCAATTATGGATTTAATTAGTGTGGTGGTATTTGCGGTGAGTATAATGTCATCAACGTATAAAAGGAGATATGCAATGGAAGAGCCACGATGCAAGATGAATAAGGAGGAGTCACTCTTAGAGGCTGAAAATCCAAGGGAGAGGATAAAAGTGGTGAAGCGATGAAACCATGTCCGTGGTGCTTGTTTGAGGCCATAAAGAGATTTATGCAATTGGCAAACATGAGTAGGGTGTGTGGGGTCCAAAAAACCAGAAGGTTGCTCACAATATACTGTTTCTTGCAGGGTGCCATGGAGGAAGGCATTCTTGACATCCATTTGATGAATGGGCCACGATTGAGAGGTGGCAAGGCTGAGAACAACTCGAATAGTGGCAGGCTTCACCACAGGACTGAAAGTCTCATCATAATCCACACCATGTTTTTGGGTGAAACCACGAACGACCCAACGCGCCTTGTACCGAGAGAGGGTGCCATCAGAGTTGAATTTGTGACGATAGATCCACTTGCCCGTCACCACATTAACACCTGCAGGACGAGAAACCAAAGACCACGTGTCATTCTGAATTAGTGCATTATATTCATCGTTCATAGCATTGTTCCAATGAGGATCTTTAAGTGCCGATCGATAGTTGGAGGGGATAGGTGAAATGGTAGTGGTAGTGGCAGCTAGGGAAAATGGGTGCTTGGGCATGGAGAAGCCAGATTTGCCTCTGGTCACCATGCGGTGTGGGTTTTGGGGTGGCTGTAAAGGGTTAGCATTGGGCGGGAGAGTGTGGTGAGGTGGCGGCGTGGGAGTGGCTGCAGGAGCACGGGCGTGTGCAGGCGACGCGGTGTCGGGCGGAGCTGGCGAGGCATCCGAGGTAGATGCGGTCGGGGATCGGGTGGTAGTTGGACTGGGCGTGAGGTCGGGTGGTGCGTCGGACGAGGGAGATTCGGTGGGTTGGTGGGTGGTCTCGGCTGTGGGGCGAGGCACAGGCAGGCGCAGAGCGACCTGGTCGGGGCGACGTGGCGGAGTAGGATTCGTGCGGGGCGGGGTTGCGGATCATGGTGCAGGTTGGTTAGCTGGGGCGGGGATCCCGAGGTGGATCGGATTAGGTGGGCTGGTACAGTGCGGATTCTCTGCGCCAGAAGAGCTGTGGCCTGGAGAAAAATACGGAAAAGTCGTTTCATCAAAAATTACATGGCGAGACACAATAACACGACGAGTTTCCAGGTCAAGACAACGATAGCCTTTGTGCTCACGAGGGTACCCTAAGAGGACACAACGAGTGGAGCGAGGGGCAAGTTTGTGAGGTGCCGTGGCATATAGGTTTGGGTAACATAAACATCCAAAAACACGTAAGTGATCGTAGGATGGATTTACGCCATAGAGCCTAAAGTGAGGTGTGTGTGAGTGAATGGCACGTGAGGGTCGTATGTTGAGTAAGTGAGTGGCCGTATGGAGAGCTTCAGCCCAAAACGGTGGAGGCATTGTGGCTTGGAGAAGAAGGGTCCAAATGATGTCATTGGTGGTTCTAATGAGGCATTCAGCCTTGCCGTTTTGAGGCGAGGTGTGAGGACACGAAAGGCGAAAGGAAACGCTATGGTCGGCAAAGAAGGATCGTAGGTCGTGAGAAAGAAACTCGCCGGCGTTGTCACATTGCAAGCATTGTATATTGGTATGAAATTGTGTGGTGACAAAGGAAAAGAAACGTTGTAGTGTGGCACAAGTGTCAGATTTATTTTTTAAGGGGAAAGTCCAGGAGTAATGGGAGAAATCATCAAGAATAACTAAATAATATTTATAACCTGAAAAACTAATAACAGGGGATGTCCACAAATCACAATGAACAAGTTGGAAAGCAGCGGAGGTGGAGGAGGTGGAGGTGGGAAAGGGTAGACGTGTGTGGCGACCTAGTTGACAAGCATTACATAGCGGAGAGCGTCTAGTGGCATCATTATTACAAGCTTGAATAAAATCATGAGCTAAAGGTGGCGTGGAGGACGAGCTTGGATGACCAAGGCGCCGATGCCATAATTCGCTGGAGGTGGTGGTGGTGAAGGCAGCCGTAGTGGAGGTCTTGGAACCGAAGAATGGGTAAAGATCACCAACACTATTGGAGCGGTGGAGGAGGGTCTTGGTGGCTAGGTCCTTCACGGAAAAACCAAAAGGGTCAAATTCAATGGATACAAAATTGTCACGAGTAAATTGTCTAACGGATATGAGATTTTTTACAATTTGGGAGAGACTAGAACATTTTGTAGTGAGAGAGGGAGGGATGAAATTTGAATGGAGCCAACAGCAAGAATCGGCAGTCTAGATCCATCACCAACAATAATATAACGAGAATTATGCGCTAATCGAGAATGAAAGGTGGAGAGGTTACCCATCTTACCGGTGATGTGAGAGGAGGCGCCGGAATCCATTATCCACTCCGGATGGGTGTACTGGTGGGCGGAGCTGTTGGCAGCGTGGACCATTGGGGCGAGGTCGTACGAGGGCTGCCCTTGGGTTGGAGGCGCGGAGTAGGGCGAGATCGGCGTAGGCGCAGGTTCGGAGTACATCACAGGGTACGCGCTCGTGTGTGCGCCAGGACGTGGCCCAGGAACGGCAGAGGCATTGGGAGGGATCCACGGGACACGAGCGGGGAACGGCGCGCCGACAAGCGCGAAGTACCCAAGCCAGGGCTGTTGGGATGCTCCACCTCCACGCCCACCGGAGGAGCTGCCGCTCCAGTGACTACCGGAGGAGCTGCCGCCCTGATACGTCCAAAACGTATCTACTTTTCCGAACACTTTTGCTATTGTTTTGCCTCTAATTTGTGTGTTTTGAATGCAACTAACACGGACTAACGCTGTTTTCAGCAGAATTACCCTGGTATCTCGTTTTTGTGCAGAAAATCAACTTTCAGGAAAAACACCAGGAAAAAGCCCAAAGTCATTATTTTCCCCCGAAGAGTCCCGGAGCCAGAAGGGGAAAAGGAGAAGAGCCACGAGGGGCCCTGATACGTCTCAAACGTATCAATAATTTCTTATGTTCCATGCTTATATTAGACCAATTGCAACATGTTTTATACACACTTTTATATCATTTTATGCATTTTCTGGAACTAACCTATTAACAAGATGCCACAGTGCCAGTTGCCTGTTTTCTGCTGTTTTTGGTTTCAGAAAAGTTGTTAAGGAAATATTCTCGAAATTGGACAAACGAAACGTCAAAGTGCTTATTTTTCCCAGGAGGTTCCAGAACGCCGAAGAGGACACGGAGGAGGACCCCGAGGGGCCCACACCCCCTCCCGGCGAGGGTCCCCCCCTGGCCGCGCAAGCACGGGGTGTGGGGCCCTCGAGGCCCCACCGCCTTCGCCCTTTCGCCTATATATTGCCCCCGACAAAATAAGACCTAGGACGGAGGCCTTTTCCAGAGAAGAGTTCCGCTGCGCCGCCGCCATAGAAGACAAGATTCGGGGGATAGAAGTCTCTGTTTCGGCACCCTGCCGGGACGGGGAATTGCCCCCGGAGCCATCTCCATCAACTCCATCGCCATCTCCATCGCCGTTGCTGACTCCTATGATGAGGAGTGAGTAGTTCTCCCCCGGGGCTGCGGGCTCTACCGGTAGCTATGTGGTTTATCTCTCTCTCCCATGGTGTGATCTTTATGTGATCATGAGCTTTGTAATCGAGTTGAATATGTGATGTTACTCTTTATCTATTATGCACTCTAGAGGTTACTTTAATATGAACTCCGGGGTTATTCACGGTTGTAAAGGTGACAGTGTGTGCACCGTGTGTGATTCCTTTATGACGTTGTGGTGTGTGTTTACTCATACTTTGAGGGTGCTGTTATAGCCCTACGCAATGAATGGTGTTTATCATCCAACAAGAGAGTGTTTGAGAGTAGTATTTATTCACTACAGGAAAACCGGTGTATTGCAACAATATTTATCGCTACAACCATATTTTGTTGCAATAAAATGCAATATTGCCACCAATTTCCAATTTGTGGTAATAGACTCCGCATGTTGCCACAATTTACTTTTGTCGCCATAAGTACACGATTTGTTGCAATATAGGTCGTGTATTGCAACAAGATGTACGGTCGTTGCAATATTCCCCTAGTACTGCGACAACCAAATTTCGTTGCGCGAGATAGTCCTTTTGTTGCAATAGAAACTACATCTTACAACAAAACAACTATTTGTGGTAATACTCAAAAAGATATTGCAACAAGTGTGTCACGGTGCAATAGGTTCAAATATTGTTGTAAAAAATTGGTCACCTATTACAACAAACCATGTATTTGCCGCAATAGTGCATGTTTTTCACCTCAATTTTTTTGTGTTGCAATAGCTACTATTTATAGCGACAAGTCGTATATATGTGGTAATATGTAGAGCATATTACAACAATTCAACATTGTTGAATTAAAGAAAACTTCACGTGGACAACCTAGGTCGTGACTCTGCGGCAACTACATGTTCAAACACATGAGAATGAGAGAGATTAGATCTCGAAAAGGGACACCTGTCTAATTAGAATGAGATCTAAAACCATTTAGATAAAGGCTCTAATTAAATCTTACATAAACCTAGAGAAAAATTTCCTAAAAAAATTCATCTAAGGCCTTGTTTATTTCTAGTGTATTTTAGAGGATTGGAGGGGATTATCCCGAATTTCAGAAAATCCCCACTTGTTTGTTTATTTCTAGTGTATTTTAGGGCAAGAGAGGGGATAATCCCTACATATCCCCACCAACCACCTCATGTTTGACTTAAAAAAAAATAGTCAATACTAATGTATTTTAGGGGAAGAGTTTTTATAAGAATTGGGTGTTCACCAAATAACCCTCTCATCCCACTCTTCTCATCCCTAATAAAACACTTAGAGTAAACAAGATCGCGGGATATAAGATCATGCTTGGATGGGAAAGAATCCCGAGAACCGTCCTCGGCCGAACCGACTCAGTACTGGATCAAACTCTAACACGTACAGATCGAACGATCCATACAGATCGATCCAGCCCTAGCTGGGGACAAACCCAGCTTGCTAGCGATGCTAGCTGGGCCGGCCCAGCTCCTTCCGCCGTGCATCCATCCGACAGTCCGGCTGCTACCAGCTGCGCGCGCTGCTGGCTGCTGCGCCTCGTCCGGCCAGCACGGTTGCCTCCCGTGCGCGCTCCCGAGCGCCTCGCTGGCTGGGCCGGATCCGGCCCAGTTCGCCTTGGCTTCGTTTTTTCTTTTATAATTTTTCTTTAGATTTTTTAAATAAATTTTCAAATGGACATTTCTTTTTATAAAAAATTATAAATTAATTATCTTATCGTGTAAATCATCTAGTGTCCGTCGGCTAAATATTTGGATAAATATTTCTTTATATAAATCTTCTGAATAATTCCGACTATAATAAAACATATTTCTATTATCCCGAGACACCCAAATAATGTCCATAAACTCATCTTTTGTTGATTTTCACTATGTCTCGGAATACGCAACGAATTAAAACTTCATAGAAGTCTGTAGTTCACCAAGTCTTTCACTCGTTTGACATAAAGATATTTTGGGTTTCCTTCCATCATGCATATGATGCATCCAAGATGATAGTGCCACGGCGAAGGTGGAATCAACATATCCACAAAACATTTTAGGACAAATGATATTATCTAAACTTTAAAAGATTTGTACCTTGACCTTCCTTTTACGGGGAGTGATCTTTTATATTCTCAACCACGATAATATACAGGACAAAAATTATCCGATCAATTCATAAGAACATTCGGTGCCATCCATGCGACCTTATTACAATAACTTGAGCTTCCGCTCACATATCGTTCAAAACTTTGAATAATAAAAGTGGAGACACTTTCATCCAAGGATGAAAGTCCATGTGTCGAGATTGACACACACCACCTTCTTTTGTTCTTCCGACGTGGGCTTACCCTCCGGGTACCCTCACTATTGGCGTATAATCAAGATAAAGGCTCACTGGTGGCCCAATGAAATCCAAGAAGCTGCTTTCAAAGTGCGTTTAAAATCAACTCATCGTTTATCTTTCCGATGCCCCTAGGTTTCTCCATGGCATCAAATTGAGGAGCTCTGAAACGACAAGATGACGACAAGACTTGGCATAACTAGCGACAGTTGCAAGCGGGTGTAGTACATGAGGAGCACAAAGTCATATCTTTTAGGATGAAAATCCAATGTCTGACTTTAATTGGTTGTGTCTGGGGATGTCCTTATCGACGGTATTGTTTTGAGAGCGCAAACTTTCTCTAGAATGAAAACCTAAGAACTACGATCGGGCGACCATGGCGCTTGTGCGCACTGTTTCCTTTTTGGGTCGTCTCTTTTGAAAAATTTGAATTCTAGATGTTGTCTTGGTGGTAGTCTGTGCTGCAGTTACAAAGAATTGTTCACTATAGTGAAATCTTTTATTTTTTCTTTCTGTTATTTTTGTTGTAGAGTTGTGTGTATCCCTAATGTCTCTATGTAATACATTTCAGTATTGTAAAGATTTGGATGATATTTTTTTGAATTTTATATTAAACCCACAAAGAGTACACGGTTATAAAAACAAAACTAAAAGAGACGACAAAATCTATGAGATCTTCAACCCTTTCTTTCTCCATGACATGATCTTGTACTTTTCTGAAAGGAGCCGTAGAAAACGCCGAGAACACCACACCATAGACATGTGAATACCACCGATGATTCTCCCCTTTTAATTTTGAGCCGCAATGCCAAGGCTTTGTACACGCACGCAGCCATTAAATTAATCAAGCAACATCGGTAAGAGCACGACCACTGATATTTAAGGGACAAATAACCGAGCCACTTTGTCGAAGACATTGGGAGCCGAGAGAACGAATCACCATTGCCGAAGACGTAGTAGCCGGGATAGATAATGCGAGGACAAACCTTCTCGCGGCAACCATGAGAAACAATCCAAGATTGATCTGGCAAAGCAAGATCTGAAGAACCATACCTAGACAAACTTAATCTTCCAAAGCCATCATTGACGTCGAGAAGGAGATCTCGCCGACGACCGAAGCACAGAAGATCACTTATTGCAGAAGATGCTATCTCCATTGACGAAGAAGATAACAACCAGAACCAAACTCTAACATTAAGGACACTTACATAGCACCCTGCGCAGGTCCGACGTCCCCACCCCTGCTAGTGCCAGAGCGGCACTTAGAGGAGGTGAGGACCCGTCAATTCTTAGACGAATGCGACGATGAAGTTATAGATGGTGCCGGCGGCGACGGCTAGGGTTGAAAACCTAGGCCGCCGCCTTTCTTTACCGTGAGAAGAATTCCCCGACCGAGATTTGGATGATATTAGTGGTGTGAGGTTTAATGACCTCCCCTCGAATCTGGGTCAGCATATCCCAGCCAATAGAATCACAGCAAGCCACCTCCTACGGATCTGACCTCATCCTCCGATCTCAGCCGTACAGACCACATCGCCATCTCCCGTGAAATGGCATTCAACGCACACACGCGTGACGCGTCCATCCCCTATTTTACCACGACCCCCTTGATCCATACGCACACGGCCTCCCTAGATCCGTGAGTTCAGCAGATCGGCGATCTCGACCCCGCCCGCGCTCCTACTAGCCACCGGGTGCGCCGCCGCTCTCCCCATCCTCGGACGTCGCTCTTGGCCGTCCCCGACCCCGCGATCGAGGCCTTCCACCGGTCGCCGATCTGCTGAACTCACGTTCACCGGCCACGGAGGGTAGACGCGGGCAGCAGGAGATGACTCTCTCGCGCCGGTGGCCAGCAGTCCGGCGCGCTCCAGCACAAGACCAGCCGCACCGCCTGGGGTCCGTCCCGGCCGATCTGCTCGCAGATCGGGCTCCACACGCAAACCCTAGCGGCAGCGATGACGCAGACCGACCGTCGCCACCGTGCCCGGCGCCCGTCTCCACACGATGCATGCTGTCAAGATATCGATCTATAATCCCCCGTCCCCCTCCATTCAATCAAAAATTGGTTATTTGCTTGAGGTAGAGAGCGGACACGTACAAATCTTATGCGTTCTTTTCATCCCAGGATCGATCGTTGGTTTCGTTACTCTGTATGTCTGCACCTTCGGTTTTACTTTTACACCACCATCAAGCTAGCAAGCTGTTGGATTTAGTTATTGCAACTTCTAATCCTGATTTCTAGCAAATGAATTATGTTCCTGTTTTTTTGTTTCTTGAGTATCTGAGTCTTGCTAGATAAATAAATATCAGGGAATTATCGCTTTCCTCAAGGAAACACAACCTTGCCTGCAGCGGAAAATACTAATAACCTTGCTGTAGCGTTCATCTAAGAAATTGGCTTTGATTAAAAATAAATAATGATATTCTACGGTCACTTTATAAATGAAAAATTGTGCTTCGTGTTTCATGCCACTTTAGCTTCAAGCATCTGGTTCTTTTATACAGATAAAATAATCCACTTGCATGCTGACTTCTTGGAGTTTCTCAGGGTTTATTGTTTTGCACATAATACAAACTCACACCAAGACCCCTGTAACGAGGTGTGCATCGGCAAGCTGCTTGAGGACCTCGACGGCCTTGCCGGCACCATCTCCGTCAAGGTATCGTTGTGATCCATATCCTCCTTCTGTTGTGAGAATTGTGTCTGTAAATAATGACCTTATATCTAGACATGAACATAAGCCTCTTATCAAGTAATAGATTGCACTTCTGGACATGGGATAATCAGTATCACACAAGAGTGTTATTCTCACGAAAATCTACTTCCCTCCAGTACCACATATTAGTTACCACGTCCATTAATTTCAGAGTAGCATATACTGCTGTAGCGTATAGGTGTGGTTCGAATTATATGCCACTCATCATTTGTTAGCGGCAAGTAAATAATGATCTTGCATTGTTACACTACAGGAGAACTACGAGACTGGTTCAGAAAAACAGTAAGTTAAAGGATGAGGTACCTTCACTGAAGGTACACTTTTTTAAAACCTTTTTTTACCGAAGGTACACTCATGTTGCTAACTGAGTTTTTCACTATTTGTGTGGAGTACGACTATGTATTGTTAATTTATGATGTTCGCTCTATCTGAAGAAACTCCTTATATTGGTATTGCACTATTCTTTCCCTTGAATTAGGCATCGCAAAGTCAGCACCGATTTCATATATATTATGGCCTGAAATCATGCATGCTGTTATTAGTTTATTACTACTTATTGCTTGCTCTCTATTTTTTGGTCGATTCACTACTCAGTGCTCACTCTTTGTTGTTTGTGGTTTCTATTGTGGCAGAGGAAACACGGTTCTTGACGATGGGTGCTGGGGCGAAAACAATTGGATACTCTGAATGGGATGGGTGCTTTGCGGCCAGATGTCAAGAGTGTGAGGGACGAGCCATATGCTGGAGCAGAGACAATGCCGGATCACGGTTGTGGCCATCTCTGCACTGGACTCTATATCACGGACAGTTTAGTCTTGGCTCATAATTAGGATGGCCAAATTATATTTGAGTTTCATTTGATGTATATTAGTTATGAGATTTATGATTTTTATGAATATACATATTATGCATACGGTTTTGAATATTGTAATTGAATGCTTGTATTTTTGTATGGTTACAATAGGCTATTACCACAACCCACTTTCGTTTCCAATAACTGATTGGTGCCAACAAACTAAGTTCTGTTGAAATAGAGTATCATCATGAAAAGTTTAAATTGTCGCAATAGTTCCCCCCTACAAACATTTTTCCTGTTGTGATAACTATTTATCACCACCAAAACAAGTATGTTGCAATTTCCTGTTACGACGACTGGAAAGTTTGTTGCCATAAGTTAATGCCACAAGCGTAGCGGTTCGTGGCAAAAGGCTTAATGCCACGAAAAAACAAGGATCGTTGTCTTAACTTCTTGCCACGATTGTCTATTGCCACAGAAGAGTATGTGCCACAAAACGAGCATCGTTGGAATAGATTGTTGCCACAAATGTCTACCGCCACGAGCTATCGGTCGCGACGATTTGTTACATGTTGCAATAAAGTTATTTCCACAAACCAAATTGTTGCACCAGGTGGCAGCTTGCCACGAGAAAAACGTGGCAACTTCCCACATGGTTGTTGCAATAGCATACTTTATTGCCACAATTGTTTTTTCATGGCAATAACCTATTACCATGCGTCCTATCGCAACGCCTCCCAACGAATGTCGTTTCGTGGCAATATGTACCTATTGCCACAAATCGACATGTATTGCGACGATAAATTTTGTTGCAATAGACCTGAATCCTTGTAGTGATTATTCAGCTTTGATGTCATTGTTGAGAGTGTCCACTTGTGAAAGTATGATCCCTAGGCCTTATTTCTAAGCATTGAAACACCGTTTCCAACAAGTTCTGCTACATGTTTGCTTGCTGCCATTTCTATTTCAGATTGCAATTACTACTTATAATCATCCATATTACTTGTATTTCACTATCTCTTCGCCGAACTAGTGCACCTATACATCTGACAAGTGTATTGGGTGTGTTGGGGACACAAGAGACTTCTTGTATCTTAATTGCAGGGTTGCTTGAGAGGGATATCTTTGACCTCTACCTCCCTGAGTTCGATATACCTTGGGTGATTCACTTAAGGGAAACTTGCTGCTGTCCTACAAACCTCTGCTCTTGGAGGCCCAACACTGTCTACGAGAATAGAAGCGTGCGTAGACATCAAGCTATTTTCTGGCGCCGTTGCCGGGGAGGTAAGCGTTGGAAGGTATCTCCTTTAGATCCTACAGTTATTACTTTTTGTCTCTTGTTTTTATTTTCACTAGTTAGGCCTAATGGAAAACAACAAAAATATTAGAGATCTTTATAGTATTTATCTTGAGTTAGGACATGAGGTGTTTGAAGAGAAAAATAAAAAACCTATGGAACTTTATTTGCATGCTAGTAGCAATGTTATTAGTATGAATTCTTTGAACACCATTATTGCAAATGCTATGGAAAAGTCTAAGCTTGGGGAAGCTGGTTTTGATGAGCATGATATTTTTAGTCCCCCAAGCTTTGAGGAGAAAATTTTCTTTGATGATACTTTGCCTCCTATATATGACGTTTACAATGACGAATATGATATTTTCAGTCCATCTACTATTGAGGATAAAATTAATAATGATTATTCTATGCCTCCAATTTATGATGATTACAATGATGGATGTGATAGTTCTACTCCCACTATTACTAATAAAATTGATTATGCTTATGTGGAGAGTAATGATATTATTGTGCTTATGGATCATGATAAGAATGTTTTAGGTGATAGCTATATTGTTGAGTCTATTCATGATTCCGCTGAAAATTATTTTGAGAGAGGAAAGTATGGTTATAGAGATCTTCATGTTACTAAATTTCTTCTCTTTATGATGAATGTTTTGAGCTTTCTCTTGATTTGCTTTTATTTGCTGGGTACTTTAAGACCCACTGGTTATTATGAGAGAGGGAGACATGGATTCATACATCACAATAATATTAAGTCCCCTCTCTTTATGTTGCAATTCTTGAAGTTGCACTTGTTTTGCGTTCCTATGCTAGTCACTATGTGCTTTATTAATTTATTTTCTTACAAGATTCCTTTGCATAGGAAGTGTGTTAGATTTAATTATGTTTTATATATGCCTCTTGATGCTCTCCTTTGTTTTTCAACTCTCATCTTTATGAGAGCATCATAAAAATCTCCTTGCCTAGCTAAAAGGCTTTAAAGAAAAGCGCTTATGGGAGACATCCCACGTCTTATTTATGCTATTTTCTTTTATATTGAGTCAAGTAACATGACTACCTCTGTAGCAATTCCTTTGTATCTTTATTTTATCGCATTGTTGTGTCAAGTTAAGCCTCTAGTAGAAAGTTGATGCTAGATTTGGATTGCTGTGCTGAAACTGTTTTCTGCTGTCCACCGTTAAATTCATAACTCTTTACAGAAAAATCGGATGGACCTGAGATTTTTTTAGCGTGATCCTCAGATATGTACGCAACTTTCATTAGTTTTGAGTTTTCTGATTTGAGCAAGTTAAGTAACTCGAAAAAATTCGCCTTTAGGATCTGTTCTGTTTTTTGACAGATTCTGCCATTTATTTTGCATTGGTTCTTTTGCTGTATTTGGATGGATCTTTTTGTTCCATAAAATTCCAGTGGCTGTAGCTAATGTCCAGTACCATGATAATGATTGTCTCCATGCAGAATATGAGAATTTTTGATTATGCACTAACCCTCTAATGAAGTCTACTTTGAGTTTGGTGTGGAGGAAGTTTTCAAGGATCAAGAGAGAGGATGATATAATGTGATAAAGAAGATGAAAGAGCCTAAGCTTGGGGATGCCCCCGTGGGTCACCCAAGCATATTTCAAGAGACTCAAGCGTCAAAACTTGGGGATGCCCAAGGCATCCCCTTCTTCATCAACAACTTATCAGGTTATCTCTAGTGAAACTATATTTTAATTCGGCCACATCTTATGTGCTTTACTTGGAGCGTCTGTTTGTTTTTGTTTTTGCTTTTGTTATTTTTGTTTTCTGAATAAAATGGATCCTAGCATTCTTTTGTGGGAGAGAGACACGCTCCGCTTTTTCATTTGAATACTCTTATTCTTCACTTATACTTGTTGAGTATTCTTCTATAGCTACTGCAATACTTTCAGCTCTTGTTTTTCATGCATCTCTTGTTCAGAGCTGTTAGTTGTCATATGTTATACTCTCTTGCTTCATTGTTAAATACTTGGAGAGTTTATGTTTAAATAAGTTGATTGGTGTTTGGTTAGGAACAGAAAATGTTAAATGTGGTAGATGGTATAACTAAATGATACATAATCTTGTAGATCATTAAATTGTGTCACTTGAATCATTGATGTTGTTTTGAGATATTAATATGCTTAATGGTAAACATGATGGTTTAGTAAGGTGGAATGACTAATGGTTGGTCTAGAAAACTTGAAGCCGTGCCACACTTTAATTTCCAGTTGATAGCATAATGAAATATGACTCCTAATGTTAAAAGCAACCGTAATGACATTGTGTTATGCGCTACGGTCGGGGTCCCAACAGTGATTTGTTCATTTGCCACAGTCCCTCGTGTAGTGATTTTCATTATGCCTTGTAAGATCATGTTTCTATTTGGAATCCTTTTTCTTGTGAGTTCTAAAGCTGCGGTTTTCATGGCACTTCCACCTCCATATTTGCTAGCCTCTTCGGTACTTTGCATTGCCCTTTCTCACATTGAGAGTTGGTGCATACTTCGCGAGTACATCCAAAACTCGTGGGAGATCTTCATCATGTTCTCCTACACATAAGCCAAATATCTTCCTCAAAACATCCACCATACCTACCTACTACAGCATTTCCATAGCTGTTCTGAGATATATTGCCATGCAACTTTCATCTTACATTACATGACTTGTTGTCATTTATCATTTATATATTGCTTTGCATGATTCTATATAGCTGATGTGTGGTTTTACCCATGTTACGCTAGATCATTGCATATCTTGCTACACTGGCAGAGGCACCGTTTCATACATTATGTTTTATCCATTATGAGATCCTTGTATCAAAAGTGTGTTGTCATATTATCATATTAGGATGTTTGCCCCTAAAAGTGAAAAGAGCCATGGAGACCATCGAAAAGAGAAACAGAAAAATACAAAAAAAAAAGAAAAAAGAGAAAAAACAAGAAAGAAAGAATAAAAAAGGGGGCAACATTACTACTCTTTATCCACACTTGTGCTCATGTTATAGCACTCATATTATTCATAGTCATCATTTGTGCTCATGTTTAGTACCTATACTCCATATGAGAGAGTTTTCATGTTTTACTTGCATAACTATGTGGGGAACTTTACACTATAGAACTTGGCTTGTATATTCCAATGATGAGCCTCCTCAAAAGTGCTCTAGGTCTTCATGAGCAAGCAAGTTAGATGCACCCTCACTAGTTCCATTGGAGAGCTTTCATACACTTATAGCTCTATGTGCATCCGTTGTGTGGCAATCACTACTCCTTGCAAAGCTTCGATTATAAGACTTCCTCTTGTCTAATGATCATTTTCAGCTTTGTGAGACTTTCTTCCGTTGGCCTTCCAAACCCCCATTATAATTCTTTTAGCCACAACATCCTGGTGCCAGGAACCAACGCTGAACACTTGCTTGTTTTTGTGTGAACAAATAGAGAAATGATCTTCTATGTGCATATTGCTATTACTTGACTTGATCCTTTCACAAAGTTGTGCTTGAAGCTTAAATCATCTTTAATATCTACTTTGCACGGTTGATTGTTCTCTATTACTGATTCATTGAAAGTTTTGCTTTGTTATGCCTACTTGTTTATTCATTACTCATTTGATATCAATATAAACTACAACTTTTATTCATTTGATCTCAACTTACATGCATTACATTATTATTTGATCAAGATTGTGTGAAGCATGTCACTTCAGAAATTATTCTTGTTATCGTTTTACCTACTCGGGACGAGTAGAACTAAGCTTGGGGATGCTTGATATGTCTCAAACGTATCAATAATTTCTTATGTTCCATGCTTATATTATACCAATTGCAACATGTTTTATACACACTTTTATATCATTTTATGCATTTTCTGGAACTAACCTATTAACAAGATGCCACAGTGCCAGTTGTCTGTTTTCTGCTGTTTTTGGTTTCTGAAAAGTTGTTAAGGAAAAATTCTCGGAATTGGACAAACGAAACGTCAAAGTGCTTATTTTTCCCAGGAGGTTCCAGAACGCCGAAGAGGACACGGAGGAGGACCCCGAGGGGCCCACACCCCCTCCCGGCGCAGGTCCCCCCAGGCCGCGCGAGCACGGGGTGTGGGGCCCTCGAGGCCCCACCGCCTTCGCCCTTTCGCCTATATATTGCCCCCGACAAAATAAGACCTAGGACGGAGGCCTTTTCCAGAGAAGAGTTCCGCTGCGCCGCCGCCATCGAAGACAAGATTCGGGGGGCAGAAGTCTCTGTTTCGGCACCCTGCCGGGACGGGGAATTGCCCCCGGAGCCATCTCCATCAACTCCATCGCCATCTCCATCGCCGTTGCTGACTCCTATGATGAGGAGTGAGTAGTTCTCCCCCGGGGCTGCGGGCTCTACCGGTAGCTATGTGGTTTATCTCTCTCTCCCATGGTGTGATCTTTATGTGATCATGAGCTTTGTAATCTAGTTGAATATGTGATGTTACTCTTTATCTATTATGCACTCTAGAGGTTACTTTAATATGAACTCCGGGGTTATTCACGGTTGTAAAGGTGACAGTGTGTGCACCGTGTGTGATTCCTTTATGACGTTGTGGTGTGTGTTTACTCATACTTTGAGGGTGCTGTTATAGCCCTACGCAATGAATGGTGTTTATCATCCAACAAGAGAGTGTTTGAGAGTAGTATTTATTATTCAGCTTTGATGTCATTGTTGAGAGTGTCCACTTGTGAAAGTATGATCCCTAGGCCTTGTTTCTAAGCATTAAAACACCGTTTCCAACAAGTTCTGCTACATGTTTGCTTGCTGCCATTTTTATTTCAGATTGCAATTACTACTTATAATCATCCATATTACTTGTATTTCACTATCTCTTCGCCGAACTAGTGCACGTATACATCTGACAAGTGTATTGGGTGTGTTGGGGACACAAGAGACTTCTTGTATCTTAATTGCAGGGTTGCTTGAGAGGGATATCTTTGACCTCTACCTCCCTGAGTTCGATATACCTTGGGTGATTCACTTAAGGGAAACTTGCTGCTGTCCTACAAACCTCTGCTCTTGGAGGCCCAACACTGTCTACGAGAATAGAAGCGTGCGTAGACATCAGGCCCACACCGCCTGGTGGCGCGGGAAGCCCCTGGTCGCGCCACCACATGGTGTGGCCGCCTCGGTCACGTACTCGCGCCCCCCTCTCGGATATAAGGTGCTCCTGACCAAAAAACAGATACCCCCCAGATCACTTTTCCCAGAAACATCTCTGTGCGCCGCCGCCACCTCGAAACCCAATTCGGGGACCAGAAGTCTCTGTTCCGGCACCCTGCCGTCACGGGGAATCGAAGGAGATCATCGTCATCGCCACCACCTCTCCATCAACCATCCATGATTTCCCCATCCATGTGTGAGTAATCCACCGCTGTAGGCTCAAGGGGATGGTAGGGATTGGATGAGATCGTTCATGTAATAGCTGTAATATCATTAGGGCATGGTCCCTAGTATCCGTTATCAATGTTTTACGTCATTGTTGCAACTTGTTGTGGTTTATGCTTGACACTAGGGCCCGAGTGCCATGATTTCAGATCTGAACATGTTATTGTATCATGAAGATAATTATTGTTTTGGATCATATCTGCAACTTGTATTACACATGTCATTGTCCGGAACCCTAGGTCCCCAAGTGACAATAATTGGGATAGCCTCGGGGAAAGGCTGTGATGTGAGGATCACATGTGTTCACGGAGTGTTAATGCTTTGCTCCGGTACTCTATTAAAAGGAGTACATTAATTACCAGTAGTTTCCCTTGAGGCCCCGCTGCAAACGGGCTGGTAGGACAAAAGATGATGTGCATGTTTCTCATTGCGAGCACGCACAACTAAATTGGAACACATGCCTACGGTTATTTAATACTTGGATGCTTTATCTTATTTATCTGCAAATGCCTATGTCTTGATATTATATGAACTATCTTATCCATGCAACGCCCGTACATCCGTCCCTATGCCTACAGTATTTTAATCCTGCTGTCTACTATAATCATCATTGCTGTTTTTACTCTACTGCTGCTGTTATTTCACCACTGTCTCTGCTATAAAACTGTTGCTACTGATATTCTGTCTCGAGCAAGTCTATTCACAGGTGCAGTTGAATTGACAACTCTGCTGTTAAGGCTTATAAATATTCTTTGGCTCCCCTTGTGTCGAATCAATAAATTTGGATTGTACTTCCCTCGAAGACTGTTGCGATCCCGTATACTTGTGGGTCATCAAGACTATTTTCTGGCGCCGTTGCCGGGGAGCATAGCTTTATTTATAGGTTCACCTGAGTGTAATATTGCTCTCTGGAATTCATTCATCATGGGAAGACCTGGTGATAAGAAATTTCCCATCATACCATCCACTACAAGAAAAGGTACAACTCTGGGTTCCGCTGCTGCACTTGATTCTCCGTCTGTGATGAGTAAGCTTATCTCACCGCTGCACGCTACTCGTACTATTACTTCTGCTGAATCTGAAAATGCTTCTGAAAATTGTGAAGATGCTTCTACTGTGCTTGATGAAAATGGTTCCTTAGGACCTTTTCTAGATGCTATAATTGATAAATCTAAACAAACTGAAAATGCTGAAAATTCGAATACTTCTGCTAGTTCACCTGAGTCTTGAGAGTATTTTCCAGATGATCCTGATGAAACTTACGTGGAACTTGATGATGATCTTGTTGATGAAATTAATGCTGCTAGTTAAATATCAATTATCTCCTGATGCTAAATTTGCTACATCCCCCATAAACATTAAAGATAAAGATTATGATTTCTCTCTTGATTTAGAACTCATATCTATTGTTGAGAAAGAACCTTTCTGTGGAACTGAAAAAGAAAGTGTTGTAGACCACATGAATGAACTCTCTACTTTAAGTGGTACATTCTCTGATGATATTAAAATACGCACTTAGTTTGTTACTAAAATATTTCCTTTCTCATTAAAAGGAGAAGCTAAAACTTGGTATAATAACTTGTCTCCTGGTTCCATTACTAGTCCTATTGGTTTGCTTGATGCTTTCTTTCTGAAATATTTTCCTGCTAGTGCTCAACATGAAGCTTTGCTAAGAATTTATAACTGTAATCAAGAAGAAAATGAAAAACTACCTGATGCTTGGACACGTTTTTGCTCTCTACTTAGAGCTCGGCCTAGTCATGATTTGGAGAAAAATGATTTACTTGATATATTCTATAGTGGACTAACTGTTGAATCTAGAACGTATCTGGATAGGTGTGCTAGTTGTGTTTTCAGGAAAAGAACTCCAGAAGAGGCTGAGGAACTATTGGCTAAAATAAGTCAGAATTATGATGATTGGAATATTCCGGAACCTACTCCTACACCCACACCAACACCGAAGAACAGGGGTATTATTGAATTAAGTGATGAGGTGATGAATGAAGCCAAAAGATCTCTTAAAGAGAGGGGTATTAAATCTGAAGATGTGAAGAATTTACCTCCTATAGAAGAATTATGTAAGCCAATTCCTCCTTCACCCATAATTGAGGTACACTCTCTCCAAAGGTTTGATGATGGAGATATTCCTTACTCTAAACTTCCTGATCAATTCTTAGATGAATTCGATACTTTTATTGCTAAGCAAGGTAATTTTAATATGAGGATTGAGAATCATTTAATAGAAAACTCTCGAGCTATTAGTAACTTGCATGATATTGTTGATAGAACCTCCAATGATGTTAAAATACTTATTAAACATTTTCATATGGTTCAAACTCAAATTGATCAACTTTCTAAAGTGCAAAAAGAAATGTTAATGAAAGCCTCTAGAGATAAAGAAAAACATGTTTGTGAAGTAACAACTAGAGGTGGTAAATCTACTAAAGACCCTTTATATCTTGAGGGACATGCTAAAAGAATTGAACAAGATTCTCAACAAACCAATGAACCTAGTGCTCCTTCTAAAAAAAAGAAGAAGAAACATAAAACTGTTGTAGAATCCTCTCAACATGTTAACAATCCTAATAGTATATCTGTTTCTGATGCTGAAACTGAAAGTGGTAATGAACTTAATAATGATAGTAACAATGCCAATGATAATGATAAAAATGCCAATTCGGATAGGGAAGAAATAGAAGAGGAACCTGAAAAACACACTAAAAATAAAAAGTACACTAAGGAAGATTTTATTGCTAAGAAACATGGTAGTGAAAGAGAACATTGGGTCCAAAAACAAATGCCTTTTCCTGCTAAGAAACTTAAAACCAAAGAAGAAGAACATTATAATAATTTTGTGATTGGATGAAACCTTTGTTCTTGCAAATTCCTTTGACTGTTTCTATTAAATTGCCTCCATATTCAAAATACATGAAAGATATTGTTTCTAACAAAAGGAAAATTCCTAATGAGGAAATATCTACTATGCTTGCTAATTATTCTTTCAATGGCAAGGTTCCAAAGAAGTTGGGAGATCCAGGTATACCAACCATTCCTTGCTCTATCAAAAATAATTATGTTAGAACTGCTCTATGTGACTTGGGAGCAGGAGTTAGCGTTATGCCTTTCTCTCTTTACAAGAGACTTTACCTTGATAAACTGATACCCACTGATATATCTTTGCAAATGGATGATAAATCTACTGCTATTCCTGTTAGCATTTGTGAGGATGTTTCTGTTCAAGTAGCTACTAATTTCTTAATCATGACTGACTTTGTTGTGCTTGAAATGCCTGAAGATGATAATATGTCTATTATTCTTGGGAGACCTTTTCTAAACACTGCAAGGGCTGTTATTGATTGCAATAAAGGAAACGTAACTTTTCATGTGGATGATAAGGAACATACTGTTCATTTTCCCAAGAGGTTGGATAAAGTACTTGGAGTTAATACAATTACCAATGTGAGATCTATTAAAGTGGGAAGTATTGATTGCCCTTATAAAGAAGAATACAAAACTCTTATGATTGGATCCATACGAATACGATACAAGGTAACATGAGTGTCCCGTGAAGTTTAAATCTTTTATGTCATATAAAATTCATTTGGTAGCAAGACTTGATCAACCTTGTTAACAAGTGCATTTTAAATGCATGAAAGTGCTAAACAACTTTCTTTCTCTCAAACTTGTTTTACCTACTGTAATATCATTTGGTTTACAAAGTTTAGTTGAAATTAGTTTTAGAAAACAATTTTTCTACATTAAGTTTATTACATTAAAATACTAGGAAATGAAAAAAAATCTCAGAATTTCAAAAAAATTATACCAAAATTCCTATTTTTCTGGGGAGGTTCAGAAAGTCCCAAGGGGTGACCTGGGGGACCCACAGGTCCGCCACACCACATGGTGGCGCGGCTGGCCTTTGGCCGCGCAAGCACATGGTGTGGGGCCCACAAGGCCCCCCACTAAGTCTCCTTCCTCCCCATCCTCTCTCTCTCTCTCCCGACCAAACACTTCAAGCTTCGAAAATTTCGTGTCCTTCCTGTACTTGCTGTGCATTTTTCGATCTCCTTCCTCAGCCCATCTTTTCTGCTAAGATTTGGGGATTTTGCTCTCCGGTAAGTGACTCCTCCGATTATCCAAGTGGAATTTTGATTAGTGGTCTATATCTTGAGTATTTTGCTGCTGTAGGTGTCATGTTTAGTGAGTTTAAATGCTTGTTCTAAGTTGGAATAACTAGTTTTGATGCATGTTTAAGCCTCTAGCAAGTCACTATGGTAGTTCCCCTCAATTCGTTAGCTCAAAATCAATTTTTTTATGACACTTGCTAAAAATTTCATAAAAGGAAGATGCATAACCACCACTCTGGAGAGATATTTGAAAGTGATGTGCCAAGGGTGTCTAGGCCCTCAAGATCATCCACAAGCATTAGGTAATCCTACAACGAGGATGTCTTGGCACCAAACATTGGAGATGAGCGAAATTATGGGGTTCCTAACTCATCGTCTTTCCCATGCAATGACTTCATGGCTGATGCAGGGATTCTTGATGATTTCTTGCTTATGGTGCAGAGGGCGGGCTTGACCACATACATGGAGGATGAAAGTCCCCAATATGTCAGGCTCACCAAGATTTTTGTTGAGAGTTTTACTTTCAAGAACACCTCTTATCATCAAACTGTTTCATTTAAAATTTATGATAGGGCCGTCACTTTGTCTTTGCAAGAGTTTTGTGCTATTTTAGGTACCACTTATCAAGGCTCAACAAAGAGGATCCAAGATGACCCAAGGGATTTGATGGAGCTTTACCGTGAGGTGGCAAATGATGATAGCCGCCGGGCGCAACGTGGCAAGATAAGGAACATTCAGTTCCCCGCTATCAAGTATTTTGTTTACAATATTACCACTAGTGTGCTTGGTAGGGAGAACACTAGTAACATCTCAAACTGTCAACTTGCCTTTCTTGCTGCTGCTCTTAGTGGTCATACAACATATAACCTTGGAGCTCTCATTGCTCGTCGCCTTGCTGCTAGGGGACCTATCTATGGAGGAATTATTGCCTCACGTATTGCTGCTAGTTTGAACCTTTATGTTGATCCAAGTGATACTTTATTACCTCCTTGTAGGCTTGATCTTGCTGCAATGATAGGCCAAAAATTTGTTACCGCTAACTCTATTCCTGGAGGTCTTATATATAGAGTTTTATTTGTTGATGGGGACGAGAGGGAAGTCCCATTGCCGCATCCTGGTTTGATTAGTCTTGACAGGAGGCCGCGGTCGTTCTCTAAGGTGGAGTTGGACGAGCAGCTGAACACGCTGGCTTCCACGAGCAGCACGGCGAGGTGGCGCCTGAGGAGGACTACACCGTGCACTACACCGGTGCGTCCTCGAGTTCGTACCATGGCGAAGGTTCCTCATCATACCAAGAGGATTTCTCATCCTGGGGGCAATGGGGCTCATCATACCGGCCATGGGGTTCATTCCCACTTAGGCCAAAAGCCTAAGCTTGGAGGGAGGTATACCGATATCACACTCATCTATATATCATTACATCGGTACTTTGTATATCCATGTTTAGTTTTCGATCTTTCTTTCTGTTGTTTTTTCTTGCTATGCTTTACTTTCTAAAAAACTCAAAAAGACCAAAAATATTTCTTTTATTTCTCTTGCTAGTTCATTTGAGTCTCTAGTATTAGTTTGCCTAGTTGTTTAATTCGGTTCCGTACGCAAAAACCCAAAAATATTTTGCTTTGTTGTTTGCATTTCGCGCAGGGACAGATTTCTGCTGTCCACCGTTTAATTCATAACTTCCTGTAGAAAAATCCAAATGACCTGAAATTTCTTGTGCATGTTCCTCAGATGTGTACACAACTTTCATTAGTTTTGAGTTTTCTGATATGAGCATGTTAAGGTCCTCGAAAAAATTCGTCTTCACAGTCTGTTCTGTTTTTGTTCTGTTTTTAGTTTCTAAATCCGAAAATCCAAAAATATTTGTTGTTTCTTTTTGGTTTTGTATAGTTTGTTTCAGAGCTCAATGCCATCCGTTACTCCGTGGAGATTGGTTTTCATTTCATATTATTCAAGCCACACAAGTGAAGGAGCAATAATGACGATATATGCAAATTCGAGTTGGGTAAGAGGCTGGAAATGAACTCTATTTGTTTTTCATTTTTGTACATATACTCATTCATGTGAGCATGCTTAGATGGTTCGCATAAGATATATGTCGATTGGTGGATTCTTAGTTGTTTATGTTCTCTTATGATCAATTCCAATTTATTAATAGTAGATGACATGTTTCTATGGATGTTTGCTTGCATTGTTTTGTTCATGAAAGAGTATGAAACTGTGGTATCCTCCTGTGAACAAATTCATTTGCATCGACTTGGCACATGCTCACACATGTATATGACTGAAAACAAAGAGTCAATTAAGCCCTGATGATTTATTTTGCCTCAGAGTTTTAGTATCACTTTTACGCCTCCGTTAATTTTATTTTGTCGCAAGCATGATTATGACGGTTATTGCTCTCTTGAATTATCGCTTCCCTGTCTATTGCTATCCTCCACTTGTACTAAGCTGCAAATGCTTGTGCTTCCAAATCCCTGAAAACCAAATTATTCCAAAGAGTCCACCAAAAACACCTATGTATGGCATTTCAAACCATTCAAGTAAATTTGCATGTGCTATCTTTAAAATCTTCAAACAACTTCTCAATTTGTGACATTGTTTTAGCGCATGAGGAAGTAGTAGTTGGGCTTGTTATCTTCCATACTAATTAAGTAACCATTGACTTGCATGCTTCATCTGCTCGCCATTAATTTTGCAAAGGGCTGGTTAGACCACTATAATATCACAAGGTTTTGAAAAGAAAAAAATAGACACTCCTCCATGGTATGTGATTGCTGGTGGGCACCCGAGGATTCAGTTAACCATGGTTTGAGAAAGCAAAGGTTGGGAGGAGTGTCAAATTGTATAAATAAGGTGCATATTATAAATGCTTGTTTTAAATAAATCGGAACCGCTCTCAACTTGCTTAGTATGAAAGATAATAGGAACTCTATTGCCATTCGTTGACAAATCGATCACCACTCAAAAACAATTTGGCCTCTGTTTTCAAAACAATGAAAATCTCTAGCACATGTTAAATCCCTGCTTCACTCAATGAAGGGCCTATCTTTTACTTTATTGTTGAGTCACCATCCCTCTTTGAGCACCTTCTTGAGAGCATAGTTGTCATTCTTAGTGTAATGTGCTTGTCCCAGAATACTGATAACCGAGGTGTAACTTTGATGCTTTTATCTTTGATATCTTTATTTCTAATCTTCTCTTCAAACTCAGAGGTGCCTGGGCATTTATGTTTTGCTGTACACTTTCGGGCAAGCGAGATACCACTTTATCATACTTTCTTATGAGCTTTGCAATCCTGTGAATTGATATGTTTCATGTTATTTACTATTGGTATGATTGGAATCTCTTCATAGTTTACATAACTAACTAGGTGAAACCATTTACATATATCTTATTATGAATAGCCTAAACATTTGCCAGATAATGAGAATATTTACATCATATGAAGCAACTGTGTTCGTGAAAGTTCTTTTATCGCACTCAGTTGTTAACTGAATTGCTTGAGGACAAGCAATAAGCTAAGCTTGGGGGAGTTGATACGTCCAAAACGTATCTACTTTCCCGAACACTTTTGCTATTGTTTTGCCTCTAATTTGTGTGTTTTGAATGCAACTAACACGGACTAACGCTGTTTTCAGCAGAATTACCCTGGTGTCTCGTTTTTGTGCAGAAAATCAACTTTCAGGAAAAACACCAGGAAAAAGCCCAAAGTCATTATTTTCCCCCGAAGAGTCCCGGAGCCAGAAGGGGAAAAGGAGAAGAGCCACGAGGGGCCCACACCACCTGGTGGCGCGGCAAGCCCCTAGCCGCGCCACCACATGGTGTGGCCGCCTCGGTCACGTACTCGCGCCCCCCTCTCGGATATAAGGTGCTCCTGACCTAAAAACAGAGAACCCCGGATCACTTTTCCCAGAAACATCTCCGTGCGCCGCCGCCACCTCGAAACCCAATTCGGGGACCAGAAGTCTCTGTTCCGGCACCCTGCCGGGACGGGGAATCGAAGGAGATCATCGCCATCGTCATCGCCACCACCTCTCCATCAACCATCCACGATTCCCCCATCCATGTGTGAGTAATCCACCGTTGTAGGCTCAAGGGGATGGTAGGGATTGGATGAGATCGTTCATGTAATAGCTGTAATATCATTAGGGCATGGTGCCTAGTATCCGTTATCAGTGTTTTACGTCATTGTTGCAACTTGTTATGCTTTATGCTTGACACTAGGGCCCGAGTGCCATGATTTCAGATCTGAACATGTTATTGTATCATGAAGATAATTATTGTTTTGGATCATATCTGCAAGTTGTATTACACATGTCATTGTCCGGAACCCTAGGTCCCCAAGTGACAATAATTGGAATAGCCTCGGGGAAAGGCTGTGATGTGAGGATCACATGTGTTCACGGAGTGTTAATGCTTTGCTCCGGTACTCTATTAAAAGGAGTACCTTAATTACCAGTAGTTTCCCTTGAGGCCCCGCTGCAAACGGTCTTGTAGGACAAAAGATGATGTGGAAGTTTCTCATTGCGAGCACGCACAACTAAATTGGAACACATGCCTATGGTTATTTAATACTTGGATGCTTTATCTTATTTATCTACAAATGCCTATGTCTTGATATTATATGAACTATCTTATCCAGCCAACGCCCGTACATCCGTCCCTATGCCTACTGCATTTTAATCCTGCTGTCTACTATAATCATCACTGATGTTTTTACTCTACTGCTGCTGTTATTTCACTACTGTCTCTGCTATAAAACTGTTGCGACTCATAATCTGTCTCGAGCAAGTCTATTCACAGGTGGAGCTGAATTGACAACTCTGTTGTTAAGGCTTATAAATATTCTTTGGCTCCCCTTGTGTCGAATCAATAAATTTGGATTGTACTTCCCTCGAAGACTGTTGCGATCCCCTGTACTTGTGGGTCATCAAGACTATTTTCTGGCGCCGTTGCCGGGGAGCATAGCTTTATTTATAGGTTCACCTGAGTGTAATATTGCTGTCTGGAATTCATTCATCATGGAAAGACCTGGTGATAAGAAATTTCCCATCATACCATCCACTACAAGAAAAGGTACAACTCTGGGTTCCGCTGCTGCACTTGATTCTCTGTCTGTGATGAGTAAGCTTATCTCACCGCTGCACGCTACTCGTACTATTACTTCTGCTGAATCTGAAAATGCTTATGAAAATTGTGAAGATGCTTCTACTGTGCTTGATGAAAATGGTTCCTTAGGACCTTTTCTAGATGCTATAATTGATAAATCTAAACAAACTGAAAATGCTGAAAATTCGAATACTTCTGCTAGTTCACCTGAGTCTTGAGAGTATTTTCCAGATGATCCTGATGAAACTTACGTGGAACTTGATGATGATCTTGTTGATGAAATTAATGCTGCTAGTACTGCTAGTGCTAGAAAAAGTATTCTTGAAAAACGTGCTGTTAAATATAAATTATCTCTTGATGCTAAAATTGCTACATCCCCCATAAACATTAAAGATAAAGATTATGATTTCTTTCTTGATTTAGAACTCATATCTATTGTTGAGAAAGAACCTTTCTGTGGAACTGAAAAAGAAAGTGATGTAGACCACATGAATGAACTCTCTGCTTTAAGTGGTACATTCTCTGATGATATTAAAATACGCACTTACTTTGTTACTAAAATATTTCCTTTATCATTAAAAGGAGAAGCTAAAACTTGATATAATAACTTGTCTCCTGGTTCCATTACTAGTCCTATTGGTCTGCTTGATGCTTTCTTTCTGAAATATTTTCCTGCTAGTGCTCAACGTGAAGCTTTGCTTAGAATTTATAACTTTAATCAAGATGAAAATGAAAAACTACCTGATGCTTGGACACGTTTTTGCTCTCTACTTAGAGCTCGGCGTAGTCATGATTTGGAGAAAAATGATTTACTTGATATATTCTATAGTGGACTAACTGTTTGTCGGCCCAGTGGGATCCAGGGTGTGCAGAGCCCACTCTCCACATCCCTCACACGCGACATAATCGATGAAACGACTAAGGACCAAGCAGAGCGCTTGGAGAGACCCTCGAGAGGAAAGGTCTCTCGAGGGGACCGGAGGGAGCAGCGAAGGCCTGAAGAGGTTTCTCGCGAGGCTGCCCCTCTACAAGGCCCCCTCCCCTGGAGAGGGGTCAACGCAAATCCCTCCGCAAGGCCGCCCAGGCCCTGTGGAGATGCTTCACTACGAAGCAAACGCCGCAGAGCGCACATGGCCTCTGCCGCGGACGCAGATTGACGCGCGCGTCTGCGCGCGATGACGACGGCGCCGCAGTTGCCATTCTGGTGATTAAAGGAGTCAACAAAGCTGTGTCCCCTGCGCCGGCTTACGAGGGTTTCCTCTTTGGTGATAAAGCAGTTGGCCGGCGCTACGCTCCAAGGACAACGTCGCCGTGGGCACCCCCACGATCTCTGCAGCACCAGCTGGCCGTCCTGCGTGGACGGTGGCTTTCTGGCGTCACGGGCAGGCTTTGCGACCACGGACCGGGTCCATGGACATCCCGGGAGCGGTGCACCCCGCTCCTCTCCTTCGTCGCCATGTGGGGACCCTTCCGCCGCACAGTGCGCCAGGATGAGGCCCGAGACGCCTATAAAAGGAGGAGGAGCACCACCGTAGCACGGGATCGCGCGAGAGAGGACTTGGACAATCGATCATTGAGAACTTAGACACCCTACAACAACGTAGTCTTAGTTGCACTCGCTCGAGGAGGAAGAAGACCTTAGCTTCCCTCCTCGAGCTCCACTCTGCCATACGGGAGCCCTCGGCAAGCTCATTGTACCGTAATCTCTGCAGTGCAATACAGACAAGCAGGAGTAGCGGTTTTACCTCCTCCTGAGGGCCGTGAACCTGGGTACGGGCCGCTGTCCATCTCTGCCGTGCTGTCCCTCTTCAGGCTCGACGAGCACCGTCGCCGTGCCGGTTGAGGGTTGTAGACCAACGTGTTCAGTCCCCTTCACGAACTTCTCTTCAGAGCGTGAACACCCCTAGACTCCTGGGAATCACTCTCTGACACTGTTGAATCTAGAACGTATCTGGATAGTTGTGCTAGTTGTGTTTTCAGGAAAAGAACTCCAGAAGAGGCTGAGGAACTATTGGCTAAAATAAGTCAGAATTATGATGATTGGAATATTCCGGAACCTACTCCTACACCCACACCAACACCGAAGAACAGGGGTATTATTGAATTAAGTGATGAGGTGATGAATGAAGCCAAAAGATCTCTTAAAGAGAGGGGTATTAAATCTGAAGATGTGAAGAATTTACCTCCTATAGAAGAATTATGTAAGCCAATTCCTCCTTCACCCATAATTGAGGTACACTCTCTCCAAAGATTTGATGATGGAGATATTCCTTACTCTAAACCTCCTGGTCAATTCTTAGATGAATTTGATACTTTTATTGCTAAGCAAGGTAATTTTAATATGAGGATTGAGAATCATTTAATAGAAAACTCTCGAGCTATTAGTAATTTGCATGATATTGTTGATAGAACCTCCAATAATGTTAAAATACTTATTAAACATTTTCATATGGTTCAAACTCAAATTGATCAACTTTCTAAAGTGCAAAAAGAAATGTTAATGAATGCCTCTAGGGATAAAGAAAAACATGTTTGTGAAGTAACAACTAGAGGTGGTAAATCTACTAAAGACCCTTTATATCCTAAGGGACATGCTAAAAGAATTGAACAAGATTCTCAACAAATCACTGAACCTAGTGCTCCTTCTAAAAAAAAGAAGAAGAAACATAAAACTGTTGTAGAATCCTCTGAACCTGCTAACAATCCTAATAGTATATCTGTTTCTGATGCTGAAACTGAAAGTGGTAATGGACATAATAATGATAGTAACAATGCCAATGATAATGATAAAAATGCCAATTCGGATAGGGAAGAAATAGAAGAGGAACCTGAAAAACACACTAAAAATAAAAAGTACACTAAGGAAGATTTTATTGCTAAGAAACATGGTAGTGAAAGAGAACCTTGGGTCCAAAAACAAATGCCTTTTCCTGCTAAGAAACTAAAAACCAAAGAAGAAGAACATTATAATAATTTTGTGATTGGATGAAACCTTTGTTCTTGCAAATTCCTTTGACTGATGCTATTAAATTGCCTCCATATTCAAAATACATGAAAGATATTGTTTCTAACAAAAGAAAAATTCCTAATGAGGAAATATCTACTATGCTTGCTAATTATTCTTTCAATGGCAAGGTTCCAAAGAAGTTGGGAGATCCAGGTATACCAACCATTCCTTGCTCTATCAAAATAATTATGTTAGAACTGCTCTATGTGACTTGGGAGCAGGAGTTAGCGTTATGCCTTTCTCTCTTTACAAGAGACTTTACCTTGATAAACTGATACCCACTGATATATCTTTGCAAATGGATGATAAATCTACTGCTATTCCTGTTAGCATTTGTGAGGATGTTTCTGTTCAAGTAGCTACTAATTTCTTAATCATGACTGACTTTGTTGTGCTTGAAATGCCTGAAGATGATAATATGTCTATTATTCTTGGGAGACCTTTTCTAAACACTGCAGGGGATGTTATTGATTGCAATAAAGGAAAAATAACTTTTGATGTGGATGATAAGGAACATACTGTTCATTTTCCCAAGAGGTTGGATAAAGTACTTGGAGTTAATACAATTACCAATATGAGATCTATTAAAGTGGGAAGTATTGATTGCCCTTATAAAGAAGAATACAAAACTCTTATGATTGGATCCATACGAATACGATACAAGGTAACATGAGTGTCCCGTGAAGTTTAAATCTTTTATGTCATATAAAATTCATTTGGTAGCAAGACTTGATCAACCTTGTTAACAAGTGCATTTTAAATGCATGAAAGTGCTAAACAACTTTCTTTCTCTCAAACTTTTTTTACCTACTGTAATATCATTTGGTTTACAAAGTTTAGTTGAATTTAGTTTTAGAAAACAATTTTTCTACATTAAGTTTATTACATTAAAATACTAGGAAATGAAAAAAAATCTCAGAATTTCAAAAAATTTACACCAAAAATCCTATTTTTCTGGGGAGGTTCAGAAAGTCCCAAGGGGTGACCTGGGGGACCCACAGGGCCCCCACACCACATGGTGGCGCGGCTGGCCTTTGGCCGTGCCAGCACATGGTGTGGGGCCCACAAGGCCCCCCACTAAGTCTCCTTCCTCCCCATCCTCTCTCTCTCTCCCGACCAAACACTTCAAGCTTCGAAAATTTCGTGTCCTTCCTGTTCTTGCTGTGCATTTTTCGATCTCCTTCCTCAGCCCATCATTTCTGCTAAGATTTCGGGATTTTGCTCTCCGGTAAGTGACTCCTCCGAGTATCCAAGTGGAATTTTGATTAGTGGTCTATATCTTGAGTATTTTGCTGCTGTAGGTGTCATGTTTAGTGAGTTTAAATGCTTGTTCTAAGTTGGAATAACTAGTTTTGATGCATGTTTAAGCCTCTAGCAAGTCACTATGGTAGTTCCCCTCAATTCGTTAGCTCAAAATCAATTTTTTTATGACACTTGCTAAAAAAATCATAAAAGGAAGATGCATAACCACCACTCTGGAGAGATATTTGAAAGTGATGTGCCAAGGGTGTCTAGGCCCTCAAGATCATCCACTCGCATTAGGCAATCCTACAACGAGGATGTCTTGGCACCAAACATTGGAGATGAGCGAGATGATGGGGTTCCTAACTCATCGTCTTTCCCATGCAATGACTTCATGGCTCATGCAGGGATTCTTGATGATTTCTTGCTTATGGTGCAGAGGGTGGGCTTCACCACATGCATGGAGGATGAAAGTCCCCAATATGTCAGGCTCACCAAGATTTTTGTTGAGAGTTTTCCTTTCAAGAACACCTCTTATCATCAAACTGTTTCATTTAAAATTTATGATAGGGCCGTCACTTTGTCTTTGCAAGAGTTTTGTACTGTTTTAGGTACCACTTGCCAAGGCTCAACAAAGAGGATCCAAGATGACCCAAGGGATTTGATGGAGCTTTACCGTGAGGTGGCAAATGATGATAGCCGCCGGGCGCAACGTGGCAAGATAAGGAACATTCAGTTCCCCGCTATCAAGTATTTTGTTTACTATATTGCCACTAGTGTGCTTGGTAGGGAGAACACTAGTAACATCTCAAACTATCATCTTGCCTTTCTTGCTGCTGCTCTTAATGGTCATACAACATATAACCTTGGAGCTCTCATTGCTCGTCGCCTTGCTGCTAGGGGACCTATCTATGGAGGAATTATTGCCTCACGTATTGCTGCTAGTTTGAACCTTTATGTTGATCCAAGTGATACTTAATTACCTCCTTGTAGGCTTGATCTTGCTGCAATGATAGGCCACAAATTTGTTACCGCTAACTCTAAACCTGGACGTCTTATATATAGAGTTTTATTTGTTGATGGGGACGAGAGGGAAGTCCCATTGCCGCAACCTGGTTTGTTTAGTCTTGACAGGAGGCCGCGGTCGTTCTCTAAGGTGGAGTTGGACGAGCAGCTGAACACGCGAGGCTTCCACGAGCAGCACGGCGAGGTGGCGCCTGAGGAGGACTACACTGTGCACTACACCGGTGCGTCCTCGAGTTCGTACCATGGCGAAGGTTCCTCATCATACCAAGAGGATTTCTCATCTTGGGCGCCATGGGGCTCATCATACCGGCCATGGGGTTCATTCCCACTTAGGCCAAAAGCCTAAGCTTGGGGGGATGTATACCGATATCACACTCATCTATATATCATTACATCGGTACTTTGTATATCCATGTTTAGTTTTCTTTCTTTCTGTTGTTTTTTCTTGCTTTGCTTTACTTTCTAAAAAACTCAAAAAGACCAAAAATATTTCTGTTATTTCTCTTTCTAGTTCATTTGAGTCTCTAGTATTAGTTTGCCTAGTTGTTTAATTCGGTTCCGTATGCAAAAACCCAAAAATATTTTGCTTTGTTGTTTGCATTTCGCGCAGGGACAGATTTCTGCTGTCCACCGTTTAATTCATAACTTCCTGTAGAAAAATCCAAATGACCTGAAATTTCTTTTGCATGTTCCTCAGATGCGTACGCAAGTTTCATTAGTTTTGAGTTTTCTGATCTGAGCATGTTAAGGTCCTCGAAAAAATTCGTCTTCACAGGCTGTTCTGTTTTTAGTTTCTACAACCGAAAATCCAAAAATATTTGTTGTTTCTTTTTGGTTTTATATAGTTTGTTTCAGAGCTCAATGCCATCAGTTACTCCGTGGAGATTGGTTTTCATTTCATATTATTCAAGCCACACAAGTGAAGGAGCAATAATGACGATATATGCAAATTCGAGTTGGGTAAGAGGCTGGTAATGAACTCTATTTGTTTTTCATTTTTGTACATATACTCATTCATGTGAGCATGCTTAGATGGTTCGCATAAGATATATGTCGATTGGTGGATTCTTAGTTGTTTATGTTCTCTTATGATCAATTCCAATTTATTAATAGTAGATGACATGTTTCTATGGATGTTTGCTTGCATTGTTTTGTTCATGAAAGAGTATGAAACTGTGGTATCCTCCTCTGAACAAATTCATTTGCCTCGACTTGGCACATGCTCAGACATGTATATGACTGAAAACAAAGAGTCAATTAAGCCTTGATGATTTATTTTGCCTCAGAGTTCTAGTATCACTTTTACGCCTCCGCTAATTTTATTTTATCGCAAGCATGATTATGACGGTTATTGCTCTCTTGAATTGTCGCTTCCCTGTCTATTGCTATCCTCCACTTGTACTAAGCTGCAAATACTTGTGCTTCCAAATCCCTGAAAACCAAGTTATTCCAAAGAGTCCACCAAAAACACCTATGTATGGCATTTCAAACCATTCAAGTAAATTTGCATGTGCTATCTTTAAAACCTTCAAACAACTTCTCAATTTGTGACACTGTTTTAGCGCATGAGAAAGTAGTAGTTGGGCTTGTTATCTTCCATACTAATTAAGTAACCATTGACTTGCAAGCTTCATCTGCTCGTCATTAATTTTGCAAAGGGCTGGTTAGACCACTATAATATCACAAGGTTTTGAAAAGAAAAAATAGACACTCCTCCATGGTATGTGATTGCTGGTGGGCACCCGAGGATTCAGTTAGCCATGGTTTGAGAAAGCAAAGGTTGGGAGGAGTGTCAAATTGTATAAATAAGGTGCATATTATAAATGCTTGTTTTAAATAAATCGGAACCGCTCTCAACTTGCTTAGTATGGAAGATAACAGGAACTCTATTGCCATTCGTTGACAAATCAATCACCACTCAAAAACAATATTGCCTCTGTTTTCAAAACAATGAAAATTTCTAGCACATGTTAAATCCCTGCTTCCCTCAATGAAGGGGCTATCTTTTACTTTATTGTTGAGTCACCATCCCTCTTTGAGCACCTTCTTGAGAGCATAGTTGTCATTCTTAGTGTAATGTGCTTGTCCCAGAATACTGTTAACCGAGGTGTAACTTTGATGCTTTTATCTTTGATATCTTTATTTCTAATCTTCTCTTCAAACTCAGAGGTGCCTGGGCATTTATGTTTTGCTGTACACTTTCGGGCAAGTGAGATACCACTTTATCATACTTTCTTATGAGCTTTGCAATCCTGTGAATTGATATGTTTCATGTTATTTACTATTGGTATGATTGGCATCTCTTCATAGTTTACATAACTAACTAGGTGACACCATTTACATATATCTTATTATGAATAGCCTAAACATTTGCCAGATAATGAGAATATTTACATCATATGAAGCAAATGTGTTCGTGAAAGTTCTTTTATCGCACTCAGTTGTTAACTGAATTGCTTGAGGACAAGCAATAAGCTAAGCTTGGGGGAGTTGATACGTCCAAAACGTATCTACTTTCCCGAACACTTTTTCTATTGTTTTGCCTCTAATTTGTGTGTTTTGAATGCAACTAACACGGACTAACGCTGTTTTCAGCAGAATTACCCTGGTGTCTCGTTTTTTTGCAGAAAATCAACTTTCAGGAAAAACACCAGGAAAAAGCCCAAAGTCATTATTTTCCCTGAAGAGTCCCGGAGCCAGAAGGGGAAAAGGAGAAGAGCCACGAGGGGCCCACACCACCTGGTGGCGCGGCAAGCCCCTGGCCGCGCCACCACATGGTGTGGCCGCCTCGGTCACGTACTCGCACCCCCCTCTCGGATATAAGTTGATCCTGACCTAAAAACAGAGACCCCCGGATCACTTTTCCCAGAAACATCTCCGTGCGCCGCCGCCACCTCGAAACCCAATTCGGGGACCAGAAGTCTCTGTTCCGGCACCCTGCCGGGACGGGGAATCAAAGGAGATCATCGCCATCGTCATCGCCACCACCTCTCCATCGACCATCCAGGATTCCCCCATCCATGTGTGAGTAATCCACCGCTGTAGGATCAAGGGGATGGTAGGGATTGGATGAGATCGTTCATGTAATAGTTGTAATATCATTAGGGCATGGTGCCTAGTATCCGTTATCAGTGTTTTACGTCATTGTTGCAACTTGTTATGCTTAATGCTTAACACTAGGGCCCGAGTGCCATGATTTCAGATCTGAACATGTTATTGTATCATGAAGATAATTATTGTTTTGGATCATATCTGCAAGTTGTATTACACATGTCATTGTCCGGAACCCTAGGTCTCAAAGTGACAATAATTGGGATAGCCTCGGGGAAAGGCTGTGATGTGAGGATCACATGTGTTCACGGAGTGTTAATGCTTGCTCCGGTACTCTATTAAAAGGAGTACCTTAATTACCAGTAGATTACCTTGAGGCCCCGCTGCAAACGGGCTGCTAGGACAAAAGATGATGTGCAAGTTTCTCATTGCGAGCACACACAACTAAATTGGAACACATGCCTATGTTTATTTAATACTTGGATGCTTTATCTTATTTATCTGCAAATGCCTATGTTTTGATATTATATGAACTATCTTATCCATGCAACGCCCATACATCCGTTCCTATGCCTACAGTATTTTAATTCTGCTGTCTACTATAATCATCGCTGCTGTTTTTACTCTACTGCTGATGTTATTTCACTACTGTCTCTGCTATAAAACTGTTGCTGTCGATAATCTGTCTCGAGCAAGTCTATTCACAGTTGCAGCTGAATTGACAACTCTGCTGTTAAGGCTTATAAATATTCTTTGGCTCCCCTTGTGTCGAATCAATAAATTTGGGTTTTACTTCTCTCGAAGACTGTTGCGATCCCCTATACTTGTGGGTCATCACGCCCCCATGCCCGCCGTGAGAGCCAGCGCTGCTGGTTGAACCACGGCCGGAGCCGCGGCCAGCGTTGGTGTGCCCACCCCCACCCCCCCCCCCCCCCCCCCCCCCCGTGCTGAAAGCTGGGAATGTGGTTTTTGCCTTTGTAGTTGGGGCTGACTCCTAGAATGCGCTGGCCGCCACCGCCGCGGTTTCCACCGTGAACAACCATCGCCTGAGCGCCGGCGTGCTGCTGGTCGGAGGCGTCCTCGACCTCGGCGAGCTGCAAGCGAGAACAGGCGTCGGCGAAGGAGGGAAGCGGATTAGCCGCCTTCAAGATTTCAGGCTGCATCTTGTACGCGCCACCGAGTCCGTCCAGGAACTGGAGCGTGAGATCGCGCTCGTCCAAAGGACGTCCGATCGCCGCAAGATCATCCGCGATGCCGCACAGTTTGCTGGCGTAATCAGTGATCGTCATGTCGCCGCGCGGAGTGGAACGCAGGGACTTGCTGAGAAATAGGTACCATGAGGACTGGTTGTTGAGGAAGAACTGATTCAGGCGAGTCCAGGTACTAAAAGCGCTTGGGCCTTGAACAAGACGATAGAGGTCGTCGGACAACGTTGCCACAAACCAGAGACAGATGTGGATGTCAATGGCGAGCCAGGTGGCATCCGGAATGGAGGGTGGCTCACGCTGGATGTGGTCAAGAGTGGCGGTCATGGTGAGGAGCATGAGAAAGGTGTTGCGCCACTTGGAGAAATTCGCCCCCGCAGAAGAGACCTGGTACTTGACATAGGTGGAGATGTGCGTACCGAGGATTGGGTGGGAGATTGGGCTCGGGATTTGGGTGGGCATTACCAGAGGTGGCATTCCGCCGTAGGTGACCGGCAGGGTTGGGGTAAAGTTCCCGAGATTCAGCTCGACGGACACAGCTGGGGAGGGAGGAGCTCGAGGCATGGCTGGTCGCTGCTGTAGTGGGGTGTGGAGATCAGCCGTGAGGGCGTCGACGGACGGAGTGAAATTTTCGCTGGTAACCGGCATGGTGGCCGGAGACGGGGAAGAAGAGGAGGAGTTCGGCATAGAGGCCGGAGGTGCTTTGATACCAAGCAGAATGATAGGAATAGAATTGGTACCGCACGTAGTGCTAGTGATCCTACAATCTAGGGATGGGCGGTAGACTAGAAGTAGTGCGGTACAAATGTTGTTACAGAGATAACGTAAACATGTGTTTCAGCACATGGAAGCGGCATCGCAGAGGTGGAGCGCGGCGACCAGAATGGAACTGGCGCTGGTTCAGACGCTAGGCTTCTCCCCGCACCGGCGTCCTGGGGAACTTTTACTGCACTGCAGCAGCGCCGGTGGCGGCAGTGGAAGTCACAAGCTTCGTTTGAATCGGCTGACTGTTCTGACTAATTCGAGCCGCTGTCGATGGATGGGAAATGAGCGGACCACCGCCAACGACGCCCCTCTGCAGTAGTTTCTTCTATGTCGTTCTGCGTGCGTGGGAGCAAACCACAGCCAACGACAGCCAACACAGCCAACGACCTGGAGCGCGGGAGAAGAAGGATACGGAGGTCTCCCCGGCGACTTCACGGGTTAGCAGTATGTTCACGGTCCCCAGCGAAGGTTGCGCTGCTCCGGTCCGCGCTGCTCCTGTCCCTCTCCCGGCATGGAGGTCCTCTGCTTGTGGCATCAGGAGGAAAGAATTCAGAGTTCAGCAATTTTTCTGGTGGTAAATGTTAGAATGGAAGGTCAGGTACTCGGCTTGGCTCGGCAAACAATACCTGATCATTCTCTAACAAGGTAGACCAGTTCTTTGCTTTCACCAGCGACCTTGTCCCAGCCTCTTCCAGTGATATTCTATAATTCAAGTCACCCAGCAAAACGACTTGGCTGCACAAATGATAAATAGAACACACATTAATGTCATTAACAAATTGTTTGTACAATTCAGACAAAAGATGAGCGATGCAGAGCATCTTGCTGAATTCTTAGTTCTCAGCTGGGATATCCTCATGTTTTAGATCACCGATACAGTTCCTAAGTTCTCAGCTGGGATATCCTTTAGTTCCTTGTTCCCTAGGTAGCCCACCCATGATACCCGAGCCAACACATGACACATTCAGATGATGAATGTATGGCCTAAGATTGCTTCTCACCCAGACGGAGGCAAATATGCCCACCATTTGCTTGCTCCTAAGTTTCAGTCATGGCAGAATGCTTCTTCGTGTACAGTTCATACATATGTTTTAACACAGACACGGTCAAGTAGAATATTGAACTGCACAAGAAAAATAATAAGTTAGCCTACATATAAAGACATGTAAACAGGATAAATCTGTGGGTTACCATCCAATAAGTTTCATCAATAATGATGATGCTACAGATGTGTTTTACCTTAAACTGTACTACTGCCCTACTGAAGCAAAACATTGACATAGCAGATTTTCCAACCAAAACATATATATTACAACAAACAGGATGTAATATAAATTACATCAAACAGGCGAGGAGCCGGATTTATGCAGAGATGCAGAGGCCATGCTCACCGCGCGGAGGCGCTCCTTCTCACTCCCGCATATCTTCACCCGCAGCAGGACGGTCCTCACATCCAGCCGCTTCCCTCCCTTCTCACCACCGCCCTCTACTTCGTCAATCCCCTCAAGATCGAGAGGTCCGAAGTTGGCTAACGGCGTTGCAGCACGTATCCGGGACATGCCCACATCGAGCGGTTTTTCCTCCGCATTTCTCCAGCCGCTACACCCCGCGAGGTCCATGTCCATCCATCTCGCCGTAGGGGATGCGGCGCGGCGCTCCAGCGGCCGACGGCTGGAGATGGAGATGGCGACGGCGTTGGGGTATGAGGGGATACGCCGTTGGCGTCCGTGTCTATCGAACCGGTACCAGGGGCTAAATTGTAAACTTTGTAACTTAATTGTTGTACTGCGGGTTGATTGCGTGATTCCTGGGGGTAAATTGTAAAACTGCCACGACGTACGATGGGTGACCCTTACTCAGTATTATATAGTAGAGATAGAGATTACTATGTCATCACGGTGACATCATTTTTCCTTTATTATTATCTGAAGTTATTTTCTACCGTTAATAAATCTCGGACATGTGGGTCCTGGATTATAATTTTTACAAAATTCCAGAAATTCCATAATTTGACATGAACTATGAAAATTCACAACTAACTAATTTTAAATCAAAAAAATATGTTCATTGTATTAAAATGTGTTGAGAATATAAACAATTATTCGATTAAATTAATCCAAGCATAAATCAAAATCATGACGTAAATAGTGATATTGACATACTGAAACTTGATGATGTAATTGTGTACTAGACAGATAGTACGGCAAACAAGCAAATAATTAGGAGAGAGATAATCGTGTTGGAGATAATCGTGTTGTACCCTCCAGTAGGCCAGTTGGCAGTTGGCCGAAGCAGAAGTAGAAGCTTCGTCGGTGATCCTCTTCACTACGGCAGCCTTCTCGATCTCGGCGTCGGTGGTCATGATGACGAGGTAGGCGACGCGGACGTAGTTGTCGAAGATGAAGTAGACGATAAAGAGGCGAGCAGTCGTGTAAGAGACGCTCCCAGAAAACCTAATCGCCCCTCTCCCGTACAGGATCCGGAGATGCGGGGTTTCGGAGGCCTGCTCTCCCGTCGGCCGTCTAGGATCAACGATGGCAGCAACAGGGAAGAGGAACGATGGCGGTGGCGCGTGGAGTAGATTGTTCTATTCTGTTTTTCGGAGAGGAGCGACCTCTCCTTTTATGCACAGACGCTGGAGGCCAGCCGAAACGTATGTAATGGATGGCCATTAGGAGTGACAACGTACGTACTTAAGAGCACTTAAGACAGAATGTTTCAGCTAGCAATCAAGCTACATTAACACAAAACGTAAAAACAATACATCGGCTCGGCAAGATTCCCACAACACGTAGCGCGCGGCGTGACGTGACGAGGCGTGGCGAGGCTGGCAACGGAGGAGGAGCGCACGTGTGGAACGCAGTCATTCTCTTCACACCTCACACCTACTCGTCTTAGTAGGAGAATGACTTAGTATATAGGCTCGTGTACATCTCACTAAACTAGCAACGTGGGACTAAGTCCCACCACATGTCATGACAACATGGGCCTTAGGGATTTCCAGGAATTTTTAAATGGGCTAAATGGCCCAATATTTCACCAATCCCCCACCGAATTCCAAAGACCCATGATGTTGTCATCTGTTCCAAACACTGTTTTATATACCAGTATTTTCAGTGTAGACCCGGTAAGGTTGTACATCCACCTAGAGCAAATAGCTACACTCCTTCACAACTGACAATGGACTACGACTTGAATTATCAGTTTGGCGTAAAATAGTTTCACCAAATGTCTTATCAGTACTAGGCTGCCAAAGGTTGACCCCTCGGGTGGAGCATATTAGTCACACTCCTGACCTATTCATGAACTTACTAGAGATCACCCAAATCTCATAGACTGTGACGAGCAGTCAGGTTCATATAGGTGTGTTCCTCCAAAAATCGCTCTGTTGGATATCGTCTTGCTAATACAAAGCCTTGGAACACATTAAGACAAAATTCAACCTTCCATACAGCTATCGAGAGTATTGCATCTCCAACGGAGTGGGTTAGTAAAGGTACTCTGCTTAGTTGACCACTAGCTTGTTTTCCTAGGTCCTACTTCACGGGATCTCCGATCACATAGGTTGGGTTCGTGCCATGGCAACTCATGTGGGTCTCATACCCATCTCCATCGATGCATTTTCTATCACGTGTGATAGCCCTTTAGTAAATGGATCTGCCAGATTCTTAGCCGACTGAATGTAATCCAACGATACTACTCCGGAGTTTCTCAAATGTCTGAAAGATTTTAATCTCATTCTTATGTGTTTGTTGGACTGCATGTTGTCCTTTGAACTATTAACCCTGACAATCACTGTTTGGTTGTCACAGTTCATAAGGATAGTCGGAACTGGCTTTTCAACCACTGGCAAATCCATCAAAAGATCTCGAAGCCATCCTGCTTCGACACCAGATGTGTCCAATGTTGTGAATTCTGTTTCCATTGTCGATCTTGTTAGGATCGTTTGCTTGCAAAACTTTCAGGAAACAGCACCACCTCCAAGGGTAAACACATACGCCGTTGCGGCTTTCATCTCATCAGTATCAGAGATCCAATTCACATCATAGTACCCTTCAAGCACTGACGGGCTTCCAATGTAGTGAAGTACATAGTTCACAATACCTTTCGGATAGCGCATGATTCTTTCAACAGCATGTCAATGCACATCAGCCGGGTTGGAAACAAACCGGCTCAGTTTACACACAACAAACATGATGTCAGGCCTTGTCGCGCTAACTAGGTACATGAGTGAACCTATTAATTGAGAGGATCTGAGTTGATTGTTAGTTGTGCCATTGAATTTTCGAATCTGCGCACTAGGATCATATGGCGTTGGAGAAATCTTGCAGTCCGAATATCCAAAACGACAAAAATCTTCTCAATGTAATGGGATTGTAAAAGTGTAATCTCACCCTCATTATCTCTCAGTAGCTTGATGTTCAAAATAACATCAACCACACCAAGGTCTTTCATCTCAAAGTTCTGAGATAGAAATGACTTGAACTCCTCAATCACTTTGAGGTTGGTCCCAAATATTAGTTTGTGATCAACATACAAGCACAGTATAACTCCTTCTCCCCCACCATGACGATATTATACGCATTTTTCAGCTTCATTAACAACAAAACAAGTAGAGGTTAAAGTTGGATTACGCTTCTCATGCTATTGCTTAGGTGCTTGTTTCAGGCCATATAAAGATTTCAATAACTTCCATACCTTTCCTTTCTGACCATCTAATACAAAGACATCTGGCTATTGCATATAGATTTCCTCGTCTAGCTCTCCATTTAGGAAAGTCGTCTTAACATCCATTTGATGGACGAGAAGACCATGCGAGCACTAGTTGGGGAAGGGTTATCTGTGGCGCACCTATAAGGGCTTTCTGTGGCGCACCACGGAAAATGGTGGGTGCGCCACAGAATTCTCGCCACTAAATTGTAATTCTGTGGCGCACCCCCACAATGCGCCACAGAAACTTACCAGTGGCGCATCCTTGTCTCGTGCGCCACAGAATTGCATGCGCCACAAAAAACATGTGGTATGCGCCACGGAATAATTTACAAGAATTTTCGAAATTTTCTGCCACTATACAAATTTAGGTATATATACATAATTTATACAGATATATTATAAACAATGATATATTTGACACAGTAGATTAAAACAGAAAAAATACACACAAATCGCACGAGTAGAGAAGTTGCTGTTATAATTAATAGAGAAGTCTTATTATTACAAACTAGAACCTAAGCTTGAACAAGTCGCATGAGTAAACTACCCGTCGTCGGAGCTGGTGTTATAGAAGAAGTCGGACCACCTGTCATCATCGGTGTCCCAGTGTTCCTCGCTCTCCCTCCGGACGGCCTCTCGACGGCGGCGCCGGTCTGCCCTCCTTTGCTCCCTTCGGTTCCTGAAGAATGCCTCCTCGTCGGCGACGTCGCCCGGGAACTCCTCCCTCCATCGGCGCATCAGCTCCTCGTCGTGCTCGGCGGTGGCGATCTGGCGCTGCACCTGGCGGTGGCAGTGACGATCTTCGTCGGTGAGGAGGCCTGGCCGTGGCGCGAGGAACTCCGCCTCCACGATGTCCGGGCAGTCCGGGAAGTTTAGCTCGCTCCGCGGGCACTGGAAACGCCACGCGACCGCGTCGTACGCACGCGCTGCCTGCTCCGGCGTGGCGTACGACCCGAGCGTCTGCCGAAATCCGCTGACGCGGATTTCGGCGTAGTAGGTGCCGTTGGGTCGCGCCCGGACGCCGCGGTAGCCGGATGCCCCGCGGCGGCGCGGCGACATCTTGACGTGCAAATTACAACACAAGAGCAACTGATCAACAACATCACCAAAACCACAAGCAACTGATGAAGAACATCACCAACACCAACAACAGAAGAGCAATATATCTAGAAAATATGCCTCATACTTAGAATATTTTTGGAAACACACAATGAATCCTGATAATCTTGTTGAACCAAGTAGGAGGCACACAACTTATAACTTATATGTGTGCATCATACAAGGTTCAACAAACTATCAGGATATCGTATAGTGCGCCACATTGTTTTAATCATCAGCATATCAAGAACACACGGTATTTAGCAAAGAAGAATGATGCCTCATACTTAGAAGTGACACATGCTTCAGGGATGGAGCAAGTGAGCCATGTGGGATGCACGAGATCTGTGCACTCATGCATATCACAAGGCTCACTCGCCCCATCCCTGGAACACACGTTGTCACAACATTTTAATCATCGGCATATCAAAAGATGGTAAACAGTAGAGAGAGAGACGAAGGTAAAATGCAAATTAAAAATCACTCAACAAAAACAAGCAAGGCCTCGTATGGAATTGTTCACACACACATGAACTTCAGGGACGGTGTGAGCGAACAACGTGGAATGAACACTGCATATATGTTCAGACAACATGGTTCACTCACACCTCCCTGAATGCAACCATGCATCTATTTAATTAATCGGCCAAACCAGGAAATGAATGTGACAACATTTGAATCATCGGCATGCAAATACTTGAATTAAAGCATCACAGTGTGTATCAAATTGGTAACAGTTTGTATCAAATTATGTAACAGTGTGTATCAAATTATGTAACAGTGTGTATCATATTAGTACTAAGCCTTCTTGTCTTGTGTAATGCTCTCTTTTGTATGTAAGTTAGCATGATAAAAATGTGGCAGTTGCTATATTATGGATAAGCATGAATCATCGCCTATGAACAATCTGGCGCCTAACACAGTGTGTGTGAAATTTGTAACATCACAGTGTGCATCTCACAGAGAAAGGGAGAGGGAAGGAGAGGGGTGCGGCTCACCTGGTGGGACGTCCGGCGATGGACAGGGACGGCGCTCTGAATGGCGAACCTGATGTGTGGCGGAGGCGGGAGTGCTGCTGCGGCGGTCTTGCGGGGACGGCGCTCCGGTGGCGGGGACGACGATCTTGCGGGGACTACGATCTTGCAGGGACGGC
Organism: Poa annua; assembly: GCA_026929855.1. Classification (NCBI taxonomy): domain Eukaryota; kingdom Viridiplantae; phylum Streptophyta; class Magnoliopsida; order Poales; family Poaceae; genus Poa; species Poa annua. The sequence continues at coordinate 59,831,839 of CM049434.1, forward strand.
AATCTTGCGGGGACGGCGCTCCGGTTGTGGGGACAGCGCTCCGGTGGAGGCGGGAGGGCGGTTGTGGCGGCTAGGGCACGGGGGAGGGCACGACCGGGCGGCGGCGGCGGTTGGGCCCGGGCGGCGACCGTGGGAGGCGGGAAGCGGGGATGCGTGCGGGCGGGGGTGCGCTGCGCTGCGGTGGAGCGAGGGAAGCGAGGGAGGTGGGGATGCGTGCGGGCGGCGCTGCAGTGGAGCGAGAGAGAGGATAAGGTTCTGAACGAGAAAGAGAGAGGATAAGGTTTCTGTGGCAACCCACCAGCCAGCGAAAGGCCTATTTCTGTGGCGCATGCAGCCCATGCGCCACGGAATGATCTGTTTCTGTGGCGCATTGTTTTGGATGCGCCACAGATATAGGCCTTTCTGTGGCGCATGCGCCAGATGCGCCACAAAAATGGCATCCGATTTTGAAATTCAGCCGGGGTTGGTGGGGCCCCATGATTTCTACGGTGCATGAACCAGGATGCGCCACAAAAAGTTGTAATTCAGTGGCGCATGGGCATGTAATGCGCCACTGATATCTGTGGCATACGTTTATTGATGCGCCAATAAAAAGTATTTGTGGCGCATGGGCCAGCTGGTGCGCCACAAAATGCCATCTTACCTATAAGCCTTTTCCTACTAGTGGAGGCCGGCAACAAGAGTAAAACTTGTATGGTGGTCAGTCTAGCCACAAGTGAATAAGTATCGAAGAAATCTTCCTCTTCTTTCTGGGAATAACCCTTAGCCACAAGTCTAGCCTTGTACTTTTCAATCGTACCATCGGGCCTAAGCTTCTTTTTGAAGACTGATGCATGTAAAATGCATACATGAACTTTGTATTGTATTACTCATATTTCATTCATATTTGCATCATATAAGGGTTATATCAATGTTTTATAATGTTTTGGGGAATCTTTCACAGTTTCCCTATTTATTTGGAATTAACCCTGCACTGTCAAAAAACCCCTTTTTCTATATTTTGATGTTTCAGGGGCCCAAACGACGTCCAAATGACCTGAAACTTCACGAACATCAGTTTTTGGAAGGAACAAAGCGTAGGAGCGAAGGAGGCGCAAAAGTGGAAACCCGAGGAGGAAAAAAGGGGGCCCACGCGGCCAGATTCCTTGGCCACGTGGGGCCCACCAACTCCCCCCTCGAGCCTCCGATGTCGTCGATCTTCGTCCTCGTGGCTTCGTCTTGACCTAAAAACGCCTATAAAAATAGTCTCCCGAGCCCTTTCGGAGGGAGCGCCGCAGAAACACAGAAACCACGAAACAGAGAACTAGAGCTGCAGATTGGAGGGGGAAACTCCGGCGGGGCGCTGCCAGTATGGTCTCTACCTTCTCCAATGACTTCTCCATCGTCTCCATGACGAAGAGGGATTAGTCCATCCCTGGACTATGGGTTTGTGGAAGTAACTTATGTATCTCTCCTTGATACGGCCATTGTGCATCAGTATTTTATATCATAATTTAATGTAATTCATTGATATATTTCGTATTTAGAGATGATACTTATGTTATTTCATTTTTTTGCATGTTTGATGATTATTGGAGAATGGATCACCGGAGTCTGGATTCTGCTGGAAAAAGCACCGCCGAGATACAATATTTGCGAATATCAGAAAACAAAACCAACTAGGCAGAAGTTCCTATTTTACCAGATCACGGAGGAGGCCAAAAGGGGAGAGCCGGGTGGGCCCCAGGGGGCCCACACCATGCCAAGGCGCCCCCCCCCCCCCTCTGCCGCGCGAGCATGTGGTGTGGGGCCCCTGGCCCACCACTGGCCGAGCCCCTTCGCGTACTTCATCCCCCGAAAATCTAAGACACGGGGGAGGCTCGAAGAAATATTCCGCTGCCTCCACGAGGCGGAAAACACCAGAGAGAGAAAAGCTCTCCGGCAGGGAGAAATCTGTCGGGGAAATCCCTTCCCGGAGGAGGGAAATCGTCGCCATCGTCACCGTCATCGAGTTGCACTTCATCGGGATCATCATCACCACCATCTCCACCGCCGACACCGTCATCTCCATCGTTCCACTCCGTTCCCGCTGTAACATCTAGGGCTGAATCTTGTCTATTTGATAGGTGAAACTCTCCCGGTGTTGATTACTATTGTTATTGGTACTATTGAGTGAAACCGTTGAATTAAGGTTTATGTTCAGATTGTTATCCATCATTATATCACCTCTGATCATGTTCCAAATGATGTGTTGTGAGTAGTTCGTTTAGCTCTTGAGGACATGGGAGAAGTCTAGATGTTAGTAGTGAACTATGTTGAGTAATATTTGATGTTTTGATATTTAAGTTGTGATGCTATTCTTCTAGTGGTGTCATGTGAACGTCGACTACATGACGCTTCACCTTTATGGGCCTAGGGGAATGCATTGTGTATTCGAATATTAATTGTGGGGTTGCCATAGTGACAGAAACCTAAACCCCCATTCGTATCTCGATGCATGAGGGATGGTAGGATCTCAAAGTTTAAGGCTGTGGTTAGATTTATCTTAATTACTTTCTGGTATTTGCGGATGCTTACTAGGGGTATAATCACAAGTATGTATTAGTCCTAGGAAGGGCGGTGCATTAGCATAGGTTCACCCACACAACACTTATCGAAACACTAAAGATTAATCATCTATATGAAGCGAAAGCACTAGACAGAAATCCCGTGTGTCCTCAGGAACGTTTGGTCATCATAAGTAAACAAACCGGCTTGTCCTTTGCTCAAGAAAGGATTAGGCCACTCGCTGCAATTATAATTGTTTGCACTTTATTTACTCGCACTTTATTTATCTGTATTATCAAAAACTCCTAAAAACTTGTCTGCTAGTGTTTACAGTGAAATCCTCATCAAAACCGCTTGTCAGCACGTTCTGCTCCTTGTTGGGTTCGACACTCTTATTTATCGTAAGTACTACGATACACCCCCTATACTTGTGGGTCATCAAGACTATTTTCTGGCGCCGTTGCCGGGGAGTAAAGCGCTATTGGTAAGGAAAACTTTAGCTGTAAGTGTTGTTTTTATTTTGTCTCCTAATTTGCTTAATTATGGAGAGAGGATCTATTGCCTTCCTTTTCGGAAGAGCTTCTTCCACTGCTGAGGTAGAAGAGGAGGCGCCACCTGAAGAAATAGTGCCATTTAAAATACCTATGAAAATTGTTGATCGTGTTATGAATAACCGCAATGTAGGGGATGGAGCTGTCCATCCCGGTGATCATTTGCTATTTTTACATGAATTATGCGAGTTGTTCAAGTGTGCAGGTATTTCAATGGACAAAGTAAGGAAGAAATTATTCTCTATATCACTTGGTGGAAGAGCTTCGCATTGGTATAAATTGTTGAAGAATAGGGATTCTCTTGGATGGGAGGAAATTGTACCTCTCTTTATTCTAAATTTTCTCCTCCAATTAAAATTCACCAAGAACGGAATTCTATATATAATTTCTGGCCTCATGAAGGAGAAAGTATTGCCCAAGCTTGGGGGAGATTGAAGTCACTAATGCTCAAATGGCCCATTCATGAGCTTCCTGGTAATATTATTGTTGATAACTTCTATGCAAGACTCTCCTTTGAAGATAAAACAATATTGGATACTGCTTGTTCTGGATCATTCACGCGTAATAAAGAACGTTTTAATGGGATCTTCTTGATCGTATTGAAGAGAATACTGAAGCATGGGAGAACGACAAAGGTAGGGAGTCAGGTATAAAATATGACTTCGAATGCATTTAAACTTTCATGAATACTGATGCTTTTCGAAATATTAGTAATGCTTATGGTCTTGACTCTTAAGTTGTTGCAAACTATTATAAAGCCTTTGCTTCTTATTTCGGTTTGCCAAAGGAAGGTTTTAAGAAATATCATGAGCCTTATAAAGATAAGTCTATTGCTCCTATAACTAAAAGCATTGAAGTTAATACTGTTGATCATATTATTCCTGGGCCTTATATTGAAAAAATTCATTTTCCTGTTAAGATGAAGGAACATTCTGGTATGGCTAGTGTTGTCAACAAAAGTGCTAAGAAAGCTATAGAACCTGATGAACAAATTAAAATTGAACCTCCTGTGGCCATAGTAAAAGATTTTGTTACTAAAAATGTTGGAGATGAGTATATTATATTTTGTGAGGATGCTTCTAATGTTGTTTCTCATCCTAAAAGTTCAAAGAAAACTAGTGTGCCTGTGTTATCTGTTTGATTGGTGATCATTGCTATTATGGTTTTATGTGATATTGGTGCAAGTTCTAGTGCTATTCCCTATGAGCTTTACAAAGAAATTATGCATGAGATAGGTCCTTGTGAACTTGAAGAAATTGATGTGGTTATTCAACTTGCTAATAGAGAAACTATATCTCCAATTGGTATTGTTAGAGATGTTGAAGTATTATGTGGTAAGATTAAATATCTCCAATTATTGGAAGTATTGAGGAAACACTGTGGAGCTATGGGTTATACTCTTGATGATTGAAAAGGTATTACTCCTACTATATGTCAACATTCTATTAATATGGAGCCTGATGCAAAGCCAGTTGTTGAACATCAACGCCGTTTAATACCCAAGATGAAGGAAGTGGTAAGAAATGAGGTATTAAAACTTCTTGATGCTGGTATAATTTATCCTATTGCTGATAGTAGATGGGTAAGTCCTGTGCGCTGTGTCCCTAAGAAAGGAGGAATTACTGTTGTGCCTAACGAAAATGATGAACTTATTACTCAAAGAGTAGTTGTTGGATATAAAATGTGCATTGATTTTCGAAAGGTTAATAAAGTTACTAAGAAAGATCATTATCCATTACCCTTTATTGATCAAATGTTAGAGAGATTGGCAAAGAAAACTCATTTGTGTTTTCTTGATGGTTATTCTGGTTTCTCTCAAATTGCTGTTAAGGCGCAAGATCAAGCGAAAACCACTTTACCTGTCCTTATGGTATACTTATGCTTATAGACGTATGCCTTTTGGTTTATGTAATGCTCCTGCTACTTTTCAAAGATGCATGTCTGCTATTTTTCATGGTTTTTGTGAGGAGATTGTGGAAGTATTCATGGACGATTTCTCCGTCTATGGAACTTCTTTTGATAATTGTTTGCACAACCTTGATAAAGTTTTGAAGAGATGCGAAGAAACTAACCTTGTTCTTAATTGGGAGAAATGCCACTCTATGGTTAATGAAGGAATTGTTCTTGGACATAAATTTTCTTAAAGAGGTATTGAAGTTGATAAAGTGGAGGCAATTGAGAAAATGCCTTGCCCCAGAGATGTTAAAGGTATTCGTAATATTCTTGGTCATGCTGGTTTCTATAGAAGGTTTATTAAAGATTTCTCTAAAATATCAAAGCCTCTTACTAATCTTCTACAAAAGGATGTGCCATTTGTTTTTTATGACGATTGTAAGGAAGCTTTTGAAACTTTGAAAAAGGCTTTAATAAGTGCTCCTATTGTTCAACCACCTGATTGGAATTTACCGTTTGAAATTATGTGTGATGCTAGTGATTTTGCCGTTGGTGCGGTTCTTGGACAGCGAGTAGATAAGAAGTTGAATGTTATTCATTATGCTAGTAAGACTCTTGATTCTGCACAAAAGAATTATGCTACAACTGAAAAAGAATTTCTAGATGTTGTTTTTGCTTGTGATAAGTTTAGACATTATATTGTTGATTCTAAAATTATTATTCATACTGATCATGCTGCTATTAGATACCTTATGGAAAACAAAGAAGCTAAGCCTAGACTTATTAGATGGGTGTTGCTTTTACAAGAATTCGATTTGCATATTGTTGATAGGAAAGGTTCTGAAAATCCTGTTGCTGATAATTTGTCTAGATTGGAAAACATTGCTTATGATCCTATTCCTGTTAATGATAGTTTTCCAAATGAACAATTGGCTGCAATAAGGGTGAGTTCGAGCGATAGTCCTTGGTATGCTGATTATGCTAACTTTATTGTTTCGAAGTAATTGCCTCCACCCTTTTCAGCTTAACAAAGAAGAAAATTCTTTTATGACTTGAGGCATTAATTTTGGGATGACCCACTGATACGTCTCCAACGTATCAATAATTTCTTATGTTCCATGCTTATATTATACCAATTGCTACAAGTTTTATACACACTTTATATCATATTATGACACTTATTGGACTAGCCTATTAACAAGATGCCACAGTGCCAGTTTCTGTTTATTATGTCTGTTTATTGCAGAAAAGGCCCGAAAACCAAAGTGCTCGGAAAAATCCTGAAAAATTCCACAAATTCTATTTCACCAAAATACTCACGGAGCCAGAAGGGCAAGTCCAGCGGAGGCCCACAGCCTCCTCCTCACGTGCTCGCGCGGCCAGGGGGGTGGCGCCCACACATGAGGAGGTCGACTCGGCCACCCCCTCGCGCCGCCCTTTCGCCCATATAATGCCCCCGACGTGAAAACCCTAGATCAATAGTCATTTTCCAGAAAAGAGTCCCGAAGCTCCGCCGCCACCAAAAACACCAATTCGGGGGATAGAAGTCTCTGTTCCGACACCCTGCCGGGACGGGGAATTGCCCCCGGAGCCATCTCCATCAACTCCACCGCCATCTCCATCGCCGTTGCTGACTCCTACGATGAGGAGTGAGTAGTTCTCCCCCGAGGCTGCGGGCTCTACCGGTAGCTATGTGGTTTATCTCTCTCTCCCATGGTGTGATCTTTATGTGATCATGAGCTTTGTAATCTAGTTGAATATGTGATGCTACTCTTTATCTTTTATGCACTATAAAGGTACTTTAATATGAACTCCGGGGTTATTCATGGTTGTAAAGGTGACAGTATGTGCACCGTGTGTGATTCCTTTATGACACTGTGGTGTTAGTTTACTATGACTTTGGGGGTTCTCTTGTAGCCCTACACAGTGAATGGTGTTTATCATCCAACATGAGAGTGTTTGAGAGTAGTATTTATTATTCAGCTTTGATGACATTGTTGAGAATGTCCACTAGCTAGTGAAACTATGATCCCTAGGCCTTGTTTCTAAGCATTGAAACACCGTTTCCAAAGAGTTCTGGTACATGTTTGCTTGCTGCCATTTTTATTTCAGATTGCAATTACTACTTATAATCATCCATATTACTTGTATTTCACTATCTCTTCGCCGAACTAGTGCACCTATACCTCTGACAAGTGTATTGGGTGTGTTGGGGACACAAGAGACTTCTTGTATCTTAACTGCAGGGTTGCTTGAGAGGGATATCTTTGACCTCTACCTCCCTGAGTTCGATAAACCTTGGGTGATTCACTTAAGGGAAACTTGCTGCTGTCCCACAAATCTATGCTCTTTGAGGCCCAACACTGTCTACAAGAATAGAAGCGTGCGTAGACATCATGCTATTTTCTGGCGCCGTTGCCGGGGTGGTAAGCGTTGGAAGGTATCTCCTTTAGATTCTGCTGTTAAATCTTTTTGTTTCCTGTTTTTATTTTCACTAGTTAGGCCAATGGAAAACGATAAAAAAATTAGAGATCTCTATGAAATTTATATTGTATTAGGACATGATACTTTTGAAGAGAAAATTAAAAAACCTATGGAAGTTAGTTTTGATAATAGTGGTAGTAATGTTATTAGTATAAATTCTGTGGACACTATTATTGCTAAGGCTATGGAAAAGCCTAAGCTTGGGGGAGCTAGTTTAAACAAAAATAATCTTTTTTGCTCCTCGGCTTTGGAGGAATTATTTAGCCTTGATAATGCTTTACCTCCAATATGTGATAATTCTAATGATGCTTGTGATATTCTAAAGCCACCTGAAGAAATAGTGCCATTTAAAATACCTATGAAAATTATTGATCGTGTTATGGATAACCGCTATGTAGGGGATGGAACTATCCATCCTAGTGATCATTTGCTATTTTTACATGAATTATGCGAGTTGTTCAAGTGTGCAGGTATTTCAATGGACAAAGTTAAGAAGAAATTATTTTCTATGTCACTTCGTGGAAGAGCTGCGCATTGGTATAAATTGTTGAAGAATAGGCACTCTCTTGGATGGGAGGAAGTTGTATCTCTCTTTTATTCTAAATTTTATCCTCCAAGTGAGATTCACCAAGATCGTAATTCTATATATAATTTCTGGCCTCATGAAGGAGAAAGCATTGCACAAGCCTGGGGAAGGCTGAAAACATTAATACTCAAATGTCCTAACCATGAGCTTCCTGATAAAATAATTGTTAATAATTTTTATGCAAGGCTTTCAGGACATTGCAAGGATTATCTAGATGCCTGTTCGGAGGGCTCTTTCACAAGTAAGAAGGTTGAGGCTAGATGGGATCTCCTTGAAACCATTCGAAACAATGCTGAAGATTGGGAGAATGACAAAGGTAAAGAATCAGGTATAAACTATGAATATGATTGCATTAAGTCTTTCGTTGAAACTGCTGGTTTTCAAGAGCTTAGTGCTAAATATGGTCTTGATTCTCATATTATTCTTGATTATTTTAGAACCTTTGCTTCTCATATTAATGTTCCTAAAGAAAATTGGGACGTGTATCATGAACCTTTCAAAGACACTTGCATGGAAAATGAAATTGTTGTTAATGATTGCAATAAACATGCTCAAACTTCTCAAAATACTATTTCTTATAAGCATGTTAATTTTTGTGGAATACATAGACCTTGTGGAATTAATCAAATCGAAGATGAATATTGTATCCATCATAGGAATGAAAATACTAGAGCTTGGTATAAGGTTCTAAAAGAACTTGGTGAAAAAGTTTGTGCCACCTATCCTTTTATTTGTGAACTTTGCTATGAAGAGGGTCATTTCAAATTTCAATGCTCAGGTTCTAATAAGGATATTGTAGGAGACTTTTGTGATAACATGATCACTCCTAATCAACATGATGAACTTACATTATTTTTGGGGTGTGAAGAGTTATCAAGAAAAACTTCTTTGTTAAATATGAGTGATATTGATATGAATGATTTGTTGAATGGATGTTATCTCTATTATGTTAATAATTGTCATGCTAACACCTACATACAAAATATTATAAAGGATGAGACTTTACCAAAGTATGATAGGACTAATGTGTGTTTTGAGCTTATTAATGAAAGAGAGGAATTCCCCGAGGTTTCTTCCATTGTCTCTAAAACTAAACCAGGTTATGTGGAGAAGCTTCCTTTCAAGCCTCTCCCTCCTAAAGCGGAAAAGAAGAAGAAGAAGAAGAAGAAGAAGAAGAAGAAGAAGAAGAAGAAGAAGAAGAAGAAGAAGAAGAAGAAGAAGAAGAAGAAGAAGAAGAAGAAGAAGAGGAGTAAAAGGAGAGAGGAAACGGTATCTTCTCCCAAACTTGTTGCTCCTGTTACAATTAATACTTATAATTCTGAATTCGATGATTCTGAACTTGATGATGAACCTATGCCTGTTATTTATATTAGTGATCATGATTGGGAAAAGCACACCTCTTTTGATATTGAAGATCTCTGGGACACTAATTCTGAAAACTTCATACCTTCCTCTTGGGCTTTCCCAACAACACCACACCAGTGCATAAGGAGACAAGTCATGTGGTGGACATGATGACCTAGCTCGGCATAGCTCGGCGGCTAGGTCGCGGTAGACATTGATGACCTTACCGTTGGCATGGCTACAGTGTACGTGGGCCCCGGCGCCATTAGGGTTTCCTGCCAACCCGGCCGGGACTCTATATAAGGAGCAATAACTCCTCCTGCAATAACCGTAGTTTCATTTATTGCTAAGATCCTTGCTCTCCTCTCTCCCTTAGACCCTCATAGTTCTTGTGTTCTTATTCACCGTGAAGTTGTACAGCTCAAGGAGCATGTTGTAGTTCTTGTGATACACATATAGAGAGAGACACAGGCAGGAGTAGGGGTTTTACCTTCTCACGAGGGCCCGAACCTGGGTACATCGTGGTGTTTGTGTTGTTCTTGCTAGATCTCGAGGTTCTTTGCTTGTTCTTGCCTCTTGCCGTGTTAGCATCTCAGCTCGCTAGCCCTCCCCGGATCCACCAGCGTCTATCCGGCCCCACACTTTAGCCATCATATGGCATCTGCCGTGATACCACCATGACAGGGAAGGAAGGTGATCTCCTCCGGGCAAGGATCTGTCCTCCCCCTTCCTCTAGCCAGAGTACCCTGCCGGGTACCTCGCCGGGAAACACCATTGTAGCCACACCATGATTCGTCCATCTATCCAGACATGCAGGAGTAGGGTTGTTAGCCTTCGGGCGGCCTGAACCTGGGTAGATCGTTGTGTGCTTTCCTTGTTTGCATACCACGTCGAGCTCAGAGAGCGAGTGAGGAACTTGTCTGGCGATCGTCCCCCGGGAGACGTTTCCAGCCTCCTTCGCGCCCCTACCGAATCTACAAAGGGGGTGCCTCGCATCCCCGGTGTCCGTCCTTTGAGACACGACATCTGGCGCGCCAGGTGGGGGGCGCAAGCGTTGATCTCGTCGTCGTTGATTCGGAGATCTTCGTCAAGTTCTTCATCAAGCTCTTCATCAAGCATGCCGCCCAAGAAGAAGCCCGAGGCCGCGACTGCCAAGGTCATCTCGCCTGCACGCACTCGAGCTTCCATGGACCGCCGCGCCACGGACGAAGAGCGCGTGGACATGCCACCCCCACCGCATGAGTAGGTAGCGCAGGGCAACGCGGTTGGGCCCAACCACGAGCTGGATGAAGGGTCCAAGGGGGATGCGACCCCCCGTCCTTCGCTCCGGCCCCCGCCTCTTTTCTCTGGAGAGAAGAGTACCGGCAACACGGCGGCCAGGGACCGCGACACAAGATGTACTCCTTCGTCCAAGAGCAAGTCCTCCATGAACGCGTCTCCAGATGCCCAAGCTCGCCACGACGCCCTTGTGGCCGCCAGGGCGCTGATGCAGTTCCCACCAAGCGCCACCGACCCCAAGGTGTATCAGGCGTGGAGAGAGCGCTTGGAGAATCTCCTCCACTGCGCTGATGATAGGCCAGTCCCTGCGCTGACTCAGCCTACCACCGTCGACAACCCTGCTGCCACAACCGGTGGGGCACGCAAGCAGGGGGCTCGGCCCGTGGAGACCTCTTCACCAAGACAGAGCCTCCTCACGTTGCTCCACCAGCGGCCGACCGGCCACAGCATGTTCAAGACCAAACCATCTCCGTTGGGTCTTCCACCTCGGAGGAGCATGATCTTCGTCGCGACCTCAACAACCGGCAGCGCGAGGACATGCATACGCGCATCGAACGCCGTCGAGAACGACACCGCCGGGAAGATCGCGACGACGACCTCGCTGAGAGCTGTAACGCCCTGGCTCCCGAGATTCGTCGCTTCAACTGGCCCAAGAAGTTCAAGATAGATGTCCTTCGCTTCGACGGCACCACCAACCCCCGGGACTTCTTGCAGATCTACTCCCTCACTGCAATGGTTGCCGGGGCCGATGAAATCATGATGGCCAACTGGTTCCCTTTGACTCTCAAAGGGGATGCCCAGACCTGGCTCCTCAACCTCCACAAGAGCTCCATCCGATCTTGGAGGGCGCTGAAGGATCAATTCCTAGGGGTTTTCCAAGGAGGGTACGAGCCTCCGGGTACCCTGCGAGACTTGTACGACTTCAAGCAGCTTTCGGGCGAGACTCTCTGCAAGTACATCCAGTGCTTTACCCACAAGATGAACACCATCCCGTGCATCAAGGACGAGGTGGTGATCCAGTCCTTCAGCGCCAACGTCCGCAACCCCCGGATGCAAGAGAAGCTAAGCATCCACCGCGTGGAGACTACCCGCAAGCTCTGGGAGCTCGCGGACCGCTGCGCGCGAGCGGAAGAAGGCGTGAGGGAAAGCGAACCTGAAGACAAGGCCGCAGCGGCCAAGAACAATAAGCGAGACGCTGGAGCCGACAAGCGCGTCTTCGTCACCGAGCCACTCACGAAGAGGGTCAAGCCCGCTGAAGCCAAGGGGAAGATGAAGAGCCATGGTGTCACATACACCCCGAAGGCAACCACCCACTCAAGGACTGTCGCGTTCTCCGAGGCTTCGCTCAATGAGAACAACGCCAGACTGACGGGGTCGGTCCCGGCGGCTGCTACAACTGCGGTCTCACCGGACACAGAGCTCGCGAGTTCCCTATGGGTCGCCAAGGCGGAGGCGCCCGCGGCTGGCCTCGCGGCGGTGACTGCGTAGGCCGTGGAGGAGGCCGCGGCGGACAAGGCGGGCACGAACAGCAAAACTAGGCGGCTTCCCAAGGCAACAACGGAGATGCCCCTGCCGTTCCGGGTAATGGTGGGTAGTTCCAAGAGGTTGTCGGAGTCGTCGGTTGCATCCATGGAGGCTCCTCTCTGCCTCCATCCAACAGCACTGGCAAGAACCTGGTACGGGAACTCAACGCAGTGGTCTCAGCGCCGTCAAGACCCCTGGACTGGTCCCACCAAGTCATCACCTTTAACCCAGAGGATCATCCTTCCAACACCGCCGGGGTCGGAACACTGCCCATGATCGTGTCCCCGGTCATCCACAACTTCAAAGTCACCAAGATGCTGGTCGACGGAGGCTCCAGCCTCAACCTACTGACGGCCAAGGCGCTGACCGCCCTGCAAGTTCCATTTGCTCGTCTCACCGACACGAGCGTCTTCCAAGGCGTGAATGGGAGCATCACTCGGCCCCTCGGGAAGATGACCCTTCCAGTCATCTTCGGCAACCACAAGAACTTCCGCACGGAGGACATCATCTTCGACGTTGCTGACACTCCGCTCCCGTACAACGGCATACTTGGCCGGCCTGCACTGGCCAAGTTCATGGCCACATCCCACTTCGCCTACAACATGCTGAAGATCCCGGCACCACACGGCGTGATCAAGATCAAGGCCGACACAGACAACGCCATCTTCTGCATTCAGAAGCTGAACCAGACGGTGGCGGCGACGTCTGGTGGCCATCCAGAAGCAATGGAGGGAGATCTCGGCGCATTCCCCAGGGAAGAAGCTGATCCCGGGGGCCCGACGTCATCTCCTGACAAGAAAGCGCTGTTCCACGGCGACCCGCAGATGACCAAGAAGGTGGCTCTGACCAGGGATGGAGTCCGCTGCATTACCGTCGGCACCCATCTCACGTTCAAATAGGAAAGCGTGCTCGTCGCCTTCCTTCAGAAAAACTCTGACGTCTTCGCTTGGGACGCGTCAGAGATACCCGGGGTACCAAGGGAGGTGATAGAACACAAATTGGCGGTCAGCGCGGGCGCGCGACCTGTGAAGCAGGTTCTCCGGAACCAGAGTAAACAGAAGCTATAGTTCATCATCGCCGAAGTTGGCAAGCTACTAGAAGCCGACGTCATTCGCCCAGTTCCCCACCCTCTCTGGGTGGCAAACTCGGTGGTGGTTCCAAAACCCTTGACGCTCAAGTGGCGCCTTTGCATCGACTTCACCGACCTGAACAAGGCCTGCCCGAAGGATCCATTCCCCCTTCCACGTATCGACCAGATCGTGGACTCCACAGCGGGGTGCGAGCTGTTATGCTTCTTGGATGCCTTCTCCAGGTACCATCAGATCCTGATGTCCATCGAAGATCAAGAAAAGACGGCCTTCATCACTCCTAAAGGCTGCTACTTCTACACCTGGATGCCTTTTGGCCTCCGGAACGCCGGCGCCACCTTCCAGCGCGCGATGCAGGCATGCCTTGGGCCACAGCTGGGCCGCAATGTTGAAGCATACATCGACGACATCGTAGTCAAGTCTCGGTACCAGGACTCACTCATCCAAGATCTTCACGAGACCTTCGAGAACCTCCGCCGGATCAACTTCAAGCTCAACCCCGAGAAGTGCGTCTTCGGGGTTCCGTCAGGCAAGCTGCTGGGTTTCTTGGTTTCCCATCGGGGAATTGAGGCTAATCCAGACAAGATCAAGGCGATCGGCCGCATGGAAGCACCTTGATGCACCGGTGAGGTGTTGTTGGGAAACCCCAAGAGGAAGGTATGAAGTAGTGCAGCAGCAAATTTCCCTCAGTTGTGAAACCAAGGTTATCGAACCAGTAGGAAACGAAGATTCTTCTGGAGGTGTCAACGGCGCCAAAAAAGAGCTTGGCGTGTAGCTGACGTGAAACCTGCACACAACACAATCAAGATACTTTGCCCCAACTTAACAATGAGGTTGTCAATCTCACTGGCTTGCTGTAACAAAGGATTAATCGTATGGTGTGGAAAATGATGTTTGTTTGCAGAGAATGAAAGTAACAGGATTGCAGTAGGTTGTTTTATCAGTTTAAGGAAAAAGGACCGGGGTCTACAGTTCACTAGTGGTGTCTCTCCATAAATAATAATAGCATACATGCGGGTAAACAAATAACAGCTGTGCAATTGTTAGAATAAAGAACAGCATAACAATGCATATACAAGTCATGATGTCTAGTGTGAGATTCATTTGGGCATTACAACATGATACATAGACCGTCATCCAACTGCATCTATGACTAATAATCCACCTTCAGGATAGCATCCGCAACACCATTCAGTATTAAGTTGCAAGCAACAGATTATTGCATTAAGTAAAGTGTGTAATGTAAGTAGAACAAATATCCTTAGATAAAGAACTACTATTTTATCCCTAGTAGCAACAGTACATCTACAATCTTAGAGGTTGTTGTCACTCCCCCAGAATAAATAGAGACATGAACCCACTATCGAGCATAAATACCTCCTCTTGGAGTCACAAGCATCTACTTGGCCAGAGCATCTACTAGCAACGGAGAGCATGCAAGATCATAAATAACGCACTCACTAGATATATTATGAAGCAAATGACATAGTATTCAATATCCATCGGATCCCACCAAACACAACATGTAGCATTACAATAAGATGATCTTGATCATGATAGGCAGCTCACAAGATCTAAACATGATGGCACAATAGGAGAAGACAACCATCTAGCTACTGCTATGGAACCGTAGTCCAACGATGAACTACTCACGCATCAGTCCGGAGGCGGGCATGGTGATGTAGAGCCCTCCGGTGATGATTCCCCTCTCCGGCAGGGTGCCGGGAAGAGCTTCTGAACCCTCCCGAACTACGGTTGACGACGGCGGCGGCTCCGTAATGTTTTCTGGAAAAGTGTTCGGGTACCTAGGGTTTTCCCGTCGGGGGGTTTAAGTAGGTGAAAGGGTGAAGGAGGTGGGTCCCCGAGGGGCCCACACCACGTGGTGGCGCGGCCAAGGGGGAGCCGCGCCACCAACAGGTGTGGCCGCCTCGTGGCCCTCCTCCGTGTCCTCTTCGGTGTTCTGGATGCTCCCGGTGAAAATAGGGGTATTGGCTTTTGTTTCGTGCAATTCCGAGAATATTTCCTTAACAGCTTTTCTGAAACCAAAAACAGCAGAAAACAGGGAACTGGCACTGTGGCATCTTGTTAATAGGTTAGTCCTTGAAAATGCATAAAAGTCATATAAAGTGTACATAAAACATGTAGCAATTGGTATAATATGAGCATGGAACATAAGAAATTATAGATACGTTGGAGACGTATCAAGCATCCCCAAGCTTAGTTCTACTCGTCCCGAGTAGGTAAAACGATAACAAGAATAATTTCTGAAGTGACATGCTTTCACACAATCTTGATCATATAATAATGTAATGCATGTAAATTGAGATCAAATGAATAAAACCTGTAGTTTATATTGATATTAAATGAGTAATGAGTAAACAAGTAGGAAGAACAAAGTAAAACTTTCAATGAATCAATACTAGAGAACAATCAACCGTGCAAAGTAGATATTAAAGATGATTTAAGCTTCAAGAATAACAATATAATCATCTAATGCATCCAACACTCATGACAACTTTGTGAAAGGATCAAGTCAAGCAATAATAATATGCACGTAGAAAATCATCTCTCTATTTGTTCACTTAAAAACAAGCAAGCGTTCAGCGTGGGTTCCTGGCACCAGGATGTTGGGGCTAAAAGAATAATAAGGGGGGTTTGGAAGGCCAACGGAAGAAAGTCTCACACAGCTGAAAGTGATCATTAGACAAGAGCAAGTCTTACAATCGAAGTTGTGCAAGGAGTAGTGATTGCCACACAACGGATGCACATAGAGCTATAAGTGTATGAAAGCTCTCCAATGGAACTAGTGGGGGTGCATCCAACTTGTTTGCTCATGAAGACCTAGAGCACTTTTGAGGAGGCTCATCATTGGAATATACAAGCCAAGTTCTATAATGTAAAGTTCCCCACATAGTTATAGAAGTAGAACATCAAGACTCTCTCATATGGAGTAAAGGTGCTAGACATGAGCACAAATGATGACTATGAGTACTACAGGTGCTATAACATGAGCACAAGTGTAGATAAAGAGTAGTAATGTTGCCCCCTTTTTTTTATTTTTATTTTATTTTTTTTCTATTTTTCCATTTTTTTTTACTTTTTCTGTTTCTCTTTTCGATGGCCTCTATGGCTCTTTCCAACTTTTAGGGGCAATTCTAATATGACAACATACTTTTGATACAAGGACCTCATAAGGGATAAAACATAGTGTATGAAACGGTGCCTCTGCCAGTGTAGCAGGATATGCAATGATCTAGCGTAACATGGGTAAAACCACACATCAGCTGTACAGAATCATGCAAGGCAATATGTAAATGACAAATGACAACAAGTCATGTAATGTACGATGAAAGTTGCATGGCAATATATCTCGGAACAGCTATGGAAATGCTGTAGTAGGTAGGTATGGTGGATGTTTTGAGGAAGATATTTGGCTTATGTGTAGGAGAACATGATGAAGATCTCCCACGAGTTTTGGATGTACCCGCGAAGTATGCACCAACTCTCAATGTGAGAAAGGGCAATGCAAAGTACCGAAGAGGCTAGCAAATATGGAGGTGGAAGTGCCATGAAAACCGCAGCTTAGAACTCACAAGCAAAAAGATTCCAACAAGAAATATGATCTTACAAGGCATAATGAAAATCACTCCATGAGGGACTGTGGCAAATGAACAAGTCACTGTTGGGACCCCGACCGTAGCGCATAACACAAAGTCATTACGGTTGTTTTTAACATTAGAAGTCATATATCATCATGCTATCAACTGGATATTTAAGCGTGTTACAGATTCAAGTTTTCTAGACCAACCATTAATCATGCCACTTTACTAAACCATCATGTTTTACCATTAAGCATATTAATATCTCAAAACAACATCAATGATTCAAGTGACACAATTTAATGATTTACAAGATTATGTATCATTTCATCATACCATCTACCACATTTAACATTTTCTGTTCTTAACCAAACACCAATCAACTTATCTAAAAATAAACTCTCCAAGTATTTAACAATGAGATATGAGAGTATAATATAAGAAAACTAACAGCTCTAACAAGAGATGCATGAAAAACGAGAGCTGAAAGTAGTGAAGTAACATAGAAGAATACTCAACAAATAATAGTGAAGAATACGAGTATTCATAAGAAAAAGCGGAGCGTGTCTCTCTCCCACAAAAGAATGCTAGGATCCATTTTATTCAGAGAATGAAAATAACAAAAACAAAAACAAATAGACGCTTCAAGTAAAGCACATAAGATGTGTCGGAATTAAAATATAGTTTCACTAGAGAGGACCTGATAGTTCGTTGATGAAGAAGGGGATGCCTTGGGCATCCCCAAGCTTAGACGCTTGAGTCTTCTTGAAATATGCTTGGGTGACCCACGGGGGCATCCCCAAGCTTAGGCTCTTTCATCTTCTTGATCACATCACATCATCCTTCTCTCTTGATCCTTGAAAACTTCCTCCACACCAAACTCAAAGTAAACTTCATTAGAGGGTTAGTGCACAAAAAATTCTTATATTCTGCATGTCGGAGAGTGATTCCCACGAGACAGGGATAGTCACACTCTGAAGAGTAGTTCGAGAAGGGGGACTGAACACGTTGATCTACAACCCTCAGCCGGCACGGCGGCGGTGCTCATCGAGCCTGAAGAGGGACACTACGACAGAGTTGAACACTGGCCCGTACCCAGTTCACGGCCCTCAGGAGGAGGTAAAACCGCTACTCCTGCTTGTCTGTATTGCGCTGCAGAGAGTACAGTACAATGAGCTTGCCGAGGGCTCCCTTGCGGCAGTGCGAAGCTCAAGGAGGGAAGCTATCGTCTTCTTCCTCCCCGAGTGCGCTAGGCTAGACTAGGCTATGGTGAATTTGTCATCTTCCGTCCGGACCTCCCTCTCCTTATATAGGCGCCCCGGGCCTCTTCCCTGCGACCTGCGCAGCGGAAGGGCTTCCACATGGCGACGAAACAGGGGGGCGGGGTGCACCGCAGCCGGGCTGTCCATGGACTCACTCCATGGCCGCAAAGCCTGCCCTTGTGGCAGGAAGATCACCGTCCTCGCAGGACGGCCAGCTGGTGCCGCAGAGATCGTGGGGGTGCCCACGGTGACGTCGTCGTTGGAGCGTAGCGCCGGCCATCTACTTTATCACCAAAAGGGAAAGCTTCGCAGTCCGGCGCAGGGGACACAGCTTTGTTGACTCCTTTAATCACCAGAATGGCAACTGCGGCGCCGCCGTCATCGCGCGCAGACGCGCGCGTCACTCTGCGGCCGTAGCAGAGGCCATGTGCGTTCTGCAGTAGTGGCTTCTCCGCGAAGTATCTCTTCAGGGCCAGAGCGGCCCTGTGGAGGGGTTGGCGTTGACTCCTCTCCAGGGGAGAGAGCCTTGTAGAGGGGCAGTAGCGGGGGGAAATCTCTTCATGCCTTTGCTGCCTCTTCAAGCCCTCTCGAGGGTTTCTCCCCTCGAGAGTCTCTTCAAGTGTCTGACCTGGTCCTTAGTCATTTCTCGGTATTGTCGCGTGCGAGGGCTGTGGAGAGTGGGCCCTGCATACCCTGGAATCCACTGGGCCGACAGTAGCCCCCGGGCCCATGATGGGCACGGCGAAGCCCATCAGGCTTAGTCGAAGCGTCGTGGGCCCAAAGTGTCCGGCCGGCCCGAGACACGCGTCGACCTGTGCTGAGTTTGCGGCGACTCGGTTTCTCCGGCAGAACGTGCGTCATGGGGGGTCCCACCACGTCTTGGTAACCGCTCTGATGGGGCATAAAGCCTGCGCGCCGGTCCGAGCAGCAGTTACTACTCACTTCCGCGCTCTGCCTTCTGCTCTCGCTCTTCCAGCTTTCCTTCTCCGGCGAACTCCTTCCCGTTCCTCGTCCTTCCGCGCCCTTCTCCTTTTCCGGCGATGGGCGGATCCAAAGGCAAGGCGGCGATGACGATGCTCCCCCCGGACGCGCAGGGGGAGGAGGCGCTCGGCCCCGCCCTGGTCGGGGAGCGCGTCAATGCGGCGGCGCTGGACAAGATCCGGCACCTGGTCGCCGGGAAGACCAACGAACATGGCGCCAGCGCCATCCAGGCCGCGAAGCTCGGCCGCTTTCCGGCGGGGTTTTTTCCCATTTTCCTTCACACCATCTACGCCGGATTGGTGCCTCCGTACTCGCCCTTCCTGGAGGCGGTTCTGGAGTTCTACCAGATCCATCTTCTTCATCTACACCCCAACGCCATCCTGATCCTCTCCATCTTCGCCTACCTGTGTGAAGCGTACTTGGGGGTGCAGCCTTCGGTGGCCCTCTTCCGGAGCTTCTACGCGCTTTGGAACTCCGCGAAGCTCGAGCGGACGGGATGCGTATCCTTCCGCATCGTGGACGGCATGGGGGACGTCTACATCCCCATGTCGTGGAGCAGCGAGAAGCCCGTCACGGCGGTGGTGAAGAAGGTGGACGACTTCAGGCAGAAGTGGTTCCTCATCGGCGTCAAGTCGCAGAGCTCCTTCCTCGACACCCCGGAGGCGCCGCCTGTGAAGAATACCCATTGGGGCAAGCAGGTCTTCCAGGGCCCGCTGATAGCCGATCTCGTGGGCCGCATGAAGTTGCTTCGGGAGAACGGCCTCACGGGCCAGATGGTTGCGGAGGACTTCGTGAAGCGCCGCATCGCTCCCCTCCAAGCGCACAAGAAGCCGATGTGGATGTACTCGGGCCTCATGGACCCGATGAGGCTCCACTGCTGCGACCACCGCCCCGACGTCGTCTCCACCATCCTGGGCGGCCTCTTCATCAACCCCGACGTGCCTGTGGCGGTCGCTGCGGTGCTGAGGCCTCTCCATCAGATGAACTTGGCACCGCGCCTGGCGATTCTGCAGAAGATGCCCACATTCACCCCGCTAGGCCTGGCGGGGGAAGAGGAGGAAGAGATGGCCATCCCTGTGGCGAAGGGGCCAGGGGCCACGGAGTCGCCCTACGCATCGGACGCCGAGGCAGGCGACGAGGCGGCGAAGGCGAACCCCTTGACAGGCGGGGCGAGCTCATCAGGGGCTGCGATCCCTGCCGAGGAAATCCTCGAGCTCTTGTCTGACGATGACGAGACTGAGGCGGGGCGACGGGAGCCCCGAACCAAGGCAGCCCACGACAGGCTTGCCGGGGAGCCTACGGGCGCTCCCCTCAAGAGGAAAGCGGAGGCAGCTCCTGAGGGGGCCGGAGCCCGGGCCGCGCCTTCGTGGCGCTCGTCTGGCATGGCGTGGGTTGACACCCACACCAAGAAGACCAGGTAAGCGTTTTCTCTTGCTTAGTATTTCTCCATTGATTTGTTCTTGTCCATTCTCCTCTGACACTTCTACACGCTCTTTTCCAGCGACCCGGTGCCTGCGAAGTCGCCGAAGGCTTCGCAAGGCGGCGGATGTGAAGAAAACCGCGCCAGAGGCCGCAGCAGACGAGGCCTCGGGGCCTGCGGAGGAGGTCCCTGCAGGCCCTCTCGAGGATGTGCCTCAGGCCGAGGTGACTGCGCCGCCTCCGGAGGAGGAGCGCTCTGAGGAGCAGGCGGAGAAAACGCCTACTCCGCCTTGTGCTGCGACTCCTCCAGCGCAGCAGGAGGCCGCGGCTGGCACTACACCGACCCCGGGCTCGCCAAAGGCCGACGAGACGGTGGGAGAAGACCTTCCGCCGCCCCCGCCAAGCACTACGGCGGAGGAGGAGGCAGCGGCTACGGGGCAGACCTCCCCTGCCCCGGAAACCCATGACGAGGTGCCGCCTGAGCGGGGCGACGCCGGCGCGCAGAACGCGGGCGCCGAGGCGGAAGACTCGCCGCCAAGCCCCCGGGCCCGCGTGGAGGCTCCCTCTTCTAAGCTTGACGCAGGCGCAGGGCCTTCCGCGCCGAGCGGGACTTCCCAGGCTCTTGTCCTCAGCAGCTGGGACTGGAGCAGGGGGCGTCGTGACGTCGCCTTCCGCCTGGTGGGGGAGTCCCTGGAAGGACTGGAGGCCCACCTCGCCCTCGAGGATGGGGAGCTCGCCCGGCAGCGAGACGAGCTCGCGGAGGCCTAGGCCGCTTTCCACGCGGCTGTGGAGGCTCGCCGGCAGAGCAACCTGGCTCTGCAGGCGGAGCGCGAGGAGGCGCCGCGCTTCGCCAAGGAGGTCCGCGAGGGCGCCGCGCGCGACGCTGAAGAGCTCCTGGAGCCCCTCCAGGCCGAGCGCCAGGCAGCGGCGGATGATCTGGCCGCGGCCAGGGCGGAGCGGGAGGCAGTGGAGCACTCGCTGGCGGACAAGCACTGCGAGCTCGTCCAGCTCGAGGCCAAGATCCTCGCCGACTCCGAGACCGTGCGGACCTCCCTGGAGGCGGTCCGCGCGAGCTTGGAAGCCAGGGGGTAGAGTCTGGGCGAGCGCGAGAGCGACGTGCGCCGGCGCGACGAGCAGCTGGCGCTGGCGGAGCAGGAGCTGTCGGGGCAGCGCGCCGCCCTCGATGCCCGCGAAGAGAACCTTGTCGCGGCACTCGGCAAGCACGAGCGCGAAGTGGCTTCCCACAAGAAGTTTGTGGAGCGCTTCAACGTGACGTTCGCCGAGCGGAAGGCGGAGGCGGAAAAAGAGTTCCAGGCTCGGGAGAAAGCGTACCGCGCTGCCGTCTCTCGAGACTACAGCGAGAAGTTCACGAAGCAGGAGGGTCGCTTCAGGAAGAGGCGCGACGAAGACGCCGCTCGTATCCGTGAGCTGGAACAAATGAACGCCCGGCTGAACTCCCGGGCAAGGCGTGCTGCGGATGGTCGCCGTGCTGCCGAAGAAGCTCAAGAGCGCATGGCGCAGGACCTCGCCTCCCTCATGGCAGACATGGAGGAGATGAACAAGCAGGTGGGCCCTGCCGTGGAGAAGGCGGTGGAGGCTGCCGAGAGCGCCCAAGCAGCGCAGGTGCTATCGCAGTAGCGGGAGCGCATGTTCCAGTCCTTGGTGACTCGGGGCAACGAGCTCGCAGCGAAGCTGGGTGCGGAGGCGCCGCCCGTCCCCGCACAGGGCAACGCCGACGCCGCCGCGTACCTCGCCTACTTTGAGCAGCTCTTCACAGCGCTCGAGGGCCCTGCCGCGGAGCTTCGCGACGTCGTCGAGGAGGAATGCCGCCAACTCCTGGCGGTTGCGGTCGACCGCGTCTTCACCAACCTCCAGCACCTCCAGCCCGGCTTCGACTACTCGACGGTGACCGAGCCTCTCGAGGGGAGAAAGGGTGGAAGATATCCAACTCGGTCCGCGACCAAGTCGACGACTTCTGCAGCCGCTTCAAGCGGGCCGAGGTGGAGGATGATGACGGCGAGGAGGGCGACGACGAGGCGGGCGAGCCTGGAGAAGAAGGGTCCGGGGAGGACAACGACGGGGCTTCTGCCTGACTTCCTCCTGAAATGTAATGCGCTTGTAGCGCCGTAGGGATATTTGTCTTAAAGACTTTGGCTCCATGATTTGTAACAGCATATTTTTAAGCATGTACTGCTAAGTTTGTGTGTGTGCCCCTCGAGGGCCTCTTTCCTCAACTCCATGCCCTTTTTCGCTCTGCGTCGCCAGGACCCTTCTCCTCGCGCTATGACTCCGCCGCTGCGGTATGCTCGAGCAATGACTCGGCAAGGCCGGGGGGAGTTTAAGGCTTAGAGAGGTAAGAGTCCTCGAGGCGCGATGCTCAAGGGCCCCCCTTTGACGTGCAAGCAGTTCATGGAGAGTGAGGGAAAAGAGACGCTCGAGGGACGAGGAGTGCTCGTGAGAGAGATGAAGAGATTCTCTTGGTATGAGCAGGGAACTTAGCTTCGCGAGGCTTTTGCTCTGCGCAGGCTTCCCTTGGCGATGTGTTTTCCTTCAGGGGCCGAGTTCTTCCTCCACAAGCTTGGAGGGACTCTTGTTCCCTGCGGATGTTAGAGGGGCGAACCCAAACGCTAGAGCATGGCAGTAAGGACTCATGCGCGCTTATAGGTTTCCTCATGGGTATCTCGCGAGGAGAGAGAGAGGTGGCGTGTATCCGGGAGCATGCCCTTTAGCCAGAGCTCGGATCTCTTGGATTTTGCAGTGCTTGTAGCACCCCCAAGAGCCAAGCTAGACAAATCTAAGACCTTAATCTGAGATAAGCCTAACAAAGATCTCGAGAGCCAACAGTTGGATATCCGGTAACACAACAGAGACCCTACAACACAAGAAGCAATATATTAAGCTCTTAACAGAGCGAAGAAGCAAATATCACCAAAATAAGGTCACTGACCTGTCAATCACCAATACAACGGAAGGCAATTATGCTATTAGACATAGCAAGATAGCAAAAGGCCTAAGAGGCCAGAAAGCATAACGGCGACGTCCCAATCCATAGATTCCAGGCTGCCGTCTGGGAACCCCAACCTACTCATCGATGTCGATGTCCACAAAACACACCTGTCCAAATAATTGCGCAAGGCTGAGTACAGGAGGTACGCAACAAGACTTATTTAACCTATTATATATCTGCCCGTTCAGGGAATATTCATGAATGTCCTTTGCATAAAGCCAGTTTTGTTTTCAATCGAGGGAGAAGAGAATCTCGCATCAGTAGACTTTTAAAAAGGGATAAGAGAATGAAACACAAGCTTCAACCACAGCTTCAGTCTGCAATAGATCATCATGTGTTGTACCACCTACCAGAATCACCCCCTCGCTCAACCCGAGGAAGCAATCCTAACCACCCTTAGTTGGCAAGTTTTATAATTAGATTAATGTTATCTATGATCATCAGACATAAGGTACCAAGTCGTCCATAACCGTGGACACGGCTTTCCGAAAAGATTTACCCTGCAGGGGGTGTAACTACCCACACACGCCAACCAACCGATACGCCAACGTTTTAGCACTCTTCCGGGGAGTGCCGGCAGAAGGGTTGGCCACGACCTTTCCCAAGTTTCGCCTATGTCCATGAGCCACAGCAGTAGGTCTGACCACGCGCAGCGGTCCCTAGTGCGGGTTGCCAGGGTCAACGTCTGGACCGCAGCCCTGTTGCCCCAGCCCTAATCATCTTCAACCTTTCTTTTTACCTCACACGCAAATGGAACACTCGAACTAGTGGCTTCACGTAGTAGGCTAGTCAAGTTGGGGTCGAGGGGTTTCCTAGCCCTGTGTGGATGCACAAATAGTCTTGGTTCCAAAGACGAGAACTCGGTTCCTAAGTCGGCAAGAATGGAACAAACCACCACAATCCCAATGTGGCCTCCCATCCAAGCCCTTAGCATAAAAAGAAATCATATTCTCATTCCATCTCCACCTTCTCAACTAGAGGGAGCAGAAAGCAACTAAGCATGTCTAAGCGGCAATGCAACACAAGATGACACTCTATACCTTAATCAAAAACATCTTTGAACCGTATGCATAACACAAGAATCAAATACTTCTGAAATCCTTATGTGCAGATAAGAGGTTATGCTTGCCTTGCTCTTCAATAACAAGGTATATAGCAATTGGAAATCTTCGGCTTGACTTGATCAAGATAACCAAAATAACTCTTCATAAATTCTCCACTTGAATTGATCGTCGATGATCCAGCACTGGCCTTCGGTGTTGCGAAACTCCACTTCAGATTCGCATTCTACCGTGAAAAACGAAACACCGGAAAAGAAACGGGAAACAACATTCAGCCATGGCATCGATGCAATGCGCACAATGTATGCATGACAAGGTAAAGGATTTAAATGTAAACCCTACGCATGAAAGCACATTTTAAATGGAGTGCGAATGCCCGACAGGTGCCATTCGACAAACTCCATATTTAAAGGAAATGGTGTAATTTGTTATTCTATTCTAAACATGGTTGAAAGTTGTTTAAATATGCATGATTTGTACATAATTAGATAGATCTTATTTTTCTGCAAATTTTGATATATTAATCATATTTTTTTGAATTAAAATGAATTAGTTATGAATTTCCAAAGATTTAACAATTTTAATTCAATTTAAAACATATATGAAGTTAAATAAATAAATTGCACCCACATGTCAGATTTTATCAATTCAGAAAACATTTTTGAAATTAATAAAAATCTGACAACATGGACCCACATGTCATATAATTAAAAGAATTACAGAAATGTTTTTAGAAATTCAGAAAATAAAAGAAATGGGCCGATGACGTCAGCATGACGTCATCAATGGCCAGAACCTCTCTGCCGAGCACGGATTGTTCGATTACGAGGGAATTGGAGCAATTCCTTGCGGAAATCGGTAGAGGGGAACGGCGCGGACCAGAAGGAGGCGGCGCCACCCAGAATTGGTCACCGGAGACGCCGTATGGCTCGCCGGAGCGGAGGCCGACGGCGGCGCACGGCGGCCGGGCGAACCAGAGGGGAAGGGAGAAGAAGGAGGGCATGGGGAGGACCGAAGGGACTACCTGAGGCTCGTGGAGGCGCCGGAGAGGCGAGGCGAGGTCGGAGATGGCCGGATTTTGAGCTCGACGGCGGCGGACCCGACGGAGGAAATCAGTTGATTTCTCCGAGCTCCGGTCTTCTCGGCACGGACGGCTGGAGGAGGAAAGAGAGAAGAGGACGGCGGTGATCCTGAGCTACTCGCCGGAGCTGGAGGTGTCCGGAGACGGCGGCTATCGCTAGAAACCCGAGGCTAGGGTTCGGCGGATTTGAGGAAGAAATGGAGAAGGAGAAGACGAACTAGGGTTCTCTGGCGGCGGCGGAGGGAGGATATATAGGCCGGCGACGTCGGCGGCTCGAATCTCGGCGCAGAGGAGGCAGGGGACGGCGGGGAGCGCGACAGCGCACGGCGGCGCCGTCGGAGGCTTGAAGACGACTCCATTTTCCGGATAACCCCCTGAAGAGTTTATTAATTGCCAGTTTTCTTCACAAACAGGCCCCTGGTTGCTTATTTAAATAGTTTGGGGCCTTTCTGTAAAGAGAAAAATTTGTAGAGAAATACTAGGAGATTCAAAATTTCACAAGGAAGCCATTGGCAGCCTTGGACTTTGAAAATTTTGAAATTCTTTTAACACATTTAAAATAACAAGTGGTTTAGGCCACTTTAGGGTTTTCTCTTTTATTTTCAAAACTCAATTTTGTGCAACTTTTAATTAGATGCAAATGATGCTCATGATGTACAAAGCAAATCCTAATTACCAAATAGCTAGTTTTGGGGACGTTACAAATCTATCCCCCTTACAAGAATCTCGTCCCCGAGATTCCTTGGGTAGGAAAAGAGATACAGAGAGGAGGGCTACACCAGTCTTGGATGATCTTGTCGATCCCACGACGATCTTCTTTCTCGGAGAGGTTGATCCTTTACTTCATGGATGATGGTAACATTTCATCTTCCATCGGACTGTTCTTCAACTACACCAAAGAAACGAGGGAAATACTCTGGAAAGAGGATCTTTAAAAAGATCGACTATCTCATGGTCAACTCAAGGGAGGAGTGTGCAAAACAACTCTTGAGCTAACGAGCATGAAACACATCAAGGTAACAGATGGAATCGAAGAAGTTTTCAAGTTGATAGACAACTGTTCCGCGAAATGATTAGGATATGAGCTTTGCACAAGGCTAAGATGGATAGATAACGAAATCTTGATACAACAAAAGGAAGAACCCCTTTTTAGATTTCAACCATGTGGCTTACAAGATGTTTGACACATGAGTAAAAGTCCAGGGCCCTAGGATGACTGACAAATTCACACAATGTGTGAGTTGAAAAGAATTTCAAGTACAAGCATAAGGAAGGAAGAACAAATCAACGGAATGTTGAAGATGACCACGAAAAGAAACTTCACATGATGGATATGTTGTCAAAAGATAAGAAAAGGATCTGGAGGATCGATCGAGTGACATTCAGTATCTCCGAGACCATCGGAGGAGGGAACTTCTTCGTGATCTTCTAGATACCCATTTCAAGCTCGTACAAGCCTTTAATAGGTGATGAGTTAAAGACCGGAATTTTGGAAAGAGAAATACCATAAGGGCAACTTTTAGAATAAGCCGCACACAATCCTCATGGGGAGTGGTTGTTCTTGAAGATTCCAGGGAATTTCGGCGATAGGCCTTACGACTAATTGTGTCAACCACAAAATCAATCTTGCCGGAGTTACAAAATACCTATGTCAAAATCCTTGAGGAACACCAACCATCGTTGCTGCTTGAGATTCAGCTCTGGTTAGTTGAGATGATAGTTCAAACTCAGAATGCCCGAACAGGAAGTGTGCAATGGATACCACAAGAAAAGGTTACTAGATTCTCAAGATATGGACAACAACGCCAGGCTCGAAAAGATGAGCGAGATTGCAACAACCCATGTACTAGTCATGTGTCCAAAGACAACAACATCTACATAAATCACTTGCAACAAACACGATGGAGTCCTTGTTGGGAAACAACAAAGAAGATAATGAAGTTTTCCGACTTCTTCTCATTCTTGAACTAATCAGTCAGTGGCTTGGTGTGCATATATGACTTCTTCAGAAATCGAGGTAACAACCTATCATTCCGTGAATAATTCGCACATGCATGACCGACTAGAGATGATTCCCGAGAAAACAAAGGAAAACTCTACTTGGATTCACTGCGACATCTTTCAGCAAATGCACGTGAACCAGAGTAGGTTACTTCCAACATCCAGAACACATACTTCATGATGACACAAAGATGATTCTCAAAAGTTTCCAACATTATTGCCAAATGTTCATAATGATCCTCTTCAGACCTGGAGGCAATAAGTATGTTATCGATGGGCTCAACAACAAGCTTATTAAGATACTCCAACAAGATGGAATCATATGATACATGAACAAGGCAAAAGTATTGGTCAGACCAAGGACATGAAGATGTAGGCTGGCGAAACACCATAAGTACAACATCATCAAGATGGTCCTTGGGACTGATTTCGATTTGACGATAGCCCAAATCAAATCAAAGATTGGGAAGATAGCAGATCCAGTAGGATATACCATCTTGCTTCAAGACGACAACACAGGTGGACAGGAGTCTTGCTTGTCAAGGCAAAACGATGTGGCCTTAAGAGCGTTGGTAAAAACCTAACTCTTTGACCGAGTATATGCACCAGAACAAACGGACTTGGTAGCACGGTCAACTTCACTTAGTGATCGGATAACCAATCACATAAGAAAGGAATCAAATGTCCTTAGATGTCAAAGCAATGAAAATTGCTAAGAATATCTGATAGCCACATCAATACATACACCGTAGCATTCCGAGCACGAGCAGCTAGGAGAAAAGCGTGAGTAAGGATGTGTAAAAGCATCACTTGATCAGTAGAGTCATGAGACACATCACGACCTTTTGATATATAAGAGTGTGATACTTTAAGATGGAACAGATTAGAAGCAACAAAGCCTCTTTATCCGTGGACTACAACACTTTGACCTGGTCCTGGACATGGACGAGGTACGGGAGTTTGTTTCTCCCTGACATCCCGAAGTGGAATGTCACGACGGACCACAAGAGTAACATGCATTAGTACACCAATGCACATTTACAACTTGGATGCCAAGTGGCATACACGGGTCAGAACATGACGGAAGAAAAGAAACATGCTCAGGAAAATCCTGAGATGCAGATGATCAAGTTAGCATACATATGATAACTTGTTCTGATAGGAAAAGGTGTGGCAGAGTCAACAACTTAGAGGTGAGACTCATAAAGAGAACTCTTCTTGTGATCCTTTTGGTTCCATGATGGAACCTCTGCCAAAGCCAGTGGAAGGAGCAAAACTTGGATGTCGTAAGTCAATCACGACAAAACCACGAGCTGGAAAGCTAGCTAGAATTGACGTTACTAGCCCTTCTGAGGTAGCAAGCATTCCTCAGGGATCAACAAAATGGACATTGGGTTAAAGGTCAGCATCATGTACTGATGGAGTGAGCATCACATGGATAACAACCCACATGACTCAACACACCACCAACAGCACAATCTGGGACCTTCGGTTCAAGTCCAGGGTGAAAACCCAAAGAAAGAGTAACTACCATTCGAGTGTCACCAGGCACAACGATGTAGTAATCACAAGATAGCTTCAGAGACCATCACAGCTTCCGAAGTATCAAAGAAGAGAAGGATATCTTCAAGGTGAAAGAAACCTCAAAGATTAGAATAGAATGAGGTGAAACCGACAAAGTTGAGAGATCATGATGGAAAGGAAACTCTCATGTCAAACGAGAGAAAGATGGATCAAAGAACACACCAGACTCTAGAAAACTTAACACTAGGTCACTTGGCTGAGAAACGACCTGCACTTGATGCACCTACATTTTGAATGACCAAGAGAAAGAGAGAGCAAATGTTTTCAACCAAAACAAGGTAAGATAACCCAGAATTAGAGCGATACCAGATAAGGAGTAAAAAGAAGCCTACTCAGATTTTTTTGCAAATAGTTTTAGCTTTCAAATAGTTTTCACAATCACTAGACTCAACATCGACCAGTAGAAAGGTTTTCCTACAGGCGGTCCTGCTCTGATACCAAAACCTGTAGCACCCCCAAGAGCCAAGCTAGACAAATCTAAGACCTTAATCTGAGATAAGCCTAACAAAGATCTCGAGAGCCAACAGTTGGATATCCGGTAACACAACAGAGACCCTACAACACAAGAAGCAATATATTAAGCTCTTAACAGAGCAAAGAAGCAAATATCACCAAAATAAGGTCACTGGCCTGTCAATCACCAATACAACGGAAGGCAATTATGCTATTAGACATAGCAAGATAGCAAAAGGCCTAAGAGGCCAGAAAGCATAACGGCGACGTCCCAATCCATAGATTCCAGGCTGCCGTCTGGGAACCCCAACCTACTCGTCGATGTCGATGTCCACAAAACACACCTGTCCAAATAATTGCGCAAGGCTGAGTACAGGAGGTACTCAACAAGACTTATTTAACCTATTATATATCTGCCCGTTCAGGGAATATTCATGAATGTCCTTTGCATAAAGCCAGTTTTGTTTTCAATCGAGGGAGAAGAGAATCTCGCATCAGTAGACTTTTAAAAAGGGATAAGAGAATGAAACACAAGCTTCAACCACAGCTTCAGTCTGCAATAGATCATCATGTGTTGTACCACCTACTAGAATCACCCCCTCGCTCAACCCGAGGAAGCAATCCTAACCACCCTTAGTTGGCAAGTTTTATAATTAGATTAATGTTATCTATGATCATCAGACATAAGGTACCAAGTCGTCCATAACCGTGGACACGGCTTTCCGAAAAGATTTACCCTGCAGGGGGTGTAACTACCCACACACGCCAACCAACCGATATGCCAACGTTTTAGCACTCTTCCGGGGAGTGCCGGCAGAAGGGTTGGCCACGACCTTTCCCAAGTTTCGCCTATGACCATGAGCCACAGCAGTAGGTCTGACCACGCGCAGCGGTCCCTAGTGCGGGTTGCCAGGGTCAACGTCTGGACCGCAGCCCTGTTGCCCCAGCCTTAATCATCTTCAACCTTTCTTTTTACCTCACACGCAAATGGAACACTCGAACTAGTGGCTTCACGTAGTAGGCTAGTCAAGTTGGGGTCGAGGGGTTTCCGAGCCCTGTGTGGATGCACAAATAGTCTTGGTTCCAAAGACGAGAACTCGGTTCCTAAGTCGGCAAGAATGGAACAAACCACCACAATCCCAATGTGGCCTCCCATCCAAGCCCTTAGCATAAAAAGAAATCATATTCTCATTCCATCTCCACCTTCTCAACTAGAGGGAGCGGAAAGCAACTAAGCATGTCTAAGCGGCAATGCAACACAAGATGACACTCTATACCTTAATCAAAAACATCTTTGAACCGTATGCATAACACCAGAATCAAATACTTCTGAAATCCTTATGTGCAGATAAGAGGTTATGCTTGCCTTGCTCTTCAATAACAAGGTATATAGCAATTGGAAATCTTCGGCTTGACTTGATCAAGATAACCAAAATAACTCTTCATAAATTCTCCACTTGAATTGATCGTCGATGATCCAGCACTGGCCTTCGGTGTTGCGAAACTCCACTTCAGATTCGCATTCTACCGCGAAAAACGAAACACCGGAAAAGAAACGGGAAACAACATTCAACCATGGCATCGATGCAATGCGCACAATGTATGCATGACAAGGTAAAGGATTTAAATGTAAACCCTACGCATGAAAGCACATTTTAAATGGAGTGCGAATGCCCGACAGGTGCCATTCGACAAACTCCATATTTAAAGGAAATGGTGTAATTTGTTATTCTATTCTAAACATGGTTCAAAGTTGTTTAAATATGCATGATTTGTACATAATCAGATAGATCTTATTTTTCTGCAAATTTTGATATATTAATCATATTTTTTTGAATTAAAATGAATTAGTTATGAATTTCCAAAGATTTAACAATTTTAATTCAATTTAAAACATATATGAAGTTAAATAAATAAATTGGACCCACATGTCAGATTTTATCAATTCAGAAAACATTTTTGAAATTAATAAAAATCTGACAACATAAACCCACATGTCATATAATTAAAAGAATTACAGAAATGTTTTTAGAAATTCAGAAAATAAAAGAAATGGGCCGATAACGTCAGAAAATAAAAGAAAAGACCCACATGCCTTGATCTTGTCAGGATTTGCTTCTATGCCGCGGTGAGACACGAGGAATCCGAGGAGTTTGCCTGAAGGCACCCCGAAGACGCACTTGGCGGGGTTCAGCTTGATGTTCACCTTGCGCAGGCTGGCGAAGGTTTCCTCGAGATCCTTCAAGAGAGTGTCTCCCTCGCGAGACTTGACCACAATGTCGTCGACATAGGCTTCTGCGTTTCTGCCCATCTGTGCCCCCAAGGCTATCCTCATGAGCCTCTGGAAAGTGGCGCCGGCGTTCTTCAGGCCGAAAGGCATGCAACTGTAGCAGTACACACCACAGGGGGTGAGGAATGCTGTTTTCTCCTCGTCCTCTTTAGCCATTTTGATCTGGTGGTAACCAGAGAAGGCGTCCAGAAAACTGAGGAGGTCGCAGCCGGCGGTGGAGTCCACGATCTGGTCTATCCTTGGCATGGGGTATGGGTCCATGGGGCAGGCCTTGTTGACGTCGGTGTAGTCGATGCAGAGTCGGCCTCCTCCAACGGGTTTAGGTACAACCACGCCATTGGAGAGCCAAGGTGGGTGCGCGACTTCGCGGACGACATTTGCCGCTTTCAACTTCTCTACTTCCTTGACGATGAATGCTTGCTTCTCGGGGGCTTGCTTCCGTGCTTTTTGCTTGACGGGGCGTGCGTCTGGACACAAGGCTAAGTGGTGCTCGATCACCTCCCTTGGTACACCGGACATATCTGACGGAGTCCATGCGAACATGTCAGAGTTTGCCCGAAGGAAGGCGACGAGCGCGCTTTCCTATTTGGGAGGCAGGGCAGCGCCTATGGTGACGCTAGCCCCTGAGCCCTCAGCCCCCGAGCCGCTGGCGCTCAGCGACACCCTCTTCGTGGAAGCTTGCTCTTGAGAGAACATTTGCTTCTTCTTCTGGGGCCTCTCGAGAGGCTCCATGTCCTCGTCAGCCGGAAACGCCATGGCAGCTGCCTTGTAGGCGCTCTCGACAGCGCGCGTGGCATCCAGGATATGACCATGGATGGCGATGGTGCCAGCGCTGCCGGGGATCTTGACCATGTTGTAGGCGTGATGCGTGACGGCCATGAACTTCGCGAGGGCGGGGTAGCCGAGGATGGCGTTGTACGGCAGGCCAATGTGTGCGACGTCGAAGTCGATCAGCTCGGTGCGGTAGTTCTTCTGCGTGCCGAAGGTGACGGCCAGCCGGACCTGCCCCAGAGGTTCGATTGAACCACTAGTGACCCCTGTGAATGGCCTGGAGGGCATGAGCCACTCGTAAGGCACCTGGAGAGTCTCGAAGGTCTCGACAGAGATGACGTTCAGGCCAGCTCCCCCATCAATGAGCGTCTTGGAGACGGTGATGTTGTTGATGGTGGGGGAGCAGACCAGGGGGAGGGTTCCAACAGTCTTGGTCGACTTGGGGTGGTCCTTGGCGTCGAAGGCGATGGTGTACTGGGACCACTTGAGGGGCCTGGAGGTCTCGGTGCTTGGGAGCGCGGCATTGAGCTCGCGGGCGAACTGTTTGAACTGGTTGTTCGACTTGGGCGCCTGAGCCCCACCGAGGATGCAGGCCATAGCCCCCCTTGGGGCCTGGTAGCCTCCATCTTCCTCGTCAGGGAGGTTGTTGTTCTTCTTGGCGGCGTTGGCTTGAGTGCCCGACGGCCTCTGGTAGCCGCCATTGCGTCCGCCCCTGCCGTCTCTGCGGTAGCCGCGGCCTCTGCCGCGGTTCCCGCTGCCTTCTTCTCGCTCGCGCTCCCTGCTCAGCCTCTTGAGGTCGAAGCAGTTCTCTGTGGCGTGGCCGCGCCTGTTGTGGTAGACGCAGAACGGACGGTTGTCCGCCTCTCTGTCGCCAGGCTCAGGGGAGTTTCTGCGGGCGTTCTTGGCGGCTGGCTCCGCCGCCAGGACAGCGGTGGTCTTGCGCTTGGTCTCTTCGCGCTTCTTGTGGCTCTTGGATCCCTCAGCCTGGTCGTCCCCCCGCTGGCTCATCTTGACGAAGAGGAGTCCCTCCTCAGCCTTGGCGCACTTGTCTGCGAGGTCGAACAGCTTCACCACAGAGGTGAGCTTGTCGTGAATGCCCAGCTTCTCGAGCATCCTGCGGTTGGTGACGCCCTCTCCGAAGGCGGCAATGACCTACGTGTCGGGGATGTTCGGGATCTTGTTGCGCACTTGGCTGAAGCGCTGGATGTACTTGCGGAGGGTCTCATCTTTCCTCTACACCACAGCGCGCAGGTCGTTGTGGGTGAGCGCGCGCTCGTACGTGCCCTTGAAGTTGGCGACGAACTGTCTGCAGAGCTCCTCCCAGGAGTCGATGGAGTCCTCAGGCAGGTTGAGGAGCCAGGACAACGCGGAGTCCCTGAGCGCGTGGGAGAACCAGTTGGCCATGACCTTGTCGTCTCCTCCTGCAGCCTGGATAGAGGTGGTGTAGAGCTGCAGGAACTCGAGGGGGTTGCTCGACCCGTCGAAGCCCTTGGGAGGGCCGGCCTGAACTTCTGTGGCCAGACCACGCGACGCAGAGCGCGGGTGAAGGCCATGCAGCCGGTGGCATACGTGGTGACTCCGCCCTGGAGAGCTCTGCGGTTCTGCTGCCCCGCCTGGCCGAGTTCCTCGACGAGGCGGTTCTGGAGGTCCCTCCGGCGCTCCATCCCCACCCGCGCATCAGGCGCGGTGCGCTGCACGATTTGGCAGTCGTGCGGCGAGGAGGCATGAGAGAGAGCCCTTTGTGCCGCGGCCGGATGAGGTCCCGGTGGTGGCGGGGGTGCATCCGGCGCGGCCGTCCCCGCGCGGCCAGAGTGGTGGACCAGCGAGCGCGACGGGGCGGGGCGCGTCGTCGCGACGTCGACGAGGTGGTGAAGGCGGTCGAGCCACTGGTCGTGGGCCTCCGCGCTAGGCCGGTAGCGGAGAAGCTCCTGGGTCATGAGAAGCGCGGTGTGCGGCGTGGGCTCCGGGCGTCCCTGAGAAGACGCGCTTTGGCGCCGAGACGGATGAGAGGACTCAGCATCGTCGTGGCGCTCCGGGGAGGCGTCCCTGTCGTCGCGGTGGTCGCTGCCACGGTGCTCCTCGCTCTCGGGTTCCTCCACGTGTGGGCCGGTGTTGGCGCGCTCCGTCGTGCGAGGGCGGCCGCGGCGGCCGCGGGTGGTGGCGGTGCCGGGCTCGGTATGAGCCCTGTCAGCTGCGCACCTGTTGGCACGCGTCGTGCGGGTGTCCGTCATGGCGCGGAGACCGGCTAGAGGTTGAAGACGCGCCTCAGTCCCCTACTTGGTGCGCCAAATGTCGGAGAGTGATTCCCACGAGACAGGGATAGTCACACTCTGAAGAGTAGTTCGAGAAGGGGGACTGAACACGTTGATCTACAACCCTCAGCCGGCACGGCGACGGTGCTCGTCGAGCCTGAAGAGGGACACTACCACAGAGTTGAACACCGGCCTGTACCCAGGTTCACGGCCCTCAGGAGGAGGTAAAACTGCTACTCCTGCTTGTCTGTATTGCGATGCAGAGAGTACAGTACAATGAGCTTGCCGAGGGCTCCCATGCGGCAGTGCGAAGCTCAAGGAGGGAAGCTATCGTCTTCTTCCTCCCCGAGTGCGCTAGGTTAGACTAGGCTATGGTGAATGTGTCATCTTCCGTCCGGACCTCCCTCTCCTTATATAGGCGCCCCGGGCCTCTTCTCTGCGATCTGCGCAGCGGAAGGGCTTCCACATGGCGATGAAACAGGGGGGCGGGGTGCACCGCAGCCGGGCTGTCCATGGACTCGGTCCATGGCCGCAAAGCCTGCCCTTGTGGCAGGAAGATCACCGTCCTCGCAGGACGGCCAGCTGGTGCCGCAGAGATCGTGGGGGCGCCCACGGTGACGTCGTCGTTGGAGCGTAGCGCCGGCCATCTGCTTTATCACCAAAAGGGAAAGCTTCGTAGTCCGGCGCAGGGGACACAGCTTTGTTGACTCCTATAATCACCAGAATGGCAACTGCGGCGCCACCGTCATCGCGCGCAGACACGCGCGTCACTCTGCGGCCGCAGCAGAGGCCATGTGCGCTCTGCAGTAGTGGCTTCTCCGCGAAGTATCTCTTCAGGGCCAGAGCGGCCTTGTGGAGGAGTTGGCGTTGACTCCTCTCCAGGGGAGAGAGCCTTGTAGAGGGGCAGTAGCGGAGGGAAATCTCTTCAGGCCTTTGCTGCCTATTCAGGCCTTTGCTGCCTCTTCAGGCCCTCTCGAGGGTTTCTCCACTCGAGAGTCTCTTCAAGTGTCTGACCTGGTCCTTAGTCATTTCTCGGTATTGTCGCGTGCGAGGGCTGTGGAGAGTGGGCCCTGCACACCCTGGAATCCACTGGGCCGACACTGCATGACAAAACCATTACACATGCTACTGGACATTAGCTACAGCCACTGTTATTTTATGGAACAAAAAGATCCACTCAAAAACAGCAAAAGGAGCAATGCAAAATAAATGGCAGAATCTGTCAAAAACAGAACAGTCCGTAAAGACGAATTTTTTCGAGGCACTTAACTTGTTCAAATCAGAAAACTCAAAACTAATGAAAGTTGCATACATATCTGAGGATCACGCACAAAAAATTCCAGGTCATTTTGATTTTTCTGCGAATTCTTACGAACTAAACGGTGGACAGAGGAAACCTGTTCCTGCGCGGGAATCCAAATCTAGCATCAACTTTCTACTAGAGGCTTAACTTGAGACAACAATGCAAAAAAATAAAGATACAAAGGAATTGCTACAGAGGTAGACATGTTCCTTGACTCAATAAAATAAA
The DNA here is from genome assembly GCA_026929855.1 of Poa annua. Classification (NCBI taxonomy): domain Eukaryota; kingdom Viridiplantae; phylum Streptophyta; class Magnoliopsida; order Poales; family Poaceae; genus Poa; species Poa annua. The sequence continues at coordinate 59,868,405 of CM049434.1, forward strand.
ATAACAGAAATAAAAAGTGGGTTGTCTCCCATAAGCGCTTTTCTTTAACGCCTTCCAGCTAGGCACAGAAAAATGGAGGGTTCTATGTCCAAAGGAAGAACTGTGGTTACTGGACAAATGGCTGATGCTTATGGAAGAGAAGGCGCTGGAGGTTCTCCGGCTCAGCTGGTGAAGAAGAAACGAAAGATCCTGAGGAAGATGGGACCTGGAGCTCTGAATGCGATGGAACACAGGAGAGGCATCAGGTTTGGCTGAAAATCATCAGGCCCAAATTGCTGCTGAGGGGATCTATTCCCTGAAACTGCTGTCTGTAGGTGTTTATCTGTGAAAGGAGAAGTTAAACTGCGTGCTGAATGTTGCTTTTCTCTCTGTTTAACGTGTGCTGGGAGAGTTTGGTTTGCATTTAGCCGTTGTAATAACTGGATAAACCTTTTTGTTTCGTTTTATGAAATGGGACAGGGCGAAAAGCCTTTTGGTCTAAAAAATGAACATACAGGAAGACAACGATGCTTAATTTGACAGTTTCAGGATGTTACAGAAATTGACATGAGATGGAGTTCAGTTAACTCTTCTTAAACTGCATTTATGAAATTGTTCAGTATCTCCAGGGATAATGGAACAAGTGTGGCCATGTATAAATCTGTACTACCATAATTTAAACCAGGTAATTTGTGATTTCCTACTCGTTTTTAGAGCGAATTCAGGTAATATATCTATTCCTGAACCAGTTGAGAATGTCTGAAGGATATTCAAACTTCAACGTCTATCAAAGGGGATGCAAGCTGTGGGCATGTAGGAATTAGTCTGAATTTAAATTAGTTTATTTGGCCAGCTGTTCATTCTACGCTCTTCTGCCTAGATATGTTTATAATCCAGTACTGCATTAGTTGTTCTGGAACAATTCAACTCCAAGGGTGAGGTTAACCATTAATTTCTACAATAATTACTAAGAGTATTACGAACGAGCGTTGAACTGTTTGTAATAAACATATCATTTAAACTTGACATCAAGAAGGCCTTCGACTCGGTTAGATGGGACTATCTCATGGATCTCCTCCGACATTATGGCTTTCCACCTCGTTATTGCGATTGGGTGTGGGCTCTCCTTTCCACCTCCACCTCTAGGGTGCTCCTCAATGGAGTACCGTGCGACCCCATAAAGCATGGGAGAGGGTTAAGACAAGGCGATCCACTCTCCCCGCTTCTTTTTGTGCTGGCAATCGACCCAATCAACCACATTCTCAACAAAGCAACTTCTCAAGGCCATCTTCACCATATAGGAGGGAGAACACCTCTAACTCGCACCTCTCTCTATGCCGATGACGCGGCGGTTTTCGTGGCACCAATTAAAGAGGACATTAGCTTCCTAGCCTCAATGCTAGTCTCTTTTGGCGATGTCACCGGATTGTGTGCAAATTGTAACAAAAGCCTTGTGACTCCCATCCGTTGTGAGAACATAAACCTTGAAGATGTTCTTGAGTCCTTTCCCGCAACCATGACTACCTTTCCGATGCGCTACTTAGGTCTATCTTTGAGCATTTTCCGGCTTCGTAGTGTGGACTTCCAACCTTTGGAGGATAAGATCGCCGCCAAGCTCAAGTCCGGTAATTGGAAGAATGTAAATATTGCCGGAAGGCGGGCTTTAATACACTTCGTCCTCACATCCCAAGTTATCTACCATATCACCTCTCTTGAATTGCCCAAGGAAGTCATCAAGAAGATCATTTCTCTCCTACGTGCTTATCTTTGGGCCGGATGTGAGAAGGTTACCGGTGGCAAGTGCAAGGTTAATTGGAAGGCGGTGTGCAGCCCTACAAATCTCGGTGGACTTGGTATTTTAAATCTTGAGAAGTTCGCATCCGCCCTTAGACTACGGTGGCTTTGGCTTGAGTGGGCCGATGATTCCAAGCCTTGGGTCGGCCTTGGTAACCCTTGTAATAATAAGGATAAGGATCTTTTTGCGGCGGCAACGGTGGTTACCGTGGGCAACGGAGAGAAGGCAAAATTTTGGACATCATCGTGGTTGAATGGCCTTCGCCCCATGGACATTGCTCCCAAGCTCTACAAAGAAACCAAAGGAAAGAATTGCTCCGTAAAGAAGGCTCTTGAAAACAACACTTGGGTCAACAACCTAAATGTCCAACAAGGATTTGATATGGAGCACATTCAACAATTTGTGTCCCTTTTTGAAATGCTTGAAGGGGTTGCTCTCAATGAGGCCACCGACTCTATTACTTGGAAGCATTCAAGTGACGGTTCCTACTCCGCCAAGACGGCCTACAAGATGCAATTCGAAGGCATTGCTCCCACCACTATCAACAAATTGGTTTGGAAGGTTTGGGCTCCCCCCAAATGCAAGTTTTTCGCATGGTTGGTGCTACAAAATAGAATTTGGACGGCCGATCGCCTTCAAGTAAGGGGATGGGATAATTGTGGAAATTGCCCCCTTTGCAATCAAGTGCAAGAATCTTCGAGCCACCTCCTCTACAAATGCCGCTTCACTAAATTTGGAAGGATATCCTAGCTTGGTGTGGATACCACGACATAGATCCGGTGCTATGGGCCAACGACGGGTCCGTTCATGAGTGGTGGACTAGGCTTGCCTTTGATAATGGCATTGCGAGGAAAGCCATGTCTTCCATGTTAATGCTAGTCTCATGGGAGGTGTGGAAGGAGCGTAATGCTAGAGTGTTTCGTCATATCGCGTCTCCGATCGCTATCGTGGTCTCTAGAATTACGGTTGAGGCGAGGGCTTGGTGTTTAGCCGGTGCCACTCGGTTAGGGAATGTAATCCCGGGAGAGGGAGACTTTTTATTCAAGTCCTAGGGCTTGTCCTAGGCGAATGCTCGCAAACTTCTTCTTATTTAATGAAATGGCAAATCTTTTGCCTTTGTTTCAAAAAAAAAATGTTGTTGACGGTGGCTCTGCATTTTCAGTTGAGCAACTATGTGACTTGCAGATTTTAACCCAAATTTAAATGGATAAGGGATGTCCATGCATACGGAGTTACTCCATGGTATGTATTCATGTTTGGCGAAATTAATTTCCTTGAAAATATCTCTGTTAATCTTGACGCTGATTACTATACATTTTTCCATGATCAATATCTGGGTAGGACGTTAACCAATTTGAAATAAATCAACCATTTAGGAATTCTCTGTTCGTTTTTTATTGCGAGGGTTCTCGTTGATGAAGTGGGCAACCGGGAGGCTCAAAATTACACAAAAAGGTTTTAACTTTGAAGTTCATTCTGGCCATAAGACATGGTTACTTCTGTAGAGTGTGTTGCTCACGAATGGACCTCTTGTAATCCAAACTTTTAGGAGGCCTGATGTTTTTTCGCAAACAATTAACACATCATAGGATTAAAACAGATTGTTTTAGCTCTTAACCCTCACAATTTAACACTTCCAAATGGTTATGAAGGGGCAAAAAAACAGACACACAAAACATAAAGGAATACTAGGATGCTTTGACGGTTTCAGCTTGGTATTACATGGAGATGGGTTCAGTTAACTCTTCTGAAACTATATTGGTCAAATGTCAAATACCTCGTGGAATTATGACACGAGGTGGGCATAAAACAAATTGAACATCCATGATCAAAACCAGGCAATTTGTGATTTTCCTGCAAGACTTCAGAATTTCGGACCAAATGCAGACAGTACTACACTACTTCTATTCCTGAATCAGTTCAGAAAGTGGGAAGGATATTCAAACTTCTCCTTCATGAAAGGCGAGCTGTGGGTATGGTTGCAGCAGACAGCATTGGCCTCAATTTGTTGGCATAATTGTTTATGCAGTTTTCCTTTTCTTCAGCAGACCTTTTGTTGCTGGTTTATCCGCATAGAATGTCTGAAGTCCGCTGCATAAGTTGTCCTGGAACTGTTCAATCCCAGTGGTGAACTTGACCGTTTATTCCTACAATGATTACTAAAAGTACTATCATAATCATCCTCTTGCTCTATCTATCGCTGAACAACTTGAAATAAACATATGATTTCTGAACTTGTCGTTGGCAATGTCTCTCCTTGTAGATTGAGCAACTCCGTGACTTGAAAAGTACACCAAACAATTTAAACGGACAAAGGATGTCTCTCCGATGTAGATTGAGCAACTCTGTGACTTGAAAAGTAAACCACCAAACAATTTAAACGGACAAAGGATGTCAATGCATACGGAGTGTCGGTGTTACACGTTGAAATTGTCCCCGATCCATTGTATGTGTTTTATGGTGGGAGAAAATAATTTCCGTGAAGACGTATCTGTTAATCTTGAAGCTAATGATTATATATTTTTTCTAAGATCAATACCAATTTGAAATTACAATCAATCATTTAGGAATTCCTTGTGCCTTGTTGAACTTGGCAACTGTGAGGCTCACAAATCACACAAAAAGGTTTCAACTTTGAGACTCATCGTGGGGCACAACACTAGGCCTCTGTAGGGTGTGTTGCTCACCAATGGACCACTTCTCTTATGCTACAGGTCAATTACATTCTTCAAATCTATTCATTATTAAATTATTATCAGTTACAGTGTACATCATTTGAAGGTTTCGATGGAGTGCACATTTCGGGTTCTTGAACTAAATGTTTAACAACAACCGGCAACTGATTCGCGGTCGCTGACATGGATTAACCATGTTGGCTTGCTAGAAAAGAACATAAACCCTGATGTTGCTTGCTCGCCCAAAGCACATTTCACATCCTAGTGCTTTTGCACCAATCTTGAGTTGTGGACTCGGTTGCATCATCTTTGATCATCCTCTCGCGTAGATCTGGCAAAGGCCAAGATGGAAGGAGCCAAGGCGGTGAGCCTTGCCTTCCGCATCGTGGCGCTTGGGCTGTCGGTGGCTGCCGCCGTCGTGATGGGCAACGTCGTCTCCTACGGCGACTACAGCGCTCTGGTGTAAGTTTTGTCGATGATATGTAGCGATGGTTCGTGCACCTAGCAGACACAGGATTTGACTGGTGATTCGTGGTGCGGTGGCAGGTACTTCGTGGCGGGCAGCGCCATCTCGGCCGTCTGCGCCGCACTGGCGCTCTACTTGTTCGTGCACAGCGGCGGCTCTCGCGCCGGCGCCTTGGCCATCTTGTTGCTCGACGCGGCCGCCCAGGCCATCTTATTTTCGGCGTCCGGCGCGGCGATCGCCGCGGGGGGCTGCTTCGTCGGCAGGGTAGAAGCGTCCCGCGGAAGGGCAAACACCGCGGCGGCCCTCGGCGTGTGCGCGGCCGCGGCCGTCTCAGTTGCAGCGCTGACCCGGGACCCGCCGAGCGGGAGTTTCTCTCTCTCCTTCTGCGACTGAGGCGAGGCTAACTGGAAGCAGAGATGCTGTACCCGCCACTGCAAGATTCATGATCTTAGGGAGTGCACATACATTTGTAGCAATTAATTGATGACTAGACAACTTAGCGCGGCATACGCCACACCCGTGTGGTTGTTAGCTCATAAGAGTGTTTCTACGTGAACAAAAGTAAGCTTAACAGCATGATAACATCGTTTGCTTAGAAAGCATCCTTGTAATTGCTGAATCTAAGTTTGTAATCTTCTTTATACGTATAGATCAGCAAGATAGCTTCAGATCAGCAAGATAGCTTCAGCGGATGCTTATACCTGCAATAAAAAAAAGGGTCCGCTTTGCATTACTAATCGTTCTAATGAAGAGGAAATGAACAGTCTGTCAATTTGGAAGCATAACCTTCTGGATGTAGGTCTATTGTTCAGACTGAAAAAGGGCTTTAGATGGTCCCTCAGGATTCCTGTTTAAAACAACAAAGCTTCAGTTATAGTAATGTGACACTATTTGTTAGTAAGGATAACCTGAAAACATATCCTTTTTGAAGTGTTTCGCTTGTTGTAGATGATGGTTTTCTTTTTCTTGCAATGACGGGTGATGGTAGGTTCTGATGAACATAGAATTAAATGAAACCATGTAAACATGTCGTAGATTTTTCATTTTTTATAAAAATTACATTATCATGTTTACCTGTGTAGCATCTATGCGACTTGGATCTGTCACATCTTTCACTGGTGTTGCCTCTGAATCAGCAGTTACTTCAGGCCGATGCTCCGCTGATGTAGTTGCATCTGCTAACAGTCTTGTTTCATCAGTCGTATCTAAGGCGAGTTGAGATGGTTTCCCTTTTGTGAGTGCAGGAGGTGCAAATGGTTCTATTTTTGACACTGAGAATGATGCGTCCAGGGTCCTTGTTGTATGTATCTTGGTTTACTTCGGCGGTCACAGAAAATGTCTTGCCAATAAGATTGGTAATAGCCGGTGGGACGTAATCATGTCTACTTTTCACTTGAGATGCCAGCAAGCTTGCCTCGTGGCCGGTAACTGCCGTGCCTTGTGTGCCAAAAAATATGAAGCCAGTGATCGCTCGAATAGCTGTCTGTGCAGAATCAATGTCATCCGCTCTAAGCGAAACCTTGTATCAGTAGCTGTCTGTGAAGAATCAATGTCCTCCGCTCTAAGCGAAAGCTTGTATCTGTATGCATACAAAATATGTTCAGAGGTAAATAAACGTGTCTATACAGTTATGTAAATTGTTGTTGCAGTATAAACATTTGCCTTTGGGTGTCTTCAGTGCCTCTACAAATGGGTCATCTTCGTGTAACGCCTGTTAGCACCATTTTTTTGTAGCATTTTGAGCAAGCATGAAACTACCAATCTGTAGGATTGTTTATTGGATTGATCTTTATTTTCAAGGCGAAATTCTTTGTCTGTGCTAGCAAACATAGTGTTAGACTGTGGTGGTGTATGATTGTAGTAAGTAATAATAAGTCGTAAGTAGAAATAAATGTAAACCACCATGTCAACAATTTCTCAACCTGCTAGATTAGAAAGCGTAGCTTCAGTTGAAGCATTTTCTATGGGTTCATGCCCTTCCCATTCGATAATGCAGCGGTCGTGTTGACAGGCTGGTACGAATGAAATGCATGTATTAGCACAATAGACAATATGAGTGTACTAAAAGCAATTAATTCTGTAAGTTTACTAATGATAAACCGATCATGAAGATAGTCTGCTTCAGGAATTGGTGGATCGATGAGCCATCGAGTCAAATGCGTACTCTTAAAAGCTAACATTCCTTTGATGACATACAATGGCACAATGTCTGTAAGCTGTACATGTATTATGCACAAATTAAAGTTGACGAACTGAAGAAATAAGAGTACTCCGTACCTGAAACACTGTCGACTACCATCCCCATAAAAAGCACCGTTATATTCTTTTCCATGGAAGCTTCATGCAGAGAATGTGCATTGAATGTCTCAGCCAATTCTCCCTATAATATTACAACGGCAGACCTTTCACTTTTAAATGGAAGATAGTGTGAGCTTTGTTGCAATAGAACAGGAAGAAATGTATTGCATAGGACACAATTTACATGATACCTGCAACAGGTTTGAGAGAAGAACGAAGCTCTCAAATATAAATGGAAATTTGGATCAACGATAATACAATAACATATAGAATTGAATCCTTTTTCTAAACATGCTCCTTCTCTTATTATGTCCCTGTTTTAGAAATGCAAGTAATTTCAAATATTTTTAATACTTAAAAAGGAAAAGCCGATGGCAACATCAGTTAATCAATCACATGAGCCTATCAATCAGGTGTGGATCTATCTAAGCCCTATCTCTTTTCATATATTACATTATCATATATGTGCAAGCCAACTAATATCTGCATATACATAATTTTTACTGCGCTGGTGCTTCAACATAGAAACATTTGTTTGTCTTGTTTAGTTCAGTGGTAGGTTTAAATTGCAGATATGTAAAGAATAACAGGGTGAATTTTAATCTTGCCATCACCTTGCATTGATGTAACAAAGAAGATTTGACTGTTCACAGGCTTATTAAAAAATCTGCAGAATCCAAATATTTTTCCCTAGAAAAGTAGCAATTAGAATTTGACATGAACCAACGAAAATGAGTCAATGTAAATTGTCAAAAGTAATCACCCATTGCTTGTCTTGCAGATTATGTAGGGAAGATAAGCATAAGTTAAGGAAGAAGAAAAAGATATGCTGGCTAATTATATAAGCTGACAATTTGCACATAATCCGTCTACTGATTCAAACAACCACAGAAGATACTATTAATTCTTTGAAACTACAAATGCACAACCTAACAGACTAATACATCTAGAGAGAGGAAAAACTGCAGTGGGGGAGGATAATCTTGGCGACAACCTACTGTACTTGAAAATTAGGGAAAGCAGGCTGGGGATCCTTGTCAGTTCCTACATGCACAATACCAAGAAACATTACGAATGGACCAATCATAAGAAAGAAAAGCAAAAGAGAGATGGAGGAGATAAGAAGAAGCTCGACAGGTCAATAAAACATGCACGCGTAAGCAGTACTGCGGCAAGGCACTGTCTTCGCGGGCGAACTGCTCGTTGGCGAAACAGCAGCTCTAGATACCTGCAGAGAAAGGAAAAAATAATTGACCGAGGTGAGGCGGCATTTGATGAGGAGAGTCTCGAGGCAGGCGAGCCTGCCTTCGGCGATGGCATCACTGCTATCAGCTTCCCCAACGCCTTGCCTTCCTTCCTGTATAGCAGCGCTGCATCCACGAGGATGAACAACGGAAACACCAAATTAGAGAAAAGCAGAGGGAGCACCCAGATTAAATCTCAAATCAGAGAAGCCGCACCAAAATAAATAAATGAAAATACGCCTGTCTTTGTACGTGCTGTCGTCCTTCTCCCTCGGGAGCCGGGATGGATTCGAGTCGAATGGGAAGGCGGCGGCGGCAGCAGCATGAAACCCTAGGCGCGATCTCCAATCTCCGTGCGCGGTGGCCGACCACGAAGGGGAGAGAGTAGGAGGGCCCAGGGGGTGGTGGTGCGGCGGAGGGAGGCCGGCCGACGGCTGGAGTGGAAGAGGTGTGACGGTGAGAGAGGAGGACGGCGGCGGCGACCTCGGGTCGCGGGAGGAAGAAGGAAGGAGAAGGGGGATTTCTGCGAGTGATTTGTGCAAAAAAGCATGTGAAGTTCTCCGTAATTCCGAACAGGTCCCTCGCTGTGTTAAAATAAGGAGTGCGGAGCACGAGTTGGATATGTGAGGGTTGTTTGTGCAAAAAGGCTCAGTGACCGGTGGGAACCGGGGGCGACCGGCCGGTGACCGGACAACGTGTCGCACGCTGATTGGTCAAAAATAGCGCATGAACAGTACCGCGCGAGATCTGTGCGTCGTGGCTGAATCTGGGCCGTTGGTCGGTCGGATCGGACGGCTGTGGTCTTCCCGCGACGTGGAGGCTGGAGAGAGGGTGAATCTCACCATCTTTTATATATAGGGTAATGATGGGTTTTTTGCAGTTTTTTTACGATTAACGTGAAAATCGAATTTCTATGAAAAGGTTATCGAGAATTAAATCTAAAGTAAACAAATTTTCTAATAAGCCAAAACTTATGGCAATAAGTCTCGCAACAGTATGGTGTTCGATCACAAGTGCCTCCCCACCGCGAGATGGCTTCCCTCCTTGTTGGCCATCTTGGCATGTGTCTGGTTGAGACTACCCGATTTCAAGACCTCCACCTCCATATAAAGTGGTGTACAAACCTATCTAAAAACACATCCATGATCGAGCGTAAATTTACGCAACCCCGTAGGGTGCCCCCCCCCCCCCCCCCCCCCGCGTTGTACCTCTTGCAAAGAGGTGGTATGCCACCTCCTTGTCCCGCTCGCGGGTGCGCCTTTGTACCCCAGTTTTTAATGAAGGCCCAAATTTGAATGGACCCCTTTCATGTCGACGCTCATTCTCAAACGAATGAACGTATCTGCTGAACCCAACAACAAACACTTTGCAACATGTTGGCCTGGCCAGAGAACAACCTCGTGCGCTCCAGATTAAGGTGCCACCGTCCGTTTGCCTCCAACCACGGATCCCACTTCAAACCATTGGATATGGACAAGCTGATCTCGCCTTCATTCACCAAGAGGATGGGCACCGGCCAGCGACATCTAAGCCCGCGAGATTCGAAGCCACCGACGTTGCACTCTTTTTGCACGATGCCTCAAATTTTTGGCATGGCAATTGAGTGAAAAATACCAAATATAATATGGCATTATGAAACAACTATGGTCATATAAAAATCTGAACTTAGATGCTCAAAATCAGGTAATTATGATTTTCTTCACTCTTTCCACTACCCCAGAAATAGCTTAATATGGGGTGACTAACTGTGGTGCATCCCCCACCTAATGTGCCACAGTTAAATACATGTTGCGGACCAGGTTTGCATGCGCCACAGTTAAAACCTTACTTAACTATGGTGCACGACCTTCTCGATCTATGCCTCCGGAAAGGGGAAGCAGCACCGATACGTCTGGCTCATCCACATATCTCTCTATTGACTCCTCCTTCCCGGGCAAAAGTCTTAATTAGGGTGTACAGACAACCCGATCAACCCGCAACTCCGAACAGAACCGACCATGGGACGAGCTACTAATGGAAGGGAGCCGGAGATCTTGGTATTGTTAGATTGATCTCACGTACGAGCCCAACGGCTCGAACGTATCCCCTTGACTGCGCCCTGATCGGGGGCGCCCGTTCCGTTATGGACGGTGGGCCCCTGTGACCTGCGCTATATATAAAGAGGTGGGGGCTGGGGCACACGGTAAGAGGTTCACCGTGCCGCCAGTCACCCCACCGACATCCCCTCCGATCTAGGGTTTGCGCAGTGCTCACGGGAAGCACCACCGCGCCGCCACCACTCCGTCACCGACGCCGTCGACCACCATGGCCTCCGGCTCGAGCTCCTCGAGCCACAGCGAAGGTATCCCTCCGTTTCCCCCCTCTCTCTCTCTGTTTCTCACTGCAATCTATATGAACTCCATGCCTATTCGAATCTACCGAAAGAAGCTAGTCTAACATTGGTATCAGAGCGAATTAGATCCTAGATCTTTTTCGGTAGAAATTGAAAAAGCAAAGAAAAGGACACCGGAAGCCCTCGGGCTCACCGGCAAAGTGCGCCGCCGATCTCGGCCGCGCCCGTTCCTCTCGATCCGATGCGCACCGCAAGGGGCATCAGACGAAGAACACAACCCCTCGGGGGCAAAGAACAGAGAACTCTAGTTCATCTCGAAAAAGAAACCCTAACCGTAAAAGAGAATGAAAAGAGAAAGGACTCACCGGCCGGTCGTCGGCAAAGGGTGCCACCTCTGAGCCGCTTGACAGCAGTGCGCACACCCGCAAGTGCACGCAGTGCCGGCAAGAGGGCCAGGGAGGCACCGTGTCTTCTCCGGCCGATTTTGCCTTCGGGCTGTTTATTGGTGGAGTAGAAAAAGGGAAAAGAAAGAGGTGGGGAGGAGCTCGTCGTGGCCGCGCCGCGCGGCCGCCCCGCTCCTCGCCGTTGCCGGCGAGCTGCCGGCCACGGGCCACCACGCCGCCGCTTTCTACGGGAAAGAGGTAGAGACGGGGAAGGGAAAAGAAAAGAATGGGGCTAGGGTTTTCGGGGTCGGCCGGCGCAGCTGGTTTTGATCCAGCGGAAAAGGTGCTGGACCGTCGGATTCCATCCGACGGCCAGGATGCGATGCTGGCAAAACCTAGCGCGCTAGCAGGCTGTGGGCCGAAAGTTGCAATAGGCCGCAGGCCGTTGGCCTTCTCCCGCAACGCGTGCGCGACAGATAGCGAGCCGTGGGCTGGGCCGTAGGCCGTGGGCCAGATGGCTGTCTCGGCCATTTTGTGATGATTTTTGCACAAATAGTTTTGGCACTGTCTTGGCATTTTTTTTTGTTCAAATTTAGTGCTGACTTTTGCATAGTTTTTCCTATTCAAATTATTCCAACGAAAATTTGTTTAGGAAATATAAAAGTATACAGAAAGCTTCTGAAAAGTATAAAGTTTTATAAATTTTATTCAAAGTTTCCGCTGCAAATAGTTAAAAGTATTGATTAAAAGTATGATTAAAGTGATATTAAAAATGATTATGATTTTGTTATTAAATGACGAACGTTGTTAATAGCATTATCATGATTTGTTTATTATGTGTTAAAAGGTGCATTTATTTCTTTTATTACCCAACGGTGATATAGTTTTAATTGCACAACAGTTGTATGCTTTAATTTATACCAACGTTGGATTAAACGTATGCAATTGTTTTTGTTATCTCACATCCTTGTGGTTTCAGGAAGTTTTCACCTGATGAGTTGCCTCAAGGACATTCCTACGCTCAGGGGTGATAACTACGCTGAGTGGTGGAAGAAAGTAGAACTGGCCTTTGTCTGTGCTGAGGTTGACTGGGTTCTGACTACTCCACAACCAGTCAGGCCAGCAGAGCCAGTAAAAGAGACAACTGATGATGAATCTGCTTGGCAGAAAAAGTTGCTGGACCATGGTCCAGTAGAGATGGCATACACCCTACAGAATCAAAAGTGGGTGAATACCAATAAAAAGTGCATGGCTTTTCTAAAGAACACAGTTGAGAACGCCATTGTGGGCTCAATTGAAGAGTGTGCCTCTGTGGGAGAGTATCTCCAAAAGATAAAGAGCCAGTTTACTGGTTCTTCAAAGACATATGCAACCCAGCTGCTAAAACAGCTGGTGACAGAAAAGTATCACGGAGGCACACATGGCATAAGGGAGCACATTCTCAGAATGAGCAACATGGCTGCTAAGCTTAAGTCCATGGAGGCTGATCTGGAGCTCAAGCCTGCACTTATAGTTCACTTGGTGATGGCTTCACTGCCACAACAGTTTGACAACTTTGTTGTCAATTACAATGTGTCACCTGAAAAATGGGACATTGAAAAGACCATCGCCATGTTGTCTCAAGAGGAGGAAAGGCTCAAGTCTCAGAATGGGGGCTCCTTGAACTATGTGAAGGACAACAAGAACAGGAACTACAATGGTTCCCCTTCAAAGCCATATGGCAAAGGTCCCCATCAGTACAAGCCACATGGCAAAGGTCCCCAACAGTATGAGCAACAGCTTCCAGTGGACAAAGACACATGTCTCTACTGCAAGAAGAAAGGGCATTTCAAGCATGATTGCCCAAATTGGCTCAAGAGCATAATGGCAAAGAATGGTAAAGACTCAGTTTCTTTTGTAAATGAATCTCTGTATACACAGTTTTCAAAGTCTACTTGGTGGATTGACTCAGGTGCAACTGTTCATGTTGCAAATTCTTTACAGGGATTCCATTCGACAAGGACTTTGCAAAGAAGCGAAAGAAGTATTGAAGTCGCAAATGGAGTTCAAGCAGAAGTTGAGGCTGTTGGCGACGTCTCCTTGGAGCTAGCTGATGGTTTCAATATTATGCTTAGAGATGTTTTATTTGTTCCTTCCATTCACAGAAATTTAATAAGTGTATCGTGCTTGGATAAAGACAGTTATGAATGTTATTTCGGTCATGGCAAGTGTGCCATATGGTTTAAAGATGCTTGTGTGGGTATTGCTTTACTTCATGATAAGCTTTATTTGTTATCCTTGCGTGAAAAAGTGCATTCTGTGTGCAATGTGAATGAACAAATTCCCTTGTCGAACAAAGAACAAAAGAAAAGAAAGCGAACTCATGACTCGTCGAAGTTATGGCACTGTCGATTAGGCCATATTTCGAGGGGAAGAATAGAAAGCCTCGTTAAAAATGATATTCTTCCTCCGTTAGAGTTCTCAGATATCGAACAATGCATAGATTGCATAAAAGGAAAGCACGTAAAGAAAATTAAAAAGGGTGCAAACCGTAGCACAGCAACACTAGAAATTATTCACACTGATATTTGTGGACCATTTCCGGTGAAAAGTGTGGATGGCTATGACTCGTTCATAACATTCAAAGATGATTACTCCCGATATGGTTATATTTATCCAATTAAAGAAAGATCTGAGGCATTGGATAAATTTAAGATATTCAAAGCTGAAGTTGAAAATCAACATGATAAAAGAATTAAAATAGTCAGGTCCGACCGTGGGGGGGAGTACTACGGTCGGCACACTCCATATGGTCAAGTACCTGGACCTTTTGCAAGGTTTTTACAGGAAAATGGAATAGTCGCCCAGTATTCTATGCCGGGCGAACCGCAACAAAATGGAGTAGCTGAAAGGCGTAACCGTACTCTCATGGATATGGTGCGCAGTATGATGAGTTATTCCACACTGCCATTGGGATTATGGATGGAGGCGTTAAAAACCGCCATTCATATTCTCAACAGAGTACCAAGTAAGTCGGTGCCCAAAACACCGTACGAGTTGTGGACAGGGAGAGTTCCTTCTCTAAGCCACTTGAAAGTCTGGGGGAGCCCAGCTGAGGCAAAAGTTTTTAATCCACATATTGCAAAGTTAGACCCCAAAACAGTAACTTGCCACTTCATTGGCTATCCTGATAGATCAAAAGGTTATCGTTTCTACTGTCCAGACAGACATACAAAGTTTGTAGAAACGAGACACGCGGTCTTCTTGGAGGACGAAATGATGAGGGGGAGCATGGTAGCTCGGAAAATTGATCTTGAAGAGAAGAGGGTGTGTGCACCTTTTCCGATGATTCAAGAGCCATTTTTCGCACTACCTGTTGTAGCTGCACCGACAATCCCCGAGGTTGTGGTGCAAGCACCTGTTGTAACTCCACCCGTGACCACAACGAGGTCAGATTCGGAACCTGTCCGTCAGGAGTCGACTCAACCCGTTGTTGAGCATGAAAGGGAGCAGCGACAGCCAAATTTAGAAGAAGAGTCACACGTTGAAACACATGATGTGCAAGAGAATGAGACTCTTAGAAGGTCTACAAGAGCTAGGAAATCAGCTATTTCTAGTGATTATAAAGTTTATAACACAGAAACAATTCATATGGAAGGAGATCCCACTTCATATGAAGAAGCCATGAGTAGCGTTCACTCTTCAAAATGGCTAGAGGCCATGGAAGACGAGATGAAATCGATGAGTTCTAACAATGTTTGGGACTTAGAGGAAATTCCTAAAGGAGCCAAAACAGTAGGCTGTAAATGGGTCTACAAAATAAAGTATGACTCCAATGGGAAAGTAGAAAAGTATAAAGCAAGACTTGTGGCAAAAGGCTTTACGCAAAGAGAAGGGGTAGACTACAATGAGACATTTTCTCCGGTCTCATGTAAGGATTCTTTCAGAATCATCATGGCACTAGTTGCACATTTTGATTTAGAGCTGCATCAAATGGATGTAAAGACGGCATTTCTAAATGGAGATTTAGAAGAGAATGTTTACATGAAACAACCCAAGGGTTTTTTCATGGAGGGGAAGGAACATATGGGATGCCGCCTAAAGAAATCCATTTATGGGTTAAAGCAATCCTCTAGACAGTGGTATTTAAAGTTCAACGATACAGTTAAAAGTTTTGGATTCAAAGAAAATGTTGAGGACAACTGCATTTATGCAAAGTTTAAAAGTGGGAGATATATTTTCCTAATTCTGTATGTGGATGATATCCTGCTTGCTAGCAGTGATATTAGTCTACTACTAGAAACAAAGAAGTTTTTATCCTCAAATTTTGATATGAAAGATCTTGGTGAAGCTTCATATGTTTTGGGCATAGAAATTCACCGAGATAGAAAGAATGGAGTGTTAGGACTATCACAAAAGGCATATTTAGAAAAGGTTCTAAAGAAGTATAATATGCATAAAAGTAGTACTTCACCTGCTCCTATAGTCAAGGGCGACAGTTTTGGGAAATTTCAATGTCCCAAGAACCAATATGAGATCGATCGAATGAAAGCAGTACCATATGCTTCGGCTGTTGGAAGCTTACAGTATGCACAAGTGTGCACTCGCCCTGACTTAGCTTTTATCACCGGGGTACTCGGTAGATATCAAGAAAATCCAGGCCAAGAACACTGGAATATGGTAAAGAAAGCTTTGCGTTATGTGCAAGGCGCAAAAGACCTCATGCTAACATATAGAAGATCTGATTCCCTAGAGATAAGAGGGTATTCAGACGCAGATTTTGCGGGAGACAAAGATGATAGAAAGTCCACGTCAGGATACGTGTTCACTCTCGCAGGAGGGGCTATTTCGTGGAAAAGCTCCAAACAGTCATTAGTTGCATCGTCCACGATGTATGCAGAGTTTATAGCATGTTATGAGGCCACGGGGCAGGCAGTATGGTTAAAGAAATTTATACCCGACTTGAAAGTGGTAGATTGCATTGACAAGCCACTAAAGATGTACTGTGACAACCAGCCCGCAGTATTCTATGCTCACAACAACAAGTCGAGTAATGCTACAAAGGCAATAGATATAAAGTATTATGTTGTGAAAGATAAAATCCAGGATCAAACTATAAGTCTCGAGCATATAAAGACAAAAGATATGCTTGCGGATCCGCTAACGAAAGGCTTACCACCCAGTGTGTTCAAGGAACACACAGCCGGCATGGGTTTAATGGAAAGCCTATGATTTCTGGATTACAGAGGCCCAAAGGTAAAAGAATTTGTTTCAAAACAGAAAAGTGTATAGTGGCTGTCTGATTCTATCGGCAATTGAGCTGTGACGATGAAACATGCTCTATGTACTAATCCGTGATGAAACGAGTAAAGTAAAGGTAAAAGTAAAAGTTGAGATCAAGGGGGAGAATGTTAGATTGATCTCACGTACGAGCCCAACGGCTCGAACGTATCCCCTTGACTGCGCCCTGATCGGGGGCGCCCGTTCCGTTATGGACGGTGGGCCCCTGTGACCTGCGCTATATATAAAGAGGTGGGGGCTGGGGCACACGGTAAGAGGTTCACCGTGCCGCCAGTCACCCCACCGACATCCCCTCCGATCTAGGGTTTGCGCAGTGCTCACGGGAAGCACCACCGCGCCGCCACCACTCCGTCACCGACGCCGTCGACCACCATGGCCTCCGGCTCGAGCTCCTCGAGCCACAGCGAAGGTATCCCTCCGTTTCCCCCCTCTCTCTCTCTGTTTCTCACTGCAATCTATATGAACTCCATGCCTATTCGAATCTACCGAAAGAAGCTAGTCTAACAGGTATGTGTTGGTGAGACTGTCAATGTCGCCGTTGTATATGTAAGTCGACACAACAGCCCCTTCCCCTGAAGGAAAATTCCACCTTACCACCAGTAAGAATGTTGATATTTTGTTTCGCCTAATGCAATAAAAGGTTGAAATGTTTTACTTTTCTTCTCTTTTCTGACTTAAGAATGACCTAAGTTGACAGGACACCAAACTTTTATGTGTGCATATGAAGGTATTTGCATGATGGCTTGTTTATGAGATAGTTCACTGTACCTTAAAAAATAAATTTATTAATTTCTATTTTATCAAATGTCTTGTAGAGGTAAATCTCCTCCAAGAAAATATCTATAATTCACTCAGGCAACACTATAAAATAACTCTACGGTGTAAATTGTTAAATGTGCTACCCAGTGTTCAGGTCTTGATAAGCAAAGCATACTAGCAACGATGCTTGGAAATTTCAAATGCCATATATTAGGGAGAGTGTGGATTTGGTACTCATGGGGGTGCGTACGCACCCCCTCCCCCCCTCTAACTTTGATACTAGCCGTATAACCTCATTTTGAGCTTGTTTTCGACTAGAGCATGGAATTCTGATGTACAAAAGTGGTTTCGAAATTTTGAAAAAATATTTTTTTCATCAAAGTCAACTCTAGTTTGACTTTTGGTATAAAAAAAAATCAATTCATCTTTGACTTCGATGATAAAATATATTTTTCTAAACCACTTTTGTACATCAGAATTTCACGTTATACTAGGAAAGCAAGCTTAAAATGAGGTTATACGGCTTGAATCAAAGTTAGGCAGGGGGGTGCGTACGCACCCCCATGGGTAGCGAGTTTCATCCGTATTAGGGAACAGAGGTAGTACTATACTAGTAAGACGCCCGTGCTACGCCAAGGAACCAAGAAAACAATGTGCGACATAGTTTACTCAAAGTTATTTGTCAAATTTATTCAGTTTGATTCTAATTTATCTGGAACGATAGAGGAGACAAGTAGCTTGCTGCTATGCTCGTAGGTTTGTATGGCCACACTTGTCAAGCTTGAGAAGAGGAAAGAAGTGAACGGATGACCACTAACTTGAATTTTTATAAGTAGGATAAGCACCATGTGCTCCATTTATTGCTATGTTAAGGTTACACCATACTGTTGAGTAAATATTTTGGTTGTAACAAAATTTAAGAGGTATATCTAAGGACATGATGCTTAGTTGGCCTACAGGCTATCCATGGGTCCATTCTGAGCAACTATATAAACAGCAACAATCCTTATTTGTCTCCTGCATTAATTATTTCTATGACATGAGATAAGATTGGTCCTCCTACAAATATATATGACTTTATACAAAAGGGAAATGTTGGGCTACCATGATGGCTACCCGTGCATCCCAATCCCACCGTTGGATACAAAACACATGTAAAGTGGCAGCTAATACCTTTGTCTTTTAATGTAAGACATTTTTACTTTTTTCTACATTCACATGTTCAAACTTGTATCTAGATATGTTTTAGTGTCCATATTCACTCATTTTTATATGTATCTAGACAACATGTGCAATAGCTAAAACATCTTATATTAAAGAATGGAGGGAGTATGTAATCTTTTCTTCTGCTTTCATGCTCAAAACGGAAGGCGTCCTTTGATAGATATTAATCTTTTCTTTTGCGTTTGTGCTCAAAATAGAAGGCGTCCTCAGATATCTCTTACCACGTGTGGGCAAGTTCACAGAACACCAAGCTTTGATCTGTGCCATGAAGGTATCTGAAGATCGTTTTACAAATAAGTTCACTATAATTTACGTTTTATTTTTATAAAATACAAAAAAAAATAAGTTTTATTTTTATTGATTGATTATTTTTATACCATCCCCTTCTCACTCCAGTGAGATGATTTTTGTTTAGCTAGAAATATTATAGCTGACTACCAATATTTGAAAAGGCACCATAGCGTTACCTTCTAACAGAACTAACAGAATACAGTAACCACTACATATAAGGCAATACAATATCCGGCAAACCCCTCTCAAATCCACCTGTAGCTGGATGCCTCCGATCATTCACCCCTTGGTTACTGCAAGCATAACATCGACCTGAAAACAAAATTGACTCAGAAGATTGTATAACACAACTGCAGTTATTCTTAGATCCTTTGTTGAGATAAAGACACTAGTGGAAATCGGGACTCTAGTCTCGGTTCCAGAGGCCCTCTAGCCTAACCGGGACTATCAAATCGGGACTAGAGCCCCCCCCCCCCCCACCTTTGGTCTCGGCTCATTACAAACCGGGACCAGAGCCCCCCCCCCCCCCCCCCCAAGGAGGGCCTCCCACGTGCCCACGGCAGAGCCCGCGGGGTCGAACCCTTTTAGCAGGCCAATCATTGATGGTTACAAAAAGCAACGCTCGTAGGTCAAATTACTCCTGTTTGTGCTCATCCCACACACGTACACCTTCTTCACGCCACAACTGCAAAAGTTCTTCAGCTAATGGCCTGAGGTACACATCAATGTCGTTGCCAGGTTGCTTCGGGCCTTGAATGAGCACTAGCATCATAATGTATTTCTGCTTCATGCACAACCAAGGAGGAAGGTTATAGATACATAGAGTCACAGGCCAAGTGCTATGACTGGAGCTCTGCTCTCTATTAAGGATTAAAGCCATTTGTACTTAGACCAAATCTTAAGTTTAGGACCCATCAGCGGGGGGACCCATCAGCGGGGTGTCTCAACATCAAGTCTTTCTTACGGTCTTCTTTGTGCCATCACAACAACTTGGCGTGCTCTTTGTTTTGGAACAAACGTTTCAACCGTGGTATTATAGGAGCATACCACATCACCTTGGCAGGAATCCTCTTCCTAGGGCGCGGCTCGCCCTCAACATCACCAGGGTCATCTCGCCCGATCTTATACCGCAATGCACCGCATACAGGGCATGCATTCAAATTTTCATGCTCACCGCGGTAGAGGATGCAGTCGTTAATGCATGCATGTATCTTCTGCACCTCAAATCCTAGAGGGCATACCACCTTATTTGCTTCGTATGTATTAGAGGGCAATTCGTTATCCTTTGGAAGCATCTTCTTCACTATTTTCAGCAAATTTTCAAATCCCTTGTCTGAAGTACCATTCTCTGCCTTCCATTGTAGCAATTCAAGTGTGGTACCCAACTTTTTCTGGTCATTTTCGCAAGTTGGGTACAATAATTTGGCGTGATCAGCTAACATGCGCTCCAATTTCAACCTTTCATTTTCACTTCCACAGTCCATTTGTGCATCACGAATGGCCCGACGAAGATCATCGTCGGGCTCATCAATAATGGGATCTTCTTCAGTTTCGTCTTCTCCCATTGTAGTATCACCATGTACATTAAACCAAGGATAGTTGTCATTATCCTCCTCTTTTTCATTGTCTTCCATTATAACCCATGTTTCTCCGTGCTTGGTCCAACAATAATAACCAGGCATGAAACCATTCCACAATAGGTGGGAGTGAATGACTTTTGAGGTAGAGTGATCACTCCTATTCTTACAGACACTACATGGACAACGAATAAAACCATTCTTCGACTTGTTTGCCTCAGCCGCATGGAGAAAATTAGTCATGCCATCAATGAACTTGGGAATGCGTCGGTCACCGTACATCCATTGCCGGCTCATCTGCATTATATAAAAAGTATATCAAAAACCATTACGCTACATCATGAATAGACACATGACCAAATTAATAAATACAAGTTCATCACATTAAAAGCAAAGTAGAGTAGTGACCAAATGTAATACATAGTTCTCATAAAACATACATTAATTGAAACTGACATAAAAACTATCTAAAGAATTTAAATCCAACAACACATGCGATCAAAATCACAACTAAGGTAATTACTGAACCAACAACATAATGATACCAAGCCTCTTGATTAATGGCATATTTTCTAATCTTTTTCATCTTCAAGCGCATTGCATCCATCTTGATCTCGTTAGCATCGAAGACGTCAGCAAGCTTGAACTCTAATTTCATCTTATCTTCTAAGCATTGGAGGTAAAGATCTTCACTTCTTTTCAATTTTGCTTTCAAATCATTGTTTTCTTTTTCCAAAAACTCGATAATAGGGTCAGTTGAAATTTCCGGTTCAACTACCTCTTAGATAAAAATAAATCTATGTCAAGTTGGTCGCCATAATTGACAGAAACACGAAATGAAACAAATAGTTTTGAAAATATACCACATCCGAATCATAGAACGGACGAGGACCGACGGGGGCGGATATCAGAACCATGACACTATATGTCGTGTCTCAAAGGACGGACACCGGGGATGCGAGACACCCCCTTTGTAGATTTGGTAGGGGCGCGAAGGAGGCTGGAAACGTCTCCCGGGGGAGGACCACCGGCAAGCTCCTCACTCACTCTCCGATCTCGACGTGGTAGGCAAACAAGGAAAGCACACATCGAACTACCCAGGTTCAGGCCGCCCGAAGGCTAACAGCCCTACTCCTGCATGTCTGGATTGATGGGTGAATCATGGTGTGGCTACAATGGTGTTCTCCGGCGAGGTACCCGGCAGGGTGCTCGGCTAGAGTAATAAGAAGGACAGATCCTTGCCCGGAGGAGATCACCTTCCTTCTCTTCCTCACCCTAGCCTAGCTCTGTGGTTGTCTTCTACCTTGGGACCACCGATGAGCTCGTGTCCTTGCAACCTACTCAACCTCCTCCCTCCTCCATGCCTTAGTCCTCCTTTTATAGGGAAAGGGGATGCCACAGAGGTCATGCGAGGAGCGTGAGGGGTTTTGGCGGGAGCCAACCCCTCCCCGTGGTGGAGACGGCGACGTGGCCTCTTCTCCTCCAAGTATCGGTCACCGGGTTGGTGAGATCCTCTGGCACCTTTGGGGAAAGCCGCGGACAGGGGCTGACAGCGCGCAGGCGGTGTCCCCCGCCCGCGCCTTGTTTCCCAAGCCTTCTGGGGGCTTCTACCATCCTCCAGAAGATGGTAGAAGCCTTATCTTCATCTTGTACGGACTGGTACCCGAGAGGGAGGCCGGCCCCGCCAGGGACTCACGCTCTCGGAGTCTTCGGCTCCATCCGGGGCACAGGGGACCCGGGGGTCTAGTGTACCCGGGAGGTCTTGCTTGGCGCGGGTGCGCCCGCCAGTTCTTGCGACGAGTCTTGGTCTTGTACATCTTCGGGTTGAGCCCACAGGCAGCGGGCCCACTTAGGAAGTTGTCGGAGCGTGACTCATACGAGACAGGGGTGATCACACTCTGAAGAGTTGTTCGATGGGGGGCTGAACGCGTTGGTCAAACAACCCTCAACCGGCACGGCGACGGTGCTCGTCGAGCCTGAGGAGGGACATCACGACAGAGACAGACACCAGCCCGTACCCAGGTTCACTGTAACATCCCAAAATTTTGGAATGTTTAAAAAAAAATCACTAAAATTTAAAACTTTTATTGCATATTAAAATAGAATCATCAATTTCCAAGAAGGACAACTAAAAAGGATTTTATTATGATTTTTTTTCAAAAGTATTATGATGTTAATTCAATTAAGTAAACTTTAGTTTCAAACCTGAGTAAGGAACTATAAATAACTAATCTAAATAACTGTTTAACCCTAACACCATATTTGTAAAGTACCTTCAATTATTTTGGGTATGCCTATTTCAAAATGTTTTGTATAAGTTATTAATTCAAAAACATTACATTTGGAATTTTTAATAAACCCTAGGTCAATATTTAAAGGCATAAAACTATTTGGAATATTTTCCTATTTTTAAATATAGATTTGACTCAAGTATTTGATTTTGAAAATGGATTTGAAATTAATATTGGTATTGAGATATTCTTTTTGATTTTCTTAAGAGACAAATCCTTTTATTAAAACTCTATTTTAAAATTCTGCAAAAAGTGTCAAATTGGTACCTAATCAATATTTCAAATCAATATTTTTGAAAAGTAATCAAAACATGTGTATGACTGTTTTAAGTGATAGATATGATTTTTAGAAATTTGTTTGAAGTCTTTTGGTTAAATAAAACAAAAGATATAAGTGAAATAAGAAAAATAGAAAAGGAAAACAAGAAGAAGAACAGAACAAAAAAAAAAGCTAACTGGGCCGAGCCTGATACTCACCTGCCGCACGCGCGCTAACTAGCAGCCCAACTCCGGCCCACCCTTGCTCAAAAAAAAAAAAAACTCCGGCCCACCCCAACATCGCTGCGGAGGTCATCCCTAACCTCCGTCCGCGCCCACGATGCCGTGACCACTTCCCCCACTCGCCCCCACTCCCCCAAGCACCCAAACGGCAGTCCGCGCCTCTCCCTTAAATTCCCACGACCCCGGCCTCCTTTCCCCTCTCTCCCCCTCCGAGTTCATGCCCCAAGGCCGCCGGAATAGCTCGCCGGAGCTTACCTCGTCCGCCGCCGCATTTCGCCATTTCCGACCAACCAAGTGCACCTCCGCCTCCGATTCCTGGCCTCCTTCCCTCCCCTCTCAATTGCGCATCCCACTGAGCCCTCTCTCGGATTTTTACGCAGCCGAAGCCTCGGCTTCGTCCGTAACCCGAAGGTCGCCGGAGAAGCCGCACCGCCGCTCGCGTACCACGTCGCCTCGGGAAGAACTGGAGGACGCCGTCGCTGCCATCTGCTTTCCCGTGCGGAGCCGCGCCTCGCCGTAGCCTCCTGGAGCACTGAATACCACCGCAGTGTCGTCCTCGTCCACGCCCGACCCGCCGGCGCCGCCATCTTCTCCATTTCCGGCGAGACGCGCCGCCCGGTGAGAACCTTTCGCCCTCATCCGTCCGATCAAAAAACGAACGGTCGCGATTAGATCCTTATAACTCGAACCGGTACGCCCGCGTGGCAGCCTAGTCAGCGTCTGAGTCAGCGCCACGTCGGTGCCCAGTCAGATCCACGTGGCTCAGAAATTCCAGCGATTTGTTTTATTTAGATTAAATAGGCAGTTTTGCAGAAAAGCCCCTGATAATTCAAACCATCATATCTTTTCAACCACAGATCCAAATTTGACAAACTTTATACCATTGGAAAGCCCTTAACCTGTAGAATATTTTAGCACTGTTTAATTTCAGATTTGACTAGTTCAAATTCATTCAAATTTCAAATAGATGATTTGAGTAAATTTGACCTAGATTTGAATTCTCAAGTTCAAAATTTGTAAATTAAATATTTTTGGAAATCTTAGGATCTGTTTAATAATGTTGCACTGTTAAAAATAATTTTTCGCAATGTCATTTCCATTTAAAAATCAGAAACCCTATTGGTATGTTTTTTTTAACATAGCTTAAATTCTATTAACCCTATTAGATTGTTTTCTTTTACAAAAATAAAACAAGTATTTTATTTTGACCAGAGGTAACAAAACTAAGCCTACTCAACCATTTTCTTTCAATAAACTTATAAAGATGTGTTTAAAACCTTTTTAGATATTTTGGAATGACAAACTATAAATATTAAAATGTGTTAAACTCTTTTGATCAAATACATTTGTAATCTTTTAATCAAGACCAAACCATAGAACCCTTGGAATACCACTCCAACCTATTCAGATTTGAAATGTTCAAATTTGATTTAGACCATCCCTTGACCATAAATGGTAAACCCTAAGTTCTATCATATTAATTCCTTTTGTAAATTGAATTATGTGATAAGACTTGACCATAAAATAAATGAACTAAAACAACTATTGATGAACACATTATTGTGATGTTTGCCCTTTATGTGCTATGTGTTTGTTCGAATTGTTTGTTTATTGTATTTCTCTTTCATCGTATAGATTACACGAAGTGAAACGTTATTCGTTGAAAAGAGTGTGAGAAACGACAACTTCCAAAAGGCAAGTGACGCTCATAAACCTCCTACTATTTTTGATATATTGCATAGTAGTATTTTCTGTAGAATGCATGTTAGGAATTGTTTGTGGATACTATATTATGCCATGCTCCTATTTAGTGTGTAGCCCTCCCCCACCTTGAAACTTAGTAGCACCATACATGGTAGGATGCTTAGTCAAGCAATAAAAATGTTTTTGATTAGTTGGATAGTGAAAATTAACTGAAACTAATCAATGAACTACCTAGGTGCTGGTTGGAGAACCATGGTGGGTGGCTACTCAGGGGGTCCATATCTATGGTCCATATCTATGGTAATCGCCCTTGGTGGAAGCGCACAATAGTGGAAAGTCACCCAGGCTTAAAGAGATTGTAGACGCACCTTGTTTAGTAGCTTCCAGTGCAGCCACATGTCATATGGGCTCTGTCTTGACCATATAAGTTGCGAGACTCCGAAATCCGCGTGACTGGCAGATGTAGGGGAATGATAGGTGGGAGGGGTCCGCTTTATGGATTTTGGGGAATTGCTTCTGAAAGGTCTCATCTCGATCTTCTCTTTTCCATTTCATAATTGGGTGACATGGACGAGGGAATGATTGGGTCTTGTGGTGAAAGTGCACACCCTCTCGAGAGTAAAAACTAAGTATACTTAGCCGTGTCCCCGGTTATGGACATTTGAGCAACTAGACAGGGTAGATGTTGAAGATCTCCTCATCCCAATTTCACAATAAAATTTGATGGGTGAACAAGGGTATGGGAGAGCTCACCGCTTTCTATCGGTGGTGCTCGCTGTGTGTAGTTTTCAAAGTTGTTCACCGATGTCTATCGGTGGTACTCTTTGTTGTCAAAGGTGTTCACTGATGTCTATCAGTGGTACTCTTTGTCTAAGATGAAAAGATGTTTTATAAATGATAGGACAAAATTGGCTTTTATGCAAATCAGCCTCAAACTCCACCTGGCCAAATATGCATGTAGCATAGACTTACTAGATTAGTCAACATAGTGTCAACTTGCCACCACAATTCAATTGTGCTGACCCAATATAGTTTGGGCTGCAACTCACCATTGCAGGACCCTCTGACGAAGAGTGAAGATTGTTAGGGTCGCGAGTCTCCACCCAACATGCCTTGCCTGTGGCACATGATGAAGATGGAGCTCACTTTATCCATTTGCTTTCCGCTGTGTGTTTATTTAAGTTGAGCTAGCCTTGAGCTATGCACCTTGTATCGAACCTTTTATTACTGGATCATCGTGTAATGAATATTGATGCAATGTTATGCTATTTCATCTTAAACTGTGTGTGCTAGCAAGTCGATCCAGGGACTAGCACTATACACAGGAGGTCGCTACCTTATAATAAAAGGGGGGCCTTTACAGATGGTATCAGAGCACTGTGTTGCCTGTAGGTTCGTGACCCTAGGTTTGAAATAGAAATAGGAAAAGACCTTAGGAATACCAAAATATATTTTGCTCCTTAAAAAAATCATTTCATCTTTTCTCGTACTCCAATCTATTACCCATCCTTCTAAATGTCTTCTCTTGTTTATAGATGTCCAGCCTCATTGACTCAATCAAGAAGGGACCAGTGTTTACCATGACTTTGGAATGTGAAACTGAGTTCCCAAGAGTACTTAAGGAGAGCATGCAGACCATGGGATTTAATGGAGAAGCAGTTTACAAAGGATTCCCCGTAATGGATGAAGGTCAAGAATACTGGTGGGTACAACTGCACTTGTATCAGAATAAAGAAGACGACCACAAGAAAATAGGACGATGGATGTTCACCAACGGGGTACTGCATGCATCGTTCTTTGATTCAGCACGAAGTGCAGCATGGAGGGCCATCGAGGAACTTTCAACAAGAATTAAGTTTATGATGCACAACACTCAAGGATATCTCAAAGATGTGGAAAAAGAACTTGAAGAACTCAAGAAGGAGATAGAGAAGACCAACGTCTTGAAGACCACTGTGAACCAGTTGAGGACCGACATGGTGAATATGGCTTCGGAACTATGCAACCAAGAAGACCAGATGCTTGCCAAGGATGCCCAGATTGCATCAATGAAGTAAAAATGTTGATATCTGAAGAATCAGCTGATCATGTCCAGAAAGGATAAGAAGACAAGGAAGTGATACACTTTGTTTCTTTAGATCAGACCACCACTTAAGTGCAACTACGATATCGTGCTAGTGTGTCGATCGTGTAAAGCTAAGTAGTATGTTAATACTAGATTGTTTGATTGCGTATGAACCTCGTTGTTTGATGTCTGTTAGATATTGTTTGTAAACATGAATTGCATTGATGTGTGGTGTTTGATAGGATCATCCCTTAGTACCTTTCTATCTCTACTCATCTCTGCTAAACCCAACCAGATGCTTCTTCAAAGTTCCAATAACGATGAGATACCAAGTGCAATGCAAATACTACTAGAGACTCAGAATAAGTTGATGCAACACATAGCCCAGAATCAAGTCAACAACCCCAATAAGGAGTTACCCCCTGGATGGCAGCAGCTGTTGTATAGCCAAACTCAAATAGTACAGATGATGTATCAGACTATGAACGCCAATGACAACAATCAACTAGAAATAAACTATGACAACCAGGATATCCAAGAGGAGATGGTGAAAACACCTAGAGCCTGCAAAACTTGTGGGGAAATTGGACACATTTCCAAAGAATGCCAAGATGAATGGCCTCATTTTGATACAAACAGTTCAGCTAAGGAATACCCCACCACCCAAGTTACATGCTTTTTGTGTGAAGGAGACACCCATGTTCCAGCTGAGTGTCAACTCTATCCCATAGTACAGCAAGTTAGTCGACAAGTCAAAGAGGGAATGCACGAGACTTTGAAGATTGAGTTTGAGGAGCAAGAAAAGAAGGGTAAACGCAAGCGAGATGTTAGTCAAGTAGATTGCCACAAATGCGAAGGGCTAGGACATTATTCATGGTACTGCCTAGAGAAGAAGATTGGCAATGTGATCGAACCTGATCAATTGAAGAAAAGAATTATGGATCATACCAAGATGGAGAATAAGGCCAGAATCAAGGCACAACCTAACACATCCAAAGGCACCACCAAATGTTGCTATTCCTGTGAAGAAGAAGGACATTTTTCTCGAGATTGCCCCATCAAGCGAACAAGATCATCATCCATAATAGTACAATATGAAAAGCGGGATACAGAAGCCCTATTAGCCTTGGAAAGACCTAAGAAGAAGAGAAACCTGAGCCAGATCATTTGCTTCGGGTGCAAAAAGGAAGGACATTACGTCAGTGATTGTCTAGAGAGGGAATCCAAGAATAGACACAACAGTGTTTGCACAAAAAGAGACTTTTGCCAAGTCACTTGCTCAAAATGTAAGTACAAGGGACACTGGGTCGATAAATGTCCAGAGAAGAAACATCAAAACTGCCAAGGGAAGAAGTTTAAGGAATGCCCCGACAACTCCCACAAGAAAGACATCACTCATGTGATATGCTACAAATGCAAAGATACAGGGCACTATGCTAGTGGATGTCCTGAGAAGAGGAAGAATAAGTTACTCAATGGGTCGAGCGGTAAAAAGTAAGTTCCTGAACAATTCTTTTATCCACATGAAACTTTGATGCTAGTACAAGTTATGGAAAGGTTATAAATCAGGAGAAGGATCGATGAAGTTTTTGCAAAATTTCCGGTTAGAGTTGTTTATGTGTTACGCTATCCCAATAGTTTGAGGGTTGATAAATTAGTAAGGTTTGTCTTACGGATAGAATAATGGGAGCTTCGAACATTAGTTCGTGCCCATGGAAACTATCTACGTTTTAAGACAGGTGAGGATGACCCAGTGTTAGATTGCGTAATTCACCTATTTACATGTGGGAAAATGATATGGGTGCAGGATGGACTGATCACCATTCCTACTACTCCTATTATTCACACCCACTATGTCGGATTGATGAATTATGTGCACCTTGAACCCTAGTCAAGAGGCGACGTTGATAAGCCTGAACTCTATAATGGTAAGATTATAACCCCATGATAGGCAAGTGTTGCCGAAAGCGTAATATTAAACGGTGAGGATAAAACAAACCAATGTGTGGAGGTACTTTGAACTGAGAGTTTTGGCCTACCATGAGAGATCGTTAGAAATAGTATGGTGTTTGCATCGAAGAAAGTCACCTACAAGATGGAAGTCTGCCAAGGACATCAAATGGAATAATGAGATGATGTGGTGAAAACCTCTCATCTTGGTCTTCCTGTAGGACCAAGGAGTGACCCATCTGAGTCAAAAGATAGTCAGCAAACTTCTTACAGTTGTTCACAGCTCTGCCGTGAAGCAAAGTTTTACGCAAACCATCTTGAGGAAAACTACAAGCTATATGTGAAACACCTACCTATTGGAAGTGAAGAGTAGATAATCACAAACCCAAGATGTGGTACCCTGTATCAGTCGGTTCAATCATGGTAAGGTGCTAGTACAAGCCTGGTGGTATAAGGAATGATGAAGCATCATCCATCAGCTCAAGTCTACCTATTAAAGATTTATGGACCCATATGTGACCTTAGTTGAAGCAAGAAAGTGCAGTTTGTCCATGATAGTTTTCTTTTAAGGGTGGTAGCCCACCCAATTCTCCTAACCCCGGATATCCAGACCTATCTCTCTTTCTAGCCTCTTCGAATCTCGGGACGAGATTCCTTTTAAGGGTGGTAGTCTGTAACATCCCAAAATTTTGGAATGTTTAAAAAAAAAATCACTAAAATTTAAAACTTTTATTGCATATTAAAATAGAATCATCAATTTCCAAGAAGGACAACTAAAAAGGATTTTATTATGATTTTTTTTCAAAAGTATTATGATGTTAATTCAATTAAGTAAACTTTAGTTTCAAACCTGAGTAAGGAACTATAAATAACTAATCTAAATAACTGTTTAACCCTAACACCATATTTGTAAAGTACCTTCAATTATTTTGGGTATGCCTATTTCAAAATGTTTTGTATAAGTTATTAATTCAAAAACATTACATTTGGAATTTTTAATAAACCCTAGGTCAATATTTAAAGGCATAAAACTATTTGGAATATTTTCCTATTTTTAAATATAGATTTGACTCAAGTATTTGATTTTGAAAATGGATTTCAAATTAATATTGGTATTGAGATATTCTTTTTGATTTTCTTAAGAGACAAATCCTTTTATTAAAACTCTATTTTAAAATTCTGCAAAAAGTGTCAAATTGGTACCTAATCAATATTTCAAATCAATATTTTTGAAAAGTAATCAAAACATGTGTATGACTGTTTTAAGTGATAGATATGATTTTTAGAAATTCGTTTGAAGTCTTTTGGTTAAATAAAACAAAAGATATAAGTGAAATAAGAAAAACAGAAAAGGAAAACAAGAAGAAGAACAGAACAAAAAAAAAAGCTAACTGGGCCGAGCCCGATACTCACCTGCCGCACTCGCGCTAACTAGCAGCCCAACTCCGGCCCACCCTTGCTCAAAAAAAAAAAAAAACTCCGGCCCACCCCAACATCGCTGCGGAGGTCATCCCTAACCTCCGTCCGCGCCCACGATGCCGTGACCACTTCGCCCACTCGCCCCCACTCCCCCAAGCACCCAAACGGCAGTCCGCGCCTCTCCCTTAAATTCCCACGACCCCGGCCTCCTTTCCCCTCTCTCCCCCTCCGAGTTCATGCCCCAAGGCCGCCGGAATAGCTCGCCGGAGCTTACCTCGTCCGCCGCCGCATTTCGCCATTTCCGACCAACCAAGTGCACCTCCGCCTCCGATTCCTGGCCTCCTTCCCTCCCCTCTCAATTGCGCATCCCACTGAGCCCTCTCTCGGATTTTTACGCAGCCGAAGCCTCGGCTTCGTCCGTAACCCGAAGGTCGCCGGAGAAGCCGCACCGCCGCTCGCGTACCACGTCGCCTCGGGAAGAATTGGAGGACGCCGTCGCTGCCATCTGCTTTCCCGTGCGGAGCCGCGCCTCGCCGTAGCCTCCTGGAGCACTGAAGACCACCGCAGTGTCGTCCTCGTCCACGCCCGACCCGCCGGCGCCGCCATCTTCTCCATTTCCGGCGAGACGCGCCGCCCGGTGAGAACCTTTCGCCCTCATCCGTCCGATCAAAAAACGAACGGTCGCGATTAGATCCTTATAACTCGAACCGGTACGCCCGCGTGGCAGCCTAGTCAGCGTCTGAGTCAGCGCCACGTCGGTGCCCAGTCAGATCCACGTGGCTCAGAAATTCCAGCGATTTGTTTTATTTAGATTAAATAGGCAGTTTTGCAGAAAAGCCCCTGATAATTCAAACCATCATATCTTTTCAACCACAGATCCAAATTTGACAAACTTTATACCATTGGAAAGCCCTTAACCTGTAGAATATTTTAGCACTGTTTAATTTCAGATTTGACTAGTTCAAATTCATTCAAATTTCAAATAGATGATTTGAGTAAATTTGACCTAGATTTGAATTCTCAAGTTCAAAATTTGTAAATTAAATATTTTTGGAAATCTTAGGATCTGTTTAATAATGTTGCACTGTTAAAAATAATTTTTCGCAATGTCATTTCCATTTAAAAATCAGAAACCCTATTGGTATGTTTTTTTAACATAGCTTAAATTCTATTAACCCTATTAGATTGTTTTCTTTTACAAAAATAAAACAAGTATTTTATTTTGACCAGAGGTAACAAAACTAAGCCTACTCAACCATTTTCTTTCAATAAACTTATAAAGATGTGTTTAAAACCTTTTTAGATATTTTGGAATGACAAACTATAAATATTAAAATGTGTTAAACTCTTTTGATCAAATACATTTGTAATCTTTTAATCAAGACCAAACCATAGAACCCTTGGAATACCACTCCAACCTATTCAGATTTGAAATGTTCAAATTTGATTTAGACCATCCCTTGACCATAAATGGTAAACCCTAAGTTCTATCATATTAATTCCTTTTGTAAATTGAATTATGTGATAAGACTTGACCATAAAATAAATGAACTAAAACAACTATTGATGAACACATTATTGTGATGTTTGCCCTTTATGTGCTATGTGTTTGTTCGAATTGTTTGTTTATTGTATTTCTCTTTCATCGTATAGATTACACGAAGTGAAACGTTATTCGTTGAAAAGAGTGTGAGAAACGACAACTTCCAAAAGGCAAGTGACGCTCATAAACCTCCTACTATTTTTGATATATTGCATAGTAGTATTTTCTGTAGAATGCATGTTAGGAATTGTTTGTGGATACTATATTATGCCATGCTCCTATTTAGTGTGTAGCCCTCCCCCACCTTGAAACTTAGTAGCACCATACATGGTAGGATGCTTAGTCAAGCAATAAAAATGTTTTTGATTAGTTGGATAGTGAAAATTAACTGAAACTAATCAATGAACTACCTAGGTGCTGGTTGGAGAACCATGGTGGGTGGCTACTCAGGGGGTCCATATCTATGGTCCATATCTATGGTAATCGCCCTTGGTGGAAGCGCACAATAGTGGAAAGTCACCCAGGCTTAAAGAGATTGTAGACGCACCTTGTTTAGTAGCTTCCAGTGCAGCCACATGTCATATGGGCTCTGTCTTGACCATATAAGTTGCGAGACTCCGAAATCCGCGTGACTGGCAGATGTAGGGGAATGATAGGTGGGAGGGGTCCGCTTTATGGATTTTGGGGAATTGCTTCTGAAAGGTCTCATCTCGATCTTCTCTTTTCCATTTCATAATTGGGTGACATGGACGAGGGAATGATTGGGTCTTGTGGTGAAAGTGCACACCCTCTCGAGAGTAAAAACTAAGTATACTTAGCCGTGTCCCCGGTTATGGACATTTGAGCAACTAGACAGGGTAGATGTTGAAGATCTCCTCATCCCAATTTCACAATAAAATTTGATGGGTGAACAAGGGTATGGGAGAGCTCACCGCTTTCTATCGGTGGTGCTCGCTGTGTGTAGTTTTCAAAGTTGTTCACCGATGTCTATCGGTGGTACTCTTTGTTGTCAAAGGTGTTCACTGATGTCTATCAGTGGTACTCTTTGTCTAAGATGAAAAGATGTTTTATAAATGATAGGACAAAATTGGCTTTTATGCAAATCAGCCTCAAACTCCACCTGGCCAAATATGCATGTAGCATAGACTTACTAGATTAGTCAACATAGTGTCAACTTGCCACCACAATTCAATTGTGCTGACCCAATATAGTTTGGGCTGCAACTCACCATTGCAGGACCCTCTGACGAAGAGTGAAGATTGTTAGGGTCGCGAGTCTCCACCCAACATGCCTTGCCTGTGGCACATGATGAAGATGGAGCTCACTTTATCCATTTGCTTTCCGCTGTGTGTTTATTTAAGTTGAGCTAGCCTTGAGCTATGCACCTTGTATCGAACCTTTTATTACTGGATCATCGTGTAATGAATATTGATGCAATGTTATGCTATTTCATCTTAAACTGTGTGTGCTAGCAAGTCGATCCAGGGACTAGCACTATACACAGGAGGTCGCTACCTTATAATAAAAGGGGGGCCTTTACAGATGGTATCAGAGCACTGTGTTGCCTGTAGGTTCGTGACCCTAGGTTTGAAATAGAAATAGGAAAAGACCTTAGGAATACCAAAATATATTTTGCTCCTTAAAAAAAATCATTTCATCTTTTCTCGTACTCCAATCTATTACCCATCCTTCTAAATGTCTTCTCTTGTTTATAGATGTCCAGCCTCATTGACTCAATCAAGAAGGGACCAGTGTTTACCATGACTTTGGAATGTGAAACTGAGTTCCCAAGAGTACTTAAGGAGAGCATGCAGACCATGGGATTTAATGGAGAAGCAGTTTACAAAGGATTCCCCGTAATGGATGAAGGTCAAGAATACTGGTGGGTACAACTGCACTTGTATCAGAATAAAGAAGACGACCACAAGAAAATAGGACGATGGATGTTCACCAACGGGGTACTGCATGCATCGTTCTTTGATTCAGCACGAAGTGCAGCATGGAGGGCCATCGAGGAACTTTCAACAAGAATTAAGTTTATGATGCACAACACTCAAGGATATCTCAAAGATGTGGAAAAAGAACTTGAAGAACTCAAGAAGGAGATAGAGAAGACCAACGTCTTGAAGACCACTGTGAACCAGTTGAGGACCGACATGGTGAATATGGCTTCGGAACTATGCAACCAAGAAGACCAGATGCTTGCCAAGGATGCCCAGATTGCATCAATGAAGTAAAAATGTTGATATCTGAAGAATCAGCTGATCATGTCCAGAAAGGATAAGAAGACAAGGAAGTGATACACTTTGTTTCTTTAGATCAGACCACCACTTAAGTGCAACTACGATATCGTGCTAGTGTGTCGATCGTGTAAAGCTAAGTAGTATGTTAATACTAGATTGTTTGATTGCGTATGAACCTCGTTGTTTGATGTCTGTTAGATATTGTTTGTAAACATGAATTGCATTGATGTGTGGTGTTTGATAGGATCATCCCTTAGTACCTTTCTATCTCTACTCATCTCTGCTAAACCCAACCAGATGCTTCTTCAAAGTTCCAATAACGATGAGATACCAAGTGCAATGCAAATACTACTAGAGACTCAGAATAAGTTGATGCAACACATAGCCCAGAATCAAGTCAACAACCCCAATAAGGAGTTACCCCCTGGATGGCAGCAGCTGTTGTATAGCCAAACTCAAATAGTACAGATGATGTATCAGACTATGAACGCCAATGACAACAATCAACTAGAAATAAACTATGACAACCAGGATATCCAAGAGGAGATGGTGAAAACACCTAGAGCCTGCAAAACTTGTGGGGAAATTGGACACATTTCCAAAGAATGCCAAGATGAATGGCCTCATTTTGATACAAACAGTTCAGCTAAGGAATACCCCACCACCCAAGTTACATGCTTTTTGTGTGAAGGAGACACCCATGTTCCAGCTGAGTGTCAACTCTATCCCATAGTACAGCAAGTTAGTCGACAAGTCAAAGAGGGAATGCACGAGACTTTGAAGATTGAGTTTGAGGAGCAAGAAAAGAAGGGTAAACGCAAGCGAGATGTTAGTCAAGTAGATTGCCACAAATGCGAAGGGCTAGGACATTATTCATGGTACTGCCTAGAGAAGAAGATTGGCAATGTGATCGAACCTGATCAATTGAAGAAAAGAATTATGGATCATACCAAGATGGAGAATAAGGCCAGAATCAAGGCACAACCTAACACATCCAAAGGCACCACCAAATGTTGCTATTCCTGTGAAGAAGAAGGACATTTTTCTCGAGATTGCCCCATCAAGCGAACAAGATCATCATCCATAATAGTACAATATGAAAAGCGGGATACAGAAGCCCTATTAGCCTTGGAAAGACCTAAGAAGAAGAGAAACCTGAGCCAGATCATTTGCTTCGGGTGCAAAAAGGAAGGACATTACGTCAGTGATTGTCTAGAGAGGGAATCCAAGAATAGACACAACAGTGTTTGCACAAAAAGAGACTTTTGCCAAGTCACTTGCTCAAAATGTAAGTACAAGGGACACTGGGTCGATAAATGTCCAGAGAAGAAACATCAAAACTGCCAAGGGAAGAAGTTTAAGGAATGCCCCGACAACTCCCACAAGAAAGACATCACTCATGTGATATGCTACAAATGCAAAGATACAGGGCACTATGCTAGTGGATGTCCTGAGAAGAGGAAGAATAAGTTACTCAATGGGTCGAGCGGTAAAAAGTAAGTTCCTGAACAATTCTTTTATCCACATGAAACTTTGATGCTAGTACAAGTTATGGAAAGGTTATAAATCAGGAGAAGGATCGATGAAGTTTTTGCAAAATTTCCGGTTAGAGTTGTTTATGTGTTACGCTATCCCAATAGTTTGAGGGTTGATAAATTAGTAAGGTTTGTCTTACGGATAGAATAATGGGAGCTTCGAACATTAGTTCGTGCCCATGGAAACTATCTACGTTTTAAGACAGGTGAGGATGACCCAGTGTTAGATTGCGTAATTCACCTATTTACATGTGGGAAAATGATATGGGTGCAGGATGGACTGATCACCATTCCTACTACTCCTATTATTCACACCCACTATGTCGGATTGATGAATTATGTGCACCTTGAACCCTAGTCAAGAGGCGACGTTGATAAGCCTGAACTCTATAATGGTAAGATTATAACCCCATGATAGGCAAGTGTTGCCGAAAGCGTAATATTAAACGGTGAGGATAAAACAAACCAATGTGTGGAGGTACTTTGAACTGAGAGTTTTGGCCTACCATGAGAGATCGTTAGAAATAGTATGGTGTTTGCATCGAAGAAAGTCACCTACAAGATGGAAGTCTGCCAAGGACATCAAATGGAATAATGAGATGATGTGGTGAAAACCTCTCATCTTGGTCTTCCTGTAGGACCAAGGAGTGACCCATCTGAGTCAAAAGATAGTCAGCAAACTTCTTACAGTTGTTCACAGCTCTGCCGTGAAGCAAAGTTTTACGCAAACCATCTTGAGGAAAACTACAAGCTATATGTGAAACACCTACCTATTGGAAGTGAAGAGTAGATAATCACAAACCCAAGATGTGGTACCCTGTATCAGTCGGTTCAATCATGGTAAGGTGCTAGTACAAGCCTGGTGGTATAAGGAATGATG
Organism: Poa annua; assembly: GCA_026929855.1. Lineage (NCBI taxonomy): Eukaryota > Viridiplantae > Streptophyta > Magnoliopsida > Poales > Poaceae > Poa > Poa annua. Next base: position 59,904,839 of record CM049434.1, read on the forward strand.
AAGCATCATCCATCAGCTCAAGTCTACCTATTAAAGATTTATGGACCCATATGTGACCTTAGTTGAAGCAAGAAAGTGCAGTTTGTCCATGATAGTTTTCTTTTAAGGGTGGTAGCCCACCCAATTCTCCTAACCCCGGATATCCAGACCTATCTCTCTTTCTAGCCTCTTCGAATCTCGGGACGAGATTCCTTTTAAGGGTGGTAGTCTGTAACATCCCAAAATTTTGGAATGTTTAAAAAAAAAATCACTAAAATTTAAAACTTTTATTGCATATTAAAATAGAATCATCAATTTCCAAGAAGGACAACTAAAAAGGATTTTATTATGATTTTTTTTCAAAAGTATTATGATGTTAATTCAATTAAGTAAACTTTAGTTTCAAACCTGAGTAAGGAACTATAAATAACTAATCTAAATAACTGTTTAACCCTAACACCATATTTGTAAAGTACCTTCAATTATTTTGGGTATGCCTATTTCAAAATGTTTTGTATAAGTTATTAATTCAAAAACATTACATTTGGAATTTTTAATAAACCCTAGGTCAATATTTAAAGGCATAAAACTATTTGGAATATTTTCCTATTTTTAAATATAGATTTGACTCAAGTATTTGATTTTGAAAATGGATTTCAAATTAATATTGGTATTGAGATATTCTTTTTGATTTTCTTAAGAGACAAATCCTTTTATTAAAACTCTATTTTAAAATTCTGCAAAAAGTGTCAAATTGGTACCTAATCAATATTTCAAATCAATATTTTTGAAAAGTAATCAAAACATGTGTATGACTGTTTTAAGTGATAGATATGATTTTTAGAAATTCGTTTGAAGTCTTTTGGTTAAATAAAACAAAAGATATAAGTGAAATAAGAAAAACAGAAAAGGAAAACAAGAAGAAGAACAGAACAAAAAAAAAAGCTAACTGGGCCGAGCCCGATACTCACCTGCCGCACTCGCGCTAACTAGCAGCCCAACTCCGGCCCACCCTTGCTCAAAAAAAAAAAAAACTCCGGCCCACCCCAACATCGCTGCGGAGGTCATCCCTAACCTCCGTCCGCGCCCACGATGCCGTGACCACTTCGCCCACTCGCCCCCACTCCCCCAAGCACCCAAACGGCAGTCCGCGCCTCTCCCTTAAATTCCCACGACCCCGGCCTCCTTTCCCCTCTCTCCCCCTCCGAGTTCATGCCCCAAGGCCGCCGGAATAGCTCGCCGGAGCTTACCTCGTCCGCCGCCGCATTTCGCCATTTCCGACCAACCAAGTGCACCTCCGCCTCCGATTCCTGGCCTCCTTCCCTCCCCTCTCAATTGCGCATCCCACTGAGCCCTCTCTCGGATTTTTACGCAGCCGAAGCCTCGGCTTCGTCCGTAACCCGAAGGTCGCCGGAGAAGCCGCACCGCCGCTCGCGTACCACGTCGCCTCGGGAAGAACTGGAGGACGCCGTCGCTGCCATCTGCTTTCCCGTGCGGAGCCGCGCCTCGCCGTAGCCTCCTGGAGCACTGAAGACCACCGCAGTGTCGTCCTCGTCCACGCCCGACCCGCCGGCGCCGCCATCTTCTCCATTTCCGGCGAGACGCGCCGCCCGGTGAGAACCTTTCGCCCTCATCCGTCCGATCAAAAAACGAACGGTCGCGATTAGATCCTTATAACTCGAACCGGTACGCCCGCGTGGCAGCCTAGTCAGCGTCTGAGTCAGCGCCACGTCGGTGCCCAGTCAGATCCACGTGGCTCAGAAATTCCAGCGATTTGTTTTATTTAGATTAAATAGGCAGTTTTGCAGAAAAGCCCCTGATAATTCAAACCATCATATCTTTTCAACCACAGATCCAAATTTGACAAACTTTATACCATTGGAAAGCCCTTAACCTGTAGAATATTTTAGCACTGTTTAATTTCAGATTTGACTAGTTCAAATTCATTCAAATTTCAAATAGATGATTTGAGTAAATTTGACCTAGATTTGAATTCTCAAGTTCAAAATTTGTAAATTAAATATTTTTGGAAATCTTAGGATCTGTTTAATAATGTTGCACTGTTAAAAATAATTTTTCGCAATGTCATTTCCATTTAAAAATCAGAAACCCTATTGGTATGTTTTTTTAACATAGCTTAAATTCTATTAACCCTATTAGATTGTTTTCTTTTACAAAAATAAAACAAGTATTTTATTTTGACCAGAGGTAACAAAACTAAGCCTACTCAACCATTTTCTTTCAATAAACTTATAAAGATGTGTTTAAAACCTTTTTAGATATTTTGGAATGACAAACTATAAATATTAAAATGTGTTAAACTCTTTTGATCAAATAGATTTGTAATCTTTTAATCAAGACCAAACCATAGAACCCTTGGAATACCACTCCAACCTATTCAGATTTGAAATGTTCAAATTTGATTTAGACCATCCCTTGACCATAAATGGTAAACCCTAAGTTCTATCATATTAATTCCTTTTGTAAATTGAATTATGTGATAAGACTTGACCATAAAATAAATGAACTAAAACAACTATTGATGAACACATTATTGTGATGTTTGCCCTTTATGTGCTATGTGTTTGTTCGAATTGTTTGTTTATTGTATTTCTCTTTCATCGTATAGATTACACGAAGTGAAACGTTATTCGTTGAAAAGAGTGTGAGAAACGACAACTTCCAAAAGGCAAGTGACGCTCATAAACCTCCTACTATTTTTGATATATTGCATAGTAGTATTTTCTGTAGAATGCATGTTAGGAATTGTTTGTGGATACTATATTATGCCATGCTCCTATTTAGTGTGTAGCCCTCCCCCACCTTGAAACTTAGTAGCACCATACATGGTAGGATGCTTAGTCAAGCAATACAAATGTTTTTGATTAGTTGGATAGTGAAAATTAACTGAAACTAATCAATGAACTACCTGGGTGCTGGTTGGAGAACAATGGTGGGTGGCTACTCAGGGGGTCCATATCTATGGTCCATATCTATGGTAATCGCCCTTGGTGGAAGCGCACAATAGTGGAAAGTCACCCAGGCTTAAAGAGATTGTAGACGCACCTTGTTTAGTAGCTTCCAGTGCAGCCACATGTCATATGGGCTCTGTCTTGACCATATAAGTTGCGAGACTCCGAAATCCGCGTGACTGGCAGATGTAGGGGAATGATAGGTGGGAGGGGTCCGCTTTATGGATTTTGGGGAATTGCTTCTGAAAGGTCTCGTCTCGATCTTCTCTTTTCCATTTCATAATTGGGTGACATGGACGAGGGACTGATTGGGTCTTGTGGTGAAAGTGCACACCCTCTCGAGAGTAAAAACTAAGTATACTTAGCCGTGTCCCCGGTTATGGACATTTGAGCAACTAGACAGGGTAGATGTTGAAGATCTCCTCATCCCAATTTCACAATAAAATTTGATGGGTGAACAAGGGTATGGGAGAGCTCACCGCTTTCTATCGGTGGTGCTCGCTGTGTGTAGTTTTCAAAGTTGTTCACCGATGTCTATCGGTGGTACTCTTTGTTGTCAAAGGTGTTCACTGATGTCTATCAGTGGTACTCTTTGTCTAAGATGAAAAGATGTTTTATAAATGATAGGACAAAATTGGCTTTTATGCAAATCAGCCTCAAACTCCACCTGGCCAAATATGCATGTAGCATAGACTTACTAGATTAGTCAACATAGTGTCAACTTGCCACCACAATTCAATTGTGCTGACCCAATATAGTTTGGGCTGCAACTCACCATTGCAGGACCCTCTGACGAAGAGTGAAGATTGTTAGGGTCGCGAGTCTCCACCCAACATGCCTTCCCTGTGGCACATGATGAAGATGGAGCTCACTTTATCCATTTGCTTTCCGCTGTGTGTTTATTTAGGTTGAGCTAGCCTTGAGCTATGCACCTTGTATCGAACCTTTTATTACTGGATCATCGTGTAATGAATATTGATGCAATGTTATGATATTTCATCTTAAACTGTGTGTGCTAGCAAGTCGATCCAGGGACTAGCACTATACACAGGAGGTCGCTACCTTATAATAAAAGGGGGGCCTTTACATTCACGGCCCTCGGAAGGAGGTAACACCGCTACTCCTGCCTGTCTGTATTGCGCTGCAGAGGGTACAGTACAATGAGCTTGCCGAGGGCTCTCTTATGGCAGTGTGGAGCTCAAGGAGGGAACACTAAGGTCTTCTTCCTACTCGAGTGCGTTCAGCTAGGCTACGCTATGGTAGAGTGCCAAAGGTCCGATCGATGCGAATCGGGGATCCGGGCGTCCGGGGCTCGATCCCCTACTACGGAGGTGCTCCCTCTCCTTTTATAGGCGCCCCGGGCCTCATCCCTGCGTCCTGCGCGGTGGAAGGGTTCCCACATGGCGACGAAATGGAGGGGCGGGGTGCACCGCAGCTGGGTTGTCCATGGACTCGGTCCATGGTCGTAAAGCCTGCCCTTGAGGCAGGAAGACCACCGTCCGCGCAGGACGGCCAGCTGGTGCCGCAGAGATCGTGGGGGCGCCCACGGTGACGTCGTCGTTGGAGCGTAGCGCCGGCCATCCGCTTTATCACCAAAGGGGAAAGCTTCGTAGTCCGGTGCGGGGGGCACAGCTTTGTTGACCCCTTTAATCACCAGAATGGCAACTGCGGCGTCGTCGTCACCGCGCGCAGGCGCGCGCGTCACTCTGCGGCCGCGGCAGAGGCCATGTGCGCTCTGCGGCGGTTGCTTCACAGCGAAGTATCTCTACAAGGCCTGAGCGGCCTTGTGGAGGGATTTGCGTTGACTACTCTCCAAGGGAGAGAGCCTTGTAGAGGGGCAGTCGCGGGGGGAGACTCTTCAGGCCTTCCCTGCCCTTCAAGCCCTCTCAAGGACTTCTCCCCTCGAGAGTCTCTCCCAGTGTTTGGCTTGGTCCTTAGTCATTCTTCGATACCGTCGCGTGCGAGCGCTGTGGAGAGTGGGCCCCGCACACCCTAGATTCCACTCCTCCGACAGTAGCCCCCGGGCCCATGATGGGCACGGCGAAGCCCACCAGGCTCAGACGAAGCGTCGTGGGCCCAAAGTGTCCGGCCGGCCCGAGACACGCGTCGATCAGTTGCGAGTCTGCGACAACACGATTTCTTCGGCGGGGCGACGAGAGCCCCGGACCAAGGCGGCCCATGACAGGCCTGCTGGGGAGCCAATGGGCGCTCCCCTCAAGAGGAAAGCAGAGGCGCCTCCCGTGGGGTCTGGAGCCAGGACCACGCCTTCATGGCGTTCGCCTGGCATGGCGTGGGTTGATACCCGCGCCAAGAAAACTGGGTAAGTATCTTGATCTTGGTTTTCTCTTCCTCAATCTCTGCTTGCCCGTTCTCTTCTGACAGGTTTTCTTGCTCCTTGCCAGCGACCTGGTGCCTGCGAAGCGTCGAAGGCTTCGCAAGGCCGCTGAGGTGAAGGGGACCGTGCCAGAGGCCGCGGCGGACGAGGCCTCGAGGCCTGTGGTGGAGGATACCGCAGGCCCTGCCAAGGGTGCGCCTCAGGCTGAGGCGACTGCGCCGCCTCTCGAGGGGAGGCGCCCTGAGGAGCAAGCGGAGAGGGCGCCTACTCCGCCTCGCACTGCCACTCCTCCGGCGCAGCAGGAGGCCGAGGCGGACACGACGCTAATCCAGAGCCCGCCAAGGGCCGACGAGATGGAGGGGGAAGCTCCTCCGCCGCCCCCGCCAAGCTCTGCAGCGGAGGCGGAGACAGTGACTACGGGGCAGGCCTCTCCTGCCCCTGAAGCTCATGATGAGGTGCCGCTTGAGGGCGGCGACACCGGCGCGCGGAGCGCAGGTGCTGAAGAAGAGAACTCGCCGCCAAGCCCCCAGGCCCACAACGCTGCAGGGCCCCGCGCAGAGGCCCCCTTCTTCAAGCTCGACGCAGGTGCTGGGACCTCCGCGCCGCGTGGGGCTTCACAAGACCTGGCCCTGAGCGGCTGGGACTGGAGCAGGGGACGCCGCGGCGTCGCCTTCCGCCTGGTGCGGGAGTCCCTGGACAGGTTGGAGACCCACCTCGCCCTTGAGGACGCGGAGATCGCCCGGCGGCAGGGCGAGCTTGCGGAGGCCTGGGCCGCCTTTCACGTAGCTGTGGAGGTTCGCCGGCAGAGCGATCTGGCTCTGCAGGCGGAGCGCGAGGAGGCACTGCGTTTTTCCAAGGAGGTCTGCGAGGGCGCCGTGCGCGACGCCGAGGAGATCTTGGAGCCCCTCCAGGCCGAGCGCCAGGCGGCGGCGGACGACTTGGCCGCGGCCAGGGCGTAGCGGGAGGCGGTGGAGTCCTCGCTGGCAGACAAGCATCGCGAGCTTGTCCAGCTTGAGGCCAAGATCCTCGCCGACTCTGAGGTCGTGCGTACCTCTCTAGAGGCGGTCCGCGCGTCCTTGGATGCCAGGGGGCAAAGGCTGAATGAGTGCGAGAATGACGTGCGTCAGTGCGACGAGCAGCTGCTGCAGGCGGAGCAGGAGCTGTCGGTGCAGCGCGTCGACCTTGAGGCCCGGGAGGGGAATCTGGCCGAAGCCCTCGGCAAGTTCAACCGTGAAGTGGCTACCCACAAGAAGCACGTGGAGCGCTTCAACGCAAGGTTTGCCAAGCGGAAGGAGGAGGCGGAGAAGGACTTCCAAGCCCGGGAGAAGGAGTACCGCGCCGCCATCTCTCGAGACTACAATGAAAAATTCAAGAAGCAGGAGAATCGCTTCAGGAAGAGGCGCGCCGAGGATGACGCCCAGATCCGTGAGCTGGAGCAGATGAACGCCAGGCTGAACTCCCGGGCGAGGCGTGCTGCGGATGGTCGCCGCCTTGCCGAAGAGGCTCGCGAGCGCATGTCGCAGGACCTCGCCGCCCTTATGGCGGACATGGAGGAGATGAACAAGCAGGTGGGCCCTGCCGTGGAGCGAGCGGTGGAGGCTGCCGAGAACGCTCAAGCGGCGCGGGTGCTGTCGCAGCAGCGGGAGCGTATGTTCGAGTCCTTGGTGGCTCGGGGAAACGATCTCGCGGCGAAGCTGGGAGCGGAGGCGCCGCACGTCCCTGCTCAGGGCAACGCCGACGCCGCCGCGTACCTCGCCTACTTCGACAAGCTCTTCACGGCGCTCGAGGGCCCTGCCGCGGAGCTCCGCGACGTCGTCGAGGAGGAATGCCGCCAACTCCTGGCGGTGACAGTCGACCGCATCTTCACCAACCTCCAGCACCTCCAGCCCGGCTTCGACTACATATTGGTGACCGAGCCTCTCGACGGGGAGGAAGGGTGGCAGATCTCCAACTCAGTCCGAGACCAGGTCGATGACTTCAGCAGCCGCTTCAAGCGGGCTGAGTCGAGGGAGGACGACGGCGAGGAGGCAGGCTCCGAGGGCGAGCCTGGAGAGGAAAGGTCTGCGGAGGAGGGCGACGAAGCTTCTGCCTGATCCTCTCCTGTATTATGATGCGCTTGTAGTGCCGTTAAAAGACTTGGCTTAGAGACTTTTGCTCCACAGTCTGTAATATATTTTTAAGTAGATGCTATTAAGTTCGCACGTGTGCCCCTCGAAGGGCCTTTTGCTTCAACTTCATGTCTTTGTTCGCTCTGCGTCGCTAGGACCCTTCTCCTTGCGCTCAGACTCCGCCGCTGCAGTATGCCTGAGCAATGACTCTGCAAGGCCGGGGGGAGTTTAAGGCTTAGAGAGGTAAGAGTCCTCGAGGCGCGATGCTCAAGGGCCCCCCTTTGACGTGCAAGCAGTCCATGGAGTGTGAGGGAAAAGAATCGCTCGAGGGACGACGAGTGCTCGTGAGAGAGATGAAAAGATTCTCGAGGCGTGTGCCCCTCGAAGGGCCTTTTGCTTCAACTTCATGTCTTTGTTCGCTCTGCGTCGCTAGGACCCTTCTCCTTGCGCTATGACTCCGCCGCTGCGGTATGCCTGAGCAATGACTCGGCAAGGCCGGGGGGAGTTTAAGGCTTAGAGAGGTAAGAGTCCTCGAGGCGCGATGCTCCAGGGCCCCCCTTTGACATGCAAGCAGTCCATGGAGTGTGAGGGAAAAGAATCGCTCGAGGGATGACGAGTGCTCGTGAGAGAGATGAAGAGATTCTCGAGGCGTGAGCGCTGAACTTAGCTTTGCGAGGCTTTTGCTCTGCGTAGGCTTTCCCTGGCGATGCGCTCTCCTCTAGGGGCCGAGTTTTGCCTCCACGAGCTTGGAGGGACTCTTGTTCCCTGCGGATGTTAGAGAGGCGAACCCAAACGCTAGTGCATGGTAGTAAGGACTCATGTGCGCTTATAGGTTTCCTCATGTGTATCTCACGAGGAGAGTAAGTACCAAGGTCTTTTGGAGAGGTGGCGTGTTTTTGGGAGCATGCCCTTTAGCCAGAGCTCGGATCCCTTGGGTTTTGCAGTGCTGCTGGGGTGCTCTTGAGGCACAGGCACCGTACTCAGCCCCCGCTCGCGAGGTGCGCATGGGAAGAATATAAGCGCACATGGAAAGGCAAATGATGAAAGTAAACTCACCACCAAAATATTACACAGCGGCGACTCAGCGCATAGTTCCACTTGGGAACGAAATGGTTCATTATACTTGGGGTTGCCAAGCAAACGTTCTTTCCATGTCGAGGCATGGGGACCACCCATTAGTGGCTAAGACTCTCTACGGCCTGCGGTGGCTCGTTACCAGGAGAGCTCGGAGGGCTGGCCCTCAGGAGAAGCTTTGTGAAGCTTGGAGGTGAAGCCGTGAGCTTCCCTCTAGAGACAAAAAATGCCTGACGTGACGATGATCACGGGCGTGACTATGATCACGGGTAGAACTTGCGTAGATGCGCGATGTTCCACGGGTTCTTGACAGGGGATGCCGTCTTTAGTCTCGAGGCGCACAGCGCCAGGCCTGGCGATGTGAGAGACCCTCTAGGGGCCTTCCCACATAGGCGAGAGCTTGTGGAGACCTTCTCTGGAGAGGATTCGTCTGAGGACGAGGTCGCCCGCTGTGGGTACCCCGGACTAGCTGTCCGAAATACCCGATTATGCTTAACACAACGATCCCGTGATCAGTCTGTCGTTGCACATAATCCGAACTGAATACCAAAGTTTACATCCATTACAATACCGGAATAAGTCTTACATAACAGGTCATATAGACCAAGTCTTACACAGGTGCCTTCTAGGGCCAAATCAACATAAGCAGCGGAACTTAAACGTAGTAGACATCCCAGAGCTAACGATGACCCGACAGGCAGTTGACTTGAGAAGATCCTTAGTTGGCGTAGATGTCGCCATACTCCTCCTGGGCGTAATACTCCTCCAAGTCTGGCTACGACAATAGCCAGAGACAAGCTAGTATGAGTACATTGAAATGTACTCGCAAACTACTCCAACATGAGTGCACTAGTCTCATTTTTAATTTCACATTTTTATTTATTTAAAACATCTATGTATCTTTGTTGAAGAAGGTAAGAAGATTATAACTATCCCTAGTATCTCCTGAGCATTAGTTTCTTCAAAACTCCTCCTCTTCCCAACCAAGGTCCTTCATGGTACCAAGTCTCCAACATCCTCATACCAAATCCGTTGGCATAGGTGTATGGATCATTCTACCAATTTCCTTTCTCTAGAAAACACAATCCTTTTCAAAAACTTGCACATGGTCAAAGTAGGGCCTTTCAACTGTCCATATCCGAGGACTCGGCTATTCGAATAGTTTTAACCCTCTGCAGAGGTAGCACGCTTTTCCCACACCCATCCGACAACTCATCGTGTCTGCCACGTCTCGCCATACCAGGGGTATGCGAAGTTGAGTCACCGATCCTAGTCTGTCCTTTGCTCATGCTAGTATAGGATCCTGCCCCTATGATACCTTCCATCGACACTTAACCCAGCCCGTCGGAATCTAAGTGTGAGGACTCATAGGTTTTATCTGGCGGTGTATAGGGGACATCCTTCTATCCTCCTCCTTATCTACTCATAGAGTTTGAGCGAGGACCCAGGTCAGGGGTAGGTCACCAAACCATTCCCTCATGCATAACGGAGTCATCTCCGTTGATGCAGTGTCCCATACTAATAAGAGCAAACTATATGACTAAGCCCTTTCCCATATGTGGGTAAATGTGGTCGCACAGAGTATCGGCTGATCGACGTAAGTACTAAGACACAATGTGCTTTTCTCAAAACCATCTTTCTCCACTTCCTTATTTCAACACCACATCTTGGTGTTTTGTATCCACACAAGGTTTTCAAAGGAGTTTTGAATAAAACAATGTTGGTTTTTCCCATCCTATAGTTTTAGCATACATTTCTATATAGGGTGGCAAAATAACTTAGGTATACTTTTGAAAAAGGATTTTTATAAACCTTTGCTTTTGAAAAAGGACTTTGTAAATCTAGATGCATAAGTTATGTGCAAGCTCAGAGAGTAGCTTGCCTTGCTCGGCAAAGTGATCCTGGTCTTGGTCTTCAGGTTCCACAAATCCTTCCTCCTCGATGTACTCGACAACGCTCTCGTCTAATACACAATCAAGCAAATACAAACAATCACTAACCTACTCAACCAATTATCACAACAATACAATCTTAAATGTTCTAAATAGCCACTTCATCTATCAAACAAAACAATTTGGTTTTAATTTAATTGAATTAGTCCTTATCCATTTATTTCCTAATTGGGGCAGAAACTAGTTGAACAAGTTTAATTACATAACTTAAGTTCTGTTGGTCACAAAAATACAAACTAAAATTCTACAGAGAGCTACTGATGTGTAGAATATGACACAATTGGATTTAGATCCATTGGAGTTACCAAATTCCCTACACAATGTTTTGAATCCAGAGGCCTAAAAATCAAGTTTTATCTACTAGTCAAGTTCTGTTGATCTAAAAATTAAATCCTCTTAGGGGTGACTAACCATGACTAAATGTGAACTAATAAAATTGGTCTTAAATCATTTGGACTAACAGAGCATCAGAAACAAACAAGTTTAGATTTTAAACCCTTTATGGTATTTTGAATAATGTATTTTTATTATTTATTCAAATGGAGTGAAACCAATTGGGTTGGATAGATAATTTCATAACCTTTCCAGAACAGTTTGATTTATTCCATTTGGAGTTGTAAAACTAAAGTTATGGAATTTCTAAGTTTGGGTCCAGTACTGATTTCAAATTAAAACTAAATTCGAAAATTAACTGCCTGGGTGGATAATGTTGAAAATCCTGACGGGTGGGGCCTACTGGTCAGTGACTCAGCGTGCGCGCGCGGGATTCATTTAAATCTGACGTGCGGGGCCCGCACGTCAGCGCCTAATCGCGCGAAGCGGTAAGTTGCCGTTGGATCCCAACGGCCGTGAGCGAGCGCACCGGCGGCGACCCAAAATCGGGCGGCGCCGTGGCTCCGGCAACGGCGAGGTGCACGGAGAGCTCACCTCGAGGCTCGGGAGACGGCGGCGAGGGTGCAGATCGACGGCGGCGACTCGGGGAAGGTCGTGGGGACGAGCGGCGCGTGCTGAGGTGGTTCCAATCGGCGACGGCGAGGAGCTCCTCCTCCGCGGCCGTGCTCCAACTCCGGCGAGTCCTCTGCGTCGCTGCTGGGCACGAACCAGAGGGGAAAAGGGACCGGGTGAGTGAGGCGGTAATGGAGAAGACGATGCGAGCCAGAGAGGAGAGAAAGGGAGGCCAGCACGGCCTGGCCGTGGTCGTCGTCTACCTCGGACACGGCGAGCTCGAGGAGACCCACGGACGGCCGGGTTCTCACGGCGAAGGCTCCGCCCTCCAGGCGGTGCACGAGAGGGGGTGGTGTGAGGGGGAGAAGCGGTGGAGAGGTGTGGGGAAATGGGGTGCTCGGAGGGGGGGCTTTATAGCGGCCGGGCGGCGCACGGTGGACGCGGTGCAGAGGGCACCCGCGGTCGTGCGAGCTCACCGTAGGCCGGTGGAGGGGTGCGGCTACGCTGCTGGATGTTCGGGGAACCAGACGGGCAAGGTGGGGTGGCGTGGCGCGCTCGGGCGTGCTCGGGATTTTGGCCCGGCCGTGAGAGCGCACGGGCGGCGCGCGGCGTGCACGTCGCGGCGTGGCTGTCGCGGCGTGGCTGCGGGCTGCTGGCGGCTGCGGTGCGGGCTGCTGCTGCGCGAGGAGACAGAGGGGTGAGGGAGGGAGAGAGAGGCAGCCGCGCGGCCGGCACGGCGCGGCGTCGCCGCGGCCACTGTGCCGACACGACGACGTGCGCATGGCCGACGCTGTCGCCAGCTCCTCCACGGCGACTCCGGCGACCATTTGGCTCCCTCCAGCGTGCGGCGTGATCGTGGCGAAGAGGGGAAAGCAGTGGAGGCCTCAATTCGACGAATACACAACACATTGCTCGGATTGATCCATGGTTTGGCTCGGTTTTGGGAAGAACACACGATGCACAGAAGGTGTTTGTTGAATTTCCTGAACCAAAACAGTAGGCATTTTGGCTATTTAATTTTCATCCCTTGCTTAATTCTTTTGGGTCCAAACTTAGGATCTAGGCTAAATACATTATTGGTAAGTGATACAAAGTCTTTTTGAAATATTTGGAAATATTTCAATAATGAATTTCTAATTTGAATTTGAGGTTTTGAATTTGAAATTTGAAAGGGAATAGTTTGTGGAAACCCAATGGTGTGGTCTTTGGAATTATTCCTCACTAACCTTGGTTTGAGAAAATAAAGTAAGTTTCTTATTTTTGGAAAAATATTGTGACATGTGTCACATAGTTTTATAGTTTTGGAATGTTGTTAAGTTTATTTTGTATTCTTCAAATTTGGTAATTGGAGTTAGGTGTTTAACAACATAGCAAGCAATGTATGATAACAATAATCAAGAATTAAACACATGCTGGTTTTGTAAGAAAAGTTTTTGTTGGCCCACATTTTTGCATAATCTTTCATATTTAATATTTGGGATGTTACACCCGCCTCCAGAGTGCGCGAGCCCACATGGCGGCTGTGGTAGCGTCGCAGGTCTTGCTGGTACTTTGCCGCTCTGAGGGTGGCACGGCGGCGCAATCCCTCGAGAAGCAGCAGGTCGTCGTTGTGGAGGTCCTCTTGGGTGTCCTCATTGAAGGCAAGGACCCGTGGGGAACATGTCAGAGTTTGCCCGAAGGAAGGCGACGAGCGCGCTTTCCTATCTGGGAGGCAAGGCAGCGCCTATGGTGACGCTAGCCCCGGAGCCCTCAGCCCCCGAGCCACTGGTGCTCAGCGACACCTTCTTCGTGGAAGCTTGCTCTTGAGAGAACATCTGTTTCTTCTTCTTGGGCCTCTCGAGAGGTCCATGTCCTCGTCAGCCGGGAATGCCATGGCGACTGCCTTGTCGGCGCTCTCGACAGCGCGCGTGCCATCCAGGATATGACCATGGATGGTGATAGTGCCAGCGCTGCCGGGGATCTTGACCATGTTTTAGGCGTGATGCGTGACGGCCATGAACTTCGCGAGGGCGGGGTAGCCGAGGATGGCGTTATACGGCAGGCCAATGTGCGCGACGTCGAAGTCGATCAGCTCAGTGCGGTAGTTCTTCTGCGTGCCGAAGGTGACGGCCAGCCGGACCTGCCCCAGAGGTGCGATCGAACCACTGGTGACCCCTGTGAATGGCCTGTAGGGCATGAGCCACTCGTAAGGCACTTGAAGCGTCTCGAAGGTCTCGACAGAGATGACGTTCAGGCCAGCACCCCCATCAATGAGCGTCTTGGAGACGGCAATGTTGTTGATGGTGGGGGAGCAGACCAGGGGGAGGGTTCCAACAGTCTTGGTCGACTTGGGGTGGTCCTTGGCGTCGAAAGCGATGGTGTACTGAGACCACTTGAGGGGCCTGGAGGTCTCGACGCTTGGGAGTGCGGCGTTGAGCTCGCTGGCGAACTGCTTGAACTGGTTGTTAGACTTGGGCGCCTGAGCTCCGCCGAGGATGCAGGCCATAGCCCCCCTTGGGGCCTGGTAGCCTCCATCTTCCTCGTTGGGGAGGTTATTTTTCTTCTCGACAGCGTTGGCTTGAGTGCCCGGCGGCTTCTGGTAGCTGGCCTTGCCTCCGCCTCTGCGGTAGCTGCGGCGTCTGCCGCGGCTCCCGCTGCCCTCTTCTTGCTCGCGCTCTCTACTCAGCCTCTTGAGATCGAAGCAGTTCTCTGTAGCGTGGCCGCGCCTGTTGTGGTAGACGCAGAACGGACGGTTGTCCTCCCTTTTGTCGCCAGGCTCAAGGGAGTCTCTGCGGGCGTACTTGGCATCTGGCTCAGCCGCTAGGACAGCGGTGGTCGTACGCTTGGTTTCTTCCCGCTTCTTGTGACTCTTTGATCCCTCGGCCTGGTCGTCTACCCGCTGGCTCATCTTGACGAAGAGGAGTCCCTCTTCAGCCTTGGCGCACTTGTCAGCGAGGTCGAACAACCTTACCATAGAGGTGAGCTTGTCGTGAATGCCCAGCTTCTCGAGCATCCTGCGGTTTGTGACGCCCTCTCTGAAGGCGGCAATGACTTGTGTGTCGGGAATGTTCGGGATCTTGTTGCGCACTTGGCTAGAGCGCTGGATGTACTTGTGGAGGGTCTCATCTTTCTTCTGCACCACAGCGCGCAGGTCATTGTGGGTGAGCGCGCGCTCATATGTGCCCTTGAAGGTTGCGACGAACTGCCTGCAGAGTTCCTCTGTAACATCTAGGATTTTTCAAGATTTTGAAAAATAAGAAAAATTAAAAACTTTTTGAAAAACTATATGTATGTTGATTTGAAAAGAAAATTCATGCATGCATTCATCATCATATAGCTTTGTTTGCATTTGGATATTTCAAAAGTTGGAATATTATTTCCACTTGAAAACATATTTTAGAAAATAATCGTGAAGACGCAATTTATGCTCTATATAATATTTTGATGATGTTATTTGTTCCATTTTAAAATTTGTTTTGTTTCAATTATATTTATCTGAAACATAAGTTTCAAATATGATAGTTTCAAAATTTGTATATTGGGATTTTATTAAATTTTATTTAGGCACAAATATATTTATTAAAGACCCATTTTCAAATTTGACAAAAGAGTCAAATTTGCATTTAATCAAATATTCAAAATTTTATTTTTGAAAAATGTTCAAAACATTCCCACAAATGTTTTAAAAAGATAGATATGATTTTTAGAAATTTATAGAAATTTATTTGACTCATTTTGGACCTCCAAATCAAAAGTTATAAAAGAAATAAAGAAAACAGAAAAAAGAAAAAGAAAATACCTGTAACGTCAGCGATGACGTCAACATGACGTCACCGTATCCTCAACCTCCAGCACGAATTCTTCCGGTGGAGTTCGTTTGAACTACGAATCAAATCCGACCCCGTTTCTTGCGGGATAAGTAGCCCGAGCGCCCCCATATAAACCCCAGCCCCTCCGCCCTCTTTCCCCCACAAACCCTAAGCTAAATCGCCCCCAGGCTGCCCGATTTCGAGCCGCCATTGCCGCCGGCGTATTTCTCCGATTGCGGTGACTACCGAGCTCCTCAAGCCCTCCCACGCCTCTCTTACTCCTTATTTCGTTTTAAACACACTAGATCGACGGGAACGTCCACGACCGAAGCTCGCCGGCGAAGAGCTTCTCCGTCCGCGCGTCCCCGCTGCTTCCCGGAGGAGTTCGACGACGCCACGGTCTCCATCGTCTTAGCCGCGTCTCGCCGCACCCCTGCATCGCCTCCGCTTACCAGGGGAACCACCGGAGCTTCATCCTCGTCGACAACCGAAGCGCAGCGCCGCCGTCTTCCTCCGCTCCGGCCACCGGCGCCGCCATCTCTCGGTCAACACCCAAGGACCGCACGATTCCAATCCTACGGCCCAGATCAGATCACCCCCCCCCCAAAGGTATCTTCCGTTCCCAGCCGTAGATCTAGATCTGGACGGCCCTGAGTATTTCACTTATCCACGTCATCGCCCAGTCAGCAGCCACGTAGACGTACAGTCAGCAGCCCAGTCAGCTCCGCGTGGAAAATATTTTTTCTATTTAGATTAAATTGGTAGTTTTACAGAAAAACCCCTAGATCTTAGATCTATTGTAACTTTTTATTGGCTTGGCCAAAATTTACAAATTTTATATATTTGGAAAGCCCTCGACATGTAGAATATTTTAGTTCTGTTGGAATTCAAATTTGACCTAGTTTAAATTATTCAAATTTCAAATTGAGAGTTTGAGTAAATTTGTCATAACTTTAAATCTATAAGTTCAAAAATTGTAAATAAAATTGTTTAGAAACCTTAGAATATGTGCAATATTATGCCTCTGTTAGAAAATATTTTTGTAAAGAATTTTATATGACTTTTGTACTTAATATTGATTAAATACTTTTTAGGTGTTATTTTAATGATTAAAATTGATTTTCATCATTTATTCGAATAACAAATGACTTAGTCATATTATGACCACTTTAGTTACAAAAGTTACTTAGAAATATTTTTGCCTTTTTAAACAAAGAAATTTCTTCCTTAGAAAATATTTGATAAATATTTGACAACACTTTTCCTTAGAAAATTTCAACATCTTAAAAATGCTAAATCTTTTCCTTAGAAAAATTTAGCCTATAGAAAACTTAGTTGTTTTATTTTGATAAGTGTTGTCCTTAGAAATAAATTGCATTGCATGCATGGCATATTTATTGTATAGTTGTACTCCTCATAAGAAAACTTCTTCCTGATTTTCTCTAAGTTAGGATTATTTTAGACATAGTGTTGTGGTAAAGTGCTATGCACTTAGACACTTGGGATCCTCGACATGAAGACTAGCAGGCCAATGAAGACTTAGCCAAGAAACTCCGAAGACATCTCCAAGAAGCAAAAACACTTAGAAGAAAATCAAGAGGAACTTCAAGAAGACCAACCCCTTTATATCTCTAAGTCTTTCTCTCTTTCTTTTCTTCCTTTTTCTCTTAGACTTCGTGGTGGCTAAGTTATATCCAAGACCAGCCCTGGTGATATCAAAATCATCAAGTCCGAAGAATCATCAAGTCTGAAGAATCATCAAGTCTGAAGAAACATCAAGCCTACAAAATTTCAATGAAGACATCACATCAAGGAGAAAGTTACAAAGACCTGGAGATGGTCCTCGGAAGACCAACTAAATCTTTCTCTATCTTTTTCTGCCTTCCTATCCCTCTTTCACTTTGGACATAAACCCCTTTTTGATCATGATATTGCCACCTTTGAAGTATGTTGGATCCTAGCGGCATAGTGAGATGAAGCGGCCCAGAGACTAACCTTACATGTCCACGTACATGAGACCTGTTCCACAATTATAAGTGGCTGGCCGGGTGTCTGTCTGTCTCACTATAGTGAATATCCAATTTACAAAGAGTTGTTAATAATTGTTGATCACCTTGAAGAATAGACTTAGTATTTTCTCTAAGAATTTATGCACATCATGACCAAGTCCTTAGAGTGCTAATGGAAGATGAAGAAAACTACAAAGGAGTTGAAGAATTCAAGATCAAACATGTTAAAGACTTGGAGTAGCCTTACAACTTAATCAAGTTGATTTATAGCAAGTTATTTTTATGACCTTGGTCCTTAGTCATTTTTGACTAAACATACTTGCCTTGCATTAACTTAGAATATTTTCATGGCATCACATGCATCTCTAGTCCTTAGGAATACTTTGCATATCATGCATGTCATATTTTTCTAAGTGTTGCATTTATGCTTGTATGTTTATTTGTCGCTTGTTTGACTTGTTAGAAATTTCGGAGAGAAACGAAGGCTTTTGCAACTGCTACTCCTGCTCTCCCTGTTGCCAAGGCAAGTGGCACACCCCCATAAATTTCCTAAGTATTTTCTATGCATGATTTAGTTATTTTTCCTATGCATGTGTCGGACTTAGTAGATTGCTATGCAAGACTTGTTTAGAATTCCCTACTCCTTTGTGTCTAGGAACCTATATAATGACTTAGTAGAATTGTTGATGCTATGCAAAAGTGTTTTATGGAAAAGCTTAAATTCTACTAAGTTAATGTACCACCTGGGTGGAATTGGTTTTGAATGGTTTATGTTGAGTGCTGTTCCTTAGGGGTGACCTCTAAGGGATAGTCACTTGTGGATGGCCACCCAGGGTATTAAGGGACCAATGTTTTCTCTAAGTGAAGATTGCTTCTCGTGCAACCATTAGTCAATGGGCTCTGGCTAGATGGATTAAGTTGCATGGACTCATCCCGACTTGACAGGTGGTGGTAGTTGGTTAGTTGGGAGCGCGTCAAGTCAGTATGGGATGGTGAAAGTGCTTCTGAAAAGTCTCGTCTCAACTCTCTCCTTTTCCTTAGCACAAATTGTGTGCTTGAGGATAGTTTGGGTTTGTTGGGTCTAATGGTGAAAGTGCACAAACTCTGCAGAGTGTAAAACTAAGTACTTAGCCGTGTCCCCGGTTACGGACAATTTGAGCAGCTGATCAAGGATTCAACGGAGGCTCCCAACATTCCAACTTCTTAAGTTAAAACTTGATGGGTGAACAAGGGTAAATGAGACTATGGTTTTCATGCCATAAAGTCTTATTCATTGATGAAAATGTTTTACAAAGAGTTAGGCAAAACTGGCTTTATGCAAAATTAGCCTTGAACTACACCAGCCAAATATGCATACAGGTTATTAGAGTTATTCCATTAAGTGTCCACCATAGTGTCACTTGCCAGATCCATTTTGAATGGAATCTGACCCACTCTGTTGCAAAATTTTACTTGTTACAGGTTATTCAGATGACGAGTGAAGTTACGTTAAGGATTTCGAGTCTGCAACCAACATGTTTTCGCCTGTGGCAGCATGAAGATGATGGAGACTCACTGCTATGTTTTTCCGCTGCTTTACTCTTTCAAAGCTAGCTTTATGCTATGTAATTTGTAATGAATATTTTGTAAGTCTGGATCATCGATTTAATAAAATTGATACTTTGTTGTGATATTACATCATAAACTGTGTGTGCAAACGAATCGATCCAGGGATTTGCACTATACACAGGGACTTGCCATTTTCTAAGTGCAGGTCCGCTACAGATGGTATCAGAGCACTGTGTTGCCTGTAGGTTCGAAACCCCTAAGTTTGGATAGAAATAGGTTTGACCATAGGATTGAAAATCTATTTTCATTCAGTTTTCTAAAAACAAAACTTTTCATTTTATCTTCCTTGTACTCTCATCTTCTATCAACATTCTAAAGATATCTTACCGTATTCTAGATGACCATGTATATAGTTTGAGTCCGAGACTTCAAATGGAAATGCTACGATTTAACATGAAGCACTACCTGGATGGAAGAACATTGAAGAATCCAGATTCAGAGCTCAAACACTTAGAAGATTTTCAAGAAAGTTGAAGAAGAAAATGAAGCCCAAGGAGATAGACTGAGACCACCATTTAATTTAGAACAACGATATCGTGTTAGTGTATTGATCATATCAACTTAGGTTATGTGACAATACTAGATTGTTTATTTGTGTTTGAACCATGTTGCTTGATGTTTGTTAGAGTTTGTTTGTAAGATGATTTTCCTTATTCTGCTGTGTTTGGGTTGGATTCTTCCTTAGTCTCTTTCTAATCTCTACTCATCCATGATTAAGCCACCCTATCCTAAAGAGCAGCAAGTCCATCAAGAAGTGACGATATGCATGTGAAATTCAAGTTACATGAGCTAATGCATCATAGAAGCTTACTACCCAGAAGAAGGATATATGAAGAAGTTGCAACTATTCAACTGGAGGTGCAAAGAGCTTACACAACCACAATAGTTTGAGAAACGATAGTTTAGCTCAAGTCGTCTTACAGACTGGAAACTCTCTGTCGGACAAGTGAGGTGACCTAGTGTTATCATACGAGATTTACCAATCTAAGTACAAGGTAATGATTGAGTACAACATGGATTGGCCCCCATGATGAATACTCACATTATTCACTCTTGCTATGAGGAATGGTAAATCTGAGTGACATACCTATAGGAGAGACGACGATGTTTATCCTAAACCATAGAATGGTAGGTATATACAACCCTATGTGAGGTGCCGAAATGTATTAGATTACAGTGAGGATAACCACAAGCAAAGTTTTGGAGTTACCCTACAATCGAAGATTTGTCTACTATGAGAGTTAGGTTAGTTGCTTGGAAGCTGTGAAGATGAAGCACATGGAGAACATCAAATGATTGGAATTTAGAGGTCATCGTGAAATCCTCATAGCTTGACTTTCAGATTGACCCAGGAGTGACCCTTCAATATCAAAAGCAATTCAAGAGGTTTCTGATGTCATACAACCCTACCATGATGGAAAAGTTCGACTCAAGGATTGAAGAAAAGATTTCAGACTAGCGCAAAAGTTTCTTTTAAGGGTGGTAGCCCACCGAGATAATTTGATCCAAGTTGTCCGAACCCATCTTTCTTTCTAGCCTCTCCGAATCTCGGGGACGAGATTCCTTTTAAGGGTGGTAGTCTGTAACATCTAGGATTTTTCAAGATTTTGAAAAATAAGAAAAATTAAAAACATTTTGAAAAACTATATGTATGTTGATTTGAAAAGAAAATTCATGCATGCATTCATCATCATATAGCTTTGTTTGCATTTGGATATTTCAAAAGTTGGAATATTATTTCCACTTGAAAACATATTTTAGAAAATAATCGTGAAGACGCAATTTATGCTCTATATAATATTTTGATGATGTTATCTGTTCCATTTTAAAATTTGTTTTGTTTCAATTATATTTATCTGAAACATAAGTTTCAAATATGATAGTTTCAAAATTTGTATATTGGGATTTTATTAAATTTTATTTAGGCACAAATATATTTATTAAAGACCCATTTTCAAATTTGACAAAAGAGTCAAATTTGCATTTAATCAAATATTCAAAATTTTATTTTTGAAAAATGTTCAAAACATTCCCACAAATGTTTTAAAAAGATAGATATGATTTTTAGAAATTTATAGAAATTTATTTGACTCATTTTGGACCTCCAAATCAAAAGTTATAAAAGAAATAAAGAAAACAGAAAAAAGAAAAAGAAAATACCTGTAACGTCAGCGATGACGTCAACATGACGTCACCGTATCCTCAACCTCCAGCACGAATTCTTCCGGTGGAGTTCGTTTGAACTACGGATCAAATCCGACCCCGTTTCTTGCGGGATAAGTAGCCCGAGCGCCCCCATATAAACCCCAGCCCCTCCGCCCTCTTTCCCCCACAAACCCTAAGCTAAATCGCCCCCAGGCTGCCCGATTTCGAGCCGCCATTGCCGCCGGCGTATTTCTCCGATTGCGGTGACTACCGAGCTCCTCAAGCCCTCCCACGCCTCTCTTACTCCTTATTTCGTTTTAAACACACTAGATCGACGGGAACGTCCACGACCGAAGCTCGCCGGCGAAGAGCTTCTCCGTCCGCGCGTCCCCGCTGCTTCCCGGAGGAGTTCGACGACGCCACGGTCTCCATCGTCTTAGCCGCGTCTCGCCGCACCCCTGCATCGCCTCCGCTTACCAGGGGAACCACCGGAGCTTCATCCTCGTCGACAACCGAAGCGCAGCGCCGCCGTCTTCCTCCGCTCCGGCCACCGGCGCCGCCATCTCCCGGTCAACACCCAAGGACCGCACGATTCCAATCCTACGGCCCAGATCAGATCACCCCCCCCAAAAGGTATCTTCCGTTCCCAGCCGTAGATCTAGATCTGGACGGCCCTGAGTATTTCACTTATCCACGTCATCGCCCAGTCAGCAGCCACGTAGACGTACAGTCAGCAGCCCAGTCAGCTCCGCGTGGAAAATATTTTTTCTATTTAGATTAAATTGGTAGTTTTACAGAAAAACCCCTAGATCTTAGATCTATTGTAATTTTTATTGGCTTGGCCAAAATTTACAAATTTTATATATTTGGAAAGCCCTCGACATGTAGAATATTTTAGTTCTGTTGGAATTCAAATTTGACCTAGTTTAAATTATTCAAATTTCAAATTGAGAGTTTGAGTAAATTTGTCATAACTTTAAATCTATAAGTTCAAAAATTGTAAATAAAATTGTTTAGAAACCTTAGAATATGTGCAATATTATGCCTCTGTTAGAAAATATTTTTGTAAAGAATTTTATATGACTTTTGTACTTAATATTGATTAAATACTTTTTAGGTGTTATTTTAATGATTAAAATTGATTTTCATCATTTATTCGAATAACAAATGACTTAGTCATATTATGACCACTTTAGTTACAAAAGTTACTTAGAAATATTTTTGCCTTTTTAAACAAAGAAATTTCTTCCTTAGAAAATATTTGATAAATATTTGACAACACTTTTCCTTAGAAAATTTCAACATCTTAAAAATGCTAAATCTTTTCCTTAGAAAAATTTAGCCTATAGAAAACTTAGTTGTTTTATTTTGATAAGTGTTGTCCTTAGAAATAAATTGCATTGCATGCATGGCATATTTATTGTATAGTTGTACTCCTCATAAGAAAACTTCTTCCTGATTTTCTATAAGTTAGGATTATTTTAGACATAGTGTTTTGGTAAAGTGCTATGCACTTAGACACTTGGGATCCTCGACATGAAGACTAGCAGGCCAATGAAGACTTAGCCAAGAAACTCCGAAGACATCTCCAAGAAGCAAAAACACTTAGAAGAAAATCAAGAGGAACTTCAAGAAGACCAACCCCTTTATATCTCTAAGTCTTTCTCTCTTTCTTTTCTTCCTTTTTCTCTTAGACTTCGTGGTGGCTAAGTTATATCCAAGACCAGCCCTGGTGATATCAAAATCATCAAGTCCGAAGAATCATCAAGTCTGAAGAATCATCAAGTCCGAAGAAACATCAAGCCTACAAAATTTCAATGAAGACATCACATCAAGGAGAAAGTTACAAAGACCTGGAGATGGTCCTCGGAAGACCAACTAAATCTTTCTCTATCTTTTTCTGCCTTCCTATCCCTCTTTCACTTTGGACATAGACCCCTTTTTGATCATGATATTGCCACCTTTGAAGTATGTTGGATCCTAGCGGCATAGTGAGATGAAGCGGCCCGGAGACTAACCTTACATATCCACGTACATGAGACCTGTTCCACAATTATAAGTGGCTGGCCGGGTGTCTGTCTCTCTCACTATAGTGAATATCCAATTTACAAAGAGTTGTTAATAATTGTTGATCACCTTGAAGAATAGACTTAGTATTTTCTCTAAGAATTTATGCACATCATGACCAAGTCCTTAGAGTGCTAATGGAAGATGAAGAAAACTACAAAGGAGTTGAAGAATTCAAGATCAAACATGTTAAAGACTTGGAGTAGCCTTACAACTTAATCAAGTTGATTTATAGCAAGTTATTTTTATGACCTTGGTCCTTAGTCATTTTTGACTAAACATACTTGCCTTGCATTAACTTAGAATATTTTCATGGCATCACATGCATCTCTAGTCCTTAGGAATACTTTGCATATCATGCATGTCATATTTTTCTAAGTGTTGCATTTATGCTTGTATGTTTATTTGTCGCTTGTTTGACTTGTTAGAAATTTCGGAGAGAAACGAAGGCTTTTGGAACTGCTACTCCTGCTCTCCCTGTTGCCAAGGCAAGTGGCACACCCCCATAAATTTCCTAAGTATTTTCTATGCATGATTTAGTTATTTTTCCTATGCATGTGTCGGACTTAGTAGATTGCTATGCAAGACTTGTTTAGAATTCCCTACTCCTTTGTGTCTAGGAACCTATATAATGACTTAGTAGAATTGTTGATGCTATGCAAAAGTGTTTTATGGAAAAGCTTAAATTCTACTAAGTTAATGTACCACCTGGGTGGAATTGGTTTTGAATGGTTTATGTTGAGTGCTGTTCCTTAGGGGTGACCTCTAAGGGATAGTCACTTGTGGATGGCCACCCAGGGTATTAAGGGACCAATGTTTTCTCTAAGTGAAGATTGCTTCTCGTGCAACCATTAGTCAATGGGCTCTGGCTAGATGGATTAAGTTGCATGGACTCATCCCGACTTGACAGGTGGTGGTAGTTGGTTAGTTGGGAGCGCGTCAAGTCAGTATGGGATGGTGAAAGTGCTTCTGAAAAGTCTCGTCTCAACTCTCTCCTTTTCCTTAGCACAAATTGTGTGCTTGAGGATAGTTTGGGTTTGTTGGGTCTAATGGTGAAAGTGCACAAACTCTGCAGAGTGTAAAACTAAGTACTTAGCCGTGTCCCCGGTTACGGACAATTTGAGCAGCTGATCAAGGATTCAACGGAGGCTCCCAACATTCCAACTTCTTAAGTTAAAACTTGATGGGTGAACAAGGGTAAATGAGACTATGGTTTTCATGCCATAAAGTCTTATTCATTGATGAAAATGTTTTACAAAGAGTTAGGCAAAACTGGCTTTATGCAAAATTAGCCTTGAACTACACCAGCCAAATATGCATACAGGTTATTAGAGTTATTCCATTAAGTGTCCACCATAGTGTCACTTGCCAGATCCATTTTTAATGGAATCTGACCCACTCTGTTGCAAAATTTTACTTGTTACAGGTTATTCAGATGACGAGTGAAGTTACGTTAAGGATTTCGAGTCTGCAACCAACATGTTTTCGCCTGTGGCAGCATGAAGATGATGGAGACTCACTGCTATGTTTTTCCGCTGCTTTACTCTTTCAAAGCTAGCTTTATGCTATGTAATTTGTAATGAATATTTTGTAAGTCTGGATCATCGATTTAATAAAATTGATACTTTGTTGTGATATTACATCGTAAACTGTGTGTGCAAACGAATCGATCCAGGGATTTGCACTATACACAGGGACTTGCCATTTTCTAAGTGCAGGTCCGCTACAGATGGTATCAGAGCACTGTGTTGCCTGTAGGTTCGAAACCCCTAAGTTTGGATAGAAATAGGTTTGACCATAGGATTGAAAATCTATTTTCATTCAGTTTTCTAAAAACAAAACTTTTCATTTTATCTTCCTCGTACTCTCATCTTCTATCAACATTCTAAAGATATCTTACCGTATTCTAGATGACCATGTATATAGTTTGAGTCCGAGACTTCAAATGGAAATGCTACGATTTAACATGAAGCACTACCTGGATGGAAGAACATTGAAGAATCCAGATTCAGAGCTCAAACACTTAGAAGATTTTCAAGAAAGTTGAAGAAGAAAATGAAGCCCAAGGAGATAGACTGAGACCACCATTTAATTTAGAACAACGATATCGTGTTAGTGTATTGATCATATCAACTTAGGTTATGTGACAATACTAGATTGTTTATTTGTGTTTGAACCATGTTGCTTGATGTTTGTTAGAGTTTGTTTGTAAGATGATTTTCCTTATTCTGCTGTGTTTGGGTTGGATTCTTCCTTAGTCTCTTTCTAATCTCTACTCATCCATGATTAAGCCACCCTATCCTAAAGAGCAGCAAGTCCATCAAGAAGTGACGATATGCATGTGAAATTCAAGTTACATGAGCTAATGCATCATAGAAGCTTACTACCCAGAAGAAGGATATATGAAGAAGTTGCAACTATTCAACTGGAGGTGCAAAGAGCTTACACAACCACAATAGTTTGAGAAACGATAGTTTAGCTCAAGTCGTCTTACAGACTGGAAACTCTCTGTCGGACAAGTGAGGTGACCTAGTGTTATCATACGAGATTTACCAATCTAAGTACAAGGTAATGATTGAGTACAACATGGATTGGCCCCCATGATGAATACTCACATTATTCACTCTTGCTATGAGGAATGGTAAATCTGAGTGACATACCTATAGGAGAGACGACGATGTTTATCCTAAACCATAGAATGGTAGGTATATACAACCCTATGTGAGGTGCCGAAATGTATTAGATTACAGTGAGGATAACCACAAGCAAAGTTTTGGAGTTACCCTACAATCGAAGATTTGTCTACTATGAGAGTTAGGTTAGTTGCTTGGAAGCTGGAAGCTGTGAAGATGAAGCACATGGAGAACATCAAATGATTGGAATTTAGAGGTCATCGTGAAATCCTCATAGCTTGACTTCAGATTGACCCAGGAGTGACCCTTCAATATCAAAAGCAATTCAAGAGGTTTCTGATGTCATACAACCCTACCATGATGGAAAAGTTCGACTCAAGGATTGAAGAAAAGATTTCAGACTAGCGCAAAAGTTTCTTTTAAGGGTGGTAGCCCACCGAGATAATTTGATCCAAGTTGTCCGAACCCATCTTTCTTTCTAGCCTCTCCGAATCTCGGGGACGAGATTCCTTTTAAGGGTGGTAGTCTGTAACATCTAGGATTTTTCAAGATTTTGAAAAATAAGAAAAATTAAAAACTTTTTGAAAAACTATATGTATGTTGATTTGAAAAGAAAATTCATGCATGCATTCATCATCATATAGCTTTGTTTGCATTTGGATATTTCAAAAGTTGGAATATTATTTCCACTTGAAAACATATTTTAGAAAATAATCGTGAAGACGCAATTTATGCTCTATATAATATTTTGATGATGTTATCTGTTCCATTTTAAAATTTGTTTTGTTTCAATTATATTTATCTGAAACATAAGTTTCAAATATGATAGTTTCAAAATTTGTATATTGGGATTTTACTAAATTTTATTTAGGCACAAATATATTTATTAAAGACCCATTTTCAAATTTGACAAAAGAGTCAAATTTGCATTTAATCAAATATTCAAAATTTTATTTTTGAAAAATGTTCAAAACATTCCCACAAATGTTTTAAAAAGATAGATATGATTTTTAGAAATTTATAGAAATTTATTTGACTCATTTTGGACCTCCAAATCAAAAGTTATAAAAGAAATAAAGAAAACAGAAAAAAGAAAAAGAAAATACCTGTAACGTCAGCGATGACGTCAACATGACGTCACCGTATCCTCAACCTCCAGCACGAATTCTTCCGGTGGAGTTCGTTTGAACTACGGATCAAATCCGACCCCGTTTCTTGCGGGATAAGTAGCCCGAGCGCCCCCATATAAACCCCAGCCCCTCCGCCCTCTTTCCCCCACAAACCCTAAGCTAAATCGCCCCCAGGCTGCCCGATTTCGAGCCGCCATTGCCGCCGGCGTATTTCTCCGATTGCGGTGACTACCGAGCTCCTCAAGCCCTCCCACGCCTCTCTTACTCCTTATTTCGTTTTAAACACACTAGATTGATGGGAACGTCCACGACCGAAGCTCGCCGGCGAAGAGCTTCTCCGTCCGCGCGTCCCCGCTGCTTCCCGGAGGAGTTCGACGACGCCACGGTCTCCATCGTCTTAGCCGCGTCTCGCCGCACCCCTGCATCGCCTCCGCTTACCAGGGGAACCACCGGAGCTTCATCCTCGTCGACAACCGAAGCGCAGCGCCGCCGTCTTCCTCCGCTCCGGCCACCGGCGCCGCCATCTCTCGGTCAACACCCAAGGACCGCACGATTCCAATCCTACGGCCCAGATCAGATCACCCCCCCCCCCCCCCCCCCCCCCAAAAGGTATCTTCCGTTCCCAACCGTAGATCTAGATCTGGACGGCCCTGAGTATTTCACTTATCCACGTCATCGCCCAGTCAGCAGCCACGTAGACGTACAGTCAGCAGCCCAGTCAGCTCCGCGTGGAAAATATTTTTTCTATTTAGATTAAATTGGTAGTTTTACAGAAAAACCCCTAGATCTTAGATCTATTGTAACTTTTTATTGGCTTGGCCAAAATTTACAAATTTTATATATTTGGAAAGCCCTCGACATGTAGAATATTTTAGTTCTGTTGGAATTCAAATTTGACCTAGTTTAAATTATTCAAATTTCAAATTGAGAGTTTGAGTAAATTTGTCATAACTTTAAATCTATAAGTTCAAAAATTGTAAATAAAATTGTTTAGAAACCTTAGAATATGTGCAATATTATGCCTCTGTTAGAAAATATTTTTGTAAAGAATTTTATATGACTTTTGTACTTAATATTGATTAAATACTTTTTAGGTGTTATTTTAATGATTAAAATTGATTTTCATCATTTATTCGAATAACAAATGACTTAGTCATATTATGACCACTTTAGTTACAAAAGTTACTTAGAAATATTTTTGCCTTTTTAAACAAAGAAATTTCTTCCTTAGAAAATATTTGATAAATATTTGACAACACTTTTCCTTAGAAAATTTCAACATCTTAAAAATGCTAAATCTTTTCCTTAGAAAAATTTAGCCTATAGAAAACTTAGTTGTTTTATTTTGATAAGTGTTGTCCTTAGAAATAAATTGCATTGCATGCATGGCATATTTATTGTATAGTTGTACTCCTCATAAGAAAACTTCTTCCTGATTTTCTCTAAGTTAGGATTATTTTAGACATAGTGTTTTGGTAAAGTGCTATGCACTTAGACACTTGGGATCCTCGACACGAAGACTAGCAGGCCAATGAAGACTTAGCCAAGAAACTCCGAAGACATCTCCAAGAAGCAAAAACACTTAGAAGAAAATCAAGAGGAACTTCAAGAAGACCAACCCCTTTATATCTCTAAGTCTTTCTCTCTCTCTTTTCTTCCTTTTTCTCTTAGACTTCGTGGTGGCTAAGTTATATCCAAGACCAGCCCTGGTGATATCAAAATCATCAAGTCCGAAGAATCATCAAGTCTGAAGAATCATCAAGTCTGAAGAAACATCAAGCCTACAAAATTTCAATGAAGACATCACATCAAGGAGAAAGTTACAAAGACCTGGAGATGGTCCCCGGAAGACCAACTAAATCTTTCTCTATCTTTTTCTGCCTTCCTATCCCTCTTTCACTTTGGACATAAACCCCTTTTTGATCATGATATTGCCACCTTTGAAGTATGTTGGATCCTAGCGGCATAGTGAGATGAAGCGGCCCGGAGACTAACCTTACATGTCCACGTACATGAGACCTGTTCCACAATTATAAGTGGCTGGCCGGGTGTCTGTCTCTCTCACTATAGTGAATATCCAATTTACAAAGAGTTGTTAATAATTGTTGATCACCTTGAAGAATAGACTTAATATTTTCTCTAAGAATTTATGCACATCATGACCAAGTCCTTAGAGTGCTAATGGAAGATGAAGAAAACTACAAAGGAGTTGAAGAATTCAAGATCAAACATGTTAAAGACTTGGAGTAGCCTTACAACTTAATCAAGTTGATTTATAGCAAGTTATTTTTATGACCTTGGTCCTTAGTCATTTTTGACTAAACATACTTGCCTTGCATTAACTTAGAATATTTTCATGGCATCACATGCATCTCTAGTCCTTAGGAATACTTTGCATATCATGCATGTCAATTTTTTCTAAGTGTTGCATTTATGCTTGTATGTTTATTTGTCGCTTGTTTGACTTGTTAGAAATTTCGGAGAGAAACGAAGGCTTTTGCAACTGCTACTCCTGCTCTCCCTGTTGCCAAGGCAAGTGGCACACCCCCATAAATTTCCTAAGTATTTTCTATGCATGATTTAGTTATTTTTCCTATGCATGTGTCGGACTTAGTAGATTGCTATGCAAGACTTGTTTAGAATTCCCTACTCCTTTGTGTCTAGGAACCTATATAATGACTTAGTAGAATTCTTGATGCTATGCAAAAGTGTTTTATGGAAAAGCTTAAATTCTACTAAGTTAATGTACCACCTGGGTGGAATTGGTTTTGAATGGTTTATGTTGAGTGCTGTTCCTTAGGGGTGACCTCTAAGGGATAGTCACTTGTGGATGGCCACCCAGGGTATTAAGGGACCAATGTTTTCTCTAAGTGAAGATTGCTTCTCGTGCAACCATTAGTCAATGGGCTCTGGCTAGATGGATTAAGTTGCATGGACTCATCCCGACTTGACAGGTGGTGGTAGTTGGTTAGTTGGGAGCGCGTCAAGTCAGTATGGGATGGTGAAAGTGCTTCTGAAAAGTCTCGTCTCAACTCTCTCCTTTTCCTTAGCACAAATTGTGTGCTTGAGGATAGTTTGGGTTTGTTGGGTCTAATGGTGAAAGTGCACAAACTCTGCAGAGTGTAAAACTAAGTACTTAGCCGTGTCCCCGGTTACGGACAATTTGAGCAGCTGATCAAGGATTCAACGGAGGCTCCCAACATTCCAACTTCTTAAGTTAAAACTTGATGGGTGAACAAGGGTAAATGAGACTATGGTTTTCATGCCATAAAGTCTTATTCATTGATGAAAATGTTTTACAAAGAGTTAGGCAAAACTGGCTTTATGCAAAATTAGCCTTGAACTACACCAGCCAAATATGCATACAGGTTATTAGAGTTATTCCATTAAGTGTCCACCATAGTGTCACTTGCCAGATCCATTTTTAATGGAATCTGACCCACTCTGTTGCAAAATTTTACTTGTTACAGGTTATTCAGATGACGAGTGAAGTTACGTTAAGGATTTCGAGTCTGCAACCAACATGTTTTCGCCTGTGGCAGCATGAAGATGATGGAGACTCACTGCTATGTTTTTCCGCTGCTTTACTCTTTCAAAGCTAGCTTTATGCTATGTAATTTGTAATGAATATTTTGTAAGTCTGGATCATCGATTTAATAAAATTGATACTTTGTTGTGATATTACATCGTAAACTGTGTGTGCAAACGAATCGATCCAGGGATTTGCACTATACACAGGGACTTGCCATTTTCTAAGTGCAGGTCCGCTACATCCTCCCACGAGCCGATGGAGTCTTCAGGCAGGTTGAGGAGCCATGACAGCGTGGAATCCCTTAGCGCGTGGGAGAACCAGTTGGCCATGACCTTGTCGTCCCCTCCTGCAGCTTGGATAGAGGTGGTGTAGAGCTGCAGGAACTCGATGGGGTTGCTTGACCCGTCGTAGCCCTTGAGAAGGGCAGGCCTGAACTTCTGTGGCCAGACCACGCGGCGCAGAGCGCGGGTGAAGACCATGCAGCCGGTGGTGTACGTGGCGGTTCCGTCCTGGAGAGCCCTGCGGTTCTGCTGCCCCGCCTGGCCGATTTCCTCGACGAGGCGGTTCCGGAGGTCCCTCTGGCGCTCCATCCCCACCCGCGCGTCAGGCGCGGTGCGCTGCACGATTTGGCAGTCGCGCGGCGAGGACGCATGAGAGGCAGCCCTCTGCGCCGCAACCGGAGGTGGTCCCGGTGGTGGCGGAGGCGCACCCGGCGCGGCCGTTCCTGCGCGGCCAGAGTGGTGAACCAGCGAGCGCGACGGAGCGGGGCGCGTCGTCGCGATGTCGACGAGGTGGTGGAGGCAGTCGAGCCAGTGGTCGTGGGCCTCCGGATTGGGCCGGTAGCGGAGAAGCTCCTGAGCGATGAGCAGCGCAGTGTGTGGACTGGGCTCTGGACGTCCCTGAGAGGACGCGCTTTGGCGCCGAGACGGATGCGAGGACTCAGCGTCCTCGTGGTGCTCGGGGTAGACGTCCTCGTTGTCGCGGCGGTCGCCGTCGCGGCGATCCTCGCTCTCGGGCTCCTCCACGTGCGGACCGGTGTTGGCGCGCTCCGCTGTGCGGCTCCCGCGAGGGCGGCCGCGGCGGCCGCGAGTGGTGGCGCCGCCGGGCTCAGTATCAGCCCTGTCAGCTGTGCGCCTGTTGGCGCGTGTCGTGCGAGTGTCCATCATGGCGCGGAGGCTGGTCGAAGGTTGAAGACGCGCCTCAGCCCCCTACCTGGCACGCCAAATGTCGGAGAGTGACTCCCACGAGACAGGGGTGATCACACTCTGAAGAGTTGTTCGATGGGGGGCTGAACGCGTTGGTCAAACAACCCTCAACCGGCACGGCGACGGTGCTCGTCGAGCCTGAGGAGGGACATCACGACAGAGACAGACACCAGCCCGTACCCAGGTTCACGGCCCTCGGAAGGAGGTAACACCGCTACTCCTGCCTGTCTGTATTGCGCTGCAGAGGGTACAGTACAATGAGCTTGCCGAGGGCTCTCTTATGGCAGTGTGGAGCTCAAGGAGGGAACACTAAGGTCTTCTTCCTCCTCGAGTGCGTTCTGCTAGGCTACGCTATGGTAGAGTGCCAAAGGTTTTATCGATGCGAATCGGGGATCCGGGCGTCCGGGGCTCGATCCCCTGCTACGGAGGTGCTCCCTCTCCTTTTATAGGCGCCCCGGGCCTCATCCCTGCGTCCTGCGCGGTGGAAGGGTTCCCACATGGCGACGAAATGGAGGGGCGGGATGCACCGCAGCTGGGTTGTCCATGGACTCGGTCCATGGTCGTAAAGCCTGCCCTTGAGGCAGGAAGACCACCGTCCGCGCAGGACGGCCAGCTGGTGCCGCAGAGATCGTGGGGGCGCCCACGGTGACGTCGTCGTTGGAGCGTAGCGCCGGCCATCCGCTTTATCACCAAAGGGGAAACCTTCGTAGTCCAGTGCGGGGGGCACAGCTTTGTTGACCCCTTTAATCACCAGAATGGCAACTGCGGTGTCGCCGTCACCGCGCGCAGGCGCGCGCGTCAGTCTGCGGCCGCGGCAGAGGCCATGTGCGCTCTGCGGCGGTTGCTTCACAGCGAAGTATCTCTACACGGCCTGAGCGGCCTTGTGGAGGGATTTGCGTTGACTCCTCTCCAAGGGAGAGAGCCTTGTAGAGGGGCAGTCGCGGGGGGAGCCTCTTCAGGCCTTCGCTGCCCTTCAAGCCCTCTCGAGGACTTCTCCCCTCGAGAGTCTCTCACAGTGTTTGGCTTGGTCCTTAGTCATTCTTCGATACCGTCGCGTGCGAGGGCTGTGGAGAGTGGGCCCCGCACACCCTGGATTCCATTGCTCCGACAGCAGTGCTAGGGGAACCCCATGTTCCACTGTTGCGACAGTAGCCCCCGGGCGTGGTCCCGGCGGCTTCGGTCTTCTGAGGCTGTCGGGGCTATGACCAAAAAGAGAGTCAAAGAGGGTCCCGGCGCCTGGGCATCTTGCACTGCTTGATGGGGCCCGCCAGGCTGAAGTAGACACGAGCCCCGAGCTTCGTTTGACTGGGTCGCACCGCACGTTGCGATTCGTGCGGGCCTCGGACGTGGTCGTGCATCCAACGGTAGGGTCGCTCCAAAGTCGGCACATCTCCTCGATCCCCGCGCCCGTCGGAGTAATGGGGCCGCGACGTGACGCGAGGGATGTGTCCTTAGCTATCTGTTGGAGGCTGGACTGCCGGTACCGACTCATTTCACCAAAAATCATATGCTCTCAACCCTCTGCTCCACCCTCTGCTCCTGCGCCGCCGACGCAGATCCAATGGTTCGCACCAAGAACGCCGGTCAGAAGAAGCCGAAAGGCGCTGTCGTGGGATTGTCACGACAGATGTTTCCGGTGGAAACTTGAGTATGGGGACATGGCGACTTCTGACATCGAGAGCTTGTCTAGCATGGCGTGGAGAAACCAGGGTTTACCCAGGTTCGGCCCCTCTTCTTGAGGTAAAGACCTACTCCTACTTTGCTTTATTGATAATGGGGATCTCGAGAACCCATCGAAGTGCATGACCCATGTCTTCGTGCTTGGCGCAGGTGGTAGGGAGGTTATCTCTGTCCAGTCATTGACGAAATCAACCAAAGCTTGCGACTTGATAGTTTTCTGTGGCTCATAATTGATATGATAGGGGCCCATTTCGATGGCCCACTTTGCGATTCTGCCTGTTGCCTCTCTGTTCCTGATAATTTCTGCCAATGGAGCAGAACTCACAACTGTGACCGGGTGTTCCTGGAAGTAGTGAGGCATTTTCCAGGTTGCCATGAAGACTCCGAAAACTAGCTTTTGCCAGTGTGGGTACCTCTGCTTAGACTCTGTCAAAGCTTCACTAACATAGTAAACCGGCCTATGAACTAGGTACTCTTTTCCTTCTTCCTTTCGCTCCACCACAACCACGCCACTGACGGCTCGTGAGTTGGCAGAAACATATAACAGTATGGGCTCTTTACTCGTGGGAGCCGCTAAAACTGGAGCAGAAGACAATGTTTTCTTCAGGTCCTCAAAGGCGTCATCAGCTTCCTGGTTCCAGACAAACTTGTCTGGTTTCTTCGAGAGATTGTATAATGGTAGTGCTTTCTCTCCCATCCTCGCAATGAACCGGCTTAAGGCTGTGATGCAACCTGTCAGCTTCTGAACGTCTTTCACATTCTCCGGCTTCTGTAAATTGATGATGGCTTTGATTTTCTCCGGGTTTGCTTCAATTCCTCTCTCTGAGACAATGAAACCCAGCAGCTTCCCTGCTGGAACTCCAAACACACACTTGGTCGGGTTTAGCTTCATCTGGTACTTGCGAAGATTGGTGAAGGTCTCTTTCAGGTCATCAAGGAGTGACCCAGCTTTCTGCGACTTGATCACAACATCGTCGACATAAGCGTGTACGTTGCGTCCAATCTGATTCTGAAAACAATTTTGAATGCACCTCTGGTAAGTTGCACCTGCATTCTTGAGACCAAACGACATGGTTTTGTAACAGAAAGCACCGAAAGGTGTGATGAACGAGGTCTTCTCCTGGTCATCCACATTAAGTTCGATCTGGTGATACCCGGAATATGCATCCAGGAAACATAACAACTCGCTGCCGGCTGTGGCGTCTATGATTTGATCGATACAAGGTAGCGCGAAGGGGTCTTTGGGACAGACCTTGTTTAGACTGGTGTAATCCACACACATGCGCCACTCTCCGTTTTTCTTCATGACTAGGACTGGATTGGCCAGCCACTTAGGAGGATGTACCTCCATGATAAACCCGGCTGCAAGCAAACGGGCTATCTCTTCTCCTATAATTTTCTTCCTCTCATCATTGAAACGGCGCAAGCCATGTTTTACCGTCTTAGCTGCGGGATCAACATGTAAGCTGTGCTCGGCGAGTTCGCTCGGTACACCCGGCATGTCTAAAGGAGACCATGCAAAGATATCCCGATGCTCACGGATGAACTCGACGAGCGCACTTTCCTATTTCGGATCCATGTGGGCTCCTATCGAAAACTGCTTGGAGGAGTCCCCTTTAACAAAATCGACCATCTTAGTATCTTGAGCAGATTTGAACTTTTTCCTTTCTTCTTCGTGAGCCGGCTTATCCAGCACCCGTTTATCGTTCGGGTCTACTTGAGACTTGTAAAACTTGAGCTCTTCCTCTGCACAAGCCTGCTCTGCCATGAGAGCATCGCTTTCGTCACACTGTATGGCCATGTCTTTGCTTCCCTCAATTGTGATGACTCCCTGCTGACCCGGTATTTTGAGCTTGAGGTAGACGTAACACGACCGGGCCATAAACTTGGCGTAAGCCGTTCTTCCGAACAAAGCATGATACGGGCTCTTCAAATCCACGACCTCGAACGTCAGGAATTCTGACCTAAACTGCTCCTTGCTTACACCAAACGCCACCTCCAATGTGATCTGTCCAACTGGTCTTGCCGACTTCCCTGGGACTATGCCGCGAAAAATTGTTGAGGTGGGTTGCATACGTGACTCGGCAAGGCCCATTCTTCTGAATGTGTCCAGATATAAGATATTGATGCTGCTTCCTCCATCCATCAACACCTTGTTTAAAGGGAATCCATCTACCTTTGGAGCCACAACAAGAGCCAGAAGTCCTGGGTGCTCGACCGCTGGTGGGTGATCTTCCCGGCTCCATCTAACTTCTTGTTCGGACCACTTCAGGAATCTCGGGATGGCTGTTGCCACCGCATTGACAGCTCTTTCTTTCAACTTCTTGTCTCGCCTAGACGTGCTGGTGCAATGAACGTGGTAGTGCCCTTGGCTGTTAAGCTCCTTCGGGTTCTGCTGAAACCCGTTCATCTGCTGGTTTTGTTGGGACCCAGTCATGTTACTCGGACCTCCGTTTGACCCGGCTCCCTGGCAGGGTCCTCCTTGGTTCCCATTATTTCCATTGTTCCCACTGTTTCCGCGTTTCCGCTCCATGGCAACCTCATGTCTCTTCCACGCCTGTAGGTCCGCGCACTGAGCCAGGGAATGATTCGACCGCTTCCCGTTCCGGCTATGCTTTGGACATGGCATATTGTAGATTTCACTGATGTTCGGCACTCTCTGGGGACCTCTGAAATTGTTGTTCGGCCCTTGGCTTCTATAACCCGTATTCTGCGTATTGCCGACGAATTCCGAGTGTCCGCCTTCAAACGGACGCTTGTTATTCTGGTTCTAAAAATTCTGATTCTGATTCGGGTTACGACCTCCATTGCCGTTCTTGCTCATCTGCTGCTCTTCAGTCTCGCCTGGTCTTTTGTTTGTAGCGGCGTGCTTGTTGGCAGCAGTCACAATTTCTCCTATTGTGATATCTTTGCAAGTCGGGTCTTCCTTCATACGTCCCAGTTTCTGTGTCAAAGGGTCGTAACAACAGTTCTTTTCCATGTACAGCAGGGTAGTACCGGGTGAAATATTGACTGACGAGTGTAAGATTTCTGTAACCCCGGACATCCATTGTCGGGTTGTTTCGGTCTTTCTCATAACACACCGATCCAGATCCGCCTCTGTGAATTGCTTCTTGCACGTGTGCCAGAGAAGTTCTTGATGAAAGCCGCCTTCAGTTCATCCCAGGAATTGATCGAGCGAGCCGGGAGTCTATCTAACCATATCTTGGGTGCTCCTTCCGCCATCATAAGATACATGTAGCGGGCACACAAATTCGGTGACGCTTTCTTTATGTCCATAGCCATGATGTAACCGCTCAACCATGTTTCTGGATTCATGTTCGGCTCGTAATTGCTAACCTTATTCGGTTCTTTGAATTTTTGGGAAACGGCTCCGATCTGATGGCATCTGACAAGCACTTCGGTCCTGTTAAGTTTGAAGATGTGCCGCCTCCATGACCCGGCGCTGGTGAAGACACGGCCGGTCTGGGAGCAATCACACCTCCGGCTTCGGGAAGCGCTGCAGCTGATGCTGCGCGTCTCGCTCGTGAGCCGTCCAAAATCGACTGTGCAACTGACACGGCGGGTGATACGTCTCCAACGTATCTATAATTTCTTATGTTTCATGCTTATATTATACCAATTACTACATGTTTTATATACACTTTATATGGTTTTTATGCATTTTCTGGGACTAACCTATTAACAAGATGCCGCAGTGCCAGTTCCCTGTTTTCTGCTGTTTTTGGTTTCAGAAAAACTGTTAAGGAAATATTCTCGGAATTGGACGAATCAAAAGCGAAAGTCCCTATTTTTCTCGGGAGCTTCCAAAACACCGAAGAGGATACGGAGGAGAGCCACGAGGCGGCCTCACCTGGTGGAGGCGAGGCCCCCCTTCTGGCCGCGCCACCACGTGGTGTGGGCCCCTCGGGGCTCTACCGCCTTCGCCCTTTCGCC
Organism: Poa annua; assembly: GCA_026929855.1. Lineage (NCBI taxonomy): Eukaryota > Viridiplantae > Streptophyta > Magnoliopsida > Poales > Poaceae > Poa > Poa annua. The sequence goes on from CM049434.1 coordinate 59,941,937, forward strand.
TACAAATACCCCCCAACAAAATAACCCTAGGCACCCGAACACTTTTCCACGATACATTCCAGAACCGCCGCCGCCGTCAACCCTAGTTCGGGAGGGTTCAGAAGCTCTTCCCGGCACCCTGCCGGAGAGGGGAATCATCACCGGAGGGCTCTACATCACCATGCCCGCCTCCGTACTTATGCGTGAGTAGTTCATCCTTGGACTACGGGTCCATAGCAGTAGCTAGATGGTTGTCTTCTCCTATTGTGCCATCATGTTTAGATCTTGTGAGCTGCTATCATGATCAAGATCATCTTTATGTAATGCTACATGTTGTGTTTCCTGGGATCCGATGAATAATTGAGTACTATGTCATTTGCTTCATTATATATTATGTGAGTGCGTTATTTATGATCTTGCATGCTCTCCATTACTAGTAGATGCTCTGGCCAAGTAGATGCTTGTGACTCCAAGAGGGGGTATTTATGCTCGATAGTAGGTTCATGTCTTCATTTAATCTGGGGGAGTGACAACAACCTCTAAGATTGTGAATGTATTGTTGCTACTAGGGATAAAACAGTAGTTATTTGTCTAAGGATAATTATGCTACTTACATTACACACTTTACTTAATGCAATAATCTGTTGCTTGCAACTTAATACTGAAAGGTTTTGCGGATGCTATACTGAAGGTGGATTATTAGTCATAGATGCAGTTGGATAACGGTCTATGTATCATGTTGTAATGCCTAAATGAATCCCACACTAGACACAATGACTTGTACATGCATCATTATGCAGTTCTTTATTCTGTCAACTGCCCAGCTGTAATTTGTTTACCCTCATGTATGATATTATTATTTATGGAGAGACACCACTAGTGAACTGTGGACCCCGGTCCTTTTCTTTAAACTGATAATACAACCTACTGCAATCCTGTTACTTTCATTTTCTGCAAACAAACATCATTTTCTACACATATGTTTAATCCTTTGTTACAGCAAGCCAGTGAGATTGACAACCTCACTGTTAAGTTGGGGCAAAGTATCTTGGTTGTGTTGTGTGCAGGTTCCACGTTCGTGGTTGACACCGGTAGTGCGCCCTGCCAAGGTCAACCGCAGCAACCTTCGGAAGAATTCTAGTTTCCTACTGGTTCGATAAACCTTGGTTTCACAACTGAGGGAAATTTGCTGCTGCACTACTTCATACCTTCCTCTTGGGGTTTCCCAACCCCAACAACACCACACCGGTGCATCAAGCTCTTTTCTGGCGCCGTTGCCGGGGAAACTAAGCTCTTCTGCGAGGGGAGTCTCTCACACCCAATCTTTTTATTATGTTATTGTCTTGCTTAGTTTATTTTTATTACTGTCTTGTTTGCTTAATATCAAAAATACAAAAAAAATTAGTTACTTGCATTTATCTTTTAATTTCGGTTTCATTAAAATTTGCTGAAGATGGGTAGTCCTGAAGTTGAAGTTCATTCGATTAAACAATAAGGAGGAGAAAGTTTGAAAGATGCATGGTATAGGATAAATGATGCTCATCAAAAATGCACTAAAAAACATTCCACTTTAATCCTTCTTAGGAATTTTTATATTGGTATTTCTAGTTGGTATAGGTATGTTCTTGACACTCTCACGGGGGGCAATTTTCTTGGTACTTATGCTTTGGAGGCCTGCAATTTAATTGAGAGTTTGGTGGGATCACCACCACCTATTAAAGAAACTAAACCTGAGATCACTCTGGAAGATGTTATTAAAAGGTTGGATTCTATGGAGAAATTTTTTCTTGATAATGCTAGCAAGGGTAATGGATCAATAGAGGATATTAATGAAAGAATCACTGCTTTAGAAACTAGTAACACCCTTGATACTCATAATCATAGAATTGATGGATTAGAAGAGGCTATGGAAACTTTAAGTTCAACTTTTTCCTCTATTAAAACTAAGAAAGAGAAAGCTTTTGTGGGGAGGGAGCAAAAGTTCATCTATACTCCCAAACCAAAACCCTCTAGTATGCCTAAAAATGATGGTAATGATTTACGTAATAGGACACCTTCATGGATACCTAAAGCACCTATTACAACAAACCATGTCTTGGATGAAATTAGTGATGTTGCTGCTTCATCTCTTGGAAACACTTGAGTTACACTTTCTGTGCCTAGCTGAAAGGCGTTAAAGAAAAGCGCTTATGAGAGACAACCCACTTTTTATTCCTGTTATTTTATTTTGTTGAGTCAAGGAACATGTCTACCTCTGTAGCAATTCCTTTGTATCTTTATTTTATCGCATTGTTGTGTCAAGTTAAGCCTCTAGTAGAAAGTTGATGCTAGATTTGGATTCCTGCGCAGGAACAGTTTTCTGCTGTCCACCGTTTAATTCATAACTCTCTGCAGAAAAATTGAAAAAAAATCTGATATTTACTGAGCGTGATCCTCATATATGTATGCAACTTTCATTAGTATTGAGTTTTCTGATTTGAGCAAGTTAAGTGCCTCGAAAAAATTCGTCTTTACGGACTGTTATGTTTTTTATAGATTCTGCCATTTATTTTGCATTGCTCCTTTTGTTGTTTTTGAATGGATCTTTTTGTTCCATAAAATACCAGTGGCTGTAACTAATGTCCAGTAGCATGTGTAATGGTTTTGTCCATGCAGAATATGAGAATTTTTTATTATGCACTAACCCTCTAATGAAGTCTACTTTGAGTTTGGTGTGGAGGAAGTTTTCAAGGATCAAGAGAGAAGGATGATATGATGTGATCAAGAAGATGAAAGAGCCTAAGCTTGGGGATGCCCCGTGGGTCACCCAAGCATATTTCAAGAAGACTCAAGCGTCTAAGCTTGGTGATGCCCAAGGCATCCCCTTCTTCATCAACAAACTATCAGGTCATCTCTAGTGAAACTATATTTTAATTCCGTCACATCTTATGTGCTTTACTTGAAGCGTCTGTTTGTTTTTGTTTTTGTTATTGTTATTTTCATTCTCTGAATAAAATGGATCCTAGCATTCCTTTGTGGGAGAGAGACACGCTCCGCTTTTTCTTATGAATACTCGTATTCTTCACTTATATTTGTTGAGTATTCTTCTATGTTACTTCATTACTTTCAGCTCTCGTTTTTCATGCATCTCTTGTTAGAGCTGTTAGTTTTCTTATGTTATACTCTCTTGTTTCATTGTTAAATACTTGGAGAGTTTATGTTTAAATAAGTTGATTGGTGTTTGGTTGGAACAGAAAAAGTTTAATGTGGTAGATGGCATAACGAAAGGATACATAATCTTGTAGATAATTAAATTGTGTCGCTTGAATCATTGATGTTTTTTTGAGATATTAATATGCTTAATGGTAAACATGATGGTTTAGTAAAGTGGAAAGATTAATGGTTGGTCTAGAAAACTTGAAACTGTGCCACACTTAAATATCCAGTTGATAGCATAATGATATATGACTTCTAATGTTAAAAGCAACCGTAATGACTTTGTTTTATGCGCTACGGTCAGGGTCCCAACAGTGACTTGTTCATTTGCCACAGTCCCTCATGGACTGATTTTCATTATGCCTTGTAAGATCATATTGCTTGTGAGTTCCAACAGGGTCCCAACAGTGACGGTTGGAATCTTTTTGCTTGTGAGTTCTAAGCTGCGGTTTTCATGGCACTTCCACCACCATATTTGCTAGCCTCTTCGGTACTTTGCATTGCCCTTTCTCACATTGAGAGTTGGTGCATACTTCGCGGGTACATCCAAAACTCGTGGGAGACCTTCATCATGTTCTCCTACACATAAGACAAATGTCTTCCTCAAAACATCCACCATACCTTCCTATCACAGCATTTCCATAGCTGTTCTGAGATATATTGCCATGCAACTTTCATCTTACATTACATGAGTTGTTGTCATTTATGCCTTGGATGATTCTTTACAGCTGATGTGCGGTTTTACCCATGTTACGCTAGATCATTGCATATCCTGCTACACTGGCAGAGGCACCGTTTCATACATTATGTTTTATTCATTATGAGTTATTTGTACCAAAAGTGTGTTGTCATATTAGAATGTTTGCCCCTAAAAGTGAAAAGAGCCATGGAGGCAATCGAAAAGTGAAATAGAAAAACACAATAAAATAGAAAAAAGAGAAAAGAGAAAAATAAAAGAGAACGAGAAAAATAAAAAAGGGGAGCAACATTACTATTCTTTATCCACACTTGTGCTCATGTTTTAGCACTTGTAGTATTCGTAGTCATCATTTGTGCTCATGTTTAGCACCTTTACTCCATATGAGAGAGTTTTCATGTTTTACTTGCATAACTATGTTGGGAACTTTACATTATAGTACTTGGCTTGTATATTCCAATGATGAGCCTCCTCAAAAGTGCTCTAGGTCTTCATGAGCAAGCAAGTTGGATGCACCCCCACTAGTTCCATTGGAGAGCTTTCATACACTTATAGATCTATGTGCATCCGTTGTGTGGCAATCACTACTCCTTGCATAGCTTCGATTATAAGACTTCCTCTTGTCTAATTATGACTTTCAGCTTTGTGAGACTTTCTTCCGTTGGCCTTCCAAACCCCCCTTAATGTTCTTTTAGCCACAACATCCTGGTGCCAGGAACCAACGCTTAACGCTTGCTTGTTTTTAAGTGAACAAATAGAGAGATGATTTTCTACGTGCATATTGTTATTGCTTGACTTGATCCTAACACAAAGTTGTCATGAGTGTTGGATGCATTAGATGATTATATTGTTGCTCTTGAAGCTTAAATCATCTTTAATATCTACTTTGCACGCTTGATTGTTCTTTAGTACTGACTCATTGAAAGTTTTACTTTGTTCTTCCTACTTGTTTATACATTACTCATTTGATATCAATATAAACTACAACTCTTATTCATTTGATCTCAATTTACATGCATTACATTATTATATGATCAAGATTGTATGAAAGCATGTCACTTCAGAAATTATTCTTGTTATCGTTTTACCTACTCGGGACGAGTAGAACTAAGATTGGGGATGCTTGATACGTCTCCAACGTATCTATAATTTTTTATGTTCCATGCTTATATTATACCAATTTCTACATGTTTTATATACACTTTATATGGTTTTTATGCATTTTCTGGGACTAACCTATTAACAAGATGCCGTAGTGCCAGTTCCCTATTTTCTGCTGTTTTTTGTTTCAGAAAAACTGTTAAGGAAATATTCTCGGAATTGGACGAATCAAAAGCCAGAGTCCCTATTTTTCTCGGGAGCTTCCAGAACACCGAGGAGGATATGGAGGAGAGCCACGAGGCGGCCTCACCTGGTGGAGGCGCGGCCCCCCTTCTGGCCGCGCCACCACGTGGTGTGGGCCCCTCGGGGCTCCACCGCCTTCGCCCTTTCGCCTACAAATACCACCCGACAAAATAACCCTAGGCACCCTAACACTTTTCCACGATACGTTCCAGAGCCGCCGCCGCCGTCAACCCTAGTTCGGGAGGGTTCAGAAGCTCTTCCCGGCACCCTGCCGGAGAGGGGAATCATCACCGAAGGGCTCTACATCACCATGCCCGCCTCCGTACTGATGCGTGAGTAGTTCATCCTTGGACTACGGGTCCATAGCAGTAACTAGATGGTTGTCTTCTCCTATTGTGCCATCATGTTTAGATCTTGTGAGCTGCCTATCATGATCAAGATCATCTTTATGTAATGCTACATGTTGTGTTTGCTGGGATCCGATGAATAATTGAGTACTATGTCATTTGCTTCATTATATATTATGTGAGTGCGTTATTTATGATCTTGCATGCTCTCCGTTACTAGTAGATGCTCTGGCCAAGTAGATGCTTGTGACTAGTAGATGATGGTGCACAGAAATTCTATAATTGGAATTGGGATGACAATGAAGAGCAAAATGAACAGCCAGATGTAAATGAGAGCAATAATGAGCACAATGTCAACAACTCAAATGAAGAAACAGTGGCACATGCAGCAGCAGACATGGTTATGCCTGATGGAGTGGAGCAACTAACACCTGAAGATATTAGGCTATATCTTGAACATGAGAGTGTTAAAGCAGCACGTACCGGCAGTCAAGAAGCTATTGGCCACCATGTTCCACAGATGAATATGATTTTTGACACTGAAGAACAAGCATATAAATTCTACAATGAGTATGCTTTGATATGTGGTTATTCAGTCAAGAAAGTTGGCAATTATAAAGGAAAGAATGCAGGCGACGAAAAAGGCACAAGAAGAACTTACACATGTTACAAGTTTGACAAAGTGATTGCAGCTGATGTCTTGGAAGACAGGAAAGCGAAGACACAAAAGAGACACTATGAGAAACTTGGAAGGGAACCACCTGAAAATTCAAAGAAAAGAAGGAGAAATGTTAACGAGATCACTGGTTGCAAGGCAAAAATGGTAGTTACTTTGAAGGAAAGTAAATGGCATGTTACAAACTTAGAGTTGCATCATAACCATGAGTTATGCCCAGAAGATGAAAGCAAGTTCCTACGCTCGCATAAAGACATGACAAGTCAAGAGAAGCTTTTTGTGCGCACTTTCACATCTGTGAAGCTCGCGACAAGGAAAATTATGGCTATACTTACTTATCTTAGAGGTGGCAGACCAAAGGATGTTACATATACCAAAAAGGATGTGAGCAATGTCATGACAGCAATAAGATAAGAAGATAAAAGAAATGATATGATGAAGGTTCTTGACTATTTTCGGAAAGGAAAGATGAGGTCCCCCGATTTCACTATGAATTTAAGCTAGACAAAGCAAACAAGGTTGAATGTATATTCTGGGCTGACGGCTTTGCGCGAGAGATGTATGACTTGTATGGTGATGTCGTTAGATTTGACACAACCTTCAAGACAAACAAGTATAATCTCCCGTTTGCCCCATTTGTTGGTGTTACCGGGCACGGTCATAACTGCTTGTTTGCTTGCGCAATAATAAACAATGAGCAAGGAACCACTTTTAGCTGGCTGTTTGAAACTTTCAAGCGCTGCCATGGAGGAAAAGAACCAGTGACAATCATCACAGATCAAGACAAGGTGATAAAAGTTGGTATAGATGCAGTTTTTCCGAGAACTTGTCACGGGAACTGCTTCTTTCATATCAAGAGGAAGGCGGAAGAGAAGTGTGGGGGCAGTTTTGGAAGAATTCCTAATCTACACATTGACTTCTCGGACATCCTTCGGAACTCACTAACAATTGCTGAATTTGAGAGTTTGTGGCCAGAGATGATTCAAAGGTACAATGTTGGCCACCTAAAGTACTTGAAAATCATGTGGGACAACAGGAGTAGGTTTGTTCCTATGTATTTCAAGAGGAATTTCGGTCCTTTTGTCCACTCGACCGCTAGAAGTGAAGGAACAAATTCAATCTTCAAAGACAATGTAGGCTCTACTTACAGTGTCATCAGCTTCTTGGGTGAGTACCAAAAAAAATCTGAAAACGTTGAAGAGTTGGAAAAGGAGCAGAACTTGGTTACTAGGACTACTGAACCTAACTACTGCTTGTACACAGAACTTGAAATACAAGCTGGTCGCATCTACAATCGGCCTATATTCTACAGATTTCAGAAGGTAACAAAGTTTTCTTTAAAGCTTCATGTTGATGAGGTTGAGAAGCATGTGAGATATGAGGTTTACAAGAGTCCTATGCTACAACTCAAAGAGATCAGGCCAAGAAGGTATCTTGTCTCTGTCAACATGGATACCAAAGACTTTTATGTATTTGCTGCAAGTTTGAAAAGGATGGGTTGGTTTGTGCTCATATCCTTAGGGTACTTACACATCTAAACATGTCTGAGTTGCCTGACAAATACTACATCAGTAGGTGGAGACCAAAAGAGAGAACATATTTGAGAGAAAGAAAATTTGGTGTTCCGATTGACTTCACAACAAGCAACAAACATCTGCGTCACAGCGTGCTGTCTCGGAGACTGAACAATGTTTCCTCTGAAGCTTCGGAGACATATCAAAAATACATGTACGTAATGGAAGAGGTAAACAAAATAGAAGAAAGACTTGATGAGATGACACTAGAAGATGAAGCCGAGGAAAATAAGAAGAGGCAAAATGGAAAACAACCAGTTCCAACTACCACAACCCCAAGTAAAGATGATGGATATGGTGATTCTATAAAAGATCCAGATGTTGCGCCTTCAAAAGGTCTACCAGAAAGTTCAAAGAGGCAAAAAACCTTTTTTGAGGAGCTATTCTCAAAGAATAAGATAACATGCAGCCACTGTCGCTCTCAAGAACACAACACTGCAACTTGTACTAACAAACACCTTCCCAAAGTTGCAGCAGAAAACAAGAGTACAAAAGGCAACAAGAAAGCACCTGGTATGACCTATAATTATCAGTAATATGCAAAAATCATTGATGTAGCAACACAGGAATCTAATTCTTTTTAATTTTCTGTTTTCACAGTGGCTGATGGTACTGCTACAAAGCAAACAAAGAAAAAGAGTGGTAATGTTCAGGGGAAAAACAGTACAAACAACAAAGATGCATCAATGCAGTCTGGTTGTTTGTAAATGACTTCATTTAGTACAATTTTGATACTCACATAAGGTTACAAAAGTGTTTATTTTATTTTCGAAATTTGAGTACAAAGTATAATGGATTTTACGAAATGCCAACACAACACACCAACCTAATATTTGTGTTTTCCTTTTGATTAATTCAGGTCTGCTTGATGCTGCTCATACAAAAAAGCACGGGAAGAGAAAGGCAAGGGGAGAGGAAAAGGACACAGGGAAACAGAAAAAGTGGCCACTGCAGAATTTCAGCAAGTTACTACGAAGCCAAAACCTTGATTAGAAAACCTGGTTGTTTCTATATTATTACATTGTATCCATTATGTAAAAGTACATCAGAGATGAGATGATGGATTGAATTGTAAGGACAAATTTAATATGGGACAGTATTTTTTACGTCTCCCTAATTTATGATTTTAAAACATAACAAGTAGAATGTTGAGTGCATACCTTGTATGTACGCCACAAACTCCATATCGTTTGATAAACATGTCCTTGGTTACTCCCACTTGTTTTAGAATGTTGCCGGTTGTTTAGTCCAAATAACTGTTAATGCATAAAATAGAGAGAGTAAAAAATTCAGAAAATGAGGAAAAAAAGAGTAAAATGTATTCTGCTCTAGCATTAGTTATCTTGTAAGAATGCTTCATAGTACCTTGTCGATATAGTAGGGGAAGTACTGATGCAATATAAGCAAACAGACACAATATTCATTGTGCTGTAGCATAGACATCAATAGCTCTGATTGTTTCATTGTAGTCTTGTGATAAAAAAAGGTTGAAATACAAAAATAGATAAGTGTACTCTTTTAATGACAACCAACATAAGCTTGAAACTTTTGTGCATACACAAACAAAAAAAAGAAAACAACACAATTATGTCTGTTTGGCAAGTTGAAGATATTGATTGTATTTCTAGAGAAAGTTGCACTAAAAAGACAATATCACAGCGTGACAAAATAGTATCCGGTACCGGTACTACACGTTTACAAAAAAAGTAAACTAAAACATCAAAGCCATTTCGACAAAAACTTGCGACTTGAGGAGTTTTTGTATCATCGCATCGAGTTTTGCTCTTTATCTTTTGCATCCCTGAGCTTGCAGCATGCTTGAAAAAGAATCCTTAGTGTATATCTGTTACTACAAAAAATAAAAAATATAATATAAAGTTAGAAGCAGTGTAGTTCTCCCAAAAAAATATCTCCAAGGATGTTCAAAAACGAAGAGTTGATTGATTAAATGGTCTACCTTGGTTTTCAAAGACAAGCAGCCAAAAAATTTACATCAAGTTCCGTGTTATGGTCGCTCATTAGAATGTCATGGGCATATTTCATGTGGAAAAGGGGTATGTCTTTGGGTGAGAAGTTACACTTTGGTAGACATCTTGGAACAAACAATTCCATATACTTCATACTGAAGATGCCACAGTCATTTCTGTGAAAAAAAGGCATAACAATTAAAATATCAGGGAGGCAGATAACAGAAAAGGAACATAGAGAAAATAAAGAAAAAAAATTGTACTTACCCAGTAATTTGTTTTCGTACATTCGGGTAGGCTCTACCAAATGTGTTAAAGTTCATTTGCTTTAAACCAGCCTCTTCCCATGTTCTCTGGAAGTTGTTAATCTGCTTATATAGAAGAGACAAGAAACTTGTTATCATATAACAAAAGAAAATAAGCTATATAGTACTGCAGAAAAAAGACTTGTAGATTTTCAATTTACCATTATATCATCTATTCCCTTGTGGTACAAACTTTCTTGACCGAAAAATGAGTCTAGAAAAATGAAATTGCGGTACTTGATGTCTACCAAAAACATGAACCAATGCTTGCTTGCTATAGTTGGGAAGTATAGCTATAAAAGGAGAGAAAAAGTGATTCAAAAATAGATAAAAATAACAGTATGAAAAAACATAGTTCTCGGATTTTTATTAAAAAAATACCCCGTTGGAGAGATGTAATTTGTGAGCTCTATTTGCGCCGCTGAAAGAATCTAACGCTCTTTTGTGCATAATCACCTTTCCTTCTTCGGTCCTCCATTTCTGTAGAAGATAATCCTGTTTTGAACCAAAAACAATGTTATAAATAATTAAGGAAGACTAACTATTTTTTATTAATAATAAACAAAGAATTATTTTTAAAACTTGAGATAAGAAAAGAAGACTTACTGAAATAGTATTGAAGTAGTGTTTCTTTGTATTCCTTGGATAGTTGTCTTTGAAAAGTTTGCGACAGAATGCATTCATTAACCAGGCATCTAACCACCCATCAAGTTTTAGTGAATTGCCTAACTGCAACATTTTCACTCTGACTGTGTCTATATTCACAGCCCAATCCCTCGAATCATAATAAAAAGAGGAACTAAAAGATTAGAATGTTGAACTATATTATGCTGATTAAAACAAAATGCTTTTAACAAAGTCTGTACGAAAACACAAAAGTTCAACTACAAGTGTAATAACTTAGTACACAAAAAAGAAAAATACTTACAATTGATGTTGTGCATCGTCGCATAAAATTGTGACAGCTTCCCATATTTTATTTTCAAAAGGATCAATTGAAGGACTTTGGCTTGGATTAACATCATAAGGAGAACGTAGATACTTGCTCCTTGGAGGAATTCTTTTTGGTGGGCAGTTTTCCTTGCCGGGACGTGATCCAGAATTACCAAGAGACAAACCTGCATTGTACAATTCATCTGTTGCATCGGACATATTATTGCAGTTGTATACAAAAGACTTCTCCCCAAGTATCTGAAACCCTGGTGTTGAATCCTGTTAGTACAAAACAAATGCTCTCAGCTCACTGAAATGTTTAGATGAACACACAACTTAAACAAAATTCAAATGCCAAACGAATATATATTTAACTCTGAAACACATAAAGTTATTGCTGAACAAGTTTACTACTGAGACAAGTGTCATATTGAACAGTAAGGGGGGATTTTTTATGTACATGAAAACTTACTTTCTCAAAGTTATTCAACAGTTCCCTTGCGGGTGTTTTGTTTCTTGCGTTTGAACCATAATTTTGTTCATCATTTTCTTGGAAAAGCCTCCGACCAACAATTAAAGCTTTCGAATAATCCTGTAAAAATTGAGAAGAAATAAGGTAAAGATATTTAGATATAGGAACATGTTAAAACATACCAGAAAAAAAAAATAAAAAAAAAATCCATAGACACAAAGTAAAAAAGTACAAAAACCTATAGGCGATTTACAATTGCTGCTGCTGTATTGCTTCATGCTTTCATGGTCTTCGGTTGATATTGTTGCTAATGGAGACACCTGCGTTAACGTTCAAACAGAAACACATATAAAAAGATATGAAAACCAGTCAGATGAAAAAAGGATAAACCATATGTTTGCACAAAAAAAGAAAAAAAGAAATCATAACTAAAAGAATAAAAAGAACTTACCAGATCAACAAAAATGCGTTGTTGCGTCAGTGTTTGTGTTCTTATTGGAGAATTTGTGAGACCTGTAGTGCTTGTAGCCCTTTGAGCACACTGGATGGACATTTCATATTCATTGTTGTCACCCTCCTTGAATGTAAAAAATTTAGATTAAACAAATTTAGATAGTGTGCAAAAAACTGTGGTAAAAAATATTGATTACTGTAAAAATAAAATAAAATAAAAAGGTACTTACAACAGCATTGTTATCACTTGAAAGTTTAGTGTTGGAGCTTCTGTTACCATTTGGACTAGAGATGTATTCATCTTTGGATAGATTTTTGTCCTCTAAATCTTTGCATCTTTGGATAGCTAACTGAAATATTCCAATCGAATTGGACAAATTAAAAAATTGAGCACGTCATAAAAATGGAAAAGGACTGAATATATTGAAAAGTGTATAAATGGAAAAGAAATTAATACTTCGCAATTCTGATTATAAGTGTAATCGTCCATTTCAAGTGGTCCATGTAGTTCAGGCTCTTCAATATAATTCCCATTGTCGTCCATAGAATCCATAAGCCTAAATGATGGTGTTTCATCGTCTTGAAAGTAGTACTTGCTTATAGATATCTCAAGATATTGACTCCTCTTAAGTATAACTTCTGTTTCCAGCTTACTTTTTGCATTGTTTTCAGCTAGAGAAAAAGTGGAAAGGGAAAAATGTTAAGATTTTGACTAAGAAAAAAGAAAGTACATAAAAGGTTAGTAAATATAAGATTAGCATACCTATATTGACATCTCTGCATTTGTTGTTTTCATAACATTCATGCTTTTGTTTTGCATTGTTTACTTGTTGAGGACACCTTTGAGAATAGGTCTGATTGTATATCAACCAAAAAGTTATAAGTACAATTGATGTTGCAAAAACACAAGATACTTTTAAGTATTGTATATGAAATAAACAAGCAAAATGAAGAGCTCTTACTTCATTGTTAACTTGTTCATTTGAACCAGAGAACTCACATATTTCCTCATCAATGCATCCTACATCACAAACCTTAACAAGATCTGAAGCAAAACCATTGAAACCCTGCTGTTCATCTTCAACGCATTTTTTATTAAGATCCATAAGACTCTCTATTTCTACAAGATAGTGAAAATCATAAAAATAAAAACAAAATAAAAATCTTGCATGAAAGTAACAATTTAAAAATTATTCTAGTAAAAATGTTATCAGTTTCATAAGGTTTTTGTACCTCCATTTGTCCTGTTATGATCCATGGATGAAACAACATCTTTCGAAGAGACATCAGCACATTCTGTATCAGTCTTAGTTTCGTCAATCCCTATAACCATATGATGAAGGCTTGCTGATTTAATTCCCTGAGAGCAAGTTTGCTCATGACCGTTTGTGACCTTCAAAAAAAAGGAACAACAAATAATGAAAAGCCCATAATATGAAAAGGACTGCACTCCAGGTAGTAACATACTCATATATTACATTATGGATTGGTCATGATACCTCACAATTTTGAAGATTTGTTTCTGTGCCTACTTTGCTGTTCTCACTCGGGCCAATAGTCTTTTTGGTGATAGACTTATCTGAATCTTGTGAATTAGTACGTCTTCTTTTCGTTCGAATTAAAGCATCAACTGATTTGAAAAGATGGAAGTCTCATAAGAACATATTAATGTACTACATAAATCTGCATAAAACTATAAAACAAGGAAAAGGCTAGAATACACTTACTGTCACGTTCATCTTCTTCTTCATCAGGTAGTATTTCAGTACTGCCTGAGTTAATTGTAGACTTGAATGATGCTTCATTTGAACTCGAGATTTTAATGGTGTCCTGTGAACCATCTTGACTTGACACAAAAGCTTTTACAATTTGTAGGACAAGAACTTTGGCTTTCAAAGACATTTTGGTATCTTCATCTTTCATCAGATTTGCATATATTGTTGATATTTCTTCTTTTAACTATATAGAACATCAAAATAAAAATGATATTGATATAGCAACTTAAGATAAAAAGACAGTAGAATGAAAGTAAAAAGGATATAAGAAATTTGTAATAATCATCCTGAGAGCAAATACTATATACCTTGCTCCCAATTAGATCTCCAATTGCTCTATCAATATCATTCTTAAGGTCATCAAGAGAGGTGACATTTTCAGAATCTACCTTGGTTGTGCTTGAGTAACATGTATCAGCTAGATCTTTCACCTAAAAAAACAAAAATCTATGTTGTACTTTGACATGTACACAAAAAAAGTAAAAAGACAAAATGAAAATGGCAATTACAAAATTGAAATGATAAAGATATTAAACTTACTGGATATGCTCCATATTTGCCATGGGTATCCATAAACATATCACTAAAAACTTTGATCAGGTTTCCATTCCAAACTCTGATTCTTGGAATAGTTGGTGGCAACTGAACTGGACCAAAGTCAATAAAGTCAAGACAGTAAACCTAGCAAAAAGAAAAATGAGTTAGTACTTAAAAAAAGGGGAAAGGAATAAGACTTTATTGCCAAAAGAAGCAAAAAATAAGACTTTACCGCCAAGTGATATATATAACCGCCAAGTGTCTGAGTAAGTTGGTCTGGATTAGCAATTCTTTGAGGTACTTCTTGATGTAGACCATCATCCATTCATGAATGAACTTGGACCAATTTCTATCTTTTATTTTCTCAACCACCACTAAATCTCCCATGTACTTGGTACTAATCTTTGTACTTGAATTAGGACAATAAAGTGTTGCTAGAGCGACTGATGACCCACAAGTATAGGGGGTGTATCGTAGTACTTTCGATAAATAAGAGTGTCGAACCCAACGAGGAGCAGAAGGTGCTGACTAGCGGTTTTGATGAGGATTTCACTGTAAACACTAGCAGACAAGTTTTTAGGCGTTTTTGGTAATACAGATAAATAAAGTGCGAGTAAATAAAGCGCGGCAATTATAATTGCAGCGAGTGGCCCAATCCTTTTTAGAGCAAAGGACAAGCCGGTTTGTTTACTTATGATGACCAAACGTTCCTGAGGACACACGAGATTTTTGTCTAGTGCTTTCGCTTCATATAGATGATTAATCTTTAGTGTTTCGATAAGTGTCGTGTGGGTGAACCTATGCTAATGCACTGCCCTTACTAGGACTAATACATACTTGTGATTATACCCCTAGTAAGCATCCGCAAATACTAGAAAGTAAATAAGATAAATCTAACCACAGCCATAAACTCTGAGATCCTGACATCCCTCATGCATCGAGATACTAACGGGGGTTTAGGTTTCTGTCACTCCGGCAACCCCACAATGTAACATCCCAATATTTTGGAATGTTTAAAAATCACTAAAATTTGAAACTTTTGTTTTTATTAAAATAAAATACTAAAATTCTAAAAGAAACCAAATATATTTGTCAAGATGATTTAATATTTTTTCAAATAACCCTTCATCTTATAAAATGTTTCATTATTTGATTTTGAATATTTAACTTTTGACTATTTACTATATTCAAAAACCATCTTTCAAAAGTGCCTTAAAGTTATTTAAAAGTATGCCTAATTTGTAAAATGGTTTTCATAACTAAAGTCAACATATCATTTTCCCAAAGACAAAACTTTGCATAAAAGTATTATTAGTTTGAAAATGAATCCATTATATTTCCCATTTCTTTTAAAATAATTATATTTTGTTATTTTACTATTCTACCAAAATAAAAATAAATGCTTATTGAAAATGAGTTTAAGATAACTTAATATCAAACATATATGATTGTGATAATTTCATAAATTTTATTTAGCCCCAAAATAAATTTATTAAAACCCTAATTTCAAATTTGACATAGAGTGTCAAATTTGTATTTTATGAATATTTCAAAATATTATTTTTCAAAAGTGTTCAAAACATGCCCACAAATGTTTTGAAACAAAGATATGAATTTTACAAAATTTTAGAAATTAATTTGACTCAATTTGGAGTCTTAAATCAAAAGATATGATAGAAATAAGAAAAATCAGAAGAAAAAAAAATGATGACGTCAGCACGTCTTCAACCTCCGGCCGGAAAATCCTCCCGAGATCAACTCCGATTCGTTTCCAAAATCCGGGCGATTCGTCCGTGATTTTTTGCTCCCGTGCGCGCCTACAAATACCCCTCGACCCCGGCTTAGATTCCCCTCTTTTTCCCGATCCAATCGCGCCGCCAGGTCGTTGAATTTTGCCGCCGGAGTTCTTCCGCCGCCGCCATGGTTTCCTTCTTCTCCGGCAAGGTGAGCCTCCCCCCGCGCGTTTGTCACTCCACCATCTTCTCCGTGGCAATGCGCACCTCCCTGACTCCTTATGTGTTGTTATTCGCCACCGAATCGAAGAAACAGTGCATGACCCGAAGGTTGCCGACGACCGCACCACCGCAACCGCAGCTCGTCGTCGTTCGAGGAAGCGAGACACGAAGCCGTCGCCTTCATCTTCCTAGCCGCGAGACGCCCAACCTTGTGGTGGCCTTCCCGACCCCAGAGCACAACCGAGACGACCGGCGCGTCCACGACCGAAGCTGCTCCACCGGCATCCGACTCCGGCGAGCAATTGCTAGGGAAGGAGAGCCCCCGCGCAGCCTTCGACCACACCGGATGCTCCGCCACCTCTCGCCGCGCGTCTCCGTCTCCTTCCCCGAGCCCGGAGACCACTGGAGCGACGACAACGCCCATGCCCGAGCACCGGCGCCACCGGCCTCGCCATCTCCGGCGAGAAGCGCCGCCCAGGTTGGTCCAAGCCTCCCGATCCGTCGGATCTAATACGAACGCCCCAGATTAGATCCATTGCCCAAACGGTACCACCCAGTAGGATCGTGCCATGTGGCGGCCTCGTCAGCAGCCCAGTCAGCGCCAGCGTGGAATTGATTTTTTTCTTATTTAGATTAAATTGGCAATTTTACAGAAAAGCCCCTGTACATTAGTTTTATCATATATTTTTCTCTGTTTAGCAAAATTGAAATATTTTTATATATTTGGAATCCTTAGAACCAGTAGAATATTTTGGCTTTATTAGTTTTCAAATTTGACTTAGTTCAATTTATTCAAATTTCAAATTAAGAGTTTGAGTAAATTTGACATAACTTTAAATCTATAAATCCAAAATTTGCAAATAAAATTGTTTTAGAGACCTTAGAAAATTTGTAATATGATGCTTCTGTTAGAAAATATTTTTGAGCATTATTTTGACGATTTAACAATTATAGGTTTAATTTCAATAGTTTGAGTAATTTTGACATAAATTTTGATAGAAACATTATTTTTGAGTAAATCCAATTGCTATAAATTTGTTTAAATCCCCTCTGTCCATTAGAACTGTTTATAAAATTTTGTTATAAAAGTTTAATCACATAAAACTTTAATCTTGTATTTACCCCTTTTATTATATTTGGCTATAATAGAATTAATTAAATATCATTTATAGCTTCATGCATACTTTATAAATTTCACAAAAGGTAGTATGATATTTTCTTGTAATTAAAGATTGCATTTCATGCGTAGCATAATTTATTGTATAGTTATACTCATAGGAAAACTTCTCTCTTATTCTTCTCTAAGTTAGGATTATTTTCGACATAGTGGTTTTGAAAAAGTTGTACTTAGACATACTTGGGATTTTCAACATGAAGCTAGAAGATAAATGAAGGACTTAGCCAAGAAAACAGACTCTGGAAGTATCTCCAAGAAGTAAAAGCACTTAGAAGAAAAATCAAGAGGAACTTCAAGAAGACCAACTCCTTTATATTCTCTAAGTCTTTCTCTCGTTTCTTTTCTTCTCTCTTAGACTTCGTGGTGGCTAAGTTATATCCAAGACTAGCCCTGGTGATACAAAAACCATCAAGTCTACAAAATTTAAATGAAGACATCACCAAGGAGAAAGTTACAAGGAAGCCTGTAGATGATCCCTGGAAGACCAACTACATCTTCTCTATCTCTTTCTACCCTTCCTATCCCTCTTTCACTTTGGACATAAACCCCTTTTTGATCATAATATTACCACCTTTGAAGTATGTTGGATCCTAGCGGCATAGTGAGATGAAGCGGCCCGGAGACTAACCTTACATGTCCACGTACATGAGACCTGTTCCACAATCATAAGTGGCTGGCCGGGTGTCTGTCTCTCTCACTATAGTGAATATCCAATTTACAAAGAGTTGTTAATAATTGTTGATCACCTTGAAGAATAGAATTAGTATTTTTCTCTAAGAATTTATGCACATCATTACTAAGTCCTTAGAATGCTATTTGAAGATGAATAAAGCTACAAGGGAGTTGAAGATTTTGAGAAGCATGTGAAGACTTGGAGCGGCCTTACAACTTATTCAAGTTGATTTATAACAAAGTTATTTTGTCGAACCTATGACCTTAGTCCTTAGTCATTTTTGAACAACATATTTGCCTTGCATTAACTTAGAATATTTTCATGGCATGACCTGCACCTCTAGTCCTTAAAAATATTTTGCACATCATGCATGACATATTTTTCATTAGAAGTTTTATGAAACTTGTTTGTTCATTATGTATGTGTCTGTATGCGTTGTGTTGTTGTGTTTTATGTTGATTGTTGTATTGTTGTTTGTCTATATTGTTTAGATTGAACGGAGAGCTCCGAGTTACGTTGAAAAGAGTTGTGAGCACCGACAACTTCCAAAGGCAAGTGGCACATCCATAAACCTCCTACTATTTTCTATATGCATGACTTAGTGTATTTTTCTATAAGCATGTGTTGGATAGTACTGCTATGCAAAGACTGTTTAGAATTTCCCTTATTCCTATGTGTCTAGGTACCTATGAAATAACTTAGTAGAAATATTGATGCTATGCAGTTGAAGAAAAGTTTTACAAATTGTTAAGTGGCTACTCAGGGCTGTGCTTGTGGTTGTCTTCGCCTAAGGTAGTTTCTACTATACTTAGGGCCGTGAGCATGGTGGTTTTCACCTGAGAGTACACATCCACTAAGTTAATGAATCACCTGGGTGGAATGGTTGAATGGTTTATGTTGAGTGGCTACTCAGGGCTGTGCTCGTGGTTGTCTTCGCCTAAGGTAGTTTCTACTATACTTAGGGCCGTGAGCATGGTGGTTTTCACCTGAGAGTGCACTTGTGGATTGCCACCCAGGAACAAAGGGATTTGAAGTTACTCCAAGTGAAGATTGCTTCCAGTGCAGCCATTGCCAATATGGGCTCTAGCTTGATCAACTAGGTTGCGTGGACTCGCCCCGGCTTGACAAGCAGATGTAGAGGATGTTAGGTGGAACGGGTCAAGCCAGTATGGGGAGGGAAAATGCTTCTGAAAGATCTCGTCTCATTCTTCTCCTTTTCCTTATCACTTACAGAGTGTAGAGGATAGTTTGGGCTGAATGGGTACAATGGTGAACGTGCACAACCTCTGCAGAGTGTAAAATCTAAGTACTTAGCCGTGTCCCCAGTACGGACAATTTGAGCAGCTGATCAAGGGCGTCAACGGAGGATCCCACCATTCCAATTTCTAAGTTAAAACTTGATGGGTGAACAAGGGTAGAATGAGACAGTGGATTTCATGCCACGGATGTCTCGATTTGAAGAAAAGTGTTTTCAAAAGAGTTAGGAAAAATTTGCTTTATGCAAAATAGCCTTGAACTCCACCAGCCAAATATGCATATAGGTTATTAGAGTTTTCCACTAAGTGTCCACCATAGTGTCACTTGCCAGTTCCATTTTAAATGGTTCTGACCCACGTTGCTGCAATATTTTTCTTATTGCAGATTGTTCAGATGACGAGTGAGGTGTCGTTTAAAGGTTTCGAGTCTGCAACCAACATGTTTTCGCATGTGGCAACATGAAGATGATGGAGACTCACTCTTATTGTATTTCCGCTGTTTACTCTTTCCAATGCTAGCTTTATGCTATGCAAATTGTATCGAATATTTTGTAAGTCTGGATCATCGATGTAATAAATTTGATACTTTGTTGTGATATTACATCGTAAACTGTGTGTGCAAACAAATCGATCCAGGGATTTGCACTATACACAGGGACTTGCTATTTTTAAGTGCAGGTCCGCTACACACAATTAATATTCGAAAACACAATGCATTCCCCTAGGCCCATAAAGGTGAAGTGTCATGTAGTCGACGTTCACATGACACCACTAGAAGAATAGCACCACAACTTAAATATCAAAACATTAAATATTACTCAACATAGTTCACTACTAACATCTAGACTTCTCCCATGTCCTCAAGAACTAAACGAACTACTCACAACACATCATTTGGAACATGATCAGAGGTGATATAATGATGGGTAACAATCTGAACATAAACCTTAATTCAACGGTTTCACTCAATAGCATCAATAACAAGAGTAATCAACACCGGGAGAGTTTCCCCTATCAAACATACAAGATTCAGCCCTAGATGTTACAGCGGGAACGGAGTGGACCGATGGAGATGATGGTGTTGGCAGTGGAGATGGTGGTGATGATGATCCCGATGAAGTGCAGCTCGATGACGGTGACGGTGGCGACGATTTCCCCCCTCCGGGAAGGGATTTCCCCGGCAGATTTCTCCCTGCCAGAGAGCTTTTCTCTCTCTGGTGTTTTCCGCCTCGTGGAGGCGGCGGCTCGGTTTTCGTTCGAACCCCCCGACCTTAGGTTTTCGGGGGGTGAAGTACGCGAAGGGGTAGCGCCAGAGGTGGGCCAAGGCCTCCTCACCACCTGTCGGCGCGGCAGCAAGGGGAGCCGCGCCACGGCATGGTGTGGGCCCCCTGGGCCCCACCTCGGGCTCCCCTTTTGGCCTCCCCCATTATCTGGCAAAATAGGAATTTCATCTTTTTATTTTGGCTTTCTGAGCTTCGCAAATAATGCATCCTGACGGTGCTTTTTCCAGCAGATTCCAGGCTCCGGTGATTCATTCTCCAATAATCATCAAACATGCAAAATAGATGAAATAACATAAGTATCATCTCTAAATATGAAATATATCAATGAATAACAGTAAATTATGATATAAAATAGTGATGCAAAATGGACGTATCAACTCCCCCCAAGCTTAGACCTCGCTTGTCCCCAAGCGAAAGCTGAACTCAGTAAACATGACCACAGGTTTATGGAGTGAAGTGTCGATAAAGAATATACGGACAAGAAGCATCACATCTATTAATACACAAATCATCTTAGATCACAACCCCATTGATATAACTCAACTTGTAACAAGTAAAGTAAAATCACAATAAGGTGCATAGAGACAATCAAGTTGGTGTTGGCAAACTTCGTTCTTGGTCAGAGAACAATGAACAGATTGAACTTACTCTTCAAAACAGTCCTCTTACAGTAGTTGCTAACTTCCAAGATTATATCTTTGAGATAACGGCATTGTGCTAAACAAGGAAGAAATAAAGACATGATCAATAATACAAATGTATAGATGGTTGAATCACAACAACTCAAATGCTTGCTTAAGACAGAGGGAAGTAGGTTTACTGACTCAACATGAAAGTAAAAGATAGGCCCTTCGCGGAGGGAAGCAAAGATACAAACATGTGCTAGAGCTTTGAAGTTTTGAAATCATATAGAGAGTATGAAATAAGTTTTAAGCTATGTATGTCGTTGTCAACGAATGATAGTGAATGAAAACTATATTTACCATGTTGTCTAGACTTTCAAGAGCGGCTCCCATTGAAGGACGTTATTTCTACCCAAGGGTAGATCATCCCTCTTCTCTTTAATTTACACATGCACACTTTTTATAAATTGGGTTGGCACTCCTCCCCACCATTGCTTACACAATCCATGGCTAACCGAATCCTCGGGTGCCTTCCAATCCATCTCAAACCTTGGAGGAGTGCCTATTTTTGAATATCATAACACTTTGGAACTTTCTTTTTGATAACTCATTGAAAACCATGTGAAGAGAATTGAACAATTAAACTTGGGACTGGGCACCCCATTTGCCAGCTCATTTGAAAGTCTATCTAACAAGTTAAACATAGAGTAACCCACATACTTCCTCATGAGCTAATAAACAGTGACACAAGTAAGGGATAATAATTTTGAATAAAGATAGCACACGAAGTATTTACTTTGAGTGGCGCAAAATACCACATAATAGGTAGTTATGGTGGACACATATGGCAAAGGTTTTGGCTCATGGTTTGGATGTCTGAGGAGCATTCCCTCTCGATACAAGGCTTTGGCTAGCAAGGTTGGGTAGCAAGCAAAAGAGTCGATGGATACAAACAAATATACATGTAGTAAGAACAATCATGCAATCTTCATTGGAAGCACAAACAATTTTAATTTGTGAATAGTAAGCTTATGAGCTATAAGTGAGAAAGATCATTGAATAATATATCTACATGTACTTATTTTCTCCACTTAAGTCTCAAAGTATTGTAGCTACTGACCAATGCTAAGTTTGCCAAAACCAAAAGATTTACTATATGCTCCCAAAGTGATACCAATACTAATGACAAGATCAATCATATATAATAGAAGTTGCAAACTAAAATAAGGTGTGCAGAAAATAAATGATAAACTTCTCATTAATATTCCATATCGGTAACTCACACCAAGGGATACATAGATATCCAACTAAAAGAGAGATACTTCCACATTGCATACTATCCTATAAGATAACTTCTCTACTCATGATATGACTCAACTGAAAAGGTAAAAAGGTAAAAGATAATGGTGTGATACCGCGGCACTCCCCCAAGCTTGGAACAAGCCAAGGGGATGCCAATACCGATGATGAATTACTCTTGAGGTGGCGTCGGTGGAGAATCCTCTTCATTAAACTTCCAAGGCAGGGGCTCTCCATCAAAAAACGATGACTTGGTCTCGACTATCCTGAAATTTGCAGCAGCACTTATGCGTTTAAACCTGGTTTCATACTCACAGTTTTGATTCTAAACATCGTAGAGTTGCGCCTGAAGGTTGTTGGTAGTCTTATGGAGTGAGAAGATGTCCTCCCAGAGCTTTGCGGTCTCCTCCTCATGCTTGGCAATAAGTTCAGCCACGATCCGGTGAACGATATCCACCTCACGTTCCGCCATCTTCCTGTATTTGAAGACCTCTTGCTCCAGACTCTTCATCCTTTCCTCCATGCTCCCTTCTCCTTGAGGCCCCTGAACGTCTTCAACTTGTACCTTCCCTTCCTTGAGCAGAAACTCTTTGGGATGCATCTTCAACTCGTTTAAGTACGGGTTGACGACGTTTGCAAAGAAACTGTCCTTGGAGGGCTCGGACGAAGACATGATGGCTCTAGATCCAAGGTTGAAATCTGGCAGAAACAGCTCGAAAAAAAACACGTCGAAAACACGATATACAGACCTCGGGGGATCCGGGGGATTATATAGCAAAAATTTACGCAACAAAAGAAAGGCAACAGGGCGAAATCGGGTAGGAGACGGACTCCGAGGTGCGCACACCATACGGTGGCGCGGCCAGCATGGGGCCCGCGCCACCACGTGGTGACGGCGCCTCGTGCTCCGTATCCTGCTCGTTTTCGTCTTGTATTTTTCCATATTTTTGAAAAACTAATATAGTATCTTCCAAAATTAAAAACGCGGATTTTTTTCTTACCAAAACTTTACCTTTTCGAATTCAGCTTCTGCAGGCTCAGGAAATTGCTCTTTAATTAAAACTTCCGGAGTAATCACTTGAATAATATCAACATCTTCATTATAAGAATCTCCGGAAATATAATGTTTGAGTCTTCGTCCATTTACCACTTGTGTAGTATCATCCTTGAGTGAAGCAATTTTAATTGCACCTGAACGATATACCTCTACAATAACATAAGGTCCTTCCCATTTGGAGAGTAGCTTTCCTGCAAAAAATCTAAGACGAGAACGATACAATAGAACTTTCCCTCCAACATGAAACTCTCTCTTAATAATCCTGTTATCATGCCATTTCTTAACTTTCTCTTTAAAGAGTCTAGCATTTTGATATGCCACACTTCTCCATTCATCTAAAGAACTCAAGTCTAGTAACCTCTTCTCACCAGCAAGTTTAAAATCTCTATTAAGTTCTCTCACAGCCCAATAAGCTTTGGGTTCTAATTCTAAAGGCAAGTGACAAGCTTTTCCATAAACCATTTTATAAGGAGACATACCCATAGGATTTTTATAAGCCGTTCTATAAGCCCATAAGGCATCATTTAATTTGTTAGCCCAATTTTTCCTAGTTCTATTAACAGTCTTTTGCAAGATAGATTTAATTTCTCTATTTGATAGTTCCACTTGCCCACTAGTTTGAGGATGATAGGCTGAAGCAATTCTATGATTAACACCATATTTAGCAAAAACTTTTCTAAAACCACCGTGAATAAAATGAGAACCTCCATCAGTCATAAGATATCTAGGTACACCAAACCTAGGGAAAATAATATCTTGAAGCATTTTTAATGAGGTCTCACCATCAGCACTTTTTGTAGGTATAGCTTCTACCCATTTAGTAACATAATCAACAGCAACAAGTATATGAGTATAACCCTTTGAAGGAGGAAAAGGACCCATAAGTCAAATCCCCAACAATCAAATGGCTCGATAACAAGAGTATAATTCATAGGCATTTCATTAAGTCTAGAGATATTACCAGTTCTTTGGCACTCATCACAAGATAAAATAAACTTTCTTGCATCTTTAAAGAGAGTAGGCCAATAAAAACCTGACTGAAGAACCTTTTGTACAGTTCTATCTCCAGCGTGATGTCCTCCATAAGCACTACAATGGCACTTTCTCAATATTTCTTTTTGTTCATGTTCCGGAACACATCTTCGCATAATTCCATCCACTCCTTCTTTATATAAGTGTGGGTCATCCCAAAAATAATGCCTCAAGTCATAAAAGAATTTTCTTCTTTGTTGAGTGATACGTCTCAAACGTATCTATAATTTCTTATGTTCCATGCTTATATTATACCAATTGCTACATGTTTTATATACACTTTGTATTGTTTTATTCATTTTCTGGGACTAACCTATTAACAAGATGCCACGGTGCTAGTTCCCTGTTTTCTGCTGTTTTTGGTTTCAGAAAACCCATTAAGGAAATATTCTCGGAATTGGACGAATTTAATACCGAAGTCCCTATTTTTCACGGGAGGTTCCAGAACACCGAAGACCTGATGGAGAGGGGCCACGAGGCCCCCAGATGAGGTCCCGGCGCGGCTCCCCCCTCTGCCGCGCGGGCCTCTCATGAGGGCGCCTCGGGCCTCCACCGCCTTCGCCCTTTCGCCCATATAATGCCCCCGACGCAAAAACCCTAAAACAATCGCCTTTTCCCGAGAAGAGTTCCGCTGCGCCGCCGCCATCGAAGACAAGATTCGGGGGACAGCTCTCTGTTCCGGCACCCTGTCGGGACGGGCAATTGCCCCCGGAGTCATCTCCATCAACTCCACTGCCATCTCCATCGCCGTTGCTGACTCCTACGATGAGGAGTGAGTAGTTCTCCCCCGGGGCCGCGGGCTCTACCGGTAGCTATGTGGTTTATCTCTCTCTCTCATGGTGTGATCTTTATGTGATCATGAGCTTTGTAATCTAGTTGAATATTTGATGTTACTCTTTATCTATTATGCACTCTAGAGGTTACTTTATTATGAACTCCTTGGTTATTCACGGTTGTAAAGGTGACAGTATGTGCACCGTGTGTGATTCCTTTATGACGTTGTGGTGTTAGTTTACTCTGACTTTGAGGGTGCTCTTGTAGCCCTACACAGTGAATGGTGTTTATCATCCAACAAGAGAGTGTTTCAGAGTAGTATTTATTATTCAGCTTTCATGTCATTGTTGAGAATGTCCACTAGTGAAAGTATGATCCTTAGGCCTTGTTTCTAAGCATTGAAACACCGTTTACAACAAGTTTTCCTACATGTTTGCTTGCTGCCATTTTTATTTCAGATTGCAATTACTACTTATAATCATCCATATTACTTGTATTTCACTATCTCTTCGCCGAACTAGTGCACCTATACATCTGACAAGTGTATTGGGTGTGTTGGGGACACAAGAGACTTCTTGTATCTTAATTGCAGGGTTGCTTGAGAGGGATATCTTTGACCTCTACCTCCCTGAGTTCGATAAACCTTGGGTGATTCACTTAAGGGAAACTTGCTGATGTTCTACAAACCTCTGCTCTTGGAGGCCCAACACTGTCTACGAGAATAGAAGCGTGCATAGACATCATTGAGCTGAAAAGGTTGGAGGCAAATACTTCGAAACAATAAAGTTAGCATGATCAGCATACCAAGGACTATCTTGTGAACTCACCCTTATTGCAGCTAATTGTTCATTTGGAAAACTATCGTTAACAGGAATAGGATCATAAGCAATGTTTTCCAGTCTAGACAAATTATCAGCAACAGGATTTTCTGCACCTTTCCTATCTACAATATGCAAATCGAATTCTTGCAAAAGCAACACCCATCTAATAAGTCTAGGCTTAGCATCTTTCTTTTCCATAAGATATCTAATAGCAGCATGATCAGTGTGAATAATAATTCTAGAATCAACAATATACGGTCTAAACTTATCACAAGCAAAGACAACAGCTAGAAACTCTTTTTCAGTTGTAGCATAATTCTTTTGTGCAGAATCAAGAGTCTTACTAGCATAATGAATAACATTCAACTTTTTATCAATTCGCTGTCCAAGAACAGCACCAACAGCAAAATCACTAGCATCACACATAATTTCAAATGGTAAATTCCAATCAGGTGGTTGAACAATAGGAGCACTTATTAAAGCATTTTTCAAAGTTTCAAAAGCTTCCTTGCAATCATCATCAAAAACAAAAGGTACATCTTTTTGTAGAAGATTAGTAAGAGGCTTTGATATTTTAGAGAAATCTTTAATAAACCTTCTATAGAAACCAGCATGACCAAGAATACTACGAATACCTTTAACATCTCGGGGGCAAGGCATTTTCTCAATTGCCTCCACTTTAGCTCTATCTACTTCAATACCTCTTTCAGAAATTTTATGTCCAAGAACAATTCCTTCATTAACCATAAAGTGACATTTCTCCCAATTAAGAACAAGGTTAGTTTCTTCACATCTCTGCAAAACTTTATCAAGGTTGTGCAAGCAATTATCAAAAGAAGTTCCATAGACGGAGAAATCGTCCATGAACACTTCCACAATCTCCTCACAAAACCCGTGAAAAATAGCAAACATACGCCTTTGAAAAGTAGCAGGAGCATTACATAAACCAAAGGGCATACGTCTATAAGCATAAGTACCATAAGGACAAGTAAATGTGGTTTTCTCTTGATCTTGCGCTTTAACAGCAATTTGTGAGAAGCCAGAATAACCATCAAGAAAGCAAAAATGAGTTTTCTTAGCTAATCTCTCTAACATTTGATCAATAAAGGGTAATGGATAATGATCTTTCTTAGTAACTTTATTAACCTTCCGAAAATCACTGCGCATCCTATAACCAACAACTACTCTTTGAGGAATAAGTTCATCATTTTCATTAGGCACAACAGTAATTCCTCCTTTCTTAGGGACACAGTGCACAGGACTAACCCATCTACTATCAGCAATAGGATAAATAATACCAGCGTCAAGAAGCTTTAATACCTCATTTCTTACCACTTCCTTCATCTTGGGTATTAAACGGCTATGATGTTCAACAACTGGCTTTGCATCAGGCTCCATATTAATAGAATGTTGACATATAGTAGGAGAAATCCCTTTTAAATCATCCAGAGTATAACCCATTGCTCCACGGTGTTTCTTCAATACTTCCAGTAGTCTTTCCTCTTCTTTACCTGAAAGGTTAGCACTAATAATAACAGGATATATTTTCTTATCATCAATATGAGCATACTTAAGATTATCAGGCAAAGGTTTTAAATCAAAGATAGGATCCTCTCTAGGTGGGAGTGTTTTACCCAAGTCTTCCACCTTTAAATTGTGTTTCAAGATGGGTTGACGAAGGAATATTTCATCAAGCTCATCCCTTTCCTCTCTAAAGGCTTCACTTTCATGATCTTCCAAAAATTGCTGCAAAACATTGTTAGGAGCAAGAGCAATAGAGGCAAGCTGTTCAACTTTAAAGTCTTCATTAGGCAATTCGGTTTCATAAGGAACTTTAGCAAATTTAGAAAAATTAAATTCATATGAATCACCAGCAAACTTAGTCAAGATTTTCTCTTTCTTACAATCTATATGTAACATCCCAAAATTTTGAAATGTTTAAAAATCACTAAAATTTAAAACTTTTATTTCATATTAAAATAAAAATCATCAATAGACAAGAAAACAAAATGAAAAGGACTATTAATACTTATTCAAAAGTATTATGATATTATTTCAATCAAGCAAACTTTATTTTCAAACTTGAGTGTTGAACTATAAATAAATATTCTAAAATATTTTATTTAACATTAACACCATATTTTAAAGTACTTTAAACTATTTCAAGTATTCCTATTTCAAAAATGTTTTTGTTAAATCATATAATTCAAAACAATATATTTGGGTTCTTAATAAACCCTAGGTACATATTTATAGTCATAAAACTATTTGGAACATCCTCTATTTTAAAAATATAGGTTTGATTCAAGTGTTTGAATTGAAAATGGGTTTGGGAAGATTTATTTTAAACATATGTAACTATGATATTTTTCCTAATTTTATTAAGACATAAACTTCCTAATTAAGACTCTATTTTAAATTCTACAAAAATTGTCAAATTATGTTATTTGAAAATATCATAATTTTAAATGTATTACAAACATGAGTTTGAATGTTTTAAAAGAAAGGTCTTAATTTTACAAAGTTATAGAAATTTGTTTGAAGTCTTTTGGACAAATAAAACAAAAATTATGAAAGAAATAAGAAAGGACAGAAAAAGAAAGAACATAAGAAAATGAATCAGAACAAAAAAAAGAGAACAAGCCATATGGGCCGAGCCCATACTTACCTGTCGCGTGAGCAGCACACAGGGGCCCAGCACCGGCCCAGCACCAGCCCGCCCGGCCTCTCTCTCTTCTCTCTCTCGCTGACAGCACGGCCCCGCCTGTCAGGGTCGTCTCCTACCTCTAATCGTGCCCACGACCGAAGCACTCAACGCACGATCCCGCCCCACTCCCCACTCCCTCGAGCCCCAACGACACATCGGCGCCCCCCTTTAAATCCCCACGACCCCGTCCTCCGTTCCCCTCTCTCCCCCTTCGATTTTGCGCCCCCAGGCCGTCGGATTTACCCGCCGGAGTTCGTCGAGGCCGCCGTGGAAATTCTTTGAGTCCGTCCGATACGAGTCGAGTTTGTCCGCGACCCGAAGGTCACCGTCGCCGCCGCGACTCCATTGTACTTCCCCGACCGGACCAGGGCGCACTGATCGACGCCACCACCTCCATCTGCTTCGCGGCGCCGCGCTGCATCTCTTCATCACCTTCCCGGAGCAAAAGGAGCATCGGGGGCACCGATTCGTCCACTCCCGAGCCGCCGCCGCCATCCCTCACCTCTCCGGCGAAGTTGCGCCGCCTCGGTGAGGCCCTTCCCTCTCATCCGTCCGATCAGGAACGAACGGCCACGATTGAATCTATTTAATTTTTGAACCGGTACGCGCCGCGTCAGCGCCACGTCACTGCCACGTCACCTCAGCTTTTTCTGGATTAATTTCCGAATAGAATTAAATGGTAGTTTTGCAGAAAAAGCCCCTAGAACTTCAAAACATCATATCTTTTTAACCACAGATCCAAATTTGACAAACTTTATACCAATGGATAGCCCTTAACCATTAGAATCTTTTAGCACTATTGAATTTCAAATTTGACTAGTTTAAATTCATTCAAATTTTAAAAGGAAGATTTGGGTAAATTTGGCATAGATTTAATTTCATAGATCCTAAAAATGCAAATAAAATATTTTCAGAAACCTTTCATCTTGTAGATCATCATGACACTGTTAGATATAAATTTTGCATAATAATATTTGTTTTATAAATCAGAGACTTAATTGGTGTAATATAGATATAATTTAAATTCTATAAATCTTTTAAATGAGAAACCTTTTGAAAAATGTCACTAAAATAACTATAGGTAGATCGGAAGCAATACTAAACTTCATTAGATCCATATGATTCATAAACTAGTGAATTTGAGTTAAAATCTTTTGATCTTCTTAAATTACAAGCATAGTTTAAAAATGGTATTACTTCCTTTTGACAAAAGCCTTGTGCCAAAATTTTGAACATGACCAACCATTACAACCTTCGAAACAATATCTCTACCTATTCGGATTTGAAATGTTCAAATTTAAATTAGACCATCCCTTGACCATAAATGGTAAACCCTAAGTCCTATCACATCAAATCTTTTTGTAATTGAATTATGTGATTTGACTTGACCATAAAATAAATGAACTAAAACAACTATTGATGAACACATTATTGTGATGTTTGCTTATATGTGTTATGTGTTTGTTCGAATTGTTTGTTTATTGTACTTCTCTTTCCTCGTATAGATTGAACAGAGTGAAACGTTATTCGTTGAAAAGAGTGTGAGAAACGACAACTTTCAAAAGGCAAGTGACGCTCATAAACCTCCTACTATTTTTGATATATTGCATAGTAGTATTTTCTGTAGAATGCATGTTAGGAATTGTTGTGGATACTATATTATGCTATGCTCCTATTTAGTGTGTAGCCCTCCCCCACCTTGAAACGTAGTAGCACCATACATGGTAGAATGCTTAGTCAAGCAATAAAAATGTTTTTGATTAGTTGGATAGTGAAAATTAACTGAAACTAATCAATGAACTACCTGGGTGCTGGTTGGAGAACCATGGTGGGTGGCTACTCAGGGGGTCCATTTCTATGGTTCATGTCTATGGTAATTACCCTTGGTGGAAGTGCACAATTGTGGAAAGTCACCCAGGCTCAAAGAGATTGTAGACGCACCTTGTTTAGTAGCTTCCAGTGCAGCCACATGTCATATGGGCTCTGACTTGATCATACATGTTGCGAGACCCCGATCCGTCGTGACCAGCAGATGTAGGGGGGTGATAGGTTGGTTCGGGTCACGCGTTGTGACTCGGGGAATTGCTTCGGAAAGATCTCGTCCCGGTCTTCTCTTTTCCATTTCATAATTGGGTGACATGGAGGAGAGAATGATTGGGTCTTGTGGTGAAAGTGCACACCCTCTCGAGAGTTAAAAACTAAGTATGCTTAGCCGTGTCCCCGGTTATGGACAAATGAGCGTCTAGACAGGGCAGATGTTGAAGATCTCCTCATCCCAATTTTCTTTAATAAAATTTGATGGGTGAACAAGGGTTTGGGAGAGCTCACCGCTTTCTATCGGTGGTGCTCGTTGTGAGTAGTTTTCAAAGTTGTTCACCGATGTCTATCGGTGATACTCTTTGTTGTCAAAGGTGTTCACTGATGTCTATCAGTGGTACCCTTTGTCTAAGATGAAAAGTTGTTTTATAAATGATAGGACAAAATTGGCTTTATGCAAATCAGCCTCAAACTCCACCGAGCCAAATATGCATGTAGATATAGTCTTAGAAATTTTAACTATAAAGTGTCATCTTGCCACCACAATTCAATTGTGCTGACCCAATATAGTTTGGGCTGCAACTCACCATTGCAGGACCCTCTGACGAGGAGTAAGGATTGATAGGGTCGCGAGTCTCCAACCAACATGCCTTGCATGTGGCACATGATGAAGATGGAGCTCAGTTTATCCATTTGCTTTCCGCTGTGTGTTTATTTAGGTTGAGCTAGCCTTGAGCTATGCACCTTGTATCGAACCTTTTATTACTGGATCATCGTGTAATGAATATTGATACAATGTTATGATATTTCATCTTAAACTGTGTGTGCTAGCAAGTCGATCCAGGGACTAGCACTATACACAGGAGGTCGCTACCTTATAATAAAAGGGGGGGCCTTTACACTATAACAGCACCACAAGTGTTCAGAAAAGGTCTACCAAAAATGATAGTACAAGTCTTACTAGCAACTGAACCAAGTACGAGAAAATCAGCAGGATATTTAGTATTACCACATAAAACTTCAACATCTCTAACAATACCAATTGGAGAGATAGTTTCTCTATTAGCAAGTTGAATAACCACATCAATTTCCTCAAGTTCACAAGGACCTATCTCATGCATAATTTCTTTGTAAAGCTCATAGGGAATAGCACTAGAACTTGCACCAATATCACATAAACCATAATAGCAATGATCTCCAATTCGAACAGATAACACAGGCACACTAGTTTTCTTTGAACTTTTAGGATGAGAAACAACATTCGAAGCATCCTCACAAAATATAATGTACTCATCTCCAACATTTTTAGCAACAAGATCTTTAACTATAGCCACAGGAGGTTCAATTTTAATTTGTTCATCAGGTTCTATAGCTTTCTTAGCACTTTTGTTAACAACACTAGCCATAACAGAATGTTCTTTCATCTTAACAGGAAAAGGAACTTTTTCAATATAAGGCTCAGGAATAATATGATCAACAGTATTAACTTCAATGCTTTTAGTTATAGGAGTAATAGACTTATCTTTATAAGGCTCATGATATTTTTCAAAACCCTCCTTAGGCAAACCGAAATAAGAAGCAAAGGATTTATAATAATTTGCAACAACTTGAGAGTCAAGACCATAAGCATTATTAATATTACGAAATGCATCAGTATTCATGAAAGTTTTAATGCATTCGAAGTCATATTTTATACCTGACTCCCTACCTTTGTCGTTCTCCCATGCTTCTGTATTTTTTTCAATTCGTTCAAGAAGATCCCATTTAAAACCTTCTTTATTACGCGTGAATGATCCAGCACAAGAAGTATCCAATAATGTTTTATCTTCAAAGGAGAGTCTTGCATAGAAGTTATCAACAATAATATTAACAGGAAGCTCATGAATGGGGCATTTGAGCATTAGTGACTTCAATCTCCCCCAAGCTTGGGCAATACTTTCTCCTTCATGAGGCCAGAAATTATATATAGAATTCCGATCTTGGTGAATTTCACTTGGAGGATAAAATTTAGAATAAAAGAGAGGTACAATTTCCTCCCATCCAAGAGAATTCCTATTCTTCAGCAATTTATACCAATGAGAAGCCCTTCCACCAAGTCATATAGAGAATAATTTCTTCCTTACTTTGTCCATTGATATACCTGCACACTTGAACAACTCGCATAATTCATGTAAAAACAGCAAATGATCACCGGGATGGACAGTTCCATCCCCTACATAGCGGTTATTCATAACATGATCAATAATTTTCATAGGTATTTTAAATGGCGCTATTTCTTCAAGTGGCGCCTCCTCTTCTACCTCATCAGCGGTAGAAGCTCTTCCAAACAGGAAGGCAATAGATCCTCTCTCCATAATTAAGCAAATTAGGAGACAGAAATAAAAACAGCACTTACAGCTAAAGTTTTCCTTACCAATTCCACTTACCAATAGCGCTTCACTCCCCGGCATCGGCGCCAGAAAATAGTCTTGATGACCCACAAGTATAGGGGGTGTATCGTAGTACTTTCGATAAATAAGAGTGTCGAACCCAACGAGGAGCAGAAGATGCTGACAAGCGGTTTTGATGAGGATTTCACTGTAACACTAGCAGACAAGTTTTTAGGAGTTTTTGGTAATACAGATAAATAAAGTGCGAGTAAATAAAGCGCGGCAATTATAATTGCAGCGAGTGGCCCAATCCTTTTTAGAGCAAAGGACAAGCCGGTTTGTTTACTTATGATGACCAAACGTTCCTGAGGACACACGGGATTTCTGTCTAGTGCTTTCGCTTCATATAGATGATTAATCTTTAGTGTTTCGATAAGTGTCGTGTGGGTGAACCTATGCTAATGCACCGCCCTTCCTAGGACTAATACATACTTGTGATTATACCCCTAGTAAGCATCCGCAAATACTAGAAAGTAATTAAGATAAATCTAACCACAGCCATAAACTCTGAGATCCTGACATCCCTCATGCATCGAGATACTAACGGGGGTTTAGGTTTCTGTCACTTCGGCAACCCCACAATTAATATTCGAATACACAATGCATTCCCCTAGGCCCATAAAGGTGAAGTGTCATGTAGTGGACGTTCACATGACACCACTAGAAGAATAGCACCACAACTTAAATATCAAAACATTAAATATTACTCAACATAGTTCACTACTAACATCTAGACTTCTCCCATGTCCTCAAGAACTAAACGAACTACTCACAACACATCATTTGGAACATGATCAGAGGTGATATAATGATGGGTAACAATCTGAACATAAACCTTAATTCAACGGTTTCACTCAATAGCATCAATAACAAGAGTAATCAACACCGGGAGAGTTTCCCGTATCAAACATACAAGATTCAGCCCTAGATGTTACAGCGGGAACGAAGTGGACCGATGGAGATGATGGTGTTGGCGGTGGAGATGGTGGTGATGATGATCCCGATGAAGTGCAGCTCGATGATGGTGACGGTGGCGACGATTTCCCTCCTCCGGGAAGGGATTTCCCCGGTAGATTTCTCCCTGCCGGAGAGCTTTTCTCTCTCTGGTGTTTTCCGCCTCGTGGAGGCGGCGGCTCTGTTTTTGCTCGAACCCCCCGACCTTAGGTTTTCGGGGGGGGTGAAGTACGCGAAGGGGTAGCGCCAGAGGTGGGCCAGGGCCTCCTCACCACCTGCCGGCGCGGCAGCAAGGGGAGCCGCGCCACGGCATGGTGTGGGCCCCCTGGGCCCCACCTCGGGCTCCCCTTTTGGCCACCCCCATTATTTGGCAAAATAGGAATTTCTGAGCTTCGCAAATAATGCATCCTGACGGTGCTTTTTCCAGCAGATTCCAGGCTCCGGTGATTCATTCTCCAATAATCATCAAACATGCAAAATAGATGAAATAACATAAGTATCATCTCTAAATACGAAATATATCAATGAATAACAGTAAATTATGATATAAAATAGTGATGCAAAATGGACGTATCAGCGACAGCCATGAAGGACCGACAGAATTCGTCGTCAGCCAGAATCTCTTTCCCCAAAATCTTCTTCCCAAGATATCTTATTGATGGCACTTCAAATAGACCATAGACTGCGAGAAAAGCTGCTTTCCCGTTTGTTTCATCACTATCAACAGGTAAGTCACCTTCTGGAGTTCCTAATGTCTGGGTGATACCTTTGGGAGACAACTTAATACATTTAGAGGCAATGGATATCTCATCTGGTTGGGTTGATACATTCTTAGCTATCCATCTCACAAAGCCTCTTGGTACACAGCAGTCATCCAAGTGCAAAATTTCTCCGAAGCCCATCCAATGAACAAGACTAACGTATTGAGGACAAGATCTGACTTTCCGAAGCACTTGACAAAGGAATGAAATGCTGCATCTACTATACGCCTTTCTTTCATCATCAGCTTCATTTCCATTTGCTGCAACTGTTGTGTTAGTTGTCCTCTGTTTAAAAGACAATTCAATTAACAGAAAAAATGAAAAAGAGAAGGACACAAGTATTCTAACAAAAAGGAAACAGTAGCAATTAATGAATAATAAAATAACTGACCTTCCTCTTCTTTTTCCTGACACTATTCTGTCTCTGGCTCTTTTGCACACTTCTTATGATCTACAGATATAAAAAATACAAAAACTGATATTACTTTTGCAATCCAAAAGACTGAAGAAAATTGTTGATACTTAGTGTTAATTTATAATACATACCATTTGCAACAGATCGTTTGACAGTTCAGTTTCATTAATGCTTTTATGTTTCTCCCCATTATGGACAACTTCAGTGTTGTAGCCATCAAGTTATGTATAGAAAAATAAACAAAAAAATAGTCCAGTCACGTCCATTACAAAAAGAAGAGAAAATAAACGAATATACATTCTACAGATACAGAAAATAAACGAAATCAAGTTTCACATACTTCAAAACACATGTACTATTCCTATTTGTGTATCTATCATATGTACAAGCACTTCGAAACATGTATAGCTACATAGACACACCACAGAATTTCTAAGGACAGGTGCTCTTCGCCGCAAACAACTATCAAAGCAAACTGTAACATATTCAGTAACCATTTGAATAGAAACTCCCCCTGACATGGCATCCTGAGCAGTAGTAAAAACGCATATACGATCGATAGAAACACACAACACGCACTGAACTTTTCATAGAGTGTAGATATTGTGTATGATACAAAATAACAGATAGCTAGTAAGCTTTTACAAGGACCATCCGCTAATGGTGAAAAACAGAACACATACCGTATGAAGAAAAAATAAAAAGTAATTAGCAAAAGTATAGGAAAAATACATGCTCCAGTACTATAAGCTTATGAACTGAATTTTTAGCATGGCAAAAACCCTAAAAGTTACAGACCAAAAACATCTGCAAAAATGTTACATCTGCAATAAAACTCTCTGTACCCTGGCTTTCTGATGTGTGTAAGTACAAGCAATCAGTTTCAGTGGAGGGACCAGAGTTTAAACCTGCTCTTAAAATAAGTGCACAAAAAAGGATTAAAAGGACTGAAAAACACAAGTTCTGGTACGTAGCCATATTTTCCCAAAAGTGGTACCTCACATACTCGATTTGGATGAGCCTAGCAACATTCCTAAGCACATGACAGAGATGCCTGAACAAACTAAGCACATAGCAGCTTAACAAAAAGCTCAAGGCTACAGATGCCCAAACAAATTCCACGGGCGGGATCCTAGCATGGCTAATCATATACAAAGCACATAACTAAAATCTTCTAGTAGCACACACAAGCACAGAGCTGCAAATTCTGGAGATGGATGTGGGGGAGGGCGTCGGGGGTGGAATCCTTCTGATCTACCATCGATTTGCTGGTCGGTGGGGAAGAGAAAGCCACAGGCGGCTCACTCGGCGCGGGCAACGGGAGGATTCAGTGGATCTGTAGCCGTAGCAGCAGGGGACGACTCCTTGCCGCCAGCATCCTCCGACGGGGGAGACGACATCCAGCCACAAAATGGAGGTCCAACTTGAGATACCTGCAAAAATCTCACCGCGGTCAAACGCAGAAAACACAGGGGTAGTGCGAAAATTGGCGCAGTAGCACAAGGAAACGAGGTCGATGTCAAAGAGAGCACGGAGTAAGAGGATATCAAGCACTAGGAACAGCGATGGCGCGGTTGAATTTGGAGCCCCGGGGGTGGTGGGAGCCCGTGGGGCGTGGGGCTTGGAGTCGGCGGTGACGGCACGGTACAGCTGGGCGGCGGACGAAGGACTCGGGAGGAAGAGAGGAGCAGAGCGAGCTCACCCATCGGGCTACAGAAATGGAAAAGCAGCGGCGGGCTAGACTGCCACGCCGGGATTTCGCAGGCCTCGCCCTCCCCCCTGTGCAGCTTTCCCCTCGCCCCAGCTTTCCCCTTGCCCTCCTCGCCTCAGCGCTATTTCAAAAACGACGACGAAAAGGCTTGTTCTAGAAAAGCTACGGACATTTCAGTGTCCGCAAAAAATTGAGAGGGGGACAAACGAACAAAAAAGGTGGACCCACATTTCAGTGTCCCAGAAAAATGAAAAACATACAAACAATGGTAAACCAAACTTTGCACTACAAAAAAATAAAAAATAAAAATAACTTATGACTAAATCCTCTTAAACCACTGATACGTCTCAAACGTATCTATAATTTCTTATGTTCCATGCTTATATTATACCAATTGCTACATGTTTTATATACACTTTGTGTTGTTTTATGTATTTTCTGGGACTAACCTATTAACAAGATGCCACAGTGCCAGTTCCCTGTTTTCTTCTGTTTTTGGTTTCAGAAAACCACTTAAGGAAATATTCTCAAAATTGGATGATTTTTATACCAAAGTCCCTATTTTTTCCGACACGTTCCAGAAGTCCGAAGAGGAAACGAAGAAGGGCACCGAGGCGCCGCCATCAGGTGGGAGCGCGGCTCCCCCCCCCCCCCCCCCCTGCCGTGCCAGCACCTGATGACGTGGCCTCGGGCCTCCACCGCCTTCGCCCTTTCGCCTACAAATACCCCCCGACAATACAAGACCTAACACCCGAACACTTTTCCACGAAACATTACGAAGCCGCCGCCGTCGTCAACCCTAGTTCGGGAGGGTTCAGAAGCTCTTCCCGGCACCCTGCCGGAGAGGGGAATCATCACCGGAGGGCTCTACATCATCATGCCCGCCTCCGGACTGTTGCATGAGTAGTTCATCCTTGGACTACGGGTCCATAGCAGTAGCTAGATGGTTGTCTTCTCCTATTGTGCCATCATGTTTAGATCTTGTGAGCTGCCTATCATGATCAAGATCATCTTTATATAATGCTACATGTTGTGTTTGGTGGGATCCGATGGATATTGAATACTATGTCATTTTCTTCATAATATATTGAAGGGGATCGTGTGCAGAAAACAAAAAATTCCCTAGCAACGATATCCTTAAAACATGCCAAGATCTATTCTATGCAGATATAGTAGTACGAACGGAGATCGGAATACATACCCTTGTAGACCGAAAGCGGGGATTACGTTCCCGCACAAACGTTGTCGATGAAGACCGACGAAACCGACCTCAAGGTCGTGTAGAGGAAGCAGACCTCCCAGCACCGCTAGCGCAGCACCTCGCAGGGCGTTACACACGTACGGTGGAGACGACGGCCTCCGAAGCTCCAGTCCAGGACGAGCAGCGGAAGACTTGGACCGGAACACCAGCAGCGCGGCAGCGGGCTATGGTGGAAGAGATCCCCCTCTCAACTCGGCGCAACTCCGACAAAGGGAATCACGAAATCGAGAGAGAATTGGGAATTAATTGGATGAATTAAAAGGCCAGGGGTGCCCCTTCTTATATAGGCTCCCGGGAGGGAGCCAACTTGCTAACCAGGCAATGTGGGACTAACCCCCACATGCCTGGTGCGGCATGAGCAGGTGCGCCGGCCCTGGTGGGCCCCTTTTGGCCCACCTAGGCCGGCCATGCTCCCCCCCCCCCACCGAATTCCCTTAGGGATTTTTCCCCCCATGGGCCTTCTTTCCACCAGAAGGCCCATTTAGGAAAATCAGCCTTAATAAATTCGAAAATAAATATATAAAATCATATTTGGACATTAATTACACTAATTAATATCAAACATATTATATATAATTTATTCTAGCTCCGAAAACTATTTCGTCGCTGCCCGATCTCCATCGGACCTCTCCCGGGACGTTCCCGGTGATCTCTTTCCTTTCCGGTTGTCTTGTCGAAACCCCTTAAGTGTGTTACCCTAGCGGTTCGATATAATAACAGGTACGATCGAGACTCCTCTCCGATCAACGACTAACTCGTAGGCCTGGACCCCATGAATTAATCCCTGTGATATAACGAATGACTTTCATCTATCAAACCTGAACGTAAAGTCTTAAACCTTTTGCCATAGCGATACTTAGCGTGTCCGAGCGTCGTTCATAGATATCTCCATATCTAGCTGACCTCGTTACTGACAACGCTATCTTCTACTCGTCTATGATTTCATGTCTCCGTGACCTAGTCACATGCTTGCAAGCTCATTAGACATAATCTCACCGAGTGGGCCCTAGAGTATCTATCCTGCTATGCGGACTGGCAAATCCCGCTCTTGACCCCTCGTCTCAACTACTCCTTTCCGATACCCAAAAGTATCACCGTTATTGTCATACTAATTAAGATACGACGTTTGGTGCAATCAAAGTATCTTCCAGGAATAACAATAAGAGTTGGTCTCACGGTCAAAGGCGTAATGACTACGTCCTACAAATATGGGTATGTCCATCACATCGTTCTCCAACGATATGACTTCCATTGCCGACCGGCGCCATGCCCTATGATCGGGAAACCTCGATCATCGATCGCGCAACGAAACTAGTCTTAGTAGAGGCTACTAGGGACCTGGTTGTTTACGCATCACACCCGTATTAATGTTTCCGCTTAATACGGTTATAGCATGACACAAAAACGTATTATGAACAAACGAGATATGATAAAGAAACACTCTTTATTAATTGCCTCTAGGGCATATCTCCTTCAGTCTCCCACTTGCACTAGAGTACAAATTAATCTAGATTACAACTTGGTAAAAGCCGGACACCCATAGCATCTTGGTGTTTCACGTGCTTGTCAAGCGGAAGAGGCTTCGTCAGAGGATCTGCTACATTCAGATCCGTATGCACTTTGCAAATCTTTACATCGCCTCCTTGTACGTACTGTCGTATCACATGGAAGCGTCGGAGAATGTGTTTGGCGGTGGAGTGAGACCTTGGCTCCTTGGCGTTAGCAATGGCACCCGTATTGTCGCAGAAGAGGACCACGGGGTCTTGCACGCTCGGGAACACTCCAAGTTCAAAGATGAACTTCCTCAGCCACACAGCTTCATTCGCGGCTTCGCAAGCAGCAATGTACTCCGACTCCATTGTAGATTGTGCGACGATGGGTTGTTTCCCACTTCTCCAGCACACGGCGCCCCCATTCACCTTGAACACATAACCTGTCTGTGACTTAGAGTCATCGGGGTCTGAGCAGAAACTTGCATCCACGTAACCTGTTACGCCAAGTTCTTCATCGCACCCACCATAGACAAGGAACATTTCCTTTGTCTTATTGAGATACTTAAGAATGCTCTTAACAGCAATCCAATGCGCCATTCCAGGATTACTCTGGAAACGGCTTGTCAAACTTAGAGCTAATGCCACATCAGGTCTAGTACTTAACATTGCATACATAATCGATCCTATGGCTGAAGCATAAGGATGTTTAGTCATATCGGCCTTATCCTGTTCCGTTACCGGACACTGTGCCTTTCGCAATGTTTTATTCTTGATAACCGGCAGAGAACCCTTCTTTGCCTTCTCCATACCGAAACGCTTCAGTATTTTATCAAGATAAGTACTCTGACTCAACGCTAATAGACGTCTTGATCTATCACGATAGATTTTAATGCCTAAGACGTATGCAGCTTCTCCTAAGTCCTTCATGGAAAACATACAGTTTAAATAACCCTTCACGCTATTCAGAAGTTCCACATCATTTCCAATCAGCAATATGTCATCCACATATAGTGCTAAGAACACAACCGAGCTCCCACTCATTTTCTTGTAAATGCAGGTCTCTTCCAAATTTTGGACAAATCCAAAACCTTTGATTACCTCATCAAATCGAAGATTCCAGCTCCGAGATGCTTGCTTCAATCCATAAATGGAGCGCTGAAGCTTGCATACCTTGCCAGCATTTTCTGGATCGACAAAACCTTCCGGTTGTACCATGTACAACTCTTCCTCAATGTTTCCATTTAGGAAGGCTGTTTTGACATCCATCTGACATATTTCATAATCGTAATAGGCAGCAACTGCTAACAAAATCCGAATAGACTTCAGCATCGCTACCGGTGAAAAAGTTTCATCGTAGTCAATCCCATGAACTTGTCGGAAACCTTTTGCGACAAGCCGAGCTTTATCGACGGTCACATTACCATCAGCATCAGTCTTCTTCTTAAAGATCCATTTATTCTCGACGGCCTTGCGCCCTTCGGGAATATCCATCAAAGTCCACACTTTGTTATCATACATGGATCCTATTTCGGATTTCATGGCTTCTAGCCATTTCTCGGACTCTAGACTCGCCATTGCCTCCTTGTAGTTCGTAGGTTCGTCTTGTTCAATTAACATGACGGTGCAAACCATGTTGCCATACCATTCTGGTGCGATACGAGATCTACCAGACCTACGAGGTAGAATACTTTCCTCGACAGTTTCTCCCACTCCATCTGTGGAGGACGTTTCCGGAACAGCTTCCGTTGCGCCACTCGGAATCTCGAGTTCAGGATCAACGATCTCATCGAGGTCTACCTTCCTCCCACTTACTCCTTTCGCGAGAAACTCCTTCTCTAGAAAGGTACCGGTCTTCGCGACAAACGTTTTGCCCTCAGCTTGGTTGTAGAAGGTGTATCCTACGGTTTCCCGCGGATATCCTACAAGGACGACTTTCTCCGACTTCGGTTCGAGTTTGTCGGGCTGTAGTTTCTTAACATACGCCTCACAACCCCAAACCTTCAGAAACGATAACTTAGGCTTCTTGCCATACCATAATTCATACGGTGTCGTTTCAACGGATTTGGACGGAGCCCTATTTAAAATGAATGCGGCTGTTTCTAACGCATAACCCCAGAAGGATACGGGCAAATCGGTAAGAGACATCATAGACCGGACACTATCCAGTAGAGTACGATTACGTCGCTCAGACACGCCGTTACGTTGCGTTGTTCCAGCAGGCGTAAGTTGGGGTACGATGCCACAACTCTTCAGATGTGTGCCAAACTCAAAACTCAAATACTCGCCACCACGATCGGATCGGAGGTGCTTGATTTTCTTGTTAAGCTGATTTTCAACTTCACTTTGAAATTCTCTGAACTTTTCAAAAGTTTCAGACTTGTGTTTCATCAAATAGATATAACCGTATCTACTCAAGTCATCAGTGAAGGTGACGAAGTAACGATAACCATTGCGTGTCGATACGCTCATTGGTCCACACACATCTGTATGTATGATCCCCAATAAATCCGACGCCCGTTCAACGAAACCTTTGAACGGTGTCCTGGTCATTTTGCCCCTAAGGCATGGTTCGCATGTATCGAGGGATCCAAAATCCAACGAGTCCAAAAGTCCATCGGAGTGGAGTTTCTTCATGCGCTTTATACCAATATGACCAAGACGGCAATGCCACATATACATGGCGGTATCATCACTACACTTAATCCGTTTGGCTTCTATGTTATGGATGTGAGTACTACGATCGAGATTCAACAAGAATAAACCATTATTCTCGGGAGCATCAACATAAAAGATATCATTCATATAAATAGCACAACTGCTTGATACTGATTTAAATGAATAACCGTCTTGTAACAGGCAAGACCCACTTATAATGTTTACACTCAACGATGGTACAAAATAACACTTATTTAAAACCAAAACTAATCCCGATGGTAGATGTAGAGGGAGCGTGCCGACAGCCACCACATCGACTCTCGATCCGTTGCCGACGCGCATCGTCACCTCATCCTTAGCCAGCCGCCGTTTATTCCGTAACTCCTCCTGAGAGTTACATATATGAGCAACAGAACCAGTATCAAATACCCAAGTGTTGCTACGGGCGGATGTAAGGTACACATCTATAACATTTATATCAAATATACCTTGCTCCTTTTCGACTATCTTGCCAGCTTTCCTATCCTCCAGGTACTTGGGGCAGTTGCGCTCAGGTGATCCGATGGTCACCACCATCTTCTCCAGCTTGATTTCTAATTCGGCCACTTCGAGCATCTTCAGGATTTCCGACAGGGGTTTTGACGTCCCTTTCATGCCGTAGTCCACGATGGCGTTCTTATAGCTAGGGGGCAGAGAAATCAGCACCCTATCAATAACCAGCTCTTCTGGGATCACACTTCCCAGATCATTCAGGAGCTGAACGCAGCCAAAAAACTTGGCTAAGTGCTCACTTATATTGCCGTGCTCTTCCATCTGGGCTGAGAAGAAAAGCACGGATGCTTCGAACCTCTCAGCCTTGACTTGTCGTGCAAAAACAACCATGAGTTCAGTGATTATCTCATAAGCACCCTTGTTCTCGAAATGGTTTTGCAGGTCAGCCTCCATGGCAAAGAGCATGCCACTCTGGACACAAGAAGAAATCTCCGCCTTAACCTCATGGACATTCCTTTCGATTTCTGAGGCGGTGTTTGGCAGATCACCTAAGGGGGCTTCAAGGATATAGGCCACCTTGTGGGTTTCAAGAATGGACTTCAGGTCGCGGAACCAGGACACGAAGTTAGACCCATCGGTCTTAAGCTTCTCTTTGTCAAGGAACAGGGCTAGGTTAAAGGAGGGGTGACACATCTACAATGGAATTTGCAACAACATAAGACTTTGTTCATAATAATTTTGAGTTATAGTATTTTTAGAAAATAGCTAACATAACTCCCACTCAAACGAACATCCCTCCTGGTCGTTTAAGCGATTACACGACCCCCATCCATTGCACCACCCCTCATCGTCAGAGCCGGCAGCACAACTTCAAGGGTAGACAATTGTCCATCACAACAACTCTGTGACTCATGCTCGACCTTTCGGCCTCCGTGTTCCGAGGCCATATCTGCATATGCTAGGCTCGCCACTATAACCTCCACGTAATGCTTGTGCAACATGGCTTACACCCACTGTATGCGAACGACGATATGTCTGACACCCGATCGTCACGGCCTGC
Organism: Poa annua; assembly: GCA_026929855.1. Lineage (NCBI taxonomy): Eukaryota > Viridiplantae > Streptophyta > Magnoliopsida > Poales > Poaceae > Poa > Poa annua. The sequence continues at coordinate 59,986,116 of CM049434.1, forward strand.
CTCATAACGTAGAACTTTCTTGGTGGTGCTCGTTGGAGGAAGAACACTAGTGGTATTTTTGAAGGGATCATCTTATATATGACTACCGCCGCGTAACTAATATATATACTAATATATATAATCACACAATATAAGATGCACACAAAACATCAAATGTAATGCGATGTGATATAGTCCATTGCGCCATGGTCTTCTTGGCGCCCGCAGTTCATAAACAATTTAATAAACCTACCTTGACCATATCACATAGCCCCTGCAAAATAAAGTTAGACGCTTCTACTTTATCTTTTGCATATTTTACGTGGCTTGGGGCTGTCGTAAATAGAACCGCTTCATACCTACGAACCTTATGACCACAACAACGATCCAATAATTGCATGTTTAAGCATCCCTTTCGGGCCCTCCATTGAAAATGCAAGACCAACTAAAGAGAGAGAGACAGACACCCGCCAGCCACAGATACGGTACAAGCCGTATGTCAGTAGTGGAACCAGTCTCGCGTAAGCGTACGCGTAAAGTCGGTCCGGGCCGCTTCATCAACTCGATGCCGCTGGAATCACAAGTGCACGCTAGAGGGTAGCAAATAACAGGAACGGTGCCCCCGTGCAGAACACGGGTTCTAACAGCGTACAGCTATATCTACGATAGATCGGCTCTGATACCACTGAAGGGGATCGTGTGCAGAAAACAAAAAAATTCCTAGCAACGATATCCTTAAAACATGCCAAGATCTATTCTATGCAGATATAGTAGTACGAACGGAGATCGGAATACATACCCTTGTAGACCGAAAGCGGGGATTACGTTCCCGCACAAACGTTGTCGATGAAGACCGACGAAACCGACCTCAAGGTCGTGTAGAGGAAGCAGACCTCCCAGCACCGCTAGCGCAGCACCTCGCAGGGCGTTACACACGTACGGTGGAGACGACGGCCTCCGAAGCTCCAGTCCAGGACGAGCAGCGGAAGACCTGGACCGGAACACCAGCAGCGCGGCAGCGGGCTATGGTGGAAGAGATCCCCCTCTCAACTCGGCGCAACTCCGACAAAGGGAATCACGAAATCGAGAGAGAATTGGGAATTAATTGGATGAATTAAAAGGCCAGGGGTGCCCCTTCTTATATAGGCTCCCGGGAGGGAGCCAACTTGCTAACCAGGCAATGTGGGACTAACCCCCACATGCCTGGTGCGGCATGAGCAGGTGCGCCGGCCCTGGTGGGCCCCTTTTGGCCCACCTAGGCCGGCCATGCTCCCCCCCACCGAATTCCCTTAGGGATTTTTCCCCCCATGGGCCTTCTTTCCACCAGAAGGCCCATTTAGGAAAATCAGCCTTAATAAATTCGAAAATAAATATATAAAATCATATTTGGACATTAATTACACTAATTAATATCAAACATATTATATATAATTTATTCTAGCTCCGAAAACTATTTCGTCGCTGCCCGATCTCCATCGGACCTCTCCCGGGACGTTCCCGGTGATCTCTTTCCTTTCCGGTTGTCTTGTCGAAACCCCTTAAGTGTGTTACCCTAGCGGTTCGATATAATAACAGGTACGATCGAGACTCCTCTCCGATCAACGACTAACTCGTAGGCCTGGACCCCATGAATTAATCCCTGTGATATAACGAATGACTTTCATCTATCAAACCTGAACGTAAAGTCTTAAACCTTTTGCCATAGCGATACTTAGCGTGTCCGAGCGTCGTTCATAGATATCTCCATATCTAGCTGACCTCGTTACTGACAACGCTATCTTCTACTCGTCTATGATTTCATGTCTCCGTGACCTAGTCACATGCTTGCAAGCTCATTAGACATAATCTCACCGACTCGGCCCTAGAGTATCTATCCTGCTATGCGGACTGGCAAATCCCGCTCTTGACCCCTCGTCTCAACTACTCCTTTCCGATACCCAAAAGTATCACCGTTATTGTCATACTAATTAAGATACGACGTTTGGTGCAATCAAAGTATCTTCCAGGAATAACAATAAGAGTTGGTCTCACGGTCAAAGGCGTAATGACTACGTCCTACAAATATGGGTATGTCCATCACATCGTTCTCCAACGATATGACTTCCATTGCCGACCGGCGCCATGCCCTATGATCGGGAAACCTCGATCATCGATCGCATAACGAAACTAGTCTTAGTAGAGGCTACTAGGGACCTGGTTGTTTACGCATCACACCCGTATTAATGTTTCCGCTTAATACGGTTATAGCATGACACAAAAACGTATTATGAACAAACGAGATATGATAAAGAAACACTCTTTATTAATTGCCTCTAGGGCATATCTCCTTCATATATCATGTTGTGTGTTGTTTATGATCTTGCATGCTCTCTGTTGCTAGTAGATGCTCTGGCCAAGTAGATGCTTGTGACTCCAAAAGGGGGTATTTATGCTCGATAGTGGGTTCATGTCTCTATTTAATCTGGGGGAGTGACGGCAACCTCTAAGATTGTAGATGTACTGTTGCTACTAGGGATAAAACAGTAGTACTTTGTCTAAGGATAATGTTATTACTTACATTACACACTTTGCCTAATGCACTAATCTGTTGCTTGCAACTTAATACTGAAAGGGGTGCGGACGCTAACCGGAAGGTGGATTATTAGTCATAGATGCGGTTGGAACGGTCTATGTATATTGTTGTAATGCCCAAATGAATCTCACACTAGACATCATGACATTAGTATATGCATCATTTTGCAGCTCTTTATTCTGTCAATTGCCCAGTTGTAATTTGTTTACCCACATGTATGCTATTATTATTATTTATGGAGAGACACCACTAGTGAACTGTGGACCCCGGTCCTTTTCTTTAAACTGATAATACAACCAACTGCAAACTGTTACTTTCATTCTCTGCAAACATCATCCTCCACACATACGTTTAATCCTTTGTTACAGCAAGCCAGTGAGATTGACAACCTCACTGTTTCGTTGGGGCAAAGTAGTTTGATTGTGTTGTGCAGGTTCCACCTCCCTTTCCAACAAGCTGTTTTCTGGCGTCATGGCCAGGGAGACCTTCAGACGTTGTCGGCCCAGTGGATTATAGGGTGTGCAGAGCCCACTCTCCACGGCCCTCACACGCGCCGATGCCGACGAAACGACTAAGGAGCAGGAGCGCCACCGTAGAGAAGGGACGAGGAGACGAACCGCTTACTCGCGTAAAACCCCACCGCAGCCTAGCCAAGCTTAGCGAGCTCGAGGAGGAAGAAGAGCTCGTCCTTCCCCCTCCAGGCTCCGCATAGCCGCACGGGAGCCCTCGGCTAGCTCATTGTACTGTCCGTACCGCAGTGCAATACAGACAAGCAGGAGTAGCGGTTTTACCTCCTCCTGAGGGCCGTGAACCTGGGTACGGGCCTGTGTCTATCTCTGGCGTGACAGTTCTTCTCCAGGCCCGGCGAGCACCGTCGTCGTGCCTCTCGAGAGTCGTTAGACCTCCGCGTTCAGTCCCCTTCACGAACTTCTCCCCCGAGAGTGGTTATCCCTGTTCCGTGGGAATCACACCTCGACATTTGGCGCGCCAGGTAGGGGGACTGAGGCGCGTCTTCGACCTCCGAACTCCGCGCCATGATGGACACCCGCGCGACGCGCGCCAACCGGCGTACCTCTGAGAGAGCTCACACCGAGCCCGGCACTGCTCCCACCCGTGGCCGCCGTGGTCGCCCCCGCACGACCGAGCGCGCTGGCACCGGCCCGCGCGTGGAGGAGCCAGAGAGCGAGGAGCACCGCGGCGGAGACCAGCGCGACGACGAGAACCTCTCCGAGCGCCGTGAGGACGCTGAGTCCTCGCACCCGTCCCGGCGCCAGAGCGTGTCCACGCGGGAGCACCGCGAGCCCGCCCCGCATACCGCGCTGCTCATGGCCCAGGAGCTCCTCCGCTACCGGCCAAGTGCCGAGGCACACGACCAGTGGCTGGACCGCCTCCACCACCTCGTCGACATCGCAACCACGCGCCCTGCTCCATCGTGCCTTCCGGCCCTGCAGGGACGGCCGCACCAGGTGCGCCCCCACCGCCGCCAGGACCACCTCCGGCCGCGGCACAGCGGGCTCCCTCCCATGCTTCATCGCCGCACGACTGCCAAATCGTGCAGCGCACTGCGCCTGACGCGCGCGTGGGCATGGAGCGACACCGAGACCTCCAGAACGGCCTCGTCGAGGAGCTCGGCCAAGCGGGGCAGCAAAACCGCAGGGCCCTCCAGGGAGGAACGGCCACCTATGCCTCAGGCTGCATGGCCTTCACGCGCGCCCTGCGTCGTGTGGTCTGGCCGCAGAAGTTCAGGCCAGCGCTCCCCAAGGGCTTCGACGGGTCCACCAACCCTCTCGAGTTCCTGCAGCTCTACACCACCTACATCCAGGCTGCAGGGGGCGACGACAAGGTCATGGCCAACTGGTTCTCCCACGCCCTCAGGGACTCAGCGCTGTCCTGGCTTCTCAACCTGCCGGAGGACTCCATCGACTCCTGGGAGGACCTCTGCAGGCAGTTCGTCGCCAACTTCAAGGGCACGTACAAGCGCACACTCACCCACAACGACTTGCGCGCTGTGGTGCAGAAGAAAGATGAAACTCTTCGCAAGTACATCCAGCGCTTCAGCCAGGTGCGGAACAAGATTCCAAACATCCCCGACACCCAGGTGATCGCTGCCTTCCGCGAGGGCGTCACGAACCGCAGGATGCTCGAGAAGCTCGGCATCCACGACAAGCTCACCTCTGTGGTGAAGCTGTTCGATCTGGCGGATAAGTGCGCCAAGGCTGAAGAGGGACTCCTCTTCGTCAAGATGAGCGCGCGGGGGGACGACCCTGGCGAGGGGTCCAAGAGCCACAAGAAGAAGGAAGAGCCCAAGCGCAAGGCCACCGCGGTCCTCGCGGCAGAGCCTGACGCGAAGGGCTCCCGCAGGGGTTCTCCCGAGCGCGGCGACAAAGAGGTGGACCACCGTCCGTTCTGCGTCTACCACAACAGGCGTGGGCACGCCACAGACGACTGCTTCGACCTCAAGAGGCTGAGCAGGGAACGCGAGAGAGGAGAAGGCAGCGGAAGCCGCGGCAGAGGTCGCGGCTACCGCAGGGACGGCAGGGGTAGGCGCGAAGGCGGCTACCAGAAGCCGTCGGGCACTCAAGCCAACGCCGCCGAGAAGAACAACAACCTCCCCGACGAGGAAGATGGAGGCTACCAGGCCCCGAGAGGCGCCATGGCCTGCATCCTCGGCGGAGCTCAAGCGCCCAAGTCAAACAATCAGTTCAAGCAGTTCGCCCGCGAACTCAACGCTGCGCTTCCGAGCACCGAGACCTCCAGACCCCTCAAGTGGTCCCAGTACACCATCGCCTTCGACGCCAAGGACCACCCCAAGTCGACCAAGACTGTTGGAACCCTCCCCCTGGTCTGCTCCCCCACCATCAACAACATCACCGTCTCCAAGACGCTCATTGATGGGGGAGCGGGCCTGAATGTCATCTCTGTCGAGACCTTCGAGACGCTTCAAGTGCCCTACGAGTGGCTTATGCCCTCCAGGCCGTTCACGGGCGTCACCAGTGGTTCTATCGAACCTCTGGGGCAAGTCCGCCTTGCGGTCACCTTTGGCACGCAGAAGAACTATCGCACGGAGCTGATCGACTTCGATGTCGCCCACATCGGCCTGCCGTACAACGCCATCCTCGGCTACCCCGCCCTCGCGAAGTTCATGGCCGTCACACATCACGCCTACAACATGGTCAAGATTCCCGGCAGCGCTGGCACCATTGCCATCCATGGCCATATCCTGGACGCCACGCGCGCTGTCGAGAGCGCCTACAAGGCAGCCGCCATGGCTTTCCCGGCTGATGAGGACATGGAGCCTCTCGAGAGGCCCAAGAGGAAGAAGCAACTGTTCTCTCAGGAGCAAGCTGCCACGAAGAAGGTGTCGCTGGACACCACCAGCTCGGGGGCTGAAGGCTCGGGGGCTAGCGTCACCATAGGCGCTGCCCTGCCTCCCAAATAGGAAAGCGCGCTCGTCGCCTTCCTTCGGGCAAACTCTGACATGTTCGCATGGACTCCGTCAGATATGTCCGGTGTACCAAGGGAGGTGATCGAGCACCACTTAGCCGTGTGTCCAGACGCACGCCCCGTCAAGCAAAAAGCACGTAAGCAAGCCCCCGAGAAGCAAGCTTTCATCATCAAGGAAGTAGAGAAGCTAAAGGCGGCGAACGTCGTCCGCGAAGTCGCGCACCCCACTTGGCTCTCCAACGGCGTGGTTGTTCCTAAACCCGCTGGAGGAGGCCGACTCTGCATCGACTACACCGATGTCAACAAGGCCTGCCCCAAGGACCCATACCCCATGCCGAGAATAGACCAGATCGTGGACTCCACTGCTGGCTGTGACCTCCTCTGCTTTCTGGACGCCTTCTCTGGTTATCACCAGATCAAGATGGCTAAAGAGGACGAGGAGAAGACGGCATTCCTCACACCTTGTGGTGTGTACTGCTACACATGCATGCCCTTCGGCCTGAAGAATGCTGGAGCCACCTTCCAGAGGCTCATGAGGATAGCCTTGGGGGCGCAGATGGGCAGAAACGCCGAGGCCTACGTCGATGATATCGTGGTCAAATCTCGAGAGGGGGACACCCTCTTGAGGGACCTCGAGGAAACCTTCGCCAGCCTGAGAAAGGTGGACATCAAGCTGAACCCCGCCAAGTGCGTCTTCGGGGTCCCTTCAGGCAAGCTCCTTGGATTCCTCGTGTCCCACCGTGGCATAGAGGCAAATCCTGACAAGATAGAGGCCATAGAGCAAATGCAGCCTCCCCGCCGACTCAAGGATATGCAGCGCTTAGCGGGCTGCATGGCCAGCCTTGGCCGTTTCATCTCTAAGTTTGGCGAGAGAGCCCTGCCATTTTTCAAGATCATGAAGAGATCGGGCACATTCAAGTGGACCCCTGAGGCGGATAAAGCCTTCGAGGACTTAAAGAAGTATCTGGCTAGCCCTCCAGTCTTGGTGGCCCCCAGGGCAGGCGAGCACCTGAAGCTGTACCTCTCAGCCACCCCTCAGACCGCAAGCGCCGTCTTGGTGGTCGAGAGGGAAGAGCCTGTCCTCCCCAAGAAGAGCACTGCAACTCCAAGCCCAGAACCCCCCGACAAAGGCCTCGTCGAAGGAGCAGCCTCCACAGACCCACTGCCAGGCCCACCGCCTCAAGTCGAGTCTGCTCCCCCCACCCCTGTCGAGACGCCTCCACAGGCAGATCTCGACAAGGGCCCTGAAGAGCCTCCACAGAGGGCTGACGCTGCGCCACCTCAGGCAACCCTCGTCAAGCACCCCGTTTACTTCGTCAGCACAGTGCTGCGGGACGCTCGCGAGAGATATCCAATGCAGCAGAAGCTCCTTGTCGCGCTCCTCATCGCCTCCAGGAAGCTGAGACACTACTTCCAGGGCCACCCCATCACGGTGGTCACCGCCTTCCCCCTGGAGCAAATCCTGCGCAACCCCAACGCCACAGATCGCGTCGCAGGATGGAACATCGAGCTGCAGCCGTTCAACTTGCGTTTCGACACAACAAGGGTCATAAAAGGAAGAGCGCTGGCCGATTTCGTCGCCGAATGGACCGACCCAAGCCCTGAGGAGCCTGGCGAGGCAGAAGCCGAGCCCTCGGGAGACACGGTGCCCAGCCACTGGACCATGCACTTCGATGGAGCCTTCGCTTGTCGCAATGGCAGAGCAGGCGTCGTCTTAACTTCGCCCAAGGGTGACAAGCTACACTACGCTGTCCAGCTGTGCTTCACGATCGACAAGATCTCCAACAACATCGCCGAATACGAAGGCCTCCTCGCCGGCTTAAGGGCTGCCATCGCTCTAGGCGTCAAGCACCTACTCGTCAAGGGAGACTCTCAGCTGCTCGTCAACTTCTCCAACAAGAGCTACACGCCGAAAGACGACCACATGGCCGCATACCTCGAAGAGGTCCGCAAGCTCGAGAAGCACTTCAGGGGCATGGAGCTCATGCACATCCCGAGGAAAGTAAACCAAGAGGCTGACGACATCGCCAAGCGGGCCTCGCGAAGGCAACCCCAGTAGGCCGGCGTCTTTGAAGAGAGGCTCGCCAAGGCATCCATCAAGCAGCCTCGACAGGCCACAGCCGCAAGCGCAGACGAAGCGCTCCCACCACCTCCTGAGTCTGGGGCGCCTGATTGCGGCCCCAGCACAGGGGAGCGCCTGTTGCTGACGGCAACCCACCAGGCCTCAGGCTGGATTGATGAGCTCAAGGACTACTTGGTGAAAGGAATCCTCCCTGAAGAGGACGCTGACGCAGAGCGAATCGCTCGACAGGCGAAATCCTACTGCATCCTCGAGGGAAACCTCTACCGCAAGCGCCCAAATGGTATCGCGCTCAAGTGCGTCCCTCCTGAGGAAGGCCGAGAGCTGATCAAGGACATCCACAGCAGGGAGTGCGGCCACCACTCATGTGCGCGCACCCTCGCAGGCAAGGTCTTCAGGAGCGGCTTCTACTGGCCTCAAGTGCTTCAAGATGCGGTCGCCATTGTGCAAACCTGCGACGCCTGCCAATTCCACGCCAAGCAAATTCATCAGCCGGCGCTGGGGCTTCAAACCATCCCGCTCTCCTGGCCGTTTGCGGTCTGGGGGCAGGACATCTTGGGCCCTTTCCCAAGGTCACAGGGGGGCTATCGTTTTCTCTTCGTGGCCATCGACAAGTTCACCAAATGGACCGAAGTTGAGCCAGTGCGCACCATACCAGCGGGGGCCGCGGTGAAATTCATCAGGAGCTTGGTCTGCCGCTTCGGCGTGCCCAACCGCATCATCACCGACAATGGCTCGCAATTCACCAGCGGCATCTTCCGAGCCTACTGCGATAAGCTTGGCGTCAAGGTCTGCTTCGCCTCGGTGGCTCACCCACGCAGCAACGGTCAAGCCGAGCGAGCAAACGCAGAGGTCCTCAAGGGCCTCAAGACCAGGAGCTTCAACATCCTCAAGGGCCACGGCAAGGGCTGGATCGACGAGCTCCCTTCGGTGCTCTGGTCCATACGCACAACTTCCTCAAGGCCTACAGGCGAGACGCCCTTCGCCCTGGTCTACGGAGCTGAGGCAGTCCTTCCTGCGGAAATCAAGCATGGGTCACCACGGGTCCTTGCCTTCAATGAAGACACCCAGGAGGGCCTTCACAACGACGACCTGCTGTTCCTCGAGGGACTGCGCCGACAGGCCGCCCTCAGGGCGGCGGGGGTACCAGAAAGACCTGCGACGCTACCACAGCCGCCATGTGCGCTCACGCACCCTTGAGGCGGGCGACCTCGTCCTCAGGCGAATCCTCTCCAGGGAAGGCCTCCACAAGCTCTCGCCGATGTGGGAAGGCCCCTACAGGGTATCCCACGTCGCCAGGCCTGGCGCAGTGCGTCTCGAGACCGAGGATGGCATCCCTGTCAAGAACCCGTGGAACATCGCGCACCTGCGCAAGTTCTACCCGTGATCATTGTCACGTCAAGACATCAGGCTGAAGAGGCAGCTTACGGCTCCACCTCCAAGCATTTTTTGTCTCTAGAGGTTAAAAGCTCACGGCTTAAACCTCCAAGCCCCAAAGGCTTCTCTCGAGGGTCAGCCCTCCGAGCTCTCCTACAGATGAGCCCCCGCAGGCCGCAGTGAACCTCTGCCACTAATGGGTGGTCCCCATGCCTCGACATGGAAGGAACGTTAGCTTGGCAAACCCAAGTATAATGAACCAATTTCCGTTCCAAGTGAACTTTGCGCTCAGGCGCCATTTTCGTTCCAAGTGAACTTTGCGCTACGGCGCCGTGTCGTTCCCAAGTGAACTTTGCGCTGAGGCGCCGCTATGTAATATTTCTATGGCAAGCTTTACTTTCATCCTTTACTTTCAAATGTGCGCTTATATTTTTCCTATGCGCACCTCGCGAGCGGGGGCTGAGTACGGTGCCTGTGCCCAAGAGCACCCCAGCAGCACTGCAAAATCCAAGGGATCCTGAGCTCTGGCTAAAGGGCATGCTCCCGGATACACGCCACCTCCCCAAAGGACCTTGGTACTCTCTCTCCTCGCGAGGCACCCATGAGAAAACCTATAAGCGCGCATAAGTCCTTACTACTATGCTCTAGCGTTTTGGTTCGCCTCTCTAACATCCATAGGGAACGAGAGTCTCCCCAGGCCTATGGAGGAAAAGCCCGGCCCCTGAAGGGAAGAACATCGCCAGAGGAATCCCCCGCAGGGCGAAAAGCCTCGCGAAGCTAAGTCCCCTGCTCACAGCAAGAGAATCCTTGCATTTCGCTCACGAGCACTCTGCGTCCCTCGAGTGGTCCTTTCCCTCACTCTCCATGGGCTGCTTGCGCGTCAAAGGGGAGCCCTCAGCATCGCGCCTCGAGGGTTCTTACCTCTCTAAGCCTTAAACTCCCCCCGGCCTTGCCGAGTCATTGCTCGAGCATACCGCAGCGGCGGAGTCATAGCGCGAAGAGAAGGGGCCGGCGACGCAGAGCGAAAAAGACATGGAGTGGAAGTAAAGGCTCCTCGAGGGAAGCACACACAGACTTGGCGACACATGCTTAAAATGAGAAGTATATTACAGACTGAACAGCAAAAGTCTTTAAGATAAACATCCCTACAGCGCTGCAAGCGCACTAAACTGCAGGAGAGGATCTCAGGAGTAAGTTAGGCAGCGGCCTCGTCGTCGTCTTGGCCGGATCCTTCCTCTTCAAGCTCGCTCCCCTCGTCGTCGTCCTCGTCCTCCGCCGCGGCCCGCTTAAAGCGGCTGCAGAAGTCGTCCACTTGGTCGCGGACGGAGTTGGAGGCTTTCCACCGTTCCTCCCCCTCGAGGGGCTCGGTCACCGTCGCAAGGTCGAACCCGGGCTGGAGGTGCACGAGGTTGGAGAAGATGCGGTCCACCGCCACCGCCAGGAGCTGGCGGCACTCCTCCTCGACCACGTCGCGGAGCTCCGCGGCGGGGCCCTCGAGCGCCGTGAAAAGCTGCTCGAAGTACAGGAGATAGGTGGCGGCGTCGGCGTGGCCTTGAGCCGGGACAGACGGCGCTTCTACTCCCAGCTTCGCAGCGAGCTCGCGGCCCCGGCCCGCCAGGGTCAGGAACATGCGCTCCCGCTGCTGCGACAGCACCTGCGCCGCCTTGGCGCTCTCAGCGGCCTCCACCGCCTTCTCCACGGCAGGACCCACCTGCTGGTTCATCTCCTCCATGTCGGCCATGAGGGAGGCGAGGTCTTGCTCTGTGCGCTTGCGGGCCTCCTCAGCGACGCGGCGGCGATCCGCCTCGCGCTTCACCTTGGAGACGAGAGTGGCGTTCATGTCTTCGAGCTGGTGGATCCGGGCGCCGCTCTCGCCAAGCCTCTTCTTGAAGCGGGTCTCCTGCTTGGTGAATTTGTCGGCGTAGTCCCGAGAGACGGCGGCGCGGTACGCCTTCTCCCGAGCCTGGAACTCCGCCTCGGCCTCCGCCTTCTGCTCGGCGAACCTCTTGTTGAAGCGCTCCACATGCCCCTTGTGGGTAGCCACTTCGCGTTCGTACTTGACGAGAGCCGCGGCCAGGCTCTCTTCGCGGGCCTCGAGGGCAGCACGCTGCCCCGACAGCTCCTGCTCCCGCAGAGCCAGCTGCTCGTCGCGGCGGCGCACATCCTCCTCGCGCTCGCCCAGGCTCCGTCCCCTGGCCTCCAAGCTCGCGCGGATCTCGTCCAGGGCGGACCGCACAGTCGCGGAGTCAGCCAGGATCTTCTTCTCGAGCTCGACGAGCTCGCTGCGTTTGGCCGCCAAGGAGTGCTCCACGGCCTCCCGCTCGGCCCTGGCTGCGGCCAGGTCCTCTGCCGCTGCCCGGCGCTCGGCCTTCAAGGGCTGCAGGAGCTCCTCGGCGTCCCGCGCAGCGCCCTCGCGGACCTCCTCGGCGAAGCGCACCGCCTCCTCGCGCTCCGCCTGCAGAGCCTGGTCGCTCTGCCTGCGGGCCTCCACAGCCGCGTGGAGAGCGGCCCAGGCCCCCGCAAGCTCGTCCCGCTGCTGGGCGAGCTTCCCGTCCTCGAGAGCGAGGTGGGCCTCCAGGCCCTCCAGCGACTTTCTCACCAGGCGGAAGGCGACATCGCGTCGCCCCCTACTCCAGTCCCAGCCGCTGAGAGATAGGGCCTGGGACGTCTTGCGTGGCGCGGAGGGCCCGGCGCCGGTGTCGAGCTTGGGGGAAGGGGCCTCCGCGTGGGCCTGGGGGCTTGGAGGCAAATCCTCCGCCTCGGCGCCTGTGCCCTGCGCCTCGGTGTCGCCTCGCTCAGGCGGCACCTCCTCAGTTGCTTCCGGGGCAGAGGAGGTCTGCCCCGTCGCCGTAGCCTCCTCCACCCTAGCGGATGGCGGGGATGGCGGAATATCCTCCCCGCTGGCCCCAGGCGCGCTCGGGGCCGACGCAGCGCCAGCCGCTGCTTCAGGTTGCGCCGGAGGGGTTGCCGCGCGGGGCGGAGTTGGTACCCTCTCCGGCTGTTCCTCCATGTGCTCCTCCTCCGGAGGCGGCTCAGGCGCCTCCGCCTGAGGCATGTCCACCTAAGGGCCTGCAGAGGCCTCCTCCTCAGGCCTCGCGGCCTCATCTGCCGCGGCCTCGCCCGCTTCGGCCTCGGGAACGGCTTTCTTCACGTCCGCAGCCTTGCGGAGCCTGCGGCGCTTCGCGGGCGCTGGGTCGCTGGCGTGAGACGAGGAGACCGGTCAGGGGAGGAGACAGACAGAAAACCGAAGGAAAACGACAGAACCCAAGAGCACTTACATGGACTTCTTCGCGCGGGTGTCGACCCACGCCATACCAGACGTGCGCCATGAGGGCGCGGTCCGGCCTCCTGACCCCCCAGGAGCCGCCTCAGCCTTCCTCTTGAGGGAAGCGCTCGGGGGCTCCCCGGCAGGCCTATCATGGGCCGCCTTGGTCCGAGGCTCTCTGCGCCCAGCCTCGGCCTCCTCGCCGTCGCTGGACGAAAGCTCGTAGACCTCCGCGGTGGGTGGCGCGGCTTGAGACGGGCTCGCCCCGCCAGCGGAGGGCACCGCCTCCGCCTCCGCATCACCATGCTCCGCGTCGCCGTGCTCCGCCTCTGACGCGTACGGAGACTCGGCAGCGTCCCCGTCCTTCGCCACGGGCATTGGCCCCTCCAGATCTTCCTCCTCCCCCGCCAGGCCCAGCGCGGTGAATGTGGGCATCTGCGCCAGGGTGGCCCGGCGCTGGTCCGGAACCTGGTACAGAGGCCTTATCGCCACAGGGACCGCCGCGGGCACGTCGGGGTTGACGAAGAGGCCGCCCATGATGGTGGCGACGACGGCGGGGCGGTGGTCGCAGGGGTGGAGCCGCATCGAGTCCGTGAGCCCTGAGTACGCCCACATCGGCTTCTTGTGCGCCTGAAGGGGGGTGATGCGGCGCCTCACGAACTCCTCCGCCACCATTTGGCCGGTGAGGCCGTGCTCCCGGAGCATCCTCAAGTGGCCCACGAGGCCCGCTACCTGAGGGCCCTCGAGAGCCCGCTTGCCCCAATGGGTGTTCTTCACGGGCGGCGCTTCGGGGACGTCGAGGAGGGAGCTCTGCGACGGGACGCCGATGAGGAACCACTTCTGCCTGAAGTCGTCCACCTTCTTCGACACCGCCGTCACGGGCCTCTCGCCGCTCCAGGACATGGGGATGTAGATATCCCCCATGCCGTCCGCGATGCGAAAAGACACGCAGCCCGTCCGCTCGGCCTTCGCGGTGTTCCGGAGCGCGTAGAAGCTCCTGAAGAGGGCCACCGATGGCCTCACCCCCAAATAAGCCTCACACAAGAAGGCGAAGATGGAGAGGATGAGAATGGAGTTGGGGTGAAGGTGCAGGAGATGGATCTGATAGAACTCTAAAATGGCCTCGAAGAATGGCGAGTACGGAGGCACCAGCCCTGCGAAGAGGGTCTGGAGGAAGATAGGGTAAAAACCCGCTGGGAGACGGCCGAACCTCGCGGCCCGGATGGCCGAGGCGCCGTGCTCGTTCCTCTTTCCGACGACCAGGTGCTGGATCTTGTCCAGCGCGGCCGCATCGACGCGCGTCCCAATCAGGGCGGGGCCGAGCGTCTCCTCCTCCTGCGCATCCTGGCGGGCCGAGGTCATCGCCGCCTTGCCTTTGGTTCCCCCCATTGGTGGAGCAAGACGGAGGCGAAGGAGAGCAAAGGAAAGGGAAATGCGCGCCGGAGAGAGAAAGAGTTCGCCGGAGAGGAGGGCTAAGAGCTCGAGAGTTGGAAAATGGAGGCGCAGAGTGGGAAGCAATGACTGCGATTCGGACCGGCGCGCAGCTTTATACCGCCGTCGGGCAGTTACCAAGGCGCGGTCGTGGTGATCGTGGTGGGGCCCCCCACTACGCACATTCCTACCGGAGAAACCGAGTCGCCGCAAGTTCATCTCCAAGTGACGCGTGTCGCGGGCAGGCCGGGCGTTTTGGACCCGCGACGCTTCGCCTGGGCCCGATGGGCCTCGCCGTGCCCGTCGCGGGCCCGGGGGCTACTGTCGGCCCAGTGGATTCTAGGGTGTGCAGAGCCCACTCTCCACGGCCCTCACACGCGCCGATGCCGACGAAACGACTAAGGAGCAGGAGCGCCACCGTAGAGAAGGGACGAGGAGACGAACCGCTTACTCGCGTAAAACCCCACCGCAGCCTAGCCAAGCTTAGCGAGCTCGAGGAGGAAGAAGAGCTCGTCCTTCCCCCTCCAGGCTCCGCATAGCCGCACGGGAGCCCTCGGCTAGCTCATTGTACTGTCCGTACCGCAGTGCAATACAGACAAGCAGGAGTAGCGGTTTTACCTCCTCCTGAGGGCCGTGAACCTGGGTACGGGCCTGTGTCTATCTCTGGCGTGACAGTTCTTCTCCAGGCCCGGCGAGCACCGTCGTCGTGCCTCTCGAGAGTCGTTAGACCTCCGCGTTCAGTCCCCTTCACGAACTTCTCCCCCGAGAGTGGTTATCCCTGTTCCGTGGGAATCACACCTCGACAGACGTGTTCTTCATCTCCTACTGGTTCGATAACCTTGGTTTCATAACTGAGGGAAGACTTGCCGCTGCACTCATCATACCTTACTCTTGGGGTTTCCCAACAACACCACCGAGTGCATCAAGAAGTTTTCTGGCGCCGTTGCCGGGGAGCTGAAGCACATCTGCAAGGGGAGTCTCTCACTTCCCAATCTCTTTACTTTGTTCTTGTCTTGCTTAGTTTATTTTATTTCCTGTTTTGTTTGCTATTAAATATCAAAAACACAAAAAAATTAGTTACTTGCATTTTATTACTCTGTTATTATCTTGTTTGCTTCTTATTATCAAAAACACAAAAAAAATAGTTACTTGCATTAATATTTATATTTCGGTTTGCTTTTATATTTTGCTAAAATGACTACTGCTGAGAATACTAAGTTGTGTGACTTCACTAGCACCAACAATAATGATTTTATATGCACACCTATTGCTCCACTTGCTTCCAAAGCAGAATTCTTTGAAATTAAATCTGCTTTGTTAAATCTTGTCATGAAAGAGCAATTTTCTGGTGTTAGTTCTGATGATGTTGCTGCCCATCTAAATAATTTTGTTGAACTTTGTGAAATGCAAAAATATAAGGATATAGATGGTGACATTATAAAACTGAAATTATTCCCTTTCTCCTTGAGAGGAAGAGCTAAAGAATGGTTACTTTCATTGCCTAGGAATAGTATTGATTCTTGGATTAAATGCAAAGATGCTTTTATTGGAAAATACTATCCTCCTGCTAAGATCATTTCCCTAAGGAGTAGCATTATGAACTTTAAGCAATTTGATAATGAACATTTTGCCAAATCTTGGGAAAGAATGAAATCTCTGGTTAAGAATTGCCCAACCCATGGACTGACTGCTTGGATGATTATCCAAACCTTCTATGCAGGACTAAATTTTTCTTCAAGAAATTTATTGGATTCGGCTGCTAGAGGTACTTTTATGTCCATCACTTTGGGGGCTGCAACAAAACTTCTGGATAATATGATGGTTAATTATTCTGAGTGGCATACTGAAAGGACTCCTCAAGGTAAGAAGGTAAATTATGTTGAAGAAACCTCCTCTTTGAGTGAAAAGATTGATATGATCATGTCTATGCTTGTGAATGGTAAATCTCATATGGATCCTAATAATGTTCCCTTAGCTTCTCTAGTTGCACAAGAAGAGCATGTTGATGTGAACTTCATTAAAAATAATAATTTCAACAACAATGCCTATAGGAACAATTATGGTAATAACAACTATAAGCCCTATCCTCCTAATAATGTTAATTTTTATGGTAATTCTTATAGCAATAATAGGAATACCTCCTCTGAACTTGAAACCATGTTAAAAGATTTTACTACAACACAAACTTCCTTTAATAAAACTGTTGAGGAAAAGCTTGGGAAAATTGATATTCTTGCCTCTAAAGTTGATACTCTTGTTATTGATGTTGATCTTTTAAAATCTAAAGTCATGCCTAATGATACTAATGAGAGTAAGACCCTTGCTAAAATTAATTCTGTCCAAGTTCGAATTGATGAAAATATTAGGATGATGGCTCAATTGCGTGCTAGATGGGAAAGAGAGGAAGAATTAGCTAATGATGATGATATTGTTAGAGTTTGCACCATTACTACTACTGAAAATAATGTTACTTCACATGCTAGTAAGCCTCCTACTATTAATGGTAATATAATTGGTGTTGGCAATGTTTCCTCTACTTCTTCCAAAAAAATAAAATTGTCTAAAACTGCTGAAACTATGCTTGATAAAAGTGCTGAAATTTTTAAGAGCATAGGAAATAATTGTCCCACTACTTTTGATGATAATGAATTTGATTATGATAATTGTAATATCTCTGAAGTTATTAAGTTCTTGCAAAAGCTAGCCACAAGTCCTAATGCTAGTACTTTAAATATGGCTTTTACTACACATATTACAAATGCTCTCATTAAAGCTAGGCAAGAGAAATTAAAACTTAAAGCTTCTATCCCTAAGAAGTTAGAAGATGGTTGGGAGCCCATCATTAAGATAAAAGTGAATGAATTTGATTGCAATGCTTTGTGTGATCTTGGTGCAAGTATTTCTGTTATGCCTAAGAAACTTTATGATATGTTTGACTTGCCACCTTTGGAACATTGCTATTTGGATGTTTTTCTTGCTGATAATGCTTTGAAGAAACATTTGGGGAGAGTTAATGATGTTCATGTCATGGTTAATAATAACCTTGTCCCCGTTGATTTTATTGTCTTGGATATTGAGTGCAACCCCTCTTGTCCTATTGTTTTGGGAAGACCTTTCCTCCGCACGGTTGGTGCTATTATTGATATGAAAGAAGGAAATATAAGGTACCAATTCCCACTTAAGAAAGGTATGGAACACTTCCCTAGGAAGAAGTTGAAGCTACCTTTTGATTCTATTATTCGTACAAACTATAATGTTGATGTTTAATGTTGATGTTTATTCTCTTGGAAATACTTGAGTTTTTACTTTCTGTGCCTAGCTCAAAGGCGTTAAAGAAAAGCGCTTATGGGAGACAACCCATTTTTTATTCCTGTTATTTTATTTTCTTGAGTCAAGGAACATGCCTACCTCTGTAGCAATTCCTTTGTATCTTTACTTTATTGCATAGTTGTGCCAAGTTAAGTCTCTAGTAGAAAGTTGATGCTAGATTTGGATTTCTGCGCAGAAACAGTTTTTCTGCTGTTCACCGTTAAATTCATAACTCTTTACATAAACGTCGGAATGACCTGATATTGTCTGAGCGTGATCCTCATATATGTACGCAACTTTCATTAGTTTTGAGTTTTCTGATTTGAGCAAGTTAAGTGTCTCGAAAAAATTCGTCTTTACGGACTGTTCTGTTTTCGACAGATTCTGCCATTTATTTTGCATTGGTTCTTTTCCTGTTTTTGAATGGATCTTTTTGTTCCATAAAATTCCAGTGGCTGTAGCTAATGTCCAGTACCATGATAATGATTGTCTCCATGCAGAATATGAGAATTTTTGATTATGCACTAACCCTCTAATGAAGTTTACTTTGAGTTTGGTGTGGAGGAAGTTTTCAAGAATCAAGAGAGAGGATGATATGATGTGATCAAGAAGATGAAAGAGCCTAAGCTTGGGGATGCCCACGTGGGTCACCCAAGCATATTACAAGAAGACTCAAGCGTCAAAGCTGGGGGATGTCCAACGCATCCCCTTCTTCATCAACAACTTATCAGGTCATCTCTAGTAAAACTATATTTTAATTCCGTCACATTTTATGTGCTTTACTTGGAGCGTCTGTTTGTTTTTATTTTTGCTTTTGTTATTTTCATTCTCTGAATAAAATGGATCCTAGCATTCTTGTGTGGGAGAGAGACACGCTCCGCTTTTTCATTTGAATACTCCTATTGTTCACTTATACTTGTTGAGTATTATTCTATAGCTACTGCAATACTTTCAGCTCTTATTTTTCATGCACCTCTTGTTCAGAGCTGTTAGTTTTCTTATGTTATACTCTCTTGCTTCATTGTTAAATACTTGGAGAGTTTATGTTTTAAATAAGTTGATTGGTGTTTGGTTAAGAACAGAAAATGTTAAATGTGGTAGATGGTATAACTAAATGATACATAATCTTGTAGACCATTAAATTGTGTCACTTGAATCAGTGATGTTGTTTTGAGATATTAATATGCTTAATGGTAAAACTTGATGGTTTAGTAAGGCGGAATGATTAATGGTTGGTCTAGAAAACTTGAAGCTGTGCCACACTTAAATATCCAGTTGATAGCATAATGATATATGGCTTCTAATGTTAAAAACAACCGTAATGGCTTTGTGTTATGCGCTACGGTCGGGGTCCCAACAGTGACTTGTTCATTTGCCACAGTCCCTCATGGAGTGATTTTCATTATGCCTTGTAAGATCATATTTCTAGTTGGAATCTTTTTGCTTGTGAGTTCTAAAGCTGCGGTTTTCATGGCACTTCCACCACCATATTTGCTAGCCTCTTCGGTACTTTGCATTGCCCTTTCTCACATTGAGAGTTGGTGCATACTTCGCGGGTACATCCAAAACTCATGGGAGATCTTCATCATGTTCTCCTACACATAAGCCAAATATCTTACTCAAAACATCCACCATACCTACCTACTACAGCATCTCCATAGGTGTTCCGAGATATATTGTCATGCAACTTTCATCTTACATTACATGACTTGTTGTCATTTATCATTTATATATTGCTTTGCATGATTCTATATAGCTGATGTGTGGTTTAACCCATGTTACGCTAGATCATTGCATATCCTGCTACACTGGCAGAGGCACCGTTTCATACACCATGTTTTATCCATTATGAGATCCTCGTATCAAAAGTGTGTTGTCATGTTAGAATGTTTGCCCCTAAAAGTGAAAAGAGCCATGGAGGCCATCGAAAAGAGAAACAGAAAAATACAAAAAAATGGAAAAATAGAAAGAAAAAAAAAGAAAGAAAGAAAGAATAAAAAGGGGGCAACATTACTACTCATTATCCACACTTGTGCTCATGTTATAGCACATGTAATATTCAAAGTCATCATTTGTGCTCATGTTTAGCACCTTTACTCCATATGTGAGAGTTTTCATGTTTTACTTGCATAACTATGTGGGGAACTTTACATTATAGAACTTGGCTTGTATATTCCAATGATGAGCCTCCTCAAAAGTGCTCTAGGTCTTCATGAGCAAGCAAGTTAGATGGACCCCCACTAGTTCCATTGGAGAGCTTTCATACACTTATAGCTCTATGTGCATCCGTTGTGTGGCAATCACTACTCCTTGCATAGCTTCGATTATAAGACTTCTTCTTGTCTAATGATCACTTTCAGCTTTCTCAGACTTTCTTCCGTTGCCCTTCCAAACCCCCCTTATTATTCTTTTAGCCACAACATCCTGGTGCCAGGAACCAACGCTAAACACTTGCTTGTTTTTGAGTGAACAAATAGAGAGATGATCTTCTACGTGCATATTGTTATTGCTTGACTTGATCCTTTCACAAAGTTGTCATGAGTGTTTGATTCATTAGATGATTATATTGTTGTTCTTGAAGCTTAAATCATCTTTAATATCTACTCTGCACGGTTGATTGTTCTCTAGTACTAATTCATTGAAAGTTTTACTTTGTTCTTCCAACTTGTTTATTCATTACTCATTTGATATCAATATAAACTATAGCTTTTATTCATTTGATCTCAGTTTACATGCATTACATTATTATATGATCAAGATTGTGTGAAAGCATGTCACTTCAGAAATTATTATTGTTATCGTTTTACCTACTCGAGGACGAGTAGAACTAAGCTTGGGGATGCTTGATACGTCTCAAACGTATCTATAATTTCTTATGTTCCATGCTTATATTATACCAATTGCTACATGTTTTATGTACACTTTGTGTTGTTTTATGCATTTTCTGGGACTAACCTATTAACAAGATGCCACAGTGCCAGTTCCCTGTTTTCTGCTGTTTTTGGTTTCAGAAAACCACTTAAGCAAATATTCTCGAAATTGGATGATTTTTATGCCAAAGTCCCTATTTTTCCCGACACGTTCCAGAAGTCCGAAGAGGAAACGAAGAAGGGCACCGAGGCGCCGCCATCAGGTGGGGGCGCGGCTCCCCCCCCCCCCCCCCCGCCGCGCCAGCACCTGATGACGTGGCCTCGGGCCTCCACCGCCTTCGCCCTTTCACCTACAAATACCCCCCGACAATACAAGACCTAACACCCGAACACTTTTCCACGAAACATTACGGAGCCGCCGCCGTCGTCAACCCTAGTTCGGGAGGGTTCAGAAGCTCTTCCCGGCACCCTGCCGGAGAGGGGAATCATCACCGGAGGGCTCTACATCACCATGCCCGCCTCCGGACTAATGCGTGAGTAGTTCATCCTTGGACTACGGGTCCATAGCAGTATCTAGATGGTTGTCTTCTCCTATTGTGCCATCATGTTTAGATCTTGTGAGCTGCCTATCATGATCAAGATCATCTTTATGTAATGCTACATGTTGTGTTTGCTGGGATCCGACGGATATTGAATACTATGTCATTTGCTTCATAATATATCATGTTGTGTGTTGTTTATGATCTTGCATGCTCTCCGTTGCTAGTAGATGCTCTGGCCAAGTAGATGCTTGTGACTCCAAGAGGGGGTATTTATGCTCGATAGTGGGTTCATGTCTCTATTTAATCTGGGGGAGTGACAGTAACCTCTAAGATTGTAGATGTACTGTTGCTACTAGGGATAAAACAGTAGTACTTTGTCTAAGGATAATGTTATTACTTACATTACACACTTTGCCTAATGC
Source organism: Poa annua (assembly GCA_026929855.1). NCBI lineage: Eukaryota > Viridiplantae > Streptophyta > Magnoliopsida > Poales > Poaceae > Poa > Poa annua. The sequence goes on from CM049434.1 coordinate 60,007,407, forward strand.
ACTAATCTGTTACTTGCAACTTAATACTGAAAGGGGTGCGGACGCTAACCGGAAGGTGGATTATTAGTCATAGATGCGGTTGGAACGTTCTGTCAATTGCCCAGCTGTAATTTGTTTACCCACATGTATGCTATTATTATTATTTATGGAGAGACACCACTAGTGAACTGTGGACCCCAGTCCTTTTCTTTAAACTGATAATACAACCAACTACAAACTGTTACTTTCATTCTCTGCAAACATCATCCTCCACACATACGTTTAATCCTTTGTTACAGCAAGCCAGTGAGATTGACAACCTCACTGTTTCGTTGGGGCAAAGTAGTTTGATTGTGTTGTGCAGGTTCCACCTCCCTTTCCAACAAGCTGTTTTCTGGCGTCATTGCCAGGGAGACCTTCAGACATGTTCTTCATCTCCTACTGGTTCGATAACCTTGGTTTCATAACTGAGTGAAGACTTGCCGCTGCGCTCATCATACCTTACTCTTGGGGTTTCCCAACAACACCACCGAGTGCATCAACCACCGACGCGGACCAAAAAATACGCTTTCAAACTCACATATATGCGTGACCCCACGACAAATACACTATATCGTTTGTCCTCCCCCCCTATATCATAGACAAGGATGTCAAAAGAGAGAAGATAATAAGACCGCCAAGTTCAAGACGTCTCCCCCCCCCCCCCCATATCGTAGACAAGGATGAGTTACCCTAGTTTCAAATGACACCATATACAGTCAGAGAGGGTGGTTCATTTGAAATGTCGGTTTACAAAACGCAAAATGAAAACAAAAAATCCAAGGTGTTGTTGTTGGGTCACGCCATGCGTGCGAGCGAGCGGAGATCCCAACTCGCAGCCAGCCCGATCGTGATGCTTGGGTGGCTCGGCTACTATTTCCATATCTCTCTCTAGTACATTAGCACAATTTCATTTACTAAAACGAAAAACTAGCACAACACCTTGGCGCGCGTACCTGACTCTCTATACAAAAAATGAGGCAAAACGTCGGTTGCATGTCGAGTTGTAACTGGCTCCCTCGACAAATCGGGGGAAGGGAACAAATGTCACTTGCGTGTGGAGTTGCAACTGACTCCTTCTAAAAAAAGAGGAAAAATGTTAGTTGCGTGTCGAGTTCCAACTGAATCCCTCTAGAAATTAGGGGAAGGGAGTAAATGTCAGTTGCGTGTCGAGTTGCAACTGGCTCCCTCTACGAAAAAGAGGAAAATCAACGGTTGCGTGTTGATATGCAACTGACTCCCTCTAAAAATATCGGGGGAAGGGGGCAAATGTCAGTTGCGTATCGAGTTGTAACTGACTCCCTCTACAGATCGGCTGAAGGGGGCAAATGTCAGTTGCGTGTCGAGTTGCAACTAACTCCATCTACAAAAAACAAGGAAGACGACGGTTGTGTGTCGAGATGCAACTGTCTGGGAAGGGGGCAATTATCAGTTGCGTGTCGAGTTGCAACTGAATCCCTCTACAAAAAAATAGGGGAAAGGGGCAAATGTCAGTTGCGAGTCGAGTTGCAACTAACTCCCTCTACAAACAAACGACGAAAAAAGGCGGGTTACGTGTTTAGTTGCTACTGACTCCCTCTCCAAAATCGGGGAAAGTGGGCAAATGTCAGTTGCGAGTCGAGTTGCAAGTCAGTTGCGAGTCGAGTTGCAACTAACCCCATCTATAAAAATCAAGGCAAAATGTCGGTTGCGTGTTGAGTTGCAACTGACTGTCTCTATAGAAAATAATTCAGAAAATTAAAAAATTGCTAGAAACAACAAGAAAATCGAGAAAATAAAAACCTAGAAAAGGATCTCCCTATACGCACGGCCAAAAATAAAGGAGGCAAAAAAACACACCTCACCAGCCCCCCGCACATCACAAAGAAAACGTATCCAGAAATTTCAATTATTTTCTGGATCTAAATGAAAAAACTAAAAAATCCAACTAACCCCCGACCTGCCCAAAAAGGTAGCCTAAAAACAAAAAAAAACGCGCGCAGAAAAAAGCTATACAAAAAACGGGCTGCTAGAAACAAATCGCGGCCCAACAACAACCCACGGGAGCAGTCCGGGCCGAAACAAATAAAATCCCCAAAAAAAAGGAACCGGGGGGTGTCCGTTGCACGTCGAGTTGCAACTGAGTACAGACGTGCGTTGCGTGTCAAGTTGCAACAAACTATGGATAGGGGCAGGTACATGTCAAGTTGCGACTACCACTACAACTACAAAAATGGGGGGGGGGGGGGGGGGGCAGGTGTGTCAGTTGCGAGTCGAGTTGCAACAGATTCCGAGGGGGGCGCGCAGAGATGTGAGTTGCGTGTCAAGTTGCAGCTAAATCCCAATGGGCGTGGGGAGGGGTTAGGATATAGGGGAATTTGCATGTCAAGTTGCAACTGACGACAACTACAAAAAAAAAAGGAAACGGGGGCTGTCAGTTGCAAGTCGAGTTGCAACTGAGTACGGACGTGAGTTGCGTGTCAAAGTTGCGACTGACTATGGATAGGGGCATGTCAAGTTGCGACTACCACTACAACTACAAAAAAATGGGGGGGGGGGGGGGGGGACAGGTGTGTCAGTTGCGAGTCGAGTTGCAACTGATTCTGAGGGGGGGGCGCGGAGATGTGAGTTGCGTGTCAAGTTGCAGCTAAATCCCAATGGGCTTGGGGAGGGGTTAGGATATAGGGGCATTTGCATGTCAAGTTGCAACTGATGACAACTACAACAAAAAAAGGAACCGGGGGGGTGTCAGTTGCAAGTCGAGCTGCAACTGAGTATAGACGTGAGTTGCGTGTCAAAGTTGCGACTGACTACGGATAGGGGCATGTACATGTCAAGTTGCGACTACCACTACAACTACAAAAAATGGGGGGGGGGGGGGCGACAGGTGTGTCAGTTGCGAGTCGAGTTGCAACTGACTCTGAGGGGGGGTGTCACATCCCAAATTTAGAAACTAAGAAAAACTTAGTTTTACCCGACCCAAAATTCAGAACCAACAAAAACTTTTGAAATGTTTTACTGACGATTGTATTTCCTTCCCATTGTTGTGTTTGAATTGTGTGGACTTGGAAGTGATGTGGATCTTGTGGTGATTATTTGCTTGTTGGACTTCTGATTGTATTGATTGTTAATTCTTATTTTATTGTTTGCTTGGGTGAATAATTACACCAATGTACTTGAAGTGTTAAATTGAAGACACACTTGACAACAAATTTGGAATGTGACTTGAATAGAAACAAACTCCTAAAATTATTAAACAATTTGAAATTAAGATCATAAGTTAAGTAGATGATCTTATCAAATTATTCTCTCTACCTAACTCTCTATTTTCTTCAAACAAATACTTTCTTATGAAAATAAAATCTATTTGAAGTTAATATATTTGTCAAGGAAGTTCCAAGAGTTCAAAAATAATATTTGAACTTGCTTCAAAATTTCAAAGGATTATAAATTTGTATTTAAGAAAAATGCCATTTTTAAAGCCCTAGGAACAAATATAGTTCAAAACATTTTATTTAAATACCCCAATTTTTGTGGAGCCTCCACATGTTGTGGGGAGCCTACCCAAATAATTTCAGATTTTTCTAAAATGTTTTGATGCCTCAAATAAATCACTGAAAAGCTACTGGTTTTAAAAGAAATAAAAGAAAATCAGGAAAAGGACGCAGTTGTAAATAAGAAAAGTTCTGCCAGGGGTTTTTTGGGAATGTGTCGTGGCCCTCCTGTAGCCGCAGCACGGCGTGGCGCCAGTGCCGCCGTGCTCCTCGTTCCCGCTCGACGCCGCTCGTCGCCAGGGGCCCCTCCCGCTCCTCCTGCCGTGTCGAGGGAGCACGACGCCGTGCCGCCCTCGGCCCTGCTCCTCCGTGACCGGGTGCCCCTCCCCTCGCTGTCCCCAGCTCGCCCGACCGTGCGCTCCTCGCCGGACCCCCCCTGCCGCCGTGCCCAGGCCCCCCCTCCTCTCCGCTGCCCAGCGAGGAGGATAAGACCCCCAAGACGCGCTCCTCTGCTTCCCCTCCCTCATTCGCTCGCCTGCCCCCTCGCTGGTTTCCTCTCTCTCCCTTCTCTTCCCCACGGCACCGAACCCATCCATGGACGCCGTCGCGCATCGCCGGCAATTGGAGCCTCCCCGAGCGAATCAAAGACCGTCAGCATCGCCGCCTCGTCGTCCTCTACGTCCCCGTGCAAGGAATCGCCGCGGGTCGCCCGGGATCGTCGTCGCCGTCCGCGTCTTCTTCCTCTCCGGCCGCCGGACACCGAGCAAGCTCGCGACCTCCTTCGACCTTCTCCATCACCGCTGCGGGTACCCACGCGTCAAGGGTGAGCGCGCCGTCCTCCGGGACATCTCCTTCTTCCTCCTCCTGCTCTGTAGCCTCGCCTTCGAGCGAGAGGCCGTTCGGCCGTCCGCCATGGCCGTGCGATTTCGAGCACGCGCGCGTCGCCGTGCGTCCTCCCCTTCGGTCTCCAAGCACACGCGCGAGTTCGTCCACGCACCCGCACTATTTTGGTTCACATGTTTTACTTATAAAGAGCATATATTATTTATGTGGTGTTTGCCACTAAAGCTATGAGTTTGAAAATCCCTTTTGTTTCCAAAATACAAGTATATTATTTTGACACGCTATATGGAGAGACTAGATGGAAATTATTTTTCAAACTATAGGATGGGAAAAATAAAGATTGTTTTTATTCAAAACCCCTTTGAAAACCTGTGTGGCTATGAAGCACCGAGATGCTGGTGTTGAAGTGGAGAAAAGGAGAATGGTGGTTTTGATAAAACGCACATTGTGTCTTTGTACTTACGTCAATCAGCCAATACCCTCTGCGACCACATTTACCCACATATGGGAAAGGGCTTGGTCATATAGTTTGCTCATATTAGTATGGGATACCTCATCCACGGAGATGACTCCGTTATGCATGAGGGGATGGTTTGATGAGCTACCCCTGACCTGGGTCCTCGCTCAAACTCTATGAAAAGATAAGGAGGAGGATAGAAGGATGTTCCCTATACACCGCCAGACAAAACTATGAGTCCTCACACTTAGATCCCGACGGGCTGGGTTAAGTGTTGATGGAAAGTATCATATGGGCAGGTTCCTATACTAGCATGAGCAAAGGACAGACTAGGATCGGTGTCTCAACTTCGCATACACCTTGTATGGCGAGACGTGGCTGACACGATGAGTTACCGGATGGATGTGGGAAAAGCGTGCTACCTCTGCAGAGTGTAAAACTATTCGAATAGCCGAGTCCTCGGATATGGACAGTTGAGAGACCCTACTTTGACCATGTGCAAGTTTTGAAAAAGAATTGAGTTTTAAAAAGAAAAGGAAGTGGAGAATGATCCATACACCTATACCAACGGATCGGTATGAGGTTGTTGGAGACCATGAACCCTGACGGGTTATGGTCTGAAAAAGGAGGAGTTTTGGAGAAACAGATAAAATGGTGATTTTCCGAGAAAATGTTTATTAAAGAGACTTCTTACCTTTTTCAACAAAGATGTCTTTTTGGGAAAAAGTTTTAAAGAGACTTCTTACAAAGGCAGATTTATGGGAAAAGTTCTAAAAACCTTCTTTCCTTTTTCAATAAAGATATAGAAGTTTCAAAACAAAGTTTTATTAAACAAAGGTCTATCCTTCCCTTTTTAACAAGGAAGTAGAGTTTTCAAAGCAAACGAAGTTTTATTTAAACAAATAAAAGTGTAGTGTATGCTCATGTTGGGGTAGTTTGCGAGTACGTAAATGTACTCATGGCTGTGTCCCTGGATATTCCCATGTCCAGAGTTCAAGAAGAAGTATGCTGAAGACCGAGAGACCTGTCGGCCCAGTGGAATCTAGGGTGTGCATGGCCCACTCTCCACGGACCGTGCACGCGACAGCGTCTACAAAACGACTAAGGACCAAGCCAACCGCTTGGAGTGTGCCCCCCAAGGGAGAAACCCCTGCGGGGGACCTGCGGCGCTGGAGAGGCCTGAAGGGGGCTCCCCCCGAGGGCGTCCCGCCTGAGGGCTCCCTCCCCCAGCGGGGAGCCGGTTTGGCCTTATCCCCTTGAGAGCCTCAGGCCCCTGAGGGAATACTTCGCGACGAAGGTAGCGCTGTAAAGCGCACATGGGCGCTGCAGCGCGCACATGGGCTCCGCTGCGGCCGCAGAGTGACGCGCGCGACCAGCGCGCACGACAGCAGCAGCGTCACCATTGCCGTTCCCGTGATAAAAGGGGTCAACAAAGCCGCGCCGCCAGCGCCAGGACCGCCAGGACTTTCCTCTTTGGTGATAAAGCTGATGGACGGCGCAACGCTCCAAGACGATCGTCATCGTGGGCTCCACCACGATCTCTGCTGCTCCTGCAAGCCGCTCTGCACCGCCTGCAACCTGTCGGCCACGGCGCGCTACTTTAGCACGGATGGACCGCGTCCATGGACGGACGAGGTGCGGTGGACTCCCGCTCCTCCATGCGACTGACGTGCGGGAGCCCACCAGCCCGAGGGCGGAGCCCGGGGCGCCTATAAAAGGAGCAGGAGCTCCACCGAAGAAGGGGATCGCCCAATCGCGCAATCGCACCCTAAGCGCGTAGGATAGCCAACTGCTCGGGGAGGAAGACGACCGTTGTGTCCCTCTCCAAGCACTAAACTGCCTCAAGAGAGCCTTCGGCAAGCTCATTGTCCTGTAACCTTCACAGTGCAATACAGACAAGCAGGAGTAGCGGTTTTACCTCCTCTCGAGGGCCGTGAACCTGGGTACGGGCCGGTGTCTCTCTCTGTCGTGCCGCTCCACCCCAAGCACCGCGAGCAACGTCGCGGCGTGCATCGAGGGTTGTTTGACCTCCGTGTTCAGTCCCCCTTCGAACCTCTCTTCGGGGCCGAGACTACCCCTGTTACGTGGGAGTCATTCTCCGACATTTGGCGCGCCAGGTAGGGGACTGAGGCGCGTCTTCAACCTCCGAACTCCGCGCCATGATGGATACCCGCGCGACGCGCGCCAACAGGCGCACCTCCGAGAGGGCTCACACCGAGCCTGGCACTGCCCCCACCCGCGGCCGCCGTGGTCGCCCCCGCACGACCGAGCGCGCTGGCACCGGCCCGCGCGTGGAGGAGCCAGAGAGCGAGGGGCACCGCGGCGGAGACCAGCGCGACGACGAGGACCACTCTGGGCGCCGTGAGGACGCCGAGTCCTCGCACCCGTCCCGGCGCCAGAGCGTGTCCACGCGGGAACACCAAGAGCCCGCCCCGCACACCGCGCTACTCATGGCCCAGGAGCTCCTCCGCTACCGGCCCAGTGCCGAGGCGCACGACCAGTGGCTGGACCGCCTCCACCACCTCGTCGACATCGCAACCGCGCGCCCCGCTCCGTCGCGCTCCATCGTGCCTTCCGGCCCGGCAGGGACGGCCGCGACAAGTGCGCCACCGCCGCCGCCGGGACCGCCTCCGGCCGCGGCGCAGCGGGCTCCCTCCCACGCTTCCTCGCCGCACGACTGCCAAATCGTGCAGCGCGCCGCACCTGACGCGCGTGTGGGCATGGAGCGACGTCGCGACCTCCAGAACCGCCTCGTCGAGGAGCTCGGTCAGGCGGGGCAACAAAACCGCAGGGCCCTCCAAGGAGGAACGGCCACCTACGCCTCTGGCTGCATGGCCTTCACGCGCGCCCTGCGTCGTGTGGTCTGGCCGCAGAAGTTCAGGCCAGCGCTCCCCAAGGGTTTCGACGGGTCCACCAACCCTCTCGAGTTCTTGCAGCTCTACACCACTTCCATCCAGGCTGCAGGGGGCGACGACAAGGTCATGGCCAACTGGTTCTCCCACGCCCTCAGGGACTCCGCGCTGTCCTGGTTACTCAATCTGCCGGAGGACTCCATCGACTCCTGGGAGGAGCTCTGCAGGCAGTTCGTCGCCAACTTCAAGGGCACGTACGAGCGCGCACTCACCCACAACGACGACCTGCTGCTTCTCGAGGGACTGCGCCGCCAGGCCGCCCTCAGGGCGGCAGGGTACCAGCAAGACCTGCGACGCTACCATAGCCGCCAAGTGCGCTCACGCACCCTTGAGGCGGGCGACCTCGTCCTCAGGCGAATCCTCTCCAGGGAAGGTCTCCACAAGCTCTCCCCGATGTGGGAAGGCCCATACAGGGTCTCCCACGTCGCCAGGCCCGGCGCAGTACGCCTCGAGACCGAGGACGGCATCCCCGTCAAGAACCCGTGGAACATCGCGCACCTGCGCAAGTTCTACCCGTGATCGCCGTCACGCCAGGCATTTTTTGTCTCTAGAGGGAAGCTCACGGCTTCACCTCCAAGCTTCTCAAAGCTTCCCCCGAGGCCCAGTCCTCCGAGCTCTCCTGCAAATGAGCCCTCGTAGGCCGCAGCGAACCTCTGCCACTAATGGGTGGTCCCCATGCCGCGACATGGAAGGAACGTTCGCTTGGCAAACCCAAGTGTAATGAACCGATTTTCGTTCCAAGTGAACTTTGCGCTCTGGCGCCATTTTCGTTCCTAAGTGAACTATGCGCGACGGCGCCGCTATGTAATATTTTGATGGTGAGTTTTATTCCAGCTTTATTTCCTTTGTTGAAAATGGGCACTTATATCTCACCACATGCGTACCTCGCGAGCGGGGGCTGAGTACGGTGCCAGTGCCTCAAATGACACACCAGCAGCACTGCAAAACCCAAGGATCCGAGCTCTGGCTAGAGGGCAGGCCCTCCCAAGCACGCCATCTCTTCAAAGGACCTTGGTACTCTCTCTCCTCGCAAGAAACGCCTGAGGGGACCTATAAGCGCGCATTAGTCCCTGATGCTATGATCTAGCGTTTCGGCTTGCCCCTCTAACATCCACAGAGAGCGAAAATCCCCACCAGGCCTGCGGAGGAGAACCCTCGGCCCCTCAAGGGGAGAATTCCGCCAGAGAAGGCCCACATCGGGCGAACGCCTCGCGAAGCTAAGTTTCTCGCCCACCTCAAGGGGATCCTCGCACTTCTCTCATAGGCACTCTGCGCCCCTCAAGTGGTTCTTCCCTTACTCTCCGTGGACTGCTTGCGCGCCAAAGGGGGGCCCTCAGCATCGCGACTTGAGGGCTCTTACCTACCCAAGCCTTAAACTCCCCCCGGCCTTGCCGAGTCATTGCTCGCGCATACCGCAGCGGCAGGAGTCATAGCGCGAGGGGTAGGGTCCAACGACGCAGAGCAAAAAAGACACGGAGATAAAGCAAAGACCCCGCGAAGGAGGCACACTTAATTGATAGCAAAATGTTTACAAAGCGAAGAAGTAAATTACGAGGAAGAAAATGAAATTCCCTAACAGGCAAACGCCCCTAAAGCGCTACAAGCGCGACGCATTGCAGGAGGAGATTAGCTGGAGGCCTCAGCATCGTCCTGGTCGCTCTCTTCTTCCTCCTCGGGCTCGCTCCCCTCGCCACCTTCCTCCGCAGCGGCCCGCTTGAAGCGGCTGCAGAAGTCGTCCACCTGGTCGCGGACGGAGCTAGAGGCTTTCCACGCAGCCTCCCCCTCCAGCGGCTCGGTCACCGTGGCGAAGTCGAACCCGGGCTGGAGGTGGACAAGGTTGGAGAAGATGCGGTCCACCGCCACCGCCAGAAGCTGGCGGCACTCCTCCTCAACCACGTCGCGGATCTCCGCCGTGGGGCCTTCGAGCGCTGTGAAGAGCTGCTCGAAGTACAGGAGGTATGTGGCGGCGTCAGCGTGGCCCTGAGCCGGAACGCTTGGCGCCTCCGCCCCCAGCTTCGCGGCAAGCTCACGGCCCCGTCCCGTCAAGGACAGGAACATGCGCTCCCGCTGCTGCGACAGCACCTGCGCCGCCTGGATGCTCTCCGCCGCCTCCACCGCTTTCTCCACGGCAGGCCCCACCTGCCGGTTCATCTCCTCCATATCCCCCATGAGGGCAGCGAGGTCCTTGGAGATGTCCTCTCGGGCCTTCTCGGCGGCGAGGCGGCGATCGGTCTCGCGCTTCGCCTTGGCGGCGAGTTTCGCGTTCTCCTTCTCGAGCCGCTGGATCCGGGCGCCGCTCTCCCCCAGCCTCGCCTTGAAGCGATCCTCCTGCTTGGAGAATTTCTCCTTGTAGTCCTGGGAGACGGCGGCGCGGATCTTGTTCTCCTTCTCCCGGAGCTCCTTGTTGAGCTCGTCCTTCCGCTCGGCAAGCCGCACGTTGGCTCGCTCCACATTCCCCTTGTGAGCGGCGATATCACGCTCGAGCTTGCTGAGCGCCGCGGCGACGCTGTCCTCGCGGGCTTCGAGGGCCGTGCGCTGTCCGGACAGCTCCTGCTCTCGCAGCACCAGCTGCTCGTCGCGCCGGCGAGCATCCTCCTCGCGCTCGCTCAAGGCGCGTCCGCGGGCCTCCAGGCCCGTGCGGAGCTCTTCGAGAGCGGTCCGCACAACCCCGGCATCCGCCAGGATTTTCTTCTCGAGCTCGATGAGCTCGGTGTGCTTCGCCGCCAGCGAGCGCTCCGCGGCCTCACGCTCCGCCTTGGCAGCGGCGAGGTCCTCGGCGGCAGCTCGGCGCTCAGCCCTCAGGGGCCGGAGGAGCTCTTCGGCTTCACGCAAGGCCCCCTCGCGGATCTCCTCAGCAAAGCGCGCCGCCTCCTCGCGCTCCGCCTGCAGCGCCTGATCGCTCTTGCGCCGGGCCTCTACCGCCGCGTGGAAGGCGGCCCATGCGTCGGCAAGCTCGTCCCTCTGGCGGGCGAGCGCCCGGTCCTCGGTGGCCAGGTAGGCCTCGAGCCCCTCCAGGGACTCCCGCACGAAGTGGAAGGCGACGTCGCGGCGCCCTCTACCCCAGTCGAACCGGCCCAGAGCAAGGCCCTGGGGCGGACCGCGCGACCCAGAAGGGCCCGCACCCGCGTCAGGCTCCGCGGCAGACGCCCTCGCGTGGGCCTGGGGGCTCGGAGGCAGGACCTCCTCCGTGCTCGGTCCCCGGCCCCCAGTGCTTCCCCCCTCGGGCGGCACCTCCCGGTCCGCCTCCGAGTCAGGGGCGTGAGGCCCGGCCCTCGCGGTTTCCTCCTCCCCCGCGGTGCCCGGTGGCGGCAGTGGAGTGCCCTCCCGGCGAGATTTGGGGGGACACGGCGCCGACTCGGCACCCGCAGGAGCCTCTGGCTGCGCCGGCGGGGTAGCTGCGCGGGGAGGAGTGGGCGCCCTCTCCACCTGCTCCTCCACCCGCTCTGCCTCGGGTGGCGGCGCCGATGCGTCCTCCTGAGGAACCTCCCCCCGAGGGCCTGTAGGCCTCGAGGCCTCCGACACTGCGGCCTCGCCGGCCTCGGTCCCCGGTGCGGTGTCAGGGGCGGCCCTCTTCACGTCTGCGGCCTTCCGAAGCCTGCGGCGCTTCGCAGGAGCGGGGCTGGTGGAGTAAAGGGGAGATTGGTCAAGAAACAAAAGCAAGCATGCCGGACCAGGAAAGGAAAGGGCAAAAGAACCTTACCTCGTCTTCTTGGCGCGGGTGTCCACCCACGTCATGCCTGGCGAGCGCCACGAGGGCACAGCCCGCGTCCCCGCCTCGAGGGCCTCCTCGGCTTTCCTCTTGTGGGGAGCGCCCGGGGGCTCTCCGGCGGGCCTGTCGTGGGCCGCCTTAGTCCTCGGCTCATAGCGCCCCGCCGCGGCCTCCTCGCTGTCGCCGGAGGAATGCTCGTCAGCCTCCTCCGCCGGGGGCGCAACGCCGGAAGAACTCGCCGCGCCCGCCGAGCTCCCGACGCCTGCAGAGGGCCCCGTCCTCGTCTCCGCATCGCCCTGCTCCGAGTCGGACGCGCTTGGCGACTCGGTGGTGCCCGCTGGCATGGGCTCCTCCTCCTCTTCATCCCCCGCCAGGCCTAGCGGGGTGAACGCGGGCGCCTGCGCCAGGGTGGCCCGGCGCCTGTCGGGGACCTCGAACAGAGGCCGAATCGCCACGTGGACTCTCTCGGGCACCTCCGGGTTGACGAAGAGGCCCCCCAGGATGGTCTCGACGACTGCGGGGCGATGGTCGCTCAGGTGCAGCCGCAGCGGATCCGTAGGCCCTGAGTACGCCCACATCGGCTTCTTGTGCGCCTGCAGGGGGGCGATGCGGCGCCTCACAAACTCCGCCGCCACCAGCTGGCCGGTCAGGCCGTGCTCGCGAAGCGCCTTCAAGTGGCCCACGAGGTCGGCTATTGCGTGCCCCTCCAGGGAGCGCATGCTCCAGTGAGTGTTCTTAACCGGCGCCGCCTCGGGGACCTCAAGGAGGGAGCTCTCCGAGGGAACGCGGATGAGGAACCACTTCTGCCTGAAGTCCTCCACCTTCTTCGACACCGCCGTCATGGGCTTGTCGCCGTTCCAGGCCATGGGGATATAGACATCTCCCATGCCGTCTGCGATGCGGAAGGATACGCAGCCCGTCCGCTCCTTCCTCGCAGTATTCCGCAGGGCGTAGAAGCTTCGGAAGAGAGCGATGGAGGGCTTCACCCCCAAGTACGCCTCACACAAGAAGGCGAAGATGGAGAGGATGAGGATGGCCTTGGGGTGGAGGTGCAGAAGGTGGATCTGGTAGAACTCAAGAACAGCTTCGAAGAAGGGAGAGTAGGGCGGCACCAGCCCAGCGAAGAGAGTGTGGAGGAAGATGGGATAGTAGCCGGCGGGAAAGCGTCCGGTCCGCGCAGGCAGAATGGCGCTGGCGCCATGCTCGTTGTGCTTCCCGGCAACCAGGTGCTGGATCTTATCCAGCGCCGTCGCGTCAATGCGCGCCCCGACCAGAGCGGGGCCGAACTCCGCCTCTCCGTGCGCGCCATGGCGGACCGAGGCCGCCGTCTTCTTGCCCTTGGATCCTCCCATTGTCGGAGAGGGAAGGGGGCTCGGAGGGCGGAAGGAGTTGGCCGGAAAGAGAAAGTTTCGCCGGAGGTGGGAGACTAAGAGGCGGAGTGCCGATGGACTAGATGGACAAGACGGGACGGGGTAATGACTGCGCCGCGGACCAGCGCGCGACTTTTAACCCCGCCCGAGCAGTTACCGAGACACGATGATGATGAGCGTGGCGGGCGTGGTGGGCCCCCCCCACTACGCACGTTTCCGCCGGAGTAACCGAGACGCCGCGAGTCGACCTCTAGGTGACGCGTGTCCCACGACGCTTCGCCTGCTGTTTTGGGCCCACGACGCTTCGCCTAGTCCCGATGGGCCTCGGCGCGCCCATCATGGGCCCGGGGGCTACTGTCGGCCCAGTGGAATCTAGGGTGTGCATGGCCCACTCTCCACGGACCGTGCACGCGACAGCGTCTACAAAACGACTAAGGACGAAGCCAACCGCTTGGAGTGTGCCCCCCAAGGGAGAAACCCCTGCGGGGGACCTGCGGCGCTGGAGAGGCCTGAAGGGGGCTCCCCCCGAGGGCGTCCCGCCTGAGGGCTCCCTCCCCCAGCGGGGAGCCGGTTTGGCCTTATCCCCTTGAGAGCCTCAGGCCCCTGAGGGAATACTTCGCGACGAAGGTAGCGCTGTAAAGCGCACATGGGCGCTGCAGCGCGCACATGGGCTCCGCTGCGGCCGCAGAGTGACGCGCGCGACCAGCGCGCACGACAGCAGCAGCGTCACCATTGCCGTTCCCGTGATAAAAGGGGTCAACAAAGCCGCGCCGCCAGCGCCAGGACCGCCAGGACTTTCCTCTTTGGTGATAAAGCTGATGGACGGCGCAACGCTCCAAGACGATCGTCATCGTGGGCTCCACCACGATCTCTGCTGCTCCTGCAAGCCGCTCTGCACCGCCTGCAACCTGTCGGCCACGGCGCGCTACTTTAGCACGGATGGACCGCGTCCATGGACGGACGAGGTGCGGTGGACTCCCGCTCCTCCATGCGACTGACGTGCGGGAGCCCACCAGCCCGAGGGCGGAGCCCGGGGCGCCTATAAAAGGAGCAGGAGCTCCACCGAAGAAGGGGATCGCCCAATCGCGCAATCGCACCCTAAGCGCGTAGGATAGCCAACTGCTCGGGGAGGAAGACGACCGTTGTGTCCCTCTCCAAGCACTAAACTGCCTCAAGAGAGCCTTCGGCAAGCTCATTGTCCTGTAACCTTCACAGTGCAATACAGACAAGCAGGAGTAGCGGTTTTACCTCCTCTCGAGGGCCGTGAACCTGGGTACGGGCCGGTGTCTCTCTCTGTCGTGCCGCTCCACCCCAAGCACCGCGAGCAACGTCGCGGCGTGCATCGAGGGTTGTTTGACCTCCGTGTTCAGTCCCCCTTCGAACCTCTCTTCGGGGCCGAGACTACCCCTGTTACGTGGGAGTCATTCTCCGACAAGACCGATGACGTCTTTGCGAACTAGGCCGTCTTCCCAGTCAGCTGCCTGTAGGTGTCTTGGCAAATGACTCGGGCCCCACGTTGATTGGTGTTTTCCGCTGCAAGAACTTATTGAAGATTGTGGCTTCAATCGAGTAAGTAATTCCTTCGGTAATTATGGATGTTCTTTTGATACCAGTTTGATTGTGCTCAGCGACAGACTGATCACGGGATCGCTGATGTTGTAGGCACAAGGGTATTTCGGACAGCTAGTCCGGGGTCCCCACAGACTTGGTATCAGAGCCATCCTGACTGTAACAGACCTTAGTTAGCATGGACGTTAGTTAGGAAAGAAATATTTTGTTAAAAATATATTGTTACCAAAAACATATTTTTGTCTAAGGAAGTCCCAAAAATAACTTCCACTCTTCTCACCTTCTCAAATATTTCCGAGACTTATCCCTCTATTTTAAGATTTTCCAAGGATTTCTCTACTCCCTCTTACCCGTTCATAATACTTGACATTCAACATCAACACGATTGATCTGCAAATGCCAAGATCGTCAATGTCAACCAAGCAGGAGACCTTCGAAGATCTCAACTCAATATCAGCAATTCCACTCAATTACTACCTCGACTATCTCAATTTCTCCAGCTGAAGACTAAGGCGACAAAGTGAAGACTTCACCAACCATATTTAACCGAGACCATAGGATAAACCTGATAGGAACCCTGATTGTACCACCCGACTACCACGAGTATTAGACGTCCGTTGGTACTAAAGGTACCTTGTGTGTTGTTTGTTGGTGCGCTTTAGCCCTGTAGAATCTGGAAATAGCCGACCAAGACTATCCATCCGAGTCAATCGTCCAGACCACACCATCATAAAGGATCTGGACTCCGCACAGAAGTTTATCGACAGAGAAAGCCTCGCAACATCAATTTATCGAGATCCCACATGGCGACCCCGCTGAAGAAACAACGACCTCGGAAGTATAGTCAACCCAAAACCCGTGCCCTCGTACTCCCCTGTTACCACCGGGCAAATCTCGAGGACGAGATTTATTTTAAGGGGGGAAGAGCTGTCACATCCCAAATTTAGAAACTAAGAAAAACTTAGTTTTACCCGACCCAAAATTCAGAACCAACAAAAACTTTTGAAATGTTTTACTGACGATTGTATTTCCTTCCCATTGTTGTGTTTGAATTGTGTGGACTTGGAAGTGATGTGGATCTTGTGGTGATTATTTGCTTGTTGGACTTCTGATTGTATTGATTGTTAATTCTTATTTTATTGTTTGCTTGGGTGAATAATTACACCAATGTACTTGAAGTGTTAAATTGAAGACACACTTGACAACAAATTTGGAATGTGACTTGAATAGAAACAAACTCCTAAAATTATTAAACAATTTGAAATTAAGATCATAAGTTAAGTAGATGATCTTATCAAATTATTCTCTCTACCTAACTCTCTATTTTCTTCAAACAAATACTTTCTTATGAAAATAAAATCTATTTGAAGTTAATATATTTGTCAAGGAAGTTCCAAGAGTTCAAAAATAATATTTGAACTTGCTTCAAAATTTCAAAGGATTATAAATTTGTATTTAAGAAAAATGCCATTTTTAAAGCCCTAGGAACAAATATAGTTCAAAACATTTTATTTAAATACCCCAATTTTTGTGGAGCCTCCACATGTTGTGGGGAGCCTACCCAAATAATTTCAGATTTTTCTAAAATGTTTTGATGCCTCAAATAAATCACTGAAAAGCTACTGGTTTTAAAAGAAATAAAAGAAAATCAGGAAAAGGACGCAGTTGTAAATAAGAAAAGTTCTGCCAGGGGTTTTTTGGGAATGTGTCGTGGCCCTCCTGTAGCCGCAGCACGGCGTGGCGCCAGTGCCGCCGTGCTCCTCGTTCCCGCTCGACGCCGCTCGTCGCCAGGGGCCCCTCCCGCTCCTCCTGCCGTGTCGAGGGAGCACGACGCCGTGCCGCCCTCGGCCCTGCTCCTCCGTGACCGGGTGCCCCTCCCCTCGCTGTCCCCAGCTCGCCCGACCGTGCGCTCCTCGCCGGACCCCCCCTGCCGCCGTGCCCAGGCCCCCCCTCCTCTCCGCTGCCCAGCGAGGAGGATAAGACCCCCAAGACGCGCTCCTCTGCTTCCCCTCCCTCATTCGCTCGCCTGCCCCCTCGCTGGTTTCCTCTCTCTCCCTTCTCTTCCCCACGGCACCGAACCCATCCATGGACGCCGTCGCGCATCGCCGGCAATTGGAGCCTCCCCGAGCGAATCAAAGACCGTCAGCATCGCCGCCTCGTCGTCCTCTACGTCCCCGTGCAAGGAATCGCCGCGGGTCGCCCGGGATCGTCGTCGCCGTCCGCGTCTTCTTCCTCTCCGGCCGCCGGACACCGAGCAAGCTCGCGACCTCCTTCGACCTTCTCCATCACCGCTGCGGGTACCCACGCGTCAAGGGTGAGCGCGCCGTCCTCCGGGACATCTCCTTCTTCCTCCTCCTGCTCTGTAGCCTCGCCTTCGAGCGAGAGGCCGTTCGGCCGTCCGCCATGGCCGTGCGATTTCGAGCACGCGCGCGTCGCCGTGCGTCCTCCCCTTCGGTCTCCAAGCACACGCGCGAGTTCGTCCACGCACCCGCACTCGTTTGCACCCACGCACACCCACGGAGCGCCGCCAGAACCAGGCCGTCACCGGCCGTTGCTCTCCGTCGGGCACGGCCACCGTGTGATGTTCAGTTTCGTCAGTTAGGACTGCGCGAGTTAGCTCTTATCTCATCAGATCCGTATACTAGCACTCGCACCGCACCACCCCAGGGGCTAGCACGCCGTGCACACGCTCGCGAGGTCGCGAGTTCGAACCCCAGCGGCGCGCTGCCTTTTCGGTTTATTTTGCACGCTGACAGGCGGGCCCCACCGGTCAGTGACCGTGGCGGCCAGCACAGCCCGCACTCAGCCCAGTCAGCACCAGCGTGGCACTCGGGCCCGCATGGCAGTGGCTGTGGCTAGCCAGCCCTTCGGTGCAAAACGTTCCACTAGATTTTCTGAGAAATAAAATAAATAGGCAGGTTCAAATATAAATTTATAAAATCTATAACTTTTTAAATACTTATCCAAAAATTACAAATAAGATATCAAAATGTTCAGAAAAATAAAACCTGTCTTTTGGTGTAATTCACCTATCCAAATAAATTAGTTTATTTGATGTTTTATTCGAATAAAGAAAAAGGCAGAAAAGAAAATGCTTTTAGAAAATCTTTAACTCTAAAAATAATTATCCAAAAATTAGGGTTGACTTATTAAAATGTTCAGCAAGTGATAACCTTCATATTCCACCTTGTTTCCAAACATGGATAATTATTTTGTAGGGTTGTTTAAAATAAATTAACAAAAGGGCATGTTGAAAAAGGATTTTTATAAATTAATCCGTAATGATTCGTGGGGTGAATCCAATTGGCTTGTCTTCTGTATGCTTAGGGTTACATGTTCCTAGCACGGGTATAATATTGGACTACTGAGTAGTATAATATCCTCGTACGTGTAGATCCTAGTTGTTGCTCGCACGATTAGTTTAATGCTTACGGTTTGTTACTTGTCTGTATACCATTGGTGGATTGGTTTGCTTATTGATTGTTGTGTCATTCTCATGTTTGCGACGCTAGATATAAACGTTACCGGAGTGGTATTTGGAGGAAATTTATTGAAGGAGAATCGGAGTTTATTTCTTTGATCAGTGAGAAGAAGCCCAGGAGCATTATGCGGGAATCAGGCAAGCTATTCTCTGAGCTTGCGTCTACATACATCTATTTTGGTTCACATGTTTTACTTATAAAGAGCATATATTATTTATGTGGTGTTTGCCACTAAAGCTATGAGTTTGAAAATCCCTTTTGTTTCCAAAATACAAGTATATTATTTTGACACGCTATATGGAGAGACTAGATGGAAATTATTTTTCAAACTATAGGATGGGAAAAATAAAGATTGTTTTTATTCAAAACCCCTTTGAAAACCTGTGTGGCTATGAAGCACCGAGATGCTGGTGTTGAAGTGGAGAAAAGGAGAATGGTGGTTTTGATAAAACGCACATTGTGTCTTTGTACGTACGTCAATCAGCCAATACCCTATGCGACCACATTTACCCACATATGGGAAAGGGCTTGGTCATATAGTTTGCTCATATTAGTATGGGATACCTCATCCACGGAGATGACTCCGTTATGCATGAGGGGATGGTTTGATGAGCTACCCCTGACCTGGGTCCTCGCTCAAACTCTATGAAAAGATAAGGAGGAGGATAGAAGGATGTTCCCTATACACCGCCAGACAAAACTATGAGTCCTCACACTTAGATCCCGACGGGCTGGGTTAAGTGTTGATGGAAAGTATCATATGGGCAGGTTCCTATACTAGCATGAGCAAAGGACAGACTAGGATCGGTGTCTCAACTTCGCATACACCTTGTATGGCGAGACGTGGCTGACACGATGAGTTACCGGATGGATGTGGGAAAAGCGTGCTACCTCTGCAGAGTGTAAAACTATTCGAATAGCCGAGTCCTCGGATATGGACAGTTGAGAGACCCTACTTTGACCATGTGCAAGTTTTGGAAAAGAATTGAGTTTTAAAAAGAAAAGGAAGTGGAGAATGATCCATACACCTATACCAACGGATCGGTATGAGGTTGTTGGAGACCATGAACCCTGACGGGTTATGGTCTGAAAAAGGAGGAGTTTTGGAGAAACAGATAAAATGGTGATTTTCCGAGAAAATGTTTATTAAAGAGACTTCTTACCTTTTTCAACAAAGATGTCTTTTTGGGAAAAAGTTTTAAAGAGACTTCTTACAAAGGCAGATTTATGGGAAAAGTTCTAAAAACCTTCTTTCCTTTTTCAATAAAGATATAGAGGTTTCAAAACAAAGTTTTATTAAACAAAGGTCTATCCTTCCCTTTTTAACAAGGAAGTAGAGTTTTCAAAGCAAACGAAGTTTTATTTAAACAAATAAAAGAGTAGTATATGCTCATGTTGGGGTAGTTTGCGAGTACGTAAATGTACTCATGGATGTGTCCCTGGATATTCCCATGTCCAGAGTTCAAGAAGAAGTATGCTGAAGACCGAGAGACCGATGACGTCTTTGCGAACTAGGCCGTCTTCCCAGTCAGCTGCCTGTAGGTGTCTTGGCAAATGACTCGGGCCCCACGTTGATTGGTGTTTTCCGCTGCAAGAACTTATTGAAGAAGTAATTCCTTCGGTAATTATGGATGTTCTTTTGATACCAGTTTGATTGTGCTCAGCGACAGACTGATCACGGGATCGCTGATGTTGTAGGCACAAGGGTATTTCGGACAGCTAGTCCGGGGTCCCCACAGGGGGGCGCGGAGATGTGAGTTGCGTGTCAAGTTGCAACTAAATCCCAATGGGCGTGGGGAGGGGTTAGGATATAGGGGCATTCGCATGTCAAGTTGCAACTGACGACAACTACAAAAAAAAAAGGAACTGGAGGGTGTCAGTTGCAAGTCGAGTTGCAACTGAGTACAGACGTGAGTTGCGTGTCAAAGTTGTGACTGACTACGGATAGGGGCATGTACATGTCAAGTTGCGACTACCACTACAACTACAAAAAATGGGGGGACAGGTGTGTCAGTTGTGAGTCGAGTTGCAACTGATTCTGAGGGGGGGGGGGGGGGGCGGAGATGTGAGTTGCGTGTCAAGTTGCAGCTAAATCCCAATGGGCGTGGGGAGGGGTTAGGATATAGGGGCATTTGCATGTCAAGTTGCAACTGACGACAACTACAAAAAAAAGGAAAAAAAAGTGGAGTGTTAGTCGCAAATCAAGTTGCAAAAATAAGCTGCAAAAGAGGGGAAGAGAGTTGCATGTCAAAGTTGAGACTGACTACAACTACAAATAGCAGGGATGTCAGTAGCGAGTCAAATATGCAAGTAACTACAGAGAGCGGATATGAATTGTGACAGACTGCTTCCAAAAAAATGGGAAGACGAATCCTCGATTTGCAAAAACTAATTTCAAGAAAACTTTAAAAAAATCAAGGGTGGAAGGTAATTTTCGTGGTTATTTCAAAAAATATATATATAATAAAAAATAAGAGATGTGATTTGAAGACGTGTCAAGTAGTTGCGTGTTGATTTGCGACAAAAAAATAAAAAAGAATAATCCATAAAAAACACAGATGAAAACACCATAAAAACAAAATTGAAACAAAAACAAAACACACTCACCCCGCCCCCCAGCTTCCTCCCCCCAGGGAAAAAAATCCCCAGAAAAAACGGCAAAAAAAACAACAAAAACTAGCCCGCGACCCTCAACCCTCCCCCGCCTCAAAAAGGAAAAAAGAAGAAACCCGGCCCGGTAAAAGAAGAAACGGCCCAGAACCACCGCCTGGACCAACACGGGCCGAAACAAAGGAGCTCCGACCGCGCGCACGGATCTTGGCGCGATGGAAAATCCGACGGCGCGCGAGCTAGCTGGGCTTCGTCTCCGGCAAAACTAGGGGTCATCCCGTTGGAACCCAGCCGCCGCCACAGGGCATCCCACCCGGCGTGGCGCATGGTCGTTCCCCGCCGTCCATGCCCAATCCCCGGCGAAGGCTGCGCTGCTCCGGCCCCGACCTCAAGCGCGTCTATGCCCAATCCCCGGCGAAGCGGGCGGCTCCAGCCTGGGGCGCGTCCATGCCCAATCCCCGGCGAAGGGGGAGCTGCTTCGGCCCCGATCTGGAGCGCGGTCGGAGAATTCTGCGCTGCTCGGGTCCTCCGCTCACTGGCGCGCTCCATCCGGCCATCCTTGCTCGACGCGCTCCGCCCAAAATCCGTTTCTCGCCGGCGAGCTCTGCCCCGATCCGCCCTCCTCGGTCTTTCTTATGCAGGAAAACTCTCGTGAAAGCCTTTTAACATCTGAGAAAAAGGTGCGACAGCTGGAAACTCAACTCCAGGATGAGCAGCTTGTATCTGCTGACAGTCAAAAGGTACCATGACTGCACATGTTAAACTTTGTACACATTACATCCATGTAAAACACTTTTATCTCTTGTTCTTTAGTTGTGTATAACACATTGTTAATTTGCATTTGGAATTGCAGAAATCTGATAATCTAGAAACTGAACTGAGGAAACTCAAGAAAGAACTTGAAAATGAGAAGGTAGAAAAATGTTCCAGTCATATAACTGAACATTCTGTTGCTCTGATGTTTCATCACATGAGCAAATCAAGTTGGTCTTCGTTAGCTTTCTTCATATGAACTTTCCAATGTTCTTTTTTCTGTTGTGATTTTGCCTGTGGTTCATGGGTTTAAAGTTGTAATGTCCATGTATTTGATTGGCAGCAAAATTTATTGTGTTTAATGTACCATCCATCCTTTGAGAGGCCACACTCCTTTACTTACAATCTGAGAATACATGTGCTTATGTTAGCAGGTTGCTCGGGAAGAAGCGTGGGCGAAGGTGTCATCTCTTGAGCTTGAAGTAGCTGCTACAATGAGAGATCTGTCACTTTAAAAACATAGATATCAAGGGGCCAGATAAAGAGTTATTTTACGGTATGCATCTAACTTCAGTATCATATATAGGCAATATGAATCCAAGTTTGCGGAACTAACTCTATCTACAATCCCTTCCTTTCAACTGTTGCTTACTGCAGAGAGACCCAACTGCGTGCTTTCTATTCAACTACGGAAGAGATCTCTTCTCTATTTGCAAAACAGCAGGAACAACTTAAATGCAGAGAACTTTAGAGGATGAAGAGAAGGAGTAATATTCTGCTCAGCGCCACGCCGGGTGAAGTACCACTACCAAATGTGACCACTGATGATGCGTGTGTAAAGAGAGATATATAATCCCCGTGGTCAGCTTGTAATCCTGTAAGTTTGTAATATAGCTGTGTTAGTGGAGTATAAATTAAATTCCATGGGCGTCTTGTAATGGAAATTGCACTTTCTTGCTAGGTGGACATAACTGAAGATATTGATTTTCTTTTTATAGCAAGTGATGGCATCTGGTTAGTCCTCGGTCCAAACCTATTGCAGTGGTTATATTTTATTTTTACTTCCTTCTAAGTGCAAATTTTCGTCCAGAATAAATCAATGAAGGTTGTGTCTAATGCTTTGATAGTCTTAGGACAGAAGAATATATCCAGAGCGGCTTTTATACTTCCAATCAGTTAGCACGTGTAGTTCTTTTTTCTGTGGTTTCTTAGCCCGGGGGACTTACAGTTCAGTAACATGCGCCAATACTTACCTTAGTTCTTCACCGTGTCCAAATGATTTTTAGATTTGATGGCCCCTTATCTGTTTTACTTAGCTTGAATTGGAAATCTATGCTTCATTCATCTTGAGAGAGCTTGCTTGAAAATCTTGCCACTTGGTGAAATATTTGCACATATAAATATATTCTAAGTTGTGAATAATATATCTTGTAGTATTTTGCTCAGCTTGGTATCTTGTACTACCTTTAGCGACACTTCTTTTGGGCTTCTGCTTATGTATAAGCCTGCTTATGGATTTTGGTGGAGAGAAACTGTGGTGGGTAGAAGCTCCTAGAAACTGCCTAGACACTTCTTTTGGGCTTCTAAACATTTTGCTTATTTGTTGTGTTTCGTTGTGAGATGTCCGGAATGCCCCTGGATATAGTATGTGTACTTAATAGTGATATTACGGTTTATTTGTTGTGTTGTGTGAGAAATGACCAAAAAATAAAATCAAAATAGAAAGGTAAAAATCTGGTGTCATATTATATTTCAGCACAAAATTTGCTAAAACATGATGTGATTTGTGAACGTAAAGTTTCTTATCTCATTGGACTCCACTTCTGTTGCTTAAATAAGTAGTACAAATTAACCATCCCCACATCAAATAAAAAAAGCGTACATGCATCCTGATCGGGAGAGAAGAAAAGCATACATGCAGTGTGTGTGTCCCGTCGTTGCTTGCTGCTCGTGCGGGACGGACAGCGCAGACATAAAATAAAAGAGGAAAACGGTTTGACCTGCGGTGGCAGTTCCTCCGTAATAAGCCTGAAGAATAGAGGCAAATCCATATACCCTTTCGGTTTTTAACCCAGAAGCTCGGGAAGCTGCACTAGGGTTGCTTCTCCGGACCGCCGATTTTACACTATAAGTCGAAACTGCGGTCGGAGGAAGCTGGCCAGAAGGCAGACACTTCTTTTGTGCTTATGCGGTTTGGTACCTATAAGCCAGTCTAGAAGCTCAAAAGAAGTGTCCCTTAATGGGCTACCAAAACGGCTTGCATTTAGGAGCAGAAGGAGTAATATTCTGCCCGGCTTGGAGAATGCTAAACCTATAAAAGAATAAACTGAATTAACATACCCTATTCAGTCATATGTTTTATGTTTTTGTGAATTCTTTTATATAACGATATTCAAAATACACCCCTCTATTTCCCTCTTGCTTCAGGGATATCTTGTCAAGTCAGGGCGCGGTGAACTTTGTACAGTGAAAAGTTAGAGAACGTAAGTGTTTTACTTATTCTTCTTTGTCTTTAAAGTAAAAAATATATCTACCCCTGACGAGAAGTTGTTATGAAATACCATGTAGAATATATCTGCTCATGTATGTATTACTCATGATCTGCTTGCCTGCTCGAAAACAGTTGATTGATAGCTAAAGCCTACAACTGAAGAGTAACGGCAGCATGTTTTTCATTTTATGCATGTGTTCATAGAATTGTCACTCATGTTGCAGATACCGGTTGAGTCAACGGTGGGGACGACAAAACTGTGTAAAATCTGTGAGGACCTTCTTAACCATTGTGTTAAGTCAAGGGATAATTCGATCGTGATACCGGTTCAGTTCAAGCCTGTCGCTAGGATTCCTCCTCCTGCTCCTTTGGTGGTCCAAGCAAGCGGCGCTGAAAGTTCCAACGTCCGCAATCCCAGTGCTGGTTGTCACCTTCCTGTTTCAGTTTCATTAGTTCCATCCAGTTTGTTTGTAGAATTAAATTTGTTGAAAGGATGATGGTCCCATGCGAGACAAACTCGATTATTAATTTCATCATCTTCATAATGCCTTGAGCTGTTATGGAAAAAATGGGATATACATTATTCAAATAGCATGTGTTATGATATGAAAAGTTACGTCGCCCGTTGCAACGCACTGGTATTTTCCTAGTCAATATAAAAGTTGATTAAGCAAGGCAAGAAGCATGATGATGGTCCAATCCTGTGACCGTGCGTTGCATGTGCAGCCCTAGCAGGCGCGCGGCGGCCTCGCTGCTCCTGTGTCAACTTTCCTTAGCTCAGTCGACGAGATTGGATCGTGCGCGACCAGGCACAGGATGCCGCCGCCGGATAGGATCGCGTCCGCGCGGAACGTAGCCACCGCAGCTTGGTGAAGTCGCTGTTGTCGACACAGATTGTAGCTGTGCTGTAGATTGGATCGGGTGAGCCTACGGACGCAATGCCGCCGTCGTTTGGCTCGCTTTGCATGCTCGTCTGTTTTCTTCAGATTGGATCTCACGGTGCACGCATGTGATGCTTCGCCCCGGAACGTTGCGGCTGCAGCAGTTGATGTAGGCATGATCGGACTCGACGAGGTAGATGAGTAGCGGCGGATTTTTGTAGCTTTCGCGTGTGTTGCGATTTGGATCGCATCTCTTGCCGTAGGCGCGGTACGCTTTTGAGAATTTTTTATTTTGCTGATCCGATCAGTCGCTCGCGAGGGGATTGTCCATGACAAGCCCCCGAGTGCTGATCTGTGGCGGCATGTCGCTGCCGTTTTTTGTGTAGATTGGAGCCGTCGAAACCGTAGATCCAACGCGCGTTCTTCCCACAAACGACGCCACTTAACGTGGCGTGCCCACGGCAATCCTAGAGTCGAGTACCCTAGGTAGATTTTGAGGGAGAAGATGTGCGCGCTGGTAGTTCCGGACGGCTGACAAGTAGGTATTTACCCAGGTTCGGCCCCTCATGGTGAGGTAAAGACCTACGTCATGCTTGTCTGATCTTATATTGATGTATGATTATGTTACATGGTGGCCGCAAGGGCGATGTGGTGAGACGCGGTCTCTCTATGCTATGCCGTATATGCTATGTCTAATTCTCCCCCCCTTGGGGGTGCCTCTACCTGGCTTTATAAAGGGAGCCAGGTATGGTTTACTCCTAGTAGAATACGGCTTGGAGTCCTTGACTTGTGCTTGAAGTAATTACTGGGCCGCCAGGTGGGCCTCCGTCTTGGGCCATACCGGGTATACCAATGGTGGGGTGCCCGGAGGGTATGCCCACGTCATGGGTGCTCTTTAATAAACTAATGAAAGGCCTTGGAGTATGACGTATAAGCTCCAACCGCGGGGAATCCTTGCGGTAGTCTAGTATCGGTCAAGGGTTTGTGTGAAACTAGTTCGCAGAAAACTTATAGTTCAAGTCATAGTCCACTATTCAAGTTGCGGTCTAATGTAGCATTAGTTTCTAAGTGGAAGTTCAACTTAACCGTCTCCACTAAGCACCGGCATATAAAACAATGTTTTGGAACAAAAGAGGTATAATGTGCCAATGAGACTTTGTGGGGATTGCTGGAATTTTAGTGTACTTGGGCCAGCCCAACTAAAATCCGAAATTCCCATGGCCCATTAATAAATGGCTGGTTGTGTGAGTACGTGGCTAATGTTTAGTCTCATACTGCTAGTGGAGAGTGAGCTGCACCACTTTATATAGTGGGATGTTCTAGAGAGTGGATAAAGTGCTCCCGGCAGCGCCTGCTCCTGTTTTTTGGAAATGGGAAAAAAAAAGGCAAAATCATGTCCAAAAATGTGAAACAAAAATTTCATGTACAAGACTTACAAAACATGTACCCGTGCATGTCGTGCCGAAAATATTATTTATTTTGTCTCGGTAAAAAAAAGAAAATTTATGTGCTATATAGCAGTATATATGTGACGTATTTTTGTCTTTTTTGCACGGGCCAAACGAAAAATCATTTTTTCACAAAACTTGCGAGACATGCCTGGTACATACGATATCTACATGCGCGTATTTTTTACATACATTTTTTACATTGAGAAAATGATTTTTTCAACCGGGTGCACATGCACCCGGGAGCACCGAGGCATTTTCCGATGTTCTAGTACTGCTATGAGCTAGTGAGAGCATGAGAGAAGAAGAGTGCCACACGCGCGCTCCTCCTCCTTGCTCGCCTCGTCACGACACGTCACGACGCGCCGCGTGTTGCGGGAATCTCGCCGAGCCGAGCTTATATTTTTGCAGTTCGGGAATATTAATGAGTCATTGATTAGTAATTAACGGACATGTTAATTACCTTGCCGTTTCCGATTCCTCTGTGATCGTGGGGCGTTACCGACTCGTCGTGGCTTACTGCCCACATCCTACCCGAATTGTGCTATATATACAGGCAGAGGCAAACCCTAGCCGTAACCACGCAATACATGGTCTCGCACCGTTCCACCTCCAGAGCATTGCGCCGCCGTCTTCCAAGTCTTTTCCATCCCGTCTTCCGGCGTGCACCGGTTGAAGGGACAGTAGGCCTCCGGAATACCGCCTCTTGTGATCCTGTACGGGAGAGGGGCGATCAGGTTTTTGGGGAGCGCACTCGCGCGACTACTGGCTTCGAGTTCTTCCCCAGCGACGACTTCTTCCCTGACATCGCCAACCTCTTCATCGACGACATGGGCGACAACGGGATTTCCAGCGGTGCGAATGTCGCTGCACTGTACGTGTTCTTGATCTTCATATATGATGTTTCACTAGAGTTCTTACTTGCAGTATGTGATGTAGATTGCATCTATTTATCTACTGTTTTCGTAGATCACATGATTAATTTAATCTGTATTATTCTAGTCATGAATTGTTTACTGTTTTCGTGGATTAAATCTTATACTAAATTGACTAATTATTCAACACATGAGGCGAGCAAGCAACTGTTCGAGATGCCTTGCCCAAAGCTACAAGCCATCCAAGTAGCAAAACACAAGCAACCGTCACCTGACCTGAGGGGCAAGGGCATGATGACGCCTTCAGAAAAGGAAGAAAAGTTTGCTTCGAAAAATGTAACTCAACACTATGATGCAATACATGGGCACATACTAAAGACATGACCAGCTAATTTACTACTGTTACAATGGTGCCATTCCTAGCTCACTCATGTGTGCAGTGACATGCAGTGGTGCTATGCTCTAATTAATTCAGTCCATCCAAATCACACCATAATGTGCCCGCAACAACAAAAAAAATCACACCATAATAACTGCTATAACTCATGCATCGCACGATGGGAAAAAGGGAACAGCTTCATCACTGAATTGTGCACTAACATGCATGTGTTCTTACTGAACAACAGATCACCACATTCAAGTGAAAACCAGACAAGCAGAGGTCCTGGTCCACAATCCAATAGATACACATTCCAAGTGAAAAGAAGAGGTCCTGATCGACAATCCAATACAGAGTGTAAAGCGTAGGCAGATCGTTGTGCAAGTTTGTTTTGGCTTGGACTCCAAGCCTGGAGCTACACATACACATAGACAGACAGGCCTGAACAACAGCTGTGACACGCACAGCAACACACAAACTGTTCAGACTTCAGACTGATCAAATCCTACTACTACAAGAGACATTCATGCAGGCAAGGGGTCGGTCCCTGTGTTTGCTGCTCAGCCAGTCACCCACATGGGGAGGATCCATACCCGTTGCGAGATTGTACCTTGTGTGCCGCCCTCCAATTAATCTCATATTTCATTTCACCACATAATATGTTCTTTCGCCAACATTCTGCTCCGCAGTACGGTAGGAGTAGTAGCGATGTGTAATTATTGGAACTTGATGGTAAATTTTGGGAACAGTTTCCTCCTTCTCTTCCTCAGATCTTTATGGCATTTTAGGAGGTAGTGGTGGTACCACTACTGTTTTCTTGCTTCAAGTACAACTGTGGAAGAAGATAATGTTGGAGTACCCGAGCAGGACGGTATCCAAAGCATCATATGCACTTAATTACTCCCTCCGTTTCTAAATAGTTTGTGTTCTAGCTTTTCTAGGATTTTCCATTTTAGTTTGCGTTGTGAGATTGAGTTCCCAATATGCCCTCTTCCCTGGTCACGCCATGCATTAAATTCTCTCCACCGCTCATCTTCATTCTTCCGCTTCCTCGTCTCCCCCGCGTGGAATAAAGTTATCAAAAGCGCTTGGCTGCTTTGAGCTTGATGGACACCCATGCGGAGAGCAGCGCCGGCAATGGCGTCGGCAACTATGAGTCCGACCAGGACGACGAGCCTTGGTGCTTGGCAGGGGAGAGCCAAGAACCAGACTCCCTTTCTGACGTCGAGGCGTCCGTCCTTGTGCTCTGCGCATCCGTCGGTGACGGCACGGCGCAGGATGGTCATGGCATGCCATCCCTCGGCAGATCGGAGCTCGTCTCCGTCCTTGTGCTCTGCGCCTCCGTCGTCCTCGACCAGCTGCTGCTCCTCGCCCAGGCACGCCTTGTCCGGGAATGTCATGGCTACCTCCACCTCGGCCGGCTGCGCCTCGACCGGCATGACCGCCGCCGCGTCCTGTGAGTCCAAGGCGCCCGCGTCCGCGCCCACGTCCGCCCTCACCTCCGTCGGAATGGCCGTCCGCATCCGCATCACCATTGTTCTGCTCATGGCCGTCCGCATCCGCATCACCATTGTTCTGCTCATGGCCGGCCGCGTCGCCATTGGCATGCTCGTTGTGTGCCTCTGCATTTATCAAACAAGTTTCAGCTCATTTATCAAACAAGTTTCAGCTCATTAAAATCTAGGAGTAACAGAAAACTAAAACCAGAATCACGGGAGTACAGCTTCAGCTTACCATCATCGTTCTCTTCAAAGACGTAGACATAGTTGAGGCCGAAAACGTCCCCATTGTATTTTTCATCGATCTCGTCCCAATTGATCGGTTCATTGAGATCGATGTCTTCCGAACTCATCTGTTCATTGCTGTCCATGGAATGCAAGCATGAGAGAAGGAGAGAGGAGACGAAAGATGAGACAATGGCTCCACTGTCTCTCCACGGGAGTGCTTTATAGAGACGATTAGAGGAGCAAAACTGAAACAGAAAATGGCGCTCTGAAATTTCGCTCAAAAATTTGGACGAAAAAATGGCGCTCAATGTTTTCATTTTCGCAGCTAAATTGGCTTTGAGCTCATTGGTTTTGAAGTGGACAAAAATGGCGCGCTGAATAACAGAAGCGGGAGTTCCACCCGGGCTTGAAAAGCTGAAACAGAGAGAGGAGTGCAGCGGCCATGCACGCGCTTTAAACCGCAGCGGAGGCGAGGCGACGAGGACATGCATGCATTAAGTAGCAGCTCGCTGAGAGCGATTTCACCAGGGGCACGTGCGTCCATCCAAGCTCCAATTTAGCTCATTCCATGCCTACATTGGTATCCGTTATTTACTCAGGACGCAAACTATTTCGAAACGGAGGGAGTACCAATTTCCACAGCATCGTAAAGGAAGCACACGAATACACGATGATTCAGAAGTTGTTCAAAGGACAAAGATAAAAATATATCTTTTCTAGCTAAAAATTGAGCACAAATATGTACAGAGAATCTATCCTAAATTTAAAGAGGGAATTCACCAGCTAATAGTGCAAGTTGACTGCGGATTTCACTTTTGTGAAGTAATAAATAATTACATGCACTTGGTATCCAATGCAATCGAGGGATGATAAAGATAAGTTGAAATTTGGCATCACCTGTACTATTTTTTTTTTAATAATTGGTCCATCTGGATCAGTTGAAACCTTGGACCTATTCGGGTTAGGAGCAGGCACAACCTGTATTTTATTTGCATGCACTAGCATGCAAACCACATCCCATCTTTTACACAGGAGATGCAATCTACATCTTGATATGTTTTTTATTATTATTGTCAAGTACAATGTTAGGTGAGGACTAGCAGTTAAGCATGAATGTGGGAGCGGTGCAAAATAAAAACATTTAAGTGAAGATTCTCACCAAACGATTATTTTCCCTTCTTCCAGAGGTACATTGGAGAAGAGACAGGAGGAGAAGGATACAAGATGGATAAGAGAGCTGTACCTCTGAATCTTATTGCAAGAATCCAAGAAGCCATGAATGAGCTAGATTTCATATCCAACAGTGGATGAGTGTTCTTCATGACATGACTTGCTACCAAAAACTCAAGGATTTATCAGTACCCATAGATTAATGATACAAGGCTTCCGGGTGTAGGAGAAGCCTGAATATCGTGCCATTTTATTTTTGAGATGGATAGGGTGATTAGAGTTGAAGTATAGTATTTATCAACTAACCCTGACCACTAGCCTAGTAGCATCGACTTGACAAGTTGACGTCCGGATCATTGGAGCTTTTCTTGAATGGGAGGACTTTGAGAAGGAAGGTTCTCTCATCTCTCGTGTGCTCTTTACTCCACCCTTGTGTCATTGTGTTCTCCATTTTCTTAGACACTTGTCACGGGTAAAGAAAACTTCTTACTACCCTGTTTGCTAGCATTGCTGTAGTTTACTGAAGTTTTGGAACTATTTGCTGTTCTGCAGAAGGTTTCTGCAGTCAAATTCATGGGACCATCTACTCGTACTATCATTTGTCAATGGAGTACACAAAACTAGATATCTCCGGAGCACGCCCGGATTTTATGTGGCACTCCAATCTCTGCTGCAAACATTTTTTTTTTTGTCTTCAGTTTCCATGCTAGATGTTGCAGTGAGGAATATGTCAACTCATTTCTCCAAGATTCAATTAGTAATTGCCCGTGCAAAAGCTGATGAATTTTAGCTATAACGACAAACGTATGAGAGTATTCAGTATTCTAAAAAAAATCTAGAATCTGATTGGAGTAAAGCCTTTTCATTTTTTTTAGATAAGTTAGATTTGTCTTCTAATTACAAAATTAAGCCGGCTTCATGCCCAATATTTGTCAAAATAAAAGAAAAATACAAAGACCTATGAACGTTCAGAATATTAATGCTATTTGGATAAGGTGCAAATTGACCTCACGTCCTAGAATAAGATTCACACGATGGATGCCCTCTTCACCGTCACGATCTGATCCGGGACAGAACACCTACGTAATGACTTCAGAAGGATAGCCTGAATTTCAACAAAAACCTTTTTAATTTATTCTGCACTTACTCCTGCTTAATTATTCAGATGATTAATATTTTACTTTCATTTCAAAAACAAATACTCCTATGAAATTACGAAATCTTGTAATCCATTTATACTCCTTGAGTAGTAAAAAAGTAACATTTAACGAACTTCCAGCAAATCCATCAAGTGTTGCCAGCATCCAAATTTAATCGGCAAAACATCTTCATAAAAATCAGACCTACCAACAATTAAAAAATCCAGCAGACAGCACAGCAAATGCCTCCAAAATCTGGCATCACAGACGATCCGGCCACCACCTCTCCCCATTGGTTTTCCAGCGAGTGGTGCGGGGGCTGTTTGATCACACCATTTCCTGCCCTCGATTTTCTAAATCCAGGCCCCTCCACACCACCTAACTGTCCCCTTAACTGGACTGCCTCTCTCTCCCTTTGCATCTTTGCACAACTGTTCATCGATGGATTTCTTTCTCTGAAATAACATTTTATCCCCCTTGAGTGATCTTGGAAAAGAGCCCTTTGAGAGGCTTTCCCTTTCCAGTGTCGTGTGAAGCACTTTCTGGTGTATAGCTAGCTTGCTTGTGTGCTGTTCTTGAGTGGAATAAAGCTAGAGCATGCATGTGGCTTTGGATAGGTAGGATTCTTCCTTCTTCCACAGCCATGTGCTGCATGCAGCTTTGAGCTTTGGTAATTGCTGCTAGCTACAACCCCCAACTTTCGGCATCAAGATCCAAGGAAGATCAGGATCAAAAGTCTTGAGCTGCAATCATTAGGAGCTGCATTGCAGCGAGAGGTTGTCCCCTTGGCTCGCTCTTCCTTCCCCATATCTGTCCTTACTCTGGCACTGGACCAAGAGCAAGAAAAGAACACCCTGCTTCCCAAGGAGAAAAGGAATCAGAGACAAACTCAAGCAGTACCAGATTCTCCTCAAGGTACCAAAGTAAAATTCAGTTGTACTACTGACCTTCCTTTGTGTTCTTTTTGTCCACAGTTACCAACATATTCTTCTCTATTGTTCTGCAGAAGCTGTTCGGGAGAAGAGATTTGGGTCCAAGAGGAGCTGATCTAGGTGCAACAATCATAAGGTATTTGAGAAATTATGTGCAGTTCTTCAGCTCTGTAGATTCCCTTTGAAAATACATGCATTGATGTCTTCCAGCCCTGCATAGGGGCAATCATTGTAAAAGTATCTGGAATATATTCCCTCTCCTCATGTCATTCTTTCCTTGCAACAAGTTGTTTCAGCTTCCTTCCCACAGATAAGCTGATACTTCGGTTCCTTTTCCAGTTCCTCTCTGGACACGAAGCAGACGTAGCTTCTCTGACGAAGGAAGAACAAGCTCTTGGTTTCTTTGCATGGAGATGGACAGCATGGGGGGCCATGTGATGCTGCCACTGGAGAACCTGAGCTTGGACCTCCCCAGCGGCGGAATCGTACTTGGCCATGACAAGGACGTCTCAATGCTGCAAGGTTGAGACAAACCCCACTCTCTTGCGTATTCAGTTCATGAGACAGCTTCATCGAAACGGAAAAAACAGAAGATAATTCTTTTGGCCCGATGTTGTTTCAGAGGAGATTTCAGCTATGAGATCAAGGCAGAGGCATCTCAACTGGAGAAGGCGAGAGGCGCTGGACAAGCTCATAGACCTGAAAGGTACTGCCCTTGATACTAGATTGCAGTTGGCGTTTCTTGAGAGTCCAAGGAACTGATTTTGGCTACAATTCAGGAAGTATCAGGGTGTTCTGCCGGGTCCGGCCGTCAATCTCAACCAGCAGCTTCAATATCAAATCACCAGTTATTGTTGAACAAGAGAAGATCGCAGTTCGAGCGGTGGGGGTCAAGAAAGATTTCAGTGTTGATAGGGTGTTTGACCAGGAGTCAACGCAAGGTTTGGTTCTTGATCTTGCTTCGCTGCCTTTTTCACTGCTCATCTTCTTAAATATAACTCATATAGATCGTGCTCATGCTGCAGATGATGTCTTCCATGAGGTAAAGCCAATCCTCAGATCTGCACTTGACGGGCACAATGTCTGCATCCTTGCTTTTGGCCAGACTGGGACAGGAAAGACCTATACAATGGTCAGTTGGTGCCTGCTCTGATCATGTTTCAACTGAACTGAAGGTATTATATGTATTCCATCTTACTTTTCCTTGCAAACTGTGTGCAGGAAGGAACTAATGATAACCTTGGCGTCGTGCCTCGAGCAATTCAAGAACTGTTTTCACATGCTTCTCAAGATTGTTCATCCACATATTCTTTCTCCATAAGCATGCTTGAGGTCTACATGGGAAGCCTCAGGGATTTGTTGGCACCAAGGCAGCATATCTTCAGGTCCACAGAATGCAATACAACGTGGTAAAGACACATCAATTCACCTGTAAAATATATTAAGACCATCAATTCTCAAAGTGCAAACATTCGCGTGTTTTTGAGTTTTTCAGTAATCTCAGCATTCTAGCAACTAAAAGTGGTGCCGTCGAAGTTGAGGGGCTCACCGATGTCACGATACCGGATCTCAAGAAAGCCAACCAGTGGTACTGCAGAGGGCGGCGATCCCGATCGACCTCCTGGACAAATGTCAACGAAGTTTCAAGCCGATCACACTGGTGGGTTGATGAGCTGTTCCAGCCAGAGAGTTTCAGTTTCTGAAGTATGGTAACTTGAACAGTACCCAATTTTATATGCCTTAGCTCTGTCTGTGTGTAGCTTGACAAGAATTACCATAAGGAGATCTGGAGGTGTCACTGAAGAAGTCAGCAAGCTTTGGCTCGTCGATCTTGGTGGCAGCGAGCGGTTGTTAAAGACTGGTGCATCTGGGTTGACAATGGATGAAGGTAAGGCCATTAACCTCTCTCTATCAGCCCTTGGAGATGTAATTGCTGCACTAAGACGAAAGAGAAGTCATGTTCCTTACAGGTAAACTGATCACATCCTCTTTATCGAGACAGATAGATTCTAATGTTTCAAGTTACCTCAGAAGTGCTTATGCTAACCTTATTTTTAAAACTCCAGAAACAGCAAGCTCACCCAGATACTCAGTGATTCTCTTGGTAAGGGAAATTTTCTAGAAAAATTTGAAGCATCAAAGGTACAATAAAATGTAATGTAAACCTATATGTTTCTGTTGATTTGCTAAACACAGGTGATGGCTCCAAAGTTTTGATGGTAGTGCACATCAGTCCTTCTAAGGATGACGTCGGCGAGACGATCTGTTCACTGGGCTTTGCAAAAAGAGCAAGGTTGATAGAATCCTCCAGAGAGCTTTCCGAGGTAGGAAAAATTAATGAAGATTTGTGAGGACTGAGGACCTTGTTTAAATCCCCACTTTACATGCAAAGGTGTTCCTTTTCTTGATTTAGGACTTAAAAATGCTAAAGCAGAAGCGGCTCTCGGAGCTTGAAAAAGAAATATGTGATGCCGAGCAAGAGCTCAGGGATCTCAATGAACAAATAAGGAGCTTCGAGGTCTCACTTGAAGAGAGGAAGAAGGTTCCTCCATCTGTCTGTCAGGCTCTCAGCGACGAGAAGGGGTCGCCGAGAAGCACCCTCGTGGTAGGGCACATTGATGCTGCAGACAGCCCTCAGGCAACCGAAAGGGCCAAATGCAGGGTATCTCATGGGTCGGTTCCTCATTTCATGTCCCCAACTGAGTGCAGCCGGCAAAGACACGGCGTAGCAAGCCATTCTGTCAGTAAACCAAGGCTGACAAAATCAGTAAACAGGTATCCAGCTGAGCTCAGTGGTAGCCAATCGTTCAGCCACTCCAGGTGCAAGAACGCATCCAGGGCTAGGTCAGCGGCATTCTCGTCCGGTGTGTCTAAGTTGAAGTACTTGTCAGTCAAGTCTGATCAGATCAACATAAGCAGTAACAGCATCGATTCGACGGCAGCGTCAGTGCCTCGGCGAAGGGAAAGTTTTGTTTCCAGGCCGGTTCAGAAAACGCCCTTACATCAGCACAGGAGAAGGCTGTCATGCTTAACTTGAACTCACATAAATACATATTGAATAGCTCTGATTTTTTACTTCTTGTTTGGCTGTGAAATGTTTTGGAAAGATGTTTGGGGTTTGACAGCACTTTGACAGTTTGTTTGTGTTAACTTCGTAGATCTGTGATTTCTGTAAATACTGGAGGGCCCTTCCTTTACTGTTTTTGGTTGGATCGGAAGGGCAGAAGGATGTGAGGGATTTAGTAAATGGAATTGTAACTGGATTTGACGAATTCTTTTGTTCCTCTGTGGAATTGTAATCTTGAAAAGGGAGAAAGTATGCACCGTCACTAATATAATATTCTGACAGAGGCTTTGAAAACAGATAGGATCGTTTCAAGACACGAGTTTTTTTTTTGCAAGATTGCATGAATTATCCTAGGGCCTGCAATAGTGAGAGGGACAGACCCAAGTGGAAATGGACTGGGTGCAAGAAATTCAGTGTTAAATCAATGTACCAGCAGTTGTGCAGTGGGGGTGTGGACAGATCATTTAGGCACCTTTGGAAAGCAAAAATTCCATTGAAAATTAAAATTTGGCTATGGTTGATTTGGCACAATGCGATTGCATCGAAAGATAATATCATCAAAAGGAACTGGGTGGGGAATCCTAAATGTGAGTTCTGTGGTCAGAATGAAACGATTCTTCATTTGTTTTTTACTTGCTTGGCAGCCAAATTTGTCTGGAGCGTGGTGGCTAAGGCTATTGGGGCCTGTGATAGGCCAGGGTCTTTTATGCAGGTGTTTTGGTGGCTTCCAAAACATGTGAACATTAGTAGAAATGTTCAAATTGCTGGTGTAGCAGCGATCTGTTGGGCAATTTGGAAATTGCGCAATAGAGCTTGTTTCGAGGGGAAGGTTATCACTTCCCCGGTCGAGTTGATAAGCTATGCTTGTGTTTTCTTGAAATATTGGGCAGGTTTACTTGGTGGGCAGGAGCAAGCGACAATGAGAGAAGGAGCTGAGATATTGCTCAACATAGTCGTTGCTTCGACAAGAGGTGCGGCAGGTGCTGGTGGTGGAGGGCCATTGCTGAGGATAGAAGCTCCTGGAGAAGATGATGATGCATCAACTTAAACCTGATGTTGTGGAGTTGTTGCTGGGCACCTGGAGAAGCTGTGATCTGGGATAGACTGAGAAGATGGTAGTCGTTGGATGTTTTGTTTGTAAAAAGCTGGGAGTTGTGGGAAGTGCAAGTTAAAACTTCAGGTTAGAGGGCGGATTTTGGTTTTGGCTTTGCTTGGTGGATACTCGCTGTGTCAAGTTCGTTGGTTGCCCAGTGGGGAGTGTAAAAAATGGGCTGAGCGAACTAACGCTGCTGGTGGTGGTGGTTCCGTTCTGATGAATGGAAATCAATCTTTTCGCGTGTAAAAAAAAAATCCTTGGGCCTGCATGTCCTACTGATGCCATAAGAGCTGAGTTGATTTACCGAAAAAAACTGAGATGATGAAATTTAGCTATACCTCAGTTTACTGCAAAGATTTCGATGTTACTACTCTTTCTCTGCAACCGCATAGCTAAGTGATATACTTCCTCTCATCCTAAATAGATGTCGCTAGCATAGCTTAGATTTATACCTCGTCTGTGCATTTTCCACGATGTTTTTTCCGGATCGGAGGTAGTAGTTAGAATATTCCATCAGTAAAAGATGTTCCCGTGGGGCTAATACTAAAGCATACCTGTCAATCGGCCATGGATGGATCCAGAGTCCAGATGATTCCAGGCGACAGGAACCTGCGCAGCATCTCGGTACAAGTAACCAGAGATTCAGATCGAAGAGGAAGAATCGGAACGTGTGCTTTTATGCTGCCATCAGCCTCCCCCACCCCGATTCCCCAATCCAGGTGAAATCACCTCTCCGCGCCTCCGCCTACGCATCCTCAACCGGCAGGAGCAGATAGCACCCAACGACAGACACGCTGACCGGTGGGCCCGAAAGAGCAGTAGATACTGCCGGCGACTCGGCGAGCCAGCCACCAGGCGGGTCTTCCCCTCACCGACGAGACTCCTGGTGGGGCCCACCGAAGAAGATCCCCTAGCGCCACCGTCATTTTTTTTAACAACTTGAGGCGCCGGGGGCGCCAAATATATTTCAGATCAAAAAACAAAATACAGCGTTAAGTACAATGCCCTGTAAATTTAAAGATTGTAAAATAGAAATAACAGGGAAAACTGTGCCTCCGTGAGCTGAACAAGTGCTCCTAAAGATAGGTTGTGTTAGGTCAAGCCTAAAAACCTGTTTTGCACTGCTATTTGCCACCTGATTGAAGTTTCTTTTGATATGATAAACTCGAGCTTGTGATCTGGAGGTGATTTGATAGAATTTTGCTAATATGTTCCTGGAGTTCCACAGCAGAAGTGGGTGGTTTAAGCTCCTGGATGCCGCCACCGTCGTCAGAACCTTACTTTCTGTGAAGAAAGATGGCCTCTGAACCTGTAGGTGTTGTGCGACCCTTGCTGCAAATAACAGAGCATGTGCTTCCGCCCAGGGGCGGAGCTGGAGCTCAAGGCACCCTGATGCACCGCTCCTAGCCAACCTGATGCCCGTGCCTATTTTTGATAGTAAGAAGTAACAATTTCTTTCTTGACCCGTATTCCTAGGCATCGGGGTAAGCCCATAGAGCTCTGCCCCTGCTTCCGCCTGGAACACTGAAGAAGCATATGGAGCTGATGCCTGTATATTAAGATTGCATTATTTTCCCTAGTTGAGCCTTGGTGAAGACGTCAATTCCTGTAATATGATGGTCGTTTCCACCATCACATCCCATAGGCTTCCATGCTGCATCTGAAAAAATAATCGAACCTGCACTATTTAAGTTAGAATCAAGGTCGTTTTGTTGCTGGAGGTCTTGGTGTCGGTCTGGGTTTCTCTGAATTCGGCCTTCTCCTTGAACCTGCATGTCTGGAGGATCTGAGGTATACAATTCCAAGTTAGCAGCCAGAGCCTGGGCTTGGATATTGATTTGATATGGCTCCACTGTTTTCCTGTTGAAAAGGCAATCGTTCCTAGACTTCCAAATACACCACATAAAGTTAAAAATATTCTCAAGAGAAGCATGTGGATGGTTAATCGAACAAATATTCTTGAGCAGCTTTTGCAAATGGACATATAAAAAATAGATGGATTTCATTTTCCTCTAGGCCACACCTGCAACATAACTTACTTATGTGCTTGGTAAATTTACCTGCTCTCGCTCCTGTGGGGAGAGCTTTCCAAAGGAATCGCCAGACAAAAGTGACAAAAGTTTGGATCCTAGGAATGGTGTGCTTGTTCTTCCAAACCTGTTTTAGTAGTTGTGTCGTTTCTGTCGATGGTTGTATTGGTCTGTTTTGCTCTTTTCTGTAAAGTTCCTGTAAACAAGCATGATAGGCAACTTTGGCATTGCAAATGCCATTAGAAGTTAGTCTCCAACAGAAAAAAATCTTGATCATTCGAGTTAATGATGGGGGTTCTTTTTATGTTCAAAGCCATGGAAGGAGTAAACAATGAATCTATAAGATCATTATTCCACGTTTTTTGGTTCGGAAACCAAAGATCTTTTACTGTTGCAGGGTAGACAAACCCTGGCTCTTGAATAATTAGGTTCTCGTAAATTGCATCCCAGGAAGAGCACCAGGGAGTATTCCAGATGGAGGTGTTCCCATTTGAAATTTGATATAAAGAATGGGCTTTTAGGGTAGGTAAAACTTTAAGAATGGAAGCCCAAAAGGCCGATTTTGGTACATTGGGACTGGGCCTCCAGATTGAGGAATTTGGGAAGTATTTCGATTGAAGGGCTTTGTGAACAAAATCATTAGGATTTGAAGCTAAACGCCAGGCAGCCATAAGGATTAAACCTTTGTTAACAGCTTGCAAATTCCTAATTCCCGGACCTCCTTCTCTTTTTGGGGTACAAATGTCTTTCCAAGCTCTGAGGCAAAGGCTTCGGCTAGTAGTTTCTTCTCTTACCCCATTCCACCAAAAGTTGCGAATGATGGCATTGAGTTTTGCTATGATTCTATGAACTTCTTAGTGAATAATATATTGGACATGTAGTAAACCGGGATACAAGAGAAAACTGATTTGATAAATTCTAGTCTAGCCGCGTGAGATAGCTTGTCTGCTTTGTAAGAAGATATTTTGGATCTGAATTTATCAAAAATAAAATTGTAGGCAGTAGCTCTGTTCTTAGCAGGGAGAATTAGGGGGTGCCCTAGATGGCTGAAGGAGGGATCCATTTTTAGAACAGGGAAGACAAGTTTGATGGCATCAATCTCTGCAGCTTCAGCATTCTTACTGAATATTATACCTGATTTTGACAAATTAGGAGTTTGGCCTGACCAGGAACAAAAGAGGTAGAGAGTTTGTTTAACTACCATAGCTGTGACGCCCCGATCCAAAGACCGGAATTGTCCCGTATACTAGTCCCAGAAACACTAGTATACGATCACTTGATATTAAAGACGAGACCAAATACATAGGTTCGGATAATTATACATATTACAACTCGCGAGAGAGGCTCCGGGGAAAGGCGCAACGGCGCACACAACAGTATGTACATTCTTCTTGATCGTCGGAGCGAAGTACTAATGCAGCGGAAAGCGTAGACGGAAGCGTAGCACGGCGGGCGGACTCCACAGGGTTCTGCCTGGAATACTTGATCCTAGTTCTCGTAGAGCGGGTACTCCGGGACGGGTGACGGAGGGTCTGACCAAAGAATTAGCAAGGTGAGTACATTGCATGTACTCGCAAGACATCGGCCACACGGCACACATGACTATCTATATGGCATGGCATGGGTACGGAAGGTAGCATGGCATAGTACGGAAGATAGCATGGCATTGATAAATTACTCAAGCAACGACGAGTCCCATCTTAACGTTGGGACTTAAAGCATGACACCGAGGGTGGTGTTCACAACATATTTCACATGGTAGGTTTCACCGATTTCCGGGCTCTCTAGCCCCTCGCCAAACTTTGGCGCAACATCTAGACTCCCCGAGTCTCACCGAGTTATCAAGTTCATTTTCAAAGTTTTCCCCGTAACAAGACTAACTCTAAGTGTGACTCGATCCAAACTTGTCCCGTATCCTTGGGACTAGGCTAGTTTCTAGATACACTCTCGAGAGGTCGCAACAACCACACGCTGGAGTGCACAATCGTCCCACCGGCACCGAAGTGCTTAACCATTCTTGGCGGCGGGTGCCCACTCCCCAACCCTCCACAAAATCAAGATGCCCCCTGTATAGTCACCGACATACCCTAAGGCCTTGCCTTAGGCTGAACTAAAATTCCGGCACGTCCCCAACCTATGAGCGACGCCGAGCTCCGGAATCATCACAAGACTAGCCCCGACCACACAGGTAACCGACTAGACTCACCAAGGGTGACATCAAAGGGGAATCATGATAATGCTACTAAGCTAGGTCCGCCCATTTAGACGACGCGTGATTGAGCTAAAAGGTTTGGTGAATGGCACCGATGACTCAATCTAGTCGAGGGAGGTGGTTAAGTTCTTAGTCAAGTTTTCTCAAGATCTTTCCAAAAATGTTTCCACAACCACGATGGTAAAGCCAACATCTCCAATGCAGCAAATAAAACAGGGTTAGGATGACAGCAGTCAAACATGATGATCACAACATTCACATATATTCATACCACAAACAGAAAACACTCAAGTCAATTGAACCGACAGGGGGCTCGTTAGAATCCACCACTTGTCGTCTTTAGTGAGTTATTAACAGTAACAATATCCACAAACAAGAAAGCAATCAAAAACAATTGATCCGACAGGGGGCTCGTTAGAATCCACCACTTGTCGTCTTTAGTGGGTTATTAACAGTAATAATATCCACAAACAAGAAAGCAATCAAAAACAATTGATCCGACAGGGGGCTCGTTAGAATCCACCACTTGTCGTCTTTAGTGGGTTATTAACGGTAATAATATCCACAAACAAGAAAGCAATCAAAACAATTTATCCGACAGGGGGGCTCGTTAGAATCCACCACTTGTCGTCTTTAGTGGGTTATTAACAATCGCATATCAATATGGCAAATGCAATGGCATGCAAAGGTTGAAGGGAATATGCCCTAGAGGCACTTAATAAAGATAGTTTATTGGTTATATTCCAATTGTTCATTATATGTTTTATACCATGCTATAACTGTATTAAGCGGAAACATTAATACACGTGTGGTAGATAAACAACCAGGTCCCTAGTTGCCTCTGCTAAGACTAGTTTCATTGCGCGATTGATGATCGAGGTTTCCCGATCATGAGACATGGCGTCTGTCGGCAATGGAGTCATATCGTTAGGTGGAACGATGTGATGGACTTGCCCATAATTTGTAGGACGTAGTCATTACGCCTTCGACCGTGAGATCAACTCTTATTGTTATTCCTGGAAGATACTTTGATCGCACCAAACGTCATGTCTTATATAGTGTGACAATAACGGTGATACTTTTGGGTATCGGAAGGGGGTAGTTGAGACGAGGGGTCAAGAGCGGGATTTGTCAGTCCGTATAGCCGGATAGATACTCTAGGGCCCACTCGGTGAGATTATGTCAAATGAGTTTGCAAACATGTGACTAGGTCACCAGCTGACATAATATCATAGACGAGTAGAAGATAGTGTTGTCGGTAACGAGATCATGCTAGGTATGGAGATATCTATGAACGATGCTCGGACACGCTAAGTATCGCTATGGCAAAAGGTTTAAGACTCGACGTCCAGGTTTGATAGATGAAAGTCATTCGTTATATCACAGGGGTTAATTCATGGGGTCCAGGCCTACGAGTTGATCATTGATCGGAGAGGAGTCTCGATCATGTCTGTTATTATATCGAACCGCTAGGGTAACACACTTAAGGGGTTTCGACAAGACAACCGGAAAGGAAAGAGATCACCGGGAACGTCCCGGGAATGGTCCGATGGAGATCGGGCAGCGACGAAATAGTTTTCGGAGCTAGAATAAATTATATATAATATGTTTGATATTAATTAGTGTAATTAATGATTAAATATGATTTTATATATTTATTTTCGAATTTTTAAAGGCAGATTTCACTAAATGGGCCTTCTAGTGGAAAGAAGGCCCATGAGGGGGGGAAGAGTCCCCCCAAGGGAAGGAGGGCTGATTCGGCCAGCCCCTAGTGGGCCACATGGGGCCCACTAGGGCCGGCGCACCTCCCAAGGTCGTGGCTGGTGTGGGAATAGTCCCACACCGCCTGGCTGGTGAGGTTGGCTGCTCCCTTGGCCCTATATAAGAAGGGGCACCCCTGGCCTTTTAATTCATCCAATTAATTCCCCAATTCTCTCTCGATTTCGTGATTCCCTTTGTCGGAGTTGCGCCGAGTAGAGAAGGGGGATCTCTCTCCACCATAGCCCGCTGCCGCGCTGTTGGTGTTCCGG
Source organism: Poa annua (assembly GCA_026929855.1). Classification (NCBI taxonomy): domain Eukaryota; kingdom Viridiplantae; phylum Streptophyta; class Magnoliopsida; order Poales; family Poaceae; genus Poa; species Poa annua. The sequence continues at coordinate 60,050,080 of CM049434.1, forward strand.
TCCAAGTCTTCCGCTGCTCGTCCTGGACTGGAGCTTCGGAGGCCGTCGTCTCCACCGTATGTGTGTAACACCCTGCGAGGTGCTGCGCTAGCGGTACTCGGAGGCCTACTTCCTCCACCCGACCTCGAGGTCATCTTCATCGTCTTCGTCGCGCCGAGTTCTTCGCGACCTAGAGGTCGGCTACGTCGTCTTCGTCGTCAACGCTTGTGCGGGAGCGTAATCCCCGCTTTTCGGTCTACAAGGGTATGTATTCCGATCTCCGCCGTACTTCTATATCTGCATAGTGTAGATCTTGGCTAGTTTAAGGATATCGTTGGTAGGAAAAATTTTGTTTTCTGCATGCGATCCCCTTCAGTGGTATCAGAGCTGATCTATCGTAGATATAGCTGTACGCTGTTAGAACCCGTGTTCTGCACGGGGGCACCGTTCCTGTTATTTGCTACCCTCTAGCGTGCACTTGTGATTCCAGCGGCATCGAGTTGATGAAGCGGCCCGAACCGACTTTACGCGTACGCTTACGTGAGACTGGTTCCACTACTGACATACGGCTTGTACCGTATCTGTGGCTGGCGGGTGTCTGTCTCTCTCTCTTTAGTTGGTCTTGCATTTTCAATGGAGGGCCCGAAAGGGATGCTTAAACATGCAATTATTGGATCGTTGTTGTGGTCATAAGTTCGTAGGTAAGAAGCGGTTCTTTTTACGACAGCCCCAAGCCACGTAAAATATGCAAAAGATAAAGTAGAACGCGTCTAACTTTATTTTGCAGGGGCAATGTGATATGGTCAAGGTAGGTTTATTAAATTGTTTATGAACTGCGGGCGCCAAGAAGACCATGGCGCAATGGACTATATCACATCGCATTACATTTGATGTTTTGTGTGCATCTTATATTGTGTGATTATATATATTAGTATATATTAGTTACGCGGCGGTAGTTGTATATAAGATGATCCCTTCATAATACCACTAGTGTTCTTCCTCCAACGAGCACCACCAAGAAAGTTCTACGTTATGAGGCAGGCTGTGACGATCGGGTGTCAGACATATCGTCGTTCGCATACAGTGGGTGTAAGCCATGTTGCACAAGCGTTACGTGGAGGTTATTGTGGCGAGCCTAGCATATGCAGATATGGCCTCGGAACACGGAGGCCGAAAGGTCGAGCATGAGTCACAGAGTTGTTGTGATCGACAATTCGTTGTCTACCCTTGAAGTTGTGTTGCCGGCTCTGACGATGAGGGGTTGCGCAATGGATGGGGGTCGTGTAATCGCTGAAACGACCAGGAGGGATGTTCGTTTGAGTGGGAGTTCTGATAGTTATTTTCTAAAATACTAGAACTCAGTATATAATGAACAAAGTCATGTTTTGCAAAACCTTTGTAGATATTAACCAATGTGATAGCTTCTTTAAAATTAGGCGCATTCCTGCGATTGAGAAACTTAAAAGGTTGGGTCCAAACTTCATAGTTTTATACTTTAGCTTGAGGATACTCCTTGTTTAAACCGTTAGCTCTTTGTGATACAATACCCGCTAGGAGATAAACCCGGAGATTCCGCTAACAAAAGATAATTTGGATTATCAGGTTTTGTGCGGATGATATCATCATAGTCCAGTGTATGCTATGATCTCTGCCATAGAGAACCAACGGTGGGTACGAGTTATTAGATCGCGAACATATGAGATGGTCGCTAAACTCGGGGTACCCCTAAAGTTGGGTTGATGAAGTTTATCAGTACGTTGACTGATTGTCTTCTCAACCAAGATGGAAGAGAATACACACATTGAAGGAGCACGTGGCAGTCATACTTGATAACATTGGTCATACTTGATGACATATGGTCATACTTGATGAACATTGAGACGCCTCGCTCAGCTCGATCACTGGATGACAGACGTCGTTGCCAAGTGCAAATGCTATGTCATAGACTATGTCATGCAAGGGGAATCGTTCACCTTCATGGTTCTTGATTACGTTGGAAGTATCAAGAAGATGAAACAGATCGCCGGAAGTCATCAATGATGATGGTGTATATATGATATACATGTTATGAATGTTTTAGCTAAGCAAGTACTCGCAGTAGTGACTAAGTTTTGATACTAGTCATGTTTTATGAAAACCAGGTTTACTTCTTGAGTGGCTTGAAAGGATGAGGCGACATTGCGTGTTGATAATGGCAGACAAATTGTTGTGATGGCCATAGACACTCTCCCTCTAGATCTACCATTTGAATAAATTCTTTATGATCGCCTGTTAGTATGATCGTTATAAGTGTGTCTCCTCTAGCGAGACAATTGTTCATATATATTAGTGACAAATTCGTTGTCCTATATTTATGAAGTAATGATCATATGCCGATTTGAATTTAGATGGTAGAAGCTCCCACATTCATAATATTAATGCCAAAGGATACAAACTTAATAAAGACACCACATATGTGTGGCACTACCGTTTAATTCATGTCAATGTTATAGTCAATGAATTAGCTCCATACCGGATGGATCTACAAGTCCTTAGATTTGATCTTTTGACACTTGCAAAATAACTAAGACACCGTTTTCGGAAAACGGGCATATAACTTATTGATAGTCATGCATATAGATGTATGTGGTTCAATGAAGTAATTGACGGGTAGTGGAGACCTTTATTTCGTGAACTCCGCTGAACGTTTTGAGTATGACTTGTTGAGAATCGTGCATATGGGTGTATGTGAATCAATGAAGTACTTTAACGTGAAGTGGAAGTCTTTATTTCATAGACTTCATGAATATTCCAAGTAGATATATGAATATCCACTCCGGGAATGTTGGCCTGAAAATTTTGATTCGATCAAACAAGTTCAGAATGAAGTAGGAAATAAACTTAACAAGAAAATCAAATTCCCGCGATACAGATCGAGGAAATGAAGATTTGAGTTATAATGTTGGCATATCATTGGAAGACTTGTGAGAAGAGTTCCACAAATTACGTCGCATGGAACACCATAGTGTTATGGTATGTTAGGACGTCGTAATCGCACCCTATCGGATAGTGTGTGGTAAATAAATCTCTTACCGAATTATCGTGATCATTAGAGTCATATGGTAGAAACGTAAACATTCACGTTAGATAATAGGGAAACCATTTAAATCCATGGAGACAATACCATATGAGTAATGGCGTGGCTTTTAGCCTGGATTGTCGTTTCAGCAATTTAGTGTTTCGATGTGATCAAACCTAAAATGGATTAATCTTTGTAGTGTACCGTACCTAAAGAGTTAGTTGGGTACATGTCTCACGACATAGGCAAAATCGTTGCCGGGATATACCTTGTGAAAGAAATAGTTTCTTGTCCAAGGGTATAAGTGAGAAAGAAAGTAGAGCAAGACAAAGTTGATGAACTTTCTCTCCAGACATCAGAGTGGCGCAACCGAAAGTGTTTTCGGTGTCATGCTCCACAGCTTGAAAAAGGCTGATGATACAAGATCATGATGCTCTGAGCTCATACTAAGAACGTAGGCGTACGAGGTTGTGTTCCACACTATGTGTTACGACAATCTTGTTATGAATGTCATGTTAATGGAATATGACAGACCTACGAACTACGAAGAAGAGATGGTAGACCTAAGTCCGAGAAATGGCTATGAGTCATATATGATCCGAAATAAAATCCATGTACGATTACCAGGTATTGACTTGGGAGATCTTCTTGATGGCATCTAGGATGTTAACAGAATATGGAATTTTATGAGAGAGTAGACACTGATAAGGATCGATTTGTCGTGAAACAGTTCCGACAGATTCAAAAGTTGACCACAATGAGATTTTTTCTCAAGTGGCGAAGCCTAAATCTATTCTGGGTCGTCTAGCAATTACTATAATTTCGAATGAGAAATTGATAGATGGATAAGGAAACCATGTTTCTTAATAGTGTCATTAAGAAAGAGTTGTAATCAGTACAATAATGGTTTGGTGATCCTGAGAATGCTAAACATGTATGCAAACTTCAGTTGTCCATTCATGGGCTGAAGCAAGCATATCGGAGCTGGAATCTTCACTTTGATGATGTGATCAAAGGATTTTGGAGTTGTCCAAAATAGTTGAAGAGACTTGCATTTGCAAAGAAGTGAGTGGGAGCAAAGTAGCTTTTCTTGATCTTATATGCGGAAGGCATATTTGAGTGGGAGCTAAGTAGCTTTCCTTGATCTTATATGCGGAAGGCATATTTGAGTGGGAGCTAGGTGTCATTCATGATTTTGTATGTGACGACATATTGAATGACACAGATCCTCTAGTAGAGTGCAAAGGATTATTTAAGTGATTAAATTTTCTATGAAAGAAGTTAGGAGTATTAGGCATCCAATCTATAATTGTATAGATCGTAAGGGGCTTAATAACATTAGGTCGGAATATTTCCTAAGTTAAGATTCTGAAGTGTTTCAGAATAGAACAAGCGAAGAAAATGGTTCTTACTTGTATGACTAGGTGAAATATTAAGTTTATCATGGCATTTTCAGTGATAGCAAATGATGTTCGACATTCTCTATGTATCAGACATAGATGCTATCAGATTGAAAGCTCGACTTAGTGTGACCCAAGTTCTTGGTTGAAGAACGGGTTCTAAAGTGATCCTTGTGTGGATCAATGAACAAACGTTAAGTATATTTTTCAGTGTCTGTGAGAACTGAAGATATGTTTTCTGGTAAAGGGAAAGAGTGAAAGACAACTTGCCGTAAAGAGGTTACGATGATACAAGTTATTACACTGGCCCATACAACTAGAAATCTCATATAGGAGATGTCCTTTATTTTGAAGAAAGACATGGTTAGTTTGCGAAGTCGCATATGAATGCACTGTTGCATAATCTACATAGGTATAGAAATATATGGCAACTTCAGAAGTAGCAAGTGTGATTGGACTGAGCAGTTTTCCGAGCGTATGTGGTCCCCTTAATAGATCTCTTAGACTTTTAAGGCCCATGCTACGCGAATGTTCGAGTCTCACTCCATCCACTAGGATATATTTCACCGTCATCGTAAGATACGGGATGATGTCAAACTAGGTGACATAGAAGTGTTGCAAAGCACATATAGGTCTCAATGTGTGAGATCTGTTGACTGTATTCCTCTTCCACGAGACAAGCATGCACCAAGATGCTATGGGTGTTGAGCTTTTACCAAGTTGTGAACTAGATTAAGTGTTACTCTAGTGCAAGTGGGAGACTGAAGGGAATATGCCCTAGAGGCACTTAATAAAGATAGTTTATTGGTTATATTCCAATTGTTCATTATATGTTTTATACCATGCTATAACTGTATTAAGCGGAAACATTAATACACGTGTGGTAGATAAACAACCAGGTCCCTAGTTGCCTCTGCTAAGACTAGTTTCATTGCGCGATTGATGATCGAGGTTTCCCGATCATGAGACATGGCGTCTGTCGGCAATGGAGTCATATCGTTAGGTGGAACGATGTGATGGACTTACCCATAATTTGTAGGACGTAGTCATTACGCCTTCGACCGTGAGATCAACTCTTATTGTTATTCCTGGAAGATACTTTGATCGCACCAAACGTCATGTCTTATATAGTGTGACAATAACGGTGATACTTTTGGGTATCGGAAGGGGGTAGTTGAGACGAGGGGTCAAGAGCGGGATTTGTCAGTCCGTATAGCCGGATAGATACTCTAGGGCCCACTCGGTGAGATTATGTCAAATGAGTTTGCAAACATGTGACTAGGTCACCAGCTGACATAATATCATAGACGAGTAGAAGATAGTGTTGTCGGTAACGAGATCATGCTAGGTATGGAGATATCTATGAACGATGCTCGGACACGCTAAGTATCGCTATGGCAAAAGGTTTAAGACTCGACGTCCAGGTTTGATAGATGAAAGTCATTCGTTATATCACAGGGGTTAATTCATGGGGTCCAGGCCTACGAGTTGATCATTGATCGGAGAGGAGTCTCGATCATGTCTGTTATTATATCGAACCGCTAGGGTAACACACTTAAGGGGTTTCGACAAGACAACCGGAAAGGAAAGAGATCACCGGGAACGTCCCGGGAATGGTCCGATGGAGATCGGGCAGCGACGAAATAGTTTTCGGAGCTAGAATAAATTATATATAATATGTTTGATATTAATTAGTGTAATTAATGATTAAATATGATTTTATATATTTATTTTCGAATTTTTAAAGGCAGATTTCCCTAAATGGGCCTTCTAGTGGAAAGAAGGCCCATGAGGGGGGGGAAGAGTCCCCCCAAGGGAAGGAGGGCTGATTCGGCCAGCCCCTAGTGGGCCACATGGGGCCCACTAGGGCCGGCGCACCTCCCAAGGTCGTGGCTGGTGTGGGAATAGTCCCACACCGCCCGGCTGGTGAGGTTGGCTGCTCCCTTGGCCCTATATAAGAAGGGGCACCCCTGGCCCTTTAATTCATCCAATTAATTCCCTAATTCTCTCTCGATTTCGTGATTCCCTTTGTCGGAGTTGCGCTGAGTAGAGAAGGGGGATCTCTCTCCACCATAGCCCGCTGCCGCGCTGCTGGTGTTCCGGTCCAAGTCTTCCGCTGCTCGTCCTGGACTGGAGCTTCGGAGGCCGTCGTCTCCACCGTATGTGTGTAACACCCTGCGAGGTGCTGCGCTAGCGGTACTCGGAGGCCTACTTCCTCCACCCGACCTCGAGGTCATCTTCATCGTCTTCGTCGCACCGAGTTCTTCGCGACCTAGAGGTCGGCTACGTCGTCTTCGTCGTCAACGCTTGTGCGGGAGCGTAATCCCCGCTTTTCGGTCTACAAGGGTATGTATTCCGATCTCCGCCGTACTTCTATATCTGCATAGTGTAGATCTTGGCTAGTTTAAGGATATCGTTGGTAGGAAAAATTTTGTTTTCTGCATGCGATCCCCTTCAAAGGTGTTGCGAGAAAATGCAAGAACGGGCGCAAAATCAGCCAAAACAAAAGTGGAGCAATCTCCAAGGATGCAGCAATGGTGGAATGTGGTGGATGTCTTGCCTTCCACAAGATAGGGTTCTGGTTCCTCCTCAAGATCCTTTGAATCTATTTTAAATGGATAAATATGAGTTAAAACTTAGCAAATGCCCCTGAATAAATGAAATGGCAAATAAACTCCAATTCAACCCATATTGGTTTCATTGGATAGAGTTTTCTTTCTAGTTTCCAGAAAGCTAAAGTTTGTAATCTTTGGACAAAAATTGAGTGAGTTATGCCCCCCCAAAGTTTCTGTTTTTAAATGAATAAAAACAGAGTTTTTAAATAAAACAGAAAACGTTTCGGATTAAGTTTAAACTTCTGACGCGCGGGCCCCACATGGCAGTGACCCCGGTTCATTTCGAACCGTTACGTCGCGGGAAACAGAGCACGGGCGGCGCTCCCGTCGCCGGCGAGGACTCCGGCGAGGTTTTGCGGCCAGGGGAGGGACTGCTAGGGCTAGGGGACGGCGTGGGGAGGCTCACCGTGCACGACGGGTTCACGGCGGCGAGGTCTTAGGCGGCGGGGAAGGCTTCGGCGGAGATGCCCCTTTCTCTCTCAGCTCCGGCGTCGGGTCGAAGACGTATCCCCCGTTTCCGGCCACCTTACACCTCGGCGAGCAATAGGTTCCTCTACTCCTAGGGCTTCTACTGGCTGAAGGAATCGACGAACGGAGCTTCTCCGACGAAGAACGTGTCCACGGCCGACGCGGCTAGGGCAAGTCCATCGCCGGAGCTACGGTGCTCGTCGGGCTACGATTGGAGCAGAGGGGTGAGCTGGGGGAGGGAGGAGGTGGTGCGCTTCTTCTCGAGGGCTGGGGGGGTTTAAATAGCGGCGGGCGTGCGGCCGGAGTGAATGGTGGTGGGTAGGCCGATGCGGAGGAGTCACGACGACGAGGTGACGCCGGCGTCGTGCGAGCGGTGGCACAGTCCGGCCATTGGCGCCAGGCGGGGGAGGAGTGAATGCGCGCGTGCCCGGATGGTGTCGCTGACGAGCGGGTCCGGCGAGAACAGGGCGGGGACAGCTCGTCGGCTAGCGGCCGGCGTCTCTGCGGCGGCGCGTGGGCGGGCGTGTGCGTGCGTGTGCATGCGGGGGTGGCCAGGGAGGAAGGGGAGGTGCGGGAGTCGAGCGGGGGTGCGGGCGTGCGGTCCTCCGGCGACCAGAAGCGAGCGGCGCTCTGCGGACGCGGCCGTACCGACGCCGGCGCGTTCCAGAGCATGCCAAAAGCGGCATCGCCACCGATCTCGACGCACAGAGCACCAAATGGAAAAAGGAGGACATCCCCGTGCGCCAAATGAACAGGGCTACCAGATTGCAGAAGGAAGTTTTTGCAAATTCGACCAAAGTTCTATACAGAATTTTCGAAAAACAGATCTAACCAAAGTTTAGATATTTTGTTTGGAGGGTTAAATGGGGTTGGTTGGAGATGACCCTTTGGCCTGAGGTGGGGGAGGTGAAAATGAACCTATCCATGCCTTGGATTCATGCAGGGGAATTATTTTGGCAAGTTTTAAAAATAGGTTTTCAAAATGGACAGAAAAGAAAAGGGGTGTGGAGAAATATTTTCCTAAGGCAAGGTTCCATTTTTTTTTTGAAATAGCTCCCACATCACCTAGGGATGCTTCCCTGATTTTTGCAGAATTTTTGGAGACATAAAAATAGGGGTTCCTTTGGAGGGCTAATTAAAAGGCAGATTTTTAAAAGGGGAAAAGAATTTTCTAAATCCATATTTGTCCAAGGAAAAATTAATAGTAGCAAGTACCAAGAGGGAGGGAAATATAAAGCACAAGATCCCACTTGATTTATCAAACTTCGAAAAGATTTAAAATCCAAATGGTTTTGCTGAGGTTTGAATCCAAATACATTTAAATAAATAGAGATAATGTATTTTGGGAAAATTTTAAAAAGGGTCAAAAATCCAGGGTGTTACAAACCTCCCCCCTTAAGATGAATCTCGTCCCCGAGATTCCTGCGGCTTGTTGAACAGGTACGGATACTCAGACCTCAGCAAATCTTCGCGTTCCCAGGTTGCTTCTTCCTCTGTGTGTCTGTCCCACTGTACTCGGTAGAACTTGGTAACCTTGCTGCGGGTGCGGCGCTCTGTTTCCTCGAGGATCTTAACTGGGTGTTCTTCATAAGTCAGGTCGGTGTTCAGTTCTAGTTCCTCAACGTCTGTCTGCTTGGTGGGTGGCGAGACGCACTTCCTCAGTTGTGACACGTGGAAGACGTCGTGAACTCCAGCTAGTCTTTCTGGGAGTTCCAGTTGGTACGCGACGGCTCCCACCCTTGCCAGAATCTTGAAGGGGCCGGTAAATCTTGGAGCGAGCTTTCCCTTGAGATGGAACCTCTGTAGTCCCTTGAGGGGTGTCACACGGAGGTAGACGTGGTCGTCCACTTCAAAACTCACGAGGCGGTGGCGGCGATCATAGTAACTTTTCTAGCGAGACTGGGCCGTCTTGAGTCTGTCACGGATCAGGTGTACTTGCTTCTCAGCTTCGAGTAGAGTCCCGGATCCGAAGATCTTGCCATCTCCTGTCTCGGACCAGTTGAGGGGGGTCCGGCATTTCCTGCCATACAATGCTTCAAAAGGGGACATTTGCAGGCTGCCTTGGAAGCTGTTGTTGTAGGAGAACTCAGCGTATGGGAGGCTGTCCTCCCAACCAGCTCCGTATACGAGCACACATGCGCGTAGCATGTCTTCCAGAATCTGATTGATGCGCTCGGTCTGACCATCCGTCTGCGGGTGGTATGCTGTGCTGAACAAGAGCTTCGTTCCCATGGCCTCATGGAGACTAGTCCAAAACTGCGAGGTAAACTGGGTACCTCGGTCGGATACAATGGTCTTGGGAACACCGTGTAGTCTGACAACCTTGTTCACGTACAACTGCGCCAGCTGATCTGAGCGGTAGGTGGTCTTCACGGGGACAAAGTGGGCCACCTTAGTCAATCGGTCAACGATCACCCAAATGGAGTCGTTTCCCCTGTTGGTTTTGGGGAGTCCGGTGATGAAGTCCATAAAAATGTTGTCCCACTTCCATTCTGGCACGGACAATGGCTGTAAGAGTCCGGCAGGCTTCTGGTGTTCTGCCTTGACGAGGTTGCAGGTGTTGCAGCACGCGATGTGGTACGCGATTTCCCTCTTCATCCCGGCCCACCAAAATGTTTGCTTCAGATCTTGGTACATCTTGGTGCCTCCTGGATGAATAGAGTAGGGGGAGTCGTGAGCCTCGTTCAATATTTGTTTCCGAAGCTCGGCCTTCCTGGGGACACAAAGACGGTTACCGAAGCGCAATACTCCGTCTTCCCCCACAGAGAACCCCTTTGCCTTCCCAAGGGGAATCCTGTGGATAATGTCCCGAATATCGGGGTCGTTGGCTTGCTCGGCCTTGATGTCTCCTTCCAGGTCTGGTTTTACCTCAAGAGCATTTAAGTATGCTTGGTTGCCGATGCATAGATTGAGCTTCGCGAACTCCTTCTCTAGGCTCGGGGGTATAGGCAACGGTCTCCGACTCAACGCGTCGGCGACCACGTTGGCTTTCCCTGGATGATAGTGGATGCCGAGGTCGTAGTCTTTGATTACTTCAAGCCATCTGCGTTGCCTTAAGTTGAGGTCGGGCTGGGTGAATATGTACTTCAAACTCTTGTGGTCGGTGTAGATCTCGCATCTTCGCCCAATGAGATGGTGTCGCCAATGTTTCAAGGCGAGTATGACGGTGGCTAACTCTAAGTCGTGAGTCGGGTAGTTCATCTCATGAGTCTTGAGTTGCTTGGACACATAGGCGATAACTTTCCCTTCTTGCATAAGCACGGCGCCTAGCCCGTTCCTGGAGGCGTCGCAATACACGGTGAAGTCCTTTCCATCATCGGGCAAAACTAATATTGGAGCGGTGGTCAGTCGATTCTTGAGCTCGTTGAAACTCTCTTCACATTCATCGGACCATGTAAACTTGCGGTTCTTCTTGAGTAACTCTGTCATTGGTTTGGCGATTCGGGAAAAAATCTCAATGAATCTCCTGTAATATCCGGCCAGTCCGAGAAAGCTTCGGATTTCTGACACATTGGTGGGTGTCCTCCAACTCAGCACGTCGGAGATTTTGTTGGGGTTGACGGCTACGCCGGCACCTGACAGGACATGTCCAAGGAACTCAACTTCCTTTAACCAAAACTGACACTTGCTGAACTTGGCGTAGAGTTGTTGCTCCCGCAGTCTCGTTAGGACTAGCCTTAGGTGCTCTCCGTGCTCTTCCTCATTTTTGGAGTAGATGAGGATGTCGTCGATGAACACAACCACGAACTTGTCGAGGTACTCCATGAACACCTTGTTCATCATTCCCATGAAGTAGGCTGGGGCGTTGGTCAATCCAAATGACATCACGGTGCACTCAAATAATCCATACCTCGTGGTGAAAGCAGTCTTGGGGATATCACTGTCTCGGATCTTCAACTGATAATACCCCGTGCGGAGATCAATCTTCGAGAACACACGGGCACCACGGAGTTTATCAAACAGGTCGTTGATACGGGGCAGCGGGTATTTGTTCTTGATGGTGACCTCGTTCAGGGCGCTGTAGTCGATGCATAAGCGGAGGGTACCATCACTCTTCTTAGCAAACAATACTGGCGATCCCCACGGTGAAATATTTGGGCGGATGAACTTCTTCTCGATCAGCTCGTCGAGTTGTCGCTTGAGTTCCACTAGCTCGGGACTTGTCATGCGGTAGTGCTTCTTGAATATTGGGTTTGTTCCGGGCACGACTTCTATTGCAAATTCCACATCTCGATCGGGCGGCATTCCTGGCAACTCATCGGGGAACACATCGGGGTACTCGCTGACCACATAAACTTGACCAATTCCTGGGGCTTGAATGGAGAACATCTTGGCGTCGATCTGATGAGGTCGGTTGGGCAGGTAGGTTGTGCGGATTCCTTCGGGGTTGGTGAGCATAATCTTCCGGTTGGCACAATCAATCTGGGCTGAGTGTGGGGCCAGCCAATCCATCCCAAGAATGGCGTCCAAACCAGGCACATTGATTACGTGGAGTTACGCGGGGAACTCCACTTGGTTAACCCTGATGGTCAATCCCTTGCAGGCGGTGGCGGTATCCATCTCAGAGGCGGGGGTTCGTATCACCAAAACGTGGTCCAAAAGGGAAATCGGCAAACGATGTTTGGTGGCAAAATCTTTCGAGATGAAAGAATGGGAAGCTCCGGAATCAAATAAAACGAGAGCGGGTTTAGCGTTGATGGTGCACGTACCAAGCACTACGTCCGTGGCCTCATAGGCCTCCTCGGCGGACATGTGGTGGACACGGGCGACCACGGGCGGCTTGGGCGCGTTGACCGGGTTGGCGTTGCCGTAGTTGTTGCCGCCGCCGTTGGGGCAGTCCCTGATGTAGTGTCCTGGCTTGCCACACTTGAAGCAAGTGTTGTCCCGCTTGCGCTCCTCGGACAGGGGGCGCTTGTTGAAGACCTCGCGGTTTGGGAACACGGTCTTCTTAGGCTGAGTCCAAGCAGGTGGTTGTGGTGGAAGGTTGTTGTTGCCGCTGTTGGACTGCCACGGGCGAGACTTCGTGGGGTGGCGGTCATGGTGAGGCTTGCGATCCTCAAACTTCCTCTTGTGGTTGTCATAGATGTGACGGTGCTCCTTCTCTGAAATCAGCGCGGTGTTGACCATAGCCTGAAAATCTGGAAACTGCAGCACGCTCAGCTGGGTCTTGATGGCTTGGTGCATCCCGTGCAGAAATATGTCTTTCTTCTTCTCCTCGGTGTTGGTGTCTTCGGGGGCATAGCGGGCGAGGCTGTTGAACTTGGTGAGATACTCGCTGATTGAGCGGTTGCCCTGAGTGAGTGTCAGAAACTCCTGCTGTTTCATCTTGACGAGGCTGGACGGAATGTGTGCCTTGCGGAAGGCTTCCTGGAAAGCAGCCCAAGTGATGGGTGTCGCGCCATTCTGCGCATCTCTCTGGTTGTCCCACCAAGCGTTGGCAGGGCCCTCGAGGTAGTGGGTGGCGTACATCACCTTGTCCTGCTCGTCAACTCGGGCGATGGCGAGTTTCTTGTTCATGGTGCGAAGCCAATCATCTGCCTCAAGTGGATCTTCTGCGAATGCGAACTTGGGCGGCTGGGTACGCTGAAAGTCCTGCAGCTTGGAGCGTTCGCCACGGTGTGCGGGCTGAGCTGTCATGTAGCTGCCAAACTCCCTCATGATGGTGGCCATGTGTTGATTGTGCCTGTCGTCCATCATCAACAGAAGCTGGCTTGGCGACGGCTCAATGGCTGGGCCGTGCACCAAGTTGTCTTGGTCCTCAGATCCTGGCGGGGTTTGGGACTGGCTGCCATCGGTGGCCATCCTGAGGTTGCACGTTGCGTTGCGTACCATGAGCATCCTTAGGGGGGAAAATAATCACCCAAGAAAACCAAATGGAAATCCAAATATTGAAAGCAGGGAATGGTGGTATAAAACAATGGTGAGTGGTTTGGTACAAGGATGAGGATACATGCATGGATGAAATCTAAGTTACACGGCCGAGTACGACCCATCATACAACAAGTACAGCTAAGGATGCAGGCATGAATGCAGCTACGATACATGGTTGCGTACAACCGATACAAGCATTCCCCGAGCCTACCACTACGTTATTACGCGAGATAACGATAAGGTACTCTAGTCTTCGAGAGCTCCAAGCGTCTAGAAGTCCTCCACGAGCGGGGTTGCTGGAGTAGAGGTGTAGAAGCTCGTCTCGGCGGGGCTGTAGTCCGGAGTCGGCGGGACGTCGTGGGGTCCGGGCGTGCGAGGTGGAGCGATGGGGTGACCACGGCGACGGCGGGTACGAATGATCGGAACACGCGCGAAGCGGCGAGCAACGGGGCGAATGGGAACCACGGCAGGTGGGGGACGAGGAGCGGACTCAGCTAGGCGGTTCCGGAGATATTCCAGAGTGCCACGAGTAGACATAGGAAAGGAGAATGAGTGAAAGCTAGAGCTGGCACCTACGCCGCGAGGGCGAGAAGCCGTGGCCAAGTCAATGCGGAGACCCGCAAGCTGGCCGAGGGTGGCGTGGAGGTACTGGTGGAGAAGCGCCGTGTAGCGGATCAAGGCGGTAAGGGACGCCTCAGGATCACCGGGGTTCGGGAAGATGACATCCCCGGTGGTCATCTGCAGCCTAGGAAGGTGAATGTAGCGGTTGCAATTCTCCATGATAGGGTCAAAGGTGTGAATGAGAGTGATAGCATCGTAAGCGACCTCCTGGATAGCTCGGGTCACCTGAGAGGAGACTCCGGAAGTGAGTGAGTGGAGGACAGTCGGATCTCCCGCCTCCGGACGCAAGATGATAGTGGCGGCGAACTAAGAGTTAGTCCCAGTGGGACGGTCATAGTACACGCGGTACAAAGGAGGAGCGGACTCCGGGTAGAGGTGGTTCCAAATCTCCCGCAAGAACTGCGGAAAACCGGCGATGTGCTCGGCAGTCGTCTCAGCGAACAGTTCTGGCGTCTGTACCAGATCACAGCCACAAAGGTAAGTGTTAACGTTAATCGTTCAAAGTAGAGAAGCTACCCAAAATGAAACCCACAAACAGGAAGAGAAATAATCCAAAGAACAAGGTAACGGTCCTGTTCTAGCGTCCGTGAACTAGGGTATCCTACAGGCAGTCAGGCTCTGATACCAAGCTTTGTGACTCCCCGATCCAAAGACCGGAATTGTCCCGTATACTAGTCCCAGAAACACTAGTATACGATCACTTGATATTAAAGACGAGACCAAATACATAGGTTCGGATAATTATACATATTACAACTCGCGAGAGCGGCTCCGGGGAAAGGCGCAACGGCGCACACAACAGTATGTACATTATTCTTGATCGTCGGAGCGAAGTACTAATGCAGCGGAAAGCGTAGACGGAAGCGTAGCACGGCGGGCGGACTCCACAGGGTTCTGCCTGGAATACTTGATCCTAGTTCTCGTAGAGCGGGTACTCCGGGACGGGTGACGGAGGGTCTGACCAAAGAATTAGCAAGGTGAGTACATTGCATGTACTCGCAAGACATCGGCCACACGGCACACATGACTATCTATATGGCATGGCATGGGTACGGAAAGTAGCATGGTATAGTACGGAAGATAGCATGGCATTGATAAATTACTCAAGCAACAAGGAGTCCCATCTTAACGTTGGGACTTAAAGCATGACACCGAGGGTGGTGTTCACAACATATTTCACATGGTAGGTTTCACCGATTTCCGGGCTCTCTAGCCCCTCGCCAAACTTTGGCACAACATCTAGACTCCCCGAGTCTCACCGAGTTATCAAGTTCATTTTCAAAGTTTTCCCCGTAACAAGACTGACTCTAAGTGTGACTCGATCCAAACTTGTCCCGTATCCTTGGGACTAGGCTAGTTTCTAGATACACTCTCGAGAGGTCGCAACAACCACACGCTGGAGTGCACAATCGTCCCACCGGCACCGAAGTGCTTAACCATTCTTGGCGGCGGGTGCTCACTCCCCAACCCTCCACAAAATCAAGATGCCCCCTGTATAGTCACCGACATACCCTAAGGCCTTGCCTTAGGCTGAACTAAAATTCCGGCACGTCCCCAACCTATGAGCGACGCCGAGCTCCGGAATCATCACAAGACTAGCCCCGACCACACAGGTAACCGACTAGACTCACCAAGGGGTGACATCAAAGGGGAATCCTGATAATGCTACTAAGCTAGGTCCGCCCATTTAGACGACGCGTGATTGAGCTAAAAGGTTTGGTGAATGGCACCGATGACTCAATCTAGTCGAGGGAGGTGGTTAAGTTTTTAGTCAAGTTTTCTCACGATCTTTCCAAAAATGTTTCCACAACCACGATGGTAAAGCCAACATCTCCAATGCAGCAAATAAAACAGGGGTAGGATGACAGCAGTCAAACATGATGATCACAACATTCACATATATTCATACCACAAACAGAAAACACTCAAGTCAATTGAACCGACAGGGGGCTCGTTAGAATCCACCACTTGTCGTCTTTAGTGAGTTATTAACAGTAACAATATCCACAAACAAGAAAGCAATCAAAAACAATTGATCCGACAGGGGGCTCGTTAGAATCCACCACTTGTCGTCTTTAGTGGGTTATTAACAGTAATAATATCCACAAACAAGAAAGCAATCAAAAACAATTGATCCGACAGGGGGCTCGTTAGAATCCACCACTTGTCGTCTTTAGTGGGTTATTAACAGTAATAATATCCACAAACAAGAAAGCAATCAAAACAATTGATCCGACAGGGGGGCTCGTTAGAATCCACCACTTGTCGTCTTTAGTGGGTTATTAACAGTCGCATATCAATATGGCAAATGCAATGGCATGCAAAGGTGTTGCGAGAAAATGCAAGAACGGGCGCAAAATCAGCCAAAACAAAAGTGGAGCAATCTCCAAGGATGCAGCAATGGTGGAATGTGGTGGATGTCTTGCCTTCCACAAGATAGGGTTCTGGTTCCTCCTCAAGATCCTTTGAATCTATTTTAAATGGATAAATATGAGTTAAAACTTAGTAAATGCCCCTGAATAAATGAAATGGCAAATGAACTCCAATTCAACCCATATTGGTTTCATTGGATAGAGTTTTCTTTCTAGTTTCCAGAAAGCTAAAGTTTGTAATCTTTGGACAAAAATTGAGTGAGTTATGCCCCTCCAAAGTTTCTGTTTTTAAATGAATAAAAACAGAGTTTTTAAATAAAACAGAAAACGTTTCGGATTAAGTTTAAACTTCTGACGCGCGGGCCCCACATGGCAGTGACCCCGGTTCATTTCGAACCGTTACGTCGCGGGAAACAGAGCACGGGCGGCGCTCCCGTCGCCGGCGAGGACTCCGGCGAGGTTTTGCGGCAGAGGAGGGACTGCTAGGGCTAGGGGACGGCGTGGGGAGGCTCACCGTGCACGAGGGGTTTACGGCGGCGAGGTCTTAGGCGGCGGGGAAGGCTCGGGCGGAGATGCCCCTTTCTCTCTCAGCTCCGGCGTCGGGTCGAAGACGTATCCCCCGTTTCCGGCCACCTTACACCTCGGCGAGCACGGCAATAGGTTCCTCTACTCCTAGGGCTTCTACTGGCTGAAGGAATCGACGAACGGAGCTTCTCCGACGAAGAACTTGTCCACGGCCGAGGCGGCTAGGGCAAGTCCATCGCCGGAGCTACGGTGCTCGTCGGGCTACGATTGGAGCAGAGGGGTGAGCTGGGGGAGGGAGGAGGTGGTGCGCTTCTTCTCGAGGGCTGGGGGGTTTAAATAGCGGCGGGCGTGCGGCCGGAGTGAATGGTGGTGGGTAGGCCGGTGCGGAGGAGTTACGACGACGAGGTGACGCCGGCGTCGTGCGAGCGGTGGCACAGTCCGGGCATTGGCGCCAGGCGGGGGAGGAGTGAATGCGCGCGTGCCCGCATGGTGTCGCTGACGAGCGGGTCCGGCGAGAACAGGGCGGGGACAGCTCGTCGGCTAGCGGTCGGCGTCTCTGCGGCGGCGCGTGGGCGGGCGTGTGCGTGCGTGTGCGTGCGGGGGTGGCCAGGGAGGAAGGGGAGGTGCGGGAGTCGAGCGGGGGTGCAGGCGTGCGGTCCTCCGGCGACCAGAAGCGGGCGGCGCTCTGCGGACGCGGCCGTGCCGACGCCGGCGCGTTCCAGAGCATGCCAAAAGCGGTATCGCCACCGATCTCGACGCACAGAGCACCAAATGGAAAAGGGAGGACATCCCCGTGCGCCAAATGAACAGGGCTACCAGATTGCAGAAGGAAGTTTTTGCAAATTCGACCAAAGTTCTATACAGAATTTTCGAAAAACAGATATGACCAAAGTTTAGATATTTTGTTTGGAGGGTTAAATGGGGTTGGTTGGAGATGACCCTTTGGCCTGAGGTGGGGGAGGTGAAAATGAACCTATCCATGCCTTGGATTCATGCGGGGGAATTATTTTGGCAAGTTTTAAAAATAGGTTTTCAAAATGGACAGAAAAGAAAAGGGGTGTGGAGAAATATTTTCCTAAGGCAAGGTTCCATTTTTTTTTTGAAATAGCTCCCACATCACCTAGGGATGCTTCCTTGATTTTTGCAGAATTTTTGGAGACATAAAAATAGGGGTTCCTTTGGAGGGCTAATTAAAAGGCAGATTTTTAAAAAGGGAAAAGAATTTTCTAAATCCATATTTGTCCAAGGAAAAATTAATAGTAGCAAGTACCAAGAGGGAGGGAAATATAAAGCAAAAGATCCCACTTGATTTATCAAACTTCGAAAAGATTTAAAATCCAAATGGTTTTGCTGAGGTTTGAATCCAAATACATTTAAATAAATAGAGATAATGTATTTTGGGAAAAATTTAAAAAGGGTCAAAAATCCAGGGTGTTACAATAGCTTCCTGGATTGTAGCTTTCCCACAAATGAGAAGGTCATCTGCAAAAAGGAGTGAGTGGATTGGAGGGCAGCTTGGTCCAAGAGTCACACCTTCTAGGAGAGAATTGGACATGGCTTCCTGAAGGGCAAGTGACAACTCATTTATAGAGAGGAAAAAAAGGTATGGGGATATGGACAACCTTGTCGTATGCCTCTGTCGCTTCGGAATCTCGCGTACGGCTGGCCATTGATGACAAGTGAAAAGGTGGGCGAGGAAATGCATGCATGGATTAGATTGATGAAATGACCGTGCAGCCCTTTGCGTACAAGTGCCGCCACAATGAAGTTCCACTCAACTCGATCAAACGCTTTTGCAAGATCAATTTTGAGCATGAAGGATTTATTCTTCCAAGATCTCAAAGAGAAAGAGTGAGTTATTTATTGCGCTATGATGATGTTATTGCTAATACGTCTGCCTTCGATGAAAGCTTGCTGGGAGGGGTGAATATAGTCCGGCGGGTGTGGCTTAAGTCTATTAGCTAGGGTTTTAGCAATGAGTTTATAGATGACATTACAAAGGCTGATTGGCCTATAATCTGCAGGAACTAAAGAGACTAGCTTTTTTGGAATGAGAACAATATGAGTGTCATTAATGTGTTGCGGTAAAATTTCAGTGTGGTAGAAGGAGCTTACCAAGTTTGTGACATCATCTCCAATCCAACTCCATGTTGCTAAGTAGAACTCGACATTGAAACCATCAGGTCCTGGTGATGCGTCCTTTTCATCTCCTTCAAGGTGCTCCATAGTTCTTCTTTTCCTGGTATTGAGTAAGTGGGGTCTTGTTCATTTTGTGGCAGCTGTGAATGAATGAAGGGCCTGCCTGTTGATACGTCTCAAACGTATCTATAATTTCTTATGTTCCATGCTTATATTATACCAATTGCTACATGTTTTATATACACTTTATACTACTTTTATGCATTTTATGGGACTAACCTATTAACAAGATGCCACAGCGCCAGTTCACTGTTTTCTGCTATTTTTGGTTTCAGGAAAGCTGTTAAGGAAATATTCTCGGAATTGCACGAAACAAAACCCAGAAACCCTATTTTCCCCGGAAGCATCCAGAACACCGAAGAGGGGCAAGAGGGGGGCCACAGGGCGCCCACACCTGGTGGCGGCGCGGGTCCCCCCCCCCCCCCCGCCACGCCATGATGTGGTGTGGGGCCCACGGCCCTCCACCGACGTCGCCCTTTCGCCTATTTAATCCCCCGACAAATAAACCTAGGCACCCGAACACTTTTCCACGAAACATCCCGTAGCCGCCGTCGTCGTCAAC
The DNA here is from genome assembly GCA_026929855.1 of Poa annua. NCBI lineage: Eukaryota > Viridiplantae > Streptophyta > Magnoliopsida > Poales > Poaceae > Poa > Poa annua. The sequence continues at coordinate 60,069,750 of CM049434.1, forward strand.
CCTAGTTCGGGAGGGTTCTGCAGCTCTTCCCGGCACCCTGCCGCAGAGGGGAATCATCACCGGAGGGCTCTACATCACCATGCCCGCCTCCGGACTGATGCGTGAGTAGTTCATCCTTGGACTATGGGTCCATAGCAGTAGTTAGATGGTTGTCTTCTCCACTTGTGCTATTATGTTTAGATCTTGTGAGCTGCCTATCATGATCAAGATCATCTTATTGTAATACTACATGTTGTGTTTGCTAGGATCCGATGAATATTGAGTACTATGTCATTTGCTTCATAATATATTATGTGAGTGCGTTATTTATGATCTTGCATGCACTTCGTTGCTAGTAGATGCTCTGGCCAAGTAGATGCTTGTGACTCCAAGAGGGGGTATTTATGCTCGATAGTGGGTTCATGTCTTCATTTAATCTGGGGGAGTGATAACAACCTCTAAGATTGTGAATGTACTGTTGCTACTAGGGATAAAACAATAGTGCTTTGTCTAAGGATAATTGTGCTACTTACATTACACACTTTGCCTAATGCAATAATCTGTTGCTTGCAACTTAATACTGAAAGGGGTACGGACGTTAACCGGAAGGTGGATTATTAGTCATAGATGCGGTTGGAACGGTCTATGTATATTGTTGTAATGCCCAAATGAATCTCACACTAGACACCATGACATGTACATGCATCATTATGCAGTTCTTTATTTTGTCAATTGCCCAACTGTAATTTGTTTACCACATGTATGCTATTATTTATTTATTTATGGAGAGGCACCACTAGTAAACTGTGGACCCCGGTCCATTCTTTTACATTGATAATACAACCTACTGCAAACACTGTTTTCTTTCATTCTCTGCAAACAAACATCATTTTCCACACTATACGTCTAATCCTTTGTTACAGCAAGCCGGTGAGATTGACAACATCACTGTTAAGTTGGGGCAAAGTATCTTGATTGTGTTGTGTGCAAGTTCCACGTTCGTTGTTGATACTGGTAGTGCGCCCTGCCAACGTCAGCTTCAACAACCTTCAGAAGAGCCTTCATCTCCTACTAGATTGATAACCTTGATTTCATAACTGAGAGAAATTTGCTGCTGCACTACTTCATACCTTCCTTTTGGGGTTTCCCAACAACACCACACCGGTGCATCACCTGTGTTGATATTTGGAGAAGCAAAAATGTGCCTAAAATAGTTCACAAAGGTGTTAATGATTTGTGTTGGCATATAATGCATAACATTGTTTTCGTCTTTTATGGAAACTATCATATTTCTTCTCCTGCGCTTGAGAATGGCCCTATGGAAGAAAGTTGTGTTCCTGTCTCCATCCTTCATCCAATGTTTCTTCGCTCGCTGCATATAATAATCGGTTAGTTTTGTTAGGTTTTGTTCATACCTGATTGTTAGGTAGGTCTGTAGTGCTTGATCTTGCATTGCTACCAGCTGAGCCTGCACCTGCTTGATTTTTTTTTGAGAAACACGGTACAAACACAGACGCTCACATACACACGCGCACTCACCCCTATGAACGCACACACGCACACCCTACCCCTATGAGCACCTCCGAAATACTGAGCCGGCGGATCGAGTCTTGAGATTGACGAAGTCACCACGGGCGCCTCACTGTCGATGGGAACGTCGCCTCCCACTGAAAGAATATTCCGGCTAAATGCAACACACAACGTCAAACCTGGGTTTGAACTCTGGTGGGATGAGGGTACAACCACTCTGCTAACCATCCAACCACAGGTTGGTTTGCTGCACCTGCTTGATTTGAACATCAAGCGAGTTTAATTCCTGTTGCAGAGGCTTCTTTTTCCTACACCACACCTTAAGTTCTCGAGCCAAATTGTTAGTTCTCTGATAGAAAGGCTTATTATTTGTTTTTATCGAGGATTGCTTTGCATGAGATTGAAAATCTTGTTCTTTGAGCCACCAGATTTCAAATTTAAAATGTCTTTTCACTTTACGAATGAAGAATAGGGGCATGATCGCTAATTGTATGATGAGAGGCAAATTATAAACATTTGAAACCGGAAAAGCATCACAAAGCTGAATGAAAAATATACAAAAACCAAAGGGAAACGAAAAACAAGGAGTATCTTGTGTGTTGCCCTGCGCCAACTCCCAACCGTAGAGGAGTTCATCCGCCGCACGTGGCGGGGCCTCGCGATAAAAGGTCGCCAACGAACTTCCTTCGATCCCCCTCCCCTGAATCCTCCTCGCGCCGTCGCTTTCGCCCGACTTTTTGCTCCTCCGTCCTTCCACCGTCAAACAATCGAGCTGCCTTGGGCGCGAAGGCCTAGCTCTGCGCCGCCCGTCGTCCCTTGCCGTGGAAGAGAAGAGAAGCCTCCCGCCTCCCGGTGTCGATTCGGTTTCACTGGGTTGCCTTGTTTCGAAGCAAAAGCAAAGCGATCTGTTTTCTTGTTTTTCTGTCCGTCCGGGTAGGCCGCTGGGTGGGGAGGATGATGGGGCTGCTGGGCGATCCGCCGGCGGACATCGGCTCCATCGCCGCCGTGGGGATGTTCGTGGCGCTCATGTGCGTCTGCATCGTCGTCGGCCACCTCCTCGAGGAGAACCGCTGGATGAACGAGTCCACCACAGCGCTCTTGATTGTCAGTTGTCCCCTGTGCCTCCTTATATACGTATACTCTGTTTGCTTCATGCGCTGCTTCTTGCTTGCTTGGCTGATTTGAGACTGATGTGGGTCTTCACTCTTCAGGGGCTGGGTACCGGCACGGTCATCCTGCTGGCGTCAAGCGGGAAGCACTCGCGTATACTGGTCTTCAGCGAGGATCTCTTCTTCATATACCTGCTCCCGCCAATCATTTTCAATGCAGGGTATGTTGTTTTTATGCAAATGAGATTATGGTGCTTTTTTATACAGTAGATGATTGATTGATTCGTAGGAATCTGTCTCTGGGAGAAGTTGCGTGCTCCGTGGTGGAGGCTTAAGATAACTGTTTTCTGATGTTATCATGTTATCACTTTTTGGTTATAAATTGATTTTCTTTTGATTAATTAAGCTGCTGGAAATCGTCTCGTCTCTGACGATAATTTAATGTGACATACATTCTTTAGAGCAACAACGATCTGTGGTGGTGATACTAAACAGTTCTCCAGCTACATAACTGAAAAGTTCTGCTGAAGGAGCTAAGTGTCAAATGCATGACTCTAAATTCCTTTTTGTTCCCCCGTCCCTAATCAGGTTCCAAGTGAAGAAGAAACAGTTCTTTCGCAACTTCATGACTATTACATTGTTTGCTGTAGTTGGGACCCTCATCTCCTTCAGTATAATATCCCTCGGTAGGTTCCCTCCCTCTTTAAATTTTTACTCAGCATGCTGATTTGTGCTCACCTGTCTCACCGGTACAAAATCTATATCACAGGTGCTCTGGGAATAATATCAAAGCTGAACATAGGTGCCCTTGAGCTTGGAGACTACCTCGGTCAGTTCTTTAACCTTGAGTATAAATCTTTCAATTAACCAAAGTACAAGAATTTCCATAGCCTGCTGGTAGTTCTTGCTTTTGACTCCTGCATGTTAATTTTTTCAGCACTTGGGGCAATATTCTCGGCAACAGACTCTGTATGCACCTTGCAGGTGTTAAGCCAAGATGAGACACCCTTCTTGTACAGTTTGGTGTTTGGTGAAGGTGTTGTCAACGATGCGACATCAGTTGTGTTGTTCAACGCAATCCAGAACTTTGATCTTGCAGATTTCAGTAGCCTCAAATTCTTGCAATTTATTGGAAATTTCCTTTATCTATTCGGTGCCAGCACCTTCCTTGGCGTAGCTGTAAGTTCTGTCATGTTCCCACCTGCTGCTTTGTCAACATTTCAAGTTATGTTTTCTTACTGAAGCTGTGTCAAAACTGCAGACTGGCCTTCTCAGTGCTTATGTCATCAAGAAACTGTACTTTGGCAGGTTGGTACTTTCACGCATTAAATTGTGTGCTTGATAGGTCACCAATCAAAATACAGCTTCTAACTTTCTACTCCGCTTTCATGACTTGTTCCTCTAATTTGGCATTCTTTCCAGGCACTCCACTGATCGTGAGGTTGCTATTATGATGCTCATGGCTTATTTATCTTACATGCTAGCTGAAGTAAGAACCCTGCACTATTAATATCACATAGATACTACATAATTCAGCACTATCAGCTAGCTCTATATGATATTGACTGGTTTCTTTGTGTGGCAGTTGCTTGATTTGAGTGGTATTCTCACAGTTTTCTTCTGCGGTATTCTAATGTCGCACTATACCTGGCACAATGTAACAGAAAGTTCTAGAGTCACGACCAAGTAAGTATCTGCATGATTTCTATCAGAGTACATGTGACTCCATTATTCGACATCTAACTTTCGTGATGCTTGTGTGATTGAATTGCGCAACAGGCATGCCTTTGCCACATTGTCATTCATCTCTGAGACATTTCTATTTCTCTACGTTGGCATGGATGCATTGGATATTGAAAAGTGGAAGATTGTTAGTGAAACATATAGGTACTTCCTCTAACTGCATATGGGAACGTATTTGTAGTTAAAATCCACAGACGGTTATGAGTTTTGTAACATATTTTCTATTCTATGCAGCCCAATGAAATCTATCGCCTTGAGCTCCATCATTTTGGTGTTGGTGCTGATTGCAAGAGCTGCTTTTGTTTTCCCACTATCCTATCTCTCCAATTTGACAAAAAAAACTCCAGGCGAGAAGATCTCTATTAGGCAGCAAGTAAGTGTCGTATTTAGCAACATCTTAGTGTATTATGTCCTCTTGGAAGAATGCTCTTGTGACTTACATGATGTGGGTCATCCAGGTTATTATCTGGTGGGCAGGTCTTATGAGAGGTGCCGTGTCCATTGCATTGGCCTACAATAAGGTAAAAGTCTTTTGTGTGATGCATTCCATTTTTGCTTTAGGTTTGAAATGCATGATCGAATTTTCTAGTGTCAGTGTTCATCATACTCAAGTACAAGCTTCGTTCTGAAAGATATATGTTTTAGCTTTTTTCTGCTTTTGATGTACCTAGACACGTTTTAGTGCGTAGATTCACACATTTCAGTTCGTATGTAGTCTATATTGAAATATCTAAAACATCTTATAATTTGAAACGAGGGAGTATATGCTATTTTAACAGCTATCTCTATCAGAACCTTGTCATTACAAATGGATATACCAATTCTATTGGCTTAAATGGGAAATTAGATCAAATTCGCGAAAACATATAAATACGAGTGTGCAATCCGCATGTCGAACTGTGTGTATTTACCTTCCACATGGTACATTTCTACCATTATCATTGGTCCACAAAATTCAGGACAAATCATACCATAGTTTATGTACTTTTGGAAATTTTGAATGTACCTTCGCGCTCGCATAGGCTAAATAAGCCGCTCATCCCTGGCGAGCTTGACTGCATCTAGAAGCCTGGAACATCTGTTAGTTGTAACATGCAAATTATGTAGTTCCGCTTCATGAACTAGTATGTCTCAAGCAGAAGATGAAAAAAAACAAATATCTTTGCCATTAACTTCTGTTGATGGGTGTCTGTAAATAGTATTACCTGCATAATAGCCATGTATCAATAATAGAAACCGTGTTATACAAGCACAGCCTACATTATTATGTCAGTGAAGTTGACGTGTTTAGTTGTGACACATGACTGAAGTATATATATTATATTTTTTCCTCATTTCTGTAAGTACCAATTTCAAGATACTACAAAAAGAAGTTCTGAAGAATTTTGATAATATGTGGTTAATGGAATTCATATGCATATATGTTTCTGAGTTTCATTCTTTATTAAAATGAATATTTAATATAGTCATTAGCAATGTAATATAGTCATTAGCAATGTAATATGATATCTCAGTATGCGTGTGGGTAAATTGAAAAGGCTGGATTTTTGCTTATGTATAAATTTGTGTTGTTGGGCATTCATGCTTTGTCTAACTAGCCTTCCTATGATTTGCAGTTTGCAAAAACAGGTCATACTCAGCTTCCTAGCAATGCTATCATGATCACCAGTACAATTACTATTGTTTTTTTCAGCACAATTGTAAGTTCCCTTCCAAGTAATGACATGCATCCGTCCAATCAAGGCAACAAAGGAAATTTCACTTATAAGAACAAAAACATAATACTCGGTCTTCATATGATCTAATTTCTTACTTTCCTCAGGTCTTTGGGCTACTGACTAAGCCATTAATCAGACTCCTCATTCCGGCGAGGCACCTCACCAGGGAAGTGAGCGCCCTTTCTGAACCGTCCAGCCCAAAGTCTTTCCTTGAACAGCTGCCTGTGAATGGGCTTGACACCGATGCAGAGACCGGCGTGGTCATACGCCGTCCGACGAGCCTCCGGATGCTCCTGGCGAGCCCAACACGGTCAGTCCACCATTACTGGCGCAAGTTTGATAACGCCTTCATGCGGCCGGTGTTTGGAGGCCGCGGCTTCGTCCCATTCGTGCCCGGGTCACCCACCGAAAGTAGAATGCCATTACTAGCTCCTGGAAGTGAAAACTAGAGGACTGAACAGAATGGGAAGAGGAGGCTGACAGGAACTCAAGTTTTGTAAATTAGCTTGTGTGTTTCGAGAGAGGGTATAATAGCTGTAAATCTGAGGTAGAATTGTTCTTGGTAGGTGCTGATGTAAGCTAATTACCTAAACTGTTTATATTTATGGTTATATATCGCACTGGTCCCTCCACATTATACAGTGGTATTCAGGCATCGAGCAAAATTTTGTCGATAGTTTCTTGAAGTGAAAATTATGGATGAATATAAATTTTAAATCAGTCACTCTAATGATAATTGTTCTCTATTTAGACAAATAATAATATGGTTTATTTACTTATTTTATTAGGGGATGTTAATTGTTCGAGTGAAGTTATCTGTAGAAGACCGTGAACATTGTTTTCCTATCTTATACCCGCGCTGGCCGTTTCTATGACTCTGTCTCAGAAGTATGAGTGCATCTCCGGCAGCGGTTTTAGTGGGCTCGATAGGTGCTAGCCTCGCCGTCTCAACATGCATCCACTTTCTATCAAAGTTGAGACACTTATTTTGGGACGGAGGTATTTTGGGACGGAGGGAGTAGTAGACTTCTGACATAGAGACGGCGAGGCTAGCACCTATCGAGCCCACTAAAACCGCTGCTTGAGATGCACTCATACTTCTGAGACACATCCACTTTCTATCAAAGTTGAGACACTTATTTTGGGACGGAGGGAGTAGATCATTGATGGCGCGCGCTTGCCGCGCCCGTCTATTATTGGAGTAGAATTTTCCTTAAATATATGGAGCTTTACAATCACTCAGATTCTTCTAAGAGTAGAGTTATAGGAACTGAATCTACTATTTGAAGAACTGAATTCTAGAAAATAGAAAATGTTTGATCTTACATATGTCAATACCAGAGAAATACCTATAATATATAAAGGACGGACGAATTCGCCTCCTGTCGTGCTTCCACATCGCCCCCTATTCCCTCACCGTCCGATCGCTGAAATCGACGGCCACGATAAGCCCACGTCGCCCACATCGCGCGGCTACTGTTCATTTCTGAATTTCTACCAATAGCATCGCGCCACGCGTCCCGGTTGCCATCCGGTCACGCCCGGTTCCTCCGGTCACCGCGCCTGTTTTGCACGAAAACCCTCGCGAAGATGACACAGTAACCCGCGGTCCAGGCATTAACATAGTCAGGGACCAATTCGCAAATAGCAGAAAGTTCACAGGCTTTTCTGCAAATAAGCCCCGGCAGTTCCCCCCACCCCTTTCTCTCTCCCCGCGCGCCGTCGAAGTCGCCGCCGTCGCCGCCGCCACACTCCTCCCTGCTCAGATCGAAGACCACGGAGCGCTCCGCCGTCTCGCCCTCTCCGTCCTGGCCGAAAGACGTGTACTGGGAGGCCTCCTCCGCGCCGGAATCGTCGACGGCACGCTCGGCATCCGCGGCCGCGTCCGCGCGTCTCCGGCCGTGCTCCGGCAACTTCCGGCGACACAAATGCAGCGACGCCGCCGCTCCCGGGCACTCCGCAGCCGCGCGCACCCAGCACGACCCGCCGCGCGGTCTGGTTCGTCGGGATACGGCGTCGGCGCCGTCGTCGCCGCCGTGGGCGGCTCAGCCGCGTCTGGGGCTGACGTCATGGTGACGTCGAGGTGGGTCCGCACTGTCAGCGCTGTGGTTTTTTCCTGAAAAACATAAAATGATTAAACATTACATATTTAATATCTTCATGTTTATTCATCAGGAAAAAACGAAAAAAATATCACAACGACCACAGAAAAATAATCTACTTACTTACGGCCTAATGGAAACATATTTTTATATTTTTATAAGATGAATATTTGAATACATTCCAAAATGTTTACTTAAAACTACAAATTGAATTTACCAAAATGCTCACACGATGTATTCCATCCAAAATACCGATACAATCAAAAATTTACTTATAGCATAATGCAAATACATTTGAACATTTTACTAAGATGAATATTTTAATACATTGAAAATTCATTCCCTCAAATTAAAGATTAAGGCTCACAAATCCAAATTGTTTACCTCAAACTAACAATTCTTATCTTTTTTCTATCCAGTTCAGGAAAATGCAAAAAAAAACATAATTTAAAGAAAAAATATTTCTTTTCAACTAACACATTTACATACATTTTCACACAACACGAAAAATAATTACTTAAAAAATGAAATTCAAAAGATTCATATATTTTGGTGTGCATTTCAAAAGAATACAAAAAATACAAATTTTTTGAGAAAAAAAACTTCTCTACAAACAACACATTTACATGTATTTTTACAGAACATAAAAAACAATTACACAAAAACATGAAGTTGGCCGGCCAGTCTCCTTTTCCCATTTTTCCCATTAAAAAGAAACAGCAAATGATTAATTTTGATAATTTAATATCTTTAAATGTAAGCAGCGCAAAAATATGAAAATATATAAAAATGATCACAAAAAAATACCTAATTACTTGTGGCACAATACAACACATTTGAAAAGTTCCAATTTGGTTCAAATTTAGACAAAAAACAACAAAGAATTAATATTCGATAATTAATATCTTCATATATGACCAGCAAAAAAAAATATGAAAAAATTACCAACATGATCACAACAGAAATGATTACTTACGGCACACTGCAACACCATTTTAAAGTTTCAATCTGGTGTAATTATAAAAAAATTAACAACGAGTTAACTACGAAAGAAATAATATCTTTAGACGTAACCATCAGAAAAATATGAAAAAAATTCAAAATGATTACAAAGGTACCTAATTACTTATAACACAATGCAACAAATGGCACAACGCAACAAATTTGAAAGTTCCAACACGGTGTAAATTTACACAAAGAAAATCAAATTCACTAGGTGGATTAGATTTCCAAACTTAAATAACTTCTAAATGTTCAAATTACCTAATTCGAATTAAATTAACTAGACATATTTTTCTTTATCTCACGGGCGCAGCATGGCCGCGCCAAGTTACCTAGTTACAATCAATTAGAAGACAAAGAACTAAACTAATCGCCACACTCAAATTCTTCAAAAATATTTATGGATCATTTTCTTCCACCTTGCTTTTGCGCTCACTAATTTAGAGTATGCTGACATAAAGAAAATTGGAATACTATCAATAATAACCAGGAGCAAAGCTAAGTTTTTCTGGTAAAGACTTGAAGCGCATACGGAAGATGTGATAATCATTACATGTAAATATCAAATTCAGTTTCAAGAATGTTTAAACCAATTTTAGCATAGAAGGAATGATTAAAGGAGGTGTGAATCTCAAAGATACACGGATTAAAGAACATAAGAAAATGAAAAATCTAATTTGGCATCAAACATAAGTAGAAAATATACCTCACACTTTCATACAACCTTTTTTTTGATAATAAGTTTGCGGCAACTAATACATCACAGACAGATCCTGGTTCAGTACAGCATCCATGCACTCCGGGTACATGTGATACCAAACTTTCTTCAACCCCTGGCCGCATCCCTCCTTCGCTAATACATGAGCAGCGCCATTAGCAGAACGCCTGACCCATCTAACCTGGAACTCGTCGAATTCCCGCAACGAAGCCTTGATTGCTTCAATTCTTGGACCATGGGCAGACAGGTCCCTCTCCTCCTTGAGCAGTTTCGTCACAACCGATTGACTGTTGGTCTCCAGCACCATCTTTCTCAGCTTCAGTTTCTTGCTCAACTCAATCGCCAACTGGCATGCTCGGAGCTCCGCGTCCTCGGAATCCAGCACTGAGGGGAAAAAATGGCATGCTCCCGCCAGGAAGCGTCCATCGTGGCCGCCAGCGACCGCACCCCCACCACCCATCTCCGAGTCCTTGCTCATTGCACCGTCCGCATTGATCTTCGTCCACCCCTCCGGTGGTGGTTTCCATCGCTCACCTCCAGTCTTTATCTGCTTGGATACCGCCTCCTGGACATTGCGCCACTCCTCCATCAGATTAATGCTTCTACGTGCAACCAGCGGGGGGTCTTCAATCCGAAGAGAATCCCGAGCATCATTCCTTGCTAGCCACATCTGATATAACGCCATGAGTGTAATTTCTATCTCTGTCTCTCGAACCGTAGCAAGCCACTCCAGAAGCCAATTTAGCAGGTCTCTCTGGGAACAAACAGAAGAGGGCGGTGGTGAGATAGAGCATCCTAGCTGCTCCTGAATTGTCTCCCAGACATGCTGGGCATGCGGGCAATGCCAAAACCGGTGAAGAGCAGTCTCTTCCCGTGCACAGGCCACACACTTAATGCCGAGTTTAATCCTCCTTCGTTGCAGCTCATCTCCCACTGCCAACCCGTTCTTCATTAGCCTCCACACATGCACCTTCACTTTTCCAGGAACATTTGCACTCCACAGCGACAGCCATCCCTTATGGTTTTCGGCAGAAAGTGAGGACTCAGCTCCTCCGGCACGCTGCCTTTTCAGCTGCACGCACAGGTGATACGCGGAGCGAACTGAGAAGACCCCGTTCTTAGTGAAATTCCACGCATGGTAGTCCTCCGTTCCTGGACCTCCTACTGCCACCTTTAAAATATCACGAGCATCGAAGCCGTGGAAAATCTGTTCCACTTTAGGTCGGTCCCAACCCGAGCCATCAGGATTCAGTAACTCTGAAACTCGGCCAATCGGTATCTCCGCTGACTCAGCTCGTCGCCCTAGTGGCTGCTGAGCTCCCGCTCTGGGGATCCACTTACTCCTCCAAACCTCCACAGACTCCCCATTTCCAATACGCCAAATGAGACCAGATTTGAGCAAATCTCGACCATGTAAGATGCTCCTCCATGAGAACGACCCACTGCCTGGGCAGCCTGCATGTAACAGGTCTGAATTTTTGAAATACCGTGCTTTCAGCACCCGAGCGCATAACGAGGAGGGAACAGTGAGGATGCGCCATGCTTGTTTTGCCAACAATGCCTGATTAAAAGCCTCCAAATCTCTTAAGCCCATTCCCCCCTTTCCTTTTGGTAAGCACAACTTGTCCCACGCGATCCAGTGAACCTTGCGTGATCCATCGCTAGCTCCCCACCAGAAGTTAGACGTAATGGAGGTGAGCTTCTTGCAGTGTGCTTTCCCAAACCTAAAGCAACTCATGGGATAAGTAGAGGTCGCCTGAAGGACCGACTTGATCAAAACCTCCTTCGCTTTCATGGATAATCCTTGACCCTTCCAGCCTCCCACTTTAGCAGCAGATCTTTCTGTGATATACTGGAATGCGCCCTCTTTTGATCGACCAACAACAGTGGGAAGGCCAAGATATTTCTCACACAACGCCTCCTCTTTCACACCTAGTGTTTGCATCAGTTCCACTTTCCTCTCCGCTGTGCAACCCGGCCCAAAAAAGATGGCCGACTTATCCAGGTTCACTCGTTGTCCCGAAGCCGACTCGTAATCCGCCAAAACTGCCTTCAGAGCATTCATACTCTCCACCGTGGCCTCCAAGAATACTATGCTGTCATCCGCAAAAAGTAGATGGGTTATATGAGGCCCATCCGTGCCAAAATTAACGCCCTTCAACATATTTTCTTCTTGAGCATGCCTCAGCAGGGTAGAAAATCCCTCCACACAGAAGAGAAAAAGGTATGGGGAAAGGGGGTCCCCCTGCCTTAACCCTCTGGACGGAGCAAAGGTCTCCGATATGTCACCATTCAGCTTCACTGCAAACTTCACCGTCTGAACACATCTCATCACCATTTCAATCCATCTGTCAGAAAACCCCATTTTCCTCATCATTTGCTCCAAAAAAATCCACTCCACTCTATCATAAGCCTTCATCATGTCCAATTTTACTGCTCCCAAAGGTTTCTTCCTCTTCCTGGTTCTGATTGAATGCACACACTCATACGCAATAAGGACATTATCTGTGATCATTCTCCCCGGAACGAACGCGCTTTGTTCTTCAGAGATCAGCACCGGGAGAATCATTTTCAATCTGTTGGTCATCACCTTGGATGCAATCTTGTACAACACGTTGCACAGACTAATAGGTCTGAATTGTGTGAGCAAATCCGGTGAATTAGTTTTGGGAATCAATACTATTACCGTATCGTTGAAATTATCAGGTACTACTCCATTCACCAGGAAATCCCGCACCGCACCGCATACAGCATCTTTTAACAAGGACCAGTGTCGTTGGTAAAAGAGGGCTGGAAGCCCGTCTGGCCCGGGGGCCTTCGTGGGTCCCATTTGAAACAAGGCCTTCTCAACTTCAGCATCACTTATGGGATTGATCAACTTCTGATTCATGCTATCCGTCACCGATGGCATCACTTTGTCCAAAATCATCTCCATATTTTCTACTCCTTCTGATGTGTACAAATTAGAGTAGAAATCACGAGCCAGTGCTCGCATATCCACATCAGTGGTACACCTGCTACCATCTTCTCGCCTGAGAGATTGGATCGTGTTCTTCCGCTTCCTATGCGTAGCACGATTTTGGAAGTACCGAGTGTTACGGTCTCCGGCTTTCAACCACTCCACCCGTGCTCGTTGCCTATACATAATCTCCTCCCTCTCATACACCTCATGCAGCTCCCTCTCAATGGCTCGGACCTCCAGTGAGGAACCAGAGTTCAGAGAGTGCTTTCTTGCTTCTGCCAGTTGCTCACGTAACCTCTTGATCTCCCTGCGTACAGAGCCAAAAACTGTCCGGCCCCAAGATTGCATGCACGTAGAGACTCGTTTGAGTCTGGAGCACAAAGCTGGAAGCCCTTCTCCCCCCATGTTTGCCTCAGCCCATGCATTATCCACCATTGGGTTGTAATCTTCGTGTCTTGTCCACATCTCCTCAAACCTGAACCCTTGAGAGACCTGTGTCCTCGAGCCCGGGGTCATCTCCGCAACACGGATCAGAAGAGCGAGATGATCCGACTCCTCCGTTTCAATATGTTGGACAGTCGTACCAGGAAATATCTGGAGGAAATCTTCATTACATGTGGCACGATCCAGCCGTGCTTGGACATTCTCGGCCCCCTCTCTTTTATTATTCCATGTAAACGGGTAACCGGAGTACCCCAAGTCTGCTAGTCCGCAGTCGGACAAGCAATCATTAAACCTCCCCATCTGAGCTATGCTACTTAGGTTCCCGCCCTTCTGCTCATTCTGTCGGGATATCTCGTTGAAGTCGCCCGCACACAGCCATGGTAGATTGTCCTGCCGTCGCAGGTACCTCATAAACTCCCAGGTTCTATGTCGCAGCTCGGTGTGTGGCTCGCCGTAGATTCCAGTGAACCTAAACGAGGCACCACCATATTCGACCTTTGCATCAATGTAATATTGGCTCCATGGACGAACTTCCACCTTAACATCTTCTTTCCACCAAAGAGCAAGCCCACCACTTTTTCCTTTGCAATCCACCGCCACTCCCTGTCGAAAGCCCAGACTCCACATGAGCCTCTTCATCGGGTCAGATTTCTTTTTTGTTTCGCACAGAAAGACCACCACCGGGTTGTAAGACCTAATCAGGTCGCGGAGCTCCCCCACTGCCGAGTCCAACCCCAATCCTCGGCAGTTTAGGGATAAGGCGATCATTGGGCTCGGCGGCCCTGCTGCGCAGGCGCCGCCGCTGGATCTTCAAGTCTGTCAAACACCGAGGTATGCTCTTCAAGTCTGTTGAACACCGAGTCAGTCCTCTGTCTCTTACCCGCCGATTCCGAGCTGCCCTCCCCTATGACCTGGACCTGGACGGGCATCCACACCTGTTTGGTGCCTCTTTTCCTTCCATTAGCACCCAGCGGTGCCAAGGAATTGCTCAACAGGATCGCCCTTTCATCACTCCTTGGCCTTCTTGTAAAAGTACCTTTCTTGATCTTCTTTGCTGATACATCCACACTGTCCTTTCCTCCCACCGTCTCTTTTGCCTTGCTCCTGTACCTCTTATCCGTGCTAGAATCATCTACACTCTCACCATGCAGCTCCCTCCCGCCAGTGCGTGACGAGCTAGACATAGTAAAATCCTGAGGGAGGTTTCTTCTTGGTTGAATGTCACGAATGACTGGGCCTACTCTTGCCCTGGTCTCACGATCCGAGGTTCTACTATCGAAGCTCCCCGCAGACATTGAGGGCCGCACCGTAGTCGGTACTTTCTGGCTCCTCCGTGGGGAAGCACGAAGCCACTCGCCCCACTGTTGTACCTCCCCTTTCTCCTCCTGACATTGGCCTTCTCCATGAACCAGTCGGCCGCACTCGAAGCAGAAGTGTGGCACCTTTTCATATTTGAAATCAAACCAACGCCCTTCCCTATCTTCTTCAGATTCCTTCATGTTGAATATATGAGCAATTTTCTATATGATTTAATCCATAAGAACATCAGATAAAACATGGCTAGAGAAGTATAAAACAGACTAGTCATGCAATCTAACAGAGAGTACGGATATAGCAATTCTACACATCCTGCTAGAAGAAAAGTCTGAAAGATGATCTCGACCAGACAGAATAGGAAGACGTACGGTCCAGTGGAGGAAGATCCGTTTGCGGTGGCAGACATGTTGTCGAAGAGGGCGTCGACGTCGGGGAAGAAGTCGTCGTCCGGGAAGTAGTCGTCGGAGTCCGTGTTGGGGAAGAAGCCAGTAGTCGCGTGAAGACGCTCCCCAAAAACCTTATCGCCTCTCTCCCGTACAGGATCGCGAGAGACGGGGTTCCGGAGGCCTACTGTTCCGTCACGCGGTGCACGCCGCCGAACGGAATGAGGAAGACTTGATCGGCGGCGCAGTGCTCGAGAACCAGGAGGTAGGCGCATGAGTTGTGGCTGTGTTTTTGGTGTGTCTAACTTAGAGGAGCGACCTCTATTATGTAGGCACACAGATTGGAGGCGAACAGACACCGCAGGAGATGAGACGAAAAACCAGGAGGCGAATTGAAGAGGTAGCCATCCGTTTTCGTTTCGTATTAATCTCCCGCGGCGCGCGCGCGTCGTGACGTGACGTGGCGTGGCGTGGCGTGGCGTGGCGTGGCGTGGCGTGGCGTGGCGTGGCGTGGCGAGGCGGGCGGCGGAGGAGGAGGAGCGCGCGTGGAGCTCTCTCCTATTCTCATGCTCGTACTAGTGCTAGAGGACCTCACCTTATAAACTGGTGTGGCACTCTCTAAACTAGCAATGTGGGACTAAACATTTGTCCCACCTCTTGCCATGTATGAATGGGCCACATGGGCCTCTAGGATTTTCAGGAATTATGGAAAAGGTTAAATGGGCTAGACAATTTAGGCCAAAATTCCAGCAATCCCCCACAAGATTCTAGAGGCACGTAAATTTTATTCTGGTTTCAAATACTGTTTATATACCGGTGTTATAGTGGAGACTGTTAAGTTGAACTTCCACCTAGAACTTCATGTTACACTAGACTGCGACTTGGACAGTGGACTATGCCTTGAACTGCATGTTTTCTGCGAATCTAGCTTCACACAAAGCCTTGACCGATACTAGGCCGCCGTGGGTCTTCCCCGCGGATGGAGCTTATGCGTCGTACTCCGAGACCTTTCATGAGTTTATTAGAGAGCACCCAACTCTCATGGACTGCGACGTTTGACAGTCATGCTCATATAGGTGTGTTCCTCAAAAGATGTTCTGCAGGACAACATCTCTGCTTAAAATAAAGCCTCTTGGTACACATTAAGATATACATCAGCCTACCGTGCAGTTTAGGAGAGTATTGCATCTTTGCGGAGTGGTATTATACAGAAGTAAGGATACTCTCCTCTCAGTTGATCAACAACTTGTCTCCCAATTCTACTTCACGGGATCTCCGATCACATAGAGTGGGTTGCTATTGTGAACAACTCATATTGTGGGTCTCAAACCCATCTCCCTCGATGCATTATCTATCACATTACGTGATAAACCTTTCGTGAAGGGATCTGCCAGATTTTTAGATGTTTGGATATAATCCAATGCAACAACTCCGGAGTTCTTCAATTTTCTGACAGATTTTAATCTCCTCTTCACATGCCTTGATGACTTCATATTATTCTTAGAACTGTTCACTTTTATTATAACAGTTTGATTGTCACAGTTCATCAGGATAGCGGGTATTGGTTTTTCAACCACAGGTAAGTCCATCAAAAGCTCACGAAGCCACTCTGCTTCAACAGTGGCTGTGTCTAATGCTGTGAGTTCTGCTTCCATTGTTGACCTCGTTAAGATGGTCTGGTTGCAAGACTTCCAGGAAACAGCACCACCACCAAGTGTAAAAACATAACCACTCGTGGCCTTAATCTCATCAGCATCAGATATCCAATTAGAGTCACTATAACCCTCAAGTACCCTTGGATACCCAGTATAGTGAATACCGTAACTCGCAGTGCCTTTTAGATAGCGCATAACCCTCTCAAGAGCATGCCAATGATCATCTCCCGGATTTGACACAAATCGGCTCAGCTTGCTTACAGCAAAGGAGATGTCAGGCCTCGTGGCGCTGGCTAGATACATGAGCGAGCCTATAATCTGAGAATATCTCATTTGATCCTTCGAAATGTGTCGATTCTTTCGAAGCAACACGCTAGGATCGTACGGTGTTGGAGAAGGCTTGCAGTCGCTATACCCGAAGCGACTCAAGACCTTATCCACGTAGTGGGATTGAAGCAGAGTGATCCCACCATTGTCATCTCTCAGGAGCTTGACGTTCAAGATAACATCAGCTACTCCTAGATCCTTCATCTCAAAACAGCGAGATAGGAAATCCTTGACTTCCTTAATCACCATAAGGTTGGTTCCAAATATCAGTATGTCATCGACGTATAAACAGAGAATAACTCCCTCGCCCCCACCATGGCGATAATACACACATTTGTCAGCTTCGTTTACAACAAAGCCTTCAGCGGTTAAAGTCTTTTCGAACTTCTCATGCCACTGCTTAGGAGCTTGTTTAAGGCCATACAAAGACTTCACCAACTTACACACCTTTCCTTCCTGACCAGGTACCACGAAACCATCTGGCTGCTCCATGTAAATTTCCTCATCCAACTCTCCGTTTAGGAAAGCCGTCTTTACGTCCATTTGATGAACGAGAAGACCGTGTGAGGCAGCCAATGATAGTAGCACACGAATGGTTGTCAGTCTGGCTACAGGTGAGTAAGTGTCAAAGAAGTCTTCACCTTCTTTTTGGGTATAACCCTTGGCCACAAGCCGTGCCTTGTACTTTTCAATGGTACCATCAGGCCTAAGCTTCTTCTTAAACACCCACTTGCATCCTACTGGTTTGCACCCGTAAGGACGATCAGTGATTTCCCAAGTTCCGTTAGCTAAGATGGAATCCATCTCACTACGGACAGCTTCCTTCCAGTAGTCAGCATCCAAAGATGCATATGCTTCTGAAATAGAACTGGGAGTGTCATCCACGAGGTACACAATGAAATCATCACCAAAAGACTTTGCAGTCCTCTGTCTCTTACTCCTTTTCGGAGTTTCACTGTCATCCTCCACGATATTTTCATGGTGTTCTATCGCAATGGTGGGTTCAGGAATTGCAACTAGTTCCTGACTAGATGAACTTGGTATCTCCTGATTTGATGAGCTCGGCATATCCTTCATGGGAAAGATATCCTCAAAGAAAGTCGCATCATTCGACTCCATGATTGTACCAACATGCATGTCGGATACCTCGGATTTTACTATCAAGAATCTATAACCAATGCTATGAAAAGCATAGCCCAGGAATACACAATCAACGGTTTTGGGTCCAAGCTTGCGTTTCTTGGGAATTGGTATATTGACTTTCGCCAAACAACCCCAAGTCCGCAGGTAAGAGAGTTTTAACCTTTTCTTCTCAAACTCCTCAAACGGAGTTATCTCTTTGTCTTTTACGGGAACTCGGTTTAGGACATGACACGCAGTCAATATCGCCTCCCCCCACCATGCCTTGGAGAGACCCGATGTGTCTAACATGGCGTTAACCAAATCAGTTAGCGTACGGTTCTTTCTTTCAGCAACTCCATTTGACTGGGGTGAGTAGGGAGGCGTCCTCTCATGAATTATACCATGTTCCGCACAAAAAGAGTCAAAGTCATTCGAAAAATACTCTCCACCACGATCAGACCGAAGCCTCTTAATCTTTCGATCGAGTTGGTTTTCTGTTTCAGCTTTATAGATTTTGAAGAAATTTAGAGCCTCATCTTTTGTTTTTAGAAGGTACACGTAACAGTATCTAGTGGAGTCATCAATCAACGTCATGAAATATTTCTTTCCACCTTTTGTCAACACGCCATTCATCTCACAGAGATCAGAATGTATGAGATCTAGAGGTGCCAAGTTTCTTACTTCTGCAGTCGTATGAGACTTGCGAGGTTGCTTTGCTTGAACACAAACTTGACACTTAGACCCCTTGACAGTAGTGAAAGAAGGGATTAAGTTCAATTTGGCTAGTCGCGTCATACACCCAAAATTAATATGACAAAGACGAGAATGCCATACATTTGATTCAATAGTAGTGCAAACATGATTCGCAACTTTATTACAAACGTCTGACAATGACAGGCGGAACAAGCCTCCGCACTCATAGCCTTTACCAACGAAAGTTCCAAATTTAGAAACAACAAATTTATTGGACTCAAAAACTATCTTGTAGCCATCTCGACACATAAGAGAACCGCTAACAAGATTTTTATTGATGGAGGGCACATGATGAACGTTCTTCAGGCGCACGATCTTCCCCGAAGTAAACTTCAGATCGACCGTACCAACACCACGAACAGAAGCATGTGACCCGTTTCCCATCAGCACGGGAGAAGTCCCTGCGACCTGATAAGAAGAAAACATTGAGATGTCAGAACAAACGTGTACATTTGCACCTGTGTCAATCCACCATTCAGGAGAGTGACATACTGAAAATATAGTTGGGAATATACCGTACCCAGCATCTTTCATCTCAGTATCACCGACGACAACATTAGCGGTCTTGCCGCTCTTCTCAAGTTCACGTTGGTCATATCGGTTAGGACATCTTGGAGCCCAGTGATTAGGATCACCGCAGACATGGCAGGATCCCTTCTTCCTATCGGTCTTCTTTTTGAAGTTGGTAGACTGTGAGGCCTTGTTCTTTCCATCAAACTTGCCTTTGCCCTCAGACTTATTCTTGTTGTTCTTGTGTTTATAGGACTGGAAGTTTTTCTTCTGCACAAAGTTAGCAGTAGATCCTCCCTCAAGACCTCGAGCCCGTGTGTCTTTTGCTCTCGCCTTTTCTTCCACATCAAGAGACCCAATGAGATCCACGACGGAAAACTCCTGTCTCTTATGCTTCAGAGAGGTAGCAAAATTCCTCCACGAAGGAGGGAGTTTGGCAATGATGCCTCCGGCAATAAACTTGTCGGGTAACACACACGAAACTTGCTCAAGTTCCTTAGCAATGGACTGTATCTCATGAGCCTGCTCAACAATGGAGCGCTCACCAGTCATCTTGTAGTCAAAGAACTGCTCCATGACGTACAGTTCACTGCCTGCGTCCGAGACCCCAAATTTAGCCTCGAGCGCGTCCCACATGCCCTTGCCCGTAGTGATGGACAAATACGGGTCGACAATTTTGTCACCAAGAATGCTAAGAATAGCAGCCCTCAAAAGGGTGTCGGCTTCCTGAAAAACTCTCTCCTCATCAGGAGTAAGTTCTCCTTCAGGCTTGCCTTTAGCAGCGTGAAAACACTTCATGGTTTCAAACCAGAGAGTGGCTCTCGCACGCCACTTTTTATAGTTCACTCCATCGAAAGGAGCCGGCCTCAGTGAAGCGGAAAAGCCAACAGGAGAAAATTGCCTAAAATAAGGTTTTTGGATTGTTGAATATATGAGCAATTTTCTATATGATTTAATCCATAAGAACATCAGATAAAACATGGCTAGAGAAGTATAAAACAGACTAGTCATGCAATCTAACAGAGAGTACGGATATAGCAATTCTACACATCCTGCTAGAAGAAAAGTCTGAAAGATGATCTCGACCAGACAGAATAGGAAGACGTACGGTCCAGTGGAGGAAGATCCGTTTGCGGTGGCAGACATGTTGTCGAAGAGGGCGTCGACGTCGGGGAAGAAGTCGTCGTCCGGGAAGTAGTCGTCGGAGTCCGTGTTGGGGAAGAAGCCAGTAGTCGCGTGAAGACGCTCCCCAAAAACCTTATCGCCTCTCTCCCGTACAGGATCGCGAGAGACGGGGTTCCGGAGGCCTACTGTTCCGTCACGCGGTGCACGCCGCCGAACGGAATGAGGAAGACTTGATCGGCGGCGCAGTGCTCGATAACCAGGAGGTAGGCGCATGAGTTGTGGCTGTGTTTTTGGTGTGTCTAACTTAGAGGAGCGACCTCTATTATGTAGGCACACAGATTGGAGGCGAACAGACACCGCAGGAGATGAGACGAAAAACCAGGAGGCGAATTGAAGAGGTAGCCATCCGTTTTCGTTTCGTATTAATCTCCCATTAGTGCTAGCGTTTCCGTTCGTATTCATTTGCATTTAGAGCGAAACGTTTCGGCTTCGTGCAACTGTTCACCTTCATATTTATCCATTCACGTGTGGCAAAAAGAACACATCGGCTCGGCGAGATTCCCGCAACCCGCGGCGCGCGCGCGCGCGTCGTGACGAGACGTGGCGAGGCGGGCGGCGGAGGAGGAGGAGCGCGCGTGGAGCTCTCTCCTATTCTCATGCTCGTACTAGTGCTAGAGGAGCTCACCTTATAAACTGGTGTGGCACTCTCTAAACTAGCAATGTGGGACTAAACATTTGTCCCACCTCTTGCCATGTATGAATGGGCCACATGGGCCTCTAGGATTTTCAGGAATTATGGAAAAGGTTAAATGGGCTAGACAATTTAGGCCAAAATTCCAGCACTTCAGACTGATCCCTCTCGGAAGAGGTTGCTCAGCTTGTATTGCAACTCTGATCCGCAGATCCTTGCCCCATGCCATCCCATCTTCATCCACCTCCACCGTTATATACCGACCTATCCAATTACCAATCAGTTCTCCATACATTCTATTCATGAAGTCCATCGGCAGATCCAACACACGCACCCAGATATCCAGCGTGTCAAACACAATGTCTGACGGACGGACCGCTCCATCGAACTCTTTCAGGAGAATCACGCTGAAATCAAATTGCCATGGACCACTCTTCATCACATGTTTCCAATCACCTTCAGAAGAGAACCGAACAATGAATCTGTTGTCCCCAATATCCTTGAACTGGGCGGGCCTATGGAGCCCCCAAGCTCTCTCCATCGCCCTCTCAAAGCCTTCAATATTTAGTTTGCGAGACGAACAGACCTTTCCGATCACCACCCACCTCGGCCTAGGGATCTGAGAAGTCTCCACCCCTTTGATTACCAATCCGGTGGCTTCCTTGTCCGTTAACAGCAAATCGCCCATCCTTGCCGCTAACTCCTCCGGCCCAGCCTTCCCCAGTGATCGCGATGGAACTTTGGAACCTCCGCTTCTCACCGGCGATCTGGCCGACGTCGCCATGCACGTACCTCCCACTCGCAGAGCACCCGTGCTCCACACGCGTAGGCACCCTTCACACCGCCGCACGAATCAGAAACTCGCCGTCGAGATCCGATCCGCCGCCGAGAACACCACCCGCAAGGAGAAAAACCCTAGCTTCGCACGATCGCCTCCCGATCGCCCTAGAGTAACTTCCGCCTATTGGTGGACCCCTTCAAATTTTTTCTTTTGAATGGTCTTGGTTATCACAAGAGGGTTTTTATGAAATGGTAGCTAATGAGTCACTTTCATACAACCTGACACTTGATTTATGAGCAGCACATCAATGTAGCAATTTCATAGTCCGATAGTCAGCACAAGATATACTGCAGGCTACATAGTTGGCACATAATGAAGAAAAGAACAAATAATGAAATAATGAGGGAGATGTGAACTTCTTTAAATCGCTTAATTACCCTGCTCATATCACATCGTAGGTATTTTATGAAAGCATTAAGAATTGAAATGCATTGTCATTTACTGTAGAAAGAAGAAGAAAAACCCCCATGACAATCTATAGTTTGGCAAGGTGGGAACATACTACCTTTGCTAACATATAATAAACTACTCTCCTCGAGGAATGTGGATTTGCCGAAGTATGTTAATCCCACTTGATTATCACGTTTTTTGAAGTGCCTAATAAATAAATATATAAACAATTCCTATAAAATATAACCAAAGTATCAACAAATGTAATACAAAAAGGTAATGTGTGACAGCCTTTTGCACTACTATTCTCCTAGTAATGCCCACAAAATGTTTTATATATATTGTATGTCCAATGTAGATAAACATTGTCTGTATGCCTACCTTTCCTATATTTTGTAACACACAAGAAGCATACAGAAAATATATGTTTAATTGTTTCAAAACTTAGTTTGATTATCGACCGGCTAGCTGTTGATCATTTCCTTGGACAGCAGCACGCCTGCTGATGCCAATTATGGGGGCGTTATCGCCGGGAAAGCTGTCAAGTAGTGGTGGGGGCGCCGCTAAGAAGGAACAATTAAATTGGGCATTAATTTAATTGTTTTGAGCAACTAAAGAATCTATTTAGAATCAATCATACATCATTGTTTTAGTGAGTTCTTGTTATCCTATAGAACCAAGTCAAACGCGCTGCTCCTCCCATAAGAGCTCCTTATATATTGTCTAAGAATGGGTAAATAGTATTTTCAGTATGCATAGCATGAATTAGACAACTAAGAAAACTTAGACATAGTCATACCAAAGAAATTTGACTAAAGCATTTTATCCAACATAGAACTGACAAAATATATACCTAAGAAAGGGCAGAAGCCAGTAGCATGAAGGAGAAACACTTACCATTGGATCGTTCTTAATCCTGAGATGTTGAGCACCTCGCCTCATGGGCATAAACATGCAACATATGATTTATCTTTCTTAGCAAATACAACTGCACATGTCCACGTACCAAAATGATAGTGCTTTCAACATTTCAAAAGATTATTTTAGGGGGGTCTCTAACGATCAGTTGACTGGGAAATAAGCCTTTTCCCAGTCGCATGTTGTTGGGCCATTTTCGTTTTCGTTTTGTTGTCTTTTTTTATGGACCGATTTCCTTGTCTAACTCACTGTCCTTCGCTAGCACAGGGGGGAGGAGACATCACCGTGCGTACGTCGCTCTTCCCGTTCGATCGATCCCGTAATCCAGCAGGCCTAATCGTATGCAAAGCTAGCGATCCGGCCGGCCCAATCATATAAGGCTTACACAAAGCTAGCGATCGATCGATCATGAGTAGCTAGCTAGCAACGGCGGTCCAATCGATATGCAAATCCGACCCCGTATCGCTGTCTCCTAGACGTACACTGATGTACACTGATAGGAGTAGCTACGATATTGCTTGATCGTAACACTAACAAACCACAAGTTTCAAAATATCTGCTTCAACAAGATTGATTAGCTACAGCTAGACTTTCACGCCGACTTGCACTTGTGCGTTGCTTGATCTAGCCCTGCAACTTCAAGGGTAATTAATTCTTCGCTCGATTGATTTAATTATTAGTTAATAGTACAAAGAAATTTCAATCTACAAAATAGACAACATGCAAAAGCAAATTCAGTCGGAATCAAATCAAATGAATTCTCTTTATTTGTGCTCGTAAGTTACAGTGATGGCAGATCAAAGACAACCAATTACAAAAATTTCAGAAGACCTTTGAAAAAATCTCTTATCAGATGTCACTCAAGTTGCGACTACCGCCCCCCCCCCCCCCTACAACTACAAAGAATGAGAGTGAGTCAGTTGCAAGTCGAGTTGCAACTGAATCCGAGGGGGCGGGGATATGAGTTGCATGTCAAGTTGCGATTACCACCCCCACTACAACTACAAAAAAATGGGAGTGAGTCAGTTGCAAGTCGAGTTGCAACTGAATCCGAGGGGGGGGCGGGGGAGTTGCATGTCCAGTTGCGAGTACACCCCCCCCCCCCCCCTCCTACAACTACAAAAAATGGGAGACGGGAGTGACTCAGGTACGAGTCGAGTTGCATTTGAATCCGAGGGGGGGGGCGAGGGTGTGAGTTGCATGTCAAGTTGCGACTACCACCCCACTACAACTACAAAAATGGGAGTGAGTCAGTTGCAAGTCGAGTTGCAACTGAATCAAAATGGGGGGGGGGGGGGGGGGTGGTGAGTTGCATGACAAGTTGCGACTACCTCCCCCCCCCCTCCCTACAACTACAAAGAATGGGAGTGAGTCATTTGCAAGTCGAGTTGCAACTGAATCCGAGGGGGCGGGGATATGAGTTGCACGTCAAGTTGCGACTACCACCCACACTACAACTACAAAGAATGGGAGTGAGTCAGTTGCAAGTTGAGTTGCAACTGAATCCAATGGGGGGTGGGGGGGAGGGACAGGGCTGTGAGTTGCATGTCAAGTTGCGACTACCCCCCCCCCCCCTACCTTACAACTACAAAAAATGGGAGACGGGAGTGAAGTCAGTTGCAAGTCAAGTTGCAACTAAATCCGAGGGGGGGGGATGTGAGTTGCATATCAAGTTGCGACTACACACACCCCCTACAACTACAAATTTTTTTTGGAAACGGGGATTGAGTCAGTTGCAAGTCGAGTTGCAACTGAATCCGAGGGGGGGGACGGGGATGTGAGTTGCGTGTCAAGTTGCGACTACCCCCCCCCCCCCCCCCCCCCTACAACTACAAAAAAATGGGAGACGAGGGGGGGGGGGTCAGTTACGAGTCGAGTTGCAACTGACGCCGAGGGGGGGGGGACGGGATGTGAGTTAAGTGTCAAGTTGCGACAGCCTACAGATAAGAGAAGTTGCATGTCAAGTTGCAAACTACATAAAAAAAACAAAAACAAAATGGGGCGTGGGGGTGTGTGTCAGTTGCGAGTCCAGTTGCAACTAACTCCGTGTGGGGGCGGGGGAGGGTACGGGGGCAGCTGCATATCAAGTTGCGACTCACTATAAAAACATGGTAGAAAATTATCAACCATGTACACACGGACAAAAAAAACAATGTATTGGGGGTCTCTACCATCCACCAACCCCCCGAACAACACAAAAAAAAGAATCCATAAAATTCCCAGTATTTCTGGATTAAAGTGAAAAAATAACAAAAACCAACTAAACCCCCCGATCCTACACAAAAAAGGCCCGAAACAGAAAAAATCCGAACCCCCGATCCAGCGTAAAAGAGGCCCGAACGCAGAACCAGCGCGCCCCCACGCAGAAAAAAAACCGGCCTCATAGCGGCCCAGCAACGCACACAGGAAAAAGTGGACCGGGCCGAAAAAAAGAAACGCCCACGTCGAATGGATCGTGAGAGCGAGGGATCGGACGGATCGGAGGCTAGCTGTGCAGTAAGCAATTTCACAGCTAGCTGAGAAATAGGAATCCCCTTTTTGAAAAATGTCGATTACAAAACATAATTGAAACAAAAAAGCCCCCAAATTGCATGTTCAGTTGCAACTGGCTTAAAATTTACAGTCTAGGAAGGGGGGGAGGGGGAGACAGGGATGTCAGTTACATGTAGAGATGCAACTATATATAACGACAACATAAATGGAACACGGTTACAATCCTAGTTGCAAAAATGTCTCCATATACAGTAAAAGGGGTGAGGTTCATTTGAAAAATGTCGGTTAGAAACCATAATTGAAACAAAAAAAACCCAGTTGCGTGTTGAGTTGCAACTGACTCCATTTTACAGTCCGGGGGGGGGGGGGGGGGGGGGGGGGGGGGGGGAGGGGTCAGTTGCGTTTAGAGATGCAACTATATACAACGGCAACAGAAAATGGGACACAAAATTCACTCAATTACAACCCCCCTAGTTGCAACTGACTCCATATATAGTCAGAGAGGGGGGGTTCATTTAAAATGTCGGTTACAAACCATAATTGAAACAAAAAATCTCCCAGTTGCGTGTTCAGTTGCAACTGGCTTCATTTACAGTCTTGGGTGGGGGGGGATACAGGGATGTCAGTTGCGTTTAGAGTTGCAACTATATATAATGACAACGTAAATGGAACACGGTTACAACAAAAGTTGCAAGTGTCTCCATAATATAGTCAAAAGGGGGGTTCATTTGAAAAATGTCGGTTACAAACCATAATTGAAACAAAAAAATCCCCCAGTTGCTTGTTGAGTTGAAACTGACTCAAATTTACAGTCCGGGGGGGGGGGGGGGGGGGACAGGGATGTCAGTTGCATTTACAGATGCAGCTATATAAAACGACAACAGAAAAATGGGACACAGGAAATCACTCAATTACAACCCTAGTTGCAGCTGACTCCATATACATTGAAAATACGGGGGTTCATTTGAAATGTCGGGTTCAAACCATAATTGAAACAAAAAATCTCCCAGTTGCATGTTGACTTGCAACTTACTCCATTTTACAGTCCGTGGGTGGGGGGAGACAGGGATGTTAGCTGCGTTTAGAGTTGCAACTATATGTAATGACAACATAAATGGAACACGGTTACACCCTAGTTGCAACTGAGGGGAGAGGCTTCATTTGAAATGTCGGTTCCAAACCATAATTGAAACAAAAAATCCCCAGTTGCGTGTTGAGTTGCAACTGACTCAATTTTACAATCGGTGGGGGCGGGGGGGGGGTGGGGGGGGGGGGGGGACAGGGATACAAGTATATACAACGACAAAAACAGAAAAAATGGGACACAAAAAACAATTAGTTACACCCTTAGTTGCAACCGACTCCATTTTTTACCGTCGGGGAGACATAAATTAGTTACGTGTAGAACCTTTTTACCATCATCGGGGGGAGGCGAAGAAAGGGAAGTGACATGCGTGTGAAGTTGCACAATGGTGCTAGAAGAGGCATCACATGCACAACCGTTATAGAAAAAAGAAAAAAAATGTTTTTTAAAAAAGCTAAAAACAACAATAAAACAAAAAAAACTAGAAAAACATTACTCTATATACGCACGGACAAAAAAAAGGCGATTAAAAAACACACACCCCCAAACCCCCCACCCCCCCCCCCCCCCCCCACCCCCCGCATCACGAAAAAAAAGAAATCCACACAAATTTTAAGATTTTCTGGATCTAAATGAAAAAAACTAAAAAAACAACTAGCCCCGCCGGACAAGCAAAAAGGGGCTGGGATGGATTTGATTTGAAGCGAATAAGTAGTAAAGCATATTAGCGTGCATCTCATGCATGCATGCTTTGGTACGTGTAAAGAAGAAAATTGAAGAGAAATTCAAAAAAAAGAAAATTGAAGAAATGGTGTGCATGCGTTCCTGCGTTTATTGCTGCCAGTACTAGCCATCTACAGTAGGCATCAAGAAAAGAAAAGAAAAGAAAATGAGAGGTAACGTCGTACGGCAGACACACACGTACGAGCGGAAGGAAAAAAAGAAAAGAAAAAAGAAGGAACGGAGAAGATCGGCTCTCCTGCGCTGCGCGCGCGTTAATTAATCGAATCCTCCCAGTTCAAAAGTGACCCAAAACAAGAAAAAACCGCGCGGAAAACAAACCGGCCCAGCAACGCGCGAGAAAAGACAACCGGGCCGAACCAACGGCGCGGAAAACAAACCCACCAGGCTGCACGAATCGCGCGGGGGATCGGACGGAGGAGGTAGCCGTGCTGTAAGCAATTTCCCGGTCGACTGAGAAATAGGAATTCCCTTATTTTAGAGGAAAGGCACAAGAATCCTGCAGTTTATATTGAAATCTTTGTTGACGGAACAATCTACATCAAGCAAACAAGACCATTGCAAAATATAAGCGTTGTGCAAAGGGACAAACGGGGTGCCCCAAATCTAGAAATAATAACTACATGTCTCTGCGGATTATACCTGTGCCATACTTACACCGGAGGTCGAGCATGTTTCGGAAGAATCGGCTGGCCGGAGAGGGCGAGCATGAAGACAACAACTGTGAGGAATTGCAGGGCGGAGTGCACTCAGCGTTCCAGCGGCGGTGCCGAGCACCAGCTGCAGCCGCTAGTGCAATGAACCCCGGCCACCAGGCGTCCAGACCCATCACGCCCACCATGAGAGATCGGTGGCGGCATGGCCTCTCCACCTTCATTTTGACCGGGAAAATTTAGAGCACAGAGGATGCTACTGCCTAATTGGAAAGGGGGAGGGAGATGAGAGGCAAGATGAGGATCGGTCGTTGGCGGCGCGGATTCGGGGAGGAGAAGAGGCACTGCCGCTGCGAGCGAGGAGAGGAGCCCCCACCCCTCTGTCATCGACCTGTGCAGAAGCTCGTCCCTAGCTGGGCTTCTATGTGGGTATTTTGGCCCAATTAATGACAGACACCGGATTTGACGCGCAGCTTCCTCAAGGGACATTGGGCCCAGTTCCGTTCAGACTGTAACGAACGTACACGATCGAGCTGAGACATGGATCCAATGGTTAAAAACGTTGATGCTCTGAGAGAGCTTGTTTTTTGTGCATTTTTAATGTCCCTAATGAGTGGAAGCGTTGCCACACATTATCGAAGTATGGGCCTGACTACCCAGCGGGCAGCGACTACCACTACTAGCCCTCCCTAAGCCTGTGCAAACACGGTTTAGGACGGTCCTATACGGTTTCGCGGGACCAGCTTAAAATTAACGGTTTAGGCGGTCTGGTTTACACGGGTTATGCGTTTTTGACGGTTTCAAACCAGTGTGGTTGCGTGTGACCTCGTCGCTCACCCCGCCATGGTCGCCGCTCTCTACGGCAGGGCAGCAGATCCCCTAGGTCCTCCACATCGCCTACTCTGACGGCACCACGCCCCTCTAGCTCGCTGCCGCCGGCCGCGCCCCCTCCGTGCTCGCCGCCGGCCGGACGAGCCCCTTCCAACCGAGCCCCCTCCAGCACGCTGGCGCCGGCCGCGCCCCCTCCATGCAGACGCTCAACGCTGCGCCCAATCTGGACGAGAGTGTCTCCAGCGGTGAGGACCTCCCCAAGAGCGACGCAGCGATGGTGGAAGATGAACGCTGACGAGGTTATACCAAATGGGTACCCCATCGTGTGGGTACCTGGTGCACGTGATGACTATAGCCCAATTGTCGATAGAAGAAGCCCAACAAGCAAAGCCCAAGATGAAGACTTTTTCTATAGGTAGACATAGTCGGTTGTATTTTCCATAATTGTGGTCCTAGTCGGTTACGTACCCGAGACCTGTACCCCTATAAGGGACAGGAGGGTAGCCGATGAGGACTACGCCCAACCAGAATCACCAAATTCTAGCGAGATCCACATCTCGCTAGACCATTGTACTCGCCGCATATTCACAATCAATACAGACAGGCAGGAAGTAGGGGTGTTACCTCAGCCGAGGGCCCTGAACCTGGGTAACTCCCGCTTGTCAGCCGACGAATCTACTAACACTACGCGTTCTCTACCTCAGAACTCTAACCCTAGGCTATCAGTCATGGGTATTGATGGGGACACCCCTCGTCGATTGGCGCCGTCTGTGGGAAACGGTAGTGTTGGATCTACGGATTTTTCGGTTCCAGCTTCAAACGGCCACTCGCCGACTTCATCAGAGGGATACACATCAGCGATTTCAGATCACATACAGATCACAGGCAACCACTCGCCAAGATCACCAGCAGCTACTCTAAAGAGGATCAAGCCCTATTCACCAGAAGCTCGAGAAAACTATTCCAGCCTCAACACAGGATTCGATCTAATAGTTGGTAAGCATAACTTTTTCGTTGATCAGTTTGGTGTGCAGGACTTGACCGACCAGATCACGACTGAAGCACCCGAGG
This sequence comes from Poa annua, assembly GCA_026929855.1. Classification (NCBI taxonomy): domain Eukaryota; kingdom Viridiplantae; phylum Streptophyta; class Magnoliopsida; order Poales; family Poaceae; genus Poa; species Poa annua. The sequence continues at coordinate 60,099,962 of CM049434.1, forward strand.
AGAAGTCGACTGCAATCGCATCCTCGACAGACAAAGAAATCACCTCATCACAGATCGACTTGATCCCGTCGAACAAATCTCCGATCTCCTCCATGTCATCACGAGAATTCAACAAACTCATGGCAGAAGAATTCCCTAAAGACGAAGCTCAATCGACTTACCATAGCAATCCAATCGAAGCGTCGGCCATCATAGCCGCAACAGCGGAAAACGCCAGAACTACTTCATCACAGATCAGCCCGATCTCACCGCTAGGATCTCCCGTTGATTCCATGACAACAAAAGAATTCATGGATTACGTGGCTCAAAACCAATTAGACGAGGAAGTACAGACTGACCTTCAAATCAGTACCGGCGAAAGCATAGATCCACTCGATGAAACACGTGACCACATGCGGACAGAAGATCCAGAAGACAGCATTCATATGATCGATTTTGTTGATTCGGAGTCCCAAGCTCTTCATGACGTCTTCACCGACTACGACGAACCTCCTGAGCAGTCGCCTGAGACGCGTGTCAGTAACAACGCTCGGACCAGCAAAAACCAAAGATCAGATACGAACTGGGATGGCGAAATTGAACCAATGACTGACATTGACAGCACACACGCATGCCTCCCGATCATACCCCAGCAGGTCTACATCGCAGAAACCTCGGCGGCCGCTGCCAGTCGAAAGCCTACAGAATTCCCTATGAAGTTACGTTACCAGACGGCGTGACAAAATTGAACATAACAGCAGAAACAACGGCAAAAATAGACAAAATTATCACGGACTGCACCATGATGCCAGCAGATGCAGCCCACGAAGAGATTATGACATACAATTACTTCAACTGGCAGGAAACAATGCGACTAAAACAGTACAGGGCAACACTCGAAGAAAGAATGAGGCAGGCAAGCATCTCAAGTGAACGCAGGCGACAGCTATCCCTTAGCTCCACAGGAGCGACGGAAGGAGGACGCTGATCCAGACTCGCAAGAATCCCGGAAAGAGAAAGATCAGAAGTCACTCGGAATCTAGAACACTCGTTCATGACACTAGACTCGGAGGGCATACTCCTGCCAAAAACAGGCGAGGGCGCACTCATGTCAATAGGAGCATACCTCCAAGCAAATAAACCTCCACCAGGGGGTCCAGCGGAAGAACTGTACCTCCAGCAGATGAAAGCTTTAACAATTGCGGCAAAAGAACTCGCAGACGGAAGAAGCCAAGGGCGCAGCCGAAGCCGCTCGCGAAATCATCGCAGTCGCAGCCCTCCACGAAGTAGCGCAAGAAGGAACTCCAGTCGCCGCCGATCAAGAAGCCGATCGCGAAGCAGGTCCAGAAGGTCGGACAGCAGAGAATCAGGAGACAATCGCAGCATCGGATCATGCGGGGCACAGTGTTTCACTCGACGAATCCGCGAAGCCAAGCTACCCAAGAAATTTGGACTACCGACCACACCGAAGTTCAATTGCAAACAAGAGCCTGCAGGCTGGCTCGAGGATTACAAGTTGGCAGTCGTATGCCAACGAGGAACAACTACGACAGCACTGCAATACATACAGCTAATGCTTGAGGGCACAACCCGTGATTGGCTCAGATCAATACCTGAAGGAACTTACGACTCCTGGGAACACTTCAAAGAAGACTTCATAAAATACTTCGACCCTCTCTGTGAAAGACCCAAAACATTCGAGGAACTTCGGGCATGCAAGCAAAAATCAGGAGAAACGATAAGGGAATACATTCGAAGGTGGACCGCCATACGTAATTCAGTCGGTACGATATCAGAAGACAGAGCCATGGACGCTTTTACATTGGGAGTCTACAGAGACGACTTCAGAGAGACACTCGGCAGACGGAAACCAAAATCCATGGCAGAGCTCATGCAGATTGCGACTGAATGGGCGAATGGGGAAGACGCCCTACGGACCAAACAAGCATCTTCTTCACACGATCGTGACGATCGGCGGGATAGTCATGACCGTCGTGACAGAGACGAAAAGCGACGGAGACGTGGCGGCGACTACGGCAGCAAAGATAAAGTCCAATTCATGGCAGCCGGATTCGCACATGATAATCATGTTCGGGATGATAAGAGACGCAATGACCCCTACAGCAGTCGAAACGACGACCGTCGTGACACACAAGGCAATGATCATCGCTACAATCGGTCAGACGATCGCCGCGACAACCAAGATCGCGATCGACACAAGAGACAAAAATGGCATAAAAGCTCGAATCCAAAAACAGATGAATCAACTCAAGAACAAACGGAGAATCCATGCAGATTACACCTGTTCAAAGACCCGACGACAGGAAGATTAACATCAAGTCATACTTTGGAGAACTGTCGTGAATTCGAACAACTGGCAGCCGAATATATGAAACGGCTCAGAAAGGATACACCAGCGCACATGGCACCTACGCCAACACAGCCAGTCGCAGCACTTCCACCTCCTGCATCGTATAATACAGGCAACCAATTCACAGGAGCAGTATATCACGTACCACAAGATGCAACAGGGCACTATCCAAGACGTCAAGAACAAATGCATATGATTCAGAAAGGACGACCCACTAACAGACAACAAAAACTTCACACTCGACACGTCAACATGGTGGTCATGGCACCACCAGCTGTACCAGAATTTTTGCGTGGGTCAGAAACAGCGATCACGTTCAGTCAAGAAGACCATCCACCATCCGTTTATAGACCAGGCCACGCAGCTCTTGTACTTGATGCTCAAATTGGTGGTTACGCCATGACTAAAATCTTCATGGATGGAGGGAGCGGCATCAACATCATCTTCGCGGACACATTGCGCCGGATGAACAGGTCAGTCGAAAACTTACCGCCATCCACAAACACCTTCCATGGTATAGTTCCAGGCAAAGCTATCATACCCAAAGGCACGATACAGCTCGATGTCACATTTGGAGACGCGGCACATTTCAGAACCGAGTCAATTGAGTTCGAGGTTGTCGACTGGAAGTCGCAGTATCATGCCATACTGGGGCGACCAACATTCGCTCGATTCATGGCGATACCACACTATGCATACCTTCAACTGAAAATACCAGGTCCAAAGGTAGTGATCACAATCAACGGAAACTTTCAAAGGTCAGACGCCTGCGACCGGGATTTCAATAAAATCTCTGAGACGTTCGGAGCAGAACAATCACTTGAAGAGCTCTCGCTCACCAGCGACGCAACATATATGCCAGATTATAAGAAACAAGCAGTCGACAAGACATTTAACGCCGCAGATGATACACGGATGCACCAGATACATCCGAGTGATCCCACAAAGACAATCAAGGTGTCGTCAAGTCTACCACCCGCATAGGAAAGCGCGCTCGTCGAATTCCTCCGTGAGAACTGGGATATGTTCGCCTGGTGTGCAGCCGACATGCCAGGCATACCCAGGGAATTCACCGAGCACTCTCTCCAACTCAATCCAGGAACTAGACCGGTCAAACAGGCAGTACGTCGTGTGTCAGGGCCGAAAAGAGAAGCTATAGAGAAGCACGTAGATAAGCTACTCAAAGCAAACTTCATCCGAGAGATTAAAAAGTCAGAATGGGTAGCTAACCCCGTGATAGTTGAAAAGAAGATGACAACTGCAACCAGGATGTGCATCGACTTCACATGGCTCAACAAATGCTGCCCAAAAGATCATTTTCCACTACCCGGTATCGACCAAATCGTCGACTCCACTGCAGGATGCGCGCGACTATCATTTCTAGACGCATACTCAGGATATCATCAAATAAAGATGAAAGTCGAAGATGAGGAAAAGACGGCCTTCACAACTCCACTCGGAGTATATTGCTACACCATCATGCCCTTTGGCCTCAAGAACGCAGACGCCACTTATCAGCGCATGATGCAAAATTGCTTGAAAATGCAAATTGGCAAAAATGTTGAAGTTTACGTCGACGACATAGTTATCAAATCAAAAGAAGAACATACACTACTCTCCGACATACATGAGACATTCGATAACCTCCGGGGGTATAGCATAAAGTTAAACCCAGACAAGTGTACTTTCGGCGTCCCAGCCGGAGAACTTTTGGGATACTTAGTGTCAGCTCGCGGAATTGAGGCGAATCCGGAAAAGATACAGGCCATATTAACCATGCAAAGGCCTACCAAGCTCTATGAAGTACAACAGTTGACGGGACGGGTAGCAGCCCTCAGCCGATTTATCAGCAAATTAGGCGAAAAGGCACTGCCATTATATCGACTGATGAAGAAATCGGATAAATTCGAATGGACCGATGAAGCCGAAGCAGTCTTTATCGACCTCAAGCGAATACTTACCAAACCCCCTATACTAGCAGCACCAAAAGAAAAGGAACCACTGTACCTATATGTGGCAGCAACAAACAGGGTGGTGAGCACAGTCCTAGTAGTCGAGCGTATGGAATAAGGAAAAATGCAAAGCGTACAAATGCCAGTCTACTATGTCAGCGAGGTCTTGTCTTTATCAAAACAAAGATATCCACACTTCCAGAAGCTGGCTTATGCCGTCTTCATAACGACAAGGAAGTTAAGACACTACTTCACAGAACACCCAATCACGGTGATCAGCAAATCCGCAACTGGAGATATACTCACAAACCTAGATGCAACTGGACGGGTGGCAAAATGGCTTATCGAGCTGGGACCCCTGGGAATCACGTACGATCACCCGAAAGCCATCAAAGCTCAAGTCCTGCCAGATTTCACCACCGAGTGGATAGAGTCTCAACTACCTGGAATACCAGATGTATCTAACTCTTGGACAATGTACTTTGATGGGTCTAAGAAGAATGAAGGCGCAGGTGCAGGTGTCGTGCTCATATCACCCAAGGGCGACAAGTTGAAGTACGTTCTACAAATGGACTTTGCAAGGCCATCGAACAATGAAGCGGAATATGAAGGATTGATACATGGCATGCGTATGGCCAAAGCTTTGGGATGTACTCGACTGATGATATATGGTGACTCAAACCTAGTCTTACAGCAAACAATGAAAATCTGCGACGCCATAGCAGACAACATGATTGCATATCGCGACCTATATAACAAGTTAGAGGGAGACTTCGATGGATGCGAACTACGACACATCGGACGGGAGAGCAATGAAGAAGCAGACATATTGGCCAACATCGGTTCGACTAAAGCCCAGGTTCCACCCGGCGTTTTCCTAGAGCGTATCGAGGATCAATTCACAAACAGCGGTCAGCATCAACCGCGATGGAAGCAGCAAAGGACAAAGCACCAAACATGACAGACCCTCCAGTCGAGGTACTTCTATGTCAAGGTGATCATGTGACCCCAACTTGGACTGAGCCAATACTGTCATTCTTACTTCGAGAAGAACTACCAGACGACACAACAGAAGCAAGACGAGTAGCTCGTCGGGCCAAAGCATACACCATCATAAACGGTGAACTTTACAAAAGGAGCATCTCGGGAATATTTCAGAGATGTGTAGAGTTTGAAGATGGCAAAACTATACTTCGCGACATTCATGCATGAACTTGCGGGCACCACGCTGGCAGTCGGTCGCTTGTAGCCAAAGCATTCAGAGCAGGGTTTTACTGGCCTACCGCACTCAAAGACGCAGAAGACATAGTCAAACGATGCATCGGATGTCAAAAATTCGCAAACAAACCCCATGCACCGGCATCGGCGCTCAAAACCATACCACTGACATGGCCTTTTTCTCAGTGGGGATTGGATATGGTGGGACCACTCAAAAAATCATCACCTGGAGGACACACCCACTTACTGGTGGCAGTCGACAAGTTCACAAAATGGATTGAAGCAGTCCCAATCACAAATTCAACTGCGACTACGGCGGTCAGTTTCATAAAATCCATAGTATACCGGTTTGGTGTTCCAAACAGCATTATCACGGATAATGACACAAATTTCACAGCTGAGGAATTCCGAACTTTTTGCAAAGAATGGGACATCACGCTAAATTATGCATCGGTGGCGCATCCACAGTCCAACGGGCAAGTCGAAAAAGCTAACGGCCTTGTGTGCACAGGCATCAAGAAAAGGTTACTGGTCCCACTCAAAAGAGCCGCGGGAGCCTGGGTTGATGAACTCCCGGCGGTACTTTGGAGTTTACGTACAACCCCAAATGCTTCAACCCAGTTTACCCCATTTTTTATGGTTTACGGAGCAGAAGCAGTCTTGCCACCGGAAGTGAGATTCAATGCTCCAAGAGTCGACGCATACAATGAAGAGGAAGCAAACGAATCACAAGAAAACACAATAGACTTACTCGACGAGGCACGTGACACAGCCCTAGCCCGCACAGCTGTCTACCAGCAAGATCTCAGAAATTATCACAGTCGACGCCTTCGTCCCAGAACATTCATGGTAGGAGACTTAGTACTTCGACTGAAGCAGAAAAAAGGTGCACAAGCTAGCATCATCGTGGGAAGGACCGTTCATCATCACCGAAGTCATTGAGGGAGGCGTTTATCGACTGAAGCATGTCCAGACGGGAGAACTATCGCATAATCCATGGAATGTGGCGCACCTACGCCGCTTCTATGCGTAGGCCCTACAACCAACTGATGTAATAGAGCCCAAATATATCAAAAGGGCCAGCAGATTTTAGACGTGCTCTTTTCCTTACCAGGGTACCTAAGGGGGCTGGAAGGTTTTTAATGAGGCGGTCTGCTGGTCAAATATCTTCAATAAAGATGATACTTATTCATAAATATTTTCGCATACCTCTCATCGCATATCTACAACCCACCCGAATGGCTCGGGGGCTGGGTCTCGGTCAAAATAAATACATATAAACCCCCCCCCCCCCCCCACCCTGAGGGTGCGAGGGACGAAGATCTCAAAGTTAGAATAACTGTGAGATATACTCGAAGATACAAGTTGTTTTCATAAACAAACATACCGGGAAAATTTCATATAGCTCAGCCTCACTCAATGGACTCGGGGGCTGGATGGCTGAACAAAGGTATCATCTAAGGAGTATATTATACAGCTCGAATATGGCAAAATCATAAGCAAACATCATCATATTACAAAGTCGATCAAAAAGATCAAAAAACGGCGACTAGTCACGAGGCACAGACGCTAGGTCACCCCTACGTGACTTGTGTCTGGCGGAAACTTCAGCTACTCGACGCTCCATGGTACAGATGCTAATCCTAGCAAGACGTACAGCAGAATCTGAGACACCCCTAAAAGCCAAAGGTTTTCCATTTGGTTTCTTAGGGTAGTCGGAAAGGATAGCGTCAAAATCAGCAGTCGCACAATTCGCAAGAAGAAGCTTGAGGGCGGATTCTGAGCCGCGTACAGCCAAGTCGCGTGCCCAATCCTTTATGGTCGTCGAGCCAGGACCAAGTATGTCAGAAAATCCTCGAGCAGTCGTTGGAACTTCCGTCCATGGTAGAACCTCCGTGAATACAGCTCCAAGGGTCCGAGTGGAAATATCCAAGGAGCGCTTGGTATGCTCGAGGGCCTTGCCCAGCTCCTCGGTCACACGCTCGAGTGACAAGTCACCCATCGCGTTATCGTCAAGGGCACAAGAAGAATAACCTTTACAAAACACGTAAAGAGGAAGTCTAAGACGATAGAAGGAGAAAGCAAAAAAGAACATCTACATAGCATAAACTCGCAAACCTGCCACAGCATGCACAAAGCCAAGCAACTGCTTAGCGCACTCTTCTTCTCGACTGACGACGGAACGCCGAACACTCTCCAGTTCAGCTTCCGTACACAGTCGCTAGTCGACAAGCTGATGTTCCAAGGCAGCCAGTCGCTTTTCCATGGCGAGCTTCTTTTCTGAAATAAGCACGTATTAAAAGCATAGATCTACAGAAAGCACAAGCGCTTAATATCACGAAGTATCAGGAGCAGAAACGCCTACGGCTCATCTCTTCCAACTTAGAGCAAAGAGTGACTCGTTCCTCCTCCACTTGCGCAAATGCCCGGCCAACATCAACTAGGTCACTTACAGCAGGCTGCACAGAAAATATCGGTACATGACAAAACAAACGATCGATTCATACAAAAGCATAGCTCGTCAAAAGAGACTTACATGCTCTACCCAGTCGAAGGAAGCAGATATCGGCTGGCCAACAGTCGAAGCAGCAGCAAGTGACATCTGGTCACCAGTTGCTGCAACTGGTAAATGGCATTCCAGAGACGGAACACCGGTCATAGGGGAAGGAATGGCAAATTCTTCAAGAACTTTCTCCTCCACATTCTCAGGTTGAATACTCGAAGCCTTGGCACGACACAAACGACGACGTTTGATAGCACATCCAGCTACAGGTTCTTCAACATATTGGGAAGGATGTTCCTCGTCAGCAGCACTCTCTCGAGTAATAGAACGGCTAGCCGTAAGCGGGAAATCATCAGTCGCCTCAAACTCGGTCAGCTGACGAGCCTCCTCTGTCTCACCATCCTCAGGAAGGGGAGGAAGAGTCGAAGCAGTCAAATGCCCCTGGTCACAACCAAGCAAAAAGGCACATTAAAAAATGTGTACTCACATAAAAAGATAAGCAAAGTACAAAGCCGCACAAGTACCTCAGGAAGAGGAGTCCCAAGGATAAAAGGAAAAACGGAAAAGTCGAAGGAAGCAATGTCATCAGGCTTGACGCTGGTAATATACTTGACGTGATCATGAAATACATGACCTACCAATTCCACATCGCTCATACGAGTAACGTCAAGTGGACCCTCATAACGCCACAAGGGGTTGGCACGTTGTTGCAAGGGCCACACTCGACGCTTCACAAAGGTGCTGATCAGTTGAATGCCTGTAACGGTTTTGAGCAACTCCTTTACCTTAACCATAAGGAGAGAGGCCTCTTCCGTTTCTTCAGTCGAAAGAGAATGCTGCCAGGCTTTCGTCTTCATAATAGGCTTCCCAGTCGAAAACAATGGCTTTACCTCCTGTTCGACGGGAACGTAAAACCATTTGTTTCTCCATGTCCGAGCATGGACGACTGCCATCAGGTCAAAATACGGACAATCGTCATGTACCTCGATACAGAAACTACCAGGGGCAAAGACGAGACCCTCGCAACACATAAGATGCACCCGAAAGATTGATTTCCAGAGAGCCCATCTTGGAGACACTCCCAAAAAGCACTCGTACAAAACCACAAAGCAGGCAGTGTGCAAAACACCTTGAGGAGTAAGATCGTGAATCTGAATCCCATATGCATAAAGAAGGCCGCGCACAAAGTCATGTAGAGGAAAGCCAAAACCGCGAGGGAGAAAATCGGCAAAACAAACACGTTCATTGGGGAGAGGCTCGGGCAGTACTTCCCTGTTGGAAGGAGCACGGGCAGCAAGCTTATCTATCGAAGGAAGTAATCCAAATTGGCGAAACGCCGCCAACTTCTCTTCAGTAACGGTGGATTTAACCCAATCTCCAGGCATCTTCTTTGAAATCGCCGTAAGGGATGCAACAGTCGAAATCTCCTTCCCCTTCTCGCCGACGATGGCAGAGGAAGTAGGAGCAGGTACACCGGAGTTTTTCTTCGGAGCCATGGCGACAGAGTGGAACGAAGGTACGAGCAGAGCGCGAGCGCGTGAGGAAGAAGAAGAGGCAATGGCACAGGAAGCAAATGGCAGGGTAAAAGAAAGCACGGCGGCGAGATCTGTATTTACCAAGGCTGGAGAAGCAATCTCAGCCGTTGGTACAAAATCGCCAAACCACGTGTCATAATCAAAGGGCAACCGTCACTGCCCACGCCTCCCACTACGCACGTAAAACGAGGAGGTTATGATCACGCCCGCGGAAATTTCGCCACGTCCGGTCAAATCAAAACTGAACCGGCGTCTCCCGCGGTCAAACAAATGGGCCCACAATGACATGTATTGTCATAGGCTCTGCACACACGCCAAAGACGTCATGAGTGACGTCACCCACAAACAGCAGAATCATAAAGAGCCCAGCTGACAGTCGGACGACTGGACAAATATGCGCGAATATGCAAAAGTCTCTCGACTAGGCACTAAGTCAGAACACTCTTCGAATGGTCGAGTGTACTCCCATCGGGAGCGAATAAAAAGTCTTCGACTGACATAAAAGTAAGAAAAAAACAAAATTTTGAGATTATCCTTCATTACAGATTTACAGGTAAAAAAGCACAATCTCGGGGGCTACTCCCATCGGGAGCACTGTCGCGCACCCGATAGATTTTTAAAATCATAAATAGGCAGTCGAAATAAAAGACTCGCCTCAGTCAAAAATCAAAAATACAAAAGAATTCATGAATTACGTCAGTCGATGACACTTCGGATGCTGCATGCGTAAAATGCAAAGGTAAGACCCGCCGATCAGTCGAGCTGGGCTGAGGACCACTCCGGCAGTGTTAAGTCCTTATTCTTTCCGTGTTAACAGACGCGATGAAAATCCTGGCGGACGCGCTAGGTAGCATAGTCGAAACTGCAGAACGAATCAATAAGACCGCAATGGCCTGAGTCGAGTCTGTCCAGTATGTTCCAGGTTCGAGCCCAAGGACTCGAACTTGATTGAAGACAAGTAAGGTTTTGCCCAAGTGCAGTTAACTGGTCTCGACTCATCGAGTAAATCCAGGCCTACTCAGTCAAAATCCTTTGTCACAAATCATAGTCGCAAGACAAATACAAAGATATACCATCAAAAGCGTAAAACATGGGACGTGCACTATGTAGTGAGTCCATGACTGATTCTCCGAATTAGCCAAGCACTCGGGGGCTAATGACGAGGTTATACCAAATGGGTACCCCATCGTGTGGGTACCTGGTGCACGTGATGACTATAGCCCAATTGTCGATAGAAGAAGCCCAACAAGCAAAGCCCAAGATGAAGACTTTTTCTATAGATAGACATAGTCGGTTGTATTTTCCATAATTGTGGTCCTAGTCGGTTACGTACCCGAGACCTGTACCCCTGTATAAGGGACAGGAGGGTAGCCGATGAGGACTACGCCCAACCAGAATCACCAAATCCTAGCGAGATCCACATCTCGCTAGACCATTGTACTCGCCGCATATTCACAATCAATACAGACAGGCAGGAAGTAGGGGTGTTACCTCAGTCGAGGGCCCTGAACCTGGGTAACTCCCGCTTGTCAGCCGACGAATCTACTAACACTACACGTTCTCTACCTCATAACTCTAACCCTAGGCTATCAGTCATGGGTATTGATGGGGACACCCCTCGTCAAACGCAGACGTGTTGCCGCCAGCGAGGAGGAGGAGGCGGCAGCCGTGGGCGCAGGCACGGAGCAAGAGACACCGGAGGCGCAAGAAAAGCAGCAGCCATCGCTCTCGAGATGCCGCGCGCGACGATGGAGGAGTAGAGCTTGGACGGCGGCATCAAGGAAGAGAGCAACGCGTGGCAGAAGGGGATCGACGAGGAGGACCGCATGAGCGCTGCGGCCGGCGACGAGCAGCCGAGGTAGAGCTGCCTTCGATCGATCTCGGCAGAGGCAGAGCGACGAGGAGGACCGCACGGTTTCGTCGGTTTGATCAGATGGAAGATGTTGCCTCTTCCATCGTCGATGGTGATTGCTCTCCATCAACACTGGTACAAGGTCCATTTGCCGCAAGATAAGTTGTTGATTCATCGTATACAAAGCCTTCACCATTGGAGTCAGTTTGACGTGTCGACCATCAAGATTGTCAATTCCTCTTTCATTATTTTACCACAAATTGTGACTGATTCTGAAATCGCCTTGATCCTTTCCTTGGTAGCTAGATCGTATATTCTTACGCTTTGATCTTGGTGGCTTCAACTTTTTCTCTTACTCCTCCAATAAGGCTGCTCACCTTACATCAAACTTTTGGTATCTCATGCTCGAGTTCGATGAGACCTCAGCAAGGCACTTGTCAAAAAAACGCTTGCACCAACGGTGATGAGGATATCATCGCATTCGTTTCGGCCTTTCCTTCTCATTCTCAATTGGGCGTCCACCACCGAGGGTGTTGGCCCATTTAAATCAACAATGCTTCTACCCATGTTGAGAGTCCTTAGGACGATCTCCCATTTTGTGCAACCTTGGATCCTTATAAAGCAAAGCTTCATGTCGAAGTCTTTATTCTTGTGAAGTTAATTGGGGTGCTCAACATGTTCCGTTGATTGGCATGCTGAACAGGGCCCACAACTAACTTGCGTACCGACGTTGTCGTCGAACGGGAGTCATGCCCGCCACAGGGCCGGCGAGCCGGAGTAGGAGTGGTTGAGATTGATGTCAATGCCGACTTGACGGACGTCGACGACTGCCGAGGGAAATAGGGCGTTGGGGCCGAAGGTAAACTCGTTCTCGCCAATCTCGGGGGAGAACCATGAACGCGACTTTAGCACTTTCTTGGTAGTTAGTCGGGGAAGATGGTGACGTGCTCTCTTGGTAGTTGGCCGGAGAAACCTTGAGTCATCAATCTTGCCTTCTTGAGTAATGACATGTCCATGATCATCTTGCTTGGCTTTGAATACCCACTTGATCACTATGATATTCTTGCAATTTTTTGGCCTTGGCGTTAATCTGTAAACTTTGTTCAGTTTGAAGTTATTGAGTTCTACATGCATTGTTTCAAGCCAGTCTTGATCCTCAAGCGCCTCATATACTTGTGGGGTTCTTTTCATGAAACAAACAAGTGACAGAGTGCTAAAGTTTGCTAATTGCCTATGAGTGGTTACCCCTTTTCTTGCTCTGCCTAGGACAGTCTCCAAGAAATGTTCTGTCTTTGTTAGTTTGTAAGCGATTTGCATTTCACTACGAGTTTGGCCTTGTTGAGAAACATCATCTTAAGGAATATCATCATCGTAAGCTTGACCGTCATCTTTAGCTCGATATTGGACATTATTTGGCGCACCCCCACCATTAGGTTGATCGTCAGCAACAATTGGATGTCCATGCTCTTTATATTTAGGGCATTGAGCTTTTTCTTAGATTGTGTATGGCTTCACTTGAGTAGAGCATTGTCCTCCTCCTTCCACCACAAGGGCACACTCAACGAGTATGATTTCACCACCTCCCATTCTTATTATGGGTTGAGGAGGAATTACATGACCTACAACATTTAATCAACTTGCTTTGTGTTGGAGACATTATCTTCATCAGACTTTACATAATAGGATTCTTCAAATTGTCCGGTGAACTTGTTGTATACCCTGCGAGGCTGAGAGTTCCAACCGTATCCAATAAATATATCCTTTGTGCGTTTAATTGGTCTTAAATTTAAATAAATATACACTTTTATTGAGAATGAAACACCTATAACAGAACAACCGGAAGTATAAGATGTTGGGCTTCTTCCTGGCGATACCAAATTACAGGACATATGCCACCGCAAACACTAAACACTAAACTCTAAACCCTGTAACCAACCGAACAAACTCCACGATATTCTCAATCAAAATAACTAACTTAAGTAGATCCTCATTTATCCAGGTTTTGTACGGGCATGTGGAGTTTGTTAATGTGGAATAACGTGTAGTACTAGAATCTCGGCTTCACGGAAAAGAAAGGCGGCGGCTAGGGCGACATCATCTGCAACTTCATCGTCGCCTTCGTCCAAGATTTGACGGGTCCTCACCTCCTCTAGTTGCCGCTTTAGCGCTAAGAGGGGTGGGGACCTCGGACCTGCGCAGGGCGTTCTACAAGGGTCCTTAATGTTAGCGTTTGGTTTGGTTGTTGTCTTCTTTGTCAATGGAGATGGCATCGTTTGCAATAAGTGATCTTCCGCGCTTCGGTCGTCGGCGAGATCTCCTTCTCGACGTCAATGGTGGCTTTGGAAGATTAAATTTGTCTAGGTATGGTTCTTCAGATCTTGCTTCGCCAGATCAATGTTGGATTGTTTCTCATGGTTGCCGCGAGTAGGTTTGTCCTCGCGTTATCTATCCCGGCTACTACGTCTTCGGCAATGGTGATTCGTTCTCTCGGCTCCCAGCGTGATCGACAAAGTGGCTCGGTTATTTGTCCCTGGAATATCAGTGGGGGTGCTTTTACCGATGTTGCTTGATTAATTTAATGTGCGTGCACAAAGCCTTGGCATTGCGGCTCAAAATTAAAAAGGGAGAACCTTCGGTGGTATTCACAGGTGTGTGGTTTGGTGTTTTGGAGTTGTTCTACGGCTGCTTTCAGAAAAATATAAGATTGTGTCATGGATGAAGAAAGGGCTTGAAGATCTCATAGATTTGCTAGTCTATTTTAGCTTTGTTTTTATAATCGATTTAATCATGTACTCTTTGTTGGTTTAATATATGTGGTAAATTAAAATAAAATAAAATCAAAGGTGCCCTGAATCAGGGTTTCTCCATGAAAAAAAAATCGGGGTTTCTCCTGCTGAAAAAGAAAAGAAAGGAAAAGAGACGGGATTCCATCGGTTTCAGCCTCGTCTCTCTTCCCTCTCGACGCCCTCCTTTCCTTTTTCCATTTCCCTCCCAAACACGCGCGTAGACCCCCGAAATCTCTAGGGTTTGCTCTCACCTGCGCCACCAGATCCTCGTCTCCCCTCCCGAATGGCGGAGACGGTAGCCTCCATGCCCCGCCCGGTAACCCCACACTCCCTCCGCCCGCTCGCTCAGCAGCTGGATCCCGCCAATCTTGCCGAGTTTTTCTGATTTTGTTTCGTGTGGGTGCTTTCTCCCCTGCAGAAGCGTGGTCGTCCGCCGCGGCCGCGGCAGAGCGACTTCGTCAGCGGCGAGGAGCTCGAGGAGGAGGAGGAAGACTTCGCGGAGGCGGAGGGGCACGCGCCCCAGCGGACCAAGCGCAAGCGCGAGGCCTCCGCCGCAGCGGCAGCGGCGGCCGAGGACTTGACCCTCATCGGTAAACGTTTGCTTCTCTCCGCGTTTGTCTTTTCCCGTGGCTATGCCTATGCTGGAGGTGGGTTTGGTACGTGCCATGTCTGAGAACCTGCCGCTAGGGTTTGGCCGTTGAGCTGCGCTTACAATGAACTGTAGCCGCCCTGTCGGTTTGATTTAGTTGTGATTTATGGTACCGGGTGATGCTTATTCTGTAACCATGATATGCTTATCTCAGTGGCTTTCAGCTAGGTAGATTGGCGACTTTTCTGCTTGGCTTAGGATTTGGGTTAGTATTCGTTGCTAAACACTGACCTCCAGTAGCGCACCTAGAAATTAGCAAGAGCCAATGGGCGCGGTGAACATTTAATGTGTAAAAACACATGATAAGCAAAACAATAGAGGTTTGAACTACATTTTTTCTAAACCATGCAGGGGAACTGCATGTTATGCTAACTAATGTAGAAAAGGTTCTGGTACATGCCACCAGGGAAACAAGAAAGAAAAGAAATGAAACGTGACCTGCCAGACTAGCTTCCTATCCTTTCGGGATGGCTAGGCATTTAGCTCCGGCTGTAAGCAAAAGCAAACTATCAGCCCTAATATGGTCTACAATTTGCTGAATATGCATTGTGGTTTGGTTGAAGATCACGTCATGATGCTCTTTCCATACAGTCCAGGATGTGAGCATGATTAGAATGTTAAGTCCTTTTTTGCTTGTCTCTGGCAAATCCTTTGGCTCGAGCTGACCCACCATGGTATCAAGCATGCCCCCCAAATAATGCCAAATACGCTGCAACCGACCAGCAGATGATTGGCATCCTCACCTAGTCAGTTGCAGAACACGCAACTGCTGTTGTGAGGGAGTTGCTGCTTAGCCAGTCGATGCCATGAACTGCATAGGAGTTATGATATTTAAATGACTTCGCCGGCATCAGCCAAAGCTAGTTTGACTATCCATTACTTCTTCCATCCATTTCAATATGAAATAAACCATCTAAATTAAACTAATCTAGTTTATTAACAACCATTAGTTGGATATGCAAAATGTATGACTTCCTTATTCTGAATGCCCCTCACCTTAGTTCCACCACTTAAATCAACGTGATGTCAGCATTTTCTTAGATTCTCAGGGAGGAACCCTCTGCTGTTCCATTGCCAAGCTCGATCCATACAGAGTTCAACACAAACGGCAACCTAAGCAAATTACTTAAGTTCCAAAACAAAATAGTTCGCAGCACATGATATCAGAATCTCGCGGGAATAATGCTTCCTAAAAGTATTATGCTGAAATATGCCTAGATTAATACTGTACTTCATTTAAACGAATAATATACTTTGTAAGATGTCCGGAGGCATCCTTACGAACCTGTCACTTGCAGATATCGTCAAACACAATGGCAGGCTGATCAGTCATGCTGTCAAAAGATTGGTGGAGGATTATGAATCAAACCCAAAGTCTGTGATATTTCAGATATTAACAATGCTATTTGAGGTAATACTATCTTAATATGCTAGCTTTTACTTGTTTTATTGCTGCAATCTTATCTTGTAAAGCCTCAAATCTTAATATCTTATGTTAACAGGCTTGCGGCGCCAGGCACGATATTCCTGCAAAAGACCTTGACGATGCATCGGTGGATGACATTGTATTCAAACTTGCTGATCTATCAAGAAAAGTATCCTAGTGTGATTCGTTCAAAACTGTGAATGATGAATCAATATTTCTAGCCATTTATACTATCCAATGAGCATGATATATTTTTCTATGATATAATTCTGCAAATTGTTAGACCTGTATATATTCTCTTTTGTTCGAATTTTGCAACCTTAACTTGAATATAGGGTCTGGTGGATGATAATTATAACTCAAAAAGGAAGGACCTTAAGAACTTCAAAGAAAATCTTGTTTCTTTTTGGGATAGTTTGGTCCTTGAGTGTCAGAATGGTCCATTGTTTGATGATCTCTTATTCCAAAAAATCAAGGATTACGTGGTTGCTTTGTCATGGTAATTGTCTCATCTGTAACATGCTTGTTTTCTTGATATTGTATGCATGTATTTAATTGGCTGATTCGTGGTGCTTCAGTACTCCTACAAGGGTTTATCGTCAAGTAGCTTCATTGATTGGGCTCCAGCTTGTGACGTCCTTCATATGTGTCGCTAAAACTCTCAGTGGGCAGCGTGAGACCACTCAAAGGCAGTTGAATGCAGAGAAGAAGAAGCAGAGTGATGGACCAGCTGTTGAATCTCTTAACAAAAGACTATCTGTTACTCATGAAAATATTACTTACTTGGAGGAATTGATGCGTAAAATATTCAGTGGGTGAGACTTTCTGTTAGATTCCACCTGTACTAGCCTTTTAATGTACGGTTCATTATGGTTCAGTTTATATTCAAACATTTGAGGTAACTCATGCATTTGTAGTTTGGTACCCAGAGACTTGCATAAGTTGTCAGTCTAATGTACATTTATTTGTGTTTAGCGGGTTGTTAAATATATTATTTTTGCCACATGTAGGTTATTTATGCACCGTTATCGTGATGTTGACCCTGATATTCGGATGTCATGCATAAAATCTCTTGGTATTTGGGTTGTGTCCTATCCATCACTTTTCTTACAAGATATATATTTAAAGTATCTTGGTTGGACACTGAACGACAAGGTAACAGTTGGTTTAATCCTTTTATTCATTGTGCTTTTTAATACCTCTGTGATCACGAGGCTTGCAGTCTTTATTTGTGCACTTGTTCTTATAGAATGCTGGAGTCAGAAGAACTTCTATTCTTGCCTTGCAAAGCCTGTATGACGTAGATGCCAACATACCTTCTCTTGGTCTTTTTACTGAGAGGTTTTACAGCAGGATGATCCAGCTTGCTGATGATATTGATATTTCAGTAGCTGTTTCAGCTATAGGACTCATCAAGCAATTACTCCGGTGAGGTTACTGTCTCATGGTATTTTTACTGAGGTTACCACAATATCTTTTGCTTGTCCAATCTAGGTGGCTACTGGGCAAGCTTGCTTTATCTGCCATAGCCTTCTTAAGACAGGCTAAGCGTTTTGGTTGTCTGGCCTTTGATGTGATGGCTTATTAACAAGGTTATTGTATGGGCTAATAAAAGTAACTTTCAAGTAGGAAGATTTCTACTGAAAAATACATCAGAACTGGCTGTAAAACTTGACTTATTGCTGTCACATTATACATAACCAAGAGCCACATTATTTCCAGTATGGTACTTCGGCGCTATGATGCTAGTAGTTCATATGTTGCATTGGGAGGATCATTTCATGATGCCTCATTTAGGCATCTAGATCCACTCATCCACATCTGAGAGGAGATGATAATGTTATGTGCAGTAATGGATTTGTAGAAGTGAATTGAGAGGAATGATGCCGATGCAGCAAGTATTCTCTGTGAACGTTTGCCCTGCCTGTATGGACCAGATCTAACTGGCCTGGTTAGCTAGACCTAGCAAAAAATTGCAGATTCAGTCACCCTTGCTATTTGCTAATGAAGTCCAATAATTGTCTTGCTCAAGTGAGCAAAAGAACCGCACTTGCTTTTCATATTTGTTTCACTAATGGATTACATACTGTCTGTTTCTCTTGCAGGCATCAACTTTTGAGCGATGATGATTTGGGTCCCCTATACGATTTGCTTATTGACGAGCCTCCTATGATCAGACGCGCCATAGGGGAGTTAGTTTATGATCACCTTATAGCACAAAACATCAAGACCTCTTCAGGAGCTAGAGGTACTTGCCTCTTGAAGGATTTTACTTTTATGCTTGCATGTCTTGCTACCAAACTACTGTATTAGTTCAGCCATTAATTATTCTAGTGAATTTTAGACGGAGAAAATGAATCCTCTGAGGTTCACATTGGTCGAATGCTGCAAATTTTGAGGGAGTTTTCGGATGATCCAGTACTGAGTTCTTACGTCATTGATGATATTTGGGACGACATGAAAGCCATGAAAGTATACTTCTCAATTTTTGTAACTACTTCGATAAGAGTATTATTCATTAATGTTACTGTGATATTACTGTTACAATAGTAATACTTCTGATCTGTAGGACTGGAAGTGTATAATCTCCATGCTTCTGGACGAAACTCCGTCGTATGAGCTTACCGACATGGATGGAACCAATCTTGTCCGGATGCTGCGAGCCTCTGCTAAGAAGGCTGTTGGCGAAAAGATAGTTCCTCCGACAGACAACAGGAAGCTGTATTATAATAAATCCCAAAAGGTATCAATTTCGTATCTGGCATCATATATTACCGATGCAAAGTTTATTGATCATCTCATGGATAATTGGATACTTTACTTGATCATTAACATCTGTAACATATTCTAATCAGCGTGCTTAAGACTTTATTTTCCATAGCTCCAGTTTGGTAGATTGTGCCTCTAAGTTCATAAATTAGGTCTGTCTCCAGTGGATACTTCCAATGTCAAATGTTCATATCTGCAGAGAATTCTGACTCCCTTTAACAGTTACGCTTAAGAGTCTGATCAGTTTGATACTTTTAAATTTGTACACAAATAAATCAACCTCTGGACATTATCTCAGTGATAAATAGGTCAATCAGCCATGATGCTAAACATGAAAATAATACTGGCTGAATATGTTCACTGTCTGTTAAGCACATTACCTGATGTGTTGATTGCAAGCTTACCTTTTCTATCACATAGATTGAAAGTCTTACGAGTTACTCATGAGAAGTATCTTGATCCTACACATTCAATTTGAATTTATTCTCTTTAACCCTTTTCTGATTGTTCTGTTGTCTACTTCAGCTTTATATTTCGTGCTGTTATTTCAAATTCTTACTGGTCAACTTTAAGTTATATGCTCCCTCTGATCCTAAAAGAGTGTCGCAAATGCAGCTCTAAGGCCCTGTTCGGAACGTAGGTATAGAAAACAGAGGAATAGACATACACAGAGGAATAGGAAAGGAATGGAGAGGCAAAACTAAGTATGAAAAACCACAGGAAGACTGTAGGAACGAGCATTCGGTAGGTTGAAGGAAAAGAATAGCTCTTATGTCTCCCTTTGCACACATTCCTGTTTTTTGTATGAAGTTGTACTCGGGTTGCTGTTGTCGTATCCTACATGCATGGATTTTTTTATTTAGAATAATCTGTCATCACCCCTGTCCATGCATCGCAGCGAGCCTCTGCCTCGGGCTTCCGCCAAAAAATGAACTTCTGGTGGATGTTTTCAATCCTATAGAATCGGTGTGGGAATGGAACTTTTCCTGTGAAACACTGTTCACGTCTCCTTCGTTCTGAACACACTTGAAGGGAAAAATTCCTCAGGAACCTTCCTACGGAATTCCTGTAAACCGAATGGGGCCTAAAGTTTTTTTTTTTGAGATCAACGGGGCCTAAAGTTGTGCCTGGTGCCCACACTTAAATAGGATCGGAGGGAGTATTACTATTCTCTTTATCGCTGCTACTTATTTTCTTCTAAACCTGATAATTCATTCAATTCTATATTTTTTCATTACTAAAAAATGAAAGTTTTACAGGAGATATTAGAAAATAGCAAGAGCGAAATAACCAATGCTTTGATGAAGAGGTACCCGCAGCTTTTAAGAAAATACATACCTGACAAAGCTAAGATATCCCCTCTAATTGATATGATGATGCTTCTGAAACTTGAGATGTACTCACTAAAAAGGCAAGATCAGGTAAGGTTCCAAAGCTATCACTTGCATTCTCACTTATTTTATTCCAATTTATTAACAATCTTGTGTACATTTTGGTTTAGAATTTCAAGGCTGCCATAGATCTTATTGTTGATGCTTTCTTCAAACATGGTGACAAGGATACCTTAAGATCTTGCATAAAAGCAATAGCGTTCTGTTGCAACAATTGTCCGGCTGATCTTCTAGATTATGCTCAAAATAAACTTAAGAATCTTGAAGATGAGTTGGTTTTGAAAGTCAAAACTGCAATTAAGGAAGTAGAGGTATGTCTTGTTCGCGTTGTCTTTATCTGTACCTAAGCCATAAAGATAATCAGATACTATTGACCTTGCAGGCAGGTGACGATGAATACTCCCTCTTGGTTAATTTGAAGCGACTTCATGAACTCCAGCTGTCAAAACCTGTTAAAAATGATGGTTTGTTTGAAGATATGTACCAAATCCTCAGTCATCTAAGAGAGATGAATAATGAGGTATGGACCATTACATTTCTGTGTTATTAGCATTTTAATCTTACTTGTAGAGTCAACTTTAAGTGACATATAGAGCTAATACTTTCATGCTTTATTAGGTAAAGAGCTTTCTCCTCATCAATATGTACCTTGAAGTAGCATGGTGCCTGCATGCAATTGGTGTTGAAAACCCATCTGAAACATCTATTGATGGACTTTTATCCAAGCAAAGCTCTCTCTTTGAACAACTCTATTATTTCCTGGTGGTTCTGCCTACTTGTCAGAAAGAGGGTAGGAGCACGACTATACTTTCATGCAGAGTAAGTCTTCTGAATTGAACATCAACAAACAGATAAATATGTTATTTCCATGGCATTGGTATGCCTGCATCTAAGTGTATTGACCTGTTGGTGTTAATATCTTTGTTCTTTCAGGTCTGTATCATTACTGCAGAAATGTGGTGCTTGTTTAAGAAGTCAAAGTATTCTTCAACAAGGCTAGAAAGTTTGGGCTATCTCCCACAGTTGGACGTTGTTCAGAAGTTCTGGAAACTATGTGAACAACAGCTGAATATATCAGGTTTTCTTGTTTCCCACACTTTCTACTTTAAATTTAAAATATCAGTCCTAAATAAACCTTTCTTATTATGTTGGCTTTTTATTTGTTTTCTAGAGTCTTGCTAATGACTGAAATTGAACGTATTCATCCTCAGATGAAACAGAAGATGAAGATGCAAATGAAGAATATATTGAAGACACAAATAGGGATGCTGTCATGATTGCAGCTGCAAAACTATTACTTGCTGACACAGTTTCAAAGGTTTGTGCTGTATTTCTGCCTCTGATAGGTTCTCGAACAATGTTCTTCCAGATAGATTGTTGTACTACTCTCTGTTACATCAAAATTGGTTCCTATTGAGTATTGACAGATAAATAGGCTTTGATCAATTTATGTTCTTGCAGGATTACCTTGGCCCCGAGATTGTTTCACGCTATATATCTCATGGAGCAAGTACAACAGAGATCATCAAGCATCTCATTACCGTGCTAAAGAAAAACGAAAGCATCGATATAGCTGCTCTATTCTTTGAGGCATTGAGACGGGTAGATGCTTTGCTTTTATCTTTGCGCATAACTTTTATTCATTACTCTACAAGTGGGTCATATTAGTATGGTGTCTTATGTATCTTTATTGTTTTATTCTTGTATTATTAGGTTATAACATATCTCAAAAGAAACCATAACTTAAAATTGTACAATGAAGTTGCACCCATCCCGCGCTATTGAAGATGCCATTAGTGATAAAAAATAAACCGACTGTCAACCAGGAGCTATCAGCCTCTTGTTGGTCAAGTAGTTTGCAATTCTATTTTTTCCGTCAACATTACCTCTCTGTCCATATATACAGCACTCAACTTTTGCCGAGTGGTCTGCTATTGTTGTTTCTGTTGAAGTTTATGACATGATTTTTCTTGTGTAAATCATTCTTTATTTTTTCATCTAATTAGGCGTATGAACGGTATATGGCCCATGTACATGATGGGGAGAACCAAAACCTGATAGGCAAGTCTTATTCAGAATGTCAAGATCTTGCTAATCGGCTTGCTGGAAATTATGTTGGTGCTGCTCGGAATAGAAACAAGTCTGAGATCTTGAAGATTATCCAGTGTGGTATTCCATATGCCTTTGCGGACCCTCCAAAGCAGTTGTCTTTCCTGGAAGCTGCACTGATGCCATTTGTTTCTAAACTTGCCTCGTCAGATATACCAGACATGTATGATATTAACTCTTATCAGTTATCATCTTTGGTGCCTCCCTTGATTTTGTGCTTAATTCAGAGCTATCTTCCTTGTGTGTAGCCTGACAGATGTACAGAAGAGGGCACACGAAACCAATATGAACGAAGATCCAAGTGCTTGGCGCCCATACTCCACCTTTGTAGAACACCTACGTGAGAAACATGCAAAGAATGAGGTTTTGCACGGTGTGTTGTACTCTCTCTTTGAGCTGTGCGTTCTTTTATTCCAGCAACGCACAAAGCTTTCTTCTAGAAAATTGTTGCTGAGTACTGTTTCTGATCCAGAGGAAAAGGAGGAAAAGCCTGTAAAGCGCAGGGGCCGACCAAGGAAGGTTAGAGATGAACCTCCTCCAAGAAACCTTTTTGACGGACACAACTCTAGCGACGAAGAGTCTGTAAGTGACTCAGACCAACGGGGGCATGGCGGAGGAGATGACGATGATGACGACGATGCTTTTGACCAGCCCTTGATCAACACGTTTAGGCCCTCTGCGTCTAAGCTAAGATTGCTGAAGGTTTCTCAACAAGGGGCTTCAGGTATGGATCAAGATGTTTTTTCCAGTTTATTATCATGCCCTGGAATGAGGATACATATTTGTCTTCCCATTTCCTGAACATAGCATGTAATTTCAGGAAGCAATGGCTGATGCCGGGATGTGCATTAATTTGGTCCCTTCTGTGAATTGTGATGAACATTCGGGCTCAAATCAAATTTAACTGACGAGGGAATGCCGAGGCCAGCTCCGTTACTCCCACTGAATGACAGCCTTCGGTCGCTGTTTATTTTTTGTATTTCAGTTGTTTAGGCGTTGTAGATGATTGTACGTAGATGTCCACACTCGTGTACTCTTTAGGCTTCTTTCTGTTCCTCCCCCATGTATATTATATTGTGTAGTAATATATGCAAGGGGGCGTGCTTTCCTTTACCTGATTTACATCATACAGAATCATAAGCATGTTGTATTGATTTTGGCTTATGGATCTGAGTTTATGTAACTAAAATCGTGCCTCCCTTTCCACTTGGTATCTGCATAGAATCTTGGTATCTGCATCGTCGAAGCATCCCAGATTCCGGGAGCAGGACCAGCCGAGGAGGTTACTTGGAATGTTGACGCGGAAGCTGCTCTGAAGAAAGATGAGCAAACTATGATGATGCAGGAGTAAGGTGTCCTTGGTGCCTTATTGGAGAAAAATCGTCTGGATGATGCTCAGCAACTGGCCATTCAGAACAGGAGGAAGATGGTGAACCCATCTATCTAGTCTTGATGGCCACGTGGGTTACTGGAGGGACACCTAGCTGGTAAGCGGCCATGGGAGTGCTACCAATGGTCTCGGGAAGCCACCTTTATTAAAGTTGGGCAAGCAAGTGATCACTATTTTAGTGGACAGTAATGTAACGCATGATAACAGTAATGTAATGTTTCTCTTCAGTTAAGAGTCTGGGGTAAACGTGTAAGTGCTGTGCTGAGCATATGTTACCTATTGAGATAAGCTCACGAGTTTCTGGTGGTTGATTCATGGCGTAACGCATGGTAACGCAAGCTAGCTGGCTATACAAATGCGATCGACCATGCGTCTCTATCTATGCAAGCCAGAGTTTCCGGTGGTTGATTAATTAGACTCCTTAAGGATGAGTACTTTTCTGCTAGAACAATACATTTTTAGTTTACTGAGATATTAGAGAAGACCAGAATCAGCGTTTTGGTGCCCGGGCACAACTGCTCCTGTTATTTGGACCGTGATTCTTGTACTCCGTCCGTCCCAAAATAAGTGTCTCAAATTTGATAGAAAGTGGATGTATAAACCATTTGTACTTTGTAGGACATGTATTAGCTAGGATTTGCTCTCTAGTAGGACATGTATAACATGGCACATTTTCTATCATTTTCCCTTTTGAGAATAACATGGTTCTGCTCTCTTTATTTTTCCCGTTACAGAGCACATGTTATCGAATTTGCTTTGCGTCCGAAGTTTTCTATCGGAACGGACTCAGCAATCGGTCGGTCGTATAGCGGATAGAAAACGTCGGAATTGGTAACTTTAGGAACAACAAAAACTTTCAACGCAATTCCAGGAGCAGCATATATAACCAAAATAAATGTAGCAGAGACATGAGAGAGAAATAAGAAACAACTCGAACAAATCAACATGCGTGGAGTCACGGGAGACGAGACGATGCACGTGGTCCGTTACGGGTTGACGAAGACGTCGAGCTCGAGGACGGCGTTGGGGTGGTCGAGCCGGACGGTCTTCCACAGCACGTACCCGGTCGCCATCCTGAACTGCCCCGTGCCGCCGACCACCGACAGCTCCCGCACCGTCGCGCCGATGTCGTCCCGGCCCACCACGGTCACCGATGACCCCGCGTAGGGCCCCGACGTGAGCACCACGTCCATGGTCACCAGCAGCTCCGGGTTCCCCCTCGACGCCCACACGTACTGCCCCTGCGCGCGCCCCACGCCCGCCGACGTCGCCGACGAGGTCTGCGTCAGCGCGTCGTCGATCACGATCGTGTCGCCGAAGTTGCCGCGCGGCCCGTTCACCACCTGCACCGCCGTTGGCGCTGAGCCGGTCAGCACGTCGTGCAGGTAGAAGTGCAGGTGCGCCGAAGCCGCCGACACCGCCGCCGGATGCGCGGCCAGGACGAGGAACAGAGCGAGCAGCATGGAGCAGAGGCTGCCGCAGGCCATGGCAATTGGCAAGAGCTCAAGGGAGAGGAAGTGCAGGTGTTTGCTGTGCGCTGGTTCAACTCACCACTAAATACTACTCCTAATTATCGTCCATCTTGATAATGTTATGCTCTAAATTTCTCAATGATCATGTCTGGTCCACTGAGAGCAGCAGCTGATGCGTCGCTTTACGAATCTGACAGCGTTTTGTTGCCATTGTCGCTCCACTGTGATTAGCGCCTCGCTGCAGATCGAGATCCATCAACAGAGACACTGTCTGCACTCTAGTTGCATACTCTGTTACGACAAAACAGAACAGAAGTGCAGCATCAGGGCAAATGTTTGCCGTTCAGACATGGAAACCCTGGACTCAGATTTCCCCTTTCTTATCATGCCATCAGTACCAATCTAAGCTTAGGTGGTGCTCAATGTCCCTTAATTGTTATACCGAAGTATACCCCGGCACTTCTAACTAACCTGGCAGTATTTCGGTTCCTAAATATGAGCCTTTTTTAACTTTTCTAAATCTATACATATCTAGACACACTTTAATGTGTAGATTCACTCATTGATTCTGTTTGTAGTCTACTTTAAAATATACCTAAAATGTCTTATATTATGAAACAGAGCGAATACTAATGTGCATTTGGGATGCATAGTCCCTTCTCAACAGAGGACCACTGTCTAAACAGACCAACCAAACAAGAACTTATTTTTTTTTGCTGTAGCTCATATCTTCCGTTAAGGGCATCCACAGTGTGGCCAATATGACCTAAAACTTAATGGCATTGGTGAAAAATATGGCGTTCCTCTCCAACGTAGCCAAAGCCAAAACATGCATGAGTGGGGCCTACTGCTGACACAAGTTGGAGTAGAAAATAGCTTTGTTCACAATCCGATGGCTTTGCATGCATGCACTCTCACACAGTTCGTCTCTCTCAGTTTTGGCATCGGCGCAAGTAGCTGCGCCCGCTCCCTCTTTTCTGGTTTTGACATCTACATTTAGCATCTCCAGAAAAACCGGTGTCAAAAGCTAAATTTGCTATTTGGCACACACTGTGGCTGCTCTAAGCTTCAATGATCTGATAGGAGTAACAAAAGCATGACCTACCTCGCATTGGTAACGCAAATGAATCATATCAAAACGATGACCTGAGTTCTTCTGCCTAGCGAGGGAGGGAGTTGGGAGTAGATACTCTATTAATTCTGATGACATGTAGAAGTAGTTTCATCCCTCACAACATGAAAATGCATTCCCACAAGCGCGTCCAACCGTGTTGAAGATTTTTTTAAACATGAGCAAAATATTTGCCCCAATCCATTAATTAAGGAGAGAGTTGCCCAATTAATTACGGAAAATCGGGGAAAAACCGTTACAAATACTCAAAGTGAACTACTCACGAACAAAGGCAACCCCACAACCATATAACCAGCTCGACGAGCTCTCCCAAACACACAATAAACACAACTCCAGACCCTTAAACAACAAAATAGAACCACTCATGGAAAACCGCAACAACACCAAAGTCGTAGAACGAGCCGAGAAACAGAAGATCATCCATCAAGCAGCCGTGAGCGCCTTTCTAATGGCGCCACCCTTCTTGCCTTTGCTTGCCTTCTTATTTGTTGTTGAAGATTCTTAACCGCACAATTTTTTTAGTGAATATATTCTTGATATACATCCTCGGTTTCATAATAGAAGACGTTTAATTTTTTTCCAGATTCACATATATACACTTGTAGGGATGAAAACGGAGCAGATACGGATGAAACTGAGTGGTGCCACATTTGTTTTCATATTCTTTTGCGGAAGCGGAAACGAATACAGAAGCAGCGGAAACAAATACGGAAACAAATATTGCCGGAAATAGATATGGACCAAATACAGTGCAGATACGGAACATAAAACGGATGTCTGTCGGAACCAAGAGACCCTTTGAATAATGCAGTAAATATCAATCAAGGTTGTTTGTACAAATTTGCAGATTTTATGCATCCACATCAAGAAGCACACTTCAACATTCAAGTAATAAACATAAATTTTCAAAAACACAAGGAGCTCGGACCCGGCACCCTAATACCAGATTCAAACCCTAGATCCAAAAAGAAATCAAAACGAACACAAAAATTGTATGCCTAGCAATCCATAGGTAGCAGCTTGGATCTCGCGCCCCAAGGCCGGATCCGCCGCCTCCCTTCTCAACGCCGACGTGGTGTGTCCCTCGCCGGACGAACCTCCTCCCCGGCGCCACCACGACCGGATTTGCATCCTCCCTTCTCGCCGTCAAATGCGGCTTCCTCCCTCACCGGATATGCCTCCTCCCCGCCAACGTTCTCGCCGCGTCACGGATGGAGGTGGAGGTGCGGCCTCCCTCCTCACTGGCGACTGTGAGGGTGCAAGCGGGAGGAGAGGCGGCTCCGTTTTTGGTGAAGAGGAAAAATGATTAGGGTTATTGGAAACCGGTGGTATTATGGTCCAAGTGTAGGGTCTGATTTGTTAAAAAGCACATCAACAGTCAGATCCGGAATGAACATCCCTGGTAAGTCGGGTACGTCCAACTGGCCATAAAAAAACTGCACTCCTCACAATGCAATGGAGCCATGTAGGTTTTTTTAAATGGTGGAACATTTCATGCGAGTTTGTTTCGAGATAATTAGAGTAAACCAAAGAAAATCACACATTTCAGTTGGCCGATTTTGCAATTAGATAATGAATCCATCGTGCGTGTGTGGTAATATTGTTGCTGACAAGTTGACCGACTAACTTATTAGTTGCATGTCCTCTCTCATGCGTCACTTCTTGTATAGTTGTATCCATGTCAGGGGTAATGATTTAGCTGAACATTAAAACTTGTGTTCATTCACGACACATGGGTTGGGAGTACAACTGATTCACGTTTCTACACAATTTCGCATGCTCTGTATAAGAAAAAAGTCTTAACCTACAAGAAAAGTAACCATATTCTTCATTTGGATGTTTGTATTGTATTGAATGTCCAATACCTAGAGGAAGGACAGACGTCGCCTGGGGGGGGGGGGGGGGGGGGGGGGGTGAATAGGCGAATTAAAACTTTTTTCGAGGAGCCGGATTATCCGGTCCGAGAAGGACTCGGATATTCCGGTATGCTTGATAAAGTCGGAATAAAACTAGTGTTTTATTTTAACAAGCATACAACCTAAATATACTAGGTTCACCTATGTGCACCAACAATTTATGCTAAGCAATACAAGTAACAAGGTGATAGCAAAATGAATTACTTCAAGCACGAAGGTTATCACAATGTAAAGTGCATAAGTAAAGAGCTCGGGTATAGAAATAACAGAGGCACGCGGAGACGAATATGTATTCCCGAGTTCCACCCAAAGGGTGTATGTCTCGTTGGAGAGGTGTGCGCAACCACAACAGGTTAGCCGCAACGCCACAAAGGCTCACCTTCTTCTCCTGATGAACTCAATCACAAAAGGTTGCGAGTTCACCTTCCACTATTGATCCCATTTGGGGCGGAGATCGAATCCCGTACAATAATCTTGAGGCACACACCCACAACTTAATTGGGGGCTCCCAAGTGACCACAAAAGGTCTTGGCCACAAAAGACGTCTAGGGTCCAATGACCCAAGAGTAACAAGCTCGCAAGTATCACAACCACGAATCCTCGTGGAGGGCTCAAACCGATGCAAATGCAATGGCAAGAGCACACGAAGTGCTCAAGTACTTCACTCTCAAATTCCAACAAAGTAACAAATGCTTATGGGGGAATAAGAGAGGAAGAACAAGGAAACCACAAAGGAGTCAAATACTTCACTCCCAAATCCCACCAAAAGCAACTAATGCTTATGGGGGGAGAAGAGAGGAATAACAAAGTAGAAGAACCACAAAGGAACTCCAAGATCTAAATCCACTAGGTTCCCCTGACCTAGAGGAGAGATGGATTGGTGGAAAGATGGATCTAGATCTCCTCTCACTATCCCCTCAAAGATATGCAAGAATCGTGGGAGGGATTGAGAGGGAGCAAGTTTTTCCAAGGCAACAATGGAGGAGAGAGAGGGAAAAACATGCTTGAGTGCTTAGGAACCGTTGGGGAAGAAAGCCCCCTTAAATAGGACCCCGAAAAACCAACCGTTGGCAGCCCCGAAACCCGTAGCGGTACTACCGCTGGGGGTGGCGGTACTACCGCTGCGGACCGTCCATTTGACCGTTGGCTGCACAGCGGCGGAACTGCCGCTGCACTACCGGAGCGACCAACTCGACGGTACTACCGCCAACCTCAGCGGTACTACCGCTGTGAGCAGCAGTACTACCGTTGAGCTACCGCTAGAGGTACCGCTAATGAAACCCGAGGGCCGAAAATGGCGGTACCCCAAGCGGTATCGAGGGCGGTAGAAACCCCTCCATGGCAAGGTTCCAATGGAGCGAAGATGTACGTGGCGGTACTGCCGCTGGAACGACCGGTACTACCGCTAGCTAGCGGTACTACCGTCCTGGTACCGCTCGAGATACCGCTGTGCCAACCCGAGGGCCAAAAACAGCGGTACCCCCAGCGGTAGCGCGCAACAGAGCACTTAGCAGCGCCGGAACCAGGTGCAGCGGTACTACCGCTGCATGGAAAGACAGCAGAACGAAGCTATCAGAAACCTCATAACATTTGCAAATGAACTCCGAAAGAGGTGAGACCAACTCCGTCGGAAATATTGCATCCAAAAAATGGAGTAAAATCACCACACATGGCAAGGTGTGGGACTTTTCTCACGGTTGAACCGACAATATTTCCGCCACCGAAAACGCAACAAGTTTTTCAAAGTAAAACCGTTTTCGATGAACTAGAGCTTGACATGAAGATGAACCAAGCTCTAATTCCTCACCACCATAAAAGCCAAATAATAACCAAGAAATATGATATGCCAAGGATGCAAAGGTTTGAGCTCTCCACAACGATGCGATCAAGTTACTCACTTGAGAGCCCCTCTTGATAGTACGCCTAT
The DNA here is from genome assembly GCA_026929855.1 of Poa annua. Classification (NCBI taxonomy): domain Eukaryota; kingdom Viridiplantae; phylum Streptophyta; class Magnoliopsida; order Poales; family Poaceae; genus Poa; species Poa annua. The sequence continues at coordinate 60,130,339 of CM049434.1, forward strand.
CTGTCCTATAGCCCTATTAAGATCATACCTTTGCCTTGAGCATTCCACATGAGTTAGATGATGACAATCTTGATCTCTTCAAGTGGATCATCTTTCTTGATTGCGCGTCCAAGCACATGCTTGATGAAGACTTCTCCACATACTCCCCCATACCCATAATGGGATAGTCTCGCTAAGCTCTGTCTTCATGTATCCATAGCAAGCTCCAAGCATAGGATCTCTTCGAGAAAGCTTCTCTTGGTCTTGCACATCTCAACCTTTCTTCACTAAGATGATGTCTTGAATCTTCAAGACATACTTGCAATATGCTCCACTCAACACATGACCATCTATCATATACACCTTTAAATGGAACCTTGGTCATCAAATAAGCTTCAAGAGTCCAACACATGAACTCCACTATTTGCATGGACAAGATCTATAAACATATCTCAATGCAAACATTAGTCCATAGAGGTTGTCATCAATTACCAAAACCACACATGAGGGAAAATGCTCTTTCAGTCTCCCCCATTTTGGTAATTGATGACAATCCCTTTTGAGAGGGTTTATAATATGGAATTTAAAGAATAAGAATGGTTGCACTATCATCAAATACTACAAAGGTATGTGATGTTAGTCCATCCACATATATAGTGCGAACTCCCCCATAATTTATGCACGTGTGTATGAACATGAATTCATTGCATATATTGTCAACCATTACCGATGGTGGAGTTTTCCACTATATATAAAGCCAAGCAACGAATGCAAAGGCAAGAAAGGCAGATACTTAAGAATATATCAAAGTACACAGCCAATTCCATACAAACCTCCAAAACTTCTCCCCCATTGGCAACGATTGCCGAAATGGGGGAAACGATTTAGAAGGACAACATAATAAGATCTCCTCCATGATTTATGCATTTATCATGATATGAGTGAAATCAAATGCACATATCGAATGACGAATAGATGGAGGGGATCAAACTATATTGAGGATCTAAAGATTGCACAAGAAAGATACCAACTGAAATCCACTGGAAGGATACCAATTGCAAAAGAAGCATGCATTCACAAAGAAGCAAGCAATCAAAGGATACAAAACCAATTGAGCACAAGAAGATATTATGATAAGATCAACCAAGTGTTCTAAAAATCAAGAGGGAACTCCCCAAGGTACGTGCACAATGAAGGATTTGTATTTCAATATAATGTGTACAACATGGAATCCTCACTCCCTCCTAGATAATTTTGAACACAAATAAGAACAAGATAGTTTAGGTGGGGAAAGAAGAAATACAACTTGCAACAAACAAATGTTGAGCAACAAGAGAAAGAAGTGACAAATGAAGACTTGCTCAACCGGGAAAAGATGGATGTGTCATGGAAATACATTTTAGGAGACTAAACAAGGATGAGCCTAAGCATCACCATAGTCTTTCAAAATATGAGGCACAAAGTGCATATTATGTATTTCGCATACAAGCACACCAAAGAAGACAAAGCAAATAGGATCACAAGCTTATTAAGAGGCAATGTGATACCGAAAGAAGAGCAAAGCTTGTGCCTTTTAGAGATCACCAAAGAATCAAGAAAGTAATGAAAGGTGATCACTAAAGATTTTGAATACCAATTAAAGATGTAACTACTCTCATGTGTATAAGTTTCTAGGTAGACACTAAGTCAACAAAGAAACATGCACACACAACAGTAAGTATAAGGTAAAGACCATGATATCCAAGAGGAAGTCATAAATACACCGATAAGATTTTTGCTTAAAAGCAAAGCACATAGCTCAAAATAATCTTAAAGGGCATAGATGAACTTCCAACACCAAATTCTCAAAGCATCACAAATACCCACATAGGATAAGTGATAGTTGGGATGCTTCGATAAAGATAACAAATATCACATAAGGCAAATGATTTTGAGAATTCATCAATATTGCACAAGAGAGACTTTGAAAAAGATTTGCTAGATTAACATATTGGGGATTGGTGAATCATGAAAATGATTATATATATTCCCCTTGTTGTGTAATCATCCCGGCTTACTCACATTTGCAATGAAGATGTTTTGAAAGGAACTTTGCAAAAACCATGTCAAATGCAACTTAGAGATACTCATGCCAAAGAACAACCTACAAAAGGTTGAGAGCTAGAAATATATGCATGAGTTAGATACTTGTTACCGAGATAGCATTGACAGTGTAGAAGATGAGAGTTCACAATCATCCAAGCTTGGCTCCAATAAGCACATGGTGAAGACATCTTCTTTAATATGTGACAAGATTCCAATGCATCTCCCATGTACCTAAAACAAATCAAGTACACTATGGTACCCAAACTAATTGGGTCCAAAGTAGTTAGACCAACTACAATACATAGGACAAACTCCACATAAATATGTGCATATTGATATGAAATAGAATTTCATGCACATCTTAGCCATTTAGAATTTGATGGAGTTTATCTTATATATTGGATCAACGAAAGTAAGCATGCCATAAGATATACATATAGTAAATATGCATGCACAAAACTTTCAAGAACCAAATGAGATACAATTTGGACAAAACACACATTAAATCAAGAAGCTACACAAAAGTGTGGCAAGAGAAAGATTTGTCCACATTATATCAAGGACTCAAATCAACACATGATTGGAGGAACCAATTTGAAAAGATAACAAATGAAAACAAGGTCAAGGCTAAACCAATGAGCATAAGAAATAAATCAAACAAACATGCTCGAAGGTTTATCTCATCCAAGAAGGTAGACTAAGAACCATGGGATGAGATAGCAAACTCCACAAAGAATAGTAAGGTTCCAACAAATAAACCAAGCCCTCTACACTTTTCATGATGGCACAAAGTACCAAGAGGAAGAATGTTTGTCTTCTAAAGAGACATGTCATCGGGATTAAATACCAATTGAAGACAACTAATGTTCAATAACATATAGGATTGCTCCCCCAAGATTTGTGCATTATTTATGATCTTGTATTTGAATACAAAATGCACACAAATGAGATCATCACTCTCCATATATATTGTTAAAACATTCGTCATGTTCAGGAAGAGCAAAAAGATATAAAATCAATTACAAAAATGATGTTCTACTCAATGTAGGATAGCTTCCCCAAAAATAGTGCATTACTTAGAATTAAGACTTTGAATGTAAATGCACAAGAATGGGATCCTTGCTTTTCCTAACTCAAAAAAGCACAACACAAATTATGAGTAGAGCAACAAACGATCCAAAGGAAGCAAGGATGACAAAAGGGTGGTTAGACCAAAACAAAACTTGGCGATAAAATAAGACAATTTATGAACAATAGCCAATGTAAATATGATCAATAAATTTACCACAAATATAATTATCACTTGTCAAAGACAATGATTGTATGGGGATATTTCTCGGTGGTACATGACATATATGTATTCAAGATCATATTCACAAAACATAAGCATGTGGCAAAATATAAGAATTGAAAAACATGCATATATAGAGATTCTTGATGACTTCACATATTCAATGATCATACTAAGCATCAAGAAACTCTCTCACAAACAAGATACAAGATGGGTGAACAAAATGCAATTAAGCAAATATGGAACTTGTTTGAGAAACATACCACATGGAAAAGATAATTAACAATATCAATTCTAAAGTGGCATTACCTCACATGTTCACATTTTATAGGCTTGTAATATGCACATAGCTTATTACTCCCCCATAATGTGATAATCCATTCTTTGTGACAAAAGGAAAAATAAATCTACAAGAGATAATTAATGGACATTTAGAATTTGAATTTCACACGAGTAAGACATACCACTAAGAGAGTAGATAAACTTGATATATCACCACTAAGTGGTATTCCTCATGAATACACATTTTAGGATAGTGAGTTACCAAAAAGCACATCACTTCCCCAAAATGGGATAGTCCATTAATATCCCTACAGGAGCCAATTAAGATGAAAGCAAATAGACAAGAGGTTCAAAACATACATGGTGTGCAAACCAACATACACAAGCTTGATTACTCAACATAAGTAAGTAGAGTGCACAACACATATAAACACTTGTAAGGTACAAAACCAAACACATGCAAGGGTGCAATTAACTTTCAATGTATACATATGAATTAAATACAAGTTACCGCAAGGAGTAGCATTGGATATAAGCTAAGACAATATAATCCAATTGACTTGACTTGAGAGAATATAGATGATGAAGATCCCTTAATTCTTCATGATGTAGTCAAGTCTCCAATGTCCTCCGCCAACACCTATTGATCAAGTTTTAGCTTGTTGGTCCCCAACCAAGTTGGGTCCTAAGAGGTTAGTCAAAATAGGCTTGGCAACCCAAATGGTTCTTTTCTTGACACCACTTTGAGTACCAATAAATTTGGCAAACACATTGCCAACCTTATCCTTCCGAAGAGAATGAACATTATCAATTGTAGTGGGGTTGGATAAGGTACTGTGAGTGCATGAAGAAACAAAGTGATCCTTCCCACGACATTTGTAGCAAAGTCGGATTTTACCTTTCTTTTTGGGAAAGGAAGGTTCTTCAACTTGGGAAGCTTGAGTTTGGACTTGAGATTGCTTCCCTTGTTGCTTCTCACTAAGAGGTTTCTTTTTCAATGGGCAAGATCTAACATGGTGCCCTTCAACCTTGCACTTGAAGCACACAATCTTGGCCGAATCAATAACTTGTTCTTGGCCCTTCTTCTTGACGAACTTGTGCTTCATCTTGTTATTGGACTTGTTCTTGTTATTGGAGTTGAATCCAAGTCCACTCTTGTCATGAGGAAGTTTTTGCACTCTCAACATGTTGTCGAGGGTGGACTTCCCTTCATGACACTTCTTCAAGTCTTTCTTCAAAGAAGTGACTTGTGCCTTGAGCTCTTTGAGTTCCTCTACATGGTTAGTTTCAACACAAATAATAGAGGAAGTAGATGCTACATTGTTAGAGTAACAAGGCAAGGAAAGTAATTCATCACAAGATTTAGCAATAGTATGTGATGTAGAATTACTAGTACTAGCACATTGCAATAAAGTATTAGTAGTAGAAGTTGTGCTAGTGTCCACAAGAGGCTCACAAGATGTTATATTCGTAGTGACCGCCTCATGAGCTAACTTTAGCCTAGTATGGGATGCTAGAAGATCCTCATTAGAGCTACAAAGCTTTTCATGAGTTTCTTCCAAATTCCCATACTTACTAGTTAGCAAATCAAGTTGAGCCCTTAGCTCAACATTCTCCTTCAAAATAGATGCTTCACATAAAGTGGAGTTAGTAGCACAAGCATCATTAACATTAGAAATGGAATAAGACAACATGACAAGCTCATTGTTCAACTTAGCATTTTATTTAGTAAGCACTTTACATTTAGCAATAGCATGGTCATGTAAGGGAGTGGAGGTGCTAGGTTTCTCAAGGTTTGATAACCGAGTTTGAAATTGATCGTGAGACTTGCTAAGAAGATCATGTTCACTTGTCAATGCCTTGTGAGCATTGTCAAGTGACTCAAAGTCTTCAACAAGTCTAGCATGAGCAGCCACAAATTCGGTCTTTTCATTTTGCACAATTTTACATTTAGCAAAGTAAAGATCACGATCCTTAGTTAGCTTAGCAATTTCGGAGTTATGAGACTCCATGATAGTTTCAAGTTGCTCTTGAAGGAGAGCATTAGTTTCTTGTTCGTCTTCTAGAGATGATTGAAGAGATGCCTTTTCATGGGCATCTTCTCTCTCAATCTCACCTTTTAGCTCAAGATCATACTCAAGCTCACCTATACGGCTCATAAGAGAGCCAAAGTGTTTCTTGCCAACTCCTTGCAAGTTAGTCATGAAATCATCAAATGCAATAATTTCTTGTTTGATTTCAAGACTAGTATCATCATCAACATCATGGGATATATTGGAATTCAAGGTAGAAGATACCTTAGACTCCTTAGCCATAAGGCAAACATGAGTAGTGGACGAAGACGATGAAGAGTTACTTGAAGCACCATTGAGGTCCATGTCTTGTTCCAACAATTGTTGGGATTCCTCTACATTGTTAGCCAAACAAGTACTAGAGGAAATAGAAACATTTTTGTCATGGCAACAAGACAAGCAAAGCATATCATCATGAGATTTAGTTAAGCAACTACTACATGATATGCAAGGACTATCAACACTAGCATGTATGACATTTGGAGTGCTAGAGGTGTTTAAGACCAAAGATAGAGCATTGCAATAAGATGGGTGTGAAGTATAGTCAATAGTGGATTCACCATCAAGAATGCAATTTCTATCACCACTCACCATATCATTACCTTGTGGAAATCCACATGTCGGTGAAGTGGAAGAAGACGTGAGCTCATCACGGCCGGAGGTGGAAGGAGGACAATCATCCTTGGTAATGTTGGACACCTCATATATATCTTGAAGTTTTGTCCATAATTCATGAGCGCTCCGAAAAGGCATGATTGACGCAAGGACTACATCGCTCAAAACACAGATGAGACCATTAGATGCTAGAGTATCGAGATAAGAGTTTTTCTCATCCTCTAAAGATAATTCTTGTGAATCCTTTGGAGGAGAAAAACCCATATCTACAATACTCTCTAAATTTGAACCCATGTCCCTAAAGAGATTAAGCATGCGAATTTTCCAAACATCATAATTTGTGCCATCGAATATATAAGTGGAATTGTGCACTAATTCTCTAAATGACATCTTTACTCTCTAGACGGTAAAGTCTAATAATGAGAGAACTTGGCTCTGATACCAATTGGAAGGACAGACGTCGCCTAGAGGGGGAGGGGGGGGGGGGGGGGGGGGGTGAATAGGCGAATTAAAACTTTTTCCGACGAGCCGGATTATCCGGTCCGAGAAGGACCCGGATATTTCAGTATGCTTGATAAAGGCGGAATAAAACTAGTGTTTTACTTTAACAATCATACAACCTAAATATACTAGGTTCACCTATGTGCACCAACAACAAGGTGATAGCAAGATGAATGACTTCAAGCACGAAGGCTATCACAATGTAAAGTGCATAAGTAAAGAGCTCGGGTATAGAAATAACCGAGGCACGCGGAGACGAATATGTATTCCCGAGTTCGACCCAAAGGGTGTACGTCTCGTTGGAGAGGTGTGCGCAACCACAACAGGTTAGCCGCAATGCCACAAAGGCTCACCTTCTTCTCCTGATGAACTCAACCACAAAAGGTTGCGAGTTCACCTTCCACTATTGATCCCCTTTGGGGCGGAGATCGAATCTCGTACAACAATCTTGAGGCACACACCCACAACTTAATTGGGGGCTCCCAAGTGACCACAAAAGGTCTTGGCCACAAAAGGCCGGCCACAAAATGCGTCTAGGGTACAATGACCCAAGAGTAACAAGCTCGCAAGTATCACAACCACGAATCCTCGTGGAGGGCTCAAACCGATACAAATGCAATGGCAAGAGCACACGAAGTGGTCAAGTACTTCACTCTCAAATTCCAACAAAGCAACAAATGCTTATGGGGGAATAAGAGAGGAAGAACAAGGAAACCACAAAGGAGTCAAATCCTTCACTCCCAAATCCCACCAAAAGTAACTAATGCTTATGGGGGGAGAAGAGAGGAAGAACAAAGGAGAAGAACCACAAAGGAACTCCAAGATCTAAATCCACTAGGTTCCCCTCATCTAGAGGAGAGATGGATTGGTGGAAAGATGGATCTAGATCTCCTCTCACTATCCCCTCAAAGATATGCAAGAATCGTGGGAGGGATTGAGAGGGAGCAAGTTTTTCCAAGGCAACAATGGAGTAGAGAGGGGGAAAAACGTGCTTGAGTGCTTAGGAACCGTTGGGGAAGAAAGCCCCCTTAAATAGGACCCCGAAAAACCAACCGTTGGCAGCCCCAAAACCCGTAGCGGTACTACCGCTGGGGGTGGCGATACTACCGCTGCGGACCGTCCATTTGACCGTTGGCTGCGCAGCGGCGGAACTGCCGCTGCACTACCGGAGCGACCAACTCGACGGTACCCCCAGCGGTAGCGCGCAACAGTGTACTTAGCAGCGCCGGAACCAGATGCAGCGGTACTACCGCTGCCTGGAAAGACAGCAGAACGAAGCTACCAGAAACCTCATAACATTTGCAAATGAACTCCGAAAGAGGTGAGACCAACTCCGTTGGAAATATTGCATCCAAAAAATGGAGTAAAATCACCACACATGGCAAGGTGTGGGACTTTTCTCACGGTTGAACCGACAATATTTCCGCCACCGAAAACGCAACAAGTTTTCCAAAGTAAAACCGTTTTCGATGAAGTAGAGCTTGACATGAAGATGAACCAAGCTCTAATTCCTCACCACCATAAAAGCCAAATAAGAACCAAGAAATATGATATGCCAAGTATGCAAAGGTTTGAGCTCTCCACAACGATGCGATCAAGTTACTCACTTGAGAGCCCCTCTTGATAGTACGCCTATCTATCCTATAGCCCTATCAAGATCATACCTTTGCCTTGAGCATTCCACTTGAGTTAGACGATGACAATCTTGATCTCTTCAAGTGGATCATCTTTCTTGATTGCGCGTCCAAGCACATGCTTGATGAAGACTTCTCCACATACTCCCCCATACCCATAATGGGAGAGTCTCGCTAAGCTCCGTCTTCATGTATCCATAGCAAGTTCCAAGCATAGGATCTCTTCGAGAAAGCTTCTTTTGGTCTTGCACATCTCAACCTTTCTTCACTAAGATGATGTCTTGAATCTTCAAGACATACTTGCAATATGCTCCACTCAACACATGACCATCCATCATATACACCTTTAAATGGAACCTTGGTCATCAAATAAGCTTCAAGAGTCCAACACATGAACTCCACTATTTGCATGGACAAGATCTATAAAGATATCTCAATGCAAACATTAGTCCATAGAGGTTGTCATCAATTACCAAAACCACACATGAGGGAAAATGCTCTTTCACCTAGGACATAGATATTGACATTGAATGCCAATATATCTGTTTAGATGTGTTAGATATTCAGAACCACGACTAGATATTGAGGTTGAATGCCTCGAGTAGGGAGGAAGGGTTGTAGGAGGAGGCCACCAGTTGCGGGCCGCCAATGGGGAGTGGGGGAGGCTCATACCTGCACCACCACCATCCTAGGTTTACCTCGCGAGGATATGGAGCGTCAGACGCGTGATTGGGCTATGTCTGCTCGCTCACGAACAGGTACAAGAGGGATCGCTCGCGAATACGTAGCCAATCTTCAGGGGTGGAGCTCGATTTGGGCCGGGTCCCCTTTTGCCTTCGCGCGGGTTGGCTCGATATTGATCCCGATTGTCACGGCCCACTGCCACACGCATCCAATCGGCGACATTCGGTATATTCGGGCATGAACATTGCGAATATCTACTTCTGAGGCTGAGAGCAAACATCTAAACGAGGCGACAAAACTTTGTCTATCGGTCTCGCATGGACGTGGCAAGAAATTGCATCTCCAAAAGGAGTACTCCGATGATTGTAATTAGTTTTTACCGAGAACCACATGCCACATATGACTGCTAGTACAATTGGATATAAGCCTCTTTGGTTCAAAGGATTCCGAAAACGCAAGGATAATAAAAACATAATATTACCTCCGTTCCAAAAATGTAAGTCCCTTTAGTAAGTTATAAACTAGTTAACTAAAAATTCTTACATTATGGAACGGAGGAAGTAATTAGATATCATGGTGTGTTGAATCATATGCGAACACGATAATCTGCAACATATGCCTAACACTGCACAACGGTAAAAAAATCTGCCTTTTTAATGGTTAGGTACTTATGTGTATGACATAACTGTGAGTGAAACAAAGATAGGAGACTTTTCGATGAGGCTGGATTCAACTAGATTTTTCTATGGGATTACATGTAAAAGAGATCGTAGGAAAAACAATTACGGTTTCCAATCTTGCATATCTGATAAGTTTCAGAGTAAGAGATCCTAACGAACAGAACCCTAAAATGCCTATGAAAATCCTGACCAAAGAAAGTTCAACTCAAATACACGCACTACAGTGCAATATTTGTACATGACACCTGTAAAAAGAGTTTGCATCATTCCAACGCTACTGCGGCAACTTTTACGAGGATCTCTCCGTTATTGCTCTACCAGTCCACCTGCTCTTGTTCTCTCCTTCGATGACACAGACGGAACCTGACGAGTAGTGTAGGAATGAGTTGCAGAAGGTTTTGCTAGGAGTTTTGGGTGTATTTCTAAGTTTTCGCAGGGTCCTATCTGCAGACGTGGATACAAATTTTCTACGTCTGGATGTGTCCTTTGTAACCACGTTTTTGGTTAATATATTCAAGATGTTTTCTCTAAAAAAATAGTGAAAGAAAACAACGCTTGTTGCCGAGTCAGGTCCTGTCTTTACACCAGCGAGATGGAGGTCATATGTTTTTTTTTTTTTTTGAAACGTGGGGCAAAAGCTTTGCCCCTTATCATTAATTAAGAAGAAGGTGCCCGGTTTATTAACGGAAGAAACCGGGCGAAAACCATACAACGAACACCAACACCACCGGGCGAAGCCCACACAACCTCAAGAACCCACACAACCTCAAGAACATGACCACTGATGGAGGTCATATGTGATATCATCAGTATCACAGTATGCGACTGGTCCCAACAGCATGCTTCTTTTTTTCTTTTTCTCCACACAAATGATACACAACATCTGTTTGTTGTCAGCCTTTTTTTTTGTAAGAAATTGTACGTTACTAGTATTGCAATAATTACAATGCATTTTTTTTGTTAACCCTGGTTGCAACAATAACTCTTTTTTTTAGATAAAGGGATTTTTATTACTTAAGAGTTTTAAGCATTACACCCGGCCTCTGCATAGTTAAGATGCACACAGCCGCAAGTTCACCAGTAAACAGTTCAAAACCAAGAAATAAAAAAGGTGAATTACATATCAAAATGAGAAATTGTAGATCCGCCTAAGATGCCGGTAGGTCTATCCGGAGTCTATGTTGCCAGCCATGTCGGGAGAATAGCTCCCTTGCTGCCGCCTCCAGCCTCGACGCCACCTCCGAAAATAAGTCCCGGTGCTCCACACGCTGCAGGGCCGACCAAGCTCGTAGCGTAGCTGTACACCGATATAACCTGCATAACAGAAGCATTTTTATCGTTAAAAACATTGTCATTTCTACATAGCCATAGCGACCAAATAACGACGATCGCACCCATCCTACTGAAGAGTTTAAACCTCGAATCCACACCATTTAACCAGTTGCCAAAAATATTTGCAACAGTACTCGGTGGATGTAAGTTAGAAAATATCTGGACGGCTGACCATATAGACCTGGCGAATTCCCACTAGAAGAATAAGTGAGTAATTTTCTCGTCGTGATGACAGAAAACACACTTTTTACTTCCATGCCAATTTCGCTTGGAAATGTTGTCTTTTGTAAGAATTACACCCAGGGGCGGATACAGGATTTGACCATAGGGGGGGCGAAGGTCGAAGAAAACCATAACAATAAGAAGATATAACCAAGAGTATATATGCCGACTCTAGCTTGTTCTATGATTGCGACAAACGACTTAATATTTCGATTAGAAGTTTGCACATTTGAGTCCAGATTGAAAGCATTATGTATCGTATGTTGTTATGTAATCTTTATCTTCTATTTGATTTGTTCGATCCAACCAACTAGTTTGAAATATAATTACTAACTATAGCAGTTATTGACTTTAAAAATTAAACTAGTACTCTCTCCGTTCACGTCCACAAAAGATGTCTCGTATTTGTCTAAATTTGCATATATCTACACAATAAAGTATGTCTAAATACATGTAAATTTGAATAAAGTTGAGACATCATTTTATGGATGGAGGTAGTACATAGCAACTGCAATATACAAATAATAATACCTTAGAGCGGTTGAAGCGAATATAGTCTAGGAATTGTGCGCGCAGGGGCGGCAGTTCGTAATCACCGATTCAGAATAGACAATTGAAAGAGATGCAAATACGAGAGATTTGTCGCAGCTTCGCCCTTCGCTGATCGCTGAGACACCGGTGCTCAACTCTGTGTGACATGTGTGGCTATGTCTGGTGGCGGCGGCGGTCATGTGCGGCTGGGCAGAGGAGAATACGATCGCTTGTGAGATGATATCGGTGGAACGAGACTGTTTTGTCGAGCCTTGTATAGGGTGGCCTTCGGCCCTAGGCTGATTTCTTTGGGCTTGGCCCATTGAAGCAACACGAGCTGGTCGAGCTTTTGCATTTAACATTAGGCCTTGTGCTAATTACGCGAGTATTAACAAGACTAAGTGCTGGCCCCCGCTGCATATTATTGGAGGAGGCCAAACCATGGCGGGGCCTGGCCACCGCTCGCCCCACTGGATCCGCCCCTGATTACACCCCGACGTAATAACACGCAAACACTTTAGTTTTAAGCGGGATCTTCATCTTCCAAATTTTGTTATGTTTCTAAATATCGACTGGCACTTCAGGAAGGATTAACGCTCTATACATAGAATCGACCGAGAATTTTCCATTCCGCGTAAGATTTCACTGAAATTTATCTGGACCTTCCGACAATTGGACTGAGTCCAAACGGATGAGCAAGGCATGCCAGGATGCTTGTCTTGTTCCCAGTAAACTTCTTCTGAATGAAACATCTGGTGGGGAAGAACCCAACACCTTCGCGATCGTGTCGCTTTTGTTTCAAACAATAGTGTACAAAGCCGGATATTGTTCCCTAAGGGTAAATTGGCCTAGCCATTTTTCCTCACAGAAACAAATCTCCGATCCATCCCTAATTGAGAAAGAACCATGTTGGAAAAAAAACTTCTTTGTCGCCTTAGGCCAGCCCAGAAGTGTGAATTGCCAGGTTTTCAAGAAACATGAGAAACAACTTGCTCTCCCACACTTTTCTAAGGAGGGTTTGACAAACTCCATCTTCCGATAGGAGTTTTGAATAGCCATTTACCTAGTAAGGCTCTATTCTTGACCTCAAGGTCATGAATTCCGAGCCCTCCTTTGGTCTTTAGGGCAACAAACCACACTCCATTTAGTCAGACGATATTTTTTCTTCTCACAATCTTCTTGCCAAAAGAATCTAGACCGAAATAATCCAATCTATTTAAGACTCCTTTGGGCAATTGGAAGAAAGAAATCATGTACAGTACCATGTTTGTTAGTACCGAATTTATGAGAACCAATCTTCCATCCAGGGATAAGAGTTTGCCTTTCCAGCTATTTAAGCGTAATTGAAGTCTTTCCTCCACCCTTTTCCATTCAGCATTTGTAAGTTTCCGATAATGAATCTGAATTCCCAAATAGTTGATAGGAAATTGACCTTGCTCACGGCCAAAAAGTTCAACATACAAGGCGGCATTATCTCTAGCCTCGCCAAAATAGAACAACTCACTTTTATGGAAATTTATCTTGAGACCCGAAAGTTGCTCGAATGCTGACAAGATCAGCTTAAGGTTACGAAGCTTTTTCGATGTCATTTTCCATAAAAATAATTGTATCGTCAGCATATTGAAGAATCGATAAACCACCATCTAAAAGATGTGGGATCACTCCTTCAATTTGGCCCTCAGATTTAGCGCGTTCGATCAAGATCGCCAACATATCAGACACTATATTAAATAATATTGGTGATAGCGGGTCAACCTGTCTGAGGCCTTTTTTTTCGTTTGAAAGTATTGCCAATGTCATCACTGACCTTAATGGTTACACTTCCTCCCGAAACAAAGCTATTCATTAACGCGCACCACTCAGTAGAAAAACCTTTCATTCTGAGTGTCTGCTGAAGGAAAGACCATTTGACTTTATCATTTCAAAGTCAATTTTAAGAATTACCCCATTCAACTTTTTCCTATTTAGCTCATGAACTTTTCATGTAGGATCGCAACTCCATCTAGGATATTGCGTCCTTGCATAAAAGCCGTTTGAGACGGACGAACCACGTGATCTGCCACATTGTTCAGTCGAATCGTAGCCACTTTGGTGAATATTTTAAAACTAACATTAAGAAGACATATAGGTCTAAATTGTTGAATCCTTTCTGCCTCATTAACCTTAGGTAATAAAATAATCTCACCAAAATTGAGACGAAATAACTCTAACTGTCCAATGTGAAGACAGGCGAACAGTTGAAGTAAATCAGACTTGATAACATCCCAAAAGTTCTGGTAGAACTCGGCCGGGAAGCTATCAGGTCCAGGAGCTGAATTATGTTTCATTTGGAAAACCGCCAACCTCACTTCCTCCTTGGAATAAAGTTTAGTGAGAAGTTTATTTTCCCCATCTGAAACTTGTGGGATATCATCTATTCAAGACTCGTCCAAAGTGAAATTTCCTTCCTCTGGAGAACCGAACAGACCTTTATAGTAATTTGTAAAGTACGACTTTAGTTGTCCTTGGCCCTCAATTGTCCCCTCATCCTGGACTAAGGAATGAATACGCTTCTTCCTGTGTCTGCCGTTGGCAATACTTACGGAAATTGCAACAATAACTCCATGTACTAGTATTTCTTAAGGAGCTACAGTGGCGTTTGTAGATGGCACAACAAGCATGATCTACTAGACTGGCTAATGCCCCTCATGATTCAAGCATGAGCGTGTCGCTGATTCACTTAACATACCTGGTACGATCAAGATTGAACACCAGTAAATCACTAGAGAATTTATAGTGTCGAGTGGAGCAAAGGAGTCAACACACTATATACATGAATGGATGTTACCTTTTATTATGTCTGCCCTCTCTCTATATACATTCTCACAAGTTTACTGTGGTTCCTTCCATCAGAAGCAGATGGATGTCCAGAAAAAAAACTCCACTATTGTATTTGAGATGTTAGAGCAAACCAAACCAAATAGTTCACTCTTTTACATGTATGTTCCTAGACACAAGATAAGCTTTAGATTATAGCTCCTGTCTCAGCCCATCATTCTTTATCATCCCAACTTGTCACATGATCCAACAAGAGGGAAGACCTACCGCCGGGCTCTTGGCTTTGTAAAATTGTGTTGCATTAATGCGAGTTTAATTCTGAGCCGAGCTTCCAATTTGGCATAGATACATTTCTTTTTGCAAGAAAAAACAGAGTTCATGTGTTGCATTCTGGTTGGGATGAACTGACCAAACTGAAAAGCTACTGTAGTTATTAAAATGGTTTGAACCACTCTGCATAGCATGGTGCATGTCTTTTTCCCACGAGAAGTCAGAGCCTTTTTTACTATCCGAACTTCTGGCTTCTGTAGACAATGTGCACACACTGATGTCCTCCAATGAGAGAAATGTTGTACCTGTACATTCTGAGTTTGAAGAGAATATGAGAAGATATATAAGTGATCTTGCAGATAAAGCTATTTGATTTCAGACAACTTACATATTTCTTGACAACATTATGATGGCTGGAATTAATATCTAAGACAAGTAGATGACTAACTCATCCCTGAAAAAGTTGCTAGTCCTACTGATCATGTTGACTTATCAATTAAGAAACAAAAAGGGTCGGTTTTAAGAAAGTTATGGGCAAGAATTGGGATATCTTGCATGGACATCATTGATCTCTGCAACAATTTCCTCAGAAAGATGAATCTTTGTTGCCTGAAGAACTTCATCAAGCTGGCATAATTTAGTTGCACCAAAAACAGCTGATCCCACAAGGGGGTGTCTCAGTACGAATGCTGAAAGTATCAACACGAGAAGCACGGGGTCAATGTACACAGTTAGAGAATGTAAATTGATGTAGAACAAAATACGAGGTAACATACCAATAGCTCCATTTCGAAAATAAAACATACCAATAGCTAGCATTGCTGGAGAAATGCCATGCTTAATAGAAATTCTTTTGTACTCCTGAAACAATTTATAACAACTATGTATAAGCACTAAGGACGAGGTTTGCCACAATGTACATATTCATTTGTATTCCTGAAACAATTTATATCACCTTCACCGCTGATTCCAGTTTGAGATTCTGAAGATTGTATCGGGATTCACCTTCAGAGTACCTCCCTATAAATCAGGAGAAACAGTGATGACGCAGAGGACAAAACAAAATAACATGGACTGTGGAACCTGCCTATGATCCTATTTAAAAATTAAAATGTACAACATGCACCTTTGAAAAGATTCATTCGTGCATCTGGTGGACCACTATCATCGGGTGAGTGATACTTCCCTGAAAGTATGCCCATTGCCATAGGGCTGTAGGCCAGCAAAATGATTCTGCAAATGTGATGGTTTAACAAGGCAGTTCAGTGACAGCTTGTAAAAAGGAACTACAGACTGAGGTGGCAATAGTGGTCACCCACAAAAGTATCTGCCTGAAGATTACAGGGCTCTAATATAGATACCTCTCGTGATGGCAGCATTCTGCCAATCCAGCATCAAAATTTCGACACATCAGGTTGTACGAGTTCTGCAAAAGCGAAGAAGTGAAAAGGTGTTATCTGGCACTGGAAGTCTGGAACAATAGAGATCCAGATGATTACAACCAGAATCAACTGCTTACTTGAACCGTTAGTATCTTGGAGCGCAGCTGAAAATCCCTACTCAGTTGAAGGAACTTCATCAACCCATATGGTGTTTCATTACTAAGGCCAATGTACCTGATCTAATACCATCAAGTCATGAGCTGCCAAGAAGAAACTATAGCATCTCGGATGAATAGAAAAAATGTAACACTAACAGCACCCCGGAAGAGTACCTTGCCAGCATCTACGCCTTTTCCAAGAGCCTCTAGCTGTTCTTCCATAGGTACAGATGCGTACTGGCGGCTCGGGTCGTATTCTGTCTCTCCAAACATTGGAACATAACTGCAATTTCAGCGTGACTTGTTTTAAGACTCAATGTGCACATGATACAAGCAAGAAACATTGCATTACCACTACTTGTATAAAATGGTGTTTACTGTACAGACCGGTCAGGCCAATGTATCTGGTAAAGGTCGATGTAATCTACACCTAGCCTGCGCAAACTGCAACAATGAACACAAAATGAGAGCATAACATGCATTCAGGTGGCATGAGCTGAAATTTCACTTGTTTAACTAAGCAAACCGAAGAAAGAACAAACTGCTGTAATTAGCACAAAATGATCAAAGCAAGCTGCAAGCACATGAAGTTCTGAACAGAACAACAGAGTTTGCACCAGGAATCAGTTTATACTCACTGACCACCAACCTGCTATCGATTGCCTCGGTGATGTTCGGTGAATCAAGAGCCGTCGGCCCGCCACGGATCCATGTCATCTGCCCAGATGGCCCGGCCACCTGTCTCCTACCAATGCAGTATGGCAACATAGGGTGAGCTTGGAATTCAGTTCAGTGGTGCTCTGCCTCGCATGAAAAAACTTCAGTGGTGGTGGTAGTTTATTTCTACAAGGGGGGCATATTGACCGCTGACGAAAAGCTGACCTTGGTGGCGAGCACGACGCTGTCGCGGGGGATCCGACGGGCCCGCAGCCAGCGGCCGACGATCTCCTCGCTGCGCCCATGCGTCTCCCCGCGCTGCGGAACTGGGTACCTGCGTTGCAATCTCGCAATGGCATTTACTTGAGCGGTCGACGTGTTTCTTGGGAGCGCGCGGGATGATAAAAGAACAAGGCGTACATCTCGGCGGAGTCGAAGAAGTTGACGCCGGCGTCGAAGGCGGCGTCGAGGAGCCGGAGTGATTCCGGCGGCCCGCTCTGCTCCCCCATCGTCATGGTCCCTGCGAAGAAATCTAGTCAGCACTGAACCATGGGTGAAACAGGAGACACGTGATGGATGACTGGATGTGGGTGCGAACCAAAGCAGAGGCGTGAGACGGGCGGCAGGTCAGGGGCGAGATGGAAGGTGGGCATCGCCATGGCCGCCCTCTGTTGCTGGTTGCCACTTTCGTCTCTATCCAGTCTCCACTCTACTAGTACCGCGGAAGAAGCGCCCCATAAACCATCTCCATTCGGGCCGTCCAAACGCCCAAAGATTTTTGGTGTGTCGGACTGATTTTTTTTTGCTCCCACTCGTAGCGTTTAAATTTGTTCGTTTAAAATTTATTTTCTGTTCGGTACAGCCTAATCTTTAGTCCGGCACGTCTAGCCCGCGCCCTCCGCTTAGAGAGTCGATGAGCTGCACCGAACGAAACGAAACGCGTCGTCACGTCGGTCTCCGACACACGGGCCACGCCTGTCACTGAGACACGAATGAGACATCACCGTTTTACTCGATCTCTTCCTGCCTCCGCCACACGGGTTGAATTAATAGCGGGATGCGTATCGGTTTTCCTGCCGGGCGCAGCGATGCCTACTGCACCACTCTATGCCCGCCACCAGTGAGCCGTCGTCAATGCGGCACGCCCTTTTTGAGGGCAGCGGCGTTAATGCCACCACACTCCGACCAGTGACCCCTGCCGCCCACTTCTACAACATGCTCACGTCGAAGCAGCATCAGAACCCGCTGTGGGACCCGAACCAGCCGGCGAGCAACGACCGCTACGAGGAGGTGTTCGAGCGTCTCTTCGATGAGAAGATGAACCGCTGGGACAGCCCTGGAGCGCCGCCGTGGGACAAGAACCCCGTCAGGCGCGACGCATTTTGGGGCGTGCCCGGGCGCACGCTCAACGCCGTCATGGAGCATATCCGCAACGGCGGATCGCTGCTCCAGCCCGCGATGCCTCCTCCACCACCGGTCTGGGCACCGCGCGCTCGGGCGCCTTTCTACTGCTCCCGCTCCGGCACGACCCCTCTGCTCACGTCGAAGCAGGAGCAGATAAAGGTGAAGGTGGAGCCGGAGTTGTTGCCGCTCCTCTCCGAGTTCATCGTGACGCAGGCGGCGGCCGCCGCCGACGCCATCACGCAGGCCGTCACCGCCACGTCCTTCAACGACGTGCCGCCACTCGATCTCGCCTCTGCCTGCGCGTAGTCGGCGTTCGAGGCCAAGTCCAAGGGCGTGCCTACGTCGACCTCACCGACGACAGCCCCGACGCGAGGCCTAGCCGCGTCAAGGAGGAGGATGGCGGCGCAGGAACCAGCAGCAGCGGCAACGCCGGCGCCGACGTCAAGAAGGAGGAGGAGGAGGAGGACCCCTATGCCATTTTCAACTACCGCCGCTAGGTTTAGTTTAAATTTCGTGAAATTTGATTCAAATATGTAAAAATATCCTAAACTTTGAATGAAATCTGTCAAATTTATATTTTACAAAAAAGATTTGGGGGCCGTGAGTAGGGAACGTTACACGAAATGCAAGCCAGAAAACAGCTCGATCAGGGTTTCGTTACCAGTTCGGTACCCAGGCAGCTAAAACGGAAGGAGAGTAAGGGCTTAGTTACAAGCACCCAGCAGGCCAGCAGCAGACCGATTAGGCCGATGCTCACCCATATGCAAAAGGTTATCTAGACGACGTCCAAATGACATGTTCAGAAAGCTTTTGGACGGCCCGCGAGTGTTGCGAACGGATGGGTTGACATTCCAGATTCACGGAGTGCCCGTACACCATGAAAATAGCTCGCTAGTCTTCGTTCTTCCTCTACCTTATTTTATTCTGTCAGAAACATCTGGGGAAGGCGTTTCGGCTCCCAAAGTCATATGGTGCTGATCGAATAAACAAATTTAAAATATAAAAGATATTTCAAATTTTCTGAAAAAGACGGGTGATTAACATATGTACATGCTTTCTAAATTTATGCCAAGTTTCGTACCCTACACCATGATTAAATTCTTTTTTAGGTAACAATCCATATGTCATTTCACCCCGAAACTTGTTACAAAATTCTTTTCAGAAGCCCCACTGCGAGTTTTTTTTTTAAATAATAAGAACCCAAATTCACGTCCATGAGGATTTGAACCTGGATGGCTGGGTTGTATATACACTCCACTAGCCAAGTGAGCTGGGCATAGGTGTACAATTGTAACAAAAATTTGAAACCATTATGGTAAATCTAGCCAATTTGGTAAATTTCATATCAAATTTATACGAGGTTTGAGAATACTTGTTATTTTGGTTCGAGAATGTGTGGGTGTCCATGGCAGCCTACCCGAGTCCAAGTATTGGATTCCCCACAGATTTCAATTCTTTTCTTCTATAAATCAAAATAGTTATCAGTTTATGTCTGGTTTAAGGCTTGCGTTATGGTGGATTCGAAGACTTGATTTTTTATGTGGGGTTTTTCTTTCATAAATAAATGCATTAGGGCGGTGTCCTAATTTTCCTAGAGTACGAGAATAAATATCGAGCACACAAGTTAACTTTCAAGTTTACTATCTAAATGCCCGTACATTATATTGTAACTTTTTCTTATAGTAATACTCACGTATATATAGCAGATGACCACTTAGATAGTACTATTAAAAACTAAAATCTTCCCTTTTCATCATACAACAACATATTCATTGAAAGCATTGGCCCAACTAACTATCTCTTTTTCAACATCAGGAATGTTATCTTTATAAGAAATCATGAATAATCATGTTTGTTTTCTTCCATGTTGTCTACTCATTTATCGATCCGACAGTAAGACCAATGTTTTTCATGCTACGTTCTTTTCTCTCAGTGTTGATTCTGCACTAAACAAAAAGACAAAAACATATTCCACCGCATCTTCCTTCATAAATATTCATAGCCTTGGATTAAATGATTCCTACCCAATATTGATTTTTTCACTAACATGTTGACCATAGCAAAAATTTCCTAGGACAATAACAATTTATAATGTTTGCACAAAACGTTTGACCAAATTCAATGGTGGGGATCGGGAAAAAAAGCATGTGCACACTTACATAGGTCACATTAACCTGCACGGTGACAACAACCAGAGGCACAATATATAGGCCGCGCAATAACACAAGGAAGATATCTCTCCCTACCCACTCAAACAGCTTGTCCATCTAGAACTTGGAAGAGGTTACCTAGATCTATACTTACACCAAAGTGATTTGATTTCCCAATCCACTCTATTAAGGAACTTGTTACTCTTGAGTCCGTTGAAACCCTAGACAGGGTTGTTTTTGTGTCTTTGAGAGCTGCGGGGACAAGCCGAGACCATCCAATTAGGTTGTGGATGCGTGCCTCGGCCTTGTGAGTTTTTTTGGATTTGGGAGGGAGCCCCCGATTTGTTTATATAGTGTGCCTCATTCTTGAAAAGGTTTGGTTGCGGACCTCAACATCATCAAATAGTGACTCGTGCCACTCCTCATTGGAGGAAAGCACGAAGTAGATACATTGTACCATATCACAAATATTCGGGGATCACTTGTGACTCCGCACCATTCCAACCAAAACTAGTTTCCTTGTGAAGTGAACTTCAGGATAAAATCTCCACGTCATTATATTGTTATCTCTTAACCTTCCTTTACTTGTTGTAGCTAGATTATCTTGTTAAATATATCTTGCTCATCATATAGGTTCGTTCACCTAGTTGCATATCTAGAGAAATTATATTTGAGCAAAGACTTAATTTGTTAAAAGAAAAAGGAAATTTGTAGTTGCATATTCACCCCCCCTCTAGTCAATCTACTCAGTGCTTTCACTCTCTCAAACCCCCCTTTTTTCCAAATGGGTGTTGTCGGCAAGATTTTACATGGGCTTCCCTCTATATCCAAGTCAAGACAATCTCAATTCTTTCCATGCTGAGAGGTTGCACATCAACAATCTCAATCAGTGTGCCAGTTTGTGTCCGATCCCACTAACCCATTAAAACCCCCTAACTTAACATCAACTATCTCAACGAATCTCAACGAAAATCGCTGCCTCATGTGGATCTCCATCCTTATGCATGCCTATCTCTTCTCCAATCTATATCTCTTATAAATTGAAACCTCACTAACATGTTTTATTTATTTTTCTATCTCAACACGTAAGCTATCCACATCGGACAAGGATCCCTGACGTATCCATTCCTGCCATTAGATCACTCAGACCACTATATCTATCATCCAGTGAGTCAATCTCAATTAGTGTGTCGGTTTGTGTCCGATCCTACTAACCCGTTAAACCCCCCCAACTTAACATCACCTATCTCAATAGAAGTCACAACCTCATGGGGATCCCAATCCCTATGTAGGGCTACCTCTCATCCAACTTACAACTCTTATAAAGCGAAACCTCACTATCATGTTTTAATTAATTTTCGATCTCAACATGTAACCTATCCACATTAGACAAGGATCCCTGATGTAGCCATTCCTTCCATTAGGTCAGTGACACGCGGAACGACAAGGTTATGCATGTCAGAGTATACGAGTCCATCCACATCATTTACTCTCTTAGCAAACCAAATGCCCATGCCATTCCACTACATTTATTAAAACCAATATTTTCTTACATCCGACATACATCTAATTTTCATCCACCCAGTTGTCCACCTCACCAATTTTTAATCATCAACTAAAAAATACCATCAATTAAAATTATTTTTCCACATTTGTGATGAATTAAATCTTCCGTATTGTATAGATAACTTCATATTTCATGGGCTTTATATGCCTTTATTTAGACAATAAAATTAATAAATAGATTTCCACCACAATGTGGAGTATCCTATATAACTAAATAGGTCATCCCACAATCTTATATATCTAAACATGCATCTATACCACATCATGAGCCTGCCACACCAGTCATCTGCATGCATAGCATTTCATTTTTATTTTTACACGGAGCCATCCGATGGCGTGAGAATCATAGATGTTAATGGGAGAGAGAGAGAGAGAGAGATCAAGATCAAATTTGCAAGAAGTGATCAAGAAGTGAGACCTCACCTACCTATGTGACTACTTGAAGTTGTATATCAAGATCTAATATAGTTGTTCATATGTCATTCAGATTTAAATGATATAGGAGGATTAGTCTTACCTTTGTAGGATTGTATTCATGTATCATTCCAAAATATTGTTGTCAACACAGAATTTAGTTATTATTTTTCTAAATGTTTTAGTTATCACTTTGCTGAGTAGAACAAGAAAAGTTTAGACGATGTTTCCCGCAGCAAGGGTATTATCTAGTGTTTCGTAGTGAATAAGGACAACACATTACACCATTAAAAAATGTATTTCTGCACTAACAAATGCCAAGCCACATAATCTACTTGGAATGAAATGTCGAGATATTTGTATCCCCTCTCTATTGCTGACTCCCCTTGTGTGGTATATTGGTAAATATTTTTTTTAACACTTGGAACTGGTGGATTAATTACTTGAGTTTGAGAACATTTGAAGGCCACCACTTTTTATAATGGGGGAAGACAAATTATTCATGTAGATTTTTTCGCTAATAACTTTATTACTTAATATGACCTCACGGGGAATAAAAGTAAATATGCTTTATACTAAACTTCTATACTTATCTACATCTTAGTTTTAGCATCTTAGAATATTACACATATGATTATATATTTGTTCGCATAATTTAAACACATAATTATAAATATTATAAACATTAATTGGTTTTTTATTTTTAATATCATTGAAAAATCTGAAAGTGTATTTTGTGACAAAAGTCTGTTCGACAAATATTATCTATGATGCATAATATATATACTCGATACGTTTTAACGATAAAGTATGTTAAGAGTATGATCTAACAAGATGATATTTCACTAGTCATTACTAGTGCATGATTAAGTAAATATATTTACAGAAACTTCTAGTGTATAATGAGAACCAATGAAACTATTTTTGTACTCGTACTCTGCACTTGGTACCAAAACAACATTGTTTAGAAAAATCGCCAATGAAAATAAAATGATCCGGGGCTCCGCATGAGAGTCTCATCATGGGAGGCGAGGAGTCTATTGAAAGCATCACCGTGGAAATTATCTGCATATCCAGCCAGATGAACGTCATGGAGAAAATACGGCAGACAACACTGCTACAGATCTCATACGTGGCAGACCCAGGTGTTAGAACCAGGGTGATTCACTTTGACAAGAAAAGGTGGTTTATACATCATATTTGGACATTTTAGGCGAGGAGTCTGTTGAAAGCATCACCGTGAAAATTGCTGGAATTTTAGTGTACTTGGGCCAAGGCCCAACTAAAATCCGAAATTCTCATGGCCCATTCTGGTTGGCTGGTTGTGCATGTAAGTGACTAATGTTTAGTCCCATACTGATTGTGGAGAGTGAGCTGCACCACTTTATATAGTGGGATGTTCTAGTACTAGTATGAGCTAGTGAGAACAAGAGAAGATGAAGAGTGCCACACGCGCGCTCCTCCTCCTCGCTCGCCTCGCCACACCTCGCCTCGCCTCGCCTCGTCACGACACGTCACGTCACGACGCGCCGCGGGTTGCGGGAATCTCGCCGAGCCGAGCTTATATTTTTGCAGTGCGGGAAAATTAATGAGTCATTGATTAGTAATTAACGGACGCGTTAATTCCTCGGCCGTTTCCGATCCTTTATGATCGTGGGGCTGTTACCGACTTAAACGTGCGGCTACGCCCACGTCCTACCCGAGCCGCACTATATATACAGCCCGGGGCAAACCCTAGCCGCATATACGCAATACATGGTCTCACACCGTTCCAGAACCTTGCGCCGCCGTCTTCCAAGCCTTCTCCATCCCGTCTTCCGGCGTGCACCGGTTGAAGGGACAGTAGGCCTCCGGAACCCCGCCTCTTGTGATCCTGTACGGGAGAGGGGCGATCAGGTTTTTGGGGAGCGCACTCGCGCGACTACTGGCTTCGAGTTCTTCCCCAACGACGACTTCTTCCCCGACATCGACAACATGGGCGACACGGGGAACTCCAGCGGCACTGCTGCCGCTGCACTGTACGTGTTCTTGATCTTCCTATATGATGTTATGCTAGAGTTTCTACTTGTAGTACATGCTCTAGATTCAATCTGTTTATCTACTGTTTACGTAGATCACATGATTAGTTTAATCTGGATTATTCTAGTCATGAATTGTTTACTGTTTTCGCGAATTAAATCATATGCTAAATCGCCTAATTATTCAACAATCCAAAAACCTGATTATAGGCAATTAGCACCTGCTGGCTTTATCGCGTCTACAAAGCCGTTTCCCTTTAAAGGGGTATTGTATAAGCGGTGGCGCATGAGAGCAGTGTTATGGTTTCAGAACATGAACTGCTATGCGGCCACCAAAGGCAAGCCTGATGGCGAGCTTGATCCTGCACAGCAGGAGGCTTTTGAGAAGCTCGATACCATGTTTAAGAGTGCCCTTCTGAGTATTCTTGACGATTCCATTGTGGACTCGTATATGTCGTTTTCTAACGGCAAGGACATGTGGGATGCGCTCGAGGCCAAGTTTGGGGTCTCGGACGCGGGCAGCGAGTTGTATGTCATGGAGCAATTCTATGACTACAAGATGACTGATGAGCGCTCTGTTGTACAGCAGGCTCATGAGATACAGTCACTCGCTAAGGAACTTGAGCACTTTACGGACAAGTTTGTGGCCGGTGGCATTATCGCCAAGCTCCCACCTTCGTGGAGCAACTTTGCTACTTCTCTGAAACACAAGAGACAAGAGTTTTCCGTTTCGGATCTCATTGGGTCGCTTGATGTGGAAGAGAAGTCGAGAGCGAAGGATACACGTGCTCGAGTTACCGAGGCTGGTTCTAGTGCCCATGTGGTACAGAAGAAGAACTACCAGCCGCCCCACAAGCCCAAGTTTAACAAGAACAACTCTGGGGGCAAGGGCAAGCCTGATGGAAAGTACAAGCCATCACAGCCTACCAACTTCAAGAAGAAGAACAACAAACCGAGGAAGGGTTCATGCCATGTTTGCGGTGATCCTAATCACTGGGCACCTCGTTGTCCCAACCGCCATGAGCTGCGCGAACCTGAGAACAATGGCAAGAATGCCAATGTTGTCATTGGTGATACAGAGATGAAGGATTCAGGGTACGGTATATTTCCTACCATCCTTTCAGTGTGTCATTCTCCTGAATGGTTGATTGACACTGGCGCCAATGTACATGTTTGTGCTGATGCCTCGATGTTCTCTTCTTACCAGGTCACAGGGACTTCTCCCGTGCTGATGGGGAACGGGTCACATGCTTTTGTTCGTGGTGTTGGTACGGTCGATCTGAAGTTTACTTCGGGGAAGACTGTGCGTCTGAAGAACGTTCATCATGTGCCCGCCATCAATAAAAATCTCGTCAGCGGATCTTTGCTGTGTCGAGATGGTTTTAAGTTGGTTTTCGAGTCCAATAAAGTTGTAATATCTAAGTATGGACAATTCGTTGGAAAAGGCTATGAGTGCGGAGGCTTGTTCCGCCTATCTTTATCGGATATTTGCTCCAAAGTTATTAATCATGTTTGCCACGAAATTGAGTCTAATGTTTGGCATTCACGACTTTGTCATATTAACTTTGGTAGCATGACGCGGCTAGCTAATTTGGATTTAATTCCGAAATTCACTAATGTCAAAGGTTCGAAGTGTCAAGTGTGCGTTCAAGCTAAACAACCCCGCAAGTCACATAAGGCTGCGGAGGCAAGAGACTTGGCACCACTGGAACTTATACATTCAGATCTTTGTGAGATGAATGGCGTTTTGACAAAAGGCGGAAAGAAATATTTCATGACGCTTATTGATGACTCCACTAGATATTGTTATGTGTATCTTCTGAAATCAAAAGATTAAGCTTTAAACTTCTTCAAAATCTATAAAGCTGAAGCAGAGAACCAACTTGATCTAAGAATAAAACGGTTAAGGTCTGATCGTGGTGGAGAGTATTTTTCCAATGAGTTTGATTCTTTTTGTGCGGAACATGGTATAATCCATGAGAGGACGCCTCCCTATTCACCTCAGTCAAATGGGGTGGCCGAAAGGAAGAACCGAACTCTAACTGATTTGGTTAACGCCATGTTAGACACTTCGGGTCTCTCCAAGGCATGGTGGGGGGAGGCGCTATTGACAGCTTGTCATGTCCTAAACCGAGTTCCCACAAAGAACAAAACCGTTTCTCCATTTGAGGAATAGAAAAGGAAAAAGTTGAAACTCTCTTACTTACGTACTTGGGGTTGTTTGGCGAAAGTCAATATTCCAATTCCCAAGAAGCGCAAGCTAGGACCAAAAACCGTGGATTGTGTTCTTCTGGGCTATGCTTTCCATAGCATTGGTTATAGATTTTTGATAATCAAATCTGAGGTGTCCGACATGCGTGTTGGCACTATTATGGAGTCGAATGATGCGACTTTCTTTGAGGACATCTTTCCGATGAAGGATATGCCTAGCTCATCAAATCAGGAGATACCTAGTACATCTAGTCAGGAATTAGTTGAGATTCCTGATCCTACCATTTCGATAGAACACACTGATAATTCTGTGGAGGATGACAATGAAGTTCCTGTTAGGAGCAAGAGACAGAGGACTGCAAAGTCTTTTGGTGATGATTTCATTGTGTACCTTGTGGATGACACCCCCAGGACCATTTCAGAAGCTTATGCATCTCTTGATGCTGACTACTGGAAGGAAGCTGTCCGTAGTGAGATGGATTCCATCTTAGCTAACGGAACCTGGGAAGTTACTGATCGTCCTTATGGGTGCAAACCTGTAGGATGTAAGTGGGTGTTCAAGAAAAAGCTTAGGCCTGATGGTACTATTGAGAAGTACAAGGCGCGGCTTGTGGCCAAGGGTTATACCCAGAAAGAAGGAGAAGACTTCTTTGATACTTACTCACCTGTGGCTAGGCTTACCACGATTCGGGTGCTACTTTCGTTGGCTGCCTCGCATCGTCTTCTCGTTCATCAAATGGACGTTAAGACAGCTTTCCTAAATGGAGAGTTAGACGAGGAAATTTATATGGATCAGCCCGATGGTTTTGTAGTACCTGGTCAGGAAGCAAAGGTGTGCAAGTTATTGAAGTCTTTATACGGCCTTAAGCAAGCTCCTAAGCAGTGGCATGAGAAGTTTGAAAGAACTTTAACTGCTGCAGGTTTCGTTGTTAACGAATCTGATAAGTGTGTGTACTATCGCTATGGTGGGAGCGAGGGAGTTATTCTCTGCCTTTATGTCGATGACATATTGATCTTTGGAACCAATCTTGATTTAATCAAGGAGGTTAAGGATTTCTTATCTCGCTGTTTTGAGATGAAGGATCTTGGAGTAGCTGATGTTATCTTAAATATCAAGCTGCTGAGAGATGGTGATGGTGGGATTACACTGCTTCAATCTCACTATGTGGAAAAGATCTTGAGTCGCTTCGGGTATGACGACTGCAAGCCTTCTCCGACACCATATGATCCCAGTGTGATGCTTCGAAAGAATCAGAGCATTGCTAGAGATCAACTGAGATATTCTCAGATCATTGGCTCGCTTATGTATTTGGCTTGTGCCACAAGGCCTGACATCTCTTTTGCTGTAAGCAAGTTGAGCCGGTTTGTTTCCAACCCGGGAGATGATCATTGGAATGCGCTAGAGAGAGTTATGCGCTATTTAAAAGGCACTGCGAGCTATGGAATTCACTATTCTGGTTATCCTAGAGTACTGGAAGGTTATAGTGATTCCAATTGGATATCTGATGCTGATGAGATTAAGGCCACGAGTGGTTATGTGTTTACACTCGGTGGTGGAGCTGTTTCCTGGAAGTCTTGCAAGCAGACCATCTTAACGAGGTCAACTATGGAAGCAGAACTCACAGCGTTAGACACAGCCACTGTTGAAGCAGAGTGGCTTCGAGAGCTTTTGATGGACTTACCTGTGGTTGAAAAACCCATACCCGCTATCCTTATGAACTGTGATAATCAAACTGTGATAGTTAAGATTAAAAGTTCTAAGGATAATTTAAAGTCATCAAGGCATGTGAAAAGGACATTAAAATCTGTCAGAAAATTGAAGAACTCCGGAGTTATTGCGTTGGATTATATCCAAACGTCTAAGAACTTGGCAGATCCTTTCACAAAGGGTTTATCACGTAACGTGATAGATAATGCATCGAGGGAGATGGGTTTGAGACCCACCGTATGAGTTGTCCACAGTGGTAACCTATTCTATGTGATCGGAGATCCCGTGAATTAGAAGTGGAAGACAAGCTGTTGGTCGGCTGAGAGGAGAGTATCCTTACATTTTACTATCCCACTCCGCAAAGATGCAATACTCTCCTGATCTGCATGGCAGGTTGATATTTATCTTAATGTGTTCCAAGCGGCTTACTTTTATAAGCGGAGATGTTATCCTGCAGAGCATCTCTTGAGGAATACACCTATATGAGTCTGACTGTTAAACGTCGCAGTCTATAAGAGTTGGGTGCTCTTTAATAAACTCATGAAAGGCCTTGGAGTATGACGTATAAGCTCCACCCGCGGGGAAGCCTTGCGGTAGCCTAGTATCGGTCAAGGGCTTGTGTGAAACTAGGTCGCAGCAAACTTGTAGTTCAAGGCATAGTCCACTATTCAAGTTGCGGTCTAACGTAGCATAAGTTTCTAAGTGGAAGTTCAACTTAACAGTCTCCACTAAGCACCGGTATATAAAACAATGTTTTGGAACAAATGTGATATAATGTGCCAATGAGACTTTGTGGGGGATTGCTGTAATTTTAGTGTACTTGGGCCAAGGCCCAACTAAAATCCGAAATTCTCATGGCCCATTCTGGTTGGCTGGTTGTGCATGTAAGTGACTAATGTTTAGTCCCATACTGCTTGTGGAGAGTGAGCTGCACCACTTTATATAGTGGGATGTTCTAGTACTAGTATGAGCTAGTGAGAACAAGAGAAGATGAAGAGTGCCACACGCGCGCTCCTCCTCCTCGCTCGCCTCGCCACACCTCGCCTCGTCACGACACGTCACGACGCGCCGCGGGTTGCGGGAATCTCGCCGAGCCGAGCTTATATTTTTGCAGTGCGGGAAAATTAATGAGTCATTGATTAGTAATTAACGGACGCGTTAATTCCTCGGCCGTTTCCGATCCTTTATGATCGTGGGGCTGTTACCGACTTAAACGTGCGGCTACGCCCACGTCCTACCCGAGCCGCACTATATATACAGCCCGGGGCAAACCCTAGCCGCATATACGCAATACATGGTCTCACACCGTTCCAGAACCTTGCGCCGCCGTCTTCCAAGCCTTCTCCATCCCGTCTTCCGGCGTGCACCGGTTGAAGGGACAGTAGGCCTCCGGAACCCCGCCTCTTGTGATCCTGTACGGGAGAGGGGCGATCAGGTTTTTGGGGAGCGCACTCGCGCGACTACTGGCTTCGAGTTCTTCCCCAACGACGACTTCTTCCCCGACATCGACAACATGGGCGACACGGGGAACTCCAGCGGCACTGCTGCCGCTGCACTGTACGTGTTCTTGATCTTCCTATATGATGTTATGCTAGAGTTTCTACTTGTAGTACATGCTCTAGATTCAATCTGTTTATCTACTGTTTACGTAGATCACATGATTAGTTTAATCTGGATTATTCTAGTCATGAATTGTTTACTGTTTTCGCGAATTAAATCATATGCTAAATCGCCTAATTATTCAACAATCCAAAAACCTGATTATAGGCAATTAGCACCTGCTGGCTTTATCGCGTCTACAAAGCCGTTTCCCTTTAAAGGGGTATTGTATAAGCGGTGGCGCATGAGAGCAGTGTTATGGTTTCAGAACATGAACTGCTATGCGGCCACCAAAGGCAAGCCTGATGGCGAGCTTGATCCTGCACAGCAGGAGGCTTTTGAGAAGCTCGATACCATGTTTAAGAGTGCCCTTCTGAGTATTCTTGACGATTCCATTGTGGACTCGTATATGTCGTTTTCTAACGGCAAGGACATGTGGGATGCGCTCGAGGCCAAGTTTGGGGTCTCGGACGCGGGCAGCGAGTTGTATGTCATGGAGCAATTCTATGACTACAAGATGACTGATGAGCGCTCTGTTGTACAGCAGGCTCATGAGATACAGTCACTCGCTAAGGAACTTGAGCACTTTACGGACAAGTTTGTGGCCGGTGGCATTATCGCCAAGCTCCCACCTTCGTGGAGCAACTTTGCTACTTCTCTGAAACACAAGAGACAAGAGTTTTCCGTTTCGGATCTCATTGGGTCGCTTGATGTGGAAGAGAAGTCGAGAGCGAAGGATACACGTGCTCGAGTTACCGAGGCTGGTTCTAGTGCCCATGTGGTACAGAAGAAGAACTACCAGCCGCCCCACAAGCCCAAGTTTAACAAGAACAACTCTGGGGGCAAGGGCAAGCCTGATGGAAAGTACAAGCCATCACAGCCTACCAACTTCAAGAAGAAGAACAACAAACCGAGGAAGGGTTCATGCCATGTTTGCGGTGATCCTAATCACTGGGCACCTCGTTGTCCCAACCGCCATGAGCTGCGCGAACCTGAGAACAATGGCAAGAATGCCAATGTTGTCATTGGTGATACAGAGATGAAGGATTCAGGGTACGGTATATTTCCTACCATCCTTTCAGTGTGTCATTCTCCTGAATGGTTGATTGACACTGGCGCCAATGTACATGTTTGTGCTGATGCCTCGATGTTCTCTTCTTACCAGGTCACAGGGACTTCTCCCGTGCTGATGGGGAACGGGTCACATGCTTTTGTTCGTGGTGTTGGTACGGTCGATCTGAAGTTTACTTCGGGGAAGACTGTGCGTCTGAAGAACGTTCATCATGTGCCCGCCATCAATAAAAATATCGTCAGCGGATCTTTGCTGTGTCGAGATGGTTTTAAGTTGGTTTTCGAGTCCAATAAAGTTGTAATATCTAAGTATGGACAATTCGTTGGAAAAGGCTATGAGTGCGGAGGCTTGTTCCGCCTATCTTTATCGGATATTTGCTCCAAAGTTATTAATCATGTTTGCCACGAAATTGAGTCTAATGTTTGGCATTCACGACTTTGTCATATTAACTTTGGTAGCATGACGCGGCTAGCTAATTTGGATTTAATTCCGAAATTCACTAATGTCAAAGGTTCGAAGTGTCAAGTGTGCGTTCAAGCTAAACAACCCCACAAGTCACATAAGGCTGCGGAGGCAAGAGACTTGGCACCACTGGAACTTATACATTCAGATCTTTGTGAGATGAATGGCGTTTTGACAAAAGGCGGAAAGAAATATTTCATGACGCTTATTGATGACTCCACTAGATATTGTTATGTGTATCTTCTGAAATCAAAAGATGAAGCTTTAAACTTCTTCAAAATCTATAAAGCTGAAGCAGAGAACCAACTTGATCTAAGAATAAAACGGTTAAGGTCTGATCGTGGTGGAGAGTATTTTTCCAATGAGTTTGATTCTTTTTGTGCGGAACATGGTATAATCCATGAGAGGACGCCTCCCTATTCACCTCAGTCAAATGGGGTGGCCGAAAGGAAGAACCGAATTCTAACTGATTTGGTTAACGCCATGTTAGACACTTCGGGTCTCTCCAAGGCATGGTGGGGGGAGGCGCTATTGACAGCTTGTCATGTCCTAAACCGAGTTCCCACAAAGAACAAAACCGTTTCTCCATTTGAGGAATGGAAAAGGAAAAAGTTGAAACTCTCTTACTTACGTACTTGGGGTTGTTTGGCGAAAGTCAATATTCCAATTCCCAAGAAGCGCAAGCTAGGACCAAAAACCGTGGATTGTGTTCTTCTGGGCTATGCTTTCCATAGCATTGGTTATAGATTTTTGATAATCAAATCTGAGGTGTCCGACATGCGTGTTGGCACTATTATGGAGTCGAATGATGCGACTTTCTTTGAGGACATCTTTCCGATGAAGGATATGCCTAGCTCATCAAATCAGGAGATACCTAGTACATCTAGTCAGGAATTAGTTGAGATTCCTGATCCTACCATTTCGATAGAACACACTGATAATTCTGTGGAGGATGACAATGAAGTTCCTGTTAGGAGCAAGAGACAGAGGACTGCAAAGTCTTTTGGTGATGATTTCATTGTGTACCTTGTGGATGACACCCCCAGGACCATTTCAGAAGCTTATGCATCTCTTGATGCTGACTACTGGAAGGAAGCTGTCCGTAGTGAGATGGATTCCATCTTAGCTAACGGAACCTGGGAAGTTACTGATCGTCCTTATGGGTGCAAACCTGTAGGATGTAAGTGGGTGTTCAAGAAAAAGCTTAGGCCTGATGGTACTATTGAGAAGTACAAGGCGCGGCTTGTGGCCAAGGGTTATACCCAGAAAGAAGGAGAAGACTTCTTTGATACTTACTCACCTGTGGCTAGGCTTACCACGATTCGGGTGCTACTTTCGTTGGCTGCCTCGCATCGTCTTCTCGTTCATCAAATGGACGTTAAGACAGCTTTCCTAAATGGAGAGTTAGACGAGGAAATTTATATGGATCAGCCCGATGGTTTTGTAGTACCTGGTCAGGAAGCAAAGGTGTGCAAGTTATTAAAGTCTTTATACGGCCTTAAGCAAGCTCCTAAGCAGTGGCATGAGAAGTTTGAAAGAACTTTAACTGCTGCAGGTTTCGTTGTTAACGAATCTGATAAGTGTGTGTACTATCGCTATGGTGGGGGCGAGGGAGTTATTCTCTGCCTTTATGTCGATGACATATTGATCTTTGGAACCAATCTTGATTTAATCAAGGAGGTTAAGGATTTCTTATCTCGCTGTTTTGAGATGAAGGATCTTGGAGTAGCTGATGTTATCTTAAATATCAAGCTGCTGAGAGATGGTGATGGTGGGATTACACTGCTTCAATCTCACTATGTGGAAAAGATCTTGAGTCGCTTCGGGTATGACGACTGCAAGCCTTCTCTGACACCATATGATCCCAGTGTGATGCTTCGAAAGAATCAGAGCATTGCTAGAGATCAACTGAGATATTCTCAGATCATTGGCTCGCTTATGTATTTGGCTTGTGCCACAAGGCCTGACATCTCTTTTGCTGTAAGCAAGTTGAGCCGGTTTGTTTCCAACCCGGGAGATGATCATTGGAATGCGCTAGAGAGAGTTATGCGCTATTTAAAAGGCACTGCGAGCTATGGAATTCACTATTCTGGTTATCCTAGAGTACTGGAAGGTTATAGTGATTCCAATTGAATATCTGATGCTGATGAGATTAAGGCCACGAGTGGTTATGTGTTTACACTCGGTGGTGGAGCTGTTTCCTGGAAGTCTTGCAAGCAGACCATCTTAACGAGGTCAACTATGGAAGCAGAACTCACAGCGTTAGACACAGCCACTGTTGAAGCAGAGTGGCTTCGAGAGCTTTTGATGGACTTACCTGTGGTTGAAAAACCCATACCCGCTATCCTTATGAACTGTGATAATCAAACTGTGATAGTTAAGATTAAAAGTTCTAAGGATAATTTAAAGTCATCAAGGCATGTGAAAAGGAGATTAAAATCTGTCAGAAAATTGAAGAACTCCGGAGTTATTGCGTTGGATTATATCCAAACGTGTAAGAACTTGGCAGATCCTTTCACAAAGAGTTTATCACGTAACGTGATAGATAATGCATCGAGGGAGATGGGTTTGAGACCCACCGTATGAGTTGTCCACAGTGGTAACCTATTCTATGTGATCGGAGATCCCGTGAATTAGAAGTGGAAGACAAGCTGTTGGTCGGCTGAGAGGAGAGTATCCTTACATTTTACTATCCCACTCCGCAAAGATGCAATACTCTCCTGATCTGCATGGCAGGTTGATATTTATCTTAATGTGTTCCAAGCGGCTTACTTTTATAAGCGGAGATGTTATCCTGCAGAGCATCTCTTGAGGAATACACCTATATGAGTCTGACTGTTAAACGTCGAAGTCTATGAGAGTTGGGTGCTCTTTAATAAACTCATGAAAGGCCTTGGAGTATGACGTATAAGCTCCACCCGCGGGGAAGCCTTGCGGTAGCCTAGTATCGGTCAAGGGCTTGTGTGAAACTAGGTCGCAGCAAACTTGTAGTTCAAGGCATAGTCCACTATTCAAGTTGCGGTCTAACGTAGCATAAGTTTCTAAGTGAAAGTTCAACTTAACAGTCTCCACTAAGCACCGGTATATAAAACAATGTTTTGGAACAAATGTGATATAATGTGCCAATGAGACTTTGTGAGGGATTGCTGGAATTTTAGTGTACTTGGGCCAAGGCCCAACTAAAATCCGAAATTCTCATGGCCCATTCTGGTTGGCTGGTTGTGCATGTAAGTGACTAATGTTTAGTCCCATACTGCTTGTGGAGAGTGAGCTGCACCACTTTATATAGTGGGATGTTCTAGTACTAGTATGAGCTAGTGAGAACAAGAGAAGATGAAGAGTGCCACACGCGCGCTCCTCCTCCTCGCTCGCCTCGCCACACCTCGCCTCGCCTCGCCTCGTCACGACACGTCACGACGCGCCGCGGGTTGCGGGAATCTCGCCGAGCCGAGCTTATATTTTTGCAGTCCGGGAAAATTAATGAGTCATTGATTAGTAATTAACGGACGCGTTAATTCCTCGGCCGTTTCCGATCCTTTATGATCGTGGGGCTGTTACCGACTTAAACGTGCGGCTACGCCCACGTCCTACCCGAGCCGCACTATATATACAGCCCGGGGCAAACCCTAGCCGCATATACGCAATACATGGTCTCACACCGTTCCAGAACCTTGCGCCGCTGTCTTCCAAGCCTTCTCCATCCCGTCTTCCGGCGTGCACCGGTTGAAGGGACAGTAGGCCTCCGGAACCCCGCCTCTTGTGATCCTGTACGGGAGAGGGGCGATCAGGTTTTTGGGGAGCGCACTCGCGCGACTACTGGCTTCGAGTTCTTCCCCAACGACGACTTCTTCCCCGACATCGACAACATGGGCGACACGGGGAACTCCAGCGGCACTGCTGCCGCTGCACTGTACGTGTTCTTGATCTTCCTATATGATGTTATGCTAGAGTTTCTACTTGTAGTACATGCTCTAGATTCAATCTGTTTATCTACTGTTTACGTAGATCACATGATTAGTTTAATCTGGATTATTCTAGTCATGAATTGTTTACTGTTTTCGCGAATTAAATCATATGCTAAATCGCCTAATTATTCAACAATCCAAAAACCTGATTATAGGCAATTAGCACCTGCTGGCTTTATCGCGTCTACAAAGCCGTTTCCCTTTAAAGGGGTATTGTATAAGCGGTGGCGCATGAGAGCAGTGTTATGGTTTCAGAACATGAACTGCTATGCGGCCACCAAAGGCAAGCCTGATGGCGAGCTTGATCCTGCACAGCAGGAGGCTTTTGAGAAGCTCGATACCATGTTTAAGAGTGCCCTTCTGAGTATTCTTGACGATTCCATTGTGGACTCGTATATGTCGTTTTCTAACGGCAAGGACATGTGGGATGCGCTCGAGGCCAAGTTTGGGGTCTCGGACGCGGGCAGCGAGTTGTATGTCATGGAGCAATTCTATGACTACAAGATGACTGATGAGCGCTCTGTTGTACAGCAGGCTCATGAGATACAGTCACTCGCTAAGGAACTTGAGCACTTTACGTGTATTTTACCGGACAAGTTTGTGGCCGGTGGCATTATCGCCAAGCTCCCACCTTCGTGGAGCAACTTTGCTACTTCTCTGAAACACAAGAGACAAGAGTTTTCCGTTTCGGATCTCATTGGGTCGCTTGATGTGGAAGAGAAGTCGAGAGCGAAGGATACACGTGCTCGAGTTACCGAGGCTGGTTCTAGTGCCCATGTGGTACAGAAGAAGAACTACCGGCCGCCCCACAAGCCCAAGTTTAACAAGAACAACTCTGGGGGCAAGGGCAAGCCTGATGGAAAGTACAAGCCATCACAGCCTACCAACTTCAAGAAGAAGAACAACAAACCGAGGAAGGGTTCATGCCATGTTTGCGGTGATCCTAATCACTGGGCACCTCGTTGTCCCAACCGCCATGAGCTGCGCGAACCTGAGAACAATGGCAAGAATGCCAATGTTGTCATTGGTGATACAGAGATGAAGGATTCAGGGTACGGTATATTTCCTACCATCCTTTCAGTGTGTCATTCTCCTGAATGGTTGATTGACACTGGCGCCAATGTACATGTTTGTGCTGATGCCTCGATGTTCTCTTCTTACCAGGTCACAGGGACTTCTCCCGTGCTGATGGGGAACGGGTCACATGCTTTTGTTCGTGGTGTTGGTACGGTCGATCGTGGTGTTTTGGCAGCGGATCCTGCCAGGGTGGATTTATAATCGTAATGAGCAAAACCTTTTCCTATATTTCTTGACAGTTCTCTCGTGACCCATTGCCGGTTATGTCCATCATTTGTTCTTCACGTCAAGGTGACCGGTGGCAGGTAGCTAGTAGCTGGTTGGGTGAGAATGAGTGAGACCGTGGGTGAGCTGTGAGCCTCGGGGGCAAGAAGGTGGTGGACGTCGCCTCGCTTCTGTTCGACCGTGGGGTCGTGCGCGACGACGCCGGGCTCGGTGAAGCATTCGCCCGCGACCATCGCTCCCTAGCGGCGGTCGGCGACGACCGGCTCGGTGACTGGGACCTGAGCAGGCGGCCGCCTGGTGCCGTCGTGCTCGCGAGGTTCCGGTTCACCGACGCCCTGCTCGGCCGATTGGGGAAAGGCATGGAGTCGGAGACCTCGGCGCGGCGGTGCATGTCGTACGCGCTAGCGTGCGGCGCCGTGTGGGCTGGCATCGTACACGTGCGAGGCGCCAACAGCAGCGACGCACATCGTTTTGGTTTCGTGACCGGGTAAAGGCCGCGCGTGAGCCCGCCGTTGCCGGGCAAATACTTCGGCAACTGCCTCGATCTCTGCCGCGTGGAGGCGGCCACCCGCGAGCTCACAGCAACGCTGGCCTCGGCGGCGATCTGGCGGGAGAGCGAGGGGCTCGCGGAGGACGGGCGCGCGGTGGGGCCGCCCGCGGAAG
Organism: Poa annua; assembly: GCA_026929855.1. NCBI lineage: Eukaryota > Viridiplantae > Streptophyta > Magnoliopsida > Poales > Poaceae > Poa > Poa annua. The sequence continues at coordinate 60,168,065 of CM049434.1, forward strand.
GTGGAGATCGTGTCCGTCGAGAGGACGCAGGCGCTGGCACTGGCGGAGAACCTGGACGGCTGCGACGACATCGAGGTCGGGGTAGCGCTGCTGCGCGGGGACATGGAAGCATTCCGGGCGTTCTACCGCGACCTTGTCGCGAGCATTGCAGAGTGACGGCAAATCGGGGTCTGTCAAGACGAGGCCTCACCGAATGGCGGCAGGTGTGGTGGTGGCCATGGGGAGCCGGCGTGGTGGCACTAGACGCTAGGAGAGGCAGGGACATGACGGGAGGTCGATGACGATATGGAATTTTCTCTCCAGTCCAACGTGGCATTGACCGGTTACTATCGCATTGCCAAGTCTACGAAACCGCTTCCAAAACAGCTTAAAACTGGTCTAGGGGTGTTTTGTCCGATATTGCAAACTTGAGGGGCTATGTACCCGGTTTTGAAGTTTGGGGGGCTAGTTGACCCGGTATATGAACTTCTTTCCTTCCCGAGCTGCACGGCTGCACCAGACCAAAATGGCCCGCATAGTTCAAACTATTTACAAAAATTATGCCATCCTATATAAGCCCAGCCCACTCTTGCAATCCCAACAGTCCCCACCCATTTTCCCCTCCTCCCAGCTAGGGTTAGGTTTCACTGCCAGGCCGCCGCCGCCGTTCCCCGGCGCCATCGCAAGCCGTTCCCCGCCTCTGACGTGCAAGCGCCCCTCCCCTGCTCCGTTCCGGACCTCCTGCAGCTCGCGCCGCTGCCAAATCGACTAGGCGGACCACGGGTACCCGTCAGCCGCCGGCGACAGGAGCAGTTCGAGCCGCCACCGCCGCCGTTCAAGGTTCACTGCCACCCCGCCGGCTGTCCATCTGCTGCAGATAGGAGTTCTCTGTACGCCGCCTCAAGCCAGGCCTGTCCGCCGTCGTCCATGAGATCCTGCCTGTCGACTTGGTCAAGATCTGCTCTCGCGCGAGTCCTTCCTGGGGCACCACTGCTACCTCACCGAATCAAGTTCATCTCCAGCAGCCCAATCATCTCTCTTATTATTTTTGGATTATTTTTGTACATGGATGACTACAGACCATTTGGTGTACCAGCTAACAATGCTACTGCTAATCTTATCTTCCACAGAATCTACTGGATATCTCTTGTTATATTATTTACACTTTCTACAAGGCCACGAATACCTCCTCTTATAAACCAAAAGTGAAAATGTAAAAGCGAAAATAAATTCTCACCAAACACTCGAAAAATTATTTTAATAAAAACACGTTAATTTTATCTAAAAAAGGTAAATTGCGAATTCAGCTTTCAAAAATAGGTAGTTCGTTTCAAATAAGGATTTATACAACTTCAACAATCAGGGACATTCCACACATTTTACTCCAAAGCTACAATTACACTATAGCTATGTCTGCCAAACATCAAATTTCTGCTTTTAACAGTTGTTTCATACATCTGTTTTTTAACAGCCCACAGCTACAGCTGCTTCTAAATAGCTGCAGCCCAAACAAACAGACCCTTAGCGGTCTTGGCAACACAGGAAGGAAGGTAACATGTGTTACAGGCTTATAGCACACCAGCGAACACACAATCGATTTGTCGCCACACCTTCATTGTGCACGCTTAGACAGGGACAATTGTTTAACCACGAAAAACCATGCCACTTGTAAGATGAAATTTGCACTATTGCCATTTGAGACATGGTTTCAATTCAGCGCTGGCTGAAATCACCTCAAAATCTTAGTCGCCCTAGATTGTATCTCTCTCCTCTCCGTTGTAAGGTAGCACACACATGGATGTGAAGTCCTTCTGTTGGTGTTCAACAGGAGCAGGCACACCGGAGTTTTGGTCAAATTGGACATATCTAGAGCTTTTGATTCGATCTTCTGGAGCTACTTGTTTGAGGTGCTAAGACATATGGGCTTTGGAGTTCTGTTTCTCAAATGGATTGCCTTGTTACTATACACGGGAAGCACGCAGGTGCTGGTGAATGGAGCGGCGTGGAGAAGCATTAAGCAGAGGCGAGGTCTGCGACAGGGGGATCTGACATCACCAATGCTTTTCGTGTTGGGGATGGAGGTTCTCACCGCAGCGGTGATTCGCGCAGCCGAGTTGCAGCTGTTCGAGAACATAGCAGGAATCACGCCGCTGCAGCGCCTGTCTGTGTATGCAGATGATGTCGTATGTTTTGTCAAACCGAATCATGAGCTACAGGCGATCAAGGAGATTTTAGGGCTGTTTGGGGAAGCCTCGGGGTTGCATATAAACTATCAGAATACCTCGGCGACGCTGATCAGAGGGACAAATGAGGAGGAGAACAGGGCCAGGGAAACGCTGGGCTGCAAAATTGAGCACTTTCCGATTCGTTACTTGGGACTTCCGCTCGCTTTGCGGCCCCTAACCAAAGCGAAGTGGCAGTCGCTGCTAGACAGAGTTCTCAATTTCATCCCAGCGTGGCAAAGGGGTATGATCGTCAGATCTAGCAGGCTAATGCTGATTAAAACCGTGATCATAGCGAGGATGGTGCATCAATTGCCGGTGATGCGAGCGCCGGTGTGGCTACTGGAAGAAGTCGAAGGCTGGTTGCGGGCTTTCTTTTGGGTTGGGAAGAAAACAGTTAATGGAGGCAAGTGTCTGGTCTCTTGGGATAGTATCAGCAAGCCACGCGATTTCGGTGGGTTAGGACTTAAAAACCTAGGTTTGGAGGGCCTAGCCTTAAGAGTACGGTGGGTGTGGCTCTGCAGAACCGATAGCAATCGCCCATGGCAGGGGTTGCCGATGGTGGAGGATAAGAAAACGTTGAGGATCTTCCAGAGCTTGATCAGGATCGAGGTAGGAGACGGCAGTAGGGTTCGTTTCTGGACCGATAAGTGGATCAATGGTCGCACAACAACTGAAATCGCACCTATCATCGTGGAAGCGGTGCCCAAACGAAGAAGGAATGCTCGTTTGGTGGTGGACGCCATGCAGGAGAACAGTTGGATGCTGGATGTCCTTGGGGACCTGTCGACGGAGGGAAGCACACAGTGGGTGAGGCTTTGGCTCGCTGTGAATGGGGTGCAGAGGAATGAGGCCGTGGAGGACAGGTTCATCTGCATGCCGTCGAAGAATGGACGTTACTCGGCTAAATCGACCTACTGGGCGCTGTGCCAGGGGCATCCAAAGGACAGGATGGCGTCGCCAGTTTGGAGATCCTACGTGCCACTCAAATGCAAGATTTTTGCATGGTTGGCACTGAGACGAAGGCTTTGGACAGCGGATAGACGCACCAGGCACGGGTTGCAGGATGAAACGAACGCCTGTTTCACATGTCTACAGGAGGAGGACACAACCGATCATATTTTGGTGTGCCAAGCAAGTTTGGCTGGGATGTCTACACAAGGTGCGCATATCTTTGCGCGAACCACAGGATAATGGATCTTTCAGCTCTTGGTGGAGGAAGGCGAGGCTGCAGACTGCGGAGAGGGATCATAGAAAATTTGACACTCTGGTTATCCTTGTAGCCTGGATGATTTGGATACAAAGCAATGCGAGAGCCTTCCATAACGTGAACCAGCAGTGTAGTGAGTGGGAGCTGATTAGGAGGATTAGAGAGGAGTTTAAGGTTTGGGAGTTTGCGAGATTAGGAGTAGGAGGAGGGGGTATTGTGAGAGAGTAGGCTTTTGTTTTTTCGGTGTGGTGTTTTTAACCAGTCTAAATTGTTTGCAATTTAGCTGGTTATCTTGTAATTGGTGTTGTCTCGTTCTATAAAAATTTGGTATGCCTTTGGATACCCGCTAAAAAAGAAGTCCTTCTGTTGGAGATCATCAAAGACACAGCTAGCTGGGCAGCACTACCACAGGCAGGCGACCAGGTGGTTTCCAGGATGCAGTGAGCGAGGTAGATGATTGCCGGCGGCATCTTGTGTCTGGAGCGTCGAGTACGGGTTCATGATGCCGAGTGAAAAATCATGTCAGGTTACTCTATGTTCAGTTTACTCTTTGAGTTTCTACTCAATAGTGCTATCTATTTTTTTTTACCATGGGTTATATAGCTCACTTCGGAAGAGTATTGGACTTAGTCCGACAACCTGGACTCAGTTTGAGTTTTATTTCTTTTCTTTTAGCAGTCTCTCGTTCTATTTCACATAGATGGTACTCTGGAAAACAAACAGTATAAATTTGAGGACATCAAACCAACCAACATGCATAAACATATGATAAATTATAGGTTTCTTTCGTTCTACCAGTACAGTGATACACAAAAAAATTGTGTATTCGTGAAAAAACTAGAGGATTGCATCTCAGAACAAAATCCCACACACATTTAAATTATTATTATTATAATTCTGGTGCAACATTTTATTTTATTTAGACATATTATAGAACATTACATGATAATGTTCATATGAAGCAGCAGCAATCCATGAAGTTTGGTGGCATGAGCTCGCCGCCCCTTTGGTATCCTTGATTCTTGCAGTAGTTGCTACAATCTGGCCGAGAAAAACATTGCCCATACTTCGATTCATCTCCTGCATCTGCAAAGGCGATTTATTTGGTGAATTCATGCTATCACCACAATATGTTTCAAATATAATAAAGCAAATCGACTACAATTGGGCCTGCTCAGGGATTTCACAGAAAAAAGCGTACATACACAGAAGTTGGTAGAAAATTGAAGGGACTTACAGGCAGAGGAAATGAGTGCAACTGTAGTTACAACAATGAGAAGGATCATGCACACGAAATAAGAAATTGATGGTGCCATCTGTCTCTTCATCCAATGCTAATGAATCTCTCTCAAGTTAGTTGTTTAGAGAGATAAAGGTCACAGTGATGGCTTGCAGGGATTTCACACACACACACATATATACGGTAAGGATTAATCATATGATTTAATTGCTACCAAAGAAAAAATATCCAGCTTATCTATATTTAGCAGTGAATTTCTGCATTTATTGCTCGTAATTTAGTGTGATAAATGTTTTCTATTTATGCGTGCCGCATAAGATCTGTAGGAGACTATGAGATATATATAGTAGCGGGTTAATGGTAGATAAGTCACATTTTCTCTTAGCCAACCACGTCATCTAGATAATACATCAAATTTAAGTCGTACAATATATTATCTCTTATTATGCATAAAAACTAATGATTATTAATTTATTATTAAATTTGTTTAGTACAAAAATTGTGTTACCGAGAAAATATATATGATATACTAGAGAAAATAGCCTTATTATAAAAGATTTTAAATATTAAGAGATAGCTGAACTAAGAGAAGGCAATTTCTCATTCTTTATTCTTGCTTCAACTAAGCAGAAAATAAATGCGGGAAATGAATAATGACATCACCCCATTGTACACACTCTTGGAACATAAGGGAGAGGTTTTGTGCCACAATAGTGCCCTCCTTTGTCCTGTTCTCCGACTAAACTAGATCATGTAGGCGCGCGTTGCCGCGCCCGTCTATTGGGCTGTGAAATGATAGTAGTGGATGATTTTTTAAAGTAAAAAATATGTATATTAATTGCTTTCATCAGTTTAGACGGAAGTTGTGGGCTGTGTATCTTCTATAGAATGGACTATGGGGTTTCAAATCTTGATGCACACATTCTCACAAATTCATATTATTTTGGTCATTACAAATTATATTCCTCTCCAAGAAATACACAAATATCGGATAAGAACACTTCATACTCAACATGATAGCTTATCCACCTCTCCAAACCGAATTCTTGCCTTCATATATGTATATGTATTAACTGGTACACACATCTGTACAAGAATCTTGTAAAAATCGACATTCGCGGCCAACTTTTACCCATCTTTAGAGCATCTCTAGTGGATGGTGTATATGGAGGCGTATGTTAAATATACACGATGGAGCTGAAAAAATGCTTCCTAGTGGCTTGTGTATACGGTCGTGGGAGTTTTCAGGACGTGGATAGGAGGCTACTGGTCGTGGAACTAAACACCACCGAGCCACGCTGGTGGAGTGACGAAAAGGAGACAAAAAGAGGCAGAGCTCTCGGCCCGCCTCCCGCCCCCGTATGGATCCTCACCGGAGGAGGACGCCTGGAGGCCGTCTCCGCCCTTCTCCGGCCACAGAAGATATGTGCTCCATCTTATTTTTTCCACCGATGCGAGAGATGCGAGAGAGAGAGCCGGAGGCGTCGATCTGGAGGCATCGGACGCTGTTTTGCGCTGGGCGGTGCGAGGCGGCCGGTGCTGGGCGGGGAGAGGCGGAGCTGGGCGGCAGGGGACGGAGCTGCGCGGCAGTGCGGCGCTGGGCGGGGCTGGGCGGCGGGGCAGCGCGGGACTTCGCGTCGGGGCCTGTGCGCTGGGTCGCGGAGAACGGCAGGGGATGGAGCTGCGCGTCGCTGGAGGCGCTGGGCGGCGGTGCAACTGCGCTGGGCGGGGCTGCGAGGGACTTCGCGTCAGGGCCAGATTGTGGTCTGGGGCTAAAATAGCTGTGCTTTGGTAGTGCTTTGCTTGTCTATGTCAATTTCTACGGTTTTGGTCCTAGTTTGCTACAGTACTATATTTGTTATTAGTTGTGTGCATTTGTTGATTATTTGCAGATGGATAGTGACCAAAGCTTCGTCGACACCATGGGTTTTGGTTACACACAAACACAACCAGAAAGTTCAATTGGAGAGTAGGCAACTCCATCAACTGGCCCTGACGCGAAGTCCCTCGCAGCCACGCCCAGCGCAGTTGCACCGCCGCCCAGCGCCTCCAGCGACGCGCAGCTCCATCCCCTGCCGTTCTCCGCGACCCAGCGCACAGGCCCCGACGCGAAGTCCCTCGCAGCATCTACTAGTAGAAAACAGGTCTTCGAACCCAGCCGAAATACCCCATTTGTCCCGGTCGCATTACAAACCGGGACAAATGGGGCCAAATAGTTGGTCCCAGCCTCCACGCGCTCCAGAATCGAACCTTTTGTCCTGGTTCCAGCCACGAACCGGGACAAAAGGTCACCGCACCCCTTTTTTCCCAGTTCCAGCCACGAACCGGGACAAAAGGTAGGTGACTATATATTTAAAAAATGTTTGACACTTAAAAAAAATTCATTTTTGACACTTAAAAAAATGGAAAATTATATTTATGAAAATAATTTGAAGAATCCCTTCGGCATAATTGTTTACTATACCAAGATGCACTCATTTGTGTAATATGAGATCTTTATCACAAATTATGCCGAGGAAATGACCTTTTTGTGATAGACCTTTTTATACATGAGGAAACTTCTAGATGTTTATAAATGATAGACCTTTTTGTGAAGACATTTTTTTGGTAATTTTGTAAAAATTAAGTTTATCATTTTTCATAGCAACTAGTACACATATAAGGACTCCATGCCAGAGGATATCTGTTTTTAGGATTTTTTCATTTTATTTCATTTTCTTGAGAAAATTGTCAAAATGGCCACCATGACTATTCATCGATGAGGTCTATTTTTCTAAAGCTATCGATGGTTCTATGATATAACCAATAGCTTTGTATCTTAAAATGATTGCTATCGATGGTCATTTTTGGCACTTAAAAAATGGAAAATGATATTTATGAAAATAATTTGAAGAATCCCTTCGGCATGATTGTTTCCTATACCAAGATGCAACTATTTGTGGAATATGAGATCTTTATCACAAACTATGCCGTGGAAATGACCATAACTTGATCATTTGGCTTGAAACTTAAAAATGTTTATAGATGATAGACCTTTTTGTGAGATTTTTTTTGCAAACTTAAAAATGTTTAAAACGATCAAAAACGGTCGCGATGACTATTCATCGAAAGAGGTAAGATTTTCTAGAATTATAAATGTTTCTGTGATATAACCAATAGCTGTGTACCTTAAAATGATTTTTCCAAAAGATTCAGACCAAACTATCAAAAAGTTGTAGTTCAAATTTGAATTACTTTCAAATAATCGGCATAAACTCATTTAACTAGGCGAAATTAGGTAGAAATCAAGGAAAAACCTAATACTTGGGGATTATCCATCATATGTGTACTAGTTTCCATGAAAATTAAGTGGGTGCCATTTTGCATCATATTTTTTGTACTTTGTTCACAAAAAAACTCATTTTTTGCACTCAAAAAATGGAAAATGATATTTATGAAAATAATTTCAAGAATCCCTTTGGCATGATTGTTTCTTATACCAATATGCACCTATTTGTGGAATATGAGATCTTTATCACGAACTATGCCGTGGAAATGACCATAACTTGATCATTTGGCTTGAAGATTCTAAATGTTTATAGATGATAAACCTTTTTATGAAGATTTTTTTGGAAATTTTGTCAAAAATCAAGTTTATCATTTTTCATGGCAACTAGTACACATATAAGGACCCCATGCCAAAGTATATTCTTTTTTGAGGTGTTTATCGTTTTATTTCATTTTTTCGTTAAAACGATCAAAACGGTCGCGATGACTATTCATCAAAAGAGGTAAGATTTTCTAGAATTATCAATATTTCTGTGATATAACCAATAGTTCTGTACCTTAAAATTATTTTTCCAAAAGATTCAGACCAAACTATCGAATAGTTGTAGTTCAAATTTGAATTACTTTCGAATAATCGGCATAAACTCATTTAACTAGGCGAAATTAGGTAGAAATCAAGGAAAAACCTACTCCCTCCGTTCCCAAATGTATGACGTTTTAGGTTGTCAACATGTTGTCTACATACACACTAAAATGAGTGAACATGTCAACTAAAATATGTCTAGATACATTTGTATACATGTGAATGTAGACAGATGCTTAAACATCTTATATTTAGGAACGGAGGGAGTAATACTTGGGGATTATCCATCATATGTGTACTAGTTTCCATGAAAATTAAATGGGTGCCATTTTGCATCATATTTTTTTGCATTTGTTCACAAAAAAACTCATTTTTCGCACTTAAAAATTGGAAAATGATATTTATGAGAATAATTTCAAGAATCCCTTTGGCATGATTGTTTCTTATACTAATATGCACCTATTTGTGGAATATGAGATTTTTATCACAAACTATGCCGTGGAAATGACCATAACTTGATCATTTGGCTTGAAACTTCTAGATGTTTATAGATGGTAAACCTTTTTGTGAAGATTTTTTTGGAAATTTTGTCAAAAATCAAGTTTATCATTTTTCATAGCAACTAGTACTCCTATAAGGAGCCCATGCCAAAGGATATCTTTTTTGAGGTGTTTATCGTTTTATTTCATTTTTTCGTAAAACCGATCAAAATGGTCACCATGGCTATCGATGTTTCTGTAATGCAAAAGATGATTTGGATGTCATATTTGGATTCCTCTAATTTTTTGATCAATTTAGACATTTTATTTGTTAAATTCCGATTTAAGGATTTAAAAATACGAAGAAAAAGGCAAAAATAAAGTAAAAGTTATTTTATAATTATTTATTTCAATATTATAATTATATAATCATTACTGTTTATTTAATTAAATTTTTATAATTCAAGCAATGAAAAAGTGTAATATCATGACCGAGTGGTTAATATGATTGATGTTCTCAGTTCTCTCTTAGTATCTAATTTGAAAGGAACCTAAATGTTAAGCGTGCTTGGGTTGGAGCAGTTTGAGGATGGGTGACCGAATGGGAAGTTTGAATAGATTAAATAGTTTGACTTGAAATTAAGTGTATAGTTAGTGATGAAGTGTGTGGATTAGTGGGTAGTTAAATGTGTGGCTAAGTGAGAAACGGAAAATAAAAAGTTAAATAGAAAACATAAAAGAAAAACAAAAAACAGAAAATAAAATAATAAAAGAAATAGAATACAATAAAAAGAAAAAAAAAACAGGGATTGTTTTTTGTCCACGCAGATTGTCATTTGTCCCGGTTCGTGTTACAACCGGGACAAAAGGGGGGGCTTTTGTCCCGAACCCTTTGTCCCGGTTGCACGACCGGGACAAAAGGCGCTCTAGAACCGGGACAAATGGGTGGGTTGTCTACTAGTGATCAAGCAACACCATCAACGCATTTACACGTAGGGGTGGTTTATATAGACCAGAAATATGACCGTTGAAAATATAGGAGTTTGAAAATACAGCCGTTGGAATATACACGTTCTCATTTATATGTTCCACTGAAAAATTGGAGGTGTATATTTTAACAAGGTGTATATGGATGTGTATATAGAGATATACACGTCCAAATATACACCATTCACTACAGATGCTCTTAGATAGACATAAATGAGCCCGACGTTGTTTGCTCCTAGTTTGCTGAAACATAAATGGATTTGATTGCAATAACACGTGCTAAATCATAAAAAAAATCTTGCAGGAAAAATCATAAGTTTTATAACCGCTGGATTGGTAACAATACTAACCATGACAACAACCGCATCTCCAAAGAAGACCTAATAATTAATAAACAGAGATTCTAGAGTACGCATACCATGAACCAGGCTATTGATGTACACCATTGCACTAACGAATTATCGAGTTGATTATAAATTTGAAATGGCCCAACTATATTTCTCAATATACAATATGATATGCGCAATAAGGGAAACCATTAGTTCATCGAGAGGACTGGTGTCATCAGCAGATTTTGTTGAAGGGCCGCTGTACCATGCAAGGATTACATGATCATTGTTGATTGGGTCTCCAATAATTGGAAAATGAATTACACATCCCAAAGGTATAATGAAATCAAGAAATACTGACAGCTAATTGCATAGCTTGGATGGAGCTGCATGGAAACAACTACCCAGTTAGCCATTCATGGAGTAAAACGGCTGGACGATTTTAATGGAAGTAGCTAGCAGAAGTAAAGATAGCCTTTTGTAATTCCTGCGTGTACAATTTTTTGTATATCTGATCAACATCTAAGCCAATAAATCAGGTAAAGAACAGATGAATGTACATATATACCAATAAAAGGTGCTTCCTCTTAGCTACTCTAAAAAAAAACTCGGTAACTATTGATTCCTCCTACCGCTGCATCTACATCTACACTACTATTAAAAGAGCAAACATATCGGGATACATTAAATATATGCCATCCAATTATCAATCAACGAACCAGATCGTCCACATGTCGAGTAGCAGACAACTTTGACCGGTCCAACAGTTATTCGATTCATAAACACGGAAAAAGAAAAACATCTGCGTACAACTAATCCGGTTTGGTCTGGGTTTCATGTTTATGTGTGCGGATCGATCTAGGTGTCATATGCGCATTGGGAAAGTTAATTGCAGCAGAAAGCTCCCGTACAAGGATCCATCTATCGTAGGCCTCCTTGACCAGACGCCGGCGCCCATCGGGTTGTCTTCGACAACACCATGGAAGGACGTCCGTTCAAGCCCTACAGATGGAGATACAAACAGGTCAGCCGTCAGCGGCAAGATGCAACATGTACGCTGGTGGAAGATACATGGCAGCGGTAGCGGGGATCGTTCTTCAAGTCGCGGGTGGTCGACGAGTCGCAGGGACGACAGTGCGGCTATGGCGGCCGACCTGGACGATGCGCTGATGGGCAAGAAGAATGGCATCAGGTCGCTGTTCGTGAGGATGGTGAGCAAGTAGATGGTGCCATGGTGGGCATCTTGATCGTTCTTCAAGTGGCGGGTGGCTGACGAGCCGCGGGACGACGGTGTGGCGATGGCTACCGGCCTGGACAACGGCCGCGCTGCGGGGCAAGAAGAATGGCAGCAGGTTCGTGAGGATCGTGAGAAAGCAGGTGGTGGGCATCTACTTAACAATCTGGCCATCTGGGTGCGGCACGGCCTTCGGAGGTGCGTCCAGAACGTCAAGGTCTCCACCGTTGGCGTCGATGCCATGAGGTACATCGGCAATCAGGGACGTGGTGTCGGCGACCATGAGCATGTCGGTCTAGTGGTCTACCAGACCATGTTCTATGTTATGCTTCGTGTGCAGCCACCTGTTGGCCGGCGAGCGGCGCCCGGTGACATCCTGAAACGGAACACGGACCTGCAGGAGATCCATCGCCTGACGCGCTCCCAGCGGCATCGAGCTGACTCTAAACATCTAGGACCACGACTCCATGAGTGAGTGACGATGAACCAGTCACCGGATCGACGTGGGGTCACGCTAGGCATAGGTCGCCCTAAGAATTCCAGTCGTAGGTCCCCTCCGCAACCGTCCGTTACGTCGCATCGGACGTTCGGAATTCAATCCCTCCACACAGGTTGCTTTCACGTTCGGAAATCAATCCTTCGCGTGGGGCCCGCCATGTGCCGCTGTGACTTTTCACCGGTTGCTTGCAGGAGCGTAGCTTGGCAGAGCCCGGCTGCATGCAGGGGACCGTGCTAGCTGCCTGGTACAAGGCGCTGCACCAAAAAATAAATATTTTTTTCTTTTGGGAAGAGTTAAGAACTCTATTGTTCTACTCATAAAAATACACACGATATATGTACGGAAATATAAATAAGAATTAACAACAGAACAAAATAATCGAACTTGCACAACAAAAAATAATAGAATACTGAACCTTCTAACATGAATACAACATTATTTTTTAACAAAAAGGTAGAGCACAAGTCAACATTGCAAACGGTAGTTAACAACAAGGACGGAGAGAACGAAGCAAAAGATAGTTTTATGGTTGCAGCAAAACTTTATGTACTTCTACACCAAGAAAAAAAAGAATGTACCAAAGGTCTCCCAATAAAAACAAAAAAGATTGAAACAAAATAATTATATGTTTGTAGCACAATTTTCGTACTTTCTACAAAAATGTATCATTGCACAAAACGCTCAGAACAAAAAACTGAAAATAATTGAAGCAAAATTTTTTTGTGTTCATAACATAAATTTTGAATTCTCACAACAAATAATAAAAACATATGTTAGCAAAAAGTTCAAAAACAAAAAGCTGCAAACTATCGACACAAAATTCTTGTATGACCATAGCCTAAAATTTGAACTTTTACAACAAGTAAAAACGTCTTATGTAACATCGCATAAAAAATCTCAAAACAAAAACTAAAAACTAAAAACTCTCGAAACAGAAAAATTATAAGTTTGTAGCATAAATTTCGTACTTTTACAACAAATAAAAAGGCATTTATGAATCCTTGCAGCAAATAAGGTTCACAACAACAATACCCAAAAACGATAGTGAAAATTTTGTGTAAGCTCGCACACCATGTCATTGCTTGCAGAGTTCCATGTCGGCGGCCTCGCAACATCGACTCTAGTGACGCAACAGACTCGTAGCGTCGTCGCTGAACATTTAAAGTGTCAACGCAGGGTTGCACAATTTGCAGCAAAAATTATGGCGATAGAAGGGCAACACTATATTTATTTTTAAAAGCTAACAGCATAAACGTACTTACGTGTGCACAGCACATCAGCACATGCATATATTATTTATGTATCCACATAAGTTCAGTGGTCCCGCCCCTACCGTTGCAATGCATGCATATCAGCTGCACAAGAATCCCACAGAAGTAGCGAGTTTTTATTATAAATAATACGATTTTTTAATACAAATTCGCATTATAGCGCGCGGAATAAATAAATTTCAAAACTAGGGCGCGGTCGGCCTGACCCGTGCCGATCGGCACGACCCGTGCCGAAAAGCTTCGGTCGGCGGGACCCGCACCGACGGATGCATGCGGCAGAGGCTGAGCAGGCCGGGCCCCCACCTTTCGGCGCCGCTCGTGCCGATCGGCACGGCTCGTGCCGATCTAGACCGAGTTAACCCCGCGCCGGCTGCCTCTCCTTTCTCCCTTCTTCTTCTTCCTCCCATCGACCCAAGCGAGCAGCACGCTCAGTTCTTCCTCCCCCACGAAAACTCTGCCAAATCTTGCCCAAATAATTAGTGTGAGCAGGTTAGATTGCTAGGAAACAAGAGAGGAGGACTAGGGCATCAAGGATCTGTCCATGCAGTAATTTTTGATGGATTCGTTTTAAGGAGAGGAGGTGAAGGATTGGAAGCAATTGAGGCCAACAATGGTGGATAGCAGTGGTGGGAGCTCGTGTTGGAGGAGGAGGTGTGGTGGTGGAGCAGTGGTGGCGGTAGATTGAGGCCGGGAACGGAAGAACCGGGCTTTCCACGCGTCAAGGGTAAACCCTAAGTAATCACTAGATGAATCTTGTTTATATTTTGTAGTGCATTTATTTCTTATGTATGTGTTAGCTGTTAAATATTTGTGTCGGTGGATGTGATAGGTGTACCGGACAATTTTTTTGTCGGTGGTTTATAATTATTCTGTTAATATTGTTGTATAAATAAATTTGAGGACTATTATATATATATATATATGTGAATTAGGCGGGTTTTTGTGCCGGTCGATATTAATGGGTGTATGTTGGTTCTTTGTTATTATTTGAGGACTATTAGTAATATTGGTAATATTTTGGGTGGTCGCAGTATTTTGTAGCGTATTATTTGACGGAATTAATTTGTTTAGGTAATGGAAGTCGTTGATTTTGTTGTGCACTTCGGCGCCGGTAATGTCCGTGTTACGGAGACTGGGGTTGATCTTAGTGAATTTAATAATATGGTGATGCAGTTACCAGACCCAGAGAGAGCTAGAATAGCAGCAGTGCAGGAGTTTTTCACTGGAAATTTTGGGTACAATCCTAATATGTTTACGGTTAAGATTCAGTCAGTGTGGTCCAAATCCCGTACAAATATTTTTCGGGAGTTGTTACCGCTGGATCGAACTGGTCAGTGGATAGCTTGGCTAGCATCATGCAAACGTCGAGGCACCCAACCAGAAATCCTGCTCATATTTTATCCGAAGCAGAACAATTTAGAACAAGGTGGCGGAGATTTTCAGCATGGAGAGAGCAGTGAAGCTACTCATTCAGAAAATGTGGACATTCCTGAACAGTATGCGCCAGCACTTAGTGTTGAGTCGGAAGGACCTCCGCCACTTGGAGAGGCTGATGCGGATGAGTACGAAGGTACTATGCAAGAAGAGATGTTGGCTGAAGATGAGGACGGTGTTGCAGAAGATCTTAATTTAGGTGATGAAGATGTTGGCAATGAGGATGAGGTAGATAATGATGAAGAAGATAATGTTGGAGATGTGCCGCTTCCTGAGTCCTGGAATGTCGACACTTTGTGCACCAGAGACCGTGCATACTGGTTGACTACACGTCGGATTGTGTTCGACGTCTTGGTGGAGGAGATGTCGCAACACCGTGTTATGAGACAGTTTGGACTTCGCCAGTGGGCCGTGCCTCCTACTAGAGCTACACTTCCTCAGCACGTGCACAAATAAGTACTACAACTTATATTTCAAATGTGGGGTACTAGTGCTGTTCTACTACGTACTTAGGCTTTGTGTGCAATTCGCAGGAAAGGACGGCAGGGAGAGAGATCGCTCGCATCTTATATGCAGACGATCATACCATACATACAAGAATGGGGGAGTGCGACGGATCCGGCAAATTTATGGCCCGCAGAAGCACCCTTTGTGCTAGCTGATTTTGAGGAGTACCTCCGGACGTACAGGCTCGCCTGTCGCACTCGTCTGGTTACGAGTGCCGACCCTGACGACCTTCCTGCGGCTGATATCACGGCCATGTACCCAACTCAGGGAATCGGGGCTCGGGGAAACACAGCGGTACGTGTTCTAGGTTCAGTACTCTACTATGCACTGTACGTACTACAGTACAAACATATCTGACACTTCATTTATATTTTACAGGCCGACATCATAGCAGATATTCAGCCGGACGTCGCTGCGTACTACCCCGTCGTTGGTGCCCAGCACCAGTCGTGGTTCAAGCGTCTACAGGACAAGCTACGACGTGCTTACGGTGTGCTCACATGCACAGATGCTCGGGACGTTGTTCCACGCCATGCACCCCCGCGTCCCCCACGGCACTCCTCGGCATGGCTGTTAGGTGCCGCACATGTATCACCACCCCGTGACACCCCTCCTCGGCACGATCCACGCCCACGTTTTACACCTCAGCAGAGTCCTTGCACACGCCCCACGGACCACACATTTGCGTCTACCTCTCGCCAGCCGGACGCTATCGACCCTGGTCCATCCCAGCCACCTCTTTCACAGATTCCAGTGTATGTGTCCGGTCCTTCACAGCCGACTATGTTTATGCCGGCAACTTCACAGTCGCCATTGTTTATGTCGGGTCCTGCACAGCCTCCACTCTTTATGCCGGGTAGCTCATCCTGGCAGGCACACGCACCACCGTACACCGGGATGCCATATTCGTACGGTTATGGGGGCGGACCACAGTTCGTTGGAGCATCACACCAGCCGCAGATGGCCAATCTTATGGGCCAGTACTCTCAGCAACTAATGCACGGAGGTTAGAATTTTTTATTTCTCGTAGATATATAATTTATATCCAGACAGCTCACACTAACATATTATCTTGTGCAGGTGCAGATCAGGTGTACAACTCTCCCCAGTACGACTTGGACACCACTCAGGCATACGAAGGCGCCACCGATGCCCACTCAGCAGACACCACCTCCGGAGACAGCCCAGCCAGACGACGAGCATGACGATGCGCCGTTGCAAGGCCGCGGAATGCGGCAACACCACGCTCCCACGCGTTTGTCACCTTCCGGCCCTCGGCGTAGGAGGACGCGGTACCGTCGTCAGGTCGACGAGGACTGATGCTTTTACCTATGTACTATTCGATATTATGTACTACACATATTTCTATGTATGAGACATCTCTGTGTTCCGTTCGACCGTACTAGACATATTCGTATCTGCGAGACATTTCCGTAACGATTTGATTACGTAAACATACTCGGTAGAACATAACATATGAAGATAATAAATATAAGGTACACCACAAGGCGAGTACATACTGATCACAACATACGAGAAAAGAAATTACATAACACAATTTAAGACCACAATTTAAGACTCTACCTATCTCCCATCGATGCAACCTGCACCATCCGCCGATTTAGCTCCCTTGCCCTTGCTCGATGCTTCAGCCTTCTTCTCCTTGCCCTTCCTCGATGCTTCAGCCTTCTTCTCCTTCCCCTTCCTCGATGCTTCAGCCTCCTTCTCCTTCCCCTTCCTCGATGCTTCATCCCTCCTTTCCTTTGACGTCGGCATGAAATCGTCATCATCATCGCTGGAGACTACCCAAAGAAAGGACTCACCGTAAAAATAGCGGTCATCTTCGGTCCGCAGATACTGACCATTGGTAACCTTCCTATCATACTTATCTACAAGCCTCAGCATTTCTGCATGGATTTGTTGCGGGGTCCTATACGGAAACCCGTCTCGAACTTGTCTCGCCCCGAGCAAAGCGAGATGTCTCTCACTACCAATAATTTCTGAGATGGGAACTAACCTACCATCTACCTTCAAATCGGTGGAAATCATTGCGAGATGCTTCGAGGCGGCATCGTGAAACCCGGACACACACTTCTCACAGGGAACAATACACACCATCGTTGCGCTCAAGTGACTCACATGGCTACTTTCGAATGGGTTTTATAGGAAAACTGGAGTACAAGTAGGACGGAAGCGCCGGCGGGAGAATTCTGGCGGGAAACGGTGCCGGGAGAAATAGGTGGGAAACGGTGGCGGG
This sequence comes from Poa annua, assembly GCA_026929855.1. Taxonomy (NCBI): domain Eukaryota; kingdom Viridiplantae; phylum Streptophyta; class Magnoliopsida; order Poales; family Poaceae; genus Poa; species Poa annua. The sequence continues at coordinate 60,185,563 of CM049434.1, forward strand.
AGAATTCTCGCGGGAAAAGATGGCGGGAGAATTCTCGCGGGAAACGGTGGCGGGAGATTTCTCGTGGGAAACGGTGGCGGGGATGGCGGGAAACGGTGGCGGGAACAAAGTCTGTATGAAACTTTTCCCTCCACCTCTCTGAGCACATTTCGGCACGGCCCATGCCGATCGGCACGGCTTGTGCCGAAACGTGTTGCCGCACGTGAACGCCAACGAAAGCCATGCAGCCGTCGGCATGGCTAGTGCCGACCGTGTCTTTTCGGCACGGGTCGTGCCGATCGGCACGGGTCAGGCCGACCGCGCCCTAGTTTTGAAAATTACTGATTCCGCGCGCTATAATGCGAATTTGTATTAAAAAATCGTATTATTTTTAAAAAAAACTCCAGAAGTAGCTGTGACCCTGCCAATTGTGTTACGTGCACCGGTGATATACCTGGGGTCCACCATTGAAAAGTAGCTGCAGGAAAAAAAAAAGGAAGCCGCGCATCACAGCCGGAGAGCCATAGAACGGTGCGCGCGGAGCGACCTAACATTAGCGCGTATAGGTCGCCCTATAATAGTGCCGTACGACAGAGCGCACTGTCTGGTCATGGCTATGGACAATGGACTGGTTTCAGCTGGCCATGCACGTACGTGCACTACCAGTCAGGTTGTAAGCGGCAGCGGCATCCGCTTGTCCCGCATATGCCGCCCACCAAAATTAACATAAACTACTTATGTGGCTTACCATATAATTAGATGGCGTATGTGGCAAAGTCACGAAAGACCACAAAATCACAAATTCCCGCATAGCTGTGTGACAACTTCTTCTTCCCCTTCTCTGACTCTGAGTAGCACGACACCAGCGACAGCGAGGCAGCGACCAGGACAGGACCTTGCGGCGCCGCCACCATGTCTTCGCCAGCGGAGCGCCGCCGCTAGCGGCCTCTCCGCCCGCACGTCCCCGGACACCTCCGCCGAGATCTTGGACCGACGGGAGGAACGGTCGCGCGTGCCCAACGACCTAGCCTTTGCCTTCGTTCAGGTCGAGGAAGGACCCGTCCCGCCGCAGCCGCCGGCGCCGCCACCTCGACCTACCGCAGCCTCCGCCGGCGGGGGCGTCCTTGATCTTCAGCCTGCTGCCGGCCCTCGCCCGGCGCTTCGACCAGGCGATGAGGAAGTCCCTGGAGCCAGCACAGCCGGAGGCCGGCGAGCTCTGGGGATCTTGTTGACCGGGGACCAGAAGTCGAAGGCGAGGAGTCGGCGAACTTGTCCAGGAGGTTCCGCCCCATGTACTCCACCATCACCACGCGCAGGAAGCGGGGGAGATTGGGGAGGGAAACGAGGCAGGACGGCGTCGTGGCGCCATATAATCGTACAAAACCGCCTATCGTTTTATCTGGCTGCCACAAAAACCATATAAACAATATATGGCCCAAGCGGCTACAGCCGCATCGTCCATCAAACGCGCCACTTACATCCTGAACTACCAGCGGATTTGATTCTAAGTTGTATTTTCACATAGTAGTATAGCTCGGTTGGATTCGAAGAAAAAACATATTCAGGTTGTATTTTCATCATTTGTCACATGCATGAGAAGGCTCACTCCGTAGATTTCTCTTAATTAGATTTTGTTCAATATTTGTTCATTTGTTTCTATTGCGCTATGTAAGTAACATTTATTTTCATGTTTGTGGGGCAAATTTTACGCGCTTTCAACCATGCTTTGGGTCTCGAGATTTTACGCGAGGATAGACTAAGGTTATATGGGTCAACCGACTTTAGGGTGCAAAATATGGATATTTTTTAACCATTAGTTGATCCTTTTTCACCTCTATTGTCATGATTTTCATGCAGCTAATGAGTTATGGTACCGTATCGTGAGTTATCTGTGCTCTATTGACTTGCATATAAAGAAAATAATGCACATAGATCTTCATACGGTTTTTTGCTACTTGTAAATTGTATATTTAGACGTGCGTTGCATGTACATTCCAACTAGTCATCACAAAAAGAAGAATAAATACATGTAACCTGCTTTGCAAATATTTGCAACGGTACCTTCAAATCTAAACGATCTGAGTTTATCCTGGCAATATGTCCCAACAAAAGTGCAGAAATAGAAGATTGGGCGTCTAATAAACAACACGAGGGAACAACATCTCTGAGACCTGAGGTTTAATCCCGATTCCCCTTGCTAGAAAACAATTGTCAGATAGCTCAGAAAAAATCCAAGAGAGAGGGGAGTAAGGTGCACCAGCTTTGCCTTGTAGTATAGGACAGTGTGGCAGCCTTCAGTTCATGGTTCCTTTATCGAGGAAGGATGGAGGCATCCTATCAAGTAGTCGAATGTTCAAGGAATGTATGAATGAAATACGGGTGAAGGTGATGAATCTGTTCTCTCCCTCTCCCGTCAGTTCGTAGAAGAGAAAATGTTAATGAGAATAAAGTGAGGGAAACTGAAGGGTGTTACTGCGGGGCAATGAATTGATTTTGTGTCTCCAGTCAGTAAGCTAATAATGCATGAGACGAAGAGGTCGGTGTGGTGGAATCAGAGGAGATGAAGGGTATGTGCTGGGCCGACAGGACCAGGCGGGGTGAATAATAAACCGAGCAATACAGAAAGTAATGCTTGGTGGGTTGACATGGAAAAAAGGCTGACGTGGAGGGCCAGTTTGGTGGACCATCTTGCATTCTTAGAGTAACCAAGCTGATGATGTGGACCAATTAGATGATGGGACAATTGCTTCTGTGCCCTGATTGGCTCTAGTTTATCCGTCTGTGCCATACCCGCGTAGTTTCTCTCGTCTGTGCCCTGGATGGCTCAGAAATCGGCCAAACGCTCTGTTTCCCTCTGTTAACCGTCACTTGGCCTGACTGGTGGGGTCGGCTTGTCTCGGCTCGGTTGGGATTTCCTGGGGTCGGCTAGTGAGGCCGGCCCTTTGACCTTAGATGTGGGCCCAACGAAGTGCATGCACCCCGTCCCACTTGCATGCATGCGGCCGTGCCGTTCCACCTGTGCTCGACGCGCCTTCAATGGCGTGCCCCCCTGACCGGCAAAAGCTGCCTCGCCGCCTACACTGCCGGACCGGACGCGCATCTGCTCCGCCGTCCTCGCGTCTCTCTTGCCTACTCTATACTGCTGCAAGATGAGCAGTCTGGAGCCGAATCAATGTCCGGTCGCCATTACTGCCGTCTAGACCGCGACGCCGTCCAGACCGCTCCTAACATTAAAAGGAGCCATCTCCTTGCCCATTGCGCTCACAAATCCCCTCTTCCTCTCCTAGACACATTCGCCCAGTCCCTCATCTCACCATGCCTCCTGGTGATGGCAGCTCCACTCCCAGCTCGAACCGCCGCCGCTGCCACGTCCCCTATCCTTGGTTTCTTGAGGCGAGCGAGGGAAGCGGCATGGGGCGTGGGCGTGGGCGTGCGCGTACTCCTCCAAGTTCGAGCAGCAGGCGAGCGGGGGAAGCGGCATGGGACAGGGAGTCTCCAAAGGGCAGGGGGAGGGGGAGGGGCATGGCCATTGCTGCCGATCCCATTCCCTTCATCGATCTGTCCGACGAGGACGACGAGGACGACCAGCGTATGGACTGGACCATGGCCTGGAAGGAGGAGGCCACGGAGGTCCTGGACCCGGGTTTGGCCTGGGCCATGGCCGACCATAAAGCCTTGGAGCTGGCCAAGCATTCCTCCGCCGAGCAGGAACGGCTCAAGATCTCCTCGGAGAGCAAGGGGAAGAAGAAGGACATGTGGTCGGCGTCGAACAGCATCGCCCCAGAATAGGTCGATGCCAAGGGCAAGGGCAGGGGCAAGGGCAAGGCCGAGTCGGTGGAGGTTTCCAATGACGAGGACGAGTGGTAGTCCATTTTAGTTATTAGTTACTTTATTAAGGGCAAGTGCCAATTTAGTTATTAGTTGTTAATCTATTTTATAATTTAGCAAGGGCAAGTCCATTTTGTACTACCATGAAATTTGGCAATGGCCTTGTGCTTGACGTTTCCAATTGTGTGTGTAAATCCAATGCACTTCAGTTTGCAAAGTTTGCTTAGAAATGGGGCCGTTTACCCTACCTTTGGAGCTCATTTGAAACACATTTTTCAGCGAGTCCACCATTTTTGCTTAGAAATGGGGCCGTTTACCCTACCTTTGGAGCTCATTTGAAACACATTTTTCAGCGAGTCCACCGTTTTTGCTTAGAAATGGGGCCTTTTACCCTACCTTTGGAGCTCATTTGAAACACATTTTTCAGCAAGTCCACCATTTTTCTTAGAAACGGGGCCGTTTACCCTACCGTTGGAGCTCATTTGAAACACATTTTTCAGCGAGTCCAAGCTCATTTGAAAATTTACATGGATTCAAGCTAGATTTGAGCAAGCTCATGGCTATCCCCATTTGGTTTGGCAAAATCCCCATTTAAATTACGATGACGGGTAACAGCCAAAATCCGCATTTGGTGTGCCAAAATACCCATTTTGTGTCACTGGGGCAAATGGGGTTGGGCGAGCCAAAATCCCAGTTGGGTCCGCCGTGGTCCACTTGTCAGCGGGTGTACAGCCCTTTTCCTACGCGCGCGTCCAATCAGATCGCAGAATGAGCTTCTCGCGGATCGCCCCGAGTCTGCGTGCAGATTCCTTCTAGAGGAAATCGGACGGCTGCAGTTTAACCGACTTTTGAAATGAGCTTCAAATATTCAAAAAAAAATCAAAAAAAGGAAAATCATGCGCACATAGTCGTATTATGTCATATACTAACGACTCAAGTTGAAAAACATGTTCTACATACATTCAAAAGGAGAAGGGCATGGATCTCATGTGATATTGCATAACTCAAACTATGAGGTCTAAGGTTAGAGAGAAGTGGTTTTGGAATTGCAACATGAAAATTTCAAAAACCTCACAAAAGCTTCATTTTGGAGTGACTAAGAAGGATCCATGCTTAGTTTTTCATTTTCATGTTTTAAACTTGTTTAAATGTTGGTCAAACTTAGGTTTGACCGAATTTGAAATAACCATAATAAATTCAAAAATTATCGAAAAATTGAAAAACCGACGCACATAGTCTTCATATGTCATATACTAACGACTCAAGTTGAAAAACATGGTCTACATACATTCAAAATTGTTGAAGAGAAGTGGTTTTGGAGTTGCAACATGGTAATTTCAAAATACTCACGAAAGTATCATTTTGGAGTGACTAAGAATGGTCTAGGCATAGTTTTCGCCCAAATTTTACACAAATGTGCGCCAGATCACGCCGTATCACGCTCTGAGCACGCCATGGCACGTTTAGATCCCGTTCAGAGTGCGCACTTAAGGTGTTCGACAGAAGTACAATAACAAATTTTACAAACGATTCAAGTTGATAAACAAGGTCTACACACGTTCAGATCGCGTAAATACACAGAGCGGGCATTGTGGGTGCCAGTTCACGTCCATTTCGTGTCCAGATCGCGCTTGGTGTGTTAACACGGATGCACCGACGCATATTTGCAAGTAAAAAGAAAATTAAATCGCGTCAGTTCTCGCAAAAAATGATTCTGATACGTGTAGATGTCTCACAACGTCTTCAACTGCATTAAATTTGACCATAACGACGACGCACATCAACTGTTCGACACTTGTACTCGACACGTCTAGGGGCACCAGATGACGTGGTAAACATTTACAGGCATGTCAGTTCGACTAGACGTGAAGCGCGGTCACACGATGTCATCATTGCGAATATAATCTGTAAATTGTGTTGTCATGTCACACTGCGTTGGCAAGAAAACGAGGCGATGCGCCTGTTCGGTGCCCCAAGCCGTTATCGATTTACGCGCCGGCGGGAGTGAATTCATCACTATCCTTCACAAATAAAAACCCCAATCCCACTGCATTGCGGTTCACTCGCTCTTCTGCAGTTTCTCTCTTCTCCCCATTCCGAAAAACCCCAACCACCCCTGCCCAATGGATCACTGGTGGCAGAACGAGGACATCCCGAGCGACTCCGACGGCGAGGGTAACCCGATCCCGTGGTGGGATGCGGACTACGGGCACGCCGGCGGCTCCGGCACCGACGACGACGGCGAGGGCGACGACGACGACCAGAGCGGCGGCTATGACCCCGACGACTCCGACGGCGACTCCGACGACGACGAACACGACGGGTCCGAGGAGGAGGACTCGGACCTGGAGTTGGTGAAGGACGAGGAGGAGGAGGAGGACGACGACGACGACGAGGACAAGGAGGACGACGACGACGACGACGAGGAGGATGAGGAGAAGGAGGAGGACGCCGACGACGGCCGGCCAAGAAGCGGCGCGTGTAGGTCAAGGCCGTCGTTGTAGCAGTAGTGCATTAGTTGCACTGCTGATTAGTAGTAGTATTAGGCCGCCGCCGGCGTAGTAGTATTAGGCCGCCGCCGAGCGTAGTAGCAGTGCTGCATGCACTGCTAATCTTTTGTAATTGTGAATATAATCCTAATATAATCCTATTCGAGTTATAAATCGATTTTCAATTAGTAGTACCAGTTTCAATTCTAGTTATAAATTGAATTTCAGTTTTCAAATCGAGTTTTGAATCCTATATTATAAATCAATTCGAGTTATAAATCGAGTTTCAATTAGTAGTAGTAGCAGTTTCAATTAGTAATAGCAGTTTCACTAAACAATGACGTACTAATCAACGAATTGTCAGTTACTTCGGTGTTAAATCAGTTAATTCAGTGTTAACTCAGTTAATTCAGTTAATTCGGTGTCAACCACGTGTTAATTGGGGCCGAGATATCCCTTCCTGTCCCCACTTGAGACTCGCTTCCTGTCCCCACTTGAGCCGACCCCAGGAAATCCCAAGCGAGCCGCGACAGGCCGACCCCACCAGTCTGACGGTTAGCAGAGGGCAACGGAGCGTTTGGCCGATTTCCGAGCCATCCAGTGCACAGACGAGAGAAACTACGCGGGTATGGCACAGACGGATAAACTAGAGATAACTGGGGCACAGAAGCAATTGTCCCTTAGATGATTGATGATGTGCATCTTGCATGTTGAGAGAATTCCTTGTAGTGGGTCTTTCCTATTTAGATATAGAAGATTCATGTTCACAAATCCAGTAGCAATTCAGTCTAATGGATAGAACAAACGTTATTCAAACAGAAAAAATCTCTCGCTTAAGAAGAAAAATATATGGCTCAAATAGTTTCTATTCAGTGAAGCATGGAAGCAGAATAATCTCAAAGTAATAGATCTTAAGACAAAACAAACAAATCTATATATCTATACTACCCATAAATATATATCAATATATATAGATTCTAGAAGGTACAGACAAGCAACTCAAGTTACACCTTGCACCGCAAACAACTGCAGGTTCCATAATATGTTATCTCGATAGCTAGTACAGTTAAACTCTTGTTGAAGAATTGGAAGCAATAGGTCTTACTAAAGAAACCTCATCTATTTCATTCATAGCCATGCATGTATATATGTTCTTATAGTGCCAACCATGTCTATTTCTACTGTTTGTAAAATTCTAAAGTCTGAAGCTGTGATTTTTTACAGGTTGTGCTCTTCCGCGTACCTCTCACTCGAATCTGGTCAGATTTTATCATATTGTGGCTTTCTTCTCCTCGCTATTTGCAATGTCTTCTGGCCAGATCAGAATGAAACAAAAAAAATCCAACATTGAGCAATTCAAAAGATTGGACATTACATGGTGATGACTCCCAAGTGCAATAGATCAATTGTAGTACCTTTTGATTAGAAAAGGTTGTCGAACCCACGAGGAGCTGAAGGTATTGGTTAGCAAGATTGATAAATAAAACAATGAAAGATGCAAGTGTTTTTGGGATTTTTGGTTGTATAGTTGCAAAGAGAATAACAATGCTGAAAATAAATAGTGATAGTTGAAAACTCTCAAAGAGAGAAAATCCCAATCCTCTATGTGGCAAGAGCAAAAACTCAAGTGATGTGTGTCTTATATGCGGAAAACGTTCCTGAGGGTGGCATGGATTTTTCATGGCATAGAGATTTCTAAAATAACACGTTGAGTATCTTGTCAAGTTTTAATCTTCTTTTGGACGGAGCCATTATTAGGTATAGCTAAATAAATATACTAAACCCCTTATGATGGGTCTTGTGGCCAAGTAAATGACTGCACAAGAGTTATTAAGACATAAAGTCCCACCATAGCTTTACACTCTAAGGTTGCCGATACTAATGCCCCAATAAAGTAATTTCATGACTCGGTCTCACGTTTACATGTCCTCCCAAGTCTCCCTCACTCCATTACATTACTGGTGTTCTCCTATGAGCCCATATAGGTGAAGTGGTGTGCAGTCGACGTTCACATATCACCATCATAAAATTACATAAAAAGATAAACACTAGACAAAATACCAACACATGTTATATATAAATCATTGCCAATTCATCCTATGCCCTCAGGAACACACGGGAACTACTCACAACGTGTAAACATGATAATATTCAGTGGCATAAGTGGTACACCTCAATCTAAAAATATAACTTCACCACCAAATAATGACAAGTACTCAATCACAAACATGAATAAGAGCACAAAGCAAGTATCTAGGGTTCGGTAACTCTTAAACTACGAGGGGGACGGAGTGGATCTGTCGGGGATGTGATCCCCGGTACCCTAAAGTAGCGAGATTATTCAGTTAAATGCAAGAGGTAAAAGATGATGAAGATGGATAAGAGGTAAAAGAAAAGAGAAAAGAAAGTGGTCTGGGCCAAGTATGATAGAACATGGGCCGGGATCCTCTGTTTGCGGGGCCGAGATAGGCAGCGCAGTGGGCCAAGATCGGCTACTCGGTCAAACCGAGTTATCCCCTGCTTGTTATCATCATCTCCTCAGCATCGTCCCCAACTTCCGCACCTCGCCTGCGCCCCGCGCCGATCCAGCTGCGCCTCCCCATGGCCGGAGCGCCCTCACCTCCTCCGCCTCAACCCGGCAGCCTCGCCGCGCCCTCGTCCACGCCTCGGCCTCGACCGGAACCCCGCCCCCACCTCAGGCATCGGCCTCTACACCGACACGCCGCCCCAGCTGCCCCGACAACGCGCCTCCTCCACGCACCTCGGATGCCCTCGCCCCGACACCACCGCCCCGCGCCGCCTCGTCGTCGTGTACTCCCACATCTCGGCCTAGTGCGCCCGACTCCGACGACCTCGACCGCACGCCCCCTCCGCGACCCCGGCGACATCTCCACCGACACGCCGCCCCGCCCCCGACATGACTGCGCCGCCTCGGCCTCGCCCCACCGCGGCTTCGTCAAACCCGTCTCGACCCCGACCTCGGTCAAGCCGGCACTCCCGCGCCGCTCCGACACCGCGCCGCTCCACACCGCCGGCTTCCGCTTCGACCAGGCCGCCTCCGACCTCGGCTTCATCCCGGGGGCGCCCAGCTTCACTCCGTCGCCCCGGCTTCGCCTCGGATGATCGAGGCTGGCTCGCCGGACGCGCCGAGCTCTCTTCACCTCGGGAGGATCGAGTTCTCCCCCGGCATGGCAAGACCGAGGCTCCCGCCGACGGCTCGGTGTAACTTGCGACTCCGCCAGGCTGAGGCCTCCCTCGTTAGTTCGGATGATCCGAGTTCTTCAGGAGTCAACCGAGTTCACCCCTCGTTGCCACTGCAGCAAGATAAGAAGAAGATTAAAAGGATGCCCAGACAGGAGCTACGAGAGAAAAACAAGGGCGCAGGCAAGGCGCGCGCCGCATGGCTATTTTCTGTCCAGAACGTGGCGAGGCGTGGCTACAGTGACCGTGATGGGACAAGAGTACAGTTGCATAGTGTCATGAACAATGTTTATGGTCTGCTTGTCCCCTCGCTTGTCCCCTGGGCACCTATATAAAGGGCACCAGGGGGGGAGGAAAGACCAAGCCACACACCCACGGCAGCCCCATTCCCCCCTCGCTCTCATTTTCCCAAGACCTCCTAGAGGCATTTAGCACTCAGCTCGTGGAGCATCTTGTGTACCGCGCCAATACCAGTGAGAAATACAAACCAAATAGGATAGAAGCTGCAGTAGGGGTGTTATCTCCTCACGAGAGCCCCGAAGCAGGGTAAATCTTTGTGTCCCCGTGTCGGTTGTCTTTATTCGTGTGTGCTACTCAGCGCGCTATCCCTCCCCGAATCCTCTAGCGTCCAATCGGCCCCACGCTTTAGCCTACCCGTAGGCATCTGTCTGTTCGCCACGACGATAGTTGGCGCCCACCGTGGGGCCCATAGTGGCGCTTGCTGGAATTAATTCGGACGGGACCTTCTTCATCGACTCGGGGACTCGACATCACCATGGTCCCCACGCTCCAACTCGCTGCCGCAAGCAGACGCCGGTCCGACATACACCAGCGCCTGCCGTCGGCAGATTCCGGGTAACTCCCCGACAGTTACCCGGGTCATGTCAGCTCCGGCGACCTCGACCGCATCAATGCTCCGTGAGTATTTTCGTCTGTACCGTGCAACTGGCTAAATCTTGAGAGTAACTCGGGGACTGCCCCCTTCATACCATGCTTAGTGTTTTCCCCGGGAGCAAGATGTCTTGACCTGGGGACTGGCCTAGCAGTGCGTTCTGTTCCCTCTGCTAGATCTCTAAAGTAACTCGGGGACTCGGTGCAAACCGAGTCTGCATCCTATTGTGTAGTTTTGCTGCTAGAGTTACTTTCTGTCTTGTGCTAAGACTTGCTTTGATCCGTTAAAATAGAGTTATTGTCCTTATTAAATATGTATATGCTTGGACTAACATTGAACGGTGATGTTAATTCTGTTAAAAGGGTATCTGAAATCCGAGTTATCCTGAAATCCGAGTTATCCTGATATCCGACTTACCCTGAAATCCGACTTATCCTGATATCCAACTTATCCTGAGATCCGACTTATCCTGAGATCCGACTTATCCTGAGATCCGACTTATCCTGAGATCCGACTTATCCTGAAATCCGACTTATCCTGAAATCCGACTTATCCTGAGATCCGAGTTATCCTGAAATCCGAGTTATCCTGACATCCGACTTATCCTGAAATCCGAGTTATCCTTAAATCAGAGTTATCCTGAAATCCGAGTTATCCTGAAGTCCGAGTTATCCTGAAGTCCGAGTTGTCCTGAAATCCGAGTTGTTCTGGAATCCGGCTTATCCTAAGAATCCGAGTTGAATTTGCAAATTCTGAGATGAGGTTATGATCCGACATATATTGTTCAAATCTGACATGCAGGTGGCTCAAGTCGAGGTTTTGGTTATTCCAGATCGCCGTTTATGTCGGTTTGCCCCTGTATCGCGGCATCATGCAATATTTCTAGATCACCGTTTATGTCGGTTTGCCCCTGTATCGCGGCATCATGCAATTTTTCCAGATCGCCGTTTATATCGGTTCGCCAATGTATCATGGCATCATGCAATATCTCCAAATCGCCGTTTGTTTTGGTTTGTCAGAGTTCGCCAGAGGCAACACCCGAGATACCCTTATGTCAAACCAGCAGTGGCTGGAGACATCCATGTCGGTAAGTGCCCAGAGTGGCTACCGGACTTTCGAGACACCCGAGATACCCTTATGTCAAACCAGCAGAGTCTGGAGACATCCATGTTGGTAAGTGCCCAGAGTGGCTACCGGACATCCGAGACACCCGAGATACCCTTATGTCAAACTAGCAGAGTCTGGAGACATCCATGTCGGTAAGTGCCCAGAGTGGCTACCGGACATCAGAGACACACGAGATACCCTTATGTCAAACCAGCAGTGGCTGGAGACATCCATGTCGGTAAGTGCCCAGAGTGGCTACCGGACTTTCGAGACACCCGAGATACCCTACGTCAAACCAGCAGTGGCTGAAGACATCTATGTCGGTAAAACGCCCAGAGTGGCTAAGGAACCGACGTACGATGGTATTTTTTGCAGGTACAAGGTGGAGTGCGTGAAGACTGGGTTAATGGTGGATATTTGTTTTTAAGTCTGCGCGCGACTCTGCGAGTCCCCCGCAGCCTCGGGGACTAGTGTCGGGGATGTGATCCCCGGTACCCTAAAGTTGCGAGATTATTCAGTTAAACGCAAGAGGTAAAAGATGATGAAGATGGATAAGAGGTAAAAGAAAAGAGAAAAGAAAGTGGTCTGGGCCAAGTATGATAGAACATGGGCCGGGATCCTCTGTTTGCGGGGCCGAGAAAGGAAGCGCAGTGGGCCAAGATCGGCTACTCGGTCAAACCGAGTTATCCCCTGCTTGTTATCATCATCTCCTCAACATCGTCCCCAACTTCCGCACCTCGCCTGCGCCCCGCGCCGATCCAGCCGCGCCTCCCCATGGCCGGAGCGCCCTCACCTCCTCCGCCTCAACCCGGCAGCCTCGCCACGCCCTCGTCCACGCCTCGGCCTCGACCGGAACCCCGCCCCCACCTCCGGCATCGGCCTCTACACCGACACGCCGCCCCAGCTGCCCCGACAACGCGCCTCCTCCACGCACCTCGGATGCCCTCGCCCCGACACCACCGCCCCGCGCCGCCTCGTCGTCGTCTATTCCCACATCTTGGCCTACTGCGCCCGACTCCGACGACCTCGGCCGCACGCCCCCTCCGCGACCCCGGCGACATCTCCACCGACACGCCGCCCCGCCCCCGACATGACTGCGCCGCCTCGGCCTCGCCCCACCGCGGCTTCGTCAAACCCGTCTCGACCCCGACCTCGGTCAAGCCGGCACTCCCGCGCCGCTCCGACACCGCGCCGCTCCACACCGCCGGCTTCCGCTTCGACCCGGCCGCCTCCGACCTCGGCTTCATCCCGGCGGCGCCCAGCTTCACTCCGTCGCCCCGGCTTCGCCTCGGATGATCGAGGCTGGCTCGCCGGACGCGCCGAGCTCTCTTCACCTCGGGAGGATCGAGTTCTCCCCCGGCATGGCAAGACCGAGGCTCCCGCCGACGGCTCGGTGTAACTTGCGACTCCGCCAGGCTGAGGCCTCCCTCGTTAGTTCGGATGATCCGAGTTCTTCAGGAGTCAACCGAGTTCACCCCTCGTTGCCACTGCAGCAAGATAAGAAGAAGATTAAAAGGATGCCCAGACAGGAGCTACGAGAGAAAAACAAGGGCGCAGGCAAGGCGCGCGCCGCATGGCTATTTTCTGTCCAGAACGTGGCGAGGCGTGGCTACAGTGACCGTGATGGGACAAGAGTACAGTTGCATAGTGTCATGAACAATGTTTATGGTCTGCTTGTCCCCTCGCTTGTCCCCTGGGCACCTATATAAAGGGCACCAGGGGGGGAGGAAAGACCAAGCCACACACCCACGGCAGCCCCATTCCCCCCTCGCTCTCATTTTCCCAAGACCTCCTAGAGGCATTTAGCACTCAGCTCGTGGAGCATCTTGTGTACCGCGCCAATACCAGTGAGAAATACAAACCAAATAGGATAGAAGCTGCAGTAGGGGTGTTATCTCCTCACGAGAGCCCCGAAGCAGGGTAAATCTTTGTGTCCCCGTGTCGGTTGTCTTTATTCGTGTGTGCTACTCAGCGCGCTATCCCTCCCCGAATCCTCTAGCGTCCAATCGGCCCCACGCTTTAGCCTACCCGTAGGCATCTGTCTGTTCGCCACGACGATAGTTGGCGCCCACCGTGGGGCCCATAGTGGCGCTTGCTGGAATTAATTCGGACGGGACCTTCTTCATCGACTCGGGGACTCGACATCACCATGGTCCCCACGCTCCAACTCGCTGCCGCAAGCAGACGCCGGTCCGACATACACCAGCGCCTGCCGTCGGCAGATTCCGGGTAACTCCCCGACAGTTACCCGGGTCATGTCAGCTCCGGCGACCTCGACCGCATCAATGCTCCGTGAGTATTTTCGTCTGTACCGTGCAACTGGCTAAATCTTGAGAGTAACTCGGGGACTGCCCCCTTCATACCATGCTTAGTGTTTTCCCCGGGAGCAAGATGTCTTGACCTGGGGACTGGCCTAGCAGTGCGTTCTGTTCCCTCTGCTAGATCTCTAAAGTAACTCGGGGACTCGGTGCAAACCGAGTCTGCATCCTATTGTGTAGTTTTGCTGCTAGAGTTACTTTCTGTCTTGTGCTAAGACTTGCTTTGATCCGTTAAAATAGAGTTATTGTCCTTATTAAATATGTATATGCTTGGACTAACATTGAACGGTGATGTTAATTCTGTTAAAAGGGTATCTGAAATCCGAGTTATCCTGAAATCCGAGTTATCCTGATATCCGACTTACCCTGAAATCCGACTTATCCTGATATCCAACTTATCCTGAGATCCGACTTATCCTGAGATCCGACTTATCCTGAGATCCGACTTATCCTGAGATCCGACTTATCCTGAAATCCGACTTATCCTGAAATCCGACTTATCCTGAGATCCGAGTTATCCTGAAATCCGAGTTATCCTGACATCCGACTTATCCTGAAATCCGAGTTATCCTTAAATCAGAGTTATCCTGAAATCCGAGTTATCCTGAAGTCCGAGTTATCCTGAAGTCCGAGTTGTCCTGAAATCCGAGTTGTTCTGGAATCCGGCTTATCCTAAGAATCCGAGTTGAATTTGCAAATTCTGAGATGAGGTTATGATCCGACATATATTGTTCAAATCTGACATGCAGGTGGCTCAAGTCGAGGTTTTGGTTATTCCAGATCGCCGTTTATGTCGGTTTGCCCCTGTATCGCGGCATCATGCAATATTTCTAGATCACCGTTTATGTCGGTTTGCCCCTGTATCGCGGCATCATGCAATTTTTCCAGATCGCCGTTTATATCGGTTCGCCAATGTATCATGGCATCATGCAATATCTCCAAATCGCCGTTTGTTTTGGTTTGTCAGAGTTCGCCAGAGGCAACACCCGAGATACCCTTATGTCAAACCAGCAGTGGCTGGAGACATCCATGTCGGTAAGTGCCCAGAGTGGCTACCGGACTTTCGAGACACCCGAGATACCCTTATGTCAAACCAGCAGAGTCTGGAGACATCCATGTTGGTAAGTGCCCAGAGTGGCTACCGGACATCCGAGACACCCGAGATACCCTTATGTCAAACTAGCAGAGTCTGGAGACATCCATGTCGGTAAGTGCCCAGAGTGGCTACCGGACATCAGAGACACACGAGATACCCTTATGTCAAACCAGCAGTGGCTGGAGACATCCATGTCGGTAAGTGCCCAGAGTGGCTACCGGACTTTCGAGACACCCGAGATACCCTACGTCAAACCAGCAGTGGCTGAAGACATCTATGTCGGTAAAACGCCCAGAGTGGCTAAGGAACCGACGTACGATGGTATTTTTTGCAGGTACAAGGTGGAGTGCGTGAAGACTGGGTTAATGGTGGATATTTGTTTTTAAGTCTGCGCGCGACTCTGCGAGTCCCCCGCAGCCTCGGGGACTAGTGTCGGGGATGTGATCCCCGGTACCCTAAAGTTGCGAGATTATTCAGTTAAACGCAAGAGGTAAAAGATGATGAAGATGGATAAGAGGTAAAAGAAAAGAGAAAAGAAAGTGGTCTGGGCCAAGTATGATAGAACATGGGCCGGGATCCTCTGTTTGCGGGGCCGAGAAAGGAAGCGCAGTGGGCCAAGATCGGCTACTCGGTCAAACCGAGTTATCCCCTGCTTGTTATCATCATCTCCTCAACATCGTCCCCAACTTCCGCACCTCGCCTGCGCCCCGCGCCGATCCAGCCGCGCCTCCCCATGGCCGGAGCGCCCTCACCTCCTCCGCCTCAACCCGGCAGCCTCGCCACGCCCTCGTCCACGCCTCGGCCTCGACCGGAACCCCGCCCCCACCTCCGGCATCGGCCTCTACACCGACACGCCGCCCCAGCTGCCCCGACAACGCGCCTCCTCCACGCACCTCGGATGCCCTCGCCCCGACACCACCGCCCCGCGCCGCCTCGTCGTCGTCTATTCCCACATCTTGGCCTACTGCGCCCGACTCCGACGACCTCGGCCGCACGCCCCCTCCGCGACCCCGGCGACATCTCCACCGACACGCCGCCCCGCCCCCGACATGACTGCGCCGCCTCGGCCTCGCCCCACCGCGGCTTCGTCAAACCCGTCTCGACCCCGACCTCGGTCAAGCCGGCACTCCCGCGCCGCTCCGACACCGCGCCGCTCCACACCGCCGGCTTCCGCTTCGACCCGGCCGCCTCCGACCTCGGCTTCATCCCGGCGGCGCCCAGCTTCACTCCGTCGCCCCGGCTTCGCCTCGGATGATCGAGGCTGGCTCGCCGGACACGCCGAGCTCTTTTCACCTCGGGAGGATCGAGTTCTCCCCCGGCATGGCAAGACCGAGGCTCCCGCCGACGGCTCGGTGTAACTTGCGACTCGGCCAGGCTGAGGCCTCCCTCGTTAGTTCGGATGATCCGAGTTCTTCAGGAGTCAACCGAGTTCACCCCTCGTTGCCACTACAGCAAGATAAGAAGAAGATTAAAAGGATGCCCAGACAGGAGCTATGAGAGAAAAACAAGGGCGCAGGCAAGGCGCGCGCCGCACGGCTGTTTTCTGTCCAGAACGTGGCGAGGCGTGGCTACAGTGACCGTGATGGGACAAGAGTACAGTTGCATAGTGTCATGAACAGTGTTTATGGTCTGCTTGTCCCCTCGCTTGTCCCCTGGGCACCTATATAAAGGGCACCAGGGGGGAGGAAAGACCAAGCCACACACCCACGGCAGCCCCATTCCCCCCTCGCTCTCATTTTCCCAAGACCTCCTAGAGGCATTTAGCACTCAGCTCGTGGAGCATCTTGTGTACCGCGCCAATACCAGTGAGAAATACAAACCAAATAGGATAGAAGCTGCAGTAGGGGTGTTATCTCCTCACGAGAGCCCCGAAGCAGGGTAAATCTTTGTGTCCCCGTGTCGGTTGTCTTTATTCGTGTGTGCTACTCAGCGCGCTATCCCTCCCCGAATCCTCTAGCGTCCAATCGACCCCACACTTTAGCCTACCCGTAGGCATCTGTCTGTTCGCCACGACGACAGGATCACAGAGATGATGATGGAGATGGTGCTGATCTTGGTGATGGTGATGATGGAGATGCCTCCTCCCACGCCAAGGAGGAGAGGCGATGATGATGGCGATGATTTCCCCCTTCTCTGGAGCTCCGGAGCAGCAGGATCTGACCTCCCTCGGAGGGAATCAGGAGTTTCGCCGCCGCCGCGGTCTCAGATGGACTAGGGAAAAATTAGGGCGTCCGTTTTCAGGCGAGAGGAGGTCGTGTTAAAAAGTCGTGGACGAGGAAGTGCACGAGGCCCGAGATGGTGGGTCCCACACGGCCAGATTCCTTTGTCGCGTGGGCCACCCTCTCTTGGCCCTCATGGCTCTTCCCTCTTCGATCTTCTTTCCACTGTTGTTCTCCCGAACAAAAACCAGCTGTGCAATTTTGTTTTTTCCATTTGGGTCCTGTAGCTCCTGAAACATTAAAAACAAGAAAAAGAAGGTTTTCTGCCTCCCAGAAATTAAATACCAAAAATAGGGACTTTGTATGAAAGTCCCATAAATCATCTAAAATATGCCAAAATAATAATATAACAATGCCAATAACATTCTAATCTTCTCTATCTAAATAGGAGATCCCCACTAAGTGTATTTCTCTTGACATGCAAGCTGTCCACCTCATCAACCATTTTTGAGCAATGCTAGCTTGCCAAGTCTCATCACATTTGCCACCTCAGCAAAGGAAAAATATTGGTTCCCAAATAGTTGCCCCACCTCATCTTCTTCCCTATCTAAATAGGAGATCCCCACTAAGTGTATTTCTCTTGACATGCAAACTGTCCACCTCATCAACCATTTTTGAGCAATGCTAGCTTGCCATGTCTCATCACATTTGCCACCTCAGCAAAGGAAAAATATTGGTTCCCAAATAGTTGCCCCACCTCATCTAATGATTTTAACTTGAGTTGCGTCGTTGGTGCTGGCGGCCGGTCTACCGTCTTCTCCACAGCATTCATCTCTTTGAGTCCCCAACTTTAGAAACAAAGGATTCGATAACATGTAACCGCCGAGGAAGACGTGCATGTACTGGTGACTCTTCATTCTCCATCGTGCACCATAAAATAGTTAGTTCCCTATTGCGTCCTTCTCCGATCGGGCCGCCGTCTCCATGGCTGCTGCAAGCCTGCAACTGGCACCCCACGGCACCATCCACACCAGAGCCCTTCGCGCTTCTACAGTTCTACGTGGTGGTCTATGTCTCTCAGTCCCGACGGACACGGTATCTGCCGGCGAATGCATATTTACAGGCACCGTTACCTACCGGTGTATGTTTTGCCGTCGATGGCTGCTTTTAGATTCGCGCAAAGATTTCTGTTGTACAAGTTCATTTTCGTCCCCGAATTCCTTACAAATCAACCCACAGTCCACCAGCGTATACATTAACAGAACACACACACCAGGGTCGCAGTCCCCCTACGACAAAGTTGTTACTGAGCTGTGGAATAATGCAGATAAAGGAGCCGGTTTAGAGGGTTTTGCTAAATCCCTAACCTGTGTCGAAAGGGGTTTGTCGACTTGGGGGACAGCTACCTTCGGAAATTTTAAGAAGAAATTACACAATCTTAGAAGGGAGCTGGACAGAGTTCGACGTAGTTCCGTGGGGAGAGGCCCATCTGAAGAAGAGAAAAAGTTGATGGAGAGGATTAATGAAGTCCTTCTCCAGGAGGAAATTTGGATTAAGCAGCGGTCTAGAGTTAATTGGCTTAAGCTTGGCGATCGCAATACGGCTTATTTCCATGCACACGCATCTCAGCGAAAGCGGATGAATTCAATCACGAATCTTCAACGCGATGATGGTACGTGGTGTAATGACCCAGAGAGTGTTAAGGAGGAAGTCCAGAGTTTTTACAAGGACTTGTACGCTTCGGAAGGGCCACCGATCATGGGTGGGCTCCTAGATCTCGTACAAGAAAAAGTGATACAGGAGGACCGTGATAGGCTCAATGACATTTTTACTGCTGAAGAGGTCAAACGCGCTTTTTTTCAGATGCATCCTTCAAAAGCGCCAGGTGTTGACGGTTTTACAGCAGGTTTTAATCAGCGACAGTGGGATCTGATTGGTGGAGACTTGTGTACTGCTGTTCTGGGGTTTCTGAATGGGGGAGATATGCCGGCTACGATTAAAGATACATCAATTACTTTGATTCCGAAGGTACGTCAACCCCAGTCTATTAAACAGTAAGACCAATTTCTTTATGCACGGTCATCTACAAAATTGCAACTAAGACTGTGGCAAACAGAATGAGGCCTGTGTTGGAATATACTATTAGCCAAGAGCAAAGTGCTTTTGTGCCGGGAAGATTGATTTCTGATAATGCTCTTGTCGCTTTTGAATGCATTCATTCCATGAAAAGGAAAAAGAGGGGAAAGAAAGGGCATTGTGCAGTTAAATTAGATATGATGAAAGCTTACGACCGAGTCGAGTGGCCGTTTATTCAAGCCATGATGAGTAAATTGGGGTTTCCAACTAGAATAATTCAAGTGATCATGAAGTGTATTTCTTCGGTTAGCTTTTCAGTGAAGGTTAATGGTGTGCTGTTGGATCCGTTTGCTCCTACCCGTGGAATTAGACAAGGGGACCCGGTGTCACCTTATTTGTTCCTACTCTGCTCCGAGGGTCTGACAGCATTATTGCATCATTTTAACACCGGTTTTGTTGATAGGGGAGTTCGAGTTTGCAATAGATCACCTTGGATCTCTCATCTGTTATTTGCTGATGACAGTTTAATCTTCATCAATGCTAATGGAGCCAGCGCTTCTAGATTAAATGAAATTCTCGATATTTACAGGGAGGCGTCGGGGCAGAAAGTTAACAAGGAGAAGAGTGCAATTTTCTTCAGTCCTTGCACACCGGCTGATCATAGGGAAGCGGTGAAACAGACACTAAATATCCAATCAGAAGCTTTCAGCGAAAGGTACTTGGGTCTGTCGACAGCTGTGGGTAAATTGACCAATGATGCTTTTGAATATATTGCTGAAAGTTCCAGGGGCAAGATAAATGGATGGGCTGAGAAAAATCTTGCTTATCCGGGAAATGAGGCTCTAATCAAATCAGTGATCCAGGCAAAGCCATGTCATAGCATGAGCTGTTTTTTACTCTCCAAGGGTTCATGCAAAAAGTTAACATCACTAATGAGCAATTTCTGGTGGAGTGGTAATTTAGATAAAAGATCTATGCATTGGATAGCTTGGGAAAAACTAGCTATCCCTAAATGTCAAGGTGGCATGGGTTTTCGAGACATGCATACCTTTAACTTGGCTATGTTAGGGAAACAAGCTTGGAGAATTCTTACAAACCCAACTTCTCTTTGTTCACAGGTTCTTATTACGAGATATTTGAATAACCAAGACCTAATGACTGCAACTCCTCCGCGAGCAGCGTCAAGGACCTGGAAAGCAGTGTTGGCAGGTAGAGAAGCTTTGAAGATGGGTTTGATTAAGAGAGTGGGCTCGGGTGAAACAATTTCTATCTGGGAGGATAGTTGGATCCCGAATGCCACAACAATGCGACCAATGGATCGGCTTATGGATACTGACCTGACCACGGTTAGTGAATTAATAGTTGATCATCAATGGAATGAGCCTTTGATTCGTAGTCTGTTCTTCCCACCGGATGTTGATGCAATTCTGAGTATACCTCTACGTCGATCGGTGGGAGAAGATTGGACTGCATGGGCCAAAGAAAAATCTGGTATTTATTCTGTCCGCTCTGCGTACCGAGCTCTGATGGGGAAAAATCAGGAGGACGATGCGCAGCGAAAGGATGAGGTTCCGTCATCTTCAGAGAATGACAGTGAAATTTGGAAGAGGCTATGGAAGCTTCCGGTGGTTCCCAAGGTGCGTGTGTTTTGGCGGCGAGTTCTTCGAGGTATTCTACCAGATTATAGGACTCTGTCACGGCGGCATATAAAAGAAAACAGCACCTGCGGAATTTGTGAAGCGGAGTCTGAAAGTTTGATGCATGCGCTAATGGACTGTAGCCATGCGAAATTATTTTGGGAGGCAGCCAAAGAACTTCTTTTAGTTAAGCTCCCGAGATTGCATCCTCTCACATGGTCGAGGGACATTTTATGTGAACCCTCAATCACTCAAAAGGATAGTGCAATAATCACAACTGTGATGTACTCGATCTGGACATCCAGAAACAACATCACCCATGGAGAATCTGGTTATAATCCAGTCAAGACAATGGAATATGTAAAGGATACCTTGCAAGCGCTTGAACTTCCTCCTGCCAGTTTTCAACGGAGGCAATCAAGACCTGCATGCAATTGGAAAAAACCCCCGGATGGTATGGTGAAGATAAATTCCGATGGGGCGATCGGGGGGAAAACAATTCGGCAGCGACTGGAGTTGTGGCACGAGATGCTCTTGGTTTTTGTGGAGCGATGTGCAAAAGTTATGTGGGGATTTCGGATCCTCTGACGATTGAGGCCCTAGCATTGCGTGATGCGGCTGTTTTTGCTGTTCATCAAGGTTTTAGCAAGTTGATCTTTGAGGTTGACTGTGCTGATCTTGTTCGTATCTGGCATGGAAGACTTGATAACCGGTCTGTGATCAGACCAGCGTTAGATGAGTTTAGTGATCTAGCTTCTTCGTTTAGGTCCTTTACGATTGTTCATGCCCGTCGTGAAGCAAACCAGGCAGCCCATTCCTGCGCGAAATATGCGAGTTTACAGGAGGGTTTGTTTTCCTGGGATGTCCGACATTTCTATCTCACAGCCTTCGGGCTGTTTGTAATTCTGTGTTGTTTGAGGCAGCAGGTAGGTGACGCATTCTTTTTCTAACCAGCGTACAGAAAGGGACCGGCAGGGTTTTAACGAGCCGGTCTGCTGACCTAATATACACGGTAAATTAAAAAAAAAAAAGGGTCGCAGTCCCCACCGGGGACAGGGGCCGTCTCCTCACACCAAGGATCCAGGGCGGCGCGACGCCTCCGTCCAGATCCCGGCTGCCCGAGCGGTGTGACTCCGCCGGCGGCGAGGAGGAGGCGTGGACGCTGCTGGGGCGGCGAGGCGGCGGCGGCCCTGATGCGCTCGTCACTTTCTTCACCCCGAAGCTCCTCCCGTTCTCGGACGGCAACGACCCCAGCGCGTTGGCATGAAGCATCAGCAAGGTCGAGCTAAGCAGTTCATGGTCGCCGCCGGCGACTTCCACCGGCCGTCGGCCTCTCATCCTTGTGTCCCCCGTTACAGGCATGGAGGATGATGGCGCATGGGGCGCAGCCAGCCTTGTGCGTTCCGGATCTGGGCTCCCTGGGCAGATCTCAGCCAGATTTGGAGTTTGGAGAAGGACACTGCACAGATCGTTTCCATGGACGCACGCACATGTGAGTGGTCGGTCAAAGCCTAGGTGTGGCCTTGGATATGTGAAGTTTAATTCTTCTGTAAATCCTTGGTTGTTCATCTTAGAATTGTTGTTGATGCTATTTCTTTTTTAGGTCCGAATTTTTGGTATGATTATCTGTTGTCTCTCGTATGCACAAATATGCTACTTTTTTTATTTGCATCTGGATCTGTTTGTGTAAAGATATTGAATGTGGCCCTCATTTTTTTAGGTGTGAATCTTCAAATGATTATGTCAATGTTTAAGTGAAACATAACAGATTTTTCAATTTTTGAATCTATTTATATGAACTATGTATGATTCTTTAAAGAAACTAGTATAAAACTTATATGAAACAATGTTTAATATTCTCTGAAAAAATCTTCTATGAAATATTGTATGAATATTTTGTTTTTTCTTGATTTAAGAAAATAAGTGAAAAAATTGTATGAAACTATAGTGGAAATTGAATCAAACTGACCCGGAATCTTATTTGTATAAACATGTTAAAATACTTAATTTTTATCTCTGCGTATTTTGTGAAAGAATTTATGTGAACTGTAATGATTTTTCTCTGGTTAAAAATGGGGCTCTTAAAATAAATATTAAGATTGAAAATCGAATGTGGGTTTATTGTCTTTTAATAAATGCTGAAAGATGTTTGATTATTAAGAAACCATGTATGAAACTTGTATGTTTATGTGAATTGTGTATAAATCTTCTATGAAATAATGTATGAAACTTGTATGTTTCTGTGCACCCTGTATGACAAGAAGGCAAAAAATTGTATTGTATGAAACTTTTATGAATATTCTTGATAGGAACAAAAATAGTTGAATATTCGTGAAAACAATATTCTGTGTTTTTTGTCGAATATTCCTGGAAATAGTATTCTATGTTTTTTGTTTGAATAATCTTGGAAATAATATTTTGTGAATCATTTGTCAAATGAATCTGAAAAATGTAATTATCTGAGAGTAATCTGTGAATAATGTATTTCAAAAGGAAAACGAGGACCGCTGTATAAAAAACGCTGGACTCGAGAATCTGAACTGACCGCGGTGGGAGGGCTATAACACAAAACGGACGGCGCGGAGGTGGGCGCGTACTGTAGATGCGCGGTGAACAGTGCATCCGGTGGCGTGGGTTAATCTGGGCCGTCCGTTTCGCCCGATCGGACGGCCGGCGTTTGCGGGTGATGTGGCCGAATTGATTGGGGGCTGAACAAACGTACATGGACCTACTGGGGCACGTGGCGGCTCGCCAGCACCACTCCGGTACCTACCGGTACCGGTAAAATTTCCGCGTTGGTATCTGCCTTCTTCTCAGAGCCCTCAGTGCCGTCGTCGCCCGTACAGGCGTGTACACCTCCGAGACAAACGACTCCAATTCAAGCAATCACTCTCCATCCCGGCGTGGCTCCATGGTAGATGTTGCAGATGTCTCGCACATGGACACCGCGCAGCTGTTTGTAGGGACCCCTTTCGGTGCTCGCACTGCTTGGGGAACGACCACCGTGCGCGTGACTGTCGCAATCAGTGGCGTCCTCTCAGCTCCATGGCATGCCTCGCCGCACCGCCAAGGCCTCACCATGGCGTGGAGCGTCCTCATGCTCCAACAGCTAAGTGTCAATTGCGTTCTGCTCCCGATGGCTCGACACCGTCGTCCGATGTGGTGTCGCAGTCCACTCCGGCAGGCCTGGCCGAGCAGCTGCGGGTGTGCCTGTCACGGGTTGAGAGTTTTCTGGAGCGGGCGGAGATTGCTTTGTGCAAGCTCTCTCTTGTGCCGGTTATGTTGAAGGCCATTCCTTCATCGTGTCCTCTTGGTGACTTTGGTGCTGGCTCCGCGGAGGATATGGGAGGGGAGCTCTTTGGTTGTTACTCTCCTCGTGTTGGGGGTTCATCAGTGTTGTCCGCCTTGCCCTCTATTCCATCTGCCGTTGAGGGTGAGAGTGTGGCCATTGCCGTGACCGTGGCTCCGATACTGCAGAGTACGCCCGAGCTTCAGGAGCATTGTGTGAGCTCTGTTGTGCCTCTGTCGGTGGAGCAGATGAATGTGGACTCGTTGGCGACTTTGAGCTCGCCTGAACGATCGGAGGTAGTTTTCACACCCACTCCACCTCCATTGACACATGATGCCGATGTTCTCTTTGCAAAAGAGCTTTGCAGCCTGCTTAGCAGTGTGGAGGCTGCCATGCCTGGATATGGAAGAGCCATTGCTTGCCTTCTAACAGGATCAACAATCAAGGGAAAAAATAAGAAGGCAAGCAAATGCAAGAAGGGTGGCGCCATTAGAAAGAAGCTCGCGGTTGCTTGATGGATGATCTTCTGAGAAACTCGTTCTATGACTTTGGAGGTGTGCAGCGGTGTTCCATCAGTGGCTCTATTTTGTTGTTTTAAGGGTCAGGGGTTGTGTTTATTGTGTGTTCGTGGAGTGTCTCGTATCTGCTCCTCACATAGCAGTTACGGCTTCTTCTCTCCGACATAGGTGGAGGGCTGGCCGGTCGTCTACGGAGTGTTGGGTTGAGCTTGGCTCCATGTTTTGTTGAGGTTGTGTGGACTTTGCCCGTGGTGTTCGTTGTATGGTTTTCGCCCGGTTTCTTCCGCTAATAAACCGGACACCTTCTTCTTAATTAATGAATAAGGCAAAGCTTTTGCCTTCGTTTCAAAAAAAAAAAAAAAAAAAAAACTCTCCACGAGCTCTCGCAGCGTCAGCTACTCCCAATCCAGCCCTACAGATATGGCTTTCTGAATGGTATATTGATTCTGTTATATCTGTGCATATGGCTGATTACTCGGGTGATGAATGATCCAGCGCGCAAGGTGCAGCCTTAATGCTTTACAAAATTGTGCTTCCATTGCTGTGCGTTATTTTTTCAACCTTTCCCAGTTCTACCAAAGTAAGGATCGCCCTATCAAAATTTGGCGTCATGTTTTGTTGGGTCAAAACTTTCATTCGGCCATTACACATGTGTGTGTCCGCCTCATGTTGTACCTTCTCCACATATTGCAGCATATGTCCCGCTGTAACGCGTGGGGTTTTATCTAGTATGATAATATGAGTTGTATAAATGATGATATAAAATGCACATATCACATGGTTCTATGTGTAGCAATGTAAATCAATATAAGCAGATATAGACATGAAAATATAGATGGATCCATATGAAGGAAAGGAATGAGGTAATCTAAGAATTGACATGACCGACATATATTGTAGTGAGTTGAAAATTTCCCAAATCGCCCGACTCAAATATTTAACGGAATGCAATGAGACGAACCAGTATCAACACAACATGGAAAAAAGGTTGACTTCGGATTTTAGAGCCGTCGAGAAGTCTTCAAATTATGTATTTCACATGACAAAGAATCAACTTAGCTGAACAACATCGACAATCCTGAAGATTATGCTCGAGTAAGAAGCTGCATGGAGAGCTTTTGAGGCAAAATCATTTATAGGACAAGACATGTATCTGTACAGTAACATACCAAAATCAATAGCCGACGGCTATTTGGGCACCCTTAGAGCAACTCTAGCAGACACCGCATTTCCCGAACCCGCAAAAGCGGAATGCAGGTCGCGGAAAACGCGTATGCGGGTCGATTTTTTGCTTGCGGCAGAACAGACACCGCATTGCGGAACTGCAAAACAGAACAATGTTTTGGTAGTTAAATCACAGCAAAGTGCACAATTATTATAGAAATATAAACAGAAATTCTACATTACACGAATGGTTTCAATTACATGAATGGTTCAAATGAAAGAATAAACTTACAATAATTGTTCAAATGAAAGAATAAAATTACAACAAATGTCCGGAATGGAAAGAATGGTTCGAATTACACAACAATCAAATGAAATAGATGAACAAAGAAATATCTACTGCCCATGCAACTGCCATATGTGCTCAACGAGATCATGCTGTAGATTGGTGTGCCCAATTGCGTCCTCGATCTGCCGGTAGGACTCCAGTACAGCTTGAATACGGTCAGGGTTTCTGTTTGGCTTCACACGGCTATCAACATTATCATAAAAGAACTCCAAGTTTAAATCCCTCTCATCTTCGATGATCATGTTGTGAAGAATCACACAACAAGTCATGATGTTGTCGAGGGTTTTCTTATCCCAAAAACGAGCTGGCCCACGGACAATGGCAAATCTAGATTGCAAAACACCAAAGGCTCTCTCAATATCCTTTCTGCATGCCTCTTGTTGCTTAGCAAATTCAGATTGTTTCCTACCGGTTGGATTAGATATAGTTTTGATTCACAGTGAAGTTGCAAGCAGGAGCATCACCACTAGCAAGCCTGCCCAATAGGTGTGACCTTTGCAACACATTGATATCATTGTTGGTGCCCGGCAAACCGAAAAAGCAATGCCATATCCACAAATCCTCGGACGCTACGGCCTCAAGCACAATTGTTGCATCTCGGCTTTTGCCACAATATTGCCCGTGCCAAGCCTTCGGGCAATTTTTCCAAGTCCAATGCATACAATCTATGCTACCTAGCATACCGGGCCAACCTCTCCTTTCATTTATCGACATCAACCTCTTCGTATCTTTTTCGTTTGGTGATCGAAGATAAGTTGGACCGAACACACGGATCATAACTTTTGCAAACCTACGCACGTACTCTAGTGTAGTATCTTCACCAATACGAAGATACTCGTCGGCGTAGTCTGCCGGGATTCCATAAGCAATAACCCTCATGGCGGCGGATATTTTTTGATTCGCACTAAATCCCAATAAACTGGCGGCGTTCCTCCGACGGGTAAAAAAGCGAGAATTTGACTCGCAAGCCTCAACAATTTTCACGAAGAGGGATCGGCGCATTCGGTTCCTTCGCCGGAAGAGATTGGCGGGATAGGTTGGCCGCTCCGCGAAGTAGTCCCGCATCAGAAGCTCGTTGTCGAGGACGCGGTTGCGCGGGATGCAGAGGCGGCCGACCCTCGATCCGAGCCGCCTACTCTTCGTCCGTCGGTCCTCGCTCTCCTTGATAGCCATGACGATGACCAACATCTGCTGGCGATGGCTCCCCAGCAGGTTCTCCACATCTGAGTCGTCGTCCGACGAAGAATCCTCGAGCACAAATTGCTCATCTTCGCTAAGCTCCATCTGCGCAATAACACCGCGAGGCTGAGGACATGGCGGCATGGCGGAGCGGTGTGTTGCGGTGGGGGGAGGAGGTGGTGATTCGCACATGAGATTTTGCCGACGAGCCGCGGTTGGGGCTGGAACGGACCGGCGGCGCAGCGGAGGCGGATCCGCTTTCGCCGGGGCGGCCTCGATCTAGGACGGCCGAGCCACACAGCCGGCTCCGCCGGCGGGGCAGCAGTGGCAGAGGGTCCGCGGGCCCTTCAGACGGCGGCGGGGCGGCGGAAAAGCGGCTCCGGCCGCCGGAATCTAGGGCGGCAGCGGGCTGGGAAAGGAAAAGGAAATGTCCCTCCCGCCATGTCGTTTCTGCCTATACAGGGCACCGGCGGGTCGGAAGCGAAAACCCGATTTTAACAGTTCCGGGGGGGAATCCCGCGCCCCGCAATTTTTTTTGCAGGTCTGTAACTTCTGTGGGGTCTGGTCTGTGTGCGTTCTCGGCCCGGGACGGAAAAACATCGGTTATTTTACAGTTCCGGGGGAAATGCGGTATCTGCTAGAGATGCTCTTAGCAGCCATTACCGTTAGAGGAACTGAAAATTAATCAATCAGTAAGAACAGCGGGAGGCAATGCTGGCTTCCGCATCAGCTAGACCGACGCATCGCTCCCTATCGCGTCAGATGCGGTAGAAGGATTCGGAAGTCGATGCCAGCTTCCAACCGGAGGCACGGGAAAGGAGATAATAAGGTTGCGCGGAAAGAGGATTCCAAAGAACGAGAGAGCCTGGATTGGATCGTACCCTCGTTTCTTGTCTGTTCTCCCCAGAGTCTTAGATCGGATGCCAACGAAGACGAGTGACTCGCGTCCATCCGTGTGTAGCCGCCGTACCGACGACCCGCGTTGGCTACCATCCTCGGGTGGAGCTAAAATGGCTGCGGCGTAGCTCGCGGAGCAGAAGAGGCAGGGCCATGCGCTTGATTAGGCCGGTTGCCGGGGATCTAAGAGGCGGGCCAGCTCGATTCGGACGGTGGCGGCGGATCTTCCTTCTCCTTCCCTCGCGGTGGTCTGGCTCTCCTCTGCGCGCATCGGCGATTCCGTGGCTTCTCCTCTGCTCGTTAGTCTTTTTTTGAGTGGAAACAGCGAGCTTTATTACTCAACTAGCAAAGAGTTTACAGGAATCCCCATATTAGCAGGGGGAGTACCAAACCACACATGTCTACCAAAATCTAATGATGTTGCCGTTCTAGCTAGACGATGTGCCTCTCCATTGGTCTCTCGCCGTTCGTGTTTAAAAGCTACCTCCTGAAAGTCTTCTCTCCTGCAAGCTATCTCGCTCATAATCATGCAATGAGCTCCATGAGAGTTCCTGGCTTCAATCTCCTTCACAACATTAGAACAGTCTGATACCACCTGAATTTTTGACTCATGTAAATCAGTTGCCAAACATAGCGCCTCCGCACAGGCTAAAGCTTCCAGCACCTCTGGATTTGTAATTCCATCAACTGTGACAGCTGAAGCTCCTAAGAACTGTCCCTGTGCATTACGGCAAACAGCACTAAACGCACCTCTGTTCTGCGTTTTTGCCACAGCTCCATCAACAATAATCTTCACCATCCCGCCTGGCGGTGGAAACCACGCCTCACGTCGCGCTGGTTGCGCAGTCACAGCTGCACTTACACATGGCTTCCTTAGCGAGGTCAAGTCTGCGATATATCGATCAATGAATGCATTTGTGGACAGCGGGGACTGGTACTCATCCTCATGAATAGCCTTGCGCCGCGCCCACCAGATTGCCCACAAAGTGATCAGAGCCTCAATGAATTTTTCCTGGGAAAGAGTAGAACTCATGGTGAAAAGCCATAACCTTGGATCGGTGTTTTCATCGCCATAGAGAGGGACAACCAGATCATCCTCTCTTAGTGCCCACACGGCGCGTGACATATTGCAATCAAGAAGAGCATGCCGCCATGTATCAACTGCAGCGTTACAGATTGGACAGACAGGATCAGTGGTCATATGCCGGTGAACTCGCACTTCTCCTGTTGGCAGAGACGCTCTTGCAAGCCGCCATGCAAAAATGCGGAGCTTGGATGGAACACGCACTTTCCACAGCTGGCTGCCCTTGAGTCAAAATAATCTTCTCTCCTTAGCTTCAAATCAGAGATCATCCGGTAAGCAGATCGTACCGAAAAAATCCCGGACCTCTCAAAGTGCCAAGCCCAGAAATCACCCTGGAGTTTGTAGCTTATAGGTATCTGCTTGATAGCCTCCACATCCATCGGTAGCATATGTTGCTCCAGCTTTTGAATATTCCAGGTCCTTGTGGCTGAATCAATGAAGTCAGAAACCAGTGTCGGTGGGTTATCAGTTTGGCATCCAAAAGGTTTCATGCCAAAATCCATAGGGATCCAATTTGCTAACCAAGCATCTGTGGTAAGTCCATCACCAGAGTCCTTGTTTCTTGTCTGTTCTCCCCAGAGTCTCAGATCGGATGCCAACGAAGACGAGTGACTCGCGTCCATCCGTGTGCAGCCGCCGTACCGACGACCCGTGTTGGCTACCATCCTCGGGTGGAGCTAAAATGGCGGCGGCGTAGCTCGCGGAGCAGAAGAGGCAGGGCCATGCGCTTGATTAGGCCGGTTGCCGGGGATCTAAGAGGCGGGCCAGCTCGATTCGGACGGTGGCGGCGGATCTTCCTTCTCCTTCCCTCGCGGTGGTCTGGCTCTCCTCTGCGCGCATCGGCGATTCCGTGGCTTCTCCTCTGCTCGTTAGTCGTTTCACGTCGACCCTTCGCGTCGCTAGTTAGGAACCAGGTTGTTGGGCCTTTGCGGTAATCAGGCCCAGTTAATCACGGAAGGCTAATTTGATACCCGGAGTAGCGTCCCTTAGGGATGAAGATCCAACGGCCGGAAACGTACAAAAGAAAAATCGGACGGTCAAAATCATCCAGATCGTGAGGATAGTGTGGGAGGACTTGTTTTTGCTCAGTTTTAATATCCCTAATATATCTTTAAAGATACATGCCATTTATGAATTACGTCTCAAAAATACTGCTAGGATCATGCCACCTTCCGTTACAAGCTAAGTATCAAGTATATGAATGTATGGTACGCCTGGCCAATCGGCCCTGAATCAGCATTAATAATGTTTGGTTTACATACCATGTAAAAAGAACGTTGGTGATGTGAATAAGATTACTTCTGAGTTTTTATAATATATGTCATGCACAAGGCTTGGTGAAAGCATCAACAACCTTGTCTTCTGTAATAACCCAGGATTTAGAGTGTCAATAGGGTAGAAATAGAATTTGTGCATTTGTATGGCATGCATCTAAAAATGCGGGTAAATTTGGTGCGTTAAGGTAAACGATGCAAAGTGATCGATGTTTCTCTCGACTCGATGAATTAGGGTTCGGATCATCTGGTTGAGTGCTATGAACTTCGACATGATCTTTACTATTAGTATTTAGAAACTAGGATCATCTGTCGAGGCAATCTAGAATTGGACATGACCTCTCCTAATTTTCGAACCTTTCAAACACAATAAGATAATATGACCAATATAATTCAATACATTATAACATCTCATGTTACAACACAATTCATCCATGATCATATAATATACAAGTTAGCAAGTCCTTAATTTAGAAACACACAACTTCATCATATCATTCTATACACATCTTATCACCTTGTTTCACACATAGGCACCAATTTGAAGTTCAAATGCTCATCAAAAGGAAAATAAAATTACAAAAAGAAGAAAAAGAAGCCTAATATAATCTTGATCATCTTGACATTGATCTTCATTGTATCTTTATTATCTTGACCTTCCCATATTCATCTCCATCTTTCCTGAAATAAAAATAAAACAAGAAAAGAAAGGAAAAAGTGCAAACAAAGGGGAGTTTGAAGATGGATTTCTCTTAGTATTGCATAGAGGTGTTATGCAAATTCATCATCGAGAACTTAAAAGCCAAATGCAAGTATCTCTTCTTTAAAGGGACATTTGCCCCATACCTTGCATCATAGGATGCAATATTTGTTCTTATCAATTTTCTAGCAAGTGTGACAGAAAAAAAATGAAATGGCATATATATAATAATGCAAAGCAACGTAGTCCAACTACCTTTCAACTAGGACGAGCCCATGAAGATAGAAGGGGTCACTTTTGCACCTCTACACACATTCATATATGTTCAACCATACTGCAAATCCCACAACCCATCTAGTGGCAAAAACCACTCGGTTGTACTCAAGGAAAGGGGTCGAACAGACTGAAACTTGAACCATGAGGGCCCAGCTGCAAGCATCACACTCACCACGTGCAACTGTACGTAGTCAAGACGACAACAACAACAAAGCAGTACTAAAACTATATATAAACATGGCAGCAATACACACAAACACATCCCAGCCGCACCATTGATGTTGCTACTTCCCTCTCCTGAAATGATGCAAGAAACTTATTAATAAAGGAGATGAAAAGTTAGTCAACACACTCGTTGGAACTCGAACATCAGGGTGTTGTAGTAAGGGTGGTTTTCCCCACGAGGGTGACTCGAGAGTTTAATTATCGAACTCTCGAAGATATGCGAGGAAAGATGTCTATCTCATTCCTTCTTTGGGCAACCTTAAAAATAAAGTATTTTTTCTTGTGCCCCAACTCCACCGTGTAGTTGCCAAGCACAAGGTTTCGTATTAATAAAACTGAAATAAGAATATAAGAAAATAAAAACAATAACAAAAGTAAACTATAACTAGGCAATGATAATACAAATGATGAGTAAAGATGTTTTTGGGTTTTGGTTTGTAAATGCAAGAAAGAAATATGTTTTTGTTTTTTCGGATTAAATAATAACTGAAAATAAAAAGTGCTATAAAAGTGTTGGAAAGTGTTTTCTTATCATAAAAGATGAACCGAGCTTCATGGTTTCACTTATGCACTCTCTATTAAAAGCGTGGTGGACATATGACTACTCAAAATTGACATAATATTGTTCCAACGTAATTATGTGTAAGATAGCATTTATATGGGCATCACGTGCTAACGTAGAGATGTTATTTTACTAACAATCTCTCTTATACTCCCCTAGAAAGGGAGACTCCAAGCAATTTAGAATTAAGAATTAACTGAGTATAGCCTTAAATAATTTGACATGAAGTTTGAATAGAAATATACTAACTGTAGCCACGAATATCTTGATTCTCACAAGACACCAATAGCATATGTATTCACTTTATCCCTAGTGAGGTAACTAAGAAGGTAAAAACCAAATGGATCACAAGTTTTGTTGACACTACCCGTTAACCACCACATGATACTCCATCTAACGCACGCGTTCCCCCTCACACGCCCTCTCATACATGCTTGATCAAAAAAATAAAAAAAGAATGGGGTACATAATATGCATCTGACGATACATCTCAAACACAAAGCAATTGCAATCTCAAATATAAACTCATAAATAAAAGATCCACCACAAGGGTATTACATAGATGACCATAGTCATGTTAGGCAGCTCATATGGTGCTAAAGAGATGAACGAACGAGAGAGAGATACAATAAGTACTGCCACAAACCCATAGTTCAGAGGTGGACTACTCCCCCTTCATCATGGTGACGATGGTGAAGACGTTGGAGAAGGAAGAGATTCCACTAGCAGCACCCTGCCAGAGTTTTCCCCCTCCAATCTCGCAACTTTTGCCTCCGTTTCGGTGTTTCTATGTTTCTATGGCCCTCCCCCCGAGGATAGTAAAAAGGATTCTTATATAGATATTTTTAGGTCATGAGTAATTTTACGGTAAAAGATCGACGACTGGAGGCGCCGAGGGGGAAACAGGCATGCCTCGCACGACCAACTCCTTTGGCCGCGCCCATCATGCTCTTTTGGCCCTCGGGGCTCGCCTCCGAAGGATCCAAAGCCCACATGCCTTTTTTTTTTTTTCCAAAAATAGATCGTCAAAAATTCCCAAGTCTTTTTGACGTCGTTTAAGTCCCCGACGTCGTTTTCCTGGTCTGCAGGGTTAAAACTGTCGGCCCATTGGAAACCAGGGTACCTTGGGCCGGGCCTCCCCGCGATGCCTTAGGAAAGATGGGACGCGCCCTATGATTGGAGTAGGGCAAAAAGGACCAAGCCCCGCGAGGCTACGGCTTCCCCGTCCGCACGAGCCTGCGGAGGCGTCCTGTGGACGTCACCCAGGGGCGGCCATTCGCCTCTTCAGGCACCCTTGGGAGGGTCGAGACGAGGTGTCCTGAGCGGGCCCCCTGTACGTCATTCCTGCACTTGCGCTAAACGCGCCCCCCCGGGAGGGATCAGAGGTCGTCGTCACCTGCCACATGGCTTACCGACGACTGATAGGGCTTACCTCTTAGGTGATTAAAGGGAGAGGCCGGCACGACCGCCCTTGGCGGTGCTCTCAAGACTTACCTCTTTGGTGCAAGACGGCGCCGCGCGTCACGATGGTCCCTCGTTTTCCTCTTTACCAAGGACGACATGTCCAGTGCAAAAGGGGCTGCGACTGGAGTTGCAGGGAGAAGAAGACAAGCCGCGACACAGAAGAGCAGGGCCGTAGATCTGATCTGGTCGGCCGCCTTTGCCAAAGCAGCTCCAGGGGAGCAGGGCCTCTCTTGGAAGCATTCGGGAGACTTCCCGCCATGGAGTTTGAAGACCAGGGCCGCCATCCGCCTATAAAAGGGGCCAGACCCTGGCCTGGCTAGGGGTTCGGACATTGTAAGCTCAAACCCTAGAATCTCTAGGCGTTTTACCATTGTAGCTCCTCGAGTTCTACCAAGGAATACAATCAAGCAGGAGTATGGCATTCACCTCCGTGGTGGCCTGAACTTGGGTAAACCAAGTGTCAATCTCTGCAGTGTTGCGTCTTCTCCTTCGTCGAGCCTCGTGAGATCAGAGGCATCGCTCTAAGGCCCCCAGTGTTCGACACCCTTACATAGCTTCTTCGGAGGCTATATTCCGACATTTGGCGCGCCAGGTAGGGGGCCTTTTGAAGCGCGCCTTGCACCTTTGCACACTCGATAATGGAGCGACACGGTGGCGACCTTCGCCGCCGCCAGGGGCAAGACTCAGACGAGAGCTCCCCCAGTACCGGAGGGCAGTACAGGGGGCGAACCAGGAAGGATGGTGCCCGCGCCCGTCCTCGCGGCCGCAGGAGTTTACGCGGCTCCGACTCACCCCCGACGCTGCACCTCATCCGGGACCTACTCAATCTGGTGCAGGGCCGACCCTAGACCACACCCAACTCGCCCCGAGAAGAGTGGCGCACGCAGAACAATACGAGCGGCCCCCAGGAGTACTCATTGTCCCGCTCGCGGCATCAAACGGAGGAGCCGCTCAACATCTCTAACGAAGAACAGGAAGACATGCGTTCTCCATCAATGGACGATGGCCACCCACCGTACAACGCCTCGGGGGCTCGCTCCATATGGCGTGCACCTGAGGACGCCCGAGTCACCCTCGCCAGGCAGCGCGAGCGCCGGCGGCGGGTCCTGGAAGGCTTGGAGGCTGCCGGGCGTCGTTACGGCGCCCCGTCAGCAAGAGGGACCCCCACGTACAGCGGCGGCTGCGTCGCTTTCTGCGAGGACCTCCGGCGGGTCATGTGGCCTCCCAACCTCCGGCCGGAAGACTCACCATGCTTCGACGGGACACATAACCCCCTCGAGTTTCTGCAGCGCTATACTCTTTGCATCCAAACCGCCGGTGGAGGGGACCGAGTCATGGCAAACTGGTTCCCCCTGGCGCTGGAGGGGCCGGCGCGTGCGTGGCAGCATGACCTCCCGGAGTGCGCCATCAGCTCATGGGCAGACCTCTGCCGAAGGTTTGTTGCTAACTTCCTGGGGGACGATGCCTCGCCGACAAACCTGGCGGATCTCCGGTCGCTGCGACAGGAGCCCGAGGAAACGCTGCGCACGTTCACGCAGCGCTTTAGCCAAGTGTACAGGCGGCTTAGCGGCGTCAAGGACGAGGACATCATCGCCGCTTTCGCGGAAGGAACCGCCCACGCTGGAGTCAGGAGAGAGCTCAGCGGGCGGGAGCAGGGGCGGTCGGTGGTCAAACTTTTCAGCATGGTGGATAGGTACTCAAAAGCAGAAGAGGGCCAGATTTTTCAGCACGAAGAGGGCGCCGGGGGCTCGCCTCGGGCCGAGACGCGGCAACAGAAGAGGAAGGACAGGACCGCAGACCGGCCAGAGGAGCCCCGTTTCTTCGTTTTCCACAAACTCAGCTCGCACAGAACGGAGGACTGCCTGAAGCTTAAAGGGATCCAACGGCTTCAGCAGGCCAAACGACGGGACACCACCGCCCGTCGCAAGTAAACAGGGGGGCTACCTAGCCTCGGGAGGAGCCACCGTCGCTTGTCCATGAAGCGCTCCCTGGCATGTCTGCTAGGCGGCTCCCCGGCGCTGGCGCCCAACGGACGTGTGATGCACACGGTGGTGTTGTTGGGAAACCCCAAGAGGAAGGTATGATGAGTGCAGCAGCAAGTCTTCCCTCAGTTATGAAACCAAGGTTATCGAACCAGTAGGAGATGAAGAACACGTCTGAAGGTCTCCCTGGCAATCGTGCCAGAAACCAGCTTGTTGGCGCGAAAGGGAGGTGGAACCTGCACAACACAATCAAACTACTTTGCCCCAACGAAACAGTGAGGTTGTCAATCTCACTGACTTGCTGTAACAAAGGATTAAACGTATGTGTGGAGGATGATGTTTGCGGAGAATGAAAGTAACAGTTTGCAGTTGGTTGTATTATCAGTGTAAAGAAAAGGACCGGGTTCCACAGTTCACTAGTGGTGTCTCTCCATAAATAATAATAATAGCATACATGCGGGTAAGCAAATTACAGCTGGGCAATTGACAGAATAAAGAGCTGCATAATGATGCATATACTAATGTCATGATGTCTAGTATGAGATTCATTTAGGCATTACAACAATATACATAGACCGTTCCAACCGCATCTATGACTAATAATCCACCTTCCGGTTAGTGTCCGCACCCCTTTCAGTATTAAGTTGCAAGCAACAGATTATTACATTAAGCAAAGTGTGTAAAGTAAGTAATAACATTATCCTTAGACAAAGTACTACTGTTTTATCCCTAGTAGCAACAGTACATCCACAATCTTAGAGCTTGTTGTCACTACCCCAGATTAAATAGAGACATTAACCCACTATCGAGCATAAATACCCCCTCTTGGAGTCGCAAGCATCTACTTGGCCAGAGCATCTACTAGCAACGGAGAGCATGCAAGATCATAAACAACACACAACATGATATATTATGAAGCAAATGACATAGTATTCAATATCCATCGGATCCCAGCAAACACAACATGTAGCATTACATAAAGATGATCTTGATCATGATAGGCAGCTCACAAGATCTAAACATGATGGCACAATAGGAGAAGACAACCATCTAGCTACT
This sequence comes from Poa annua, assembly GCA_026929855.1. Lineage (NCBI taxonomy): Eukaryota > Viridiplantae > Streptophyta > Magnoliopsida > Poales > Poaceae > Poa > Poa annua. The sequence goes on from CM049434.1 coordinate 60,222,367, forward strand.
TCTATGGACCCGTAGTCCAAAGATGAAGTACTCACGCATGAGTCCGGAGGCGGGCATGGTGATGTAGAGCCCTTCGGTGATGATTCCCCTCTCCGGCAGGGTGTCGGGGAGAGCTTCTGAACCCTCCCCGAACTAGGGTTGACGACGGCGGCGGCTCCGAAAGGTTTTGTGGAAAAGTGTTCGGCTCCCAGGTCTTGTGTTTTCGGGGGGTATTTGTAGGCGAAAGGGCGAAGGCGGTGGAGGGCCGAGGCCCCGTCATCAGGTGCTGGCGCGGCAGGAGGTGGGGCCGCGCCGGGACCTCATCTGGGGGCCTCGTGGCCCCTCTCCGTCAGGTCTTCGGTGTTCTGGAACCTCCCGTGAAAAATAGGGACTTTGGTATTAAATTCGTCCAATTCCGAGAATATTTCCTTAAGTGGTTTTCTGACACAAAACAGAAGAAGGCGGGGGGTTTCTGGAAAAGTGTTCGGGTTTTTTAGGTTTTCACGTCGGGGGGTATTTGTAGGCGAAAGGGCGAAGGCGGTGGAGGCCCGAGGGCCCCACACCACGTGCTCGCGCGGCAATGGGGGGGGGGGGGATCCGCGCCGGCCTATGGTGTGGGCGCCTCGCGACCCCACTCAGTCTCGTCTTCGGTGTTCTGGAACCTCCCGAGAAAAATAGGCACTTTGGCTTTTGTTTCGTCCAATTCCGAGAATATTTCCTTAACAGGTTTTGTGAAACCAAAAACAGCAGAAAACAAGGAACTGGCACTGTGGCATCTTGTTAATAGGTTAGTCCCAGAAAATGCATAAAACCACACAAAGTGTATATAAAACATGTAGCAAATGGTATAATATAAGCATGGAACATAAGAAATTATAGATACGTTTGAGACGTATCAAGCATCCCCAAGCTTAGTTCTACTCGTCCTCAAGTAGGTAAAACGATAACAAGAATAATTTCTGAAGTGACATGCTTTCACACAATCTTGATCATATAATAATGTAATGCATGTAAATTGAGATCAAATGAATAAAAGCTGTAGTTTATATTGATATCAAATGAGTAATGAGTAAACAAGTAGGAAGAACAAAGTAAAACTTTCAATGAATCAATACTAGAGAACAATCAACCGTGCAAAGTAGATATTAAGGATGATTTAAGCTTCAAGAATAACAATATAATCATCTAATGCATCCAACACTCATGACAACTTTGTGAAAGGATCAAGTCAAGCAATAACAATATGCACGTAGAAAATCATCTCTCTATTTGTTCACTTAAAAACAAGCAAGCGTTCAACGTTGGTTCCTGGCACCAGGATGTTGTGGCTAAAAGAATAATAAGGGGGGTTTGGAAGGCCAACGGAAGAAAGTCTCACACAGCTGAAAGTGATCATTAGACAAGAGGAAGTCTTATAATCGAAGCTATGCAAGGAGTAGTGATTACCACACAACGGATGCACATAGAGCTATAAGTGTATGAAAACTCTCCAATGGAACTAGTGGGGGTGCATCCAACTTGCTTGCTCATGAAGACCTAGAGCACTTTTGAGGAGGCTCATCATTGGAATATACAAGCCAAGTTCTATAATGTAAAGTTCCCCACATAGTTATGCAAGTAAAACATGAAAACTCTCTCATATGGAGTAAAGGTGCTAAACATGAGCACAAATGATGACTATGAATACTACAGGTGCTATAACATGAGCACAAGTGTGGATAAAGAGTAATAATGTTGCCCCCCTTTTTTTTTAATATACTTTTTCTGTTTCTCTTTTCGATGGCCTCCATGGCTCTTTTCACTTTTAGGGGCAAACATTCTAATATGAAAACACACTTTTGATACAACTAACTCATAAGGAATAAAACATAGTGTATGAAACGGTGCCTCTGCCAGTGTAGCATGATATGCAATGATCTAGCGTAACATGGGTAAAACCACACATTAGCTGTAAAGAATCATGCAAGGCAATATATAAATGATAAATAACAACAAGTCATGTAATGTAAGATGGAAGTTGCATGACAATATATCTCGGAACAGCTATGGAAATGCTGTAGTAGGTAGGTATGGTGGATGTTTTGAGGAAGATATTTGGCTTATGTGTAGGAGAACATGATGAAGATCTCCCACAAGTTTTGGATGTACCCGCGAAGTATGCACCAACACTCAATGTGAGAAAGGGCAATGCAAATTACCGAAGAGGCTAGCAAATATGGTGGTGGAAGTGCCATGAAAACCATAGCTTAGAACTCTCAAGCAAAAAGATTCCAACTAGAAATATGATCTTACAAGGCATAATGAAAATCACTCCATGAGGGACTGTGGCAAATGAACAAGTCACTGTTAGGACCCCGACCGTAGCGCATAACACAAAGTCATTACGGTTGTTTTTAACATTAGAAGTCATATATCATTATGCTATCAACTGGATATTTAGTGTGGCACAGCTTCAAATTTTCTAGACCAACCATTAATCATTCCACTTTACTAAACCATCATGTTTTACCATTAAGCATATTAATATCTCAAAACAACATCAATGATTCAAGTGACACAATTTAATGATCTACAAGATTATGTATCATTTCATCATACCGCCTACCACATTTAACATTTTCTGTTCTTAACCAAACACCAATCAACTTATCTAAAAATAAACTCTCCAAGTATTTAACAATGAGATGTGAGAGTATAACATAAGAAAACTAACAGCTCTAACAAGAGATGCATGAAAAACAAGAGCTGGAAGTATTGCAGTAACATAGAAGAATACTCAACAAATATAAGTGAAGAATACGAGTATTCATAAGAAAAAGCGGAGCGTGTCTCTCTCCCACAAAGGAATGCTAGGATCCATTTTATTCAGAGAACAAGAATAACAAAAGCAAAAATAAAAGCAAACAGACGCTCCAAGTAAAGCACATAAGATGTGGCAGGATTAAAATATAGTTTCACTAGAGATAACCTGATAAGTTGTTGATGAAGAAGGGGATGCCTTGGGCATCCCCAAGCTTTGACGCTTGAGTCTTCTTGAAATATGCTTGGGTGACCCACGGGGGCATCCCGAAGCTTAGGCTCTTTCATCTTCTTGATCACATCATATCATCCTCTCTCTTGATCCTTGAAAACTTCCTCCACACCAAACTCAAAGTAAACTTCATTAGAGGGTTAGTGCATAATCAAAAAATCTCATATTCTGTATGGAGACAATCATTATCATGGTACTGGACATTAGCTACAGCCACTGGAATTTTATGGAACAAAAAGATCCATTCAAAAACAGCAAAAGAATCAATGCAAAATAGATGACAGAATCTGTCAAAAACAGAACAGTCTGTAAAGACGAATTTTTTCGAGGCACTTAACTTGCTCAAATCAGAAAACTCAAAACTAATGAAAGTTGCATACATATCTGAGGATCACGCACAAAAAATCCCAGGTAATTTTGATTTTTCTGTGAATTCTAACGAATTAAACGGTGGACAGCAGAAAACTGTTCCTGTGCACGAATCCAAATCTACCATCAACTTTCTACTAGAGGCTTAACTTGACACAACTTTGCAATAAAGTAAAGATACAAATGAATTGCTACAGAGGTAGACATGTTACTTGACTCAAGAAAATAAAATATCCAAGAGAAGAAGTATCAACATTATAGTTTGTACGAATAATTGAATCAAAAGGTAGCTTCATCTTCTTCCTAGGGAAGTGTTCCATACCTTTCTTAAGTGGGAAGTGGTACCTTATATTTCCTTCTTTCATATCAATAATAGCACCACCCGTGCGAAGGAAAGGTCTTCCCAAAACAATAGGACAAGAGGGGTTGCACTCAATATCCAAGACAATAAAATCAACGGGGACAAGGTTATTATTAACCATGACATGAACATCATTAAATCTCCCCAAAGGTTTCTTCAAAGCATTATCAGCAAGAAAAACATCCAAATAGCAATGTTCCAAAGGTGGCAAGTCAAACATATCATAAAGTTTCTTAGGCATAACGGAAATACTTGCACCAAGATCACACAAAGCATTGCAATCAAATTCATTCACCTTTATCTTAATGATGGGCTCCCAACCATCTTCTAACTTCTTAGGGATAGAAGCTTCAAGTTTTAATTTCTCTTCCCTAGCTTTAATGAGAGCATTTGTAATATGTGTAGTAAAAGCCATATTTAAAGTACTAGCATTAGGACTTGTGGCTAGCTTTTGCAAGAACTTAATAACTGCAGAGGTATCACAATTATCATAATCAAATTCATTATCATCAAAAGTAATGGGACCATTATCTCCTATGCTCTTAAAAATTTCAGCACTTTTATCAAGCATAGTTTTAGGAGTTTTAGGCAATTTTAAACGTTTGGAAGTAGTAGAAGAAACATTGCCAACACCAATTATGTTACCATTAGTAGTAGGAGGCTTACTAGCATGTGAAGTAACATTATTTTCAGTAGTAGTAATGGTGCAAACTCTAACAATATCATCATCTTTAGCTAATTCTTCCTCTCTTTCCCATCTAGCATGCAATTCAGCCATCATCCTAACATTTTCATCAATTCGAACTTGGATAGCATTAATTTTAGCAAGGGTCTTACTCTCATTAGTATCATTAGGCATTACTTTAGATTTTAAAAGATCAACATCAATAACAAGACTATCAACTTTTGAGGCAAGAATATCAATTTTCCCAAGCTTTTCCTCAACAGTTTTATTAAAGGAAGTTTGTGTAGTGATAAAATCTTTTAACATGGTTTCAAGTTCAGAGGAGGTGTTCCTATTATTGCTATAATAATTACCATTATTAGGAGGATAGGGCTTATAGTTGTTATTACCATAATTGTTCCTATAGGCATTGTTGTTGAAATTATTATTTTTAATGAAGTTCACATCAACATGCTCTTCTTGTGCAACTAAAGAAGCTAAGGGAACATTATTAGGATCCATATGAGATTTACCATTAACAAGCATAGACATGATCATATCAATCTTATCACTCAAAGAGGAGGTTTCTTCAACAGAATTTACCTTCTTACCTTGAGAAGTCCTTTCAGTATGCCACTCAGAATAATTAACCATCATATTATCCAGAAGTTTTGTTGCAGCCCCCAAAGTGATAGACATAAAAGTACCTCCAGCAGCCGAATCCAATAAATTTCTTGAAAAAAAATTTAGTCCTGCATAGAAGGTTTGGATGATCATCCAAGCAGTCAGTCCATGGGTTGGGCAATTCTTAACCAGAGATTTCATTCTTTCCCAAGCTTGAGCAACATGTTCATTATCAAATTGCTTAAAGTTCATAATGCTACTCCTTAGGGAAATGATCTTAGCAGGAGGATAGTATTTTCCAATAAAAGCATCTTTGCATTTAATCCAAGAATCAATACTATTCCTCGGCAATGAAAGTAACCATTCTTTAGCTCTTCCTCTCAAGGAGAAAGGAAATAATTTCAGTTTTATAATATCCCCATCTATATCCTTATATTTTTGCATTTCACAAAGTTCAACAAAATTATTTAGATGGGCAGCAGCATCATCAGAACTAACACCAGAAAATTGCTCTTTCATGACAAGATTTAGCAAAGCAGGTTTAATTTCAAAGAATTCTGCTTTGGAAGCAGGTGGAGCAATAGGTGTGCATATAAAATCATTATTGTTGGTGCTAGTGAAGTCACATAACTTAGTATTCCCAGCAGTAGTCATTTTAGCAAAATTTAAAAGCAAACCGAAATATAAATATTAATGCAAGTAACTATTTTTTTTGTGTTTTTGATAATAAGAAGCAAACATGATAATAACAAAGTAAATAAAATGCAAGTAACTATTTTTTTTGTATTTTTGATATTTAATAGCAAACAAAACAGGAAATAAAATTTAACTAAGCAAGACAAAAACAAAGTAAAGAGATTGGGAAGTGAGAGACTCCCCTTGCAGATGTGCTTCAGCTCCCCGGCAGCGGCGCCAGAAAACAGCTTGATGCACACGGTGTTGTTGTTGGAAAACCCCAAGAGGAAGGTATGATGAGTGCAGCAGCAAGTCTTCACTCAGTTATGAAACCAAGGTTATCGAACCAGTAGGAGATGAAGAACACGTCTGAAGGTCTCCCTGGCAATCGTGCCAGAAAACAGCTTGTTGGCGCGAAAGGGAGGTGGAACCTGCACAACACAATCAAACTACTTTGCCCCAATGAAACAGTGAGGGTGTCAATCTCACTGGCTTGCTGTAACAAAGGATTAAACGTATGTGTGGAGGATGATGTTTGCAGCGAATGAAAGTAACAGTTTGCAGTTGGTTGTATTATCAGTTTAAAAAAAAGGACCGGGGTCCACAGTTCACTAGTGGTGTCTGTCCATAAATAATAATAATAGCATACATGCGGGTAAACAAATTACAGCTGGACAATTGACAGAATAAAGAGCTGCATAATGATGCATATACTAATGTCATGATGTCTAGTATGGGATTCATTTGGGCATTACAACAATATACATAGACCGTTCCAACCGCATCTATGACTAATAATCCACCTTCCGGTTAGCGTCCGCACCCCTTTCAGTATTAAGTTGCAAGCAACAGATTATTGCATTAAGCAATGTGTGTAAAGTAAGTAATAACATTATCCTTAGACAAAGTACTACTGTTTTATCCCTAGTAGCAACAGTACATCTACAATCTTAGAGCTTGCTGTCACTACCCCAGATTAAATAGCGACATGAACCCACTATCGAGCTTAAATACCCCCTCTTGGAGTCACAAGCATCTACTTGGCCAGAGCATCTACTAGCAACGGAGAGCATGCAAGATCATAAACAACACACAACATGATATATTACGAAGCAAATGACATAGTATTCAATATCCATCGGATCCCAGCAAACACAACATGTAGCATTACATAAAGATGATCTTGATCATGATAGGCAGCTCACAAGATCTAAACATGATGACACAATAGGAGAAGACAACCATCTAGCTACTGCTATGGACCCGTAGTCCAAAGATGAACTACTCACGCATCAGTCCGGAGGCGGTCATGGTGATGTAGAGCCCTCCGGTGATGATTCCCATCTCCGGGAGGGTGCCGGGAAGAGCTTCTGAACCCTCCCCGAACTAGGGTTGACGACGGCGGCCGCTCCAAAAGGTTTTGTGGAAAAGCGTTCGGCTCCCAGGTCTTGTGTTTTCGGGGGGTATTTGTAGGCGAAAGGGCGAAGGCGGTGGAGGGCCGAGGCCCCCTCATCAGGTGCTGGCGCGGCAGGAGGTGGGGCCGCGCCGGGACCTCATCTAGGGGCCTCGTGGCCCCTCTCCGTCAGGTCTTCGGTGTTCTAGAACCTCCCGTGAAAAATAGGGACTTTGGTATTAAATTCGTCCAATTCCGAGAATATTTCCTTAAGTGGTTTTCTGAAACCAAAAACAGCAGAAAACAGGGAACTGACACTGTGGCATCTTGTTAATAGGTTATGTAACAGCCCCAAATTTTAATATAGTATGTTAGGCTAATAGTAATGTCATTAGCATCATATGCATCATTAGTAAAAATTGCTCAACTAAACTAAGGAAAAATTGAAAACTCAAAACCTGGAAATTTCTCTCCCAAATTAAAATTTTGTGAGAAATGTTTGTTTGTGACAAAAACAAATTCTATTGAGCTTCCATATTGTCAAGGAAGTTCTAAGAGTTCAAAATAATATTATTGCAATTACATTTCAGAAGGCTATAAAGTCATACTTGGAAATTCAACAAAATGCAATATTTAAACACTATGAACAAGTAATGTTCAAAACAGTTTATTTGACCACACCAAATTTTGTGGTGCTGCTATATGTGTTGGGGAACCACCATGAATTGTTACAGAAGTTTTAAAAATATTTAAGGGCCCCAATTAGATACAGCAAGTTCACTGAATTTTAAAACCAGAAAAGAGGAAAAGAAGAGCAGGGGGTTTTCTGTAAAAATGTTGTCTTCTTCCTGTAGAAACAGGGAAAGGCATGGCGCTAGTGGCCGCCGCGCCACTGTGCCCACCGTGACTCCATGGAGAGGATAAGGAGCATGCCGTGCTTCTCTGTGCTCTCTCCTCCCCCTTACTTTCCCCCTCCCACGACGTGCTGCAACCTCTCTCTCCCCTCCATTTTTCCTCCCCACCGAGTCCTAGCCATGGCCGCGAGCCGCCGACGGATCGCCGCCGTTAGAAGCCTCCCCGAGCCGAGATGAGTGGCGCACCGGAACCGCCTCGTCCCCTTTAACCTCCGCATAGAAGGAATCGAAGCGGGAGGTCCAGAATCGACGCCGCCAAGCTCGTCTTCCTCCCGGCCGGTCGGAGCTCCGCCGCACCATTGCCGCCGTCTCCGATCTCCCCCGTCCACGTAGAGCCCACCCACGCGTCAAGGGTGAGCTCGCCCTCCTCCTAGACACCCTCATCCCTCCCCTATCTCGCCATAGCTAGTCGCGCCGCCGCCGTTTCGTGTCGCCGGGGCATTTTCCGGCGACCATTTGGTCCGTACCTGCGCCATGGGGTTCCCCGACGCCACGCGCGTCGAGTTCTAGCAGAGGCGCATCCGCGCGAGGCCCCTGCCGCCGGATCAGTGCACGCCCGTGTCGCGGCCGCGCTGCGCGCGCGCAGGTCGTGGCGCCCGCTCGGTCAACCCAGGCCGTGAGTTTCGTCCGCCCGCGTGGAGTCCAGCGTGGCCCTGGGCCCGCGTGTCTGTGAGCGTGGGTAGCCTTGCCCTCGGTGAAAAACGACCGGGTGATTTTCCTGGAAATTAAACAGTTAGATAGATTAAAATTTAAACTTGTAAAATCTATAACAAATTGAATATTGCTCCAAAAATTACAAATAAGGTATCAAAATGATCAGGAGAAATAACCCTACCTGTTTATATCCTTTTTATGTTCAACCAAGTAATTTAAAAAGTGATTTCTTGTAGTTTATTAAAATGGCAGAAATGGAACCCCATTTTGGAAATTCTTAGTTTAAGATTTACTTATACAAAAATTAAGTTTAATGCGACAAAATGATCACAAACATAATACCTATCAACTAACATCCATTTCATGCATATTTTAACCATAATTTGGTACTGCATACAAGTGGAAGTTGGTAATATCATTAAGTTAAATATGGGGGTATGGTGTAGCTGGTTGAGATATTTATATTTGCTCCCCATTTAAGTTGCTAAACAATGTTATGCTAATTTCAGTGCATTAAAATCTCATGCCATCATGTGTGTGCATTGCACTTGCTTGTATTCTTGTTATTTATTGTTTCATTCTGTTATTTTGAGCACCGATAGATCCCAGTGTCGAGGTTCCACCACAATACCTCGACGATCCGTGTTTCCCGCCACCACCGCAAGGCAAGCGTAAACCCCCCCTCTCTTGCATGTCTGATCCTATTGTTTTTAAAGAATTATTTTCTCCACAGAATATTGCATTCGATTCTAAGGTCAATTTTGTTCTATGATTAGAGTATCCTATTAGCTGCATTAAGTGCCTGTTACCATTACCAGTTTCCTTCCTAATATCCATAGGATTGTGTGTTGGCCTGAGTTAACATTATTCGGATAAATGCTTAGCCATGCTTAGTGAAATGCTCAGTTGTCTTATGATATTTTGTTGCTGGAAATGGTGATGGATTTATGTCCGGATGAGTTGGACACCGTGGTACTTAATGAAAATGCTTAAAGGCTTGGATGAGTTGCCATCGTGGGTTGATGGTGCTTTGCCTCATTCATGCCGCCTAGGTGCGAGTTCTCGCCTTTGAGCCAAGACTGAGCGTGCTTCCATCGGTGGGCGTATGGGCTCCTTATCGACTGACTAACTTGTGAGGGGCTAGCCAAGGGTCCTCTAGTTTGAGCTTTCCATTTGCGCGTGCGTGGAGATGGTGGCAAGGGCTGGGATGAGGATGGTGGTGTTTAGGATGTGGCCGCGGGGCAGGGTGTTGGAGGCACTGAACTTGTCCTTCGGCCACTGATGCTCCTTGGGTTAGCCTAATGCAAGGTAAAGGTTGTAACCGCTCCCACTCAGCCGGCTTTCCCCGGAAGAGAGCTAATGATCAGGCAATGAGCCGGACGGTACTGATGGTTAAAATAGTACACCCCTGCAGGGTTAAATCTTTTCGAAAAGCCGTGTCCGCGGTTATGGACGACTTGGTATCGGATTCAGAGATCATAGAAAACTTGAATCCTTGGTAAAACTTGAAAACTTAAGTATGAAGGTTTATTTCCTCGAGGGTGATTCGGGGAGGTGCCTTGTGAGATGTGTGCTGGTGGAGAAAAGAGAAACAAAGGAGTTGGAGATTTACTATCTTATCCCCTTTCAAAACTATTCTGATTAGTCGCTGCCTTGTGTCTTGTCTTTTAAAAGAGAAAACTAGCGTTATGCAAAATAACCATAAAACCTTGTAAGCCAAGCATTCGAGCTAGTAGCTCTAGTAATCTTGCGAGTACGCCGTACTCAGCTTTGCTTTGTTGATATTTTTTTGGTTTCAGTTGAAGACTTTGCAGAAGGCGAAGGTGGGTTCTACATTGACGTCGACGAGTAGTCTGGGGTTCCCGGGTGGCAGCCTGGGGCAACTCGGAACCAGCTGGCACGGAAATGTTTATCTGTAGGCCTCTTAGGCCATATTTGGATCTTGTTGTTTAGAACAACCTAAATTGCTTCCGCATGTTGTAATGTTGGGTCAGTGACCTCTGATTGTAATATTTGCTATCTTCCTCTATTATAAGAGTTGAACTATAATGCTTTGAGTCGTAGGGTCTGTTATGTGCCAGGTGTTCCGGTGTCTGGATCTCTTTATTATACATTGAGGGCTATGCTTTGGATATGGCATGATCGAAGGGTTGTGTGGCCGATTATCCATGCCGAGCACGCCTGCCGATGTTTACTCGGCCTGGGAGTGGTAACCCCAGTAACCTTCGATTATGTAGCATGACCACCGACACATGGCATCATTGTATAATTACGGGGTCGGGGCTTTACAGGTTAGTCCCAGAAAATGTAGCAAATGGTATAATATAAAACATGTAGCAAATCGTATAATATAAGCATGGAACATAAGAAATTATAGATATGTTTGAGACGTATCAACGTGCCGCCGGAGCGTCGCGCATGGTAAGTGTCGCGCACCCCGCAAACACCCCCTCCAGGGCGCTCAAGTGGTCGGAGCAGGCTGTGACGTTCGACGTGAGTGATCATCCGAGGACCACCATGGTGGTAGGAACCATCCCCCTCGTCTGTACTCCTACGATCAACGAGGTCGCCATTCCGAACACTCTGGTAGACGGGGGCGTGGGCCTGAACGTGATCTCGGTAGAAGCCTTTGATCGGCTGGGAGTGAGTCGCGCGGAGCTTCGCCCAACTAAGACAATCAAAGGCGTAACCGCGGGAGTCACCGTGCCCATAGGGCAGGTTTGCCTGCCGGTGACGTTCGGCGACAAGAACAACTATCGCACGGAAAACTTGGATTTCGACGTGGCGCACATCAGCCTCTCGTATCAAGCCATCCTAGGCTACCTAGCGTTGGCGAAGCTCATGGCGGTGGTACATCATCCTTACAACACGGTGAAGATAACAGGAGAGTAACGACTTCATCAAAATCCGTTGCGACGAAAGTTCTTCTCTGTTTTACCTGAAACAGGCCCACAGGACGAGAGCGAAGCTGTCGCCCCCCGACGAGGACGCGGTCGGGCACATCGGCGGCCCCCACAGGAGAAAGCAAATGCGGGCTCAGGAGAGGGCCCTAGCGCGTAGGGTCGCGAATGGGTAACGACTCACCATGAGGGCGACGACGAGCTAAAGGCCGAGGCGGCAGGCCGGCAACACCTCAGGAGCCGGTCACGCCCCGCCCGCCTACGCAAGGTACGGCGCGGGGCCAGGCGCAAGGGTTTTCCGCACCATACCGCGGTAGCATCTCCTTTTTGTTGTACTGATCAGAAGTGACCCGTCGGCCACGACACATCATGTAATGAACACCTCCCTTTCGAGTGGTAAGCACACCCCCCATGGTACGCACTCCAAACTCAAGTTTTTTAAGGTCTCTCCCCAAGTATCGCGTGAGCGGGGGCTAGGCACGGTGGCTGCTTGGGCCAGAGTCTGCCCAACGGCGCCGAGAAACCCAAGAAGGCTGAGTGCTGGTGGTTGGGCCGGTCCCACGCATGCCACCTCATCAAGGCCCTTGGTGCTATCCTCATGAGGCACGGTGTCTATGTACGGGTCCGTCCTGGCAGCACTGCAAAACCCAATAAGGCCGAGTGCTGGTGGAAAGGGCTAGTCCCACGCATGCCGCCTCATCCAAGGTCCTTGGTGCTTTCCAAACTCACGCGATGCTCACAGGGAGAAACCTAGTAAGGCATGGTGTCTATGTACGGGCAGGCCCCGGCAGCACTGAAAAACCCAATAAGGCCGAGTGTCGGTGGGATGGGCTAGCCCCACGCATGCCACCTCATCCAAGGTCCTTGGTGCCACCCTGTAAGGCACGGTGTCAATGAGCGGGCCGGTCCCGGCAGCACCGAAAAACCCAATAAGGCCGAGCGCCGGTGGCTGGGGTTTTCCCCCACACATGCCGCCTCATAAAGGTCCTTGGTGCCGTTGTTAAATATATTGCGCACCTACATGAGGCACGATGCCAATAAGCGGGCCGGACCCGACAACATCGAAAAACCCAACGAGACTGAGCGCCGGTGGCTGGGGCTACCCCACACATGCCGCCTCACGAAGGTCCTTGGTGCCATAACTAAACATACCTTGTCTTCCTTGAAGGGGAAAAAATGCACGGGGGCTACCCCCATGCATCGCTCGACCGCACAGCCCACGGGCCCGCGCGTTACCTCGCTAGGACCAGCAGAAACTCGCAAAGCAAGGTGCGCGCGCACTCAACACGCTCAGCCACCCCTCGTGAGGCAAACTTCAGCCCCGCAACTCGCCCACGCATGAAAAACGTCGCAAGAAAGCAAGAACAAAAGGCAGGCCTAGCAGCAGGCCAGGCTTCACGAGTTCTCCCTAGAAACACATAGCGCAGTGACACACGCAAATCACAGTTCAAAAGCGTGGCAGGTAATAAACAGGCGGTAACATAGAGAAAACGGAGTCCCATGAGCCACTAGGGGCTGGCGTCTTCAGAACCGTCGTCCGAGGAAGGGTCTTCGTCAATATCGTCCTCTCCGAGGCCTCCCTCGGCGTCGCCTTCTCCAAGACCTCCCAGCATCGACGGACCCGCCTCCTGGTCGTCCTTCCGGGAGAATGTCGGCCCAATGAGGACCGGGGTGTGCATAGCCCACTCCCTACAGGCCTCGCCCGCGACAGATTCGTCAAAACGACTAAGGACCAAGCTACCGCTTGGAGAGACCCTCGAGAGGCATCTCCTCTTGAGGGCCTGAAGAGGAAGCCAGGGCCTGAAGAGGACCCCGCGCTTCAAGAGACTCCCCAAGGCTCAACACGCGTGGAGAGAGGTCAGCAGGAAACCTCCCCACAGGCCACCGCGGCCCTGTGGAGACACTTCGCGGCTAAGCAAGCGCTGCAGGGCGCACATGGCCCCTGCAGCAGCCGCAGGGTGACGCGAGCATCCCAGTTGCCGTTCTGCTGATAAAGGAGTCAACAAAGCCGCGCCGCCTGCGCCAGGACAGCCAGGACTTTCCTCTTTGGTGATAGAGCGGCTGGACGGCGCAACGCTCCAAGAAGATCGTCATCGTGGGCTCCACCACGACCTCTGCCGCGCCTGCGAGCCGCTCTGCACCGTCTGCAGCATGTCGGCCACGGCGCGCAACTTTAGCACGGATGGACCGCGTCCATGGACGGATGAGCCGCGGTGGACTCCCGCTCCTTCGCGCCACCGGCATGTGGGGACCCACCAGCACGAGGATGGAGCCCGGGACGCCTATAAAAGGAGCTGGAGCTCCACCATAGAGAAGGATTAATCTCCAGTCGGCTGATTGCTTCCTAGACCGAGGGAGCCTTAGCCAAACGCATAGGATAGCCAACTGCTGGAGGAGGAAGACGACCATTGCGTCCCTCTCCAAGCACTAAACAGACTCAAGAGAGCCCTCGGCAAGCTCATTGTCCTGTAACCTTCACAGTGCAATACAGACAAGCAGGAGTAGTGGTGTTACCTCCTCCTGAGGGCCGTGAACCTGGGTACGGGCCGGTGTCCATCTCTGGCGTGATAGTTCCTCTCCAGGCCCGGCGAGCACCGTCGTCGTGCCTCTCGAGGATTGTTTGACCTCCGCGTTCAGTCCCCCCTTCGAACCTCTCTTCAGGGTGTGGCTACCCCTGTTCCGTGGGAATCACTCTCCGACAGAGAAGGCACCCACCAGCGCGTCCACGTGCTCCCTCACCTTGTTCTCCAGCCGGTGGGCAACAGAAGCGGGCAGAATCGCTAGTAGCTCGGAGAGGTCGATGGCAGGATGCAGCAGCGCCAGATTGTAGAAGACCCGGTGCACGACCTTCGTGGCGAAGTCACGGCAGTCCTCATCAAGGCGCTCCGGCGCCACTGCAGAAAGCCCTTGCAGCCTGGACACCACGGCTGAGAAGGACACCACGAGCGCGTCATTCGCCTGGGGCACATGGTCGCGGAACATCTTGCTCCGCTGGTGGTCAAGCACGATCGAAGCAGCGGAGGCCTCGCGCGCCTCCCCAACCGCGTCAGTTGCCTATCGGATCTGCTCCCGTAGGTTGGCCGCCTCCTCTCGAGCCTGAGCAAGGTCCTGTCGGAGAGCCTGAATGTGCGCATCCTGCTCAGCTCGCCTCGAGGAGAAGCGTGCCTTCTGGTCCGACACAGACTTGCGATAGTTCTGTTGGGCCGCCCGGATGGCTGAGTCCTTCCTCGCGTTGGCTTCCTTCTCGTACCCAGCCTGGCGAGCAATGAACTGTTGGCTGGCCCTCTCGTGACGAGCGACGGCGGACGATTCGGCCTCCTGAACTCGGGCCTCCCGAGCATCAAGGGCCGTGCGGATCACCCCTAGAGCATCGGACCTCACCTGCAGCTCGGCGGCGCACGCGTCCAACGCTGAGCGCCTCTCGTCGTCTTCACGGGCGCAATCTTGAGCTTGGACCTCCAGAGCCGCCACCGCCTCTTCCCGGTTGGCGAAGTGTTCCTCGCGGCGATCGCAGTCAAGCTCGCGAAGCTTCAGGACCTCCTCGCGCTGAGAGACATCGCTTAGCAGCTGATGCCTCTCCCTGAGGAGGGAGATCTCCCGATCTTGAGCCCTCTCCAGTTTGCTACTAGCGCGCACCAGGATCTCTTGAGCCTCTTGGGCCACGCTTTCTCGGATCTTGGCGGCCTGGCGGTTTGCCTCCTCCAGGGTTGAGCAGGCCGCCACGTCCTTACGACGGCCCACCGCCACCGCCTGCTCCAGTGCCGCGAACCCCTCGGCGAGGCGACGCCGCTCGCTGGCCGTCCTTTGCGTCTCGAGCTCATGAGAAAGGCGGAGCTCCTCGAGGACGTCATGGGCGACGCGGATCAGCTCCCCGTCGAGAAGGAGATGCCTCTTTTCCTGGGGGATGAGGGCCCCGCCCGTGCTTGAGGTAGAGGGCCCCCCAGTTGCAGGGCCGCTTGAGGTACCGGCGCCGGCATCTCCCGTCTTCAGGGCGGGAAGAGCGGCCGCCGGGTTTTCTTCGTCGCTGTCGTCCTCCACAACGACCAGGTCCTCCGCGGCCCCCACGGGCGCCCGCGCCCGCGGCGCTGCCGAATCTTGGGCCGGAGCGCGCGGATCCTCCCCGCCCGCGCCAGACGGTCATGGGGGCTGACGACCGCCGTCATCGCTCGCCTCCTCGCGTCCAAGGCGAAGCGAAGGTCGCTCCGCGTTGGCGTTTGAGCGCCTCTCGCAGAGGATGGCCTCGCCGACAACTACCCCTGCCGCTGCGGGGGGGGGGGGGGGGGGGGGGGAGGGGGGTGGGGAGAAAGCTATAGAGGAGGAGGGCACATCAGGAGGAGCAGAAGGGCCACCCGCCGTCCGGAGCCTCTTCTACCGATGCGGCAAAGGCTCCGCATCGGACTCGTCGGATTCCCCGCTGCAGCCTGAGCTCTAGACTCTTCCTCTTTGTCCGCTGCTTCCCTGTAAGCAGCACATGGTCAGGCGACGACAAGAAGAAAACTACAAAGGTCGGCGAAATCCTACTGCATCCTCGAGGGAAACCTCTACCGCAAGCGCCCAAATGGTATCACGCTCAAGTGCGTCCCTCCTGAGGAAGGCCGAGAGCTGATCAAGGACATCCACAGCGGGGAGTGCGGCCACCACTCATGTGCGCGCACCCTCGCAGGCAAGGTCTTCAGGAGCGGCTTCTACTGGCCTCAAGTGCTTCAAGATGCGGTCGCCATTGTGCAAACCTGCGACGCCTGCCAATTCCACGCCAAGCAAATTCATCAGCCGGCGCTGGGGCTTCAAACCATCCCGCTCTCCTGGCCGTTTGCGGTCTGGGGGCTGGACATCCTGGGCCCCTTCCCAAGGTCGCAGGGGGGCTATCGCTTCCTCTTCGTGGCCATCGACAAGTTCAGCAAGTGGACCGAAGTTGAGCCAGTGCGCACCATACCAGCTGGGGCCGCGGTGAAATTCATCAGGAGCTTGGTCTGCCGCTTCGGCGTGCCCAACCGCATCATCACCGACAATGGCTCGCAGTTCACCAGCGGCATCTTCCGAGCCTACTGCGACAAGCTCGGCGTCAAGGTCTGCTTCGTCTCGGTGGCTCACCCACGCAGCAACGGTCAAGCCGAGCGAGCGAACGCAGAAGTCCTCAAGGGCCTCAAGACCAGAAGCTTCAACATCCTCAAGGGCCACGGCAAGGGCTGGATCGACGAGCTCCCTTCAGTGCTCTGGTCCATACGCACAACTTCCTCAAGGCCTACAGGCGAAACGCCGTTCGCCCTGGTCTACGGAGCTGAGGCAGTCCTCCCCGCAGAAATCAAGCATGGGTCACCACGGGTCCTTGCCTTCAATGAGGACATCCAAGAGGGCCTCCACAACGACGACCTGCTGTTCCTCGAGGGACTGCGCCGTCAGGCCGCCCTCAGAGCGGCAGGGTACCAGCAAGACCTGCGACGCTACCACAGCCGCCATGTGCGCTCACGCACCCTTGAGGCGGGCGATCTCGTCCTCAGGCGAATTCTCTCCAGGGAAGGCCTCCACAAGCCCTCGCCGATGTGGGAAGGTCCCTACAGGGTCTCCCACGTCACCAGGCCTGGCGCAGCACGCCTCGAGACCGAAGACGGCATCCCCGTCAAGAACCCGTGGAACATCGCGCACCTGCGCAAGTTCTACCCGTGATCATTGTCACGCCCGTGATCATTTTCACGTCAAGACATCTGGCTGAAGAGGCAGCTTACGGCTCCACCTCCAAGCATTTTTTGTCTCTAGAGGTTAAAAAAGCTCACGGCTTAAACCTCCAAGCCCAAAGGCTTCTCTCGAGGGTCAACCCTCCGAGCTCTCCATATAACGAGCCGCCTCAGGCCGTTGAGAGTCTCTGCCACTAATGGGTGGTCCCCATGCCTCGACATGGTCAAATACATTAACTTGGCAACTCCAAGCATAATGAAACAATTTCGTTCCTAAGTGAACAATGCGCTACGGCGCCACTATGTATTATTTTGGTGGTGAGTTTATTCCAGCGCTATTTTCTTTGTTGAAAATGGGCACTTATATCTCTCCACATGCGCACCTCGCGAGCGGGGGCAGAGTACGGTGCCAGTGCCTCAAATGACACACCAGCAGCACTGCAAAACCCAAGGATCCGAGCTCTGGCTGGAGGGCAAGCTCCCACAAACACGCCATCTCTACAAAGGACCTTGGTACTCTCTCTCCTCGCAAGGAACGCCTGAGGGGACCTATAAGCGCGCATTAGTCCCTGGTACCGTGCACAAGCGTTTGGGTTTGCCCCTCTAACATCTACAGAGAACAAGCGTCTCTACAAGCCTGAGGAGGCGGCAGGGAAAAACCCTTGAAGAGGACCTCCTCGCCAGGCTAAAAAACCTCTACAGGGCAAAAGCCTCGAGAAGCTAAGTCACACACTCGTAACTCGAGATCTTTTTCTCCCCAAGCGCACGTTTGTCCCTCGAGCGATTTCATTTTTCCCTTGTGCTTCATGGACTACTCGCACGTCTAAGGGGGGCGCTTGAGCATCGCGACTCAGGGCTCTTACCTCTCCAAGCCTTAAACTCCCCCCGGCCTTGCTGAGTCATTGCTCTAGCATACCGCAGCGGCGGAGTCATAGCGCGAAGAGATGGGACCTAACGACGCAGAGAAAACATAGACATGAAAATAAGGCAGAAAGGGCCTCTCGAGGGGCACACAAGTTAACATCAAGCACTCAAGGAATACATTACATGCTCAAAATGCATAATGTCTAAACATAAAGCTGTTTCAGATACAGGCGCTCAAAGGCGCAATGAATCAAGGGCTCAGGCGGAGTCTGCGCCAGCGTGCTCCTCCTCCTCAGCGTCTTCCTCCTCAGCAAGGGCGGCCTCCTCCTCGCAGTCCTCCGCAGCCACCTCTGCGCGCTTGAAGCGGTTGCAGAAGGTCTCGACCTGCTCGCGTAGGGAGTTGGAGACCCGCAAGGCCTCCTCGCCCGTGCGCTCCTCGGTCACCGTGGCGAGGTCGAAGCCGGGCGTGAGGAGCCGAAGGTTGGTGAAGATGCGGTCAACAACCACCCCGAGGAGCTGGTGGCTCTCGGCCTCGATCACCTCGCGGAGATCGGCGACGGGGCTCTCGAGGGCCGTGAAGAGCTGGTCGAAGTAGACCAGGTACATGGCAGCATCGCCACGGCCGCGAACATCAGTGTGCGGCGCCTCCGCGCCAAGCTGAGCTGCAAGCTCGTTGCCCCTGGCCACCAGCGCCTGGAACATACGCTCCCGCTGCTTCGTGAGCACGCGAGCCGCCTGCGCGGTGTCCACAGCCTCCGTCACCTGCTTGGCCGCTGAGCCCGCCTGCCCCTCCACGTCCTTGACGAGGGCGTCCAGTTCCAGGACAGCCGCCCTGCGACCATCCTCCGCCTGGCGATAGGCCTCCTTGGCGCGCTGGAGGCGGGCCTCGAGCTTGGAGTTGGCCTTCTCGAGCTCCGCGATCCGCTTGGCATCGGTAGCGTGCTTGGCCTTGAAGCGGTCCTCCTGCTTCTTGGCCTTGTCGCGGTACTCCTTGGAGGTGGTCCGCCTGAACTCCTTCTCGCGCTCCGCGAGGGCCGCCTCCGCCTCCTTCTTCTTCTCAGCAAACCGCTGCTAGAAGCGCTCCAGGGTTTGCCTCTGGGCGGTGACGTTCTCGTCGTGCCTCTGGAGCGCCTGAGCCAGGTCCCCCTCGCGCACCTCAAGCTCTTCGCGCTGGGTGGCGAGCTCGCCCTCCGCCTGGAGCCGCTGCTCGTCACGCTGCAGCACGTCCTGCTCCCTGGAGGCCAGCAGCCGCTCGCGCTCGGCAAGGCCATTGCGGTCCTCCTCCAGCGTCTCCTGCGCGACCCGGTGGGCGGAAAGGAGCTGGGACTCTAGCTGGGCCAGCTCGCGACGTTTCTGCGCCAGCGAGCCCTCCATAGCTTCACGCTCGGCCTTCACCTCGGCGAGGAGATTGGCGGCCGCGTTGCGCTCGTCCTGGAGAGGGGCAAGGAGCTCGTCAGCGTCACGGATGGCCCCCTCGCGGACCTCCTTGGCGAAGCGGACGGCCTCCTCGCGAGCGACCTGGAGGGCCAGATCCTCCTGGCGGCGGGCCTCGACCGCGGCGTGGAAGCGCGCCCAAGCCCCCGCAAGCTCGTCGCGCTGCTGGGTGAGCTGAGCGTCCTCGAGGGCAAGTTGCGCCTCCAAGCCCTCCAAGGACTCCCTCACGACGCGGAAGGCAACCTCGCGGTGCCCCTTGCTCCAGTCCCAGCCGCCAAGGACCAGGTCGCGGCATGTGGAGGTGCCTGCCCCTGCGCCGAGCCCGGAGAACTGAGCCTCTGGGCGTGCCTGGGGGCTAGACCGCGTCCCGTCCATCGCGGCGCCCAAATTGGCCTCTCCGACATCGCCGCCCGAGCGCGTCACCTCTTGCGCCTCGCCCCCCGCTGCGGGGCGTGGCGGAGACGAAGAAGCTCCCCCTGCAGATGCGCCCGCGCTTGGCGGGCCCTGGTCTGTCCCGGCCTCTGGCTGCGCGGGAGGCGTGGTCGCGCGAGGTGGAGTGGGCTCGCGGGCCGGAGTTGGCTCGCGCGGTGGCGTGGCCGCGCGAGGCGGGGTAGGGGCGCGAGGAGGGCTAGCAACCCGCTGCTCCCGCGCCTCCACCACCATCGGCTCGGGGGGCGGCGCAGCTGCCTCCGCCTGAGGCGCCGCTGTCCCGGCTAAAGGCCCGGCTGCCTCTGCTTGAGGCATCTCTTCGGTTGGGCCTGTGGAGGCCGTCTCCACAGGCCTCGCGGCCTCCTCAGCCACGACCTCAGCCGTGGCTCTCTTCACCTCAGCCGCCTTGCGAAGCTTGCGACGCTTCGTAGGCACAAGGTCACTGGCAAGCACCAGGGAAAGATCTTCAAAAATAGGCGAAAAGAGAAAGAACAAGAATCGATCGGCTAAAAGCCTAAAACACATACCCGGACTCCTTGGCGCCGGTGTCGACCCACGCCAAGCCTGGCGAGCGCCAGGAGGGCTTGGCCTTAGCACCTGACCCCTCCGGAGGCGCCTCGGCTTTCCTCTTGGAGGGGACGTCTGACGGCCTCGCCCCGGACCGGTCCACAGCCGCCTTGGAGCGGGGCTCGCGACGCCCTGGCGAGGCCTCCTCGTCCGAGGCCTCCTCCTCGGCCTCCTCCTCCTCCGCATGGCGTGTGGGCACCACCACGAAGGCGTCGTCGTCATCGCCTGACGAGATGCCCGGCCCTCGAAGAGGACTCCTCCCCTGCTGCGGCCTCCTCCTCGCCTTGCCCAGCTCCTGAGGCAGAGGGCGTCTCTGCCCCCTCCGCCTCATGCACCACCGGCACAGGCACCATTTTCCCCGCCGGGCCCGACGGGGTGAACGAGGGCATCCCCTCCAGAATGGCCAGGCGCTCGGTCATGTTATACTGGTGCAGAGGCCGGAGCGTGATAGGGAGCGCATCCATGGCTGGCACCGCCGGGTTGATGAAGAGCGCGGACAGGACGTTGTCGACTGCATCCTTGTCGTTGTCCTCGCGGTGGAGCCGCATCTTGTCCTGGGGGCCGGAGTACATCCACATGGGCGTCGCGTCCGCCTGGAGTGGAGCGATGCGGCGTGTCACGAAGTCCGCAACAATGATCTGCCCCGTGAGGCCCTCCTCCCGAAGGTAGCTCAGGCGGCCCATCAACATTGCGTTCTGCGCGCCGCTAAAGGGGGCCTTGCCCCAGTTCGAGTTCTTCACGGGCGGCGCGTCAGGAACCTCGAGGAAGGCGCAGGGCTGCTCCACCCCGACGAAGAACCACCGCTGGCGGAAGTCGTCCACCTTCTTCGTCACCGAGGTGATGGCCTTGCCCTCGCTCCACGACATGGGGATGTAAACGCTCCCCATGGTATCCACGATGCGGAACGAGACGCATCCGGAGCGCTCATTCTTCGCCGTGTTCTGGAGCGCGTAGAAGCACCGGAAGAGGTCCACCGTGGGCTCCAGGCCCAGGTACGCCTCGCAGAGGTAGGCGAAGATGGCGAGGATGAGCATGGAGTTGGGGTGGAGGTGCAGCAGCTGGATCTGGTAGAAGGCCAGCACCCCCTCCAGGAACGGAGAGAATGGCGGCACCAGCCCCGCAGCGACACAGTGCTGGAAGACGGGGAAAAACCCTCGCGGGCGTTTCCCGTGCGCCGCGGCCTTGAGCGCGGTGGCGCCGTGCTCGTTGGTCCGGTCTGCCACCAGGAAGCGGACCTTGTCGAGGGCCTTGTCGTTGACGCGCACCCCTAGCAATGCCGCGCCGTGCGCGGCCTCGGCAGGCGCCGCCTGCAAAGAAGACCCCACGGCCGCCTTGCCCTTGTTCTTGGCCGGACTCATCGTCGGAGAAGAGGTGAGCGCGGCGCGGGGAGAAACTGGAGGAGAAAAGAGAAGAGCGCGCCGGAGAGCAGGAGCGGAGAGCTCGGGGCGGATGACTTCTGCGAGAGAGAATGGAAGCAGTAACGGCTCCCTGCTCCGGCGCGAAGGCTTTATGTCCCGTCGAGTAGCAGTTACCGGGGCGTGGTGGGACCCCCCACGACGCACGCCCCAGATCGTGCGCAACCGTTACTCTCCTGAGTGACGCGTGGCTCGGCCCGGCCGGACACTTTGGGCCCACGACGCTTCGGCTGCGGTCATGGGCTCAGTCGTGCCCATCGCGGGCCCGGGGGCTACTGTCGGCCCAATGAGGACCGGGGTGTGCATAGCCCACTCCCTACAGGCCTCGCCCGCGACAGATTCGTCAAAACGACTAAGGACCAAGCTACCGCTTGGAGAGACCCTCGAGAGGCATCTCCTCTTGAGGGCCTGAAGAGGAAGCCAGGGCCTGAAGAGGACCCCGCGCTTCAAGAGACTCCCCAAGGCTCAACACGCCTGGAGAGAGGTTAGCAGGAAACCTCCCCACAGGCCACCGCGGCCCTGTGGAGACACTTCGCGGCTAAGCAAGCGCTGCAGGGCGCACATGGCCCCTGCAGCAGCCGCAGGGTGACGCGAGCATCCCAGTTGCCGTTCTGGTGATAAAGGAGTCAACAAAGCCGCGCCGCCTGCGCCAGGACAGCCAGGACTTTCCTCTTTGGTGATAAAGCGGCTGGACGGCGCAACGCTCCAAGAAGATCGTCATCGTGGGCTCCACCACGACCTCTGCCGCGCCTGCGAGCCGCTCTACACCGTCTGCAGCATGTCGGCCACGGCGCGCAACTTTAGCACGGATGGACCGCGTCCATGGACGGATGAGCCGCGGTGGACTCCCCCTCCTTCGCGCCACCGGCATGTGGGGACCCACCAGCACGAGGATGGAGCCCGGGACGCCTATAAAAGGAGCTGGAGCTCCACCATAGAGAAGGATTAATCTCCAGTCGGCTGATTGCTTCCTAGACCGAGGGAGCCTTAGCCAAACGCATAGGATAGCCAACTGCTGGAGGAGGAAGACGACCATTGCGTCCCTCTCCAAGCACTAAACTGCCTCAAGAGAGCCCTCGGCAAGCTCATTGTCCTGTAACCTTCACAGTGCAATACAGACAAGCAGGAGTAGTGGTGTTACCTCCTCCTGAGGGCCGTGAACCTGGGTACGGGCCGGTGTCCATCCCTGGCGTGATAGTTCCTCTCCAGGCCCGGCGAGCACCGTCGTCGTGCCTCTCGAGGATTGTTTGACCTCCGCGTTCAGGCCCCCCTTCGAACCTCTCTTCAGGGTGTGGCTACCCCTGTTCCGTGGGAGTCACTCTCCGACAGAGAAGGCACCCACCAGCGCGTCCACGTGCTCCCTCACCTTGTTCTCCAGCCGGTGGGCAACAGAAGCGGGCAGAATCGCTAGTAGCTCGGAGAGGTCGATGGCAGGATGCAGCAGCGCCAGATTGTAGAAGACCCGGTGCACGACCTTCGTGGCGAAGTCACGGCAGTCCTCATCAAGGCGCTCCGGCGCCACTGCAGCAAGCCCTTGCAGCCTGGACACCACGGCTGAGAAGGACACCACGAGCGCGTCATTCGCCTGGGGCACAAGGTCGCGGAACATCTTGCTCCGCTGGTGGTCAAGCACGATCGAAGCAGCGGAGCCCTCGCGCGCCTCCCCAACCCCGTCAGTTGCCTATCGGATCTGCTCCCGTAGGTTGGCCGCCTCCTCTCGAGCCTGAGCAAGGAGAGCCTGAATGTGCGCATCCTGCTCAGCTCGCCTCGAGGAGAAGCGTGCCTTCTGGTCCGACACAGACTTGCGATAGTTCTGTTGGGCCGCCCGGATGGCTGAGTCCTTCCTCTCGTTGGCTTCCTTCTCGTACCCAGCCTGGCGAGCAATGAACTGTTGGTTGGCCCTCTCGTGACGAGCGACGGCGGACGATTCGGCCTCCTGAACTCGGGCCTCCCGAGCATCAAGGGCCGTGCGGATCACCCCTAGAGCATCGGACCTCACCTGCAGCTCGGCGGCGCACGCGTCCAACGCTGAGCGCCTCTCGTCGTCTTCACGGGCGCAATCTTGAGCTTGGACCTCCAGAGCCGCCACCGCCTCTTCCCGGTTGGCGAAGTGTTCCTCGCGGCGGTCGCAGTCAAGCTCGCGAAGCTTCAGGACCTCCTCGCGCTGAGAGACATCGCTTAGCAGCTGATGCCTCTCCCTGAGGAGGGAGATCTCCCGATCTTGAGCCCTCTCCAGTTCGCTCCTAGCGCGCACCAGGATCTCTTGAGCCTCTTGGGCCACGCTTTCTCGGATCTTGGCGGCCTGGCGGTTTGCCTCCTCCAGGGTTGAGCAGGCCGCCACGTCCTTACGACGGCCCACCGCCACCGCCTGCTCCAGTGCCGCGAACCCCTCGGCGAGGCGACGCCGCTCGCTGGCCGTCCTTTGCGTCTCGAGCTCATGAGAAAGGCGGAGCTCCTCGAGGACGTCATGGGCGACGCGGATCAGCTCCCCGTCGAGAAGGAGATGCCTCTTTTCCTGGGGGATGAGGGCCCCGCCCGTGCTTGAGGTAGAGGCCCCCCCAGTTGCAGGGCCGCTTGAGGTACCGGCGCCGGCATCTCCCGTCTTCAGGGCGGGAAGAGCGGCCGCCGGGTTTTCTTCGTCGCTGTCGTCCTCCACAACGACCAGGTCCTCCGCGGCCCCCACGGGCGCCCGCGCCCGCGGCGCTGCCGAATCTTGGGCCGGAGCGCGCGGATCCTCCCCGCCCGCGCCAGACGGGCATGGGGGCTGACGACCGTCGTCATCGCTCGCCTCCTCGCGTCCAAGGCGAAGCGAAGGTCGCTACGCGTTGGCGTTTGAGCGCCTCTCGCAGAGGATGGCCTCGCCGACAACTGCCCCTGCCGCTGCGGGGGGGGGGGGGGGGGGGGAGGGGGGGGGGAAGAAAGCTATAGAGGAGGAGGGCACATCAGGAGGAGCAGAAGGGCCACCCGCCGTCCGGAGCCTCTTCTACCGATGCGGCAAAGGCTCCGCATCGGACTCGTCGGATTCCCCGCTGCAGCCTGAGCTCTAGACTCTTCCTCTTTGTCCGCTGCTTCCCTGTAAGCAGCACATGGTCAGGCGACGGCAAGAAGAAAACTACAAAGGTCGGCGAAAGAAAAGGACTTACTGAGCGGGGTCCACCCACTTGCCCCTCTTCCCAAGGAGAGATGAGGACCCGGCGGACGACCTGGAGAAGGAACTCGGGCCCTGACCGACGGCGCCCACACGCACCATGCCCACCGCGGGAGGGCTCCCCCCGTCGTCTGAAGAGCTGCTGTCGCTATCACCGTCATCGCTCCCGTCGCTCGAAGGAAGGTCTTCGTCGCTGCTGGACGAGGACCCCACGTCCAGCGGAGCCGAGGGCGAGCCGACGCCCGGCACGCCTGAGGAAGAAGCCTCTTGGAGACAGCGGGCCACAGTATCCACCACCAAGGGGTTCTCCTCCTGACGGTCCTGACCCCTCGCGAGGACCCCCCACTGGTCGAAGCAGGGGAGGGAGTCAGCCAGGGCAGCCGGCTCCTCCTGCCGTCGGCGATACAGGGGTCGCCGCCGGAGCCCCAATACCGGAGCACCCTCGGGAGGCGCCGCCGGGATGGTCCTCACCAGGTCCTCGACCAGGTCGACTTGGGGATCGCCCTTGTACAGGCGCATAGGGTCCTCCGCACCGGTATACTCCCAGACAGGGCGCCCATGCCTTTGGAGGGGGGCGATGCAGCACGACAAGAATTCTCATACCACCATCGCCCCCGTAAGGCCCTCTCTCTGCAGGCGCCTGATGCCCTGCATCAGGGAACCGACCCCCTCACCCTCCAGCACCTCGCTCTCCCTGCGAGGGGTTTTTGCCGCCGGCGCCACCGGAGTCTGGTAAAGGGTACTCGCCGTTCTCGCATCCATGAAGACCTAGAGGGAGCGGTAGCCCTCCACTTTCTTGAGGGCGCTCATGGGGATGTAGAAGGGGGACCTGGCATCGACAAGACAAAAGGAGGCGCACCCGGTGCATTTGTCCCTCGCCGTGAGGCGGAGACTGTAGAAGCCGCGGAAGAATGCTACGGAGGGCTCCATGCCCAGGTAGGACTCACAAAGGTAGGCGAAGATCGAGAAAATGATGATAGAGTTGGGCTGGAGGTGGAGCGCGTAGATCTGGTAGTGCTCCAGAACAACGTTGAAGAAATTGGAGAACGGCGGCACCAGGCCCCCGGTGATGGCGTGGAGGAAGAACGGGAATTCGGTGGTGGAGAGCTACGCCACCAAGACGGCACCATGGTGCACACCGGAGACTCCGTGCTCATTGAATTTGCTGGCGAAGGCGTACCAATGCTCGTCCACCTTGCTTGGCCGGTTCAACCGGGACGGCTCGAGAGCCCCAGGCTAGCCCGTCACCACGAGCTTTTTCCCCCGCGCCGCCGCGATATGCTTGCCGCCGGCCATTCCGACTGTAGGCATGAAGGGCGAGGAGAAGGTGTGGATCAGAAGGAAAGATTGCGAATCCGGAGATTGGGAGCAGCAACTGGTTCGGCGCGGCGTGGCGCAGTTTTATGGCAGGAACGGTTTCCCAAGAGTCGCGCGGGAGTGGAGCGTGACGCCTGGAACCGCTCAGCACGACGTGGGCACCCGCGGGCATCACGGCCTCGGCCACTGTTGGCCCTGCGACGGCCCACGGGTAAAAACCCTCGGCCCCCGCAGGCCCGGGGGCTACTGTCGGCCCATTGGAAACCAGGGTATCTGGGGCCCGGCCTCCCCGCGATGCCTTAGGAAAGATGGGCCGCGCCCTATGATTGGAGCAGGGCAAAAAGGACCAAGCCCCGCGAGGCTACGGCTTCCCCGTCCGCACGAGCCTGCGGAGGGCGTCCTGTGGATGTCTCCCAGGGGCAGCCATTCGCCTCTTCAGGCCCTCTTGGGAGGGTCGAGACGAGGTCTCCTGAGGGGGACCCCTGTACGTCATTCCTGCACTTGTGCTAAACGCGCCCTCCCGGGAGGGATCAGAGGTCGTCGTCACCCGCCACATGGCTGACCGCCGACTGATAGGGCTTACCTCTTCGGTGATTAAAGGGAGTGACCGGCACGGCCGCCCTTGGCGTTGCTCTCAAGACTTACCTCTTTGGTGCAAGATGGCGCCGCGCGTCACGATGGTCCCTCGTTTTCCTCTTTACCAAGGACGACAGGTCCTGTGCAAAAGGGGCTGCGACTGGAGTTGCAGGGAGAAGAAGACAAGCCGCGACATAGCAGAGCAGGGCCGTAGGTCTGATCTGGTCGGCCGCCTTTGCCAAAGCAGCTGCAGGGGAGCAGGGCCTCTCTTGGAAGCATTCGGGAGACTTCCCACCATGGAGTTTGAAGACCAGGGCCGCCGTCCGCCTATAAAAGGGGCCAGACCCCGGCCTGGCTAGGGGTTCGGACATTGTAAGCTCAAACCCTAGAATCTCTAGGCGTTTCACCATTGTAGCTCCTCGAGTTCTACCAAGGAATACAATCAACCAGGAGTAGGGCATTCACCTCCGTGGTGGCCTGAACCTGGGTAAACCAATTGTCAATCTCTGCAGTGTTGCGTCTTCTCCTTCGTCGAGCCTCGTGAGGTCAGAGGCATCGCTCTAAGGCCCCCAGTGTTCGACACCCTTACATAGCTTCTTCGGAGGCTATATTCCGGAAAAAACCAAAATAAGGGGGTCAATGTGAATTATCCCCAAAATCATCATAAATCATAAACACAACCCTACAATAGTTGCAAATGTGTGGGAATATCAAATAATAAAGTGTAAAGTTCATGTATGCATTTTACATGCATCAACCATGCACTTCATTTATCATAAAAATCATCTTTCCACAATACCACTATTGTTTCTGCAGTACCAAAACATCTTCCAAGATCCACCACACGCAAGAACACCAAGAACACTATCCAATTTTAATTTATCTTTAGAAAATCCTAGGAAACAGGTCAAGCGACAAGGATGAGCAAGCTATCCACAAGAGGAGGAGGAGGGTATAAACAAGAGGAGGTGCATGCTGTCGACAAAAGGAGAAGAAGGCTAGTGGATGAGATAACACCTATTGGAAGGAGGAGGATAACCCTGGATGAATATATTCTAGATGGAATAGTGCAGGGCCGCAACAACAACTGTAGAAGATTAGAAATTAGAGCTAGAGTTGATTTCCAGCTTAGTGTTACGATTTGGATTTTCTTGTATTTCATTTGCACAGACTTTCTAGCTCTATAAAGGAGGTTCTCGAGATTTGGTATGGTAGTGTTGTAATCCTATAGTGTTACTATGTACCGGCTATGTTCTATTTTACTACTGCGAGAGATGTAATATTTGCGGATATGTCCTTTCGTGAGTGTTATATCAGACTTTACACTACAACATGCAGTGGTGTACTGAGTCACCGCATCTTCATATGACACAAGCTGTACATCAAGGACACCGGCCAAGCACCCTATTCTCCCTAGAAAATGGAAGTTCACTACCCTGTCCTTAGATTGAGCGTAGTAAACGTGATTCGACGTCAAGTATGTCGCACCAAGATTGTCACACCACAACACTAGCACACATTTGTACGCAATATATAATTCCGTTAACAAGGGGTGAACAGAGAGGTAATTAACTATTCGAGGAGTGGGAGAGAGAATGTTAAAACTCTTGTACTTATAAATTTCGGGTTGTTTGGCGGAACTCAATGTGTTGATTCCCAAGAAGCGCAAGATTGGATCCAAAACCGTGGATTGTATTTTTTGAGCTATGCATTCCACAATACTGGTTATATATTCTTGATAGTAACCACCATTCGAGCCTATCAGTGGTTGCCTCGCACGTTCTTCTCGTGCGTAAAATTGACGTTAAAAGGACCTCCCTAAATGGAGAGTTGGATGAAAATACATGGAGTAGTCTGTTGACTTTGTGGTAAGTGGTCAAGAAGGAAAGGTGCCCTAGTTGTTGAAATCATTATATGGCCTTAAGCTCAATAAATTCTTCAGTTTGTCCAGCTTCAAAAAATATAATTTTCATTAGTATAAGAAGCTATGATTTCATTATCAGTACATGCACATTGGAAAGGAAAATGTTTAAATTCATAGGACAAGAAGATTCATCAAAGTGATGAGATTTATCATATATAGAGCATAAATTGTAGCATAAAAATTGAATTGATTTATTAGTTTCCATAAGTCTATCCCTTTTTCTTACAAACGGTATTCTTTATAATATTTTAGGTGATCCTCCCTGAACCCACCTTACCAATAAGATCTAGTTTCAAAGCAGAAGTAATAAAAACACTAAAGAGAAAGTGTGTACTTGTCACATCCCAAATTTAGAAACTAAGAAAAACTTAGTTTTACCCGACCCAAAATTCAGAACCAACAAAAACTTTTGAAATGATTTACTGACGATTGTATTTCCTTCCCATTGTTGTGTTTGAATTGTGTGGACTTGGAAGTGATGTGGATCTTGTGGTGATTATTTGCTTGTTGGACTTCTGATTGTATTGATTGTTAATTCTTATTTTATTGTTTGCTTGGGTGAATAATTACACCAATGTACTTGAAGTGTTAAATTGAAGACACACTTGACAACAAATTTGGAATGTGACTTGAATAGAAACAAACTCCTAAAATTATTAAACAAATTGAAATTAAGATCATAAGTTAAGTAGATGATCTTATCAAATTATTCTCCCTACCTAACTCTCTATTTTCTTCAAACAAATACTTTCTTATGAAAATAAAATCTATTTGAAGTTAATATATTTGTCAAGGAAGTTCCAAGAGTTCAAAAATAATATTTGAACTTGCTTCAAAATTTCAAAGGATTATAAATTTGTATTTAAGAAAAATGCCATTTTTAAAGCCCTAGGAACAAATATAGTTCAAAACATTTTATTTAAATACCCCAATTTTTGTGGAGCCTCCACATGTTGTGGGGAGCCTACCCAAATAATTTCAGATTTTTCTAAAATGTTTTGATGCCTCAAATAAATCACTGAAAAGCTACTGGTTTTAAAAGAAATAAAAGAAAATCAGGAAAAGGACGCAGTTGTAAATAAGAAAAGTTCTGCCAGGGTTTTTTTGGGAATGTGTCGTGGCCCTCCTGTAGCCGCAGCACGGCGTGGCGCCAGTGCCGCCGTGCTCCTCGTTCCCGCTCGACGCCGCTCGTCGCCAGGGCCCCCTCCCGCTCCTCCTGCCGTGTCGAGGGAGCACGACGCCGTGCCGCCCTCGGCCCTGCTCCTCCGTGACCGGGTGCCCCTCCCCTCGCTGTCCCCAGCTCGCCCGACCGTGCGCTCCTCGCCGGACCCCCCCTGCCACCGTGCCCAGGCCCCCCCTCCTCTCCGCTGCCCAGCGAGGAGGATAAGACCCCCAAGACGCGCTCCTCTGCTTCCCCTCCCTCATTCGCTCGCCTGCCCCCTCGCTGGTTTCCTCTCTCTCCCTTCTCTTCCCCACGGCACCGAACCCATCCATGGACGCCGTCGCGCATCGCCGGCAATTGGAGCCTCCCCGAGCGAATCAAAGACCGTCAGCATCGCCGCCTCGTCGTCCTCTACGTCCCCGTGCAAGGAATCGCCGCGGGTCGCCCGGGATCGTCGTCGCCGTCCGCGTCTTCTTCCTCTCCGGCCGCCGGACACCGAGCAAGCTCGCGACCTCCTTCGACCTTCTCCATCACCGCTGCGGGTACCCACGCGTCAAGGGTGAGTGCGCCGTCCTCCGGGACATCTTCTTCTTCCTCCTCCTGCTCTGTAGCCTCGCCTTCGAGCGAGAGGCCGTTCGGCCGTCCGCCATGGCCGTGCGATTTCGAGCACGCGCGCGTCGCCGTGCGTCCTCCCCTTCGGTCTCCAAGCACACGCGCGAGTTCGTCCACGCACCCGCACTCGTTTGCACCCACGCACACCCACGGAGCGCCGCCAGAACCAGGCCGTCACCGGCCGTTGCTCTCCGTCGGGCACGGCCACCGTGTGATGTTCAGTTTCGTCAGTTAGGACCGCGCGAGTTAGCTCTTATCTCATCAGATCCGTATACTAGCACTCGCACCGCACCACCCCAGGGGCTAGCACGCCGCCCACACGCTCGCGAGGTCGCGAGTTCGAACCCCAGCGGCGCGCTGCCTTTTCGGTTTATTTTGCACGCTGACAGGCGGGCCCCACCGGTCAGTGACCGAGGCGGCCAGCACAGCCCGCACTCAGCCCAGTCAGCACCAGCGTGGCACTCGGGCCCGCATGGCAGTGGCTGTGGCTAGCCAGCCCTTCTGTGCAAAACGTTCCACTAGGTTTTCTGAGAAATAAAATAAATAGACAGATTCAAATATAAATTTGTAAAATCCATAACTTTTTAAATACTTATCCAAAAATTACAAATAAGATACCAAAATGTTCAGAGAAATAAAACCTGTCTTTTGGTGTAATTCACCTATCCAAATAAATTAGTTTATTTGGTGTTTTATTAGAATAAAGAAAATGGCAGAAAAGAAAAGGCTTTTGGAAAATTCATATCTTTAAAAATAAGAATCCAAAAATTAAGTTTGACCTATTAAAATGTTTAGCAAGTGATAACCTTCATATTCCACCTTGTTTCCACACATGAATAATTATTTTGTAGTGTTGCTTAAAGTAAATTAACAAAAAGGGCATATTGAGAAAGGATGTTATAAATTAATCCGTGATAAATTTTGGAATGAATCCAATTGGGTTGTCTTCTATATGTGTAGGAGCACATATCCCTAGCTTGGTTTGAATTTAGGAGTCACTGATTGACTTTGGTGCTAATTATAAGGTTTAGGTCTTTTCTGCCTATTTTATTAGGCCTTTAATTAATTGTTATGTTATAACTTTATTGTTACAAATGTGTTTCCTAGCATGTGCAGGGTGGTAGCCACTGTTATGACATGTTCCTTTAATTTTACTAGCATGTTAGGAAAGCTAATTGTGAGTCATGTGTTTGTGAGGGATTTATTCCTTATATAACTTTTCACCTAGTAATTAGGAATTACGATGTTTGTTTATTTTGATGTGAGAATATTGTGTGTGATTAATATGTATGCCTTGCTGGTTAAGGATTGTTGTGGTACTGTTGCGTGCATGTTATTATAGTTTAGCAGGTTATAATATGTTAGTACTGTTAGTGGAATTTGTTAGGCAAATTGGTATGAGTAATATATTTGCCTGGCTTGATGAACTTGATGGACTTGAGTTGAGTGCTAGCTTAAATATCTTGTTAGTGTATCCACCTTAGCTTGGTGAGGTATTTAAATTATAGAGATTAATTGGTGACTTAACTTTTGTCTGAAGTATTTCCTGATCAGAGAAAAGTGGTTACTAATTACCTCTAATTGAGGATGCCTTGGTGCTCTATATTTTGGCATGTGTATGGTGTTATACTCCTGTGAATATCATGCCCTAGTAAAAATAGATTTAGTTCGTTGCTTGATTAAACTAGTGCTATGTTTGTGGCTTGAGTGATTAGTTTGATACTTGTGGTTTGGTTTGCTTATTGCGTGTTGTTTTATTTTCATGTTGCGACGCTAGTTATAAACGCTACCGGAGTGGTATTTGGAAAGGATTTATCGAAGAAGGATGGGAGTTATTTCTTGATCAGTGAGGAGAAGTCCAAGAACATTATGCTGGAATCAGGCAAGCTATCCCCTGAGCTTGCATCTTTATACATCTATTTTGGTTCACATGTTTTACTTATAAAGAGCATATGTGATTTATGTGGTGGTTGCCACTAAAGCTGTGATTTTGAAAACCCTTTTCCAAAATACAAGTATATTATTTTGACACCCTATATGGGGATATTAGATGGAAATTCTTTTTCAAACTATAGGATGGGAAAAATATTGTTTACTCAAAACTCCTTTGAAAATACTTGTGTGGACATGGAATACCGAGATGTCGGTGTTGAAATGGAGAAATGGTGAATGGTGATGTTTATGAAAATGCACATTGTGTCTTTGTACTTACGTCGACCAGCCGATAACCTGTGCGACCACATCTACCCACATATGGGAAAGGGCGTAGTCATATAGTTTGCTCATATTAGTATGGGATACCTCATCAACGGAGATGACTCCGCTATGCATGAGGGGATGGTTTGATGACCTACCCCTGACCTGGGTCCTCGCTCAAACTCTATGAGTAGATAAGGAGGAGGATAGAAGGATGTCCCCTATACACCGCCAGATAAAACCTATGAGTCCTCACACTTAGATTCCGACGGGCTGGGTTAAGTGTCGATGGAAAGTATCATATGGGCAGGATCCTATACTAGCATGAGCAAAGGACAGACTAGGGTCGGTGACTCAACTTCGCATACACCTGGTATGGCGAGACGTGGCTGACACGATGAGTTATCGGATGGGTGTGGGAAAAGCGTGCTACCTCTGCAGAGGGTTAAAACTATTCGAATAGCCGAGTCCTCGGATATGGACAGTTGGGAGGCCCTACTTTGACCATGTGCAAGTTTTGGGAAAAGAATTGAGTTTTAAAAAGAAAAGGAAGTGGAGAATGACCCATACACCTATACGAACGGATCGGTATGAGGTTGTTGGGTACCATGAACCATGACGGGTTATGGTCTGAAAAAGGAGGAGTTTTGGAGAAACAGATAAAATGGCGATTTCCGGGGAAAATGTTTGCAAAAGAGATTTCTTACCTTCTTCAACAAAGATGGATTTTCAGGAAAAAATTTATAAGAGAATTCTTACAAAGTGAGATTTTTGGGAAAAAGTTCTAAAAACCTTCTCTTCTTTTCAACAAAGATATAGAGTTGTCTTCTCAAAATAAAGAGTTTTGTTATAATAAAAAATGATGCTATTGCCTGCTCTTGTCGGGGTAGTTTGCGAGTACGTAAATGTACTCATGGCTGTGTCCCTGGATATTCCCATGTCCAGAGTTCAAGAAGAAGTATGCTGAAGACCGAGAGACCGATGACGTCTTTGCGAACTAGGCCGTCTTCCCAGTCAGCTGCCTGTAGGTGTCTTGGCAAATGACTCGGGCCCCACGTTGATTGGTGTTTTCCGCTGCAAGAACTTATTGAAGATTATGGCTTCAATCGAGTAAGTAATTCCTTCGATAATTATGGATGTTCTTTTGATACCAGTTTGATTGTGCTCAGCGACAGACTGATCAGGGGATCGCTGATGTTGTAGGCACAAGGGTATTTCGGACAGCTAGTCCGGGGTCCCCACAGACTTGGTATCAGAGCCATCCTGACTGTAACAGACCTTAGTTAGCATGGACGTTAGTTAGGAAAGAAATATTTTGTTAAAAATATATTGTTACCAAAAACATATTTTTGTCTAAGGAAGTCCCAAAAATAACTTCCACTCTTCTCACCTTCTCAAATATTTCCGAGACTTATCCCTCTATTTTAAGATTTTCCAAGGATTTCTCTACTCCCTCTTACCCGTTCATAATACTTGACATTCAACATCAACGCGATTGATCTGCAAATGCCAAGATCGTCAATGTCAACCAAGCAGGAGACCTTCGAAGATCTCAACTCAATATCAGCAATTCCACTCAATTACTACCTCGACTATCTCAATTTCTCCAGCTGAAGACTAAGGCGACAAAGTGAAGACTTCACCAACCATATTTAACCGAGACCATAGGATAAACCTGATAGGAACCCTGATTGTACCACCCGACTACCACGAGTATTAGACGTCCGTTGGTACTAAAGGTACCTTGTGTGTTGTTTGTTGGTGCGCTTTAGCCCTGTAGAATCTGGAAATAGCCGACCAAGACTATCCATCCGAGTCAATCGTCCAGACCACACCATCATAAAGGATCTGGACTCCGCACAGAAGTTTATCGACAGAGAAAGCCTCGCAACATCAATTTATCGAGATCCCACATGGCGACCCCGCTGAAGAAACAACGACCTCAGAAGTATAGTCAACCCAAAACCCGTGCCCTCGTACTCCCCTGTTACCACCGGGCAAATCTCGAGGACGAGATTTATTTTAAGGGGGGAAGAGCTGTCACATCCCAAATTTAGAAACTAAGAAAAACTTAGTTTTACCCGACCCAAAATTCAGAACCAACAAAAACTTTTGAAATGTTTTACTGACGATTGTATTTCCTTCCCATTGTTGTGTTTGAATTGTGTGGACTTGGAAGTGATGTGGATCTTGTGGTGATTATTTGCTTGTTGGACTTCTGATTGTATTGATTGTTAATTCTTATTTTATTGTTTGCTTGGGTGAATAATTACACCAATGTACTTGAAGTGTTAAATTGAAGACACACTTGACAACAAATTTGGAATGTGACTTGAATAGAAACAAACTCCTAAAATTATTAAACAAATTGAAATTAAGATCATAAGTTAAGTAGATGATCTTATCAAATTATTCTCCCTACCTAACTCTCTATTTTCTTCAAACAAATACTTTCTTATGAAAATAAAATCTATTTGAAGTTAATATATTTGTCAAGGAAGTTCCAAGAGTTCAAAAATAATATTTGAACTTGCTTCAAAATTTCAAAGGATTATAAATTTGTATTTAAGAAAAATGCCATTTTTAAAGCCCTAGGAACAAATATAGTTCAAACCATTTTATTTAAATACCCCAATTTTTGTGGAGCCTCCACATGTTGTGGGGAGCCTACCCAAATAATTTCAGATTTTTCTAAAATGTTTTGATGCCTCAAATAAATCACTGAAAAGCTACTGGTTTTAAAAGAAATAAAAGAAAATCAGGAAAAGGACGCAGTTGTAAATAAGAAAAGTTCTGCCAGGGTTTTTTTGGGAATGTGTCGTGGCCCTCCTGTAGCCGCAGCACGGCGTGGCGCCAGTGCCGCCGTGCTCCTCGTTCCCGCTCGACGCCGCTCGTCGCCAGGGCCCCCTCCCGCTCCTCCTGCCGTGTCGAGGGAGCACGACGCCGTGCCGCCCTCGGCCCTGCTCCTCCGTGACCGGGTGCCCCTCCCCTCGCTGTCCCCAGCTCGCCCGACCGTGCGCTCCTCGCCGGACCCCCCCTGCCGCCGTGCCCAGGCCCCCCCTCCTCTCCGCTGCCCAGCGAGGAGGATAAGACCCCCAAGACGCGCTCCTCTGCTTCCCCTCCCTCATTCGCTCGCCTGCCCCCTCGCTGGTTTCCTCTCTCTCCCTTCTCTTCCCCACGGCACCGAACCCATCCATGGACGCCGTCGCGCATCGCCGGCAATTGGAGCCTCCCCGAGCGAATCAAAGACCGTCAGCATCGCCGCCTCGTCCTCCTCTACGTCCCCGTGCAAGGAATCGCCGCGGGTCGCCCGGGATCATCGTCGCCGTCCGCGTCTTCTTCCTCTCCGGCCGCCGGACACCGAGCAAGCTCGCGACCTCCTTCGACCTTCTCCATCACCGCTGCGGGTACCCACGCATCAAGGGTGAGCGCGCCGTCCTCCGGGACATCTTCTTCTTCCTCCTCCTGCTCTGTAGCCTCGCCTTCGAGCGAGAGGCCGTTCGGCCGTCCGCCATGGCCGTGCGATTTCGAGCACGCGCGCGTCGCCGTGCGTCCTCCCCTTCGGTCTCCAAGCACACGCGCGAGTTCGTCCACGCACCCGCACTCGTTTGCACCCACGCACACCCACGGAGGGCCGCCAGAACCAGGCCGTCACCGGCCGTTGCTCTCCGTCGGGCACGGCCACCGTGTGACGTTCAGTTTCGTCTGTTAGGACCGCGCGAGTTAGCTCTTATCTCATCAGATCCGTATACTAGCACTCGCACCGCACCACCCCAGGGGCTAGCACGCCGCGCACACGCTCGCGAGGTCGCGAGTTCGAACCCCAGCGGCGCGCTGCCTTTTCGGTTTATTTTGCACGCTGATAGGCGGGCCCCACCGGTCAGTGACCGAGGCGGCCAGCACAGCCCGCACTCAGCCCAGTCAGCACCAGCGTGGCACTCGGGCCCGCATGGCAGTGGCTGTGGCTAGCCAGCCCTTCAGTGCAAAACGTTCCACTAGGTTTTCTGAGAAATAAAATAAATAGACAGATTCAAATATAAATTTGTAAAATCCATAACTTTTTAAATACTTATCCAAAAATTACAAATAAGATACCAAAATGTTCAAAGAAATAAAACCTGTCTTTT
The DNA here is from genome assembly GCA_026929855.1 of Poa annua. Classification (NCBI taxonomy): domain Eukaryota; kingdom Viridiplantae; phylum Streptophyta; class Magnoliopsida; order Poales; family Poaceae; genus Poa; species Poa annua. The sequence continues at coordinate 60,259,374 of CM049434.1, forward strand.
GGTGTAATTCACCTATCCAAATAAATTAGTTTATTTGGTGTTTTATTAGAATAAAGAAAATGGCAGAAAAGAAAAGGCTTTTGGAAAATTCATATCTTTAAAAATAAGAATCCAAAAATTAAGTTTGACCTATTAAAATGTTTAGCAAGTGATAACCTTCATATTCCACCTTGTTTCCACACATGAATAATTATTTTGTAGTGTTGCTTAAAGTAAATTAACAAAAAGGGCATATTGAGAAAGGATGTTATAAATTAATCCGTGATAAATTTTGGAATGAATCCAATTGGGTTGTCTTCTATATGTGTAGGAGCACATATCCCTAGCTTGGTTTGAATTTAGGAGTCACTGATTGACTTTGGTGCTAATTATAAGGTTTAGGTCTTTTCTGCCTATTTTATTAGGCCTTTAATTAATTGTTATGTTATAACTTTATTGTTACAAATGTGTTTCCTAGCATGTGCAGGGTGGTAGCCACTGTTATGACATGTTCCTTTAATTTTACTAGCATGTTAGGAAAGCTAATTGTGAGTCATGTGCTTGTGAGGGATTTATTCCTTATATAACTTTTCACCTAGTAATTAGGAATTACGATGTTTGTTTATTTTGATGTGAGAATATTGTGTGTGATTAATATGTATGCCTTGCTGGTTAAGGATTGTTGTGGTACTGTTGCGTGCATGTTATTATAGTTTAGCAGGTTATAATATGTTAGTACTGTTAGTGGAATTTGTTAGGCAAATTGGTATGAGTAATATATTTGCCTGGCTTGATGAACTTGATGGACTTGAGTTGAGTGCTAGCTTAAATATCTTGTTAGTGTATCCACCTTAGCTTGGTGAGGTATTTAAATTATAGAGATTAATTGGTGACTTAACTTTTGTCTGAAGTATTTCCTGATCAGAGAAAAGTGGTTACTAATTACCTCTAATTGAGGATGCCTTGGTGCTCTATATTTTGGCATGTGTATGGTGTTATACTCCTGTGAATATCATGCCCTAGTAAAAATAGATTTAGTTCGTTGCTTGATTAAACTAGTGCTATGTTTGTGGCTTGAGTGATTAGTTTGATACTTGTGGTTTGGTTTGCTTATTGCGTGTTGTTTTATTTTCATGTTGCGACGCTAGTTATAAACGCTACCGGAGTGGTATTTGGAAAGGATTTATCGAAGAAGGATGGGAGTTATTTCTTGATCAGTGAGGAGAAGTCCAAGAACATTATGCTGGAATCAGGCAAGCTATCCCCTGAGCTTGCATCTTTATACATCTATTTTGGTTCACATGTTTTACTTATAAAGAGCATATGTGATTTATGTGGTGGTTGCCACTAAAGCTGTGATTTTGAAAACCCTTTTCCAAAATACAAGTATATTATTTTGACACCCTATATGGGGATATTAGATGGAAATTCTTTTTCAAACTATAGGATGGAAAAAATATTGTTTACTCAAAACTCCTTTGAAAATACTTGTGTGGACATGGAATACCGAGATGTCGGTGTTGAAATGGAGAAATGGTGAATGGTGATGTTTATGAAAATGCACATTGTGTCTTTGTACTTACGTCGACCAGCCGATAACCTGTGCGACCACATCTACCCACATATGGGAAAGGGCGTAGTCATATAGTTTGCTCATATTAGTATGGGATACCTCATCAACGGAGATGACTCCGCTATGCATGAGGGGATGGTTTGATGACCTACCCCTGACCTGGGTCCTCGCTCAAACTCTATGAGTAGATAAGGAGGAGGATAGAAGGATGTCCCCTATACACCGCCAGATAAAACCTATGAGTCGTCACACTTAGATTCCGACGGGCTGGGTTAAGTGTCGATGGAAAGTATCATATGGGCAGGATCCTATACTAGCATGAGCAAAGGACAGACTAGGGTCGGTGACTCAACTTCGCATACACCTGGTATGGCGAGACGTGGCTGACACGATGAGTTATCGGATGGGTGTGGGAAAAGCGTGCTACCTCTGCAGAGGGTTAAAACTATTCGAATAGCCGAGTCCTCGGATATGGACAGTTGGGAGGCCCTACTTTGACCATGTGCAAGTTTTGGGAAAAGAATTGAGTTTTAAAAAGAAAAGGAAGTGGAGAATGACCCATACACCTATACCAACGGATCGGTATGAGGTTGTTGGGTACCATGAACCATGACGGGTTATGGTCTGAAAAAGGAGGAGTTTTGGAGAAACAGATAAAATGGCGATTTCCGGGGAAAATGTTTGCAAAAGAGATTTCTTACCTTCTTCAACAAAGATGGATTTTCAGGAAAATTTTTATAAGAGAATTCTTACAAAGTGAGATTTTTGGGAAAAAGTTCTAAAAACCTTCTCTTCTTTTCAACAAAGATATAGAGTTGTCTTCTCAAAATAAAGAGTTTTGTTATAATAAAAAATGATGCTATTGCCTGCTCTTGTCGGGGTAGTTTGCGAGTACGTAAATGTACTCATGGCTGTGTCCCTGGATATTCCCATGTCCAGAGTTCAAGAAGAAGTATGCTGAAGACCGAGAGACCGATGACGTCTTTGCGAACTAGGCCGTCTTCCCAGTCAGCTGCCTGTAGGTGTCTTGGCAAATGACTCGGGCCCCACGTTGATGGGTGTTTTCCGCTGCAAGAACTTATTGAAGATTATGGCTTCAATTGAGTAAGTAATTCCTTCGATAATTATGGATGTTCTTTTGATACCAGTTTGATTGTGCTCAGCGACAGACTGATCAGGGGATCGCTGATGTTGTAGGCACAAGGGTATTTCGGACAGCTAGTCCGGGGTCCCCACAGTACTCCCAAGTGAACTTATTAGTAGAGCTATGGCTCCCCGGCAACGATGCCTGAAAATAGTCTTCATGACCCACATGTATAGGGTATCTATCGCAGTATTTTCGAGTCAACTGAAACCCAAATTTATTGATTCGACGCAAGGGGAGGCGAAGAATACTTATAAGCCTTAGCAGCTGAGTTATCAATTCATTCCACCTGAAAAAGCACTAGTAACAAGATTCATGCGAGAGCAACGTACGCCAAAATTACTGGCACTAGAAAATATTTGATGGCAATAGGAACACTAAAGTAGCAGCATAAAAGTAACAATAGATGCAATAATGATTAAAGATGGACCAGTGTTAATAGTTTCACTAGAGATAACTCTAAAAATAAACCATGTGTTGGATAAATAAGTTACAGTTGTGCAATTGATAGAATTGAAATAATAAGACAAAGGATCTAGTTTATAAATCATACATATGCATGTATTTCATATATAGTTGCACGTGCTCGGCATGAGAAACTTGCACAACATCTTTTGTACAATCATCCCGTTTTGGCGGGGCCAATCATGGAAACTTATGGTAATTAATGTACTCCTATAGAGAAGCACTGGAACAAAGAGGTTACACTTAGTGAATACATGTAATCCTCAAGTTACAGCCATTCCCTTCGGTTCTCCCAATTTCTATCACTTCTGTGCCTAGGGGTCTGGACAATAAAAGGTGTATGCAACTTGCAGAAAGGATCTAAGCAACATTTATATTCATGCAAAAATAAAAGATATTAAATCTAAAATCATGCCACTCGGTAACTAGTGACAAGCAATGAGCATAACAAGACTGCAACAACAATAATTCATAATCATAATAGATACCGAAACAATTCATCGGATCCCAACAAATACAAACTTCTATAAACACGTAGTCCAGCGGGGAACTAGTCACGAACCATCATGGAGGCGGTGGAGTTGATGAAGATGGCTTCGGGGGTCTATTCCCCACTCCGAAAGGGTGTCACAATAGAGCTTTCTGACCCTGAAACTAGGTTTTGCGACCACGACGGCCGTGTGATGTTGTTTGGAGAAGGTCGACCCTTTTAGGGTTTTTGTCTAGAGGGGGTTATATAAGAGAAAGAGCGGGGCCTGGCGTGGGTACTAGGCACGGCCTCCTCCTGGCCGCGCCAGGAGGCCATACTAGGGATGTGTGGCCCCTCTGGCTGCCCTTTGGTCATGTGGTTCATTCTGAAGTAAAACTCCTAGGTGAATTTTCTAGATTTTTGCGAGGATATTTTCTGAAGAGAATTTGTGAAATAAAAAGACAGCACAAAACAGAAACTAGCACTAGACATCTTATTAATAGGTTAGTTTACAAAAATGCCTCAAAATTATATAATAATGTAATATAAACATGTAGTAATAATATAAACAAGCGTGGATCAACAAAAAATATAGATATGTTTGACAAGACCTGGCTAAAAAGAAGGGTTGGTTCGGTAAAGTTCGCTATTCTAATTGTTCAGGCGAGAAAGTCTTTCGAAATCAAGTTATAGGAGTAGCTTACCAGCGCCTTCTTCTTCACTGCCTGTGTCAGACGCGCGTAAATGATCTGATGAGGGTGTGTTCAAAAAGACTATGGATAAGATAGTCCTATTCATCTAATTCATTCTTATTTTTGTTTTCCTATGACTGCTTCCGTTTTCTTTCAAGTCCTAGGCTTCGCCCTTTGTTTGGCTTCGATTCCTATCAATCTACACTTCCACCAAAGCGATTCGATTTCCCCATCCATTCCATTGAGGAACTTGTTACTCTTGTGTTCTTTGGAACCCTAGACGGCCGTTGGTTGTTCTTGTGGCTTTGGGAGCCGTGAGGATAGCTAGGAGCCTCCAATTAACTTGTGGATGCGTGCCGCGACCTTGTGATCTTTGTGGCTTTGGAAGCTGCAGGGATTTGGTGAGAGCCTCCAATTCGGTTCTGCAGTGTAATCATCCTTTGTAACGAGTTAGTTGCCTTCCTCAAGGGCATCATATAGTGACCGTGCCACTCCTCATTGGAGAAAAGAACGAAGGAGATACGGTATGCTATTTGACGGCTATTCGGGATCACTTTCTGACTCCGCACCGCTCAAAAAGAGATTAGCTTCCATTAGAAAGTGAACTTGGGGATAAATCTCCGCGTCATTGTGTGGTTATCTCTTTACCTTCCTTTACTTGTTTAGCTACCTTATCTTAGTGATTAGACTTTGCTAGCTAGCTTGTATATTGCTCATCATATACAATTGCTCACCTAGTTGTATAATCTACAAAAATTATATTTGAGCAATTCCCTAACTTGCTAAAAGAAAAGGAAATTTGTAGTTTCATATTCACCCCCCCTCTAGTCAACCTACTCGGTCCTTTCAGTGAGTCAAACTTGACTCACCATATCTTTGTCAATCTCGTCACCTGCAAGTATCCTTTTACTCGCTCCCGTACAATGATATCCCACATGATGGATCATCATCATGCATTGTCTGTAGGACATATTGGATATCATTCATATCGAATGGGCGAAGGATGTATCTCTATGTTGACAGTGGAGTAATTCCTATCTTGGAACATCAAGATCAATGCACATAATTACCTAGTAGCTACCTTTATGGTCCCCAGTTACGGCAAGACATTAGATAACACCAAAATAACTCTTCATGTAATAACCTCATGGTCTAAGGACATTTAATAATTTTAACCGTGTTGTGATAGATAAAAGATTAACTCAAACGAATATCTTAGTATATCTGCGAATCATGGTCTATCAAGCCACATCTCAACCAACAATTTGCCATTCATTGGTGCTGACATAAACTATATCCGTGGCCAGGAAAGGAAATGTAACGTCCCAAATTTTGGAATCAAGAAAAACTTAGTTGTCCGAGACCCAAAACTTAGGGCCGTCAAAAACTTTTTGAAATGTCTTGTTTATGGGTGTGTTTTTCCTCTGATTGCTATGTTTGACTTGTTGTGGGTTGTGTTTGTGTTGATGACCTCTCTATTTATCAACAGTGGAAACTCACCTAGTTATAATATGACCTATGTGATCAATGTCTTGGCAAGTAAAATAGTCTATATATCTCCTCCCATCTTACTTGTTAACAAACTCTATTTACTATGATTTTATCAACTACCCAAAGACCTATTTTTTGAGAAAACAAAATTATTTCCAAAAGTTATATGTTGGTAAAACTATAAAGGACCATATCATAAGTCCTAATATATTTTGATCTTAACATGTTGCAAGTATTAGCAACCCTCTTTGCAAAACTCCAATTTTTGTAGTCTTTGGAAATCAATTTCCAAAGTGTGGTTTAACTCTCTCTACCAAAATTCTTGTCATGATCATATTGGTCAACACCTCATAAAGTAGTTTTGTTTGATCTTAAAATTTGGTTATTTGTTCAATTGCTTGTTTGGTTGAATCTTTTGTTTGCGATTCAATTGTGTGTCTTGTAAATTAGCAAGTGAATTAAGGAGTCAACAATATGTTTATGGTTGGGTTGTGTGAGCTTATTGCTTTGTTTGAACTTATTAGTTTGGTGGTATATTTTGGCAGCGACACTAATGCAAATAATTCAGTTTTAAATTAAAATAGGTGATCTTCATGTCTATTAAAACATAGCAAATCTAGGGCCCCATGTTAAGAAATCCATGACCCAATTTTGGCATGTAAATAAACCAAGTTGGTCTATGTCATCGATATTTTCAAAACCTGTCTTTGGTTGTTTGTTGACACCTTGTTTGATGACTAAACCATTTAGGGTTAGTAGGCTAGTCAAATCAGTGACCTTTTGACCAGTGTTAGATTCACTTTTGCACCTCCTCTCTTAAGCAAACCAGGAACCCTTGGGGCAATGCACTTGCACCCCTCTCTACCCCATCACCTGTTCTAGCATGAACAATTATTTTGATCCTTCATCAAGCCACTGATTGCATAATATTTAGTGGTAAACACGACACGAAATTAATCCAGTGCAACTCTTGTTATTTTCTTAAAATCATCTAAAAACCCTCTCTCTCTCACCCAACGTCTCTCCCTCTGTCTCTTGTGGGCAGACAAGCACCCTGGCCCCACCTGTCAACCCCCCTGTCTACCCTCTCCTCCACTCATCTCTCTCCTTCTCCAAAGACAGCCAACCGGAGCTCACTCCCTCGCTCCCCACTGGCCAGGCCACGTCCCTCCCGACCAACACCCCTCTGTCCCCTCCTCAACTGCCCACTCGAGCCAATCCCCTGCCGGAGCATCCCCTCACTCCCTTTGCCCATGCCCGTGAACCAAACCCGGCCATCCTCCTCACTTATTGCAACCGAGGCCCCTCTGACCTTGCCCATTAGCCTCCTGCACCTCCACTCTCCCACCCCCTACGAAACCTCTCGATCTCTCCCTCTCCTTTGCTCGAATTCTTTGAAGAACCGAAGCTCGGGTCCGTGAGCTTGCATGCATGCTCGCCTCCGTCCCGTCCTTCTCTGTTCTTCTTTTCTGCGCAACCCTTCTCCCCTCTGCTAGGGCTACCTCTGAGACATCTTGGTTCCCTCGCAGGAACACCAGAGCCGTCGCGACCACGCCGTGTCTGAGCCGGACGCCCTCGGCGTTCCCGTCATCTTGCTACTCGCCGAGAAGATCTGCAGCCTCCCCCGTCTTCCCTAAGGCCTCCGCATCCGCCTCCAGCCCGCCTCGTCGTCCGTCGAGCCCCTGGGTGAGCCACCCGAGCCCGGCCTCTTTTTCTAGGTTTTCCGCCCGCCACTCTCCGTCGTGGGGAAGAAGAAGGCTGAGGGCCGTCAGATCTCCGATCGACGGCCACGTTTGAACGATCTTGCATCTAATCCTGGCCCTCCCCTCCAGATCTAACGGCGGCGTACCGCCTCGCCTGTGCGTGCACGCAGATGGGCTGGCCCAGCACTGTGCTGCCCGGGTCTGCTTAGATCTGGCCTAGTTTACTGTTCCAGAACATTTTCTGTTTTTGTTTCCCGTTAAAACTGACATGTGAGATTAATTCATTTGTGGTAGATCTGTGCATGCAAATGTTTTGAAATAAATTTTGTAGGATACCTATGTGTTTTCTTAACCATGTTCAGCTGGCCTTTCTCAAAAATATGTTTGCATGTGTGTTCTAGGTTTAATCTTGTAAAAAGTATCTTTTTCACCAATTATTGAATAACGAGAGGTTTATAGATCCAAATCTTTCAAACTTTAATGCTCTGGAAAGCCAAATAGAATAACTACCTGGATCTATAAGCCATGCATGCGGGAGATTTGTAAAAATAAAGTTCTATTAAGTTTAAGATTAACAACCGTAGCTGTTTGGTGATTTTTAATTCATTATTAAAAATACTTTTTGGAGTAAACCCAATTGCTGGAGTTAGGTATGGGTAGCAACCATCATATCCTATCTTGGTAGATTTTTTCAACTTATATTTTCCCAGAGTGTTTTATTTTCATAAATAGTGGGTTATTACACTTGAAAAGGGATATTTTTTATTTTCTGTTAATTGCATGTGCCTAGTTTTAATGGTTGTACTAAATCTGTTTATGCAAATAGATTAGGAGTATTTTTGTTGGATGCTTATGTGTTTTCCTAAACATGCAAAGTTGAATTTGTCTAAAAATAATTTATATCTTGTGCTGTACACTATTAATGGTAAAATGTGTTTGTTCCACTAAAACTGAAATAGATGGAGCTAGGAATGTCCAAATGAAGTGAATCCAATTTCTACAGAAATATAAAATCAATACCTATCCATAGAAATTAATCTTGCATACAGGAGATTCCTGGAACAGAAGCTATAATCTTTTTGGTTTCAAGCCCAGTAGCATCTATATGATTTTTAATTACTGTTTAGCAATAGCTTTTGGTGGAAAACCAATTTTCTTCGCTTGCCATAGTTACTAGGAGTACCGTGGTAGAAGGATTTAATTTTCTAAACATTATTGTAATAGTTATGCATTATCTCCCTAAACAGCAACTTGTTATCTAATAAAAATCTTAATTTAATTCCCTGTTTTAGTTAATTTAAATTGTGTGTAATCAATCTTAAGACTAGAACTATAAGTTAACCTTTATTAACGTGCTTCCACCTTTAAAATTTTTTGTGGTGCAACTCACTTTTTAATTTAGCATAATCCCTCTTGCTCCCTAGGTGTTGCACTAATTTTATGTGAGTGCTATTCATGTGAATGTTGTTTGGTGTTAGATATTACTTAGTAGTGTTTGTGTTTTGTAATGCTTGATGTATGATTTGTTCTATTGAATAACTCACCTGCACTTTTTTTTAGCTCATAATCAACAACTTATGTGAGAAGAGGTGTTAACCTTTGTTGGTTGTTAACTACTTAATAGTATGTGTTCCTAGAGCTAGTAACATGCTTGAATGTGAGATGCTTAATGCTAGTGTTAATGCTTGCATGTTAAGATACTTTTGTCTGAAGTATTTCCTTAACTATTAAGATACTTTTGTCTGAAGTATTTCCTGAACTAATGTAGCAGCCCATGTTAAATGACCTAATCGCCTTAAGGGGAGTTTTTGCCTTAGTGTTTAGTTAAACTACCTATTTGTCGGAGAGTGACTCCCACGGAACAGGGGTAGCCACACCCTGAAGAGATGTTCGAAGGGGGGACTGAACGCGGAGATCAAACAATCCTCGAGAGGCACGACGACGGTGCTCGCCGGGCCTGGAGAGGAACTATCACGCCAGAGATGGACACCGGCCCGTACCCAGGTTCACGGCCCTCAGGAGGAGGTAACACCGCTACTCCTGCTTGTCTGTATTGCACTGTGAAGGTTACAGGACAATGAGCTTGCCGAGGGCTCTCTTGAGGCAGTTTAGTGCTTGGAGAGGGACATAATGGTCGTCTTCCTCCTCCAGCAGTTGGCTATTCTATGCGTTTGGCTAAGGCTCCCTCGGTCTAGGAAGCAATCAGCCAACTGGAGATCAATCCGTCTCTATGGTGGAGCTCATGCTCCTTTTATAGGCGCCCCGGGCTCCATCCTCGTGCTGGTGGGTTCCCACATGCCGGTGGCGCGAAGGAGCGGGAGTTCACCGCGGCTCATCCGTCCATGGACGCGGTCCATCCGTGCTAAAGTTGTGCGTCGTGGCCGACAGGCTGCAGACGGTGCAGAGCGGCTTGCAGGCGCGGCAGAGGTCGTGGTGGAGCCCACGATGATGATCTTCTTGGAGCGTTGCGCCGTCCAGCCGCTTTATCACCAAAGAGGAAAGTCCTGGCTGTCCTCGCGTAGGCGGCGCGGCTTTGTTGACTCCTTTATCATCAGAATGGCAGCTGGTCGCGTCACCCTGCGGCTGCTGCAGGGGCCATGTGCGCCCTGCAGCGCTTGCTTAGCCGTGAAGTGTCTCCACAGGGCCGCGGTGGCCTGTGGGGAGGTTTCCTGCTGACCTCTCTCCAGGCGTGTTGAGCCTTGGGGAGTCTCTTGAAGCGCGGGGTCCTCTTCAGGCCCTGGCTTCCTCTTCAGGCCCTCAAGAGGAGATGCCTCTCGAGGGTCTCTCCAAGCGGTAGCTTGGTCCTTAGTCGTTTTGACGAATCTGTCGCGGGCGAGGCCTGTAGGGAGTGGCCTATGCACACCCCGGTCCTCATTGGGCCGACAGTAGCCCCCGGGCCCGCGATGGGCACGGCTGAGCCCATGACCGCAGCCGAAGCGTCGTGGGCCCAAAGTGTCTGGCCGGGCCGAGCCACGCGTCACTCAGGCGAGTAACGGTTGCGCACGATCTGGGGCGTGCGTCGTGGGGGGTCCCACCACGCCCCGGTAACTGCTCCTCGACGGGACATAAAGCCTTCGCGCCGGAGCAGGGAGCCGTTACTGCTTCCATTCTCTCTCGCAGAAGTCATCCGCCCCGAGCTCTCCGCTCCTGCTCTCCGGTGCGCTCTTCTCCTTTCTCCTCCAGTTTCTCCCCGCGCCGCGCTCACCTCTTCTCCGACGATGAGTCCGGCGAAGAACAAGGGCAAGGCGGCCGCGGGGTCTTCTTCGCAGGTGGCGCCTGCAGAGGCCGCGCATGGCGCGGCATTGCTAGGGGTGCGCGTCAATGACAAGGCCCTCGACAAGGTCCGCTTCCTGGTGGCGGACCGGACCAACGAGCACGGCGCCACCGCGCTCAAGGCCGCGGCGCACGGGAAACGCCCGCGAGGGTTTTTCCCCGTCTTCCAGCACTGTGTCGCCGCGGGGCTGGTGCCGCCATTCTCTCCATTCTTGGACGCGGTGCTGGCCTTCTACCAGATCCAGCTGCTGCACCTCCACCCCAACTCCGTGCTCATCCTCGCCATCTTCGCCTACCTCTGCGAGGCGTACCTGGGCCTGAAGCCCACGGTGGACCTCTTCCGGTGCTTCTACGCGCTCCGGAACACGGCGAAGAATGAGCGCTCCGGATGCGTCTCGTTCCGCATCGTGGATGGCAGGGGGAGCGTTTACATCCCCATGTCGTGGAGCGAGGGCAAGGCCATCACCTTGGTGACGAAGAAGGTGGACGACTTCCGCCAGCGGTGGTTCTTCGTCGGGGTGGAGCAGCCCTGCGCCTTCCTCGAGGTTCCTGACGCGCCACCCGTGAAGAACTCGAACTGGGGCAAGGCCCCCTTTAGCGGCGCGCAGAACGCAATGTTGATGGGCCGCCTGAGCTACCTTCGGGAGGAGGGCCTCACGGGGCAGATCATCGTCGCGGACTTCGCGACGCGCCGCATCGCTCCACTCCAGGCGCACGCGATGCCCATGTGGATGTACTCCGGCCCCCAGGACAAGATGCGGCTCCACCGTGAGGACAACGACAAGGACGCTGTCGACAACGTCCTGTCCGCGCTCTTCATCAACCCGGCGGTACCCGCCATGGACGAGCTCCCTATCACGCTGCGGCCTCTGCACCAGTACAACATGACCGAGCGCCTGGCCATTCTGGAGGGGATGCCCTCGTTCACCCCGTCGGGCCCGGCGGGGAAAAATGGTGCCTGTGCCGGTGGTGCATGAGGCGGAGGGGGCAGAGACGCCCTCTGCCTCAGGAGCTGGGCAAGGCGAGGAGGACACCGCAGCAGGGGAGGAGTCCTCTTCGAGGGCCGGGCCCCTTACTGACGAGATTTGCGACATCTCGTCAGGCGATGACGACGACGCCTTCGTTGTGGTGCCCACGCGCCATGCGGAGGAGGAGGAGGCCGAGGAGGAGGAATCTGACGAGGAGGCCTCGCCAGGGCGTCGCGAGCCCCGCTCCAAGGCGGCTGTGGACCGGTCCGGGGCGAGGCCGTCAGACGTCCCCTCCAAGAGGAAAGCCGAGGCGCCTCCGGAGGGGTCAGGTGCTAAGGCCAAGCCCTCCTGGCGCTCGCCAGGCTTGGCGTGGGTCGACACGGGCGCCAAGGAGTCCGGGTATGTGTTTTAGGCTTTTAGCCGATCGATTCTTGTTCTTTCTCTTTCCACCTATTTCTGAAGATCTTTCCCTGGTGCTTGCCAGTGACCTTGTGCCTGTGAAGCGTCGCAAGCTTCGCAAGGCGGCAGAGGTGAAGAAAGCCACGGCTGAGGTCGTGGCTGAGGAGGCCGCGAGGCCTGTGGAGACGGCCTCCACAGGCCCAACCGAAGAGATGCCTCAAGCGGAGGCAGCTGGGCCTTTAGCCGGGACAGCGGCGCCTCAGGCGGAGGCAGCTGCGCCGCCCCCCGAGCCGATGGTGGTGGAGGCGCAGGAGGAGCGGGTTGCTAGCCCTCCCCGCGCCCCTACCCCGCCCCGCGCGGCCACGCCACCGCGCGAGCCAACTCCGGCCCGCGAGGCTACTCCACCTCGCGCGACCATGCCTCCCGCGCAGCCAGAGGCCGGGACAGACCAGGGCCCGCCAAGCGCGGGCGCATCTGCAGGGGGAGCTCCTTCGTCTCCGCCACGCCCCGCAGCGGGGGGCGAGGCGCAAGAGGTGACGCGCTAGGGCGGCGAGGTCGGTGAGGCCAGTTTGGGCGCCGCGATGGACGGGGCGCGGTCTAGCCCCCAGGCACGCCCAGAGGCTCAGTTCTCCAGGCTCGGCGCAGGGGCAGGCACCTCCACATGCCGCGACCTGGTCCTTGGCGGCTGGGACTGGAGCAAGGGGCACCGCGAGGTTGCCTTCCGCGTCGTGAGGGAGTCCCTGGAGGGCTTGGAGGCGCAACTTGCCCTCGAGGACGCTCAGCTCACCCAGCAGCGCGACGAGCTTGCGGGGGCGTGGGCGCGCTTCCACGCCGCGGTCGAGGCCCGCCGCCAGGAGGATCTGGCCCTCCAGGCCGCACGCGAGGAGGCCGTCCGCTTCGCCAAGGAGGTCCGCGAGGGGGCCATCCATGACGCTGACGAGCTCCTTGCCCCCCTCCAGGACGAGCGCAACGCGGCCGCCGATCTCCTCGCCGAGGTGAAGGCCGAGCGCGAAGCTATGGAGGGCTCGCTGGCGCAGAAACGTCGCGAGCTGGCCCAGCTGGAGTCCCAACTCCTCTCCGTCCATCGGGTCGCGCAGGAAACTCGGGAGGAGGACCGCAAGAGCCTTGCCGAGCGCGAGCGGCTGCTGGCCTCCAGGGAGAAGGACGTGCTGCAGCGCGACGAGCAGCGGCTCCAGGCGGAGGGCGAGCTCGCCACCAAGCGTGAAGGGCTTGAGGCGCGCGAGGGGGACCTGGCTCAGGCGCTCCAGAGGCATGACGAGAACGTCACCGCCCAGAAGCAAACCCTGGAGCGCTTCCAGCAGCGGTTCGCCGAGAAGAAGAAGGAGGCGGAGGCGGCCCTCGCAGAGCGCGAGAAGGAGTTCAGGCGGACCACCTCCAAGGAGTACCGCGACAAGGCCAAGAAGCAGGAGGACCGCTTCAAGGCCAAGCACGCTACCGATGCCAAGCGGATCGCGGAGCTCGAGAAGGCCAACTCGAAGCTAGAGGCCCGTCTCCAGCGCGCCAAGGAGGCCTATCGCCAGGCGGAGGACGGCCGCAGGGCAGCTGTCCTGGAACTGGAGGCCCTTGTCAAGGACGTGGAGGGTCAGGCGGGCTCAGCGGCCAAGCAGGTGACGGAGGCTGTGGACACCGCGCAGGCGGCTCGCGTGCCCACGAAGCAGCGGGAGCGTATGTTCCAGGCGCTGGTGGCCAGGGGCAACGAGCTTGCAGCTCAGCTTGGCGCGGAGGCGCCGCACGCTGAGGTTCGCGGCCGTGGCGATGCTGCCATGTACCTGGTCTACTTCGACCAGCTCTTCACGGCCCTCGAGAGCCCCGTCGCCGATCTCCACGAGGTGATCGAGGTCGAGAGCCGCCAGCTCCTCGGGGTGGTTGTTGACCGCATCTTCACCAACCTTTGGCTCCTCACGCCCGGCTTCGACCTCGCCACGGTGACCGAGGAGCGTACGGGCGAGGAGGTCTTGCGGGTCTCCAACTCCCTCCGCGAGCAGGTCGAGACCTTCTGCAACCGCTTCAAGCGCGCAGAGGTGGCTGCAGAGGACAGCGAGGAGGAGGCCGCCCTTGCCGAGGAGGAAAACGCGGAGGAGGAGTAGCATGCTGGCGCGGACTCCGCCTGAGCCCTTGATTCATTGCGCCTTTGAGCGCCTGTATCTGAAACAGTTTTATGTTTAGACACTATGCATTTTGAGCATGTAATATATTCCTTGAGTGCTTGATGTTGACTTGTGTGTCCCTCGAGAGGCCCTTTCTGCCTTATTTTCATGTCTATGTTTTCTCTGCGTCGTTAGGTCCCATCTCTTCGCGCTATGACTCCGCCACTGCGGTATGCTAGAGCAATGACTCAGCAAGGCCGGGGGGAGTTCAAGGCTTGGAGAGGTAAGAGCCCTGAGTTGCGATGCTCAAGTGCCCCCCTTAGACGTGCGAGTACCCCATGAAGCACAAGGGAGAATGAAATCGCTCGAGGGGCAAACGTGCGCTTGGGGAGAAAAAGCTCTCGAGTCACGAGTGTGGGACTTAGCTTCTCGAGGCTTTTGCCCTGTAGAGGTTTTTTAGCCTGGCGAGGAGGTCTTCTTCAAGGGTTTTGCCCTGCCGCCTCCTCAGGCTTGTAGAGACGCTTGTTCTCTGTAGATGTTAGAGGGGCAAACCCAAACGCTTGTGCACGGTACTAGGGACTAATGCGCGCTTATAGGTCCTCTCAGGCGTTCCTTGCGAGGAGAGAGAGTACCAAGGTCCTTTGTAGAGATGGCGTGTTTGTGGGAGCTTGCCCTCCAGCCAGAGCTCGGATCCTTGGGTTTTGCAGTGCTGCTGGTGTGTCATTTGAGGCACTGGCACCGTACTCAGCCCCCGCTCGCGAGGTGCGCATGTGGAGAGATATAAGTGCCCATTTTCAACAAAGAAAATAATGCTGGAATAAACTCACCACCAAAATATTACATAGCGGCGCCGTAGCGCATAGTTCACCTAGGAACGAAATTGTTTCATTATGCTTGGAGTTGCCAAGTTAATGTATTTGACCATGTCGAGGCATGGGGACCACCCATTAGTGGCAGAGACTCTCAACGGCCTGAGGCGGCTCGTTACATGGAGAGCTCGGAGGGTTGACCCTCGAGAGAAGCCTTTGGGGCTTGGAGGTTTAAGCCGTGAGCTTTTAACCTCTAGGGACAAAAAATGCTTGGAGGTGGAGCCGTAAGCTGCCTCTTCAGCCAGATGTCTTGACGTGACAATGATCACGGGCGTGACAATGATCACGGGTAGAACTTGCGCAGGTGCGCGATGTTCCACGGGTTCTTGACGGGGATGCCGTCTTCGGTCTCGAGGCGTGCTGCGCCAGGCCTGGCGACGTGGGAGACCCTGTAGGGACCTTCCCACATCGGCGAGAGCTTGTGGAGGCCTTCCCTGGAGAGAATTCGCCTGAGGACGAGATCGCCCGCCTCAAGGGTGCGTGAGCGCACATGGCGGCTGTGGTAGCGTCGCAGGTCTTGCTGGTACCCTGCCGCTCTGAGGGCGGCCTGACGGCGCAGTCCCTCGAGGAACAGCAGGTGGTCATTGTGGAGGCCCTCTTGGATGTCCTCATTGAAGGCAAGGACCCGTGGTGACCCATGCTTGATTTCTGCGGGGAGGACTGCCTCAGCTCCGTAGACCAGGGCGAACGGCGTTTCGCCTGTAGGGCTTGAGGAAGTTGTGCGTATGGACCAGAGCACTGAAGGGAGCTCGTCGATCCAGCCCTTGCCGTGGCCCTTGAGGATGTTGAAGCTTCTGGTCTTGAGGCCCTTGAGGACTTATGCGTTCGCTCGCTCGGCTTGACCGTTGCTGCGTGGGTGAGCCACCGAGGCGAAGCAGACCTTGACGCCGAGCTTGTCGCAGTAGGCTCGGAAGATGCTGCTGGTGAACTGCGAGCCATTGTCGGTGATGATGCGGTTGGGCACGCCGAAGCGGCAGACCAAGCTCCTGATGAATTTCACCGCGGCCCCAGCTGGTATGGTGCGCACTGGCTCAACTTCGGTCCACTTGGTGAACTTGTCGATGGCCACGAAGAGGAAGCGATAGCCCCCCTGCGACCTTGGGAAGGGGCCCAGGATGTCCAGCCCCCAGACCGCAAACGGCCAGGAGAGCGGGATGGTTTGAAGCCCCAGCGCCGGCTGATGAATTTGCTTGGCGTGGAATTGGCAGGCGTCGCAGGTTTGCACAATGGCGACCGCATCTTGAAGCACTTGAGGCCAGTAGAAGCCGCTCCTGAAGACCTTGCCTGCGAGGGTGCGCGCACATGAGTGGTGGCCGCACTCCCCGCTGTGGATGTCCTTGATCAGCTCTCGGCCTTCCTCAGGAGGGACGCACTTGAGCGCGATACCATTTGGGCGCTTGCGGTAGAGGTTTCCCTCGAGGATGCAGTAGGATTTCGCCTGTCGAGCGATTCGCTCTGCGTCAGCATCTTCTTCAGGGAGGATTCCTTTCACCAAGTAGTCCTTGAGCTCATCAATCCAGCCTGAGGCCTGGTGGGTTGCCGTCAGCAACAGGCGCTCCCCTGTGCTGGGACCGCAATCAGGCGCCCCAGACTCAGGAGGTGGTGGGAGCGCTTCATCTGCGCTTGCGGCTGTGGTCTCTCGTGGCTGCTTGATGGATGCCTTGGCGAGCCTCTCTTCAAAGACGCCGGCCTGCTGGGGTTGCCTTCGCGAGGCTCGCTTGGCGATGTCGTCAGCCTCTTGGTTTTCCTTCCTCGGTATGTGCATGAGCTCCATGCCCCTGAAGTGCTTGTCGAGCTTGCGGACCTCTTCAAGGTATGCGGCCATGTGGTCGTCTTTTGGCGTGTAGCTCTTGTTGGAGAAGTTGACGAGCAGCTGGGAGTCTCCCTTGACGAGCAGGTGCTTGACGCCTAGAGCGATGGCGACCCTTAAGCCGGCGAGGAGGCCTTCGTATTCGGCGATGTTGTTGGAGATCTTGTCGATCGTGAAGCACAGCTGGATAGCGTAGTATAGCTTGTCACCCTTGGGCGAAGTCAGGACAACGCCTGCTCCGCCATTGCGGCAAGCGAAGGCTCCGTCGAAGTGCATGGTCCAGTGGCTAGGCACCGTGTCTCCCGAGGGCTCGGCTTCTGCCTCGCGAGGCTCCTCAGGGCTTGGGTCAGTCCATTCGGCGACGAAGTCAGCCAGCGCTCTTCCTTTTATGACCCTCGTGGTGTCAAAGCGCAAGTTGAATGGCTGCAGCTCGATGTTCCATCCTGCGACACGATCAGTGGCGTTGGGGTTGCGCAGGATTTGCTCCAGGGGGAAGGCAGTGACCACCGTGATGGGGTGACCCTGGAAGTAGTGTCTCAGCTTCCTGGAGGCGATGAGGAGCGCGACGAGGAGCTTCTGCTGCATTGGATACCTCTCGCGAGCGTCCCGCAGCACTGTGCTGACGAAGTAGACGGGGTGCTCGACAAGGGTTGTCTGAGGTGGCGCAGCGTCAGCCCTCTGTGGAGGCTCTTCAGGGCCCTTGTCGAGATCTGCCTGTGGAGGCGTCTTGACAGGGGTGGTGTGGGGACCCCGGACTAGCTGTCCGAAATACCCTTGTGCCTACAACATCAGCGATCCCGTGATCAGTCTGTCGCTGAGCACAATCGAACTGGTATCAAAAGAACATCCATAATTACCGAATGAATTACTTACTTGATTGAAGCCATAATCTTTAATAAGTTATTGCAGCGGAAAACACCAATCAACGTGGGGCCCGAGTCATTTGCCAAGACACCTACAGGCAGCTGACTGGGAAGACGGCCTAGTTCGCACAGACGTCATCGGTCTCTCGGTCTTCATCTTGCTTCTTCTTGAACTCTGGACATGGGAATATCCAGGGACACAGCCATGAGTACATTTACGTACTCGCAAACTACCCCAACATGAGCATGCGCTATTCTTTTATTTGTTTAAATAAAACTTTGTTTGCCTTGAAAACTCTATATCTTTATTGAAAAAGGAAAGAAGGTCTTCAGAACTTTTCCCATAAATCTGCCTTTGTAAGGAGTCTCTTTAAAACTTTTTCCCAAAAGGGGCATCTTTGTTGAAAAAGGTAAGAAGTCTCTTTAATAAACATTTTATCGAAAAATCACCATTTTATCTGTTTCTCCAAAACTCCTCCTTTTCCTGACCATAAACCGTCATGATACATATTCTCCAACAACCTCATACCGATCCGTGGGTATAGGTGTATGGAACATTCTCCACTTCATTTCCTTTTTAAAACTCAAATCTTTTCCAAAACTTGCACATGGTCTAAGTAGGGCCTCTCAACTGTCCATATCCGAGGACTCGGCTATTCGAATAGTTTTAAACCCTCTGCAGAGGTAGCACGCTTTTCCCACACCCATCCGATAACTCATCGTGTCTGCCACGTCTCGCCATACCAGGGGTATGCGAAGTTGAGTCACCGACCCTAGTCTGTCCTTTGCTCATGCTAGTAGAGGATCCTGCCCATATGATACTTTCCATCGACACTTAACCCAGCCCGTCGGAATCTAAGTGTGAGGACTCATAGGTTTTATCTGGCGGTGTATAGGGGACATCCTTCTATCCTCCTCCTTATCTACTCATAGAGTTTGAGCGAGGACCCAGGTCAGGGGTAGGTCACCGAACCATCCCCTCATGCATAACGGAGTCATCTCCGTTGATGAGGTATCCCATACTAATATGAGCAAATTATATGACTAAGCCCTTTCCCATATGTGGGTAAATGTGGTCGCACAGAGTATCGGTTGATTGACGTAAGTACAAAGACACAATGTGCGTTTTATCAAAACCACCATTCTCCTTTTCTCCAATTCATCACCACATCTTGGTGCTCCATGTCCACACAAGTGTTTTCAAAGGAGTTTTGAGTAAACAATATTTTTCCCATCCTATAGTTTGAAAAAGAATTTCCATCTAATATCTCCATATAGGGTGTCAAAATAATATACTTGTATTTTGGAAAAGGGTTTTCAAAATCATAGCTTTAGTGGCAACCACCACATAAATCACATATGCTCTTTATAAGTAAAACATGTGAACCAAAATAGATGTATAAAGATGCAAGCTCAGGGGATAGCTTGCCTGATTTCCGCATAACGCTCCTGGGTTTCTTCTCACTGATCAAGAAATAACTCACATCCTTCTTCGATAAATCTTTTCCAAATACCATTCCGGTATCGTTTATAACTAGCGTCGCAACATGAAAATAAAACAACACGCAATAAGCAAACCAAACCATAAGTGGCATACAAATAAGGAACAAACCACAAGTATCAAACTAATCACTCAAGCCGCAAACATAGCACTAGTTTAATCAAGCAACGAACTAAATCTATTTTCACTAGGGCATGATACTCACAGGAGTATAACACCATGCACATGCCAAAATATAGAGCACCAAGGCATCCTCAATTAGAGGTAATTAGTAACCACTTTTCTCTGATCAGGAAATACTTCAGACAAAAGTTAAGTCACCAATTAATATCTATAGTTTAAATACCTCACCAAGCTAAGGTGGATACACTAACAAGATATTTAAGCTAGTATTCCACTCCAAGACTATCAAGTCCATCAAGCCATGCAAACATATTACTCACCAATGTGTCTAACAACTAACACTAACAGTACTAACATATTATAACATGCTAAACTACAACAACTAGCAAGCAACAGCAGCACAACAATCATTACAGCAATACAATCTTAAATGCTCTAAATAGTCACTTCATATATCAAGCAACACAATTTGGTTTCAATTTAATTGAATTAGCCATTATTTGATTATGTCTTAATTATGGCAGAAACTAGTTGAACATGTTTAATTACATATCTTAAGTTCTGTTGATCACAAAAATACAAACTAAATTTCTACAGAAAGCTACTGATGTGTAGAAGACAACACAATTTGATTTGGATTAATTGGAGTTACGAAACTCCCTACACAAGGTTTTGAAACCAGCAACTAAATAAGTAAGTTTTGGCTTCCACAGATGTTCTGTCGATCCTAAAATTAAACCCTTTTAGGGGCATGTGACCATGGCTATATGTGAGCTAACAAAATTGGTCCTAACTCGTTTGGGTTAACTAGTAAACATATTTCTTTGTTTTAGTCCAGAAGGGTTTAGCTTAAAGTCCACAACCAAACTTGCTTAATTAATTCTACAAAAATTAGGGTAGCTACTACATGGTAGTACTAAGCTGATAAAATTGGTTTGGGAATTTTTGGAATATCAGAGTATCAGAAACAAACAAGTTTAGAATTTAAACCCTTTATGGCATTTTGAATAATACATTTTTATTATTTATCTAAATGAGGTGAAACCAATTGGGTTGGTTAGATAATTTCACAAACATTCCAGAACATTTTAATTTGATTTATTTGGAGTTATAAATATCAAGATATTGAATTTACAAACTTAACCATATTTCTGTCATTTTTAGTGTTTACAGAAAAAAGGCCAGAAAAGACCTAAACCTTCTAATTATCACCACAGTCAATCAATGACTCCTAAATTCAAACCAAGCTATTTATATGTTCTCCTATACATATAGAAGACAAACCAATTGGATTCAGTCCAAAATTCATCTCCTAAAATCTACAAAAATCACCAAAGTGCCACTGGTGTGTTTACAAGAATGGATAGAACTTCTGTTTTAGGTTTCATTTGCATGCAAGGCTTACATATCTAGAAAGGTATCACTTCAGGCTATCCATAGAATTTTAGTTTGCAATATTTGGATTTATAAAACTCTAGATATTTAATTTCTAATGCAAAACATACTTTCTACAAGATCCAATCTAGACAGCACTTAAAAGTCATATTTTTGCAAACAACCAGTGTGGCATGTTTAAGAAAACACACAGGAATACTACAAAATTTGAAGCACTCCAATATCTATCTCAGATTTACCACAAAAGATTTAAAGGTACACTGCAGTTTTTAACAGAAATTAAACCATATATTGCATTTACTGGAAAAACAAAAAATAAGGTTGGGCCGGATCTGGCCCAGACCTGGCCGTGCGAAGCAGAGGGCAGCCCAGCCAGCGGCCCACGCGCGGCGAAGCGGTACGAGGCGTCCTCTTCTTCCTCGACACGAACAGAGGCTCGGGGGAAGGGGATGGCCGGAAGTCCGGCGAGGGCGGGGGCGGCGCTCCGGTGAACCTGCGACAAAATCATGAGCACCACGCGCTAGAGAAGAGGAAGGGGAGCACAGGGGTGAAGAAATGGCGGGGAATGGGGGACGGAGCTTCCCACGGTCTTGAAGAAAAGGGCGGCGGTCGGAGAGGAAGAAACCGCGGCGCGGCGGCGATTCGCGGCCTCCCTGGTCGATTGCTTCTACGGGGAGGGAGAGGAGATCGTGGCGGAGCTGGGGGGGTGGTCTCCATTTGGCTCGGGGTGGCTCCTACCGCCGGCGAGGTGCGATGCCCCGCTCGGCTCCGTCTCGGGCTCGGAGGAAGAAAAGGGGAGGGAAAGAGGAGAGGGGGAGGAAGCCGGGGAGCAGAGGAACGGCTCGAGGGGGATCTTATGCCGCGGGGTAGAGGAGGGGGGGCCCGGGCAGTGGACGCCTGGGGAGAGGGCACGGCGGGAGGCGCACGTCGTTCTCTGGCCGCGTGGTCGGGGGCGAGCTGGGGGACAGCAAGGGGAACGGGACATGGCCGCGGAGGAGAGGGGTCGAGAGCGGAGCGATGTGCGGCAGAGCGACGTGGGGGAGGGGCCTGGGCGGTGCGACGCGGCAGCGAAGAACACGGCGGCGTGCCGTGCGGCCACTGGGGCTACAGGAAGATGATGATGACTTTGCAGAGAGCCCCCTGGACTTCTTTTCCCATTTACCTCTAGGTCCTTTTCTGCTTCTTTTATTTCCTTTTTAAAACCAGTAGGTTTTAGGGATTTTAATTGAGGCCTTTAAACTACTTCAAAAATTATGAAATTATCCATGTAGCCTCCCATATACATGTAGAAGCTCCACCAAATTTTGGTGTTGCAAAATAAAATGTTTTGAACAACTTTTGTTCATAGAGTTTTAATTATAGCATTTTTCTCAAATACACTTTTATAATCTTTTAGAAATTTTTAAGCAAGTTCAAATATTATTTTGAACTCTTGGAACTTCCTTGACAAATATTTTAACTTCAATTATATTTTATTTTCATAATAAGGTATTTGTTTTGAAGAAAATAGAGAGTTGAACAGGGAATCTAATTTATTTAGATCATTTCTTTAGCTCATGATCTAAATTCCCATTTGTTGATTAATTTGAGGAGTTTGTTTTCAAGTTAAGTCACATATCAAATTTGATATCAAGGGGATGTTACCCTTAGGTACAAATAAGGAATTGTCCACACAAGCAACAAACACAATATGATCAACATCACAATCAAGGTCACAACTTTCAAACCATAGAATTAATCATATCACCATTCAAATAGCAAGTCACACAAGTTCAAACATAGCAATGGGAAGGGAAACACAATCATCAGTGAAACCTTTCAAAAAGTTTTTGTTGGTTCTGAATTTTGGGTCTGGTAAAAATAAGTTTTTCTTGGTTCCAAAATTTGGGATGTTACAGACCTTCCCCCCTTAAAATAAATCTCGTCCCGAGATTTGCAAGGTGGGGTGACAGGGGAGTGCGAGGGCATGTGTTTTAGGCTGGTTATACTTCCGAGGTTGTTGCTTCTTCAGTAAGGTCACCCCGTGAGATCTTGACAAATTTATGTTGCGAGGCTTTCTTTGTCAATAAATTTCTGTGCTGGGTTTCAGATTATTGATGATGGGGTTGTCTTGACAATCGACTCGTATGGATAGTCTTGGTCGGATGTTTCCGGGTTCTACAGGGCCAAGGCGCACGGATCTACTCATCACGTTCTGGTATACCTATTGCAGGTCTTCCCCCCTTAAAAAGGGGTCTTAATCCGGTCTTGTGGAAAGTCGCAGCTGGAGTTGACTTGGAGGCAACCTTCTCCTGGAGTAGTTTGTCGACATCTGTCTTCATAGTCGTCCTTCTTCAGCTGAATAAGGGAGGGACTTTATTGTTGACTTCATTGGTTATTGATCTTCGTGAAGCTTCGGTAAGAACTGCAAGAGGTCCAATCTAGGGTATCGAGTTTCCAGAGGAGTCTAACGGTCAATTCGAGTGTCTTGAGGTAGGTGGTTTGGGGAGTGGATCGATGATTGTTCAAATGTTGCGGGTTAACGGACTTTTTAGAAAAAGTTAGTGAAGAACCTTCACACCCGTTGTTTTTCTCAAATGGTAACTTTTCTGTTCTTGTTTTAGAAATCATATCCTTGGGAAAACACCATAAATCTCCATGTGACTTTCTTATTTGGATCTTGCATGTTCCCTAAGTTATACACTTGATTTAAGAGAATTTTTATTGTCCATTATTTGGGTTTGAACATCATTTATCTCACCCCTGTGGTGAAGGAATCCACTTAGTCCTAGCAAAGCCTTCTATTGGTTAGCTGTATAAGAATGTGGTTGTCTTTTATGACATCGAATTGCCTTAGTCATACAAAAAGAATTTGTTAACAAGGTAGCTAGTCTTGTCATCAAACTACTTTTCATATTCCAGAGGCTGAGATGTACTGGATTATCCGACGTTCTATTTAGTTTGGGTATGACACTCGATTGTTTGAGCATATAAAAGTGATTTGTTAACAAGTTCATGAGGCTTGCTATCAAACTACTTTTATATAACATGAACATTGGAATATCACACTTTTTCTAGAGAGATTTAGAATAATAGCTTCTGATACAAGAGTTTTCAAATACTCAATGATAGTCTGGCATATTGCTTCTTCGCCAACTTAAGAATCTCTTCAAAGTCTTCTTGTCGCAGTCCCTCCTTCTTGCGGTCTCTGAGCTCGAATCTTTATAGCAACTCTCCTACACTCCTTGAGTTCCTCTAGTTACTAATCCGAATTGAGTCTCCTTACGTCCTTGTTTCTTGCCAAGGCATGCAGCCCTGGGTTACAAGTTAGTACTATCACGATTACTTAGGCCAGGTGTCATTCTGGAGTTCGATACGATCCGTTGGTGTAGTATTCCTTCACATATTAATTTTCACGGTGTGAGGCGTGTGTTAGACACGGTAACCTCTCTCGTCTTTAAGAGTCTAGAAAGGATTTCATTAAAAGTGGCGGATCTTACATTGAAACCAAATACTGCCCACTAAATAGGACTCATACTACTTCTCGACGGCTAATGATCTTGAAAGGCCCACTATTCCTTGGCGCTAACTTTCCTTTGACATGGAAACCCTGCATTTCTTAAAACGGTGCTGAGCAGCCTCGTTGAGATTGGGGCATTGTTTGGAGTAGTGACCCTTGGTGCCGCATTCAAAGCAGACAACATGGGCTCAGTTGAATTTATTTGGGCGGCTAGGAAAGGTGGGGCGTGGGGCTTGTGGGGGTTGACAGGCAGGCTTGGAGGCTTGCTGAAAAGTACAGGACTTCTTCCTGGGAAGGGTCCTTCCAGATCGTAGGCACAACTTGTGATATGCTTCTAAGGTTGGTGTTGGCTCCTTGCGTTTTCTCCCCTTCTGGCGCTTCGGATTGTGGCATGGGCTGGATGCTTTAGTGGACGTCTTTCTCGGGGCGTGGATGGCGTCTTGAGCAATCTTCTCATGAGCATCTTTTACTGCGTCTACTATGAATTCCATAGGACACTTAGCCGGAACATGATCATCTCCTTCGCATAGGTAGCAAGTGACGCTAGCAGTGGGGCACTCACCCGGTGGATGAAAATTAAAACAGTGTGGGCAGCTGCCTGGGCATTGACTGGCCTGATGTCCACCCCTTCCGCACTGACTACAAGCCTTTCCTTGGGGCGGTCTTTTCTTTATGATTGTATTTGAGGGGGCACTTCCAGGTCCTATGTCCACGTTCATTGCAACTGTAACACCAACGTTGCTCTCTGATGACGTCCTCTCTAATTTTCTTGGGCAGATCTTCAGACGTATGGGACTCTTCTCTTTCAAAGGGTGTCGAATGGGTTCCTGGGGCTGCTTCGATTTGATGGAGCAGAGGACTTTGGGTTGCTTCAAAACCGGAACCGATGTAGGAGTGCTCCCGCGACATTTTCGTCTGGGGAACTATGTTGCCAGAATTGAGTTAAACAATTTTCGTAGAGGTAGTTACCTGATTATTTTTACTAAGTAAGTAGTAGGGGTTTGTTAACAAGGCGCAATTTGCGAAACACATAGGAGAGGCAACACACAAGCAGAGAACTCACAAACAAGCAACACACAAGGTACACTTAGTACCAATGGACGCCTAATACTCGTGGTAATCGGGTAGTATAACCAAAGTTCCTATCCCATATTTTTCCTATGGGCCTTGGTTAAACATGGTTGCTGAAATCTTCATTTTGTCTCCTTCGGCTTCAGCCGGAGAATTGAGATTGTCGAAGTTGCAACCGAGTGAAACTGTCGATATTGAGTTGAGGTCTTCGAGGTCTCTTGCTTTGTTGATATCGATAATATTGGTACTGGCGGATCCATCACCTCGATGTGGAATGTTGAGTACTTGTAATGGAAGCTTCTTCTTGTAGGTGCTAGCTAATTAGGTCTCACTTGGGTTCATCGTCAAGTATTTTGAACGGGTAAGAGGGATTAGAGAAATCCTTGGAAAATCTTAAAATAGAGGGGTAAGACCTTGAAATATTTGATAAGGTGAGAGGAGTGGAAGTTATTTTTGGACTTCCTTAGATAAAAATATGTTTTTGGTAACAATATATTTTTAACAAAATATTTCTTTCCTAACTAACGTCCATGTTAACTAAGGTCTGTTACAGTCAGGATGGCTCTGATACCAAGTCTGTGGGGACCCCGGACTAGCTGTCCGAAATACCCTTGTGCCTACAACATCAGCGATCCCGTGATCAGTCTGTCGCTGAGCACAATCGAACTGGTATCAAAAGAACATCCATAATTACCGAATGAATTACTTACTTGATTGAAGCCATAATCTTTAATAAGTTATTGCAGCGGAAAACACCAATCAACGTGGGGCCCGAGTCATTTGCCAAGACACCTACAGGCAGCTGACTGGGAAGACGGCCTAGTTCGCACAGACGTCATCGGTCTCTCGGTCTTCATCTTGCTTCTTCTTGAACTCTGGACATGGGAATATCCAGGGACACAGCCATGAGTACATTTACGTACTCGCAAACTACCCCAACATGAGCATGCGCTATTCTTTTATTTGTTTAAATAAAACTTTGTTTGCCTTGAAAACTCTATATCTTTATTGAAAAAGGAAAGAAGGTCTTCAGAACTTTTCCCATAAATCTGCCTTTGTAAGGAGTCTCTTTAAAACTTTTTCCCAAAAGGGGCATCTTTGTTGAAAAAGGTAAGAAGTCTCTTTAATAAACATTTTATCGAAAAATCACCATTTTATCTGTTTCTCCAAAACTCCTCCTTTTCCTGACCATAAACCGTCATGATACATATTCTCCAACAACCTCATACCGATCCGTGGGTATAGGTGTATGGAACATTCTCCACTTCATTTCCTTTTTAAAACTCAAATCTTTTCCAAAACTTGCACATGGTCTAAGTAGGGCCTCTCAACTGTCCATATCCGAGGACTCGGCTATTCGAATAGTTTTAAACCCTCTGCAGAGGTAGCACGCTTTTCCCACACCCATCCGATAACTCATCGTGTCTGCCACGTCTCGCCATACCAGGGGTATGCGAAGTTGAGTCACCGACCCTAGTCTGTCCTTTGCTCATGCTAGTAGAGGATCCTGCCCATATGATACTTTCCATCGACACTTAACCCAGCCCGTCGGAATCTAAGTGTGAGGACTCATAGGTTTTATCTGGCGGTGTATAGGGGACATCCTTCTATCCTCCTCCTTATCTACTCATAGAGTTTGAGCGAGGACCCAGGTCAGGGGTAGGTCACCGAACCATCCCCTCATGCATAACGGAGTCATCTCCGTTGATGAGGTATCCCATACTAATATGAGCAAATTATATGACTAAGCCCTTTCCCATATGTGGGTAAATGTGGTCGCACAGAGTATCGGTTGATTGACGTAAGTACAAAGACACAATGTGCGTTTTATCAAAACCACCATTCTCCTTTTCTCCAATTCATCACCACATCTTGGTGCTCCATGTCCACACAAGTGTTTTCAAAGGAGTTTTGAGTAAACAATATTTTTCCCATCCTATAGTTTGAAAAAGAATTTCCATCTAATATCTCCATATAGGGTGTCAAAATAATATACTTGTATTTTGGAAAAGGGTTTTCAAAATCATAGCTTTAGTGGCAACCACCACATAAATCACATATGCTCTTTATAAGTAAAACATGTGAACCAAAATAGATGTATAAAGATGCAAGCTCAGGGGATAGCTTGCCTGATTTCCGCATAACGCTCCTGGGTTTCTTCTCACTGATCAAGAAATAACTCACATCCTTCTTCGATAAATCTTTTCCAAATACCATTCCGGTATCGTTTATAACTAGCGTCGCAACATGAAAATAAAACAACACGCAATAAGCAAACCAAACCATAAGTGGCATACAAATAAGGAACAAACCACAAGTATCAAACTAATCACTCAAGCCGCAAACATAGCACTAGTTTAATCAAGCAACGAACTAAATCTATTTTCACTAGGGCATGATACTCACAGGAGTATAACACCATGCACATGCCAAAATATAGAGCACCAAGGCATCCTCAATTAGAGGTAATTAGTAACCACTTTTCTCTGATCAGGAAATACTTCAGACAAAAGTTAAGTCACCAATTAATCTCTATAGTTTAAATACCTCACCAAGCTAAGGTGGATACACTAACAAGATATTTAAGCTAGTATTCCACTCCAAGACTATCAAGTCCATCAAGCCATGCAAACATATTACTCACCAATGTGTCTAACAACTAACACTAACAGTACTAACATATTATAACATGCTAAACTACAACAACTAGCAAGCAACAGCAGCACAACAATCATTACAGCAATACAATCTTAAATGCTCTAAATAGTCACTTCATATATCAAGCAACACAATTTGGTTTCAATTTAATTGAATTAGCCATTATTTGATTATGTCTTAATTATGGCAGAAACTAGTTGAACATGTTTAATTACATATCTTAAGTTCTGTTGATCACAAAAATACAAACTAAATTTCTACAGAAAGCTACTGATGTGTAGAAGACAACACAATTTGATTTGGATTAATTGGAGTTACGAAACTCCCTACACAAGGTTTTGAAACCAGCAACTAAATAAGTAAGTTTTGGCTTCCACAGATGTTCTGTCGATCCTAAAATTAAACCCTTTTAGGGGCATGTGACCATGGCTATATGTGAGCTAACAAAATTGGTCCTAACTCGGTTGGGTTAACTAGTAAACATATTTCTTTGTTTTAGTCCAGAAGGGTTTAGCTTAAAGTCCACAACCAAACTTGCTTAATTAATTCTACAAAAATTAGGGTAGCTACTACATGGTAGTACTAAGCTGATAAAATTGGTTTGGGAATTTTTGGAATATCAGAGTATCAGAAACAAACAAGTTTAGAATTTAAACCCTTTATGGCATTTTGAATAATACATTTTTATTATTTATCTAAATGAGGTGAAACCAATTGGGTTGGTTAGATAATTTCACAAACATTCCAGAACATTTTAATTTGATTTATTTGGAGTTATAAATATCAAGATATTGAATTTACAAACTTAACCATATTTCTGTCATTTTTAGTGTTTACAGAAAAAAGGCCAGAAAAGACCTAAACCTTCTAATTATCACCACAGTCAATCAATGACTCCTAAATTCAAACCAAGCTATTTATATGTTCTCCTATACATATAGAAGACAAACCAATTGGATTCAGTCCAAAATTCATCTCCTAAAATCTACAAAAATCACCAAAGTGCCACTGGTGTGTTTACAAGAATGGATAGAACTTCTGTTTTAGGTTTCATTTGCATGCAAGGCTTACATATCTAGAAAGGTATCACTTCAGGCTATCCATAGAATTTTAGTTTGCAATATTTGGATTTATAAAACTCTAGATATTTAATTTCTAATGCAAAACATACTTTCTACAAGATCCAATCTAGACAGCACTTAAAAGTCATATTTTTGCAAACAACCAGTGTGGCATGTTTAAGAAAACACACAGGAATACTACAAAATTTGAAGCACTCCAATATCTATCTCAGATTTACCACAAAAGATTTAAAGGTACACTGCAGTTTTTAACAGAAATTAAACCATATATTGCATTTACTGGAAAAACAAAAAATAAGGTTGGGCCGGATCTGGCCCAGACCTGGCCGTGCGAAGCAGAGGGCAGCCCAGCCAGCGGCCCACGCGCGGCGAAGCGGTACGAGGCGTCCTCTTCTTCCTCGACACGAACAGAGGCTCGGGGGAAGGGGATGGCCGGAAGTCCGGCGAGGGCGGGGGCGGCGCTCCGGTGAACCTGCGACAAAATCATGAGCACCACGCGCTAGAGAAGAGGAAGGGGAGCACAGGGGTGAAGAAATGGCGGGGAATGGGGGACGGAGCTTCCCACGGTCTTGAAGAAAAGGGCGGCGGTCGGAGAGGAAGAAACCGCGGCGCGGCGGCGATTCGCGGCCTCCCTGGTCGATTGCTTCTACGGGGAGGGAGAGGAGATCGTGGCGGAGCTGGGGGGGTGGTCTCCATTTGGCTCGGGGTGGCTCCTACCGCCGGCGAGGTGCGATGCCCCGCTCGGCTCCGTCTCGGGCTCGGAGGAAGAAAAGGGGAGGGAAAGACGAGAGGGGGAGGAAGCCGGGGAGCAGAGGAACGGCTCGAGGGGGATCTTATGCCGCGGGGTAGAGGAGGGGGGGCCCGGGCAGTGGACGCCTGGGGAGAGGGCACGGCGGGAGGCGCACGTCGTTCTCTGGCCGCGTGGTCGGGGGCGAGCTGGGGGACAGCAAGGGGAACGGGACATGGCCGCGGAGGAGAGGGGTCGAGAGCGGAGCGATGTGCGGCAGAGCGACGTGGGGGAGGGGCCTGGGCGGTGCGACGCGGCAGCGAAGAACACGGCGGCGTGCCGTGCGGCCACTGGGGCTACAGGAAGATGATGATGACTTTGCAGAGAGCCCCCTGGACTTCTTTTCCCATTTACCTCTAGGTCCTTTTCTGCTTCTTTTATTTCCTTTTTAAAACCAGTAGGTTTTAGGGATTTTAATTGAGGCCTTTAAACTACTTCAAAAATTATGAAATTATCCATGTAGCCTCCCATATACATGTAGAAGCTCCACCAAATTTTGGTGTTGCAAAATAAAATGTTTTGAACAACTTTTGTTCATAGAGTTTTAATTATAGCATTTTTCTCAAATACACTTTTATAATCTTTTAGAAATTTTTAAGCAAGTTCAAATATTATTTTGAACTCTTGGAACTTCCTTGACAAATATTTTAACTTCAATTATATTTTATTTTCATAATAAGGTATTTGTTTTGAAGAAAATAGAGAGTTGAACAGGGAATCTAATTTATTTAGATCATTTCTTTAGCTCATGATCTAAATTCCCATTTGTTGATTAATTTGAGGAGTTTGTTTTCAAGTTAAGTCACATATCAAATTTGATATCAAGGGGATGTTACCCTTAGGTACAAATAAGGAATTGTCCACACAAGCAACAAACACAATATGATCAACATCACAATCAAGGTCACAACTTTCAAACCATAGAATTAATCATATCACCATTCAAATAGCAAGTCACACAAGTTCAAACATAGCAATGGGAAGGGAAACACAATCATCAGTGAAACCTTTCAAAAAGTTTTTGTTGGTTCTGAATTTTGGGTCTGGTAAAAATAAGTTTTTCTTGGTTCCAAAATTTGGGATGTTACAGGTGGTGGGAGCAGACTCGACTTGAGGCGGTGGGCCTGGCAGTGGGCCTGCGGAGGCTGCTCCTTCGACGGGGTCTTTGTCGGGGGGTTCTGGGCTTGGAGTGGCAGTGCTCTTCTTGGGGAGGACAGGCTCTTCCCTTTCGACCACCAAGACGGCGCTTGCGGTCTGAGGGGTGGCTGAGAGGTACAGCTTCAGGTGCTCGCCTGCCATGGGGGCCACCAAGACTGGAGGGCTGGCCAGATACTTTTTTAAGTCCTCGAAGGCTTTGTCCGCCTCAGGGGTCCACTTGAACGTGCCCGATCTCTTCATGATCTTGAAAAATAGCAGGGCTCTCTCGCCAAACTTAGAGATGAAACGGCCAAGGCTGGCCATGCAGCCCGCTAAGCGCTGCATGTCCTTGAGTCGGCGGGGAGGCTGCATTTCCTCTATGGCCTTGATCTTGTCAGGATTTGCCTCTATGCCATGGTGGGACACGAGGAATCCGAGGAGCTTGCCTGAAGGGACCCCGAAGACGCACTTGGCGGGGTTCAGCTTGATGTTCACCTTTCTAAGGCTGGCGAAGGTTTCCTCGAGATCCTTCAAGAGGGTGTCCCCCTCTCGAGACTTGACCACGATATCATCGACGTAGGCCTCAGCGTTTCTGCCCATCTGTGCCCCCAAGGCTATCCTCATGAGCCTCTGGAAGGTGGCTCCAGCGTTCTTCAGGCCGAAGGGCATGCATGTGTAGCAGTACACACCACAAGGGGTGAGGAATGCCGTCTTCTCCTCGTCCTCTTTAGCCATCTTGATCTGGTGATAACCAGAGAAGGCGTCCAGAAAACAGAGGAGGTCGCAGCCAGCGGTGGAGTCCACGATCTGGTCTATCCTCGGCATAGGGTATGGGTCTTTGGGGCAGGCCTTGTTGACATCGGTGTAGTCGATGCAGAGTCGGCCTACTCCAGCGGGTTTAGGAACAACCACGCCGTTGGAGAGCCAAGTGGGGTGCGCGACTTCGCGGACGACGTTTGCCGCCTTGAGCTTCTCTACTTCCTTGACGATGAAAGCTTGCTTCTCGGGGGCTTGCTTACGTGCTTTTTGCTTGACGGGGTGTGCGTCTGGACACACGGCTAAGTGGTGCTCGATCACCTCCCTTGGTACACCGGACATATCTGACGGAGTCCACGCGAACATGTCAGAATTTGCCCGAAGGAAGGCGACGAGCGCGCTTTCCTATTTGGGAGGCAGGGCAGCGCCTATGGTGACGCTAGCCCCCGAGCCTTCAGCCCCCGAGCTGGTGGTGTCCAGCGACACCTTCTTCGTGGCAGCTTGCTCCTGAGAGAACACTTGCTTCTTCTTCTTGGGCCTCTCGAGAGGCTCCATGTCCTCGTCAGCCGGGAAAGCCATGGCTGCTGCCTTGTAGGCGCTCTCGACAGCGCGCGTGGCGTCCAGGATATGACCATGGATGGCAATGGTGCCAGCGCTGCCGGGGATCTTGACCATGTTGTAGGCGTGGTGCGTGACGGCCATGAACTTCGCGAGGGCGGGGTAGCCGAGGATGGCGTTGTATGGCAAGCCGATGTGGGCGACATCGAAGTCGATCAGCTCCGTGCGATAGTTCTTCTGCGTGCCGAAGGTGACAGCCAGCCGGACCTGACCCAGGGGCTCGATTGAACCACTGGTGACGCCCGTGAATGGCCTGGAGGGCATAAGCCACTCGTAGGGCACTTGAAGCGTCTCGAAGGTCTCGACAGAGATGACATTCAGGCCCGCTCCCCCATCGATGAGCGTCTTGGAGACGGTGATGTTGTTGATGGTGGGGGAGCAGACCAGGGGGAGGGTTCCAACAGTCTTGGTCGACTTGGGGTGGTCCTTGGCGTCGAAGGCGATGGTGTACTGGGACCACTTGAGGGGCCTGGAGGTCTCGGTGCTCGGGAGCGTGCGTTGAGCTCGCGGGCGAACTGCTTGAACTGATTGTTCGACTTGGGCGCTTGAGCCCCGCCGAGGATGCAGGCCATGGCGCCTCTCGGGGCCTGGTAGCCTCCATCTTCCTCGTCAGGGAGGTTGTTGTTCCTCTCAGTGGCGTTGGCCTGAGTGCCTTGCGGCCTCTGGTAGCCGCCAGCGCGTCCGCCTCTGCTGTCGCGGCGGTAGCCGCGGCCCCTGCCGCGACCTCCGCTGCCTTCTTCGCGCTCGCGCTCTCTGCTCAGCCTCTTGAGGTCATGGCAGTTCTCGGTGGTATGGCCGCGCCTGTTGTGGTAGACGCAGAATGGGCGGTGGTCCACCTCCTTGTCGCCGCGCTCGGGAGAACCCCTGCGGGAGCCCTTCGCGTCAGGCTCTGCCGCGAGGATTGCGGTGGCCTTGCGCTTGGGCTCCTCTTTCTTCTTGTGGCTCTTGGACCCCTCGCCAGGGTCGTCCCCCCGCGAGCTCATCTTGACGAAGAGGAGTCCCTCTTCAGCCTTGGCGCACTTATCCGCCAGATCGAACAGCTTCACCACAGAGGTGAGCTTGTCGTGGATGCCGAGCTTCTCGAGCATCCTGCGGTTCGTGACGCCCTCGCGGAAGGCAGCGATGACCTGGGTGTCGGGGATGTTCGGAATCTTGTTCCGCACCTGGCTGAAGCGCTGGATGTACTTGCGAAGAGTCTCATCCTTCTTCTGCACCACAGCGCGCAAGTCGTTGTGGGTGAGTGCGCGCTCGTACGTGCCCTTGAAGTTGGCGACGAACTGCTTGCAGAGCTCCTCCCAGGAGTCGATGGAGTCCTCAGGCAGGTTGAGGAGCCAGGACAGCGCGGAGTCCCTGAGGGCGTGGGAGAACCAGTTGGCCATGACCTTGTCGTCTCCCCCTGCAGCCTGGATGGAGCTGGTGTAGAGCTGCAGGAACTCGAGAGGGTTGGTGGACCCGTCGAAGCCCTTGGGGAGCGCTGGCCTGAACTTCTGCGGCCAGACCATGCGACGCAGGGCGCGCGTGAAGGCCATGCAGCCGGTGGCGTAGGTGGCCGTTCCTCCCTGGAGGGCCCTCCGGTTTTGTTGCCCCGCTTGGCCGAGCTCCTCGACGAGGCGGTTCTGGAGGTCGCGACGTCGCTCCATGCCCACACGTGCGTCAGGCGCGGTGCGCTGCACGATCTGGCAATCGTGCGGCGAGGAAGCATGGGAAGGAGCCCGCTGTGCCGCGGCCGGAGGTGGTCCTGGCGGCGGTGGGGGCGCACCTGGTGCGGCCGCCCCTGCAGGGCCGGAGGGTACGATGGAGCGCGACGGAGCAGGGCGCGTGGTTGCGATGTCGACGAGGTGGTGGAGGCGGTCCAACCACTGGTCGTGTGCCTCGGCACTTGGCCGGTAGCGGAGGAGCTCCTGGGCCATGAGCAGCGCGGTGTGCGGGGCAGGCTCGTGGTGCTCCCGCGTGGACACGCTCTGGCGCCGGGACGGGTGCGAGGACTCAGCATCCTCACGGCGCTCAGAGAGGTCCTCGTCGTCGCGCTGGTCTCCGCCGCGGTGCTCCTCGCTCTCTGGCTCCTCCACGCGCGGGCCGGTGCAAGCGCTCGGCCGCGCGGGGGCGACCACGGCGGCCACGGGTGGGAGCAGTGCCAGGCTCGGTGTGAGCTCTCTCAGAGGCACGCCGGTTGGCGCGCATCGCGCGGGTGTCCGTCATGGCGCGGAATTCGGAGGTCGAAGACGCGCCTCAGCCCCCTACCTGGCGCGCCAAATGTCGGAGAGTGACTCCCACGGAACAGGGGTAGCCACACCCTGAAGAGAGGTTCGAAGGGGGGACTGAACGCGGAGGTCAAACAATCCTCGAGAGGCACGACGACGGTGCTCGCCGGGCCTGGAGAGGAACTATCACGCCAGAGATGGACACCGGCCCGTACCCAGGTTCACGGCCCTCAGGAGGAGGTAACACCGCTACTGCTGCTTGTCTGTATTGCACTGTGAAGGTTACAGGACAATGAGCTTGCCGAGGGCTCTCTTGAGGCAGTTTAGTGCTTGGAGAGGGACATAATGGTCGTCTTCCTCCTCCAGCAGTTGGCTATTCTATGCGTTTGGCTAAGGCTCCCTCGGTCTAGGAAGCAATCAGCCGACTGGAGATCAATCTGTCTCTATGGTGGAGCTCCTGCTCCTTTTATAGGCGCCCCGGGCTCCATCCTCGTGCTGGTGGGTTCCCACATGCCGGTGGCGCGAAGGAGCGGGAGTCCACCGCGGCTCATCCGTCCATGGACGCGGTCCATCCGTGCTAAAGTTGCGCGCCGTGGCCGACAGGCTGCAGACGGTGCAGAGCGGCTTGCAGGCGCGGCAAAGGTCGTGGTGGAGCCCACGATGACGATCTTCTTGGAGCGTTGCGCCGTCCAGCCGCTTTATCACCAAAGAGGAAAGTCCTGGCTGTCCTGGCGCAGGCGGCGCGGCTTTGTTGACTCCTTTATCATCAGAATGGCAGCTGGGATGCTCGCGTCACCCTGCGGCTGCTGCAGGGGCCATGTGCGCCCTGCAGCGCTTGCTTGGCCGCGAAGTGTCTCCACAGGGCCGCGGTGGCCTGTGGGGAGGTTTCCTGCTGACCTCTCTCCACGCGTGTTGAGCCTTGGGGAGTCTCTTGAAGCGCGGGGTCCTCTTCAGGCCCTAGCTTCCTCTTCAGGCCCTCAAGAGGAGATGCCTCTCGAGGGTCTCTCCAAGCGGTAGCTTGGTCCTTAGTCGTTTTGACGAATCTGTCGCGGGCGAGGCCTGTAGGGAGTGGGCTATGCACACCCCGGTCCTCATTGGGCCGACACTATTTAACAATTAGGGTTGTTGTGTATATTTTCTTAGGTGTGTTTGTTGTTTGTCTTAGCTATATGGGCTTGTTGCTGTTTAACTAAGTGGATTGATTGCTTTTGATTGTTAGCTTAGTGTATTGTGCAATGCATGTTGTTTGTTATGTCCTTGTGGCATTGTCTTGTATTTTGAGTGTTGTTCTTTTTCTTGTTTACAACATTAGATACGATTAGGAAGGAACTGAAGGTGAGGAGTGAACTTGAGGAACATCAAGATCAAGACCAAGGACATATTGCTGAGCCAGGCAAGCCACCTCACCATGATATTGAATCCTATTATTTAAATAGCATGTTTTGGTTTTCAAAATAAAAACTTGCATGTTTTGATTTACTAGTGGCTATTCCACCCAAAAACTATTTTCCAAAACTTTGTGTGGCCAAAGATATCTACTAGTATATATAATAGGTTTTATAAAAATAAGTTTTTACTTGAGAAGCCTTCTACTGAAGGCGCAATCAAGAATATTATATTTTCTCGTAGTATATCCTTATATTCTTACCTCAAAGCTTTAGGATGGGAGCCTGGTTTGACAAAAAAAATTCGGAGAAAACCCGAGTTGCTGGGAGCAATCGGCGAGAAAGAACTATTGATGAAAACTCGAGATGCTGGAAGCATTTGGAGATGTTTTATGAAAACCCGAGATGCTGGGAACATTCGGAGATGTTTACGAAAACCCGAGCTGCTGGGAGCAGTTGGAGATGGAGGTTTAATTTTGAATTCCCTACTGCCGCCCGAACAATTAACCCGTGCAACCACGTTACCCCATATGGGCCAGGCTTAGCCGGAAACTTGTTTATCTTAGTATGGAGCTACCCCAAGCAGCGTAGGAGGGTGGGACCCTCTGACCAAACAATAAAAAGTGAAGGATGGAAATCACGGCTGGTGGCAACAGTGGGTCTCCCGTCTTGGCGCAGTGCTGTATGGAGAGACCGAATCGATACGATGGCCATCTCACTGGGTGTCGGGGAGGTTCAGCCCACTGAAGGGGATGCTCTGTACTAGGGTCGACATAGTGAAAAGCTTTGACCAGGTTATCCGAACCCCCGCATACTGTCGTATGTCGGACCGTGGCGAGAAAGAAATATTTTATGAAAACTCGAGATGCTGGAAGCATTTGGAGATGTTTTATGAAACCCCAGATGCTGGGAGCATTCGGATATGTTTGCGAAAACCCGAGTTGCTGGGAGCAGTCGGAGATGGAGGTTGAATTTTGAAATCCCTGCTACCGCCCGTACAATTAACCCGTGCAACCACGTTACCCCATATGGGACGG
Source organism: Poa annua (assembly GCA_026929855.1). NCBI lineage: Eukaryota > Viridiplantae > Streptophyta > Magnoliopsida > Poales > Poaceae > Poa > Poa annua. The sequence goes on from CM049434.1 coordinate 60,296,430, forward strand.
GCTTAGCCGGAAACTTGTTTATCTTAGTATGGAGCTACCCCAAGCAGCGTAGGAGGGTGGGACCCTCTGACCAAACAATAAAAAGTGCAGGATGGAAATCACGGCTGGTGGCAACAGTGGGTCTCCCGTCTTCGCGCAGTGCTGTATGGAGAGACCGGATCGATACGATGTCCATCTCACTGGGTGTCGGGGAGGTTCAGCCCACTGAAGAGGATGCTCTATACTAGGGTCGACATAGTGAAAAGCTTTGATCAGGTTATCCGAACCCCCGCATACTGTCGTATGTCGGACCGTGGCTGACACGGCAGAATGACCGTTTGATGTGGGTAAAGTGCACCACCTCTGTAGAGTGTAAAACTATTCGAATAGCCGTGTCCGCGGTCAAAGGACGGTTGTGAAGGCCACACTAGGCGGTTTGGATAAGGAAGAAAAATGATTTCTGTTTTGGAACAAAGAGGAAAGAAAGTGGTACCTGGGAGGTACGGATTTGGGAGAAGATGGTTGGTCTCGTGGAGACAATTAGTCGGATCTCAGGGAAAGAAAAGGGGTATCCCATCCTAGTGTTTTTGAAGAAAAGCTTTGTTTTACAAAAGAGTTTTCAAAACATAGATATGGTCCACACTATTTCTATGAGAGAGAATTCTATCTCTAAATGTTTTCTTCAACAAAGATATAGAGATGTCGTATATCTATGTCCAAAAGCATCGTTTGCAAAAACTAAGCCCTATAGTCTTATATAGCAGCCATCCCAGTTTTTGAAAACGTTTTTATTGCACTACCATTTAAAAAATTAAGCCCTAGAGGTGGTTTGCGAGTACGTAAATGTCCTCATTTGGCTATGTCCCTGGATATTCAAATGTCCAGATTACGCCGAGAAGATGTATTAAGAGGAGGAGGAGTACGCCGATGACTACGCTACCTGAGTGTCACCGGTCAACTACACTGTGGGAATGCGTCTGGTTGTGACGAGGGCCAACGATAGCCGCAAGCTTCCGCTATATCGTAGTTAATTCTGTCCTGTGTGACGATGATTGCAGACTTGGTCATGTGACCACTATTTATTTGTGTAGGAGTGGTATGTTCGTTTGAATGATGTAACTTTGTATACCAGTTTGGTTATGTGATCACGATGCACTGATCATTCGGATCGTGATCTGTTTACATAACGTGGACATCTTGGACTGGTAGTCTGAGGGGTCCTCACAGGAAAGCCATCTATCACTTAACAAATTAGTCAAAATACCAGACTAGGGTATCTACAAACTATTATTTTTTCTACACTTGCATATGAGTGTGGGTACCCCGCCAACCGGGTGTACCAGACTTGTCGTCACGCGGTCACCAAAAGCCCGACAAGACTTCCCCGCCCCCCTCCGGTGGAGAGATGCAGCGAGGACCTTGACCAAGACAAGTCGTCGCCCCGGCAGGAAGGCCACTTACACTACTACCGATCCGACCTTTTGTGACGACACACCTGTTGACGACATCGAATTTGTCACTGATTATCCATAATAGGTGACGGATTTTTCATCTTCGTCACACATTAGTGTTAATGCATGACGACCAACTTTCGTGTCACTAAATTTGTCACGGATTACTAATGGTGACGGATTTAGGGCGTCACTCTGGCTGTCACCGATTCTTTGAGACCGAATTGTCAGATAATTAAGTAAAATGGGAAAAAAATAATCGTTACATGTGTTTTGAACCCGCGACCTTGTGAACAAAATAAAGACGCGCTACCGATAGGTTATAGTATGGTTATTGTTTGAAACTTACTATTACGATTTTCAAAGTATATAAATATGTAATATATAGAATATACCTAACAGATCTTTGTTGTTATTATCCTTTTATCATCGATTATTACTAGAGGATACAAAATCCATAGGGTGGGTGCTTGTTACGGCTGCGGCACGAGGGGGGTTTCATGGCGGCATTGCCTTGGAGATCAACGGATTCGGCCGTACGGGAAGGCAGCGGTGAGTTCCGGTTCAATATTAACATACTTGATTATTGTCCTATCAAATTGTAAGGTTTTCGATTAAGAATCGGATCATTGTTTGTAGGCAATGAATTGAGATTGGATTAATAATGCGATAAAATTCTCACATGAACACCTCCAGGGTGCAAAAGAGTTCATGCGGTTCGTTCGTGATCATGGCAACCCGGATCGAATATTGTGCCCATGCACTAAATGTCTTAATTTGATTCGGCATACTCAGGACATGTCTCATTCTCACATAGTCCAAAATGGTATATCCAGCACATATACAAGGTGGACTTGTCATGGGGAAGACAGGGCAGATGATGATGACCACGGCGCTTATGAAAGTGACAACGACGATGGCAATGAGAATGACAACGGTACTAATGATGATGGTATTTCTGCTATGTTACGAGATCTACAGAAGACAGGGGAGAGAGGTCATGCTGATCCTAATATCTATTCAAATCTCATTGAACAAGTGAAGATAGATCTTCGTAAGGGATGCAGCACAATGACAAGGCCGTCATTCATTATCAAGGTGCTTCATATCAAATCCTACAACCGGGTCACAAATAGATGTTTCGATCAATTCCTTGATATGTGGTCTACGACAATTCCAGAATTGGATATACCTAGGTCTTATAAGGAAGCAAAGCGTCTTCTCTCTGATTTTGGACTTGGTTATCAGACCATTCATGTATGCAAGTTTGATTGTGCTTTGTTCCGGGGAGAACATAAAGACAATACACATTGTCCTGTTTGTGGGCTATCTAGATGGAGAGAAAACAAAGGAAATAAAAAGATTCCTCACAAGGTGCTACGATACTTTCCCATTATCCCAAGGTTGAAAAGACTATTTGAGTCTAAGAAAACTTCTATATTCACAAATTGGCACAAGGAACAGAGGGTTCCTGAGAAGAATGTTCTGAGGCACCCAGCTGATGGTGAAGCACGGAAGCACTTTGACAAAGAGTTTGGCTGGTTCGCAGATGATCCACGCAACATCAGGCTTGGAATGGCCACAGATGGATTCAATCCTTTTGGACATTGCACAAACGTGTACAGTATGTGGCCTGTGTTTGTCATTCTGTAGAACTTTCCATTGGATGTGCATGGATCAAAATAACTTCATGATGTCGCTTCTTATCCTAGGAAAGCATTCACCAGAGAAAGATTTTCATGTATTTATGCAGCCACTGATAAAAGATATGATGGAGCTGTGGAGTGGTGTTGAGATGCGTGATGCATGTGCAGCTGATCCGTTTCAATTGCATGCTGCTTTTCTTTGGTCCATACATGATTATCCTGGGTATGCCACTATGTCTGGCCATAGCACAAAAGGCTATTATGCATGTGTGCACTGCGATGTGGATCCTTGCTCCGAGCCTTTGAAACACAAAATTTGATATTTTGGCCATCGTCGATTCCTTCCTATGGATCACCCGTATAGGAAAAGCAGAAGTTTCAATGGAAAAGTTGAGAATAGAGAGGCACCAAGGAAGTACACACAAGCAGAATTGGCGGAGAAGTTAGCAAGAATTGAGGATTACACACCAGGAAAAAATCCATCTAATAAGAGAAAGCGGGTCACAGAGAAAGGTGAACCAACTTCGCACCTCAAGGCTAGCTTACATGATCTACCATATTGGCTTGTACTGAAGATAGCACACAACCTAGATGTGATGCACATTGAGAAGAACATATGCGAGAATATCCTATGTACACTTAACGAGATAGAAGGAAAAAGTAAGGACACATTTAGCTCCAGACTTGATTTGCAGAAACTTAAGATTAGGAAGAAATATTGGTTGCAAGAAGTTGAGGGTGGTAAATTTACGAAGCCCCCTGCACCTTGGACGCTTATGAACACTACTACCGAATCGACCTTTTGTGACGACACACCTGTTGACGACATCGAATTTGTCACTGATTATCCATAATAGGTGACGGATTTTTCATCTTCGTCACGCATTAGTGTTAATGCATGACGACCAACTTTTGTGTCACTAAATTTATCACGGATTACTAATGGTGACGAATTTAGGGCGTCACTCTGGTTGTCACCGATTCTTTGAGACCGAATTGTCAGATAATTAAGTAAAATGGGAAAAAAATTAATCGTTACATGTGTTTTGAACCCGCGACCTTGTGACCAAAATAAAGACGCGGTACCGATTTGTCAAGGTCATGTTACTGATACGTTTTACGCGGTGCTGGTATTTATTAGGTTGTACTGAATTAAAGACTAGTGTGCATTTGTTGTTTTCACTGTTTCAGGCCACAATATAAGTTAGTTTGCATTCCAAAACATCAACACATGACAAAAAATGTGCCTCCACTTAATATTCCAAACATTGTGATGTTACTAGAATTATCAAAGGTTCCACATTAGCATCATAATAGAACTGCAGATGGAATAACTGGTTCACATTACCATTACAAAAGTTTCCACTCATCCTACCGATATAGCGAATCAGTGAGGATTCAGAAGACAGTACATAGAAGGTTTACATCATGTAATTGCACAGAAACAGGCTTCGGCATCTATCAGGGCAACAATACTGCACATAGTCTAGATACATTGCTTAGAGCATCTCTAACAGAACCCTCAAACAGCCTGAAAACCGTAAAAGTCCGGCGACTTCACGGGCCGAGGCCTGTTTTGCGCCATAGCAGAGCCCCCAAACGCAAAACGACCCGTAAACTGGATACGGGCGCCCGCCGCCACCATCTTCTACGACGAGAAATCCGCCGGTGCCGGAGTCCGCCGCACCCGCATGATGGGCCCCAAGCGCGAGCCCTCGACCCCGCCGCACCGCCGAGACCCTTTCGACGGGGACTTCTCCGACAAGCGCCGCGCGCAAGCGGTGACGAGCGACGGCGCTCGGAAGCGGGCAGCGCGCGCCTTCAGCAACCGCGGCCAACGGATCCCGCCGGCCTACTTCCGGCGCGAGGTCGAGGAGTTCGACCGCCTCCACGCCGAGAGCGAGGCCCGCCGCCGCCGCGCGCGCGCGGACGGTGAAGGAAGCTCAAGCGGCAGCGCGAGAACCTCCACCAAGCTAGTGGCGCTGCCTCCGGCGGAGGAGTACGACGCCGCCGCGTTCGGGTCCTCAGTGGCGGCGGAGGACTTCGTGCCCGACGAGGCACTTGAGTTCATCACGGCTCAAGTGCTTCTCCGGTCAGCGCTGGAGGCGGAGGAGAAGAAGGCGCAGGCAGCCCGCGAGGAGGAGATCGACAACATACTCCTACACCAGGGGCTCGAGGCAGACGCCCTGGCTGCCGAGAAGAAGGCGTACTGGGCGGCCTACGCGAGGGAGGTCGTCGACCTCATCCGCATCAGCGCCGCCTTGACATCGTCGCCGCCGCACCTGGGCTCCGGTGAGCCGAGTTTTGGTAGTACGGTAGGCTCCGGCGATGATTTAGCAGTAGTTTTAGCTTTTGGATCCGTCTAGCTTAATGTAAATCGGGGATGAACTCGTAATCGAACGCATCGGTGAAGAACGGAAAATTTGTTCCCGCCAAATCTATGAATATGCAGTTCGGTTTAAGGGTTCTGCTATGCGCGGCGACCAGCTCGACGCAGATTTGTCAAAAAACACGAACTTTTTTGAGGTTCGCAGTATAAGGGCTCTACTGAATTTAGGCCTAATGTGCATTTGCTACTGTTTCAGGCGACAATTTAAGTTAGTTTGCATTCCAGAACATCAACACATGACAAATTTTGAGCGAAAAATTGTGCCTCCACTTAATATTCCAAACATTGTTATGTTACTACAATTATCAAAGGTTCCACATTAGCATCATAATAGAACTGCAGATGGACTAGCTGGTTCACATTACCATTACAAAAGTTTCCACTCATCCTACCGATAGCGAATCAGTGAGGATTCAGAAGACAATACTTAGAAGGTTTACATCATGTAATTGCACAATAACAGGCTTCGGCATCAGTTCAGGGCAACAACAGTACACATAGTCTAGATACATTGCTTATAGTCTTTAACTACACGATTGCTATACTCAAATCCCCATATTCTCAATTTCAAGGACTAATCTGAATTCTCTAGGCTCGATTTTCACAAGAAGGAAAGATCTACGAACAATTCCTTTGTCGTCGCAGAATCCCATAAACCCATCCCAAAATTCATAATCTTTGCCATTTACTTCTGAATATAGGCCTTCTCGTGGTACATCCAATGAACTATGCCAATAGAGAACTTTTCCCTTTGAAGGAATCTTATATCCAAGAAGAGACCTCTTTGGGATAGTCTAAAAAATGATAAATAGAGAAATATGATCATTAAAATAGGCAAATTCAACAACCTACTGGACAAATGAAATACTTCGAAGTAAAGGAACATATGTACAGTATTAAGACAATGGAGTGTACCAGGGATCCTTGAAAGAAATCCTCATTGGTCATCCTGTGTACAAAGAACTGAAGGTCCAGAACATGGTAGAACTCATCGTCAGAGACCACGTGAACTCTTTTATACATCTCCCACAGTAATTCAGCCATGTTGTCCATCCTTACGAGGGAAATGTCTGAGAAAATGGTCTTGTGAAGAGTTCCTCTAACGCTTGGTGGAACTTCAAACAGAGGGTAATCTAGAAAGGGGTATAAATATGAATTTGGTGTGAAGGGTTAAAAATGTAGAATATCTTATTCATGTACAAAATGAAAGAATATTTTTTGTACCATGTATGTGCACATGAGGTTTCAGTTCCTGATTCGCATCTGAGACTGTGATAAAAACCTGAGCCAAGTTCCTGTCAGGTTCATCATCCTCAAATTGCAAATCATCATCAAATAGTTCAATGGTCAGGATATCGCCCATCATGACATCGCGCTGATGCATAAGAGAGTGCCAATAGGGGCCACACAAAAAAGATCTCAATTCAGTCTTCCGAATATACAGATCATACAAACGATTTCCTGAAGCCTGAGTGACCAACCAGTTCTCGGACAGAGCATTTATGCGATCTTTCATATAACAAGGGATAATCTGGATTTCACAGAGAATTTAAACACATAATAGGCTACTACTATTTGCATACCAGTCTATGACAAGTACTTTAAAAAAAAATTACCGCGTAGCAATCAAAATCCTTTATCATCTTTATATGACATGAAACTGCTTGACGATCATATCCACGGCAGAACTCGGCACTCTGTCCGCAAACAACACATTCATTGTTGTCCATCTATGTAAAACATGAAAAATGCAAAAACAAAGAAAATATGTTAGGGCAAAAACATTATGAGAGGAGGTCAATTTAAAGTATTTTTTTTCTTGTTGAGAGGTGGGGAAAATACCAGCCCAGTCTCAAATATTCACTTATTCGTAAATGGCCATTTCCGTGTGATGGTGGGGGATTGCAACCATACGACATTCTCAGGGATCTAACCTACGTCTTAGCTAGGCGTGGTTTCGGACGACGAAACTACGGGTTTTGACCAAGATTTAGGTACATCAAAATGTGGAGGCAAAGGAATGTAATCGCTTCTGCTTACCAGTCAGGGGTTAAGGAGGGGATGTCGATCTGTGGACGACGTTACGGCTTTGCGGAGAATGGGGAGGTTGTCGGTGAGGAAGGCGCTAGTGTCCACCGCCGTAGGGTGAGTAGGTGGCCTGGGGAATTTTGGGAATGGCTGAACTGGGGAAGAGGGCGAGGTAGACGAGGACTAAGGTGATTCCATCTGTTCGTTCGTAGATTCTAAATGGACGGACCTGATTTCTCGGTGAATGCGAGGAGACGGTTGCCACGTATTAAAGTACCGAAGGCAGTAGAAGTCTCGGTCACTCCACTATTCACCTTCTTCCCCACTCGCCACCAGTCGGCGGAGAAATCCCCACTCCGCATACCACCCCAGCCATGTCTATGCGTCGTGGAGCTCCAAGCTGGAAGAAACAGGTAGCTGCGACGAGGGCTGAAGAGGCCCGCGAGGCAAAACGCCGTAAACCCTGCTAAATCTGATGGAGACGAACAAGACTGTCATATGACGGAGGCGAAAACCCTGCTAAATCTGAGCGAGAACCGGTATGTTTTAAAATCCATGAAGCATTTTTTTTTTAAGATAAAATGAAGCATAGTTTGTACATATCTCAGAGCGAGCGGCTCTTCCATCGGCAATCCATCGAACTCAAGGAATGTCGTAGCGGGAGAGAAAGAATCATTTGATAACCTCGTCCATGCTCTCCGACAGAGTGAGGTATGAACTTTCCACTTTTTGATTCTGTTCCTCAATTTCAGATTAGTCTCACTACAAATTAATAACTGCCTGCAGGAAGCCAGGACTAGGATCGAACTGAAGGAGGCTCAGACAAATGACTGGTGTGCCACCCTTGTGAACAATATCGAGCTGCTGAAAAAAGAGTGTGCACGGCTCGGTGAAGATTTGGAGCTGCAGAGGACGGCGTCTCAAAAAATTGCGACTGAAGCAGCAAATCTTCGTGCGGACCGCAACAAACTTCGGAATGAGGTAGCAACCTTGTACAGGTTAAACAATATGAGTTCTGAATCGAACAACAAGGCGATAGGCCTGATCAAGGAGCTTCTGGTAGAGAAGAAGAACCTCGAGATGAAGAATGAAGACCTTATTCGTGAGAAAATCAAGGCCATAGATGAACGCCACGAACAACTCAAATATGCCATCGCCAACCAAGAGGCTAAACTGACGGCTCAGGGAGAACTAAAGAAGTTGAAAGATGAGAATGCAAGATCAAGCATTGTAATCGAGAACCTGAAGAAGGAAGTCGAGCATCTCCGCGCCGAGGGTAATGCATGAGTAGAGGCCCATGTCAAAAGCCAGGAGAATCTACTAAACTAGGTAGCAAAACGTCCAACTCTGACTTGTAAACATGGGGCTATCCACATTGTCTGTTTGCAAACATGTAAAACTTTTTTTGAAACTTTCTTTTTTTGAAAAAAATTTATTGCGAGAGTTTAACAAACTACAATTCTGACTACTACGATTACATACTGGGCAGTAGTAAATAAGAGATACAACTACTACTATCAGTCTTGTACGACACTAGCATGGATCAATGTACGGAACATCGGTCACAAACATGAAAAGCCCTTGGTTACCACTGTAAAGCAAGAGCAGCACCTTGTCGCCCAACTGCAACACATTTTCCTTCTTCATGAACTCCTTCCAACCACCAACAGAAAGACGACCATCTGAAGTAGAGATGCTGTATGTCGCCTTAACCACAGTGTTGGGATGTCTCACAATGGCGATGAAACCGAATTCTTCGAGCTCTTGCGGAACAAACCGGCTTGGGATTTTCTGTTCCATATTGACAGACGTTAGGTACTCACAATCACTGCAACATACTTCAACAAGTGTCATACATGTTGTTGTAAACACTACATATTTACTAAGGAAATAACATGTTATAAGTGTTTTACCAAGTGCATGTTGTTTGTGAAGTTAAGGGTATGCAAACATGCGACAGTCCTTCCTTCCGCATACTCTCCACCATCATGATAGTCGACAAGGTGGTCAAGATGTTGCACATTTAGTACTACTGTCTCCATCATCCTCCAGTTGATCTTGGATCCATTAGTGGACTCCATAAAGTCCACTAGTTGGCGTTTTTGGGGGGACAAATCAAGGTACGCTGTAAGATTAAAGTTTAGTAAATAATAATAAATGATCAGAGCACTACTCATACTACCTGCTTACAAAATGCAGCATAACAGAAGATAAATCCACCTTTAAACTTACCTGGATGTGTGATTGGTGGGTTTTCAGGTTTAACACGAGGATCACCGTGTTTGCTAATAAAAAAACTCAGATCCTGTCCAACTTCAAAAGAGTAGATTCTACAAAAATCTTTCCACACACTCCCGGTAACGAAGGTGAAACCCATTTTGTTGGTACATAAAACATGGAATGAGAATCCCTCATTGGTAAAGAGAGTAGCTCGGAAGTGGCAAAGTTGATACTCGGCGATATAGTACTTCTGAAGAAAAGAAACTCTGCCGTAGCAGGGTATAACCTGAAAAAATAGAACCAAACATGACTTGACACAACTAGGTATAACCTGAAAAAATAGAACCAAACATGACTTGTTTATACCGTTTTGTCCTCAAATCCCTCTGGAAGGGTCAGAACAAAGAACTTCTTCTTCATGTCTGGATCGCCGCACAATCCCCTCGTGTCAAAACAAGTAGGACACTGCAATACGACATAGTTCATGTCAGTTTTCCAGATCTGAGGTAAATCGGTGGTTAGGGATCAGGTCACGGAAATAAATCTTACCTGGTCGGAGGCCGCCATCGTCGGTTTTCCTCTAAGCGTCGCGCGGCGGATCAATGCGCCGCCTCAAAGTAGTTGACGAGGCGAGAGAGGGACAATGAGTTTCCGGCAACGACGAGTAGATGCGTCGGCGATACGACTGGTCTACGGAGACGGCGGTGTGACGGAATTTGGATTAGCAATGAAGTACATTACGTGGCGTGAAGCGGCAGAGGGGGTGAATTGATAAAGGGCATTAATAAAGCGCAATTGACGTGACAACTCGACTACCCCGATCAGTTTTGCGCAAAATTAGAGATTTTTCTGACATGTTTTGGTTTGTCAGTATTTTTATTGCTAGAAAAAGAACAGAAAATGAATTAAATGCATGAAAAAATGTTAAATCAAACTTATCATGCAATGTTTGTGGATTCTGCTTGATAAATGAAGCTACATGATGCTTACATACTTTAAAATCAAGTAGTGAGCTAAAAGCATACAATAATCTTAGCTCAGCATGTTCACCAATTAACATCGCTAAAAGCATACAATAATCAATTACTGATATTTGGAAAAGCCAAATACGTCTAACATTTTAGCTTATTATCTTCATTTCTTGAAGCACTACTCCACATCCAGACGACGAATGTACTCTGCAAAAAGGAAAAGCCCTTTCTTTCCATGGTAGAGCATGAAGAGCATTGTGTGTCCAATTCTTAAATTGTCTTCCTTTTCCATAAACTCCTTCCACCCATTAACAAGAAGGCGACCATCATCAGGAGAAATGGCGTAGGTGGTCTGGATTTTACTGTATGGATGACACACTATGGTAATATTACCAGAGTCGTGCATCCCATCACGGACCATACGACGAGGAATTTTCTGTTGCACAAAAAGATATGGCATTTCTTATCAAAATTTGATATACATATGCTAGCACAGAAGTTATAGATGCAACAAAAAACATCGATATGTACTGCTTACCAGTTCTCTCTTCACACGGTTTGTCCAGTTCAAGGTGTGGAGGAGAAGGGTGCATGCAGCAGCATCATAGTCGCCAGCATCATGGTGAGCAACGTAATGTTCAAGAATCTTAACATGTTCAATCACTGACGCCATCATCCTCCAGTTAATAATGGTTCCCGAAGTTTTATTAAATGAGTCAACTATCTCACGTTTCTCCATTGGCAGTGTATAGTATGCTGCTACTTGTAGAAATAATTACATTATAATTTGTACCTAGTTGAGGTAAAATATAATTGAAATATTTGCATATGCAGTTACGTACATGGATTGTACATCGGCTCATGGGCTGAGGTGACGGGGATTGAATTACCTTCCTCCTCCAGATCAGATAAGACAAGCTCAACTCCAAATCCGAGTTGGTAGATTCTAATAAATTCTTGCCAGACTTTGCCATGAAAAAAAGTTGTGTTGTCTAGGTTTGTAACGCTTACTTTGAACTTGAATCCCTCTTCAGTAGTAAGTTTAGCCCTGAATTCTGTGTTGTGGTTAGTGGCTACGCCAAACTTCTCAAGAAAATGAACTCTTATGTAGCACGGGACGTACTATAAGAAGTAAAAGAAATGAAACCCATGAGTACACTAACGTAAATACGTAAGATCGACAAATCGATTGGATCACTACAACAAATATAACGACGGATTATACGCAAAATAATAATAATGACGGATTAGTATATTACCGTCTTTTCACCACAATCGATGTCTAGGGTAAGAACGAAAAATGATTTCTTCATATTGTTGCCATCGCACAAGCCCTTATCGTCAAAGCAGTAACCACACTACGAACTCATAAGAAAAATATCAGTACCCAAGATACGACGTCTGATAATAATGAAATGAGATTGGTGTATAATTTGTTACCCAATTGTTGCTCGTAGCCATCGATGAACTCTCGTCGCACCAGGAGTTGGGAAGATCTGTTCAGAGAAGTACCGGGGTCAGTGAGAAGACATAGGCGAGAGGTGGACGAGATAGTTGAAGGAAGACGTCGGGTACAAGATGCAACGACGATGACGATGCTGGACCCGAGAGCGGCGGTGATTTTTTGGTTGTTGGAGACTGAGATCTTGGAGGGAGGAGAGGTCAGGGTTTAAATAGAAACCAGAAATCCCGCCACTACACTGATCATGAATGATTCGATCGGAACTGTTCCCTCATTTTCCTTGAATACGTATATGTACCTTTTATTTTTCTCTCCAAATATTCGTTCCCTCCTTTCCGTCAATTTTTTTCGTTCCCTCCATTTTTTTGACCAAACCAATCTAATATCGCTACCCCCGTTCCCCTTAAACTAGTAACCATAATCTCGCCAGGATGAGCGCCCCATGGGATCGGAACTTTCCTAGTCTTGAATGCTTCGATCGCGGACTGTAGATTTACATATTTATGATGACAATTATATGTGTGTCAATCAATTTCTTGCAAGAAAATGTCCAGAAAATTATTTTAATGCATAAAAAGTGCCAAATTTCATATCAAAACATTTTGAACTCGTATGAACCATGTAGCAACTCATGTTCCCATGCCAGGATGCACTAGTGTACCGAATTTCAACTCATTATTATGAACTTTGACATGGATATGGTGTTCTTCCAAGGCAGTTGGGCTTGAAGCTCTTAAATCTTCTTTGTCGAATGTGCTATGTTTGAAGTGTTGTGTTATGATCTTGTCATTTTCTAATTTACTTTTTTATACTCAGAATCCAGAGGACCTAAGGGTACTACCTGAGAATTGTTTTCTTTTTTTTGAACTTTCTACATTTAAATTGAATTTTTCCAAAACAGGGTAAAATTTGCACGCATGGTGATTCACGTGCACGTGTCGAATCTTCGATAAATTTCGAGGAATTTATGATACAATCACTACTTGGGAACCCCGAACTTATTTTTTCGAATAAATTACATAAAACTATGACATACTTGTAGTTCAAATTTGACCTACTTTTCGTAAATCGGCTAAAGTTCATTTAAAAGAGCAAAACTAGATAGCAATCGACAAAATTCAAAGTTTGTGATTTTTCTGACATGTTTAGGTATGTCAGTCTTTTTATTGCTACAAAAAGGCCAGAAAATGAATTAAATGCATGAAAACCTATTAAAATGCTTGAAAGACGTTTGGTCTGGTCACATCTGGTCTAGGTGCAGAGACTGCGGCAAGGCTTCGACAGTAAGGAAGCATCGTCATGATGACGGTTTAGATCCTACGGCTCACGATTAAGCCGACGTTTAGTGTGCACGGACGAGATCCGCTCAGCCACGACCCATTTGTTTAACCTCGCCGCTCGTTTATCTCGCTACCGTAACTGCTCAATCTTCTTCCTCCTGGACCTTTCAAAAAAAAAGATCTTATTCCTCCTGGCGACTCTGATACAGCAGTTCCACCTTCCAATATTCCCTACTTCCTACAGTTTTTCTGCACGGACCAGCATCTCTTCCCCCCCCCCCACCCGCATCCCCGGTCTGGCGACAAAAACCCCGATGTCGAAGCGCCAGGCTGTTGTGTCTGAGGGGCCGAGTGAGTTTGCCTGGCACCGGCAGGAGTTCGGATGGGAGAATCTCACCGGCTCGACCGTGCAGATGATCACCTCCGAAATGGACATCATCAGCACCGGTCGCCTTTCTCGTGGCATCGTTGGTTATCGAACCGCGATTCGCGAGGATGTGACGCATCCGTTTGGCACGCCCGGCCTTCTACACATGGAGCAGAGCGCACGCTCTCGCGAAGAGGTTGTTAGTTCGTAATCCTTTTTTTAGATTGTTTGCATCTTTTTGTGTCCTGCCTTCTTGAAAATATGCTTTTTATTTGATGTTCTACCTTTTTTAGCACGGTTCTTTAGATCTGTACTTATATCCATGTGAATCTGATCTTACATCTATGTCAATGTGTACACAAATCTAAATTTTAATTTTGTCTTTGCAGTTCCTTGGTAACATGTATTATTTTCTTTTACTTATCTATGCGCACTTACACATCTATTTTAAGTAATTCATCACCACATTAAGGTGTTGTTTTATGGTTTGCATGTAGTCTATGAATATTATTTTAAGTAATTCTTGTGTGACTATATATCTATGGCTTATCGCAGATCATTGGTGGTAGACTCATGCTTCTGGACAAGAACATGGCACCAGCATTGGTGCGGTTGAAGGAGGAAGGCGAGGAAGGATTTGAAGGCGTACAATTCTGGGTCGGCGGCAACGGAGAGTGGTTGGTGATGATCAATGGGGAACACCCAAGAAATTTGACTCTCACTAACGTGTACAGGTCACTGAGGTTAACGATGCCATCTCTGGAGGATGTCGGCATAACTCCTTACAGTGATGGATGGCAGCCGAAGCACCCATTCAATTTCAAATTCAACGGTGCAGTACTAACTCTGCTGAAGATTCAACTCACAAGAAGGCCATTTATTTCCTGCGAGGAATGGTGTTACGATGCCATTGCCGTGTTCGACAAGCTAATTGCCATCGTTCGATGGCCGCTTGAGAGGGTCTGGACCATCTTGCCTCACACGGACTTGCGACCATCGAAATATGTGGATGCCGTCGGCACCCGCGAAAACACGGAACGCCGTACCCTTGATCGCATATATGCGGTTACTGAACCGCGTGGAGATGTCCATGTTTGGTAACCATTCGAATGGGGTAAGTTAATTTAAATTTAATTCATTTGGGTACTCATTGAGTTGACATGCACATTGTCTGAGCAAACCTGTGCCACACTAACTGGAAGTAACTCTCAGGTACACACGCAGCGCCGCGTCTCATACAAGCTCCTGCCATTGATGATGCTGAGGAAGGGGACGCTGCAGAAGGGTGCTGGTTCCTAGCGCCAAAGGATCACAAACTTCTGTGGTTCCATATCAATGGCTCGCAAAAATGGGCTCGCGGTTCAGTTGTGTACATGGGGGCATATGTGTACTCGTATCCAAACCGGCGCTGTGACGTTTTCTCGCTGCCTGCAGATCTGTACACTGATCCTCTGGAAGGAGCCTGGAGCAGGGTTGACAGTCTGAATGGCATGTCTGCATTTCTTGGGATGAACAATCCTTTTTTCCTTCAGGCCCCTCCTGCTACCCATGAAGCTGCTGCCACTGAAGAATCAGAATTCCCTTTTGCTGTTGATGGTGATGGAGAACAACATGATGGTGAAGCTGCTGCTGGCGAAGATGGTTTTGTTGCTGGGTTACCACCAGCCTTACCACCAGCTCTTCCAGTGTTTGAACCAGATTGTGTGTTTGCTACACATGGGCGCGCCTTTCACTACAACACTCAGCCAGATCCTACTTGGATCCGCATGCACGTTTGCGGTGGGCCTGCCATTGGCTCAACGATGCATATAACGAGATGCGCCGATCATGTGGTACGTAGCGAGGCACCGATTTGGTTCGTTCTGACGGTGCCACCTGCTCCGGATGCTAGTACTTCTCAGTACGGAGGCATGTACTAGTTATCGTTAGGGCATTTTCCATAGTTCTATGTTCACTAAGTCATGTTTAGACAATATTGACTTAGTTTTGGTTATTTATGGAAGAACAGGCTGTGATAATTTGTGTAAGACTATGTTAATCCTTTGTTTCTATGTATTTATTGTTTTTTAGCCAATCTAGTATGTGTGCATTTTAGCCGATTTACGAAAACATGTTATATTGCTTCAAATTAGGTTTGGACTCCTGCTCTCCCGTCCTCTCCTTATTTATTATAACCGCAATGTGTACCCACTACTAGCCCTATTCGCCGCCTCCCCCAGTTCCCCACTTCCCCTCCCACGTCTAGTATGATGCGGACTAGGGTTTTCTCTGAAGCACCGCCGATGATGGATCCGGCGAATCCCGTAGTAGATGCTGATGCTAGTCCTCCTCCTGTTGTTGTCGGGTCGCCTAAGGAGCCGGCTACGAACACCGCTGCTGCCGCTGCAAAGGTACCCGACGAGGGTTCGAGCGGCGCCGTAGGCCGTCCTAAGAAGGTTGTTGAGACCTTCGACGATTCGCAGTATATGACGCCATACGAAGATGGCTACTGGTCGGGAGATGATAAGGAGAGTCCACCCAGCGCCGTCTGGTCACCCGATATTCTTGGTGATGATGCCGGTAAGTATCCGGCAACCGACGTCGCCGGCGGCAATGATGATTCTCCGAAGAAGAGGTTGTATGCACAGATCGACGAGGATTTCTGGTCTAACGCTGCATCCTCGGAATCTGATGAAGAACTGGAGGTTAGTGCTCCAGATTGTTATCAGTACCTCTAGATTTCGTCGTTAGTTCATTTATTTACTGTTTAGTTAGATCCTTATTAATAGTTTTTAAGGCGTAGATATGTACTGGTTTTTCACTTTTCATCTACATCTTTATTTGTAGATCTCATCAAATTATAGATGTTTTAGCGTCTACTACGCCTACATTAAATGTAGTTCTCTTAATTTTGTTTCTGTTATTCATCCTAAAGATTTAAACAATTTCACACGAATTGAATTAAGTGTCTCCATTGTTGTGAACTTACTTTTGGATGTATTGTTATTTTTCGTCATGCACATAGTTGTATTGGCAAACTTTTTTTTGGCCATTGCTGCATCAAAACCGTTGCATAACTCATTTTTTATTTCAATCCAGTACAAACCTGGTGATTTGGTTCGAAGATGTAACATGAGAAGCTACTCGAAGATGGTAGGAGCTGAGTTTGAAGCTGGTATGCGCAAGCCGATTGTCCCATGCCCTACGGACGACAGATATAGGTGCCCTTTGGATGACAAGATACTGACCAAGGATGTTCATAGTCTTGAACAACATGCTTTAGGGATCAGTCGTGTTCAGACCAGAAAGGTTGATCCTTAGGTTAGGGCTCAACACTTGGCACTCTATGAGTTCCTGGTCCCTAAGAAGTAGGATGCCGGTGCTGGACCTTTAAAGAAGAAGAAGAAGCACTAGTGTTTATGTGTGGTGCCTGTGACATTTATTCAATGTCAACAACTGCCCCAGTTGTTTTTAATATTTTCTGAACAATTTAATTTCCTATTATGAATTACTTATCGTGTGTAATGAATTTCGGTACCTTCTGTGTGTTTAAGTTATGTGGTACTTGTGTTCATGCTAATTTGCACCTTTTTGTTCCTACTTGGTGCTATTTTCAACCATATTATATTCCGTGCAAATATGCACCAATGTGCCAAGAATCAGCACATTAAGCAAGAACTATATAGGTCATCAACATTGTACTGATTTATACACATCATACGTAAAGTGCTTTACATACAATTGAGCTAAACCACATTGGTCAGATAGCTGTTACATTGTAGGGAACGAGTGACAGAAAAGCATGCACATACGGCTAAACTAAGTTCTGGAATACTACATATGAACAATACGGCATATAAACAGTATGACACATATCGAGCACTTCATGCCGCTCACTTCCACCCGGAATTCCACGCATCACCCATGTTGGGTCGATCAGCATAGATGTCCTCCTCCCACTTGTTTCGCTTGCTGCTGCTGGTGGTAGATGATGAGGGTGCACATAATTTGGGGATGACCTGTGGTACTTTTGGTTTAGGTTGGAGACAAACCAGCCCCTTTAGGATGCACTGGAGAACCCGGTACAGCTCGAACGAGACAAACCCATCAACAGCAGCATATCTGAGGTTAACCGCGTCAAGTGGCTGCTTCTCCCACTTTTCGTGCCCAACCTTTGGGAACTCGGCCTTCATGGTTTCATAAGATTTGTTGATGAGTTCGCCTGCAAGCTGAGCCATTCCAGTCCTCCCGTCGCGTCCACAGCCTTTTATGTGGTAGATATCTTGGATGTCAACATGGTACCTTATTGGGATTGTAAAACCCCAGGTTTTTTCCATCACCTTCCTGTCAGCTCTGATGTCGACGCTGGCAAATTTACACGTCCTCTCGTTGAACAACTCGAATAGCTTTACACAGGTGTCCCTGGGCCTAAAGTGGTTACAAAGTATAAATTGTAAATTTGGATAAGGTACAGTTCAGATTCACATATGAAGTATATGTAACATAAATAAATTTATTATACACTCATATATGTAACACAGTCAAATTAATGAAATATGAGTACCAAAAAAATAAATGAAGGAAGCATATCCTCAAAATTAGACTGTCAGATAGTTCTACCATTGTACAATCCTATATGTAACACAATCACTGAAGCAATTGATAAAACACTAAAAAGAAGATAAAAAATTACAGTTACTTCCTTCAATCTACCATTTCATAAGCGCAATTGTCAGATTGTCATAACCTCTACAAAAATGCTATTGAACAAGAAAAGACCAATTGATACAAAGACACCTACAAGATGAAAATTACAATTTCTTCATTGCAATATTACATTTCATTTTGGCATTTGGAAAAGATCTTTCATTTCTGCTTGCTGCCATATTTTGCATATATTTTCAGTTGACCATTTGTCATCGTAGTCACAGTAGTACATGTGAATCGTGAAACCAAATCAAAGTAGGTAAAAGAAACAGTACATATATATATATCTGTATTTAACAGAAAGATTAATATTTTACTTACTTTTCTTACACTAGTGTAAGAAAAACCTAATCCGGAAATGTAAACAACTAGATCTATGAGTCATACCTAGCCAACTGCCAGACCAACACAGTTTTGTCCACGCATAGTTGAACGACTGCCACCTCTTTAGATTCTTCTTCCGCGTTGGTGTACTCAAAATCCAGCCCCATGAACTCATCCTCCTCGTCCATCTTCAACAACTTCATCTTGAGCACCTCGAGGGTTTTCTCAACCTGCGCAATGTCGTTGGTATAGGTCACCTCTATGTCCATCGGGCCATGGGCGGTGTACGACGTCGAGATGGTACGGATTTCTACTGGGTCCATGGCGGCGCGGACGGAGAGGAAGAAGATGAAGTGGGGGCCGGAAGCAAGGATAAACAGAGGAAGTGGAGGCAGTTGAGAAGATTAATGACCGAACTCCTCCTCGGCCTCCACGGAAGCAGTTACCGTGAGCGAAAAAAAGAATTGGCATCCCTTCCCCTCTATATTTTTTTTTTGAAAAGAATTCCCCTCTATTTATTACCATCTCACGCGCACATCTCAGAAAAAAAACTTATTGTTAACTAACAAACAAGGACTCCTTTTTTACGTGGTGCTTAGTGAATGTTTTTTTTAGCGGGGGGTGCTTAGTGAATGTTATAGATGATCTAAAACTAACAAACATGAACTACTTGTACCTACATGCAGTTTTGTTGTTTTTTGCGTGCATATGTGGACATGTGGTACTGAAATGAAGTGCTCGCAAGTTTGTACCATTCCAAGTAGGAGGCAATCCACATGCAGCAAAAAAAGTACAATACCATATTAAGAAAATTTCCACATGCAGCATATTTTCAGATTTTTATGACAAAAATATGTTATTGCATGCTATCAATTTCTTGGAAGAAAATGGCCAGAAAATGTAAGACGTACGTGGGCATTTTTGGTACTAACTTAGTGTGCTCGTGCCGAGTCCAATGGTGAGCGGCCGGTGGCAAGAGAGGTGGCGGCGGTGAAAGACGTTAGTGCTGAGACGTGGCGGCTGCTAGAGGAGGGCGAGGGATTGGTTTCGGTGCAGTCAAATACACGGTAGGAGGAGAGGAGAGAGGCACAGCGGCGATACAAGGGTTTTGACTTGACAATGCATACCGGTGTTTTGACGTGACAATACATGCAAGCGGCCACCTGTCCCCTTTCGTTTCAACTTCGTTTATGCCCACCGCCCCTCTGTTTCACTGCAGTCTCTTCTTCTCCCCCGCGGCGTCGCCATGAACACGGTCGAGTACTTCTGTCACATCCTCCAAAGTGAACCATTTGCATCCAACTTGACCACAACTCTTTCACATCCTGTGGTACTTAATTTATACATGATTATACAAACATTGCATGACTCATGTGAGTTTAAAATGAATTTAAGATGAATTTGACCAATTTTCATGCATTTTTTCAATTTCTGGCATTCTTCTTCAAAGAAAATGATATGCCACACTTATAATTGTCACAAAAATCTCAAAATCTGCAAGCCCAACTAGTATGTGTGCATGACCACCCACAAAAGTTTTGAGCTAAATGTGGATCTTGAATGTGCAACTTGGTTCCAAGTTGCCCTGTAACCGACATGATCGATATCGACCAACCCATGTTTGTTCCACCACAATTTTTGGTTTCACAAGTGTTTAGGAAAACAAAAAACCACAAATGTAGGTACATGCATCTTGGAAGGTTTTGCTCGAGCTCCGCGTCAACGTTATGACCATAGTGCCCAAAATGCCATCATAAGTGTACTGTCGACATCGAACTTATGGAAACCATTCAGAATGTTTGTGATTGATACTTTATATATGATCGTACCAACATTGCACGATTCATATGAGTTTAAAATTACTATTATATGTAATTTACCACTTTTCATGCATTAATTTCATTTTCGCCTTTTTTCGTCCTTACAAAATTATTGATACAAGTACACATGTTATAAAATTGTGAATATGCAAGCACACCTAGTATGCATGCATGAACACTCACAAAAAATCTCTGCTCAATTTACAAGCACACCTAATTTAGATGGGAAAATTTTATTTCGTTTGTATAAAAAACAGTACGTTCCCTCCTTTATGGTTTAAATTTTTTGTTCCCTCCTTTATTTAAAATTTCCCCGTTCCCCCTTTTTTTCGTCTGAAAAGAAAACGTCCCGCGCACGCGCACCCAGCCGGCCAGCCTCCCCCTAAATACGCCCCTCGTATCGCCAGAACCCAAGATCTCGTACCACACCTTCCATTCCTATCATCCTCCCTCTCCTCTCGAAGATCTAATCTCGCGTACCTCATCCTCTTGATCACCCTAGATCCGACTGCCCCGGCAGTGGAAAATGTTGGGCCGCAACAATATGATCGACCTGACGACCGACGTGAACGGCAGCGATCTGGAGGAAAACCCCGGCATGAAGATGCAGGAGAACACCGGCAGCCCTGGTAAAGACTAAATTTCTTGTAGTAGGGGTTATTCATTCAACATCTCTCCCTCTCATCTTCTATTCCATATAGATCTATGCATATTTGTGATATTTTGTTGACTCGGGTAAACAGCATGAGTTAACCAGTTATATTTGCATGATCATATCTGCTACCAATCGTTGTTATTGCACGCTCTTATTACGTATCAAGTCATCACAATTGTTAAAGAAGTCAATATTTTCACCGTCGTATAGGTAATAGTCAAGTACTGTAGGGTTCCATGGATTATAGTTGGTTCAGATGGGTAGACAAACTTTCATGTTCGAGATCCGTCCAAGTTGATGTCAAATTATTTTCTGTAAGTCTGTTAAAAATGCCACGTTTATTCAGACTAATACTGAACCTAAATGCTATACTGAAACAGACAGCAACAACAGCTAGACGAGCTACAGTAAAAGTGTCGTTCTGAAACTGAAACTTTGTCTGTCAGGTTTATAGTTATGCACGGACCTCGTTCTATTGGATTTTATGCTACGATAGTTGTGTCGGTTCAAAAACATAGACATATGAATTGATTGTTGTCATGTTTTAATCTATATGCTATCAATAAGTGTATATGCATATAAAATTATTAACTTCCTTTTATTTCAGGTAATGAAGACAGATCATATGTTGGATATGAAAAAATTAGGAAGCTAGCGATGGAAGAGAATGCTTCTCGTATGTCTGCACTACTGAAGCAGCAAGCTCAAGGAAATGGTGAAGAAATGGAAGATTTTGACTCCATAGCAAGAAAATTTGTCTACGGTGATTCAAGCACGCGAAAGAAGAAGGGTCCTGGACCGCACTGGATGTACAAAGATTCAGTATGTTTCGTGCGACACCATGATTTTGTAACTCATGTTTCTTCAGTTATAGCTTGTGCATTCATATGTTTTTACTTCATGGCTTACTAGGCAATCAACGGGATGAGTAAAACTCACCAGATAGGTGAGACAAGTCGCTCTTCAAGCAGGGATGCCTGCGAGGTATATGCAGTATGTACTTATCAGTAAATTCAGTTGTACCTAATTATTTCACTTATAACTTGTGCACTAATATATTTTAACTTTATGGTAAACTATGCAATTCAGGGACTGCTCGACGAATTGAACCAATTAGGTGCGACAAATACCTTCATAAGGTCCATCTATGTTGGCGACGTATCTGCAGTAAGTGGCTAACCCTCTGAAAACCTTACCTCTTCACTATTTTTTTCATATACTCTTCTTATTTACCTCTTTCGCAACCCTTGTAGGTTCCTCCTGTCTTCATGATTACTGAGACGTGCGAAGCAACTCCTATTGATGTTTTTAAAATAACCAAAACAAACAATGTTGGTATCATGAGCAAGGATGCACAAGCTGCTTATGTAAGTAAAATGTTTACATTTTCTTGTAGCATTATTACGTACTGTTTCTTGCACATGACAAATAAATACTCATATCCTATGGCAGGATGAAATGATCCTTGCAAAAATGGGTCCACACATGAAAGATGAGCCTCCCCGAACTGATCAACAGATTTGTGAAGATGTCCTCAAGAAACGCAGAATGAAAGGCATTTTCCTGTCAGACTTGGGGACTACATCTAGCATGACATCTGCAAGCATCCCAGAGTTTGAAGGAATAGTAGAAGATCATGAGCAAAAGTCCTTACCAACATCTCCAAGGTACCAGCAACTGCAGGAAAGAATAGAGGCCGTGGAAGAAAGAACTGAAGCCCTGAAAATGAAGGAGACAGAATATGAAGCTCTCCACAAGTCCTATGATGACATGACTTATGAAATACAATCGAGGCAGCAAGAGATGGATGCGCTTCTTGGTTTTCTCCTCAAAAAGCATTGCAATAACACTAGGTGACCAAATAAGCAGCAGTCCTTGCCAGCCAGTAGTGTTTTCTTCCTGAACACTTGATTTCTTCCATATTTTTGCCTACGTTCTCTCATTTTCGTGTGGTATTGTAACAGTTGGTGTCAATCAGACATTAAGCTTTTGGTGTGCCTGTATTATAAGTGCAATAATGTTTTTTTGGTTCATTTTCAAATGGTTCATTTGAATTCTTTTTATTCATAAATTGCCTCAAAAATTGCAAATATTTAAAAAATTCCATTGGCCAACAACCGTCGGGAACTGGTTGGTCCCGCAAAAAAAATCCGATGGGTCCCACAAAAAAACTCAGGTGGGTCCCGCAAAAAAACGGTGGGTCCCGCATGTCAGCAAACCGGTGGGTCCCGCCAAAAAATCCGGTGGGTCCCACATGTCAGCAAACCGGTGGGTCCAGCATGTCAGAAATCCGGTGGGTCCCACATGTTAGCAAACCGGTGGGTCCCGTATGTCAGAAATCCGGTGGGTCCCACATGTCAGAAAACCGGTGGGTCCCACATGCCAGCAAACCGGTGGGTCCACATGTCAGCATTTCGTGGACCCTTTTGACATCATGCCACGTCAGCATAGATCGGACCCACATGTCAACATACACGTCAATAGACACGTCGATTGCCACCTAAACAGCCACTTGGCAGCATCCACGTCAGCATCCACGTCAACAGCCACTTAAACGACCACATCATCTTCATTGACCGACAGGTCAGCAGCTTTGACTGGTCTAAAACAGGTGACGAACCAATCAATGACATAATTTTTGTCACGCATTCCGTTCATCGGTGACAAATTTACGAATTAACGGTGACTAATAATGTTGTCATGCATTCCATCAATGCATGACGCGAAAAAACGCGTCACCGATTATCCATAATGCGTGACGCGATTTTGTCGTGGCGTCACTATTTTGTAATCTGTGACGCGGATTTTGTGACGGGCCTAGTGACGCCCTAATATCGTCACGAAGGGGTAATCCGTGACAATTTTCGTTAACTAGTTGAATGCCCGCGCGTTGCTACGGAATAAAAAAATTAAACACAAATTATTGGTCAAATTGAATTTCACTAATGTGTCCGTCAAAATAAAGTTCACGACATACAAAATTACATGCAACTTAAAACTCATTGGTATTTTTTTTATTCTTGCTTCTCGTACAGGCAACATGTTTTTAACATAATGCACGTGAAAATCGGCGTGCATAAATAGACAAAAATGACATTCCTCTTCCGGTTGATATGGCACCGCCTCCAGCTCCGCCTCGATGAACATATCCACTCCAGGCTCCCCTCAGCTTATAATGTTTGTGGATTTGTACAAGCATAGCATAAAATGAAAACATTGCTATAAAACCTGCAAAAATTGTGGATTTGTATGGACCATTTCCCGATGTGCTTGAAACTGCAAATGATAATAGCAATACACTGTTACTTTAGAATCTGAATAACAGATGGTAAGGTGAAGGTACTTCGTTCTATAAACTCCATTCATCACTACAATTTCTTATACTCTACCAAATGGATTAATGGAGCATTGCCAACTTTCGGTGTTTATGCATTGAAAAACTGAAAATGAACGTGTGTTCGAATAGCAAGTGCAATGATATATGCGCAGGATCTGACATTCCTATATCAATGTTTTGGCATACCAAGTAGTGTAAACAATTAAGTGCTACATCAAAGTATAAGTTCACCACACACTATCACCCCTGTTACTATTACTATACTACATCAGATAGTTTGACAACCATTGATGGTTGGTTAACATAATGGTTGACATGATCCTATGGGCACCATTGTTCTGTACCTTGCTAGCTTTTGACAGGGAGATCGCAGAAAACAAAATGAAAAAAGTAACTGACAAAACATAAAGATAGGAACCTGTTGGTTATTCCTAAGAAAATCAAGTGATCCACCACCACCAGCACCTCCAGCATTCGAAGCCCCTTGCTACATCATTCAATTACTCAAAAGATAGTTAAATAGGCAACACGGCAACAGTACTGCAAAAACACAGTTAGCCGATAAACCTGTGGGAAAAAAATCTAATGGTGATGTATTTGGGAGTCGAGAGAGGCCGGTGAATCCAGAAGGAGCTGCATCAGTTGTCTTTGCCCCTTTACCAACTACTGGCACAACAACTTCGGCTGTCACTGGGATACCCTAAGGTTTGGAAAAAACAAATACCATTTATCAGCATCAACAATTTGATACTGACTCAAACTGAGGGGAATGGGGAGGATACACACAGAATATAGATAATCAACGGACAACGGCACGTTCTGGATTGTTATAAGCGGCCCAGAGAGCTCTTTGGACTTTATCTCTGTCCCAACTGCCACCCCCCATCTCCATTTTCTGGTTAATCATTATCTCCACATTGCTTCCCGACAGTAAATCTGATGCTGCATGATCAACTATGTTCGAAGGGGTCCTGCATAGGATCGTGAGCCTGATATCGGGCAATCATAAGTATAACCATTCCATATCTATATTACATACAGTTACGACAATCCAAAATTTCAGTAGTTTGGGGCCTAACTTTCCCATTTCAGATGTATCTCTTCTATGCATCATGCAACATGTTTATGGAGAAGTTGAAAACTATATGTTGCTCTCCTCGAAAAACGTAATATATTAGCTGATGCATCTCCTTATGTATTTGCTGTTTTTTCTCATCGAAATGGAATTATGCAGCTAGCAGATGATGGATGCCAGGTTGAATGAAGATGCAACAAACATCAGAAGAGCGTGACTCTGAAAGTTAACGCCACAATTGTTCCGTTGGGAGGGTACATGCAGAAACATGAAATTTAACTGCAAAAAGGCTCCCTAATTATCAACTGGCAAATGAGGAACATACTCTGCAGATAGTCTTTCAGGTTGAGAAGTTGCAGTTGCTGGAATCCTGCAGAAAGATGACGCATGCATTTAGCTTGAATAAGACCCTATGTGGCCCACCCAATGTAAGACCCATGCAGTAGAATGTAATGAGGAAGAATAGCATGTACCACATAAATTTCCTTTACTCTACTTACAAAGAGCAGGCTGATATTAAGAAGACTAATCTGAGACATCCAAGGTGAGGGAATCCTCTTACAAGAGTGCTACTTCCCTTACAGCAGATCTTTGCCAACCTAGTTCTTGTTGTGCCTCCTACATTGATCAAAGAAAAAAATATGTACATTAGATGGCTGAAAAATGCTTTGTAAATATTTAAAGAACAGTACACACAAACAATAATGATAGTGCAAACTTTATGTATTTTTGAGAATCATGATGTACCAAATATTTTAAGCACAAGATTTAAAATATGCTTGGACCAGAACAAGGCAACAAGCAGACAATCTGTTTGGACCAGAACAACAAGGTTAGCTGCTTCCAGTGAAAATACAAGTTATGGAAGTTGAAACAACGACAATCCTAGCAAATTCCAAAGTAGACGCAACCTAAAATTAGTAGAATTATGCAGAAATTCTCATGCATCTTCCAATGATGGCCAAATATATACCCAGAAAGAAGACAGTCGATGTTACCCTTAAAGAATCTCTATAGTAGCTCATTATGCGGTGAGAAAGGCTACCATGATTTGTCTCAATAAATGAAGGGAAAACCTGAAGCGATATCAAGGTGGCTGCTCAAATAAGATCACATAGGTTTTGTTTCTACAGATTGACACAAGGAGCAAGTGGATACATTTTGAACCTTCACAGTATGCTCAAGGGTAATTGTATTCAGTACATTCCAGCTTCTATAAAGGAACATGTGGATCAATTGCAAGTATCATCTCAGGTTCTGAACAACACATGTTTACGAATATAGCCAAACACAAATGAGAGACATTGTGGCATCACTCACCAAAATTTTCCTGTGTTAAAAATGGATTGTGTCTAACCATCCAACACTCTTAAATCTATTGCTGGTATGAAATGAATATCGGCTACCAAGGGAAGGTTGTAACTGCTAGAAAATATATATAAGCGATGAATCCTAATATATGTAGAGTTAAAGTTGAGCACTTCCTTTGAAGAAAAGTAGTTCTCTTAATGCCAAAACATGCATCAACTTCCTTACCCTGGTCAGTTATTCTAATGAAATCAGCTACTCTAGCTGCTATCACCATAACCTTCTAATTCTGATTGATACACTGCATCATTCAAGATAAGCAAAAGAGAAAAACTCTAAAAAAAAGGATCCAAGCTGGATTAAGATCCAGAGACAGTACAGAGAACAACCAACGCGCATTTCAGATCAAGAGCCCTCCTTTTCCAAATATGAGAACTGATGTGAGTAGTAAGGAGTAATAACTAACATGTCAGTATGAACATATATCGGGGAACAAAACCATGCTTTTTGTTGTGCTTTATCCTTGATGAAAACTTTTTACATGGCAAACATCACACGGAAGCATACAAGCAGGGCATGGTGAATCCGCCAAACCTTCTATAGTATAAAGATGTCACTGACCTCATCCCGGTAAGTCAATGTGTTCTATAGCATTGCAACTGGACTGAGTATGTAGCTCATGGCGATGCGTTCTAGCAGGTCTTGCAGTGGAGCTCTGCCTGGATCGTGGGCGCTGGCCCAATCCCTTTATCCAAAAAAAGCAGGAAGGATCTGAGGAGATTGGATCGCTACCTTCTAGCAGTGTATGCGCTCGACGCCGCGGACGAAGAGGTGGAGGAACCCCATGCATGTTCCTGAGCGGACTTGGGATCGCGAGGGGAGGAGGCGTTGACGCTAGCCGAGGCGAGATGGCCGTCCATGTGGAGCACCAGCACGGTGGCCCTCGGCTCCCGCCATAGGAGGAGAGATGAGATAAGAAGGGGCATATAGGCAGTGAGCGTCGCATGCGTGCATGGCGGCGAGGAGCACCGCGCGCCTGCATCGAGGCGACCCACCCAGCGTGCGCCTGCGGCGGCGGAAGAGCACCGCTCCCGCCGCTCGTGGAGGAGGACGACCATGGCGCAGCGACGTTGCGCGTGCTCGGCGGCGAGGGATCGATCTGCAGCCTGGGTGGATTGGGAGGGGAGGGGAGGTTACCGCGCAGAGATTGAGCGGAGAGGCCAGCGCTGGATGGTGTGGCATTGATTGGGATCGTGGGGACTTCAGAGGAAAAGTCTTTCCACGTTTTTTTTTACGTAGCGTGGGTTTTCTATCGTGGGGAGGCATAGGACGACGGACGACTCGCCACCACTTCTGTAGAGATACGTGACAAAATGACCGCGTCACAAAAACCCAGTTCGGTTGTAGTGGAAGGAAAACAAGAGCAAGTTGTGCAGATTTTTGTACAACTGTAAATTCTCAGATGGGTATGCTGCAAACCTAGCAAATTGTGTGGATATTGCTACTGGTAAAATAAGTGGTTTGAAGACGCATGATTTCCACATGCTTCTACAGCGTGTGTTGCCAGTAGCGCTGAGAGGACTTGTTCCAAAGTCGATGTATGAGGCCATAACCGAATTGGGAAGATTTTTTAGGGAGTTTTGTGCTAAAACTCTGAGAATTGATGTGCTACAGAGGATGAAGGTTGAGATTGTTTTAATTTTGTGCAAACTTGAAAAGCTCTTCCCCCCTTCATTTTTCGATATAATGGTGCACTTAGCTATGCATCTTCCTGAAGAGGCAATTCTTAGAGGTCCTGTTCAATATGGTTGGATGTATCCAGTTGAGAGAAGGCTGGGGTACCTGAAGTCAACAGTTCGTAACAGAGCTAGGCCCGAAGGTTCAATCGCTGAGTGCTACATCATTGATGAGTGTACCACATTTTGCTCCAGACATTTCAATATGCGTATGGAAACCAGATATAACAAAGAAAGTAGGTTCAAAGTCCAGAATCGAAAAAAACAAGTTGATAAGGTTGGAATTTTTTCAGACGGAGCACAAGGCAGTAAGCATTACAAACTATCGCATTTTCATCACGAGTTTCAGAAAATGGTTTGGTACGTACTAAACAATTGTGATGAGGTGCAACCTTACATTACGTAAGTTCCGACACCCTCTAATATAGTCATTCATTGTTTTGGACATCATTACTGATATCACTTCTTATATATAACTACTTTTAGGCTTTTTCGATCGGAATTACTGAAGAAAGGTGTGCATAACATCGATGAGAGGCTTCAGATAGAATTCCCAGCATGGTTTAGAGAACATGTCAGGCATCTGCCAAATCTTTCTGTAGATCTGCGGTCGCTAGCTTTTGGGCCACACAAGGAAGTGTTAGTACATACTGCATGCAATGTTAATGGTGCTAGGTTTCGTACTTTGGCAAGTGAGGAGAACTTACGTACTCAAAATTCTGGCGTAATGAATATCGCATCATCTGGTGATCAAGAAGAAACAGAGTACTACGGTGTTGTTAAGGAAATTCTTGAACTGAGGTACGTGTCAACCAAAGAGCGAGAAAGATCAGTCTTCTTATTTCGATGTGATTGGTATGACCTTGCATCTTCTAAGAATACCAAGATGAGGGATGATGGATACTTCAAAAGCGTTAACACAGCAGCACTGTGGTACAAGAACGAACCCTTCGTTTTGGCTAGGCAAGCAAAAACATGCTTCTACATGGAAGACACTAAATATGGTGCTCCTTGGAAGGTGGTTCAGACTTTCAGCCATCGACACGTATATGATGTACCAGAAGATGAAGAAGGAACTCAACAAGGTGAAGAAATTAACAAAGATGCTTATCAGGAAGACCTGTGTTCATCAACTCGTATTGTCAGCGCTGTTGAAGATGAGGAGGAAGAAGTGGATGAAGATGACCCTGAGGCTCATCTGGATGATGAAGTGGAACGTATAAAAAAAAAATTGGTCATCAACTACGGCGTGAACGTGATGCTGCCAACATAGATGTTCAGAACAGCGACGACGAAGATGTGGGGCAGTTGCAGGGGAATGCAAGAGGTGATGCGACTTCAATATCGGATGATGACAGCGATATTGATTAGTTACATTTTCTTATTCAATTATTTTTAGGGATTTCTATTTCTGTGTCCCTTGTTCGTTAGTTGTACTCACTTTTATGCAGCTGCTAAACTTTTCATCACTTTTAATTTTGCCTTCATCTATAGTTACTTCCTGATAGTGGGGCCATGTAGTGTAGGTTCTTTTTGTCCGTTACCTGCTGACAGGTGGGCCCACCTGGTGACATGTGGGGAGCAGCTTCTCCTTCCCCTCGCCAAATCTTTCCTACTAGTTTGGAGATGAAAAAGGAACCGCATGGTCGGCTGTCTCGCTCAGTACTAATCAGATTCGGTTACACATTCCCCCACTTTTGGAAACAAAACGTTCCAGCAGCTTTTGTCCCTCTCTATCCAACATGGTCGCACCAATTATGAAATCAAACTCAAATTAAAAAGCCTAATTCAACAACCACAAGCATATAACAGAATACTCAACACAGATTAACCATATTAACCATTATATTAAGGAACCCAGCTAATTAACTTAGAGCATGGGCATCAGTAGTAGCAGTACTAGGGATTTGATTTGTTCACCGTTACAACCGGCATTGCATGCATAATTAAACAACAAAACATAAAACAGAAGGCCCGCGGCGCAGCAGCACAAGGGTGGCTGCGATCTTGAGATCAGTCCCAGCTTGACGTTCCTCCTGTGCTTCTTGCTCCCCTGCCCCACTACCTTCGGCCTCTTGGGACGAGGAGCCGGCACCCTGCCTTCCTCGATGTCGAGGTTGCGCTGCTTCCTGAGGAAGATGCCGTAGGCCCTGTGCTTGGCCTTCACGGCGAACACGTTTTGACCTTCCCTCTCCTGAGGATAAACGGTCTCGGCGTGCTGCATCACGCTCATGAAGTCGGAGGCGATCCTCTTGGGGCAGAAGGGGCAGCGGACCTTCGGTCCGGTCCAGAAGGCGTCGAACTCACCCCGGTCCAGCCGAGTCAGGGTGGAACTGACCTTCCTCTGCTGGGACTCCTCGTCGCTGTCAACATACTCATCCGGCTGTTGCAAATACAAGCATATATATCACTAAATATTTGCTTACAAACTAAAAACAAACTAGTACATCACATCTCTAACCTCATCCTAGCACTAGCATAGCATATCGGAATCACATCTAATATATCCACGAATAGCTAGATCTATCGGGGCATCCAATACGTAGATCTAACAGAAAACCCTAATCGTCGACTTGTTCGACGACGTGCTATCGGCAAGATTTGTAGATTAGCGATCTACGTACTTCTGAGCCGCTGTGGACGATAGGCTTGCCTGGGAATGACATGTCGTACTCGTCGTCGTCGTCGTCGTCGCGCTTGTTGATGGTGGATTCGTCCACCTCCTCCTTGGTGGGCTCGACGCCGTCCACCCCCTCCACGCCCGGTCGAGGAGATGCCGTAGCCGAACCGCCTACAGTAGCGGTGCCCCTACCGCTGGGGTTAGAACCGGCATCCGAGCCGTTCGACAGCCACCCCGACGCCAAGTTCGAATCTTGGCAGCCGCCGCCTGCGCCGTCTGCTGCCGTTGAATCCATCGCTGGAGATGGGAGGGGGAATGGGGGGGCGGCGGACGGTGCTGGGGTTTTCCAAGGGTTTGATGGGACAGATTGGGGGAGATGGGAAGAAGCGAGACTGGACCGACGTGTGCGTACGTGGGGTGCGGGGCATTATGAGGGGAGAGTCTCGGTCGACGGTTCAGTTCCGCAATGGACACGTGTACGCGTTTTTTTGCTACTCCTTTTTTTTTGCTCATTTTATGTTGCTGCGTTCTGATTGCTCCAGACCAACATCCCACGGATCGTTGCCATCTACCGTTGGCTGCTCATCCTCTACCTTTACATCGTGGCCATCTACCGTTGGATCCAGCTGAGTGCTGGCCTCCTGCTCAGTTTGTTGCTTACAACCTTGACGTTGATAACGATCAATCACTTCCATTGTGAAATCTGATATATTTAATTTCAAAAAAAGAAATCTGATATATTTATTTATTTGCTAATTCATAACTTCACCAATTCCTTGATAATAGAATTGATTAAAAAAAAATGACAAGAAATAGTACACACTTTAATAGGAACACAACTTCATTGATTGCTCCTACAAGTCCGACCAAAAGTTCCTCCATCTTATGATCAATGGCTACACTTTTGCTCATGTAAGGATGCTTTTGTTCCTCCTCAATCTTGGAGATCGCCTCGTCAGTACTCTCTTCCGTAGCAACTAGTGGAACGACATCTAGTACATTCCGGCTAATCAGTATGTCAATGTACTCTTCTACCAAAATTGACAACCTTTCTGCATAGCAGCATATCAAACATTGAGTTCCACACAGTACGGAATAAAAGATTATAGGATCAAAATTCCACTCACTTTGTCCATTTCACACTTGAAAAAAATCCATCCTGGATGTTTGTCCATCTTCGATATCCACTGCTGGACCAGCCGGCCGCACTTGTCACAATTGATGATTGGTAGAGGCTGGCCGGCGAGCTGCTGTGCGAGGAGTGACCCGGGACGAGCAACGATCGAGGAAGTTGTTGCCGTCCGATCAGCGGCAACACGACGACTATAGGAAGAAGACATACCCACGGCCTGACTATGGAGGTTGGGTCACCGATCGTTCCTCGAAAAGGCTATGTGCGCCTGCCTTATATTCGGTAACGGACCTAAGGCAATAACGGATCTCACCGGATTTTACGGATCTGATTGAGATCACCGAAGGCTCATTCAATATCTCAAACTCAATAACATTAATAATACGCAAACATAGCTATATAGAAGAGAGGTTCATAATTAGAATATCCCTAAGTTCATAATATATATGAAGATAACCCTAAGTTCATAATTCGATGAAAATAAAAAGGCTGATACATGATTGTTCGAACAAACAGAGAGAAAGGCACATCACATTTACATAGAAAACCTATGCATCTAATGGCCCAGCAGGAACACCCTACTGCTGGCCTCGCTTGGCCATCTCAACCTCGAGGAGCTCACTCTGTAGCAGCTGCTCTTTCTTGGCCTTCTTCACCTTCTTGTCGAGGCGCTGCTTCTCCAGCGTCATAGCTTGGTTTTCCAGGACTAATGCTTCCTTCCGCGCCAGCTGGACTTCCATCTGGAGGGCCATAACCTTCTCATGAAGATTTAGGTTGTTCTCCACCTGGACCTTCAGCTGGTCGGACAGCTTCTCAGCGAAGTCCGAGGCCGTGAGGAACTGCTGTCTAGCTTTCACCGTCTCGTCCATGTGCTGATTAGCTTTCTTCAAGGCTTCAACTAGTTGTCCTTGTAAGTCCTCAATCGACTTCGTGAGGGAGGCGATCACCGACACCTCCTCCGGCGTGCGATCCGCCTCCGTTGCATTATCGCTGCTCATATAATCCGAATATATATGATGTTAAAAAACCATGTGACCGGATGTAAACAACAGATGCAACCGTAAGGAAATAACAATCGGATCTGTACACAAATTAGACAACACCTACCTCATGGTAGCGGAGCACTTGAGCGGTGATGCCATGGATGGAGAAGCCGCGACGAGTACAAGAATTTGGATGAGTGGCGGCGGTGTGAAGACTCGAGGATGAAGTACATACGGGAGGGGGTGTGCACCTCTATTTATGAGAGCCGTGGAACTGAAGAGGCGGGTGCGGAAGTAATGGCAACCCCACGAACTCGTTTCCCCACGCCCCACAACTGCACGTTTCCCACTTACTCGCTTGCCCACGCGTTATCGTTATAACAATTAGGGTGATTTATATTGCACGAAAGGATAACTCGAAAATGAATACTCATCGTGTCAACTCATAATTAGATGAAAATAACCCTAAGTTCGTAACGGGATACAATTCGACCCATCGTCTACATGTACCAATACATATAATAAATAATTCGCTACATGAACTACTCCACATCCAGATGTCGAATGTAGGATGCAAAAAGGAAATGCCCTTTATTTCCATGGTAGAGCATGAAGAGCACTGTGTCTCCAATTCTTAAAGTGTTTTCCTTTTCCATAAAATCCTTCCACCCATTAACAAGAATGCGACCATCATCAGGAGAAATGGCGTAGGTGGTCCGGACTTTACTGTACGGATGACACAAGATGGTAATATTACCATATTCCTGCATCCCGACGTGGGCCATACGGCGAGGAATTTTCAGTTGCACAAAAAGATATGACATTGCTTATCAAAATTTGTTATACATGCTACCACAGGAGTTATAGATGCGAAAAACATAGATAAGCATTGCTTACCAGTTCTCTCTTCACACGGTTTGTCCAGTTCATTGTGTGTAGCAGAAGGGTGCATTCACCACGATTATAGTCGCCAGCACGATGGCAATCTACGTAATACTCCTGATTCTTAACATATTCAATCACTAACTCCATCATCCTCCAGTTAATAATGGTTCCCGAAGTTTTAACAAAGGAGTCCATTATCTCACGTTTATCCATTGGCAGCTTATAGTATGCTGGTACATGTAGAAATAATTAAATTATTACAATTTGTACCTAGGTGAGGTATAATATAATTGAAATATTTGCATAATCAGTAACATACATGGATGGTACATCGGCAGATGGGTTGAGGTGACGGGGATTGAATCACCTTGCACGTCGAGATCGGATAAGACAAGCTCAGCTCCAAATCTGAGTTGGTACATTCTAATAAATTCTTTCCAGACTTTGACATGAAAAAAAGTTTTGTCATCTAAGTTTGTAACCCTAACTTTGTACTTGAATCCCTCTTCGGTAGTTAGTTTAGCTCTGAATTCTGTGTTCTGGGTGGTGGCTAAGCCAAACTTGTGAAGAAAATGAGCTCTTATGTAGCAGGGGACGTACTATAAGAAGTAAACGAAATGAAACCCATGAGTACACAACTAATCGATTGGATCACTACAACAAACACAATGACGGATTAGTAGATTACCGTCTTTTCAGCACAACAGTCGTCTAGGGTCACAACGAAACATGATTTCTTCATATTGTTGCCAACGCACAATCCCTTTTCGTCAGAACAGTAACCACAGTACGAACTCATAAGAAAATATATAAGTACTCAAGATACGGCGTCTGATAATAATGAAATGAGATTGGTATATAATTTGTTACCCAATTGCTCGTAGCCATCGATGAACTCGTCGCACTGTGAGCTGCGAAGATCTGTTAATACAAGTAACGGGGTTAGTGAGAAGCCATAGGCGAGAGGTTGATGAGGATAGGTGAACGAAGAGGTCGGGTACAAGATGCAACGACGACGATGCTGGATCCGAGAGCGGCGGTGTCGTGTATGTGATTTTTTGTTTTTTGGAGACTGAGTACATCTTGGAGGGAGGAGAGGTCAGGGTTTATAAGTAATGGGTGAGCGCGGACCCATCCATATATTACGTTCCCTCCTTTTCCATCAAATTTTTTCGTTCCCTCCCTTTTTTTTGACCAAACCAAACTACTCCCGCTACCCCCGTCCCCGTAAAACTAGAAACCGTAATCTCGCCAGGATGAGCGCCCCACGAGATCGGAACTTTCCTAATTTTGAATGCTTCGATCGCGGACTGAAGATTTACATTATTATCATGACAATTATATGTGTCTCAATCAATTTCTTGCAAGAAAATGGCTAGAAAGCGCCAGCACGATGGTAATTTTTTTCTTCATATTAATTACAGCAAACTATGACATACATGTAGTACAAATTTGACCTACTTATCGTAAATCGGCGTAAGTTCATTTAAATGCGCATAATTAGATAGCTCTCGACCAAAAATCAAAATACTTCGGTACTACGCATAACATAAGTCCCTATTTTCATGTCAAAAACTCAAACGATGAGGTTTAAGGTTGAAGAGAAGTAGTTTTGGAATTGCAACATGAAATTTTCAAAAACCTCACAAAAGCTTCATTTTGGAGTGACTAAGAAGGATCCATGCTTAGTTTTCAATTTTCATGTCAAAAACTTGTTTAAATGTTGGTCAAACTTAGGTTTGACCGAATTTGAAATAAGCATAATAAATTCAAAAATTATCGGAAAAATGAAAAACCGACGCACATAGTCTTCATATGTCATATACTAACGACTCAAGTTGAAAAACATGGTCTACATACATTCAAAATGAGAAGGGTATGGATCTCATGTGATATCACAAAACTCAAACGAAGAGGTCTAAGGTTGAAGAGAAGTGGTTATGGAATTCCAACATGAAAGTTTCAAAAACCTCACAAAAGCTTCATTTTGGAGTGACTAAGAAGGATCCATGCTTAGTTTTCAATTTTCATGTCAAAAACTTGTTTAAATGTTGGTCAAACTTAGGTTTGACCGAATTTGAAATAAGCATAATAAATTCAAAAATTATCGAAAAAATGGAAAACCGACGCACATAGTCTTCATATGTCATATACTAACGAATCAAGTTGAAAAACATGGTCTACATACATTCAAAATGAGAAGGGTATGGATCTCATGTGATATCACAAAACTCAAACGACGAGGTCTAAGGTTGAAGAGAAGTGGTTTTGGAATTGCAACATGAAATTTTCAAAAACCTCACAAAAGCTTCATTTTGGAGTGACTAAGAAGGAACCATGCTTAGTTTTCAATTTTCATGTAAAAAACTTGTTTAAATGTTGGTCAAACTTAGGTTTGACCGAATTTGAAATAAGCATAATAAATTCAAAAATTATGGAAAAAATGAAAAACCGACGCACATAGTCTTCATATGTCATATACTAACGACTCAAGTTGAAAAACATGGTCTACATACATTCAAAATGAGAAGGGTATGGATCTCATGTGATATCACAAAACTCAAACGATGAGGTCTAAGGTTGAAGAGAAGTGGTTTTGGAATTGCAACATGAAATTTTCAAAAACCTCACAAAAGCTTCATTTTGGAGTGACTAAGAAGAATCCATGCTTAGTTTTCAATTTTCATCTCAAAAACTTGTTTAAATGTTGGTCAAACTTAGGTTTGACCGAATTTGAAATAAGCATAATAAATTCAAAAACATTCAAAAAAAAGGAAAATCCTGCGCACATAGTCGTCTTATGTCATATACTAACGATTCAAGTTGATAAACAAGGTCTACATACATCTGACGAGAAATGCATGTATCAATTGTGTTTCTCAAACTATGTCGTATGAACTCAAGAGTAAAGAGAAGTGGTTTTGGACTTGCAACATAAAAGGTTGAAATAAATGACCGGAGGCAAGCTTATCCATCATAATATAATTACGGTGACGCACAGAGCGCGCACAGAACGCGCCCAGAGCGCGCCCAGAGCACGCCAGTTCATGCCCAGAGCACGCCCAGAGCGCGCCAGTTCATGCCTAGAGCACGCCCATAAGGTGTTCGACCAAACTACATCCGACCCAAAATACAACTAATAGTAATATTAATCAGTCTCTTCTTTGACGTCTTCAAAGCCGGACATCATCTCGTCAGTCCACTTCTCGATGTCTTCGTCGGGGTCGCTGATCTCTTCGTCCGACTGCTCGATGTCTTCGTCGGAGTCGCTGATCTCTTCGTCCGACTGCTCGACGTCTTCGCTGACCTTCTCAAATGTCAGCTCGATGTACTCCTCCTTGAAGATCACCTTGATAACGTAGAGATCACCAAAGCGAATCGACAATTGCTACCAGAATAGATCCCAGTTCTCCGTGAACTCGATGTAAACAATGTCGTTGACCACTCGATATGATCCAAAGATCTCGACATCGTCTCTCGCCAAAAGACAAGAATTTCCTTGAACTTGACGTAATATGAGATCACGCGATGGAATAACATTATAGCCATCTAGTACCTGAATCTTGAGATGCTATCAAAATAACATGAGCATCATATCAGAATAGTTCAAATGACAGAACTGAGGGATCATTCAAATGACAGAACATGAGCATCGTATCAGAATACCAGAGAAACGACATATAGAGAATCATTCTCAATCCTGCGCACGTAGAACCGAGGGATCTCTTCCAACTCCTTCGTGGCATCTTTGAATAAAGCGAGAGATATCGCATTCATTTCTGAATAGGTGACATCTCTCGGTTCCTCAAATATGGTCGACAGGAGGGCTGGCTTGCAGCATCCGTCAATCTGCTTTAACTCTAATGTGTAAGAAAAAGAACACAAACGAGCATACCCGTGTGTTGCACAAAAGGTTTTGCAGCATTGTGCTCGTTAGTCACTTCAACATTGAACAAATGCTGATCTTCATTCCAAGTGAATTTGACAATATTGCCCTCCTCGATGCCGTAGCATTCACATAGTGCTTTCCACTGCGTTTCACAGATCTCCGTGTACTGATGGTTGTTCAGGCTACTACTTAGCCGCTTACCGAGATAGCTCTAATCTGTTTCATTTTCAAATACCCACCTATCCAGGTAGAAGAAGTACTGGTCTCCGTTCGGACACCTAGCCTCCATCCAGTTCTTATGAGGGCCAATTTGCTGGCTCTCTAGAAGATATCTTAAAGGGCATGGCAGAATCTACATGTAATACAAAACCGGAGAAACTATGAAGACACTCATTGAAGGAAAAACAAATGACATTCCCGCAAATTTGAAAGGCAATACTTACAACGGCCCTTTTGTAACCGTGTTTCATCGGGAATTTGAAAGTATTGGAACGACGAGTTAGTGTGCGGCAGAAAGTTGCTTCATAAAGGCACATAGCACAGTAATCGACGCCATCGCTATCGCTATAGGAATCCTATTTTAACAAATGAAATTTAAAATCAGATAAACATGCGGAACCTGGGGTTTTCCCCATTCCGCAAGCCAAATAGAAAATCAAATCTACTCACATATAATGCACCAAACAAGAAAATGAAACATGTAGAGAAGATAGAACTGACCATCGAAATCGGGTTGATGGACTGCAGCTGGAACCGCCGGCGACCAAAAAACTCCCAAACAGCGAAGGCGGCCGTACAATGGCGATGACGATGGAGCTCCTTGCTTGTCCCTCCTTCTCGACGGTCCACGGGAGACGGGCGGGCGACGACAATGGAGATGGCGATGGAGGTCCTTTGCGCCTTCAATCACCCTGCTCTCCGCCCTCAATCCAACTCCTATTGCTCTGTTCTTGGGGGTTCCTCGGGGGTTCTCTCGGCGGCAGCAGTGAGGCAGGGAGAAAGATCACCTGGGCCCCATCGGCGGTAGCAAAGGATTAAACAAGTGCCCCGGCCCCACGCCGACCCCACACGACGACCCCACGCTCCGACCCCACGCCGACCCCAGGAAATCCCAACCGAGCCGCGACAGGCCGACCCCACCAGTCAGACGGTTACCAGAGGGCAACGGAGCGTTTGGCCGATTTCCGAGCCAAACGGGGCACAGACGAGAGAAACTGGGTATGGCACAGACGGATAAACTAGAGAGAACCGGGGCACAGAAGCAATTGTCCCTTAATTTGAAGGTATGGTGATTCATGTGTAGGTGTCGAGTCTTTGAGAAGTTTCGACGACTTTGTGATACAATAACTATTTGGGTAAGTCAAAATTATTTTTTCAAATTAATTACAGCAAACTATGACAAACTTGTAGTTCAAATTCTACCTACTTTTCGTAAATCGGCTTAAGATTTTTAAACTGAGCAAAACTAGATGGCTCTCGACCAAAAATCAAAAAACTTCGGTACTACGCATAACATAAGATCCTATTTTCGTGGTAATTGTGTTCATGCTATTTTGCACCTTATTTGTGCTACTTGGTTCACAAAAAAACTCAAATTTGGCGCTTACAAATTCGAAAAAACAAATCAAAAAATATTTCCAAAAAATGAGTTGTTCACTAATGATCCTTTGCCAGGATGCACCTATGTACCAAATCCAAGCTCATTATCATGTAGTTTGACATGGATGTGGTGTGCTTCCAAGACATTTGGGCCTGAGGCTCTTGAATCTTCTTTCTCGAATGCGCTGTACTTGAAGAGTTGTGTTATGATCTTGTCATATTCTAATTTAAATTTTTTAACTTAGAAACCAGAGTACATAAGGGTACTACATGAGAAGTGTTTTCATTTTTTTTTGAACTTTCTACATTTAGTTTGAATTTTTTTTAAACAGGGTGATATTTGAAGGCATGGTGATTCATGTGTAGGTGTCGAGTCTTTGAGAAGTTTTGACGACTTTGTGATACAATCACTACTTGGGTACACCAAAATTATTTTTTCAAATTAATTAATGCAAATGAGTTGTTCACTAATGTTCCCTTGCCAGGATGCACCTATGTACCAAATCCCAGCTCATTATCATGTACTTTGACATTGATATGGTGTTCTTCCAAGACATTTGGGCTTGAGGCTCTTCAATCTTCTTTCTCAAATGCACTCTACTTGAAGAGTTGTGTTATGATCTTCAAATGCGCTCTTCCAAAACTTAAAAAAAAAACAGCGACAACAGCTAGATGAGCTACAGTAAAAGTGTCGCTCTGAAACTGAACCTTTGTCTGTCAGGCTAATAGTTCTGCACGGACCTGGTACTATTGGATTGTATGCTACGATAGTTGTAGTCTAGATGTTTATTAGAATGGTTATTGATTTTTGTTTCAATAGTTATAAAAAAAATCCCTTCCCTCCTTTCAAATATTTTCGTTCCCTCCTTTCACTCAAAATTTTTCGTTCCCTCCCATATTTTTTGACCAAACCAAACTCCTCCCGCTACCCCCGCCCCCTAAATATGCACATCCCTCCCACATCCCACGTTCGCACCTTCCATCTTCCCTAGCATTCGCCGCCTATCACTAGATCTGCTACCGCACACCTCATTCTCTACCTCACCGTGGTAGATCCGGCTGCAGCATTGCCGGTTCGCGTTTGCCGGCCATTTGATCCCCAAGCCGGAGGACGACATGGCCGGGAGGTCAAGCCGGGGAAATGTCCAGGGTAAATCTTCGAAAAAATCAAAGAAAGCTTCGAAGAAACCTGGGCAAGAACAAGGTCGTTCTTCAACCCCATCTCGTCATTTTATTTGATATGAGCTCTATTCATCGATCTACTTCTATTACAGTAGGAGATGCAATCTTACATATTAGTGGAGTACCGTATGACATGCGCAGTTCATCCTGCCTAGGGTTTTATTTGAGATATAGTTTTGTCAGCTTGTCACCTAGATCTTATAGAACTTTGGAATGCTTATCAATTCTTTGAATTATCAGACTTAGATTCATGAAAGCTGCCTTCTAATCTTCCAATTCTTACTTTCTTCTTTTTCTTAGAGATTATTGAAGAAAATAGCTACGAGAAGATTCGGGAACAGTATATGGCAGAGAACGCTGCACGTATGGCTACAATCTTGCAGGAGAAAGCTGGCAACAATGCTGGTCAAGGCCTAAAAGATTTCTCATCCATAGCACAATTATTCGTGTATGGTGGTGCACAAACAGGAACGAAGACGGTAGGAAAAGATGCAGCACCGGCAGACGATGTAGGTACTGATTCAGAGTATGAGCCAGATCATGCCAAGAAGGCAGCTGAAGAAGAGGACCATGCATTAGATGAAGAGGAGCGCAATTGTGCAAACCAGGTCATATGAAACTACATATATTATTTCATGTACAGATTATAATGTTGATTGCATACTAATGTCTTCAGCTGTTTCTCAGGATCAAGTAGATGGTTGTACAGGACCACGAAAGAAGAAGAAGCGTTCGACTAACGTTCTGCCTACGACTAGAATGACAAGATCAACAGCATTCCAAGATTCCCAACGGTTGGAAGAGACACCCCCAAATGGGGGGGACATTGTTGCGGCACAGAACTTGCCAACACAAAATTTAACCTCCAAAGACAGCAACTCACCTGATGATAATGCACTTTCTAACATCAACAGTCAGCGTACGCTCATCATTCCCTTTTTTTATTAACATACTTTGTTCTTTCTTTTATGCATCTGATTGTACTTCCGTATACATCATGCGTTGTGAATTTATTTCAGAGGTTTCAACCATCTCTATGAGGGGAAGCAGAAAGCGAGGTAAATGCACAGAAACAATGGGGCATGGCCTAGAAGCGTACGCAAGACAGCATGGAGGTAATAAGATGCAGATTGACTTCACCTTAGGTTTTAAAAGACCCATAGATCATGTGCAAGCAGCTAAACTGAGTTCCCAGTTCGGTGTTCACGTCCGCACTAGGATGCCTGTTGCAACCAAATGGAAGGAGTACGGCATTAAGGACACTCCTCTTCAAAATGTGATTCCAGATGCCATGAAGCGTGTGGCGGTGAGTCGGCACAGTTATAATATTGATCACCTAATGTTTACGTGCAGTTCAGCCATACCGTCGTTATAACATTGGATTCATATTTTCTGTCGGAAAAATTTAACATGGACACAAATGATGAAGTGGCCAAGGAAGTGTGCACTGACATTTTGCAGCGTTCTGTTCGCCAATACCGATATAGGCTGAAATATAAATATTGGCCCAAGATTTGTAATCTAACTGTACCGCAAGCACTCTTGTTGAAGCCAGCTGAAGTTCACGAGGATAGTTGGGAAAAGCTGGTCACCTTATGGTTTGAGGAAGACTACAAGGTACAAGTTACATATTAATGCAGTCGCCAGATTGTTCGATTACTCTACGTTTCTGCTTTTTATTGTGAATACTAATAGTGCAGCTATTTTAAATAGCCAAAGTGTGTGAAGAATGCAGAAAATCGTGCACTGGTCAAGCAGCACGATACCACTGGTTCTAGAAGCTACCCTGCACATTGGGAAATTGTGGCAAGTCTTTTAACTGTACTTGTGCAAGCCACACTTTCTCAGCAATTATGTGATGTACATTGTTAATGCTATCATGGTACAATTATTGTAAGAATCAACTATGAGGGAAGATCAAGATAAGGAAGATCCTTCACCTATTGAATTTTATAGGATTTCTCACACTAACAAGTATGGTATC
Source organism: Poa annua (assembly GCA_026929855.1). Classification (NCBI taxonomy): domain Eukaryota; kingdom Viridiplantae; phylum Streptophyta; class Magnoliopsida; order Poales; family Poaceae; genus Poa; species Poa annua. Next base: position 60,339,438 of record CM049434.1, read on the forward strand.
ATGAGCAAGGAGTCGGAAGAAGGATATGTAAACAAATTTACGTCATTTCATTGCAGCAACCTTGTTAAATTTTCATTACTGTACTGACAAAAAGCGTTTTAATCATGCCGCAGGTAAACATGCTTCTCAAAAAATGGGTCCCCACCAAGAACATGAGCCCGCAAAAACAGATTTGCAAATAGTTGAAGAAGTCCTCAAGGAGAAATTGGCGAAGAAGAACTCGAGGAGCACATTCCTCACGAGCTTGGGTCTGTCAGCTGTATCCAGGAAATCTAGCATATCATCTTCACGCATCAAAGAATTGGAAGAAAGGCTGGAAGATCAGGAACATCAATCAGTAGAGTCAGCTGAAAAGTACAAGATAGAAATGGAGCAAAAGCTAAAGGCCCAGCAAGAGGAATTTGCAGAAGCTACAAGGAGGCAGAAAGAACAACTTGAAGCTCTAGAGAATTCCCATCGAGAGAAGTCTTCGGAATTTGAAGCTAGGCAGCAGGAAATGCAAGCCATGCTAAATTACCTCTTACGGAATACGCAATCATCCCAGCCCAACTAAACATAGCGAATTGTTATTCGTGCACAGAAGCTTTCCCTCGTTTTTTCTGTGTATTTTTTTTATTTTTCATGTGTACTCTAAGTGATCGTGTTATAATGAAAACATAGTTCATTTGTTTTATTCACCACATTTGAAATATTCAATTTTCTGTGTATTTATTTTTGTTGAAATAAATGCCGTGACGAAAATTTCAAATAATTCATCACGGCCTAAATGTGGTCCCGCATGTCAGAAATCCGGTGGGTCCCACATGTCAGCAAACCGGTGGGTTCCGCATGTCAGCAAACCGGTGGTTCCCACATGCCAGCAAACCGGTGGGTCCACATGTCAGCATTTCGTGGACCCTTTTGACATCATGCCACGTCAGCAGAGAACGGACCCACATGTCAACATACACGTCAACAGACACGTCGATTGCCACCTAAACAGCCACTTGTCAGCATCCATGTCAGCATCCACGTCAACAGCCACGTAAACGACCACATCATCTTCATTGACCGACAGGTCAGCAGCTTTGACCGGTCTAAAACAGGTGACGAACCAATCAATGGCATAATTTTTGTCACGCATTCCGTTCATCGGTGACAAATTTACGAATTAACGGTGACTAATAATGTTGTCATGCATTCCATCAATGCGTGATGCGAAAAAACGCGTCACCGATTATCTATAATGCGTGACGCGATTTTGTCGTGGCGTCACTATTTTATAATCTGTGACGCGGATTTTGTGACGGGCCTAGTGACGCCCTAATATCGTCAGGAAGGGGTAATCCGTGACAATTTTCGTTAATACGTGACAAAATGACCGCGTCACAAAAACCCAGTTCGGTTGTAGTGTTAGTCATGCCTTGGTCTCAGGCGGAGACCAACGCGCGGACATCAAGGTGGTGGGTTCTTGTCGTGACAAGGGGGAAGATGCGCCATCTGTCAAGAGGCGGAGGCAGGGATGATAGGTGGAGAGTAGGTGCCTCGGCCATGTGTGATCTCCTTATGTTATAAAAGGAGGACTTGTCTTCGAGGAAAAGGATGGATGGTTGATGGACTGACCAGACCGGAGGAGGCGTAGTAGGAGGAAGTTTGGCGACCCGCCTATGGTAGAGATAGATAGAGCACAAACATTATAACCATAGGCATCATAATCCAATATCAGACAAGCATGACGTAGGGTTTTACATCCTCATTGGATGGCCTATACCTGGGTAAAATCGTGTGTGTCCATTATCTTCTCGCAAGCAAGCGAGGTTGATTCACTGTTGGTCGGCATCGACCGTCGAGAGATCCCCGCGCCCCGTTTGTTACCGAACAAAATAAATGGGAGATACCCCTCTGGTCGGCAAGCGAGGTTGATTCACTTCTGGTCGGCATCCCCGCGTACGCGACATTTGACGCACCGGGTAGGGGGCGCGCCGATCTTCTCGACGGCGCGAGTTCTTCTTCATGGAGATTGGAGCCCGCGAAGACAAGGCGCTGGCGCGGTGGAACGCCAGCCGAGAAGGAACCCCCCCACTTCCGGCGTGGGGCGTGAGTAGGCACTTTGTGGAGAGTGGCCCTAGCGGCGGATGGGTCGGCGAAGGGCGGGATCACGCAGGCATAGCCGGACGTATATCATCTGGTGGACTAACCTTTCAGGGGGTGCTTGTTCTTGAAGGACAACTCCTACATCCGGATTATAGTGTTGGAGGAGGGACTACAGAGGCACTTAATGGGTTGTGTGTTCTACCCTGCCACGACGAGTGGAAGGGTGGGACGCATGGTCCGCTGCCTTCAGAGGAATCCACCCGGCTCTAATAGTTGTTGCTTCTCAAGCTGGGTGGATGTTTCAGCAATTAATGGGGACCATCCAGCAGGGAGGAGCATCCGGAGAGTTTTCGCCCCGTCCGGCATCTCCGCGGCATGCTTAGTATCATCAGCGCCAGACTACAATTAATGATCTGATTAGATCTATCCGAAGGTGTCGAGAATCATTGCCGGTTTTCTTGGCGCGGTTTTGTCGGGTGGCACATGAACTGCCACGTATCCGGGGGACACGTTGCTATCGGTCTTCGAGGGTAATGTGCCGCATGCACGATTTTGGCAAAGGCTTCGGTCTCGTCTGACCCGCTCAATGGAGGAGATCTGGAATATCATTGATGAGGTCATTCAGGAAGAAGGGCTCGACTGCTCTCGTTAGACCCTCCTCATATCAAAATACGTCTTATCTATGTATATTAATCCCCGAGTATTATTTTGGGCAAGACGGTGATTGATTGGCTACAGACGGACCAGGCGCGGTCCCTTCTAGAAGCGTATGGAGAATGCGGTAGCTGCCCAGTCGAAAGGAATTTCCCGCCGGGGTAGGAATGATTCTGAGCAATCATTGTTCTCCTAGGCGCAGACTGAAAGGTCCATCCCAATCGGTTGCGAGGTGTGTCAAGGCGGCCCTTGGGTAATTTGCCGTACCGGAGAAGCGGGGATGGAGTCACCCAATCGGCCACAAGATGTGGCAGGGCGGCCCCTCCGTAATTCGCCATGTCGTACAACCGAAGGACGGCCATAGCGGCCACGCCAAACACTTGGTTGGACAACTATAGGTGAGATGGGCTGGACCAACTTACGCCATGGCCTTAGAAGTAAGATTGGTCTACTTCACGCTCGCTATAGGAAATGTAACTCGTAGTTGCTCCCTCCCTCCGGGGCCCTTTTTAAGTGATAAAATTCTGCTGAGAATTGAATTGTGTTTTACCTCTTGAGTTCTGGAATGGCCGCCGTGTCGAAGACCGGGGCATTCCATCCCAAGAGTGCTTCAACCTTGGGCTAGTGTTGCGGCTCCGCTTGAGTGTTGATTTTTCTTAAAAATGCATGATTTAAACATTGTGTTTTAGATCGTTCTTGCCTTTGGGATCAATCGAATTTAAGATGGGTCCGAGTGACCTTGAAAATCATCAATAGCACGGCAACTATCCTTTGCGCTGGGAAGTGAGGTTTCCACCTGGGAAGTCCAGCCGGGCAACCGGCTGAAACATGACCGGGGGCTCAGACACTTAAGTTGACAAGTATCAGCAGATTCAAATTATCAAGGCTTCTTGGCATTCAACTTGGATTAATATCTTATAAATCGCTAGACTACAAGAGGTACATTTACAGGAAGGGGGATTGGAATTGGCTGAGGTCTCAGCGGGGGCCCGACGCCCTCCTTCCGGAGGAGCGGCGACGCTCTAGTTCGAGGGCCTAGCGCAGTTCTTTGTTTTACATCATCAGCAAGCAGAAGGCTTCGACGGTTGCCTTCTTCTCCATATGAGGAAAAGACGAAAGGCATTTAATGCAGGATTAATCATGATGCAACAAGGCCAGAAACTGCGGCGTTCATCATTACGTCTAGAGCTTTGACCAAGATCTCCGCGAGGTTGATGGCGGCAGGTTGGTTGGTCTTGTACTGGAGCTGCATCAAGAAGACGGTGCTGGCTGGGACGTTCTAGGAAGGATACATATGAACAGAGCCTTGTTGTACCCCCCAAACTCCGAACATTATGTCCTCCCGCCAGTATGCAGGGGGTGGAAGCAACTGCACTCAGCAGTTTAAATGCCATCTCCCGCAGGAAGGTGGTAAAAGAATAAAGGACGTCGGGTATCTTACCAGCGGTGCCTGTTGGCATGGGCAGCGTGCTTGGACCTTGGCCTTCCAAGGGTCCGGTACGAGAAGGTGGGATAGCGACTTCACCCATCCCGCCAATTGGGCGTTTTGAAGCTCTTTGGTGGTGATCCTGGACCAGTCTCCACCGTGTGATCACTCCTCGATGGAGCGGACCTGAAATTGCAGCGGCTGCACCCGGAGGCTCATCCAGGTGGCCAGCAAGTCGAGGCCACAGAGGCGGGCTTCCACCAATCCGGAGATCGCGATCCGCATCGCGTCCAAGGCATCGGGATCTCCGAAGCCACCCATGGTCCAATTCTTCCTTGGTGTCGGGAGCTCCCGGCGAAAGGGAGGGAAGCTGGGACCACCATTGGCTTCGGGCAGGTCTGGGCAGTAGAAGAAGGTGCGCTCCCAGCCGGGATTCACATTCAACAGTTGAATATCAGGATAGTCGGAGCAGCGAGGAGTGATCCTCACTGCCGGCAATCCTACCTGTGAGGTACAACAAGGAGCACCACATGCCCAGATGTGGGTGGATAACGTGGTATCCCTCGCAAAGGGTGATGAAGCACGAGATGTGGATGATGCAGTCGTGCGTCAGGTGAAGAAACTGGATCCCGTACAGGCTAAGGATGTGGCCTAAGAAGGGGTGGACGGGAGGGGAAAGCCCCCTCTCAAGGAACAAGGCGAACATGACGCAGTCGCTGTGACGAGGGTTGGGTGCCAACTCGGCCACCGGAACTCGCCGTTGGCACCGAGCTTGGTTGGGGATGAAGTGCATGCCGCCATGTGGTTCAGTTGTCCCCTCGTCAGGGAGGAGCCTGACCATGGCAGTCCACCTTCCCCGGCGGTGCGGCGAAGCACCAAGTTTGACATGACAGGCTCGGGAAGATTGGAGGATTCAAAAGAGAGAGAAGACCGGAGTACGGAGGCGTCGCCCCAAAGCCTCGGTATTTGTATCGGGGGAGGGGTGGGGTTGCGAATCCAGTCGCAGCCTTTGGGGGCTTCACTTTGTCTTCTCTTCGCATGAGCCTAAGCGGCACAGGATGCAGGTTAGATGTGGAGGCCACCAGTCGCTGCGCCTCGGGGCAAGGCGCGCTGCTTGACGTGTGGCTCCCCGCGTGCCTCGGAAGGGCTCAGCCAGGTAGGCCCCGCACTTCCTGGCTTCGGCAGGGGGCTACAGTCGGTACCGGCCAACCGAGGGTACCAGACTTGTTGTCACGCAGGCACCAAAAGCCCGGCAAGACTTCTCCCCCTACCCCCCCAAGGGAGGGATGCGGCGAGAACCTTGACCAAGACAAGTCGTCGCCCCGGTAAGAAGGCCGCTTAGTCATGCCCCGGTCTCAGGCGGAGACCGACGCGTGGACAGCAAGGTGGCGGGTTCTTGTCATGACAAGGGGGAAGATGTGCCATCTGTCAAGAGGTGGAGGTCTGAAGGAAAGGTGGCGAGTAGGCGCGTCGGCCATGTGTATCCCCTTATGTTATAAAAGGAGGACTTGGCTTCGAGGAGAAGGATGGACGGTTGACGGACTGACCGGATCGGAGGAGGCGTAGGAGGACGAAGTCCGGCGATCCACCCGTCGTAGAGATAGAGAGAGCACCATCATTGTAACCATAGGCATCATAATCCAAGATCATACAAGAATGACGTAGGGTTTTACATCCACATCGGATGACCTGAACTTGGATAAAATCGTGTGTGTCCATTGTCTTCTCACAAGCAGGCGAGGTTGATTCACTTCTGGTCGACGTCGACCGTCAACGGATCCCCGCGCCCCCTTTGTTACCAAATAAAATAAGGGGGAGAGATCCCTCTCTCCCTGGTGTCCGCGTTTGCGTACGCGACAATGAGCTATCCTATGAATCTCACATTCAGGAGCCACTGCAGTTACAATATATAATCATTAAGCATAATTATGAACCAAATGTTAATTATCTTTCCTTTTCAACATGCATCCAACAAGAAGAGTGTTTAGCATATACCCACCACTTTGACACGAAATGTTTGAAAAACCACCACTTTACGTTTCTATTGCAAAAAACCCGCCACATTTTGTGTTAGTCTTTGTAGAAAGCACCGATCGGGAATTGACGGGCCGAACTAACGACCTGGTTCCACCTGTCAGGGCAGACGTGGCACTAATTGGATCAACTTGGTGAGTTAGACCTAGTCCCACTTGTCAGGCCAATTAGAAATAAATATATCCAAAAAATATTTTTTAAAAAATAAAAAAGTAAAAGACCAGGAAGGAAATGCATTCGGCCCATCCGCTCGTGTGTCGCCACTCTCCTGCTTGCATCGCCATCTCTCCCTCCTTTCCACTGCCGCCGCTCTCTTCTCTCCATCCTACCTTTTTCCACCTCCTCCCGAACACCTCAATGGTCGGGGCATGGAGTTCACCACCTCGCCGTCTGCCCATCTCCATGGACCGACGCAAGCATTGTCACCGTGCCCAAGAGCTATCCATGGACCGTCACAACACTAGTAGGAAAAGCCTTATCTGTGGCGCACCTTTTTGACATTCTGTGGCGCACCAAATGGACATGGCTGGTGCGCCACATAATTCTCGCCTCTAAAATATAATTCTGTGGCGCACCCGCCCGGTGCACCACAAAAATATTTCTGTGGCGCACCCCACCACCATGCGCCACAGAAACATATCAGTGGCGCACCCCCACTTAGGTGCGCCACTAATTTTTTTTTGAATTTAAAAAAAGGGCGGCCAGATCTAGATCTGGATTCTGGCCAGATCTAGATCTGGCCGCCCAAATTTCACCGGAATTTCGTTTCATCGGAGCTCGTCGGAGGCAGCACCGAAGATGGCCGTAGGTGGGTGGAGGAGGGAGTCTTCGGAGGTTGGTGGAGGATGGTGGTCGCCGGAGTTGGAGCCGGATGTTGCGGGGTGGAGGACTCGGTCGCCGGAGGTGGAGAAGGTCGCCGGAGAAGGTCGCTGGAGGTGGAGAGGGTGCGCCGGAGGTGGAGAAGATCGTCGGAGGTGGAGAAGGTCGCCGGGGTGGTGGAGGAGGATGTGGAGGAGAAGAGAAGTGGAGGATGGAGGAGAAGGAGGATGTAGGATGGAGGAGATGGAGGAGAAGTGGAGGAGAAGGAGAGGAGAAGTGGAGGAGAAGGAGAGGAGAAGTGGAGGAGAAGTGGAGGAGAAGGAGAGGAGAAGGAGAGGAGAAGTGGAGGAGAAGTGGAGAAGAGGTGGAGAAGTGGGGGCAAAGAGGGGGATAAGAAGGGGCCCGGCCGGCGGGATTCAAATTTCGAATCCCGCCAACAATTCTATGGCGCATCCTTGCCCCATGCGCCACAATTTTTTTTTTTGATTTTGCTAAAAAAACAATCTTTTTTAAATAACTTTTTTCCTTTTGGAATTTAGAGAATCTGAAAAAGCCTAACCGGGCAAGCCCTGGTGTGGCCATTTTCTAATTTTCTCTAGTTTTTTTTAAGGTATTAAACGCATTTAGTGCAGGAATTTTGTGGCACACCTCACCAGATGCGCCACAGAATGTCCAATTTCTGTGGCGCACCCCACCTGATGCGCCCCAAAAAGTCGACTTTCTGTGGCGCATGTAACCTGATGCGCCACAGAAAGTCATATTTCTATGGCGCACCCGAAACCATGCGCCACAGAAAGTCATATTTCTATGGCGCACCCGAGCCCATGCGCCACAAAAATGCTTTTCTGTGGCGCATTTAATTTGGTGCGCCACAAAAAGGCCTCCACCTATAAGCCTTTTCCTACTAGTGCAATGCATACATGAACTTTGCACTTTATTACTTGATATTCCAACTTATTCGCATCATATATGGGTTATATTTATGTTTTATAATGATTTTAGGGGATAACCCACAGTTTCCCCATTTATTTGGAATTAACCCTGCAGAACCAGTAAACCTCTTTTTCCATCTTTTTGACTTTCAGGAACTCAAACGACGTCCAAATAACCTAATATTTTACGGGAGCCAATATTTGGAAGGAAGAAGACATACGAGCCAAGGATCCGCGAAAAAGGAAGTCTGAGGACCAAACGGGTATGGCCCGTGCGTCCAGATTCCCTGGCCGCGAGGCATGCTCGTTTGGTCCTCGTGGCTCCGATGCCGTCCGTTTTCGTCTCCGTGGCTTCGTCTTGACCTAAAACCGAGTATAAAAATAGTCCCCCGAAAAGTTTCTCAAGGGAGGCGGCGGAGAAACACAGAAACACGAAACATGAGTCAGAAGGCTGCCGCCGGAGAAGATTGGAGGGGGGAAACGCCACCGGAATCACCTCCGGAAGGCTCCTCCATCCCCCCTCTGGACTCTCCATCAACACCATCATGAAGACCAGCACCATCTCCATCGCCATCTTCGTGATCCACCTCATAGTTTGAGATTGTTCGAACCCTAGCTATTGTCTAAGTGTTATTCTACATGTTTGTGATTACCTACTGATGGCGGAGTAGAGGGAAGTGGAAGTTGTTGTTCCTCTCCCCGGCAACGGCGCCAGAAAATAGTCTTGATGACCGTAGATGACCTACGTCAAAAGTAAACGGTTAGGTTGAGACTCCAAGTGCAGAGTGTATAGTAAAGGAAAGACTTATTTTCCCCACGAGGGTGACTCGAGGGTTTATATCGAACTCTCGGGGAAATGTGCCAAAAGTTGTTGTCTCCTTATCCTTCTTTATGAGACCTGCAAAACAAAGTCAATTGTTTTGTGCCCTCAACCTCACCAAAGTGGTTGTCAAGCACAAGGTGTGAGTAAAAGATATGAAAATAACAATTGTAAACAAGAAATAAATATGCAATGATTATAAATTAATATGCTAGGATGGTGTAAACAATAATGGATGATATTTTTGTGTTTTGTGTTGTGAATGCAAGATGTAAAAGTGTTTTTGTATTTTCGGATTTTTAAATGGAAGAAAATGTAAAGTACTTATAAAGTGTTGGAAAGGTGTTTCTTATGTTTAAAAACGGACCGGGGTTCATGGTGTCACAAATGCACTCTCTCTTTTATATAGTGGTAGATAATAGAACATAGAAATTGACATATGAGATTGTAACAAGACAAGTTGTTAATAATATGGGCATCATGTCCTAACATAGAGGTTCTTTTTAGTTATTAAACCTCTCTTATACTCCACCAAGATGCGAAATAAATCATAACACCCTAATAATTAAGATAGATCAGAGTATAGATTTAAGTTCTATGACATGAAGTTAAAATAAGAACATGCTAGATCTGGTCATGGAGAAGTGGCAAGGTCACCCACATCCCCGGTAGCATGGAATTCCTTTTTATCCCTAGTGAGGCAACAAAGTAAGGTAAAATACCCAAGTGGATCGCGGAACTACTGTCACTTTCACCGCACTAGTAACCCCCCGTTACTCCAACTAATGCACACGTTCCCCCTCACACGGACTCATACATATGTTGGATCAAAACACATAAACAAGAACGGGGTACATAATATGCATCTACTTTCATAACATAGACATAACAATTGCAATCTTCAAACTTATATCAACTTAAGAGATCCACCACAAAGGTATTACATAGATGACCGTAATCATGTTCAGCAGCTCATACGGTACTAATTAGTGAAGCTCGAGAGAGAGGAGAGATACATTAGTTACTTCCACAAACCCATATTCCAGGGGTGGACTACTCCTTCTTCATCATGGAGACGGTGGAGGAGTTGTTGGAGAAGATGGAGACCACGCCGGCAGCGACCCGCCGAAGTTTTCCCCCTCCAATCTGCAGCTCGAGGTCTCTGTTTCGTGATTTCTGTGTTTCTGCGGCACTCCTCCCGAAAAGCGTCAGGAGAGTATTTTTATAGGCTTTTTAAGGTCAAGACGAAGGCAGGGAGACGAAGATCGACGGCATCGGAGCCTCGAGGGCCCAGATGGGGTGCTCCCCGCGGCCAAGGAATCTGGCCACGTGGGCCCACCTCTTTTGGTCCTCGGACTTCGTTTTGTGCCCTTCCTTGGCTCCTACTCCTTCTTCCTTCCAAAAAATGATCTCCGTGAAAAATTAGGTCATTTGGACGTCGTTTGGGTCCCTGAAACATCAAAATATAGAAATTTGGGGGTTTTCTGACAGTGCAGGGTTAATTCCATAAAAATAGGGAAACTATGAAATATTCCCAAAATCAATATAAAACATTGATATAACCCTCATATGATGCAAATATGGTTGAAATATAAGTAATACAATGCAAAGTTCGTGTATGCATTTTACGTGCATCAACATCCCCAAGCTTAACCTATACTCGTCCTCGAGTATGAAGGTGATAAAACTAAACATGGACTTGGCATTTTATTACTATCAGAGGATACAAAAGATGATTATTATTGCTACATAGAGTCAAATGATTCATTCTTAATAAGTAGTAGCAACATACAGGATATATTATCAAGTGATATCAAATATGCAAGATAAAGATGTTCAATGATAATTAACAAAGTGTAACATAGAAGAAAAGTAAAAAGATTCCTATGCTGGTCATAGAGTATTCTTATAGAAATCCGAATATAAAAGGTTGTCACTTTGGAAAGATAGATAAATAACTAGAGGTATAACATTTAAGAGTATCATATAGCTTCCAAATGCTTCAACTTAAGTTAATGTTTGCAATGTGGTATCCATTGGTGTGAAGTTCTCATTACCCCTATCATAGCATCTTTGAATGATTAATAGTTGAAAGTGAAAGCAAATATGAGTTATGTGCTTAGCAAAGTATAGGTTGAATGTCTCATTCCCCTTGAAAACAAAAACCTCTCCGACTGGTTACTCAACTTGGGCCACAACACAATGCAAGTTTAGGTTATAGTCATAGCAAGCAATAATAGCATCATAAAGAGTTTACTCCCGGGGTACCTCTTGTCCCATAACATAGAACAAGCCCATGTCAAAATGACGAGACAAACAAACACTTGGACAACCTCAACACCTTTTTTATTTGGCATAGCTTTTTTATTGAGAGGTGCATCACTGAAAGTCCAACATAGTTGTGTAAGTAAATTGCAACTATATGTATATTTTTAAATCAACTCAAACATCCTCTTCCCAATTTTTTTTATAGCATCCAACTTAATTCAACCCAAACTTCCAGTAGATCTCTCATATCATAAATGAAAAGTGGTGGTCTCAAACAAAAACCAAACCGAAATAACAAAAAGAACAAAAACGCTCCAAGTTTATGCGATAAAGTTCAATGATCGAAAAATAGAAGTTAGACGTGTGCAAACCGAGAGTGTGTTGGTCCAATGGGGTTGTCTTAACATCCCCAAGCTTTTGGCCTTCACCATCCTTGGATAGCTCTTGGTGCATCTCCTCTAATCCTCGTGAAAAAACTTCAAAACACCGTTTCTCCCATTTCTTTTCTGTGGGGTGACATTAGTAGGCACAAAACAATTGAATTGCTTGCTGTATGAAGTCCTTAGACAAACATAATAAACATGTACAGAAAGTGTATAATGTCGTATTCGTTCTAATAAGCTCAATTGGATAAAAAATATTCAACTTAAAAGCTCAAAGAATGCATAAAACAAAATGGGTCAGAATCTGTCCAGAAAAACAGCAGCAGCAAAACGCCTTTTTACCCCAGTTAAATATGTCGAAAAAATATGAAACAATTCACGCTTGCAGAGGACGAAAATTTGCAACAACAGTTCAAATTTCAGCGGATTCGGAGTTACAGAATAGAAATGAAAAATCATATTGTGCACAGATTCGTGCTGGAATAAAATCTCCGAATACAAAAAGCAACCTTTTCAAGCCCAAATGGGTAAAACTTGGCACTTTATTAAAAATTTCAGAACCTAAACTAAAAATAAAGTCTCTTGTTACAGCAAGAGGACTCAAAGAAAATCTCAAATAAAAACAACCAGGTTGCCTCCCGTAAAGCGCTTTCTTTATAGCCATATAGCTAGGCTTCTTACTTGATATTTATTGTGGACGAAGCTCATGAGGGAGCTTGAACTTTGGTGTGTCCCTCTTCTTTGGGAAGTGTTCCATGCAGTTCTTGTGTGGAAACTGAAACTTCAAGTTCCCTTCTTTTGAATTAATGATAGCACCTGTGGTACGATGAAAAGGTCTTCCAAGAATAATAGGACTAGAGGTTTTATTCCCCATATCCATGATTAGAAAATCAACAGGCACAAATGTCATATGCAATTCTACCATAACATCACTTACTTTTCCTAAAGCATGTTTAATAGAATCATCAGCAAGTGCAAGTTCAACAGAGTATTTTTAAAGATTCTTTAATTCAAGAACTTCATATAATTCTTTAGATAAAACAGAGACACTAGATCCTAGGTCTAATATAGCATGACGTGTCTCTTTTCCAATTGTTACTAATACCTTGGGGATCCATATATCCCCAAGCTTAGATGGTATCATAGCTTCTTTGTTGTACCTAGCAATTTTATGTTTTAAAACGTGACTAGCAATATAAGAACCAAAACTAACATGGTTAACATTAATAGAAGGATCACTAGCAACTTTTGTAAGATAGACATGAGTTCATGCAAGCTACAGTTCTCTAAGTCAAGTAGTGGTTCCTTGACTTCACTAAGCATCTTAACTTCTTCAACTTGTTTCTCTAACTCAATCAACATAGAGGATTATCACTTTTAGTTTCATTAACTTCTTCCTTTAAACCAACAAGATGAGACATAAATGGTAACAATTATTCAGGAAATTTCAACAATTCATTAAAAGTTTCCTCCAAAGTGAGAGGAACATTTTCAGTAATATTAATAGATCTCACTTTAATAACTGGTGATGCTTGTGGTTTCCCTGCAGACAAACTCAATAAAGTGGCTTGATTATCAGCTAGTTTTTAAAGGGCTTTGTCTAGTCCTTCAGCTTGAAGTTACAAGCCTTTCATATCAGAACTAATGGAAGCAACAGACTTATTCAACTCTTGTATCATGGTATTATGACTAGCAACTTGTTCCATAAGAATTTTATTAGCCTCAATATTATCATTACTTGGTGGCATAGGCTTCCATTTATTATCATTATTACCAGGATATGGAACAAAAGGACGGGTGTTTGGAACATATGGAGGTTTACTATAAGAGTTATAATTATTGTTACCAAACCAATTATTACTATATCTAACAACGTTAACATCAACATTCTCAGGATTATTACCAACTAGTTCTTGCAAAGGGACATTTTCAATATTTTGTTTATTAATAAAAGCAAGAATAGTATCCATTTTAGATAAAAAATCACTATTTTCTTCTATGGAGTTTACTTTCTTAGGGGGATTAGGTGCTGTTTCAGTATTCCATTGACTATAGTTTTGCAAAATACTCTCTAAGATGTTCTTAGCTTCTACTATAATTTTTCCCATAAAAACCCCTCCAGCAGCAGAATCAAGAATATTTCTAGACATGTAATTTAGACCATTAGAAAAAGAGTGTAGTATGGTCCATTCGTTAACTCCATGAGATGGACAAGTTCTAAGAATAACTTTTATCCTATCCCAAGCCATAGCAACATGTTCATTTTCATTTTTCCTAAAAGAAAGAATATTGTTTCTATTTTGCAAAATTTTAACAGGAGGATAATATTTCTTAATGAAAGCTTCTTTTAAATAATCCCAAGAATTAATACTATCAGTAGGTAGTGAATGCAACCACTCTTTAGCTTTTCCTCTAAGTGAAAATGGAAATAACTTCAGTTTTAGAATATCACTTTCCACATTTTTAAATTTTTGCATATCACATATTTCAACAAAATCATGAAGATGCATAGAGGCATCCTCCATAGCACTACCACCAAATTGTTCCCTAGTTATCAAGTTCAACAAACTAGGACTCACCTCATAACTCTCAGCTGTTATCTTAGGTGTAGCAATGGGCCTAGCAATAAATTGATCATTTGGAGTGTTTGTGTAGTCACACAACTTAGTTCTTTCTCCCATTTTAGCAAGTTTTTATGTATTTTTAATTTTTACTGCAAAACTGAAAATGAAATGAGACTAAATAATGCAAACCGAAATAACAAATGCAACACAAAATGCAAAACTGAAAATAAAATAACTAACCGAAATATAAAAGACAATAACAAAACAAAATAAAATGCTTTGAAGGTAAAAGATGGATAAGATGATGCTCACGTAGGTGCAACCTCCCCAAGCTTAGGTGTTTGCACACGTTGGTGATGATGTTGACTTTGTTGTGAGATATCCTTTCCACTTGTTCAACAACGGCACCCGAAAAGATCTTGCACAGTTGATGAAGACTTGTGGGACAACTCTTTACTTGCAGACTTCCCCGGCAACGGCGCCAGAAAATAGTCTTGATGGCGGAGTTGAGGGAAGTGGAAGTTGTTGTTCCTCTCCCCGGCAACGGCACTAGAAAATAGTCTTGATGACCGGAGATGACGTGCGTCAAAAGTATACGGTTAAGTTGAGACTCCAAGTGCAGACTGTATAGTAAGGGAAAGACTTATTTTCCACACGAGGGTGACTCGAGGGTTTATATCGAACACTCGGGGAAATGTGCCAAAAGTTGTTGTCTCTTTATCCTTCTTTATGAGACCTGCAAAACAAATTAAATTGTTTTGTGCTATCAACCTCACCAAGTGGTTGTCAAGCATAAGGTGTGAGTTAAAGATATGAAAATAACAAATGCAAACAAGAAATAAATATGCAATGATTATAAATAAATATGCAAGGATGGTGTAAACAATAATGGATGATGTTTTTGTGTTTTGTGTTGTGAATGCAAGATGTAAAAGTGTTTTTGTATTTTCGGATTTTTAAATGGCAGAAAATGAAAAATATTTATAAAGTGTTGGAAAGGTGTTTCTTATGATTAAAAATGGACCTGGGTTAATGGTTTCACAAATGCACTCTCTCTTTTATATAGTGGTAGATAATGAAACATAGGAATTGACATACGAGATTGCAACAAGACAAGTTATTAATAATATGGGATCACGTCCTAACATAGAGGTTCTTTTTAGTTATTAAACCTCTCTTATACTCCACCAAGATGCGAACTAAATCATAACACCCTAGTAATTAGGATAGATCAGAGTATAGCTTTAAGTTCTATGACATGAAGTTAAAATAAGAACATTCTAGATCTAGTCATGGAGAAGAGGCAAGGTCACCCACATCCCCGGTACCATGGTATTCCTTTTTATCCCTAGTGAAGCAACAAAGTAAGGTAAAATACCCAAGTGGATCGCGGAACTACTGTCACTTTCACCGCACTAGCCACCCCCCGTTACTCCAACTAATACACACGTTCCCCCTCACACGCCCTCATACATATGTTGGATCAAAACACATAAACAAGAACGAGGTACATAATATGCATCTACTTTCATAACATAGACATAACAATTGAAATCTTCAAACATATATCAACTTAAGAGATCCACCACAAAGGTATTACATAGATGACCGTAATCATGTTCAGCAGCTCATACGGTACTAATTAGTGAAGCTCAAGAGAGAGGAGAGATACATAAGTTACTTCCACAAACCACTCCTTCTTCATCATGGAGACGGTTAAGGAGTTGTTGGAGAAGATGGAGATCACGCCGGCAGCGCCCCGCCGGAGATTTCCCCCTCCAATCTACAGCTCTAGGTCTTTGTTTCGTGGTTTCTGTGTTTCTACGGCGCTCCTCCCAAAAAGCGCCGGGGGAGTATTTTTATAGGTGTTTTTAGGTCAAGACGAAGGCAGGGAGACGAAGATCGACTGCATCGGAGCCTCGAGGGCCCAGATGGGGTGCTCCACGCGGCCAAGGAATCTGGCCACGTGGGCCCACCCCTTGTGGTCCTCGGACTTCCTTTTGTGCGCTTCCTTGGCTCCTACTCCTTCTTCCTTCCAAAAAATGATCTCCGTGAAATATTAGGTCATTTGGACGTCGTTTGGGTCCCTGATACATCAAAATATAGAAGAGGGGGTTTTCTGACAGTGCAGGGTTAATTCCATAAAAATAGGGAAACTGTGAAATATTCCCAAAATCAATATAAAACATTGATATAAACCTTATATGATGCAAATACGGTTGAAATATAAGTAATACAATGCAGAGTTCATGTATGCATTTTACATGCATCAGCTAGTCGTCATTGTTTTGGGGGGAGATTATATTCTCAGATTGTGTTGTATCACTTATGCCATTAAATCATATCATGTCTTCGCATTGTGAGTAGTTCTCTCATGTTCCTTGGGGCATAGGATGGGTTGGCAATGATTTTCACTTAACATGTGTTGAGTATTTGGTCAAGTTTTTATCTTTTATGATTGTCTTGATGTACAATGTATGAGTGCACCATATATTGAGGAATGCATGTAAGGTGATCACCGTAGTGTAATGGATTGAGTAGGACGGGACGGAGTACAAGGACAGAAACCGTGGTCTGAGACTTGAAGTTACATCAGGGGGACATATATTGGGGACCCTAGAGTTTATAGCTATGGTGGGACAATTATGTCTTAATAGTTATTGTGTGTTCATTTACTTGGCCATGAGATCTATCACAAGGGGTTTTGTTTATTTATTTAACTACACCTAATTAAGGCTCCGTCCAAGAAGATTAAAACTTGACAAAATGTTTACCTTGTTATTCTAGAAATATTTATGCCATGAAGTCTATGTAGCCCTGGGAACGTTTTCCACTTATAAGAAACACACAATTGAGCTTGTCCTCTTGCTGCATAGAGGATTGGGCTTTCTCTCTTTGAGAGCTTTCACTCATCATATTCTATTTTCAGCGTTTTACTTTATTGCAAACTCTACACCAAAAACCAAAAAAACACTTGCATCATTTAATCATTTTAGTTTGTCTAGTGCATAGATAATAAGAGAAGTGACACTCTTATTTGAGAGGATAAATACTTATACCTTCTACTCCTCGTGGGATCGATACTAATACTTACACACAAAAGATTTCAATGATCCCCTATACTTGTGGGTATCAAGACATTTTCTGGCGCCGGCGTTGCCGGGGAGTGTAGCGCTTAAGTTTTTATTCATTTTTGCACTAGATATTTATTTACTTTCAGTATTGCATTTAGTTTAGTTTTACTTTCAGTTTTATATATTCAAAACACAAAAAATAAAATGAAAATGAAAATAACCACTAATTCTCCTGGTATGGAATGGATTCTGACTTTTTACTCTGGGTACATGAAAGCTTCTAAAATTGCCGAGGAATTTAGAGAATCAAAAGAAGGGATAAGACTAGAAGGTTTCACGAAAAGAATAAATTATATTGCTGAAGAGTGGGTTTTATTCCATAATGATACAACTTGCTGCTTTAAACATACATATAGACACTTTGAATTTCAATGTAGGTTCCATGAAGAACGTGTCATGGCATCTTACCATACTTATGATTGTAGTCATTTAGGGGTGGAACAAGTAGAGGAATTTTTACTTATTATGCATCTAGTGAATTGCACACCTTTGCTCATGAAAATGAAACTTGCCCTAGAGTTAAGAGATTCGAAAGAAAGGTTACTTCTATTCTTGAATATTGCATAGCCAACTTCTCTCAAAAAAATTATGTTGTTGACTATAATGAGAGGGGCAAGGTTCCCCAAGAAAGTACTAATGTTTTGCAGGAACAAGATGATGAAAACATAATCTTGGAAGAGGAAGTATGTGAAGAAGAGATTGAAATGGATATGTTCCAACCTAAGCTTGGGGAAGAGTTGGATCTTCCGACTTCACCTTCAACAAATGATAGTAACACTCAAACTCAAAGATCTTTCGTTATTTATGAGAACTCATGCTATGATGAGTGTGAAAATGAAAATTCTATGTCCTAGATGATAACCCATGCTATTGTGATGAAACTAATAATGCTCATTTACTTTTTAGTAATACTACTAGTGAACTTGTTGATGATAATGAGGAGTGTTTCTTAAATAAGCTATATGATAGTGTTTTAGATGATGGTCCTATGCTTATAGATAATCCTCCATGTTTAGTTGTTACTACTTTATGTGAGGATAAAAATGATATACTTGCTGCTTGTGACAATACTCTCACTCATGAGAGTCCTACTTTATTTTTGAATTCTCCTATTCACACCATGGAGGAGAAGCTTTTATATGTTGAAAAGTACTTATGTGGGCTGAAATTATCTTACACTAATAACCATTTCACCCATAACCATCCTTTTTATGGCGCTTCTTGCAATTATTTTGAGAGAGGAAAACATGCTAATAGCTCACATGATAGTTTTAATAATCCTCTATATGTTCCTAAGTTTGCAAAGTTGCACCTATCTAATAGTGGTTTTATCAAATTTGTTTCCCCTACTTGTAACTATTATGAAAGAGGAAGAAAGACTTACCTTTATGTTTCTACGTTATTTAAAATGCAACCTACTGATCATTACATGCATTGGTTACCACAAAATTGTTGTTATTTATTCATATATAAAATGCCAATGCATAGAAAAGGAGTTAGACTTAAAAGTTAATGGTTTAATGTTTTGTGGTGTGCTCTTTATGCTTTTATTTTCTATTCTGTTTGGGCACTCATGACCCACAAGTATAGGGGGTGTATCGTAGTACTTTCGATAAATAAGATTGTCGAACCCAACGAGGAGCAGAATGTGTTGACAACCTGTTTTAATTAGGAATTCACTGTAAATACTAGCAGACAAATTTTTAGGGGTTTTTGATATAGCAGATAAATAACGTACGAGTAAATAAAAGGGGTAATAATAAGTGAAGCGAGTAGCCCAATCCTTTTTAGAGCAAAGCACAAGCCGGTAGGTTTACTTATAATGACCAAACGTTCTTAAGGACACATGGGAAGTTCGTCTAGTGCTTTCGCTTCATATAGATGATAAATCTTTATGTTTTGATAAGTGTTGTGTGGGTGAACCTATGCTAATGCACCGCCCTTCCTAGGACTAATACACACTTCTGATTATACCCCTTGAAAGCATCCGCAAATACAAGAAAGTAATTAAGATAAATCTAACCACAGCCTTAAACTCTGAGATCCTGCTATCCCTCATGCATCGAGATACCAACGGGGGTTTAGGTTTCTGTCACTCTGGCAACCCCACAATTAATATTCGAATACACAATGCATTCCCCTAGGCCCATAAAGGTGAAGTGTCATGTAGTCGACGTTCACATGACACCACTAGAAGAATAGCACTACAACTTAAATATCAAACCATTAAATATTACTCAACATAGTGCACTACTAACATCTGGACTTCTCCCATGTCCTCAAGAACTAAACGAACTACTCACAAGACATCATATGGAACATGATCATAGGTGATATAATGATGAATAACAATCTGGACACTGTCGGAATATAGCCTCCGAAGAAGCTATGTGTGGTGTCAAACACTGGGGGCCTTAGAGCGCTGCCTCTGACCTCATGAGGCTCGACGAAGGAAATGAACAACACTACAGAGATTGACACTTGGTTTACCCAGGTTCAGGCCACCACGGAGGTGAATGCCCTACTCCTGCTTTGTTGTATTGCTTGGTAGAACTCGAGGAGCTACAATGGTGAAACGCCTAGAGATTCTAGGGTTTGTGCTTACAATGTCCCAACCCTTAGCCAGGTCGGGGTCTGCCCCCTTTTATAGGCGGCTGGCGGTCTTCGTCTTCAAACTCCATGGCGGGAGGGTTCTGAATGCTTCCAAACGGGGCTCTGCTCTTCTGCGGCTGCTTTGGAAAAAGCAGCCGACCATATCAGGCCTACGGCCCTGCTCTCCGGCGCCGTGGCTTGTCTTCTTCGTCTGCAACTCCAGTCGTAGCTCCTTTGGTACAGGATCGGTCGTCCTGGGTAAAGAGGGAAACAAAAGGCGGGGGGACAATGTGGGGACCCCGGACTAGCTGTCCGAAATACCCGATTATGTTTAACACAACGATCCCGTGATCAGTCTGTCGTTGCACATAATCCGAACTGAATACCAAAGTTTACATCCATTACAATACCGAATTAAAGTCTTACATAAACGGTCATTTAGACCTAGTCTTACATAGGTGCCTTCATGGGCCAAACCAAAATAATCAGCGGAAGCTAAGGCGTGGTAGACATCAAATCCTAGTGATGACCCGACAGGCAGTCGACTTATGAAGATCCTCAGTTGGCATAGATGTCGCCATACTCCTCCTGGGCGTAGTGCTCCTCGAAGTCTGGCTACGACAATAGCCAGGGACAAAACTAGTATGAGTACATTTGAATGTACTCGCAAACTACTCCAACATGAGTGCAGTAGTCTCATTTTTAGTTTCACACTTTTATTTATTTAAAACATCTCTGTATCTTTGTTGAAGAAGGTAAGAAGATTATAACTACTCTTAATGTCTCAGTTTTATTAGTTTTCTCCAAAAACTCCTCCTTTTCCGACCGTAAACCATCATGGTATATAATCTCCAACAACCTCATACCGATCCGTGGGTATAGGTGTATGGAACGTTCTCCACCTCCTTTTATTTTTAGAACTCAAACCTTTTTCCAAAACTTGCACATGGTCAAAGTAGGGCCTCTCAACTGTCCATATCCGAGGACTCGGCTATTCGAATAGTTTTAACCCTCTGCAGAGGTAGCACGCTTTTCCCACACTCATCCGATAACTCATCGTGTCAGCCACGTCTCGCCATACCAGGTGTATGCGAAGTTGAGTCACCGATCCTAGTCTGTCCTTTGCTCATGCTAGTATAGGATCCTGCCCATATGATACCTTCCATCGACACTTAACCCAGCCCGTCGGAATCTAAGTGTGAGGACTCATAGGTTTTATCTGGCGGTGTATAGGGGACATCCTTCTATCCTCCTCCTTATCTACTCTTAGAGTTTGAGCGAGGACCCAGGTCAGGGGTAGGTCATCAAACCATCCCCCTCATGCATAACGGAGTCATCTCCGTTGATGAGGTATCCCATACTAATATGAGCAAACTATATGACTAAGCCCTTTCCCATATGTGGGTAAATGTGGTCGCACAGAGTATCGGCTGATTGACGTAAGTACCAAGACACAATGTGCGTTTTATCAAAACCACCATTCTCCTTTTCTTCAATTCACCACCACATCTTGGTGCTTCATAGTCACACGAGGTTTCAAAGGAGTTTTGAATAAAACAATCTTTATTTTTCCCATCCTATAATTTATCATATATTTGTACATAGGGTGGCAAAATAATTTCCATATATTTTTTTGAAAAGATTTTATAAAAACCTTTGCTTTAAAATGACTTTGTAAAAATAGATGCATGTATTAGGGTGCAAGCTCAGAGAGTAGCTTGCCTTGCTCGGCAAAGTGATCCTGGTCTTGATCTTCAGGTTCCACAAATCCTTCCTCCTCGATATATCCGGCAACGTTCTCGTCTAATACACAATCAAGCAATACAAACAATCACTAACCTACTCAATCAATCACCACAACAATACAATCTCAACTACTCTAAATAGCCACTTCATATATCAAACAATACAATTTGGTTTCAATTTAATTGAATTAGCCATTATTCAATTATATCTTAATTAGGGCAGAAACTAGTTGAACATGTTTAATTACATAACTTAAGTTCTGTTGGTCACAAAAATACAAACTAAATTTCTACGGAAAGCTACTGATGTGTAGAATATAACACAATTGGATTTGGTTCATTTGGAGTTACCAAACTCCCTACACAATGGTTTGAATTCAGAAGCTTAATAATCAAGTTTTAGCTACTAATTAAGTTCTGTTGATCTAAAAATTAAATCCTTTTAGGGGTGACTAACCATGACTAAATGTGATCCAATAAAATTGGTCTTAACTAATTTGGCCTAACAGAGTATCAGAAACAAACAAGTTTATATTTTAAACCTTATTTGGCATTTTTAATACTATATTTTTATTGTTTATCCAAATGAGGTGAAACTACTCGGGTTGGATAGACAATTTCATAAGCTTTCCAGAACATTTGGATTTGATTTATTTGGAGTTATAAATTTCAAGTTATGGAATTTCAAAGTTTAATCCAGTACTGATTTCTAATTAATTCCAAAAATCGAAGTTGAACTCTGAGTGGATAATGTTGAGAATCCTGACGGGTGGGGTCCACTCGTCAGTGACTCAACAGAAAACGATTCGCGCGCTGGAAATGTTTAAAAGTCTGACGTGTGGGGCCCACACGTCAGCCTCTCTTTTTCTAAACGAATCGGTATGGTACCGTTGGATCATCCAACGGTCCACGTTCATCCACGCCAGTGGAGAACGGCGGCGACCTAAACCGAGCGGCGCGACGGCGCCGGCGACGGCACGGTGGACGGGCGGCTCACCTAGGGGCTCGGAAGGCTGCGGCGAGGGTGCAGGAGGGGTGCGGCGGTTCGGGGAAGCCTCTGGACGGAGTTGTACGGGCTGGGGAGGCTCCTGGCGTCGACGGCGACGAGCAGCTCCTCCTCCGCGGCCGTGCTCCAACTCCGGCGAGTCTTCTACGTCGTTCCTGGGCACGATCCAGAGGGGAAAAGGGGGCGAGTGAGTGCGGGGTTCATGGGGAAGAGAGTGCCGGCCAGAGAGAAGAGAAAGGGAGGCCAGCACGGCTCGGCCGTGGTCGTCGTCTACCTCGGGCACGGCGAGCTCGAGGGTGGCCACGGGCGGCTGAGGCTTCGCGGCTACGGCTCCGCCCTCCTGGCGGTGCACGAGAGGGGGTGGTGTGAGGGGGAGAGGCAGTGGTGAGGTGTGGAGGAATGGGGTGCTCGGGGGGGGGGGGGGGGGGGGGGGGGATTTATACCCGAGCTCCGGTCCATGGTGGACACGGCGCTGGGGTGGTCCAGGGGACGGCCGGGCTCGCCATAGGGGCGGTGGGGGTGCGGCTACGGTGTCGGGAGGGAGAGGGGCACGGCGGGCGACGTGGAGGCGAGCTGCGCGTGCTCGACGTGGGGGACGGCCGTGAGAACGCTCGGGCGGCGCTCGACGTGCACGGCGTGGCGCGAGGGCTGCGGGAGCGGGATGCTGCTGGACGCTCTGCTGCGCTGAGAGGGAGCAGCGGGGTGAGAAAGAGAGGGGGGGGCCTGGCGCTGGGGCGTCGTGGAGCGGCGAGGTCGACGCGCTGTCCGTGGGTCGGCCATGGCGAGCGGCGGGCACGGGCGCGTGCAAGGGGGGGAGCGGGGTGCTGCGGGTGCCGGTGTCTGTGTCCAAGGGGGCAGGAGAGCGAAGGAGAGGGGGGGGGGGGGGCACGGCGCGGGTCACCACGGCGTCGACACCTCCTCCTTCCACCGCGCCGACCACGGCGACGTGCGCACGGCGGCCTGTCCCCTGGCGGCGTCCACAAGGTGTTCGGCGAAATGCCTGAACCAAAATTAAATTCAAATTTTTGAATTTTATTTTTATAATTTGTTTCACACATGTTTGCAAGTATTTGTTGTGCACTTTAATTATTTATTGAGCAAGTGCAAAATAGCACATTTTGTGATTGGAATGAGATAAAGAAAGAAATATAAATTTGAATTTAAGTTTTTGAATTGAATGTTTAAAGAGGGAAAAGTTGTGGAACTAAAATAAGAGGGTTTATATTACCACTCCATTGAATATGGTTTGAAAATAAATAGATTTCTTAATTTGGGAAATAGTGTGACATGTGTCACATTGTTTGTAGTGTTTTATATTTTGTTTTGTTTATTTTCTTTTCTTCAAACTTTTAATTAGAGCTAACAACCAACACATTTACAAGAAATAACAATCACAAGCAAAATATGAAATCAACACACATTAATTCATAAGAAAAGTTTTTGTTGGCCCATATTTTTGATATAATAATTCATATTAAATTTTTGGGGTGTTACAGATCCTTCCCCCCTTAAAATAAATCTCGTCCCGAGATTTGCTAGGTTTGGGCACTAAAGAGGGTTGGGAATTCGCTTCTAAGATAGTCTTCGCGTTCCCAAGTTGCTTCATCTTCAGAGTGGTTAGTCCACTGGACCTTGTAGAACTTGATCGCGCGCCTTCGGGTAAGACGAACATCTTCGTCGAGAATCTTGATGGGTCTCTCACGGTAAGTCAGATCTTGATTCAGGTCGATGGAATGGTGGTCGATGTTTTTGAAAACATCAGGCTGGTCAGGAACTTCAAGACATTTCCGGAGCAAGGAAATGTGGAAGACATCGTGGTAATCTGCTAACTCTTGAGGCAACTCCAGTTGATAAGACACTTCTCCTCGACGGGCAATGATCTTAAAGGGTCCAATATATCTTGGTGCCAATTTTCCTTTGACATGGAAACGCTGCATTCCTTTAAGGGGTGTCACTCGGAGATAGACATAATCTCCGATACTGAAGGTGACATCACGACGCTTGGGATCAGCGTAACTCTTCTGACGGGATTGGGCGGTTTTGAGTCGCTCACGGATAAGCTGGACTTGTTCCTCAGCCTCACGGAGGGTATCTGGTCCAAACAGTTTGCCTTCTCCGGTGTCGGACCAATTCAGGGGCGTACGACACCTTCTGCCGTATAGGGCTTCAAAAGGGGCCATTTGCAGACTAGACTGGTAACTATTGTTGTAGGAGAACTCTGCAAATGGAAGACAATCTTCCCACTTGGATCCATAGGATAAAACACACGCGCGAAGCATGTCCTCTAATATCTGGTTCACTCTCTCAGTTTGGCCTCCGGTCTGGGGATGATAAGCTGTGCTAAATGCTAACTTGGTTCCGAGGGCTTCGTGTAGGGCTTTCCAGAACCTTGAGGTGAATTGTGTGCCTCTATCCGATACAATCCTCTTAGGCACACCATGCAGGCTTACTATTCTGGAAATATACAGGTCGGCTAACTGATTTCCCCGATAGGTGGTGTTGACGGGAATAAAATGGGCAACCTTGGTTAGTCTATCAACGATGACCCAAATTGAGTCATGGCCTCGGTTGGATCTTGGAAGTCCAGTGATAAAATCCATTCCAATCTCATCCCACTTCCACTCGGGAATTTTCAAGGGTTGAAGCAATCCAGCGGGTCGCTGATGTTCAGCCTTGACTCGCTGACAGATATCACACTTGGCTACAAAAACACCAATCTCTCGCTTCATTCCGTGCCACCAAAATCTTTCACGAAGGTCTTGGTACATTTTGGTTCCGCCGGGGTGGATTGAATAGGGGGTCTCGTGGGCTTCCTTTAGGAGTAACTCCTTAAGTTCCGTGACATTGGGGAGACAGATACGACCATTGAATCTCAACACTCCTTCAGCACCTTCGGTAAAACCAGGCGCTTTACCGAGAGAAATCTTCTTCTTAATTCCTTCTATGCTCTCATGACCTTTCTGGGCTTCCTTGATTTGCTCTATCAGGTTTGGGGCTAACTCTAAATTGGCGAGATAACCGCGGCTAACAAGTTCTAGTCCAAAATCTTGGAACTCTTTGAACAAGGCTGGCTGTTCGACTTGGATCAAGGCATTCAGGGTGCAGGGTTTGCGACTAAGGGCATCGGCAACTACATTAGCCTTTCCGGGGTGATAATGGATACCGATATCATAATCCTTGATTAATTCCATCCACCTTCTCTGTCGCAGATTTAACTCCTTCTGGGTGAAGATATACTTCAAGCTCTTATGATCCGTATAGATCTCGCAATGATGTCCCGCAAGATAGGAGCGCCACGTCTTCAGAGCAAGAACAACAGCGGCTAACTCCAGGTCATGGGTTGGGTAGTTCTCTTCATGTGGTCGCAACTGCCGAGACAGATACGACACCACCTTGCCTTCTTGCATCAGAACGCAACCAAGTCCGAGGCGTGATGCATCGCAATACACGTCGAAACTCTTGGTGACGTCTGGCATAATCAGGACAGGGGTTGAGGTCAATCTCTTCTTCAATTCCTGGAAGCTCTCTTCACACTTCTGAGTCCATTCAAACTTCTTGTCCTTTTTCAGCAGTTGGGTCAGGGGTTTGGCTATACTGGAGAATCCTTCAACGAACTTGCGGTAGTAACCCGCTAGTCCGAGAAAGCTTCGGATTTCAGTCACACTAGTTGGGGCTTCCCAGTTCACAATGGCTTGGATCTTCTCTGGGTCAACAGAAATTCCTCCCGCAGACACAACATGTCCGAGAAATGCTACTTCACTGAGCCAAAACTCACACTTGCTAAGCTTGGCATACAACTGGTGTTCTCGGAGGGTTGCTAAAACTAGACGCAGGTGTTCAGCATGCTCTTCTTCGGTTTTGGAGTAAATAAGGATGTCATCGAGGAAAACTACCACGAACTTGTCAAGATACTCCATGAAGATCTTGTTCATGAGGTTCATAAAATAGGCTGGGGCATTGGTCAGACCGAAGGACATTACGGTGTATTCAAATAAACCGTAGCGGGTGGTGAAGGCAGTCTTTGGAATGTCCGTCTCTCGGATTTTTAACTGATGATATCCTGACCGAAGATCGATCTTGGAAAAGACTCGGGCTCCGTTCATCTGGTCGAACAGATCTTCGATCTTTGGAAGGGGATACTTGTTCTTAATGGTCACATCATTTAACTTGCGATAATCCACACACAGGCGTGTGGTACCGTCTCTCTTATCCACAAAAATAATGGGTGATCCCCAGGGTGAAGCACTTGGGCGAATAAGTCCTTTGCTGAGCATATCTGCTAATTGCTTCTTCAACTCAACCAGTTCTTCCGGATTCATCCGATAAGGCCTTTGGGATATAGGGGCTGTGCCTGGGATAAGTTCAATGATGAACTCAATATCCCGGTCTGGCGGCATACCAGGCAATTCTTCAGGGAAGACATCTCGGAACAAGTGAACAACACGGATCTCATCTAGGGTGGGTCGAGCTATGCTCTCATGGCATCTTGGTTGGGGTCGACTGGTTTCTGACACATACTCCACTTCTACTTCTTTGTCGGTGGTGAGGGATACCGCTCTTCTGGCGCAGTCAATTCGACCACGGTACTTGGCTAGCCAATTCATACCCAGTATGACATCTATTCCTTGGGTTCCTAGAATGATTAAGTCGACTAGGAACTTTTCCCCTTTGATCTCAAGGGAAACGTCCGGGCAAAACGACTTGGTATCTATGGTGGATTCTGGGATTTGGATGACCATGGGTTTGGGTAAGAGGTTTCCGACTAAACCTCCCTTAGCAACAAATTCTTGGGTAACGAAAGAATGGGTAGCACCAGAATCAAACAGAACAGTTGCAGGTACTGAGTTGACAAGGAACGTACCCAGCACAACATCTGGCGCATCCATGGCCTCTTCAGCGTTGATGTGGTGCAGACGTCCCTTGGCAACAGCAACATTTCCGCGGGGTGCGGGGTTCTTGCCATTTCCATTACGGCCTTGGCCATTGTTCGGCGCTTGAGCATCGGGGCGTGGACCATTCTTCTTAGGATTGGGGCATTCTTTGGAGTAGTGACCTTTAGTGCCGCAATTAAAGCAGACAACATTGGCATTGCGGTTGAAGTTGTTAGAGTTCCCTCCGGGACGGGTGTTGTCGTTGGGACGGTTGAAGTTGTTTGGGTTGTTTGGGCGATTAGGGTAATTGGGGCGTGGGGTTGGTGGCGGTCGATAGGCTGGCTTGGGGTTTTGTGGGTAGGTGCGAGGCTTCTGGCTGCTCGAACCTTCCTGGGCAATCATTCTCCTCTTACGACCTTCAAACATGGACTTACGCTTGGTCTCCAGCTGGATGGCTTTGTCCACAAGTGACTCCAAATCAACAAAGTCATGGATAACCAAAGCACACTGCAGCTCATCATGAAGTCCATTCATGAAACGCTCCATCTTCCTCCTCTCGGTGTCGGTGTCATCAGGGGCATACCGAGATAAGTCAGTGAACTCATCCAGGTAACCGACCACATCTCTACTTCCCTGCCGCAACTTGCGGAATTCCTCCTTTCTCTCAATGAGTCCGCCGGGAATGTGCTTTTTGCGGAACTTCTCCTGGAACTCAACCCAGTTGATAACATAACCAGCTTGCTGGATAGCCTTGGTAGCTTCCCACCAAGACCGTGCAGGTCCTGCAAGATAGTGGGTCGCATACAGCACCTTCTCAGGTTCTCCCACGGCTGCAACTTCCAGGTTGTTGTTAATGGTGCGAAGCCAATCCTCGGCCTCTAGTGGGTGAAGTCCCTTGGAATAGGTGGGTGGGTTGGTCTTCTGAAAGTCGCTCAAAGTGGACCGCTGATTTCCTTCACCATTGCCATTGCCATTGCCATTGTTGTTGTTGTTGTTGTTGTTGTGAGCGGCAGCGATCTGCTGCAGGGCAGCGATATGAGCTTGACGCTCTGCCCGGGCAGCTTGGCGTTCCTCCATGATAAGCGCAAGAAGTTGGGCGGTGGTTGGTTCCGGTGGGGGTGGTGGTCCTCCATCCGTGTTGGAGCGACGAGTGTCCACCATCCTGAAGCACACCGGGTATAAGGGGCAAGCAAAAAGGTTTTGACCAAGGAAAAAGGTTGGTTTCGCGTAATGGTTGATTTCTTAAGGATTATAGGAGAAACATTTTACACAGATTAACAAGACTAGCACACACTTATATAGCACAATCATTACATCAAGAGTTCACTACATCAAGCTTACAACATTTTCCCTTAAGCTAATGTACATAGTGCAAGTTCCAAAAGAACCACTACTTCGACTCTACTAGCGATTGGGGGTCAACCTAATCCTGCGGTAGTACTCAAGTCACTCGCCTACTGAGGTGGAACCTCAGGCTCTGCTACGTCAGCATCGGACTGGTAGGGTGGCTCCTCTGGGTCCTCCTCCTCGTCATCCTCCTGCTCATAGTCCATCTCCTCCAGATAGTCGTCATCGTCGCTGAGGAAAGCGTTGTTCTCCTTGCGGAGATCCTCGCCCTCCTCCTCCATCTCGTCAGTACGGAGCTCCAGATCCTCGATCAGCTCGTCCTGCTCTGCCACCTTCTTGCGGAGCTTCGCTATGGTCTTCCTCATCTGGGTCCTCTTCTTGAGAAGAGCGACCTTCTCCTCCTTCAGCTGTGCCTCACTCTCGCGACTCTCCTTGAGCGAGAGGCGCTCAAAGTGAGACCGAAGTCTAGCGCACCTCAGATCCTCCTGGGTGCGAAAGAGCATAATCTCCATGTCCAAGATATACTCTCCGAACGTCGGGTGTAGAGGGGATCGAATAGGGTGTCCATCAACGGTGCGTCTCCCGTAGAACTGGAAACGAGAGTCCACCAACTCCGCCTTGTGCTCCTCACAAAGCCGGGATAGAATCCGCTGCATGGAACGGCACAGTCCGTCGTCCCAGTGGACTTCCATGGTGGTAAAGATGAGTGTCCTGGATCCGGGGGACTTGATGTTCCCGCGAACAGACGCCTCGACCAACCAAGACAGGTTCCCGTTGCCGGGAGTGTCCACCTGGGCTCCCTTAAACTCAGGAGTGGGGCGACCTAACAGCTTGGTCAACTCGAACAGGTCCTTCTCGAACATCAACTTGCCGTCCTTCTCAAGCTGAACGAACTCGGTGAAATGGATCGCCATCTACAATTTTTTTATTCAAATTTTTAAGTTAGTGAGACGACATGTGTATCAAAATTTTAAATGTAGTGAGGCAACAAGTGAGCAAATTTTTTAAGTTTAATAGAGTGACGGGTGTGTCCAATTTTTAAGGATATAAGGGAAAACGTAATATTTAGTGAGAGTAGAACTTTTCATAAGTGAGAGGATTAGAGATAAGCATTTTTCGAAAATACTTCATTCCTTTATTCTTTTAGAACTTACTTTTGTAACTCCTACCTAGCGACCATGCTAATCTAAGGCTCCTAAAGTCGAGATGGCTCTGATACCAGGTCTGTGGGGACCCCGGACTAGCTGTCCGAAATACCCGATTATGTTTAACACAACGATCCCGTGATCAGTCTGTCGTTGCACATAATCCGAACTGAATACCAAAGTTTACATCCATTACAATACCGAATTAAAGTCTTACATAAACGGTCATTTAGACCTAGTCTTACATAGGTGCCTTCATGGGCCAAACCAAAATAATCAGCGGAAGCTAAGGCGTGGTAGACATCAAATCCTAGTGATGACCCGACAGGCAGTCGACTTATGAAGATCCTCAGTTGGCATAGATGTCGCCATACTCCTCCTGGGCGTAGTGCTCCTCGAAGTCTGGCTACGACAATAGCCAGGGACAAAACTAGTATGAGTACATTTGAATGTACTCGCAAACTACTCCAACATGAGTGCACTAGTCTCATTTTTAGTTTCACACTTTTATTTATTTAAAACATCTCTGTATCTTTGTTGAAGAAGGTAAGAAGATTATAACTACTCTTAATGTCTCAGTTTTATTAGTTTTCTCCAAAAACTCCTCCTTTTCCGACCGTAAACCATCATGGTATATAATCTCCAACAACCTCATACCGATCCGTGGGTATAGGTGTATGGAACGTTCTCCACCTCCTTTTATTTTTAGAACTCAAACCTTTTTCCAAAACTTGCACATGGTCAAAGTAGGGCCTCTCAACTGTCCATATCCGAGGACTCGGCTATTCGAATAGTTTTAACCCTCTGCAGAGGTAGCACGCTTTTCCCACACTCATCCGATAACTCATCGTGTCAGCCACGTCTCGCCATACCAGGTGTATGCGAAGTTGAGTCACCGATCCTAGTCTGTCCTTTGCTCATGCTAGTATAGGATCCTGCCCATATGATACCTTCCATCGACACTTAACCCAGCCCGTCGGAATCTAAGTGTGAGGACTCATAGGTTTTATCTGGCGGTGTATAGGGGACATCCTTCTATCCTCCTCCTTATCTACTCTTAGAGTTTGAGCGAGGACCCAGGTCAGGGGTAGGTCATCAAACCATCCCCCTCATGCATAACGGAGTCATCTCCGTTGATGAGGTATCCCATACTAATATGAGCAAACTATATGACTAAGCCCTTTCCCATATGTGGGTAAATGTGGTCGCACAGAGTATCGGCTGATTGACGTAAGTACCAAGACACAATGTGCGTTTTATCAAAACCACCATTCTCCTTTTCTTCAATTCACCACCACATCTTGGTGCTTCATAGTCACACGAGGTTTCAAAGGAGTTTTGAATAAAACAATCTTTATTTTTCTCATCCTATAATTTATCATATATTTCTACATAGGGTGGCAAAATAATTTCCATATATTTTTTTGAAAAGATTTTATAAAAACCTTTGCTTTAAAATGACTTTGTAAAAATAGATGCATGTATTAGGGTGCAAGCTCAGAGAGTAGCTTGCCTTGCTCGGCAAAGTGATCCTGGTCTTGATCTTCAGGTTCCACAAATCCTTCCTCCTCGATATATCCGGCAACGTTCTCGTCTAATACACAATCAAGCAATACAAACAATCACTAACCTACTCAATCAATCACCACAGCAATACAATCTCAACTACTCTAAATAGCCACTTCATATATCAAACAATACAATTTGGTTTCAATTTAATTGAATTAGCCATTATTCAATTATATCTTAATTAGGGCAGAAACTAGTTGAACATGTTTAATTACATAACTTAAGTTCTGTTGGTCACAAAAATACAAACTAAATTTCTACGGAAAGCTACTGATGTGTAGAATATAACACAATTGGATTTGGTTCATTTGGAGGTACCAAACTCCCTACACAATGGTTTGAATTCAGAAGCTTAATAATCAAGTTTTAGCTACTAATTAAGTTCTGTTGATCTAAAAATTAAATCCTTTTAGGGGTGACTAACCATGACTAAATGTGATCCAATAAAATTGGTCTTAACTAATTTGGCCGAACAGAGTATCAGAAACAAACAAGTTTATATTTTAAACCTTATTTGGCATTTTTAATACTATATTTTTATTATTTATCCAAATGAAGTGAAACTACTTGGGTTGGATAGACAATTTCATAAGCTTTCCAGAACATTTGGATTTGATTTATTTGGAGTTATAAATTTCAAGTTATGGAATTTCAAAGTTTAATCCAGTACTGATTTCTAATTAATTCCAAAAATCGAATTTGAACTCTGAGTGGATAATGTTGAGAATCCTGACGGGTGGGGTCCACTCGTCAGTGACTCAACAGAAAACGATTCGCGCGCTGGAAATGTTTAAAAGTCTGACGTGTGGGGCCCACACGTCAGCCTCTCTTTTTCTAAACGAATCGGTATGGTACCGTTGGATCAAGATCCAACGGTCCACGTTCATCCACGCCAGTGGAGAACGGCGGCGACCTAAACCGAGCGGCGCGACGGCGCCGGCGACGGCACGGTGGACGGGCGGCTCACCTAGGGGCTCGGAAGGCTGCGGCGAGGGTGCAGGAGGGGTGCGGCGGTTCGGGGAAGCCTCTGGACGGAGTTGTACGGGCTGGGGAGGCTCCTGGCGTCGACGGCGACGAGCAGCTCCTCCTCCGCGGCCGTGCTCCAACTCCGGCGAGTCTTCTACGTCGTTCCTGGGCACGATCCAGAGGGGAAAAGGGGGCGAGTGAGTGCGGGGTTCATGGGGAAGAGAGTGCCGGCCAGAGAGAAGAGAAAGGGAGGCCAGCACGGCTCGGCCGTGGTCGTCGTCTACCTCGGGCACGGCGAGCTCGAGGGTGGCCACGGGCGGCTGAGGCTTCGCGGCTACGGCTCCGCCCTCCTGGCGGTGCACGAGAGGGGGTGGTGTGAGGGGGAGAGGCAGTGGTGAGGTGTGGAGGAATGGGGTGCTCGGGGGGGGGGGGGGATTTATACCCGAGCTCCGGTCCATGGTGGACACGGCGCTGGGGTGGTCCAGGGGACGGCCGGGCTCGCCATAGGGGCGGTGGGGGTGCGGCTACGGTGTCGGGAGGGAGAGGGGCACGGCGGGCGACGTGGAGGCGAGCTGCGCGTGCTCGACGTGGGGGACGGCCGTGAGGACGCTCGGGCGGCGCTCGACGTGCACGGCGTGGCGCGAGGGCTGCGGGAGCGGGATGCTGCTGGACGCTCTGCTGCGCTGAGAGGGAGCAGCGGGGTGAGAAAGAGAGGGGGGGGCCTGGCGCTGGGGCGTCGTGGAGCGGCGAGGTCGACGCGCTGTCCGTGGGTCGGCCATGGCGAGCGGCGGGCACGGGCGCGTGCAAGGGGGGGAGCGGGGTGCTGCGGGTGCCGGTGTCTGTGTCCAAGGGGGCAGGAGAGCGAAGGAGAGGGGGGGGGGGGGGCACGGCGCGGGTCACCACGGCGTCGACACCTCCTCCATCCACCGCGCCGACCACGGCGACGTGCGCACGGTGGCCTGTCCCCTGGCGGCGTCCACAAGGTGTTCGGCGAAATGCCTGAACCAAAATTAAATTCAAATTTTTGAATTTTATTTTTATAATTTGTTTCACACATGTTTGCAAGTATTTGTTGTGCACTTTAATTATTTATTGAGCAAGTGCAAAATAGCACATTTTGTGATTGGAATGAGATAAAGAAAGAAATATAAATTTGAATTTAAGTTTTTGAATTGAATGTTTAAAGAGGGAAAAGTTGTGGAACTAAAATAAGAGGGTTTATATTACCACTCCATTGAATATGGTTTGAAAATAAATAGATTTCTTAATTTGGGAAATAGTGTGACATGTGTCACATTGTTTGTAGTGTTTTATATTTTGTTTTGTTTATTTTCTTTTCTTCAAACTTTTAATTAGAGCTAACAACCAACACATTTACAAGAAATAACAATCACAAGCAAAATATGAAATCAACACACATTAATTCATAAGAAAAGTTTTTGTTGGCCCATATTTTTGATATAATAATTCATATTAAATTTTTGGGGTGTTACAGACAACCTCTGTCCGTGGCGCCGTCTTGCACCAGAATAGCAAGTATTGGGGGCACGACCCTGGACGGCGGCCATGGTCCCTTCCTTTAATCACCAAAGAAGCGAGCCTTGGCGGTCGTCGGTCTGGGGCGCGGTGATAGGCAATGGCCTCTGACGCCGTGAGGGGCCCATGGCCTGCGCCGATATGTGGGTTCCCTGCAAAGGTGTTCCCCGGGGGGACCTTGCTTCACCCATCGCGATGGGGCCTGAGGAGGCAGGGTGAAAACCCTAGCGAGGCCCTCGTGTGGTGCCCTCCGGAGGCCCTTGGGGGCAGGGATATCAACGCCTCCCGATGCACGATCCTGGTCGCCCGACTGTGGTTGAAGTGTTAGCCATCCTCCTTATTGCGCCGCGGAGAGGCCCACCCCAAGGTACCCTGGTTTCCAATGGGCCGACAGTAGCCCCCGGGC
The DNA here is from genome assembly GCA_026929855.1 of Poa annua. Lineage (NCBI taxonomy): Eukaryota > Viridiplantae > Streptophyta > Magnoliopsida > Poales > Poaceae > Poa > Poa annua. The sequence goes on from CM049434.1 coordinate 60,373,728, forward strand.
CTACGGGGGCCACGGGTTTTTACCCGTGGGCCAGCGTAGGGCCAACAATGTCCGAGACCGAGGTGCCGAACGGGTGTACATGTCGCGCTGAGCGATTTCTGGCATCACGCTCCACTCCCGCGCGACGCTTGGGAAACCGTTCCTGCCATAAAACTGCGCCACGCCGCTCCGAGCCAGTAACTGCTCCCCATCTCCGGATTCGCAATCCTTCCTTCTCCTGCACACCTTCTCCTCGCCCCCCACGCCTGTAGTCAGAATGGCCGGCGGCAAGCATATTGCAGTGGCGCGGGGGAAAAAGCTCGTGGTGACGGGCCAGCCCAAGGCTCTCGAGCCGTCCCGGTTGAACTGGCCGAGCAAGGTGGACGAGCATTGGTACGCCTTCGCCAGCAAGTCCAATGAGCACAAAGTCTCTGATGTGCGCCACGGCGCCGTCTCGGTGGCGCAGCTCCACCGAATTCCCATTCTTCCTCCGCGCCGTCATCGGGGGCCTGGTGCCGCCGTTCTCTGATTTCTTCAATGCGGTTCTGGAGCACTACCAGATCTGCACGCTCCACTTCCAGCCCAACTCCATCATCATCCTCTCGATCTTTGCCTACCTCTGCGAGGCCTACCTGGGCGTGGAGCCCTCCGTAGCACTCTTCCGCAGCTTCTACAGTCTCCGCCTCACGGCGAGGGACAAATGCAACGGGTGCGCCTCCTTCTACCTCGTCGACGCCAGGTCCCCCTTCTACATTCCCATGAGCGCCCTCAAGAAGGTGGAGGGCTACCGCTCCCGCTGGGTCTTCATGGATGCGCAAACGGCGAGTACCCTTTACCAGACTCCAGTGGCGCCGGCGGCAAAAAACCCTGGCTGGGAGAGCGAGGTGCTGGAGGGCGAGGGGGTTGGTCCACTGATGCGGAGCATCAGGCGCTTGCAGCGAGAGGGCCTTACAGGGGCGATGGTGGTACGGGAATTCTTGTCGTGCCGCATCGCCCCCCTCCAAAGGCATGGGCGCCCTGTCTTGGAGTATACCGGCGCGGAGGACCCTATGCGCCTGTACATGGGCGATCCCCAAGACGACCTGGTCGAGGACCTGATGAGGACCATCCTGGCAGTGCCTCCCGAAGGTGCTCCGGCATCAGGGCTCCGGCCGCGACCCTTGTACCGCCGACGGCGGGAGGAATGGGCTGCCCTGGTTGACTCCCTCCCTTGCTTCGACCAGTGGGGGGTCCTCGCGAGGGGTCAGGAACGGCGGGAGGAGAACCCCTTGGCGGTGGAGACAGTGGCCCCTAGCCTTCAGGAGGCATCCTCCTCGGGCTTGCCGGTCGCCGGCTCGCTCTCGGCTCCCTTGGATGTGGAGTCCTCGTCCAGCAACAGCGAGGACCTCCCTTCGAGCGACGGTAGTGATAGCGACGGCGGCTCGTCGGACGGCGGGGGGAGCCCTCCCGCAATTGTAGTGGTGTTCATGGGCTCCCTTACTCAAGGCCCGAGCTCCTTCCTCAGGAGGTCCGTTGGGTCATCCTCTCTCCTCGGGAAGAGGGTCAAATGGGTGGACCCTGCTCAGTAAGCCTCTTTCCTTTTCAGTCCTCCGTAGCTCTCTGCTTGTCGTCGCCTAACTGCGCGCTCCTTGCAGGGAGGTAGTGGACACGGAGGAGGCCCGAGCCCGGGCCGCAGCACTCGGGGAGTCTGGCGAGTCCGTTGAAGAGCCTTTGCTGCATCGGCAGAAAAGGCTTCGGATGACGGGCGCCCCCACTACTCCCCGTGATGCGCCCCCCTCCTCCGCGGCTTTTCCTCCCCCCACGGCGGGGGCGGCCGTCGGTGAGGCTATCCTTCGAGGGAGGCGCTCGAAAGCCAACGCAGAGCGACTCTCGCTCCGCCTCGGACGTGAAGAGGCGAGCGATGACGACGGCTGCCAGCCCCCGTGTCCTCCTGGCGCGGGCGGGGAGAATCCTCGTCCTCCGGCCCAAGATTCGGTAGAGCCACGAGTGCAAACATCTGCGGAGGCCGCGTAGGACCTGGTGGTCGTTGAGGATGACAGCGAAGAAGAGGGTCCGGCGGCCCCTCTGCCCGCCCCGAAGACAGGAGATGCCACCGGCACCTCGGGTGGCCTTGCGACTGGGGGGCCCTCTGTCCCAAGCACAAGCCGGGCTCTCGTCCCCCAGGAGAGGAGGCACCTCCTTCTTGATGGGGAGCTGATCAGCGTTGCTCACAACGTCCTTGAGGAGCTCCGCCTTTCTCACGAGCTTGAAGTGTAGAGGACGGCTAGCGAGCGGCGCCGCCTCGCCGAGGGTTTTGCTGCGCTGGAAAAGGCGGTGGAGGTGGGCCGTCGTTAGGACGCGGCGGCCCGCTCAACCCTGGAGGAGGCGAATCGCCAGCCTGCCGAGATCCGGGCGAGCGTGGCCCAGGAAGCTCAGGAGATCCTGGAGCACGCCAGGGGCGACCTAGAGAGGATCCAAGACCGGGAGATCTCCCTCCTGAGGGAGAGGCATCAGCTACTAAGTGATGTCTCCCAACGCGAGGAAGTCCTGAAGCTTCGCCAGCTTGACTGCGACCGCCGCGAAGAACACTTCGCCAACCGGGAAGAGGCTGTGGTAGCCCTAGAGGCCCAGGCTCAAGATCGCGCCCGTGATGACGGCGAGAGGCGCTCAGCACTGGACGCCCGCGCAGTCGAGCTGGAGGTGAGGTCTAATGCCCTGGGGTGGTACGCGCGGCCCTCGACACTCGGGAGGCCCGAGTTCTGGAGGCCGAGTCGACCGCTATCGCTCGTCACGAGAGAGCCAACCAGAAGCTCATTGCCCGCCAGGCTGAGTACGAGAAAGAGGCCAACGAGAGGAAAGACTCGGCCATCCTGGCGGCTCAACGAAAGTATCGCAAAGCCATGTCGGAGCAGGAGTCACGCTTCTCCTCGAGGCAGACGTAGCAGGATGCTCACATTCAAGCTCGTCGACAGGACCTCGCTCGAGCTCAAGAGGAATCAGCTGACTTGTGGGAGCAAATCCGTCAGGCCGCTGACGCGGTTGGGGAGGCGCGCGAGGCTTCCAATGCTTCGCTTATGCTTGACCACCAGCGAAGCAAGATGTTCCGCGACCTCGTGCCCGAGGCGAACGATGCGCTCGTTCGCCTTCGGTCTGAGGGCGTCAACCTTCCGCTGGACCAGCATTCGCCGGCTGCTTACCTGGCTTTCTTCTCGACTGTGGTGTCCAGGCTGCAAGGACTCGCCGCGGTGGTCCGGGAGCGTCTTGACGAGGATTGCCGTGACTTTGCCACGGCGACAGTGCACCGGGTCTTCTGCAACCTGGCGCTTCAGCACCCCACCGTCAACCTCTCCGAGCTCTCGACCATCGTGCCCTCCTCTGTCGCTCGTGAGCAGGAGGCAAGGGTGAGGGTGCACATGGACGCGCAGGTAGGCGCCTTTTCTTGGAAGGGCGATCAGGAGGCAGGTCCGTCGACGTTGGGTGGTCTTGGGGAGGACGATGCCGAGGGAGGCCTTGGAGAGGACGACGCCGAAGAAAACCTCTCCTCAGAAGACGCCTCTGAAGACGCCAGCCCCTAGCGGCCTGTGAAGCTCCGCTTATCCAATGTTGCTACCTGTTGCTATTTGTTAAGTTGTTGAACTGTGATTAGCGCGTGTCACTGCGCTGGGTGTTTCTAAGAAAACTCGTGGAGTCTGGCCTGCTGCTAGGCTTGCCTTTTGTTCCTGCTTTCTTGAGATGTTTTTCTTGTGTGGGTGAGTTTCAGGGCTGAAGTTTGCCTCACGAGGGGTGGCTGAGCGTGTTGAGTACGCGCACGCCTCACTTTGCAAGTTTCTGCTGGCCCTGGCGAGGTAACGCGCAAGTCCCTAGGCTATGTTGTCGAGCGAAGCGTGGAGGGCAGCCCCCGTGCGCTTTTTCCCTTCATGAGGCGCCATGTGTGGGGATAACCCCAGCCACGGCGCTCGGTCTTGTTGGGTTTTCCGGTGCTGTCGGGTCCGGCCCGCTCATCGACACCGTGCCTTACACAAGTGGCACCAAGGACCTTGGTGAGGCGGCATGCGTGGGGTAAACCCATTCCACCGGCACTCGGTCTGATTGGGTTTTTCAGTGCTGCCGGGACCGGCCCGTACATCGACACCGTGCCTTATATAAGTTGCACCAAGGACCTTGGTGAGGCGGCATGCGTGGGGTAAACCCATTCCACCGACACTCAGTCTGATTGGGTTTATCAGTGCTGCCGGGACCGGCCCGTACATAGACACCATGCCTTGCTAGGTTTCTTCCTGTGAATGTTGCGTGAGTTTGGAAAGCACCAAGGACCTTTGAATGAGGCGGCATGTGTGGGGCTGGCCCATTCCACCAGCGCTCGGCCTTATTGGGTTTTGCAGTGCTGCCAGGACAGGCCCGTACATAGACACCGTGCCTCATGAGGATAGCACCAAGGGCCTTGATGAGGTGGCATGCGTGGGAGCTGGCCCAACCACCAACACTCAGCCTTCTTGGGTTTTGCGGCGCCGTTGGGCAGACTCTGACCCAAGCAGCCACCGTGCCAAGCCCTCGCTCACGTGATACTTAGGAAAAAGCCTTAATAAATTTGAGTTTGTAGTACGTCCCGTGGGTCGTGCACTTACCATTCGAAAAGGAGATTTTCATTACATGAGGTGTTGTAGCTGCACGGTCACTTCAAATGAGGATAACAAAAAGGAAAACATGGCTGTTGCAGCCTAGCGTGGAAAGCTTATCCTGCTTGGCCTTGTGCACGGCGCTTCGTGAGGCGCGTGTCGGCCCAGTGGGATCCAGGGTGTGCAGAGCCCACTCTCCACAGCCCTCGCACGCGACAGGGTCGACGAAACGACTAAGGACCAAGCAGAACGCTTGGAGAGGCCGTCGAGAGGAAAGGTCTCTCGAGAGGGCTGGAGGGAGCAGCGAAGGCCTGAAGAGGGTCCTCCCGAGGCTGCCCCTCTACAAGGCCCCCTCCCCCGGAGAGGGGTCAACGCAAATCCCTCCGCAAGGCCGCCCAGGCCCTGTGGAGATACTTCACTATGAAGCAGTCGCCGCAGAGCGCACATGGCCTCTGCCGCGGCCGCAGAGTAACGCGCGCGTCTGCGCGCGATGACGACGGCGCCGCAGTTGCCATTCTGGTGATTAAAGGAGTCAACAAAGCTGTGTCCCCTGCGCCGGCTTACGAGGGTTTCCTCTTTGGTGATAAAGCGGATGGCCGGCGCTACGCTCCAACGACAACGTCACCGTGGGCGCCCCCACGATCTCTGCGGCGCCGGCTGGCCGTCCTGCGTGGACGGTGGCTTTCCTGCGTCACAAGCAGGCTTTATGACCGTGGACCGGGTCCATGGAGAACCCAGCTGCGGAGCACCCCGCTCCTCCGTTTCGTCTTCATGTGGGGACCCTCCCGCCGCGCAGTGCGCCAGGATGAGGCCCGGGACGCCTATAAAAGGAGAGGCAGCACCACCGTAGCGAGGGATCGCGCGATCAATCGATCGATCTCGGAGAACTTGGACACCTTACAGTAGCATAGTCTAAGTCGAACCAGCTCGAGGAGGAAGAAGACCTCAGCGTTCCCTCCCTGAGCTCCACTCCGCCATAAGGGAGCCCTCGGCAAGCTCATTGTACTTTAACCCCTGCAGTGCAATACAGACAAGCAGAAGTAGCGGTTTTACCTCCTCCTAAGGGCCGTGAACCTGGGTACGGGCCGCTGTCCATCTCTGCCGTGCTGTCCCTCCTCAGGCTCGACGAGCACCGTCGCCGTGCCGGTTGAGGGTTGTAGACCAACGTGTTCAGTCCCCTTCTCGAACTACTCTTCAGAGTGTGACTATCCCTGTCTCGTGGGAATCACTCTCCGACATCTGGCGCGCCAGGTAGGGGACTGAGGCGCGTCTTCAACCCTCGATCAGCTTCCGCGCCATGACGGACACCCGCGCGACACGCGTCAACAGGCCCGCAGCGGAAAGGGCTCATACAGAGACCGGCACCGCCCCCGCTCGCGGCCGCCGCGGCCGTCCTCGCACGACGGAGCGCGCCAATACCGGCCCGCACGTGGAGGAGCCCGAGAGCGAGGATCATCGTGACGGTGACCACCGCGACGACAGGGACGCCTCCCCGGAGCACCACGACGATTCCGAATCCTCGCATCCGTCTCGGCGCCAAGGCGCATCTTCTCAGGGACGCCCGGAGCCCACGCCGCACACCGCGCTCCTCATGGCCCAGGAGCTCCTCCGCTACCGGCCTAGCGCGGAGGCCCACGACCAGTGGCTGGACGGCCTTCACCACCTCGTCGACGTCGCGACGACACGCTCCGCTCCGTCGCGTTCCCTCGTCCACCACTCTGCCTGCGCTGGAACGGCCGCGCCGGACGCGCCTCCGCTACCGCCGGGACCACCTCCGGCTGCAGCGCAGAGGGCTCCCTCTCATGCGTCCTCGCCGCGCGACTGCCAAATCGTGCAGCGCGCCGCGCCTGACGCGCGAGTAGGGATGGAACGCCGGAGGGACCTCCAGAACCGCCTTGTCGAGGAAATCGGCAAGGCGGGGCAGCAGAACCGCAGGGCTCTCCAGGGCGGGACCGCCACATACGCCACCGGCTGCATGGCCTTCACCCGCGCTCTGCGCCACGTGGTATGGCCGCAGAAGTTCAGGCCTGCCCTCCCCAAGGGCTACGACGGGTCAAGCAACCCCATCGAGTTCCTGCAGCTCTACACCACCTCTATCCAGGCTGCAGGAGGAGACGACAAGGTCATGGCCAATTGGTTCTCCCACGCCCTCAGGGACTCCGCGCTGTCGTGGCTCCTCAACCTGCCTGAGGACTCCATCGACTCGTGGGAGGAGCTCTGCAGGCAGTTCGTCGCCAACTTCAAGGGCACCTACGAGCGCGCACTCACCCACAACGACCTGCGCGCTGTGGTGCAGAGGAAGGATGAGACTCTCCGCAAGTACATCCAGCGCTTCAGCCAAGTGCGCAACAAGATCCCGAAAATCCCCGACACGCAAGTCATTGCCGCCTTCAGGGAGGGCGTCACAAATCGCAGGATGCTCGAGAAGCTGGGCATTCACGACAAGCTCACCTCTGTGGTGAAGCTGTTCGACCTCGCTGACAAGTGCGCCAAGGCTGAAGAGGGGCTCCTCTTCGTCAAGATGAGCCAGCGGACGGACGACCTGGCCGAAGGGTCCAAGAGCCACAAGAAGCGGGAGGAAACCAAGCGCAAGACTACTGCTGTCCTGGCGGCTGAGCCAGCCGCTAAGAACGCCCGCAGGAACTCCCCTGAGCCTGGCGACACAGAGGCGGACAACCGTCCGTTCTGCGTCTACCACAACAGGCGCGGCCACGCCACCGAGAACTGCTTCGATCTCAAGAGGCTGAGCCGAGAGCGCGAAGAAGGCAGCGGGAGCCGTGGCAGAGGCCGCAGCTACCGCAGGGACGGCAGAGGCGGACGCGGTGGCGGCTATCAGAAGCCGCCAGGCACTCAAGCCAATGCCGCCGAGAAGAACAACAACCTCCCTGACGAGGAAGATGGAGGCTACCAGGCCCCAAGGGGAGCTATGGCCTGCATCCTCGGCGGAGCTCAAGCACCCAAGTCTAACAACCAGTTCAAGCAGTTCGCCCGCGAGCTCAATGCTGCGCTCCCAAGCGCCGAGACCTCCAGGCCTCTCAAGTGGTCTGGATCGACTACACCGACGTCAACAAGGCCTGCCCCAAGGACCCTTACCCCATGCCGAGGATAGACCAGATCGTGGACTCCACCGCCGGCTGCGACCTCCTCTGTTTTCTGGACGCCTTCTCTGGTTATCACCAGATCAAAATGGCTAAAGAGGACGAGGAGAAAACAGCATTCCTCACCCCTTGTGGTGTGTATTGCTACACTTGCATGCCTTTCGGCCTGAAGAACGCCGGCGCTACTTTCCAGAGGCTCATGAGGATAGCCTTGGGAGCACAGATGGGCAGAAACGCAGAAGCATACGTCGACGACATTGTGGTCAAGTCTCGCGAGGGGGACACTCTCTTGAAGGATCTCGAGGAAACCTTCGCCAGCCTGCGCAAGGTGAACATCAAGCTGAACCCCGCCAAGTGCGTCTTCGGGGTACCTTCAAGCAAGCTCCTCGGATTCCTTGTGTCCCACCGCGGCATAGAAGCAAACCCTGACAAGATCAAGACCATAGAAGGGATGCAGCCTCCTCGCCGGCTCAAGGACATGCAGCGCCTAGCAGGCTGTATGGCTAGCCTGGGCCGCTTCATCTCCAAATTCGGCGAGAGAGCCCTGCCATTTTTCAAGATCATGAAGAGATCCGGCACATTCAAATGGACCCCTGAAGAGGACAAGGCTTTTGAGGACTTGAAGAGATATTTGGCCAGCCCACCAGTCATGGTGGCCCCCAGGACAGGTGAACATCTGAAGCTGTACCTATCAGCCACTCCTCATACCGCAAGCGCCGTCCTGGTGGTCGAGAGGGAAGAGCCGGTCCTCCCCAAGAAGAGCGCTGCCACTCTAAGCCCAAAGCCGCCCGACAAAGATCTCGGCGAAGGAGCAGTCTCCACAGACCCACTGCCAGGCCCACAGCCTCAAGTCGAGTCTGCTCCGAACACCCTTGCCGAGACCCCTCCACAGGCGGATCTTGTCGGCCTAGTGGGATCCAGGGTGTGCAGAGCCCACTCTCCACAGCCCTCACACGCGACAGAATCGTTGAAACGGCTAAGGACCAGGCGGAACGCTTGGTCAGGCCCTCGAGAGGAATGGCCTCTCGAGAGGGCTGGAGGGGGCAGCGAGGGCCTGAGGAGGCTCCTCCCGAGGCTGCCCCTCTACAACGCCCCCTCCTCTGGAGAGGGGTCAACGCAAATCCCTCCACAAGGCCGCCCAGGCCCTGTGGAGATACTTCTCTACAAAGCAACCGCTGCAAGGCGCACATGGCCACTGCCGCGCCGCAGAGTGACGCGCGCGTCTGCGCGCGATGACGACGGCACCGCAGTTGCCGTTATGGTGATTAAAGGAGTCAACAAAGTTGTGTCCCCTGCGCCGGACTATGAAGCTTTCCCCTTTGGTGATAAAGCAGATGGCCGGCGCTACACTCCAACGGCGACGTCACCGTGGGCACCCCCGCGATGTCTGCAGTACCAGCTGGCCGTCCTGCGTGGATGGTGGCTTTGCAGCCATGGACCGAGTCCATGGGCAGCTGGGTAGCAGTGCACCCCGCTCCTCCGTTCGTCGCCATGTGGGAACCCTTCCGCTGCGCAGGTCGCAAGGATGAGGCCCGAGGTGCGTATAAAAGGGGAGGGAACACCTCCGTATCGACCGATCGATCGATCAACTGATTGCACCATAGCATAACCTAGCCTAGCGAACTCGAGGAGGAAGAAGACCTCAGCTTCCCTCCTTGAGCTCTGCACTGCCGCGAGAGAGCCCTCGGCAAGCTCATTGTACTGTACCCTCTACAGCGCAATACAGACAAGCAGGAGTAGCGGTTTTACCTCCTCCAGAGGGCCGTGAACCTGGGTACGGGTTGGTGTTCATCTCTGTCGTGCTGTCCCTCTCCGGGCTCGACGAGCACCGTCGCCGAGCCGGTTGAGGGTTGTAGACCAACGTGTTCAGTCCCCTCCACGAACTTCTCCTCAGAGAGTGACTATCCCTAGCTTCGTGGGAATCACACCTCGACATTTGGCGCGCCAGGTAGGGGACTGAGGCGCGTCTTCAACCTCCAGCCGGTCTCCACGCCATGATGGACACCCGCGCGACGCGCGCCAACAGGCGCGCAGCTGACAGGGCTCATACCGAGCCCGGCACCGCCACCACTCGCGGCCGCCGCGGCCGTCCTCGCACGACGGAGCGCGCCAACACCGGCCCGCACGTGGAGGAACCTGAGAGCGAGGAGCACCATGGCAGCGACCACCGCGGCGACAGGGATGCCTCCCCTGAGCACCACGACGATGCTGAGTCTTCGCATCCGTATCAGCGCGTCTTCTCAGGGACGCCCGGAGCCCACGCCGCACACCGCGTTGCTCATGGCCCAGGAGCTCCTCCGCTACCGACCAAGCGCGGAGGCCCACGACCAGTGGCTGGATCGCCTCCACCACCTCGTCGACGTCGCGACAACGCGCCCCGCTCCGTCTCGCTCCCTCGTTCACCACTCTGCCCGTGCTGGAACTGCCGCACCGGATGCGCCTCTGCCGCCGCCAGGACCACCTCCGGCCGCAGCCCAGAGGGCTCCATCTCATGCGTCCTCGCCGTGCGATTGCCAAATTGTGCAGCGCGCCGTGCCTGACGCGCGGGTGGGGATGGAACGCCGGAGAGACCTCCAGAACCGCCTTGTCGAGGAAATCGGCCAGGCGGGGCAGCAGAACCGCAGGGCTCTCCAGGGCGGCACCGCCACATACGCCACCGGCTGCATGGCCTTCACCCGCGCTCTGCGCCGCGTGGTATGGCCGCAGAAGTTCAGGCCTGCCCTCCCCAAGGGCTACGACGGGTCAAGCAACCCCATCGAGTTCCTGCAGCTCTACACCACCTCTATCCAGGCTGCAGGAGGAGACGACAAAGTCATGGCCAACTGGTTCTCCCACGCGCTCAGGGACTCCGCGCTGTCGTGGCTCCTCAACTTGCCTGAGGATTCCATCGACTCGTGGGAGGAACTCTGCAGGCAGTTCGTCGCCAAATTCAAGGGCACCTACGAGCGCGCGCTCACCCACAACGACCTGCGCGTTGTGGTGCAGAAGAAGGATGAGACTCTCCGCAAGTACATCTAGCGCTTCAGCCAAGTGCGCAACAAGATCCCGAACATCCCCAACACGTAGGTCATTGCCGCCTTCAGGGAGGGCGTCACAAATCGCAGGATGCTTGAGAAGCTGGGCATTCACGACAAGCTCACCTCTGTGGTGAAGCTGTTTGACCTCGCTGACAAGTGCGCCAAGGCTGAATAGGGGCTCCTCTTCGTCAAGATGAGCCAGCGGACGGACGACCTGGCTGAGGGATCCAAGAGCCACAAGAAGCGCGAGGAGACCAAGCGCAGGACCACCGCTGTCCTGGCGGCGGAGCCAGCCTCCAAGAACGCCCGCAGAGGCTCCCCTGAGCCTGGCGACAAGGAGGCGGACAACCGTCCGTTCTGCGTCTACCACAACAGGCGCGGCCACGCCACAGACAACTGCTTCGATCTCAAGAGGCTGAGCCGAGAGCACGAGCGCGAAGAAGGCAGCGGGAGCCGCGGCAGAGGCCGTGGCTACCGCAGGGACGGCAGAGGCGGACGCGGTGGCGGCTATCAGAAGCCGCCAGGCACTCAAGCCAATGCTGCCGAGAAGAACAACAACTTCCCTGACGAGGAAGATGGAGGCTATCAGGCCCCAAGGGGGGCTATGGCCTGCATCCTCGGTGGAGCTCAGACGCCCAAGTCGAACAACCAGTTCAAGCAGTTCGCCCGCGAGCTCAATGCCGCGCTCCCGAGCACCGAGACCTCCAGGCCCCTCAAGTGGTCCCAGTACACCATCGCCTTTGACGCCAAGGACCACCCCAAGCCGACGAAGACTGTTGGAACCCTCCCCCTGGTCTGCTCCCCCACCATCAACAACATCACCGTCTCCAAGACGCTCATTGATGGGGGAGTTGGCCTGAACGTCATCTCTGTCGAGACCTTCGAGACTCTTCAGGTGCCTTACGAGTGGCTCATGCCCTCCAGGCCATTCACAGGGGTCACTAGTGGTTCAATCGAACCTCTGGGGCAGGTCCGGCTGGCCGTCACCTATGGCACGCAGAAGAACTACCGCACCGAGCTGATCGACTTCGACGTCGCGCACATTGGCCTCCCGTACAACGCCATCCTCGGCTACCCCGCCCTCGCGAAGTTCATGGCCGTCACGCATCACGCCTACAACATGGTCAAGATCCCCGGCAGCACTGGCACCATCGCCATCCATGGTCATATCCTGGATGCCACGCGCGCTGTCGAGAGCGCCTACAAGGCAGCTGCCATGGCGTTTCCGGCTGACGAGGACATGGAGCCTCTCGAGGGGCCTCAGAAGAAGAAACAGATGTTCTCTCAGGAGCACGCTTCCACGAAGAGGGTGTCGTTGGGCACCAGTGGCTCGGGGGCTGAGGGGACAGGGGCCAGCGTCACCATAGGCGCTGCCCTGCCTCCCAAATAGGAAAGCGCGCTCGTCGCCTTCCTTCGGGCAAACTCTGACATGTTCGCATGGACTCCGTCAGACATGTCCGGTGTACCAAGGGAGGTGATCGAGCACCACTTAGCCATGTGTCCAGACGCACGCCCCGTCAAGCAAAAAGCACGCAAGCAAGCCCCTGAGAAGCAAGCATTCATCGTCAAGGAAGTAGAGAAGCTAAAAGCGGCAAATGTCGTCCGCGTAGTCGCGCACCCAACTTGGCTCTCCAACGGCGTGGTTGTCCCTAAACCCGCTGGAGGAGGCCGACTCTGCATCGCCTACACAGATGTCAATAAAGCCTGCCCCAAGGACCCATACCCTATGCTGAGGATAGACCAGATCGTGGACTCCACCGCCGGCTGTGACCTCCTCTGTTTTCTGGACGCCTTCTCTGGTTATCACAAGATCAAAATGGCTAAAGAGGACGAGGAGAAGACAGCATTCCTCACCCCTTGTGGTGTGTATTGCTACACTTGCATGCCTTTTGGACTAAAGAACGCCGGCGCCACTTTCCAGAGGCTCATGAGGATAGCCTTGGGGGCACAGATGGGCGGAAATGCAGAGGCATATGTCGACGACATCGTGGTCAAGTCTCGCGAGGGAGACACCCTCTTGAAGGATCTCAAGGAAACCTTCGCCAGCGTGCGCAAGGTGAACATCAAGCTGGACCCCGCCAAGTGCGTCTTCGGGGTACCTTCAGGCAAAGTCCTCGGATTCCTCGTGTCCCACCGCGGCATAGAAGCAAACCCTGACAAGATCAAGGCCATAGAAGGGATGCAACCTCCTCGCCGACTCAAGGACATGCAGCGCCTAGCAGGCTGTATGGCTAGCCTGGGTCGCTTCATCTCTAAGTTCGACGAGAGAGCCCTGCCATTCTTCAAGATCATGAAGAGATCCGGCACATTCAAGTGGACCCCTGAGGCGGACAAGGCTTTCGAAGACCTGAAGAGATATTTGGCCAGCCCACCAGTCATGGTGGCCCCTAGGACAGGCGAACATCTGAAGTTGTACCTATCAGCCACTCCTCAGACCGCAAGCGCCGTCCTGGTGGTCGAGAGGGAAGAGCCAGCCCTCCCCAAGAAGAGCGCTGCCACTCCAAGCCCAAAGCCGCCCGACAAAGTTCTCGGCGAAGGAGCAGCCTCCATAGACCCACTGCCAGGCCCACAGCCTCAAGTTCTACCCGTGATCATTGTCACGCCAGGCATTTTTTGTCTCTAGAGGGAAGCTCACGGCTTCACCTCCAAGCTTCTCCAAGCTTCTCCTGAGGGTCAGCCCTCCGAGCTCTCCTGCTAATGAGCCACCGCAGGCCGCAGTGAATCTCTGCCACTAATGGGTGGTCCCCATGCCTCGACATGGAAGGAACGTTAGCTTGGCAAACCCAAGTGTAATGAACCGATTTCGTTCCCAAGTGAACAATGCGCTCAGGCGCCATTTCGTTCCTAAGTGAACTCTGCGCTGAGGCGCCGCTGTGTAATATTTCAATGGCAAGTTTACTTTCGTCATTAACTTTTCCATGTGCGCTTATATTCTTCCCATGCGCACCTCGCGAGCGGGGGCTGAGTACGGTGCCTGTGCCTCAAGAGCACCCCAGCAGCACTGCAAAATCCAAGGGACCCTGAGCTCTGGCTAAAGGGCATGCTCCCAGATACACGCCACCTCTCCAAAGGACCTTGGTACTCTCTCTCCCCGCGAGATACCCATGAGGAAACTTATAAGCGCGCATGAGTCCCAACTACCATGCTCTAGCGTTTTGGTTCGCCTCTCTAACATTCACAGGGAACAAGAGTCTCTCCAAGCTTGTGGAGGAAAAACTCGGCCCCTGGAGAAAAGCGCATCGCCAAGGGAGTCCTACGCAGGGCGAAAGCCTCGCGAAGCTAAGTTCCCTGCTCACACCAAGAGAATCTCTGCATCTCTCTCACGAGCACTCTGCGTGCCTCGAGCGTCTCTTTTCCCTCACTCTCCATGGACTGCTTGCGCGTTAAAGGGGGGCCCTTGAGCATCGCGCCTCGAGGACTCTTACCTCTCTAAGCCTTAAACTTCCCCCGGCCTTGCCGAGTCATTGCTCGAGCATACCGCAGCGGCGAAGTCATAGCGCGAGGAGAAGAGTCCTAGCGACGCAGAGCGAAAAAGACATGGAATTGAAGCAAAAGGCCCTCGAGGGGCACGCACACAAACTTAGCAGCGCATGCTTAAAAATATGAAGTATATTACAGACTGCGAAGCAAAAGTCTTTAAGACAAATATCCCTACGGTGCTACAAGCGCATTACATTTCAGGAAGAAGTCAAGCAGAGGCCTCGCCGTCGTCCTCCCCGGACCGTTCTCCTCCAGGCTCGCCCTGCTCATCGTCACCCTCCTCGCCACCATCATCCTCCGCCGCGGCCCGCTTGAAGCGGCTGCAGAAGTCGTCGACCTGGTCGCGGATGGAGTTGGAGATCTTCCACCCTTTCTCCCCCTCGAGAGGCTCGGTCACCGTGGTGAAGTCGAAGCCAGGATGGAGGTGCTGGAGGTTGGTGAAGATGCGGTCGACCGCTACCGCCAGGAGTTGGCGGCACTCCTCCTCGACGACGTCGTGGAGCTCCGCGGCAGGGCCCTCGAGCGCTGTGAAGAGCTGCTCGAAGTACATGAGGTAGGTGGCGGCGTCGGAGTTGCCTTGAACGGGGACGGCCGGCGCCTCCACACCCAGCTTCGCTGCGAGCTCATTGCCCCGAGTCACTAAGGACTGGAACATGCGCTCCCGCTGCTGCGAGAGCACCCGCGCCGCCTGAGCGCTCTCAGCAGCCTCCACCGCCTTCTCCACAGCAGGGCCCACCTGCTGGTTCATCTCCTCCATGTCGGCCATGAGGGAGGCGAGGTCCTGCACCGCGCGCTCGCGAGCCTCCTCAGCGACACGGCGACGATCCGCTTCGCGCTTCGCCTTGGCGACGAGGGTGGCGTTCATCTTCTCGAGCTGGTGGATCCGGGCGCCGTCTTCGGCACGCCTCTTCTTGAAGCGGCACTCCTGCTTGGTGAACCTCTTGTTGTAGTCTCGAGAGACAGCGGCGCGGTACTCCTTCTCCCGCTCCTGGAACTTCTTCGCCACCTCCTCCTTCCGCTCGGCAAACCTCGCGTTGAAGCGTTCCACGCTCGCCTTGTGGGTGGACACTTAACGCTCGTGCTTGCTGAGCGCCGCAGCCAGGCTCTCTTCGCGGGCCTCGAGGGCGGCGCGCTGCCCCGACAACTGTTGCTCCCTCAGCGCCAGCTGTTCGTCGCGGCGGCGCACGTCCTCCTCGCGCTCGCCCAGGCCCTGCCCCCTGGCTTCCAAGCTCGCGCGGACCCCCTCTAGGGTGGTCCGCACGGTCTCAGAATCGGCGAGGATTTTGGCCTCAAGCTCGACAAGCTCGCGGTGCTTGGCTGCCAGGGAGTGCTCCACAGCCTCCCGCTCTGCCCTGGCCGCGGCCAAGTCTTCTGCCGCTGCCCGGCGCTCGGCCTTCAAGGGCTGCAGGAGCTCTTCGGCGTCGCGCGTGGTGCCCTCGCGGACCTCCTCGGCGAAGCGCAGCGCCTCCTCGCGCTCCGCCTGCAGGGCCTGGTCGCTTTGCCGGCGATCCTCCACAGCTGCGTGGAATGCGGCCCAAGCCTCCGCGAGCTCGTCTCGCTACCGGGCAAGCTCCCCGTCCTCCAGAGCGAGGTGGGCCTCCAGCCCCTCCAGGGACTCCCGCACCAGGCGGAAGGCAACGTCACGACGCCCCCTGCTCCAGTCCCAGCTGCCGAGGGCAAGGGCCTGGGAAGTTCCGCTCGGAGCGGAAGGCCCTGCGCCTGCGTCAAGCTTAGAGCGGGGAGCCTCCGCGCGGGCATGGGGGCTTGGCGGCGAGTCTTCCGCCTCGGCGCCCGCGTTCTCCGCGCCGGCGTTGCCCCCCTCAGGCGGCACCTCGTCCTGGGTTTCCGGGGCAGGAGAGGTCTGCCCCGTAGCCGCTGCCTCCTCCTCCGCCGTGGTGCTTGGCGGGGGCGGCGGAAGATCTTCTCTCACCGTCTCGTCGGCCTTTGGCGAGCTCGGGGTTGGTGTAGTGCCATCCGCGGACTCCTGCTGCGCTGGAGGAGTCGCAGCGCGAGGCGGAGTAGGCGCTTTCTACTCCTCGGCGCGCTCCTCCTCCGAAGGTGGCGCATTTGCCTCGGCCTGAGGCACGTCCTCGAAGGGGCCTGCAGGGACCTCCTCCCCAGGTCTTGAGGCCTCGTCTGCCGCGGCCTCTTGCGCGGCCTCCGGAGCGGCCTTCTTCACAGCTGTCGCCTTGCGGAGCCTTCGGCCCTTCGCAGGCGCTGGGTCGCTGGCGGAGAACAAGAAGATCTGTCAGAGGGAGCAAACAAGCAAAGACTGAAGAAGGAGAACAAAATTAGAAACACTTACCCTGTCTTCTTGGCGCGGGTGTCAACCCACGGCATGCCGGATGAACGCCAAGAAGGCGTGGCCCGGGCTCCGGATCCCTCCGGAGCCGCCTAAGCTTTCCTCTTGAGGGGAGCGCTCGGGGGCTCCCCAGCAGGCCTGTCGTGGGCCGCCTTGGTCCGGGGTTCCTGTCGCCCCGCCTCGGCCTCCTCATCGTCGCTGGACGAGAGCTCGAAGACCTCCTCAGGAGGGGGCGCGACACTTGACGAGCTCGCGCCGCCTGCAGAGGGGATAGCCCCAGCCGCCGCGTCGCCCTGCTCAGCGTCAGATGCGTATGGCGACTCCGCAGCGTCTAGTCCTTTCGCCATGGGCATGGGCCCCTCTTCCTCCTCCTCCCCCGCCAGGCCTAGCGGGGTGAAGGTGGGCATCTGTTCTAGAATCGCCAGGCGCGGAGCCAGGTTCATCTGATGAAGAGGCCTCAGCTCCGCAGCAACCGCCACGGGTACGTCGGGGTTGATGAAGAGGCCGCTCATGATGGTGGCGACGACGGCGGGGCGATGGTCGCAGGGGTGGAGTCGCATCGGGTCCATGAGCCCCGAGTACATCCACATCGGCTTCTCGTGCGCTTGGAGAGGAGCGATGCGGCGCTTCACGAAGTCCTCCGCAATCATCTGCCGGTGAGGCCGTTCTCCCGAAGCATCTTCATGCGGCCCACGAGGTCGGCTATCAGCGGGCCCTGGAAGACCTGCTTGCTCCAATGGGTATTCTTCACAGGCGGTGCCTCCGGGGTGTCGAGGAAGGAGCTCTGCGACTTGACGCCGATGAGGAACCACTTCTGCCTGAAGTCGTCCACCTTCTTCGACACCGCCGTGACGGGCTTCTCGCCGCTCCACGACATGGGGATGTAGACGTCCCCCATGCCATCCGCGATGCGAAACGACACGCATTCCGTCCGCTCGGACTGCACGGAATTCCGGAGCGCGTAGAAGCACCTGAAGAGGGCCACCGAAGGCTGCACCCCCAAATAGGCCTCGCACAAGTAGGCGAAGATGGAGAGGATGAGGATGGCGTTGGGGTGTAGATGAAGGAGATGGATCTGGTAGAACTCCAGAACCGCCTCCAAGAAGGGCGAGTACGGAGGCACCAATCCGGCGAAAAGGGTGTGAAGGAAGATGGGGAAAAACCCCGCCGGAAAGCGGCCGAGCTTCGCGGTCCGGATGACGCTGGCGCCGTGCTCGTTGGTCCCCCCGGCGACCAGGTGACGAATCTTGTCCAGCGCCACCGCATTGATGCGCTCCCCGATTAGGGCGGGGCCGAGCGCCTCCTCCCCCTGCGCGTCCGGGGGGAGCATCGTCATCGCCACCTTGCCCTTGGGTCCGCCCATCGCCGGAAAAAGAGAAGGGCGCGGAAGGACGAGAAGAAGGGAAGAGTTCGCCGGAGAAGGAAGGCTCGAAGGATGAGAGCAAAAGTCGGGAGCGCAGAAATGAGTAGTAACTGCGATTCGGACCGGCGCGCAGCTTTATACCCCGTTTGGGCAGTTACCAAGGCGTGGTCGTGGTGGTCGTGGTGGGACCCCCCACGACGCACGTTTCTGCCGGAGAAACCGAGTCGCCGCAAACTCACCACCGAACGATGCGTGTCACGTGCCGGCCGGACATTTTGGACCCACGACGCTTCGTCTGGACCCGATGGGCCTCGTCGTGCCCGTCATGGGCCCGGGGGCTACTGTCGGCCCAGTGGGATCCAGGGTGTGCAGAGCCCACTCTCCACAGCCCTCACACGCGACAGAATCGTTCAAACGGCTAAGGACCAGGCGGAACGCTTGGTCAGGCCCTCGAGAGGAAAGGCCTCTCGAGAGGGCTAGAGGGGGCAGCGAGGGCCTGAGGAGGCTCCTCCCGAGGCTGCCCCTCTACAAGGCCCCCTCCTCTGGAGAGGGGTCAACGCAAATCCCTCCACAAGGCCGCCCAGGCCCTGTGGAGATACTTCGCTACAAAGCAACCGCTGCAAGGCGCACATGGCCACTGCCGCGCCGCAGAGTGACGCGCGCGTCTGCGCGCGATGACGACGGCGCCGCAGTTGCCGTTCTGGTGATTAAAGGAGTCAACAAAGCTGTGTCCCCTGCGCCGGACTACGAAGCTTTCCCCTTTGGTGATAAAGCAGATGGCCGGCGCTACACTCCAACGGCGACGTCACCGTGGGCACCCCCGCGGTGTCTGCAGTACCAGCTGGCCGTCCTGCGTGGACGGTGGCTTTTCTGCGCCAAGGGCAGGCTTTGCAGCCATGGACCGAGTCCATGGGCAGCTGGGTAGTAGTGCACGCCGCTCCTCCGTTCGTCGCCATGTGGGAGCCCTTCCGCTGCGCAGGTCGCAAGGATGAGGCCCGAGGCGCCTATAAAAGGGGAGGGAACACCTCCGTATCGACCGATCGATCGATCGACTGATCGCACCATAGCATAACCTAGCCTAGCGAACTCGAGGAGGAAGAAGACCTCAGCTTCCCTCCTTGATCTCTGCACTGCCGCGAGAGAGCCCTCGGCAAGCTCATTGTACTGTACCCTCTACAGCGCAATGCAGACAAGCAGGAGTAGCGGTTTTACCTCCTCCAGAGGGCCGTGAACCTGGGTACGGGTTGGTGTTCATCTCTGTCGTGCTGTCCCTCTCCGGGCTCGACGAGCACCGTCGCCGAGCCGGTTGAGGGTTGTAGACCAACGTGTTCAGTCCCCTCCACAAACTTCTCCTCAGAGAGTGACTATCCCTAGCTTCGTGGGAATCACACCTCGACAGATCTCGACAAGGGCCCTGAAGAGCCTCCATAGAGAGCCGACGCTGCACCTCCCTCGACAGCCCTTGTCGAGCACCCCGTGTACTTTGTCAGTACGGTACTGCGGGATGCTCGGGAGCGGTACCCAATGTAGCAGAAGCTTCTCGTCGCTCTCCTCATCGCCTCCAGGAAGCTGAGACATTACTTCCAGGGCCACCCCATCACGGTGGTCACTTCCTTCCCCCTGGAACAGATCCTGCGCAACCCCAACGCCACAGATCGTGTCGCGGGATGGAACATCGAGCTGCAGCCATTCAATCTGCGCTTCGACACCACAAGAGTCATCAAGGGACGAGCGCTGGCGGACTTTGTCGCCGAGTGGACTGACCCAAGCCCTGAAGAGCCTCGGGAAGAAGAGGTCGAGCCCTCTGGAGACACTATGCCCAGCCACTGGACCAAGCACTTCGATGGAGCCTTCGCCTGCCGCAATGGCGGGGCAGGCGTTGTCTTGACCTCGCCCAAAGGCGACAAACTCTACTACGCTGTCCAGCTGTGCTTCACGATTGACAAGATCTGCAACAACATCGCTGAATACGAGGGCCTCCTCGCCGGCTTAAGGGCCGCCATCGCTCTGGGCGTCAAGCACCTACTCGTCAAGGGCGACTCCCAGTTGCCTGTCAACTTCTCCAACAAAAGCTACACGCCTAAAGACGACCACATGGCCGCGTACCTTGAAGAGGTCCGCAAGCTCGAGAAGCACTTCAGGGGTATGGAGCTCATGCATATCCCGAGGAAAGAGAACCAGGAGGCCGACGACATCGCCAAGCGAGCCTCGCGAAGGCAAGCCCAACAGGCTGGCGTCTTTGAAGAAAGACTCTCCAAGGCGTCCATAAAGCAGCCTCAAGAGACTACAGCCGCAGGCACGGACGAAGCACTCCCACCACCTCCTGAAGCTGGGGCACCCGACTGTGGTCCTCACACAGGGGAGCGTCTGTTGCTGACGGCGGCTCACCAAGAAACAGGCTGGATTGACGAGCTCAAAGACTACTTGGTGAAAGGGATCCTCCCCGAGGAAGATGCAGAAGCAGAGCGAATCGCTCGACAGGCAAAATCCTACTGCATCCTCGAGGGAGACCTATACCGCAAGCGCCCAAACGGCATCGCGCTCAAGTGCATCCCTCCCGAGGAAGGCCGAATGCTGATCAAGGATATCCATAGCGGAGAGTGCGGCCACCACTCATGTGCGCGCACCCTCGCAGGCAAGGTCTTCAGGAGTGGGTTCTACTGGCCGCAAGTGCTTCAAGATGCAGTCACCATCGTCCAATCATGCGACGCCTGCCAGTACCACGCCAAGCAAATCCATCAGCCGGCGCTGGGACTCCAGACCATCCCGCTCTCCTGGCCGTTCGCGGTCTGGGGGCTGGACATTTTGGGCCCCTTCCCGAGGTCATAGGGGGGCTACCGCTTCCTCTTCGTGGCTGTCGACAAGTTCACCAAGTGGGCCGAGGTCGAACCAGTGCGCACCATACCAGCCGGGGCAGCCGTGAAATTCATCAGGAGCCTGGTCTGCCGCTTCGGAGTGCCCAATCGCATCATTACCGACAATGGCTCACAGTTTACCAGTGGCATCTTCCGCTCTTACTGCGAAAAACTCGGCATCAAGCTCTGCTTCGCCTCGGTGGCTCATCCACGAAGCAATGGTCAAGCCGAGCGAGCAAATGCAGAGGTCCTTAAGGGCCTCAAGACCAGAAGCTTCAACATCCTCAAGGGTCACGGCAAGGGCTGGATTGACGAGCTCCCATCTGTGCTCTGGTCCATGCGCACAACCTCTTCAAGACCCACGGGTGAAACGCCGTTCGCCCTTGTCTACGGAGCCAAAGAAGTCCTCCCTGCAGAAATCAAGCACGGATCCCCACGGGTCCTTGCCTTCAACGAGGACACCCAAGAGGACCTCCACAACGACGACCTGCTGCTTCTCGAGGGACTGCGCCGCCGTGCCGCCCTCAGAGCGGCAAAGTACCAGCAAGACCTGCGACGCTACCACAGCCGCCATGTGCGCTCACGCACTCTTGAGGCGGGCGACATCGTCCTCAGGCGAATCCTCTCCAGAGAAGGCCTCCACAAGCTCTCGCCGATGTGGGAAGGCCCCTACAGGGTCTCCCACATCGCCAGGCCTGGCGCCGTACGCCTCGAGACTGAAGACGGCATCCCCGTCAAGAACCCGTGGAACATCGCGCATCTACGCAAGTTCTACCCGTGATCATAGTCACGCCCGTGATCATTGTCACGTCAGACATTTTTTGTCTCTAGAGGAAAGCTCACGGCTTCACCTCCAAGCCTCTCGAAGCTTCTCCTTAGGGCCAGCCCTCCGAGCTCTCCTGCTAACGAGCCACCGCAGGCCGCAGTGAATCTCAGCCACTAATGGGTGGTCCCCATGCCTCGACATGGAAGGAACGTTAGCTTGGCAAACCCAAGTGTAATGAACCATTTCGTTCCTAAGTGAACTATGCGCTACGGCGCCATTTCGTTCCCAAGTGAACTACGCGCTGAGGCGCCGCTGTGTAATATTTCGATGGCAAGTTTACTTTCGTTATTTACTTTTCCATGTGCGCTTATATTGTTCCCATGCGCACCTCGCGAGCGGGGGCTGAGTACGGTGCCTGTGCCTCAAGAGCACCCCAGCAGCACTGCAAAATCCAAGAGATCCGAGCTCTGGCTAAAGGGCATGCTCCCGGATACACGCCACCTCTCCAAAGGACCTTGGTACTTTCTCTCCTCGCGAGATACCCATGAGGAAACCTATAAGCGCGCATGAGTCCTTACTATCATGATCTAGCGTCTGGGTTCGCCTCTCTAACCTCCGCAGGGAACAAGAGTCTCTCCAAGCTCATGGAGGAAAAACTCCGCCCCTTGAGGAAAACGCATCGCCAAGGAAAGCCTACGCAGAGCAAAAACCGCGCGAAGCTAAGTTCCCTGCTCGCGCCAAGAGAGTCTCTTCATCCCTCTCACGAGCACCTTTTGTCCCTCGAGCGTTTCTTTTCCCTCACTCTCCATGGACTGCTTGCACGTCAAAGGGGGGCCCTTGAGCATCGCGCCTCGAGGATTCCTACCTCTCTAAGCCTTAAACTCCCCCCGACCTTGTCGAGTCATTGCTCGAGCATACCGCAGTGGCGGTGTCATAGCGCAAGGAGCAGGGCCCTAGCGACGCAGAGCGAAAAAAGGCATGGAGTTGAAGTAAAAGGCCCTCGAGGGGCACGCACACAAACTTAGCAGCATATGCATAAGAAGTATATTACAAACCATGGAGCAAAAGTCTCTAAGCCAAACATCTCGACAAGAGCTACAAGCGCGTTACATTTCAAGGGAAGGTTAAGCAGAGGCCCCGTCACTGTCCTCGCTGTCGTCCTCTCCAGGCTTGTCCTCGGAGCCTGCCTCCTCGCTGTCGTCCTCCCCCACCTCGGCCCGCTTGAAGCGGCTGCAGAAGTCGTCGACTTGGTCGCGGACCGAGTTGAAAATCTTGCACCCCTTCTCCCCCTCGAGAGGCTCGGTCACCGTCGAGTAGTCGAAGCCAGGCTGGAGGTGCTGGAGGTTGGTGAAGATGCGGTCGACCGCCACCGCCAGGAGTTGGCGGCATGCCTCCTCAACGACGTCGCGAAGCTCCGCGGCAGGGCCCTCGAGGGCTGTGAAGAGCTGCTCAAAGTACGCAAGGTACGCGGCGACGTCGGCGTTGCCCTGTGCGGGGACGGGCGGCGCATCCGCACCCAGCTTCGCAGCGAGCTCGTTTCCCCGAGTCACCAAGGACTGGAACATGCGCTCCCGCTGCTGCGATAGCACCCGCGCGGCTTGGGCGTTCTCGGCGGCCTCCACCGCCTTCTCCACAGCAGGGCCCACCTGCTGGTTCATCTCCTCCATGTCTGCCATGAGGGAGGCGAGGTCCTGCGCCATGCGCTCGCGAGCCTCTTTGGCAGCGCGGCGACCATCTGCTGCACGCCTCGCCCGGGAGTTCAGATTGGCGTTCATCTCCTCTAGCCGGTGGATCCGAGCGGCATCCTCATCGTGCCTCTTCTTGAAGCGGCCCTCTTGCTTCGTGAACTTCTCGGCATAGTCACGGGTGACAGCGGTGCGGTACGCCTTCTCCCGGGCTTGGAATTCCTTCTCAGCCTCCTCCTTCAGCTCGGCAAACTTCGCGTTGAAGCGCTCCACATGCCTCTTGTGGGTAGCCACTTCGCGCTCGTGCTTGCCGAGGGACTCGGCCAGGCTCTCTTCGCGGGCCTCGAGGGCGGCGCGCTGCCCTGACAGCTCCTGCTCCGCCAGCGCCAGCTGCTCGTCGCGCCGGCGCACGTCGCTCTCGTGCTCGCCCAGACTCTGCCCCCTGGCTTCCAAGCTCGCGCGGACCGCCTCTAGAGAGGTCTGCACGGTTTCGGAGTCGGCAAGGATCTTGGCCTCGAGCTGGACGAGCTCGCGGTGCTTGTCCGCCAGCGAGTGCTCCACAGCCTCCCGCTCCGCCCTGGCCGCGTCCAGAGCATCCTCCGCTGCCTGGCGCTCGGCCTGGAGGGGCCCCAGGGTCTCCTCGGCCTCGCGCACGGCGCCCTCGCAGACCTCCTTGGCGAAGCGCAGCGCCTCCTCCCGCTCTGCCTGCAGAGCCAGGTCGCTCTGCCGGCTAGCCTCCACAGCCGCATGGAAGGCGGCCCAGGCCACCGCAAGCTCGTCCCGCTGCCGGGCGAGCTCCCCGTCCTCGAGGGCGAGGTGAGCCTCCAGCCCGTCCAGGGACTCCCTCACCAAGCGGAAGGCGACGTCCGGACGCCCCTTGCTCCAGTCCCAGCTGCCGGGGACAAGAGCCTGAGAAGTCCCGCGCGGCGCGGAGGGCCCTGCGCCTGTGTCAAGCTTGGATGAGGAGGCCTCCGCGCGGGCCTGGGGGCTCGGCGGCGATTCCTCCGCCTCAGCGCCCGCATTCTGCATGCCGGCGTCGCCCCGCTCAAGCGGCGCCTCCTCATGGGTTTCCGGGGCAGGAGAGGCCTGCCCCGTAGCCGCTGCCTCCTCCTCCGCCGCGGTGTTTGGCGGGGGCGGCAGAATGTCTTCTCCCACCGTCTCGTCGGCCTTTGGCGGGCTCGGGGTCGGTGTAGTGTCGGCCGCGGCCTCCTGCTGCGCTGGCGGAGTCGCAGCACGCGGCGGAGTGGGCGCCTTTTCCGCCTGCTCCTCAGGGCGCTCCTCCTCCGGAGGCGGCGCGGTCGCCTCAGCCTGAGGCGCATCCTCGTGAGGGCCTGCAGGGACCTCCTCCGCAGGCCTCGAGGCCTCGTCTGCTACGGCCTCTGGCGTGGCCTCCGGCGCGGTTTTCTTCACATCCGCCGCCTTGCGAAGCCTTAGGCGCTTCGCAGGCGCCGGGTTGCTAGCAGAGAACAAGAAGACTTGTCAGAGGGGAGCAGACAAGCAAAGATTGAAGAAGAAAAACCAAGTTAAAAACACTTACCCAGTCTTCTTGGCGCGGGTGTCAACCCACGCCATGCCAGACGAACGCCAAGAAGGCGTGGTCCGGGCTCCGGATCCCTCCGGAGCCGTCTCAGCTTTCCTCTTGAGGGGAGCGCTCGTGGGCTCCCCAGCAGGCCTGTCATGGGCCGCCTTGGTCCGGGGCTCCTGTCGCCCCGCCTCGGCCTTCTCATCGTCGCTGGACGACAGCTCGAGGACCTCCTCAGTAGGGGGCGCGGCTTTTGACGAGCTCGCCCCGCCTGCTGAGGGGATCGCCCCCGCTGCCGCGTCGCCTTGCTCGGCGTCTGATGCGTAGGGCGACTCTGCGGCGTCTGGCCCCTTCGCCATGGGCATGGGCCCCTCGTCCTCCTCCTCCCCCGCCAGGCCAAGCGGGGTGAACGTGGGCATCTGCTCCAGCACCGCCAGGCGTGCGGCCAGGTTGAGCTGGTGGAGAGGCCTCAGCTCCGCAGCAACCGCCACGGGCACGTCCGGGTTGATGAAGAGGCCACCCATGATGGTGTCGACGACGGCGGGGCGATGATCGCAGGGGTGGAGTCGCATCGGGTCGGAGGGGCCCGAGTACATCCACATCGGCTTCTTATGCACCTGTAGAGGCGCGATGCGGCGGCTCACGAAGTCCTCCGCGATCATCTGGCCGGTGAGGCCGTTCTCCCGAAGTAGCCTAATGCGCCCCACGAGGTCTCCTATCTGCGGGCCCTGGAAGATCTGCTTGCCCCAGTGGGTTTTCTTCACGGGCGGCGCCTCCGGGGTGACGAGAAAGGAGCTCTGCGATTTGATGCCGATGAGGAACCACTTCTGCCTGAAGTCGTCCACCTTCTTCACCACCGCCGTGATGGGCTTCTCGCCGTTCCACGACATGGGGATGTAGACGTCCCCCATGCCGTCCACGATGCGAAAGGATACGCATCCCGTCCGCTCGAGCTTCGCGGAGTTCCGGAGCGCGTAGAAACTCCTGAAGAGGGCCACCGAAGGCTGCACCCCCAAGTAGGCTTCGCACAAATAGGCGAAGATGGAGAGAATCAGGATGGAGTTGGGATGAAGGTGGAGAAGATGGATCTGGTAGAACTCCAGAACCGCCTCCAGGAAGGGCGAGTACGGAGGCACCAGCCCGGCGTAAACGGTGTGGAGGAAAATGGGAAAAAAACCCGCCGGAAGACGGCCGAGCTTTGCGGCCTGGATGGCGCTGGCGCCGTGTTCATTGGTCTTCCCGGCGACCAGGTGCCGGATCTTGTCCAGCGCCGTCGCATTGACGCGCTCCCCGATCAGGGCGAGGCCGAGCGCCTCTTCACCCTGCGCGTCTGAGGGGAGCGCCCCCATCGCCGCCTTGCCTTTCGGTCCACCCATCGTCGGGGAAGGAGAAGAAAGCGGAAGGACGAGGAAGAAGAAGGAGTTCACCGGTGAGGAAAAGCTAGGAGGACGAGAGCGAGAAGATTGGATACGCGGAATGGGAGTAGAAACTGTTGTTCGGACCGGCGCGCAGCTTTATGCCCCATCTGGGCAGTTACCAAGGCATGGTCGTGGTGGGACCCCCCACGACGCACGTTCTGCCAGAGAAACCGAGTCGCCGCAAACTCACCGCCGATCGACGCGTGTCTCGGGCCGGCCGGACATTTTGGACCCACGACGCTTCGTCTGGGCCCGATGGGCCTCGCCGTGCCCATCATGGGCCCGGGGGCTACTGTCGGTCAAGTGGGATCCAGGGTGTGCAGAGCACGCTCTCCATAGCCCTCGCACGCGACAGGGTCGACGAAACGACTAAGGACCAAGCAGAACGCTTGGAGAGGCCCTCGAGAGGAAAGGTCTCTCGAGAGGGCTGGAGGGAGCAGCGAAGGCCTGAAGAGGGTCCTCCCAAGGCTGCCCCTCTACAAGGCCCCCTCCCCCGGAGAGGGGTCAACGCAAATCCCTCCGCAAGGCCGCCCAGGCCCTATGGAGATACTTCGCTACGAAGAAATCGCCGCAGAGCGCACATGGCCTCTGCCGCGGCCGCAGAGTGATGCGCGCGTCTGCGCGCGATGACGACGGCGCCGCAGTTGCCATTCTGGTGATTAAAGGAGTCAACAAAGATGTGTCCCCTGCGCCGGCTTACGAGGGTTTCCTGTTTGGTGATAAAGCGGATGGCCGGCGCTACGCTCCAACGACAACGTCACCGTGGGCGCCCCCACGATCTCTGCGGCGCCGGCTGGCCGTCCTACGTGGACGGTGGCTTTCCTGCGTCACAGGCAGGCTTTACGACCGTGGACCGGGTCCATGGAGAACCCAGCTGCAAAGCACCCCGCTCCTCCGTTTCGTCGTCATGTGGGGACCCTCCCGCCACGCAGTGCGCCAAGATGAGGCCCGGGACGCCTATAAAAGGAGAGGCAGCACCACCGTAGCGAGGGATCGCGCGATCAATCGATCGATCTCGGAGAACTTGGACACCTTACAGTAGCATAGTCTAAGTCGAACCAGCTCGAGGAGGAAGAAGACCTCAGCATTCCCTACCTGAGCTCCACTCCGCCATAAGGGAGCCCTCGGCAAGCTCATTGTACTGTAACCCCTGCAGTGCAATACAGACAAGCAGGAGTAGCGGTTTTACCTCCTCCTGAGGGCCGTGAACCTGGGTACGGGCCGCTGTCCATCTCTGCCGTGCTGTCCCTCCTCAAGCTCGACGAGCACCGTCGCCGTGCCGGTTGAGGGTTGTAGACCAACGTGTTCAGTCCCCTTCTCGAACTACTCTTCAGAGTGTGACTATCCCTGTCTCGTGCGAATCACTCTCCGACAGCGCGCGCTCTTGTGACGCGCCCGTGGTACGCGCCGTCTTGCGGCCTCAGCTCCTGGTCTGTTTCTGCTTCCGCTACGGGCTTTCATCTTCCCACGGCCCTGTGAGCCGCGGCCCTCTCCTGCGCTCGCATCTGCCTTCCTCTTTGGGGCCCGCCGATGTACCCGATTGCATCCTCATTGGGGGGCGAGAGCGCCGCTCTTGACTTGTGGGCCTGCTTCAGGGAAAACAAAGAGGAGCTTTCGTCGCAGCGGACAGTGATGACGCCGCTGCTTCCTGGTACCTTTATCACATTGTAAGCATGATGCACTGCGGCCATGAGCTTGGCCAGCGCCGGATAGCCCAGGATGGCTTGATACGAAAGGTCGATGTGGGCTACGTCGAAGTCCAAGCTCTCCGTGCGGTAGTTGTTCTTGTCGCCGAACGTCACCTGCAAACGAACCTGTCCTAAGGGCACGGTTACCCCTGCGGTTACGCCCTTGATTGGCTTGGCCGGACGCAGCTTCGAGCGACTCACCCCCAGACGGTCGAAAGTCTCTACCGAGATCACGTTTAAGCCAGCGCCTCTGTCCACCAGTGTGTTTGGGATGGTGACCCCGTTGATTGTGGGGATGCAGACGAGGGGGACGGTCCCTACCGTCACGGTGGTCTTTGGATGATCGTTCGCGTCGAAAGTCACGCGCTGCTCGGACCACCTGAGGGCCTTCATGAGGGTTCCCGCGGGGTGCGCGGCGTTCACAGAATGGACTACCCCAGCGGTGCTTCCCCCATGCGTCACCGCCGGGGAGCCCCCGAGCAAACATGCCAAGTGGCGCTCCTCAGGCGGATGACCGTTCTTCTCGTGGCTGGGTGATGGACGTAAAACTAATACGCTTAGGTTGGATTTCTATTTTTTCGATTTTTTTAAATTTAGTTATGGTCATTTGAATGTTCGGTCAAACCCTAATAACCCTAGCGTCGAACGTCCGCCGTCGAATCGTACCCTAGCGCTAACCTCCACCCGTCCGATCAGGTTTCGAGGGGGGATCCGCGCGACTCTGGTTCCGCATCCTGATTGGCTGGTCCGTAAATACGATCGATCTCGGCCGTTATAATAAGATCCGGCGACCCAGAATGACGCGGTGCATGGAACGAGCGTACGCAAGTCTGACTTCGTGTGCTTCGTACCACAACAACTATTTTCCACGCAGCCGCCCTTTGCATGCTGGTCTATAGCCTATCCTACGTCGCATTACAGCTATATCCCGCTGACGAGAGGACCAGGGCTTTACCCGCTGACTAGTGGACTCGTTGTTTGAAATGAGCTACAAAGGTAGGGTAAACGGCTCCTTTTCTAAGCAAAAATGGTGGACTCGCTGAAAAATGTCTTTCAAATGAGCTCCAAAGATAGGGTAAACGGCCCCTTTTCTAAGAAAAAATGATGGACTCGCTGAAAAATGTCTTTCAAATGAGCTCCAAAGATAGGGTAAACGGCCCCTTTTCTAAGCAAAAATGGTGGACTCGCTGAAAAATGTCTTTCAAATGAGCTCCAAAGGTAGGGTAAACGGCCCCATTTCTAAGCACAAGGCCATGCCAAATTTCATGGTAGTAGTACAAAATGGACTTGCCCCTTGCAAAATTATAAAATAGATCAACAACTAATAACTAAATTAGCACTTGCCCTTAATAAAGCAACTAATAACTAAAATGGACTACCACTCGTCTTCGTCATCGGAAACCTCCACCGACTCGGCCTTGCCCTTGCCGCTGGCGTTGCTGTTCGAGAGCGACCACGGCGTCCACATGTCCTTCTTCTTCCCCTTGCTCTCCGAGTAGATCTTGAGCCGTTCCTGCTCGGCGGAGGAATGCTTGGCCAGCTCCAAGGCTTTATGGTCGGACATGGCCCAGGCCAAACCCGGGTCCCGGACCTCCGTGGCCTCCTCCTTCCAGGCCATGGTCCAGTCCATACCCTGGTCGTCCTCGTCGTCCTCGTCGGACAGATCGATGAAGAGAATGGGATCGGGAGCAATGGCCCTGCCCCTGCCCTTTGGAGACTCCCCGTCCCATGCCGCTTCCCCCGCTCGCCTCCTGCTCAAACTTGGAGGAGTACGCACACGCCCACGCCCACACCCCATGCCGCTTCCCTCGCTCGCCTCAAGAAACCAAGGATAGGGGACGTGGCGGCGGCGGCAGTTCGAGCTGGGAGTGGAGCTGCCATCACCACGAGCCATGGAGAGATAAGGGACTGGGCGAAGGTGTCTAGGAGAGGAAGAGGGGATTTGTGAGCGCAATGGGCAAGGAGATGGCTCCTTTTAAAGCCATCTGCGGTCTGGACGGTGTAGCGGTCTAGACGGCAGTAATGGCACGTATCCGTTCATGTTTGGGTTACCTTCATGTTTCCGAAGCAAATCTATTTTTATGAGTGGTACGATGAGACACATCTGAGAGCCTTCCAGTTCGTGGAACTGCGTGCACATTGAATACGTGCGTGGCATGCCGTAGTCCACCCTACCTTAAAACAAGAACTACTACTAATACTACTACTAATATTACTACTACTTCTTCTTCTTCTTCTTCTTCTTCTTCTTCTTCTTCTTCATGGGTGCTGCGGTAGACTGACTGTGGGGACCCCGGACTAGCTGTCCGAAATACCCTTGTGCCTACAACATCAGCGATCCCCTGATCAGTCTGTCGCTGAGCACAATCAAACTGGTATCAAAAGAACATCCATAATTATCGAAGGAATTACTTACTCGATTGAAGCCATAATCTTCAATAAGTTCTTGCAGCGGAAAACACCAATCAACGTGGGGCCCGAGTCATTTGCCAAGACACCTACAGGCAGCTGACTGGGAAGACGGCCTAGTTCGCAAAGACGTCATCGGTCTCTCGGTCTTCAGCATACTTCTTCTTGAACTCTGGACATGGGAATATCCAGGGACACAGCCATGAGTACATTTACGTACTCGCAAACTACCCCGACATGAGCAGGCAATAGCATCATTTTTTATTATAACAAAACTCTTTATTTTGAGAAGACAACTCTATATCTTTGTTGAAAAGAAGAGAAGGTTTTTAGAACTTTTTCCCAAAAATCTCACTTTGTAAGAATTCTCTTATAAAACTTTTTCCTGAAAATCCATCTTTGTTGAAGAAGGTAAGAAATCTCTTTTGCAAACATTTTCCCCGGAAATCGCCATTTTATCTGTTTCTCCAAAACTCCTCCTTTTTCAGACCATAACCCGTCATGGTTCATGGTACCCAACAACCTCATACCGATCCGTTGGTATAGGTGTATGGGTCATTCTCCACTTCCTTTTCTTTTTAAAACTCAATTCTTTTCCCAAAACTTGCACATGGTCAAAGTAGGGCCTCTCAACTGTCCATATCCGAGGACTCGGCTATTCGAATAGTTTTAACCCTCTGCAGAGGTAGCACGCTTTTCCCACACTCATCCGATAACTCATCGTGTCAGCCACGTCTCGCCATACCAGGTGTATGCGAAGTTGAGTCACCGATCCTAGTCTGTCCTTTGCTCATGCTAGTATAGGATCCTGCCCATATGATACCTTCCATCGACACTTAACCCAGCCCGTCAGAATCTAAGTGTGAGGACTCATAGGTTTTATCTGGCGGTGTATAGGGGACATCCTTCTATCCTCCTCCTTATCTACTCTTAGAGTTTGAGCGAGGACCCAGGTCAGGGGTAGGTCATCAAACCATCCCCCTCATGCATAACGGAGTCATCTCCGTTGATGAGGTATCCCATACTAATATGAGCAAACTATATGACTAAGCCCTTTCCCATATGTGGGTAAATGTGGTCGCACAGAGTATCGGCTGATTGACGTAAGTACCAAGACACAATGTGCGTTTTATCAAAACCACCATTCTCCTTTTCTTCAATTCACCACCACATCTTGGTGCTTCATAGTCACACGAGGTTTCAAAGGAGTTTTGAATAAAACAATCTTTATTTTTCCCATCCTATAATTTATCATATATTTCTACATAGGGTGGCAAAATAATTTCCATATATTTTTTTGAAAAGATTTTATGAAAACCTTTGCTTTAAAATGACTTTGTAAAAATAGATGCATGTATTAGGGTGCAAGCTCAGAGAGTAGCTTGCCTTGCTCGGCAAAGTGATCCTGGTCTTGATCTTCAGGTTCCACAAATCCTTCCTCCTCGATATATCCGGCAACGTTCTCGTCTAATACACAATCAAGCAATACAAACAATCACTAACCTACTCAATCAATCACCACAGCAATACAATCTCAACTACTCTAAATAGCCACTTCATATATCAAACAATACAATTTGGTTTCAATTTAATTGAATTAGCCATTATTCAATTATATCTTAATTAGGGCAGAAACTAGTTGAACATGTTTAATTACATAACTTAAGTTCTGTTGGTCACAAAAATACAAACTAAATTTCTACGGAAAGCTACTGATGTGTAGAATATAACACAATTGGATTTGGTTCATTTGGAGTTACCAAACTCCCTACACAATGGTTTGAATTCAGAAGCTTAATAATCAAGTGTTAGCTACTAATTAAGTTCTGTTGATCTAAAAATTAAATCCTTTTAGGGGTGACTAACCATGACTAAATGTGATCCAATAAAATTGGTCTTAACTAATTTGGCCTAACAGAGTATCAGAAACAAACAAGTTTATATTTTAAACCTTATTTGGCATTTTTAATACTATATTTTTATTATTTATCCAAATGAGGTGAAACTACTTGGGTTGGATAGACAATTTCATAAGCTTTCCAGAACATTTGGATTTGATTTATTTGGAGTTATAAATTTCAAGTTATGGAATTTCAAAGTTTAATCCAGTACTGATTTCTAATTAATTCCAAAAATCGAATTTGAACTCTGAGTGGATAATGTTGAGAATCCTGACGGGTGGGGTCCACTCGTCAGTGACTCAACAGAAAACGATTCGCGCACTGGAAATGTTTAAAAGTCTGACGTGTGGGGCCCACACGTCAGCCTCTCTTTTTCTAAACGAATCGGTATGGTACCGTTGGATCAAGATCCAACGGTCCACGTTCATCCACGCCAGTGGAGAACGGCGGCGACCTAAACCGAGCGGCGCGACGGCGCCGGCGACGGCACGGTGGACGGGCGGCTCACCTAGGGGCTCGGAAGGCTGCGGCGAGGGTGCAGGAGGGGTGCGGCGGTTCGGGGAAGCCTCTGGACGGAGTTGTACGGGCTGGGGAGGCTCCTGGCGTCGACGGCGACGAGCAGCTCCTCCTCCGCGGCCGTGCTCCAACTCCGGCGAGTCTTCTACGTCGTTCCTGGGCACGATCCAGAGGGGAAAAGGGGGCGAGTGAGTGCGGGGTTCATGGGGAAGAGAGTGCCGGCCAGAGAGAAGAGAAAGGGAGGCCAGCACGGCTCGGCCGTGGTCGTCGTCTACCTCGGGCACGGCGAGCTCGAGGGTGGCCACGGGCGGCTGAGGCTTCGCGGCTACGGCTCCGCCCTCCTGGCGGTGCACGAGAGGGGGTGGTGTGAGGGGGAGAGGCAGTGGTGAGGTGTGGAGGAATGGGGTGCTCGGGGGGGGGGGGGGGGGGGGGATTTATACCCGAGCTCCGGTCCATGGTGGACACGGCGCTGGGGTGGTCCAGGGGACGGCCGGGCTCGCCATAGGGGCGGTGGGGGTGCGGCTACGGTGTCGGGAGGGAGAGGGGCACGGCGGGCGACGTGGACGCGAGCTGCGCGTGCTCGACGTGGGGGACGGCCGTGAGGACGCTCGGGCGGCGCTCGACGTGCACGGCGTGGCGCGAGGGCTGCGGGAGCGGGATGCTGCTGGACGCTCTGCTGCGCTGAGAGGGAGCAGCAGGGTGAGAAAGAGAGGGGGGGCCTGGCGCTGGGGCGTCGTGGAGCGGCGAGGTCGACGCGCTGTCCGTGGGTCGGCCATGGCGAGCGGCGGGCACGGGCGCGTGCAAGGGGGGGAGCGGGGTGCTGCGGGTGCCGGTGTCTGTGTCCAAGGGGGCAGGAGAGCGAAGGAGAGGGGGGGGGGCACGGCGCGGGTCACCACGGCGTCGACACCTCCTCCTTCCACCGCGCCGACCACGGCGACGTGCGCACGGCGGCCTGTCCCCTGGCGGCGTCCACAAGGTGTTCGGCGAAATGCCTGAACCAAAATTAAATTCAAATTTTTGAATTTTATTTTTATAATTTGTTTCACACATGTTTGCAAGTATTTGTTGTGCACTTTAATTATTTATTGAGCAAGTGCAAAATAGCACATTTTGTGATTGGAATGAGATAAAGAAAGAAATATAAATTTGAATTTAAGTTTTTGAATTGAATGTTTAAAGAGGGAAAAGTTGTGGAACTAAAATAAGAGGGTTTATATTACCACTCCATTGAATATGGTTTGAAAATAAATAGATTTCTTAATTTGGGAAATAGTGTGACATGTGTCACATTGTTTGTAGTGTTTTATATTTTGTTTTGTTTATTTTCTTTTCTTCAAACTTTTAATTAGAGCTAACAACCAACACATTTACAAGAAATAACAATCACAAGCAAAATATGAAATCAACACACATTAATTCATAAGAAAAGTTTTTGTTGGCCCATATTTTTGATATAATAATTCATATTAAATTTTTGGGGTGTTACAGATCCTTCCCCCCTTAAAATAAATCTCGTCCTCGAGATTTGCCCGGTGGTAACAGGGGAGTACGAGGGCACGGGTTTTGGGTTGACTATACTTCCGAGGTCGTTGTTTCTTCAGCGGGGTCGCCATGTGGGATCTCGATAAATTGATGTTGCGAGGCTTTCTCTGTCGATAAACTTCTGTGCGGAGTCCAGATCCTTTATGATGGTGAGGTCTGGACGATTGACTCGGATGGATAGTCTTGGTCGGCTATTTCCAGATTCTACAGGGCTAAAGCGCACCAACAAACAACACACAAGGTACCTTTAGTACCAACGGACGTCTAATACTCGTGGTAGTCGGGTGGTACAATCAGGGTTCCTATCAGGTTTATCCTATGGTCTAGGTTAAATATGGTTGGTGAAGTCTTCACTTTGTCGCCTTAGTCTTCAGCTGGAGAAATTGAGATAGTCGAGGAAGTAATTGAGTGGAATTGCTGATATTGAGTTGAGGTCTTCGAAGGTCTCCTGCTTGGTTGACTTCGACAATCTTGGTATTTGCGGATCCATCACCTCGATGTGGAATGTTGAGTACTTGTAATGGAAGCTTCTTCTTGTAGGTGCTAGCTAATTAGGTCTCACTTGGGTTCATCGTCAAGTATTTTGAACGGGTAAGAGGGATTAGAGAAATCCTTGGAAAATCTTAAAATAGAGGGATGAGACTCGGAAATATTTGAGAAGGTGAGAAGAGTGGAAGTCATTTTTGGACTTCCTTAGATAAAATTATGTTTTTGGTAACAATATATTTTTAACAAAATATTTCTTTCCTAACTAACGTCCATGCTAACTAAGGTCTGTTACAGTCAGGATGGCTCTGATACCAAGTCTGTGGGGACCCCGGACTAGCTGTCCGAAATACCCTTGTGCCTACAACATCAGCGATCCCCTGATCAGTCTGTCGCTGAGCACAATCAAACTGGTATCAAAAGAACATCCATAATTATCGAAGGAATTACTTACTCGATTGAAGCCATAATCTTCAATAAGTTCTTGCAGCGGAAAACACCAATCAACGTGGGGCCCGAGTCATTTGCCAAGACACCTACAGGCAGCTGACTGGGAAGACGGCCTAGTTCGCAAAGACGTCATCGGTCTCTCGGTCTTCAGCATACTTCTTCTTGAACTCTGGACATGGGAATATCCAGGGACACAGCCATGAGTACATTTACGTACTCGCAAACTACCCCGACATGAGCAGGCAATAGCATCATTTTTTATTATAACAAAACTCTTTATTTTGAGAAGACAACTCTATATCTTTGTTGAAAAGAAGAGAAGGTTTTTAGAACTTTTTCCCAAAAATCTCACTTTGTAAGAATTCTCTTATAAAACTTTTTCCTGAAAATCCATCTTTGTTGAAGAAGGTAAGAAATCTCTTTTGCAAACATTTTCCCCGGAAATCGCCATTTTATCTGTTTCTCCAAAACTCCTCCTTTTTCAGACCATAACCCGTCATGGTTCATGGTACCCAACAACCTCATACCGATCCGTTGGTATAGGTGTATGGGTCATTCTCCACTTCCTTTTCTTTTTAAAACTCAATTCTTTTCCCAAAACTTGCACATGGTCAAAGTAGGGCCTCTCAACTGTCCATATCCGAGGACTCGGCTATTCGAATAGTTTTAACCCTCTGCAGAGGTAGCACGCTTTTCCCACACTCATCCGATAACTCATCGTGTCAGCCACGTCTCGCCATACCAGGTGTATGCGAAGTTGAGTCACCGATCCTAGTCTGTCCTTTGCTCATGCTAGTATAGGATCCTGCCCATATGATACCTTCCATCGACACTTAACCCAGCCCGTCAGAATCTAAGTGTGAGGACTCATAGGTTTTATCTGGCGGTGTATAGGGGACATCCTTCTATCCTCCTCCTTATCTACTCTTAGAGTTTGAGCGAGGACCCAGGTCAGGGGTAGGTCATCAAACCATCCCCCTCATGCATAACGGAGTCATCTCCGTTGATGAGGTATCCCATACTAATATGAGCAAACTATATGACTAAGCCCTTTCCCATATGTGGGTAAATGTGGTCGCACAGAGTATCGGCTGATTGACGTAAGTACCAAGACACAATGTGCGTTTTATCAAAACCACCATTCTCCTTTTCTTCAATTCACCACCACATCTTGGTGCTTCATAGTCACACGAGGTTTCAAAGGAGTTTTGAATAAAACAATCTTTATTTTTCCCATCCTATAATTTATCATATATTTCTACATAGGGTGGCAAAATAATTTCCATATATTTTTTTGAAAAGATTTTATGAAAACCTTTGCTTTAAAATGACTTTGTAAAAATAGATGCATGTATTAGGGTGCAAGCTCAGAGAGTAGCTTGCCTTGCTCGGCAAAGTGATCCTGGTCTTGATCTTCAGGTTCCACAAATCCTTCCTCCTCGATATATCCGGCAACGTTCTCGTCTAATACACAATCAAGCAATACAAACAATCACTAACCTACTCAATCAATCACCACAGCAATACAATCTCAACTACTCTAAATAGCCACTTCATATATCAAACAATACAATTTGGTTTCAATTTAATTGAATTAGCCATTATTCAATTATATCTTAATTAGGGCAGAAACTAGTTGAACATGTTTAATTACATAACTTAAGTTCTGTTGGTCACAAAAATACAAACTAAATTTCTACGGAAAGCTACTGATGTGTAGAATATAACACAATTGGATTTGGTTCATTTGGAGGTACCAAACTCCCTACACAATGGTTTGAATTCAGAAGCTTAATAATCAAGTTTTAGCTACTAATTAAGTTCTGTTGATCTAAAAATTAAATCCTTTTAGGGGTGACTAACCATGACTAAATGTGATCCAATAAAATTGGTCTTAACTAATTTGGCCTAACAGAGTATCAGAAACAAACAAGTTTATATTTTAAACCTTATTTGGCATTTTTAATACTATATTTTTATTATTTATCCAAATGAGGTGAAACTACTTGGGTTGGATAGACAATTTCATAATCTTTCCAGAACATTTGGATTTGATTTATTTGGAGTTATAAATTTCAAGTTATGGAATTTCAAAGTTTAATCCAGTACTGATTTCTAATTAATTCCAAAAATCGAATTTGAACTCTGAGTGGATAATGTTGAGAATCCTGACGGGTGGGGTCCACTCGTCAGTGACTC
The DNA here is from genome assembly GCA_026929855.1 of Poa annua. Taxonomy (NCBI): domain Eukaryota; kingdom Viridiplantae; phylum Streptophyta; class Magnoliopsida; order Poales; family Poaceae; genus Poa; species Poa annua. The sequence goes on from CM049434.1 coordinate 60,410,999, forward strand.
AACAGAAAACGATTCGCGCGCTGGAAATGTTTAAAAGTCTGACGTGTGGGGCCCACACGTCAGCCTCTCTTTTTCTAAACGAATCGGTATGGTACCGTTGGATCAAGATCCAACGGTCCACGTTCATCCACGCCAGTGGAGAACGGCGGCGACCTAAACCGAGCGGCGCGACGGCGCCGGCGACGACACGGTGGACGGGCGGCTCACCTAGGGGCTCGGAAGGCTATGGCGAGGGTGCATGAGGGGTGCGGCGGTTCGGGGAAGCCTCTGGACGGAGTTGTACGGGCTGGGGAGGCTCCTGGCGTCGACGGCGACGAGCAGCTCCTCCTCCGCGGCCGTGCTCCAACTCCGGCGAGTCTTCTACGTCGTTCCTGGGCACGATCCAGAGGGGAAAAGGGGGCGAGTGAGTGCGGGGTTCATGGGGAAGAGAGTGCCGGCCAGAGAGAAGAGAAAGGGAGGCCAGCACGGCTCGGCCGTGGTCGTCGTCTACCTCGGGCACGGCGAGCTCGAGGGTGGCCACGGGCGGCTGAGGCTTCGCGGCTACGGCTCCGCCCTCCTAGCGGTGCACGAGAGGGGGTGGTGTGAGGGGGAGAGGCAGTGGTGAGGTGTGGAGGAATGGGGTGCTCGGGGGGGGGGGGGGGGGGGATTTATACCCGAGCTCCGGTCCATGGTGGACACGGCGCTGGGGTGGTCCAGGGGACGGCCGGGCTCGCCATAGGGGCGGTGGGGGTGCGGCTACGGTGTCGGGAGGGAGAGGGGCACGGCGGGCGACGTGGAGGCGAGCTGCGCGTGCTCGACGTGGGGGACGGCCGTGAGGACGGTCGGGCGGCGCTCGACGTGCACGGCGTGGCGCGAGGGCTGCGGGAGCGGGATGCTGCTGGACGCTCTGCTGCGCTGAGAGGGAGCAGCGGGGTGAGAAAGAGAGGGGGGGGCCTGGCGCTGGGGCGTCGTGGAGCGGCGAGGTCGACGCGCTGTCCGTGGGTCGGCCATGGCGAGCGGCGGGCACGGGCGCGTGCAAGGGGGGGAGCGGGGTGCTGCGGGTGCCGGTGTCTGTGTCCAAGGGGGCAGGAGAGCGAAGGAGAGGGGGGGGGGCACGGCGCGGGTCACCACGGCGTCGACACCTCCTCCTTCCACCGCGCCGACCACGGCGACGTGCGCACGGCGGCCTGTCCCCTGGCGGCGTCCACAAGGTGTTCGGCGAAATGCCTGAACCAAAATTAAATTCAAATTTTTGAATTTTATTTTTATAATTTGTTTCACACATGTTTGCAAGTATTTGTTGTGCACTTTAATTATTTATTGAGCAAGTGCAAAATAGCACATTTTGTGATTGGAATGAGATAAAGAAAGAAATATAAATTTGAATTTAAGTTTTTGAATTGAATGTTTAAAGAGGGAAAAGTTGTGGAACTAAAATAAGAGGGTTTATATTACCACTCCATTGAATATGGTTTGAAAATAAATAGATTTCTTAATTTGGGAAATAGTGTGACATGTGTCACATTGTTTGTAGTGTTTTATATTTTGTTTTGTTTATTTTCTTTTCTTCAAACTTTTAATTAGAGCTAACAACCAACACATTTACAAGAAATAACAATCAGAAGCAAAATATGAAATCAACACACATTAATTCATAAGAAAAGTTTTTGTTGGCCCATATTTTTGATATAATAATTCATATTAAATTTTTGGGGTGTTACACTGACGGTGACATCAGATGCCTCGGAGGCGTCGGATTTGTCCTCGTCGTCGGAGTAGGAGGCGTCGGAGTCATCCATGTCATCCTCATCGTCGGAGTCGTCCATGTCGTCGGAGTTCCCCTCGCCAGAGATGTCCTCGACGACAACATTGGGCTCGGCAATGGGCGCAATGACGACGGGCGCGGGCGGTTCGTCCACGACAGTAGGCCCGCGCTCCTCGTCGGAGTAGGGCTCGTCCGAAGACTCCGATGCTCCGTACTCGTAGACTGGGGATTGCGGAGGAAGATCTCCATGCGCCACTTCGTATGGTTGCTCTTTATTCTCGCGCAGAGGGGAGAGCCCTTTCTGCTTCCGGCGAAGGTTCTCCTTCGCTAGCCACTCCTCTCGTTCCATCTCGTGCATGTCGTGCATTTCCTCGGGCGAGTAGAGCTCCGAGTCCGGCATCGGCGAGTAGGGGCTCTGCGGCGAGGGCGTGCTCCACCACATTTTCAAGGGAGGGAGGGGGAGAGAGAGGGAGAGAAAATGGGCGTTTCTCCGGCAACGGCCGGCGGCCCCCTTTTATTAGCCGCGGCGGGGGAGGGCGGGGAAACCCTAACTTACCCACGCAGACCCCACGCGTCGACCCCACGCGCCAACCCCACGCGTCGACCCCACGCCGACCCCACGCGCCGACCCCACGCAAGGGTCAAGACCGCAACAGCTTAGCCGAGCGCGGGCTCCACTAGTCAGAGTTAACGGTCAATGCACGGTCAAGACCGCAAACGTCCGGCTATGAGCATTTGTGAGAGTTTCAGCTAAGGAAGTGGGGAAAAGTGAGCACATGTTTGGAGCGTGGGGAAAACTGAGTAGTACTAAGGAACGAGGGGCACAGAATTAAATATCCCAAAACAAAATGGGACAGAATCTGTCAAGAAAAACAGCAGCGGCAAAACGTATTTTTTACCCCACTTAAATATGTCTAAAAAATCTTAAAAAATTCACGCTTACATAGGATGAAAACTTGCAACTACAGTTCAAATTTCAGCTCATTCGGAGTTACAGAACAGGAATTAAAAATCATACCGTGCACAGATTCGTGCTGGAATAAAATCTCCGAATAGAAAAAGCAACTTTTCTAAGACAAAATGGGTAAAACTTGATACGTATTAAAAATTCCAGAATCTAAACAAAAAAAATTCTCTTTGTACAGCAAGAGGACTCAAAGAAAATCTGAAATAAAAACAACCGGGTTGCCTCTCGTAAAGCGCTTTCTTTATAGCCATATAGCTAGGCTTCTTAGTTGATATTTATTGTGGACGAAGCTCATGAGGGAGCTTGAACTTTGGTGTGTCCCTCTTCCTTGGGAAGTGCTCCATGCACTTCTTGTGTGGGAACTGAAACTTCACGTTCGCCTCCTTTGAATCAATAATAGCACCCGTAGTACGAAGAAAAGGTCTTCCAAGAATAATAAGACTAGAGGCTTTATTCCCCGTATCCATGATTAAAAAATCAACAAGCACAAATGTTAAATGCAATTCTACCATAACATTACTTACTTTTCCTAAAGCATGTTTAATAGAATCATCAGCAAGTGCAAGTTCAATAGAGCATTTTTCAAGATTCTTTAATTCAAGTACTTCATATAATTCTTTAGACATAACAGAGACACTAGATCCTAGATCTAATATAGCATGGTGTGTCTCTTTTCCAATTGTTACTAATACCTTGGGAACGCATATATCCCCAAGCTTAGGTGGCATCATAGCTTCTTTGTTGTACCTAGCAATTTTCTCTTTTAAAACATGACACAATATAAGAACCAAAACCAGCTTGGTTAACATTAATAGAAGGATCACTAGCAAATTTTTGTAAGATAGACATAAGTTCATGCAAGCTACAATTCTCTAAGTCAAGTAGTGGTTCCTTGACTTCACTAAGCATCATAAGTTCTTCAACTTGTTTCTTTCTACTGTATAGATTATATAGTTCATGACGGTCATAAAAAACATCTTGAGGTATTTGGGACTTTCCAAGACTTTCTTTAATTTTTACTTCCAAAAGTAAGCCATAAAGCAGAATATGAGTATTAGTAGCATGAGTATTCATCAAAGAACCCTTACATTCATTATCGAAAAAGATTCTAGAGGTTTCAGACAATCCTCTATAAAATATATGCATAAGCATCCAATCCCTTACACCATGTTCCATTCCAAAAGCTATACCTCTAAACCTTTCCCAAGCTTTTACCAAAGGTTCTTCTTCCTCTTGTTTAAAGGCAATAACTATTTGTCTAAGATTAGATATAGTTTCAGTAGAACAAAATCTTTCAACAAATGAAGCCTTTAGATTAAACCAAGTGTTAAAATTAGCAGGAGGCCATCTTAATATCCAATCCAAGGCTTTCCCAGCAAGAGAGTAAGGGAAAAGCTTAACTTTGATCATATTAACATTAGCATGATTTAAGTTTAAAACTTTGCATCTTTCATTAAACTTCTTACGATGTTGCGTAGGATCTTCCTTAGGCTTACCATAAAAACGATGTTCATAAATTACTTTAGTGACATTATGATCTACTTCAAATTCTTCAACAGGGATATTGATATCTTGAGGAAAGTTCTTAACACTAAATGGCCAAAAAGTTCTCTTTTCCATTCTAGCAAGTTTTTATGTATTTTTAATTTTTAATGCAAAACTGAAAATAAAATGACACTAAAACAATGTAAACCGAAATAATAAATGCAAAACAAAATGCAAAACTGAAAATAAAATATGAAACCGAAATATAAAAATGATAAAACAAAACAAAATAAAATGCTTTGAAGGTAAAGATGGACGAGATGATGCTCATGTAGGTGCAACCTCTCCAAGCTTAGGTGTTTGCACACGTTGGTGATGTTGACTTTGTTGTGAGATAACCTTCCCCTAGTTCCCCGGCAACGGCGCCAGAAAACAGTCTTGATGGACGTAAAGATAATACGCTTAGGTTGAGCTCCAAGTGCAGAGTTTTCCCCACAAGGGAGACTCGAGGGTTTATATCGAACTCTCGGGGAACTGTGTGTAGAATATTTATCCTCTTGTCCTTCTCTTGATTACCTGCAAAACAAACCAAGATGTTTTGTGCCCTCAACCTCACCAAGTGGTTGTCAAGCACAAGGTGTGAGCAAATAGATGAAAACAAAGTAAATGCAAAGCAAGAAATAAATATGCAATGATGGTAAATAAATATGCAAGGATGGTGTAAATGATAATGGATGATGTTTTTGTGTTTTGTATGATGTTTGCAAGATATAAAAGTGTTTCTGTATTTTCGGATTTTAAAATGACAGAAAATGTATAGTGCTTATAAAGAGTTGGAAAGGTGTTTCTTATGATTAAAAATGGACTGGGGTTCATGGTTTCTCAAATGCACTCTCTCTTTTATATAGTACTAGATAATGGAACATAGGAATTGACATATGAGATTGCAACAAGACAAGTTATTAATAATATGGGCATCACATCCTAACATAGAGGTTTTTTGGTTATTAACCTCTCTTATACTCCACCAAGATGCGAACTAAATCATAACACCTCAGTAATTAAGATAAACAGAGTATAGATTTAAGTTCTATGACATGAAGTTAGAAAACATGCTAGATCTAGTCATGTAGAAAATGGCAAGGTCACACATAGCCCCGGTAGCATGGTATTCCTTTTTATCCCTAGCGAGGCAACAAAGTAAGGTAAACACCCAAGTGGATCGCGGTATTACTGTCAACTTACCGCACTCACCACCCCCCGTTAGTCCAACAAATGCACACGTTCCCCCTCACACGCCCTCATACATATGTTGGATCAGAACACATAAACAAGAACGGGGTACATAATATGCATCAACTTTCATAACGAAGACATAACAATTGCAATCATCATAACATATATCAACTTAAGAGATCCACCACAAAGGTATTACATATATGACCATAATCATGTTCAGCAGCTCATATGGCACTAATTAGTGAAGCTCAACTGAGAGGAGAGATACATAAGTTACTTCCACAAACCCATAGTCCAGGGGTGGACTACTCCCGCTTCATCATGGAGACGGTGGAGAATTCGTTGGAGAAGGTGGAACCACACTGGCAGCGCCCTGCCGTAGTTTTCCCCCTCCAATCAGCAGCTCCAGGTCTCTGATTCGTGGTTTCTGTGTTTCTGCGGCGCTCCCTCCGAAAGGGCTCGGGAGACTATTTTTATAGGCGTTTTTAGGTCAAGACGAAGCCACGGGGACGAAGATCGATGGCATCGGAGGCTCGAGGGCCAAGATGGTGGGCCCCACGCGGCCAAGGAATCTGGCCACGTGGGCCCCCTTCTTTTGGTCTTCGGGTTTCCACTTTTGCGCTTCCTTCGCTCCTACGCTTTGTTCCTTCCAAAAACTGATGTTCGCGAAGTTTCAGGTCATTTGGACGTCGTTTGGGTCCCTGAAACATCAAAATATAGAAAAAGGGGTTTCCTGACAATGCAGGGTTAATTCCAAATAAATAGGGAAACTGTGAAATATTCCCCAAAACATTATAAAACATTGGTATAACCCTTATATGATGCAAATATGAATGAAATATGAGTAATATAATGCAAAGTTCATGTATGCATTTTACATACATCACTGGGGAAACGCTGCTTCCCCCTGCGACGAGCGGTAGCAACCCGGCGCTTGTCTTGTTGACGTCTGTAGATCCCTTTGAGCTTCAGGCAATCCTCCGTTCATTGCGAGTTGAGCTTGTGGAGAACATAGAAGCGGGGTCCCTCTGGTAAACCTTCTGCCCAGTCCTTCCTGTTGCGGTGGCGCAGCTCGGCCCGCGGGGGGCCTGTTGCGGCTTCTTTGCTTCGAAAAATTTGTCCCTCCTCTGCCTTGGAGCATCTGTCCGCTACATGGAAAAGCTCAATCAACGACCGTCCTTGCTCTCGCCTGCTGAACTCGCTCTTGATCTTGGTGCTAGTGGTTCCTTCCACAAAGGCGGCGACGACGTCCTCATCAGGGCTACCGTCCAAACGTCTGTACGCCTGGCTGAAGCGCTGCGTGAACCTCCGCAGCGTCTCTCCCGGCTTCTGTCGTACTGAACGAAGGTCCACGAGGCTCACGGGCGAAGCGCCGCTCTCCTAAAAGTTGCTGACAAACTTTTGGCGAAGGTCGGCCCACGAGGTGACGGAGCACTCCGGGAGGTTTCGCAGCCGAGTGCGTGCCGCCCCTTCTAGCGCCAGGCGGAGCCAATTTGCCATGACCTGGTCATTTCCGCCCGCGGCTTGGATGCACAGGGTGTAGTGCTGCAGAAACTCAAGTGGGCTATGTGTTCCATCAAAACGGGGTGGACCTTCAGGCCAGAAGTTGTTAGGCCATGTGACCCGTGGGAGGTCCCTGCAAAAGGCGTTCCCCCGTGGAGAGGGTGCTACGCCGGCGCCCGGCCGCCGCCAGGTCTCTTAGCACGCGCTGCCGGTGCTCGCGCTGACGGACGAGGGTGACGCGGGGCGTCCTCTGGCTCGCGCTGGATGGAGCGAGCCCCCGGGCATCCCCTGGCGTTGAACGGTGGTGGACGGACGCCTGCCGACGGTGGGCGTTCGTCCCCCGAATCTCCGTTGGGAACGTTAGGCGACGCCCCCTCCCGATGTGGTTGTCGTGAAGATGAATGCTCCGGCGAGCTATCCGCCCCGGACTGCAGGTCACGCCTTCCTCGGGGGGAATGCGGCGCAGCCTAGGGCCGGTCGCTCCTGCTTTGCACCAAGTCGAGCAGGTCTCTCACGAGATGCAACGCCGGACGCGAGTCGAGGTTGGCGGACCTCCTGGATTCGTAAGGTCGAATGCAAGCGCCATTTTCACCGACCGCTCTCCTAAAATTTGCTGACAAACTTTTGGCGAAGGTCGGCCCACGAAGTGACGGAGCACTCCGGGAGGTTTCGTAGCCGAGTGCGTGCCGCCCCTTCTAGCGCCAGGCGGAGCCAATTTGCCATGACCTGGTCATTTCCGCCCGCGGCTTGGATGCACAGGGTGTAGTGTTGTAGAAACTCGAGTGGGCTCTGTGTTCCATCAAAACGGGGTGGACCTTCAGGCCGGAAGTTGTTAGGCCATGTGACCCGCCGGAGGTCCCTGCAAAAGGCGTTCCCCCGTGGAGAGGGTGCTACGCCGGCGCCCGGCCGCCGCCAGGTCTCTTAGCACGCGCTGCCGGTGCTCGCGCTGACGGACGAGGGTGACGCGGGGCGTCCTCTGGCTCGCGCTGGATGGAGCGAGCCCCCGGGCATCCCCTGGCGTTGAACGGTGGTGGACGGACACCTGCCGATGGTGGGCGTCCGTCCCCTGAATCTCCGTTGGGAACGTTAGGCGACGCCCCCTCCCGATATGGTTGTCGTGAAGATGAATGCTCCGGCGAGCTATCCGCCCCGGACTACAGGTCACGCCTTCCTCGGGGGGAATGCGGCGCAGCCTGGGGCCGGTCGCTCCTGCTTTGCACCAAGTCGAGCAGGTCTCTCACGAGATGCAACGCCGGACGCGAGTCGAGGTTGGCAGACCTCCTGGATTCGTAAGGTCGAACGCAAGCGCCATTTTCGCTGACCCGCCTACGGCGGTGGCCGCCGGTGCTGCGGGAGCTCTCGTCGGAGCTGTGCGCTTGGCGACGGTAAGAATCACTGCCGTGCCGCCCCATGGTCAAGCGTGCGTGGTTCTCGAGGTGCGCTTCCAAAGGCCCCCTACCTGGCACGCCAAATGTCGGAATAGAGCCTCCGAAGAAGCTAAGTGTGGTATCGAACACCAGGGGCCTTAGAGCGCTGCCTCTGACCTCACGAGGCTCGACGAAGGAGATGAACAACAATAAAGAGATTGACACTTGGTTTACCCAAGTTCAGGCCACCACGGAGGTGAATGCCCTACTCCTCCTTTGTTGTATTGCATAGTAGAACTCGAGCAGCTACAATGGTGAAACGCCTAGAGATTCTAGAGATTCTAGGGTTTATAGGCGGCTAGCCATCTTCGTCTTCAAACTCCAGGGCGGAAGGGTTCCGAATGCTTCCAAACAGGGCTCTGCTCTTTTGCGGCTGCTTTGGAAAAAGCAGCCGACCAGATCAGGCCTACGGCCCTGCTCTGCAGCGCCGTGGCTTGTCTTCTTCTTCTGAACTCGAGTCGTAGCTCCTTTGGTACGGGATCGGGCGTCCTCGGTAAAGAGGGAAACAAAAGGCGGGGAAACATCCTTTGTCCGTGGCGCCATCTTGCACCAGAATAGCAAGTATTGGGGGCACGGCCCTGGACGGCGGCCCTGGTCCCTTCCTTTAATCACCAAAGAAGCGAGCCTTGGCGGTCGTCGGTCTACGGCGCGTTGACAGGCAATGGCCTCTGACGCCGTGAGGGGCCCGTGGCCTGCGCCGATATGTGGGTTCCCTACAAAGGTGTCCCCCCCGGGGACCTTGCTTCACCCGTCACGATGGGGCCTGAGGAGGCAGGGTGAAAACCCTGGCGAGGCCCTCGTGTGGTGCCCTCCGGAGGTCCTCGTGGGCAGGGATATCAACGCCTCGCGATGCACGATCCTGGTGGCCCGGCTGTGGTTGAAGTGTTACCCATCCTCCTTATTGCACCGTGGAGAGGCCCGGCCCAAGGTACCCTTGGTTTCCAATAGCATCAACGGTTTCACTCAATAGCATCAACCACAAGAGTAATTAACACCGGGAAAGTTTCCCCTATGAAATAGACAAGTTTCAACCCTAGATGTTATAGCGGGAACGGAGTGGAGCGGCGGAGTTGATGGTGTCAGCGGTGGATATGATGATGATGATGATGATCCCAATGAAGTTCAGCTCGATGACGGTGACGATGGCGATGATTTCCCTCCTCCGGGAAGGAATTTCCCCGGCTGATTTCTCCCTGCCGGAGAGCTTTTCTCTCTCTGGTGTTTTCCGCCTCGTGGAGGCGGCGGAATATTTCCTCGACGATGCCTCGGGTCTTAGGGTTTCGGGGGGATGAAGTACGCGAAGGGGCACCGATAGAGGTGGGCTAGGGCAGCCACACCACGTGGTGGCGCGGCAGCAAGTGGGGCCGCGCCACCATATGGTGTGGGCCCCTGGTGGCTCTCCTCGGTCTCCCCTTTTGGCTCCCTCCATCATGTGGCAAAATAGGAGATTCCTGATGTTTTTCATGGATTTCCGATCTTAAAAAATATGGCTTCTTGACGGTCCTTTTTCCAGCAGAATCCTGACTCCGGAGGTCAATTCTCCAATAATCATCAAACATGCAAAATAGGTAAAATAACATTAGTATCATCTCTAAATATGGAATACAGGGGCGGAGCTGGAGCTCGAGTGACCCTGATGCACCATTTTACTATAGCATAAAATTTTCAAGCAAAAAATCTACTAGTATATAAAATTATGGTTTGTAAAAGCTAACATAGATAATGTGACATAGTAAGAGAAAACGTATAAATAAAAAATATTATTAACATAGATAATGCGGATTTCTCGTTCAGGTTTAGCACTTCGCCGCTGCCTGTTCGGGCGACTAGCTAGCCACTAGGCCCTAATACGATGAATTTGTTTAGACTTTGACGGATTTGAGCAAGCAAACCATCTGGCGTACGAGGCCACGAGGGCATGCAAGGCTCGGCCTTTGGGACGGCCAACGCCGGCCCAGCGGACACATCCAGCCCAGCCTGATGCACCACGTCCCAGCTAACCTGATGCACATTCACTTATCGGGTGATAAGCTTCGGTAAAAAACAAATCATACAGTATTCCTGTGCATCAGGGTACGTCTGTTGGGCTCCGCCCCTGATGGAATATATCAATGAATAATAGTAAATTATGATATAAAATAGTGATGCAAAATGGACGTATCAACTCCCCCCAAGCTTAGACCTCGCTTGTCCCCAAGCGAAAGCTGAACTCAGTAAACATGACCACAGGATTATGGAGTGAAGTGTCGATAAACAAAATACGGACAAGAAGCAACACATCTATTAAATACACAAATCATCTTAGACAGCAACTTCCATTCATATAACTTAACTTGAAAAAAGTAAAGGAAATCACAATAAGGTGCATAGAGAAAATCATAATTGGTGATGGCAAACTTTGTTCTTGGTCAGAGAACAATTAACAGATTGTACCTACTTTTCATAAAAGTCTCCTTACAGTCATTGATAACTTTCAAAGTTAATTCAGATAGAAACTTTGTGCTAAACAAGGAAAATAAAAGACATGATCCACAATATCAATATATAGATGGTTGAATCACAACAACTCGAATGCTTGATTGAGACAGAGGGGAATAGGTTTACTGACTCAACATAAAAAGTAAAAGATAGGCCCTTCATAGAGTGAAGCAGGGATCCAAACATGTGCTAGAGCTTTTATGTTTTGAAATCATATAGAAGAGTATAAAAGTAAGTTTTTAGCTATGTGTGTCGTTGTCAACGAATGGTAGTGGGTGAAAACAATATTTCCCTTGTTATCCAGGCTTTCAAGAGCGGCTCCCATGAAGGACGTTATTTCTACCCAAGGGTAGATCATCCCTCTTCTCTTTTGTTTACACATGCAAATTTTATAAATTGGTATGACACTCCTCCCAACCTTTGCTTACACAATCAATGGCTAACCGAATCCTCGGGTGCCTTCCAACAATCTCATACCATGGAGGAGTTCCTATTTAAATTGTTTAACACTTTGAAACTTGCTTTTGATAAATCATGGTAAATCATGTGAAGAGAATGAAACAATTGTAGTTGTAAATAATTGGGACTGGGCACCCCATTTTTCCAGCTCTTTTTGCAAAATTAATGGATAAGCGGATGTATATGCCACTAGTCCAGTGGTGAAAGTCTGTCTAACAAGTTAAATACATACTTCCTCATGAGCTAATAAACAGTGACACAAGTGAGGGATGATAGTTTTTGAATAGTTAAAGGTAGCACATGAAGTATTTACTTGGAGTGGCAGGAAATACCACGTAATAGGTAGTTATGGTAGACACAAATGGCAAAGGTCTTGGCTCACGGTTTGGATGCATGAGAAGCATTCCCTCTCAATACAGGTTTTTGGCTAGCAAGGTTGTGTAGCAAGCATAAGAGTTGAGGGATACAAACAAATATACATGTAGTAAAAACAGTCATGCAATCTTACTTGGAAGCACAAACAATTAAACTTGAGAATACTAAGCTTATGAGCCAACAAAAGAGAGGTCATGGAATAATATATCTATATGCACTTCCCTTTCTCTACTTAAGCCTCCAAATAATATTGTAGCTACTGACCAATGCTAAGTTTGCCAAAACCAAAAAGATTTACTTAATGCTCCCAAAGTGATGCCAATACTAAATAACAAGGTCATCCATATGAAAGAATTTGCAAAGTAGAATAAAGAATGCAGAAAGTAAATGATAAAACTTCTCATTAATATTCCATAACGGCAACTCAAACCAAGGGATACATAGATAACCAACTAAAAGAGAGATACTTCCATACTGCAAACCATCTTATAAGATAACTTCCCTACTCATGATATGACTCTATTGAAAGGTAAAAAGGTAAAAGAAAATGGTGTGATACCGCGACCCCCCCCCCCCCCCAAGCTTGGAACAAGCCAAGGGGATGCCAATAGCAATGATGAATTACTCCTTCGGTGGTGATGGTGAACCCTCGTCATCAAACTTCCAAGGCAGAGGTTCCCCATCGACAAATGATGACTTGGTCTCGAGTATCCTGAAACTAGCAGCAGAAATTATGCGTTTAAACCTGGTTTCATACTCACTGTTTTGATTCTGAACGTCGTAAAGTTGCGCCTGAAGTTTGTTGGTGGTCTCATGGAGTGAGAAGATGTCTTCCCAAAGCTTTGCGGTCTCCTTCTTGTGTTCGGCAATAAGTTCGGCCACTATCCGGTGAACGATATCCACTTCACGCTCCGCCATCTTCTTGTATGTAAGGACTTCTTGCTCCAGATCCTTCATCCTATCCTCCATGTTCCCTTCTCCTTGAGGACCCCGAACGTCGTCTACCTGTATCTTCCTGTCCTTGAGCAGAAACTCCTTGGGATGCATCTTCAGCTCATTCATGTACGGGTTGACGACGTTTGCGAAGAATTTTTCCTTGGACGGCTCGGGCGAAGACATGAGGGTCGAAACGAAAACACGACGAAAACACAATATACGGACCTCGGGGGATCCGGGGAATTATATAGCAAAAAGTTTCACAACAAAAGGAAGGCTACAGGAAGAAACCTGGTCGGAGACGGGCTCCAAGGCGCGCTCACCATGTGGTGGCGCGGCCAGGAGTGGGCCTGCGGCACCACGTGGTGTCGTGCCCTCGGGTATCGTCTCCTACCCGTTTTCGTCTCGTAATCTTCCATATTTAATAAAAATGACAAAAATATCTTCTGAAAAGTCAAAAACGTACTTTTTCTTACCGAAACTGTTACCTATTCGAAAACAGACTCTGCAGTTCCCGTAATTTGCTTTTCAATAAAAACTTCCGGAGTCACCACCTGAATAATATCAACATCTTCATTATAAGAATCTCCAGAAATATAATGTTTGAGTCTTTGCCCATTAACCACTTGTGTAGAGTCATCTTTGAGTGAAGCAATCTTTATTTCACCTGAACGATACACCTCTACAATAACATAAGGTCCTTCTCATTTTGAGAGTAATTTTCCTGCAAAAAATCTGAGACGAGAACTATACAATAGAACTTTCTCACCAACATTGAACTCTCTCTTAAGAATTCTCCAATCATGCCATTTCTTAACTTTCTCTTTAAAAAGGTTAGCATTTTCATAAGCCTCACTTCTCCATTCATCTAAAGAACTCAAGTCAAGTAACCTTTTTTTACCAGCAAGTTTAAAGTCCCTATTAAGTTCTCTCACTGCCCAATAAGTTTTGTGTTCTAATTCTAAAGGCAAGTGACAAGCTTTTCCATAAAACATTTTATAAGGAGACATACCCATATGGTTTTTATAAGCAGTTCTATAAGCCCATAAAGCATCATTTAACTTACTAGCCCAATTTTTTCTAGATTTATTAACAGTCTTTTGCAAGATAGATTTAATCTCTCTATTTCATAATTCTACTTGCCCACTTGTTTGGGGATGATAAGCTGAAGCAATTCTATGATTAACACCATATTTAGCAAGGGTCTTTCTAAAACCACCATGAATAAACTGAGAACCTCCATCAGTCATAAGATATCTAGGTACACCAAACCTAGGGAAAATAATATCCTGAAGAATTTTTAATGATGTCTCACCATCAGCACTTTTTGTAGGTATAGCTTCTACCCATTTAGTAACATAATCAACAGCAACAAGTATATGAGTATAACCTTATGAAGGAGGAAAAGGACCCATAAAGTCAAATCCCCAACTGTCAAATGGTTCAATAACAAGAGAATAATTCATAGGCATTTCATTACGTCTAGAGATATTACCAACTCTTTGACATTCATCACACGATAAAATATTTTTTTTGCATCTTTAAAAAGAGTAGGCCAATAAAAACCTGATTGTAGAACCTTTTGTGCAGTTCTATCTCCAGCATGATGTCCTCCATAAGCACTACCATGACATTTCCTCAATATCTCTCGTTGTTCATATTCTGGAACACACCTTCGCATAATACCATCCACTCCTTTATATAAGTGTGGGTCATCCCAAAAATAATGCCTCAAGTTATAAAAGAATTTCCTTCTTTGTTGAGTTATAAAGGTTGGAGGCAAGTACTTGGAAACAATAAAGTTAGCATAATCAGCATACCAAGGACTATCGCGTGAACTTACCCTTATTGCAGCCAACTGTTCATTTGGAAAACTATCATTAACAGGAATAGGATCATAAGCAATGTTTTCCAATATAGAAAAATTATCAGCAACAGGATATTCAGCCCCTTTCCTATATACAATTTGCAAATCAAACTCTTGTAAAAGCAGCACCCATCTAATAAGCCTAGGCTTAGCATTTTTCTTTTCCATAAGGTACCTAATAGCAGCATGATCGGTATGAATAGTAACTTTTGAATCAACAATATAAGGTCTAAATTTGTCACAGGCGAAAACCACAGCTAGACATTCTTTTTCTGTAGTAGCGTAATTATTTTGAGCATAATCAAGTGTCTTACTAGCATAATGAATAACCTTCAACTTCTTATCTACTCGTTGTCCAAGAACAGCACCAACAGCAAAATCACTAGCATCACACATTATCTCAAAAGGTAAATTCCAATCAGTTGGTTGAACAATAGGGGCAGTAGTTAAAGCTTTCTTTAGAGTTTGAAAAGCTTCCTTACAATCATCATCAAAAACAAAAGGTACATCTTTTTGGAGAAGATTAGTAAGATGCTTTGAAATTTTAGAGAAATCTTTAATAAACCTTCTATAGAAACCAACATGACCAAGAATACTACGAATACCTTTGACATCCTTGGGGCAAGGCATTTTCTCGATTCCGTCTGTCGGCCCAGTGGATTCTAGGGTGTGCAGAGCCCACTCTCCACGGCCCTCACACGCGTCGATGCCGACGAAACAACTAAGGACCAAGCGGAACGCTTGGGGAGACCCCCGAGGGGAGAGCTCTCTCGAGGGGACTTGAGGGGGCAGCGAAGGGCCTGAAGGGGCTCCCCCTGAGGCCGCCCCCGGCAAGCCTATTCCCCCTTGAGGAGAAGTCAACGCAACTCCCTCGGCATGGCCTCCCGGGCCTTGCGGGAATACTTCGCCACGAAGGAACCGCTGCAGAGCGCACATGGTCTCTGCAGCAGCCGCAGAGTGACGCGTGCCTCTGGGCGTGAAGACGACGGCGCCGCAGTTGCCGTTCCGGTGATAAAAGGAGTCAACAAAGCTCTGTGTCCCCTGCGCCGCCAACAAAGCTTTCCTCTTCGGTGATAAATCAGATGGCCGGCGCAACGCTCCAACGGCGACGTCACCGTGGGCACCCCCACGGTCTCTGCAGCACCAGCTGCCCGCTCTGCAAAGACGGAGGCTGCCCTGCCACGAAGGCAGGCTTTACGACGATGGACCAGGTCCATGGACAACCGAGCTGCGATGCACCCCGCTCCTCCGCTTCGTCGCCATGTGGGAACCCTTCCACTTCGCGGCACGCAGGGATGAGGCCCGGGGCGCCTATATAAGGAGCAGGAGCGCCACCGTAGACGGGGGATCGAAAAACGAACCACTCACCCGTGCACACCCTACCATAGCCTAGCCAAGCTTAGCGAGCTCGAGGAGGAAGAAGAGCTCACCCTTCCCCCTTCAAGCTCCGCACAGCCGCTCGAGAGCCCTCGGCAAGCTCATTGTACTGTTCCTACCGCAGTGCAATACAGACAGGCAGGAGTAGCGGTTTTACCTCACCCTGAGGGCCGTGAACCTGGGTACGGGCCGGACTCCATCTCTGTCGTGCTGTCCCGCTGCAGGCACGACGAGCACCGTCGCCGTGCCGGCTGAGGGTTGTTGACTAACGTGTTCAGTCCCCTTCACGAACTTCTCCCCCGAGAGTGGTTATCCCTGTTCCGTGGGAATCACACCTCGACATTTGGCGCGCCAGGTAGGGGACTGAGGCGCGTCTTCGACCTCCAGCCGGCTTTCCGCCATGGCGGACACCCGCACGACGCGCGCCAACAGGCGCGCAGCTGACAGGGCTCACACCGAGCCCGGCACAGCCCCCACCCGCGGCCACTGCGGCCGCCCTCGCGCTGCCGAGCACGCCAACACCGGCCCGCATGTGGAGGAGCCTGAGAGCGAAGAGTACAATGACAGCGGCCACCGCGCCGACAGGGACGGCCCCCCAGAGCGCAATGACGATGCCGAGTCTTCGCATCCATCGCGGCGCCAAGGCGCGTCCTCTCAGGGACGCCCGGAGCCCACGCCGCACACCGCGCTCCTCATGGCCCAGGAGCTCCTACGCTACCGGCCTAGCGCTGAGGCCCATGACCAGTGGTTGGACCGCCTCCACCACCTCGTCGACGTCGCCACCACGCGCCCCGCCCCATCGCGCTCCATGGTCCAGCACTCCGGCCGCGCGGGAACGGCTGCACCAGATGCGCCTCCGCCGCCGCCAGGACCGCCTCCGGCCGCAGCACAGAGGGCTCCCTCTCACGCCTCCTCACCGCACGACTGCCAGATCGTGCAGCGCACTGCGCCTGACGCGCGGGTGGGCATGGAGCGCCGCAGGGACCTCCAGAATCGCCTCATCGAGGAGCTCGGCCAGGCAGGGCAGCAGAACCGCAGAGCTCTCCAAGGAGGAGTCGCACACGTACGCCTCTGGCTGCCTGGCCTTCACCCGCGCTCTGCGTCGCGTGGTCTGGCCGCAGAAGTTTAGGCCAGCCCTCCCCAAGGGCTTCGACGGGTCTACCAACCCCCTTGAGTTCCTGCAGCTCTACACCACCTCCATCCAGGCTGCGGGGGGAGACGACAAGGTCATGGCCAACTGGTTCTCCCACGCGCTCAGGGACTCCGCGCTGTCCTGGCTCCTCAACCTGCCCGAGGACTCCATTGACTCCTGGGAGGAGCTCTGCAAGCAGTTCGTCGCCAACTTCAAGGGCACGTATGAGCGCGCACTCACCCACAACGACCTGCGTGCTGTGGTGCAGAAGAAGGATGAGAGCCTCCGCAAGTACATCCAGCGCTTCAGCCAAGTGCGCAACAAGATCCCGAACATCCCTGACACGCAGGTCATCGCCGCCTTCAGAGAGGGCGTCACGAACCGCAGGATGCTCGAGAAGCTGGGCATTCACGACAAGCTCACCTCTGTGGTGAAGCTGTTCGACCTCGCGGACAAATGCGCCAAGGCAGAAGAAGGACTCCTCTTCGTCAAGATGAGCCAGCGAGGGGACGACCAGGCTGAGGGCTCCAAGAGCCACAAGAAGCGCGAGGAGACCAAGCGCAAGACCACTGCTGTCCTAGCGGCAGAGCCAGCCACCAAGAACGCCCGTAGAAGCTCCCCCGAGCCTGGCGACAAGGAGGCGGACCACCGTCCGTTCTGCGTCTACCACAACAGGCGTGGGCACGCCACAGACGACTGCTTCGACCTCAAGAGGCTGAGCAGGGAGCGCGAGCGAGGAGAAGGCAGCGGAAGCCGCGGCAGAGGTCGCGGCTACCGCAGAGACGGTAGGGGTAGGTGCGATGGCGGCTACGAGAAGCCGTCGGGCACTCAAGCCAACGCCGCCGAGAAGAACAACAACCTTCCTGACGAGGAGGATGGAGATTACCAGGCCCCGAGAGGGGCTATGGCCTGCATCCTCGGCGGAGCTCAGGCGCCCAAGTCGAACAACCAGTTCAAGCAGTTCGCCCGCGAGCTCAACGCCGTGCTCCCGAGCACCGAGACCTCCAGGCCCCTCAAGTGGTCCCAGTACACCATCGCTTTCGACGCCAAGGACCACCCCAAGTCGACCAAGACCGTTGGGACCCTCCCCCTGGTCTGCTCCCCCACCATCAACAACATCACCTTCTCCAAGATGCTCATTGATGGGGGAGCTGGCCTGAACGTCATCTCTGTCGAGACCTTCGAGACGCTTCAAGTGCCCTACGAGTGGCTTATGCCCTCCAGGCCGTTCACCGGGGTCACCAGTGGTTCCATCGAACCCCTGGGCCAGGTCCGGCTCGCCGTCACCTTCGGCACGCAGAAGAACTATCGCACAGAGCTGATCGACTTCGACGTCGCCCACATCGGCCTGCCGTACAATGCCATCCTCGGCTACCCCGCTCTCGCGAAATTCATGGCCGTCACGCACCATGCCTACAACATGGTCAAGATCCCCGGCAGCGCTGGCACCATCGCCATCCATGGTCATATCCTGGACGCCACGCGCGCTGTCGAGAGCGCCTACAAGGCAGCTGCCATGGCATTCCCGGCCGACGAGGACATGGAGCCTCTCGAGAGGCCCAAGAAGAAGAAACAAGTGTTCTCTCAGGAGCAAGCGGCCACGAAGAAGGTGCCACTGGGCAACAGTGCCTCGGGGGCCGAAGGCTCGGGGGCTAGCGTCACCATAGGCGCTGCCCTGCCTCCTAAATAGGAAAGCGCGCTCGTCGCCTTCCTTCAGACAAACTCTGACATGTTCGCATGGACTTCGTCAGATATGTCTGGTGTACCAAGGGAGGTGATCGAGCACCACTTAGCCGTGTGTCCAGACGCACGCCCCGTCAAGCAAAAAGCACGCAAGCAAGCCCCTGTGGGAACCCCGGACTAGCCGTCCGAAATACCCGATTATGCTTAACACAACGATCCCGTGATCAGTCTGTCGTTGCAAGTAATACGAACTGAATACCGAAGTTTACATCCATTACAATACCGCATTAAAGTCTTACATAAACGGTCATTTAGACCAAGTCTTACATAGGTGCCTTCAGGGGCCAAACCAAAATAATCAGCGGAAACTACGGCGTAGAAGACATCATATCCTAACAACGACCCGACAGGTAGTCGACTTATGGAGATCCCTAGTTTGCATAGAAGTCGCCATACTCCTCCTTGGCGTAGTGCTCCTCGAGGTCTGGCTACGACAATAGCCAGAGACGAAACCATTATGAGTACATTTGATTGTACCCGCAAACTACCCCAACATGAGTATGCACTAGTC
This sequence comes from Poa annua, assembly GCA_026929855.1. Taxonomy (NCBI): domain Eukaryota; kingdom Viridiplantae; phylum Streptophyta; class Magnoliopsida; order Poales; family Poaceae; genus Poa; species Poa annua. The sequence continues at coordinate 60,430,242 of CM049434.1, forward strand.
TCATTTTAATTTAATACTATTATTTATTGAAAACATCTCTATATCTTTGTTGAAAAAGGTAAGAAGAATTTTATAACTATCCTTAATATAATGTCCCATTTTATCAGTTTCTCCAAAACTCCTCCTTTTTCTGACCAGAACTCGTCATGGTTCATGGTCTCCAACAACCTCATACCGATCCGTTGGTATAGGTGTATGGAACATTCTCCACTTCTCTTTTCGTTTTAAAACTCAAATCTTTTAAAACTTGCACATGGTCAAAGTAGGGCCTCTCAACTGTCCATATCCGAGGACTCGGCTATTCGAATAGTTTTACACTCTGCAGAGGTAGCACGCTTTTCCCACATCCATCCGGTAACTCATCGTGTCAGCCACGTCCCGCCATACAAGGTGTATGCGAAGTTGAGACACCGATCCTAGTCTGTCCTTTGCTCATGCTAGTATAGGACCCTGCCCATATGACACTTTCCATCAACACTTAACCCAGCCCGTCGGGATCTAAGTGTGAGGACTCATAGTTTTGCCTGGCGGTGTATAGGGGACATCCTTCTATCCTCCTCCTTATCTTTCCATAGAGTTTGAGAGAGGACCCAGGTCAGGGGTAGGTCACCAAACCATCCCCTCATGCATAACGGAGTCAGCTCCATAGATGAGGTATCCCATACTAATATGAGCAAATTATATGACCAAGCCCTTTCCCATATGTGGGTAAATGTGGTCGCACAGGGTATTGGCTGATTGACGTAAGTACAAAGACACAATGTGCGTTTTATCAAAACCACCATTCTCCTTTTCTCCACTTCAACACCAACATCTCGGCGCTTCATAGCCACACAGGTGTTTTCAAAGGGGTTTTGAATAAACGATCTTTATTTTTCCCATCCTATAATTTGATATAAATTATCTTATATTTCTACATAGGGTGGCAAAATAATTTCCATATACTTTTTGAAATGGTTTTGGAAAAATCTTTGCTTTAAGAATAAATCGTGTTATGAAAATAGATGCATGTATTATTGTGCAAGCTCAGAGAGTAGCTTGCCTTGCTCGGCAAAGTGATCTTGGTCTTGATCTTCAGGTTCCACGAATTCTTCTTCCTCGATAAATCCGACAACGTTCTCGTCTAGTTCACAATCAAACAAATACAAACAATCACTAACCTACTCAATCAACATCACAACAATACAATCTTGAATGCTCTAAATAGCCACTGCGTACATTAAGCAACACAATTTGGTTTCCATTTAATTGAATTAACCATTATTTAAATATGTCTTAATTATGGCAGAAACTAATTGAACATGTTTAATTACATATCTCAAGTTCTGTTAGTCACAAAAATACAAACTAAATTTCTACAGAAAGCTACTGATGTGTAGAAGACAACACAATTTGATTTGGATTAATTGGAGTTACCAAACTCCCTACATAATTGTTTTAATCCAGAAGCTTAATAATCAAGTTTTAGCTATCAATCAAGTTCTGTTGATCCTAAAATTAAATCCTCTTATGGGTAACTAGCCATGATTAAATGTGACCCAACAAAATTGGTCTTAACTCATTTGGCCTAACAGAGTATCAGAAACAAACAAGTTTAGATTTTAAACCTTATGTGGTATTTTTAATAATACATTTTTATTATTTATCTAAATGAGGTGAAACCACTTGGGTTGGTTAAACAATTTCATAAGCTTTCCAGAACATTTGGATTTGATTTATTTGGACTTGTAAATCTCGAGATATTGAATTTCAAAGTTATATCCAGTACTGAAATTCCAGAGAGATTTAAATTAGAAAAACAGCTCTGTTCTGGATAATGTTGAGAATCCTGACGGGTGGGGTCCACTCGTCAGTGACTCAACCGGAAACAGTGCGCGCGCTGGAAATGTTTAAAAGTCTGACGAGCGGGCGCTCGTCAGTGGTTGTTCTCAGCGAAGGGGTACGCTGCCGTGGATCAAAGATCCAACGGCTGAGGATCGAGCACACCGGCGACGACCTAAAAGGGGCGGCGCCGTGGCTCCGGCGACGGCGAGGTCGGCGATTCGCTCACCTAGGGGGCTCGGGAAGGTGCGCGGATGATGCAGATCGACGGCGGAGGCTCGGGGAAGATCGCTGGACGAGTGGTGCTTGCTGGGGATGCTCCTAGCGTCGGCGACGAGCGGCTGCTCCTCCGCGGTCGTGCTCCAACTCCGGCGAGGTTCCTGCGTCGCTCCTGGGCACGAATCAGAGAGCAAAGAGGGGCGGGTGAGTGCGGTGTCAATGGAGAGGGGATTGCAGGCCATAGAGGAGAGAAAGAGAGGGCAGCACGGCCCGGCCGTGATCGTCTTCTACCTCGGGCACGGCGAGCTCGAAGATGGCCACGGGCGGCAGTGGCTTCGCAGCTACGGCTCCGCCCTCCTGGCGGTGCACGAGTGGGGGTGGAGCAAGGGAGAAGCGGTGGTGGAGTGTGAAGAAAATGAGAGGGCTCGGTGAGCTTATAAGGCCGAAGCTCGCCGCATGGTGGACGTGGTGCTGGAGCGGTCCAGAAGGGGCTAGGGCTCGCCATAGGGGGCAGTGAGGTGCGGCTACGGTGTTGGGGTGAAGAGGGGCAAGGTTGGCGGCGTGGAGGCGAGCTGCGCTTGCTCGGAGTGGGGGACGGCCGTGGGAGCGTTCGGGCGGCGCTCGGCGTGCACGGCGTGTCGAGAGGGCTGCGGGTGCGGGCTCCTGCTGGGGTTGTCGGGGGGGGGGGGGGGGGGGGGGGGGCGCAGGTGAGCTGTGGAGCGGCTGGACGCGGCCACGCGGCGTGGGGTACAGTGGAGCGGCGAGGTCGACCGCGGTGTCCCCGGGTCGGCCATGGCGAGCGGCGAGCACGGGCGCGTGCAAAGGGGGCAAGTGTGGGTGTTGTGGCGCCGATGTTTTCGTGTCCAAGGAAGCAGAAGAGCGAGGGAGAGAGGGGGGGCACGGCGCTGGGTCACCACAGCGTCGACACCTCCTTCCTCCACAGTGCCAACCACGGCGACGTGCGCACGGCTGTCTGTCCCCTGGCGGCGACCACGGCGGCTGCTCCCTGCTTGATCCCTTCGGCTCCCGTGAGCGTAGTGAGGTGAGTGGAGTGTGGGCAACCGAATGGAGGCAGTGGCTTGCATCAATTTGATCGAAATCGATCAAATTGATCTCGGATTTGGGGAAGAACACAACACTGTCACCAGGTGTTCGACGAAATGTGTGAACCAAAAATAATTTCCAATTTCTGAGATTTATTTTCATAATTTGCTTCACACCTGTTTATCAAGATTTATTGTGCTATTTGATTATTTATTAGACAAGTGCAACATAGCACATTTTGTGATTTGAATAAGATAAAGAAAGAAATAGAATTTAAATTTAGGTTTTTGAAACTAATACTTGGAGAGGGAAAAGTTGTGGAAATAAAATGGGAGTGATCATATCACCACCCCACTGAATTTGGTTTGAAAGAAAATTAATTTCTCACTTGGAGAAATGGTGTGACACTTGTCACATTGTTTTTATTGTTTTATCTTTTGTTTTGTTTCTTTTCTTCTCTTCAAGTTTTTAATTAAAGCAACCAACATGATCAACAATATGCAAACAACATACTTAATACCACAAAAGTTTTTGTTGGCCCACATTTTATTATAATAATTCATATTATAATTTTGGGATGTTACAGATCCTTCCCCCCTTAAAATAAATCTCATCCCGAGATTTGCTAGGTTTGGGCACTAAAGAGGTTTGGGAATTCGCTTCTAAGATAGTCTTCGCGTTCCCAAGTTGCTTCATATTCAGAGTGGTTAGTCCACTGGACCTTGTAGAACTTGATCGCGCGTCTTCGGGTAAGACGAATATCTTCGTCGAGAATCTTGATGGGTCTCTCACGATAAGTCAGATCTTGATTCAGGTCGATGGAGAGGTGGTCGATGTTTTTGAAAACATCAGGCTGGTCAGGAACTTCAAGACATTTCCGGAGCAAGGAAATGTGGAAGACATCGTGATAATCCGCTAACTCTTGGGGCAACTCTAGTTGATAAGATACTTCTCCTCGACGAGCAATGATCTTAAAGGGTCCAATATACCTTGGCGCTAATTTTCCTTTGACATGGAAACGCTGCATTCCTTTAAGGGGTGTCACTCGGAGATAGACATAATCTCCGACACTAAAAGTGACATCACGACGCTTGGGATCAGCGTAACTCTTCTGACGGGATTGGGCAGTTTTAAGACGCTCACGGATAAGTTGAACTTGTTCTTCAGCCTCACGGAGAGTATCCGGTCCAAACAATTTGCCTTCTCCGGTGTCGGACCAATTCAGGGGCGTACGACACTTCCTGCCGTAAAGGGCTTTGAAAGGGGCCATTTGCAGACTAGACTGGTAACTATTGTTGTAGGAGAACTCTGCAAATGGAAGACAGTCTTCCCACTTGGAACCATAGGATAGAACACACGCGCGAAGCATGTCCTCTAATATCTGGTTCACTCGCTCAGTTTGGCCTCCGGTTTGGGGATGATAAGCTGTGCTAAACGCTAACTTGGTTCCGAGGGCTTCGTGAAGGGCTTTCCAGAACCTCGAGGTGAACTGTGTGCCTCTGTCAGATACAATCTTCTTAGGCACACCATGCAGGCTTACTATTCTGGAAATATACAGGTCTGCCAACTGATTTCCCTGATAAGTGGTATTGACGGGAATGAAATGGGCAACCTTGGTTAGTCGATCAACGATGACCCAGATTGAGTCATGGCCTCGGTTGGATCTTGGAAGTCCGGTAATAAAATCCATTCCAATTTCATCCCACTTCCACTCGGGAATTTTCAAAGGTTGAAGCAATCCAGCGGGTCGCTGATGTTCAGCCTTGACTCGCTGACAGATATCACACTTGGCTACAAAAACACCAATCTCTCGCTTCATTCCGTGACACCAAAATCTTTCACGAAGGTCTTGATACATTTTGGTTCCGCCGGGGTGGATTGAATAAGGGGTCTCGTGGGCTTCCTTCAGGATTAACTCCTTAAGTTCCGTGATATTGGGCACACAGATACGACCATTGAATCTCAACACTCCTTCAGCATCTTCGGTAAAACCGGGCGCTTTGCCGAGAGAAATCTTCTTTTTAATTCCTTCTATGCTTTCATGACCTTTTTGGGCTTCCTTGATTTGATCTATCAGGGTTGGGGCTAACTCTAAATTGGCGAGATAACCGCGGCTAACAAGCTCTAGTCCAAAATCTTTGAACTCTTTGAACAAGGCTGGCTGTTCGGCTTGGATCAAGGCATTCAGGGTGCAAGGTTTGCGACTAAGGGCATCGGCAACTACATTAGCCTTTCCGGGGTGATAATGGATCCCAATATCGTAATCTTTGATTAATTCCATCCACCTCCTCTGTCGCAGATTTAACTCCTTCTGGGTGAAGATATACTTCAAGCTCTTATGATCCGTATAGATCTCGCAACGATGTCCCGCAAGATAGGGACGCCACGTCTTCAGAGCAAGAACAACAGCGGCTAACTCCAGGTCATGGGTTGGGTAGTTCTCTTCATGCGGTCGCAACTGCCGGGACAGATACGACACCACTTTGCCTTCTTGCATCAGAACGCAACCAAGTCCGAGGCGTGATGCATCGCAATACACGTCGAAACTCTTGGTGACATCTGGCATAGTCAGGACGGGGGTTGAGGTCAGTCTCTTCTTCAATTCTTGGAAACTCTCTTCACACTTCTGAGTCCATTCAAACTTCTTGTCCTTTTTCAGCAGTTGGGTCAGGGGTTTGGCTATACTGGAGAATCCTTCAACGAACTTGCGGTAGTAACCCGCCAGTCCGAGAAAGCTTCGGATTTCAGTCACACTAGTTGGGGCTTTCCAGTCCACAATGGCTTGGATCTTCTCTGGGTCAACAGAAATCCCTCCCGCAGACACAACATGTCCGAGAAATGCCACTTCACTGAGCCAAAACTCACACTTGCTAAGCTTGGCATACAACTGGTGCTCTCGGAGGGTTTCTAAAACTAGACGCAGGTGTTCAGCATGCTCTTCTTCGGTTTTGGAGTAAATAAGGATGTCATCGAGGAAAACTACCACGAACTTGTCGAGGTACTCCATAAAAATCTTGTTCATGAGATTCATGAAATAGGCCGGGGCATTGGTCAGACCAAAGGACATTACGGTGTATTCAAACAAACCGTAGCGGGTGGTGAAGGCGGTCTTGGGAATGTCTGTCTCTCGGATTTTCAACTGATGATATCCTGTCCGAAGATCTATCTTGGAAAAGACTCGGGCTCCGTTCATCTGATCGAACAGATCCTCGATCTTTGGAAGAGGATACTTGTTTTTAATGGTCACGTCGTTTAACTTGCGATAATCCACACACAGGCGTGTGGTACCGTCTCGCTTGTCCACAAAAATAATGGGTGATCCCCAAGGTGAAGCGCTTGGGCGAATAAGTCCTTTGCTGAGCATATCAGCTAACTGCTTCTTCAATTCAACCAATTCTTCCAGATTCATCCGATAAGGCCTTTGGGATATAGGGGCTGTTCCTGGGATAAGTTCAATTATGAACTCAATATCCCGGTCTGGCGGCATACCAGGCAATTCTTCAGGGAAAACATCTCGGAACAGGTGAACAACACGGATCTCATCTAGGGTGGGTCGAGCTATGCTCTCATGGCATCCTGGTTGGGGTTGACTGGTTTCAGACACATACTCCACTTCTACTCCTTTGTCGGTGGTGATGGATACAGCTCTTCTGGCGCAGTCAATTCGACCACGGTACTTGGCTAGCCAATTCATACCAAGTATAACATCTATACCTTGGGTTCCTAGAATGATTAAGTCGACTAGAAACTTTTCTCCTTTGATCTCAAGGGAAACGTCAGGGCAAAACAACTTGGTCTCTATGGTGGATTCTGGGGTTTGGATGACCATGGGTTTGGGTAAGAGGTTTCCGACTAAACCTCCCTTAGCAACAAATTCCTGGGTAGCAAAGGAATGGGTAGCACCAGAATCAAACAAAACAGTTGCAGGTACTGAGTTGACAAGGAACGTACCCAGCACAACATCTGGCGCATCCATGGCCTCTTCAGCATTGATGTGGTGCAGACGGCCCTTGGCAACAGCAACATTTCCGCGGGGTGCGGCGTTCTTGCCATTTCCATTACGGCCTTGGCCATTGTTCGGTGCCTGTGCATCGGGGCGTGGAACATTCTTCTTAGGATTGGGGCATTCTCTGGAGTAGTGACCCTTAGTGCCGCACTCAAAGCAGACAACATTGGCATTGCGGTTGAAGTTGTTAGAGTTCCCTCCGGGACGGGTATTGTTATTGGGACGGTTGAAGTTGTTTGGGCGATTAGGGAAATTGGGGCGTGGAGTTTGTGGTGGTCGATAGGCCGGCTTGGGGTTTTGTGGAAAGATGCGAGGCTTCTGGTTGCTCGAACCTTCCTGGGCACTCATTCTCCTCTTACGACCTTCAAACATAGACTTGCGCTTGGTCTCCAGCTGGATGGCTTTGTCCACAAGTGACTCCAAATCAAAGAAGTCATGGATAACTAAAGCACACTTCAATTCATCATGAAGTCCATTCATGAAACGCTCCATCTTCTTCTTCTCGGTGTCGGTGTCATCAGGAGCATACCGAGATAAGTCAGTGAACTCATCAAGATAACCTACACATCCCTACTTCCCTGCCTCAGCTTGCGGAATTCATCCTTCTTCCTCTCAATGAGTCCGCCGGGAATGTGCTTCTTGCGGAACCTCTCCTGGAACTCAGCCCAGTTGATAACATGACCAGCTTGCTGGATCGCCTTGGTAGCTTCCCACCAAGCTCGGGCCGGTCCCGCAAGATAGTGGGTTGCATACAGCACTTTCTCAGGTTCTCCCACGGCAGCAACTTCCAGGTTGTTGTCAATGGTGCGAAGCCAATCATCGGCCTCTAATGGGTGAAATCCCTTGGAATAGGTAGGTGAGTTGGTCTTCTGAAAATCGCTCAAAGTGGACCGCTGATTTCCTTCGCCATTGCCATTGCCATTGTTGTTGTTGTGGTTGTTGTTTTGGTTGAGATGGGCGGCAGCGATCTACTGCAGGGCAGCGAGATGAGCTTGACGCTCCTCCCGGGCAGCCTGGCGTTCCTCCATGATAAGCGCAAAAAGTTGGGCGGTGGTTGGGTTCGGTGGTGGTGGTGGTGGTCCTCCATCCGTGTTGGAGCGACGAGTGTCCACCATCCTGAAGCACACCGGGTATAAGAGGCAAGGCAAAAGGTTTCGACCAAGGGAAAAGGTCGGTTTCGCATAGTGGTTGATTAATTATGGATTATATGGAAAATATTTTACACAGATTAACAAGACTAACACACTTATATAGCACAACCATCACATCAAAGAGTTCACCATATCAAGCTTACAACATTGCCCTTCAGCTAATGTACACAATACAGGGTTTCCAAAAGAACCACTACTTCGACTCGACTAGCGATAGGGGGTCAACCTAATCCTGCGGTAGTACTCAAGTCACTCGCCTACTGAGGTGGAACCTCAGGCTCTGCTACGTCAGCGTCTGACTGGTAGGGTGGCTCATCCGGGTCCTCCTCCTCGTCCTCGAGAACTGTCTCGAGTGGCTCCTCCTCCTCGTCCTCTAGCTCCTCCTCGTCATCCTCCTGCTCATAGTCCATCTCCTCCAGGTAGTCGTCATCGTCACTGAGGAAAGCGTTGTTCTCCTTACGGAGATCCTCGCCCTCCTCCTCCATCTCGTTGGTATGGTGTTCCAGATCCTCGATCATCTCGTCCTGCTCTGCCACCTTCTTGCGGAGCTTCGCTATGGTCCTCCTCAGCTGGGTCCTCTTCTTGAGGAGAGGGACCTTCTCCTCCTTCAGCTGTGCCTCACGCTCGCGACTCTCCTTGAGCGAGATGCGCTCAAAACGAGACCGAAGTCTAGCGCACATCAGATCCTCCTGGGTGCGGAAGAGCATAATCTCCATGTCCAGGATATACTCTCCGAACGTCGGGTGTAGAGGGGACCGAATAGGGTGTCCATTATCGGTGCGCCTCCCGTAGAACTGGAAACGGGAGTTCACCAACTCCGCCTTGTGCTCCTCACAAAGTCGGGCTAGTATCCGCTGCATGGCACGACACAGTCCGTCTTCCCAGTGAACGTCCATGGTGGTAAAGATGAGTGTCCTGGATCCGGGGGACTTGATGTTCCTGCGAACAGACGCCTCGACCAACCAAGACAGGTTCCCGTTGCCGAGAGTGTCCACCTGGGCTCCCTTAAACTCTGAACCGGGGCGACCTAACAGCTTGCTCAACTCGAACAGGTCCTTCTCGAACATCAACTTGCCGTCCTTCTCAAGCTGAACGAACTCGGTGAAATGGATCGCCATCTACAATTTTTAGTCAAAATTTTAAGTTAGTGAGATGACAGGTGTATCCGGATTTTCAATGTAGTGAGGCAACGAGTGAGAATTTTTTTAAGTTTAATAGAATGACGAGTGTGCCAAATTTTAAGGATACCAGGGAAAACGTCATAATTAGTGAGAGTAGAATTTTGCATAAGTGAGAGGATTGGAGATAAGCAATTTTTGAAAATAATTTATTCCTTTATTTGTAGAAATTAACTTTTGTAACGCCTATCTAGCGACCATGCTAATCTAAGGTCTCCTAAAGTCAACCTGGCTCTGATACCAGCTCTGTGGGAACCCCGGACTAGCCGTCCGAAATACCCGATTATGCTTAACACAACGATCCCGTGATCAGTCTGTCGTTGCACATAATCCGAACTGAATACCGAAGTTTACATCCATTACAATACCGCATTAAAGTCTTACGTAAACGGTCATTTAGACCAAGTCTTACTTAGGTGCCTTGAGGGGCCAAACCAAAATAATCAGCGGAAACTATGGCGTAGAAGACATCATATCCTAACAACGACCCGAAAGGCAGTCGACTTATGGAGATCCCTAGTTTGCATAGAAGTCGCCATACTCCTCCTTGGCGTAGTGCTCCTCGAGGTCTGGCTACGACAATAGCCAGAGACGAAACCATTATGAGTACATTTGATTGTACTCGCAAACTACCCCAACATGAGTATGCACTAGTCTCATTTTAATTTAATACTATTATTTATTGAAAACATCTCTATATCTTTGTTGAAAAAGGTAAGAAGAATTTTATAACTATCCTTAATATAATGTCCCATTTTATCAGTTTCTCCAAAACTCCTCCTTTTTCTGACCAGAACCCGTCATGGTTCATGGTCTCCAACAACCTCATACCGATCCGTTGGTATAGGTGTATGGAACATTCTCCACTTCTCTTTTCGTTTTAAAACTCAAATCTTTTAAAACTTGCACATGGTCAAAGTAGGGCCTCTCAACTGTCCATATCCGAGGACTCGGCTATTCGAATAGTTTTACACTCTGCAGAGGTAGCACGCTTTTCCCACATCCATCCGGTAACTCATCGTGTCAGCCACGTCCCGCCATACAAGGTGTATGCGAAGTTGAGACACCGATCCTAGTCTGTCCTTTGCTCATGCTAGTATAGGACCCTGCCCATATGACACTTTCCATCAACACTTAACCCAGCCCGTCGGGATCTAAGTGTGAGGACTCATAGTTTTGCCTGGCGGTGTATAGGGGACATCCTTCTATCCTCCTCCTTATCTTTCCATAGAGTTTGAGAGAGGACCCAGGTCAGGGGTAGGTCACCAAACCATCCCCTCATGCATAACGGAGTCAGCTCTGTAGATGAGGTATCCCATACTAATATGAGCAAATTATATGACCAAGCCCTTTCCCATATATGGGTAAATGTGGTCGCACAGGGTATTGGCTGATTGACGTAAGTACAAAGACACAATGTGCGTTTTATCAAAACCACCATTCTCCTTTTCTCCACTTCAACACCAACATCTCGGCGCTTCATAGCCACACAGGTGTTTTCAAAGGGGTTTTGAATAAACGATCTTTATTTTTCCCATCCTATAATTTGATATAAATTATCTTATATTTCTACATAGGGTGGCAAAATAATTTCCATATACTTTTTGAAATGGTTTTGGAAAAATCTTTGCTTTAAGAATAAATCGTGTTATGAAAATAGATGCATGTATTAGGGTGCAAGCTCAGAGAGTAGCTTGCCTTGCTCGGCAAAGTGATCTTGGTCTTGATCTTCAGGTTCCACGAATTCTTCTTCCTCGATAAATCCGACAACGTTCTCGTCTAGTTCACAATCAAACAAATACAAACAATCACTAACCTACTCAATCAACATCACAACAATACAATCTTGAATGCTCTAAATAGCCACTGCGTACATTAAGCAACACAATTTGGTTTCCATTTAATTGAATTAACCATTATTTAATTATGTCTTAATTATGGCAGAAACTAATTGAACATGTTTAATTACATATCTCAAGTTCTGTTGGTCACAAAAATACAACCTAAATTTCTACAGAAAGCTACTGATGTGTAGAAGACAACACAATTTGATTTGGATTAATTGGAGTTACCAAACTCCCTACATAATTGTTTTAATCCAGAAGCTTAATAATCAAGTTTTAGCTATCAATCAAGTTCTGTTGATCCTAAAATTAAATCCTCTTATGGGTAACTAGCCATGATTAAATGTGACCCAACAAAATTGGTCTTAACTCATTTGGCCTAACAGAGTATCAGAAACAAACAAGTTTAGATTTTAAACCTTATGTGGTATTTTTAATAATACATTTTTATTATTTATCTAAATGAGGTGAAACCACTTGGGTTGGTTAAACAATTTCATAAGCTTTCCAGAACATTTGGATTTGATTTATTTGGACTTGTAAATCTCGAGATATTGAATTTCAAAGTTATATCCAGTACTGAAATTCCAGAGAGATTTAAATTAGAAAAACAGCTCTGTTCTGGATAATGTTGAGAATCCTGACGGGTGGGGTCCACTCGTCAGTGACTCAACCGGAAACAGTGCGCGCGCTGGAAATGTTTAAAAGTCTGACGAGCGGGACCCGCTCGTCAGTGGCTGTTCTCAGCGAAGGGGTACGCTGCCGTGGATCAGAGATCCAACGGCTGAGGATCGAGCACACCGGCGACGACCTAAAAGGGGTGGCGCCGTGGCTCCGGCGACGGCGAGGTCGGCGATTCGCTCACCTAGGGGGCTCGGGAAGGTGCGCGGATGATGCAGATCGACGGCGGAGGCTCGGGGAAGATCGCTGGACGAGTGGTGCTTGCTGGGGATGCTCCTGGCGTCGGCGACGAGCGGCTGCTCCTCCGCGGTCGTGCTCCAACTCCGGCGAGGTTCCTGCGTCGCTCCTGGGCACGAATCAGAGAGGAAAGAGGGGCGGGTGAGTGCGGTGTCAATGGAGAGGGGATTGCAGGCCATAGAGGAGAGAAAGAGAGGGCAACACGGCCCGGCCGTGATCGTCTTCTACCTCGGGCACGGCGAGCTCGAAGATGGCCATGGGCGGCAGTGGCTTCGCAGCTACGGCTCCGCCCTCCTGGCGGTGCACGAGTGGGGCTGGAGCAAGGGAGAAGCGGTGGTGGAGTGTGAAGAAAATGAGAGGGCTCGGTGAGCTTATAAGGCCGAAGCTCGGCGCATGGTGGACGTGGTGCTGGAGCGGTCCAGAAGGGGCTAGGGCTCGCCATAGGGGGCAGTGAGGTGCGGCTACCGTGTTGGGGTGAAGAGGGGCAAGGTTGGCGGCATGGAGGCGAGCTGCGCTTGCTCGGAGTGGGGGACGGCCGTGGGAGCGTTCGGGCGGCGCTCGGCGTGCACGGCGTGTCGAGAGGGCTGCGGGTGCGGGCTCCTGCTAGGGTTGTCGGGGGGGGGGGGGCGCAGGTGAGCTGTGGAGCGGCTGGACGCGGCCACGCGGCGTGGGGTACAGTGGAGCGGCGAGGTCGACCGCGGTGTCGCCGGGTCGGCCATGGCGAGCGGCGAGCACGGGCGCGTGCAAAGGGGGCAAGTGTGGGTGTTGTGGCGCCGATGTTTTCGTGTCCAAGGGAGCAGAAGAGCGAGGGAGAGAGGGGGGGCACGGCGCTGGGTCACCACAGCGTCGACACCTCCTTCCTCCACAGTGCCAACCACGGCGACGTGCGCACGGCTGTCTGTCCCCTGGCGGCGACCACGGCGGCTGCTCCCTGCTTGATCCCTTCGGCTCCCGTGAGCGCAGTGAGGTGAGAGTGAGGGCAACCGAATGGAGGCAGTGGCTTGCATCAATTTGATCGAAATCGATCAAATTGATCTCGGATTTGGGGAAGAACACAAAACTGTCACCAGGTGTTCGACGAAATGTGTGAACCAAAAATAATTTCCAATTTCTGAGATTTATTTTCATAATTTGCTTCACACCTGTTTATCAAGATTTATTGTGCTATTTGATTATTTATTAGACAAGTGCAACATAGCACATTTTGTGATTTGAATAAGATAAAGAAAGAAATAGAATTTAAATTTAGGTTTTTGAAACTAATACTTGGAGAGGGAAAAGTTGTGGAAATAAAATGGGAGTGATCATATCACCACCCCACTGAATTTGGTTTGAAAGAAAATTAATTTCTCACTTGGAGAAATGGTGTGACACTTGTCACATTGTTTTTATTGTTTTATCTTTTGTTTTGTTTCTTTTCTTCTCTTCAAGTTTTTAATTAAAGCAACCAACATGATCAACAATATGCAAACAACATACTTAATACCACAAAAGTTTTTGTTGGCCCACATTTTATTATAATAATTCATATTATAATTTTGGGATGTTACAGCCCCCGAGAAGCAAGCTTTCATCGTCAAGGAAGTAGAGAAGCTAAAGGCGGCGAAAGTCGTCCGCGAAGTCGCGCACCCCACTTGGCTCTCCAACGGCGTGGTTGTCCCTAAACCCGCTGGAGGAGGCCGACTCTGCATCGACTACACCGATGTCAACAAGGCCTGCCCCAAGGACCCATACCCCATGCCGAGGATAGACCAGATCGTGGACTCCACCGCTGGCTGCGACCTCCTCTGTTTTCTGGACGCCTTCTCTGGTTATCACCAGATCAAAATGGCTAAAGAGGACGAGGAGAAGACAGCGTTCCTCACCCCTTGTGGCGTGTATTGCTACACATGCATGCCCTTCGGCCTGAAGAATGCTGGCGCCACTTTCCAGAGGCTCATGAGGATCGCCTTGGGGGCACAGATGGGCAGGAACGTTGAGGCCTACGTCGATGACATAGTGGTCAAGTCTCGAGAGGGAGGCACCCTCTTGAAGGATCTCGAGGAAACCTTCGCCAGCCTGCGCAAGGTGAACATCAAGCTGAACCCCGCCAAGTGCGTCTTCGGGGTCCCTTCAGGCAAGCTCCTCGGGTTCCTGGTGTCCCACTGCGGCATAGAAGCAAACCCTGACAAGATCAAGGCCATAGAAGGAATGCAACCCCCTCGCCGGCTCAAGGAAATGCAGCGCTTAGCAGGCTGCATGGCTAGCCTGGGCCGATTCATCTCCAAGTTCGGCGAGAGAGCCCTGCCATTTTTCAAGATCATGAAGAGATCCAGCACGTTCAAGTGGACTCCTGAGGCGGACAAGGCCTTTGGGGACTTAAAGAAGTATTTGGCCAGCCCACCAGTCTTGGTGGCCCCCAGGACAGGCGAACATCTGAAGCTGTATCTTTCAGCAACTCCTCAGACCGCAAGCGCCGTCCTGGTGGCTGAGAGGGAAGAGCCTGTCCTCCCCAAGAAGAGCACTGCCACTCCAAGCCCAAAGCCCCCCGACAAGGATCTCGTCGAAGGAGCAGCCTCCACAGACCCACTGCCAGGCCCACAGCCTCAAGTCGAGCCTACTCCCGGCACCCCTGTCGAGACCCCCCTGCAGGCGGATCTCGACAAGGGCCCTGAGGAGCCTCCGCAGAGGGCTGACGCTGCAACCCCACCGACAACCCTTGCCGAGCACCCCGTCTACTTCGTCAGCACGGTGCTGCGGGATGCTCGGGAGCGGTACCCGATGCAGCAGAAGCTTCTCGTCGCTCTTCTCATCGCCTCCAGGAAGCTGAGACACTACTTCCAGGGCCACCCCATCACGGTGGTCACTGCTTTCCCCCTGGAGCAGATCCTGCGCAACCCCAACGCCACAGATCGTGTCGCGGGGTGGAACATAGAGCTGCAGCCATTCAACTTGCGCTTCGACACCACAAGAGTCATCAAGGGGCGAGCGCCGGCTGATTTCGTCGCCGAATGGACCGACCCAAGCCCTGAAGAGCCTCGGGGGGGAAGAGGCTGAGCCCGCTGGAGACACAATGCCCAGCCACTGGACCATGCACTTCGACGGAGCCTTTGCCTGCCGCAATGGCGGGGCAGGCGTCGTCCTGACTTCGCCCAGAGGCGACAAGCTCTACTACGCTGTCCAGTTATGCTTCACGATTGACAAGATCTCCAACAACATCACTGAATACGAGGGCCTCCTCGCCGGCTTAAGGGCCGCCATCGCTCTAGGCGTCAAGCACCTACTCGTCAAGGGTGACTCCCAGCTGCTCGTCAACTTCTCCAACAAGAGCTACACGCCTAAAGACGACCACATGGCCGCATACCTTGAAGAGGTCCGCAAGCTCGAGAAGCACTTCAGGGGCATGGAACTCATGCACATCCCAAGGAAAGAGAACCAGGAGGCCGATGACATCGCCAAGCGGGCCTCGCGGAGGCAACCCCAGCAGGCCGGCGTCTTTGAGGAAAGGCTCGCCAAGGCATCCATCAAGCAGCCTCAAGAGGCCACAACCGCAAGCACAGATGAAGCGCTCCCACCACCTCCTGAGTCTGGGGCCCCCGATTGCGGCCCCAGCACAGGGGAGCGTCTGTTGCTGACGGCAGCCCACCAAGCCACAGGCTGGATTGACGAGCTCAAGGACTACTTGGTGAAGGGGATCCTCCCTGAAGAAGATGTAGAAGCAGAGCGAATCGCTCGACAGGCAAAATCCTACTGCATCCTTGAGGGAGACCTCTATCGCAAGCGCCCGAATGGCATCGCGCTCAAGTGCGTTCCCCCCGAGGAAGGCCGATCGCTGAACAAGGACATCCACTGCAGGGAGTGCGGCCACCACTCGTGTGCGCGCACCCTCGCAGGCAAGGTCTTCAGGAGCGGCTTCTACTGGCCTCAAGTGCTTCAAGACACGGTCGCCATCGTACAAACCTGCGACACCTGCCAGTTCCACGCCAAGCAAATTCATCAGCCAGCGCTGGGGCTCCAAAGCATCCCGCTCTCCTGGCCGTTCGCGGTCTGGGGGCTGGACATCTTGGGCCCCTTCCCAAAGTCGCAGGGGGGATATCGCTTCCTCTTTGTGGCCATCGACAAGTTCACCAAGTGGCCCGAGGTTGAACCAGTGCGCACCATTCCGGCCGGTGCCGCGGTGAAGTTCATCAGGAGCCTGGTCTGCCGCTTCGGTGTGCCTAACCGCATCATCACCGATAATGGCTCGCAATTCACCAGTGGCATCTTCCGAGCCTACTGCGACAAGCTTGGCGTCAAGATCTGCTTCGCCTCAGTGGCTCACCCACGCAGCAACGGTCAAGCCGAGCGAGCGAACGCAGAGGTCCTCAAGGGCCTCAAGACCAGAAGCTTCAACATCCTCAAGGGGCACGGCAAGGGCTGGATCGATGAGCTCCCATCCGTGCTCTGGTCCATGCGCACAACCGCTTCAAGGCCTACAGGCGAAACGCCGTTTGCCCCTGTCTACGGAGCCGAAGCTGTCCTCCCCACAGAAATCAAGCATGGATCCCCACGGGTCCTTGCCTTCAACGAGGACATCCAAGAGGGCCTCCACAACGACGACCTACTGTTCCTCGAGGGACTGCGCCGCCACGCCGCCCTCAGGGCGGCGAAGTACCAGCAAGATCTGCGACGCTACCACAGCCGCCATGTGCGCTCGCGCACCCTCGAGGTGGGTGACCTCGTCCTCAGGCGAATCCTCTCCAGGGAAGGCCTCCACAAGCTCTCGCCGATGTGGGAAGGCCCCTACAGGGTCTCCCACATCGCCAGGCCTGGCGCAGTACGCCTCGAGACTGAAGACGGCATCCCCGTCAAGAACCCGTGGAACATCGCGCATCTGCGCAAGTTCTACCCGTGATCATAGTCACGCCAGGCATTTTTTGTCTCTAGAGGGAAGCTCACGGCTTCACCTCCAAGCTTCTCAAAGCTTCTCCCGAGGCTCAGCCCTCCGAGCTCTCCTGCCGATGAGCCACCGCAGGCCGCAGTGAACCTCTGCCACTAATGGGTGGTCCCCATGCCTCGACATGGAAGGAACGTTAGCTTGGCAAACCCAAGTGTAATGAACCGATTTTCGTTCCAAGTGAACTTTGCGCTCAGGCGCCATTTTCGTTCCAAGAGAACTTTGCGCTCAGGCGCCATTTTCGTTCCAAGTGAACTTTGCGCTACGGCGCCGTGTCGTTCCCAAGTGAACTTTGCGCTGAGGCGCCGCTATGTAATATTTCTATGGCAAGTTTTACTTTCATCCTTTACTTTCAAATGTGCGCTTATATTTTTCCT
Organism: Poa annua; assembly: GCA_026929855.1. Taxonomy (NCBI): domain Eukaryota; kingdom Viridiplantae; phylum Streptophyta; class Magnoliopsida; order Poales; family Poaceae; genus Poa; species Poa annua. The sequence goes on from CM049434.1 coordinate 60,447,715, forward strand.
ACGCGCACCTCGCGAGCGGGGGCTGAGTACGGTGCCTGTGCCCAAGAGCACCCCAGCAGCACTGCAAAATCCAAGGGACCCTGAGCTCTGGCTAAAGGGCATGGTCCCGGATACACGCCACCTCTCCAAAGGACCTTGGTACTCTCTCTCCTCGCGAGGCACCCATGAGGAAACCTATAAGCGCGCATAAGTCCTTACTACTATGCTCTAGCGTTTTGGTTCGCCTCTCTAATATCCACAGGGAACGAGAGTCTCTCCAGGCCTGTGGAGGAAAAACTCGGCCCCTGAAGGGAAGACATCGCCAGAGGAATCCCCCGCAGGGCGAGAGGCCTCGCGAAGCTAAGTTCCCTGTTCACAGCAAGAGAATCCTTGCATTTCGCTCACAAGCACTCTGCGTCCCTCGAGTGGTCCCTTCCCTCACTTTCCATGGGCTGCTTGCGCGTCAAAGGGGGGCCCTCAGCATCGCGACTCGAGGGTCCTTACCTCTCTAAGCCTTAAACTCCCCCCGGCCTTGCCGAGTCATTGCTCGAGCATACCGCAGCGGCGGAGTCATAGCGCGAAGAGAAGGGTCCGGCGACGCAGAGCGAAAAAGACATGGAGTTGAAGCAAAGGCTCCTCGAGGGAAGCACACACAGACTTAGCGGCACATGCTTAAAATAAGAAGTGTATTACAGACTGAACAGCAAAAGTCTTTAAGATAAACATCCCTACAGCGCTACAAGCGCACTAAACTGCAGGAGAGGATCTCAGGAGGAAGTTAGGCAGCGGCCTCGTCGTCGTCGTCCTCGTCCTCCGCTACGGCCCGCTTAAAGCGGCTGCAGAAGTCGTCTACTTGGTCGCGGACGGAGTTGGAGGCTTTCCACCTTTCCTCCCCCTCGAGGGGCTCGGTCACCGTCGCAAGGTCGAACCCGGGCTAGAGGTGCACGAGGTTTGAGAAGATGCGGTCCACCGCCACCGCCAGGAGCTGGCGGCACTCCTCCTCGACCACGTCGCGGAGCTCCGCGGCGGGGCCCTCGAGCGCCGTGAAGAGCTGCACGAAGTATAGGAGGTAGGTGGCGGCGTCGGCGTGGCCTTGAGCCGGGACAGACGGTGCTTCCGCTCCCAACTTCGCAGCGAGCTCGCGGCCCCGGCCCGCCAGGGTAAGGAACATGCGCTCCCGCTGCTGCGACAGCACCTGCGCCGCCTTGGCGCTCTCAGCGGCCTCCACCGCCTTCTCCACGGCAGGACCCACCTGCTGGTTTATCTCCTCCATGTCGGCCATGAGGGAGGCGAGGTCTTGCTCTGTGCGCTTGCGGGCCTCCTCAGCGACGCGGCGGCGATCCGCCTCGCGCTTCACCTTGGCGACAAGGGTAGCGTTCACATCTTCGAGCTGGTGGATCCGGGCGCCGCTCTCGCCAACCCTCTTCTTGAAGCGGGTCTCCTGCTTGGTGAATTTGTCGGCGTAGTCCCGGGAGACGGCGGCGCGGTACGCCTTCTCCCGGGCCTGGAACTCCTCCTCGGCCTCCGCCTTCTGCTCGGCGAACCATTTGTTGAACCGCTCCACGTGCCCCTTGTGGGTAGCCACTTCGCGTTCATACTTGACGAGAGCCGCAGCCAGGCTCTCTTCGCGGGCCTCGAGGGCAGCACGCTGCCCCGACAGCTCCTGCTCCCGCAGAGCCAGCTGCTCGTCGCGGCGGCGCACATCCTCCTCGCGCTCGCCCAGGCTCTGTCCCCTGGCCTCCAAGCTCGTGCGGATCTCGTCCAGGGCGGACCGCACAGTCTCGGAGTCAGCCAGGATCTTCTTCTCGAGCTCGACGAGCTCGCTGCGCTTGGCCGCCAAGGAGTGCTCCACGGCCTCCCGCTCGGCCCTGGCCGCGGCCAGGTCTTCTGCCGCTGCCCGGCGCTCGGCCTTCAAGGGCTGCAGGAGCTCCTCGGCGTCCCGCGCAGCGCCCTCGCGGACCTCCTCGGCGAAGCGCACCGCCTCCTCGCGATCCGCCTGCAGAGCCTGGTCGCTCTGCCTGCGGGCCTCCACAGCCGCGTGAAGAGCGGCCCAGGCCCCCGCAAGCTCGTCCCGCTGCTGGGCGAGCTTCCCGTCCTCGAGAGCGAGGTGGGCCTCCAGACCCTCCAGCGACTCTCTCACCTGGCGGAAGGCGACATCGCGTCGCCCCCTACTCCAGTCCCAGCCGCTGAGAGATAGGGCCTGGGATGCCTTGCGTGGCGCGGAGGGCCCAGCGCCGGTGTCGAGCTTGGAGGAGGAAGCCTCCGCGTGGGCCTGGGGGCTTGGAGGCAAATCCTCCGCCTCGGCGCCTGTGCCCTGCGCCTCGGTGTCGCCTTGCTCAGGCGGCACCTCCTCAGTTGCTTCCGGGGCAGAGGAGGTCTGCCCCGTCGCCGTTGCCTCCTCCATCCTAGCGGATGGCGGGGATGGCGGAATATCCTCCCTGCTGGCCTCAGGCGCGCCCGGGGCCGACGCAGCGCCAGCCGCTGCTTCAGGTTGCGCCGGAGGGATTACCGCGCGGGGCGGAGTGGGTGCCCTCTCCAGCTGCTCCTCCATGTGCTCCTCCTCCGGAGGCGGCTCAGGCGCCTCCGCCTGAGGCATGTCCGCCTGAGGGCCTGCAAAAGCCTCCTCCTCAGGCCTCGCGGCCTCATCTGCCGCGGCCTCGCCCGCTGCGGCCTCGGGCGCAGCCTCGGGAGCGGCCTTCTTCACATCCGCAGCCTTGCGGAGCCTGCGGCGCTTCGCGGGCGCTGGGTCGCTGGCGTGAGACGAGGAGACTGGTCAGGGGAGGAGACAGGCAGAAAACCGAAGGAAAACGACAGAACCCAAGAGCACTTACTTGGACTTCTTCGCACGGGTGTCGACCCATGCCATACCAGACGCGCGCCATGAGGGCGCGGTCCGGACTCCTGACCCTTCAGGAGCCGCCTCAGCCTTCCTCTTGAGGGAAGCGCTTGGGGGCTCCCCGGCAGGCCTATCATGGGCCGCCTTAGTCCGGGGCTCTCGGCGCCCAGCCTCGGCCTCCTCGCCGTCGCTAGACGAAAGCTCGTAGACCTCCGCTGTGGGTGGCGCGGCTTGAGACGAGCTCGCCCCGCCTGCGGAGGGCACCGCCTCCGCCTCCGCGTCACCTTGCTCCGCGTCGCCGTGCTCCGCCTCTGACGCGTACGGAGACTCGGCAGCGTCCCCGTCCTTCGCCACGGGCATTGGCCCCTCCTCCTCTTCCTCCTCCCCCGCCAGGCCTAGCGCGGTGAACGTGGGCATCTGCGCCAGGGTGGCCTGGCGCTGGTCCGGAACCTGGTACAGAGGCCTTATCGCCACAGGGACCGCCGCGGGCACGTCGGGGTTGACGAAGAGGCCGCCCATGATGGTGGCGACGACGGCGGGGCGATGATCGCAGGGGTGGAGCCGCATCGGGTCCGTGAGCCCTGAGTATGCCCACATCGTCTTCTTGTGCGCCTGAAGGGGGGCGATGCGGCGCCTCACAAACTCCTCCGCCACCATTTGGCCAGTGAGGCCGTGTTCCCGGAGCATCCTCAAGTGGCCCATGAGGCCCGCGAGAGCCCGCTTGCCCCAGTGGGTGTTCTTCACGGGCAGCGCTTCTGGGACGTCGAGGAGGGAGCTCTGCGACGGGACGCCGATGAGGAACCACTTCTGCCTGAAGTCGTCCACTTTCTTCGACACCGCCGTCACGGGCCTCTCGCCGCTCCAGGACATGGGGATGTAGATATCCCCCATGCCGTCCGCGATGCGAAAGGACACGCAGCCCGTCCGCTCGGTCTTCGCGGTGTTCCGGAGCGCGTAGAAGCTCCTGAAGAGGGCCACCGATGGCCTCACCCCCAAATAAGCCTCACACAGGAAGGCGAAGATGGAGAGGATGAGAACTGAGTTGGGGTGAAGGTGCAGGAGGTGGATCTGATAGAACTCTAAAACGGCCTCGAAGAATGGCGAGTACGGAGGCACCAACCCTGCAAAGAGGGTCTGGAGGAAGATGGGGTAAAAACCCGCCGGAAGACGACCGAACCTCGCGGCCCGGATGGCGGTGGCGCCGTGCTCATTGCTCTTTCCGGCGACCAGATGCTGGATCTTGTCCAGCGCTGCAGCATCGACGCGCGTCCCAATCAGGGCGGGGCCGAGCGTCTCATCCTCCTGCGCATCCTGGCGGGCTGAGGTCATCGCCGCCTTGCCTTTGGATCCCCCCATTGGCGGAGCAAGACGGAGGCGCGGGAGAGCGAAGGAAAGGGGAATGCTCGCCGGAGAAGAAAAGAGTTCACTGGAGAAGGAGAGCTAGGAGGTCGAGAGTTGGGAAAATGGAGGCGCAGAATGGGAAGCAATGACTGCGATTCAGACCGGCGCGCAGCTTTATACCGCCGCCGGGCAGTTACCAATGCGCGGTCGTGGTGATCGTGGTGGGACCCCCCACTACGCACGTCTCTACCGGAGAAACCGAGTCGCCGCAAGTTTATCTCCAAGTGACGCGTGTCACGGGCAGGCCGGACGTTTTGGACCCGCGACGCTTCGTCTGGGCCCGATGGGCCTCGCCGTGCCCGTCGTGGGCCCGGGGGCTACTGTCGGCCCAGTGGATTCTAGGGTGTGCAGAGCCCACTCTCCACGGCCCTCACACGCGTCGATGCCGACGAAACAACTAAGGACCAAGCGGAACGCTTGGGGAGACCCCCGAGGGGAGAGCTCTCTCGAGGGGACTTGAGGGGGCAGCGAAGGGCCTGAAGGGGCTCCCCCTGAGGCCGCCCCCGGCAAGCCTATTCCCCCTTGAGGAGAAGTCAACGCAACTCCCTCGGCAGGGCCTCCCGGGCCTTGCGGGAATACTTCGCTACGAAGGAACCGCTGCAGAGTGCACATGGTCTCTACAGCAGCCGCAGAGTGACGCATGCCTCTGGGCGTGATGACGACGGCGCCGCAGTTGCCGTTCCGGTGATAAAAGGAGTCAACAAAGCTCTGTGTCCCCTGCGCCGCCAACAAAGCTTTCCTCTTCGGTGATAAAGCAGATGGCCGGCGCAACGCTCCAACGGCGACGTCACCGTGGGCACCCCCACGGTCTCTGCAGCACCAGCTGTCCGCTCTGCAAAGACGGAGGCTGCCCTGCCACGAAGGCAGGCTTTACGACGATGGACCAGGTCCATGGACAACCGAGCTGCGGTGCACCCCGCTCCTCCGCTTCGTCGCCATGTGGGAACCCTTCCACTGCGCAGCACGCAGGGATGAGGCCCGGGGCGCCAATATAAGGAGCAGGAGCGCCACCGTAGACGGGGGATCGAAAAACGAACCACTCACCCGTGCACACCCTACCATAGCCTAGCCAAGCTTAGCGAGCTCGAGGAGGAAGAAGAGCTCACCCTTCCCCCTTCAAGCTCCACACAGCCGCTCGAGAGCCCTCGGCAAGCTCATTGTACTGTTCCTACCGCAGTGCAATACAGACAGGCAGGAGTAGCGGTTTTACCTCACCCTGAGGGCCGTGAACCTGGGTACGGGCCGGACTCCATCTCTGTCGTGCTGTCCCGCTGCAGGCACGACGAGCACCGTCGCCGTGCCGGCTGAGGGTTGTTGACTAACGTGTTCAGTCCCCTTCACGAACTTCTCCCCCGAGAGTGGTTATCCCTGTTCCGTGGGAATCACACCTCGACACCGTCAACTTTAGCTCTGTCAACTTCGATGCCTCTCTCAGAAATTTTATGTCCAAGAACAATTCCTTCATTGACCATAAAGTGGCATTTCTCCCAATTAAGAACAAGGTTAGTTTTTTCACATCACTGCAAAACTTTATCAAGGTTGTGCAAGCAATTATCAAAATAAGTTGCATAGAGAGATAAATCGTCCATGAATACTTCCACAATTTCCTCACAAAAACCATGAAAAATAGCAGACATGCATCTTTGAAAAGTAGTAAGAGCATTACACAAACCAAAAGGCATACGTCTATAAGCATAAGTTCCATAAGGACAAGTAAAGGTGGTTTTCTCTTGATATTGCTTTTTAACAGCAATTTGAGAAAACCCAGAATAACCATCTAGAAAGAAAAAATGAGTTTTTTTGGACAATCTCTCTAACATTTGATCAATACAAGGTAAAGGATAATGATCTTTCTTAATAACTTTGTTAACCTTTATAAAATCAATGCACATTCTATAACAAACTACTACTCTTTGAGGAATAAGCTCATCATTTTCATTTGGCACAACGGTAATTCCTCCTTTCTTAGGAACACAGTGCACAGGACTTACCCATCTAGTATCAGCAATAGGATAAATAATACCAGCTTCAAGAAGTTTCAATACCTCATTTCTTACCACTTCCTTCATCTTGGGTATTAAACGACGTTGATGTTCAACAACTGGCTTTGCATCAGGTTCCATATTAATAGCATGTTGACAAATAGTAGGGGAGATCCCTTTTAAATCATCAAGAGTGTAGCCAATAGCTCCTCGGTGTTTCTTCAACACCTCCAACAATCTTTCCTCTTCTCTACCTGAAAGGTTAGAACTAATAATAACAGGATGTGTTTTCTTATCATCTATATGAGCATATTTAAGATTATCAGGTAAAGGTTATAAATCAAAAACAGGATCCTCCTTAGCTGGGAGTGTGGTACCCAAGTCTTCCACCGGTAAATTGTGTTTCAGTATTGGTTGATGAAGAAATATTTCATCAATCTCGTTTGTTTCTTCCCTAAAGACTTCACTTTCATGGTCCTCCTTATATTGCTGCAAAACACTGTTAGGAGCAAGAGCAGTAGAGGCAAGCTGTTCAACTTTAAATTCTTCATTAGGCAATTCGGTTTCATAAGGAGCTTTGGCAAATTTAGAGAAATTGAACTCATAAGATTCACCGGCAAATTTAGTAAATATTTTCTCTTTCTTACAATCTATAATAGCACCACAAGTATTCAGAAAAGGTCTACCAAAAATGATAGGACAAGTCTTACAAGCAACTGAACCAAGTACGAGAAAATCAGCAGGATATTTAGTCTTACCACAAAAAACTTCCACATCTCTAACAATACCAATTGGAGAGATAGTTTCTCTATTAGCAAGCTGAATAACCACATCAATTTCTTCAAGTTCACAAGAACGAATCTCATGCATGATTTCCCTGTAAAGCTCGTAAGGAATTGCACTTGAACTTGCACCAATATCACATAAACCATAATAGCAATGATTACCAATCCTAACAGAAAGCACAGGAACACTAGTTTTCCTAGAGCTTTTAAGATGTGAAAAAATATTAGAAGCATCTTTACAAAAGATAATAAGCCCATCTTCTACATTTTCAGTGACAAGGTCCTTTACTATTGCTACAGCAGGTTCAATATTTATCTGTTCATCAGGTTCTATAGATTTATTTGTACTTTTGTTAACAACACTAGCTATAATAGAATGTTCCTTTATCTTAGCAGGAAAAGGAATTTCTTCAATATAAGGCTCAGGAATAATATGATCAACAGTATTAACTTCAATACTTCTAGTCATAGGAGAAACAAATTTATCTTTATAAGGTTCATGATATTTCTTAAAACTCTCCTTAGGCAAACCGAAATAAGAAGCAAAAGCTTTATAATAATTTGCAACAACTTGAGAGTCAAGACCATAAATAGTAATAACATTACGAAAATCATCAGTGTTCATGAAAGTTTTAATGCATTCAAAAATCATATTTTATACCTGACTCTCTACCTTTGTCGTTCTCCCATCCTTCAGCGTTCTCCTGAATCCGGTCAAGAAGGTCCCATTTATACTTTTCTTTATTATGTGTGAATGATCCAGAACAAGAAGTATCCTATAAAGTTTTATCTTGAAATGAGAGCCTTTCATAGAAGTTATCAACAACGATATTACCAGGAAGCTCATGAATGGGGCATTTGAGCATTAATGACTTCAACCTCCCCCACGCTTGGGCAGTACTCTCTCCATCATGAGGCCAGAAATTATATATAAGGTTCCGATTTTGGTGAATCTCACTTGGAGGATAAAATTTAGAATAAAAGAGAGGTACAATTTCCTCCCATCGAAGGGAACGCCCATTCTTCAGCAGTTTATACCAATTTGCAGCTCTACCACTCACCGATATAGAGAATAATTTCTTCTTAACTTCATTCATTGAAATACCTGCACACTTGAAAAACTCGCATAATTCATGTAAAAATAATAAATAATCACCAGGATGGACAGTTCCATCCCCTTCATAGCGGTTATTCGTAACTCATTCAACAATTTTCATAGGTATTTTGAATGGTATTACTTGCACAGATGGCGCCTCCTCTACTACCTTAGTAGTGGTAGTTGTTTTTACATATAGAAATTCAAGTGGAGATCTCTCCATGATTAAATAAAGGGACAATTGCTTCTGTGCCCCGGTTCTCTCTAGTTTATTCGTCTGTGCCATACCTGCGTAGTTTCTCTCGTCTGTGCCCTGGATGGCTCGGAAATCGGCCAAATGCTATGTTGCCCTCTAGTCAACCGTCACTTGGCCTGACTGGTGGGGTCGGCCTAGCGCGGCTCGGTTGGGATTTCCTGGGGTCGGCTTGTGTGCGGCTCGGTTGGGATTTCCTGGTGTCGGTGTGGGGTCGGCGCGTGGGGTCGGCATGGGGCCAGGGCACTTGTTTAATCAAGGGATACCGCCGATGGGGCCCACGTGGTCTTTCTCCCTGGCTCACTGCTGCCGCCGAGAGAACCCCCGAGGAACCCCCAAGAACAGAGCAATAGGAGTTGGATTGAGGGCGGAGAGCAGGGTGATTGAAGGCGCAAAGGAGCTCCATCGCCATCGCCATTGTCGTTGCCCGCCCATCTCCCGTGGCCCGTCGAGAAGGAGGGACAAGCAAGGAGCTCCATCGTCATCGCCATTGTATGGCCGCCTTCGCTGTTTGGGGTTTTTTGGTCGCCGACGGTTCCAGCTGCATTCCATCAACCCCATTTCGATGGTCAGTGCTATCTTCTCTACATGTTTCATTTTCTTGTTTGGTGCATTATATGTGAGTAGATATGATTTTCTATTTGGCTTGCGGAATGGGGAAAAAACCCAGGTTCCGCCTGTTTATCTGATTCTAAATTTTATTTGTTAAAATAGGATTCCGATAGCGATAGCGATAGCGATAGCGTCGATTACTGTGCTATGTGCCTTTACGAAGCAACTTTCTGTCGCAAACTAACTCGTCGTTCCAATACTTTCAAAGTCCCGATGGAACACGGTTACAAAACGGCCGTTGTAAGTATTGCCTTTCAAATTCGAGGGAATGTCATTTGTTTTTCCTTCAATGAGTGTCTTCATAGTTTCTCCGGTTTTGTATTATATGTAGATTCTGCCATGCCCTTTAAGATATCTTCTAGAGAGCCGGACAATTGGCCCTCATAAGAACTGGATGGAGGCTAGGTGTCCGAACGGAGACCAGTACTTCTTCTACCTGGATAGGTGGGTAATTGAAAATGAAACAGATTAGAGCTATCTCTGTAAGCGGCTAAGTGGTAGCCCGAACATCCATAAGTACACGGAGATCTGTGGAACGCAGTGGAGAGCACTATGTGAATGCTACGGCGTCGAGGATGGCGATGTTGTCAAATTCACTTGGAATGAAGATCAGCATTTGTTCAATGTTGAAGTGACTAACGAGCACAATGCTGCAAAACCTTTTGTGCAACACACGGGTATGCTGGTTTGTGTTCTTTTTCTTACACATTGAGTAGTTTACAAGTTTTCTGAATGTCTTCCTCTCTTTGATCAGAGTTTAAACAGATTGACGGATGCTGCAAGCCAGCCCTCCTGTCGAGCATATTTCATGAACCGAGAGATGTCACCTATTCAGAAATGAATGCGATATCTCTCGCTTTATTCAAAGATGCCACGGAGGAGTTGGAAGAGATCCCTCAGTTCTACGTGCGCAGGATTGAGAATGATTCTCTAGATGTCGTTTCTCTGGTATTCTGATACGATGCTCATGTTCTGTCATTTGAATGATCCCTCAGTTCTGTCATTTGAACTATTCTGATATGATGCTCATGTTATTTTGATAGCATCTCAAGATTGAGGTACTAGATGGCTACGATGTTATTCCATCGCGTGATCTCATATTACGTCAAGTTCACGGAAATTCTCGTCTTTTGGCGAGAGACGATGTCGAGATCTTTGGATCATATCGAGTGGTCAACGACGAGGTTTACATCGAGTTCACGGAGAACTGGGATATATTCTGGGAGCAACTGCCGATTCGCTTTGGTGATCTCTACGTTATCAAGGTGATCTTCAAGGAAGAGTACATCGAGCTAACATTTGAGAAGGTCAGCGAAGACGTCGAGGGGCCCGACGAAGACATCGAGCAGTCGGACGAAGAGATCAGCGACCCCAGCGAAGAGATCGAGCAGTGGGCTGACGAGATGATGTCCGGCTTTGACGACGTCAAAGAAGAGACTGATTAATATTACTATTAGTTGTATTTTGGGTCGGATGTATTTTGGTCGAACACCTTATGGGCGTGCTCTGGACGCGCTGTGGCGCGCCTTGGGCGCGTTCTGTGCGCGCTCTGTGCGTCACCGTAATTATATTATGATGGATAAGCTTGCCTCCGGTTATTTATTTCAAACTTTTATGTTGCAAGTCCAAAACCACTTCTCTTTACTCTTGAGTTCATACGACATAGTTTGAGAAACACAATTGATACATGCATTTCTCGTCAGAATGTACGTAGACCTTGTTTATCAACTTGAATCGTTAGTATATGACATAAGACGACTATGTGCGCAGGATTTTCCTTTTTTTATGTTTTTTAATATTTGAAGCTCATTTCAAATTTCTGTCAAACCTAAGTTTGTCCGACATTTAAACAAGTTTAAAACAAGAAAATGAAAAACTAAGCATGGATCCTTCTTAGTCACTCCAAAATGAAGCTTTTGTGAGGTTTTTGAAAATTTCATGTTGCAATTCCAAAACCACTTCTCTTCAACCTTAGACCTCATCGTTTGAGTTTTGTGATATCACATGAGATCCATACCCTTCTCATTTTGAATGTATGTGGACCATGTTTTTCAACTTGGGTTGTCAGTATATGACATATGAAGACTATGTGCGTCGGTTTTTCAATTTTTTGATAATTTTTTAATTTATTATGCTTATTTCAAATTTGGTCAAACCTAAGTTTGACCAACATTTAAACAAGTTTTTGACATGAAAATTGAAAACTAAGCATGGATCCTTCTTAGTCACTCCAAAATGAAGCTTTTGTGAGGTTTTTGAAAATTTCATGTTGCAATTCCAAAACCACTTATCTTCAACCTTAGACCTCATCGTTTGAGTTTTGTGATATCACATGAGATCCATACCCTTCTCATTTTGAATGTATGTAGACCATGTTTTTCAACTTGAGTCGTTAGTATATGACATATGAAGACTATGTGCGTCGGTTTTTCAATTTTTCGATAATTTTTGAATTTATTGTGCTTATTTCAAATTCGGTCAACCTAAGTTTGACCAACATTTAAACAAGTTTTTGACATGAAAATTGAAAACTAAGCACGGATCCTTCTTAGTCACTCCAAAATGAAGCTTTTGTGAGGTTTTTGAAAATTTCATGTTGCAATTCCAAAACCACTTCTCTTCAACCTTAGACCTCATCGTTTGAGTTTTGCGATATCACAAGAGATCCATGCCCTTCTCATTTTGAATGTATGTAGACCATGTTTTTCAACTTGAGTCGCTAGTATATGACATAAGATGACTATGTGCGCAATATTTTCCTTTTTTTTTATTTTTTTTTTAATATTTGAAGCTCATTTCAAATTTCGGTAACAAGTTTAAAACATGAAATTTGAAAAACGAAGCATCAATCCTTCTTAGTCACTTGAAAATGAAACTTGGACACTATCAAACTTTACAAAACCCCGTTGAGTGCCTCCAAACCCCATTTGAACAATTACCGTCGATTTAACCCTAGCACTGAACTGCAGCCGTTTGATCGTCCACTAGAAGGAATCTGGCAGACTCAGGGAGAGGATCATTCTGCGATCTGATTGGCTGTAACCCGTGTGAGAAGCTCATTCTGCACAACCCGTTCGATGTGTTTCAAATGAGCTCCAAAGGTAGGGTAAACGGCCCCATTTCTAAGCAAAAAGGGTTGGTGGACTCGCAACAGCCGCACCACCGCATGGGACCGTTACACGCTCACCGCGGACCCAGCATTTTCCTCCTCTTCACAGACAAAGCATCCATCCTCTTTGGACCATCTTCTTCTTCCTCTTCCTTCCTCTTCCTTACTGTTCCTTCCTCTTCTTCCTCTCCGGCGACAAAGGGCAGCAGCAATGTCGAGCTCCTCCAGTTCATTCCTTCGCCCCACTTGGCCAAAGCAGCCTGAGGTGCCGTTGCCGCCATGTTCTAAATGCTCACGCAAGGAGCCACTGCTCCGTAAGGCTAGTAAGGCGGAGACACCCAACAAGGGGCGCGAGTATTTGAAATGCCAGAGCCTGCCACATGATGTAAAGATCTTTCTCTCGCATCCTTTTGTTTTGATTTCTTCGGTGTTTTCAATTTCTTGCTCAGATTTGGGATTTAGGGTTCAGGTTGACTTTTCCAGGGGTTGGAACCATGCAGCCATTTTCAGTGGATGGATGAATACGTTTTGCAGCTTAAACGGGATGGAAGGTGGCCCGCGCCCAGCGACCTTCCTCTGCTGTCTGATGTGGATATTGCGCCCTCTGCTCCGCCGATGGGGTCTGACATGGTTGCTCCTCCGATGGGGCTTGAGGAAGTGAGAGGTGAACTGAAGAAGTTGAACAAGAACTTAAGGCAGATGAATGATCTGAAGAAGCAGGCTAATCTCATAGCTGCAGGATTTTATCTCTGTATAGTTGCTCTAGGATTTGTTTATCTGCTGATTGTCAGTCGTAGTTAATTAATGCGATGTAAGTATAATTAATGCAATGTAACCTCTATGTTATTTGGACCAACCGCTTATGATAAACCAGTCGTCTCATTTGGACCAACCGCTTATTACTAATCATCTCTACCGAAACTATCTACAGTTTTAGGGGCAGATCTATACACCAACACGTATTTTACACTAGAAATTACATATATTTTTTGGGACAAATGACTAATCACCGAAACTATCTACAGTTTTAGGGGCAGATCTATACACCAACACGTATTTTACACCAGAAATTGCTTATATTTTTTTGGGACAAATGACTAATCATCCGTACCAAAACTATCTACAATTTTAGGGGCGGATCTATACAGCAACACGTATTTTACACCAGAAATTGCTTATATTTGTTGGGACAAATGACTAATCATCCGTAAAAGCATTGAAAGAAGAAGGTCCGGGCCCGGTTAAACCCTGCTCATTTCAATGCTTAACAATAGCCTTGGAATGTTGTGGTATATAAAGAGGTCGCGCACACACCCAACTAGCGAGGTGGGACTAAAAAACAACTCAACAACACAGCGGGAGACGTGGTAAGTTTGAGCCGCGCCGCACACAAGCCGACCCCAGGAAATTCCAACCGAGCCGCGCCAGGCCGACCCCACCAGTCAAGCCACGTGACGGTTGACTAGAGGGCAACGAAGCGTTTGGCCGATTTGCGAGCCAGCCAGGGCACAGACGAGAGAAACTACGCGGGTATGGCACAGACGGATAAACTAGAGAGAACCGGGGCACAGAAGCAATTGTCCCTTAAATAAATCAGCAGAGAGAAATAAAAATAGCACGTACAGTAAAAGTTTCCGTTACCAATTCCACTTACCAATAGCGCTTCAGTCCCCGGCAACGGCGCCAAAAAATAGTCTTGATGACCCAAAAGTATAGGGGTGTATCGTAGTTCTTTCGATAAATAAGAGTGTCGAACCCAACGAGGAGCAGAAGGTGTTGACAAGCAGTTTTGATTAGGAATTCACTGTAAATACTAGCAGACTAGTTTTTAGGGGTTTTTGATATAGCAGATAAATAAAGTACGAGTAAATAAAAGACGGTAATAATAATTGCAGCAGGTGGCCCAATCCTTTTTAGAGCAAAGGACAAGCCGGTAGGTTTACTTATAATGACCAAACGTTCTTGAGGACACACGGGAATTTCGTCTAGTGCTTTCGCTTCATATATATGATTAATCTTTATTGTTTTGATAAGTGTTGTGTGGGTGAACCTATGCTAATGCACCGCCCTTCCTAGGACTAATACACACTTGTGATTATACCCCTTGCAAGCATCCGCAAATACAAGAAAGTAATTAAGATAAATATAACCACAGCCTTAAACTCTGAGATCCTGCTATCCCTCATGCATCGAGATACCAACGGGGGTCACTCCGGCAACCCCACAATTAATATTCGAATACACAATGCATTCCCCTAGGGCCATAAAGGTGAAGTGTCATGTAGTCGACGTTCACATGACACCACTAGAAGAATAGCACCACAACTTAAATATCAAACCATTAAATATTACTCAACATAGTTCACTACTAACAGCTAGACTTCTCCCATGTCCTTAAGAACTAAACGAACTACTCACAAGACATCATATGGAACATGATCGGAGGTTATATAATGATGAATAACAATCTGGACATAAACCTTAATTCAATGGTTTCACTCAATAGCATCAACCACAAGAGTAATTAACACCGGGAAAGTTTCCCCTATGAAATACACAAGATTCAACCCTAGATGTTACATCGGGAACGGAGTGGAGCGGCGGAGATGACGGTGTCGGCGGTGGAGATGATGATGATGATGATCCCAATGAAGTTTAGCTCGATGACGGTGACGATGGCGATGATTTCCCCCCTCCGGGAAGGAATTTCCCCGGCAGATTTCTCCCTGCCGGAGAGCTTTTCTCTCTCTGGTGTTTTCCGCCTCGTGGAGGCGGCGGAATATTTCCTCGACGATGCCTCAGGTCTTAGGGTTTCGGGGGGGGTGAAGTTCGCGAAGGGGCACCGGCAGAGGTGGGCCAGGGCAGCCACACCACGTTGTGGCGCGGCAGCAAGGGGGGCGTCCCACCATATGGTGTGGGCCCCTAGTGGCCCTCCTCGGTCTCGCCTTTTGGATCCCTCCATCATCTGGCAAAATAGGAGGTTCCTGATGTTTTTCACGGATTTCTCATCTTCAGAAATATGGCGTCTTGACGGTCCTTTTTCCAGCAGAATCCTGACTCCGGAGGTCAGTTCTCCAATAATCATCAAACATGCAAAATAGGTAAAATAACATAAGTATCATCTCGAAATATGGAATATATCAATGAATAACAGTAAATTATGATATAAAATAGTGATGCAAAATGGACGTATCAGGCACACCTTTATATCTGAAAAACATGCAAAATAACTTGACCTACTGTTTTCTAATAATTAGTTTAAGATTTTCACTTTATATAAAATTTAGGAATGTAAATGAGAAGGATGAGTAATGGAGATGTTGGGTTCGACCTTGAACATGTGTTGTTCATGCCAATGGAACCGTTGCAAAGTCTCTATCATAAAAACTTTTACCAAAGCAAAAATAATTTAAAAAGAGTTTTTTATGTTGTATATATTTCCTTCTTCTTTTTTCCTTTTTGGTAAATCGAAAACAACAAAAATATTTTCCTTCTTCTTTGTTTGTTTCTCTTGATTCTTTCTTGGTTCCTTTCTTTGTTTTTGATTTTTATCTTCAGTTTAAGTTTTGATTTTTGAGTCAAGGTGCTTGATTACTACTGTAACATCAACTTTGTATCTTATTTTTCATCATTGTACCAATAATAATATATTTTTAGAGGTTGGATCAATCAATAGTGATTTGCTGTCCAGAAAACAGATTCATGAGCTTCATTGCGAAAAATGTATAAAATCAAATAAGAGCAATATTATTACCTGATATTGTACTTCATAAATATTCAGTTATGAATAAACATTTCATTAGTTCAAAGTTTTCTTATTTGAGCAAAGTAAGTGCCTCTGAAAATTCACTCTTTATAGGTTGTCCAGTTTTTTACAGATTATGTCCTTTTTTTTGTATTACTCTCATTACTTGTGTTTTGTGTTGTTCTTTTGATCAAAGAGCAATACACAACCTTAGTAATAGTAGATAATGTTAATAATCAACTCATGATATGTCTTTGTTGTACCTATGTGGATTTAGTTTATGGAGACACTAACCCCTCTAATCAAGTTTTATGATGAGTTTTGTGTGAAGAGAACTTTCAAGTGGAAGAGTTGAGGGTGATGAACAAATATCAAGAGGGACAAACACTCAAGCTTCAGGATGTTAACCCTAGGCTCACCCCACATATATCAAGTAAGTACAAGAATTCAAGCTCGGGGATGCCAAGCCACCTCACTCCAACCATCTTGATACCAAGTAAGTAAGTCTAGCTATATGGCTATAAAGAAAGCGCTTTACAGGAGGCAACCCGGTTGTTTTACTTTTATTTTTCTGTGTGTCATCTTGCTGTAGCAAGAGACTTAGTTCTTAGTTTAGTTTCTGGAATTTTTAATAAAGTGCCAAGTTTTACCTATTTTGGATTGAAAAAGTTGCTCATTATATACAGAGATTTTAGTCCAACACGAATCTGTCCACGGTATAATTTTTTATTTTCTATTCTGTAACTCCGATTGAGCTACATTTGAACTGTAGTTGCACCTTTTCATCCTCTGTAAGCATGAATTTTTGCTCATTTTTTGGACATGTCTAAGTAGGGTAAATAAATACGTTTTGCTGCTACTGTTTTTGGGGACAAATTCTGTCCTATTTTGTTTGCTGCATTCTTTAAACATTTGAGTTCAATCTTTCAAATTGATTTGAGGTTATGAGAAAGTATACAACATTATACACTTATTGGAAACTTATTATGAATTTATGTTCATGAATTTATTACAGCAAGCATTCTATCTTTTGTACCTACTAATGTCACCCCACAGAAAAGAGATAGGAATTTTTTTTGTGTTGAAGTTTTTTCACAGGGATTAGAGGAGATGCACCAAGAGATATCTAAGGATGGTGAATATCATAAGCTTGGGGATGTCAAGGCACCCCACTGGACCAAACACTCTCAGCTTGCACATGTCTATTTTCTGTTTTTTTCTATCAACACATTACTATCGCATAAACTTGGAGCGTCCTTTTATTGTTCTTTTTATTCTTTTGTTTTTCTTTTTGTGTTACCATCATTATAATTTATGTTATGAGGTACCGGAAGTTTGGGTTGAATTAAGTTGGATGCTATTGAAAATTTTGGGATAAGGATGTTTGAGTTGATTCAAAAAGATACATATAGTTGCATGATTCATGTGCTTGTTAATGAGTATTAATTTACAAGTGTTTTATCAAGAGCTTTATTCATGTTTTGATGCTGAATTTTAATTTACTTTGTTTAACATTAATTGATTAGTTCTATTGACACTTATGCATGCATTTAGACGGTCAACTTTCTACCTCTTGCTAGCCCAAAAATTCCAACAAGTCAAAAGCTTGTTTTCCAACACCTTTAAACCAAAGTTATTCCAGTGAGTCCACCATATCTACCTGTTATCTTAATGCTATTCCAAGTATGTTTTTCATGTTTATTGTCTTATCTAGCTTCCAAATTAAAAATGATTATGTTTGTGTTTGTTTGGGAAAAGTTGGTTAAAAAGCTCCCACGAACTTGAATGCACACTTTGCTTTTATGGCACTTAATAAACCTGAACCATTGTGACTAAAATTATGAAGTTGTGTGCTTGATAAGAGTCTTGGTTTTGAGTTAGCTCATCTATGCTGTCATAGGGCAAGCTTTCAACATTGCACTTATTTATATCCAGTTGATATCATGTACTTTTGTTATGGATGCTTATCATGGTGCCAAATGAATGCGGAAACTTAGTGAGTTCATGGAGTTTGTATAAATGGTTAAAGAGACGCCTGGGCTGCTAACCTAAGCCATGCATCATTCATGGTGGAAATTTACAGCATACCATAGTGGACATTCCATGATGCACTCCATAACAAAAATCTATACCCATGGTTAATAAAAGAGTGCTAAGATTGTTCATTGTTTGTTTGTCTTGTGATTTTGACATGGGATAGTTTCCATGTCCTGAGGCAAGAGGTACCCCAGTTGACGCTCTTGATGATACTATTATTACTTACAATGAAAAGAACCTGCTTTGTGTCCTAAGTTTAGTAACACCGTGGTGTAGGTACTCATATTCACGGGGCATGAGGAATTCAACACATATTTTGTCAAGCACATTACTCATATTTGCTTTCACTTTCAACTTAACCATTCAAGATGCTATGATAGGGGCAATTGGAGCTCAACACCAATGAATACCACATTGCAAACATATACTTAAGAGAAAAGCATTTGGAAGCTATATGAAACTTATGCATGTTTAATCTCTACTTATCTATCTTTACAAAGTGTCCACTTTTTATATACATATTTTATAAGAATACACTATGACCATTATAGGATGTTTTTACTTTTACTTTTCATTATGCATACATTTGGTCCATAGCACTTTCTTCTATGTTACACTTTGTGAACTATCATTGAACATCCTTGCATTAATATTTGATATCACCTTATAATCTATCTTGTATATTGCTACTCCTTTGAGAATGAATCATTTAACTTTGTGTAGCAATAGCATCATCTTTGATATCCAACTATAGAGTTAAAGTACAAAGTCCATGTTATTTTTGTCGCCTTCATACTCGAGGACGAGCATGGGTTAAGCTTGGGGATGTTGATGCATGTAAAATTCATACATGAACTTTGCACTTTATTACTTGATATTCCAACTTATTAGCATCATATATGGGTTATATTTATGTTTTATAATGATTTTAGGGGATAACTCACAGTTTCCCCATTTATTCGGAATTAACCCTGCAGAACCAGAAAACCTCTTTTTCCATCCTTTTGACTTTCAAGGACTCAAAGGACGTCCAAATGACCTAATATTTTACGGGAGCCAATATTTGGAAGGAAGAAGACGTACGAGCCAAGGATCCGCGAAAAAAGAAGCCCGAGGACCAAACGGGTATGGACCATGCGGCCGGATTCCCTGGCCGCGAGGCATGCTCGTTTGGCCCTCGTGGCTCCGATGTCGTCCGTTTTCGTCTTCGTGGCTTCGTTTTGACCTAAAACCGAGTATAAAAGTAGTCCCCCGAGGAGTTTCGCAAGGGAGGCGGCGGAGAAACACAGAAACACGAAACATGTGTAAGAAGGCGAGGGGGGAAACGCCGCCGGAATCACCTCCGGAAGGCTCCTCCATCCCCCTCTAGAGTCTCCATCAACACCATCGTCAAGACCAACACCATCTCCATCGCCATCTTCGTGATCCACTTCATCCCCCTCATAGTTTGAGATTGTTCGAACCCTAGCTATTGTCTAAGTGTTATTCTACATGTTTGTGATAGCTACTCGTAAATTGTTTTGTGGGGAGATTATATTCTCAGATTGTTTTGTATCACTTATGCCATTAAATCATATCATGTCTTCACGTTGTGAGTAGTTCTCTCATGTTCCTGGGGGCATAGGATGGATTGGCAATGATTTTCACTTAACATGTGTTGAGTATTTGGTCAAGTTTTTATCTTTTATGATTGTCTTGATGTATAATGTATGAGTGCACCATATATTGAGAAATGCATGTAAGGTGATCATCGTAGTGTAATGGATTGAGTAGGACGGGACGGAGTACTAGGACAGAAACCGTGGTCTGAGACTTGAAGTTACATTAGGGGGACCCTAGATTTTATAGCTATGGTGGGACAATTATGTCTTTATAATTCTTGTGTGTTCATTTACTTGTCCATGAGATCCATCATAAGGGGTTTAGTTTATTTATTTAACTACACCTAATTAAGGCTCCATCCAAGAAGATTAAAACTTGATAAAATGTTTACCTTGTTATTCTAAAAATATTTATGCCATGAAGTCTATGTAGCCCTTGGAAACGTTTTCCACTTATAAGAGACACACACTTGAGCTTGTCCTCTTGCTGCATAGAGGATTGAGTTTTCTCTTTTTGAGAGCTTTCACTCATCATATTTATTTTCAGGTTTTTACTTTATTGAAAACTCTACACCAAAAACCTAAAAAACACTTGCATCATTTAATCATTTTAGTTTGTCTAGTGCATAAATAATAAGAGAAGTGGCACTCTTATTTGAGAAGATAAATATTTATACCTTCTACTCCTCGTGGGATCGATACTAATACTTAGATATCGAAAATTTCAACGATCCACTATACTTATGGGTATCAACCATCCGCTATCGCCATCTTCGTCCGTACACGCCACCCCAAGCCGAGCCAACATGTCCAAGAGCTGCGCCGTCATCGTCTACAACTGGAGTCAGAAGTAGTCGAGCTGGAAACCAAAACTCTTAGCCAAAAAATTCATGTTCAATTTGCGATCAGTGCATTTTGCAAAGACTCGAGCAAATGTGGTGGTTTTTTGCAATAAAAACGTAAAGTGGTTTTTTTTTTGACCTTTCGCGTCAAAGTGGTGGTTTATGCTAATCACTCTACATGGCAAGATGTGTGACTAAAATTAAATGTCACATTGCTAATTTATAAGGAGTTGGACCTCATTATAAGGTAGGCACTTCCACTTGTTGTACGAGCATCAAAAGAAGAGAGAAACACACCTGCTCCCTCCGTCGCCCACCTCGTCATGAGATGCACACACGTGTCATGTTTAGAAAATGAGCCAAGCCGGTCTAGTACGTATGCCATGTGCATTTGTTGTCTTTCTTTACGCATGTTTTGGAGAATAATTCATATTGCAGAACTCTGTAAATTATATTGCAGGACTAGGTTCATTTCTATTATGTTAGACATGTTTTCTATACTATTTTTTTACAAATTAAATCATACATAAAATTGCTCATATTTCCACCAGAAGTGACGCTTCAAGCACGCTCAATATCAGGACTTGCCCGGCACACCATTGAAGGATCATGCAGAAATTTATTTATCTATAGAAAACTCTTTGAGTAGAATATAGGCATGGTATTTTTTTTTAAAAGGGAATAATCCCTAGCCTCTGCATCGATTGATGCACACGGCTATTTATTACGGCGTCAAAAATGTTCAGAGTTTACATCTCTTATAAAAGAGACTAAAGTAAATAAACAAGTTCAGCCTGACAACCAGAAAAGGTAAAAAAAACAGAAATTCTCCGACGTAAAACTTCTTATACGCCTTGGAGTCGTCTAGACAGCCGCCAGGTACCTCGGGAGTAGATATCCATAGCGTCCGCCTCCAGCTGGGTGCATCCAGAGTTCATAAGCGCATGTTGCGCCTCCAGGACCAGGAAAACCCACTCGTGGATCCAGTGGGTAACCATGCGAATTACCTGTAAAAAAGTTGTAGAGCCAGCTTTGTTAAAAATAATATCGTTCCTGCATTTCCAGATAGACCATAGAAGAGCACAAGTTCCTACTCAAATTTGTGCCTTCAAAGTCTTTTTCACACCATTTAGCCAATTCCCGAACATATTTATACAACAAGCCGGTGGTATGACGCTAAAAGAATATTGCACCACAGTCCAAAGAAAATGCGCAAAGGGACATGTAAAAAAATTAGTGGTCTACAGTTTCATCCGACTCACAGAACACACATTTCTTACATCCATTCCAGTTTCGTCTAGCCAGCTTATCTTTCGTTAAGAAAACTTTGTTGAATAAAAACCAAATGAAAATCTTAATCTTCAATGGTACCTTTAACTTCCAAATTTGTTTGGGCAAATTAACTGTGCCCATTTAAACAATCTTCATGTATTGATTTAACTGTAAATGATCCAGTGGTAGTAAGTTTCCACACAAATTTATCCTCCTCATTTGCTAGGTCAATAAATATTAGTTTCTGTAACATATGTAACCACTCATTCCATTTGTTTCCCGTCGTCTAAACTCAATGTGAACCGAGGAATTAGCACCAAAATATTTTTGTGGCGTGCCACATTGTACAATGTTGGATATTGCGAAGCTAAAGGGACTTCACCCAGTCACACATCTTTCCAAAACTAGTTGCTTGACCATTACCTAAGACAACTTTGCATCTGCTGAAAAACTCTTCTTTTACACTCATAAGACCCTTCCAAAACTGAGAATCGGTAGGTTTCACAGTCACTTGTGATAGTGTTTTATTCTGTAGATACACTTATTATGTATTAGTTCTTGCCAAACTAGTTCTTCATTAGTAAGCTTAAAAAGCCACTTGCTTAATAAACATTTATTTTTTATGTCAACGACTTAAATTCCCAACCCTCCTTGATCCTTTGGTCGACAAACAATGTTCCATTTCGTGAGTCTATATTTTTGTTGATCACTTTGCCAAAAGAAACACAATCTATAAAAAATCTAACCTTTTCAACACCCCTTTAGGTATTTCTAAAAAGGATAGCATGAACATCGGTAGACTAGTTAGGACTGAATTGATTAGGACCAGCCTATCTCCGTATGAGAGTAACTTGCCCTGCCAACAACTCAGCTTCATCCCAAATCGAGTTTCTACCGGGTTCCATTCTTTGCTTAGAAGTGTCCTATAATGAATGGGGATCCCTAAGTATTGGAAAGGTAGAGTCCCCGCCTCACACCCAAAAATATTTCTGTATTGGTCTTCTGCCTCTTTGGCTTTTCCAAAACAGTATATTTCGCTCTTATGAAAATTTATCTTAACACCCGATAATTTCTCAAAGATACATAGAATAAATTTCATATTCACTACCTTGTCTAAGTCATGTTACAAAAACAAGATGGTATCATCTGAAGGAGATATGCCCTAGAGGCACTTAATAAAGATAGTTTATTCGTCATATCTCAATTGTTCATTATATGTTTTATACCATGCTATAACTGCATTAAGCGGAAACTTTAATACAAGTGTGGTAGATAAACAACCAGGTCCCTAGTAGCCTCTATCTAACTAGTTCATTGGGCAATTGATGATCGAGATTTCCCGATCATGTGACATTGATGTCAGTTGACAATGGAGTCATGTCATTGGGAGAATGACGTGATGGACATACCCAATATTTGTAGGACGTAGTCATTACGCCTTTGACCGTGAGATCAACTCTTATTGCTATTCCTGAAAGATACTTTGATTGCATCAAACGTCATGTCTTAATAGTATGACAATAAAGGTGTCCCTATCGGGTATCAGAAGGGAGTATGTTGAGACGAGGGATCAAGAGCGGGATTTGCCAGTCCGCATAGCAGGATAGATACTCTAGGGCCCACTCGGTGAGATTATGTCAAATGAGCTTGCAAGCGTGTGACTAGGTCACCAGGACATAATATCATGGACGAGTAGAAGACAGCGTTGTCGGTAACGAGATCAAGCTAGGTATTGTGATATCTATGAATGAGTCTCGGACATGCTAAGTATCGCCATGGCAAAAGGTTTAAGACTCAGACGTCTAGGTTCGAACGACAAAGTTATTCGTTATCTCACAGGGATTAATTCTGGGTATCCTCGGTCCACGAATTAGTCATTGATCGGAGAGGTGTCTCGATCATGTCTGGCGAGATCTCGAACCGCTAGGGTAACACACTTAAGGGGAGTCGACAAGTTTACCGGAAGAGAAATTAGAAGAGACCACCGGGAGCATCCCGGGAAAGATCCGATGGAGATCGGAGAGCGACGAAATAGTTTTCGGAGCCGGAATAAATTATATATTGTGTGTTTAATATTAATTAGTGTAATTAATAGTTAAATACATTTTTATTTAATTAATTTCGAATTTTTAAATGCTGCATACCTTAAATGGGCCTTCTGGTGGAAAGAAGGCCCATGAAAGGGGGAAGTTCCCCTCCTTGGTGCGCATGGGGGAGGGGCCGGCCTAGGTGGGCCGAGTGGGGCCCACCTAGGGCCGGCGCACCACCTTGGCCGGCGGGGCTGGTGTGGGATTAGTCCCACACCGCCTGGCCAGCGAGGTTGGCAGCCCCCTTCTCCCTTTATATAGAGGTGCACCCCTGGCCTTTAAGGTACACCAATTTCTCTCTTTCTTTTTCTCCTTGAAACACGTGATTCCCTTGTTGGAGTTGCGCCAAGGAGGAGTTCTCTCCACCATACGCACGCCGCCGTGCTGTTGGTCTTCCGGTCCCAGTTTTCCGCTGCTCGTCCCTGGATCGGAGCCCGGAGGTCGTCGTCTTCACCGTACGTGTGTGAATCCCTGCGAGGTGCCACACTAGTGGTGCTCGGAGGTCTTCTTCCTCTACACGACCTCGAGGTCATCTTCGTCGGCTTCATCGACAACGCTTGTGCGGGAGCGTAATCCCCACTTTTCGGTCTACAAGGGTATGTATACCGATATCATTCGTATTACTATATCTGCATAGTATAGATCCTGGCTAGTTTTTTGTTATCGCTGTTAGGAAATTTTTTGTTTTCTGCCTGTGAACCCCTTCAGTGGTATCAAAGCCGATCTATGCGTAGATATAGTTGTACGCTTTTAGAACCCGTGTTTATCACGGGGGCATCGTTCTTTTATTTGCTACCCTCTCGCGTGCACTTGCACTATCGGCAGCATTGAGTTGATGAAGCGGCCCGGTCCGACTTTACGCGTACGCTTACGCGAGACTGGTTCCACTACTGACATACGGCTGGTACCGTATATGTGGCTGGCGGGTGTCTGTCTCTCTCTCTTTAGTTGGCTTTGCATTTTCAATGGAGGGCCTGAAAGGGATGAATAAATATGCAATTATTTGATCGTTGTTGTGGTCATAGGTTCGTAGGTATGAAGCGGTTCTATTTACGACAGCCCCAAGCCACGTAAAATATGCAAACGATAAAGTAGAACGCGTTTAACTTTATTTTGCAGGGGCAATGTGATATGATCAAGGTAGGTTTATTAAAATTGTTTATAAACTGTGGGCGCGAAGGAGACCATCGGCGCAAGGACCATGTCACGTCGCATTACATATTGATGTTTTGAGTGCATCTTATATTGTGTGTGTATATATTAGTATATATCAGTTACACGGCGGTAGTAATATAAGATAATCCCTCCAAAATACCATTAGTGTTCTCCCTTTGGCGTGCACCACCAAGAAAGTTCTACGTTATGAGGCAGGCCGTGACGATCGGGTGTCAGACATATCGTCGTTCGCATACAGTGGGTGTAAGACATGTTTGCACAAGCGTATACGCTGAAGGTTATTATGGCGAGCCTAGCATGTACAGACATGGCCTCGGAACACGGTGACCGAAAGGTTAAGCATGAGTCACAGAGTTGTTGTGATTGACATGTCGATGTCTACCTTTGAAGTTATGTTGCCAGCTCTGACGATGAGGGGTTGCATAATGGATGAGGATCGTGTAATCACT
The DNA here is from genome assembly GCA_026929855.1 of Poa annua. NCBI lineage: Eukaryota > Viridiplantae > Streptophyta > Magnoliopsida > Poales > Poaceae > Poa > Poa annua. The sequence continues at coordinate 60,472,977 of CM049434.1, forward strand.
AAAACGATTAGAGGGATATTCGTTTTGAGTGGGAGTTCTGGTAGTTTTATTTTATAATAACTTGAACCGTATTTTATAATGAACAAAGTCTTTATGTTTTGCAAAACCTTTGTAGATATTAACCAATGTAATAGCCTTCTTTAAAAATTAGGCGCAATCCTGCGATTGAGAAACTTAAAAGGTTGGGTCCAAACTTCATAGTTTTATACTTTAGCTTGAGGATACTCCTTGTTTAAACCATTAGCTCTTTGTGATACAATACCCGTTAGGAGATAAACCCGGAAATTCCGCTAACAAAAGGATAATTTGGATTATCAAGTTTTTGTGCGGATAATATCATCATAGTCCAGTGTATGCTATGATCTCTGCCATAGAGAAATTAACGGTGGGTGCGAGTTGTTAGATCGCGAACATATGAGATGATCGCTAAACTCAGGATACACCTAAAGTTGGGTTGATGAAGTTTATCAGTACGTTGACTGTTTTTCTTCTCAACCAAGATGGAAGAGAATACATACATTGAAGGAGCACGTGGCAGTCATACTTGATGACACTGGTCATACTCGATGACATTGGTCATACTTGATGACATTGAGACGGCTCGCTCAGCTCGATCACTGGATGGCAGACAACGTTGCCATATGCAAATGTTTTGTCATAGACTATGTCATGCAAGGGGAATCGTTCACCTTCATGGTTCTTGATTGCGTTGGAAGAATCAAGAAGATGAAACAGATCGCCGGGAAGTCATCAATGATGATGGTGTATATATGATATACACGTTATGAATGTTTTACCTAAGCAAGTACTCGCAGTAGTGACTAAGTTTTTGATACTAGTCATGTTTTATGAAAACCAGATTTACTACTTGAGTAGCTTGGAAGGATGAGGCGACAATGTGTGTTGATGATGGCAGACAAAATGTTGTGATGGCCATAGACACTCTCCCTCAAGATCTACCATTTGAATAAATTCTTTTATGATCGCCTGTTAGTATGATCGTTATAAGTGTGTTTCCTCTAGCGAGACGATTGTTCATATATGTTAGTGACAAAATCGTTGTCCTATATTTATGAAGTAATGATCATAAGCCGATTTGAATTTAGATGGTAGAAGCTCACACATTCATAATATTAATGCCAAAAGATACAAACTTAATAAAGACACCACATTCGTGTGGCACTACCGTTTAAGTCATGTCAATGTTATAGTCAATGAATAAGCTCCATACGGATGGATCTACAAGTCTTTAGATTTGATCTTTTGACACTTGCATGATAACTAAGACACCGTTTTCGGAAAGCGGGCATATAACTTATTGATAATCATGCATATAGATGTATGTGGATTAATGAAGTAATTAACGTGTAGTGGAGACCTTTATTTCGTAAACTTCACTGAAAGTTTTGAGTATAACTTGTTGAGAATCATGCATATGGGTGTATGTGAATCAATGAAGTACTTTAACGTATAGTGGAAGTCTTTTCATAGACTTCATGAATATTCCGAGTAGATATATGGATATCCACTTAGGAAATGTTGGTCTGGAAATTTTGATTCGATCAAACAAGTTCAGAATGAAGTAAGAAAATAAATTTAACAAAAAAATCAAATTCCTGCGATACAGATCGAGGAAATAAAGATTTGAGTTATAATGTTGGCATATCATTGGAAGACTTGTGAGAAGAGTTCCACAAATTACGTCGAATGGAACACCATAGTGTTATGGTATGTTAGGACGTCGTAATCGCACTCTATCGGATAGTATGTGGTAAATAAATCTCTTATTGAATTATTGTGATCATTGGAGTCATATGGTAGAAATATAACATTCACGTTAGATAATAGGGAAACCATTTAAATCCATGGAGCCAATACCATATGAGTGATGGCATGGCTTTTAGCCTAGATTGTCGTTTCAGCAATTTAGTGTTTCGATGTGATCAAACCTAAAATGGATAAATCTTTGTAGTGTACCGTACCTAAAGAATTAGTTGGGTACATGTCTCACGACATAGGCAAAAACGTTGCCGGAATATACCTTGCAAAAGAAATAGTTTCTTGTCCAAGGGTATAAGTGGGAAAGAAAGTAGAGCAAGACGAAGTTAATGAACTTTCTCTCCAGACATCAGAGTGGCGCAACGGAAAGTGTTTCCGGTGTTATGCTCCTCAACTGGAAAGAAGCTGATGATAAAGATCATGATGCTCTGAGCTCACACTAAGAACGTAGTCGTACGAGGTTATGTTCCACACTGTGTGGTACGACAATCTTGTTATGAAGGTCATGTTAATGGAATATGACAGACCTACGAACTGCGAAGAAGAGATGGTAGACCTAAGTCCGAGAAATGGCTATGAGTCATATATGATCCGAGATAAAATCCATGTACGATTACCAGGTAATGACTTGGGAGATCTTCTTGATGGCATCTAGGCTGTTAATAGAATATGGAATTTTATGAGAGAGTAGACACTGATAAGGATCGATTTGTCGTGAAACAGTTCCGACAGATTAAAAAGTTGACCACAACGAGATTTTGTCTCAAGTGGCGAAGCCTAAATCTATTCGGGGTCGTTTAGCAATTACTATAATTTCAAATTGAGAAATCGATAGATGGATAAGGAAACCATGTTTCTTAATGGTATCATTAAGAAAGAGTTGTAATTAGTACAATGAAATGGTTTGGTGATCCTGAGGATGCTAAACTTGTATGCAAACTTCGGCTGTCCATTCATGGGCTGAAGCAAGCATATCGGAGCTGGAATCTTCACTTTGATGATGTGATCAAAGGATTTTGGAGTTGTCCAAAATAGTTGAAGAAACTTGCATTTGCAAAGAAGTGAGTGGGAGCTAAGTAGCTTTTCTTGATCTTATATGTGGAAGGCATATTTGAGTGGGAGCTGGGTGTCATTCATAATTTTATATGTAACGACATATTGAGAATGATACAGATCCTCTAGTAAAGTATAAAGGATTATTTAAGTGATTAAATTTTCTATGAATGAAGTTAGGAGTATTAGGCATCCGATCTATAATTGTATAGATCAAAAGGGGCTTAATAACATTAGGTCGGAATATTTTCCTAGGTTAAGATTCTGAAGTGTTTCAGAATAGAACAAGCGAAGAAAAAGGTTCTTGCTTGTATGACTAGGTAAAATATTAAGTTTATGTTGGCGTTTTCAGTGATAGCTAATGAAAGAAAATGATGGTCGACATTCTCTATGCCTCAGACATAGATTCTATCAGACTGAAAGCTCGACTTGGTGTGACCCAAGTTCTTGGTTGAAGAACGGGTTCTAGAGTGATCCTTGTGTGGATCAATGAACAAACGTTAAGTGTATTCTTCAGTGTCTGTGAGAACTGAAGATATGTTTTCTGGTAAAGGGTAAGAGTGGAAAGACAACTTGCCGTAAAACGGTTACGATGATGCAAGTTATGACACTGACCCATACGACTAGAAATCTCATATAGGAGATGTCCTTTATTTTGAAGAAAGACATGGTTAGCTTGCGAAGTCGCATATGAATGCACTGTCGCATAATCTACATAGGTATAGAAATATATGGCAACTTCAAAAGTAGCAAGTGTGATTGGACTGAGCAGTTTTCCGAGCATATGTGGTTACCCTTAATAGATCTCTTAGACTTTTAAGGCCCATGCTACGCGAATGTTCGAGTTTCACTCCATCGACTAAGATATATTTCACCGTCATCGTAAGATACGGGATGATGTCAAACTAGGTGACATAGAAGTGTTGCAAAGCACATATAGGTCTCAATGTGTGAAATCTGTTGACTGTATTCCTCTTCCACGAGACAAGCATGCACCAAGTTGCTATGGGTGTTGAGCTTTTACCAAGTTGTAAACTAGATTAAGTGTTACTCTAGTGCAAGTGGGAGACTGAAGGAGATATGCCCTATAGGCACTTAATAAAGATAGTTTATTCGTCATAACTCAATTGTTCATTATATGTTTTATACCATGTTATAACTGTATTAAGCGGAAACTTTAATACACGTGTGGTAGATAAACAACCAGGCCCCTAGTAGCCTCTATCTAACTAGTTCATTGGGCAATTGATGATCGAGGTTTCCCGATCATGTGACATTGATGTCAGTTGACAATGGAGTCATGTCATTGGGAGAATGACGTGATGGACATACCCAATATTTGTAGGACGTAGTCATTACGCCTTTGACCGTGAGATCAACTCTTATTGCTATTCCTGAAAGATACTTTGATTGCATCAAACATCATGTCTTAATAGTATGACAATAAAGGTGTCCCTCTCGGGTATCGGAAGGGAGTATGTTGAGACGAGGGATCAAGAGCGGGATTTGCCAGTCCGCATAGCAGGATAGATACTCTAGGGCCCACTCGGTGAGATTATATCAAATGAGCTTGCAAGCGTGTGACTAGGTCACCAGGACATAATATCATGGACGAGTAGAAGATAGCGTTGTCGGTAACGAGATCAAGCTAGATATTGTGATATCTATGAACGAGTCTCGGACACGCTAAGTATCGCCATGGCAAAAGGTTTAAGACTCAGACGTCTAGGTTCGAACGACAAAGTTATTCGTTATCTCACAGGGATTAATTCTGGGTATCCTCGGTCCACGAATTAGTCATTGATCGGAGAGGTGTCTCGATCATGTCTGGCGAGATCTCGAACCGCTAGGGTAACACACTTAAGGGGAGTCGACAAGTTTACCAGAAGAGAAATTAGAAGAGAGCACCGGGAGCGTCCCGGGAAAGATCCGATGGAGATCGGAGAGCGACGAAATAGTTTTCGGAGCCGGAATAAATTATATATTGTGTGTTTAATATTAATTAGTGTAATTAATAGTTAAATACATTTTTATTTAATTAATTTCGAATTTTTAAAGGCTGCATACCTTAAATGGGCCTTCTGGTGGAAAGAAGGCCCATGAAAGGGGGAAGTTCCCCTCCTTGGTGCGCATGGGGGAGGGGCCGGCCTAGGTGGGCCGAGTGGGGCCCACCTAGGGCCGGCGCACCACCTTGGCCGGCGGGGCTGGTGTGGGATTAGTCCCACACCGCCTGGCCAGCGAGGTTGGCAGCCCCCTTCTCCCTTTATATAGAGGTGCACCCCTGGCCTTTAAGGTACACCAATTTCTCTCTTTCTTTTTCTCCTTGAAACACGTGATTCCCTTGTTGGAGTTGCGCCAAGGAGGAGTTCTCTCCACCATACGCACGCCGCTGTGCTGTTGGTCTTCCGGTCCCAGTCTTCCGCTGCTCGTCCCTGGATCGGAGCCCGGAGGTCGTCGTCTTCACCGTACGTGTGTGAATCCCTGCGAGGTGCCACGCTAGTGGTGCTCGGAGGTCTTCTTCCTCTACACGACCTCGAGGTCGTCTTCGTCGGCTTCATCGACAACGCTTGTGCGGGAGCGTAATCCCCGCTTTTCGGTCTACAAGGGTATGTATACCGATCTCCTTCGTATTACTATATCTGCATAGTATAGATCCTGGCTAGTTTTTGGTTATCGCTGTTAGGAAATTTTTTGTTTTCTGCATGCGATCCCCTTCATCATCTGCATATTGTAGGATAGAGACCTGTCCCTCAACTAGATTCGGGATTAGGCTCCCCACTTGACCATCCCGTTTCGCACGTGTGATTAAGATAGCCAACATATCTGCTACAATATTAAAAAGGATAGGAGAAAGGGGGTCGCCTTGTTGAAGTCCCTTCCTAGTTTTAAAATAGTGACCAATGTTATTGTTGACACGTATACCAACTGATCCTCCCATCATATAAATTTTTTATAAGGTCACACCATTTCTCGTCAAAACCTTTCATACGTGAAGTTTGAAGTAAGAAAGGCCACTTCACTTTATCGTATGCCTTTTCAAAGTCAATCTTAAATAAGACCCGTCCATTTTCTTCCTATGAAGCTCATGGATAGTTTCATGGAGAACTACCACCCCCTCTAGGATATGTCGTCCTGGCATGAAAGCAGTTTATGTTGGTTTAATTACTTTGTGAGCTATTTGAGTTATACGATTAGTCCCCACCTTCGTAAAAAATTTGAAGCTCACACTAAATAAACATATAGGTCTATATTGCGGAATTTGAATCGCATCCTCCTTCTTTGGCAACAAAGTGATTACCCCAAAATTAAGTTTATATAGTGGCAAATTACCTTGCTGTAATTGCACAAACATAGCCATAAGATCTTCTTTAATCACACTCCAAAAAGTCCTATAGAATTTAGTAGGGAACATGTCCGGTCCCGGAGCCTTATTATGTTCCATTTGCATAATAGCCTCTAAAACTTCGTCGGAAGTAAAATCAGTCGTGAGGATCGTATTTTCCTCGCTAGAAATTTGTGGTATATCCGAAATGAGACTCTCGTCCAAAACGAAATTATTGTCAACTGGTGCTCCAAATAATTTCTTATAGTATTCGGTGATGTATATTTTTTAATTTTCATCTTCTACAATTGTTCCTTCTTCTTGTTCCAACAGAAAAAAATTCTTTTTCCGAAATTTACCATTAGCAACAAGGTGAAAATATTTCGTGTTATTTCCTTCTTGTAAATGTTTCACTTTTGCCCTTTGAGCCCATTTTGATTCTTCCTCCCTTCTTAGTTTAGATAGACTATCGTTAGTTTTCTTCAACACTTCACGGTCTGATGTGTTGAGAGGTATAGTCTCAGCCTTAATGTCCAAAGTATCAATTAAACCTAATAATCTTTCTTTTTCTTTTCTATATACACCACTTATAGGCACGATATATACAATAACAGTTTGCCAAAATCGAGTTATCTTTGCTTTACTTAGCTCTGCGCTTTCTCCATCTCAAGATAGCAAAGCTTTTCTGGTTTCACTATAATTTTCACTGAAGAGTAACGATGGTTGATGTGCTTTTGTCATCAACGAGAAAAAGGACCGCAGAGTATTGCAACTTCCAAAAACATTGTTGCAGGGGGTGTCGTTGTCATTTTGACGTTTTTTCCTCTACGGCTTTCACTGGACCACGATCTTCCTTCCTAAATGGAGTGTGCCTTATTTTCACGTGGGGGAGCAAATAACTAGTGTAGTTCGTTTGTTGTACAACCAAACAACGGGTTGTTTCTAAATCAAACAGGAAGGGACTAATTACCAGGTTATATCAAAGTATCAGAGGTTTTATGCAAAAATAGGTTCATTTAGAATTGATTGGATGAGCAATAGCATGAAATATCTTACAAAGCATAATTCATATTGCAGAATTCTGTGAATTTGGACGATTTGTCTCATCGCGTGTAGGATGGTGAATCCATGGAAACAAGATGGAGGACGCAAGTTCAGAACCAAATCCGGTCTCGCAAACCAGAGCATGTTGGCCGGGGTTCGTGGCAAGCGTAGCTAATTGGCACCAACGAAGTTGCTGAGGACTTGAGGATACCCGCAAAAGAAAAACGAAGCTGTTGAGGAAAGAGCAGAAAATTGTCGAGAACTTGAGATCGCGTTTTTTTACGTGCATGTATCTTGATTTTCCACGTCTAGGTGGCATTCAGGGTTTAGGAGATAGTGGCAAAACAGCCGCACGTTGTGAATATCGTGATTTTCTGGGCAAATATATAATCGGCCTTCGCTGATCTGTCCAAAGTCCAAACAGCGCCACGTGGGAGCTCGATCTGAGAACAAGGATGAGACTGCAAACCTCTGGCGTGCGCGTCTCTCTCTAGCAGAAGCTAGGAGCAGCAAGCAAATCTCGAAACTATTGTTAGTTTTGACCATCACTTGTACGTCTCTGAGCCACACAAGCTGACAGCCACTACAAATAAGCACCCTGCATCCTTACGCGTCGTGAATGCCAACGACAAAAATCTCACGTACACCCACATCGCATCTCTTGTTCTCTCTCTCTCTCTCTCACTTTCTTTCTCTGCTTCCCCTCCGATCGATGGCGCCGACTGCCCAGGTACCTCACCGCCCGCCTCCTGCCGAATGCGAATCATCTGGCCTGCCTCATTTTTCATTTTCTTTTTTCTTAATTCCTCACTCAGGTTGTGACGGCGCCGGGGCAAGAGCGGCGCGGCGAAGTGCGCAAGCCGGCGGCGAGGTGCCACCCGGCGCTGTCGTCGGATGGGAAGGCGTCCATCAGGGGCGTCGTGGGCGAGCTGCTTGGCTGCGCTGATAAGAGCAGGAGCCTTGTGTCCCTCGGCGTCGGGGACGCCTCAGTGCACGCATGCTTCCGCCGGGGCGGGGAGTTCGCTGCCGACGCTGTCGCCGACGCCGCCAGGTCTGGGGAGTTCGACTGCTACGCGCCATCCCACGGGTTTCCCGCCGCACGCCGGTCAGTACACCTCGTGCTTTTGTTCAGCTATGTCTGGCTGATTTTCTTGAAACGTCGATGCTTAGCTAATCCATAGCCAATAGTCTTATTATTTTAACCAACCAAATGTTTGTTTAAGGATCAGCCTTACTCGACCGTTGGTGTTGGGTCATTAATAACTGTTAACCAACACTTATTTCAGAAAATTAACATTTAACCAACGACCAATGCTACTTTTTCGGGGAGTTTGTTTACGTCTCAAACCTTGCGGCATGCATTTCGTGGTCTCAGGCCTAATTCACTCTGAAGATAAGGCATGCATTTCGTGGTCTGTATGCATCTGACTGACATGCATTTCGAGGTCTCCCTGCTGCTTACTCTCTATCCCCAACCTGAACTGAACCTCCTTGACCCCCTGGGTTAACTGCAATCAATACAAGCTAGTGACTAGTAACTGTGTAACTGTGCCGCGCATCTCACTGCACTTGGCAATCAGGGTTGCTGAATAGCCCATTTGCAGCGAGCATTTTGCAAGTTCTCTTCTGCATCTGCACAAAAAATTCTACCAAAACGCAGTAAGTTCTCCAAACCAATGTGTAACACAGAAAGGAAGCCACTGGTATAATCGCTCAAAGCTCGTGTGTCGATTGAATGACCCTGTCTGTCGCATACTATTATAGTAGGTTCAGTCAAGCTAGTGGTGTTAATTCACCAGTCAGCTGTTGTCACCTGTTTGTTTCTTCAGTTTTGAGCCACTCGACAGTCCACCAAGTTTCTTTCTGAACCTGAGCCATTCCACGATGTATACGAGTACACTACATGAGTTCAACAGTTTCTTTCTGAACCTGTGCGCTTCAAGGCCGTTGCTACTACACTAACGCCGATTCTCTGCTCGACAATATTATTTCGTTGGTGTAAACATTTTGTTACACTGCAACAAAAAATGTTGATGCTTAATTATAACACTCACACATCTCTTTAGTAATCTGTATTGCAATCAGGGTTGCTGTGTCTCGCCTTTGAGGTGGTTGCAGCCATCAGCTTCAGGATCGGAGAATCCAATCCATTCATGGCAGGCTTAACGAAACAAAATTGTGTGGCCTTACGAAGTGGAGTATTACCACCTTATTACATGGCATTGCAAAACACTTTCATATCATCTTGATTTCTCTAGTTACAAAATAATGTAAATCGATTGCTGGCAACCACATGTATGGATACAAGGATAGTCTGACTCTGGTATACAGACCACAGGCCCCAAAAAGCTAAACCATCCCAGGCCAGTCATGTCACTGGTACACCTTTTCCTAGCAATCTCTTTCAGTTTTGTACTTTTCTATGTTCCATTTTTTTACATGATCATGTAGTGAAGAATTCTGTGCATTCTCGTTCATGCCACTGGACACTGGAACATCTTTTCCAGGCAATCACTTTCAGTTTTGTACTTTTACATGATCCATTTTGTTTTACATGACCATTTAGTGAAGAATTTTGTGCATTCTAAAGATGAACAAAGAGCTTTTTCAATTTGTACCTCTATTTCCAAATAATACTTTTCTCTTGATAAGATTTCATCAACCTTAGTCACATCTCTTGTCATAACTTCTTTATCAAAGAAAAAAACTCTTGTCATGACTTAACTGATGCAACTGACTTTTTTTGTAATAGTGCTGTGGCCGATCACCTGTCCGCGGGTGCACGCCACCGCACCCGGGAGTCCGACGTGTTCATGACAGTTGGTGGCACAGGCGCAATCACTGCCATCACAACGGTGCTCGGTGGGGCTCCAGGGGCGAATATTCTGCTACCACGACCGGGCTTTGCACCCTATGAGGCAGCCTGTGAGCTTGTTGGTGCCGAGCCTCGCTTCTACGACCTCTTGCCTCGGCAGGGTTGGGAGGCTGACCTAGCAGGTGTGCGTGCTATGGCTGATGGTGCCACAGCAGCCATTGTCATCATCAACCCAAACAATCCATGTGGCGCGGTCTACTCTGTGCAGCATCTTATCCAGGTGATCGTTCGTACAGTTCTTGCTGCATCCTGAAACCGAAATCACAAGAAGATTTATTAAAAATATATCTAAAGACTAGCCTGCTACCATCTCTGAATAATATGCACGAATGTACAGCATGACTGATTGATATATCGCTGATCACCAACTACATCCCTTGATCTGTAGATTACTGAAACTGCAAGAGATTTGGGGATTCCAGTAATAGCAGATGAGATATATGCAGATATGGTCTTTGGTGGCAGCAAGTTTGTTCCCATGGCCACATATGCACACATTGCACCGGTCATCACAATTGGAGGGATCTCAAAGAGATTCATGGTACCAGGATGGCGTCTCGGTTGGTTGGCCTTCTGTGATCCTAATGGTACACTCAAGAATGTAAGACACTGGATTATTCTCGTGTTTTTGACATTTCTGGTTATATGCACTCTTGTAGGTCGATCCATAACTTTGTTTTTTTAAAGGTCAGGACAGCGACTGAGATACTACTGAATGTGACTTCAGGACCAGCTTCAATCATTCAGGTGAGAAACCGATTACTAAACATTGTTTTACCTACACAAGTGAGTGCACTAATTCGAATGAATTCTTTTGATACACAGGCATCAGTTCCTAAGATTCTTTTGCATGAACACAACGAGTTCCATCTTAATGTGCTGAACTTGCTCGAGTCTGCTGTAGACGCTCTCTACAAAAGAGTGAACCAGATTGAAGCTCTGCAATGCTACTCAAAGCCTCACGGTTCAATGTTCATGATGGTTGGTTTTCATTGATTTACTTTCATTGGATTATGATGATTTATTTATCATCCTATGTCTGAGCTGATGATCACAAAATCATGCAGGTTGAAATCAATACTTCACTTTTATCAGGCATTGCAGATGACATGGACTTTGCTCGTGAATTGATCAAGGAAGAATCTGTCCTGATTTTACCTGGTATAATTCAATACATTTGCCATCTTTCTATTCGAAAGACCTTTCTGGGCCAAATCAACAAATTTGACCCTAAAGCGAAAGTTTAGCACTAAATAAACCTCTTCCGAAACTTCAACCGGATCTAACCCTTTTGTCTACCGTTCAACATCCTGGCGGTAGGATTAGTAGAAGTGCCGCCTGCTGTTACGGCGGTAGCGTCTTAAAACGAGAGTTAATAAAGCTATACGATAAGGCTAGGTGTTGTAGTGGCTATGGACGGTGTACAATTCCTTCCACGACTACAGTTCGACTCTCAATGCCACTCAATTTTTTCCCGCACTGTAGATTTTTTTTGTGAAGAAGTCAATAATATAAGCTAAATCTATTTTATCTTTTTTTTTGAAACTAAAGACATCAATATATAAGCAAGCAAGCCGCCTCATTAAAAACCTTCCAGTCCCCTTAGGTACCCTGGTAAGGAAAAGAGTGCGTCAAAAACTTGCTGCTCTTAGCAATTACAGATCATTCATAATCGCCTCCAACACACTCGTTGGGGCCGATCCTGCAAGACTACCACTCGAACCACTCTTGCCTAATTGCGCTAAACAATGCGCTGCACTATTACTCGCGCGATCCACTTTGGCTACTCTAATATGTTGGAAAACATTGAGCATATCTCTTCCCTCTTGCACCATACTCCAAATACGCGAATGGTCCATGTCCAGCCCAGCAAGAGCCTGTACCACTCGGAGACAATCACACTCCAGAGCTGCCTCCCTGCAATGTTTCCCTGATAGTATGTGAATACCCTCAATGCAAGCCAAAGCCTCCGCCTCCTCCACACTACCGCACTGCGGCACGAATCGCCAGAAGGACTGAACCACTTGCCCCTGGCTATCTCTAATGAGCCCTCCGATTCCCGCCTTCTTGCTAGTCACGTCCCACCCAGCATCCACGTTGCACTTTAAATTACCGTCCATCGGCGCTGCCCACCGAGAAACCGATGAGCCCGCAGAACCCGTTTTAGCCCAAGGTAACATTGGTGCCTTTCCTTTCGCGTCCGGAGCCGGGATTTTACACGCTTGGAAGGACAGAACATAATTCCGAAGGTATGAAATAGAAGCAGTAACTGATGCCTTACCATCACCATGCACTTAGAATTATAAGAGGAAATTATGTAAAGGCAACTTTGATAACCTAGAACTACCTATGTAAATAAAGGCTATCCAAAAATTCCATGTATCGAATTACTTGTATAGTTGTCTACATTACTTAGTCATCCAACTTTCATGTAATCAAAATATTGGTGTAACAAAATTGAGTAATTTATGGGTGTACACAAATAACTAAGCTTTGTACGTATTTTATCTCATATATTGCTGGCTTTATGTCATAAATTATAGGAGTAATTTATAGGTGTATACAAAAATATGTCGTGACGGCCGAGGGCGGCGGTGTGGGTGGTGGCGAGGCCTAGGGAACGAGATAGAGCCGACGAAGAGGCGGCGGCGCCGTCAAAGAGGCGGTCGATCGGGGCTCCGGCGGGTGTCGTGGCCGCCAAGGGCGGCAGCATGGGTGGTGGTGATGCCTAGGGAAGACGGGATTGAGATGGAGTAGCAGCAGCGGGGTGACGGTGTTGCCCGTTGGCGACGAGATAGAGTCGGCGAAGGGGTGGCGAGAAGAAAAGAGTCGGTCGATTGGGGGCTCCGGTGGGCGTTGTGACGACCGTGATCGCAACACAAAGCATCCCTTAGTCGGTCGATTGGGGGCTCCGGTGGGTGTTGTGACGACCGTGATCGCAACACAAAGCATCCCTTATCGCAGTTGTCTGCCGCGAGCTTCAATGTGCACACATAAGTCGTAGCCGTTGGGTCCGTGGTTCCAAGCATCCCCACCTGCAGGCAACGTCACTTTAGAGTAGGGGAGAGGAGAAGAGCCTCCACGTAAGGAGCGAACATGTAGCATGGCGACGTTGATGCAGTGGCGGACAGGCAGAGAGAAATCGACGGGGTGTTGTCAGTGGTGGCCGTGCATCTGGATGGAAGGTCGCTCGTACTTCCGATTTGATCAGGGTGAACTCCGACCACTCCCCTCGATGCTCTCCCAGTGTCGATTTTGGAAGGCACGGCGAGCTCTTGGCGCTTCCCTTAGTGCAATGGAAAATTCATATCCCCACAATGTCACATGGAAAATGAAAACTTTTAAGCGGAAGAAAAAACTGCAATGTGTAAAAGATAAATTAGCAGAAAAATACAAAAGGTTTTAAACGGAAGAAATAAAATATGCAACACTTTGTAGAAAAGTCTAACGCTGGTATTCAAACACAGAACAACAAGGGTTAGGCACAAGTGCACAGCCGCTGGCCCATTGTATAATTCTTGGGCAGATAACGGTTGAAACGCTAATTAATGTAATTCTATAAATCCTACCGCCATTACATCAGGCGATAGCTCAGGTTACTGTACCGTTAGTGAGTTGAGCGGTAGTAAAAAGTGTTAGTTTTGGTTAAAGTTTCGAATTCAGTTTATTTTTAGCTAAAGCTTGGTCTCAGGGTCAGGTGTGTGATTTTGGCCCCTTTCTGTCTGCTAGCATTTATTATACTTTATATTTGCAATTTCAGTTCTATCCTTTGTGATTTCCAGGTTCTGTCCTTGGGCTCAAGAACTGGGTTAGAATATTCTTTGGGGCACCTGTTAATGTAATACTGGAAGCCTGCAATAGGATCGAGTCATTCTGCCAGAGAAGGGCATGTCAAGCAATGCTATTGAAAAGGCAGTTCTGAAACCAGCACTAGGGTTTTTGTTAGCTCTACATTTATAGTTTTATACGGCCTTTGGTTTAATTTTCCCGAAGAAAATTTCATTATGTGTATATAGAATCCAAGGAACAGTAGCTAGATAGCGAAAAGCAGAATAAAGTTCGCAACAAATTTACAGAATAAAGGTCAGGACACCAAGCCTTCCTTCTATTACTTGATACTTCACAGCAGCAATTTGGTTATCATCTATTGGTTGATCAAATAACAAGAGAGCGACAAGACTTGCTACCAATCGAGCTACAACTCATTGTAAGCCATGTGTGCGTTGGTGCCTAAGGAGGAATAGCTGAATCCGATTCCTTAGCTAAAAAACGCACTGCATCAAAACAAACAAAATTAATTAAGTGTACCATAAGAAAATCAATTATGCTATCTGTTTAAAGTTTGAATATCTTTACTGACCCGATCGCACAGGCAAGCCATGGTGTGTAGTTCTACACTGGCATGCCTTAGATTGAGGTAATTTCTTCTCTAGTTCTCAATTACTCCTATGAAGTAACTGGAAACTATATATTTTATCAGTTATTAATTCTGACAGACTATAATGCAGAATTTAGCAAATGACAACCAGATTCAGTGAGCACGTGCAAAACAAATGTAGAGAAACTTCATTTTATAGTACCAAGTACCAACCAGTCGACGACGAACGTTTCTTCATATATAGCAAGCAGGTCGTAGTAACATATGTGGTACTGTGGTAGACTGGTTATTCTTATTTATGCATACTCAAGCGAGCGAACAAAACGTGGGCAAAAGAGTTCTCTGTTCACCGGCTACGAGCAGCGTAGGCAAAGGACGCGGCGGCTATGACAGTGGTGGTAGGGCACAGCCATGTCCACACGCCACTCTTCTCCCTGTGCTTCGCATCATCAAATGCTAGCTGCAGCTTCTTAATCTCCCCATTCAAGTTATAGATATGTCCACGCTTGTTCTGAACTTCAGTGTTCAGACCCACAATCTCGCGTTCCTTCTCAGCAGCGTAGCCCTCGACCTCCCGAAGCATCAGCCTTAACTTATCTCCTTCAGTTTTCTCCTTGCCAAGTTCTTTCTGAAACGTGTCCACCACATTTTCGAGGCTAGAATTGCTGGCCCTGAGCTCTTCACAGAGTGCGCGTTGATCAGCAACGGAATCACGCAGCCCATTCAATTCGGTCCGCAGCTTTGAAAGCTCGGCATCTTTCTGATGGAAATTGGCCATGGCAGTATCCTTATTGGCACGAATCGACTCAATCTTCCTCTTCATTCCATTCAATTCCTTCTCCAATTTACTCTTCTCAGCAGCATGTGCAGACATAGTTGCTTCCTTTTTCGTCATCATCTTGTGAATCTCTTTCCGGAGAGAATCCGCCTCGGCCACCACTGTGGAGTACTTCTTACCGACATCTGCAAGCTGGAAGTGGAGCTTCTCCAGCTCTGTCTTTGCTGCAGCTAAATCTGTCTTGCTAGTCTCCACCTCAGACTCCAATTCCCTGTTCCTTGCCAGGGCTGCCGACAGCTCTGCCTCCAGAGACTGGAACTTCACCTCCATTTCGGCCTTGCTGGAACTTAGAGCCTCCAATTGCTTCGATTTCTGAGCAAGCTTGCCCTCAATCTCCTGCTTGTACATCAGAGTGTTCTTCTTGTAATCCATGAAGCTTCCCTCCACCTCTGCCTTCTGAGCAAGGACGCTGTCAGCAGAGGCATTCATCTCTCCCAACTGCTTCTCCAATTCGCCTCTCTCTGCACACAGCTCAGTACTCTTCCCAGCCAATTCAGTAACCGCTGCTTCCAACCCGTTGACAGTTTTGGTAGCAGCCGCAGCCTCTGCTTCCTTCCCGCTGAGGAGATCCAGAACCCGCCGTTCCTCCAAGCCGGCCTCCTCGACGCGAGCCGTGGCCTCGCGCCTGGCATCAGCCACTTGAGCCGCCCTCGCCTCCGCGGCCTGGAGCAACTCCTGGTCGTCGATTAGACGCGCCCGCAGAGCCACGCCCTCCTCGGTCGAGGCGCGGAGATGGGGAACAAGAGTGTCTCGGAGGACCTGGTGTTCCACGATAGCAAGCGCGCCGGCGTCGGCGGAGCGCTCGTCGACCAGGGCGTTCAGCGCCGCCACCTGCCCCCGGGTCTCCACCGCCTCCTTGACGAGCATACCATTGAGCGCCTTGAGCTTTTCCACGTCCCCCTCCCGCTCCAGCGACGAGTCATGCCTTTCCTCCGACGAAGCCTCGGCTAACCCCGTCTCTGCCAAAGGAGGCTGCTCAACCATGTCAGCATTGGCCGCTGCCGTCGATTCCGCCGACGCTGGAATCACGTCTCCATTGGCCTCCGCCGCAGATTGAACCGGGGGAGCTCCGTGCCCGTTGGCCGCTGCCGCAGAATCCAGCGGCGACTCATACCGATTGGCCGCCTCAACCGAAGGCGGCTGCGGTGCAACCTCGTCTCCGATGGCCGCCGCAGAGTCGGCCGGCAGCTCGCCGCCATAGGTCGGCTCAACGGGCGGCAGAGTCCCATCTCCGTTGGCCGCCGCCACAGAATCCACCGGCGGCTCGTGGCCGTTGACCGCTGCATCAGCAGAGGCGGCGGCGGCGGCTGCCGCGGCCTTTCTATTCTTCTTGTTATTCTTGCCCATGGCTATCTCCCTAGGGTTAGCGACCTGCGCTGGTAAGCACGGAGATTACGCCATGGGCGTGCTTATTAATACCGACCTTTAGAGAAACTGACGCATGGGTCTAGGCGGTCTGTACCCCGAACCGTCAGTGGCGTGCGAAGTGTCGAGTGCGTGTGCGGGAGACGAAGGGGAGTCGACGGAGCGAGACCGTTGGGGTTCGAACGTGGAACGGACGGCCGGGATGCGCCGGAGGCTTATCGCGTTCTGGGCCGCATGCACATGGAGACGAGCAGCCCGGGGAGGGTCGCCGTCGATTTTTCTTCTGTGGGCGGCGTTACGATACGTGTGGATCTCGATGCGCCGCCCGTCGCCGTGTCATGCTATCTTCTCTTCCGCCTCCCTCCACACCGGGATGTTCTCGTTGCAGATTCCTCCCCGCATTTTAATTAGCACCTGTTTTTGGCAATTCGCTAGTTATCCTAAAATTTAGAATATATATAGAAATAGATGGTAAACTTACGAACTCACTAGTGGAAAACGGCTCTTTAGTACCGGTCGGGGAGGAGCATCAGTACCGGTTTCGCAACCGGTACTGCGCAATCGGGACTGATGCCCCCCAGCATCAGTACCGGTTTCTTATCGTCCGGTACTAAAAGGGCCCCCACGTGGGCGTGGGGCTCGGGCTCGTGCGGAGGTTTTGCAATTTATTTTTCGTTTCCTTTTTTTTTCTGTTATCTGTTTTCTTTTCTTCACTGCAATTTTATTTTATGTTTTCTTTTTCATCTACTGTTATACATTCATACGGTATTATATATATACACGGTACACGTTGATGCATACGTAATATACTTTCGTATATGTATTCTACGCTACTACATACGGTAAACGTTGATATATAATATAATTTAGATATAGGACATATTCATACTACGTTATTACATACATATATACATATATACAATCCGGTGTATAGAGATCGCAATAATGTCATACATCCTCCTCTTTCATATGGCATAGCTATATTTAGGATTATGGTATTCTCCCTTTGGATTCATGACCTCCTCAAGGATAAATCCCGCTATCTCCTCTTGAATTGCTTCTACGCGCTGATGTGGTAGGATGGCGTTCCGCTTGTCGTTAAGCTTTAAACGAGATCAATATGAATATATTAGTTGTGTGTGTATATATATATATCAAATCATAATAAGATTGAAATATAGTACAAGACAGTCACACTCACATCCATTCTTTTTTCACGCGACGCCTGCTCAACGCTCAAGGTCCTCATGAACTCGCAGACGTAGAATCCACATAATTCATTTCCCGGAGGCTGCTTCATGGTCTTTACGAGAATATAATTTAATTAAATAATAATTCAAAATGATGATGAATTAAAGAGACTATGTTTAATAGTAGCACACTTACATCAATATGTTTAATAGTCAACTCTGGTTTCCATTCACCCCTCTCTCTTGATGAATATTTTCCAAACCCTACTCACAAAAGCAAATGAATAAATGTGTTATGATTACTTGATATCATGAAATGGGGTTAATGGTTGAAATTACCTCTGAAGCATGTCAATCAAGTCCTGGTAGTATGATTGTGGTTTGCGTAATGAGTCAAATACTTCAACTAATCCCTTGTCAATGATAATGTCCAGTAGAATCCAATGGAAGCTGCACACGTTTATATAGTGAGGCATGAATATAACTCATCAATTAAACTTAACATCTAGTCATTAGCAATATAGAAATGTGTTGAAGACAGTCACACTCACTTGAAGTTGTAAGGAAGAAGTATATCTGCCGCATGTGTTTGGCTCAATAGCGACCTCAACAATGCCTCCTCGCAGTCCCCGGGCTTCCGCTCTAAGTTTTTGCAGTTAACGATAGATGGGTCAATGAACCCAACTTCTCAGAGTCTTTTCCTTTTGCACTCGATAAGCATCCACCTGCATATATAATAGCATACGAAAGAATATAGTGCAGATAATTACAGGATAATTACATGCTCAGCTAGACATTTAGAAAAAACACTTACAGAACATAGCAACTCATGATAGTTGCGTCGAGAGCACGCCGGTTGTATAACTGCCATAATTCATCAAATTCGATACATATCTCGTGGTTGACGAAGAATTGGTCTTCTCGGTATGTCACGTAAAACACGAGTTGCTTGTCCTTTGCAACCTTCATGTACCAGTCATGCAATCTCCGCATTTGAAAAGCTAGACGCACCATCTCATCACTAGGGAGAAGATCTTTCCCGTAGACAAACGTCCGTGCTATCTCAGTCGACTTGGGGAAAAGTGCGTCAAATGCATCATCGTCCATGTAGTCAGTAACAGGAACATTTGTCCCAACGTTGGGACTCTTGTCTGTCTGAACCTTCAGCGGGGCGACCGACTGTACTTTCTGTTCTCCGAGCTGGGGAACCTTTTTCCCCTTCTTCTTCTTCTGTGCAGCGACCCTTTTCTTTTTATTCTCCTCTTGCGTGTCAAAACTCTTCGAGATAGAGCGTTCATAGTTATCAGGCAAAGTTCTACGGTCAGGATCACAGACGATGTCTAAAAAGTGTTTAACACCCTTAGGGTTTAGTACCTGTTTTGGCTCGGGCACTTTCTTCGCAAAGTGTGCGGCATTGTGAGCTTTGACCAAGGGAGCATTCTCCTCAACGGTCCGGTGGTAAGTTAACACCGGAAGATCCTTCAACGACGGCCCGTACTTGTAGGTGTCCTTTGGAGCACCACTCGACGCACCGGCAAGCATCTTCTGCCTCATTGAGAAGGTCCTATTGCCGGTGGGCGGACTCTTTGCAAGCTCCGGGGTGGACTCCCGCTGGAGTGGACTCTTTGCAAGTTCCGGGGTGGACTCCCGCTGGAGTGGACTCTTTGCACGCTCCGGGGTGGACTCCCGCTGGAGTGGACTCTTTGCACGCTCCGGGGTGGACTCCCGCTGGGTTGGACTCGCGCATCGGGGAGATGGAGTCGCGCTGGGTTCCCTCTCGGTGTCCATATTTTCAATGCGGGGTGGACTTGGAGGTTGATTGCTACTCGGAGGGGTTGGTGGCCTACGCGTCGATTCTCCAGGAAACACGATGTGTTCCTTTCTCCATAGAATGATTCCGCGCAACACTTCTCCCAGTGTCGTCTCCCCTTCAGCTCCAGGAAAGTCAAGCTCTAGGTCCTCGAATCCGTTCATAATTTCGTCCACCCCGACTCGCGCGTAGCCAGCTGGAATCTGACCGCCATGAAGGGTTGCTCCGGGTATATTCTCTAAAGCAAAGCCGACCGCCACCTTTATGGATAGGTTCCTCATCTTGATGTGCAGCTCACAGTTTGTTCGCCCCTGAATCTGATCCACGGGGTATGTTGCGTCATCAGGCTGGACATTTTGTGTGGAAGCCACGCTGCTTTTCCGCTGAGATGCCATATCAAGTTGGTCCTCCTGCGGCTCAGATGCCTTTTTCTGCCTCATTTCATGTCGCAGGTCTATTATCATGTCTTCCAACCGCTGATATTTCTCTGCCTCCTGTTTCTTCTTCCTGTCGCGACTCCTGTAGGTGTCCCTATGCTCGGGGAACCCAACCTTCCAAGGGACGACGCCCACGCCTCGTACTCGCCCAGTGTGTTCAGCATTCCCGAGGGCGAGTGACAGCTCGTCCTTCTCTCTATTGGGCGCGAACCTTCCCTCCCGAGCGGCAACTACTGCATCATCAAGTTCTTTGGCTTTATTCTGAATTTTTTCTCTTTCGGGCTCTCCCTCGGGGCCTGGTTTAACCTTTTCCTTCAACACAAGAAGGCCTGTCTTTGGGTCGGGCTCCAGCCCGACGCTGAACGCCCAATGTCTCGCCCTTGCGGGATAGCTTGATGTACATGGAGTGACCCCGGCAGCAATTAACTTGGCGTCCCTTTCTTTCCACTTAGGAATGGCGGTCTTATAGCCACCTGGCCCCAAACGTTGGAAATATTGCTTTTTGTCGGCATTCAACTTATTTTTCGCCGACTTTTCCAGAGCTTCTTCTGATTCCTTGTAGTCCTTGAATTCTTGCCACTGATCTCTTATCCTCCTGTACTGTACGTCTTGAAAATTAGGGGTTTTCTTTGTCTTGATGAATTGCTGGTATAACCTTTTCTTGTAGTTCATGAATTGTTCGGCCATTTTCTTTAGAGTCCACTGGAAGACTTTCTTTTTCTCGGCATCTCCGAGGCCTGTCGGTAGGGTGAAATTGTGGAAAACGGACTTCAGAAGTTCCCTCTTGCAAATATCTGACACAAAACTCTCTCCTCCACCCTTCGGCTTGTGCCATTCTCGGATGGTGATCGGAATGTTGTCCCGAACAATAACTCCGCACTGACTCACAAATTTACGTGCGTGCTCTTTCGGAGCAATCGGTTCGCCAATTTCAGAGATTTCTTCGATATCAAATCTTTCTTCTTTTAACTTTTTGGCCGGGCCTCGTTTTCTTTTAACAGACTTGCTCGATCTCGATCCGGAGGGCTAAAAGAAGAAATATTATGTTAAAACATGTATATGTACACATATCAAATCATTAATTTATCACCAGAAGCTATGTATACCTCGTCGGTATTCTGCGCTACATTCTCATCGGCATTATTGTTCGAGGCGGATGGAGGAGCTTCTAAGTTATAAATCTCCTCGTCCTCCATTTCACCACCGGACATGTTAAGATATTGCGATCCATCATCTTCACCATCTCTGATGATGTCGAACAATTGATCTTCCCCTGCTCTGCCGTCCATAGCTTAACTAATACAAAAAAAAAGATAGAACAATTTAGTGCCAAATCGGGCGGCGGCATTATTGTAAAGAAATAACATGTGCGCACGGTAGAGGCTCACCGCGGGGGAGGGCACGAGGGGATGCTCGGGAACGACGGTGAGGCGCGGGATCAACGAGACTCGGGAAGGTCACAGACAGGACGACGGTGAGGCGAGGGATAGACGGCGAGATTCCTACATGATGTCAAGTTATAACGGTGAGGCGAGGGATCGACAAAATCAAGTACTTTTCACAAATTCTGATTGCATTCCCCGCGCGTTGCCGCGGAAAATTGTGGTTGCATTTTCACAATACTATTTCACAAATTCTAACACTTTCATTCACAAATTTCAACACTTGAATCCACACTATTTATTACATTGTAGCATTTTAATCTTTGCATCAAATAAAATTACATAGTAGCATCCATAAAATTACCCTAAATTACACAAGTACTTTGCACAACTACTTTGCATCCACACTATTAATCCAATTTTACAAACTTCCTAACATTGCAAAACAGACAGCAAGACCTCATATAGAATTGCTTCAGGGATGGTGTCAGCGAACAACGTGGAATGAACATTGCATATATGTTCAGACAACATGGTTCACTCACACCTCCCTGAAGATGCAACGTGCAACCATCTAATCATCGGCCAAAATTTATAAACTTCCTAACACTGCAAAACAGTACCAATTCACTTAACATTTACAAACTTTCATTAAAAACAATAGCATTTCCTAGCAATTCATCTAAAACAGTAGCATTTCCTATAGCAATTTAAAAAACAGTACCATTACAAACTATTAATCCACACTTATAAAATTACACAAGTTATTTGCATCAAATAAAATTGCATAAGTACTTTAAATTCATATAAATAACACATCAAAATCTAACAATAACATTCATATAAATAACATTTTAAATTCTAACAATAGCATATAAATAACACTTTAGAACAATTGTAGCATTATAAAGAACAATTCACTTTGTCACATTGACAAATCAAAAAATTGCACAAATCCTACAAACCGTAAAACAATACTAAAAATCCTAAAAATCCAACAATAGCATTCACATAAATATTCTAACACTATTACACTTTAAATTCTAACACTAGCAAGTCTAACTAGCAAGTATAACTAAATTTTCCTAACAACACCTAAAACAGTAGAATTTTCAAGTCTAACTAAATATTCTAGAAAAACAAGGTGATGACGTCACCATGACGTCGCCAATGGAGATTCAAGTTCCTGCCCCTCCATTGCAGACGAGAGGAGGAGCCCGACACCGCGGCGAGTTGCACACGGACGGGCGCAATCTATTGGTGGCGGCGCCGCCCTAATTTTGTCACCGGAATAGGGCCATAGCCACGCAACCGCCGCCGCCGGAATCGGGCGCGTCGAGGAAGGCTTCCTGCACGTCGCGTTGGGTATGGGCGGCGTCGGGGACGGCTTCGAGCAGCGGTCAGCGGCACAGCACGGCAGCGTCTCCGGCGCAGGAAGCCTACTCCGGCGTTCTAGAAACCCTAGCTCCGGCGTGGCAATGGAGAGAAGAAGGAGGAGAAGAGCTTACTTATCGCCGCGCGGAGATTCGGCCGGAGTCGGGGGAGACGAGCAGCGGGCAGCGGCGCGGCACGGCAGCGTCTCCGGCAATGGCGTCGAGGGAGGCGAGGCGTCTGCGTCGTCTTCGTCGTCGAGGGGCTCGGGGTTCGTCTGTGTGTGGTAGAGAGAATGAGAACTGCCCGATCTGGGCGAGCGCATTTAATGCATGGACCTTTAGTACCGGTCGCTAGCACGGACCGGTACTAAAGCTACTTCAGTACCGGCTGGTAGCACGGCCCGGTACTAAAGGTCTGTCGTTTGGGCGCCCAGAAACTGGCGCGAAACGAAAACCTTTAGTACCGGCTGGTAGAACGGACCGGTACTAAAGATCTTTTTCATTTTATTTCTCTTTTCTTCTTTTCTCCTTTCTGTTTTTTTATATCTACTGATGTAATTGTTTAATTAGTTTGTAATAATTACTAAAAATCATGTCTATATTGAAGAACATGTTTTCAATAAATTACAAAAATTAGATATTAAAAAATGTAACATTTAAAATAAAGGGAATTGATAATCCCCATTTTAAATCATGACTTTTTTTGTGAACAAAGTACCAAAAATATGATGCAAAATGGCACCCATTTAATTTTCATGGAAACTAGTCCACATATGATGGATAATCGCCAAGTAGAAGGTTTTCTTTGATTTCTACCTAATTTTCCCTAGTTAATTGAGTTTATGTCGATTTTTCGAAAGTAATTCAACTTTGAACTACAACTATTTGATAGTTTGGTCTTAAGTTTTTGGAAAAATCATTTTAAGGTACACAACTAGTGGTTATATCACAGAAACATTGATAGTTCTAGAAACTTGATTTCTGACAAAATTTGCAAAAAAAAGTCTTAACAAAAAAGGTGTATCATGTATGAACATCTAGAAGTTTCAAGACAAATGACCAAGTTATGGTCATTTCAACAACATAGTTTGTGATAAAGACCTCATATTCCACAACATAGTTTGTGATAAAGACCTCATATTTCATAAATATCATTCCTGGATTACACGTCACCAATATTCCCATCTGTTGTATTATTCCTCCTTTTCTTCGATTGCTTAACTTTGCGCCGGAACCATGGAGAATCTTCATTACTTAACGCGATGCTTGGGTCAGTGTTGACTTTGAAGGGCGGAATTTCATCAAACTTATCATAATCTTCTGACATGTCTGTCTTGTCCTCCACTCCCACGATGTTTCTTTTCCCTGAAAGAACTATGTGGCGTTTTGCCTCGTCTGATGTATTCGCTTCCATATTTTTTCTTTTCTTCGGTTTGGTAGACATGTCTTTCACGTAGAAAACTTGAGCTACATCATTTGCTAGGACGAACGGTTCGTCTTTGTAATCAAGATTGTTCAGATCCACCGTTGTCATTCCGTACATCGGGTCTACCTTTACCCCGCCTGCATTCAGCTTGACCCATTTGCACCGAAACAAAGGGACCTTAAAAGAAGGTCCATACTCAAGTTCCCATATCTCCTCTACGTAACCATAATATGTGTCCTTTTGCCCATTGCTGTTTGTTGCGTCAAAGCGGACACCACTGTTTTGGTTGGTGCTCTTTTTATCTTGAGCGATCGTGTAAAATGTATTCCCATTTATCTCGTACCCTTCGAAAGTGACTATAGTCGAAGATGGTGTCCTGGCCAACAAGTACAGCTCAACATCAACTTCGGTGTTACTCATGAGATGTGTTTGCAACCAACCGCTGAATTTTGCCGTGTGTTGATCTTTAATCCAGAACTCATCCTCCACCGGGTTCTCAGATCGTAAAATATTCATGTGTTCCTCGATATACGGAGCTGCCAATGAGGAATTTTGTAGAACTGTGTAGTGCGCTTGACTGAAAGAAGGTCCGTCCCTACATACAAATACTTTTTTCCCTAGAGTGCCTTTTCCACTCAGTCTCCCCTCATGCCGCGACTGTGGAACACCAATCGGATTAATGTCAGGAATAAAGTCAACACAGAACTCAATGACCTCCTCGGTTCCATAGCCCTTGGAGATGCTTCCTTCTGGCCTAGCACGGTTATGAACATATTTCTTTAAGACTCCCATGAACCTCTCAAATGGGAACATATTGTGTAGAAATACGGGACCGAGAATTTGAATCTCTTCGACTAGGTGAACCAAGACATGCGTCATAACATCGAAAAAGGATGGGGGGAACACCAACTCAAAGCTGACAAGACACTGGACCACATCATTCTGTAGTCTTGGTAGGATCATTGGATCGATTACCTTCTGAGATATTGCATTGAGAAATGCACAAAGCTTCACAATGGGTACTCGAACATTTTCCGGTAGAAGCCCCCTCAATGCAATCGGAAGCAATTGCGTCATAATCACATGGCAGTCATGAGACTTTAGGTTTTGAAATTTTTGTTGTGCCACATTTATTATTCCCTTTATATTCGACGAGAAGCCAGACGGGACCTTGATACTGCTCAGACATTCAAAAAATATCACTTTCTCTTGTTTGGTTAGAGCATAGCTGGCAGGACCGTCATAATGTTCTGGAAGCAGGCCGTCTCGTTCTTTCAAACGTTTCTGGTCCTCCCGTGCTGCCGTTGTGTTTTTTTTCTTCCCATACACGTCCAAATGGCCTAGCAGGTTCACACAAATATTCTTCGTCACGTGCATCACGTCGATTGCAGATCGGACCTCTAGGACTTTCCAATATGGTAGCTCCCAAAATATAGATTTCTTCTTCCACATGGGTGCGTGCCCGTTTGCGTCATCCGGAACCTTTAGTCCTCCAGGACCCTTTCCAAAGATTACTTTTAGATCCTTGACCATATCAAATATTTGTTCACCAGTACGGTCCATAGGCCTCCTACGGTGATCTGCCTCACCTTTGAAATGCTTTCCTTGCTTCCGGACGTTATGCCTGACCGGAAGAAATCGACGATGCCCCAGGTACACACACTTCTTACAATTATCCAAGTATATACATTCAGTATCATCCAAACAGTGTGTGCATGCATGGTATCCCTTGGTTGTCTGTCCTGAGATGTTACTAAGAGCAGGCCAATCATTGATCGTTACGAAAAGCAACCCTCGAAGGTCAAAATCCTCCTGTTTGTGCTCATCCCACACACGTACACCTTCTTCCCGCCACAACTCTAAAAGTTCGTCAACTAATGGCCTGAGGTACACATCAAGCTCGCTCCCTGGTTGCTTCGGTCCTTGGATGAGCACTGGCATCATAATGAACTTTCGCTTCATGCACAACCAAGGAGGAAGGTTGTAAATACATAGAGTAACAGGCCAGGTGCTATGACTGCTGCTTTGCTCTCCAAAAGGATTGAAGCCGTCCGTACTTAGACCAAATCTTAAGTTTCTTGCGTCATCTGCAAAGTCCGGGAACTCTCTCTCGATTTTTCTCCACTGGGATCCATCAGCGGGGTGTCTGAACATCACGTCTTTCTTCCGGTCCTCTTTGTGCCATCGCAACATCTTGGCATGCTCTCTGTTGCTGAACAAACGTTTCAACCGTGGTATTATAGGAGCATACCACATCACCTTGGCAGGAACCCTCTTTCTGGGGCGCTCGCCCTCAACTTCACCAGGGTCATCTCGCCTGATCTTATACCGCAATGCACCGCATACCGGGCATGCATTCAGATTCTCGTACTCCTCACCGCGGTAGAGTATGCAGTCATTAATGCATGCATTTATCTTTTGCACCTCTAATCCTAGAGGACAGACGATCTTCTTTGCCTCGTACGTACTGTCGGGCAATTCGTTATCCTTTGGAAGCATCTTCTTTATCTTTTTCAACAACTTTTCAAACCCCTTGTCCGATACACCATTCTCAGCCTTCCATTGCAGCAAATCCAGCGTCGTACCCAGCTTTTTCTGGTCATCTTCGACACCTGGGTACAATTTTTTTTTGTGATCCTCCAACATGCGCTCCAACTTGACCCACTCCCTCTGATTTACGCTGTTTCTCTGTGCATCAGCAATGGCCCGAGAAAGATCATCAGCGGGCTCATCCGGCGCCTCTTCGTCAGGCGCGTCTTCTCCAGTTTCCCCCATTGTAGTACCGTCGTATTCAGGAAACTCAGGATAGTTGTCATCGTCCTCTTCTTCTTCATTGTCTTCCATTATGACCCCTGTTTCCCCGTGTTTGGTCCAACAATTATAGCCGGACATGAAACCGGACTGAAACAGGTGGATGTGAATGGTTTTTGAGTTGGAGTAACTCCTGATATTCTTACAAGCACAACATGGACAATACATAAAACCATCCCGCTTATTTGCCTCAGCAACACGGATAAAATCCAGCACGCCGGTCATGAACTCCGGAGTGCGTCGGTCAACGTACATCCATTGTCGATTCATCTGCATTATGTAAATATATACAAAACCATTACACAATAGTTATATATATATATATCTACCATGAATAGAGAGATACGTGACCAATTCATTAATACAAGTTCACCGTATTTAAACAAATCTAATACATAGTTCTCATAAAACATTCATTAATTGAAACTAACATAGAACTAGCTAAAGAATTTCAATCCAACGACAAATGCGATCAAAATCGCAACTAAGGTAATTATTGAACCAACAACATAATGATACCAAGCCTCTTGACTAATGACATATTTTCTAAACTTTTTAAGCTTCAAGCGCATTGCATTCATCTTGATCTTGTGATCCAAGCGCATTGCCTCCATCTTGATCTCGTTATCATCGACGATGTCGGCAATCTTCAACTCCCATTTCATCTTCTCTTCGAGACGAAGATCTTCACTTCTTTTCAATTTAGCTTTCAAATCATTGTTTTCTTCTACTAAAAACTCGAAAATAGGGTCGGGCTCATTTTCCGGTTCAACTACCTCCTAGATAAAAATATATCTACGTTAAGTTGGTCGGTATAATTTTTGTAAACACGAAATTAAACAAACATATACTTATAACAAACAATCGTACCACATCCGAATAATAGAGCGGGCGAGAGCCAGTGTGGACAGATGTCAAAACCATGACACTATATATAACAAAAAGTTACACAAATAAGAAAATTATACAAGTAATAATTCTATAAACAATTAATTACGTAATTATAGCATAAAATGAGCTAAACTAGGACTAAATGAGCTAAACTAGGACAAAATTAGCTAAACTAGCACAAAATAAATGATGAAACTAGCACTAAATAAGCTACATTTGTAGATTTTTCTAAATTTTTCTATCTAGGTCAAACTAACAATACATTTCTAGATTTTCCTACATTTTTCTATCTAGGTCAAACTAACACTAAATGAGCTCAAACTAGCACTAAATGAACTGAAGTTTCCAATTAAATGTAAGAGAAACAAGTTTCTAACCTTTTTGACCAAAAATGGTGCCACCAAATTGGACAAATCGCCGGATCACCACCGAGCTCGAGCAACAACAGAGAGAAATAAATGAGGAGGCAGAGAGTGAAGTGAGCTCGGGCTGGAGGAAGTAGATGGAATTTATAGCGAAATGTTTTAGTACCGGTTTGTAACACAAACCGGTACTAAATGTCCATCTTACTAAAGGTTCTCGGCGTG
The DNA here is from genome assembly GCA_026929855.1 of Poa annua. Taxonomy (NCBI): domain Eukaryota; kingdom Viridiplantae; phylum Streptophyta; class Magnoliopsida; order Poales; family Poaceae; genus Poa; species Poa annua. The sequence goes on from CM049434.1 coordinate 60,501,538, forward strand.
GGACCCGCCGCTGCAGCGCCAGCCCCAAATCCTTTAGTTCCGGTTGGTTACACCAACCGGTACTGAAGGTTGCTTACCGACCGGTACTGCTGCCGTTCGCCTGTCCGGTCGCTGGGACCGGTACTAATGTTATATTAGAACCGGCCGCAAATTGGTGCGGGACTAAAAGTCTGGACCAAAGGTCCGTTTTCTACTAGTGACTTGTCTTAGATGTACAAATCTATATCTATATCTACTAGCGAATTGCCCGTGCGCTGCTACGGATGATAATTTATTCATGAAGATAAATGTTAACTATGTTGATTGATCAATAGAGAAAAAAATATATAAATTATAGCAGAAAAAGTTAAAATTTTGGGGAAATGATTGGTGAAGGGATTTGTGGAAGGAAAGACGAAATGTGGAGCAAAACACAGTATCCTCGTTGTGTTTTTGTTAGACGGCTAATTCAACGACAACAGACATAACCATTACTTCAAACTCTATGCCGGGCTAGCAGGGCGTGCTCTCAGCGCGTCTCAGCGTCTGGTGTCAGGATGGGTTTTTTCTGCATAATTTCGTGTGAGTTGTCGCTGGTCCATCAACGTGTCCGCTTGCGACGTTCTTTTCCATCTAGCTCTCGCAACTTCTAGAGCCACGCGTGGCAGCCGAGCGCGTAGCATGCGTGTGCTATGGTAGTGGCAGGTGGAGATGCCGATGCGGAAGCGCTTGGAGACGAGGTGGAGCGGCTCGCCGTCGCCGGTGGTGAAGCGCCAGACGCAGACGGCGACGCGCTGCGGCACCGGGATGCCGGTCCGAAGCGCCGTGTCCTCCTTGGCGACGGCGTCGCCGAGCGCGTCGCAGACCATGGCGAAGGTGGCGCGGCCCATCCGGAAGTCGCGCCGGGAGTCCGCGTCCGGGTACCCCGGGCTGCTCCGCACCTCCCACCACTTGCTCAAGCGGTCCTTGACCCAGAGGCGGCGCTGGTGCTGGTGCTGGTGCTGCAGAGCAGGGGCGGCGGCGGCGGCCTCGTCTCCGATGCGGTGCCGCTTGGGAGGAGGCGGCGGGGCCGTGAGCGGGGACACCACCTCGTCGTCCTCCTCGTCCGGAAGAAGGCCCTTGCTGAGCTCGAGGAAGGGGAGCGCCCGGCGGTGGGGCGCGGCAGCGATGGACGCGGTGCCGCAGCCCGCCTCGAGACTTCCCTCCAACAGCCCGCGCCGCCGACGCCATCCCCGTGGCCCTCCTCCTCGCCGTGCTCCGCCTCCGCTTCCGAGCTCCAAGGCCAACCTCACGAACCCCTTAGTCACCGCCCGCCTTTTGCTGGTGAGGAAAATTTATTTCTTGAATTGTGCCCCATTTACCCCAAGCCTCTTTCCTAGAGACAGTTTTCTCCGGTTTTTCTTCACTGCAGGAAGCAATCTACCAAGGCATTTCTCCCTTCCCTGCAGATTCAGGACCAAGGGGGCGAAGGAGCAAGCCAAGAACAAGCAGAGAAAGAAAATTCGCCCAACTCTTCCAGATTCGTCTTTTCTACATAAATCTCTCCGGAATTTGTGAATTTGTGAGTACCCCACATTCAATCTTTGATGTTTCTTTATACTGGATTGACGTGCCTTTTTTTGTGCATCGATCTCATCCAATCGTTGATTTGTTTCCTTCAAGTTGCAAAGAGCGCTGATGCTGTAGGTAGACTTGGCCGGTCTATAAGTTTAATAATGTTGTCTATGTCGAATTTGTTGTAGCAGTAAATTTTCCGTTTCCCAAAACTAAAGGCATGGCCTGATGCAATGCTTTCAACTTTCAGTATCTCATTTTTCTATATTGATTGGTTGACTGAATATTATTTTGACTGTTACGAAAAATATATCAGGTTGCATACCAGCCAGATGCTAATTTCATCAAGATTGCTATAGGTATATAGAATATAACACAACAGCAAGTGCAATGCCTTCTAATTTCAGTATGTCATTTTCTCTGTTGTTTGATCAGGTAACATTATTCCCGAAAGAAAAAACTCATTGATTGTTTAAATATAGTTCTTAACGATCGGATGTGTACACACACATATATTTTTCTCTTTCCTGTATATTAAAAGAGAGCACATTCAAAGACATAACATAAAACTATATGTGAGAATATTTGGGTGCGTTCACACTTACAAATAATTTTATATATCCAAAATTCATTTAATTCCTTGCAAATAAGAATGTAATCCTATAATGTGCACCTGGGCATAATAATGTTATTTTTTGAATCTTTTCATTGCAAGCATAGACTGAGTTGCTTTGGCCTTGACCCTGAGTGTCGTACCTTCTTTACATACAGAAGGAATAAGACAGGAGATTGTAGCCACTGACCTCCATGCATTTGAAGAACATTGTTTTTCTTTCTCGAAGAAGGTATAGCTTCAGTTTTCCCATAATTTGTATTGTTGATTGCTTAGTCTGATATAGCTTCAGTTTTGCTATCATTTGTATTGTTTACAGTGTTCTTTCATACCTTGTGCAGTTGTGCTCACAGTAGTATCCCGTTGCTTCTTTTGCATCGGAAAATCGTAGCGTGTCTAGCTGATTTTGATATTTGATTGAAGACTGGAAGGTCATTGATGGCGGACGGTGTGCTGTCACCAACGGCGTTGCTCAATATGATCATCTTGCCAAGCCAGGATCTGCGTAGAGAAATAAGTGCATGCCGTAGCCGATGCCATCTTCCAGTGCACAGAGCTGAATGCCGGAGCGAGAACCGTGTATTCCTGGGACAAGATCGATCACTGTAGTGCTGCTACTGTAGCTGAAGCAATTGTTGTTCTTGAAGGGGTCCGTATTGCTTCTAATCTCAATAGGCTCCTACAGCATCTCTACAGCATCTCCAATAAGAGAGAAGAACAGGGCCCAAGAATGCTTCATCATTGAAGAAGCCACGAAGATTGGTGACACTATCTCTTCTCTTAAGATGGCAAAAGTACCAAGATCTTGTAAGATAGCAACTCATAAGTTAGCAGCGTATAGCCGGTCCGGTGTGTAGTGGTGTTTTGTACTTCACTGTTCAATACTGTGATGGCACAAGTGGTACGTGACTATAATTAGAACGATTCTGAGTAATACAGTCCAAACATCGTTAAAAAAGAAGATATTTTTGTGTCATTGTTGTGATTTACAAATTAGTACCTGACACTTGAACAACTTAGTTAAAGATCTTTATTCGCTAGAGTGGTATTTTCCATGTGAAACAAAAAATACATGTGAAATAGGATATTTTTGTTCTTTGTTGTGATATGTCCGATGCAACACTTCATGTTTAAATTCTTCCTTGGTATTTTAGTTAGGCCCTTTAGGGATAAAAGGAGATCAATTATGACTTAAAATTTCAAAGTGGTGTGCATATACTATAGAGCTCTCTTCATTTTGGAACTTGTTTTTAATCTAAGCAATGGGTGTGTTTGTGAATCGTACATCCTGTTGGTTATGAAACTGATGGAAACTTGATGTTTGTTATCATTTCCCTCAGTGCATGTCTTCAAAAGATCAACAATCCAGTTATTACATTTGGTCTTAGGTGTCGTTCCTGCAGGTTCCAATCACTTGGCGCATGATATATGGAGCGAGCGATAATTTGGGTTTTTTTACTTGTGAGTAGCAGCATTACTAGAGGCCTAAATCCAGCCAAAGAATCCCAATAATTGGTTATCTAATTGATCAATTATCAGAGATGTTGAAGAGGTTAGTAGTAGCTCTACTAGAAAATGGTTCCGTAGTATGTTTCATATCATTGTGAGTATCTATAGTAAAATAATTTTGAATGAAAAATTATAAGATCCCATACTGATAATTTAATTGTAGATTCGATGCAAATATTTTTTACCATCCAAGTTTACAATGCTGACCCTTTAAAAACAGTAGAGTGATGCTACACATCAGGGATATGGATGAACTCCGCATGTAGTACTCTTAAGATTGAGCAAACATGTGTATTTGAAAGGTCACCCTTTTCTCTGCTCTTCTTTTTTTGAGAAAGCGCAAAAAACTTTTGCGTTTTGAAAATATAGAAGGGCTACAATAGTTCAGGCTTCCGAGGAGGGCACACAAAGAAATCAAAGATACATTAGTGAACATCCCAGGTTTCTCTGCTCTTCTTTCATTCCTATGGCAATATTTGTAGAACCATAATCTCAGATTAATGTTTCATTGCTTCTGTAGTACTCTTTCTCTGGAATCATGTAAATAATAGAGTTGATATACTTATGTTTTCTTGCATTTACTTTTAGTGTTCGCTCTCCTTTTTTAAATGACTTCAAACCTAGATTTCTAATGGCAAGTTCACTATTTATGGACAGACCAGGTTTGAACAGTCAAGGAGACACCGTCCACAAGTTAAGGAAATCTTTACAAGCGATGCTCATAAAAATTCTGGACATAGCAGAGCAATTCTGCATCTTGAAGCATAAGATTGGACGGTTGCCCCTGTCCTGTTTGCTTACTTATTTAAATTTTGTCAAGTGTAACGATTCTTCTCTCTACAGATGCAAAATGCCCAAGCTTTTGGGCACTGCTTGCAAAAACCGTATATCTACTCAGACTTAAATCACAGCCTGGACTGATCATGACAACACCACAAAACACTATTATTTCTACTTGAATTTTGGTCTTATAGCACAAATCTATGCAACAAGTTTGTTTGGGAACTAAATGTCATATTGGTTTCATTAGATTGATGGGAACTTGCTGAGTGTTATCATTTCCTTTGGTTCATGTCTTTGGAAGATAAAAAATCCAGTTGTTGCTTGTATTGTAACTTCATTTGTGTGAAAAAATTAAGCAATGCATTTGCTATACATTGGTCTCATATTTCAATTATAGTTGCTGCATTTATTAATCTGCATGTACTACTTGATCACCACTGTTAAAAGATAATGATGAAACACACGGATAATTAGCGTTGCTGAATAATTAGTTCCATTGTGCTGCAGCCTATCAGGCTGTCTTACTGAATGATGCGTTCCTACTTATATAGGATAACTCTATCATCGACTAGGTGCAGGAACAGCTGGGTATGCATTTTCTGCCTGGGACAAACTTCATCGCTTCTTTACTATGTACCGCTGTCGTATAGATATTTGCTCATGGTTGTGGCAAACCAGGCGTATTGGCCTGAAAGTCATACCGACTGCACTACATATTAATATACTGTTGTGGCATCTTACAGATTTAACTCGGATCTCTGCAAATGGCAACTACAGTGTTTAATGCTTCATATCTGTAGAGGCTGATGCGCTTCCAAACACAGAATATTTTTTTAATGGTGGTGCTGCTTAGTTTCTATGTACTATATGATAGTTTTTGGATCACGTTGTAGTGTCTGCTGCCAGAACATCATGAACAATGTTTGTGAAGGTTTCCAGTTTGACGAATAATGTTGTAACACCTCTAAGTTGTATGCCAGGCTAGCTAAGAGGAAGTCCAACCGGTTGATATACTTGTGCCATTAAGATAAAACCTTAGTCTCTGATTCGAAAAATATGTCGCCGGCTTTTATAGAAGTTGTGTGTACCACGTTATTTCCTCCCTGACACTTTATACGGATCCTCCTTGACACTTTATACGGATCGGAGGGGCTAGAAAATTTGATGGATTTGTTTAGCAGTGGCCCAAACGAAAAACACATACAGTTCTACCACTGGGCGCGATATGTCAAGGAAAAAACGAAGCACACGCCCTGCCAAACACGCGATGCAAGAACGTAAAAAAGACGGCGCGGCGAAGCGCGCTGCCCCGTCTAGTACCTAAGCAATGCACATGACAAGACTGAAACGGACATGAGAAAAGTTAAAATAAATTACTGTCCGCGTTTAAATGTATAAATGCCACAAGAACCAATAGCTTGATAACTCGATAGCAAATTTCAATCTTGTCTTTCAACCGTGTACTCATCGTTACAGAAGATGCCAGCAAACTAAATAATATTTGGTCCCAACACAAAAGACACCAATAGCAGAATTTACATAACCACAACAAAATTCAATGTGGTGTCATTCATGAGGAAAGAAGAAACACATAAGCATGTGAGATACACGTTTGAAGCAAAACATCCTCGTTGCTCATCCCATCTTCCTTCAGGCCCCGATTGGATTGGCGTTTCGATTTCCAGTCCGTTAAAAAAGACGGATGCTTCGTTAATTTACAGACGTTCTGTGGTCCGTAGAATATTACCGGCCAGTTACGGGCCGATTACCCTCATTCCAAGCGAGCCCTCAGTGTGATGACTTCCTAGCGTGGAGTACGAACAAGAAATACCACCATAAGAAGCTCAGCAGGATCATGAAGGCGCCCATAAGACAGCGGCCCCAGTAGCGGTGGCGTTGGCTGGTGGAGTGCTTGGCTCATGGGAAGCTGACCACTGCGTCATTGTCAGAGAAAAAAGACGGAGAATCAGTACCATGTATCTCACTCACCAGATCTAGTAAAACAACAGGAAGAAAAATACAAATTAGGAAGAGCAAAATACCAAATCCATTAAGTTCACATGTACAGTAAACATGATCTTATCTTCTAACATGCCTGTAGTATGGAAACAATGACCAATGTTGTGCTTACTCTGTTCTCGGCCTAACTTTTAATCGCATCAATTGCAGCAGAAGAAAACATGATTTCGCACTACTTCCATATCCATGGACTTGGAAGCAAGACTGAGTGAAATTGCACAACTAAATATAAAACATATTAAAGGGAGTAGTCAGAGAGGAAAGGGAGCAGGAAGAGATGCACCAGTCCAATATGTGTTCAACTAAGCCTGAATCCTGAAATTGTAGCCGTACTGAACAAAGAGAAACGATGCATGAAAATAGCTAAAGCCTATTAATAACATCCTGCACATAAGCATCAGATTAATATGGGTATATATCAATTTTCACGGACTTCTATATACCATTGTTAGGCGTCAAACATGCCTTGGTTGAAGCCGCGACATTGCCCTTTCCACGAAGAAGCTTATCGTGGAGTTGATGATCAGAAGGCATCCATCTCTTTCCATGGTCTATCTCAAAGAACAAGCAGACATAACACTTGAACATCAGATCATGCATCAATGGCACAAATCTAGCACGGTATAGTTGACAAAGTACAACGATGTTTGTCTGTGATGCTAACTGCTAAGGTCATCCCGATGTTGATGCTTTGTTTCCTGGATGGTGAGGGAACAAGCCCATGGCAGAACCTGCAGAAAACACAATTTCCTCAGTTTATGCAGCAATATAAAAATCCTCCAAAAGAAAAGCTATAAGCCCCCACCTGTATATACCCATTCCCAAATACCCATACAGTCTGTCAGTCACCATGATGAATAAATTGCAATACGGAGAAACAAAAATAAAGATAACCCATGTACTACCTTCATTTCCCAACTGAGAAGTGTGCATCGGAACCAAGTACCCGTATGAAGAGCATATTTAGTAACAATAGCTTCCTAACATTCAGTAACAGATTGATTCCTAATGTAACAATAGATGCAGTCAGAGAATAGATGCAGTCAGAGGTAAAGGGTGATTTTGGATCTTACGTAAAAATATATCAGTTTTAACAATATTTACAGAACCCAACGACGCATGGATTTCAATATTTACAGCTCCTCGCTGACAAAGCCCGCTCATGGTTGTACATTAATAAATGAAAAAACAAACAATACATCCAGTGTCCATGTGCCACTCCATTGAATCCTTGTGGGTATATCCCATTACAGCACAATATGATAGTAACTGCATTTCCAACAACACAGAGACTGCTCCTCAGAAAAACCAAGCCACTCACTCGCGGCTTGAGATCTATCTAACCAAGTTGTACAATTCGATGAATATATGTGCTCAGTTGCTGTACATTTCCATGAATCAAAACTGAACTTGCCAAATATTGTAAAATATTGTTTCAGATGAACGCTACCTTGGCATCAAAAAATATATATGAGGAGGGTATGGAGGAAGAATTGCTGGATTGCCAGGGAGGTCGTGATTAGCGCTAGGGAGGTCGCAGATGAGTACCTTGAGCAGCGCGACAGAGCGTACCAGATGAAGCTGGGAGGTCGGATCCAGGCCTCCACGCCCAAATATCGGTGACAATGTCCAAACCCAAGCATCCATTACTCGAGCCAGCGGTGCGCGCACCTGCGAGTCGTCCTTGGAGGCGCATCGGAGCTCCGTGACGGCCGCGGCCATGGCGGACGCGTCTTGCAAGCGGCCCACCAGGGGGTGTGGGTGCGCGAGGGAGGGTAGATGGTGGTTTGGAGAATTGGAGATCGATGAACGGGGTCGGCAGGTATAGATTTCATGGCGCTGATTGATCATGTAATTATTGCTAATTCATTGTGTAATTAATTGATTGGGTGAATTATTGTGAGGGAGCACGGGGACGGGTGACTTGACGAGAAAAACACACTGGAGGTTGGACGAAGGTGGGGGCAGAAAGAGGAACCAATAGTTCTTTTTAGATAGTAGAGAAGAGAGTAGAGATATCTATACCTAATAATAAAAGCAGTAATACTTCTTGTGTCGTCCGTCATGAAAAGACCGATTTACCCGCGAGCGAATTACGTATTTACTGAGGATTGCCACCGTCAAGTGGAAAATAACCGTTCGCTGAGGCCTTCGTCTCTCTTCCGTCGTTGAGGCCTTCGTCTCTCTTCCGCGAGAGGCAGCCGCGGTTGCCGAGAGGCTCGCCGGGACGCACGCGAGCTCATTGAAAGGTTGCGTTTCAGTGTGAAGCGGTTGGCAGCACGCACGTGAGGTCGTGCAGGAGGCGGCGTTGTTCAGAGAGCTGAGAGGAGAAGAGCGGCAGGAGGAGAGTGAGCGGCGTGGTGGTGGTCTCGCCGGCGGTAAACGGGAAGAGGACGACGAGATGAGGTGGAGAAGGGAGAGGTGCAGCAGTTGTCGTGGTCTTGCGCGAGCTGCGAGCTGGGACACGACGAGCGCCGCGGACGCCCGCGCCCTGCCGACCCGTTGCAGCGTGGCGTCGCCCAGCCGCGGGCTCCCCGTGACGTTGACGAGGATGCCGACGCCGATGCGCTGCTCGTCGTGCGAGCCGTACACGAGTAGCTCCTCGGGGAAGGAGACGTCCAGTCCATCCAACGAAGAAAAGCTCCACCGAAGTCCCGACCTCGAGTTGTCCCTCGTGTCGGTTCGCCATCGCCTGCCGCCTGAGATGACAGCGCCCGCGCTCACCATCGCCATCGTGATGAAATTCTTCTGCCCGACCTACCGGTGCCCTTCTATGGGGTCTTGGTTGTATAGCTGGTCGAGCACCGGCGGCCAGTTCCTGGAGAAATTACGCAATAGGCTGCCTCTTCACATGCCCAATCCCCGCAACTGGAGGCGTGAAGCTCGTACGTCCAGGCAACTGTCACCTGCGCTTCTCTGCTCTTTTCTATTTGAGCCAAGGTGTGTAGTCAATGCTACGGATTTGTTAGTACATGATGAAGAACATAAAGCATAGCATTGGAGAGAGATATATGAGTGTGTTGTGAGGATTAGAAACGAATGGTGCTGAGATGAGAAGAACGGACTCATCCTCATGTCAGTGCTATGTATCTGATAGAAAACAACATGCAGAAAAAGGCACTGTTTTTATCGCAAGGCTTACGAATTTAGCTCTCAGATTTAGGTTTCAAATTGCGTATGTTCCCCCACATGATTAATAAATAAATAATAAATAGAGATGAGTTCGTCTTGAATTTTAGGGGCTGACTTAGACTTGACCTTTTCACACTAATTCACGCTTTTATGTCCAGAATTACGAGGCGTCTCTTCTTCTCGAATTGAGAAGTTTGTGTTAAAGACCGTTAGAACCGAGGATGAGGATTTACTTCACCGGGTAAGTGATAATTGGAGGCCCTTTGTGTTCCCATGCCGATGTAGTCCAGCTGAACAAAAAACCCTGAATGCAACACAAGCCAAACGAAGAATAGTTGATTTTTGTTTGATCTGGATTTCTCTTTAGATGGTGCTTTGGAATAATAGTAAACCAAAGCAAACTCTGCCAGAAATTTCAGTGTTTATTTACATTTAGTCATGTTTCTTCAGATGGTTTGGCTTGACCAGATTAGGCTAGCTCAAACGGTTGGACAAAACGGGCAAGAGGTTTAAGAGACTATTTTTTCTATTTTCCATTTTCAAAGTTAAAGATATAATTTGTTGGAGATTCAAAACTTAGAAATAATTTTTTGCACCAGCCCGACACCCACGGGAGGTCGCATTCGAACTCGCCGGTTTGCCATCTCCCTTCTAAAGCACCAGCATCTCTCATCATACCCGAGGTCCATTTCATAGATTTTTGCTAATATTTTAAAATGTGTCCAAGTGATGGTAAGAATATATTGTAACTTTTGAAAGCGAAGATAACTATGATAAATAAAGAGAAAATTAATGGACGCGAATAAGTGACGAGGAGGAATATGTTGTTTTGTGTTCTTACCCGGAGAAGATGTTTAAGAAAACGCACAACACAAAATCAACACACATCGATATAGATATAATTTTATCGGAATTGGTCGACATATGTTCAGTCTCGTCAATGTTGTACGCTTTCTCCCGTTGCAACGCACGTACATTTTTACTAGTACAAGCATAAATTTGCAAATTGGGGTGGAGCGACCATAAACTTGTATTGCGGATTCATTCATCGTCAAAGTCGATGAGGCTCGACACGTGGCAACTAGCACACACATTATACGGGGTGAGCGAAAATCTGAGCAACTGTATTTAAATCGATAAATTTGGTTCTGACCCAGTGTCGATCAAAATATCCATAAAACCGCTAAATTGTGGAGAGAGATATCCATAAAACCGCTAAATTGTGGAGAGAGAGAGAGGAGAAGTGTTCTGTCCACAGCTCCATGCTCCGTTTGTTCATATCTCCTACCACTAGCTTTCTGACATGTTTATGATTGCATACCTCTTGATCGGTTTAAAGTTGTACACCGGGCAAAAATGTCGGTTAACTTGAAACAACAACAAAAACAACATGGCGTCTCTATGAAGGATAATTAGTTCCTCTACACCATCAACTTCGCAGCCAACCCAACCAGCCGCTTCTTCAATAGCTACACCACTGTTGACGAGCTTGATACCCACTGTATCCAAGAACTCGCTGGTGGACAACACCAACAACAACATGGAGTTCCTAGTAGAACAACTACATTTGCTACAATATCTTCTTCGATGTCGGTCTCATAGGACGCTTTTGCAACGCCTACACCCACTGGCGGAGCTGCATGGTGCCAAGGGGGTGCACAGGGGTAGCTTTCAGTTTTAACTTGTAATTAGCTAAAAAAATAACTATGTGCACCCGTGTAATCGACAATTATTGCACCCTGGTGAGCCAAAACAACACATATTACATGGTTGTGCACGCTGATTGAATTTGCTCTAGCTCCACCACTGCCTACACCAATATATATCGACGACCTCCGTGTATGTAACTGAAGCATTATGCAATTGCAGTCCGAAGATGCTGATATGAAGACATGTTTAGTGTTAGGGCATGTACAGTGCAGGAGCCTTGCTCAGACAATTAAGAATATTTTGAAAAAACTAGTTAGCGTGCACGTGTAACTTCTTCTTAAAAATGCAGCAAAATATATGTGTACATAAAACCAATTTTAAATAATTTAAAATAGAATTTCAAAACCATGCAAAGACATGATAAACTAGTCTAAAAGATAAAATAGAGGTAAAATAATTTGACAAATTTTGACAAAGCCGTCAAAGTTTCTTTTTAGTCAGTGTCAATCGACTAATTTGAAATTATGAATGCGAACACAGGCTCTCCATTCATGTGTGTTTAATTCATGAAAAAAGTAGCGCGCTATAGCGACGCTAATAGCAGCTATAATGTTCTAAGAAATGTCTTGCTAAATTAAAGTCGTGTACAATCATCCACTATAGCGCCATATATCTTCTCTGTAGCACTATATAGCTGCACAATAGCGTATCTTAAGGTCCACACTATTTTGTCATAGCACACTAATTTTTACCTTAATTTGAAGTTATTTTTAAATGTACAAATATTGTTTTAGTCAACTAATGCATACACTATTTTTGTCGGAAATACATATAACTTTGTTAGACACAAGCACCACACCGACTATATTATTACAACACAACTTTCTATAATAATTAACGATAAACCATATTCAAGTGCAGTACAATCAAGTTCAAGTAGAATCCATTTGGTATTGCTTTCGTCAGGTGCAAAGTGATATTCTTGGATACATCTTTATAAATCATAAATAACCACTAGAGCTTTTTAACATTCTTCTGCACACGGGACATATAGCAAAGAGTACTGATGCACTCGGTGGTGTTGTTGGGAACCCCAAGAGGAAGGTGTAAAGTAGTGCAGCAGCAAATTTTTCTCAGTGATGAAACCATGGTTATCGAACCAGTAGGAGATGAAGAACACGTCTGAAGGTCTCCCTTGGCAATTGCGCCAGAAATTACTTGATGAAAGGGAGGTGGAGCCTGCACAACACAATCAAACTAATTTGCCCCAACGAAACAGTGAGGTTGCCAATCTCACTGGCTTGCTGTAATAAAGGATTAAACGTATGTGTGGAAGATAATGTTTGCAGAGAATGAAAGTAACAGTTTGCAGCTGGTTGTATTATCAGTTTAAAGAAAAAGGACCGGGGTCCACAGTTCACTAGTGGTGTCTCTCCTTAAATAATAATAGCATACATGCGGGTAAACAAATTACAGCTGGGCAATTGACAGAATGAAGAACTGCATAATGATGCATATACTATAGTCATGATGTCTAGTGTGAGATTCATTTGTGCATTACAACAATATACATAGACCGTTCCAACCGCATCTATGACTAATAATCCACCTTCCGATTAGCGTCCGCACCCCTTTCAGTATTAAGTTGCAAGCAACAGATTATTGCATTAGGCAAAGTGTGTAATGTAAGTAATACAATTATCATTAGCCAAAGCACTACTGTTTTATCCCTAGTAGCAACAGTACATCTACAATTTTAGATGTTGCTGTCACTCCCCCAGATTAAATAGAGACATGAACCCACTATCGAGCATAAATACCCCCTCTTGGAGTCACAAGCATCTACTTGGCCAGAGCATCTACTAGCAACAGAGAGCATGCAAGATCATAAACAACACACAACATGATATATTATGAAGCAAATGACATAATATTCAATATCCATCGGATCCCAGCAAACACAACATGTAGCATTACATAAAAATGATCTTGATCATGATAGGCAGCTCACAAGATCTAAACATGATGGCACAAAAGGAGAAGACAACCATCTAGCTACTGCTATGGACCCGTAGTCCAAGGATGAACTACTCACGCATCAGTCCGGAGGCGGGCATGGTAATGTAGAGCCCTCCGGTGATGATTCCCCTCTCCGGCATGGTGCCGGGAAGAGGTTCTGAACCCTCCCGAACTAGGGTTGACGACGGCGGCGGCTCCGTAAGGGTTTCTGGAAAAGTGTTCGGGCTGTTTAGGTTTTCACGTCGGGGGGTATTTGTAGGCGAAAGGGTGAAGGCGGTGGAGGCCCGAGGGCCCCACACCTGGTGCTCGCGCGGCTGGGGGGATGGCCGCGCCACCCTATGGTGTGGGCGCCCCTCGGCCCCACTCCTTCTCGTATTCGATGTTCTGGAAGCTCCCGAGAAAAATAGGCATTTTGGCTTTTGTTTCGTCCAATTCCGAGAATATTTCCTTAACAGGTTTTCTTAAACCAAAAATAGCAGAAAACGGGGAACTGGCACTGTGGCATCTTGTTAATATGTTAGTCCCAGAAAATGCATAAAAACCATATAAAGTGTATATAAAACATGTAGCAATGGGTATAATATAAGCATGCAACATAAGAAATTATAGATACATCTGATACGTATCAAGCATCCCCAAGCTTAGTTCTACTCGTTCTCGAGTAGGTAAAACGATAACAACAATAATTTCTGGAGTGACATGATTTCACATAATCTTGATCATATAATATTGTAAGGCTCATGTCATGAATGAAGTGACTCAAAGCAATGATCTATAGTTTGCTAACAAATAGACAAGGAGTAAACAACTATATCATATAAGTAAAAACTTTTCATGAATAGTACTTTCAAACATGCATCAAAAAGATTTACATAAGAGTTAACTCATAAAGCAATATTCTCTATGTAAAAGAGCATTGAAGCAACACAAAGGAAGATATAAGTTTCAGCATTGGCTTTCAACTTTTTGAACATTTATATCATATAGATAGTTGTCAACACAAAGGAATATAACAAGTGCAATAAGTAAGCATATAAGAGTTGTTGCACACAGTGGACACAAGTGTTTGCTTCGGGGACAGAAAGAAATAGGTAAACTGACTCAACATAAAGTAAAAGATAGGCCCTTCGCAGAGGGAAGTAGGGATACAAGCATGTGCTAGAGCTTCTTGGTTTTATAGGTTTTTGAAATCATATAGAGAGCATAAAAGTAAGTTTTTGAGTGGTGTTTGTCGTTGTCAACGAATGGTAATGGGCACTGTACCCCCTTGTCAACCAGACTTTCAAGAGCGGCTCCGATTGAAGGACGTTATTTCTACCAGCAAGGTAGATCATCCCTCTTATCTCTTTTGTTTACACATGTAGTTAAAAACTAGTATCATTGCTTGGATGATTAGATCAGGGCAAAAATGTGAAGAGATTGCAGCGGTTAAAGTTGTAATTAATTGGGACTGCGCACCCCATTTGCCAGCTCTTTTTGCAAAATTAATGGATAAGCGGTTTATATGCCACTAGTCCGGTTGGTGAAATTCTGTCTAAAAGCAAATGACAAGGTTGATATCCGTAACACCACATATTTCCTCATGAGCGGGATAGTAAGTTTTGAATTAAAGGTAGCACATGAAGTATTTACTTGGAATGGCAGAAAATACCATGTAGTAGGTAGGTATGGTGGACACAAATGGCATGGGTTTTGGCTCAAGGATTTTGGATGCACGAGAAGCATTCCCTCTCAGTACAAGGCTTTGGCTAACAAGGTTGTTTGAAGCAAACACAAGTATAAACTATGACAACAAGACGTATATAAAAACATATTGCAAGTATTATAAAACTCTACGTTGTCTTCCTTGTTGCTCAAACACTTTTACTAGAAAATATCTAGACCTTAGAGATACCAAACATGCAAACCAAATTTCAACAAGCTCTACGATAGTTCTCCATTAATGGGTTTTAACTACATGATGTAAAAGCTTAAACATGATCTACTTGAGAGCTCAAAACAATTGCCAAGTACCACAACATACAAGATAACAATTCATAAGAGCATGTTTCTTTTCTTTATACCATTTAGCACATTTAGCATTTTCTGTTTCCAACCAAACACCAATCAACTTATTTAAACATAAACTCTCCAAGTATTTAACAATGAAGTAAGAGAGTATAACATATGAAAACTAACAGCTCTGAACAAGAGGTGCATGAAAAATAAGAGCTGAAAGTATTGCAGTAGCTATAGAAGAATACTCAACAAATATAAGTGAAGAATAGGAGTATTCAAATGAAAAAGCGGAGCGTGTCTCTCTCCCACACAAGAGTGCTAGGATCCATTTTATTCAGAAAACAAAAATAACAAAGCAAAAATAAAAACAAACAGACGCTCCAAGTAAAGCACATAAGATGTGACGGAATTAAAATATAGTTTCACTAGAGATAACCTGATAAGTTGTTGATGAAGAAGGGGGTGCCTTGGGCATCCCCAAGCTTTTACGCTTGAGTCTTCTTAAAATATGCTTGGGTGACCCATGGGGGCATCCCCAAGCTTAGGCTCTTTTCATCTTCTTGATCACATCATATCATCCACTCTCTTGATCCTTGAAAACTTTCTCCACACCAAACTCAAAGTAAATTTCATTAGAGGGTTAGTGCATAATAAAAAATTCTCATATTCTGCATGGAGACAATCATTATCATGGTACTGGACATTAGCTACAGCCACTGGAATTTTATGGAACAAAAAGATCAATTAAAAAACAACAAAAGAACCAATGCAAAATAAATGGCAGAATCTGTCAAAAACAGAACAGTCTGTAAAGACGAATTTTTTCGAGGCACTTAACTTGCTCAAATCAGAAAACTCAAAACTAATGAAAGTTGCATACATATCTGAGGATCACGCACAAAAAATCCCAGGTCATTTTGATTTTTCTGTGAATTTTTACGAACTCAACGGTGGACAGCAGAAAACTGTTTCTGCGCAGGAATCCAAATCTAGCATCAACTTTCTACTATAGGCTTAACTTGACACAACTTTGCAATAAAATAAAGATACAAAGGAATTGCTACAGAGGTAAACATGTTCCTTGACTCAATAAAAGAAAATAACAGGAATAAAAAAGTGAGTTGTCTCCCATAAGCGCTTTTCTTTAACGCCTTTCAGCTAGGCACAGAAAGCAAACCTCAAGTGTTTCCAAGAGAAAAAACATCCAAATCAATAATTTCCTCTAAAGCATGGCTTGTTCCATTTGGTACTTTAGGTATCCATGAAGATGTTTTACCAATAGTTTTATCAATATTAAGCATGTTGGGGGGTTTTGGTTTAGGTACCTTAGGAATATAAATGAATTTCTGCTCTTTTCCCACAAAATCTTTCTCTTTCTTAGTTTTGAGATAGGGAAAAGTTGAACTTAAAGTTTCCATTGCTTCCTCTAACTCACCAATCCTATTGTTTTGAGTATCATGGGTGTTGCTAGCCTCTAAAACAGTGATTCTATCATTAATATCCTCTATTGATTCATTAACCTTGCTAGCATTATCAATGAAATTTGCTAAATTTTCCTCCATAGAATCCAACTTTTTAATAACATCTTCAATAGTGATCTCAGTTTTAATATCTTTAGTAGGTGATGGTGATCCTACCAAACTTTCAATTAAATTGCAAGCTTATAAAGCAGGAGTACCCAGAAAATTACCTCCTGTAAGAGTGTCAAGAACATACCTATACCAACTAGTGATCCCAACATAAAAATTCCTAGGAAGGATTAAAGTGGAATATTTTTTAGTGCACCTATGATGAGCATCATTTATCCTATACCAAGCATCTTTCAAATTCTCTCCTCCTTGTTGCCTAAACGAACGTACTTCAACTTCAGGACTTCCCATTTTAGCAATGTTAAGGCAAAACCGAAATACAAAATTTAATATAAGTAACTAATTTTTTTGTGTTTTTCATAATAAGAAGCAAACAAGATAATAACAAAGTAAATAAAATGCAATTAAATATTTTTTTTGTGTTTTTGATATTTAAAAGCAAACAAAACAGGAAATAAATTTCAACTAAGCAAGACAAAAACAAAGTAAAGAGATTGGGAAGTGAGAGACTCACCTCGCAGAAGAGCTTGATCTCCCCGGCAACGGCACCAGAAATTGGCTGTTGCAGGGAGATCGAGATTTTGCTGAATAGAAGTGCTTCACCTCCCCGGCAACGGCGCCAGAAATTAGCTTGATGCACTCGGTGGTGTTGTTGGGAACCCCAAGAGGAAGGTGTGAAGTAGTGCAGCAGCAAATTTCCCTCAGTGATGAAACCAAGGTTATCGAACCAGTAGGAGATGAAGAACACGTTTGAAGGTCTCCCTTGGCAATGGCGCCAAAAATTACTTGATGAAAGGGAGGTGGAGCCTGCACAACACAATCAAACTACTTTGCCCCAACGAAACAGTGAGGTTGTCAATCTCACTGGCTTGCTGTAACAAAGGATTAAACGTATGTGTGGAAGATGATGTTTGCAGAGAATGAAAGTAACAGTTTGCAGTTGGTTGTATTATCAGTTTAAAGAAAAAGGACCGGGGTCCACAGTTCACTAGTGGTGTCTCTCCATAAATAATAATAGCATACATGCGGGTAAACAAATTACAGCTGGGCAATTGATAGAATGAAGAACTGCATAATGATGCATATACTATATTCATGATGTCTAGTGTGAGATTCATTTGGGCATTACTACAATATACATAGACCGTTCCAACCGCATCTATGACTAATAATCCACCTTACGGTTAGCGTCCGCACCCCTTTCAGTATTAAGTTACAAGTAACAGATTATTGCATTAGGCAAAGTGTGTAATGTAAGTAATACAATTATCCTTAGACAAAGCACTACTGTTTTATTCCTAGTAGCAACAGTACATCTACAATCTTAGAGGTTGCTGTCACTCCCCCAGATTAAATAGAGACATGAACCCACTATCGAGCATAAATACTCCCTCTTGGTGTCACAAGCATCTACTTGGCTAGAGCATCTACTAGCAACGGAGAGCATGCAAGATCATAAACAACACACAACATGATTTATTATGAAGCAAATGACATAGTATTCAATATCCATCGGATCCCAGCAAACACAACATGTAGCATTACATAAAGATGATCTTGATCATGATAAGCAGCTCACAAGATCTAAACATGATGGCACAAAAGGAGAAGACAACCATCTAGCTACTGCTATGGACCCGTAGTCCAAGGATGAACTACTCACGCATCAGTCTGGAGGCGGGCATGGTGATGTAGAGCCCTCCGGTGATGATTCCCCTCTCCGGCAGGGTACCGGGAAGAGGTTCTGAACCCTCCCGAACTAGGGTTGACGACGGCGGCGGCTCCGTAAGGGTTTCTGGAAAAGTGTTCGGGCTGTTTAGATTTTCACGTCGGGGGGTATTTGTAGGCGAAAGGGTGAAGGCGGTGGAGGCCCGAGGGCCCCACACCTGGTGCTCGCGCGGCTGGGGGGCTGGCCGCGCCACCCTATGGTGTGGGCGCCCCTCGGCCCCACTCCTTCTCGTATTCGATGTTCTGAAAGCTCCCGAGAAAAATAGGCATTTTGACTTTTGTTTCGTCCAATTTCGAGAATATTTCCTTAACAGGTTTTCTGAAACCAAAAACAGCAGAAAACAGGGAACTGGCACTGTGGCATCTTGTTAATATGTTAGTCCCAGAAAATGCATAAAAACCATATAAAGTGTATATAAAACATGTAGCAATGGGTATAATATAAGCATGGAACATAAGAAATTATAGATACGTTTGAGACGTATCAAGTACATGCCATGGACAAGAAAAATACAGAAAGCCTGAAACTAAATGCTCTTGTTCTTCAGTCCTGAATTGTTCTTCTCTATCCAACCAATAAAACAAACTTCTTATTTATGCGGAATTATATACAGTACTATAAAGTGCGCCTTGGTCAACTTTATACTATAGTAACGTTTGAGAACGACACACTACAATGTAAAAAGTTCAAAAATCAGCTATACAAACTGAGATATTAAACCGTGTAACACAAACATACATGGTTCTGCACTGCATCCTTTTCATGCTGCCATGTCTGCGCGAGCTCATTTAGCCAGAATAAGTGTGCACTGGCTGCTTCATGCAGGTGAACGGATCAGGCGTTGTCTTGTGATCTTCTTGAAATTTACGGCTCCATGTGCACACAGCCACACACAGACACACCATGAATGGCAGAAAAAACCTTTCCTAATAAAGAAGGCGATGAGGATGCAAATAAAAAAAATGATTAAATGAACCTCCTGGCATACCAATTTCTGTTGGAATAAAAGTGAGTGAACATTTAATCGTCGAGAACTAATAAACTATGTGAGCTCATGGTGTAGTTCTAAGAGTTAACTTTTATTAGTTAAGAATTGGAGTTTAATGCTACAACGCAAACTAATGGGCATTCAATTTTTGATTCAGACATTTTCCAAATACTCTTACAATTAAAATGAAATATATCTATCTTGATTATTTTCCCATATACTTACCAGATTCCCATGTATTTATGATGGCCTTTGATCTCCAAATAATCAAGTCCATCACAAATCAACATCAATGCATTCATTCAGAATCCTATTTTCTCTGAACAAAATACAGTATTATCCTGAATCACAGTGACACTTTATTTTCCATTGTCATGACGGAATCTACACATATATATTTTCTGCACCAATACCAAATTCTGTAAGACACTTTTTTTTCCAGAAATGACAGAAGTAATGATGATCTCGTATAGGAAAACCGATGATAGCTCTATATCAAAACACATCAACATTTACGGGAAACCGTCTAAAAATAAAACCTTTACAGGGAAAACAGATGCAAAATATGCTGAAAGCATCTTCACGTATGGAGAAGCATTGAGAAATATTACCAAGAAAGAAGCTACTCCTCAATTGAAGGTTTGTGTTGACTGGCACTGTTAGGACATGGCCTCAGATCCAGGTACAACCTTGGAATTCTGATTGAAGAGCAACTCCCAAATTACAACCTGAGTTTCCGGGATTACTTGACTTACAATGAGATTATTTGCATTTAGAATCTGAATACAAGCTTGGACTTTTGATTGAAGAGCACCTCCCAAATTAATAAGACTAAAAGCACAAGCAAAAATTTGCTTTGTAAGATATAAAGAGTATACAGTTCAAAATAAAGTTTGCCATATTGTATAATTGAGATTCAAGAAGCTTTGTAAGAAGTTATGTAAAACAAAAGCATGATAATTACATGAGTCATACAAAATATTGGGACAAAAATGCACTTATTGTAACCTCTTTGGAAAATTAGTTTAAATGACACTGCAAGGACACCATGAAGGGGCAAAATAAAATATAAGGTAAATGTGAAGCATACTGAATTAGTCAGATTGATTGGTGCAACATTGGAGTACCGGTTCATCTTTCCTACCTACATGTTGTTCCTGATATGACTTTGCAATTAGATTTTCATTGACACTGATTACTTTACAATTAGATTACTCTTCCAATCGCCAATAGCACGATTCCCTTTGCCAAGTTCACAACCTGATCAGGAAGAGAGGTATTATTGGGTGATAACATAAATTATAAACATATAGTGGGGATTAGAGTATGATAACGATAAATCTAGATGTACCACTAAATAATGAAAATGCTAGAATCCGAACTGAAGCACGCATCTGAGTAATCTGAGTAACATAAAAGGTTTAGTATGTACCATCTGAACCTCTAATTTTAACCTATTAAACCTCTAAAAGTCATCAATCTATGTTTAACAACACATACCATGTCTGATGTATGTACGACTGAACTTAAATTCATCTGACTATTCATGTATAAATTATTTCATTTTACTTCACAACTGAGAAGCAATAAGAGAAATAACAAGCTGTCAGGATGTGAAGGGCTTGGACTTGCCTGTTAAGCGAGAGGTCTAGCTGGTCTTGGTGACAGGCCAGGGGAGACGACGACATGTCAGAACTCAGAAGTACGTATGCATCAACCTGATTGCCATCACTTATTACATGAGCAACAGAAAACCTATCCAGACCTGAAAATTGTTCACTGAAGTAAGATCAGATGGGAGCCTTTTATAATCTATGACCGAAAGAGTATGATTCATAACCTTATTTAAAAAGTAGAGGAAAAAAACCTCCGCCCACCCACACATGGCACACGGAACGAGTATAATTCAATCAATGTTAGTTTTAAAAAAATGTCAATGTCTTTTTTTTGCGGGTAAAAAGGAGCTTTATTACTAGGACAGGGTTACAAGACGGTCTTGCTCTAAATCCTGAAGAATCTCAACAGGACCCGAGCGTAGACAAATATTAGTTCTCTATCAACATTTGTTTACACATATTTAAAAAAACATTTGTTTACACGTATTTTAAATAACATTTGTTTATATAGTACAACAATAGTACTACACAAATCTTATAGTAAGAAAAAATACTACTGCACAAATCACTCAACAGTATCACATACCAGTGCAAAGCTAGCTCAAATCAGTACAAGTAGTACAACCGTACCATATACCAGTGCAAAGCTAGCTCAAATACGTACAAGTAGTGCAACCGTACTTTCTCACTCTCTTCCATACCGTGTTGCTATGTTCATAAATCTTGAGTCAGGAGATTACAAAAAATCTGCAACAATTTCTGATATACTCGAGAACAATATCATGCAGCTTTTGTCTCGTCAGCTGTCTTGCAATATCATGAGCAGATTGCTAAATAATTCAAACTTGGAGTTATCTAAAGAATAGAACCTTGGGTAGTCACCAAGCTCTCACAGCGATTTCACGCTCCCAGCCGTCCGATCTTCGCCCCGGTGCGATCTCGGCCGTCCGTTCTTGTGTTGACATTTGACTCAAATTTTTGGGCCCACCCGTCATTGTCCTTCCGGGTGCGAATATGTGTGTAACTGAACTTGGGGCGCGAACGAGTGGAGGAGATTGCTTGGGACCCCACGCACGTCGCTCCCGCGTTCCCTTCCTGCTCCCGTCCCTCCCCCAATCGCTCCCCAGTCCCCACGCACGTCCCCACCTTCCCCTCGCGTGCGCCCACCCAAGAAACCCTAGCTCCATTCCCTCACGCCTCTCCTCGAATCCGCTTCCTTCTCCCGTCACCGCCGCCACTCGCCGTCGCCGTTCGTCTCCTCCGCCGTCCGGCTCTCCATCCCTCATGCCGCAGCTCTACTCCGACCGAGCTCCTCCTCCAATCCCCTCACAAGCTCGCCGCATCTCCATCGAGATGTCGCCGCCGCCGGATGCTCCACTCCCCCGAGCTTTTCGTCGCCCCAGGTGTGCCTCTCTCCTCCACATCTTTTCTCTCTCTCTTTCCTGTCTCACATCCTCTCACTCCCTCTCTCTCAGCCGCCGGCGGCAACTGGAGCGCTGAAGAATTTGAGGTTGATACATGGAGAGCTGAAGAATCAAACCATACTGATTTGTGTTTCATTTTTTGTTTTTTCGCAGTGGAGCGCTGAAGAATTTGAGGTTGATACATGGATCTACATCCACAAAATAAAAGCATCACTTCCTTCGATTCCTTCCAGGTTCTCCCATGATACAATCTAAATATTTTAAAGTGTTAACAGAAATCCACATGTTCTTTTTATAATTGTTATTACCGGCCATTAATCTGGCTTGCTGCATGCATAAGCGAAATCTACAAAGGCAATGATGCCGTAGTACAAATCAAAACAGAGAATATGAAACGAATCCAGAGTGACACTATATAGACACATGTTAATAAGACAGTATAATAAATTACCCTCATTACAATTATCTGGGTTGAAAGGATGATGGCTAACACAAAGCAATATGTGTAGCTGATGTAAAACTTAATTCCATTACCTTACTGTGATGTCAAGATTCAGTTTGCTAGAGATCTTGCCGCTTCAATCATTTTGGCCGAGTGAATATTTTGAAAATATGTGCACGCAAAGCTATCTAGCCTCCCTGTTATGTTCTATACATTGGTGCGTTTTAGATATTTCAAATCATAATGTGGAGACACTAGTAGAAAAAGGACTCTACGTCCAGAGATTTAGTCCTGGCTGTGTTTGCGGCCGGTACTAATGAGCATCAGTACCGGTCCGAACGGTCAGAGGGGAGGGGGGCAGCAGTACCGGTCCGTAAGGGACCTTTAGTACCGGGCCGTAACACGGCCCGGTACTAAAGGTCGGTGGCATGGCAACGGTCGCGCGGGGCTGGGCGGGTGGAGCTTTAGTACCGGTTCGTGTTCCCTAACCGTTCGACTCCCGCCCACGATTTTACACGCGATTGGCTTCGGGCGAGTGGGCAGTTCTCATTTTCTCCTCTCTGTCTTTCTTCCTTCTCCCCGCCGGCGATCCTCTTGTAACATCCCAAAATTTTGGAATGTTTAAAAATCACTAAAAATTTAAACTTTTGTTTTAGATTAAAATAAAACATTAAAAGCATAAGAAAACCAACCATAAAAGACTTCATAGCATCTTCCAAATAGTTTATTATTTGAAATATCTCAAGTAATCATTATTTTCAAAACTTGTTTCAAGTTAAACATTTTACTATCCATTGTTTTTCTTAAACCTCAATATATAATTTGACAAATGGTTTACAAACTTTCAAACCATTTTCTTGTAATAAAAAGTTCCTTCATAAGTATTTGATTTCAACCACTTAGCCATAGATATTCATAAATTAAAATAATATTTACATATGTTCTTTTAAACTATTTAAAACATGGTCTATTTGCTGAAATGATTTTCATGAATATATTCAATATAAGAAATGAAATAAATCTAGAATATTTTCCAAAGGTATTTAATGGATTTTTCAAATGATTTATCATAATATAAAAATTAATGGTGCACAAAGTATTTTGAATTAAAAATAAATACATTATATTTTCCTCTTCATTTCAAATAGTTGTGTTATGTTATTTAATATGGTACTAAAGCCAAAAATGATTTAATATTGGAAAATGAGTTTAGTTAACTTAATTTCAAAACTTATATAGGTGTTGTTTTTTTATAAATTTTATTTAGCCAAAAATAAAATTCTTTAAACCATATATTAAAATTTGACATAAAGTGTCAAATTTGTATTTAATCAATATTTCAAAATTGTGATTTTTGGAAAGTGTTCAAAACATGCCCACAACTGTTTTAACACATAGATATGGTTTTTAAATTTTTTTTAGAAATTTATTTGACTTCATTTGGACACTTAAAACAAAAGATATGAAATAAATAGGAAAAATCAGAAAAAGAAAAAGAAAAACTGCTGACGTCAGCGATGACGTCAGCGTCGTCTTCAAGGTCCAGACGGACGGAAACACGCACGATTTTCAGTTTCTCTTCCCGAATTGATTCTGGGCGTTTTACTCAACCATTTGATGCACCGTTTCTTCCTACTTGAAGCCCATGATCTCCTCTTTCATTTCCCCCAAAAGCCCTCTCCAAAACGCCCCCGTTCTGGAGAATTTGATGCCGGAGCTCCGGAACGCCAAAACGGCTGATTTGATTGCGCCCTTAAATTCGTGCGAATTACTCCACCGTTTCGAGTACCGTCTCCTCCTACTAATAGCCCTCGTTGTCCTCTCTCTTTTGCCCCAAGAACCATAACCCTAGAGCCACCAGGCTGCCCGTAATCGACTCCGAAACTCACCGGCGTTTGCCACGGCCACCGGCCATTTTCTTCAACTCCGGTGGACACCGGCGACCCCAAGCCACCCCCTGCCCTCCTTCCTTCTTTATTCCCCTTTTTGCTTCATCCTAACACATTCCCGTGAACTTTTCGTACCCAGACCGAGTTTTCCTTCATCGACCGAAGCAAGCCGCCCGCGGGAGCAACTCCGACGAGCAATTTCCGGCAAGGCCGTGCACCCCGTCGTCTCAAACCTCGCCGCAGAGTCCCCCGTGACCTCCCAAACGTCAAGGTATGATCCGTTCTTCTCGGGGTACCCTAGAACGCGTAAAACGGCTGTCGCCGGCGATGGCGTCACCGCGGCCGGAGTAATTCCGGTGTACCGCGCCGCCCACGTATGGTCAATAGGTCCAGGGCCGTTGGATCGAGATCTAACGGCTCCGTTTTATTTTTATTTCCGAATCGGTACGGGCCAGTAGGATCACGCCGCGTGTCTGCCGCGTCAGCATCCAGTCAACGCACAGTCAGCACCCGCGTGGAAAAAGATTTTCCTATTTAGTTTAATTTGGCAGTCTGGCAGAAAAGACCCTGCATATTCAAACCCTCATAACTTTTAAACCACAACACCAAAATTGACAAATTTTATATTTTTGGAAAGATCTTGACATGTAGAATATTTTAGTTCTGTTAGAATTCAAATTTGACTTAGTTTAAATTATTCAAATTTCAAATGGATGATTTG
This sequence comes from Poa annua, assembly GCA_026929855.1. NCBI lineage: Eukaryota > Viridiplantae > Streptophyta > Magnoliopsida > Poales > Poaceae > Poa > Poa annua. Next base: position 60,527,192 of record CM049434.1, read on the forward strand.
AGTATTTTTGTCATAACTTTAAATCTATAAGTTCAAAAATTGTAAATAAAATTGTTTTAGAAACCTTAGAATATTTTAATATGATGCCTCTGTTAGAAAATATTTTTGAGCATTATTGTGACAATTTAACAATCATAATTTTTAAATTGATTAATTTGAGTAATTTTAACAGAAGTTTTGATAGGAACAATATTTTTGAGTATATCCAATTTCTATAAATTTGAATGACTAAGTATTTGCAGTAGGAATTTTCTACTAAATTTTGTAGAATAATTCTCTGTGTATTTTATAATTAACATTGATTAAATACTTTTTAAATGATAATTTAATGATTAAAATTTATAAAAAAATATATTAAAATTAATTGTCATCATCTATTCGAAATTATAAAGTACTTAGCCATATTATGACCACTTTAGTTACAAAAAGTACTTAGAAATATTTTGTCTTCTCAAACAAAGTGATTTCTTCCTTAGAAAAATAACGCTTTTCCTTAGGAGAATTTCAACATCTTGAAAGGGCTACATCTTTCCCTTAGAAAAATTTAGCATCTCGAAAACTTTATCAAGTATGATGTTTCCTTGTGATTTAAAAGTGCATTGCATGCATAGCATATTTATTAGTTATTGTTTTTCTCTAAGTTAGGATTATTTTCGACATAGTGTTTTGAAAAGTGTTATGCACTTAGAAACACTTAGAAAATAAAAGTTCTTCATCCCATGATTGTCATACTTGGGATTTTTAATATGAAGACTTAGAAGAAAACAGGCTCCGGAAGCATCTCCAAGAAGAAGAAGCACTTAGAAGAAAATCAAGAGGAGCTTCAGAAGACCGACCCCCTTTATTCTCTAAGTCTTTTCTCTCTTTTCTTTTCTTCTTTCTTAGATTTCTTGGTGGCTAAGTTAAATCCAAGACCAGCCTTGGTGACACCAAAACCATCAACTCTACAAATAGCAATGAAGTCATCACATCAAGGAGAAAGCTACAAGGAAGCAAGGAGAAGATTCCTTGAAGACCAACTACATCCTTCTTTCTATCTTTTCCCTCTTTCCTAATCTTGTCTTTCACTTTAGACATAAACCCCTTTTTGATCATGTTATTATCTCCTTTGAGTATGTTGGATCCTAGCGGCATAGTGAGATGAAGCGGCCCGGAGACAAACTTTACATGTCCACGTACATGAGACCTGTCCCACAAGCAAAAGTGGCTAGCCGGGTGTCTGTCTCTCTCACTATAGTGAATATCCAATTTACAAAGAGTTGTTAATAATTGTTGATCACCGTGAAGGATAGACTTAGTTATTTCTCTAAGTATTTATGCACATCATGACTAGTCCTTAGAAAAAGGGCTATCAACTTCTTAGAAATTATTTTAACTTGATGTGTTAACATCTAGTCCTTAGTTAAAATTCGACCCCAGGTGTTATGACTTTGGTCCTTAGTCATTTTTGACCAAATTCTTGCCTTGCACTTAACTTAGAATATTTTCATGGCATGTCATGCATCTCAAGTCCTTAGAAATATTTTGCACATCATGCATAAACATATTTTCCCTTAGAAGTTTTATGAAACTTGTTTGTTCATTATATATGTGTTGGTATGCGTTGTGTTGATTGTGTTTTATGTTGATTGTTGTATTGTTGTTTGTCTATATTGTTTAGATCGAACGGAGAGCTCCGAGTTACGTTGAAAAGAGTTTGTGAGCAAAGACAACTTCCAAAGGCAAGTGGCACACCTCATAAAAGTCCTAATATTTTTCTATGCATGAGTAGATTTTTTTTCCTAAGCATGTATAGGACTTAGTAGAAATGCTATGCAGACATGTTTAGATTTCCCTACTCCATTGTGTCTAGGTACCTATGTAATGACTTAGTAGGATTATTGATGCTATGCAAAAGATGTTTTATGAAAATATAAATTCTACTAAGTTAAGAAAGAACCTCCTGGGTGGATTGGTTGGATACGGAGGCGAAGTTGAGTGGCTACTCAGGACCATTTCTATGGTGTATACCTGAGTATGTGCACTTGTGGATGGCCACCCAGGGAACAAAGGGATCTGAAGAACTCCAAGTGATGTTAGCTTCCAGTGCAGCCATTGCCAATATGGGCTCTGGCTTGATCAACTAAGTTGCGTGGACTCGCCCCGGCTTGACAAGCAGATGTAGAGGGTGTTAGGTGGAACGGGTCAAGCCAGTATGGGGAGGGAAAATGCTTCTGAAAGATCTCGTCTCATTCTTCTCCTTTTCCTTATCACTTACAGAGTGTAAGGATAGTTTGGGCTGAATGGGTACAATGGTGAACGTGCACAACCTCTGCAGAGTGTAAAATCTAAGTACTTAGCCGTGTCCCCGGTACGGACAATTTGAGCAGCTGATCAAGGACGTCAACGGAGGATCCCACCATTCCAACTTCAAAATTTAAAACTTGATGGGTGAACAAGGGTAGAATGAGACAGTGGATTTCATGCCACGGATGTCTCGAATAGAACAAAAGTGTTTTCAAAAGAGTTAGGAAAAAAACTTGCTTTATGCAAAATAGCCTTGAACTCCACCAGCCAAATAAGCATATAGGTTATTAGAGTTATTCCACTAAGTGTCCACCATAGTGTCACTTGCCAGGTCCATTTTAAATGGTTCTGACCCACGTTGCTGCAATATTTTTCTTATTGCAGAATGTCCAGATGACGAGTGAGGTGTCGTTTAAAGGTTTCGAGTCTGCAACCAACATGTTTTCGCCTGTGGCAACATGAAGATGATGGAGACTCACTGCTATTGTATTTCCGCTGTTTACTATTTCCAATGCTAGCTTTCTGCTATGCAAATTGTAATGAATATTTTGTAAGTCTGGATCATCGATGTAATAAAATTGATACTTTGTTGTGATATTACATCGTAAACTGTGTGTGCAAACGAATCGATCCAGGGATTTGCACTATACACAGGGACTTGCCATTTTCTAAGTGCAGGTCCGCTACACCTCTCCTCTCTCTTCTTCCTTTCCGGCCGGCGACTCTCTGCTCTTCTTGCATCCCTCCGGCCACCATGAATCCGGCACCACCAATCACTCGCTACGGGCAGGTGCTTGCACATGGCAACACCTATCTTAACGTCGTGTACACGAACGATAGCGCTAAGGTGGCGGGTTTTCTCTCCGATTTCAAGTATTGGCTTGGCGAAGCTCGGGAGCAAGACAAGTTCATGGGTCTTGATCTCGAGTACACAGCCAATCAAGAAGATGTTGCGGTCATCCAACTATGTTTGAAGAAACGTGTCATGGTCTTCCAATGGGCAAGGTAATCCAATGTTGGGGCTTATTTTCTTTAATTTGTTGATTCGTAGGATAGGAAAATTGCATAGGATATCAATTTCTCTTTGATTATAGTGAACATAATTATATATATTGGCCGAAATGAAAGTTGCATTGCATATTGTTGTTATTCTTATATTATACATGATCTCAAATTATATAGTGGCCGAAAATGAAAGTTGCATATTGTTGTTATCAATTCTTATTATACTTGATCTCAAATTATATATTGGCCGAAAATCTTAGTTGCATTGCATATATTGTTGTTATTCTTATTATACATTATCGCAAATTATATAATGGCCGAAATGAAAGTTGCATATTGTTGTTATTCTTATTATACATGATCTCAAATTATATATTGGCCGAAATGAAAGTTGCATATTGTTGTTATTCTTATTATACTTGATCTCAAATTCTCAAATTATATATTGGCCGAAAATGAAAGTTGCACTGCATATTGTTGTTATTCTTATTATACATGATCTCAAATTATATATTGGCCGAAATGAAAGTTGCATATTGTTGTTATTCTTATTATACTTGATCTCAAATTATATATTGGCCGAAAATGAAAGTTGCACTGCATATTGTTGTTATTCTTATTATACTTGATCTCAAATTATATATTGGCCGAAAATCTTAGTTGCATTGCATATATTGTTGTTATTCTTATTATACATGATCTCAAATTATATAATGGCCGAAATGAAAGTTGCATATTGTTGTTATTCTTATTATACATGATCTCAAATTATATATTCGCCGAAAATCTTAGTTGCATTGCATATATTGTTGTTATTCTTATTATACATGATCTCAAATTATATAATGGCCGAAATGAAAGTTGCATATTGTTGTTATTCTTATTATACTTGATCTCAAATTATACATTGGCCGAAAATCTTAGTTGCATTGCATATATTGTTGTTATTCTTATTATACATGATCTCAAATTATATAATGGCCGAAATGAAAGTTTCATATTGTTGTTATTCTTATTATACATGATCTCAAATTATATATTGGACGAAAATCTTAGTTGCATTGCATATATTGTTGTTATTCTTATTATACATGATCTCAAATTATATATTGGCAGTATTTTTAACATGTGTTCCATTTGTTGTTGCAGTAGTGACAAGCAATGTCCAATACTCATGGATTTTCTTCGCAGCGGCATACATTTTGCTAGCGTTGATATAACGAATGACAAGATCAAGATGAGACGCACCTGTGGTATTCAGATACCATCTGCCTGCCACATTGATCTCCAGGACTTGTTCAGGCTTGACCATGTCAAAGACTGGAATGGCTGATATGGCAGTCGCCGTGATCGACGACGCGTACGCTGATATGAAGACAGGATTCGACAAGGAGCAGCACAAACTTTGGGAGAAGACCCCACTTGACGGTTGCAACATTGAGTATGTAGCAAAAGATGCGTACGTTGCATACGAGGTGTACCGCAAAATTAGAATCGTCAACTATGGGCAGCGTCACCTCGTACCGCGACCAGTGCGCCATGAGTCTTCAGATTCGGAGGATGATTTGTACTAGTGTTTGTAGTGCTTGAGGGTCTGCTCATGTGGAAGAGAGTAGTGTTAGTGCAAACACTTTATCTCTCTAATATTTTGTATTGCTTGAGTGTCTACTCATCTGGAAGAGAGTAGTGTTATTGTTGCAAACAATTTATCTCTAATATTTTGTAGTGCTTTAGTGTCTACTCATCTGAAAGAGAGTAGTGTTATTGTTGCAAACAATTTATCTCTAATATTTTGTAGTGTGCTTAGTGTCTACTCATCTGGAAGAGAGTAGTGTTATTGTTGCAAACTAATTTCAAGATTTCCTTTGTCATGGTTGTTTCTTATACCAATATGCACCTATTTGTGGAATATGAGATCTTTATCACAAACTATGCCTTGAAAATGACCATAAGTTGATCATTTGGCTTGAAACTTCTAGATGTCTATACATGATAGACCTTTTTGTGAATATTTTTTTGAAAATTTTGTCAAAAATAAGGTTTATCATTTTTCATAGCAACTAGTACACATATAAGGTCCCCATGCCAAAGGATTTCTTTTTTTGAAGTGTTTATCACATTATTTCATTTTTTCATAAAAAAAAGTCAAAGCTGTCGCGATGACAATTCATCAGAAGATGTAATGTTTTCTAGAACTATCAATGTTTCTGTGATATAACCACTAGTTGTGTACCTTAAAATGATTTTTCCAAAAATTTCAGACCAAGCTATCAAACAGTTGTAGTTCAAATTTGATTTACTTTCGAAAAATAGGCATAAACTCATTTAACTCGGGGAAATTAGGTAGAAATAAAGTTTATCATTTTTCATAGCAACTAGTACACATATAAGGTCCCCATGCCAAAGGATTTCTTTTTTTTGAAGTGTTTATCACATTATTTCATTTTTATTTCAATATTTATTATTATATAATCATTTTTAAAAATAAAGTAATATTTATTTTATCATTATTTATTTCAATATTATTATTATATAATATTTTTGTTTAATCAAGTAAAGTTTATAATATAAGAAATGAAAAAGTGTTTCATCATGACCGACTGGTTAACATGATTGATAAGATAGAACTATCAGTAAGTTCTCAGTTCTCTCTTAGTATCTAGTTTGAAAGGAACCTAAATGTTAAGCATGCTAGTGTTATAGCAGTCCCAGGATGGGTGACCGATCGGGAAATAGATTAAGTGTGTAGTCTTCGCAATAAAACAAAGAGATTAAGTGTGTGGGAAGGGGAAAATTAACTAGATTAAATAGTTAGACTTGAGATTAAGTGTGTAGTTAGTGATGAATTGTGTGGGTTAGTGGATAGTTAAGTGAGAAATTTCGAAATTCTAAAAAAAAAATTCAAAAAGAAATTAATTTTTTTGGAGCACCGATCGGTACTAAAGGTCTCCAGACGAAACCACGCCTTGCGGCCGACGTGGATGTCATTTAGTACCGGTCGCAACACGACCGGTACTAATGCTTGGGGGCCTTTAGTCCCGATTGGGCAGTACCGGTTGCGAAACCGGTACTGATGCCCCTGCCCGACCGGTACTAAAGAGCCGTTTTCCACTAGTGAGACTATAGTAATGACAAAATTTCTGACCTCAATGTGGAGACTAATGACAATTTTTTTCATTTTTAGATGACAATGTGGTGGAGACTCATCACATCCTGGGTTGCAGTGGTTTTCCAAATTAACCCCTGGCCGTCTCATCTTTGTTTGTGTAGAACTTTTTGTGGAAGAAGCATGGGCATTTGAGGTTGATCTGGTATGTCCCTTTGTTACCTGAATTTCTTTCTTCCTCTGCATATCGTGCACTCTTTAGGAGGAGAAATAAAGAGAAGGACCAGTTTTTGTGGTGGATTTCTTGTGATATTATTATGTGTACAAACCAGTTACTTACTTTATCTTGCACACGGTTGATTATGCATTATGAACTTCGAGTGAGCTTGTGCTCTTCTTAACTGTCCATCTCCTGGTGTAAATCATTGCTCATTGCCAAGATTGAATTGTGTTTCTCCATTTCATTCTTCATTACCCACTTCCTTTACTTTCTTTTAAAAACTATGCCCACAATTTGTATGATGCATACCAAATTTGTTTAACTCTTCACCTTGTGTTTAGGTGTGGTTCTGCTGCCAGGAAGACCTTACATGCCGGTTATTTGAATGTTCAAGTGTTGCCCATGGTTCAGGTAAAACACCATTGCTTTGTCGCAGCCATTTGTTACTCGATTTTGTAGAATCATTCCTAAAAAAACTAAATCTTCATGTAATTGTGTTAATTAGCTTTCACATCAACCCCCAAATTTGATAAACATGCAGGTGCCACTGACATCCATCAATAGGCGGAAGTGCGGCTATAGTCATTTGTTTTCGGAAGTGATCCGATGATATTATGCGGGGTTCTGACCAGAATATTTTTATTTGGGCTTCCAAATTATGTTTATCTTCCAAATTATTGATTTGACTCCATATTTGTGATAATGAGATCCATTAGTCCGTACTTGTGTTCTTATGCTTATATTTTGATTCACTGAATATGTAAATTGATTCTTTGGCTTTCATGGTTTTCTGTCCTGTTTTCGTATTTTGTTGATGTCTAATGGCATGGAAAATAGAAATAAGGTTTGGTATAAATGGCTAAAACTGGGACCTAGAGAACAAAAAAAAATAGTGGGGGTTGCAATCACCATATGCTTTCGTTAGTTCATTCTGTGAGATACATCCCTGTTTTCATCATGCTTGGAGCTATTTGTTCATTTCTTTGTCCTCTCTATTAAGTATCATGCCTTCCTATGTTGGTCTTATCTCTTAACTATTGCACATTTATCTATACATGAAGCAAGAAATGGCTGTCAATATCCATGATGGTAATAAGTAGTTGTTATTCTCCTTTTTTTTTGTGAAATCTCTTTATCTGAGTGATTAGTGGGCATTTGGTTCTCTATTTTTCTGAGTTAGCCTATACTAGGAAGTATTATTCAGATATCCACATAGGAAGGTATCAATTCAATCGACAAGGCACAAAATACAGTCAACATTTGGCCTTTTGTTTGTGTTTTCTGTTAGCCCATAATTAGTCATGTACTCCTGCTAAAGTAAAATCAAAATAAAGTCTTAAACTTGGTAAGTTAATAATAACTTAGTATTTTGATTAGTTTGCATTTGTTATCCCTTTTTGGTATTGTTATTTATGATTTACTAAATTGAATGGCATTTATTTGAGTATAGTTTTCAGCTTAATTCCTTCAGTTTGTCTATAACAATGTATCAGTGTTAGCTTATTGATTCCTTCTCATGGTTTTCCTCTTCAATACGTGGACTTCTGAAAAGGATGGCTTGGGTGGGTTATTACTCTAATTATTTGAAAGCTACTCTATTGATCTTAATATGTTGGAAAAATCATTCTGCTGATTTTGTATCCACCAACTTATAGGCTCTGTTTTCTCTTATTTGTATCTATGTTATTTGGGTTATCAGTTGCTTGTGCAATTGGATTTGGTGTTAAGTACTGCACACTGGGTACTGGGTGCCTGCTTCTAGCTACCCATTGTTGGTGTTCTATTTTTGCATCATCGCCAGGACTGCCTTTGTCTGCCTTTATCTATTCGTTGAGATCATGTCTCCAGTCTCCAGTGCCCAGTTTTTATTGTTGAATTGAAGAAAACATGCCTACCAAGACTCTTATGGCCTTATTTAAGTGCCTTTGTTCACCATTTTGTAGGTAGTTGTGTATTTTGATGGGCTTATTTGTTGATTGTATTTCTTTCTGAGCAAATGGAAGTCATCATTTGTTGATTGTATTTCTTTCTGAGCAAATGGAAGTCCTAGCTAGATGTTTATTGTCTGCAGGTCACCGCCTGCAGAAGATAGATGTATGCTTTTAGGTTATTTTGCATTGTTATGGATAATAAAATAAAACTTATTAGTTATGATCTTAATTGGTAAACCATGCATCTAATGTTGAGGAGTGACCTAAATGGTTGGGTTTGGGTGGCAGATTGCGTTGACAACGACCAACATTGGTGCAGAAAGGTTCAGTGATTATTTGCGTGCTGGAGGTGTGTGCTCCCTTCCTACCCACCTTCGTTAGATGCTCCTTATGCTGTTTATTTTGTATCCTTTATTCTCAGTCCTTTTAATCTCCCGTGACAGAGGATTTTGTTGGTGCTCGCACTAGAACTAATTCCCCTCTAATCCTTTTTTTACATGGGTTTGCTGTCAGGTTCAGATCTCCGGCTCAGATGATTTTCTCCTTTCACGCAACATACATCGTGTGAAGGAAGATGACACTGAACAAAGATGAACTGGCGGCACGCTGATTTGCTAGATAAGTTATTTCCAAGCCATCATTGTGACTAGAGCATTAAGCACGGTACAGCTTGAGAAAACTATCTGGTATGTTTTCTACAATTTAAGATCATTCTAATCATCGATTGGTTTTCTTTTACAGTGTTGAGCTTTCTAACAATCTTTCAGCTAGGAGGCGGAAGACAAACCTGCTACCCTATTAGACTACAGGTTCATGTTACGTGTTGCTTTCAGGTCAATGTTCATGTCAATCTTGAGAAATAATTGATGAGCTGTTATTAGATCTTAACATTTGGAAATAGAAGATGAGTGCTCACATATTTATTGCCAGCTCCATGTCTTATGATTATTGTTCCTGGTCACATATAGAGTTTTTTTGTAAACATTGTGGGATTGTCAGTTACTTTTCATGCATGATGGTTGAATTGATTGCTTCTTTATTTTCTTCCTCTATGGAATTCATGGATGTGTTTTTCTGTACTGAATCATTCGCATTGTTGATTCCAAGATTAATTTGTGTATATTATTAATGAAATAATTTTTAACAAGGAAGTGTATGATGTACAAATTTTTCTGTTTGTTGCGACTAGAAAGTATGTCATGCCCTTTTAAGCAACTATAGTGTATTTTTAGCTTTGTCCTTATAATGTACATATTCAGCTTTGTCCGAAAAAGAGAATGGCATAACCAGATTGTTATTCATCAACCTACAGGGTGCACAGTTGGAGCGCAATTGTACACTGTTGCCGCTTGAGATAGCATAACCAGATCACCAGCGTCATTCTCCAAGGCTGCTGCTAGCTACTGCCTCCCTGACCAGCAATGTGAGCCATCATTTATACTATTATATAGATTTTTGCATGAGAGGATCAGTGAAGATGTTATTGACACATACATATTTGAAAAATGGTTGTTTAAAATTATCAGGTCTGAGGCAAGTATGCTATTAAGAACCCTTTTTTTGGGCTGCTTTAGGGACACATCAGTTAGCGATTTTTATTATGACAACAAGAGCTCAACTGAATTAACATGAAAAATGGCCAGCGCAGATTACCTGGTATAAGTGCCATTTGGGTGAGTTGCTTACTCCAAATTATGAGGTATGGATATGATCTCATCCATCTTGATGAAACTGGGATCTCTATTTTTTCGTTTTTGGCTTATACATTTTGAAGCTAGCATGTCAATGTCCATGGATGATTTTTACCATAGCTGCTAAATAATCACACGAGAAGAGACATTAAAAGTATGACTTAGATCTAACAATGTGGTCTACGACCAAAATAAGAAGAATTGTAGGAGAGGGTTGTAGATATTAAAGATAGGTAGAAATAGTCTGTGTAGTTCTTAGTTGAGCTCTAAGGTTATCAGCTGTTGCGGTCACATCTTTAGCGTACTCATATAATGTTCTTGCTAGAATATATGTTCATTGTTCACAGCTCACAGTTTTCTAAAAAGATGTGGACTTCATTTTAGTTTTGCATCTTTTTCAACCTTAACATGGTAATTCTTGGCATTCATTTTAACCAACTCCAATATATGTTTAACCTATACGTGATTAGAAGAACAATGATCTGATAAACTGCCTACTCTTAGAGTCTTACTGTTTAAGTGGACCTAATACATCTCTTCAACTAGCAGTATACTATTTATTATGCTGAATGCAACTATCTATAGTATGGATCCTCGATTTTCCCAAACATTTCGCTAAAGCCATTCTTGCATGTTCGGTTTCTTCTAATTGTCCAGTGCTATGTGGCTGTATGGGGTTTCTGAAACTGCTCCCATATGGGAGCTAAGGTACTATCTCAAGCTAATTGTTAAGAACTATTTAATAAAGTCTAGGCATCTCTTGCCCTAGGAATAATGTCGATTCTAAATATCTCCATTTATGTAAGATTGTCCATTTTTCCTTCTGAAATAGAGAGTGCCGAAGGAAAATTTCCTTATGTCTCAGTCCGCTTCAATCTGTTGTGATTTTTCATACCATCTTTACCAGCAATGTTGGTTCATGCATGTCTTCTGAGTTGCTACTACATCTTTCAAAGTCTCTCGCTTATATAATTTTAAACTTCTATGTTCACTTATTCCTTGAATGAATACCCTTTTCTGTAGTTGATCTACTGTTTATCAACACAATCGAATGTTCGATAGTGGACATGAGAAGTAAGATGTTTAGTTTGTTTATCGTACTGACTATTTTTGTTCTCCGAATAATTAGAAGCATTTGTTAGGACGACCTCGAGGTGAAGTGCAATGCGTTCACTTGCATGCCCGGCTCAGGTCCTCTGTCTGCGGCAGCTTTAAGTGGCTTAAGGCCAAGCTCTCCAACGTCTGCTAAGGTGGCTTCTGAACTCTGCTCTCAACCTCTCCAATAATCCATGAGCCTCTCTCGATATATGCATATCCATAAAGAAGTGTGTGTGTGTGTTAGTACTACTGCTTCTGTACATGCATACATGGCCATGTTACTGCATATAATTGTGTGTACATGCCATTATTATACATGCATGAACTACTATGTGTGATGTTAAGAATCAATTTCAGGCAAAACTGGGCAGTGGCAGTCTCGGTGAAGCTTCCATTTGAATCCACGTTAAGTATCATGGAAGCTGAAATAATCTGACACTATGAGCATTAGATGTTTTATCTAGGATGTACCGGAAATAAATAGCACCTTTTTATTGAACTAGAAGCTTTGGTTAGAGGGACCGTCGCAGAGGGTGTAAGGTTGACCATTCGGAGAAGGAAGTGCAAGATTTTGACATAGAAGCTTTATTCAGTAACTGTATAATCTTTTTCTATTTTACTATTGGGCAGTTTCCTTGCGTATTTTATTTCTTCCAAAATGAAAATACAAATTTTGTAAGAGTGAGTAAGAACATAGAACTATTAGGTAGTCATGTCATCTAGTATTGTTTCATTTACGATTCCTCGCAAAAAAGGACAAAGAACAAGGTAATACTGATCTCTAGATGAACTGGGCATTAGGATCCAATTATGTCTCCCCTTTATCTCTTTTATGCTCTCCTACAAGAAATGCTGGTGCCGACCTCAAATATTGTATATGTAAATTAAGATGTATAATGTTGACAATGCTTTTATGTTTAACCTGAATAATGAATAATGAAACTCAGCTTTATTTTGTGAAACTATATGTGCAATCGTTGGGAGCATTAGACCCCAATGCTATATTATTTATTTTGTCACGACATCACGGTCGCAAAAGATGGCCCTCTAACAGGGAGCTCAACCATCACTGGTTAACCTTTTAGACACCAGGTGGTACGCCAGCAAGCAACACCCATATTTTGTTCATGCTACTTGAGCTTTGGAATATTTCTCCTACTTTTTAATGTGTTCTGAATTTTACCCATAAGCAAACATTGTCTAGACAATTGCCTGGTTTAAATTACCCATATTTTCTTCATGCTACTTGAGCTTTGGAATATTTCTCCTACTTTTTAATGTGTACTGAATTTTCCCATAAGCAAACATTGTCTAGACAATTGCCTGGTTTAAATTACCCTATTAGGATCAGACCAATCCTCCATTTTTCCTTAAAGAATGTATTGGGATGGTTGACTATAAATTTGTCTGTAAGGTATTCTAAATCCCTCTGAGGCTCAAACCATAAATATAACCATTCATCCCCGTTGTAAATTAGTGTATATATTATCCTACTTATCTAATATTTATATCTTCTAAAATAGATTGTTTAAGATTTTTGTGGAATCATTCTACTGAGTTAGGACATGATGCCTCAGTTGACACAATCCCTACTACGCAATCCTCAGTTTCATATAATAGTTTACGAAGTAAATTAGTGAGGAGGTTAAAAACAGAGTACAATAAAACATAGATTTCATCAGAGAAGTTGTATGCCCTCATAAAAACATGTAATGCTCATTCATTTCTACCCGGATTAATCTTCATGTTGAAGTAACCTCCAATATGAATTATGAGTATGTTTACTTTCTTACAATATTGGTATTTTTGTTACCATGTTTCCAGTGGGCTTTTGGGTTTTGCTTGACATGCTTGCTCAATTCTTCCTTTTTTGTGTGCAGCTGGTCGTTTTTCTGGAGATCGTTGTAGGGTGCTACAGCGGGTGGTAATTTTACACTTTCCTGTTGGTTTTAGGATCATGCCCTATTGTTGGTAAGCTTTAGGATTTGATGTACGCTTACATTAGGTTGGGAACGACCTTACTCATATGCTCAGTAACTTAACGTAGTTAGGTCTGGAGCACGGATTGTGGAGGTCTATATTTAAGTTCTTATCCATGGTCTGAGCGAATATTCATGTATTCTTTAAAGATACATTGTCCACTGCTAGATAGATAAAACAGTTCATATTATCCTTCAATTATTCACGTGTGTGTCCGCATAACATTTTGTTATTAGAATGGTTAGTAGTTACAGTACTAATTTCTTCTTGCATTCTATAGAGCATTCCAGTATGGTTACTTTCTGATCTTTCCCTGCCATGAACCGAAGTATCTTATTTCTTGCTGCCCCATAAAAGTAGGAAAATGGTTAATACCAGGTTTTATTTTTGTAGCACAATGTGACTGGTTGGGGGGGGGGGGGGGGGGGGGGGGGGGGGGGTTATTAGTTTATAACTAGCTAATGCAGTGTTGCATTGCATCACACTGAGTCAGATTCATTTATAGCTTAATATTGAGATTTATGCTGTTGCATTCTTTTCTGACCGCCTTTCCCCTCGTGCTCTTATTCGTGGCTATTACTACAGGTGTCAAACTGAATACTAAATATACAACAGTGAAGGTTGATGGTCCGAGGCCTATCTATGCCCAGGCAGTCACATTGTTGCATCTCGGTCTGCCAGTTGTACCTGCTGTTGGGTTTAGATAGGCCTCCCTAATAGTATATGTATGATGGTATGTATTTATTCTACCGTAGAGCGGGTAACACTATACATCCATGCCTTCACCATCTATTTTGCTGATGTAGTTTGTTATCTTCGTTGATGCCAACTGAAGGCTTTGTGGCTGTTTGTAAGGCTGTAGCTATCTATCCAAAACACCTCATGAATGTAAACCTTATGTGTGGGAGGAATGTGCTATAAGATTTAAGCAACCACTACTATGTCTACTATATTTTTCTTATTCTCTATCATTTTACCAATTTGAGCAAGGCACAAATTTAAGTTATCTTTCTTCTATTGTTTATATGAAAGTATTTCTTGTTGTTGGTTGATGTGTTGACGTCTATATGTATTGGCTTATTTTTTCGAACTACTTTACTTCAAAGTTGTCATAATTAACTATGTCAATCTACACGTTGTTATGAATAATAATAGCTTGGCTTTTCATCACAATAATGTCAATATGTATGCCTTTACGAATAATCTTTTCTTGGCTTTTCATCACAATGATATCGTCGCTTTGTGTTATAAACTGTTGCGATCATATTTAACCAATGTCAATCCCCTGTTAGCGACATACTATAGCGGTTTTAAAGCAATAGCTTATCAACATGGTGCTCACCACTCCGTAATAAACTAACAAATATTTACTACATGGTTTCATCTCTATGCTAAGGCAAAAATCTAACTTTATCTTTCTTTTATCTGTTTACATTAAAATATTTCTACTTGTTTGTCCAACGTTGCTATCGATCTCTATTGGCTTATTCTTTCATACTATTTTATTTTGATGTTGTCAAAATTTATAATAATGAAATAAATGCTTTAACTAATAATATTTCCTACCTTTTAACATTGGCATGACGGTGTTCATGTTGACCATATGAAAAATGTGCATAACATATGAAAATCATATAAGTGATAAGAAAGATAGCATATGTTTCTAGCCTTATTATTTTAGAGGTCCTCTCTTTTTTAGATTTAGTTCATGGTAGTTGCAACATTAGCTATGAATGTCGTGTTCATGTTTCAGGTGCTACTACAATTATCAGCTTTTTATAGATCCACTGTCCTGGTTCTTTGTAAGCTTTGGTGATGGTGATGCCCCCAGTCTAGCCCATTAAATGTATAAGTAACCACCAAATATTACTTGCGTTTGTACCCCTCATGTTAACAGTGTTAACTGTTTTGCACCCGGCAATTGACAACATCATGTTCTTCAGGCATGATTGATTCTTTTTGTATTGTCTTAGGGTTAATGTACCTGAGTGGATGTAATGGTTCTCAGGATTGTTATGTTGTGCCTGTAAATATAATCTGTTAGTAATACTTCCCTCGATGACAATCACTTTTCGATTTTCATGCTGCTTGAAGCGAGTGGTGTCTACCTGGTTGTGCTCAAGCTATTGAACCACATCCAGTCGGACCCTTATGATGAAACATTGTTTGGTGCAAGAGCCCGTTGATCCTTAGACTAGGTTGTTGTAGAATGTGCGTCTGCCTTCCGTCAACTATGTTCTTTAATACTCTAGGGTTTAGGATGATCATTTTAAACTCTTTATGAAGGCATGAATATAGCTTATCTTATCTGTTTTCTTTGTTTATATGAAAAACTTTTAGTTGTGTGTCCATGTTGCCATGAATATCTATTGGCTTAGGTTTTCAAACTACTTTACTTTGATGCTGTCATAATTTACAACGTCAAGGTATATGATGTTACTAATGATGTTTTGTTGGCTTTCATCAAGATGATCATTTTGACTGTTGACATGATGTTTTACCAATGTCGATTCACTCTTACGAACGTTTCTATGGCGGTGTAAGTGTAATAGCCTATCAATAGGATGCTCATCCCCTCACCTATTTACTCTTTAGAAAAAAGGTGGCGCGCGGCGAGTGTTCAAGGTCCCACGTCTGCGGTATTTACAATGCCTACCTATATGCTGGAGTTTAAAATCTTCTTTTATCCTTATCCTTATAATTATCCCTTTCATTGTTTTCATGATGTTATACAAATGTCCAGAACCACCCCCCCTCCACCCTCTTCCTAATCAACATTGATGTGTCGTGTTTGACTAATAGTTTGCTAATAGGGTGTTTCACCCTTTGGATGTACTCTTTAGAAACCAGGTGGCGCGCGGCAGGCCGCGCCCCAAGTCTAGTAAATGTAAGATGAGCATTCCTAATATGCCATGGATGTCCATATAGTTGTGGAATCCCCGCGTTCATTACAAAACCTCACAATCCCATTTTGCTTTCTGTTAGGAAGAAACCAACTGTGTTGATCGTCAAGATTTCTTCTTCTGGCCTTGTCCCGTTCAACTGAACCGGCCTGGTCCTTTCCTTCCCTTGACAATGTTTTTAATAAACAAACAGTTAAACTTGCAGTCCATGGTGACCAACAATCTAGATCTTGACGTTGCCCCCCTTCGACATGAAGGGCATAAAGGTTGGCGACATCATCGCACTAGGGACGTGAAGGGCCTATTGTGCTGGGCTGCGCGGAATGACGCGTTATGGACAGAGAAGTCAGTGCGGAAGTTGCAAGAAAATGTTGAGGGCACGGAAAAGAAATTATTATGTTTCGTGGGCGCCAACCCAATTTAAACCCTCTAAAAAGACATTTCTTCACAAGTTTATCCAAAGCTAGGGGGAAGGGGACGGAGGTCAGCCTGTTCATGATTTGGTTTGAAACCGGTCAAACCGTGAAACCAAACCTAGTTTCACACCGGTTTGAAAAACCGTGGAACCAGCGATGATGACGGTGATGCGTTGGCCGCCGTTGAAGTTGAGTCCCTCCTTAACCACGTGCCCATTGACGTCCTGCCCGGCCAGTTCGCTGCGCCCTCCCCTTCGGTCTGCTCACGTGAGCGTCGGCAGCTACAGACCGCCTGCTCGTCCCGCTCGCTCGTGCTAGACTCGGTTGCGCCTTCCACGCACCGGTGCCTTGCCGCGCTTGCATCCAGGCAACCTGTTGATTCTGCTACTATCATCTTGTGCCTGGCTCGCATAGGCTGGGAGGCGTGCATGGTCATGCAATACAGATCAGACGGACCCAAGGACGCTGACTATTACGTTGTGGCGTAGCTCGCCGTCAATGAAGAGACGGGCGGCGATGCACTGGGGAGGTTGACATGGACGAGGCTCTGGTGGTCCTTGGGCTCGGAGAAGACGACGAAATGGCACGAGACGACACGACTAGCTTGATGGAGTTGGTGGCGTCCTCGAATTCGACCCGGAGCGGCGGTGGAGCACGAGCGGAGGCGCGGTTGCTCCGGCGACCTTCGGGTGAGCACACTACGCTCCAAATGTCGCGTGCAAAAATCGTACGAGCGGTCACACAGGTGCATCAATACATGGCGGAAGAGATGGAGGGGGTCTCGGGCTCTGGGCGTTGCTCACCTCGCCGGAATTAAAGAAACACCGGTGAGGAAAGCTTCAGCCTGGCGACACGATTCAAGAGTGAGGGAGAGGGGAAATGGAGACAAGGACGCGAGCAATTGAAGGAGGTCGAGGGTTGTACCGTTCAAGCTCTAGAGAGGGTGGGGGAGTGGAGGGAGTGGGCGCGGTTGAGGTGTCATGGGCGAGCTGGAGGTTAGGGATGAGGTCCGCTGTTAGGTGCGGCTGGGTGGTCAGGGAGAGAAGGAGAGAGAGGCCGGGGTGGGCTGGTGCTGGGCTCGGCCCATTAAACCATTTTTATTCGATTCTGTTTTCCTTTTCTATTTTCTAATTTCTTTAATATCTTTTTTTTATTCTTCCAAATCAACTCAAACTAGTTTCCAAAAATTTGTAAAAATAATATCTACCATTTAATATATTCAAGTACCAATTTCAAACACATTTCAAAATTTGAAAATTCAAAATGTGTTTATATGCAATTTGACAATTTTTATGAATTTTGAAATAGAGTTTTAATAAAGTAATTGCGGCTAAGAAAATAAATCCAGAAAAATACAACAAAATACATATGTTGGAAATAAGCTATTTAAACTCATTTTTTTCATAATCAAATAATTGAATCAAAACCATATTTTAAAAATAGAGTTTGCTCTAGTTTAAAGGCTTTATAAATATTGTCTTAGGGTTTATCGAGCACCCAAAAATAATATTTTAAATTATATAATTTAACAAAAACCATTTTAGAAAATAGGATTTTTTTTAATTTAATTTAAAGCACTTTGCAAATATGGTTTTAGGGTTTAATAAGTATCTAAAATAATTATTTATAGCTCAAACCTCAAGATTGAAAATAAATGATTATTCATTCAATTAATATCATCATACTTTATGAATAAGTCATAATAATCCTTTTCATATCATTTTCTTGGATACTACTGATTTTATTTTAATAATAAACAAAAGTTCTTAATTTTAGTGATTTTTTAATCATTTTAAAAAAATTGGATGTTACAAATTTGAAATTTCAAGGTTGAAAACTCTATGTGTGACCTTTTTGGTTGAAACTGCACATGCACATGGCGTCGTTAGAATGGTGTTCCCTTGCTGAACATAGTGTTTGAAGTTTGATGAGAGTTCTCCCTAACTGAGAACTCGTGATCTAACCCCTGTGTTTGGATCCAGCAACTAGATTGTCATGTGTGACGTTCCGTTTTTGAAAGGCATCGCTGTTGGATCACCTCTCTTGTACCGCTCGATTTGATATCATTGGTGGTTGGTAATAAATTTTGTTGCAGCCGTTTATTTATCTTTCTTTTCCTTTTTAATAAAACTAGTAACCGTGCACGTGCAATGCACGTCTCATAAGTCAACTAATGCATTTGAAACCAAATTCGTTATAGCCCCGTCCAAAAGCAGAATCTGATTGAATCATATTTGCATTTTTTATCCATAATATTGTTTATCATCTACACAACGCCATAATAATTGAATAGACCATGTTCCAAATTTGCAAACAAACTATTTAAAACTATGACAGAAGCAAAAATTTGAGGCCAGGATGGTACATATTAGTAAGCTTTCTCTGACACAGAGATTAATTTGCATGTGCTGCTCGTGTGTGGTATGAATTAGTGTTGCTGACGACGACGTGCTCCTAGTCTCTCCTTGGGGTAAAAAGCAGTAGCTGCTCTAATACTTTTTTTTTGACAGGAAAAAGTGGGGATCTTATTTTACCGGTGGATCAACATAAAACTTCGTATGGTAATCTTTGCATGATCACCGATTAATGGGCTACTGCTACATGTACAGAATCTGAATAAGTATTTACATGACAATATTGAATGTAGGGGAAAAAGAATGGTGGGCCGGAGAAACGACATTCTGCGGCGATCACAGCCTCTTTCTTAACATTGTTCGGTAAATATTCCAAGTCCACACAAGAATGAACATCATGAGAAGCGAGGCCACAGTCGTCCAGAATACAATCAGCCATGACGGCATTGACTTGGGGAAGAGACCATGTCCAAACTTGATTATTATGGCGTTGTGTAGATGATAAACAATATCATGGATAAAAAATGCAAATATGATTCAATCAGATTGATAAAAATATGCAAATATTATGGATAACCAAATTCGTTATAGCTGTTCTAATACTTGATTTGACTGAGAACAGATGCGTTTCTTACCTGCATGTCATAGAGATACCGTTATTGAAGTAGAGCAGAGGGGCAGAGGGCGCTGTAGTTCCCGGCCAATGTTGAGGCCTGAGGTAGGCTGTCGATCTAAAAAAATATCTTTGTTAGTTCATTGTTCAGTGAGTTCTTGTGTTACGACATCACCAATGTCCATATATGCCGCGCTGTTTCACTTGTGTGGCAGTCACCCGACCAGCATCACGCCGGCTTGGACGCAGTGATGTACTCGTGGACGGACCTGCTGTTGGGCTCGTCGATCACGACGAACGGAACTTGACGTGGTCGTCAGACAATGAATGAACGTACGGCTGAAAGGCGGCAACGGCCGGTGCACTTTGCGTCTCCTCCACCAAACAAACCACTGTGCGAGTTCTTGGTAGTATGGCCGGCGTCGCCATGGACATATGTGTGCAAGTTCAGGATGTCAGGTTTGTCGAGGCGGAGTACTACGGCGACGCCGCCGACATGCGCCAGCTCGCTCGGGACATCGCCACCGAGGTGTTCTTCCAACTTGTGACAGAGCTCGAGGTGGTCAGGCTGCCGGCCCCAACCTCGTTTGATTTCGTCGCCACCGAGGTTTTCTTTTTTAGATAAATGGAGCTTTATTATTTAAAATGTTTAAGCATTACACCCAGCCTCTGCATAATCAAGATGCACACAGTCGAAAATAGTCTGAGATTCGAACCAAATAAAAGAGGCGAGTTACCTATCAAAGAAAATGTAAAACGCCTAAGGAGGTGGAGGGTCAATCCGCAAATTATGCTGCCACCCATGTCGGGATAAAAAGTCTCTCGCCGTATCCTCCAGTCTTATACATACCTCCATAAACAGGTCTCGGTGCACCACACGTTGCAACTGAGACCACAAACGGAGAGTAGCAGTAGTCCCGTAGATAAACTGCATAAGAGAATAATTTTTATCATTATCATTTCTACATAGACAGAGCGACCATATTACGGCAAGCGCTCCTCTCCTAATAAGTTGTTTGAACCTATTATCCACCCCATACAGCCAATTGCCAAAAATATTGGCAATACTTTTGGGTGGGTAAATAGTAGAACATATTTGGATAATAGACCATATAGAACTAGCAAAATTGCACTCGAAGAATAAGTGTTTGATCGTCTCGTCCTTATGACAGAAGACACACTGTTTATTACCAGTCCAATTGCGTTTTGCAAGGTTGTCTTTAGTAAGAGTAACACCTCGACGAAGATACCACGCAAAAACTTTATTTTTCTGTGGAATCTTCATCTTCCAGATTTTCTTATTATTATCAACCGACACATCTGGTTTGATAAGAGATGTATACATTGAGCCCACTGACAACTTTCCACTATTGTGTAAATTTCATCGAAACTCATCAGTCCCTTATGTCAAATTGACAGAAGCTAGACGCTGAAGCAACTCATGCCAAGCGACTAATCTGAGACCAACAAGATCTCTCCGGAACGTCATCGTTGGGGGATTGTTCACCAACACTTGAGCAAGCATATCGCTCTTATGACGTCCTTGGACTATAGCATATAATGCTGGATATTGTTCTCGGAGTGTGGTAGAACCTAGCCACTTATCCTCCCAGAATCTTATCTCCGACCCATCCTTAATGGAGAAAGAGCCATATGGAAAAAAGAATTTCTTAGTCGCCATTAAGCCGACCCAAAAATGTGAATCACCTGGTTTTCATGAAACCTGTTATAACGCACTTGAGCCAATGTATTTCCTCCTAAGAAGAGGTTGCCACACCCCATCTTCGGTCAGAAACTTAAACAACCACTTACCAAGTAGAGCTCTATTCTTGACCTCAAGATCATGAATCCCTAGACCACCATGGTCCTTAGGGCAACAAACTACATCCAATTTTGCTAGGCGATACTTCTTTTTTTCACTATCACCTTGCCAAAAGAATCTAGATCGAAAGTAGTCCAATCGATACAAGACCCCATTAGGTGACTGGAAGAAGGATATCATATACAGTATCATATTAGTAAGTACTGAATTAATGAGCACGAACCTACCATCCAGGGATAACAATTTTCCTTTCCAACTACTCAATCATTTTTGAAGTCTTTCTTCAACATGTTTCCATTGAGCTATCGTTAGCCTCTTAAAATGGATAGGAATGCCAAGATAGTTAATTGGAAAACTGGCCAATCCCACAGCCGAATAACTCAGCATATTGGGCAGCCTCGTCTTGGGCGTCGGCAAAACAAAACAATTCACTTTTATGGAAATTGATTTTAGGCCGGAGAGTTGCTCAAAAGCTGATAATATTAATTTCAGGTTTCGAGCCTTCTCCATATCATGTTCCATAAAAAGAATTGTATCGTCAGCATATTGGAGAATGGATAATCCGCCATCCACTAGATGCGGAACCACTCCAATAATTTGCCCATCCAATTTCGCACGTTCAATGATTATGGCTAACATATTAGCAACTATATTAAATAATATAGGAGATAATGGATCGCCTTGTCTTAATCCCTTTTTCGTTTGGAAATATCGACCAACATCGTCATTCACTTTGATGGTAACACTTCCTCCGGAAATGAAATTATGTATCATTGCCCGCCACTCATCTGAAAAGCCTTTCATTCTAAGTGTTTGTTGCAGGAAGGACCATTTGACTTTATCGTAGGCCTTTTCGAAGTCAATTTTTAGAATGACTCCATTAAGCTTCTTCCGATGTAACTCATGCACTATTTCATGAAGGATCACAAGACCGTCAAGTATATTGCGACCTTGCATAAAAGCAGTTTGAGTAGGGCTCACAACATGGTCAGCCATCGAATTTAGTCTAATAGTAGCGGTTTTCGTGAAGATTTTGAAGCTAACGTTCAGAAAACAGATAGGTCTATATTGCTGGATCCTTTCTGCTCCATTAACCTTATGCAACGAAATTATCTCACCGACATTTAGACGAAATAGTTCGAGTTGTCCAGCATGCAAAGCATGAAACATCTCGATTAAGTCCGATTGGATTACATCCCAAAATGTTTGATAAAACTCCGCGGGAAAACCATCCGGACCCGGTGCTTTGTTGTGTTCCATTTGGAATACCGCTTTCTTAACCTCCTCCACAGAATAGGGAGCTGTAAGATGCGCGTTTTCCTCATCGGATACTTGCGGAATATCATCTGTTTGGCTTTCGTCTAGCGTGAAATTATCCACCTCCGGTGCACCAAACAAATTTTTATAATACTTTGTGATGTAGGATTTTAGTTGCTCGTGTCTTTCAATCGTGCCCTCGTCTTGGACGAGAGAGTGAATGCGTTTCTTTCTATGTGTTCTTGCAACTTGTGCTGGAGCTCGAGGTGGTCAGGCTGCCGGCCACAACCTCGTTTGATTTCGTCCAACAGGAGTTGGGCGGCACAACGCCTTGGCAAGAAGAGCAATTGATCGCTGCCATGTGGAGCAATCAATCGGAAGTTGCAGATTGCTGGCTCGAGGATAGGAGTAGCCACAGCGGCGTCTCGATTTTCTTTACTATTAAATGGGAGTTCGTACGTAGGTTCAACCGAGAAGTGAAAAGTTTCCACCGCACATTCGACTGCGATTGCCTCGTCGCGCATAGGCCCATCTATCCATGGTTTGGCGGCTTGGCCCAACTCCACCGAGACCTCGTGAACCCTTCCCCACATCTACGCTACGGTAGCCGCCACCAACTCGATCAGCACCCCGTGCGGCGGCCGGCGGCCCTCGCGCCTCCCCCCTCGATGGAAGAAGCGACGCACACGACGTATCCGGCTACGCCCAGCCCCGCCCTCGAAGGATGAAGCGCCGCACACGCACCTCCAAGGATTCCCATCTCCCAAGGAGGAGGAGGGGAGGACGAGGAGGAGAAGGTCGTGGTCGGGTGGAGGCCGGTGGTGCCCGTGCTTGGAGTGGAGTTGGCTAAGAAGGAAAAAAGATTGACCTTTTCTGTCCGCGATGTGTAGCTCATCGCGAACACCCTGCTGGTGACCTCAACACGGTCACCCATGGCTGAGTGGCCCGCATCGCCACCAAGCTGAGTCCATGGAGCCCTGCTCCAGCGTCAAGGACAGGTGGGTGTCTCTCACTCGCTTACTATGGGTTATTTGTGGAAATTTGATTGTTGTTCCTGCTAGCATCTGCTCTGGTTACATGATCATTATATTGTTGTTAGTTTGGATCCATGGTAATTTCGTTACTTTCATGTCTCTGGTAAATGTTTTGTGTAAATATTGGCGTACTTCTTGTTTAAAATTCGAGCTAAATAGTTCTTCTGTGTTCTACTGTTTGTACTTGTACAGGATTGGGTACACTATGATCACCGATGTAGAGAACTAGGGGCTCATCATTCTGGGCACGGTGGGTAGAATCGGCCCCTTCCTTTGGTGCTTACAGCCCCAAATTTTGTTCTTATGCCGTTTGGGAATGGTTTGGGGTTACACACTTGCTGCAATATAATCGTTACTTGCAATTTTGGTGCTATATCTTTTGACACAAAAAATTGGCATGTGTAGTATGAAATAATTCGATAGCCGCCTGTATGCAAAAATAGGTGCAAAATTGGTTTATTGAGCATTCGATTTGAAGTGATTTTCATGTCTATATTTATTCCTGACAAGGTATATCTGATGTATGCATATCCATGGTGGATCAAGTGGAATCCGTACACTTCGTACCTCACAGTTAAGGTTTTTGTTACTGCAGGTTTGTTGTTTCGGATAGACACATATACAGGCAAGTGTTTTTGAAAGTGCGCAGGTATCTCAGTTATGCTTATGTTTAGGAAGTGAAGAAAAAGGGGCTGATTTCAAAGGTTTGGCTACGGATGTATGCATAAACTACAAAACAAAATACTTTGTAGCACGGATCAAAGAAAAATACTATTGATTCCATGACTACTGATTATGTGCAGTTGCTGGACTACGGAACAAAAGCCTTACTGCTAAGATCGTTAGCGAGGTGGAGAAAAATGTGTGGTCGCCGTTGTGTTAGATATAGTGAAGGTGGTGATTTACAAGCCATTGACTCTGTCTGAAGTAGTTCAAGATCACAAGCTGATGGAATCAAGCTCCCACATTGGCAAAATACTACTGATTCCATGACTACTGATTCGAGCACTGTCTAACTATGTGTTGGCATATGCTTTATCTTGCCAGTGGTTCTTGAAGTGCTGATGACATCAAAAATATATCTTGAAAATCACTCAATAACATCTGACACTTTTTTTTAACAATTCAATATAAAGTTCCGACTTGTTTTCTATACAATAGTAAATTGTCTGATGCCTTAGGTAATCGTCGTTTTTATTCATATGTCGTGAATCAGATAAGATACTTGCATTGTCGACGTACTTACTATCATGCCCAACAAAAGTGACCGCATCGTGCTCTAGAAACGGTGTGATGTCTCGTTTACCAATGTGGCAGCTCCTGCTCTTTACTTCAACTCACACCAAAGCGTGGTGCTTTCCTGAAGAAGGTATGTGACACTGCGATTACCTTCTGACTGCTGGGCACTTGGGCAATTACTGCTTTTCTACTGTTATCTTCTTCGTCCTTCACATACACAGGATGTTAATTACCTGTGCACTTTTGCATCTCAATGTCTATTTTGCAGAAACCGGAATCATGGAGGCTGACATTCTAAACCACCTTAGGAAATAAGGAGAACTCTCTATACATGATTTCACTAACCTTTGGCGGCGCTATTTTGGGCCATGTTAATGATCAGCTCTTCTGGAAGTGTTGCCCCAGGTTTGGAAATAATTGCGCAACCTGCACATTTTTTTGTACTAACACTTGTGATCCTTGGCAAAAAAGAGAATAACAATTCCATGAACCTCATTCTATGCAAATGTTGAGTACAGATTTCCTACAATGCTGCCATCTG
Organism: Poa annua; assembly: GCA_026929855.1. Lineage (NCBI taxonomy): Eukaryota > Viridiplantae > Streptophyta > Magnoliopsida > Poales > Poaceae > Poa > Poa annua. The sequence continues at coordinate 60,552,688 of CM049434.1, forward strand.
CACAAGTTCACTAAGTTCTTTTGCACGTTGTGTGTGTCAGAATAATAATTTCAAATTTTGGTAGCCACATGGAAAGTGTGAGTTTTTGAAACTCCATTTAGGTTTATTTGATACCAAAGTGGGATTATCAAAAAATAGGTTTGAACGACCACATTTTTTAAATTGTATGTGTCAAGTTTTGTTGTACTTAAGCCTTTCAGTTGATTTTTGTTTTAGATGCTGTCAAGCAGTAGTCCTATTCCTTTGGTTGATTATCCTGATGCTAACTTCAAGGACATGTTATGTTCCGTAGTTTCTTTTGAACTTTGTGGTTTCTTTTCTCTCTGTTAGCTTTCCTGCAGTTAAGGTCTGTTTGGATGGCAGCCAAGGACTACCCACCAATTTTTTGGGTTTGACCAGGGGCATGGGTGTGCGGCTGGTTGGAAGCCAAAGTTCAGATACACACCAACTATTTGGCATCATTTCGGATTTTCTATTCACACCTTGGCGATCCCGCTGCGGCGTAAAGGTTCACCAAAACATTGGCGCGGCCATTTTGGTCGGGCTCCCATGGGCGCAATCCACACAGACCCTTAGTACTGATATTGATTTATTCTACTGAATCAGCTTCCGCAGTCCTTGACTCCCGGCTGACCCTTTTTATTATCCTTTTCATAAGTTAGTTGCATTCACACAATGGATACTTGATATTTGCAATGTTACAATCATATGGTCACAAGAGAAGGAGAAGCAAGCCCCTCTTATATTTCTACACTCTCTAACATGGTTTGATGCCTATTGGTACTATATAATTGATACTATCTCGGAATGCTTCACCGAAACACCTTCTTTACCTTTTGAAAAAGCTTCCTATCGTTTCTGTTTTATTGAGCTAAATGCAGTAACGAGAACTTAATCTCCAATTTCAGGAAAAAGGAAAATTGACATACGATGAGATCTTAATCTCCAATTTCAGGAAAAAGGAAAATTGACATACGATGAGATTGCACGGTAGAGATCGTCCCTGGCACTTGTCATTCTTCATGTTCTTCGCCTAATGCCCTTATTTGAGCTGGAAAGAAACCTACTCCCTCTGTCCAACAAAAGATGTCACACTTTCTATCAAATTTGGATGTATCTATACACTAAGTTATGTCTAGATACATCCAATTTTTTATCATGTTGAGACATTCTTTATTGGACGGAGGGAGTAACAATTTGAGAAGCAAAAGTGGGTTTTGTGTGTATCCACGGAGCCCATGAGATTATCCACCGAGAGAAGTCAATCTTGTATTCTCAAAATACATTCTAGGCTATGGATATAATTGTTAATTTTTTATCCAGTTCTCGTTGATCCATATATATATTGAAGGACGATCTAGATATTGTTGGGAGAAACATAATATTTTGATATTGGTGGAGATGAGCACACTACCCCTCACGTTTACATTAGCTAGAAGATATTGTTGTACCCCTCATGTAATTACATTAGCTAGAAGATATTGTTGTACCCCTCATGTAAAAATAAGCTCGAAGAGGTAAAAAGAATTGTTAGCGCATAATATTGTCGAAAATAAAGCTTCTAGAGTTGAACATACTTGCTATAAAGCGTCGAGATGGAAAAGGAAGTGACTGGTGAGAGTGATGGGGAAGAGAATGATTCCATAAACATGTATCTTACCATATACTGCTTTGACATTAAACAAAAAAAAACTACTTCAATGGCATTGTACATTACAGATTTTATTCTTATATTTTATGCAACAAGCCGTAGCAACGCACGGGCATTCATCTAGTCTAGATATATAGAGGAGTACAAGAGAACTCTAGCCAAATCTCCAAACGTAGTTCGATCAGGAGATGGAATCCATATCAGTTTCCGCGATATGTCACCAAGTTCGATCGGGACACCTTGTCAGGCTATATGCGAACAGTTTTTTCACTAATCGGTGGCATAAGTTTGTGAACATAACAGTTTGACTGGTCAAACTTCATGATCTGGAATGTTGGTTGACAATTGAACGCGTGAGATTTAATGTGTCCCGACAAGTTTGCTCTTTTAATAATAGTGTAGAAGATTTGATGTGCGTATTATGTTTTGACAAGGAGATCAATTGTAATCGGTATTTTCCTAATAGTATAATAGATTCTTTTTTATCAGAAAAACTAGTGGTAGCACAGTTCAAAACATTGTACGACGTTTCATGCATGAATCATGATTTTATTGGAACGAACTGTGCGGAACGGCAGCCTTGCACAGAGGATGGAAGGCGTCCTCAACGGAACGGCTAGACACGTGAATTTCCAAAATTTCAAAACGCGGCCGAAACGGAAAGTGAATAGGGAGGTCGTCGTCGATCTTTCGGGCAGCAATTCCGCGCCTCCCATGCCGGCCGCTGTTAATTGGTACCGGATCCGCGGAGGGGTTTCCTCGTTTTGGATTAACTTACGTGCTCGCTATAAGCACCGGCTCCCGAACACAACCTCCACGCCGCCGTACACCATTTTGCAATACAAGATGCAGCAACCGCGCCGTCGTTCTTCTCGGCGCAATGCCACCACGCAGCCACAGATCACCACCTCCGCCCCACGACGTAGCCTACGCCTTCGTCACAAGTATGCCACCATGCAGCCATCGACTATCACCCCATCCCGTCCACCTCGCATCATCGCCGCGCGCGCAACATCGCCTGCGCTTAACAACGCCGGGGAGATGCTGGCGGAATATCCGTTCCTGCCGGAAGACGTGGTCGAGAATATCATGGTCCGCATCCGCCCGAGCGACCCCGCGGGCCTAGCGAAGGCCGGTATGACCAACAGGCTCTGGCATCAGCGGATCCGCAGTGCGGAGTTTCTCCGCCTCAACCGGGAATTACATCCATCAGCTCCATTGCTGGGCTTCCTGGGAGATGCGGGAAGGCGGAGTTGCAGCTTCATCCCCGCCTCCACCTACAACTTGAAACCTAGCACCATCCGGTGCAAGGCTCTCGACGAACGCCACGGCCGCGTCCTTCTCCACGTTGACGGGTCCCTCATTATCTGGGACCCAATCACAAAGGAGAAGCACGTAGCGCGCATGCCAGAAGACGAGCTGTTCGTGGACCACTGGAGCGCGGCGCTGCTCTGCGGTGGTTACGGCTGCAACGACCTCAGCTGCCATGACCACGAATCCACCATCGTCTTCGTGGGCACCAACAACAGGATGGAAACCTTCGCCGCTATGTACTCGAGGGAGCTTGAGAAATGGGAGGATGAGTTGTACCAACAGGATGAGGACGTGGAGGACGACAGACATATCCTACACCCAGATGCCATCGTCGGAACGGGGCCAAGCGTCGTCGTGGGAAATATTGTATACTTTCCTTGTACGTTGAGCAACAGGATAATCAAATACGACCATGGCGTTGACGAACTCGAGGTGGTCGATGCTCCTCCGTTCGCGTACCGGCGGATCCGAAGCACCATTCTCATGACGGCAAGAGAGGGTGTCCTTGGATTCGCAAGTCTGGCCGGATCTAAACTGCATCTGTGGTCGAGAGAGGCTACCGCCGGTCTTGGAGGAGATTTAGCGTGGGTGCAGTACAGAATCCTGGACCTCGCAACCATAACCGGGATTCCTCGTCTTGTTGGCTCAGCCGATGCCGTCATTGTCGTCAGGACTGGTGCTGGGGTGTTCACTGTTAACCTCAAGTCTGCCCGCGGCAATGTTGAAAGGATGTCAAAGAATAAAAGAATAATTAAAGTCATTCCCTACACGGCCTTCTGCACGCTCTCCTGAAGGTAAATATATACTTGCCATCGTCTACTACTTGTTGAGTTATTTTTCTTCTTTGTGAATATGCGAAATAGAGCATGTTTAATCATTGATCATGTGTGTTCTAGAGTCACTAACTGTATTTTCCATGCCCTATTACAGGAGGATCGATCGTCAGACTTCCAGGAGAGGACACGATGATCATTGATCAATTTGCTGATGCGTCAAGTGCAAAAGTGGCTAGGCTGATGCATGCTTCAAGTGTGATCTGTTTACTCCATCTTCTGGTTGTGCGATAACTCAATAAGTCGTTTTGAGTCAGTGTGTCTTTTTTTTTTGTAAAAGTGAAATAATCGTGGTAAAATTTAGGTTACTTTGTACCCAGTTTGAATTTCAAGGGATGACATCGACCCTGGTCAATTGCACCGTCTCTTCTTTTTTTTATTGCTAAGAGGCACGTATCCACAGATTTGTGTGACTGGTTTAGTGGTTTATACAACACCAGTTGAGATGTACGTGCAAGCGCACGTTCACACAATTAAATGGAGGCAATTTACACGGAGGAAAATACCATACCAAGGTATCATGGAGCACACAAATCTCATACAAAAGCCATGTGCTCATTGGCCGGCTTCTCGGTGCAAATCATGTCATATATATCCTCAATATCACACATATACCTTAAGCACGACCTTGCACCACCTTCAATGGGGACACCACACCTCGGGTATCATTGCCTCCATGTAAAGGGGAAAAGGTAGGTAGTGGAAATGAAGTTGGCGCCATCCTTGTTCTGTCACAGAATATGCTCTCGGCCCAGTGGGATTCGGTGGCGCTCGCTGGAGCTACAGCAGCGAGAAGGGGGAGCTTTAGAGTCGAGCATATCGAAACATGCAACTTCAAATTAAATGAAATTAGAATCACAACGATTAATTAAGATATTCTAGTTAATTTTCTACCATCAAGTTAAATGTTGATTAACATGTCAAAATAAGTCACGAGTGATCTATATAAAATTAAATGCAATACATGCATCATTTATATTAATACCCCACACATTCATATTTAGTTATTTAGATAATAATATAAAAGACCACTACGCTATAATCTAGATGATGCAAACATGATCATGGATGTCATATTAAAAAATCACATTTTTTTGATAATTATAAACATATAATTTGCAACACTTGGATTTATACAACAAAAGTTATAATAAATAAAGGAGAAGCTAGATATTTTGGTGTCCTAGGATTCCACATCGCTTGTATTCTTTCGAGTAAAACAGGTTACATCAAATATGAACAAAGTTAACTGCACTTCACGGGAAAGCTTCAGGTTCAGAACTTCAGAGGCAAAAACGACAGCCACCATGTGCAGTTAAAAGTGTTTGCAAGATGTAAAAGTGTTTTTGTATTTTCGGATTTTTAAATGACAGAAAATACAAAGTGCTTATAAAGTGTTGGAAAGGTGTTTGTTATGATAAAAAATGGACTGGGGTTCATGGTTTCACAAATGCACTCTCTTTTTTATATAGTGGTAGATAATGGAACATAGAAATTGACATATGAGATTGCAACAAGACAAATTACTAATAATATGGGTATCACATCCTAACAAAAGTTATAATAAATAAAGGAGAAGCTAGATATTTTGGTGTCCTAGGATTCCACATCGCTTGTATTCTTTCGAGTAAAACAGGTTACATCAAATATGAACAAAGTTAACTGCACTTCACGGGAAAGCTTCAGGTTCAGAACTTCAGAGGCAAAAACGACAGCCACCATGTGCGGCAGGCAACCGGCAGCGCCGGTGACCAAAGAGGGGCGTCAGGCGGAGTCTTCGGGGCGCAGAGAAGGTGTTGGAGGGGTGATGTTGTCTTGCGCTTGTGGTTCAGGAAGCTGGGAGAAGCAACGCCTCCAAAAACATAAGCTTCAACTTGTGTTCATGGCGGTACAGCTTGATGGATAAGTCTCTGTACTATAGTCTTGTGGGGTTTGGTCTTTGATCTTTGGTCTGTAGGGCTGCAGGCTGCAGCACACATGCTCCTTGTGTCTAGGACTCAGTTAGGATAGCTTCAAGGACTAGTTGTTATAACAGCCTTGACTGCTTTAGACTAGCATCTAGCATATTCGCTGGCTGGCTAGCAGCAACCCCAACCCCTCTGGTTGGTATGACATTGTGTGAGAAATAAACCAACGAAAATTGCCACAACTCTCCTAGTGCCATCCTCTCTCAATGAGAGTTAGCCTGAAACAACTATCAAGTGGTATCAGAGCCAGGTTGTCTTGTAGTTTGAGTGTTTCCTGCCATCCCCTTTCTCTGGGAGCAGAGTAGCCTCAGCCGGTAGCAGCTCCGACTATCTCTGGTTGCCTCCCTCCCTCCGGGTTGTCGAGCAGCAGCTCGTCAGAAACAGCCTGCAGCACCCCAGCAGTAAGCCATGTCCACAGGTCTCTCTCAGCACACGGCTACCTCGAGCATGCTGCGTCGGCAGGAGGCTGAGCGCGCAGAGGCAGAGGAGCGTGAGCGAGAGACTGCGGCAACCGCTGCAGCAGCGGCAAGGGCGTCGAGGCTGGCAACGGCGGAGCTGGAATCAACCAGAGCGGAGGTAGAAGCAGCAGCGACGGCGGAGGTAGCACGCGTGGCTGCAGCGGAGGCTAAGGCGTTGCGTGGCAGCGCCAAGAGCTCCGAGTCCGCTGAAGGCAGCGTCGACGCAGACCGCGACGGCGCGGCGCAAGAGCGGGCGGCGCAGTGGGCAGCCGAGCACGCTCGCGGTGGCGCTCCCAGAGGAGGCGCGCATAGCGACGGCGGCTGGGATGACCAAGGCAGAGGCTTCTACGGAGTTCGGACTGTGGTCAAGGACGTTGGTCCCAGTGTGGGTGGCCTACCCTCACCAAAACCAACTACGTCGAGTGGGCCGCGATCATGAGGGTCAGGCTCCAGGTGCGGCACATGTGGGAGGCGGTCCAGGACGACGCCGTCGACCAGCATGAGGATCGACGGGTGCTGGACGCCCTCATCGCCGCAGTCCCGGCCGAGATGCAGTTCTCGCTCTCCAACAAGCGGACTGCCAAGGAGGCGTGGGACACCATCTCCGCGGCACGCATCGGCAGCGACTGTGCCCGCAAATCCACCCTGCAAGCACTTCGCAAGGAGTGGGAGAACCTGGCCTTCAAGCCAGGTGAGGACGTTGATGATTTTGCTCTCCATCTCAACACTCTGTTGCAGAAAATGGTGCAGTTCGGCGATGCCACCTACGACGAGGAGAGCTGTTGAGAAGCTTTTCCGGTGCATCCCCGAGAAGTACAAGCAGATGGCTCGCTCGATCGAGTCTCTGCTGGACCTCTCCACGATGACCGCCGAGGAGGCGATAGGTCGCCTCAAGGTCGTCGACACCTGATGGGCGTAAAGATAATACGCTTAGGTTGAGCTCCAAGTGCAGAGTTTGTAGATGAGTAAGACTTGTTTTCCCCACAAGGGTGACTCGAGGGTTTATATCGAACTCTCGGGGAACTGTGTGTAGAAGATTTACCCTCTTGTACTTCTCTTGATTACCTGCAAAACAAAACAAGATGTTTTGTGCCCTCAACCTCACCAAGTGGTTGTCAAACACAAGGTGTAAGTAAAAGATATAGAAATAACAAATGCAAAACAGAAATAAATATGCAATGGTGGTAAATAAAAGTGCAAGGATGGTATAAATGATAATGGATGATGTTTTTGTGGTTTGTATGGTGTTTGCAAGATGTAAAAGTGTTTTTGTATTTTCGGATTTTTAAATGACAGAAAATACAAAGTGCTTATAAAGTGTTGGAAAGGTGTTTGTTATGATAAAAAATGGACTGGGGTTCATGGTTTCACAAATGCACTCTCTTTTTTATATAGTGGTAGATAATGGAACATAGAAATTGACATATGAGATTGCAACAAGACAAATTACTAATAATATGGGTATCACATCCTAACACAGAGATCTTTTGGTTATTAATCTCTCTTATACTCCACCAAGATGTGAACTAAATCATAACACCGCAGTAATTAAGATAAACAGAGTATAGCTTTAAGTTCAATGACATGAAGTTTAAATAAGAACATGGTAGATCTAGTCATGGTGATAGTGGCAATGTCACCCACATATCCCCGGTAGCATGGTATTTTCTTTATCCCTAGTGAGGCAACAAAGTAAGGTAAAAACCAAAGTGGATCACGGTATTGCTGTCAACTTACCACAAAACCACTCCCTGTTACTCCAACTAATGCACACGTTCCCCCTCACACGCCCTCATACACATGTTGGATCAAAACACGTAGACAAGAACGGGGTACATAATATGCATCTACTTTCATAACAAAGACATAATAATTGCAATCATCATAACATATATCAACTTAGGAGATACACCACAAAGTTATTACATATATGACCATAATCCTATTCAGCAGCTCATATGGCACTAATTAGTGAAGCTCGAGAGAGAGGAGAGATACATAAGTTACTTCCACAAACCCATAGTCCAGGGGTGGACTACTCCCTCTTCATCATGGAGACAGTGGAGAAGTCGTTGGAGACAGTGGAGACCACACCGGCAGCGCCCCGCCAGAGTTTCCCCCCTCCAATCTGCAGCTCCAAGTCTCGTTTCGTGGTTTCTGTGTTTCTGCGGCGCTCCCTCCGAAAGGCATCGGGGGACTATTTTTATAGTCGTTTTTAGGTCAAAACGAAGCCAGGGAGAAGAAGATCGACGGCATCGGAGGCTCGAGGGCCAGGATGGGGTGCTCCACGCGGCCAAGGAATCTGGCCGCGTGGCCTCACCCCTTTTGGTCCTCGGCTTTCCACTTTTGTTTTTCCTTCGCTCCTAAGCCTTGTTCCTTCCAAAAAATGTTCTGTGTGGAATATTAGGTCATTTGGACGTCGTTTGGGTCCCTGAAACATCAAAATATAGAAAAAAGTGTTTTCTGACAGTGCAGGGTTAATTCCAAATAAATAGTGAAACTGTGAGATATTCCCCAAAATATTATAAAACATTGGTATAACCCTTATATGATGCAAATATGAATGAAATATGAGTAATACAATGCAAAGTTCATGTATGCATTTTACATGCATCAACATCCCCAAGCTTAACCTATACTCGTTCTCGAGTATGAAGGTGATAAAACTAAACATGGACTTGGCTTTTTATTACTTAACAGAGGATATCAAAGATGATTGCTACATAGAGTCAAATGATTCATTCTTTACTAAAGAGTAGCAACATACAAGACATATTGTCAAGAGATATCAAATATTCAAGTTAAAGATGTTCAATGATAATTCATAAAGTTTATCATGAAAGAAAAGTTCTATGGACCTAGTGAATGCATAAATGAAAAGTAAAAGATATCCTACGTTGGTCATAGAGTGTTGTTATAGAAATCTGAATATAAAAGGTTTGGAAAGATAGATAAATAAGTAGAGAAATAACATGCAAGAGTATTATCTAACTTCCAAATGCTTGAAGTCACTAGTAGGAAAAGGCTTATAGCCACCACATTACTACTGGAGAACATATTATTTCGTGCGCCAGTAATTTTACCGCTGGCGAACAAAACAAGTTGTACGCCAGCGGTAAAAGTGCTACCGCTGACGTACAACTATCAAGGTTCGCCAGCGGTAACGGCTGGCTGAGGCGGCTCTATCCTGGATTTACCGCTGGCGAACAGAATTCAATGTGCGCCAGCACTTAATTATGTATCGTTGGCAAGTCTTTTATGTGTTCGCCAGCAGCTTGTCCACACCGACCGCACTTAATTAATTTCTCTCTCACGTACGCTGCCACCACACACACCCGCGTGCACCGCCCTTATCTCTTTTCCTCTTCCTCTCGCCCCCGACTCCTCCAGCGACGTCTCCAGCCCGCCGCCGCGGTGGCCACCCCCTCCCCCCGTCTTCGGCGCCCCACACCGACCTCCGGCGCCCGCCCGCCTGCACTCCTTCTTCCCCGAGGACGCAGCGATAGGGCTGTGGTGATGAGCGCGGCGACGGGGAGTGGCTGGACGACGGGGTCCGGGATGGAGGGCCCTCCGACGGCCGGCGCCATGGACGGCAGAAGGTCCCCGGGGCGGCGGATCCGACCTGGACGCCCGACAAGACGGAGCAGCGGCCCCTGCTGCGGCGGGCGGCAAGCAAGGGCGCCGTGGCCCTCTCCTTCAAACAGGTCCGGCGGGCGGCGCTCGAGCTGCGCCGGTGGTGGAGGAGGAGGACGCGCTCGAGGCCGTCGCGCGGGAGCTCGGCATCGCGCCCGACGCCGGACGCAGCCCCGTCAAGCGCAGACCCGAGGTCAAGCTGCCCCAGAGGTACGGATCCTGCCTAGATCTTCCCATCCCGTTGCTGGATGGAGTCCCTGTTTTAGTGTCTACGCGCCTCAAATTCCATCATTTTTGTGACAATCCGTGGATCCTGTTGGTCGATGCAGTCGAGGACAGTGTGTTGCACAAGGGGGAAACCATGGTGTCTCTGTAATTCATCATGTATGATGACCACCATGTATTCAGACTTGATAATACATCCTTGTGGCAAGTTTATAGTCAAATGGAAACCGATTAGGAACGGAGGGAATAGTATCTACCTTTAAGTTCTGTAATTTGTACACAATGTTCCGTGTGATTCATGTGACGAAGTAGAAACAACAGATAAATAAATGCTCAAACATTCTGAAATCAGAACCATATGCAAATGGTATGTGATGCCAGGTTGTGCCAACTGTATGCAGCATCTTTTAATAGATACTGTTCACTAGCTTAGATGTTCATGCCTTTCCAACCCACATATAACTTTGCAACTTTGTTACTTCTGTTTCTTTCTTGATTTGTTTGCTTGATACCTGCAAGTAGATGGACAATTTAGATATGAACAACTCACATGTAGAGAGCAATTTTGCAATCTAATCATCAGTTAGTTGGTCCTATTTGGTTGCATTCATTGTGTCTCCTTTCATACACCCATTGATTAGCTGAACCTCTGATCGTTGCAACGTGCAAAAGAGGACATGGATATCCACAGTGCATTTGCTGCTGCTTCATCACCAATGTTGAGTAGTAATTTCTTTGTTTCATTGAGTACCACTCCTTGAAGTGACCATTCTTTTAAGTTTGTTTATTTCTGACTACTTTTGGCCGATGATTAAAATATTGTGACACTATATGATCCATAGGTGATGTCTCCGAGACCTGTGATGTGCACGAATACACATTTTCTGCATCCCACGGGATCTCGGAAACGCCGTCTCAGAATTTTTGTGTGTCCAGTCTAAATATGAGGCATGCTTTTCATTTAGAACTTACTGTTTCACTACCCGGCCGATGATTAGAACATATGGTTGCATCTTCAGGGAGGTGTGAGCGAACCATGTTGTCTGAACACATATGCAGTGTTCATTCCACGTTGTTCGCTTACTCCATCCTAGAAATTCATGTGTGTCATCAATTTCATATGAGGCCTTGCTTGTTTTTGTTGAGTGCTTTTTAACTTGCATTTTATCTTCTCTCTAAGTATGAGGCATGCTTTTCAGTTGACCCTACTTCATTTCTATAATGCCGATGATTAAAATGATGTGACGCACTATATGATATCCTGATAGTTTGTGGAACCTTGTATCATGCACATACATAAGTTGTGTGCTTCCTACTTGGTTCCACAAAACTATCAGGATTACTCGTGTGTTTCACTATATATATGAGGCATGCTTTTCAGTTGACAATACCAACTTTGTTTATTTCTAACTTTGTAAGTCAATTCAAGTTCTATTAATTCAAGTACTTATATATATATATATATATATATATATATATATATATATATATATATATATATATATATATATATATATATATATATATATATATATATATATATGAGTGCAGATCTTGTGATATGCATGAATGCAAATCTTGTGTTGACGTGAGTGGAGCAAGGAAGGAGGAGCTGGAAGGAGTGGAGCAAGGAAGGAGGAGCTAGAAGCTTGGACCCGGAAGTTAGAACCAGAACTAGAACCGACTACTTTGTTTTGTAATGCGATGAACACTATATTTGTAAGGAGGAGTCGACTACTTGTTTTATAATGCGATGAACACTATATTTGTAATGTGATGAATCAATATGTACACCTGCTATATTTTGTCAATATTTGATTTTCTGTAATTCTGTATGAAATACCTGCCTATTATAGACAACCCCTTAAGTGTTTCTAGAATAACTATTCTAGAAAACTTCCCATCTTAAAGACCTTCTTATCCCGATTCAGGCCCACCTTAAGCACCTTCTTGTCCGCTGTACGAGCCGCCCCATCGACCCACCAACCGCCCCATTGACCCGCTTCCTCCACTCGGTCCAATGACGCCGCCCTTCTCCCCCGAGCCCGGCCTTCCGGCCGCCGGCCAACCGCCGCCCTCGCCTCCACGGATCCAGCACGCCGCCCCTCACCTCCACCGGGCACATTCCTCCAACGTGCGCCGCCCCGGGAAGTCCCCAAGTCTCCACCGCGCGCCTGGCCGGAAGGGATCCCAGCCTCCACCTCGAGCCGCACTGGGGGGCGCCCATCTCCACCGCGCTTCGCCTCCGAGCCGGCTCACCGGAGCCTCCACGCACCCCATACCGAGCACCACCGGTCCAAGACGACCTCCCGCCGGCCCCAATCCCTGCGCACCGGACCAGGGAGACCTCCAGCAGCCGGCCCCTATCCCCGCACATCTCCTACCTCCGCTGCCACGCCTGCATCTCGCCGACACAGTGCACATGGATCCCGCCATGGCGGACAGCCCCCATTTGATTCAGTCGTCGCTCCCCACCGTAGTCCTCGTGCCGGGTCCGGGTGTGGACCAGTCTTCTGCTCTCCAAGGCATCCCCGGCCTGATCTTCGGCAGGCGGCAGTACAGGGGCGCCGTTGGCCAGGCTCCGTGCACTGAATCCTTCAAGCTCCTTCTCTCTGACTGGTCGTGGTGCTGGCTTTCTGCTCAAGATGGAGTAGCAATTTTTTGTTCCTTCATTCGACTTGCAGTGTACAAACCTCCAGTCCTCTAGTGTGAACCTCCTAGGCGAGCTGCTATGAACGTCTATGAGCACCGATGTGGACTCCCCGATGGACCGAGCAGGTCTGAACACTAGGTTCAGGTTCCCCTGGTCAACAGGCGTGAACTGCTATTTTCTCAGTTGAACTGCTACCTGTGCCTAGCGAGAACGCATCTCAATCCCAGCGAGACTTCAACCTGCGTGCGCTTGTGCCAACAATGTTGTTCTGCATCTCTTTCGTTTCATCTCAATCACTAGTGCCGTACCGGCGGTTCATCACCTCCGGCCGTGGAGTTCAACGTACGATGCCGCTGCAGTTCATCTCATTCACAGCTCTAGTCCTGCACTCCTGAACTCTGAACTTGTATGTGTCTGTGCTTCTGATCTGATGTAGCTCGGCCATTTTTCTTCAGTTTTTCAAGCTAAATCACCTTGATAAAAAATGGGAGTTTACGCCATTAATTATTAGGAGGTTCAGTTACATATTGTTAGAAGTTCAGTTACAGTTTTTTGGCGGTTCAGCAACTCGAAACCTGACAGTTTAAATATCCAAATTATCTAATTTTTTGGGAAACACACTCATTCATATTTGAATTAAGATTTTTTTGGGTAGTTGGTTCCACTATTTATTGATAAAACGAATTGATTCATCTGGCGAAAAAGGTTCACGTTGGCTAGTGTGTGTGTTCATGTTATGATTATTTTACTAATGGGAAGTTCGCTTTAACATGTTCGGAGTTCACTTTAATGATATCGGCAGTTCATCTCAAACGCGTTAGCAGTTCACATTTATATCAGCGGTTCCCTTAACCACTGGGCGGTTTGCTTTTGCATTAGGGGGAATCCCCTTTGAATACGTCGGAAGTTCATCTTGGCCGCATGAGACGTTCAAACAATCGGGGAATTTAAATAGTCTATCTTCTTGGTCCAGAAGAACTTTTTGATTTTTTTTATTTGTAGATGGCGATGAAATGTTTATTACTCCAGAAGTTCATTTTAAATGTGCTGGAGGTTAACTTTTTCAGCTCGAGAAGTTCACAGTTCGAACTCCTGAAGTTCACCATTCATTATGAGTTCAATATTACTCCAATATTTAGCGAGTTCATATTTTCTAAATATCCCGGAAGTTCACATATGTTGTGACCAGCAGTTCACATATATATATGGAGAGGTTCACCATCGTATTAAAGGCGGTTCATATACTCTATTTCACGGGGCGGAAATTTTACGCATAGAATTCGTTCAAACGAGTTCCAGTTGACAAAATCGACTTTATCTACGTACAATTAGTATTGATATGAATCTAATTAACTCTCCCATGCTATCACACTCCACCCCGAGAATCATAATCGAGCCAATTTGAAATCGTTCCCGTACCATCTTATTTGCAGTTTTTTCATATTTCAAAATTAAACAAAAACCGTACTGAATTAGAAACATATTTCTGTACGAAAAAGTTGCGTATTGTCAATATCTTTCCAACGCCATATCATTTGATACGTTTCGATAAGCGGTTTGAAAGTAATTGAAAAAATACTGTCCGCTGGACATAAATATTCAGAAAACAGAAATGTTAATTCTCGAAACTGCTCTTAATCCGTGTGGAATTTGGAAATGTGACCTAAGATAGTCAAGATGCGCTTTTTACATACGTTTCCAACGGCGTATCATATGCGTCTATCCGATAAACGGTTTGTAAATTGCGTCCAAAACAGTACGAAAACGAAAAAATACACGAAAAACCGTGTTTCGTATATTTAAAATTACTTTTAAACCATAATTAATTTCAAAATCTTGTAGAAGTGAAAAAGGTGCGGATTTTCCATACCTTTCCAACGGCCTATCATTTGCTTCCATCGGACAAACGGTTTGAAAACCACGATTGAAATACGATGAAACTGCAAGTTCTCGTCCCGAGGTTCACTTGATACACGTCGGGAAGTTCAGAAAGTTGTCCAGAATACTTATTCTAGAGGGGAGTCTAGAATAGCTGGCAGCATATATATATATATATATCAACGCGGATTTGCTGCCCATGGTGGTAGCTACGCATGTCTTTACAGCCATTAGATGTAGTATCAAGATTCGTGCTGCCGTTTGGCGCATTTCACGTCCGTTTACCCGTTCTCGTTGGTCACAACGAAAGAAAAACGTTTTCGTTACCGCACAGCGACGAAAAAGGGCGCCGGTGCCCCGGCTCCATGTGATTTTTTTCTGCTGTTCCCTTAGCTTCAGCAAAAAGAAGCTGCTGCTGTGCCCCGGATCCATGTCGACGAAAAAACAACAAAACATAATGCACCGTGCTCGGCTCAAAAAAACGGTTTTCAACTCGTTCCCCGGTTGCTAGCAACTTTTTCGCTTGATTTGGTGGCTCAAAGATTATTTATTTTCTTCAATAAATCATCAGCTCTACTTAATACGAACATGATTTGTGTTATTCAGCATTCTATAAAAGCACACTAATTCCAGAAAAAGAGGGACCGGATCTGCCTAAAAATAAAAGATAAGAACAAAGTGAATCTGGATCGGGAACACCCATGTACAAAAAATTAACACAACTTTTCAGTCGTAAATTTTGGCTTTATTTGATAGCGCATGGGATTGGGATCTGAATCAGAAAAATGTATTAAAAAAATCAGAATGGACAAGATTCCCTCAAGCGGTGAAGCACTCCCGTTAATTTAGCAGATCGAAAAAAAGGGAGCTACCAAATCCAGATCGAAAAAAGGGGAGCTTGCTGCGGGATCGGGGGCAGGTGATCTGGTGAGAAAAACCATTTGCGCCGCTAGCCGGCAACGAACGCCCTGCATCACCAGAAGCCCGACCACGGCGGATCATCCGACATCACAAAGGGACGTCGGGGACTGGATCAGTGTGATGTCGACGGCATCAAGGCTGCGTGAGTTCTCCAGGGCGTCGACGGAGGAAGCAAAATCTAAATCGGAAGGGAAAATAGACCTGAAATAAATCAGATATACAAAAAAAGAAGATCCCACGGTGGGCGGTGAGGAAAGCCCACGACGGGCGGCTGACCCGGATGGCGGCCAGGAGTGACGGCGACGAGCGATTCCGCTCCCCTTGCTCGCACCGGCAGCTCGCACTGGCAGTCGGCGCTGCTCCCCTCCATGGCTCGAAATCGGCCCCGCCCTAGAGCATGTGACCTACCCGCGACCTGGTAGATGCGAGTCATGCGTCGGGGGCGTTGGTCCGGTGCTTGGCCAGGCGTTGACCATGGCAGGCCGGCGCGTGGCCGGGGCTCGGGGAGGAGGCCGGAGGTGGGTGACTCACGGACTAACGGTTGTGGAGGGCAAACGCGAGGAGCACGGCGGGTCGGGTTGGTCAACCACGCGAGCGAAAATCAGTTGGGGACCGTGGGGAAGAAAGAAAGTGGAGGTGGGACGGTGTTTTTTCTCTTTTTTTTCTCTAGTCCAGGTGACGGCGTTAACTCAATCCACGGTGGGAAATTATCTATAGAGCGGATCAACGGCTCTAGGAGGGTGTGCAGCTACCACCGTAGGCAGCCCACTATATATATATATATACACACTAGCTATTCTACAACCACTTGTAGAATAACTATTCTACAACCCTTCTGAACTTCGACTTTCACGCAAGTGAACTTCGACCTTCACAGAAGTGAACTTCGGATTTTTCAACTGAAATTCACAAAAAAATTACAAATAAATTTTTTTGACTGACAATTTTTTCCTGAACTTCGCCTGTCCAGTGTGAACTTCGGGTTTTTCAAGTGAACCTCACAAAATTTTACAAATGAATTTTCTGGCAGATAATTTTTTTTCCTGAACTTCACCCGTCCAGAGTGAACTTCGAAATTTCACGTAAGTGAACTTCGAGTTTTTTAAAGTGAACTTCACAACAAATTTGCAAATGAATTTTTTGGGTGACATTTTTTTCTTATGTATTTCACTCATCCAGTGTGAACTTCGGAATGTCACGTAAGTGAACTTCGGGTTTTTAAAGTGAACTTCACAAAAAATTTACAAAATGAATTCTCAGCTGACCATATTTTCTTTTTCTGAATTTGGCTCGTCCCATGTGAACTTCGGAACTTCACTTAAGTTAACTTCGGGTTTTTTCAGTGCATTACCAGAACGTAACTTTAGGGCCAAAATAAATGAATTTCGGCTTATTCTATGCGAACTTCAAATTTTTCAATAAATGGACTATATGTATGTATACAAAAAATTTAAAGCGCAAACTGCAGATTGTACAAAATTTAATTCCCATTCAACTTTTTCATATCAAAAAATGTGAACTCCGAGCATATGCAGATTGAACTTCACAACTCAAAAAAGTTAACTTCATGAAACCGTGGAAATGCACAAAACTGAACTATCAACATATAAAATAGTGAACTCCACCGAACTGCTTGTATTTTTTTGACATGTACACCGAACTACTTGTTGCACACCACCGGAAACGCCATATTCAGAAACCTCGTCGTCCTTCTGATGGCAGTGGCACGGGACAAGACCGGCGCATAGAGACCTGATCCGGCCTCCGTGAGATGACGACGTTGTGCGCTGGCTTGAGGTGGTGCGCCACCGGCCAGGGATACGGCCAGTGAGCCAGCGCCGCCGGCTCGAGATGCAGGAGCGAGGCAGGGCGCCGCCGCGGCGGCCGGAGGCAAGCAGGCGGTCGCCGTGGAGAAGCTGAGACGGCACGCCGGGAGCAGTGGGGGCGGTGCTCCGACCCGGTGACGGCGTCGGTCAGGGCACGCTGGAGGAAGGCGGCGCCGTGTGGGAGGTGGGGGGCCCCGGCAGCGCGCGGTGGAGATGGAGGCCCCGACGGCGCACGGTGGAGGAGCGCAGGGGCGGCGGCCTCCTATCCGCGGCGGAGGTCGGGGCGGCAAGCGAGGCGGCGCAGGTGGGAGGGGGGGTGGCTCCCTGGCGGCGCGCGGCGGAGGTCGGGGCGGCACGCGGCGGAGGTCTGGGCGGAGGCGTGCGGTGGAGGTAGGGCCGGCGGTGGAAGAGGAGGAAGGTGGGGAACGAACGTGGGGAACGTGAGAAGGAAGGTGGGATCGGGGTGGGTGGGGTTTTCTCGGGCTGGGTAGTTGGGTTTTTTCTCGGATTGTTGGTTCGGGTTAAGAAGGTCCTTGGTGGGGTTGTAGAATAACTATTCTACAACTCTTAAGAGGGGGTTGTAGAATAGTCCCACCCTATATATATATAAGCCTGTAATGCAATTTTTAATAAAAACAAAATTCGGAAAGCATACCGCTGGCGAACACGACACATTACCGCTGGCGAACCAAGCCTGTTCGCCAGCGCTAACCACGCTACCGCTAGCGAACACAGCCGCTGTTCGCCAGCACTTACCACCGCTACCGCTGGCGAACACTTGTTCGCCAGCGCTAAGTGCTACCACTGGCGAGTTCCCACTGGCGAACAGCCGTTCGCCAGCGGTAGGCAGATTCTGTTCGCCAGCGGTAGCCTTTTCCCTACTAGTGAGTTAAGCTAATGTTAGCCATGTAGTGCCCATTGGTGTAAAATTCTCATTACCCCTATCATAGCATCTTTAGTGATTAATAGTTGAAAGTGAAAGCAAATATGAGTTATGTGCTTGACAAAGTTAGGGTCAAAAGCCTCATACCCGTTGAAAACAAAAACCTCTTCGACTGGCTACTCAACTTGGGCCACAAAGCAAGTGAAGGTTACAGTCATCGTGAATAAAAGTGGCATCATAGAGAGTATCACCCCGGGTACCCTTTGCCCCAGGACATGGAAATGGGCACATGTCCAAATGACAAAGCTAGCAAACAGTGGACATCTCTACATCTCTTTCTTTACTCATGCTTTTTTCTTGTCAATGCTTTTTTCTATTGTGTGAGATGCGTCATAGATTCCTCCACTATGGTTATGTTGCAAATTTCCACCATGAACCACATGGCTTAGTTTAGCCGCCACAGGTGTCTCTCTAGTCAATAATACCACTCGCCCGAACTTATTAAGTTTCCATCTTCATTTCACGCAATGTTAGGCATCCATCACCAAAGGAACATGATATCAACTTTTATAAAGAGTAAAGTGCAATGTTGAAAACTTTCCACATGTCAGCACGTATGAGCTAGCTCCCAACCAAATACCTTTGTCAAGCCCAAAACATCATAATCGTAATCACAATGGGTCAAGTTTATTAAGTGCATAAAAAGTAATGTGTGCATCAAGTTCGTGAGAGCTTTTAAACCAACTTAACCCATGACAATCCCAATAAGATAAGCATCTTAATTTGGAAGCATAGATAAAACAATATAACATGGTAAACATACTTGGAATAGAATATTAGCTAATAGGTAGATATGGTGGACTCACTGGAAAAACTTGGTTGAAGGTGTTAGAAAACAAGCTTTTTACTTGTTGGAGTTTTTGGGCTAGCAAGAGGGAGAAAGTTGACCATCTAAATGCATGCATAAGTGTCCATAGAGCTAACCATTTCATGTTAAATAAAGTAGAGCATCATTCAGCATATAAAACATGAATAAGAAATAACTCTAGACAAGACACTTGCATATTAATATTCATTAACAAAGCACATGAATCATGCAACTATATGTATCTTTTTAAAATCAAGTCAAACATCCTCTTCCCAATATTTTTATAGCATCCAACTTAATTCAACCCAAACTTCCAGTAGCTCTCTCATAACATAAATAAAAAGTGGTGGTCTCAAACAAAAACCAAACCGAAATAACAAAAAGAACAAAAACGCTCCAAGTTTATGCGATAAAGTACAATGAACGAAAAACAGAAGTTAGACGTGTGCAAACCGAGAGTATGTAGGTTCAGTGGGGTTGTCTTCACATACCCAAGCTTATGTCTTCACCATCCTTGGATAGCTCTTGGTGCATCTTCTCTAACCCTGTGAAAAAACGTCAAAACACCGTTTCTCCCATTTCTTTTCTGTGGGGTGACATTAGTAGGCACAAAACAATAGAATTACTTGCTGTATGAAATCCTTAGAGAAACATAAGAAACATGTCCAGAAAGTGTATAATGTTGTATTCCTTCTAATAAACTCAATTGGATAAAAAAGATTCAAGTTAAAAGCTTAAAGAATGCATAAAACAAAATGGGACAGAATCTGTCCAGAAAAACAGCAGCAGCAAAACGTATTTTTTACCCCACTTAAATATGTCAAAAAAATCTGAAACAATTCATGCTTCTAGAGGATGAAAAGTTGCAACTACAGTTCAAATTTCAGCTCATTCGGAGTTACATAATAGGAATTAAAAATCATACCGTGCACAGATTCGTGCTGGAATAAAATCTTCGAATGGGAAAAGCAACTTTCAAAGCCCAAATGGGTAAAACTTGGCACTTTATTAAAAAATTTAGAACCTAAACTAAAAACAAAGTCTCTTAGTACAGCAAGAGGACTCAAAGAAAATCTCAAATAAAAACAACCGAGTTGCCTCCCGTAAAGCGCTTTCTTTATAGCCATTTAGCTAGGCTTCTTACTTGATATTTATAGTGGACGGAACTCATGAGCGACCTTGAACTTTGGTGTGTCCCTCTTCCTTGGAAAGTGTTCCATGCACTTCTTGTGTGGGAACTGAAACTTCACGTTCCCCTCCTTTGAATCGATGATAGCACCTATAGGACGAAGAAAAGGTCTTCCCAAAATGATAGGACTAGAGGTTTTATTCCCCATGTCCATTATTACAAAGTCAACATGCACAAAAGTCATGTGTAACTCACCATAACATCACCTACTTTTCCTAAAGCATATTTAATGGAATCATCAGCGAGTGAAAGTTCAATAGAGCATTTTTCAAGATTCTTTAATTCAAGTACTTCATATAGTTCCTTAGACATGACAGAGACACTAGATCCTAGATCTAATATGGCATGGTGTGTCTCTTTTCCAATTTTTACTAATACCTTGGGGACCCAAACATCACCAAGCTTAGGTGGTGTCATAGCTTCCTTATTATACCTATTAATTTTCTCATTTAAAACATGTCTAGCAATAAAAGAACCAAAACCAGCTTGATTAATATTAATAGAAGGACCACTAGCAAATTTCTGTAAGATAGACATAAGTTCATGCAAGCTACAACTCTCTAAGTCAAGTAGTGGTTCCTTGACTTCACTAAGCATCTTAACTTCTTCTCTCACAGGAGGATCATCACTTTTAGTTTCATTAGCTTCATTCAAACTATTAAGATAAGACATAAATGGCAACAAGTATTCAGGATATTGTAACAACTCATTAAAAGTTTCTTCCAAAGTAGGTGGAACATTTTCAGCAATATTAATAGAACTCACTCCAACCACAGGTGGTGCTTGTGGTTTCCCTGCAGATATACTCAATAAAGTGGCTTGATTATCAACTAGTTTTAAAAGGGCTTTATCTAGTCCTTCAGCTTGTAGTTGTAAACCTTTAATATCAGAACTAATGGAAGTGACAGCTTTATTCAGCTCTTGTATCATGGTATTATGACTAGCAACTTGTTCCATAAGAATTTTATTAGCATCAAGATTATCGTTACTTGAAGGCATAGGTTTCCACTTATTGTCATTACTTCCAGGATATGGAACAAAACGACGGGTGTTTGGAACATATGGAGGTTTACTATAAGAATTATAGTTGTTGTTACCAAACCCACTATTACCATATCTAACAAAGTTAACATCAACATTTTCAGGATTATTACTCACTAGTTCTTGCAAAGGAACATTCTCAATATTTTGTTTATTAATAAAAGCAAGAATAGTATCCATTTTAGATGACAAGTCACTACTTTCTTCTATGGAGTTTACTTTCTTAGGGGGATTAGGTGCTCTTTCAGTGTTCCATTGACTATAGTTTTGCAAAATACTCACTAAAATGTTCTTAGCTTCTACTATAGTTTTACTCATAAAAGCCCCTCTAGCAGAAGAATCAAGGATGTTTCTAGACATGTAATTTAAACCATTGTAAAAAGAGTGTAATATGGTCCATTCGTTAACCCCATGTGATGGACAAGTTCTAAGCATAAGTTTTATCCTATCTGAAGCCATAGCAACATGTTCATTTTAATTTTGCCTAAAAGAAAAGATATTGTTTCTATTTTGCAAAATTTTAACAGGTGGATAATACTTCTTAATGAAAGCTTCTTTTAAATCATCCCAAGTATTAATACTATTAGTAGGTAGTGAATGCAACCACTCTTTAGCTTTCCCTCTAAGTGAAAAAGGAAATAACTTCAGTTTTAGAATATCACTTTCAACATTTTTAAATTTTTGCATGTCACATATTTCAACAAAATCATGAAGATGCATAGAGGCATCTTCCATAGCACTACCACCAAATTGTTCCTTAGTTATCAAGTTCAACAAACTAGGACTCACTTCATAACTCTCAGTTGTTATCTTAGGTGTAGCAATAGGCCTTGCAATAAATTGATCATTTGGAGTGTTTATGTAGTCACACAACTTAGTTCTTTCTCCCATTGTAGCAAGTTTTTATGTGTTTTTAAATTTTTAATGCAAAACTGAAAATAAAATGACACTAAAACAATATAAACCGAAATGATAAAAGTAAAATAAAATGCAAAACTGAAAATAAAGTAGCAAACCGAAATATAAAAATGACAAAAACAAAACAAAATAAAATGCTTTGAAGGTAAAGATGGACGAGATGATGCTCACGTAGGTGCAACCTCCCCAAGCTTAGGTGTTTGCACACGTAGGTGATGTTGACTTTGTTGTGAGATAACCTTCCACTACTTCCCCGGCAACGGCTCCAGAAAACAGTTTTGATGGGCGTAAAGATAATACGCTTAGGTTGAGCTCCAAGTGCTGAGTTTGTAGATGTGGAAGACTTGTTTTCCCCACAAGGGTGACTCGAGGGTTTATATCGAACTCTCGGGGAACTGTGTGTAGAAGATTTACCCTCTTGTCCTTCTCTTGATTACCTGCAAAACAAAACAAGATGTTTTGTGCCCTCAACCTCACCAAGTGGTTGTCAAGCACAAGGTGTAAGTAAAAGATATAGAAATAAGCCTTGTTCCTTTTGGTACTCGGCCTTCCACTTTTGCGGGCGTGTGGGTCCACCCCTTTTGGTCCTCGGCCTTTCACTTTTGCTCTTCCTTTGCTCCTAAGCCTTGTTCCTTCCAAAAAATGATCTCCGTGGAATATTAGGTCATTTCGACGTCGTTTGGGTCCCTGAAACATCAAGATATAGAAAAAAGAGTTTTCTGGCAGTGCGGGGTTAATTCCAAATAAATAGGGAAACTGTGAGATATTCCCCCAAAACATTATAAAACATTGATATAACCCTTATATTATGAAAATATGGATGAAATATGAGTAATACAATGCAAAGTTCATGTATGCATTTTACATGCATCAACACCGACGAGCCACAGCCTCTCTCGGGGCCCATCACCACCGGTGAGAAGCTACTCCTGTCTCGGGAGCAGTGGGATACCAGCCTCGGCAACGGGAAGAAGGGGGAGCCTTCTTCCACAATGGGCTGGCGCAGGCGTGGCAAGCCGCGCAGGGGGCGCGGTGATGCCCCTGGAGGTGCCCGAGGAGGCGCAGCCCGCAGGCCCAAGCCGGCACAGGATGACGGCTGCCACAACTGCGGCCGCCTTGGCCACTGGGCCAGGGAGTGCAAACAGCCACGACGTGGCCAAGCCCATGTCGCACAGGCTGCAGAGGCCAACGTTGCACAGGCTGCAGAGGGCCACGTCGCACAGGCTGTGGAGGACGCAGCTCTGTTCATGACGCATGCCAGCGTCAAACTATCCCCTGCGGCACCAACCGCAACAGCTCTCCTCCACCTGGAAGAACCAAAGGCGCACGCCCTCCTCGGTGATGGCTCTGGCAGCGACAAGACTGGCGGGTGGTGCCTCGACACCGGGGCCACCCACCACATGACCGGTCGACGAGAATTCCTCGCCGAGCTCGACTCCGACGTACGAGGCTCCGTCAAGTTCGGGGATGCCTCCGCCGTAGAGATCAAGGGCGTCGGCTCCGTCATCTTCATCGCCAAGACCGGTGAGCACCTGCTGCTCACCGGTGTCTACTACATCCCTGCACCGAGGAACTCCATCATCAGCCTGGGACAGCTGGACGAGAACTGCTCGCGCGTGCTGATCGAGCATGGGATCCTACGCATCTGGGATCGCCATCATCGCCTTCTTGCTAAGGTAACCCGAGGCGCAAACCGGCTCTACGTCCTTGATGTGCAGGTGGCACAACCTATCTGTCTCGCAGCTCGTCGGGACGATGAGGCGTGGCAGTGGCACGAGCGCTTCGGGCACCTTCATTTTGGGGCCCTGAAGCGGCTCAGTGCCAACGAGATGGTACGAGGCCTGCCATGCCTCGACCATGTGGAGCAGTTCTGCGACGTCTGTGGGTTGACGAAGCACAGACGACACCCTTTTCCCCAGCAGGCGAGCTTCGGAGCCAAGGAGAAGCTCGAGCTCGTGCACGGGGATCTGTGTGGCCCGGTGACACCGGCCACACCAGTAGGACGATGCTACTTCTTGCTGCTCGTCGACGATCTCTCCCGCTACATGTGGGTGGTGATCCTCGGCAGCAAGGGGGAGGCAGCGGACGCCATCAAGCGTGGGCAGGTTGCTGCAGAGGCTGAGTGCGGCCGCAAGCTACGTGTGTTGCGCACCGACAACGGCGACGAATTCACAGCAGCTGAATTCACGTCGTACTGCGCTGATAGAGGCATCAAGCGCCACTACTCCGCGCTGTATAACCCACAACAGAACGGCGTCGTCGAACGGTGCAACCAGACGGTTGTGGGGATGACTCGGGCCCTCCTCGAGCAGAGAGGGATGCCGGCTGTCTTCTGGGGAGAGGCGGTGTTAACAGCCGTCTACATCCTCAACCGCTCTCCTACCAAGGCACTCGACGGCAGGACGCCGTATGAGGCTTGGCATGGACGAAAGCCGGCAGTCTCCCACCTGCGGGTCTTCGGCTGCCTCGCGTTCGCCAAGAAGCTGGGCCACATCGGCAAGCTTGACGACAGGAGCACTCCAGGAGTGTTCATCGGCTACTCGGCAGGTTCAAAGGCCTACCGCATCGTCGACCCCAAGACACAGCGTGTGCGCACGGCGCGAGACGTCGTGTTCGACGAAGGGCGAGGATGGGCGTGGGGTAAGGCGGTGGACGACGGCTCGACCCTGACGTGTGACGACTTCATCATCGAGTACGTCCAGTTCGAGGAGGCTGGGGGAGTACGCAGCTTCTCTTTGCTGAGCACGTCTACTTCAGCCCCAAGACTCAATCGACCCCGTGTTAGCTACACCGACGGCACCTCAGCCAGCGACGCCACGTACTCCAGCACCGGCAGCCACTCCTCCGGGCACGTCTACATCATCACCAGCGCACAGCCCGGTGGAGTTCGCATCCCGCTCCCTCACGACGAGGAGCGCATCGATGCGTATCATGACGATGAGCCGCTGCGGTACCGTACGGTGGAGAATCTACTCGGTGATCAGCCGGTGCCGGGACTGGTGCCACGCGACTTGGAGGCGCAGCTGCACGACGGTGAGCCTCACTCTTTTGCAGAGGCTGACAAAGACGCAGCATTGCGCGCTGCGACGCAGATGGAGATGGATGCGGTCAAGGAGAACCGCACTTGGGAACTTGCTGATCTCCCTCGTGGTCATCGCGCGATCACCCTTAAATGGGTGTTCAAGCTGAAGAGGGATGAGGCCGGCGCCATCGTCAAGCACAAGGCTCGCTTGGTGGAGCGAGGCATCTTGCAGCGGGAGGGTGTCGATTTTGACGACGCTTTCGCTCCTGTGGCACAAATGGAGTCTGTGCGGCTTATCCTTGCACTAGCTACCCAGGAGGGCTGGTGTGTCCACCACATGGACGTCAAGTCGGCCTTCCTTAACGGTGAATTGAAGGAGGAAGTCTACGTGCAGCAGCCGCCGGGATTTGTGATCCCCGGCAAAGAGGGCAAGGTACTTCGCTGCACAAGGCTCTCTATGGCCTCCGACAGGCACCAAGGGCGTGGAATGCCAAGATGGACTCCACGCTGAAGAAGATGGGATTCGAGCAAAGCCCGCACGAGGCGGCCGTCTACCGACGGGGCAGCGGAGGAAATGCCTTGTTGGTGGGCGTCTATGTCGACGACTTGGTGATCACCGGCATCGAGGATGCAGAGGTGGCTGCATTCAAGTAGGAGATGAAAGCCACCTTCCAGATGAGTGATCTGGGGATCCTCTCTTTCTATCTAGGGATCGAGGTGCACCAGGATCACTCCGGGATCATGCTTCGACAGACTGCCTACGCCAAGCGCATCATGGAGCTAGCTCGGCTCACCGACTGCAACCCAGCTCTCTCTCCGATGGAGGAGAGGCTGAAGCTGAGCCGCGACAGCAGGATGAAGGAAGTAGACGCTACACTGTACCGACGTCTTGTGGGGAGCCTTCGCTACCTCTCCCACACTCGGCCGGACTTGGCATTCTCCGTCGGTTACGTTAGTCGTTTCATGCAGCGACCGACGACGGAGCATGAGCAGGCTGTGAAGAGGATCATCCGCTACGTTGTGGGGACCCTCGACCACGACCTTCACTACCCTAGATAACCTGGGGTGGCAGACTTCATCGGATACAGCGACAGCGACCACGTTGGCGACATCGACACCAGCAAAAGCACGAGCGGGATCATGTTCTTCCTTGGCAAGTGCCTCGTGAGATGGCAGTCGTTCAAGCAACAGGTGGTTGCCTTGTCCAGTTGTGAGGCCGAGTACATGGCGGCCTCCACAGCCTGCACGCAGGCGCTCTGGCTCGCTCGACTGCTTGGTGATCTCCTCGGCCGAGATACTAGAGCAGTGCAGCTGATGGTGGACAGCAAGTCCGCTCTGGCCCTGGCAAAGAACCCCGTTTTTCACGAACGGAGCAAGCACATCCGGCTGAGACATCATTTCATCCGAGGCTGTTTGGAGGAAAGAAGCATCACGGCGAGTTACATCAACACCACGGACCAGCTCGCTGATCTGCTCACCAAGCCTCTTGAGAGGATCAAGTTCCTTGATTTCTGCTCCAGGATTGGGATGGTTCAGCTCGTCCACAAGACAACGCACAAGACTTAGGGGGGAATGATGGATAAGTCTCTGTACTATAGTCTTGTGGAGTTTGGTCTTTGGTCTTTGGTCTGTAGGGCTGCAAGCTGCAGCACACATGGTCCTTGTGTCTAGGACAGTCAGTTAGGATAGCTTAAAGGACTAGTTGTTATAACAGCCTTGACTGCTTTAGACTAGTATCTTAGACTAGCATCTAGCATATTCGCTGGCTGGCTAGCAGCCTATAAGTATGTAACCCCAACCCCTGAGGTTGGTATGACATTGTGTGAGAAATAAACCAATGAAAATTGCCCCAACTCTCCTAGTGCCATCCTCTCTCAATGAGAGTTAGCCTGAAACAACTATCACAGCTCGGGTCGTTGTAGAGGAACGACACCGAGGAAGCAAATAACTGGGGAGAGGTAGGAAATTGGAAGAGGAGCCAATGTATAGGCTGTTGGTGGAGTCAATCGAGCTCGGGGGCGACTGGAAGGCGACGAATTCCGGTTAATATGCGCGGCAAC
The DNA here is from genome assembly GCA_026929855.1 of Poa annua. NCBI lineage: Eukaryota > Viridiplantae > Streptophyta > Magnoliopsida > Poales > Poaceae > Poa > Poa annua. Next base: position 60,580,028 of record CM049434.1, read on the forward strand.
TGGAGGGGCAGTCGTGGATGTCGAACTTGGTGTTGAGTCCAACAGATCCGTCTCTCTTTCTCAGGGACGATGCGGAAGACACTCCGCACTGATCCCGTGCTCAGGAGGTCTTGGGGATGAGTGGATGAGCGAGGTGACGGCAAGGGAAGGGGGAAGAAGGAGCTCACGGCCACTCTGGCGCGGTGTATCTCCAGGGCTGACCGTCAGACGACAAGCACCAGTCGCTAGCAGGAGCGGATAGACGCGAGTATCATCATGCGAGTGAGGTCGGGCGCTGCGATGTGTAGCCAGTTGTGCTACGGAACAAGGCAGGGGAGCCGGGCGGCGGCGGGATACTGGCCGACGGGCGACAGCCATGGCGCGATCCCGGTGCTCTGGGAAGACATCACTCTTCGGCGGTTCTCTCCGCTGCACAGGTTGGGCTCTCTCCGTGGAGCCGATAGGTGCAGGACAGAGTCGATCCAGATGTTGTGGTGCTGAGTGTTGAGATATGGCATATGTTTATATTGCGTGTACGACAAGTCTCCTCCTTCCTTGTATAGTTAAGGACCGGCTGCCCCTCTTGTACCTATATATATACGTGCTATTGCACCCGATGAATATATCGTGAGTTGCATCCAATTCCTCTACATGGTATCAGGCACCTATCGATCCTAACCCTAGACCTAGCGCACCGCCGCCTCCAACCGGCCGGCCGTCGCCTCCCTCCAACCCTAGCACGCCGCCAGCCCTTCTCCTACCTCCAGCGTGCGCCGCCCCTCCTCTCTCTGCCCAACCACGCCGCCACCACCATGTCTTCAATCTCCAACTCCAGCAACCCCTTCGCCTCCTCCAGTTCCGATCTCTCCCCACCCAACCCAACCCAGCTCCGCGAGGTTCGCATCGCCGACCATGTCCCCGTCAAGCTTTCCCACACCATTGCCAACTTCTTTCCTTGGAAAACCTATTTTCACCTCTTTTTCCGTGAGAACAATCTCTCCGACCACATCGACGGCACCACTGACCTCCTCACCATGCGCCGCGACTCCGACTGGTTTGCCACCGACGCCACCATCATCCGCTGGATCTTCCTCACCATCTCGCCGAATATCTTCCATACCGTCGTTCGCGACGGCGACGACGCTCCCAAGGTGTGGACCAAGGTCACCGGCTTGTTCATCGACAACAAGCTCCAACGTGTGGTCTTCTTGCGGCAGAAGTTCTTCGGTTGTCAGCAGAACGACCTCTCCCTCGACGCTTACTGCCTGCGTCTCAAGACCCTCTCCGACGAGCTCAATGACATCGGGTTCCAGATAGGTGAGCAGCTCCTCCTCTCCACCCTCACCGCCGGTCTCAGCGAGGACCTCGGCAACGCCGCCTCCAACCTCACCCTCATGGCCAACCCCACCTTCGAGAGGGCGGTGGACTACCTCCGCCTCGAGGAATGGCGGCTGAAGAACGTCCGCACCCGCGCCGCCCACACCGCGCTCGCCGCCGGCATCGGCCGTGGCGCCCCTACCCCCGGGACGTGGCGTCCTCCAGCTCCGGCACCACGCCCTCCGTCGCATGTGTCCACGCCCCAGCCGCAACCTCCACCATAGCAGCAGCCGTGGCGTCGTTGTCGTGGTCGCGGCGGCGGTAATGGCGGTGGCGCTCCTCGCCCCGCCACCCGGCAGCCTACACCACGATGGAGCGGTGGTCACAACCCTTGTACGGGGGTGGTCCATGCCTACACCATGCCGATGCCTCGCGCGCCCGCCCCGGTGTTCCCCACCCCGCGACCGGCGACTCACTAGGCCTTCTACGCTGCACCGCAGCCAGGCTTCGCCCCCGCGCTTTCACCCGGTTGTAGTGGTCTGCTCGGCGCGGCTCCCAGCTACCTCGGCTACGCCGCTCCACCGACCGCCCCGGCCTCCTACGACCTGGCGCTCTACACCGCCCTCCAGCAGGCGCCTACTCCCTCCACCTACGCCGGCGGCGGTGACTGGTTCATGGACACCAGCGCCTCGGCTCATATGGCTGCTCACCCGGGTATACTCTCTCGTTCCTCTCCCACCACCACCTCCTCTCATATCATCGTCGGTGATGGTGCTAGTCTTCCTATCTCTCATGTCAGTTCCACTAGTTTTCCCTCCACTTCTAAACCCTTGTCCCTTCATAACGTCATTGTCTCTCCACCTCTCATTAATAATTTAGTTTCTGTTCGTAGTCTTACTCGTGATAATTCTGTAACTGTGGAGTTTGACGCGTTTGTTTTTTCTGTTAAGGATTCCCGTACCTGGATGGTGCTCCACCGAGAGTCCTGGCGAGTTGTACCCAGTTCAGCCGGCGTCTTCCTCTCGTGCTGGACCTCGGGCTCTCTCCGCCGGCGTCGATCTTTGGCACGCACGTCTCAGCCACCCTAGCTCCACCACACTTCGCCAAATAATTAGGGGTTTTTCCTTTTCATGTAATAAAACGGATGCTCACACATGTGAAGCATGCCGCCTCAGCAAACATGTTCGCCTCCCCTTTAGTACTTCCTCCACAGTTGCCTCTGTTCCTTTTCAGTTAATTCATAGTGATGTATGGACGTCTCCTGTTCCTAGTAATTCTGATTACACTTATTATCTTGTCATTATGGATGATTATTCTCAATTTGTGTGGACTTTCCCTCTCCGTAAGAAATCCGACGTTGCTGCCACTCTCACCGCCTTTTACTCCTATGTCTCCACACAGTTTGGTCGTCCTATTCAAGCTCTCCAAACCGATAACGGGAAAGAATTCGATAACTTACCCATCCGCACCCTCCTCTCCACTCACGGCACTATATTTCGTTTAACATGTCCCTACACCCCCCCAGCAAAACGGCTGCGCCGAGCGTGTTCTTCGCACCCTCAACGACTGTGTCTGCACCCTCTTGTTCCATGCCTACATCCCACCCTCATTTTGGCCCGACGCACTCGCCACCGCCACCCTCCTCATCAACATTCGCCCTTGTCGTACTCGGTGGCACTACGCACCTCACCATCTCCTCTTTGGCTCCCCTCCGTCCTACGATGACCTCCAGGTTTTCGGCTGCCGTTGCAACCCCAACACCACCGCCATTTCACCCCACAGGCTTGCCCCCCAATCCGTGCCTTATGTCTTCCTCGGTTACCCTGCTAACACCAAGGGCTATCGCTGCTATGATCCGGTCTCTCACCGCGTCATCACCTCCCGATACGTTTACTTTGATGAGTTGTGTTTTCCGTTTGCACAGGGACATCCAGTGGGCTATTCTCCCTCTCGCGAGGTCGAGTTCCCATGGCACCGCGCTCCTCCGGCTCTAGCTGCGCCTCCTACCGCGCTGCCGGTCGCGGCTCCTTCTCCCGCGTCGCCCTCGAGCTCTTCCTCGGGCACCGCGTCGCCACCTTCGTCGCCCTCAAGCGAGGCCTCGGGCGCTGCGCCCTCTGACACGTGCGCTGCTTCCCTGCCCGCATCGCCCTCGAGCGCCGTCTCGGGCGCTGCCTCACCGTCACCACCAGCCGCTCCGTCGGCTCCGGGTCCCGTCACCCGCGCCCGGACGAGCGACTTCCGTCCGAGCATGCGGTATGCCGCGGGAGAGTACTCCCTCGCCGCGTCGACCTCTGCGCCAGCACCCTCCCCGCCCTCGGCCGCCACACCCTCGACGTTGCCGTCCTCAGCTCGGGCGGCTATTCGCGACCCATTGTGGTTCGCGGCCATGCAGGAGGAGTTCGATGCCCTGCAGCGCAACCAGACGTGGAAGCTTGTGCCTCGCCCTCGCAATGCCAATGTCATCACCGGCAAGTGGGTCTTCAAGTACAAGTTCCATCCGGACGGCACTCTTCACCGTTATAAAGCATGCTGGGTGGTTCGTGGCTTTCGTCAGCGCGCCGGCGTCGACTTCACCGACACCTTCGCCCCGGTGGTAAAACACGGGACGATACGCACCGTCCTCCAGCTCGCGGTGTCTCGCGGGTGGCCGGTGCACCAGATGGATGTCTCCAACGCCTTCCTCCATGGTCATCTCAAGGAGTAGGTGTTCTGCCAGCAGCCTACGGGGTTCGTCGACAGCACCAACCCGGACCATGTGTGCTTGCTCTCGCGATCCTTGTATCGGCTCAAGCAGGCGCCTCGCGCCTGGTACCAGCGCATCGCAGCGTTCCTTCATACGCTTGGCTTTCGCTCGACACGCTCCGATGCTTCGATGTTCGTCTATCGCCAGGGCAACACTACTGCTTACCTGCTGCTCTACGTCGACGACATCATCCTGATAGCATGCACCATCGACCTTCTTCGACAGCTCACCGACCGCCTTCGTGCCGAGTTCGCTCTTAAGGACTTGGGTCCTCTCCACTACTTCCTCGGCATCGAGGTGGCGCGTCGTCCGACCGGCTTCTTCCTCCATCAGCGGAAGTACGCCCATGAGCTTCTCGATCAAGCTGGAATGCTTAATTGCAAACCAGCGTCTACTCCCGTCGACACGAAGGCCAAGATGTCCGCGACTGATGGTTCTCCGGCTCGGGATGCACCGTTCTACCGCTCTATCGTCGGTGCCCTACAGTACCTTACTCTTACCCGACCGGAGTTGCAGTATGCTGTCCAGCAAGTGTGCCTACACATGCACGCTCCTCGCGACGCTCATTGGAGTGCGGTGAAGCGGATTCTCCGCTATATCCAAGGCACCATGGACCTCGGTCTCTCGCTTCATGCCTCCTCCGCCATGGACATCGTCGCCTACACGGATGCTGATTGGGCCGGCTGCCCTGACACGCGGCGCTCCACCTCGGGGTACTGCGTTTATCTTGGCCCCTCACTTATCTCGTGGTCGTCTAAGCGACAGCCACAGTCTCATGCTCGAGTGCTGAGGCGGAGTTTCGTGCCGTTGCCAACGTGGTTGCCAAGTGCTCTTGGCTACGACAACTACTTCAGGAGCTCTCCTACTCCGCCGACAAGGCCACAGTGGTGTACTGCGACAACGTCTCCGCTGACTACCTCTCCGCCAACCCGGTTCATCATCGTCGAACCAAGCACATAGAGCTGGATATTCATTTTGTTCGTGAACAGGTGGCTCTCGGCCATGTACGCGTACTACACGTACCCACCTCCCAGCAGTTTGCGGACATCATGACGAAGGGCTTACCTACGGCGTCCTTCGAGGAGTTTCAGTCCAGCCTTTGCGTCGGCAATTGCGACGCATCGACTGCGGGGGGTGTTGAGATATGGCATATGTTTATATTGCTTGTACGGCAAGTCTCCTCCTTCCTTGTATAGTTAAGGACCGGCTGCCCCTCTTGTACTTATATATATATACGTGCTATTGCACTCGATGAATATATCGTGAGTTGCATCCAATTCCTCTACACTGAGGGTCGATGTGAAGCCGCATATCGGAGATCGGCGCCGGAATCACACCAGGCGGCAGTCCCAAACGTCTTTACTTCGGGATTTAACAATTTGTGTTGAGTTGCGATCTCACACGAGTTGATGAAATATGGAACGGTTCCGATTTAAAGTATCAACACAGCTCTCTTTTAACAGTAGTGTATATATATATATATATGTGATTCATTCTTTCTTTCTCTAATGCTTTATTTGGTGCTTGTTCTTACCTTCCCTGGCTAGCCATGCTCCTCGGTTTCTACGCGGCTATGCATTCCATGGCTGCCCGACTGATCGTATTAATAGTGACATTTACAGAGACTGCGGCGTGGGCACTTCTTCCCCCGATTAGCCATGCTTGGAGAGTGTGTGAAGTTTGAAATGTTGAAACGAAACACAGAAATGGAAGGCGACGTGATCTTCCAGCTTCGACATGTAACCGCCCTCCTGCCCTCCTTATCAGCGCATATATGGGTTGCTAGGGACGTGTTTGGTAGCCCACTGATGACCCACAAGTATAGGGGGGGGGGGGGGGTATCGTAGTACTTTCGATAAATACGAGTGTCGAACCCAACGAGGAGCAGAAGGTGCTGACAAGCAGTTTTGATGAGGATTTCACTGTAAACACTAGCAGACAAGTTTTTAGGAGTTGTTGATAATGCAGATAAATAAAGTGCGAGTAAATAGAGCGCGGCAATAATAATTGCAGCGAGTGACCCAATCCTTTTTAGAGCAAAGGACAAGCCGGTTTGTTTACTTATGATGACCAAACGTTCCTGAGGACACACGGGATTTATGTCTAGTGCTTTCGCTTCATATAGATGATTAATCTTTAGTGTTTCGATAAGTGTTGTGTGGGTGAACCTATGCTAATGCACCGCCCTTCCTAGGACTAATACATACTTGTGATTATACCCCTTGCAAGCATCCGCAAATACAAGAAAGTAATTAAGATAAATCTAACCACAGCCTTAAACTCTGAGATCCTACCATCCCTCATGCATCGAGATACCAATGGGAGGTTTCTGTCACTCCCGCAACCCCACAATTAATATTCGAATAAACAATGCATTCCCCAAGGCCCATAAAGGTGAAGTGTCATGTAGTCGATGTTCACATGACACCACTAGAAGAATAGCACAACTTAAATATCAAACCATTAAATATTACTGAACATAGTTCACTACTAACATCTAGACTTCTCCCATGTCCTCAAGAACTAAACGAACTACTCACAGCACATCATATGGATCATGATCAGAGATGATATAATGATGGGTAACAATCTGAACATAAAACTTAATTCAACGGTTCCACCCAATAGCATCAATAACAATAGTAATCAACACCGGGAGAGTTTACCCTATCAAATGCATAAGATCCTGTTTGGAAAGGCTGTAACTGATAGGGTAAACTCTCCCGGTGTTGATTACTATTGTTATTGATGCTATTGGGTGGAACCGTTGAATTAAGTTTTATGTTCAGATTGTTACCCATCATTATATCATCTCTGATCATGATCCATATGATGTGTTGTGAGTAGTTCGTTTAGTTCTTGAGGACATGGGAGAAGTCTAGATGTTAGTAGTGAACTATGTTGAGTAATATTTAATGGTTTGATATTTAAGTTGTGGTGCTATTCTTCTAGTGGTGTCATGTGAACGTCGACTACATGACACTTCACCTTTATGGGCCTAGGGGAATGCATTGTGCATTCGAATATTAATTGTGGGGTTGCCGGAGTGACAGAAACCTAAACCCCCGTTGGTATCTCGATGCATGAGGGATGGTAGGATCTCAGAGTTTAAGGTTGTGGTTAGATTTATCTTAATTACTTTCTTGTATTTGCGGATGCTTGCAAGGGGTATAATCACAAGTATGTATTAGTCCTAGCAAGGGTGGTGCATTAGCATAGGTTCACCCACACAACACTTATCGAAACACTAAAGATTAATCATCTATATGAAGCGAAAGCACTAGACATAAATCCCGTGTGTCCTCAGGAACGTTTGGTCATCATAAGTAAACAAACCGGCTTGTCCTTTGCTCTAAAAAGGATTGGGCCACTCGCTGCAATTATTATTGCCGCGCTCTATTTACTCGCACTTTATTTATCTACATTATCAAAAACTCGTAAAAACTTGTCTGCTAGTGTTTACAGTGAAATCCTCATCAAAACTGCTTGTCAGCACCTTCTGCTCCTCGTTGGGTTCGACACTTTTATTTATCGAAAGTAGTACGATACACCCCCATACTTGTGGGTCATCAAGACTATGTTCTGGCGCCGTTGCCGGGGAGTGAAGCGTTATTGGTAAGTGGAATTGGTAAGGAAAACTTTAGCTATAAGTGTTGTTTTTATTTCTGTCTCCTAATTTGCTTAATTATGGAGAGAGGATCTATTGCTTTCCTGTTTGGAAAGGCTTCTACCACTGCTGAGGTAGAAAATGAGGCGCCACCTGATGAAATAGTGCCATTTAAAATACCTATGAAAATTATTGATCGTGTTATGGATAACCGCTATGAAGGGGATGGAACTGTCCACCCCGCTAATCATTTACTGTTTTTACATGAATTATGCGACTTGTTCAAGTGTGCAGGTATTACAATGGACAAAGTTAGGAAGAAATTATTCTCCATATCACTTACCGGGAGAGCTGCGCATTGGTATAAATTGTTGAAGAACAAGATTTCTCTTGGATGGGAGGAAATTGTACTTCTCTTTCAGCCTACCGGAGAGCTTTTCTCTCTCGGTGGTTTCCGCCTCGTGGAGGCGGCGGCTCTGTTTCTGCTCGATCCCCCGAGTCTTAGGTTTTCGGGGGGATGAAGTACGCGAAAGGGCGCTGCCAGAGGTGGGCCAGGGCGGCCTCACAGGGTGCTGGCGCGACAGCAAGGGGAGCCTTGCCGGGACGTCATGTGGGCCCCCTAGGGCCCACCTGGTTCTCCCCTTTTGGCTCCCTTCGTCATCTGGAAAAATAGGAACTTCTGTATTCTTGGTTTTGTTTTCTGAGCTTCGCAAATATTGTATCTTGTCGGTGCTTTTTCCAGCAGAATTCAGACTCCGGTGATTCATCCTCCAATAATCATCAAACATGCAAAATAGATGAAATAACATAAGTATCATCTCCAAATATGAAATATATCAATGAATAACAGTAAATTATGATATAAAATAGTGATGCAAAATGGACGTATCAACTCCCCCCAAGCTTAGACCTCGCTTGTCCCAAGCGAAAGCTGAACTCAGTAAACATGACCACAGGTTTATGGAGTGAAGTGTCGATAAAGAATATACAGACAAGAAGCATCACATATATTAATACACAAGTCATCTTAGATATCAACTCCGTTCATATAACTCAACTTGTAACAAGTAAAGGGAAATCACAATAAGGTACATAGACAAAACCATAGTTGGTGTTGGCAAACTTCGTTCTTGGTCAGAGAACAATGAACAAATTGAGCTTACTCTACAAAATAGCCCTCTTTATTAGTTGCTAACTCCAAAAGTTATATTTATTAGGTAACAACAATGTGCTAAACAAGGAAGAATAAAAGACATGATTAACAATACAAATGTATAAATGGTTGAATCACAATCAACTCAAATGCTTGCTTAAGATAGAAGGAGATAGGTTTACTGACTCAACATAAAGTAAAAGATAGGCCCTTCGCAGAGGGAAGCAGAGATACAAGCATGTGCAAGAGCTTTTAGTTTTATAGGTTTTGAAATCATATAGAGAGCATGAAAGTAAGTTTTTGAGCGGTGTATGTCGTTGTCAACGAATGGTAATAGAGTTCTTGTTATCTTCCATACTAAGCAAGTTGAGAGCGGTTCCGAATTGTTTAGTAACAGGCATTTATAATATGCACTTTATTTATATAAGTTGTCACTCCTCCCAACCTTTGCTTTCACAAACCATGGCTAACCGAATCCTCGGGTGCCCACCAATCAATCTCAAACCATGGAGGAGTGTCTATTTTTTTAACTTTCTCAACCTTTTTGATATTATAGTGGTCTAACCAGCTCTTTGCAATATTAGTGACGAGCAGATGGAGCGTGCAAGTCAAGGGTTACTTAATTAGCATGGAAGATAACAAACTCAACTATTATTTCCTCATGAGCTAATGAACATTGACACAAATAAAGGATAGTAGTTTTGAATAAAGGTAGCACATGAAGTATTTACTTGGAGTGGCGCAAAATACCACATAATAGGTAGGTATGGTGGACTCAAGTGACAAGGGTTTTGGCTGAAGGTTTGGATGTATGAGAAGCATTCCCTCTCGATATGGGTCTTTGGCTAGCAAGGTTGGGTAGCAAGCATAAGAGTTGAAGGATACAAACAAACATACATGTAGTAAAGAACAATCATGCAATTCTTACTTGGAAGCACAAACAATTTTAAATTGTGAATACTAAACTTATTAGCTACAAGTGAGAAAGATCATTGAATAATATGTCTACATGTAGTTCCTTTTTCTCCCCAGTCTCAAAGTATTGTAGTTACAGACCAATGCTAAGTTTGCCAAAACCAAAAGATTTACTATATGTTCCCAAAGTGATGCAAATACTAATAACAAGATCAATCATATATGATAGAAGTTGCAAACTAAAATAAGGTGTGCAGAAAGTAAATGATAACACTTCTCATTAATATTCCATAACGGCAACTCACACCAAGGGATACATAGATAGATAACCAACTAAAAGAGAGATACTTCCACATTGCAAACAATCATATAAGATAACTTCCCTACTCATGATATGACACTCCTAAAAGGTAAAAGATAAAAGATAATGGTGTGATACCGCGGCACTCCCCCGAAGCTTGTAACAAGCCAAGGGAGATGCCAATACCGATGATGAATTACTCCTTCGGTGGTGATGGAGAAGAGTCTTCTTCATCAAATTTCCAGGGTAGGGGCTCTCCATCGACAAATGATGACTTGGTCTCGAGTATCCTGAAACTTGCAGCAGCACTTATGCGTTTAAACCTGGTTTCATACTCACAGTTTTGATTCTGAATGTCGTAGAGTTGCGCCTGGAGATTGTTGGCAGTCTTATGGAGTGAGAAGATGTCCTCCCAAAGCTTTGCAGTCTCCTCCTCATGCTTGGCAATAAGTTCAGCCACGATCCGGTGAACGATGTCCACCTCACGTTCCGCCATCTTCTTGTATTTGAAGACCTCTTGCTCCAGACTCTTCATCTTGTCCTCCATGCTCCCTTCTCCTTGAGGGTCCTGAACGTCTTCAACTTGTACCCTCCCTTCCTTGAGCAGCAACTCTTTGGGATGCATCTTCAACTCGTTTAAATACGGGTTGAGGACGTTTGCAAAGAAACTGTCCTTGGAGGGCTCGGACGAAGACATGATGGCTCTAGATCCAAAGTCGAAATCTGGCAGAAACAGCTCGAAACAGAAACACGTCGAAAACATGATATACGGACCTCGGGGGATCCGGGGGGGTTATATATCAAAAAGTTATGCAACAAAAGGAAGACAACAGGGCGAAATCGAGTAGGAGACGGACTCCGAGGCTCTGTCATCATGTGCTGGCGCGGCCAGGCTGGGGCCCGCGCCAGCACCTGATGGCGGTGCCTCGGGCACCGTCTCGTGCTCATTTTGGTCTTGTATTTTTCCATATTTTCTAAAAATAAATACTGCATCTTCCAAAATTAAATTCGCAAACTTTTTCTTACCGAAACTGTACCTTTTCGAATTCAGCTTCTGCAGACTCAGAAATATGTTCTTTAATCAAAGCTTCCGGAGTAATTGCTTGAATAATATCAACATCTTCATTATAAGAATCTCCAGAAATATAATGTTTGAGTCTTTGTCCATTTACCACTTGTGTAGAGTCATCTTTAAGTGAAGCAATTTTTATTGCACCCGAATGAAACACTTCCACGATAACATATGGTCCTTCCCACTTGGAGAGTAATTTCCCTGCAAAGAATCTAAGACGAGAGCTATACAATAGAACTTTCTCACCAACATGAAACTCTCTCTTAAGGATTCTCCTATCATGCTATTTCTTAACTTTTTCTTTAAAGAGTTTAGCATTTTCATAGGCCTCACTTCTCCATTCATCTAAAGAACTCAAATCAATTAATCTTTTCTCACCAGCAAGTTTAAAATCTCTATTTAGTTCTCTCACTGCCCAGTAAGCTTTGTGTTCTAATTCTAAAGGCAAGTGACAAGCTTTTCCATAGACCATTTTATAAGGAGACATACCCATGGGATTTTTATAAGCAGTTCTATAAGCCCATAATGCATCATTTAATTTACTAGCCCAATTCTTTCTCGTTCTATTAACAGTCTTTTGCAAGATAGATTTAATTTCTCTATTTGATAATTCTACTTGCCCACTAGTTTGAGGATGATAAGCTGAAGCAATTCTATGATTAACACCATATTTAGCAAGAACTTTTCTAAAACCACCATGAATAAAATGAGAACCTCCATCAGTCATGAGATATCTAGGAACACCAAACCTCGGGAAAATAATATCTTGAAGCATTTTTAATGATGTCTCACCATCAGCACTTTTATTAGGTAGAGCTTCTACCCATTTAGTAACATAATCAACAGCAACAAGTATATGAGTATTACCTTCTGAAGAAGGGAAAGGACCCATAAGGTCAAATCCCCAACAATCAAATGGTTCAATAACAAGAGAATAATTCATAGGCATTTCATTACGTCTAGAGATATTACCAACTCTTTGACATTCATCACAAGATAAAATAAACTTTCTTGCATCTTTAAAGAGAGTAGGACAATAAAAACCTGATTGTAGAACCTTTTGTGCAGTTTTATCTCCAGCGTGATGTCCTCCATAAGCACTACTATGGCATTTTCTCAATATCTCTTTTTGTTCATACTCCGGAACACATCTTCGCATAATACCATCCACTCCTTCTTTATATAAGTGTGGGTCATCCCAAAAATAATGCCTCAAGTCATAAAAGATTTTTCTTCTTTGTTGAGCTGAAAAGGTTGGAGGCAAATACTTCGAAACAATAAAGTTAGCATAATCGGCGTACCAAGGAGTATCTCGTGAACTCACCCTTATTGCAGCCAATTGTTCATTTGGAAAACTATCATTAACAGGAATAAGATCATATGCAATGTTTTCCAATCTAGACAGATTATCAGCAACAGGATTTTCAGCACCTTTCCTATCTACAATATGCAAATCAAATTCTTGCAAAAGTAATACCCATCTAATAAGCCTAGGCTTTGCATCTTTCTTTTCCATAAGGTATCTAATTGCAGCATGATCAGTATGAATAATAACTTTAGAATCAACAATATATTGTCTAAATTTATCACAGGCAAAAACAACAGCTAGAAATTCTTTTTCAGTTGTAGCATAATTGTTTTGAGCAGAATCAAGAGTCTTACTAGCATAATGAATAACATTTAACTTCTTATCTACTCTTTGTCCAAGAACAACACCAACAGCAAAATCACTAGCATCACACATAATTTCAAATGGTAAATTCCAATCAGGTGGTTGAACAATAGGAGCACTTATTAAAGCCTTCTTAAGAGTTTCAAAAGCTTCCTTACAATCATCATCAAAAACAAATGGTACATCTTTTTGCAAGAGATTAGTAAGAGGCTTTGATACCTTAGCAAAATCTTTAATAAACCTTCTATAGAAACCAGCATGACCAAGAATACTACAAATACCTTTAACATCTCTGGGGCAAGGCATTTTCTCAATTGCCTCCACGAATACTACGAATACCTTTAACATCTCTGGGGCAAGAAATTTTATGTCCAAGAACAATTCCTTCATTAACCATAAAGTGACATTTCTCCCAATTAAGAACAAGATTAGTTTCTTCACATCTCTACAAAACTTTATCAAGATTGTGCAAGCAATTATCAAAAGAAGTACCATAGACGGAGAAATCGTCCATGAACACCTCCACAATTTCCTCACAAAAACCATGAAAGATAGCAGACATGCATCTTTGAAAAGTAGCAGGAGCATTACATAAACCAAAAGGCATACGTCTATAAGCATAAGTACCATAAGGACAAGTAAATGTGGTTTTCTCTTGATCTTGAGTTTTAACAGCAATTTGAGAGAAACCAGAATAACCATCAAGAAAGCGAAAGTGAGTTTTATTGGCTAATCTCTCTAAAATTTGATCTATAAAGGGTAATGGATAATGATCCTTCTTAGTAACTTTATTAACCTTTCTAAAATCAATGCACATTCTATAACCAACAAATACTCTTTGAGGAATAAGCTCATCATTATCATTAGGCACAACAGTAATTCCACCTTTCTTAGGGACACAGTGCACATGACTAACCCATCTACTATCAGCAATAGGATAAATAATACCAGCATCAAGAAGTTTTAATACCTCATTTCTTACCACTTCCTTCATCTTGGGTATTAAACGGCGTTGATGTTCAACAACTGGCTTTGCATCGGGCTCCATATTAATAGAATGTTGACATATGGTAGGAAAAATCCCTTTTAAATCATCCAAAGTATAACCCATAGCTCCACGGTGTTTCTTCAATACTTCCAATAATCTTTCCTCTTCTTTACCTGAAAGGTTAGCACTAATAATAACAGGATATATTTTCTTATCATCAATATGAGCATACTTAAGATTATCAGGCAAAGGTTTTAAATCAAAGACAGGATCTTCTTTAGGTGGAAGTGTTTTACCCAAGTCTTCCACCTGTAAATTATGTTTAAGAATAGGTTGACGGAGGAATATTTCATCAAGTTCATTCCTTTCTTCCATAAAGACTTCACTTTCATGATCTTCCATAAATTGATGCATAACATTGTCAGGAGCAAGGGCAATAGAGGCAAGTTGTTGTACTATAAAATCCTCATTGGGTAATTCGGTTTCATAAGGGGTCTTAGCAAATTTCGAAAAATTGAATTCACACGAATCACCCGCAAACTTAGTAAAGATTTTCTCTTTCTTACAATCTATAACAGCACCACAAGTATTTAGAAAAGGTCTACCAAAAATGATAGGACAAGTCTTACTAGCGGCTGCACCAAGTACGAGAAAATCAGCAGGATATTTAGTCTTACCACATAAAACTTCAACATCTCTAACAATACCAATCGGAGAGATAGTTTCTCTATTAGCAAGTTGAATAACCACATCAATTTCTTCGAGTTCACAAGAAACAATCTCATGCATAATTTCTCTATAAAGCTCATAAGGAATAGCACTTGAACTTGCACCAATATCACATAAACCATAATAGCAATGATCACCAATTTTAACAGATAACACAGGAACACTAGTTTTTCTTGAACTTTTAGGATGAGAAACAACATTAGCAACATCTTCACAAAATATAATATACTCATCTCCAACATTTTTAGTAACAAGATCTTTAACTATAGCCACAGGAGTTTCAATTTTAATTTGCTCATCGGGTTCTATAGCTTTCTTTGCACTTTTGTTAACAACACTAGCCATGACAGAATGTTCCTTCACTTTAACAGGAAAAGGAATTTTTCAATATAAGGCTCAGGAATAATATGATCAACAGTATTAACTTCAATGCTTTTAGTTATAGGAGCAATAGATATATCTTTATAAGGTTGATGATATTTTTCAAAGCCCTCCTTGGGCAAACCGAAATAAGCAGCAAAGGATTTATAATAATTTGCAACAACTTGAGAGTCAATACCATAAGCATTATTAATATTTCGAAATGCATCAGTATTCATGAAAGTTTTAATGCATTCAAAGTCATATTGTATACCTGACTCCCTACCTTTGTCGCTCTCCCATGCTTCAGTATTCGCTTCAATACGATCAAGAAGATCCCACTTAAACTCTTCTTTATTACGAGTGAATGATCCAGCACAAGAAGTATCCAATAATGTTTTATCTTCAAAAGAGAGTCTTGCATAGAAGTTATCAACAATCATATTACCAGGAAGCTCATGAATGGGGCATTTGAGCATTAGTGACTTCAATCTCCCCCAAGCTTGGGCAATACTTTCTCCATCATGAGGCCAAAAATTATATATAGAATTCCGATCTTGGTGAATCTCACTTGGAGGATAAAATTTAGAGTAAAAGAGAAGTACAATTTCCTCCCATCCAAGAGAAATCCTGTTCTTCAACAATTTATACCAATGCGCAGCTCTCCCGGTAAGTGATATGGAGAATAATTTCTTCCTAACTTTGTCCATTGTAATACCTGCACACTTGAACAAGTCGCATAATTCATGTAAAAACAGTAAATGATTAGCGGGGTGGACAGTTCCATCCCCTTCATAGCGGTTATCCATAACACGATCAATAATTTTCATAGGTATTTTAAATGGCACTATTTCATCAGGTGGCGCCTCATTTTCTACCTCAGCAGTGGTAGAAGCCTTTCCAAACAGGAAAGCAATAGATCCTCTCTCCATAATTAAGCAAATTAGGAGACAGAAATAAAAACAACACTTATAGCTAAAGTTTTCCTTACCAATTCCACTTACCAATAGCGCTTCACTCCCCGGCAACGGCGCCAGAACATAGTCTTGATGACCCACAAGTATGGGGGTGTATCGTACTACTTTCGATAAATAAAAGTGTCGAACCCAACGAGGAGCAGAAGGTGCTGACAAGCAGTTTTGATGAGGATTTCACTGTAAACACTAGCAGACAAGTTTTTACGAGTTTTTGATAATGTAGATAAATAAAGTGCGAGTAAATAGAGCGCGGCAATAATAATTGCAGCGAGTGGCCCAATCCTTTTTAGAGCAAAGGACAAGCCGGTTTGTTTACTTATGATGACCAAACGTTCCTGAGGACACACGGGATTTATGTCTAGTGCTTTCGCTTCATATAGATGATTAATCTTTAGTGTTTCGATAAGTGTTGTGTGGGTGAACCTATGCTAATGCACCACCCTTGCTAGGACTAATACATACTTGTGATTATACCCCTTGCAAGCATCCGCAAATACAAGAAAGTAATTAAGATAAATCTAACCACAACCTTAAACTCTGAGATCCTACCATCCCTCATGCATCGAGATACCAACGGGGGTTTAGGTTTCTGTCACTCCGGCAACCCCACAATTAATATTCGAATGCACAATGCATTCCCCTAGGCCCATAAAGGTGAAGTGTCATGTAGTCGACGTTCACATGACACCACTAGAAGAATAGCACCACAACTTAAATATCAAACCATTAAATATTACTCAACATAGTTCACTACTAACATCTAGACTTCTCCCATGTCCTCAAGAACTAAACGAACTACTCACAACACATCATATGGATCATGATCAGAGATGATATAATGATGGGTAACAATCTGAACATAAACCTTAATTCAACGGTTCCACCCAATAACATCAATAACAATAGTAATCAACACCGGGAGAGTTTCCCCTATCAAATGCACAAGATTCAGCCCTAGATGTTACAACGGGAACGGAGTGGAACGATGGAGATGACGGTGTCGGCGGTGGAGATGGTGGTGATGATGATACCGATGAAGTGCAGCTTGATGACGGTGACGATGGCGACGATTTCCCCCCTCAGGGAAGGGATTTCCTCGGCAGCTTTTCAGCCTGCCGAAGAGCTTTTTCTCTCGGTGGTTTCCGCCTCGTGGAGGCGGCGACTCTGTTTCTGTTCGATCCCCCGAGTCTTAGGTTTTCGGGGGGATGAAGTACGCGAAAGGGCGCTGCCAGAGGTGGGCCAGGGCGGCCTCACAGGGTGCTGGCGCGGCAGCCAGGGGAGCCGCGCCGGGACCTCTTGTGGGCCCCCTGGGGCCCACCTGGTTCTCCCCTCTTGGCTCCCTTCGTCATCTGGAAAAATAGGAACTTATGTATTCTTGGTTTTGTTTTCTGAGCTTCGCAAATATTGTATCTTGTCGGTGCTTTTTCCAGCAGAATTCAGACTCCGGTGATTCATCCTCCAATAATCATCAAACATGCAAAATAGATGAAATAACATAAGTATCATCTCAAATATGAAATATATCAATGAATAACAGTAAATTATGATATAAAATAGTGATGCAAAATGGACGTAACACCCACGTACGGGTTATTCAATTAGGACTCAGCGGTGTAAAAATCAGCCGTTCTCTTACCTATCCAGCTTGTGAGACCCTATGCGCACGATGTTTGAAACGTTCCTCTTGGGCCAGGCTGAGTAGAGCCGCAGCGTGCGCCTCCGCTGTGCGTGTTGGGAAGCACGGGAGATGCGCCTTCGCTGCACGTGTGGGGAAGCACGGGAGATGCGACGCTTTGAGATAACTCCCCTCACCGCCTACACCTCCACTGCCACTCCCCGCAACCTCTCCGCCGTTCTCCTGACTGCATCTCCGTCTCCCACAATGCCTTCTCGCCAGCCGCCATGCCATCCCCTCGGCGACGATGCGCATGCGAACTTCATGCGGAACATTTTCGTCCAGCACATGTCGGGGGAGGAGCTCTGACGCACTCTCCACGCTCCGTCTCCCATCCTCCGCCATAACCCATCATCGACGGCGGCAACGGAGGCCATTAGCATGTCTGGGACATCATTCTTCGGGCCTGCGCCAATAGGTCTCCAGGCACCGGCGCCAATTGGTTTCCGGGCGTCGTTGCCCGCGCCGCCGTCGGGGGGAGGGCGGATTCGTGTCGGCACTTCGTCCTCGACCCCGGCGCTGCCTCAAGCGCCTTCATCCACGACCGCAGCGCCGCGTCGAGCTCTTCCACTGCCTGCACTGGCCAAGGTAAGAGGAACTTCCTCGATTTGGTTAGGGTTAGATGATCCCTGATTATGAAGCTTAGGTGTAGATTAAGTGTAGTAGATGCTAGATTCGCAAGCAGATGGGTAGTAGTTGCTATGATTTGTGGCCTAGAACCACATGCAAAAGTGGTAGATACTGTTTTTTCCATTATGCACTGCTTGTGGTAGCTTCTGTGCTTGCTAGATTTTGTATCGTGTCTCCTTGGCCCTGGTAGCTTCCGTGCTTGCTAGATTGTGTGTTGCTTCTATGCTTGGTAGCTTGGGTGCTTGCTAGATTGTGCATTGTGCGTGTGCTTGCTAGATTGTGTTTGTGCTTCGTAGATTCTGCATTGTGCTTGTTACATTGTGCATGGTGCGTGCTACATTATGCATTGTGCTTCTAGATTGTGAATTGTTCTTCTGCTTGTGCTAAGTAACGTCTATCTCTTTGACAAGATCAGGGACGGAGCCAGGAACTAAGCTTAAGGGGGTAAAGCTAGACTAACTAGTGTTGTGATTTGTATGAGGGGGGCTAAACTAGCTAAAATCTCTTAAACTAATAGCCTTAAGAAAATCTTAAGCATAGGGGGGCGTAGCCCCTGCTCGTCCCCCTTGTATCCGTCCCTGGACAAGATACCCAAGGTCGAGCACGATAATCCGAAAGTTCCTCCTGGGTTTGAGCCATTGGTGTCCAAGCCGGGCGTCATCCCCTACAAGAGCAGGCTTGTGAAGCTACTGGTGCAAGGGAGGTCGGAGGAGGCGCTTAGGCATATGGTGTCGTTTAAGGGGAAGAGGCCAAAGATCGGCCACATGACGTTGTTGGAGATATGCCCTAGAGGCAATAATAAAGAGAAATTATTTGCATATCTCATATTGTTCATAATTAGTTGTATATCATGCTATAATTGTATTAAGCGGAAACATTAATACATGTGTGATATATAACAACCAAGTTTCTAGTAGCCTCTAGTTTACTATCTCATTGGTCAACTGGATGATCAAGGTGTCCTGATCATGAACATTTATGTTAATTGACAATGGGGTCATGTTTGACATGGCGGACCACACCCAAAAATTAATACTGCGATAAGATCACAGTCATTTAGTTCAGACATCACAACTTCTAAGAAACAAGTAATTTAATCCTTAAGACCGTGAGATGGTATTTAATCACTACTTCCGGAGGTTGCCTTGACTGCACCAATATTCATTTTGTACCCGAGTGGTCAAAAAAGTTTCTATCAGGAATTCCAATGGGATAGGTTGAGGCACACGCATCAAGATATGCATTTGTTCATCCGCGTAACGGATAGATACTCTAGACCCACTCGGTGACGGTTGCATCTACGAAACTTGCAAGCATGTGACTAGGTCACAGGAATGCAACTTCATGAGAACGAGTAGAAATATAGTTTGTTGTTAACGAGATAGAACACGGTATCGTGATTCCAATGATTGGGTATTGGACAAACCAGGTATAAAGAAATAAAGGGAAAAATACATTGTTTATGGCCCGACGAAATTGTTATTTCGTGGATGCACGGGGTTAGCATGGCTCTCCAGTTCCCGGAGAGGTGTCTCAATCATGTTCGGAGTATTCCGTGGCTCGTAGGGTGGGACACTTAAGGGTTGTCAAGGTGTTGCTCCCACGGAACAGGGATAGTCACCCTCGAGGAAAGTTCGTGAAGGGGGACTGAACACGTTAGCCAACAACCCTCAACCGGCCCGGCGACGGTGCTCGTCGTGCCTGTAGAGGGATAACACGACAGAGATGGACTCAAGCCCGTACCCAGGTTCACGGCCCTCAGGAGGAGGTAAGACCGCTACTCCTGCTTGTCTGTATTGCTCTGTAGGGGTTACAGCACAGTGAGCTTGCCGAGAGCAGTGCGGAGCTCGGAGGGGGAAGGAGAGATTCTCCTCCTCCTTCAGTCCGCTAAGCTAGGCTAAGCTATGGTAAGGCGTCTAAGGTCGATTGATTGGTCGATTCCTCGATCCTTTGCTACGGTGGTGCTCCCTCTCCTTATATAGGCGTCCCGGGCCTCATCCCTGCGTGCTGCGCAGTGGAAGGGTTCCCACATGGCGACGAAACGCTGGAGAGGGGTGCACCGCAGCTGGGTTGTCGTAAAGTCTGCCTTCGTGACAGAAAAGCCGCCGTCTTCGCTGGGCGGCCAGCTGGTGCAGCAGCGATCGTGGGGGTGCCCACGGTGACGTCGTCCTTGGAGCGTAGCGCCGGCCAACTGCTTTATCACCAAAGAGGAAACCCTCGTAAGCCGGCGCAGGGGACACAGCTTTGTTGACTCCTTTATTCACCAAAACGGCAACTGCGGCGCCATCGTCATCGCGCGCAGACGCGCGCGTCACTCTGCGGCGCGGCAGTGGCCATGTGCGCCTTGCAGCGGTTGCTTCGGAGCGAAGCGTCTCCACAGGGCCTGGACGACCCTATGGAGGGATTTGTGTTGACTCCTCCCCAGGGGAGAGGGCCCTGTAGAGTTGCAGCCTCAGGAGGGGCCTCGTCAGGCCTTTTCTGCCCTCTTCAGCCCTCTCGAGGGATTTTCCTCTCGAGGGTCTCTCCAAGCGTTTTGCTCGGTCCTTAGCCGTTTCATCGACTCTGTCGCGTGTGAGGGCTGTGGAGAGTGGGCTCTGCACACCCTAGATCCCACTGGGCCGACAGTAGCCTCCGGGCCCATGACGGGCACGACGAGGCCCATCGGGTCCAGGTGAAGCGTCGTGGGCCCAATACGTCCGGCCGGCCCGTGACACGCGTCGTTTGGAGATGAACTTGAGGCGACTCGGTTTCTCCGGTAGAAACGTGCGTCGTGGGGGGTCCCACCACGATCATCACGGCCGTGCCTTGGTAACCGCCCAACTGCGGTATAAAACTGCGCGCTGGTCGGAACCGCAGCCATTACCCCCATTCCGCGCCTCCAGTCTTCCAACTCTCGACCTCCTAGCTTTCCAACTTCGGCGAACTGCTTCCTCCTTCGGCGAACTCCGCTTCTTTCACCTCCCTTGACAATGGGCGGACAAAAAGGCAAGGCGGTGATGGGGACGTTCCCTGCTGATGCGCAGGGCGAGGAGGCGCTTGGCCCCGCTCTGATTGGCTTGCACGTCGATGCGGCGGCGCTGGGCAAGATTCAGCACCTGGTCGCCGGGAAGACCAATGAGCATGGCGCCAGCGCCATCCAGGCCGCGAGGCACGGCCGCCTTCCGATGGGGTTTTTCCCCATTTTCCTCCACACTCTCTTCGCCGGATTGGTGCCTCCGTATTCGCCTTTCCTCGAGGCCGTCCTGGAGTTCTACCAGATCCACCTTCTCCATCTACACCCCAACGCCGTCCTCGTGCTCTCCATCTTCGCCTACCTGTGTGAGGCGTATCTGGGTGTGCAGCCCTCGGTGGCCCTCTTCCGGAGCTTCTACGCGCTCCGGAACACCGCGAAGGCCGAGCGGACGGGGTGCGTGTCCTTCCGCATTGCGGACGGCATGGGGGACGTCTACATCCCCATGTCGTGGTGCGACGACAAACCCGTCACGGCGGTGTCGAAGAAGGTGGACGACTTCAGGCAGAAGTGGTTCCTCATCGGCGTCAAGTCGTAGAGCTCCTTTCTCGAGGTCCCGGAGGCGCCGCCCGTGAAGAACACCCATTGGGGGAAGCAGACCTTCCAGGGCCCGAACATAGGAAGCCTCGTGGCGCGCATGAGGACGCTTCGGGAGAACGGCCTCACCGGCCGATGATCGCGGAGGACTTCGTGCGCCGCCGCATCGCTCCTCTGCAGGCGCACAAGAAGCCGATGTGGATGTACGCGGGTCCCTCCGACTCGATGCGACTCCACCCCTGCGACCATCTCCCCGCCGTCGTCGAGACCATCATGGGCGGCCTCTTCATCAACCCCGACGTGTCCGTGGCGGTTGCGGCGGAGCTGAGGCCTCTTCATCAGATAAACCTGGCCTCGCGCCTAGCGATTCTGGAGCGGATGCCCACCTTCACCCCACTAGGCCTGGCGGGGGAAGAGGAGGAAGACGGGCCCATGCCCGTGGCGAGGGGACAAGACGCTGCGGAGTCGCCGTACGCGTCTGACGCCGAGCAGGGCGACGATGCAGCTGGGGCCGTTCCCTCTGCAGGCGGGGCGAGCTCGTCTAGGGTCTCGCCCCCTCCTGAGGAGGTCTTCGAACTCTCCTCCAGCGACGATGAGAAGGCCGAGGCGGGGCGACAGGAGTCCCGAACCAAGGCGGCCCATGACAGGCCTGCCGGGGAGCCCCCAAGCGCTTCCCTCAAGAGGAAAGCTGAGGCGGCTCCTGAGGGATCCGGTGTCCGGGCCACGCCTTCTTGGCGTTCGTCCGGCATGGCGTGGGTTGACACCCGCGCCAAGAAGACAGGGTAAGTGTTTTTGGTTTTAATCTCCTCCTTCGGTCTTTGCTTGCTTGCTCTCTCTGACAGATTTTCTCGATCTCTGCCAGCGACCCGGCGCCTGCAAAGCGCCGTAGGCTCCGCAAGGCCGCGGACGTGAAGAAGGCCGCTCCAGAGGCCGCGGCAGAGGCCGCCACAGAAGAGGCCTCGAGGCCCGCGGAGGAAACCCCCGCAGGCCCTCGCGGGGACGCTCCCCAGGCCGAGGCCACCGCGCCGCCTCTGGAGGAAAAACGCGCTGAGGAGCAGGTGGAGAAGGCGGCCACTCCGCCGCGCGTTGCGACCCCGCCAGCACAGCAAGAGGCCGCGACAGACACTACTTCGGCCCCGAGCCCGCCGAAGGTCGACGAGGCAGCGGGGGCTGAACTCCCACCGCCAAGCACTAAGGCGGAGGAGGAAGCGGCAGCCGCGGAGCAGGTCTTACCTGCCCCGGGGGCCCAGGGCGAGGTGCCGCCTGAGGGGGGCAACGCCGGCGCGCAGGACGCGGGCGTCGAAGCGGAGGACGCGCCTCCGAGGCCCCGAGCCCGCGCAGAGACTCCCCGCTCCAAGCTTGACGCGGGAGCAGGGCCCTCCGCCCCGAGCGAGGCCTCCCGGACCCTTGTCCTCGGAAGCTGGGACTGGAGCAGGGGGCGACGCGACGTCGCCTTCCGCTTGGTGCGGGAGTCCCTGGAGGGGTTGGAGGCCCACCTTGCCCAGGAGGACCGGGAGCTCGCCCGGCAGCGAGACGAGCTCGCAGAGGCCTGGGCCGCGTTCCACGCGGCTGTGGAGGCTCGCCGGCGGAGCGATCAGGCCTTGCAGGCGGAGCGCGAGGAGGCGCAGCGCTTCGCCGAGGAGGTCCGCGAGGGCGCCATGCACGACGCCGAGGAGCTTCTGCAGCCCTTGAAGGCCGAGCGTCGGGCAGCGGCGGAAGACTTGGCCGCGGCCAGGGCGGAGCGGGAGGCCGTGGAGCACTCCCTGGCGGCCAAGCACCCCAAGCTTGTCGAGCTTGAGGCTAAAATCCTCGCCGACTCTGAGACCGTGCGGACCGCCCTGGAGGGGGTCCGCGCGAGCTTGGATGTCAGGGGGCGGGGCCTGAGCGAGCGCGAGGAGGACGTGCGCCGCCGCGACGAACAGCTGGCGCTGAGGGAGCAGGAGCTGTCAGGGCAGCGCGCCGCCCTAGAGGCCCGCGAGGAGAGCCTGGCTGCGGCCCTCGGCAGGTACGAACGTGAGGTGGCTACCCACAAGGGGCATGTGGAGCGCTTCAACACGCGGTTCGCCGAGCAGAAAGCGGAGGCCGAGAAAGAGTTCCAAACCCGGGAGAAGGCGTACCGCGCCGCTGTCTCCCGCGACTACGCCGAGAAATTCACCAAGCAGGAGACCCGCTTCAAGAAGACGCTCGGCGAGAGCGGCACCCGGATCCACCAGCTCGAGAACATGAACGCTACCCTCGTCTCCAAGGTGAAGCGCGAAACGGATCGCCGCCGCGTCGCTGAGGAGGCCCGCAAGCGCACGGAGCAGGACCTCGCCTCCCTCATGGCCGATATGGAGGAGATGAACCAGCAGGTGGGCCCTGCTGTGGAGAAGGCGGTGGAGGCGGCCGAGAGCGCCAAGGCGGCACAGGTGCTGTCGCAGCAGCGGGAGCGCATGTTCCAGTCCTTGGTGGGCCGTGGCCGCGAGCTCGCCGCGAAGCTGGGAGTGGATGCGCCGACCGTCCCCCTTCAAGGCAACTCCGACGCCGCCACCTACCTCATGTACTTCGAGCAGCTCTTCTCAGCGCTCGAGGGCCCTGCTGCCGAGCTCCGCGACGTCGTTGACGAGGAGTGCCGCCAGCTCCTGGCGGTGGCGGTTGACCGCATCTTCACCAACCTCCAGAACCTCCAGCCTGGCTTCGACTTCACCACGGTGACCGAGCCTCTCGAGGGGGAGAAAGGGTGGAAGATCCCCAACGCCATCCGCGACCAGGTCGACGACTTCTGCAGCCGCTTCAAGCGGGCCGCGGCGGAGGATGAGGAGGGCGACGACGAGGATGGCGAGCCTGGAGAAGAAGACGACGGCGAGGCCTCCGCTTGATTTCTTCCTAAGGCTTCCTCCTGTAACACGCTTGTAGCGCCGCGGGGATATTTGCTTTAAAGACATTTGCTTAGCAGTTTGTAATGTACTTCGTATTTTTAAACAGGTATTGCTAAGCCTGTGTGTGTGCCCCTCGAGGGCCTTTTGCTTTACTTCCATGTCTCTTTCGCTCTGCGTCGCTAGGACCCTTCTCCTCGCGCTATGACTCTGCCGCTGCGGTATGCTCGAGTAATGACTCGGCAAGGCCGGGGGGAGTTTAAGGCTTAGAGAGGTAAGAGCCCTCGAGTCGCGATGCTCAGGGCTCCCCTTTGACGTGCAAGCAGCCCATGGAGAGTGAAGGAAAGAAACACTCGAGGGACGCGGAGTGCTCGTGAGAGAGATACGAAGATTCTCCTAGTGTGAGTAGGGAACTTAGCTTCGCGAGGCTTTTCGCCCTGCGTAGGACTCCTCTGGCGATGCCTTTCCCTCCAGGGGCCGAGTTTTTCCTCCACAGGGCCTGGAGAGACTCCTGTTCCCTGTGGACGTTAGAGAGGCATACCAAAATGCTAGAGCATAGCCGTAAGGACTCATGCGCGCTTATAGGTTTCCTCATGGGTGCCTCGCGAGGAGAGAGAGTACCAAGGTCCTTTGAAGAGGTGGCGTGTATCCGGGAGCATGCCCTTTAGCCAGAGCTCAGGGCCCCTTGGGTTTTGCAGTGCTACTGGGGTGCTCTTGGGCACGGGCACCGTACTCAGCCCCCGCTCGCGAGGTGCGCATGGGGAGATTATAAGCGCACGTGTGAAAGTAAATGACGAAAGTAAAAACTTGCCATCGAAATATTACACAGCGGCGCCTCAGCGCAAAGTTCACTTGGGAACGACCCGGCGCCGTAGCGCAAAGTTCACTTGGAACGACACGGCGCCGTAGCGCAAAGTTCACTTGGAACGAAAATCGGTTCATTACACTTGGGTTTGCCAAGCTAACGTTCCTTCCAGGTCGAGGCATGGGGACCACCCATTAGTGGCAGAGGTTCACTGCGGCCTGCGGTGGCTCATTAGCAGGAGAGCTCAGATGGCTGACCCTCAGGAGGAGCTTGGAGAAGCTTGGAGGTGAAGCCGTGAGCTTCCCTCTATATACAAAAAATGCCTGGCGTGACTATGATCACGGGTAGAACTTGCGCAGATGTGCGATGTTCCACGGGTTCTTGACGGGGATGCCGTCTTCGGTCTCGAGGCGTACTGCGCCAGGCCTGGCGATGTGGGAGACCCTGTAGGGGCCTTCCCACATCGGCGAGAGCTTGTGGAGGCCTTCTCTGGAGAGGATTCGCCTGAGGACGAGGTCGCCCGCCTCAAGAGTGCGTGAGCGTATATGGCGGCTGTGGTAGCGTCGCAGATCTTGCTGGTACTTCGCCGCTCTGAGGGCGGCACGGCGGCGCAGGCCCTCGAGGAATAGCAGGTCGTCGTTGTGGAGGTTCTCTTGGGTGTCCTCGTTGAAGGCAAGGACCCGTGGGGATCCATGCTTGATTTCTGCGGGGAGGACAGCTTCAGCTCCGTAGACAAGGGCGAACGGCGTTTCGCCTGTAGGCCTTGAAGCGGTTGTGCGCATGGACCAGAGCACAGATGGGAGCTCATCGATCCAGCCCTTGCCGTGACCCTTGAGGATGTTGAAACTTCTGGTCTTGAGGCCCTTGAGGACTTCTGCGTTCGCTCGCTCGGCTTGACCGTTGCTGTGTGGATGAGCCACCGAGGCGAAGCAGATCTTGACGCCGAGCTTTTCGCAATAGGCTCGGAAGATGCCGCTGGTGAATTGCGAGCCATTGTCGGTGATGATGCGGTTAGGCACTCTGAAGCGGCAGACCAAGCTCCTGATGAATTTCACCGCGGCTCCGGCTGGTATGGTGCGCACTGGTTCCACTTCGGCCCACTTGGTGAACTTGTCGATGGCCACGAAAAGGAAGCGATAGCCCCCCTGCGACTTCGGGAAGGGGCCCAGAATGTCCAGCCCCCAGGCGGCGAACGGCCAGGAGAGCGGGATGGTCTGGAGCCCCAGCGCCGGCTGATGAATTTGCTTGGCGTGGAACTGGCAGGCGTCGCAGGCTTGGACGATGGTGACCGCATCTTGAAGCACTTGTGGCCAGTAGAATCCGCTCCTGAAGACCTTGCCCGCGAGGGTGCGCGCACACGAGTGGTGGCCGCACTCCCCGCTATGGATGTCCTTGATCAGCGTTCGGCCTTACTCGGGAGGGACACATTTGAGCGCGATGCCATTCGGGCGCTTGCGGTATAGGTTTCCCTCGAGGATGCAGTAAGATTTCGCTTGTCGAGCGATCCGCTCTGCTTCCGCATCTTCCTCAGGGAGGATCCCCTTTACCAAGTAGTCCTTGAGCTCGTCAACCCAGCCTGTGTCTTGGTGGGCTGCCGTCAGCAACAGACGCTCCCCGGTGTGGGGGCCACAGTCGGGTGCCCCAGCAACAGGAGCTGGTGGGAGTGCTTCGTCTGTGCTTGCAGCTGTGGCCTCTTGAGGCTGCTTGATGGATGCCTTGGCGAGCGTTTCCTCAAAGACGCTGGCCTGCTGGGGTTGCCTTCTCGAGGCTCGCTTGGCGATGTCGTCAGCCTCCTGGTTCTCCTTCCTCGGGTTATGCATAAGCTCCATGCCCCTGAAGTGCTTCTCGAGCTTGCGGACCTCTTCAAGGTATGCGGCCATGTGGTCGTCTTTAGGCGTGTAGCTCTTGTTGGAGAAGTTGACAAGCAACTGGGAGTCACCCTTGACGAGTAAGTGCTTGACGCCTAGGGCGATGGCTGCCCTTAAGCCAGCGAGGAGGCCCTCGTATTCAGCGATGTTGTTGGAGATCTTGTCAATCGTGAAGCACAACTGGACAGCGTAGTAGAGCTTGTCGCCCTTGGGCGAGGTTAGGACGACACCAGCCCCGCCGTTTCGGCAGGCAAAGGCTCCGTCGAAGTGCATGGTCCAGTGGCTGGGCATTGTGTCTCCAGAGCGCTCGTCCCTTGATGACTCTTGTGGTGTCGAAGCGTAAGTTGAATGGCTGCAGCTCTATGTTCCATCCCGCGACACGATCTGTGGCGTTGGGGTTGCACAGGATCTGTTCTAGGGGGAAAGAAGTGACCACCGTGATGGGGTGGACCTGGAAGTAATGTCTCAGCTTCCTGGAGGCGATGAGGAGAGCGACGAGAAGCTTCTGCTGCATCGGGTACCGCTCCCGAGCATCCCGCAGTACCGTACTGACAAAGTACACGGGGTGCTCGACAAGGGCTGTCGAGGGAGGTGCAGCGTCGATTCTCTGTGGAGGCTCTTCGGGGCCCTTGTCGGGATTTGCCTGCGGGGGCTCTTCAGGACCCTTGTCGAGATTTGCCTGCGGAGGGGTCTCGGCAAGGGTGTTGGGAGCAGACTCGACTTGAGGCTGTGGGCCTGGCGGTGGGTCTGTGGAGACTGCTCCTTCGCCGATATCTTTGTCGGGCGGGTTCGGGCTTGGAGTGGCAGCGCTCTTCTTGGGGAGGACTGGCTCTTCCCTCTCGACCACCAGGACAGCGCTTGCGGTCTGAGGAGTGGCTGATAGGTACAGCTTCAGATGTTCGCCTGTCCTGGGGGCCACCATGACTGGTGGGCTGGCCAAATATTTCTTCAGGTCTTCGAAAGCCTTGTCCGCCTCGGGGGTCCATTTGAATGTGCCGGATCTCTTCATGATCTTGAAGAATGGCAGGGCTCTCTCGCCGAATTTAGAGATGAGGCGGCCCAGGCTAGCCATACAGCCTGCTAGGCGCTGCATGTCCTTGAGTCGACGAGGAGGCTGCATCCCTTCTATGGCCTTGATTTTGTCAGGGTTTGCTTCTATGCCGCGGTGGGACACGAGGAATCCGAGGAGTTTGCCTGAAGGCACCCCGAAGACGCACTTGGCGGGGTTCAGCTTGATGTTCACCTTGCGCAGGCTGGCGAAGGTTTCCTCGAGATCCTTCAAGAGGGTATCTCCCTCACGAGACTTGACCACGATGTCGTCGACATACGCCTCTGCATTTCTACCATCTGTGCCCCCAAGGCTATTCTCATGAGCCTCTGGAAAGTGGCGCCGGCGTTCTTCAGGCCGAAAGGCATGCAAGTGTAGCAGTACACACCACAAGGGGTGAGGAATGTTGTCTTCTCCTCGTCCTCTTTAGCCATTTTGATCTGGTGATAACCAGAGAAGGCGTCCAGAAAACAGAGGAGGTCGCAGCCAGCGGTGGAGTCCACGATCTGGTCTATCCTCGGCATGGGGTATGGGTCCTTGGGGCAGGCCTTGTTGACGTCGGTGTAGTCGATGCAGAGTCGGCCTCCTCCAGCGGGTTTTGGGACAACCACGCCGTTGGAGAGCCTGGTTGGATGCGCGACTTCACGGACGACATTTTCCGCTTTTAGCTTCTCTACTTCCTTGACGATGAATGCTTGCTTCTCGGGGGCTTGCTTGCGTGCTTTTTGCTTGACGGGGCATGCGTCTGGACACACGGCTAAGTGGTGCTCGATCACCTCCCTCGGTACACCGGACATATCTGACGGAGTCCATGCGAACATGTCAGAGTTTGCCCGGAGGAAGGCGACGAGCGCGCTTTCCTATTTGGGAGGCAGGGCAGCGCCTATGGTGACGCTGGCCCTGGAGCCCTCGGCCCCCGAGCCACTGGTGTCCAGCGACACCTTCTTCGTGGCAGCTTGCTCCTGGGAGAACACCTGCTTCTTCTTCTTGGGCCTCTCGAGAGGCTCCATGTCCTAGTCAGCCGGGAATGCCATGGCGGCGGCCTTGTAGGCGCTCTCGACAGCGCGCGTGGCGTCCAGGATATGACCATGGATGGCGATAGTGCCAGCGCTGCCGGGGATCTTGACCATGTTGTAGGCATGGTGCGTGACGGCCATGAACTTTGCGAGGGCGGGATAGCCGAGGATGGCGTTGTACGGCAGGCCGATGTGGGCGACGTCGAAGTCGATCAGCTCCGTGCGGTAGTTCTTCTGCGTGCCGAAGGTGACGGCCAGCCGGACCTGCCCCAGGGGTTCGATTGAACCACTGGTGACCCCTGTGAATGGCCTAGAGGGCATGAGCCACTCGTAAGGCACCTGGAGAGTCTCGAAGGTCTCGACAGAGATGACGTCCAGGCCTGCTCCTCCATCAATGAGCGTCTTGGAGACGGTGATGTTGTTGATGGTGGGGGAGCAGACCAGGGGGAGGGTTCCCCCAGTCTTGGTCGACTTGGGGTGGTCCTTGGCGTCGAAGGCGATGGTGTACTGGGACCACTTGAGGGGCCTGGAGGTCTCGGTGCTTGGGAGCGCGACATTGAGCTCGCGGGCGAACTGCTTGAACTGGTTGTTCGATTTGGGTGCCTGGCTCCTCCGAGGATGCAGGCCATAGCCCCCCTTGGGGCCTGGTAGCCTCCATCTTCCTCGTCAGGGAGGTTGTTGTTCTTCTCGGCGGCGTTGGCTTGAGTGCCTGGCGGCTTCTGATAGCCGCCACCGCGTCCGCCTCTACCGTCCCTACGGTAGCCACGGCCTCTGCCGCGGCTCCCGTTGCCTTCTTCGCGCCCGCGCTCTCGGCTCAACCTCTTGAGGTCGAAGCAGTCGTCCGTGGCGTGGCCGCGCCTGTTGTGGTAGACGCAGAATGGACGGTTGTCCGCTTCCCTGTCGCCAGGCTCAGGAGAGCCTCTGCGGGCGCTTTTGGCGGCTGGCTCTGCTGCCAGGACAGCGGTGGTCTTGCGCTTGGTCTCCTCGCGCTTCTTGTGGCTCTTGGACCCCTCAGCCAGGTCATCCGTCCGCTGACTCATCTTGACGAAGAGGAGTCCCTCTTCAGCCTTGGCGCACTTGTCAGCGAGGTCGAACAGCTTCACCACAGAGGTGAGCTTGTCGTGAATGCCCAGCTTCTCGAGCATCCTGCGGTTTGTTACGCCCTCCCTGAAGGCGGCGATGACTTGCGTGTCGGGGATGTTCGGGATCTTGTTGCGCACTTGGCTGAAGCGCTGGATGTACTTGCGGAGAGTCTCATCCTTCTTCTGCACCACAGCGCGCAGGTCGTTGTGGGTGAGCGCGCGCTCGTAGGTGCCCTTGAAGTTGGCAACGAATTGCCTGCAGAGCTCCTCCCACGTATCTATGGAGTCCTCAGGCAAGTTGAGGAGCCACGACAGCGCGGAGTCCCTTAGGGCGTGGGAGAACCAGTTGGCCATGACTTTGTCGTCTCCTCCTGCAGCCTGGATGGAGGTGGTGTAGAGCTGCAGGAACTCGAGAGGGTTGGTCGAGCCGTCGAAGCCCTTGGGGAGGGCTGGCCTGAACTTCTGCGGCCAGACCACACGGCGCAGAGCGCGGGTGAATGCCATGCAGCCCGAGGCGTACGTGGCGGTTCCTCCTTGGAGAGCCCTGCGGTTCTGCTGTCCCGCTTGGCCAAGCTCCTCGACGAGGCGATTCTGGAGGTCCCTGCGGCGCTCCATGCCTACTCGCGCGTGAGGCGCAGTGCGTCGCACGATCTGGCAGTCGTGTGGCGAGGAAGCATGAGAGGGGGCCCTCTGCGCTGCGGCCGGAGGCGGTCCCGGCGACGGAGGCGCATCTGGTGCAGCCGTTCCCGCGCGGCCAGAGTGATGGACCATGGAGCGCGATGGAGCGGGGCGCGTGGTTGCGACGTCGACGAGGTGGTGGAGGCGGTCCAGCCACTGGTCGTGGGCCTCCGCGCTAGGCCGGTAGCGTAGGAGCTCCTGGGCCATGAGCAGCGCGGTGTGCGGTGTGGGCTCCGGGCGTCCCCGAGAAGACGCGCTTTGGCGCCGAGACGGATGCGAAGACTCAGCATCGTCGTGGTGTTCCGGGGAAGCATCCCTGTCGCCGCGGTGGTCGCTACCACGGTTTTCCTCGCTCTCAGGTTCCTCCTCGTGTGGGCGGTGTTGGCGCGCTCCGTTGTGCGAGGACGGCCGCGGCGGCCGCGGGTGGCGGCGGTGCCGGGCTCGGTGTGAGCCCTGTCAGCTGCGCGCCTGTTGGCGCGTGTCGCGCGGGTGTCCGTCATGGCGCGGAGACGGCTGGAGGTTGAAGACGCGCCTCAGTCCCCCTACCTGGCGCGCCAAATGTCGAGGTGTTGCTCCCACGGAACAGGGATAGTCACCCTCGAGGAAAGTTCGTGAAGGGGGACTGAACACGTTAGCCAACAACCCTCAACCGGCCCGGCGACGGTGCTCGTCGTGCCTGTAGAGGGATAACACGACAGAGATGGACTCAAGCCCGTACCCAGGTTCACGGCCCTCAGGAGGAGGTAAGACCGCTACTCCTGCTTGTCTGTATTGCTCTGTAGGGGTTACAGCACAGTGAGCTTGCCGAGAGCAGTGCGGAGCTCGGAGGGGGAAGGAGAGATTCTCCTCCTCCTTCAGTCCGCTAAGCTAGGCTAAGCTATGGTAAGGCGTCTAAGGTCGATTGATCGGTCGATTCCTCGATCCTTTGCTACGGTGGTGCTCCCTCTCCTTATATAGGCGTCCCGGGCCTCATCCCTGCGTGCTGCGCAGTGGAAGGGTTCCCACATGGCGACGAAACGCTGGAGAGGGGTGCACCGCAGCTGGGTTGTCCATGTACTCGGTCCATGGTCGTAAAGTCTGCCTTCGTGACAGAAAAGCCGCCGTCTTCGCTGGGCGGCCAGCTGGTGCAGCAGCGATCGTGGGGGTGCCCACGGTGACGTCGTCCTTGGAGCGTAGCGCCGGCCAACTGCTTTATCACCAAAGAGGAAACCCTCGTAAGCCGGCGCAGGGGACACAGCTTTGTTGACTCCTTTATTCACCAAAACGGCAACTGCGGCGCCGTCGTCATCGCGCGCAGACGCGCGCGCCACTCTGCGGCGTGGGAGTGGCCATGTGCGCCTTGCAGCGGTTGCTTCGGAGCGAAGCGTCTCCACAGTGCCTGGACGGCCCTATGGAGGGATTTGTGTTGACTCCTCCCTAGGGGAGAGGGCCCTGTAGAGTTGCAGCCTCAGGAGGGGCCTCGTCAGGCCTTTGCTGCCCTCTTCAGCCCTCTCGAGGGATTTTCCTCTCGAGGGTCTCTCCAAGCGTTTTGCTCGGTCCTTAGCCATTTCATCGACTCTGTCGCGTGTGAGGGCTGTGGAGAGTGGGCTCTGCACACCCTAGATCCCACTGGGCCGACAAGGGTATAGACGCTTAGGGATCGATTCGGAGTTATAGAAAGTAAGGAATAAATATCACAAGGTGGTTCTATGTCCAGCTGGACCGGGATGGTCTGCACATGCTGCTCATGCCTTGGTCCTTCCATGTTGCGCTTAAGGAGTGGCTGGCAACCCCCCTGCCACGCTGCATTCCGGTGAGCACCTGCGATTTCTGTGACGAGCATGTCCAGGTCAGCCACTAAAAACTGACGGAAGACATCGTCATGGGGGGGAACTGGCCGCAGGTGGTGAAGAGTTACGGCCTCGAGGAAGCCGAATGCATCGTTTTTAAGATGACCGCTAGAGTCTTGAAGATGGACGTGTACAAGAGCATGACCTCCACCTGCAGAGGCTGGACTTGTCCTGAGCACGACTAGTTTCAGTGTGCTGGTAGTGTTTATCAGGCGCAAGTGATGCCCCTTTTAGATTCCCCTACTAGTGTTGATCAGGGGTTTGGGATTCCCGTACTACATGTATTAACCCGGGCTTAGAATGCCCCTACTACTTGTATTGATCAGGATGGTAATATTGGGCTAATCCTCGTACTCTTGCATGATCTGATTATGTTGTCACTTGTGCATTGGTAGCTCACACGCGTTGATTGTGCTTAAGCCCATCTATTAGTTCAATGTTAGTAGGTGGTAAGATCACCGAATTTTAAAGTGGTGAGAACATCTGCTAACAAGCGAGGCTGAGATAGTATACTGGACGCTGGACTGGCTGAGTTTTCCCTTCCTCTGGTCTTTCGACTACGAGTACTGAGCTGACCACCCTGTTGGTGGCGGCTATGTAGAGGTACAAAGTTTCCTGCTCCTGAGGTGCCACTAGGATAGGCGGATTTGTGAGCATGCGCTTCAAGTCGGCGAAGGCTGCCCTTGCTGCAGCTGTCCACTCGAACTTGTCTGCTTTCTTCATTAACTGATAAAACGGCAGGGCCTTCTCGCCCATGCAGCTGATGAACCTGCTAAGTGCTGCTATTCTGCCAGCGAGTCCTTGGACTTCGCGCAGTTTCGTCGGCTCAGGCATTTGCAGGAGTGCCTGAATTTTTTCTGGGTTGGCCTCTATGCCCCTGGCGGACATGAGGTACCCTAGTATCTGCCCTGAAGGCACTCCAAACACACATTTAGTGGGATTGAGCTTGATTCTGTACTTGTTAAGAGCTACGAATGTTTCGCGGAGATCGTCGATCAAGGTGCCAACTTGTCGAGTCTTGACGATTATGTCGTCGATATATACTTGTATGTTTCTTCCGATTTGATCCCTTAGGCAGTTCTGCATCATACGCTGATAAGTTGCCCCTGCGTTTTTTAACCCGAAGGTCATCTTCGTGTAACAGTACACGCCGTGAGGGGTGATGAAAGCCGTTTTTTCTTCGTCTTCTTTTTTCATCTGAATCTGCTGATATCCGGAGTAAGCGTCGAGGAACGAGAGGCGCTCGCAGCCTGCGGTCGAATCCACGATCTGATCTATCCGAGGTAACGGAAAATGATCCTTAGGACAGCACTTGTTGAGCGATGTAAAGTCGATGCACATGCGCCCATTCTTGACTCCTTTCTTCGGGACGAGCACTGGGTTCGCTACCCAGTCTGACTTCTTAAGTTCCCGGATGAACTTGGCGTCCAAGAGCCGGTCTATCTCTCTTCCGACTGCCAGCCGTTTTGGCTTGGATAATCGTCTCATTGTCTGCTTGACTAGCTTAGTGCCTGGATAAATTTGCAAGGCGTGCTCGGCGAGTTCCCTAGGAATTCCTGGCATATCGGTTGGGTGCCAGGCGAACATTTCCCAGTGCTCACGGAGGAACTCGACGAGCGCGCCTTCTATGCTTTATTTAGGCTTGATGACACGAGGACTGTCTTGTCCTTGTCCGTTGGGTGCACCTGGTGTGCTCTTGTGTCGTTGTTGGCGCTGAAAGAATTTTCGGGTGCATGCTTCTTGCCTATGGGGAATAGGCTCCGGTCGTTGTCCAGGGTGATTTCTGCAAGCTGTTCTTGTGCGCCGAAAGACTCGGAGATTTTGCTGAATTCTCTGTCGCAGTCATCTGACTTTCGAAAGTCGCCGCGGACTGTTATGACCCCCTTGGGCCCGGGGAGTTTGAGCATCAGGTACGCATAGTGCGGGACTACCATGAATCGTGCGAACGCTGGTCGCCCAAGGATTACATGGTATTGAGACTTCCAGTCCACGACTTCGAACTCGATGCTTTCTTTCTTGAAGTGATCGGCGTCTCCGAAAACGACGTCGAGCCAGAGTGACCCCAAAGGATATACTGCCTTGCCTGGCACGATGCCATGGAAAGTGTTGTCTGATGGTTTCAGGTTGGTGAGTGATAGGCTCATCTTGCGCAACGTGTCTGCGAAGATAATGTTGATGCCGCTGCCGCCGTCCATGAACACCTTGCTCATCCTGAAACCTCCGACTAAAGCGTGCAGAACCAGGGGAGCATGACCCGCTCGTGGCACGCGTGGAGGGTGATCTTCGCGAGTGAAGCCAATAGGAACTTCCGAACCCTGAAGGTACTCCGGCGCGGGCGGGGGTGAAGTAGTAGCTAGATGGACCTGCCTACTGATTAACTTTTGGCATCGATTTGATGGTCGTCCCTTCTGTATCATGTACATGGCCCCCCTGGTCTGCGGGTACTGTTCCTGAGCCGCGGCTGCGTTGTCCTGTCTCTGGTTTGCGTGGACTGCTCCCGCCATGTGCCCTGCAGGCGGGGGAGGTGGTCCTTCAGGTGGTGGCAGCGCTAGTGGTAGTCCAGCACTCCTGCGCATCTCAGCCTGAAGAGCTATGAAATCGCGACAGTCCTTAAGCAGGTGGGTTGCCGTTAATTTACCGTCATCCCCTCTGAACATGTGCATCCTGCATGGGTCGGTGAGTTGCTCAGCCGGGGTTCGGAATGGGCGCTCCTCCCTCCGGGTTCCCCTGGGCTTCCACTCACGTTTCCGGCTCCCGTCGTCGCGGTTCCTGTCCTCGCGGTTTCTGTCGCTGCGATCATCGCGCATATTCTCCCCGTTCTGAGGATTATTTCGATTACGACTGTCTTGAAAACCAGCTACGACCTGTTCGATCCCATCTGACTCGCCGTACGGTCACTGTCTGTTGCGCCTGTCGTTCCGACCGCGTCGGCCCCAGTTGCCCTGCTGGCGATCGTCGGGTGAGGGCATCCTATCGGCTCGAACGGAATCTTCCCCATCAGCCCACTTGTTGGCTATCTCCATTAGGTGCGCAATTGTTCTTGGGTTTTCGCGTCCTAGCGCTTCCTGGAGGTCATTGCGCCTGACTCCTTGAATGAATGCGAAAATAGCATTGTCCTCTGATATATCGGCTCCTGAATTTTTCAATGTGGTCCAGCGCTGAATGTACTCGCGAAGAGACTCGCCGGTTTTTTGCTTGCAGGCTCTGAGTTGTTGAAAAGAAGCGGGTCGGTGAAAGGTAGAAGAAAAATTCCTCTTGAAATCGCTGCAGAAAGCATCCCACGTTCCGTACGAACTGCGCAGCAAGCTTCTGAGCCAAGCTTGGGCTGACCCCGTGAGCATCAACTGTATGTACTGCATTGCAGTCGTTGTGTTTCCTCTTTGACAGGCTACTGCCGTGGTGTAATCCTCCAGCCAAGCTGACGGCTCTTGAGTACCATCAAACTTAGGGGTTTCTGATGTTAGCTTGAACCTCTTGGGCATGCGAGTTTCCCGAACAGCAGTCATGAAGCACATGGCTCCACATGGCTCGACCTCCGAGTCCGTGTACGAACTGCTTCGACTGGAGCCCGGGGTTCGACTGCGTTGCCTTCGCTGGTGTCTCCGCCTATTTACTGTTCGCTGAGTGATATAATTTCGTGCGTCGACTCCTTCCTCCACATAGTCATGCTCGAAACCAGCGGCCTGCCGTTGCTGACGGCGCTCTTCTCTGCCGCACCTCCGCTCTTCCCGCTCGCGACGGCGGCGAGTGGCTCGCTCTTCTTCTGTTTCAGTCCTATCCCGACTGCTGCGATGACGTTGCCTGGACCTGCTTCTCTCCGGCTCGTCCCTGTCACGCCCATCACGGTGACGGCGCCTGGATCTGCTTCCTTCTGGTTCATCGTGGTCCCGGTCCTCACGGCGTCGAGTGCCGTGGTGTGTACCATCGCCCTGTGAGGTAGATGCGTCTGTGGGCCTGTTGCCATTTGTTCGGGCGCCGGTGTTGGGCAGATTCTGACTAGGGCTGATCCCTGGACGGCCTGGCGTGGGGGCTGCGGGTACCAATGCTGTCCCGACAGTTCCCAGAGCATCGATCTGTGCCATGTGAAGGCCATACCGCGGGTCATTTGCTGCAGGTAGTGTAGATCTCAAGTAAGTTGCCACTGATGCGACTGCTGCTGCAGTTGTCTGCGGTACCAGTATACCGTCGTCCGCAATCGTCATGAATCTCTGTCTGATGCTTGATGGTTGGAAACTAGCCGCAGTCGCCTGGGGCATGCGAGTGCGGGTTCTCACATGTTCTGCAGTTCCTGGCTCGTATCTTGTCGAATGGGACGGCGAATTGGCCTGTCGCCTTGCACTGGCTAAATCTGCCCGATCCTGTCTCTCGGCGAGTTCGCGCTCTAACGCAATCAGCTCCAGATTTTTCTTGCGTAGTAAATATTGATAAGCCAGTAAGTCATCCATGGGGGAGTTCTCTGGCATCACGGTCCCGCTGTTGACGACGTTTTGGATTCGGACTGCCATCTCCTCTGTGATGGAGATTTCCTTGTCAGCACTGAGTCGAACCACCAGCGGGTACTGAACGGGCTCCGGCTCCCTGCGCTGCGGCGGGGTCGTAAACGCGCCTGATGCGCCGTTTACTACGAACACCTGGCTAGTCGGACGGTTACGCGCGTTGCGTCCTTCGCGGCGACGATCGCCATCATCGCTTGATGTGGAGTCGATGCCGCGTAAGACGGCTGCCACCTGAAAGATAGTGCAGTCGGAGCAGTAGCAAGTGACGTCAGAGCCGCCAGTTGATGACGACATGGAGTCGGTGGCTGCCGGGGTCGTTGCAGGTGCGGAGTCGATGATGGCTGGAGTCTGCGCCGGAGCAGAGTCAGTGGCACTTGACGTTGATGCAGGGGCGAAGCCGATGGCGTTTGGCGCAGGTGCGATCATTGCCTCCGTCCTCGGGGATCGAGCTGGACTTGACACGTCGAGCGTTCCCCACTGGTTGACAAGGAAATGGAAACTGCCGAACGTCAGATCCATACCTGAGTGAATACCGGCGAACGCGGATCGCTCGGACGCCGAGTGCGGGCGGAAGTCGAAGGCGCCGAGGGTGTACGGCCTCCGCAGATCCGGCAGGTCCCGGGCCGCTGCGGATGCTGAAGATGAAGTCGATGATGCAAATGGCGGGTCCGTCGAACCCGTGGATCCAACACCAGTTCTTCCCACAGACGGCGCCAATTGACGAGTTATGGACTCGGCAAATCCCATGATTAAACACCCTGAGTTGTATCGGGAGGAAACGGTGTATAGGTGTTGGCGAATTCGGACGGTAAAAAGCGAGGCTTTCGCTTGTTGGATTATAGATCTGAAGATTACAAGGTGGCTACAATGGCGTCGCGGCGAGTCGATGTCTCGCTAGGGTTTCAGAATATAATTGCGTGATCTGCACTACCTCTCTCCTGGCCTCTTTATAGGCGGCCAGGTCCCAAGAGTTCGAATACAAATTGAATACAGATAGAACTAACTTAAGTCGGTTTGACCCTTTCTATCTTGAGCCACACCCTACCCGTAATGGGCCGTCTCAGGCCATCCTATCCGGCTGCTTATATGGGCCACCGGGTGGACCTTCCAACAGTATGGGCCTTATCATAGCTTCGTGGATATACCCTTTAGGTATAACCACATCACAGCACGCAACCAAACACCCGAGTGTTGCATCTAAACAGTCACAGGACATGTTTGCAGGCAACCAAACACAAAAATGCTAAATAAATACCGAAAAAGGAAATACGATATGCATTCAACCAAACGGGTTGCTGAATACGGCTGAAACCACGTTTTTCTAGGGCCAGGCCCAGCAGGGTCACGGAGTCGTGAGACCCAATTTCGGTCTCGGTAACCAAACATGCCCTAAACCATCGTGTCCGCTCCCACACGAACAATGGTATACACGTTAACACAAGTTGTCCCCTATTTTGGACCGACTGCTTCTAATGGCGAGCAACAACAGGGGCTTGGCCTAATTTTGCAAACACATATTTTTATTTCAAAATCTCGGCAACCAAAACTGCCACCATATCCGGTCACATATTACAACATCGAATGCCTCATGTTGAATTCTCACTTCTAATGCCACCGTTGATGACACATTCATCGCAGTCGTTATTGCTATGGTTGGCTCCTCCACTGCCGCCGTTGTTGGCTCCCGGTTAATTTCAGACAAAATACATTGTTGATAGAGGAAAAATCAAGACCTCACCGAAGGAGAATTGGTCGGCAGGGCTGCTAGCAAGATCTTCACCTTCTCTTCCATTTTTTTTACCTCAATTAATTTGCAAAGTATCTGAAATTATCTTGACTCTCTGTGCGGTTTTTTCAACTTTCTCAAGGACGAGCTTCTCCGTTTGCCTGTCCATCAAGGTTGTCCGCTTTTTATTTAAACTAGAAGGTACCCCGCGCGTTGCGGCGGGAACTTGAGCAATGAACTTGTATAGATAAAATACCAACTATATATTATACATGTAATGACAATAAATGTACATGTGAGCATTATCTCGATACATCAAGTATTGTTCAGAACACTGAATAACGGAATATATAAAAACTATGACCAATAAAAAAAGTATGTTTCATTTGTGGATATTTTGTACATGCCTAAGTAGAGTGTTTCTCACTCTATGCTGTTCAGGAAATCAAGGATCATTTTTCTCGGTCCTGCAATTTGATTCAAAGGTTACAAAAAAAACATGGAAGAAACAATTTGAATTAGTCAAGGAAACGGCGGTCTGAAGGTGTGTGCAAAATCTTTAGTACAATCAGTCTTGAAAACTTGAATAAAACGGACACACGACCTAAAGCTCTCAAATGAGAGCAATAAATATTAAAGTGTTTATTTTGCCTCACTGATTCAATTGTTATATTATTAGTTATGTATAATCTGACGGGTGCAGTATGAAAAACAATGCTACTACCTCCGATCGGATTTGTGTTATCGCAGGGCTTCACAAAGTTTTGCCTACACGTTCCGTAAACCTGCGACAATCAAATACGATCGGAGGGAGTATTATATTTGGCAAAAAGGATACCAATACCTGAAACCACCTTATTTGAGTACAAACTAATAAGATAACACAACTATAATAGATCCTATACTTGATTTACTACTGGTAAAAGCGAGCGATATCATAAATCTGTTTAAAGTATTGCATGATATAGTTGACTGAATACAATTGTATTGAGATAGAGGCAACTAATTTAGCTATTCATTGCAGCAATATAATAGGAATATAGAATCGAAGAATTAAATATGGAGAGCAAACTGGTAAATTGTCTAAATACAAAAGAATGAAATAAACGTTCTTGCCTTCTCAAGCCTCTGAAATTTGGTAGTTAACAGGTATATTGTCCAATATACAACATGCCATCCGGGCATCACATCAGATTCATGTCAACTTGATGCCTCTTTTCTCACGTAATTCATGTCAGCTTGATGCCTCTTTTCACACGTAATTCATGTCAGCACGCATAGTACAATGAAAATCCAATAGACTCAGGGGAGGTAAAACGCCGAGCAAGTTTTGAGCCGAAGTGCAACCCAGATTCCTGCGCTGGACGGCAACATCAGTTGATTCTTAACATGGAGATGGCGGCGACTCAGTTTCCTGCACATTTGCATGACAATGATGGTCGATGAATGCTCGGCTCAGTCGGCGGTTACAGGAGCATTTGTGGCGAGAAGGCCTTAGGTCGCAGGAAGCATTATTTGGGGAAGATCGCGGCGGCGGAGAGGAACAACGAGCAAGGTAAAACAGATGTAGGGGCATCTCATTCGGCCCACCTAGCGACGCCCAGCCCATGTACAAAGAACGGACGCCAAGCAACGAGAGTTACAACGTGCGGGCAGAAAAACTGATGACGTGGATGCACCAGAGCTTAGAGAAATCAGGTAGTGGGGCTTTCCTATTTAGATATAGAAGATTTCTTCTCTTTGCCTCAAGAGTAACGAGACCACATCGAAGCACTTTTCAATCGATGCTTGCACCAACGCTGGTAAGGATGTCGCATTCCTTTCGACCTTTGCCTTCTTGTTCCCGATTGGGCATCACTTTGACGTCGTCAAGAGGGGCGCCGACTCAACGTCCTTTCTGCCCTTGTTGAGATATTCGAACGTTTTCCCCTTTTAAACACTTTGGATCCTTGTAAAGCAAGGCATCATTGTTAAGTCTTTTCTGTTTTTGTTGCCTTGAAACAATCTTAGCATCCATTTGTAAAGCAAGGCATCATGACAGATCTTCGAACATCATCCTTTAGGTGCGGCGTACATTGGATTTGTTCATCCATTTGGATATTTCCAATTGATTCATGAACTATTGTGTACTAAGAAACAAAAGATATTTTATCTACTGGTGCTTGTCATTATTTTGAGCAAAAAATAATAATATAGTTATTGTACAGAATGATATAGAATTGACATTTGTACGTGAATAAGTGCAAAAAATATAAACATTGTTGAAACACATGAAAAAAGACAAGTATATATAGTATAATGGAACAAGATATGAAAGTAAGTGAGATATTAAAAATCAAAAATCATAAAAGGTTAAATCGAGAAACTAAAAAAGAAAAATTAAGTGATATACAGAGCAGATCCGTCGTGTTCCCTACAATGACCAGAGATTAGGTATTGTTGGCAATAATCGCATTCTTAAAATCCGAATATGACGGATCTGAGTTTTCTCGGATAAAGCTATCTTGTCCTAAACAAACTTTTACTCTACTTGTCTTTTTTTTTGTACAGTTGCATTACACACTTCTTGATACTTCACAATACGTAGTCTCCTCGGTTCTCCCACATGAACATGATTTATTTAATTCTCAATCATACTTTATTAGCTGAAAATCATCACTTTATGCTGGTAACTAAGGTGGTAAGCATGTTAAAACATGGCATCGAATCTGGTCAACTTTTGATCAAAAAATTACGTCTGGTAGTGAGCTTGCCTCGATTGATTGGAGGAGTAGATGTACAAAATCAACACCTCAGTTCAATTCCTCGCAGATGTGAATTTAGGTACTTCTCTTTATACATAAAAACCAGGCCTTCCCATTTCGAAACAAATGCTGTGAGGTGTAGTTCACTTCATTTCTTCGCTTCCATGAGCGCATTTGTAAACAACGAAATAAGGGCAGATAAAGAGGAATGTAGGAAAATAGGGTCGGAGCTAATTCGGCCTACCCTCTATTCCTCTGCCTTATCGGTGGTGCCGTTCACAATGCATATTGAGGATAGAGGGTGGGACCTTTATATAGACTCCAAATTCCAGATAGATCAATATGTTTTCAGATAGGACTCGTGACATGTTACAACGAACACCATACATAACAGTCAGTTACCGAGCCTATTACTGTTAAACAATTAGGTCCCAGCACGCATGTGTGAGTCATGCGCCGAGTTCGAATATAAAATCAAACTCGCAGGCTTTAACAATCCATAGAGCCAATCCTATGGACAACCTGGCATTCCGCTCTATACTGTTCCCGGGTATAATTCCAGCATATTCATATACACTGTGTTCCAGTATAGACGTACCGGCTTCCTTAAGTATATTTGCTTAAGTACAATTCCACATCATTAATTCCCTGTTATTTCCGTGATACTTCCACACTGAACATTGATTCCGGACAATGTAGTAGATATATAAAATGTTGAAGACACAATTTCCTACATCTCCCACTTGACTGAAAACATTTTATTTAAGCAAAGTAAATTCCCATGCAACTCACATGGTTAGATAATAATTCATTTCTTCAGTGCAATCACATTGTATATACAACTATGTGACCTTTGGAGTCAAATTATCACAAAGTAACAGGTTATGATGCGCCTTTCCACGACCTTAAGTTCCTTAGCCATATACACATTTCCTTCAATGCATGAGATGCATCAAAGTGTTCATATTTCATAAACAAAGAATATCTTAAATCATGTTTCCTTTGTACACCATAAAGACCTACAAAAGAAAATATTAACACATAACACAAAAGTATATTACCTTTCACCGAGATGCTATTTCTATAAATAGTGTCAATATATCCACGCTGTTGAATGCTGAGATCATCCAAGAATAATGAATAATCCATATTTCCTTGACATTTCACGTCAAGTCCATCATGTGATTCCAACAATCTTGATAAGATCTATATTCCATTTGCCAATAATTCCAGCAAATCACTTTCCATGCTAAATAAAATAGCAGCAATTACAACAACATGGCTAAGTTCGAATCGCACGAATAATGTCCCACGATAACTGTGGTATGACAATTACTCTTCTTTTTTTTCCTCACGAGTTTAAATATGATTCCTCGCAGAGTATCATTCCCTTTATCAAAAGGTATTTGACAGGTTTGCAATATTCCATAGAAAAATATCAAAACATTATCTATGTAATTCCAATCCCAAAATGTAGGAAGCTTTGAACATAGCTTTCATATGAAAATTAGAACCGAACCAAGCTTTCAATTCCATCAATGTGTATTTCAAAAACAAGAACATAGTTAGAGCAATAGTAATAAGATAATAACACTAACCTTTGTATATGATTGTCTTCCATCATTAATAAAACCATATGACCTGACATACCATTGATGTGAAGCTTGTTCCAAAACAAAACATGAATTAATCTATTCAATTTGCAAACCATGTCTTTGTTCCCACCTCCTCTAAAGTCCAGAGTTTCCACAAAGTATAAACATTTCCTTTGTGTAAAGAGTCAAACAACAAGCTTAGAATTACAACTTCCACTAAGCATGTTGCATTAAAATTCCGTGTAAATAAATCCAATAACAACCTATAGGCATGCGGTTGTTTGGTAAAATAATAAGTTCCCAAACTTTTATATTCCTCATTGAGTTTATTCCTTCCCGCAATGCTTCCACCCATAGTTAACATTAGCAACAAGTTAAGTATTTTTTTTCTTTCCTCTAAAAAATAGAGTAACTTCCTCAAATAACACACAA
Source organism: Poa annua (assembly GCA_026929855.1). Taxonomy (NCBI): domain Eukaryota; kingdom Viridiplantae; phylum Streptophyta; class Magnoliopsida; order Poales; family Poaceae; genus Poa; species Poa annua. The sequence goes on from CM049434.1 coordinate 60,623,867, forward strand.
TAATAGCCAAGATAATGGCCCAATTTAATTCCTCCCACTTTTCCTAAGCATGTTAGTGTTGGGAGTGTAACTTGGTGTTTTCCTTTGAGTTTAGCACATATATTACAGTGTGACTGTTAATAAACACACACTTCACGAGAAAATATCATATTCCTACTTTCCACCAATTTTCCCTTTTCCAGATCAAAAACGAAATACCATTTGATCCACTAGAATATAAACATTAAAAATAAAATCTTGGTGTGCTATGTAGTAAACAATGATTCCAATTCCATACTACCAAAATATAAATAGAATACTTCCTTCCAATTCACAAAATGTAAATAGTGACTGTGATAAATAATGACTTACTCAACAAATTGTAGTATGTAATGCTTTCGTAATCCAATGAATAACCAAAAGTTGTATTCCTCCATTCATTCATTCAACCATGGAGTATATGACATAAGACAGTGGTGAATAATTCCATGCTCATCACATTAGTTTCAATTAATATTCCTGAAGTGTACTTCCCCCACCAATCAGTTTCAAACCTTGTAATCCTTTGATGAACTGATTTTCCACTTCAGTATGAGATGTTAATACAACAACAAATAAAAACCTTCCGACTTGTGATATAAAAGACATAAATAACCATATCAAGTGCAATCATGAAAATAAAACAAATATAATCACCTCAAGTAGGAGTGTTCATAAATACCGTAAATATATTCCGATGAAGTATCATAATCCTCCCACTTAAGTTTGGAATTCCAGAATTAATAATCCACTAATTGTGTTCCTTGATATGTGACCAAGTCGTAAATGACATAAAATAACCAACAGAACCTCTCGTGGGAGAGTAAAACAGAAGTATCACAAATATGACGTTGAAGAAAATCCATAACCAATAGTCCTCCCACTTAAATTTATAATTCCAGAATTAACAAGTCATGTAATTCTGTTTATAAAGTATGCCAAGTAGTAAATTCCTCAATAATAAAATTCCGAGCATGTGTTCCTATCATGAGTATTCCTCCATATGGAGTTATCTGCACGACCAAGTTCCAACGGATTATCAATAGAACATGAGACCGTTGTGTTAAATTCCGTAATGCACTAACATTTCCATTGAGCAATAATTTCACTCTTCCCTTTCCAAATAGCATACTTAACAAAAATATTCCGATGAAGAAGTATAAATTAAATTCCTTCTCATCGTAGGTGACTACAAGAACAATAATAATATTCCTCCATAAACGGAGTTTGATTACATAATTTCCAATACCAAAGTATATCTAATTTATCATTAGTGACTAACTATGCATACTTATTTTCCTTTGGAATTGTTCACATGTCAATAAACTTCCTATTGTATTCCATCAAATTATGATGTACAAGTAAATCCAAACTATATGGAGAAGTGGTCATACACAAATATTTAGTGCAAACAATAACAATGAACATACCGTTGAGTAAATACCGGTTTCCTTTTCCATTGGAGTATTCCACATATTCCTCCAAAATACAAATGATGCCATTTTCATTACAAACAAGCTTGATATCTTCCCCTTGTCATCACGCCAGAAAACTTCAGTGAAATCAGTTAGTACTCCGAGAGCTTTTAGAGTATTCCGACAAGTACCAATATATTCCGGTGACAAAGTTTACACCGTATCAATTAATAAATCATGGTGGAAAAATAAATAATTAAATCCATCCGACAAAGAGTTTAATAAATTCCCTCCGAGTGCGTGCATTCCAACTTCCTCTAAAAACGAGTGGTGTCCAATAAAAGAAGTCCACATAAATAAAATCTTTCCCTGACTACCCAAATATTCCACGTAATATGTTCACTCCTAACACGTTATCCAGCCACACTTGCCTGATCGATGAGGAGAAACCGGTAGAAGAAATAATAGTCCAGGTCCAAACTTTAAGTTTGCAAAAATAATTCCCTGTTGCTTTCCGAAATTTCCGAACGTATAAAAGATCAAGACAGATGGCGGTAGTCTTCCCTGTACGTACCTTTGCACAGGTGAGATGGTGATAACTTGAGTTGCTTGCTACTTCATCTCCTTAGGATGATGTTTGATTAATCCCCTTCCTCGATTGGAGTAATTACTAAAAATTTGACAGCTAGCAAACCTCATCGATCCGTGTGCTGGAGCAATAGCAGAATCTGCAGCTCTTTCCAGATTGAGTGAGGGCTCCAGCGAGTCCGTGTTTCGAAGAGCGACACAAGCAGGCGAAGTTCCGTGGTTTGCCCAACCACGTGATCTTCCGATCGATTCCAGATTTCGACGAAAACGGCGACACGCGTGATGGACGTGCAGTATAGCAAAAATTCCCGTGTTGATCTGATGACACGCTGGTACTTCGCCTTCCTCGATGCACGCTAGCAGCAGAACGAATCCTTGCGGACGAGTATTGGCGACAGGTTGCGGAAGCGACAGCGCGCATGGCAGATCGACGACTGGACCGATGCGATGGAAGCGAGGTTGCAGCGGAAGGATGGTGATCCGTCGGCTGAGTTCCTGGATCGACGCGGCGACGTGAATTAGCAGCGGATTAGATTTCCGTGACCGCGACGGCAGAGATTGGAGAGCTAACGCCGAGTGCGCAGCGGATTTTCCATCGGCGATGGCCGGAGGTAGGTGCGGCCGGCGGCGGATCACGAACCGTCGGCTCTGATACCAGTGTAGGAAAATAGGGTTGGAGCTAATTCGGCCTACCCTCTATTACTCTGTCTTATCGATGGTGCCGCTCACAATGCATATTGAGACTAGAGGATGAGACTTTTATATAGACTCCAAATTTCAGATATATCAATCTGTTTCCAGATATGACTCGTGACATGTTACAACGACCACCATACATAACAGTCAGTTACCGAGCCTATTACTGTTAAACAATTAGGTCCCAGCACGCATGTGTGAGTCATGCGCCGAGTTCGAATATAAAATCAAACTCGCAGGATTTAACAATCCATAGAGCCAATCCTATGGACAACCTGCCTATACTGTTCCCGGGTATAATTCCCGCATATTCATATACACTGTGTTCCAGTATAGCCGTACCGGCTTCATTAATTATATTTTCTTAAGTACAATTCCACATCATTAATTCCCTGTTATTTCCGTGATACTTCCACACTGAACTTCGATTCCGGACAATGTAGTAGATATATAAAATGTTGAAGACACAATTTCCTACAAGGAACACATTTGTTTTTCTTCAACTCGTCAAAAGCTAAATAGCTGGCACAAGCACGATGGAAGAGGATCTCATTCCAAAGCTTATGGTCTCCATGAAACAAACATTTACTTTTATCTAACGACCCTATAGAGCGACAGACAGTAAGTAGCGAATGTGACATAACTTTATACCCTGATGAAAATCATTCGGTTAGGTGCACCCATCGTTGGGCTGTCCGGATCCCATGGTGGCCATGACATCATTGTTCGACGGAACCGTGCCGACTCGGAACGAGGAGGCGCATTATTCTGAGTGAGAGGAGCCGCAAGGCGTGGGTCGAGAGAAGCTCTTCTCGTTTCATCTCTAAGTTTCAGGGTAAATATTCATCAATTTGTCTCTGCATTTTAGGACGGTAACGACATTTCCTATATCGAATATTTCTGGAACAATAGTTTGTTGAACGTCCTACAAACATCAAACTTAACTTTCAAGAAAAAGTGAGTGTTCTGCTAGTTCTACGCTAGGAAATAAACATCAAAGCTGAAATCATTCATGTCAAAACAAATATAAATCACTAAAAGGGGAGAAGAAATGGTAGTCCATATAGTTGCGCGCCTACGTGTGAGTCGAGTCCTGGCTCAAACAAACGAGGGTAGGTCTAAATGAAGTTACTGCGCCAAGTTGCCAGTGCATTCCCCCAGAGTTTACCCCAAGATGCCACACTTTACTTACTGTTTCGTCAAAACATGCGATGCGAGGGAGCTATACTCCAGACCGCAGTCACCATTTATGGCCTCTAGTGAGTTGGTATACCGACTCGATCACAACGCTTGCTTCCATGTGTCGGCCCATATTTGTTATCTTTTGTTTCTTTGCCATTCTTTTTTTCTTTTGTTTCCTTTTCTTCTTCTTTTTTGTAACATTCTTGTTTTTGTTTTTTATGTTTCTTTTTGTTTAACCTTTTATGTTTAGAAAAGTTTTTGAAAAATGTTAATTTTTGGAAATGTTTCTCGTTTTAAAAATATTCATTTAAAAAAATGTTCAATTAAAAGGGTTTTGGATTTAAAAATTGTTCATATTTTTAAAAATCATTTAAAAATAATCATATTTGAAAAATGTTTACTTTTTTTGGAAATATTCATTTTTTAAATGGTTCTCATATTAATAAAATATTTCTATTTTGGAAAATTTTGTATTTGAAAATAGTTTAGTTCTCGGTTCACTATTATTTTTGGTTCACTGGTATTCCAATTTGCTATTATTTTAGGAGCACCGGTATTTTAGATTCGCTATTATCTTATGGTATTTCTGATTCACATATTTTTGGTTCACCGACATTTTTGGTTGACTATTATTTTTAGTTTACCTAAATTTTAGTACTCTTCACCGTGTTAATTTCATCTTTCGATCGAATTATTATGCTGGCCCAATTAGTTCGGCTGACTTTATGTTTTTTTTATATTTTGGTTCTTATGTTTTGTTTGGTTGACCTTAATATGTGATTCATTATTATTATCGTTCACCCTAATTTGGTTCGTTAATTTGGACGTTATGTTTTCTTTTTAAATTTTTGTTCTTATGCTTTCTTTGGTTCACCTTATTAAGATTCACTAAAAGGTTAATTAGTTAGTGACGTTCGTGCTTGTTTAAAGCTACATACCGTGTGTAATTATATATCCCATACCCGAGACAGAAGACAGGAAAGTTTTCAGAGGTGCGATACGCACCTTAGCAAAATTGGGCTTCAGCATTTCTTTGAGTGATCGGTTGGTATCGTACATGATCTAATTAGGCTTTCAGCATTTCTTTGAGTGATCGATTGATATCGTATGTGATTAATACGTCCATTTCGCATCACTATTTTATACCATAATTTACTGTTATTCATTGATATATTTCATATTTGGAGATGATACTTATGTTATTTCATCTATTTTGCATGTTTGATGATTATTGGAGAATTGATCACCGGAGTCTCGAATCTGCTGGAAAAAGCACCGTCAAGATACAATATTTGCGAAGATCAGAAAACAAATCCAACTAGGCAGAAGTTACTATTTTTTCAGATCACGGAGGAGGCCAAAAGGGCAGCCCGAGGTGGGGCCCAGGGGGCCCACACCATGCCGTGGCGCGGCCCCCATGCCTGCTGCGCCGGCACATGGTGAGGGGGCCCTGGCCCACCTCTGGCCGAGCCCCTTCGCATACTTCATCCCCCCAAAAACCTAAGACACGGGGGATCAACGAGAAACTATTCCGCCGCCTCCACGAGGCAGAAAACACCAGAGAGAGAAAAGCTCTCCGGCAGGGAGAAATCTGCCGGGGAAATCCCTTCCCGGAGGGGGGAAATCGCCGCCATCGTCACCGTCATTGAGCTGCACTTCATCGGGATCATCATCACCACCATCTCCACCACCGACACCGTCATCTCCATCGGTCCACTCCGTTCCCGCTGTAACATCTAGGGCTGAATCTTGTGTGTTTGATAGGGGAAACTCTCCCGGTGTTGATTACTCTTGTTATTGATGCTATTGAGTGAAACCGTTGAATTAAGGTTTTTGTACAGATTGTTACCCATCATTATATCACCTCTGATCATGTTCCAAATGATGTGTTGTGAGTAGTTCGTTTAGTTCTTGAGGACATGGGAGAAGTCTAGATGTTAGTAGCGAACTATGTTGAGTAATATTTAATGTTTTGATATTTAAGTTGTGGTGCTATTCTTCTAGTGGTGTCATGTGAACGTCGACTACATAACACTTCACCTTTATGGGACTAGGGGAACGCATTGTGTATTCGAATATTAATTGTGGGTTTGCCGGAGTGACAGAAATCTAATCCCCCGTTAGTATCTCGATGCATGAGGGATGGTAGGATCTGAGAGTTTAAGGCTGTGGTTAGATTTATCTTAATTACTTTCTAGTATTTGCGGATGCTTACTAGGGGTATAATCACAAGTATGTATTATTCCTATGAAGGGCGGTGCATTAGCATAGGTTCACCAACACAGCACTTATCGAAACACTAAAGATTAATCATCTATATGAAGCGAAAGCATTAGACAGAAATCCCGTGTGTACTCAGTAACGTTTGGTCATCATAAGTAAACAAACCGGGTTGTCTTTTGCTCTAAAAAGGATTGGACCACTCGCTGCAATTATAATTGCCGCGCTTTATTTACTCGCACTTTATTTATCTGTATTATCAAAAAGTCCTAAAAACTTGTCTGCTAGTGTTTACAGCGAAATCCTCATTAAAACCGCTTGTCAGCACCTTCTGCTCCTCGTTGGGTTCGACACTCGTATTTATCGAAAGTACTACGATACACCCCCTATACTTGTGGGTCATCAGTAATCTAGCTGACTAGATTGATCCATCGAGGTGGGTGCCTCTAGTTAGGGCTGGACTAACGAACTGCGCGGATCGTTAAGGCTTGAGATCATTAAGACTCGGATCGTTAAGATTGTTAAGAATAACGAGCTGAAACTAAAACTCGGCTCGGTTCGTTATATGTTCGCGAGCGCTCGCGAACAGCTCGTTAAGACTCGTTGAAGATGTAAAAAAATCTTAAAATGCATGCATCTGAGAAGATTTCAGCCGTAAAACATATGAAAGTACTTCAAAAATGACAAATCGATAACAAATAGTTCACAAACTCATAGTAGTTCCACATATTGAAATGGAAATAAATATTTCTAATTTGCTAATCGTTAGATGGGATACAACATTTGTAGCCATGTTGCCACGACGCTAACGATCTTAACGAGTAGCTCACGAAAGTCGTTAATTTGATTGTTAAACTCGTTAGTATTAACTAGATGATCCCCGCGCGTTGCTGCGGTAACGTGCTGATTTATCTTTTTGGGAATGGGGAAAACATGATAATGTGCTAATTTTAGTAATGGAGTATGCAAAACCAAACATTACTATGCTGCTAAGTACCTTGCATAAAGTTTTACTGAATCCCATAAATATCTAAGAAGTCGATGAGTTTAAAGTAGCAATCTACCGAATTTATCAATCATAGATAATTAAGATCAACATATGCAAGGTATTGCTCGCTATCACACGATTTTATTCAATATAATAGGATCATTTCAGGTGGCACAGATGTGCCACGTTCCCAAAGTTGTTTGGTGTGTAGTACGTACCTATTTAAAATTTAGTAAGCACGCTAACATCAGCGATATGCTAAATCCTCACAATGTGCACCATGAGGCAAGGTCATACCATGAAGGCACCATTGTAGGTTAGTGTCAAAGAAGGAATCTTCTATAAATATAAGATAATAACTCGATCGACTTAACTCAAGAAAAGAGGGCAACTGGCTACACATCCTGGGAACAATAATACTAAAGAATAATGAAGCACAATACTGAAGATGTGTAGAACAGTAGGAATCAAGGAAACATATAGTGCAGAAACTACTTCAGTACGGTTCGGCATTTTCCAACTTGCAACATTGCAGTTAATCCCTTGTTTCTGTCTCAAATAACACTAAGCAATTGGAACGTACATATATCAAATATCAAATGACTAAGCCATATTACTCTCATTGAAAAATAAGTAAATTAATCTAGAGCGTCAACCCACATACTTTTGAATCTGATTCTTTGTGATTAAGACGAAGAAGAGCTGACCTGTTGAATTATGCAAGCACAGGGGTAAAAAAAATCCTTGAGCCATAATAATAATGATTATTATTCCAATTCACTGTAGTGTCAATCATAATGGAAAAAACACACATGCCCGTATAGTATCTAGGTATAGGATAAATGTTAAAGAATTCGATAAGAATTTCAGATGCTTGTTTTTTTTGTTTGACACACACAATATACAAAGAGAAGCAAAATAGCACATATATACTTAGAGGAACACTGCATGTGCAGAAACATGTCGAACATAAACTTCATCACATGTAAATTAGATGCAGAAACATGTCGAACATAAACTTCATCACATGTGCAGAAACATGTCGAACACTGCATGTGCAGAAACATGTCGAACATAAACTTCATCGCATGTCCACCGAAATATTGGCAATCCTTGTATAGTAGTACGTGATGAAAAAATATGTAGTATGTCAATACCAAATACATGGGACAGGGACCTTACAGGAGCGTCGGATGCTTGAAATTACCGTTTCTCACATGTAAATTAGATTTGGGCTTCAGGTTGGGAACTGGGGTCAGGAAGAGATGAACGCCAATGGTGATAGAAGAAGATGTATGTGGGAAATGAAGACGAAGGAGCATGGCCCCTGCCGCGTGCAGGCATTAGGCATTACAACAACCGGCCGACGCCGGTAATGGCGACCATCAGATCAGCACGCGATGAACGGCACCTGAAACTTCAATTCATCCAACCAAGAAGGTTGGTTTCGGGCGAAATCTTCTAAATATCGAGCAGGTGCACAGGCTTAAGGTGTGGGGAGTACAGGAATGGAGCAGCTGTACTATTTAAATTGCAGAGTAAGACTCCATCAGTTAATCATGCAGTTCTACAGGGAAGATGTAAATCCATCAGTTTCTTTTGCAAATTAATAGTGGACAGGGAGAGGAATGGAATCAGGTGATGTAGAAGGTGTACAGGCGGAGGGGAATTGATTATTAGGAGAGTAATTGTGGAGTTAGAGATTGTTGGCTGTTATGGATAGGAGACGCTCCGTTGGGAAAGATGAGAGGAAGTGAGGAACATGTTGAACAGAAAAAGGTTAAAAAGGAGCAAGCGCACATAATCTGTAACTGATAGCTGAGGTAGCAGATTTAAGACATGTGGCAACTTAGAATTGATTAAAAATGTTTGATGAGGTGGATACCTTGCATCTGAGAGAATTCCATGTAGTGGGTCATTCCCATTTAGATATAGAAGATGAGATAAAATTGTTGCTCGACTCGGTTCGTTAAGATAATGAGTCGAGCACAAACAAGTCGAATTACCGAGCGCTCAATAAGTTTAACGAAATTCGAGCTTTATGTCGAGCCCTACCTCTAGTTCGTCAATCCTCCAGTACTCATGATTGGAGACGGCGAATCCTGTGCTACTTCTGTAGGCGCGAGCGCGGCATCGTGTAGATGGAAGCGGATGCAGACTCGCATCAGAGTTGTCACGGCCATACAGTGCCTTTTCCTCATCCGCAAGGGAGCCGCTGGTCTGATGCACCAGGATCATCTTGTGGAGGAGCCATCAGTGTATTCACCGATCAGATCCTGTTAATTTCCTCTGTTAGCTTGTGCCTAGAGAGAGAGCGGCAAGATGGACGTGGGAAATTTCGGGGCTTTCCTACGACTTACAGGTGCAGGGCGTAGCTCGCCGGAATCCGATGCTGCCGCTTTCTCCTGGGAACTTCAGTTACATGGCGTTCATGGAGTTGGCCTCCATTTCCCCTTAGTTCTGATTTGCAATTGGGATTTGGCGTGTACCTATGTGCTTTCGAGATGGTCACTAGTAGAAAACGGACCTTTGGTCCAGACTTTTAGTCCCGCACCAGTTTGCGGCCGGTACTAATATTACATTAGTACCGGTCCCAGCGGCCGGACAGGCGAGGGGCAGCAGTACCGGTCGGGAAGTAACCTTCAGTACCGGTTGGCGTAACCAACCGGAACTAAAGGGTTTGGGGCTGGCGCTGCAGCGGGGGGCCCCATGGCGAGAACCTTTAGTACCGGTCTGTGTTACAAACCGGTACTAAAGATAGACATTTAGTACCGGTTTGTGTTACAAACCGGTATTAAAACATTTCGCTATAAATTTCATCTGCTTCCTCCAGCCCGAGCTCACTTCACTCTCTGCCTCCTCATTTATTTCTCTCTGTTCTTGCTCGAGCTCGGTGGCGATCCGGCGATTTGTCCAATTTGGTGGCACCATTTTTGGTCAAAAAGGTTAGAAACTTGTTTCTCTTACATTTAATTGGAAAGTTCAGTTCATTTAGTGCTAGTTTGAGCTCATTTAGTGTTAGTTTGATCTAGATAGAAAAATGTAGGAAAATCTAGAAATGTATTGTTAGTTTGACCTAGATAGAAAAATTTAGAAAAATCTACAAATGTAGCTTATTTAGTGCTAGTTTCATCATTTACTTTGTGCTAGTTTAGCTAATTTTGTCCTAGTTTAGCTAATTTAATCCTAGTTTAGCTCATTTTATGCTATAATTACGTAATTAATTGTTTATAGAATTATTACTTGTATAATTTTCTTATTTGTGCAACTTTTTGTTATATATAGTGTCATGGTTTTGACATCTGTCCACACCGGCTCTCGCCCGCTCTATTATTCGGATGTGGTACGATTGTTTGTTATAAGTATATGTTTGTTTAATTTCGTGTTTATAAAAATTATACCGACCAACTTAACGTAGATATATTTTTATTTAGGAGGTAGTTGAACCGGAAAATGAGCCCGACCCTATTGTCGAGTTTTTAGTAGAAGAAAATAATGATTTGAAAGCTAAATTGAAAAGAAGTGAAGATCTTCGTCTCGAAGAGAAGATAAAATGGGAGTTGAAAATTGCCGACGTCATCGATGGTAACGAGATCAAGATGGAGGCAATGCGCTTGGATCACAAGATCAAGATGAATGCAATGCGCTTGAAGCTTAAAAAGTTTACAAAATATGTCATTAGTCAAGAGGCTTGGTATCATTATGCTGTTGGTTCAATAATTAACTTAGTTGCGATTTTGATCGTATTTGTCGTTGGATTTAAATTCTTTAGCTAGTTCTATGTTAGTTTCAATTAATGAATGTTTTATGAGAACTATGTATTAGATTTGTTTAAATATGGTGAACTTGTATTAATGAATTGGTCACGTATCTATCTATTCATGATAGATAGATAGATATATATATAACTATTGTGTAATAGTTTTGTATATATTTACATAATGCAGATGAATCGACAATGGATGTTCGTTGACCGACGCACTCCGGAGTTCATGACCGGCGTGCTGGATTTTATCCGATTTGCTGAGGCAAATAAGCGGATTGGTTTTATGTATTGTCCATGTTGTGCTTTTAAGAATATCAGGAGTTACTCCAACTCAAAAACCATTCGCATCCACCTGTTTCAGTCCGGTTTCATGTCCGGCTATAATTGTTGGACCAAACACGGAAACAGGGGTCATAATGGAAGACAATGAAGAAGAAGAGGACGATGACAACTATCCTGAGTTTCCTGAATACGACGGTACTACAATGGGGGAAACTCGAGAAGAGGCGCCTGACGAAGAGGCGCCAGATGAGCCCGCTGATGATCTTGCTCGGGCCATTGCTGATGCACAGAGAAACAGCGTAAATCAGAGGGAGTGGCTCAAGTTGGAGCGCATGTTAGAGGATCACAAAAAAAAATTATACCCAGGTGTCAAAGATGACCAGAAAAAGCTGGGTACGACGCTGGATTTGCTGCAATGGAAGGCTGAGAATGGTGTATTGGACAAGGGGTTTGAAAAGTTGAAAAAGATAAAGAAGATGCTTCCAAAGGATAACGAATTGCCCGACAGTACGTACGAGGCAAACAAGATCGTCTGTCCTCTAGGATTAGAGGTGCAAAAGTTACATGCATGCATTAATGACTGCATACTCTACCGCGGTGAGGAGTACGAGAATCTGAATGCATGCCCGGTATGCGGTGCATTGCGGTATAAGATCAGGCGAGATGACCCTGGTGAAGTTGAGGGCGAGCGCCCCAGAAAGAGGGTTCCTGCCAAGGTGATGTGGTATGCTCCTATAATACCACGGTTGAAACGTTTGTTCAGCAACAGAGAGCATGCCAAGATGTTTCGATGGCACAAAGAGGACCGGAAGAAAGACGCGATGTTCAGACACCCCGCTGATGGATCCCAGTGGAGAAAAATCGAGACAGAGTTCCCGGACTTTGCAGATGACGCAAGAAACTTAAGATTTGGTCTAAGTACGGACGGCTTCAATCCTTTTGGAGAGCAAAGCAGCAGTCATAGCACCTGGCCTGTTACTCTATGTATTTACAACCTTCCTCCTTGGTTGTGCATGAAGCGAAAGTTCATTATGATGCCAGTGCTCATCCAAGGACCGAAGCAACCAGGGAGCGAGCTTGATGTGTACCTCAGGCCATTAGTTGACGAACTTTTAGAGTTGTGGTGGGAAGAAGGTGTACGTGTGTGGGATGAGCACAAACAGGAGGATTTTGACCTTCGAGGGTTGCTTTTCGTAACGATCAATGATTGGCCTGCTCTTAGTAACATCTCAGGACAGACAACTAAGGGATACCATGCATGCACACACTGTTTGGATGATACTGAATGTATATACTTGGATAATTGTAAGAAGTGTGTGTACCTGGGGCATCGTCGATTTCTTCCGGTCAGGCATAACGTCCGGAAGCAAGGAAAGCATTTCAAAGGTGAGGCAAATCATCGTAGGAGGCCTATGGACCGTACTGGTGAACAAATATTTGATATGGTCAAGGATCTAAAAGTAATCTTTGGAAAGGGTCCTGGAGGACTAAAGGTTCCGGATGACGCAAACGGGCACGCACCCATGTGGAAGAAGAAATCTATATTTTGGGAGCTACCATATTGGAAAGTCCTAGAGGTCCGATCTGCAATCGACGTGATGCACGTGACGAAGAATATTTGTGTGAACCTGCTAGGCCATTTGGGCGTGTATGGGAAGAAAAAAAACACAGCGGCAGCACGGGAGGACCAGAAACGTTTGGAAGAACGAGACGGCCTGCTTCCAGAACATTATGACGGTCCTGCCAGCTATGCTCTAACCAAACAAGAGAAAGTGATATTTTTTGAATGTCTGAGCAGTATCAAGGTCCCGTCTGGCTTCTCGTCGAATATAAAGGGAATAATAAATGTGGCACAACAAAAATTTCAAAACCTAAAGTCTCATGACTGCCATGTGATTATGACGCAATTGCTTCCGATTGCATTGAGGGGGCTTCTACCGGAAAATGTTCGAGTACCCATTGTGAAGCTTTGTGCATTCCTCAATGCAATATCTCAGAAGGTAATCGATCCAATGATCCTACCAAGATTACAGAATGATTTGGTCCAGTGTCTTGTCAGCTTTGAGTTGGTTTTCCCCCCATCCTTTTTCGATGTTATGATGCATGTCTTGGTTCACCTAGTCGAAGAGATTCAAATTCTCGGTCCCGTATTTCTATACAATATGTTCCCATTTGAGAGGTTTATGGGAGTCTTAAAGAAATATGTTCATAACCGTGCTAGGCCAGAAGGAAGCATCTCCAAGGGCTATGGAACCGAGGAGGTCATTGAGTTCTGTGTTGACTTTATTCCTGACATTAATCCGATTGGTGTTCCACAGTCGCGACATGAGGGGAGACTGAGTGGAAAAGGCACTCTAGGGAAAAATGTATTTGTATGTAGGGACGGACCTTCTTTCAGTCAAGCGCACTACACAGTTCTACAAAATTCCTCGTTGGCAGCTCCGTATATCGAGGAACAGATGAATATTTTACGATCTGAAAACCCGGTGGAGGATGAGTTCTGGATTAAAGATCAACACACGGCGAAATTCAGCGGTTGGTTGCAAACACATCTCATGAGTAACACCAAAGTTGACGTTCAGCTGTACTTGTTGGCCAGGACACCATCTTCGACTATAGTCACTTTCGAAGGGTACGAGATAAATGGGAATACATTTTACACGATCGCTCAAGATAAAAAGAGCACCAACCAAAACAGTGGTGTCCGCTTTGACGCAACAAACAGCAATTGGCAAAAGGACACATATTATGGTTACGTAGAGGAGATATGGGAACTTGAGTATGGACCTTCTTTTAAGGTCCCTTTGTTTCGGTGCAAATGGGTCAAGCTGAATGCAGGCGGGGTAAAGGTAGACCCGATGTACGGAATAACAACGGTGGATCTGAACAATCTTGATTACAAAGACGAACCATTCGTCCTAACAAATGATGTAGCTCAAGTTTTCTACGTGAAAGACATGTCTACCAAACCGAAGAAAAGAAAAAACATGGAAGCGAATACATCAGACGAGGCAAAACGCCACATAGTTCTTTCAGGGAAAAGAAACATCGTGGGAGTGGAGGACAAGACAGACATGTCAGAAGATTATGATAAGTTTGATGAAATTCTGCCCTTCAAAGTCAACACTGACCCAAGCATCACGTTAAGTAATGAAGATTCTCCATGGTTCCGGCGCAAAGTTAAGCAATCGAAAAAAAGGAGGAATAATACAACAGATGGGAATATTGGTGATGTGTAATCCAGGAATGATATTTATGAAATATGAGGTCTTTATCACAAACTATGTTGTTGAAATATGAGGTCTTGGTGTTCTAAAAAAAAATATGAGGTCTTTATCACAAACTATGTTCTTGAAATGACCATAACTTGGTCATTTGTCTTGAAACTTCTAGATGTTCATACATGATAGACCTTTTTGTGAAGACTTTTTTTGCAAATTTTGTCAGAAATTGGATGGGTGCCATTTTGCATCATATTTTTTGTATTTTTCTCACAAAAAAAGTCATTTTTTGCACTTAAAAATGGAAAATGATATTTATGAAAATAATTTCAAGAATTCCTTTGGCAAGATTGTTTCTCAATACCTTTTAGTTTTATGCACCTATTTGTGGAATACCTTTTATTTTTATCAATACCTTTTATTTTTATCAATACCTTTTTTTATCAATTCTCTTTATTTTAAATGTTACATTTTTAATTATCTATTTTTTTGTAATTTGTTGAAAACATGTTCTTGAATATATATGTGTTTTTTACAAATTATTAGAAACTAATTTTACTTGGTTTGAACAATTAAATATATAGATATGAAAAATCAGAAAATAGAAAACAGAAAAGAGAAAGAAAAATGAAAAAAGAACTTTAGTACCGGTTGCTGGTTGCAACCGGTACTAAAGGTTTTCGTTTCGCGCCAGTTATTCGGACGCCGAATCGACAAACCTTTAGTACCGGCTGCAACCACCAGCCGGTACTAAAGGACCTTTAGTACCGGTCCGTGGCACTGACCGGTACTAAAGGCCTGTGCCTTAAATGCTCTCGCCAGATCGGGCAGTTCCTCATTCTCTCACAGACGCAGAGTGTTTCCCGACGACGACGAAGAAGAGACGCCGCGCCGCGCCCTCGACTCCATCACCGGAGACATCGTGCTGCGCCGCTCCCTGACGTCGTCTTCGTCTCCTCTGACTCCGGCCGACGCTCCGCCGTTGCTAGGTGAGGTCCTCCCTCCTCCCTCCTTTTCGCCACCGTAGCTAGGGCTTAGAAAAACGATGGAGCCGCCCGCAGCCATCCCCAACGCGCGCGACTCCGGCCGATGCTCCATCGTTGCTATGTGAGGTCCTCCCTCCTCCCTCCTTTTCGCCATCGTAGCTAGGGCTTAGAAAAACGCCGGAGCCGCCCGCAGCCGTCCCCAACGCGCCCGACCCCGCCGCCGCCGGAGTGCCGCAGCCGTCCCCAACGCGCCCGACCCCGCCGCCGCCGGAGTGCCGCAGCCCAAATCCGTGCAGCATTGCTCGAGAGGAGGTCATGCTGACCGTAGCTAGGGCTTCGATTCGGTGCGGCATTGGAGAGAGGAGGTCATGTTGATGTCATGCTGACGTCAGCTCCTTGTTTTCCAGGAAATTGCTACTGTTTATTTTAATTGCTAGGAAATGCAATTATTTTTGGATGTTAATTACAATTAGTACTGTATGTTAGTATTAGTGTAATAGTTTTAGAATTCAAGTGTTAGCAATAATATATTTGTGTTAGAATTTAAAGTATAATAGTTTTAGAATTCAAGTGTTAGCAAAAATATTCATGAACTTGGTATCTATGTTAGCATTAGTGTAATAGTTTTAGAATTCAAGTGTTAGCACTAATATACTTGTGAATTCAAAGAACAATTTTATTTGATGCAAAGAACTTATGCAATTTTATTTGATGCAAAGTACTTATGCAATTTTATTTGATGCAAAATACTTACAATTTTTGCTACTGTTTTAGGAAGTTTCTAAATTTTAGCCGATGATTAGATGGTTGCACGTTGCATCTTCAGGGAGGTGTGAGTGAACCATGTTGTCTGAACATATATGCAATGTTCATTCCACGTTGTTCGCTGACACCATCCCTGAAGCAATTCTATATGAGGCCTTGCTATCTGTTTTGCAATGTTAGGAAGTTTGTAAATTTGGATTAATAGTGTGGATGCAAAGTAGTTATGCAAAGTACTTGTGTAATTTAGGGTAATTTTGAAGGGAATATGCCCTAGAGGCACTTAATAAAGGTAGTTTATTGGTTATATTCCAATTGTTCATTATATGTTTTATACCATGCTATAACTGTATTAAGCGGAAACATTAATACACGTGTGGTAGATAAACAACCAGGTCCCTAGTTGCCTCTGCTAAGACTAGTTTCATTGCGCGATTGATGATCGAGGTTTCCCGATCATGAGACATGGCGTCTGTCGGCAATGGAGTCATATCGTTAGGTGGAACGATGTGATGGACTTACCCATAATTTGTAGGACGTAGTCATTACGCTTTCGACCGTGAGATCAACTCTTATTGTTATTCCTGGAAGATACTTTGATCGCACCAAACGTCATGTCTTATATAGTGTGACAATAACGGTGATACTTTTGGGTATCGGAAGGGAATAGTTGAGACGAGGGGTCGAGAGCGGGATTTGTCAGTCCGTATAGCCGGATAGATACTCTAGGGCCCACTCGGTGAGATTATGTCAAATGAGTTTGCAAACATGTGACTAGGTCACCAGCTGACATAATATCATAGACGAGTAGAAGATAGTGTTGTCGGTAACGAGATCATGCTAGGTATGGAGATATCTATGAACGATGCTCGGACACGCTAAGTATCGCTATGACAAAAGGTTTAAGACTCGACGTCCAGGTTTGATAGATGAAAGTCATTCGTTATATCACAGGGGTTAATTCATGGGGTCCAGGCCTACGAGTTAATCATTGATCGGAGAGGAGTCTCGATCATGTCTGTTATTATATCGAACCGCTAGGGTAACACACTTAAGGGGTTTCGACAAGACAACCGGAAAGGAAAGAGATCACCGGGAACGTCCCGGGAATGGTCCGATGGAGATCGGGCAGCGACGAAATAGTTTTCGGAGCTAGAATAAATTATATATAATATGTTTGATATTAATTAGTGTAATTAATGTTTAAATATGATTTTATATATTTATTTTCGAATTTATTTAGGCTGATTTTCCTAAATGGGCCTTCTGGTGGAAAGAAGGCCCATGGGGGGGAAAAACCCTCAAGGGAATTCGGTGGGGGGGCTTGGCCGGCCTAGGTGGGCCAAATGGGGCCCACCTAGGGCCGGCGCATCAGCCTTGGCCGAACCAGGCATGTGGGATAGTCCCACATTGCCTGGCTGGCAAGGTTGGCTCCCCCCGGGAGCCTATATAAGAAGGGGCACCCCTGGCCTTTTAATTCAACCAATTAATTTCTTTTTCTCTCCTCGATAATATGATTCCCTTTGTCGGAGTTGCGCCGAGTTGAGAGGGGATCTCTCCACCATAGCCCGCTGCCGCGCTGCTGGTGTTCCGGTCCAAGTCTTCCGCTGCTCGTCCTGGACTGGAGCTTCGGAGGCCGTCGTCTCCACCGTATGTGTGTAACACCCTGCGAGGTGCTGCGCTAGCGGTACTCGGAGGCCTACTTCCTCCACCCGACCTCGAGGTCATCTTCATCGTCTTCGTCGCGCCGAGTTCTTCGCGACCTAGAGGTCGGCTACGTCGTCTTCGTCGTCAACGCTTATGCGGGAGCGTAATCCCCGCTTTTCGGTCTACAAGGGTATGTATTCCGATCTCCGCCGTACTTCTATATCTGCATAGTGTAGATCTTGGCTAGTTTTAGGATATCGTTGGTAGGAATTTTTTTTGTTTTCTGCCTGCGATCCACTTCAGTGGTATCAGAGCCGATCTATCGTAGATATAGCTGTACGCTGTTAGAACCCGTGTTCTGCACGGGGGCACCGTTCCTGTTATTTGCTACCCTCTAGCGTGCACTTGTGATTCCAGCGGCATCGAGTTGATGAAGCGGCCCGGACCGACTTTACGCGTACGCTTACGCGAGACTGGTTCCACTACTGACATACGGCTTGTACCGTATCTGTGGCTGGCGGGTGTCTGTCTCTCTCTCTTTAGTTGGTCTTGCATTTTCAATGGAGGGCCCGAAAGGGATGCTTAAACATGCAATTATTGGATCGTTGTTGTGGTCATAAGTTCGTAGGTAAGAAGCGGTTCTTTTTACGACAGCCCCAAGCCACGTAAAATATGCAAAAGATAAAGTAGAAGCGTCTAACTTTATTTTGCAGTGGCAATGTGATATGGTCAAGGTAGGTTTATTAAATTGTTTATGAACTGTGGGCGCCAAGAAGACCATGGCGCAATGGACTATATCACATCGCATTACATTTGATGTTTTGTGTGCATCTTATATTGTGTGATTATATATATTAGTATATATTAGTTACGCGGCAGTAGTTATATATAAGATGATCCCTTCAAAAATACCACTAGTGTTCTTCCTCCAACGAGCACCACCAAGAAAGTTCTACGTTATGAGGCAGGCCGTGACGATCGGGTGTCAGACATATCGTCGTTCGCATACAGTGGGTGTAAGCCATGTTGCACAAGCGTTACGTGGAGGTTATTGTGGCGAGCCTAGCATATGCAGATATGGCCTCGGAACACGGAGGCCGAAAGGTCGAGCATGAGTCACAGAGTTGTTGTGATTGACAATGGTCTACCCTTGAAGTTGTGCTGCCGGCTCTGACGATGAGGGGTTGTGCAATGGATTGGGGTCGTGTAATCGCTTAAACGACCAGGAGGGATGTTCGTTTGAGTGGGAGTTCTGATAGTTATTTTCTAAAATACTAGAACTCAAAATATAATGAACAAAGTCTGTTTTGCAAACCTTTGTAGATATTAACCATTGTAATAGCATCTTTTAAAATTAGGCGCATTCCTGCGATTGAGAAACTTAAAAGGTTGGGTCCAAACTTCATAGTTTTATACTTTAGCTTGAGGATACTCCTTGTTTAAACCGTTAGCTCTTTGTGATACAATACCCGCTAGGAGATAAACCCGGAGATTCCGCTAACAAAAGATAATTTGGATTATCAGGTTTTGTGCGGATGATATCATCATAGTCCAGTGTATGCTATGATCTCTGCCATAGAGAACTGTAACATCCCAATATTTTGGAATGTTTAAAAATCACTAAAAATTTAAACTTTTGTTTTTGATTTATATAAAACATTATATGCATAAGAAAACCAACTATAAAAGACTTCAAGCATTTTCAAAAAGTTCAATATGTCAAATATCTCAAATAATTACTATTTTCAAAAGTTGTTTCAAGTTAAACATTTTACTATCCATTGTTTTTCTTAAACCTCAATATATAATTTGACAAATGATTTACAAACTTTCAAACCATTTTGATGTAATAATAAGTTTCTTTATAAGTATTTGATTTCAACCACTTAGCCATATCTATTCATAAATTCTAAAATAATATATTTACAAATGTTCCTTCAAACTATTTAAAACATGGTATATTTGCCAAATGGTTTTCATTCTTTTACCTGAGTTCAAAACAAAATTTTGGAAATTACAAGTCTATAATTTATATCTTTAAAACTTCATAGATTTTATAATTAATGATTTATCCAAAATAGGCATTTCAATAACTTAAATTATTTTCATCAATTTGCAAAACATAAAATGATTTTACATGAATATATTCAATATAAGAAATGAAATAAATCTAGAATATTTTCCAAAGGTATTCAATGGAGTTTTCAAATGATTTATAATAATATAAAACTTAATGGTAAACAAAGTATTTTGAATTAAAAATGAATACATTATATTTCCCTTTTCATTTCAAATAGTTGTAATATGTTATTTAATATTCTACTAAAGCCAAAAATGATTTAATATTGGAAAATGAGTTTAAATAATTTAATTTTAAACTTATATAAGTGTTGTATTTTTATAAATTTTATTTAGCCAAAAATAAAATTTATTTAAGTCATGTTTTCAAATTTGACATAAAGTGTCAAAGTTACATTTAATCAATATTTCAAAATTATGATTTTTGAAAAGTGATAAAAACATGACCACAATTGTTTTAACACAGAGATATTATTTTTAGAAATTTTTAGAATTTTAGTTTGCATAATTTAGATACTTAAAACAAAAGATATGAAAGAAATAGGAAAAATCAGAAAAAAGAAAAAGAAAAATTGCTGACGTCAGCGATGACGTCAGCGTCGTCTTCAATCTCCAGAAACGCATCCTACGCACGCACGAACAGCTCACATGTACGTTTCCTTCCGAATTGATTACCGGCGTTTTACTCAACCATTTGATGCACCGTTTCTTCCTACTTGAAGCCCACGACCTCCTCCTTCATTCCCCACCAAAAGACCTCTCCGAAACGCACTAAGCTGCTCAAATTTTTGTCCTCCATTGCGCACGGCCGTTTTCGGCCGAATTTAGTCTCCGATCGATTGCGGGCAAATTACTCCACCATTTGAATCGTCGTTTGCACCTATAGAAATCCCTCGACCCCCTCTATATTTCCCCTATCGTTCCCGAACCAATCGTGCCTCTAGTCTCTGCAATTTCATCGCCGGAGTTTTTCGGCCGCTACCGTATTTCTTCGATTCCGGCGAGCCAAGTAAGTCCCCGCCGCCGGTTCTTGGACCCATGTTTTCCCCACGTCCGTGCGCAACTCCTGATACCCTTCTCCACTTTTCGTTCGCAGCCGTTTGTCGGGTTCGTGCTCGACCGAACCTCGCCAGTGAACGTGTCTCCGTCCGTGCCTCATCGCCCTCACCCGGACGCTCCGCTCGACGCCGTCGCCGAAATAGTCTTCACAGCCTAGCGCTGCACTTCTTCTTCGTCTTCTCGGAGCAAGGAAGCCACCGCAGCCAAGGGAGCACCCACGTCCGAACGCAGCGCCGCCGTCTTCCTCCACTCCGGCCACGTCTTCTCGCCGCCCCCGCACGCACTCGAGGACGCCGCCGCCACCATCGTCTTCTACTTGACGAGCCGCTCCTCGCCGTCGCATACGCGTCTCCGGGAACCTCCGCAGCACCGACGCCATCCTCGCCGAGCCGCGCCGCCGTCCTCTGCCATCGTCTTCTTCATACCGGCAAGATATTCCGGTGTCCAATCTCTTCTCTCATTCTATTTTTTTGACCATTAGATATTAATCCAACGTATCCTGCTACCCAACTTAAGTGAACCGGTACCAGCCAATACCGTAGCTACATATGCCAAGTTTTCCTTATTAAATCGAATTTCGGACAGAAATTATACTGTAACTTGTAAAAATCATAACAATTAACCTACTAGGCCAAATCTAACAAACTTTATATTTTCTAAAAGCACTAGACTTGTAGAATATTTTAGCACAATTAGTTTTCTGTTTTTGACATAATTTAAATTATTCAAATTAAATGGGGAATTCGGGTATATTTGTCATAACTTTAAATCTATAAAGTTCAAAAATTGTAAATAAAATTGTTTTAGAAACGTTAGAATATGTGTTATATGATGCCTCTGTTAGAAAATATTTTTGAGCATTATTTTGACAATTTAACAATCATAAGTTTAATTTGAGTAAGTTTGAGTAATTTTAACATAACTTTTGATAGAAACATTATTTTTGATTAAATCCAACTGCTAAAAATTTGTTTAAACGTCTCCTGTCCATTAGCATTGTTTATAATTTTTAGTTATAAAAGTTTAATCACAGAAAACTTTAATCTTGAATTTACCCCTTCTATTATATTTTGCAATAATAGAAATTAATTAAATTACATTTATTGCTTCATGCATACTTTATAAAAATCACATAAGTTAGTATGATGTTTTCTTGTAATTGAAAATTGCACTTCATGCATAGCATATTTATTGTATATTTATACTCCTCATAGAAAAACTTCTCCCTTATTTTTGCTAAGTATTTGTTAGATTTATTTTCGACTTAGTGTTTTGGAAAAACTGTTATGCACTTAGAAACACTTAGAAAATAAGATGTTCTTCATCCCATGATTGTATTACTTGGGCTTCTCAACATGAAGACTAGAAGGCCAATGAAGGACTTAGCCAAGAAAACAGACTCCGGAAGCATCTCCAAGAAATAAAAGCACTTAGAAGAAAATCAAGAAGAAGTTCATGAAGACCAACCAGCTACATTTTCTAAGTTTTGCTTCCTTTCTCTCTTTTCTCCCTTCTTCTCTTAGACCTCATGGTGACTAAGTTATATTCAAGACCAACCTGGATGCTGTCACACCTTCAAGTCTTTAGAACCATCAACTCTACAAATTGCAATGAAGTCATCACATCAAGGAGAAAAGGAAGCAAGGAGAAGATTTCTGGAAGACCAACTACATCCTTCTTTCTATCCTTTCCCTCTTTCCTAATCTTGTCTTTCACTTTAGACATAAACCCCTTTTTGATCATGTTATTATCTCCTTTGAGTATGTTGGATCCTAGCGGCATAGTGAGATGAAGCGGCCTGGAGACAAACTTTACATGTCCACGTACATGAGACCTGTCCCACAAGCAAAAGTGGCTGGCCGGGTGTCTGTCTCTCTCACTATAGTGAATATCCAATTTACAAAGAGTTGTTAATAATTGTTGATCACCGTGAAGGATAGACTTAGTTATTTCTCTAAGTATTTATGCACATCATTACTAAGTCCTTAGAGTGCTAATTGAAGATGAATAAAACTACAAGGGAGTTGAAGACTTCGAGAAGCATGTGAAGACTTGGAGCAGCCTTACAACTTATTCAATTTGATTTATAGCAAAGTATTTTGCCCAACTTATGACCTTGGCCCTTAGTCATTTTTGACCAACATATTTGCCTTGCATTAACTTAGAATATTTTATTGGCATGACATGCATCTCTAGTCCTTAGAAATATTTTGCACATCATGCATAAACATATTTTTCCTTAGAAGTTTTATGAAACTTGTTTGTTCATTATGTATGTGTTTGTATGCGTTGTGTTGATTGTGTTTTATGTTGATTGTTGTATTGTTGTTTGTCTATATTGTTTAGATCGAACGGAGAGCTCCGAGTTACGTTGAAAAGAGTTTGTGAGCACCGACAACTTCCAAAGGCAAGTGGCACACCTCATAAAAGTCCTAATATTTTTCTATGCATGAGTAGATTATTTTCCTAAGCATGTGTAGGACTTAGTAGAAATGCTATGCTAGACCTGTTTAGAGATTTCTTACTCCTGTGTCTAGGTACCTATGTAATGACTTAGTAGAATTATTGATGCTATGCAAAAGTTGTTTTATGAAAATCTAAATTCTACTAAGTTAAGAAAGAACCTCCTGGGTGGATTGGTTGTATACGGAGGCGAAGTTGAGTGGCTACTCAGGACCATTTCTATGGTGTATACCTGAGTATGTGCACTTGTGGATGGCCACCCAGGGAACAAAGGGATTTGAAGTTACTCCAAGTGAAGATTGCTTCCAGTGCAGCCATTGCCAATATGGGCTCTGGCTTGATCAACTAAGTTGCGTGGACTCGCCCCGGCTTGACAAGCAGATGTAGATGGTGTTAGGTGGAACGGGTCAAGCCAGTATGGGGAGGGAAAATGCTTCTGAAAAATCTCGTCTCATTTTTCTCCTTTTCCTTATCACTTCCAGAGTGTAGAGGATAGTTTGGGCTGAATGGATACAATGGTGAACGTGCACAACCTCTGCAGAGTGTAAAATCTAAGTACTTAGCCGTGTCCCCGGTACGGACAATTTGAGCAGCTGATCAAGGACGTCAACGGAGGATCCCACCATTCCAACTTCAAAATTTAAAACTTGATGGGTGAACAAGGGTAGAATGAGACAGTGGATTTCATGCCATGGATGTCTCGAATAGAACAAAAGTGTTTTCAAAAGAGTTAGGAAAAAACTTGCTTTATGCAAAATAGCCTTGAACTCCACCAGCCAAATAAGCATATAGGTTATTAGAGTTATTCCACTAAGTGTCCACCATAGTGTCACTTGCCAGTTCCATTTTAAATGGTTCTGACCCACGTTGCTGCAATATTTTTCTTATTGCAGAATGTCCAGATGACGAGTGAGGTGTCGTTTAAAGGTTTCGAGTCTGCAACCAACATGTTTTCGCCTGTGGCAACATGAAGATGATGGAGACTCACTGCTATTGTATTTCCGCTGTTTACTATTTCCAATGCTAGCTTTCTGCTATGCAAATTGTAATGAATATTTTGTAAGTCTGGATCATCGATGTAATAAAATTGACACTTTGTTGTGATATTACATCGTAAACTGTGTGTGCAAACGAATCGATCCAGGGATTTGCACTATACACAGGGACTTGCCATTTTCTAAGTGCAGGTCCGCTACAAGAACCAACGGTGGGTACGAGTTATTAGATCGCGAACATATGAGATGGTCGCTAAACTCGGGGTACCCCTAAAGTTGGGTTGATGAAGTTTATCAGTACGTTGACTGATTGTCTTCTCAACCAAGATGGAAGAGAATACACACATTGAAGGAGCACGTGGCAGTCATTCTTGATGAACATTGAGACGCCTCGCTCAGCTCGATCACTGGATGACAGACGTCGTTGCCAAGTGCAAATGCTATGTCATAGACTATGTCATGCAAGGGGAATCGTTCACCTTCATGGTTCTTGATTACGTTGGAAGTATCAAGAAGATGAAACAGATCGCCGGAAGTCATCAATGATGATGGTGTATATATGATATACATGTTATGAATGTTTTAGCTAAGCAAGTACTCGCAGTAGTGACTAAGTTTTGATACTAGTCATGTTTTATGAAAACCAGGTTTACTGCTTGAGTGGCTTGAAAGGATGAGGCGACATTGCGTGTTGATAATGGCAGACAAATTGTTGTGATGGCCATAGACACTCTCCCTCTAGATCTACCATTTGAATAAATTCTTTATGATCGCCTGTTAGTATGATCGTTATAAGTGTGTCTCCTCTAGCGAGACAATTGTTCATATATATTAGTGACAAATTCGTTGTCCTATATTTATGAAGTAATGATCATATGCCGATTTGAATTTAGATGGTAGAAGCTCCCACATTCATAATATTAATGCCAAAGGATACAAACTTAATAAAGACACCACATATGTGTGGCACTACCGTTTAATTCATGTCAATGTTATAGTCAATGAATTAGCTCCATACCGGATGGATCTACAAGTCCTTAGATTTGATCTTTTGACACTTGCAAAATAACTAAGACACCGTTTTCGGAAAACGGGCATATAACTTATTGATAGTCATGCATATAGATGTATGTGGTTCAATGAAGTAATTAACGTGTAGTGGAGATCTTTATTTCGTAAACTTCACTGAACGTTTTGAGTATAACTTGTTGAGAACCATGCATATGGGTGTATGTGAATCAATGAAGTACTTTAACGTAAAGTGGAAGTGTTTATTTCATAGACTTCATGAATATTCCGAGTAGATATATGGATATCCACTCAGGGAATGTTAGTCTGGAAATTTTGATTCGATCAAACAAGTTCAGAATGAAGTAGGAAATAAATTTAACAAGAAAATCAAATTCCCGCGATACAGATCGAGGAAATGAAGATTTGAGTTATAATGTTGGCATATCATTGGAAGACTTGTCAGAAGAGTTCCACAAATTACGTCGCATGGAACACCATAGTGTTATGGTATGTTAGGACGTCGTAATCGCACCCTATCGGATAGTGTGTGGTAAATAAATCTCTTACCGAATTATTGTGATCATTAGAGTCGTATGGTAGAAACGTAACACTCACGTTAGATAATAGGGAAACCATTTAAATCCATGGAGACAATACCATATTAGTGATGGCATGGCTTTTAGCCTGGATTGTCGTTTCAGCAATTTAGTGTTTCGATGTGATCAAACCTAAAATGGATTAATCTTTGTAGTGTACCGTACCTAAAGAGTTAATTGGGTACATGTCTCACGACATAGGCAAAGTCGTTGCCGGAATATACCTTGCGAAAGAAATAGTTTCTTGTCCAAGGGTATAAGTGAGAAAGAAAGTAGAGCAAGACAAAGTTGATGAACTTTCTCTCCAGACATCAGAGTGGCGCAACTGAAAGTGTTTTCGGTGTCATGCTCCACAGCTTGAAAGAAGCTGATGATACAAGATCATGATGCTCTGAGCTCATACTAAGAACGTAGGCGTACGAGGTTGTGTTCCACACTATGTGTTACGACAATCTTGTTATGAAGGTCATGTTAATGGAATATGACAGACCTACGAACTACGAAGAAGAGATGGTAGACCTAAGTCCGAGAAATGGCTATGCGTCATATATGATCCGAAATAAAATCCATGTACGATTACCAGGTATTGACTTGGGAGATCTTCTTGATGGCATCTAGGATGTTAATAGAATATGGAATTTTATGAGAGAGTAGACATTGATAAGGATCGATTTGTCGTGAATCAGTTCCGACAGATTCAAAAGTTGACCACAACGAGATTTTGTCTCAAGTGGCGAAGCCTAAATCTATTCTGGGTCGTTTAGCAATTACTATAATTTCGAATGAGAAATTGATAGAAGGATAAGGAAACCATGTTTCTTAATAGTGTCATTAAGAAAGAGTTGTAATCAGTACAATAATGGTTTGGTGATCCTGAGGATGCTAAACATGTATGCAAACTTCAGTTGTGCATTCATGGGCTGAAGCAAGCATATCGGAGCTGGAATCTTCACTTTGATGATGTGATCAAAGGATTTTGGAGTTGTCCAAAATAGTTGAAGAGACTTGCATTTGCAAAGAAGTGAGTGGGAGCAAAGTAGCTTTTCTTAATCTTATATGCGGAAGGCATATTTGAGTGGGAGCTAAGTAGCTTTCCTTGATCTTATATGCGGAAGGCATATTTGAGTGGGAGCTAGGTGTCATTCATGATTTTGTATGTGACGACATATTGAATGACACAGATCCTCTAGTAGAGTGCAAAGGATTATTTAAGTGATTAAATTTTCTATGAAAGAAGTTAGGAGTATTAGGCATCCAATCTATAATTGTATAGATCGTAAGGGGCTTAATAACATTAGGTCGGAATATTTCCTAAGTTAAGATTCTGAAGTGTTTCAGAATAGAACAAGCAAAGAAAATGGTTCTTACTTGTATGACTAGGTGAAATATTAAGTTTATCTTGGCATTTTCAGTGATAGCAAATGATGTTCGACATTCTCTATGTATCAGACATAGATGCTATCAGATTGAAAGCTCGACTTAGTGTGACCCAAGTTCTTGGTTGAAGAATGGGTTCTAGAGTGATCCTTGTGTGGATCAATGAACAAACGTTAAGTATATTTTTCAGTGTCTGTGAGAACTGAAGATATGTTTTCTGGTAAAGGGAAAGAGTGAAAGACAACTTGCCGTAAAGAGGTTACGATGATGCAAGTTATTACACTGGCCCATACAACTAGAAATCTCATATAGGAGATGTCCTTTATTTTGAAGAAAGACATGGTTAGTTTGCGAAGTCGCATATGAATGCACTGTTGCATAATCTACGTAGGTATAGAAATATATGGCAACTTCAGAAGTAGCAAGTGTGATTGGACTGAGCAGTTTTCCGAGCGTATTTGGTCCCCTTAATAGATCTCTTAGACTTTTAAGGCCCATGCTACGCGAATGTTCGAGTCTCACTCCATCCAATAGGATATATTTCACCGTCATCGTAAGATACGGGTTGATGTCAAACTAGGTGACATAGAAGTGTTGCAAAGCACATATAGGTCTCAATGTGTGAGATCTGTTGACTGTATTCCTCTTCCACGAGACAAGCATGCACCAAGATGCTATGGGTGCTGAGCTTTTACCAAGTTGTAAACTAGATTAAGTGTTACTCTAGTGCAAGTGGGAGACTGAAGGGAATATGCCCTAGAGGCACTTAATAAAGATAGTTTATTGGTTATATTCCAATTGTTCATTATATGTTTTATACCATGCTATAACTGTATTAAGCGGAAACATTAATACACGTGTGGTAGATAAACAACCAGGTCCCTAGTTGCCTCTGCTAAGACTAGTTTCATTGCGCGATTGATGATCGAGATTTCCCGATCATGAGACATGGCGTCTGTCGGCAATGGAGTCATATCGTTAGGTGGAACGGTGTGATGGACTTACCCATAATTTGTAGGACGTAGTCATTACGCCTTCGACCGTGAGATCAACTCTTATTGTTATTCCTGGAAGATACTTTGATCGCACCAAACGTCATGTCTTATATAGTGTGACAATAACGGTGATACTTTTGGGTATCGGAAGGGAATAGTTGAGAGGAGGGGTCAAGAGCGGGATTTGTCAGTCCGTATAGCCGGATAGATACTCTAGGGCCCACTCGGTGAGATTATGTCAAATGAGTTTGCAAACATGTGACTAGGTCACCAGCTGACATAATATCATAGACGAGTAGAAGATAGTGTTGTCGGTAACGAGATCATGCTAGGTATGGAGATATCTATGAACGATGCTCGGACACGCTAAGTATCGCTATGACAAAAGGTTTAAGACTCGACGTCCAGGTTTGATAGATGAAAGTCATTCGTTATATCACAGGGGTTAATTCATGGGGTCCAGGCCTACGAGTTAATCATTGATCGGAGAGGAGTCTCGATCATGTCTGTTATTATATCGAACCGCTAGGGTAACACACTTAAGGGGTTTCGACAAGACAACCGGAAAGGAAAGAGATCACCGGGAACGTCCCGGGAATGGTCCGATGGAGATCGGGCAGCGACGAAATAGTTTTCGGAGCTAGAATAAATTATATATAATATGTTTGATATTAATTAGTGTAATTAATGTTTAAATATGATTTTATATATTTATTTTCGAATTTATTTAGGCTGATTTTCCTAAATGGGCCTTCTGGTGGAAAGAAGGCCCATGGGGGGGAAAAACCCTCAAGGGAATTCGGTGGGGGGGCTTGGCCGGCCTAGGTGGGCCAAATGGGGCCCACCTAGGGCCGGCGCATCAGCCTTGGCCGAACCAGGCATGTGGGATAGTCCCACATTGCCTGGCTGGCAAGGTTGGCTCCCCCCGGGAGCCTATATAAGAAGGGGCACCCCTGGCCTTTTAATTCAACCAATTAATTTCTCTTTCTCTCCTCGATAACGTGATTCCCTTTGTCGGAGTTGCGCCGAGTTGAGAGGGGATCTCTCCACCATAGCCCGCTGCCGCGCTGCTGGTGTTCCGGTCCAAGTCTTCCGCTGCTCGTCCTGGACTGGAGCTTCGGAGGCCGTCGTCTCCACCGTATGTGTGTAACACCCTGCGAGGTGCTACGCTAGCGGTACTCGGAGGCCTACTTCCTCCACCCGACCTCGAGGTCATCTTCATCGTCTTCGTCGCGCCGAGTTCTTCGCGACCTAGAGGTCGGCTACGTCGTCTTCGTCGTCAACGCTTGTGCGGGAGCGTAATCCCCGCTTTTCGGTCTTCAAGGGTATGTATTCCGATCTCCGCCGTACTTCTATATCTGCATAGTGTAGATCTTGGCTAGTTTTAGGATATCGTTGGTAGGAATTTTTTTTGTTTTCTGCCTTCGGTCCCCTTCAAATTTTATGGATGCTACTATGTAATTTTATTTGATGCAAAGATTATAATGCTACAATGTAATAAATAGCGTGGATGCAAGTGTTGAAATTTGTGAATGAAAGTGTTAGAATTTCTGAAATAGTATTGTGAAAATGCAACCACAATTTCCCGCGGCAACGCGCGGGGAATGCAACCACAATTTCCCCAATGCAAAGTACTTGATTTCGTCGATCCCTCGCCTCACCGTTATAACTTGACATCATGTAGGAATCTCGCCGTCTATCCCTCGCCTCACCGTCGTCCTGTCTGTGACCTTCCCGAGTCTCGTTGATCCCGCGCCTCACCGTCGTTCCCGAGCATCCCCTCGTGCCCTCCCCCGCGGTGAGCCTCTACCGTGCGCACATGTTATTTCTTTACAATAATGCCGCCGCCCGATTTGGCACTAAATTGTTCTATCTTTTTTTTTTGTATTAGTTAAGCTATGGACGGTAGAGCAGGGGAAGATCAATTGTTCGACATCATCAGAGATGGTGAAGATGATGGATCGCAATATCTTAACATGTCCGGTGGTGAAATGGAGGACGAGGAGATTTATAACTTAGAAGCTCCTCCATCCGCCTCGAACAATAATGCCGATGAGAATGTAGCGCAGAATACCGACGAGGTATACATAGCTTCTGGTGATAAATTCATGATTTGATATGTGTACATATACATGTTTTAACATAATATTTCTTCTTTTAGCCCTCCGGATCGGGATCGAGCAAGTCTGGTAAAAGAAAACGAGGTCCGGCCAAAAAGATAAAAGAAGAAAGATTTGATATCGAAGAAATCTCTGAAATTGGCGAACCGATTGCTCCGAAAGAGCACGCACGTAAATTTGTGAGTCAGTGCGGAGTTATTGTTCGGGACAACATTCCGATCACCATCCGAGAATGGCACAAGCCGAAGGGTGGAGGAGAGAGTTTTGTGTCAGATATTTGCAAGAGGGAACTTCTGAAGTCCGTTTTCCACAATTTCACCCTACCGACAGGCCTCGGAGATGCCGAGAAAAAGAAAGTCTTCCAGTGGACTCTAAAGAAAATGGCCGAACAATTCATGAACAACAAGAAAAGGTTATACCACCAATTGATCAAGATAAAGAAAACCCCTAATTTTGAAGACGTACAGTACAGGAGGATAAGAGATCAGTGGCAAGACTTCAAGGACTACAAGGAATCAGAAGAAGCTCTGGAAAAGTCAGCGAAAAATAAGTTGAATCCCGACAAAAAGCAATATTTCCAACGTTTGGGGCCAGGTGGCTATAAGACCGCCATTCCTAAGTGGGAAGAAAGGGACGCCAAGTTAATTGCTGCCGGGGTCACTCCAAGTACATCAAGCTATCCCGCAAGGGCGAGACATTGGGCGTACAGCGTCGGGCTGGAGCCCGACCCACAGACAGGGAATCTTGTGTTGAAGGAAAAGGTTAAACCAGGCCCCGAGGGAGAGCCCGAAAGAGAAAAAATTCGTAATAAAGTCAAAGAACTTGATGATGCAGTAGTTGCCGCTCGGGAGGGAAGGTTCGCGCCCAATAGAGAGAAGGACGAGCTGTCACTCGCCCTCGGGAATACTGAACACACTGGGCGAGTACGAGGCGTGGGCGTCGTCCCTTGGAAGGTTGGGTTCCCCGAGCATAGGGACACTTACAGGAGTCGCGACAGGAAGAAGAAACAGGAGGCAGAGAAATATCAGCGGTTGGAAGACATGATAATAGACCTGCGACATGAAATGAGGCAGAAAAAGGCATCTGAGCCGCAGGAGGACCAACTTGATATGGCATCTCAGCGGAAAAGCAGCGTGGCTTCCACACAAAATGTCCAGCCTGATGACGCAACATACCCCGTGGATCAGATTTAGGGGCGAACAAACTGTGAGCTGCACATCAAGATGAGGAACCTATCCATAAAGGTGGCAGTCGGCTTTGCTTTAGAGAATATACCCGGAGCAACCCTTCATGGCGGTCAGATTCCAGCTGGCTACGCGCGAGTCGGGGTGGACGAAATTATGAACGGATTCGAGGACCTAGAGCTTGACTTTCCTGGAGCTGAAGGGGAGACGAC
Organism: Poa annua; assembly: GCA_026929855.1. Taxonomy (NCBI): domain Eukaryota; kingdom Viridiplantae; phylum Streptophyta; class Magnoliopsida; order Poales; family Poaceae; genus Poa; species Poa annua. The sequence continues at coordinate 60,655,729 of CM049434.1, forward strand.
ACTGGGAGAAGTGTTGCGCGGAGTCATTCTATGGAGAAAGGAACACATCGTGTTTCCAGGAGAATCGACGCGTAGGCCACCAACCCCTCCGAGTAGCAATCAACCTCCAAGTCCACCCCGCATTGAAAATATGGACACCGAGAGGGAACCCAGCGCGACTCCATCTCCCCGGTGCGCGAGTCCAACCTAGCGGGAGTCCACTCCGGAGCTTGCAAAGAGTCCACTCCAGCGGGAGTCCACCCCGGAGCTTGCAAAGAGTCCGCCCACCGGCAATAGGACCTTCTCAATGAGGCAGAAGATGCTTGTCGGTGCGTCGAGTGGTGCTCCAAAGGACACCTACAAGTACGGGCCGTCGTTGAAGGATCTTCCGGTGTTAACTTACCACCGGACCATTGAGGAGAATGCTCCCTTGGTCAAAGCTCACAATGCCGCACACTTCGCAAAGAAAGTGCCCGAGGCAAAACAGGTACTAAACCCTAAGGGTGTTAAACACTTTTTAGACATCGTCTGTGATCCTCACCGTAGAACTTTGCCTGATAACTATGACCGCTCTATCTCGAAGAGTTTTGACACGCAAGAGGAGAATAAAAAGAAAAGGGTCGCTGCACAGAAGAAGAAGAAGGCGAAACAGGTTCCCCAGCTCGGAGAACAGAAAGTACAGTCGGTCGCCCCGCTGAAGGTTCAGACAGACAAGAGTCCCAACGTTGGGACAAATGTTCCTGCTTCAGACTACATGGACGATGCTGAGCTTGACGCACTTTTCCCCAAGTCGACTGAGATAGCACGGAAGTTTGTCTACGGGAAAGATCTTCTCCCTCCTGATGAGATGGTGCGTCTAGCTTTTCAAATGCGGAGATTGCATGACTGGTACATGAAGGTTGCAAAGGACAAGCAACTCGTGTTTTACGTGACATACCGAAAAGACCAATTCTTTGCCAACCACGAGATATGTGTCGAATTTGATGAATTATGGCAGTTATACAACCGGCGTGCTCTCGACGCAACTATCATGAGTTGCTATGTTCTGTAAGTGATTTTTTCTAAGTGTCTAGCTGAGCATGTAATTATCCTCACTAATTGAGCCTGTAATTATCCTCACTATATTCTTTCGTATGCTATTATATATGCAGGTGGATGCTTATCGAGTGCAAAAGGAAAAGACTCTGGGAAGTTGGGTTCATTGACCCATCTATCGTTAACTGCAAAAACTTACAGCGGAAGCCCGGGGACTGCGAGGAGGCATTGTTGAGGTCGCTATTGAGGCAAACACAGGCGGCAGATATACTTCTTCCTTACAACTTCAAGTGAGTGTGACTGTGTTGAACACATTTCTATATTGCTAATTACTAGATGTTAAGTTTAATTGATGAGTTATATGCATGCCTCACTATATAAACGTGTGCAGCTACCATTGGATTCTACTGGACATTATCATTGACACGGGAGTAGTTGAAGTCTTTGACTCATTACGCAAACCAGAATCATACTATCAGGACTTGATTGACATGCTTAAGAGGTAATTTCAACCATTAACCCCATTTCATGATATCAAGTAATCATAACTCATTTATTCATTTGCTTTTGCGAGTAGGGTTTGGAAAATATTCATCAAGAGAGAGAGGGGTGAATGGAAACCACAGCTGACTATTAAACATATTGATGTAAGTGTACTACTATTAAACATAGTCTCTTTAATTCATCATCATTTTGAATTATTATTTAATTAATTTATATTCTCGTAAAGACCTTGAAGCAGCCCCCGGGAAATGAATTATGTGGATTCTACGTCTGCGAGTTCATAAGGACCTTGAGCGTTGAGCAGGCGTCGCGTGAAAAAAGAATGGATGTGAGTGTGACTGTCTTGCACTATATTTTAATCTTATTATGATTTGATATATATATATACACACACAACAAGCTTAACGACAAGCGGGACGCCATCCTACCACATCAGCGCGTGGAAGCAATTCAAGAGGAGATAGCGGGATTTATCCTTGAGGAGGTCATGCATCCAAAGGGAGAATACCATAATCCTAAATATAGCTATGCCACATGAAACAAAGCGACCACGTAATGAGGAGGATGTATGAGACATTATTGCGATCTCTATATACCGGATTGTATATATGTATGTAATAGCGTAGTATGAATATGTGCTATATCTAAATTGTATTATAGATCAACGTGTACCGTATGTAGTAGCGTAGAATACATATACGAAAAGTATTTTATGCATCAATGTGTACCGTATATATATAATACCGTATGTATGTAAAACAGTAGATGAAAAAGAAAACATAAAATAAAATTACAGTGAAGAAAAGAAAACAAATAACAGAAAATAAAATGAAAAAAAAAGGAAACAAAAAACAAATTGCAAAACCCTAAAACCCTCAACCCTTTAGTACCGGTCGCTGTTACCGACCGGTACTAAAGATCTCCAGGCGAAACGCTACCCAGCGCCCCACGTGGAGACCTTTTAGTACCGGACTATTCATAACCGGTACTGATACTGTGGGGGCATCAGTCCCGATTGCGCAGTACCGGTTGCGAAACCGGTACTGATGCCCCTCCCCGACCGGTACTAAATATGAGTTTTCCACTAGTGGTTTTACCGCCAGATGGAGCCGATTTCCCTCCAATTTTGCTCGCTCAGTTTTTGTTATGTCCTAATATAACGGGAGGAATCGGTATTTGCCTATTTACGTACTTAATTTGGTCGTTAAAAATAACGTGGAACCTAGAAACAAGGAGAATCGTTAAATGAGAGGGGAGCACGGATGGGAGCTTAGGCGGGGAGCATGCAAGCCGCGTCCTTATCTTACGACAACTAGCAGGTAAATTATACGTGATTAGATTTTCTCGTGCTGTTTCACATAGTAGATAATCCCATTTTTCTAAAAATAACTTAACAAAACATGCATGTAGAAATAAAAAACGATGAGGTCGATACTCATGATCGATCTCGATGAGACATCACTATTGGTAGCGCAGTTCAAAACATTTCAGGACGTTGCATGCACGATGAATGCATGCGTACATGAGTTTCGCTACGAGTTTTTATTCGATGGAAAGGAACTGCTGCAGCCTTGCATGCAACCACTAGCGGACCCAAGTATCAGCTGGATACGTGGAGCTGGCCTTCCTGTTCCTCATGGGGCGTCCTCCAGGTGCTGGGCCCGCCTCCGGTTCCTTGCCCTGCTCATCAGCTGGTGCGCTCGCCGCCGCGCTGGAGATCTTCTCCGACTCCACCGCCTTGCCTGACAGGACACGACGGACCGGGGCCTTCTTCTTGCTCTTCTTCACAACTTGCTTCTTCTTCCCCTGTTCTCCAAGCACCTCCACCTCGGGTTCAACACCCGCGTCCGGTGCCTGCTCCTCGGTCACGGCGGCGATGGAGAGCTCCTCGACGCGCGCGCTGAGCGAGGCCACCTGCCCACGCCGCTCGTACACTTCCTTGAGCAGCATGGCATTGAGCTCCTTCAGCTTCCTCGCCTCCGCCTCCGCCTCTCCTTCCTTCTCCGGCGCCGACAGTTCCCCGCGGCCATTTGGTGCTTCGTGCACCGAGGACGGGGGCGACGCCGGCGGAGAAATCCCGTCACCGTCGGCTGTCTCGACTCCGGGCGCGGGTTCACCGACCGTCGCGAGCGAGGCCTCAACAGCTTCGGCGATAGCCTTGGCGGCGGCCAGATGGTCGTCCGCCTTGGAATCCCTCTTGTTCCTGGGATCGGCCATGGCTGATGGCTAGCTAGTTTCTATTCGATCGACCTCCTGTGCTCAGATCAAAAGTGCGTATCCATTCCACGGTGCCCGGGCGTATTAATAGAGCGAGGCAAGTGGGCGTCCGCACCGGAACGGCTCTAGCTGGGCGCGTGAATTTTGAAAATTTGAAGCGAAAATGGCCGAAACGGAAGGGGTATCAACCGGATAGGAAGGCGATCGTCGATCTTCCGGCCGGAATTGCGCGCCTGCCAATCTGCCACGCCTGCATGGATAATTGGATATGATCTCGATCGCGCGGGAGGGTCGGGTATCCCCGTTTGGGATTGACGTGCCTGTTACCGGCTTCTTTATTTGACCTCCCAAAACGTAGGAAGGAAGAAACCATGATTTGGTATTTGACCTGTCCAGTTTTCCCTGTACCAATTTTTTTGGTATGCAATATGATTTTGATATGCCAAAAATGGGTTACTAATTAACTGCTCTGTATTTCTTACCCTACAAGAATTTTGGTATTTTATTCGCAAAAAAAGAATTTTTTTTAGGCAACCAAACATAAACAAAGAGGAGAGAAGTTTAGGAAAACAAACACCACAATTGGGTTTAAGGTTTAAAAAGTAAAACATTACACATATTTCTTGCAAAACCCCACCGGTCCACCTTTAAATTTTTACACAAAGCACTAATCGGTATGTTTATCTCGTTTACCGGTATTTGTGACCAGATGGACCCACTATTACTGGTTAGGGGTAGACTGCCAGTAATGATGTTGCGGCTTTCCTAACCTAGGTCTTTGGGGTCATTCAGCACTACTCTCTTGCTCCCCATGGCGACGGCGGAATCCTGGTTGCGGTTGTCGTTCTACAAGCAAAGAAGAGGGAAGCAATGGGGTCGGGGGCTGGGGTTGGAGGTTGACGAGGTATGAACTCGGCAAATCCCATGGTAAGATACCCTGGGTTGTATCGGCTGGAAGAGATTGTATGGACGTTGGTGATTCCGGACGGCTGACAAGTAAGGTTTTACCCAGTTTCAGGCTCCCAGAGGATAATACCCTACTCCAGCTTGTCTGATTATTGATCTTTGTGTTACAAGGTGACTACAATGGCGTCCCGGCGAGTCGGATCTCGCTAGGGTTTCTGGCTATTAGATTGCGTAAGTTCCACCGACCCCCTCCTGGCTTTTATATAGGAGGCCGGGTCTCAGGAGTTTGAATACGAGTTGGTTTACAGATAAGGTAAGTTCTAAGTCGGTACGCTATCTCCTGTCTTGAGCCGCACTCCTTCTTTACTGGGCCACATTGCGCCTTCCTTGTGCTATCTTGTATATGGGCCACCGGGTGGGCCTTCCAGTATATCGGGCCTCCTTGTCATCGAGTGGGTATACCCGTCGGGTATAACCACATCAGAGGTCTCTCGTAGTTTTTGTTCCCTAACGGCAAGATCTACGGAAGCTCCAACCCGACCGTCATAACGCACTATGTTCCCGATGGCAACACAACTATGGCCAAGAATTGAAAGGCGAAAAAGGGGAAAGGGAGATCGTTTGACAATCTCTCTTGTTGTGCTAGAGTAACTTATCTTCTATATATGCCGCCTCCGCTCTCACAATTCTTGTTGATTTGAGCAATCGATTTAGGAACTAGGGTTTCTGAAATTAGGCATTCTGAAATTCGTTTTTTTTTTGTCAATTTATGCGGTGGATGATTATGTTTGGGATGTAAAACTATCGTTTTGAACGCATGACAATTTTGAGTGCAAATTAGGACGCTCTGACATCACTTACATGAATTTGTGAGATCTGACTGAGACTGATGAATATGGCATGAATGATTCCATGTATCATTGTAGGAAGGCGGGTAAAGTCATGGCATGGGATTGAACTAATAGATGGAACCACAAAGGTGCGAAAATATGGTGGAGGGGTGTCATGAGAAGTAGTGCACTACATATTGTAATGAAGGCGTGAAGAGAAGAAAGAAATGAGCAGACTCATGGTTGCCCAGAAGCAACAAAAATGTACCATGTTTTAGAAAACTTTACACATGATGATAGCGACCGCATTCCTTCTCCTAAGTCTGTTAAGAAAAAGAAGAAATGCGGAGAGGAAAGGTCTGAAGGAGAGATCACATTTTGTTGGACATAACTGTACCCATGCTTACTTGTGCCTTCCTAGGATTTTACTGGAGTTTGGAGTAGAGATCGGACCTCGATCTGAGCGTGGGGTAGCGGCACCAAAAGCCCTCTTCCGATTGAATGTAGAGTATGTCGAGGAAGACAGTTTGTCGACAACATCGACGAATAAGTTGAGTGCCATGAAAAGAAATGTTTCGTTGGGGGCGACGGTAAAGCCATCAGCATTGTTGATGAAACTGGCAATCGGTAGATCCAAAACACAAAACCTCTATGTGGCGCACCAACTTCGTGATATTTTATTGATGATAAATTTGTTTGGAGAAATCTTGAACGGTAGATCGAGATGGTAGTAAACGAGAGACAGACTGATACAATTACCAGGCTTGACAAACAAAAATCACGTAACATCCCTACTCGCCTCTTTGATGGATTTGACTATCTTTCGGTGCTTGGCCAGTCTTGAGCAGATCTTGATCTCGCATGTGGTGGTATGATGGATGTGGATGGGTGATGTTATACCATATTGCTCTGCATGCCCTATGCCCCCTTGATGCACGGTGTGGTGTTGTTGGGTAACCCCAAGAGGAAGGTATGAAGTAGTGCAGCAGCAAATTTCACTCAGTTGTGAAACCAAGGTTATCGAACCAGTAGGAGATAATGTTCTTCTGAAGGTGTCAACGGCGCCAGAAAAGAGCTTGGCATGTAGCTGACGTGAAGCCTGCACACAACACAATCAAGATACTTTGCCCCAACTTAACAGTGAGGTTGTCAATCTCACTGGCTTGCTGTAACAAAGGATTAAACGTATGGTGTGAAAAATGATGTTTGTTTGCAGAGAATGAAAGTAACAGGATTGCAGTAGGTTGTTTTATAAGTTTAACGAAAAGGACCGGGGTCCATAGTTCACTAGTGGTGTCTCTCCATAAATAATAATAGCATACATGCGGGTAAACAAATTACAGCTGGGCAATTGACAGAATAAAGAACTGCATAACAATGCATATACAAGTCATGGTGTCTAGTGTGAGATTCATTTGGGCATTACAACATGTTACATAGACCGTCATCCAACTGCATCTATGACTAATAATCCACCTTCAGGATAGCGTCCGCAACAACATTCAGTATTAATTTGCAAGCAACAGATTATTGCATTAAGTAAAGTGTGTAATGTAAGTAGCACAAATATCCTTAGATAAAGAACTACTGTTTTATCCCTAGTAGCAACAGTACATCTACAATCTTAGAGGTTGCTGTCACTCCCCCAGATTAAATATAGACATGAACCCACTATCGAGCATAAATACCCCCTCTTGGAGTCACAAGCATCCACTTGGCCAGAGCATCTACTAGTAACGGAGAGCATGCAAGATCATAAATAACGCACTCACAAGATATATTATGAAGCAAATGACATAGTACTCAATTATTCATCGGATCTCAGCAAACACAACATGTAGCATTACATAAAGATGATCTTGATCATGATAGGCAGCTCACAAGATCTAAACATGATGGCACAATAGGAGAAGACAACCATCTAGCTACTGCTATGGACCCGTAGTCCAAGGATGAACTACTCACGCATCAGTCCGGAGGCAGGCATGGTGATGTAGAGCCCTCCGGTGACGATTCCCCTCTCCGGCAGGGTGCCGGGAAGAGCTTCTGAACCGTCCCGAACTAGGGTTGACAGCGGCGACGGCTCTGGAACGTATCGTGGAAAAGTGTTCGGGTGTTAGGTCTTGATCTGTGGGGGGTATAAGTAGGCGAAAGGGCGAAGGCGGTGGAGGCCCGAGGGCCCCACACCACGTGGCCGCGCGGCAGGAGGTGGGGCCACGCCACCAACAGGTGTGGGCGCCTCGGTGCCCTCCTCCGTCTCGTCTTCGGTGTTCTGGAAGCTCCCCAGAAAAATAGGGACTTTGGTATTTGATTCGTCCAATTCCGAGAATATTTCCTTAACAGCTTTTCTGAAACCAAAAACAGCAGAAAACAGGGAACTGGCACTATGGCATCTTGTTAATAGGTTAGTCCCAGAAAATGCATAAAAACCATATAAAGTGTATATAAAACATGTAGCAATTGGTATAATATAAGCATGGAACGTAAGAAATTATAGATACGTTGGAGACGTATCACCCCTTATAGGGGCAGTGATAGCTTTGTTGTTTAGCTGTTGGAAAGGAGACCTTGCCCCTTCTTATCCCCCACCTCTGAACCGCCGACCTTCCGCCTCGTCGCCCCTCCCCGCCACAAGACCCCCCCCCTCCGCCGAGCCGACACCATCCCGGCCGTCCCTCTTAAGCCCGGAGGGTCGCGGGTTTCTTCTCCAACGCTAGCTCCCTCCAACCCTCCCCCTTGTTAAGTTGCTTCCTCGCATCCACAGGCACCGCGGCAACCCCGTCTCCAGCAATGTCCAAGCTACCATCTCCTTGGACATCGTGGCCTGACTCCGGCCCGCTGGACATCTCCCCCTCTCTCTTGTTCGATGTCCTTGGTTTCCCTATCCTTGTTCAATTTGATTCTGGGAAGGCAAGAGATATATACGATGCCGCGATGGGACGAAGATAATAATTCTGGAGAGTGGTGGGGGCCATGGGCGTTACACACGTCAGAAGGTGACCATGTCCACGGTCACCCGAAAAAAGAGACAGTTCTGTGTATTTGGTTTACAAGCAGTAGAGATAAACACTAAATATTAACATAAGAATCCAGATCTGGTCGTAGTTGGTTACAAAAAATATCCATTAAAATCCGTGTGAAATTTTATCGTCGTTTGACCTCCAAGATGATATATTTAAGCCTGCTTCTTGTGTGTGAATCATTGAGTTGGGTCGTGTTGTGCATGTGGCTAATTGTTTTAAAAATATATATTTTTAACAAATTTTAAAAATAATACACATTTAAAAAATCATAAGTAATACATCCTGACTGAACAGGTCCTATCAGTCACGACTTGACCGAGCAGGCTGGTCAATTGACGACAGCTTTGGTCAGATCGCCGATACACATTCTCGTCCTCACCGTGATGGGCCACGCCGTGACCCACAAGCCTGTATGCACCGAGCCAGCTACGCTGCTTTGCTTAGCATGCATGAGTCATCTAGCCTGCATCTTGCTGATGGGTGTAAAGTTAATACGCTTACGTTGAGACTACAAGTGCAGAGTGTGTAGTAGTGGAAGAATTGTTTTCCCCACGAAGGTGACTCGGGGTTTATATCGAACTCTCGGGGAACTGTTTATAGAAGATTTATCTTCTTATCCTTCTCTTATGAGACCTGCAAAACAAAATAAATTGTTTCGTGCCCTCAACCTCACCAAGTGGTTGTCAAGCACAAGGTGTGAGCAAAGATATGAAAATAAAATAAATGCAAAACAAAAAATAAATATGCAATGATATGTATGATAATGCAACGATGCTAGAAAAAAGTGTAGTACTTGACGTGGAACAATTTGATATGCAATGATGATTAATAAATATGCAAGGATGATAAAAATAATAATGGATGATATTTTTGGGTTTTGTATTGCAAGAAAGAAATATGTTTTTGTATTTTCGGATTTTTAAATGGATGAAATGAAAAGTGCTTAAAAGTTGTTCGAAATGTGTTTCTTATGATTAAAAATGGACCGGGTTTCATGGTTTCACAAATGCACTCTCTCTTTAATAAAGTTGTAGATAATGGAACACTAGAATTGACATATTAGATTGCAACAATGTTTTATGACAAGTTATTAATCATATGGGCATCACATCCTAACATAGAGATGTTTTGGTTATTAATCTCTCTTATACTCCACTAAGATGTGAATTAAATCTAACCACCTTAGTATTAAGATAAATCAGAGTATAGCCTTAAGTTCTATGACATGAAGTTAAAATAAGAACATGCTAGATCTAGTCATGGAGAAGTGGCAATGGTCACACCCGACATCCCCGGTAGCATGGTATTTTTATTTATCGCTAGTGAGATAACAAAGTAAGGTAAACACCCAAGTCGATCGCGAGATTTCAGTTGTCAACTTGCCGCACTAGACACCCCCCGTTACTCCATCTAATGCACACATTCCCCCTCACACGCCCTCATACACATGCTTGATCAGAACAAGTAAACAAGAACGGGGTACATAATATGCATCTACTTTCATAACTGAAACAAAACTATTGCAATCTCAAATATATATTAACTCATAAAAGATCCACCATGAAGGACAATACATAGATGACCGTAATCATGTTAGGCAGCTCATACGGTGCTAATTAGTGAAGAACAAGAGAGGAGAGATACATAAGCTACTTCCACAAACCCATAGTCCACGGGTCGACTACTCCCTCTTCATCATGGTGACGGTGGTGGAGTCGTTAGAGAAGATGGAGACCACGTCGGCAGCGCCCCGCCGGAGTTTCCCCCCTCCAATCTGCAGCTCCAGGTCTTTGTTTCGTGGTTTTGTGTTTCTGTGGCGCTCTCTTCCGAAAGTTGTCGGGGGACTATTTTTATAGTCGTTTTTAGGTCAAGACAAAGGCACGGGAACGAAGATCGACGGCATCGGAGCCACGAGGAGGAAAAGGGAGGTCCACACGCGACCAAGGAATCTGGCCGCGTGGGCCCACCCAAAATCTTCCTCGAACTTCCTTTTGTGCGCTGCCTTGGCTCCTACTCCTTCCTTCCAAAAATGATCCCCGTGAATATTAGATCATTTGGACGTCGTTTGAGTCCCTGAAACATAAAAATATAGAAAATAGGGTTTTCTGCCAGTGCAGGGTTAATTCCGGAAAAATAAGGAAACTGTGAAATATTTCCAAAGTCAATATAAAACATTGATATAACCCTTATATGATGCAAATATGATGAAATAACAAGTAATACAATGCAAAGTTAATGTATGTATTTTACATACATCACTTGCGCGAGCAGCGCATGCATGCACGGTCATCGCATCTCAGCATAGGGCGCCTTTGGTAGTCTGAAAGGCCTTTGGCTCGCATCGGGGACGTACTTTTTGGGCCGTTTGGTTTCCTGGGCTCCTCCGCGTTGTCGGACAACACGAGTCTTAAAGCACCTCCGGGCCAGGCCCGGGAGGAACGCTCAAATCGGCCGTTTCCAGCGAGCCACTGATGCATGCAAAATGCATACATGAACTTTGCATTGTATTACTCATATTTCAATCATATTTGCATCATATAAGGGTTATATCATTGTTTTACATTGATTTGGGGAATAATTCACACTTTCCCCATTTATTTGGAATTAACCCTGCAGAACCAGAAAACCCCTTTTTCCATGTTTTTGACTTTCAGGGAGCATACGACGTCCAAATGACCTAAGATTTGACGGGGCTGAGTTTTTGGAAGGAACAAAGCGTAGGAGCAAAGGAAGCGCAAAAGTGGAAGCCCGAGGGCCAAAAGAGGTGGGCCACACGGTCAGATTCCCTGGCCGCGTGGAGCACCCCATCTGGCAGCTCGTGGCTCCGATGCCGTCCGTTTTCGTCTCCGTGGTTTCGTCTTGACCTAAAACCGACTATAAAAATAGTCCCCCGAGGAGTTTCGCATCACGGCGGCGGAGAAACACAAAACCACGAAACAGAGAGGGAGAAGGCTGCCACCGGAGATGATCGGAGAGGGGAAACGCTGCCGGAATCACGTCCGGAGGGCTCCACCTCCCTCCGGCGTGTTCATCATCAACATCATGATGAGGGGGGAGTAGTCCACCCCTTGGACTTTGGGTTTTTGGTGGTAACTTGATCTAATCTCTCTATGTATGATCATTGTTGAAGTCCATATGATGTGCCTTGCATGATTATGGATCTATCTATGTAATTCCTATGGTGGATATTGTGGTGTGAGATGATATTAGTTATACATTTACCGTTGTGTTGGATCTTTTATGGCTTGTCATACTTTGGAGATATTCTATGATGCATGTGATGGTTTGAGTTATGCATAATGCCTTGTTTATCCTTGTCATGAGGTGATTGACACCACCAAGTGTAGATAGATGAGAGAGTTGTGGTCATGCACACGAAATATGAATCATTGCACTAGTGTTTAGAATATTATCCATTATGAAGTATGATGTATGTGGGTACGGGATGGCCAATGTGACAGAAGGCATAGGTATTGAGTGACACAGTACCGTCCAACATCCTTTATCTATAACATGAGCATTTCTTTGAACTATGTGTTTAAGGACATATAGCCGTCATAAAAGCTACCTTTAAAACAAGACAATTGTGTGTACTTTATCTATAACATGATAATCACCATAGATGGGAGAGAGAGGATTGAGTGAACGCATGAACCCATGTCCATTGTTCCTATAAGAGAAAACCTTTCTCTTGTCCTATTGCATTGAAGAGGATTGGGACACTTTTTACATTCTTGTTTTGTTACATTAAACTTCCATTCATTAAAACAACCCTCTTGTTCCTTAAACTTGTTTAGTGCATAATAGCCTAAAACTTGTGACACTTTAGATGTAGAGAATAGATAACTTTTCCTTCTTGCTCCTGCGGATCGACACCCTACTTCCACATTGAGAGGTACTACAGTGATGCCCTGCTCTTGGGGGATATCAAGTACTTTTCTGGCGCCGTTGCCGGGGAGCGTAGTGCTTAAGTTTCTAATCTTGTGTGCACTAGATATTTATTTTCAGTTTTGCATATACTCTAGTTTACTTTCAGTTTTGCATTTAGTTTAATTTTACTTTCAGTTATATATATATATATCAAAAACAACAAAAATATTAGAGAACTTTACAATATCTATCTTGAGTTAGGACATGAAGTGTTTGAGGTGAAAATTAAAAATGCATGGAAATTTATTTGCATAATAATCATGTGAGTGGTAATACTGTTGGTATGAATTCTGTGAACACCTTTATTGATAATGCTACGGAAAACCTTAAGCTTGGGGAAGTTTGTTTTGATGAATATGATATTTTTAGTCCCCCAAGTTTGGAAGAGAAAATTTATTTTGATGATACTATGTCTCCTAGTTATGATGATTACAATGATGGTTATGAATGTGATATTTTTAGTCCACCTATTATTAAGTATAAATTTTATTATGATTATGATATGCCTCCTATATATGATGATTATAATGATGGTTATGAATGTTTTACTCCCACTATCACTAATAAGAAGGATTTTACTTATGTGGAGAGTATTAATACTTTTATGCTTGTAGATCATGAAAGACATGCTCTATGTGATAGTTATATTGTTGAATTTATTCATGATGCTACTGAAAGTTATTATGAGAAGGGAAAACATGGTTCTAAATATTTCAATATTATTACATTCTCTCTCTTTAAGTTGAAAGTATGGAAATTGCTCTTGTTTTATCTTCCTATGCTACTTGCTTTGTGTTTCAATGATGTATTTTCTTACAAGAACCCAATGCATAGGAATAGGGTTAGACTCAAATATGTTTCATATTTTCCCCTTGGTTCACTCTTTTGCGTTTTAGTTATTATTCCTATGTGAGCATCATTAAAACTATCATGGCTGTCTAGAAAACAGATTCCTGATCTTTACTGCGAAAAATGTATAATTTTACGACAGCAATATTCAGTTATTAATACACATTTCATTAGTTCAAAGTTTTCTGATTTGAGCAACGTAAGTGCCTATGAAAATTCACTCTTTACGGGCTGTCCAGTTTTTGACAGATTCTGTCTTTATTTTGCATTACTCTCATTACTTGTGTTTTGTGTGGTTCTTTTGATCAAGGAGCAATACACAACCATAGTAACAGTAGTTAATGTTTAGAATAAAATCATGATATGTCTTTGTTGTACCTATGTTGATTTAATTTATGGAGACACTAACCCCTCTAATCAAGTTTTATGTTGAGTTTTGTGTAAAGAGAATTTCAAGTGGAAGAGTTTAGGGTGATGAACAAAGATCAAGAGGGACAAACACTCAAGCTTGGGGATGTTAACATATATCAAGTAAGTTCAAGAATTCAAGCTTGGGGATGCCAAGCCACCTCACTCCAACAATCTTGATAACAAGTAAGTAAGCCTAGCTATATGGCTATAAAAGAAGCGCTTTACGGTAGACAACCCGGTTGTTTTTATTTGAGATTTTCATTGAGTCCTCTTGCTGTACCAAGAGACTTTGTTTTTATTTTAGGTTCTTGAATTTTTAATAAAGTTCCAAGTTTAACCCATTTGGGCTTAGAAAAGTTGCTTTTTCCATTCGGAGATTTTATTCCAGCACGAATCTGTGCACGGTATGATTTTTCATTTCTATTCTGTAACTCCGAATGAGCTGAAATTCGAACTATAGTTGCAACTTTTAGCCCTCTATAAGCATGAATTTTTTCAGAATTTTTAGACAGAGTTAAGTGGGGTAAAAAAATACGTTTTGCTGCTGCTGTTTATCTGGACAGATTCTGTCCCATTTTGTTTTATGCGTTCTTTGAACTTTCAACTTGAATCTTTTTTATCTAATTGAGTTTATTAGAAGCAATACAACATTATATAATTTCTGGACATGTTTCTTATGTTTGTCAGAGGATTTCATACAGCAAGCAATTCTATTATTTTGTGCCTACTAATGTCACCCCACGGAAAAGAAATGGAAGAAACGGTGTTTTGAAGTTTTTTCACAGGGATTAGAGGAGATGCACCAAGAGTTATCCAAGGATGGTGAAGACCATAAGCTTGGGGATATGAAGACAACCCCACTGAACCAAAACACTCTCGGTTTGCACACGTCTAACTTCTGTTTTTCGTTCATTGCACGTTATCGCATAAACTTGGAGCTTTCTTTTTGTTCTTTTTATTTCGGTTTGGTTTTTGTTTGAGACAACCACTTTTAATTTATGTTATGAGAGAACTACTGGAAGTTTGGGTTGAATTAAATTGGATGCTATAAAAATATTGGGAAGAGGATGTTTGAGTTGATTTAAAAAGATATATATAGTTGCATGATTTATGTGCTAGTTAATGAGTATTAATATGGAAGTGTCTTATCATGAGTTATCTCTTATTCATGTTTTATATGCTGAATGATGCTTTACTTTGTTTAACATGAAATGGTTAGCTCTATTTACACTTATGCATGCATTTATATGGTCAACTTTCTCCCTCTTGATAGCCCAAAAACTCCAACAAGTAAAAAAGCTTGTTTTCCAACACCTTCAACCAAGTTTTCCAGTGAGTCCACCATATCTACCTATTAGCTAATATGCTATTCCAAGTATGTTTACCATGTTATATTGTTTTATCTATGCTTCCAAATTAAGATGCTTATGTTATTGAGATTGTTATGGGTAAAGTTGGTTTAAAAGCTCTCACGAACTTGATGCACACATTACTTTTATTGCACTTAATAAACTTGACCCATTGTGATTAAAACTATGATGTTTTGGGCTTGACAAAGGTCTTTGGTTGGGAGCTAGCTCATACGTGCTGACACGTGGAAAGCTTTCAACATTACACTTTATTCTTTATAAAAGTTGATATCATGTTCCTTTGGTGATGGATGCCTAACATTGCGTGAAATGAAGATGGAAACTTAGTAAGTTCGGGCGAGTGGTATTATTGGCTAGAGAGACACTTGTGACGGCTAACCTAAACCATGTGGTCCACGGTGGAAATTTGCAACATACCCATAGTGGAGGAATCTATGATACATCTCACAAACAGAAAAAGAATTTACAAGAAAAAAGCATTGGTAAAAGAAAGAGATGTTGAGATGTCCACTGTTTGCTTGCTTTGTCATTTGGACATGTGACCACTTCCATGTCCTGGGGCAAAGGGTACCCGGGTGATACTCTCTATGATGCCACTTTTACTCACGATGACTGTAACCTTCACTTGCTTTGTGGCCCAAGTTGAGTAGCCAGTCGGAGAGGTTTTTGTTTTCAAGGGGCATGAGGCTTTTGACCCATACTTTGTCAAGCACATAACTCATATTTGCTTTCACTTTCAACTATTAATCACTAAAGATGCTATGATAGGGGTAATGAGAACTTCACACCAATGGAAACTACATGGCAACCATTAACTTAAGTTGAAGCATTTGGAAACTAGATGATACTGTTGCATGTTATTCTGAAAGAGCATTTTCCCTCATGTGTGGTTTTGGTAATTGATGACAACCTCTATGGACTAATGTTTGCATTGAGATATCTTTATAGATCTTGTCCATGGAAATAGTGGAGTTCATGTGTTGGACTCTTGAAGCTTATTTGATGACCAAGGTTCCATTTAAATGTGTATATGATGGATGGTCGTGTGTTGAGTGGAGCATATTGCAAGTATGTCTTGAAGATTCAAGACATCATCTTAGTGAAGAAAAGATGAGATGTGCAAGACCAAGAGAAGCTTCTCGAAGAGATCCTATGCTTGGAGTTTGCTACGGATACATGAAGACGAAGCTTAGTGAGGACTCTCCCATTATGGGTATGGGGGAGTATTTGAAGAAGTCTTCATCAAGCATGTGCGTGCTCGCGCAATCAAGAAAGATGATCCACTTGAAGAGATCAAGATAGTCATCATCTAACTCAAGTGGAATGCTCAAGGCAAAGGTATAATCTTGATAGGGCTATAGGATAGATAGGTGTACTATCAAGAGGGGCTCTCAAGTGAGTAACTTGATCGCATCGTTGTGGAGAGCTCAAACCTTTGCATACTTGGAATATCATATTTCTTGGTTCTTATTTGGCTTTTATGGTGGTGAGGAACTAGAGCTTGGTTCATCTCCATGTCAAGCTCTTGTGCATCGAAAACGGTTTGACTTTGGAAAACCTGTTGCGTTTTCGGTGGCGGAAATATTGCCGGCTCAACCGTGAGGAAAGTCCCACACCTTGCCATGTGTGGTGATTTTACTCTATTTATGGGATGCAATATTTCCACTTTTTGTTGGGTGCTTATCGTCGCTATCTTTCCAACAAAATTGGTCTCACCTCCTTGGGAGTTCATTTGCAAATGTTATGAGGTTTCTGGTAGTTTCGTTCTGCTGTCTTTCCAGGCAGCGGTAGTACCGCTGGAAGCAGCGGTAGTACCGCTGCACCTGGTTCCGGCGCTGCTAAGTGCACTGTTGCGCACTACCGCTGGGGGTACCGCTGTTTTTGGCCCTCGGGTTAGCACAGCGGTATCTCGAGCGGTACCAGAACGGTAGTACCGCTAGCCAGCGGTAGTACCGGTCGCCCCAGCGGTAGTACCGCCACGTACATCTTCGCAGCATTGGAACCTTGCCATGGAGGAGTTTCTACCGCACTCGATACCGCTTGGGGTACCGCCGTTTTCGGCCCTCGGGTTTCGTTAGCGGTAGCTCAACGGTAGTACTGCTGCTCACAGCGGTAGTACCGCTGAGGTTGGCGGTAGTACCGTCGGGTTGGTCGCTCTGGTAGTGCAGCGGCAGTTCCGCCGCTGCGCTGCCAACGGTCAATTGGACGGTCCGCAGCGGTAGTACCGCCGCCCCCAGCGGTAGCACCTCTACGGGATTCGGGGCTGCCAACAGTTGGTTTTTCGGGGACCTATTTAAGGGGGCTTTCTTCCCCAACGGTTCCCAAGCACTCTAGCACGTTTTTCCCTCTCTCTCTCCTCCATTGTTGCCTTGGAAAAACTTGCTCCCTCTCAATCCCTCCCACGATTCTTGCATATCTTTGAGGGGATAGTGAGAGGAGATCTAGATCCACCGTTCCACCAATCAATCTCTCCTCTAAGTGAGGGGAACCTAGTGGATCTTGATCTTGGAGTTCCTTTGTGGTTCTTCTCCTTTGTTCTTCCTCTCTTCTCCCCCCATAAGCATTAGTTGCTTTTGGTGGGATTTGGGAGTGAAGGATTTGACTCCTTTGTGGTTTCCTTGTTCTTCCTCTCTTATTCCCCATAAGCATTTGTTGCTTTATTGGAATTTGAGAGTGAAGGACTTGAGCACTTCGTGTGCTCTTGCCATTGCATTTGCATCGGTTTGAACCCTCCACGAGGATTCGTGGTTGTGATACTTGTGTGCTTGTTACTTTTGGGTCATTGGACCCTAGACGCCTTTTGTGGCGAAGACCTTTTGTGGTCACTTGGGAGCCCCCAATTAAGTTGTGGGTGTGTGCCTCAAGATTATTGTACGGGATTCGATCTCCGCCCCAAAGGGGATCAATAGTGGAAGGTGAACTCGCAACCTTTTGTGGTTGAGTTCATCAGGAGAAGAAGGTGAGCCTTTGTGGCGTTGCGGCTAACCTGTTGTGGTTGCGCACACCTCTCCTACGAGACGTACACCCTTTGGGTGGAACTCAGGAATACATCTTCGTCTCCGCGTGCCTCGGTTATTTCTATACCCGAGCTCTTTACTTATGCACGTTACATTGTGATAGCCTTCGTGCTTGAAGTCATCTATCTTGCTATCACCTTGTTACAAGTATTGCTTAGCATAAGTTGTTGGTGCACATAGGTGAACCTAGTATATTTAAGTTGTGTTCTTGATAAGTTAAACACTAAGTTTTTATTCCGCATTTATCAAGCCTAAATTGTAAAAAGTGTACCTCGCCTATTCACCCCCCCCCCCCCCCCCCCTCTTGGCGACGTCTGTCCGTTCATATTCCTCTACTTATTTATCTATCTTTCCAAAGTGTCCACCTTTTATATCCAGATTTCTATAAGAATACTCTATGACCAACCTAGGATATCTTTTTACTTTTTCATTCATGCATTCATTTGGTTCATAGAACTTTTCTTTCATGTTACACTTTGTGAATTATCATTGAACATATTTGTCTTGAATATTTCATATCACTTGATAATATATCTTGTATGTTGCTACTCCTTATTAAGAATGAATCATTTGACTCTATGTAGCAATAACAATCATCTTTGATATCCTTTGATAGTAATAAAATGCAAAGTCCATGTTTAGTTTTATCACCTTCATACTCGAGGACGAGTATAGGTTAAGCTTAGGGATGTTGATGCATGTAAAATGCATACATGAACTTTGCATTGTATTACTCATATTTCAATCATATTTGCATCATATAAGGGTAATATCATTGTTTTACATTGATTTTGGGAATAATTCACACTTTCCCCATTTATTTGGAATTAACCCTGCAGAACCAGAAAACCCCTTTTTTCCACGTTTTTGACTTTAAGGGAGCATACGACGTCCAAATGACCTAAGATTTGACGGGGCTCAGTTTTTGGAAGGAACAAAGCGTAGGAGCGAAGGAAGCGCAAAAGTGGAAGCCCGAGGGCCAAAAGAGGTGGGCCCACGCTGCCAGATTCCCTGGCCGCGTGGAGCACCCCATCTGGCGGCTCGTGGCTCCGATGCCGTCCGTTTTCGTCTCCGTGGCTTCGTCTTGACCTAAAACCAACTATAAAAATAGTCCCCTGAGGAGTTTCGCATCACGGCGGCGGAGAAACACAAAACCACGAAACAGAGAGGCAGAAGGCTGCCGCTGGTGAAGATCGGAGGGGGGAAATGCTGCCGGAATCATCTCCGGAGGGCTCCACCCCCCTCCGGCGTGTTCATCATCAACATCATGATGAGGGGGGAGTAGTCCACCCCTTGGACTTTCGGTTTGTGGTAGTAACTTGATCTAATGTCTCTATGTATGATCCTTATTGAAGTCCATATGATGTGCCTTGCATGATTATGGATCTATCTATGTAATTTCTATGGTGGATATTGTGGTGTGAGATGATATTAGTTATACATTTACCGTTGTGTTGGATCTTGTATGGCTTGTCATACTTTGGAGATATTCTATGAGGCATGTGATGGTTTGAGTTATGCATAATGCCTTGTTTATCCTTGTCATGAGGTGATTGACACCACCAAGTGTAGATAGATGAGAGAGTTGTGGTCATGCACACGGAATATGAATTATTGCACTAGTGTTTAGAATATTATCCATTATGAAGTATGATGTATGTGGGTACGGGATGGCCAATGTGACAGAAGGCATATGTATTGAGTGACACAGTACCGTCCAACATCCTTTATCTGGGGGTAAAAAGGGAGAAGTATGATGTGGGTGTGACAGCAACCACGCTAGCCTTACGAGGGTGACACTAGCAACACAAATGAGTATTTCTTTCAACTATGTGTTTTAGGACATATAGCCGTCATAAAAGCTACCATTAAAACAATACAATTGTGTGTACTTTATCTATAACATGATAATCACCATAGATGGGAGAGAGAGGATTGAGTGAACCCATGAACCCATGTCCATTGTTCCTATAAGAGAAAACCTTTGTCTTGCCCTCCTGCATTGAAGAGGATTGGGACACTTTTTACATTCTGGTTTTGTTACATTAAACTTCCATTCATTAAAACAACCATCTTGTCCCTTAAACTTGTTTAGTGCATAATCAACTAAAACTTGTGACACTTTAGTTGTAGAGAATAGATAACTTTTCCTTCTTGCTCCTGCGGATCGATCCCCTACTTCCACATTGAGAGGTACTACAGTGATCCCCTGCTCTTGGGGGATATCAGCCACCCTCGTTTCTGAAAATTCAGACAACGCGGCGTTCCCGCAGAGCCCCCGAAGGGAGATGGCGCGAGCTCGCGCGGGACGGTGAAATTTCGGCGGGACGAATACGGTCACCGCCCTCAAAATTTCACCACCGTATTTAGGGACGCCTCTCTCACCACCAAATCCAAATTCCCCAATTCCCCCTCATTTCGAGCTCATCGAACCATCCCCAGTCTGCGTCATGGTCTGCTCCTCCTCACCCGCAGGGTCGGAGCGGGTGCCGCCGGCGACGCCTGGCCACGGCTTATCGTCTTCTTCCTCCACGTCGATCCATCTGGTTGTGGTAACCTTATCGAACACTAGCCTTAGAACTTGTATGCACACAGCGAGATCTGAGATCCGCCTATGTAGGCCGCTCCTTCATCGCCGGTGACCGCGACTGGATCTCAGTCCCGAAGTTGCATAGTGGTGATGGTTGGATCTGAGGCCAGCACGGGGGCGTTTGTGCAAAGTGCTACTTCGCCAGGGACTCCTTCTTCCCCGAACTCGGTTCTCCGTGTGGCTCCATTGAGAGTAAGGAGTAACCCTCGTTTGTGCTTGTAGCTTACGATTGCTTACCGATG
This sequence comes from Poa annua, assembly GCA_026929855.1. Classification (NCBI taxonomy): domain Eukaryota; kingdom Viridiplantae; phylum Streptophyta; class Magnoliopsida; order Poales; family Poaceae; genus Poa; species Poa annua. Next base: position 60,676,632 of record CM049434.1, read on the forward strand.
TTCTTGTTGTAGTTTATTTGCCTCATTGATGTTCGTCTGGTACTTGTACTATAGGCGATCAAACCAAAGGGCTACCAGACCTGTCTCCTCCATCTGTGAATGCTCATGACTACCCCCTGATCAACCATGGCGATGTCCGAGTTTGTCCTGAACCGATTGGTTCAGCTCGTAAATGAAGGCGCGTGCTTTACCATGGGATTCAAGGAGCAACTGATGCAGAAGGTAGCTGATGATGTTCTTGCATTCACGGCCGTACGTGTGAGCACCCTGTAGGTCTACAACCACATGAGAAAGTAGAGGGTCAAGTGGGGCGTGATAAGGAGGATGAAATCCAAATGAAAACTCGACTGGAACGAAGACTGTTGCTGCTTCTGGCTTCTAGACGAACGGAGGCACCGAGAGTATGTGTAAGTAATAAACTTTCTTCTTCTTACAGTACATGTGCAGACATCCGCCATGACAGTTGATCCTTGTGAATTGCAGTGCTACCCAAAGCGTGAAGAGTTCATCAACAACCCTATCACGAACTATGCTCAGATGAAGACGATCTTCACGCCCCGGTTTGTCAGCCAGGAGCAGCTATTCACACCTAAGTTGCTGCTCAGGGCACTCAACTTCATTGTTGATAACAAAGAAGAGCATGCCGAGTACCGGGCACTGCAGGACACGGAGAGGAGAAGATGGCTTAGGACCTGGCTTCAGAAGCAGTTTGATGCAGGTGTCTGAGTGCCTCTTTCTTCATCTTTTCGACGATGCTCATGATCTGTTGTATATTTTGGGAGGTGGTCTCATAGCCCTCCATTAGCTAGGACTTGGTTAAAGTTGATCCCCGGTCTGTAATGATAAACTTGCTCGAGGTGGTATATACACTAACCCCTCGTATGATGAACCTGTGCATCACGATGGTTTACTCGTGATGCATCGCCCAGTAGTAACTACTTGCTGTGTATTACCAGCACCTTTTGTATAAACTGAATGTTTCTGAATGTTTGTTGAATGTTGTTGAATGTTTGGTGAATGTGTTGTTGTTTTGGTAACCTAACCACTCGACAGGAAGAGGTTAGCAGAACACGCTCACGGCTGCAACCAAACAAGATATGCATTGCACCAAGAGGGCAGAAAAGCAAGAGCGCAGACATCCAAACAATGGGGCCTGTCTTCCCTCTCCGGTGCAGAAAATATCTTCTCGAGCAACCAAATGATAGGACTTTTCTGGCCCGTGGCCCGTTCCGAACGCGTAGGTGGTCTCATCTCGCTGACACAGTCATGCTCAAAATCGGCCCAGCCTACCAAACACGCCCATACATGCGAGAGTGAGAGATCTGCTCGATTACGCCGTGCCCCATGGACCTACTCAGCCACATCGTGGTCAGGACCTATTCAGTCATGTTGTATTATTTGTGATTTTTTCAAAATGTGTATTAATTTTCAAATTTGTTAAAATAAATATATTATTTAAAAATATTAGCCCCTTTGTGGACCTATCGGGAGCCCATGGCCTCGTCACTTAGAATTGTTGCTACCGCTCACTAGTGGAAAAAGGACTTTACGTCCAGACTATTAGTCCCGGCCGGGTTTGCGGCCGGTACTAATATAACACTAGTACCGGTCCAAACGGCCGGACAGACGGAGGGCAACAGGACTGGTCAATAAGAGACCTTTAGTACCGGTTGGTTACAGTTTTGGGGGCAGGGGCTGCGATGGTGAGCCCCACGGCGAGGACCTTTAGTACCGGTTGGTATTACCAACCGGTACTAAAGTTTTCCCTGTATTTAGAATCTTCCACCCCGAGCCACAGCACCATTTTTTCAGCTCGAGCACACTTCATTTTTCTCTCTCTTTTCTCTCCCAAGAGCTCTAGTTCACCCCTTTTTTCTCCAACATTTGTCTAGATTGGTGGCACCTACCTATACAAGGGTTAGCACATTCATCTACTCTTCCGGCATTTCAAGTTTAGCTCATTTTCTTGCTAGTTTAACTCATTTGATTTTTGTAGTGCTAGCAAGGTGTTTGATGAAATGCCTAAGTTAGGGATTTCATTTATTTTATATGCATTTTAAGTTCAAACTAAAGTATGATTTGTGATTTTTTGTAGTGTCGTCCAGTCCCCTTCCTCACCACCGTCGATCTCCCGCGTCGTCCCGTCGCCGACACCACCTCGGTGAGCCTCTTGTTTTTATCTTATATTTTAAAAAATCTTAGTTATATAATTATTTGTGTAACTTTTTGTTGTATATAGTGTCATGGTTTTGACATTTGTCCACACCGGCTCTCGCCCGCTCTATTATTCGGATGTGGTACGATTGTTTGTTATAAGTATATGTTTGTTTAATTTCGTGTTTATAAAAATTATACCGACGAACTTGACGTAGATATATTTTTATCTAGGAGGTAGTTGAACCGGAAAATGAGCCCGACCCTCTTGTCGAGTTTTTAGTAAAAGAAAACAATGATTTGAAATCTAAATTAAAAAGAGGTGAAGATCTTCGTCTCGAAGAGAAGATGAAATGGGAGTTGAAGATTGCCGACGTCGTCGATGATAACGAGATCAAGATGGAGGCAATGCGCTTGGATCACGAGATCAAGATGAATGCAATGCGCTTGAAGCTTAAAAAGTTTAGAAAATCTGTCATTAGTCAAGAGGCTTGGTATCATTATGGTGTTGGTTCAATAATTACCTTACTTGCGATTTTGATCGCATTTGTCGTTGGATTTAAATTCTATAGCTAGTTCTATGTTAGTTTCAATTAATGAATGTTTATGAGAACTATGTATTAGATTCATTTAAATATGGTGAACTTGTATTAATGAATTGGTCACGTATCTCTCTATTCATGCTATATATATAGCTATTGTGTAATGGTTTTGGATATATTTACATAATGCAGATGAATCGACAATGGATGTACGTTGACCGACGCTCTCCGGAGTTCATGACCGGCGTGCTAGATTTTATCCGTGTTGCTAAGGCAAATAAGCGGGATGGTTTTATGTACTGTCCATGTTGTGCTTGTAAGAATATCAAGGGTTACTCCAAATCAAAAACCATTCACATCCACCTGTTTGAGTCCGGTTTCATGTCCGGCTATAATTGTTGGACCAAACACGGAGAAACTGGGGTCATAATGGAAGACAATGAAGAAGAAGATGACGATGACAACTATCCTGAGTTTCCTGAATACGACGGTACTACAATGGGGGAAACTGGAGAAGACGCGCCTAACGAAGAGGCGCCGGATGTGCCCGCTAATGATCTTGCTCGGGCCATTGCTGATGCATAGAGAAATAGCGTAAGTCAGAGGGAGTGGTTGAAGTTGGAGCGCATGTTAGAGGATCATAAAAAAAAATTGTACCCAGGTGTCGAAGATGACCAGAAAAAGCTGGGTACCACGCTGGATTTGCTGCAATGGAAGGCTGAGAATGGTGTATCGGACAAGGGGTTTGAAAAGTTGATGAAAAAGATAAAGAAGATGCTTCCAAAGGATAATGAATTGCCCGACAGTACGTACGAGGCAAAGAAGATCATATGTCCTCTAGGATTAGAGGTTCAAAAGATACATGCATGCATTAATGACTGCATACTCTACCACGGTGAGGAGTACGAGAATCTGAATGGATGCCCGGTATGCGGTGCATTGCGGTATAAGATCAGGCGAGATGACCCTGGTGAAGTTAAGGGCGAGCGCCCCAGAAAGAGGGTTCCTGCCAAGGTAATGTGGTACGTGATACGACTCCAACGTATCTATAATTTCTTACGTTCCATGCTTATATTATACCAATTGCTACATGTTTTATATGCACTTTATATGGTTTTTATGCATTTTCTGGTACTATCCTATTAACAAGATGCCACAGTGCCAGTTCCCTGTTTTCTGCTGTTTTTGTTTCAGAAAAGCTGTTAAGGAAATATTCTCGGAATTGGACGAATCAAATACAAAAGTCCCTATTTTTCTGGGGAGCTTTCAGAACACCGAAGACGAGACGGAGGAGGGCACCGAGGTGCCCACACCTGTTGGTGGCGCGGCTCCACCTCCTGCCGCGCGGCCACGTGGTGTGGGGCCCTTGGGCCTCCACCGCCTTCGCACTTTCGCCTACTTATACCCCTCGACAGATCCAGAGCCGCCGCCGCCGTCAACCCTTGTTCGGGAGGGTTCAGAAGCTGGAATCGTCACCGGAGGGCTCTACATCACCAGGCCCGCCTCCGGACTGATGCGTGAGTAGTTCATCCTCGGACTACGGGTCCATAGCAGTAGCTAGATGGTTGTCTTCTCCTATTGTGCCATCATGTTTAGATCTTGTGAGCTGCCTATCATGATCAAGATCATCTTTATCTAATGCTACATGTTGTGTTTGCTGGGATCCGATGAATAATTGAGTACTATGTCATTTGCTTCATAATATATCTTGTGAGTGCGTTATTTATGATCTTGCATGCTCTCCGTTACTAGTAGATGCTCTGGCCAAGTAGATGCTTGTGACTACAAGAGGGGGTATTTATGCTCGATAGTGGGTTCACGTCTCTATTTAATCTGGGGGAGTGACAGCAACCTCTAAGATTGTAGATGTACTGTTGCTACTAGGGATAAAACAGTAGTTCTTTATCTAAGGATATTTGTGCTACTTACATTACACACTTTACTTAATGCAATAATCTATTGCTTGCAACTTAGTACTGAATGGTGTTGCGGATGCTATCCTGAAGGTGGATTATTAGTCATAGATGCAGTTGGATGACGGTCTATGTAACATGTTGTAATGCCCAAATGAATCTCACACTAGACACCATGATTTGTATATGCATTGTTATGCAGTTCTTTATTCTGTCAATTGCCCAGCTGTAATTTGTTTGCCTGCATGTATGCTATTATTATTTATGGAGACACACCACTAGTGAACTGTGGACCCCGGTCCTTTTCTTTAAACTGATAAAACAACCTACTGCAATCCTGTTACTTTCATTCTCTGCAAACAAACATCATTTTCCACACCATACGTTTAATCCTTTGTTACAGCAAGCCAGTGAGATTGACAACCTCACTGTTAAGTTGGGGCAAAGTATCTTGATTGTGTTGTGTGCAGGTTCCACGTCAGCTACATGCCAAGCTCTTTTCTGGCGTCGTTAAAACCTTCAGAAGAACATTCATCTCCTACTTGTTCGATAACCTTGGTTTCATAACTGAGGGAAATTTGCTGCTGCACTACTTCATACCTTCCTCTTGGGGTTTCCCAACAACACCACCCGCTGCATCAGTATGCTCCTATAATACCACGGTTGAAACGTTTGTTCAGCAACAGAGAGCATGCCAAGATGTTGCGATGGCATAAAGAGGACCGTAAGAAAGACGCGATGTTCAGACACCCCGCTGATGGGTCGTAGTGGAGAAAAATCGAGAGAGAGTTCCCGGACTTTGCAGATGACGCAAGAAACTTAAGGTTTGGTCTAAGTACGGACGGCTTCAATCCTTTTGGGGAGCAGAGCAGCAGTCATAGCACCTAGCATGTGACTCTATGTATTTACAACCTTCCGCCTTGGTTGTGCATGAAGCGAAAGTTCATTATGATGCCAGTGCTCATCCAAGGACCGAAGCAACCCGGCAGCGAGCTTGATGTGTACCTCAGGCCATTAGTTGACGAACTTTTAGAGTTGTGGCGGGAAGAAGGTGTACGTGTGTGGGATGAGCACAAACAGGAGGATTTTGACCTTTGAGGGTTGCTTTTCGTAACGATCAATGATTGGCCTGCTCTTAGTAACATCTCAGGACAGACAACTAAGGGATACCATGCATGCACACACTGTTTGGATGATACTGAATGTATATACTTGGATAATTGTAAGAAGTGTGTGTACCTGGGGCATCGTCGATTTCTTCCGGTCAGGCATAACGTCCGGAAGCAAGGAAAGCATTTCAAAGGTGAGGCAGATCAACGTAGGAGGCCTATGGACCGTACTGGTGAACAAATATTTGATATGGTCAAGGATCTAAAAGTAATCTTTGGAAAGGGTCCTGGAGGACTAAAGGTTCCGGATGACGCAAACGGACACGCACCCATGTGGAAGAAGAAATCTATATTTTGGGAGCTACCATATTGGAAAGTCCTAGAGGTCCGATCTGCAATCGACGTGATGCACGTGACGAAGAATATTTGTGTGAACCTGCTAGGCCATTTGGGCGTGTATGGGAAGAAAAAAAACACAATGGCAGCACGGGAGGACCAGAAACGTTTGGAAGAACGAGACGGCCTGCTTCCAGAACATTATGACGGTCCTGCCAGCTATGCTCTAACCAAACAAGAGAAAGTGATATTTTTTGAATGTCTGAGCAGTATCAAGGTCTTGTCTGGCTTCTCGTCGAATATAAAGGGAATAATAAATGTGGCACAACAAAAATTTCAAAACCTAAAGTCTCATGACTGCCATGTGATTATGACGCAATTGCTTCCGATTGCATTGAGGGGGCTTCTACCGGAAAATGTTCGAGTACCCATTGTGAAGCTTTGTGCATTCCTCAATGCAATATCTCAGAAGGTAATCGATCCAATGATCCTACCAAGATTACAGAATGATGTGGTCCAGTGTCTTGTCAGCTTTGAGTTGGTGTTCCCCCCCATCCTTTTTCGATGTTATGACGCATGTCTTGGTTCACCTAGTCGAAGAGATTCAAATTCTCGGTCCCGTATTTCTACACAATATGTTCCCATTTGAGAGGTTCATGGGAGTCTTAAAGAAATATGTTAATAACCGTGCTAGGCCAGAAGGAAGCATCTCCAAGGGCTATGGAACCGAGGAGGTCATTGAGTTCTGTGTTGACTTTATTCCTGACATTAATCCGATTGGCGTTCCACAGTCGCAGCATGAGGGGAGACTGAGTGGAAAAGGCACTCTAGGGAAAAAAGTATTTGTATGTAGGGACGGACCTTCTTTCAGTCAAGCGCACTACACAGTTCTACAAAATTCCTCATTGGCAGCTCCGTATATCGAGGAACACATGAATATTTTACGATCTGAGAACCCAGTGGAGGATGAGTTCTGGATTAAAGATCAACACAAGGCGAAATTCAGCGGTTGGTTGCAAACATATCTCATGAGTAACACCAAAGTTGGAGTTAAGTTGTACTTGTTGGCCAGGACTCCATCTTCGACTATAGTCACTTTCGAAGGGTACGAGATAAATGGGAATACATTTTACACGATCGCTCAAGATAAAAAGAGCACCAATCAAAACAGTGGTGTCCGCTTTGACGCAACAAACAGCAATGGGCAAAAGGACACATATTATGGTTACATAGAGGAGATATGGGAACTTGAGTACGGACCTTCTTTTAAGGTCCCTATGTTTCGGTGCAAATGGGTGAAGCTGAATGCAGGTGGGGTAAAGGTAGACCCGATGTACGGAATGACAACGGTGGATCTGAACAATCTTGATTACAAAGACGAACCGTTCGTCCTAGAAAATGATGTAGCTCAAGTTTTCTACGTGAAATACATGTCTACAAAACCGAAAAAACAAAAAACATGGAAGCGAATACATCAGACGAGCCAAAACGCCACATAGTTATTTCAGGGAAAAGAAACATCGTGGGAGTGGAGGACAAGACAGACATGTCAGAAGATTATGATAAGTTTGATGAAATTCCGCCCTTCAAAGTCAACACTGACCCAAGCATCACATTAAATAATGAAGATACCCCATGGTTCCGGTGCAAAGTTAAGCAATCGAAGAAAATGAGGAATAATACAACAGTAGATGGGAATATTGGTGATGTGTAATACTGTATTAAACCTTTTATGTAACTTGTACCAATATGCATACTATAGTCACTTTCTTGAACTATGAATGTTTCTGTGATATAAGCACTAGTTGTGTATCTTAAAATTTCAGACCAAACTATCAAACAGTTGTAGTTCAAATTTGAATTACTTTCGAAAAATCGACATAAACTCATTTAACTAGGGGAAATTAGGTACAAATCAAAGAAAAAACTAATACTTGGGGATTATCCATCATATGTGGACTACTCTTTGTGAAAATTAGATGGGAGCCATTTTGCATCATATTTTTTGTACTTTGTTCACAAAAAAAGTCATTTTTGGCACTTAAAAAATGGAAAATGATATTTATGAAAATAATTTCAAGATTTCCTTTGTTTTTATGCACCTATTTGTGGAATACCTTTTATTTTTATCAATACCTTTTATTTTTATCAATTCCCTTTATTTTAAATGTTACATTTTTTAATATCTATTTTTTGTAATTTGTTGAAAACATGTTCTTGAATATAGACATGATTTTTAGTAATTATTACAAACTAATTTTACTAGGTTTAGACAATTACATCAGTAGATATAAAAAAACAGACAAGAGAAAAGAGAAATAAAATGAAAAAGAACTTTAGTACCGGTTGCTAGTTGCAACCGGTACTAAAGGTTTTCGTTTCGCGCCAGTTTACTGGACGCCGAATCGACAAACCTTTAGTACCGGTTGCAATTGATACGTCTCCAACGTATCTATAATTTCTTATGTTCCATGCTATATTATACCAAGTTATTACATGTTTTATATGCATTTTATATAGTTTTATGCATTTTCTGGGACTAACCTATTAACAAGATGCCACAGTGCCAGTTCCCTGTTTTCTGCTGTTTTTGGTTTCAGAAAAGTACTTAAGGAAATATTCTCGGAATTGGACGATTTCGTTTTAGAAGTCAGTTTTTATTTGTTAACGTTCCAGAGCACCGAAGAGGAGTCGAAGACGGAGCCCGAGGGGCCCACACCACCCCCAGGCGCGGGAGCCCCCCTGGCCGCGCGAGGAGGTGGTGTGGGGCCCACGGAGCTCCACCGCCTTCGCCCTTTCGCCTACAAATACCCCTTCGACCAAAAACCCTAGTACAGTGTTCATATTTTCCTCCACGGGTCCCGAGCCGCCGCCGTCGTCAACACCAATTCGGGAGAGATCAGAACTCCTCCCCGGCACCCTGCCGGGAGGGGGAATCGTCACCGGAGGCCTCTACGTGGCCATGACCGCCTCCGGACTGATGCGTGAGTAGTCTACCGTTGGACTACGGGTCCATAGCAGTAGCTAGATGGTTGTCTTCTCCTCTTGTGCTATCATGTTTAGATCTTGTGAGCTGCCTATCATGATCAAGATCACCGTTATGTAATACTTCATGTTGTGTTTGCTGGGATCCGATGAATATTGAGTACTAAAGTTATTGCTTCATAATATATCATGTGTGTGTTATTTAATGATCTTGCATGCTCTCCGTTACTTGTGTATGCTCTGGCCAAGTAGATGCTTGTGACTCCAAGAGGGGGTATTTATGCTCGATAGTAGGTTCATGTCTCTATTAAATCTGGGGTGGTGACAGCTAGCTCTAAGGTTGTAGATGTACTGTTGCTACTAGGGATAAAACAGTAGTACTTTGTCTAAGGATGATGTTACTTACTTACTTTACACACAGTGCTTAAGGCGATAATCTGTTGCATGCAACTTAATACTGAAAGGGGTGCGGACGCTAACCAGAAGGTGGATTATTAGTCATAGATGCGGTTGGAACGGTCTATGTATATTGTTGTAATGCCCGAATGAATCTCACACTAGACATCATAACGTTGGTATATGCATTGGTTTGCTCATCATTATTCTATCAATTGCCCAACTGTAATTTGTTTACCCGCAATGATGTTATTATTATTTATGGAGAGACACCACTAGTGAACTGTGGACCCCGGTCCATCTCTTTAATCTGATAAACCACAAACTGCAAACCTGTTACTTTCTGCAAACAAACATCTTTCTTCCACACATACGTTTAATCCTTTGTTACAGCAAGCCGGTGAGATTGACAACCTCACCGTTAAGTTGGGCCAAAGTATCTTGATTGTGTTGTGTGCAGGTTCCACGTCACCTACGTCGCAGACTTTTCTGGCGCCGTTGACACCTCGGGGGAATTCATTATTTCCTACTGGTTCGATAACCTTGGTTTCACAACTGAGGGAAACTTGCTGCTGCACTACTTCACACCTTCCTCTTGGGGTCTCCCAACAACACACCCACCGTGTGCATCAGCAATCACCTTGCAATCACCAACCGGTACTAAAGGACCTTTAGTACCGGTCTGTGCTATCGACCGGTACTAAAGGTGTCTCCCTTAAATGCTAGATCGGGCAGTTGTCTTCCTCAGTCCATCACAAACACAGACGCAGAGAGAGAGCCGCCATCCCCGCCATCGACGACGAGGACGTGCTGCTCCCTGCCGCCATGCCGTGCTGCTGGAGTCTCCGTCGCCCTCGCGCATCGCCGTTTTGCGTGCTGCTCTCCGTCCTCCTCACCTCGTCGCCGCCCGACGCCGCGGCTCGGTTGCTCCCCTTCCTCGTCTCCTACCCGACGCTGCGACGCCGCCTGCTCGTCTCCTCGTCGTCGGGCGTCCCCGTGCGTGCGCTGCTCGTCCTCTGCTAGGTGAGCTCCACCGTACCCTCTCGATCCCTCCTTCTCCCAATCGCCACGGCACCATAGCCGTAGCTAGGGTTATAGAAAATCGACGCCGCCGCCGGAGAGCCGCCGCCCATTGCCGTCCCCGACGCACCCGAATCGGCCCCTCTCTTGCTCTCGTGCGGAATCGGCCATGCTCTCGTGCGCAATCGAGGGCGCAAGAAGGCAGGGAGGGAGACCTCGCCATTGGTGACGTCATGGTGACGTCATCGGGTTTTTTTTCCAGAAAATGAATTAAGACTTGCTACTGTTTTAAAATTCCTAGTTTAGGTGTTGATTTTAATTCCTAGTTAAAATTAGTTCAAATGCTACTGTTTTACTTACTAGTTTAGGTGTTGTTTTAAAATTGTTTTCAATTACTAGTTCAAATGCTATTTTGGAAGGTTAAATAATATGCTACAATATTATTTGATGCAAAGTACTTGTGTAATTTTATTAGTGTGGATTAATAGTGTGGATGCAAAGTACTTGTGTAATTTATGGATGCAACATACTTGTGCAAAGTACTTGTGGATAAATAGTACTTGTGTAATTTTATGGATGCTACTATGTAATTTTATTTAATGCAAAGATTATAATGCTACAATGTAATAAATAGTGTGGATGCAAGTGTTAGAATTTGTGAAATAGTATTGTGAAAATGCAACCATAATTCCCGCGGCAGCGCGCGGGGAATGCAACCACAATTCTCCTGATGTAACGTACTTGATTCCGTCGATCCCTCGCCTCACCGTGATAACTTGACATCAATGTAGGAATCTCGTCGTCGATCCCTCGCCTCACCGTCGTTCCCGCGCATCCCCTCGTGCCCTTCCCCACGGTGAGCCTCTACCGCGCACGTGTTATTTCTTTCCAATAATGCCGTCGCCCGATTTGGCACTAAATTGTTCTCTCTTTTTTTTGTATTAGTTAAGCTATGTACGGCAGAGCAAATGAACAGCAATTGTTCGACATCATAGTTTCACCCGATCACAACGATGGTGAAGATGATGGCTCGCAATATCTTAACATGTCCGGTGATGGAATGGAGGACGAGGAGATTTATAACTTCGAAGCTCCTCCCTCCGGATCGAACAATAATGCCGATGAGAATGTAGCGAAGAATACCGACGAGGTATACATAGCCTCTGGTGATAAATGATTTGATATGTATACATATTCATATATTAACATAATATTTCTTCTTTTAGCCCGCCGGATCGGGATCGAGCAAGTCTGGTAAAAGAAAACGAGGCCCGACCAAAAAGTTAAGAGATGAAAGATTTGATATCGAAGAAATCTCTGAAATTGGCGAACCGATTGCTCCCAAAGAGCACGCATGTAAATTTGTGAGTCAGTGCGGAGTTATTGTTCGGGACAACATTCCGAACACCATCCGAGAATGGCATAAGCCGAAGGGTGGAGGAGTGAGTTTTGTGTCAAATATTTGCAAGAAGGAACTTCTGAAGTCCCTTTTCCACAATTTCGCCCAACCGACAGGCCTAAGAGATGCCGAGAAAAAGAAAGTCTTCTAGTGGACTCTAAAGAAAATGGCCCAACAATTCATGAACTAGAAGAAAAGGTTATACCTCAACTTCATCCAGATAGGCAAAACCCCCAATTTTGAAGACGTACAGTACAGGAGGATAAGAGATCAGTGGCAAGAATTCAAGGACTACAAGCAATCAGAAGAAGCTATGGAAAAGTCGAGAAAAACTAAGTTGAATGCCGACAAAAAGCAATATTTCCAATGTTTGGGGCCAGGTGGCTACAAGACCGCCGTTTCTCTGTGGGAAGAAAGAGACGCCAAGTTAATTGCTGCCGGGGTCACTCCAAGTACATCGAGCTATCCCACAAGGGTGAAGTATTGGTTGTACGGCGTCGGGATGGAGCCCGACTCACAGATAGGGAGTCTTGTGTTGAAGGAAAAAGTTAAACCAGGCCCCGAGGGACTGCCCGAAAGAGCCAAAATTCTGGGGAAAGTCCAAGAAATTGATGATGCAGTAGTTGCCGCTCGGGAGGGAAGGTTCGCGCCCGATAGAGAGAACGACGAGCTGTCACTCGCCCTCGGGAATCCCGAACACACTGGACGAGTACGAGGCGTGGGCGTCATCCCTTGGAAGGTTGGGTTCGCCGAGAATAGGGACACTTACAGGAGCCGCGATAGGAAGAAGAAACAGGAGGTAGAGAGATATCAGCGGTTGGAAAACATGATATTAGACCTGCAGCAGCAGCAACATGCAATGAGGCAGGAAAGGGCATCTGAGCCGCAGGAGGACCAATTGGATATGGCATCTCAGCGGAGAAGCAGCGTGGCTTCCATGCAAAATGTCCAGCCTGATGACGCAACATACCCCGTGGATCAGATTAAGGTGAGCACAAATTGTGAGCTGCACACCAAACTGAAGAACCTATCCATGAAGGTGGCGGTCGGCTTTGCTTTAGAGAATCTACCCAGAGCAACCCTTCATGGCGGTCAGATTCCAGCTGGCTACGCTCGAGTCACGGTGGATGAAATTATGCCGGGATTCAAGGAGCTAGAGCTTGACTTTGCTGGAGCTGAAGGGGAGACGAGACTGGGAGAAGTGTTGTGTGCAGTCATTCTATGGAGAAAGGAACACATCGTGTTTCCAGAATCGACGCGAAGGCCACCAACCCCTCCGAGTAGCAATAAATCTCCAAGTCCACGCCACATTGATAATTTTGACATCGAGAGGGAACCCAGCGCGACTCCATCACCCCGGTGCGCGAGTCCACCCCTGCGGGAGTCCACCCCGGAGCGTGCAAAGAGTCCACTCCAGCGGGAGTCCACCCCGGAGCTTGCAAAGAGTCCGCCCACCAGCAATAGGACCTTCTCAATGAGGCAGAAGATGCTTGCCGGTGCGTCGAGTGGTGCTCTAAAGGACACCTACAAGTACGGGCCTTCGTTGAAGGATCTTCCGGTGTTAACTTACCACCGGACCGTTGAGGAGAATGCTCCCTTGGTCAAAGCTCACAATGACGCACACTTTGCGAAGAAAGTGCCCGAGCCAAAACAGGTACTAAACCCTAAGGGTGTTAAACACTTTTTAGACATCTTCTGTGATCCAGACCGTAGAACTTTGCCTGATAACTATGAACGCTCTATCTCGAAGAGTTTTAACACGGAAGAGGAGAATAAAAAGAAAAGGTTCGCTGCAAAGAAGAAGAAGAAGGCGAAACAGGTTCCCCAGCTCGGAGAACAGAAAGTCCAGTCGGTCGCCCCGCTGAAGGTTCAGACAGACAAGCGTCCCAACGTTAGGACAAATATTCCTGCTTCAGACTACATGGACGATGATGCATTTGACGCACTTTTCCCCAAGACGACTGAGATAGCACGGAAGTTTGTCTACGGGAAAGATCTTCTCCCTCCTGATGAGATGGTGCGTCTAGCTTATCAAATGCGGAGATTGCATGACTGGTACATGAAGGTTGCAAAGGACAAGCAACTCGTGTTTTACGTGACATACCGAGAAGACCAATTCTTCATCGACAACGAGATATGTGTCGAATTTGAAGAATTATGGCAGTTATACAACCGGCGTGCTCTCAACGCAACTATCATGAGTTGCTATGTTCTGTAAGTGATTTTTTCTAAGTGTCTAGCTGAGCATGTAATTATCCTCACTAATTGAGCATGTAATTATCCTCACTATATTCTTTCGTATGCTATTATATATGCAGGTGGATGCTTATCAAGTGCAAAAGGAAAACACTCTAGGAAGTTGGGTTCATTGACCCATTTATCGTTAACTACAAAAACATAGAGCGGAAGCCCGAGGACTGCGAGGATACATTGTTAAGGTCGCTATTGAGGCAAACACAGGCGGATTCTTCCTTACAACTTCAAGTGAGTGTGACTGTCTTGAACACATTTCTATATTGCTAATTACTAGATGTTAAGTTTAATTGATGAGTTATATGCATGCCTCACTATATAAACGTGTGCAGCTACCATTGGATTCTACTGGACATTATCATTGATAAGGGAGTAGTTGAAGTCTTTGACTCATTACACAAACCAGAATCAGACTACCAGGACTTGATTGAAATGCTTCAGATGTAATTTCAACCATTAATCCATTTCATGATATCAAGTAATCATAACTCATTTATTCATTTGCTTTTGCGAGTAGGGTTTGGAAAATATTCATCAAGAGAGAGAGGGGTGAATGGAAACCACAGCTGACTATTAAACATATTGATGTAAGTGTACTACTATTAAACATAGTCTTTTTAATTCATCATCATTTTGGATTATTATTTAATTAATTTATATTCTCGTAAAGACCTTGAAGCAACCCCCAGAAAATGAATTATGTGGATTCTACGTCTGCGAGTTCATGAGGAAATTGAGCTTTGAGTAGGCGTCGCGTGATAAAAGAATGGATGTGAGTGTGACTGTCTTGCACTATATTTTAATCTTATTATGATTTGATATATATATACACACAACTAATATATTCATATTGATCTCCTTTAAATCTTAACGACAAGCGCGCTTCCATCCTACCACATCAGCGCGTAGAAGCAATTCAAGGGGAGATTGCGGGATTTATTCTTGAGTAGGTCATGCATCCAAAGGGAGAATACCATAATCCAAAATATAGCTATGCCACATGAAAGAAACTCACGACGTAATGAGGAGGATGTATGTAATTATTGCGATCTCTATATACCGGATTGTATATATGTATATATGTATGTAATAGCGTAGTATAATATGTCCTATATCTAAATTATATTATATATCAACGTGTACTGTATGTAGTAGCGTAGAATACATATACGAAAGTATATTACGTATGCATCAACGTGTACCGTGTATATATATAATACCGTATGTATGTAAAATAGTAGATGAAAAAGAAAACATAAAATAAAATTGCAGTACCCTAAATTGCAGTGAAGAAAAGAAAACAGATAACAGAAAATAAAATAAAATAAAACAGGAAACGAAAAATAAATTGCAAAACCCTAAAACCCTCAACCCTTTAGTACCGGTCGGTGTTACCGACCGGTACTAAAGGTCTCCACGCGAAACGCTGCCCAGCGCCCCACGTGGAGGCGTTTTAGTACCGGTCTGTAAGCAACCGGTATCGTTGATGGGGGCATCAGTCCCGATTGTGCAGTACCGGTTGCGAAACCGGTACTAAAAGCCCTCCCCGGCCGGTACTGTATGCACGTTTCCTACTAGTGGCTCACAAGAAATGTTTACAAACCATAATTTTTTTCCAAGCGTATCTAGAAAATATTTCTAATATCCTTTAGGTATGACTGCCACTGAAAAGTCTGTGCATTTTAATTAGAAACATTTAAGTTAACTCATGAACCCGTTGTATATTCAAATACTGAAGATGATTTATCTACTAGTGTTTGTGATTATTTGGTGAGAAGATTGTACCAAATCATTCATAAGAATTGAGCAAAACACCATCGTGTGAACATTTGTATGACAATACCTGCAAAAGTATTACACATTGATGAAACACATAAAAAACACACACAAAATGAACAAAACATAAAATAAAATGAAAAAAAAATATGTAAAATCGATAAAATTGAAAAAACCAAACAAAAAAGGAAAGAAGAAAATGCCTTGGGAGTGATATGATATACAAATAAGATCCGCTGTATTCCACACAATGAGCAGAAATTAGGCATTGTTGGCAAGAAGTTTCGCATCTTGAAAATTTGAATATGACGGAGATGTATTTTCTGGGATCAAACTATCTTGTCGTAAACAAACTTTTACTCTACTTCTCTTTGTTTCTTGGGACAATTGCTTCTGTGCCCCGGTTCTCTCTAGTTTATCCGTTTGTGCCATACCTGCGTAGTTTCTCTCGTCTGTGCCCTGGCTGGCTCGCATATCGCCCAAACGCTCCGGTTCCCTCTGGTCAACCTTCTTTAACCGGTGGGGTCGGCCTGGTGGGGTCGGCCAGGCGCGGCTCGGCTCGGCCTGACTGGTGGGGTCGGCCTGGGTCCTCAAGTGGGGACAAAAAGGGACGAGTCTGACGCCCAGGTTGGGTATCTCCGCCCCTATTAACACGTCGTTAACACCGAATTAACTGAATTAACACTAAATTAACTGAATTAACACTGAAATAACTGACAATTCGTTGATTAGTACGTCATTGTTTATTGAAACTGCTACTACTAATTGAAACTCGATTTATAACTCGAATTGATTTATAATAGGATTCATAACTCGATTTGAAAACTGAAACTCGATTTATAACTCGAATTGAAACTGCTACTACTAATTGAAACTCGATTTATAACTCGAATAGGATTATATTTGGATTATATTAACAATTACAAAAGATTACAATGCATGCAGCACTGGTACTATGCCGGCGGCGGCCTAATACTACTAGTAATCAGTAGCAGTGCAACTAATGCACTGCTACTGCTACTACGACGGTCGACGGCCTCCGACATCCGCCGCTTCTTGGCTGGCGATTCGTCGTCGTCGGAGTCATCCTCCTCCTCCTCCGCCTCCTCCTCCTCCTCGTCGTCAGCGTCGTCCTCCTCCTCCTGGCCGCCCATCATCAACTCCGGGTTCGAGTCCTCCTCCTCGGACCCGTCGTGGTCGTCGTCGTCGGAGTCGGGATCGGAGTCGTCGGGGTCAGAGTCGCCGTCCTGGCTCTGCTTGTCGTCGTCGCCCTCGCCGTCGTCGTCGGTGCCGGAGCCGCCGGCGTGCCCATTGCCCACCTCCCACCAGGGGAACAGGTTCCCCTCGCCGTCCGAGTCGCTCGGGATGGCTTCATTCTGCCACCACGGATCCATTGTAGTTGGAGAGAAGGGGTGGTTGGGGTTTTTCGGAGAGAAGAGAGAACTGAGAATGGAGAGAAGAGCGAGTGAACCGCAATGCAATGAGATTAGGGTTTTTATTTGTGAAGGGATAGTGATGAATTCACTGTCGCTGGCGCGTAAATCGATAACCGCTTGGGGCACCGAACAGGCGCATCGCTTCGTTTTCTTACCAACGCAGTGTAACATGACAACACAATTTACAGATTATATTCGCAATGATGACATCGTGTGACCGCGCTTCACGTCTAGTCGCACTGACATGCCTGTAAATGTTTACCACGTCATCTGGTGCCCCTATAGGTGTCGAGTACAAGTGTCGAACAGTTGACGCGCGTCGTCGTTCTGGTACAAGTTAATGCAGTTGGAGACGCTGTGAGACATCTACACGTATCAGAAGCATTTTTTGCGAGAACTGACGCGATTAATTTTCTTTTTACGTGCAAATATCCGGACACGAACTGGACGTGAACTACACGTATCGGTGCATCCGTGTCAACACACCAAGCGCAATCTGGACACGAACTGGACGTGAACTGGCACCCACAATGCGCGCTCTGTGTAGTTACGCGATCTGAACGTGTGTAGACCTTGTTTATCAGTTTGAATCGTTTGTAATATTTGTTATTGTACTTCTGTCGAACACCTTAAGTGCGCACTCTGGACGCGCCATGGCGTGCTCCGGACGCGCCACGGCGTGCTCTGGGAGCGCACTGGCGCACATTTGGGCGCGAATTAAGCCTAGACCATTCTCAGTCACTCCAAAATGATACTTTCGTGAGTATTTTAAAATTACCATGTTGCAATTCCAAAACCACTTCTCTTCAACCTTAGACCTCATCGTTTGAGTTTTGCGATATCACATGAGATACATGCCCTTCTAATTTTGAATGTATGTAGACCATGTTTTTCAACTTGAGTCGTTAGTATATGACATATGAAGACTATGTACATCGGTTTTTCAATTTTTCGATAATTTTTTAATTTATTATGGTTATTTCAAATTTGGTCAAACCTAAGTTTGACCAACATTTAAACAAGTTTAAAACATGAAAATGAAAAACTAAGCATGGATCCTTCTTAGTCATTCCAAAATGAAACTTTTGTGAGGTTTTTGAAAATTTCATATTGCAATTCCAAAACCAATTCTCTCTAACCTTAGACCTCATAGTTTGAGTTATGCAATATCACATGAGATCCATGCCCTTCTCCTTTTGAATGTATGTAGACCATGTTTTTCAACTTGAATCGTTAGTATATGACATAATACGACTATGTGCGCATGATTTTCCTTTTTTTGATTTTTTTGAATATTTGAAGCTCATTTCAAATGTCGGTTAAACTGCAGCCGTCCGATTTCCTATAGAAGGAATCTGCACGCAGACTCGGGGCGATCCGCGAGAAGCTCTGGGGATTTTGGCAAACCAAATGGGGATAGCCATGAGCTTGCTCAAATCTAGCTTGAATCCATATAAATTTTCAAATGAGCTTGGACTCGCTGAAAAATGTGTTTCAAATGAGCTCCAAAGGTAGGGTAAACGGCCCCGTTTCTAAGCAAAAATGGTGCACTCGCTGAAAAATGTGTTTCAAATGAGCTCCAAAGGTAGGGTAAAAGTCCCCATTTATAAGCAAAAATGGTGGACTCGCTGAAAAATGTGTTTCAAATGAGCTCCAAAGGTAGGGTAAAAGGCCCCATTTATAAGCAAAAATGGTGGACTCGCAGAAAAATGTGTTTCAAATGAGCTCCAAAGGTAGGGTAAACGGCCCCATTTCTAAGCAAAAATGGTGGACTCGCTGAAAAATGTGTTTCAAATGAGCTCCAAAGGTAGGGTAAACGGCCCCATTTCTAAGTAAACTTTCCAAACTGAAGTGGATTTACACACACAATTGGAAACGTCAAGCACAAGGCCATTGCCAAATTTCATGATAGTACAAAATGGACTTGCCCTTGCTAAATTATAAAATAGATCAACAACTAATAACTAAATTGGCACTTGCCATTAATAAAGCAACTAATAACTAAAATTTTCTACCACTCGTCCTCGTCATCGGAAACCTCCACTGACTCGGCCTTGCCCTTGCCCCTGCCCTTGCCCTTGGCATCGACCTCTTCTGGGGCGTTGCTGTTCGACGCCGACCACATGTCCTCCTTCTTCCCCTTGCTCTCTGAGTAGATACTGAGCCGTTGCTGCTCTGCGGCGGAATGCTTGGCCAGGTCCATGGCTTTCTGGTCGGCCATGGCCCAGGCCAAACCCGGGTCCAGAACCTCCGTGACCTCCTCCTTCCAGGCCATGGTCCAGTCCATACCCTGGTCGTCCTCGTCGGACAGATCGATGTAGGGAATGGGATCGGGAGCAATGGCCCTGCCCCTGCCCCTGCCCCTTGGAGACTCCCCGTCCCATGCCGCTTCCCTCGCTCGCCTCCTGCTCGAACTTGGAGTAGTACGCGCACCCCCACGCCCACGCCCACTCCCCATGCCGCTTCCCTCGCTCGCCTCAAGAAACCAAGGATAGGGGACGTGGCGGCGGTGGCGGTTCGAGCTGGGAGTGGAGCTGCCATCACCACGAGGCATGGAGAGATACAGGACTGGGCGAAGGTGTCTAGGAGAGGAAGAGGGGATTTGTGAGCGCAATGGACAAGGAGATTGCTCCTTTTAATGTTAGGAGCGGTCTGGACGGCGTCGCGGTCTAGACGGCAGTAATGGCGACCGGGCATTGATTCGGCTCCAGACTGCTCATCTTGCAGCAGGATAGAGTAGGCAAGAGAGACGCGAGGACGGCGGAGCAGATGCGCGTCCGGTCCGGCAGTGTAGGCGGCGAGGCAGCTTTTTACCGGACAGGGGGGCACGCCATTGAAAGCGCGGCGAGCATAGGTGGAACGGCATGGACGCGCACATACGGCCGCATGCATGCAGGTGGGACGGGGTGCATGCACTTCGCTGGGCCCACATCTAAGGTCAAAGGGCCGACCCCACTAGCCGACCCCAGGAAATCCCAACCGAGCCGCGCCAGGCCGACCCCACCAGTCAGGCCAAGTGACGGTTGACCAGAGGGCAACGGAGCGTTTGGCCGATTTCCGAGCCATCCAGGGCACAGACGAGAGAAACTACGCAGGTATGGCACAGACGGATAAACTAGAGAGAAACAGGGCACAGAAGCAATTGTCCCTTGTTTCTTTTTGAAATTGCATATATTCGTAACGCCTCTTCTTAATACTTCACAATACTTAGCCCCCGCCAAGAGGAACATGATTTATTCCATTGCAAGTTATACTTTATCTCCTTAAAAATATCAATTTAGGTTGGTAACTACGTAGGTCGCTAGCATCACGGAAGGAGCCAGGGGGTGCGAGTTGGGGCCATGCCTCCCCTGTGCTAGAATTTGTTTTATGAAAACACCCTTATATAATATGTTTTTTGACCCCTAAATTTGTGTGAAATCAGCATTATGGCCCCTTCCAACTAGTTTATTCTTCATATGGTCCCCTCTATTTGCCACACCGTCCCTTGTAATAAGAATATTAATATATGACATCAAATGTGGTAAACTCTTAATCCAAAATCATGCATTCGAACCCACGATGTGAGGGAAATAAATGTTTCAGCTGGAAACTCATTCCTCAACTCCACAAGCGAATTTGAAAACAAGTAATTAAGGGCAGATGAAGAGAACCACATGGTGTTGCACTCCAGACTGTGCTTCTTTTTGGAATAGCACGTTAGAACAAAATCTAAGCAACGCTCATAGTCTCCATGAGCCAAACATTTTATTTTTCGCACGCCGATGAGCTACCCTAGACGTGGAAGTGTGGCAGAACTTTATTTCCTGAAAGGCCTTCTTCGCATAGGAGCGTCCCATCCGTGCGCGCGCCGTGTCGCCGTAGAAGACGACGTACAGTATTGCTAATCCAGATACCGGGGGTTAGGTCTCACAGTCCTTTTGGGCCGCCCGCCATTTGCTTGGCCCGCATCTACTTCCGGTCCGGCCACGCTCGTGCCCTCCCCCTTGCCGCCATGGTGCTCTGTGGCAGGCTTCTCCGTCTGGCGTGCACGAGCTGCTGGAGCCTCTTTCTTCTCCTTCTTCTTCCCTCCGGCTGGCGTGCACGAGCTGCTGGAGCCCTCCGACCCGAGGACTGAAAGGTTCATCTCGCCGAGTTGCTTTTCCAGTTCGGCGACTCTCTCGGACGCGGCCTTCGCCTCTGCCAGTGCCTGCAGTTTCTCCGCGTTGGCCGCCTCGAGGCGTGCCGCCCTTTCCTCCGCAGCGGCCAGGCGCGCGCGCAGAGACGCCTCCTCCTCCTCGGAGTCGGTGCCGGCCACGTGGACCTTTCTTGTATCCACGCCAGCGTCCTCCGCTGCCTTCCCATGTTTCTCCAGCGACTGCTTGCGGAGGACCTCCATGGGTTTGTACTTGAGCTTCCCCACCGGCGGTGATTCTTCCGCATCAACCTCGACAGACAAGGCATCGGTGACTTCGCTGAACACGGGCAGGGCTGCCACGTCCGGCGCCTCTGAAACTGCACCCTTCCCAAGATCCGGCCTCCCCTGAACGGTGGCGCCGCGAAGGTGTGGCTCCTTGACGACAACGTCAGGCAGCTGCACGGCAGCACCATCGTCCTGCTGGTGCTGCTGCACGCCGTCGTTGTCATCGCCGCCGACTGGGGAGTGCTTGGCAAGGAGCACCCGCGCCTCCACCAGCTCCGCGATGACCCTAGCGTTGAGGGCCCTGAGCATCGCCACCTCAACCTCATTCGCCTGCTTGCCATGGTCTATCTGAGGTGCCGGTGGAGGGACGCCGTCTCCACTACACTTAACCATGTCTCTGTTGTCATCTCCCATGCGCTTACCATTGTTGCCCCTACGCTAACCCTTACCCATGCCTACGCAGTCAGGCGTCTCTCTCTCTCCCTGCTTGCCCATTGGCTTGTTAAATAGAGTAGGGAAGTTTAGTGGGGGCGATCTCATCGGTCGCAAATGCAAACAGCCGCGCCATTGACTTGTGTTGTGATGACTATTCGAGTAGTGGGATCAATCAAATTCTGCTCGAGCCGCCAGAAATAAATGGAGAACAATTAGGGGATGGGAAAGGCTCCACATCGCCGTGTTGATTACTGATCTTCTGTCGATTGCTCATCTCCATTTCTAGAACAGTTTTTCTTTACTCTTGAGTCAGTAAATTTTGTGTGCGACACTGCGAGCCAAGAGACAAAGTTTTATCTCCCGTATCCCCAAATCATAAAATCCAATATACGGAGTTACGGACACTCCGCCAACATCTTCTATTTCTTGAGCTCGGCCTGTGACCATATAGTCTTAATAAAAGGTTTTACAAACAGGTGTAAATCACTGTTAAATTTCTAATAAATGCTAGTATAAAGAATTCATTAGGAAAAAATCCTATGAGACTCAATACTATGAATAGAACAACGGAACTACTCCACGTACGCCGTTTTTTAGTCTGATCCTTGTACGACGTTTATTCCGACGGGCGGCCTGCGTGACCAGTTGCTCACCGACGGGTTGATTTGCAGAGTCATGCAGAAATCGGACACGTACTGCCGTATGTATAGCAGCGCTCATAAAACAACCATTGTAGGAAAAACATCAAAACATTTTAATCCTACAAAATCCCTATGAGAATCGTGTGAATCAATGGGACATTAGTTGTGTGGCCGCAAAACAACTTGCACCAAAAGTATTCATAATTACTCGCTCTTTAAATTAACCTACAATTTATTATATTTTCTTATTGTTAGAAGGGGGAATGGTCTTACAAGCGCATAGATCTAAATTGTTAAATCCTTTCTGCCTCATTAACCTTAGGTAACAAAATAATTTCACCAAAGTTCAACCGAAACAACTCGATTTGATCAGCATAAAGAGCGCTGAACATAACGAGAAGGTCCTCCTTGATGGTATCCCAGAAAGTTTGATAAAACTCTGCTGGCATCCCATCCGGACCCGGAGCCTTGTTATGTTCCATTAAGAAAATCGCGATTCGTCTGAATACAGTTGCTGAACATGTGGTGCGACCGTACCAAACTGCCTTTATGCAAGGACGTAGTATTCTTGATTGGTAGTTGTGTTGCACGGAACAGTTCATGAGTTACATTCCAAGAAGCTAAATGGGTTATTCTTAAATTAGATTTTGAAAAAGCTTACGATAAAGTCAAGTGGTTTTCATCCAACAAACTCTCAGAATGAAAAGTTTTCCTGATGAGTGGCGTGCTCTAATTCGTAATTTCGTATCTGGAGGTAGTGTGGCCATCAAAATTAATGATGACATTGGACGCTATTTCCAGACTCGAAAAGGTTTTAGACAGGGCGATCCGTTATCCCCTATGCTTTTCAACATAGTGGCGGATATGCTTGCCATCAAATGATTGAGCGTGCTAAAGTGGATGGTCAGATTGAAGGATTGATTTCTCATCTTGTTGATGGAGGTCTCTCAATCCTTCTATGCCGATGACACAATCCTTTTTATGGAACATGACATTGAAAAAGCTCGAAATCTGAAATTAATTTTAGCAACCTTCGAGCAGCTTTCAGATCTGAAAATTAATTTCCATAAGAGTGAGTTGTTCTCTTTTGGCGAGGCTTTAGGCGAGGCCGATCTCTATGCCGAACTCTTTGGTTGTGGGCAGGGTCAATTTCCGATTCGTTATTTACGCATTCCGATTCATCATCGGAGGCTTACTATTGCTGAATGGAAATGCGTCGAAGAAAGACTACAAAAACGTTTAAGTAGTTGGAAAGGTAAACTATTGTCCCTCGGCGGAAGATTGATACACATAAATTCGGTGCTCACTAACATGGCACTATATATGGTATCTTTCTTTCTACTGCCAAAAGGGGTGCTCCAAAAACTAGATTATTACCGATCTAGATTATTTTGGCAAGGGGATAGTGAGAAGAAGAAATATCGACTGGTTAAATGGAGTGTGGTTTGTATACCTAAGGACCAAGGAGGGTTGGGAATTCACGACCTTGAGGTCAAGAATACAGCTCTTCTATGTAAATGGTTGTTTAAGTTGCTGACCGAAAATGGACAGTGGCAAACCCTCCTCAATCGGAAATATGTTGGCTCCAAACCGTTGTCACAAGTTTCATGGAAACAGGGTGATTCACATTTTTTGGGCTAGTCTGATGGCTGCAAAATCACAGTTCTTCAGATATGGACATTTTTCGATTAAAGATGGGTCTCAGATAAGGTTCTGGGAGGACTCGTGGCTAGGAAATACCACGCTCCGAGAACAATATCCGGCATTATATAATATTGTTCGTTACAAAAGTGATACCATTAAGAAGGTAATGGCGACCTCACCTCCCGATGTAACGTTCAGGAGATATCTGATTGGCCAGCGTTTGGTTGCATGGCAAGCCCTTTTACAACGGCTAGCCAATATACAACTTTCCGACCTGCCAGACGAATTTCGATGGAATCTATACAAGAATGGCAAATTCTCGGTAGACTCCATGTATAATGCTCTATCCCATAATCATATACCGGTTGATAACAACAAGTTGCTTTGGAAGATGAAGATACCACTTAAAACAAAGGTGTTTGGTTGGTACCTTCGTCGTGGAGTAATTCTAACCAAAGAAAATCTTGCTAAACGGAACTGGCAAGGAAGTAAGAGTTGTGTTTTCTGTTATCAGAATGAAACAATACAACATCTCTTTTTTCAATGTCAGTTCGCAAGGTCTATATGGTCAATCATCCAAGTAGCATCTAACCTTTATCCCCCACGCAGTGTGACCAATATATTTGGGAATTGGTTACACGGTATCGATAATAGGTTCAGGAAGCTTATTAGGGTGGGAGCGCTTGCCATTATTTGGTCGCTATGGCTATGTAGAAATGATAAAGTGTTTAACGATAAATTGTCTTCTCACTTGCAGGTCATCTACCGGTGTACCGGTACACTCCGTTCATGGTCGTCTCTTCAGCGGATGGAGCACCGAGACCTATTTACGAAGGTCTGTGCACGGTTGGAGTCCACGGCGAGTGATACTTTTTCCCATCATGGGTGGCAGCATAATCTACGGATTGAGCCAGCACCACTTCAGACGTAGTTGCATTTGCTCATATGGTTATGATATGTAATACGTCTTTTTCAGTTTCGGATTGTGTACTCTGGAACAGCTGTGTGCATCTTTGTTATGCAGAGGCTGGGTGTAAACGCTTAACTTTGAATAATAAAGCACCCTTTATCTAAAAAAGCGCATAGAAATAACTTATAGATTAATTCACGCACTAGTTATGGTTAACTTCGTTGGACAACATGCACTTGGCAACCATGTTGACCCCATAATCCTTGCACATCGTGTTCCAGTTCTGTTCCCAAGTGGTAGGAAAAATGTCGCTCAATAACCCCTTCGCCACTTCTCGTGCTCCTCCTCGCAGGTGTTCTTCTGCTGCATGTTCTCTCCTTCCTACAAAACTCATATGACATAATAGCAAACATTGTTTTCGAATATGATGGAGTAATCAAGAGAAGACTTTACGAAATGTAAGATCATTAACAACATGCAGATATAAAAAGGATTCATGATGCTTGTAGCACATCGGAGGCAGAAGAAAATGTTGGTGCCTTGTCAGCGTTAAGTTGCGGTGAAGTCCGCGAATAAATTTTCTGAGAGGAGTTTCTACGGTTGTTCTAGTGATTGGGGTAATAGTGATTAAACTAGAGTTAAATTGTGGATACATCATATATTATTGTACTGGTTAAGATAATTACCCTACATGACATGATTAAAGTTCATCTTTGATGGATAGGCCACATCTACTATCAACGTAAGTTTCCTAAATATGAATAGCCCAACCAAGAGAATAGCGGTTTGTTTGCAACATTGAACCACCCAATCTGACGGTTCAGAGGCTCAACTCGTTGTGGTCAGTCCTAGGTGGCTGAGTGTTATTGTTTTTTATAACTGAGCCAAACTGGAAGCATCTCACAGTACCTCACGTTCGGGGTAATTTCGGCCGTCCGATCTGCTGCCGGTCATGTTTTTTACCGGCGGATCTCTTTACACAAGCGAAATGGGCCAAATGTTCCTGATGGACGCTGCTCTGCGCATTAAATTGACCTTTTATGGTGCATTCGGACCCGTTTAGTGTTAAAGTCCACGAAAGCTCGTGCTGCTCTGCGTTGGACGAGAACGAGGGAACGAGCGCGTAGCCTGCTTAATTTATGTACAACGAAGACAAGAGGAATGAGCGAGCGACCCATCGGAGAAATAGAGGGTTGGATGAGGTCGTACTGTCCAAAGAAAAAAGAGTCAAAATTATTGGTCCATACCTATGCTGTGTGCATGCGTAATCTACATTTCATTTCTATATGCTCTAATACACTGTAATGTTTACATACAGCCCAGCTTCACTGATACCACGTTACACCGGGTCTCATCCGTAGTAAGGCAAAATCTATTCACACTTCTTTCATATAAATACAGTGCATCACATAAGTTACAGCTCTAAATTCATTCTCTTCACTAGTGGAAAAAGGGCTACTAGTGGCGCACCAAAAAGCCTTTCTGTGGGGGGTGCGCCACAGAAATCTCGCCACTAAATTATATTTCTGTGGCGCACCCCCTCGGTGCGCCACAGAAAGTGGCACATTTCTGTGGCGCATCCTTCCTAGTGCGCCACAGAAATTTATCAGTGGCGCATCCTTGTCCTGTGCGCCACAGAAATAGGTGCGCCACAGCAAAGTTATGCCATGCGCCACAGAATTATTTACAGGAATTTTCATTTTATTTCTGCCCGCTGTACAAATACAGGTATATTAACGAAAATACAGGTATCTATTACAGGATTTAAACACACATAACAGAAACATGATATATTTGACACATCACATTACTTAGACACATCACATATATAGTTACAAATGCCGAATCTTACACAAGTCATGATACAAATGGAGCTCGAAATACAAAAGTTCATTATTTCATCATTTCATACATATAGAGTTATCAAATAAAGTACATCGGCGATGATGGTGAGGAAGATCAGCGGGAGAGCACGATCACGTAGCCTAGTTCTGCATCGGCGCCGGGAACGGTTTGTACATTTCCTTCGTCGTCCACGTCCTGGTTTCCTGCTGCAATGCTAGGCGTTCTTCGATCTCCCTCTTAGTCAAACCTGGAGATGGATTGGTAAGTATCAGTTAATAACATAAATAGAGTGTGAATAATTCATCTAAGTGCAATAAAGAAAACACTTCTTGCGAGTGAGGCAAGCAGCTAGCTAGGCGCAGTTTTGTAATACATCCTACCTCTAGGGTAGTGGAGGGGCCCTGCGGTTGCCATGACATCCTGGAGGATGATATGTGATAACTTCATCTGGGTGCGATGGAGGGTGCGATGGAAGTCTTCTCTAAGATCAGAATTAGAGATTTCCCCCATATTTTTGGTCCATTCCCGGAGTTTATTTGGAAACCTCATGGCATCTGCTTCCTCGACATACCCTTTAAGTTGATGGATGACGTAGAACCCCTCCTTCACGCTCTCAGAGTGCTCCTTGATGCAAGGGAACTCGGTGACATGCCTGAACTTGTGTGTCTTGTTCTTGTTGAAGAATTCACACTTCTTTTCGAAGGTGCCTCCATTACGGGCGTAGATCTCGAGAGCCTCATCGAGAACACCCTTTATTCGGGTGTAGTCTTTCTCTATAACCGAACTCCCCGAGTCGAAATAAGTGGCAATGGACCACCTCGGGTTTACGGCGATGAGTACTGCGTACTTGTCCCTGCTTAACGCAATTCAAACGGAATGTAGGAAATTCATGATAAGCAATGGAACGACTCTATGGGAAAACATAAGTTACGACATCGACGAGCGGATGTGTACTTACTTGCAAAAGAAAGGCACAAGATGGCTGTTCTTGCTCATGTTTTTCAGCATGAAGCTTTCGAGGTACTCCCTCGCCCTGATCCGTCTCCCTGATCCATCAACCAGCTGGCTGTCACGCATGTAGTAGGGATCCGCTATCGCGATGTACGGGTTTGTCTCTCTCTTGATCTTCACCGCCAGATTGAGCGCGTATAGACGGACCAAGTTATAGTCCAGCCGTCTAGAGTGAAACAGCTTGAAGACATCCTCGAAGGTTATAAATATTACATCCGCAGGGGCTTCATCGACCAAGTTCACGCCCTTTGGCACCTTGCACGTGAACACCGGGTAATTTGGGTCCTCGTCTTTAAGAAGGATGCCCTCTAGCGTCAAGATAGCATCATGCAAAGCTTTCATGGATCCTTGTGCGATGCGGAGCAGCTTCGGAGGCAGTATCGGTTTACCAGCTTCACGCATTCGGGTCAAACCATCACGACGTGGTGGAACCATTTGTTCATCCCGGACAGTCCTAGGAGCTGGCTGGCTCGCAGAGGCACCTGGCTTACTTCTCTTCCTGTGCTTCTTCTTCACCTCTAGGGATTGCACATCGTGAATCGACTTATGCAGTGTGCCAGGGCTGAAAATGTTAGCCTGTTCAGCTTGATCGCCGGCCTCCGGAGGCGTGTCTTGAGATAAACCATGTAAGTTCAGGCGCTGCGAGCATGAAGTGGGACGAATAGGCATAATGCGGGGGCCGCGGAAGTGTTGGTCATCCAAAGGAGGCATGTACGAACCATTCAAGGCGCCAGTGTTGAGGAAGCCATCGACGTCGTCGCCATTATTATCATCATCATGATCATCGTCCATGACTGGAAGTTGAGGCGCAACAGCTTTGTATTTGGCTTGTTGCGGTGCAGACGCTCCCAACAGTATTTGGTGCCGGCTTGTGGTGGCGACGACCGGCGCTTCCTTCCGGGTCCTGGCAACGGGTGCTTGTGGCGCCGGCTCGTTCACAACAGGTATATGTGGCGGCCTCAACGAGGGCCGAACGATAGAGTGCCTAACCTTTTGTGGCGGCTTCGAGGTGGCGCCGGAGGTGCGTATGATCCCCCCAAGACGAATTTGGCTCTTCGGCCATTCCATGAGCCACTTGACGCAGGCTCCAAGGACCATGTGCTCATCCTCGCCTCCCGGAGGTTGCATTGGGGGATTGATGTGTTGAAACTGAGGCAATACCTCATCCAACTTGATTCTCAGCACGGCCTCGTTCATGCGTTGGTTGTGCATTAGGCTACTCTTTGGTTGTATGATCGTGCCCTTAGCAACATCCACCAATTCGCCGCCGGCCCGCACCGTATGCAGGAGTGTGCAAGGCGTGTCCTGAGAGTCAACACATGCATGTTGGGCATCATAAGATGGCAGTCATCAAAGGCATAGTTAATTATAAAATATGTCGTGGACTAACTAGTTAGTTACCTTGTCGATTGCGTTGAGCTCCTCTAATGTTGATACAATGGCGCCTGTGCCGGTGGCCAGCGTCTCATTCTCTGGCACCGGAGGTTGCATGGGGGGCTCCTGTGCCTCGGTAGGGGGCGCCTGTGGCATAGTATGGAGCGGCGGCTCGGCAGCGGTGTTGGTCGGCGGGGTCACCATCTGGTCCGGAGGGGTCGCTATATGGCTAGAGGTGCTGCCGGTGTAGCTGGGCACGTGTATCGGCCCCTCTCAACCTGCCGCATTCCAATCAGCTAACCCCTCCATCAACCCAGGGGGGAAGAGCTCCTCGAACCTCTCCTTCACCAACTTGTTCACCGTGCTGGAGTCCACTTTCTCGTGCTCCAGTGTCTCCACCTTCTTCCTTAGCTCCAGAACCTCGGCACTATCCCTAGTCGGCTTCCTCCTCTGCCTTCTCGTCTGGCCGCCGTCTGTGCTGTAGTACTGGAGGAACTTCATGCTCGTACCAAAGCCGGACACACGGCCAGCTGACGTCGGCGCCGCGGTCTTGTCCCTAGCCTTGTAAACGTTCATCGCCCTGTTGAAAGTACTGTCCCAGGGCTCCGTCGATTCCTGGGACGACGGGCCGGCCTCAGCGTCAGCCTTCAACTCGTCGTCCTGCAGACCATGCAAATTAAGGTGAACCCATGCATGTAGAAAAATATGGCTACGCGGTAAATTAAATTCCTTACCAACACTTTCTCAAATCTCTTCACATCATCATCGTCCGTAACGAATTCCCCCGTCTCTTTGACCAGATAGTAGCGGGACCGGACAAAGTTTCGGACCTGCTCGTCCGCGATTTTGTGCCACGGGTTCTCTTTCCCTAGTCTTTCAACCTCGGCATCCTCCTTGTCCCAAATGGGCTGTTTTCCTCGGTAGCCACCGCTTCCCAAACGGTGGTTACCTAGGTTCAGGTCCCGCATTTTCTTCCCCCACTCGGTCCATTTTTTAGACTCCTCAGTAGACAAGGACAACTTGAATGTGTCGAAGTCTTCTTTGTCGAGCATCGGGTCTTTGGTTTTTATCTCTTCCCAGGTTTCACCCTTTTCAATCTTCCTCCTCACCCTGCATTTCCAGCTGCTCAAGGCGGTGCTCATCTTCGTGATGGCTAAACTGTCCACCTTTTTGTTGAACGGCTGCGGGAACGTGTATCATTGGTGAAGCTTCTTGATGAGGGTCTTGACCAAAGCCTCATTCTACGTGCTTCTGAGGTCCTTCGTGTTGATCGACACGGTTTCCCGGAGGATGCACCCTAGTTGCATGCCGTATCCTGCGGCAAGTTGATGACCCACAAGTATAGGGGATCGCAACAGTCTTCGAGGGAAGTAAAACCCAAATTTATTGATTCGACACAAGGGGAGCCAAAGAATATTTATAAGCTTTAACAGATGATTTGTCAGATCAGCTGCACCTGTGAATAGACTTGCTCGGGACAGATTATCAGTAGCAACAGTTTTATAGCAGAGACAGTAGTGAAATAATAGCAGCAGCAGAATTAAGACAACGATTGTGATTACGGTAGACAGCAGGATTAAAATACTGTAGGCATAGGGACGGATGTACGGGCGTTGCATGGATAAGATAATTCATGTAATATCATAGCATAGACATTTGCAGATAAATAAGATAAAGCATCCAAGTATTTATTAACCATAGGCATGTGTTCCAATTTAGTTGTGCGTGCTCGCAATGAGAAACTTGCACATCATCTTTTGTCCTGCCAGCCCGTTTGCAGCGGGGCCTCTAGGGAAACTACTGGCAATTAAGGTACTCCTTTTAATAAAGTACCGGAGCAAAGCATTAACATTCTGTGAACACATGTAATCCTCACATCATAGCCATTCCCTCCGGTTATCCCAATTGCTGTCACTTTGGGGCCATCGGTTCCGGGCAATAATATGTGTATACAACTCATAGATATGATCTAAAACAATAATTATCCTCATGATACAATAACATGTTCAGATCTGAAATCATGGCACTCGGGCCCTAGTGTCAAGCATTAAGCATAACAAGTTGCAACAATGACGTAAAACACCGATAACGGATACTAGGCACCATGCCCTAACGATATTACAGCTATTACATGAATGATCTCATCCAATCCCTACCATCCCCTCAAGCCTACAGCGGTGGATTACTCACACATGGATGGGGGAAACATGGATGGTTGATGGAGAGGCGTTGGCGATGACGATGGCGATGATCCCCTTCGATTCCCCGTCCCGACAGGGTGCCGGAACAGAGACTTCTGGTCCCCGAACTAGGGTTCGCGGTGGCGGCGGCGTACGGAGATGTTTCTGGCGAAAGTGGATACCCCCCGTGTGTTTTTAGGTCAGGAGGGTCTTATAGCCGAGAGGGGGTCGCCAGGAGGCGACCGAGGCGGTCCCACCTGGTCCTCGTGCGGCCAGGTCCTTGCCGCGCGGCCAGGGGGTGACGCGGCCTCGTCGCTCCCCTCCGTTTGATCTTCGTGGTTCCTGGACTCTTCGGGTGAGAAAACGACTCCCAGGTGTTTTTCGGGGTTTTTCCATAAAGTTGATATTTCTGCACAAAAACGAGACACCAGGGTAATTCTGCTGAAAACAGCGTTAGTCCGTGTTAGTTGTATTCAAAACACACAAATTAGAGGTAAAACAATAGCAAAAGTGTTCGGGAAAGTAGATACGTTTTGGACGTATCACAAGTCTCTCGGGCTGCAATGGGAGGCCACTTGGCGAGACCTCAGTGAAGGCGTCTGTGACGTTGCCGAGTGCTTGCGGTGTCCGATCCCTCCTTGGCTTCTTTTTCTTCTGCGCGGGCGGGTTGCTACCATCGGCCCTGTGGTCCTCGCCGCCATCGGTGGTGGTATCGGCGTCCTCATGGCCGCCACTAGCATCTCCATCGGTGGTGGTGGTGGTATGCTCCTCATGCTCGTCGCCACCACCAGTAGGACATTTCGCGGCCTCCTCCAACTCCTGGGATAACTCCCAGAAGGTCTTGTTCGCGTCTACAGCATCTTCATCGACGCTCATATGCTTAGAAGTGCCGGCCCCCGACATGTTTGCACTGCTATAATTAATACAACATATATAAGTAAAAACTCACTTAATTAAACACTAAGATACCCCGGCCATTGCATTACCCCATATGTCTTTTTTTAGCAAAGTCATGCTAAAATTCACGAAAAATTTCGGCATAACCTTTGCTAAAAAAGGGACATATGGAGTACCCGAATTTGCCGGAACGGAAGTTAATCAACGTTCCGGCAATCTCAAGGGCCTCACGGGGTACCAGCAAACATTTCACAAATCATGTTGCCGGAATCGCACACCGGCAACATCCACATACATGATGGTATTACAGAATGCACATAGTTCTTGCATATCAACTACATAAAACTTCAAAACTTGCGATGCCGGCAACAACCACATACACGATGGTATGACACAATTGCAACTTCGGAATTCCTCAAAAATTGGCACAATTGCATCTCTTTCCAAGCCTGCACATTTTGCAACATTTTGCAACAAGACCAACAGTGCACATTTTGCAAAAAAAATGTCATAGACATTTCATCGAACACTTTGGCTACGGTGGTTCGGTAGGGGAGGGAGTAGGGGGAGAGGGGAGTCACCTCGGGGAGGGGAGGACGTAGGGGAGGTCGAGGGCGGTGGAGGAGGACGTCGTCGGTGTCTCGGAGGGAGGGGAGGTGCGAGGCCGGTGGCTCTTCTTCGTCGGCGGCGGCGGTGGGGGAGCGCGGGGTGGCGCGGCGTTGAGGCTGTCCGTGGCGGGGCACGGGGTGGCGCGGCGTCGAGGCCACTGGCGGCGGTGGGGGAGCGCGGTCGCGGGTGGTCGATCTCGGCGGTGGTGGAGCGCGGCGGCGGGTGGACGAGGTCGCGGTGGCGGTTGCGGGGTCGAGGGCGCGATTTTGGACTTAGCCGTTTCAAGGAAGAAGGAGGCAGGCGTGTGGGCGGCCCCACATGTAAGTGGGTGTAACTATATTCTGTGGCGCATCCTTAGGGCGCTGCGCCACGAAAACAGAGGGATTCTGTGGCGCATCCAGTCGTCCATGCGCCACAGAATTGTGGGATTCTATGTCGCATATTAGTGTGGGTGCGCCACAGAATTGTGTCACATCTTTTTATTTTTATAGTTCTATTTTTATAGTTATATTTTTGGTTATATTTAAAGAAAGAAGAAACTTTAGTAGGTAGGGAGGTAACACATGCATATAAATGCTTGCATTGTCTCACACACACCAAAAAAATCTTCTTCTCTCATCTCACATGTGTACACACGCACAAAAAGTAATACACCAAAAAAGTCTTCGTCGATCCCGGCTGGTTCCGAGAGCTAGCTTCTCTTCTTCTTTCCCTTCTTCGCGGTTGAATACTTTAGGCCGGGCACCTTGAGATTTCTTCGCGTGAACGGACAACCTTTAGTAGGTAGGGATACGTATGAGCAACCAGGATAGTCCTGCACCGTCGTGAACAAGGCGGCTCTCATGTCGAAATATTCTCTAGTGTAGGCATCCCACGTACGGGCTAGCGTGTCCCACAACGTGGCTAACTCCTCTTTCAACAGTATGAGATACAGATGTATGTCGACACCCGGTTGTTTCGGCCCCTGGATGAGAATGATCATGTGTATGTACCTTTGCTTCGTGCACAGCCAAGGGGGAAGGTTGTAAGGCCATACAAACACGGGCCAGGTGCTATGCGTGCTACTCTGGTTGCCGAACGGATTGAGTCCATCGGTGCTCATACCCAGCCTGACGTTCCTTGTGTCGCCTCCGAAATTTTGAAAGGCATCCAATGCTTCCCACTGGAGGGCATCTGAAGGGTGTGACAGGATCCTTCCCTTCTCCGGATCTTCTTCGGGCTTCTCCCTTTCCGCGTGCCATTGCATTAGCTTTGCTTCCTTATGGTCCAACAAGTACCGCTGCAGACGGGGAGTGATAGGAAAGTACCATACCACTTTTCGAGTAACTTTTTTGTTAGCACCCTTGTACCGTCCTTGGTCGCACACCGGACATTTGGTTATGTCCTTGTACTCTCCCCGGTAAATTGCGCAATCATTGATGCAGGCATGGTATTTGACGTGCGGTAAGTCAAGTGGGCACATGACTTTCTTGGCCTCCTCGATGCTTTTTGGCAATGTGTTCCCCTCGGGAAGACGATCGTGCATGAATTTCATGCTCTTCGTGAAGCTCACGTCGGTCCACTTGCTTTGCGCTTTCATCTCCAGAGCATCAAGCGTTACTTGCAAGCGCGTATCCTCTGGCCGGCACCCAGGATACAACGGAGTCTTCCCGTCGATCTCCATTTGCGCCAGTTTGGCATTCTCTCTGGCGTTGCTCGTCTCCTGGAGGAGCAATTCTTGAACATGAGAGTCCCGTAAGGCCGACATTAGCGTGTTCTCCGTGTTCGCGTCTTCTCCACCGCCATCTCCCCCATGGTCATCATGATTATCTTGTCTGCCGACATCTCCTTCGTCATGATCATCTTGTCCGCCGACATCTCCTTCGTCATGTCCGGGCGCATTTGCTGTCGGTGCCTGGTTCAAGCCTAGCATGAAACCTTGCCTGAGCAGGTGATTCTCCAATTGTCCGGAATCAGGGTCGATCCATCTCTCGAGTTTACATTTCCGACACGGACATCTTATCTGACGCCTGTTACACTGAATCATTTACGCCTTCGCTTCTTCCCTGTATCTACTGATTTGACCGGATCTCATCATGACGACCATGGTTGCCTACGCACGGGTTACATAGAGCACACAACCGAGAAACGTTATTTAGAACCGCAACATATGCACACACACATACACACACATGCATGTTCGACGGAAAATTTTGGCATGACTTCTCCTAATAGTCGGACGTATGGGTGGTGCAAAAATTTACCGAAATGGAAATGAATCAACATTTCGGCAAACATACATGCACCACGCCGCCGCAAGAAACAACAAACATGCATATGCATGTGTCCACATACACCGATGGCCATACACCGGGCGCCGATCGGTGGATATATACATGCCGATGGCCATATACACCGGCCATAAACCGATGCCATACCACCGCACAAGCATGCACAGCACAACAAAAAGAGAAGATGTCTCACCTAGAGATTGGAGCTCCTCCGGGACTGTGATCGTGTGATGTGTGTTTGGAGAGAATTTAGTGGACAAAAAGAGGAGGAGAGAGTATATATGAAGCCTCCCTACCTACTAACCAATCTCTATGGAACAAAATAGGTTTTAACCTACTATAAATGGAGCAATAATGGAGAAAGAATGGGGACAATTGGGTAAGAAAGAGGAGAAATACGAGCTGTGTGAGAGAAGGAGAAAGATTACAAATGAATCTGAGATTTTAGTGCATTGAATGCTTTTGTGGGCCCTGGTTGACATTTTGTGGCGCATCAAATAATATTTTTGTGGCGCATCTGACACATGCGCCACAGAAAAGCAACATTCTGTGGCGCACCAATTCCATGCGCCACAGAAAGTTCACATTCTGTGGCGCACCGTCCACCATGCGCAACAGAATGCCAACTTTTTGTGGCGCATTCGCCAAGGTGCGCCACAGAAACTGCCCCGGATTTCGAAATTCGAACTTGCTGGCGGGGACCACCTACTTTCTGTGGCGCATGCTCCACCGTGCGCCACAAAAAACAACATTTCAGTGGCGCATGTTTATTTTGTGCGCCACAGATGTTTGTGGCACACTGGTTTGGTGCGCCACTAAATTTTTTTTTGTGGCGCATGGGCTTAGGGTGCGCCACAAACAGGCATTCCACCTATAAGCCTTTTTCTACTAGTTCTTTTTTAACAAAATTCGGAAAAAACTAATTTTCTTATGAATCTATATTTATAATGGACAGGCGCACGTTGTATATGATCTAGTGGTAACAAAAATCATATACTTTCTGAAGTGTGGGGATGCTCATGTGCTCACATGTGTCATGTGCGGGAGTGGGCCACATGGAAAAGGGTGATTTTTTTAGGGTTTTTTCAAAAGAATAGTACACACTAGGAGGTGCACAAAATAAATTTCTCCCGTGAAATAGAAGAACTACACGAAATACAATTATACTAAAAATATATAATCACAAGTATACTAAGAATCGAAGTATAAAGAAAAATTGCTTCTGTAAAATACAAAAGTACATGAAATACAAATATACTTTAAACCGAAGTATTATGAAGAATAAATATACAAAAACGCAAAGTACACTGACAAGTATAGTAAAACAAAAGTACAAGTATACTTAAAAAATATGTATTATGATATACATGTATTATAAAATCCGAAGTATAAGCATACTAGAGAACAAAGTACATGTACAATGAAAACCTAATTACTACGAATTACGAGTATACTAGTTTTGAAATACGAAAAAAAAATCAAAAACTATCCATATGGCATATAGTATTACACTTCTCGACACGAGGAATGCAATGCTGAAAATAGTTGTAGTTCGGACGAAAGTTCTTTAGAAATTTCATTTTAAATTTTTAGTCTCGCAAAAATGTACTTCGAACCTCTCCTACAGATCCCGCATCGAAAGAGAGAGTCCCACCTAAACTGACATATTGTGACACTTATCAAGGATTCGTGCCACATGCCACATCTCACGAGAATCAATCAAACATTTGCAAACTTTTTCTAGTTAATTCTTGATACTATTGATCATGTATTGGTCAGGTTGGGCCAACATACATAGGCTCACAAAAGGCCTCTAGGCCATGACATAAACTATATTTTCTTCTAAATATAGAACATAAAGAGAAAAACATGTGATTGCCGGTGCCGCTATTATAGATCCCACATACTTAGTTTTCCACGCGACATACATGTCAGTTTAGTTGGACAGACAACTGAAGCGCTTTGAATCTGGTTTAAATAATACACATTTAAGGATATCTGAATCAGAATTGATGCCAGAATACAATGTAAAACATGGAACATCAAAATAGCATGCATATATGCATTATGTTAATTAGAATTATCCGAATGTTTCAAATCAGATTATCCCATTTCTATTCAAAAGCCAAGTGAGCTACCGCGTTTCTTTAGCTAGCAATGCCTCTGAAGTTATTCCGGTAGAGCAATGGCTCAAATTTTGATCCGGTACGGTAGCTAATGCAAAAGTGCCACCTTTTCCCAAATGCTACGCTGGCATATCTGAAAATAGATTGACATGTCAATATTATCTTTGCTCCCTTACAAAAGAGCTTTATTACGTGAGTGTGATTATACTGAATTTCGCCTGTGGTTGTCTGTGCGGGACAGAGAATATGCCTGTGGAATTCAGCAGGCAGCAAAATCCCATTGTCTTTGTTGTGTTTGCCAGGACATCCAAATTCTGTTCTCCGTTGTTTCTTCCTTCCCCAAAATACACTGACCCCCCATGGGCTGAATCCAATGCAGCTATCCAGCACCTGCTCGGCTGCTTCCACATCACGGAGGTAAAAAAACAAGCGAAACCGACCAAGCACGCACGGTGTTATTCATGTCAGTTCAGTCCAGTGTTCTTATTTGCAACCACAAACTGCCATGCGTAGGGGTAACTGTTAGAGTATGGCATGTACGACCGTTACGGTAGTATAGGATAGTTAGGATCTCTTTCCATCTATTGGCTAACTTGTCTTGGACTTCAATTCGGTCCCTTGTACGTCTATATATACTCGTCCATGAGGCTCAATAATAAATCCAACATATTCCGCATATCTCATAATTCTACATGGTATCAGAGCGGCACGACTTCTGACCTAGCCGCCGCCGTCGCGCTTCCGCACCGCGCCGCCCCCGGGGAGATCGATCTCCATGATCTCTCCCGGGGGCCGGGCCGCCCGTACCTAGGGTTCGTCCGCCGAGCGATTGCTCGGCTGCCCTAGAGTTTTTTTTCGGTCTCTTGATCCGGATTTTCTCTCTTGCTGGTTGTTTTTTACCGGCGTTTTTTGTTTTTGGTTTTCCGATCTAAGATCGGTTTGCGTCGCCCGTCTCCGCCGTCGTCCTCTCGCGCCTCTACTCCGACAATGGCATCTACCTGCACCGGCCCGCTACTCGACAGCTGGCTACCGCGGCCGACTCGCCGGCGCTGACTCTGCACCAGCCGACTCCTTCAAGCCGGCAATCGCAGCCGACGCGCCGACACCGACTCCGCACCGACCAGCTCGTCTCCACCGACTCGTCGTAGCCGGCTCGCTCGCCTGCACGGTCTCCATCGCCGGTTCGTCTTCGCCGTCATCGCCCGGGACTTCAAGGAAAACGTCGTCTGATCCGCGCGTGGTCATCCTCGCCATGGCGCGTACATCGCCAGTCGGTCTGATCAACCGATCAAGCGTGTCTACGCCAAGCACGTCCCTGAGAACGCGTCTACCACCGATCGAGCTACAGGCTGCCGCCGCGTCGCCCCTTCAGGCCGTCGCGTCGCCGCCATTGGTCCATGTTGTCGGCTGCCAACGCGCCTTCCCAGGCTTGTACGCGGCTGGCGACACCCGCCGTCGCCTCGACCTGCAAGCTGCTGCTGTGGCGCCCCTTCGGGTCGTAGCGCCGCGGCACGCGGTCCTCTTCGTTGTCCCCGCGCGTCGACTTCTACGTGGTATGCGCCGCGCCGACTCCCTCGGTGTGGGAACGCTACTGTCCGCGCATGGTCTTTGTCAACCCGCCGGGTTCTTCCTCGCCTACTTCGAGTAACGCCACCGCCATCTAAAGGTAACCTGCATGGCCACTTCAGGCCGTCGCAAGTACCGCCGACCACCCCTTGTCCAGGCGTCCAGCATGGCCACCCCAGGCCGTCGCTGACTTCGCCGCCTTCTACGTCTTCGTCCACCACGGCCACGTCTCCAGCCTCATCATCCTCGTCCCGACTACGTCTACTCCGACATCGGCACCTACTACCCCCCGTCGATTGGCGCCGCAACCGTCGTCGAGTTCTCCTTTGCTGGCCCCTCCGACACTGGCGTATGGTTCATGGTGGTCCCTGCCCCCGCACACACAGTACTGGCAACACCGGTGTGTGCCTTCGTCCCCGACGTGTCCCCGGGTCTGGCAAACCCGAGATGAAGCCTCGTCTACATCGGCTTCGACAACATCTTCGGCACCATCTCCCTCCTTTACGGCTGCCTCAACCGCGTCACCGACTTCTTCTACGCGTACTCGGTTCTGGCAAAACCGGAGTATGCCTTCGTCCCCGACGTGCGCCTTGTTATGGCAAAACAATGGCCGCACCTCGTCCTCGACGGCTCGTACTGCGTCTTCTTCGGCATCGGCATCCTCGACGACTGCCTCGACGCTCCGTCACTCTTCACGCGCACTATGCGCATGCGGCTTCTTTTGCGTCTACCTCGACTCCGGCACCCCGACCACGACATCGACCACGGCTATCCTCGCATGGCTACCCGACCAAGGCTGCACCACCCAACGGTCTCGGCTCGTTCGACATCGGCATAAAGGGCTATCACCTCGCTTGAGCATCTCATCAGCTCCTCTACAGTCCATGCATATGCGCCGCGACACCGTCCACGACGTTCCCGCTCCTATTGCGGGGGGATATCAGCCCACTGGATTCTACTTCGGCTTATCTCCAGTCTGACCGTCCGCGACGTTCCATTTGTTCACGTTTGACGTGGTTATACCCTTTGGGTACCCCCAATATGGCGTATAATGAAGATAGAGGCCCACCAGGTGGCCCAATGAAGACCAAGAACCTGCTAAGGAAATAACTTAAAGTACAAGACAAGGACTCATATTCGTAGTCTAATAGCACTCATGTAAAACCCCCCTGGCTGCATATATAAAGACAGGCAGGGGTAGACAAAAAGATAGGCCAACATATAAACAGAAAGAGCAAGACGACATCGCCATAGACAATAGACAGAAGATCGTCGGGCAAACCCCAGCGAGACTACCATAGACATCACGGTCACCATGTAATCATCATCAGTAACAGATCAGACAAGCAGGAGTAGGTCTTTACCTCCAATGAGGGGCCGAAACTGGGTAAACTCTTTACTTGTTAGCCGTCCGGAACCAACAACCGCCATACTTCTCTCTCTATACAAAACCCAAGGTACCTAACCGAGGGATTTGCCGGGTTTACACTCCGTCAATTGGCGCCGTCTGTGGGAAGAACAGCGTGCTGCATTCACGGTTACGGCGGCCCAATCTTAATCGACAACGACGACGACTCGCCGTATCATATCAGCGCACGGGGGCTCAACGACAATATCGCCCTCGTATGCGGCTGGTCCGATCCAATCTACAACAGCAACGACATCAAATCTAAATCAACAACGGTGGCGGCGCCGCCTCGAGCGCAACGGGCGGGAGCTCTACATCTCTTGCGAGCGACGGCCGGTCGTATTGGAAAGATCGGAAATTTTCGGCGACTCCAATCCAGTCGTGGCGTCCGAGTTGAGGAAGCTCAGGTCAGGTCGAGCAGGCCACATGCGACTGCAGAGGACCTTTCGCCGCCCTCGAGTTCTTCCAGGAGCTACGCACGTCGTAACGTCGGGAGAATCAAACAGCGGCAGTTTGACCCACGTGTTCCGATCCGACAGGCTAGGCCGAACAGGAGCTGGAATCCAGCTCTAGTACGCAGGCTAAGGCGTGGCCTAGTGGTGGGAAGGGGCTGATGCCTTCTCACCCACCCGAGTTCGAGTGCTCTTGCTCGCAAATTCGGTGTTGTTGCACCTCTCTTCTACTAATATGTCACAGGGCCCCTCCCCTGTTAGAAATCATTTTTTTTAGTACGCAGGCAACGCTCGTGTGAAGCCCAGCTCACACGCGAATCAAGAAAAGAAAAGAAAGAAAAAAAGCCGGCCACGCACACGCAGTCGCCAGGCAGGCCAGGCCGCAGGAGAGCCGCGTGGTCGTCGGCGTCCTTGCATGGTGTAGGAAGTTGGCGAGTCGGCGACAACGCGACGACTTGCGACTCGCATAAACGGCTGTTTTCTAAGGACCATGACCGATGGCTTCTTTTATTCCATCTACTCTCTCGTTAATTATTCATCTTGATTTTATTCATAATCAATGCGTGTATATTGTTTGAAGGAGCAAATCCACTTGCAAAAATTGGATCGGACTAGTACTACTACTTAAAACGGATCAGCAATCGGCCGAGTATCGACGACATATCGGCTTCGACCCGACCTGACAGACCGGCGAATCGGGAGACCGCGACGCACGGTGCGGCGGCACTGCGCGTTTTCATCG
The DNA here is from genome assembly GCA_026929855.1 of Poa annua. Classification (NCBI taxonomy): domain Eukaryota; kingdom Viridiplantae; phylum Streptophyta; class Magnoliopsida; order Poales; family Poaceae; genus Poa; species Poa annua. Next base: position 60,718,463 of record CM049434.1, read on the forward strand.
GCTACTCGCCAACCTCTACACCGACACCGATAGCCCGCTCCCTGGAAGGGCACTACATGCACTCGGGGGCTGGTGCCTCAACATCAACAACAAAAATCCTCTCGCTGCATCCGAGGCACACGACTCCGGTACCTTTTTCTACTCCACCTCGTCGACTCGCCAAGTGGACTCGGGGGCTGAACATCGCACCCACCGCGTCGGCTCCGGTAACTACATCGACTCCGACCAACTAGAGGCCGCGCGACTCCGTCGTGTCGACCCCGTCCACCGTGTCGAGTCCACATATCACGCTGCATCTACTACATCTCGCAGATAAGTTTCAATTTACAGCTTTGCAATTTATCACTATGAGTAAAATTCATTTACTTCAAAGTATTATATTTTCTTACAATAATTGGCTGCTAAGCCATTATAGATGTAACAATTGCAGTCAATACGGTCATTTTTTTCTCTCTTACAATAAATCATATTGTTCGCCGGCCGAAACTACGCTTCGGCGCAAATATTGGATGATCGCCTAGATTTCTCGAAGTCAGGATGTTACACGCATCGGATTTTTAAAGTCGGGTCATACCCCGCATCGGATTTTTGAAAGTCGGGTCATAACCCGCATCGGATAGTCAAAGTCGGGTTCTCCATTACCCGCATTGGAATTTTTAAAGTCGGGTTCTTTTATGACTCGCAACGGAATTTTAAAGCCGGATTCTCCATCACTCGCAACGGAATTTTAAAGTCGGGTTCTCCATCACTCGCATCGGAATTTTGAAAGTCGGGTTCTCTATATGACCTGCACCGGATTTTTTTATATATATATCAAGTTCTTTAAATCTCGCATTGGTTTTCTCAGACAGTCGCACCCTCTACTGCGTCGACTTCGTCCGCCGCCCGGGTTTTCTTTCGACTAAAACGCCGCGCCCAATGTCGCATCGACTCCGTCCGCTGCCTCGATTACTTATTCCGCCGCGTTGATTTCATCCGCCGTGTCGATTACTTATTCCGCCGCATCGACTACCAGCTATTTACTACTCGCCCCAGTCGCACTCGACGCTCGGGGGCTGCGTCGACTCCGGTCCGCTTCATCCACTCTGTCCACCGCGTCACTCGCCGTGTCGACTCCGCTAATCATCTCTACTTCGTCTCAAGATAAGTTTTAATTTATGTTGTTTCAGTTTACCGACATGAACAATATTATTTTATTTCAAAATATTATATTTGTTTACACTAATTGGCCGATTAGCCATTGTTTCAAGCCAATATTTACAGATACAAAGACGAGTTGAGCATCTCCTCAGTCGCTTCATACTTCAGCAATTTACTCCTATCGGGAGGGTAACCGCAACATATTCGACTGCGATTTTGAGCCTACGCTCAATTGCAAGCAATTAAACATAGCCTCAGGGGCTACTCCCATCGGGAGCACTGCCCGCGCACCCGATGATTTGAGTCGACGATCAGCGTCAGTCGAAGGATAAAATCTCACCCGATAAAGTGAAGCCACTCGAAGAATATCAAGAGCAAAAAGCTCACATCTGCAGTCGAAATCCGGTCATGTATCTCCCGGACCATATTCAAACATTTAAATAGTAATTCTCGGGATGTACCTGCCGAGTCAGGCCCACGGATGCTGTACCTAAAGTATAAAGGTAAGAGCTGAGAAATGCCGGGGGGCCCATACAAGCTATGCGGCCCTGATAATATCCATGCCGGCAGGCGTGATGCAAAATCCCGGCGGACGCGCCAAGGGTACATTAAAAAAGGCCGGGTTCTGACCAGTAAGTCCAGACAGGCATGAGTCGAACTTGCACGGTCATACCGGGTTCGAGCCAAGGGACTCAAATCTGCGTAGGCTAGAAAGTTATTTCGCCCGAGTCGCGAATTCACTTGACCCCGATCCGTCGGTTGAATCAAGCCTACTATGCCATCCATCACACATAAAACGAAACGAATATATATATCAAACATTACGAGTCATCAGATCTCGCACTATGTTCCTTAAACAGGACGTGAAGTACAAAGGAGCACCTGATAAAGGCGAATTGCAGAAACTAATTTCGATACATCAATCTTTTTACTATATTTGTTCGCAGGATATGAGCAACCAAGAATCAGAAGATAAAATACATTGTATTATAACAACTTGAGCCTATGCCCGACTCTGCGAGTCGCACATAGCCTCGGGGGTTACTCCCATCGGGAGCGCTGTCCGCGCACCCGATGAGCGCTGGTCGCGCAACTGACGCACTCGAAGTATTATAAGGACAAAAGCACTCGAATTTAATCAAGACAGAAGCACTCCGTGCAGTACCGAGTGAAGATTCCAACCAACCATCACGCATAATGAGCACCAGAAGATCTATGAAGTGATGAGTCCCTACCCGACTCTACGAGTCGACCAGGCACTCGAGAGCTACTGACGTGGTTATACCATTCGGGTACCCACACTATGGCGTATAATGAAAATAGAGGCCCACCAGGTGGCCCAATGAATACCAAGAACCTGCTAAGGAAATAACTTAAAGGAAAAGACAAGGACTCATATTCGTATTCTACTAGGACTAATGTAAAACCCCACTGGCTGCATATATAAAGACAGTGAGGGGTAGACAAAAAGATAGGCCAACAGATATACAGAAAGAGCAAGGCGACATCGCCATAGACAATAGACAGAAAATCGCCGGGCAAACCCCAGGGAGACCACCATAGCCATCACGGCCACCATGTAATCATAATCAATATCAGATCAGACAAGCAGGAGTAGGTCTTTAACTCACAATGAGGGGACGAAACTGGGTAAACTCTTTGCTTATCAGCCGTCCGGAACCACCAGCCGCCATACTTCTCTCTATACGAACCCAAGGTACCTAACCGAGAGATTTGCCGGGTTTACACCCGTCAACGTTGCTACCGCTACGACCACGGAGATGTTAGAGTATGACATGTACGGCCGTTACAATAGTATAGGATAGTTAGGATCTCTTTCCATCTATTACCTAACTTGTCTTGTACTCTAAGTCGGTCCCTTATACGCCTATATATACTCGTTCATGAGTCTCAATAATAAATCCAACATATTTCGCATATCTCATAATTCTACGGTATCACTAACGCAAAGAGATGCAGGCTCAGACTTTCGGACTTCAGAGATGACACTGCCACAACATTCACCTAGCTCCTGGCTGCATGCCACTCTATCTGCCACTGGGCCAAGTGCGCGTGCTTATTAACAAAAACATTTTGTAAAGGAAGATAATTTACCTATCACACAGTTCAGTAACCACATAAATCTGTCAACCGGTTGTACCCAGTATATTAACAAATCTGGTGTCTCCATGCATAAATCGATACTAACGCACAATCCATGGTGCAGCAGATAAAAGAGTTCGGCAATGATGCCTACAAACCTTTATGATTCTTCAGAACAAGCCAAGACGACATGTATAATTGCCGCCTTCTTGTGTACACAACTATACAAACATCATTCTGCTCATCTAGCGCTGCGTGACTGAGCAAACAAAAGATTTGAGCTCATGATGCAGGAAGAAGAAAAGATGCTTTGGACAAAGGAAGAGATGGTCGCAGCGTTTTGACAGCCGGTGTCCAGCAGCAATGGTATGATACGAACTTCTCGGGTTCCCAAGAGATTGAGACTGTAACTTTGTTTGGAGCTTTGTTTAAAGGCTGAGAACATACAGAAACAGACAGAAAGTAGGATGTCACAAGTAGAATCCGATATGAGAGACTGTTTTACAAACTGCAGATGATCATTCTCGTGAGTTATTCTTCGGTTCCCAAAGCGATTTTGGAAAGGGGAAAGGAGGGAAGAACAAGTGAAAAAAGGAAAGCTGTGTTCTTTAACTTCTTGACGAAGCAAAGTTCAGTTCCGATGAGAAAAACTAGTTATTCTTCAGTTCCAAAGTGATTTTGGAAAAGATACAGGAGGGGGGAACTGGTAACAAAGGAAAGGTGTTCTGTAACTTCCTGAAGAAGCAAAATTCTGGAATGCAGTATCTTCAGCGTTTCTGAACCAAGCCAGATCACTTATAGAAGAATATGTGTTCTCTATTTATTTTCTTCCAGATTACCATCTGCATTTCACAACTTTTTTTTCTTCGATAAAAGGGCGCTTTATTATTACTTAAAATGATTAAGTGTTTACACCTAGACTCTCCATAACTAAGATGAATACAGCTGTCCCACGGTACACAACTAGGATTCGAGATCAAATGCATTACACAATATGAACCTGCATAGGACCCACTTTCCGGTTCGTGCTTAATTGAAACCATATGGAGAACCATTTATATTCTACATGAAATCTATTTTGGCGATTTTTTTTTATGTGTTCTGTAGTCAAAGCACAATCGCATATAAGTTTCACCGCATATAAGTGAGCTGAGCGGAAGTGGCAAACTTAAAGAATTATTCTAAAAAAAGCAAACTTAAAGAATAACCGTGCCTACCAAAATTAACAGAACAATTGCTGCAAGTAGTGAATACAAGATTCAGTTCACAACAATTTGAACCATTGAGCTAACACATTGTTGGTCATTTTATCAGTGAGGCCATAGCAGAACCGAACATTTCTTTACACGAAGTTTCTCTATATAAATCGCTGTCACAGAACCACACCAGATCCACCGTCAACGTCTACTCTGACAAAATTACGGTCGTCTATCTAATTAAAGGCAGATCAGCAAAAGTATATACCAAAAAATGTTATTGTCACCCGTCCATGAGCAATGAGACCAGCATTACCTACTAAACCCCAAAAGCCTTAAACCTTCCTTAATTCTTATCCCCTCCGCCCGCCGCACTGTGCCGGTGGCCGGCGACGCCCCCTGCCGCCCTTGGCAGGGCACGCAGCAACCACCGCTGGTGGCGGCGCGACGCAGTTCCAGTGCGCGCACACTGCTGCGCTGGACGGCACGCCGCGCACGCCAATGCCGGTCAGGAAGTTATCCTGCAGGAAGAGCACCCGCATGCGACCGCCCTCCGCCGCCGCCGCAATCTCCACGGGCACCTCGCCGGCGAACTTGTTCCCGTTGAGATAGACTGCCTCCGCGGTGGCCAGCTCTGGTGGAACCCGCCCGGTGAACGCATTGTGGCTGAGGTCCACCGTGGCGCCCGGCTGCACCCGGCCCGTCGGCCGGAGGTCGCCGGAGAAGGCGTTCTTGCGCAGCTGCAGGTACCCAATCCGGAAGGAGAAGACCTCCCCGGGCACCTCGCCGGAGAACCAGTTGCCGCCGAGGTCGAGAAACGAGAGCCTCGTGAGCCTCCGGACCACGCCGCCGACGCGGCCGGAGAGCCTGTTCCCGGCGAGGCTCAGGTACACGACCGACTCCGGGAGGGGAGGGACGCCTCCCGATAGGCGGTTGTTCCTGAGGTCGAGGTGGACCAGCGGCGCGCCCACCGTCCTGGGGATCTCGCCGGACAGGGAGTTGTGGGAGAGGACGAGCGTGCGCAGGCTCCTGATTTGCAGCAGCGAGGAGGGTATCCTGCCGGAGAAGGAGTTCTTGCTGAGGTCGACGGTGCGGAGCGCGGTGGAGAAGGCGGCGGGGATGTCGCCGGAGATGAGGTTCCCGGAGAGGGCGAGGAAGCGGAGCGACGGGAGCGCGGCGACGGCGGGGGAGAGACTCCCCGACACGTGGCCGGGGACGAGCGAGAGGGAGCTGAGCGCGGCGAGGCGGGCCAGCGCCGCGGAGGGGAACGCGCCCGAGAGGCCCGGCACGCCGGCCCGCGGGTCGCCGAGCGCCAGCGTGACGACGCGGCCGTCGCCGGAGCAGGAGACCCCCGCGAACGTGCAGGGGTCGCCCGTGAAGTCCCATGAGGCGAAGAAGCCGGAGCCCGGGAGGTCGGAGAGCGCGCGCCGGATGGCCTGCAGCGCAAGGTAGTCGACCGGGTGCAGCGTCGCCGCCGCGGGCTTTGCAGCCGCAGCAGCGAGAAGCAGCGCGGCCAGGAGCAGGAGAACGCCCGGAGGCCGCGTCGCGCGAGCGGCCATTGGACTGGGAGGCGAGGTAGTATGCGAGGGAGGGGGCCGGAGCAGTCGAGGTGAAGCACGGAGTTCAGTGAGTCGCACTGTTGAGTGCGGCGCGGCGTGGGTTGGGGCTTGGAGTTGGAGGAGAAGAAGGCGCGCTTGGGATGGGGGACTCCGCGTCGATAAACGTGCGTCCGAGGAGGCGGGTCCCACATGGCGGCGCACTGACATGTGGTCCCAAAGAATTTGCTGGCCCGCATGGCAATGGCTAGTGCTTTGGAGTAAGGAGCGCTTTGAAAGCCGTGCAGGTGGAGGCAGAGGCGTGGAGGTCAATGTGAGCGTATCGTCCCTGACATGTGGGTCAGTCTATTTCGACAGTAGGATGGGCCTGAAAGAGTGTTGGACTGCCTCAAGTCTCGAGACTTGACGTGGTGCAAGCCAAGGTAAGAATCGTCTCACTGAAAGGTGGGGTCATCTGAGAGAGCCGGCCCCACGAGTCAGTGGAATGGGAACCACAGTACCACAGACTGTTCTGTTGCCTGGGTGAAATTTGACAAAAATGACCCTTTAGGCAAACTTCAGCCAAAAATAACCTATTTTCGAAACTATTTCGGAATCTAACCCTTTTTGGTAGCGCCCAACGCCGGGGCGCTACCCTCTCTGTGGTAACGCCACAGGCTGGGGCGCTACCATCCTGCCAGCGTGGTAAGGCGGGACTCGCGTGAGCAAAAGTTACAGAGCGTTGATTTCCCCCGACGCGAAAACTGCTAAGTTAAGTAGGGTAGCGCCACGGGCTAGGCTGCTACCCTCTAGAGGGTAGCGCCACGGGCTAGGGTGCTACCCCATAGAGGGTAGCGCCACGCGGTAGGGTGCTACCCAATTTTATCAAAAGTTACAGAGCGTTGATCCCCCCTCCCCCATGCGAAAACTGCTAAGTTAAGTAGGGTAGCGCCGGGACGGTCGTTGCTAGAGGTGTGGAGCTAGAGGCACTACCACGACATAGAGGTGTGGAGTACGACGTCGGCTCAATCGGCACGGTGTCATCGGTGGTATGACAACCAAGCAGTAGAGCTAGTGAGCGCATCCACTGGGCGCTTCGCTGTGACATTCATGCAACTATGTCTATCAAGAACATTTGACATTCATGTAACATGACTACAGTACTAGTAAGCACTATGTCGACTTACCTTCGCAAACTCTAACGGCACTGTCGCCCTTCTTGGTACGAGGGTAAGCGGCTGCTTGCTCGGCCTCATCGGCTTGCTGCGAGATCTCGTGCGCTAGAAAAATATAGAAATGTCAAAACACAAACTCTAATTATGACGATGTGAGGTACAAGAGGATCGTATTACCATAAAGTTGAGCAATAGAGCAAACTTGGTTCGGTTGCCCTGTCTGACGCTCTGTAACTTTTGGTTAAATAGGGTAGCACCCTATCGCATGGCGCTACCCTCTAGAGGGTAGCACCCTAGAACGTGGCGCTACCCTCCTTAACTTAGCAGTTTTCGCGTCGGGGGGAATCAACGCTCTGTAACTTTTACTCACGCGGGCCCCGCCTTGCCACGCTGGCAGGATGGTAGCGCCCCAGCCTGTGGCGTTACCACAGAGAGGGTAGCGCCCCGGCGTTGGGCGCTACCAAAAAGGGTTAGATTCCGAAATAGTTTCGAAAAAGGGTTATTTTTGGCTGAAGTTTGCCTAAAGGGTCATTTTTATCAAATTTCACGTTGCCTGGTGAACACGTGTTGAGTGAGGCAGGCTGTGGGTGGAAGCCAGAGCCAGTCTCGCCTTCACGACCACCGTCCCACTCCCACAGCAGTGCGTGGTTCGGACAAACACTTCTACCCACTACACCACAAACCCCCATATAGCTACGCATACGCTCCAACGGTTTGGCCATGCGTGTCTACGGAACAACTTCCCCCACTACCCGTGCGAGGATAAGACGTGATCTCGCAGAAACAAAAGACATGATCTGTTACTTCCCTTGACCCCATCTCGTCCTCATGCTAGTAAAACGTATCGGGCCGCTGCTCCACTAGACCCCACCCCCCATGGTTGTCGTCGTCTCCGGGTTCTGCCGGTCGTGCTTTGTTCTCCGATGTGATTCAGATGCCGAGTATGGGGAAATTATCTGCGGCGGCGAGGCGAACAACACTGCAACAAACCATTGGCGTGCACCACTAGGCGCAGCGGCACCATTGGAGGTCAAGGAATCCTATTCGGCTCTGTAGATCTTTCAATTTCTCTCTCACCCCATCGAATATTTAGAGTCTTTTGTTGGCGTGATCTGTTGTTCTCTATTATAGGTTGTGTTCTTGGATCTGTGATGCTCCGCCTGCCGTTCCTGCCGTCATCCACGAACGCTCGCCTCACGTTCCCTGTCACAAGGCCACCTGCCGTGCCCTCACCCAGCTTCGTCTCCCTTACTCAGGTGGTCAAGTCCCACAGGACATCGCCCCCTTTTGCAAATTTCACTACATGATTTGCTCCCCTAAATGTTATATCATGGTAGGTTATATATTGTTGTTTGTCCCCTAGCAAGATTTTATATGTGTGCGCTTGTACAGACCACGGTACTGTTCTTTCCTGTATATGCACTTCAAGAATTATATTGCAGAACAACTTCCATGTGATGGCTCTTAAGGAGAGAGACGATTGACTAATTGAGATCTTAAATTCTTTAACTGCCGAGATCAGTATTTACTATATAGGTGTGTTTGTCAGGTAATCTTTACATGGAGTTATACACACTAGTTCTGAAATTTATGTTGGTTTCTTATGACAGCGTGCTTTGCATTCTTGTAGTTTCAGACAAGATGTAAATCTTCAGTACTTGTGCGCTGCAACTCTGAGAAATATAAAGTCATGATTTTACCGCAGAAGGGTCCATATGTAACCAGAGTATGCGGTATGGCCTGGTGACGTCCTTGGTCCTGATGAATTTATAGTCTCAAGTATATCAGTCTAGGCATCTCACATACTAGCATACATGCTGAAGTGTGCATATATATATGAATTTAGTTTCATGTGTATCTAGCTACTTCTGAATAATGATATATTTTCTGGAGATTTACTATCACTGAGTCAGCAATGCACATAAATACTTAGCCAATTACAACACTACGTCTTTTAGTCTATCTGCTATATTCTTTTAATTTTTTTACTCTGAACTTTAACAGGTTTAGTCAAAAGAAAATGCTTAGGCAATTACAATTCTAGATATTTTATTCTACCTGCCATATTCATTTAATGTTTTACTGTGTGAACTACAACAGGTTAGTGGAAAATATTGAAGGCTTCTAAACTAGCTTCTTCGTGTAAGTCAGATTGCACTTCCGAGTAACGCTTTCCTCAACGAGTGCGGTGAGAAGATCACTAGGATCTGGAAAAGAAGAGGACATGCAAGAACTTGCTCAACAAAGAGATAAAGTATATATGACTATAAGAATTCTCTCGTTTTCTCGTGGTTACTTAGTCCTTGCTGTTCACACAAGATAAGCATTAACTTCCTTCTGTGTTTAGACACGTGGTGATGCAGGAAGATTGATTATCTCATGGCCTTCATCCTTTATAAATTGTACTACGTTATTAACTTATGATTGTCTCGCTAATGATACGTTACTTATCTCATTTTGTTCTCTTGTTGTAGATTTCCAGAATACATGGATCATGCAAGGCTGAGATGCTGATAGCAAGTTCCAGAATAGTGCTACTAGCGGATAGTTAGAAATTATGTTGTAGAATTTCATTTTCACATATACACATCTTGTATTCATTGGATCGTGTTTTTTGTAAAGTACATAGTTGATTTAATGGATGGGATCTTTCACTTTACTATATTGTGGCTCTTCTGCACTCTCGGCGTTGAACAAATATTCATTTTTTACGATGATTTGTTCTGTCCATTTTAAAATCCATTTGTGCAGCGTAGCCACCAACGTATATGAAGTGTTGTTTGGCTCTAACTATATACGTTGCTACCTTACAACGCTTCTTGATGTCGGTTACCAACGCATGTATATGTGTTGTTGTAGACCCTTGCAACGCCATCAACAGCAACGCATACTAAATCCGTTGGTGTAGACATTACCAACGCTTATACGGACATTCGGCAACACATGGATACGTTGCTAAAGGGGGGTTCCTGTTGTAGTGACCTCTCCAATGACATGGTGGGTCCGTGCTAATGCGACCCCACAAGCAATGTGTGAGTGGAAACAGTAGCAGCAGCAGCTCACTGCGGCCGCCTTGGCAGCACCATGGTGCCACCTGACATGTACTCATGTAGGCCCCGGTGTCCCAACGAAATGTTTGCGTCGTGATGCGACCTTGTCCATCAGTATATGTGTAGTGCACCTAACACGTAACAGACTCATTTCGGGCGGGCGGGACACCAAAATCTTTTTTACATTAGATGAAAATAAAGAAGCCTAAATTATGTGGCCCTTGAAAGGCCTACTCCTCGAAGTTGTTGTTGTCGCAAATGGCGGCCTATGGTGCCATCTAGAGATTGGTGGGTAGCAGCAGCGCTCCGACCGTGACAGCGTGGGGAGTGGGATGGGGGTTGCCCACAGAGCTCTACGGGGAGAGGAAGAGCTTGCTCTAGCCCCACCCGACATGGTTACTTGGGTTCCTTCTCGGTCTCTTGCGTTGAGCACCTGTGCGAGGCCGATCCACCACCGCATCTCGTCGAGGGCAGCGCTTTGATGGATTGCTCGAACACATGTCAGAGCATGCGGTCGTTCCCCGGGTCCTCCTCCTTCACCATAGGCGTGGAGGTGGCGGTGATGAACGGGGTGCACGTACGAAAGCGCGTCGGCAGCTCTAGAGTTCGTGCGCGGAGGTTCCGATGCATGCATTCGAGGAGCGGCTCTAGCTGCCCGGGCTTCCGGCCGCTCGGCAAGCTTACTTTTATGATTATTAGGCAAAAATTAGGAGCATAAGACTTATATTTAGGTGTTTGCCTGGGCTTCAAAATTTTCCTGGGTCCACTACTGGTTGTCGAGGTACTCCCTCTATTAGCACAGCGTGGCGATAGTCCCTATCCACACGTGTTACATTCAAAGTATCCATGTGGAAGTTGTGGGGGCGTTTGGATCTCTGCTATGCGGGACAAATTAAGGCGGATACGTGCCGGCTATCAGTCTCCTATACTTATCTATAAAGACGCAAACCTATCATAAATTTATATGTAAGAAATGGATGCTGTCACAAACTAAACATACAGGAAATAGACTCAGAACCGAAATAGGTCGCCGCGTTAGGCCGTGTTTTCGCTAGACGGAAATAAACAGACTCGAGCGGTCGCCTCGTCCGAGCTACCCTCGGGGTGTGTTTGGTAGGTTGCATGACCCTGGCATGGCCTTCCCAACTGAGACAAGCTCACCTGGGCCAGGCTGGGCTGAGATTTTTCTGTTTGTTTGGTGCCCCGTATGTGTTGAGATGTGGTGGGGTGAGATGGTGTTTGGTGGCTTGTATGGCTTGGACTAGGCTCCAGAAATTGAAATTACACAAAGGTTCAAATTCTTACACAAAGGTCCCTGGACAGAAAATAAAAAACAATCAAGTCCACAAATTTCCCAAATCGTGGTCTCTGTACATGGGGATGTCAGGAGACGGCCGTAGCGCTAGTCTTCGGCGCGGGCTGACCCGTGGCGGCGAGAGGAGGCTCGGCGGCGCTCGATTCCTCGCCGTGGCGGCGCTGGGAGAGGGCGGCGAGAGGAGGAGTGGCCGTGGCGGTGCGTGGACGAATCGGTGGTGCTCCTCCGTGTCTGCGTGAGTCGGCGGCTCTCGATTCCTCGCCGTGACGGCGCTGGCAGAGGGCGGCAAGAGGAGGAGTGGCCGTGGCGGCGCTGGGCGTGGTCGGCCATGGCTGGACAGCTCACTGGCGGCAGCGAGAGGAGGAGGTGGCGTGCGAGAGGAGGAGGAGCCCGTTCGGGAGGATCTTTGGGGGGGGGGGGGGGGGGGGGGCGAATGCGCACGGGATTCGGGAGGGGCTGGTGCTGCGCGACGCTCGGTGGGACCCACACGTGAGATTTTTCGTATGAGCTAAGCCATGCCGGGTTGTGAAGCTCGATTTTCACTTCTCAACCAGGCATGGCTGAGGGGCCTTTTTTGTATGAAGTGGACATGACCCGAATGACTAAACAGGCTACCAAATAGCTGAAAATCGGGTGAGGTGGGAATTTCTGACCTCACCCAGGCTATCAAACACACCCTCAGTGTACTAGGTGCTGGCTGACCCACATGTCATGCGGGCAAAAGTCTGCCCCTCGCTTTTAACAGCTGTTTTCGGTGCAGCGCATAGCTACAGAGGGAGGGTCAAAGCAGTGGCTCGCGCGTCACGGCTGCCAGGTGGGCCTAGGATTGCTGCTGCACGAATCTCCAAGCGCCACGCCTTGGTCATGGTCCTGATGATTGTTCAGCTTTCCCGGGGAGAGGAAAGAGGCAAAAAGCGAGAGGATTTGGCAACACGGGCATTTGGGATGAGCATCTCGTTGCTCCTTTGTTTGTTTGTTAGCGGATTGTGTTGTTCCCTAATGATGGATTAGAACATGAGAGACAAAAAGTGGATTACTTGTCTCTGCTTTTGCCCTAATCTCCTTGTATCAGGTCAGGTGGAGTGAGAGTGTGGTTCGTCGCCTTTTCATCCCCCTTCCCCAGCTAGCATGGAGCGCTAATGATAATATGAACCACCCCAAGCGTGGATGATACGTCCCTCCAAAATAACTTGTAACCGAAACAAGTAACACTTTTCGAAATGGAAATTGAAACCTTTGGTCTCCGCATTAAAATAATACTCCCTCCGTTCCTGAATGTAAGGCGTATAGTTTTTTGCACGAATATTAAGACGGGAGAGTTTTACATATGATGGACTCATTTTCCCATGAATTTTTTTTGGAATAGAGGAGTCACTAATAATCATAAATTGAAAACAATCATTTAAAACTCTCTGTTATAGATTGAAACTTATTTTTAGAGGCCTAAAATTGTCCATAAATAGCAATACACCCTGTATTTTGGAATTTTTCTCAAAAAACTATACGCCCTACATTACGGAACGGAGGAAGACACATAGTGTCATTTTAGTTATTCATAATATCCACAAGAACTTACAACGAATTGTGTCGGTCAACCAAAAGCAACATTGTCGACGACAATTGTCGCAACACATACATGCTTGATGGGGGGCTCACACATCCGGAGATCCCAACCAAGCCGCCCAATGACGACACTAGCTAATATAGACTAACAATGCGCCTAAACACTAATCCATGGCCCATACGCATTGAAAGTGTTATTAATCAAATTGATCTACGTTTTAGATATGTGTGTTATGATTGTACTACTAGGTGATTTCGGTTTCTGCTAGTGTGTTGAAACATATGGAATATGACCGGTTAACGGTAATTCCTAAAGTTTCCACCATGTCGGATAACCTTCTTTTTGACGATGAGGAGACGAATGCCACATTGGATGGTCAGCTTCTCTCTAGTCTTGTTGGGGTCGTATCAGAGGTTGGTTTGGATGAGACAGAGCTGAGTTCATTATATGATCTAAAAGCTTCTGGTCGTAAGTCTAAAACTTCCGCTGAAAAGCGATCTATTAAGAGGCCTAAAGTTTCAAAAGCTAAAATTGTTTCCCGATGAATGGCATATTTCTAAATAGCAGAGGTCTACGCGACTTGGCTAAACATGTTCATATTGCTGAATGCTGTCGGGATCACAATTTCGATTTTGTGGCTATTTCGGAGACGGGTAAAAGAGACTACACACCAAGTTTACTTAACCGCCTTTCTGGTGGTAGGGACTATGAGTGGGTCTCTCGTCCGCCTCGAGGCCGTTCGGGTGGCATCCTTGTCGGCGTACGGACTGATACAATGGATGTTTTAGCTAGTTCGATTGGTGAGTTTCATGTTAAACTACACATCCGTAACAAAGCTGATAATTTTCAATGGAGTCTTGTTGCTGTTTATGGAGCGGCCCAAGATGATTTAAAGGCTGACTTTTTTCGTGAGCTTGTTAATCTTGCAAAGGACAATCCGCACCCAATTTTAATTGGTGGCGATTTTAATTTGCTTCGATTTGCGCATTAGAAAAGTAAAGGCCGTTTTGACAGCCATTGGCCTTTCCTATTTAATGCTGTTATTGACAGCTTGGATCTTAGAGAGGTATCCATGGTTGGTAGGCAGTTTACATGGGCTAACAGTCTCCCTGATCCGACATACGAAAAACTGGACCGCGTGTTAATGTGCACCGATTGGGAAAACAAATACCCAATGGTGACGGTTCGCGCTCTAGAACGTATTGAGGAACTGTCTGACCATGCTCCTATACTTCTAAACACGGGAACGCCGCACCCTAGTTGTAGAAAACCGTTCAAATTTGAACTTGGTTGGCTACATAGGGAAGGCTTCCATGATATGGTTAAGAATGTATGGGAAAGACCGGTAGCGGGACGTTCACCAATTGAGAGATGGAATAACAAAATGCGTGCTTTACACAAGCATCTGTCTGGTTGGGCACGTCATGTTACAGGTATTCTTAGAAAAGAAAAGCAACGACTGTCAGCCATTATTGATGAGCTGGAGGCCCTAGCGGAAGTACGGACACTATCTCCACATGAGATTGAACTGAAAAGTCAATCGAATGCGCAAATAGCAAACCTACTACGTGAGGAGGAGCTCAAGTGGTATCAGCGGTCCAAGTCTCAATTTATTCTTGAAGGAGATTCGAATACTAGATACTTCCATAGTCTTGCTAATGGCAGACACATGAAGAAACGTATTCACTCTCTTGTCCATGAGGACGGAAGAATTGAAGGCCATGAACAGCTAAAGGCTTACATTACTAATTATTATAAAAATATGTTCGGCGAACCTGATGAAGGCAACTTCAGAATGGATGAAGCCAGAACGGAGGATATCCCCCAAGTTTCCGCTGTGGAGAATAGCTTACTTACAGCCCCCTACACTGAGGAGGAAGTAAAAAAAGGTCATTTTCCTGATGGAACATAACAAGACTCCGGGTCCGGATGGGTTGCCAGCAGAGTTTTATCAAACATTCTGGGACACCATCAAGGATGACCTTTTCGTTATGTTCAGTGCTCTTCATGCTGATCAACTCAAGTTGTTTCGGTTGAATTTTGGCGAAATAATTTTGCTACCTAAGGTGAATGAGGCAGAAAGAATTCAACAATTCAGACCTATATGCCTCTTGAACGTTAGTTTCAAGATTTTTACAAAAGTAGCCACGATTCGTCTGAATACAGTTGCTTAACATGTGGTGCGACCGTCTCAAACTGCCTTTATGCAAGGACGTAATATTCTTGATGGAGTAGCTGTGTTGCACGAAACGGTTCATGAGTTACATTCCAAGAAACTAAATGGGTTCATTCTTAAATTAGATTTTGAAAAAGCTTATGATAAAGTCAAGTGGTCTTTCATCCAACAAACACTCAGAATGAAAGGTTTTTCGGATGAGTGGCGTGCTCTAATTCGTAATTTCGTATCGGGAGGTAGCGTGGCCATCAAAGTTAATGATGATGTTGGACGTTATTTCCAGACTCGAAAAGGTCTTAGACAGGGCGATCCATTATCCCCTATGCTATTCAATATAGTGGCGAATATGCTTGCTATTATGATTGAGCGCGCTAAAGTTGATGGTCAGATTGAAGGGTTGATTCCTCACCTTGTTGATGGGGGTCTCTCAATCCTTCAATACGCCGATGACACAATTCTTTTTATGGAACATGACATTGAAAAAGCTCAAAATCTGAAATTAATTTTAGCAACTTTTGCGCAACTTTCAGGTTTGAAAATTAATTTCCGTAATAGTGAATTGTTCTGTTTTGGTGAGGCTTTAGACGAGGCCGCCCTATATGCCGAACTCTTCGGTTGTGGGCAAGGTCAATTTCCGATTAGGTATTTAGGCATCCCGATTCATTATCGGAGGCTTACTATTGCCGAATGGAAATGCGTCGAAGAAAGACTACAAAAACAGTTAAGTAGTTGGAAAGGTAAATTGCTGTCCCTCGGCGGAAGATTGATACTAATAAATTCGGTGCTCACTAATATGGCACTATACATGTTATCTTTCTTCCTCCTGCCAAAAGGTGTGCTCCGAAAACTGGATTATTATCGGTCTAGATTCTTTTGGCAAGGGGATAGTGAGAAGAAGAAATATCGACTGGTTAAATGGAGTGTGGTTTGTACACCTAAAGACCAAGGAGGGTTGGGTATTCATGACCTTGAGGTCAAGAATATAGCTCTTCTAGGTAAATGGTTGTTTAAGTTGCTGACCGAAAATGGACAGTGGCAAACCCTCCTGAATCGGAAATATGTTGGTTCCAAACCGCTGTCACAAGTTTCTTGGAAACAAGGTGATTCGCATTTTTGGGCTGGTCTGATGGCTGCAAAATCACAGTTCTTCAGATTGGGACATTTTTCGATTAAAGATGGGTCCCAGATAAGGTTCTGGGAGGACACTTGGCTACGCAATGCCCCACTCCGAGAACAATATCCGGCATTATATAATATTGTTCATCACAAAAGTGATACCATTAAGAAGATAATGGCAACCTCACCTCCAGATGTAACGTTCAGAAGAGATTTGATTGGCCAACGGTTGGTTGCATGGCGAGCCCTTTTACAAAGGTTAGCCAATATACAACTTTCAGCCGGGCCAGACGAATTTCGTTGGAACCTACAAAAGAATGGCAAATTCTCGGTAGACTCCATGTATAATGCTTTATCCCGTTCTAATATACCGGCTGATAACAACAAGTTGCTTTGGAAGATGAAGATTCCACTTAAAACAAAGGTGTTTGGATGGTACCTTCGACGTGGAGTAATTCTAACCAAAGACAATCTTGTTAAACGAAACTGGCAGGGAAGTAAGAGTTGTGTTTTCTGTCATCAGAATGAAACAATAAAACATCTCTTTTTTCAATGTCGGTTCGCAAGGTCTATATGGTCAATCACCCAAGTTGCATCTAACCTTTATCCCCCACGCAGTGTGACCAATATCTTTGGGAATTGGCTACACGGTATCGATAATAGGTTTAGGCAGCTCATCAGGGTGGGAGCGCTTGCCATCATTTGGTCGCTATGGCTATGTAGAAATGATAAAGTGTTTAACGATAAATTGTCTTCTCCCTTGCAGGTCATCTACCGGTGTACCGGTACACTCCGTTCATGGTCGTCTGTTCAGCGGGTGGAGCACCGAGACCTATTTATGGAGGTCTGTGCACGGTTGGAGTCCATGGCGAGGGATACTTTTTCCCATCATGGGTGGCAGCATAATCTACGGATTGAGCCACCACCACTTCAGGCGTAGTTGCATTTGCTCATTTGATATGATATGTAATACGCCTTTGTTCAGTTTCGGATTGTGTACTGTGGGACATCTGTGTGCATTTTTGTTATGCAGAGGCTGGGTGTAAACGATTAAACCTTTTAAGTAATAAAGCGTCCTTTATCGAAAAAAAGGTGATTTCCATAAAAGACATGTAAAGTGAACAGTTTATTCAATAGTAATACTTGTTAATTTTGTAATTTACTATCAGAAATCAGATGCATGCAACATGAACTTGTATGTAAACTGTAAAATTTGTAAATTGACTTAAAATTTAGATCTATGTGTTTTTTCCGAAATGGAAGCTGTACCCCAGCCTCTGCAAAATGCAGCTGCATGTACTATGGTTGTACTAGTAAAACAGGGAGACGTGCGTTGCCGTTTTGCTGTTATATTTGCCTGGTATGGGCGTGCCTGCTGTACACGGCTGTTTCTTTCTTGCTTGGTTTGGCCACTCAGCCGGGGACATGGTTAGTAAATACTTGTCCTGAGTGGTAGGTTAATTACTCGTACTAGATTACAACTGCACGAGCTAGCTAGAGAAAGCTTGAAATTGCGAAGTATAGGACGCCTCTCTGTGTATTGTACGCCGGTAGAGGACTGCCGGAACACTGCTGGTTTTCAGCTAGGCAGCTCTGCTCAGTTTGGGACACTGGATTTCAGGACCGGCCAGGTCTGGTCTGTACCAAAAATCGTGGTGTGCAGTGTGCATGCCTACGAGCCTCCGTGCACTCTCTCTCTCTCTTTTGAATGAGCTCCGTGAATTAATAAAAATCAGTGCCAACCAAAAACAAATTATATAAATGATGCATATATTGTCCTCCTTTCTTATTTCATTCTTGGTTTTCAACTCCGAGCCATCTTTTGATAAAATCGAAAAAGGATTAGCTAATTCTTGGCCGCCTCAACTTTCCGTAATAGCAAGTTTTAACCTGTAAATTCAGAAGAGATGGGAATGGTTTTTTTTCTTATAGAAAAAGTCATGGAAAGATGGACTGTTTTAATAGAAAATTTTAGAATACCGGTGGCATTTTAACTCTTTCCGCACCACCGACTCAAGACAACTGCACACTTTTCTACGCCTCACCGCTCATCCATGTCTCTTAATTTTTTCTTTCGTACGGTCTAGCATGTCGCGACCTGCCCATCTCCTTGATAGCCCTGCCCACTATGCGAGTCGAGACCGAAGCATCGTTGATGACCACATCATTCCGATGCTACCATATGCACGAAATGATTAAGATAATGGTTGTCCAGATGTTGCACCTCCGTCAACTTCTCGCAACTCGGTAAGCTCCACTATTCTGCATATTATATGTACATCTAGGTTCAACATCAACTCCATGAGTTGCCCCTCGTATTGATGGAGTGTCATTCCCGACACCACGACATAATTAAGCAACAAGAGTGCCAAGGTCTCCGACTCTTGGCCATAGAGAGGGAAAACACCGTAGCGCGGAGGGCCACTTCTCATGATTCAACCTGCCGACCAGCATCTTTTCTTGGCAAACAACAAAGAGAAGAACTTGTAGCTCTAGGGCTCGGGATTTCTAGATTTGGTCACCCGTCGGGTCAGTCATCTTTGACATAAAGACCTTGGCATATGTTGAGAGCGCTCGGGATACTCTCGCCTCCATGACCCCCCCTGAACTGAACGGTGTCCTATAGGAAAAAAAAACTTTGTGACCGCTTGCTTGTTTAAATGACGGCAATAGCGAACTAACTAGCCACATCTACAAGCCTTTGCTATTATGCAAATCTCCACCACTTTCTGCATTGTGAAGAGTGGGAGTCGATCTCTCAGCCAAGCATAAACATCTTGACAAGTAGGGACGGATCAAGGAGACCACATCATCTGGAAAAGATGGATGTGTGAAGTGTGATGTGATAACTCTCGCATTACAGAACTTGATAGGACCCCCCGCTATATGCCTATTTCAAGCATGCAGTGGAGAGTGTCCATCATTAAGATAAAGAGCACCGAGGAGAGCGGGTACCCTTGTCATCAAAAGAAGAATTAATTAACAGAAATCCAGTCAAAAATAGTTACAACAACATGACATGCTAACCATCCCGCATTATGAAAGTCCATGACCGCCTCGATACACCAATGAGGGCAACAAAGCACCACAATCGAAAACCATTGATACATGGATCCACGTATCGTAAACAAACCCAACTGAAAACACAAACTTTGACCCATCAACAAATATACCACACACAATAACTCGAGAACAAGTGAGATAGTCATCAAGCACCAAAGTGTGCCTTCCCCCGAGTCTCCAACATTTTTTCTCCTGCTCTTAAATAATGTCTCCCTTGAATGCAATATTTCACCTTCTTGATTTTGCTCCTGATTGCCATCTCCTTTAAAAGGCACCCAATTGTTTTTCTAGATCGAGGGTGAGTAGCCTCCAAGCGAGCGAGGAAGTCGCAAAGCTTGTTGGCGAAAAGACCTTTGAGAACAAAACATGTACGAAAGCGCTAGAAGAAACTACCTCGTCATTCACGGGAACCCTCTTCCTGATTGACTCAGTCGAGTGAACACCATCATCCAAAACTTCTCACTCCACAAAACAATCGTCTGGCTCGGCTCCAATGTTCGTTGTACGGGCAGCAAAGGCTCTGCCGACACCTCCAGCGAGTCCACCGTCAGATTCGCCATCGAGATAGGCGAAACGGGTTTTCCAGCTAGCTCTAGCATTTTTTTTTGAAAAGAAAGCGGTGGGGGAAGCCCCCACAGCGAGTTTTTTTTTTAAAATAATAAGAACCGAAATTCACGCCTGTGAGGACTTGAACCTGGGTGGCTGAGTTGTACAGCTACTCCACTAGGAAACGAGCTGGGCTCACTTCTTAGCTAGCTCTAGCATGATCGCCATCATTGAAGGCATGATCCTGTCACTAGTAGAAAAATGCTTATAGGTGGGATGCCTGTTTGTGGCGCACCCTAAGCCCATGCGTCACAAAAAACATTTAGTGGCGCACCAAACCAGTGCGCCACAAACATCTGTGGCGCACAATATAAACATGCGCCACTGAAATGTTCTTTTTTGTGGCGCACTGTGGAGCATGCGCCACAGAAAGTAGGTGGTCCCCGCCAGCCAGTTCGAATTTCGGAATCCGGGGCAGTTTCTGTGGCGCACCCTGCCCATGCGCCACAGAAAATAGATATTCTGTGGCGCACCTTGGCCCATGCGCCACAAAAAGTTGGCATTCTGTGGCGCATGGTGGACGGTGCGCCACAGAATGTGAACTTTCTGTGGCGCATGGCATTGGTGCGCTACAGAATGTGAACTTTCTGTGGCGCATGTGACAGGTGCGCCACAAAAATATTATTTGGTGCGCAACAAAATGTCAACCAGGGCCCACAAAAGCATTCAATGCACTAAAATCTCAGATTCATTTGCAACCTTTCCCCTTCTCTCACACAGCTCGTATTTCTGCTCTTTCTCACCCAATTCTCCCCATTCTTTCTCCATTATTCCTCCATTTCTAGTAGGTTAAGACCTATTTTGTTCCATAGAGATTGGTTAGTAGGTAGGGAGCCTTCATATATACTCTCTCCTCCTCTTTTTGTCCACTAAATTCTCTACAAACACACATCACACGATCACGGTCCGGGAGGAGCTCCAATCTACTAGGTGAGACATCTTCTCTTTTTGTTGTGGTGTGCATGCTTGTGCGGTGGTATGGCATCGGTTTACGGCCGGTGTATATGCCATCTCGGTGTATATAGCCACCGATCATTTATGGGGCGCCGGGTGTATGGCCATCGGTGTATGTGGACACATGCATATGCATGTTTGTTGTTTTTGTTGTTTCTTGCGGCGGCGTGGTGCATGTATGTTTGCCGAAATGTTGATTCATTTCCATTTCGGCAAATTTTTGCACCACCCATACGTCCGACTATTAGGAGAAGTCATGCCAAAATTTTCCGTCGAACATGCATGTGTGTGTATGTGTGTGTGCATATGTTGCGGTTCTAAATAACGTTTCTCGGTTGTGTGCTCTATGTAACCCGTGCGTAGGCAACCATGGTCGTCATGATGAGATCCGGTCAAATCAGTAGATACAAGGAAGAAGCGAAGGCGGAAATGATT
Organism: Poa annua; assembly: GCA_026929855.1. Classification (NCBI taxonomy): domain Eukaryota; kingdom Viridiplantae; phylum Streptophyta; class Magnoliopsida; order Poales; family Poaceae; genus Poa; species Poa annua. The sequence goes on from CM049434.1 coordinate 60,739,891, forward strand.
CAGTGTAACAGGCGCCATATAAGATGTCCGTGTCGAAAATGTAAACTCGAGAGATGGATCGACCCTGATTCCGGACAATTGGAGGATCACCTGCTCAGGCAAGGTTTCATGCTAGGCTTGAACCAGACACCAAAAACAACAAATGCGCCCGGACATGACGAAGGAGATGTCGGCGGACAAGATGATCATGACGAAGGAGATGTCGGCGGACAAGATGATCATGATGACCATGGGGGAGATGGCGGTGGAGAAGACGCGAACACGGAGAACACGCTAATGTCGGCCTTACGGGACTCTCATGTTCAAGAATTGCTCCTCCAGGAGACGAGCACCGCCAGAGAGAAAGGCAAACTGGCGCAAATGGAGATCGACGGGAAGACTCCGTTGTATCCTGGGTGCCGGCCAGAGGATACGCGCTTGCAAGTAATGCTTGATGCTCTGGAGATGAAGGCGCAAAGCAAGTGGACCGACGTGAGCTTCACGAAGAGCATGAAATTCATGCACGATCGTCTTCCCGAGGGGAACACATTGCCAAAAAGCATCGAGGAGGCCAAGAAAGTCGTGTGCCCACTTGACTTACCGCACATCAAATACCATGCCTGCATCAATGATTGCACAATTTACCGGGGAGAGTACAAGGACATAACCAAATGTCCGGTGTGCGACCAAGGACGGTAAAAGGGTGCTAACAAGAAAGTTCCTCGAAAAGTGGTATGGTACTTTCCTATCACTCCCCGTCTGTAGCGGTACTTTGTGGACCATAAGGAATCAAAGCTAATGCAATGGCACGCGGAAAGGGAGAAGCCCGAAGAAGATCCGGAGAAGGGAAGGATCCTGTCACACCCTTCAGATGCCCTCCAGTGGGAAGCATTGGACGCCTTTCAAAATTTCGGAGGCGACGCAAGGAACGTCAGGCTGGGTATGAGCACCGATGGACTCAATCCGTTCGGCAACCAGAGTAGCACGCATAGCACCTGGCCCGTGTTTGTATGGCCTTACCACCTTCCCCCTTGGCTGTGCACGAAGCAAATGTACATACACATGAGCATTCTCATCCAGGGGCCGAAACAACCGGGTGTCGACATACATCTGTATCTCACACTGTTGAAAGAGGAGTTAGCCACGTTGTGGGACACGCCAGCCCGTACGTGGGATGCCTACACTAGAGAATATTTCGACATGAGAGCCGCCTTGTTCACGACGGTGCAGGACTATCCTGGTTGCTCATACGTATCAGCCCAGGTAGGCCACGGATTCTGTGCATGTGTCAGGTGCATGGATGGGACGCCGCATCTCCAGCTACCAAGGGATGGGTCTTCGAAAACCGTGTACCCAGGTGCTCGACGGTGGCTTCGCATGGATCACCCGTGGAGGAAACGCGGTGACCTTTTCGATGGTGAAAACGAGCTCGAAAGAGCCCCGCACGAGAGGACCGGCACTGAAATCGACGAGCTTTTGAGAATGCGCCCCCAACCGAGCCATGCGCCACAGAATGTTCAAGGATGAGGCAGGCGTGGGCGGCCCCACGTGTAAGCGGCAGAAAAAGAATTCTGTGGCGCATCCGCGACGGATGCGCCACAGAATTCTTTTTCTGCCGCTTACACGTGGGGCCGCCAACACCTGCCTCTCACACCCATTCCAAATTCGCTCCCACACGCCTAAGTCCCAAACCTCGCCGCGCCCGACAAACCGCTCCAACACGCCGCCACCGCGCCCCATCTCGTCGCCGCCGGCCGCCCCCCATCCCTGCACGCGCCCGGCCCAACCTTGTCGCCGGTGACCTCCCCGCGCCACCGACGGCCTCGACGCCGCGCCCCACCGCCCCACTGCTCGAGGAGGACGCGCCCGGCTCGACGCCGTCCCCTTCGTCTTCGCCGCCGCGACCCCGCCCTCCTCCATCCCCTTCCTCTTCCCCGCTGCGGCCTCACCCCTGTGAGCATCCTGCCATGCCCCCACCCCCTCCCGTACTGAACCCTGCACGCAAGGTGTTTGGGGAAATTCCCCTGTGGTGCTGCTCGCTGCTGTGCTCGCTGCTGCTCGCTGCTACAATAGCCTTTTTATTTGTGTGTTGTTGACTAGCATTGGGTAGCTGAAATCAGCGGATTTGTAGTTGTTGGTTTGTTCTTTGTCATGGTCTAATTTGGAGTATATATATATGCGTCAAACTGTGTGAAAATGCACAACTAAAAATGCTTGTCATGTCTTTTATCAAGTGCTTGCTTGTGCATTAGCTACTGCCTAAACCTAAACTGAAAATGCTTGTCATGTCTTTTATCAAGTGCTTGTGCTTGTGCACAAAATGTGGAGGTGCTTGTGCACCGTTTTTGTGCAAATGCAAAATGTGGAGGTGCTTGTGCACTCGGCTTTATGCTTGTGCTTGTGCACTGTTTGCAGGTACCCCGTGAGGCCCTTGAGATTGCCGGAACGTTGATTAACTTCCGTTCCGGCAAATTCTGGTACTCCATTTGTCCTTTTTTAGCAAAGGTTATGCCGAAATTTTTCGTGAATTTGAGCATGACTTTGCTAAAAAAAGGACATATGGGTTAATGCATGTCCCGGGGTATCTTAGTACTTAATTAAGTCTATTTTTACTTATATTTGTTATACTAATTAATGTAGTGCAAAAATGTCGGAGACCGGCCCTTCTAAGAGGATGAGCGTCGATGAAGATGCTGGAGACGCGAACAAGACCTTCTGGGAGTTGTCCCAGGAGTTGGAGGAGGCCGCGAAATGTCCTACTGGTGGTGGCGGCGAGCATGAGGAGCATACCACCACCACCGATGGAGATGCTAGTGGCGGCCATGAGGACGCCGATACCACCACCGATGGCGGCGAGGACCACAGGGCCGATGGTACCAACCCATTTGGGACAAGTAGGATGCCGAGGTTGAAAGACTAGGGAAAGAGAACCCGTGGCACAAAATCGCGGACGAGCAGGTCCGAAACTTTGTCCGGTCCCGCTACTATCTGGTCAAATACACGGGGGAATTCGTTACGGACGATGCTGATGTGAAGAGATTTGAGAAAGTGCTGGTAAGGAATTTAATTTACCGCGTAGCCATATTTTTCTACATGCATGGGTTCACCTTAATTTGCATTGTCTGCAGGAGGCCGAGTTGAAGGCTGACGCTGAGGCCGGCCCGTCGTCCCAGGATTGGACGGAGCCCTGGGACAGTACTTTCAACAGGGCGATGAACGTTTACAAGGAGAGGGAGAAGATGGTGGCGCCGACGTCAGCAGGCCGTGTGTCCGGCTTTGGTACGAGCATGAAGTTCCTCCAGTACTACAGCACGGACGGCGGCGAGAAGAGAAGGCAGAGGAGGAAGCCGAGTAGGGATAGCGCCGAGTTCCTGGAGCTAAGGAAGAAGGTGGAATCACTGGAGCAGGAGAAAGTGGACTCCAGCACTGTGAGCCAGCTAGTGAAGGAGGGGATCCGGGATTTCTTACCCCCTGGGTTCATGGAGGGTATAGCTGCTTGGAATGCGGCAGGTCGACAGGGGCCGATACACGTGCCCAGCTACGCCGGCAGCACCTCCAGCCATATGGTGACCCCGCCGGACCAGATGGTGACCCCACCGGCCAACACCGCTGCCGAGCCGCCGCTCCATACTGTGCCACAGGCGCCCCCTACCGAGGCACAGGAGCCCCCCATGCAACCTCCGGCGCCAGAGAATGAGACGCCGGCCGCCGGCACTGGCGCCATTGTATCAACATTAGAGGAGCTCAACGCAATCGACAAGGTAACTAACTAGTTAGTCCACGACATCTTCTATAATTAACTATACCTTTGATGACTGCCATCTCATGATGCCCAACATGCATGTGTTGACTCTCAGGACACGCCTTGCATACTCCTGCATACGGTGCGGGCCGGCGGCGAGTTGGTGGATGTTGCTAAGGGCACGATCATACAACCAAAGAGTAGCCTAATGCACAACCAACGCATGAACGAGGCCGTGCTGAGAATCAAGTTGGATGAGGTATTGCCTCAGTTTCAACACATCGATCCCCCAATGCAACCTCCGGGAGCCGAGGATGAGCACATGGTCCTTGGAGCCTGCGTCAAGTGGCTCATGGAATGGCCGAAGAGCCAAATTCGTCTTGGGGGGGTCAGACGCACCTCCGGCGCCTCCTCGAAGCCGCCACAACAGGTTAGGCACTCTATCGTTCGGCCCTCGTCGAGGCCGCCACATATACCTGTTGTGAACGAGCCGGCGCCACAAGCACCCGTTGCCAGGACCCGGAAGGAAGCGCCGGTCGTCGCCACCACAAGCCGGCACCAAATACTGTTGGGAGCGTCTGCACCGCAACAAGCCAAAGACAAAGCCGTTGCGCCTCAACTTCCAGTCATCGACGATGATCATGATGATGATAGTAATGGTGACGACGTCGATGGCTTCCTCAACACTGGCGCCTTGGATGGTTCGTACATGCCTCCTTTGGATGACGAACACTTCCGCGGCCCCCGCATTATGCCTATTCGTCCCACTTCATGCTCGCAGCGCCTGAACTTCCATGGTTTATCTCAAGACACGCCTCCGGAGGCCGGCGATCAAGCTGAACAGGCTAACATTTTCAGCCCTGGCACACTGCATAAGTCGATTCAAGATGTGCAATCCCCAGAGGTGAAGAATAAGCACAGGAAGAGAAGTAAGCCAGGTGCCTCTGCGAGCCAGCCAGCTCCTAGGACTGTCCGGGATGAACAAATGGTTCCACCACGTCGTGATGGCTTGACCCGAATGCATGAAGCTGGTAAACCGATACTGCCTCCGAAGCTGCTCCGCATCGCACAAGGATCCATGAAAGCTTTGCATGATGCTATCTTGACGCTAGAGGGCATCCTTCTTAAAGATGAGGACCCAAATTACCCGGTGTTCACGTGCAAGGTGCCAAAGGGCGTGAACTTTGTCGATGAAGCCCCTGCGGATGTAATCTTTATAGCCTTCGAGTACGTATTCAAGCTGTTTCACTCTAGACGGCTGGACTATAACTTGGTCCGTCTATACGCGCTCAATCTGGCGGTGAAGATCAAGAGAGAGACAAACCGGTACGTCGCGATAGCGGATCCCTACTACATGCGTGACAGCCAGCTGGTTGAAGGATCAGGGAGACGGATCATGGCGAGGGAGTATCTCCAAAGCTTCATGCTGAAAAACATGAGCAAGAACAGCCATCTTGTGCCTTTCTTTTGCGAGTAAGTACAAATCCGCTCGTCGATGTCGTAACTTATGTTTTCCCATAGAGTCGTTCCATTGCTTATCATGAATTTCCTACATTCCGTTTGAATTGTGTTAAGCAGGGACAAGTACGCAGTACTCATCGCCGTAAACCCGAGGTGGTCCATTGCCACTTATTTCGACTCGGAGAGTTCGGTTATAGAGATATACTACACCCGAATAAAGAGTGTTCTCGATGAGGCTCTCGAGATCTACGCCCGTAATGGAGGTAATTTCGAAAAGAAGTGTGAATTATTCAACAAGAACAAGACACACAAGTTCAGGCATGTCACCAACTTCCCTTGCATCAAGTAGGACTCTGAGAGCGTGAAGGAGGGGTTCTACGTCATCCATCAACTTAAAGGGTATGTCGAGGAAGCAGATGGCAGGAGGTTTCCAAATAAACTCCGGGAATGGACCAAAAATATGGGGGAAATCTCTGATGCTGAGCTTAGAGAAGACTTCCATCGCACCCAGATAAAGTTATCACATATCATCCTCCAGGATGTCATGGCAACCGCAGGGCACCTCCGCTACCCTAGAGGTAGGATGTATTACAAAACTGCGCCTAGCTAGCTGCTTGCCTCACTCGCAAGAAGTGTTTTCTTTATTGCACTTAGATGAATTATTCACACTCTATTTATGTTATTAACTGATACTTACCAATCCATCCAATCCATCTCCAGGTTTGACTAAGAGAGAGATCGAAGAACGCCTAGCATTGCAGCAGGACACCAGGACGTGGACGACGAAGGAAATGTACAAACCGTTCCCGGCGCCGATGCAGAACTAGGCTACGTGATCGTGCTCTCCCGCTGATCTTCCTCACCATCATCGCTGATATAATTTATTTGATAACTCTATATGTATGAAATGATTAACTTTTGTATTTCGAGCTCCATTTGTATCATGACTTGTGTAAGATTCGGCATTTGTAACTATATGTGATGTGTCTAAGTAATGTGATGTGTCAAATATATCATGTTTCTGTTATGTGTGTTTAATTCCTGTAATATATACATGTATTTTCGTTAATATACCTGTATTTGTACAGTGGGCAGAAATAATATGAAAATTCCTGTAAATAATTCTGTGGCGCATGGCACAACTTTGCTGTGGCGCACCTATTTCTGTGGCGCACAGTACAAGGATGCGCCACTGATAAATCTCTGTGGCGCACTAGGAAGGATGTGCCACAGAAATGTGCCACTTTCGGTGGCGCACCGAGGGGGTGCGACACAGAAATATAATTTAGTGGCGAGATTTCTGTGACGCACTGGGTGCGTCACAGAAAGACTTTTTGGTGCGCCACTAGTAGCCATTTTTCCACTAGTGTGTAAATGTCCTTACTCTTAAAGGCAACCAACACATCAGGCGAACCTTGCACATGGAAGAAATACACCATAGAGGTGTTTTTTCTAGTCATCCGCAGAATCAACAATGAACTCGTACTGAGGAAAGACATCAAGCGCCACTGGGGATGCTAGGAGCAGCCCTGTTCCAACCAAATTCTCAATCCACACGCCAGGCGGTCTTTCCCTCGAGGTGAAACTGTTGGATTTTGGTGGGATGTAACCCAACCAGCCAGCCCATCTTGCCAAAAATTTGAAATCTAAGGGGCTCATTCAACTTGTGCAGTTTTGTGGCAAGTGAGACTAAAGTTAGTCTCACGTTACTAGTTGGGAGAGTTGGGCACCTACATATAAAAACAACCAATCTCCCACTAGTAAGATTGTGAGAATAGGAGTAGTCTTCGGGCAATCCTCCTTTGCCGCCCGCCTCACCACACACGTACATCGCGTTTCGTGAATTGAGTTTGGATTAGATCTCATTTTGTAAAATGTTAAATTTTTGTATAAGTCATCACCTACACGTGTATGTATCACATACACAAGTGTGTGTATCTGTGCAGTCCTAACTCTTTCACCGTGTGGCCACTGTACTCGTCACCTCTCTGCTGCATGGCGTACACTTGACCGACACTGGGAACGCGTGGTGCGCTCATCGTGGATGGCAAGGGTGATAAATCACTTCTAGTTCATGCTTTTTAGTTCCTTTTTAATGTGTTGGTTTTAGCCTTCTCCGTCCCAACGACTGCGTGCATGGCTTCCCGGGAGAGCATGGCTCTGAAATCCCGTCCATTAAGATTCTGTACCGGGAGACCGACGATAAGGTTTCTGGGTAGCGTCTCGGTGCGACTGCTCGCTTTCATCCGGAATCCAGTTGCGCCGACTGTTCGACTCCGGCTGAGACGACTCCAACTTCCGAAGTCGGCTATATATCTACTTCCTTTTCATCGCCATGGCCGACAACAACAGCGACATGGCAGGGACCTTCTCGGTCAACACGTATGTGTTGCTTCTATCTGTGTTGCACTAGTTTTGCGGTCTTATGCAGGTCAGCTTTTTTTTTTAGAAAATAGGGTGCGGTTCCCCAGACTCTGCATCAAAGTGATGCACACAGCCACCGCAATTATTTAAACATTCAGTCTATCAAAGTTTACAATTCAAGCATCACACAACGTGGATACAAAAATCAACCACTCAAAGAGAGTCTTATCCATCTAATCTCTTATGATGTTGCCACCCACCCCGGCAGAAAATAGCCCGTACGACCATCATCATTCGAGTACATCCTGAATCCATGCGTCCACGTCGTTCCGCAGGGAGAAGAAATGACCACGTGTGGATCCAGTAGGTGGCTTTGTTGATAACCTGCAAATAATGGATAGATGATGCTTTGTTAAAGATAATGTCATTCCGGCAGTTCCAAATAGCCCAAAGAATAGCCGCAACACCAATTCTGATCAGCTCTTTGGATACCTTATCCACTCAATTTAACCAATTGCCAAACAAGTTTGCTATACTAGTAGGAGGGCATATATTGAAGGTAAAATGTACCAATCTCCATATATTACGCGCAAATTCACATTTTAGGAATAGGTGCTCAACGGACTCATCCATATCGCAGAAAACACATTTCTTACACCCAACCCATTTCCTCCTAAGTAAATTATCTTTCGTTAAGAGTTCTTTGCGGTGTAAAACCAAAGGAAGATTCGGATTTTGAGGGGTACTTTCATCTTCCACAAGTACTTTCGCAGGTATCGTGTATGTCCATTTAACATGTCCGCATAATAAGATTTAACTGAGAACACACCCGACGGCGTTAGGTTCCAAATAAATCTGTCAGTTTCATTTGTTAGTTGAATTCGCATTATTCTTTCCACTAACTGAAACCAAAGTTCTCTGTTGTTCCCTACCAAATTTCGTCTAAATGGAAGATTAATAGGAACATTTGCAAAGACATCCGCAACCGTCGTTTGCTTATTAGACACAACAACATATAAGGATGGGTACACATCAGCTAAAGATCTGTTACCCGCCCACTTATCTTCCCAAAAACATGTGTTCTGTCCATCCCCAATGCTTACCGAGACATGCTTAAAGAAATCAGTTTTTACTTTAATTAACCCTTTCCAGAAAGGAGAATCAAAAGGCTGTACCACCACCTGTGACAACGTTTTATCACCCAAATACTTGTTCTTTAACATTTGTTGCCAAACCCCATCCTCATTAAGAAGTTTAAAGAGCCATTTACTCAATAAGCATTTGTTTTTTATGTCGAGCACCTCAATTCCTAGCCCCCCTTGATCCTTCGGTCTACACACAATATTCCACTTTGTAAGCCTATATTTCCTCTTTTGATGATTACTTTGCCAAAAAAATCTCGATCTATAGAAATCTAATCGTTTACGTACCCCTTTAGGTATTTCGAAGAAAGATAACAAGAACATTGGCAGGCTTGTCAAAACCGAATTAATTAGCACAAGACGATCTCCGTACGATAACATCTTAGCTATACAAGAACCTAACTTCCGCTCGAAGCGATCCTCTACCGGTTTCCATTCTTTGTTGAGCAATTTTCTATAATGAATAGGGATACCTAGATATTTAAATGGTAGTGAGCCTAGTTCACATCCAAAAATCTCTCGGTACGAGTCCTGATCATCTACAGCCTTGCCAAAACAATATAACTCACTTTTATTAAAATTTATTTTTAATCCAGAGAGTTGTTCGAAAAATGCCAAAATTAATTTCATGTTCACGGCCTTCGCAATGGCGTGCTCAAGAAATAGTATTGTATCATCCGCATATTGTAAAATTGAAATACCACCATCAACAAGGTGCGGTACTAACCCTCCTACTTGACCATCATCTTTGGCCCGTGCAATTAAAATGGCCAACATATCCGCAACTAGATTAAATAAAAGTGGAGACATCGGATCCCCTTGACGTAAACCTTTAAGCGTTTGAAAGTAATGCCCAATGTCATCGTTAACCCTTATTCCAACACTACCTCCTTGAACAAATCTAGCAATCCATTCGCACCACGTCGGCGCAAACCCCTTCATGCGTAAAACTTGTTGTAAGAAGGACCATTTCACCTTATCATAAGCTTTCTCAAAGTCTATTTTAAACAGTACTCCATCTAATTTTTTCCGATGCATCTCGTGTATTGTCTCATGAAGAACTACAACCCCCTCCAAAATGTTTCTCCCCGGTATAAAAGCAGTTTGAGTTGGACGCACAACTCTATTCGCAATTGTGGTAACTCTGTTTGTCCCCACTTTGGTAAAAAAATTAAAACTGACATTAAGAAGACAAATTGGCCTATATTGTTCTATTCTACTTGCGTCCTCCCTCTTAGGCAGCAAGGTTATAATTCCAAAATTTAATTTGTACAAAGGCAAGTCACCCATTCGCAATTGAGCAAACATAGCCATTAAGTCATTTTTCAGAATAGGCCAGAACTTCTGATAAAACTCCGCTGGAAACCCGTCTGGTCCCGGAGATTTATTATGTTCCATTTGGGTGATTGCCTCAAGAACTTCCTTCTCTGTAAATTCTGAAGTCAGAATTGTATTCTCTTCTGATGAAATTTGAGGCAAATCATCCGTAGACGCCTCCTCCATAGAAAAATAATTTGGATCCAGCGCTCCAAATAATTTTTTGTAAAACTCAGTAATAAAAACTTTCAGATTTGTTTGTCCCACAATTGTCCCCTCATCTTGCTCCAGCTGAAAAATCTTTTTTTCCTATGTTTTCCATTTGCCATGATATGAAAATATTTAGTATTATTACCCCCTTCTTGAATGTATTTCACTTTAGCTCTCTGAGCCCATTTAGATTCTTCAGCACGTAGGAGTTTTGCTAACTCCATTTCGGCTTCCTTTTTCGCTGCCCGCTCGGCCGCACTTAAAGGAACTAATTCAGCTTTAATATCAAGCTGATCAATTAAAGCAAGAAGTCTTTCTTTTAACTTTCTATATTCGGCAGTTAAGTTCTTTGCCCATCCTCTTAAAAATTGCCTCATGTGTGAAAGGATCGGTATGACACCTAGAGGGGGGGTGAATAGGTGCTAATTCAAATTTTAGTTCTTTTTCAATTTAAGGCTTGACACGAAAGGTAAATTCTCTAGATATGCAACTACGGTGAATTTACCTATATGACAAGCTATTAACTACGCAAGATACAAGGTAAAGGCGGTAAACAAGGATAGAGGTAACCGAAGTGAAAGCACGAGACGACAAGGATGTATTCCCGAGTTCCTCCCTTCAATGGGAGTACGTCTCGTTGGAGAGGTGTGAACCAACACAATGGTTCAACGGCCACAAAGGCCTCACCCAAATCTCCGGTGAACCGCACCACAAAGGTTTGGTTCACTTTCCACTATCGGAATCCTTCGAGGCGGAATCCGGAGCCTTTACAACAACGATTCGGGGCACGACCCACAAAGGGCTTGGGGGCTCCCGAACAGCTAAAATCTGTCACAAAGACAATAGGTAAGTACAACAATGGGCTAGGTTTTCCTAGTGGAAACCCTAGCTAATGGTCCCTCAAGTAAATGAGGGGGAAATGAAGAACGGCTCGGTGAAGATGTAGATCAAGGCCTTCTCCTTCAATCCTCCAAAGATCAACGAGTTTGGACGGAGGGATTGGGAGATCTAGTGATTCTTGGACTTGCAACAATGGTGTTTTTCTTTTTCTAGTCGAGCAGCTGGGCTGGAGGAAGGGGGAGGGGTATTTATACCCCTCCCCAAAAGATAGCCGTTGCAGTCCACTTGAACCGGAGACTCCGGTCTTGGAGGGCCGGAGACTCCGGCCAGGCCGGAGACTCCGGTACCTGAGGCCGGAGACTCCGGTCTCCAGGGGCGGAGACTTCGGTGTCACTCCGGGGACACTCCGGACCCCCCACCAGGGAGTGCCGTCTTCTGGTTCCAGTTTCTCGAAGGCAGTAGGACCGGAGACTCCGGCCCCTGAGACCGGAGACTCCGGCCTCCACGGGCGGAGACTCCGGTGTCACTCCGGGGTCACTCCGGACCCCCCACCAGGGAGTGCCGTCTTCTTGCTCTCTTTTCGTCGAATGCAGGGGGACCGGAGACTCCGGCCCCTGAGCCCAAAAAGGCCGGAGACTCCGGCCTGAGCAGATGAACTGCTCAAACAGGCCCCAAAGGTGTTGATCTAAAAGACGGTTTCTTTTATCTTTCCTGCACACTCAATACACCATCAGGTACATAAAATCTAGGTTTGTCGTCTAACACACAAAACTCATGGGGATACACAAAAATGTTCTTTCAATCTCCCCCTTTTTGGTGTTAGATGACAACACTAGGATTTGCAATAAGACATAATTCACAAATGACAGTAATCAGAAAAATTGAGGAGCTCCCCCTACATGTGTGCATATAGTTAGTTTGCTTTTGAATACAAATGCTCAACATGTAGGAGAGACACCTCACAATTTATTTGAGCAAGATAACAAACTTTGGACAAACACAAAGTAATGGATTGAGAGGAAAGAGTCATACCTTGTGCATTTTTAATAAGACAAACATCCAATGCACCAAGATACATATCACCATAATAAACACCATCTCAACTATCGATAGAAATATCCATATGTCTCGGAGTGGATTATCCATGGTCTCACAAACATAGTCTTACAAACATTTAACAAAACAAATAGCGTTCAACAAGCGAGAATAAAAAGGGGCACAAGCTTAAACGAAATGATAAAAGAGCATGCTTGTGACCCGCCCATGCAAATCCCACGGTGAGAACCTAATAGAACTACTTCTCCCCCTTTGGCATCGAAACGCCAAAAAGGGAAAAGAGCAAGACTACCGCACCCCGAAGGAATCACTCGTAGTCATCTTCGTCGGCGTCGTTGTCACCATCATCATCATCATCATCATCATCATCATCATCATCATCATCATCATCATCATCATCATCACTAGCCTCTTCATTTTCTTCTTCACTATCTTCCTCACTAGCTTCTTCATAAGTCATGGGTGCCTTGCCGGTGACGCGAGAAGAGGTAGGCATGGAAGACACATCTTGGAAATCACCCCAAGGGAAGGTATCACAGTTCCATTCTTCAAGCGGGATGGTGCGCTCGGATGGCGGGGAGGGAGGAGCACCTTGAGGACGAGGAGGAGTGCGGCCACCATAGTTCGTTTTGCGCATCTCCTTCATCATTTTGGCTTGGTTGGACAAGATCCTCTTGTTGGAGACATAGTTTTGATGGTTCTCCTTGTGCACCGCAATGCCCATGCACAACATAGTCTTTTGCCACCAAGAGACACGCTTCACCTCATTGTTGACACGGGTACGCCCACCCGAGAATGATGAGGAAGGAGTGGCATTTTTCCTTCTTGCCCTAGGAGCTTCTTCCTCCTCAATCTCTTCATAAGTGCGTTGAGAAGAGCTATGAATGGAAAGCACTTGAAGAGTTCCATACTTGTGGGCCGTGAACCGAGAAGGATACATTGGGTTCTTCCTCTCAATGAGGGTGATGTGTATCTCATTCCTCATGAAGTCCATCACATCAATCTCAAACCCTTGACACTCCGGTCCGGCAAGATAAGCTCGGTGAGCATGATGCATGAGGTTGACTAGTGCCCCACGGATGGCATCCGTATTTCCGGCTTGAGGTGCAATGCTCCAACGAAACATCCGGATCAAAATGTTGTAGATAGGCTTGAGACCACGGGTTGTCGCTAGAGTACCGTTGCTAGCACAAAGTGGAAGGAGGAGCTTCTTATCACAGGATTGGCCCTCAACATGCATTCTTCTACCAACCGGAGTGGATACTCCTTTGAACCCATAGCCCAAGAGTTGACCAAACTCGGAGAAGGTGGCGGAGCATTGGACGGGCCCGGTCATCCAAGTCATCTTGGTGTCCTCTTCCGGTCCAAGAACAAGAGTAGCAAAGAATTGTTGGACCTTGATGATATCATAATCTTGAATAGTGGACATGAGGCGCTCTAATCCCAACTTTCTTGCAACCCAAAGAGCTTCCACGAAATATTGCTTCTTGGCCATGGTTGGAAAGTGCAATGGCTTTTGGGGACACACAAGCGCTTTTGGGTCAAGATGAGCATATATTTCCTTCATGATGAGTTCTTGCTCCTTTCTCCAAAAGTGTCCATCGGAGGAGTTGTTGGGCATAGCATAGAAATTTTGCATCCTCATAGTGCGGAAATCTTCCTTGTTCAAGCTCTTGACGGAGGGGATATTCTCAAACTCGGCCCTCTTGGCCCTTTCTTCCCTTTGAAGGGCAGCCTCTTGCTTGAGCCTACGTGCCTCAGCAGCACGTTCTTGATACAAAACACTCCGCTGAACTGTCCGACCAGATGCTTCATCATAGACAAGATAGTCTCTCCCTGGCTTCTTGGACAAAGTTTTCTTGATCTTGGATGATGATGAGGCACCGGGGTAGCGCTTGCTAGCTGTGAAATAGAGTAAGAGAGGTAGCATATAGATAAGCATACATGTCCGAGAGAAGTTTCAAAACGTAGGAAATCATGTGACGCAATTTGCCTCAGAGATGATCTAGGCCGGAGTCTCCGGTCTCAGGGGGGCGGAGTCTCCGGCCCACCGGAGTCTCCGGTCGTGAATACCGGAGTCTCCGGCCTGATACTGGGAACTCCGAACTAGGTCGAATCTGAGAGAAATGCAAACCCCACGAATTTCCTAAGATGTACATTGCCACCAAAAGGGTACTACACCATGAATTTCGACCAGTATTCCTCTCAAAACTAGATCGGGAGCGAATCCATAGAGGGAGAGAGAGATGTACCGGTATCTTTCATGGTGAGATGCAAACGACGGAGAGGAGGGTCTCCGGCGCTTGGGAGGAGAGGGAGCCGGTGGCACGGCGGATTCCGGCAGCGGGAAGCGGCCAGAGGAGCACCTGGGGTCGAGGGCGGCGACAGGGAGAGGTTTGGGGGTCGGGGGTGTGTGAGAGTTATGAGAACAACTCCCACCCCGATCCCCTTTAGAGCCCTGTGAAAACCGCGGAGACCGGAGTCTCCGGCCCAAACACACCGGAGTCTCCGGCCTAGCCGGAGTCTCCGTGGTTTGGGGCGGAGACACTGGTCCGACCGGAGTCTCCGGTCCTAGACACCGGAGTCTCCGGCCCCTGCGACCCCAAAATGCCAGATATGTGGATATTGGACATGTATGTGGCAAGAGGAGCATGTTTTTAGGCGAGAAGGCTTGGGTTAGAAACAAAGTCACTGAAAAATGGTACTATGCCCTCAAGCTTGGTAAAAAGCAACGAAAACGACTTTAAAAGGCAATACTTGAGTGCATTTTCCATACGGGCAAAAATAGGCATAGAAATCCAAATAAATACTCCATGAAGTCCAAATCTTCACTAGGAAGATGTCGGTGGCCTAGGCCACCATGTATGAGTGTATGTGGTGTGATACCGCGAAGATATATCTTGGGTTCACCGCCACTACTCACAATTTAAGCTCACAATTCATAAAAATGAACAAAAGAGACAAAAAGAGTTCTTACTATCGGCATAATGGGGGGAGGGATAGTCCAATGGATTAGGACCGCACTCCCCCTATGTCCATGCCTACACCTAGATCAAATAGAGAGATAATATAGAGGTGTGCATGCAAGGTGATCAACCGACGCTCCTCGAATCCACGATATTTAGCTCATGCCTCAAAAATGTGAACCTTGCTTCATCAAGTGGCTTCGTGAACATGTCGGCGAGTTGAATCTTCGTGGGAATATAACCAAGCTCAATGTCACCCCGGTTGATGTGATCTCGAATAAAATGATAACGAATCTCAATATGCTTCGTTCTTGAGTGCTCCACCGGGTTGTGACCAATCTTGATAGCACTTTCATTGTCACACAAAAGAGGCACTTTGTCACAATGGACACCGTATTCCTTTAAAGTTTGCCTCATCCATAACAATTGAGTGCAAGCACTAGCGGCCGCCACATATTCGGCTTCGGTGGTGGATAGTGATATGCAATTTTGCTTCTTGGAGGACCAACTCACCAATGACTTCCCAAGGAATTGACATGCACCGGAGGTTGACTTCCTATCATCCTTGCAACCGGCCCAATCCGAATCCGTGTAACCGGCAAGAGAGAAGTTGGACCCTCTAGGATACCACAAACCAAACCTTGGGGTATAAACCAAATATCGGAAGATTCGATTCACCGCTATCAAGTGACTTTCTTTAGGAGCCGCTTGGTACCTTGCACACACTCCTACACTTAACACAATATCGGGTCTAGATGCACAAAGATAAAGCAAAGAACCAATCATAGAGCGATAGAGTTTTTGATCGACATCTTTACCCTTTGGACTAAGTTCAAGATGGCATTTGGTGTCCATAGGAAACCTCTTTTCTTTAGCATCTTGCATCTTGAACCTCTTGAGCATGTCTTGAATATATTTGGCTTGAGAGATGAAAGTCCCTCCACTCAATTGCTTGATTTCAAAACCATGAAAGAATTTCAACTCTCCCATCATGGACATCTCGAACCTATCGGTCATAAGCTTTGAAAATTCATCATTAAAAGCTTTGTTAGATGAGCCAAAAATAATATCATCAACATAAAGTTGGCATATGAAAAGCTCCCCTTTTACTCTCTTGGTAAAGAGAGTGGGATCGATTTGCCCCACTTCAAAGCCACGGTCTAGTAGTAGCTCTCTTAGGTGCTCATACCAAGCACGAGGTGCTTGTTTGAGACCATAGAGGGCCTTATCAAGTTTGTAGACATGGTTTGGGAAGTGTGGATCCTCGAATCCCGGTGGTTGCTTAACATATACCAACTCCTTTAAAGGACCATTAAGAAAGGCACTTTTCACATCCATTTGTTGCAACTTAAAGTTGTGATGTGATGCATATGCAAGAAGGATACGGATGGACTCAAGGCGAGCCACGGGAGCATAGGTCTCTCCAAAATCAATGCCTTCAACTTGAGAGTACCCTTGAGCTACCAATCTTGCCTTGTTCCTTACAACCATTCCATGTTCATCTTGCTTATTCTTGAATATCCACTTGGTGCCTATAACATTTTTGCAATCTTTTGGCTTCTCCACTAGATTCCACACTTTGTTGCGCTTGAAGTTGTTGAGTTCTTCATGCATGGCTTCCAACCAATCCGGATCTTCAAGAGCTTCAAAGACTTTCTTTGGTTACACCATGGAGATATGAGCTTGATGTTCACTAAAACTTGCCAATTGACCTCTTGTGGACACCTTGCGAGAAACATCACCAATGATGGCTTCAAGCTTGTGACACTTGATTTCCAAGTTTCTCTTGACTCTTGCTTGACGACGGGTTTCGATATCCCCATTGTTACGAGGGATTTCGGATTGATCATCTTGATCATTTGAGTCCCCGTCTTGACCGGAAGGATGAGCTTGACCATCTTGTTGTACATCTTCAATAATGGGAGTAGATGGTTGCTCTTGATCTTTATCTTGACTCGAGTTGACAATAGGAGAACTTGATTCTTGTGTGGCCTCATTGTCAACTTGAGGAGGAACTTGTTCTTGTTCTTGGATAGGTGTCTCATTTGCTTCCTTAGTAGGTGCCGCTTCAACTCGTGATGATGGAGTCTCCACTTGAGTGGAGCTTGTACTTGCTTGAGGAGGCTCATGATGGATTTCAATGGGGCGATGGAAACCAACTCCCATTCTTCTTATGGCATCTTGAGGTTCCTCATTATCTACATCACAAACATGAAATTGCGCCACTTGGGAGCCGTCATTCTCATCGAACCTCACACTACAAGATTCCACAACTCTCCCTAAGGATTTGTCATAGACTCTATAAGTGTGAGAGTTCGCACCGTACCCAACAAGAACACCTTCTAAAGCTTTAACTTCAAATTTAGATAAATGAACACCTTTGATTTTGTAGAAACACTTACAACCAAATACTCGATAGTAGGAGATGTTGGGCTTGTTGCCGGTAAGTATTTCATAAGGAGTTTCCTTTTTCCCTTTACGAAAGAATAACCGGTTGGAGGAGTGACACGCCGTGGAGATAGCTTCGGCCCACAAGAAGAGTGGAGACTTAAACTCCGCCAACATGGACCTAGCCATATCCATAAGAGTCCGGTTCTTTCTCTCGGCTACACCATTTTGTTGAGGGGTATACGCAGCGGAATATTGATGACGAATTCCCTCATCACTAAGAAACTCATTTAGGGTGTAGTTCTTGAACTCGGAGCCATTGTCACTTCTAATGGCCAAAATGGGAACATTGTGTTGACGTTGAACTTCATTGGAGAAGTCGATGACGGTTTGTTGAGTTTCATCCTTCGTCTTGAAGAAGAAAACCCAAGTGAATCTTGAATAGTCATCAACAATCACCAAGTAATACTTCTTCCCACCAAGACTTGGTTGCGGTACGGCACCAAAGAGGTCAACATGAAGAAGTTCCAAAATCCTCGTTGATGAGATGATGGTCTTGCTTGGGTGGGGAGAATCATGCATCTTTCCTTCAACACAAGCCCTACAAAGACGATCTCTAGAAAAAGAAACATTCTCATTTAGTCCAAGAATGTGGCCACCCTTGTGAAGACTTTGCAAAGTTCTCATATTGACATGGGATAAGCGGCGATGCCACAACCACCCCACGTCGGCCTTTCCGAATAAGCATATTGCTTGAGTGTTGGTTGACCCCGAAAAGTCAACCACAAACAACTCATTTTCAACATACCCAACGAACATGACCTTTAGAGTCTTGCTCCTCAAGAGTACCACCATATCAAGAGTGAAATGGACATCAAAGTTCATCTTATTAAGAGCACGAACGGACATAAGATTGTAACCTAGAGACTCAACAAGCATGACATTTACAAGGGTGATATCCCTTGCAACTACCACCTTGCCGAGACTCTTTACCTCGGCTTTAGACTTGTCGCCATAAGAGACGGTTGAGTGATTTAGATTTGGTCTCAACTCCGTCATGATCTCCTTGCTTCCGGTCATATGACTAGTGCATCCACTATCAATTACCCATTTAGATCCACCGGAAGCATAGTCCTACAAGAGATCATATCTTGGATTTAGGTACCCATTTCTCAATGGGTCCTTTTCGGTTAGCAACAAGGGTCTTAGGAACCCAAATAGAGCAATCAATGTAACCATCATAAGGACCAACATATTTAGCATAAACATCACCATAATAGTCAACATAAAGAATATAATTGGGATTGTTATGCCCCGCGAAGTCACTACGAGTAGTCTTGCCCCTAGTGGCATTGCTACCCGCAATGGAAGTCTTTGCTTGTGCGGGCTTGGTCTTGTTCTTCTTGATGTTGCTCACTTTCTTCTTTGCTTCGGCCACATAACCAAGACCCTCCTTCCCTTTGTGTGGTTTTTGCTCAAACAAGTAAGCAATACCCTTATCTTTACCTTTGGGAATAGAGGTCTTAGCACTAGTGGCCTTAGCAAGATCCACCTTCAACCTAGCATTTTCTTCACTAACATCTTCATGAATACGAGGAAGAATGGATATACTAGTTGAACGAGTTTTAGAAAGTTGAGCTTGAAGTTGTTCATGAGACTTGACTAGAAGGGAGTGGGTCGATTCCAAGACCTTGTGAGCTTTTTCAAGCTTCTCCATATCCTCAAGAAGTCTAGCATTCACAACTCCAAGTTCAACTTTCTCCTTTTTAATCACTTTATATTTAGTAAAGACATGATCTCTATCCTTAATGATTTTATCAATGATTTCATCATTTTTAGCATCAAGAGACTCAAGTCTTTCCTCAAGAGTGGTTCTATATTCACTTTCTTCATCAAGAGAGCTATTTAATGATGCTATGGAAGCATTCAAAGAAGCAATGGTGAGAGAATCCTCTCTCTCAATCTTACTCTTTTCTTGAAGAAGTTCTTCGGCCGCACATAGTTGTCTCATGAGAGACTCAACATGTTCTTTGGCCTCACCTTGCAAGTTAGTCACAAAAGTATCGAAGGCAACTAGTTCCTTCTTAATCTCAAGACTAGATTGATCATGCGTAGTCTTAGGAGAAGGGGATGATACCTCGGTGAGATGAGCCATGAGGCAACGAGCGGTGTTGGTGGAGAGGTTCTCATTGGGGGATTCAAAGAGAGATGATGATGAAGTGGAGACAATAGCCAATGCGGCTACCTCTTTGTTAGGTGCATCTTCATCTTCGGAATCACTTGTGGCATATTCCTCTTGTGCCACCAACACAATTCTCGGTGCCTTCTTGAAGAAGGGCTTCCTTGGTCTTGCGGGCTTCTTTTGAATCAACTTGGAGTGATCCTTTGGGACAAGCTTCCCACCATTTTGCTCACGGTTCTCATATGGACACTCTCTTATGTAGTGATTCTTGTCATGACAATTGTAGCAAGTCTTTGTCCTTGAGGCAAGCTCTTTCTTGCCACTTGAGTTGTTCTCTCGATCAACACGAGCTTTAGCACTTGCCGGGTCATTCCAAAACACCCTTGTGGCAAGAGCAATGTGACTATTGAGGGCTTGCTCAAGATCATGTGGAGCAATGTTGCTTGGGCAAGCTTCAACCTCATCGTTCTCATCCATACTAGTCACCTTGGCCTTCAAGGCAAGTGAGGGGCCTTGTCTCATTCCCATGGCCCTAGCACGGTTATCTTCCGCATTCTTGGATGCAACCTTGGAGGCTTGAACCTCTTGCATAACTTCATGTGAAGACATTTGTTGATAGTTGTATCTCCCTTGAATTGACTTCAACTCCATAGGCTCCGAAGGCAAGAGAGCATTCACATACTTCCTTTTGACCCAAGCATCATCCACATATGTTGCCCCCACATCATAGAAGGCTTTGGCAAGAGTCTTGAGTCTTCCATACATCTCTTCATGATTCTCATTGTCAAGCATGTAGAAACCTTCGGCGGCATTGCTCAAAGATTCATATCTATTCCTCTTCATGCTATCATTTCCAAGGAAAGCAACTTCAAGACAATCCCAAGCTTCTTTGGCGGTGGTGACATGAAGAACATGATGTTTGTCATTGTCGCCCAAGGCGAGCTCGATCATGTGGAGGGCGGAAGCATTGAGTTGCTTTTCGGCGAACTCTCTTTTCGTCATGTTGCTTGGATCCTCAACATGATATCCATCTTCAATGATCCTCCAAAGCTCGATGGAGGCACTGTTAACATGAGATTTCATTGAGCGTTGCCAACTTGCAAAAGCTAATGCATTAAGCTTAGGTGGAGGACCTAGAGGGTTTATGCGGGTTGTAATAATTGGATCGGGAGAGTACCATCCCGGAACGGCATGATACCCTTCCTTCTCCTCATGCAAAGTAGGAGAAGTTTTAGGTCTAGTATCGGTTTCAACCCCCTTTTTCTTTTTCTCTTTATCCTCCTTGGAATCACCCTCTTCGGAGTTAGAGGCTTCCTCTAGTGGGATGATTTCCGAGCGCTTGCCATTTTCAAATTTCATGAACATGTCACGAAACTCATCAAATTTGGCATTCATGGTCGATGTCAAAGTTGTTTCCAAAGCTTTGATATCGGCCATGGATGCCATGGTGACTTTGGCCTTTTCAAGGGCCTCATTAGCCTTGGCAAGAGTCTCGGCCTCATCCTCACTATGTGTCATACTTCTCTTAGGCGGTTAAACCCAACAAGAGAGCCTTAGCTCTGATACCAATTGAAAGGATCGGTATGACACCTAGAGGGGGGGTGAATAGGTGCTAATTCAAATTTTAGTTCTTTTTCAATTTAAGGCTTGACACGAAAGGTAAATTCTCTAGATATGCAACTACGGTGAATTTACCTATATGACAAGCTATTAACTACGCAAGATACAAGGTAAAGGCGGTAAACAAGGATAGAGGTAACCGAAGTGAAAGCACGAGACGACAAGGATGTATTCCCGAGTTCCTCCCTTCAATGGGAGTACGTCTCGTTGGAGAGGTGTGAACCAACACAATGGTTCAACGGCCACAAAGGCCTCACCCAAATCTCCGGTGAACCGCACCACAAAGGTTTGGTTCACTTTCCACTATCGGAATCCTTCGAGGCGGAATCCGGAGCCTTTACAACAACGATTCGGGGCACGACCCACAAAGGGCTTGGGGGCTCCCGAACAGCTAAAATCTGTCACAAAGACAATAGGTAAGTACAACAATGGGCTAGGTTTTCCTAGTGGAAACCCTAGCTAATGGTCCCTCAAGTAAATGAGGGGGAAATGAAGAACGGCTCGGTGAAGATGTAGATCAAGGCCTTCTCCTTCAATCCTCCAAAGATCAACGAGTTTGGACGGAGGGATTGGGAGATCTAGTGATTCTTGGACTTGCAACAATGGTGTTTTTCTTTTTCTAGTCGAGCAGCTGGGCTGGAGGAAGGCTCCCCAAAAGATAGCCGTTGCAGTCCACTTGAACCGGAGACTCCGGTCTTGGAGGGCCGGAGACTCCGGCCAGGCCGGAGACTCCGGTACCTGAGGCCGGAGACTCCGGTCTCCAGGGGCGGAGACTCCGGTGTCACTCCGGGGACACTCCGGACCCCCCACCAGGGAGTGCCGTCTTCTGGTTCCAGTTTCTCGAAGGCAGTAGGACCGGAGACTCCGGCCCCTGAGACCGGAGACTCCGGCCTCCACGGGCGGAGACTCCGGTGTCACTCCGGGGTCACTCCGGACCCCCCACCAGGGAGTGCCGTCTTCTTGCTCTCTTTTCGTCGAATGCAGGGGGACCGGAGACTCCGGCCCCTGAGCCCAAAAAGGCCGGAGACTCCGGCCTGAGCAGATGAACTGCTCAAACAGGCCCCAAAGGTGTTGATCTAAAAGACGGTTTCTTTTATCTTTCCTGCACACTCAATACACCATCAGGTACATAAAATCTAGGTTTGTCGTCTAACACACAAAACTCATGGGGATACACAAAAATGTTCTTTCAATGTGTCTGATTTTGTGCTGCCATCGTTCAACAGGTGTGTCCCCCTCATTAACCGCATTCCATTCACGTTTAATCATTTCGTAGAACCCATCCTGGCGCATCCAAGATAACTCAAACGAAAAGTGGTTCTTATTTCCCAAATGAGCTTGCTCTCCCGAGTCTATTATCAAAGGTGTATGATCAGACCCCGTTCGAGTCATCGCATGAACCGACACCAGAGGATATTTTTGTTCCCACTCAACACTAGCTAGGAATCGATCCAACTTTTCGTATGTTGGCGTCTCCCTCCGACTAGCCCAAGTATATTGTCGCCCCGACATCTCAATCTCTTTTATGTTTAAACTCTCAATTATAGCGTTAAAAATAAAAGGCCACCGAGCATTGAAATTAGAATTGTTCTTCTCCTCTTCTCTACGAATAATATTAAAATCACCACCCACTAACATGGGGAGCGTCTCATTCTCACAAATTCGGACCAACTCAGCTAAAAAGTCCGGCTTCCTAGCTTCCTGTGCAGCTCCGTAAACTATCACAAGAGATCACAAAAAACCATCTAGAGTTGAACGCACCCGAAATTTGACACAAAAGTCTCCCATGTCCACTTTCTGTACCGAGAACGATGAATTTTTAAACCCCACCAGCATACCCCCTGACCGCCCATGAGGAGGTATGCAGTACCACGTAAATTCCATCCCTCCTGCTAAAAAATTGAGAAAGGGTGACGCAAACGAAGATCTCCCCGTTTCAACAAGAGCCACAAAGTCTAGTTTTTGTTCCCTAACTGCTTCACTAATTGTCCAATGTTTTGCCTTGTCACCAAACCCATCTGTATTCCATACCATCCCTTTCATCTTTTTTTTAGTTGCAACTTTTTAATTCTAGCACTGCGTCTAATAGTCCGCTGACTACAACTATTTTTCTTACGACCTCTTTTAGAAGTAATTTCTCCAGCAAGAAGGTCCGCATGACCTTCCGTGGCATCAAATTCATCCTCCAAATCCTCACTCAAATTAGACGCTCTCCGCATAACAAGATTTGACTCCTCTCCTTTATTTCTAGAATCTAAATTATTAGTAAGAAAGATAACATTTCTCTCATGCTCCACGTTTCTAATAACCGAAATAGAAGAATCTATTTGTCCCCTTGATTTACCCAAAGAAATGTGTCTAGTATGTCATATGGGGTTAAGTTTGCTAGTGCATATGCAATGATGTTTTTGCTAGTTAAATTCACCGAAAATTTACTAATCTCACATCAGAAACAAGACGGCCAATTTAGTTAGGTCAAACTGCAACTACACACATATGCAAACTCTGGTGTTTGCCTATGAAATAAGGCCACACAACAATGGCCGAAACACCTTTCTCAGCACCTCCATGAGAAAGGCCAAGTGGAAAGCCTTCATAGTGTGTAGCTTGAGCACAATCACCTCTCACCAAGCTCCTTGGAGCTCCGCCATTTGTTGCACAGCAAAAAATTGTCGGGCACACAAATAACTTGCCAATAAATTAACGTAGGCTTGAATAAGAGATATAAAAAGGTTGATTTTACTTGTCTCTACTTTACCCTAATGTCCTATCCGGGAGAGTGTGAGAGAGAGCATCATCATCATGGATCACCTTTTCCTTCCCTCTGCCCTAGATTTGCGTAGCCTGCTGCTAGGCTCCAATGAACTCTAGTGTGACTGATACTTCCATAGGAGCTGTGACAAATCACAAAAAACATCCACACGCTGTAGCGCGTGCAATTTATTTATAAGCTTATATGGTAAGCATTTTTGTTAATCTTAACTGGAAAGCCATCAAATGAGTCAGGAATCCAATGCATAAAACACATATATATAGCACAAGCGCACAATCTCCTCTCACGGATTCTATGTAGTTTGTTCGCGTTTGTTACATCAGAAAAAACATCTTATATTGTGAAGAGGAGGGATTATATCCTAAACGGTAACTGTAACAGCACTGCGAGTGAAACTAATTTGATCTTCGTGTAATCCTCGATTGATCGATCGATGCAGAAAGCTATAAACACTGCAGGTGGTGCACCTTTTGCTGTGTTTGAACATGCAGCCGGGGAGCACACGTTTGTAAATACTTGTCCTGCAGGTAGGTGTACAAAAGGGACAACACCTTAATTGAAAAGAGCTCCCTCCCTAAGGACATACGCTGTTCCAATCCAAGGTACATACACATAAAACATTGCTGGTTTTCATCTAGGCAGCTCGGTCTGCGGCTCTGTATTTTGAGGCCGGTCAGTTCTGGTCCGCGCCGAAACGGCCTCTGAAATCTGAACAACTCTGGCTGTAGGTGTGGGAGTAAATTGAAGATCGAGCTAACCTGAACCCTAGCTTCACCTTGGTTTCGCGGCGAGTCAGGCCTTGTTTGTACTGAAACTGCAATGCATGCCCCTACTTGATCCTCTGATCGACGCAATTGAATGTGGCTGTGGCAGTCAGGACTGTACGTACGTAGGAGCTCCGTGATCAGGGCCGGGTGACGAACCAATCGCAGGCAGAGCGACGCATTCATGATTCATGGCGGCATGCATGGAGGAGGCAGCACCCCCAGGCAGGTTCAGATCAGATGTGTGTTTTAAGGGCATCGGCCCGACGCAAACAACCGCGGACGTCCGTTTCTGTCCGAAAATGATTGGAGCTGGGAAAAACCCAGCCCAACGGCTCGACGCAAATTGTCCGAGCCGTCCGCGGCGACGCAAACGCGGCCCAAATTTGGGGGCGGTTTGGCGTCGCCGCGGTCGGTCCACGCGTGTCCTCTTTAACCGCCCACAGCCCCACATGGCATGGACACAATTTTAGTTTAGATAGTTATCATTAATACATAATGTAATTAGCCCCTCCTATTACACCCAAAAATGGCGCCGACGGCCGCATACTCGCCGTCGCGCGCCCTATCATAACAGGGGCTACTCGCAGTCGCTCGCCCTACTGCCCACCGGAGCCGCCTGCGCCGGACGGCCCAGCGCTGCCGTCGCCCCAGAGCGCGCTGGCTCCGGTCGATCAGATGGCGCCGCTGCGTCAGCGTCAGCCCCTGGAACGCCGTCCTCGCCCGGTGAGTCGCCTCCGCCCTTGCCTGTCCCTCCTCCAGCCTTCGGCGCGCCTGGCCCTACTCCAGGGCGTTCATCCAGCGCGACCTCTCCGCCGCCGCCTCCGCCGGCTCGGCCTCCGCCACCGCCTGCGTTGCCCGCGCACGGGCGGCAACCGTCGTGGCGTCTGCCGCAGCGTCCCTCGCCGCCCTTGCCGCTGCAGCCACCGCAGCGCCTTCCGCCAGGACGATCGACGGTAGGGACGTCGAGCGTCCGTGCTCGCGCACGGGCGGACGCCGAGCGCGCGCTGCTCGGTCCTCCTCCAGGGCGGCGAGCTGCCGCCTCTGTTGCTCGAGGCGGTGCGCCCTGAACCCCGTGACAAGGTCCTCTTGGGAGGCGCGCGCCTCGCTCATGAGCTGCCGCCCTGCTCGGTCACGGCGGTGCGTCTCGAACGAGGCGAGGAGCACCCCCTGCTCGTCGCCTCGATCAGGCTCGTCCGGGTAGCGGTCGAGGAAGTCGAGGTCGGCGTCATCGTCGTCGTCCTCCTCGTCGACCTCGTGTCGTAGCGGCTCGGCGTATGCCCAGACTGGGGGCTGCCGGCGTGGATGACCTCCGCGCGAGCTGCCCGCGCAACCGTCATGGCGGACCGCCCGGCAGCGGCTGAAGCAGAGGTCAGGACGGAGCCGGAGGTGTGGGCGGAGACGGTGAAGAAAGCGGGGGCAGAGGCGGTACCCTCGTTCCGCAGCTCGGCGCAAAGCTCCCCGCGGAGCTGGGTCGCTCCACGGGCAGCGGCTAGGGCTGCCTGCTCCTCGGCGACCTCGTCGGGAATCGCGGCGTACGCCGCGATCTCCTCGGCGTCGAATGTGAACCGAGCGTAGGCCTGCGCCGCCTGCTCGTCGTTCGGGAAGTGGGCGCGAGCCATCTCGGAGATCCTAGCCCAGCTATTCTCGGGGTGTTCGGCCATTGTGTTTGGTGTAGGATGAGCACCGCCGGCCGGCGACGTCTTATAAAGGCCGCGGCGGGGCGGGATGCCAAAGTCCGGCGCGCGGGAAAGGCTTCCCACCCCGCGCGCGGGAACTGGGTGGCGCGAAACGCCGCCGTGGGCGGGAACGCACCAAACAGCGCGGGAAGCCGGTGCGTCGGCGCTAATTCTACGCCGCCGTTGACAGCGGCTTTAATTGCGTCGGGCCGTTGGGGCTACCTGCAAAACGGACAGCGGACAAATACGAGCCTATTTCCTGTCCACGGCCGACGCAAACGGATCAAATCGGACACGATTTGGTCCCAAAATACGTCGGGCCGTTAGAGATGCCCTAAGCTCTTAATAGGAGAGATCGATCCTTGCATATATGCGTGCAGCAGTTCTGCTTATGGACAAAGCTAGCTTTCATTCACGGTCCCAACCAACGGGTTTATGTACGTAAGCTGATTGAGAATTTGAGGTTACTGTTCCTTGCCAAAAAGAAGATCCGAGGTGACAGTATACTGGGATGGACGGTCGATGCACGTCTGAGGTTGGAGGTAAGATCGACGGGATATGCATCCATCCTGGTGAAATGCTCAGCTATACATATGTCTTCGCTTAAATTGCGATGAGAATATGAGATTCTTGCGTTCGGAACGAAGCCGGTAAAGTTTTTCTTCATTTCCTCAGACAATTATGTAAATGAACTATGTACCAGGTCTCATTTAGTTCCTGAAGTGTATCTCCGTGGATGCAGGAATGCTGGCGAAATACACCCGTGGGCTTAACTCCTTTCCACCTCTTTGTCTAATAGAGGACATCCCAACTTGATTAAAAATTGGATATATCTACACACTAAGTTATGCCTATATACGTTCCATATGGTACACTAGATATGTAACCCGGCAGCGTGGGAGAATGTTGGTTATTATCCAGTGCATCAACATTTTATTTGGCATGTTAGTGCATCTTAATTTAGAGTTCTGCAATATAAAGCTTCAAGTAGCAGCAGCAAGGCAGCACACCGAATTTGATTAGACAAACAATTAACCCACATATTAGGGATGTGCAAAACTCAAACCAGCCCAAACAGTGTCAAACCACCTGCTTCATTTTCTTTCCAAACACTCTAAGGGCATCTCTAGTGGCCGGACGCAAACGAACGTCCGCAGTCTGTTTCTGTCCGTTTTGACCGGGCCCGGGAAAAACCCAGCCCAACGGCCCGATGCAAAATGTCCGACCTGTCCGCGGCGACGCAAACGCGGCCCAAATTTGGACTCGGTTTGCGTCGCCGCGGACAGTCCGCTGTGTACGCGCGTGTCCTCCCCTTTTTAACCGGGCCCCGCGCGGCAGTGACTCCACCCCCAAATCTCTTCCCTCCTCTTTCTCATCCTTCACGCGTCCTTCCATCGACTCCGCCGCCACCCCCAGGACGCCGCCGATTCCACCTCCTGCCCGTCGCCTCCGCCTCGCCATCGCCCTCACCACCCCGCCGGTGGCCTTTGCTCGCACTTCCCGGCGGAAAGGCCACCATTACTGACCGGCGAAGGCTTCGTCCGGGGAGGTCTTCTTCCGCGCCCGCGAGGTGTTCGGCCATTTGTGCCGCCTGTTTTTAGGTACGATCCCGGCCACCTGAGCCATATTACAAGCAATGAAGGGCGCAAATATTCATTTATTGTGCCTATATTACCGTACATGGAGCTGAGCAAGCGGATCCGGAAGTTCTACGAGACCTTCATCGAGCCATCGCCTAACCAGGACTCTGATGATGATACCGAGTTCTTGGTGGCCACGGCAATGGTGATTAACGAGTACACCTACTCGGCGCCGGTGTACAGGGGCTCGGTGAAGGGTCGCGCGCCCAATCTCCTGCGCAACCGAGAGAGGGGACACTACCAGCTCTACCGCTACTATTTCCACCATACAACGCCAGTCTTTGATGCACAAAGATTGTCGGGATGTAATCCCCGGTACCCTAAAGTTATGGTGTTATTATGCTTACCTTAGAGGAAAAAGAGAAGTCCAACGAGTGAGGAGGAGAAAGATAGGGTGATAGGCAAAGAGATGCAACTCGGCGTCACCCCCGGCTTCCCCGACTCGGCGTCACCCACGGCTTCCCCGACTCGGCGTCACCCCCGGCTTTCCCGACTCGGCGTCACCCACGGCTTCCCCGACTCGGCCTCACCCCCGACTTCCCCGACTCGGCTTCCCCGACTCGGCATCACCCCCCGCTTCCCCGACTCGGCGTCACCCCCGACTTCCCCGACTCGGCGTCACCCCCGGCTTCCCCCCCGGCTTCCCCGACCCGGCGTCACCCACGGCTTCCCCGACTCGGGCTCACCCCCGACTTCCCCGACTCGGCTTCCCCGACTCGGCGTCACCCCCGCCTTCCCCGACTCGGCGTCACCCCCGCCTTCCCCGACTCGGCGTCACCCCGACTTCCCCGACTCGGCGTCACTCCCGGCTTCCCCGACTCGGCGTCACCCCCGGCTTTCCCAACTGATACAGATGATTCGGAAGACAGGCGCAAGCAGACAAGACAAGTACGCGCGCCGCACGGGTTCTGCCTGCCCTGAGTGTGACCAGGCATGGCTACAGTGCCCTAGATGTGACAAGAGTACAAGTCATGATGCAGGGAACAGTGCTGACAAGACCCCAGTAGTCATGTCAGCTACAGTGCCAGAATAGTGGTATGTGGGCCACCTCTTGTCCCCTGGGCTCCTCCTATATAAGGAGCACCAGGGGGATAGCCATACAGGGACACGGCCACAGCCGGCCAAGCCACACACGGGCTGCTCTCTTCTCCCCCTTTGCCATTTCCTCCCCAAGACCTCTTAGAGGCAAGTCTAGCTCTGCTCGTGGAGTATTTGTACCGTGTGTATACAGAGGAAGAAATACAACAAATAGGCTAGATGCTGCAGTAGGGGTTTTATCTCCTCACGAGAGCCCCGAAGCAGGGTAAATCCTTGTGTCAATGTGTTCATCTGTGTGTGCTTCTTAGCGCGCTATCCCTCCCCGAATCCTCTAGCGTCCATCGGCCCCACAAATTAGCCTACCCGTAGGCATCTGTCTGTTCACCACGACGACAGTTGGCGCCCACCGTGGGGCCTCAGTGGCGCTTGCTGGACTAATTTTGGACGGGACCTTCTTCATCAACTCGGGGACTCGACATCACCATGGTCCCCACGCCCCAACTCGCTGCCGCACGCAGAGGCCGTTCCGACCTACACCAGCGCTCGCCGTCGACAGATTCCGGGTAACTACCCGACAGTTGCCCGGGTCATGTCGGCTCCGTCGATCTCGACCGCACCAATGATCCGTGAGTATCTTCGTCTGTATCATGTAATTGGCCAGTCTTGAGAGTAACTCGGGGACTGCCCCTTCATGCCTAGCTTATTTGTTAACCCCGGAACGAAATGTCGTAACCCGGGGTCTGTCCTGTAGTGTTGTCTGTGTATTTTTCCCCGGGAGCAAGATGTCTTGACTCGGGGACTGGTTCACCGGTCAGTTATGTTTTTCATCCTAAGTCGGTAGAACAACTCGGGAATTAATTTATCTGTATGCATGTGGTTTATGTCTGTTTGTTCCGACTTATTTGTATGTCGGCACTCCGAGGTGAACTCGGGGATTGCCCTGTTATTTATATGCATGCCTGTTGTTTGTATAGTTTGTCTGTCGGCAATCCGAGATAAACTCGGGGACTGCCTTGCCTATCTGCATGTATGTTGTTGTTTATGTTGTCCATATACCGAATAGCTTTCAACCTTGTTTCAAAGTTCAAGTAATGTATGCTATCCGAAATGATCTTGTGACTCAACTGACGAACGCCTAGAATGGTAGTCAAGGGCAGAGGTTGTGGAGTGTAGTAAACATGAAAACATACTCGGGAACTCGGTCTAGAAAGTAATTCGGCATATGTTGTCTGTGTGTTTTCCCCGGAGCAAGATGTCTTGACCCGGGGACTAGCCCGCCAGTGCATTCTGTTCTTTCTGCTAGATCTCTAGAATAGCTCGGGGACTCGGTGAAAATCGAGTCAGCATCGTAATGCATAGCTTCGCGGGTCATTGTAATTTATGTCTTGTGCTATACTTGGTGTGATCAGGTAAATAGAATCATTACTCTTGTTAAGTATATATGTGCCTGAACTAACATTGAAGGGTGATGTCGGCTTTACCGAGAGAGTGTTCATCTCAAAGGTCTTGGTTATGTCGGTTATTATGTCGGTTATCTCGGATCCATCTTATATTTATTATGGCCTGAAAGTATATCCCGGACTATCTTTGATGTCGGTTTGCCGAGTTATGAATGGCCTGTTACACCGTGTTGTCGCTTATGTCGGTAAGATTTAATTTGATTGGATATTTATAATTGTCGCTCCTGTTGGATATTCATTATATATGTATGCATGAACTAACATTGAAAGGTGACGTCGGTTTTACCGAGAGAGTGCTCATGTCAAAAGTCTTGGTTATGACAGTTATCTCGGATCCATCTTGTATTTTGCTATTACCTCAAGATCACCGTTTATGTCGGTTCGCCACTGTATCACGACATCTTTCCATATCCCGGATCGCCGTTTATTTCGGTTCGCCACTGTATCACGACATCCTTCCATATCCCAGATCGCCGTTTATTTCGGTTTGCCACAGTATCACGGCATCTTTCCATATCTCAGATCATCGTTTGTGTTGGTTTGTCAAGGGCAACATGTGTGAGTTGCCCAGAGTGGCCGAGGTACCGAGACATGTGTGAGTTGCACAGAGTGGCCGAGTTACCGAGACATGTGTGATATGCCCAGATTGGCCGAGATATCCTTATGTCAAACCAGCAGTGGCTGGAGACATCTATGTCGGTAAGTGCCCAGAGTGGCTACCGGACATCCGAGACACCCGAGATACCCTTATGTCAAACCAGCAGTGGCTGGAGACATCTATGTCGGTAAGTGCCCAGAGTGGCTACCAGACATTCGAGACACCCGAGATACCCCTATGTCAAACCAGCAGTGGCTGAAGACATCTATATCGGTAAAACGCCCAGAGTGGCTAAAGAACCGGCATATGATTGTATTTTTGCAGGTACAATGAGGAGTACGTGAAGATGGTGGTGTGGTTATTTTTTCTAAGTCTACGCACGACTCTGCGAGACCCCCGCAGCCTCGGGGACTATTGTCGGGGATGTAATCCCCGGTACTCTAAAGTTATGGTGTTATTATGCTTACCTTAGAGGAAAAAGAGAAGTCGAACGAGTGTGGAGGAGAAAGATAGGGTGATAGGCAAAGAGATGCAACTCGACGTCACCCCCGGCTTCCCCGACTCGGCGTCACCCCCGACTTCCCCGACTCGGCTTCCCCGACTCGGCGTCACCCCCGGCTTCCCCGACTCGGCGTCACCCCCGGCTTCCCCGACTCGGCGTCACCCCCGGCTTTCCCGACTGGTACAGATGATTCGGAAGACAGGCGCAAGCAGACAAGACAAGTACGCGCGCCGCACGGGTTCTGCCTGCCCTGAGTGTGACCAGGCATGGCTACAGTGCCCTAGATGTGACAAGAGTACAAGTCATGATGTAGGGAACAGTGCTGACAAGACCCCAGTAGTCATGTCAGCTACAGTGCCAGAATAGTGGCATGTGGGCCACCTCTTGTCCCCTGGGCTCCTCCTATATAAGGAGCACCAGGGGGATGGCCACAGAGGGACACGGCCACAGCCGGCCAAGCCACACACGGGCTGCTCTCTTCTCCCCCTTTGCCATTTCCTCCCCAAGACCTCTTAGATGCAAGTCTAGCTCTGCTCGTGGAGTATTTGTACCGCGTGTATACAGAGAAAGAAATACAACAAATAGGCTAGATGCTGCAGTAGGGGTTTTATCTCCTCACGAGAGCCCCGAAACAGGGTAAATCCTTGTGTCAATGTGTTCATCTGTGTGTGCTTCTTAGCGCGCTATCCCTCCACGAATCCTCTAGCGTCCACCGGCCCCACAAATTAGCCTACCCGTAGGCATCTGTCTGTTCACCGCGACGACAAAGATTCCGACGCCGCTTCCGGATGTCAAGGCCGCTGTTCTTGCGGATTATGAGCGGGGTGAAGGCCCAGGACAACTACTTCGTCGCCAGGCGCGATGCCACCGGTATGGTTGGCTTCACCTCCTATCAAAAATGTTATGCTGCTATTCGCATGCTTGCATATGGAGTTGTCGGTGATCTCGTCGATGAGTATCTGCGGATGAGAGAGTCCACCTGCCTTGAGTCCATGTACAGATTTTGCAAAGCTGTCATAGATGTTTTTGGCGATGTTTACCTTAGAGAGCCCACAGTTGAGAACACCGCTAGGCTGCTGTCGATCAACAAGGAAAGAGGGTTTCCGGGGATGATAGGAAGTATTGACTGCATGCATTGGGAGTGGAAGAACTGTCCATTTGCATGGCAAGGCCAGTATAGTGGGCATGCCGAGGGCTGCACTGTCATCCTTGAGGCCGTGGCATCACAAGATCTTTGGATCTGACACTCTTTCTTTGGCATAGCAGGCTCCCACAATGACATCAATGTGCTCCAGCGTTCTCCTGTCTTTGCTAGGCTAGCGGAGGGCGATGCTCAGGTGATTAACTATGAGATCAATGGTCATCCGTACAACAAGTGCTACTACCTTGCTGATGGCATCTATCCCGATTGGTCTGCTTTTGTGAGGACAATTCGTGAGCCCGTGGAGGAGAAAAATAGGAGGTTTACCAAGCGTCAGGAAGCATGCTGGAAGGATGTGGAGCGTGCATTTGGTGTGCTCCAATCTAGGTGGGCTATTGTTCGCCACCTTGCGAGGACTTGGAGCACAGAGGTGATGTGGGAGGTCATGTCTGCTTGTGTGATCATGCATAACATGATCGCTGAGGATGAGCGCGACGATGGAATCCATGACCAAGGGTGGGAGTTTCAATGTGAGTTGGTTGTAGCACATCCAGAAGCTGCTACATTTGAGGAATTACTCCATGTACACGAGGAGATCCGTGACCGTGGTACTCACCAGCAGCTCCAGAGCGATTTGATTGAACACAAGTGGGTATTGGCAGGAATCATCCCCGGAGTCCCTCCATTTATTTGAACTATATTTGTTGTATAAACCATGTTTGTTTAAACTATGTTTTATCTTCTCAATTGTTGTAGCACTCATATTCTTATTATTTGAATGTTCGAGTTGATGAATTTTACATTCATTTATATGCAATTCTATACTATTTCTCATTCGGTTTGAAAAAAAAACAGAGCGGCCAAAATGCGTCGGGCCGCTGGGCTGGGGCGCGACCAAAACGGACAATGGGGCGGACAGAGCACATTTCCTGACCACGGCCCGACGCAAACGGACCAAATCGGACACGATTTGGGTCCAAAATGCGTCGGGCCACTGGAGATGCCCTAAAGGCCCAAATTCTCACCAGGTTTAGTTAAAAAAATCAACTAGGCCCAAACTATATAAACCAGCAAACAGTTTATTTACACTGGCCTACCGCATATGTTATTTTATGGTACAATGAGGTTCAAAGGACAGCAAATTTTACTTTTCTGTCGTCTCAATACGAAGTCGTATGAATAAGACCCACACAAAATACATAACAACACATTAAAGTCAAAATTAACATAACAGAACCCGACTAGCGGTACGAGCGGTCATAGATGATCGTACCACGAGAAATAGAGCTCGAGGATAGCTGGACCTTATAGGTTGGGAGGTGATTGCTTTGAAAACATAGGAGTTAAGAAAAAAATATGAAGATTGGGAGGTGATTGCTCAACATATATGACACCCATCTCCAAAGGCAGCCGCACTATCTGAAAAGGAAATCTTACCACCTAAGTGGGTTAAGATGTAAATGACATGTAATTAAGGGGACTAGCAAAATAGGGGATTGGTGGCCATTTTATTTTTTCAGAAGAGAGTTATTTACAATGGAGCTATGTAATAGCTATGCATGCCTAATTTAGTATCCTAAAGGCTTCTTTGGATCACAGGATTAGAAAACAGAGAAATTAAAAAACACCGAAATTTGATAGGATTGCATGTGCAAAACCACATATTGCAAAACAGAGAAAAACTAGAGGTTAGATGAAACACGGGAAAAATACGGGAAAAGTGTCTCGATCCTACGCGAATGAGTGTAAAAAAGAGATAAGAGTGGATGTTGAAATTCCTATGAAATTGGGTTGTAGGAATGCAATACATATAAGAATTTTGGAGCTGTCATTCTTTTAATCCAAAGGGATTCCTCGGGAAAAAAACCCTATGCAATGAAATCCTTCAATCTTTCTATGAAATTTCTTCAATCCAAAGACGGACTAACATTAATATTTGCATGAGAGGATATGCACTTTTGAATTCATGTCTATACTTTTACTAGGTGCAATGTGTAATGTATACAATCATATTTACATACAAAATTAATGTACATTCTAGATCCAAATATGTGTGAACTATTTCTTAGGAAGATAAAATATCGTTAGTGATGTCGGCGTCCCTAGAAGTCGAATGCTAGTGCCTTGTGGCGATTCAGATCATCTAAGTACCTCCTTGGTGTCGGTACATCATAGACGTCAGTTTCATGGTGGTCGGCGGTCCGATCGCTGCTGGCCTTCTCGTGTCCCACGAGTCGCCCATGTGTCTCCTCCTCTCCTTGCAGCATTCTTACTACCTTCATTAATTTGGGGAGTTTGAATACTTGTTTTATAAAATTGTTGTCAAATAAAATTCTCGGATGGAACTAAGATTTATATAACCATAAATTCTCATATGCAACTAAGATTTAAATTTGTATAACCCTAAAAAAAAAAGAGTTTATATGATTACTCCAAACAGAAAGTAAATGTGAAAGTGGATACAGTTATACAAGAATATGAGAAACGCGTACGTCTGGTAGCTAGAGTACCTGGCTCATTTGAGGCCTCTGGGCCGGGGAGTTGTGGATGCAGAGTTCGGCCGCATGGGTGACGCGGCCGAGCTGCTCCACATCGTATCGACCACCCAAGGCAGGGTCGACCATCTTTAGAGTCTCATCCTTGTTGCCGAGGAACTGTCGAACCTGCCGGAGATATATCGAGTTCAACTATCCGAGTCAAAAATAAGAATCTTTTTTGGGCGAATTAAGACAAGATGAATTAATCGAGGATTGAACTATCTAATTGCGCGTGCCAGCATTAAGTAAGTTCGGGGGTTAGATTGTTCATAATATGATAGACTGAACAAGGCAGGTAGGTGAATAGGCAAGACAAACCCATGTGACGAGGCTGAGGCTTCTGCTATCTATGGCGCGGCGGCCGGTAAGGAGCTCGAGCAGCACGACGCCGAAGGCGAACACGTCCGTCTTCTCGTTGAAGATGCCATGCGTCGTGTATTCAGGCGGCACGTACCTATACATTGTTCCACTATTATAATTCGTATGTACTGTAGTAACTTGCAAACCAGCAAATTGATTGATGATGATTGTGAGATAGAGACAAGCTAGCAGACCGACCGACCCAAATGTTCCTTCGAAGGTGGTCACTTGGTAGTGCGTCATCTTCGCCGGCAGCCACTTTGCTAGCCCAAAATCACATATCTGAAGACGAAGAAGAGAATCGTAACCTTCTCGATCAGATGGAGGTTATTAGATAAAAAATGGCGGGAAGTATTCAACATTCAAATTGAATTATTCAACTAGGATGAACCAGAGGCTCGTAGTCGTCTTTGAGCAGGATGTTGTCTGGCTTGACGTCCCGGTGCACGATCCTCCTAGCGCACCGCTCGTGGAGGTACTCCAGCCCGCAGGCCGCGCCGACGGCCACCCTGTACCTGGCCTCCCACGGCATGGTCCCCTCCTCCTCGCCCGCGCCGCCGCCGTAGTGCCCGTGGAGCCGGCGTGACAGGCACCCAAGGCGGGAGAACGGGAACACCAGGTGCTGGCCGCCCTCCAGCCCCACGCCGACGAGCCTCGCAACGTTCGGGTGGCGCACGTTCACCGCGTGCCCCAGCTCCGACAGGAAGCTCTCCACCCGGTCCTTCTTCTCCGGCGCCGGCAGCAGCTTCTTCACGGCCACCAGCTGCCCGTCGGGGAGGACGCCGCGGTACACCTTGGCGTGCCCGCCCCTGCCCACCACGTTCTCCTTGCTGAAGTTGCGGGTGGCCTTCTTCAGCTCCGAAAGGGAGAAGGTCCGGAAGGACAGCCTCAGCGTGCACAGCTCGTGCTGCTCCACGTTCACCTGCCCCGCCGTCGGCCACCGCCACTTGCCGGTGCCGCCGCCGCCACGGATGCTGAAGCTCATGCCGGAGGCGAGCCGGCGCTTCGTCCTGGACCTCCACGCCTCCATCGCGCCCTTCCACTGGCCCGGAGCCTCCTCGTCCTGCGGTGACGCTGCCGTGGACGGCTCCTCCGTGTACGCAGCCACAACTCCCGCCGTCGTCGACGTCTCCGCCGTGCAGCCATTTTCGCTTGTCGTCGTCGTGCATCTGTCGAGGACGCTTCTCGGTGAAACCAGATCGTCGCTGCTTTGCCGTGACGACTTGCCGCCACCGCCGATGTTCTTATGCGACATGGCTGGTGTTGATCGACAGATCAATAGATCAAATCCATGGAGTGCATCAAAGAAAAAGAGGGAAAATCAATCAAATTCATTCTTACATTTGTCTGAAGAATCATGTCGCGGCTCCGTCGCCATGGAATCTTGGATCTTTTACCCGCTGGGTCTAATCCATCGTCAAGCTGTGGTCGTTCCCCGCTCTGATCTCTCTTCTTTTTTCCCTTCCGAATATCGGGGTTTGCTGCAAAAATGGCCATCTTATTTTGGAGCGTGCATAATCGTGCGCGCGTGAGAGGGCAAAGCAAGAATGCTGCAAAGGTGTTTTGGCGCGAAGTCTGCGCTACACCTCTTCTTCAACCAACTTGAAACGTGGCCAAAGCACACGCACTACGGGAGTGACAGCTCAGCCCGACGGCAATTATAACGCCGACGGCCAAATGTCGGGGCCGTCGGCGTCACAACATAACACCGACGGCTCGAGAAACACCGTCGGGCTCAAAGTGCCGTCGGCGTCCTAGTGGTGAGCCCGACGGCCACCGTCGGGCTCAGAGTGCCGTCAGCGTCACATCAATGAGCCCGACGGCCACCGTCGGCGTCAAAACACCGTCGGACTACTGCCCCCGCGTGGACGTCTGAACGCAGCGATCTGGCGGCGCCGTAACCACCCACTCTGACGCCGACGGCAATACCGTCGGGCTCAATACACTATTTTCCAGTTTTTCTTAAAATATTAGATTACATTCAAAAATATTATTTGTAGGGGTACTAAATCACAATAAATAACATAAGAACTAATTTGTACAAATATTGTGATCAAATGTGGCCATAATATAAGGACACATATGCGGGTATCTCCGGGGTTTTGTTGTGGCGGGGTTCCGGAACTTAGAGGTGAAAACCCCCGTTTCGGGTGTCGGGCATGAAATCGTGCGACGGAACACATGAAATGTTGGTTTTCTATGATCCAATAAACCAGCCTAACACAACCAAGCAAAAAAAATCATGCGTCTACCCCCTCTCGGCGCCGTTTAGAGGGGTAGATCGACAGGTCAGACTTTTCTCCAGCGGGAGTAGGGTTTCGCCGTAGAGGGGGTCCGGAGCGTCAAGACCCCATCTAAAATATGTATACTAGTGTGTTGGTAGTTTGTGGGAACCAAGATACATCTCCGAGGTGCGACCCGCTTCACTGACCCCTCTTACTCCGTAGTAAGTTCTTGCACTTAGAGGTGAAAACCCCCGTTTCGGGTGTCAGGCATGGAATCGTGCGACGGAACACATGAAATGTTGGTTTTTTATGGTCCAACATACCAACCTAACACAACCAAGCAAAAAAATTCATGCGTCTACCCCCTCCCGGCGCCATTTAGAGGGGTAGATCGACAGGTCAGACTTTTCTCCAGCGGGAGTAGGGTTTCGCCGTAGAGGGGGTCCGGAGCGTCAAGACCCCATCAAAACTTGCATAGACCCCTAAACTATGTATACTAGTGTGTTGGTAGTTTGTGGGAACCAAGATACATCTCCGAGGTGCGACCCGCTTCACTGACCCCTCTTACTCCGTAGTAAGTTCTTGCACTTAGAGGTGAAAACCCCCGTTTCGGGTGTCGGGCATGGAATCGTGCGACGGAACACATGAAATGTTGGTTTTTTATGGTCCAACATACCAACCTAACACAACGAAGCAAAAAAATTCATGCGTCTACCCCCTCCCGGCGCCGTTTAGAGGGGTAGATCGACAGGTCAGACTTTTCTCCAGCGGGAGTAGGGTTTCGCCGTAGAGGGGGTCCGGAGCGTCAAGACCCCATCAAAACTTGCATAGACCCCTAAACTATGTATACTAGTGTGTTGGTAGTTTGTGGGAACCAAGATACATCTCCGAGGTGCGACCCGCTTCACTGACCCCTCTTACTCCGTAGTAAGTTCTTGCACTTAGAGGTGAAAACCCCCGTTTCGGGTGTCGGGCATGGAATCGTGCGACGGAACACATGAAATGTTGGTTTTTTATGGTCCAACATACCAACCTAACACAACCAAGCAAAAAAATTCATGCGTCTACCCCCTCCCGGCGCCGTTTAGAGGGGTAGATCGACAGGTCAGACTTTTCTCCATCGGGAGTAGGGTTTCGCCGTAGAGGGGGTCCGGAGCGTCAAGACCCCATCAAAACTTGCATAGACCCCTAAACTATGTATACTAGTGTGTTGGTAGTTTGTGGGAACCAAGATACATCTCCGAGGTGCGACCCGCTTCACTGACCCCTCTTACTCCGTAGTAAGTTCTTGCACTTAGAGGTGAAAACCCCCGTTTCGGGTGTCGGGCATGGAATCGTGCGACGGAACACATGAAATGTTGGTTTTTTATGGTCCAACATACCAACCTAACACAACCAAGCAAAAAAAATCATGCGTCTACCCCCTCCCGGCGCCGTTTAGAGGGGTAGATCGACAGGTCAGACTTTTCTCCAGCGGGAGTAGGGTTTCGCCGTAGAGGGGGTCCGGAGCGTCAAGACCCCATCAAAACTTGCATAGACCCCTAAACTATGTATACTAGTGTGTTGGTAGTTTGTGGGAACCAAGATACATCTCCGAGGTGCGACCCGCTTCACTGACCCCTCTTACTCCGTAGTAAGTTCTTGCACTTAGAGGTGAAAACCCCCGTTTCGGGTGTCGGGCATGGAATCGTGCGACGGAACACATGAAATGTTGGTTTTTTATGGTCCAACATACCAACCTAACACAACGAAGCAAAAAAATTCATGCGTCTACCCCCTCCCGGCGCCGTTTAGAGGGGTAGATCGACAGGTCAGACTTTTCTCCAGCGGGAGTAGGGTTTCGCCGTAGAGGGGGTCCGGAGCGTCAAGACCCCATCAAAACTTGCATAGACCCCTAAACTATGTATACTAGTGTGTTGGTAGTTTGTGGGAACCAAGATACATCTCCGAGGTGCGACCCGCTTCACTGACCCCTCTTACTCCGTAGTAAGTTCTTGCACTTAGAGGTGAAAACCCCCGTTTCGGGTGTCGGGCATGGAATCGTGCGACGGAACACATGAAATGTTGGTTTTTTATGGTCCAACATACCAACCTAACACAACGAAGCAAAAAAATTCATGCGTCTACCCCCTCCCGGCGCCGTTTAGAGGGGTAGATCGACAGGTCAGACTTTTCTCCAGCGGGAGTAGGGTTTCGCCGTAGAGGGGGTCCGGAGCGTCAAGACCCCATCAAAACTTGCATAGACCCCTAAACTATGTATACTAGTGTGTTGGTAGTTTGTGGGAACCAAGATACATCTCCGAGGTGCGACCCGCTTCACTGACCCCTCTTACTCCGTAGTAAGTTCTTGCACTTAGAGGTGAAAACCCCCGTTTCGGGTGTCGGGCATGGAATCGTGCGACGGAACACATGAAATGTTGGTTTTTTATGGTCCAACATACCAACCTAACACAACCAAGCAAAAAAATTCATGCGTCTACCCCCTCCCGGCGCCGTTTAGAGGGGTAGATTGACAGGTCAGACTTTTCTCCAGCGGGAGTAGGGTTTCGCCGTAGAGGGGGTCCGGAGCGTCAAGACCCCATCAAAACTTTCATAGACCCCTAAAATATGTATACTAGTGTGTTGGTAGTTTGTGGGAACCAAGATACATCTCCGAGGTGCGACCCGCTTCACTGACCCCTCTTACTCCGTAGTAAGTTCTTGCACTTAGAGGTGAAAACCCCCGTTTCGGGTGTCGGGCATGGAATCGTGCGACGGAACACATGAAATGTTGGTTTTTTATGGTCCAACATACCAACCTAACACAACCAAGCAAAAAAATTCATGCGTCTACCCCCTCCCGGCGCCGTTTAGAGGGGTAGATCGACAGGTCAGACTTTTCTCCAGCGGGAGTAGGGTTTCGCCGTAGAGGGGGTCCAGAGCGTCAAGACCCCATCAAAACTTGCATAGACCCCTAAACTATGTATACTAGTGTGTTGGTAGTTTGTGGGAACCAAGATACATCTCCGAGGTGCGACCCGCTTCACTGACCCCTCTTACTCCGTAGTAAGTTCTTGCACTTAGAGGTGAAAACCCCCGTTTCGGGTGTCGGGCATGGAATCGTGCGACGGAACACATGAAATGTTGGTTTTTTATGGTCCAACATACCAACCTAACACAACCAAGCAAAAAAATTCATGCGTCTACCCCCTCCCGGCGCCGTTTAGAGGGGTAGATCGACAGGTCAGACTTTTCTCCAGCGGGAGTAGGGTTTCGCCGTAGAGGGGGTCCGGAGCGTCAAGACCCCATCAAAACTTGCATAGAACCCTAAACTATGTATACTAGTGTTTTGGTAGTTTGTGGGAACCAAGATACATCTCCGAGGTGCGACCCGCTTCACTGACCCCTCTTACTCCATAGTAAGTTCTTGCACTTAGAGGTGAAAACCCCCGTTTCGGGTGTCGGGCATGGAATCGTGCGACGGAACACATGAAATGTTGGTTCCCCATGGTCCAACATACCAACCTAACACAACCAAGCAAAAAAATTCATGCGTCTACCCCCTCCCGGCGCCGTTTAGAGGGGTAGATCGACAGGTCAGACTTTTCTCCAGCGGGAGTAGGGTTTCGCCGTAGAGGGGGTCCGGAGCGTCAAGACCCCATCAAAACTTGCATAGACCCCTAAACTATGTATACTAGTGTGTTGGTAGTTTGTGGGAACCAAGATACATCTCCGAGGTGCGACCCGCTTCACTGACCCCTCTTACTCCGTAGTAAGTTCTTGCACTTAGAGGTGAAAACCCCCGTTTCGGGTGTCGGGCATGGAATCGTGCGACGGAACACATGAAATGTTGGTTTTTTATGGTCCAACATACCAACCTAACACAACCAAGCAAAAAAAATCATGCGTCTACCCCCTCCCGGCGCCGTTTAGAGGGGTAGATCGACAGGTCAGACTTTTCTCCAGCGGGAGTAGGGTTTCGCCGTAGAGGGGGTCCGGAGCGTCAAGACCCCATCAAAACTTGCATAGACCCCTAAACTATGTATACTAGTGTGTTGGTAGTTTGTGGGAACCAAGATACATCTCCGAGGTGCGACCCGCTTCACTGACCCCTCTTACTCCGTAGTAAGTTCTTACACTTAGAGGTGAAAACCCCCGTTTCGGGTGTCGGGCATGGAATCGTGCGACGGAACACATGAAATGTTGGTTCCCCATGGTCCAACATACCAACCTAACACAACCAAGCAAAAAAATTCATGCGTCTACCCCCTCCCGGCGCCGTTTAGAGGGGTAGATCGACAGGTCAGACTTTTCTCCAGCGGGAGTAGAGTTTCGCCGTAGAGGGGGTCCGGAGCGTCAAGACCCCATCAAAACTTGCATAGACCCCTAAACTATGTATACTAGTGTGTTGGTAGTTTGTGGGAACCAAGATACATCTCCGAGGTGCGACCCGCTTCACTGACCCCTCTTACTCCGTAGTAAGTTCTTGCACTTAGAGGTGAAAACCCCCGTTTCGGGTGTCGGGCATGGAATCGTGCGACGGAACACATGAAATGTTGGTTCCCCATGGTCCAACATACCAACCTAACACAACGAAGCAAAAAAATTCATGCGTCTACCCCCTCCCGGCGCCGTTTAGAGGGGTAGATCGACAGGTCAGACTTTTCTCCAGCGGGAGTAGGGTTTCGCCGTAGAGGGGGTCCGGAGCGTCAAGACCCCATCAAAACTTGCATAGACCCCTAAACTATGTATACTAGTGTGTTGGTAGTTTGTGGGAACCAAGATACATCTCCGAGGTGCGACCCGCTTCACTGACCCCTCTTACTCCGTAGTAAGTTCTTGCACTTAGAGGTGAAAACCCCCGTTTCGGGTGTCGGGCATGGAATCGTGCGACGGAACACATGAAATGTTGGTTTTTTATGGTCCAACATACCAACCTAACACAACCAAGCAAAAAAATTCATGCGTCTACCCCCTCCCGGCGCCGTTTAGAGGGGTAGATTGACAGGTCAGACTTTTCTCCAGCGGGAGTAGGGTTTCGCCGTAGAGGGGGTCCGGAGCGTCAAGACCCCATCAAAACTTGCATAGACCCCTAAACTATGTATACTAGTGTGTTGGTAGTTTGTGGGAACCAAGATACATCTCCGAGGTGCGACCCGCTTCACTGACCCCTCTTACTCCGTAGTAAGTTCTTGCACTTAGAGGTGAAAACCCCCGTTTCGGGTGTCGGGCATGGAATCGTGCGACGGAACACATGAAATGTTGGTTTTTTATGGTCCAACATACCAACCTAACACAACCAAGAAAAAAAATTCATGCGTCTACCCCCTCCCGGCGCCGTTTAGAGGGGTAGATCGACAGGTCAGACTTTTCTCCAGCGGGAGTAGGGTTTCGCCGTAGAGGAGGTCCGGAGCGTCAAGACCCCATCAAAACTTGCATAGACCCCTAAACTATGTATACTAGTGTGTTGGTAGTTTGTGGGAACCAAGATACATCTCCGAGGTGCGACCCGCTTCACTGACCCCTCTTACTCCGTAGTAAGTTCTTGCACTTAGAGGTGAAAACCCCCGTTTCGGGTGTCGGGCATGGAATCGTGCGACGGAACACATGAAATCTTGGTTTTTTATGGTCCAACATACCAACCTAACACAACCAAGCAAAAAAATTCATGCGTCTACCCCCTCCCGGCGCCGTTTAGAGGGGTAGATCGACAGGTCAGACTTTTCTCCAGCGGGAGTAGGGTTTCGCCGTAGAGGGGGTCCAGAGCGTCAAGACCCCATCAAAACTTGCATAGACCCCTAAACTATGTATACTAGTGTGTTGGTAGTTTGTGGGAACCAAGATACATCTCCGAGGTGCGACCCGCTTCACTGACCCCTCTTACTCCGTAGTAAGTTCTTGCACTTAGAGGTGAAAACCCCCGTTTCGGGTGTCGGGCATGGAATCGTGCGACGGAACACATGAAATGTTGGTTTTTTATGGTCCAACATACCAACCTAACACAACCAAGCAAAAAAATTCATGCGTCTACCCCCTCCCGGCGCCGTTTAGAGGGGTAGATCGACAGGTCAGACTTTTCTCCAGCGGGAGTAGGGTTTCGCCGTAGATTGGGTCCGGAGCGTCAAGACCCCATCAAAACTTGCATAGAACACTAAACTATGTATACTAGTGTTTTGGTAGTTTGTGGGAACCAAGATACATCTCCGAGGTGCGACCCGCTTCACTGACCCCTCTTACTCCATAGTAAGTTCTTGCACTTAGAGGTGAAAACCCCCGTTTCGGGTGTCGGGCATGGAATCGTGCGACGGAACACATGAAATGTTGGTTCCCCATGGTCCAACATACCAACCTAACACAACCAAGCAAAAAAATTCATGCGTCTACCCCCTCCCGGCGCCGTTTAGAGGGGTAGATCGACAGGTCAGACTTTTCTCCAGCGGGAGTAGGGTTTCGCCGTAGAGGGGGTCCGGAGCGTCAAGACCCCATCAAAACTTGCATAGACCCCTAAACTATGTATACTAGTGTGTTGGTAGTTTGTGGGAACCAAGATACATCTCCGAGGTGCGACCCGCTTCACTGACCCCTCTTACTCCGTAGTAAGTTCTTGCACTTAGAGGTGAAAACCCCCGTTTCGGGTGTCGGGCATGGAATCGTGCGACGGAACACATGAAATGTTGGTTTTTTATGGTCCAACATACCAACCTAACACAACCAAGCAAAAAAAATCATGCGTCTACCCCCTCCCGGCGCCGTTTAGAGGGGTAGATCGACAGGTCAGACTTTTCTCCAGCGGGAGTAGGGTTTCGCCGTAGAGGGGGTCCGGAGCGTCAAGACCCCATCAAAACTTGCATAGACCCCTAAACTATGTATACTAGTGTGTTGGTAGTTTGTGGGAACCAAGATACATCTCCGAGGTGCGACCCGCTTCACTGACCCC
The DNA here is from genome assembly GCA_026929855.1 of Poa annua. Lineage (NCBI taxonomy): Eukaryota > Viridiplantae > Streptophyta > Magnoliopsida > Poales > Poaceae > Poa > Poa annua. Next base: position 60,784,791 of record CM049434.1, read on the forward strand.
TCTTACTCCGTAGTAAGTTCTTGCACTTAGAGGTGAAAACCCCCGTTTCGGGTGTCGGGCATGGAATCGTGCGACGGAACACATGAAATGTTGGTTCCCCATGGTCCAACATACCAACCTAACACAACCAAGCAAAAAAATTCATGCGTCTACCCCCTCCCGGCGCCGTTTAGAGGGGTAGATCGACAGGTCAGACTTTTCTCCAGCGGGAGTAGAGTTTCGCCGTAGAGGGGGTCCGGAGCGTCAAGACCCCATCAAAACTTGCATAGACCCCTAAACTATGTATACTAGTGTGTTGGTAGTTTGTGGGAACCAAGATACATCTCCGAGGTGCGACCCGCTTCACTGACCCCTCTTACTCCGTAGTAAGTTCTTGCACTTAGAGGTGAAAACCCCCGTTTCGGGTGTCGGGCATGGAATCGTGCGACGGAAACACATGAAATGTTGGTTCCCCATGGTCCAACATACCAACCTAACACAACCAAGCAAAAAAATTCATGCGTCTACCCCCTCCCGGCGCCGTTTAGAGGGGTAGATCGACAGGTCAGACTTTTCTCCAGCGGGAGTAGGGTTTCGCCGTAGAGGGGGTCCGGAGCGTCAAGACCCCATCAAAACTTGCATAGACCCCTAAACTATGTATACTAGTGTGTTGGTAGTTTGTGGGAACCAAGATACATCTCCGAGGTGCGACCCGCTTCACTGACCCCTCTTACTCCGTAGTAAGTTCTTGCACTTAGAGGTGAAAACCCCCGTTTCGGGTGTCGGGCATGGAATCGTGCGACGGAACACATGAAATGTTGGTTTTTTATGGTCCAACATACCAACCTAACACAACCAAGCAAAAAAATTCATGCGTCTACCCCCTCCCGGCGCCGTTTAGAGGGGTAGATCGACAGGTCAGACTTTTCTCCAGCGGGAGTAGGGTTTCGCCGTAGAGGGGGTCCGGAGCGTCAAGACCCCATAAAAACTTGCATAGACCCCTAAACTATGTATACTAGTGTGTTGGTAGTTTGTGGGAACCAAGATACATCTCCGAGGTGCGACCCGCTTCACTGACCCCTCTTACTCCGTAGTAAGTTCTTGCACTTAGAGGTGAAAACCCCCGTTTCGGGTGTCGGGCATGGAATCGTGCGACGGAACACATGAAATGTTGGTTTTTTATGGTCCAACATACCAACCTAACACAACCAAGCAAAAAAAATCATGCGTCTACCCCCTCCCGGCGCCGTTTAGAGGGGTAGATCGACAGGTCAGACTTTTCTCCAGCGGGAGTAGGGTTTCGCCGTAGAGGGGGTCCGGAGCGTCAAGACCCCATCAAAACTTGCATAGACCCCTAAACTATGTATACTAGTGTGTTGGTAGTTTGTGGGAACCAAGATACATCTCCGAGGTGCGACCCGCTTCACTGACCCCTCTTACTCCGTAGTAAGTTCTTGCACTTAGAGGTGAAAACCCCCGTTTCGGGTGTCGGGCATGGAATCGTGCGACGGAACACATGAAATGTTGGTTTTTTATGGTCCAACATACCAACCTAACACAACGAAGCAAAAAAATTCATGCGTCTACCCCCTCCCGGCGCCGTTTAGAGGGGTAGATCGACAGGTCAGACTTTTCTCCAGCGGGAGTAGGGTTTCGCCGTAGAGGGGGTCCGGAGCGTCAAGACCCCATCAAAACTTGCATAGACCCCTAAACTATGTATACTAGTGTGTTGGTAGTTTGTGGGAACCAAGATACATCTCCGAGGTGCGACCCGCTTCACTGACCCCTCTTACGCCGTAGTAAGTTCTTGCACTTAGAGGTGAAAACCCCCGTTTCGGGTGTCGGGCATGGAATCGTGCGACGGAACACATGAAATGTTGGTTTTTTATGGTCCAACATACCAACCTAACACAACCAAGCAAAAAAATTCATGCGTCTACCCCCTCCCGGCGCCGTTTAGAGGGGTAGATCGACAGGTCAGACTTTTCTCCATCGGGAGTAGGGTTTCGCCGTAGAGGGGGTCCGGAGCGTCAAGACCCCATCAAAACTTGCATAGACCCCTAAACTATGTATACTAGTGTGTTGGTAGTTTGTGGGAACCAAGATACATCTCCGAGGTGCGACCCGCTTCACTGACCCCTCTTACTCCGTAGTAAGTTCTTGCACTTAGAGGTGAAAACCCCCGTTTCGGGTGTCGGGCATGGAATCGTGCGACGGAACACATGAAATGTTGGTTTTTTATGGTCCAACATACCAACCTAACACAACCAAGCAAAAAAAATCATGCGTCTACCCCCTCCCGGCGCCGTTTAGAGGGGTAGATCGACAGGTCAGACTTTTCTCCAGCGGGAGTAGGGTTTCGCCGTAGAGGGGGTCCGGAGCGTCAAGACCCCATCAAAACTTGCATAGACCCCTAAACTATGTATACTAGTGTGTTGGTAGTTTGTGGGAACCAAGATACATCTCCGAGGTGCGACCCGCTTCACTGACCCCTCTTACTCCGTAGTAAGTTCTTGCACTTAGAGGTGAAAACCCCCGTTTCGGGTGTCGGGCATGGAATCGTGCGACGGAACACATGAAATGTTGGTTCCCCATGGTCCAACATACCAACCTAACACAACCAAGCAAAAAAATTCATGCGTCTACCCCCTCCCGGCGCCGTTTAGAGCGGTCGATCGACAGGTCAGACTTTTCTCCAGCGGGAGTAGGGTTTCGCCGTAGAGGGGGTCCGGAGCGTCAAGACCCCATCAAAACTTGCATAGACCCCTAAACTATGTATACTAGTGTGTTGGTAGTTTGTGGGAACCAAGATACATCTCCGAGGTGCGACCCGCTTCACTGACCCCTCTTACTCCGTAGTAAGTTCTTGCACTTAGAGGTGAAAACCCCCGTTTCGGGTGTCGGGCATGGAATCGTGCGACGGAACACATGAAATGTTGGTTTTTTATGGTCCAACATACCAACCTAACACAACCAAGCAAAAAAATTCATGCGTCTACCCCCTCCCGGCGCCGTTTAGAGGGGTAGATCGACAGGTCAGACTTTTCTCCAGCGGGAGTAGGGTTTCGCCGTAGAGGGGGTCCGGAGCGTCAAGACCCCATCAAAACTTGCATAGACCCCTAAACTATGTATACTAGTGTGTTGGTAGTTTGTGGGAACCAAGATACATCTCCGAGGTGCGACCCGCTTCACTGACCCCTCTTACTCCGTAGTAAGTTCTTGCACTTAGAGGTGAAAACCCCCGTTTCGGGTGTCGGGCATGGAATCGTGCGACGGAACACATGAAATGTTGGTTTTTTATGGTCCAACATACCAACCTAACACAACGAAGCAAAAAAATTCATGCGTCTACCCCCTCCCGGCGCCGTTTAGAGGGGTAGATCGACAGGTCAGACTTTTCTCCAGCGGGAGTAGGGTTTCGCCGTAGAGGGGGTCCGGAGCGTCAAGACCCCATCAAAACTTGCATAGACCCCTAAACTATGTATACTAGTGTGTTGGTAGTTTGTGGGAACCAAGATACATCTCCGAGGTGCGACCCGCTTCACTGACCCCTCTTACGCCGTAGTAAGTTCTTGCACTTAGAGGTGAAAACCCCCGTTTCGGGTGTCGGGCATGGAATCGTGCGACGGAACACATGAAATGTTGGTTTTTTATGGTCCAACATACCAACCTAACACAACCAAGCAAAAAAATTCATGCGTCTACCCCCTCCCGGCGCCGTTTAGAGGGGTAGATCGACAGGTCAGACTTTTCTCCATCGGGAGTAGGGTTTCGCCGTAGAGGGGGTCCGGAGCGTCAAGACCCCATCAAAACTTGCATAGACCCCTAAACTATGTATACTAGTGTGTTGGTAGTTTGTGGGAACCAAGATACATCTCCGAGGTGCGACCCGCTTCACTGACCCCTCTTACTCCGTAGTAAGTTCTTGCACTTAGAGGTGAAAACCCCCGTTTCGGGTGTCGGGCATGGAATCGTGCGACGGAACACATGAAATGTTGGTTTTTTATGGTCCAACATACCAACCTAACACAACCAAGCAAAAAAAATCATGCGTCTACCCCCTCCCGGCGCCGTTTAGAGGGGTAGATCGACAGGTCAGACTTTTCTCCAGCGGGAGTAGGGTTTCGCCGTAGAGGGGGTCCGGAGCGTCAAGACCCCATCAAAACTTGCATAGACCCCTAAACTATGTATACTAGTGTGTTGGTAGTTTGGGGGAACCAAGATACATCTCCGAGGTGCGACCCGCTTCACTGACCCCTCTTACTCCGTAGTAAGTTCTTGCACTTAGAGGTGAAAACCCCCGTTTCGGGTGTCGGGCATGGAATCGTGCGACGGAACACATGAAATGTTGGTTCCCCATGGTCCAACATACCAACCTAACACAACCAAGCAAAAAAATTCATGCGTCTACCCCCTCCCGGCGCCGTTTAGAGCGGTCGATCGACAGGTCAGACTTTTCTCCAACGGGAGTAGGGTTTCGCCGTAGAGGGGGTCCGGAGCGTCAAGACCCCATCAAAACTTGCATAGACCCCTAAACTATGTATACTAGTGTGTTGGTAGTTTGTGGGAACCAAGATACATCTCCGAGGTGCGACCCGCTTCACTGACCCCTCTTACTCCGTAGTAAGTTCTTGCACTTAGAGGTGAAAACCCCCGTTTCGGGTGTCGGGCATGGAATCGTGCGACGGAACACATGAAATGTTGGTTTTTTATGGTCCAACATACCAACCTAACACAACCAAGCAAAAAAATTCATGCGTCTACCCCCTCCCGGCGCCGTTTAGAGGGGTAGATCGACAGGTCAGACTTTTCTCCAGCGGGAGTAGGGTTTCGCCGTAGAGGGGGTCCGGAGCGTCAAGACCCCATCAAAACTTGCATAGACCCCTAAACTATGTATACTAGTGTGTTGGTAGTTTGTGGGAACCAAGATACATCTCCGAGGTGCGACCCGCTTCACTGACCCCTCTTACTCCGTAGTAAGTTCTTGCACTTAGAGGTGAAAATCCCCGTTTCGGGTGTCGGGCATGGAATCGTGCGACGGAACACATGAAATGTTGGTTTTTTATGGTCCAACATACCAACCTAACACAACCAAGCAAAAAAATTCATGCGTCTACCCCCTCCCGGCGCCGTTTAGAGGGGTAGATCGACAGGTCAGACTTTTCTCCAGCGGGAGTAGGGTTTCGCCGTAGAGGGGGTCCGGAGCGTCAAGACCCCATCAAAACTTGCATAGAACCCTAAACTATGTATACTAGTGTGTTGGTAGTTTGTGGGAACCAAGATACATCTCCGAGGTGCGACCCGCTTCACTGACCCCTCTTACTCCGTAGTAAGTTCTTGCACTTAGAGGTGAAAACCCCCGTTTCGGGTGTCGGGCATGGAATCGTGCGACGGAACACATGAAATGTTGGTTACCCATGGTCCAACATACCAACCTAACACAACCAAGCAAAAAAATTCATGCGTCTACCCCCTCCCGGCGCCGTTTAGAGGGGTAGATCGACAGGTCAGACTTTTCTCCAGCGGGAGTAGGGTTTCGCCGTAGAGGGGGTCCGGAGCGTCAAGACCCCATCAAAACTTGCATAGACCCCTAAACTATGTATACTAGTGTGTTGGTAGTTTGTGGGAACCAAGATACATCTCCGAGGTGCGACCCGCTTCACTGACCCCTCTTACTCCGTAGTAAGTTCTTGCACTTAGAGGTGAAAACCCCCGTTTCGGGTGTCGGGCATGGAATCGTGCGACGGAACACATGAAATGTTGGTTTTTTATGGTCCAACATACCAACCTAACACAACCAAGCAAAAAAAATCATGCGTCTACCCCCTCCCGGCGCCGTTTAGAGGGGTAGATTGACAGGTCAGACTTTTCTCCAGCGGGAGTAGGGTTTCGCCGTAGAGGGGGTCCGGAGCGTCAAGACCCCATCAAAACTTGCATAGACCCCTAAACTATGTATACTAGTGTGTTGGTAGTTTGTGGGAACCAAGATACATCTCCGAGGTGCGACCCGCTTCACTGACCCCTCTTACTCCGTAGTAAGTTCTTGCACTTAGAGGTGAAAACCCCCGTTTCGGGTGTCGGGCATGGAATCGTGCGACGGAACACATGAAATGTTGGTTCCCCATGGTCCAACATACCAACCTAACACAACCAAGCAAAAAAATTCATGCGTCTACCCCCTCCCGGCGCCGTTTAGAGGGGTAGATCGACAGGTCAGACTTTTCTCCAGCGGGAGTAGAGTTTCGCCGTAGAGGGGGTCCGGAGCGTCAAGACCCCATCAAAACTTGCATAGACCCCTAAACTATGTATACTAGTGTGTTGGTAGTTTGTGGGAACCAAGATACATCTCCGAGGTGCGACCCGCTTCACTGACCCCTCTTACTCCGTAGTAAGTTCTTGCACTTAGAGGTGAAAACCCCCGTTTCGGGTGTCGGGCATGGAATCGTGCGACGGAACACATGAAATGTTGGTTTTTTATGGTCCAACATACCAACCTAACACAACCAAGCAAAAAAAATCATGCGTCTACCCCCTCCCGGCGCCGTTTAGAGGGGTAGATCGACAGGTCAGACTTTTCTCCAGCGGGAGTAGGGTTTCGCCGTAGAGGGGGTCCGGAGCGTCAAGACCCCATCAAAACTTGCATAGACCCCTAAACTATGTATACTAGTGTGTTGGTAGTTTGGGGGAACCAAGATACATCTCCGAGGTGCGACCCGCTTCACTGACCCCTCTTACTCCGTAGTAAGTTCTTGCACTTAGAGGTGAAAACCCCCGTTTCGGGTGTCGGGCATGGAATCGTGCGACGGAACACATGAAATGTTGGTTCCCCATGGTCCAACATACCAACCTAACACAACCAAGCAAAAAAATTCATGCGTCTACCCCCTCCCGGCGCCGTTTAGAGCGGTCGATCGACAGGTCAGACTTTTCTCCAGCGGGAGTAGGGTTTCGCCGTAGAGGGGGTCCGGAGCGTCAAGACCCCATCAAAACTTGCATAGACCCCTAAACTATGTATACTAGTGTGTTGGTAGTTTGTGGGAACCAAGATACATCTCCGAGGTGCGACCCGCTTCACTGACCCCTCTTACTCCGTAGTAAGTTCTTGCACTTAGAGGTGAAAACCCCCGTTTCGGGTGTCGGGCATGGAATCGTGCGACGGAACACATGAAATGTTGGTTTTTTATGGTCCAACATACCAACCTAACACAACCAAGCAAAAAAATTCATGCGTCTACCCCCTCCCGGCGCCGTTTAGAGGGGTAGATCGACAGGTCAGACTTTTCTCCAGCGGGAGTAGGGTTTCGCCGTAGAGGGGGTCCGGAGCGTCAAGACCCCATCAAAACTTGCATAGACCCCTAAACTATGTATACTAGTGTGTTGGTAGTTTGTGGGAACCAAGATACATCTCCGAGGTGCGACCCGCTTCACTGACCCCTCTTACTCCGTAGTAAGTTCTTGCACTTAGAGGTGAAAATCCCCGTTTCGGGTGTCGGGCATGGAATCGTGCGACGGAACACATGAAATGTTGGTTTTTTATGGTCCAACATACCAACCTAACACAACCAAGCAAAAAAATTCATGCGTCTACCCCCTCCCGGCGCCGTTTAGAGGGGTAGATCGACAGGTCAGACTTTTCTCCAGCGGGAGTAGGGTTTCGCCGTAGAGGGGGTCCGGAGCGTCAAGACCCCATCAAAACTTGCATAGAACCCTAAACTATGTATACTAGTGTGTTGGTAGTTTGTGGGAACCAAGATACATCTCCGAGGTGCGACCCGCTTCACTGACCCCTCTTACTCCGTAGTAAGTTCTTGCACTTAGAGGTGAAAACCCCCGTTTCGGGTGTCGGGCATGGAATCGTGCGACGGAACACATGAAATGTTGGTTACCCATGGTCCAACATACCAACCTAACACAACCAAGCAAAAAAATTCATGCGTCTACCCCCTCCCGGCGCCGTTTAGAGGGGTAGATCGACAGGTCAGACTTTTCTCCAGCGGGAGTAGGGTTTCGCCGTAGAGGGGGTCCGGAGCGTCAAGACCCCATCAAAACTTGCATAGACCCCTAAACTATGTATACTAGTGTGTTGGTAGTTTGTGGGAACCAAGATACATCTCCGAGGTGCGACCCGCTTCACTGACCCCTCTTACTCCGTAGTAAGTTCTTGCACTTAGAGGTGAAAACCCCCGTTTCGGGTGTCGGGCATGGAATCGTGCGACGGAACACATGAAATGTTGGTTTTTTATGGTCCAACATACCAACCTAACACAACCAAGCAAAAAAAATCATGCGTCTACCCCCTCCCGGCGCCGTTTAGAGGGGTAGATTGACAGGTCAGACTTTTCTCCAGCGGGAGTAGGGTTTCGCCGTAGAGGGGGTCCGGAGCGTCAAGACCCCATCAAAACTTGCATAGACCCCTAAACTATGTATACTAGTGTGTTGGTAGTTTGTGGGAACCAAGATACATCTCCGAGGTGCGACCCGCTTCACTGACCCCTCTTACTCCGTAGTAAGTTCTTGCACTTAGAGGTGAAAACCCCCGTTTCGGGTGTCGGGCATGGAATCGTGCGACGGAACACATGAAATGTTGGTTCCCCATGGTCCAACATACCAACCTAACACAACCAAGCAAAAAAATTCATGCGTCTACCCCCTCCCGGCGCCGTTTAGAGGGGTAGATCGACAGGTCAGACTTTTCTCCAGCGGGAGTAGAGTTTCGCCGTAGAGGGGGTCCGGAGCGTCAAGACCCCATCAAAACTTGCATAGACCCCTAAACTATGTATACTAGTGTGTTGGTAGTTTGTGGGAACCAAGATACATCTCCGAGGTGCGACCCGCTTCACTGACCCCTCTTACTCCGTAGTAAGTTCTTGCACTTAGAGGTGAAAACCCCCGTTTCGGGTGTCGGGCATGGAATCGTGCGACGGAACACATGAAATGTTGGTTCCCCATGGTCCAACATACCAACCTAACACAACCAAGCAAAAAAATTCATGCGTCTACCCCCTCCCGGCGCCGTTTAGAGGGGTAGATCGACAGGTCAGACTTTTCTCCAGCGGGAGTAGGGTTTCGCCGTAGAGGGGGTCCGGAGCGTCAAGACCCCATCAAAACTTGCATAGACCCCTAAACTATGTATACTAGTGTGTTGGTAGTTTGTGGGAACCAAGATACATCTCCGAGGTGCGACCCGCTTCACTGACCCCTCTTACTCCGTAGTAAGTTCTTGCACTTAGAGGTGAAAACCCCCGTTTCGGGTGTCGGGCATGGAATCGTGCGACGGAACACATGAAATGTTGGTTTTTTATGGTCCAACATACCAACCTAACACAACCAAGCAAAAAAATTCATGCGTCTACCCCCTCCCGGCGCCGTTTAGAGGGGTAGATCGACATGTCAGACTTTTCTCCAGCGGGAGTAGGGTTTCGCCGTAGAGGGGGTCCGGAGCGTCAAGACCCCATCAAAACTTGCATAGACCCCTAAACTATGTATACTAGTGTGTTGGTAGTTTGTGGGAACGAAGATACATCTCCGAGGTGCGACCCGCTTCACTGACCCCTCTTACTCCGTAGTAAGTTCTTGCACTTAGAGGTGAAAACCCCCGTTTCGGGTGTCGGGCATGGAATCGTGCGACGGAACACATGAAATGTTGGTTTTTTATGGTCCAACATACCAACCTAACACAACCAAGCAAAAAAAATCATGCGTCTACCCCCTCCCGGCGCCGTTTAGAGGGGTAGATCGACAGGTCAGACTTTTCTCCAGCGGGAGTAGGGTTTCGCCGTAGAGGGGGTCCGGAGCGTCAAGACCCCATCAAAACTTGCATAGACCCCTAAACTATGTATACTAGTGTGTTGGTAGTTTGTGGGAACCAAGATACATCTCCGAGGTGCGACCCGCTTCACTGACCCCTCTTACTCCGTAGTAAGTTCTTGCACTTAGAGGTGAAAACCCCCGTTTCGGGTGTCGGGCATGGAATCGTGCGACGGAACACATGAAATGTTGGTTCCCCATGGTCCAACATACCAACCTAACACAACCAAGCAAAAAAATTCATGCGTCTACCCCCTCCCGGCGCCGTTTAGAGGGGTAGATCGACATGTCAGACTTTTCTCCAGCGGGAGTAGGGTTTCGCCGTAGAGGGGGTCCGGAGCGTCAAGACCCCATCAAAACTTGCATAGACCCCTAAACTATGTATACTAGTGTGTTGGTAGTTTGTGGGAACCAAGATACATCTCCGAGGTGCGACCCGCTTCACTGACCCCTCTTACTCCGTAGTAAGTTCTTGCACTTAGAGGTGAAAACCCCCGTTTCGGGTGTCGGGCATGGAATCGTGCGACGGAACACATGAAATGTTGGTTCCCCATGGTCCAACATACCAACCTATCACAACCAAGCAAAAAAATTCATGCGTCTACCCCCTCCCGGCGCCGTTTAGAGGGGTAGATCGACAGGTCAGACTTTTCTCCAGCGGGAGTAGGGTTTCGCCGTAGAGGGGGTCCGGAGCGTCAAGACCCCATCAAAACTTGCATAGACCCCTAAACTATGTATACTAGTGTGTTGGTAGTTTGTGGGAACCAAGATACATCTCCGAGGTGCGACCCGCGTCACTGACCCCTCTTACTCCGTAGTAAGTTCTTGCACTTAGAAGTGAAAACCCCCGTTTCGGGTGTCGGGCATGGAATCGTGCGACGGAACACATGAAATGTTGGTTTTTTATGGTCCAACATACCAACCTAACACAACCAAGCAAAAAAATTCATGTGTCTACCCCCTCCCGGCGCCGTTTAGAGGGGTAGATCGACAGGTCAGACTTTTCTCCAGCGGGAGTAGGGTTTCGCCGTAGAGGGGGTCCGGAGCGTCAAGACCCCATCAAAACTTGCATAGACCCCTAAACTATGTATACTAGTGTGTTGGTAGTTTGTGGGAACCAAGATACATCTCCGAGGTGCGACCCGCTTCACTGACCCCTCTTACTCCGTAGTAAGTTCTTGCACTTAGAGGTGAAAACCCCCGTTTCGGGTGTCGGGCATGGAATCGTGCGACGGAACACATGAAATGTTGGTTTTTTATGGTCCAACATACCAACCTAACACAACCAAGCAAAAAAAATCATGCGTCTACCCCCTCCCGGCGCCGTTTAGAGGGGTAGATCGACAGGTCAGACTTTTCTCCAGCGGGAGTAGGGTTTCGCCGTAGAGGGGGTCCGGAGCGTCAAGACCCCATCAAAACTTGCATAGACCCCTAAACTATGTATACTAGTGTGTTGGTAGTTTGTGGGAACCAAGATACATCTCCGAGGTGCGACCCGCTTCACTGACCCCTCTTACTCCGTAGTAAGTTCTTGCACTTAGAGGTGAAAACCCCCGTTTCGGGTGTCGGGCATGGAATCGTGCGACGGAACACATGAAATGTTGGTTCCCCATGGTCCAACATACCAACCTAACACAACCAAGCAAAAAAAATCATGCGTCTACCCCCTCCCGGCGCCGTTTAGAGCGGTCGATCGACAGGTCAGACTTTTCTCCAGCGGGAGTAGGGTTTCGCCGTAGAGGGGGTCCGGAGCGTCAAGACCCCATCAAAACTTGCATAGACCCCTAAACTATGTATACTAGTGTGTTGGTATTTTGTGGGAACCAAGATACATCTCCGAGGTGCGACCCGCTTCACTGACCCCTCTTACTCCGTAGTAAGTTCTTGCACTTAGAGGTGAAAACCCCCGTTTCGGGTGTCGGGCATGGAATCGTGCGACGGAACACATGAAATGTTGGTTTTTTATGGTCCAACATACCAACCTAACACAACCAAGCAAAAAAATTCATGCGTCTACCCCCTCCCGGCGCCGTTTAGAGGGGTGGATCGACAGGTCAGACTTTTCTCCAGCGGGAGTAGGGTTTCGCCGTAGAGGGGGTCCGGAGCGTCAAGACCCCATCAAAACTTGCATAGACCCCTAAACTATGTATACTAGTGTGTTGGTAGTTTGTGGGAACCAAGATACATCTCCGAGGTGCGACCCGCTTCACTGACCCCTCTTACTCCGTAGTAAGTTCTTGCACTTAGAGGTGAAAACCCCCGTTTCGGGTGTCGGGCATGGAATCGTGCGACGGAACACATGAAATGTTGGTTTTTTATGGTCCAACATACCAACCTAACACAACCAAGCAAAAAAAATCATGCGTCTACCCCCTCCCGGCGCCGTTTAGAGGGGTAGATCGACATGTCAGACTTTTCTCCAGCGGGAGTAGGGTTTCGCCGTAGAGGGGGTCCGGAGCGTCAAGACCCCATCAAAACTTGCATAGACCCCTAAACTATGTATACTAGTGTGTTGGTAGTTTGTGGGAACCAAGATACATCTCCGAGGTGCGACCCGCTTCACTGACCCCTCTTACTCCGTAGTAAGTTCATGCACTTAGAGGTGAAAACCCCCGTTTCGGGTGTCGGGCATGGAATCGTGCGACGGAACACATGAAATGTTGGTTCCCCATGGTCCAACATACCAACCTAACACAACCAAGCAAAAAAATTCATGCGTCTACCCCCTCCCGGCGCCGTTTAGAGGGGTAGATCGACAGGTCAGACTTTTCTCCAGCGGGAGTAGGGTTTCGCCGTAGAGGGGGTCCGGAGCGTCAAGACCCCATCAAAACTTGCATAGACCCCTAAACTATGTATACTAGTGTGTTGGTAGTTTGTGGGAACCAAGATACATCTCCGAGGTGCGACCCGCTTCACTGACCCCTCTTACTCCGTAGTAAGTTCTTGCACTTAGAGGTGAAAACCCCCATTTCGGGTGTCGGGCATGGAATCGTGCGACGGAACACATGAAATGTTGGTTCCCCATGGTCCAACATACCAACCTAACACAACCAAGCAAAAAAATTCATGCGTCTACCCCCTCCCGGCGCCGTTTAGAGGGGTAGATCGACAGGTCAGACTTTTCTCCAGCGGGAGTAGGGTTTCGCCGTAGAGGGGGTCCGGAGCGTCAAGACCCCATCAAAACTTGCATAGACCCCTAAACTATGTATACTAGTGTGTTGGTAGTTTGTGGGAACCAAGATACATCTCCGAGGTGCGACCCGCTTCACTGACCCCTCTTACTCCGTAGTAAGTTCTTGCACTTAGAGGTGAAAACCCCCGTTTCGGGTGTCGGGCATGGAATCGTGCGACGGAACACATGAAATGTTGGTTTTTTATGGTCCAACATACCAACCTAACACAACCAAGCAAAAAAAATCATGCGTCTACCCCCTCCCGGCGCCGTTTAGAGGGGTAGATCGACAGGTCAACTTTTCTCCAGCGGGAGTAGGGTTTCGCCGTAGAGGGGGTCCGGAGCGGCAAGACCCCATCAAAACTTGCATAGACCCCTAAACTATGTATACTAGTGTGTTGGTAGTTTGTGGGAACCAAGATACATCTCCGAGGTGCGACCCGCTTCACTGACCCCTCTTACTCCGTAGTAAGTTCTTGCACTTAGAGGTGAAAACCCCCGTTTCGGGTGTCGGGCATGGAATCGTGCGACGGAACATATGAAATGTTGGTTTTTTATGGTCCAACATACCAACCTAACACAACCAAGCAAAAAAATTCATGCGTCTACCCCCTCCCGGCGCCGTTTAGAGGGGTAGATCGACAGGTCAGACTTTTCTCCATCGGGAGTAGGGTTTCGCCGTAGAGGGGGTCCGGAGCGTCAAGACCCCATCAAAACTTGCATAGACCCCTAAACTATGTATACTAGTGTGTTGGTAGTTTGTGGGAACCAAGATACATCTCCGAGGTGCGACCCGCTTCACTGACCCCTCTTACTCCGTAGTAAGTTCTTGCACTTAGAGGTGAAAACCCCCGTTTCGGGTGTCGGGCATGGAATCGTGCGACGGAACACATGAAATGTTGGTTTTTTATGGTCCAACATACCAACCTAACACAACCAAGCAAAAAAATTCATGCGTCTACCCCCTCCCAGCGCCGTTTAGAGGGGTAGATCGACAGGTCAGACTTTTCTCCAGCGGGAGTAGGGTTTCGCCGTAGAGGGGGTCCGGAGCGTCAAGACCCCATCAAAACTTGCATAGACCCCTAAACTATGTATACTAGTGTGTTGGTAGTTTGTGGGAACCAAGATACATCTCCGAGGTGCGACCCGCTTCACTGACCCCTCTTACTCCGTAGTAAGTTCTTGCACTTAGAGGTGAAAACCCCCGTTTCGGGTGTCGGGCATGGAATCGTGCGACGGAACACATGAAATGTTGGTTCCCCATGGTCCAACATACCAACCTAACACAACCAAGCAAAAAAATTCATGCGTCTACCCCCTCCCGGCGCCGTTTAGAGGGGTAGATCGACAGGTCAGACTTTTCTCCAGCGGGAGTAGGGTTTCGCCGTAGAGGGGGTCCGGAGCGTCAAGACCCCATCAAAACTTGCATAGACCCCTAAACTATGTATACTAGTGTGTTGGTAGTTTGTGGGAACCAAGATACATCTCCGAGGTGCGACCCGCTTCACTGACCCCTCTTACTCCGTAGTAAGTTCTTGCACTTAGAGGTGAAAACCCCCATTTCGGGTGTCGGGCATGGAATCGTGCGATGGAACACATGAAATGTTGGTTCCCCATGGTCCAACATACCAACCTAACACAACCAAGAAAAAAAAATTCATGCGTCTACCCCCTCCCGGCGCCGTTTGGAGGGGTAGATCGACAGGTCAGACTTTTCTCCAGCGGGAGTAGGGTTTCGCCGTAGAGGGGGTCCGGAGCGTCAAGACCCCATCAAAACTTGCATAGACCCCTAAACTATGTATACTAGTGTGTTGGTAGTTTGTGGGAACCAAGATACATCTCCGAGGTGCGACCCGCTTCACTGACACCTCTTACTCCGTAGTAAGTTCTTGCACTTAGAGGTGAAAACCCCCGTTTCGGGTGTCGGGCATGGAATCGTGCGACGGAACACATGAAATGTTGGTTTTTTATGGTCCAACATACCAACCTAACACAACCAAGCAAAAAAAATCATGCGTCTACCCCCTCCCGGCGCCGTTTAGAGGGGTAGATCGACAGGTCAGACTTTTCTCCAGCGGGAGTAGGGTTTCGCCGTAGAGGGGGTCCGGAGCGTCAAGACCCCATCAAAACTTGCATAGACCCCTAAACTATGTATACTAGTGTGTTGGTAGTTTGTGGGAACCAAGATACATCTCCGAGGTGCGACCCGCTTCACTGACCCCTCTTACTCCGTAGTAAGTTCTTGCACTTAGAGGTGAAAACCCCGTTTCGGGTGTCGGGCATGGAATCGTGCGACGGAACATATGAAATGTTGGTTTTTTATGGTCCAACATACCAACCTAACACAACCAAGCAAAAAAATTCATGCGTCTACCCCCTCCCGGCGCCGTTAGAGGGGTAGATCGACAGGTCAGACTTTTCTCCATCGGGAGTAGGGTTTCGCCGTAGAGGGGGTCCGGAGCGTCAAGACCCCATCAAAACTTGCATAGACCCCTAAACTATGTATACTAGTGTGTTGGTAGTTTGTGGGAACCAAGATACATCTCCGAGGTGCGACCCGCTTCACTGACCCCTCTTACTCCGTAGTAAGTTCTTGCACTTAGAGGTGAAAACCCCCGTTTCGGGTGTCGGGCATGGAATCGTGCGACGGAACACATGAAATGTTGGTTTTTTATGGTCCAACATACCAACCTAACACAACCAAGCAAAAAAATTCATGCGTCTACCCCCTCCCGGCGCCGTTTAGAGGGGTAGATCGACAGGTCAGACTTTTCTCCAGCGGGAGTAGGGTTTCGCCGTAGAGGGGGTCCGGAGCGTCAAGACCCCATCAAAACTTGCATAGACCCCTAAACTATGTATACTAGTGTGTTGGTAGTTTGTGGGAACCAAGATACATCTCCGAGGTGCGACCCGCTTCACTGACCCCTCTTACTCCGTAGTAAGTTCTTGCACTTAGAGGTGAAAACCCCCGTTTCGGGTGTCGGGCATGGAATCGTGCGACGGAACACATGAAATGTTGGTTCCCCATGGTCCAACATACCAACCTAACACAACCAAGCAAAAAAATTCATGCGCCTACCCCCTCCCGGCGCCGTTTAGATGGGTAGATCGACAGGTCAGACTTTTCTCCAGCGGGAGTAGGGTTTCGCCGTAGAGGGGGTCCGGAGCGTCAAGACCCCATCAAAACTTGCATAGACCCCTAAACTATGTATACTAGTGTGTTGGTAGTTTGTGGGAACCAAGATACATCTCCGAGGTGCGACCCGCTTCACTGACCCCTCTTACTCCGTAGTAAGTTCTTGCACTTAGAGGTGAAAACCCCCGTTTCGGGTGTCGGGCATGGAATCGTGCGACGGAACACATGAAATGTTGGTTTTTTATGGTCCAACATACCAACCTAACACAACCAAGCAAAAAAATTCATGCGTCTACCCCCTCCCGGCGCCGTTTAGAGGGGTAGATCGACAGGTCAGACTTTTCTCCAGCGGGAGTAGGGTTTCGCCGTAGAGGGGGTCCGGAGCGTCAAGACCCCATCAAAACTTGCATAGACCCCTAAACTATGTATACTAGTGTGTTGGTATTTTGTGGGAACCAAGATACATCTCCGAGGTGCCACCCGCTTCACTGACCCCTCTTACTCCGTAGTAAGTTCTTGCACTTAGAGGTGAAAACCCCCGTTTCGGGTGTCGGGCATGGAATCGTGCGACGGAACACATGAAATGTTGGTTTTTTATGGTCCAACATACCAACCTAACACAACCAAGCAAAAAAATCATGCGTCTACCCCCTCCCGGCGCCGTTTAGAGGGGTAGATCGACAGGTCAGACTTTTCTCCAGCGGGAGTAGGGTTTCGCCGTAGAGGGGGTCCGGAGCGTCAAGACCCCATCAAAACTTGCATAGACCCCTAAACTATGTATACTAGTGTGTTGGTAGTTTGTGGGAACCAAGATACATCTCCGAGGTGCGACCCGCTTCACTGACCCCTCTTACTCCGTAGTAAGTTCTTACACTTAGAGGTGAAAACCCCCGTTTCGGGTGTCGGGCATGGAATCGTGCGACGGAACACATGAAATGTTGGTTCCCCATGGTCCAACATACCAACCTAACACAACCAAGCAAAAAAATTCATGCGTCTACCCCCTCCCGGCGCCGTTTAGAGGGGTAGATCGACAGGTCAGACTTTTCTCCAGCGGGAGTAGGGTTTCGTCGTAGAGGGGGTCCGGAGCGTCAAGACCCCATCAAAACTTGCATAGACCCCTAAACTATGTATACTAGTGTGTTGGTAGTTTGTGGGAACCAAGATACATCTCCGAGGTGCGACCCGCTTCACTGACCCCTCTTACTCCGTAGTAAGTTCTTGCACTTAGAGGTGAAAACCCCCGTTTCGGGTGTCGGGCATGGAATCGTGCGACGGAACACATGAAATGTTGGTTTTTTATGGTCCAACATACCAACCTAACACAACCAAGCAAAAAAATTCATGCGTCTACCCCCTCCCGGCGCCGTTTAGAGGGGTAGATCGACAGGTCAGACTTTTCTCCAGCGGGAGTAGGGTTTCGCCGTAGAGGGGGTCCGGAGCGTCAAGACCCCATCAAAACTTGCATAGACCCCTAAACTATGTATACTAGTGTGTTGGTAGTTTGTGGGAACCAAGATACATCTCCGAGGTGCGACCCGCTTCACTGACCCCTCTTACTCCGTAGTAAGTTCTTGCACTTAGAGGTGAAAACCCCCGTTTCGGGTGTCGGGCATGGAATCGTGCGACGGAACACATGAAATGTTGGTTTTTTATGGTCCAACATACCAACCTAACACAACCAAGCAAAAAAAATCATGCGTCTACCCCCTCCCGGCGCCGTTTAGAGGGGTAGATCGACATGTCAGACTTTTCTCCAGCGGGAGTAGGGTTTCGCCGTAGAGGGGGTCCGGAGCGTCAAGACCCCATCAAAACTTGCATAGACCCCTAAACTATGTATACTAGTGTGTTGGTAGTTTTTGGGAACCAAGATACATCTCCGAGGTGCGACCCGCTTCACTGACCCCTCTTACTCCGTAGTAAGTTCTTGCACTTAGAGGTGAAAACCCCCGTTTCGGGTGTCGGGCATGGAATCGTGCGACGGAACACATGAAATGTTGGTTCCCCATGGTCCAACATACCAACCTAACACAACCAAGCAAAAAAATTCATGCGTCTACCCCCTCCCGGCGCCGTTTAGAGGGGTAGATCGACAGGTCAGACTTTTCTCCAGCGGGAGTAGGGTTTCGCCGTAGAGGGGGTCCGGAGCGTCAAGACCCCATCAAAACTTGCATAGACCCCTAAACTATGTATACTAGTGTGTTGGTAGTTTGTGGGAACCAAGATACATCTCCGAGGTGCGACCCGCTTCACTGACCCCTCTTACTCCGTAGTAAGTTCTTGCACTTAGAGGTGAAAACCCCCATTTCGGGTGTCGGGCATGGAATCGTGCGACGGAACACATGAAATGTTGGTTCCCCATGGTCCAACATACCAACCTAACACAACCAAGCAAAAAAAATCATGCGTCTACCCCCTCCCGGCGCCGTTTAGAGGGGTAGATCGACAGGTCAGACTTTTCTCCAGCGGGAGTAGGGTTTCGCCGTAGAGGGGGTCCGGAGCGTCAAGACCCCATCAAAACTTGCATAGACCCCTAAACTATGTATACTAGTGTGTTGGTAGTTTGTGGGAACCAAGATACATCTCCGAGGTGCGACCCGCTTCACTGACCCCTCTTACTCCGTAGTAAGTTCTTGCACTTAGAGGTGAAAACCCCCGTTTCGGGTGTCGGGCATGGAATCGTGCGACGGAACACATGAAATGTTGGTTTTTTATGGTCCAACATACCAACCTAACACAACCAAGCAAAAAAAATCATGCGTCTACCCCCTCCCGGCGCCGTTTAGAGGGGTAGATCGACAGGTCAGACTTTTCTCCAGCGGGAGTAGGGTTTCGCCGTAGAGGGGGTCCGGAGCGTCAAGACCCCATCAAAACTTGCATAGACCCCTAAACTATGTATACTAGTGTGTTGGTAGTTTGTGGGAACCAAGATACATCTCCGAGGTGCGACCCGCTTCACTGACCCCTCTTACTCCGTAGTAAGTTCTTGCACTTAGAGGTGAAAACCCCCGTTTCGGGTGTCGGGCATGGAATCGTGCGACGGAACACATGAAATGTTGGTTTTTTATGGTCCAACATACCAACCTAACACAACCAAGCAAAAAAAATCATGCGTCTACCCCCTCCCGGCGCCGTTTAGAGGGGTAGATCGACATGTCAGACTTTTCTCCAGCGGGAGTAGGGTTTCGCCGTAGAGGGGGTCCGGAGCGTCAAGACCCCATCAAAACTTGCATAGACCCCTAAACTATGTATACTAGTGTGTTGGTAGTTTTTGGGAACCAAGATACATCTCCGAGGTGCGACCCGCTTCACTGACCCCTCTTACTCCGTAGTAAGTTCTTGCACTTAGAGGTGAAAACCCCCGTTTCGGGTGTCGGGCATGGAATCGTGCGACGGAACACATGAAATGTTGGTTCCCCATGGTCCAACATACCAACCTAACACAACCAAGCAAAAAAATTCATGCGTCTACCCCCTCCCGGCGCCGTTTAGAGGGGTAGATCGACAGGTCAGACTTTTCTCCAGCGGGAGTAGGGTTTCGCCGTAGAGGGGGTCCGGAGCGTCAAGACCCCATCAAAACTTGCATAGACCCCTAAACTATGTATACTAGTGTGTTGGTAGTTTGTGGGAACCAAGATACATCTCCGAGGTGCGACCCGCTTCACTGACCCCTCTTACTCCGTAGTAAGTTCTTGCACTTAGAGGTGAAAACCCCCATTTCGGGTGTCGGGCATGGAATCGTGCGACGGAACACATGAAATGTTGGTTCCCCATGGTCCAACATACCAACCTAACACAACCAAGCAAAAAAAATCATGCGTCTACCCCCTCCCGGCGCCGTTTAGAGGGGTAGATCGACAGGTCAGACTTTTCTCCAGCGGGAGTAGGGTTTCGCCGTAGAGGGGGTCCGGAGCGTCAAGACCCCATCAAAACTTGCATAGACCCCTAAACTATGTATACTAGTGTGTTGGTAGTTTGTGGGAACCAAGATACATCTCCGAGGTGCGACCCGCTTCACTGACCCCTCTTACTCCGTAGTAAGTTCTTGCACTTAGAGGTGAAAACCCCCGTTTCGGGTGTCGGGCATGGAATCGTGCGACGGAACACATGAAATGTTGGTTTTTTATGGTCCAACATACCAACCTAACACAACCAAGCAAAAAAATTCATGCGTCTACCCCCTCCCGGCGCCGTTTAGAGGGGTAGATCGACAGGTCAGACTTTTCTCCAGCGGGAGTAGGGTTTCGCCGTAGAGGGGGTCCGGAGCGTCAAGACCCCATCAAAACTTGCATAGACCCCTAAACTATGTATACTAGTGTGTTGGTAGTTTGTGGGAACCAAGATACATCTCCGAGGTGCGACCCGCTTCACTGACCCCTCTTACTCCGTAGTAAGTTCTTGCACTTAGAGGTGAAAACCCCCGTTTCGGGTGTCGGGCATGGAATCGTGCGACGGAACATATGAAATGTTGGTTTTTTATGGTCCAACATACCAACCTAACACAACCAAGCAAAAAAATTCATGCGTCTACCCCCTCCCGGCGTCGTTTAGAGGGGTAGATCGACAGGTCAGACTTTTCTCCATCGGGAGTAGGGTTTCGCCGTAGAGGGGGTCCGGAGCGTCAAGACCCCATCAAAACTTGCATAGACCCCTAAACTATGTATACTAGTGTGTTGGTAGTTTGTGGGAACCAAGATACATCTCCGAGGTGCGACCCGCTTCACTGACCCCTCTTACTCCGTAGTAAGTTCTTGCACTTAGAGGTGAAAACCCCCGTTTCGGGTGTCGGGCATGGAATCGTGCGACGGAACACATGAAATGTTGGTTTTTTATGGTCCAACATACCAACCTAACAGAACCAAGCAAAAAAATTCATGCGTCTACCCCCTCCCGGCGCCGTTTAGAGGGGTAGATCGACAGGTCAGACTTTTCTCCAACGGGAGTAGGGTTTCGCCGTAGAGGGGGTCCGGAGCGTCAAGACCCCATCAAAACTTGCATAGACCCCTAAACTATGTATACTAGTGTGTTGGTAGTTTGTGGGAACCAAGATACATCTCCGAGGTGCGACCCGCTTCACTGACCCCTCTTACTCCGTAGTAAGTTCTTGCACTTAGAGGTGAAAACCCCCGTTTCGGGTGTCGGGCATGGAATCGTGCGACGGAACACATGAAATGTTGGTTTTTTATGGTCCAACATACCAACCTAACACAACCAAGCAAAAAAATTCATGCGTCTACCCCCTCCCAGCGCCGTTTAAAGGGGTAGATCGACAGGTCAGACTTTTCTCCAGCGGGAGTAGGGTTTCGCCGTAGAGGGGGTCCGGAGCGTCAAGACCCCATCAAAACTTGCATAGAACCCTAAACTATGTATACTAGTGTGTTGGTAGTTTGTGGGAACCAAGATACATCTCCGAGGTGCGACCCGCTTCACTGACCCCTCTTACTCCGTAGTAAGTTCTTGCACTTAGAGGTGAAAACCCCCGTTTCGGGTGTCGGGCATGGAATCGTGCGACGGAACACATGAAATGTTGGTTTTTTATGGTCCAACATACCAACCTAACACAACCAAGAAAAAAAATTCATGCGTCTACCCCCTCCCGGCGCCGTTTAGAGGGGTAGATCGACAGGTCAGACTTTTCTCCAGCGGGAGTAGGGTTTCGCCGTAGAGGGGGTCCGGAACGTCAAGACCCCATCAAAACTTGCATAGACCCCTAAACTATGTATACTAGTGTGTTGGTAGTTTGTGGGAACCAAGATACATCTCCGAGGTGCGACCCGCTTCACTGAGCCCTCTTACTCCGTAGTAAGTTCTTGCACTTAGAGGTGAAAACCCCCGTTTCGGGTGTCGGGCATGGAATCGTGCGACGGAACACATGAAATGTTGGTTTTTTATGGTCCAACATACCAACCTAACACAACCAAGCAAAAAAAATCATGCGTCTACCCCCTCCCAGCGCCGTTTAAAGGGGTAGATCGACAGGTCAGACTTTTCTCCAGCGGGAGTAGGGTTTCGCCGTAGAGGGGGTCCGGAGCGTCAAGACCCCATCAAAACTTGCATAGACCCCTAAACTATGTATACTAGTGTGTTGGTAGTTTGTGGGAACCAAGATACATCTCCGAGGTGCGACCCGCTTCACTGACCCCTCTTACTCCGTAGTAAGTTCTTGCACTTAGAGGTGAAAACCCCCGTTTCGGGTGTCGGGCATGGAATCGTGCGACGGAACACATGAAATGTTGGTTCCCCATGGTCCAACATACCAACCTAACACAACCAAGCAAAAAAAATCATGCGTCTACCCCCTCCCGGCGCCGTTTAGAGGGGTAGATCGACAGGTCAGACTTTTCTCCAGCAGGAGTAGGGTTTCGCCGTAGAGGGGGTCCGGAGCGTCAAGACCCCATCAAAACTTGCATAGAACCCTAAACTATGTATACTAGTGTGTTGGTAGTTTGTGGAAACCAAGATACATCTCCGAGGTGCGACCCGCTTCACTGACCCCTCTTACTCCGTAGTAAGTTCTTGCACTTAGAGGTGAAAACCCCCGTTTCGGGTGTCGGGCATGGAATCGTGCGACGGAACACATGAAATGTTGGTTTTTTATGGTCCAACATACCAACCTAACACAACCAAGAAAAAAAATTCATGCGTCTACCCCCTCCCGGCGCCGTTCAGAGGGGTAGATCGACAGGTCAGACTTTTCTCCAGCGGGAGTAGGGTTTCGCCGTAGAGGGGGTCCGGAGCGTCAAGACCCCATCAAAACTTGCATAGACCCCTAAACTATGTATACTAGTGTGTTGGTAGTTTGTGGGAACCAAGATACATCTCCGAGGTGCGACCCGCTTCACTGACCCCTCTTACTCCGTAGTAAGTTCTTGCACTTAGAGGTGAAAACCCCCGTTTCGGGTGTCGGGCATGGAATCGTGCGACGGAACACATGAAATGTTGGTTTTTTATGGTCCAACATACCAACCTAACACAACCAAGAAAAAAAATTCATGCGTCTACCCCCTCCCGGCGCCGTTTAGAGGGGTAGATCGACAGGTCAGACTTTTCTCCAGCGGGAGTAGGGTTTCGCCGTAGAGGGGGTCCGGAGCGTCAAGACCCCATCAAAACTTGCATAGACCCCTAAACTATGTATACTAGTGTGTTGGTAGTTTGTGGGAACCAAGATACATCTCCGAGGTGCGACCCGCTTCACTGACCCCTCTTACTCCGTCGTAAGTTCTTGCACTTAGAGGTGAAAACCCCCGTTTCGGGTGTCGGGCATGGAATCGTGCGACGGAACACATGAAATGTTGGTTTTTTATGGTCCAACATACCAACCTAACACAACCAAGCAAAAAAATTCATGCGTCTACCCCCTCCCGGCGCCGTTTAGAGGGGTAGATCGACAGGTCAGACTTTTCTCCAGCGGGAGTAGGGTTTCGCCGTAGAGGTGGTCCGGAGCGTCAAGACTCCATCAAAACTTGCATCGACCCCTAAACTATGTATACTAGTGTGTTGGTAGTTTGTGGGAACCAAGATACATCTCCGAGGTGCGACCCGCTTCACTGACCCCTCTTACTCCGTAGTAAGTTCTTGCACTTAGAGGTGAAAACCCCCGTTTCGGGTGTCGGGCATGGAATCGTGCGACGGAACACATGAAATGTTGGTTTTTTATGGTCCAACATACCAACCTCACACAACCAAGAAAAAAAATTCATGCGTCTACCCCCTCCCGGCGCCGTTTAGAGGGGTAGATCGACAGGTCAGACTTTTCTCCATCGGGAGTAGGGTTTCGCCGTAGAGGGGGTCCGGAGCGTCAAGACCCCATCAAAACTTGCATAGACCCCTAAACTATGTATACTAGTGTGTTGGTAGTTTGTGGGAACCAAGATACATCTCCGAGGTGCGACCCGCTTCACTGACCCCTCTTACTCCGTAGTAAGTTCTTGCACTTAGAGGTGAAAACCCCCGTTTCGGGTGTCGGGCATGGAATCGTGCGACGGAACACATGAAATGTTGGTTTTTTATGGTCCAACATACCAACCTAACACAACCAAGCAAAAAAATTCATGCGTCTACCCCCTCCCGGCGCCGTTTAGAGGGGTAGATCGACAGGTCAGACTTTTCTCCAGCGGGAGTAGGGTTTCGCCGTAAAGGGGGTCCGGAGCGTCAAGACCCCATCAAAACTTGCATAGACCCCTAAACTATGTATACTAGTGTGTTGGTAGTTTGTGGGAACCAAGATACATCTCCGAGGTGCGACCCGCTTCACTGACCCCTCTTACTCCGTAGTAAGTTCTTGCACTTAGAGGTGAAAACCCCCGTTTCGGGTGTCGGGCATGGAATCGTGCGACGGAACACATGAAATGTTGGTTCCCCATGGTCCAACATACCAACCTAACACAACCAAGCAAAAAAATTCATGCGTCTACCCCCTCCCGGCGCCGTTTAGAGGGGTAGATCGACAGGTCAGACTTTTCTCCAACGGGAGTAGGGTTTCGCCGTAGAGGGGGTCCGGAGCGTCAAGACCCCATCAAAACTTGCATAGACCCCTAAACTATGTATACTAGTGTGTTGGTAGTTTGTGGGAACCAAGATACATCTCCGAGGTGCCACCCGCTTCACTGACCCCTCTTACTCCGTAGTAAGTTCTTGCACTTAGAGGTGAAAACCCCCGTTTCGGGTGTCGGGCATGGAATCGTGCGACGGAACACATGAAATGTTGGTTTTTTATGGTCCAACATACCAACCTAACACAACCAAGCAAAAAAATTCATGCGTCTACCCCCTCCCAGCGCCGTTTAAAGGGGTAGATCGACAGGTCAGACTTTTCTCCAGCGGGAGTACGGTTTCGCCGTAGAGGGGGTCCGGAGCGTCAAGACCCCATCAAAACTTGCATAGACCCCTAAACTATGTATACTAGTGTGTTGGTAGTTTGTGGGAACCAAGATACATCTCCGAGGTGCGACCCGCTTCACTGACCCCTCTTACTCCGTAGTAAGTTCTTGCACTTAGAGGTGAAAACCCCCGTTTCGGGTGTCGGGCATGGAATCATGCGACGGAACACATGAAATGTTGGTTTTTTATGGTCCAACATACCAACCTAACACAACCAAGCAAAAAAATTCATGCGTCTACCCCCTCCCGGCGCCGTTTAGAGGGGTAGATCGACAGGTCAGACTTTTCTCCAGCGGGAGTAGGGTTTCGCCGTAGAGGGGGTCCGGAGCGTCAAGACCCCAACAAAACTTGCATAGACCCCTAAACTATGTATACTAGTGTGTTGGTAGTTTGTGGGAACCAAGATACATCTCCGAGGTGCGACCCGCTTCACTGACCCCTCTTACTCCGTAGTAAGTTCTTGCACTTAGAGGTGAAAACCCCCGTTTCGGGTGTCGGGCATGGAATCGTGCGACGGAACACATGAAATGTTGGTTTTTTATGGTCCAACATACCAACCTAACACAACCAAGAAAAAAAATTCATGCGTCTACCCCCTCACGGCGCCGTTTAGAGGGGTAGATCGACAGGTCAGACTTTTCTCCATCGGGAGTAGGGTTTCGCCGTATAGGGGGTCCGGAGCGTCAAAACCCCATCAAAACTTGCATAGACCCCTAAACTATGTATACTAGTGTGTTGGTAGTTTGTGGGAACCAAGATACATCTCCGAGGTGCGACCCGCTTCACTGACCCCTCTTACTCCGTAGTAAGTTCTTGCACTTAGAGGTGAAAACCCCCGTTTCGGGTGTCGGGCATGGAATCGTGCGACGGAACACATGAAATGTTGGTTTTTTATGGTCCAACATACCAACCTAACACAACCAAGCAAAAAAAATCATGCGTCTACCCCCTCCCGGCGCCGTTTAGAGGGGTAGATCGACAGGTCAGACTTTTCTCCAGCGGGAGTAGGGTTTCGCCGTAGAGGGGGTCCGGAGCGTCAAGACCCCATCAAAACTTGCATAGACCCCTAAACTATGTATACTAGTGTGTTGGTAGTTTGTGGGAACCAAGATACATCTCCGAGGTGCGACCCGCTTCACTGACCCCTCTTACTCCGTAGTAAGTTCTTGCACTTAGAGGTGAAAACCCCCGTTTCGGGTGTCGGGCATGGAATCGTGCGACGGAACACATGAAATGTTGGTTTTTTATGGTCCAACATACCAACCTAACACAACGAAGCAAAAAAATTCATGCGTCTACCCCCTCCCGGCGCCGTTTAGAGGGGTAGATCGACAGGTCCGACTTTTCTCCAGCGGGAGTAGGGTTTCGCCGTAGAGGGGGTCCGGAGCGTCAAGACCCCATCAAAACTTGCATAGACCCCTAAACTATGTATACTAGTGTGTTGGTAGTTTGTGGGAACCAAGATACATCTCCGAGGTGCGACCCGCTTCACTGACCCCTCTTACTCCGTAGTAAGTTCTTGCACTTAGAGGTGAAAACCCCCGTTTCGGGTGTCGGGCATGGAATCGTGCGACGGAACACATGAAATGTTGGTTTTTTATGGTCCAACATACCAACCTAACACAACGAAGCAAAAAAATTCATGCGTCTACCCCCTCCCGGCGCCGTTTAGAGGGGTAGATCGACAGGTCAGACTTTTCTCCAGCGGGAGTAGGGTTTCGCCGTAGAGGGGGTCCGGAGCGTCAAGACCCCATCAAAACTTGCATAGACCCCTAAACTATGTATACTAGTGTGTTGGTAGTTTGTGGGAACCAAGATACATCTCCGAGGTGCGACCCGCTTCACTGACCCCTCTTACTCCGTAGTAAGTTCTTGCACTTAGAGGTGAAAACCCCCGTTTCGGGTGTCGGGCATGGAATCGTGCGACGGAACACATGAAATGTTGGTTTTTTATGGTCCAACATACCAACCTAACACAACCAAGCAAAAAAATTCATGCGTCTACCCCCTCCCGGCGCCGTTTAGAGGGGTAGATTGACAGGTCAGACTTTTCTCCAGCGGGAGTAGGGTTTCGCCGTAGAGGGGGTCCGGAGCGTCAAGACCCCATCAAAACTTGCATAGACCCCTAAAATATGTATACTAGTGTGTTGGTAGTTTGTGGGAACCAAGATACATCTCCGAGGTGCGACCCGCTTCACTGACCCCTCTTACTCCGTAGTAAGTTCTTGCACTTAGAGGTGAAAACCCCCGTTTCGGGTGTCGGGCATGGAATCGTGCGACGGAACACATGAAATGTTGGTTTTTTATGGTCCAACATACCAACCTAACACAACCAAGCAAAAAAATTCATGCGTCTACCCCCTCCCGGCGCCGTTTAGAGGGGTAGATCGACAGGTCAGACTTTTCTCCAGCGGGAGTAGGGTTTCGCCGTAGAGGGGGTCCAGAGCGTCAAGACCCCATCAAAACTTGCATAGACCCCTAAACTATGTATACTAGTGTGTTGGTAGTTTGTGGGAACCAAGATACATCTCCGAGGTGCGACCCGCTTCACTGACCCCTCTTACTCCGTAGTAAGTTCTTGCACTTAGAGGTGAAAACCCCCGTTTCGGGTGTCGGGCATGGAATCGTGCGACGGAACACATGAAATGTTGGTTTTTTATGGTCCAACATACCAACCTAACACAACGAAGCAAAAAAATTCATGCGTCTACCCCCTCCCGGCGCCGTTTAGAGGGGTAGATCGACAGGTCAGACTTTTCTCCAGCGGGAGTAGGGTTTCGCCGTAGAGGGGGTCCGGAGCGTCAAGACCCCATCAAAACTTGCATAGACCCCTAAACTATGTATACTAGTGTGTTGGTAGTTTGTGGGAACCAAGATACATCTCCGAGGTGCGACCCGCTTCACTGACCCCTCTTACTCCGTAGTAAGTTCTTGCACTTAGAGGTGAAAACCCCCGTTTCGGGTGTCGGGCATGGAATCGTGCGACGGAACACATGAAATGTTGGTTTTTTATGGTCCAACATACCAACCTAACACAACGAAGCAAAAAAATTCATGCGTCTACCCCCTCCCGGCGCCGTTTAGAGGGGTAGATCGACAGGTCAGACTTTTCTCCAGCGGGAGTAGGGTTTCGCCGTAGAGGGGGTCCGGAGCGTCAAGACCCCATCAAAACTTGCATAGACCCCTAAACTATGTATACTAGTGTGTTGGTAGTTTGTGGGAACCAAGATACATCTCCGAGGTGCGACCCGCTTCACTGACCCCTCTTACTCCGTAGTAAGTTCTTGCACTTAGAGGTGAAAACCCCCGTTTCGGGTGTCGGGCATGGAATCGTGCGACGGAACACATGAAATGTTGGTTTTTTATGGTCCAACATACCAACCTAACACAACCAAGCAAAAAAATTCATGCGTCTACCCCCTCCCGGCGCCGTTTAGAGGGGTAGATTGACAGGTCAGACTTTTCTCCAGCGGGAGTAGGGTTTCGCCGTAGAGGGGGTCCGGAGCGTCAAGACCCCATCAAAACTTGCATAGACCCCTAAAATATGTATACTAGTGTGTTGGTAGTTTGTGGGAACCAAGATACATCTCCGAGGTGCGACCCGCTTCACTGACCCCTCTTACTCCGTAGTAAGTTCTTGCACTTAGAGGTGAAAACCCCCGTTTCGGGTGTCGGGCATGGAATCGTGCGACGGAACACATGAAATGTTGGTTTTTTATGGTCCAACATACCAACCTAACACGACCAAGCAAAAAAATTCATGCGTCTACCCCCTCCCGGCGCCGTTTAGAGGGGTAGATCGACAGGTCAGACTTTTCTCCAGCGGGAGTAGGGTTTCGCCGTAGAGGGGGTCCAGAGCGTCAAGACCCCATCAAAACTTGCATAGACCCCTAAACTATGTATACTAGTGTGTTGGTAGTTTGTGGGAACCAAGATACATCTCCGAGGTGCGACCCGCTTCACTGACCCCTCTTACTCCGTAGTAAGTTCTTGCACTTAGAGGTGAAAACCCCCGTTTCGGGTGTCGGGCATGGAATCGTGCGACGGAACACATGAAATGTTGGTTTTTTATGGTCCAACATACCAACCTAACACAACCAAGCAAAAAAATTCATGCGTCTACCCCCTCCCGGCGCCGTTTAGAGGGGTAGATCGACAGGTCAGACTTTTCTCCAGCGGGAGTAGGGTTTCGCCGTAGAGGGGGTCCGGAGCGTCAAGACCCCATCAAAACTTGCATAGAACCCTAAACTATGTATACTAGTGTTTTGGTAGTTTGTGGGAACCAAGATACATCTCCGAGGTGCGACCCGCTTCACTGACCCCTCTTACTCCATAGTAAGTTCTTGCACTTAGAGGTGAAAACCCCCGTTTCGGGTGTCGGGCATGGAATCGTGCGACGGAACACATGAAATGTTGGTTCCCCATGGTCCAACATACCAACCTAACACAACCAAGCAAAAAAATTCATGCGTCTACCCCCTCCCGGCGCCGTTTAGAGGGGTAGATCGACAGGTCAGACTTTTCTCCAGCGGGAGTAGGGTTTCGCCGTAGAGGGGGTCCGGAGCGTCAAGACCCCATCAAAACTTGCATAGACCCCTAAACTATGTATACTAGTGTGTTGGTAGTTTGTGGGAACCAAGATACATCTCCGAGGTGCGACCCGCTTCACTGACCCCTCTTACTCCGTAGTAAGTTCTTGCACTTAGAGGTGAAAACCCCCGTTTCGGGTGTCGGGCATGGAATCGTGCGACGGAACACATGAAATGTTGGTTATTTATGGTCCAACATACCAACCTAACACAACCAAGCAAAAAAAATCATGCGTCTACCCCCTCCCGGCGCCGTTTAGAGGGGTAGATCGACAGGTCAGACTTTTCTCCAGCGGGAGTAGGGTTTCGCCGTAGAGGGGGTCCGGAGCGTCAAGACCCCATCAAAACTTGCATAGACCCCTAAACTATGTATACTAGTGTGTTGGTAGTTTGTGGGAACCAAGATACATCTCCGAGGTGCGACCCGCTTCACTGACCCCTCTTACTCCGTAGTAAGTTCTTACACTTAGAGGTGAAAACCCCCGTTTCGGGTGTCGGGCATGGAATCGTGCGACGGAACACATGAAATGTTGGTTCCCCATGGTCCAACATACCAACCTAACACAACCAAGCAAAAAAATTCATGCGTCTACCCCCTCCCGGCGCCGTTTAGAGGGGTAGATCGACAGGTCAGACTTTTCTCCAGCGGGAGTAGAGTTTCGCCGTAGAGGGGGTCCGGAGCGTCAAGACCCCATCAAAACTTGCATAGACCCCTAAACTATGTATACTAGTGTGTTGGTAGTTTGTGGGAACCAAGATACATCTCCGAGGTGCGACCCGCTTCACTGACCCCTCTTACTCCGTAGTAAGTTCTTGCACTTAGAGGTGAAAACCCCCGTTTCGGGTGTCGGGCATGGAATCGTGCGACGGAACACATGAAATGTTGGTTCCCCATGGTCCAACATACCAACCTAACACAACGAAGCAAAAAAATTCATGCGTCTACCCCCTCCCGGCGCCGTTTAGAGGGGTAGATCGACAGGTCAGACTTTTCTCCAGCGGGAGTAGGGTTTCGCCGTAGAGGGGGTCCGGAGCGTCAAGACCCCATCAAAACTTGCATAGACCCCTAAACTATGTATACTAGTGTGTTGGTAGTTTGTGGGAACCAAGATACATCTCCGAGGTGCGACCCGCTTCACTGACCCCTCTTACTCCGTAGTAAGTTCTTGCACTTAGAGGTGAAAACCCCCGTTTCGGGTGTCGGGCATGGAATCGTGCGACGGAACACATGAAATGTTGGTTTTTTATGGTCCAACATACCAACCTAACACAACCAAGCAAAAAAATTCATGCGTCTACCCCCTCCCGGCGCCGTTTAGAGGGGTAGATTGACAGGTCAGACTTTTCTCCAGCGGGAGTAGGGTTTCGCCGTAGAGGGGGTCCGGAGCGTCAAGACCCCATCAAAACTTGCATAGACCCCTAAACTATGTATACTAGTGTGTTGGTAGTTTGTGGGAACCAAGATACATCTCCGAGGTGCGACCCGCTTCACTGACCCCTCTTACTCCGTAGTAAGTTCTTGCACTTAGAGGTGAAAACCCCCGTTTCGGGTGTCGGGCATGGAATCGTGCGACGGAACACATGAAATGTTGGTTTTTTATGGTCCAACATACCAACCTAACACAACCAAGAAAAAAAATTCATGCGTCTACCCCCTCCCGGCGCCGTTTAGAGGGGTAGATCGACAGGTCAGACTTTTCTCCAGCGGGAGTAGGGTTTCGCCGTAGAGGAGGTCCGGAGCGTCAAGACCCCATCAAAACTTGCATAGACCCCTAAACTATGTATACTAGTGTGTTGGTAGTTTGTGGGAACCAAGATACATCTCCGAGGTGCGACCCGCTTCACTGACCCCTCTTACTCCGTAGTAAGTTCTTGCACTTAGAGGTGAAAACCCCCGTTTCGGGTGTCGGGCATGGAATCGTGCGACGGAACACATGAAATGTTGGTTTTTTATGGTCCAACATACCAACCTAACACAACCAAGCAAAAAAATTCATGCGTCTACCCCCTCCCGGCGCCGTTTAGAGGGGTAGATCGACAGGTCAGACTTTTCTCCAGCGGGAGTAGGGTTTCGCCGTAGAGGGGGTCCAGAGCGTCAAGACCCCATCAAAACTTGCATAGACCCCTAAACTATGTATACTAGTGTGTTGGTAGTTTGTGGGAACCAAGATACATCTCCGAGGTGCGACCCGCTTCACTGACCCCTCTTACTCCGTAGTAAGTTCTTGCACTTAGAGGTGAAAACCCCCGTTTCGGGTGTCGGGCATGGAATCGTGCAACGGAACACATGAAATGTTGGTTTTTTATGGTCCAACATACCAACCTAACACAACCAAGCAAAAAAATTCATGCGTCTACCCCCTCCCGGCGCCGTTTAGAGGGGTAGATCGACAGGTCAGACTTTTCTCCAGCGGGAGTAGGGTTTCGCCGTAGATTGGGTCCGGAGCGTCAAGACCCCATCAAAACTTGCATAGAACCCTAAACTATGTATACTAGTGTTTTGGTAGTTTGTGGGAACCAAGATACATCTCCGAGGTGCGACCCGCTTCACTGACCCCTCTTACTCCATAGTAAGTTCTTGCACTTAGAGGTGAAAACCCCCGTTTCGGGTGTCGGGCATGGAATCGTGCGACGGAACACATGAAATGTTGGTTCCCCATGGTCCAACATACCAACCTAACACAACCAAGCAAAAAAATTCATGCGTCTACCCCCTCCCGGCGCCGTTTAGAGGGGTAGATCGACAGGTCAGACTTTTCTCCAGCGGGAGTAGGGTTTCGCCGTAGAGGGGGTCCGGAGCGTCAAGACCCCATCAAAACTTGCATAGACCCCTAAACTATGTATACTAGTGTGTTGGTAGTTTGTGGGAACCAAGATACATCTCCGAGGTGCGACCCGCTTCACTGACCCCTCTTACTCCGTAGTAAGTTCTTGCACTTAGAGGTGAAAACCCCCGTTTCGGGTGTCGGGCATGGAATCGTGCGACGGAACACATGAAATGTTGGTTTTTTATGGTCCAACATACCAACCTAACACAACCAAGCAAAAAAAATCATGCGTCTACCCCCTCCCGGCGCCGTTTAGAGGGGTAGATCGACAGGTCAGACTTTTCTCCAGCGGGAGTAGGGTTTCGCCGTAGAGGGGGTCCGGAGCGTCAAGACCCCATCAAAACTTGCATAGACCCCTAAACTATGTATACTAGTGTGTTGGTAGTTTGTGGGAACCAAGATACATCTCCGAGGTGCGACCCGCTTCACTGACCCCTCTTACTCCGTAGTAAGTTCTTGCACTTAGAGGTGAAAACCCCCGTTTCGGGTGTCGGGCATGGAATCGTGCAACGGAACACATGAAATGTTGGTTTTTTATGGTCCAACATACCAACCTAACACAACCAAGCAAAAAAATTCATGCGTCTACCCCCTCCCGGCGCCGTTTAGAGGGGTAGATCGACAGGTCAGACTTTTCTCCAGCGGGAGTAGGGTTTCGCCGTAGATTGGGTCCGGAGCGTCAAGACCCCATCAAAACTTGCATAGAACCCTAAACTATGTATACTAGTGTTTTGGTAGTTTGTGGGAACCAAGATACATCTCCGAGGTGCGACCCGCTTCACTGACCCCTCTTACTCCATAGTAAGTTCTTGCACTTAGAGGTGAAAACCCCCGTTTCGGGTGTCGGGCATGGAATCGTGCGACGGAACACATGAAATGTTGGTTCCCCATGGTCCAACATACCAACCTAACACAACCAAGCAAAAAAATTCATGCGTCTACCCCCTCCCGGCGCCGTTTAGAGGGGTAGATCGACAGGTCAGACTTTTCTCCAGCGGGAGTAGGGTTTCGCCGTAGAGGGGGTCCGGAGCGTCAAGACCCCATCAAAACTTGCATAGACCCCTAAACTATGTATACTAGTGTGTTGGTAGTTTGTGGGAACCAAGATACATCTCCGAGGTGCGACCCGCTTCACTGACCCCTCTTACTCCGTAGTAAGTTCTTGCACTTAGAGGTGAAAACCCCCGTTTCGGGTGTCGGGCATGGAATCGTGCGACGGAACACATGAAATGTTGGTTTTTTATGGTCCAACATACCAACCTAACACAACCAAGCAAAAAAAATCATGCGTCTACCCCCTCCCGGCGCCGTTTAGAGGGGTAGATCGACAGGTCAGACTTTTCTCCAGCGGGAGTAGGGTTTCGCCGTAGAGGGGGTCCGGAGCGTCAAGACCCCATCAAAACTTGCATAGACCCCTAAACTATGTATACTAGTGTGTTGGTAGTTTGTGGGAACCAAGATACATCTCCGAGGTGCGACCCGCTTCACTGACCCCTCTTACTCCGTAGTAAGTTCTTGCACTTAGAGGTGAAAACCCCCGTTTCGGGTGTCGGGCATGGAATCGTGCGACGGAACACATGAAATGTTGGTTCCCCATGGTCCAACATACCAACCTAACACAACCAAGCAAAAAAATTCATGCGTCTACCCCCTCCCGGCGCCGTTTAGAGGGGTAGATCGACAGGTCAGACTTTTCTCCAGCGGGAGTAGAGTTTCGCCGTAGAGGGGGTCCGGAGCGTCAAGACCCCATCAAAACTTGCATAGACCCCTAAACTATGTATACTAGTGTGTTGGTAGTTTGTGGGAACCAAGATACATCTCCGAGGTGCGACCCGCTTCACTGACCCCTCTTACTCCGTAGTAAGTTCTTGCACTTAGAGGTGAAAACCCCCGTTTCGGGTGTCGGGCATGGAATCGTGCGACGGAAACACATGAAATGTTGGTTCCCCATGGTCCAACATACCAACCTAACACAACCAAGCAAAAAAATTCATGCGTCTACCCCCTCCCGGCGCCGTTTAGAGGGGTAGATCGACAGGTCAGACTTTTCTCCAGCGGGAGTAGGGTTTCGCCGTAGAGGGGGTCCGGAGCGTCAAGACCCCATCAAAACTTGCATAGACCCCTAAAATATGTATACTAGTGTGTTGGTAGTTTGTGGGAACCAAGATACATCTCCGAGGTGCGACCCGCTTCACTGACCCCTCTTACTCCGTAGTAAGTTCTTGCACTTAGAGGTGAAAACCCCCGTTTCGGGTGTCGGGCATGGAATCGTGCGACGGAACACATGAAATGTTGGTTTTTTATGGTCCAACATACCAACCTAACACAACCAAGCAAAAAAATTCATGCGTCTACCCCCTCCCGGCGCCGTTTAGAGGGGTAGATCGACAGGTCAGACTTTTCTCCAGCGGGAGTAGGGTTTCGCCGTAGAGGGGGTCCGGAGCGTCAAGACCCCATAAAAACTTGCATAGACCCCTAAACTATGTATACTAGTGTGTTGGTAGTTTGTGGGAACCAAGATACATCTCCGAGGTGCGACCCGCTTCACTGACCCCTCTTACTCCGTAGTAAGTTCTTGCACTTAGAGGTGAAAACCCCCGTTTCGGGTGTCGGGCATGGAATCGTGCGACGGAACACATGAAATGTTGGTTTTTTATGGTCCAACATACCAACCTAACACAACCAAGCAAAAAAAATCATGCGTCTACCCCCTCCCGGCGCCGTTTAGAGGGGTAGATCGACAGGTCAGACTTTTCTCCAGCGGGAGTAGGGTTTCGCCGTAGAGGGGGTCCGGAGCGTCAAGACCCCATCAAAACTTGCATAGACCCCTAAACTATGTATACTAGTGTGTTGGTAGTTTGTGGGAACCAAGATACATCTCCGAGGTGCGACCCGCTTCACTGACCCCTCTTACTCCGTAGTAAGTTCTTGCACTTAGAGGTGAAAACCCCCGTTTCGGGTGTCGGGCATGGAATCGTGCGACGGAACACATGAAATGTTGGTTTTTTATGGTCCAACATACCAACCTAACACAACGAAGCAAAAAAATTCATGCGTCTACCCCCTCCCGGCGCCGTTTAGAGGGGTAGATCGACAGGTCAGACTTTTCTCCAGCGGGAGTAGGGTTTCGCCGTAGAGGGGGTCCGGAGCGTCAAGACCCCATCAAAACTTGCATAGACCCCTAAACTATGTATACTAGTGTGTTGGTAGTTTGTGGGAACCAAGATACATCTCCGAGGTGCGACCCGCTTCACTGACCCCTCTTACGCCGTAGTAAGTTCTTGCACTTAGAGGTGAAAACCCCCGTTTCGGGTGTCGGGCATGGAATCGTGCGACGGAACACATGAAATGTTGGTTTTTTATGGTCCAACATACCAACCTAACACAACCAAGCAAAAAAATTCATGCGTCTACCCCCTCCCGGCGCCGTTTAGAGGGGTAGATCGACAGGTCAGACTTTTCTCCATCGGGAGTAGGGTTTCGCCGTAGAGGGGGTCCGGAGCGTCAAGACCCCATCAAAACTTGCATAGACCCCTAAACTATGTATACTAGTGTGTTGGTAGTTTGTGGGAACCAAGATACATCTCCGAGGTGCGACCCGCTTCACTGACCCCTCTTACTCCGTAGTAAGTTCTTGCACTTAGAGGTGAAAACCCCCGTTTCGGGTGTCGGGCATGGAATCGTGCGACGGAACACATGAAATGTTGGTTTTTTATGGTCCAACATACCAACCTAACACAACCAAGCAAAAAAAATCATGCGTCTACCCCCTCCCGGCGCCGTTTAGAGGGGTAGATCGACAGGTCAGACTTTTCTCCAGCGGGAGTAGGGTTTCGCCGTAGAGGGGGTCCGGAGCGTCAAGACCCCATCAAAACTTGCATAGACCCCTAAACTATGTATACTAGTGTGTTGGTAGTTTGTGGGAACCAAGATACATCTCCGAGGTGCGACCCGCTTCACTGACCCCTCTTACTCCGTAGTAAGTTCTTGCACTTAGAGGTGAAAACCCCCGTTTCGGGTGTCGGGCATGGAATCGTGCGACGGAACACATGAAATGTTGGTTCCCCATGGTCCAACATACCAACCTAACACAACCAAGCAAAAAAATTCATGCGTCTACCCCCTCCCGGCGCCGTTTAGAGCGGTCGATCGACAGGTCAGACTTTTCTCCAGCGGGAGTAGGGTTTCGCCGTAGAGGGGGTCCGGAGCGTCAAGACCCCATCAAAACTTGCATAGACCCCTAAACTATGTATACTAGTGTGTTGGTAGTTTGTGGGAACCAAGATACATCTCCGAGGTGCGACCCGCTTCACTGACCCCTCTTACTCCGTAGTAAGTTCTTGCACTTAGAGGTGAAAACCCCCGTTTCGGGTGTCGGGCATGGAATCGTGCGACGGAACACATGAAATGTTGGTTTTTTATGGTCCAACATACCAACCTAACACAACCAAGCAAAAAAATTCATGCGTCTACCCCCTCCCGGCGCCGTTTAGAGGGGTAGATCGACAGGTCAGACTTTTCTCCAGCGGGAGTAGGGTTTCGCCGTAGAGGGGGTCCGGAGCGTCAAGACCCCATCAAAACTTGCATAGACCCCTAAACTATGTATACTAGTGTGTTGGTAGTTTGTGGGAACCAAGATACATCTCCGAGGTGCGACCCGCTTCACTGACCCCTCTTACTCCGTAGTAAGTTCTTGCACTTAGAGGTGAAAACCCCCGTTTCGGGTGTCGGGCATGGAATCGTGCGACGGAACACATGAAATGTTGGTTTTTTATGGTCCAACATACCAACCTAACACAACGAAGCAAAAAAATTCATGCGTCTACCCCCTCCCGGCGCCGTTTAGAGGGGTAGATCGACAGGTCAGACTTTTCTCCAGCGGGAGTAGGGTTTCGCCGTAGAGGGGGTCCGGAGCGTCAAGACCCCATCAAAACTTGCATAGACCCCTAAACTATGTATACTAGTGTGTTGGTAGTTTGTGGGAACCAAGATACATCTCCGAGGTGCGACCCGCTTCACTGACCCCTCTTACGCCGTAGTAAGTTCTTGCACTTAGAGGTGAAAACCCCCGTTTCGGGTGTCGGGCATGGAATCGTGCGACGGAACACATGAAATGTTGGTTTTTTATGGTCCAACATACCAACCTAACACAACCAAGCAAAAAAATTCATGCGTCTACCCCCTCCCGGCGCCGTTTAGAGGGGTAGATCGACAGGTCAGACTTTTCTCCATCGGGAGTAGGGTTTCGCCGTAGAGGGGGTCCGGAGCGTCAAGACCCCATCAAAACTTGCATAGACCCCTAAACTATGTATACTAGTGTGTTGGTAGTTTGTGGGAACCAAGATACATCTCCGAGGTGCGACCCGCTTCACTGACCCCTCTTACTCCGTAGTAAGTTCTTGCACTTAGAGGTGAAAACCCCCGTTTCGGGTGTCGGGCATGGAATCGTGCGACGGAACACATGAAATGTTGGTTTTTTATGGTCCAACATACCAACCTAACACAACCAAGCAAAAAAAATCATGCGTCTACCCCCTCCCGGCGCCGTTTAGAGGGGTAGATCGACAGGTCAGACTTTTCTCCAGCGGGAGTAGGGTTTCGCCGTAGAGGGGGTCCGGAGCGTCAAGACCCCATCAAAACTTGCATAGACCCCTAAACTATGTATACTAGTGTGTTGGTAGTTTGGGGGAACCAAGATACATCTCCGAGGTGCGACCCGCTTCACTGACCCCTCTTACTCCGTAGTAAGTTCTTGCACTTAGAGGTGAAAACCCCCGTTTCGGGTGTCGGGCATGGAATCGTGCGACGGAACACATGAAATGTTGGTTCCCCATGGTCCAACATACCAACCTAACACAACCAAGCAAAAAAATTCATGCGTCTACCCCCTCCCGGCGCCGTTTAGAGCGGTCGATCGACAGGTCAGACTTTTCTCCAGCGGGAGTAGGGTTTCGCCGTAGAGGGGGTCCGGAGCGTCAAGACCCCATCAAAACTTGCATAGACCCCTAAACTATGTATACTAGTGTGTTGGTAGTTTGTGGGAACCAAGATACATCTCCGAGGTGCGACCCGCTTCACTGACCCCTCTTACTCCGTAGTAAGTTCTTGCACTTAGAGGTGAAAACCCCCGTTTCGGGTGTCGGGCATGGAATCGTGCGACGGAACACATGAAATGTTGGTTTTTTATGGTCCAACATACCAACCTAACACAACCAAGCAAAAAAATTCATGCGTCTACCCCCTCCCGGCGCCGTTTAGAGGGGTAGATCGACAGGTCAGACTTTTCTCCAGCGGGAGTAGGGTTTCGCCGTAGAGGGGGTCCGGAGCGTCAAGACCCCATCAAAACTTGCATAGACCCCTAAACTATGTATACTAGTGTGTTGGTAGTTTGTGGGAACCAAGATACATCTCCGAGGTGCGACCCGCTTCACTGACCCCTCTTACTCCGTAGTAAGTTCTTGCACTTAGAGGTGAAAATCCCCGTTTCGGGTGTCGGGCATGGAATCGTGCGACGGAACACATGAAATGTTGGTTTTTTATGGTCCAACATACCAACCTAACACAACCAAGCAAAAAAATTCATGCGTCTACCCCCTCCCGGCGCCGTTTAGAGGGGTAGATCGACAGGTCAGACTTTTCTCCAGCGGGAGTAGGGTTTCGCCGTAGAGGGGGTCCGGAGCGTCAAGACCCCATCAAAACTTGCATAGAACCCTAAACTATGTATACTAGTGTGTTGGTAGTTTGTGGGAACCAAGATACATCTCCGAGGTGCGACCCGCTTCACTGACCCCTCTTACTCCGTAGTAAGTTCTTGCACTTAGAGGTGAAAACCCCCGTTTCGGGTGTCGGGCATGGAATCGTGCGACGGAA
Organism: Poa annua; assembly: GCA_026929855.1. Lineage (NCBI taxonomy): Eukaryota > Viridiplantae > Streptophyta > Magnoliopsida > Poales > Poaceae > Poa > Poa annua. The sequence goes on from CM049434.1 coordinate 60,824,052, forward strand.
CACATGAAATGTTGGTTACCCATGGTCCAACATACCAACCTAACACAACCAAGCAAAAAAATTCATGCGTCTACCCCCTCCCGGCGCCGTTTAGAGGGGTAGATCGACAGGTCAGACTTTTCTCCAGCGGGAGTAGGGTTTCGCCGTAGAGGGGGTCCGGAGCGTCAAGACCCCATCAAAACTTGCATAGACCCCTAAACTATGTATACTAGTGTGTTGGTAGTTTGTGGGAACCAAGATACATCTCCGAGGTGCGACCCGCTTCACTGACCCCTCTTACTCCGTAGTAAGTTCTTGCACTTAGAGGTGAAAACCCCCGTTTCGGGTGTCGGGCATGGAATCGTGCGACGGAACACATGAAATGTTGGTTTTTTATGGTCCAACATACCAACCTAACACAACCAAGCAAAAAAAATCATGCGTCTACCCCCTCCCGGCGCCGTTTAGAGGGGTAGATTGACAGGTCAGACTTTTCTCCAGCGGGAGTAGGGTTTCGCCGTAGAGGGGGTCCGGAGCGTCAAGACCCCATCAAAACTTGCATAGACCCCTAAACTATGTATACTAGTGTGTTGGTAGTTTGTGGGAACCAAGATACATCTCCGAGGTGCGACCCGCTTCACTGACCCCTCTTACTCCGTAGTAAGTTCTTGCACTTAGAGGTGAAAACCCCCGTTTCGGGTGTCGGGCATGGAATCGTGCGACGGAACACATGAAATGTTGGTTCCCCATGGTCCAACATACCAACCTAACACAACCAAGCAAGAAAATTCATGCGTCTACCCCCTCCCGGCGCCGTTTAGAGGGGTAGATCGACAGGTCAGACTTTTCTCCAGCGGGAGTAGAGTTTCGCCGTAGAGGGGGTCCGGAGCGTCAAGACCCCATCAAAACTTGCATAGACCCCTAAACTATGTATACTAGTGTGTTGGTAGTTTGTGGGAACCAAGATACATCTCCGAGGTGCGACCCGCTTCACTGACCCCTCTTACTCCGTAGTAAGTTCTTGCACTTAGAGGTGAAAACCCCCGTTTCGGGTGTCGGGCATGGAATCGTGCGACGGAACACATGAAATGTTGGTTCCCCATGGTCCAACATACCAACCTAACACAACCAAGCAAAAAAATTCATGCGTCTACCCCCTCCCGGCGCCGTTTAGAGGGGTAGATCGACAGGTCAGACTTTTCTCCAGCGGGAGTAGGGTTTCGCCGTAGAGGGGGTCCGGAGCGTCAAGACCCCATCAAAACTTGCATAGACCCCTAAACTATGTATACTAGTGTGTTGGTAGTTTGTGGGAACCAAGATACATCTCCGAGGTGCGACCCGCTTCACTGACCCCTCTTACTCCGTAGTAAGTTCTTGCACTTAGAGGTGAAAACCCCCGTTTCGGGTGTCGGGCATGGAATCGTGCGACGGAACACATGAAATGTTGGTTTTTTATGGTCCAACATACCAACCTAACACAACCAAGCAAAAAAATTCATGCGTCTACCCCCTCCCGGCGCCGTTTAGAGGGGTAGATCGACATGTCAGACTTTTCTCCAGCGGGAGTAGGGTTTCGCCGTAGAGGGGGTCCGGAGCGTCAAGACCCCATCAAAACTTGCATAGACCCCTAAACTATGTATACTAGTGTGTTGGTAGTTTGTGGGAACGAAGATACATCTCCGAGGTGCGACCCGCTTCACTGACCCCTCTTACTCCGTAGTAAGTTCTTGCACTTAGAGGTGAAAACCCCCGTTTCGGGTGTCGGGCATGGAATCGTGCGACGGAACACATGAAATGTTGGTTTTTTATGGTCCAACATACCAACCTAACACAACCAAGCAAAAAAAATCATGCGTCTACCCCCTCCCGGCGCCGTTTAGAGGGGTAGATCGACAGGTCAGACTTTTCTCCAGCGGGAGTAGGGTTTCGCCGTAGAGGGGGTCCGGAGCGTCAAGACCCCATCAAAACTTGCATAGACCCCTAAACTATGTATACTAGTGTGTTGGTAGTTTGTGGGAACCAAGATACATCTCCGAGGTGCGACCCGCTTCACTGACCCCTCTTACTCCGTAGTAAGTTCTTGCACTTAGAGGTGAAAACCCCCGTTTCGGGTGTCGGGCATGGAATCGTGCGACGGAACACATGAAATGTTGGTTCCCCATGGTCCAACATACCAACCTAACACAACCAAGCAAAAAAATTCATGCGTCTACCCCCTCCCGGCGCCGTTTAGAGGGGTAGATCGACAGGTCAGACTTTTCTCCAGCGGGAGTAGGGTTTCGCCGTAGAGGGGGTCCGGAGCGTCAAGACCCCATCAAAACTTGCATAGACCCCTAAACTATGTATACTAGTGTGTTGGTAGTTTGTGGGAACCAAGATACATCTCCGAGGTGCGACCCGCTTCACTGACCCCTCTTACTCCGTAGTAAGTTCTTGCACTTAGAGGTGAAAACCCCCGTTTCGGGTGTCGGGCATGGAATCGTGCGACGGAACACATGAAATGTTGGTTCCCCATGGTCCAACATACCAACCTATCACAACCAAGCAAAAAAATTCATGCGTCTACCCCCTCCCGGCGCCGTTTAGAGGGGTAGATCGACAGGTCAGACTTTTCTCCAGCGGGAGTAGGGTTTCGCCGTAGAGGGGGTCCGGAGCGTCAAGACCCCATCAAAACTTGCATAGACCCCTAAACTATGTATACTAGTGTGTTGGTAGTTTGTGGGAACCAAGATACATCTCCGAGGTGCGACCCGCTTCACTGACCCCTCTTACTCCGTAGTAAGTTCTTGCACTTAGAAGTGAAAACCCCCGTTTCGGGTGTCGGGCATGGAATCGTGCGACGGAACACATGAAATGTTGGTTTTTTATGGTCCAACATACCAACCTAACACAACCAAGCAAAAAAATTCATGTGTCTACCCCCTCCCGGCGCCGTTTAGAGGGGTAGATCGACAGGTCAGACTTTTCTCCAGCGGGAGTAGGGTTTCGCCGTAGAGGGGGTCCGGAGCGTCAAGACCCCATCAAAACTTGCATAGACCCCTAAACTATGTATACTAGTGTGTTGGTAGTTTGTGGGAACCAAGATACATCTCCGAGGTGCGACCCGCTTCACTGACCCCTCTTACTCCGTAGTAAGTTCTTGCACTTAGAGGTGAAAACCCCCGTTTCGGGTGTCGGGCATGGAATCGTGCGACGGAACACATGAAATGTTGGTTTTTTATGGTCCAACATACCAACCTAACACAACCAAGCAAAAAAAATCATGCGTCTACCCCCTCCCGGCGCCGTTTAGAGGGGTAGATCGACAGGTCAGACTTTTCTCCAGCGGGAGTAGGGTTTCGCCGTAGAGGGGGTCCGGAGCGTCAAGACCCCATCAAAACTTGCATAGACCCCTAAACTATGTATACTAGTGTGTTGGTAGTTTGTGGGAACCAAGATACATCTCCGAGGTGCGACCCGCTTCACTGACCCCTCTTACTCCGTAGTAAGTTCTTGCACTTAGAGGTGAAAACCCCCGTTTCGGGTGTCGGGCATGGAATCGTGCGACGGAACACATGAAATGTTGGTTCCCCATGGTCCAACATACCAACCTAACACAACCAAGCAAAAAAAATCATGCGTCTACCCCCTCCCGGCGCCGTTTAGAGCGGTCGATCGACATGTCAGACTTTTCTCCAGCGGGAGTAGGGTTTCGCCGTAGAGGGGGTCCGGAGCGTCAAGACCCCATCAAAACTTGCATAGACCCCTAAACTATGTATACTAGTGTGTTGGTAGTTTGTGGGAACCAAGATACATCTCCGAGGTGCGACCCGCTTCACTGACCCCTCTTACTCCGTAGTAAGTTCTTGCACTTAGAGGTGAAAACCCCCGTTTCGGGTGTCGGGCATGGAATCGTGCGACGGAACACATGAAATGTTGGTTTTTTATGGTCCAACATACCAACCTAACACAACCAAGCAAAAAAATTCATGCGTCTACCCCCTCCCGGCGCCGTTTAGAGGGGTAGATCGACAGGTCAGACTTTTCTCCAGCGGGAGTAGGGTTTCGCCGTAGAGGGGGTCCGGAGCGTCAAGACCCCATCAAAACTTGCATAGACCCCTAAACTATGTATACTAGTGTGTTGGTATTTTGTGGGAACCAAGATACATCTCCGAGGTGCGACCCGCTTCACTGACCCCTCTTACTCCGTAGTAAGTTCTTGCACTTAGAGGTGAAAACCCCCGTTTCGGGTGTCGGGCATGGAATCGTGCGACGGAACACATGAAATGTTGGTTCCCCATGGTCCAACATACCAACCTAACACAACCAAGCAAAAAAATTCATGCGTCTACCCCCTCCCGGCGCCGTTTAGAGGGGTAGATCGACAGGTCAGACTTTTCTCCAGCGGGAGTAGGGTTTCGTCGTAGAGGGGGTCCGGAGCGTCAAGACCCCATCAAAACTTGCATAGACCCCTAAACTATGTATACTAGTGTGTTGGTAGTTTGTGGGAACCAAGATACATCTCCGAGGTGCGACCCGCTTCACTGACCCCTCTTACTCCGTAGTAAGTTCTTGCACTTAGAGGTGAAAACCCCCGTTTCGGGTGTCGGGCATGGAATCGTGCGACGGAACACATGAAATGTTGGTTTTTTATGGTCCAACATACCAACCTAACACAACCAAGCAAAAAAATTCATGCGTCTACCCCCTCCCGGCGCCGTTTAGAGGGGTGGATCGACAGGTCAGACTTTTCTCCAGCGGGAGTAGGGTTTCGCCGTAGAGGGGGTCCGGAGCGTCAAGACCCCATCAAAACTTGCATAGACCCCTAAACTATGTATACTAGTGTGTTGGTAGTTTGTGGGAACCAAGATACATCTCCGAGGTGCGACCCGCTTCACTGACCCCTCTTACTCCGTAGTAAGTTCTTGCACTTAGAGGTGAAAACCCCCGTTTCGGGTGTCGGGCATGGAATCGTGCGACGGAACACATGAAATGTTGGTTTTTTATGGTCCAACATACCAACCTAACACAACCAAGCAAAAAAAATCATGCGTCTACCCCCTCCCGGCGCCGTTTAGAGGGGTAGATCGACATGTCAGACTTTTCTCCAGCGGGAGTAGGGTTTCGCCGTAGAGGGGGTCCGGAGCGTCAAGACCCCATCAAAACTTGCATAGACCCCTAAACTATGTATACTAGTGTGTTGGTAGTTTGTGGGAACCAAGATACATCTCCGAGGTGCGACCCGCTTCACTGACCCCTCTTACTCCGTAGTAAGTTCATGCACTTAGAGGTGAAAACCCCCGTTTCGGGTGTCGGGCATGGAATCGTGCGACGGAACACATGAAATGTTGGTTCCCCATGGTCCAACATACCAACCTAACACAACCAAGCAAAAAAATTCATGCGTCTACCCCCTCCCGGCGCCGTTTAGAGGGGTAGATCGACAGGTCAGACTTTTCTCCAGCGGGAGTAGGGTTTCGCCGTAGAGGGGGTCCGGAGCGTCAAGACCCCATCAAAACTTGCATAGACCCCTAAACTATGTATACTAGTGTGTTGGTAGTTTGTGGGAACCAAGATACATCTCCGAGGTGCGACCCGCTTCACTGACCCCTCTTACTCCGTAGTAAGTTCTTGCACTTAGAGGTGAAAACCCCCATTTCGGGTGTCGGGCATGGAATCGTGCGACGGAACACATGAAATGTTGGTTCCCCATGGTCCAACATACCAACCTAACACAACCAAGCAAAAAAATTCATGCGTCTACCCCCTCCCGGCGCCGTTTAGAGGGGTAGATCGACAGGTCAGACTTTTCTCCAGCGGGAGTAGGGTTTCGCCGTAGAGGGGGTCCGGAGCGTCAAGACCCCATCAAAACTTGCATAGACCCCTAAACTATGTATACTAGTGTGTTGGTAGTTTGTGGGAACCAAGATACATCTCCGAGGTGCGACCCGCTTCACTGACCCCTCTTACTCCGTAGTAAGTTCTTGCACTTAGAGGTGAAAACCCCCGTTTCGGGTGTCGGGCATGGAATCGTGCGACGGAACACATGAAATGTTGGTTTTTTATGGTCCAACATACCAACCTAACACAACCAAGCAAAAAAAATCATGCGTCTACCCCCTCCCGGCGCCGTTTAGAGGGGTAGATCGACAGGTCAACTTTTCTCCAGCGGGAGTAGGGTTTCGCCGTAGAGGGGGTCCGGAGCGGCAAGACCCCATCAAAACTTGCATAGACCCCTAAACTATGTATACTAGTGTGTTGGTAGTTTGTGGGAACCAAGATACATCTCCGAGGTGCGACCCGCTTCACTGACCCCTCTTACTCCGTAGTAAGTTCTTGCACTTAGAGGTGAAAACCCCCGTTTCGGGTGTCGGGCATGGAATCGTGCGACGGAACATATGAAATGTTGGTTTTTTATGGTCCAACATACCAACCTAACACAACCAAGCAAAAAAATTCATGCGTCTACCCCCTCCCGGCGCCGTTTAGAGGGGTAGATCGACAGGTCAGACTTTTCTCCATCGGGAGTAGGGTTTCGCCGTAGAGGGGGTCCGGAGCGTCAAGACCCCATCAAAACTTGCATAGACCCCTAAACTATGTATACTAGTGTGTTGGTAGTTTGTGGGAACCAAGATACATCTCCGAGGTGCGACCCGCTTCACTGACCCCTCTTACTCCGTAGTAAGTTCTTGCACTTAGAGGTGAAAACCCCCGTTTCGGGTGTCGGGCATGGAATCGTGCGACGGAACACATGAAATGTTGGTTTTTTATGGTCCAACATACCAACCTAACACAACCAAGCAAAAAAATTCATGCGTCTACCCCCTCCCAGCGCCGTTTAGAGGGGTAGATCGACAGGTCAGACTTTTCTCCAGCGGGAGTAGGGTTTCGCCGTAGAGGGGGTCCGGAGCGTCAAGACCCCATCAAAACTTGCATAGACCCCTAAACTATGTATACTAGTGTGTTGGTAGTTTGTGGGAACCAAGATACATCTCCGAGGTGCGACCCGCTTCACTGACCCCTCTTACTCCGTAGTAAGTTCTTGCACTTAGAGGTGAAAACCCCCGTTTCGGGTGTCGGGCATGGAATCGTGCGACGGAACACATGAAATGTTGGTTCCCCATGGTCCAACATACCAACCTAACACAACCAAGCAAAAAAATTCATGCGTCTACCCCCTCCCGGCGCCGTTTAGAGGGGTAGATCGACAGGTCAGACTTTTCTCCAGCGGGAGTAGGGTTTCGCCGTAGAGGGGGTCCGGAGCGTCAAGACCCCATCAAAACTTGCATAGACCCCTAAACTATGTATACTAGTGTGTTGGTAGTTTGTGGGAACCAAGATACATCTCCGAGGTGCGACCCGCTTCACTGACCCCTCTTACTCCGTAGTAAGTTCTTGCACTTAGAGGTGAAAACCCCCATTTCGGGTGTCGGGCATGGAATCGTGCGACGGAACACATGAAATGTTGGTTCCCCATGGTCCAACATACCAACCTAACACAACCAAGCAAAAAAATTCATGCGTCTACCCCCTCCCGGCGCCGTTTAGAGGGGTAGATCGACAGGTCAGACTTTTCTCCAGCGGGAGTAGGGTTTCGCCGTAGAGGGGGTCCGGAGCGTCAAGACCCCATCAAAACTTGCATAGACCCCTAAACTATGTATACTAGTGTGTTGGTAGTTTGTGGGAACCAAGATACATCTCCGAGGTGCGACCCGCTTCACTGACCCCTCTTACTCCGTAGTAAGTTCTTGCACTTAGAGGTGAAAACCCCCGTTTCGGGTGTCGGGCATGGAATCGTGCGACGGAACACATGAAATGTTGGTTTTTTATGGTCCAACATACCAACCTAACACAACCAAGCAAAAAAAATCATGCGTCTACCCCCTCCCGGCGCCGTTTAGAGGGGTAGATCGACAGGTCAACTTTTCTCCAGCGGGAGTAGGGTTTCGCCGTAGAGGGGGTCCGGAGCGGCAAGACCCCATCAAAACTTGCATAGACCCCTAAACTATGTATACTAGTGTGTTGGTAGTTTGTGGGAACCAAGATACATCTCCGAGGTGCGACCCGCTTCACTGACCCCTCTTACTCCGTAGTAAGTTCTTGCACTTAGAGGTGAAAACCCCCGTTTCGGGTGTCGGGCATGGAATCGTGCGACGGAACATATGAAATGTTGGTTTTTTATGGTCCAACATACCAACCTAACACAACCAAGCAAAAAAATTCATGCGTCTACCCCCTCCCGGCGCCGTTTAGAGGGGTAGATCGACAGGTCAGACTTTTCTCCATCGGGAGTAGGGTTTCGCCGTAGAGGGGGTCCGGAGCGTCAAGACCCCATCAAAACTTGCATAGACCCCTAAACTATGTATACTAGTGTGTTGGTAGTTTGTGGGAACCAAGATACATCTCCGAGGTGCGACCCGCTTCACTGACCCCTCTTACTCCGTAGTAAGTTCTTGCACTTAGAGGTGAAAACCCCCGTTTCGGGTGTCGGGCATGGAATCGTGCGACGGAACACATGAAATGTTGGTTTTTTATGGTCCAACATACCAACCTAACACAACCAAGCAAAAAAATTCATGCGTCTACCCCCTCCCAGCGCCGTTTAGAGGGGTAGATCGACAGGTCAGACTTTTCTCCAGCGGGAGTAGGGTTTCGCCGTAGAGGGGGTCCGGAGCGTCAAGACCCCATCAAAACTTGCATAGACCCCTAAACTATGTATACTAGTGTGTTGGTAGTTTGTGGGAACCAAGATACATCTCCGAGGTGCGACCCGCTTCACTGACCCCTCTTACTCCGTAGTAAGTTCTTGCACTTAGAGGTGAAAACCCCCGTTTCGGGTGTCGGGCATGGAATCGTGCGACGGAACACATGAAATGTTGGTTCCCCATGGTCCAACATACCAACCTAACACAACCAAGCAAAAAAATTCATGCGTCTACCCCCTCCCGGCGCCGTTTAGAGGGGTAGATCGACAGGTCAGACTTTTCTCCAGCGGGAGTAGGGTTTCGCCGTAGAGGGGGTCCGGAGCGTCAAGACCCCATCAAAACTTGCATAGACCCCTAAACTATGTATACTAGTGTGTTGGTAGTTTGTGGGAACCAAGATACATCTCCGAGGTGCGACCCGCTTCACTGACCCCTCTTACTCCGTAGTAAGTTCTTGCACTTAGAGGTGAAAACCCCCATTTCGGGTGTCGGGCATGGAATCGTGCGACGGAACACATGAAATGTTGGTTCCCCATGGTCCAACATACCAACCTAACACAACCAAGAAAAAAAATTCATGCGTCTACCCCCTCCCGGCGCCGTTTAGAGGGGTAGATCGACAGGTCAGACTTTTCTCCAGCGGGAGTAGGGTTTCGCCGTAGAGGGGGTCCGGAGCGTCAAGACCCCATCAAAACTTGCATAGACCCCTAAACTATGTATACTAGTGTGTTGGTAGTTTGTGGGAACCAAGATACATCTCCGAGGTGCGACCCGCTTCACTGACCCCTCTTACTCCGTAGTAAGTTCTTGCACTTAGAGGTGAAAACCCCCGTTTCGGGTGTCGGGCATGGAATCGTGCGACGGAACACATGAAATGTTGGTTTTTTATGGTCCAACATACCAACCTAACACAACCAAGCAAAAAAAATCATGCGTCTACCCCCTCCCGGCGCCGTTTAGAGGGGTAGATCGACAGGTCAGACTTTTCTCCAGCGGGAGTAGGGTTTCGCCGTAGAGGGGGTCCGGAGCGTCAAGACCCCATCAAAACTTGCATAGACCCCTAAACTATGTATACTAGTGTGTTGGTAGTTTGTGGGAACCAAGATACATCTCCGAGGTGCGACCCGCTTCACTGACCCCTCTTACTCCGTAGTAAGTTCTTGCACTTAGAGGTGAAAACCCCGTTTCGGGTGTCGGGCATGGAATCGTGCGACGGAACATATGAAATGTTGGTTTTTTATGGTCCAACATACCAACCTAACACAACCAAGCAAAAAAATTCATGCGTCTACCCCCTCCCGGCGCCGTTAGAGGGGTAGATCGACAGGTCAGACTTTTCTCCATCGGGAGTAGGGTTTCGCCGTAGAGGGGGTCCGGAGCGTCAAGACCCCATCAAAACTTGCATAGACCCCTAAACTATGTATACTAGTGTGTTGGTAGTTTGTGGGAACCAAGATACATCTCCGAGGTGCGACCCGCTTCACTGACCCCTCTTACTCCGTAGTAAGTTCTTGCACTTAGAGGTGAAAACCCCCGTTTCGGGTGTCGGGCATGGAATCGTGCGACGGAACACATGAAATGTTGGTTTTTTATGGTCCAACATACCAACCTAACACAACCAAGCAAAAAAATTCATGCGTCTACCCCCTCCCGGCGCCGTTTAGAGGGGTAGATCGACAGGTCAGACTTTTCTCCAGCGGGAGTAGGGTTTCGCCGTAGAGGGGGTCCGGAGCGTCAAGACCCCATCAAAACTTGCATAGACCCCTAAACTATGTATACTAGTGTGTTGGTAGTTTGTGGGAACCAAGATACATCTCCGAGGTGCGACCCGCTTCACTGACCCCTCTTACTCCGTAGTAAGTTCTTGCACTTAGAGGTGAAAACCCCCGTTTCGGGTGTCGGGCATGGAATCGTGCGACGGAACACATGAAATGTTGGTTCCCCATGGTCCAACATACCAACCTAACACAACCAAGCAAAAAAATTCATGCGCCTACCCCCTCCCGGCGCCGTTTAGATGGGTAGATCGACAGGTCAGACTTTTCTCCAGCGGGAGTAGGGTTTCGCCGTAGAGGGGGTCCGGAGCGTCAAGACCCCATCAAAACTTGCATAGACCCCTAAACTATGTATACTAGTGTGTTGGTAGTTTGTGGGAACCAAGATACATCTCCGAGGTGCGACCCGCTTCACTGACCCCTCTTACTCCGTAGTAAGTTCTTGCACTTAGAGGTGAAAACCCCCGTTTCGGGTGTCGGGCATGGAATCGTGCGACGGAACACATGAAATGTTGGTTTTTTATGGTCCAACATACCAACCTAACACAACCAAGCAAAAAAATTCATGCGTCTACCCCCTCCCGGCGCCGTTTAGAGGGGTAGATCGACAGGTCAGACTTTTCTCCAGCGGGAGTAGGGTTTCGCCGTAGAGGGGGTCCGGAGCGTCAAGACCCCATCAAAACTTGCATAGACCCCTAAACTATGTATACTAGTGTGTTGGTATTTTGTGGGAACCAAGATACATCTCCGAGGTGCCACCCGCTTCACTGACCCCTCTTACTCCGTAGTAAGTTCTTGCACTTAGAGGTGAAAACCCCCGTTTCGGGTGTCGGGCATGGAATCGTGCGACGGAACACATGAAATGTTGGTTTTTTATGGTCCAACATACCAACCTAACACAACCAAGCAAAAAAATCATGCGTCTACCCCCTCCCGGCGCCGTTTAGAGGGGTAGATCGACAGGTCAGACTTTTCTCCAGCGGGAGTAGGGTTTCGCCGTAGAGGGGGTCCGGAGCGTCAAGACCCCATCAAAACTTGCATAGACCCCTAAACTATGTATACTAGTGTGTTGGTAGTTTGTGGGAACCAAGATACATCTCCGAGGTGCGACCCGCTTCACTGACCCCTCTTACTCCGTAGTAAGTTCTTACACTTAGAGGTGAAAACCCCCGTTTCGGGTGTCGGGCATGGAATCGTGCGACGGAACACATGAAATGTTGGTTCCCCATGGTCCAACATACCAACCTAACACAACCAAGCAAAAAAATTCATGCGTCTATGAAAGGACAATGATGTCGCCTAGAGGGGGGGGTGAATAGGCGGTTTAAAACTTTTCCGGTTTAGGCTTGATAATTGCGGAATAAAACTAGATGTTTAAATTAACAAGCCGACAACCTAAATAAACTAGGTTCACCTATGTGCACCAACAACTTATGCTAAGCAAGACAAACAACAAGGTGATAGCAATATAGAATACTTCAAGCACGAAGGCTATCACAATGTAAAGTGCATAAGTAAAAGCTCGGGTATAGAAATAACCGAAGCACGCGGAGACGAGGATGTATTTCCGAGTTCCTCCTTGTTAAGGGAGTACGTCTCGTTGGAGAGGTGTGAACCGACACAACGGTTCAACAACCACAAAGGTTTCACCTTCTTCTCCGATGAACCGCACCACAAAGGCTTGGTTCACCTTCCACTATCGGAATTCCTTCGAGGCGGAATCCGGAGCCTTTCAACAACAATCCGGGGCACAACCCACAATGGGATTGGGGGCTCCCGAACGGCCTCCAACAACAATCCGGGGCACAACCCACAATGGGATTGGGGGCTCCCGAACGGCTTCAAGTGACCACACAAGGGTCCAACCACCACAAAGGCGTCTAGGGTCCAAGGACCCAAGAGTAACAAGTTCACAAGTTTTCAACTTCCACGAATCCTCGTGGAGAGCACACCGATGCACCAAATGCAAAAGGCAAGAGCACAAGTGCTCAAATCCTTCACTCTCAAATTCCAACAAAGCAACAAATGCTTATGGGGGAATAAGAGAGGAAGAACAAAGAGGAGATGCACCAAGAACTCCAAGATCAAGATCTACAAGGTTTCCCTCACATAGAGGAGAAATCGATCGGTGGAAACGTAGATCAAGATCACCTCTCACTTTCCCTCAAATATTAGCAAGAACCATGGGAGGGATTGAGAGGAAGAGCAAGCTTTACAAAGGGCAACAATGGAGGAGAGAGAGGAGAAAGACTTGCTCTAGAGCTTAGCAAACCAATGGGGAAGAAGGCCCCTTTTATAGTCTAGCACAAATATCTGGCCGTTGCAACAGCATCTTCTTCCGCAAGGGCGGTAGTACCGGCCTAAAGCCCGGTAGTACCGGCCCTGCGGTACCTTCGACAACGCAGAAAACCGAGCGCGCGGTACTACCGGGGAAAAATACCCCGGTACTACCGGGCCCAAGTGCTGGGCTCCAACCCCGGTACTACCGGGGCCATCCGTGCCAAAACGCCCGAAAAACCAACTTCAGAGAGTAGTACCGCAGAGAGCCCGGTACTACCGCAGCGAGCCCGGTACTACCGGCTGACTGCGGTACTACCGGAACAAAACTCTCCGGTACTACCGGGCCTGTCCGAACACCAAAAACACAGCTATAACTTTTGCAAATGAACTCCGAATGAGGTGAGACCAACTCCGTTGGAAAGGTACCGACAAGGAGAAGGCTACAAAAAGTGAAAATATTGCATCCCATAAATAGAGTAAAATCACCACACATGGCAAGGTGTGGGACTTTCCTCACGGTTGAACCGGCAATATTTCCGCCACCGAAAACGCAACTAGTTTTCCAAGGTAAAACCGTTTTCGATGAACTAGAGCTTGACATGGAGATGAACCAAGCTCTAATTCCTCACCACCATAAAAGCCAAATAAGAACCAAGAAATATGATATGCCAAGTATGCAAAGGTTTGAGCTCTCCACAACGATGCGATCAAGTTACTCACTTGAGAGCCCCTCTTGATAGTACGCCGTCTATCCTAAAACCCGGTCTCCCACTAACACCATGAGACCGGTAAAATAGAAAACCTATCAAGATCATACCTTTGCCTTGCGCATTCCACTTGAGCTCGATGATGACGATCTTGACTCTCTCAAGTTGAAACACCTTTCTTGATTGTGCTTGCTAGCACATGCTTGATGAAGACTTCTCCAAATGCTCCCCCATACTCCATTATGGGAGGGCCTCGCTAAGCATCGTCTTCATGACTCCTTTGCAACCTTCAATCAAATGATATCTTCGAGATGCATCATATTGAGCTTGCACTTCATCTTCTTCTCTTGATATGTATGATGGCTTGGTGGTAAACATGATTGTTCACTCAATCTTCTATTCCAAGCCATACTTGCAATGAGCTCAACTCTTCACATGACCATTCTTCATATAAACCCTTGAGTAGAGCATTGATCATCATGTAATCTACTAGAGTCCAACACATGAACTCCAATCTTTTCCTATGGACAAGATCTACAAGTATATCTCAAAGCAAACATTAGTCCATAAGGATTGTCATTAATTACCAAAACCACGCATGGGGGCAACCATGCACTTTCAGTCTACCCCCTCCCGGCGCCGTTTAGAGGGGTAGATCGACAGGTCAGACTTTTCTCCAGCGGGAGTAGGGTTTCGTCGTAGAGGGGGTCCGGAGCGTCAAGACCCCATCAAAACTTGCATAGACCCCTAAACTATGTATACTAGTGTGTTGGTAGTTTGTGGGAACCAAGATACATCTCCGAGGTGCGACCCGCTTCACTGACCCCTCTTACTCCGTAGTAAGTTCTTGCACTTAGAGGTGAAAACCCCCGTTTCGGGTGTCGGGCATGGAATCGTGCGACGGAACACATGAAATGTTGGTTTTTTATGGTCCAACATACCAACCTAACACAACCAAGCAAAAAAATTCATGCGTCTACCCCCTCCCGGCGCCGTTTAGAGGGGTAGATCGACAGGTCAGACTTTTCTCCAGCGGGAGTAGGGTTTCGCCGTAGAGGGGGTCCGGAGCGTCAAGACCCCATCAAAACTTGCATAGACCCCTAAACTATGTATACTAGTGTGTTGGTAGTTTGTGGGAACCAAGATACATCTCCGAGGTGCGACCCGCTTCACTGACCCCTCTTACTCCGTAGTAAGTTCTTGCACTTAGAGGTGAAAACCCCCGTTTCGGGTGTCGGGCATGGAATCGTGCGACGGAACACATGAAATGTTGGTTTTTTATGGTCCAACATACCAACCTAACACAACCAAGCAAAAAAAATCATGCGTCTACCCCCTCCCGGCGCCGTTTAGAGGGGTAGATCGACATGTCAGACTTTTCTCCAGCGGGAGTAGGGTTTCGCCGTAGAGGGGGTCCGGAGCGTCAAGACCCCATCAAAACTTGCATAGACCCCTAAACTATGTATACTAGTGTGTTGGTAGTTTTTGGGAACCAAGATACATCTCCGAGGTGCGACCCGCTTCACTGACCCCTCTTACTCCGTAGTAAGTTCTTGCACTTAGAGGTGAAAACCCCCGTTTCGGGTGTCGGGCATGGAATCGTGCGACGGAACACATGAAATGTTGGTTCCCCATGGTCCAACATACCAACCTAACACAACCAAGCAAAAAAATTCATGCGTCTACCCCCTCCCGGCGCCGTTTAGAGGGGTAGATCGACAGGTCAGACTTTTCTCCAGCGGGAGTAGGGTTTCGCCGTAGAGGGGGTCCGGAGCGTCAAGACCCCATCAAAACTTGCATAGACCCCTAAACTATGTATACTAGTGTGTTGGTAGTTTGTGGGAACCAAGATACATCTCCGAGGTGCGACCCGCTTCACTGACCCCTCTTACTCCGTAGTAAGTTCTTGCACTTAGAGGTGAAAACCCCCATTTCGGGTGTCGGGCATGGAATCGTGCGACGGAACACATGAAATGTTGGTTTTTTATGGTCCAACATACCAACCTAACACAACCAAGCAAAAAAATTCATGCGTCTACCCCCTCCCGGCGCCGTTTAGAGGGGTAGATCGACAGGTCAGACTTTTCTCCAGCGGGAGTAGGGTTTCGCCGTAGAGGGGGTCCGGAGCGTCAAGACCCCATCAAAACTTGCATAGACCCCTAAACTATGTATACTAGTGTGTTGGTAGTTTGTGGGAACCAAGATACATCTCCGAGGTGCGACCCGCTTCACTGACCCCTCTTACTCCGTAGTAAGTTCTTGCACTTAGAGGTGAAAACCCCCGTTTCGGGTGTCGGGCATGGAATCGTGCGACGGAACACATGAAATGTTGGTTTTTTATGGTCCAACATACCAACCTAACACAACCAAGCAAAAAAAATCATGCGTCTACCCCCTCCCGGCGCCGTTTAGAGGGGTAGATCGACAGGTCAGACTTTTCTCCAGCGGGAGTAGGGTTTCGCCGTAGAGGGGGTCCGGAGCGTCAAGACCCCATCAAAACTTGCATAGACCCCTAAACTATGTATACTAGTGTGTTGGTAGTTTGTGGGAACCAAGATACATCTCCGAGGTGCGACCCGCTTCACTGACCCCTCTTACTCCGTAGTAAGTTCTTGCACTTAGAGGTGAAAACCCCCGTTTCGGGTGTCGGGCATGGAATCGTGCGACGGAACACATGAAATGTTGGTTTTTTATGGTCCAACATACCAACCTAACACAACCAAGCAAAAAAAATCATGCGTCTACCCCCTCCCGGCGCCGTTTAGAGGGGTAGATCGACATGTCAGACTTTTCTCCAGCGGGAGTAGGGTTTCGCCGTAGAGGGGGTCCGGAGCGTCAAGACCCCATCAAAACTTGCATAGACCCCTAAACTATGTATACTAGTGTGTTGGTAGTTTTTGGGAACCAAGATACATCTCCGAGGTGCGACCCGCTTCACTGACCCCTCTTACTCCGTAGTAAGTTCTTGCACTTAGAGGTGAAAACCCCCGTTTCGGGTGTCGGGCATGGAATCGTGCGACGGAACACATGAAATGTTGGTTCCCCATGGTCCAACATACCAACCTAACACAACCAAGCAAAAAAATTCATGCGTCTACCCCCTCCCGGCGCCGTTTAGAGGGGTAGATCGACAGGTCAGACTTTTCTCCAGCGGGAGTAGGGTTTCGCCGTAGAGGGGGTCCGGAGCGTCAAGACCCCATCAAAACTTGCATAGACCCCTAAACTATGTATACTAGTGTGTTGGTAGTTTGTGGGAACCAAGATACATCTCCGAGGTGCGACCCGCTTCACTGACCCCTCTTACTCCGTAGTAAGTTCTTGCACTTAGAGGTGAAAACCCCCATTTCGGGTGTCGGGCATGGAATCGTGCGACGGAACACATGAAATGTTGGTTCCCCATGGTCCAACATACCAACCTAACACAACCAAGCAAAAAAAATCATGCGTCTACCCCCTCCCGGCGCCGTTTAGAGGGGTAGATCGACAGGTCAGACTTTTCTCCAGCGGGAGTAGGGTTTCGCCGTAGAGGGGGTCCGGAGCGTCAAGACCCCATCAAAACTTGCATAGACCCCTAAACTATGTATACTAGTGTGTTGGTAGTTTGTGGGAACCAAGATACATCTCCGAGGTGCGACCCGCTTCACTGACCCCTCTTACTCCGTAGTAAGTTCTTGCACTTAGAGGTGAAAACCCCCGTTTCGGGTGTCGGGCATGGAATCGTGCGACGGAACACATGAAATGTTGGTTTTTTATGGTCCAACATACCAACCTAACACAACCAAGCAAAAAAATTCATGCGTCTACCCCCTCCCGGCGCCGTTTAGAGGGGTAGATCGACAGGTCAGACTTTTCTCCAGCGGGAGTAGGGTTTCGCCGTAGAGGGGGTCCGGAGCGTCAAGACCCCATCAAAACTTGCATAGACCCCTAAACTATGTATACTAGTGTGTTGGTAGTTTGTGGGAACCAAGATACATCTCCGAGGTGCGACCCGCTTCACTGACCCCTCTTACTCCGTAGTAAGTTCTTGCACTTAGAGGTGAAAACCCCCGTTTCGGGTGTCGGGCATGGAATCGTGCGACGGAACATATGAAATGTTGGTTTTTTATGGTCCAACATACCAACCTAACACAACCAAGCAAAAAAATTCATGCGTCTACCCCCTCCCGGCGTCGTTTAGAGGGGTAGATCGACAGGTCAGACTTTTCTCCATCGGGAGTAGGGTTTCGCCGTAGAGGGGGTCCGGAGCGTCAAGACCCCATCAAAACTTGCATAGACCCCTAAACTATGTATACTAGTGTGTTGGTAGTTTGTGGGAACCAAGATACATCTCCGAGGTGCGACCCGCTTCACTGACCCCTCTTACTCCGTAGTAAGTTCTTGCACTTAGAGGTGAAAACCCCCGTTTCGGGTGTCGGGCATGGAATCGTGCGACGGAACACATGAAATGTTGGTTTTTTATGGTCCAACATACCAACCTAACACAACCAAGCAAAAAAATTCATGCGTCTACCCCCTCCCGGCGCCGTTTAGAGGGGTAGATCGACAGGTCAGACTTTTCTCCAACGGGAGTAGGGTTTCGCCGTAGAGGGGGTCCGGAGCGTCAAGACCCCATCAAAACTTGCATAGACCCCTAAACTATGTATACTAGTGTGTTGGTAGTTTGTGGGAACCAAGATACATCTCCGAGGTGCGACCCGCTTCACTGACCCCTCTTACTCCGTAGTAAGTTCTTGCACTTAGAGGTGAAAACCCCCGTTTCGGGTGTCGGGCATGGAATCGTGCGACGGAACACATGAAATGTTGGTTTTTTATGGTCCAACATACCAACCTAACACAACCAAGCAAAAAAATTCATGCGTCTACCCCCTCCCAGCGCCGTTTAAAGGGGTAGATCGACAGGTCAGACTTTTCTCCAGCGGGAGTAGGGTTTCGCCGTAGAGGGGGTCCGGAGCGTCAAGACCCCATCAAAACTTGCATAGAACCCTAAACTATGTATACTAGTGTGTTGGTAGTTTGTGGGAACCAAGATACATCTCCGAGGTGCGACCCGCTTCACTGACCCCTCTTACTCCGTAGTAAGTTCTTGCACTTAGAGGTGAAAACCCCCGTTTCGGGTGTCGGGCATGGAATCGTGCGACGGAACACATGAAATGTTGGTTTTCTATGGTCCAACATACCAACCTAACACAACAAAGAAAAAAAATTCATGCGTCTACCCCCTCCCGGCGCCGTTTAGAGGGGTAGATCGACAGGTCAGACTTTTCTCCAGCGGGAGTAGGGTTTCGCCGTAGAGGGGGTCCGGAACGTCAAGACCCCATCAAAACTTGCATAGACCCCTAAACTATGTATACTAGTGTGTTGGTAGTTTGTGGGAACCAAGATACATCTCCGAGGTGCGACCCGCTTCACTGAGCCCTCTTACTCCGTAGTAAGTTCTTGCACTTAGAGGTGAAAACCCCCGTTTCGGGTGTCGGGCATGGAATCGTGCGACGGAACACATGAAATGTTGGGTTTTTATGGTCCAACATACCAACCTAACACAACCAAGCAAAAAAAATCATGCGTCTACCCCCTCCCAGCGCCGTTTAAAGGGGTAGATCGACAGGTCAGACTTTTCTCCAGCGGGAGTAGGGTTTCGCCGTAGAGGGGGTCCGGAGCGTCAAGACCCCATCAAAACTTGCATAGACCCCTAAACTATGTATACTAGTGTGTTGGTAGTTTGTGGGAACCAAGATACATCTCCGAGGTGCGACCCGCTTCACTGACCCCTCTTACTCCGTAGTAAGTTCTTGCACTTAGAGGTGAAAACCCCCGTTTCGGGTGTCGGGCATGGAATCGTGCGACGGAACACATGAAATGTTGGTTCCCCATGGTCCAACATACCAACCTAACACAACCAAGCAAAAAAAATCATGCGTCTACCCCCTCCCGGCGCCGTTTAGAGGGGTAGATCGACAGGTCAGACTTTTCTCCAGCAGGAGTAGGGTTTCGCCGTAGAGGGGGTCCGGAGCGTCAAGACCCCATCAAAACTTGCATAGAACCCTAAACTATGTATACTAGTGTGTTGGTAGTTTGTGGAAACCAAGATACATCTCCGAGGTGCGACCCGCTTCACTGACCCCTCTTACTCCGTAGTAAGTTCTTGCACTTAGAGGTGAAAACCCCCGTTTCGGGTGTCGGGCATGGAATCGTGCGACGGAACACATGAAATGTTGGTTTTTTATGGTCCAACATACCAACCTAACACAACCAAGAAAAAAAAATTCATGCGTCTACCCCCTCCCGGCGCCGTTCAGAGGGGTAGATCGACAGGTCAGACTTTTCTCCAGCGGGAGTAGGGTTTCGCCGTAGAGGGGGTCCGGAGCGTCAAGACCCCATCAAAACTTGCATAGACCCCTAAACTATGTATACTAGTGTGTTGGTAGTTTGTGGGAACCAAGATACATCTCCGAGGTGCGACCCGCTTCACTGACCCCTCTTACTCCGTAGTAAGTTCTTGCACTTAGAGGTGAAAACCCCCGTTTCGGGTGTCGGGCATGGAATCGTGCGACGGAACACATGAAATGTTGGTTTTTTATGGTCCAACATACCAACCTAACACAACCAAGAAAAAAAATTCATGCGTCTACCCCCTCCCGGCGCCGTTTAGAGGGGTAGATCGACAGGTCAGACTTTTCTCCAGCGGGAGTAGGGTTTCGCCGTAGAGGGGGTCCGGAGCGTCAAGACCCCATCAAAACTTGCATAGACCCCTAAACTATGTATACTAGTGTGTTGGTAGTTTGTGGGAACCAAGATACATCTCCGAGGTGCGACCCGCTTCACTGACCCCTCTTACTCCGTCGTAAGTTCTTGCACTTAGAGGTGAAAACCCCCGTTTCGGGTGTCGGGCATGGAATCGTGCGACGGAACACATGAAATGTTGGTTTTTTATGGTCCAACATACCAACCTAACACAACCAAGCAAAAAAATTCATGCGTCTACCCCCTCCCGGCGCCGTTTAGAGGGGTAGATCGACAGGTCAGACTTTTCTCCAGCGGGAGTAGGGTTTCGCCGTAGAGGTGGTCCGGAGCGTCAAGACTCCATCAAAACTTGCATCGACCCCTAAACTATGTATACTAGTGTGTTGGTAGTTTGTGGGAACCAAGATACATCTCCGAGGTGCGACCCGCTTCACTGACCCCTCTTACTCCGTAGTAAGTTCTTGCACTTAGAGGTGAAAACCCCCGTTTCGGGTGTCGGGCATGGAATCGTGCGACGGAACACATGAAATGTTGGTTTTTTATGGTCCAACATACCAACCTCACACAACCAAGAAAAAAAATTCATGCGTCTACCCCCTCCCGGCGCCGTTTAGAGGGGTAGATCGACAGGTCAGACTTTTCTCCATCGGGAGTAGGGTTTCGCCGTAGAGGGGGTCCGGAGCGTCAAGACCCCATCAAAACTTGCATAGACCCCTAAACTATGTATACTAGTGTGTTGGTAGTTTGTGGGAACCAAGATACATCTCCGAGGTGCGACCCGCTTCACTGACCCCTCTTACTCCGTAGTAAGTTCTTGCACTTAGAGGTGAAAACCCCCGTTTCGGGTGTCGGGCATGGAATCGTGCGACGGAACACATGAAATGTTGGTTTTTTATGGTCCAACATACCAACCTAACACAACCAAGCAAAAAAATTCATGCGTCTACCCCCTCCCGGCGCCGTTTAGAGGGGTAGATCGACAGGTCAGACTTTTCTCCAGCGGGAGTAGGGTTTCGCCGTAGAGGGGGTCCGGAGCGTCAAGACCCCATCAAAACTTGCATAGACCCCTAAACTATGTATACTAGTGTGTTGGTAGTTTGTGGGAACCAAGATACATCTCCGAGGTGCGACCCGCTTCACTGACCCCTCTTACTCCGTAGTAAGTTCTTGCACTTAGAGGTGAAAACCCCCGTTTCGGGTGTCGGGCATGGAATCGTGCGACGGAACACATGAAATGTTGGTTCCCCATGGTCCAACATACCAACCTAACACAACCAAGCAAAAAAATTCATGCGTCTACCCCCTCCCGGCGCCGTTTAGAGGGGTAGATCGACAGGTCAGACTTTTCTCCAACGGGAGTAGGGTTTCGCCGTAGAGGGGGTCCGGAGCGTCAAGACCCCATCAAAACTTGCATAGACCCCTAAACTATGTATACTAGTGTGTTGGTAGTTTGTGGGAACCAAGATACATCTCCGAGGTGCCACCCGCTTCACTGACCCCTCTTACTCCGTAGTAAGTTCTTGCACTTAGAGGTGAAAACCCCCGTTTCGGGTGTCGGGCATGGAATCGTGCGACGGAACACATGAAATGTTGGTTTTTTATGGTCCAACATACCAACCTAACACAACCAAGCAAAAAAATTCATGCGTCTACCCCCTCCCAGCGCCGTTTAAAGGGGTAGATCGACAGGTCAGACTTTTCTCCAGCGGGAGTACGGTTTCGCCGTAGAGGGGGTCCGGAGCGTCAAGACCCCATCAAAACTTGCATAGACCCCTAAACTATGTATACTAGTGTGTTGGTAGTTTGTGGGAACCAAGATACATCTCCGAGGTGCGACCCGCTTCACTGACCCCTCTTACTCCGTAGTAAGTTCTTGCACTTAGAGGTGAAAACCCCCGTTTCGGGTGTCGGGCATGGAATCATGCGACGGAACACATGAAATGTTGGTTTTTTATGGTCCAACATACCAACCTAACACAACCAAGCAAAAAAATTCATGCGTCTACCCCCTCCCGGCGCCGTTTAGAGGGGTAGATCGACAGGTCAGACTTTTCTCCAGCGGGAGTAGGGTTTCGCCGTAGAGGGGGTCCGGAGCGTCAAGACCCCAACAAAACTTGCATAGACCCCTAAACTATGTATACTAGTGTGTTGGTAATTTGTGGGAACCAAGATACATCTCCGAGGTGCGACCCGCTTCACTGACCCCTCTTACTCCGTAGTAAGTTCTTGCACTTAGAGGTGAAAACCCCCGTTTCGGGTGTCGGGCATGGAATCGTGCGACGGAACACATGAAATGTTGGTTTTTTATGGTCCAACATACCAACCTAACACAACCAAGAAAAAAAATTCATGCGTCTACCCCCTCACGGCGCCGTTTAGAGGGGTAGATCGACAGGTCAGACTTTTCTCCAGCGGGAGTAGGGTTTCGCCGTATAGGGGGTCCGGAGCGTCAAGACCCCATCAAAACTTGCATAGACCCCTAAACTATGTATACTAGTGTGTTGGTAGTTTGTGGGAACCAAGATACATCTCCGAGGTGCGACCCGCTTCACTGACCCCTCTTACTCCGTAGTAAGTTCTTGCACTTAGAGGTGAAAACCCCCGTTTCGGGTGTCGGGCATGGAATCGTGCGACGGAACACATGAAATGTTGGTTCCCCATGGTCCAACATACCAACCTAACACAACCAAGCAAAAAAAATCATGCGTCTACCCCCTCCCGGCGCCGTTTAGAGGGGTAGATCGACAGGTCAGACTTTTCTCCAGCGGGAGTAGGGTTTCGCCGTAGAGGGGGTCCGGAGCGTCAAGACCCCATCAAAACTTGCATAGACCCCTAAACTATGTATACTAGTGTGTTGGTAGTTTGTGGGAACCAAGATACATCTCCGAGGTGCGACCCGCTTCACTGACCCCTCTTACTCCGTAGTAAGTTCTTGCACTTAGAGGTGAAAACCCCCGTTTCGGGTGTCGGGCATGGAATCGTGCGACGGAACACATGAAATGTTGGTTTTTTATGGTCCAACATACCAACCTAACACAACCAAGCAAAAAAATTCATGCGTCTACCCCCTCCCGGCGCCGTTTAGAGGGGTAGATCGACAGGTCAGACTTTTCTCCAGCGGGAGTAGGGTTTCGCCGTAGAGGGGGTCCGGAGCGTCAAGACCCCATCAAAACTTGCATAGACCCCTAAAATATGTATACTAGTGTGTTGGTAGTTTGTGGGAACCAAGATATATCTCCGAGGTGCGACCCGCTTCACTGACCCCTCTTACTCCGTAGTAAGTTCTTGCACTTAGAGGTGAAAACCCCCGTTTCGGGTGTCGGGAATGGAATCGTGAGACGGAACACATGAAATGTTGGTTCCCCATGGTCCAACATACCAACCTAACACAACCAAGCAAAAAAATTCATGCGTCTACCCCCTCCCAGCGCCGTTTAGAGGGGTAGATCGACAGGTCAGACTTTTCTCCAGCGGGAGTAGGGTTTCGCCGTAGAGGGGGTCCGGAGCGTCAAGACCCCATCAAAACTTGCATAGACCCCTAAACTATGTATACTAGTGTGTTGGTAGTTTGTGGGAACCAAGATACATCTCCGAGGTGCGACCCGCTTCACTGACCCCTCTTACTCCGTAGTAAGTTCTTGCACTTAGAGGTGAAAACCCCCGTTTCGGGTGTCGGGCATGGAATCGTGCGACGGAACACATGAAATGTTGGTTTTTTACGGTCCAACATACCAACCTAACACAACCAAGCAAAAAAATTCATGCGTCTACCCCCTCCCGGCGCCGTTTAGAGGGGTAGATCGACAGGTCAGACTTTTCTCCAGCGGGAGTAGGGTTTCGCCGTAGAGGGGGTCCGGAGCGTCAAGACCCCATCAAAACTTGCATAGACCCCTAAAATATGTATACTAGTGTGTTGGTAGTTTGTGGGAACCAAGATACATCTCCGAGGTGCGACCCGCTTCACTGACCCCTCTTACTCCGTAGTAAGTTCTTGCACTTAGAGGTGAAAACCCCCGTTTCGGGTGTCGGGCATGGAATCGTGCGACGGAACACATGAAATGTTGGTTTTTTATGGTCCAACATACCAACCTAACACAACCAAGCAAAAAAAATCATGCGTCTACCCCCTCCCAGCGCCGTTTAAAGGGGTAGATCGACAGGTCAGACTTTTCTCCAGCGGGAGTAGGGTTTCGCCGTAGAGGGGGTCCGGAGCGTCAAGACCCCATCAAAACTTGCATAGACCCCTAAACTATGTATACTAGTGTGTTGGTAGTTTGTGGGAACCAAGATACATCTCCGAGGTGCGACCCGCTTCACTGACCCCTCTTACTCCGTAGTAAGTTCTTGCACTTAGAGGTGAAAACCCCCGTTTCGGGTGTCGGGCATGGAATCGTGCGACGGAACACATGAAATGTTGGTTTTTTATGGTCCAACATACCAACCTAACACAACCAAGCAAAAAAATTCATGCGTCTACCCCCTCCCAGCGCCGTTTAAAGGGGTAGATCGACAGGTCAGACTTTTCTCCAACGGGAGTAGGGTTTCGCCGTAGAGGGGGTCCGGAGCGTCAAGACCCCATCAAAACTTGCATAGACCCCTAAACTATGTATACTAGTGTGTTGGTAGTTTGTGGGAACCAAGATACATCTCCGAGGTGCGACCCGCTTCACTGACCCCTCTTACTCCGTAGTATGTTCTTGCACTTAGAGGTGAAAACCCCCGTTTCGGGTGTCGGGCATGGAATCGTGCGACGGAACACATGAAATGTTGGTTCCCCATGGTCAAACATACCAACCTAACACAACCAAGCAAAAAAAATCATGCGTCTACCCCCTCCCGGCGCCGTTTAGAGGGGTAGATCGACAGGTCAGACTTTTCTCCAGCGGGAGTAGGGTTTCGCCGTAGAGGGGGTCCGGAGCGTCAAGACCCCATCAAAACTTGCATAGAACCCTAAACTATGTATACTAGTGTGTTGGTAGTTTGTGGGAACCAAGATACATCTCCGAGGTGCGACCCGCTTCACTGACCCCTCTTACTCCGTAGTAAGTTCTTGCACTTAGAGGTGAAAACCCCCGTTTCGGGTGTCGGGCATGGAATCGTGCGACGGAACACATGAAATGTTGGTTTTTTATGGTCCAACATACCAACCTAACACAACCAAGAAAAAAAATTCATGCGTCTACCCCCTCCCGGCGCCGTTTAGAGGGGTAGATCGACAGGTCAGACTTTTCTCCAGCGGGAGTAGGGTTTCGCCGTAGAGGGGGTCCGGAGCGTCAAGACCCCATCAAAACTTGCATAGACCCCTAAACTATGTATACTAGTGTGTTGGTAGTTTGTGGGAACCAAGATACATCTCCGAGGTGCGACCCGCTTCACTGACCCCTCTTACTCCGTAGTAAGTTCTTGCACTTAGAGGTGAAAACCCCCGTTTCGGGTGTCGGGCATGGAATCGTGCGACGGAACACATAAAATGTTGGTTCCCCATGGTCCAACATACCAACCTAACACAACCAAGCAAAAAAATTCATGCGTCTACCCCCTCCCGGCGCCGTTTAGAGGGGTAGATCGACAGGTCAGACTTTTCTCCAGCGGGAGTAGGGTTTCGCCGTAGAGGGGGTCCGGAGCGTCAAGACCCCATAAAAACTTGCATAGACCCCTAAACTATGTATACTAGTGTGTTGGTAGTTTGTGGGAACCAAGATACATCTCCGAGGTGCGACCCGCTTCACTGACCCCTCTTACTCCGTAGTAAGTTCTTGCACTTAGAGGTGAAAACCCCCGTTTCGGGTGTCGGGCATGGAATCGTGCGACGGAACACATGAAATGTTGGTTTTTTATGGTCCAACATACCAACCTAACACAACCAAGCAAAAAAATTCATGCGTCTACCCCCTCCCGGCGCCGTTTAGAGGGGTAGATCGACAGGTCAGACTTTTCTCCAGCGGGAGTAGGGTTTCGCCGTAGAGGGGGTCCGGAGCGTCAAGACCCCATCAAAACTTGCATAGACCCCTAAAATATGTATACTAGTGTGTTGGTAGTTTGTGGGAACCAAGATACATCTCCGAGGTGCGACCCGCTTCACTGACCCCTCTTACTCCGTAGTAAGTTCTTGCACTTAGAGGTGAAAACCCCCGTTTCGGGTGTCGGGCATGGAATCGTGCGACGGAACACATGAAATGTTGGTTTTTTATGGTCCAACATACCAACCTAACACAACCAAGCAAAAAAATTCATGCATCTACCCCCTCTCGGCGCCGTTTAGAGGGGTAGATCGACAGGTCAGACTTTTCTCCAGCGGGAGTAGGGTTTCGCCGTAGAGGGGGTCCGGAGCGTCAAGACAATTGTTAATGTGTCCTGGTTGTCTCTAGTTTATCCGTTTGTGCCATAACCGTCACTTGGTCTGACTGTTGGGGTCGGCCTGTCGCGACTCGGTTGGAATTTACTGGGGTCGGCTAGTGGGGTCGGGCTGGTGCGGCTCGATTGGGATTTCCTGGGGTCAGCGCGGGGTCGACTAGTGGGGTCGGCTAGGGTTTGCCCGCCCACCCCCGCCGCGGCTAATAAAAGGGGGCCGCCCTCGCCGGAGAAACGCCCATTTCCTCTCCCTCTCTCTCCCCTCCCTCCCTCGAAAATGTGGTGGAGCACGCCCTCGCCGCAGAGCCCCTACTCGCCGATGCCGGACTCGGAGCTCTACTCGCCTCAGGAATTGCACGACATGCAGGAGATGGAGCGAGAGGAGGAGGAGGAGAGGCTAGCGGAGCAGAACCTTCACCGGAAGCGGAAAGGGCTCTCCCTGCGCGAGAAGAAAGAGCAACCATACGAAGTGGCGCGTGGAGATCTTCCGCCGCAATCCCCAGTCTACGAGTACGGGGCATCGGAGTCCTCGGACGAGCCCTACTCCGACGAGGAGCGCGGGCCTGCTGTCATGGACCAACCGCCCACGCCCGTCGTCATTGCGCCCATTGCCGAGCCCAATGTTGTCATCGAGGACATCTCTGGCGAGGGGAACTCCGACGTCATGGACGACTCCGACGATGAGGATGACTCCGACGCCTCCGACTCCGATGACGAGGACAAATCCGACGCCTACGACGCCTCTGATGTCACCGTCAGTCCACCACAGCATCCATGAAGAAGAAGAAGAAGAAGAAGAAGAAGAAGAAGGGGTAGTAGTAGAAGTAGTAGTATTAGTAGTATTTCTTGTTTTAAGGTAGTAACTGATTGTGTTATATGGATATAATCGTTTGTTTATATGGAGTAAATCTTTATTCTGATCGTCTATCTTGTTTGACAAATGCATTTACACCGTGATTGGACATGACGGCTAGGGCTAGGCTAGCGGTGGTGAGGAAGCAGTTCTGCGACCCGTTCAATGGCCATGCCTATCCGTGCACGCTACATAGACGGCAGGGTGGACTACGGCATGCCACGCACGTATTCAATGTGCACGGAGTGCCACGAACTGGAAGCCTCTCAGATCTGTCTCATCGTACGACTCGTAAAAATTGATTTGATTCGGATTCTTCCTTTCACGCTAGAACGGATAAACATGAAGGTAACCCAAACATGAACGGATACGTGCCGCTCGTTCTGCCATATGGTCAATGTAGACATAAATTTACACAGACTGGCGCGAACGATCGAGCTGTAACGCAAGTACGTGATTGAAGCGCGACCGACATAGCTATAGCTAGTACAGTATATGAAAACTTGACCAAAAATATTGCTTAAACGATTCTGATTATCTTAGTTAAACAAACAGTAGATAGTATATGAAAAGATATGGTGGACTCGCTGCAAATTTTTATAAGTAGACAGTAGTTCATAAGTACACAGTAGATTGTAGTTCATACATATTTTTAGAATAAATCTAGACCCAAATCTAAACTAAAGCGGCAACCGGACCATCTGCGGCCGCAACCCCGCTACTCACTATCGGAGGCAGCGAAGGCCTGGTTGAGCCGCTAGGGGCGGCACACCTCCTCCCACTCCCGCACGCGAGCGGTGTGCTCGGCGTCCTGTCGCAGACCCTGCTCCAGACGCACCTCGTTCATCACCTCCTCAAACTTGGCATCCGCACGGCGACGCTTCTCCGCGCGGCGCTCCGAACGCACGGACTTGGCGAAAACACGCGCATCCAGCTCGACTTGGTCGTCCTCGCCGTCGTCGGTTGAGGGCGATTCGAGACTTGAGTAGGACTCGTCGTCGTCGCTGGACTCGGTAAACGGTGCCGGCGGCGGCTGTGGGGTCGCTGCGGCCCGCGAGGACCCAGCCTCCCCATCGTGACGTCGCTGCGGTGGGCTGATGACCCACAAGAATAGGGGATCGCAACAGTCTTCGAGGGAAGTAAAACGCAAATTTATTGATTTGTCACAAGGGGAGCCAAAGAATATTTATAAGCCTTAACAGATGAATTGTCAGTTCAGCTGCACATGTGAATAGACTTGCTCGAAACAGATTATCAGTAGCAACAGTTTTATAGCAGTGACCGTAGTGAAATAATAGCAACAGTGAAATAAAGACAGCGGTAGTGATTGCAGTAGACAGCGGGATTAAAATACTGTAGGCATAGGGACGGATGAACGGACGTTGCATGGATAAGATAATTCATATAATAATCAAGACATGGGCATTTGCAAATAAATAAGATAAAGCATCTAAGTACTAAGTAACCATAGGCATGTGTTCCTATTTAGTCGTGTGTGCTCCCAATGAGAAACTTGCACAACATATTTTGTCCTACCAGCCCGTTTGCAGCGCGGTCTCAAGGGAAACTACTGGTAATTAAGGTACTTCTTTTAATAAAATAACGGATCAAAGCATTACCATTCCGTGAACACATGT
Source organism: Poa annua (assembly GCA_026929855.1). Classification (NCBI taxonomy): domain Eukaryota; kingdom Viridiplantae; phylum Streptophyta; class Magnoliopsida; order Poales; family Poaceae; genus Poa; species Poa annua. The sequence continues at coordinate 60,853,059 of CM049434.1, forward strand.
GATCCTCACATCACAGGCACCCCCTCCGGTTGTCCCAATTATTGTCACTTTGGGGCCTCGGGTTCCGGACAATAATATGTGCATACAACTTGTAGATATGATCTAAAACAATGATTATCCTCATGATACAATAATATGTTCAGATCTGAAATCATGGCACTCGGGCCCTAGTGACAAGCATTAAGCATAACAAGTTGCAACAATGACATAAAGTACTAACAACGGATACTAGGCACCATGCACTAATGATAATAGATCTATTATATGAACGATCTCATCCAATCCCTACCACCCCCCTCAAGCCTGCAGCGGGGGATTACTCACACATAGATGGGGGAAACATGGATGGTTGATGGAGAGGCGTTGGCGATGATGATGGCGATGATCTCCTACGAATCCCCGTCCCGGCGGAGTGCCGGAACAGGAACTTCTGGTCCCCAAATTGAGTTTCGAGCAGGCGGTGGCGCTCGGGTATGTTTCTAGGAAAAGTGATCAGGCCCCCGATGTTTTTAGGTCAGAGGGGCTTTGTAGGCGAAAAGGGGGCGCGAGGGCGTGGCCGAGTCGGCCACACCATACGGTGGCATGGCCAGGGGCCCACCGCGCCACCACGTGTTGTGGGCGGCTCGCTGCCCGCCTCCGTCTCGTCTTCTGGCTCCGTGGGTCTTCTGCCAAAATAGTGACTTTCCGATATTTTCTGGGTATTTTCCTGAAAGTTGAATTTCTGCACAAAAACGAGACACCTGTGCAATTCTGCTGAAAACAGCGTTAGTTCGTGTTAGTTGCATTCAAAACACACAAATTAGAGGTAAAACAATAGCAAAAGTGTTCGGGAAAGTAGATACGTTTTGGACGTATCAACTCCCCCCAAGTTTAGCTTATTGCTTGTCCTCAAGCAATTCTGTTAACAACTGAGTGCGATAAAAGAAACTTTCACGAACACATTTGCTTCATATGATGTATATATTCTCACTATGTGGACAAATGCTTAGGCTATTCATAATAAGATGTATGCAAATGGTGTCACCTAATGGTTATGTAAACTATGAAGAGATACCAATCATACCAATAATAAATAACATGAAACATATCAATTCACAGGATTGCAATGCTCATAATAAAGTATGATAAGGTGGTATCTCGTTTGCCCGAATGTGTACAACAAAACATAAATGCCCAGGCACCTCTGAAGTTCAAGAGAGGACTAGAAATAAAGATATCAAAGATAAAAGCATCAAAGTTACAGCACAGTTAACAGTATTCTGGGACAAGCACATTACACTAAGAATGACAACTATGCTCTCAAGAAGATGCTCAAAGAAAGGATGGTGACTCAACAATAAAGTAAAAGATAGGCCCTTCATAGAGGGAAGCAGGGATTTAACATGTGCTAGAGCTTTTCAATGTTTTGAAAATAGAGGCAAAATTGTTTTTGAGTGGTGATTATTTTGTCAATGAATGGCAATAGAGTTCCTGTTATCTTCCATACTAAGCAAGTTGAGAGCGGTTCTGATTTATTTAAAAACCAACATTTATAATATGCACTTTCTTATATAACTTGGCACTCCTCCAAACCTTTGCTTTTCACAAACCATGGCTAACCGAATACTCGGGTGCCCACCAACAATCACATACACGGGAGGAGTGTCTATTTTTTTTACTTTCTTAAATCTTTTGGAATATTATAGTGGTCTAACCAGCTCTTTTGCAATATTAATTACAAGCAGATGAAGCATGCAAGTCGATGGTTACTTAATTAGTATGGAAGATAACAAGCCCAACTACTACTACCTCATGAGCTAAAACAGTGTCACGAAATGGGAAGTGTTTTGAAGGTTTTAAAGGTAGCACATGCAAATTTACTTGAATGGTTTGCAATGTCATACATAGGTATTTATAGTGGACTCTTTGGGATAACTTGGTTTCAGGGGTTTGGAAGCACAAGCATTAACTGCTTAGTACAAGTGGAGGCTAGCAATAGACTGGGAAGCGACAATTCAAGAGAGCAATAACCGTCATAATCATGTTTGCGACAAAATAAAATTAACGGAGGCATAAAAATGATACTAGAACTCTGAGGAAAATAAATCATCAAGGCTTAATTGACTCTTTGTTTTCAGTCATATACATGTGTGAGCATGTGCCAAATCGATTCAAATGAATTATTCAGAGGAGGATACCACAGTGTCATACTCTTTTATGAACAGAACAATGCAAGAAAATATCCATAAAACATGCCATCTACCATTAATAAATTGGGACTGATCATAAGAGAACACAAACTACTAAGCATCCACCAATCGACATACACCTTATGCGAACCATCTAAGCATGCTCACATGAATGAGTATATGTACAAAAATGAAAACAAATAGAGTTCATACCAGCCTCTTACCCAACTCGAATCGTCATAATCATCATTATTGCTTTTTCACTTGTGCGGCTTGAAAGATATGAAATAATAACCAATCTCCACGGAGTCACGAAATGTGATGAACTCTGCAACAAACTATACAAAACCGAAAAGAAACAACAAATATTTTTGGATTTTTCTAATTTAGAACGAGAGCAAAAAGAAACAAACAACAAAGCAAAATATTTTTGGGTTTTTGCATATTTGAACCGAATTAAATAACTAAGCAAACTAATACTAGAGACTTAAATAAATAACAAAGAGAAATAATGGAAATAGTTTTGGTCTTTTTGGGTTTTGGAAAGTAAAGCAAAACATGAAACAATCAAAAGAAAAGCGAAACATGGATATACAAAGTACCGAATGATAATGATATATAGATGAGTGAGCTATATAGCTCCCCCCAAGCTTAGGCTTTTGGCCTAAGTGGAGATCACTCCCATGGTGCCCAGGATGAGGCGTCTCCGAAGTATGACGAAGAACCTTCGCCCTGATACGAACTCGAGGACGCACCGGTGTAGTGCGCAGTGTAGTCCTCCTCAGGTGCCCTGTCCTCGACGTGCTGCCCGTTGAAACCCAGCACCCTCAGCTACTCGTCCAACTCCACCTTCAAGAGCGACCACGGCCTCCTGTCATGTAACATCCCAAAATTTTGGAATGTTTAAAAATCACTAAAATTTAAAACTTTTATTTCATATTAAAATAAAATCATCAATAGACAAGAAAACAAAATGAAAAGGATTATTAAGACTTATTCAAAAGTATTATGATATTATTTCAATCAAGCAAACTTTATTTTTAAACTTGAGTGTTGAACTATAAATAAATATTTTAAAATATTTTATTTAACCTTAACACCATATTTTTAAAGTACTTTAAACTATTTAAAGTATTCCTATTTCAAAATGTTTTGGGTTAACTCATATAATTCAAAACAATATATTGGGTTCTTAATAAACCCTAGGTACATATTTATAGTCGCAAAACTATTTGGAACATCCTCTATTTTTAAAATATAGTTTTGATTCAAGTGTTTGAATTGAAAATGGGTTTGGAAAGATTTATTTTAAACATTTACATTTGTGAAATTTTCTTAATTTTTATTAAGACACAAATATCTTAATTGAGACTCTATTTTAAATTTTACAAAAAAATGTCAAATCATGTCATTTGAAAATTTTGTATTTGAAATGTATTGAAAACATGTATATGTTGGTTTTAAATGAAAGATATGATTTTTACAAAACTATGGAAATTGGTTTGAACTCATTTGGATAAATAAAACAAAAGATATAAAAGAAATAAGGAAAACTGTAAAAGAAAAGGAAAAGAAACAAAACAAAAGGGTTAACTGGGCCAGCCCGAGCCAGCCCAGCTCTTACCGTCCGCGCGGGCGAGCATGCCAGCCCAACTGCAGCCCACCCCGGCCTCTCACCTCTCTCTCTACCTGACCAAAGGACCCCACCTGTCAGCCGAGGTCATCTCCTACCTCCAGCAACTACCCACGTTAGCCACGACCGGCACCACTCCCTCCACTCGCCCGAGCCATGAAAAGTCCCCCCGAGCCCCTCCCTAAATAGTCCACGACCCCGGCCTCCTTTCCCCTCTGTTTCCCCCTCGGATTTTCGCCCCAGGCCGCTGGATTTTGCTCGCCGGAGAACCGAACCGCCGCCGCTGCAATCCTTCTATTCCGGCGAGGCAAGAATCCTCCCGAGCCCGAGAGCCCCCGCAACTTCTTTCCTCTCTCTGCCGCATCCTCCAGACCCCTTATTCGGGTTTTTGCGCAGCCCTAACATCGACTTCGTCCACACCCGAAGGTTGCCGGAGAAGCCGCACCTCCGCTTGCGTGCCACCGACGCCTCGGGAAGAACTCGAGGACGCCGACGCCGCCATATCCTTCCCCGCGCCGAGCCGCGCAGAGCCGTCGCGTCCTGGAGCCCGGAAGACCACCGCAGCGTCGTCCTCGCCCGCACCCGACGTCGGCGCCGCCATCTCCTCCAACTCCGGCGAGTTCCGCCGCCACGTCTTGGTTAACTCAATGTGAGCCCTCCGATCTGAGATCAACGCATAGGATTTGAACTATTCACCGAATAGGTACGGGCCAATGAAATCGCGCCGCGTGGACGCTGAGTCAGCGCCGCGTCATCGCACAATCAGCAGCCCAGTCAGCGCCCGCGTGGAAAAAGAATTTTCTATTTAGGTTAATAGGCAGTTTTGCAGAAAAACCCCTTCATCTTAGAACCATCATAACTTTTTATTGGTTTGGCTAAATTTTACAAACTTTATATTTTTGAAAAGCCCTCGGCCTGTAGAATCTTTTTACACTGTCCAATTTCAAATTTGACTAGTTCAAATTAATTCAAATTTCAAATAGATGATTTGAGCAAATTTGGCCTAGATTTGAATTCACAAGTTCAAAATTTGTAAATAAACTATTTTTGAAAACCATAGGATCTGTCTAATAATGTTGCACTATTAAAAATAATTCTAAACAATGTCATTTCTATTTAAAATTCAGAGACCCTTCTGACATAGTTTAAATTCTATTAAACTTATTAAATTGATTTCTTTTGCAAAAAAAACAAGAGATGGCGGCTCCTCCACCCCTCCCGTGCTCTCGTGACTCCCATGGCGATTCCGGCGCCCACCGCCTCTAGATGTCGCCTCCTTCGATGGCTGCCATGGATCCATTCAAGGATCCATCCTCCATTGCGCACAAACTGGATTTCACCCCGGGTCATCGTTTCAGATCCAAGGTTCGTTCACTCTTTGCTACCTCAGTTAACCCGATCTCATCCTCCCACCGCTTCTTCCTTGTCGTCTCCTTTGGTCGTGCTGGTTTTCGTCTGGATTATCTGAATGTTTGCCTGGCCCTCTCGGCATCGATTGGGGTAGCATATGATGAGATTGATCTGGTCTGCTTATCGGAGAGAGTCTTTCGGTTTTCGGTCTGCTCTAAATCAGTGGGGTTCTTGGTTTGCAATCTGAGATCTTTTTCGTGTGAGCTATTTAAGTGTTATTTCCATCTCTAGGGTCATGGTGGACCGAATTGGTTACGTGAAGAACAGATCTGGTATTCTGAATCCGAATCTGAATGGTCTACAGTCAGCAATTCACGCCGATCTAGGGTTCATGCAGAACATGATCGTTCTGGCCCTCGGGTTTCTAGCGTCTTTAATCGTATCCAAGACTCATTGTCAGGGCATCATACGTCTGCTTCCTCTATTCTTACTGGTGCAAACCAGATCCCGGTTGCTACTCGTTCTTGCTTGGTTGATCCGCCGGTCGCAGCATCTGAGATTGATCGTAATTCTCGCGATTGTCAATCAGGGCGGGATTCTCGCGTTTCAAACAGCAGGCCCAATCTCCATTGGGTGCGAGTGACTCGGCCCATCGAACCTGTAGACCAGCCCATTAATCTTTGTGGCCCCTCTGAGCAGCAGCCCAATTCTGCTAGACTGAATCAGCCTGATTTACTGCCTAATGTAATCTGTTCCCGGTGTTTAGACCCGCGCCATCAGAGAATTAATTGTTCTAACAAGATTCGATGCCGTGGATGCTGGAATTATGGTCATATTCTTCGATTCTGTTTCTCCAAGAAATCACGGAACCAGGGATATCGTGCTGTCGTTAAAGATAACAACTCTGCTTTACCTAAACAGAACGACGCCTTTTCGCCTCCCACAGAGAAAACCCTTGCCGTCCCTGACACCTGCACCGGCGACTCCGCCGCGACCAATCCGCCATTGTCGGCCGAAGAAGTAGGCATGGCGAACTATCCATGCGACCCTATCCCCCACCTCCCGCCTGGAGCTGGCATTGTGCCGTTCAACAATCTCCGACCGCAGCGGGGCTATGTGGTGCTGGGGGGTTCGTTCCCGATGGTTGCTGATGATTGGGCCATTATTCAGATTGCGCCGGAACCTACGGCAGAGCAGTTCGAAGGTACGTCCGCATTGATCAGAGCTCAGCTTGAACAGAGAGGCTACGATATTAAGATGATTAGTCGTTGTGCCATGGGGTCTGCTCTGGTCCGCTTTGAGGGAGTTATTGATAGGGACAGTGCCATTGCAAACAGTCCTTATTTCATTGGGGATTCTGTGATGAGAGTGATTGAGCATGACAAGGGGATTAATTATAGATCTGTCACCTTCACTCACGATGTTTGGCTTATGTTACTAAATTTCCCTCCAGAGTGCCGGGACCTTAATTCCCTTGTTGCCACCTTTGCTCCTTATGGTCGTTTCATTATCTGGAATAGGGATGATTCAAACAAGGCACGAGTTACTGTGAAGATCCGTGCATTTGATCTTGATAAAATACCTGCTAGTATTGTTGTTATTCAGAACTTTAACGAAGAAGGGAATGGAGCCAGCTGGTCTTGCCCATGCTATATTCTGAACTATAAGATGCTGGGAGTTGGGGCTGGTGATGAGGACCCCCTGCCACCTGATGGTGCCAACCCACACCCAATCCCAATTTTCCCTGATGAATTTGGTATGTGGCATGCTGCTAATGAAGGCCCAGCTGTGGTCCAAGTGCCTGCTCCTGTTGTGCAGCAAGGGGACCCCATGATTGCAACACCTCCCCAAAGCCCAGTTGCTGCACCTTCAGCTGCTCCAGTTGCTGCAGATGAGATGGATCATAACATACCTGCCTTTACAGCATTCAAACATCTGGTAGATACTCTGACTGCTTCTGCACCTGAGCTTGTGGCAACCCTGTCAGACAGATCTGTTGTTGGCACTACTTGCAAGATTCTGGAAGTTGAGGAAAATGGTGTCATTCAGACCAAGTGTTACCTTCAGGTTAATTCAGTGGCTCCTGTTGGCAACTCCTCTGTTGTTATCTCTGAGATCCTAGAGGAGGAACCAACCACTTCTTTGGCAGTTAGTCGTACTGTCAAGATAAGAAAGAGAAAGACAAAGGCTCCAAACACTGTGGAGCTTGTTAGAAGGAGTGACAGGCTGGCCAAGCTCAAGGATGGTTTCATGCATCAAACTGATATAGAGGCAATTCCAGATGCTGAAGGCCAGCACAGCTATTCTGCTTCTGTACTAGACACTGAAGCTCCTTCACCGCCACACTTGCCAATCAAGACTTTGCAGGCCATTGGTGTTAATGCCTGCCAGATGCATCTTGCAGATGTTTCTGATGAGAACCTAAACTACGACAGTACCAATGATAGTATCGAATAAGTGCTGTGGTCAGTTATGGAGTCTTTTGTTGCCAGAATATCCTTCTCATTCTGGCCTAGTCTTTGTTATCCTGTTTAAGACTATGTTATCAGTGTGTGGCTTATGTGCCTGTGTCTGCTGGACCTTTTATCTGTCAGTTAGTCCTGGGATTTGGTTTGTGTATCTTGTGTCAGTTATGTGTGAGGACTTATCCAGTTATTTACCATATACTTTTGCTCTGTTTGTGTGGGTTGTTATGAGTATTTTGTCTGGCACTTTTCTATGCGAGAGATTGTTGCTTGCCAGCTTATTCTATGGGCTCATTTATGTGTTGATTTGTTGTCTGGCTCAGTGTGAGCAACTGACAGAGGCCCAGGTGGTTCTCTGGCCCACGATTTGGCCTTTTGGGCTGATGCATCAAGGGGGATTTTGGCCCATCATTCTGATACTAGGTTCATTATATTTACCTAGTAATTCATCTTGGAAATTGGGTTTTAATGAGTAGAAACTGGAATATTTTGGATTGGAATTTGAGAGGGATTAATTCCCAACTGCGATGGGACGATATTAATCAGAAAATAGACGAATCTAACTGCAATATTATCTGTTTTCAAGAAACAAAAAGGGAGCATTTCGATCATTCATACTTGAGAAAGTTTTGCCCGAGACGGTTTGATCAGTTCGCTTTCTCCCCATCTGTGGGTAACTCCGGAGGAATTATAACCATTTGGAATGGTGCTCTTTTTGAAGGACAGGCTATTAGCATCTCGCGGCATCACGTCACTGTTGAGCTTGTCTGCAAGATCACGGCTCATGTTTGGTACCTTACTAATGTTTACGGCCCCACTGTCACTGAGGACAGATTATTATTTACAAACTGGCTCGAGCAGTTGGACACCACTCCCATGCATTATTGGATGATCTTGGGTGATTTCAACCTTATTAGAGGGCCCGAAAACAGGAGTAGAGGTGGTGGAAATGTTAACAACATGTTGTTGTTCAATAGAATTATCAGCCAACATGATCTGGTAGAAATTCCTTTAAAAGGAAGGGCATTCACATGGTCTAATATGCAGAATAATCCTTTATTGGAAAAATTAGATTGGATCTTCACTTCTGCAAGTTGGACAACCACCTTCCCAAACACTTTGGCAACCCCACTGGCCAATATGTCATCTGATCACATCCCCATTAAAATCCAAATCAGCTCCAATGTCCCAAAGGCTTAGGTATTCAGATTTGAAAATTACTGGATGGAATTTCCAGGGTTCACTGAGACTGTTCTGAAGCACTGGCAGCAGATTGGCCTGTACAAGAATGCAGCTCAGGATATTTCTGCCAGGTTGAAGTCTGTGAGATATGGATTAAAGAAGTGGAGTAGGAACCTTTCCCAACTCAATAAAGTGATCAATTCCTGCAGCTATGTACTTGCCATTCTGGATGGCTTAGAAGACCAGAGAAGTCTCTCATTAATTGAGAAGAATTTTAAAACTGCCCTTAAGGCCCATTTGGCCAACTTATTAGAAGCTAAGAGAATTTATTGGAGAAGCAGGGCTAAGATAAAATGGGCCAAATTGGGAGGTGAAAATACTTCTTTTTTTCACAGATTTGCTACCAAAAGCTACAGGAGCAACTACATTTCTTGCCTTAGGACTGAGGATGACAGGCTAGTATGTGATCATGATGAAAAATCAGCTATAATCTGGAGAGCATTTGAAGATAGAGTTGGCTGCTCTGAGAACCCTCCAATGCTTTTTGATCTGGATCAGTTAGTTACTCCAGTTCAGGATATTGATTTTAATGCATTGGAGCTGCCGTTCTCAACGGAGGAAATTGATAAGATTGTTAAGCATATGCCAACTGACAAGTCACCTGGGCCAGATGGGTTTAATGGGGCTTTCTTGAAAAAATCTTGGCCAATTCTCAAGCAGCAGTTCTATAACTTATGTGGTAAGTTTTTTGAAGGAAATCTTGATCTGCAGAGCATCAACACTGCTTTTATTACCCTTATTCCAAAGAAAAATAACCCTGAGACAGTAAACGACTACATACCTATCTCTCTTGTTAGTCTTACTCTGAAATTCTTGACCAAGTTGCTAGCTAACCGAATGCAGAAGGTCATTGTCCTGGCTATTCATAAAAACCAATATGGGTTTATTAAGTCCCGCAGCATCCAGGATTGTCTTGCATGGGCCTTTGAATATATCCACCTCTGTCAGCAGTCTAAAAAGGAAATTATAATTCTCAAACTGGATTTTGAGAAGCCTTCGATAAAGTTGAATATAATGCTATCCTTCTTATGCTTAAGCATATGGGATTTGGTATTAAGTGGAATCAGTGGATCAACTCCATCCTCTGTACTGCATCCGCCTCTGTGTTGCTCAATGGTGTGCCTGGTAAAAAGATTATATGCAAGAGAGGTGTTAGGCAAGGTGATCCCCTATCACCCCTCCTATTTGTCTCTACTGCTGAGTTGTTACAGTATGTTATAAATGATGCATGGAGGAATGGAGATTTGAAGTTGCCATTAGATAGTGCCTTTGGTTTGGACTACCCTATTGTCCAATATGCAGATGATACCCTGATTATCATGCCTGCTTGTCCCGACCAGTTAAATATTTTGAAAGAGCTTCTAATTAGATTCTCTGCCTCTACTGGACTAAAAGTTAATTATCAGAAGTCTTCCATGATTCCAATTAATATCTCAGGTGAGAGATTTGAGCAGTTGGCTGCTCTTGTTGGCTGTAAGATGGAATCTTTACCTTTCCCTTATCTTGGACTGCCACTTGGTACCACTAAGCCAAAAATGGAAGACCTTATTGGTATTATCCACAGAATTGATAGAAGACTGGTCGGTATTGCTGACACCTTGTCTTATGATGGAAGACTAGTGGTGGTTAAATCCATTATAAATGCTATTCCCAATTTTGCCATGAGTACCTTCAAATTGCCTCTGGGTTTCCTTGACTATGTGGAAGGTTCCACGAGAGGTTTCTTTTGGGCTGGAAAGGATATCAATAGGAAAGGCAAGTGTCTGGCCAAGTGGAAAGATGTTTGCAAACCAAAGACAGCTGGTGGGATGGGAGTGCTAAACCTGAGAACTCAAAATTCTGCACTTATCATGAAAAACTTGTTCAAATTTATGAACAAGCAAGACTTGCCGTGGGTAAAGTTGGTCTGGCAAGCACACTATCAGCAAGGCAAAATGCCCCAAACTGTTGGGCCATGTGGCTCCTTTTGGTGGAAGGATTGCTTAAAACTCTTAACCAGTTTCCTGGATATTGCTGTATGCAAGCCTAAGGTGGGATCAACGGTTAGACTTTGGATGGATAATTGGACAAATGAAATCCTGAGATTTAAATTTCCACAGCTTTGTTCCTTTGCTAAGGATCAACAAGTGTCCCTTCAAAAGGCAGTTGCAGTTTGTTGTAATGAGGATATCTATGATATGTTTCATACTCCTGTTTCTTTAGTTGTTGCCGAGCAATGTGATCAGCTGGTCGACTTATTGGTTGACAGAGAGGAGAGAGTTGATAATGACAATTGGCTGATGGCTAATACACAAAAGAATTACTCTTGTAAGAGAGTTTATGTCGCACTGACCCCAGATGAGACAGCACCTGACCCCTTCAAGTGGATCTGGAAGTCATGTGTCCTGCCCAAGCAAAGGATTTTCTTCTGGCTTATGCTCAAGGACAGAATTAATACCAGAGATCTTCTGGATAGAAAGAACTTCCAAATCCCTTCATATCACTGTGTGTTATGCGAGGACGCTGAAAGAGAAGACATCATGCATCTATTCTTTGAATGTGATTTCAGCAAAAACTTTTGGCTCAAGCTCAACATGGAATGGAATACAGATTTAGAATTGTACCAAATGCTGGTGGAAGGGAAAAGGAGATACAAACTGGTTTGCTACAAAGAGGCCCTCATCACTGGATGTTGGAGTATCTGGTGTCACAGGAACAGAAACATTTTTGATAATTGCCCTATTAATGTTGAGATTTGTTTTACTGAATTCTCGGAATCTTTTTCACTTGTTAGACATAGAGCAAAACCTTCTTTGAAAGAGGGTATGACGCTCTGGTTAGATACTTTATGAACTCCTTTTGTAACTTGATGTACAGTGGTGATTTGAGAAAATAGAAAATTAAGCAGTAGGGATTTTCCCTACTGTTTTGCGCTTCAAAAAAAAATTTCTTTTGCAAAAATAATACAAGTATTTTTCTTTTGACCAGAAGTAACAAAACTAAGCCTACTCAACCATCTTGAAAATATAAACTTATAAAGATGTGTTTAAAATCTGTTAGATATTTTGGAATGGCAAACTTTAAATAATAAAATTGCATTAAATCTTGCCCATGTCATCATGCATTATTTCAGTAAACACAGAACTAATAAGCTATTTAACACATTGTAAATATATTTATTTCATTTAGACATACATATCATTTTTCCATGTATGATGCCTATGATTGATGGTATGTTGATTGAGTGCTATTTATTCGTTTAGATTGTGCGGAGTGTTCCCGTTGCTGTGGTAGTTACGCGTGTTCCCCCTGTGACCAAGGCAAGTGATGCTCACTCATAAATATCCTACTATTTTTAATTTATTGCATTTAGTGTTTTTCAGTAGTATGCATGATAGGCTTACTACTAGATTTGGTATAATATGCTATGCTATGAGAATCCTATTTAGTATAGCCATCCACTCACACCCCCTCTATGCTTAGGGAGCCACAAAACTTAGTTGATACTTTGGTTATGCTATGAATGAAAAATGTTTTTATCAGCTGAGTAAGGAAAAACAACTAAGTTTAATGAACTACCTGGGTGTTGGTGGAAAGTTGGAAATGGTGATCCCCCGGGGTAACCCAGGATGGGAGGATGGATTACAAGTGAGGAAAGCCACCCAGGATTAAAGAGATTCGAAGTTACTCCATGTTTAGATTGCTTCCAGTGCAGCCACATGTCATATGGGCTCTGTCTTGACCATATAAGTTGTGAGACCCCGAAATCCGCGTGACCCGCAGATGTAGGGATGATAAGTGGGGATGGGTCCGCAGTATGATTTTGGGGAATTACTTCTGAAAGGTCTCGTCTCGGTCTTCTCTTTTCCATTTCATAATTGGGTGACATGGACGAGGGAATGATTGGGTCTTGTGGTGAAAGTGCACAAACTCTCGAGAGTCAAAAACTAAGTACTTAGCCGTGTCCCCGGTTACGGACAATTTTGAGCGGCTGGACAAGGAACTGACGGAGGATCTCATCATTCCAATTTCTAAATAAAATTTGATGGGTTGAACAAGGGTAAAATATGACAGTTGTGGTGATGCCAACCTGTAAGGTGGCACAGGAAACCCACATGATCATATTTAGTGGTGATGCTAACCTGTAAGGTGGCACAGGAAACCCACAAAATGGATAGTTAAATAATTAGTGGTGATGCTAACCTGTAAGGGTTGCACAGGAAACCCACAAACGATTAGTTTCACATAAAGTGGTGATTCCAACCAGCATGGCACAGGAAACCCACATGATATTAATTGAAGGATAAAATATTTGTTGAAAAATATAGGATAAAACTGGCTTTATGCAAATCAGCCTCAAACTCCACCAAGCCAAATATGCATGTAGAAGATAGGATGCCATTTTTACCCACTAGTATCACTTGCCACCACAATTCAATTGTGCTGACCCATTATAGTTTGGGCTGCAACTCACCATTGCAGGACCCTCTAACGAGGAGTAAGGATTGATAGGGTCGCGAGTCTCCAACCAACATGCCTTGCCTGTGGCACATGATGAAGATGGAGCTCACTTTATCCATTTGCTTTCCGCTGTGTGTTTATTTCAGTTTGAGTTAGCCATGGTTATGCACCTTGTATCGAAACCTTTTATTTCTGGATCATCGTGTAATGAATATTGATGCAATGTTATGGTATTTCATCTTAAACTGTGTGTGCTAGTAAGTCGATCCAGGGACTAGCACTATACACAGGAGGTCGCTACCTTATAATAAAAGGGGGGCCTTTACAGATGGTATCAGAGCACTGTGTTGCCTGAAGGTTCGTGACCCTAGGTTTGGATAGAAATAGGTTTTAAACCTAGGAGTGAAACTCTATTTTCAGATTTCTAAAATAAATATATATTTCATTTTACCTTCTTCTTATACTCTCGTCTACTATCAACGTTCTGAAAATATCTCTTCTTATTTTTAGGAGACCATGTTCTTGAAGTCTGAGTCTAATACTTCATATGGATTTCTCAATATCAATACGAATCACTACGCTGAAGACCATTGGAGGACCAGTATTCGGCAGACACTTCAAAGATATCCAATAAGTGGAAGAACCTGAAGTACTCAACAAGGTTAGACTAGAGATCACCATTTAATTTGAACAACGATATCGTGTTAGTGTATTGTACATACCAACTTCGATTGTATGTCGATACTAGATTGATTTCTTGTTTGTGGTTGAATCTTGTTGATTGGTTTATTAGGATGTTGTTTGATGAATGTTTGTTGTGTTTCATTTGTCATGTTTGTTTGTGAGGGTAGGGTTTTCTCCTCTTAGATCTCTCTATCTCTGCTTATCTATGCTAAACCAACAGATGCCTCCTCGTCGAGAAACCCGCAACAACAACAATGAAGACGACAATGATAACGACAACAATGGGATTCAACAGGTGTTGACCCAGATGATGCAAGTGTTGACATAGATCTTAGCGAACAACAACAACAACAATAACAACCCACCCCCACCACCACCCCCTCAAGTGGACATGCTCACCCGATTTCTGAGGTTGCGACCAGCAACATTCACTAGCGCCTCAGAGCCAGTTGTAGCAGATGACTGGTTACGCTCGGTGAATAAGAATCTGGTAACCATTGGGTGCACAGACGCAGAGAAGGCCAGGTTTGCGGCATATCTGCTAGAAGGACCTGCAGCCAGCTGGTGGGACAACTATCAGATCCCTCACCCAATTGAGGATGTCACCTGGGAGATGTTCCAAGAAGGTTTCCGTACTGCACACATATCAACTGGTGTGATGAGCTTGAAGAAAAGAGAATTCTGCAATCTGCGTCAAGGAAACCGCACAGTTGCTGGATACATAGAGGATTTCAACAATCTAGCACGCTACGCGCCAGACGATGTTGACACAGATGCCAAGAGGAAGGAGAAATTCTTGGATGGTCTGAATGATGAGTTAGCCATTCAATTGTCAGTGGTCTACACACCCAACTATCAGTCACTTCTCGACAAGGCCACTATCTTGGAGAACAAACAGACACAAGCCGAAAATAGAAAGAGGAAACATAGCTCAAGCAAGTACCACTCCGAAACATCACACAAGAGGCACAATCATTATGAGGGAAGCAGTGGCAACAAATTTCACAACCATGGAAACAATCATATTGGTGGAAATGGCCACAACCATCATGGTCACAACCATAATGAAGACCAAAAGGGAAGCAATGGTGACCACAAGGATGGTAACCACAATAGCAATGGAAATGGCAATGGTCAGCATAGCCAGCAAGGCAAGAAGGACCTCAGTCATATAAAATGCTATAAGTGTAAGAACATGGGGCATTATTCAAGTGGTTGCCCTGAAAAGAAGGATACTGAAGCAGCCAAGCCCAACCCATTCCAGAAAGGATATGTGAATCATGTCAATGTGGAAGAAGTATTCGAGGCGCGCGAAGTGGTGAACACTAAGTCCTTAATTAGTTAAATTTCAGCGCAAATATTTCTCAAATACTAGTTCATGCTATATATCTGAATCAAGGATGACGAAACACAACTGAAAGACTAATGATATAGCCATCTCTCCTGAGTTACCTCGACGGTGGAAACAGGAGTCTTGGACAACCAACAGAAGTTCCTTTTAAGGGTGGTAGCCCACCCAACTCTCCTAAACCCAGATATCCAAACCCATCTTTCTTTCCAGCCTCTCCGAATCTCGGGGCGAGATTCCTTTTAAGGGTGGTAGTCTGTAACATCCCAAAATTTTGGAATGTTTAAAAATCACTAAAATTTAAAACTTTTATTTCATATTAAAATAAAATCATCAATAGACAAGAAAACAAAATGAAAAGGATTATTAAGACTTATTCAAAAGTATTATGATATAATTTCAATCAAGCAAACTTTATTTTCAAACTTGAGTGTTGAACTATAAATAAATATTTTAAAATATTTTATTTAACCTTAACACCATATTTTTAAAGTACTTTAAACTATTTACAGTATTCCTATTTCAAAATGTTTTGGGTTAAATCATATAATTCAAAACAATATATTGGGTTCTTAATAAACCCTAGGTACATATTTATAGTCACAAAACTATTTGGAACATCCTCTATTTTTAAAATATAGTTTTGATTCAAGTGTTTGAATTGAAAATGGGTTTGGAAAGATTTATTTTAAACAGTTACATTTGTGAAATTTTCTTAATTTTTATTAAGACACAAATATCTTAATTGAGACTCTATTTTAAATTCTACAAAAAAATGTCAAATCATGTCATTTGAAAATTTTGTATTTGAAATGTATTGAGAACATGTATATGTTTGTTTTAAATGAAAGATATGATTTTTACAAAACTATGGAAATTGGTTTGAACTCATTTGGATAAATAAAACAAAAGATATAAAAGAAATAAGGAAAACTGTAAAAGAAAAGGAAAAGAAACAAAACAAAAGGGTTAACTGGGCCAGCCCGAGCCAGCCCAGCTCTTACCGTCCGCGCGGGCGAGCACGCCAGCCCAACTACAGCCCACCCCGGCCTCTCACCTCTCTCTCTCACTGACCAAAGGACCCCACCTGTCAGCCGAGGTCATCTCCTACCTCCAGCAACTACCCACGTTAGCCACGACCGGCACCACTCCCTCCACTCGCCCGAGCCACGAAAAGTCCCCCCGAGCCCCTCCCTAAATAGTCCACGACCCCGGCCTCCTTTCCCCTCTGTTTCCCCCTCTGATTTTCTCCCCAGGCCGCCGGATTTTGCTCGCCGGAGAACCGAACCGCCGCCGCCGCAATCCTTCTATTCCGGCGAGGCAAGAATCCTCCCGAGCCCGAGAGCCCCCGCAACTTCTTTCCTCTCTCTGCCGCATCCTCCTGACCCCTTATTCGGGTTTTTGCGCAGCCCTAACATCGACTTCGTCCACACCTGAAGGTCGCCGGAGAATCCGCACCTCCGCTCGCGTGCCACCGACGCCTCGGGAAGAACTCGAGGACGCCGACGCCGCCATATCCTTCCCCGCGCCGAGCCGTCGCCTCCTGGAGCCCGGAAGACCACCGCAGCGTCGTCCTTGCCCGCACCCGATGCCGGCGCTGCCATGTCCTCCAACTCCGGCGAGTTCCGCCGCCACGTCTTGGTCAACTCAATGTGAGCCCTCCGATCTGAGATCAACGCGTAGGATTAGAACTATTCACCGAATAGGTACGGGCCAATGAAATCACGCCGCGTGGACACTGAGTCAGCGCCGCGTCATCCCACAGTCAGCAGCCCAGTCAGCGCCCGCGTGGAAAAAGAATTTTCTATTTAGGTTAATAGGCAGTTTTGCAGAAAAACCCCTGCATCTTAGAACCATCATAACTTTTTATTGGTTTGGCCAAATTTTACAAACTTTATATTTTTGAAAAGCCCTCGGCCTGTAGAATCTTTTAACACTGTCCAATTTCAAATTTGATTAGTTCAAATTAATTCAAATTTCAAATAGATGATTTGAATAAATTTGACCTAGATTTGAATTCACAAGTTCAAAATTTGCAAATAAAATATTTTTGAAAACTGTAGGATCTGTCTAATAATGTTGCACTATTAAAAATAATTCTAAACAATGTCATTTCTATTTAAAAGTCAGAGACCCTGCTTATATGTTTCTGACATAGTTTAAATTCTATTAAACTTATTAAATTGATTTCTTTTGCAAAAATAACACAAGTATTTTTGTTTTGACCAGAAGTAACAAAACTAAGCCTACTCAACCATCTTGAAAATATAAACTTATAAAGATGTGTTTAAAATCTGTTAGATATTTTGGAATGGCAAACTTTAAATAATAAAATTGCATTAAATCTTGCCCATGTCATCATGCATTATTTCAGTAAACAGAGAACTAATAAGCTATTTAACACATTGTAAATATATTTATTTCATTTAGACATACACTAGTAAATGTGCCCGTGCGTTGCAACGGGTAATTACTGTTACTAAAGTCATTTGTTCATAACAAATAGGGAAGCATTCCTACCATCGCGTAGTTACATTATGACTACCCTAGCTTCCCTCATTACTAATTTACTATTGAATTGAACTGATATAGTTCTGCAAATGACTGGATTGAAAATCAGAATAGGTATAAAATCTTGCCGATCTGCTCCGACAAGCCGTGATAGCAGAATGGATTGTGCTAATGATGGTGATCAATTAGGCATTGATAGCAGCAAGCTCTTACCTGGAAAAGTTAATCATAGCACGTTTTTACTCCTGCCTAGGCAAACTGTCGAGCACCTGGCGTGCAACTCGAAATTGAAAATAGAAGTAAGGGAGTGATCGCCGCAGCAAACCATTCTGCTCCATGCCGAACGCCAGGGCTGGGAAGCAGGTCACCTCCAAGGAGGCAAAAGCGCAGCTCGGCCGACCATGTTGAGGTTTCTGTCCGGTGGCTATGGGGGCCTTCAAGACACTCTCTTAGCTGGCTAGCTTGTACATGTCGACTTGCTTCTCCCCGAAACACTGCAACCAGCCAAATATGGTTGGCTTTGTTTCTAACTTTCCACGATTCAATGTCATCTGGTTATGAAAGGAGGCTGCCAGGAGAAACAGGGCCTCCGTGCGCCACAGGGTGAGTCCCAGGACCTGCAAATTTCCAAATATCACATCCTAATTTGTTGAGTCCACCTCCGTGCTCAGGCAGCGTTAAGGGCATGAACCACGGTGGATGCACGAGCTAGGAGCCTGCGCCGTTTTTGTCCGGTCGAGCTCGTGCAGTCCGTCACGTCCCGCCCACATCTGGCCTCCTGCCTGCCTGGCTGCCTCCGAGTATAACTGTTATGCTCTCACGCCACTGAGATCGAGCGCATCCATCGCCGGGAATCCAAGGGAGACGCGACGGATAATCCAAGGGGCCGGCAAGCGCGTCCATCCGCTTGACTGCCTCCACAACGGTCAAACATCACCGGGGAATCCCCTTGGGACGCAGCCGCGGAGCTGCGCTGGAAATCTTCTACGGGTTGTCCTGGCAGAGGCGATGATGTTCCTCGCGGAGAAGGCCGTGTGCGAGTGGGAGGTCTGCCACACGGCCGCCTGCTTGAGTTCGTCGCTAGCGAGTGCCATCTCGCCGGCACGTCGGGGCTCCTTGCCATCCGCCGCTTCTTCTATAGATGCATACTCCCGGTGCGTGGACGGGAGCATCTTCGATGTCCTTCGGATGGACCTCGTCTACTTCCCCAAGGAGCTCCTAGTGGACGGGCGCACAACGAGCAACGCATCGGCGTCGGCATCCTCGTCAACGTGGCTAACCTCTCGCGTACAGAGGGCCTAAGTAAACGGTTATTTTCACTTGGCGGTTGCAATTCTTGTAAATATGTGATTAGTTCGAGGGTATTTCGGTCTTTTCATGACGGACGACACAAGAAGTCTTCCTTCCTTTATTATTAGGTAAAGATATAGATATCAGTTTTCCATGTATGATGCCTATGATTGATGGTATGTTGATTGAGTGCTATTTATTCGTTTAGATTGTGCGGAGTGTTCCCATTGCTATGGTAGTTACGCGTGTTCCCCCTGTGACCAAGGCAAGTGATGCTCACTCATAAATATCCTACTATTTTTAATTTATTGCATTTAGTGTTTTTCAGTAGTATGCATGACAGGCTTACTACTAGATTTGGTATAATATGCTATGCTATGAGAATCCTATTTAGTATAGCCATCCACTCACACCCCCTCTATGCTTATGGAGCCACAAAACTTAGTTGATACTTTGGTTATGCTATGAATGAAAAATGTTTTTATCAGATGATTAAGGAAAAACAACTAAGTTTAATGAACTACCTGGGTGTTGGTGGAAAGTTGGAAATGGTGATCCCCCGGGGTAACCCAGGATGGGAGGATGGATTACAAGTGAGGAAAGCCACCCAGGATTAAAGAGATCCAAAGTTACTCCATGTTTAGATTGCTTCCAGTGCAGCCACATGTCATATGGGCTCTGTCTTGACCATATAAGTTGTGAGACCCCGAAATCCGCATGACCCGTAGATGTAGGGATGATAAGTGGGGATGGGTCCGCGGTATGATTTTGGGGAATTACTTCTGAAAGGTCTCGTCTCGGTCTTCTCTTTTCCATTTCATAATTGGGTGACATGGACGAGGGAATGATTGGGTCTTGTGGTGAAAGTGCACAAACTCCCGAGAGTCAAAAACTAAGTACTTAGCCGTGTCCCCTTGTTACGGACAATTTTGAGCGGCTGGACAAGGAACTGACGGAGGATCTCATCATTCCAATTTCTAAATAACATTTGATGGGTTGAACAAGGGTAAAATATGACAGTTGTGGTGATGCCAACCTGTAAGGTGGCACAGGAAACCCACATGATCATATTTAGTGGTGATGCTAACCTGTAAGGTGGCACAGAAACCCACAAAATGGATAGTTAAATAATTAGTGGTGATGCTAACCTGTAAGGGTTGCACAGGAAACCCACAAATGATTAGTTTCACATAAAGTGGTGATGCCAACCAGCATGGCACAGGAAACCCACATGATATTAATTGAAGGATAAAATATTTGTTGAAAAATATAGGATAAAACTGGCTTTATGCAAATCAGCCTCAAACTCCACCAAGCCAAATATGCATGTAGAAGATAGGATGCCATTTTGACCCACTAGTATCACTTGCCACCACAATTCAATTGTGCTGACCCATTATAGTTTGGGCTGCAACTCACCATTGCAGGACCCTCTAACGAGGAGTAAGGATTGATAGGGTCGCGAGTCTCCAACCAACATGCGTTGCCTGTGGCACATGATGAAGATGGAGCTCACTTTATCCATTTGCTTTCCGCTGTGTGTTTATTTCGGTTTGAGCTAGCCATGGCTATGCACCTTGTATCGAAACCTTTTATTTCTGGATCATCGTGTAATGAATATTGATGCAATGTTATGGTATTTCATCTTAAACTGTGTGTGCTAGTAAGTCGATCCAGGGACTAGCACTATACACAGGAGGTCGCTACCTTATAATAAAAGGGGGGCCTTTACAGATGCTATCAGAGCACTGTGTTGCCTGAAGGTTCGTGACCCTAGGTTTGGATAGAAATAGGTTTTGACCCTAGGAGTGAAAATCTATTTTCAGATTTCTAAAATAAATATATATTTCATTTTACCTTCTTCTTATACTGTCGGAGAGTGAATCCCACGAGATAGGGGTGGTCACACTCTGAAGAGATTGTTCGAAAAGGGCTGAACGCGGAGGTCAATCAACCCTCAACCGGCACGGCGACGGTGCTCGTCGAGCCTGAGGAGGGACGTCACGACAGAGAAGGACACCGGCCCGTACCCAGGTTCACGGCCCTCAGGAGGAGGTAACACCGCTACTCCTGCTTGTCTGTATTGCACTTCAGAGGGTACAATACAATGAGCTTGCCGAGGGCTCTCTTACGGCAGTGTGGAGCTCAAGGAGGGAACTCTAGGGTCTTCTTCCTCCTCGAGCGCGCTTCGCTAGGCTACGCTATGGTAGAGAGCTCAAGGTCTGAATGATCGATCCCTTGCTACGGAGGTGCTCCCTCTCCTTTTATAGGCGCCCCGGGCCTCATCCTTGCGCCCTGCGCAGCGGAAGGGTTCACACATGGCGACGAAACGGAGGAGCGGGGTGCACCGCAGCTGGGTTGTCTATGGACTCGGTCTATCGTCGTAAAGCCTGTCCTTGCGGCAGGGTGACCACCGTCCACGCAGGACGGCCAGCTAGTGCCGCAGAGATCGTGGGGGCGCCCACGGTGACGTCGTCGTTGGAGCGTAGCGCCGGCCATCCGCTTTATCACCAAAGGGGAAAACTTCGTAGTCCGGCGCGGGGGACACAGCTTTGTTGACTCCTTTAATCACCAGAATGGCAACTGCGGCGTCGTCGTCATCGCGCGCAGACGCGCGCGTCACTCTGCGGCCGTAGCAGAGGCCATGTGCGCTCTGCGGCGGTGGCTTCTCGGCGAAGCATCTCTACAGGGCCGGAGCGGCCTTGTAGAGGGATTTGCGTTGACTCCTCCCCAGGGGGGAGAGCCTTGTAGAGGGGCAGTCGCGGGGGGAGCCTCTTCAGGCCTCCGCTGCCCCTTCAAGCCCTCTCGAGGACTTTCCTCTCGAGGGTCTCTCCAAGCGTCTTGCTTGGTCCTTAGTCATTCCTTTGATACCGTCGCGTGCGAGGGCTGTGGAGAGTGGGCCCTGCACACCCTGGATTCCACTGGGCCGACATATACTCTCGTCTATTATCAACCTTCTGAAAATATCTCTTCTTATTTTTAGAAGACCATGATCTTGAAGTCTGAGTCTAATACTTCATATGGATTTCTCAATATCAATACGAATCACTACGCTGAAGACCATTGGAGGACCAGTATTCGGCAGACACTTCAAAGATATCCAATAAGTGGAAGAACCCGAAGTACTCAACAAGGTTAGACTAGAGACCACCATTTAATTTGAACAACGATATCGTGTTAGTGTATTGTACATACCAACTTCGATTGTATGTCGATACTAGATTGATTTCTTGTTTGTGGTTGAATCTTGTTGATTGGTTTATTAGGATGTTGTTTTATAAATGTTTGTTGTGTTTCATTGTCATGTTTGTTTGTGAGGGTAGGGTTTTCTCCTCTTAGATCTCTCTATCTCTGCTTATCTATGCTAAACCAACAGATGCCTCCTCGTCGAGAAACCCGCAACAACAACAATGAAGACGACAATGATAGCGACAACAATGGGATTCAACAGGTGTTGACCCAGATGATGCAAGTGTTGACACAGATCTTAGCGAACAACAACAACAACAACCCACCCCCACCACCACCCCCTCAAGTGGACATGCTCACCCGATTTCTGAGGTTGCGACCAACAACATTCACTAGCGCCTCAGAGCCAGTTGTAGCAGATGACTGGTTATGCTCGGTGAATAAGAATCTGGTAAGCATTGGGTGCACAGACGCAGAGAAGGTCAGGTTTGCGGCATATCTGCTAGAAGGACCTGCAGCCAGCTGGTGGGACAACTATCAGATCACTCACCCAATTGAGGATGTCACCTGGGAGATGTTCCAAGAAGGTTTCCGTCCTGCACACATATCAACTGGTGTGATGAGCTTGAAGAAAAGAGAATTCCGCAATCTGCGTCAAGGAAACCGCACAGTTGCTGGATACATAGAGGATTTCAACAATCTAGCACGCTACGCGCTAGACGATGTTGACACAGATGCCAAGAGGAAGGAGAAATTCTTGGATGGTCTGAATGATGAGTTAGCCATTCAATTGTCAGTGGTCTACACACCCAACTATCAGTCACTTCTCGACAAGGCCACTATCTTGGAGAACAAACAGACACAAGCCGAAAATAGAAAGAGGAAACATAGCTCAAGCAAGTACCACTCCGAAACATCACACAAGAGGCACAATCATTATGAGGGAAGCAGTGGCAACAAATTTCACAACCATGGAAACAATCATATTGGTGGAAATGGCCACAACCATCATGGTCACAACCATAATGAAGACCAAAAGGGAAGCAATGGTGACCACAAGGATGGTAACCACAATAGCAATGGAAATGGCAATGGTCAGCATAGCCAGCAAGGCAAGAAGGACCTCAGTCATATAAAATGCTATAAGTGTAAGAACATGGGGCATTATTCAAGTGGTTGCCCTGAAAAGGAGGATATTGAAGCAGCCAAGCCCAACCCATTCCAGAAAGGATATGTGGATCATGTCAATGTGGAAGAAGTATTCGAGGAGCGTGAAGTGGTGAACAGTAAGTCCTTAATTAGTTAAATTTCAGCGCAAATATTTCTCAAATACTAGTTCATGCTATATATCTGAATCAAGGATGACGAAACACAACTGAAAGACTAATGATATAGCCATCTCACCTGAGTTACCTCGACGGTGGAAACAGCAGTCTTGGACAACCAACAGAAGTTCCTTTTAAGGGTGGTAGCCCAC
This sequence comes from Poa annua, assembly GCA_026929855.1. Lineage (NCBI taxonomy): Eukaryota > Viridiplantae > Streptophyta > Magnoliopsida > Poales > Poaceae > Poa > Poa annua. Next base: position 60,876,856 of record CM049434.1, read on the forward strand.
CCAACTCTCCTAAACCCAGATATCCAAACCCATCTTTCTTTCTAGCCTCTCCGAATCTCAGGGCGAGATTCCTTTTAAGGGTGGTAGTCTGTAACACCCAAAATTTTGGAATGTTTAAAAAACACTAAAATTTAAAACTTTTATTTCATAATAAAAGAAAATCATCAATAGACAAGAAAACAAAATGAAAAGGATTATTAAGACTTATTCAAAAGTATTATGATATAATTTCAATCAAGCATACTTTATTTTCAAACTTGAGTGTTGAACTATAAATAAATATTTTAAAATATTTTATTTAACCATAACACCATATTTTTAAAGTACTTTAAACTATTGAAAGTATTCCTATTTCAAAATGTTTTGGGTTAAATCATATAATTCAAAACAATATATTGGGTTCTTAATAAACCCTAGGTACATATATATAGTCACAAAACTATTTGGAACATCCTCTATTTTTAAAATATAGTTTTGATTCAAGTGTTTGAATTGAAAATGGGGTTGGAAAGATTTATTTTAAACAGTTACATTTGTGAAATTTTCTTAATTTGTATTAAGACACAAATATCTTAATTGAGACTCTATTTTAAATTCTACAAAAAATGTCAAATCATGTCATTTGAAAATTTTGTATTTGAAATGTATTGAAAACATGTATATGTTGGTTTTAAATGAAAGATATGATTTTTACAAAACTATGGAAATTGGTTTGAACTCATTTGGATAAATAAAACAAAAGATATAAAAGAAATAAGGAAAACTGTAAAAGAAAAGGAAAAGAAACAACACAAAAGGGTTAACTGGGCCAGCCCGAGCCAGCCCAGCTCTTACCGTCTGCGCGGGCGAGCACGCCAGCCCAACTGCAGCCCACCCCGGCCTCTCACCTCTCTCTCACTGACCAAAGGACCCCACCTGTCAGCCGAGGTCATCTCCTACCTCCAGCAACTACCCACGTTAGCCACGGCCGGCACCACTCCCTCCACTCGCCCGAGCCACGAAAAGTCCCCCCGAGCCCCTCCCTAAATAGTCCACGACCCCGGCCTCCTTTCCCCTCTGTTTCCCCCTCTGATTTTCGCCCCAGGCCGCTGGATTTTGCTCGCCGGAGAACCGAACCGCCGCCGCTGCAATCCTTCTATTCCGGCGAGGCAAGAATCCTCTCGAGCCCGAGAGCCCCCGCAACTTCTTTCCTCTCTCTGCCGCATCCTCCTGACCCCTTATTCGGGTTTTTGCGCAACCCTAACATCGACTTCGTCCACACCCGAGGGTCGCCGGAGAAGCCGCATCTCCGCTGGCGTGCCACCGACGCCTCGGGAAGAACTCGAGGATGCCGCCGCCGCCATATCCTTCCCCGCGCCGAGCCGCGCCGAGCCGTCGCCTCCTGGAGCCCGGAAGACCACCACAGCGTCGTCCTCGCCCGCACCCGACGCCGGCGCCGCCATCTCCACCAACTCCGGCGAGTTCCGCCGCCACGTCTTGGTCAACTCAATGCGAGCCCTCCGATCTGAGATCAACGCGTAGGATTAGAACTATTCACCGAATAGGTACGGGCCAATGAAATCGCGCCGCGTGGACGCTGAGTCAGCGCCGCATCATCGCACAGTCAGCAGCCCAGTCAGCGCCCGCGTGGAAAAAGAATTTTCTATTTAGGTTAATAGGCAGTTTTGCAGAAAAACCCCTGCATCTTAGAACCATCATAACTTTTTATTGGTTTGGCCAAATTTTACAAACTTTATATTTTTGAAAAGCCCTCGGCTTGTAGAATCTTTTAACACTGTCCAATTTCAAATTTGACTAGTTCAAATTAATTCAAATTTCAAATAGATGATTTGAGCAAATTTGACCTAGATTTGAATTCACAAGTTCAAAATTTATAAATAAAATATTTTTGAAAACCGTAGGATCTGTCTAATAATGTTGCACTATTAAAAATAATTCTAAACAATGTCATTTCTATTTAAAAGTCAGAGACCCTGCTTGTATATTTCTGACATAGTTTAAATTCTATTAAACTTATTAAATTGATTTCTTTTGCAAAAATAACACAAGTATTTTTCTTTTGACCAGAAGTAACAAAACTAAGCCTACTCAACCATCTTGAAAATATAAACTTATAAAGATGTGTTTAAAATCTGTTAGATATTTTGGAATGGCAAACTTTAAATAATAAAATTGCATTAAATCTTGCCCATGTCATCATGCATTATTTCAGTAAACAGAGAACTAATAAGCTATTTAACACATTGCAAATATGTTTATTTCATTTAGACATACATATCATTTTTCCATGTATGATGCCTATGATTGATGGTATGTTGATTGAGTGCTATTTATTCGTTTAGATTGTGCGGAGTGTTCCCGTTGCTGTGGTAGTTACGCTTGTTCCCCCTGTGACCAAGGCAAGTGATGCTCACTCATAAATATCCTACTATTTTTAATTTATAATATGCTATGCTATGAGAATCCTATTTAGTATAGCCATCCACTCACACCCCCTCTATGCTTAGGGAGCCACAAAACTTAGTTGATACTTTGGTTATGCTATGAATGAAAAATGTTTTTATCAGCTGAGTAAGGAAAAACAACTAAGTTTAATGAACTACCTGGGTATTGGTGGAAAGTTGGAAATGGTGATCCTCCGGGGTAACCCAGGATGGGAGGATGGATTACAAGTGAGGAAAGCCACCCAGGATTAAAGAGATTCAAAGTTACTCCATGTTTAGATTGCTTCCAGTGCAGCCACATGTCATATGGGCTCTGTCTTGACCATATAAGTTGTGAGACCCCGAAATCCGCATGACCCGCAGATGTAGGGATGATAAGTGGGGATGGGTCCGCAGTATGATTTTGGGGAATTACTTCTGAAAGGTCTCGTCTTGGTCTTCTCTTTTCCATTTCATAATTGGGTGACATGGACAAGGGAATGATTGGCTCTTGTGGTGAAAGTGCACAAACTCTCGAGAGTCAAAAACTAAGTACTTAGCCGTGTCACCGGTTACGGACAATTTTGAGCGGCTGGACAAGGAACTGACGGAGGATCTCATCATTCCAATTTCTAAATAAAATTTGATGGGTTGAACAAGGGTAAAATATGACAGTTGTGGTGATGCCAACCTGTAAGGTGGCACAGGAAACCCACATGATCATATTTAGTGGTGATGCTAACCTATAAGGTGGCACAGAAACTCACAAAATGGATAGTTAAATAATTAGTGGTGATGCTAACCTGTAAGGGTTGCACAGGAAACCCATAAATGATTAGTTTCACATAAAGTGGTGATGCCAACCAGCATGGCACAGGAAACCCACATGATATTAATTGAAGGATAAAATATTTGTTGAAAAATACAGGATAAAACTGGTTTTATGCAAATCAGCCTCAAACTCCACCAAGCAAAATATGCATGTAGAAGATAGGATGCCATTTTTACCCACTAGTATCACTTGCCACCACAATTCAATTGTGCTGACCCATTATAGTTTGGGCTGCAACTCACCATTGCAGGACCCTCTGACGAGGAGTAAGGATTGATAGGGTCGCGAGTCTCCAACCAACATGCCTTGCCTGTGGCACATGATGAAGATGGAGCTCACTTTATCCATTTGCTTTCCGCTGTGTGTTTATTTCGGTTTGAGCTAGCCATGGCTATGCACCTTGTATCGAAACCTTTTATTTCTGGATCATCGTGTAATGAATATTGATGCAATGTTATGGTATTTCATCTTAAACTGTGTGTGCTAGTAAGTCGATCCAGGGACTAGCACTATACACAGGAGGTCGCTACCTTATAATAAAAGGGGGGCCTTTACATGTAAATACTGAACAAACCGGGCTGCGGCAAAGGGACATCCCTCTCGTCCCCATCAGTTAATAAAACTCTATAGACAAGCTGTCCTACACTAGAGCTAGCAGTAACAAATTGGTGACCTTTCATCGCAGCAAGGTCAAGCCTGCAAGGGGTTAGTAACTCATCACTAGGATCAATACGAAGGGTCATACTTGCAACAATACGTGAGGTAATAATCCCTCCATATATAGGTCCCTTAGTAGCTAAGCGACGAGCAATGAGAGCACCAAGATTATATGTAGTATGACCAGTAAGTGCAGCAGCAAGAAAAGCAAGATGATAGTTTGAAATGTTGCTAGTGCTCTCCCTACCAAGAAACTTAGTAGCAATATTGTAAACAAAATATTTAATAGCTAGGAACTGAATGTTCCTTATCTTGCCACGTTGTGCTCCGCGACTATCATCGTTCGTCACCCCTCGGTAAAGTTGCATCAACTCACTAGGATTTCCTTGAATCTTCTTTGATGTCCCCGAATACGCAGTACCTATCACATCACAAAACTCCCGCAAAGACATAGTGACAGCCCTATCATAAATCTTAAATGAAACAGATGGACTGAACATTGAGTTGTGAAAAGTAAAGCTCTCGACAAAAGTTTTGGTAAGCATGACATATTGAGGACTCTCATCCAACATATATGTAGTCAAGCCAACCCTCTGCACAAGTACCAAGAAATCATCAAGAATCCCTGCATCACGCATAAAGTCAGTGCATGGGAAGGAAGATGAGTTTGGAAACCCATCATCCCTCTCATCTCCAATGCCTGGTGCCAAGATATTCTCGTTGTAAGATTGCCTAATATGAGTAGTTGCTCTTGAGGGCCTTGACACCCTTGGTGCATCACTCTCAAAGATCTCCCCAATGGTGTAGTTATGCATCTTCCTTTTCTGAAATTTTTAACAATTGTCATAAAAATTGATTTTGAGACAACTAAATGAAAAGAACTACTATAGTGACTTGCTAGAGGCTTAACCATGCATCAAAACTAGTTATTCTAACATAGAACAAGCATTTATTCTCACTAAACATGACACCTATAGCAGCAAAATACTCAAGATATAAACCACTAAACAAAATTCCACTTGGATGATCGGAGGAGTCACATACCGGAGAGCAAATGCCCCAAATCTCAGCAGCAAAGATGGGCTGAGGATGGAGATCAAAATTCGAGAGAAAGAATAGCAAGAACACGATTTTTTTTGAATGGGTGTGTGTTTGGTCGGGAGAGAGAAAGCAAGGGGAGGAAGGAGAGTAAGTGGAGGGCCAGGTGGGCCCCACACCATGCCACGGTGCGGCAGCCTCTGGCCGCGCCACCATGTGGTGTGGTGGCCTGGTGGGGCCCCTTGGTCATCCTCTGGTACTCCCAGGTACCTCCTCGAAATATAGGACCATTGGCATAAATTTTTTAAATTTCTGAGAACTTTTATTTTTTTATATTTCCTGGTATTTTGCAATAATAAATTTAATGCAGAAAAATTGTTTTCTAAAACCAAATGCAACTAAACTTTTGCAAACTAAATAATATTATAGTAGGGAAAACAAGAATGAGAAGAAGAAGGTTGTTTACCACCTCCATGCATTTAAAACATACTTGTTAGCAAGTTTGATCAAGTCTTGCCACCAAATAAATTTTATATAACACAAAGGATTTAAACATTATGAGACACTCATGTTACCTTATATTGTATTGATATGGATCCAATAATAAGATTTTGATATCCTTCTTTATAATCATATATAGGGCAATCAATACTTCCCACTTTGATAGACCTCAAATTAGTAATTGTATTAACTCCAAATACTTTATCCACTCTCTTGGGGAAATAAACAGTATGCTCTATATCATTCACATTGAAAGTTACTTTCCTTTATTGCAATCAATAACAGCCCCTGCAGTATTTAGAAAAGGTCTTCCAAGAATAATAGACATATTATCATCTTCAGGCATTTCAAGCACAACAAAATCAGTCATGATTAAACCATTATTAGCTACTTGAACAGGAACATCCTCACAAATGCCAACAGGAATAGCAGTAAATTTATCAGCCATTTGCAAAGATATATCAGTAGGTATCAATTTATCCAAATAAAGTCGTTTGTAAAGAGAGAAAGGCATAACACTAACTCCTGCTCGCAAGTCACATAGAGCAGTTCTAACATAATTATTTTTTGATAGACCAAGGAATGGTGGGTATACCTGGATTTCCCAACTTATTTGGAACCTTGCCATTGAAAGAATAATTAGCAAACATAGTAGATATTTCCTCATTAGGAATTTTCCTTTTGTTAGAAACAATATCTTTCATATATTTTGAATAAGGAGGTAATTTAATAGCATCAGTCAAAGGAATTTGTAACAACAAGGGTTTCATCCAATCACAAAATTTATTATAATGTTCTTCTTCTTTTGTTTTAAGTTTCTTAGCAGGAAAAGGCATTTGTTTTCGGACCCAAGGTTCTCTTTCACTACCATGTTTCTTAGCAATAAAATCTTCCTTAGTGTACTTTTTATTTTTAGTATGCTTTTCAGGGTCCTCTTCTATTTCTTATTTATCTGAATTATCATTCTTATCATTATCATTGTTATTACTATCATTGTTACGTTCATTACCACTTTCAGTTTCAGCATCAGAAATAGATATACTATTAGGATCATTAACAGGTTCAAAGGATTCTACAACAGTTTTATGTTTCTTCTTCTTTTTCTTAGAAGGAGCACTAGGTTCATTAACTCGTTGAGAATCTTGTTCAATTTTTTTAGGATGTCCATCAGGATATAAAGGATCACGAGTAGAAATACCTCCTCTAGTTGTTACTTCACAAACATGTTTTTCTTTATCCCTATAGGCATCTACTAACAAATCTTTTTGTACTTTACTGAGTTGATCAATTTGAGATTGAACCATATGAAAATGTTTGGTAAGTCTTTTAACATCATTAGAGGTTCTATCCACAATATCATGCAATTAACTAATAGCTCGAGAATTTTCCATTAAATGATTCTCTACCCTCATATTAAAATTACCCTGCTTAGCAATAAAAGTATCAAATTATTCTAAGCATTGAGCAGGAGGTTTAGAGTAATTAAGGAATATCTCTATCATCAAACCTTTGGAGAGAGTGTACCTCAATTATGGATGAAGGGAGAATTGGCTTACATAACTCTTCTATAGGTGGTAGATTCTTCACATCTTCAGATTTAATACCCCTCTGTTTAAGAGATTTCTTGGCTTCCTTCATCTCTTCATCATTTAATTCAATTACACCTCTCTTCTTCGGTGTTGGTGTTGGTGTAGGAGTAGGTTCAGGAATATTCCAATCATCCTGATTCTGGCTTATTTTAGCCAGTAATTTCGTAGCTTATTCGGGATTTCTTTTCCTGAAAACACAACTAGCACAACTATCCAGGTATGTTCTAGATTCAACAGTTAGTGCACTATAAAATATATCAAGAAGATCATTTTTCTCTAAATCATGATTGGGCCGAGCTCTAAGTAGAGAGCAAAACCGTGCCCAAGATTCAGGCAATTTCTCTCCTTTATCTTGATTAAAGTTATAAATTCTTAGCAAGGCATCATGTTGAGCACTAGCAGGAAAATATTTCTGAAAGAAAGCATTAAGCAAACAAATAGAACTAGTGATAGAAACAGGAGACAAATTATTATACCATGTTTTAGCTTCACCTTTTAATGAGAAAGGAAATATTTTAGTAACAAAGTAGGTGCGCTTCTTTATGTCATCAGAAAACTACTCAAAGTAGAGAGCTCATTCATGTGTTCTACAGCACTTTCATTTTCGGTTCCACAGAAAGGTTCTTTCTCAACAATAGCTATGTGTGCTAAATCAAGGGAGAAATCATAATCTTTATTTTTAATGTTTATGGGAGATGTAACAAATTTAGTATCAGGAGATAGTTTATATCTAACGGCATGTTTTGCAAGAAGATTTTTCATATCACTTGCACCAGTAGTAGCTTGACATTCATCAATAAAATCATCATTAAGTTCCACATATACTTCATCAAGATCATCATCAATATTTTTTGTGATCTCAGGTGAATTAACAGGAGTATTAGGATCTTCATTAGGAATTTCAGCATTTTCAAGTTGTTTAGATCTTGCAATTGTAGCATATAAAAAGGGACTTAATGAACCAGTTTCATCAAGAACAGTAGAAACATCATCAAAAGTAATTTCAGATTCAGCAGGAGTAACAGTGCGTGAAGCATGTGGTGGTGTAATAAGCTTACTCAAAACAGACGGTGAATCAAGAGCAGCAGCGGTAGTCAGAATTGTAACTTTTCTTGTAGTGCATGGTATGACACGAACCCTTTCATCACCAGCTCTTCCCATGATCAATACTGCAAAAAAGGCTTATAGCCGCCTAGTGGTTAGTGACGGGCAAAATCATACCCGTCACTAATAAGTATTACCAGTGATGAATAAGAAACATTAGTGACAGGCTCATAAAATTGACAGTCGCTGATATTTTTTATGAACCCCGGGAGAGAAGAAAAATTTGTTAGTGACGGACATATATTACACACGTCACTGGTAACCATATCCCCGTGTACATGTCAAGAAAATAACCGCACAGATCGGTCTAACCTTATCTCCTAATCTTGCTCATGGACGGTCTGTCAAAAGAAAAAAATCTTACCTTACCCCTCGCACGACGCCTGCGCCACAATCTCCACCAACGCCGGAGCTAACAACCACCACGCATGTACGCGGCCGCCGGCCCCGTCAACTCCCCTGCGACGGCCACGCCCGCGTTCCCGTGTTACTCTTACTCGCTCCCATCCCGCTCCGTCGCGGCGTCGCCTGCAACCGCCTCGTTGGGTCTCTTCTTCGCATCAGACGCGACGGTGAGTTCTTCTAGGCCGCTGACGGCGGTCCACTCCGCGACGCCCTCTGGCTCCGGTTCGTCGAGAAGAAGCAGCAACAGCGAGATATTCATCCAAAAACTAAGCCCTCGCAAGTCGTAGCAGCAGAAGGAGAGCAGGCGCTGCCACCGCCGCAAGCCACGCCGTTCCCAGCCTACCCGCCAGAGGTTCCTCACCGCACATATCGAGTTAAAGCTCACATCTCTTTTTCTGACCACATTTCTCCCAATTTGTTTGCTAGGGCTGTCTTTCGTGGAGCTGGTGATGGCTGATCTGCATGCCCTCTAGGTGTAAGCCGACTCCTCCAAGCAGGAGTTCGTGCTCCGATTCCTCGGAAGCAGCAAGAACAGGCGCTTCAGCTCCCGGCTTTACCTCCCCATTCCTACCCACCAGGTTCCTCGCTCTACACAGCAGGATTCCTCGGCATCAAATAGGTTTCAGTGATCACAGTGTTGACCTTTTTTTTGTTCTCAAATTTGGTAGGGCTGTCATGTATGGAGCTTATGATGGCGGACCTTGATGCCCTCAAGTTGTATGTCATAGATGATTTGGGAATGTAGGAGAGGCCCTTTCAGTTCTGGTCGCCACTGCGTAGGGGCACGGCGGGTCGAAGCTCGGCCTGACGTACGTGCGGCCAGCCGGTCGATCTGCATAGGTCGCAGCTATTTCAATCCAAGCTCAGTGGATCTAATTTCAGCAGGAATGGTAGCTGTCATTCTTCCTCCTCTTTGCTTCAATTAATTTTTACGGTCGACAGGTCTGATCGACAATTCTGTATTATTTTCTGCCATACATTCAGTTGTATTTGATCCGACCATTATTCTTCTGACTACATATCTGAGGATAAATCACGGTCCATGAAGTACATGTGAAGCTTGTTAAGCAATCTGGAATAGGTTGTCCTGAACTCAAACGATATGTCTCTTTTGTGCCAACCGGGTCTCCACTCCATCAATCATTACTTTAAATGCCTTGTACTCCTTTGCAAATTATATTATCTCCTCACAACTAATATTTTTTGCGTGGACACTTATTGTCATCGGTTAGCAGCTTCAAACGCCTTGCCCGTCACCAGTAGGTCTTTTGGGCCCGTCACCGGTAGATTATTCTGCAGCAGTGGATGAATAAATTTCAGCGAACAATATCACACACAGGTGAACTTATAAATAAAGCTATCCTTCCCGGCAACGGCGCCAGAAAATAGTCTTGATGACCCACAAGTATAGGGATCGCAACAGTCTTAGAGGGAAGTAAAACCCAAATTTATTGATTCAACACATGGTGAGCCAAAAAATATTTATAAGCCTTAACAGATGAATTGTCAGTTCAACTGCACCTGTGAATAGACTTGCTCGAGACAGATTATCAGTAGCAACAATTTTATAGCAGTGACAGTAGTGAAATAATAGCGACAGTGAAATAAAGACAGCAGTGAAATAAAGACAGCAGTAGTAATTATAGTAGACATCATAGGGACGGATGAACGGGCGTTACATGGATAAGATAATTCATATAATAATCAAGTCATGGGCATTTGCAGATAAATAAGATAAAGCATCCAAGTACTAAGTAACCATATGCATGTGTTCCTATTTAGTCGTGCGTGCTCGCAATGAGAAACTTGCACGACATCTTTTGTCCTACCAGCCCGTTTGCAGCGGGGCCTCAAGGGAAACTACTGGTAATTAAGGTACTCCTTTTAGTAAAGTACCGGAGCAAAGCATTAACATTCCGTGAACACATGTGATCCTCACATGACAACCATCCCCTTCGGTTGTCCCAATTATTGTCACTTTGGCGCCTCGGGTCCAGACAATAATATGTGCATACAACTTGTAGATATGATCTAAAACAATGATTATCCTCATGATACAATAACATGTTCAGATCTGAAATCATGGCACTCGGGCCCTAGTGACAAGCATTAAGCATAACAAGTTGCAACAATGACGTAAAGTACTAACAATGGATACTAGGCACCATGCCCTAATGATATTATAACTATTACATGAACGATCTCATCCAATCCCTAGCATCCCTACCATCCCCTCAAGCCTACAGCGGGGGATTACTCACACATATATGGGGGAAACATGGATGGTTGATGGAGAGGCGTTGGCGATGATGATGGCGATGATCTCATTTGAATCCCCGTCCCGGCGGAGTACTGGAACAGGAACTTCTGGTCCCCGAATTGAGTTTCGAGGAGGCGGCGGCGCTCGGGTATGTTTCTGGGAAAAGTGATCAGGCCCCCGATGTTTTTAGGTCAGAGAGGCTTTGTAGGCGAAATGGGGGCGTGAGGGCGTGGCTGGGACGGGGAGTCGGCCACACCATACCGTGGCGCGGCTAGGGGCCCACCGCGCCACCACGTGGTGTGGGCGGCTCGCTGCCCGCCTCCGTCTCGTCTTCTAGCTCCGTGGGTCTTCTGCCAAAATAGTGACTTTTCGATATTTTCTGGGTATTTTCCTGAAAGTTGAATTTCTGCACGAAAACGAGACACTAGGGCAATTCTGCTGAAAACAGCGTCAGTCTGTGTTAGTTGCATTCAAAACACACAAATTAGAGGTAAAACAATAGCAAAAATGTTCGGGAAAGTAGATACGTTTTGGACGTATCATGGGCGTCGACCGCGCACCGCGCACACTACTGCAGAATACCCTACCAGTGACAGGCCCAAAAGGCCTATTAGTGACGGGCAAGGCGCCTGTCACTGCTAACTAGTCACTGGTAATAGGTTACCAGTGACGGGCGCGTGCCCGTCACTAGTATTTGTTTACTAGTGACAATCGTTTATTCACGCCCGTCACTAGTTAGTTTTCACGGGTCGTGGCTCTGGAGCAGCAACGTTGGCAGTTTGCTCGGCACTTGTACATATTTTACATTTATAAAATATTTACAAATATAAAATATTACTTTTGCACATCGATAACACAATATAATCACAAACACTCATAGTTACAAAATATGATCTTAACCAACACCTACATGTCTAACTCTTGTGAAACGTCAAATCTTCCACCATCCTTCCTAGGACTCATCAGCTCCAGTAGCTACCGAGGAAAATCGCATCCCAAACTACACTGTCATGGAGCAGCCACAGATTTATGCAACAAACTAGCAGACTTTTAACGGCAACCAGTATACACTTAAGTTCACATAAGTGCGCGGGCACACCACCACCAAACTTGACGATGTTCTTGTGTGGTACCTTCTTCAGTTATATAAGCAACAAGAGGTGAATCGGAATAATCAGCAGATGGCTCGTAGCTGTAGTTTCCTATAAACAGTGTGAAAATATTTCTAAGTATAGACACTTGCCAACTTAAATATTTCATTGCTCATAGTCTATGTAATCACATAAAATTGATCATAAGGTTCATACCTGCAGAATTTGGTGTTTAGATCACTGATAGCCATCTCAAACCATCGTGGCCCAACCAGCTAGCAGATCATCGCTTATTCAAGCAAACCTACAGAGATACACAGATAGCAGGACAACCAGTCAATAAAAACTGAACAGGTGACTCATGTAGTATTGCAACTCCCGTAGCCTGGTTGGAACAAAACGTGCCATAGACCAGATCAAAAGCACTAGTGATAAGAACCTAATTACCTAGTACTTGAATAGCATGCATCAGACTTGCAGTTCAAACCCTTTTGTGCTAAGCTTCACTTGATGATGTGCACCTTCAGCTTACAAATATGTAATATGGATAAGATGAGATTTGATTAGGTTTTATAGCAGTCTAGAGTAGTCAGTATAGCACGAATACCTGTGTGCACTAATATCTGAGTAGATCACTTGAAGGATATGAGATCCTAGTTCAGCAGTGTCAACCTTTTAATTCGGCAGCTTTGTTGAGCTGACATTGGTACAGAAAGTTGTTCAGAAAGTTGAGATGAGCTATGCATGACCAAACTGAAACAGGGAGTAGGAATCAACATGCAATAAATCAGTTAAACTTACTCGCTATAGTGCTTGTGTGTCAGCTAACCAATGAATATGTCGGGGGTATCCTGATTAACCAGACCACCTCCGCCACCATACTAAGTTTCCCAATTGCCAATCACCTCACACAATTGATCATCTCTTCATACAGGTGGCTAGAAAGCTCAAATGGTGCAGCTTTGGACTCTTTCAAAACTAACTGGAAGTCGTATACTCTCACAACATGTACATTTTATATGGACTATATAATCTGGGATGTAATTGCCCACTGTGAAGAAGAGCAGGACAGTGTTCCGAACTCTCCATAAATAGCAACATGTACACTCTTTATTAAATATTGTCCATAGTTAGTACAACAACAATGAGCTCTCGAACTAACATTCGTCAACCTAATAATGCAGTACAACAAAGGTCAAAGTCTGCAATCAATTGGAACTTGGACAGGTGAAAATCATTCATAGATGGTACGACTGGCAAGATAAATTACTGAAACTCACAGATAAAACAAGCTTCCTTCATCCTCGTTTTATTCAAATGAGGTTCATTGTTTAGAAAAACTGCATATTTTACTGACTACAATACCATGTCTTGAATATTCTCCAAATTCTTCTCCTACTCCAAGATAAATAGTTTCCTTTTCTTATCAATTTGCGGAAATATGGACTGCAAGCCATATGCTGAATTCTCTACCCGTCCTAACATGGCCGCATTTGCATATGTTGTCACAGCATTTTTGAATGATTTGAGCGGCATTGTTAGGCATAAAGCTGCTGGGGAATTCAAGAGTTTAACTTAATCTTGGCATGGATAATAAATATCCAAATATCCAACTAGCAGTCTTTGTGATGCAGGAGTTCAATAATATAAAAGATTCCAAGAGAAGAATATGTAATCAAAAGAGCGCTAATCATGAACGATTGGATCTTAATATTAAAACAGGGGGACTAGGAGACAAACCGGATGTTCAAATCTTCAGGAATCACAAAAGCATTCCTCCGTCGATGGCGGCAGATCGGAAACCAACAGCAGTACCGGCGACGGCGAAGGCAACCAGGAAAAGCCTCGGCGATGGTGGCGAACCGAAACCAACAGTTGTCCCCGCGAAGGCGGCGGCAATCAGCAGCAGCCTCGGCGACGGCGTCAGAACGGAAACCAACAAAGGTCCCGGCGACGGCAACCACTACCAGAAGCAGCCCGGGCGACGGCGGCCACTACGAGCAGCAGCCCCGGCGACGGCAGCGACAATTGGTCGAACCCTAGGCGATGACGGCGACAGTTGGTAGAACCCCAGGCGACAATTAGTCGAACCCTAGCCGAGGACGGCGTACACGGCCGGGAGGAATGGAGGCATTGGGGCTGTGCGACGGCGGAGGGAGGCCTTGTGTTGTTGGGGAAGAAGCAGCGCGGCGGCGGCGGGGCGGACTGGGGGGCTCGGCAGAAAACCATTCACTTGATATTTGGTTGTGCCGTTGTGGCGTTGGATCGAGCGTTGGGGGAGATCCTAGATTGGAGGCGTCGTGGGCAGGTGGGCTCGTGGCGTTGGACGTGGTCAACGTGACTCGCTCAGGAAGAGTAGAAGAGAAGGTTGAGCCAATGCTGAATCTGGACGGTTATTTTCTTTGAGATGTGCAGACTAAGGGGAGTTACATGTGTGCGTGCGATATGTTACCGGTGACACGTCTTATAGATGCCCGTCACTAAATAATATTTTACTCCTACCCGTCTTCACAATAAATATCAGTGACAGTCATTTTCAGGAGCCCGTCATTAGTGTTTAATATTAGTGACAGACTTATTATTGCCCGTATTACCAGTGACGGGCGTCATTTTGCCCGTCACTAAACACTTGGCGGTTATAAGCCTTTCTGCAGTAGTGGCAGGCGGTGCTCCCCCTCCTCTTAGCTACGTTCCTCCTCCTCGCTGCAATGACATTCAATTGACGGCGGCGGCGCTCCACCGGCTCGTAGTCGCTCTCGGATGGGGATGACATGGCGGTGAGAACGGAGATGGGTGGCGAGATGGCGGATGGAAGGGTTTAAATGGCCGCGTAGTAGGCGGGAAATGCTATGCATATGGCGGTAAATGCTAAGCATTCCAGCGAGCACGTACATTCCAGCGAGTACGCGAAACTGTCAAACTTGGTCAAAAAAAAGTGAAAAATGAATGGTACAAATGAACGGGTTTCAAGCTGAGTTACGCAAACTTCTGATTTTTTTGAAAAGTACGTATGAAAACATTTTTCAGCGAGTCCACTGTTTTTTCTTAGAAATGGGGCTTTTTACCCTACCTTTGGAGCTCATTTGGAAGAGTTTTTTGAGCGAGTCCACCATTTTTTTTTGCTTAGAAATGGGGCCGTTTATCCTACCTTTGGAGCTCATTTGGAACACATTTTTCAGCGAGTCCACCATTTTTTGCTTAGAAATGGGGCCGTTTACCCTACCTTTGGAGCTCATTTGGAACACATTTTTCAGCGAATTCACCATTTTTTGCTTAGAAATGGGGCCGTTTACCCTACCTTTCGAGCTCATTTGGAACACATTTTTCAGCGAGTCTACCATTTTTTGCTTAGAAATGAGTCCATAAGTTATGATGTTGGTCAAACTTAGGTTTTCATGCTTAGTTTTTCATTTTCATGTTTTAAACTTGTTCAAATGTTATTGAAATAACCATAATAAATTAAAAAATTATCGAAAAATTGAAAAACCGACGCACATAGTTTTCATATATCATATACTAACGACTCAAGTTGAAAAACATGGTCTATATACATTCAAAATGAGAAGGGCATGGATCTCATGTGATATCGCATAATTCAAACGATGAGGTCTAAGGTTGAAGAGAAGTGGTTTTGGAATTGCAACATGAAATTTTCAAAAACCTCACAAAAGCTTCATTTTGGAGTGACTAAGAAGGATCCATGCTTAGTTTTTCATTTTCATGTCAAAAACTTGTTTAAATGTTGGTCAAACTTAGGTTTGACCGAATTTGAAATAACCATAATAAATTAAAAAATTATCGAAAAATTGAAAAACCGACGCACATAGTCTTCATATGTCATATACTAACGACTCAAGTTGAAAAACGTGGTCTACATACATTCAAAATGAGAAGGGAATGGATCTCATGTGATATCGCATAACTCAAACGATGAGGTCTAAGGTTTATGAGGACTTGCAACATGATAATTTCAAAATACTCACGAAAGTATCATTTAGGAGTGACTAGGAATGGTCTAGGCTTAGTTCGCGTCCAAATTTTACACAAATGTGCGCCAGTGCGTGCCCAGAGCACGTCGTGGCGCGCTCTGAGCGCGTCCGTAGCACGCCATGGCGCGTCCAGAGTACGTCCAGAGTGCGCACTTAAGGTGTTCGACAAAAGTAGAATAACAAATATTACAAATTTCGTCAAATGTTCACAGCCTTGACTTGCTCATTGTGTGATTATAAGGAGCTACGACCTTGCTCCGGGTGTTCCTTGCTGGATTTGGACCAGTTGGGTACACGACCTCCCCCTTATTGTGCTTCTTGGCTTGTTTGTTCTTTGTTGCTGTTGATGCTCGTGCTGCTGGTGATGCTCATGATGCTGGTGATGCTCCTGCTGCTGGTGATGCTGGAACCCGGGTACTTCCAGTAGCCGAAACTGGTGGTCTCGGAGGCGAAACTACAAATGGCTCTTCCATTCCAGCACATGCTGCCAATACAAATGCCTCTTCTTCAGGATGTACAACAAAAGCTTCACGTTCCGTAGCTTCTGTTGCCGCCCCCCATTCTTCTTGAGCAGCTCTTTTCCTTGTACAAGTCCTTGGCTGCCAGTGGTCTTTAGTTTTACCCTTCTTACTTGTCTTTTCACTGGCATTCGAAATTCAAGTGAAACAGATATTAACAAATATGGAAAATATGTTTACTATAGTGCATACGACAACCATTCTAGACACACATACCTTTTAAAAAACTCTCTTGCTACGGCTTGTGCTGCTCTGGCTGCGTCTGCTTCTGCTGCTTCATCTGCGCCCCATCCTTGCTCTGTTAAAAATGTAGAGGGGGCTGCATTGTTGCATAGCCTTTGAATGTGCCCCTCTATTCCACATCTTTTGCACCGACGCCTCTTTACGGCTGCACCCTCTGCACCTGGTTTTAGTTTGTTTACCCTTGGCCTTCCAGGTGCTCTGTTTAGAGCCGGAGGGTATAGTTTGAATCCTGGATCATACTCATCCCATTGTTCTCTTCCCAATAAAGCAGGCACTTTTTCAGCATATGCTGCCTTAAACTTGGCAACAGAGAAATATTCAGACACATATGGATCAACTTTGCCCGTTTCGCCTCCGATGTAGTTCAGGAAGTAGAGGGCATGTATATATGGCTTGCCACTGATCTCCCATCGCTTACAACTACATTTCTTGTTTCCCAAATCCACTGGATCCCTCCAGACATGGTGTCGGAAGACATATGTCAGCTCAGCCTCTTGGCCGTTTACTCTTCGCATAGTCATATCACCCTGCATATTTCTTCCTCGCGCATGCAAATTCTTGATCACACTTGGGATGATGAGATGGCCATCATATGAGTGTCCAATTCTATTGCGCAATACCATCTTCTCCATTATCAACTGTCTGATGTTGTCAAATATTTTCCACACCATTAGACCTTTCATGTGCTTAATCTTTGCGTTGAAACTTTCAGCAAGGTTGCTTGTCACATAGTCCACCTTGCACAATGTTCCAAATAAGCTTCTCGTCCACAGCTTTCCGTGATGTGTTTCCAAGTATGTTTTGACACCAGCACTTTCAGCGTATATGGTCTTCAAGTGGTGTTTATACTTCTTCTCGCTGCATGTGTACGCTGCTGGCCAAAGGTTTGCGTCAAATACTTTCCCCTTAAAATGCTTCTTGAAATTGGCAACAAGATGTCTCATACATTCCCTGTGCTCTGCTTCAAGAAACACAATTTCTACAGCTTTCTCCAAACCCTTGCAAGCATCTGTATGGATAACCAATCCAGCAGGGTTCCCTATAACCTTGTGTAAATTTTCCAGAAACCACTTCCAGCTAAGCTCGTTCTCCACCTTCACCACACCAAAAGCAACTAGAAAAAGCAAGTTGTGTCCATCAACTGCAGAAGCAGCTACCAACTGTCATTTCCATCTTGTAGTTAGAGCAGTTGCATCCACAACCAAATATGGCCTGCAACCTTTACGAAACCCTTCATGGCAAGCCTTGAAAGAGACAAAAACCCTCCCGGAGATATTTCTTGCAACCATTTTTCCTTTCACTTTGGACTGCACAGCCACATGATCGATTTCTACCACACTACCTGGACTTGCCTTCTCCACCTCAGCTTTGAATGCATACAACAACTGAAAGCTATCTACCCACGCAGTACCTTTTATGTTCTTCAGGGCCTCTTCTCTAGCGGTCCATAGCTTTGTGTAAGATAGCTTCGTCTCAAATTTATATTTATCAGTGATTGTTCTACCGAGGGCAGTTGCTCCAAGGCCTTGGTTCTGTCTTAGCAATGGAGTCATCACCTCTGTCAGCCACCCTTTGCTTGCTAAGTATGCTTTATGTCAGGCCACCTTAGATGGACAAGTGTGCTCATACTCGTTATACCTTATCTCTATCATGTCTTTCTCGTCATGTTGGTCACGAATCTTCTTTGGCGCAAGAGTGGCATGCAACTTCCACTTGCACCTGACATCTGGGCAGTGAACCGTATACCTGTCTGTCTGACTCTTCTCAATGGCGAAAATATTGTTGTCGAGGATGCTGGACGTTGTAAGTGCTTTCCGAAGTTCATTCACATTTTTTAATATTGTCCCTGGAGCAAGCATATGAGCATTTCTATCCCATTCAAGCTCTGGCATGTCATCGCCATTGTATTCATCTGCAATCAACATGTCAGCGTTCTCCCCCTCCTCTTCAGGACTATCTTGTACAAGCTGAGCGAAAGGGGCCCTATGGCCCAATTCATGCACAAATTCAGGAAACATCTTCTCATCTTCATCGTCGTTCCGCGGCACGGAATCGTCGGGCACCACTTCATCGTCTAAATTAGTAGCATCTGCAGTGGGCTGATTTGCACTACCACTGGTGGGCTGACTTCTACTGCCACTAGGTTGACTTGTACTGCCACTGGGCTGACTATGAGGTAATGGCGGAAGCTGAGCATTAGCAGCTGCCCCCTTTCCCTTTCACTTTGTCTTTCGCAATTCATGTTGAAGTGGTTTCCGAACCACCTCAAGCCTAATTTTACCGAATCGCTCAGTGATACGTGCATTTTATATCATCATTTATACAACTTATATCATCATATTAGAATGTTATTGGAACTATTATATCAATGTTTTACATGTTTTAGATGATTTTGGGGACTTTCATACAAAGTCCCTATTTTTGGTATTTAATATCTGGGAGGCAGAAAACCCCCCTTTTCTTGTTTTTATTGTTTCAGGAGCTACAGGAACCCAAATGGAAAAAGGAAAGTTGCACAGTCGTTTTTGCATCTGGAGAACCAGAGGGGGCAAAAGATCGAAGAGGGAAGAGCCACGAGGCCCAAAAGAGGGGGGGGGGCCACGCGGCCAGATTCCTTGGCCGCGTGGGGCCCACTAAGTGGAGCCTCGGGCACTTCCTCGCCTGGGGCTTTTTACCACGACCTCCGTCTCCTCCGAAAACCGACACCCTAATTTTTTCCCAGACGATTCGAGGCCGCGGCAGCGGCGAAACTCCTGATTCCCTCCGAGGGGGGTTAGATCATGCTGCTCCGGAGTTCCGGAGAAGGGAGAAATCATCGTCACCGTCATCACCTCTCCTCCTTGGCGTGGGAGGAGGCCTCTCCATCATCACCATCACGAAGACCAGCACCATCTCTATCATCATCTCCGTGATCCACTCCGTTCCCCTCGTAGTTTGAGAGTTGCTATACCCTAGATACTTGTTTTGTGCTACTATTCATGTTTGTGATTGAGCACTTGTCATTATTTGGTGGTGAAGTTATATTTTCAGATTATGTTGTACCACTTATGCCACTGAATATGATCATGTTTGCACGTTGTGAGTAGTTCCCGTATGTTCCTGAGGGCATAGGATGAATTGGCAATTATTTATATATGGCATGTGTTGGTATTTTGTCTAGTGTTTATCTTTTTATGTGATTCTATGATGGTGTTGTGCGAACGTCGACTGCACAACACTTCAACTATATGGGCTCACAGGAGAACACCGTAGTATAATGAAATAAGGAAGAATTGGGAGGACAAGAAACCTGAGAATGAGTCATGAAGTTATTATTATGGGGTATTAATATCGGGGACCTTAGAGTGTAATGCTATGGTGGGACATTATGTCTTAATAATTCTTGTGCAGTCATTTGCTTGGCCACATGATCCATCATAAGAGGGTTTAGTTTATTTGTTTAGCTTTACCTAACTTGTGGCTCCGTCCTAAACAAGATTAAAACTTGACAAGATATTCAACGTGTTGTTTAATAAATCTATATGCCTAGTTATATCCATGCCGCCCTCGGGAACGTTTTCCTAATATAAGACACACATCACTTGAGCCTGTCCTCTTGCCACATAGAGGATTGGGCTTTTCTCTCATTGAGAGCTTTAAACTGCAACTATTTACTTTCTGCACTTTTACTTTATTTGCAACCATACAACCAAAAATCTCAAAAACACTTGCATCTTTCATTGTTTTATCTATCATTCTAACTAACCAATACCTTCATTTCCTCGTGGGTTCGACAACCTTTTCTATTCAAAAGGTAATACAATTGATCTCCTGCACTTGGGAGCCATCAAGATACTTTTCTGGCGCCGTTGTCGGGGAGCGTTGTGCTATAGGTAAGAAGTTTGGTAAGGAAGCTTGGAAGCTGAATTTTATCTGCTGCTATTATCTTATTGTTACTATGGCTTTTATGAATCGTCATGATTTGCAACTTGCTTTATATGAAAGCGCTTATGCCACTCCAAAAGTGGTGGAAACTGCTGTGCCTGAGAGACCTAGAGTGGGGTATAAAACTCCCGTTGGTCATGTTAAGAGAGTTATGAAGGATCCATTCTTAGGGGATGGAGCTAAGTCTGCACGTGACCATATTGAACACATTGAAGACATATGTGGGTTATTTAGGCTCACTAGTATTTCTGATGATCAGGTAAAAAGGAAGCTGTTATATTTGGTATAGGTCTTTGGATGAAGGTGTTAAAGAAGATTGGAATGTACTGAGTAAGGTTTTTTTTCTTAAATATTTTACTCCTAAAGAAGCTTATGATAACCGCTGCTATATATTTAATTTCTGGCCACATCTGGGAGAGAGTATTACTCAAGCTTGGGGGAGATTAAAGGAGCTCCTTCGCAAGAATCCTTGTCATCATCTTACAAGGAAAATTATTCTGATAAACTTTTATGTGAGGCTGCCTAAGCATCTGAAGGAAACTCTAGATAACTCGTCTGGTGGAAGTTTTACAAATAATACTGAAGAAGAAGCATGGAATTTATTGGAGACTATTGTTGAGAACACTGGTCATTGGGATCTTGATAAAGGTAATGAACCATATCTGGACTGTGAATATTCATGTGTAGAGCACTTCTCTACTTCTACTTTACTTAAAAATCTGAGTGATAGTTTTGGTCTTGATCCTTATATTATGGTAGAAATATCTAAAGGTTTTGCTAAGCATATGTGTGTTCCTAAAACTGGCTTTGAAGTATATGTTGAACCTGTTAAACAATCTATTGTTGTCCCTAAAGTTAATAAACAGGTGGAACCGGTGTCATCTGTGACAATTGAAGAGTATGTTGAAACACCTCCTTATCCAAATAAAATTAAGGAGAACTTGCTTATTGTTGTTGCTAACAAGAGTAACAGAAAATGTTCCGAGTCTTATGAACAGGTGGAAGTTAAAAGTAAAATTTCTGTTATCAAACAATTAAATGAAGAAGATCATGTTGATGTTTATTTATGTGAAGATGCTACTAAGGTTATCAAAGGCAATTCGGCCAAGGTTGGTAAGCCTGTTATATCATGTGCTATTGGGACTTCGTGCTATCATGGGTTATGTGATATTGGATCAAGTATTAGTGTTATTCCATATTCTCTTTATCTTGAAATGAAGCCTGACATTGATCCTATTGTTATGGAAGAGACAGGTATGACAATTCAACTTGCCAATAAAGATTATATTAGTCCTCTTGGAATTGTTAGAGATGTTGAAGTACTTGTTGGGAAGATAAAATATCCTGCTGATTTTATTGTGCTTGGTTGTCCTCAAGATTCATTTTGTCCTATCATTTTTGGTAGACCTTTCTTACATACAGTTGGTGCTGAAATTAATTTGGTTAAAGAGAAAGTGATTATTAAGTGTGCTGAAGAAAAACTTGAGTTTAACTTTTCTAAATTTGCTGATAAACATTTAAAGAAAGAACCATTTGCTAAGGATGTAGTTGAAACTCTTGCTCATATAGTTGTAGCTTCAACGGACGTGGTAGAACGTTATATGCTTAATCAAGATGAACCATTTAATGATGAAGAGAAGGATGCTCTAGAATAAATATTATGGCAACAACCACCACAATTACAGTTGCATATTCCACCTGATAATTTAGGAGTGTTACCACCACCTAAAGGGGATCCTAGTTTTGAGTTAAAACCTTTGCCTGAAAATCTCAAGTATGCATATTTGGATGAAAAGAACATATATACTGTTATTGTTAGTGCTAACCTTTCAGCTGAAGAAGAGGAGAAATTACTTGATGTATTGAAAGCTCACCGAGCAGCCATTGGATATTCTCTTGATGATCTAAAAGGTATAAGCCCAGCTCTATGTATGCATAAAATTAATTTGGAGGAAGATGTAAACCTGTTGTTCATTTTCAACGCCATCTTCACCCAAAAATGAAAGAAGTGGTAAGGAAAGAGGAAATAAGACTTATTGAAGCTGGTATTATTTATCCCATAACTGATAGTAAGTGGGTGAGTCCTGTTCATTGTGTTCTTAAAAAGGGTGGAATGACTGTTGTTCCAAATGATGAAGATGAACTTGTGGCTCAACGTACTGTTGTTAGTTATAGGATGTGTATTGATTTAAGAAGTTAAATAAAGCAACTCGAAAGATCATTATCCATTGCCATTCATTGATCAAATGTTAGAAAGGTTATCTAAACACTCTCACTTTTGTTATTTAGATGGTTATTCAGGTTTCTCACAAATTCCTGTTCACAAAGATGATCAAGAAAAGACCAATTTTACTTGCCCATATGGTACATTTGCTTATAGGAGAATGCCATTCGGTTTGTGTAATGCTCCTGCTACTTTTCAAAGATGCACGAATGCTATATTTGCTGATTATATTGAAAAGATAATGGAAGTCTTTATGGATGATTTTTCTGTTTATGGGACTTCATTCGATAATTGGTTGTTCAACCTTAACAAATTTTTGCAGAGATGTGAAGATGAAAACCTAGTCCTTAATTGGGAAAAGTGTCACTTTATGGTTAATGAAGGTATTGTTCTTGGACATCGTATTTCTGGAAGAGGAATATAAGTTGATCCAGCAAAGATAGAAGCTATTGAGAGGTTACCATATCCAAGGGATATCAAAGGTATAAGAAGCTTTCTTGGGCATGCAGGTTTTTATCGTAGGTTTATTAAAGATTTCTCCAAAATATCAAAGCCTCTAACCAATCTTTTGCAAAAGGATGTTCCATTCTCTTTTAATGATGATTGTATTGAATTCTTTAATATTTTGAAGAATGCTTTAATAAGTGCTCCTATTATTCAACCTCCTGATTGGAATTTGCCTTTTGAAATTATGTGTGATGCTAGTGATTATGCAGTTGGGGCTGTTTTGGGCCAAAGAGTTGATAAGAAACTTAATGTTATCTACTATGCTAGCAAGACACTTGATGGTGCCCAAAGAAACTATGCCATAACTGAGAAAGAGTTTTTAGCAGTGATATTTGCATGTGATAAATTTAGACCTTATATTATTGATTCAAAAGTCATTGTGCATTCTGATCATTCTGCTATTAAATATCTAATGAATAAGAAAGATGCTAAGCCTAGATTAATAAGATGGGTACTTTTGCTGCAAGAATTTGATTTACATATTGTTGATAGGAAAGGGGAAGATAATCAAGTAGCTGATCATCTTTCTAGAATGGAAAATATACCTGATGATCCTATTCCTATTAATGATAGTTTTGCTAATGAACAACTTGCAAACATTAATGTTTCAATGGCTAAAGTTGCATCTCCATGGTTTGCTAATTATGCAAATTTTATTGTTGGCAAACTTTTGCCACCACACTTTACTCTTGAACAAAGAAAGAAGTTCTTTTATGATCTTAGACATTATTTTTGGGATGATCCTTTCCTTTATAAGAAGAGTGTAGATGGTATTATTAGATGTTGTGTACCTGAGCATGAACAACAGGCTATTATAAAAGATTGGAATGATAGTCCTTATGGAGGGCATCATGCAGGAGATCGCACATGAGCAAAGGTATTACAATCTGGTTTTTATTGGCCTACTTTATTTAAGGATTGTGCTGAATATGTTAAAACTTGTGATAAATGTCAAAGAGTAGGAAATATTGGTAGGAGAAATGAAATGCCTCTGAATTATTCTTTACCACTTGAGCCTTTTGATGTGTGGGGTTTTGACTTTATGGGACCTTTCCCAGCCTCAAAGACAAAGCATACTCACATTTTGGTTGAAGTGGATTATGTTACAAAGTGGGTGGAAGCAATTCCAACCAAAAGTGCAGATCATGCCACAACAATGAAGATGCTGAAGGACATCATTTTCCCTAGGTTTGGTGTTTCAAGGTTTTTAATTACTGATGGTGTTTCTCATTTCTTGCATGGTATTCTTAGGAAAACACTGGCAAAATATGATGTTAATCATAGAGTTGCATCTCCTTATCGTCCTCAAACAAGTGGACAAGTTGAATTAAGTAATAGGGAAATTAAACTCATTTTGGAAAAGACAGTTAATAGGTCTAGGTCTGATTGGCCACTTAAGATTAATGATGCACTATGGGCTTATAGAACTGCTTATAAAAATAATATGGGAATGTCTCCTTACAGAATGGTTTATGGAAAACCTTGTCATTTACCTGTTGAATTAGAACATAAAGCTAGATGGGCTATTAAACAACTTAACTTTGATTTAAAAACTGCTGGAGAGAAGAGAATTCTTGATTTAAACCTACTTGATGAGTGGAGAAATAAAGCTTATGAAAGTGCTAGGCTATTTAAAGAGAAAGTTAAAATTTGGCTTGACAAGAAAATTAAGAAGAAAGAATTCAAAGTAGGTGATCAAGTTTTATTATACAACTCTCGTTTCAAGTTTTCTACAGGAAAGTTAGCTTCAAAATGGCAGGGACCATTGGTGATACAGGAGGTGTACCGTTCAGGACCATTCGTCTTCACGGTGACATGAAAGGTAAACCTCATGTGGTCAATGGACAACGCCTTTAACACTATATTGCAGGAAAAAGCTTCATCGGAATGGTGGAAGAAATGGACTTAAAGACACCGGAGGAGGTAATAGAGAGAAACTCTGCAGTTTTGGAAACCCAGAATCAATAATTGGTAACTTTTGTGTTGGGAAGTTTCTCGGAATTGCATAATATTTTACGGAGATCATTTTTTATGAAAATTAGCATATAGGACAAGTAACTTGGAAGGAACGGAGCCCCGAGGGAGAAAAGAGGGGGGCCCACGCGGCTAGATTCCTTGGCCGCGTGGGCCCACTCCTTTTGCTCCTCGGAGTCCCGTTTCGTCTCGTTTTGGACTCCGACGCTTCGTCTTGCCCTAGAAACCGTCAATATATACCCCCTTTCGTCAATCTAATCTCGCACTGAGCGTTCTCGAGCGATCTTTGTTTTCTTGATACGTCCGTTTTGCATCACTATTTTATATCATAATTTACTGTTATTCATTGATATATTTCATATTTAGAGATGATACTTATGTTATTTCATCTATTTTGCATGTTTGATGATTATTGGAGAATGGATCACCGGAGTCTGGATTCTGCTGGAAAAAGCACCGTCGAGATACAATATTTGCGAAGATCAGAAAACAAAACCAACCAGGCAGAAGTTCCTATTTTGCCAGATGCCGGAGGGAGCCAAAAGGGGAGGCCAAGGTGGCGCAGCCACGTGGTGTGGCCACCCTGGCCCACCTCTGGCCGAGCCATTTCGCGTACTTCTTCTCCCCGAAACCCTAAGACCTAAGGGAGCATCGTGGAAATATTCCGCCGCCTCCACGAGGCGGAAAACACCAGAGAGAGAAAAGCTCTCCGGCAGGGAGAAATCTCCCGGGGAAATCCCTTCCCGGAGGGGGAAAATCGTCGCCATCGTCACCGTCATCGAGCTGCACTTCATCGGGATCATCATCACCACCATCTCCACCGCCGACACCATCATCTCCATCGTTCCACTCTGTTCCCGCTGTAACATCTAGGGCTGAATCTTGTCTACTTAATAGGGGAAACTCTCCCGGTGTTGATTACTATTGTTATTGATGCTATTGAGTGAAACCGTTGAATTAAGGTTTATGTTCAGATTGTTATCCATCATTATATCACCTCTGATCATGTTCCAAATGATGTGTTGTGAGTAGTTCGTTTAGTTCTTGAGGACATGGGAGAAGTCTAGATGTTAGTAGTGAACTATGTTGAGTAATATTTAATGTTTTGATATTTAAGTTGTGGTGCTATTCCTCTAGTGGTGTCATGTGAATGTCGACTACATGACACTTCACCTTTATGGGCCTAGGGGAATGCATTGTGTATTCGAATATTAATTGTGGGGTTGCCGGAGTGACAGAAACCTAAACCCCCGTTGGTATCTCGATGCATGACGGATGGTAGGATCTCAGAGTTTAAGGTTGTGGTTAGATTCATCTTAATTACTTTCTGGTATTTGCGGATGCTTACTAGGGGTATAATCACAAGTATGTATTAGTCCTAGGAAGGGCGGTGCATTAGCATAGGTTCACCCACACAACACTTATTGAAACACTAAAGATTAATCATCTATATGAAGCGAAAGCACTAGACAGAAATCCCGTGTGTCCTCAGGAACGTTTGGTCATCATAATTAAACAAACCGGCTTGTCCTTTGCTCTAGAAAGGATTGGGCCACTCGCTGCAATTATAATTGTTGCACTTTATTTACTCGCACTTTATTTATCTGTATTATCAAAAACTCCTAAAAACTTGTCTATTAGTGTTTACAGTGAAATCCTCATCAAAGCCGCTTGTCAGCACCTTCTGCTCCTCGTTGGGTTCGACACTCTTATTTATCGAAAGTACTACGATACACCCCCTATACTTGTGGGTCATCAAGACTATTTTCTGGCGCCGTTGCCGGGGAGTAAAGCGTTATTGGTAAGTGGAATTGGTAAGGAACTTTAGCTGTAAGTGCTGTTTTTATTTCTGTCTCCTAATTTTCTTAATTATGGAGAGAGGATCTATTGCCTTCCTGTTTGGAAGAGCCTCTGCCACTGCTGAGGTAGAAGAGGAGGCGACACCTGAAGAAATAGTGCCATTTAAAATACCTATGAAAATTGTTGATCGTGTTATGAATAACCGCTATGTAGGGGATGGAACTGTCCATCCCGGTGATCATTTGTTATTTTTACATGAATTATGCGAGTTGTTCAAGTGTGCAGGTATTTCAATGGACAAAGTAAGGAAGAAATTATTCTCTATATCACTTGGTGGAAGAGCTTCGCATTGGTATAAATTATTGAAGAATAGTGATTCTCTTGGATGGGAGGAAATTGTACCTCTCTTTTATTCTAAATTTTATCCTCCAAGTGAAATTCACCAAGATCGGAATTCTATATATAATTTCTGGCCTCATGAAGGAGAAAGTATTGCCCAAGCTTGGGGGATATTGAAGTCACTAATGCTCAAATGCCCCATTCATGAGCTTCCTGGTAATATTATTGTTGATAACTTCTATGCAAGACTCTCCTTTGAAGATAAAACATTATTGAATACTGCTTGTTCTGGATCATTTACGCGTAATAAAGAAGGTGTTAAATGGGATCTTCTTGATCGTATTGAAGAGAATACTGAAGCATGGGAGAACGACAAAGGTAGGAAGTCAGGTATAAAATATGACTTCGAATGCATTAAAACTTTCAGGAATACTGATGCATTTCGAAATATTAGTAATGCTTATGGTCTTGACTCTCAAGTTGTTGGAAACTATTATAAAGCCTTTGCTTCTTATTTCGGTTTGCCTAAGGAAGGTTTTAAGAAATATCATGAGTCTTATAAAGATAAGTCTATTGCTCCTATAACTAAAAGCATTGAAGTTAATATTGTTGATCATATTATTCCTGAGCCTTATATTGAAAAAATTCCTTTTCCTGTTAAGATGAAGGAACATTCTGTTATGGCTAGTGTTGTTAACAAAAGTGCTAAGAAAGCTATAGAACCTGATGAACAAATTAAAATTGAACCTCCTGTGGCTATAGTAAAAGATCTTGTTACTAAAAATGTTGGAGATGAGTATATTATATTTTGTCAGGATGCTTCTAATGTTGTTTCTCATCCTAAAAGTTCAAAAAAAAACTAGTGTGCCTGTGTTATGTTTTAGAATTGGTGATCATTGCTATTATGGTTTATGTTATATTGGTGCAAGTTCTAGTGCTATTCCCTATGAGCTTTACAAACAAATTATGCATGAGATAGGTCCTTGTGAACTTGAAGAAATTGATGTGGTTATTCAACTTGCTAATAGAGAAACCATCTCTCCTATTGGTATTGTTATAGATGTTGAAGTTTTGTGTGGTAAGATTAAATATCCTACTGATTTTCTCGTACTTGGTTCAGTTGCTAGTAAGACTTGTCCTATCATTTTTGGTAGACCTTTTCTGAACACTTGTGGTGCTGTTATAGATTGTAAGAAAGAGAAAATCTTTACTAAGTTTGCTGGTGATTCATATGAATTCAATTTTTCGAAATTTGCTAAAGCACCTTATAAACTGAATTGCCTAATGAAGATTTTAAAGTTGAACAGTTTGCTTCTATTGCTCTTGCTACTAACAATGTTTTGCAACAATTTATGGAAGATCATGAAAGTGAAGTCTTTAGAGAAGAAAGGAATGAGCTTGATGAAATATTTCTTCGTCAACCTATCTTGAAACACAATTTAAAGGTGGAAGACTTTGGCAAAACACTCCCACCTAAAGAGGATCATGTCTTTGATTTAAAACCTTTGCCTGGTAATCCTAAGTATGCTCATATTGATGATAAGAAAATATATCTTGTTATTATTAGTGCTAACCTTTCAGGTAAAGAAGAGGAAAGATTATTGTAAGTATTGAAGAAACACCGTGGAGCTATGGGTTGTACTCTTGATGATTTAAAAGGGATTTCTCCTGCTATATGTCAACATTCTATTAATATGGAGCCTGATGCAAAGCCAGTTGTTGAACATCAACGCCGTTTAATACCCAAGATGAAGGAAGTGGTAAGAAATGAGGTATTAAAACTTCTTGATGCTGGTATAATTTATCCTATTGCTGATAGTAGATGGGTAAGTCCTGTGCACTGTGTCCCTAAAAAAGGAGGAATTACTGTTGTGCCTAATGAAAATGATGAACTTATTCCTCAAAGAGTAGTTGTTGGATATAGAATGTGCATGGATTTTCGAAAGGTTAATAAAGTTACTAAGAAATATCATTATCCATTACCCTTTATTGATCAAATGTTAGAGAGATTGGCTAAGAAAACTCATTTTTGCATTCTTGATGGTTATTCTGGTTTCTCTCAAATTTCTGTTAAGGCGCAAGATCAAGAGAAAACCACTTTTACCTGTCCTTATGGTACTTATGCTTATAGACGTATGCCTTTTGGTTTATGTAATTCTCCTGCTACTTTTCAAAGATGCATGTCTGCTATTTTTCATGGTTTTTGTGTGGAGATTGTGGAAGTATTCATGGACGATTTCTCCGTCTATGGAACTTCTTTTGATAATTGTTTGCACAACCTTGATAAAGTTTTGAAGAGATGTGAAGAAACTAACCTTGTTCTTAATTGGGAGAAATGCCACTTTATGGTTAATGAAGGAATTGTTCTTGGACATAAAATTTCTGAAAGAGGTATTGAAGTTGATAGAGCTAAAGTGGAGGCAATTGAGAAAATGCCTTGCCCTAGAGATGTTAAAGGTATTCGTAGTATTCTTGGTCATGCTGGTTTCTATAGAAGGTTTATTAAAGATTTCTCTAAAATATCAAAGCCTCTTACTAAACTTCTACAAAAAGATGTACCTTTTGTTTTTGATGATGATTGTAAGGAAGCTTTTGAAACTTTGAAAAAGGCTTTAATAAGTGATCCTATTGTTCAACCACATGATTGGAATTTACCATTCGAAATTATGTGTGATGCTAGTGATTTTGCTGTTGGTGCTGTTCTTGGACTGCGAGTAGATAAGAAGTTGAATGGTATTCGTTATGCTAGTAAGACTCTTGATTCTGCACAAAAGAATTATGCTACAACTGATAAAGAATTTCTAGCTGTTGTTTTTGCTTGTGAAAAGTTTAGACCTTATATTTTTTATTCTAAAATTATTATTCATACTGATCATGCTGCTATTAGATATCTTATGGAAAAGAAAGATGCTAAGCCTAGACTTATTAGATGGGTGTTGCTTTTGCAAGAATTCGATTTGCATATTGTAGATAGGAAAGGTGCTGAAAATCCTGTTGCTGATAATTTGTCTAGATTGGAAAACATTGCTTATGATCCTATTCCTGTTAATGATAGTTTTCCAAATGAACAATTGGCTGCAATAAGGGTGAGTTCACGCGATAGTCCTTGGTATGCTGATTGTGCTAACTTTATTGTTTCGAAGTATTTGCCTCCAACCTTTTCAGCTCAACAAAGAAGAAAATTTGAGGCATTATTTTTGGATTGACCCACACTTATATAAAGAAGGAGTGGATGGTATTATGCGAAGATGTGCTCCGGAATATGAACAAAAGGAGATATTGAGAAAATGACATAGTAGTGCTTATGGAGGACATCACGCTGGAGATAGAACTGCACAAAAGGTTCTTCAATTAGGTTTTTATTGGCCTACTCTCTTTAAAGATGCAAGAAGGTTTATTTTATCTTGTGATGAGTGTCAAAGAACTGGTAATATCTCTAGACGTAATGAAATGCCTATGAATTATTCTCTTGTTATTGAACCATTTGATTGTTGGGGATTTGGCTTTATGGGTCCTTTTCCTCCTTCAAAGGGTTATAGTCATATACTTGTTGCTGTTGATTATGTTACTAAATGGGTAGAAGCTATACCTAAAAAAGTGCTGATGGTGAGACCTCATTCAAAATGCTTCAAGATATTATTTTCCCTAGGTTTGGTGTACCTAGGTATCTTATGACTGATGGAGGTTCTCATTTTATTCATGGTGGTTTTAGAAAAGTTCTTGCTAAATATGGTGTTAATCATAGAATTGCTTCAGCTTATCATCCTCAAACTAGTGGGCAAGTAGAATTATCAAATAGAGAAATTAAATCTATCTTGCAAAAGACTGTTAATAGAACTAGGAAAAATTGGGCTAGTAAATTAAATGATGCTTTATGGGCTTATAGAACTGCTTATAAAAATCCTATGGGTATGTCTCATTATAAAATGGTTTATGGAAAAGCTTGTCACTTGCCTTTAGAATTAGAACACAAAGCTTATTGGGCAGTGAGAGAACTTAATAGAGATTTTAAACTTGCTGGTGAGAAGAGGTTGCTAGACGTGAGTTCTTTAGATGAATGGAGAAGTGAGGCATATGAAAATGCTAGACTCTTTAAAGAGAAAGTTAAGAAATGGCATGATAGGAGAACTCTTAAGAGACAGTTTCATGTTGGTGAGAAAGTTCTATTGTATCGTTCTCGTCTTAGATTTTTTGCAGGAAAATTACTCTCCAAATGGGAAGGACCTTATGTTATTGTGGAAGTATATCATGCTGGTGCGATTAAAATTGCTTCACTCAAGGATGATACTACACAAGTGGTAAATGGACAAAGACTCAAACATTATATTTTTGGAGATTCTTATAATGAAGATGTTGATATTATTCAAGTGATTACTCCGGAAACTTTCATAAAAGAGCAAATCTCTGAGTCTGCAGAAGCTGGAATCGAAAAGGTAAAGTTTTGGTAAGAAAAAGTTCGCGTTTTAATTTTTGGAAGATACTATATTAGTTTTTAGAAAATATGGAAAATTACGAGACGAAAACGAGTGGGAGACGGAGCACGAGGCCACGTCACCACATGGTGGCGCGGGCCCCATTCTGGCCGCGCCACCACATGGTGAGCGAGCCTCGGAGCTCGTCTCCGACTAGGTTTCCTCCCGTAGCCTTACTTTTGTTGCGAATTTTTTTGCTATATAATCCCCCGGATACCCCGAGGTCTG
Source organism: Poa annua (assembly GCA_026929855.1). NCBI lineage: Eukaryota > Viridiplantae > Streptophyta > Magnoliopsida > Poales > Poaceae > Poa > Poa annua. The sequence continues at coordinate 60,908,974 of CM049434.1, forward strand.
TATATCGTGTTTTCGCTGCGTTTTTGTTTCGACCTATTTCAGCCAGATTTCATCCTTGGATATAGAGCCATCATGTCTCCGCCCGAGCCTTCCAAGGACAGTTTCTTCGTGAACGTCGTCAACCCGTACATGCACGAGCTGAGGATGCACCCGAAGGAGTTGACGTTAAAAGGTGGGAAGGTGTAGGTAGACGATGTCCAAGGTCCTCAAGGAGAGGGAAGCATGGAGGATAGGATGAAGAGCCTGGAGCAAGAAGTCTTCAAGTACAAGAAGATGGCAGAACGTGAAGTGGATATCGTTCATCGAATAGTAGCTGAACTTATGGCCAAGCATGAGAAGGAGACCGCAAAGCTCAGGGAAGACATCTTCTCACTCCATGAGACGACCAACAAGCTTCAGGCACAACTCTACGATGTTCAGAATCAAAATTGTGAGTATGAAACCAGGTTTAAACGCATAAGTGCTGCTGCAAGTTTTAGGATACTCGAGACCAAGTCATCATTTGTCGATGGGGAGCCCCTACCTTGAAAGTTTGATGACGAAGACTCGCCACCATCACCACCGAAGGAGTAATTCATCATCGGTATTGGCATCTCCCTTGGTTTGTTCCAAGCTTGGGGGGAGTGACGCGGTATCACACCATTATCTTTCATTTTTACCTTTTCAGTAGAGTCATATCATGAGTAGAGAAGTTATCTTATAAGATAGTTTGCAATGTGGAAGTATCTCTCTCTTTTAGTTGGTTATCTATGTATCCCTTGGTGTGAGTTGCCGATATGGAATATTAAAGAGAATTTTTATCATTTACTTTCTGCACACTTTATTTTAGTTTGCAATCTCTATTATATATGATTGATCTTGTCATTAGTATTGGTATCACTTTGGGAGCATATGGTAAATCTTTTGGTTTTGGCAAACTTAGCATTGGTCAGTAGCTACAATACTTTGAGACTTAAATGGAGAAAAAGAATTACATGTAGATATATTGTTCAATGATCTTTCTCACTTGTAGCTGATAAGTTTAGTATTCACAAATTAAAATTGTTTGTGCTTTCAAGGAAGATTGCATGATTGTTTTTACTACATGTATGTTTGTTTGCATCCATCAACTTTTATGCTTGCTACATAACCTTCCTAGCCAAAGACCTGTATCGAGAGGGATTGCTTCTCATACATCCAAACCTTGAGCCAAAACCGTTGCCACTTGTGTCCACCATAACTACCTATTATGTGGTATTTTGCGCCACTCCAAGTAAATACTTCGTGTGCTATCTTTATTCAAAACTATTATCCCTTATTTGTGTCAATGTTTATTAGCTCATGAGGAAGTAATAGTTGGGTTTGTTATCTTCCATACTAATTAAGTAACCCCTGACTTGCATGCTTCATCTGCTCGTCATTAACATTGCAAAGAGCTGGTTAGACCACTATAATATCAAAGGTTTGAGAAAGTTAAAAATAGACACTCCTCCATGGTTTGAGATTGCTGGTGGGCACCTGAGGATTCGGTTAGCCATGGTTTGTGAAAGAAAAGGTTGGGAGGAGTGTCAAGTTATATAAATAAAGTGCATATTATAAATGCTTGTTACTAAATAATTTGGAACCGCTCTAAATATGCTTAGTATGGAAGATGACAAGAACTCTATTATCATTCGTTGACAACGACAAACACCGCTCAAAAACTTACTTTTATGATCTCTATATGATTTCAGAAACCTATAAAAGGTAGAAAGCTCTAGCACATGCTTGTATCCCTGCTTCCCTCTGCGAAGGGCCTATCTTTTACTTTATATTGAGTCAGTAAGCCTATCTCCTTCTGTCTTAAGCAAGCATTTGAGTTGTTGTGATTCAACCATTTATACATTTGTATTGTTAATCATGTCTTTTATTCTTCCTTGCTTAGCACAATGTTGTTATCTAATAAATATGACTTTGGGAGTTAGCAACTACTATAAGAGGGCTGTTTTGAAGAGTAAGTTCAATCTGTTCATTGTTCTCTGACCAAGAACGAAGTTTGCCAACACCAACTTGATTATCCCTATGCACCTTATTGTGATTTCCCTTTACTTGTTACAAGTTGAGTTATATGAATGGAGTTGTTATCTAAGATGACTTGTGTATTAATAGATGTGATGCTTCTTGTCCGTATATTCTTTATCGACACTTCACTCCATAAGCCTGTGGTCATGTTTACTGAGTTCAGCTTTCGCTTGGGGACAAGCGAGGTCTAAGCTTGGGGGGAGTTGATACGTCCATTTTGCATCAATATTTTATATCATAATTTACTGTTATTCATTGATATATTTCATATTTAGAGATGATACTTATGTTATTTCATCTATTTTGCATGTTTGATGATTATTGGAGAATGGATCACCGGAGTCTGGATTCTACTGGAAAAAGCACCGTCGAGATATGATACGTCCATTTTGCATCACTATTTTATATCATAATTTACTATTATTCATTGATATATTTCATATTTAGATATGATACTTATGTTATTTCATCTATTTTGCATGTTTGATGATTATTGGAGAATGAATCACCGGAGCCTGGAATCTGCTGGAAAAAGCAACGTCGGGATGCAATATTTGCGAAGCTCGGAAAGCCAAAATAAAAAGATGGAAATTCCTATTTTGCCAGATAATGGGGGAGGCCAAAAGAGGAGCCCGAGGTGGGGCCCAGGGGGCCCACACAATGCCGTGGCGCGGCTCCCCTTGCTGCCGCGCCGGCAGGTGGTGAGGAGGCCCTGGCCCACCTCTGGCGCTACCCCTTCACGTGCATCATCCCCCCGAAAACCTAAGGTCGGGGGGTTCGAGCAGAAACAGAGCCGCCGCCTCCACGAGGCGGAAAACACCAGACAGAGAAAAGCTCTCCGGCAGAGAGAAATCTGCCGGGGAAATCCCTTCCCGGAGGGGGGAAATCGTCGCTATCGTCACCGTCATAGAGCTGCACTTCATCGGGATCATCATCACCACCATCTCCACCGCCGACACCATCATCTCCATCGGTCCACTCCGTTCCCGCTGTAACATCTAGGGCTGAATCTTGTATGTTTGATAGGGGAAACTCTCCCGGTGTTGATTACTATTGTTATTGATGCTATTGAGTGAAACCGTTGAATTAAGGTTTATGTTCAGATTGTTACCCATCATTATATCACCTCTGATCATGTTCCAAATGATGTGTTGTGAGTAGTTCGTTTAGTTCTTGAGGACATGGGAGAAGTCTAGATGTTAGTAGTGAACTATGTTGAGTAATATTTAATGTCTTGATGTTTAAGTTGTGGTGCTATTCTTCTAGTGGTGTCATGTGAACGTCGACTACATGACACTTCACCTTTATGGGCCTAGGGGAATGCATTGTGTATTCAAATATCAATTGTGGGGTTGCCGGAGTGACAGAAACCTAAACCCTCGTTAGTATCTCGATGCATGAGGGATGTCAGGATCTCAGAGTTTAAGTCAGTGGTTAGATTTATCTTAATTACTTTCTAGTATTTGCGGATGCTTACTAGGGGTAAAATCACAAGTATGTATTAGTCCTAGGAAGGGCGGTGCATTAGCATAGGTTCACCCACATGACACTTATCGAAACACTAAAGATTAATCATCTATATGAAGCGAAAGCACTAGACATAAATCCCGTGTGTCCTCAGGAACGTTTGGTCATCATAAGTAAACAAACCGGCTTGTCCTTTGCTCTAAAAAGGATTGGGCCACTCGCTGCAATTATTATTGCCGCGCTCTATTTACTCGCACTTTATTTATCTGCATTACCAAAAACTCCTAAAAACTTTTCTGCTAGTGTTTACAGTGAAATCCTCATCAAAACCGCTTGTCAGCACCTTCTGCTCCTCGTTGGGTTCGACACTCTTATTTATCGAAAGTACTACGATACACCCCCTATACTTGTGGGTCATCAAGACTATTTTCTGGCGCCGTTGCCGGGGAGTAAAGCGCTATTGGTAAGTGGAATTGGTAAGGAAAACTTTAGCTGTAAGTGTTGTTTTTATTTCTGTCTCCTAATTTGCTTTATTATGGAGAGAGGATCTATTGCCTTCCTGTTTGGAAGAGCTTCTACCGTGCTGAGGTAGAAGAGGAGGCGCCACCTGAAGAAATAGCGTCATTTAAAATACCTATGAAAAGATCGTGTTATGAATAACCGCTATGTGGGGGATGGAACTGTCCATCCCGGTGATCATTTGCTATTTTTACATGAATTATGCGAGTTGTACAAGTATGCAGGTATTTCAATGGACAAAGTAAGGAAGAAATTATTCTCTATATCACTTGGTGGAAGGGCTTCTCACTGGTATAAATTGCAGAAGAATAGGAATTCTCTTGGATGGGAGGAAATTGTACCTCTCTTTTATTCTAAATTTTATCCTCCAAGTGAAATTCACCAAGATCGGAATTCTATATATAATTTCTGGCCTCATGAAGGAGAAAGTATTGCCCAAGCTTGGGGGAGATTGAAGTCACTAATGCTCAAATGCCCCATTCATGAGCTTCCTGGTAATATTATTATTGATAACTTCTATTCAAGACTCTCCTTTGAAGATAAAACATTATTGGATACTTCTTGTGCTGGATCATTCACGCGTAATAAAGAAGGTTTTAAATGGGATCTTCTTGACTAATACGTCCATTTTGCATCACTATTTTATATCATAATTTACTGTTATTCATTAATATATTTCATATTTGGAGATGATACTTATGTTATTTCATCTATTTTGAATGTTTGATGATTATTGGGGGATGGATCACCGGAGTCTGAATACTGCTGGAAAAGGCACCGTCAAGATACAATATTTGCAAAGCTCATAATACAAAACGAAGAATCTGGAAGTTCCTATTTTGCCAAATGCCGGAGGGAGCCAAAAGGGGAGAACCAGGTGGGCCCCAGGGGGCCCACATGAGGTGTGGGCGCGGCCCCCCTTGCTGCCGCGCCAGCACATCATCTGGGCGCCCTGGCCCACTTCTGGCATCGCCCTTTCGCGTACTTCATCCCCCCGAAAACCTAAGACCAGGGGGATAGACGAGAAACAGAGCCGCCGCCTCCACGAGGCGGAAACCACTGAGAGAGAAAAGCTCTCCGGCAGGCTGAAAAGCTGCCGGGAAAATCCATTCCCGGAGGGGGGGAATCGTCGCCATCGTCACCGTCATCAAGCTGCACTTCATCGGGATCATCATCACCACCATCTCCACTGCCGACACCGTCATCTCCATCATTCCACTCCGTTCCCGTTGTAACATCTAGGGCTGAATCTTGTGCATTTGATAGGGGAAACTCTCCCGGTGTTGATTACTATTGTTATTGATGCTATTGGGTGGAACCGTTGAATTAAGGTTTATGTTCAGATTGTTACCCATCATTATATCATCTCTGATCATGATCCACATGATGTGTTGTGAGTAGTTCGTTTAGTTCTTGAGTACATGAGAGAAGTCTAGATGTTAGTAGTGAACTATGTTGAGTAATATTTAATGGTTTGATATTTAAGTTGTGGTGCTATTCTTCTAGTGGTGTCATGTGAACGTCGACTACATGACACTTCACCTTTATGGGCCTAGGGGAATGCATTGTGTATTCGAATATTAATTGTGGGGTTGCCGGAGTGACAGAAACCTAAACCCCCGTTGGTATCTCGATGCATGAGGGATGGTAGGATCTCAGAGTTTAAGGCTGTGGTTAGATTTATCTTAATTACTTTCTTGTATTTGCGGATGCTTGCAAGGGGTATAATCACAAGTATGTATTAGTCCTAGGAAGGGCGGTGCATTAGCATAGGTTCACCCACACAACACTTATCGAAACACTAAAGATTAATCATCTATATGAAGCGAAAGCACTAGACATAAATCCCGTGTGTCCTCAGGAACGTTTGGTCATCATAAGTAAACAAACCGGCTTGTCCTTTGCTCTAAAAAGGATTGGGCCACTCGCTGCAATTATTATTGCCGCGCTCTATTTACTCGCACTTTATTTATCTGCATTATCAAAAACTCCTAAAAACTTTTCTGCTAGTGTTTACAATGAAATCCTCATCAAAACTGCTTGTCAGCACCTTCTTCTCCTCGTTGGGTTCGACACTCTTATTTATCGAAAGTACTACGATACACCCCCTATACTTGTGGGTCATCAAGACTATTTTCTGGCGCCGTTGCCGGGGAGTGAAGCGCTATTGGTGAGTGGAATTGGTAAGGAAAACTTTAGTTGTAAGTGCTGTTTTTATTTCTGTCTCCTAATTTGCTTAATTATGGAGAGGGGATCTATTGCTTTGCTGTTTGGAAAGGCTTCTACCACTGCTGAGGTAGAAAACGAGACGCCACCTGATGAAATAGTGCCATTTAAAATACCTATGAAAATTATTGATCGTGTTATGGATAACCGCTATGAAGGGGATGGAACTGTCCACCCCGGTGATCATTTACTGTTTTTACATGAATTATGCGAGTTGTTCAAGTGTGCAGGTATTACAATGGACAAAGTTAGGAAGAAATTATTGTCCATATGACTTACTGGGAGAGCTGCGCATTGGTATAAATTGTTGAAGAACAGGAGTTCTCTTGGATGGGAGGAAATTGTACCTCTCTTTTACTCTAAATTTTATCCTCCAAGTGAGATTCACCAAGATCGGAATTCTATATATAATTTCTGGCCTCATGATGGAGAAAGTATTGCCCAAGCTTGGGGGAGATTGAAGTCACTAATGCTCAAATGCCCCATTCCTGAGCTTCCTGGTAATATTATTGTTGATAACTTCTATGCAAGACTCTCTTTTGAAGACAAACATGTAACATCCCAATATTTTGGAATGTTTAAAAATCACTAAAAATTTAAACTTTTGTTTTTGATTTATATAAAACATTATATGCATAAGAAAACCAACTATAAAAGACTTCAAGCATTTTCAAAAAGTTCAATATGTCAAATATCTCAAATAATCACTATTTTCAAAAGTTGTTTCAAGTTAAACATTTTACTATCCATTGTTTTTCTTAAACCTCAATATATAATTTGACAAATGATTTACAAACTTTCAAACCATTTTGATGTAATAATAAGTTTCTTTATAAGTATTTGATTTCAACCACTTAGCCATATCTATTCATAAATTCTAAAATAATATATTTACAAATGTTCCTTCAAACTATTTAAAACATGGTATATTTGCCAAATGGTTTTCATTCTTTTACCTGAGTTCAAAACAAAATTTTGGAAATAACAAGTCTATAATTTATATCTTTAAAACTTCATAGATTTTATAATTAATGATTTATCCAAAATAGGCATTTCAATAACTTAAATTATTTTCATCAATTTGCAAAACATAAAATGATTTTACATGAATATATTCAATATAAGAAATGAAATAAATCTAGAATATTTTCCAAAGGTATTCAATGGAGTTTTCAAATGATTTATAATAATATAAAACTTAATGGTAAACAAAGTATTTTGAATTAAAAATGAATACATTATATTTCCCTTTCATTTCAAATAGTTGTAATATGTTATTTAATATTCTACTAAAGCCAAAAATGATTTAATATTGGAAAATGAGTTTAAATAATTTAATTTTAAACTTATATAAGTGTTGTATTTTTATAAATTTTATTTAGCCAAAAATAAAATTTATTTAAGTCATGTTTTCAAATTTGACATAAAGTGTCAAAGTTACATTTAATCAATATTTCAAAATTATGATTTTTGAAAAGTGTTAAAAACATGACCACAATTGGTTTAACACAGAGATATTATTTTTAGAAATTTTTAGAATTTTAGTTTGCATAATTTAGATACTTAAAACAAAAGATATGAAAGAAATAAGAAAAATCAGAAAAAGAAAAAGAAAAATGCTGACGTCAGCGATGACGTCAGCATCGACTTCAAGCTCCAGACGCATCACGCACGCACGAACAGGTCAGTTTGCTGTTTCATTTCAACGATTGATTGCCGGCGATTTACTGCACCAATTAACGCGCCGTTTCTTCCTAATTAAAACCCACGACCTCCTCCTTCATTCCCCACCAAAAGCCCTCTCAGAAACGTTCCCAGAATGACGAATTTGTCGCCGTAGTTCGTCCTCGACCGAAAACGGCCGATTTTAATTTCTTTGATTGCGGGAGTTTTGCTGCACCGAATTAAGAAACGTTTGTTCCTATAGATAGCCCCGGCTCTCCTATTCATTTCCCCTCTGCCCCCTCTTCTAATCGCGCCTCCAGGCTGAGCAATTTGCTCACCGGAGTTCTTCGGCCGCCGCCACAAATTTCTCGATTCCGGCGCCATGGAAGGACCACCGCATCTCTTACTCCCTAAACCCATTCCCTCATTCATGCGCTCCTCCCTAACCCCTTCCCCGCCTTTCCTTTGCAGCTAAATCGAGAGGGGGAGCTCGACCCGCGGGTCAATGGCACCCGAGGCCGTCGCCGTCCTCCTCCGTCTCCGGCTGTAGCCCCGCACCCTTCCCGGACGAATTGAGCGACGTCGTCGTCCCCATCGCCTCCGACGCGGCCTGCTGCACGCCGTCGTGCTCTTCCCCGAGCTGGACATTTTGATGCATGCGATTTGCCGACGACTGGAACCACGGTGAGCTGCCTGAACAAATATCACGTAGTGAAAGGTTCCAGCCACTAAAATCCTGCCACGTGTCCACCTAATTATCCATTTCGTTTTCCTGGCTATTTTAGATAGAAGACTTCCAAAATTCATAACTTTAGTTCTGCTCATCCAAATTTCGTAAATTTGATATCCCTGGAATCCTTAGACCATCTAGAATCCACTCCAATCATTAGTTTCATGATTTGACAAAAATAAATATTCGAATTTAAGATGAGAGATAATGAGTATTTTTGACATAACTTTAGATAGAAAAATTATTTTTGAGTGAATCAAATTGCTAAAATTTTGTTTAAAATACTCCTGTCCAGTAGCAATATTTAAAATTTTGTTTATAATTTTTTTTTATTACAGAAAACTCTAATCTTGTATTTAGCCCTTTTATTATATTTTGCTATAATAGAAATTAATTAAATTGCATTTATAGCTTCATGCATACTTTATAAAAATCACAAAAGTTAGTATGATGTTTTCTTGTAATTAAAAATTGCACTTCATGCATAGCATATTTTATTGTATAATTATACTCCTCATAGAAAAACTTCTCCCTTATTTTTGCTAAGTAGTTGTTAGATTTATTTTCGACTTAGTGATTTAGAAAAGCTGTTATGCACTTAGAAACACTTAGAAAATAATATGTTCTTCATCCCATGATTGTCTTACTTGGGATTCTGAACATGAAGACTAGAAGGCCAATGAAGACTTAGCCAAGAAAACAGACTCCGGAAGCATCTCCAAAAAGTAGAAGCACTTAGAAGAAAATCAAGAAGAAGTTCATGAAGACCAACAAGCTACATTTCCTAAGTCTTGCTTTCTTTCTCTCTTTTCTCCCTTCTTCTCTTAGACCTCATGGTGACTAAGTTATATTCAAGACCAACCCTGGAGAACCATCGAGTCTGCAGAACCATCAAGTCTACAAAATTTCGATGAGGACATCACACCAAGGAGAAAGTTACAAGGAAGCCTGGAGATGATCTTCTACATCTTTCTTTATCTTTTTCTGCCCTTCCTATCCCTCTTTCACTTTGGACATAAACCCCTTTTGATCATGATATTACCACCTTTGAAGTATGTTGGATCCTAGCGGCATAGTGAGATGAAGCGGCCTGGAGACTAACCTTACATGTCCACGTACATGAGACCTGTTCCACAATCATAAGTGGCTGGCCGGGTGTCTGTCTCTCTCACTATAGTGAATATCCAATTTACAAAGAGTTGTTAATAATTGTTGATCACCTTAAAGAATAGACTTAGTATTTTCTCAAAGTATTTATGCCCATCATGACCAAGTCCTTAGAAAAAGATGTATCAACTTCTTAGAAATTATTTTGACTTGATGTATTAGCATCTAGTCCTTAGTTAAAATTCGACCCCAGTTGTTATGATTTTGGTCCTTAGTCATTTTTGACCAAATTCTTGCCTTGCACTTAACTTAGAATATTTTCATGGCATGACATGCATCTCTAGCCCTTAGAAATATTTTGCACATCATGCATGACATATTTTCCTTAGAAGTTTTATGAAACTTGTTTGTTCTTTATGTATGGGTTTGTATGCGTTGTGTTGTTGTGTTTTATGTTGATTGTTGTATTGTTGTTTGTCTATATTTCTTAGATTGAACGGAGAGCTCCGAGTAACGTTGAAAAGAGTTTGTGAGCAAAGACGACTTCCAAAGGCAAGTGGCACATTCATAAACCTCCTACTATTTTCTATATGCATGACTTAGTGTATTTTTCTATAAGCATGCGTTGGATAGTACTGCTATGCAAAGACTGTTTAGAATTTTCCCTATTCCTATGTGTCTAGATACCTATGATATAACTTAGTAGAAATATTGATGCTATGCAATTGAAGGAAATTTTTACAAAATATTAAGTGGCTACTCAGGGCTGTGCTCGTGGTGGTCTTCGCCTAAGGTAGTTTCTACTATACTTAGGGCCGTGAGCATGGTGGTTTTCACCTGAGAGTACACATCCACTAAGTTAATGAATCACCTGGGTGGAATGGTTGAATGGTTTATGTTGAGTGGCTACTCAGGGCTGTGCTCGTGGTGGTCTTCGCCTAAGGTAGTTTCTACTATACTTAGGGCCGTGAGCATGGTGGTTTTCACCTGAGAGTACACATCCACTAAGTTAATGAATCACCTGGGTGGAATGGTTGAATGGTTTATGTTGAGTGGCTACTCAGGGCTGTGCTCGTGGTTGTCTTCGCCTAAGGTAGTTTCTACTATACTTAGGGCCGTGAGCATGGTGGTTTTCACCTGAGAGTACACTTGTGGATTGCCACCCAGGAACAAAGGGATTTGAAGTTACTCCAAGTGAAGATTGCTTCCAGTGCAGCCATTGCCAATATGGGCTCTGGCTTGATCAACTAAGTTGCGTGGACTCGCCCCGGCTTGACAAGCAGATGTAGATGATGTTAGGTGGAACGGGTCAAGCCAGTATGGGGAGGGAAAATGCTTCTGAAAGATCTCGTCTCATTCTTCTCCTTTTCCTTATCACTTCCAGAGTGTAGAGGATAGTTTGGGCTGAATGGGTACAATGCTGAACGTGCACAACCTCTGCAGAGTGTAAAATCTAAGTACTTAGCCGTGTCCCCGGTACGGACAATTTGAGCATCTGATCAAGGACGTCAACGGAGGATCCCACCATTCCAACTTCAAAATTTAAAACTTGATGGGTGAACAAGGGTAGAATGAGACAGTGGATTTCATGCCACGGATGTCTCGAGTAGAAGAAAAGTGTTTTCAAAAGAGTTAGGAAAAAATTGGCTTTATGCAAAATAGCCTTGAACTCCACCAGCCAAATAAGCATATAGGTTATTAGAGTTATTCCATTAAGTGTCCACCATAGTGTCACTTGCCAGTTCCATTTTAAATGGTTCTGACCCACGTTGTTGCAATATTTTTCTTATTGCAGATTGTTCAGATAACGAGTGAGGTTTCGTTTAAGGGTTTCGAGTCTGCAACCAACATGTTTTCGCCTGTGGTAACATGAAGATGATGGAGACTCACTGTTATTGTATTTCCGCTACTTTACTCTTTCAATGCTAGCTTCGTGCTATGCAACTTGTAAAGAATATTTCCTTTGTACTGGATCATCGATGTAATAAAATTGATACTTTGTTGTGATATTACATCGTAAACTGTGTGTGCAAACGAATCGATCCAGGGATTTGCACTATACACAGGGACTTGCCATTTTCTAAGTGCAGGTCCGCTACAAAACATTATTGGATACTTCTTGTGCTGGATCATTCACTCGTAATAAAGAAGAGTTTAAGTGGGACCTTCTTGATCGTATTGAAGAGAATACTGAAGCATGGGAGAACGACAAAGGTAGGGAGTCAGGTATAAAATATGACTTCGAATGCATTAAAACTTTCATGAATACTGATGCATTTCGAAATATTAATAATGCTTATGGTCTTGACTCTCAAGTTGTTGCAAATTATTATAAATCCTTTGCTGCTTATTTCAGTTTGCCCAAGGAGGGGTTTGAAAAATATCATGAACCTTATAAATATAAACCTATTGCTCCTACAACTAAAAGCATTGAAGTTAATACTGTTGATCATATTATTCCTGAGCTTTATATTGAAAAAATTCCTTTTCCTGTTAAAATGAAGGAACATTCTGTTATGGCTAGTGTTGTTAACAAAAGTGCAAAGAAAGCTATAGAACCTGATGAACAAATTAAAATTGAAACTCCTGTGGCAATAGTTAAAGACCATGTTACTAAAAATGTTGGGGATGAGTATATTATATTTTGTGAAGATGCTTCTAATGTTGTTTCTCATCCTAAAAGTTCAAGGAAAACTAGTGTTCCCGTGTTATCTGTTAAAATTGGTGATCATTGCTATTATGGTTTATGTGATATTGGTGCAAGTTCAAGTGCTATTCCTTATGAGCTTTATAGAGAAATTATGCATGAGATTGGTTCTTGTAAACTTGAAGAAATTGATGTGGTTATTCAACTTGCTAATAGAGAAACTATCTCTCCGATTGGTATTGTTAGAGATGTTGAAGTTTTATGTGGTAAGACTAAATATCCTACTGATTTTCTCGTACTTGGTGCAGCTGCTAGTAAGACTTGTCCTATCATTTTTGGTAGACCTTTTCTAAATACATGTGGTGCTGTTATAGATTGTAAGAAAGAGAAAATCTTTACTAAGTTTGCTGGTGATTCGTATGAATTCAATTTTTCGAAATTTGCTAAGACCCCTTATGAAACCGAATTACCCAATGAGGATTTTAGAATAGAACAACTTGCCTCTATTGCTCTTGCTCCTAACAATGTTCTGCAGCAATTTATGGAAGATCATGAAAGTGAAGTCTTCAGAGAGGAGAGGGGTGAACTTGATGAAATATTCTTCCGTCAACCTATTCTTAAACATAATTCACAGGTGGAAGACTTGGGTAAAACACTTCCACCTAAAGAAGATCCTGTCTTTGATTTAAAACCTTTGCCTGATAATCTTAAGTATGCTCATATTGATGATAAGAAAATATATCCTGTTATTATTAGTGCTAGCCTTTCAGGTAAAGAAGAGGAAAGATTATTGGAAGTATTGAAGAAACACCATGGAGCTATGGGTTATACTTTGGATGATTTAAAAGGGATTTCTCCTACTATATGATTTAAAAGGCCCACTTCTTGCATCGCCCTTTCGCGTACTTCATCCCCCCGAAAACCTAAGACCAGGGGGATAGACGAGAAACAGAGCCGCCGCCTCCACGAGGCGGAAACCACCGAGAGAGAAAAGCTCTCCGGCAGGCTGAAAAGCTGCCGGGAAAATCCCTTCCCGGAGGGGGGAAATCATCGTCATCGTCACCGTCATCGAGCTGCACTACATCGGGATCATCATCACCACCATCTCCACCGCTGACACCGTCATCTCCATCGTTCCACTCCGTTCCCGCTGTAACATCTAGGGCTGAATCTTGTGCATTTGATAGGGGAAACTCTCCCGGTGTTGATAACTATTGTTATTGATGCTATTGGGTGGAACCTTTGAATTAAGGTTTATGTTCAGATTGGTACCCATCATTATATCGTCTCTGATCATGATCCACATGATGTGTTGTGAGTAGTTCGTTAAGTTCTTGAGGACATGGGAGAAGTCAAGATGTTAGTAGTGAAGTATGTTGAGTAATATTTAATGGTTTGATATTTAAGTTGTGGTGCTATTCTTCTAGTGGTGTCATGTGAACGTCGACTACATGACACTTCACCTTTATGGGCCTAGGGGAATGCATTGTGTATTCGAATATTAATTGTGGGCTTGCCGGAGTGACAGAAACCTAAACCCTCGTTGGTATCTCGATACATGAGGGATGGTAGGATCTCAGAGTTTAAGGCTGTGGTTAGATTTATCTTAATTACTTTCTTGTATTTGCGGATGCTTGCAAGGGGTATAATCACAAGTATGTATTAGTCCTAGGAAGGGCGGTGCATTAGCATAGGTTCACCCACACAACACTTATCGAAACACTAAAGATTAATCATCTATATGAAGCGAAAGCACTAGACATAAATCCCGTGTGTCCTCAGAAACGTTTGGTTATCATAAGTAAACAAACCGGCTTGTACTTTGCTCTAAAAAGGATTGGGCCACTCGCTGCAATTATTATTGCCGCGCTCTATTTACTCGCACTTTATTTATCTGCATTATCAAAAACTACTAAAAACTTTTCTGCTAGTGTTTACAGTGAAATCCTCATCAAAACTGCTTGTCAGCACCTTCTGCTCCTCGTTGGGTTCGACACTCTTATTTATCGAAAGTACTACGATACATCCCCTATACTTGTGGGTCATCATTGACCGAATTGAAGAAAATACTGAAGCATGGGAGAACGATAAAGATAGGGAGTCAGGTATAAAATATGACTTCGAATGCATTAAAACTTTCATGAATACTGATGCATTTCGTAATATTAATAATGCTTATGGTCTTGACTCTCAAGTAGTTGCAAATTATTATAAATCCTTTGCTGCATATTTCGGTTTGCCTAAGGAGGGTTTTGAAAAATATCATGAGCCTTATAAAGATAAGTCTATTACTCCTATAACTAAAAGCATTGAAGTTAATGTTGTTGATCGTATTATTCCTGAGCCTTATATTGAAAAATTTCCTTTTCTTGTTAAGATGAAGGAACATTCTGTTATGGCTAGTGTTGTTAACAAAAGTGCTATGAAAGCTATAGAACCTGATGAACAAATTAAAATTGAACCTCCTGTGGCTATAGTTAAAGATCTTGTTACTAAAAATGTTGGAGATGAGTACATTATATTTTGTGAGGATGCTTCTAATGTTGTTTCTCATCCTAAAAGCTCAAAGAAAACTAGTGTGCCTGTGTTATCTGTTCGAATTGGAGATCATTGCTATTATTGTTTATGTGATATTGGTGCAAGTTCTAGTGCTATTCCTTATGAGCTTTACAAAGAAATTATGCATGAGATAGGTCCTTGTGAACTTGAAGAAATTGATGTGGTTATTCAACTTGCTAATAGAGAAACTATCTCTCCAATTGGTATTGTTAGAGATGTTGAAGTTTTATGTGGTAAGATGAAATATCCTGCTGATTTTCTCGTACTTGGTTCAGTTGCTAGTAAGACTTGTCCTATCATTTTTGGTAGACCTTTTCTGAACACTTGTGGTGCTATTATATATTGTAAGAAAGATAAAATCTTGACTAAGTTTGCCGGTGATTCATATGAATTTAATTTTTCTAAATTTGCTAAAGTCCCTTATGAAACCGAATTGCCTAATGAGGATTTTAAAGTTGAACAGCTTGCCTCTATTGCTCTTGCTCCTAACAATGTTTTGCAGCAATTTTTGGAAGATCATGAAAGTGAAGCCTTTAGAGAGGAAAGGGATGAACTTGATGAAATATTCCTTCATCAACCCATCTTGAAACACAATTTAAAGGTGGAAGACTTGGGTGAAACACTCCCACCTAAAGAGGATCCTGTCTTTGATTTAAAACCTTTGCCTGATAATCTTAAGTATGCTCATATTGATGATAAGAAAATATATCTTGTTATTATTAGTGCTAACCTTTCAAGTAAAGAAGAGGAAAGATTATTGGAAGTATTGAAGAAACACCGTGGAGCAATGGGTTATACTCTGGATGATTTGAAAGGGATTTCTCCTACTATATGTCAACATTCTATTAATATGGAGCCTGATGCAAAGCCAGTTGTTGAACATCAACGTCGTTTAATACCCAAGATGAAGGAAGTGGTAAGAAATGAGGTATTAAAGCTTCTTGACGTTGGTATTATTTATCCTATTGCTGATAGTAGATGGGTTAGTCATGTGCACTGTGTCCCTAAGAAAGGAGGAATTACTGTTGTGCCTAATGAAAATGATGAACTTATTCCTCAAAGAGTAGTTGTTGGTTATAGGATGTGCATCGATTTTCGAAAGGTTAATAAAGTTACTAAGAAAGATCATTATCCATTACCCTTTATTGATCAAATGTTAGAGAGATTGGCTAAGAAAACTCATTTTTGCTTTCTTGATGGTTATTCTGGCTTCTCACAAATTGCTGTTAAAACGCAAGATCAAGAGAAAACCACATTTACTTGTCCTTATGGTACTTATGCTTATAGACGTATGCCCTTATGATTCTTAATTGGGAGAAATGTCACTTTATGGTTAATGAAGGAATTGTTCTTGGACATAAAATTTCTGAAAGAGGTATTGAACTAGATAGAGCTAAAGTGGAGGCAATTGAGAAAATGCCTTGCCCCCGAGATGTTAAAGGTATTCGTAGTATTCTTGGTCATGCTGGTTTCTATAGAAGGTTTATTAAAGATTTCTCCAAAATATCAAAGCCTCTTACTAATCTTTGCAACAATGTTTCATGACAAGTTATAATTATATGGGCATCACGTCCTAACATAGAGATGTTTTGGTTATTAATCTCTCTTATACTCCACTAAGATGTGAATTAAATCAAAACACCATAGTATTAAAATAAATCAGAATATAACCTTAAGTTCTTTGACATGAAGTTAAAATAAGAACATGCTAGATCTAGTTATGGAGAAGTGGCATGGTCACACCCAACATCCCCGGTAGCATGGTATTTTCTTTATCCCTAGTGACGCAACAAAGTAAGGTAAACACCCAAGTGGATCGCGATATTTCAGTTGTCAGCTTACCGCACTAGCCACCTCCCGTTACTCCATCTAATGCACATGTTCTCCCACATACGCTTTCATACACATGTTGGACCAAAACAAGTAAACGAGAATGGGGTACATAATATGCATCTACTCTCATAACTGAAACAAAACTATTGCAATTTCAAACATATATTAACTCATAAAAAGATCCACCACCAAGGTATTACATAGATGACCATAATCAAGTTCAGCAGCTCATACGGTGCTAATTAATTAGTGAAGCTCAAAGAGAGGACAGATACATAAGTTACTTCCACAAACCCATAGTCCAGGGGTGGACTACTCCTTCTTCATCATGGAGACGGTGGAGAAGTCATTCGAGAAGATGGAGACCACGCCGGCAGCGCCCCGCCGGAGTTTTCCCCCTCCAATCTGCAGCTCCAGGTCTCCCTTCCGAAAGGCAACGGGAGAATGTTTTTATAGTTGTTTTTAGGTCAAGGGCTAAGCACGGAGACGAAGATCGACGACATCGGAGGCTCGAGGGGGGCGTTGATGGGTCCCAGGCGGCCAAGGAATCTGGTCGCGTGGGCCCACCTCTTTCCTTCCTCGGGTTTCCACTTTTGCTGATCCTTGGCTCGTATGTTTCCTTCCTTCCAAAAAATGATCCCCATGAAATATTAGTCATTTGGACGTCATTTGTGTCCCTGGAAGGTAAAAACATTGAAAAATAGGGTTTCTGACTGTGCAGGGTTAATTCCAAAAAAAATGGGGAAAATATGAAATATTCCCAAAATCATTATAAAACAATGATATAACCCTTATATGATGCAAATATGATTGAAATAACATGTAGTACAATGCAAAGTTCATGTATGTATTTTACATACATCATCGTCTACCAAATCTTCTCTCGTTATCTTCATGATGTTGGACTTGTTCTCCTTGCTGTTGATCATTTTTGCTGCGGCATTCATGCGGAAGGTCGGGATGCCATCACTGTCGAAGTCTGCCATCACCTTCCCATTGAAGTGCGCCATGAACAGCATTGAGAAGAAGCCGCAGTCATAGCTGCAACAACGTACGTAAAAGGCTCTTCATTTTAAGTACACTGTGCTACATATACCTTTTATGCTTTGCATACAAAAATATCAAAAAAGGTTTGCCGGTGACTGCTTACAGTGTTCTTTGCTGCGGGTGAGGAGGAGTGACCCGGGTGAAGCATTTCAAATCGATGCTGGAGCAATTTGCAGCAGCCAGCAGCGCCGCGAACTTCATAAACTGTGTTTTGGAGAGAAAACCCCATGTTAGGAGAATTTAACCAACAGGGACTCATGAAGCAAAACAGAAGGAGCACATCAAAAATAACGAAAAGAAGAACTCTGAAGCAAAAATCACCAGATTATTTTCTGCATCCTGCAACACGGATTGGTTCTTCGAGTTGGTGATGGAATCAAATATGTGTAACTGCTTGTGAAGCAGATTTACTGAACATATAATCCAATGGTTTCTCTTGACAACAAGGAAGTGGAGCTACACAAATGCAGCAAATGAAATTGAACAAACTCAGCAAAAACCGTTCCCCAAAATTAAGAATATGAACTTTACGATGAAAACAAATGAAGTGTATAACTAACAATGCCGTTCTTCATGATCTTGAATTCATCATTCACAACTTTGAATTCTCCCGTGCATACTTGTGGGTCAAACTTTGCACACACTGAAAAAAGTTGAAACTCACGAGATTCCATCCTTCTTTTCGGAACGTTCAGGCTTGAACTTCCTAACTTGTAAGACAAACTTTTCATAAGTTTGAGCAACCTCTTGGGTAACCTTGAGATTTTTCTTCTTGCTAGGTGAGAGGTCATCCTTGGCCGCCCTCTTGAATCTTGCCTTCTTTTCAATGGTTTGAGCACCTGCACTTGCTTCCTTCTCTGTCGTAGAGGTGCCATCTGAAAAACAAAAAATCAAAAAAGCCACACAATGACAATTAAAAGCAACAAAATTACAAACTTAAAGCAATGTATGGAGCAAAAAAGATTCCCCGCCTTTTTTGTTTGGCTGAACAGGCGTTACAGCATCAGATTCTTCAGTGGGTGCTTCGACAGACACCTTTGCAGCGATTGAACCCATAGCAACAGTTGCAAGAATTGATGCTTCGTCTTCCTGTGAAGAGATGAGAACATAGTTGTGTCCAGTAGTAGGGGCTATTACATTTGCTGCGTCCTCCTGTGACGCTTTTGGATCCATCTGATTGAAAATAAAAAAAATCATCATAAGTGATGTAGCAAAGAAGTGAACCAAAAACAATGTATGCAGCAAAAGTTTCAGCTGCATAACTATCAAAACACAAAAGGTTTCATAACTGACTGTAGCAAACATTTATATTAAATGAAGCATTTGTAATCTTATGTGGAAGCAAACGTTATTATTTATATAAGCAAAAACATGAAAACATGAAAAACATGAAAAAAAAAAGGAATTACCAATGTTCTCTGCCACAAATGGATCAACCGCTTGTTCAGGAGCATCAGAATTCTGCGCCGGTGCTGAAGGTGGTTGATTCGGTTCAGGGTCTTGGCTAAGAAGCTCAAATGATGGACCGTCTAGCCAAAAACCAGGACCAGGGACTGGATTACCCCAACCAGGTGGCAGAACTGTCTTAGTCGATGCTGGTAAGACGGTCTCGGATCTGACCGAGCTGTTAACAGCGTCACGGTCGCCACCATCATCATCGGGAGCGGTGGAGTCTATAACAACGGCGGTTTGTGGCGCATCTTCTTGCGAATACATCTTGTCTTGCTGCTCAACTTCTTTGAAATCCTCACCCAAAATCTCCTCGCTTTGCTCCACAGAATCCTTCTTGTTCTCCACCATCGATGGGGCTGTCACCACATTTTGCTGCGCAACCTCTTTTATTTGGTCACCGCGACTCTCTCCCTCTTTTGCACATCAACATCTCGGGTATTCACCTCCGGGAGCCTCAACTTCTTTCTCTGCTCAGCCCATTTATGAGTCCCTGAAGTGTCGCTAGCCCTCTTTTGATGATCATCATTTTTTGCTGCGACCACGGTTGTTGCGCTTGCTTCTGTCATTTTTGTAGCGTCTTCTGCTGCAACCTCTTTCCCTGCGACCACATTGGCTCCACCCTCATTTGCTGCGACCGCCTTAGATTTGCGCTCTTTTTTTTCAACACATCTTGTGGGATCTCTTTTGCTGCGACGGGTGGGGCAAGTTGAATCACTGCTTCAGGAGCCCCTGCTCCCACATCAGAAATCCCGCTATCAACATTGGTTTGCTTCTTTCCAGCTGCAACTTTGCCTCTCTTTTTATAAACAGTCGGTTTCTTGGCAATCTTTGCTACAACCCCCCGCACCGCAGCACCTTTACTTGCAGCAACGCCATCTGTGCGGACTCCAGATTGTCTTGGTGCATCTTCCTCCTGTGACGCCAAGTCCTTTTGCACGTTACCATGGTCTTCTTTATCAGTGTCGACTGAAAACACGACGGTAGGGTCATCTCCTTCTATGATCGCAGCATCAACATCAATCGGCAACGCCGCCATGCGTTTTGACTGCATTGCTTTCAACCCAGCGCTTAATTGCTTCATTGTATCATCGACGTCGGCAGAAAACCGAATCTTGTGCGTCTCATATACATTCTTGAACCGAGGTGGGACCTGTCGGGAACACATGTACAATAGAACAATGTGAAAGATGTATCCAAAACTATGAATGAAGCATCAAAAAAATTATAAAGTAGCAACACAAAAATAAAAAAGAACTGAAGTAAAAAAGGAGCACTTTGTCAATGAAATGAAGCAAAATTATAAAGTAGCACTTTGGTATTACTTACAGCAAAAGTATTGTGCTATTGATACATTGATAAAAATCTAAGAAAGCAAAAACGTAACAAACAGGTAACTCCTCCATTGTTGGAAAGACAATCCCCTCTTTCAATGACGCAGACGGGATGGCTTACGTTTCTTCTACATTAGCATTGCTCGATTCTGCTGCTGATCCATATATTGTTTGAGACAATTCAAGAAACTGCACAGTAGCAAAAATGAAAATGTGCATAAGAAAAAAGGAAAGTAAAACACACAGAAAAGAAACACGCATATGATGGGCCAAAAAAAATACCGGACGCCTCCCAAATATTGTCTTGTTGTTCAAGATTGTGTTGTCGAGGTCATTATCCACCACAAGATCAAAATCATTGGAGGTAACAAAACATATTCTAGGGAAAGAGAAGTTAATGCAATGCACATTCCTTGGAATGACCAGATGATCCATGTAAACAATCTGTGAAAAACATAAAACGAATGCTATCAACAAATATGCTACAAAACAATAAAACATTTGCTATAATATACAACAGGAGATGATGCACAGAACAAAAAACAGAAAAATGGGAAGTCCTCGGGCAAAACTTACATCGAGCATCGGCAATGGTCCAGATATCCAGAATTCAGTATTATCTTTATCAGGGTCCAGTGGCTTCTCCTTCATCTTCTGAATTTTCAGCACATTAGCCATCTACAACTGCAAAATGTGCTCATACCAATCAAACTCATGGCATTTCTTGGGAATACCCATGCTGCCCAAATAGTCCAGGCACATCAAATTGCCAGAACCAGGGTTGATGACAGTATTGCAGCAAAGAAGGTCCCAATGCCTGATCATAGCATCCTCATTATCTTTAGCCTCATGTTTCAGCGATGTTGCTACATTAGTTATGGGCAGCCTGATAAGACCTCCTTTGTACTCATCGTGCATGTTCGATTGAACGCTCTTCGTCAAAAGCTGAACTGGCTTCTTCCTGGAACGCAGGTTGAACACTTTGCTCACCATGTCCTTCGTGAAAACTATCCTTTTCCCTCGGTAGTTGAACTCACGGAGCTTCAGGGTTAATATTGATTGCAAGGAAATCAATAAGCTGATTAGGCACGTTGAAAGGAGACACATCAAGCAACGATGCAAATGCACTGTGCTCCCTGATGATGGCCCTCTTTTCGGGTGAAAGCTCATCAGCAATGCCACGGAGACGCTTCGCGACAAAACGATCCTTCGACATCCACATATCATCCTGCTGAATTAGATAAGCAACATTATGCAGCAAATCTAGAAAAGCATAAGATAAGACTAATGCAGCAAAAAAAACTACCAATAAAAAAGAAACTAAATGCATAAAGATAAGTCTAATGCAGCAGAAACCACCACTAAAAAAAGAACCTACCCCTAAAATAATGCAACAGATTCATGCAGGTATAATAGCAAAATCCTAAAACTAATGCAGCACTGCATAAAAACACACCGAATACTGACACACATGCATCATACCTAAAAACATGTAAAAAAAAGCAGGAACCAATCACTAAAGTAGCAACAATATTACACAACAGAAACAAAAAAAATAGCAGTAACTGATGCACATATAAAATCTACAACTGACAGATTCAGGAAAATTCAGAAAGTACACAAAATTTGGGGATTTCCAGTTAAGCAACATTAGAGTGAAATTGATCGCGTTCCTCACCGCCATTGTTGCGCACAAAGGCGTGTAGAGCTCTTGCTGTCTCGAATCAGTCGCCGGCGAAGCCCCGGTCGCTGGAAACCCTAGAAAAAACCGGCGGCGAGAACACCTACCATTAAAATCGAATCGGGTAATTAGAAGAACGGAGGGGCGGGTGGTAGGAGAGAAGATCACGGCGACGGCGGTGTGATTTCTGTAGGAACTCAGCGACGAGGCTGCGGAGAAGTTCCCCACGGCGGACAGGTCGAGGTGGCGGCAAACTTGAACGGCGGGGCAGCGAGAAACGCCGCTCGAAGACGGATGGACGAGGAGGGGGTGGCAACGGATGGACATGAAAGTGGGCGGAGGGCCGCGGCGGCGAAGCACGGGCGAGCGATGCGCGACGGCGGCGCCTCCGTTCGCTTCCGCGGTGACGAGCGAAGCGAATTGCCCGTTGCGAACGAGACGGAAATGGAAAGGGGATCGCAGCAAATCCGGCTGCAATAAAACTGCTCGCATTGATCGTGAAGTGCATGGCTTACGTGTCGCGCTGCGGGCCGCGCGATGAAGGGCGATCCGACGGCGCGCGATGGGGAGGATCGGAGGGCACGATCCCCCGGTGGAACCATATCATTTCCCAAAGAAAAAGGCAATACAAAAGAGTTGCCGACAGGGGAAGTGACTGAGACGTATCAAATTCTCGGTCGACTGAGACCCAGCCGTTCCCTTATTTTTTTGTTGTTGAGGGAAAGCCATTGGTAAATTACTCTCTTAGCCATGTGTCTAAAGGCCTCGGTATCAAGTGTGCAGTTCTTGTTAAACGTCCCAGTTGACGCACCCACGTTACAAACCAGTATATTCGAGCATCCCATGCGTGCATGCCGACAAGAATGCGGTGGAAATAAAAACCCTAGCGCATGTTCCTACGAACATGTTGCATTTAGAGATTTATATATATGTAGCCACATCGATCGATCGATCCAGCTTGTGCTCACTACATTTTGTAGTGACTAGTGAGGCAGCTAGCAAGCAGTGGTAGTTTTTCCTTTGCAGGTCAGGCCAGAACCAGCCAGGGTAGCTAGCTAGGCAATGGCGGCCAGCGAGCACCTCCTTGGCCGGAATGGCGAGCGCTCGTCGTTGGGCATGGTCATGGCCAGCACCGGCGTTGCCGTGATGGGCTCCTTCAGCTTCGGCGTCACGGTGAGCCTGCCTCCATGACTCCAAGCTGCTAGCTGTCTTTGTTTTCCTTCTTCTTTGGGAACCAGAGACTGGAATTGTCGGTAAAGTTTAAACAATTTGTGCGTGTATGTGATGGGTGCTGGTTCTGCAGATTGGTTACTCGGCACCGACTCAGGCCCAGATCACACAGGACCTCCAGCTCACACTCTCCCAGGTGCGTTCAAAACTAACTGGTTCTTCGACAACCGGAACATCCATAACCGTAAAACCCGTTTAATGATCTGCAGTACTCGGTTTTCGGATCGATACTAACAATCGGGGCAATGATCGGAGCGGTTGCGAGCGGGTGCATTGCTGATGTTGCTGGACGAAAAGGGGTATATCTATTTATGCACCCTAGCTGGAACAATCCTCTTTTTCTGACATACCGGTATACTTTGCAAACACTACGAGGATAGAGCAACTCATCACCATTTTTCTTATGTACGTATCTCTCTGTGTGTTGAGAGCAGGCGATGAGGGTTTCTGCTCTTTTTTGCATTGTCGGATGGCTGGCAATCTTCTTTGCACAAGTACATTTTTCATTATTATTTTTCTTTCTTGTGCCATCACACTACTGTCTGAATATATAGCTGCTGTTGTGTCTCATGATTTATAACTTTTTCAGAGTGCTGGTTCACTAGATTTTGGGAGATTCTGTACCGGATTTGGCGTCGGAGTATTTTCGTATGTGGTATGATCATCAATGTACTGGCATTGTTCAGCAACCCGTGGGAAAGGATAGCCTTCCAGATGACTCCTCAACTTCACTGACAGGATCTCTTGTAACTGAACTGAATATGTAGGTACCGGTTTTCATAGCAGAAATAGCTCCCAAGGCTCTTCGCGGGATGCTCACAGCTCTAAATCAAGTAAATCTTTTCTCTTTTAAACAAAATATGAACACACTGAAGCCTTGCTGGACTTTTAGGAGAAACTCTGAAACTAGTGCTTGTACTGCAGTTGCTGGTGTGCACTGGACTATCCGTCACGTATATCGTCGGCACGATGGTGTCCTGGCGCATGCTGGCCACAGCTGGTACATACGCCTGGAAGATCTCATATTAAATCTGCTTTTTTTATCTTTATAAAAAATGTACCGACGATTTCCTCCTTTGACATGTATACAGGCCTTGTTCCATGCATAATCCTCACAGTCGGTCTCTTCTTCATTCCTGAATCCCCAAGATGGCTGGTAATTGATAAATGGCATCTTGAAATTTTAGCATGATTTGTCACTCATAACAACTCAGCACCAAATGTTCACCACAGGCAAAGGTTGGCCGGCAAAAGGAGTTCGAAATAGCACTCCAACGCCTACGTGGGAAACACGCCGATGTGTCCTTTGAAGCTGAAGAAATCAAGGTTTTACGCCGCGATCTTATAATTTCATGAAAGGCTGTGTGCATCAGTTTGATGCCAAGGCCGAGACAATGCTCCTGTTTCGAAAAAATATAGCTTCCTGGTACATTTTGGGTACATAAAAACTAAGATGCTGTCATGGAATTACTCTACATGCAGGAGTACATCGAATCTATTGAAAGTCTTCCAAAGGCTGGAATTCAGGATCTTTTCAGTAGGTCTTACATCCGTCCTGTCATTATCGGCGTCGGTCTAATGGTTTTCCAGCAGTTTGTAGGGATAAATGGGATCCTTTTCTATGCCAGTGAAACTTTTGTATCAGCTGGTAAACTGACAAATTCGAGACTAGCGCATTTCTATTTGTCGGTTCTGAAACAATGAACTTAAGTTGTGCTTAAATAACTGCAGGATTCACTTCAGGAAACTTAGGAACAATCTTGATGGGTTGTATCCAGGTGAAAATAATAGAGATGATATGTTCAATTATGATAAATTTACCAAATTCCCTGGTAATTTTTGGTTTCTGACTTTATGTGATGTCCACAATAGGCACCAATCACAGCACTTGGAGCTCTACTCATGGACAGGAGCGGGAGAAAGCCACTATTGTTGGTAGGCCGTGTACTGCAGTTTTAGAGTGGTCATCGATAGCAAATCAACAAAAATTAACAGCTCGGCATTTTCGGGCTTTGTTTTACAGATTTCAACATCTGGACTCCTAGTGGGATCTCTTATGTCAGGAATATCGTTCTATCTTAAGGTAACTTTCATTGCATTGCATGACGAACACTCTTCATGTTCTTATCTTGTAAATACGAAAATCTAATTGAGTCAAATTGTCCAATGAATGAAGGTTTGTGGGATATTCTTGGAGCAGGTCCCGATCATCGCACTGGCCGGCATAATGGTACACCTAAAAGCTTCATTTTGTTCAACTCGATTAATGCATATCTAAATTTCTGTTCATACTAAATCCTTTGTAACTGGAACAGGTCTACATTGCAAGCTTTTCAGTAGGGATGGGTTCAGTTCCTTGGGTCATAATGTCAGAGGTAGAGTTAGCTTTTATCGCTATCAATCAGCATATTTGCTAGGAAATGGGATGTTATGTTGACATGGACAATCGGATGGGATGCAGATATTCCCCATAAATATGAAAGGGGTCGGCGGAAGCTTCGTGACTCTGGTGAACTGGTCCGGTTCATTGGCAGTTTCTTTCGCATTCAACTTCTTGATGAGCTGGACTGCTTCAGGTGAGCCAAATCTTCATGCAGGGACATTACAAACTACATTATGTAGTTGTCTGTTTGCCTAATGTGTAAATATTGCAGGTACATTCTTCTTCTTCGCCTTCATTTGTGCCATGGCCATTCTGTTCATTGTGAAGATCGTGCCAGAGACAAAAGGCAAGACATTGGAAGAAATTCAGGCTTCGATAAACTGCAGCACATGATTGGTTCAGAGAAGAAACGAGGTTTACATGATGTATTGTTGTCTGCACATGCAATTTTTGTGAATGTGCATCAGATCAGTAACAGAGATGGATAAGAGCAGGTCCAAATGAACCTTCAAGAAGATTTGTAACTGCCTCCTATTTGTACTTATAGAGCAGTATAATACAAACAAACTAAAGTGAGCCCATTCTCATCTGCTGCTGTTATAAGCTGAGTAACAAACTTGCAGTCTAAGATAACACCTATACATAAATTTTCATATCCTCCTTCGACAGGGTCACAACATCTCAATACATTACAGCTAGTTCTTGGCCACACAACAGATGGTATGACGTGTCGAGACTATCAAGTACTGACTTCTCATTCAGTCAGTTAGTCGAACATGTCGGATTCTGCATGTACAAAAACAAAACGAAAATATAAGTTTTTTTCCAGCAATTAGAAAGCAGTAAAGCATGTCAGATAAGTTGATGCAAAATTGTGAAGTACTCCCTCTGTTCCGAATTATAAGATGTTTTGGATATTTCAATATGGACTACATACAGACTAAAATGAGTGAACCAACATACTAAAACGCGTCTCCATACATGTGATTCAGAAAATAATTAAAACGTCTTATAATTCGACACGGAGGGAGTAGCATAGGCTATCAGGTACTGTGACCTTGTTATGAGTAAGATAAAAAAAACTATGTCTCACAGCATATTTTCTGTTTTGAAGCCAAGTACTCCCATCGTTTCAAATTCTAAGATATTTAGGATATTTCAATGTGAACCACATACGGACTGCAATGAGTGAATAGACACACTAAAACACGTCTATATACATATGATTCAGAAAAGAACAGAAAAAGGTAGAACATCTTATTATTCAGAACAGATGGAGTATAACATAGCATCAGCGTCATTCTACATAAAATAATAAATATAGGTCACGTGATACAATTTGCAAACACGGATACATAATATGCATCAGCATACTCATTCTTCTGGGAACTGGTGAACAACATTTCAGGTGTCATACCTGATAATTTAAACTTTGATTGAATTAGCCATCTGTTGGTATCTGCTCTTCCTCCAGTTCCATTTTGCATATGAAGCACTCCCTCTCAAAAATCAGAAATTCCTGAATAAAACAATAAGATATTTGCTGATATCAGGAAACTCTACAGTTACCAGATGAACAAACCAAAGAGCGTAAAGTAACCTGCAACTGCTGCTGGCTGAACAGATGGATCATTCCAGAATCAGATGAAGCAACCAACTCAATGAGCTTATCACAATGATCTAGAGAATTGCCTGCTTCAGAAAGAGAGATAGATGCCTACAAAATATCAGCGTCAGATATCAATACACATATGTAATGAAGCAGCACAATAGCAACTGTTTTATCTATAGCTCAATGTACTCCCTCCGTTCCAAAATAGTTGACTTCCATCTGTCTAGATATAGATGTATTTACCCACTAAAAAATGTCTAAATACATCCATATGTCATATGTGGACAAATGGAAGTGAAGTATTTTGGAACGGAGGGAGTACTCGGCAGATACTTAGTCTATTTACAAGTTCACCTGCATGGATCGTAGAATTGTTTCTGGCAGGCAGCATCTCCGACAGAGCCCTCGAATGATATAAGCAGCAGTACTTTCAACCGAACCATGACCATCCGAATACCAAGCATCAAGTCGCGAAATTTCCATTGAAACTCCAGGTTGAAACCGATTGAGTTCGCCTATCACGATAAATCATTCAGAAGACAATCACAGAAAAAAGTCTTTGCATGTGAGGAGTTGAGTATACTATCACTCTAAATTGTAGATACCTTTAAACCCAGCCGCCATAATTGCAGCAAGAAGACCTCCATCATTGCCTTCATGAAGTCCAAACCCATCACCTTCTGTTGCTAAGCAGCGAAGTGCAACTTCAATACAGCAAGGATCTTTAGACGAGATCTTAACATCAACCTGTCCATGAATTGTACAGTCAGAAGTTGCAAAAGCAGCCATGATAAGCAATTACTAGAAATTGAAATGTAGCTTTGAATAGTCCTTAATATACACCACGATATGGTCCGTAATGAATAATAATGGACAACAGGCCAAGGCTTCACTTCCATATGTTGAAGTGTAACATGACGGCAGAATTTCGGAGAAGAGAGATGAACTCAACCTTCAGCTGGCGATGCAGCACCTCCTCTTCGCTGACAGTTGAATAAAGTGCACTTGTAAGAGCTGTGCATGATGTTGCATCTGGTGGCATGCATCCTCCAGAAGGTAGACAAAGAATTGCAGTTGCATGCAACTCAAGGAAAACAAGCTCTGACGAGTCAAATGGGCTAGTCTCGACAGCATTTAACCATGGTCGCTCCTCCCCTGATTAAAGGAAACCATAATATATAATATCACAAGTTTGGAAGTTTAAGAAACATATTTGTAGACTAATGCACCATGTTGATAATTGCTCTCCAGAAAAAATAAATAGAGGCTTTGTGTCTTGATGGAGCAATGAAAGTTTAAACTTACTGAGTAATAGCAAGAAAGCCAACTCCAGTGTTTGTGTCGCAGCAGCAACAGCTTGATCTTTTTCTTCTGCCGAAAGCATTTCAGGAGAAACAGATGAATTCTCCATCTCACATCTAAGCCAACCCCGGTAAGTTGCATCCAGGGAGTAATATTCGTGCTGTTTCGCCATAGAACAGCAATTACTTTGTCAAGAAACTGACGTACTGACCAAATTCTAAGTGGTAAATTAGTAATAAAAGTAGAACGACGTCAAGAGAAGATGCAGATCACATTATGGCAAAAGCAGAGATCTTACCCAATCTTCAAACTCTTGTAGGTTATCAGATATCTCTTGATCTTCCAGCGAAAATTGTTCCTTTTGTTTCAATGGTTCCGCAAGGATGGCAAGCAATTTATGTGGTCCTATTGGTAGCTCGGAGACTCTCCTCATTGATATCAGGGAAAACTCTCTGAATAGGGTGTTGCTGATGATAAAGAAATTAATGATAAGTTCCATGGATATTAAATAAAAAGGAGGATAAATGAGTATTATTTCACCAATCAAAATAAGTTCCACACTCATAAAGTAAGAAAAAGGAACTATTACTATTTTCAATCAAAGGGAAATTCAATGGTAACAGACTGAGAAAAATGACTAAAGAGTACTATTTAATGAAAAAAATGAACAGGGTAAGGGTCCGGAAGGACCCAGAACTGCAATTATCAACATGGTCCTTCTGTTCTTCCTCGTCTCCACGCAAGAACCAAGAAGGAGCCCAAAAAGAAAATAAAGAAAGCAATCCAGTCCTTCTGTTCTTCCTCGTCTCCAAGCAAGAGCCAAGAACATCACCGCCGGGGAGCAAGCACTTGAGGTGAAGATCCCGTCGCCGCGCCAAGCGCCGCGGATGTCCAGCTGAAGACGGACTGCATCCAAGATGGTCCCTTCGCCTGGATCCCTGGAGGTAGAACTTGAGTGGGCGTTGATCTTGAGACGCACACGCTCGGTAAGGTCGCCTTTCGACCCGAAGAATCTGCGGGGGTGCAACGCCACAAAGCCACGGATGATGAGCTCAGATGGGAGCCGCCGAACCTAGCACCACAGCAGCTCCAGATCCAATGGACCCCGACGAAGATCTGCAGCAGCAATTTCCTCTCCCAATCTTCAACTCCTGCACCTCGTCAGCACAAGGGATTGGGGAAAATGAAATCCACCACACAGATCGATGGAAGATCGAGCTTATTGATGAAGCATATGCAAGATCCAGTCACCGCCGCCGTCCACCACCGACGCCGACAAACGAGAGGAGCCTGCAGGTATCCAACGCTGCTTGCAAGCGGTGAAGACGAGCTCCAGACCGGCATAACGCCAAAACCACCTAGGGGAAGACCTAACCTAATCCTACTATGTAGAAAGCTGCTCCACGCACCTCTCCCTCATCCACTCCGGCCGGCGACGCCGCCGGAGAAGATCGGGGATCGGGCGGGATCTCTAAAGCAAGGACGGTGGACTCTCAATGGCCTGTCTGGAAGAAACGAGACTGACGTACTTGGATGTGACATTGTATCCCTGTTTAACGAATATGGTATTACAACACTAAACAAACCGATGGACTGCAAGAGGATAAACAAAAGTTTTCTTTTCAAGACATGCTGCTGCATGTATCATAAACAAAGTTTTCTCTGGCACAAGAAGAAATTCGATAAATAGTTTTACCTGTGCATCAATGCCCGAATCAGAAGCTTCCCTGTGATCATCTGAAAGCCTGGAATTGAGGATGGTGGGGTAAAGCAAAGCCACTGAATGACCATTGCCTTGTGAAGCGCTTGCAAATGATGCCGTTCCGCGACATCAGAAAAATCTTCACTGTACTTGTTCGGTTTCGTTTCTCGAGATCTTGAAAGAACTCTGCATCCAATTAGAATCTTGTCAGAAAATCTCCATAAACGCAATGAGCTAAATATCTGAATTGGTGTATTCTAATGTTGTATGTAAACCCAAAAATAACGAAACCTCTCAATTATCTCTTCAAAACAAGCCTTGGACACATCTCCAGACGAGAATGGCAGATACTCCACAGCAGAGAGGAAAAGCTTGTACATGGTATGCAAGCTGTCGCAGAATAAATACACGTCAGGCCAGCTAAGTTTAAATCTTGGAAGTAAGCAAAAGAAATCATCAATAACAAGTTTGAGAATATAAATATTTGGGCATGTAAATATTTTACCTACTATAATACTTTCTATCGAGCTATAATAAATCTAAGATTAAATCTAGGCTTTGAATACAGATAGCTAGCAAACTAGTACGATCCAACAGAAATATGGAGAACAAAAATGAATAGCCAATAACATTTAACATATACATCATGAACTAATATGTCAAAAGATGAACAATCGAATGGGGTTCCAGATATTGTGACAATTTCCCAGATTGCAAAAACATTAAAGGGTATAAGCATACGATAGTAATACCTGCTATTCAACCTTAGTTCCATCATTTCCACGAACAAATCGATGCAAACATCACGTTCAAGCTGAGAGGCATATACTCCAACCAACTCTTCTTGCTGCTCTGAAAATAAGTACCTCACATACCTGGAACCAAGCATTAGTTTACTATGGCGGAGATAAAGTACATTCCAAAGCAAGGTACAAACATTATCTGGAAAAACATAAGATAAAAGGTTCTACTGAAGATAAATTGCCAAGTTTAACTTAAGGTAGGACAACAGCAGAAACATAGAATTAAGCCCTTGACACAATGAAAAGAAAGCATGCTACATATGCAACAGAGTATTATGAAAATTATTATGTTAACCGTCACAAAAAAAATTGATATTTGAATCCAAACAGTCAAACATGGGGTCACTCTTAAGCTACTAAGTAGGCTCAAAACGACACAAGAAATTAGTATTTTAATGGAACACTACTTACATGTTGATAATGAGATCACCAACAGTAACCAGCTTTTCCTCGAACTCATCTTCCAATTCCTCGCTGAAAAGGTATCTCATAACGAGAACAATATGTGCCCCAAAACGTATCATCTCAGGATCATCATGGGACCTAAGAGGACTAAGAAGTTATTCAAACGTTAGATGGTAAGAAAATTAAATATTTGTAGTTATCTCCACTGAATTCGTAAAAAAAAGCAACACCTCGAAACATTTTGATCTTCTTCTGAGGGTGACACCCATGACCATATAAGGTCAAGAAGATGAGCTACATTTCCACTCATGAGATTCATCTACCAAATAAACAAATATACAAATGGTTAGACAAGTAAGCAATCCTAAATTCATTTGGATAATGATAAACTATTGGCTCATGGAATGTAAGTATTCTGGAGCATGTGGGTATTCTAGATTTCTAGTTATTGGCATGAGTCACTAGAATGGTCGATAGATTATTGAGTACCAAGAATGTTACATATTTGGTGGAAAATGAAAAGACATAACAAAGATAATATCCAAATGCTTGGTTTTCTGAACAGTCATCCACTAAATTGAAAAACATGTCTAAACTAGTCAGCACACTGACAAATTGTTAATAATAGCAAACTGATCCCAGTTTCCAGCTATTCAATGTCAAACAATTAGCGTAGCTGCACTAAGCTAAATTACACCACAAGAACTTAGTACACAAAATGCATGAGGAATAATGAGTAAGTTATTCTTCATTCCTGGAAATGTAACTTACCTCAATTTGCCGATGCTGCTCCCGACATGCTCGAGAAACAGTTTCGTGAACAAGGTCACTGTATTGGAAGTCGCACGTCAAATAAGTAGGCAGACGGTGGATAAATTGGAGTACAAAAATGTTAATACCTTGAGTGGAGATTCTGCATAAGTGCAGCTATATCACGAGGTTGCTGATCCAGAACAAGGTATGGCCAATTTTCTGGACCCACTGAACTGAGCATAGGTTGGGTACCATTCATATCATCATCATACTGTTTCTCTTCTGGTCTGCTGGTTTGGTATTGAGATAATTCTAGATCCACTTGAATATCCAGCCAAGATTTTGCCATTGCCCAACAAGCTGACTATGAGATGGGAAGGAGATAGATGCATCACATGGAGGTAACAAACCAGCATCAAGGAGAGAATAGAATATTAAATCAAATTAAAAGGAAGGCTAAGAAACGTGTTGAATAAACAATATACCTCCCAGTCGGTACAGATTGGCAAGGTGCGCTTCAAGTTACTACACTGTAAAGCATATACAGCCATCTCATACCGGCCACCATCATGTTCAGCAATTTTCTGCAATAGCATTATTGATTTGGAGTTAGGTTTAACAAATCAAGTATTTGCTAGATACACACACAGAAACTAATTTAAAGGGGAAAAAAGAGTTGTAACATTTAACAAATCACGTTATTAAACATAATAGCAAAGAAACATAGTTTCAACGGCATGAGTACAGATTGTACAGTACAAGACTTCACCTCTGAAGCACAATAAGATGCCCATTTCCAAAGACGCCACTGACGTCCAATGCCACTTTCCAATTCAATGGCTTGTAGCGTTCTAGCCTTTCCATTCCTGAGCATGGCCTCCAGGGAAGGAAACATATCAATGCCACCAAAGGGGCAAAGAGTAGCAGCTCTCCATGCCTGAATATAATCAAGGCATTAGTATCACAAATAGGTAGAGATGATGCATCATAAGAAACAAGCATATACAAGCTGACCTACCTGTCCAGCAGACCGGCACAATTCACATGCCTCTTCTAATCTTCCAGCCCTTAAGAGAGTCCAGATATCTTCTAAAAGCAATTCATCTTGCTTCTGCTTATACATCAAGGAAAGGTGAATTCTGGTTTTACTAAAGGAAAACAATAGTTACTTCACCAGAAATGCTTAATGAGGAGGTATCTCTACAAAAGGTTAGCCAGGTTTATCTTCTTTGTAGTGTTTTTAATTCAGTAGTTTTTGCTTTAAATTAGTTCAGAAGTAAATTTGGAAGGTTTGCAGTGAGGTTAGGATTGAAGGTTGATGTGCTATCACACAAAGAGTATAAAAAATTAATTCTGACAAGCCCAAATGGAACAAATTGTAATGCATATTTGCAGCATTGACATATCATGTTAATCAATTGGCACCTTTCTGAAAGGATCTTTACACTGTACTTGAGATACATAGCAATGATAGCCTACCTTGTCATCAGGAAGAAGTTGGGCTCCTTCACGAGTTGGAGCATCAAAATCCACATGCTTCACTATATTAGAATCATTGTTCTTTCTTTTTAAGTACCTCTGCGTACGATGCCAAACACCAGAACTTGGTAGATATGAACCAACATGAGATCCTCTCACCTACAAAACAAAAATAAACAGAACAAAAGATGTTTGTGTTGTCAATTTGTGAGAAGTTAAAAAGATCACCTATTTCTTAAATACTAAGTTGCTCTATAGCTCATTGCGTGATTAGTGCATGCATCATTTCCTTTCATAGATTATTTGATGCTTCTAGAGTTAACTGGCTAGGATGGTGTAGAAAAGAGTTGCAATTAATATCATGAGAAGGATTAACTAGGGGCAGGTTTAAGGAATTCTAGTATCATATTGGTTTCTGTGCCTTACATTCCTGGACTGAGGGAGCACATTGTAGCTTAATATTATCAATTCAAATATGTATGTTAAGATATCATGTGAATATGCATCTCTTTATTTCACTAATTCATCTACTCATGGAACTTTCTATGTAACTTTAAGACAGGTTACTCCATTCCATCAATCATCTGCTGCTAAAGGACTAGTATTTAGAAGTTATAACAGGAAATGGAAAATACTACTCCCTCCGTTTCTGAATATAAGGCGTATAGTTTTTTGCACGAATATTAAGACGGGGGAGTTTTGCATACGGTGGACTCATTTTCCCATGATTTTTTTTTTTTTGAAGAGAGGAGTTCCTAACAATCACAAATTGCAAACAATCCTTTAAACCCCTCCATTATAAATTGAAACTTATTTTTAGAGGTGTAAAATTGTCCAAAAATCGTAAAACACCCTATATTTTGGAATTTTTCTCAAAAAACTATACGCCTTACATTATGAAACGGAGGGAGTATAATCTTAATTAAAAAACTAGCATCCCCCTCTTACCTTTTTTTCCAAATCAAGACCTTCCGAAGCAAGTCCTTCAAGCCAAAGTACAATCCGCAGACACAATTGTGCTGTATGATCTGTTGCAACATACCGGCAAGCCTCCTGATGGGATGTAGTTGGTGACTGTCAACAGAAAATAGCATCGTTTAGATGAATGTACAGACATAGGGAAAAGTGCACAGAAGAATATATTTTAATACATTCACAATTAGAAGTGCAGCTTACCACGAATAGATCTCCAGGAAGATCCTCATTTGCTGTGATGTAGCACATGAAATCATACAGGATACATAAGCAGTTTACTCACATGATAATTGATTATAGACACTGCTACTGCAAACAAAAAGGATCCATATAACAATATATTTAAGTTGTTCATCATAAAAGCTATTACCTTTGCCATAGAGGTACCAAAGAAGTGACCAAGAAGCAGCTTCATCCAGTAATAATTGTGCTTTTTGCTGCATAAGTTTATCATCTGCCATTCGAAGCTTTCCTGTGGCAGCATGCCTGAAAATTCTAAGAATTAGCCGCATATCCCCATAATGGCATCCAACCTATGGTACAAGCATCTTTCACATTGAAAAAGAAAGTTCTTGGAGCATAAGAATTATGCTTATTTGCATAATGAAAATAATGGTTGTACTGTGTAGCAGATAATGTGGCAAACAGTTGCATCTAGGAGTTGGTGAGAAGTAGAATCTAGCCAATCATCGGAAGTTATACAAAGGAAGACATTACTAGTTAAGGCAAGATAAAACCTTATTGACTCTGAAGCATTTCTACATGTCCTCTCAAATTGTAAAATCACATCTTGGAAGGGCACCAATCCTGCAAAGAACACATCAGTTAACACAATTGATACCATGAAAATTTAATCAGCTGGAATAACAGTAAAGGAGATAATTATATATATGTTATGCAAATCAAGGATATAGATCAATAGATGGATATTGCAATCACCCAATTAAGGTTTCAGGTCACCAAACAAAACTGCACGTATCTGGTCATGCTATTAATCTGGTTGGTAATAGACTACTGCTTCTGTTCTGTCAGAAAATAGACGGAAAGGGCACTTTTTTCAAGCAAACTGACAGCATGACTCAAGCACCCACTATGCTACTTAAATATTTGTGCAATTTAGTTTGCAGTGTCTTTCATTAATTATATTGCTGGTGAAAATTAAAGAAAACAAAAGGGCACAATGGCATGTACCAAATAAACATGTTGATAATAATAATAATATAGTAGTAATGATAATTACAATGTGCAAAAAAAATATCAAATTAGAACTATTAGCTACCAAAGAGATTTCACTAGCCAGATTTCATTTGTACACTGACCTTGTATCGCAGAGTCAAGAAGGGATGCAAACATTGTAAAAGTTGTTTCTCCTTCTGGTAGCATATCGTCCTCCAGCTTGACTGAATTCATTGACGACCTCACCGCCTTTCTGCCTGAAACAAAACCTGCGTCTGGTGCAGAACCGCCATCCAACGATGTCCTTCTTTTCGCTGATCCGAAGAGCTTTGATCCATCCAAACCGTCAAAGTCAGAATAATCAGCAGCCTCCTGCTTGATTTCCTCAAGTAGTAGACCAGCGTTGGGCCTCCTAGGTATGCTGTTTCCATCATGCAACACCCTTCCTTCTGAGAATCTGGAGACTGAGGTCCCCAACAGTTGGGAGTCATTTGAAGAAGATAGTCTCTTTCTGAGTAAGTTGCAAAAGAAAACAACAAAATCAGCTCGCTTAGCATGTTCTCACATTTGACAAAAGTAGGTTGCATTAACTATTCCATGCATTTTTTAGGTACACTAAGAATTCCGTCATACACAAAAAGAACTTGGTGAAGAAATATGAGCTAGAGTACTGGTAACGTCTTGCAGAGATCTTTAATAGTACAAGTGTTCAGGAATCGGGCACTTGCAAGCACAGAGGGGCCGCTACTGTGGTCACAAATACTGCATACACTTATTGTGCATTGCCCTGCGATGCCGCCAATTGGGTTGTCTAATTGTCTAGAGTGTTCCAGGCCACCAAATAACCGAGTCACAACCAAGGTACGCTTCACAGATAAATCCAATTAACTGATCACATCAGAACAGAGGTACCAAATACTTGGGAAAATTACAAACACTAAGGCCCCGCTTGGATTCCCGGTATACGGGCCGTAAATGACAGGAAATAAAACACGGAGTGTCAAACGTCCATTAATTTATGCTGGACGAGCTCCGTATTTCTCGGAGGGGAAAACGAAACGGGAATCCAAGTGCGGCCTAAGTAGCATATGGCCTGATTCCGTAGCATACTTGAGAGCACGGCACAATTGTCCAATCACAACGAATATTCGAAAATTACTGACAAGGTGGGACGAGCAGTAAGTAGCATATAGCCGGATCAGCGGCGAGTCAACCATTTGTACTAGCAGCTAAGAATCAACGACTGAACTCTATCGATTTCTCCGCTCACACTCACTCCATTTCGCCACAGGGTAACTGGTGAGACACTGCGCTCACCTCGAACCCTCTACCGAACCAGCCCAACCACTAATCAGCCAACGCCTGCGTACGAGCTCGAGACGCGGAAGGGGAAGAGGAGCGCATCTCTCACCTGTAGCGGCGGTACTCCTCCCGGAGTCGGGAGGACTCTGGGTCTAAGTAGCCCGGCGTCGACAACGGCGGCCGCCGCGGGGACGGGGACGGGGACTGGTCCACATCCATGGTCGGCAGGCGCTGGGGTCGCGGTCCCTCCCGTGCTCTGCTACAATGGCTGCGCGCCGCGAGACCTCGACACCCGAACCCTAGCGGCGAGCGCCAAACCCTCCTCTGCTTTTTTTTGGGCTCGACTGGGTAGAGTTCCGATTCGAATCTTTTCCCAAAATTCGGTCCTCTTCATTTTATGGGCCTAGCTCATGAGAGAAGCCCAGTGAAGCGGTCAGATTCGAGTCGATTTAAGCAGAGATCCATTTAGTCGATGGGTTCCCCTCGAAGGAAAATAGACCCATTCACTCCAACACACATGTTGCTGCTTCTACCCTTAAAAAAAAGATGTTCTTGCTTTCCCTCCGATTCTAATTAACTGTCGTGGAGAATCAACTGCCATAGTATAAAATCCGTATACACTTCACGGCAATTTTTATAGATCAGAGGTAGTTTCATAAAAAAATGTTATTGTTTATATTTTCTGTATAAATGATGTTTATGTTCTAAAAAATATGTTTGTGTTCATGATTTTAGTGCCTTTTAAGTGTTAGAGCTCGGTGATATTGCCCACACTACGTGATTCCCCATTCGGTGACGGAGAATGGGAAACGCCGACGGAATCGCCTATGGTTGCCACTCCGTTCACTCCAACATTGCCGCCATTGCCTACATGATGAGTAGGGAGTAGTACACCATCGGAATACGTGTTCATGGCAATAGTTTGATCCATCTCTCCACGTAGTATCATGTTTTATAACCATTATATTTGTATTATCGTCTTGGTGGATATTTAGATATGAGATGGAATTTCAGATCATGCTATACTATATATTTTAGATGTTTATGACTAGGCTGATCTTGTATGTTTGTTCTGATCAAACTAATACGCTTAGAGCGTGACATGGGGAACATGTGCGTTGGTCAGAAAGATATGTTGATCAAACATTTGGGTTACCTTTAGAATTGTCTAACTAGTGGACAAGATAGAAAACATGAATTGTTGGACTAAAAAGGCTACATACCCAAAAACATATTGGCATTGGCCCACTAAGATAAATTTAAAAGTCTAAATAAAAAGGCCAGGGCCGAAAAAGAAAAGAGCCAAAATGTTGGGCTTGCCCTATCTAGCCGATTTAACCGGCTATAGGTAATTTAAATAATCATAAACAGACGAATTATTAGGTTTGGCCAAAATAACGATCTAAGTGGATCGGACCAACTTTGAATTTTGACCTTTGGTTTCGTCATAAATTTTCCACCTGTGAACCGACGTGGTAAGGTCACGCCGTTACTGACCAAAATTTTGGTCATAAAATTTATGAACATCCATTTTGTTCATAAACTTCACAACGATTTTATTTAAAAAGGTAATAAGATATCACTAATATTTCTGACTTTCGGGTCATCAATAGGTAATAAATGGAAAATGCTGCAAATTAGTGACAAAAATGGAGGGTAAAAAATATATACATTTTTTGTAATGGACCCGGTATCGCCACGGACGCATAGACCATAATTTGATGGAAGCCACTCGGTGTCTGTCCTCAGGCAATGGGAGGAGCTACCACATGCCACTGCGCCCCCCGTAGCTTCACACCCGAGTAGAGAGTTGTTGTCGTCACTGGAAACCGGGTCTCGATCTGAGCTATCGAGGGGATGGAGTTGATGCACGTGGAGTTTGACATGTCGTCTACTGCCATGGAACCCCATGGGCAAACTTATAGTGCTTCACTTCTCTAAAATGAAACAAAAAAATCCTTTAGCCATTGAATCCGTCACAAAGCTAGCATATCAACAACATTATAACACTTGTCATGAATAACTATATATATGAATACCTTGCGCGCTGCAATAGGAATTTCATAAAAAACTTAAATTTGTATATTTGGGTTTAAGACCTATGAACATGAAGAGTATAAGACACATGATTCCCATGCGTGTTACTCTGTTACTGTAAAACCATATGAAGCAATAAGTTGTCTGCATGCGTAGGCATGATTCAATTGGTGACAATAGGCTCGGAGTGTCTACATTTAATCGACATGAAATGGTTATATATTTGACATCTTAAAATTGATGATGTGGAGAATCAGTTGTGGTGAAATAGCCAAGTGTCTACATTTTAATCAATGTGAAATGATTATGTATTTGCCAGATGATATGGAGAATTGCATGGATAAATATCCAACTTTCCGGTACTTGTATAAGTACATTTTCTATTTTTTTGTCAAAATTAATCTTAGTGTGCACAAGCCATATCCATATGAATCGATATATGTCTCGTACGATTTCTCTCTGATCCGTCAAGGGCATTTGGGCATGGCAGTACGTACAGACATTGGGATGTGGTCACACTGCAGAAGAAGATAAGAGAAGAACGCATCGATCATGTTGTGTGCAAGTGCAACACGGGCCGGCGTGCGCCCAAAGCTGTCTATCTACTGTATATCTGTTGGCAACTTGCGACCGATGCATGCGATCAGGTAACCGGCCTATGCAGTGTCGAGAAGACCTATCTGCTGGTTACACCACTCCGGCACTCCGGGTCTCCGGCCGTATTACTCTAGCTGTTTCATGCGGGTTTCTCGCAGCTGTAAATGGCGAATGTGTGTGTCATTGTTCTCGAAACAAGTCGTAGCCCCACTTTACAAAGTGGAGAGGTAGCCCTCTTTTAAAGATCCTCTAGGATAACCGATAACACGAACGTATGTGAATACGTTGTCGAAAGACAACACAGAAGACATGAATACAACACCACGACACATCAAGAACACCTAAGATCCACAACAACACCCTCGGGAGGGGAAACGGCGCTAAGCGATGCCGCTGTCTAATCCGATACGGATAGGTGTCTTCACCCGATACCCTGGCGCCACGAAGAGAAGAACCACAACGACTTCTTCAAGAAGATAGCATCACCCGTAGGCGAGGCTGCCGTCGGCACCAAAGTGTCGAGCTCTTTCAGTCGACAACTCTATCATGTCACCACGAGGCTCCCTAAATAATCGTGACGAAAAACAAGCCTTCAGATCCGCATTCGAGCGTCGCTGGTGCTATATCAGACAACGAACCCGAGCTACCCAACACTACACCCTCACCGCCCACATGACCAACTAACCAGGAAGCATAGCCACCACCGCCGCGATGATGCCCACCGTAGAGCCCATCATGCGGACCGCTATCCAGTGACGCCGCCCTAGCATCCATGTCCCGATCCACCGCCAACCCTTTGTCTTACAACACACACCAGCCATGGACATAAGAGCATAATAAAGCATCACCTTCCACTCCTAACCCCACATGAGACAGTAGTCATGGGTTACCGCCTCCAACGTAGGAGGCGATTTCCTAGCCAGTCTGAAGTCTCAGAGGGGGGCAGGTCAAAGTGGCTGGCGACGGTCGCCGTCGAGCAAGCCCTGGCGCTAGGCCTCGACGAGCTTGCACAACGCCATACCCATAGCCATGGCGTTGATCGGACATACAGTACTACGGTGTCACAAGACCGACTCAGACCACCGTAACACACGAGCAACAGCAGGTAAGAGAGCATAAACGCGACGGCTTGCACCGTCGTAGACTAGGTCGGCTCCCTGACCTGCACCCGTCGAACGACATCTACCACCACCAAACACAAACCTGACCACGAGGTGTAGCGGCGACCACATTCACCGTCGGCCGAGCTCCCACGCGACCCAAGCCTACCTGGCTACTGCCGAGCCTGCGCCACCGCAACTCACCGGGTGAGGGCAAGCGCAAATCAAGCCGCTGATGACACCCCGAGCACTTCTGCTGCCACGAACACTAGTACAGGAATTAGGGATATTAAAACTGAGCCAAATTCGAGCTCTCTCACGACCCCTGCTTTCTGTGCCGTCCGATCGTGCCTATTCTTCCACCTGTGCCGTCCGATTTCTTCCTGTGCCGAGTGTCCCTAGGGGCCGCTGCTCCCGAAAACAAATTGAAGGCCTCCCGTTCGATCTCGGACGGACGGTCTCGATGTGGCCACCTGTGCATCAACAAAAATCAGCGGCGACTCCCACCTCCCACGCCCCAACACTTCCCGCACCACATCTCTACCGGCGAAACCTAGATGCGCCGCGCGGCTGCCGTGCTCCCACCGTGCGCGCCTCCGCGCACCAGCTTCCCGCCTTCACGCCACCCCTCGGGCCCGGCGCTGGCCGGCAAGAAGGCCAAGGTGCTCCGGGGAAGCAGCTGCCGGTCTTCACGCCACTCCCGCGCTCGATCTTGACCATGGTTGGGCGTGGACGGGAAGAGGTCGTCCTCCAAGCTCCAACGCCTCCATTTTTTTGCTCCCTCCCCTCCACGATCCAGCCCTTGATCTTGCTCCTCATGGTGGCCGGTCAGTGGTCAGGCATCGGCCACGGCGGAGGCCTTCCCTGGGCCACGGGCCCCGCCCTCGAGAGCCTCTTCTCCGACGAGCAGGTGATGGGCTTCTTCAGGGGCTCGCTCGCGTTGCTCCCTCCCCTCCGCCGCTCCGCGCCGTCGCGCTCCTCGCGTACCCCCAGGTACCGATCGATCTCAATCTCAATCGCCTGCCCAGATCCGTTGAGTACTGTTTTTGTTTGGGTAGTTATTTAGATGCCACTTCTGCTGATGTTACTAACATAACTGATATTTAGAGAAACCTGAGCAGATGAGTCGCTCGGTTTCTTGCGAGAACACGCCTATACACAAGTTCACAGGCTGATGTTGGTGAACAACCTACTAGCTCTCACTAGGTGCTTGTGTTAGAGTGAAATCTGTCATAAGCATCTGTCTGTTCTGTTTCATAAGCATCAGTCTATCAGTGATCCTTCTATACTTGTTTCAAGCATGTCTCATTTGGTTTTGAATAATGTTAGCTGCAAAACCAGACAGACCACAGGTGCGGGTGCGGCGGATTTTGCAGGACATGGCGGCGCGGCTGCCTTGTGCTCTTTTTACAAAGAGAGGTTTACTGAAGGCTGAAGCGAGCCTTTGGTACTGCAAGGGCGCGGATACTATAAAGGAGATGCACGTCTTGTTGATCATATTGTCTGGAAGCCAAGGGAAGAGAATTTGGTATGCTCGAAACGTTCTGATGAATTGTGGTTGTTCTGAAATCTGTCCTTGATGTGTCATGTTAATTTTATCAGTCTGAATCATTTTGGTGGCAACGTCAGTAGCTTTTCTTTTTTTGTTGATACACCTTCTTACAAAGATAAATGTAATGTATAGTGGTACTG
The DNA here is from genome assembly GCA_026929855.1 of Poa annua. Classification (NCBI taxonomy): domain Eukaryota; kingdom Viridiplantae; phylum Streptophyta; class Magnoliopsida; order Poales; family Poaceae; genus Poa; species Poa annua. The sequence continues at coordinate 60,951,826 of CM049434.1, forward strand.
GTACCTCTCTCTTGACATCACGAGTAGAGTTAAACAAATTGAACATACTAAGTATAATTCTTGGTGATAATGTCAATTTTAGATGTGCTACATAATGCAGTATTTCACAGTGAAGTAGCATATCCTTTTCTTGATTATTGGGGTGCCTAAATTTTCTGCACCTTTTCTAACATGAAAATATTCCTAAGCAATATCTACCTGTACTGGGAGCACAAACTGTCGTGACAATAGCTTTTCTTTTTTTGCTGATACGCATTCTTACAAAGATAAATGTAATGTGTAGTGGTACCTCTCTTGACATCAGGAGTAGAGTTAAACAAATTGAACAAACTAAAGCATAATTCTTGGTGATAATATCAATTTTAGATGTGGTACATAATGCAATATTTCACAGTGAGGTAGCATATCCTTTTCTTAATGATTGGGGTGCCTAAATTTTTCTGCACCTTTTCTAACATGAAAATATGCCTAAGCAATATCTACCACTACTGGGAGCAGCACCTGTCGTGCACAGGTTCATTTCCGTAGCAGTTAACCTTTTTGAATTTGCCGATTTGACAGTGTCATGTAGAGATGAAGTCATTGCATTTTGTCCCACACTTCGACATTCTATCAAATGAAGGAACCTGTAGTGGCGTGTGCTGTGATCCCTCCAACAAAATGTATCCGAAGGTTCATTTTTTTCATACTCATCCTACATTTATTGTCTTTGATATAATTTTTATATACTCCTTAATAAAGTTAAGATCGGTGACTAGGCTTAAAGACTGCCACCTCTTCTGTCATATGATTCAGTTGCCGCACCACCTCTTCTGTCATATGGGCCAATCCACATGGGCTAATCTGTTGATGGAGTATAATTTCCACCAGGATTGTTTTAGTCACCTGTGCTACAACGCTACTTAATCAACATATCCAAGATGTACAATTTATACTACCTGCAACTATAGATGATGATTGTTTTAGTCAGGTAGGTAAGCATCTTGACCTGACCAATTATCTCTCCTAGCATTGCAGTCTTGGAATTTGTCGATGAAATTCTGATCAATCAGGTAAAACCTTTGGAGCCAAATAATATATTCCGAAATTTGAAGAATAGTTAGTTATATCCAGGTGAACATTGGACATTGTTTAGTTATGCTGAAATACTCTTTATAGTGGTGTATTACAACTACTTATGACATAATCTGGAAATATTTCAAATCCTAATTTGTATTTTACTGTATTAGGCACTACTTTTCATTTCGGTTTTGTCACCTTTTGTTATTGTGGATCGGGGATTGCATATATGATCTGCAATAGATCACTATCTGAAACTGGCTTGTATTGCTGTCTTTTCCACATTCGTTTGCAAAGCTCTTCCCCTGTTTGTTCATAAAACTTATGGCTGGGTTGTTGTCCAACCTTTGTATATAGTCCCTGTTCACATGTCGCAGTTGTATCCTAAATGTAAATATTGAAAGATATCCTTATCGTTGCACCAAGTTGTGTTTGTTAAATGTAAGATCTTGCTGATGTGAAACTCGTGTGGTACTTTTTACTATATAATCTGTTTCTTTTATTTGAGTGGAAGATCCTTAAGCTGTGAATGTTTGTTTATTACTATATTATTACCAATTGCTAAATTGTGTGTTTAGTATCGAGTGAAATTTGAGTATACCTTTATTGAGGTTAGCTTAAATTTCCTCAAAATACACTTCAAAATGGACGGGTGCGGCAACGCGCGCCTACATGATCTAGTAGGCTACTGTTGTCGAACAGGTAGGCATACAAGTGGACGGTCCGGCGGAAAGGCGGACATCCGCTAGGCACTGATGTTAGTTGATGATCAACGAATTGTTAAATGAATGAGTTAAATATGAAGTAAAACAAACATGTATCTAATCGGAGCAGACGTCCAGACGTCCGCCCACATGCCTACGAATGGCGTACGGACGTAAGTGCTACGCTGGAGAACAGATTTGTATGCCAACGCTAAGGTAGGTTACCGTTGGCGTACAAACGCTTCTTCGCCAATGGTAGCGCCTATAGCACTGGCGCACTCGCTCGTGCCAACGGTACAATCTCTGGATAATGTGGTGTACATCAGTAAAAAAAATATATGTACGCTAGGTATTTTTTGTAATTATGTTTTTTAGAAAATCGTATTCCGGCAGTACATGCATCATATGCAGTATAAATGCGATATATTCAGTTACAGTTGACCAAAACAGTATAAATAGACAATTTCGGAAGTACAAATCGATAATTGACCAAATTGTTGGTTCATCCAAAATGACTAAGTGAGCAAAAGCTGTCATACACGAATACATCGAGTCGGTAGGTTACCTCATAAGGTTTCGAAAGAAATAATCATCTAAATTACAATCACATATAAGCTAGGGAACCGCAATGACGCTGAGGGGGTCACGATGAAGTTGTGTTTCGACCATCCGGTTATTCCTCTCTTCCGCTAGCATGTAGGTGGTTCAAGTACTAAGCTTTAGCCTCCTCCTTACTCCCACTTCTTTATCTCTATACATAAAACAGATAAAAATGATAGGCAATGAAAAGCAAAAGTTCACATGTCTGCAAATAATAATTAAATGGATGCAGAAGATGTAAAGTACAGACAAAAAAAAGGTCAACTCAAAAACACGTCTCATACTTAGATTGAACACACAAATTTCAAGGATGGTGTGAGTGAACCAAGTAGGGGATGTACAAGATGTGTATTCGTGCATATCACAAGGCTCAATAGCACCACCTCTAGATCACACAGTACCACATTTCAATCATTGGCATTCTAACAAAAGACAAACTAATAATAACGACTTGGATTTATGCCCCAAACTTAGATTGGACACATATAAATACAGAGATGGTGCTAGCGTGCCAAGTAGGATGCACAAAATGTGTATTCGTACATATCACAAGACTCGCTAGCACCTTAATTTGATAAGCACACAAGATGATAACCGAGGCGAGTCCACCGAGAAAGTGATGTGTGATGCTTGTGGAAGAGAGATCTAATCTAGAGGTTAGGAGTGGTTTGGGGGAAATGGTGGAGAGTGGAAGAGGGAGAGATATTTGGTTGATTTATTTCTAAATTTATTGGTCAAAGTAGGGAAGGAGATGAGGAATAAGTTAAAAATAAGAAGTCTCAAGCTAGTGAGAGAAGGGGGCGACCAATAATGGTGGTGAGAGGTGGGTGGTGCGGTTTAACTCAACTTCCAGGTAACCGCTAGCGTACAACCATTCTTGTCAGCCAGCGGTACCCAAATTACCGCTGACGTATATAAATAGAGGCCCGCCAACGGTAAGGGTGTACCCAAGCGAACTAGCGGGGCTAACAACCGCTGGCAAACACTCTAATTTGTACGCCAGTGGTAATTTGGGTACCGCTGGCGGACAACGTATGGTGTACGCCTTCGATAGTTAGCCCGGGCCCGGGCTCGCACCTACCTCTGGCAAACACGTACCGCTGGGGTACAATTTTTGTTGTCCGCTAACGGTAATACCGTCGATGTACGCATATGTGTGTTCGTCAGCGATAGGCTGATGGCTATAGCCAGTTTCCTACTAGTGGAAGTCTCCTGCACAAGCACCATGTATAGTTATCGCCTCCTAGAGCCCGGTCGCTGCACCGCCGCCCTTGCACAGGCCCTCCGCCTGTCTGCGCAGTCCCGTGGCACCTGCCGTTATGCGAGGAGAGGAATACCCGACGCTAACAGGCTTCGCTGGGCCGCGCCCTCTGGCGGTAGGTAGGGAGGGGAGAAGGAGAGTAGGTGTAACATCCCAATACCTTGGAATGTTTAAAAATCACTAAAATTTTAAAATTTTGTTTTTGATTAATATATAACATTAATTACCTATGAAAAACCAACTATGAAGGAATTCAAGCATCTTCAAAAAGCTTAATGATTCAAATATCTCAAGTAAGCACTATCTTCAAAAATGGATTCAAGTTAAACATTTTATTATGCAGTGTATTTCTTAAGATTCAATATATATAATTGACAAATGATTTACAAATTTTAAAAGTCCTTTTCATATAATAAAAAGTTTCATTATAAGTATTGGTTTTTAAACACTTAGGCTTGTCTTTGATAAACCCAAAAACCATAATTGCAAAGTGCTCGAAATAATCTAAAGTTTGCCACTTTTCAGAACGTTGTAACTCATTTAAAACATGATCTAATTACTAAAATAGTTTTGATGCATAAACCTGAGTTTACAATAAAGTTGATAACTCACCTTCTTGGAGTTTATGTCTTTAAAACTTAATGTATATTTTATGATTATTTGGTTGATCCAAATATGCCTTACATTATTTTAATCCACCATCAAAACATAAAAGGATTCCCCTACTAAATTCAACATAAGGAATGAATTAAAGAATGAATATTCTCAAATGTATTTTATGGAGTTTCAAATGATTTATCACATTTAAGACTACATTTTGCACAAAGTATTTTGTTTTGGAAAATGAGTCCAAATATAATTCTATTTCATTCCAAGTTTCAGTGCTAGGTGAATTACTATTCTACTAGAGGTAAAAATATTTTTAGTTTGAAAAACAAGTTTAAAATGACTTATATTCATGTATAAGTATTGTGATATTTTCATAAATTTTATTTAGCCACAAACAAGTTTATTAAAGTCTTATTTTCAAATTTGGCAAAAGGTGCCAAATTTGTATTAAACCAATATTTCAAAAAAATTTTAAAGTGTTTAAAACATACCCAAAAATGGTTTAACACAAAGACATGATTTTTACAAATTTGTAGAAATTTATTTGGCTTGAATTGGACACTTAAATCCAAAGTTATAAAAGAAATAAGAAAAACAGAAAAGAAAAAGAAAAATACCTGTGACGTCACCGCTGACGTCTGCACGTCTTCAACCTCCGACCGAGAAATCCGCCTCCGATTCGTTTCGAAAATCCGAGCGTAATCTTCGCGATTTGTTCGCCCCGTTCGCCCCTTTAAATACCGCACCCCCGCCACCGTCTTTCCCCTCTTCTTCCCCTTCAAATCCCGCCGCCAGGCTGTCGCTATCGCTCGCCGGAGCTGCACGGCAGCCGCCGCGATTTTTTTCAAACCCGGTGAGGTGAGCTCGTGTCCTTCCCCGAGACCGTGCCACACCGTTTCCCCACGTCCGTGTGCATCTCGTCACCCCTTCCCCCTTCCCTTTCCGCAGCCGTTCGTCGAGGACGAACTCGACCGAAGCTTCGCCGGCGTGAGGAGCCCTCCGGCCATGCGTCGCCGCCGTTCGGAGAAGCAATCGGCGCCGCCACAGCGCCCACCGTCTCCATCGCGACCTTCCGCATCCCGCCGTCGTCTCCCCGGAGCAAGGAGACAACCGGAGCGCCGTCGCCGTCCACGCCCGAGGCCGCGCCGCCGTCCGGAGCGCCGCCACGGTACGGTCAGTCATCCCAGATCCGTCCGATCTAAAACGTATGGCCAGGATTAGATGCGTTTAGTCGAACCGGTACAGATTGCTCAGATTCGTCAGATCTGGATCGGACGATCCAGATCGCCCGAGCCGAGCCGAGCCACGGCTTAAGCCGAGCCGAAGCCGAGCCCAGCCCAGCCAATCGTAGCACGCCACGTGGCCCCGTCTGTTTTTCTGTTTTAGCTCCGAATAAAATTTATTGATCCTTTTACAGAAAAGCCCCTGCCACTTAGATTTATCATAACTTTTTAACCCCTGATCCAAATTGGACAAATTTTATATCAAATGAAAGCCCTTGACCGGTGGAATCTTTTGGAACTTTTAGAATTCAAATTTCACTAGCTTAATCAGTTTCCATTTTCAAATTTAGAGTTTGAGTATATTTGACTTAGATTCAAATTCATAAGTCCAAAATTTGCAAATAAAATGTTTTTGGAAAGCTTAAGATATGTAGAATAATGATCGACTATTATAAATAATGTTTGAACAATTTAAAATGAATTTAAAAATCAGAGACTTATTTTGATAAAATTTGGCATACTATAAGTCTTCATTAGTATTTTTTAAATTATTTCCTTTGCACAAATGTCATAAATAATTGTCCTTGTCCAGAGAAAACTCAAATCCATGTTTATTAATTTTTTTTCATAACATTAATAAGTAAGGGGTGTTTAAAACCTTTAAGTGATATTAGTACACTTATAGGTGTTTATAAATGTTATTGGTTAATTAGGTGCTAATAAAAATGTGATTTAAAACTTTATGCCAGTGCTAATAACTAGGTTAATATTTCATACTATGAACTTTTAAGTTGGGGGTTAAAATGTTTAGATATGATGAATTAATAAATCCTGTTATTTAAATTATGTTAAAACCCTTTTCCAAAATTATGTGTATTCTTGTGATCAATGTCAAAACTAAAATTTGATTAAATCTTTTGGAACATAAAACTTGTATAGATGTGTTTTATAAATATGTTAGAATATTCCCAAATTGCAAACTAGATTCCAAAATTTGATAAACACTTTTACCTTAACGGTTGTGTGGTACAGTTTGTTTAAGACCAATCCTTTAGGATCTATGGAACACCCTTTTAGTCTTTTCAAATTGGAAATGTCATTAGGACTTCAGACCATACATTTACCAAAATGGCAAACCCCAAGCTCAAGCACATTAATTCTTTTTGCATATTGAATTATGTGACACCCTTGACCAAATCCTTTTGCGGAGACTTGTTATGCTGGTAAATTCTGTATGATATGTGCTTGTTGAAATGCCTGTTTATTGGATGCCTTCATACTGTATAGATTGAACAGAGTGCAACGTTCGTTATGACAAAGAGTGTGTGAGAAACGACAACATTCAACAGGCAAGTGATACCATAAAAGACCCATTATTTTATACTATTGCATTTCTAGTATTTTTAGTAGTATGCATGACAGGATTACTACTGTTATATATTATGCTATGCAAACCATTTTAGGATATCCATATGACCACCTTAGTAGTGACCTATTATAATTTAGTGGAATTACTTGCTTTAAAAATGATTGTTTTATGGTAGATGATATAAGTGAAAATTCCACTAAATTAATTAACCGCCTCGGTGGATTGGTTCGATTGAGGAGGTTTCAAGTTGAGTGGCTACTCAGGGGCCAGTTCTGCGGCGGCCTGAGTTTGCTCACTTGTGGAAGGCCACCCAGGGCTATGAGATTTGATGTTGCACTGCGTCTAGTCGCTTACCGTGCAACCATTGGTCATATGGCTCTGTCTTGACGGAGTAAGTTGATGTGGACCTTGGTCAAGAGATTGATGGTGGTAGGGTTGATAGTACGGTGGTAATCTCTTAGTATGATCATGGGAAAACAACTTCTGAAAAGTCTCGTCTCGATCTTCTCCTTTTCCTCCTCACTAAATGAGTGTAGAGGATAGTATGGGTTGATTGGGTCTAATGGTGAAAGTGCACACACTCTCGAGAGTTAAAATCTAAGATCTTAGCCGTGTCCCCGGCATCGGACAAATTGAGTGACTACACAAGGCTGTCTATGGAAAATCTCTTCATTCCAATTTCATTATAAAATTTGATGGGTGAACAAGGGTCTTGCTAAGATGAAAATGTCTTTTACAAATACAGGACAAAATTGGCTTTATGCAAATCAGCCTTGAACTCCACCAGCCAAATATGCATGTAGTAATAGTCTTGCCATTTATATCCACCATAGTATCACTTGCCACCACAATTCAAGTGTGCTGACCCTTTATAGCTGGGCTGCAACTAAACCTTGCAGGTTCGACAAACGATGAGTGAGGTTTTGATAGGATTTTTAGTCTACAACCAACATGCTTTGCCTGTGGCACATGAAGATGATGAGGCTCATTGTATCTACTGCTTTCCGCTACTATACTTTGTATTTTGCTAGCCTTTTAAGGTTATGCAAGCTGTAATGTATGTTGTAACACTGGATCATGCGATTTAATAAAGTATTTGACACTTTTGCATGATATACATCTTAAAACTGTGGTGCTAGCATTTGATCCAGGGACTAGCACATTAACACAGGGATCTCCACCCTATAATAAAAGGTGAGATCGCTACAGATGGTATCAGAGCACTGTGTTGCCTGTAGGTTCGAGACCCTAGGTTTGGATAGAAATAACTTTTGACCATAGGATTGAAAATCTATTTTTATTCACTTTACTAAACTAAATATATAATTCATTTTCTCTTTCTTGTACTCCTCGTCTACTATCAACCTTCTGAAAATGTCTCCTCTTGTTCTAGATGACCATGTTCTTATACTCTGAGTCTGATACTACATATGGATATCTCAGTATCAATACTAAGCACTACATGGACGACCATTGAAGAACTGGGATTCGGCAAAGACTTCAAAGATGTCCAAGAACTGGAAGAATTTGAAGCACTTAACAAGGAGTTAGACTAGAGACCACCATTTAATTAGAACAACGATATCGTGTTAGTGTATTGTTCATACCAACTTAGGTTGTATGTCGATACAAAATTGATTGCCTGTTTATGTTTGAATCTTGTTGCTTGGTGTTTGTTAGATACTGTTTGTAGAAATTGCATTGATCGGATGTGATTGGGTAGGATTTTTCCTTAGTATCTTTCTATCTCTACTCATCCATGCTAAACCCAACAAGATGCCATCCCTATCCTTGGATTGAACTACTGAGCCAAGAAGAATGGATAGAATTATGAAATTAAAGTTTATAAGTTAAGATGACATGGAAAGTCTATCATACCAAGGAGAAGTAGTGTTAAAGAGACAACCTCTTTTGAGATCTTATTGTGTAGGAATTACGCAACCCACTAGTATGAGGATCGACAGTCTAGTTCAGGATTTGTCTTACAGAATGGGAACATTCTGTGAGATAAGTAAGGTCTGACCGAGTGTTAGATTACGTGATTCACCAATTTACATGTGGGAGGAATGATATGGGTGCAGGATGGATTGATCACCATTCCTACTACTTCTATTATTCACACTCACTATGTTGGATTGATGAATTATGTGTACCTTGAACCCTAGTGGAGGGATGACGATGTTAAACCTAAACCATAGGAAGGTAGAATATATATAACCCGGTGTGAGGCAAGTGTTGCCAAAAACGTATGATTATACGGTGAGGATGACCACAAGCAAGGTTTTGGAGATTTCTACAATCGAAGATTCGCCTACCATGAGAGTTATGTTAGTTGCTTCAAATTTGGAAATTCTAAAGATGAAGCACATGGAGAACATAAAGTGATTTGGGATTTAGAGGTCGTCGTGAAATCCTCTTGGCTTGGCTTTCATATTGACCCAGGAATGAACCTTCAATATCGAAAGCAGTTCAAGGGACTTCTGATATCATACAACCCTACCATGATGGAAAAGTTCGACTCAAGGATTGAATAAAAGATTTCAGACGGGCAAAATATTCTTTTAAGGGTGGTAGCCACTCAGATGCTATAAACCAGTTTTCCAAACCCAATTATCTTTCTAGCCTCTCGAATCTCGGGACGAGATTCCTTTTAAGGGTGGTAGTCTGTAACATCCCAATACCTTGGAATGTTTAAAAATCACTAAAATTTTAAACTTTTGTTTTTGATTAATATATAACATTAATTACCTATGAAAAACCAACTATGAAGGAATTCAAGCATCTTCAAAAAGCTTAATGATTCAAATATCTCAAGTAAGCACTATCTTCAAAAAGGGATTCAAGTTAAACATTTCATTATGCAGTGTATTTCTTAAGATTCAATATATATAATATACAAATGATTTACAAATTTTAAAAGTCCTTTTCATATAATAAAAAGTTTCATTATAAGTATTGGTTTTTAAACACTTAGGCTTGTCTTTGATAAACCCAAAAACCATAATTGCAAAGTGCTCGAAATAATCTAAAGTTTGCCACTTTTCAAAATGTTGTAACTCATTTAAAACATGTTCTAATTACTAAAATAATTTTGATGCATAAACCTGACTTTACAATAAAGTTGATAACTCACCTTCTTGGAGTTTATGTCTTTAAAACTTAATGTATATTTTATGATTATTTGGTTGATCCAAATATGCCTTACATTATTTTAATCCACCATCAAAACATAAAAGGATTCCCCTACTAAATTCAACATAAGGAATGAATTAAAGAATGAATATTGTCAAATGTATTTTATGGAGTTTCAAATGATTTATCACATTTAAGACTACATTTTGCACAAAGTATTTTGTTTTGGAAAATGAGTCCAAATATAATTCTATTTCATTCCAAGTTTCAGTGCTAAGTGAATTACTATTCTACTAGAGCTAAAAATATTTTTTGTTTGAAAAAGAAGTTTAAAATGACTTATATTCATGTATAAGTATTGTGATATTTTCATAAATTTTATTTAGCCACAAACAAGTTTATTAAAGTCTTATTTTCAAATTTGGCAAAAGGTGCCAAATTTGTATTAAACCAATATTTCAAAATAATTTTTTTAAAGTGTTTATAACATACCCAAAAATGGTTTAACACAAAGACATGATTTTTACAAATTTGTAGAAATTTATTTGGCTTGAATTGGACACTTAAATCCAAAGTTATAAAAGAAATAAGAAAAACAGAAAAGCAAAAGAAAAATACCTGTGACGTCACCGCTGACGTCTGCACGTCTTCAACCTCCGACCGAGAAATCCGCCTCCGATTCGTTTCCAAAATCCGAGCGTAATCTTCGCGATTTGTTCGCCCCGTTCGCCCTTTAAATACCGCACCCCCGCCACCGTCTTTCCCCTCTTCTTCCCCTTCAAATCCCGCCGCCAGGCCGTCGCTATCGCTCGCCAGAGCTGCACGGCAGCCGCCGCGATTTTCTTCAAACCCGGTGAGGTGAGCTCGTGTCCTTCCCCGAGACCGTGCCACACCGTTTCCCCACGTCCGTGTGCATCTCCTCACCCCTTCCCCCTTCCCTTTCCGCAGCCGTTCGTCGAGGACGAACTCGACCGAAGCTTCGCCGGCGTGAGGAGCCCTCCGGCCGTGCGTCGCCGCCGTTCGGAGAAGCAATCGGCGCCGCCACAGCGCCCACCGTCTCCATCGCGACCTTCCGCATCCCGCCGTCGTCTCCCCGGAGCAAGGAGACAACCGGAGCGCCGTCGCCGTCCACGCCCGAGGCCGCGCCGCCGTCTTCCCCATCGCCGATGACCGGAGTGCCACCACGGTACGCTCAGTCATCCCAGATCCGTCCGATCTAAAACGTACGGCCTGGATTAGATGCGTTTAGTCGAACCGGTACGGATTGCTCAGATTCGTCAGATCTGGATCGGACGATCCAGATCGACCGAGCCGAGCCGAGCCACGGCTTAAGCCGAGCCGAAGCCGAGCCGAGCCCAGCCAATCGTAGCACGGCACGTGGCCCCGTCTATTTGTCTGTTTTAGCTCCGAATAAAATTTATTGATCCTTTTATAGAAAAGCCCCTGCCACTTAGATTTATCATAACTATTTAACCCCTGATCCAAATTGGACAAATTTTATATCAAATGAAAGCCCTTGACCGGTGGAATCTTTTGGAACTTTTAGAATTCAAATTTAACTAGCTTAAACAGTTTCCATTTTCAAATTTAGAGTTTGAGTATATTTGACTTAGATTCAAATTCATAAGTCCAAAATTTGCAAATAAAATGTTTTTGGAAAGCTTAAGATATGTAGAATAATGATCCACTGTTATAAATAATGTTTGAACAATTTAAAATGAATTTAAAAATCAGAGACTTATTATGATAAATTTTGGCATACTATAAGTCTTTATTAGTATTTTTTAAATTATTTCCTTTGCACAAATGTCATAAATAATTGTCCTTGTCCAGAGAAAACTCAAATCCATGTTTATAAATTATTTCCTTTGCACATTAATAAGTAAGGGGTGTTTAAAGCCTTTAAGTGATATTAGTACACTTATAGGTGTTTATAAATGTTATTGGTTAATTAGGTGCTAATAAAAATGTGATTTAAAACTTTATGCCAGTGCTAATAACTAGGTTAATATTTCAGACTATGAACTTTTAAATTGGGGGTTAAAATGTTTAGATATGATGAATTAATAAATCCTGTTATTTAAATTATGTTAAAACCCTTTTCCAAAATTATGTGTATTCTTGTGATCAATGTCAAAACTAAAATTTGATTAAATCTTTTGGAGCATAAAACTTGTATAGATGTGTTTTATAAATATGTTAGAATATTCCCAAATTGCAAACTAGATTCCAAAATTTGATAAACACTTTTACCTTAACGGTTGTGTGGTACAGTTTGTTTAAGACCAATCCTTTAGGATCTATGGAACACCCTTTTAGTCTTTTCAAATTGGAAATGTCATTAGGACTTCAGACCATACCTTTACCAAAATGGCAAACCCCAAACTCAAGCACATTAATTCTTTTTGCATATTGAATTATGTGACACCCTTGACCAAATCCTTTTGCGAAGACTTGTTATGCTAGTAAATTCTGTATGATATGTGCTTGTTGAAATGCCTGTTTATTGGATGCCTTCATACTGTATAGATTGAACGGAGTGCAACGTTCGTTATGACAAAGAGTGTGTGAGAAACGACAACATTCAACATGCAAGTGATACCATAAAAGACCCATTATTTTATACTATTGCATTTCTAGTATTTTTAGTAGTATGCATGACAGGATTACTACTGTTATATATTATGCTATGCAAACCTTTTAGGATATCCATATGACCTCCTTAGTAGTGACCTATTATAATTTAGTGGAAGTACTTGCTGCAAAAATGATTGTTTTATGGTAGATGATATAAGTGAAAATTCCACTAAATTAATTAACCGCGTGGGTGGATTGGTTCGATTGAGGAGGTTTCAAGTTGAGTGGCTACTCAGGGGCCAGTTCTGCGGTGGCCTGAGTTTGCTCACTTGTGGAAGGCCACCCAGGGCTATGAGATTTGATGTTGCACTGCGTCTAGTCACTTACCGTGCAACCATTGGTCATATGGGCTCTTTCTTGACGGAGTAAGTTGATGTGGACCTGGGTCAAGAGATTGATGGTGGTAGGGTTGATAGGACGGTGGTAATCTCTTAGTATGATCATGGGAAAACAACTTCTGAAAAGTCTCGTCTCGATCTTCTCCTTTTCCTCCTCACTAAATGAGTGTAGAGGATAGTATGGGTTGATTGGGTCTAATGGTGAAAGTGCACACACTCTCGAGAGTTAAAATCTAAGATCTTAGCCGTGTCCCCGGCATCGGACAAATTGAGTGACTACAGAAGGCTGTCTATGGAAAATCTCTTCATTCCAATTTCATAATAAAATTTGATGGGTGAACAAGGGTTGGGAGTTCACTGATGTCTATCAGTGGTACTCATTAATTATAGTTTAGTAAAGATGTTCACTGATGTCTATCAGTGGTACTCCTTGCTAAGATGAAAATGTCTTTTACAAATACAGGACAAAATTGGCTTTATGCAAATCAGCCTTGAACTCCACCAGCCAAATATGCATGTAGTAATAGTCTTGCCATTTATATCCACCATAGTATCACTTGCCACCACAATTCAAATGTGCTGGCCCTTTATAGCTGGGCTGCAACTAAACCTTGCAGGTTTGACAAACGATGAATGAGGTTTTGATAGGATTTCGAGTCTACAACCAACATGCTTTGCCTGTGGCACATGAAGATGATGAGGCTCATTGTATCTACTGCTTTCCGCTGCTGTACTTTGTATTTTGCTAGCCTTTTAATGTTATGCAAGCTGTAATGTATGTTGTAACACTGGATCATGCAATTTAATAAAGTATTTGACACTTTTGCATGATATACATCTTAAAACTGTGGTGCTAGCATTTGATCCAGGGAATAGCACATTAACACAGGGATCTCCACCCTATAATAAAAGGTGAGGTCGCTACAGTAGGATGGGTTCCACAACAGCGACACTAGGGTCTCACGAGACGCGCGTCGCAAGAGCTGTTCTCTCAAAACCGTAAGTAGTTATCAGGATCATGTGCCATTGTTCTTGTTCTGGTCACACCATTCCAAATTATTCTACCTAGTTAACTCGGAGTAATATGAAGAATTCTGACTTGCGTCTTTTTGTTAGAGTAATAACGTATTAAGATTGCGAAACGAGACCAGCTCAGCTGGTTTGGTTCCTTCTGGTGGAACCTGGCCACCCAGGTTCAAGTCCCTGACTTGGCATGGGTGCTCGCATCTTTTAGGATTTAACCGGATTTATGCTTTCAGTGGTAAGTGACGTACCCGTGAACAGCGAGACGCTCGTGGTGACTTCGTCAACCTCAAGATCTGCCGGACCAGTCTCTCGGAGGTGCTCTGATACGTCTCAAACGTATCAATAATTTCTTATGTTCCATGCTTATATTATACCAATTGCTACATGTTTTATATGCACTTTATATCACTTTTATGCATTTTCTAGGACTAAACTATTAACAAGATGTCACAGTGCCAGTTCCCTATTTTCTGATGTTTTTGGTTTCAGAAAAGCTGTTAAGGAAATATTCTCGGAATTGCACGAAACAAAAGCCAGAAACCCTATTTTCCCCGGAAGCATCCAGAACACCGAAGAGGGGCAAGAGGGGGGCCACAGGGAGCCCACACCTGGTGGTGGCGCGGGTCCCCCCTACCGCGCCATGATGTGGTGTGGGGCCCACGGCCCTCCACCGACGTCGCCCTTTCGCCTATTTAATCCCCCCGACAAATAAACCCTGGGTACCCGATCAGAAATCCACGAAACATCCCGCCGCCGTCGTCAACCCTAGTTCGGGAGGGTTCTGCAGATCTTCCTATCACCCTGCCGGAGAGGGGAATCATCACCAGAGGGCTCTACATCACCATGCCCGCCTCCGGACTGATGCGTGAGTAGTTCATCCTTGGACTATGGGTCCATAGCAGTAGCTAGATGGTTGTCTCCTCCACTTGTGCTATCATGTTTAGATCTTGTGAGCTGCCTAACATGATCAAGATCATCTTATTGTAATACTACATGTTGTGTTTGCTGGGATCCGATGAATATTGAGTACTATGTCATTTGCTTCATAATATATTATGTGAGTGCGTTATTTATGATCTTGCATGCTCTCCGTTGCTAGTAGATGCTCTGGCCAAGTAGATGCTTGTGACTCCAAGAGGGGGTATTTATGCACGATAGTGGGTTCATGTCTTCATTTAATCTGGGGGAGTGATAGCAACCTCTAAGATTGTGAATGTACTGGTGCTACTAGGGATAAAACAGTAGTGCTTTGTCTAAGGATAATTGTGCTACTTACATTACACACTTTGCCTAATGCAATAATCTGTTGCGTGCAACTTAATACTGAAAGGGGTACGGACGTTAACCGGAAGGTGGATTATTAGTCATAGATGCGGTTGGAACGGTCTATGTATATTGTTGTAATGCCCAAATGAATCTCACACTAGACACCATGACATGTACATGCATCATTATGCAATTCTTTATTTTGTCAATTGCCCAGCTGTAATTTGTTTACCCACATGTATGCTATTATTTATTTATGGAGAGACACCACTAGTGAACTGTGGACCCCGGTCCATTATTTTACATTGATAATACAACCTACTGCAAACACTGTTCTCATTCATTCTCTGCAAACAAACATCATTTTCCACACTATACGTCTAATCCTTTGTTATAGCAAGCCAGTGAGATTGACAACCTCACTGTTAAGTTGGGGCAAAGTATCTTGGTTGTGTTGTGTGCAGGTTCCACGTTCGTTGTTGACACCGATAGTGCGCCCTGCCAACGTCAGCTTCAACAACCTTCAGAAGAGTCTTCGTCTCCTACTGGATTGATAACCTTAGTTTCGTACTGAGGGAAAACTTCCTGCTGTGCTCATCATACCTTCCTCTTGGGGTTTCCCAACTGCGAGGAGAAGATCAACTCCCTGCACATCAAGACTTTTTCTCGCGCTGTTGCCGGGGAGAAGAAGCACTTCTGCAAGGGGAGACTCTCACTTCCAATCTTTTTATTTTGTTATTGTCTTGCTTAGTTTATTTTTATTACTGTCTTGTTTGCTTTTTATTATTAAAAACACAAAAAATTAGTTTCTTGCATCTAGTTTATTTCGGTTCGTTATTATGTCTAGTTCTTTACCTGCTATCAATGGATTCTTTATTTGATAAAAAAATATTATTGGCACGGTGGGTTCACGAAGGAACAACAAAATTATTATAAGGAATACCGCTTGTCTCAAAAAGGGAAATATTTATGGGAACAAATAAGTAGATTGAATTATTTTGCTAAGAACTTGTGTTCTACATATGATGAATCCTACTGCTTTAATGAATCTTTTTGTTGTAGAAGGCATAAACACCTCCCTTTCCAATGTGATTATAATGATAATGAAACCTTGGCTGCTTATGCTAAAGGAAACTATGACTTTGGTAATCTTGAACAAATTGAAGAATTTGTTGTTTTTAAGGGTGCCTATGAAATTGTTGGTTATATTCAAAATGATGATGCTCCTTGTAAAACTGAGAATTATGCTATACTTGGTTACTGTCTTGAATATTACAATGATAATCCTTATATCACTAAATTTCTTGAGAAAACTTATTCTCCAGAACAACTTGTTTCCTTTTAGGGACCTGTGGAAGAAGAAATTGTTGAACCTGAAAGCTCATTAGATGTAAAAGAGGAGGAGAGTGATGAACAAAAGCAGGAAGAATGGATTAGCTACCCATGGCTACCTTCTAATGAGAGTAACTCTTCATCTCTTACATTATTTGATTGCCCTCGATGCCTACCTAAGGAGGAAGAATTCTATATTGTCGAATGTGATGATTCTATGGTCATATATGATAACCCATGCTATTATGATGAAACTAACAATGCTCCTTTCCTTTTTAATGATGCTACTAGTGAACTTGTTGATGATAATGAGGAGTGTTGCTTAAATATGCTATATGATAATGCTTTAGATGATGGTCCTATGCTTATTGATAATCCTCTATGTTTAGAAGTTGTTACTTTTTTATGTGAGGATAAAAATGATATATTTGCTGCTTGTGATGGTACTCTTACTCATGAGAATCCGACTTTGTTCTTGAATTCTCCTAATTACACCATGAAGGAGAAATTTGCTTATGTTGAGAAATACTTATGTGGTTCGCAATTGTCTCTAGTTCCAAATCTTTGTTGCAACCATGATCTTAAACTTGATATTGATCTTAATAACTATTTTGAAAGAGGGAAGCATGCTAATGAATTCCAAAATAAATTTAATGATCCTCTTTATGTGCCTATATTATCTAAGTTGAATGATTCTTGTGGTTATATGGTTAAATTTATTTCTACTACTTGCAACTATTATGAGAGAGGAGAATATGGTTGTAGAATTTTTCATGGTATTAAAACACCTCTCTATATGCTGAAAGTTTTGAAGTTATTCTTGTTTAATCTTCCTATGGTTGTCACTTTGTTCTTTGTGAATTTATTTGTGTACAAGATTCCTATGCATAGGAAGTGGGTTAGACTTAAATGTGTTTTGAATTTGCTTCTTGATGCTCGTTTTTCTTCATTTTCTATTTTCATGAGAGCATCATTACAACTATCAAGCCTAGCTGAAAGGCATTAAAGAAAAGCGCTTATGGGAGACAACCCATTATTTTATTTCTGTCATTTTTCTTTTATTTGAGTCAAGGAACATGCTTATCTCTGTAGCAATTCCTTTGTATCTTTATTTATCGCATTTTTGTGTCAACTAAAACCTCTAGTAGGAAGTTGATGCTACATTTAGATTTCTGCGCAGGAACAGTTTTCTGCTGTCCACCGTTTAATTCGTAAGAATTCACAAAAAAATCGCAATGACCTGAGATTTTTTGTGCATGATCCTCAGATATGTACGCAACTTGCATTAGTTTTGATTTTTCTGATCTGAGCAAGTTAAGTGCCTCGAAAAAATTCGTCTTTACGGACTGTTCTGTTTTTGACAGATTCTGCCATTTATTTTGCATTGCCTCTTTTACTGTTTTTGAGTGGATCTTTTTGCTCCACGAAATACCAGTGGCTGTAGCTAATGTCCAGTAGCATTGGTAATGATTGTGTCTATGCAGAATATGAGAGTTTTTGATTATGCACTAACCCTCTAATAAAGTTTACTTTGAGTTTGGTGTGGAGGAAGTTTTCAAGGATCAAGAGAGAGGATGATATGATGTGATCAAGAAGATGAAAAAGCCTAAGCTTGGGGATGCCCCCATGGGTCACCCAAGCATATTTCAAAGAAGACTCCTTCATCAACGAACTATCAGGTTATCTCTAGTGAAACTATATTTTAATTCCTTCACATCTTATGTGTTTTACTTGGAGCGTTAGTTTGCTTTTATTTTTTGCTCTGTTCTTTTAATTTTCTGAATAAATTGGATCCCAACATTCTTTTAAGTTTATGGCGAAAGCTGAAAGCCGCAGCGGTTAGGAATTACTCTCTTGTTTCATTATTAATCACTTTGAGAGTTTATGTTTAAATAAGTTGATTGGTGTTTGGTTTGAAACAGAAAATGCTACATGTGGTAGATAGTATAATGAAAAAGAAATATGCATGTTCTTATGGATTGTTATCTTGCATGTTGTGGTGCTTGGCAATTGTTTTGAGCTCTCAAGTAGATCACGTTTAAGCTCTTGCATCATGTAGTTAAAAGGGACAATTGCTTCTGTGCCCCGGTTCTCTCTAGTTTATCCGTTTGTGCCATACCCGCGTAGTTTCTCTCG
Source organism: Poa annua (assembly GCA_026929855.1). NCBI lineage: Eukaryota > Viridiplantae > Streptophyta > Magnoliopsida > Poales > Poaceae > Poa > Poa annua. The sequence continues at coordinate 60,970,518 of CM049434.1, forward strand.
TCTGTGCCCCGTTTGGCTCGGAAATCGGCCAAACGCTCCGTTTCCCTCTCGTCAACCTTCTTTAACTGGTGGGGTCGGCCTGGTGGGGTCGGCCAGGCGCGGCTCGGCTCGGCCTGACTGGTGGGGTCGGCCTGGGTGCTCAAGTGGGGACAGGAAGGGACGAGTCTGACGCCCAGGTTGGGTATCTCCGCCCCAATTAACACGTCGTTAACACCGAATTAACTGAGTTAACACTAAATTAACTGAATTAACACTGAAATAACTGACAATTCGTTGATTAGTACGTCATTGTTTAGTGAAACTGCTACTACTAATTGAAACTGCTACTACTAATTGTAACTCGATTTATAACTCGAATTGATTTATAATAGGATTCATAAATTGATTTGAAAACTGAAACTCGATTTATAACTCGAATTGAAACTGCTACTACTAATTGAAACTCGATTTATAACTCGAATAGGATTATATTTGGATTATATTAACAATTACAAAAGATTACAATGCATGCAGCACTGCTACTAATCAGTAGCAGTGCAACTAATGCACTGCTACCGCTACTACGACGATCGACGGCCTCCTACATCCGCCGCTTCTTGGCTGGCGGTTCGTCGTCGTCGGAGTCATCCTCCTCCTCCTCCTCGTCGGCGTCGTCCTCCTCCTCCTGGCCGCCCATCGTCAACTCCGGATCCGAGTCCTCCTCATCGGACCCGTCGTGGTCGTCGTCGTCGGAGTCGGGTTCGGAGTCGTCGGGGTCGGAGTCGCCGTCCTAGCTCTTCTCGTCGTCGTCGCCCTCGCCGTCGTCGTCGGTGCCGGAGCCGCCGGCGTGCCCGTTGCCCACCTCCCACCAGGGGAACGGGTTCCCCTCGCCGTCCGAGTCGCTCGGGATGGCTTCATTCTGCCACCACGGATCCATTGTAGTTGGAGAGAAGGGGTGGTGGGGTTTTTCGGAGAGAAGAGAGAACTGAGAATGGAGAGAAGAGCGAGTGAACCGCAATGCAATGAGATTGGGGTTTTTATTTGTGAAGGGATAGTGATGAATTCAGTGTCGCCGGCGCGTAAATCGATAACCGCTTGGGGCACCGAACAGGCGCATCGCTTCGTTTTCTTGCCAACGCAGTGTAACATGACAACACAATTTACAGATTATATTCGCAATGATGACATCGTGTGACCGCGCTTCACGTCTAGTCGAACTGACATGCCTGTAAATGTTTACCACGTCATCTGGTGCCCCTAGACGTGTCGAGTACAAGTGTCGAACAGTTGACGCGCGTCGTCGTTCTGGTCCAAGTTAATGCAGTTGGAGACGCTGTGAGACATCTACACGTATCAGAAGCATTTTTTGCGAGAACTGACACGATTAATTTTATTTTTGCGTGCAAATATCTGGACACGAACTGGACGTGAACTACACGTATCGGTGAATCCGTATCAACACACCAAGCGCAATCTGGACACGAACTGGACTTGAACTGGCACCCACAATGCGCGCTCTGTGTAGTTACGCGATCTGAACGTGTGTAGACCTTGTTTATCAACTTGAATCGTTTGTAATATTTGTTATTTTACTTCTGTCGAACACCTTAAGTGCGCACTCTGGACGCGCCATGGCGTGCTCCGGACGCGCCACGGCGTGCTCTGGGAGCGCACTGGCGCACATTTGGGCGCGAACTAAGCCTAGACCATTCTTAGTCACTCCAAAATGATACTTTCGTGAGTATTTTGAAATTACCATGTTGCAATTCCAAAACCACTTCTATTCAACCTTAGACCTTATCGTTTGAGTTTTGCGATATCACATGAGATACATGCCCTTCTAATTTTGAATGTATGTAGACCATGTTTTTCAACTTGAGTCGTTAGTATATGACATATGAAGACTATGTACATCGGGTTTTTCAATTTTTCGATAATTTTTGAATTTATTATGGTTATTTCAAATTCGGTCAAACCTAAGTTTGACCAACATTTAAACAAGTTTAAAACATGAAAATGAAAAACTAAGCATGGATCCTTCTTAGTCACTCCAAAATGAAGCTTTTGTGAGGTTTTTGAAAATTTCATGTTGCAATTCCAAAACCACTTCTCTCTAAACTTAGACCTCATAGTTTGAGTTATGCAATATCACATGAGATCCATGCCCTTCTCCTTTTGAATGTATGTAGACCATGTTTTTCAACTTGAGTCGTTAGTATATGACATAATACGACTATGTGCGCATGATTTTCCTTTTTTGATTTTTTTTGAATATTTGAAGCTCATTTCAAATGTCGATTAAACTGCAGCCGTCCGATTTCCTATAGAAGGAATCTGCAAGCAGACTCGGGACAATCCGCGAGAAGCTCATTCTGCGATCTGATTGGACGCGCGCGTAGGACAAGGGTTGTACACCCGCTGACGAGTGGACCACGGCGGACCCGACGGGGATTTTGGCTCGCCCACCCCCATTTGCCTCAGTGACACAACATGGATATTTTGGCACACCAAATGCGGATTTTGGCTGTTACCCGTCATTGTAACTTAAATGGGGATTTCGGCAAACCAAATGGGGATAGCCATGAGCTTGCTCAAATCTAGCTTGAATCCATATAAATTTTCAAATGAGCTTGGACTCGCTGAAAAATGTGTTTCAAATGAGCTCCAAAGGTTGGGTAAACGGCCCCGTTTCTAAGCAAAAATGGTGGACTCGCTGAAAAATGTGTTTCAAATGAGCTCCAAAGGTAGGGTAAAAGGCCCCATTTATAAGCAAAAATGGTGGACTTGCTGAAAAATGTGTTTCAAATGAGCTCCAAAGATAGGGTAAAAGGCCCCATTTATAAGCAAAAATGGTGGACTCGCTGAAAAATGTGTTTCAAATGAGCTCCAAAGGTAGGGTAAATGGCCCCATTTCTAAGCAAAAATGGTGGACTCGCTGAAAAATGTGTTTCAAATGAGCTCCAAAGGTAGGGTAAACAGCCCCATTTCTAAGCAAACTTTGCAAATTGAAGTGGATTTACACACACAATTGGAAACGTCAAGCACAACACCATTGCCAAATTTCATGGTAGTACAAAATGGACTTGCCCTTGCTAAATTATAAAATAGATCAACAACTAATAACTAAATTGGCACTTGCCCTTAATAAAGCAACTAATAACTAAAATTGACTACCACTCGTCCTCGTCATCGGAAACCTCCACCGACTCGGCCTTGCCCTTGCCCCTGCCCTTACCCTTGGCATCGACCTCTTCTGGGCGTTGCTGTTCGACGCCGACCACATGTCCTCCTTCTTCCCCTTGCTCTCCGAGTAGATACTGAGCCGTTGCTGCCCGGCGGCGGAATGCTTGGCCAGGTCCATGGCTTTCTGGTCGGCCATGGCCCAGGCCAAACCCGGGTCCAGGACCTCCTCCTTCCAGGCCATGGTCCAGTCCATACCCTGATCGTCCTCATCGGACAGATCGATGAAGGGAATGGGATCGGGAGCAATGGCCCTGCCCCTGCCCCTTGGAGACTCCCCGTCCCATGCCGCTTCCCTCGCTCGCCTCCTGCTCGAACTTGGAGGAGTACGCGCACGCCCACGCCCACGCCCACTCCCCATGCCGCTTCCCTCGCTCGCCTCAAGAAACCAAGGATAGGGGACGTGGCGGCGGCGGCGGTTCGAGCTGGGAGTGGAGCTGCCATCACCACGAGGCATGGAGAGATACAGGACTGGGCGAAGGTGTCTAGGAGAGGAAGAGGGGATTTGTGAGCGCAATGGGCAAGGAGATTGCTCCTTTTAATGTTAGGAGCGGTCTGGACGGCGTCGCGGTCTAGACGGAAGTAATGGCGACCGGGCATTGATTCGGCTCCAGACTGCTCATCTTGCAGCAGGATAGAGTAGGCAAGAGAGACGCGAGGACGGCGGAGCAGATGCGCGTCCGGTCCGGCAGTATAGGCGGCGAGGCAGCTTTTTGCCGGCCAGGGGGGCACGCCATTGAAGGCGCGGCGAGCACAGGTGGAACGACATGGACGCGCACGTACGGCCGCATGCATGCAGGTGGGACGGGGTGCATGCACTTCGTTGGGCCCACATCTAAGGTCAAAGGGCCGACCCCACTAGCCGACCCCAGGAAATCCCAACCGAGCCGCGCCAGGCCGACCCCACCAGTCAGGCCAAGTGACGGTTGACCAGAGGGCAACGGAGCGTTTGGCCGATTTCCGAGCCATCCAGGGCACAGACGAGAGAAACTACGCAGGTATGGCACAGACGGATAAACTAGAGAGAACCAGGGCACAGAAGCAATTGTCCCTAGTTAAAAACCCATTAGTGAAGAACTACCATAGAGCTTGTTGAAATTTGGTTTGCATGTTTGGTATCTCTAAGGTCTAGATATTTTCTAGTAAAAGTGTTTGAACAACAAGGAAGACAATGTAGAGTTCTATAATGCTTTCAATATGTTTTTATGTGAGTCTTGTTGTGCCAGTTGTCATCTTGTGTTTGCTTCAAACAACCGTGCTAGCCTAAAACCTTGTACTGAGAGGGAATGCTTCTCGTGCATCCAAAACCTTGAGCCAAAACTCATGCCATTTGTGTCCACCATACCTACCTACTACATGGTATTTTCTGCCATTCCAAGCAAATACTTCATGTGCTACCTTTATTCAAAACTTATTATCCCTTATTTGTGTCAATATTTATTAGCTCATGAGGAAGTATGTGGTGTTTTGGATATCAACCTTCTTATTTGCTTATGACAGACTTTCACCAATGGACTAGTGGCACATCCACTTATCCAATAATTTTGCAAAAAGAGCTGGCAAATGGGGAGCCCAGTCCCAATTAATTACAACTTTAACCGCTCAACTCTTTTTACATTTTTGCCCTGATCTAATCAGCCAAGCAATAATACCAGTTTCTAAAACTGCATGTGTAAACAAAAGAGAATAAGAAGGATGATATAGTCCTTCAATGGGAGCCGTTCTTGAAAGTCTGGTTGACAAGGGGGGTAGAAGTGCCCCCTACCATTCGTTGACAACAACAAACACCGCTCAAAAACTTGCTTTTATGCTCTCTATATGATTTCAAAAACCTATAAAACTAAAAAGCTCTAGCACATGCTTGTATCCCTGCTTCCCTCTGCGAAGGGCCTATCTTTTACTTTATGTTGAGTCAGTTTACCTACTTCTTTCTGTCTTAGAAGCAAACACTTGTGTCAACTTTGTGTGCAACAATTCCTACATGCTTACTTATTGCACTTATTATATTTCTTTGTGTTGACAACTATCTTTATGATATACATGTTACAAGTTGAAAGCCAATGCTGAAACTTAAATCTACCTATGTGTTGCTTCAATGCTCTTTTACTTAGAAACTATTGCTTTATGAGTTAACACTTATGCAAAACTTTTTGATGCTTGTTTCAAAGTACTATCCATGAAAAGTTTTTACTTATATGATGTAGTTGTTTACTCCTTGTCTATTTGTTAGCAAACTATAGACAATTGCCTTGAGTCACTTCATTCATAACATGAGCCTTACAATATTATTTGATCAAGATTGTGTGAAAGCATGTCAATTCAGAAATTATTTGTTGTTATTGTTTTACCTACTCGGAACGAGTAGAACTAAGCTTGGGGATGCTTGATACGTCTCAAACGTATCTATAATTTCTTATGTTCCATGCTTGTATTGTACCAATTGCTACATGTTTTATATACACTTTATATCACTTTTATGCATTTTCTGGGACTAACCTATTAACAATATGCCACAGTGCCAGTTTCCTGTTTTCAGCTGTTTTTGATTTCAGAAAAGCTGTTAAGGAAATATTTTTGGAATTGCACGAAACAAAAGCCAGAAACCCTATTTTCCCCGGAAGCATCCAGAACACTGAAGAGGGGCAAAAGGGGGCCACAGGGCGCCCACACCTGGTGGTGGCGCGGGTCCCCCCTGCCGCGCCATGATGTGGTGTGGGGCCCACGGCCCTCCACCGACATCACCCTGTCGCCTATTTAATCCCCCTGACAAATAAACCCTGGGTACCCGATTAGAAATCCACGAAACATCCCGCAGCCGCCGCCTTCGTCAACCCTAGTTCAGGAGGGTTCTGCAGCTCTTCCTGACACCCTGCCAGAGAGGGGAATCATCACCGGAGGGCTCTACATCACCATGCCCGCCTCCGGACTGATGCGTGAGTAGTTCATCCTTGGACTACGGGTCCATAGCGGTAGCTAGATGGTTGTCTTCTCCTATTGTGCCATCATGTTTAGATCTTGTGAGCTGCCTATCATGATCAAGATCATCTTTATGTAATGCTACATGTTGTGTTTGTTGGGATCCGATGAATATTTGAGTACTATGTCATTTGCTTCATAATATATCTTGTGAGTGCGTTATTTATGATCTTGCATGCTCTCCGTTGCTAGTAGATGCTCTGGTCAAGTAGATGCTTGTGACACCAAGAGGGGGTATTTATGCTCGATAGTGGGTTCATGTCTTCATTTAATCTGGGGGAGTGACAACAACCTCTAAGATTGTGAATGTACTGTTGCTACTAGGGATAAAACAGTAGTGCTTTGTCTAAGGATAATTGTGCTACTTACATTACACACTTTGCCTAATGCAATAATCGGTTGCTTGCAACTTAATACTGAAAGGTGTACGGACGTTAACCGAAAGGTGGATTATTAGTCATAGATGCGGTTGGAACGGTCTATGTATATTGTTGTAATGCCCAAATGAATCTCACACTAGACACCATGACATGTACATGCATTATTATGCAGTTCTTTATTTTGTCAATTGCCCAACTGTAATTTGTTTACCCACATATATGCTATTATTTATTTATGGAGAGACACCACTAGTAAACTGTGGACCCCGGTCCATTCTTTTACATTGATAATACAACCTACTGCAAACGCTGTTCTCTTTCATTCTCTACAAATAAATATCATTTTCCATACTATACGTCTAATCATTTGTTACAGCAAGCCAGTGAGATTGACAACCTCACTGTTAAGTTGGGGCAAAGTATCTTGGTTGTGTTGTGTGCAGGTTCCACGTTCGTTGTTGACACCGGTAGTGCACCCTGCCAACGTCAGATTCAACAACCTTCAGAAGACTCTTCGTCTCCTACTGGTTTGATAACCTTGGTTTCGTACTGAGGGAAAACTTCCTGTTGTGCCCATCATACCTTCCTCTTGGGATTCCCCAACTGCGAGGAGAAGATCAACTCCCTGCACATCATGCTCATAGGGTTGGGTTTGCATACGTACATTCATAGGGATGTTTGTACGTGCGTCTTTGTGAGCGGCTACGTCTGTACTGTGTTTTCAAAAAAATAGCGTATTAAGATTGCAGTGTGGCTTAGTGCATCTCCAGCAGCAGCGCTATAATTTGGCGCGGTAAAAGCACTTAAGCACGCGCTGGAATCGGTCTTTTGCGCGCAGCCGCGTTTCGCAAAGACAGAGGCGCTATAAATCTGTTTTACCGCGCGGATGCGTTTGATTACTTTTTCAGTAGCGCCAAATATGCAGCGCGCTGAACAAACAACAATATCCATACAAACTCATATTTGAAAAGTGCATATTTAAAAACAAACTTCATACAAACTCATATTTTAAAGTGCATACGAACTTCATACTAGTTCATACAAGCTCATATTTCATAAACGGAAAGCTAGTTCGAACGAAAACGATATTTCATAGATAAACTAAAACTATATATAAACTAGGTGACACTCCGATTACTCGTCGGAGTCCCAGATGAACTCGTGCGAGTCTTCGGTCGAGGAAGGCACCAGCTCCGACGACGATAGATCGTTCCAGCGCGGGTCGTCTGGTGGTTGATGCACCGGTGAGGTGTTGTTGGGAAACCCCAAGAGGAAGGTATGAAGTAGTGCAGCAGCAAATTTCCCTCAGTTGTGAAACCAAGGTTATCGAACTAGTAGGAAACTAGAGTTCTTCTGAAGGTGTCAACGGCGCCAGAAAAGAGCTTGGCGTGTAGCTGACGTGAAACCTGCACACAACACAATCAAGATACTTTGCCCCAACTTAACAGTTAGGTTGTCAATCTCACTGGCTTGCTGTAACAAAGGATTAAACGTATGTGTGGAAAATGATGTTTGTTTGCAGAGAATGAAAGTAACAGGATTGCAGTAGATTGTATTATCAATGTAAAGAAAAGGACCAGGGTCCACAGTTCACTAGTGGTGTCTCTCCATAAATAATAATAGCATACATGCGGGTAAACAAATTACAGCTGGGCAATTGACAGAATAAAGAACTTCATAACAATGCATATACAAGTCATGATGTCTAGTGTGAGATTTATTTGGGCATTACAACATGATACATAGACCGTCATCCAACAACATCTATGACTAATAATCCACCTTCAGGATAGCATCCGCAACACCATTCAGTATTAAGTTGCAAGCAATAGATTATTGCATTAAGAAAAGTGTGTAATGTAAGTAGCACAAATATCCTTAGATAAAGAACTACTGTTTTATCCCTAGTAGCAACAGTACATCTACAATCTTAGAGGTTGCTATCACTCCCCCAGATTAAATAGAGACATGAACCCACTATCGAGCATAAATACCCCCTCTTGGAGTCACAAGCATCTACTTGGCCAGAGCATCTACTAGTAACGGAGAGCATGCAAGATCATAAATAACGCACTCAAAAGATATATTATGAAGCAAATGACATAGTACTCAAATATTCATCGGATCCCAGCAAATACAACATGTAGCATTACATAAAGATGATCTTGATCATGATAGGCAGCTCACAAGATCTAAACATGATGGCACAATAGGAGAAGACAACCATCTAGCTACTGCTATGGACCTGTAGTCCAAGGATGAACTACTCACGCATCAGTCCGGAGGCGGGCATGGTGATGTAGAGCCCTCCGGTGATGATTCCCCTCTCCGGCAGGGTACCGGGAAGAGTTTCTGAACCCTCCCGAACTAGGGTTGACGGCGGCGGCGGCTCCGTAATGTTTTCTGGAAAAGTGTTCGGGTACAAAGGGTTTTCCCGTCGGGGGGAATAAATAGACGAAAGGGCAAGGTCGGTGGAGGGCCGTGGGCCCCACACCACACCACGGCGCGGCCAGTGGGTGACCCGCGCCACCACCAAGTGTGGGCGCCCTGTGGCCCCCCTCCGTGACCTCTTCGGTGTTCTGGATGCTTCCTGGAAAAATAGGGGTATTCGCTTTTGTTTCGTGCAATTCCGAGAATATTTCCTTAACAGCTTTTCTGAAACCAAAAACAGCAGAAAACAGGGAACTGGCACTGTGGCATCTTGTTAATAGGTTAGTCCCAGAAAATGCATAAAAACCATATAAAGTGTATATAAAACATGTAGCAATTGGTATAATATAAGCATGGAACATAAGAAATTATAGATACATTGGAGACGTATCAAGCATCCCCAAGCTTAGTTTTACTCGTCCCGAGTAGGTAAAACGATAACAAGAATAATTTCTGAAGTGACATGCTTTCACACAATCTTGATCATATAATAATGTAATGCATGTAAATTGAAATCAAATGAATAAAAGTTGTAGTTCATATTGATATCAAATGAGTAATGAGTAAACAAGTAGGAAGAACAAAGTTAAACTTTCAATGAATCAATAGTAGAGAACAATCAACCGTGCAAAGTAGATATTAAAGATGATTTAAGCTTCAAGAATAACAATATAATCATCTAATGCATCCAACACACATGACAACTTTGTGAAAGGATCAAGTCAAGCAATAACAATATGCACGTAGAAAATCATCTCTCTATTTGTTCACTGAAAAACAAGCAAGCGTTCAGCGTTGGTTCCTGGCATCAGGATGTTGTGGCTAAAAGAATAATAAGGGGGGTTTGGAAGGCCAACGGAAGAAAGTCTCACACAGCTGAAAGTGATCATTAGACAAGAGGAAGTCTTATAATCGAAGCTATGCAAGGAGTAGTGATTGCCACACAACAGATGCACATAGAGCTATAAGTGTATGAAAGCTCTCCAATGGAACTAGTAGGGGTGCATCCAACTTGCTTGCTCATGAAGACCTAGAGCACTTTTGAGGAGGCTCATCATTGGAATATACAAGCCAAGTTCTATAATGTAAAGTTCCCCACATAGTTATACAAGTAAAACATGAAGACTCTCTCATATGGAGTAAAGGTGCTAAACATGAGCACAAATGATGGCTATGAATACTACAGGTGCTATAACATGAGCACAAGTGTGGATAAAGAGTAGTAATGTTGCCCCCTTTTTATTTTTCTATCTTTCTTTTTTTTTCCATTTTTTTTTACTTTTTCTGTTTCTCTTTTCGATGGCCTCCATGGCTCTTTTCACTTTTAGGGGCAAACATTCTAATATGACAACACACTTTTGATACAAGGACCTCATAAGGAATAAAACATAGTGTATGAAACGGTGACTCTGCCAGTGTAGCAGGATATGCAATGATCTAGCGTAACATGGGTAAAACCACACATCAGCTGTAAAGAATCATGCAAGGCAATATATAAATGATAAATGACAACAAGTCATGGAATGTAAGATGGAAGTTGCATGGCAATATATCTCGGAACAGCTATGGAAATGCTGTAGTAGGTAGGTATGGTGGATGTTTTGAGGAAGATATTTGGCTTATGTGTAGGAGAACATGATGAAGATCTCCCACGAGTTTTGGATGTACCCGCGAAGTATGCACCAACTCTCAATGTGAGAAAGGGCAATGCAAAGTACCGAAGAGGCTAGCAAATATGGTGGTCGAAGTGCCATGAAAACCGCAGCTTAGAACTCACAAGCAAAAAGATTCCAACTAGAAATATGATCTTACAAGGCATAATGAAAATCACTTCATGAGGGACTGTGGCAAATGAACAAGTCACTGTTGGGACCCCGACCGTAGTGCATAACACAAAGTCATTACGGTTGTTTTTAACATTAGAAGTCATATATCATCATGCTATCAACTGGATATTTAAGTGTGGCACAACTTCAAGTTTTCTAAACCAACCATTAATCATTCCACTTTACTAAACCATCATGTTTTACCATTAAGCATATTAATATCTCAAAACAACATCAATGATTCAAGTGACACAATTTAATGATCTACAAGATTATGTATCATTTCATCATACCATCTACCACAATAAACATTTTCTGTTCTTAACCAAACACCAATCAACTTATCTAAAAATAAACTCTCCAAGTATTTAACAATGAGATATGAGAGTATGATATAAGAAAACTAACAGCTCTAACAAGAGATGCATGAAAAACGAGAGCTAATAGTGTTGAAGTAACATAGAAGAATACTCAACAAATAATAGTGAAGAATACGAGTATTCATAAGAAAAAGCGGAGCGTGTCTCTCTCCCACAAAGGAATGCTAGGATCCATTTTATTCATAGAATGAAAATAAAAAAAACAAAAACAAACAGACACTTCAAGTAAAGCACATAAGATGTGTCGGAACTAAAATATAGTTTCACTAGAGAGGACCTGATAGTTTGTTGATGAAGAAGGGGATGCCTTGGGCATCCCAAAGCTTAGACGCTTGAGTCTTCTTGAAATATGCTTGGATGACCCACGGGGGCATCCCCAAGCTTAGGCTTTTCCATCTTCTTGATCACATCACATCATCCTTCTCTCTTGATCCTTGAAAACTTCCTCCACACCAAACTCAAAGTAAACTTCATTAAAGGGTTAGTGCATAATCAAAAAATCTTATATTCTGCATGGACAAAACCATTACACATGCTACTGGACATTAGCTACAGCCACTGGTATTTTATGGAACAAAAAGATCCATTCAAAAACAGCAAAAGGAGCAATGCAAAATAAATGGCAGAATCTGTCAAAAACAGAACAGTCCGTAAAGACGAATTTTTTTGAGGTACTTAACTTGCTCAAATCAGAAAACTCAAAACTAATGAAAGTTGCATACATATCTGAGGGTTACGCACAAAAAATTCCAGGTCATTTTGATTGTTCTGTGAATTCTTACGAATTAAACGGTGGACAGCAGAAAACTGTTCCTGCGCAGGAATCCAAATCTAGCATCAACTTTCTACTAGAGGCTTAACTTGACACAACAATGCAATAAAACAAAGATACAAGGGAATTGCTACAGAGGTAGACATGTTCCTTGACTCAATAAAATAAAATAACAGAAATAAAAAGTGGGTTGTCTCCCATAAGCGTTTTTCTTTAACGCCTTTCAGCTAGGCACAGAAAGTGATATTCAAGTATTTCCAAGAGATGAAGCATCAACATCATAATTTGTACGAATGATAGAATCAAAAGGTAGCTTCATTCTTTTTCTAGGGAAGTGTTCCATACCTTTCTTTATTGGGAATTGGTATCTAATGTTTCCTTCTTTCATATCAATAATAGCACCCGCAGTTCTAAGAAAAGGTCTTCCCAACACAAGTGGACAAGATGGGTTGCATTCAATATCCCAGACAATAAAATCAACGGGGACAAGGTTATTGTTAACCATAATAAGAACATCATTAACTCTCCCCAAAGGTTTCTTCATAGCATTATCAACAAGAAAAACATCCAAATAGCAATGTTCCGAAGGTGGCAAGTCAAACATATCATAGAGCTTTTTAGGCATAACAGAGATACTTGCACCAAGGTCACATAAAGCATTGCAATCAAATTCATTCACTTTTATTTTAATGATGGGCTACCAACCATCTTCTAACTTCCTAGGGATAGAAGCTTAAAGTTTTAATTTCTCTTCCCTAGCTTTAATGAGAGCATTTATAATATGAGTTGTAAATGCCATGTTCATGGCACTAGCATTAGGACTTGTGGCTAACTTTTGCAAGAACTTAATAACTTCAGAGATATTACAACTATCAAAATCAAAATCATTATCATCAAACCAAACCGAACCATTATTTTCTATGTTCTTAAAAATTTCAGCACTTTTATCAAGAACAGTTTCAGCAGTTTTAGGCAATTTTAATTTTTTGGAAGAAGTAGAGGAAACATTGCCAACACCAATTATGTTACCATTAGTAGTAGGAGGTTTACTAGCATGTGAAGTAACTTTATTTTCAGTAGTAGTAATAGTATAAACTCTAGCAATATTATTCTTTTTAGCTAGTTCCTCTCTTTCCCATCTAGCACGTAATTCAGCCATCATCCTAACATTATCATCAATTCGAACTTGGATGACATTAATTTTAGCAAAGGTCTTATTCTGTTTAGCATCATTAGGCATAACTTTAGATTTTAAAAGATCAACATCAAGAGCAAGACTATCAACTTTAGAAGCAAGAATATCAATTTTACCAAGCTTTTCCTCAACAGTTTTATTAAAAGCAGTTTGTGTAGTGATAAAATCCTTAAGCATGGTTTCAAGTTCAGAGGAGGTTTTTCTATTATTGCTATAAGAATTATCATAAGAATTACCATAGCTGTTGCCATTATTAGGAGGATAGGGCTTGTAGTTGTTGTTACCATAATTGTTCCTATAGGCATTGTTGTTGAAATTATTGTTTTTAATGAAGTTCACATCAACATGCTCTTCTTGTGCAACTAAATAAGCTAAGGGAACATTATTTGGATCAATATGAGATTTACCATTCACAAGCACAGCCATAATAACATCAATCTTTTCACTCAAAGAAGAGGTTTCTTCAACAGAATTTACCTTCTTACCTTGAGGAGCTCTTTCAATATGCCACTCAGAATAATTAACCATCATATCATCAAGAAGTTTTGTTGCAGCCCCCAACGTGATGGACATAAATGTACCTCCAGCAGCCGAATCAAGCAAGTTCCTTGAAGAAAAGTTCAGTCCAGCATAAAAGGTTTGGATGATCATCCAAGCAGTCAGTCCATGGGTAGGACAATTTTTAACCAAAGATTTCATTCTTTCCCAAGCTTGAGCAACATGTTCATTATCATATTGTTTAAAGTTCATAATGCTACTTCTAAGGAAATGATCTTAGCAGGAGGATAGTATCTTCCAATAAAAGCATCTTTGCATTTCATCCATGAATCAATACTATTCCTAGGCAATGAAAGCAACCATTCTTTAGCCTTTCCTCTCAAGGAGAAAGGAAATAATTTCAGTTTTATAATATCACCATCTATATCCTTATACTTTTGCATTTCACAAAGTTCAACAAAATTATTAAGATGAGCAGCAGCATCATCAGAACTAACACCAGAAAATTGCTCTCTCATAACAAGGTTTAACAAAGCAGGTTTTATTTCAAAGAATTCTGCTTTAGAAGCAGGTGGAGCAATGGGAGTGCATATGAAATCATTATTATTTGTGCTAGTGAAGTCACACAACTTAGTATTCTCAGCAGTACTCATTTTAGCAAAATAAAAGCAAAACCGAAATAAATAATAACAAAACCAAAATAACAATATTAATGCAAGTAACTGATTTTTTGTATTTTTGATATTAAGCAAACAGGACAGTAATAAAAATAAACTAAGCAAGACAATAACAAAATAAAAAGATTGGGTGTGAGAGACTCCCCTCGCAGAAGAGCTTAGTTTCCCCGACAACGGCGCCAGAAAAGAGCTTGATGCATCGGTGAGGTGTTGTTGGGAAACCCCAAGAGGAAGGTATGAAGTAGTGCAGCAGTAAATTTTCCTCAGTTGTGAAACCAAGGTTATCGAACCAGTAGGAAACTAGAGTTCTTCTGAAGGTGTCAATGGCGCCAGAAAAGAGCTTGGCGTGTAGCTGTCGTGAAACCTGCACACAACACAATCAAGATACTTTGCCCCAACTTAACAGTGAGGTTGTCAATCTCACTGGCTTGCTGTAACAAAGGATTAAACGTATGTGTGGAAAATGATGTTTGTTTGCAGAGAATGAAAGTAACAGGATTGCAGTAGATTGTATTATCAATGTAAAGAAAAGGACCGGGGTCCACAGTTCACTAGTGGTGTCTCTCCATAAATAATAATAGCATACATGCGGGTAAACAAATTACAGCTGGGCAATTGACATAATAAAGAACTGCATAACAATGCATATACAAGTCATGATGTCTAGTGTGAAATTCATTTGGGCATTACAACATGATACATAGACCGTCATCCAACTGCATCTATGACTAATAATCCACCTTCAGGATAGCATCCGCAACACCATTCAGTATTAAGTTGCAAGCAACAGATTATTACATTAAGTAAAGTGTGTAATGTAAGTAGCACAAATATCCTTAGATAAAGAACTACTGTTTTATCCCTAGTAGCAACAGTACATCTACAATCTTAGAGGTTGCTGTCACTCCCCCAGATTAAATAGAGACATGAACCCACTATCGAGCATAAATACCCCCTCTTGGAGTCACAAGCATCTACTTGGCCAGAGCATCTACTAATAACGGAGAGCATGCAAGATCATAAATAACGCACTCACAAGATATATTATGAAGCAAATGACATAGTACTCAAATATTCATCGGATCCCAGCAAACACAACATGTAGCATTACATAAAGATGATCTTGATCATGATAGGCAGCTCACAAGATCTAAACATGATGGCACAATAGGAGAAGACAACCATCTAGCTACTGCTATGGACCCGTAGTCCAAGGATGAACTACTCACGCATTAGTCCAGAGGCGGGCATGGTGATGTAGTGCCCTCCGGTGATGATTCCCCTCTCTGGCAGGGTGCCGGGAAGAGCTTCTGTACCCTCCCGAACTAGGGTTGACGGCGGCGGCGGCTCCGTAATGTTTTCTGGAAAAGTGTTCGGGTACAAAGGGTTTTCCCGTCGGGGGGAATAAATAGGCGAAAGGGCAAGGTCGGTGGAGGGCCGTGGGCCCCACACCACGGCGCGGCCAGGGGGTGACCCGCGCCACCACCAGGTGTGGGCGCCCTGTGGCCCCCCTCCGTGACCTCTTCGGTGTTCTGGATGCTTCCTGGAAAAATAGGGGTATTGGCTTTTGTTTCGTGCAATTCCGAGAATATTTCCTTAACAGCTTTTCTAAAACCAAAAACAGCAGAAAACAGGGAACTAGCACTGTGGCATCTTGTTAATAGGTTAGTCCCAGAAAATGCATAAAAACCATAGAAAGTGTATATAAAACATGTAGCAATTGGTATAATATAAGCATGGAACATAAGAAATTATAGATACATTGGAAACGTATCAGTGGTATCGTCGGGTTCTCCAACTACGCGAAGATGAACTCCCGCCGCTCCTCCTTGTCACTGCGGCGCTCGGCGCGGTTTTGCGACCGGTTGAACCTCCTCTCCTCGGCTTCGGCGTTGAACTCCTCCGCGCGCGTGCTACCCCGGTGCACAAAGCGCCAGTATCGACGAGCGCGGTTCTGCGACCGGTTGAACCTTCTCTCCTCGGCTTCGGCGTTGAACTCCTCCTCCGCGCGCGTGCTACCCCGGTGCACAAAGCGCCAGTATCGATGACGCTCCTCGTCCTCTGCCGCAACATCGAGGCGTCGCTGTAGGGCGCGGTGGCGGCGCCGCTCTTCTGCGTAGTTGAGGCGCGGCTCTGGCGCCAGCTCCATCGCCTGCTGGACGGTCTGGACGTCGTCGAAGTTCATCAACTCGCGAGGAAGGCCGAGGCGCCACGCCGCGGCGTCGTAGGCGCGGGCGGCGTCGTGCGCCGTGTCGAATGTGCCGAGGCCGAACTGCCGTCCGCCGGTGCACAGCTCGGCGGAGTACGTGCCGTTCGGGCGCCCGCGGACGCCCACGTGGCCGGAGCTCCCACGGCGGCGCGGCGGCATCACGGCGGCGCGCTGGTGCGGTGACGGTTGCGAAGGCGAAGCGACAGGGATTGGAAACGATTCACAGCGAGCGCGCGCGGAAGCGGTGGCGGTTTGGAAGCGAGCGAGGGCGCGCGTTTTGTAGCGCGCGGGAGCGGAAGCGGCAGAGTTCGCGCGTGCGATACCGCAAAATCCCGCACACACCTAAATTTTTCCCGCGCCGCACTTTTTACCGCCGCTGTTGGAGACGCGAATTCGCGCCCGCGCGCGTGAAACCGGCGGTTTTTCCCGCACGCTCACGTTAGCGCTCCTGCTGGAGATGCTCTTACATATCTCGTCTGTGTACTACCAAGTTATGTCTATTTATTGTTTGTTTGAACCTCTTTTGCTTATTTTTGTGGTTAAATTTTCAACATCATATTATCAAACAAGCCAAGTGTACCAGAATTGAACAACCCCAAACCAAGCCTAAAATTCTATATTGCAATGAATTGCGATCATGTAGCTAGTTTTCCCAACGAGTTGATATAGGCTACAACAACCAAAAACTAAGCTTAATTCGACTTGACGGTTTAATTATAATTAAGAACTAACAATTGGTATACACACTCCCCATGGCATGTGTTATATTTTTTTAGAAACCTCATAAGGAGGGCATGGCACTCATGTATTACAGAAGAAGAGGGTTGATCCAGTTTATAAGAGATCGGCCGGATCAGGAACCATACATTGTCACATTTATGAGACAAACGGGACAAAAACTATACAAGGGCAGGAACCGCGTCGTCTTCTAGTCCACCAAACCGACAAACACACACCTCTGATTTCAGAGCCGCCGACTCGACTTACACCACTCGACAACAATGCCGGACGATCCGACCGTCTCGTAGCCCTGGCTACCCGCGACCGCGCGTCCACATATTAGGAAAGTCACACAAAATTTATGGCAGCACCCCGATTTAGCAGCTAGATCAAGCAAAGTCAGATAGGCTGAGTCGATGAACTCATTGTCCACACATCAACAAGTCGCCATCCAAACTATGCAACGCTACGGTCATGCCCAATAGTACCGCAAGGTCCGCAACTGCATAGTAGACCGATGTCGACACGTCTTTGAGGATTTGAGGTGTGTTTGAGATGCAAATATCAGGACGGCGGACTAATGACTCTCATGTACCAGCGCACCGGAACAAAATTAGAAATTAAAAAGTTCAGAAAATTCTCAATCTTTACAACGCTCAAAGATGATTGAGTCTATTAGTCGTACAAAAAGTTTAGGCAGGAAATAATTCCGATATAAATCAGGACAAGAAATACAAATCTATGTCAACTATAGTGTGGATATGTTGTATTTTTTGACAAAACTTAGACCTAGAGTGAAATTAAAGTTATTTTGTGGTGCTATTTTTATACGGTGCAATACTTGATCATGTTAGCCCTATTGGAAGTTTCAGAATCTGTTGAAATATTTAAATTATATTGGGGGCGCGTAGTACCTGTTTACCAACGTATTTTCGTGCAAAATTATCCTTAGGCAACTTGAATTAGGTGAGCCTGAGCTAAACATGGACTCATGCTACACATGTTGTCGGACCAGTGGAATCCAGGGTGTGCGGGGCCCACTCTCCACAGCCCTCGCACGCGACGGTATCGAAGAATAACTAAGGACCAAGCCAAACACTGTGAGAGACTCTCGAGGGGAGAAGTCCTCGAGAGGGCTTGAAGGGCAGCGAAGGCCTGAAGAGGCTCCCCCCGCGAGAGCCCCTCTACAAGGCTCTCTCCCTTGGAGAGGAGTCAACGCAAATCCCTCCACAAGGCCGCTCAGGCCTTGTAGAGATACTTCGCTGTGAAGCAACCGCCGCAGAGCGCACATGGCCTCTGCCGCGGCCGCAGAGTGACGCACGCGCCTGCGCGCGGTGACGACGGCGCTGCAGTTGCCATTCTGGTGATTAAAGGGGTCAACAAAGCTGTGCCCCCCGCACCGGACTATGAAGCTTTCCCCTTTGGTGACAAAGCGGATGGCCGGCGCGCAGGCTTTATCTCCCATCTGGGCAGTTACCAGGGCGTGGTGGGACCCCCCACGATGCACGCCCCGCCGAAGAAATGAAGTCGTCGCAGACTCGCAACTGATCGACGCGTGTCTCGGGCCGGCCGGACACTTTGGGCCCATGACGCTTCGTCTGAGCCTGGTGGGCTTCGCCGTGCCCATCATGGGCCCGGGGGCTACTGTCGGACCAGTGGAATCCAGGGTGTGCGGGGCCCACTCTCCACAGCCCTCGCACGCGACGGTATCGAAGAATAACTAAGGACCAAGCCAAACACTGTGAGAGACTCTCGAGGGGAGAAGTCCTCGAGAGGGCTTGAAGGGCAGCGAAGGCCTGAAGAGGCTCCCCCCGCGAGAGCCCCTCTACAAGGCTCTCTCCCTTGGAGAGGAGTCAACGCAAATCCCTCCACAAGGCCGCTCAGGCCTTGTAGAGATACTTCGCTGTGAAGCAACCGCCGCAGAGCGCACATGGCCTCTGCCGCGGCCGCAGAGTGACGCGCGCGCCTGCGCGCGGTGACGACGGCGCCGTAGTTGCCATTCTGGTGATTAAAGGGGTCAACAAAGCTGTGCCCCCCGCACCGGACTATGAAGCTTTCCCCTTTGGTGACAAAGCGGATGGCCGGCGCTACGCTCCAACGACGACGTCACCGTGGGCGCCCCCACGATCTCTGCGGCACCAGCTGGCCGTCTTGCGCGGACGGTGGTCTTCCTGCCTCAAGGGCAGGCTTTACGACCATGGACCGAGTCCATGGACAACCCAGCTGCGGTGCTCCCCGCCCCTCCATTTCGTCGCCATGTGGGAATCCTTCCACCGCGCAGGACGCAGGGATGAGGCCCGGGGCGCCTATAAAAGGAGAGGGAGCACCTCCGTAGCAGGGGATCGATCGATCGAGCACCGGACGCCCGGATCCCCGATTCGCATCGATCGGACCTTTGGCACTCTACCATAGCGTAGCCTAGCCGAACACACTCGAGGAGGAAGAAGACCTTAGTGTTCCCTCCTTGAGCTCCACACTGCCATAAGAGAGCCCTCGGCAAGCTCATTGTACTGTACCCTCTGCAGCACAATACAGACAAGCAGGAGTAGCGGTGTTACCTCCTTCCGAGTGCCGTGAACCTGGGTACGGGCTGGTGTCTGTCTCTGTCGTGATGTCCCTCCTCAGGCTCGACGAGCACCGTCGCCGTGCCGGTTGAGGGTTGTTTGACCAACGCGTTCAGCCCCCCATCGAACAACTCTTCAGAGTGTGATCACCCCTGTATCGTGGGAGTCACTCTCCGACATTTGGCGCGCCAGGTAGGGGCTGAGGCGCGTCTTCAACCTTCGACCAGCCTCCGCGCCATGATGGACACTCGCACGACACGCGCCAACAGGCGCACAGCTGACAGGGCTGATACTGAGCCCGGCGCCGCCACCACTCGCGGCCGCCGCGGCCGCCCTCGCGGGAGCCGCACGGCGGAGCGCGCCAACACCGGCCCGCACGTGGAGGAGCCCGAGAGCGAGGATCGCCGCGACGGCGACCGCCGCGACGACAAGGACGTCTACCCCGAGCACCACGAGGACGCTGAGTGATCCGTCTCGGCGCCAAAGCGCGTCCTCTCAGGGACGTCCAGAGCCCAGTCCACACACTGCGCTGCTCATGGCTCAAGAGCTTCTCCGCTACCTGCCCAATCCGGAGGCCCACGACCACTGGCTCGACCGCCTCCACCACCTCGTCGACATCGCGACGACGCGCCCCGCTCCGTCGCGCTTGCTGGTTCACAACTCTGGCCGCGCAGGAACGGCCGCGCCGGGTGCGCCTCCGCCACCACCGGGACCACCTCCGGTTGCGGCGCAGAGGGCTGCCTCTCATGCGTCCTCGCCGCGCGACTGCCAAATCATGCAGCGCACCGCGCCTGACGCGCGGGTGGGGATGGAGCGCCAGAGGGACCTCCAGAACCGCCTCGTCGAGGAAATCGGCCAGGCGGGGCAGCAGAACCCCAGGGCTCTCTAGGGCGGAACCGCCACGTACGCCACCGGATGCATGGCCTTCACCCGCGCTCTGCGCCGCGTGGTCTGGCCATAGAAATTCAGGCCTGCCCTTCCCAAGGGCTACGACGGGTCAAGCAATCCCATCGAGTTCCTGCAGCTCTACACCACCTCTATCCAAGCTGCAGGAGGGGACGACAAGGTCATGGCCAACTGGTTCTCCCACGCGCTTAGGGATTCCGCGCTGTCATGGCTCCTCAACCTGCCTGAAGACTCCATCGGCTCGTGGGAGGAACTCTGCAGGCAGTTCGTCGCTAACTTCAAGGGTACATATGAGCGCGCGCTCACCCACAATGACCTGCGCGCTGTGGTGCAGAAGAAGGATAAGACCCTCCGCAAGTACATCCAGCGCTTTAGCCAAGTGCGCAACAAGATCCCGAACATTCCCGACACACAAGTCATTGCCGCCTTCAGAGAGGGCGTCACAAATCGCAGGATGCTCGAGAAGCTGGGCATTCACGACAAGCTCACCTCTGTGGTAAAGCTGTTTGACCTCGCTGACAAGTGCGCCAAGGCTGAAGAGGGACTCTTCTTCGTCAAGATGAGCCAGCGGGTAGACGACCAGGCCGAGGGATCCAAGAGTCACAAGAAGCGGGAAGAAACCAAACGCAAGACCACCGCTGTCCTAGCGGCTGAGCCAGATGCCAAGTACGCCCGCAGAGACTCCCCTGAGCCTGGCGACAAAAAGGAGGACAACCGTCCGTTCTGCGTCTACCAAAACAGGCGCGGCCATGCTACATAGAACTGCTTCGATCTCAAGAGGCTGAGCAGAGAGCGCGAGCAAGAAGAGGGCAGCGGGAGCCGCGGCAGAGGCCGCAGCTACCGCAGAGGCGGACGCAAGGGCAGCTACCAGAAGACGCCGGGCACTCAAGCCAACACCGTCGAGAAGAACAATAACCTCCCCGATGAGGAAGATGGAGGCTACCAGGCCCCAAGGGGGGCTATGGCCTGCATACTCGGCGGAGCTCAGGCGCCCAAGTCTAACAACCAGTTCAAGCAGTTCGCCCGCGAGCTCAACGCCGCACTCCCAAGCGTCGAGACCTCCAGGCCCCTCAAGTGGTCTCAGTACACCATCGCTTTCGACGCCAAGGACCACCCCAAGTCGACCAAGACTGTTGGAACCCTCCCCCTGGTCTGCTCCCCCACCATCAACAACATTGCCGTCTCCAAGACGCTCATTGATGGGGGTGTTGGGCTGAACGTCATCTCTGTCGAGACCTTCGAGACGCTTCAAGTGCCTTACGAGTGGCTCATGCCCTCCAGGCCATTCACAGGGGTCACCAGTGGTTCGATCGCACCTCTGGGGCAGGTCCGGCTGGCCGTCACCTTCGGCACGCAGAAGAACTACGCACTGAGCTGATCGACTTCGACGTCGCGCACATTGGCCTGCCGTATAACGCCATCCTCGGCTACCCCGCCCTCGCGAAGTTCATGGCCGTCACGCATCACGCCTACAACATGGTCAAGATCCCCGGCAGCGCTGGCACTATCACCATCCATGGTCATATCCTGGATGCCACGCACGCTGTCGAGAGCGCCTACAAGGCAGCCGCCATGGCGTTCCCTGCTGACGAGGACATGGAGCCTCTCGAGAGGCCCAAGAAGAAGAAACAGATGTTCTCTCAAGAGCAAGCTTCCACGAAGAAGGTGTCGCTGAGCACCAGTGGCTCGGGGGCTGAGGGCTCCGGGGCTAGCGTCACCATAGGCGCTGCCTTGCCTCCCAAATAGGAAAGCACGCTCGTCGCCTTCCTTCGGGCAAACTCTGACATGTTCGCATGGACTCCGTCAGATATGTCCGGCGTACCAAGGGAGGTGATCGAGCACCACTTAGCCGTGTGTCCAGACGCACGCGCCGTCAAGCAAAAAGCTCGGAAGAGACCTCGGCAAGTCGCGACTCCAAGTCCAACGCCGCCCGACAAAGATCTCGGCAAAGGAGCAGTCTCCACAGACCCACCGCCAGGCCCACGGCCTCAAATCGAGTCTGCTCCGAACACCCTTGCCGAGACCCCTCCACAGGCGGATCTCGACAAGGGCCCTGAAGAGCCTCCGCAGAGAGTCGACGCTGCACCTCCATCGACAACCCTTGTCGAGCACCCCGACGCTTCTCGAGGGATTCCGCCGCCGTGCCGCCCTCAGAGCGGCAAAGTACCAGCAAGACCTGCGACGCTACCACAGCCGCCATGTGCGCTCGCGCACTCTGGAGGCGGGCGACCTCGTCCTCAGACGAATCCTCTCCAGAGAAGGTCTCCACAAGCTCACGCCTATGTGGGAAGGCCCCTACAGGGTCACTCACATCGCCAGGCCTGGTGCTGTGCGCCTCGAGACTAAAAACGGCATCCCCGTCAAGAACCCGTGGAACATCGCGCATCTACGCAAGTTCTACCCGTGATCATAGTCACGCCCGTGATCATCGTCACGTCAGGCATTTTTTGTCTCTAGAGGGAAGCTCACGGCTTCACCTCCAAGCTTCACAAAGCTTCTCCTGAGGGCCAGCCCTCCGAGCTCTCCTGATAACGAGCCACCGCAGGCCGTAGAGAGTCTCAGCCACTAATGGGTGGTCCCCATGCCTCGACATGGAAAGAACGTTAGCTTGGCAACCCCAAGTGTAATGAACTATTTCGTTCCCAAGTGGAACTATGCGCTGAGGCGCCGCTGTGTAATATTTTGGTGGTGAGTTTACTTTCATCATTTGCCTTTCCATGTGCGCTTATATTCTTCCCATGCGCACCTCGCGAGCGGGGGCTGAATACGGTGCCTGTGCCTC
This sequence comes from Poa annua, assembly GCA_026929855.1. Taxonomy (NCBI): domain Eukaryota; kingdom Viridiplantae; phylum Streptophyta; class Magnoliopsida; order Poales; family Poaceae; genus Poa; species Poa annua. Next base: position 60,994,052 of record CM049434.1, read on the forward strand.
AAGAGCACCCCAGCAGCACTGCAAAACCCAAGGGATCCGAGCTCTGGCTAAAGGGCATGCTCCCAAAAACACGCCACCTCTCCAAAGGACCTTGGTACTTACTCTCCTCGCGAGATACACATGAGGAAACCTATAAGCGCACATGAGTCCTTACTACCATGCACTAGCGTTTGGGTTCGCCTCTCTAACATCCGCAGGGAGCAAGAGTCCCTCCAAGCTCGTGGAGGCAAAACTCGGCCCCTAGAGAAGAGCGCATTGCCAGGGAAAGCCTACGCAGAGCAAAAGCCTCGCAAAGCTAAGTTCAGCGCTCACGCCTCGAGAATCTCTTCATCTCTCTCATGAGCACTCGTCGTCCCTCGAGCGATTCTTTTCCCTCACACTCCATGGACTGCTTGCACGTCAAAGGGGGACCCTTGAGCATCGCGCCTCGAGGACTCTTACCTCTCTAAGCCTTAAACTCCCCCCGGCCTTGCCGAGTCATTGCTCAGGCATACCGCAGCGGCGGAGTCATAGCGCAAGGAGAAGGGTCCTAGCGACACAGAGCGAACAAAGACATGAAGTTGAAGCAAAAGGCCCTTCGAGGGGCACACGTGCGAACTTAATAGCATCTACTTAAAAATATATTACAGACTGTGGAGAAAAAGTCCCTAAGCCAAGTCTTTTAACGGCGCTACAAGCGCATCATAATACAGGAGAGGATCAGGCAGAAGCTTCGTCGCCCTCCTCCGCAGACCTTTCCTCTCCAGGCTCGCCCTCGGAGCCTGCCTCCTCGCTGTCGTCCTCCCTCGCCTCAGCCCACTTGAAGCGGCTGCAGAAGTCGTCGACCTGGTCTCGTACTGAGTTGGAGATCTGCCACCCTTCCTCCCCCTCGAGAGGCTCGGTCACCGATGTGTAGTCGAAGCCGGGCTGGAGGTGCTGGAGGTTGGTGAAGATGCGGTCGACTGCCACCGCCAGGAGTTGGCGGCATTCCTCCTCGACGACATCGCGGAGCTCCGGGGCAGGGCCCTCGAGCGCCGTGAAGAGCTTGTCGAAGTAGGCGAGGTACGCGGCGGCGTCGGCGTTGCCCTGAGCAGGGACATGCGGCGCCTCCGCTCCCAGCCTCGCCGCGAGATCGTTGTCCCGAGCCACCAAGGACTGGATCATACGCTCCCGCTGCTGCGACAGCACCCGCGCCGCTTAAGCGCTCTCGACAGCCTCCACCGCTCGCTCCACGGCAGGGCCCACTTGCCTGTTCATCTCCTCCATGTCCGCCATAAGGGCGGCGAGGTCCTGCGACATGCGCTCGCGAGCCTCTTCGGCAAGGCGGCGACCATCCGCAGTACGCCTCGCCCGGGAGTTCTGAAGGGGATCGCAGGCAGAAAACAAAAATTTCCTAACAGCGATAACCTTAAACTAGCCAGAATCTATACTATGCAGATATAGTAATACGGAGGAGATCGGTATACATACCCTTGTAGACCGAAAGCGGGGATTACGCTCCCGCACAAGCGTTGTCGATGAAGCCGACGAAGCCGACCTCGAGGTCGTGTAGAGGAAGAAGACCTCCAGCACCATTAGCGTGGAAGCCGACGAACTCCGGGCTCCGATCCAGGGACGAAGCAGCGGAAGACTGGGACCGGAAGACCAGCAGCACGGCGGTGTGCGTATGGTGGAGAGAACTCCTCCTTGGCGCAACTCCAACAAGGGAATCACGTTATTCAAGGAGGAAAAAAAGAGAGAGAAATTTGTGTACTTAAAAGGCCAGGGGTGCACCTCTATATAAAGGGGCAAGAGGGCTGCCAACCTTGCCAGCCGGGCGGTGTGGGACTAATCCCACACCAGCCTGGCCGGCCTCCTTGGTGCGCCGGCCTAGGTGGGCCCCATGTGGCCCACCTAGGGCTGGCCGAACTCCCCTCCCTCTCTTGGGGGGAACCTTCCCCCCCTCATGGGCCCTCTTTGCATGAGAAGGCCCATTTAGGGTATTTTGCATTTAAAAATTCAGGAAAAATTAAATAAAAATATATTTAACTATTAATTACATTAATTAATATTAAATACATATTACATAATTTATTCCGGCTCCGAAAACTATTTCGTCGCTGCCCGATCTCCATCGGATCTTTCCCGGGACGCTCCCGGTGCACTCTCTTCTAATTTCTCTTCCGGTAAACTTGTCGACTCCCCTTAAGTGTGTTACCCTAGCGGTTCGAGATCTCGCCAGACATGATCGAGACACTTCTCCGATCAATGACTAATTGGTGGACCCTGGATACCCAGAATTAATCCCTGTGAGATAACGAATAACTTTGTCGTTCAAACCTAGACGTCGAGTCTTAAACCTTTTTCCATGGCGATACTTAGCGTGTCCGAGACTCGTTCATAGATATCATGATACCTAGCTTAATCTCGTTACCGACATCGCTATCTTCTACTCGTCCATGATATTATGTCCTGGTGACCTAGTCACATGCTTGCAAGCTCATTTGACATAATCTCACCGAGTGGGCCCTAGAGTATCTATCCTACTATTCGGACTGGCAAATCCCGCTCTTGATCCCTCGTCTCAACATACTCCTTTCCGATACCCGAGAGGGACACCTTTATTGTCACACTATTAAGATATGACGTTTGATGCAATCAAAGTATCTTTCAGGAATAGCAATAAGACTTGATCTCATGGTCAAAGGCGTAATGACTACGTCCTACAAATATTGGGTATGTCCATCACGTCATTCTCCTAATGACATGACTCCATTGTCAACTGACATCAATGTCACATGATCGGGAAACCTCGATCATCAATTGCCCAATGAACTAGTTAGATAGAGGCTACTAGGGACCTGGTTGTTTATCTACCACACGTGTATTAATGTTTCCGCTTAATACAGTTATAGAATGGTATAAAACATATAATGAACAATTGAGATATGACGAATAAAATATCTTTATTAAGTGCCTCTAGGGCATATCTCCTTCAGTCTCCCACTTGCACTAGAGTAACACTTAATCTAGTTTACAACTTGGTAAAAGCTCAACACCCATAGCAACTTGGTGCATGCTTGTCTCATGGAAGAGGAATACAGTCAACAGATCTCACAGATTGAGACCTCTATGTGCTTTGCAACACTTCTATGTCACCTAGTTTGACATCATCCCGTATCTTACGATGACGGCGAAATATATCTTAGTCGATGGAGTGAGACTCGAACCTTCGCGTAGCATGGGCCTTAAAAGTCTAGGAGATCTATTAAGGGGAACCACATATGCTCGGAAACTGTTCAGTCCAATCACACTGGCTACTTCTGAAGTTGCCATATATTTTTATACTTATGTAGATTATGCGACAGTGCATCCATATACGACTTCGCAAGCTAACCATGTCTTTCTTCAAAATAAAGAACATCTCCTATATGAGATTTCTAGTCTTATGGGTCAGTGTCATAACTTGCATCATCGTAACCGTCTTACGGCAAGTTGTCTTTCCACTCTTACCCTTTACCAGAAAAATATCTTTAGTTCTCACAGACACTAAAGAATATACTTAACGTTTGTTCATTGATCCACACAAGGATCACTCTAGAACCCGTTCTTCAACCAAGAACTTGGGTCACACCAAGTCGAGCTTTCAGTCTGATAGAATCTATGTCTGAGGCATAGAGAATGTCGAACATTATTTTCTTTCATTAGCTATCACTGAAAATGCCAAGATAAACTTAATATTTTACCTAGTCATACAAGCAAGAACCTTTTTCTTCGCTTGTTCTATTCTGAAAACACTTCAGAATCTTAACTTAGGAAAATATTCCGACCTAATGTTATTAATCCCCTTTTTAACTATACAATTATAGATCGGATGCCTAATACTCCTAACTAAATTCATAGAAAATTTAATCACTTAAATAATCCTTTATACCTTACTAGAGGATCTGTATCATTCTCAATATGTCGTTACATATAAAATCATGAATGACACCTAGCTCCCACTCAAATATGCCTTCCACATATAAGATCAAGAAAAGCTACTTAGCTCCCACTCACTTCTTTGCAAATGCAAGTTTCTTCAACTATTTTGGACAACTCCAAAATCCTTTGATCACATCATCAAAGTGAAGATTCCAGCTCCGATATGCTTGCTTCAGCCCATGAATGGACAGCTGAAGTTTGCATACATGTTTAGCATCCTCGGGATCCTGAAACCATTTCATTGTACTAATTACAACTCTTTCTTAATGATACCATTAAGAAACATGATTTCCTTATCCTTCTATCAATTTCTCAATTTGAAATTATAGTAATTGCTAAACGACCCCGAATAGACTTAGGCTTCGCCACTTGAGACAAAATCTCGTTGTGGTCAACTTTTGAATCTGTCAGAACTGTTTCACGACAAATCGATCCTTATCAGTGTCTACTCTCTCATAAAATTCCATATTCTATTAACAGCTTAGATGCCATCAAGAAGATCTCCCAAGTCATTACCTGGTAATCGTACATGGATTTTATCTCGGATCATATATGACTCACAGCCATTTCTCGGACTTAGGTCTACCATCTCTTCTTCGTAGTTCGTAGGTCTGTCATATTCCATTAACATGACCTTCATAACAAGATTGTCGTAACACACAGTGTGGAACACAACCTCGTACGCCTACGTTCTTAGTATGAGCTCAGAGCATCATGATCCTTATCATCAGCTTCTTTCCAGTTGAGAAGCATAACACCGGAAACACTTTCCGATGCGCCACTCTGATGTCTGGAGAGAAAGTTCATTAACTTCGTCTTGCTCTAGTTTCTTTCCCACTTATACCCTTGGACAAGAAACTATTTCTTTTGCAAGGTATATTCCGGCAACGTTTTTGCCTATGTCGTGAGACATGTACCCAACTAATTCTTTAGGTACGGTACACTACAAAGATTTATCCATTTTTAGGTTTGATCACATCGAAACACTAAATTGCTGAAACGACAATCCAGGCTAAAAGCCATGCCATCACTCATATGGTATTGTCTCCATGGATTTAAATGGTTTCCCTATTATCTAACGTGAATGTTATGTTTCTACCATATGACTCCAATGATCACAATAATTCGATAAGAGATTTATTTACCACACACTATCTGATAGGGTGCGATTACGACGTCCTGACATACCATAACACTATGGTGTTCCATGCGACGTAATTTGTGGAACTCTTCTCACAAGTCTTCCAATGATATGCCAACATTATAACTCAAATCTTTATTCCTCGATCTATATCGTAGAAATTTGATTTTCTTGTTAAATTTATTTCCTACTTCATTCTGAACTTGTTTGATCGAATCAAAATTTCCAGATTAACATTCACTAAGTGGATATCCATATATCTACTCGGAATATTCATGAAGTCTATGAAATAAAGACTTCCACTATACGTTAAAGTACTTCATTGATTCACATACACCCATATGCATGATTCTCAACAGGTTATACTCAAAATGTTCAGTGAAGTTTACGAAATAAAGGTCTCCACTACATGTTAATTACTTCATTGATCCACATACATCTATATGCATGATTATCAATAAGTCATATGACCGCTTTCCGAAAACGGTGTCTTAGTTATCTTGCAAGTGTCAAAAGATCAAATCTAAAGACTTGTAGATCCATCCGTATGGAGCTTGTTCATTGACTATAACATTGGCATGACTTAAACGGTAGTGCCACACGAATGTGGTGTCTTTATTAAGTTTGTATCCTTTGGCATTAATATTATGAATGTGGGAGCTTCTACCATCTAAATTCAAATCGGCTTATGATCATTACTTCATAAATATAGGACAACGATTTTGTCACTAACATATATGAACAATTGTCTTGCTAGAGAAGACATACTTATAACGATCATACTAACAGACGGTCATAAAAGAATTTATTTAAATGGTAGATCTAGAGGGAGAGTGTCTATGGCCATCACAACATTTTATCTGCCATCATCAACACACATTGTCGCCTCATCCTTCCAAGCTACTCAAGCAGTAAATCTGGTTTTCATAAAACATGACTAGTATCAAAAAACTTAGTCACTACTGCGAGTACTTGCTTAGGTAAAATATTCATAACGTGTATATCATATATACACCATCATCATCGATGACTTCCCGGCGATCTGTTTCATCTTCTTGATTCTTCCAACGCAATCAAGAACCATGAAGGTGAACGATTCCCCTTGCATGACATAGTCTATGACAAAGCATTTGCATCTGGCAACGTTGTCTGTCATCCAGTGATCGAGCTGAGCGAGGCTTCTCAATGTCATCAAGTATGACCAATGTCATCGAGTATGACCAGTGTCATCAAGTATGACTGCCACGTGCTCCTTTAATGCGTGTATTCTCTTCCATCTTTGTTGAGAAGTAAAACAGTCAACGTACTGATAAACTTCATCAACCCAACTTTAGGTGTATCCTGAGTTTAGCGATCATCTCATATGTTCGCGATCTAACAACTCGTACCCACCGTAAATTCTCTATGGCAGAGATTATAGCATACACTGGACTATGATGATATTATCCGCACAAAAACTTGATAATCCAAATTATCCTTTTGTTAGCGGAATCTCCGGGTTTATCTCCTAGCGGGTATTGTATCACAAAGAGCTAATGGTTTAAACAAGGAGTATCCTCAAGCTAAAGTATGAAACTATGAAGTTTGGACCCAACCTTTTAAGTTTCTCAATCGCAGGATTGCGCCCAATTTTTAAACAAGGCTATTAAATTGGTTAATATCTACAAAGGTTTTGCAAAACATAAAGACTTTGTTCATTATAAAATAGGGTTCAAGTTTTAATAAAATAAAACTACCAGAACTCCCACTCAAAACGAATATCCCTCTAATCGTTTTAGTGATTACACGACCCTCATCCATTATGCAACCCCTCATCGTCAGAGCCGGCAACATAACTTCAAAGGTAGACATCGAAATGTCAATCACAACAACTTTTGTGACTCATGCTCGACCTTTCGGTCTCCGTGTTCCGAGGCCATGTCTGTACATGCTAGGCTCGCCATAATAACCTTCAACGTATACGCTTGTGCAACATGGCTTACACCCACTGTATGCGAACGACGATATGTCTGACACCCGATCGTCACGGCCTGCCTCATAACGTAGAACTTTCTTGGTGGTGCACGTCGAAGGGAGAACACTAATGGTATTTTGGAGGGATCATCTTATATTACTACCGCCGTGTGACTAATATATAACTATATATATACACACACAATATAAGATGCACACAAAACATCAATATGTAATGCGATGTGACATGGTCCTTGCGCCGATGGTCTCCTTCGCGCCCACAGTTTATAAACAATTTAATAAACCTACCTTGACCATATCACATTGCCCCTGCAAAATAAAGTTAGACGCGTTCTACTTTATCTTTTGCATATTTTACGTGGCTTGGGGCTATCGTAAATAGAACCGCTTCATACCTATGAACCTATGACCACAACAACGATCAAATAATTGCATATTTATTCATCCCTTTCGGGCCCTCCATTGAAAATGCAAAGCCAACTAAAGAGAGAGAGACAGACACCCGCCAGCCACATATACGGTACCAGCCGTATGTCAGTAGTGGAACCAGTCTCGCGTAAGTGTACGCGTAAAGTCGGTCCGGGCCGCTTCATCAACTCAATGCTGCCGACATTGCAAGTGCACGCGAGAGGGTAGCAAATAAAAGAACGATGTCCCCGTGATAAACACGGGTTCTAAAAGCGTAATGCTATATCTACGCATAGATCGGCTCTGATACCACTGAAGGGGATCGCAGGCAGAAAACAAAAATTTCCTAACAGCGATAACCTTAAACTAGCCAGAATCTATACTATGCAGATATAGTAATACGGAGGAGATCGGTATACATACCCTTGTAGACCGAAAGCGGGGATTACGCTCCCGCACAAGCGTTGTCGATGAAGCCGACGAAGCCGACCTCGAGGTCGTGTAGAGGAAGAAGACCTCCAGCACCACTAGCGTGGCACCTCGCAGGGCGTTACACACGTACGGTGAAGCCGACGAACTCCGGGCTCCGATCCAGGGACGAAGCAGCGGAAGACTGGGACCAGAAGACCAGCAGCACGGCGGTGTGCGTATGGTGGAGAGAACTCCTCCTTGGCGCAACTCCAACAAGGGAATCACGTTATTCAAGGAGGAAAAAAAGAGAGAGAAATTGGTGTACTTAAAAGGCCAGGGGTGCACCTCTATATAAAGGGGCAAGAGGGCTGCCAACCTTGCCAGCCGGGCGGTGTGGGACTAATCCCACACCAGCCTGGCCGGCCTCCCATGTGGCCCACCTAGGGCTGGCCGAACTCCCCTCCCTCTCTTGGGGGAACCTTCCCCCCCTCATGGGCCCTCTTTGCATGAGAAGGCCCATTTAGGGTATTTTGCCTTTAAAAATTCAGGAAAAATTAAATAAAAATATATTTAACTATTAATTACAGTAATTAATATTAAATACATATTACATAATTTATTCCGGCTCCGAAAACTATTTCGTCGCTGCCCGATCTCCATCGGATCTTTCCCGGGACGCTCCAGGTGCACTCTCTTCTAATTTCTCTTCCGGTAAACTTGTCAACTCCCCTTAAGTGTGTTACGCTAGCGGTTCGAGATCTCGCCAGACATGATCGAGACACTTCTCCGATCAATGACTAATTCGTGGACCCTGGATACCCAGAATTAATCCCTGTGAGATAACGAATAACTTTGTCGTTCGAACCTGGACGTCGAGTCTTAAACCTTTTGCCATGGCGATACTTAGCGTGTCCGAGACTCGTTCATAGATATCATGATACCTAGCTTGATCTCGTTACCGACATCGCTATCTTCTACTCGTCCATGATATTATGTCCTGGTGACCTAGTCACATGCTTGCAAGCTCATTTGACATAATCTCACCGAATGGGCCCTAGAGTATCTATCCTGCTATGCGGACTGGCAAATCCCGCTCTTGATCCCTCGTCTCAACATACTCCTTTCCGATACCCGAGAGGGACACCTTTATTGTCACACTATTAAGATATGACGTTTGATGCAATCAAAGTATGTTTCATGAATAGCAATAAGAGTTGATCTCACGGTCAAAGGCGTAATGACTACGTCCTACAAATATTGGGTATGTCCATCACGTCATTCTCCTAATGACATGACTCCATTGTCAACTGACATCAATGTCACTGTCGGAGAGTGACTCCCACGTAACAGGGGTAGTCTCGCCCTGAAGAGAGGTTCGAAGGGGGGACTGAACACGGAGGTCAAACAACCCTCGAGAGGCTCGACGACGGTGCTCGCCGGGCCTGGAGAGGAACTATCACGCCAGAGATGGACACCGGCACGTACCCAGGTTCACGGCCCTCAGGAGGAGGTAAAACCGCTACTCCTGCTTGTCTGTATTGCACTGTGAAGGTTACAGGACAATGAGCTTGCCGAAGGCTCTCTTGAGGCAGTTTGGTGCCCGGAGAGGGACACAATGGTCATCTTCCTCCTCCAGCAGTTGGCTATCCTATGTGTTTAGGGTGTGATTGCGCGATTGGGCGATTGATCGATCGATCCCCTTCTACGGTGGAGCTCCTGCTCCTTTTATAGGTGCCCCGGGCTCCGTCCACGTGCTGGTGGGCTCCCACACGCCAGTCTCGTGGAGGAGCGGGAGTCCACCGCGGCTCGTCCGTCCATGGACGCGGTCCATCCGTGCTAAAGTAGCGCGCCGTGGCCGACAGGCTGCAGGCGGTGCAGAGCGGCTCGCAGGCGCAGCAGAGGTCGTGGTGGAGCCCACGGTGACGATCTTCTTGGAGCGTTGCGCCGTCCAGCCGCTTTATCACCAAAGAGGAAAGTCCTGGCTGTCCTACCGCAGGCGGCGCGGCTTTGTTGACTCCTTTATCACCAGAATGGCAACTGGGATGCTCGCGTCACCCTGCGGCTGCTGCAGGGGCCATGTGCGTCCTGCAGCGCTTGCTTAGCCGCGAAGTGTCTCCACAGGGCCGTGGTCGCCTGTGGAGGGGTTTCCTGCTGACTTCTCTCCAGGCGGGTTGTGCCTGGGGAGTCTCTTGAAGCGCAGGGTCCTCTTCAGGCCCTGGCGTCCTCTTCAGGCCCTCGAGCGGAGATGTCTCTCGAGGGTCTCTCCAAGCGGTATCTTGGTCCTTAATCATTCCGTCAAAGATCTTCGCGGGCGAGGCTTGTAGGGAGTGGGCCGTGCATACCCCGGTCCTTACTGGGCCGACAGTAGCCCCCGGGCTCACGATGGGCACGACGAGGCCCGTTGGGTCTAGGCGAAGCATCGTGGGGCCAATCCTGCAGGCCGGGCCGAGCCACACGTCACTCCGGCGAGCAACGGTTGCGCACGATGTGGGACGTGCGTCGTGGGGGGTCCCACCACGCCCCGGTAACTGTTCCTTGACGAGACATAAAGTCTCCGCGCCGGGGCAGGGAGCCGTTACTACTCCCACTTCTTCTCGCAGACGCCATCCGCACCGAGCTCTCCGCTCCTGCTCTCCGGCGCCCTCTTCTCCAGTTTCTCCAGCTTCTCCTCGCGCCGCACCCTCCTTTCTTCCGACGATGAGTCCGGCGAAGAACAAGGGCAAGGCGGCCGCGGGGTCCTCTTCGCAAGCGGCGCCCGCCGAGGTCGCGCACGGCGCGGCATTGCTTGGCGTGCGCGTCAACGACAAGGCCCTCGACAAGGTCCGCTTCCTGGTGGCGGACCGGACCAACGAGCACGGCGCCACCGCGCTCAAGCCCGCGGCGCACGGGAAACGCCCGCGAGGGTTTTTCCCCGTCTTCCAGCACTGCGTCTCGGCGGGACTGGTGCCGCCCTTCTCTCCGTTCCTGGAGGCGGTGCTGGCCTTCTACCAAATCCAGCTGCTGCACCTCCACCCCAACTCCGTGCTCATCCTCGCCATCTTCGCCTACCTCTGCGAGGCGTATCTTGGCTTGGAGCCCACGGTGGATCTCTTCCGGTGCTTCTACGCGCTCCGGAGCACGGCGAAGAACGAGCGCTCTGGGTGCGTCTCGTTCCGCATTGTGGACGGCATGGGGAGCGTCTACATCCCCATGTCGTGGAGCGAGGGCAAGGCCATCACCTCGGTGACGAAGAAGGTGGACGACTTCCGCCAGCGGTGGTTCTTCGTTGGGGTGGAGCAGCCCTGCGCCTTCCTCGAGGTCCCCGACGCGCCGCCCGTGAAGAATTCGAACTGGGGCAAGGCTTCCTTCTGCGGCGCGCAGAACGTGATGCTGACGGGCCGCCTGAGCTACCTTCGGGAGGAAGGCCTCACGGGGCAGATCATCGTCGCGGACTTCGTGACGCGCCGCATTGCTCCTCTCCAGGCGCACTCGGTGCCAATGTGGATGTACTCCGGCCCCCAGGACAAGATGCGGCTCCACCGCGAGGACAACGACAAGGACGCGGTCGACAACGTCCTGTCTGCGCTCTTCATCAACCCAGCGGTGCCCGCCATGGACGAACTCCCGATCACGCTCCGGCCTCTGCACCAGTGCAACATGACCGAGCGCCTGGCCATCCTGGCGGGGATGCCTCCGTACACCCCGTCACGCCCTGCGGGGAAGATGGTGCCTGTGCCGGTGGTGCACGAGGCGGAGGGAGCAGAGACGCCCTCTGCCTCAGGAGCTGGGCAAGGCGAGGAGGAGGCCGCGGCGGGGGAGGAGTCCTCTTCGAGAGCCGGGCCCCTTACTGGCGAGATCTGCGACATCTCGTCAGGCGATGACGACGACGCCTTCGTGGTGGTGCCCTCGCGCCACGCGGAGGAGGAGGAGGCTGAGGAGGAGGCCTCTGACGAGGAGGCCTCGCCAGGGCGTCGCGAGCCCCGCTCCAAGGCGGCGGTGGATCGGCCCGGGGCGAGGCCGTCAGACGTCCCCTCCAAGAGGAAGGCCGAGGCGCCTCCGGAGGGGTCAGGCGCCAAGGCCAAGCCTTCCTGGCGCTCGCCAGGCTTGGCGTGGGTCGACACCGGCGCCAAGGAGTCCGGGTAAGTGCTTTTAACAGCAGATTGCTTGATTATTGTCCTCTTCTTTTCATGATTCTGATAATCGCCCCCTGATTCTTGCCAGCGACCTTGTGCCTGCGAAGCGCCGCAGGCTTCGCAAGGCAGCGGAGGTGAAGGGAACCGCGGCAGAGGCCGTGGCTGAAGAGGCCGCGAGGGCTGTGGAGACGGCCTTCTCAGGCCCAACCGAAGAGGCGCCTCAAGCGGAGGTAGCTGAGCCTCTGGCGGGGGCGGCAGCGCCTCAGGCGGAAGCCGCTGCTCCGCCCCCCGAGCCGTTGGTGATGGAGGCGCAGGAGGAGCGGGTGGCCAGCCCTCCTCGAGCTCCTACCCCGCCTCGCGCGGCTACGCCGCCGCGTGAGCCGACTCCGGCTCGCGAGGCTACGCCACCGCGCTCAGCCACGCCTCTCGCGCAGCCAGAGGCCGGGACAGACTAGGGCCCGCCAAGCGCGGGCGCCTCTGCAGGGGGAGCTCCTTCGTCCCCGCCACGCCCCGCAGCGGGGGAGGAGGCGCAAGAGGCGACGCGACAGGGCGACGAGGGCGGCGAGACCAGCCTGGGCGCGGCAAAAGACGGGGAGCAACCTAGCCCCCAGGCACGCCCAGAGGCCTCGTTCTCCAGGCTCGACACCGGGGCCGGGCCTTCCACGCAACGCGGCCTGGTCCTTAGTGGCTGGGACTGGAGCAAGGGGCGCCGCGAGGTGGCCTTCCGCTTGGTGAGGGAGTCCCTGGAGGGGCTGGAGGCGCAGCTCGCCTTCGAGGATGCCCAGCTCGCCCAGCAACGCGGCGAGCTTGCGGAGGCTTGGAGGCACTTCCATGCCGCTTTTGAGGCCCGCCGCCAGGAGGATCTGGCCCTCCAGGCTGCACGCGAGGAGGCCATCCGCTTTGCCAAGGAGGTCCGGGAGGGGGCCGTCCGCGACGCAGACGAGCTCCTTGCCCCCCTCCAGGACGCGCGCGACGCGGCCGCCGATCTCCTCGCGGAGGTGAAGGCCGAGCGCGAGGCTATGGAGGGCTCGCTGGCGCAGAAACGCCGCGAGGTGTCCCAGCTGGAGTCCCAGCTCCTCTCCGCCCACCGGGCCGCGCAGGAGACTCTGGAGGAGGATCGCAAGAGCCTGGCCGAGCGCGAGCGACAGCTGGCCTCCAGGGAGAAGGACGTGGAGCAGCGTGACGAGCAGCGGCTCCAGGCAGAGGCCGAGCTAGCCACTAAGCGCGAAGAGCTCGAGGCGCGCGAGGGAGACCTGACTCAGGCGCTCCAGAGGCATGACGAGAATGTCACCGCCCAGAAGCAAACCCTGGAGCGCTTCCAGCAGCGGTTTGCCGAGAAGAAGCAGGAGGCGGAGGCGGCCCTCGCGGAGCGCGAGAAGGAGTTCAGGCGGACCACCTCCAAGGAGTACCGTGACAAGGCCAAGAAGCAGGAGGACCGCTTCAAGGCCAAGCACACCGCTGATGCCAAGCGGATCGCGGAGCTTGAGAAAGCCAACTCCAAGCTCGAGGTCCGCCTCCAGCGCGCCAAGGATGCCTATCGCCAGGCTGAGGAGGGTCGCAGGGCGGCTGTCCTGGAGCTGGACGCCCTCGTCAAGGACGTGGAGGGGTAGGCGGGCTCGGCGGCCAAGCAGGTGACGGAAGCCGTGGACACCGCGCAGGCGGCTCGCGTGCTCACGAAGCAGCGGGAGCGCATGTTCCAGGCGCTGGTGGCCAGAGGCAATGAGCTTGCGGCTCAGCTTGGCACGGAGGCTCCGCTCACTGAGGCTCGCGGTCGTGGCGACGCTGCCATGTACCTGGTCTACTTCGACCAGCTCTTCACGGCCCTCGAGAGCCCCGTCGCCGATCTCCGCGAGGTGATTGAGGTCGAGAGCCGCCAGCTTCTGGAGGTGGTTGTCGACCGCATCTTCACCAACCTCCGGCTCCTCTCGCCCGGCTTCGACCTCTCCACGGTGACTGAGGCGCGCCCGGCCGGGGAGGCCTTGCGGGTCTCCAACTCCCTCCGCGAGCAAGTCGAGGCCTTCTGCAACCGCTTCAAGCGTGCGGAGGTGGCTGCGGAGGACAGCGAGGAGGAGGCTGCCCCTGCCGAGGAGGAAGGCGCTGAGGAGGAGGAGCGTGCTGGCGCGGACTCCGCCTGAGCCTTGATTATCGCGCCTTTGAGCGCTTGTATCTGAGACAGTTTTTATATTCAGACACTGCATATTTTGGGCATGTAATATACTCTTTAAGCTTATTTGTGTTAACTTGTTTGCCCCTCGAGAGGCCTTTTCTGCCTTGTTTTCATGTCTATGTTTTCTCTGCGTCGTTAGGACCCATCTCTTCGCGCTATGACTCCGCCGCTGCGGTATGCTAGAGCAATGACTCAGCAAGGCCGGGGGGAGTTTAAGGCTTGGAGAGGTAAGAGCCCTGAGTCGCGATGCTCAAGTGCCCCCCTTTGACGTGCGAGTAGCCCATGAAGCACAAGGGAGAACGAAATCGCTCGAGGGACAAACGTGCGCTTGGGGAGAAAAGGCTCTCGAGTCACAGGTGTAGGACTTAGCTTCTCGAGGCTTTTGCCCTGTAGAGGTTTTTTAGCCTGGCGAGGAGGTCCTCTTCAAGGGTTTTTCCCTGCTGCCTCCTCAGGCTTGTAGAGACGCTTGTTCTCTGTAGATGTTAGAGGGGCAAACCCAAACGCTTGTGCACGGTACAAGGGACTAATGCGCGCTTATAGGTCCCCTCAGGCGTTCCTTGCGAGGAGAGAGAGTACCAAGGTCCTTTGTAGAGATGGCGTGTTTGTGAGGGCCTGCCCTCTAGCCAGAGCTCGGATCCTTGGGTTTCGCAGTGCTGCTGGTGTGTCATTTGAGGCACTGGCACCGTACTCAGCCCCCGCTCGCGAGGTGCGCATGTGGAGAGATATAAGTGCCCATTTTCAACAAAGAAAATAATGCTGGAATAAAACTCACCACCAAAATATTACATAGCGGCGCCGTAGCGCATAGTTCACTTAGGAACGAAATTGGCGCCTGAGCGCAAAGTTCACTTGGAACGAAAATCGGTTCATTACACTTGGGTTTGCCAAGCTAACGTTCCTTCCATGTCGAGGCATGGGGACCACCCATTAGTGGCAGAGGTTCACTGCGGCCTGCGGGGGCTCATTTGCAGGAGAGCTCGGAGGGCTGGGCCTCGGGAGAAGCTTTGAGAAGCTTGGAGGTGAAGCCGTGAGCTTCCCTCTAGAGACAAAAAATGCCTGGCGTGACTATGATCACGGGTAGAACTTGCGCAGGTGCGCGATGTTCCACGGGTTCTTGACGGGGATGCCGTCTTCGGTCTCGAGGCGTACTGCGCCAGGCCTGGCGACGTGGGAGACCCTGTAGGGACCTTCCCACATCGGCGAGAGCTTGTGGAGGCCTTCCCTGGAGAGAATTCGCCTGAGGACGAGGTCGCCCGCCTCAAGGGTGCGTGAGCGCACATGGCGGCTGTGGTAGCGTCGCAGGTCTTGCTGGTACCCTGCCGCCCTGAGGGCGGCCTGACGGCGCAGTCCCTCGAGGAACAGCAGGTCGTCGTTGTGGAGGCCCTCTTGGGTGTCCTCATTGAAGGCAAGGACCCGTGGTGATCCATGCTTGATTTCCGCAGGAAGGACTGCCTCGGCTCCGTAGACCAGGGCGAACGGCGTTTCGCCTGTAGGTCTTGAGGAAGTTGTGCGTATGGACCAGAGCACTGAAGGGAGCTCGTCGATCCAGCCCTTGCCATGGCCCTTGAGGACGTTGAAGCTTCTGGTCTTGAGGCCCTTGAGGACCTCTGCGTTTGCTCGCTCGGCTTGACCGTTGCTACGTGGGTGAGCCACCGAGGCGAAGCAGACCTTGACGCCAAGCTTATCGCAGTAGGCTCGGAAGATGCCGCTGGTGAATTGCGAGCCATTGTCAGTGATGATTCGGTTGGGCACGCCGAAGCGGCAGACCAGGCTCCTGATGAATTTCACCGTGGCCCCCGCTGGTATGGTGCGCACTAGCTCAACTTCGGTCCATTTGGTGAATTTGTCGATGGCCACGAAGAGGAAGCGATAGCCCCCCTGCGACCTTGGGAAGGGGCCCAAGATGTCCAGCCCCCAGACCGCAAACGGCCAGGAGAGCGGGATGGTTTGAAGCCCCAGCGCCGGCTGATGAATTTGCTTGGCGTGGAATTGGCAGGCGTCGCAGGTTTGCACAATGGCGACCGCATCTTGAAGCACTTGAGGCCAGTAGAAGCCGCTCCTGAAGACCTTGCCTGCGAGGGTGCGCGCACATGAGTGGTGGCCGCACTCTCCGCTGTGGATGTCCTTGATCAGCTCTCGGCCTTCCTCAGGAGGGACGCACTTGAGCGCGATACCATTTGGGCGCTTGCGGTAGAGGTTTCCCTCGAGTATGCAGTAGGATTTCGCCTGTCGAGCGATTCGCTCTGCGTCAGCATCTTCTTCGGGGAGGATTCCTTTCACCAAGTAGTCCTTGAGCTCATCAATCCAGCCTGAGGCCTGGTGGGTTGCCGTTAGCAACAGGCGCTCCCCTGTCCTGGGACCGCAATCGGGTGCCCCAGACTCAGGAGGTGGTGGGAGTGCTTCATCTGTGCTTGCGGCTGTGGCCTCTCGAGGCTGCTTGATGGATGCCTTGGCGAGCCTCTCTTCAAAGACACCGGCCTGCTGGGGTTGCCTTCGCGAGGCCCGCTTGGCGATGTCGTCAGCCTCTTGGTTTTCTTTCCTCGGGATGTGCATGAGCTCCATGCCCCTGAAGTGCTTCTCGAGCTTGCGGACCTCTTCGAGGTATGCGGCCATGTGGTCGTCTTTCGGCGTGTAGCTCTTGTTGGAGAAGTTGACGAGCAGCTGAGAGTCTCCCTTGACGAGTAGGTGCTTGACGCCTAGAGCGATGGCGGCCCTTAAGCCGGCGAGGAGGCCTTCGTATTCGGCGATGTTGTTGGAGATTTTGTCGATCGTGAAGCACAGCTGGACAGCGTAGTATAGCTTGTCACCCTTGGGCGAAGTTAGGACGACGCCTGCTCCGCCATTGCGACAAGCGAAGGCTCCATCGAAGTGCATGGTCCAGTGGCTGGGCACCGTGTCTCCCGAGGGCTCGGCTTCCGCCTCGCGAGGCTCCTCAGGGCTTGGGTCGGTCCATTCGGCGACGAAATCGGCCAGCGCTCTTCCTTTTATGACCCTCGTGGTGTCGAAACGCAAGTTGAACGGCTGCAGCTCGATGTTCCATCCTGCGACGCGATCTGTGGCGTTGGGGTTGCGCAGGATTTGCTCCAGGGGGAAGGCGGTGACCACCGTGATGGGGTGGCCCTGGAAGTAGTGTCTCAGCTTCCTGGAGGCGATGAGGAGCGCGACGAGGAGCTTCTGCTGCATTGGATATCTCTCACGAGCGTCCCGCAGCACTGTGCTGACGAAGTAAACGGGGTGCTCGACGAGGGTTGCCTGAGGTGGCGCAGCGTCAACCCCCTGTGGAGGCTCTTCAGGGCCCTTGTCGAGATCCGCCTATGGAGGCGTCCCGACAGGGGTGGGGGTCGCAGACTCGACTTGAGGCGGTGGGCCTGGCAGTGGGTCTGTGGAGGCTGCTCCTTCGACGGGGCCTTTGTCGGGGGGTTCTGGGCTTGGAGTTGCAGTGCTCTTCTTGGGGAGGACAGGCTCTTCCCTCTCGACCACCAAGACGGCGCTTGCGGTCTGAGGGGTGGCTGAGAGGTACAGCTTCAGGTGCTCGCCTGCCCTGGGGGCCACCAAGACTGGAGGGCTAGCCAGATACTTCTTTAAGTCCTCGAAGGCTTTATCCGCCTCAGGGGTCCACTTGAATGTGCCCGATCTCTTCATGATCTTGAAAAATGGCAGGGCTCTCTCGCCAAACTTAGAGATGAAACGGCCAAGGCTGGCCATGCAGCCCGCTAAGCGCTGCATATCCTTGAGTCGGCGGGGAGGCTGCATTTGCTCTATGGCCTTGATCTTGTCAGGATTTGCCTCTATGCCACGGTGGGACACGAGGAATCCGAGGAGCTTGCCTGAATGGACCCCGAAGACGCACTTGGCGGGGTTCAGCTTGATGTTCACCTTTCTCAGGCTGGCGAAGGTTTCCTCGAGGTCCCTCAAGAGGGTGTCCCCTTCTCGAGACTTGACCACGATATCATCGACGTAGGCCTCGGCGTTTCTGCCCATCTGCGCCCCCAAGGCTATCCTCATGAGCCTCTGGAAGGTGGCTCCAGCGTTCTTCAGGCCGAAGGGCATGCATGTGTAGCAGTACACACCACAAGGGTTGAGGAATGCCGTCTTCTCCTCGTCCTCTTTAGCCATCTTGATCTGGTGATAACCAGAGAAGGCGTCCAGAAAGCAGAGGAGGTCGCAGCCAGCGGTGGAGTCCACGATCTGGTCTATCCTCGGCATAGGGTATGGGTCCTTGGGGCAGGCCTTGTTGACATCGGTGTAGTCGATGCAGAGTCGGCCTCCTCCAGCGGGTTTAGGGACAACCACGCCGTTGGAGAGCCAAGTGGGGTGCGCGACTTCGCGGACGACGTTTGCCGCCTTTAGCTTCTCTACTTCCTTGATGATGAAAGCTTGCTTCTCGGGGGCTTGCTTACGTGCTTTTTGCTTGACGGGGCGTGCGTCTGGACACACGGCTAAGGGGTGCTCGATCACCTCCCTTGGTACGCCGGACATATCTGACGGAGTCCATGCGAACATGTCAGAGTTTGCCCGAAGGAAGGCGACGAGCGCGCTTTCCTATTTGGGAGGCAGGGCAGCGCCTATGGTGACGCTAGCCCCCGAGCCTTCAGCCCCCGAGCTGGTGGTGCTCAGCGACACCTTCTTCGTGGCAGCTTGCTCCTGAGAGAACACTTGCTTCTTCTTCTTGGGCCTCTCGAGAGGCTCCATGTCCTCGTCAGCTGGGAAAGCCATGGCGGCTGCCTTGTAGGCGCTCTCGACAGCGCGCGTGGCGTCCAGGATATGGCCATGGATGGCAATGGTGCCGGCGCTGCCGGGAATCTTGACCATGTTGTAGGCGTGATGCGTGACGGCCATGAACTTTGCGAGGGCGGGGTAGCCGAGGATGGCGTTGTACGGCAAGCCGATGTGGGCGACATCGAAGTCGATCAGCTCCGTGCGATAGTTCTTCTGCGTGCCAAAGGTGACCGCGAGGCGGACTTGCCCCAGAGGCTCGATAGAACCACTGGTGACGCCCGTGAACGGCCTGGAGGGCATAAGCCACTCGTAGGGCACTTGAAGCGTCTCGAAGGTCTCGACAGAGATGACATTCAGGCCCGCTCCCCCATCGATGAGCGTCTTGGAGACGGTGATGTTGTTGATGGTGGGGGAGCAGACCAGGGGGAGGGTTCCAACAGTCTTGGTCGACTTGGGGTGGTCCTTGGCGTCGAAGGCGATGGTGTACTGGGACCACTTGAGGGGTCTGGAGGTCTCGGTGCTCGGGAGCGCAGCGTTGAGTTCGCGGGCGAACTGCTTGAACTGATTGTTCGACTTGGGCGCTTGAGCTCCGCCGAGGATGCAGGCCATGGCGCCTCTCGGGGCCTGGTAGCCTCCATCTTCCTCGTCGGGGAGGTTGTTGTTCTTCTCGGCGGCGTTGGCTTGAGTGCCCGACGGCTTCTGGTAGCCGCCATCGCGTCTACCCCTGCCGTCTCTGCGGTAGCCGCGACCTCTGCCGCGGCTTCCGCTGCCTTCTCCTCGCTCGCGTTCCCTGCTCAGCCTCTTGAGGTCGAAGCAGTCGTCTGTGGCGTGCCCACGCCTGTTGTGGTAGACGCAGAACGGACGGTAGTCCACCTCTTTGTCGCCGCGCTCGGGAGAACCCCTGCGGGAGCCCTTCGCGTCAGGCTCTGCCGCGAGGACCGTGGTGGCCTTGCGCTTGGGCTCTTCCTTCCTCTTGTGGCTCTTGGACCCCTCGCCAGGGTCGTCCCCCCGCGCGCTCATCTTGACGAAGAGGAGTCCCTCTTCAGCCTTGGCGCACTTATCCGCCAGATCGAACAGTTTCACCACAGAGGTGAGCTTGTCGTGGATGCCGAGCTTCTCGAGCATCCTGCGGTTCGTGACGCCCTCGCGGAAGGCAGCGATCACCTGGGTGTCGGGGATGTTTGGAATCTGGTTCCGCACCTGGCTGAAGCGCTGGATGTACTTGCGAAGAGTCTCATCCTTCTTCTGCACCACAGCGCGCAAGTCGTTGTGGGTGAGTGCGCGCTCGTACGTGCCCTTGAAGTTGGCGACGAACTGCCTGCAGAGCTCCTCCCAGGAGTCAATGGAGTCCTCCGGCAGGTTGAGAAGCCAGGACAGCGCTGAGTCCCTGAGGGCGTGGGAGAACCAGTTGGCCATGACCTTGTCGTCTCCCCCTGCAGCCTGGATGGAGGTGGTGTAGAGCTGCAGGAACTCGAGAGGGTTGGTGGACCCGTCGAAGCCCTTGGGTAGCGCTGGCCTGAACTTCTGCGGCCAGACCACACGACGCAGGGCGCGCGTGAAGGCCATGCAGCCTGAGGCATATGTGGCCGTTCCTCCCTGGAGGGCCCTGCGGTTTTGTTGCCCCGCCTGACCGAGCTCCTCGACGAGGCGGTTCTGGAGGTCGCGGCGTCGCTCCATGCCCACGCGCGCGTCAGGCGCGGTGCGCTGCACGATTTGGCAGTCGTGCGGCGATGAAGCATGGGAGGGAGCCCGCTGTGCCGCGGCCGGAGGTGGTCCTGGCGGCGGTGGGGGCGCACCTGGTGCGGCCGTCCCTGCAGGGCCGGAGGGTACGATGGAGCGCGACGGAGCAGGGCGCGTGGTTGCGATGTCGACGAGGTGGTGGAGGCGGTCCAACCACTGGTCGTGTGCCTCGGCACTTGGCCGGTAGCGGAGGAGCTCCTGGGCCATGAGCAGCGCAGTGTGCGGGGCGGGCTCGTGGTGCTCCCGCGTGGACACGCTCTGGCGTCGGGACGGGTGCGAGGACTCAGCGTCCACACGGCGCTCAGAGAGGTCCTCGTTGTCGCGCTGGTCTCCGCCGCGATGCTCCTCGCTCTCCGGCTCCTCCACGCGTGGGCCGGTGCCAGCGCGCTCGGTCGTGCGGGGGCGACCACGGCGGCCGCGGGTGGGAGCAGTGCCGGGCTCGGTGTGAGCTCTCTTCAGAGGTACGCCGGTTGGCGCGCGTCGCGCGGGTGTCCATCATGGCGCGGAGTTCGGAGGTCGAAGACGCGCCTCAGTCCCCTACCTGGCGCGCCAAATGTCGGAGAGTGACTCCCACGTAACAGGGGTAGTCTCGCCCTGAAGAGAGGTTCGAAGGGGGGACTGAACACGGAGGTCAAACAACCCTCGAGAGGCTCGACGACGGTGCTCGCCGGGCCTGGAGAGGAACTATCACGCCAGAGATGGACACCGGCACGTACCCAGGTTCACGGCCCTCAGGAGGAGGTAAAACCGCTACTCCTGCTTGTCTGTATTGCACTGTGAAGGTTACAGGACAATGAGCTTGCCGAAGGCTCTCTTGAGGCAGTTTGGTGCCCGGAGAGGGACACAATGGTCGTCTTCCTCCTCCAGCAGTTGGCTATCCTATGTGTTTAGGGTGTGATTGCGCGATTGGGCGATTGGTCGATCGATCCCCTTCTACGGTGGAGCTCCTGCTCCTTTTATAGGTGCCCCGGGCTCCGTCCACGTGCTGGTGGGCTCCCACACGCCAGTCTCGTGGAGGAGCGGGAGTCCACCGCGGCTCGTCCGTCCATGGACGCGGTCCATCCGTGCTAAAGTAGCGCGCCGTGGCCGACAGGCTGCAGGCGGTGCAGAGCGGCTCGCAGGCGCAGCAGAGGTCGTGGTGGAGTCCTCGGTGACGATCTTCTTGGAGCGTTGCGCCGTCCAGCCGCTTTATCACCAAAGAGGAAAGTCCTGGCTGTCTTGCCGCAGGCGGCGCGGCTTTGTTGACTCCTTTATCACCAGAATGGCAACTGGGATGCTCGCGTCACCCTGCGGCTGCCGCAGGGGCCATGTGCGTCCTGCAGCGCTTGCTTAGCCGCGAAGTGTGTCCACAGGGCCGTGGTCGCCTGTGGAGGGGTTTCCTGCTGACTTCTCTCCAGGCGGGCTGTGCCTGGGGAGTCTCTTGAAGCGCAGGGTCCTCTTCAGGCCCTGGCGTCCTCTTCAGGCCCTCGAGCGGAGATGTCTCTCGAGGGTCTCTCCAAGCGGTATCTTGGTCCTTAATCATTCCGTCAAAGATCTTCGCGGGCGAGGCCTGTAGGGAGTGGGCCGTGCATACCCCGGTCCTTACTGGGCCGACAGTCACATGATCGGGAAACCTCGATCATCAATTGCCCAATGAACTAGTTAGATAGAGGCTACTAGGGACCTGGTTGTTTATCTACCACACGTGTATTAATGTTTCCGCTTAATACAGTTATAGCATGGTATAAAACATATAATGAACAATTGAGATATGACGAATAAAATATCTTTATTAAGTGCCTCTAGGGCATATCTCCTTCAAGTTCAGCCTGGCGTTCATCTGCTCCAGCTCACGGATCCGGGCGTCATCCTCGGCGCGCCTCTTCCTGAAGCGATTCTCCTGCTTCTTGAATTTCTCATTGTAGTCTCGAGAGACGGCGGCGCGGTACTCCTTCTCCCGGGCTTGGAAGTCCTTCTCTGCCTCCTCCTTCCGCTCGGCAAACCTTGCGTTGAAGCGCTCCACGTGCTTCTTGTGGGTAGCCACTTCACGGTTGAACTTGCCGAGGGCTTCGGCCAGATTCCCCTCCCGGGCCTCAAGGTCGACGCGCTGCACCGACAGCTCCTGCTCCGCCTGCAGCAGCTGCTCGTCGCGCTGACGCACGTCATTCTCGCGCTCATTCAGCCTTTGCCCCCTGGCATCCAAGGCCGCGCGGACCGCCTCCAGAGAGGTCCGCACGACCTCAGAGTCGGCGAGGGTCTTGGCCTCAAGCTGGACAAGCTCGCGATGCTTGTCCGCCAGCGAGGACTCCACCGCCTCCCGCTCCGCCCTGGCCGCGGCCAAGTCGTCCGCCGCCGACTGGCGCTCGGCCTGGAGGGGCTCCAAGAGCTCCTCGGCGTCGCGCATGGCGCCCTCGCGGACCTCCTTGGAAAAGCGCAGTGCCTCCTCGCGCTCCGCCTGCAGAGCCAGATCGGTCTGCCGGCGAACCTCCACAGCTGCGTGAAAGGCGGCCAAGGCCTCCGCAAGCTCGCCCTGCCGCCGGGCGATCTCCGCGTCCTCAAGGGTGAGTTGGGTCTCCAACCCGTCCAGGGACTCCCGCACCAGCGGAAGGCGACGCCGCGGCGTCCCCTGCTCCAGTCCCAGCCGCTGAGGGCCAGGTCTTGTGAAGCCCCACGCGGCGCGGAGGTCCCAGCACCTGCGTCGAGCTTGAAGAAGGGGGCCTCTGCACGGGGCCCTGCAGCGTCACGGGCCTGGGGGCTTGGCGGCGAGTTCTCTTCTTCAGCACCTGCGCTCCGCGCGCCGGTGTCGCCGCCCTCAAGCGGCACCTCATCATGAGCTTCAGGGGCAGGAGAGGCCTGCCCCGTAGTCACTGTCTCCGCCTCCGCTGCAGAGCTTGGCGGGGGCGGCGGAGGAGCTTCCCCATCCATCTCGTCGGCCCTTGGCGGGCTCTGGATTAGCGTCGTGTCCGCCTCGGCCTCCTGCTGCGCCGGAGGAGTGGCAGTGCGAGGCGGAGTAGGCGCCCTCTCCGCTTGCTCCTCAGGGCGCCTCCCCTCGAGAGGCGGCGCAGTCGCCTCAGCCTGAGGCGCACCCTTGGCAGGGCCAGCGGTATCCTCCACCACAGGCCTCGAGGCCTCGTCCGCCGCGGCCTCTGGCACAGTTCCCTTCACCTCAGCGGTCTTGCGAAGCCTTCGACGCTTCGCAGGCATCAGGTCGCTGGCAAGGAGCAAGAAAACCTGTCAGAAGAGAACGGGCAAGCAGAGATTGAGGAAGAGAAAACCAAGATCAAGATACTTACCTAGTTTTCTTGGCGCGGGTATCAACCCACGCCATGCCAGGCGAACGCCATGAAGGCGTGGTCCTGGCGCCAGACCCCACGGGAGGCGCCTCTGCTTTCCTCTTGAGGGGAGCGCCCATTGGCTCCCCAGCAGGCCTGTCATGGGCCGCCTTGGTCCGGGGCTCTCGTCGCCCCGCCGCAGTCTCATCGCCGTCGCTACCTTCCCCCTCCATAACAGGGCGCGAAGGGGCCACCCTGAAGGGCTCGTCGTCGCCGGACGAGACCTCGAAGATTTCCTTGAGAGGGGGCGCAGCCCTTGACGAGCTCGGCCCGCCAGTCGAGGGGTTCGCCCTTGCCGCCTCGCCGCCTAGCTCGACGTCCGATGCGGAGGGCGACTCCGCGGCTCCTGGCTCCTTCGCTACAGGCATGGCCACCTCGTCCTCCTCCTCCCCCGCCAAGCCAAGCGGGGTGAACGTCGGCATCCGCTCCAGAATCGCCAAGCGCGTATTCATGGAGAGTTGGTGGAGAGGCCTCAGCACCTCAGCAACCGCCACTGGCCTGTCCGGGTTGATAAAGAGGACGCCCATGATGGAGGAGACGGCTTCGGGGCGGTGGTCGCAGCAGTGGAGCCGCATCGGGTCCGTGAGGCCCGAGTACATCCACATCGGCTTCTTGTGCGCCTGAAGCGGAGCGATGCGGCGCCTCACGAAGTCCTCCGCAATCATCTGACCGGTGAGGCCATTATCCCGAAGAAGCTTCATGCGGCCCACCAGGTCCACGATCTGCGGGCTCCGGAAGACCAGCTTGCCCCAGTGGGTGTTCTTCACGGGCGGCGCCTCCGGGATGTCGATGAAGGAGCTCAGCGACTTGACGCCGATGAGGAACCACCGCTGCCGGAAGTCATCCACCTTCTTCACCACCGCCGTGACAGGCTTCTCGCCGTTCCACGACATGGGGATATAGACATCCCCCATGCCGTCCACGATGCGGAAGGAGACGCACCCCGTCCGCTCGAGGCTTGCGGAGCTCCGGAGCGCGTAGAAGCTCCGGAAGAGGGCCACAGAAGGCTGCACCCCCAAGTAAGCTTCGCACAGGTAGGCGAAGATGGAGAGGATCAAGACAGAGTTGGGATGCAGGTGGAGAAGATGGATCTGGTAGAACTCCAGAATCGCCTCCAGGAAGGGCGAGTAGGGAGGCACCAGCCCGGCGTAGATGGTGTGGAGGAAGATGGGGGAAAAACCCCTTCGGGAGCCGGCCGAGCTTTGCGGCCTGGAGAGCACTGGCGCCGTGCTCGTTGGTCTTCCCGGCGACCAAATGCCGGATCTTGTCCAGCGCCGCCTCGTTGAAGCGCTCCCCGACCAGGGCGGGGCCAAGCACCCCTTCCCCCTGCGCGTCCACAGGGAGCTTCGCCATCGCCGCCTTGCCCTTCGCTGGACTCATTGTCGGGAAAGGGAGAAGTGCGAAAAAGCGCGGAGGAAGAAGAAGATCGCCGGTGTGAGGAAGCTCAGAGGGCGAGGTCGAAAGGCCGGGCGCGCAAAATGAGAGCAGTAACGGCTGCTCGAGCCGGCGCGCAGGCTTTATCTCCCATCTGGGCAGTTACCAGGGCGTGGTGGGACCCCCCACGATGCACGCCCCGCCGAAGAAATCGAGTCGTCGCAGACTCGCAACTGATCGACGCGTGTCTCGGGCCGGCCGGACACTTTGGGCCCATGACGCTTCGTCTGAGCCTGGTGGGCTTCGCCGTGCCCATCATGGGCTCGGGGGCTACTGTCGGACCAGTGTAATCCAGGGTGTGCGGGGCCCACTCTCCACAGCCCTCGCACGCGACGGTATCGAAGAATAACTAAGGACCAAGCCAAACACTGTGAGAGACTCTCGAGGGGAGAAGTCCTCGAGAGGGCTTGAAGGGTAGCGAAGGCCTGAAGAGGCTCCTCCCGCGAGAGCCCCTCTACAAGGCTCTCTCCCTTGGAGAGGAGTCAACGCAAATCCCTCCACAAGGCCGCTCAGGCCTTGTAGAGATACTTCGCTGTGAAGCAACCGCCGCAGAGCGCACATGGCCTCTACCGCGGCCGCAGAGTGACGCGCGCGCCTGCGCACGGTGACGACGGCGCCGCAGTTGCCATTCTGGTGATTAAAGGGGTCAACAAAGCTGTGCCCCCCGCACCGGACTATGAAGCTTTCCCCTTTGGTGACAAAGCGGATGGCCGGCGCTACGCTCCAACGACGACGTCACCGTGGGCGCCCCCACGATCTCTGCGGCACCAGCTGGCCGTCCTGCGCGGACGGTGGTCTTCCTGCCTCAAGGGCAGGCTTTACGACCATGGACCGAGTCCATGGACAACCCAGCTGCGGTGCACCCCGCCCCTCCATTTCGTCGCCATGTGGGAACCCTTCCACCGCGCAGGACGCAGGGATGAGGCCCGGGGCGCCTATAAAAGGAGAGGGAGCACCTTCTTAGCAGGGGATCGATCGATCGAGCCCCGGACGCCCGGATCCCCGATTCGCATCGATCGGACCTTTGGCACTCTACCATAGCGTAGCCTAGCCGAACACACTCGAGGAGGAAGAAGACCTTAGTGTTCCCTCCTTGAGCTCCACACTGCCATAAGAGAGCCCTCGGCAAGCTCATTGTACTGTACCCTCTGCAGCACAATACAGACAAGCAGGAGTAGCGGTGTTACCTCCTTCCGAGGGCCGTGAACCTGGGTACGGGCTGGTGTCTGTCTCTGCCGTGATGTCCCTCCTCAGGCTCGACGAGCACCGTCGCCGTGCCGGTTGAGAGTTGTTTGACCAATGCGTTCAGCCCCCGTCGAACAACTCTTCAGTGTGTGATCACCCCTGTATCGTGTGAGTCACTCTCCGACACATGCTACTCGTCGTAGTTCGCCACTTGTACGCAAGATTCAAGAAGCCAACTTTTGGTGGCCACGCTCCTCCCTTTGATCAGCACCGTCCATCGAATCCACCGAAAAAACTCGTGACGCTCTCGTTGCAATCCAGCTCAGCCGCCGCGTGCTCCGCCAGCCACGAGCGTCCACTGACGTGATGGCCCCATGTGTGTTCAGGTCCCACGCGTCAGCGGATCTCTGGATGAGGACGTGCGTGGCATCTTTGGCCCTTTCTTCCAGCCAAGATGGAACCCTGCACGGTCGCATAAACAGAGCGGGCAGGGTTTAACTACCGCCGACACGTGGACCCGGACCCACCAGTCGGTGTGAGAGGAAGAGTACAGTAAACTCTCTGCAACGGCCGGTGGGCCCACCTGAAGTGGCAGAGCTCACAGCTGTACTAACAACTATAACAGCCAGCTGGATGGCGTTTTGGTCCACGCTGCAAGCAACTGACAGGTGGTCTCAACTATCTGTGGGCCAGCGTGTCAGTGGGAGGTCATCTGGGTAATTCGCGTACGCTTCGTGAAGAGGAGCAACAGAACGCGGAGGAATCACGGTTGTGCCACTGCTCCATGGTATATAACTCCTCCTTCCGCAGCCTTCCATTAATCCACACCCAACAAGGAAATAGATACACGGCCGGATCAGTAAAGTAAGGAGGGAAGGAGATTATCCATCCCATGCTGCGGCGGGCGTCGTCGGCGTCGGCCGCGATGGTCTCCGGGTACCGGCAGAGGGAGGCGGCCGTTGGGGCGTGCACGGAGAGCCTCGGCTCCGAGAGCGGCGACGTCGGCGGGGAGGAGATCTTGCAGCTGCCGGTGCCGGACGAGGAGGGGTACGGGGAGGGGGTTATGGTGGAGGCGCCCCAGACTACTTCCCCGGGGAAGAGGCGGCGGAGCGAGAGGCCCCTCCCGCCGGCGATGCCGAGGGCGCCCGATGCGTTCATGCGCGCGGAGCGCCGCGGCGGCCGGCTCATCCTGACCGAGGTGGTGCGCCCGCCCGAGCGGCCAAGGGAGGTGTTCCGCGCGTCCCGCGCCGACGGGCGCCTTCTCCTCCGCTTCGCCGAAGAAGAAAACCACGCCGAGGAGCAAGAGGGGTCCGCGGCGCCCGAATCCGCCGAGGCGGCCGAGAACGGCCGGATCGTGGTCGGTGGCTGCTGCAACGGCGTCAGGTTTCGCCAGGTGGCGGCCGGTTCCGGGCAGCGCGTCGAGATCGGCGCCGTCATGGGGATATGATCGAGGCGTCCTTCAACCTGCTGAGGGGCCTCGATTCGAATGCCGTTACAGCCAGGATTGGATTGGGTGCCGCTGCCGCTAGCTTTTGCTGCCCGTGAGCTAAGCTGCATTATTGTTTTTTTTCCTTTTAGATTCCGAGAGATTTTATTTCGTTGCGAAATACTAGGCCGATCGATGTAGTTTTGAGATCATATCGGTGTGCAGATTTTGCGGGAGAGTCATTGGTTGGTTCCGGATAAAATTGTGGTTATCTCTTGACGATGCAATAATGCCTTATCAGGTCTGGTCCGTCTGGAAAGTAGGATAGTCTTACAATGATTTACGTTTTGCATGCAGCAATTAGCGGCCCGTCTCAGTTAAGCAATGCGCATTGATCCTGTACCTGCGCAGCCGACTTTTAATTTTTTCCCCCATTGTTCATTGGAATTTGGTACCGGTAAATTAATTGCTTTATTAGAGCATCCAAAGCCAAATATGACAGAGAACTAGGCAGTGGCCTGGTGGCAAGGGTTGCACTGGCCCAGAGTTCAAATCCTGTCAGGAGCGGAATTATGGTGTCTCACCCGGGTGGGATTCTACTATATAAAAAAAAGCCAAATTCGTCACCTAAGAAATGTGGCATTGGTGTTAAATTGCTAAATTCTCCATAATGTATAGATTGCCAACTTTTCTGACCAAGGGCCCACCAACAGGTTCTCTCTCTATTTGGCAACCAAATTAGGCATCCATTGTGGATGCCCTTCACCAAAACATACTCCATCTCTAATCAATCCTATCCCACACCAATATTTTTACTATTCGGATACAAAAAAAGGAATTGCTAGTTCTCAGTCGACGCCTAGGTCTTCCTCCCGATGCCTGCAGCCGAGCCGGAGATGCCGCGGCGGAGGCGAGGAGCAGCTTAACTTTGGGTGGGGGGGACGCGGGGGACGGGGTTAGAGGGATGGCTGGGCGGCGGCGGAGGAGGATATTGGGGCAGGGCGGGGCGGAGAGTTCGGCGGTTCGGCCGGCGGTGGCTACGGGGGGAGGTGACCTCACCGGAGTTGAGGAAGAAAGGCAGCCGACTGAGAACTCGTGAGTTCTTAGTCGACTGAGCTCTAGGCGTGCCTAAAAAAAAGGCTTGAGGGGACCGACATGTCCGGTTAGATGAAAGTACCGGTAGATTTTTCATGAATTCAAATAATATCTGTCTAATTTATCCGACAAGAATTATCTAGAATTTGTCAATGTTGCATAACTAGATATTTCTCCACTCCTACATGTTCGTCCAAGGAGGGAGTTTGCTTCTACCCAGCTCCCCTTTTTGATAACAAGGCAAAATACTCTTACCGACATTTATGAGTCTTGATTGAAAAATGAAGATTGTGCTGCCCCTCCTTTTTGTTCACTATTGGTCGTAGGTAAAACTTGTAACAAAAATAACCAACCGGTCACCACAACTGTGCTAGTCTTTCAACTCTCATTTTAAACCCAAGTCCCCACACAACTTTGTTTGGAAATGTCTTTAACAAATTTGTTATCTTCTTTTAGTTCACTTTAACATGCACAAGAACAATTTTTAGATCAAATCTACATAGTACAAATGAAAAACGCAACAAACGCACATGGTGAGATATCCAGGCGTCACATTGTGCTGCAAAAAGTGTATAATAAAAATGGATGACCCGTGAAGAGTGTACGATCTATATGACTCCTTCCCTTTATTTGCAAATTACAGTGCTAATCATGTTTCCAAAATATATGACTCCTTTCCTTTGTTTGCAAAATTACAGTGTGCCTAACACAAAAGAGAGATAAAATTTCACCTTTTACCCACTAGTTATACATTTGTGAAATTAATTACCCAATCTAATTAAAAAAACGTCTAGATTACCAATTTAGAAACTTTGGACACTTTTTTCTGGGCATTTCATTGGGCATGGTGTGAGGTGATGAGAGAAGCTAAAAAATAGTAGGACGACAAAAACAAACTGAACAAATGGTAAAGAGAAGGTTGATCATTATCGTTGATGACACCCTCCAATCTTTACATATTTTAATGCACCACATAGTTCTAATTAAGATACCGATCTATTCTAATGAAACATGCAGAATGCCAAAAAAATTAGCTAAAACCATGTTCAAAATTTAATATATGTTATATTCCTAATTTTGTTTTACCAAAAGAGGTAATAAATGTCAAAAATGCACAACTGTGGGGTAAAAGGTGGAATTCAGTCTATAATTATTGTTAAAGTGAATTCAGTTTTTACTCTTTAGTTGCACATTGTGACGTAAATTTACCATACTTAGCACAGTTTTCTCCCGGTTACCCTATTTATTGACACTTGGCATTTGTGTATGACGTGCTCGTCTGGTTGACATGGTATAACGACTACACGCACAACTCGGAGGCATAGTTAGCAGGTGTCTCTTCTCACATATGTTGTATGTTTTGCCATTGTTGCTTTGCCACTGCGACATATCAATCTGACACATTTGAAGGATGTGTCAAATGCTTAAAAGCGATTGAGTGGGTCCGTGGGGGAGAAGTTTCGCTAATGGGGCAATTCAAACGAAATAACTAACTGTACAACCGGGAGGCAAGAGTGAATTCACTCTTATTTTCTCATGTATATTGAACAACTCCATCTAAGCTGCAATCAACCATGAATAAATCACATCGATTGATCGATGCCATTTTACTTATATATAAGTTTCTACACAATAGCTAGCTCGGTCGGAACATGTACAAAGACCCGTCGTTTTCTCATGCTCCTACACAATATTTAGAGATGAATATAAAAGATGGGGCACATTTGTAGACAATGCTATATCATTTTTGTATTGTTATCACAATTTTAGCATAAATACCGTTTCTAACCCTCGCGAGAGATCATCCGCTCTTATCGACAAAAGATAAACATGGCACACGTCTTCAAGAACAAAATTTGTTCATTGTATTGATACTGCCATTCTTACAGAGCACTCCAACGCGATGCGTACTGATGCTACTCACGTCTTGATTAGCTAATCGGCTTTGACCTTTTGTGCGATTGTGATGGGTGTCTCACTGCCGCTATATGAAACTTTTCTAGCCCAGTTTGTGTGGCGGCTTGGCTTGGGCATGCATTGCAACTGAACCGTTGCTTCTGCCGCAGAGATGGCGATAGAAAGTGTTTTGTTTTGTCTTCCCACGCGCGTGTATGCTCTTCTTTTCTTTCAACGAATTCGACGGCGACCCACACCGAGAAAATGACAGGCCGTGCGCTGAGCTGTTCGCATCAAGGGATGGCAATGGGGCCCGTTCCCCGTATACCCGTGGGGAATTTATCTATTAAGGGACGGGTATGGGGAACTTTAATCCCCGTCATGTTAAACGGGGATGGGGATGAAAAGGTCTCCCCATCCCCGTTCCTCGCTATTCCCCGTTACATACATACATACATACATACATACTAATCAATATATTTTTATATTTATTATGGTGTATTATTCTATTTAGTATGGTATGTTTTAATATTATTCAACACATGATATTACGTTTTTGTTATTTTACCACATATGAGATACACAAGTTGCGTTATTTCGTGTTCTGAGAGTTTAAGATCATGACATTCTGACAATATCATTTGAATTTAGCGTCTTCATGGGAACCCGGTCCTCGCCCTGAACCCGGTGGGGATGGGGATGGGGATAGGAAAAAATACTCCCCGATTGTTAAATGGGGATGGGGAAGAGATGGCACTCCCGGGCGGGGAGCAGACCCGTTGCCATCCCTATTCGCATGTCTAGACACGTTTTAGTATTCTTTTTTAAGGGGCACACGTTGTAACATATTACCTGTGTTCCATAATGTACGCAATTTTAACTAGCTAATTTAGCTTGCTAAAAGGGCTTACATCATAAAACGGGGGGAGTATATCATATTTATACAAAAAAGGTACATGAATATTATTCAAATACTGAACTCAAGACACCACTCTATGATACATAAGTGACTCTGTGATTTTTTATATCATAATTTCCGGTGCAAGGAGCAAATTTATCATTTCCATCTTGTTCTGACTTGTGAACTAAAAGCATGCAGTTCCCTTTTACCCCTTTATTTAATATAGGCCCAGTACTAGATTCTGCGGCCCGCAAGCCAGGAGTCACCTCAGTCTTGACCAGAAGATCTTTGGGGAGTCAAGATGGCCTGCTCACTCACCAGTATGGCCCAAACTTTAATATCACAGTTTTTGTAATTATAATAACAGAACTGTACATCTTTTATTCTTGTGGGGAGAACTTATGTGTTCTGGCAATAGATGTTGATGTAGTATTGAATTTCTGCAAGTCAGCAGGGAAAAACTCACATTTATCTGATGATAATGTTCTGAAAGAAAGCGTCAGCAAATGAATAAACCAACAGTCAGTGGGTCAACCGGGAATTGCTTTTACATCTGCATCCAGTGAAACAATTATCAGTATTCGTCCCCGCGACTAATTACCAGTTGGCAATAAACACATGAACACAGCCTAGTTCATTCGACCTTGCCAACAGGTAGGTGAACCCATTGCAATCCCTATTCCATCTCATCTTGTGCACCGTGAAAACTGCGCACACAATACCTCTTATGCTTATGCTGGAAATTATCTGCATTGTTTCCTATCATCCTATGCCTACAGATTCGAGGGACTGAATGCGGAAACGAACTCCGACATGCACCCTTCTGTCTGTCAGTCAGTTCCTCGAGCGATGTCTGTTGTCGCTTGCGACGATTCGTAACTGTGCTACCCTCCTGTCTCACTGAAACAAAGGAAACACAGAGGCAGGATGAGATTCAAGTTCTGAAAACAAAATAAAACTGAGAAAAAAATAGTTATGTGCCAGGCTGAACCACGAGAGGACGCTAATTATGTGTTATAAGTGCACTGTAAAAGGCTACTTTCAAGTGTCTTTGATGAGAAAATCTTTAGTTTTCAAGGCAGATTGTATTTGAGAAGAAACTTTCCGAATTACCACTGATATAAGGAAACCGATAGGTTTCAGAAAAGTGACTTCAATCTAAATAGCTTGTATGTACTACACAGTAATAATCACCTCATCTGTGAGGAGAATGCTGTCCAGAACAGCAAATCCTGCAGCAACTCCACCTTCGTTTGATGAAGAAACTTTGGTCCGCATCAAGTAACCAGATCGGTCGTTGATGACAACCTTATCTTTGTTCCTGCAGTTAGTCAATCAAAATTGCATGGCCTGATCAGAAAAATGGAAGGGGAAAACGACACATACGCAGAGTACAAGAGTACAGAGCGCCCAAAGGATAACTACCGCAGGTAGGCTCCAAACATTCCAAGCTCAGAAATTGTAAGGTCTTCAAAGCAAACACCGCCCTGAACAAGTTGAGTAGGAGAAGCTGTGGGAAAAATCCGCTGCATCAAAATGTAGGCTGCAAGCGCCTCTTCCTCTTCATTCTGGAGTCTGATTAGCGTTTCTCGCAAATCATGACCATACAAATTGTTCCCTGAAGAGAGATATCAGCATCAGCAGAATTGTGAGAAAAATTATTGTGAGAAGGGTGTTTTTATGTGCCAAGGAAACTGACCTCCGCCTTCTCGTTGAGGTTTTAGGACAAACAAGTCAGGTTTTTCTATTGCTGATTTCACTATTTCTTCATTGTCCAAGCTCCATAACCCTGCGAAGCATTTACGTAGCTTGGCAATGTCTTCCTCGTTGTCAAGGAATCTACATATAAATAAGTTCAGATAGTGATTAGGAACGTGCTACTGAAAATTACAAGCGTATGAGTAGCAGTCTAATATGAATATATCTAATAATGTAATATGAACACCACAGGAATATTCAAAATACATGACAACCCACTGGTAGCAGATATAACTTCATCACCTTTCAAGAACACTAGGTTTTGCTAGTTCTTGCTGCATCTTTTTCGTTCCCACTAAATGGTAGGATATTGAAGGGCACTTAATTGCACACGATTGTTCAATTAAAAGCCTTGCACTCCATTCCTGAAATTAATATAAGAAGAACATGCAAGGGTGAGAACTTGTTCCAAATGAAAAGCAAACAAGCATCACACCAAAACAATCACATGCTTATGAAAGAAATGTTCATATTAAAACTTTATTTTCAATCACACTATGAGATAGAGTGAGAAACACTGTTTGCTAAGCAAATGCAGTAGTACGTACCACTTCTGAAGGGTAATCATTCGGTGCATACCCAGCTCTGAAATACACAACAGCAACAGGCCGGCCATCCCTGCATTTTCACAAATTTATATTGAGCTGATTATAGCAAAAAAGGGTCTTCTATAAAAGATACATACACCACAAGTGTTCCATCTGCAAGCAACTGTCCTTCTGCCTCCACCTGTGCCAAACTTTTCCTAATAGTCGTCACACCGTGCGTAACAGATAGTTAAGGAAGCCCATTTCAATGTGGTTTATTGTGATATCAAGCAGATGGCATGCTGATAATTAAAGTGAATGCTCAATCCAGCAAAACGGTAGAAAGTACATGACCGATGAACCAAAATACATCAGAAACTAAATAGTCAATTAATTAGAATTTAGAAAAATTATGACTGAAAATAACCCGTCTATAAAGCACAAAGGTAATAGATACAACTCTGTAGTAGCTTAACATATTTCTTCCCATTTTATCCAAGCAAGAACGTTGACTTAAGGGGGCATTTGAGGTTATGCCGTTTTAAAGATTTACAAAAAAAGAAAATGAAAGCACATATCAAAAGGATATGATTCATTCAAATGATTGATGAGCCAGTATTGGTCGTACATATTCCTTTCTTCAGGTTGAACAACCATCATAACTACAGCACTGGGCAACCATGAGGAAGAAATATGTTAGTAGATGCTTGCATTTTCTAAACAATCTTTATAAAATAAACATAAACTGCAAAGGGAAAGTGTAGACCTGTCATTATTATACTCAGCCCACGCTTTGCCCAATGCTTCAGCGAATTGAGTGGCTGCATAGTTCCGAGGAATCTTTTCAGAATCAAGACCTAACACTTCATGGTATTCTTTAAGTAAGGTCCTGTACTTAACAAAATAATAGCACTCATAAGGTTAACCATATGAGATCGTAGGAAATCTCAGTCATATCAAGCTAAGATGGATGTTGTTATCAATTGAGAATGTCACGCAGCGTGACTTTTCTCTCTCCGACGTACACATAAATACTTTACTCAGGCATCAGACATGTTTAAAGATGCATGCTTACAACTACGGGTTTAAAATCTACAATAACACAATTTCTACCCCAAAGATTTTAGCCGAGGCTCTGCAAATTTGAATATTTCTCATATTCATTGACGTGTTTAACTATGTTAAGCAAGTCTAATGACTGGTTAGAATTTACAGGACTCAACTTTG
Organism: Poa annua; assembly: GCA_026929855.1. Classification (NCBI taxonomy): domain Eukaryota; kingdom Viridiplantae; phylum Streptophyta; class Magnoliopsida; order Poales; family Poaceae; genus Poa; species Poa annua. The sequence goes on from CM049434.1 coordinate 61,029,426, forward strand.
GTGCTCCAAAATGCTGAAGAGATGACCTAGTGGGCTAGCAAGAATGTCATTTACAATTGAATGCAGGATACGTGTGAGCATACAATATGCTTGATGCAAGGCAACATAAAAACTTCACCTGTGAAGTTCGCTCACAAGGGAGCCTAGACCAGGAAATGATGTTGAGATAGTGTTGAGCTCAATTTGAAGAAGAGAATTTGTTTCAGAATCTAGCATGTAGTCAGATCGGTGCAACCCTAAGCGGATGTCCTGATGATTTTGTTAAGAACTTGTCAGTACCTCACCAACAAATATATTACTAAGAGGCACAAAGTAAAACATGCATTCTATGAGTTCAAAATAAGAAGTTAAACTTTAACAAAAATCAGTGAAGTACCTCCTTTTTGTTTAGTGCCATCATCTTCGAGTGAATTTCTAACAGCCTAGAAGTGAAATTGTCAACCTGCTTTGTTCTGGAACCACAAAGTAATGAATTGGTATTGGTCAGGCAGTTCCTTATCATCTGAAAACACAACAAGTACCTAACTGGAATTTATTTCCTACAAATAAAAATAAAAATGGAGTAATCGTGTCAATGCTCAGATCTAATAGACAATAAGTGATTCTGAAAACTTAAGGCAACAACCTTCCTATGATATCAATCAGTTGAGACTAATCCTCTTCACGCAAGTTTAAACCAAAGTTCTAGCTACACGTCAACATAAGAAAACTTCAAATGGAGGCAACAACCTTCCTATGATATCAATCAGTTGAGACTAATCCTCTTCACGCAAGTTTAAACCAAATTTCTAGCTACACGTCAACATAAGAAAACTTCAAATGGAATTTGGAACTTGCCTAGACAAAGAATCTTGCAAGAACTTCCCATCCAAGCTCACACGATCCACAAGCTCATTGAAAATAGGAGCCAGTTCGCAGGCTTGCTTCCAAAAGGACGCCGGAAAACGTGTTGGGAGTAGCGAAAATGGAGCATGAACCAAACCAACACCTGGGACTGTTCCAGATCTCTGAAAGGGGTCGATATCATGTTAATTTTCTACTCCCTCCGTACCATAATATAAGATGTTTTAGCTATTGCAATGCAGACTAAATACGCAGCAAAATGAGTGAATCTACACACTAAAATACGTCTATATACATCCGTATGTACTCCGTATTGGAATACCTAAACCATCTTCTATTATGGTACCGAGGGAGTAATCCACAAAGATGCTAGTTTAGAACTAAAGTCATTTCTTAAAACAAATAGCACTTAAGCTAAGCTAGGCAATAATGCTTGAAGGAGACTCCAGAATATCTTATTGTTGGGTTCTTTAAAAAAAATACTCCTTCCGATACATATTAATTGCCGCTGAATCGGATGTATCTAGTAAGAACATGCCTCATGGTTTTTAAGGCGTCCGCCTAGGCGTCAAGGCGCCCCCCCTCCGCCTTGGAAAAACGACCGCCTTAGGCGCCTAGGCGCCTAAAGCGTGTTGTTGCCTGGCTCTGGCTAGCTCTCTCTCTCACGGACGGATGGAGGTAGAAGAAACAAGAGACACAAGTATTTTCCTGGCGACGAACGCCCGCTGCACAAAAGCTTTCTATTCAGCACGAACTGATGGATTACAAACCGTATACAGAGAGGAGTTTTATAGGCACACGACGCACCCACGTCTACCCGCTTGCCCACGACGCGCTCCAACGCGCTCACGATCCGCTCGCCCCGCGCAGCCCGTACGACGCGCACAAACACGCTGCTGCTTCCAACGGATCGCAACGGCCTCCTCCATGCATGCAGCTAGCCCGCACGAACAGGTCCATGAACACACACGCACACACAATTGACACACCCGCCACGGCCACGCACAGCCTCGACGCACGACTCGGCCAGCTCGGCACGCGACCCCGACTCGAGCACAACTCACTCAGACCTCGGCGTCCGACCTGAACCTAGACACGCACGCTGGACATCGTGGCTTATTCCTATCAAAGCGTCCACCTAGGCGCCAAGGCGCCCCCCTTCGCCTTAACGCCTTAAAAACCATGACATGCCTTATTGTTGGGTTCTTTCAAAACGGAAATGAAAAAAATGGAAAGTACCTAAGGCAAGGTTCTGTTGATGATGATCATTCATGTTTTACATTCTAATTTTTCCACACAAAGGATCTACGGGTAGCAACACCTAACATCAAATCAATGCAACTTTAGTACTTTATACTCATGTTTGTCATAGTACAAAGAATCTTCGGATAGCAAATTATATTATGGTGAATTGGTGATCCCTGGTTGCCCATTCCTTCAGATAGCAAATTACATTATACTCCTGCTTGATTCTCATACAAATGATCTTCAATCGATTCCCAACTTACAGAAATAAAGCAGACGCAACCTAGAAAGAGCATTCTACGAGACACGTCCAGTTGGTCATTCTACGGGTACAGGACATGCAGGTGAAATACCAAGCAGAGGGCAGTGCACTGTTCCACCGATTCAACAAGCTCAAGCGTGGGAATATACTAGATGCCTGTGCTCTGAAGTTTAAACGAGGCCACCAAGAAAACATCACGTACAAATAACTAATTAATTCTGAACTAGCTTACAGAACGGGGATGAACAACTTGCGGTCCGGAGACAGAGGCCGTACGTACGCACCGGGTTTTCGCGGTCGCCGACGACGAGTCCGTGCACGGCGCACCACACGGCCGCCGCCTCCACCATCTCCGCCTGCACCGCCGGCGCCGGCGCGACGCTCGGGGTCGGGGGCGCCTCGGCCCTCATCGCCCTCAGTGAGACGGCGCATCGGCGGAAATGGGACGCGCGCCAGACTACCGCGGCGAGGTGTGTTCCGGACGCCGGAGCGGCGAGGCGGCGGAGCCAGTAGCCGTGGTGCTGGGAGGAGGAGGAGGAGGCGCAGGAGGGCATGGCGGAGGGAAATCTGGGAGGTCCCAGGGGGAGCTTCCGCGATTTGTTCGAACTCGTGCGCGGTGGTGGAGCGTCGTGCCTGGCCGGCGCCCAGTTGTTGCTCACCACGTAAAACAACAAGGACTTGGGAGTCTCCGAGCGAGGAGCGAGCCGTCGGGGTGCTTCCTTCTCTCTGCGTCGCACGCTGACTGAACTCTTTTCGCTTTCTGGGGGTGCATCGGTGGTGACGTGTCCTCGTCACGCCTGACAGCACGTCACGGATCTGCTGTGCGTCCGCCTCTTGTGTACCAACGCAGTTTGGAAGGCGAGGGTCTCTTCCATTCAACCAAATTTGATAGATCCACGGTCTCCTAGACATAAAATAAGGGTCTCTTTGAATTGTAATAAGAATTTTTAATAAATTTTATAGGATTTTAATCCTTAAGTCCTATGGTTTGATTTTGATTTAAAAGAATGATGTTAACAAAATTCTATAGATTGGATTCATATGCCTTATATTTATAGAAATTTGAATATCCATTTCAACCTTTTTTACACTAAAGTGCGTAGTATCGAGACAATTTTTCTGAGCTTTATCCAACCGATAATTCTCACACATTTTCTGCGTTTTACAATCTGTGTTTTGCGTTGTAAATATGTGAAATTTCTATGTTTTTCACATTCCTGTATTTTTCAACACTGCGATCCAAGAGGCCCTAAATATCGCAGTTTTGAAATGTCGGTGACGAGGTTTGATTACGTCAAATTTCATGGTAAGATACCCTGGGTTTAGTCGGGTGGAAGATGATGTCGCAGCAGTGGGACATGGGGTTCCCCTAGCGCTGCCTAAGTGGGTCCACCGCCTGTGGGCTAAGCACAAGGATGAACAAGGCCAAGACTCGACGCAAGGCCTGGCGGGCGCACCCGCGCCATACAAGACCTCCCGGGTGCGCAGTACCCCCGGGCCTCCTGCGACCCGGAAGGAACCGAAGACCCCGGGAGCGCGAGTCCCCAACAGGGCCGAGCTCCCTCTCGGGTATAAGACCGTACACCAAGAAGATAAGGTTTATACCACCTTCCAGAGGATGGTGGAAGCCCCCAGAAGGCTTGGGAAGCAAGGCGCGGCCAGGGGACACCACCTACCCGCTGTCAGCCCGCGCCAGCCGCTTTCCCCAAAGGTGCCAGAGATCTCAACCACCCGAAGACGGATACTTGGAGGAGAAGAGGCCACGTCGCCGTCTCCACCACGGAGAGGGGTTGCTTCCCGCCAAGAACCCCTCACGCTCCTTGCATGACCTCTGTGGTATCCCCTTTCCCTATAAAAGGAGGACCAAGTGCATAGGGAGGAAAGGACCGGCTCAAGCTAGCTTAAGGAGTAAGCAAGCTCTAGCCTAGAACTGACCGGCGATCCAAGGGAGAAGACAACCACCAAGCTAGGCTAGAAGGAGGAAGGGAAGGAAGGTGATCTCCTCCGGGCAAGGATCTGTCCTCCCCCTTCCTCTAGTCGGATCACCCTGCCGGGTACCTCGCCGGGAAACACCATTTGTCCGACGATCGTCTCCCGGGAGACGTTTCCAGCCTCCTTCGCGCCCCTACCGAATCTACAAAGGGGGTGCCTCGCATCCCCGGTGTCCGTGCTTCGAGACACGACATCCGGCGCGCCAGGTAGGGGGCGCAAGCGCTGATCTCGTCTTCATCGACTCGGAGATCTTCGTCAAGTTCTGCGTCGAGTTCTTCTTCACCAAGATCTACGTCGAGTTCTTCTTCGTCAAGACCTGCACTGAGATCTTCATCAACGGCAAGATCGGCTTCAGGACCTGCGTCCTTGAAAAAAGGCACGTTCTCTTCGTGAACAATAACAAGATCTCCCCCGACAACCAGCCGGCGCCATGTCCGAAGCCGGAGAAGCTTCCGGGGAGCAAGCCTGACACACGCTCCAGCAAGGCCGGGGGCTAAAAGAGGCCTTGGGAGCCGCGCGAGCTCTCCTCTCCTACCCTCCGGACCTCTGCAAGACCGACCCCTGCGCGAGGGCCTGGATCTCTAGCTTGGCGAGCGTGCTAAACTTCGCTCTCCAGTGCCACGACTCTTCCGTCTCTGCCTCCGCCAGCCATGCGGGCATCGTCGAAACCGAAGTCGTCGTCACTAACACCGAGGTCCGCGCTGACGACCCCGAGCCGCTGTCCCCGGGAGGGGGGCAAACTGAAGACCTGCGCGGCAAGCAACCCATGGAGCGGCCCGAGGAAGATGCTGGCCAGAGCTCCAATCCTAGGCGCCGTTCTCGGGAAGACATGGAAGGACAAACGAGCCAGCATCTCATGACCTGCTGCACTCCATTCCCGGCGTTGGTCTTCGATCTACACTGCCTGGTGCAGATGGAAGGAGAGAAGCTGCGCCATTTCGTGTGGAGGTTCCGAGCTGTCGCGGACAGGGATGTCACCACAGGCTCCCTGGAGCAGCGCGTCATCCTCCTCTTCCACATGAACGTACGGGACGCAAGGATGCGTGTGAAGCTGAACACCCGGCTAATCACAACCCTGGAAGAGCTGTGTAGGTTGGCCGACCGCTGCTCCCGAACGGAAGAAGCCATCGACGCACCACCTTGTATGATCCTCTGAGATTTGTTGAAGCTTGTACCCGGAAAGGATCACTATGCGACAAGATGTACCCGGAAACATCAGGCTATCGCTCAAGAACTTCTGTCATGAATAAAAGAGAAGTTATCCCGAAAAACCCATTGATCTCTTGTGAATCATGTCTTTTCGTGGATAAGATCGATGCAAAATACGCTAGCGGCTAGAGAAGGCAAAGGCTTGACCGTGGTGCGAGCACTCGCGAGGTAGCGGCTCTCCCGGGGGTAGCAAGCGACACGAACTGCCAAAATACCACTCGGGAGCGAGCGCACCATCGGGGTGAGCGGCCCTTTAGGGTAACTGCGTGGCTTGAGAGTGCATGCTCGATCAGTCGAGGCCTCGCTTGCATACCTACAGGCCAGAGGGTCCCTCAAAGACGTGGAGAACAGCAGCAACGGCAAAAACAAGTTAAAAGCACTTGCGAAAACAAAGCAAAGCAGCAAAGTCATTAAGTTCTATACTTTTACAATAAGGCAAATTGTAGCACAACGAATTAATGCAAAGTTTATCATTTCTGGGCAGCATGGCGGTCAGACGACTTCCTGGTTGAAGGATGGCGGGGGAACTCCTTTCCCGCCACTACTGCAGCTTGAGCCTTCATCTTCTGGCAGGCTTCGGGAGACGGAGATGCGCCGGCCCAGTCCGGCATGGTGGCTGACGGGTTGGCGTCGACGAACGCCTCCGTCACCAAGGCTGCCGGGTGCCTGCTCACTGGGAATTTATCATTCACCAGCTGAAGGGCGAGCGCGTTCTTGGAGGCATGCACTTCGTTGGCCTTCTCCTTGATGAGGGCGGCAAAAGCAGGCAGACTTTGGCGGTCTGGTTCAAGAAGGCCGGGGGCTTTTTTCTGGCAGGCTTCGGGAGACGGAGATGCGCCGGCCCAGTCCGGCATGGTGGCTGACGGGTTGGCGTCGACGAACGCCGCCGTCACCAAGGCTGCCGGGTGCCTGCTCACTGGGAATTTATCATTCACCAGCTGAAGGGCGAGCGCGTTCTTGGCGGCGTGCACTTCGTTGGCCTTCTCCTTGATGAGGGCGGCAAAAGCAGGCAGACTTTGGCGGTCTGGTTCAAGAAGGCCGGGGGCTTTTTTCTGGCAGGCTTCGGGAGACGGAGATGCGCCGGCCCAGTCCGGCATGGTGGCTGACGGGTTGGCGTCGACGAACGCCGCCGTCACCAAGGCTGCCGGGTGCCTGCTCACTGGGAATTTATCATTCACCAGCTGAAGGGCGAGCGCGTTCTTGGCGGCGTGCACTTCGTTGGCCTTCTCCTTGATGAGGGCGGCAAAAGCAGGCAGACTTTGGCGGTCTGGTTCAAGAAGGCCGGGGGCTTTTTTCTGGCTCAGCTGGGACACCCGACGACGGAGACCATCGCATGCCCCGGCAAGCAAGGCAAGACCCTCCGTGTTCGAATTTCGGAGAGCAGACAGCTCACCTGAAGCCTGATCGCGAGAATCCATCAGGAGCCGGTTGCTTTCCTTCATCTTCACCATCTCCCGCTCCAGCTTCCTCAACGAATCCTCCAGCGTCGACACTTTCTGGCCGGCTTCCTCGGTTTTCTTCAGGAGAGATTGGGAGTTGGCCCATTCCTGGGCAAGCACGCCCTCGAGGTCTTTCTTGGCCTGGCCCCCCTCCGTCAGCTGGATGTCGCGATAGCGGAGATTCTGCATTTGCAGCTCAAGCTCCTTCCGGAGGCCATCAATAACCTCGTTCTTGGACTCAACCTCTTGCTCCAAGCCGCGCCTCTGGGCGCTCATGACGGCGGACATTCCAGCCAAGGCCAGGAATTTAGCCTTCAGTTGCTCCTCTTTGGCCGCCAGCTCCTCCACCTCCAGCTTCCACGCAGTGGACCTCTCTGCCTCCTTCTTCTGGAGGTCCGTGATCAGTACTTGCACCCTCCGGGACTGACGATCCAGCTTGGCTTTCCCACTCGCCATCCGGCCCACCGCCTCGCCAACCTTCTTCTCAACGGAGGTCTCGCGCGCGCGGACCTCGTCCTCCAGCAAAGTCATCCCGTGAAGGATGGCGTCCATGGTGCTCTTTCCGCGGATAGCAACCTCCGAAGTGGATCCCGAGGAGGTGTCCTCAACCCGACCTCCCGGGGCCAAGCTCTCCCGGATCTTTTCCAGTTCCGCTAGTTCCTCGCTGGTGTCCGAATCTAGAGAATAGTCCGTAAATGCGACCATCTCGGAGTCAAGGAGGGAGCCTACAGACCGTGCGTCCGGCACGCACACTCCACCGATCACCAGCCCTGCTACACCAGCACTCGGGGGCTGGCAGGCGGGCGGCGTTCCCGCTACACGATTCGACGCACCCTGTAACACCTCTCGCTCATCGGGAGGGGTCGCGACCCCTCCAATTGCTCCAAGGCCTTCAGGCGGAGCCGCATCTGCAGCAGAAGCATCTGAAGACAAGGTAGCCACTACATGAGAATGGAGCCACTCGAGGTTTTAGCCAAGAACAATCAAGAGAATTCTATGGTTACCCGTGGGTTCTGGAGTTGGAGCCTCCGGCGCCTCCACATTGCGAGATGGAGTGGTGGCGGTAACGCTCCCCACTCCGCTCCCTCGGCGGTTCTCAACCTCGGCCATCGGAGGAGGAAGCATCCCCGCCCTGCGTCTCGGGGTGCTCGAGGCGGTGTCATCTTCCGCACTGCTTCGGAGCCTCTTCCTCCTCTCGGGCGACCTGCCGCCCCTGCAAGTCATCAACATCAAAGCTTTCCGGGTTATGTTACGGAAACCCGGCGATCTGAGAGCTTGGTCGGAGAACCTTACCCCCGGGAACGCTTGCTGCTCATCGGCGTCGGCATGTCGACGGATCCCCCAGAAGAATCCGGGGACACCTTTCGGATCTGCGCCCCAGGCGTAGAATTCGAGGAGTTCGTCATCCTCGCCGCCAGAACGTACACCCCCGCGTCGATGTCCATGTCAGAATTCTCCACCACACCGCCTGCCAGTCGCGCGGGCGCGGAAGTCGTAGTGGCCCCCAGGCCCGGGGCCTCGGGGGCATCATCATCAGCAAGAGGCAGAGAGGCTTCCTCCTCTGCCTCGTCGTCATCATCGTCGTCGTCATCGCCTTCTTCGTTGTCCTCGTCGTCGTCACCTCGGCCATCGCCGTCCTCCTCATCACCCGAGCCGGTGGTGCCGCCGGCGGTGTCTCCCGCGGACTCATCCTTGTCCTCCTCCGACTCTTCCTCGTCTTCGTCAGAGTGGACCTTGGACTTGCGCGCCTTCTCTGGAGGAATAGGGCCGTGGCCTTCCTGGCCTTCAAGTCCGAGCGCGGTGCAAGCGGGCATCTCGCCCAAGACCTCCACCTTCTGCTGGTCCTCACACAGAGGAAGGACCCCCGCTGGCAGATCGAACAGGGTCTTCGGGGTGAACAGCTTGGATATGTTCTCCCGAATCTTCCTGTCAGACAAGTTCGCCGCCCTTAGGCGAGTGGGATCGTGGAGGCCTCGGAACTCCCACGACGGATGCGGCCTCTTCTGCAGCGGAGCAATCCGGTTGCGAAGAAAGTGAGAGGCGACGACAGCGCCCATCACTCCCTTGCTATCCAGAAGCTTGATGCGCTCCACCACCTTCGAGAAGCCGCTGTCCTGGCCACTGAGATAGCTCCAGGAGTCCAGTTTCTTCGGGAGCTCCTTCGGCTCCTCCCACTGAGGCTCGACCACGAGGACCTCCACCAGGAACCACCGGTCCCGCCACTCATCCCATTTGGACTTGATGCCCATCTTGGGTTACGACTCCTTGAGGGTCAAGCGGAAGCAGAACGTGACGCCGCCGGACAGCCACTAGTTCGCCCCGATGTGAGGATAGAAGAAATGGCGGAACAGAGCAATGGATGGCGTCACCCCCACAAACGCCTCGCAGAGATGAGCGAAGACCGCCAGGTCCAAGACGGCCCCCGACGACAAGTGCAGGAGCTTCAGCTTGTAGGACTTCAGGACCTCCAGGAGGAAGTCGGAGAAAGGAGGAACGACCCCCATCAACATGAAGATGTCGAAAATGGGGATCTGATTGGGCTTCCGCGCTTCGGAAGGGGAGGAGACAATCGTCGCCGCTCGAGCGGGGACACCCCCCACAGCTTCAGACTCCACAGCCACCATGTGCTCGGCGATCCGCATCATGTCTGCGTCGCCGGCGTATTTGCTTGTGAGCAGAGCCTGCTTTCGGCGAAGATCTGCCTGAGCGGCAGTGACCTTGGCCCTCCTAGTCTGCCTCACGGATCTCGGCGAGGCCTGCCGGACTATTCCTGCGGCACCCTTCGGCTTCTTGGTGTGGGGCCCTCGGGCGCCCACCGACGTTGTCCTTTCACCTATAAGTACCTCTTCACGGGAAAACCCTAAGGACCCAAACACTTTTCCACGAAACATCTCGTAGCCGCTGCCGTCGTCGACCCTAGTCCGGGAGGGTTCAGAAGCTCTTCCCGGCACCCTCCCGTTGAGGGGAATCGTCACCGGAGGGCTATACGCCGCCATGCCTGCCTCCGGAGTGATGCGTGAGTAGTTCATCCTTGGACTATGGGTCCATAGCAGTAGCTAGATGGTTGTCTTCTCCTCTTGTGCTATCATGTTTAGATCTTGTGAGCTGCATAACATGATCAAGATCATATTATTGTAATGCTACATGTTGTGTTTGCTGGGATCCGATGAATATTGAATAATATGTTAAGTTGCTTAATTAATATCATGTGTATGTTATTTATGATCTTGCATGCTCTCCGTTACTAGTAGATGCTCTGGCCAAGTTGATACCTGTAACTCCAAGAGGGAGTATTTATGCTAGATAGTGGGTTCAGTCTCCATTTAATCTGGGGGAGTGACAGCAACCTCTAAGGTTGTGGATGTGTTGTTGCCACTAGGGGTAAAACAGTGATGCTTTGTCTAAGGATAATTGTATTGCTTACATTACGCACTTTACTTAATGCAATAATCTATTGCTTGCAACTTAATACTGAACGGGGTGCGGACGCTAACCTAAAGGTGAATTATTAGTCATAGATGCGGTTGGAACTGTCTATGAATCATGTTGTAATGCCCAATTAAATCGCATAGTAGACACCATGACTAGTATATGCATTGTCATGCACTTCTTTATTTTGTCAATTGCCCAGCTGTAATTTGTTTACCCACATGTTAGTCATTATTTATGGAGAGACGCCACTAGTGAACTGTGGATTCCGGTCCATTCTTTTACATCGATAATACAACCTACTGCAAACACTGTTGTTTTACATTCTCTACAAACAAACATCATTTTCCACACTATACATCTAATCCTTTGTTTTCAGCAAGCCGGTGAGATTGACAACCTCACTGTTAAGTTGGGGCAAAGTATTTTGGTTGTGTTGTGTGCAGGTTCCACGTTCGTTGTTGACACCGATAGTGCGCCCTGCCAAAGTCAGCCACCAACAACCTTCCGAAGCGTCTTCATCTCCTACTGGTTCGATAAACCTTGGTTTCATACTGAGGGAAAACTTGCTGCTGCACTCATCATACCTTCCTCTTGGGGTCTCCCAACGAACGTGTGAATACACGTCATCACGGCGCCGCAAGAGGAAAGACCGGGCGGAAGACCCACCAGTGGAACCTCGTTTCTGTGTTTTCCACAAGCTCAATTCGCATATGACAGAGGACTGCCTCAGGCTCAAACAAATCCACAGACACTAGCAAGCCGAACGTCGAGATACCACCATCCGCCGCAGGGGGAGAGGACAGCCCCACAGCCACGGGGAGAACCGCCACTCGCCCGGGGAGCGCCACTTGCCATGCTTACTCAGTGGCTCCCAGGCGTTGATATGCAACGAGCACGCTGCCGGGGTAGCTCGCGACGTGAGCACGACGCGCCAAGTGGAGATCCTCGCCAGGCCCCTCAAGTGGTCCGAGCGGAACGTGGTTTTTGACTTGAGCGATCACCCGAAGACCACCGTGTCGGTAGGAGCCGTCCCCCTCGTCTGCACGCCCACTATAACGAGGTCGCCGTCCAAACACACTGGTGGACGGAGGCGCAGGTCTAAACGTGCTCTCGTTGGAAGCTTTCGATCTCTTGGGGACGAGCCGCTCAAAACTGCGCCCTACCAAACCAATCAGAGGCGTAACTTCAGGGACCACGGTGCCCATCGGGCAGATCCGTTTACCGGTGACGTTCGACGACAAGAACAACTACCGCACTGAGAGCTTGAATTTCGACATGGCGCACATCGGCCTCCCATACCAAGCCATTCTAGGCTACCCGGCGCTGGCCAAGCTCATGGCGGCGGTGCACCATGCCTACAATGTGGTAAAGATGGCGGGATATTGTAATCATAACTGAATATTGCAGTCGTAAAGTATCAGGTCAAAATTCCTTTTTCTGTGATTTGATACATTTTTCGCAGTGAAGATCAGGAATCTGTTTTCTGGACAGCAAATTACTATTGTTTGATACTACCTCTCAAAAGAGGTTTATTCTTTCTATAAAGATGAAAAATAAGATACAAAAGTGATGTTACAGTAGTAAACAATCACCTTGACTCAAAAACTGAAAACCAAACTGAAGAAATAAAAAAGAAACAAAAAGAACCAACAAGGGTTCAAGAGAAACAAACAAAGAAGAAATAAAATATTTTTGTTGTTTTTGATTTAGTAAAAAGGCAAAAGAAGAAGCAAATATATACAACTTAAACACTATTTTTATTTGGTTTTTGCTTTGGGAAAAGTTTTAATGATAGAGACTTTGTAATGATTCCATTGGCATGAACAACACATGTTCAAGGTCGACCCCAACTTCTCCATTACTCATCTTTCTCATTTACTTTCCCAAATTTTATATAAAGTAAAAATCTTAAACTAGTTCTTAAAAAAACAGTAGGTAAAGTTATTTTTCATGATTAAAAGATATAAAGGTGTGCTCAAACTGAATAGGAAATAAAAGCATAAAGAGCACACCACAAAACATTAAACCATTAACTTTTAAGTCTAACTCCTTTCCTATGCATTGGCATTTTATATATGAATAAATAGCAACAATTTTATGGTAACCAATGCATGTAATGATCAGTAGGTTGCATTATAAATAGCATGAAAACATAAAGATAAGTCTTTCTTCGTCTCTCATAATAGTTATTAGTAGTGGAAGCAAATTTCACAAAACAATTGTTGGATTGGTGCAACTTTGGAAACTTAGGAACATATAGAGGATCATCAATACTATCATGTGAGTTATTAGCATGTTTTCCTCTCTCATAATAGTTGCAAGAAACATCATAAACGTGGTGGTTATTAGTGTAAGATAATTCCAGCCCACACAAGTACTTTTCAACATATAAAAACTTCTCCTCTATAGTGTGAATAGGAGAACTCAAAGATAAAGTAGGACTCTCATGAGTGAGAGTATTGTCACAAGCAGCAAGTATATCATTTTTATCCTCACATAAAGTAGTAACAACTAAACATGGAGCATTATCAATAAGCATACAACCATCATCTAAAGCATTATCATAAAGCATGTCTAGACCATATTCCTCATCATTTTTTAAAATTATTATCAATAATGTTCTTATTAGGCATAGGTTCATATTCCTCATCGTCATCAGAATCACAAAAGCAAAGTGTATCATCAGCAATATATTGAAGGTTATCCTCATCCATAGGTGGTGAAGGTGGAAGTTCCCTCTCTTCATTTTCTAGTTGCTCATCTTTTGCATCATCTTCTTGGGGTTGCATGGGCATCCCCAAGCTTAGGTTTTTATCCTCTTCTTCACATTCTTCCTCTTCCAAGCTTATGTTTTCATCATCTTCTTCCTGCAAAACATCAATACCTTCTAGGGCAGCTTTTCTCCTCTCTTTACAGTCAACAACATAAACATTTTGAGAGAAGTTAGCTATGCAATATTCAAGAATAGAAGTGACCTCTTGTTCAAATCTCTTAACTCCAGGGCAAGTTTCATTTTCATAGGCAAAGGTGTGCAATTCACAAGGCATAATTAATAAAAAATTCCTCTACTTGTTCCATCCCCAAATGAGTATAGTATGGCTGATGGGAAGATGCTATGACACTTTCTTTATGGAACCTACATTGAAATGCAAAGGGTCTATTTCTTTGTTCCAAGCAATACGTTTTTTATTATGGAATAAAAGCCACTCTCCAGCAATATAATTTAATCTTTCCATGAAACCTTTTTGTTTTATCCCTTCTTTTGACTCTCTAAATTCCTTAGCAATTTTACGATCTTTCACGTGTCCAGATAACCAATCATCCATCCATTCCTTAGCAGAAGTTTTTATGGTATTTTCCATTTTATAAATTTTTTGTGTTTTCGATATATATAACTGAAAGTACAACAAAACTAAATGCAAAACTGAAAGTAAACTAGAGTATATTAAAAACTGAAAATAAATATCTAGTGCAAATAAGAATAAGAGTGAATTCCATTTTTTACCCCCTAAGATCAATTTTGTGCCACTTTGTACCCAATTTATTAGAATTTTCTCAAAACTACCCCATTTAACAAAGTTTCTTCCACTTTGTACCCTTTTTATATTTTACCCCGTCCCGACCGGTGGGTCCCAGCCTCGGTCCGGCGTGGTGTGTCCTACTACCTCCGTTTTTTAATATAAGATGTTTTAGCATTTGTCCACATTAACATGTATTCAAATGTATCTAGACATATTTTAATGTGTATATGCACTCATTCTACTATGCATCTAAATAACATGTACAACACCTAAAACATCTTATATTTAAAAAGGAGGGAGTAGTCACCAATTGCTGAGCCGGTTTAACTCTGTGTCGGTTTAATGTCGTCACTCTGTTGCTGCACAAAACTAACGCTAAACCTAGTAGATGTAACACACGTGGCGTCGCAGTCGGGGCTCCGCTGCGACACGAAGCCCACTCTGGAGCTGTTGGCCGCAACACCTGTGTCGTGCCGCCACCGGTGCTCCGCTGCTTCCTATCCATCCCCTAAAACTTCTCGCCCCCTCGGCTTCCTTCGCGCCGATGCTCATCTCCCCACCCCCCAACCCCCCCCCCCCCCCCCCGCCCCCTCCTTGAAGGATGAAGCCTAGCCGCCACCGGTGCTAGGTCTCGACTCTGTCGCTGAAGATGATGGTGGGTGAGCTGGCCTGGTTGGTTCAGCTAAAAATCCATAAGATTGAGTCTTGCTCGATCCGATGGAGGTCTGGCCGACCCAGGTTAAACCGGCTCGGCTCGATTGCTGAGTAGGACATGCCGCATCGGACCGAGGCTGGGACCCACCGGTCGGGACGGGGTAAAATATAAAAATGGGTACAAAGTAGAAGAAACTTTGTTAAATGGGGTAGTTTTGAGAAAATTCTATTAAATTGGGTACAAAGTGACACAAAATTGATCCTAGGGGGTAAAAAGTGGAATTCACTCTAAGAATAAAAACTTAAGCGCTACATTCCTCGGCAACGGCGCCAGAAAAAGTCTTGATACCCACAAGTATAGGGGATCGTTGAAATCTTCGATGTGTAAGTAAAGTATCGATCCCACGAGGAGTAGAAGGTATAAGTGTTTATCCTTTCAAATAAGAGTGTCACTATTCTTATTATCTATGCACTAGACAAAGTAAAATGATGCAAGTGTTTTGGATTTTTGGTGTAGAGTTTGCAAATAAAGTAAAAGCTGAAAATAAAATATGACAAGTGAAAGCTCATAAAGAGAGAAAGCCCAATCCTCTATGCAGCAAGAGGACAAGCTTAAGTGTGTGTTTCTTATGTGTGGAAAACGTTCCCAAGGGCTACATGGATTTCATGGCATAGATATTTCTAGAACAAGAAGGTAAATACTTTGTCAAGTTTTAATCTTGTTTGGACGGAGCCTAATTAGGTGTAGCTAAATAAATATACTAAACCACTTATGATGGGTCTTGTGGCCAAGTAAATAACTGCACAAGAGTTATTAAGACATAGAGTCCCACCATAGCCATAAACTCTAAGGTCCCCGATATTAATCCCCTCCTAATGGAACTTCATGTATTAGAGCACAGGTTTACGTGTCCTCCCAGGTCCTACCCAATCCATTACATAGTGTGATCACCTCATGCATTCCTCAACATATGCGTGCACTCATATATTGTACAATAAGACAATCATCAAAGATAAAGACTTGACCAAATACTCAACACATGTTTAGTGAAAATCATTGCCAATCCATCCTATGCCCCCAGGAACATGAGAAAACTACTCACAACGCGAAGACATGATATGATTCAATGGTATAAGTGATACAACACAATATGAAAATATAATCTCCCCACAAAACAATGTCAAGTAGCAATTCACAAACATGTAGAATAGTACTTAGACAATAGCTAGGGTTCGAACAATCTCAAACTATGAGGGGGATGCAGTGGATCACGAAGGTGGTGATGGAGATGGTGCTGGTCTTGATGGTGGTGTTGATGGAGACTCGGGGAGGTGATCCGGCGGCGTTTCCCCCCTCCAATCTTCTCCGGCGGCAGCCTTCTGACTCTCTGTTTCTTGGTTTCGTGTTTCTCCGCCGTCTCCTTATGAAACTCCTCGGGGGAATATTTTTATATTCGGTTTTAGGTCAAGACGAAGCCACGGAGACGAAAACGGACGGCATCGGAGCCACGAGGGGGAAAAGAGACCCTCCCACGCGGCCAGGGAATCTGACCGCGTGGGGCCCCCTTTCTCCCATTTTAGGCCCATTGCGTTCGTCTCGAAAATTCTGAACCGTGCTCTTTGGCCTTGCCCTTTTTCAAGTCCCGAAGCTCCCGGAAAGTCCAAAACACTAAAAAAGATGTTTTCTGGAAAACAGAGTTTGAACCAAAAGAGGGGGGATTGTTTAGAAAATCCCCGAAATCATTATAAAACATGAATATAACATCATATAAGTTGCAAATATGTAGGAATATCAAGTAATAAAATGTAAAGTTCATGTATGCATTTTACATGCATCAGCGGTCCTGATCACCTCCCCGTCGAGCAAGAGGTGCCTTCTCTCCTGGGTGATAAGGGCCCGGGTCGTGCTCGGACCAGGGGACTCACCGGATAGGGGACCATGCGAAGATCCGGCAGAGACGCCCCCACCTCGGTGGCGGGCGGAGGAGGGGCTGGTGCCTCCTCGTCGCTGGCGTCCTGCACAACCACCGTGCCCTCCTCGTCTCCCGCAGACGGCCGCGCGCGCGATCTGACCTCGGCGTGGGGCGGGAAGCGGGGGACCTCACCATCCCCAAGACGAACAACAGGAGAGCCGGCGTTGGGAGAGTCGGGGAACTCTCCACCACCTGCTGCCACCACCTCTGCCTCCGGCGTGCCAGGAGACGACGGGGGTGACAACGCCCCCTCGCGGGCCACAACCTCAGAGCGAGGGCTTGGGGGCTGACTGTCGCCGCCCATCTCTGCTTCCTTGCGCCCGAGGCGAAGAGAGAGCCTCTCCGCATTAGACTTCTAGCGCCTCTCTCGGAGGATGGCCTCGCGGTTGGTCGCCTCCGCCGCGGAGGGAGATGGAGATGTCGAGGGGGAGGGCGCAGCGCGGGGAGGAGTGGAGGAATACAACTTTCGAAGCATTTTCCACCTGAACTTCAGGGGCTCCTCGTCCGACTTTGCGGCCGCCTCAGGCGCCGCGGCCCTGGTGCGGGCCTCCTCCTCCTTGTCCACAACCGCTCTGTAGAGAAACCCACGGTTAGAGCAGAGCAGCCAAAAAGTAGTCGGAGTCATGAAGAAAGAGACTTACTGAGCAGGGTCCCCCCATCGGCCCCTTTTCCCGAGGAAAGACGAGGCCGCACTAGGCACCCTGGGAAGAGAGCTCGGTCCCTGGCCGATGACGCCCATGAACACCATAGCTATCACGGGAGGGTTCTCCTCCTCCTCCTCCGAGGAGTTACCCTCGCTCTCGCCGCCGCCGCTCCCGTCGCTGGAGGAGGAGTCCTCTTCGCTGCTGGACGAGGACCCCACTTCGAAGGGGGCAGCGAGTGAACCGCCGCCCGCAGCGGCGGGCTGGCCGGAGGAAGACGCCCCTTGGAGGCTGCGGGCCACGGTCTCCAGCGCCAAAGGGTTCTCCGTCCTCCGATCCTGGCCCCTCATGAGGACCCCCACTGGTCGAATCAGGGGAGGGTGTCGATTAGCGCGACGCGGTCCGCCCGCCTGCGGAAGTACAAGGGCGAAGGCAAGGCCCCCGGCGCTGGGTCCCCCTCAGGAGGCGTTGCTAAGATAGTCCTCATCATCTCGCCCACCAGCTCGTCCTGGTGCTCGCTCTTGAACAGGCGCATGGGATCCTCCGACCCGGAGTACTCCCAAATCGGGCGCCCGTGCCTCTGTAGGGGAGCGATGCGGCGCGCCAGGAACTCCTGTATCACCGCTGCTCCCGTGAGGCCCTCCCGCTGAAGGCGCCGAATGCCCTGCAGTAGCAGACCGACCCCCTTGTCCTCTAGCACCTCACGCTCCCAGCCGGGGTTTTTCACCGCCGGCGCCGCTGGAGGCTGGTAAAAGGCACTCGCCGCCTTCGTGTCCATGAAGACCCAGCGGGAGCGGAAGCCCTCCACTTTCTTGAAGGCGCTCATGGGAATGTAGAAGGGCACCCGAGCGTCGACAAGGAGGAAGGAGGCGCACCCAGTGCATTTGCCCCCCGCCGTGAGGCGGAGGCTGTAGAAGTTGCGGAAGAATGCTACCGAAGGCTCCACGCCCAGGTAGGCCTCGCAGAGGTAAGCGAAGATTGAGAGGATGATGATGGCGTTAGGCTGGAGGTGAAGGGGGCAGATCTGGTAATGCTCCAGAATCGCGTCGAAGAAATCGGAAAACGGGGGCACGAGGCCCCCAAGGATGGAGTGGAGGAAGAAAGGGGATTCGGTGGCGGAGAGCTGAGCCACCGAGAAGGCGTCGTGGCGCACGGCGTAGGCCCCATGCTCATTGGACTTGCTGGCAAAAGCAAACTAATGGTCGTCCACCTTGCTCGCGCTGTTCAGCCGGTAGCGCTCGAGCGCCCCGGGCTGACCGGTCACCACGAGTCTTTTTCCTCGCACCGCCGCAATGTGCCTGCCGCTGGTCATCTCCGTTGGCTCGGGTGCGAAGGGCGAAGGAGATGCGGGAGGTGTGCGGGAGAAGGAAGAATCTTGAGTCTGGAGACGAATGGCAGTAACTAGCCCGAGACGGCGCGACATAGCTTTATGACAGGAACGGTTTCCCAAGCGCAGCGCGGAAGTGGGGCATGACGCAAGAAACCGCTCAGCACTACGAAACCGCTCGCTCCCACGTCTCGGGTTCGACCATTGCTGGCCCCACTTCGGCCCGCGGGCACAAGACCCCCGGCCCTCGCAGGCCCGGGGGCTACTGTCGGCCCAATAGAAACCAGGGTACCTTGGGCCGGGTCTCTCCTCAACGCGTCGAGGGGAGCGAGCTGTATCCAGGCCGGTCAGAAAAAGCGGGCGCAAGCCTCGCGAGGCCCAGGCAGAGACGGTAAGGCCAGGCGTGCGGAGGACACCCAGCTAGCGCCATCCAGTGGCGCTCGGTCGCCTCCTGAGGCTCCCCCAGGAGAAGGAAAATGGCCTCCCGAGGGTCGCCTCTGTAGTGGACGCCTGCGCCAAGGTAAAGCGAGGGACCCCCCATTCTGTGGCACAGGACAACACTGCATCGCAGAACCGGCAACCCCAAAGTTTGCCGTTCTGGTGATTAAAGGGGGAGACCAGCTGCTCTGTCCGTGGTCGTGCCCCCGAGACTTGCCATTTCGGTGCAAGGCGGTATCACGGGCGGGACAGCCCGCCCCCTCCTCTTTACCGAGGACGTCTGCCACTGCGCAAAGGAAGCCCCAACTGGAGTTGCAGGTAGATGAAGACAACGACCACACAGCAGGGACACGACCGTAGACCTGTCCCGGTCAGCTACATTGCCAAAGCAGCTGCAGAGGAGCAGAGACGCCCTTAGAAGCTTGCGGGACCTTCCCGCCATAGAATTTGGAGGCCAAGGTCACCAGCCGCTTATAAAAGGAGGCAAACCCCGACCGGGCTAAGGGTTCGGAAGTGCTAAGGAAAACCCTAGGTCCATTAGGCGATCCATCATTGTAGCTCCTCGAGCATCACCAAGCAATATCATAAAGCAGGAGTAGGGCATTCACCTCCGTGGTGGCCTGAACCTGGGTAAACCAAGTGTCAATCTCTGCAGTGTTGTCTTCTCCTTTGTCGAGCCTCGTGAGTCTTAGAGGCAGCGCTCTAAGGCCACCTGTGTTCGATACCCACACACAGCTTTTTCGGAGGCTATATTCCAACAACAGTTGATGTAATACTTACCGGAGGATGGCACGGGTGTTGAAAAAAAATGTTGGACAAAAATGAGGGGAGGGAAGGAGGAACCAATTTTTTTTGGATAAGAGATATATATTATTTGGTGATATTCATAAAATATTTCCTTGGACAAATCTATGGTAAGCACAACAAAAAACTATGTGATACAAGTTCGAATCTCATAGAATTGTAGTCCAGAGAGGCATTGCAAGTACACTAATTAGAAATAAACACGCGTGATAGAAGTTATGAATAACTGGACCACAATTACTCAAAAGCTTATTTGCGCACTAGTTTAAGGAGAAAATGCTACCTTAACTCCATAGTACCATCTTTCTCTTGAAATGAAATTAGTTATGCTTTCTTAGTGATCAAGACCGTCCTATATCTATTCCCGTCCATTGGATGGTTTAGTGAGCACCACAAACCAATCCACCTAATTTAGCAACTCGTCGTTCCGAGACATGAAACGTGAGGTCTTTGGTGTTGAGATAGATGTTAATAGCCATCGACTACCTAGAAAGGGTAGAAAATATACCCTTCTACCGGGGTATTCTACTCCACTTCAAGATAGAGAAGAAAACTAAAGGAAAATATTTAATAATATATGAAATGTTTATACAAAACACCTATCCCGAGCATACATATGACTCATATAGTACTAATTTAATTTTTACTAGATCAAGAAAATTTATGTTGAAGAGAATAATTTATAGATCCAATGTCACATGCTGTAAAAAATTTACGATACATGTATATGATGCACTCAATATGTATGATGTTATCAAACAAATCTATTTAAAATGACACTCTAGGCTGGATGTAAAGCCAAGCAAATTGTTTCCACCCGGAACCAAAAATTGTGGAATCAAGAGGGTATCACTAGAAAAAGGTCGACCTTCGCAAAGGTCTCTTTTCGGCTCGCGCGCGGCGCGATCCCGCCACGTGGCAGTATGGCAGCGCGGGTTGGAAAAAAAGTAGCGCGTGTACTATCCCCAGGATCTATTATTAGCTCTGTACAAAACACAACCTGTTATATAGTACAGCAACACAGACCGGTTGTACAGCACACAGACCGGGTTGTACAGCAACACAAACCGGGTCGTACAGCAACACAGACCGGGTTGTACAGCAACGCATACCGGGTTGTACAGCAACACAGATCAGGTTGTATGTACAACTACCCAGATCAGGTTGTACGTACAACTACACAGAACATGTTGTACACTCAGGTTGTACGTACAACTACACAGAACATGTTGTACACTCAGGTTGTACGTACAACTACACCTAGCAGGTTGTACGTACAACTACAAATTTCAGGTTGTACGTACAACTACACTTAGATCGTACAAACTATACACAATCCGAAGTACAAAAAAAAAGTTCGTCGAAACCTATCAACATGGGATCTAGTTTTGAAGATCTCGACGTGAAGAGTTCAAAAGTGAAAACGGTTCGTAAATCGGATAAACGGTTCTCAAGATATTTCATTTTGAAAAAACGAATCTCAAAATAAATGCACGTACAACCCTCTGCGCACATTCAGGGAGCCGCCACTTGTCACACACGGAGGAAAGCTGGGAGCGGGAGCGAAGGAAATTTCGACACGTGCAGACCTTCGCGGGCCTTTATTTTGATTCTTGAATCAAGAGCTTCGCCTAACATTGGTCGAGATAGAGAAGGGGCCGGCTTGACAACCTCATTTTCGCACAAGCCCTAGCCCCTCAAAAAATTGGGCCTTTCTTTCTCTTCGATCGTTGCATGCTTTCTGTCCACACCCTTTTGCTTGCATGAATGTAGTTCTTGATGCTTGCGTGGGTGTGGTTCTTGATGCTTGCTCTTGGTGCTTTCCCTCCGACAAGGCCACGACCACCTCCTCTTCCTTTTCCTTGCCAAACTGACAAGCGTGAAAAAAACGAGCCAACAAAAAATGGGTCACAACAACTGAAACAAGGGAGTTCAACACTTCATACATATTTTGTGCAACATATGAAACAGATGAGTTCGCACCACAAACATTGGGTGCACTCCATAGATGTATACGGCAACATTCACAAACTAAACACGAGGAACACTTGACGAGTCTTTGTGCATCATCTATGAGAAAATCTCCAATGAATCTTGTTTTTCCATATTAAATAGCAACTCCTAGAAAAACTTGTGCTCGGCTCGTAATTTTTAAAGCATGAGAGGTGATGATGTGCACGATGTCTGCAATTTTCTCACGCCACTTCGGGGTTGATTTAACCCTTTCCGTGTCGATACCGGCCGCACAACACTCACATTCTCTCCGCTCAAACGAGTCATTGACGGGCGCCGCTTCGGCGAAATGATGCGCCAGCCCTGCGATGCTAGGAATTTATCGAGGCGAAAGCGAGGCATAGAGGGAGCGACCAGGAGGATTCCGGTCAGCATAAACTGTGGTGATCGTTTGGACTTACATGTTTCGAAGTAACATAAGTCAAGACCGCTGGAGTTGTAAGGGAAATATTCCAACTGGATTTCTCCGAGTAACAAAATGCGTATGGCAAAAAAGAGAGTAATGCAAAGTCCTCCAAACAACGTGACACATCCGCTGCTGGAGGCAGACTTTAACCAATTGGGGTTGGTAGCGGTAGGTGGAGAAGTCTTGCATAACAGGTTTATTTTTTATTTTAATTATAAGAATCAGGGGTTAATGAGTCGTGTGGGCATGTGTTGATTGGTACAAATCGACCCTGCGTGGAGTATTTGAACAATGCTGAATGCAACTTTTCTTGAGCAAAAAAAATCACGAATGCGTTACGTAACCTAAGTCTTGCTGCCAAATGGCTACGTTTGTACTACCGATTATGTCGGGCTGTTGTCATCTGATGAACACTTGACCTGCGTTGTCAATCTCTTCATCTAAAGTCGCCGCCACTGACTTGTTAAATAACGAACTAATTAACCGTCAAGGCAAAAGTGCAACAAAAAATATAGTATACGTGCCAGCCAAAGCCAATGGATGATGCCAAATCGCCTTTACATTCCCATGAAGCCTCGCTTAGCCAGCCTGAACCCATGCATGCATGCATGCCACCACCAGGTCGTGCCTCGATGAGATCTCTGAATCAATCGTCGCCGTCGGCTTCCTGTTGCTTAATTTGATTGTCCTGGTCAACCATTGCAGACGACCGTTGTCTGCGGATGCCTTGTCCGTTGAGTTGTATAAATAGACTGCAGCGCAGGCTTAACATAAACCATCCTTCAGCAATTAGCGAGTTATAACTAGCTAGCTAGCTATACTGCGAGTGCTTTTCCGATTAAGCATATCATTGGTGGTTGGTATAGAGCAGACAAGCATGGAGAAGCTCTCCATGGCGGCGACCATCTTCTGCGCCGCGGTCCTTGCCGCTCTGGCAGCCGCGGCCGGTGGTGAGGCGGCGGTCGTGGAGCACACCTTTGTCGTGAGTACAATATCCATTCATTTTTTATGTCACAACTCCTTAATTCAAGAAATTATCTTTTTCTTTCTTTATTATATGTTGGAATTAATGTCTGGTTATATTTCATATGATTTCTGGCCGTTGTCGTTGTTCGAATGTATACGTCTAGTGGGTGGTGCAACTATGGGACTTGTTTGATTCATCTTGTCATGTTTTTGACCAATTAATATACTTATTAATTAATATCTAAAAAATACTACTTATTAATTTATGATGATCAGGTGCACGAGATGAACCAGACACACCTGTGCAACACAACCAAGATCTACGTGGTGAACGGACAGCTCCCAGGCCCGACGATTGACGTCACCGATGGCGACACGGTGGTCGTCCACGTCGTCAACAGTCTCCCACACGGCCTCACCATCCACTGGCACGGTGTCCGACAGATTAGAAGCTGTTGGTCCGACGGCGCAGGCTTCGTGACCGAGTGCCCCATCCCTCCCGGTGGCGAGCGTGTGTACCGCTTCAACGTCACCAGCCAAGTCGGCACGCTGTGGTGGCACGCCCATGTCACCTGCCTTCGAGCCACCGTCGCCGGTGCCTTCATCATCCGGCCCAAGGACGGGAGGTACCCGTTCGCGACCCCGACAAAGGACGTACCCATCATCATCGGCGAGTGGTGGGAGCTCGACCTCGTTGAGCTTGACAGGAGGATGCACGACGGCAACTTCGACGACAACCCGCTCTCAGCTACAATCAATGGCAAGCTTGGCGACCTCAGCAACTGCTCAGGCAAGCCGGAAGAGAGCTTCGTCCTGGATGTCGTCCGGGGGGAAACCTACCTGTTGCGGATCGTGAACACGGCTCTCTTCTCCGAGTACTACTTCAAAGTGGCCGGGCACACGTTCACAGTGGTCGGCGCTGACGGGAACTACCTGACGCCGTACAAGACGGACATGGTGACCCTTGCGCCGGGTGAGGCCATCGACGTGCTCATGGTTGCGGACGCCCCGCCGACGCACTACCACATGATGGCGCTCGCGAACCAGCCGCCGGAGCCCGACCTGCAGATCCCGGCATTCGTAAGCCGCGGCCTCGTGCGCTACGCCGGCTCCGACAACAGCAACAACGGGCTGCCTGTGCCGACCCCGCTCATGCCGGACCAGCACAACACGATGCCATCCTACTACTTCCACAACAACCTCACCGGCCTAGCCCACCCGGACCGGCACCGCGTTCCCATGCACGTCGACGAACGCCTCTTCTTCACGCTCGGCCTTGGCTCCATCTGCCGCGGCAACCAGACGACGTGCAAGCGCCAGCGGGGTCCCGACACCATTGTGGTGGCCACCATGAACAATGTCTCCTTCCGCCACCCGACCAACTCGTCGCTGCTCGAGAGGTACTATGAGGGTCGAACGAGTGGCCTGTACACGGAGGACCTCCCCGACCGCCCGCCGCGCCCGTATAACTACACCGACCGCGCCTTGATCCCGGCGGGCCCGCTGGAGGAGGCGCTAGAGCCGACGTTCAAGGCGACCAAGCTCCGGAGGTTCCGGTACAACACCTCCGTGGAAATCATCTTCCAGAGCACGGCGCTGCTGCAGAGCGACTCAAACCCGATGCACCTCCATGGTTACGACTTCTTCGTCCTCGCCATGGGGATTGGCAACTACAATCCCAAGACGGACCCCAAGAAGTTCAACTACCACAACCCGCCGCTGAGGAACACGGTGCAGGTGCCTAGGACAGGATGGGCCGCCGTGCGGTTCGTCACCGACAACCCCGGGATGTGGTACCTGCACTGCCACTTCGAGTTCCATATCGTCATGGGCATGGCCACAGCGTTCATAGTCGAGAACGGGCCCACGCCGGAGACCAGCCTGCCCCCACCGCCACCGGAGTTCAGGAAATGTGGCACGAATGGCCTCACTCTGCCATAGAGCTAATTAAGTTGAGTAAAGGTATATATACCGTGTACCACGTACGGTACATGGGTCTAAGATTTTTATAATTCATAAAAAGAAGAACAAATAAATATGTACACAGGGATTTGTTGTTGTACAATCATTCATTTTATTTACAGATGATTCTTTATGTAAAAGGGAGTATTATCTTTTTTATCTTGTTTTCCATTGCAATATTGTTATAGATGATGGGTAATAAAACAATGAACAAAATGTCAGATAACCATTTAATATTCGAGATTTTTAATGTGGAAATGCCACTCCAATAAGAAAGGTAAAACTACGGTGCAAACCAACAAATTTTCACTAGTTTGGAGACAAAAGTCGTCTCTTTACAACGATTTCTACTTACTCCATCCGACGACATATAAGAGGTGTATAATTATGTATTCAAATTTGTGGTTGGTAAACCCTAAGCGATGCGCCAAATTTCTTCGCAAGCTAAGGTACAAAAGTCAGTCTCATGCATGTTTGACAAAACCAGATTATTAACTAATTAAAGCTGTAAGGCCACTGTCCACGGAGTCTTTTGAGGGCATCAGCGCTGAGCTGAGTGGCTGGAGCTTGGGACTGCGTGCCGGTGTCTCTCTGTGCTGTGGGCCATGCGGAATACAAGTGCCACTAACGTGTGTGGGCTATCTAGATTGTTTTTCATTTTACCCCTCCAAATCTGCGAATTCAACCCGCACTCCAGAGAGCCACCCCCAAACTCAGCCTCGTATCTTATCTTCTCCTTTTTCTTTCGTCCTACTATTCCTCCATGGCGTCATAGGGTTTCCCGATGTTGTCGTCCCATCTGTGTTGCGTCCCTACACCTTCTTCTTCGAGCGAGCCGAGGTCAGCGGGAGAAGGAGCCAAGGTCTGGTAGGAGACAGAGTTGCCCGCGTGGTCCTGGGGCTGGCACGGACGAGTAATTGCTCTGTATGGGGCAACTAGGGGGGGACCGAATCGCCGCCTCCAGCCTCCCTCACCACCGCTGCTGCAGGCCACTGTCGTGGTTGTCTGTCAGGATACTCCGAAGGAATGAACCGGAATTGCAAGAATAATTGGACAGGAACTAGCTAGATCTACAGATAACTAGGAAATCAAAGGGAATTGGCAGGTAAAAGCAGGTAAAGTAGAAGAACAACAAAGGAAAAAACTTTTAGTGTTTTCATAGCTCGAGCCGCCCATCCACCCACTCTCCAGCTTATATACCGCTAGGAGCCTTGAGTTTAATTAGTTGAGCTTATTACACCCGCCCTCAGGGCTTAAACATACAATTAATACAGAGCATCTCAGCCGTTGAAGTGAAACGGTATCTTGACATCCAGTTCTTCTTATCTCCAACGACAACAGACTGTGCACAGGGCAGGATCCTGACATTGCCGGCTGCTTCAGACAAGACTTCTAGACTTGAACGTTGGGAATGTCAAATGGATGAACTTGGCGTCCACCCAGGTTGCTTCCTCTTCAGTAAGGTTCTCCCATTGGATCTGCCATTGCGGCACTACTACAACATGAAATTTTCCTGCAGAACAAGGAATTTTCCTTCGCTGAAGAATGCACATGGGAAAGGTTTTGATCTTACCATCTTCTGTAAGTAGTGGTAGAGTTGGATTTGGAACAGCTGCCAGCCCCAGGTGCTTCTTGAGTTGATTGACATGAAAAACGTCATGTAATTTTGTGCCTTCTGGTAATTGTAACTTGTAAGCAACTCTGCCCACTTGGGCAATGATTTTAAATGGCCCATAATACTTCGATGAAAGCTTCAGAGGATTTCTTTGTCCGAAAGTTGTTTCTCGATATGGTTGCATTTTTAAATACACCATATCGCCCACTGAGAGTACTCTTTCAGTTCTGTTTTTGTCAGTGAACTTCTTCATCTTGTTCTGAGCTTGTGCCAAATTGTCTTGTAATGATTTCATCATGTCCTCTTGCTCTTGCAATGTCACTTGAGTCTCTGGTGCTGCATTGCAAGGTATTGCCATTTCACCAATCTTTGGTGGTGGGTATCCATACAAAGCTTCAAAAGGGGACATTTTCAACGAAGTATGGTATAAACAGTTATACCACCATCAGCTGCTGGGATCCATTGAGCCCATTTTTTGGGTTCTTTAAACACCATAGTTCTGAGATATTGTTCCAAACATTGGTTTACCCTTTCGGTTTGCCCATCTGATTCTGGATGATAAGCTGAGCTGAAATTCAGTTTGACATCCCTGACTGCAAACATTTCTTGCCATAATTTGCTAGTGAAAATTATGTCTCAATCTGACACAATAGCTTGAGGAAACCCATGTAGCTTATGTATGTTATCCATAAACAACTGAGCTACTTGTTGAGCAGTGAAAGGATGTGTAAGAGTGAAAAAATGGGCTTACTTAGTGAGCCTATCCACCACCACCAAATTCACATATTTTCCTTTGGATTCGGATAACCCCTCCCCGAAATCCATACTGATTTCAGCCCATTTCATTTTTTGGTATATGCAATGGGTCAAGCAGCCCAGGATAATGAACATGCTCAGTTTTTGAAATTTGGCACACAGGACAATGTGAAACTTTTTCAATGATATACTTCTTCATATTGGGCCAATAAAACAAGTGCTTAATTCTGTGTAGAGTAACTCTTTGTCCAGAGTGACCACCAATGCTAGTGGAGTGGAAAGTATCAAACAATGCTTGTTTGAATGCATCATCATTTGCTACCACTGTTCTTGTACCTCAGAATTCCAGAGGGCAGAGTATAATGAGGGTGACTATCAGCTCTCACAGCTAATTCTTGTAAGAGGGTAATGCACTTGTGATACGTCTCCAACGTATCCATAATTTCTGTTGTTCCATGCTTATATTATACCAATTGCAACATCTTTTATCTACACTTTATATCATTTTTATGCATTTTCTGGGACTAACCTATTAACAAGATGCCACAATGCCAGTTCCTGTTTTTTGTTGTTTTTGGTTTCAAAAAAGTTGTTCTGGAAATAATCTAGGAATTGGACGAAACAAATTGCAAAGTCCCTATTTTTCCCGACACGTTCATTAAGTACGAAGAGGAAACAAAGAAGACCCACGAGGGAGCCACACCTGGTGGTGGCGCGGCTCCCCCGTGGCCGCGCCACCACGTGGTGTGCGCCCCTCGGGCGCCCACCGACGTTGGCCTTTCGCCTATTTATACCTCTTCATGGGAAAACCCTAAGCACCCGAACACTTTTCCACGAAACATCCCGTAGCCGCCGCCGTCGTCAACCCTAGTTTGTTGCCTCCGGAGTGATGCGTGAGTAGTTCGTCCTTGGACTATGGGTCCATAGCAGTAGCTAGATGGTTGTCTTCTCCTCTTGTGCCATCATGTTTAGATCTTGTGAGCTGCCTAACATAATTAAGATCATATTATTGTAATGCTACATGTTGTGATTGCTGGGATCCGATGAATATTGAATACTATGTCAAGTTGCTTAATTAATATCATGTGTATGTTATTTATGATCTTGCATGCTCTCCGTTACTAGTAGATGCTCTGGCCAAGTTGATACCTGTAACTCCAAGAGGGAGTATTTATGCTAGATAGTGGGTTCAGTCTCCATTTAGTCTGGGGAGTGACAGCAACCTCTAAGGTTGTGGATGTGCTGTTGCCACTAGGGGTAAAACAGTGATGCTTTGTCTAAATATAATTGTATTGCTTACATTACGCACTTTACTTAATGCAATAATCTGTTGCTTGCAACTTAATACTGAACAGGGTGTAGACGCTAACCTGAAGGTGGATTATTAGTCATAGATGCGGTTGGAACGGTCTATGAATCATGTTGTGATGCCCAAGTAAATCTCATAGTAGACACCATGACTAGTATATGCATTGTTATGCACTTCTTTATTTTGTCAGTTGCCCAGCTGTAATTTGTTTACCCACATGTTAGTCATTTATTTATGGATATACACCACTAGTGAACTATGGACCCCGGCCCATCCTTTTACATCTATAATACAACCTACTACAAACACTAATCTCTTTCATTCTCTGCAAACAAAAATCATTTTCCACACTATACGTGTAATCCTTTGTTTTCAGCAAGCCGGTGAGATTGACAACCTCACTGTTTTGTTGGGGCAAAGTAGTTTTGTTGTGTTGTGTGCAGGTTCCACGTTGGTGATCGAGAAACGGCGCCACCAACAACCTTCAGAAGTGTCTTCATCTCCTACTGGTTCGATAACCTTGGTTTCTTACTGAGGGAAAAACTTGCTGTTGTGCTCATCATACCTTCCTCTTGGGGTTTCCCAACCACGCAAGCATCAACTTGCTGTCCTCCTTGTAAGTTGCTTCAATATCCTCAATCCACTTGGGAATTACTGTGCCTATTGCTGAGCACTTATCTTGCTTGAGTTCACTTTTTCTTGAAAGAGCATCTGCCACTGAATTCTCAATACCTGTTTTATACTCAATTGCAAAATCAAACTCCAGCAGTTCCGACATCAGTTTATGTTGAATTCCCTCTAGCAACATCTGTCTCGATAAATATTTCAAGCTTTTTTGGTCTGTCCTGATTGCTAACTTGTTCCCCACAAAGTAATGTCTTGAATGACGCAAAGCATCGAGAATTGCCATTGCCTCTTTCTCATAGATAGATAGAGCCAATGCTTTCACTCCTAAACTCTTGCTGAAATAGGCAATGGGCCTACCAGATTGCATTAATACTGCTCCTAGGCCTTACCCTGATCAGTCTCCAATACTAAAGGTAATTCAAAAATAGGAAGAGCTAGAACAGGTGGACTTGTCATTGCTAGCTTGAGGTCTTCAAATGCTTTTTGCTGTTCTTGACCCCACTTAAATGAATTCTTCTTGAGTGCTTCATGTAAGGGCTTGCATATTAGGGCATACCCTTTTATAAAACGCCTATAATACCCTGTCATACCCAAGAAACTTCTCAATTCAGTAACATTAGGTACTTGCCAATTGACAATGGACTTGATTTTCTTGGGGTCTGTTGCCACTCCTTTGTCAGATATTATATGTCCCAAATATTCCACTGAGTTCGTGAAGAAAACACATTTGGACATCTTAGCTTTCAATTAGTTTCTCTCAGCAACTCTAGCACTAGTGTTAAATCTTCACGTTGTTGTTTCTCATCTTTGCTATACACTAGGATATCATCGAAGAATACCAAGAAAAACTTTCTCATTTACTTCTCAAACACTGAGTTCATCAATTGCTGGAATGTTGCTGGAGCGTTTGTGAATCCAAACGGCATCACCAAATAGTCATAATGTCCAGTGTGAGTTCTGAATGCTGTCTTTTCGCTGTATTTTTCATGCATTCTTATCTGATGATATCCAGATCGAAGCTCTAACTTTGAGAAAATGGTTGCACCATGTAGTTCATCTAATAGATCTTCAATCACAGGTATAGGGTATTTGTTCTTGATAGTAATCCCATTAGTCTGTCTGAAATCACTGTAAAGCCTCCAAGATTTATCTTTCTTAGTTACTATCAAGGCAGGAGAGGAATAAGGGTTGTTACTGTGTCAAATTTCATTGTTCTTCAACATTTCCTTTATTAAACTTTCCACTATATCCTTCTATCGATGTGGCATTCTGTAAGGTCTTATATTAGGAGGTGTGGGTCCTTCCTTGAGAGGGATTTGATGATCACAATCTCTTTTGGGAGGTAAACCTGAAGGTTTTTGAAATATATCCTTGAACTGGTGCAGTATTGTTGTAGCAACTTGAGGTAACACTTCTTGAGATTCTGAGCACAGCCTGGAACTGTTGCATTGGATATAAAATGTCCTCCACCAGCCACAGTCACAAGTCTTGCATCTGTGATTCTCATTGGGAGATTGTTTCTGCAGGCAAACTCTCTATCAACAAAAGTATTAGAGCTTCCTGAGTCGACCAGTGCAATAGCTTGAGCTCCACCAATATTCACAAGTAAGGATATAGTATCATTACCTGATATCCCTTGCAATGCTTCAGCTGACACTAACATAATTATTTCCTTGGGCTTTGGTTGATCAATTTTTTGTTGATCTTGTTCAGGTTCAGGCTCTACTACCTCCAGAGCTTTCTTCATCATTTGAATGTCCTTGTAGTTCTATCACATTTAGCATATTTTTCATGCCAGCACATTTGTGTTCATAACTCCAATTTTCAGGACAATACCAACACTTGCCTTTTTCTTTAGGTTTATCATTGGGATTTCTATGTCTATTATTATCACGCATTGGGGGATTTCTGTTACCTACTGCTGCAGCTGGCATTCTTTGCATTGCTGGAGGTACTTGTCGTCTCGAATGAGCTAAGAAAGATTTCTCCTGTTGTCTAGCAAACCAGAAAGCAGACCTGAGAGTTGCAGGTTTGTGACATTTGGTATCATGGTTGATATTCTCTTTCAAACCGCTCAGGAAACGCAATACAAAGAAGCTTTCAGGGAGGTATGTGTGGTCCCTCCTCATCAAAGTCATCCAGTCTTTAAATTTGTCAATGTAATTGTCCACTGTATTTACTTGTTGCAACAACTGGCATTGCTCCATTAACTCATCAACTCCTGGTCCAGGAAATCTTTCCTGCAACAAGTTACAAAATGTGTCAAATTCATCGCGTTTGATTGCCAATCACAGCTTTGTAACCATGTTTTTTCTTTGCCTCTGATGTGTGCATTAGCCCACTTGCTGCTGGCGCAGACTACCTTGCTGTCTAGGTGCTTCTCTAGCAGGTTGTTCATGCTGGGCTGGGTTAAAACGCTGGACTGGTGCTGCATTTGGCTAAACTGTTGGTGGTATAGTGGTGTAAGTATATTGTGGTTGTGGCATAGGTTGTTGGTAGTATTGTGGATACTGGTTTGGTGTTTGTCTGGTGTAGGGTTGTTGGTATCCTTGGATTTGATACAACAGTAAGGGTTGGGAGTATTGGGGTCGGGAATACTGCGGTTGGGATTGATTGTATTGGGGCTGATTGTATTGGGGCTGGGTGTAATGGTTTTGTGGGTATTGGGGTTGGGTGTATTGCTGTTGTTGAGGTTGGGAGTAGTACTGGGGTTTTTTCTCAGGTGTGGTGAATTGAGACATCTGGTTGTTTTGTGGGTGGGTATTGGGTAGGGATTTTGTGGTTGTCGGAAAAGGTTGGGAATTTATGTATGTAATTTGGCTGCTAGTGGTAGGATAGAAGGATGGTGTAGGTAGTTGGCTTGGGTGAGGGTTTGCTGGACTTCACATCTGGCGACCTGACAAGCTTCTCGACTGGTATGGCGACAGAGACGATGGAGTAGTTTCCCCCATGATCGGGCTCAAGTTTGCTATGCCATGTGGTGGGGTGTTGAACTGATTGTTGTTCGAGCCTTGGAACACATCCTGACGTTGATCTATTCCCTTTTGCCTCCAATGTGGATCTTGTCGGCCCAGTGGAAACCAGGGTACCATGGGCTGGGCCTCCGCTCGACGCCCCCAGGGAAATGAGCCAAGCTCATATTAGCCCAGGTGATTAAGGGCAAGCCTCACGAGACCCGGGTAATAATATCAACCCAAGCTTGCGGAGGGCATCCTGCAAGCATCACCCAGAAGCATATATTCGCTTTTCGAGGCCCCCTCAGGAGGATGGATTGAGGCCTCCCAAGGGGCGTCCTTTCGAAAGACTCACGAGCTGGCCCAGGCGGGGCCCCCTCCCTCTGCGGTGGAGATCGTCATTAACCACTGCACCACAGGACCGGCGACCCAAAAGCTTGCCGTTCTGGTGATTAAAGGGGGTGACCAGCCGCACCGTCCATTACCGTGCTCCGACACTTGCCATTTTGGTGCAAAGGCAGTACCACGGGTTGGGCTGTCCCCCCTCCCCATTACCGAGGACATCCGCTTCTATGCCAAGAAGGCATCGATCGGAGTTGCAGGTGGATGAGGACAACAGCCGCGCAGCTGGGGCAAGGCCGTAGGCCTGTCTTGGTCGGCCGCTTTACCAAAGCTGCTGGCAGAGGAGCAGAAGGTCTCTTGGAAGCATGCGGAGGTTTCCCGCCAAGGTTTTTGAGGCCAAGGGTGCCGGCCGCCTATAAAAGGAGACGAACCCCAACCTAGAAAGGGGTTCGGACATTGTAAGCACAAACCCTAGAACCTCTAGGCGCATCACCATTGTAGCTACTTGAAGCTCACTGAGCAATACAACAAAGCAGGAGTAGGGCATTCACCTCCGTGGTGGCCTGAACCTGGGTAAACCGTGTGTCTCTCTCTGTCGTGTTTCTTTCCCGTTTGCCGAGCTCCACGAGGTCAGAGGCAACGCTCTAAGACCCCCTGTGTTCGAAACCCCACACGCATAGCTTCTTCGGAGGCTATATTCCGATAGATCTGGTTCGTGATGCTGAGCAAACTCCGACTGGTTCCTCTGCATACCCAGATTTGCCACCATCTCTGTAAGTTTAGCTATGTTACCTTGCAGATCTTCCATGGATTGTTGTTGATGCTCTAGATGGCGACTGATGTTCAGCACTTCGCGAGGTAGGCGCGACACGATTTCTTCCTCCTGCTGCTGCCCTGCCTCCATGATTCTTGCTTCTTCTTCGGCCATGTCCAACGCCTCTTGCGAGTGCGTGCGAATTGGCGACATGATGACGACGATCTTAGCCTACTGTCTTCAGATCTCCAACCCGACTGGGGATTTTACCCCGGAATCGTGAGATAACCGGAACCCTTGGGTGGGAATTTTTTTTCTTGCATAAACTTGTGCTCTGATTACCAACTATTAGGATCCTCCGAAAGAATGAACCGGAATTGCAAGAATAATTGGACATGAACTTGCTAGATCTATAGATAAGCTGGAAGTCACAGGGAATTGGCAGGTAAAAGCAGGTGAAGTAGAAGGACACAAAGGAAAGAACTTTTAGGGTTTTCATATCTCGAGCCGCCCATCCACCCACTCTCTAGCTTATATACCACTAGGAGCCTCGAGTTTAATTAGTTGAGGTTATTACACCCGCCCTCGGGGCTTAAATATACAATTAATACAGAGCATCTCAACCGTTGAAGTGAAACGGTATCTTGACCTCCAGTTCTTCTTATCTGCAGCGACAACGGACGGTGAACATGGCAGGATCCTGACATTGTCGCGGCACCCTCGCTACCAAAGGATTTGAACGGGAGGTCGGCGGCGGCATCCCAGCGATGCAGGCTGCCCATAGTGGTGCTGTCCAATGGCGGAGGGTCGCCGAGTTCTGCAACGTCATCGTCTTATGCTTATGACTATATTATGTATCAGCTATCGTAATCTTCTCGCTCTCTTTAGGTTATGTAGAACAACTTCGGCTGAATGATTAGCTTCTGTTAATTAACGTGTGCTCGAGTACACCAGTAGGCCTCCCAAAACGATGCACAAGCCTAACAAAGGAACTCCTCACCGTTGGAGCAAAAATATGTGTAACCTCCCTGATGTTCTTATTACAACTTTGATTTCAGACTGACACCACCTTCATATACTTTCCATATTCTCAGATTTTTGTTGGCATCTCTTCTGGGTATGGTGGGATATAGTACAGGTCAAAGCAAATCCTCATATATTATGTTTTTTAGGCTTATGGATTTTTTTTAATTCGTTGACTTAAGAATGCGATCTGCTGATGCTTGCAAGACATAACAACTTTCTTCCACATACTTTTGATAGTTTTAGTGAAAATAATGATCCTAGATGGATATAGTAGTTTTTCTCTTTTATTTGGCATCCTCACGGAAACACAATAAATGTTTTTTAGATGAACAAACCGCAATTGGTGTTGATTCAATGTTTGTGTCTTAGTTTTGCAATTCTTGTCATATTATGGAAACTAGAGATGTCTTTTGCACATTTACTATGCTTAAATGGTGAACATAAGTGATGGAGCATTTTACGCTCTGGTTGAAAAGGATTTAACCAGTGCTCCATGCGGTGCACAATTACATGTGACGAAAAATGCAGAATTAGCAAAAAGACTTGTCAATGAGTGATCTAAGCCTTAGGTACTGGTGGAAGCACTATAACAATACATATCCTTTACAATGATCAGATATATTTGTTTTAATCCAAAGATTTACGAGTGAACTTTGGTAGCTGAAACTTTCTGCCTTGTCTACATGGATATCTTTTTTGTAGAATGACTACAAGTCATGTATCCATATTAAATCACATGTCCTATTTATGGGATGTATTTCGTCTATTTGTCTCTATATATAATACTGTATAACCATATGAAGGGTTGAGACACATTATCAGTTCTCTTATATATTGGTAGAGAAAGAGACTTGATTATTCTACATTGTTTTGTCATCAATCCAATTGATGGAATAATCACTTCAAATCACTAAAAGAGACCTGGGACTAGAATTCAATTATCCACGTGCTTTGTCAAGAGTAGTGCCTTCAAAAATTTAAATAACTAGAAACATACCCCGCACATTGCGGTGGGAATCTTTTTTTTACTATGCCAATAAAGGGACATAAGACCCATGGATATGAATCTGTTAAAAAAATATACAACATATCACAAATGTCAAAGGTAAAATTCGTTGACGTGATTTTGTTTTGTATTGATGATAAAAATAGGTGGCATGGAAACATGGATGATAAAAGGTAAATGACATGGATATGTTGTATGCAATTTTTTTTGCTTTAATGAATATTAGTGGGATGACATGGACATTTGATTGGCTAAGGGAATGGTGATTTGGATAGCTTTCATGTTGAGATAGAAAATTGTTAGTGGGGTTTTGCTATATAAGAGGTATAGATTAGCCATTGTTTTCTGAATATGGTATGTAGGTCAGTAATAGTTCATAGTGCTCAACATGGTCATCGAATTTAAAACGATTCAATATAGGATTGAACTTGAATCTATGGACTAGATCCTTCAGGTATCTCAGGGGAAAATGGCATACATTTGCTGAATTTCATTTTGGGTTCTCTTTCCTAAAGTCTAAATAAGCAGTCCGGCTAGAAACAAAAATTTCCGATCTCTTGGTGCAGAATATGTGCATGCTGCAACATTAATTTATTTTATGTTCACTAGAAAATAGCTTTCATTTTTCTAACACAGAGACTAATTTGGTACTTCACATTTTCTATATTTCTTTGTTGGATCAATTTTTTTATCTCTTCTTTGTAACCTTGTTTATCGTGGGTAGCTGATGAATGACATAATATGCATCTCTTTGTTTTCCTGATGAGTCCTTGGCTAATTTGCATATTCAGAATATCAGTACAAGTTCTTTGTTTTTCCTCAAACTGCATGGTGTTCACAAAAGTTTTCTGGTGGATGCAAAGAATTTGGCAGACCGTTCTCCCTTTAAGTCAGCACTGAAAAAAGGTAGCCCGTTTTTTTTTTGAAACGAGGCAAAAGATTTACCTTTTATATTGGTAAAGAAGCTGCAAACAGATAGGACAAGGCCTAAAAAGAAAAAAAGATACAACTCAACCACACCGGCCCCGAGGCCGCACCCCACACGGGTCGACGACCAAATTGCCCAAGCAACCGTGGTCGACACAGAATAGGACAAGGCCTAAAAAGAAAAAAGATACAACTCAACCACACCGGCCCCGAGGCCGCACCCCACACGTGTCGACGACCAAATTGCCCAAGCAACCGTGGTCGACACCGAAACCCCTCGACACAACAAGGCAGAGGTGAAAATCCAGAGCCGCCGCTCCGACATCCACGCCGGCACCAAAACCGCGCTCCACACGGGTCGACGACGAAAGACGCCCTAGCGACCCAAGCCGACACCACATGACCTCAACGCAACACGGAGGAGGTGGCCTCGATGCATCACAACGGAGGCGAAACTTCCGGAGCCGCCACTCCGACATCCATGCCAGCCCCAAGGCTGCGTCCCACATGAGCCGACGACCAAGACGTCCAAACGACCAAAATTGACGCTCCTCCACCTCAACGCAGAAGGCGGAGGTGAAGCCCGGAGCTGCCGCTCGGGCATCCGTCGTCGGCCCCGACCAACAGCCCGGGCAGGCTTTCTCCCAGCGATGTGCCGCAAACCCCAACAACCGCCCGAAGGGGACCGGCCAAACCACCAGCTCAGCATGTCGCATCCACCGCTGCACCTTGATACGTCCAAAACGTATCTACTTTCCCGAACACTTTTGCTATTGTTTTACCTCTAACATGTGTGTTTTGAATGCAACTAACACGGACTAACGCTGTTTTCAGCAGAATTGTTCTGGTGTGTTGTTTTTGTGCAGAAATTCAACTTTGGGGAAAAATACCAGAAAATATGCAAAAGTCCCTATTTTCATAGGAAAGTCGCGGAGCCAGAAGACGAGACGGAGGGGAGCCAAGCGGGGCCCACCCCATATGGTGGCGCGGCAGGCCCCTGGCCGCGCCACCACATGATGTGGCCGCCTCGGTCACGTCCTCGCGCCCCCCTCTCGGATATAAGGTCCCTCTGACCTAAAAACAGAGACACCCCGATCACTTTTTCCAGAAACACATCCGAGCACCGCCGCCACCTCGAAACTCAATTCGGGGACTAGAAGTTCCTGTTCCGGCACTTCGTCGGGATGGGGAATCGAAGGGGATCATCGCCATCGTCATCACCAACGCCTCTCCATCAACCATCTTCGTTTCCCCCATCCATGTGTGAGTAATTCCCCGCTGTAGGCTTGAGGGGATGGTAGGGATTGGATGAGATCATTCATGTAATAGCTGTAATATCATTAGGGCATGGTGCCTAGTATCCGTTATCGGTGATTTATGTCATTGTTGCAACTTGTTATGCTTAATGCTTGACACTAGGGCCCGAGTGCCATGATTTCAGATCTGAATATGTTATTGATACGTCTCAAACGTATCTATAATTTCTTCTGTTCCATGCTTATATTATACCCATTACTACATGTTTTATATAAACTTTATATGGTTTTTATGCATTTTCTGGGACTAACCTATTAACAAGATGCCGCAGTGCCAGTTCCCTGTTTTCTGCTGTTTTTGGTTTCAGAAAACTGTTAAGGAAATATTCTCGGAATTGGACGAATCAAAAGCCAAAGTCCCTATTTTTCTCGGGAGCTTCCAGAACATCGAAGACGAGACGGAGTGGGGCTACGAGGCGCCCACACCATGTGCCGGCGCGGGTCCCCCCTGGCAGCGCGGCCACGTGGTGTGGGGCCCTCGGGCCTCCACCGCCTTCGCCCTTTCACCTACTTATACCCCCCGACAGATCAAGACCTAGGACCCCAACACTTTTCCACGATACGTTCCAGAGCCGCCGCCGCCGTCAACCCTAGTTCGGGAGGGTTCAGAAGCTCTTTCCGGCACCCTGCCGGAGAGGGGAATCATCACCGGAGGGCTCTACATCACCATGCCCGCCTCCGGACTGATGCGTGAGTAGTTCATCCTTGGACTACGGGTCCATAGCAGTAGCTACATGGTTGTCTTCTCCTATTGTGCCATCATGTTTAGATCTTGTGAGCTGCCTATCATGATCAAGATCATCTTTATGTAATGCTACATGTTGTGTTTGCTGGGATCCGATGAATAATTGAGTACTATGTCATTTGCTTCATAATATATCTTGTGAGTGCATTATTTATGATCTTGCATGCTCTCCGTTACTAGTAGATGCTCTGGCCAAGTAGATGCTTGTGACTCCAAGAGGGGGTATTTATGCTCGATAGTGGGTTCATGTCTCTATTTAATCTGGGGGAGCGACATCAACCTCTAAGATTGTAGATGTACTGTTGCTACTAGGGATAAAACAGTAGTTCTTTATCTATGGATATTTGTTCTACTTACATTACACACTTTACTTAATGCAATAATTTGTTGCCTGCAACTTAATACTCAATGGTGTTGCGGATGCTATCCTGAAGGTCGATTATTAGTCATAGATGCAGTTGGATGACGGTCTATGTATCATGTTGTAATGCCCAAATGAATCTCACACTAGACATCATGACTTGTATATGCATTGTTATGCAGTTCTTTATTCTGTCAATTGCCCAGCTGTAATTTGTTTACCCGCATGTATGCTATTATTATTTATGGAGAGACACCACTAGTGAACTGTGGACCCCTGTCCTTTTCTTTAAACTGATAAAACAACCTACTGCAATCCTGTTACTTTCATTCTCTGCAAACAAACATCATTTTCCACACCATACGTTTAATCCTTTGTTACAGCAAGCCAGTGAGATTGACAATCTCACTGTTAAGTTGGGGCAAAGTATCTTGATTGTGTTGTGTGCAGGTTCCACGTCAGCTAAGCACCAGCTCTTTTCTGGCGCTGTTGACACCTTCAGAAGAACATTCACCTCTTACTGGTTCGATAACCTTGGTTTCATAACTGAGGGAAATTTGCTGCTGCACTACTTCATACCTTCCTCTTGGGGTTTCCCAACAACACCACCCGGTGCATCAAGCTCTTTTCTGGCGCCGTTGCCGGGGAGTTGAAGCTCTTCTGCGAGGGGAGTCTCTCACTTCCAATCTTTTTATTTTGTTATTGTCTTGCTTAGTTTATTTTTACTACTGTCTTGTTTGCTTAATCTCAAAAATACAAAAAAATTAGTTACTTGCATTTATTTTTATATTTTGGTTTGCATATTTTATTTTCAGTTTTGCATTTTGTATGCATTTGTTATTTCGGTTTGTTATTATGTCTAGTTGTTTATTTGCTATCAATGGCTTATCTCTATGAAGCTAGATCTTGTTGGCAAGGTTGCTCCACGGAAAATGAACGAAGATATTATAGGAATTACCGTTTGTCACAAAATGGGATGTACTTATGGAAATTGTTAAATAAACTAGAGGAATATGCTAGAAATTTATGCTATCTATTTGGCAAAACTTTTTGCTTTAATGAATCTGATTGTCATAGGAAGTTTAAACACTTTCCTTTCCAATGTGCTTGTAATGAAAATGAAACCTTAGCTTCTTATGTTAAAGGTTACTATAATGCTTATGAGGTAGAAAGGATGGAAGAATTTATTATCTTTAAGGGTGCACTTGAAATTAGTTCTTATCTTGAGCATAAGATTGATGCCCCTTATAAATCTGAAAGTCTTGCTATACTTAAATATTGTTTTGATAACTATAAGAATGAAAACTCTTATATTACTGA
This sequence comes from Poa annua, assembly GCA_026929855.1. Lineage (NCBI taxonomy): Eukaryota > Viridiplantae > Streptophyta > Magnoliopsida > Poales > Poaceae > Poa > Poa annua. The sequence goes on from CM049434.1 coordinate 61,069,611, forward strand.
ACATGTCAAGAGGATTTTTCCTCATACAAAAGAAACCGTTTTCTTGCAGGAACCTATAGAAGAAGAAATTGCTGAACCTGAAAGCTCATTAGATGAAAAAGAGGAGGAGAGTGAAGAACAAAAGGAGGATCTACCTCCTAAAGATAGTAACTCTTTAACTCTTACATTATTTTATTGCCCTCCATGCATGTCTAAGGAGGAAGTGTGCTATATTGTTGAGTGCCATGAATCTATTGAAATATCTAATTTTGATAAATTTGAAAAAGGCATGTTCCTTGACGCAACAAAGGAAATAATAGAAAGTAAAAATGTGCTCCCTAATGTTATATATGATAATGCTTTAGATGATGGTCCTATGCTTATCAGTAATCCTATATGTTTAGAAGTTATTACTTATTTATGTGAGGATAAAAATGATATAATTGCTGCTTGTGATAGTACTCTTACTCATGAGAGTCCTACTTTGTTCTTGAATTCTCCTAATTATACCATGGAGGAGAAATTTGCTTATGTTAAGAGATACTTATGTGGTTTGCAATTGTCTCTAGTTCCAAATCTTTGTTGCAACCATGATCTTAAACTTGATATTGATCTTAGTAACTATTTTGAAAGAGGGAAGCATGCTAATGAATTCCAAAATAAATTTAATGATCCTCTTTATGTGCCTATATTATCTAAGTTGAATAATTCTTGTGGTTATATGGTTGAATTTATTTCTACTACTGAAAAATATTATGAGAGAGGAGAATATGGTTGTAGAAGTTTTCATGGTACTAAAACACATCTCTATATGCTAAAAGTTTTGAAGTTACTCTTGTTTTATCTTCCTATGTTTGTCACCTTGTTCTTTGTGAAATTATTTGTGTACAAGATTCCTATGCATAGGAAGTGGGTTATACTTAAATGTGTTTTGAATTTTCTTCTTGATGCTCCTTTTGCTTCATTTTCTATTCTTATGAGAGCATCATTAAAATCTTCTAGCCTAGCTAAAAGGCATTAAAGAAAGCGCTTTTGGGAGGCAACACATTATCTTTTATTTTCAGCTTTAGTCAAGGAACATGCCTACAGTAGTAGAAAAAGGCTTATAGGTGGGATGCCTGTTTGTGGCGCACACATCACACGATCACGGTCCCGGAGGAGCTCCAATCTACTAGGTGAGACATCTTCTCTTTTTGTTGCGGTGGTATGGCATCGGTTTATGGCCGGTGTATATGGCCATCGGTGTATATGGCCATCGGTGTATATGGCCACCGATCATTTATGTGGCGCCGGGTGTATGGCCATCGGCGTATGTGGACACATGCATATGCATGTTTGTTGTTTTTGTTGTTTCTTGCGGCGGCGTGGTGCATGTATGTTTGCCGAAATGTTGATTCATTTCCATTTCGGCAAATTTTTGCACCACCCATACGTACGACTATTAGGAGAAGTCATGCCAAAATTTTCCGTCGAACATGCATGTGTGTGTATGTGTGTGTGCATATGTTGCGGTTCTAAATAACGTTTCTCGGTTGTGTGCTCTATGTAACCCGTGCGTAGGCAACCATGGTCGTCATAATGAGATCCGGTCAAATCAGTAGATACAAGGAAGAAGCGAAGGCGGAAATGATTCAGTGTAACAGGCGCTAGATAAGATGTCCGTGTCGAAAATGTAAACTCGAGAGATGGATCGACCCTGATTCCGGACAATTGGAGGATCACCTGCTCATGCAAGGTTTCATGCTAGGCTTGAACCAGGCACCGATAGCAAATGCGCCCGGACATGACGAAGGAGATGTCGGCGGACAAGATGATCATTGTCGGAGAGTGACTCCCACGATACAGGGGTGGTCACACTCTGAAGAGTTGTTCGATGGGGGACTGAACGCGTTGGTCAAACAACCCTCAACCGGCGCGACGACGGTGCTCGTCGAGCCTGAGGAGGGACATCACGGCAGAGACAGACACCAGCCCGTACCCAGGTTCACGGCCCTCGGAAGGAGGTAACACCGCTACTCCTGCTTGTCTGTATTGCGCTGCAGAGGGTACAGTACAATGAGCTTGCCGAGGACTCTCTTATGGCAGTGTGGAGCTCAAGGAGGGAACACTAAGGTTTTCTTCCTCCTCGAGCGTGTTCGGCTAGGCTACGCTATGGTAGAGTGCCAAAGGTCCAATCGATGCGAATCGGGGAACCAGGCGTCCGGGGCTCGATCGATCGATCAATCCCCGGCTACGGAGGTGCTCCCTCTCCTTTTATAGGCGCCCCGGGCCTCATCCCTGCGTCCTGCCCGGTGGAAGGGTTCCCACATGGCGACGAAATGGAGGGGCGGGGTGTGAAGGAGATATGCCCTAGAGGCAATTAAGAAAGTGATTTATTTATCATATCTCATTTGTTCATAATACGTTTTTGTGTCATGCTATAACCGTATTAAGCGGAAACATTAATACGGGTGTGATGCGTAAACAACCAGGTCCCTAGTAGCCTCTACTAAGACTAGTTTCGTTGCGCGATTGATGATCGAGGTTTCCCGATCATAGGGCATGGCGCCGGTCGGCAATGGAAGTCATATCGTTGGAGAACGATGTGATGGACATACCCATATTTGTAGGACGTAGTCATTATGCCTTTGACCGTGAGACCAACTCTTATTGTTATTCCTGGAAGATACTTTGATTGCACCAAACGTCGTATCTTAATTAGTATGACAATAACGGTGATACTTTTGGGTATCGGAAAGGAGTAGTTGAGACGAGGGGTCAAGAGCGGGATTTGCCAGTCCGCATAGCAGGATAGATACTCTAGGGCCCACTCGGTGAGATTATGTCTAATGAGCTTGCAAGCATGTGACTAGGTCACGGAGACATGAAATCATAGACGAGTAGAAGATAGTGGTTTCGGTAACGAGGTCAATCTAGATATGGAGATATCTATGAACGACGCTCGGACACGCTAAGTATCGCTATGGCAAAAGGTTTAAGACTTTACGTTCAGGTTTGATAGATGAAAGTCATTCGTTATATCACAGGGATTAATTCATGGGGTCCAGGCCTACGAGTTAGTCGTTGATCGGAGAGGAGTCTCGATCGTACCTGTTATTATATCGAACCGCTAGGGTAACACACTTAAGGGGTTTCGACAAGACAACCGGAAAGGAAAGAGATCACCGGGAACGTCCCGGGAGAGGTCCGATGGAGATCGGGCAGCGACGAAATAGTTTTCGGAGCTAGAATAAATTATATATAATATGTTTGATATTAATTAGTGTAATTAATTTCTAAATATGATTTTATATATTTATTTTCGAATTTATTTAGGCTGATTTCTCTAAATGGGCCTTCTGGTCGAAAGAAGGCCCAAGAGGGGAAAATTCCCTAGGGAATTCGGTGGGGGGCATGATGGCCGGCCTAGGTGGGACAAAAGGGGCCCACCATGGGGCCGGCGCACCAGCCTGGCCGCACCAGGCAATGGGGGATAGTCCCACATTGCCTGGCTGGCAAGGTTGGCTCCTCCCGGGAGCCTTTATATAGAGGGGCACCCCTGGCCTTTTAATCAACCAATTAATTCCCCAATTCTCTCTCGATTTCGTGATTCCCTTTGTCGGAGTTGCGCCGAGTTGAGAGGGGGATCTCTTCCACCATAGCCCGCTGCCGCGCTGCTGGTGTTCTGGTCCAAGTCTTCCGCTGCTCGTCCTGGACTGGAGCTTCGGAGGCCGTCGTCTCCACCGTACGTGTGTAACGCCCTGCGAGGTGCTGCGCTAGCAGTGCTAGGAGGTCTGCTTCCTCTACACGACCTTGAGGTCGGTTTCGTCGGTCTTCATCGACAACGTTTGTGCGGGAACGTAATCCCCGCTTTCGGTCTACAAGGGTATGTATTCCGATCTCCGTTCGTACTACTATATCTGCATAGAATAGATCTTGGCATGTTTTAAGGATATCGTTGCTAGGAATTTTTTTGTTTTCTGCACTCGATACCCTTCAGTGGTATCAGAGCCTATCTATCGTAGATATAGCTGTACGCTGTTAGAACCCGTGTTCTGCACGGGGGCACCGTTCCTGTTATTTGCTACCCTCTAGCGTGCACTTGTGATTCCAGCGGCATCAAGTTGATGAAGCGGCCCGGACCGACTTTACGCGTACGCTTACGCGAGACTGGTTCCACTACTGACATACGGCTTGTACCGTACCTGTGGCTGGCGGGTGTCTGTCTCTCTCTCTTTAGTTGGTCTTGCATTTTCAATGGAGGGCCCGAAAGGGATGCTTAAACATGCAATTATTGGATCGTTGTTGTGGTCATAAGGTTCGTAGGTATGAAGCGGTTCTATTTACGACAGCCCCAAGCCACGTAAAATATGCAAAAGATAAAGTAGAAGCGTCTAACTTTATTTTGCAGGGGCTATGTGATATGGTCAAGGTAGGTTTATTAAATTGTTTATGAACTGCGGGCGCCAAGAAGACCATGGCGCAATGGACTATATCACATCGCATTACATTTGATGTTTTTGTGTGCATCTTATATTGTGTGATTATATATATTAGTATATATATTAGTTACGCGGCGGTAATTATATATAAGATGATCCCTTCAAAAATACCACTAGTGTTCTTCCTCCAACGAGCACCACCAAGAAAGTTCTACGTTATGAGGCAGGCCGTGACGATCGGGTGTCAGACATATCGTCGTTCGCATACAGTGGGTGTAAGCCATGTTGCACAAGCGTTACGTGGAGGTTATAGTGGCGAGCCTAGCATATGTAGATATGGCCTCGGAACACGGAGGCCGAAAGGTCGAGCATGAGTCACAGAGTTGTTGTGATGGACAATTGTCTACCCTTGAAGTTGTGCTGCCGGCTCTGACGATGAGGGGTGGTGCGATGGATAGTGGTCGTGTAATCGCTTAAACGACCAGGAGGGATGTTCGTTTGAGTGGGAGTTATGTTAGTTATTTTCTAAAAATACTATAACTCAAAATTATTATGAACAAAGTCTTATGTTGTTGCAAATTCCATTGTAGATGTCTCACCCCTCCTTTAACCTAGCCCTGTTCCTTGAGAAAGAGAAGCTTAAGACCGATGGGTCTAACTTCGTGTCCTGGTTCCGCGACCTGAAGTCCATTCTTGAAACCCACAAGGTGGCCTATATCCTTGAAGCCCCCTTAGGTGATCTGCCAAACACCGCCTCAGAAATCGAAAGGAATGTCCATGAGGTTAAGGCGGAGATTTCTTCTTATGTCCAGAGTGGCATGCTCTTTGCCATGGAGGCTGACCTACAAAACCATTTCGAGAACAAAGGTGCTTATGAGATAATCACTGAACTCATGGTTGTTTTTGCACGACAAGTCAAGGCTGAGAGGTTCGAAGCATCCGTGCTTTTCTTCTCAGCCCAGATGGAAGAGCACGGCAATATAAGTGAGCACTTAGCCAAGTTTTTTGGCTGCGTTCAGCTCCTGAATGATCTGGGAAGTGTGATCCCAGAAGAGCTGGTTATTGATAGGGTGCTGATTTCTCTGCCCCCTAGCTATAAGAACGCCATCGTGGACTACGGCATGAAAGGGACGTCAAAACCCCTGTCGGAAATCCTGAAGATGCTCGAAGTGGCCGAATTAGAAATCAAGCTGGAGAAGATGGTGGTGACCATCGGATCACCTGAGCGCAATTGCCCCAAGTACCTGGAGGATAGGAAAGCTGGCAAGATAGTCGACAAAGAGCAAGGTATATTTGATATACATGTTATAGATGTGTACCTTACATCCGCCCGTAGCAACACTTGGGTATTTGATACTGGTTCTGTTGTTCATATATGTAACTCTCAGGAGGAGTGTGGGGACCCCGGACTAGCTGTCCGAAATACCCGATTATGCTTAACACAACGATCCCGTGATCAGTCTGTCGTTGCACATAATCCGAACTGAATACCAAAGTTTACATCCATTACAATACCGAATTAAAGTCTTACACAAATGGTCATTTAGACCAAGTCTTACATAGGTGCCTTCAGGGGCCAAACCAAAATAATCAGCGGAACTAAGGCGTAGTAGAAGTCAAGTCCTAGCGATGACCCGACAGGCAGTCGACTAATGAAGATCCTTAGTTGGCATAGATGTCGCCATACTCCTCCTGGTCGTAGTGCTCCTCAAAGTCTGGCGACGACAATAGCCAGGGACAAAACTAGTATGAGTACATTTGAATGTACTCGCAAACTACTCCAACATGAGTGCACTAGGCTCATTTTTAGTTTCACACTTTTATTTATTTAAAACATCTCTGTATCTTTGTTGAAGAAGGTAAGGAGATTATAACTACTCTTAATATCTCAATTTTATTAGTTTTCTCCAAAACTCCTCCTTTTCCCGGCCGAAAACCATCATGGTAATTAATCTCCAACTAACTCATACCGATCCGTTGGTATAGGTGTATGGAACGTTCTCCTTTTCTTTTTAGAACTCAAAACTTTTTCCAAAACTTGCACATGGTCAAAGTAGGGCCTCTCAACTGTCCATATCCGAGGACTCGGCTATTCGAATAGTTTTAACCCTCTGCAGAGGTAGCACGCTTTTCCCACACCCATCCGATAACTCATCGTGTCAGCCACGTCTCGCCATACCAGGTGTATGCGAAGTTGAGTCACCGACCCTAGTCTGTCCTTTGCTCATGCTAGTATAGGATCCTGCCCATATGATACTTTCCATCGACACTTAACCCAACCCGTCGGAATCTAAGTGTGAGGACTCATAGGTTTTATCTGGCGGTGTATAGGGGACATCCTTCTATCCTCCTCCTTATCTACTCATAGAGTTTGAGCGAGGACCCAGGTCAAGGTAGGTCATCAAACCATCCCCTCATGCATAACGGGGTCATCTCCGTTGATGAGGTATCCCATACTAATATGAGCAAACTATATGACTAAGCCCTTTCCCATATGTGGGTAAATGTGGTCGCACAGAGTATCGGCTGATTGACGTAAGTACAAAGACACAATGTGCGTTTTATCAAAACCACCATTTTCCTTTTCTTCAATTCATCACCACATTTTGGTGCTTCATAGTCACACGAGGTTTCAAAGGAGTTTTGAATAAAACAATCTTTATTTTTCCCATCCTATATCATATATTTCTACATAGGGTGGCAAAATAATTTCCATAAACTTTTTGAAAAGATTTTATAAAAACCTTTGCTTTAAAATGACTTTGTAAAAATAGATGCATGTATTAGGGTGCAAGCTCAGAGAGTAGCTTGCCTTGCTCGGCAAAGTGATCCTGGTCTTGATCTTCGGGTTCCACAAATACTTCCTCCTCGATATATCCGACAACGTTCTCGTCTAATACACAATCAAGCAAAGACAAACAATCACTAACCTACTCAATCAATTACCACAACAATACAATCTTAAATGCCCTAAATAGCCACTTCATCTATCAAACAATACAATTTGGCTTCAATTTAATTGAATTAGCCATTATTCATTTACATCTTAATTAGGGCAGAAACTAGTTGAACATGTTTAATTACATAACTTAAGTTCTGTTGGTCACAAAAATACAAACTAAATTTCTACAGAGAGCTACTGATGGGTAGAATATAACACAATTGGATTTGGATCACTTGGAGTTACCAAACTCCCTACACAATGTTTTGAATCCAGAAACTCAATAAGCAAGTTTTATCTACAAATTAAGTTCTGTTGATCTAAAAATTAAATCCTCTTAGGGGTGACTAACCATGACTAAATGTGATCCAATAAAATTGGTTTTAACCCATTTGGACAAACAGAGCATTAGAGACAAACAAGTTTAGATTTTAAACCCTATTTGGCATTTTTAATACTATATTTTTATTATTTATCCAAATGAGGTGAAACCACTTGGGTTGGATAGACATTTTCATAATCTTTCCAGAACATTTTGATTTGATTTATTTGGAGTTATAAATCTCAAGTTATGGAATTTCAAAGTTTAGTCCAGTACTGTTTTCTATTTAAACCTAAAATTCGAATTTAAAACCTGAGTGGATAATGTTGAGAATCCTGACGGGTGGGGTCCACTCGTCAGTGACTCAACTGAAAACAGTGCGCGCGCGCTGGGAATTGTTTAAAAACCTGACGGGTGGGGTCCACTCGTCAGTTTCTTTTTATTTAAACGAATCGGTACGCGACCGTGGATCTAAGATCCAATGGCCGAGGATGGGGCACGCCGGCGACGACCTAAACCGGGCGGCGCCGTGGCTCCGGCGACGGCGAGGTGGACGGATAGCTCACCTCGAGGCTCGGGAGGGCGTGGCGAGGGTGCAGGAGGGTTGCGGCGGCTCGGGGAAACTAGTGGGCGAGGTGGCTCGGGCTGGGGAGGCTCCTGGCGGCGACGGCGTCGAGCTCCTCCTTCCGCGGCGCGGCACGAACTCCTGCGAGCAATCGACGGCGTCCCTGGACAGGAAGGAGACGGGCGTGTGAGGGTGAAGCAGTGCGGAGTCACGGAGAGGGCCAGGGAGGGAAGAAAAGAGAGAGAAGAGGCCACGGCATGGCGTTGCCGTGTCGTCGTCTACCTCGGATCGTCGAGCACGGCCACGAGCAACAGAGGGCTCGCGGCGGCGGCTCTGCCCTTCCTAGCGGCGTACTGTGAGTGGGGAGTGGAGGGGAGCAGGCGAGAGGGGCTGTGGTGGTGTGTGGAGCAATGGGGCTCGGGGCGGTTTAAATAGCGGCGGGCCGGCGCACGGTGGACGCGGCGCAGGGGCACCCGAGGACGTGCCGGCTCGCCGTAGGGTTGGCACGGGGTGCGGCTAGGTTGCGGGGTGCTCGGGGGACCGAATGGGCAAGGAGGGGTGGCGTGTTGGCTGCTGCGGGCGCTCGGGTGGGGGACGGCCGTGGCGAGCGTGTCCGGGCGGCGCTCGACGTGCACGGCATGGCGCGAGGGCTGCGGGAGCGGGCTGCTGCGGGACGCTCTGCTGCGCGGAGAGGGAGCAGAGGGGTGAAGAAGAGAGGGGGGGGCCTGGCGCGGGTTGTCGTGGGGCGGCGAGATCGGCCGCGGTGTCGGCGGGCCGGCCATGGCGAGCGGCGGCACGGGCGCGTGCCAGGAGGGGGCGGGGTGCTGTGGGTGCCGGTGTCGGTGTCCAAGGGGGCAGGAGAGCGAGGGAGAGAGGGGGGGGCACGGCGCGAGGCCTTCGGCGTCGACACCTCCTCTTCCACCGCGCCGACACGACGACGTGCGCGCCGGCGGCCTGTTCCCTGGGCGGCGCCCACCAGGTGCTCGGCGAAATGCCTGAGCCAATTTTAATTTCAAATTTTTGAATTTTTCTTTCATAACTTGCTTCACATATATTTATCAAGGTTTGTTGAGCTATTTGTTTGTTTATGGGGCAAGTGCAAAATAGCACACTTTGTGATTGGAATAAGATAAAGAAAGAAATCTAAATTTGAATTTAAGTTTTTGAATTGAATACTTAAAGAGGATAAATGGTGGGGAATAAAATAGGAGTGTTCATATTGTCACTCCAGTAAATTTGGTTTGGAAAATAAATGGATTTCTTAATTTGGGGAAAATAGGGTGACATGTGCCATATTGTTGGTATTGTTTTATATTTTGTTTTGTTTATTTTCTTTTCATCAAGTTTTTAAGTAGAGCTAACAAACAACACATTCACAAGAAATACTTATCACTAGCAACAATAAGACATCAACACACATTAATTCATAAAAGTTTTTGTTGGCCCACATTTTTGATATAATAATTCCTATTAAATTTTTGGGGTGTTACAGATCCTTCCCCCCTTAAAATTAAATCTCGTCCCGAGATTTGCTAGGTCTGGGCACTAAGGAGGTTTGGGAATTCGCTTCTAAGATAGTCTTCGCGTTCCCAAGTTGCTTCATCTTCCGAATGGTTAGTCCACTGGACCTTGTAGAATTTGATCGCGCGCCTTCGGGTAAGACGAACATCTTCGTTGAGAATCTTGATGGGTCTTTCACGATAAGTCAGATCTTGATTTAGGTCGATGGAATGGTGGTCGATGTTTTTGAAAACATCAGGCTGGTCAGGAACTTCAAGACATTTCCGGAGCAATGAAATGTGGAAGACATCGTGGTAATCTGCTAACTCTTGAGGCAACTCCAGTTGATAAGACACTTCACCACGACGAGAAATGATCTTAAAGGGTCCAATATATCTGGGTGCCAATTTTCCTTTGACATGGAAACGCTGCATTCCTTTAAGGGGTGTCACTCGGAGATAGACATAATCTCCGACACTGAAGGTGACATCACGGCGCTTGGGATCAGCGTAACTCTTCTGACGGGATTGGGCAGTTTTAAGACGTTCACGAATAAGTTGGACTTGTTCCTCAGCCTCACGGAGGGTATCTGGTCCAAACAGTTTGCCTTCTCCGGTGTCGGACCAATTCAGGGGCGTACGACACTTCCTGCCGTATAGGGCTTCAAAAGGTGCCATTTGCAGACTAGACTGGTAACTATTATTGTAGGAGAACTCTGCAAATGGAAGGCAATCTTCCCACTTGGATCCATAGGCTAGAACACACGCGCGAAGCATGTCCTCCAATATCTGGTTCACTCTCTCAGTTTGGCCTCCGGTCTGGGGATGATAAGCTGTGCTAAATGCTAACTTGGTTCCGAGGGCTTCGTGTAGGGCTTTCCAGAACCTTGAGGTGAATTGTGTGCCTCTATCCGATACAATCCTCTTAGGCACACCATGCAGGCTTACTATTCTGGAAATATACAGGTCTGCTAACTGATTTCCCCGATAGGTGGTGTTGACGGGAATAAAATGGGCAACCTTGGTTAGTCTATCAACGATGACCCAAATTGAGTCATGGCCTCGGTTGGATCTTGGAAGTCCGGTGATAAAATCCATTCCAATCTCATCCCACTTCCACTCGGGAATTTTTAAGGGTTGGAGCAATCCAGCGGGTCGCTGATGTTCAGCTTTGACCCGCTGACAGATATCACACTTGGCTACAAAAACACCGATCTCTCGCTTCATTCCGTGCCACCAAAATCTCTCACGAAGGTCTTGGTACATTTTGGTTCCGCCGGGGTGGATTGAATAGGGGGTCTCGTGGGCTTCCTGTAGGATTAACTCCTTAAGTTCCGTGACATTGGGGACACAGATACGACCATTGAATCTCAACACTCCTTCAGCATCTTCGGTAAAACCAGGCGCTTTACCGAGAGAAATCTTCTTCTTAATACCTTCTATGCTCTCATGACCCTTCTGGGCCTTTTTGATTTGATCTAACAGGGTTGGGGCTAGCTCTAAATTGGCGAGATATCCGCGGCTAACAAGTTCTAGTCCAAAATCTTGGAACTCTTTGAACAAGGCTGGCTGTTCGACTTGGATCAGGGCATTCAGGGTGCAGGGTTTGCGACTAAGGGCATCGGCAACTACATTAGCCTTTCCAGGGTGGTAATGGATACCGATATCATAATCCTTGATTAATTCCATCCACCTTCTCTGTCGCAGATTTAACTCCTTCTGGGTGAAGATATACTTCAAGCTCTTGTGATCCGTATAGATCTCGCAACGATGTCCCGCAAGATAGGAACGCCACGTCTTCAGAGCAAGAACAACAGCGGCTAACTCCAGGTCATGGGTTGGGTAGTTCTCTTCATGTGGTCGCAACTGCCGAGACAGATACGACACCACCTTGCCTTCTTGCATCAGAACGCAACCAAGTCCGAGGCGTGATGCATCGCAATACACGTCGAAACTCTTGGTGACGTCTGGCATAATCAGGACAGGGGTTGAGGTCAATCTCTTCTTCAATTCCTGGAAACTCTCTTCACACTTCGGAGTCCATTCAAACTTCTTGTCCTTTTTCAGCAGTTGGGTCAGGGGTTTGGCTATACTGGAGAATCCTTCAACGAACTTGCGGTAGTAACCCGCTAGTCCGAGAAAGCTTCGGATTTCGGTCACACTAGTTGGGGCTTCCCAGTTCACAATGGCTTGGATCTTCTCTGGGTCAACAGAAATTCCTCCCGCAGACACAACATGTCCGAGAAATGCTACTTCACTGAGCCAAAACTCACACTTGCTAAGCTTGGCATATAGCTGGTGTTCTCGGAGGGTTGCTAAAACTAGACGCAGATGTTCAGCATGCTCTTCTTCGGTTTTGGAGTAAACAAGGATGTCATCGAGGAAAACTACCACGAACTTGTCAAGATACTCCATGAAGATTTTGTTCATGAGATTCATGAAATAGGCTGGGGCATTGGTCAGACCAAAGGACATTACGGTGTATTCAAATAAACCGTAGAGGGTGGTGAAGGCAGTCTTGGGAATGTCTGTCTCTCGGATTTTTAACTGATGATATCCTGACCGAAGATCGATCTTGGAAAAGACTCGGGCTCCGTTCATTTGATCGAACAGATCCTCGATCTTTGGGAGAGGGTACTTGTTTTTAATGGTCACGTCATTTAACTTGCGATAATCCACACACAGGCGTGTGGTACCGTCTCTCTTATCCACAAAAATAATGGGTGATCCCCAGGGTGAAGCACTTGGGCGAATAAGTCCTTTGCTGAACATATCTGCTAACTGCTTCTTCAACTCAACCAGTTCTTCCGGATTCATCCGATAAGGCCTCTGGGATATAGGGGCTGTTCCGGGGATAAGTTCAATGATGAACTCAATATCCCGGTCTGGCGGCATACCAGGCAATTCTTCAGGGAAAACATCTCGGAACAAATGAACAACACGGATCTCATCTAGGGTGGGTCGAGCTATGCTCTCATGACATCCTGGTCGGGGTCGACTGGTTTCTGACACATACTCCACTTCTACTTTTTTGTCGGTGGTGAGGGATACCGCTCTTCTGGCGCAGTCAATTCGACCACGATACTTGGCTAGCCAATTCATACCCAGTATGATATCTATTCCTTGGGTTCCTAGAATGATTAAGTCGACTAGGAACTTTTCCCCTTTGATCTCAAGGGAAACGTCCGGGCAAAATGACTTGGTATCTATGGTGGATTCTGGGATTTGGATGACCATGGGTTTGGGTAAGAGGTTTCCGACTAAACCTCCCTTAGCCACAAATTCTTGGGTAACAAAAGAATGGGTAGCACCAGAATCAAACAGAACAGTTGCAGGAACTGAGTTGACAAGGAACGTACCCAGCACAACATCTGGCGCATCCATGGCCTCTTCAGCATTGATGTGGTGCAAACGTCCCTTGGCAACAGCAACATTTCCGCGGGGTGCGGGGTTCTTGCCATTCCCATTACGGCCTTGGCCATTGCTGGGCGCTGGTGCATCGGGGCGTGGACCATTCTTCTTAGGATTGGGGCATTCTTTGGAGTAGTGACCCTTGGTGCCGCAATTAAAGCAGACGACATTAGCATTGCGGTTGAAGTTGTTAGAGTTCCCTCCGGGACGGGTGTTGTCATTGGGACGGTTGAAGCTGTTTGGGTTGTTTGGGCGATTAGGGTAATTGGGGCGTGTGGTTGGTGGCGGTCGATAGGCTGGCTTGGGGTTTTGTGGGTAGGTGCGAGGCTTCTGGCTGCTCGAACCTTCCTGGGCAATCATTCTCCTCTTACGACCTTCAAACATGGACTTGCGCTTGGTCTCCAACTGGATGGCCTTGTCCACGAGTGACTCCAAATCAACAAAGTCGTGGATAACCAAAACACACTGCAGCTCATCATGAAGTCCGTTCATGAAACGCTCCATCTTCTTCCTCTCGGTGTCGGTGTCATCAGGAGCATACCGAGACAAGTCAGTGAACTCATCCAGGTATCCGACCACATCTCTACTTCCCTGCCGCAACTTGCGGAATTCATCCTTCTTCCTTTCAATGAGCCCACTGGGGATGTGTTTCTTGCGGAACTTCTCTTGGAACTCATCCCAGTTGATAACATAACCAGCTTGCTGGAGAGACTTGGTAGCTTCCCACCAAGACCGTGCAGGTCCGGCAAGATAGTGGGTCGCATACAACACTTTCTCAGATTCTCCCACGGCTGCAACTTCCAGGTTGTTGTTAATGGTGCGAAGCCAATCATCGGCCTCTAGTGGGTGAAGTCCCTTGGAATAGGTGGGTGGGTTGGTTTTTTGAAAGTCACTCAAAGTGGATCGCTGATTTCCTTCACCATTGCCATTGCCATTGTTGTGGTTGTTGTTGTTGTTGTTGTGTGCGGCAGCGATCTGCTGCAGGGAAGCGATATGAGCTTGACGCTCTGCCCGAGCAGCTTGGCGTTCCTCCATGATAAGCGCAAGAAGTTGGGCGGTGGTTGGTTCCGGTGGGGGTGGTGGTCCTCCATCCGGGTTGGAGCGACGAGTGTCCACCATCCTGAAGAACACCGGGTATAAGGGGCAAGCAAGAGGTTTTGACCAAGGGAAAAAGGTTGGTTTCGTGTAGGGATTGATTAATTAAACATTTCACACAGATTATCAAGACTAGCACACACTTATATAGCACAACCATTACATCCAGAGTTCACCATATCAAGCTTACAACATTATCTCTTAAGCTAATGTACATAGTGCAAGTTCCAAAAGAACCACTACTTCTACTCTACTAGCGATAGGGGGTCGACCTAATCCTGCGGTAGTACTCAAGTCACTCGCCTACTGAGGTGGAACCTCAGGCTCGGATACGTCAGCGTCGGACTGGTAGGGTGGCTCCTCTGGGTCTTCCTCCCCGTCATCCTCCTGCTCATAGTCCATCTCCTCCAGATAGTCGTCATCGTCACTGAGGAAAGCGTTGTTCTCCTTGCGGAGATCCTCGCCCTCCTCCTCCATCTCGTCAGTACGGAGCTCCAAATCATCGATCAGCTCGTCCTGCTCTGCCACCTTCTTGCGGAGCTTCGCTATGGTCTTCCTCATCTGGGTCCTCTTCTTGAGGAGAGCGACCTTCTCCTCCTTCAGCTGTGCCTCCCTCTCGCGACTCTCCTTGAGCGAGAGGCGCTCAAAGTGAGACCGAAGTCTAGCGCACCTCAGATCCTCCTGGGTGCGAAAGAGCATAATCTCCATGTCCAAGATATACTCTCCGAACGTCGGGTGTAGAGGGGACTGAATAGGGTGTCCGTCGACGGTGCGCCTCCCGTAGAACTGGAAACGAGAGTTCACCAACTCCGCCTTGTGCTCCTCACAAAGCCGGGATAGCATCCGCTCCATGGAACGACACAGTCCGTCGTCCCAGTGGACGTCCATGGTGGTAAAGATGAGTGTCCTGGATCCGGGGGACTTGATGTTCCCGCGAACAGACGCCTCGACCAACCAAGACAGGTTCCCGTTACCGGGAGTGTCCACCTGGGCTCCCTTAAACTCAGGAGTGGGACGACCTAACAGCTTGGTCAACTCGAACAGGTCCTTCTCGAACATCAACTTGCCGTCCTTCTCAAGCTGAACGAACTCGGTGAAATGGACTGCCATCTACAATTTTTAATCAAATTTTTAAGTTAGTGAGACGACAAGTGTATCAAAATTTTAAATGTAGTGTGGCAATAAGTGAGTAAAATTTTAAGTTTAATAGAATGACGAGCGTGTCCAATTTTTAAGGATATGAGGGAAAACGTAATATTTAGTGAGGGTAGAGTTTTTCATAAGTGAGAGGATTAGAGATAAGCATTTTTTTGAAAATACTTCATTCCTTTATTCCTTTAGAATTTAACTTTTGTGACTCCTACCTAGCGACCATGCTAAACTAAGGTTTCTAAAGTCGAGATGGCTCTGATACCAGGTCTGTGGGGACCCCGGACTAGCTGTCCGAAATACCCGATTATGCTTAACACAACGATCCCATGATCAGTCTGTCGTTGCACATAATCCGAACTGAATACCAAAGTTTACATCCATTACAATACCGAATTAAAGTCTTACACAAATGGTCATTTAGACCAAGTCTTACATAGGTGCCTTCAGGGGCCAAACCAAAATAATCAGCGGAACTAAGGCGTAGTAGAAGTCAAGTCCTAGCGATGACCCGACAGGCAGTCGACTAATGAAGATCCTTAGTTGGCATAGATGTCGCCATACTCCTCCTGGTCGTAGTGCTCCTCAAAGTCTGGCGACGACAATAGCCAGGGACAAAACTAGTATGAGTACATTTGAATGTACTCGCAAACTACTCCAACATGAGTGCACTAGGCTCATTTTTAGTTTCACACTTTTATTTATTTAAAACATCTCTGTATCTTTGTTGAAGAAGGTAAGGAGATTATAACTACTCTTAATATCTCAATTTTATTAGTTTTCTCCAAAACTCCTCCTTTTCCCGGCCGAAAACCATCATGGTAATTAATCTCCAACTAACTCATACCGATCCGTTGGTATAGGTGTATGGAACGTTCTCCTTTTCTTTTTAGAACTCAAAACTTTTTCCAAAACTTGCACATGGTCAAAGTAGGGCCTCTCAACTGTCCATATCCGAGGACTCGGCTATTCGAATAGTTTTAACCCTCTGCAGAGGTAGCACGCTTTTCCCACACCCATCCGATAACTCATCGTGTCAGCCACGTCTCGCCATACCAGGTGTATGCGAAGTTGAGTCACCGACCCTAGTCTGTCCTTTGCTCATGCTAGTATAGGATCCTGCCCATATGATACTTTCCATCGACACTTAACCCAACCCGTCGGAATCTAAGTGTGAGGACTCATAGGTTTTATCTGGCGGTGTATAGGGGACATCCTTCTATCCTCCTCCTTATCTACTCATAGAGTTTGAGCGAGGACCCAGGTCAAGGTAGGTCATCAAACCATCCCCTCATGCATAACGGGGTCATCTCCGTTGATGAGGTATCCCATACTAATATGAGCAAACTATATGACTAAGCCCTTTCCCATATGTGGGTAAATGTGGTCGCACAGAGTATCGGCTGATTGACGTAAGTACAAAGACACAATGTGCGTTTTATCAAAACCACCATTTTCCTTTTCTTCAATTCATCACCACATTTTGGTGCTTCATAGTCACACGAGGTTTCAAAGGAGTTTTGAATAAAACAATCTTTATTTTTCCCATCCTATATCATATATTTCTACATAGGGTGGCAAAATAATTTCCATAAACTTTTTGAAAAGATTTTATAAAAACCTTTGCTTTAAAATGACTTTGTAAAAATAGATGCATGTATTAGGGTGCAAGCTCAGAGAGTAGCTTGCCTTGCTCGGCAAAGTGATCCTGGTCTTGATCTTCGGGTTCCACAAATACTTCCTCCTCGATATATCCGACAACGTTTTCGTCTAATACACAATCAAGCAAAGACAAACAATCACTAACCTACTCAATCAATTACCACAACAATACAATCTTAAATGCCCTAAATAGCCACTTCATCTATCAAACAATACAATTTGGCTTCAATTTAATTGAATTAGCCATTATTCATTTACATCTTAATTAGGGCAGAAACTAGTTGAACATGTTTAATTACATAACTTAAGTTCTGTTGGTCACAAAAATACAAACTAAATTTCTACAGAGAGCTACTGATGGGTAGAATATAACAAAATTGGATTTGGATCACTTGGAGTTACCAAACTCCCTACACAATGTTTTGAATCCAGAAACTCAATAAGCAAGTTTTATCTACAAATTAAGTTCTGTTGATCTAAAAATTAAATCCTATTAGGGGTGACTAACCATGACTAAATGTGATCCAATAAAATTGGTTTTCACCCATTTGGACTAACAGAGCATTAGAGACAAACAAGTTTAGATTTTAAACCCTATTTGGCATTTTTAATACTATATTTTTATTATTTATCCAAATGAGGCGAAACCACTTGGGTTGGATAGACATTTTCATAATCTTTCCAGAACATTTTGATTTGATTTATTTGGAGTTATAAATCTCAAGTTATGGAATTTCAAAGTTTAGTCCAGTACTGTTTTCTATTTAAACCTAAAATTCGAATTTAAAACCTGAGTGGATAATGTTGAGAATCCTGACGGGTGGGGTCCACTCGTCAGTGACTCAACTGAAAACAGTGCGCGCGCGCTGGGAATTGTTTAAAAACCTGACGGGTGGGGTCCACTCGTCAGTTTCTTTTTATTTAAACGAATCGGTACGCGACCGTGGATCTAAGATCCAATGGCCGAGGATGGGGCACGCCGGCGACGACCTAAACCGGGCGGCGCCGTGGCTCCGGCGACGGCGAGGTGGACGGATAGCTCACCTCGAGGCTCGGGAGGGCGTGGCGAGGGTGCAGGAGGGTTGCGGCGGCTCGGGGAAACTAGTGGGCGAGGTGGCTCGGGCTGGGGAGGCTCCTGGCGGCGACGGCGTCGAGCTCCTCCTTCCGCGGCGCGGCACGAACTCCGGCGAGCAATCGACGGCGTCCCTGGACAGGAAGGAGACGGGCGTGTGAGGGTGAAGCAGTGCGGAGTCACGGAGAGGGCCAGGGAGGGAAGAAAAGAGAGAGAAGAGGCCACGGCATGGCGTTGCCGTGTCGTCGTCTACCTCGGATCGTCGAGCACGGCCACGAGCAACAGAGGGCTCGCGGCGGCGGCTCTGCCCTTCCTAGCGGCGTACTGTGAGTGGGGAGTGGAGGGGAGCAGGCGAGAGGGGCTGTGGTGGTGTGTGGAGCAATGGGGCTCGGGGCGGTTTAAATAGCGGCGGGCCGGCGCACGGTGGACGCGGCGCAGGGGCACCCGAGGACGTGCCGGCTCGCCGTAGGGTTGGCACGGGGTGCGGCTAGGTTGCGGGGTGCTCGGGGGACCGAATGGGCAAGGAGGGGTGGCGTGTTGGCTGCTGCGGGCGCTCGGGTGGGGGACGGCCGTGGCGAGCGTGTCCGGGCGGCGCTCGACGTGCACGGCATGGCGCGAGGGCTGCGGGAGCGGGCTGCTGCGGGACGCTCTGCTGCGCGGAGAGGGAGCAGAGGGGTGAAGAAGAGAGGGGGGGGGGCCTGGCGCGGGTTGTCCTTGGGCGGCGAGATCGGCCGCGGTGTCGGCGGGCCGGCCATGGCGAGCGGCGGCACGGGCGCGTGCCAGGAGGGGGCGGGGTGCTGTGGGTGCCGGTGTCGGTGTCCAAGGGGGCAGGAGAGCGAGGGAGAGAGGGGGGGCACGGCGCGAGGCCTTCGGCGTCGACACCTCCTCTTCCACCGCGCCGACACGGCGACGTGCGCGCCGGCGGCCTGTTCCCTGGGCGGCGCCCACCAGGTGCTCGGCGAAATGCCTGAGCCAATTTTAATTTCAAATTTTTGAATTTTTCTTTCATAACTTGCTTCACATATATTTATCAAGGTTTGTTGAGCTATTTGTTTGTTTATGGGGCAAGTGCAAAATAGCACACTTTGTGATTGGAATAAGATAAAGAAAGAAATCTAAATTTGAATTTAAGTTTTTGAATTGAATACTTAAAGAGGATAAATGGTGGGGAATAAAATAGGAGTGTTCATATTGTCACTCCAGTAAATTTGGTTTGGAAAATAAATGGATTTCTTAATTTGGGGAAAATAGGGTGACATGTGCCATATTGTTGGTATTGTTTTATATTTTGTTTTGTTTATTTTCTTTTCATCAAGTTTTTAAGTAGAGCTAACAAACAACACATTCACAAGAAATACTTATCACTAGCAACAATAAGACATCAACACACATTAATTCATAAAAGTTTTTGTTGGCACACATTTTTGATATAATAATTCCTATTAAATTTTTGGGGTGTTACAAGGAGTTACGGAATAAACGGCGGCTGGCTAAGGATGAGGTGACGATGCGCGTCGGCAACGGATCGAGAGTCGACGTGGTGGCTGTCGGCACGCTCCCTCTACATCTACCATCGGGATTAGTTTTGGTTTTAAATAAGTGTTATTTTGTACCATCGTTGAGTGTAAACATTATAAGTGGGTCTTGCCTGTTACAAGACGGTTATTCATTTAAATCAGTATCAAGCAGTTGTACTATTTATATGAATGATATCTTTTATGTTGATGCTCCCGAGAGTAATGGTTTATTCTTGTTGAATCTCGATCGTAGTACTCACATCCATAACATAGAAGCCAAACGGATTAAGTGTAGTGATGATACCGCCATGTATATGTGGCATTGCCGTCTTGGTCATATTGGTATAAAGCGCATGAAGAAACTCCACTCCGATGGACTTTTGGACTCGTTGGATTTTGGATCCCTCGATACATGCGAACCATGCCTTATGGGCAAAATGACCAGGATACCGTTCAAAGGTTTCGTTGAACGGGCGTCGGATCTATTGGGGATCATACATACAGATGTGTGTGGACCAATGAGCGTATCGACACGCAATGGTTATCGTTACTTCGTCACCTTCACTGATGACTTGAGTAGATACGGTTATATCTATTTGATGAAACACAAGTCTGAAACTTTTGAAAAGTTCAAAGAATTTCAAAGTGAAGTTGAAAATCAACTTAACAAGAAAATCAAGCACCTCCGATCCGATCGTGGTGGCGAGTATTTGAGTTTGGCACACATCTGAAGAGTTGTGGCATCGTACCCCAACTTACGCCTGCTGGAACACCGCAACGTAACGGCGTGTCCGAGCGACGTAATCGTACTCTACTGGATAGTGTCCGATCTATGATGTCTCTTACCGATTTGCCCGTATCCTTCTGGGGTTATGCGTTAGAAACAGCCGCATTCATTTTAAATAGGGCTCCGTCCAAATCCGTTGAAACGACACCGTATGAATTATGGTATGGCAAGAAGCCTAAGTTATCGTTTCTGAAGGTTTGGGGTTGTGAGGCGTATGTTAAGAAACTACAGCCCGACAAACTCGAACCGAAGTCGGAGAAAGTCGTCTTTGTAGGATATCCGCGGGAAACCGTAGGATACACCTTCTACAACCAAGCTGAGGGCAAAACGTTTGTCGCGAAGACCGGTACCTTTCTAGAGAAGGAGTTTCTCGCGAAAGGAGTAAGTGGGAGGAAGGTAGACCTCGATGAGATCGTTGATCCTGAACTCGAGATTCCGAGTGGCGCAACGGAAGCTGTTCCGGAAACGTCCTCCACAGATGGAGTGGGAGAAACTGTCGAGGAAAGTATTCTACCTCGTAGGTCTGGTAGATCTCGTATCGCACCAGAATGGTATGGCAACATGGTTTGCACCGTCATGTTAATTGAACAAGACGAACCTACGAACTACAAGGAGGCAATGGCGAGTCTAGAGTCCGAGAAATGGCTAGAAGCCATGAAATCTGAAATAGGATCCATGTATGATAACAAAGTGTGGACTTTGATGGATATTCCCGAAGGGCGCAAGGCCGTCGAGAATAAATGGATCTTTAAGAAGAAGACTGATGCTGATGGTAATGTGACCGTCTATAAAGCTCGGCTTGTCGCAAAAGGTTTCCGACAAGTTCATGGGATTGACTACGATGAAACTTTTTCACCGGTAGCGATGCTGAAGTCTATTCGGATTTTGTTAGCAGTTGCTGCCTATTACGATTATGAAATATGGCAGATGGATGTCAAAACAGCCTTCCTAAATGGAAACATTGAGGAAGAGTTGTACATGGTACAACCGGAAGGTTTTGTCGATCCAGAAAATGCTGGCAAGGTATGCAAGCTTCGGCGCTCCATTTATGGATTGAAGCAAGCATCTCGGAGCTGGAATCTTCGATTTGATGAGGTAATCAAAGGTTTTGGATTTGTCCAAAATTTGGAAGAGACCTGCATTTACAAGAAAATGAGTGGGAGCTCGGTTGTGTTCTTAGCACTATATGTAGATGACATATTGCTGATTGGAAATGATGTGGAACTTCTGAATAGCGTGAAGGATTATTTAAACAGTAAGTTTTCCATGAAGGACTTAGGAGAAGCTGCATATGTCTTAGGCATTAAAATCTATCGTGATAGATCAAGACGTCTATTAGCGTTGAGTCAGAGTACTTATCTTGATAAAATACTGAAGCGTTTCGGTATGGAGAAGGCAAAGAAGGGTTCTCTGCCGGTTATCAAGAATAAAACATTGCGAAAGGCACAGTGTCCGGTAACGGAACAGGATAAGGCCGATATGACTAAACATCCTTATGCTTCAGCCATAGGATCGATTATGTATGCAATGTTAAGTACTAGACCTGATGTGGCATTAGCTCTAAGTTTGACAAGCCGTTTCCAGAGTAATCCTGGAATGGCGCATTGGATTGCTGTTAAGAGCATTCTTAAGTATCTCAATAAGACAAAGGAAATGTTCCTTGTCTATGGTGGCTGCGATGAAGAACTTGGCGTAACAGGTTACGTGGATGCAAGTTTCTGCTCAGACCCCGATGACTCTAAGTCACAGACAGGTTATGTGTTCAAGCTGAATGGGGGCGCCGTGTGCTGGAGAAGTGGGAAGCAACCCATCGTCGCACAGTCTACAATGGAGTCGGAGTACATTGCTGCTTGCGAAGCCGCGAATGAAGCTGTGTGGCTGAGGAAGTTCATCATTGAACTTGGAGTGTTCCCGAGCGTGCAAGACCCCGTGGTCCTCTTCTGCGACAATACGGGTGCCATTGCTAACGCGAAGGAGCCAAGGTCTCACTCCACCGCCAAACACATACTCCGACGCTTCCATGTGATACGACAGTACGTACAAGGAGGTGAAGTGAAGATTTGCAAAATACATACGGATCTGAATGTGGCAGATCCGTTGACAAAGCCTCTCCTGCTTGACAAGCACGTGAAACACCAAGATGCTATGGGTGTCCGGCTTTTACCAAGTTGTAATCTAGATTAATTTGTACTCTAGTGCAAGTGGGAGACTGAAGGAGATATGCCCTAGAGGCAATTAATAAAGTGATTTATTTATCATATCTCATTTGTTCATAATACGTTTTTGTGTCATGCTATAACCGTATTAAGCGGAAACATTAATACGGGTGTGATGCGTAAAAAACCAGGTCCCTAGTAGCCTCTACTAAGACTAGTTTCGTTGCGCGATTGATGATCGAGGTTTCCCGATCATAGGGCATGGCGCCGGTCGGCAATGGAAGTCATATCGTTGGAGAACGATGTGATGGACATACCCATATTTGTAGGACGTAGTCATTACGCCTTTGACCGTGAGACCAACTCTTATTGTTATTCCTGGAAGATACTTTGATTGCACCAAACGTCGTATCTTAATTAGTATGACAATAATGGTGATACTTTTGGGTATCGGAAAGGAGTAGTTGAGACGAGGGGTCAAGAGCGGGATTTGCCAGTCCGCATAGCAGGATAGATACTCTAGGGCCCACTCGGTGAGATTATGTCTAATGAGCTTGCAAGCATGTGACTAGGTCACGGAGACATGAAATCATAGACGAGTAGAAGATAGTGTTGTCGGTAACGAGGTCAAGCTAGATATGGAGATATCTATGAACGACGCTCGGACACGCTAAGTATCGCTATGGCAAAAGGTTTAAGACTTTACGTTCAGGTTTGATAGATGAAAGTCATTCGTTATATCACAGGGATTAATTCATGGGGTCCAGGCCTACGAGTTAGTCGTTGATCGGAGAGGAGTCTCGATCGTACCTGTTATTATATCGAACCGCTAGGGTAACACACTTAAGGGGTTTCGACAAGACAACCGGAAAGGAAAGAGATCACCGGGAACGTCCCGGGAGAGGTCCGATGGAGATCGGGCAGCGACGAAATAGTTTTCGGAGCTAGAATAAATTATATATAATATGTTTGATATTAATTAGTGTAATTAATGTCTAAATATGATTTTATATATTTATTTTCGAATTTATTTAGGCTGATTTCTCTAAATGGGCCTTCTGGTCGAAAGAAGGCCCAAGAGGGGAAAATTCCCTAGGGAATTCGGTGGGGGGCATGATGGCCGGCCTAGGTGGGCCAAAAGGGGCCCACCATGGGGCCGGCGCACCAGCCTGGCCGCACCAGGCAATGGGGGATAGTCCCACATTGCCTGGCTGGCAAGGCTGGCTCCTCCCGGGAGCCTTTATATAGAGGGGCACCCCTGGCCTTTTAATTCAACCAATTAATTCCCCAATTCTCTCTCGATTTCGTGATTCCCTTTGTCGGAGTTGCGCCGAGTTGAGAGGGGGATCTCTTCCACCATAGCCCGCTGCCGCGCTGCTGGTGTTCCGGTCCAAGTCTTCCGCTGCTCGTCCTGGACTGGAGCTTCGGAGGCCGTCGTCTCCACCGTACGTGTGTAACGCCCTGCGAGGTGCTAGGAGGTCTGCTTCCTCTACACGACCTTGAGGTCGGTTTCGTCGGTCTTCATCGACAACGTTTGTGCGGGAACGTAATCCCCGCTTTCGGTCTACAAGGGTATGTATTCCGATCTCCGTTCGTACTACTATATCTGCATAGAATAGATCTTGGCATGTTTTAAGGATATCGTTGCTAGGAAATTTTTTGTTTTCTGCACTCGATCCCCTTCAGAGTGCATCGCAGCTGGGTTGTCCATGGACCCGGTCCATGGTCGTAAAGCCCGCCCCTGAGGCAGGAAGACCACCGTCCGCGCAGGACGGCCAGCTGGTGCCGTAGAGATCGTGGGGGCGCCCACGGTGACGTCGTCGTTGGAGCGTAGCGCCGGCCATCCGCTTTATCACCAAAGGGGAAAGCTTCGTAGTCCGGTGCGGGGGGCACAACTTTGTTGACCCCTTTAATCACCAGAATGGCAACTGCGGCGTCGTCGTCACCGCGCGCAGGCGCGCGCGTCACTCTGCGGCCGCGGCAGAGGCCATGTGCGCTCTGCGGCGGTTGCTTCACAGCGAAGTATCTCTACAAGGCCTGAGCGGCCTTGTGGAGGGTTTTGCGTTGGCTCTCTCCAAGGGAGAGAGCCTTGTAGAGGGGCAGTCGCGGGGGGAGCCTCTTCAGGCCTTCGCTGCCCTTCAAGCCCTCTCGAGGACTTCTCCCCTCGAGAGTCTCTCCCAGTGTTTGGCTTGGTCCTTAGTCGTTCTTAGATACCGTCGCGTGCGAGGGCTGTGGAGAGTGGGCCCCACACACCCTGGATTCCACTGGGCCGACAGTAGCCCCCGGGCCCACGATGGGCACGGCGAAGCCCACCAGGCTCAGACGAAGCGTCGTGGGCCCAAAGCGTCTGGCCGGCCCGAGACACGCGTCGATCAGTTGCGAGTCTGCGACGATACGATTTCTTCGGCGGGGCGTGCGTCGTGGGGGGTCCCAACACGCCCCGGTAACTGCCCAGATGGGAGATAAAGCCTGCGCGCCGGCTCGAGCAGCCGTTAGTGCTTCCATTTTGTGCGCCCGGCCTTTCGACCTCACCCTCTGAGCTTCCTCTCACCGGCGAAGGGCAAGGCGGTGATGGCGAAGCTCCCTGTGGACGCGCAGGGGGAAGGGGTGCTTGGCCCCGCCCTGGTCGGGGAGCGCTTCAACGAGGCGGCGCTGGACAAGATCCGGCATTTGGTCGCCGGGAAGACCAACGAGCACTGCGCCAGCGCTCTCCAGGCCGCAAAGCTCGGCCGGCTCCCGAAGGGGTTTTTCCCCATCTTCCTCCACACCATCTACGCCGGGCTGGTCCCTCCCTACTCACCCTTCCTGGAGCCGATTCTGGAGTTCTACCAGATCCATCTTCTCCACCTGCATCCCAACTCCGTCTTGACCCTCTCCATCTTCGCCTACCTGTGCGAAGCTTACTTGGGGGTGCAGCCTTCTGTGGCCCTCTTCCGGAGCTTCTACGCGCTCCGGATCTCCGTAAACTTCGAGCGGACGGGGTGCGTCTCCTTCCGCATCGTGGACGGCATGGGGGATGTCTGTATCCCCATGTCGTGGAACGGCGAGAAGCCTTTCACGGCGGTGGTGAAGAAGGTGGATGACTTCCGGCAGCGGTGGTTCCTCATCGGCGTCAAGTCACTGAGCTCCTTCATCGACATCCCGGAGGCGCCGCCCGTGAAGAACACCCACTGGGGCAAGCTGGTCTTCCGGAGCCCGCAGATCCCGGACCTGGTGGGCCGCATGAAGCTTCTTCGGGATAATGGCCTCACCGGGCAGATGATTGCGGAGGACTTCATGAGGCGCCGCATCGCTCTGCTTCAGGCGCACATGAAGCCGATGTGGATGCACTCGGGCCTCACGGACCCGATGCGGCTCCACTGCTGCGACCACCGCCCCGAAGCCGTCTCCTACATCATGGGCGTCCTCTTCATCAACCCGGACATGCCAGTGGCGGTTGCTGAGGTGCTGAGGCCTCTCCACCAACTCTCCATGAACACGCGCTTGGCGATTCTGGAGCGGATGCCGACGTTCACCCCGCTTGGCCTGGCGGGGGAGGAGGAGGACGAGGTGGCCATGCCTGTAGCGAAGGAGCCAGGAGCCGCGGAGTCGCCCTCCGCATCGGACGTCGAGCTAGGCGGCGAGGCGGCAAGGGCGAACCCCTCGACCGGCGGGGCGAGCTCGTCAAGGGCTGCGCCCCCTGTCGAGGAAATCTTCGAGGTCTCGTCCGGCGACGACGAGCCCTTCAGGGTGGCCCCTTCGCGCCCTGCTACGGAGGGGGAAGGTAGCGACGGCGATGAGACCGCGGCAGGGCGACAAGAGCCCCGGACCAAGGCGGCCCATGACAGGCCTGCTGGGGAGCCAATGGGCGCTCCCCTCAAGAGGAAAGCAGAGGCGCCTCCCGTGGGGTCTGGAACCAGGACCACGCCTTCATGGCATTCGCCTGGCATGGCATGGGTGGATTCCCGCGCCAAGAAAACTGGGTTAGTATCTTGATCTTGGTTTTCTCTTCCTCAATCTCTGCTTGCCCGTTCCCTTCTGACAGGTTTTCTTGCTCCTTGCCAGCGACCTGGTGCCTGCGAAGCGTCGAAGGCTTCGCAAGGCCGCTGAGGTGAAGGGGACCGTGCCGGAGGCCGCGGCGGACGAGGCCTCGAGGACTGTGGTGGAGGATACCGCAGGCCCTGCCAAGGGTGCGCCTCAGACTGAGGCGACTGCGCCGCCTCTCGAGGGGAGGCGCCCTGAGGAGCAAGCGGAGAGGGCGCCTACTCCGCCTCGCACTGCCACTCCTCCGGCGCAGCAGGAGGCCGAGGCGGACACGACGCTGATCCAGAGCCCGCCAAGGGCCGACGAGATGGAGGGGGAAGCCCCTCCGCCGCCCCCTCCAAGCTCTGCAGCGGAGGCGGAGACAGTGACTACGGGGTAGGCCTCTCCTGCCCCTGAAGCTCATGATGAGGTGCCGCTTGAGGGCGGCGACACCGGCGCGCGGAGCGCAGGTGCTGAAGAAGTGAACTCGCCGCCAAGCCCCCAGGCTCGCGACGCTACAGGGCCCCGCGCAGAGGCCCCCTTCTTCAAGCTTGACGCAGGTGCTGGGACCTCCGCGCCGCGTGGGGCTTCACAAGACCTGGCCCTCAGCGGCTGGGACTGGAGCAGGGGACGCCGCGGCGTCGCCTTCCGCCTGGTGCGGGAGTCCCTGGACGGGTTGGAGACCCACCTCACCCTTGAGGACGCGGAGATCGCCCGGCGGCAGGGTGAGCTTGCGGAGGGCTGGGCCGCCTTCCACGCAGCTGTGGAGGTTCGCCGGCAGAGCGTTCTGGCTCTGCAGGCGGAGCGCGAGGAGGCACTGCGCTTTTCCAAGGAGGTCTGCGAGGGCGCCGTGCGCGACGCCGGGGAGATATTGGGGCCCCTCCAGGCCGAGCGCCAGGCGGCGGCGGACGACTTGGCCGCGGCCAGGGCGGAGCGGGAGGCGGTGGAGTCTTCGCTGGCGGACAAGCATCGCGAGCTTGTCCAGCTTGAGGCCAAGATCCTCGCCGACTCTGACGTCGTGCGGACCTCTCTGGAGGCGGTCCGCGCGACATTCGATGCCAGGGGGCAAAGGCTAAATGAGCGCGAGAACGACGTGCGTCAGCGCGACGAGCAGCTGCTGCAGGGGGAGCAGGAGCTGTCGGTGCAGCGCATCGACCTTGAGGCCCGGGAGGGGAATCTGGCCGAAGCCCTCGCCAAGTTCAACCGTGAAGTGGCTACCCACAAGAAGCACGTGGAGCGCTTCAACGCAAGGTTTGCCGAGCGGAAGGAGGAGGCGGAGAAGGACTTCCAAGCCCGGGAGAAGGAGTACCGCGCCGCCGTCTCTCGAGACTATAATGAGAAATTCAAGAAGCAGGAGAATCGCTTCAGGAAGAGGCGCACCGAGGATGATGCCCGGATCCGTGAGCTGGAGCAGATGAATGCCAGGCTGAACTCCCAGACGAGGCGTGCTGTGGATGGTCGCCGCCTTGCCGAAGAGGCTCGCGAGCGCATGTCGCAGGACCTCGCCGCCCTTATGGCGGACATGGAGGAGATGAACAAGCAGGTGGGCCCTGCCGTGGAGCGAGCGGTGGAGGCTGCCGAGAGCGCTCAAGCGGCGCGGGTGCTGTCGCAGCAGCGGGAGCGTATGTTCCAGTCCTTGGTGGCTCGGGGCAACGATCTCGCGGCGAAGCTGGGAGTGGAGGCGCCGCACGTCCCTGCTCAGGGCAACGCCGATGCCGCTGCGTACCTCGCCTACTTCGACAAGCTCTTCACGGCGCTCGAGGGCCCTGCCGCGGAGCTCCGCGACGTCGTCGAGAAGGAATGCCGCCAACTCCTGGCGGTGGCAGTCGACCGCATCTTCACCAACCTCCAGCACCTCCAGCCCGGCTTCGACTACACATCGGTGACCGAGCCTCTCGAGGGGGAGGAAGGGTGGCAGATCTCCAACTCCGTCCGAGACCAGGTCGACGACTTCTGCAGCCGCTTCAAGCGGGCTGAGGCGGGAGAGGACGACGGCGAGGAGGCAGGCTCCGAGGGCGAGCCTGGAGAGGAAAGGTGTGCGGAGGAGGGCGACGAAGCTTCTGCCTGATCCTCTCCTGTATTATGATGCGCTTGTAGCGCCGTTAAAAGACTTGGCTTAGAGACTTTTGCTCCACAGTCTGTAATATATTTTTAAGTAAATGCTATTAAGTTCGCACGTGTGCCCCTCGAAGGGCCTTTTGCTTCAACTTCATGTCTTTGTTCGCTCTGCGTCGTTAGGACCCTTCTCCTTGCGCTATGACTCCGCCGCTGCGGTATGCCTGAGCAATGACTCGGCAAGGCCGGGGGGAGTTTAAGGCTTAGAGAGGTAAGAGTCCTCGAGGCGCGATGCTCAAGGGCCCCCCTTTGACGTGCAAGCAGTCCATGGAGTGTGAGGGAAAAGAATCGCTCGAGGGACGACGAGTGCTCGCGAGAGAGATGAAGAGATTCTCGAGGCGTGAGCGCTGAACTTAGCTTTGCGATACTTTTGCTCTGCGTAGGCTTTCCCTGGCGATGCGCTCTCCTCTAGGGGCCGAGTTTTGCCTCCACGAGCTTGGAGGGACTCTTGTTCCCTGCGGATGTTAGAGAGGCGAACCCAAACGCTAGTGCATGGTAGTAGGGACTCATGTGCGCTTATATGTTTCCTCATGTGTATCTCGCGAGGAGAGTAAGTACCAAGGTCCTTTGGAGAGGTGGCGTGTTTTTGGGAGCATGCCCTTTAGTCAGAGCTCGGATCCCTTGGGTTTTGCAGTGCTGCTGGGGTGCTCTTGAGGCACAGGCACCGTACTCAGCCCCCGCTCGTGAGGTACGCATGGGAAGAATATAAGCGCACATGGAAAGGCAAATGATGAAAGTAAACTCACCACCAAAATATTACACAGCGGCGCCTCAGCGCATAGTTCCACTTGGGAACGAAATGGTTCATAACACTTGGGGTTGCCAAGCTAACGTTCTTTCCATGTCGAGGCATGGGGACCACCCATTAGTGGCTGAGACTCTCTACGGCCTGCAGTGGCTCGTTACCAGGAGAGCTCGGAGGGCTGGCCCTCAGGAGAAGCTTTGTGAAGCTTGGAGGTGAAGCCGTGAGCTTCCCTCTAGAGACAAAAAATGCCTGACGTGACGATGATCACGGGCGTGACTATGATCATGGGTAGAACTTGGGTAGATGCGCGATGTTCCACGGGTTCTTGACGGGGATGCCGTCTTTAGTCTCGAGGCGCACAGCGCCAGGCCTGGCGATGTGAGAGACCCTGTAGGGGCCTTCCCACATAGGCGAGAGCTTGTGGAGACCTTCTCTGGAGAGGATTCGCCTGAGGACGAGGTCGCCCGCCTCCAGAGTGCGCGAGCGCACATGGCGGCTGTCGTAGCGTCGCAGGTCTTGCTGGTACTTTGCCGCTCTGAGGGCGGCACGGCGGCGGAATCCCTCGAGAAGCAGCAGGTCGTCGTTGTGGAGGTCCTCTTGGGTGTCCTCATTGAAGGCAAGGACCCGTGGGGATCCGTGCTTGATTTCTGTGGGGAGGACTGCCTCGGCTATATAGACGAGGGCGAACGGCGTTTCACCAGTGGGCTTTGAGGGAGTTGTGCGCATGGACCAAAGCACAGATGGGAGCTCGTCGATCCAGCCCTTGCCGTGGCCCTTGAGGATGTTGAAGCTTCTGGTCTTGAGGCCCTTGAGGACTTCCACATTTGCTCGCTCGGCTTGACCATTGCTCTGTGGATGAGCCACCGAGGCGAAGCAGAGCTTGATGCCGAGTTTTTCGCAGTAAGACCGGAAGATGCCGCTGGTAAACTGCGAGCCATTGTCGGTGATGATGCGATTAGGCACTCCGAAGCGGCAGACCAGGCTCCTGATGAATTTCACCGCTGCCCCGGCTGGTATACTGCGCGCCGGTTCGACCTCGGCCCACTTGGTGAACTTGTCGACGGCCACGAAGAGGAAACGGTAGCCCCCTTGCGATTTCGGGAAGGGGCCCAAAATGTCCAGCCCCCAGACCGCAAACGGCCAGGAGAGCGGGATGGTCTGGAGCCCCAGCGCTGGCTGATGGATTTGCTTGGCGTGGTACTGGCAGGCGTCGCAAGCTTGGACGATGGTGACCGCATCTTGAAGCGCTTGCGGCCAGTAGAAGCCGCTCCTGAAGACCTTGCCTGCGAGGGTGCGCGCGCACGAGTGGTGGTCGCACTCTCCGCTATGGATGTCTTTGATCAGCGTTCGGCCTTCTTCGGGAGGGACGTATTTGAGCGCGATCCCATTTGGGCGCTTGCGGTACAGGTCTCCCTCGAGGATGTAGTAGGATTTTGCCTGTCGAGCGATTCGCTCTGCTTCCGCATCTTCTTCGGGGAGGACCCCCTTCACCAGGTAGTCTTTGAGCTCGTCAATCCAGCCTGTTTCTTGATGTGCCGCTGTCAGCAACAGACGCTCCCCTATGTGAGGACCACAATCGGGTGCCCCAGCTTCAGGAGGTGGTGGGAGTGCTTCGTCTATGCTTGCGGCTGTAGCTTCTTGTGGCTGCTTTATGGATGCCTTGGTGAGCCTTTCTTCGAAGACGCCTGCCTGTTGGGCTTGTCTTCGCGAGGTTCGCTTGGCGATGTCGTCGGCCTCCTGGTTCTCTTTCCTCGGGATGTGCATGAGCTCCATGCCTCTGAAGTGCTTCTCGAGCTTGCGAACCTCTTCAAGGTATGCGGCCAGGTGGTCGTCCTTAGGCGTGTAGCTTTTGTTGGAGAAGTTGACAAGCAACTGGGAGTCGCCTTTGACGAGTAAGTGCTTGACGCCTAGAGCGATGGCGGCCCTTAAGCCGGCGAGAAGGCCCTCACATTCAGCGATGTTGTTGGAGATCTTGTCAATTGTGAAGCACAGCTGGATAGCATAGTAGAGTTTGTCGCCTTTGGTTGAGGTCAAGACGACGCCTGCCCCGCCATTGCGGCAGGCAAAGGCTCCATCGAAGTGCATGGTCCAGTGGCTGGGCATCGTGTCTCCAGAGAGCTCGGCCTCTTCTCCCCGAGGCTCTTCAGGACTTGGGTCAGTCCATTCGGCGACGAAGTCTGCCAGCGCTCTTCCCTTGATGACTCTTGTGGTGTCGAAGCGCAAATTGAATGGCTGCAGCTCGATGTTCCATCCCGCGACACGATCTGTGGCGTTGGGGTTGCGTAGGATCTGCTACAGGGGGAAGGAAGTGACCACCGTGATGGGGTGGCCCTGGAAGTAGTGTCGCAGCTTCCTGGAGGCGATGAGGAGCGCGATGAGGAGCTTCTGCTGCATTGGGTACCGTTCCCGAGCGTCCCGCAGTACTGTACTGACAAAGTAGACGGGGTGCTCGACAAGGGTTGTCGATGGAGGTGCAGCGTCGGCTCTCTGCGGAGGCTCTTCAGGGCCCTTGTCGAGATCCGCCTGTGGAGGGGTCTCGGCAAGGGTGTTCGGAGCAGACTCGACTTGAGGCTGTGGGCCTGGCGGTGGGTCTGTGGAGACTGCTCCTTTGCCGAGATCTTTGTTGGGCGGCGTTGGACTTGGAGTGGCAGCGCTTTTCTTGGGGAGGACTGGCTCTTCCCTTTCGGCCACCAGGACGGCGCTTGCGGTCTGAGGAGTGGCTGATAGGTACAGCTTCAGATGTTCGCCTGTCCTGGGGGCTGCCATGACCGGTGGGCTGGCCAAATACCTCTTTAAGTCTTCAAAAGCTTTGTCTGCTTCAGGGGTCCACCTGAATGTGCCGGACTTCTTCATGATCTGGAAGAATGGCAGGGCTCTCTCGCCGAATTTGGAGATGAAACGGCCCAGGCTGGCCATACAGCCTGCTAAGCGCAGCATGTCCTTGAGCCGGCGAGGAGGCTGCATTCCTTCTATGGCCTTGATCTTGTCAGGGTTTGCTTCTATGCCGCGGTGAGACACGAGGAATCCGAGGAGTTTGCCTGAAGGTACCCCGAAGACGCACTTGGCGGGGTTCAGCTTGATGTTCACCTTGCGTAGGCTGGCGAAGGTTTCCTCGAGATCCTTCAAGAGAGTGTCTCCCTCGCGAGACTTGACCACAATGTCGTCGACATAGGCTTCTGCGTTTCTGCCCATCTGCGCCCCCAAGGGTATCCTCATGAGCCTCTGGAAAGTGGCGCCGGCGTTCTTCAGGCCGAAGGGCATGCAAGTGTAGCAATACACACCACAGGGGGTGAGGAATGCTGTTTTCTCCTCGTCCTCTTTAGCCATTTTGATCTGGTGATAACCAGAGAAGGCGTCCAGAAAACAAAGGAGGTCGCAGCCGGCGGTGGAGTCCACGATCTGGTCTATCCTTGGCATGGGGTATGGGTCCTTGGGGCAGGCCTTATTGACGTCTGTGTAGTCGATGCAGAGTCGGCCTCCTCCAGCGGGTTTAGGGACAACCACGCCGTTGGAGAGCCAAGTGGGGTGCGCGACTTCGCGGACGACATTTGCCGCTTGTAACTTTTCTACTTCCTTGACGATGAATGCTTGCTTCTCGGGGGCTTGCTTCCACGCTTTTTGCTTGACGGGGCGTGCGTCTGGACACACGGCTAAGTGGTGCTCGATCACCTCCCTTGGTACGCCGGACATATCTGACGGAGTCCATGCGAACATGTCAGAGTTTGCCCGAAGGAAGGCGACGAGCGCGCTTTCCTATTTGGGAGGCAAGGCAGCGCCTATGGTGACGCTAGCCCCGGAGCCCTCAGCCCCCGAGCCACTGGTGCTCAGCGACACCTTCTTCGTGGAAGCTTGCTCTTGAGAGAACATCTGTTTCTTCTTCTTGGGCCTCTCAAGAGGCTCCATGTCCTCGTCAGCCGGGAACGCCATGGCGGCTGCCTTGTAGGCGCTCTCGACACCGCGCGTGGCATCCAGGATATGACCATGGATGGTGATAGTGCCAGTGCTGCCGGGGATCTTGACCATGTTGTAGGCGTGATGCGTGACGGCCATGAACTTCGCGAGGGCGGGGTAGCTGAGGATGGCGTTATACGGCAGGCATGCGCGACGTCGAAGTCGATCAGCTCAGTGCGGTAGTTCTTCTGCGTGCCGAAGGTGACGGCCAGCCGGACCTGCCCCAGAGGTGCGATCGAACCACTGGTGACCCCTGTGAATGTCCTGGAGGGCATGAGCCACTCGTAAGGCACTTGAAGCGTCTCGAAGGTCTCGACAGAGATGACGTTCAGGCCAGCACCCCCATCAATGAGCGTCTTGGAGACGGCAATGTTGTTGATGGTGGGGGAGCAGACCAGGGGGAGGGTTCCAACAGTCTTGGTCCACTTGGGGTGGTCCTTGGCGTCGAAAGCGATGGTGTACTGAGACCACTTGAGGGGCCTGGAGGTCTCGACGCTTGGGAGTGCGGCGTTGAGCTCGCGGGCGAACTGCTTAAACTGGTTGTTAGACTTGGGCGCCTGAGCTCCGCCGAGGATGCAGGCCATAGCCCCCCTTGGCGCCTGGTAGCCTCCGTCTTCCTCGTCGGGGAGGTTATTGTTCTTCTCGACGGCGTTGGCTTGAGTGCCCAGCGGCTTCTGGTAGCTGCCCTTGCGTCCGCCTCTGCGGTAGCCGCGGCCTCTGCCGGCTCCCGCTGCCCTCTTCTTGCTCGCGCTCTCTGCTCAACCTCTTGAGATCGAAGCAGTTCTCTGTAGCGTGGCCGCGCCTGTTGTGGTAGACGCAAAACGGACGGTTGTCCTCCTTTTTGTCGCCAGGCTCAGGGGAGTCTCTGCGGGCGTACTTGGCATCTGGCTCAGCCGCTAGGACAGTGGTGGTCTTGCGCTTGGTTTCTTCCCGCTTCTTGTGACTCTTGGATCCCTCGGGCTGGTCGTCTACCCGCTGGCTCATCTTGACGAGGTCAAACAGCTTTACCACAGAGGTGAGCTTGTCGTGAATGCCCAGCTTCTAGAGCATCCTGCGGTTTGTGACGCCCTCTCTGAAGGCGGCAATTAATTGTGTGTCGGGAATGTTCGGGATCTTGTTGCGCACTTGGCTAAAGCGCTGGATGTACTTGCGGAGGGTCTCATCTTTCTTCTGCACCACAGCGCGCAGGTCATTGTGGGTGAGCGCGCGCTCATATGTGCCCTTGAAGTTGGCGACGAACTGCCTGCAGAGTTCCTCCCACGAGCCGACGGAGTCTTCAGGCAGGTTGAGGAGCCATGACAGCGCGGAATCCCAAAGCGCGTGGGAGAACCAGTTGGCCATGACCTTGTCGTCCCCTCCTGCAGCTTGGATAGAGGTGGTGTAGAGCTGCAGGAACTCGATGGGGTTGCTTGACCCGTCGTAGCCCTTGGGAAGGCCAGGCCTGAACTTCTGTGGCCAGACCACGCGGCGCAGAGCGCGGGTGAAGGCCATGCAGCCGGTGGCGTACGTGGCGGTTCCGCCCTGGAGAGCCCTGCGGTTCTGCTGCCCCGCCTGGCCGATTTCCTCGACGAGGCGGTTCTGGAGGTCCCTCTGGCGCTCCATCCCCACTCGCGCGTCAAGCGCGGTGCGCTGCACGATTTGGCAGTCGCGCGGCGAGGACGCATGAGAGGCAGCCCTCTGCGCCGCAACCGGAGGTGGTCCCGGTGGTGGCGGAGGCGCACCCGGCGCTGCCGTTCCTGCGCGGCCAGAGTGGTGAACCAGCGAGCGCGATGGAGCGGGGCGCGTCGTCGTGATGTCGACTGATGACCCACAAGTATAGGGGATCGCAACAGTCTTCGAGGGAAGTAAAACCCAAATTTATTGATTCGACACAAGGGGAGCCAAAGAATATTTATAAGCTTTAACAGATGATTTGTCAGATCAGCTGCACCTGTGGATAGACTTGCTCGGGACAGATTATCAGTAGCAACAGTTTTATAGCAGAGACAGTAGTGAAATAATAGCAACAGTAGAATTAAGACAGCGATTGTGATTACGGTAGACAGCAGGATTAAAATACTGTAGGCATAGGGACGGATGTACGGGCGTTGCATGCATAAGATAATTCATGTAATATCATAGCATAGGCATTTGCAGATAAATAATATAAAGCATCCAAGTATTAACTAATCATAAGCATGTATTCCAATTTAGTTGTGCGTGCTCGCAATGAGAAACTTGCACATCATCTTTTGTCCTGCCAGCCCGTTTGCAGCGGGGCCTCTAGGGAAACTACTGGCAATTAAGGTACTCCTTTTAATAAAGTACCGGAGCAAAGCATTAACATTCCGTGAACACATGTAATCCTCACATCACAGCCATTCCCTCCGGTTATCCCAATTGCTGTCACTTTGGGGCCATCGGTTCCGGACAATAATATGTGTATACAACTCATAGATATGATCTAAAACAATAATTATCCTCATGATACAATAACATGTTCAGATCTGAAATCATGGCACTCGGGCCCTAGTGTCAAGCATTAAGCATAACAAGTTGCAACAATGACGTAAAACACCGATAACGGATACTAGGCACCATGTCCTAACGATATTACAGCTATTACATGAATGATCTCATCCAATCCCTACCATCCCCTCAAGCCTACAGCGGTGGATTATTCACACATGGATGGGGGAAACATGGATGGTTGATGGAGAGGCGTTGGCGATGACGATGGCGATGATCCCCTTCGATTCCCCGTCCCGGGAGGGTGCCGAAACAGAGACTTCTGGTCCCCGAACTAGGGTTCGCGGTGGCGGCGGCATACGGAGATGTTTCTGGCAAAAGTGGATACCCCCCGTGCGTTTTTAGGTCAGGAGGGTCTTATAGCCGAGAGGGGGTCGCGAGGAAGCGACCGAGGCGGTCCCACCTGGTCCTCGCGCGGCCAAGTCCTTGCCGCGCGGGCAGGGGGTGACGCGGCCTCGTCGCTCCCCTCCGTTTGATCTTCGTGGTTCCTGGACTCTTCGGGTGAGAAAACGACTCCTAGGTGTTTTTCGGGGTTTTTCCATAAAGTTGATATTTCTGCACAAAAACGAGACACCAGGGTAATTCTGCTGAAAACAGCGTTAGTCCGTGTTAGTTGCATTCAAAACACACAAATTAGAGGTAAAACAATAGCAAAAGTGTTCGGGAAAGTAGATACGTTTTGGACGTATCAACTCCCCCCAAGCTTAGCTTATTGCTTGTCCTCAAGCAATTCAGTTAACAACTTAGTGCGATAAAAGAACTTTCACGAACTCATTTGCTCATGTGATGTAAATATTCTCATTATGAGGACAAATGCTTAGACTTTTCATAACAAGACATATATAAACGGTGTCACCCAATAGTTATGTAAACCATGAAGAGATGCCAATTATACCGATGATAAATAACATGAAACATATCAATTCACAGGATTGCAAGGCTCATAAGAAAGTATGATAAAGTGGTATCTCGCTTGCCCGAATGGAACAGCAAAACATAAATGCCCAGGCACCTCTGAGTTTCAAGGGAAGACTAGAGATAAAGATATCAAAGATAAAAGCATCAAGATTACACCGCAGTTAACATATTAAGGGACAAGCACATTACACTAAGAATGACAATTATGCTCTCAAGAAGGTGCTAAAAAAAAGGATGGTGACTCAACAATAAAGTAAAAGATATGCCCTTCATTGAGGGAAGCAGGGATTTAACATGTGCTAGAGCTTCTTATCATTTTGAAAACAGAGGTAAAATTATTTTTGAGTGGTGGTTGTTTGGTCAACGAATGGCAATAGAGTTCTTGTTATCTTCCATACTAAGCAAGTTGAGAGCGGTTCCGAATTATTTTTAAAACAAGGCACTTATAATATGCATCTTTATATTCATTCATTTTGATAGCTTGACACTCCTCCCAACCTTGCTAACATAACCATGGCTAACCGAATCCTCGTGTGCCCACCAAACAATCTCAAACCATGGAGGAGTGCCTATTTTTTTATTTTCTCAAATCCTTTTTGATATTACAATGGTCTAACCAGCCCTTTGAAAAATTAGTGACGAGCAGATGTAGCATGCAAGTCAATTACTTAATTAGTATGGAAGATAACAAGCCCAACTACTACTTCCTCATGAGCTCAAAACAGTGGCACAAATTGAGAAGTGTTTCAAGGTTTTAAAGATAGCACATGCAAATTTACTTGAATGGTTCGAAATTGCCATGCATAGGTGTTTATGGTGGACTCTTTGGAATAACTTGGTTTTCAGGGGTTTGGAAGCACAAGCATTTTCAGCTTAGTACAAGTGGAGGCTAGCAAAAGATGGGAAAGCAACAATTCAAGAGAGCAATAACCGTCATAATCATGCTTGCGACGAAATGAAATTAACAGAGGCATAAAAATGATACTAGAACTCTGAGGCAAAATATGTCATCAAGGCTTAATTGACCTTTTGTTTTCAGTCATAACATGTGTAAACATGTGCCAAGTCAATTCAAATGAAATATTCAGAGGAGGATACCACAATGTCATATTCTATTATGAGCAAAACAATGCAAGCAAATATCCATAGAAACATGACATCCATCATAAATAAATTGGAAACGATCATAAGAGAACACGAACTACTAAGCATCCACCAATCGACATATACCTTATGCGAACCATCTAATCATGCTCACATGAATGAGTATATGTACAAAAATGAGAAACAAATAGAGTTCATTACCAGCCTCTTACCCAACTCGAATTGTCATAGATCATCATAATTGCCTTATCACTTGTGTGCTTGAAAGATATGAAATAATAACCAAGCTCCATGGAGTAACCGAAGGTAATGACCTCTGAAACAAAGTATACAAAACCAAAAAGAAACAGCAAATATTTTTGGGTTTTCGGATTTAGGAACTAAAAACAGAACAGCCAGCAAAGACGAATTTTTTTGAGGGTCTTAACATGCCCAGATCAGAAAACTCAAAACTAATGAAAGTTGCATACACATCTGAGGAACATGCACACGAAATTTCAGGTCATTCCGATATTTCTGTGAAGAGTTATGATTTAAACGGTGGACAGCAGAAATCTGTCCCTGCGCGAAACAGCACACAACAAAGCAAAATATTTTTGTGTTTTTGCATATTGAACTGAAATAAATACTAGGCATATTAATACTAGATACTAAAACAAACCAGCAAGAGAGATAACAAAAATCTTTTTGGTGTTTTTGGGTTTATGGAAAGCAAAGAAAGCATGAACAGATGAGAGAAAGAAAGAAAACTACAACGAAACATGGATATACAAAGTACCGAATGGTAATGATATGTAGATGAGTGTGCTACCGGTATACCTCCCCCCAAGCTTAGGCTTTTGGCCTAAGTGGAGATCAACCCCAATGTCCCCACCCGTCGGTGCCGCGGGGGTAGGTGGAAGAGCTTTCACTGTAGTATGAGCTCGAGGACGCGCCGGCGTGGTATCCGGTGTAATCCTCCTCCGGTGGCTCCTGCACGCGGTGCGCTTGGTGAAATCCCAGCGTGCTCAACTGCTCATCCAACTCCACCATCGAGTACGACCACGGTCTCCTGTCAAGACTGAACAAAGAAGGTTGTGGCAAAGGGACTTCCTTTTCACGACCGTTAGCAAAAACGACCCTAAACACAATGTTCTCCAAAGTGGAGCTGTTAGTGACAAATTGATGACCTTTCATTGTAGCAAGGTCAAGATAACAAGGAGCAAGTTGTGTATCATTAGGATCAATATACAGCCCCAAATATTCAACAATGCGTGAGGCAATAATACCTCCAAAAATGGGGCCCCGAGCAGCTAAACGGCGAGCAATCAAAGTACCAAGGTTATACGGGAATTCACCCTTAAGTGCACCCGTAAGAAATGCAAGCTGCAAGTTAGAAACATTACTAGTGTTTTCCCTACCAAGCACACTAGTGGCAATGTAGTAAGCAAAATACTTGATAGCGGGGAATTGGATGTTCCTTATCTTGCCGCGTTGTGCGGAGCGGGTATCTTCGTTGGTCACCTCCTGGTAGGTTTGTGCCAACTCCGGTGGGTTCCCAGCAATCCTCATCGATGTCCCCACGTCCGCTGTACCTATCACCTCACAAAATGCCTGCAAAGTTAAGCTAACAGGCCTATCATATATCTTGAAAGAAATGGTTTTCCCATAAGACTTGGAGTTAAAAGTGAAAGACTCAGAAAAAGTCTTGGTGAGCCCATAGTATTGAGGCCTCTCATCCATCATGTAGGAGGTCAAGCCTACACTCTCCACAAGAGTTAGGAAGTCCTTAAGTAAACCTGCAGCACGAAGGAAATCATTACATGGGCGGGACGCGGAGTTTGGAACTCCCGCATCTCGCTCATCTCCAAACGTTGGTGCTAGGATTTCCTCATTGTAGGATTGCCTAACACGAGTGGCAGCCCTTGGAGGCCTTGTCCTCCTCTGGAAATCTTCCTCAAACATGTCATCAAAGTCATGGTTATGCATCTCCCTTTTCTGAAATTTTTGACAAACATCATAAAAATCGATTTTTAGTCAACTAAATGAAGGGAAACTACTATAGTGACTTACTAGAGGCTTAAGCATGCATCAAAACTAGTTATTTCAACTTAGAACAAGCATTCAAACTCACTAAACAAGATATCTACATCAGCAAAATACTTCATATATACACCACTAAACAAAATTCTACTTGGATATTCGGAGGAGTCACATACCGGAGAGTAGATGCACCAAATTTCAGCAACAGAAATTGGCTGAATGTGGAGATCGAAATCACAGGAAATGAGCAGCAAGAACACGAGTTTGAGCTATCCAAAAGTGATTTTTCGGGCAAGAGGAAGGAAGGGGAAGGAGAGAGAGCAAGTGGGGGGGCCTGTGGGCCCCACACCATGTGCTGGCGCGGCCTGGAGGCTGCCGCGCCACCATGTGGTGAGGTGGCCCTGTGGGCCTCCCTGGTTCTCTCTGGCACTTCCAGGTCCTTCCTCGAAAAATATGATTTTTGATATAAAATTTTTAATTTTCTGAGAAACTTTATTTTTTTCATTTTCTGGTATTTTGCATTATTAAATTCAATATTGAAAAATTATTTTCTAACAACAAATTCAACTAAACATTGCAAACTAAATAACATTACAGTAGGTAAAACAAGAATGAGAGAAAGAAAATTGTTTAGCTTCTTTATGCATTTAAAATGCACTTGTTAACAAGGTTGATCAAGTCTTGCCACCAAATGAATTTTATATGACATAAAAGATTTTAAACTATATGAGACACTCATGTTACCTTATATTGAATTGGTATGGATCCAATCATGAGAGTTTTGTATTCTTCTTTATATGGGCAATCAATACTTCCCACTCTAATAGATCTCAAATTGGTAATTGTATTAACTCCAGGCATTTTATCAACTTTCTTGGGAAAATAAACAGTATGCTCCTTGTCATGAACATTAAAAGTAACTTTTCCTTTATTGCAATCAATAACAGCCCCTGCAGTATATAGAAAGGGTCTTCCAAGAATAATAGACATATTATCATCTTCAGGCATTTCAAGAACAACAAAGTCAATCATAATTAAACAATTGGTAGTTATTTGAACAGGAACATCCTCACAAATTCCAACAGGAACAGCGGTAGATTTATCAGCCATTTCCAAAGATATATCGGTAGGTATCAATTTATCAAGGTAAAGTCTCTTGTAAAGAGAGAAAGGCATAACACTTACTCCAGCTCCCAAGTCTCATAGAGCAGTTTTAACATAATTATTTTTGATAGAGCAAGGAATAGTTGGAATACCTGGATCACCCAGCTTCTTTGGAACTTTGCCATTAAAAGAGTAATTAGCTAGCATAGTAGATATTTCCTCATTAGGAATTTTCCTTTTGTTAGTCACAATATCTTTCATATATTTAGAATAAGGAGGCAACTTAATAGCATCAGTCAAAGGAATTTGCAAGAACAATGGTTTCATCCAATCAAAAAATTTATTATAATGTTCTTCATCTTTTGTTTTAAGTTTCTTAGCAGGAAAAGGCATTGGTTTTTGGACCCAAGGTTCTCTTTCATTACCATGTTTCTTAGCAATAAAATCTTCTTTAGTGTACTTTTTATTTTTAACATGCTTTTCAGGTTCCTCCTCTAATTCTTCTCTATCCGAATTAGCATTTTTATCATTATCATTGTTATTAGCATCATCATTGGTGTTCATTACCACTTTCAGTTTCAGCATCAGAAACAGATATACTATTAGGATCATTAACAGGTTCAGAGGATTCTACAACAGTTTTATGTTTCTTTTTCTTTTTCCTAGAAGGAGTACTAGGTTCATTAACTCGTTGAGAATCTTGTTCAATTCTTTTATAATGTCCTTCAGGATACAAAGGGTCTTGAGTAGATTTACCACCTCTAGTTGTTACTTCACAAACAAGTTTTTCTTTAGCTATAGAGGCATTCGCTAGCAATTCTTTTTGCACTTTAGTGAGTTGATCTATTTGAGTTTGAACCATATGAAAGTGTTTAATGAGCACTTTAACATCATTAGAAGTTCTATCAACAATATCATGCAAATCACTAATAGCACGAGAATTTTCCATTAAATGATTCTCTATTCTCATATTAAAATTGCATTGCTTAGTAATAAAAGTAT
Organism: Poa annua; assembly: GCA_026929855.1. Classification (NCBI taxonomy): domain Eukaryota; kingdom Viridiplantae; phylum Streptophyta; class Magnoliopsida; order Poales; family Poaceae; genus Poa; species Poa annua. The sequence goes on from CM049434.1 coordinate 61,111,658, forward strand.
CAAATTCATCTAAGCATTGAGCAGGAGGTTTAGAGTAAGGGATATCTCCATCATCAAACCTTTGGAGAGAGTGTACCTCAATTACGGTTGAAGGAGGAATTGGCTTACATAATTCTTCAATAGGAGGTAAATACTTCACATCTTCAGATTTAATACCACTCTCCTTAAGAGATCTTTTAGCTTCCTTCATAATTTCTTCATTTAATTCAATCATACCTCCCTTCTTTGGTGTTGGAGTAGGTTCAGGAATATCCCAATCATCATTATTCTTGCATATCATGGCTAATAATTCCTCAGCCTCTTCGGGAGTCCTTTTCCTGAAAACACAACTAGCAAAACTATCCAGGTATGTCCTAGATTCAGCAGTTAGTCCACTATAAAATATATCAAGTAGATCATTTTTCTCCAAATCATGGTTCGGCTGGCCTCTTAAAATGGAACAAAAGCGTGTCCAAGCTTTAGGCAATTTCTCATCTTCATCTTGATTAAAATTATAGATTCTTAACAAAGCATCATGTTGAGCACTAGCAGGAAAATATTTTTGAAAGAAAGCATCAAGCAAACCCTTAGGACTAGTGATGGAACCAGGAGACAAATTATTATACCAGGTTTTAGCTTCTCCTTTTAATGAAAAAGGAAATATTTTAGCAACAAAGTAAGTGCGTCTTTTAATGTCCTCAGCAAATATTCCACTTAGATCAGACAATATATTCATGTGTTCTACAACACTTTCATTTTCAGTTCCACAAAAAGGTTCTCTTTCAACAATAGCTATATGAGCCAAATCAAGAGAGAAATCATAAGCTTTATCTTTAATGTTTATAGGAGATTTAGCAAACTTAGCATCAGGAGATAATTTATATCTAACAGCACGTTTTTCAACAAGATTTTTAATAGCACTAGCATCTTTAATAGCATTAATTTCTTCAACAAGAGCATCATCAAGATCCACATACATATCATCACGCTCATCATAAGTATCACGTGTAAATTCAGGTGAATTAACAGGTGTTTCAGCATTTTCATCAGGAATTTCAGCATTTTCAATTTGTTTAGATTTAGCAATAGTAGCATCTAAAAAGGGACCTAATGAACCAGTTTCATCAAGAGCAGTAGAAGCATCATCATAAGTAATTTCAGATTCAGCAGTAGTAACAGAACGTGCAGGTTGTGGTGGTGTAACAAACTTACTCATCACAGTTGGAGAGTCAAGAGCAGCAGCGGTACTCAGAGTCGTACCTTTTCTTGTAGTGGATGGCAGTATGGGAAACTTCTTATCAGCAGGTTTTCCCATGATGAATAAATTCCAGCGAACAATATCACACTCAGGTGGGCTTATAAATAAAGCTATGCTCCCCGGCAACGGCGCCAGAAAATAGTCTTGATGACCCACAAGTATAGGGGATCGCAACAGTCTTCGAGGGAAGTAAAACCCAAATTTATTGATTCGACACAAGGGGAGCCAAAGAATATTTATAAGCTTTAATAGATGATTTGTCAGATCAGCTGCACCTGTGGATAGACTTGCTCAGGACAGATTATCAGTAGCAACAGTTTTATAGCAGAGACAGTAGTGAAATAATAGCAGCAGTAGAATTAAGACAGCGATTGTGATTACGGTAGACAGCAGGATTAAAATACTGTAGGCATAGGGACGGATGTACGGGCGTTGCATGGATAAGATAATTCATGTAATATCATAGCATAGGCATTTGCAGATAAATAATATAAAGCATCCAAGTATTAACTAATCATAAGCATGTATTCCAATTTAGTTGTGCGTGCTCGCAATGAGAAACTTGCACATCATCTTTTGTCCTGCCAGCCCGTTTGCAGTGGGGCCTCTAGGGAAACTACTGGCAATTAAGGTACTCCTTTTAATAAAGTACTGGAGCAAAGCATTAACATTCCGTGAACACATGTAATCCTCACATCACAGCCATTCCCTCCGGTTATCCCAATTGCTGTCACTTTGGGGCCATCGGTTCCGGACAATAATATGCGTATACAACTCATAGATATGATCTAAAACAATAATTATCCTCATGATACAATAACATGTTCAGATCTGAAATCATGGCACTCGGGCCCTAGTGTCAAGCATTAAGCATAACGAGTTGCAACAATGACGTAAAACACCGATAACGGATACTAGGCACCATGCCCTAACGATATTACAGCTATTACATGAATGATCTCATCCAATCCCTACCATCCCCTCAAGCCTACAGCGGTGGATTACTCACACATGGATGGGGGAAACATGGATGGTTGATGGAGAGGCGTTGGCGATGACGATGGCGATGATCCCCTTCGATTCCCCGTCCTGACAGGGTGCCGGAACAGAGACTTCTGGTCCCCGAACTAGGGTTCGCAGTGGCGGCGGCGTACGGAGATGTTTCTGGCGAAAGTGGATACCCCCCGTGCGTTTTTAGGTCAGGAGGGTCTTATAGCCGAGAGGGGGTCACGAGGAAGCGACCGAGGCGGTCCCACCGGGTCCTCGCGTGGCCAGGTCCTTGCCGCGTGGGCAGGGGGTGACGCGGCCTCGTCGCTCCCCTCCATTTGATCTTCGTGGTTCCTGGACTCTTCTGGTGAGAAAACGACTCCCAGGTGTTTTTCGGGGTTTTCCATAAAGTTGATATTTCTGCACAAAAACGAGACACCAGGGTAATTCTGCTGAAAACAGCGTTAGTCCGTGTTAGTTGCATTCAAAACACACAAATTAGAGGTAAAACAATAGCAAAAGTGTTCGGGAAAGTAGATACGTTTTGGACGTATCATCGACGAGGTGGTGGAGGCGGTCGAGCCAGTGGTCGTGGGCCTCCGGATTGGGCCGGTAGCGGAGAAGCTCCTGAGCCATGAGCTGCGCAGTGTGTGGACTGGGCTCTGGACGTCCCTGAGAGGACGCGCTTTGGCGCCGAGACGGATGCGAGGACTCAGCGTCCTCGTGGTGCTCGAGGTAGACCTCTTCGTCGTCGCGGCGGTCGCTGTCGCGGTGTTCCTCGCTCTCGGGCTCCTCCACGTGCAGGCCGGTGTTGGCGCGCTCCGCCGTGCGGCTCCCGCGAGGGCGACCGCGAGTGGTGGCGGCACCGGGCTCAATATCAGCCCTGTCAGCTGCGAGCCTGTTGGCGCGTGTCGTGCGAGTGTCCATCATGGCGCGGAGGCTGGTCGAAGGTTGAAGACGCGCCTCAGTCCCCTACCTGGCGCGCCAAATGTCGGAGAGTGACTCCCACGATACAGGGGTGGTCACACTCTGAAGAGTTGTTCGATGGGGGACAGAACGCATTGGTCAAACAACCATCAACCGGCGCGGTGACGGTGCTCGTCGAGCCTGAGGAGGGACAACACGGCAGAGACAGACACCAGCCCGTACCCAGGTTCACGGCCCTCGGAAGGAGGTAACACCGCTACTCCTGCTTGTCTGTATTGCGCTGCAGAGGGTACAATACAATGAGCTTGCCGAGGACTCTCTTATGGCAGTGTGGAGCTCAAGGAGGAAACACTAAGGTCTTCTTCCTCCTCGAGCGTGTTCGGCTAGGCTACACTATGGTAGAGTGCCAAAGGTCCAATCGATGCGAATCGGGGAACCAGGCGTCCGGGGCTCGATCGATCGATCGATCCCCTGCTACGGAGGTGCTCCCTCTTCTTTTATAGGCGCCCCGGGCCTCATCCCTGCGTCCTGCCCGGTGGAAGGGTTCCCACATGGCGATGAAATGGAGGGGCGGGGTGCACCGCAGCTGGGTTGTCCATGGACCCGGTCCATGGTCGTAAAGCCTGCCCTTGAGGCAGGAAGACCACCGTCCGCGCAGGACGGCCAGCTGGTGCCGCAGAGATCGTGGGGGCGCCCACGGTGACGTCGTCGTTGGAGCGTAGCGCCGGCCATCCGCTTTATCACCAAAGGGGAAATCTTCGTAGTCCGGTGCGGGGGGCACAGCTTTGTTGACTCCTTTAATCACCAGAATGGCAACTGCGGCGTCGTCGTCACCGCGCGCAGGCGCGCGCGTCACTCTGCGGCCGCGGCAGAGGCCATGTGCGCTCTGCGGCGGTTGCTTCACAGCGAAGTATCTCTACAAGGCCTGAGCGGCCTTGTGGAGGGTTTTGTGTTGGCTCTCTCCAAGGGAGAGAGCCTTGTAGAGGGGCAGTCGCGGGGGGAGCCTCTTCAGGCCTTCGCTGCCCTTCAAGCCCTCTCGAGGACTTCTCCCCTCGAGAGTCTCTCCCAGTGTTTGGCTTGGTCCTTAGTCGTTCTTCGATACCGTCACGTGCGAGGGCTGTGGAGAGTGGGCCCCACACACCCTGGATTCCACTGGGCCGACAATCATGACGAAGGAGATGTCGGCGGACAAGATGATCATGACGAAGGAGATGTCGGCGGACAAGATGATCATGATGACCATGGGGGAGATGGCGGTGGAGAAGACGCGAACACGGAGAACACGCTAATGTCGGCCTTACGGGACTCTCATGTTCAAGAACTGCTCCTCCAGGAAACGAGCAACGCCAGAGAGAAAGCCAAACTGGCGCAAATGGAGATCGACGGGAAGACTCCGTTGTATCCTGGGTGCCGGCTAGAGGATATGCGCTTGCAAGTAACGCTTGATGCTCTGGAGATGAAGGCGCAAAGCAAATGGACCGCCGTGAGCTTCACGAAGAGCATGAAATTCATGCACGATCGTCTTCCCGAGGGGAACACATTGCCAAAAAGCATCGAGGAGGCCAAGAAAGTCGTGTACCCACTTGACTTACCGCACGTCAAATACCATGCCTGCATCAATGATTGTGTAATTTACCGGGGAGAGTACAAGGACATAACCAAATGTCCGGTGTGCGACCAAGGACGGTACAAGGGTGCTAACAAGAAAGTTTCTCGAAAAGTTGTATGGTACTTTCCTATCACTCCCCGTCTGCAGCGGTATTTTGTGGACCATAAGGAAGCAAAGCTAATGCAATGGCACGCGGAAAGGGAGAAGCCCGAAGAAGATCCGGAGAAGGGAAGGATCCGGTCACACCCTTCAGATGCCCTCCAGTGGGAAGCATTGGACGCCTTTCAAAATTTCGGAGGCGACGCAAGGAACGTCAGGCTGGGTATGAGCACCGATGGACTCAATCCGTTCGGCAACCAGAGTAGCACGCATAGCACCTGGCCCGTGTTTGTATGGCCTTACAACCTCCCCCCTTGGCTGTGCACGAAGCAAAGGTACATACACATGAGCATTCTCATCCAGGGGCCGAAACAACCGGGTGTCGACATACATCTGTATCTCACACTGTTGAAAGAGGAGTTAGCCACGTTGTGGGAGACGCCAGCCCGTACGTGGGATGCCTACACTAGAGAATATTTCGACATGAGAGCCGCCTTGTTCACGACGGTGCAGGACTATCCTGGTTGCTCATACGTATCGGCCCAGGTAGGCCACGGATTCTGTGCATGTGTCAGGTGCATGGATGGGACCCCGCATCTCCAGCTACCAAAGGATGGGTCTTCGAAAACCGTGTACCCAGGTGCTCGACGGTGGCTTCGCATGGATCACCCGTGGAGGAAACGCGGTGACCTGTTCGATGGTGAGAACGAGCTCGAAAGAGCCCCGCGCGAGAGGACCGGCACTGAAATCGACGAGCTTTTGAGAAAATGGGAGGAGTGCCCTGCTCCTGGAAAGAAGCGACCGAGGGTTGATCCCCTGCTGGGTGTATGGAAAGCGAGGTCTGTTTTCCACGACTTGCCGTACTGGAAGGTCCTTAAAGCGCCATATAGCCTCGATATGATGCACATTATGAAGAATGTCACCGAGAGTCTACTTGGCACTCTTTCCAACATGCCGGAAAAGTCCAAGGATGGGACGAGAGCAAGATACGTTCTGAAATGGCTCGGCATCAAGAAAGATCTACAGGCACCCGACAGTGATGACGACGATGACGCTGATGATGATCAGACGGAAGGGACTCAAGGTCGCCGCAAAAGCGCAAAGAAGAACACGGTGGTGCTCCCCCCTGCCTGCTACACTATGAGTCCGGTGGAGCTCGAGCAGTTCTACAAGTGCCTCGTAGGAGTCAAATTTCCTCACGGTTACGCGGGGAAGATCAGCAGATATCTGGACGCGACGAAGAAGAGGTTCACCGGGATGAAGTCTCACAATTGTCACGTGCTGATTACGCAGATAATTCCCGTTGCGATCCGAGGGATAATGGACGATCACGTCCGAGATACGCTACTTGCCCTGTGCAACTTTTTCGACGTCATCAACAGGAAGTCGATCGGTGTGAAGCAGCTCGACAGGCTACAGGAAGAGATCGTGCTGATACTATGCGAGCTTGAGATTTACTTCCCGCCCTCTTTCTTTGATATCTACGTGCATCTTCTTCTCCATGTCGTTGAGGACATCAAGCAGCTCGGGCCGACGTTCCTGCACTACATGATGCCATTCGAAAGGCAGAACGGTGTCATGAAAGGATACGTTCGCAACAGGGCTCGTCCGGACGCAAGCATGGCCAAGGACTTTCTAACCTACGAGTGCATCTCCTTCTGCCAGAATTATCTAAGCAACGAGAACGAGGATGTTGGTCTGCCCACCAGGAAGCACCTCGGCAGGCTCGGTGGACTTGGTCACCGCGAGGTCTGCCACTCACTCTTTGTCGGCATTCATGGTCGAAGAGAAGACCTCGACAGGGCTCACCGGGTCGCGCTACAACACTTACAATTGATCGAACCTTGGGTGGAGAAGCACAAGAGCTTAATCGAGCAGAATTACATCGAGCTGGGTCGGCAGAGGAAGAATGGAGACGTATCCAAAGAGCACAACTCCAGCTTCACACGTTGGTTCAAGAAAAGGCAACTGTTTCAAGCAGCGAGCATAACACCATCTACGGAAGATGAAGAACTCATATTCTCCTTATCACAGGGCCCCGGACAGAACGTAAGGACCTATCAGGCGTACGACATCAACGGTTACACATTCTACACCGAGGAAAAGGACAAGAATAGTGAATATCAAAACTCAGGAGTAACTATGCTATCCTACGGTGATGACGAGGCTACTGTCAAGGAAAGATTCTTCGGAAGGATCGAGCAGATATGGGAGCTCAACTACTGTGGAGAGTTGGTGCCAATGTTCCGTGTAAGATGGGCCAAGGACGTCGTGAAAGAAGGCCGGTATTTCACCACCATGGTAATACCCGATGCCAAATCGAAGAAAGCCTCTGCGAAAAACGAGCCATGGGTACTCGCTAGCCAAGTTGAGCAATGCTTCTTCATTACCGACCCGTCAAAGCCTAGCCGTGTTGTCGTGAGGAGGGGCAAGAGGAGCATCATCGGAATGGACGGAGACGCCAACGAGGAAGACTTGGATGGCGATCCGAAGATCGGGGAGGAATTCGACAAGTTCTTCGACAAGCCGACTACGAGCAAAAACACAAGGAAAACCTCCCTACCTACTAAAGGTTGTCCGTTCAAGCGAAGAAATCTCAAGTTGCCCGGCCTAAAGTATTCAACCGCGAAGAAGGGAAAGAAGAAGAGAAGCTAGCTCTCGAAACCAGCCGGGATCGACGAAGAATTTTTTGGTGTATTACTTTTTGTGCGTGTGTACACATGTGAGATGAGAGAAGAAGACTTTTTTGGTGTGTGTGAGACAATGCAAGCATTTATATGCATGTGTATATCATGAATCTTTAAATATATATACTTTTTTGGTGTATTAATATATGTGGCAACAAATTTGTGTGTTTGTTTTTTCCTTAAAATATGTGTGTTTCTTCTTTCTTTAAATATAACAAAAAATATAACTATAAAAATAGAACTATAAAAAAAAATGTGACACAATTCTGTGGCGCACCCACACTAATATGCGCCACAGAATCCCACAATTCTGTGGCGCATGTCCCACGGTGCGCCATAGAATTCCCTATTTTTGTGGCGCATGGACGACTGGATGCGCCACAGAATCCCTCTGTTTTGTGGCGCAGCGGCCTAAGTATGCGCCACAGAATATAGTTACCCCCACTTACATGTGAGGCCGCCCCCACGCATGCCTCCTTCTTCCTCGAAACTGCTAAGTCCAAAATCGCCGCGCCCTCGACCCTGCAACCGCCACCGCGACCTCGTCCACCCGCCGCCACGCTCCACCACCGCCGAGATCGACCACCCGCCACCGCGCTCCCCCACCGCCGCCGCCGACGAAGAAGAGCCACCGGCCTCGCACCTCCCCTCCCTCCGAGACACCGGCGACGTCCTCCTCCACCGCCTTCGACCTCCCCTACGTCCTCCCCTCCCCAAGGTGACTCCCCTCTCCCCCTACTCCCTCCCCAACCGAACCACCGTAGCCAAAGTGTCCGATGAAATGTCTACGACATTTTTTTGCAAAATGTGCACTGTTGGTCTTGTTGCAAAATGTGCAGGCTTGGAAAGAGATGCAATTGTGTCAATTTTTGAGGAATTCCGAAGTTGCAATTGTGTCATACCATCGTGTATGTGGTTGTTGCCGGCATCGCAAGTTTTGAAGTTTTATGTACTTGATATGCAAGAACTGTGTGCATTCTGTCATACCATCGTGTATGTGGATGTTGCCGGTTTGCGATTCCGGCAACATGATTTGTGAAATGTTTGCAGGTACCCCGTGAGGCCCTTGAGATTGCCGGAACATTGATTAACTTCCGTTCCGGCAAATTCGGGTACTCCATATGTCCCTTTTTTAGCAAAGGTTATGCCGAAATTTTTCGTGAATTTTACCTGTTGTGAACGAGCCGGCGCCACAAGCACCCGTTGCCAGGACCCGGAAGGAAGCGTCGGTCGTCGCCACCACAAGCCGACACCAAATACTGTTGGGAGAGTCTGCACCGCAACAAGCCAAAGACAAAGCCGTTGCGCCTCAACTTCAAGTCATCGACTATGATCATGATGATGATAATAATGGCGACGACGTCGATGGCTTCCACAACACTGGCGCCTTGGATGGTTCGTACATGCCTCCTTTGGATGACGAACACTTCCGCGGCCCCCGCATTATGCCTATTCGTCCCACTTCATGCTCGCAGCGCCTGAACTTCCATGGTTTATCTCAAGACACGCCTCCGGAGGCCGGCGATCAAGCTGAACAGGCTAACATTTTCAGCCCTGGCACACTGCATAAGTCGATTCACGATGTGCAATCCCCAGAGGTGAAGAAGAAGCACAGGAAGAGAAGTAAGCCAGGTGCCTCTGCGAGCCAGCCACCTCCTAGGACTGTCCGGGATGAACAAATGGTTCCACCACGTCGTGATGGCTTGACACGAATGCATGAAGCTGGTAAACCGATACTGCCTCCGAAGCTGCTCCGCATCGCACAAGGATCCATGAAAGCTTTACATGATGCTATCTTGACGCTAGAGGGCATCCTTCTTAAAGACGAGGACCCAAATTACCCGGTGTTCACGTGCAAGGTGCCAAAGGGCATGAACTTTGTCGATGAAGCCCCTGCGGATGTAATCTTTATAGCCTTCGAGGACGTCTTCAAGCTGTTTCACTCTAGACGGCTGGACTATAACTTGGTCCGTCTATACGCGCTCAATCTGGCGGTGAAGATCAAGAGAGAGACAAACCCGTACGTCGCGGTAGCGGATCCCTACTACATGCGTGACAGCCAGCTGGTTGAAGGATCAGGGAGACGGATCATGGCGAGGGAGTACCTCCAAAGCTTCATGCTGAAAAACATGAGCAAGAACAGCCATCTTGTGCCTTTCTTTTGCAAGTAAGTACACATCCGCTCGTCGATGTCGTAACTTATGTTTTCCCATAGAGTCGTTCCATTCCTTATCATGAATTTCCTACATTCCATTTGAATTGCGTTAATTAAGCAGGGACAAGTACGCAGTACTCATCGCCGTAAACCTGAGGTGGTCCATTGCCACTTATTTCGACTCGGGGAGTTCGGTTATAGAGAAAGACTACACCCGAATAAAGGGTGTTCTCGATGAGGCTCTCGAGATCTACGCCCGTAATGGAGGCACCTTCGAAAAGAAGTGTGAATTCTTCAACAAGAACAAGACACACAAGTTCATGCATGTCACCGAGTTCCCTTGCATCAAGGAGCACTCTGAGAGCGTGAAGGAGGCGTTCTACGTCATCCATCAACTTAAAGGGTATGTTGAGGAAGCAGATGCCATGAGGTTTCCAAATAAACTCCGGGAATGGACCAAAAATATGGGGGAAATCTCTGATGCTGATCTTAGAGAAGACTTCCATCGCACCCAGATGAAGTTATCACATATCATCCTCCAGGATGTCATGGCAACCGCAGGGCCCCTCCACTACCCTAGAGGTAGGATGCATTACAAAACTGCGCCTAGCTAGCTGCTTGCCTCACTCGCAAGAAGTGTTTTCTTTATTGCACTTAGATGAATTATTCACACTCTATTTATGTTATTAACTGATACTTACCAATCCATCTCCAGGTTTGACTAAGAGGGAGATCGAAGAACACCTAGCATTGCAGCAGGACACCAGGACATGGACGACGAAGGAAATGTACAAACCGTTCCCAGCGCCAATGCAGAACTAGGCTACGTGATCGTGTTCTCCCGCTGATATGTACTCTATTTGATCACATTATATGTATGAAATGATGTGAACTTTTGTATTTCGGGCTCCATTGTATCAAGACTTTGTGTGTAAAACGTGTGGGACTTGTTACTATATGTATGCATGTATCTTGGGCTCTAAGTAATGTCATTTGTCTGTTTTCATCTTCTGTTTCAAATATATCATTGTTTCTAATATCTGTATAAATCATGTATAAATCCTGTCTATTTAACAGTAGCTGCAGCAAAATTCGAAATAATGTAAATACATTTTGTGGCGCATGGTTCTGTTATTTTGTGGCGCACCTGTATCTGTGGCGCACTATATATGCGTGTGCCACTAATATGTTTCTATGGCGCACTGAGCTGGATGCGCCAGAGAAATGCTATTTTTCTGTGGCGCACCGAGGGGGTGCGCCACAGAAATATAATTTAGTGGCGAGATTTCTGTGGCGCACCCCCCATTTCCCTGGGTGCGCCACAAAAAGACTTTTCCATGCGCCACTTGTAGCCCTTTTTCCACTAGTGCTACCTCTGTAGCAATTGCTTTGTATCTTTATTTTATAACATTGCTGTGTCAAGTTAAGACTCTAGTAGAAAGTTGATGCTAGATTTGGATTTCTGCGCAGGAACAGTTTTTCTGCTCTCCACCGTTTAATTCGTAAGAATTCACAGAAAAAACAAAATGACCTGGGACTTTTTGTGCGTGATCCTCAGATATGTACGCAACTTTCATTAGTTTTGAGTTTTCTGATTTGAGCGAGTAAAGTGCCTCGAAAAAATTCGTCTTTACGGACTGTTCTGTTTTTGACAGATTCTGCCATTTATTTTGCAATGCCTCTTTTGCTGTTTTTGAATGGATCTTTTTGTTCCATGAAGTATCAATGGCTGTAGCTAATATCTAGTAGCATTGGTAGAAATTGTGTCCATGCAGAATATAGGAACTTTTGATTATGCACTAATCCTCTAATGAAGTTTACTTTGAGTTTGGTGTGGAGGAAGTTTTCAAGGATCAAGAGAGAAGGATGATGTGATGTGATGTGATCAAGAAGATGAAAGAGCCTAAGCTTGGGGATGCCCCCGTGGGCCACCCAAGCATATTTTAAGAAGACTCTAGCGTCTAAGCTTGGGGATGCCCAAGGCATCCCCTTCTTCATCAACAAACTATCAGGTCCTCTCTAGTGAAACTATATTTTAATTCCGACACATCTTATGTGCTTTACTTGAAGCGTCTGTTTGTTTTTGTTATTGTTATTTTCATTCTATGAATAAAATGGATCCTAGCATTCCTTTGTGGGAGAAAGACACGCTCCGCTTTTTCTTATGAATACCCGTATTCTTCACTTATATTTGTTGAGTATTCTTCTATGTTACTTCAATGCTATTTGCTCTTGTTTTTCATGCATTTCTTGTTAGAGCTATTAGTTTTCTTATGTTATACTCTCATGTCTCATTGATAAATACTTGGAGAGTTTATATTTAAATAAGTTGATTGGTGTTTGGTTGGAAATAGAAAATGCTAAATGTGGTAGATGGTATAATGAAAAGATATACATGCTCTTATGGATTGTTATCTCGTATGTTGTGGTGCTTGGCAATTGTTTTGAGCTCTCAAGTAGATCATGTTTAAGCTTTTACATCATGTAGTTAAAACCCATTAGTGAAGAACTACCATAAAACTTGTTGAAATTTGGTTTGCATGTTTGGTATCTCTAAGGTCTAGATATTTTCTAGTAAAGGTGTTTGAACAACAAGGAAGACAATATAGAGTTTTGTATTGCTTGCAATATGTTTTTATATACGTCTTGTTGTCATAGTTTATACTTGTGTTTGCTTCAAATAACCTTGCTAGCCAAAGCCTTGTACTTAGAGGGACTGCTTCTCGTGCATCCAAAATCTTGAGCTAAAACCCATGCCATTTGTGTCCACCATACCTACCTACTACATGGTATTTCCTGCCATTCCAAGCAAATACTTCGTGTGCTACCTTTTATTCAAAACTTATTATCCCTTATTTGTGTCAATGTTTATTAGCTCATGAGGAAGTATGTGGTGTTGCGGATATCAACCCTGTCATTTGCTTTTAGACAGACTTTCACCAACCAGACTAGTGGCATATACACCGCTTATCCATTAATTTTACAAAAAGAGCTGGCAAATGGGGTGCCCAGTCCCAATTAATTGCAACTTTAACCGCTGCATTCTCTTCACATTTTTGCCCTGATCTAATCAGCAAGCAACGATACTTGTTTTTAACTACATGTGTAAACAAAAGAGATAAGAGGGATGATCTGCCTTGCTGGTAGAAATAACGTCCTTCAATGGGAGCCGCTCTTGCAAGTTTGGTTGACAAGGGGGGGGGGGGTGCCCATTACCATTCGTTGACAACGACAAACACCACTCAAAAACTTACTTTTATGCTCTCTATATGATTTCAAAAACCTATAAAAACTAAAAAGCTCTAGCACATGTTTGTATCCCTGCTTCCCTCTGCGAATGGCCTATCTTTTACTTTATGTTGAGTCAGTTTACCCACTTCTTTCTACCTTAGAAGCAAACACTTGTGTCAACTGTGTGCAACAATTCTTATATGCTTACTTATTGCACTTGTTATACTTCTTTGTGTTGACAACTATCTATATGATATACATGTTCAAAGTTGAAAGCCAATGCTGAAACTTATATCTTCCTTTGTGTTGCTTCAATGCTCTTTTACTTAGAAACTATTGCTTTATGAGTTAACTCTTATGCAAAACTTTTTGAGGCTTGTTTGAAAGTACTATCCATGAAAAGTTTTTACTTATATGATGTAGTTGTTTACTCCTTGTCTATTTGTTAGCAAACTATAGACCATTGCCTTGAGTCACTTCATTCATAACATGAGCTTTACATTATTATATGATCAAGATTGTGTGAAAGCATGTCACTTCAGAAATTATTCTTGTTATCGTTTTACCTACTCGGGATGAGTAGAACTAAGCTTGGGGATGCTTGATACGTCTCAAACGTATCTATAATTTCCTATATTCCATGCTTATATTATACCCATGACTACATGTTTTATATACACTTTATATGGTTTTTATGCATTTTCTGGGACTAACCAATTATCAAGATGCCGCAGTTCCAGTTCCTTGTTTTCTGCTGTTTTTGGTTTCAGAAAAACTGTTAAGGAAATATTCTCGGAATTGGACGAATCAAAAGCCGAAGTCCCTATTTTTCGCAGGAGCTTCCAGAACACCAAAGACGAGATGGAGTGGGGCCACGAGGCGCCCACACAATGTGCCAGCGCGGGTCCCCTCCCTGGCCGCGCGGCCACGTGGTGTGGGGCCCTCGGGCCTCCACCGCCTTCGCCCTTTCGCCTACTTATACCCCCCGGCAGATCAAGACCTAGGACCCGACCACTTTTCCACGATACGTTCGGAGCCGCCGCCGCCGTCAACCCTAGTTCGGGAGGGTTCAGAAGCTCTTCCCGGCACCCTGCCGGAGAGGGGAATCATCACCGGAGGGCTCTACATCATCATGCCCGCCTCCGGACTGATGCGTGAGTAGTTCATCCTTGGACTACGGGTCCATAGCAGCAGCTAGATGGTTGTCTTCTCCTATTGTGCCATCATGTTTAGATCTTGTGAGCTGCCTATCATAATGTAGCGGACCCGCACTTAGAAAATGGCAAGTCCCTGTGTATAGTGCAAATCCCTGGATCGATTCGTTTGCACACACAGTTTACGATGTAATATCACAACAAAGTATCAATTTTATTACATCGATGATCCAGACTTACAAAATATTCATTACAAATTGCATAGCATAAAGATAGCTTTGCAGAGTAAAGCAGCGGAAATACAATAACAGTGAGTCTCCATCATCTTCATGTTGCCACAGGCGAAAACATGTTGGTTGCAGACTCGAAACCTTTAAACGACACCTCACTCGTCATCTGAACAATCTGCAATAAGAAAAATATTGCAACAACGTGGGTCAGATTCCATTAAAAATGGATCTGGCAAGTGACACTATGGTGGACACTTAATGGAAAAACTCTAATAACCTATATGCATATTTGGCTGGTGGAGTTCAAGGCTATTTTGCATAAAGCCAAATTTTCCTAACTCTTTTGAAAACACTTTTCTTCTATTCGAGACATCCGTGGCATGAAATCCACTGTCTCATTCTACCCTTGTTCACCCTTCAAGTTTTTAACTTAGAAATTGGAATGGTGGGATCCTCCGTTGACGTCCTTGATCAGCTGCTCAAATTGTCCGTACCGGGGACACGGCTAAGTACTTAGATTTTACACTCTGCAGAGGTTGTGCACGTTCACCATTGTACCCATTCAGCCCAAACTATCCTCTACACTCTGGAGGTGATAAGGAAAAGGAGAAAAATGAGACGAGATCTTTCAGAAGCATTTTCCCTCCCCATACTGGCTTGACCCGTTCCACCTAACACCATCTACATCTGCTTGTCAAGCCGGGGCGAGTCCACGCAACTTAGTTGATCAAGCCAGAGCCCATATTGGCAATGGCTGCACTGGAAGCAATCTTCACTTGGAGTAACTTCAAATCCCTTTGTTCCTGGGTGGCAATCCACAAGTGTACTCTCAGGTGAAAACCACCATGCTCACGGCCCTAAGTATAGTAGAAACTACCTTAGGCGAAGACAACCACAAGCACAGCCCTGAGTAGCCACTCAACATAAACCATACCAACCCATCCACCCAGGTGTTTCATTAACTTAGTGGATGTGTACCCTCAGGTGAAAACCACCATGCTCACGGCCCTAAGTATAGTAGAAACTACCTTAGGCGAAGACAACCACGAGCACAGCCCTGAGTAGCCACTTAACAATTTGTAAAACTTTTCATCAATTGCATAGCATCAATATTTCTACTAAGTTATTTCATAGGTACCTAGACACATAGGAATAAGGATTCTACTCTAAACAGTCTTTGCATAGCAGTACTATCCAACACATGCTTATAGAAAAATACTCTAAGTCATGCATATAGAAAATAGTAGGAGGTTTATGAATGTGCCACTTGCCTTTGGAAGTTGTCGGTGCTCACAACTCTTTTCAACGTAACTCGGGGCTCTCCGTTCAATCTAAACAATACAAACAACAATACAACAATCAACATAAAACAAAACAACACCACGCATACAAACACATACATAATGAACAAACAAGTTTCATAAAACTTCTAAGGAAAATATGTCATGCATGATGTGCAAAATATTTCTAAGGACTAGAGATGCATATCATGCCAATAAAATATTCTAAGTTAATGCAAGGCAAATATGTTGATAAAAAATGACTAAGGACCAAGGTCATAAGTTGGGCAAAATACTTTGCTATAAATCAAATTGAATAAGTTGTAAGGCTGCTCCAAGTCTTCACATGCTTCTCGAAGTCTTCAACTCCCTTGTAGCTTTAATCATCTTCAATTTGCACTCCAAGTCTATTTTTTTAAGGTGATCAACAATTATTAACAACTCTTTGTAAATTGGATATTCACTATAGTGAGAGAGACAGACACCCGGCCAGCCACTTTTGTTGTGGGACAGGTCTCATGTACGTGGACATGTAAAGTTTGTCTCCGGGCCGCTTCATCTCACTATGCCGCTAGGATCCAACATACTCAAAGGTGGTAATATCATGATCAAAAAGGGGTTTATGTCCAAAGTGAAGGAGGGATGGGAAGGGCAGAAAAAGGTAAAGAGAAGGATGTAGTTGGTCTTCCAGGCTTCCTCGTAACTTTCTTTTTTGTGATGTCTTCATTGAAATTTGTAGACTTCATGGTTCTCCATACTTGATGGTTTTGATATCACCAGGGCTGGTCTTGGATTAACTTAGCCACCACGAAGTCTAAGAGAGAAGAAAGAAAGAGTGAGAGACTTAGAGAAATAAAGGGGGTTGGTCTTCTTGAAGTTTCTCTTGATTTTCTTCTAAGTGCTTCTACTACTCGGAGATGCTTCCGGAGTCTGTTTTCTTCTAAGTCTTCTTTGGTCTTCTAGCTTCATGTTGAGAATCCCAAGTGTCTAAGTGCATGGCACTTTACGAAAACACCATGTCGAACTAAACCTAACTTAGAGAAGGAATAGGGAGAAGTTTTCCTATGCGGAGTATAACTATATAATAAAATATTCTATGCATGCAATGCACTCTTTAATTTCAAGAAAACATTTGTAGCAATTGGATTTATTCAAAAATAATGTTTCTATCAAAAGTTATGTAAAAAATACTCAAACTACTCAAATTAAACTTATAATTGTTAAATCGTCAAAATAATTCTCAAAAGTATTTTCTAACAGAGGCATCATTTAGCACATATACTAAGGTTTCTAAAACAATTTTATTTACAATTTTTGAACTTATAGATTTAAAGTTATGACAAATTTACTCAAACTCTAAATTTGAAATTTGAATCTATTTAAACTAAGTCAAAACGGAAAACTAACAGTGCTAAAATATTCTACAATTCAAGGGCTTTCCAAATATATAACGTTTGCTAAATTTGGCCAAACCAATAAAAAGTTATAATGAATCTAAGGTGTGGGGGTTTTTCTGTAAAACTGCCCGATTAAATCTAATAAGAAAAATTAAATTCCACGCGACGCTGACTGGGCTGCTGACTGGATGCTGACGCGGCGTACCGGTTCGAAAAAAAAAAAGATCTAATCCTAGCCGCAAGATTTAAATCGGACGGCACCGGGGCGAGGACCAAACCTGGGCGGCGCGTTTCGCCGGAGACGAGGCAGGTGGCGGCGCGACGGCTCGGCCGGGGACGACTTCGTCGATCCCGCTATCCCCCTGCTCCGGGATGAAGTCGTCGGCGTGCAGCACGACACGGTGAGCGCGGGGACGTGGTCGGCGTGGAGCGGCTCGTCTCGGGGTGGCTTGGGGAAGCGGCCGGAGGTGCGCCCTTCTCCGGCGAACTCGGTTGGTGCGTGCCCCGCACAACTAGCAGGAGAGGAGAGGCGGGGGAGGCTTCTAAGGTTGCGCACGAGCGAGGGGAAGAGGTTAAGCACGGTCTCGGGTGTGGGGGCTTCCTCTTCTCGCCGGAATTGAGAAAATCGGTGGCGGCGGCTCGCGGACTCCGGCGAGGAAATTTAGCGGCCTCGGGGCATATTGGAGAGGGCTTTTGGGGGTAAATGGAGGAGGAGGTTGAGTTATTTCTATAGAACCCAACGGTGCTTCATTTGGTGCAGTAATTTGCCCGAAATCAATCGGAGATTACATTCTTCCAAAAACGGCCGAGTCTAATGGCGGACGAAATTAGAGCATTTTAGAACGTTTCGGATGGGGCTTTTGTGGGGGAATGAAATAGGAGATCATGCGCTTTAAGTAGGAAGAAACGTCACATGAATTGGTGGAGTAAAACGCCCGCAATCAACTCGAGAAGAAACGCACAAATCAATGGACACGGGAGTGATTTCCGTCCGTGCTGGAGGTTGATGACGATGATGTCATCGATGACGTCATCAATTTTTCTTTTTCTATTTTCTGGTTTTTCTTATTTATTTCATATCTTTTGTTTTAAGTGTCCAAATGAAGTCAAATAAATTTCTAAAAATTTGTAAAAACAATATCTTTGTGTTAACCCAGTTGTGGGCATGTTTTAAACAATTTTAAAAAAATCAAAATTTTGAAATATTGATTAACTACAAATTTGACACATTATGTCAAATTTGAAAATATGGCTTAATAAAATTTATTTTTGGCTAAATAAAATTTATAAAAATACAACACTTATATAAGTTTAAAATTAAGTTATTTAAACTCATTTTCCAATATTAAATCATTTTTAGCTTTAGTACAATATTAATAACATAACACCACTATTTGAAATGAAAAGGGGGAAATATAATGTATTCATTTTTAATTCAAAATGCTTTGTTTACCATTAAGTTTTATATTATGATAAATCATTTGAAACTCCAACCTTTGGAAAATATTCTAGATTTATTTCATTTCTTATATTGAATATATTCATGAAAATCAATTTATGTCTTGAAAATTAATGAAAATCATTTAAGGTATTGAAATGCCCAATTGGATAAATAATTAATTATAAAATCTATGAAGTTTTTAAAGATATAAACTATAGACTTGTAATTTCCAAAACTATGTTTTGAACTCAGGTAAAAGAATGAAAACCATTTTATAAAGTTGTCATACTTTAATTAACTTTTAGGTACTTTGCAAAGATGATTTTTTTTGAGTTTAATAATTAGTCAAAGGTTAAATATTCAAAATCAACAAATGAAACATTTTATAAGATGAAGGTGTATTTGAATAATTTTAATTTATCTTGCCAAATATAATGGTTTCTATTATAATTTTAGTATTTTATTTTAATAAAATCAAAAGTTTCAAATTTTAGTGATTTTCAAACATTCCAAAATATTGGGATGTTACAGACTACCACCCTTAAAAGGAATCTCGTCCCCGAGATTCGGAGAGGCTAGAAAGAAAAGGGAAATGCTTGGAATGATTCTGATAATTCAAGAGGGGGAGTAATCCAGCTGTTGACACGGAAATTGCAACCAGTAGAGAATGATTCCGCTGATTGGGAATGCTAGAAAGAAAGATAGGCTTGGATCTCCAGGTTTAGGCAACGGGGTTTGAATTATCTGGGTGGGCTACCACCCTTAAAAAAAATTTGTTGGTAGTCAAACATTCTAAGCCATACAAGAAGATAAGGCAATTCATTTTACAAACAATATCTAACAGGCATCAAGCAAAATGATTCAATACAAACAAAATAATCAGTATTGTCACACAGCTTAAGTTGGTATGATCAATACACTAACACGATATCGTTATTCTAATTAAGTGGTGGTCTCAGTCTATCTCCTTGAGGGCTTCATTTTCTTCTTCAACTTTCTTCAAAATCTTCTAAGTGTTTGATCTCTGAATCTGGATTCTTCAATGTTCTTCCATGCAGGTAGTGCTTCATGTTGAATCGTAGAATTTTATATGAAGCTGCAGACTTTGACTTTAAAGACATGGTCATCTAAAACAAGAGAAGATACTTAGAAAGAAATAGTTAAGATGGTTACAAGAATGGTGTTTGAAAAGTTTTCTTTTTAGTAAACTGAATAAAAATAGATTTTCAATCCTATGGCCAAACCTATTTCTATCCAGACTTAGGGGTTTCGAACCTACAGGCAACACAGTGCTCTGATACCATCTGTAGCGGACCCACACTTAGAAAATGGCAAGTCCCTGTGTATAGTGCAAATCCCTGGATCGATTCGTTTGCACACACAGTTTACGATGTAATATCACAACAAAGTATCAATTTTATTACATCGATGATCCAGACTTACAAAATATTCATTACAAATTGCATAGCATAAAGATAGCTTTGCAGAGTAAAGCAGCGGAAATACAATAACAGTGAGTCTCCATCATCTTCATGTTGCCACAGGCGAAAACATGTTGGTTGCAGACTCGAAACCTTTAAACGACACCTCACTCGTCATCTGAACAATCTGCAATAAGAAAAATATTGCAACAACGTGGGTCAGATTCCATTAAAAATGGATCTGGCAAGTGACACTATGGTGGACACTTAATGGAAAAACTCTAATAACCTATATGCATATTTGGCTGGTGGAGTTCAAGGCTATTTTGCATAAAGCCAAATTTTCCTAACTCTTTTGAAAACACTTTTCTTCTATTCGAGACATCCGTGGCATGAAATCCACTGTCTCATTCTACCCTTGTTCACCCTTCAAGTTTTTAACTTAGAAATTGGAATGGTGGGATCCTCCGTTGACGTCCTTGATCAGCTGCTCAAATTGTCCGTACCGGGGACACGGCTAAGTACTTAGATTTTACACTCTGCAGAGGTTGTGCACGTTCACCATTGTACCCATTCAGCCCAAACTATCCTCTACACTCTGGAAGTGATAAGGAAAAGGAGAAAAATGAGACGAGATCTTTCAGAAGCATTTTCCCTCCCCATACTGGCTTGACCCGTTCCACCTAACACCATCTACATCTGCTTGTCAAGCCGGGGCGAGTCCACGCAACTTAGTTGATCAAGCCAGAGCCCATATTGGCAATGGCTGCACTGGAAGCAATCTTCACTTGGAGTAACTTCAAATCCCTTTGTTCCTGGGTGGCAATCCACAAGTGTACTCTCAGGTGAAAACCACCATGCTCACGGCCCTAAGTATAGTAGAAACTACCTTAGGCGAAGACAACCACAAGCACAGCACTGAGTAGCCACTCAACATAAACCATACCAACCCATCCACCCAGGTGTTTCATTAACTTAGTGGATGTGTACCCTCAGGTGAAAACCACCATGCTCACGGCCCTAAGTATAGTAGAAACTACCTTAGGCGAAGACAACCACGAGCACAGCCCTGAGTAGCCACTTAACAATTTGTAAAACTTTTCATCAATTGCATAGCATCAATATTTCTACTAAGTTATTTCATAGGTACCTAGACACATAGGAATAAGGATTCTACTCTAAACAGTCTTTGCATAGCAGTACTATCCAACACATGCTTATAGAAAAATACTCTAAGTCATGCATATAGAAAATAGTAGGAGGTTTATGAATGTGCCACTTGCCTTTGGAAGTTGTCGGTGCTCACAACTCTTTTCAACGTAACTCGGGGCTCTCCGTTCAATCTAAACAATACAAACAACAATACAACAATCAACATAAAACAAAACAACACCACGCATACAAACACATACATAATGAACAAACAAGTTTCATAAAACTTCTAAGGAAAATATGTCATGCATGATGTGCAAAATATTTCTAAGGACTAGAGATGCATATCATGCCAATAAAATATTCTAAGTTAATGCAAGGCAAATATGTTGATAAAAAATGACTAAGGACCAAGGTCATAAGTTGGGCAAAATACTTTGCTATAAATCAAATTGAATAAGTTGTAAGGCTGCTCCAAGTCTTCACATGCTTCTCGAAGTCTTCAACTCCCTTGTAGCTTTAATCATCTTCAATTTGCACTCCAAGTCTATTTTTTTAAGGTGATCAACAATTATTAACAACTCTTTGTAAATTGGATATTCACTATAGTGAGAGAGACAGACACCCGGCCAGCCACTTTTGTTGTGGGACAGGTCTCATGTACGTGGACATGTAAAGTTTGTCTCCGGGCCGCTTCATCTCACTATGCCGCTAGGATCCAACATACTCAAAGGTGGTAATATCATGATCAAAAAGGGGTTTATGTCCAAAGTGAAGGAGGGATGGGAAGGGCAGAAAAAGGTAAAGAGAAGGATGTAGTTGGTCTTCCAGGCTTCCTCGTAACTTTCTTCTTTGTGATGTCTTCATTGAAATTTGTAGACTTCATGGTTCTCCATACTTGATGGTTTTGATATCACCAGGGCTGGTCTTGGATTAACTTAGCCACCACGAAGTCTAAGAGAGAAGAAAGAAAGAGTGAGAGACTTAGAGAAATAAAGGGGGTTGGTCTTCTTGAAGTTTCTCTTGATTTTCTTCTAAGTGCTTCTACTACTCGGAGATGCTTCCGGAGTCTGTTTTCTTCTAAGTCTTCTTTGGTCTTCTAGCTTCATGTTGAGAATCCCAAGTGTCTAAGTGCATGGCACTTTACGAAAACACCATGTCGAACTAAACCTAACTTAGAGAAGGAATAGGGAGAAGTTTTCCTATGCGGAGTATAACTATATAATAAAATATTCTATGCATGCAATGCACTCTTTAATTTCAAGAAAACATTTGTAGCAATTGGATTTATTCAAAAATAATGTTTCTATCAAAAGTTATGTAAAAAATACTCAAACTACTCAAATTAAACTTATAATTGTTAAATCGTCAAAATAATTCTCAAAAGTATTTTCTAACAGAGGCATCATTTAGCACATATACTAAGGTTTCTAAAACAATTTTATTTACAATTTTTGAACTTATAGATTTAAAGTTATGACAAATTTACTCAAACTCTAAATTTGAAATTTGAATCTATTTAAACTAAGTCAAAACGGAAAACTAACAGTGCTAAAATATTCTACAATTCAAGGGCTTTCCAAATATATAAAGTTTGCTAAATTTGGCCAAACCAATAAAAAGTTATAATGAATCTAAGGTGTGGGGGTTTTTCTGTAAAACTGCCCGATTAAATCTAATAAGAAAAATTAAATTCCACGCGACGCTGACTGGGCTGCTGACTGGATGCTGACGCGGCGTACCGGTTCGAAAAAAAAAAAGATCTAATCCTAGCCGCAAGATTTAAATCGGACGGCACCGGGGCGAGGACCAAACCTGGGCGGCGCGTTTCGCCGGAGACGAGGCAGGTGGCGGCGCGACGGCTCGGCCGGGGACGACTTCGTCGATCCCGCTATCCCCCTGCTCCGGGATGAAGTCGTCGGCGTGCAGCACGACACGGTGAGCGCGGGGACGTGGTCGGCGTGGAGCGGCTCGTCTCGGGGTGGCTTGGGGAAGCGGCCGGAGGTGCGCCCTTCTCCGGCGAACTCGGTTGGTGCGTGCCCCGCACAACTAGCAGGAGAGGAGAGGCGGGGGAGGCTTCTAAGGTTGCGCACGAGCGAGGGGAAGAGGTTAAGCACGGTCTCGGGTGTGGGGGCTTCCTATTCTCGCCGGAATTGAGAAAATCGGTGGCGGCGGCTCGCGGACTCCGGCGAGGAAATTTAGCGGCCTCGGGGCATATTGGAGAGGGCTTTTGGGGTTAAATGGAGGAGGAGGTTGAGGTATTTCTATAGAACCCAACGGTGCTTCATTTGGTGCAGTAATTTGCCCGAAATCAATCGGAGATTACATTCTTCCAAAAACGGCCGAGTCTAATGGCGGACGAAATTAGAGCATTTTAGAACGTTTCGGATGGGGCTTTTGTGGGGGAATGAAAGAGGAGATCATGCTCTTTAAGTAGGAAGAAACGTCACATGAATTGGTGGAGTAAAACGCCCGCAATCAACTCGAGAAGAAACGCACAAATCAATGGACACGGGAGTGATTTCCGTCCGTGCTGGAGGTTGATGACGATGATGTCATCGATGACGTCATCAATTTTTCTTTTTCTATTTTCTGGTTTTTCTTATTTATTTCATATCTTTTGTTTTAAGTGTCCAAATGAAGTCAAATAAATTTCTAAAAATTTGTAAAAACAATATCTTTGTGTTAACCCAGTTGTGGGCATGTTTTAAACAATTTTAAAAAAATCAAAATTTTGAAATATTGATTAACTACAAATTTGACACATTATGTCAAATTTGAAAATATGGCTTAATAAAATTTATTTTTGGCTAAATAAAATTTATAAAAATACAACACTTATATAAGTTTAAAATTAAGTTATTTAAACTCATTTTCCAATATTAAATCATTTTTAGCTTTAGTACAATATTAATAACATAACACCACTATTTGAAATGAAAAGGGGGAAATATAATGTATTCATTTTTAATTCAAAATGCTTTGTTTACCATTAAGTTTTATATTATGATAAATCATTTGAAACTCCAACCTTTGGAAAATATTCTAGATTTATTTCATTTCTTATATTGAATATATTCATGAAAATCAATTTATGTCTTGAAAATTAATGAAAATCATTTAAGGTATTGAAATGCCCAATTGGATAAATAATTAATTATAAAATCTATGAAGTTTTTAAAGATATAAACTATAGACTTGTAATTTCCAAAACTATGTTTTGAACTCAGGTAAAAGAATGAAAACCATTTTATAAAGTTGTCATACTTTAATTAACTTTTAGGTACTTTGCAAAGATGATTTTTTTTGAGTTTAATAATTAGTCAAAGGTTAAATATTCAAAATCAACAAATGAAACATTTTATAAGATGAAGGTGTATTTGAATAATTTTAATTTATCTTGCCAAATATAATGGTTTCTATTATAATTTTAGTATTTTATTTTAATAAAATCAAAAGTTTCAAATTTTAGTGATTTTCAAACATTCCAAAATATTGGGATGTTACACATAATCAAGATTATCTTTATGTAATGCTACATGTTGTGTTTGCTGGGATCCGATGAATAATTGAGTACTATGTCATTTGCTTCATAATATATCTTGTGAGTGCATTATTTATGATCTTGCATGCTCTCCGCTACTAGTAGATGCTCTGGCCAAGTAGATGCTTGTGACTCCAAGAAGGGGTATTTATGCTCGATAGTGGGTTCATGTCTCTATTTAATCTGGGGGAGTGACATCAACCTCTAAGATTGTAGATGTACTGTTGCTACTAGGGATAAAACATTAGTTCTTTATCTAAGGATATTTGTGCTACTTACATTACACACTTTACTTAATGCAATAATTTGTTGCCTGCAACTTAATACTGAATGGTGTTCCAGATGCTATCCTGAAGGTGGATTATTAGTCATAGATGCAGTTGGATGACGGTCTATGTATCATGTTGTAATGCCCAAATGAATCTCACACTAGACATTATGACTTCTATATGCATTGTTATGCAGTTCTTTATTCTGTCAATTGCCCAGCTGTAATTTGTTTACCCGCATGTATGCTATTATTATTTATGGAGAGACACCACTAGTGAACTGTGGACCCCGGTCCTTTTCTTTAAACTGATAAAACAACCTACTGCAATCCTGTTACTTTCATTCTCTGCAAACAAACATCATTTTCCACACCATACGTTTAATCCTTTGTTACAGCAAGCCAGTGAGATTGACAACCTCACTGTTAAGTTGGGGCAAAGTATCTTGATTGTGTTGTGTGCAGGTTCCACGTCAGCTAAGCACCAGCTCTTTTCTGGCGCCGTTGACACCTTCAGAAGAACATTCACCTCCTACTGGTTCGATAACCTTGGTTTCATAACTGAGGGAAATTTGCTGCTGCACTAGTTCATACCTTCTTCTTGGGGTATCCCAACAACACCACCCGGTGCATCAGTTATTGTATCATGAAGATGATTATTGTTTTAGATCATATCTATGAGTTGTATACACATATTATTATCCGGAACCCGAGGCCCCAAAGTGACAGCAATTGGGAAAACCGGAGGGGATGGCTGTGATGTGAGGATCACATGCGTTCACGGAATGTTAATGCTTTGCTCCGGTACTTTATTAAAAGGAGTACCTTAATTACCAGTAGTTTCCCTTGAGGCCCCGCTGCAACGGGCTGGTAGGACAAAAGATGATGTGCAAGTTTCTGATTGCGAGCACGCACAACTAAATTGGAGGACACACTAGTAGGAAAACCCTTATCTGTGGCGCACCAAATTGGCTTTCTGTGGCGCACCAATTGGGCATGGTCGGTGCGCCACAGAATTCTCGCCACTAAAATATATTTCTATGGCGCACCCGCCCGGTGCGCCACAAAAACATTTCTATGGCACACCCCACCACCATGCACCATAGAAACATTTCTGTGGCACACCCCCACTTAGGTGCGCCACTAATTTTTTTTGAATTAAAAAAAAAGGCGGCCAGATCCAGATCTAGATCTGGCGCCGCCCGAATTCGCCGAAATTTTGTCGGAGCTTGTCGGAGGCCGTGGTGCCCGTGGTCATGGCCGTAGGTGGGTGGGTGGAGGATGGGGGTCGCCGGAGATGGTGGTGGAGGAGGTGGTCACCGGAGATGATGGAGGAGGAGGAGGTCGCCGGAGGTGGTGGTGGTGGAGGAGGAGGAGGTCGCCGGCGGTGGTGAAGGAGGTGGTCGCCGGAGGTGGTGGTGGAGGATGTTACCGTAGTTGATGGAGGAGGAGGAGGTCGCCGGAGTTGATGGAGGAGGAGGTCGTCGGAGTTGATGGAGGAGGAGGAGGTCGCCGGAGAAGTAGAGGAGAGGAGGAGGAGGAGGAGATGAGAGGAGAAGTGGAGGGAGAGGAGGAGGAGGAAATGAGAGGAGAAGTGGAGGAGAGGAGGAGGGGGAGGAAATGAGAGGGGAAGTTGGGGAGAGGAGGAGGAGGAGGAGAAAAGTGAAGGGGGGCGCCGGATTCAAATTTCGGGGGGTGGTGCACCATAGATTTTTTTTCCATTTTTTTGATTTTGCTGGAAAAAAATCTTTTTGAAATAACTTTTTTCCTTTTGGAATTTGGAGAATCTGAAAAATCCTAACCGGGCAAGCGTTTCGAGTTTTTTTTACAGTGATTTTGCATAAAAGGTCAAAACTCATATTTCAAATATTCTACACGAAGTAGACACTAATACCTAACCATATCTTAAAGGATGGAATTTTTTGAACATTTTTTCATTTTCTTCTTTTTGCCGCAAAATTGAAAAGGCGATCCACCGGGGGGGGGGGGGGGGGGGGGGGGGTGGGATCTGAGTGTAGAAATTTTGTGGCGCAATGGGATCCCATGCGCCATAGAAAGTACATAAATTTTGTGGCGCACCCCACCTGATGCGCCACAAAATGTCGACTTTCTGTGGCGCACCCGAGCCCATGCGCCACAAAAAGTCATATTTCTGTGGCGCACCCAAACCCATGCGCCACAGAAATATGACTTTCTGTAGCGCATGCAAAAGGATTCGCCACAAAAATGCTTTTCTGTGGCGCATTTAATTTGGTGCGCCACAAAAAGGCCTCCACCTATAAGCCTTTTCCTACTAGTGACATGCCTATGGTTAATAAATACTTGGATGCTTATTATTATTTATCTGCAGATGCCCATGACTTGGTTATTATATGAAATATCTCATCCATGCAACGCCCGTTCATCCGTCCCTATACCTACAGTATTTTAATCCTGCTGTCTACTATAATCATTACTGCTGTTTTTACTCTACTGCTGTTGTTATTTCACTACTGTCTGCTATAAAACTGTTGCTACTGATAATCTGTCTCGAGCAAGTCTATTCGCAGGTGCAGCCGAATTGACAACTCTGTTGTTAAGGCTTATAAATATTCTTTGGCTCCCCTTGTGTCGAATCAATAAATTTGGGTTTTACTTCCCTCGAAGACTGTTGCGATCCCCTATACTTGTGGGTCATCAAGACTATTTTCTGGCGCCGTTGCCGGGGAGCATAGCTTTATTTATAAGTTCACCTGAGTGTGATATTACTCTTCATCATGGGAAGACCTGGTGATAAGAAATTTCCCATCATACCATCTGTCGTGGGATTGTCACGACAGATGTTTCCGGGTGGAAACTTGAGTATGGGGACATAGCGACTTCTGACATCGGGAGCTTGTCTAGCGTGGCGTGGGGAAACAAGGGTTTGCCCTGGTTCGGCCCCTCGTCTTGAGGTAAAGACCTACTTCCTGCTACTGCTTTATTGATATGGGTTTCGAGGACTCGGCGCCTTAGCTTCCGGGTCTCGAGATTACAATGGTGGTACTTGCGATCTGGTAAAGCTTAACCTTCTAGGAACCAGGAGACCCCCTTATAAAGGCGGTGGGTCTCGCTGGGCGTACAAGCGGGATCCGGGTTACCATCGTACCCGGACTCTACTCTAAGCCCTTTAAGTCTTCGCCTTCCTTATCGGGACTCCGTCTTGTACTTGGTCTCTAGTCTTCTAGGTCCTTCTTGACTTGCGGGCCAAGACACACGTGGCGCACCGGCTCACGTGAGACCCGGCCCATATCTTCATACTTGACCCGGCCCAGGTTCTTACCCGGCCGGCTTATCTTCTAGGTCGGTGGGCCTACCGGGTTATGATCCCCCCAACAGTAGCCCCCAGGATAACTTGGACACCAGAATTGACTTGCTTCACCTTTGCGCTTTTGGGCATAATCTCGGGGAAGCCGTCATTCTTTTTGTCCGGGTTATCATCTGAAAAACAATAAACAACTTATTAAAAAGGGAGGCACACGGGTGTCAGTTTGGCCGGCTCTTGCTGGCGGCCCGTTCATAACCCGGCCATCACTTGTTGACTTTCGTTTCTCCGAGACTTTTACTTTCTTTTTCTTTCTTTAATCTTTTTCTCCATCGCCGGTCAACCTTCTTGGTCAACGGCATATTTAATGCATATCCGTGCGCGGGAATCGAGGAAACAGCAACCACATCGGGAAGGCAAAGATCTTGCCGGGAATATCTCCTGTAGATCAGATTCTGTTCCCCGGGATAATGATTATCCCTCCACTTTTACCGCTTTACCCCTAGGTCAATTCCAGGGTCTATAAATAAGAGCCCGGGGTAAAAAACCATTTCACTCTTCCCCCGCGCGTCCACTTCTTCTTCCTCCTCGAGCCAACCGCACCAGCTCATCTTCCCGAACTCGCAGCTCCCCGAGCAGCTCACCTTCGCTCTCAAGGTCTCGGTCAAGAACTCAAACGTGCGGGTCGTCTGAACGCGCGACCTAGATCTTCTTCAACCTCCACTCTTCGGTAAGCATTTAATCCCTCTCGTATTACATGTCTTTAGTGCTTCCCCTCACTGTTTCTTCGAGCGAACTCATGTTGTTCTTCGTGTTCTTGACGTTCCTCTTTTATTTTGATTTCCAGAGACTCCTCAGATCTGTTTCGAGTTGTTCTGCTTACTTTCTTACTGTTTTTCCTAATGCATCGCCGCATCCCTTGCATCTTCATGTTATTGATTCTTCCCCTTTTATCTTGTTCCTCCGAAACCCTCCAGATCTGTTTTGCTGTGCATTGTTCACTGCTTCACTGTTCGTTCTTTTGGATCTTAAATCTTTCTTCTTCTCCGGGTCTCTCCGACGAACTGGCTCGGGCCTCTTGCTCTTCCTTTTTCCTTCTATTTTCCCTGACTCTCTAGATCCGCATTGATCCCTATCTCAATCCATATCGGTGTTTTTGCAGACCTTTCCGGCTTCCAGTCTCTATGATGGGGCTAAAGTCGGCAGCTCAACGCATCCCGAAGAAGGTGAAGAAACCAGCTGGCGCCGGGTCTTCCACGACAGTCGCCGCGGAGAAGGCCAAACGCAAGATTACTTGCAACTGGACCAAGTCCTGCGTCCGCGAGAGTCGACTGTACGAACTTGCTGAACTCGGCTATCTTCCTCCTAAGACGGAGATCTCCTGGCGAGCTCCGGACGAGGACGAGACTTCTCCCCAGCCGGGTCAAGGTGAAGTCGTCATCTTCGCTGATCATGTCACCCGGGATTCCGCCCCCCGGGCTCCCTCTTCTTTCGCCAGGTTTTGGACTACTTCCAAATCCGTCCACAAGACATCACACCTAACTCGGTGCTTAATATCGCCCACTTCGTGGTCTATGCGAGGCTTACCTCTGCATAGAGCCCAGCCATCCCCTATTCCTTGAATTCTTCTACTGCAAACCCCAAAGGGAAAACAACGATGGTCCTTTAGTCGCCTGCGGGGGTGTCACCATCCAGCGCCGCAAGAATATCATTTTCCCGGGTGTCGTTCTCCACTCGCACCCGAAGGACTGGCAGAAGACTTGGTTCTACTGCAAGACAGTCACTCCACCCAGCGAACCTGCCCTTCCGGGTTTCCGCGTCGACCGGCTCTTGATGAATGACAAGATGAACTCCTTCGCCGCCCCTGAAGCCCGGAAGGCCCTCGAGCCTCTGGTCGGCCGAGTCTGCGCCCTTCTCGCGCACGGCTTAACAGGTACCGACCTTGTTAAGTGTTGGATGGGGTGGCATATCGCCCCGCTCGCCGCGCGTCCGGCCTTGATGCATCAATACACCGGGTCCCTCGACGACCCCCTACGCTTTAACAAGGTGCAGCACACCGAAGCCGTCATGATCAAGGCTATCCGGAAGATAGTCAATGAATCTCCGGCTGACCTCGCAAAGAATGGTCTCCCACCTTTCTCTGCCTCGAACCCGTCAAAGCCGGTACTCGCATGATTTCACCTCTTTCTCTACTGTGATGCTTATCTGTTTTCTAACTTGTTTCTTTTTCTTTAGGCCAACGACCCCTGGTGGGCCGTTACACTGACGGCTACGCCCGACTCAGGCGAGGAGTCCGAGGAGGAGCAGCCAGAAGTTGATGCCGACGCTGAAGACGCCGGCCCGGAAGCCGGCGCGGAAGAAGAAGAAGAAGGTGAGTCAGGCTTCATCACCCGGATCTTCCTCGAGTTGTTAGACGCCGATCTTCAGGAAAACCAGTCTCCTCTTAATCCACACTCGACTCTATCAGATACCATCCTTCCGTCTACAGACCCGGCTCCTCCAGCTCCGAAGAGGAAGCTTAGGTCGTATGCTGCAAAGGTAATCATCGTAATGCTTCTTTTATCCGTGACCTTTCTTTTGACGCAATGCTGACATCTTTGTTGGCCGCAGGAGCAATCGGAACTCCGCCGTCAACGCCGCCGGCTTCGATCTTCGGACTCTGACGAGCCTCTGAGCGAAGGTATTCCTAATAACCCGACTCCTCGCCGGGTTAAGCATCCGGAAAGGCGCCCTTCAGTTCTTTACCCTTTAGCCGGGACTCAACGAAAGGCTAAGTCCCAGTCTCTCTCAGATTCTTCAGATTCGAGCGACGATCTCTTTGGCGACTTCGCCGTCAATGAGGGGTAAGTTTTGCCCACTCGCACTTGACATGTTTTGCTTGTTTCTCTTTTTTCTGACGTCTTTTTATTCCACAGAGCTCGCGCTGCTCCGACTTCCGTCCTTGCTCAGTCGGAGCCGGCCAACAAGTCTCCCGTCCGGGACGAGGCAAACGTCGACAAGCCGACTTCGCGGCCGGCTTCTCCCCTGATCCCTGATAACCG
The DNA here is from genome assembly GCA_026929855.1 of Poa annua. Lineage (NCBI taxonomy): Eukaryota > Viridiplantae > Streptophyta > Magnoliopsida > Poales > Poaceae > Poa > Poa annua. The sequence continues at coordinate 61,142,801 of CM049434.1, forward strand.
GGCTTCTACGTCATCTGACATGGAAATCACCGGCTCCAAACTGGGTGAGAAGCCATCCAGCTCCCACATTGCCAAGACCACTAAACCGGAGGCATCACCGGTTAAACCTCCAGCCGGCAAAGCTCCAGTGCACAGCGCCAGCTTCCAGTCCTACAAGGATTTGGACTCTGCTACTCTCTTCGGAGAACTTCATCGGCGCATTTCTGAGCACCGAAAGGCGGAGGACAGCGTCCTTGTTGAGCTTCAGGACAAGTTTGAGGTATGTGAATACTCATCTTCCAGTCCCCAAGTGCCGAGTTTTCGGCTTGCTGTTACTCGGGACTTCTTTAAAACTTGTCTGGCTCTCTGTACTTTCGGTTAACTTCAATGAGTAGTCCCCAAGAGTTGGAATTATTGCTTGCAATGTTCCGAGTCTTCTTGATAAATTTCAATACGTTAAAACTGATAAAACTTCAACTGAGTAGTCCCCAAGAGTCGGACCTACAGCTTGATGTGTTCCGGGTCTTCTGTTTGAACTCTGCTTTGTTGTTTCTCAAATTGAGTAGCCCCCAAGTGCCAGGTTTCTGCTTGCGGCAACCTGGGACTTATAACAATTTGAGTTTGTTAACTTCTTTCTTGTAATGTCTATCACTTCTTGATTCTTCTGCTATCTTTGAACTTCCAGGACCAGGCACAGCAGCATGATCATGCCCTCCAGGTGGTGAAGGAGGAGCTGAAGAGTGAAGTCGGCCGACGTGCCGATCTAGAGAAGAAGCTTGCCGAGCTTGAAAAGAAACTCGGCCAAGCTGCCGAAGAGAACGCCGGGCTTCGGCAAGAGATTGAGGAGCACGAGAGTGCGTGGGCTGATGCACGAGACAAGCTGCAGGAGGATCTGAAGGCCTCCAACGCGAAGTTTGAAAAACTTGTCTCGTTCATCAATGAGATGGTGGCGTCCCCCTTTGGTAAACTTACTTTCATCCTTGAGACACGTTGTTTGCTGCTTGCTTTCCCAAAATGTGTCCGGCTTATCAATCTTTTATCTTTTCCTTTCATAGGCTCCTGGAACCCGATATGCGCTCTTGAGCCGGAGATGAAGCTGAGGGCCGCCTACACTCTTGCTCAGCAATTGTATTATGGTGCCGGCAAAGCTCTGATGGCCTGCCATGGTTGGGAGAAGCCGCCAACCACCCAAGCCAAATTCCTGCAACAACTTAATGTTTTGCCGGCTTGGATGGATATCTGCAGGAGGTCCGCTGCCCGGAGAGCCGCTATGCGCATCCTTGCATTGACCAAGGCACATTACCCGGCTGTTGACACGGAGCTGCTGACCCGGGGGTGGCCTTCCCTGAAGAGTGATGGGACTCCACTTACGTGAGAGGACATCACAAAGATTGATGAGACGACTCGGCATCACGCTACGCTTCTCACTGATGCCCTGAGCTTGAACTCCTTCCAAACTGGCTTCAACGCTGAGGGCGCGAAGTTGTATCCGAAGGACCCGGCCGAAATGAAGATGGACCCGAGCTACCGGGCGCCTCTTCGAACTGAGCTGGAGGATGCTCAAGCTTCGGGAGTTTCTACAGCGCCGGCTTCTACTACAGATGCCCAACTTCCCAGTTTGTTTGAAATATGCTGGGAAGATGCGGAAGGCATAACTCGGCGGAAGTCGAAGAAGAAGTCTGGCTCCTCCAGCTCTAATGCTCCAGCCCCCAAGACTCCTGCTGTTCGTACTGAGACTGGCCCGGCAGTATAAACTGGCTTGTAACTGTCTGATAACACTATGATGTCCTGCAAACAATATTCTTTTGGCCTATATGGCGTGTAATAGGTTAGCTTAAACTATTATTAGCTATACCTGTTCTGGTGCACCTTCGTGTGCTTCTAAAGACCTTGCTTATTTATGACAAATCATCTTTTTGTGAATTATGCAAGTCTTGTTGGTTTCGATGACCCTTTTGGTTTCTTTAGCTCTCTTCAAAGCCGGTTTTCTCGTGACTTTCTGTGCATAAAATTCCTGATCGATCAGGGTCTGCTAAGTCCCCATGGGCTTCATAGTCAGATTGAAAGCCGAATTTTAGCATCTGGTCATATGTAATGTGAGAATAACATCAAGCTAGCAGGCAAGTATAACCAAGAATAAGTGCGGCGTCTCTGCCGGGTCATGAGTTTGTAACTTACAACTTTCTTAGTTGGTAAGCCCCCAAGACCCTGATCACATGAAAAATAAGGAACTGAAACCACAATACTCTTTCTTTTGAGAGGTGCCTTCCTCATTTCATTGATCATATAATATGTACATAGATAGCAAGCCGCCTCATTAAAAACCTTCCAGTCCCCTTAGGTACCCTGGTAAGGAAAAGAGCGCGTCTGAAACCTGCTGCTTTTAAACAAAAGATACAAAAAGGTGGAGCCCGTCTCATCTGGGGGCTCACAAAACCTAAGTGTAGTATGGTCTAAGCTCTGCTATATTCCAGGGCCTGTCGTTCTCTGTCAACGGGTTCCTTGTATGGTCTGTATTGTTTCCTGTTGTTGTAGCTTGCTCTCTAGCGTCCACCAGATAATATGACCCGTTGTGCAAGTTCCGGCTTACGACGAAGGGACCTTCCCATGGGGGAGTCAGCTTGTGGAAACTGGTCTTGTTCTGGGCTAGTCGGAGGACTAAGTCTCCTTCCTGGAAAGTTCTTGATTTAACCCGGCGGCTGTGATAACGCCTCAGGTCTTGCTGGTATATGGCTGATCTTTCTAGGGCTAGCTCTCTTGCCTCCTCAAGCATGTCAACTGAATTTTGCTGGGCTTTCTCGTTCTCAGTTTCGACATAGTTTGCAGCTCTTGGCGAATCATGGATGATGTCGCTGGGTAACACGGCTTCTGCCCCGTAGACCATAAAAAAGGGAGTGAAGTCTGTTGACCTATTGGGGGTTGTGTTTATGCTCCAGACGACTGATGGCAACTCTTCTTCCCAGCACCCGGCTGCTCGGATCAATGGGACCCGGAGTCTTGGTTTGATGCCTCTTAAGAGCTCTTGGTTTGTCCTCTCGACCTGTCCGTTTGACTGAGGATGTGAGACTGAAGCGAGGTCAAGCCGGATGCCGTTCTCTTTGCAAAATATCTGCATCTCTCCAAGTGAGAAGTTTGTCCCGTTATCAGTGATGATGCTATGAGGATATCCAAAGCGATATATGATCTTCTTTAGGAACTTGACCGCTGTTTCTGCTGTAAGACAGTTGACTGCTTGAACCTCAACCCACTTTGTGAATTTGTCCACTTCAACTAGGAGGTGAGTCTTCTTATTGGGTGAAGTTTGGAAAGGTCCCACCATGTCCATGCCCCAGACTGCAAAGGGCCATGTTATTGGGATGGTGTTCAAGTCTTGAGCTGGAACGTGAATCTGCCTTGCATATCTCTGGCATCCATCGCAAACCCGGGCTATGTTTTCTGCGTCAGCCAAAGCCGTCAGCCAAAAGAATCCGTGTCTGTACGCTTTGGCGATCATTGATCTTGTGGACGCATGATGTCCGTAATCCCCTGCGTGAATCTCCTGGAGAATTTTCCGGCCTTCCTCTGGTGAGACACAGCGTAAGAATACTCCAGACGTGCTCCTCTTGTTTAACTCGCCGTTGATGATGACATATCCCTTAGCCCGGCGTACAATCTGCCGTGCCAGTACTTCGTCCTGTGGTAGCTCTTCTCTTAGTAAGTAAGCTAGATATGGCTCTGTCCATGACGGAGTTTGGTGTAAGGCGGCGACTAGCTGTGATTCCGGGTCGTCAGGGTTTGCTAACTCTTCTTTTGTTGGAAGCTTGACTGAGGGATGATGTAACTCGGCAAGGAATACGTTTGGGGGCACCGGCTCTCTACTGGAGCCGAGTCTTGATAGAGCGTCAGCTGCCTCGTTCTTTCGCCTGTCGATGTGCTCGACTTGGTAGCCGGAGAAGAAGCCGGCAACGCGGTCTACTTCTCTCCTGTAAGCCGCCATGTTGGCGTCTTTTATGTCCCAGGTTCCTGATACTTGCTGAGCGACGAGGTCGGAGTCTCCATAGCACATGATTCTTTTGATGTTCATCTCTCTGGCGACTTTCAGACCGTGTAACAAGGCCTCATACTCTGCAACGTTATTGGTGCATGGTTCGAAATGTATCTGCAAGACGTAACTCAGCCTGTCTCCTTTTGGCGAGGTTAAGACGACGCCGGCTCCCGATCCTTCGAACTGCTTTGACCCGTCGAAGTGCATAACCCAGTGCTTCGCGCTTGGTGCAGGCGGTAAAGGATCGAACTCTGTCCAGTCATTGACGAAGTCGGCTAAGGCTTGTGATTTGATTGCTGTCCTTGGCTCGTAGTCGATATGATAAGGCCCCATCTCGATGGCCCACTTTGCGATTCTTCCTGTTGCTTCTCTGTTTCTGATGATTTCTGCCAAGGGAGCTGAACTCACCACCGTGATGGGGTGTTCTTGAAAATAGTGGGGCATTTTCCGGCTTGCCATGAAGACGCCATAAACAAGCTTCTGCCACTGCGGGTATCTTTGTTTCGACTCTGTCAGCGCTTCGCTAACATAGTAAACCGGCCTCTGGATTGGGTATTCCTTTCCTTCTTCCTTGCGTTCCACCACAACCACGGCACTGACGGCTCGTGAGTTTGCTGAGATATAGAGTAACATTGGCTCCTTACTGGCGGGAGCCGCCAGAACTGGTGCTGATGATAATGTCTTCTTCAAATCTTCAAAAGCGTCATCTGCTTCCGGACACCAAACAAATTTATCCGACTTCTTCAACAACTTGTAGAGTGGAAGTGCCTTCTCTCCCATCCTTGCAATGAGCCGGCTTAGAGCTGTGACACAACCCATCAGCTTCTGGACATCATTGATACACTCCGGCTTTTTAAGGTTCATGATGGCCTTAATTTTTGCCGGGTTTGCTTCTATTCCTCTTTCTGAGACTATGAAGCCCAGTAGCATGCCTGCTGGAACTCCGAACACACACTTGGTCGGGTTTAACTTCATCTGATACTTGCGAAGGTTGGTGAAGGTCTCTGTCAAATCGTCCAACAATGACCCGGCTTTCTGCGACTTGATTACGACGTCATCAACATAAGCGTGTACGTTGCGACCAATCTGGTTCTGGAAACAATTCTGGATGCATCTCTGGTAGGTGGCACCTGCATTCTTAAGACCAAACGACACGGTTTTGTAACAAAAGGCACCAAAGGGGGTGATGAACGAAGTCTTCTCCTGGTCATCCACGTTGAGCTTGATCTGGTGATACCCGGAATATGCATCCAGGAAACATAACAACTCGCTTCCGGCTGTAGCGTCGATGATCTGATCTATGCGAGGCAAAGCAAAGGGGTCTTTCGGGCAAACATTGTTCAAGCTGGTGTAATCCACGCACATGCGCCACTCTCCGTTCTTCTTCAAAACTAGGACCGGGTTAGCCAACCACTTGGGATGGTAAACTTCCATGATAAACCAGGCTGCGAGCAGACAAGCTATCTCTTCTCCGATGATCTTTTTCCTCTCTGCATTGAAACGACGTAGTCCTTGCTTTACCGGCTTTGCCTTTGGATCAACATGTAAGCTGTGCTCAGCAAGTTCACTCGGTACACCCGGCATGTCTGAAGGAGACCATGCGAAGATATCCCGATTCTCACGGATGAACTTGATGAGCTCGCTTTCCTATTTTGGGTCCATGTGGGCCCCTATCGAGAACTGCTTGGAGGAGTCCCCTTCTACGAAATCAACCATCTTTGTATCTTGAGCAGACTTGAATTTTTTCTTCTCTTCCTCGTGAGCCGGCTTTTCCAGCACACGCTTATCTGTCGGGCCTACTTGAGACTTGTAGTACTTGAGTTCTTCCTCTGAGCAAGCCTGCTCTGCCATGATAGCGTCCCCATAGTCACATTCTACAGCCATAGTCTTGCTTCCTTCCATTGTGATTACTCCCTGGGGTCCTGGCATCTTCAGTTTGAGATACACGTAACAGGGCCGAGCCATGAATTTGGCGTAAGCCGGCCTCCCGAATAGAGCATGATACGGACTTTTTAGATCAACAACCTAGAACGTCAAGAACTCCGACCTGAATTGCTCCTTGCTCACTCCAAATGCCACCGCTAGACTGATCTGGCCAATGGGGTGTGCCGACTTCCCTGGAACTATGCCATGGAAGATTGTCGATGTTGGGGTCAAACGGTCTTGGGTTAAACCCATCCTTTTGAATGTGTCGAGATATAGGATATTGATGCTGCTGCCTCCGTCCATCATGACTTTGTTCAAGGAGAACCCGTCCACCTGTGGTGCAACGACGAGAGCCAGGAGACCCGGATGTTCCACTGCTGGCGGGTGATCTTCTCTGCTCCAAGTTATAGTTTGTTCTGACCACTTCAAGAATCTCGGAACGGCTGATGCTACTGCATTGACGGCTCTTGCTTTTAACTTCCTGTCCCTCCTGGACGTGCTTGTAGTGAAGACATGATACTGGCCTTGACTATGAAGCTCCTTCGGGTTCTGCTAATACCCGGTTGTGACTTGATTCTGTTGCTGACTAGACCCGGCGTTATTGTTTGGCGGTCCGTTCGACCCAGCCCCCTGTCCGGGTCCCGTCGAGTTACCGTTGTTTCCATTGAAGTTGCCGCTACTTCCGAAGTTCCCCTGACTCCTCTGGCTCTCCTGCTCATGTCTCATCCAGGCTCTGATGTCGGCACATTGAGCTAGCGAGTGATTTGATGGTCTGCCGTTCTTGCTATGTTTTGGACACGGCATGCCGTACATCTCACTGAAGTTCGGATTTCTCGGAGGTCCTCCTCTAAAGTTACCACCGGGTCTCGGCCCCCTGTAACCCGTCGTCTGGGTTGTGCCTACGAACTATGAATTTCCGCCCTCATAAGGACGCTTGTTATTCCCGTTCTGATTGCCATTGTTCTGACTTGGGTTTGGGTTACGGCCTCCGCTGACCCGGTTATTCCTCTGTTGTTCCTCTGTCTCACCCGGCTTTTTATCCGTGGCTGCATACTTGTTTGCTGTTGTCACCACTTCTCCTATTGAGATCTACCTGCAGGCTGGGTCTTCCCTCATACGTCCGAGCCTGTGCGTCAGCGGCTCAAAGCCGCAGTTTTTCTCCATGTACGATATAGCCGTGTGTGCTGAGATGTTGAGGGATGATTGTAAGATTTCTGTAACCCGGCCCATCCATTGTCTTGCTGACTCAGTTTTTCTCATGACACAACGATCCAAATCTGCCTCGGTGTACTGTTTCTTGCAAGTTCCAGCGAAGTTCTTGATGAACGCCGCCTTTAGCTCCTCCCACGAATTGATACTGCGTGGTGGAAGTCGGTCTAGCCAAATTTTGGGTGCTCCTTCTGCTAACATAAGATACATGTAACGTGCATACAGATTTGGTGATGCGTTCTTCATGTCCATGGCCATGCCATAACTACTCAACCATGTCTCTGGGTTCATGTTTGGCTCGTAATTGCATACTTTGGTCGGCTCTTTGAATTTTTCTGGAAACGGCTCCGCTCTGACAGCATCTGATAAACAATTTGGTCCTGTCAGGTTTGAAGACGAGCCCCCTGCGTGACCCAGCGCAGGCGAAGATGCGGCGGGTCTGGCGGGGATCACTACTCCGACTCCGGCTCCAGCCGCTCCGGCTCCGGCTACTGGTGGTGCTACCGCCACGGTTGCGCGTCTTGCTCTTGAGCTATTGACTATTGACTGTGCCGCGGACATGGCCGGTGCGGCGGCCGCCGGCTGTTGCTGCTGGATCACTTGCTGATTTTGTTGCTGGACCTGATGGTTTACCGGCCCAAGCCGGTTCTGGATGGATCTTGCTGCCGCCGGCTCTCGGTGCCGGCTTCTGGTACGACTCCTTTGTGGCTCTGAATTGAATGCTTGCGATCCGCGTGGATTATTGTTCTGTTGGACCACTGCGGTGCGTAACAAGTCAACGGCCCTCCGTGCTTCGATGCCGGCTGGTGAGTTGTCGAACGGGATCTGCTGTAGGGCATGTGCAGTTGCAAAAACATTGTCAACCAGATTATTGTAGTGACCCGGGGGAGTACTAAACCTGGGAGGTGGTGGAGGTAGTTGTTCTATGGCTGCTTCTCCGGCTCTGGCTCCTCCCGCCGGACTTCCCGCGCCTACTCTGGCTTGCGCTCCTTGTAACCCGGCTTGCGGCGCACCGGTTCCTATCACCGGGTTGGCCGCCGCTATGGGTGCGTTGGCTGGCGTCGTCTGGTACTGCAAGACTTGAGGTACTATGGTGTTAACTCCAGTCGGTAGAGGTAACCGGCTTCCGCGCCTCCTGCTCTGCACCGCAGTTAACTCGTCCCTCCTCCTTTGGAGGGCATCTCTTTCGTCTTGCAGCCTCTGTTCTTGCTGGGCCAAAGACCGTTCCTTTTCCGCCACACGCCGGGCTTCATCCGCACGCTCTTGGTTTGCACTGGCCATGGCCTGCCTTAGATCTTCCAGCTCCCTCTGCATGGCTGAGTTGGTGTTTGTAACTTCCCCCAAGTTCTGTGCCTGGTTCCCTGACGCGCCGGCTCTCGTCTGATCGTTCGCCGCCGTCATAATCGGGTTTGTGAATGCCATCCCGGGTGCTGGTGTGTGCACCGGCACTACTGCGCCGAGAGTCGGTAAAACTGGCCCAGTATTGGGGTTGGGCGGGGGGTACGCCGCTGGCGGCATGCCAAGGTTGGTCCGTTCCCAAATTTCTCGGTCCTGTCGGGCGGTTCTTTCTGCGCTTGTCTCATCACTCACGGACGCTTCCATCCCGTCGGTCTGCTGAGCCGCTGTTACCACGTGAACCGTCATGTGTCGCGCGGGTCCTGGGGACACCGGGTGATCTTCCTCTTCGAGTCCAAACCCCCAACGATCTTCAAACAGTGGCAGAATTGACTCGGTATCTGTGTCCAGGTCTGACACGTTTGTCGGTGTTTCGACGGAATCCTGTAGTGCTTGAATTGCCGCCTCTTCCTCGATAGACATGACTTCGCACTCTGGCGATCCAACAGATTCCTCTCCGTCCGTCTGAGCCATGGTAGCTGACCCGGACTCTGACTCGTACTCCGTCTCATACTGATTTGAGCCGGCTCCTGTGGTCTGGATCACGTCGACGAAAACGCTGATCTGACCGAAGATGATCATATATCCGGTTTCCAGCTGATCCGCCTCTTCCTTCCAACCAAAGTCGTCCACGATCCGCTCCCCTCCTGGAAGCGTGTAGATGTGGCCGATAGCTAGGTTTTCCATACCGCGCCGGGCTTCTCCACAAATCATGATGTTCTTGGCCGCAGGCCCCACGATGGGCGCCAACTGTCGTGCGATTGTCACGACAGATGTTTCCGGGTGGAAACTTGAGTATGGGGACATAGCGACTTCTGACATCGGGAGCTTGTCTAGCGTGGCGTGGGGAAACAAGGGTTTACCCAGGTTCGGCCCCTCGTCTTGAGGTAAAGACCTACTTCCTGCTACTACTTTATTGATATGGGTTTCGAGGACTCGGCGCCTTAGCTTCCGGGTCTCGAGATTACAATGGTGGTACTTGCGATCTGGTAAAGCTTAACCTTCTAGGAACCAGGAGACCCCCTTATAAAGGCGGTGGGTCTCGCTGGGCGTACAAGCGGGATCCGGGTTACCATCGTACCCGGACTCTACTCTAAGCCCTTTAAGTCTTCGCCTTCCTTATCGGGACTCCGTCTTGTACTTGGTCTCTAGTCTTCTAGGTCCTTCTTAACTTGCGGGCCAAGACACACGTGGCGCACCGGCTCACGTGAGACCCGGCCCATATCTTCATACTTGACCCGGCCCAGGTTCTTACCCGGCCGGCTTATCTTCTAGGTCGGTGGGCCTACCGGGTTATGATCCCCCCAACACCATCCACTACAAGAAAAGGTACAATTCTGAGTACCGCTACTGCTCTTGATTCACCGTCTGTTTTGAGTAAGCTTGTTACACCACCTCAAGCTTCTTGCACTGTTACTTCTGCAGAATCTGAAATTACTTATGATGATGCTTCTACTGTTCTTGATGAAACTGGTTCATTAGGTCCCTTTTTAGATGCTACAATTGCTCGGTCTAAACAATTTGAAAATGCTGAAATTCCGAATGAAGATGTCGAAACTCCTGTTAATTCACCTGCATTTACCAATAATGCTGATGATGATCTTGATGAATTATATGTTGAACTTAATGATGATTTTATTGAAGAATGTCAAGCTACTACTGGTGCAAGTAATATGAAAAGTCTTTTTGAAAAACATCCTGTTAGATATAAATTATCACCTGATGCTAAATTTGCTACATCTCCCATAAACATTAAAGATAAAGATTATGATTTTTCTCTTGATTTAGCACACATAGCTATTATTGAGAAAGAACCTTTCGGTGGAACCGAAAATAAAAGTGCTGTAGAACACATGAACGAACTCTCTACTTTGAGTGGTATATTTTCTGATGACATCAAGATACGCACTTACTTTGTTACTAAAATATTTCCTTTCTCATTAAAAGGAGAAGCTAAAACTTGGTATAATAATTTGTCTCCTGGTTCCATTACTAGTCTTATTGGTTTGCTTGATACTTTCTTTCATAAATATTTTCCTGCTAGTGCTCAACATGATGCTTTGCTAAGAATTTATAACTTTAATCAAGAAGAAGAAGAAGAGAAATTGCCTGATGCTTGGACACGGTTTTGCTCTCTAATTAGAGGCTAGCCGAATCATGATTTAGAGAAAAATGATCTTCTTGATAAATTTTACAATGGACTAACCGTTGAATCTAGGACATATTTGGATAGTGGTGCTAGTTGTGTTTTCAGGAAACGAACTCAAGAAGAAGCTGAGGAATTATTGGCTAAGATCAGCTAGAATTATGATGATTGGAATATTGCTGAACGTACTCCAACACCTACACCAACACCAAGGAAGAGAGGTATAATTGAATTAGATGAAGAAGTGATGAAGGAAGCCAAGAAATCTCTTAAAGAGAGATGTATTAAATCTGAAGATGTGAAGAATTTACCTCCTATTGAAGAATTATGTAAGCCAATTCCTCCTACGCCATTACTTGAGGTAGACTCTGTCCAAAGGTTTGATGATAGAGATATTCCTTACTCAAAACCTCCTGCTCAATGCTTAGATGAATTTGATACTTTTATTGCTAAGCAAAGTAATTTTAATATGAGAATAGAGAATCATTTAATGTGAAAATTCTCGTGCTATTAGTAACTTGCATGATATTGTTGATAGAACCTCCAATGATGTTAAAATACTTATTAAACATTTTCATATGGTTCAAACTCAAATTGATCAACTTACTAAAGTGCAAAACGATTTGTTAGAAAATGCCTCTAAAGATAAAGAAAAACATGTTTGTGAAGTAACAACTAGAGGAGGTAGATCTACTCAAGATCCTTTATATCCCGAAGGACATCCTAAAAGAAGTTAACAAGATTCTCAACGAATTAATGGACCTACTGCTCCTTCTAAGAAATAGAAGAAGAAACATAAAACTGTTGTAGAATCCTCTGAACCTGTAAATGATCCTAATAGTATATCTATTTCTGATGCTGAAACTGAAAGTGGTAATGAACATAACAATGATAGTAATAATACTAATAACAATTATAATGATAATAATGGTAATTCGGATAAGGAAGAAATAGAAGAAGAACCTGAAAAGCATAATAAAAATGAAAACTACACTAAGGAAGATTTTATTGCTGAGAAACATGGTAGTGAAAGAGAACTTTGGGTTCAAAAACAAATGCCTTTTCCTATTAAGAAACTTAAAACAAAAGAACAAGAACATTATAATAAATTTTGTGAATGGATGAAACCTTTGTTCTTACAAATTCCTTTGACTGATGCTATTAAATTGCCTACTTATTCAAAATGTATGAAAGATATTGTGTCTACCAAATGGAAAATTCCTAATGAGGAAATATCTACTATGCTTGCTAATTACTCTTTAAATGGCAAGTTTCCAAAGAAGTTGGGTGATCCAGGTATACCAACCATTCCTTGCTCTATCAAAAATAATTATGTTAGAACTGCTCTATGTGACTTGGGAGCAGGAGTTAGTGTTATGCCTTTCTCTCTTTACAAGAGACTTTATTTGGATAAATTGATACCTACTGATATATCTTTGCAAATGGCTGATAAATCTACTGCTGTTCCTGTTGGTATTTGTGAGGATGTTCCTGTTCAAGTGGCTAATAATTGTTTAATCATGACTGACTTTGTTGTGCTTGAAATGCCTGAAGATGATAATATGTCTATTATTCTTGGAAGACCTTTTCTAAACACTTCAGGGGCCGTTATTGCTTGCAATAAAGGAAAAGTAACTTTTCATGTGGATGACAAGGAACATACTGTTTATTTCCCCAAGAGAGTGGATAAAATTTATGGAGTTAATACAATTACTAATTTGAGGTCTATCAAAGTGGGAAGTATTGATTGCCCTTATAAAGAAGAATACAAAACTCTTATGATTAGATCCATACCAATACAATACAAGGTAACATGAGTGTCTCACAATGTTTGAATCCTTTTATGTCATCTAAAATTTATTTGGTGGCAAGACTTTATCAACCTTGTTAACAAATATGTTTTAAATGCATAAAGGTGCTAAAACAACTTTCTTTCTCTCATTCTTGTTATACCTACTGTAATATCATTTAGTTTGCAAGGTTTAGTTGTATTTGGTGTAAGAAAACAATTTTTGAACATTAGAATTATTATTGCAAAATACCAGAAAATGTGAAAAATAAAAGTTCTCAGAAAATTCACATTTTTATGTCAAAATTCTTATTTTTCGAGGAGGTACCTGGGAGTACCAGAGGATGACCACGGGAACCCACCACGCCTCCACATCATGTGGTGGCGCGGCAGGCATCTAGCCGCGCCATGACATGGTGTGGGGCCCACCTGGCCCTCCGCTTACTCTCCTTCCTCCCCAAACTTTCTCTCTCCCGAAAAATCACTTTGCCTTTGCTCAAACCCATGTTCTTGCTGCTCTTGCCCTCAGATTTTCGATCTTCTTGCTCAGCCCATCTTTGTTGCTGATATTTGGGGTATTCACTCTCCGGTATGTGACTCCTCCGTTCATCCAAATAGAATTTTGTTTAGTGGATTATATATTGAGTATTTTGCTGCTGTAGATGTCATGTTTAGTGAGTTTAAATGCTTGTTCTAAGTTGGAATAACTAGTTTGGATGCATGCTTAAGCCTCTAGCAACTCACTATGGTAGTTTCCCCTCATTTAGTATGCTAAAAATCAATTTTTGTGACATTTGTTAAAAAATTCAGAACATGGAGTGGAACTCATATCCAATCAACCAACATGAGATAGTGGTGCATGAGATGATGAAGGTTCATCGCGAAGAGAGTGTATTTCCCGCTGTTTACCCATGCTCACAATTCATGGGTGTTGCGGGGATTTCACATGATTTCCATTCTCTAATCTCCAATGCAGGATTAGAATCTTTTGCTGATGAAGAACCTTTTCAATATGAAAAACTAGCCATGTCTGTGGTGCAGGACTTCACCTGCAACTTGACCTCATCTAACCCCATGGTGCACTATAGGATCTACAATAAAACTGTCGATTTGCCTTTTGGTGCTTTTTGTGCAGCAATTAGAGTGCCACAATGGGGATCTCGAGAGAAGTTGAGGGGGAAGCCTTAGCCACTGTTGGACTTGTACGAGCACATTTGCCATGGGAGGAGTTTCTCGCAAGAGGACGGTAAAATTCGAAGTATGCATCTCCCTTCCATTCGATACTTTGCCTACTTCATTACCAAATGTGTTCTTGCTAGGAAGGTAGCAAGTAAATTAGCTTTGCCTGATTTAGTTTTTTTAGCTGCTCCATTGCGTAATGATAAAACTTATAATTTGGGTGCACTGATTGCTTACCGACTTACCACTAACCGTGAGAGGGGAGGAGTTTGTGGAGGCCTAGTTGCCTCTCGTTTACTAGCTATGCATGGTTTGGTACCCCATCCTCTTGATTTTTAGCTTCCTATAGAAAAGTTAGATATTAATTCCATGAAGAAACATCACTTTATTGCTTCTCATGGTAGTTTGCACGTTCTCCCTTATATGATAACCTTTCCCAAGAGATCGTATTTGAGAGTATCCACATCTGTTAGAATTGCTATTTTGCCTGCACCTTTGTTTAACCTTAATGCCAGGGAAAACTTGTCACTCTCGGAGGCTGAGCTTGATACACTTGAGGGGCAACGCGCCCCGGACGTGGGAGACGACGAAGAGGAGCATGAGGATGGCTTTAGTCAGCCCCCTGAGACGGCTAGTTCTTCGTACCCGGATCCGGGGTATGCAGGACCTTCGGGTTCTTCCTCCATTGCAGCCGAGCTAGAGTACGATCACTCCAGGTTTGACACGCCGGGCTGGAGGCATTATTCACCGTGGGGTTGATCTCCACTTAGGCCAAAAGCCTAAGCTTGGAGGTAGGTATACCGATAGCTCACTCATCTATATATCATTATCATTCGGTACTTTGTATATCCATCTTTCGCTTTCGTTTTCTTTCTTTCTTTATTTTGTTCATGTTTCACTTCACTTTCTAAAACTCAAAAAGACCAAAAATATTTCAGTTATTTATCTTGCTAGTTTGTTTAGTCTCTAGTATTAGTATGCTTAGTATTTAATTCGGTTCAATATGCAAAAACACTAAAATATTTTGCTTTGTTTTTTGCTGTTTTGCGCAGGGACAGATTTCTGCTGTCCACCGTTTAATTCATAACTTTTCACAGAAAAATCCAAATGACCTGAAATTTCGTGAGCATAATTCTCAGATATGTATGCAACTTTCATTAGTTTTAAGTTTTCTGATATGAGCATGTTAGAGGCCTCGAATTTTTTTGTCTTTGCTGCCTGTTTTGTTTTAGTTCCTAAATCCGAAACCCAAAAATATTTCTTGTTTCTCTTTGGTTTTGTATAGCTTGTTTCAGAGTTCATCACCTTCAGTTAGTCCATGGAGTTTGGTTATTATTTCATATCTTTCAAGCGCACAATTAAAAAGGCAATAATGATGACCTATGACAATTCTAGTTGGGTAAGAGGCTGGTAATGAACTCTATTTGTTTTTCATTTTTGTACATATACTCATTCATGTGAGCATGCTTAGATGGTTCGCATAAGGTATATGTCAATTGGTGGATGCTTAGTAGTTCATGTTCTCTTATGATCAGTCCCAATTTATTAATGATAGACGACATGTTCTATGGATATTTGCTTGCATTGTTATGTTCATAGAAAAGTATGACATTGTGGTATCCTCATCTGAATAATTCATTTGAATCGACTTGGCACATGCTCACACATGTTATGACTGAAAACAAAAAGTCAATTAAGCCTTGATGATTTATTTTGACTCGGAGTTCTAGTATCAGTTTTACGCCTCCGTTAATTTTATTTTGTCGCAAGCATGATTATGACGGTTATTGCTCTCTCGAATTGTCGCTTCCCCGTCTATTGCTAGCCTCCACTTGTACTAAGCTGCTAACGCTTGTGCTTCCAAATCCCTAAAAACCAAGTTATCCCAAAGAGTCCACCATAAATACCTATGTATGGCATTTCAAACCATTCAAGTAAATGTGCATGTGCTATGTTTAAAACCTTCAAACAACTTCTCAATTTGTGACACTGTTTTAGCTCATAAGGAAGTAGTAGTTGGGCTTGTTATCTTCCATACTAATTAAGTAATCGACTTGCATGCTTCATATGCTTGTCATTAATTTTGCAAAAGAGCTGGTTAGACCACTATAATATCCCAAAAAGATTTAAGAAAGAAAAAATAGACACTCCTCCATGGTATGTGAATGTTGGTGGGCACCCGAGGATTCGGTTAGCCATGGTTTGAGAAAAAGCAAAGGTTGCGAGGAGTGTCAAATTATAGAAATAAGGTGCATATTATAAATGCTTGTTTTTTAATAAATCGGAACCGCTCTAAACTTTCTTAGTATGGAAGATAACAAGAACTCTATTGTCATTCGTTGACAAATCAATCACCACTCAAAAACAATTTTGTCTCTGTTTTAGAAGTCCGAAGAGGAAACGAAGAAGGGCACCGAGGCGCCGTCATGAGGTGGGGGCGTGGCTCCCCCCCCCTGCCGCGCCAGCACATCATGACGTGGCCTCGTGCCTCCACCGCCTTCGCCCTTTCGCCTATATATTCTCCCCGAGGTGAAAACCCTAGAATAATAAGCCTTTTCCTGAGAAGAGTACCGCTGCGCCGCCGCCATCGAAGACAAGATTCGGGGGACAGAAGTCTCTGTTCCGGCACCCTGCCGGGACGGGGAATTGCCCCCGGAGCCATCTCCATCGACTCCACTGCCATCTCCATCGCCGTTGCTGACTCCTATGATGAGGAGTGAGTAGTTCTCCCCCGGGGCTGCGGGCTCTACCGGTAGCTATGTGGTTTATATCTCTCTCCCATGTGATCTTTATGTGATCATGAGCTTTGTAATCTAGTTGAATATGTGATGTTACTCTTTATCTATTATGCACTCTAGAGGTTACTTTAATATGAACTCCGGGGTTATTCACGGGTGTAAAGGTGACAGTATGTGCACCGTGTGTGATTCCTTTATGACGTTGTGGTGTTAGTTTACTCTGACTTTGAGGGTGCTCTTGTAGCCCTACACAGTGAATGGTGTTTATCATCCAACATGAGAGTGTTTGAGAGTAGTATTTATTATTCAATTGTGATGTCACTGTTGAGAGTGTCCACTAGTGAAAGTATGATCCCTAGGCCTTGTTTCTAAGCATTGAAACACCGTTTCCAACAAGTTATGCTACATGTTTGCTTGCTGCCATTTTTATTTCAGATTGCAATTACTACTTATAATCATCCATATTACTTGTATTTCACTATCTCTTCGCCGAACTAGTGCACCTATACATCTGACAAGTGTATTGGGTGTGTTGGGGACACAAGAGACTTCTTGTATCTTAATTGCAGGGTTGCTTGAGAGGGATATCTTTGACCTCTACCTCCCTGAGTTCGATAAACCTTGGGTGATTCACTTAAGGGAAACTTGCTGCTGTTCTACAAACCTCTACTCTTGGACGCCCAACACTGTCTGCGAGAATAAAAGCGTTGATACGTCTTAAACGTATCTATAATTTCTTATGTTCCATGCTTATATTATACCAATTGCCTACATGTTTTATACACATTTTATGTTGTTTTACGCATTTTCTGGAACTAACCTATTGACAAAATACCACAGTGCCAGTTCCCTGTTTTCTGCTGTTTTTGGTTTCAGAAATCCACTTAAGGAAATATTCTCGGAATTGGACAATTTTTATACCGAAGATCTTAGAATTCCCGACACGTTCCAGAAGTCCGAGGGGGAAGCGGAGACGGGCACCGAGGCGCCCACCTCAAGGGGTGGCGCGGCTCCCCTCCTGGCCGCGTCGGGACCTGAGGTGGGGCCCTCGGGGCTCCACCGCCTTCGCCCCTTCACCTATATAATCCCCTCGAAACCCTAAGACATAAAGCCCGAACACTTTTCCACTTTTCCTCACGGAGCCGCCGCCGTCGTCAACCCTAGTTCGGGGGGGATCAGAAGCTCTTCCCGGCACCCTGCCGGAGAGGGGAATCATCACCGGAGGGCTCTACATCACCATGCCCGCCTCCGGACTGATGCGTGAGTAGTTCATCCTTGGACTACGGGTCCATAGCAGTAGCTCGATGGTTGTCTTCTCCTATTGTGCCATCATGTTTAGATCTTGTGAGCTGCCTATCATGATCAAGATCATCTTTATGTAATGCTACATGCTGTGTTTGCTGGGATCCGATGAATATTGAATACTTTGTCATTGCTTCATAATATATCATGTTGTGTGTTGTTTATGATCTTGCATGCTCTCCGTTGCTAGTAGATGCTCTGGCCAAGTAGATGCTTCTTACTCCAAGAGGGGGTATTTATGCTCGATAGTGGGTTCATGTCTCTGTTTAATCTGGGGTAGTGACAGAAAGCTCTAAGGTTGTAGATGTACTGTTGCTACTAGGGATAAAACAGTAGTACTTTATCTAAGGATGATGTTACTTACTTACATTACACACTTTGCTTAATGCAATAATCTGTTGCTTGCAACTTAATACTGAAAGGGGTGCGGACGCTAACCGGAAGGTGGATTATTAGTCATAGATGCGGTTGGAACGTTCTATGTATATTGTTGTAATGCCCAAATGAATCTCACACTAGACATCATGTCATTAGTATATGCATCATTATGCAGCTCTTTATTCTATCAATTGCCCAGCTGTAATTTGTTTACCCGCATGTATGCTATTATTATTATTATGGAGAGACACCACTATTGAACTGTGGACCCCGGTCCTTTTCTTTAAACTGATAATACAACCAACTGCAAATTGTTACTTTCATTCTCTACAAACAAACATCATTTTCCACACCATACGGTTAATCTCTTTGTTACAGCAAGCCGGTGAGATTGACAACCTCACTGTTGAGTTGGGGCAAAGTTTCTTGATTGTGTTGTGCAGGTTCCACCTCCACCAAGCAATTTCTGGCGCCATTGCAAAGCAGAGACCTTCAGACGTGTTCTTCATCTCCTACTGGATTGATAACCTTGGTTTCACAACTGAGGGAAATTTGCTGCTGCACTACTTCACACCTTCCTCTTGGGGTTTTCCAACTACACCGTGAGTGCATCAAGGATTTTTGGCGCCGTTGCCGGGGAGATCAAGACACATCTGCAAGGGGAGTCTCTCACTTCCCAATCTCTTTACTTTGTTTTTATCTTGCTTAGTTAAAATTAATTTCCTGTTTTGTTTGCTATTAAATATCAAAAACACAAAAAAATTAGTTACCTGCATTTTATTTACTTTATTATTGTCTTGTTTGCTTAATATCAAAAATACAAAAAAATTATTTACTTGCATTATCATTTTTATTTTGGTTTGTCCCTTAAATTGCTAAGATGACTACTGCTGAGAATACTAAGTTGTGTGACTTTACTAGCACCAACAATAATGATTTTATATGCACACCTATTGCTCCACCTGCTTCCATAGCAGAATTCTTTGAAATTAAACCTGCTTTGTTAAATCTTGTCATGAAAGAGCAATTTTCCGGTGTTAGTTCTGATGATGCTGCTGCCCATCTAAATAATTTTGTTGAACTTTGTGAAATGCAAAAATATAAGGATATAGATGGTGACATTATAAAACTGAAATTAGTTCCTTTCTCCTTGAGAGGAAGAGCTAAAGAATGGTTACTTTCATTGCATAGGAATAGTATTGATTCTTAGATTAAATGCAAAGATTCTTTTATTGGAAAATACTATCCTCCTGCTAAGATTATTTCCCTAAGAAGTAGTATTATGAACTTTAAGCAATTTGATAATGAACATGTTGCTCAAGCTTGGGAAAGAATGAAATCTCTGGGTAAGAATTGCCCAACCCATGGACTGACTGCTTGGATGATCATCCAAACCTTCTATGCAGGACTAAATTTTTCTTCAAGGAATTTATTGGATTCGGCTGCTGGAGGTACTTTTATGTCCATTACTTTGGGGGCTGCAACAAAACTTCTGGACAATATGATGGTTAATTATTCTGAGTGGCATACTGAAAGGACTCCTCAAGGTAAGAAGGTAAATTCTGTTGAAGAAACCTCCTCTTTGAGTGAAAAGATTGATAAGATCATGTCTATGCTTGTGAATGGTAAATCTCATATAGATCCTAATAATGTTCCCTTAGCTTCTTTAGTTGCACAAGAAGAGCATGTTGATGTGAACTTCATTAAAAATAACAATTTCAACAACAATGCCTATAGGAACAATTATGGTAATAGTAACTACAAGCCTTATCCTCCTAATAATGTTTATGGTAATTCCTATGGTAATTCTTCTAGCAATAATAGGAATACCTCCTCTGAACTTGAAACCATGCTTAAGGATTTTATCACTACACAAACTACCTTTAATAAAACTGTTGAGGAAAAGCTTGGGAAAATTGATATTCTTGCCTCTAAAGTTGATAGTCTTGTTATTGATGTTGATCTTTTAAAATCAAAAGTCATGCCTAATGATACTAATGAGAGTAAGACCTTTGCTAAAATAAATGCCATCCAAATTCGAATTGATGAAAATGTTAGGATGATGGCTCAATTACGTGCTAGATGGGAAAGAGAGGAAGAATTAGCTAAAGTTGATGATATTGTTAGAGTTTGCACCATTACTACTACTGAAAATAATGTTACTTCACATGCTAGTAAACCTCCTACTATTAATGGTAACATAATTGGTGTTGGCAATGTTTCTTCTACTACTTCCAAAAAATTAAAATTGCCTAAAACTGCTGAAACTAGTCTTGATAAAAGTGCTGAAATTTTTAAGAACATGGGAGAAAGTGGTTCGGTTTGCTTTGATGATAATAATTTTGATTTTTATAATTGTAATATCTCTGAAGTTATTAAGTTTTGCAAAAGTTAGCCACAAGTCCTAATGCTAGCACTATAAATCTTGCTTTTACTACACATATTACAAATGCTCTCATTAAAGCTAGGGAAGAGAAATTAAAACTTGAAGCTTCTATTCCTAAGAAGTTAGAAGATGGTTGGGAGCCCATCATTAAAATAAAAGTGAATGAATTTGATTGCAATGCTTTGTGTGACCTTGGTGCAAGTATTTCTGTTATGCCTAAAAAACTTTATGATATGTTTGACTTGCCACCATTGGAACATTGCTATTCGGATGTTTTTCTTACTGATAATGCTTTGAAGAAACCTTTGGGGAGAGTTAATGATGTTCTTATTATGGTTAACAATAACCTGGTCCCCGTTGGTTTTATTGTCTTCGACATTGAGTGCAATCCCTCTTGCCCTATTGTTTTGGGAAGACCTTTCCTCCGCACGGTTGATGCTATTATTGATATGAAAGAAGGAAATATAAGGTACCAATTCCCACTTAAGAAAGGTATGAAACACTTCCCTAGGAAGAAAATGAAGTTACCTTTTGATTCTATTATTCGTACGAGCTACAATGTTGATGCTTCTTCTCTTGGAAACACTTGAGTTTTGCTTTCTGTGCCTAGCTGAAAGGCGTTAAAGAAAAGCGCTTATGGGAGACAACCCACTTTTATTTCTGTTATTTTATTTTGTTGAGTTAAGGAAGATGTCTACCTCTGTAGCAATTCCTTTGTATCTTTATTTTATTGCATTGTTGTGCCAAGTTAAGCCTCTAGTAGAAAGTTGATGCTAGATTTGGATTGCTATGCTGAAACAGTCTTCTGCTGTCCACCGTTAAATTCGTAAGAATTCACAGAAAAATGAAAATGACCTGGGATTTTTTGTGCATAATCCTCAGATATATATGCAACTTTCATTAGTTTTGAGTTTTCTGATTTGAGCAAGTTAAGTGCCTCGAAAAAATTCGTCTTTAGGGACTGTTCTGTTTTTGACAGATTCTGCCATTTATTTTGCAATGCCTCTTTTACTATTTTGAATGGATCTTTTTGTTCCATAAAGTATCTGTGGCTGTAGCTAATGTCCAGTAGCATTGGTAGCAATTGTGTTCATACAGAATATGAGAATTTTTGATTATGCACTAACCCTCTAATGAAATCTACTTTGAGTTTGGTGTGGAGGAAGTTTTCAAGGATCAAGAGAGAGAGGATGATATGATGTGATCAAGAAGATGAAAGAGCCTAAGCTTGGGGATGCCCCCGTGGGTCACCCAAGCATATTTCAAGAAGACTCAAGCGTCAAAGCTTGGGGATGCCCAATGCATCCCCTTCTTCATCAACAACTTATCAGGTTATCTCTAGTGAAACTATATTTTAATTCGGCCACATCTTATGTGCTTTACTTGGAGCGTCTGTTTGTTTTTGTTTTTGCTTTTGTTATTTTTGTTCTCTTAATAAAATGGATCCTAGAATTCTTGTGTGGGAGAGAGACATGCTCCGCTTTTTCATTTGAATACTCCTATTCTTCCCTTATACTTGTTGAGTATTCTTCTATAGCTACTGCAATACTTTCAGCTCTTGTTTTTCATGCATCTCTTGTTCAGAGCTGTTAGTTCTCATATTTTACACTCTCTTGCTTCATTGTTAAATACTTGGAGAGTTTATGTTTAAATAAGTTGATTGGTGTTTGGTTAGGAACAGAAAATGTTAAATGTGGTAGATGGTATAACTAAATGATACATAATCTTGTAGATCATTAAATTGTGTCAGTTGAATCATTAATGTTGTTTTGAGATATTAATATGCTTAATGGTAAACATGATAGTTTAGTAAGGTGGAATGATTAATGGTTGGTCTAGAAACCATGAAGCTGTGCCACACTTAAATTTCCAGTTGATAGCATAATGAAATATGACTCCTAATGTTAAAAGGAACCGTAATGACTTTGTGTTATGCGCTACGGTCGGGGTCCCAACAGTGACTTGTTCATTTGCCACAGTCCCTCGTGGAGTGATTTTCATTATGCCTTGTAAGATCATATTTCTATTTGGAATCCTTTTTCTTGTGAGTTCTAAAGCTACGGTTTTCATGGCACTTCCACCTCCATATTTGCTAGCCTCTTCGGTACTTTGCATTGCCCTTTCTCACATTGAGAGTTGGTGCATACTTCGCGGGTACATCCAAAACTCGTGGGAGATCTTCATCATGTTCTCCTACACATAAGCCAAATATCTTCCTCAAAACATCCACCATACCCACCTACTACAGCATTTCCATAGCTGTTCCGAGATATATTGCCATGCAACTTTCATCTTACATTACATGACTTGTTGTCATTCATACATTATGTTTTATTCATCATGAGATATTTGTACCAAAAAGTGTGTTGTCATATTATCATATTAGGATGTTTGCCCCTAAAAGTGAAAAGAGCCATGGAGGCCATCGAAAAGAGAAACAGAAAAATACAAAAAAATAGAAAAAAGAGAAAAAGAGAAAAAAAGAAAGAAAGAATAAAAAAAGGGGGCAACATTACTACTCTTTATCCACATTTGTGCTCATGTTTAGCACCTATACTCCATATGAGAAAGTTTTCATGTTTTACTTGCATAACTATGTGGGGAACTTTACACTATAGAACTTGGCTTGTATATTCCAATGATGAGCCTCCTCAAAAGTGCTCTAGGTCTTCATGAGCAAGCAAGTTAGATGCACCCCCACTAGTTCCATTGGAGAGCTTTCATACACTTATAGCTCTATGTGCATCCGTTGTGTGGCAATCACTACTCCTTGCATAGCTTCGATTATAAGACTTCCTCTTGTCTAATGATCACTTTCAGCTTTGTGAGACTTTCTTCTGTTGGCCTTCCAAACCCCCATTATTATTCTCTTAGCCACAACATTCTGGTGCCAGGAACCAACGCTGAACACTTGCTTGTTTTTGTGTGAACAAATAGAGAAATGATCTTCTATGTGCATATTGCTAATACTTGACTTGATCCTTTCACAAAGTTGTCATGATTGTTTGATTCATTAGATGATTATATTGTTGTGCTTGAAGCTTAAATCATCTTTAATATCTACTTTGCACGGTTGATTGTTCTCTATTACTGATTCATTGAAAGTTTTGCTTTGTTATGCCTACTTGTTTATTCATTACTCATTTGATATCAATATAAACTACAGGTTTTATTCATTTGATCTCAACTTACTTGCATTACATTATTATTTGATCAAGATTGTGTGAAAGCATGTCACTCCAGAAATTATTTGTTATCGTTTTACCTACTCGAGGACGAGTAGAACTAAGCTTGGGGATGCTTGATACGTCTCAAACGTATCTATAATTTCTTATGTTCCATGCTTATATTATACCAATTGCCTACATGTTTTATACACATTTTATGTTGTTTTACGCATTTTCTGGAACTAACCTATTGACAAGATGCCACAGTGCCAGTTCCCTGTTTTCTGCTGTTTTTCGTTTCAGAAATCCACTTAAGGAAATATTCTCGGAATTTATACCGAAGATCTTAGAATTCCCGACACGTTCCAGAAGTCCGAGGGGGAAGAGGAGACGGGCACCGAGGCGCCCACCTCAAGGGGTGGCGCGGCTCCCCTCCTGGCCGCGCTGGGACCTGAGGTGGGGCCCTCGGGGCTCCACCGCCTTCGCCCCTTCGCCTATATAATCCCCCCGAAACCCTAAGACATAAAGCCCGAACACTTTTCCACTTTTCCTCACGGAGCCGCCGCCGTCGTCAACCCTAGTTCGGGGGGGATCAGAAGCTCTTCCCGACACCCTGCCGGAGAGGGGAATCATCACCGGAGGGCTCTACATCACCATGCCCGCCTCCGGACTGATGCGTGAGTTGTTCATCCTTGGATTACAGGTCCATAGCAGTAGCTAGATGGTTGTCTTGTCCTATTGTGCCATCATGTTTAGATCTTGTGAGCTGCCTATCATGATCAAGATCATCTTTATGTAATGCTACATGTTGTGTTTGCTGGGATCCGATGAATATTGAATACTTTGTCATTGCTTCATAATATATCATGTTGTGTGTTGTTTATGATCTTGCATGCTCTCCGTTGCTAGTAGATGCTCTGGCCAAGTAGATGCTTGTGACTCCAAGAGGGGGTATTTATGCTCGATAGTGCGTTCATGTCTCTATTTAATCTGGGGCAGTGACAGAAAGCTCTAAGGTTGTAGATGTACTGTTGCTACTAGGGATAAAATAGTAGTACTTTATCTAAGGATGATGTTACTTACTTACATTACACACTTTGCTTAATGCAATAATCTGTTGCTTGCAACTTAATACTGAAAGGGGTGCGGATGCTAACCGGAAGGTGGATTATTAGTCATAGATGCGGTTGGAACGGTCTATGTATATTGTTGTAATGCCCAAATGAATCTCACACTAGACATCATGTCATTAGTATATGCATCATTATGCAGCTCTTTATTCTATCAATTGCCCAGCTGTAATTTTTTACCCGCATGTATGCTATTCTTATTATTATGGAGAGACACCACTAGTGAACTGTGGACCCCGGTCCTTTTCTTTAAACTGATAATACAACCAACTGCAAATTGTTACTTTTATTCTGTGCAAACAAACATCATTTTCCACACCATACGGTTAATCTCTTTGCTACAGGAAGCCGGTGAGATTGACAACCTCACTGTTGAGTTGGGGCAAAGTTTCTTGATTGTGTTGTGCAGGTTCCACCTCCACCAAGCAATTTCTGGCGCCATTGCAAAGGGGAGACCTTCAGACGTGTTCTTCATCTCCTACTGGATTGATAACCTTGGTTTCACAACTAAGGGAAATTTGCTGCTGCACTACTTCACACCTTCCTCTTGGGGTTTTCCAACTACACCGTGAGTGCATCAAGCGTGCGTAGACATCAAGCTATTTTCTGGCGCCGTTGCCGGGGAGGTAAGCGTTGGAAGGTATCTCCTTTAGATCCTGCAGTTATTACTTTTTGTTTCTTGTTTTTATTTTCACTAGGAAGGCTAAATGGAAAACAACAAGGAAATTAAAAAACCTATGGAAGTTAGTTTGCATAATAGTGGTAGTAGTGTTATTAGTATAAATTCTTTGGACACCATTATTGCTAAGGCTGTGGAAAAGCCTAAGCTTGGGGAAGCTAGTTTACGTAAAAATAATCATTTTTGCTCCTCAGCTTTGGAGGAATTATTTTGCCTTGATAATGCTTTACCTCCAATATGTGATAATTCTAATGATGCTTGTGATATTCTAAAGCCACCTGAAGAAATAGTGCCATTTAAAATACCTATGAAAATTATTGATCGTGTTATGGATAACCGCTATGTAGGGGATGGAACTGTCCATCCTGGTGATCATTTGCTATTTTTACATGAATTATGCGAGTTGTTCAAGTGTGTAGGTATTTCAATGGACAAAGTTAAGAAGAAATTATTTTCTATGTCACTTGGTGGAAGAGCTGCGCATTGGACATTGCAAGGATTATCTAGATACATGTTCGGAGGGCTCTTTCACAAGTAAGGAGGTTGAAGCTAGATGGGATCTTCTTGAAACAATTCAAAACAATGCTGAAGATTGGGAGAATGACAAAGGTAAAGAATCAAGTATAAACTATGAATATGATTGCATTAAGTCTTCCGTTGAAACTGTTGGTTTTCAAGAGCTTAGTGCTAAATATGGTCTTGATTTTCATATTATTGTTGATTGTTTTAGAGCCTTTGCTTCTCATATTAATGTTCCTAAAGAAAATTGGGATGTGTATCATGAACCTTTCAAAGACACTTGCATGGAAAATGAAATTGTTGTTAATGATTGCAATAAACATGCTCAAACTTCTCAAAATACTATTTCTTATAAGCATGTTAATTTTTGTGGAATACATAGACCTTGTGGAATTAATCAAATTGAAGATGAATATTGTATCCATCATAGGAATGAAAATACTAGAGCTTGGTATAAGGTTCTAACAGAACTTGGTAAAACAATTTGTGCCACCTATCCTTTATTTGTGAACTTTGCTATGAAGAGGGTCATTTCGAAATTTTTTTTGACACCTTTACCGTAGGGGAAACCCCTACGGTGTAACTTTTCGATTAATAGGATGGAGAAACCAGAGGTTTTCCAACAGAGTATTACAAAGGAATACAACACTCAACGGGGGAAAAAGTAAAAGTTATGGAGATTAATCGAATACATCACGTAAAGGTGTCAAAAACCTAAGAGAGGAGAGGCTGCACTTGGGGAGGAGGCAAACGGTGCTGGTGTAATAAAATATCCGCTTGGAATTGGACCTTTTATCTGTTTAAAGTAGGCGTCTTCTGGTTAAGATGAGGTCATTCCTTGTCTTCCATATGTTCCAGAAGGCACAAGTGATGATCTCCATAAAACAAGGCCCCAAAAATAAGCTTTTAGCTTGCATGGTTCTGTGTGAGACCGGATCATCTTGGTTCCATGCAATATCGATAATGGACCAACAATCAGCAGCAAATGAACAAGAGAAAAATAGGTGATCACGTGTCTCCAGAACATCGGCATCACATAGAACACAATTGTTGCCTGAGTCAATGTGCCAGTGCTTGCGGTCCATCAAGTCTTTTGTGTTCAATCGATCCATCTAAAGCAGCCAGGCAAAGACTTTGAGTTTTGGCGTGCACTTGGATTTCCATATCCACTAGTGGAAAAAGGGCTACTAGTGGCGCACCAAAAAGCCTTTCTGTGGCGCACCCAGGGAAATGGGGGGTGCGCCACAGAAATCTCGCCACTAAATTATATTTCTGTGGCACACTCTCTCGGTGCGCCACAGAAAGTGGCACATTTCTGTGGCGCATCCTTCCTAGTGCGCCACAGAAATTTATCAGTGGCAGATCCTTGTACTGTGCGCCCCAGAAATAGGTGCGCCACAGCAAAGTTATGCCATGCGCCACAGAATTATTTACAGGAATTTTCATTTTATTTCTGCCCGCTGTACAAATACAGGTATATTAACGAAAATACAGGTATATATTACAGGATTTAAACACACATAATAGAAACATGATATATTTGACACATCACATATAGTTACAAATGCCGAATCTTACACAAGTCATGATACAAATGGAGCTCGAAATACAAAAGTTCATCATTTCATCATTTCATACATATAGAGTTATCAAATAAAGTACATCGGCGATGATGGTGAGGAAAATCAGCGGGAGAGCACGATCACGTAGCCTAGTTCTGCATCGGCGCCGGGAACGGTTTGTACATTTCCTTCGTCGTCCACGTCCTGGTGTCCTGCTGCAATGCTAGGCGTTCTTCGATCTCCCTCTTAGTCAAACCTGGAGATGGATTGGTAATTATCAGTTAATAACATAAATAGAGTGTGAATAATTCATCTAAGTGCAATAAAGAAAACACTTCTTGCGAGTGAGGCAAGCAGCTAGCTAGGCGCAGTTTTGTAATACATCCTACCTCTGGGGTAGTGGAGGGGCCCTGCGGTTGCCATGACATCCTGGAGGATGATATGTGATAACTTCATCTGGGTGCGATGGAAGTCTTCTCTAAGATCAGCATCAGAGATCCCCCATATTTTTGGTCCATTCCCGGAGTTTAGTTGGAAACCTCATGGCATCTGCTTCCTCGACATACCCTTTAAGTTGATGGATGACGTAGAACCCCTCCTTCACGCTCTCAGAGTCCTCCTTGATGCAAGGGAAGTCGGTGACATGCCTGAACTTGTGTGTCTTGTTCTTGTTGAAGAATTCACACTTCTTTTCGAAGGTGCCTCCATTACGGGCGTATATCTCGAGAGCCTCATCGAGAACACCCTTTATTCGGGTATAGTCTTTCTCTATAACCGAACTCCCCGAGTCGAAATAAGTGGCAATGGACCACCTCGGGTTTACGGCGATGAGTACTGCGTACTTGTCCCTGCTTAACGCAATTCAAACGAAATGTAGGAAATTCATGATAAGCAATGGAACGACTCTATGGGAAAACATAAGTTACGACATCGACGAGCGGATGTGTACTTACTTGCAAAAGAAAGGGACAAGATGGCTGTTCTTGCTCATGTTTTTCAGCATGAAGCTTTGGAGGTACTCCCTCGCCATGATCCGTCTCCCTGATCCTTCAACCAGCTGGCTGTCACGCATGTAGTAGGGATCCGCTACCGCGACGTACGGGTTTGTCTCTCTCTTGATCTTCACCGCCAGATTGAGCGCGTATAGACGGACCAAGTTATAGTCCAGCCGTCTAGAGTGAAACAGCTTGAAGACGTCCTCGAAGGCTATAAAGATTACATCCGCAGGGGCTTCATCGACAAAGTTCACGCCCTTTGGCACCTTGCACGTGAACACCGGGTAATTTGGGTCCTCGTCTTTAAGAAGGATGCCCTCTAGCGTCAAGATAGCATCATGCAAAGCTTTCATGGATCCTTGTGCGATGCGGAGCAGCTTCGGAGGCAGTATCGGTTTACCAGCTTCATGCATTCGGGTCAAGCCATCACGACGTGGTGGAACCATTTGTTCATCCCGGACAGTCCTAGGAGCTGGCTGGCTCGCAGAGGCACCTGGCTTACTTCTCTTCATGTGCTTCTTCTTCACCTCTGGGGATTGCACAACGTGAATCGACTTATGCAGTGTACCAGGGCTGAAAATGTTAGCCTGTTCAGCTTGATCGCCGGCCTCCGGAGGCGTGTCTTGAGATAAACCATGGAAGTTCAGGCGCTGCGAGCATGAAGTGGGACGAATAGGCATAATGCGGGGGCCGCGGAAGTGTTCGTCATCCAAAGGAGGCATGTACGAACCATCCAAGGCGCCATTGTTGAGGAAGCCATCGACGTCGTCGCCATTATTATCATTATCATGATCATCGTCGATGACTAGAAGTTGAGGCGCAACGGCTTTGTCTTTGGCTTGTTGCGGTGCAGACGCTCTCAACAGTATTTGGTGCCGGTTTGTGGTGGTGACGACCGGCGCTTCCTTCCGGGTCCTGGCAACGGGTGCTTGTGGCGCCGGCTCGTTCACAACAGGTATATGTGGCGGCCTCGACGAGGGCCGAACGATAGAGTGCCTAACCTTTTGTGGCGGCTTCGAGGTGGCGCCGGAGGTGCATCTGACCCCCCAAGAAGAATTTGGCTCTTCGGCCATTCCATGAGCCACTTGACGCAGGCTCCAAGGACCATGTGCTCATCCTCAGCTCCCGGAGGTTGCATTGGGGGATCGATGTGTTGAAACTGAGGCAATACCTCATCCAACTTGATTCTCAGCACGGCCTCGTTCATGCGTTGGTTGTGCATTAGGCTACTCTTTGGTTGTATGATCGTTCCCTTAGCAACATCCACGAACTCGCCGCCGGCCCGCACCGTATGCAGGAGTATGCAAGGCGTGTCCTGAGAGTCAACACATGCATGTTGGGCATCATGAGATGGCAGTCATCAAAGGCATAGTTAATTATAGAAGCTGGGCACGTGTATCGGCCCCTGTCAACCTGCCGCATTCCAAGCAGCTATACCCTCCATGAACCCAGGGGGTAAGAAATCCCGGATCCCCTCCTTCACTAGCTGGCTCACAGTGCTGGAGTCAACTTTCTCCTGCTCCAGTGATTCCACCTTCTTCCTTAGCTCTAGAACCTCGGCGCTATGCCTACTCGGCTTCCTCCTCTGCCTTCTCTTCTCGCCGCCGTCCGTGCTGTAGTACTGGAGGAACTTCATGCTCGTACCAAAGCCGGACACACGGCCTGCTGACGTCGGCGCCGCGGTCTTGTCCCTAGCCTTGTAAACGTTCATCGCCCTGTTGAAAGTACTGTCCCAGGGCTCCGTCGAATCCTGGGACGACGGGCCGGCCTCAGCGTCAGCCTTCAACTCGTCCTCCTGCAGACAATGCAAATTAAGGTGAACCCATGCATGTAGAAAAATATGGCTACGCGGTAAATTAAATTCCTTACCAGCACTTTCTCAAATCTCTTCACATCGTCATCGTCCGTAACGAATTCCCCAGTCTCTTTGACCAGATAGTAGCGGGACCGGACAAAGTTCCGGACCTGCTCGTCCGCGATTTTGTGCCACGGGTTCTCTTTCCCTAGTCTTTCAACCTCGGCATCCTCCTTTTCCCAAATGGGCTGTTTTCCTCGGTAGCCACCTCTTCCCAAACGGTGGTTACCTAGGTTCAGGTCCCGCATTTTCTTCACCCACTCGGTCCATTTTATAGACTCCTCAGTAGACAAGGACAACTTGAATGCGTCGAAGTCTTCTTTGTCGAGCATCGGGTCTTTGGTTTTTATCTCTTCCCAGGTTTCACCCTTTTCAATCTTCCTCCTCACCCTGCATTTCCAGCTGCTCAAGGCGGTGCTCATCTTCGTGATGGCTAAACTGTCCACCTTTTTGTTGAACGGCTGCGGGAACGTGTATCGTTGGTGAAGCTTCTTGATGAGGGTCTTGACCAGAGCCTCATTCTGCGTGCTTCTGAGGTCCTTCGTGTTGATCGACACGGTTTCTCGGAGGATGCTCCCTAGTTGCATGCCGTATCCTTTGGCAAGTCTCTCGGGCTCCATCGGTGGTGGTGGTATGCTCCTCATGCTCGCCGCCACCACCAGTAGGATTTTTCGCGGCCTCCTCCAACTCGTGGGACAACTCCCAGAAGGGCTTGTTCGCGTGTCGAGCATCTTCATCGCAGCTCATATGCTTAGAAGTGCCAGCCCCCGACATGTTTGCACTGCTATAATTAATACAACAAATATAAGTAAAAAATCACTTAATTAAATACTAAGGTACCCCGGCCATTGCATTACCCCATATGTCCTTTTTTTAGCAAAGTCATGCTAAAATTCACGAAAAATTTCGGCATAACCTTTGCTAAAAAAGGGACATATGGAGTACCCGAATTTGCCGGAACGGAAGTTAATCAACCTTCCGGCAATCTCAAGGGCCTCACGGGGTACCTGCAAACATTTCCTATCGTCCACGCCATGATAGAATGACCAAATAGCATAAATAGAATGACCAAATAGCATAAAAATTCCAAGTTTAAACATGTATATTGAATCATGCAAAAACAGTAAGCACCACTTCGGAATTCCTCAAAATCGCACAAACACTTTGGCATTTGGGATTTCATATTGGCATTTCGTCAAACACTTTGAGTGCACTTCGGTAGGGGAGGGAGGAGGGGGAGAAGGGAAGCACCTCGGCCGAGGAGGGGAGGGAGGGGAGGTCGATGCGGTGTAGAGCGGGGCGCAGGGGAGGTTGCCGATGACGAGGGGCGCGCGGGCCGTCGGTGGCGGCCGGAGCGTGGCGGAGCTCCTCTGCAACCGCCGATGCGCGCGGGCGTCGAGGCGCGCCTGCGTCGATGGCGAGCGCGGGGTGACGAGGCGCAGGGTGGCGGGGCGTGGTGTCGTGGACGGCGGCGTTCGTGCTCGGGGTGGCGGCGCAGACGGCGGCGTTCGTGCTCGGGATCGAGGGCGGCGCGGCGTCGCAGTTCGCGGGAGACTTGGAAATTTTCAAAAGTGGCAAGGTGGGAGGCAGGCGCGGGGGGCGGGCCCGCATGTAAGTGGCCGCGTCGGAATTCTGTGGCGCATCCTCGGGTGGGTGCGCCACAGAATGTCAATATTCTGTGGCGCGTGTCTCAGGAGATGCGCCACACAATTCTGCGTTTTTGTGGCGCACGCCTCCGAGGATGCGCCACAGAATATCTTTGCCAGAATTTCAGCACTGGTTATGCATGGGTGGTTTTTCTATTTCAATTGTTTGTATATGCACTACTACTTGTTTTAAAGTCTATATTCACTCATTTTAATTCGTATCTATTCCACAATTAAGCACAATGGGTAAATATATGTTATTATTTTATTTATGACATACATAAATATATGCTTTTGTCTCACATGTGTACACACACGCACAAAAAATAATACACCAAAAAAAGTCTTCGTCGAACCCGGCCAGTTCCGAGAGCTAGCTTCTCTTCTTCTTTCCCTTCTTCGCGGTTGAATACTTTAGGCCGGGCACCTTGAGATTTCTTCGCGTGAACGGACAACCTTTAGTAGGTAGGGAGGTCTTCCTTGTGTTTTTGCTAGTAGTCGGCTTGTCGAAGAACTTGTCGAATTCCTCCTCGATCTTCGGATCGCCGTCCAAGTCTTCCTCGTTGGCGTCTCCGTCCATTCCGATGATGCTCCTCTTGCCCCTCCTCACGACAACACGGCTAGGCTTTGATGGGTCGGTAATGAAGAAGCATTGCTCAACTTGGCTAGCGAGTACCCATGGCTCGTTTTTCGCGGAGGCTTTCTTCGATTTGGCATCGGGTATTACCATGATGGTGAAATACCGGCCTTCTTTCACGACGTCCTTGGCCCATCTTACACGGAACATTGGCACCAACTCTCCACAGTAGTTGAGCTCCCATATCTCCTCGATCCTTCCGAAGAATCTTTCCTTGACAGTAGCCTCGTCATCACCGTAGGATAGCATAGTTACTCCTGAGTTTTGATATTCACTATTCTTGTCCTTTTTCTCGGTGTAGAATGTGTAACCGTTGATGTCATACGGCTGATAGGTCCTTACGTTCTGTCCGGGGCCCTGTGATAAGGAGAATATGAGTTCTTCATCTTCCGTAGATGGCGTTATGCTCGCTGCTTGAAACAGTTGCCTTTTCTTGAACCAACGTGTGAAGCTGGAGTTGTGCTCTTTGGATACGTCTCCATTCTTCCTCTGCCGACCCAGCTCGATGTAATTCTGCTCGATTAAGCTCTTGTGCTCCTCCACCCAAGGTTCGATCAATTGTAAGTGTTGTAGCGCGACTCGGTGAGCCCTGTCGAGGTCTTCTCTCGACCATGAACGCCGACAAAGAGTGAGCGGCAGCCCTCGCGGTGACCAACTCCACCAAGCCTGCCGAGGTGCTTCCTGGTGGGCAGACCAACATCCTTGTTCTCGGTTCTTAGATAATTCTGGCAGAAGGAGATGCACTCGTAGGTTAGAAAGCCCTTGGCCATGCTTGCGTCCGGACGGGCCCTGTTGCGAACGTATCCTTTCATGACACCGTTCTGCCTTTCGAACGGTATCATGTAGTGCAGGAACGTCGGCCCGAGCTGCTTGATGTCCTCAACGACATGGAGATGGAGATGCACGCATATATCAAAGAAAGAGGGTGGGAAGTAAATCTCGAGCTCGCATAGTATCAGCACGATCTCTTCCTGTAGCCTGTCGAGCTGCTTCACGCCGATCGACTTCCTGTTGATGACGTCGAAAAAGTTGCACAGGGCAAGCAGCGTATCTCGGACGTGATCGTCCATTATCCCTCGGATCGCAACGGGAATTATCTGCGTAATCAGCACATGACAATCGTGAGACTTCATCCCGGTGAACCTCTTCTTCGTTGCGTCCAGATATCTGCTGATCTTCCCCGCGTAACCGTGAGGAAATTTGACTCCTACGAGGCACTTGTAGAACTGCTCGAGCTACACCGGACTCATAGTGTACCAGGCAGGGGGAAGCACCACCGTGTTCTTCTTTGCCCTTTTGCGGCGACCTTGAGTCCCTTCCGTCTGATCATCATCAGCGTCATCGTCGTCATCACTGTCGGGTGCCTGTAGATCTTTCTTGTTGCCAAGCCATTTCAGATCGTATCTTGCTCTCGTCCCATCCTTGGACTTTTCCGGCATGTTGGAACGAGTGCCAAGTAGACTCTCGGTGACATTCTTCGTAATGTGCATCATATCGAGGCTATGGGGCGCTTTAAGGACCTTCCAGTACGGCAAGTTGTGGAAAATAGACCTCGCTTTCCATACACCCAGCAGGGGATCAACCCTCGGTCGCTTCTTTCCAGGAGCAGGGCACTCCTCCCAATTTCTCAAAAGCTCGTCGATTTCAGTGCCGGTCCTCTCGTGCGGGGCTCTTTCGAGCTCGTTTTCATCATCGAACAGGTCACCGTGTTTCCTCCACGGGTGATCCATGCGAAGACACCGTCGAGCACCTGGGTACACGTTTTTCGAAGACCCATCCCTTGGTAGCTGGAGATGGGGGGTCCCATCCATGCACCTGACACATGCATAGAATCCGTGGCCTACCTGGGCCGATACGTATGAGCAACCAGGATAGTCCTGCACCGTCGTGAACAAGGCGGCTCTCATGTCGAAATATTCTCTAGTGTAGGCATCCCACGTACGGGCTGGCGTGTCCCACAACGTGGCTAACTCCTCTTTCAACAGTGTGAGTTACAGATGTATGTCGACACCCGGTTGTTTCGGCCCCTGGATGAGAATGCTCATGTGTATGTACCTTTGCTTCGTGCACAGCCAAGGGGGAAGGTTGTAAGGCCATACAAACACGGGCCAGGTGCTATGCGTGCTACTCTGGTTGCCGAACGGATTGAGTCCATCGGTGCTCATACCCAGCCTGACGTTCCTTGCGTCGCCTCCGAAATTTTGAAAGGCGTCCAATGCTTCCCACTGGAGGGCATCTGAAGGGTGTGACAGGATCCTTCCCTTCTCCGGATCTTCTTCGGGCTTCTCCCTTTCCGCGTGCCATTGCATTAGCTTTGCTTCCTTATGGTCCACAAAGTACCGCTGCAGACGGGGAGTGATAGGAAAGTACCATACCACTTTTCGAGAAACTTTCTTGTTAGCACCCTTGTACCGTCCTTGGTCGCACACCGGACATTTGGTTATGTCCTTGTACTCTCCCCGGTAAATTGCGCAATCATTGATGCAGGCATGGTATTTGACGTGCGGTAAGTCAAGTGGGCACACGGCTTTCTTGGCCTCCTCGATGCTTTTTGGCAATGTGTTCCCCTCGGGAAGACGATCGTGCATGAATTTCATGCTCTTCGTGAAGCTCACGTCGGTCCACTTGCTTTGCGCCTTCATCTCCAGAGCATCAAGCGTTACTTGCAAGCGCGTATCCTCTGGCCGGCACCCAGGATACAACGGAGTCTTCCCGTCAATCTCCATTTGCGCCAGTTTGGCTTTCTCTCTGGCGTTGCTCGTCACCTGGAGGAGAAATTCTTGAACATGAGAGTCCCGTAAGGCCGACATTAGCGTGTTCTCCGTGTTCGCGTCTTCTCCACCGCCACCTCCCCCATGGTCATCAAGATCATCTTGTCCGCCGACATCTCCTTCGTCATGATCATCTTGTCCGCCGACATCTCCTTCGTCATGTCCGGGCGCATTTGCTATCGGTGCCTGGTTCAAGCCTAGCATGAAACCTTGCCTGAGCAGGTGATCCTCCAATTGTTCGGAATCAGGGTCGATCCATCTCTCGAGTTTACATTTTCGACACGGACATCTTATCTGGCGCCTGTTACACTGAATCATTTCCGCCTTCGCTTCTTCCTTGTATCTACTGACTTGACCGGATCTCATCATGACGACCATGGTTGCCTACGCACGGGTTACATAGAGCACACAACCGAGAAACGTTATTTAGAACCGCAACATATGCACACACACATACACACACATGCATGTTCGACGGAAAATTTTGGCATGACTTCTCCTAATAGTCGGACGTATGGGTGGTGCAAAAATTTGCCGAAATGGAAATGAATCAACATGTCGGCAAACATACATACACCACGCCGCCGCAAGAAACAACAAAAACAACAAACATGCATATGCATGTGTCCACATACACCGATGGCCATACACCCGGCGCCCCATAAATGATCGGTGGATATATACACCGATGGCCATATACACCGGCCATAAACCGATGCCATACCACCGCACAAGCATGCACACCACAACAAAAAGAGAAGATGTCTCACCTAGTAGATTGGAGCTCCTCCGAGACCGTGATCGTGTGATGTGTGTTTGGAGAGAATTTAGTGGACAAAAAGAGGAGGAGAGAGTTTATATGAAGCCTCCCTACCTACTAACCAATCTCTATGGAACAAAATAGGTTTTAACCTACTAGAAATGGAGGAATAATGGAGAAAGAATGGGGAGAATTGGGTGAGAAAGAGGAGAAATACGAGCTGTGTGAGAGAAGGGGAAAGGTTACAGATGAATCTGAGATTTTAGTGCATTGAATGCTTTTGTGGGCCCTGGTTGACATTTTGTGGCGCACCAAATAATATTTTTGTGGCGCACCAGGCACATGCGCCACAGAAAAGCCACATTCTGTGGCGCACCAATTCCATGTGCCACAGAAAGTTCACATTCTGTGGCGCACCGTCCACCATGCGCCACAGAATGCCAACTTTTTGTGGCGCATGGGCCAAGGTGCGCCACAGAAACTGCCCCGGATTCTGAAATTCGAACTGGCTGGCGGGGACCACCTACTTTCTGTGGCGCATGCTCCACGGTGCGCCACAAAAAACAATATTTCAGTGGCGCATGTTTATTTTGTGCGCCACAGATGTTTGTGGCGCACTGGTTTGGTGCGCCACTAAATGTTTTTTGTGGCGCATGGGCTTAGGGTGCGCCACAAACAGGCATCCCACCTATAAGCCTTTTTCTACTAGTGATCGCTTGAAGGGCCGGATCCTGTCTGAGAGCCGAGAAGAGGAAGTGATAAAACTTGCGCGGAGAGTAGCTGGTGGAGCCCCAAGAGAAACTTTTAGCATCCACCGCAATAGGGTCTAGGGCAATACTATCTGTGAGCTGTTGTAAGTCCTCAAATTCAGCGAGAGCTTGTGCTGACAAGGGGAGATGAAACAGATCCAGTCTATCCGTCGTCATCTTCATTTGTTTCACAGAAATATCTTCATTGATGGCATAGGTGAACAAATGATCAAATCGGTCACATGCGATATCGCCTGTGGCCCATCGGTCTTTCCAAAAGAGAGTGGAGGTGCCATTGCCCACCTCCGAGGTGGTGATACTGCGATAAACATCAACCAGGCTGAAGATATCTTTCCACCAAAAGGATCCTCTGCTGGACTGAGCATGTGGGGGGGTGTGTTGATCATATAATTGCCAGACCAGTTTAACCCAAGGTAAGTCAGCTCGGCTGAAAAATTTATGCAGATGCTTTAGAAGTAAAGCTTTATTTTGGACCTCAAGATTCATGATTCCAAGACCTCCATATTGCTTAGGCCGACAGACCAGGGGCCAAGCCGCCAAGGAATGGACGGAAGCACTGTCATCCTCCTTCGCCCGGAGACAGTGACGACGCGATCGATCAAAGAGCTTCAGAACTGACTTATGAATCTTGAGCGTGCATAGGAAGTGGATGGGCAACGAGGAGAGAACTGAGGTTACGAAGGTTAGGCGACTACCATAGTCAAGAAACCTCACACTCGCATTGAGCTTACGCTCCACCTGATCCACTATCGGTGAGAGATCCTGAGCTGAAGGCCGTGAAGTACCTAGGGGCAGACCAAGGTAGGTAAACGGAAGGGATCCCACAGCGCAGCCGAAAACAGCAGCCAACTCAGCAAGGCGTGCCGCATCAATGTTCACTGGCATGAGACATGATTTAGAATAATTCACCTTCAGACCGGTGGCCGCAGAGAAGACCTGCAGGAGGTTCTTGAGGGCAAGCAACTGATTAGGGCACGCTTGAAGGATCAGAAGGGTGTCATCCGCATATTGGGCTATGGGAAAATCAGTATTGGGGATTGGCAGGGGAGGAACTATCCCCCGAGCTAGCAAGCCGATTGACCATCGATTGTAGCAGATCAGCTCCTGAAACAAAAAGAGTAGGAGAGAATGGATCCCCTTGACGGACTCCTCTTCGACAAGCATATTTTTTACCTGGGACTCCATTAAGAAGAACAGATGAGGTACCACTTGAGAAAATCATCTTAACCCAGTTTAGCCATCGCTCGTCAAATCCCCAGCAGCGTAGGATATTAATGATAGCTTGGTGCTCAACGGTGTCGAAAGCTTTAGCAAAGTCGAGTCTGAGAATTACCACCTCCTTCCGAGCTTGTTTACATTGATGTATGTATTCGTATGCCCAAGACACGCAATCTTGAATCGTACGTGTTTTAAGAAAACCATATTGGTTTGTATGAACAAGCGATAGGATTCTTTGCTACAACCGATTAGCAAGGATCTTGGTCAAAAGCTTTAAACTGGAGTTGAGTAGCGAAATAGGTATGTAATCATTAGTTGATGCAGGAGACTGAACCTTCGGAATGAGTGTGATATAGGCATCATTTATGCTTTGAAGATTGACCGAGCCTTCCCGAAACTGATCACACAGTCGATAAAAATCAAAACGTATAATCGGCCAACACGTTTTAAAGAATAATCCAGAGAAGCCATCAGGTCCCGGAGCCTTGTCAGTGGGGAGATCAGCGACCACCTTATCAATCTCATCACAAGTAAAGGGAGCTGAGAGCTCCTGAAGGCCATCGTGGTGCGTGACATAGGCAGAGAAATCAAAGGAGGGATCAATCTGTGTGGTAGTACCTAGCCGATCTTTGAAAGAATTCCAAAGGATCCCCTCTTTTTCTGAATGTTCCGTGGCAATTGATCCATCAGCCCTTGTTAAGCTACTGATCAAATTGTGTCTAAAACGAATAGTGGCCATTGTGTGGAAAAACTTAGTGTTCTCACCACCGAATTTTGCCCAACTGATCGTACATCTCTTTCTCCAGTAATCCTGCTTGCAGGCAAGCAAATGCTGAAGTTTCTGCTTGACAATTTTCCTAAAGTTCAACTCAGATATATGCAAGCAATGAATTTCCTCAATGTTATCGAGGTTTAAGATGGTTGAATTGCAATTCTCAATGAGGTGGTCAAGAACAGAAATACTAGTGCACTAGTTTCGAAGGGCCTTACGAAGCAATTTAAACTTGGAGGATAGGCATTTCGCACTGTCTCCCGGGCAATGAATTTCGCAAATACGGCGCACAACATCCATAAAACCCGGCATTTTAATCCAGTAGTTTTCAAACCTGAAGATAGAGGCCTTCGGAATAGAAGTACCAATGGATACCACGCAAGGTGTGTGGTCAGAGGTCGGACGAGCAAGAGGACTTACTGTGGTATTGGGGAATTTTAGGGTCCGTGCGTGCGACGTGAAGAACCAATCTAATTGGACCAGGAGAGGATCAGACTGCATATTGCTCCAAGTATAACTATGACCTTTAATCGGAAGCTCAACGAGACCCAGATAGCTAATAATCTCGTTAAACGTCGCAATGTCTGTCAGGTTAGCACCGGGCTTGTTTCTGCTATCGGAGTAACGGTAGAAGTTAAAATCTCCTAAGATTAACCATAGAGCATCATCAGCAACATCAAGATGGAAAAGCCAAGCCACGAAATTCTCACGATCAATCCCTTCACAAGGCCCATAGACGTTAACAAGGATAAAAGAGTCACCCATGGCAACCGAGGTGAAGCTAATGACAATCCCAAAGCTTTCAGAGAGCAAGACTTGCCCGGTGAACTTACTACCTGACCACACAACGAGCAACCCACCTGATGCACCATCCGAAGGAACATATGCGAATTGGTCAAACCGCTTTGGAGCAAAGGACTTTATGAACTGTGAATCAATAACCATACGCTTTGTCTCCTGGAGACATAAAATGACAGCCGCACTTTCCTCAATTTTATCACGCATAAAAGGCCACTTTTCAGAGCAATTTAAACCACGGATGTTCCAACACAAAACATGCCAAAATAGTTTGGCAAGCGACGCGGACACTGAAACAGAAGAACGAGACATTGTCTGACAATATATGG
Organism: Poa annua; assembly: GCA_026929855.1. NCBI lineage: Eukaryota > Viridiplantae > Streptophyta > Magnoliopsida > Poales > Poaceae > Poa > Poa annua. The sequence goes on from CM049434.1 coordinate 61,182,860, forward strand.
TAAATAACGAAAGATAGATCCCCAAGAGAGGAAGGGCGAACAGCGAGATCAGTCCTCGCGTTCCTTGAGGAGCTTGGCTGCAGTAAGCTCCGGGGGATCGATGTCGCATTCCTCTATCCCAATACGCTGCTCAGGTTCTAATAAGGATATTGCAGGAGACTTTTGTGATAACATGATCACTCCTAATCAACATGATGAACTTACATTATTTTTGGGGTGTGAAGAGGTATCAAGAAAAGCTTCTTTGTTAAATATGAGTGATATTGATATGAATGATTTGTTGCATGGATGTTATCTCTATTGTGTTAATAATTGCCATGCTAACACTTACATACAAAATATTATAAAGTATGAGACTTTACCAAAGTATGACAGGACTAATATGTGTTTTCATCTTATTAATGAAAGAGGGGAATTCCCCCAAGTTTCTTCCATTGTCTCTAATACAAAACCAGGTTATGTGGAGAAGCTTCCTTTCAAGCCTCTCCATCCTAAAGAGGAAAAGAAGAACAAAAAGGGAAAGAGGAGGAAGAAGAAGAGGAGTAAAAGGAGAGAGGAAACGGTATCTTCTCCCAAACTTGTTGCTCCTGTTACAATTGATACTTATAATTCTGAATTTGATGATTCTGAACTTGATGATGAACCTGTGCCTGTTATTTATATTAGTGATCCTGATTGGGAAAAGCACACTTCTTTTGATATTGAAGATCTCTGGGACACTAATTCTGAAAATGATGATGTTAACAATTGCTATACTATTAGTACTATCCATGTTCCTTCCCATGATGATATAGAAAGCTCTGAGCTCGGGGTTGAGGGGTTTGAAAATCCTTTTGCTACCAATGATTATATATTTGATACCTCTCCTCCTAGTAAAAATGATGATACGTTTACAAATAAACACACTTTGGAGGATAACTATTCTATTGCTTATGATGATACTATGTCTCCAGTCTTTGATAATTATAAAGAATACTATGACATGGGTTATAATTACAATTATCCTTTTGAAACTTGTCATAGTTATAGGGGAATTACTCAAACCAACCATTTTAATACACAACTTGTCTATCATGTTCAAGTTCTTTATGATGATCCTACTCCCATTGTTATTAATGAGAAGAACTTTTCTTATGAGGGAAATAATGATACTTTTATGCATATAGATCATGATATGAATGTTTCATGTGATGGTTATATTGTGGATTTTATCAATGATGCTAGTGAAAGTTATTATGAGAGAGGAGAATATGGTTGTAGAAGTTTTCATGATACTAAAACACCTCTCTTTATGTTGGAAGTTTTGAAGTTGCATTTTGTTTCATCTTTCTATGATAGTTGCTTTATTTTTCAATAATTTATCCTACTACAAGATCCCTTTGCATAGGAAGTGGGTTAGACTTAAATGTGTTTGATGTTCGCCTCTTGATGCTCTCTTTTGTTTTTCAACTCTCATTTTTATGAGAGCATCATAAAAATCTCCTTGCCTAGCTAAAAGGCTTTAAAGAAAAACGCTTATGGGAGCCAACCCACTATTTTATTTCTGTTATTTTTCTTTTATTTGAGTCAAGGAGCATGCTTACCTCTGTAACAACTCCTTTGTATCTTTATTTTATTGCATAGTTGTGCCAAGTTAAGTCTCTAGTAGAAAGTTGATGCTAGATTTGGATTTCTGTGCAGGAACAGTTTTTCTGCTGTCCACCGTTAAATTCATAACCCTTTACAGAAAAGTCGGAATGACCTGATATTTTCTGAGCGAGATCCTCAGATATGTACGCAACTTTCATTAGTTTTGAGTTTTCTGATCTGAGCAAGTTAAGTGCCTCGAAATTTTTTGTCTTTACAGACTGTTCTGTTTTTGACAGATTCTGCCATTTATTTTGGATTGGTTCTTTTGCTGTTTTTTAGTGGATCTTTTTGTTCCATAAAATTCCAGTGGCTGTAGCTAATGTCCAGTACCATGATAATGATTGTCTCCATACAGAATATGAGAATTTTTGATTATGCACTAACCCTCTAATAAAGTTTACTTTGAGTTTGGTGTGGAGGAAGTTTTCAAGGATCAAGAGAGAGGATGATATGATGTGATCAAGAAGATGAAAGAGCCTAAGCTTGGGGATGCCCCCGTGGGTCACCCAAGCATATTTCAAGAAGACTCAAGCGTCAAAGCTTGGGGATGCCCAAGGCATCCCCTTCTTCATCAACAACTTATCAGGTTATCTCTAGTGAAACTATATTTTAATTCCGCCACATCTTATGTGCTTTACTTGGAGCATCTGTTTGTTTTTATTTTTGCTTTTGTTATTCCTGTTCTCTGAATAAAATGGATCCTTGCATTCCTTTGTGGGAGAGAGACACGCTCCGCTTTTTCTTATGAATACTCGTGTTCTTCACTTATATTTGTTGAGTATTCTTCTATGTTACTTCAATATTATTAGCTCTTGTTTTTCATGCATCTCTTGTTAGAGCTGTTAGTTTTCTTATATTATACTCTCCCATCTCATTGTTAAATACTTGGAGAGTTTATGTCTAAATAAGTTGATTGGTGTTTGGTTGGAAACAGAAAATGCTAAATGTGGTAAACGGTATAAAGAAAAGAAACATCTCTTATGAATTGTTATCTTGCATGTTGTGAAACTTGGCAATTGTTTTGAGCTCTCAAGTAGATCATGTTTAAGCTTTTACATCATGTAGTTAAAACCCATTAGTGGAGAACTACCATAGAGCTTGTTGAAATTTGGTTTGCATGGTTGGTATCTCTAAGGTCTAGATATTTTCTAGTTAAAGTGTTTGAACAACAAGGAAGACAATGTAGAGTTTTATAATGCTTGCAATATGTTTTTATATACGTCTTGTTGTCATAGTTTATACTTGTGTTTGCTTCAAATAACCTTGCTAGCCAAAGCCTTGTACTGAGAGGGAATGCTTCTCGTGCATCCAAAGCCTTGAGCCAAAACCCATGCCATTTGTGTCCACCATGCCTACCTACTACATGGTATTTCCTGCCATTCCAAGCAAATACTTCGTGTGCTATCTTTATTCAAAATTATTATCCCTTATTTGTGTCACTGTTTATTAGCTCATGAGGAAGTATGTGGGTTACTCTATGTTTAACTTGTTAGATAGGCTTTCAAATGAGCTGGCAAATGGGGTGCCCAGTCCCAAGTTTAATTGTTCAATTCTCTTCACATGGTTTTCAATAAGTTATCAAAAAGAAAGTTCCAAAGTGTTATGTTATTCAAAAATAGGCACTCCTCCAAGGTTTGAGATGGATTGGAAGGCACCTTAGGATTCGGTTAGCCATGGATTGTGTAAGCAATGGTGGGGAGGAGTGCCAAACCAATTTATAAAAAGTGTGCATGTGTAAAAAAAAGAGAAGAGGGATGATCTACCCTTAGGTAGAAATAACGTCCTTCAATGGGAGCCGCTCTTGAAAGTCTAGATAACATGGTAAATACAGTTTTCATTCACTATCATTCGTTGACAACGACAAACACCACTCAAAAACTTACTTTTATGCTCTCTATATGATTTCAAAAACCTATAAAACTAAGAAGCTCTAGCACATGTTTGTATCCCTGCTTCCCTCTGCGAAGGGCCTATCTTTTACTTTATGTTGAGTCAGTTTACCTAATTCTTTCTGTCCCCGAAGCAAACACTTGTGTCAACTGTGTGCAACAACTCTTATATGCTTACTGATTGCACTTGTTATATTTCTTTGTGTTGACAACTATCTATATGATATACATGTTCAAGGTTGAAAGCCAATGCTGAAACTTATATCTTCCTTTGTGTTGCTTCAATGCTCTTTTGCTTAGAGAATATTGCTTTATGAGTTAACTCTTATGTAAATCTTTTTGATGCTTGTTTGAAAGTACTATTCATGAAAAGTTTTTACTTATAGGATGTAGTTGTTTACTCCTTATCTATTTGTTAGCAAACTATAGATCATTGCTTTGAGTCACTTCATTCATGACATGAGCCTTACAATATTATATGATCAAGATTATGTGAAAGCATGTCACTTCAGAAATTATTTGTTGTTATCGTTTTACCTACTCGAGGACGAGTAGAACTAAGCTTGGGGATGCTTGATACGTCTCAAACGTATCTATAATTTCTTATGTTCCATGCTTATATTATACCAATTACCTACATGTTTTATATAAATTTAATATAGTTTTATGCATTTTCTGGGACTAACCTATTAACAAGATGCCACAGTGTCAGTTCCCTGTTTTCTGCTGTTTTTGGTTTCAGAAATCCACTTAAGGAAATATTCTCGGAATTGGACGATTTTTATGCCGAAGTCCCTATTTTTTCCGACACGTTCCAGAAGTCCGAAGAGGAAACGAAGAAGGGCACCGAGGCACCGTCATGAGGTGGGGGCGCGGCTCCCCCCCCCCCCTGCCGCGCCAGCACATCATGACGTGGCCTCGGGCCTCCACCGCCTTCGCCCTTTCGCCTATATATTCTCCCCGAGGTGAAAACCCTAGAATAATAAGCCTTTTCCCGAAAAGAGTACCGCTGCGCCGCCGCCATCGAAGACAAGATTCGGGGGACAGAAGTCTCTGTTCCGGCACCCTGCCGGGACGGGGAATTGCCCCCGGAGCCATCTCCATCGACTCCACCGCCATCTCCATCGCCGTTGCTGACTCCTATGATGAGGAGTGAGTAGTTCTCCCCCGGGGCTGCGGGCTCTACCGGTAGCTATGTGGTTTATATCTCTCTCCCATGTGATCTTTATGTGATCATGAGCTTTGTAATCTAGTTGAATATGTGATGTTACTCTTTATCTATTATGCACTCTAGAGGTTACTTTAATATGAACTCCGGGGTTATTCACGGGTGTAAAGGTGACAGTATGTGCACCGTGTGTGATTCCTTTATGACGTTGTGGTGTTAGTTTACTCTGACTTTGAGGGTGCTCTTGTAGCCCTACACAGTGAATGGTGTTTATCATCCAACATGAGAGTGTTTGAGAGTAGTATTTATTATTCAATTGTGATGTCATTATTGAGAGTGTCCACTAGTGGAAGTATGATCCCTAGGCCTTGTTTCTAAGCATTGAAACACCGTTTCCAACAAGTTCTGCTACATGTTTGCTTGCTGACATTTTTATTTCAGATTGCAATTACTACTTATAATCATCCATATTACTTGTATTTCACTATCTCTTCGCCGAACTAGTGCACCAATACATCTGACAAGTGTATTGGGTGTGTTGGGGACACAAGAGACTTCTTGTATCTTAATTGCAGGGTTGCTTTAGAGGGATATCTTTGACCTCTACCTCTCTGAGTTCGATAAACCTTGGGTGATTCACTTCAGGGAAACTTGCTGCTGTTCTACAAACCTCTGCTTTTGGAGGCCCAACACTGTCTGCGAGAATAGAAGCGTGCGTAGACATCAGCTGTTTTCAGCAGAATTGTTCTGCTGTCTTGTTTTTGTGCAGAAATTCAACTTTGGGAAAAAATACCAGAAAATATGCAAAAGTCCCTATTTTCCCAGGAAAGTCGCGGAGCCAGAAGACGAGACGGAGGGGAGCCACGAGGGGCCCACACCATATGGTGGCGCGGCAGGCCCCTGGCCGCGCCACCACATGATGTGGCCGCCTCGGTCACGTCCTCACGCCCCCCTCTCGGATATAAGGTCCCTCAGACCTAAAAACGGAGACACCCCGAGCACTTTTTCTAGAAACACATCCGAGCGCCGCCGCCACCTAGAAACTCAATTCGAGGACCAGGAGTTTCTGTTCCGGCACTCCGCCGGGACTGGGGAATCGAAGGGGATCATCGCCATCGTCATCACCAATGCCTCTCCATCAACCATCATCGTTTCCCCCATCAATGTGTGAGTAATTCCCCGTTGTAGGCTTGAGGGGATGGTAGGGATTGGATGAGATCGTTCATGTAATAGTTGTCATATCATTAGGGCATGGTGCCTAGTATCCGTTATCTGTGTTTTATGTCATTGTTGCAACTTGTTATGCTTAATGCTTGACACTAGGGCCCGAGTGCCATGATTTCAGATCTGAACATGTTACTGTATCATGAAGATAATTATGGTTTTAGATCATATCTATGAGTTGTATACACATATTATTGTCCAGAACCCGAGGCCCCAAAGTGACAGCAATTGGGAAAACCGGAGGGGATGGCTGTGATGTGAGCATCACATGTGTTCACGAAATGTTAATGCTTTGCTCCGGTACTTTATTAAAAGGAGTACCTTAATTACCAGTAGTTTCCCTTGAGGCCCCGCTGCAACGGGCTGGTAGGACAAAAGATGATGTGCAAGTTTCTCATTGCGAGCACGCACAACTAAATTGGAACACATACCTATGGTTAATTAATACTTGGATGCTTATTATTATTTATCTGCAGATGCCCATGACTTGGTTATTATATGAAATATCTCATCCATGCAACGCTCGTTCATCCGTCCATATGCCTACAGTATTTCAATCCTGCTATCTACTATAATCATTACTGTTGTTTTTACTCTACTGCTGTTGTTATTTCACTTCTGTCTCTGCTATAAAACTGTTGCCACTGATAATCTGTCTCGAGCAAGTCTATTCACAGGTGCAGCTGAATTGACAACTCTGATGTTAAGGCTTATAAATATTCTTTGACTCCCCTTGTGTCGAATCAATAAATTTGGGTTTTACTTCCCTCGAAGACTCTTGCGATCCCCTATACTTGTGGGTCATCACACCTCACGCCTCGGCATGAAGCATGTCGATCACGGCCCAACCGCTGCCGCATCTCCGGGGCCGCCGCCCCGGCCTCCTCCTTCCTGACCTCGCCCCAGCCGCAGCCCGTCAGTGAGGTGCTATTTGGATGCGTCGTCGTGGTATGGCACCATGGACGACTTCATGGACGGTGAGAGGACGATGGTATTCAAGCCGTGCGCACCGTGGCGATGGAGAAGAGCGTGGTCATCGCGTCCCCAGCAGGTGTCCCCCATGTTGGTGATTTCCAGGAGCGTGATGACCCACAAGTATAGGGGGTGTATCTTAGTACATTCGATAAATAAGAGTGTCGAACCCAACGAGGAGCAGAAGGTGCTGACAAGCAGTTTTGATGAGGATTTCGCTATAAACACTAGCAGACAAGTTTTTAGGAATTTTTGATAATGCAGGTAAATAAAGTGCGAGTAAATAGAGCGCGGCAATAATAATTGCAGCAAGTGGCCCAATCCTTTTTAGAGCAATGGACAAGCCGGTTTGTTTACTTATGATGACCAAACGTTCCTGAGGACACACGGGATTTATGTCTAGTGCTTTCGCTTCATATGGATGATTAATCTTTAGTGTCTCGATAAGTGTTGTGTGGGTGAACCTATGCTAATGCACCACCCTTCCTAGGACTAATACATACTTGTGATTATACCCCTTGCAAGCATCCACAAATACAAGAAAGTAATTAAGATAAATCTAACCACAGCCTTAAACTCTGAGATCCTACCATCCCTCATGCATCGAGATACCAATGGGGGTTTAGGTTTCTGTCACTCCGGCAAAACCACAATTAATATTTGAATACACAATGCATTCCCCTAGGCCCATAAAGGTGAAGTGTCATGTAGTCGACGTTCACATGACACCACTAGAAGAATAGCACCACAACTTAAATATCAAACCATTAAATATTACTCAACATAGTTCACTACTAACATCTAGACTTCTCCCATGTCCTAAAGAACTAAACGAACTACTCACAACACATCATATGGATCATGATCAGAGATGATATAATGATGGGTAACAATCTGAACATAAACCTTAATTCAACGGTTCCACCCAATAGCATCAATAACAATAGTAATCAACACCGGGAGAGTTTCCCCTATCAAATGCACAAGATTCAGCCCTAGATGTTACAGCGGGAACGGAGTGGAACGATGGAGATTACGGTGTCAGTGGTGGAGATGATGGTGATGATGATCCCGATGAAGTGCAGCTCGATGACGGTGATGATGGCGACGATTTCCCCCCTCCGGGAAGGGATTTCCCCGGCAGCTTTTCAGCCTGCCGGAGAGCTTTTCTCTCTCGGTGGTTTCCGCCTCGTGGAGGCGGCGGCTCTGTTTCTGGGTAATCCCCCTGGTCTTAGGTTTTCGGGGGCTTCAAGTATGCGAAAGGGCATCGCCAGAGGTGGGCCAGGGCGGCGCCATCAGGTGCTGGCGCGGCAGCATTGGGAGCCGAGCCAGGACCTGAGGGTGGCCCCCTGTGGCCCACCTGGTCCCCCCCTTTTGGCTCCCTTCGTCATCTGAAAAAATAGGACCTTGGGTATTCTTCATTTTGTTTTCTGAGCTTTGCAAATAATGTATCTTGACGGTGCTTTTTCCAGCAGAATTCAGACTCCGGTGATTCATCCTCCAAAAATCATCAAACATGCAAAATAGAATAAATAACATAAGTATCATCTCCAAATATGAAATATATCAATGAATAGCAGTAAATTATGATATAAAATAGTGATGCAAAATGGACGTATCAACTCCCCCCAAGCTTAGACCTCGCTTGTCCCCAAGCGAAAGCTGAACTCAGTAAACATGACCACAGGTGGTTTATGGAGTGAAGTGTCGATAAACAATATACGGACAAGAAGCATCACATCTATTAATACACAAGTCATCTTAGATAATAACTTCATTCATATAACTCAACTTGTAACAGGTAAAGGCAAATCACAATAAGGTGCATAGAGAAAACCATAGTTGGTGTTGGCAAACTTCGTTCTTGGTCAGAGAACAATGAACATATTGAGCTTACTCTACAAAACAGCCCTCTTAAGTAGTTGCTAACTCCCAAGATCATATTTATTAGATAACAACAATGTGTTAAACAAGGAAGAATAAAAGACATGATTAACAATACAAATGTATAAATGGTTGAATCACAATCAACTCAAATGCTTGCTTAAGATAGACGGAGATAGATTTACTGACTCAACATAAAGTAAAAGATAGGCCCTTCGCAGAGGGAAGCAGAGATACAAGCATGTGCTAGAGCTTTTAGTTTTATAGGTTTTGAAATCATATAGAGAGCATCAAAGTAAGTTTTTGAGCGATGTTTGTCGTTGTCAACGAATGGTAATAGAGTTCTTGTTATCTTCCATACTAAACAAGTTGAGAGCGGTTCCGATTATTTAGTAATAAGCATTTATAATATGCACTTATATAACTTGACACTCCTCCCAACCTTTGCTTTCACAAGCCATGGCTAACCGAATCCTCGGTTGCCCACCAATCAATCTCAATCCATGGAGGAGTGTCTATTTTAACTTTCTCAACCTTTCTGATATTATAGTGGTCTAACCAGCTCTTTGCAATATTAGTGGCGAGCAGATGGAGCATGCAAGTCAAGGGTTACTCAATTAGCATGGAAGATAACAAACTCAACTATTATTTCCTCATGAGCTAATAAATATTGACACAAATAAAGGGTGGTAGTTTTGAATAAAGGTAGCACATGAAGTATTTACTTGGAGTGGCGCAAAATACCACATAATAGGTAGGTATGGTGGACACAAGTGACAAGGGTTTTGGCTGAAGGTTTGGATGTATGAGAAGTATTCCCTCTCGATACGGGTCTTTGGCTAGAAAGGTTGGGTAGCAAGCATAAGAGTTGAAGGATACAAACAAACATACATGTAGTAAAGAACAATCATGCAATTCTTACTTGGAAGCACAAACAATTTTAAATTGTGAATACTAAACTTATTAGCTACAAGTGAGAAAGATCATTGAATACTATGTCTACATGTAGTTCCTTTTTCTCCCAAGATTCAAAGTATTGTAGCTACTGACCAATGCTAAGTTTGCTAAAACCAAAAGATTTACTATATGTTCCCAAAGTGATGCAAATACTAATAACAAGATCAATCATATATGATAGAAGTTGCAAACTAAAATAAGGTGTGCATAAAGTAAATGATAACACTTCTCATTAATATTCCATAACGGCAACTCACACCAAGGGATACATAGATGGATAACCAACTAAAAGAGAGATAATTCCACATTGCAAACCATCATATAAGATAACTTCCCTACTCATGATATGACACTACTAAAAGGTAAAAGATAAAAGATAATGGTGTGATACCGCGGCACTCCCCCCAAGCTTGGAACAAGCCAAGGGAGATGCCAATACCGATGACGAATTACTCCTTCGGTGGTGATGGAGGGACGACTCGGAGTGGAGTAAGGAAACGCTCCAACATCTTGCGAAGCCTGTTGTTCTCCTCTTGAAGTATTTCCACTTCCATCCTCAGGACTCGGTACTGATCGCAAAACTGATCTATGACTCAGAGAGCATCTGCCACATCTGGAAAAGAGCTAAGATCCGGAATAGGTGGTATTGCCCCCTGCATGTTATGAGAAAAAGCACGTTGGGCGTTAATTGATCCCACAAGGGTGGGCTTGCTAGTCCCCGTCCTTGAGCGATCTCTTTTGACCGACTACATCTCCTTCACTTCCTCCATGACGCTTTCGTCCATGTCCTTGCGCCTAGCCTTCACCTTATCATCGTCCGCCCATCCAACAAAAGATCCTTGATCAAGATCTTGAAGGAGTTCGCGTCGGCGACGAAGCGCGTAGTCTTCAGAACAAGATCCCTGAGACGACATCTGGACAGAAGCAGCGCGAAACAAAAACACGTCGAAAACACGATATACGGACCTCGGGGGTCTTGGGAGATTATATAGAAAAAATATGTGCAACAAAAGGAAGGCAACAGGGCGAAATCGAGTAGGAGACGGACACCGAGGCTCCGTCCTCATGTGCTGGCGCGGCCAGGATGGGGCCCGCGCCAGCACCTGATGGCGGTGCCTCGGGCATCGTCTCGTGCTCGTTTTGGTCTTGTATTTTTCCATATTTTCTAAAAACCAATATTCTATATTCCAAAATTAAATTCGCGAACTTTTTCTTACCGAAACTGTACCTTTTCGAATTCAGCTTCTGCAGACTCAGAAATATGTTCTTTAATAAAAGCTTCCGGAGTAATTGCTTGAATAATATCAACATCTTCATTATAAGAATCTCCAGAAATATAGTGCTTGAGTCTTTGTCCATTTACCACTTGTGTGTAGAGTCATCTTTAAGTGAAGCAATTTTTATTGCACCCGAACGAAACACTTCCACGATAACATATGGTCCCTCCCACTTGGAGAGTAATTTCCCTGCAAAGAATCTAAGACGAGAGCTATACAATAGAACTTTCTCACCAACATGAAACTCTCTCTTAAGGATTCTCCTATCATGCCATTTCTTAACTTTTTATTTAAAGAGTTTAGCATTTTCATAAGCCTCACTTCTCCATTCATCTAAAGAAGTCAAATCAAGTAATATTTTCTCACCGGCAAGTTTAAAATCTCTATTTAATTCTCTCACTGCCCAATAAGCTTTGTGTTCTAATTCTAAAGGCAAGTGACAAGCTTTTCCATAGACCATTTTATAAGGAGACATACCCATAGGATTTTTATAAGCAGTTCTATGAGCCCATAATGCATCATTTAATTTACTAGCCCAATTCTTCCTCGTTCTATTAACAGTCTTTTGCAAGATAGATTTAATTTATCTATTTGATAATCCTACTTGCCCACTAGTTAGAGGATGATAAGCTAAAGCAATTCTATGATTAACACCATATTTAGCAAGAACTTTTCTAAAACCACCATGAATAAAATGATAACCTCCATCAGTCATGAGATATCTAGGAACACCAAACCTAGGGAAAATAATATCTTGAAGCATTTTTAATGATGTCTCACCATCAGCACTTTTAGTAGGTATAGCTTCTACCCATTTAGTAACATAATCAACAGCAACAAGTATATGAGTATTACCTTCTGAAGGAGGGAAAGGACCCATAAAGTCAAATCCCCAACAATCAAATGCTTCAATAACAAGAGAATAATTCATAGGCATTTCATTACGTCTAGAGATATTACCAACTCTTTGACATTCATCACAAGATAAAATAAACTTTCTTGCATCTTTAAAGAGAGTAGGCCAATAAAAACCTGATTGTAGAACCTTTTGTGCAGTTCTATCTCCAGCGTGATGTCCTCCATAAGCACTACTATGGCATTTTCTCAATATCTCTTTTTGTTCATACTCCGGAACACATCTTCGCATAATACCATCCACTCCTTCTTTATATAAGTGTGGGTCATCCCAAAAATAAGGCCTCAAGTCATAAAAGAATTTTCTTCTTTGTTGAGCTGAAAAGGTTGGAGGCAAATACTACGAAACAATAAAGTTAGCATAATCAGCGTACCAAGGACTATCTCGTGAACTCACCTTTATTGCGGCCAATTGTTCATTTGGAAAACTATCATTAACAGGAATAGGATCATATGCAATATTTTCCAATCTAGACAGATTATCAGCAACAGGATTTTCAGCACCTTTCCTATCTACAATATGCAAATCAAATTCTTGCAAAAATAATACCCATCTAATAAGCCTAGGCTTTGCATCTTTCTTTTCCATAAGGTATCTAATTGCAGCATGAACAGTATTAATAATAACTTTAGAATCAACAATATATTGTCTAAATTTATCACAAGCAAAAACAACAGCTAGAAATTCTTTTTCAGTTGTAGCATAATTCTTTTGAGCAGAATCAAGAGTCTTACTAGCATAATGAATAACATTTAACTTCTTATCTATTCTTTGTCCAAGAACAGCTCCAACAGCAAAATCACAAGCATCACACATAATTTCAAATGGTAAATTCCAATCAGGTGGTTGAACAATAGGAGCACTTATTAAAGCTTTCTTAAGAGTTTCAAAAGCTTCCTTACAATCATCATAAAAAACAAATGGTACATCTTTTTGCAAGATATTAGTAAGAGGCTTTGATACCTTAGCAAAATCTTTAATAAACCTTCTATAGAAACCAGCATGACCAAGAATGCTACGAATACCTTTAACATCTCTGTTGCAAGGCATTTTCTCAATTGCCTCCACTTTAGCTCTAACAACTTCAATACCTCTTTCAGAAATTTTATGTCCAAGAACAATTCCTTCATTAACCATAAAGTGACATTTCTCCCAATTAAGAACAAGATTAGTTTCTTCACACCTCTGCAAAACTTTATCAAGATTGTGCAAGCAATTATCAAAAGAAGTACCATAGACGGAGAAATCGTCCATGAACACCTCCACAATTTCCTCACAAAAACCATGAAAGATAGCAGACATGCATCTTTGAAAAGTAGCAGGAGCATTACATAAACCAAAAGGCATACGTCTATAAGCATAAGTACCATAAGGACAAGTAAATGTGGTTTTCTCTTGATCTTGAGTTTTAACAGCAATTTGAGAGAAACGAGAATAACCATCAAGAAAGCAAAAGTGGGTTTTATTGGCTAATCTCTCTAACATTTGATCTATAAAGGGTAATGGATAATGATCCTTCTTAGTAACTTTATTAACCTTTCTAAAATCAATGCACATTCTATAACCAGCAACTACTCTTTGAGGAATAAGCTCATCGTTATCATTGGGCACAACAGTAATTCCACCTTTCTTAGGGACACAGTGCACAGGACTAACCCATCTACTATCAGCAATAGGATAAATAATACCAGCGTCAAGAAGTTTTAATACCTCATTTCTTACCACTTCCTTCATCTTGGGTATTAAACGGCGTTGGTGTTCAACAACTGGCTTTGCATCGGGCTCCATATTAATAGAATGTTGACATATAGTAGGAGAAATCCCTTTTAAATCATCCAAAGTATAACCCATAGCTCCACGGTGTTTTTTCAATACTTCCAATAATCTTTCCTCTTCTTTACCTGAAAGGTTAGCACTAATAATAACAGGATATATTTTCTTATCATCAATATGAGCATACTTAAGATTATCAGGCAAAGGTTTTAAATCAAAGACAGGATCCTCTTTAGGTGGAAGTGTTTTACCCAAGTCTTCCACCTTTAAATTGTGTTTCAAGATGGGTTGACGAAGAAATATTTCATCAAGCTCATCCCTTTCCTCTCTAAAGACTTCACTTTCATGATCTTCCATAAATTGCTGCATAACATTGTCAGGAGCAAGAGCAATGGAGGCAAGTTGTTCTACTCTAAAATCCTCATTGGTTAATTCGGTTTCATAAGGGGTCTTAGCAAATTTCGAAAAATTGAATTCATACGAATCACTAGCAAACTTAGTAAAGATTTTCTCTTTCTTACAATAAATAACAGCACCACAAGTATTTAGAAAAGGTCTACCAAAAATGATAGGACAAGTCTTACTAGCAGCTGCACCAAGTACGAGAAAATCAGCAGGATATTTAGTCTTACCACATAAAACATCAACATCTCTAACAATACCAATCGGAGAGATAGTTTCTCTATTAGCAAGTTGAAGAACCACATCAATTTCTTCAAGTTCACAAGAACCAATCTCATGCATAATTTCTCTATAAAGATCATAAGGAATAGCACTTGAACTTGCACCAATATCACATAAACCATAATAGCAATGATCACCAATTTTAACATATAACATAGGAACACTAGTTTTCCTTGAACTTTTAGGATGAGAAACAACATTAGAAGCATCCTCACAAAATATAATATACTCATCTCCAACATTTTTAGTAACAAGATCTTTAACTATTGCCATAGGAGTTTCAATTTTAATTTGTTCATCAGGTTCTATAGCTTTCTTTGCACTTTTGTTAACAACACTAGTCATAACAGAATGTTCCTTCATTTTAACAGGAAAAGGAATTTTTTCAATATAAGGCTCAGGAATAATATGATCAACAGTATTAACTTCAATGTTTTTGGTTATAGGAGCAATACATTTATCTTTATAAGGTTCATGGTATTTTTCAATGCCTTCCTTGGGCAAACCGAAATAAGCAGCAAAGGATTTATAATAATTTGCAACAACTTGAGAGTCAAGACCATAAGCATTATTAATATTTCGAAATGCATCAGTATTCATGAAAGTTTTAATGCATTCGAAGTCATATTTTATACCTGACTCCCTACTTTTGTCGTTCTCCCATGCTTCAGTATTCTCTTCAATACGATCAAGAAGATCCCACTTAAACTCTTCTTTATTACGAGTGAATGATCCAGCACAAGAAGTATCCAATAATGTTTTATCTTCAAAAGAGAGTCTTGCATAGAAGTTATCAACAATAATATTACCAGGAAGCTCATGAATGGGGCATTTGAGCATTAGTGACTTCAATCTCCCCCAAGCTTGGGCAATACTTTCTCCATCATGAGGCCAGAAATTATATATAGAATTCCGATCTTGGTGAATCTCACTTGGAGGATAAAATTTAGAGTAAAAGAGAGGTACAATTTCCTCCCATCCAAGAGAACTCCTGTTCTTCAACAATTTATACCAATGCGCAGCTCTCCCAGTAAGTGATATGGAGAATAACTTCTTCCTAACTTTGTCCATTGTAATACCTGCACACTTGAACAACTCGCATAATTCATGTAAAAACAGTAAATGATCACCGGGGTGGACAGTTCCATCCCCTTCATAGCGGTTATCCATAACACGATCAATAATTTTCATAGGTATTTTAAATGGCACTATTTCATCAGGTGGCGCCTCATTTTCTACCTCAGCGGTGGTAGAAGCCTTTCCAAACAGGAAAGCAATAGATCCTCTCTCCATAATTAAGCAAATTAGGAGACAGAAATAAAAACAGCACTTACAGCTAAAGTTTTCCTTACCAATTCCACTTACCAATAGCGCTTCACTCCCCGGCAACGGCGCCAGCAAATAGTCTTGATGACCCACAAGTATAAGGGGTGTATCGTAGTACTTTCGATAAATAAGAGTGTCGAACCCAACGAGGAGCAGAAGGTGCTGACAAGCAGTTTTGATTAGGATTTCACTGTAAACACTAGCAGACAAGTTTTTAGGAGTTTTTGATAATGCAGGTAAATAAAGTGCGAGTAAATAGAGCGCGGCAATAATAACTGCAGCGAGTGGCCCAATCCTTTTTAGAGCAAAGGACAAGCCGGTTTGTTTACTTATGATGACCAAACGTTCCTGAGGACACACGGGATTTATGTCTAGTGCTTTCGCTTCATATGGATGATTAATCTTTAGTGTCTCGATAAGTGTTGTGTGGGTGAACCTATGCTAATGCACTGCCCTTCCTAGGACTAATACATACTTGTGATTATACCCCTTGCAAGCATCCGCAAATACAGGAAAGTAATTAAGATAAATCTAACCACAGCCTTAAACTCTGAGATCCTACCATCCCTCATGCATCGAGATACCAACGGGGGTTTAGGCTTCTGTCACTCCGGCAATCCCACAATTAATATTCGAATAAACAATGCATTCCCCTAGGCCCATAAAGGTGAAGTGTCATGTAGTCGACGTTCACATGACACCAATAGAAGAAGAGCACCACAACTTAAATATCAAACCATTAAATATTACTCAACATAGTTCACTACTAACATCTAGACTTCTCCCATGTCCTCAAAAACTAAACGAACTACTCACAACACATCATATGGATCATGATCAGAGATGATATAATGATGGGTAACAATCTGAACATAAACCTTAATTCAACGGTTCCACCCAATAGCATCAATAACAATAGTAATCAATGCCGGGAGAGTTTCCCCTATCAAATGCACAAGATTCAGCCCTAGAAGTTACAGCGGGAACGGAGTAGAACGATGGAGATGACGGTGTCGGCGGTGGAGATGATGGTGATGATGATCCCGATGAAGTGCAGCTCGATGACGGTGACGATGGCGACGATTTCCCCCCTCCGGGAAGGGATTTCCCCGGCAGCTTTTCAGCCTGCCGGAGAGCTTTTCTCTCTCGGTGGTTTCGCCTCGTGGAGGCGGCGGCTCAGTTTCTGGGTAATCCCCCTGGTCTTAGGTTTTCGGGGGCTTCAAGTACGCGAAAGGGCATCGCCAGAGGTGGGCCAGGGCGGCGCCATCAGGTGCTGGCGCGGCAGCATTGGGAGCCGCGCCAGGACCTGAGGTGGGCCCCCTGTGGCCCATCTGGTCCCCCCCCCCTTTTGGCTCCCTTCGTCATCTGGAAAATAGGACCTTGGGTATTCTTCATTTTGTTTTCTAAGCTTTGCAAATAATGTATCTTGACGGTGCTTTTTCCAGCAGAATTCAAACTCCGGTGATTCATCCTCCAATAATCATCAAACATGCAAAATAGATGAAATAACATAAGTATCATCTCCAAATATGAAATATATCAATGAATAACAGTAAATTATGATATAAAATAGTGATCCAAAATGGACGTATCAGAGCGCGCTCTGCTCGCCGGTGGCGGGAGGAGTCGAGGACGACGTGGACGTGCAGTACGGAGTCCGGGGCGCGCACGATAGCGAGGCGGCGGTCGGCGACGGAGAAGAGCGTGGCTGTCATCGGGTTCTCGGTCTGCAGGACGAGCCATGACGCGCACGGCTTGAATACGTCGTCGTGGTGAGAGATGGTAATCCATCGTGCTAACCATCCTTGTCGGCGGCAACTCATCTGCCAGCTCCACGATGAACGACGATGTTGGTGGTATTTGTTGTGCGCGTCATGAAAGGCCTTATGCCCGGCTTCTTTAAGAGCGAGGTGACGATGGTAGGTAAAAAGTCTTGTGCCCTTGCATCCCTCGTCATCCTCATGGACGTCGACGGCATGGTGGTGTCCGGCTTCAAGGACAACGGCATGAAGGGATAGATAAGGCGGTTACGGTAATATAATTACACGCGCTGTCATGTCTTGCCGGCTGAACGGCGGCGACTTGGTAATGTCCGACAAAATCATGGTGTGGTAATAAAGGACGCCGTCATTGCTTGCCGGTGTGAATGGCCGCAGCATGGTGGTGCCCAGCGCCTTCTGTGATAGTAGTGAGCTAGTGGTGAGTGGTGAGAGGTAATGTCACCCTACGGGCCAAAAGGTGAGCCTAATAGCTCACGCAAGCAACCAAACAAACTGGGTCTTTCTTCCCAGCCCATGCACCGACATTTTTCGCGAGCGACGACTTAGCACGGGAAGTCCCATACCTTGTTTTAGCCTCGCGTCACCTATTTCCTCATAACGGACGCCCTTTTTGACCCGCTGCGCGGTTTCGAACGCCCCTTTTCCCAAGGCTTGATTGTAGGGAGAGGAAAAATCCATACACGCTAGCAAACTCCGCCCTAGATCCCTGCCACCTTCCTGGCATTCAGATACGGAGAGTAATGATACTGAGCAGACGCATAAAAGTTCAGTGTCTCTGGGCAAAGACCATGAAATAATTGTGTCTAGTAGCAAATTGTTCCTAATAATTATGTGCAACCTAAAACATATTCATGAGTTTCTACATTTTTTCATATGTAAACTAAATAATAAACCCATGAGAAACATGAAAATAAAACAGAAAAAATAGAAAAAAAAACAGAAAAAGGAAAGTAAAGCAAAGCAAAGCAAAGCAAAGCAAAGTGAAAAATAAAAAGATAATGAGAAGAAAACAGGAGGAAAATGATAAGTATAGAAGATAGAAAATAACGAAAATAAAAGGAAAGAAGAAATATAAAAGAGAAACACATTGCGTTGTTGGGCCACTGCTCATGCCGGAACGTGGCGTGCGTGCCCACGCACCAACTCGCTATAAGATTCCCTAACAAGAACTAACTCACTATAACCGGGTATCAACGTCGGTTTCCAATCTAAGCCCATATAATCCTGGGCATCAAGGAAGCGAGGTCGATGTCGATCAAGATTTCCGTTCCAGACGCGATGGGCAGCAGCCAGATCGGCGATGATCGCATCAGCAAGCTCGCCGACGACGTGCTCGGCCACATCCTCTCCTTCCTCCCCGCGCAGGAGGCTGCGCGCACGTCGTCGCCAGCGACCACACCGTCTTCCTCGAGGAGCCGGAGGTATAGATGGGACATGGTTCCCGTTGAACCATTGGTTAGGTTAACGTAACCTAAAAAAAAGCCCAATGGATCAAATGGAAAACCCACAAATCTCTTAGATTATTTAGGTTCAATCCGAGCGAACCAAAGGTTATCCTTTCCCAGACGACACCAGCGAGCGCTGCCCGACCTCCTCGCCGCTCGGCCGCCCATCCGCCGGCCAACGCCTTCCCGGCTCGGACCTGCCGCCCGGCCGCCACCACGATCACCTCCCGAGCTATTGGCCAGACTCCTATGATTATACTTCCGACCGGTCCAGACTTTCCAAGCATATTTGATAATTCTTTCAAAGTCATGCAGAAAAGATCATGTGCGACAGTGCGAGTTACCTGGAGCGATCGATAGTGCGGCAACTATGGTCATGTGCATAGTGGAGAGATGGACCGTGATGAGGAGGTGCAGGTAATGGCGCATGAAGGATATTGTGATTCACCATTAGAGATATTCTGATTCAGCACCAATGATATTCTTTTTTATTCCAATATGTAGCAGAAGTAAAGAGCGACATTGACAATGGCGTCTCTTGTGTCCAACACTAACCTTTTTTAGAAATGGAGTCCAACACTAACCTGACAGAAAATATAAGTCCACCTAAAATAATTTACAGACATGTAGATTTCAGTTCAGTTATCTATGAAATAACTGTGTGTAGCACATCATGTATTTCAGTCCAGCTGACCGCCGGTTCATGGCGCGCGCCCACTGGCTGACTGGCTCATTTGCCTAAAATCCCAATGTTCACTCGATACTTAAAATTGCAATCCGGCAACCCCAAACCTGAAAGCAAGAACCCCGTTGGAGTCACCACGAGCGTGATCCTGTAGTTGGGACGAAGTGGCAGCTGCGGCGCTGCTGCTGGCCCTGCCTTTGAGCTCGCTGTCCAACACAGTCATGAAGGCATCGAGATTGGAGCCTGAGTAGATGATATCACCCTTTGCAGTTTGGCATCTGTCGCCTGGCTTGGCGAAGCTCATCATGTGTGTGGAGGAGAAAAACCGCAACGGTGACCGTTGGCGTTGGGTGTAACTCGTCGTGAAGGCGGAGTGGAGTAGCCGCGGCGGCGTATCCGAGAGAGATTAGGGCGCCGATTTTTTTTTTTTTTTTGCGAAACATAGTACAACGCAAGCGCTCATATACACGCGCACACACTCACCCCTATGAACGTACGCACACACACCCTACCCCTATGAGCACTTCCGAGAGACTGAGCCGGCGGGTCAGGTCTTGAGATTGACGAAGTCACCACACACGCCTCGCTGTCGACCGGAACGTCGCCTCCCACTGAAGAATATTCCGCCTAAATGAGAAACACCAGCGTCAAACCTGGGGTTTGAACTCTGGTGGGCTGGGGGTACAACCACCCTCCTACATTTTGCCACAGGCAAGTTCTCAGGGGCGCCGAAATTTTTCTTCACCTACAGAGTGAGTTTCCTATCTATGTGATTCCGAGCGGAATTTGAGGCGAGACGCAGATGATTTCGATTCCCCATTATGGTGGCTGATTATGTTCTTTCCAAATATATGGATTTGGTGGCGGGTTAGCAGTGAGGCCGCTGAGAAGCAGCACCGAGCGGCGGCGGCGAGCGTAGAAAGAAAGAGGATCGATGCGGGAGAAGTGTCGCGATGGGAGGCGACGGGGGCAGCAGACGGGGGCAGCACCGCGGAGTTGTCTAGCGAGTGAATGGAGATGATTTCAGTTGTGCGGCGGAGAGCCACGACTTCACTGGGCAGCTGCGGCGTATCATGAAGGAAAAGAGCCAGAGCTTTCCTCGACGCTAGCGGCGGATCAAACCGAACAATTTTTTTAGCGTGGCAATCGGCGAAGGGGTACGTGGGAGGTTGATTTGCGATCTAGGACGTCGATTAAATTGGACGGTTCAGATTAAACTATTAACACAACTCAACCCAAGTTTGCTATTTTAATAGTAGTGTAGAAAGATTGATTTTACTGAAACTCAAAACATACTATACTACAAAACACAAACAATAAAATGCAAAATACATAGCTAGCACACTAATACGGAACCTGCGATGGGGCTAGAGAGCTGCTACGTAGACTACACCATTATCCTTGTTGGGGTAGGGTAAGAACATGCTAGGCCACAGCTCAAAATGCGTACACACCACCGTATAAAACTCTTGATATTTCAGTTGTTACCATGAATGGAGCTAAGACTAGTCACAGTGGTGTATCATAGGTGGTATCATACACGCCATGTTGGTAAAAAGCTGACGTGTCACTGTAATTAATGAAAAGAGATGTGATAGCCATAACATAATTGATTCCAATGAAAGAAGACTCTACCACCTAATAAATGCAGTATTATATGATACCACAAATATGTTACTGTGCATTATGAAAGTATTAACATAAGGTAGTATCATATGCATGAGATTTAACTAGTCTAATGCATACACTAGTAAATAAGCGGCAAATAAGATGGGTTTTTATTGTTCACATCATATCCTTTCTGTATAGTCATAGCCACCAAAATAATTTTGCCACTTTTCTGAATGAGGATTATAATTTTGCGTCAATGCAACATAACCAATTGCCAAATAAATTTACAGCACTAGGTGGCAAGTACAAGTTCAAACTCACATGTACAACCGACCATATAGCAGTAGCACGATCAATCTAGGAGTAGACACATCGTCCTGAGCTCTTGACATACTTCGCAATGCTTATTTCTTAGTTATGTTTCCAATAGTGCAAACTTGATACCATGTAAGAAATAATAATTTCAAGGTAAAGCGATATATCTCCCACAATTACAGTAGTGTTTCATTGAAAGTTCAAATTCTATATCGCTTCATTGTTACATTTGCATAGCAAAATTTCAAAATGAGCTTTCGTGTGAATAGCATTAATTAAATCTCCATGTGTCGCAGCAGTGGAACATGAGGTTCCCCTAGCACTGCCTAAGTGGGTCCACCGCCTGTGGGCCCAGCACAAGGATGAACAAGGCCAAGACTCGACGCAAGGCCTGGCGGGCGCACCCGCGCCATACAAGACCCCCCGGGTGCACAGGACCCCCGGGGCCTCCTGCGACCCGGAAGGTACCGAAGACCCCGAGAGCGCGAGTCCCCGGCGGGGCCGAGCTCCCTCTCGGGTACAAGACCGTACGACGAGAAGATAAGTTTTCTACAACCTTCCAGAGGGTGGTGCAAGCCCCCAGAAGGCTTGGTAAGCAAGGCGCGGCCACGGGACACCACCTACCCACTGTCAGCCCCCGCCAGCCGCTTTCCCCAAAGGCGCCAGAGATCTCAACCACCCGAAGACGGATACTTGGAGGAGAAGATGCCATGTCGCCATCTCCACCACAGAGAGGGGTTGCTTCCCGCCAAGAACCCCTCACGCTCCTTGCATGACCTCTGTGGTATCCCCTTTCCCTATAAAAGGAGGACCAAGGGCATCGAGGAGGAGGGACCGGCTCAAGCTAGCTTAAGGAGTAAGAAAGCTCTAGCCAAGGACTGACCGGCGATCCAAGGTATAAGACAACCACCAAGCTAGGCTAGGAGGAGGAAGGGAAGGAAGGTGATCTCCTCCGGGTAAGGATCTGTCATCCCCCTTCGTCTAGTCGGATCACCCTGTCGGGTACCTCGCCGGGAAACATCATTGTAGCCACACCATGATCCAACCATCTATCCAGACATGCAGGAGTAGGGCTGTTAGCTGTCGGCCCAGTAAGGACCGGGGTACGCACGGCCCACTCCCTACAGGCCTCGCCCGCGTAGAACTTCGGCAGAACGGCTGAGGACCAGGCTACCGCTTGGAGGGATCCTCAAGAGGCATCCCCTCTCGAGGCCTGAAGAGGACGCCAGGGCCTGAAGAGGACCCTGCGCTTCAAGAGACTCCCCAGGCACAGCCCGCCTGGAGAAGAGTCAGCAGAAGACCCCTCCACAGGCGACCACGACCCTGTGGAGACACTTCGCGGCTAAGCAAGCGCTGCAGGGCGCACATGGCCCCTGCAGCGGCCACAGGGTGACGCGAGCATCCCAGTGGCCATTCTGGTGATAAAGGAGTCAACAAAGCCGCGCCGCCTGCGGCCGGACAGCCAGGACTTTCCTCTTTGTTGATAAAGCAGCTGGACGGCGCAACGCTCCAAGAAGATCGTCACCGTGGGCTCCACCACGACCTCTGCTGCGCCTGCGAGCCGCCCTGCACCGCCTGCAACCTGTCGGCCACGGCGCGCTACTTTGGCACGGATGAGCCGCGTCCAGGGACGGGGGAGCCGCCGTGGACTCCCTCTCCTTTGCGCCGCCGACGTGTGGGAGCCCACCAGCACGAGGGCGGAGCCCGGAGCGCCTATAAAAGGAGCAGGAGCTCCGCCGTAGAAGGGGATCGATCGCCCAATCGCGCAATCGCCCCCTAAACAGATAGGATAGCCAACTGCTGGAGGAGGAAGACGACCATTGTGTCCCTCTTCAGGCACCAAACTACCTCAAGAGGGCCTTCGGCAAGCTCACTGTCCTGTAACCTTCACAGTGCAATACAGACAAGCAGGAGTAGCGGTTTTACCTCCTCTCGAGGGCCGTGAACCTGGGTACGGGCTGGTGTCCATCTCTGGCGTGATTGTCATTCTTCAGGCTCGGCGAGCATCGTCGTCGAGCCCCTCGAGAGTTGTTAGACCTCCGTGTTCAGCCCCCCTTCGAACCTCACTTCAGGGCGAGACTACCCCTGTTACGTGGGAGTCATTTCTCGACATTTGGCGCGCCAGGTAGGGGGACTGAGGCGCGTCTTCAACCTCCGAACTCCGCGCCATGATGGACACCCGCGCGACGCGCGCCAACCGGCGTACCTCTGAGAGAGCTCACACCGAGCCTGGCACTGCTCCCACCCGTGGCCGCCGTGGTCGACCCCGCACGACCGAGCGCGCTGGCACCGGCCCGCGCGTGGAGGAGCCGGAGAGCGAGGAGCGCCGCGAAGGAGACCAGCGTGACGACGAGGACTTCTCCGAGCGCCGTGGGGACGCTGAGTCCTCGCACCCGTCCCGGCGCCAGAGCGTGTCCACGCGGGAGCACCACGATCCCGCCCCGCACACAGCGCTGCTCATGGCCCAGGAGCTCCTCCGCTACCGGCCAAGTGCCGAGGCGCACGACCAGTGGCTGGACCGCCTCCACCACCTCGTCGACATCGCAACCACGCGCCCTGCTCCGTCGCGCTCCATCGTGCCTTCCGGCCCTGCAGGGACGGCCGCACCAGGTGCGCCACCTTCGCCGCCGGGACCACCTCCGGCCGCGGCACAGCGGGCTCCCTCCCATGCTTCCTCGCCGCACGACTGCCAAATCGTGCAGCGCACCGCACCTGACGCGCGCGTGGGCATGGAGCGACGTCGCGACCTCCAGAACCGCCTCGTCGAGGAGCTCGGTCAGGCGGGGCAGCAAAACCGCAGGGCCCTCCAGGGAGGAACGGCCACCTATGCCTCAGGCTGCATGGCCTTCACGCGCGCCCTGCGTCGTGTGGTCTGGCCGCAGAAGTTCAGGCCAGCGCTCCCCAAGGGCTTCGACGGGTCCACCAACCCTCTCGAGTTCCTGCAGCTCTACACCACTTCCATCCAGGCTGCAGGGGGCGACGACAAGGTCATGGCCAACTGGTTCTCCCACGCCCTCAGGGACTCCGCGCTGTCCTGGCTTCTCAACCTGCCGGAGGACTCCATCGACTCCTGGGAGGAGCTCTGCAGGCAGTTCGTCGCCAACTTCAAGGGCACGTACGAGCGCGCACTCACCCACAACGACTTGCGCGCTGTGGTGCAGAAGAAGGATCAAACTCTTCGCAAGTACATCCAGCGCTTCAGCCAGGTGTGGAACAAAGATTCCAAACATCCCCGACACCCAGGTGATCGCTGCCTTCTGCGAGGGCGTCACGAACCGCAGGATGCTCGAGAAGCTCGGCATCCACGACAAGCTCACCTCTGTGGTGAAGCTGTTCGATCTGGCGGACAAGTGCGCCAAGGCTGAAGAGGGACTCCTCTTCGTCAAGATGAGCGCGCGGGGGGACGACCCTGGCGAGGGGTCCAAGAGCCACAAGAAGAAGGAAGAGCCCAAGCGCAAGGCCACCGCGGTCCTCGCGGCAGAGCCTGACGCGAAGGGCTCCCGCAGGGGTTCCCCCGAGCGCGGCGACAAAGAGGTGGACCACCGCCCGTTCTGCGTCTACCACAACAGGCGTGGGCACGCCACAGACGACTGCTTCGACCTCAAGAGGCTGAGCAGGGAACGCGAGCGAGGAGAAGGCAGCGGAAGCCGCGGCAGAGGTCGCGGCTACCGAAGAGACGGCAAGGGCAGGCGCGATGGCGGCTACCAGAAGCCGTCGGGCACTCAAGCCAACGCCGCCGAGAAGAACAACAACCTCCCCGACGAGGAGGATGGAGGCTACCAGGCCCCGAGAGGCGCCATGGCCTGCATCCTCGGCGGAGCTCAAGCGCCCAAGTCGAACAATCAGTTCAAGCAGTTCGCCCGCGAACTCAACGCTGCGCTCCCGAGCACTGAGACCTCTAGACCCCTCAAGTGGTCCCAATACACCATCGCCTTCGACGCCAAGGACCACCCCAAGTCGACCAAGACTGTGGGAACCCTCCCCCTGGTCTGCTCCCCCACCATCAACAACATCACCGTCTCCAAGACGCTCATCGATGGGGGAGCGGGCCTGAATGTCATCTCTGTCGAGACCTTCGAGACGCTTCAAGTGCCCTACGAGTGGCTTATGCCCTCCAGGCCGTTCACGGGCGTCACCAGTGGTTCGATCGAGCCTCTGGGGCAAGTCCGCCTCGCGGTCACCTTTGGCACGCAGAGGAACTACCGCACGGAGCTGATCGACTTCGACGTCGCCCACATCAGTTTGCCGTACAACGCCATCCTTGGCTACCCCGCCCTCGCGAAGTTCATGGCCGTCACGCATCACGCCTACAACATGGTCAAGATTCCCGGCAGCGCTGGCACCATCGCCGTCCATGGCCATGTCCTGGACGCCACGCGCGCTGTCGAGAGCGCCTACAAGGCAGCCGCCATGGCTTTCCCGGCTGACGAGGACATGGAGCCTCTCGAGAGGCCCAAGAAGAAGAAGCAAGTGTTCTCTCAGGAGCAAGCCGCCACGAAGAAGGTGCCGCTGGACACCACCAGCTCGGGGGCTGAAGGCTCGGGGGCTAGCGTCACCATAGGCGCTGCTCTGCCTCCCAAATAGGAAAGCGCGCTCGTCGCCTTCCTTCGGGCAAACTCTGACATGTTCGCCTGGACTCCGTCAGATATGTCCGGTGTACCAAGGGAGGTGATCGAGCACCATTTAGCCGTGTGTCCAGACGCACGCCCCGTCAAGCAAAAAGCACGTAAGCAAGCCCCCGAGAAGCAAGCTTTCATCATCAAGGAAGTAGAGAAGCTAAAGGCGGCAAACGTCGTTCGCGAAGTCGCGCACCCCACGTGGCTCTCTAACGGCGTGGTTGTCCCTAAACTCGCTGGAGGAGGCCGACTCTGCATCGACTACACCGATGTCAACAAGGCCTGCCCCAAGGACCCATACCCCATGCCGAGGATAGACCAGATCGTGGACTCCACCGCTGGCTGTGACCTCCTCTGCTTTCTAGACGCCTTCTCTAGTTATCACCAGATCAAGATGGCTAAAGAAGACGAGGAGAAGACGGCATTTCTCACCCCTTGTGGTGTGTACTGCTACACATGCATGCCCTTCGGCCTGAAGAACGCTGGAGCCACCTTCCAGAGGCTCATGAGGATAGCCTTGGGGGCGCAGATGGGCAGAAACGCCGAGGCCTACGTCGATGATATCGTGGTCAAGTCTCGAGAGGGGGACACCCTCTTGAGGGACCTCGAGGAAACCTTCGCCAGCCTGAGAAAGGTGAACATCAAGCTGAACCCCGCCAAGTGCGTCTTCGGGGTCCCTTCAGGCAAGCTCCTCGGATTCCTCGTGTCCCACCGTGGCATAGAGGCAAATCCTGACAAGATCAAGGCTATAGAGCAAATGCAGCCTCCCCGCCGACTCAAGGATATGCAGCGCTTGGCGGGCTGCATGGCCAGCCTTGGCCGTTTCATCTCCAAATTCGGCGAGAGAGCCCTGCCATTTTTCAAAATCATGAAGAGATCGGGCACATTCAAGTGGACCCCTGAGGCGGATAAAGCCTTCGAGGACTTAAAGAAGTATCTGGCTAGCCCTCCAGTCTTGGTGGCCCCCAGGGCAGGCGAGCACCTGAAGCTGTACCTCTCAGCCACCCCTCAGACCGCAAGCGCCGTCTTGGTGGTCGAGAGGGAAGAGCCTGTTCTCCCCAAGAAGAGCACTGCAACTCCAAGCCCAGAACCCCCCGACAAAGGCCCCGTCGAAGGAGCAGCCTCGAGAGCCCACAGCCGCAGGCGCAGACGAAGCGCTCCCACCACCTCCCGAGTCTGGAGCGCCCGATTGCGGCCCCAGCACAGGGGAGCGCCTGTTGCTGACGGCAACCCGCCAGGCCTCAGGCTGGATTGATGAGATCAAGGACTACTTGGTGAAAGGAATCCTCCCTGAAGAGGATGCTGACGCAGAGCGAATCGCTCGACAGGCGAAATCCTATTGCATCCTCAAGGGAAACCTCTACCGCAAGCGCCCAAATGGTATCGCGCTCAAGTGCGTCCCTCCTGAGGAAGGCCGAGAGCTGATTAAGGACATCCACAGCGGGGAGTGCGGCCACCACTCATGTGCGCGCACCCTCACAGGCAAGGTCTTCAGGAGCGGTTTCTACTGGCCTCAGGTGCTTCAAGATGCGGTCGCCATTGTGCAAACCTGCGACGCGTGCCAATTCCACGCCAAGCAAATTCATCAGCCGGCACTGGAGCTTCAAACCATCCCGCTCTCCTGGCCATTTGCAGTCTGGGGGCTGGACATCTTGGGCCCCTTCCCAAGGTCGCAGGGGGGCTACCGTTTCCTCTTCGTGGCCATCGACAAGTTCACCAAGTGGACCGAGGTTGAGCCGGTGCGCACCATACCAGCTGGGGCTGCGGTGAAGTTCATCAGGAGCTTGGTCTGCCGCTTCGGCGTGCCCAACCGCATCATCACCGACAACGGCTCGCAATTCACCAGCGGTGTCTTCCGAGCCTACTGCGACAAGCTTGGCATCAAGGTCTGCTTCGCCTCGGTAGCTCACCCACGCAGCAACGGTCAAGCCGAGCGAGCAAACGCAGAAGTCCTCAAGGGCCTCAAGACCAGGAGCTTCAACATCCTCAAGGGCCACAGCAAGGGCTGGATCGACGAGCTCCCTTCAGTGCTCTGGTCCATACGCACAACTTCCTCAAGGCCTACAGGCGAAACGCCCTTCGCTCTGGTCTACGGAGCTGAGGCTGTCCTTCCCGCGGAAATCAAGCATGGATCACCACGGGTCCTTGCCTTCAACGAGGACACCCAAGAGGGCCTCCACAACGACGACCTGCTGTTCCTCGAGGGACTGCGCCGTCAGGCCGCCCTCAGGGCGGCGGGGTACCAGCAAGACCTGCGACGCTACCACAGCCGCCATGTGCGCTCACGCACCCTTGAGGCGGGCGACCTCGTCCTCAGGCGAATCCTCTCCAGGGAAGGTCTCCACAAGCTCTCGCCGATGTGGGAAGGCCCCTACAGGGTCTCCCACGTCGCCAGGCCTGGCGCAGTACGCCTCGAGACCGAAGACGGCATCCCCGTCAAGAACCCGTGGAACATCGCGCATCTGCGCAAGTTCTACCCGTGATCACAGTCACGCCAGGCATTTTTTTTTTGTCTCTAGAGGGAAGCCCATGGCTTCACCTCCAAGCTTCTCAAAGCTTCTCCCGAGGCCCAGCCCTCCGAGCTCTCCTGCAAATGAGCCCTCGCAGGCCGCAGTGAACCTCTGCCACTAATGGGTGGTCCCCATGCCTCGACATGGAAGGAACGTTAGCTCGGCAAACCCAAGTGTAATGAACCGATTTTCGTTCCAAGTGAACTTTGCGCTCAGGCGCCACTTTCGTTCCTAAGTGAACTATGCGCTACGGCGCCGCTATGTGATATTTTGGTGGTGAGTTTATTTCAGCATTATTTTCCTTATTGAAAATGGGCGCTTATATCACTCCACATGCGCACCTCGCGAGCGGGGGCTGAGTACGGTGCCAGTGCCTCAAATGACACACCTGCAGCACTGCAAAACCCAAGGATCCGAGCTCTGGCTAGAGGGCAGGCCCTCACAAACACGCCATCTCTACAAAGGACCTTGGTACTCTCTCTCCTCGCAAGGAACGCCTGAGGAGACCTATAAGCGCGCATTAGTCCATGGTAAAGTGCACAAGCGTTTGGTCCTGCCTCTCTAACATCTATAGGGAACAAGCGTCTCTACAAGCCTGAGGAGGCAGCAGGGAAAAACCCTTGAAGAGGACCTCCCCGGCAAGCTAAAAAGCCTCTACAGGGCAAAAGCCTCGAGAAGCTAAGTCCCGCTCCTGCGACTCGAGAGCCTTTTCTCTCCAAGCGCACGTTTGTCCCTCGAGCGATTTCGTTCTCCCTTACGCTTCATGGACTACTCGCACGTCAAGGGGGAGCACTTGGGCATCGCGACTCAGGGCTCTTACCTCTCCAAGCCTTAAACTCCCCCCGGCCTTGCTGAGTCATTGCTCTAGCATACCGTAGCGGCGGAGTCATAGTGCGAAGAGACGGGTCCTAACGACGCAGAGAAAACATAGACATGAAAGTAAAGCAGAAAAGGCCTCTCGAGGGGCAAACAAGCTAGCGTAAATAAGCTTAAAGAGGTATATTACAGGCCCAAAACGTACAATGTCTGAATACAAAAAATTGCCTCAGATACTAGCGCTCAAAGGCGCGGTCAGCAAGACTCAGGCGGAGTCCGCGCCAGCACGCTCCTCCTCAGCGTCCTCCTCCTCGGCAGGGGCGGCCTCCTCCTCGCTGTCCTCCGCAGCCACCTCCGCACGCTTGAAGCGGTTGCAGAAGGCCTCCACTTGCTCGCGGAGGGCGTTGGAAACCTGCAGGGCCTCTCCAGCCGGGAGCGCCTCGGTCACCGTGGAGAGGTCGTAGCTGGGCGAAAGGAGCCGGAGGTTGGTGAAGATGCGGTCGACCACCACCTCCAGAAGCTGGCGGCTCTCGACCTCGATCACCTCGCGGAGATCGCCGGCGGGACCCTCGAGGGCCGTGAAGAGCTGGTCGAAGTAGACCAGGTACATCGCAGCATCACCACGACCGCGAGCCTCGGTGAGCGGCGCTTCTGCGCCGAGCTGGGCCGCGAGCTCATTGCCTCTCGCTACCAGCGCCTGGAACATGCGGTCCCGCTGCTTCGCGAGCACGAGAGCCGCCTGCGCGGTGTCCACCGCCTCCGTCACCTGCTTGGCTGCAGAGCCCGCCTGCCCCTCCACGTCCTTGATGAGGGCGTCCAGCTCCAGGGCAGCAGCCCGGTGGCCCTCCTCAGCCTGGCGGTAGGCGTCCTTGGCGCGTTGGAGGCGGACCTCGAGCTTGGAGTTGACCTTCTCAAGCTCCGCGATCCGCTTGGCGTCAGCAATGTGCTTGGCCTTGAAGCGGTCCTCCTGCTTCTTGGCCTTGTCGCGGAACTCCTGGGAGATGGTCCGCCTGAAGTCTTTCTCGCGCTCCGCGAGGGCGGCCTCCGCCTCCTTTTTCTTCTCAGCGAACCGCAGCTGGAAGCGCTCCAGGGTTTGCCTCTGGGCGGTGACGTTGTCGTCGTGCCGCTGGAGCGCTTGGGCCAGGTCCCCCTCACGCGCCTCGAGCTCTTCCCGCTTGGTGGCCAGCTCACCCTCCGCCTGGAGCCGCTGCTCGTCGCGCCGCTCCACGTCTTTCTCCCTGGAGGCCAGCTGCCGCTCACGCTCGGCTAAGCTCTTGCGGTCCTCCTCCAGGGTCTCCTGCGCGGCCCGGTGGGCGGAGAGGAGCTGGGACTCTAGCTGGGAGACCTCGCGGCGCTTCTGCTCCAGCGAGCCCTCCATAGCCGCGCGCTCGGCCTTCACCTTCGCGAGGAGATCGGCGGCCGCATCGCGCGCATCCTGGAGGGGGGCAAGGAGCTCGTCTGCGTCGCGGACGGCTCCCTCTCGGACCTCCTTGGCAAAGCGGATGGCCTCCTCGCGGGCGGCCTGGAGCGCCTGATCCTCCTGGCGCCGGGCCTCAACCGCGGCATGGAAGCGCCCCCAGGCCTCCGCGAGCTCGTCGCGTTGCTGGGCAAGTTGGGCGTCCTCGAAGGCGAGCTGCGCCTCCAGGCCCTCCAGGGACTCCCTCACCACGCGGAAGGCCACCGCGCGGTGTCCCTTGCTCCAGTCCCAGCCGCTCAGGACCAGGCCGCGTTGCGAGGAGGGCCCGGCCCCGGCGTCGAACCTTGAGGATGAGGCCTCTGGGCGTGCCTGGGGGCTAGGCTGCTCCCAGTCCTTCGCCGCGCCCAGGATGGTCTCGCCGCCCTCATCGCCTGGTCGCGTCGCCTCTTGCGCCTCGCCCCCCGCTGTGGGGCGTGGCGGATAAGGAGGAGCTCCCCCTGCAGAGGCGCCCGCGCTTGGTGGGCCCTGGTCTGCCTCGGCCTCTGCTTGCGCGGGAGGCGTAGCCGTGCGAGGTGGGGTGGCCTCGCGTGCCGGAATCGACTCACGCGGCGGCGTAGCCGCGCGAGGCGGTGCAGGAGCTCGAGGAGGGCTGGCCGACCGCTCTTCCTGCACCTCCACCACTAAGGGCACGGGGGGCGGTGCAGCGGCCTCCGCCTGAGGCGCTGCTGCCTCCGCCAGAAGCTCAGTTGCCTCCGCCTGAGGCGCCTCTTCGGCTGGGCCTGCCGTGGCCATCTCCCCAGGCCTCGCGGCCTCTCCATCCACGGCCTCTGCCGCGGCTCCCTTCACCTCCGCTGCCTTGCGAAGCCTACGGCGTTTCGCAGGCACTAGGTCGCTGAAGGAATCGGGGGGCGAGTGTCAGAAATATGAGAAGAAGAGTGCAATAATCAAGCGCTTAGTAATTGAAGGAACTTACCCGGACCGCTTGGCGCCGGTGTCGACCCACGCCAAGCCTGGCGAGCGCCAGGAGGGCTTGGGCCTGGCGTCTGGCCTCTCCAGAGGCGCCTCGGCTTTCCTCTTAGAAGGGATGTCAGAGGGCCTCGTGCCAGACCTGTCGCAGGCCGCCTTGGACCGAGGCTCGCGATGCCCCAGCAAGGACTCCTCGTCGGAGGCCTCCCCTGCAGACTCCTCCTCCTCCGCGCGACGCGTGGGCGCCCCCGCGAAGGCGCCTTCGTCGTCACCTGACGAGATGTCGCAAATCTCGCCCGCTTGGGGCCTGGCCCTCGAAGAGGCCTCCTCGCCCGCCGCGGCCTCCTCCTCGCCTTGCCCGGCTCCTGAGGCGGAGGGCGTCTCTGCCTCCTCCGCATCATGCACCGCAGGCACGGGCACCACCTTCCGCGCCGGGCCTGCCGGAGTGTACGGAGGAACCCCCTCCAGAACGGCCAGACGCTCGGTCATGTTGTACTGGTGCAGAGGGCTGAGGGAGATCGGGAGTTCCTCCATGGCGGGCACCGCGGGATTGATGAAGAGCGCGGACAGGACGTTGTCGACGGCGTCCTTGTCGTTGTCCTCCCGATGGAGCCGCATCTTGTCATTGGGGCCTGAATACATCCACATCGGCATCGCGTGCGCCTGGAGTGGAGCGAGGCGGCGCGTCACGAAGTCCGCCACGACGATTTGCCCCGTGAGGCCTTCCTCCCGGAGGTAGCTCAGGCGGTCCGACAGCATCACGTTCTGCGCGCCGCAGAAGGTGGCCTTGCCCCAGTGCGAGTTCTTCACGGGCGGCGCGTCAGGGACCTCGAGGAAGGCGCTTGGCTGCTCCACGCCAACGAAGAACCACCGCTGGCGGAAGTCGTCCACCTTCTTCGTCACGGAGGTGATGGCCTTGCCCTCGCTCCACGACATGGGGATGTAGACGCTCCCCATGCCGTCCACGATGCGGAAGGAGACGCATCCTGAGCGCTCGTTCTTCGCCGTGCTCCGGAGCGCGTAGAAGCACCGGAAGAGCTCCACCGTGGGCTCCACGCCTAGGTACGCCTCGCAGAGGTAGGCGAAGATGGCGAGGATGAGCACCGAGTTGGGGTGGAGGTGCAGCAGTTGGATTTGGTAGAAGGCCAGCACCGCCTCCAGGAACGGGGAGAAGGCCGGCACCAGGCCCGCCGAGACGCAGTGCTGGAAGATGGGGAAAAACCCTCGCGGGCGTTTCCCGTGCGCCGCAGGCTTGAGTGCGGTGG
Source organism: Poa annua (assembly GCA_026929855.1). Lineage (NCBI taxonomy): Eukaryota > Viridiplantae > Streptophyta > Magnoliopsida > Poales > Poaceae > Poa > Poa annua. Next base: position 61,215,986 of record CM049434.1, read on the forward strand.
CGCCGTGCTCGTTGGTCCGGTCCGCCACCAGGAAGCGGACCTTCTCGAGCGCCTTGTCGTTGACGCGCACGCCCAGCAGTGCCGCGCCGTGTGCGGCCTCAGCGGGCGCTGCTTGCGATGAAGACCCCGCGGCCGCCATGCCCTTGTTCTTCGGCGGAGTCATCGTCGGAGGGAAGAAGGGAGCGGCGCGAGGGGAAGTTGGAGAAATCGGAGAAGAGGGCGCCGGGTTGCAGGAGCGGAGAGCTCTGTGCGGTTGGCGTCTGCGAGAAGGAGTGGGAGTAGTAATGGCTCCCTGCTCCGGCGCCGGGGTTTTTATGTCTCGTCAAGGAGCAGTTACCGGGGCGTGGTGGGACCCCCCACGACGCACGTCCCGTATCGTGCGCAACCGCTGCTCGCCGGAGTGACGCGTGGCTCGGCCCGGCCTGCAAGTTTTGCCCCACGACGCTTCGCCTAGACCCAACGGGCCTCGTCGTGCCCATCGTGGGCCAGGGGGCTATTGTCGGCCCAGTAAGGACCGGGGTACGCACGGCCCACTCCCTACAGGCCTCGCCCGCGTAGAACTTCGGCAGAACGGCTGAGGACCAGGCTACCGCTTGGAGGGATCCTCAAGAGGCATCCCCTCTCGAGGCCTGAAGAGGACGCCAGGGCCTGAAGAGGACCCTGCGCTTCAAGAGACTCCCCAGGCACAGCCCGCCTGGAGAAGAGTCAGCAGAAGACCCCTCCACAGGCGACCACGACCCTGTGGAGACACTTCGCGGCTAAGCAAGCGCTGCAGGGCGCACATGGCCCCTGCAGCGGCCACAGGGTGACGCGAGCATCCCAGTGGCCATTCTGGTGATAAAGGAGTCAACAAAGCCGCGCCGCCTGCGGCCGGACAGCTAGGACTTTCCTCTTTGTTGATAAAGCGGCTGGACGGCGCAACGCTCCAAGAAGATCGTCACCGTGGGCTCCACCACGACCTCTGCTGCGCCTGCGAGCCGCCCTGCACCGCCTGCAACCTGTCGGCCACGGCGTGCTACTTTGGCACGGATGAGCCGCGTCCAGGGACGGGGGAGCCGCCGTGGACTCCCTCTCCTTTGCGCCGCCGACGTGTGGGAGCCCACCAGCCCGAGGGCGGAGCCCGGAGCGCCTATAAAAGGAGCAGGAGCTCCGCCGTAGAAGGGGATCGATCGCCCAATCGCGCAATCGCCCCCTAAACAGATAGGATAGCCAACTGCTGGAGGAGGAAGACGACCATTGTGTCCCTCTCCAGGCACCAAACTACCTCAAGAGGGCCTTCGGCAAGCTCACTGTCCTGTAACCTTCACAGTGCAATACAGACAAGCAGGAGTAGCGGTTTTACCTCCTCTCGAGGGCCGTGAACCTGGGTACGGGCTGGTGTCCATCTCTGGCGTGATTTTCCTTCTTCAGGCTCGGCGAGCATCGTCGTCGAGCCCCTCGAGAGTTGTTAGACCTCCGTGTTCAGCCCCCCCTTCGAACCTCACTTCAGGGCGAGACTACCCCTGTTACGTGGGAGTCATTCCTCGACATTAGCCTTCGGGCGGCCTGAACCTGGGTAGATCGCTGTGTGCTTTCCTTGTTTGCATACCACGTCGAGATCGGAGAGCGGGAGAGGAACTTGTCCGACGATCGTCCCCCGTGAGGCGTTTCCAGCCTCCTTCGCGCCCCTACCGAATCTACAAAGGGGGTGCCTCGCATCCCCGGTGTCCGTGATTCGAGACACGACATCTAGCACGCCAGGTAGGGGGCGCAAGCGCTGATCTCGTCTTCGTCGAGCTCTTCATCAAGCATGCCACCCAAGAAGAAGCCCGAGGCCGCGACTGCCAAGGTCATCTCGCCTGCACGCACTCGAGCTTCCATGGACCGCCGCGCCACAGACGAAGAGCGCGCAAACGCGCCACCCCCGCCGCCTGAGGAGCAGGTGGCGCAGGGCAACGCGACTGGGCCGAACCGTGAGCTGGGTGAAGGGTCCAAGGGGGATGCGACCCCCCGTCCTTCGCTCCGGCCCTCGCCTCTTTTCTCTGGAGAAAAGAGTACCGGCAATACGGCGGCCAGGGACCACGGCCCAGGATGCACACCTTCGTCCAAGAGCAAGTCCTCCATGAATACTTCTCCAGACGCCCAAGCTCGCCAAGACGCCCTTGTGGCCGCCAGGGCGCTGATGCAGTTCCCACCAAGCGCCAACGACCCCAAGGTGTACCAGGCGTGGAGGGAACCCCTGGAGAACCTTCTTCACTGCGCCGACGACAGGCCCGCCCCTGCGGTGACTCAGCCCACTACCGTCGACAAAACTGCTGCCACAACCGGTGGAGCGCGCAAGCAGGGGGGCTCGACCCCGTGGAGACCTCTTCACCGAGACAGGACCTCCTTGTGTCGATCCACCAGCGGCCGACCGGTCACTGCAGGATCAAGACAAGACCATCTCCGTTGGTTCTTCTACCTCGGAGGAACATGATCTTTGCTGCGACCTCAACAATCGGCAACGCGAGGACATGCGCACGCGCATCGAGCGCCGTTGAGAACGCCATCATCGGGAATATCGCGACGACGACCTCGCCGAGGGCTGTAACACCCTGGCTCCCGAGATCCGACGCTTCAATTGGCCCAAGAAGTTCAAGATCGACGTCCTTCGCTTCAACGGCACCACCAACCCCCGGGATTTCCTGCAGATCTACTCCCTCGCTGCAGTGCTTGCCAGGGCCGACGAGATCATGATGGCCAACTGGTTCACTTTGGCTCTCAAGAGGGACGCTCAGATCCGATCTTGGAGGGCGCTGAAGGATCAGTTCCTGGGAGCTTTCCAAGGAGGATACGAGCCTCCATGTACCCCGCGAGACTTGTACGACTTCAAGCAGCTTCCGGGCGAGACTCTCCGCAAGTACATCCAGCGCTTCACCCACAAGATGAACACCATCCCGTGCATCAAGGACGAGGTGGTGATCCAGTCTTTCAGCGCCAACGTCCGCAACCCCCGGATGCAAGAGAAGCTAAGCATCCACCGCGTGGAGACCACCCGCAAGCTCTGGGAGCTCGCGGATCGCTGCGCACGGGCAGAGGAAGGCGTAAGGGAAAGCGAACCCAAAGACAAGGCTGCAGCGGCCAAGAACAAAAAGCGGGACACTGGATCCGACAAGCGCGTCTTCGTCACCGAGCCGCTCGCGAAGAGGATCAAGCCCGCTGAAACCGAAGGCGAAAAAGAAGAGCCATGGTGTCACATACACCCTGAAGGCAGCCATCCGCTCAAGGACTGTCGCTCCCTCCGAGGCTTCGCTCTACGAGAGCAGCGCCGGACTGACGGGGTTGGTCCAGGCGGCTGCTTCAATTGTGGGCTTGCCGGACAGAGAGCCCGTGAGTGCCCTACGGGTCGCCAAGGCGGAGGCGGCCGTGGATGGCCTCGCGGCGGTGGGCATGGAGGCCAAGGGGGCGGCCGCGGCGGACAAGGCGAACATGAGCAGCAAAACCAGGCGGCTGTCCAAGGCAATAACGGAGCTGCCCCTGCCGTTCCGGGTAACGGTGGGCAGTTCCAAGAGGTTGCCGGGGTCGTCGGGTGCATCCATGGAGGCTCCTCTCTGCCTCCATCCAACAGCGCTGGCAAGAAGCTGATACGGGAACTCAACGCGATGGCTTCAGCACCGTCAAGACTCTTGGACTGGTCCCACCAGGTCATCACCTTTGACCTAGAGGATCACCCTTCCAATACTGCCGGGGTTGGAACACTGCCCATGATCGTATCCCCGGTCATCCACAACTTCAAGGTTACCAAGATGCTGGTGGACGGGGGCTCCAGCCTTAACTTGCTGACGGTCAAGGCGCTGACGGCGCTGCAAGTTCCGTTCGCTCCTCTCACTGACATGAGTGTCTTCCAAGGCGTGAATGGAAGCGTCACCAAGCCCCTCGGGAAGATCACTCTTCCTGTCACCTTCGGTGACCACAAGAACTTCCGCACGGAGGACATCGTGTTCGACGTTGCTGACACTCTGCTCCCGTACAACGGCATACTTGGCCGGCACGCACTGGCCAAGTTCATGGCCGTCTCCCACTTAGCCTACAACACGCTGAAGATCCCGGCACCACACGGCGTGATCAAGATCCTGGCCGACACGGACGACGCCATCTTCTGCGTTCAGAAGCTGAACCAGACAGTGGCTGCGACGTCTGGCGTCCATCAAGAAGCAATGGAGGAAGATGTCGGCGCATTCCCCGGGGAAGGAGCTGATCCCGGGGGCCCAACGTCAACTCCTGACAAGAAGGCGTCCGTCCATGGCGACCCGCAGATGACCAAGAAGGTGGCTTTAACCAAGGATGGAGTTCGCTCCATTACCGTCGGCGCGCACCTTACGGACAAATAGGAAAGCGTGCTCGTCACCTTCCTTCGGGAAAACTCTGACGTCTTCGCTTGGGACGTGTCGTGGGATTGCCACGGCAGATGTTTCCGGGTGGAAACTTGAGTATGGGGACATAGCGACTTCTGACATCGGGAGCTGGTCTAGCACGGCGTGGGGAAACAAGGGTTTACCCAGGTTCGGCCCCTCGTCTCGAGGTAAAGACCTACTTCCTGCTACTTCTTTCTTGATATGGGTTTCGAGGACTCGGCGCCTTAGCTTCCGGGTCTCGAGATTACAATGGTGGTACTTGCGATCTGGTAAAGCTTAGCTTTCTAGGAACCAGGAGACTCCCTTATATAGGCGGCGAGTCTCGCTGGTCGCACAAACGGTCATCCGGGTTACAATCGTACCCGGACTCTACTCTAAGTCCTCTAAGTCTTTACTTTCCTTATCAGGACTCCATCTGGTACTTGGTCTCTAGTCTTCTAGATCCTTCCTGACTTGCTCGCCAAGTCACACGTCGCACGCCGGCTTACGTGGAACCCGGCCCATCTACTTTGTGCTTGATCCGGCCCAGGCTTCACGCCAGGCCGGCTGGTCTTCTATGTCGGTGGGCCTACCGGGTTATGATCCCCCCAACAGTAGCCCCCAGGATAACTTGGACATCGGAATGGACTCACTTCACCTTTACGCTCTTGGGCTCAAACTTTGGGGAAGTCGTCATTCCGTTTGTCCGGGTTATCATCTGAAAAACAATAAACAACTTATTAAACAAGCGGGCACGCGGGTGTCTGTTTGGCCGGCTCTTGCTGGCGGCCCGTTCATAACCCGGCCACCACTGGTTGACTTTCATTTCTCTGAAACATTGACTTTCTTTTCTTTCTTTAATCTTTTTCTCTTCCGCCGGTCAACCTCCTCGGTCAACGGCATATTTAACGCATATCTCCTCGCGGGAATCGAGGAAATCATAACCACCTCGGGGAAGCAAAGATCTTGCCAGGAATATCGCCTGCATGCCAGATTCTGTTCCTAAAGATAATGATTATCTTTTTATCTTTCCTTCTTTGCCCCCAAGTCAAATCCCGAAGCTATAAGTAGGGGGCAGGGGTAAAAAATAATTCACTTCCCCCCGCATGCTCCACTTCATCTCCTTCCTCGAGCTCAACGCCTCCATTCCTCTCGAGCCGTTCGTCCTCCCGAGCTCAAGAAACCAAAGGAGCCGCCACCGAGATCAAACCGAGGAAGATTTCCACGCACCTCGAGCGCGGGCGTCATCTCGTCCTTCTCCTCGATCGGTAAGCCTTTCTGCCTCTCGCATTTTCCAATCTCGCTCCGTTTTCTTCGGATGAACCCGAGGTGTTCTTGATTTCTCTCCCTTTATTCCGATTTTCAGAGACTCTTTAGATCTGTTTTGCTTTACACTGTTCATGGCTCCGCCTGTTTATTTCCTTGCATCAAGATATTTTTATCTTCTTAGGATCTTGCAGATAAACTGGACCGTGCCCTTTACCTTCTCCCTTTTTTTTTTCTTTCGTCTTCTCTGATTTCCTAGATCTTCCATTTGCCGTATACTCTTCACTGCTTCGCTGTTTGCCCCTTTGCATCTAGGCATCCTTTTTTCGTGGCCCTTCGGATGAACACGAATTGTGACCCTTGCTCTGTTCTTCTCTCTCTGTTTCTTTGTACTTCTTAGATCCATAATGTCGTCTTATATCTTCCATTTGCTGTTTGTAGATCCGTAGACCTACCCTTCACCATGGGTCATAAGTCGGCTGCTCAACGCCCTCCAAAGAAGATTAAGAAGACAGCCGGCGCCGGGTCTTCCATGGCAACTGCCACAGAAAAGGCCAAGCGCAAGGTCACCTGCAACTGGACCAAGTCCTGCATCTGCGAAAGCCGATTAGAAGAACTGGCCGATCTCGGAATGCTCCCCGCGCAACCGGAGATCCACTGGCGGGCTCCAGACGAAGACGAGACTTCGCCTCAGCCGGGTCAGGGTGAAGTTGTCGTCTTCGCCGATCACATCACCCGGGGTTTTCGCCCCCCGGGTTCTCTTTTCTTTCGGCAGGTCTTGGAATACTTCAAGATCCGGCCCCAAGATATCGCGCCCAACTCCATACTCAACATCACCCACTTCGTCGTTCTTTGCGAAGCATACCTTTGCATAGCTCCAAGTCTCCCACTCTTCCTCGAGTTCTACTACTGCAAACCACAAAGGGAGAACAGCGACGGGCCCTTGGTCGCCTGCGGCGGGGTTACAATCTAGCGCCGCCGAAACCTCGTCTTTCCGGGCGTCATCCTCCATTCGCATCCCAAGGACTGGCAGAAGACCTGGTTTTACTGCAAGGCTGCCACTCCCCCGGGTGAACCAACTCTCCCGGGCTTCCGTGTCGAGAGGCTCACAATGAACGAGAATATGAACTCTTTCGCTCCTCCCGCCGACCGGAAAGCCATCGAGCCCCTGGTGGGCCGGGTTTGCGCCCTTCTCGCGCACGGCCTGACCGGTGCCGACCTCGTCAAGTGCTGGATGGAGTGGCACATAATGCCACTCGGCGTCCGTCCGGGATTGATGTGCCAGTACTCCGGGTCTTTAGATGACCCGATGCGCTTCAACGATAAACGGCATACCTCTGCTGTTTTAATTAAGGCCATCCGGAAGATCGTCAACGAGACCCCGGAAAGTCTCGCCCAAGACGGCTTATCACCTTTCTCGGCCTCCAACCCACCAAAGCCGGTACTTGCACACTTCTCTCCCTTTCTTTTGATACTGTTTTAGCTGTTCATTGACTCGCCTCTTTTCTAGGCCAACGACCCCTGGTGGGCCGCTACACTAACTGCTTCACCCGACGCGGAGGTTGAGTCGGATGGCGATGAGCCCGCCACTGATGACGAAGACATAGGCCCTGAAGCTGGCGTAGATGAAGAAGGAGAAGAAGGTGAGTTAGACTTCATCACCCGGGTCTTCCACAAGTTATTAGACGCCGATCTCCAGGAAAACCAGTCTTCTCTTAATAAGGAATCACATCTCTCAGATACGACCCTTCCCTCTTTAAACCCGGTTCCTCCGGCTCCGAAAAGGAAGCTTAGGTCGGACGCTGCAAAGGTAATCACCACAACACTCCTTTCATCCATGCCCTTTCTTTTAACACACGCTTACACCCTTGTTATCCTCAGGAACAATCTGAGCTCCGTCGCCAACGCCGCCGGCTTCGATCTTCGGACTCGGACGAGCCTCTCAACGAAGGTATTCCTAATAACCCGCCTCCTCGCCGGGTTAAGAATCTTCAAAGACGTCCTTCAGTTCTTTATCCTTTAGCCGGGACTCAACGGAAGGCTAAGTCCCAGTCTCTCTCAGATTCCTCAGACTCGAGCTCGGACCCCTTTGGAGACTTTGCCATCAACGAGGGGTAAGCCCGCCTTTCTTTCACTTTGTTAAAATACTTGACTTGTTTCTTTTTCCTTAACTTTGCTTTTTTCAGAGCTCGTGCTGCACCTACATCCGTCTTGACCCCACCTGAGTCGGATAACAAATCTGCTGCCCATGCCTCGGAAGACGCTGCAAAGCCGGCATCACCTCACGCTTCTCTCTCCACTCAGGGTGATCAGAACGTTGATTCGCCGGATGTGGAGGTTACTGGAACTAAGCAGGGGGAGAGAGCTGCTGGCTCTCGCCTTGCCACAACCGCCAAGCCGGATTCTACATCAACGAGAACAGCTGGCAAAGCACCCATGCCCGGCTATGACTTCCGGTCTTACAAGGACTTGGATGTTACTTCCCTTTTTGGGGAGTTTGGGCGGCGCATCAGTGAGCACCGCAAGGCAGAAGATAGCGTGATCGCCGAGCTCCAAGATAAGTTCCAGGTATGGGAATATTCCTTTCCTAGTCCCCAAGTGCCGAGTTACAAGCCTGCAGTGACTCGGGACTTCTTTGAAATTTGTCTCTTTGTTCTTGTATGCAAAAATAACTGATAAGTATTCCCCAAGAGTCGGAATGATTGCTTGCAATGTACCGGGTCTTCTTATTGGACCCTTCACCTTTACTGAATTCAAATTGAGTAGCCCCCAAGTGCCGAGTTTCTGCTGGCAGCAACTTGGGACTTATAACAATTTGAATAGTTTATTGCTTTCTTGTTATCTTTGTTAACTCCTTACTCGTTTGACTTTTCCAGGAACAAGCTGAACAGCACGACCATGCCCTCCAAGTTGCAAAGGAAGAACTGAAGACTGAAGCCGGCCGCCGTGCCTAGCTTGAAAAGAAAATTGCTGAACTGGAGAAGAATCTTGACAGGGCCGCTGACGAAAATGCCGGGCTTCGTCAAGAAATTGAAGAACATGAGAGCGCCTGGGCGGACGCGCGGGACAAGCTGCAAGAGGATCTGAAAGCCTCTAACGCAAAGTTTGAAAAGCTTGCAGTCCTTGTCACTGAAATGGTGACTTCCCTCTTTGGTAAGTATTTTTTATTTCCGGCTATCATTTCTTTTCTTTCTTCAGAACGTTAATCTTAATCCCTTTGTGATTCTTTCAGGTTGCTGGAGCCCCATTTGCAACCTTGAGCCGGAGACGAAACTCAGAGCCGTTTGCACACTCGTGCAGCAGCTGTACTATAGCGCAGGAAAGGCAATGATGGCGTGCCACGGGTGGGAAAAGCCCCCAACTACACAGCTCAAGTTCCTGGAAGCCCTGAACGTGCTGCCAAGTTGGATTGAAATTTGGAAAAGGTCTTCTGCTCGTCGCTCTGCTATGCGCGTACTTGCTTTGGCCAAGTCTTATTACCTGGCACTGGACACTGCAGTGCTTATCAGAGGGTGGCCTTCATTGAAGAGTGACGGGTCTCCCTTTACCAAGGACGACCTGGCAGCTATTGACGACTCAATCCGGCACCACTGCACCATTCTGACCGATAAGATGAGCCTGGGCTCCTTCCAGCCATCCTTTAGCGCTGAAGGTAAAAAGCTTTATCCGAAGGACCCGGCTGTCACAAGGATGGACCCCAGCTACCGGGCGCCTCCCTCTGGCGATGAGCCGGCTAAGAGTTCTTCGAGCGGGCCGGCTAGGGAAGACGAGCAATTACCGAGCTTATTCCAGATCTGCTGGGAAGATGCCGAGGGACTGTCCAAGAAGTCATCAAAGAAGAAGTCCGGCTCTTCCAGCTCCAACGCTCCGGCTCCCAAGACCCCTGCCGTTCCGACTGAGACTGGCCTGGCAGTATAACCCGGCTTGTAATCTGGCAATACTTTGTGATACCCTGCAAACAATAATACGTTTGGCCTATACGGCATGTAATAGGTTAGCTTTACACTATCATTGGCTATGCCTGTTCTGGGGCACCTTCGTGTGCCTCTGAGTACTCTGTTTAAACCACCTTTTGAAATTTTATGCAAGTCTTTATTGGTTTAGATGACCCTTTTGATTTCTTTAGCTCTCTGCATAGCCGGCTTTCTCTTGACTTTCTGTGCATAAAATTCCCGCACAATCAGGGTCTGCTAAGTCCCCATGGGCTTCATAGCTAGATTGAAAGCCGGATTTTAGCATCTGGTCATATATAAGGTGTGAATAACATCAAGCTAGCAGGCAAGAAACCAAGAATAATTGTGGCTTTTTTGCCGGGTCATGAGTTTGCAACTTACAACTTTCTTAGTTGGTAAGCCCCCAAGACCCTGATCATATAAAGAATAAGGAACTGAAAACACAATACTCTTTTCTTCTCAGAGGCGCCTTCCTCATTTTATTGATCATATAATATGTACATAGCTAGCAAGCCACCGCATTAAAAACCTTCCAGTCCCCTTAGGTACCCTGGTAAGGAAAAGAGCGCGTCTGAAACCTGCTGCCTTTAAACAAAAGAGATACAAAAAGGTGGAGCCCGTCTCATCCGGGGGCTCACAAAACCTAAGTGTAGTATGGTCGAAGTTCTGCTATATTCCAAGGCCTGTCGTTCTCTGTCAACGGGTTCCTTGTATGGTCTGTATTGTTTCCTGTCCTTGTAGCTTGCTCTCTAGCATCCACCAGGTAATAAGACCCGTTGTGCAAGTTCCGGCTTACAACAAAGGGGCCTTCCCATGGGGGAGTTAGCTTGTGGATGCCGGTCTTGTTCTGGGCTAGCCTCAGGACTAAGTCTCCTTCCTGGAAAGTCCTTGATTTAACCCGGCGGCTGTGATAACGCCTCAGGTCTTGCTGGTATATGGCTGATCTTTCCAGGGCTAGCTCTCTTGCTTCCTCTAACATATCAACTGAATTTTGCCGGGCTTGCTCGTTCTCAGTTTCGACATAGTTTGCCACTCTCGGAGAATCATGGATAATGTCGGTGGGTAACACGGCTTCCGCCCCATAGACCATGAAGAAGGGAGTGAAGTCTGTTGATCTATTTGGGGTTGTGTTTATGCTCCAGACGACTGATGGGAGCTCCTCTTCCCAGCACCCGGCGGCTCTGATTAATGGAACCCGGAGCCTTGGCTTGATGCCTCTTAGCAGCTCCTGGTTTGTCCTCTCAACTTGGCCGTTCGACTGAGGATGTGAAACTGAAGCAAGGTCGAGCCGGATGCCGTTCTCTTTGCAAAATATCTGCATCTCTCCGAGTGAAAAATTTGTCCCGTTATCAGTGATGATGCTATGAGGATACCCGAAACGATATATGATTTTCTTTAGGAACTTGACTGCTGTTGCTGCTGTGCAACTATTGACGGCTTGAACCTCCACCCACTTCGTAAATTTGTCCACTGCGACCAGTAGGTGAGTCTTCTTGTTAGGTGAAGTTTGGAAGGGTCCTACCATATCCATGCCCCAAACTGCGAAGGGCCATGTTATTGGGATGGTCTTCAGGTCTTGAGCCGGAATATGAATCTGCCTTGCATACCGCTGGCAACCATCGCAAACCCGGGCTATATTTTCTGCGTCAGCCAGAGCCGTCAGCCAAAAGAATCCGTGCCTGTATGCTTTGGCCACCATCGATCTTGTGGACGCGTGATGTCCGCAGTCCCCTGCGTGAATCTCCTGGAGAATTTTCCGGCCTTCCTCTGGTGAGACACATCGCAACTCGCCATTGATGATGACGTATCCCTTAGCCCGGCGCACAATCTGTCGCGCCAGTACTTCGTCTTGCGGTAACTCTTCTCTCTGCAGGTAAGCTAGATACGGCTCTGTCCAGGACGGTGTTTGATGTACGGCTGCGACTAGCTGTGACTCCGGGTCATCAGGGTTTGCTAACTCTTCTTCTGTTGGCAACTTGACTGAGGGATGATGTAACTCGGCAAGGAATACATTTGGAGGCACCGGCTCTCTGCTAGAGCCGAGTCTTGATAAGGCGTCGGCCGCCTCATTTTTTCGTCTGTCGATGTGGTCAACTTGGTAGCCGGAGAAGAAACCGGCAACACGGTCTACTTCTCTCCTGTAAGCCGCCATGTTGGCGTCTTTTCTATCCCAGTTTCCTGAAACTTGCTGAGCCACAAGGTCGGAGTCTCCGTAGCACATGATTCTTTTGATGTTCATCTCTCTGGCGACTTTCAAACCATGTAACAGGGCCTCATACTCTACGACGTTATTGGTGCATGGTTCAAAATGTATCTGCAGGACGTAACTCAGCTTGTCTCCTTTTGGCGAAGTTAGAACGACGCCGGCTCCCGATCCTTCCAACTGTTTTGACCCGTCAAAGTGCATAATCCAATGTTTGGCGCTTGGAGGCGGAGGTAGGGGGGTCAAACTCTGTCCAATCATTGACGAAATCCACTAAGGCCTGTGACTTGATTGCTGTTCTTGGCTCGTAGTTGATATGATAAGGTCCCATCTCAATGGCCCACTCTGCAATCCTGCCTGTAGCTTCTCTGTTTCTGATGATTTCCGCTAAGGGAGCAGAACTCACCACAGTGATGGGGTGCTCCTGAAAATAGTGTGGCATCTTCCGGCTTGCCATAAACACGCCGTAGACCAATTTCTGCCACTGCGGGTACCTCTGCTTGGACTCTGTGAGAGCTTCACTAACATAGTAGACCGGCCTTTGAATTGGGTACTCCTTTCCTTCTTCCTTGCTTTCCACCACGACCACCGCACTGACGGCTCTCGAATTTGCGGAAACGTACAACAACATCGGCTCCTTGCTCGTGGGAGCCGCTAACACTGGAGCTGTGGACAATGTCTTCTTTAGGTCTTCAAAGGCGTCGTCGGCCTCCTGGCCCCAAACAAACTTATCTGACTTCTTCAACAGCTTATACAGCGGAAGAGCTTTCTCTCCCATCCTTGCAATGAACCGGCTCAGGGCTGTGACACACCCTGTCAGCTTATGGACATCATTAACGCACTCCGGCTTCTTAAGGTTCATGATGGCCTTAATTTTAGCCGGGTTAGCTTCTATCCCTCTCTCTGAGACTATGAAACCCAGCAACATGCCAGCCGGAACTCCGAACACGCACTTAGTCGGGTTTAACTTCATCTGATACTTGCGCAGGTTGGCGAAGGTCTCCTTTAGGTCATCCAGGAGTGACCCGGCTTTCTGTGACTTGATCACGACATCGTCGACATAGGCATGCACGTTGCGACCAATTTGGTTCTGGAAACAATTCTGGATGCACCTTTGGTAGGTGGCACCTGCATTCTTGAGGCCAAAGGTCATGTTTTTGTAACAGAAAGCACCGAAAGGGGTGATGAACGATGTCTTCTCCTGGTCGTCAACATTGAGCTTGATCTGATGATACCCGGAATATGCATCCAGGAAACATAACAGCTCACTACCGGCTGTGGCGTCGATGATCTGATCTATACGAGGCAATGCAAAGGGGTCTTTCGGGCAGACTTTGTTCAAGCTGGTGTAGTCGATGCACATGCGCCACTCTCCGTTTTTCTTCAGAACTAGGACCGGGTTAGCCAGCCACTTGGGATGGTAGACTTCCATGATAAACCCGGCTGCAAGCAAACGAGCTACCTCCTCTCCGACGATCTTTTTCCTCTCTGTGTTGAGTCGACGTAGTCCTTGCTTTACCGGTTTTGCCTTTGGATCAACATGTAAGCTGTGCTCAGCAAGTTCACTCGGGACACCCGGCATGTCTGAAGGAGACCATGCGAAAATGTCCCGATTCTCACGGACGAACTTGATGAGCTCGCTTTCCTATTTCGTGTCCAAGTGGGTCCCCATCGAGAACTGCTTGGAAGAGTCCCCTTCTTCAAAATCAACCATTTTTGTATCTTGAGCCGACTTGAATTTTTTCTTCTCTTCCTCGTGAGCCGGCTTTTCCACCACACGCATATCTATCGGGTCTACTTGGGACTTGTAGAACTTGAGCTCCTCCTCTGAGCAAGCCTGCTCTGCCATGATGGCATCCCCGTTGTCACACTCTGCAGCCATGGTTTTGCTTCCTTCTACTGTGATTATTCCCTGGGGTCCTGGCATCTTAAGTTTGAGGTACACATAACAGGGCCGAGCCATGAATTTGGCGTAAGCCGGCCTCCCGAATAGAGCATGATACGGACTTTTTAGATCAACAACCTCAAACGTCAGGAACTCCGACCTGAATTGCTCTTTGCTCACTCCGAATGCCACCTCTAGGCTGATCTGGCCAATCGAATGTGCCGACTTCCCTGGAACTATGCCGTGGAAGATTGTCGAGGTTGGGTTAAGACGATCTTGGGTTAAACCCATCCTTCTGAATGTATCGAGGTACAAGATATTGATGCTGCTGCCTCCGTCCATCAGAACTTTATTCAAGGAGAACCCGTCCACCTATGGTGCCACGACGAGAGCCAGGAGACCCGGATGTTCTACTGCTGGCGGGTGATCCTCTCTACTCCAAGTTATAGTTTGCTCTGACCACTTCAAGAATCTTGGAACAGCTGATGCCACTGCATTGACGGCTCTTGCTTTTAATTTTCTGTCTCTCCTGGACGTGCTTGTGGTGAAGACGTGATACTGTCCTTGACTATGAAGCTCTTTCGGGTTTTGCTGATACCCGGTTGTGACTTGATTCTGTTGTTGACTGGACCCGGCATTATTGTTTGGCGGTCCGCTCGATCTAGCACCCTGTCCGGGTCCCATCGAGTTGCCGTTATTTCCGTTGAAACCGCTGCTACCTCTGAAGTTCCCCTGACTCCTCTGGCCTTCCTGCTCATGTCTCATCCAGGCTCTGATGTCCGCGCACTGAGCTAGCGAGTGATTGGATGGTCTCCCGTTCTTGCTGTGTTTTGGACACGGCATGCTATACATCTCGCTGAAGTTCGAGCCTCTCGGAGGTCCTCCTCTAAAGTTACCACCGGGTCTTGGTCCCCTGTAACCCGTCGTCTGGGTTGTGCCTACGAACTCTGAATTTCCGCCCTCATATGGACGCTTGTTATTTCCGTTCTGATTGCTATTACTCTGGCTCGGGTTTGGGTTACGACCTCCGCTGATCCGATTGTTCCTCTGTTGTTCCTCTGTTTCACCCGGCTTCTTATCCGTGGCTGCATATTTATTCGCTGTTGTCACCACTTCCCCTATTGAGATGTTGTTGCAGGCCGGGTCTTCCCTCATACGTCCAAGTTTGTGTGTCAGCGGCTCAAAGCCGCAGTTCTTTTCCATGTATGATATAGCTGTGTGCGCCGAGATGTTGAGGGATGACTGCAAGATTTCTGTAACCCGGCCCATCCATTGTCTGGCTGATTCAGTTTTCCTCATGACACATCGATCCAGGTCGGCCTCAGTGTACTGTTTCTTGCAAGTTCCAGCGAAGTTCTTGATGAATGCCGCCTTCAGTTCCTCCCATGAGTTGATACTGCGTGGCGGGAGTCGGTCTAGCCAAATTTTAGGTGCTCCTTCTGCTAACATAAGATACATGTAGCGTGCACACAGATTCGGTGAAGCGTTCTTCATGTCCATGGCCATGCCGTAACTGCTCAACCATGTCTCTGGATTCATGTTCGGCTCATAATTGCATACTTTGGTCGGCTCTTTGAATTTTTCTGGGAACGGCTCCGCTCTGATGGCATCTGACAAACACTTTGGTCCCGTCAAGTTTGAAGTTGAGCCCCCTGTGTGACCCGGCGCGGGGGAAGGTGCTGCGAGAGTCACTATTCCGACTCCTGGTACTCCAGCTGCTCCGGCTCCAGCTGCCGGTGGTGCTGCCGCCGCGGCTGCACGTCTTGCTCTTGAACTATTGACTATTGACTGAGCCGCGGACACGGCCGGCTGTGGCGACTGGATTACTTGTTGATTTTGCTGCTGGACTTGCTGGTTTACCGGCCCTAGCCGGTTCTGGATGGATCTTGCTGCTGGTGGCTCTCCGTGCCGGCTTCTGGTACGACTCCTTTGTGGTTCTGAGTTGAATGCTTGCGACCCGCGCGGATTATTGTTCTGTTGGACCACAGCGGTGCGCAGCAAATCCACGGCTCTCCGTGCCTCAATACCGGCTGGCGAATTGTCGAACGGGATCTGCTGTAGCGCGTGTGCAGCTGCAAAAACATTGTCAACCGGATTATTATAATGACCCGGGGGAGTACTGAACCTGGGAGGTGGCGGAGGTAGTTGTTCTGCGGCTGCTTCCCCGGCTCCGGCTCCTCCCACTGGACTTCCTGCTCCTCGTAACTCGGCCTGTGGTGCGCCGGCTCCCATCACCGGATTAACCGCTGCTATGGGCGCATTGGCTGGCGTCATCTGATACTCCAAGACTTGAGGCACTATGGTGTTGACTCCAGTCGGCAAGGGTAGCCGGCTTCCGCGCCTTCTGCTCTGCACCGCAGTTAACTCGTCCCTTCTCCTCTGGAGGGCGTTTCTTTCGTCTTGTAGCCTCTGCTCCTGCTGGGCCAAAGATCGTTCCTTCTCCGCTACGCGCTGGGCTTCATCCGCACGCTCTTGGTTCGCCCTAGCCATGGCTCGCCTTAAATCATCCAACTCCCTCTGTATAGCTGAGTTGGTGTTTGTTACTTCTCCCGGGTTCTGAGCCGGGATTCCCGATGCACCGGCTCTCGCCTGATCGTTCACCGCGGTCAGGATCGGGTTTGTGAACGCTGTCCCGGGTGCTGGCGTGTGTGTCTGTACTCCCGGGCCAAAAGTTGGTAAAACGGGTCCGGTATTGGGGTGTGGTGGAGGCTACGCCGCTGGTGGCATGCCAAGGTTGCTCTGATCCCAAATTTCTCGATCCCGTCTGGCGGTTCTTTCTGCGCTCGTTTCACTACTTACGGATGCTTCCACCCCATCGGTTTGCTGAGCCGCCGTTACCACGTGAACCGTCATGTGTCGCGCGGGTCCCGGGGACACCGGGTGATCCTCTTCTTCGAGCCCAAATCCCCACCGATCTTCAAACAGCGGCAGAATTGACTCGGTATCTGTATCCAGATCGGACACGTTTGTTGGTATTCCGACGGAATCCTGTAGTGCTTGAATTGCCGCCTCTTCCTCGATAGACATGACTTCGCACTCTGGCGATCCAACAGATTCTTCTCCATCCGACTGAGCCATGGTAGCTGACCCGGATTCTGACTCGTACTCCGGCTCATACTGATCTGAGCCGGCTCCTGTGGTCTGGATCACGCCGACGAAGACGTTGATCTGACCGAAGGCGATCATAGACCCGGTTTCCAGCTGATCTGCTTCTTCTTTCCAACCAAAGTCGTCCACGATCCGCTCCCCTCCTGGAAGCGTGTGGATCTGACCGATAGCTAGGTTTTCCATACCGCGCCGCGCTTCTCCATAAATCATGATGTTCTTGGCCGCATGCCCCACGGTGGGCGCCAACTGTCGTGGGATTGCCACGGCAGATGTTTCCGGGTGGAAACTTGAGTATGGGGACATAGCGACTTCTGACATCGGGAGCTGGTCTAGCACGGCGTGGGGAAAAAAGGGTTTACCCAGGTTCGGCCCCTCGTCTCGAGGTAAAGACCTACTTCCTGCTACTGCTTTATTGATATGGGTTTCGAGGACTCGGCGCCTTAGCTTCCGGGTCTCGAGATTACAATGGTGGTACTTGCGATCTGGTAAAGCTTAGCTTTCTAGGAACCAGGAGACTCCCTTATATAGGCGGCGAGTCTCGCTGGTCGCACAAACGGTCATCCGGGTTACAATCGTACCCGGACTCTACTCTAAGTCCTCTAAGTCTTTACTTTCCTTATCAGGACTCCGTCTGGTACTTGGTCTCTAGTCTTCTAGATCCTTCCTGACTTGCTCGCCAAGTCACACGTCGCACGCCGGCTTACGTGGAACCCGGCCCATCTACTTTGTGCTTGATCCGGCCCAGGCTTCACGCCAGGCCGGCTGGTCTTCTATGTCGGTGGGCCTACCGGGTTATGATCCCCCCAACAGGACGCGTCAGAGATACCCGGGGTGCCAAGGGAGGTGATAGAGCACAAACTGGCGGTCAGCACGGACGCGCGACCTGTGAAGCAAGTCCTCCGGAACCAGAGTAAACAGAAGCTGGAGTTCATTGTCGCCGAAATCGACAAGCTGCTGGAAGCCGGCGTCATACGCCCAGTTCCCCACCCTCTCTGGGTGGCGAACCCGGTGGTGGTTCCAAAGCCTATGACGCTCAAGTGGTGCCTTTGCATCGACTTCACCGACCTAAACAAGGCCTGCCCAAAGGATCCATTCCCCCAGCCGCGTATCGACCAGATCGTGTACTCCACAGCGGGATGCGAGCTGTTATGCTTCTTGGATGCCTTCTCCGGGTACCATCAGATCCTGATGTCGATTGAAGACCAAGAGAAGACGGCCTTCATCACTCCCAAAGGATGCTACTGCTACACCCGGATGCCTTTTGTCCTCTGTAATGCCAGCGCCACTTTCCAGCGCGCGAAGCAGGCATGCCTTGGGCCATAGCTGGGCCGCAATGTTGAAGCATACATCGACGATATCATGGTCAAGACTAGGTACCAGGACACGCTCATCCAGGACCTTCACAAGACCTTCGAGAACCTCCGCCGGGTCAACTTCAAGCTCAACCCCGAGAAATGCGTCTTCGGGGTCCAGTCAGGCAAGCTGTTGGGTTTCTTGGTTTCCCATCGGGGAATTGAGGCCAACCCGGACAAAATCAAGGCGATTGACCGCATGGAAGCACCTCGGCGGATCAAGGACGTACAGCGCCTCAACGGGTGCATCACGGCACTCGGGCGCTTCATCTCGAGGCTTGGGGAACGAGCTCTTCCATTCTTCAAGCTGCTCAAGAAGGAGGGCCCCGTCGACTGGTCCCCCGAGGCTGAAGAAGCTCTTCAGTCTCTCAAGAACTACCTCGCGTCGCCACCAATCCTGGTGGCCCCCGCGGCAAAGGAGCCTCTGCTGCTGTACATCGCTGCCACCAACCAGGTGGTGAGCGCGGTGCCGGTGGTAGAGCGCGACGCTCCTCCGAAGAAACCAAGCAAGATTAAGAGCAAGCGACCCGTGCACACGCTCCCGGGTCCGCCCTGCAAGAGGAAGGCGCCGGGTTTGCTCAGGTCCCCGGACCTCAGCCACCCAGCAGAAGCTGCGGACGACGGCGGTACCGGGGTGCTGGGGGCTAAACAGCCACCAGCCCAGGACGTTGACTCCGTGGAAGAAGAGGCGGAACTCAACCAAAAAGCTGCCACTCGCAAAGCGCAGTACCCGATCTACTTCGTCAGTTCGGTCCTGCGCGATGCACGTGAGCGCTACCCCATGATGCGGAAGCTGCTGCTAGCGATCCTCATCGCCTCTCGCAAGCTGAGGCTTTACTTCGAGTGCCACCCGATCACTGTGGTCTCAAAGTACAACCTGAGAAGCCCGTTGGAGAACCCGCTCGCCACAGGACGTATCTCATGGTGGGCCATGGAGCTTCAAGGTTTCGGCCTCAAATTTGAACACACGGACAACATCAAGAGCCAGGCGCTAGCGGACTTCACCGCAGAATGGACCGAGACGGCGTTCGAAGAACCGGAAGAGGAAACCTGCCTCCCCGGGAAAGAAGACCCAGTGCTTGGGTCATGCACTTCGACGGTTCTTATTCCAAGAATTAAGGAGGCGCCGGAGTTGTCCTGACATCTCCGACAGGCGACCGCCTGAAGTACGTCGTCCAGATGCACTTCCGCGGCGGCGTCTCCAACAACACGATGGAGTACGAGGGCTTGCTCGCGGAGCTCCGTGTGGCCATCAGCCTGGGCATCAGGAAAATCATCGTCAAGGGTGACTCCCAGCTAGTCATCAAGCAAGTAAACAAGGAGTACGCGTGCCCACAAATGGCACCGTACGTTGAAGAGGTATGGAAGCTACAGCGGCGCTTCGACAACTTCAGGGCCACGTACAGCCCACCAGGAGACAACTCGGTCGCGAACGTACTCTCACGGCTGGCTTCTCAGCAGGAGCCCGTTCCTGCCGGGGTCTACATCGAAGTGCTCAAGCAACCATCGGTACCCTTCGACCGAGTCAAGCCAAGTTCGACCACGACGCTGGGGGCTGGCGACCTATCTGCCCCGGCAGATCAGGAAGCTAACCCAGGAGATCAAGACCTGGTAGCATCTTGATACGTCTCCAACGTATCTATAATTTCTTATGTTCCATGCTATATTATACCAAGTTATCACATGTTTTATATGCATTTTATATAGTTTTATGCATTTTCTGGGACTAACCTATTAACAAGATGCCACAGTGCCAGTTCCCTGTTTTCTGCTGTTTTTGGTTTTAGAAAAGTACTTAAGGAAATATTCTCGGAATTGGACGATTTCTTTTCTGAAGTCAGTTTTTCATCGGGAACGTTCCAGAAAGCCGAACACGAGACGAAGTGGGCCACCGAGGCGGCGCCACCACGTGCTCGCGCGGCAGCACCCCTGGCCGCGCGAGGACCAGGTGTGGGCCCCTCGGGGCGCCACCGACTTCGCCCTTTCGCCTACAAATACCCCTAGAGGTGTTCATATTTTCCTCCACGGGTCCCGAGCCGCCGCCGTCGTCAACACCAATTCGGGAGAGATCAGAACTTCTTCCCGGCACCCTGCCGGGAGGGGGAATCGTCACCGGAGGCCTCTACGTCGCCATGACCGCCTCCAGACTGATGCGTGAGTAGTCTACCCTTGGACTACGGGTCCATAGCAGTAGCTAGATGGTTGTCTTCTCCTCTTGTGCTATCATGTTTAGATCTTGTGAGCTGCCTATCATGATCAAGATCACCGTTATGTAATACTTCATCTTGTGTTTGATGGGATCCGATGAATATTGAGTACTAAAGTTATTGCTTCATAATATATCATGTGTGTGCTATTTAATGATCTTGCATGCTCTCTGTTACTTGTGTATGCTCTGGCCAAGTAGATGCTTGTGACTCCAAGAGGGGGTATTTATGCTCGATAGTAGGTTCATGTCTCTATTAAATCTGGGGTGGTGACAGCTAGCTCTAAGGTTGTAGATGTACTGTTGCTACTAGGGATAAAACAGTAGTACTTTGTCTAAGGATGATGTTACTTACTTACTTTACACACAGTGCTTAATGCGATAATCTGTTGCATGCAACTTAATACTGAAAGGGGTGCGGACGCTAACCGGAAGGTGGATTATTAGTCATAGATGCGGTTGGAACGGTCTATGTATATTGTTGTAATGCCCGAATGAATCTCACACTAGACATCATAACATTGGTATATGCATTGGTTTGCTCATCATTATTCTATCAATTGCCCAGCTGTAATTTGTTTACCCGCATGAATGTTATTATTATTTATGGAGAGACACCACTAGTGAACTGTGGACCCCGGTCGTTCTCTTTAATCTTATAAACCACAAACTGCAAACCTGTTACTTTCTGCAAACAAACATCTTTCTTCCACACATACGTTTAATCCTTTGTTACAGCAAGCCGGTGAGATTGACAACCTCACCGTTAAGTTGGGGCAAAGTATCTTGATTGTGTTGTGTGCAGGTTCCACGTCACCTACGTCCCAGGAAGCATTTTCTGGCGCCCTTACGTCGCAGATTTTTCTGGCGCCGTTGACACCTCGGGGGAATTCATTATTTCCTACTGGTTCGATAACCTTGGTTTCACAACTGAGGGAAACTTGCTGCTGCACTACTTCATACCTTCCTCTTGGGGTCTCCCAACAACACACCCACCGTTTGCATCAAGCATTTTTTCTGGCGCCGTTGCCGGGGAAATAAGAATTCCTTTGAAGACCTTCACACTCCTCCGTCAACTTCGTTGCCGGTGATTTGAAGATTCTTCTACGAGGGGAGTTTTCGCACTTCCAATCTTTTTATTTTGTTATTGTCTTGCTTAGTTTATTTTTATTACTGTCTTGTTTGCTTAATATCAAAAATACAAAAAAATAGTTACTTGCATTACTTTGTTTATTTCGGTTTGCTATTTTATTTTCAGTTTTTGTTATTTTGGTTATTTCGGTTTGTTAATTAATTTGCTAAAATGAGTACTGCTGAGAATACTAAGTTGTGTGACTTTACTAGCACCAACAACAATGATTTTATATGCACACCTATTGCTCCACCTGCATCTAAAGCTGAATTCTTTGAAATTAAACCTGCTTTGTTGAACCTTGTTATGAGAGAGCAATTTTCTGGTGTTAGTTCTGATGATGCTGCTGCCCATCTAAATAATTTTGTTGAACTATGTGAAATGCAAAAATATAAGGATATAGATGGTGATATTATAAAACTGAAATTATTTCCTTTCTCCTTGAGAGGAAGAGCTAAAGAATGGTTGCTTTCATTGCCTAGGAATAGTATTGATTCATGGATTAAATGTAAAGATGCTTTTATTGGAAAATACTATCCTCCTGCTAAGATTATTTCTCTAAGAATGTAACAGCCCTACTTTTGGTACTGTAAAATGTGAACCAAATTTTCACTTTTTGCATCTGCATACATGCATTGTGGCATCATCTGTTGTGAGTGCAAGTGGAAACCATGTGAGTAAAACAACAAATTAAAGCAATTGGTAACAAAGGGCACAAACAAATTAAATCCTTGCCATTCAACTTGCTTGACTTGACAAATACAAATACAAATTACAAGTCCATATTTGTCAAGGAAATTCCAAGGGTTCCCAAATGATATTTTGGACTTGCTAAATAATTCCCAAGGAGTATAAATCCAAATTAACCAAAACTTGCCTAAACAACTCCCTATTTTAATTCCCAAGCAAATGGACTTCAAATGACCTCATTTTCCTTGGAGTGCTTGCTAAAGGTGCAGGGAGTATGTACAAAAATTGGCATCATTTTTAGAAATGGAGAAGTGCCTCAAATAATTCAAACACAGCACTGGTTTTTAAAAACAGAACAGAAAAGGGCTTGTTCGTAAATAGGAAATAGCAGCCGAGGGGGTTCTTGCAAACTGGCCGTCTTCTTCCTGTAGCGACACGGGCGACGACCAGCTCGTGCTCGAGCCACGCCAGCTCGTCGCCAAGCCCTCCCCTGCCCACTGCTGCCGCCACGAGGAGGATAAGACTACCCCCGAAGCCGCTCCGCTTCTCTCTCTCCCTCCCCCCGATATTTTCGCTGCTCTCCCTCTCTGTTTCTTCCCGAGCCGAACCATGGCCACGGCCGCCGAGCTCGCCGCCGTCGACTGAAGCATCCCCGAGCAGATCGAGGAGCACCGCGAGCTCCGCGACGTCGTCGTCTTCCTCTGCGCCCAAGGAATCGAAGAGGGACGCCGCGAATCGACCGTACCGTCCGCGCCTTCGTCGTCTCCGGCCGCCGTGTGTTGAGCACGACCGCCACCACTCCCGACCTTCTCCGACCACGCTGAGCACACCCACGCTACGAGGGTGAGCAGACCGTCCTCGGGGACACCCCCCTCGCCTCCCCTCTCGCGCCGTAGCTAGCCGTGCCGCCGTAGCCGTAGCACGCCGCCGCCGCCACTCGTCGCCGGAGCACTTCCCGGCGACCATTTGGCTCGTAGCCTCGCCACGAGGCTCCACGCCCTCGTGCGCGTCGAACGCGTTCACCTGCATGCCCCCTAGCGCCGTAGAACCGCACGCCCGTGCGCCTCGCCGCCGGCGATCACCGCTGCCTCGCGCGCCGTCGCAGTGCCCCGTCTCCACCTCAAAACCCCACGCGCCTGTATTCAAACACTAGCACCGCACCAGCCCCGTGGCTAGCACGCCGCGCCCGCGCAGCTCGCGCGCGTCGCGAGTTCGATTCCCCGGTCGGCGCCACCCCTTTTTGGGGATTAAATGCCGCTCCAACTGACAGGCGGGCCCCGCCCGTCAGCGGCACAGCGCCCGCCCGCGCCGCGTCAGCGCCACCGTGGCCACCGGCCCCACTGGTCAGTGGCACGGGCTAGCCCAGCCCTGTGTGCAAAAGGTTTCGGACGAATTCCTGGAAATTGAATAAAACGACAGAAATTCGATTAAGTTTGTAAAATTAATATCTTTTTAAATACTTGTCCAAATTTTGCAAATAATATACCGAAATGCTCAGAAAAATAAATGGAATCTATTAGTATGACTCACACCTCCAATGAATTTAGTTTAGTTGCTGTTTTGTTAAACTAAGAAAGAGGGGTAGAAATGGAATGGGTATTGCAAATTCATTATAATTTTATCGGATTGCTAGAAAATTGTGCCCCTCATGACAAAATGCTCATAAGCACGTGTGCTAAACAATCAGCATCATTTTAAGCATGTTACCTTGATTAAAAGCACAGGAGAACATAAAAACCAATATGGAGCTAGATTTCCTCTCTTGATGGATAATTATTCTGGGCACCCCATTTAAAAGTGCTAGAATTGTATGGTAGTTCAGTGCAATAATATGTCATGCCATCATGTGCTTGTGCATTGCATATGATTTGCATGTATTGATTATGTTCTTTCCGGTGTTTTGATGCATCGTTAGATCAAGGACTCGGGGTCTCCCCACAATACCCCGACGACCAGTATTACCCGCCTGCTGATCAAGGCAAGCGTGATCCCCCCCTCTGAGCATATCTTATCCTATTTTCCGCAAATACTTTCTCCACTATAATATTGCATGCGGTTCCAAATGTCAATTTTATCTGGATTAGAGTATCCTATAGTTGCATTAAGTTCCCTATGCCATTTACCTGTTTCCCTCCTATTATCCCTAGGATTGTATTGTTGGCCTGAGATAAAGAACTATGCTATGTTGTTGCTTAGCCATGCTTAGTAAAATGTTTATTCGTCCGATGAATGTTCATGTTGAGAACAGTTGTGGAAATGATCGGATGATGGTGGAGAGAATGTGGTGACGGATAATAAATTACTAAAGGCGGGGATGAGAGGCCACATGAGATGTGGTGGGTTGTCTCGTTCTCGCCGCCTCAGTACGAGTTCTCCCCTTCGAGCCAAGTTGAGCGTGCAACCATGCGTGGGCATATGGAACTTCGTCGACCGACTAACTTGTGGCGGACTAGCCTAGGGTCCTCTAGTTTGGCTTTCCATTTGCGCGTGAGTCGAGATGGTGGCCAAGACTGAGATGAGGATGGTGGTGTTTAGGAAAATGAGTGGCCGCGGGGCAGGGTGCTGGAGGCACTGAACCTGTCCTACCGCCACTGATGATCCTGGGTTAGTTCTAAGCGAGGTAAAGGTCGTAACCGCTCCCACCCAGCCGGCTTTCCCCGGAAGAGAGCTAAATGTACAGGCAATGGGTCGGACGGTACGCATGGATAAGTAGCTGGGAGGTCCCTCGGGAACCTGGCAACTTTCACATTGTACACCCCTGCAGGGATAAATCTTTTCGAAAAGCCGTGTCCACGGTTAAGGACGACTTGGTGACGGATTCAGAGACCATAGAATAACTTTAACGGAATGATTAAAAACTGGGTACTAGAGGTACCGCTCACTATTGTAAGGTTGACTTCCTCGAGAGTGATTCGGGGAGGTGCCTTTGATGAACAGGTACAGTGGTTGATGATGAGAAAGTGATCAAAAGAAAAAGAGTTACTTCTTACCCCTCTTTTAAAATATTCTGATAGTCGATGCCTTGGAGTTGTGTTTTATGAACAAAATCAGCTTTATGCAAAACAGCCATAAAACCTTGAAAGCCAATCATCGAGCATATATTAGCTCCAAATCTTGCAGAGTTCGTCGAACTCAACCTTGTTTAATTTGTTTCAGAGGAGGACTTCACCGACCTCGAAGGTGGGTTCTTTGTGGACATCGACGAGTAGTCTGGGGTTCCCGGGTGGCAGCCTGGGGCAACTCGGAACCAGCTGGCACGGAACTATTTATCTGTAGGCCTCTTAGGCCATATTTGGATCTCGTTGTTTAGAACAACTTAATTTGCTTCCGCTTGTTGTAATGTTGGGTCAGTGACCTCTGATTGTAATATTTGCTATCTTTCTCTATTATAAGAGTTGAACTATAATATCTTGAGTCGTAGGGTCTGTTATGTGCCAGGTGTTCCGGTGTCTTGATCTCTATATTATACATTGAGGGCTATGCTTTGGATATGGCATGATCGAAGGGTTGTGTGGCCGATGATCCATGCCGAGCACGCCTGCCGATGTTTACTCGGCCTGGGAGTGGTAACCCCAGTAACCTTCGATTATGTAGCATGACCACCGACACATAGCATCATTGTATAATTGCGGGGTCTGGGCATTACAAATGATATCAGAGCCAGGTTTCGATCCTGGGACCTGTGGGTTATGGGCCCACCACGCTTCCGCTGCGTATGGCTTGTCATACAAGTAGAGTAGGCTTACTCGCTTGGGGTTTTTGGGCTTGGGGCGGCCAGCTTCTGGGGCTCCAGTCCCAGTGTTTGAGTGTGGGACTAATTTATTTGCTATGCCTAGTCCCTACACAAGTTCTACTTTCATTTCCTGACTCTGGAGTCTCCGTACCTGACATTTGAATTATTCTTGCTACAGATGACTGGTTCGGGCTTGGTTGTTCGCCTCACCCGCTGTGAGGGCGTCAGAGGGTTCCCCGCCTTGTTTGCCGCAGCTCTGGCCAGCCAGGGTTGTAGGTGGTACCCGGAGTACACGGTGTATGAGGAGTACGCCCCGTACAGCCAGGCGCAGTTCTTCTGTAAGGTGCGCGTGCTCAACGACGAGGGGAATCGCGTTGAGAACGTAGCAGGAGGCGTGGGCATGACCGTGGAACAGGCGGTCCAGGAGGCCGCGTACAACGGCCTTGCCATCTACCGTAGGTATTGTCCGTACCTCGCGAACCAGGCGTCGGACTTCTGCCACTTCCCCGCTGCCGACGACAGTACGTCGGGTGTCTACCGAGCTGTATACAGCAGCGGCGAGGTTGAGTCGGACAGCAGGCACCGGGCACTGATTGAGCTAGTCCGAGCGTTGGACCGTCGAGCCCGGCAGTGGTACCTTTACGCTGTCTCGGCGCGCGCAAGCCACAGTGCTACCCTGATGAGTGTGCGCCCGTATGTCATGGATGGGACGCTCCCTCTCTCACTACTTCACCCACCACCGTTGGAGGAGCTGCCCCCCGACGTTCGCAGTCCGGGAGTTGGTGGCGTAACCCCGCCTACAGGACCTCACCGAGACCCGAGGCTTACTGCACTCGAGTCGCCGTACGGCAGCCAGCCCGCAAGTGCACGCCGTTTCCCCACTCCCCCTGCGCCACTTGATGAGGATGTCATGGCGTACTACTAGCCATGTGCGTTACCAGTAGATGCTCGAGTATTTGTGCCTTCCTGCGTGTTGTGCCAAATACTCCCTTGCCGATATCTCTGGAGCCTGGAGCAGTAGAGCTCGTTATGTATCAAACTCGTCAGTTTTTATCTTCCTAGTATTCACTCAGTGTAATACGTATGAGGCTTGTACGCTTGCTCTCATCAACTTGTGGCTTGTACCAGAACCAGTATATGTGTACTCAATTCCATCTATGCTTGTGCCTAGTGATTTGGATGATGTCCTAGCTGCTGTTACTACCAGTTTTGCTGTCCCTATCTTGTGTACAAGGGTGGACATTTTTACTACCCTCTCAATCGTTACGATGGGATTCTAACCGTGTCCCTGTCCAATATCCAGAATGGCGGGTCGTCGCCGCGGCGAAGATTTACCGCCACCACCCACAATGGCGGAGGTCCTCCTGATTATGGAGGAGAACCGCGTGCGCAGCGACCGACTCCTCGAGCAGTTGGTGCACCAAGGGAACCGGAGGAACAACGATTGTAATACTCTCACTGAGTTCCTGCGGTCCCAGCCACCGTCCTTCTCCGATGCTAAGGAGCCCTTGGACGCAGATGACTGGCTGCGTGCACTGGAGCGCAAGTTCGCTGCCCTGCATGTTCCAGCTGTGGAACAAGTCAACTTCGCCACTTACCTACTGGCGGGTGCAGCGGGCGCGTGGTGGGAAAGCCACCAGGCGATGTGCGCGGCTGGGCATGTTTTCACCTGGGAGGAGTTTCGCACCGCCTTCCGCGCGGCCTACATACCAAAGCCCATCATGGACTTGAAGAGGAGGGAGTTCCTGGACCTGCATCAGGGACGGATGGACATTCAAGCCTATGGTCGTGAATTCAACCGTCTCTCCCGTTACGCCCCTCGGGATGTGACCAATGATGCAGATAAGCAGGAGTTGTTCCGCAAGGGGCTGAATCCAAGGCTTCGTTACGAGCTGCTGCCCTTCAAGTTCCAGAACTACCAGGAGTTGTACAATCAGGCTCTCACCCTGGAGCAGGGGAGGAAGGAACTGGAGGCCCCTAAGAGGCCAATGCACGGGGATCATCAGAGCTCCTCGGCTTCCGACGGTAAGAAGCGTAGGGTCTTTGTTCCCTATAGCTCCGTGCCCCGTCCTCAGTTGGTGCCGAGGACCTCGGGGTACAGGCCACCTCTGCCGCGCCCTCCTACTCCGAAAATGGGCCCGGGCGGAAGTGGTTATCGTCCTCAACTCCCTGCACCACCGACAAGCACGTGCTACAGCTGTGGCCAGCCCGGCCACTACTCCAGGGAGTGCCCTCGGAAGGCGCCACCCCCAGCTTCTGCCACGCCCGCAGCCAAGACGAGTACGGCTAGCCGTGGTCGCCTGAATCACGTCTCGGTTGAAGACGTTGAGGAGGACCCCAGCGTCCTCATGGGTACGCTTCGAATTAATGCAGCTCTAGCTACAGTACTGTTTGATTCTGGAGCATCCCATTCATTCATTTCGGTAGCCTTTGCACAACAAAACCATATACCGTTTGAAGAGTTGGAAACACCGTTAATGGTCACCAGCCCGGGCACTCGATGGCGAACCAACAGGGTTACCCCCGAAGTCCAGATTAATATAGGCTCATTCCCCTTCCCATTTCCTCTGATAGCCTTCAATTCAACCGGCCTTGATGCCATATTGGGCATGAACTGGCTAGGGAAGTACAAGGCTAACCTCGACTGTGCTGCCAGAACCATCACCGTGACCACATCTTCCGGCGACATTGTGGAGTATTGGTCTGCACTGTCAAGACCTCCATCTTCATCCATTCCCAACTCACCAGAGCTCCTCCTTTGCTTTATGGAAGGCTTATCCCCTCCTGAAATCCAGGACATCCACGTGGTGTGCGACTTCCCGGATGTGTTCCCGGAGGAATTGCCTGGCATGCCACCTGATCGAAGTGTGGAGTTTGTCATAGAGTTGCTTCCCGGTACTGCGCCGATTGCCAAGAAGCCCTACCGTATGCCGGTGGAGGAGTTGGCTCTGTTAAAGGAGCAAATTGATCAGCTGTTAGCCAAAGAGTTCATTCAGCCTAGCAGTTCACCTTGGGGTTGTCCGGTACTCTTTGTCAAGAAGAGGGATTCTACCGTGCCTCGTCTAGTCTCGGACTACAGACCGTTAAATGCGGTGACAATCAAAAACAAGTACCCTATCCCTCGCATCAATGATCTGTTGGATCAATTAGCTGGTGCAACGGTATTTTCCAAGATGGACCTGAGATCAGGGTACCATCAGATCAAGATCCGAAAGCAGGATATCCCAAAGACGGCATTTGTTACTCGCTATGGCTCCTATGAGTATACCGTTATGTCCTTTGGTCTCACCAATGCTCCTGCGACGTTCATGAGGCTCATGAACTCCGTCTTCATGGATTATTTAGACAAGTTCGTCGTCATTTACATTGATGACATCCTCGTCTACTCCAAAACCGATGAAGAGCATGCCGAACATCTTCGGTTGGTTCTGACACGCCTCCGAGAACACCGCCTTTATGCCAAGTTCTCCAAGTGTGAGTTTTGGTTGGATAATCTTGTCTTCCTTGGTCATGTGATATCCGCAAATGGAGTGGCTGTCGTTCCCGACAAGATTCGATCTATTATGGATTGGGTAACTCCCATGTCTGTCAAGGACATCCGTAGCTTTCTAGGATTGGCAGGTTACTACCGCTGATTCATCGAAGGGTTCTCCAAAATAGCCAAGCCTCTGACCGACCTTCTCAAGAAGGATACAAAGTTCGTATGGACGGACCTGGCTGAAGAGAGCTTCAAAACCCTGAAGGCCAAACTCACGTCCGCTCCTGTGCTTGCCCTGCCGGACACAAGCAAGGATTTCGTAGTCTTCTGTGACGCCTCTCTGCAAGGCTTGGGCTGTGTGTTAATGCAGGATGGCCATGTAGTGGCATATGCCTCTCGCCAATTGAAGCCGCATGAGCAAAATTACCCAACTCATGATTTAGAGCTTGCCGCTGTGGTTTATGCTCTGAAGCAATGGAGACCATACCTGTTTGGTAACCGTTGCGAGATTTATTCAGATCACAAGAGTCTGAAATACCTTTTCACTCAGCCGGATTTAAATCTCAGGCAAAGGCGTTGGTTGGAGTTAATGAAGGACTATGATGTGAGTCTGAATTACCAACCCGGCAAGGCGAACGTCGTGGCTGACGCGCTAAGTCGAAAAGCTTATAGCAACAACCTAATGATTGAGAAGGCTCAACCTTCTCTCCATGAAGAGTTCGCCCGTTTGAACCTGGAAATTGTCCCTTCTGGCTACCTCGCAAATCTGGAGATCAAATCTACTCTGGTAGACCAGATAAAAGAGGCGCAGAAACTAGATAATGGCATTCTTAATATCAAGAAGAACATTGCTAATGGAAAGGCCAAATGCTTCTCGGAGAATGAAGCGGGAATCGTGTACTTTGGTGACCGTCTGGTGGTGCCAAAGGAACGGAATCTGAAGGAGCTGATCCTCCAAGAAGCGCATGATTCACCTCTCTCTATTCATCCCGGTAGTACCAAAATGTACCTAGACCTTCGACCACAATTCTGGTGGACTCGGATGAAACGAGAAATCGCCAAGTATGTTGCTGAATGCGACACCTGTCGTCGTGTAAAGGCTGAACATCAAAGGCCTGCTGGCACTCTTCGCCCTATTGCAATTCCAGAATGGAAATGGGATGAGATCGGTATGGACTTTATTACGGGTCTGCCGAAGTCTCCCAAGGGCAACGATGCCATCTGGGTAATCATCGATCGACTATCCAAAGTGGCTCACTTCCTCCCGGTGCGTGTCGACATCACGGCTGCCAAGCTGGCTGACCTATATGCTTCCCGGATTATCGTACTTCACGGTATTCCCAAGAGGATAATTTCTGATCGTGGCAGCCTGTTCACCTCCAGGTTCTGGACGAGTTTCCAGCAAGCCATGGGAACCCGCCTCAACTTCAGCACAGCTTTCCATCCCCAAACTGATGGCCAGACCGAGAGGGTGAACCAAGTTCTAGAGGACATGCTTCGAGCATGTGCAATCTCTTTTGGCAAGGGTTGGGAAAAATATCTTCCCTTCGCGGAGTTCTCCTACAACAATAGCTACCAAGCGAGTCTGGGTATGGCCCCGTTCGAGGTTCTGTATGGAAGAAAATGCCGAACTCCGCTAAATTGGTCCGAGACCGGAGAGAGGCAACTCCTGGGTCCGGACGTGATCAATGAAGCTGAGGAGACGGTGAGAATCATACGAGAGAATCTGAAGATTGCCCAGTCTAGGCAGAAGAGCTACTATGACAAGCACCATCAGGAGGTCCACTATGAAATTGGTGACAAGGCCTATCTCCGCGTCTCTCCACTTCGTGGTGTTCGTCGCTTTGGGATCAAGGGAAAGTTGGCCCCTCGTTATGTTGGCCCTTTCACCATTCTGGCCAAACGAGGAGATCTATCCTACCAGCTCGAACTCCCAACCAACTTCCCGGATGTGCATGATGTGTTCCATGTATCCCAACTCCGCCGTTGTTTCAAGGATCCTATCCGTGGGGTCAATCATGAGGAGCTGGACATCCAGGCGGATCTCACCTATCGTGAGCATCCCATACGTATCTTGGATGAAGCAGAAAGGAAGACTCGGAATAAGACTACCAAGTTCTTCAAAGTTCAGTGGTCTCACCATTCCGAAGAAGAAGCTACCTGGGAAAGGGAGTCTAGTCTTCGTGAGGAATACCCCGACTTTCTTCCGCAACCTTAGAATCTCGGGACGAGATTCCTGTAAGGGGGGTAGAATTGTAACAGCCCTACTTTTGGTACTGTAAAATGTGAACCAAATTTTCACTTTTTGCATCTGCATACATGCATTGTGGCATCATCTGTTGTGAGTGCAAGTGGAAACCATGTGAGTAAAACAACAAATTAAAGCAATTGGTAACAAAGGGCACAAACAAATTAAATCCTTGCCATTCAACTTGCTTGACTTGACAAATACAAATACAAATTACAAGTCCATATTTTTCAAGGAAATTCCAAGGGTTCCCAAATGATATTTTGGACTTGCTAAATAATTCCCAAGGAGTATAAATCCAAATTAACCAAAACTTGCCTAAACAACTCCCTATTTTAATTCCCAAGCAAATGGACTTCAAATGACCTCATTTTCCTTGGAGTGCTTGCTAAAGGTGCAGGGAGTATGTACAAAAATTGGCATCATTTTTAGAAATGGAGAAGTGCCTCAAATAATTCAAACACAGCACTGGTTTTTAAAAACAGAACAGAAAAGGGCTTGTTCGTAAATAGGAAATAGCAGCCGAGGGGGTTCTTGCAAACTGGCCGTCTTCTTCCTGTAGCGACACGGGCGACGACCAGCTCGTGCTCGAGCCACGCCAGCTCGTCGCCAAGCCCTCCCCTGCCCACTGCTGCCGCCACGAGGAGGATAAGACTACCCCCGAAGCCGCTCCGCTTCTCTCTCTCCCTCCCCCCGATATTTTCGCTGCTCTCCCTCTCTGTTTCTTCCCGAGCCGAACCATGGCCACGGCCGCCGAGCTCGCCGCCGTCGACTGAAGCATCCCCGAGCAGATCGAGGAGCACCGCGAGCTCCGCGACGTCGTCGTCTTCCTCTGCGCCCAAGGAATCGAAGAGGGACGCCGCGAATCGACCGTACCGTCCGCGCCTTCGTCGTCTCCGGCCGCCGTGTGTTGAGCACGACCGCCACCACTCCCAACCTTCTCCGACCACGCTGAGCACACCCACGCTACGAGGGTGAGCAGACCGTCCTCGGGGACACCCCCCTCGCCTCCCCTCTCGCGCCGTAGCTAGCCGTGCCGCCGTAGCCGTAGCACGCCGCCGCCGCCACTCGTCGCCGGAGCACTTCCCGGCGACCATTTGGCTCGTAGCCTCGCCACGAGGCTCCACGCCCTCGTGCGCGTCGAACGCGTTCACCTGCATGCCCCCTAGCGCCGTAGAACCGCACGCCCGTGCGCCTCGCCGCCGGCGTTCACCGCTGCCTCGCGCGCCGTCGCAGTGCCCCGTCTCCACCTCAAAACCCCACGCGCCTGTATTCAAACACTAGCACCGCACCAGCCCCGTGGCTAGCACGCCGCGCCCGCGCAGCTCGCGCGCGTCGCGAGTTCGATTCCCCGGTCGGCGCCACCCCTTTTTGGGGATTAAATGCCGCTCCAACTGACAGGCGGGCCCCGCCCGTCAGCGGCACAGCGCCCGCCCGCGCCGCGTCAGCGCCACCGTGGCCACCGGCCCCACTGGTCAGTGGCACGGGCTAGCCCAGCCCTGTGTGCAAAAGGTTTCGGACGAATTCCTGGAAATTGAATAAAACGACAGAAATTCGATTAAGTTTGTAAAATTAATATCTTTTTAAATACTTGTCCAAATTTTGCAAATAATATACCGAAATGCTCAGAAAAATAAATGGAATCTATTAGTATGACTCACACCTCCAATGAATTTAGTTTAGTTGCTGTTTTGTTAAACTAAGAAAGAGGGGTAGAAATGGAATGGGTATTGCAAATTCATTATAATTTTATCGGATTGCTAGAAAATTGTGCCCCTCATGACAAAATGCTCATAAGCACGTGTGCTAAACAATCAGCATCATTTTAAGCATGTTACCTTGATTAAAAGCACAGGAGAACATAAAAACCAATATGGAGCTAGATTTCCTCTCTTGATGGATAATTATTCTGGGCACCCCATTTAAAAGTGCTAGAATTGTATGGTAGTTCAGTGCAATAATATGTCATGCCATCATGTGCTTGTGCATTGCATATGATTTGCATGTATTGATTATGTTCTTTCCGGTGTTTTGATGCATCGTTAGATCAAGGACTCGGGGTCTCCCCACAATACCCCGACGACCAGTATTACCCGCCTGCTGATCAAGGCAAGCGTGATCCCCCCCTCTGAGCATATCTTATCCTATTTTCCGCAAATACTTTCTCCACTATAATATTGCATGCGGTTCCAAATGTCAATTTTATCTGGATTAGAGTATCCTATAGTTGCATTAAGTTCCCTATGCCATTTACCTGTTTCCCTCCTATTATCCCTAGGATTGTATTGTTGGCCTGAGATAAAGAACTATGCTATGTTGTTGCTTAGCCATGCTTAGTAAAATGTTTATTCGTCCGATGAATGTTCATGTTGAGAACAGTTGTGGAAATGATCGGATGATGGTGGAGAGAATGTGGTGACGGATAATAAATTACTAAAGGCGGGGATGAGAGGCCACATGAGATGTGGTGGGTTGTCTCGTTCTCGCCGCCTCAGTACGAGTTCTCCCCTTCGAGCCAAGTTGAGCGTGCAACCATGCGTGGGCATATGGAACTTCGTCGACCGACTAACTTGTGGCGGACTAGCCTAGGGTCCTCTAGTTTGGCTTTCCATTTGCGCGTGAGTCGAGATGGTGGCCAAGACTGAGATGAGGATGGTGGTGTTTAGGAAAATGAGTGGCCGCGGGGCAGGGTGCTGGAGGCACTGAACCTGTCCTACCGCCACTGATGATCCTGGGTTAGTTCTAAGCGAGGTAAAGGTCGTAACCGCTCCCACCCAGCCGGCTTTCCCCGGAAGAGAGCTAAATGTACAGGCAATGGGTCGGACGGTACGCATGGATAAGTAGCTGGGAGGTCCCTCGGGAACATGGCAACTTTCACATTGTACACCCCTGCAGGGATAAATCTTTTCGAAAAGCCGTGTCCACGGTTAAGGACGACTTGGTGACGGATTCAGAGACCATAGAATAACTTTAACGGAATGATTAAAAACTGGGTACTAGAGGTACCGCTCACTATTGTAAGGTTGACTTCCTCGAGAGTGATTCGGGGAGGTGCCTTTGATGAACAGGTACAGTGGTTGATGATGAGAAAGTGATCAAAAGAAAAAGAGTTACTTCTTACCCCTCTTTTAAAATATTCTGATAGTCGATGCCTTGGAGTTGTGTTTTATGAACAAAATCAGCTTTATGCAAAACAGCCATAAAACCTTGAAAGCCAATCATCGAGCATATATTAGCTCCAAATCTTGCAGAGTTCGTCGAACTCAACCTTGTTTAATTTGTTTCAGAGGAGGACTTCACCGACCTCGAAGGTGGGTTCTTTGTGGACATCGACGAGTAGTCTGGGGTTCCCGGGTGGCAGCCTGGGGCAACTCGGAACCAGCTGGCACGGAACTATTTATCTGTAGGCCTCTTAGGCCATATTTGGATCTCGTTGTTTAGAACAACTTAATTTGCTTCCGCTTGTTGTAATGTTGGGTCAGTGACCTCTGATTGTAATATTTGCTATCTTTCTCTATTATAAGAGTTGAACTATAATATCTTGAGTCGTAGGGTCTGTTATGTGCCAGGTGTTCCGGTGTCTTGATCTCTATATTATACATTGAGGGCTATGCTTTGGATATGGCATGATCGAAGGGTTGTGTGGCCGATGATCCATGCCGAGCACGCCTGCCGATGTTTACTCGGCCTGGGAGTGGTAACCCCAGTAACCTTCGATTATGTAGCATGACCACCGACACATAGCATCATTGTATAATTGCGGGGTCTGGGCATTACAAAGAAGTAGCATCATGAATTTTAAACAACTTGATAATGAACATGTTGCTCAAGCTTGGGAAAGAATGAAATCTTTGATAAAGAATTGCCCAACCCATGGACTGACTGCTTGGATGATCATCCAAGCCTTTTATGTAGGACTGAATTTTTCTTCAAGAAACTTATTGGATTCGGCTGCTGGAGGTACTTTTATGTCCATCACCTTGGGGGCTGCAACAAAACTCTTGGATAATATGATGGTGAATTATTCTGAATGGCATACTGAAAGGACACCTCAAGGTAAGAAGGTAAATTCTGTTGAAGAAACCTCCTCCTTGAGTGAAAAGATTGATATTATTATGTCTATGCTTGCAAATGGTAAATCCCATGTTGATCCAAATAATGTTCCCTTAGCTTCTTTAGTTGCACAAGAAGAGCATGTTGATGTAAACTTTATTAAAAACAACAATTTCAACAACAATGCCTATAGGAACAATTATGGTAATAACAACTATAAACCCTATCCTCCTAATAATGGGAACTCTTATGGTAATTCTTATGGTAATTCTTATAACAATAATAGGACTACCACCTCTGAACTTGAAACCATGTTAAAAGATTTTATCACTACACAAACTCTGTTTAATAAAACTGTTGAGGAAAAGCTTGGGAAAATTGATATACTTGCCTCTAAAGTTGATAGTCTTGTCCTTGATGTTGATCTTTTAAAATCTAAAATCATGCCTACTGAAACTAAAGAGAGTAATCCCTTTGCTAAAATTAATGCCATCCAAGTTCAAATAGATGAAAATGTTAGGATGATGGCCCAATTACGTGCTAGATGGGAAAGAGAGAAAGAACTAGATAAAGAGGCTAATATTGTTAAAGTTTTTACTATTACTACCTCTGAAAATAATGGTGTTTCACATGCTAGTAAGCCTCCTATTATCAATGGTAACATAGTTGGTGTTGGAAATGTCTCCTCTACTTCTTCCAAAAATTTAAAATTGCCCAAAACTGCTGAAACTAGTGTTGATAAAAGTGCTGAAATTTTTAAGAACATGGGAGAATGTGGTTCGGTTTGCTTTGATGTTAATAATTTTGATTTTGATAATTGTAATATCTCTGAAGTTATTAAGTTCTTGCAAAAGTTGGCCACAAGTCCTAATGCTAGCTCTCTTAATTTGGCTTTTACTACTCATATTACAAATGCTCTCATTAAAGCTAGGGAAGATAAATTAAGACTTGAAGCTTCTATCCCTAAGAAGTTAGAAGATGGTTGGGAGCCCATCATTAAAATGAAAGTAGATAAATTTGATTGCAATGCTTTGTGTGACCTTGGTGCAAGTATTTCTGTTATGCCTAAAAAGCTTTATGATATGTTTAATTTGCCACCATTGGAACATTGCTATTTGGATGTTTTTCTTGCTGATAATGCTTTGAAGAAACCTTTGGGGAGAGTTAATGATGTTCCCATTATGGTTAATAATAACCTGGTCCCCGTTGATTTCATTGTCTTGGATATTGAATGCAATCCATCTTGTCCAATTGTGTTGGGAAGGCCTTTTCTTAGAACTGTGGGTGCTATTATTGATATGAAAGAAGGTACCATCAAGTACCAATTCCCACTCAAGAAAGGTATGGAACACTTCCCTAGGAATAGAATGAAGCTACCTTTTGATTCTATTGTTCGTTCAAATTATGGTGTTGATGATTCATCTCTTGATAATACTTGAGTTTTGCTTTCTGTGCCTAGCTGAAAGGCATTAAACAAAAGCGCTTATGGGAGACAACCCACTTTTATTTCCTGTTATTTTATTTTGTTTGTGTCAAGGACTTGTCCTACCTCTGTAGCAATTCCTTTGTATCTTTATTTTATTGCATTGTTGTGTCAAGATAAGCCTCTAGTTGAAAGTTCATGCTAAATTTGGATTCCTGCGCAGAAACAGTTTTCTGCTGTCCACCGTTTAATTCATAACTCCTCACAGAAAAATCCAAATAATCTGCCCTTTTTTGTGCGTAATCCTCAGATATATATATGCAACTTTCATTAGTTTTGAGTTTTCTGATCTGAGCAAGTTAAGTGCCTCGAAAAAATTCGTCTTTACGGACTGTTCTGTTTTTGACAGATTCTGCCATTTATTTTGCAATGCCTCTTTTGCTATTTTGATTGGATCTTTTTATCCTGTGAAGTATCAGTGGCTGTAGCTAATGTCCAGTAGCATTGGTAGCAATTGTGTTCCTACAGAATATCATAATTTTTCGTGCACTAACCCTCTAATGAAGTTTACTCTAAGTTTGGTGTGGAGGAAGTTTTCAAGGATCAAGAGAGAAGGATGATATGATGTGATCAAGAGGATAGTAAAGCCAAAGCGTGGTTCATCCCCAACATATTTCAAGAAGACTCAAGCGTCAAAGCTTGGGGATGCCCAAGGCATCCCCTTCTTCATCAACAAACTATCAGGTCCTTTCTAGTGAAACTATATTTTAATTCCGCCACTTCTTATGTGCTTTTCTTGAAGCGTCGGTTTGTTTTTGTTTTTGTTTTTGTTATTTTCATTCTCCGAATAAAATGGATCCTAGCATTCCTTTGTGGGAGAGAGACACGCTCCGCTTTTTCTTATGAATACTCGTATTCTTCACTTATATTTGTTGAGTATTCTTCTATGTTATTTCAATGCTTTCTAGCTCTTGTTTTTCATGCATCTCTTGCTAGAGCTGTTAGCTTTATTATATCATACTCTCATATCTCATTGTTTAATTACTTTGAGAGTTTATCTTTTAAATAAGTTGATTGGTGTTTGGTTGGAAACAGAAAATGCTAAATGTGGTAGATGGTATAAAGAAAGATATACATGCTCTTATGGATTGTTATCTTGCATGTTGTGGTGCTTGGCAATTGTTTTGAGCTCTCAAGTAGATCATGTTTAAGCTTTTACATCATGTAGTTAAAACTTATTAGTGAGGAACTACCGTAAAACTTGCTGAAATTTGGTTTGCATGTTTGGTATCCCTAAGGTCCAGATATTTTCTAGTTAAAGTGTTTGAACAACAAGGAAGACAATGTAGAGTTTTATAATGCTTGCAATATGTTTTTATATACGTCTTGTTGTCATAGTTTATACTTGTGTTTGCTTCAAACAACCTTGCTAGCCAAAGCCTTGTACTGAGAGGGAATGCTTCTCGTGCATCCATAATCCTTGAGCCAAAACCTATGCCATTTGTGTCCACCATACCTACCTACTACATGGTATTTCCTGCCATTCCAAGTAAATACTTCATGTGCTACCTTTTATTCAAAATTTATTATCCCTTATTTGTGTCAATGTTTATTAGCTCATGAGGAAGTATGTGGTGTTACGGATATCAACCTTGTCATTTGCTTTTAGACAGACTTTCACCAACCGGACTAGTGGCATATACACCGCTTATCCATTAACTTTGCAAAAAGAGCTGGCAAATGGGGTGCCCAGTCCCAATTAATTACAACTTTAACCACTGCATTCTCTTCACATTTTTGCCCTGATCTAATCAGCCAAGCAATGATACTAGTTCTAAACTACATGTGTAAACAAAAGAGAAAAGAGGGATGATCTGCCCTTGGGTAGAAATAACGTCCTTCATGGGAGCCGCTCTTAAGAAAATCTGGTTGACAAGGGGGGTAGAGTGCCCGTTACCATTCGTTGACAACGACAAACACCGCTCAAAACTTACTTTTATGCTCTCTATATGATTTCAAAAACCTATAAAACTAAGAAGCTCTAGCACATGCTTGTATCCCTGCTTCCCTCTGCGAAGGGCCTATGTTTTACTTTATGTTGAGTCAGTTTACCTACTTCTTTCTATCCCCGAAGCAAACACTTGTGTCAACTGTGTGCAACAATTCTTATATGCTTACTTATTGCACTTGTTATATTTCTTTGTGTTGACAACTATCTATATGATATACATGTTCAAAAGTTGAAAGCCAATGCTGAAACTTATATCTTCCTTTGTGTTGCTTCAATGCTCTTTTGCTTAGATAATATTGCTTTATGAGTTAACTCTTATGCAAATCTTCTTGATGCTTGTTTGAAAGTACTATTCATGAAAAGTTTTACTTATATGATGTAGTTGTTTACTCCTTGTCTATTTGTTAGCAAACTATAGATCATTGCCTTGAGTCACTTCATTCATAACATGAGCCTTACATTATATTATGATCAAGATTGTGTTTAAGCATGTCACTTCAGAAATTATTCTTCTTTTATCGTTCTTGCCTACTCGGGACGAGTAGAACTAAGCTTGGGGATGTTGATATGTCTCCAACGTATCTATAATTTCTTATGTTCCATGCTATATTATACCAAGTTATCACATGTTTTATATGCATTTTATATAGTTTTATGCATTTTCTGGGACTAACCTATTAACAAGATGCCATAGTGCCAGTTCCCTGTTTTCTGCTGTTTTTGGTTTCAGAAAAGTACTTAAGGAAATATTCTCGGAATTGGACGATTTCTTTTCTGAAGTCAGTTTTTCATCGGGAACGTTCCAGAAAGGCGAACACGAGACGAAGTGGGCCACCGAGGCGGCGCCACCACGTGCTCGCGCGGCAGCACCCCTGGCCGCGCGAGGACCAGGTGTGGGCCCCTCGGGGCGCCACCGACTTCGCCCTTTCGCCTACAAATACCCCCCAGACTAAAAACCCTAACACGGTGTTCATATTTTCCTCCACGGGTCCCGAGCCGCCACCGTCGTCAACACCAATTCGGGAGAGATCAGACCTTCTTCCCGGCACCCTGCCGGGAGGGGGAATCGTCACCGGAGGCCTCTACGTCGCCATGACCGCCTCCGGACTGATGCGTGAGTAGTCTACCCTTGGACTACGGGTCCATAGCAGTAGCTAGATGGTTATCTTCTCCTCTTGTGCTATCATGTTTAGATCTTGTGAGCTGCCTATCATGATCAAGATCACCGTTATGTAATACTTCATGTTGTGTTTGCTGGGATCCGATGAATATTGAGTACTAAAGTTATTGCTTCAAAATATATCATGTGTGTGCTATTTAATGATCTTGCATGCTCTCTGTTACTTGTGTATGCTCTGGCCAAGTAGATGCTTGTGACTCCAAGAGGGGGTATTTATGCTCGATAGTAGGTTCATGTCTCTATTAAATCTGGGGTGGTGACAGCTAGCTCTAAGGTTGTAGATGTACTGTTGGTACTAGGGATAAAACAGTAGTACTTTGTCTAAGGATGATGTTACTTACTTACTTTACACACAGTGATTAATGCGATAATCTGTTGCATGCAACTTAATACTGAAAGGGGTGCGGACGCTAACCGGAAGGTGGATTATTAGTCATAGATGCGGTTGGAACGGTCTATGTATATTGTTGTAATGCCCGAATGAATCTCACACTAGACATCATAACATTGGTATATGCATTGGTTTGCTCATCATTATTCTATCAATTGCCCAGCTGTAATTTGTTTACCCGCATGAATGTTATTATTATTTATGGAGAGACACCACTAGTGAACTGTGGACCCCGGTCCTTCTCTTTAATCTTATAAACCACAAACTGCAAACCTGTTACTTTCTGCAAACAAACATCTTTCTTCCACACATACGTTTAATCCTTTGTTACAGCAAGCCGGTGAGATTGACAACCTCACCGTTAAGTTGGGGCAAAGTATCTTGATTGTGTTGTGTGCAGGTTCCACGTCACCTACGTCCCAGGAAGCATTTTCTGGCGCCCTTACGTCGCAGATTTTTCTGGCGCCGTTGACACCTCGGGGGAATTCATTATTTCCTACTGGTTCGATAACCTTGGTTTCACAACTGAGGGAAACTTGCTGCTGCACTACTTCATACCTTCCTCTTGGGGTCTCCCAACAACACACCCACCGTGTGCATCACATCTGCGACGGAGGAAGCATCGCTTCCCTCTTGTCAAATGGTGCTCCCAGTGGAAAGAAGCTGCCCACATTGGGCCCAGGACATCGTCAAGTACATGACCGAGCATACCCTTCCGGGTAACGACCATGACGCCGAGCGGGTGTCTCGCCCAGCCAAGCTCTACGTTCTGATCGACGGGGAGCTCTACAAGCGGCGTGACAATGGAGTCAAGCTCTGTTGCATTCCACAAGAGCAAGGCAAGGCGCTGCTGAAGGACATACACGAAGGCACATGCTCCAGTCATGTCGCATCAAGGTAACTGGTGGGGAAGGTTTTCCGCCACGGGTTCTACTGGCCAACAGTTCTCCACGACGCCGAGCAAATCGTCAAGACGTGTGAAGCTTGCCAGCATTATGCGAAGGATATTCACCAGCCAGCGCATGCTCTGCAGCCTATTCCAATCTCTTGGCCGTTCGCGGTCTGGGGGCTGGACATCGTGGGCGAAATTCCGAAGTCAGTCGGAGGACATGAGTATCTCTTCGTCGCCATCAATAAGTTCACAAAGTGGGTAGAAGTGATGCCAGTACCAAAGCAAACGGCCCAAGCCACCATCATGTTCATTGAGGGGATCGTGTTCAGATATGGAGTACCCAACAGGATCATCACCGACAACGGCTCTCAGTTCACCAGTCGAGCTTTCCTCAACTTCTGCGAAGAAATGGGCATCAAGGTGTGTTTCGCCTCGGTGTCTTATCCAAGGTGCAATGGACAAGTGGAGCGAGCCAATGCAGAAGTACTCAAGGGCCTGAAAACCA
The DNA here is from genome assembly GCA_026929855.1 of Poa annua. NCBI lineage: Eukaryota > Viridiplantae > Streptophyta > Magnoliopsida > Poales > Poaceae > Poa > Poa annua. Next base: position 61,258,047 of record CM049434.1, read on the forward strand.
AAGCGTTTGACAAGCTGGAAGACCGGGGCAAGAATTGGATCCAGCACCTGCCAAGCGTCCTATGGTCACTCCGGACCATAACAAACAGAGCCACAGGAGAAACACCTTTCTTCCTCGTCTATGGAGCAAAAGCAGTCCTACCAACTGAACTCAAGCACGGATCCCCCCGGGTACTCGCCTATGATGAAGAGGCACAAGTGGAAAGGAGGATTGACGACATCAATCTCCTGGAAGAAGTGCGGTGTCGAGCATGCTTGAGATCTGCTCGTTACCAGCAAGCGCTCCGGCGATATCATAGCCGAGCAAGAGCATTGGAGCCAGGTGACCTGGTACTCCGGAAGAAGCAAAACCTTGGAGGCATGAACAAAATGTCATCCAAGTGGGAAGGTCCTTATCGGGTTACGCATACCCTGGGACCTGGACCGGTCTACCTGGAACATGAGAACGGTAGACCAGAAGGCAACGCCTGGAACATCGAGAACCTCCGGAAATTCTACCCCTTACTACAAACATGAATCGCACTTGTTATGGTCGACTATGCACGTCCTGGGGATAGTGTTATGTGGGAAGGGTGTAAGAATCGTCGCCAAGGAATAAAAGACAAGTTTTCAATTCTGTGAGCCTCATTTTTTGTCGAGAAATCGTTTTTCCGCTGCAACCCGTAAGCAGGGGGCTGGTATGTGCCGGTGGCTGGTGGGTCGACGCATGCACCTATCGGTAGGGGCTGCCTATCTAGCCAGCCGTGCTGTCAGAAATGATTGGGCAGTGCTGTGCTTTAAAGCACCTAAGTACAGAGATGCGCTACCAACTTTGCTTGCGGATTGCTTCGGATAAACTTTATCTCGACACGAAGAGAGAGTCCATTCTTTTCCTACTGAAAGTTTGTTGTGTGTAGCGCCTCCCCGGGACAGGAAATCGTCAAAAGGAGACGGAAGTGGGACTAAATACCCGGGAGAGGCCTAAATCAGAAAGCGATTGGGGAAGCAGATAAGTCTTTGCATTTGCATACATCTTAGGCATAATATCCCGCTTGGAGTCAATATACTGTCGACCTGAGCATGCTTAACGGTGTATGAGAGCCCTTGCGGGGATCAGGCGTCCTCCCTGGTGAACGGTCAGTTTCCCTCTGGCTTAGTAGCTGCGGCTGTGGAGTAAAGCCTCGAAGGGTATAGTGTTCTTGGGGGTATTAATTCTGCTGCTGACAGTTAAGGATACTTGCACCTGGGTTCACTCCTCATAAACTGGAAGGCACATAGTGCAAGGGAAGATTGGGAAATGACCCTGGGAGTTGATCTAGGAAATGCATTCATATTTAATTCCTGAAATTACATACAAGCATTACATTCAGCAAGGCAACTTATGCCCATATCTAGCATGTGCTACTAAGGCCTGCCTAGGCGCCTGGCTGTGCAAATAAGTTTGTTAATTGACTGCCGGGATAACTCTTCTCTTCCGGGGACGCCTGGGAAAGAAAAGGGACTCCCAGGCAGGATCTTCAGGGGCTTCAAGGGCCATGACATTCCCTAGCGTATCCCGGGACGTAACGGGAGCAGAGGGCATAAACGCAGTCGTGGAGCTTCTCCATGATGCTTTCTTCTTCCTGTGGCAAGGAAGAAAACAGGACAAGACTCAGCTTCCTTCATCAAGATTGGGTAGACTTGAGGGAGACCTCACCTCAAAGATATCGTCGAGGTCTTGAAGAAGCCGGAGCAATCGCGGGTGGCGTGCGGCCTCGCCCCACAAGGCCTCAAGGATCTCATCCTTCCGACCTGCCACCGCCACCGATGCGTCCATGGCCGCAGGACCCGCCACTTCTTCAAGCGCCGGAAACACAAGGGACGGCCGAGGGCAAACAGCAGGACCGACTGCGCCCCGAAACGCCGACTCCGCCGTGGAGATCTCCGAAGCTCCCTCCTCCGACATCGCTCTTGCGGTGCCAGACATCTTCAGCGACTCGCGTCCTTCAGCAAGGAAGAATGGAGGCGTGTGGAGCGGAAGGAGAGAAGCGCGCAATGAAGACCGGAGGCTGGGGAGTCTTTTATAGACTTCCAGGACGCCACCTACCTCTTGACGATTCAAGTGCGGCAGTAATGGGGACACGTTTTGCAAAAAAATTGTTCTTATTCACACATGGCACGAGCGCAAAGTACAAGGGACGGAGACAAGTTCTTCTTCGACAAACGACAAGATCTACAACGAAGCCCTACATTTTTACAGAAAAAGGATTGACCCCCGACAGGCCGGGAGCATGAGCATACTGAAGGAGATATGCCCTAGAGGCACTTAATAAAGATAGTTTATTCGTCATATCTCAATTGTTCATTATATGTTTTATACCATGCTATAACTGTATTAAGCGGAAACAATAATACGCGTGTGGTAGATAAACCACCAAGTCCCTAGTAGCCTCTATCTAACTAGTTCATTGGGCAATTGATGATCGAGATTTCCCGATCATGTGACATTGATGTCAGTTGACAATGGAGTCATGTCGTTGGGAGAATGACGTGATGGACATACCCAATATTTGTAGGACGTAGTCATTACGCCTTTGACCGTGAGATCAACTCTTATTGCTATTCTTGAAAGATACTTTGATTGCATCAAACGTCATATCTTAACAGTGTGACAATAAAGGTGTCCCTCTCGGGTATCGGAAGGGAGTATGTTGAGACGAGGGATCAAGAGCGGGATTTGCCAGTCCGCATAGCAGGATAGACACTCTAGGGCCCACTCGGTGAGATTATGTCAAATGAGTTTGCAAGCATGTGACTAGGTCACAGGGACAAAATATCATGGACGAGTAGAAGATAGTGTTGTCGGTAACGAGACCAAGCTAGGTATCATGATATCTATGGACGAGTCTCGGACACACTAAGTATCGCCATGGCAAAAGGTTTAAGACTCGACGTCTAGGTTCGAACGACAAAGTTATTCGTTATCTCACAGGGATTAATTCTGGGTATCCAAGGTCCACGAATTAGTCATTGATCGGAGGGCGTGTCTCGATCATGTCTGGCAAGATCTCGAACCGCTAGGGTAACACACTTAAGGGAAGTCGACAAGTTTAATAGACCGGAAGAAGAAGAGAAATTAACAGAGAGCACCGGGAGCATCCCGGGAAAGATCCGATGGAGATCGGAGGGCGACGAAATAGTTTTCGGAGCCGGAATAAATTAGATAATGTGTGTTTAATATTAATTAGTGTAATTAATAGTTAAATACATTTTATTTAATGATTTTCGGATTTATTGGCAGCCCCAATTCTAAATGGGCCTAACTTTTGGAAGAAAGACCCATAGGGGGGGAAACTTCCCCCTAGGTGCGAATTGAGAAGGGGGGGCTGCCCTAGGTGGGCCAATTGGGGCCCACCTAGGGCTGGCGCACCATGAAGGGGGGCAGGCTGGTGTGGGGTTTAGTCCCACACCGCCCAGCCAGCAAGGCTGGTAGCCTCCCTCCACCTATATATAGAGGTGCTCCCATGGCCATTAAAAGACAACCCAATCTCTCTCTTCTTCTCCTTGAAAACGTGATTCCTCCATTGGAGTTGCGCCAAGGTGAAGTTCTCTCCACCATACACACACCGCCGTGCTGCTGGTCTTCCGGTCCAAGTCTTCCGCTGCTCGTCCCTGGATCGGAGCCCGGAGGTCGTCGTCTTCACCGTACGTGTGTGGATCCCTGCGAGGTGCCACGCTAGTGGTGCTCGGAGGTCTTCTTCCTCTACACGACCTCGAGGTCGTCTTCGTCGGCTTCATCGACAGCGTTTGTGCGGGAGCGTAATCCCCGTGTTTCGGTCTACAAGGGTATGTATATCGATCTCCTCCGTATTACTATATCTGCATAGTATAGATCCTGGCTAGTTTAAGGTTATCGTTGTTAGAAAATTTATTGTTTTCTGCCTGCGATCCCCTTCAGTGGTATCAGAGCCAATCTATGCGTAGATATAGTTGTACGCTTTTAGAACCTGTGTTTATCACGGGGGCATCGTTCTTTTATTTGCTACCCTCTCGCGTGCACGTGCATTGTCGGCAGCATTGAGTTGATGAAGCGGCCCGGACCGACTTTACGCGTACGCTAACGCGAGACTGGTTCCACAACTGACATGCGGCTTGTACCGTATATGTGGCTGGCGGGTGTCTGTCTCTCTCTCTTTAGTTGGCTTTGCATTTTCAATGGAGGGCCCGAAAGGGATGAATAAACATGCAATTATTTGATCGTTGTTGTGGTAATAAGTTCGTAGGTATGAAACCTGTTTTATTTACGAAAGCCGCAAGCCACGTAAAATATGCAAAAGATAAAGTAGAAAGCGTCTAACTTTATCTTGCAGGGGGCAATGTGATATGGTCAAGGTAGGTTTGATAAATTGTTTATAAACTGTGGGCGCGAAGGAGACCATCGGCGCAAGGACCATATCACGTCGCATTACATTTGATGTTATGTTGTTGTTTACATCTGATATTGTGTGTGTATATATATAGTTATATATTAGTTACACGGCGGTAGTAATATAAGATGATCCTGTCGGAGAGTGACTCCCACGTAACAGGGGTAGTCTCGCTCTGAAGAGAGGTTCGAAGGGGGGACTGAACACGGAGGTCAAACAACCCTCGAGAGGCTCGATGACGGTGCTCAACGGGCCTGGAGAGGAACTATCACGCCAGAGATGGACACCGGCCCGTACCCAGGTTCACGGCCCTCAGGAGGAGGTAAAACCGCTACTCCTGCTTGTCTGTATTGCACTGTGAAGGTTACAGGACAATGAGCTTGCCGAAGGCTCTCTTGAGGCAGTTTGGTGCCTGGAGAGGGACACAATGGTCGTCTTCCTCCTCCAGCAGTTGGCTATCCTATGTGTTTAGGGTGCGATTGCGCGATTGGACGATCGGGCGATCCCCTTCTACGGTGGAGCTCCTGCTCCTTTTATAGGTGCCCCGGGCTCCGTCCACGTGCTGGTGGGCTCCCACACGCCAGTCTCGTGGAGGAGCGGGAGTCCACCGCGGCTCGTCCGTCCATGGACGCGGTCCATCCGTGCTAAAGTAGCGCGCCGTGGCCGACAGGCTGCAGGCGGTGCAGAGCGGCTCGCAGGCGCAGCAGAGGTCGTGGTGGAGCCCACGGTGACGATCTTCTTGGAGCGTTGCGCCGTCCAGCCGCTTTATCACCAAAGAGGAAAGTCCTGGCTGTCCTGCCGCAGACGGCGCGGCTTTGTTGACTCCTTTATCACCAGAACGGCAACTGGGATGCTCGCGTCACCCTGCGGCAGCCGCAGGGGCCATGTGCGTCCTGCAGCGCTTGCTTAGCCGCGAAGTGTCTCCACAGGGCCGTGGTCGCCTGTGGAGGGGTTTCCTGCTGACTTCTCTCCAGGCGGGCTGTGCCTGGGGAGTCTCTTGAAGCGCAGGGTCCTCTTCAGGCCCTGGCGTCCTCTTCAGGCCCTCGAGCGGAGATGTCTCTCGAGGGTCTCTCCAAGCGGTATCTTCGTCCTTAATCATTCCGTCAAAGATCTTCGCGGGCGAGGCCTGTAGGGAGTGGGCCGTGCATACCCCGGTCCTTACTGGGCCGACAGTAGCCCCCGGGCCCACGATGGGCACGACGAGGCCCGTTGGGTCTAGGCGAAGCATCGTGGGGCCAATCCTGCAGGCCGGGCCGAACCACGCGTCACTCCGGCGAGCAACGGTTGCGCACGATGTGGGACGTGCGCCGTGGGGGGTCCCACTACGCCCCGGTAACTGCTCCTTGACGAGACATAAAGTCTCCGCGCCGGGGCAGGGAGCTGTTACTACTCCCACTTCTTCTCGCAGACGCCATCCGCACCGAGCTCTCCGCTCCTGCTCTCCGGCGCCCTCTTCTCCAGTTTCTCCAGCTTCTCCTCGCGCCGCACCCTCCTTTCTTCCGACGATGAGTCCGGCGAAGAACAAGGGCAAGGCGGCCGCGGGGTCTTCTTCGCAAGCGGCGCCTGCCGAGGTCGCGCATGGCGCGGCATTGCTTGGCGTGCGCGTCAACGACAAGGCCCTCGACAAGGTCCGCTTCCTGGTGGCGGACCGGACCAACGAGCACGGCGCCACCGCGCTCAAGCCCGCGGCGCACGGGAAACGCCCGCGAGGGTTTTTCCCCGTCTTCCAGCACTGCGTCTCGGCGGGACTGGTGCCGCCCTTCTCTCCGTTCCTGGAGGCGGTGCTGGCCTTCTACCAAATCCAGCTGCTGCACCTCCACCCCAACTCCGTGCTCATCCTCGCCATCTTCGCCTACCTCTGCGAGGCGTATCTTGGCTTGGAGCCCACGGTGGATCTCTTCCGGTGCTTCTACGCGCTCCGGAGCACGGCGAAGAACGAGCGCTCTGGGTGCGTCTCGTTCCGCATTGTGGACGGCATGGGGAGCGTCTACATCCCCATGTCGTGGAGCGAGGGCAAGGCCATCACCTCGGTGACGAAGAAGGTGGACGACTTCCGCCAGCGGTGGTTCTTCGTTGGGGTGGAGCAGCCCTGCGCCTTCCTCGAGGTCCTCGACGCGCCGCCCGTGAAGAATTCGAACTGGGGGAAGGCTTCCTTCTGCGGCGCGCAGAACGTGATGCTGACGGGCCGCCTGAGCTACCTTCGGGAGGAAGGCCTCACGGGGCAGATCATCGTCGCGGACTTCGTGACGCGCCGCATTGCTCCTCTCCAGGCGCACTCGGTGCCAATGTGGATGTACTCCGGCCCCCAGGACAAGATGCGGCTCCACCGCGAGGACAACGACAAGGACGCGGTCGACAACGTCCTGTCTGCGCTCTTCATCAACCCAGCGGTGCCCGCCATGGACGAACTCCCGATCACGCTCCGGCCTCTGCACCAGTGCAACATGACCGAGCGCCTGGCCATCCTGGCGGGGATGCCTCCGTACACCCCGTCAGGCCCTGCGGGGAAGATGGTGCCTGTGCCGGTGGTGCACGAGGCGGAGGGAGCAGAGACGCCCTCTGCCTCAGGAGCTGGGCAAGGCGAGGAGGAGGCCGCGGCGGGGGAGGAGTCCTCTTCGAGAGCCGGGCCCCTTACTGGCGAGATCTGCGACATCTCGTCAGGCGATGACGACGACGCCTTCGTGGTGGTGCCCTCGCGCCACGCGGAGGAGGAGGAGGCTGAGGAGGAGGCCTCTGACGAGGAGGCCTCGCCAGGGCGTCGCGAGCCCCGCTCCAAGGCGGCGGTGGATCGGCCCGGGGCGAGGCCGTCAGACGTCCCCTCCAAGAGGAAGGCCGAGGCGCCTTCGGAGGGGTCAGGCACCAAGGCCAAGCCTTCCTGGCGCTCGCCAGGCTTGGCGTGGGTCGACACCGGCGCCAAGGAGTCCGGGTAAGTGCTTTCAACAGCAGATTGCTTGATTATTGTCCTCTTCTTTTCATGATTCTGATAATCGCCTCCTGATTCTTGCCAGCGACCTTGTGCCTGCGAAGCGCCGCAGGCTTCGCAAGGCAGCGGAGGTGAAGGGAACCGCGGCAGAGGCCGTGGCTGAAGAGGCCGCGAGGCCTGTGGAGACGGCCTTCTCAGGCCCAACCGAAGAGGCGCCTCAAGCGGAGGTAGCTGAGCCTCTGGCGGGGGCGGCAGCGCCTCAGGCGGAAGCCGCTGCTCCGCCCCCCGAGCCGTTGGTGATGGAGGCGCAGGAGGAGCGGGCGGCCAGCCCTCCTCGAGCTCCTACCCCGCCTCGCGCGGCTACGCCGCCGCGTGAGCCGACTCCGGCTCGCGAGGCTACGCCACCGCGCTCAGCCACGCCTCTCGCGCAGCCAGAGGCCGGGACAGACCAGGGCCCGCCAAGCGCGGGCGCCTCTGCAGGGGGAGCTCCTTCGTCCCCGCCACGCCCCGCAGCGGGGGAGGAGGCGCAAGAGGCTACGCGACAGGGCGACGAGAGCGGCGAGACCAGCCTGGGCGCGGCAAAAGACGGGGAGCAACCTAGCCCCCAGGCACGCCCAGAGGCCTCGTTCTCTAGGCTCGACACCGGGGCCGGGCCTTCCACGCAATGCGGCCTGGTCCTTAGTGGCTGGGACTGGAGCAAGGGGCGCCGCGAGGTGGCCTTCCGCTTGGTGAGGGAGTCCCTGGAGGGGCTGGAGGCGCAGCTCGCCTTCGAGGATGCCCAGCTCGCCCAGCAACGCGGCGAGCTTGCGGAGGCTTGGAGGCGCTTCCATGCCGCTGTTGAGGCCCGCCGCCAGGAGGATCTGGCCCTCCAGGCTGCACGCGAGGAGGCCATCCGCTTTGCCAAGGAGGTCCGGGAGGGGGCCGTTCGCGACGCAGACGAGCTCCTTGATCCCCTCCAGGACGCGCGCGACGCGGCCGCCGATCTCCTCGCGGAGGTGAAGGCCGAGCGCGAGGCTATGGAGGGCTCGCTGGCGCAGAAACGCCGCGAGGTGTCCCAGCTGGAGTCCCAGCTCCTCTCCGCCCACCGGGCCGCGCAGGAGACTCTGGAGGAGGATCGCAAGAGCCTGGCCGAGCGCGAGCGACAGCTGGCCTCCAGGGAGAAGGACGTGGAGCAGCGTGACGAGCAGCGGCTCCAGGCAGAGGCCGAGCTAGCCACTAAGCGCGAAGAGCTCGAGGCGCGCGAGGGAGACCTTGCTCAGGCGCTCCAGAGGCATGACGAGAACGTCACCGCCCAGAAGCAAACCCTGGAGCGCTTCCAGCAGCGGTTTGCCGAGAAGAAGCAGGAGGCGGAGGCGGCCCTCGCGGAGCGCGAGAAGGAGTTCAGGCGGACCACCTCCAAGGAGTACCGTGACAAGGCCAAGAAGCAGGAGGACCGCTTCAAGGCCAAGCACACCGCTGATGCCAAGCGGATCGCGGAGCTTGAGAAAGCCAACTCCAAGCTCGAGGTCCGCCTCCAGCGCGCCAAGGATGCCTATCGCCAGGCTGAGGAGGGTCGCAGGGCGGCTGTCCTGGAGCTGGACGCCCTCGTCAAGGACGTGGAGGGGCAGGCGGGCTCGGCGGCCAAGCAGGTGACGGAAGCCGTGGACACCGCGCAGGCGGCTCGCGTGCTCACGAAGCAGCGGGAGCGCATGTTCCAGGCGCTGGTGGCCAGAGGCAATGAGCTTGCGGCTCAGCTTGGCGCGGAGGCTCCGCTCACTGAGGCTCGCGGTCGTGGCGACGCTGCCATGTACCTGGTCTACTTCGACCAGCTCTTCACGGCCCTCGAGAGCCCCGTCGCCGATCTCCGCGAGGTGATTGAGGTCGAGAGCCGCCAGCTTCTGGAGGTGGTTGTCGACCGCATCTTCACCAACCTCTGGCTCCTCTCGCCCGGCTTCGACCTCTCCACGGTAACCGAGGCGCGCCCGGCCGGGGAGGCCTTGCGGGTATCCAACTCCCTCCGCGAGCAAGTCGAGGCCTTCTGCAACCGCTTCAAGTGTGCGGAGGTGGCTGCGGAGGACAACGAGGAGGAGGCTGCCCCTGCCGAGGAGGAAGGCGCTGAGGAGGAGGAGTGTGCTGGCGCGGACTCCGCCTGAGCCTTGATTATCGCGCCTTTGAGCGCTTGTATCTGAGACAGTTTTTATATTCAGACACTGCATATTTTGGGCATGTAATATACTCTTTAAGCTTATTTGTGTTAACTTGTTTGCCCCTCGAGAGGCCTTTTCTGCCTTGTTTTCATGTCTATGTTTTCTCTGCGTCGTTAGGACCCATCTCTTCGCGCTATGACTCCGCCGCTGCGGTATGCTAGAGCAATGACTCAGCAAGGCCGGGGGGAGTTTAAGGCTTGGAGAGGTAAGAGCCCTGAGTCGCGATGCTCAAGTGCCCCCCTTTGACGTGCGAGTAGCCCATGAAGCACAAGGGAGAACGAAATCGCTCGAGGGACAAACGTGCGCTTGGGGAGAAAAGGCTCTCGAGTCACAGGTGTAGGACTTAGCTTCTCGAGGCTTTTGCCCTGTAGAGGTTTTTTAGCCTGGCGAGGAGGTCCTCTTCAAGGGTTTTTCCCTGCTGCCTCCTCAGGCTTGTAGAGACGCTTGTTCTCTGTAGATGTTAGAGGGGCAAACCCAAACGCTTGTGCACGGTACAAGGGACTAATGCGCGCTTATAGGTCCCCTCAGGCGTTCCTTGCGAGGAGAGAGAGTCCCAAGGTCCTTTGTAGAGATGGCGTGTTTGTGAGGGCCTTGGGTTTTGCAGTGCTGCTGGTGTGTCATTTGAGGCACTGGCACCGTACTCAGCCCCCGCTCACGAGGTGCGCATGTGGAGAGATATAAGTGCCCATTTTCAACAAAGAAAATAATGCTGGAATAAAACTCACCACCAAAATATTACATAGCGGCGCCGTAGCGCATAGTTCACTTAGGAACGAAATTGGCGCCTGAGCGCAAAGTTCACTTGGAACGAAAATCGGTTCATTACACTTGGGTTTGCCAAGCTAACGTTCCTTCCATGTCGAGGCATGGGGACCACTCATTAGTGGCAGAGGTTCACTGCGGCCTGCGGGGGCTCATTTGCAGGAAAGCTCGGAGGGCTGGGCCTCGGGAGAAGCTTTGAGAAGCTTGGAGGTGAAGCCGTGAGCTTCCCTCTAGAGACAAAAAATGCCTGGCGTGACTATGATCACAGGTAGAACTTGCGCAGGTGCGCGATGTTCCACGGGTTCTTGACGGGGATGCCGTCTTCGGTCTCGAGGCGTACTGCGCCAGGCCTGGCGACGTGGGAGACCCTGTAGGGACCTTCCCACATCGGCGAGAGCTTGTGGAGGCCTTCCCTGGAGAGAATTCGCCTGAGGACGAGGTCGCCCGCCTCAAGGGTGCGTGAGCGCACATGGTGGCTGTGGTAGCGTCGCAGGTCTTGCTGGTACCCTGCCGCCCTGAGGGCGGCCTGACGGCGCAGTCCCTCGAGGAACAGCAGGTCGTCGTTGTGGAGGCCCTCTTGGGTGTCCTCATTGAAGGCAAGGACCCGTGGTGATCCATGCTTGATTTCCGCAGGAAGGACTGCCTCGGCTCCGTAGACCAGGGCGAACGGCGTTTCGCCTGTAGGTCTCGAGGAAGTTGTGCGTATGGACCAGAGCACTGAAGGGAGCTCGTCGATCCAGCCCTTGCCGTGGCCCTTGAGGACGTTGAAGCTTCTGGTCTTGAGGACCTCTGCGTTTGCTCGCTCGGCTTGACCGTTGCTACGTGGGTGAGCCACCGAGGCGAAGCAGACCTTGACGCCAAGCTTGTCGCAGTAGGCTCGGAAGATGCCGCTGGTGAATTGCGAGCCATTGTCAGTGATGATGCGGTTGGGCACGCCGAAGCGGCAGACCAAGCTCCTGATGAATTTCACCGCGGCCCCCGCTGGTATGGTGCGCACTGGCTCAACTTCGGTCCATTTGGTGAATTTGTCGATGGCCACGAAGAGGAGCGATAGCCCCCCTGCGACCTTGGGAAGGGGCCCAAGATGTCCAGCCCCCAGACCGCAAACGGCCAGGAGAGCGGGATGGTTTGAAGCCCCAGCGCCGGCTGATGAATTTGCTTGGCATGGAATTGGCAGGCGTCGCAGGTTTGCACAATGGCGACCGCATCTTGATGCACTTGAGGCCAGTAGAAGCCGCTCCTGAAGACCTTGCCTGCGAGGGTGCGCGCACATGAGTGGTGGCCGCACTCTCCGCTGTGGATGTCCTTGATCAGCTCTCGGCCTTCCTCAGGAGGGACGCATTTGAGCGCGATACCATTTGGGCGCTTGCGGTAGAGGTTTCCCTCGAGGATGCAGTAGGATTTCGCCTGTCGAGCGATTCGCTCTGCGTCAGCATCTTCTTCAGGGAGGATTCCTTTCACCAAGTAGTCCTTGAGCTCATCAATCCAGCCTGAGGCCTGGTGGGTTGCCGTCAGCAACAGGCGCTCCCCTGTGCTGGGACCGCAATCAGGCGCCCCAGACTCAGGAGGTGGTGGGAGCGCTTCATCTGCGCTTGCGGCTGTGGCCTCTCGAGGCTGCTTGATGGATGCCTTGGCGAGCCTCTCTTCAAAGACACTGGCCTGCTGGGGTTGCCTTCGCGAGGCCCGCTTGGCGATGTCGTCAGCCTCTTGGTTTTCTTTCCTCGGGATGTGCATGAGCTCCATGCCCCTGAAGTGCTTCTCGAGCTTGCGGACCTCTTCGAGGTATGCGGCCATGTGGTCGTCTTTCGGCGTGTAGCTCTTGTTGGAGAAGTTGACGAGCAGCTGAGAGTCTCCCTTGACGAGTAGGTGCTTGACGCCTAGAGCGATGGCGGCCCTTAAGCCGGCGAGGAGGCCTTCGTATTCGGCGATGTTGTTGGAGATCTTGTCGATCGTGAAGCACAGCTGGACAGCGTAGTATAGCTTGTCACCCTTGGGCGAAGTTAGGACGACGCCTGCTCCGCCATTGCGACAAGCGAAGGCTCCATCGAAGTGCATGGTCCAGTGGCTGGGCACTGTGTCTCCCGAGGGCTCGGCTTCCGCCTCGCGAGGCTCCTCAGGGCTTGGGTCGGTCCATTCGGCGACGAAATCGGCCAGCGCTCTTCCTTTTATGACCCTCGTGGTGTCGAAACGCAAGTTGAACGGCTGCAGCTCGATGTTCCATCCTGCGACGCGATCTGTGGCGTTGGGGTTGCGCAGGATTTGCTCCAGGGGGAAGGCGGTGACCACCGTGATGGGGTGGCCCTGGAAGTAGTGTCTCAGCTTCCTGGAGGCGATGAGGAGCGCGACGAGGAGCTTCTGCTGCATTGGATATCTCTCGCGAGCATCCCGCAGCACTGTGCTGACGAAGTAAACGGGTGCTCGACGAGGGTTGCCTGAGGTGGCGCAGCGTCAGCCCCCTGTGGAGGCTCTTCAGGGCCCTTGTCGAGATCCGCCTGTGGAGGCGTCCCGACAGGGGTGGGGGGAGCAGACTCGACTTGAGGCGGTGGGCCTGGCAGTGGGTCTGTGGAGGCTGCTCCTTCGACGGGGACTTTGTCGGGGGGTTCTGGGCTTGGAGTTGCAGTGCTCTTCTTGGGGAGGACAGGCTCTTCCCTCTCGACCACCAAGACGGCGCTTGCGGTCTGAGGGGTGGCTGAGAGGTACAGCTTCAGGTGCTCGCCTGCCCTGGGGGCCACCAAGACTGGAGGGCTAGCCAGATACTTCTTTAAGTCCTCGAAGGCTTTATCCGCCTCAGGGGTCCACTTGAATGTGCCCGATCTCTTCATGATCTTGAAAAATGGCAGGGCTCTCTCGCCAAACTTAGAGATGAAACGGCCAAGGCTGGCCATGCAGCCCGCTAAGCGCTGCATATCCTTGAGTCGGCGGGGAGGCTGCATTTGCTCTATGGCCTTGATCTTGTCAGTATTTGCCTCTATGCCACGGTGGGACATGAGGAATCCGAGGAGCTTGCCTGAAGGGACCCCGAAGACGCACTTGGCGGGGTTCAGCTTGATGTTCACCTTTCTCAGGCTGGCGGAGGTTTCCTCGAGGTCCCTCAAGAGGGTGTCCCCCTCTCGAGACTTGACCACGATATCATCGACGTAGGCCTCGGCGTTTCTGCCCATCTGCGCCCCCAAGGCTATCCTCATGAGCCTCTGGAAGGTGGCTCCAGCGTTCTTCAGGCCGAAGGGCATGCATGTGTAGCAGTACACACCACAAGGGGTGAGGAATGCCGTCTTCTCCTCGTCCTCTTTAGCCATCTTGATCTGGTGATAACCAGAGAAGGCGTCCAGAAAGCAGAGGAGGTCGCAGCCAGCGGTGGAGTCCACGATCTGGTCTATCCTCGGCATAGGGTATGGGTCCTTGGGGCAGGCCTTGTTGACATCGGTGTAGTCGATGCAGAGTCGGCCTCCTCCAGCGGGTTTAGGGACAACCACGCCGTTGGAGAGCCAAGTGGGGTGCGCGACTTCGCGGACGACGTTTGCCGCCTTTAGCTTCTCTACTTCGCAGAAAACATGTCAGAGTTTGCCCGAAGGAAGGCGACGAGCGCGCTTTCCTATTTGGGAGGCAGGGCAGCGCCTATGGTGACGCTAGCCCCCGAGCCTTCAGCCCCCGAGCTGGTGGTGTTCAGCGACACCTTCTTCGTGGCAGCTTGCTCCTGAGAGAACACTTGCTTCTTCTTCTTGGGCCTCTCGAGAGGCTCCATGTCCTCGTCAGCCGGGAAAGCCATGGCGGCTGCCTTGTAGGCGCTCTCGACAGCGCGCGTGGCGTCCAGGATATGGCCATGGATGGCAATGGTGCCGGCGCTGCCGGGAATCTTGACCATGTTGTAGGCGTGATGCGTGACGGCCATGAACTTCGCGAGGGCGGGGTAGCCGAGGATGGCGTTGTACGGCAAGCCGATGTGGGCGACATCGAAGTCGATCAGCTCCGTGCGATAGTTCTTCTGCGTGCCAAAGGTGACCGCGAGGCGGACTTGCCCCAGAGGCTCGATGGAACCACTGGTGACGCCCGTGAACGGCCTGGAGGGCATAAGCCACTCGTAGGGCACTTGAAGCGTCTCGAAGGTCTCGACAGAGATGACATTCAGGCCCGCTCCCCCATCGATGAGCGTCTTGGAGACGGTGATGTTGTTGATGGTGGGGGAGCAGACCAGGGGGAGGGTTCCAACAGTCTTGGTCGACTTGGGGTGGTCCTTGGCGTCGAAGGCGATGGTGTACTGGGACCACTTGAGGGGTCTGGAGGTCTCGGTGCTCGGGAGCGCAGCGTTGAGTTCGCGGGCGAACTGCTTGAACTGATTGTTCGACTTGGGCGCTTGAGCTCCGCCGAGGATGCAGGCCATGGCGCCTCTCGGGGCCTGGTAGCCTCCATCTTCCTCGTCGGGGAGGTTGTTGTTCTTCTCGGCGGCGTTGGCTTGAGTGCCCGACGGCTTCTGGTAGCCGCCATCGCGTCTACCCCTGCCGTCTCTGCGGTAGCCGCGACCTCTGCCGTGGCTTCCGCTGCCTTCTCCTCGCTCGCGTTCCCTGCTCAGCCTCTTGAGGTCGAAGCAGTCGTCTGTGGCGTGCCCACGCCTGTTGTGGTAGACGCAGAACGGACGGTGGTCCACCTCTTTGTCGCCGCGCTCGGGAGAACCCCTGCGGGAGCCCTTCGCGTCAGGCTCTGCCGCGAGGACCGCGGTGGCCTTGCGCTTGGGCTCTTCCTTCCTCTTGTGGCTCTTGGACCCCTCGCCAGGGTCGTCCCCCCGCGCGCTCATCTTGACGAAGAGGAGTCCCTCTTCAGCCTTGGCGCACTTATCCGCCAGATCGAACAGCTTCACCACAGAGGTGAGCTTGTCGTGGATGCCGAGCTTCTCGAGCATCCTGCGGTTCGTGACGCCCTCGCGGAAGGCAGCGATCACCTGGGTGTCGGGGATGTTTGGAATCTTGTTCCGCACCTGGCTGAAGCGCTGGATGTACTTGCGAAGAGTCTCATCCTTCTTCTGCACCACAGCGCGCAAGTCGTTGTGGGTGAGTGCGCGCTCGTACGTGCCCTTGAAGTTGGCGACAAACTGCCTGCAGAGCTCCTCCCAGGAGTCAATGGAGTCCTCCGGCAGGTTGAGAAGCCAGGACAGCGCTGAGTCCCTGAGGGCGTGGGAGAACCAGTTGGCCATGACCTTGTCGTCTCCCCCTACAGCCTGGATGGAGGTGGTGTAGAGCTGCAGGAACTCGAGAGGGTTGGTGGACCTGTCGAAGCCCTTGGGGAGCGCTGGCCTGAACTTCTGCGGCCAGACCACACGACGCAGGGCGCGCGTGAAGGCCATGCAGCCTGAGGCATAGGTGGCCGTTCCTCCCTGGAGGGCCCTGCGGTTTTGTTGCCCCGCCTGACCGAGCTCCTCGACGAGGCGGTTCTGGAGGTCGCGGCGTCGCTCCATGCCCACGCGCGTGTCAGGCGCGGTGCGCTGCATGATTTGGCAGTCGTGCGGCGATGAAGCATGGGAGGGAGCCCGCTGTGCCGCGGCCGGAGGTGGTCCTGGCGGCGGTGGGGGCGCACCTGGTGCGGCCGTCCCTGCAGGGCCGGAGGGTACGATGGAGCGCGACGGAGCAGAGCGCGTGGTTGCGATGTCGACGAGGTGGTGGAGGCGGTCCAACCACTGGTCGTGTGCCTCGGCACTTGGCCGGTAGCGGAGGAGCTCCTGGGCCATGAGCAGCGCAGTGTGCGGGGCGGGCTCGTGGTGCTCCCGCGTGGACACGCTCTAGCGTCGGGACGGGTGCGAGGACTCAGCGTCCTCACGGCGCTCAGAGAGGTCCTCGCCGTCGCGCTGGTCTCCGCCGCGATGCTCCTCGCTCTCCGGCTCCTCCACGCGCGGGCCGGTGCCAGCGCGCTCGGTCGTGCGGGGGCGACCACGGCGGCCGCGGGTGGGAGCAGTGCCGGGCTCGGTGTGAGCTCTCTCAGAGGTACGCCGGTTGGCGCGCGTCGCGCGGGTGTCCATCATGGCGCGGAGTTTGGAGGTCGAAGACGCGCCTCAGTCCCCTACCTGGCGCGCCAAATGTCGGAGAGTGACTCCCACGTAACAGGGGTAGTCTCGCCCTGAAGAGAGGTTCGAAGGGGGGACTGAACACAGAGGTCAAACAACCCTCGAGAGGCTCGACGACGGTGCTCGACGGGCCTGGAGAGGAACTATCACGCCAGAGATGGACACCGGCCCGTACCCAAGTTCACGGCCCTCAGGAGGAGGTAAAACCGCTACTCCTGCTTGTCTGTATTGCACTGTGAAGGTTACAGGACAATGAGCTTGCCGAAGGCTCTCTTGAGGCAGTTTGGTGCCTGGAGAGGGACACAATGGTCGTCTTCCTCCTCCAGCAGTCGACTATCCTATGTGTTTAGGGTGCGATTGCGCGATTGGACGATCAGGCGATCCCCTTCTACGGTGGAGCTCCTGCTCCTTTTATAGGTGCCCCGGGCTCCGTCCACGTGCTGGTGGGCTCCCACACGCCAGTCTCGTGGAGGAGCGGGAGTCCACCGCGGCTCGTCCGTCCATGGACGCGGTCCATCCGTGCTAAAGTAGCGCGCCGTGGCCGACAGGCTGCAGGCGGTGCAGAGCGGCTCGCAGGCGCAGCAGAGGTCGTGGTGGAGCCCACGGTGACGATCTTCTTGGAGCGTTGCGCCGTCCAGCCGCTTTATCACCAAAGAGGAAAGTCCTGGCTGTCCTGCCGCAGGCGGCGCGGCTTTGTTGACTCCTTTATCACCAGAACGGCAACTGGGATGCTCGCGTCACCCTGCGGCAGCCGCAGGGGCCATGTGCGTCCTGCAGCGCTTGCTTAGCCGCGAAGTGTCTCCACAGGGCCGTGGTCGCCTGTGGAGGGGTTTCCTGCTGACTTCTCTCTAGGCGGGCTGTGCCTGGGGAGTCTCTTGAAGCGCAGGGTCCTCTTCAGGCCCTGGCGTCCTCTTCAGGCCCTCGAGCGGAGATGTCTCTCGAGGGTCTCTCCAAGCGGTATCTTGGTCCTTAATCATTCCGTCAAAGATCTTCGCGGGCGAGGCCTGTAGGGAGTGGGCCGTGCATACCCCGGTCCTTACTGGGCCGACAGATCCCTCCAAAATACCATTAGCGTTCTCCCTTTGGCGTGCACCACCAATAAAGTTCTACGTTATGAGGCAGGCCGTGACGATCGGGTGTCAGACATATCGTCCTTCGCATACAGTGGGTGTAAGACATGTTTGCACAAGCGTATACGCGGAAGGTTATTATGGCGAGCCTAGCATGTACAGACATGGCCTCGGAACACGGTGACCGAAAGGTTAAGCATGAGTCACAGAGTTGTTGTGATTGACATGTCGATGTCTACCTTTGAAGTTATGTTGCCGGCTCTGACGATGAGGGGTTGCATAATGGATGAGGATCGTGTAATCACTAAAACGATTAGAGGGATATTCGTTTTGAGTGGGAGTTCTGGTAGTTTTATTTTATTAAAACTTGAACCCTATTTTATAATGAACAAAGTCTTTATGTTTTGCAAAACCTTTGTAGATATTAACCAATGTAATAGCCTTCTTTAAAAATTAGGCGCAATCCTGCGATTGAGAAACTTAAAAGGTTGGGTCCAAACTTCATAGTTTTATACTTTAGCTTGAGGATACTCCTTGTTAAAACCATTATCTCTTTGTGATACAATACCCGCTAGGAGATAAACCCGGAGATTCCGTTAACAAAAGGATAATTTGGATTATCAAGTTTTTGTGCGGATAATATCATCATAGTCCAGTGTATGCTATGATCTCTGCCATAGAGAATTAACGGTGGGTTCGAGTTGTTAGATCGCGAACATATGAGATGATCGCTAAACTCAGGATACACCGAAAGTTGGGTTGATGAAGTTTATCAGTACGTTGACTGTTTTTCTTCTCAACCAAGATGGAAGAGAATACACGCATTGAAGGAGCACATGGCAGTCACACTTGATGACACTGGTCATACTCGATGACATTGGTCATACTTGATGACATTGAGACGCCTCGCTCATCTCGATCACTGGATGACATACAACGTTGCCAGATGCAAATGCTTTGTCATAGACTATGTCATGCAAGGGGAATCGTTCACCTTCATGGTTCTTGATTGCGTTGGAAGAATCAAGAAGATGAAACAGATCGCCGGGAAGTCATCAATGTTGATGGTGTATATATAATATACACGTTATGAATGTTTTACCTAAGCAAGTACTCGCAGTAGTGACTAAGTTTTTGATACTAGTCATGTTTTATGAAAACCAGATTTACTACTTGAGTAGCTTGGAAGGATGAGGCGACAATGTGTGTTGATGATGGCAGACAAAATGTTGTGATGGCCATAGACACTCTCCCTGTAGATCTACCATTTGAATAAATTCTTTTATGATCGCCTGTTAGTATGATCGTTATAAGTGTGTTTTCTCTAGCAAGACGATTGTTCATATATGTAAGTGACAAAATCGTTGTCCTATATTTATGAAGTAATGATCATAAGCCGATTTGAATTTAGATGGTAGAAGCTCCCACATTCATAATATTAATGCCAAAGGATACAAACTTAATAAAGACACCAAATTCGTGTGGCACTACCGTTTAAGTCATGTCAATGTTATAGTCAATGAACAAGCTCCATACGGATGGATCTACAAGTTCTTAGATTTGATCTTTTGACACTTGCAAGATAACTAAGACACCATTTTCGGAAAGCGGGCATATAACTTATTGATAATCATGCATATAGATGTATGTGGATCAATGAAGTAATTAACGTGTAGTGGAGACCTTTATTTCATAAACTTCACTGAACGTTTTGAGTATAACTTGTTGAGAATCAAGCATATGGGTGTATGTGAATCAATGAAGTACTTTAACGTATAGTGGAAGTCTTTATTTCATAGACTTCATGAATATTCCGAGTAGATATATGGATATCCACTTAGGAAATATTAGTCTGGAAATTTTGATTCGATCAAACAAGTTCAGAATGAAGTAGGAAAATAAATTTAACAAGAAAAATCAAATTCCTGCGATACAGATCGAGCAAATAAAGATTTGAGTTATAATGTTGGCATATCATTGGAAGACTTGTGAGAAGAGTTCCACAAATTACGTCGCATGGAACACCATAGTGTTATGGTATGTTAGGACGTCGTAATCGCACCCTATCGGATAGTGTGTGGTAAATAAATCTCTTATCGAATTATTGTGATCATTGGAGTCATATGGTAGAAACATAACATTCACGTTAGATAATAGGGAAACCATTTAAATCCATGGAGACAATACCATATGAGTGATGGCATGGCTTTTAGCCTAGATTGTCGTTTCAGCAATTTAGTGTTTCGATGTGATCAAACCTAAAATGGATAAATCTTTGTAGTGTACCGTACCTAAAGAATTAGTTGGGTACATGTCTCACGACATAGGCAAAAACGTTGCTGGAATATACCTTGCAAAAGAAATAGTTTCTTGTCCAAGGGTATAAGTGGGAAAGCAAGTAGAGCAAGACGAAGTTAATGAACTTTCTCTCCAGACATCAGAGTGGCGCAACGGAAAGTGTTTCCGGTGTTATGCTCCTCAACTGGAAAGAAGCTGATGATAAAGATCATGATGCTCTGAGCTCATACTAAGAACGTAGGCGTACGAGGTTGTGTTCCACACTGTGTGGTATGACAATCTTGTTATGAAGGTCATGTTAATGGAATATGGCAGACCTACGAACTGCGAAGAAGAGATGGTAGACCTAAGTCCGAGAAATGGCTATGAGTCATATATGATCCGAGATAAAATCCATGTACGATTACCAGGTAATGACTTGGGAGATCTTCTTGATGGCATCTAAGCTGTTAATAGAATATGGAATTTTATGAGAGAGTAGACACTGATAAGGATCGATTTGTCGTGAAACAGTTCCGACAGATTCAAAAGTTGACCACAACGAGATTTTGTCTCAAGTGGCGAAGCCTAAATCTATTCGGGGTCGTTTAGCAATTACTATAATTTCAAATTGAGAAATTGATAGATGGATAAGGAAACCATGTTTCTTAATGGTATCATTAAGAAAGAGTTGTAATTAGTACAATGAAATGGTTTGTTGATCCTGAGGATGCTAAACATGTATGCAAACTTCAGCTGTCCATTCATGGGCTGAAGCAAGCATATCGGAGCTGGAATCTTCACATTGATGATGTGATCAAAGGATTTTGGAGTTGTCCAAAATAGTTGAAGAAACTTGCATTTGCAAAGAAGTGAGTGGGAGCTAAGTAGCTTTTCTTGATCTTATATGTGGAAGGCATATTTGAGTGGGAGCTAGGTGTCATTCATAATTTTATATGTAACGACATATTGAGAATGATACAGATCCTCTAGTAAAGTATAAAGGATTATTTAAGTGATTAAATTTTCTATGAATGAAGTTAGGAGTATTGGGCATCCGATCTATAATTGTATAGATCAAAAGGGGATTAATAACATTAGGTCGGAATATTTTCCTAGGTTAAGATTCTGAAGTGTTTCAGAATAGAACAAGCGAAGAAAAGGGTTCTTGCTTGTATGACTAGGTAAAATATTAAGTTTATCTTGGCATTTTCAGTGATAGCTAATGAAAGAAAATGATGTTCGACATTCTCTATGCCTCAGACATAGATTCTATCAGACTGAAAGCTCGACTTGGTGTGACCCAAGTTCTTGGTTGAAGAACGGGTTCTAGAGTGATCCTTGTGTGGATCAATGAACAAACGTTAAGTATATTCTTCAGTGTCTGTGAGAACTAAAGATATGTTTGCTGGTAAAGGGTAAGAGTGGAAAGACAACTTGCTGTAAAACGGTTACGATGATGCAAGTTATGACACTGACCCATACGACTAGAAATCTCATATAGGAGGTGTCCTTTATTTTGAAGAAAGACATGGTTAGCTTGCGAAGTCGCATATGAATGCACTGTCGCATAATCTACATAGGTATAGAAATATATGGCAACTTCAGAAGTAGAAAGTGTGATTGGACTGAACAGTTTTCCGAGCATATGTGGTTCCCCTTAATAGATCTCTTAGACTTTTAAGGCCCATGCTACGCGAAGGTTCGAGTCTCACCCCATCGACTAAGATATATTTCACCGTCATCGTAAGATACGGGATGATGTCAAACTAGGTGACATAGAAGTGTTGCAAAGCACATATAGGTCTCAATCTGTGAGATCTGTTGACTGTATTCCTCTTCCACGAGACAAGCATGCACCAAGTTGCTATGGGTGTTGAGCTTTTACCAAGTTGTAAACTAGATTAAGTGTTACTCTAGTGCAAGTGGGAGACTGAGCGAGATATGCCCTAGAGGCACTTAATAAAGATAGTTTATTCGTCATATCTCAATTGTTCATTATATCTTTTATACCATGCTATAACTGTATTAAGCGGAAACATTAATACGCGTGTGGTAGATAAACAACCAGGTCCCTAGTAGCCTCTATCTAACTAGTTCATTGGGCAATTGATGATCGAGGTTTCCCGATCATGTGACATTGATGTCAGTTGACAATGGAGTCATGTCATTGGGAGAATGACGTGATGGACATACCCAATATTTGTAGGACGTAGTCATTACGCATTTGACCGTGAGATCAACTCTTATTGCTATTCCTGAAAGATACTTTGATTGCATCAAACGTCATATCTTAATAGTGTGACAATAAAGGTGTCCCTCTCGGGTATCGGAAGGGAGTATGTTGAGACGAGGGATCAAGAGCGGGATTTGCCAGTCCGCATAGCAGGATAGATACTCTAGGGCCCACTCGGTGAGATTATGTCAAATGAGCTTGCAAGCATGTGACTAGGTCACAGGGACATAATATCATGGACGAGTAGAAGATAGTGTTGTCGGTAACGAGACCAAGCTAGGTATCATGATATCTATGGACGAGTCTCGGACACACTAAGTATCGCCATGGCAAAAGGTTTAAGACTCGACGTCTACGTTCGAACGACAAAGTTATTCATTATCTCACAGTGATTAATTCTGGGTATCCAAGGTCCACGAATTAGTCATTGATCGGAGAGCGTGTCTCGATCATGTCTGGCAAGATCTCGAACCGCTAGGGTAACACACTTAAGGGAAGTCGACAAGTTTAATAGACCGGAAGAAGAAGAGAAATTAACAGAGAGCACCGGGAGCGTCCCGGGAAAGATCCGATGGAGATCGGAGGGCGACGAAATAGTTTTCGGAGCCGGAATAAATTAGATAATGTGTGTTTAATATTAATTAGTGTAATTAATAGTTAAATACATTTTATTTAATGATTTTTGGATTTATTGGCAGCCCCAATTCTAAATGGGCCTAACTTTTGGAAGAAAGGCCTATAGGGGGGAAACTTCCCCCTAGGTGCGAATTGAGAAGGGGGGGGCTGCCCTGGGTGGGCCAATTGGGGCCCACCTAGGGCTGGCGCACCATGAAGGGGGGCGGGCTGGTGTGGGGTTTAGTCCCACACCGCCCAGCCAGCAAGGCTGGTAGCCTCCCTCCACCTATATATAGAGGTGCTCCCATGGCCATTAAAAGACAACCCAATCTCTCTCTTCTTCTCCTTGAAAACGTGATTCCTCCATTGGAGTTGTGCCAAGGTGAAGTTCTCTCCACCATACGCACACCGCCGTGCTGCTGGTCTTCCGGTCCAAGTCTTCCGCTGCTCGTCCCTGGATCGGAGCCCGGAGGTCGTCGTCTTCACCGTACGTGTGTGGATCCCTGCGAGGTGCCACGCTAGTGGTGCTCGGAGGTCTTCTTCCTCTACACGACCTCGAGGTCGTCTTCGTCGGCTTCATCGACAACGCTTGTGCGGGAGCGTAATCCCCGCGTTTCGGTCTACAAGGGTATGTATATCGATCTCCTCCGTATTACTATATCTGCATAGTATAGATCCTGGCTAGTTTAAGGTTATCGTTGTTAGAAAATTTATTGTTTTCTGCCTGCGATCCCCTTCACATACCCTGGGAGGCGCTACTTCCCGAAGTATGTCGACGAGGCAGCCAAGAAGGAGGTCAAGGACATCTTCGGTGTCCTCCTTCTCGATATCTTGCCTCCTCAGGACGACGAGCTCTCCTCCACCTTGATGCTGGACGAGTTTTCCTCATCTTCATCCTCGTCGGAGGAGCCGAAGCCGCCGTCGCCTCCGCTGCTATTGCTGCTGCTCTCCATGCAGCACTCGGTGTGTCCTCCAGCGGCATCGAAGATCTTCACGGAAAGTGTCGCCACTCCATCGTATAGGAACGTCACCTTCTGCTCCCGGGTTAACCGCCGGGAGCGGGAGAACGACTTCCACCCATGGCCCAGGAGCACGGAGACGTCGATGGCGTAATCCGGCCAGGCCCAGGAGGGGCCATTGGGACAACCCTCGACTTGCAGCCAGAAGCCGGGAGGCTTGTCCTCCGCCACGACCATCGAGAAGGAGGTCGGGAGGCACAGGTGACTGCGAAGCTCGTGAGCCAGATCCACCAAGAACTCGAACGGAGCAAAGCTGGTGTGCGCCGAGCTCCTCGGAGGTAGGGAAGCTCTGCCACGGCCGCCACGTCCTCCGCGGTCACCCCGACTGCCGTGGCCTCCTCTTCCTCAACTTCGACATTCGCCGCGGCCGCGGACAGGCAGTCCTTCTCTCGGGGCAGCTTGAACGGCGTGCGCACGTCCTCGCCCCCTTCTTGCTGGCGCCATTATCGCGATGGCTCTGGTAGGTTGGAAAGCAGAGAGACCGGGAATATGGATGGGGTCGAAGGGGTCCTCCCCTGCTTTTATAGCACGGACTCCTGCGCCCACGATGGACTCCTCGTTTTCTCCGTTACCAGAATTCGAGAAGGCCAACACAGTTGTTCCCCCGAGCGGAATAACTTCAAGAAGACCAGGCGCCGGACCCACTTTGACTCTTTTTGGTCATGTCCCCAGCAGTCTCAGAAGACCGAAGCCGTCGGGACCATGCCAGGGGGCTACTGTCGCAGCAGTAGAACATGGGGTTCCCCTGGCGCTGCCTAAGTGGGTCCACCGCCTGTGGGCCCAGCACAAGTATGAACAAGGTTAAGACTCGACGCAAGGCTTGGCGGGCGCACCCGCGCCATACAAGACCCCCCGGGTGCACAGGACCCCCGGGGCCTCCTGCGACCCGGAAGGAACCGAAGACCCCGAGAGCGCGAGTCGCCGGCGGGGCCGAGCTCCCTCTCGGGTACAAGACCGTACAACGAGAAGATAAGGTTTCTACCACCTTCCAGAGGGTGGTGGAAGCCCCCAGAAGGCTTGGGAAGCAAGGCGCGGCCAGGCGACACCACCTACCCACTGTCAGCCCGCGCCAGCCGCTTTCCCCAAAGGCGCCAGAGATCTCAACCACCCGAAGACGGATACTTGGAGGAGAAGAGGCCACGTCGCCGTCTCCACCACGGAGAGGGGTTGCTTCCCGCCAAGAACCCCTCACGCTCCTTGCATGACCTCTGTGGTATCCCCTTTCCCTATAAAAGGAGGACCAAGGGCATGGAGGAGGAGGGACCGGCTCAAGCTAGCTTAAGGAGTAAGCAAGCTCTAGCCAAGGACTGACCGGCGATCCAAGGTAGAAGACAACCACCAAGCTAGGCTAGGAGGAGGAAGGGAAGGAAGGTGATCTCCTCCGGGCAAGGATCTGTCCTCCCACTTCCTCTAGTCGGATCACCCTGCCGGGTACCTCGCCGGGAAACACCATTGTAGCCACACCATGATCCAACCATCTATCCAGACATGCAGGAGTAGGGCTGTTAGCCTTTGGGCGGACCGAACCTGGGTAGATCGCTGTGTGCTTTCCTTGTTTGCGTACCAGGTCGAGATCGGAGAGCGGGAGAGGAACTTGTCCAACGATCGTCCCCCGGGAGATGTTTCCAGCCTCCTTCGCGTCCCTACCGAATCTACAAATGGGGTGCCTCGCATCCCCGGTGTCCATGATTCAAGACACGACACCATGTTTACTTTCTAAATGAAACTAGGCACAATTGTGCGCGAAGACAGTGTGTCAATACAACCACCAGGGATGAATGCTTGCCCAAAATCTTCTCTCGCTCATCGACGGGTGGGCGGCAACGGTCAAGGCATTCAAAATGAAAAGAAAAAACACTTTCACATAGCCAAATAATTTACTGGGTAAGAGCAACTCTAGCATATGCCTAAAACATAGACCGGTCATGTAACATCCCAATTTTTAGAATTGGATGTTTGCATATCATCATGTGCATTTAATTATGGCATAAATTTAAAACATGCATCTGTGTGTTTTGCATTCGATTTTAAAAGGATTAATTCCAAAATCTTATCTTGAAATTTCCCAAAACACCTATATAAAGCAATTTATGTGCTTAGGGACAAATTATATTTTATTTCGGATAAAAGTAGTCCCAAATAATCTAATATGACGGAGGACATTTTTACAAAATTTTCGACTTTGTTTGTTTAAGTTTGAACCTCGAATTCAGAAATTACAAAAAGGTTTCAATTAAAGAAATAAAGAAAAAGAAAAGAATTCAGTAGAGGAGCCAACATGGCCAAAGGAGACAAGAACCAGTTTTCTATTTTATCCGTCACGTTTCAATTCCTTCCTTCTTCTGTTTCTGAATTCCTTTCTTTCGCGGGATGTACAGCACACGAGGAGCCAATCGTTACAATTTTACCCAACTTCCTTGGTACATATACACGGTACTAACTGAATCATGATCCTTTTTCTCATATCCTTGAAAAAATGATCCTTTTTCTCTCTCTCACGTTCTAATTCTTTCCTTCTCTATCTGAATATCTTTTCTTTCTCTGAATGTGCAGTACAACACATCAGTACAGTTGTCGCTTGTTTTTCTGAAAACTGAAATCAGAAACGAAGTCCTGCATGCAGACGTACGTCGTTATACCTAACTGGTTCCCACAAAAATCGCCAATTCCCGTTCGACTTGTTAACTCTTCGCCATCCAAGGCTAGCCGGGCTCTCTATGAATCAGTCGACTAGGAAATACTCCCTCCGTATCTTAATATAAGATGTTTTGGTAGTTCAAATTGAACTACCAAAACATCTTACATCTTATATTTAGTTACAGAGTAAGTAAGATTTATCCCAGTCGAGTACTTTGAGCATGGTCGTGTCAGCCCAAATAAAAGAAAAACGCTTTCGTTAGGCGACCTATCGCGCCCTCGCGCAGGTCGCTCGTAGCAGCGCCGCGCGCCCATCGCTAGCTAGACTCTCGTGTTTCTTTTTCGGCCCACCAGGGTTTCAGCCCAAGTTGTGTGTGTGCGTTATATTTTTTCTGAGCCCAGCGTTGCCTCGCTTGTTGGTCCCACCTCTGGTTGCTTAGTTGTTGTTTCACGTGCATGCATCGGCTTACTAGCTAGCACACTCGTACCGTATAGTCAGCTGTAGCGCTGTTGTTTCTTGCAAACATGCTTACCGGCAATTGCTAGCTCGAAAAAAAATACATATTCCATTTACACATGCACACCTGATTGATGGCTAGTTCATTCACTCCAATTTATCGTGGCGTTCGATTCGCCACGTCATTCGAGCCCAAACATGTTGTGAGTACAGGCGATTTTGAGTAGACAAGCTTCCACCTAGTCGGATACGTGGCCGATGGTGCCGAATCAGCGAGATCGGGCCACCATAGATGATAGTATTACTAAGTTCCTTTCCAATTTTCAAATATTGCTAACTTCCATCAATTTTGTATCAAAGACGCACAAATTTAGTTGAGAAAGCAAATGGAAAATGTTGCAATGTTTTTTGGGGCATTTGTTACAAGTTTGTGTTTCACCTTTTATTTTGATGGTGTATCTAAGCTTCTAAATTGTAACAACCGTGTATTCTTTATATTTCGAAAGCACCTGCTAGATGTTGTAATATATATTGGATTTTGCTTCAGGTTCAATCTACATTTTTTATGTTTGAAATACAAGTTTTTGTTGTTGTTACTGTTTATGATTTTTGTTGAAATAGGTGATAATTGTTGTTGCACATGAGCTAGGCCACTTTCTTAATTGATGCAAGTACATGATTTTTTGTTGAAATAGTTTGTGATTTTTGTTGAAATTGTTGATGATTTTTATTTCAAATTAGTCTGAAGCAAAACGATGTTGTTTAACTACCTTGTTACTGCTAAATAAATGTTGTTTTTATTGTGAATATTAGTGTTGTTTATTGAATTTGTATGTGACTTTGTTGTGAACCAGTCTACAGTAAAAAAATGGTGTTCAACCTTTTCTAAGTAACATTACTTTTTGTAAAGTTACGGGGATTTGTTGTGATAATATTTCTTATACACGGGTTGAAGTATTTTGTTGTTGAAATTGTTTATTTATTTTATTGTGAAGCAATCTGCAGCAAAATATTGTTGTTTAACTATTAAGTTGTATAATTGTTGCAATAATTTGTTTAAAAGTATGTTTCAAGGAGCCTGTGACGATGTTTTTATTCTCAACATTATTGTTGCAATGATAGTACATGCTTTTTAATTTTTGTTATAAAGTAAAAAAAAAATTAGCCGTGCAATGTACCAGCAGCTAGCTAAACTAGGATTCACGCGCTGCATGCAATAGGCAGCATAAGAAGAGAGTGTGTCTCGATTCTCGAAGCATGTGGTAGGGCCCACCAGCATGCTACCCTCCTATAGAAAACTCAGCTGACACGACGCTGCATACTGAAAGCGACATGTCTCACAGGTTGTTTTCCGAGCGTTCGATGCGCGTAATCGCACGGCGCGCGAGGGGACCTACGAAAGGAATTTTTAGGTCAACCTACGGCTAGCGCGCGCCCAATTAAAACGCCGGTTTCATCCCTTTTTTGTTGGGCTTTTTTCCTGTCTGCCTTATTTATTTTTCGTTGTAGTTGGACCGTTTAGAATTTTGTCTTGCACGATGCTTTGGGTACGGTCGTTGGCAGTAGTAGTCCACCGCCCCCGGCGGCACGCCGATGATTCCGGCAGGCTGTAGCCGGTATGCGTCCTCGCAGCACCCATACACCTGCAATGGACAGATACGGCTCGCTTCAAGGTTTAATCAGAAAGACGGCCGGAGTCACACGGCGCTGCGTACCTGGCCGTCCTTGAAGCACTGCAGTGACCTTGCTGGCGTGTCCGGCAAGGGCAGAGGGTCCATCGACACTGTCAAAAGCCAAGAGCTAGCGTCAGTTTACTACTCCCTCCGTTCCAAATTAATTGACTTCTATTTGCCCACATATGTGTATGTCATGTGGGTAAATAGAAGTCAATTAATTTGGAACGGAGGGAGTAGTACAGTAATACATTGGATGGAAACGATAACATTGCACCGCAGCGAGACGTGATACCTGGGTTGCAGCAGGACGTGCAGAGGCAAAGGACGGCGGCTGCGCAGCCGCACCAGCGGCAGCGGAAATAAATCTTATACGAGCGGGTTGACGGGCTGGACCAGGCCGCTGGGCCGACACGTGGCGGCCTGCTGTCCCCGCATGCGCTGTTCTCCCCGCATGCGCTGCCGTGTCGCACGGGCAGAGTGGTCCACGACCGGGTCCAGGGTGCTGGGTCGTATAGGATTCTCCTCCAGCGGCGGCGGCTTAGGCGAGCGGGGAGCCTCATCAGCGAGCCGGCGGAGATCCAGCTCTCTATGTAGTGTCCATGGTGAATGCTTTATAATGGGGGGGGGGGGGGACATGGATGTCAGTTACGTGTAGAGGTTCAACTATATACAACGACAATAGAAAATGGGACACAAAAAATCACTCAGTTACAACCCTATTTGCAACTGACTCCATCTACAGTCAGAGGAGGAGGTTAATTTGAAAATGTCGGTTACAAACCATAATTGAAATAAAAAAATCCTAGTTGCGTGTTGAGTTGTAACTGACTCCATTTTACAGTCCGGGGGGGAGGGGGAGACAGGGATGTCAGTTACGTGTAGAGTTGCAGCTATATGCAACGACAAAACATAAAAATGGGACACCAAAATCACTCAGTTAAAACCCCTATTTACAACTGACTCCATCTATAATCAGAGGAGGAGGTTAATTTGAAAATGTCGGTTACAAACCATAATTGAAACAAAAAAATCCCAGTTATGTGTTGATTTGCAACTGACTCAATTTTACAGTCCGAGGAAGGGGGGACAGGGATGTCAGTTACATGTAGAGTTGCAACTATATACAAAAAGAATAGAAATGGAACACAAAAATCCCTCAGTTTAAACCCAATTTGTAACTGACTCCATCTAAAGTCAGAGGAGGAAGTTAATTTGAAAGTGTCGGTTACAAACCATAATTGAAAATAAAATTCCCAGATGCGTGTTGAGTTGCAACTGACTCCATTTTATAGTCCGGGGGAGGGGGATATAGGGGTGGCAGGTACGTTTAGAGTTGCAACTGACTCCTTTTTTACCGTCGGAGTAGAAGGGCAAGTCAGCTGCGTGTGAAGTTGCACAATGGTGCGAGAAAAATGCGTCACATGCGCCACCATTACCTCGGTGTTGGATGTCGATGTGCGATCGCAGCCACGACTAGACCATATGACGCGCGACATCGACTGCAAATTGTGGAGGTCCCGCAGCGTCAAGTTCTGTGTCTAGTTGCATAACCACGTAAGAGGCATCACATGCACAAAAACGTTATAAAAAGAAAAAATTCAGAAAAATTAAAAAATGCTAAAAACAACAATAAAAAGAAAAGAAAAACCTAGAAACTTATCTCCCTATACGCACGGACAAAAAATAAAAAGAAGTATAAAAACACACCTGGCCAAACCCCCACCATCCACCTCCCCCCCCCCGCACATCACAAAAAAAAATCATAAAATTTCAAGTATTAAAAATTTTTGTACCTAAATGAAAAAACTACAAAATCCAGCTAACCCCTCCAGGTCGAAGGAGCAGAACAACAAAAAAACGAATGCAGAAAAAGGGCTGGAAAAAACGGCGAACTAACGCATGAAGGAGCAGTCCGGGCCGAATCAAACAAACCCCTCCAGGTCGCATGGATCTTCACGCGCGGGCGGATCGGACGGAGCGGAAGCTAGCTGGGCTGTAACCAATTTCACAGCTAGCTGAGAAATAGGAATTCCTCGTCGAAGCTAGCTGGGCTGTATTAATTTATATCACCATGCATAATTAAATGGTTACAACTCGCGGTTAATTTGTGTGAGGATGTTTTTGTGTGGAGTTAAATTCAAAATATATCTTTGAAATATGAGATATTAAAATCAGCAGAGATAAACATTGACATATTGTTTTTATTGGAAGGGTACAACGATGGCATGACGGATACAAAAACAAAAACTGATTAGCGCTGGAAAAAATGTAACCCATATGGCGTTCATATTAGCTTTGTCCAAACGAAGCAACTTCATTCATTCATCATCCATTTTACATCCGGATAATGCATGATATGGCCATTTAGCACAAGTCATAGAGAGGAAAGACCAATGAGAGGCGCTATTAGTTCAACTGGTCTGGTGAACCAAGAAAATCTAGTAGTATGAAAAATATTAGGATGTTCAGATAATTGCACCAGTGGGGTTAGGAGGTATATAGACTAAACTGATTCACCTCGTTGTACAATGGGCTCTTGAGTCCACTTTTCACTGCACAATCAATTTAAACGAACAAAACATACAAATATTGCATTAAAAATTATCCAAGGTGTGTGAGAGATAAACACTTGGTGACAGTAATACTAATAAGGTATCCCATTATGTGTATAACTGAGATTTTGTTGAAAGGAAAGATTTAAAATCCTTGTAAAAATGAACAGTCAACATTTCCCCAATATCCACTCACCATTTGCAAATTGAATACCTATTGCCTCTGAAATTTGACCATGTTTAAGGTTGCTAGGGAAGCCACTGGTTGCAAACCACAGAGAAGCAATGTGATGCAGCAGCTGCAAAGAAAAGGAAGGATGTAAGCATAGGGGATATAAAATGAGATAAATAGATACAAAAATAACTAAATCTTGAGGTTACATGTGGGCTTCATATCGATGTCGATCTCACGACCACGCCCGCGGCCTGTCCGTGCACGCCGCCGCCGCCTCGATCTCCTCCAGTCGAGCTCAGCTACATGGACCGCGACCAAATCCGGCGTGCCCGCCGAGTCCTCTCCAAGCTCCAGCTTCCCTTGCGTCCATGCTCCTCCAGTAGCCCCTGCTCCGCCCCTTCTCACGGCTCCTCCGGCCGTCGGCTACGTCAACTGCTCTGCGCTGCAGGCTGTGGGGGAGGTAGTCCAGGATGCTCCTCCGCACGGGCTGCCTGCTTCACCCACCGCCAAGCTCGCTGTTCAAGCCATGCTCGGCCACCGGAGGTCCGATCCCGCCATTGGCGGAAGAAGGGTGCGGCGCTCCGAAGTCTCGCAGCAGCAACGCACCGAGGTCACGAAGCTCTTCGCCGAGCAATGGCTCACCTCCAAAGTCTCGCCCTTCCTCGCCTCCGCATCTGCCGCCATGGGGGGTGATGCCAAGTCCGCTGCATCTGGAGCTTCCGCCATGGCCACGGCTTCCGAGTCGGGCTCATTGGACTGGGGCTTCGGGATGCCCCGCGCTCCCGCGGCGTGCCAAGCCCCTGCGGCGGTGGCTGCTCCGGCTGAGGCTGGGCCTGCTGGCCCGTCGGCCTCCATGGTTTTGCCGTCCATCGCCTCCACGCTCGCCGAAGCTGTTCTCGCCGCCACGACTCGGTCCCTGCCTGCGACATCCACCCCGCCAGCCCCTGCATCTCCCCGCCTTCCAGCTTCCCTGGCCACGAACGCAGCCGTGGGGACGAGCTCCAGCGGTGCCGGCCCTTGCCCGTCCCGCTCCTGCTGCTCATCCCCGGCAAAGCTTTTGGAGGCCGCCGCGGGTCTGAGCTCTAGGAGCCATGTGTTGTGGTCCTCCCTCACCGACAAAGAGGATGACAGTGAAGAAGAGGAATTGGCTCCATTGACGCCATCGGCTGCCAGAAGCTTGTTGCCAGAGGTTCAACCGGCTCAGCCCAGCGTGGTTGACACGGGCGGGGGCTGGCAAGATGTGCAGCCCCGGCGCGGTCGTCGCCAGCCGACGTCTCCGGCTACTGCATTACCCCCTCGCCCCATGCCGGCATGGCTCTTCGGCAGGTGTTGTAGATGCCTTGTTCATGGGCATCGTGCGGTTGTTTGCAGAGGTCCTTTCCGGTGCTCCCGTTGCTTGGAGAACGGCCACCGTAGGCGCGAGTGTCACAATCCATGGCGTCCTCTCAGCTCTTTGGCATGCCTTGCCGCGCCACCAGGGTTGGACGCCGATCATCGTCATGCTCCAGCTTCATGTGAGGGTCTGAGAGGATCTATGCTCCCTGCTGAGCCGCTTCGCCGTGAGTCTTGGGCTTCGGTTGTTTGTCCTACCACAGGCTCGGCAGCCCCGTCCGATGTCATATTGCAATCCACTCTGGCAGCCCAGGCTAATCAATTGCATGCCTACCTGGTGCGGATTGAGAACTTTCTGGAGCGGGCGGAGATTGCTCTGTGCAAGCTCTCTCTTGTGCCGACTATGTTGAAGACTATTCCTACGCCGTGTCCTCTTCGTAAGGTTGGTTTTGTCTCCACAGAGGATGAGGGAGAAGAGCTCTATGGTTGTTTCTCTCCTCGTGGTGCTGGGAGTTCATCGTCATTACCCGTCTTGTCATCTGTCTCGTCTATCGCTGATGGCGAGGTCAACCCTATGGTCGGGGCTCAGGTCATGCCCGAGGTTCAGGAGGTTTGTGTGAGCCCTGTTTTGCCTCCGTCAGTGGAGCATATGGCTGTGAACTTGTCGACGACGACCATGAGCTCACCTGAGTGCTCAGAGGTAGATGCCATGCCCATTCCAACCCGGGCGACACATAATGATGATGTTCTATTCGCGAAAGAGCTTTGCAGCCTGCTGAGCAATGTGGAGGTTGCTATTCCTGGATATGGGAAGGCAATTGCTTGCCTCCTAACTGGGTCAACAATCAAGGGTAAAAATAAGAAGGTGAGTGACTGTTCTCGGTCCGGCAACTCAAAGGGCAAGTTGCTCAGATGCAAAGGCAAGATAGGCGGCGCCGTAGGAAAGGCACCCATGGCTACTTGATGGATGGTTGGCTAGTTCTTTTGGTTTGGGTATCCTATGGCGTTGGTGTTGCTCATTGCCTCTCTCGTTATGTTGTTCTCGTCAAGACTTCCATTGTGTCATGCTGGGTTGCAAGGAAAGGTCTCGTTTCTTTTTGATTGTTGAGACCATTTGAGGTGGTCAGATTGTCGGTTCGTGGATGTGATGTGTTGGGCGAGTTTGTGAGCGGTCGAGTTGCTTCTACTTGTTGCCATAGGTGTTGTCTTTGTGCAAGTACATGGTGTTGATGTTCATTGTATGGTTTTCGCCCGGTTTCTTCCACTAATAAACCGGACACCTTCTTCTTAATAAATATAAGGCAAAGCTTTTGCCTTCGTTTCAAAAAAAAAAAAATTATGCACTTCTGCCCGAACAAAACTGGGAATAAACCACTGAATATTGACGCAAATTTTACCGTGTGATCCTTGATACCAAAGCCCAAGCAGATACTGCGGTACTTTGTCCAAATCTGCAATTAGACTGAATAACAAAGCACAAGAAACAGGTAGCAGAATTATTTATTTGGAATGTTTGCCACTACAAATGTGAAAATAGTGGCGAAACTTGGTATTTCTTCAAGAAAAACAAAAATGTATTTGTGTTACCTATAGGATACCTTTTACCTTTCTCTATTGTCTCTAATTATCAGCAGGTAGAACATGGAGTAACATCCCCAGAGGAGTCAACAAATGTATGTAACTTTCCAGCGTAGCCAAAAGAAGTCACACGAATAAGCTAAGTTGTGTTAATAGACTCCATGGAAGATATATGTACGGTGTACCTGGCATATAAAGTCGAGACTCAACAATAATTTGACCAAGCAAATCAGTAAGGTTTCTATGGTAAAACTGCTAACTGAATGTCCAGAGTCCTAGCTAGCTTCAGGCCATAGAGGGTGAATCTGCAACAAAAACGAATAGTGCATCTAGGATAAACGGTGCATGCTAGATAGAGGGAGTATTTGTGGGATTTTCCAGATCAGAACATACCCAAGTAACTGTCAGGGACCCAGTCGGCAAGGCACGATACTGGAGCAGGGCACAGGCACCCATATCTGGTTGGAGACAACAGGAATGGAGCAGAGGTGAGCACATCCCGTCGCGTGGAGAAGAGAAGTGGTGGAGATGAAGGAGGAATGGTATCTTAAGTAGAAAATAAAGAGGGAAATCAATCAGCGGGGGGTAATTAAGGAGATTAATAGACCGGAGAAGACAACGGGGCCACCGCAACACGCCCTGTTAGCAGATGATATGGTACTTTTCTCAAAAAAAAAAAGCAGATGATATGGTACAACCGTTTCTCGCGGTAATTGCCGAGGAGAGGAAGAGAATGGACATTGATTGAGAGGATGAAACTTCCATGGCGCTGGTCGGTGCAAGAGAAACAGTGGTGGGCCGGTTATGTCTATTAGATATGGGCTGATAAATGGGTTGCATGTGGAGTGGTCCGGCCAGAAATAAACGCAGAGTAATTTCTCAAAGAAAATAGAACGGCAAAATAAGAAGAACGGCAAAATAAGATGACGTGGATGTGGTGGGCCTGCTTAGGTGGCATAGCTGCATGTTGAGAGAAATACCCTTAGAGGGTTGCTCCCATTTATATACTATAGATTCCCTCACCCCTCCGTTCCGTTTTTCCGCTTATCACGAACCCTCACCGCCTTTGCCGCCGCTCGGAGCTTCACAAGGTTATTGCTGCCAGGGGCGGAGCCAGGATTGGCTAATTGTGCATGTTCAGAGGGGCCGGTTAGAACAAAGTAAATAAAAAACTGCACTGTTCATACTGATTTTGGAGCAAATCCATGGTGTTAGGGGGGGGGGGGGGCAGGGCCCCTGCTGGTCCCCCTGTCTCCGCCAGTGTTGCTACCACCAATCGGGAGCATCCGAGCCCTTCTACCCTATCCCCTATAGTTCTTCTTTCACATATGCCCCGTTTCTAACGTTTCAATCTTAAAATCATGCACTAGACGAATCGTCGTCGGAGTTTTCGCCGGAGAATCGTCTTGGGAAGTCACCACCGCCTCTGCTCAGGGCTAGGAGAGGAGGAGAAACGACCCTTCCGTGACCAGATGCACCGCCTGGACCACTCCCTCGAGCTGTACGACGACCGTAGCACTGTCAGGCGCCAGCATCAACCCCGAACTGCTCTCTGCCATTACCGGTAAGCAGCAGCGATCCCATCAGGAAGAAACACAGGAGCCGTCAGATCTTGTTTGGATGGTTAGATTAGATCATACATGCTGAAGGGGTATGGACGAATCAGGCGCCGCCGTGTGGCAAGCGCCCAGTCAGCACCTATGTCGGCCCAGTGGATTCTAGGGTGTGCAGAGCCCACTCTCAACGGCCCTCACACGCGCCGATGTCGACGAGACGACTAAGGACCAAGCAGAACGCTTGGGGAGACCCCCGAGGGGAGAGCCCCCTCGAGGGGACTTGAGGAGGCAGCGAAGGGCCTGAAGGGGCTCCCCCTGAGGCTGCCCCCCGGCAAGGCTTTCTCCCCCGAAGGGGAGTCAACGCAACTCCCACCACAGGGCCTCCCGGGCCCTGCGGGGATGCTTCGCCACGAAGTAACCGCTGCAGAGCGCACATGGCCTCTGCAGTAGCCGCAGAGTGACGCGCGCGTCTGCGCGCGATGACGACGGCGCCGCAGTTGCCGCTCTGGTGATAAAAGGAGTCAACAAAGCTCTGTGTCCCCTGCGCCGCCAACAAGGCTTTCCTCTTTGGTGATAAAGCAGGTGGCCGGCGCAACGCTCCAACGGCGACGTCACCGTGGGCACCCCCACGGTCTCTGCAGTACCAGCTGGCCGCTCTGCAAAGACGGCGGCTGCCCTGCCACGAAGACAGGCCTTACGACTATGGACCGAGTCCATGGGCAACCCCGCTGCAGTGCACCCCGCTCCACCATTTCGTCGCCATGTGGGAACCATTCCACTGCGCAAACCGCAGGGACGAGGCCCGGGGCGCCTATATAAGGAGCAGGAGCACCACCGTAGCCAAGGATCGATCACTCATCCATTGACACCCCACGGTAGCTTAGCCAAGCCCAGCGAGCCCGAGGAGGTAGAAGGCCCGAACCTTCCCCCTCCGAGCTCCGCACTGCCTCGCGAGGGCCCGCGGCAAGCTCTTTGTACTATAGCCCCTACTGAGCAATACAGACAAGCAGGAGTAGCGGTTTTACCTCAGCCTGAGGGCCGTGAACCTGGGTACGGGCCGGGGTCCATCTCTGTCGTGCTGTTCCTCTACAGGCTCGACGAGCACCGTCGCCGAGCCGGTTGAGGGTTGTTGACCAACGTGTTCAGTCCCCCTCACGAACTTCTCCCCCGAGAGTGGTTATCCCTGTTCCGTGGGAATCACACCTCGACATTTGGCGCGCCAGGTAGGGGGGCTGAGGCGCGTCTTCAACCTTCAGATGGCTTTCCGCCATGGCGGACACCCGCACGACGCGCGCCAACAGGCACGCAGCTGACAGGGCTCACACCGAGCCCGGCACAGCTCCCACCCGTGGCCGCCGCGGCCGCCCTCGCGCTGCCGAGCGCGCCAACACCGGCCCGCATGTGGAGGAGCCCGAGAGCGAAGAGTACCATGACAGCGACCACCGCGACGACAGGGACGTCCCCCCGGAGCGCAACGACGATGCTGAGTCTTCGCATCCGTCACGGCGCCAAGGCGCGTCCTCTCAGGGACGCCCAGAGCCCACGCCGCACACCGCGCTCCTCATGGCCCAGGAGCTCCTACGCTACCGGCCTAGCGCTGAGGCCCACGACCAGTGGTTGGACCGCCTCCACCACCTCGTCAACGTCGCCACCACGCGCCCCGCCCCGTCGCGCTCCATGGTCCAGCACTCCGGCCGCGCGGGAACGGCTGCACCAGATGCGCCTCCGCCGCCGGGACCGCCTCCGGCCGCAGCGCAGAGGGCTCCCTCTCACGCCTCCTCGCCGCACGACTGCCAGATCGTGCAGCGCACTGCGCCTGACGCGCGGGTGGGCATGGAGCGCCGCAGGGACCTCCAGAATCGCCTCGTTGAGGAGCTCGGCCCGGCAGGGCAGCAGAACCGCAGGGCTCTCCAGGGAGGAATCGCCACGTACGCCTCTGGCTGCGTGGCCTTCACCCGCGCTCTGCGCCGCGTGGTCTGGCCGCAGAAGTTCAGGCCGGCCCTCCCCAACGGCTTCGACGGGTCGACCAACCCTCTCGAGTTCCTGCAGCTCTACACCACCTCCATCCAGGCTGCAGGGGGAGACGACAAGGTCATGGCAAACTGGTTCTCCCACGCGCTCAGGGACTCCGCGCTGTCCTGGCTCCTCAACCTGCCTGAGGACTCCATTGACTCCTGGGAGGAGCTCTGCAAGCAGTTCGTCGCCAACTTCAAGGGCATGTACGAGCGCGCACTCACCCACAACGACCTGCGCGCTGTGGTGCAGAAGAAGGATGAGACCCTCCGCAAGTACATCCAGCGCTTCAGCCAAGTGCGCAACAAGATCCCGAACATCCCTGACACGCAGGTCATCGCCGCCTTCAGAGAGGGCGTCACGAACCGCAGGATGCTCGAGAAGCTGGGCATTCACGACAAGCTCATCTCTGTGGTGAAGCTGTTCGACCTTGCGGACAAATGCGCCAAGGCTGAAGAGGGACTCCTCTTCGTCAAGATGAGCCAGCGAGGGGACGACCAGGCTGAGGGCTCCAAGGGCCACAAGAAGCGCGAGGAGACCAAGCGCAAGACCACTGCTATCCTAGCAGCAAAGCCAGCCACCAAGTTCGCCCGCAGAAGCTCCCCCGAGCCTGGCGACAAGGAGGCGGACAACCGTCCGTTCTGCGTCTACCACAACAGGCGTGGCCACGCCACAGACGACTGCTTCGACCTCAAGAGGCTGAGCAGGGAGCGCGAGCGAGGAGAAGGCAGCGGAAACCGCGGCAGAGGCCGCGGCTACCGCAGAGACGGCAGGGGCAGACGCGATGGCGGCTACCAGAAGCCGTCGGGCACTCAAGCCAACGCCGCCGAGAAGAACAACAACCTCCCTGACGAGGAAGATGGAGGCTACCAGGCCCCGAGAGGGGCTATGGCCTGCATCCTCGGCGGGGCTCAGGCGCCCAAGTCGAACAACCAGTTCAAGCAGTTCGCCCGCGAGCTCAACGCCGCGCTCCCGAGCACCGAGACCTCCAGGCCCCTCAAGTGGTCCCAGTACACCATCGCCTTCGACGCCAAGGACCACCCCAAGTCGACCAAGACTGTGGGAACCCTCCCCCTGGTCTGCTCCCCCACCATCAACAACATCACCGTCTCCAAGACGCTCATTGATGGAGGAGCAGGCCTGAACGTCATCTCTGTTGAGACCTTCGATACGCTTCAAGTGCCCTACGAGTGGCTTATGCCCTCCAGGCCGTTCACAGGGGTCACCAGTGGTTCCATCGAACCCCTGGGCCAGGTCAGGCTAGCCGTCACCTTCGGCACGCAGAAGAACTATCGCACAGAGCTGATCGACTTCGACGTCGCCCACATCGGCCTGCCGTACAATGCCATCCTCGGCTACCCCGCTCTCGCGAAATTCATGGCCGTCACGCACCATGCCTACAACATGGTCAAGATCCGCGGCAGCGCTGGCACCATCGCCATCCATGGTCATATCCTGGACGCCACGCGCGCTGTCGAGAGCGCCTACAAGGCAGCTGCCATGGCATTCCCGGCTGACGAGGACATGGAGCCTCTCGAGAGGCCCAAGAAGAAGAAACAAGTGTTCTCTCAGGAGCAAGCTGCCATGAAGAAGGTGTCGCTGAGCACCAGTGGCTCGGGGGCTGAAGGCTCGGGGGCTAGCGTCACCATAGGCGCTGCCCTGCCTCCCAAATAGGAAAGCGCGCTCGCCGCCTTCCTTCGGGTAAACTCTGACATGTTCGCATGGACTCCGTCAGATATGTCCGGTGTACCGAGGGAGGTGATCGAGCACCACTTAGCCGTGTGTCCAGACGCACGACCCGTCAAGCAAAAAGCACGCAAGCAAGCCCCCGAGAAGCAAGCATTCATCGTCAAGGAAGTAGAGAAGCTAAAGGCGGCGAAAGTCGTCCGCGAAGTCGCGCACCCCACTTGGCTCTCCAACGGCGTGGTTCTCCCTAAACCCGCTGGAGGAGGCCGACTCTGCATCGACTACACCGATGTCAACAAGACCTGCCCCAAGGACCCATACCCCATGCCGAGGATAGACCAGATCGTGGACTCCACCGCTGGCTGCGACCTCCTCTGTTTTCTGGACGCCTTCTCTGGTTACCACCAGATCAAAATGGCTAAAGAGGATGAGGAGAAGACAGCATTCCTCACCCCCTGTGGCGTGTATTGCTACACATGCATGCCCTTCGTCCTGAAGAATGCTGGCGCCACTTTCCAGAGGCTCATGAGGATCGCCTTGGGGGCACAGATGGGCAGGAACGCAGAGGCCTACGTCGATGACATAGTGGTCAAGTCTCGAGAGGGAGACACCCTCTTGAAGGATCTCGGGGAAACCTTCGCCAGCCTGCGCAAGGTGAACATCAAGCTGAACCCCGCCAAGTGCGTCTTCGGGGTCCCTTCAGGCAACCTCCTCGGATTCCTGGTGTCCCACCGCGGCATAGAAGCAAACCCTGACAAGATCAAGGCCATAGAAGGAATGCAACCTCCTCGCCGGCTCAAGGAAATGCAGCGCTTAGCAGGCTGCATGGCTAGCCTGGGCCGATTCATCTCCAAGTTCGGCGAGAGAGCCCTGCCATTTTTCAAGATCATGAAGAGATCTGGCACATTCAAGTGGACCCCTGAGGCGGACAAGGTCTTTGAGGACTTAAAGAAGTATTTGGCCAGCCCACCAGTCTTGGTGGCCCCCAGGATAGGCGAACATCTGAAGCTGTATCTTTCAGCCACTCCTCAGACCGGAAGCGCCGTCCTGGTGGCCGAGAGGGAAGAGCCTGTCCTCCCCAAGAAGAGCACTGCCACTCCAAGCCCAAAGCCCCCCGACAAGGATCTCGTCGAAGGAGCAGCCTCCACAGACCCACTGCCAGGCCCACAGCCTCAAGTCGAGCCTGCTCCCGGCACCCCTGTCGAGACCCCCCAGCAGGCGGATCTCGACAAGTGCCCTGAGGAGCCTACGCAGGGGGCTGACGCTGCAACCCCACCGACAACCCTTCTCGAGCACCCTGTCTACTTCGTCAGCACGGTGCTGCGGGATGCTCGGGAGCGGTACCCGATGCAGCAGAAGCTTCTCGTCACTCTCCTCATCGCCTCCAAGAAGCTGCGACACTACTTCCAGGGCCACCCCATCACGGTGGTCACTTCTTTCCCCCTGGAGCAGATCCTGCGCAACCCCAACGCCACAGATCGTGTCGCGGGATGGAACATAGAGCTGCAGCCATTCAACTTGCCCTTCGACACCACAAGAGTCATCAAGGGGCGAGCGCTGGCTGATTTCGTCGCCGAATGGACTGACCCAAGCCCTGAAGAGCCTCGGGGGGAAGAGGCTGAGCCCGCTGGAGACACAATGCCCAGCCACTGGACCATGCACTTCGACGGAGCCTTTGCCTGCCGCAATGGCGGGGTAGGCGTCGTCCTGACTTCGCCCAAAGGCGACAAGCTCTACTACGCTGTCCAGTTATGCTTCACGATTGACA
The DNA here is from genome assembly GCA_026929855.1 of Poa annua. Taxonomy (NCBI): domain Eukaryota; kingdom Viridiplantae; phylum Streptophyta; class Magnoliopsida; order Poales; family Poaceae; genus Poa; species Poa annua. The sequence continues at coordinate 61,298,998 of CM049434.1, forward strand.
AGATCTCCAACAACATCGCTGAATACGAGGGCCTCCTCGCCGGCTTAAGGGCCGCCATCGCTCTAGGCGTCAAGCACCTACTCATCAAGGGCGACTCCCAGTTGCTCGTCAACTTCTCCAACAAGAGCTACACGCCTAAAGACGACCACATGGCAGCATACCTTGAAGAGGTCCGCAAGCTCGAGAAGCACTTCAGGGGCATGGAACTCATGCATATCCCAAGGAAAGAGAACCAGGAGGCCGATGACATCGCCAAGCGAGCCTCGCGAAGGCAACCCCAGCAGGCCGGCGTCTTTGAGGAAAGGCTCGCCAAGGCATCCATCAAGCAGCCTCGAGAGGCCACAGCCGCAAGCACAGATGAAGCACTCCCACCACCTCCTGAGTCTGGGGCCCCCGATTGCGGCCCCAGCACAGGGGAGCGTCTGTTGCTGACGGCAGCCCACCAAGCCACAGGCTGGATTGACGAACTCAAGGACTACTTGGCGAAGGGGATCCTCCCTGAAGAAGATGCAGAAGCAGAACGAGTCGCTCGACAGGCGAAATCCTACTGCATCCTTGAGGGAAACCTCTATCGCAAGCGCCCGAACGGCATCGCGCTCAAATGCGTCCCCCCCGAGGAAGGCCAAACGCTGATCAAGGACATCCACAGCGGGGAGTGCGGCCACCACTCGTGTGCGCGCACCCTCGCAGGCAAGGTCTTCAGGAGCGGTTTCTACTGCCAGTTCCACGCCAAGCAAATTCATCAGCCGGCACTGGGGCTCCAAACCATCCCGCTCTCCTGGCCGTTCGCGGTCTGGGGGCTGGACATCTTGGGCCCCTTCCCGAAGTCGCAGGGGGGCTATCGTTTCCTCTTCGTGGCCGTCGACAAGTTCACCAAGTGGGCCGAGGTCGAACCAGTGCGCACCATACCAGCCGGAGCCGCGGTGAAGTTCATCAGGAGCCTGGTCTGCCGCTTCGGTGTGCCTAACCGCATCATCACCGATAATGGCTCGCAATTCACCAGCGGCATCTTCCGAGTCTACTGCGACAAGCTCGGCGTCAAGATCTGCTTCGCCTCGGTGGCTCACCCACGCAGCAATGGTCAAGCCGAGCGAGCAAACGCAGAAGTCCTCAAGGGCCTCAAGACCAGAAGCTTCAACATCCTCAAGGGGCACGGCAAGGGCTGGATAGATGAGCTCCCATCTGTGCTCTGGTCCATGCGCACAACCGCTTCAAGGCCTACAGGCGAAACGCCGTTCGCCCTTGTCTACGGAGCTGAAGCTGTCCTCCCCGCAGAAATCAAGCATGGGTCCCCACGGGTCCTTGCCTTCAACGAGGACATCCAAGAGGGCCTCCACAACGACGACCTACTGTTCCTCGAGGGACTGCGCCGCCACGCCGCCCTCAGAGCGGCGAAGTACCAGCAAGATCTGCGACGCTACCACAGCCGCCATGTGCGCTCGCGCACCCTTGAGGCGGGTGACCTCGTCCTCAGGCGAATCCTCTCCAGGGAAGGTCTCCACAAGCTCTCACCGATGTGGGAAGGCCCCTACAGGGTCTCCCACATCGCCAGGCCTGGTGCAGTACGCCTCGAGACCGAAGACGGCATCCCCGTCAAGAACCGTGGAACATCGCGCATCTGCGCAAGTTCTACCCGTGATCATAGTCACGCCAGGCATTTTTTGTCTCTAGAGGGAAGCTCACGGCTTCACCTCCAAGCTCCTCAAAGCTTCTCCCGAGGCTCAGCCCTCTGAGCTCTCCTGCTAATGAGCCACCGCAGGCCGCAGTGAACCTCTGCCACTAATGGGTGGTCCCCATGCCTCGACATGGAAGGAACGTTAGCTTGGCAAACCCAAGTGTAATGAACCGAATTCGTTCCCAAGTGAACATTGCGCCCAGGCGCCATTTTCGTTCCAAGTGAACTATGCGCTAAGGCGCCATTTCGTTCCTAAGTGAACTCAGCGCTGAGGCGCCGCTGTGTAGTATTTTGATGGCAAGTTTTACTTTCGTCATTTACTTTCAAATGTGCGCTTATATTCTTCCCATGCGCACCTCGCGAGCGGGGGCTGAGTACGGTGCCTGTGCCCAAGCGCACCCCAGTAGCACTGCAAAATCCAAGGGACCCTGAGCTCTGGCTAAAGGGCATGCTCCCGGATACACGCCACCTCTCCAAAGGACCTTGGTACTCTCTCTCCTCGCGAGGCACCCATGAGGAAACCTATAAGCGCGCATAAGTCCTTACTACTATGCTCTAGCGTTTTGGTTCGCCTCTCTAACATCCACAGGGAACGAGAGTCTCTCCAGGCCTGTGGAGGAAAAACTCGGCCCCTGAAGGGAAGGACATCGCCAGAGGAGTCCCACGCAGGGCGACAAGCCTCGCGAAGCTAAGTTCCCTATTCACATCAAGAGAACCCTTGCATCTCTCTCACGAGCACTCTGCGTCCCTCGAGTGGTCCTTTCCCTCACCCTCCATGGGCTGCTTGCGCGTCAAAGGGGGGCCCTCAGCATCGCGACTCGAGGGCTCTTACCTCTCTAAGCCTTAAACTCCCCTCGGCCTTGCCGAGTCATTGTTCGAGCATACCGCAGCGGCGGAGTCATAGTGCGAAGAGAAGGGTCCAGCGACGCAGAGTGAAAAAGACATGGAATGGAAGCAAAGGCTCCTCGAGGGGAGCACACACAGACTTAGCAGCACTTGTTAGAAAGTTAACAAGTATATTACAGGCTGCAAAACGAAAGTCTTTAAAGCAAATGCCCCTACAGCGCTGCAAGCGCACTACATTGGAGGAGAGGATCTCAGGAGGAAGTTAGGCAGAGGCCTCGCCGTCGTCCTGGCCGGATTCTTCTCCTTCAGGCCCGCTCTCTTCGCCGTCGTCCTCATCCTCCGCCGCGGCCCGCTTGAAGCGGCTGCAGAAGTCGTCCACCTGGTCGCGGACGGAGTTGGAGGCCTTCCACCCTTCCTCCCCCTCGAGGGGCTCGGTCACCGTGGCAAGGTCGAACCCGGGCTGGAGGTGCACGAGGTTGGAGAAGATGCGGTCCACCGCCACCGCCAGGAGCTGGCGGCACTCCTCCTCGACGACGTCGCGGAGCTCCGCGGCGGGGCCCTCGAGCGCCGTGAAGAGCTGCTCGAAGTATAGGAGGTAGGTGGCGGAGTCGGAATGGCCTTGAGCTGGGACGGACGGCGCTTCTGCACCCAACTTCGCAGCGAGCTCGCGGCCCCAGCGCGCCAGGGACAGGAACATACGCTCCCGCTGCAGCGACAGCACCTGCGCCGCCTTGGCGCTCTCGGCCGCCTCCACCGCCTTCTCCACGGCAGGACCCACCTGCTGGTTCATATCCTCCATGTCCGTCATGAGGGAGGTGAGGTCCTGCGCTGTGCGGTCGCGCGCCTCTTCAGCAGCGCGGCGACGGTCCACCTCGCGCCCAAGGCGGGCGCTCAGGGTGGTGTTCGCCTTCTCCAGCTTATGGATGCGGGCGGCGTCCTCGTCGCGCCTCTTCTTGAAGCGCTCCTCCTGCTTGGAGAACTTGTCCTTGTAATCTTGGGAGACGGCGGCGCGGAGCTCCTTCTCCTTCTCCTGGAGTTTCTTCATGGCCTCCTCCTTCCGCTCCGCTAGCCGCGCGTTGGCACGCTCCACGCTCCCCTTGTGGGCGGCCACTTCGCGCTCAAGCTTGCTGAGCGCCGCTGTCAGGCTGTCCTCGCGGGCCTCGAGGGCAGCGCGCTGCCCCGACAGCTCCTGCTCCCTCAGCGCCAGCTGCTCGTCGCGGCGGCGCACGTCCTCCTCACGCTCGCCAAGAGTCCGCCCTCTGACCTCCAAGCTCGTGCGGACCTCGTCCAGCGCGGACCGCACCGTCTCGGAGTCGGCGAGAATCTTCGTCTCGAGCTCGACGAGCTCGCCGTGCTTGGCCGCCAGAGAGTGTTCCACGGCCTCCCGCTCTGCCCTGGCCGCGGCCAAGTCTTCCGCCGCGGCCCGGCGCTCGGCCTTCAGGGGCTGTAGAAGCTCCTCGGCGTCGCGCATGGCGCCCTCGCGGACCTCCTCGGCGAAGCGTATCGCCTCCTCGCGCTCCTCCCGCAGGGCCAAGTCGCTCTGCCGGCGAGCCTCCACAGCCGCGTGAAAAGCGGCCCAAGCCCCCGCGAGCTCGTCCCGCTGCCGGGCAAGCTCCTGGTCCTCCAGGGCGAGATGGGCCTCCAGCCCCTCTAGGGACTCCTGCACCAGGCGGAAGGCAACGTCTCGGCGCCCTCGGCTCCAGTCCCAGCCGCCAAGGGCGAGGGCCTGCGTGGCACTGAAGGCCCTGCGCCCGCGTCGAGCTTGGTGAAGGTAGCCTCCGCGTGGGCCTGGGGGCTTGGAGGCAGGTCCTCCGCCTCAGCGCCTGCATCCTGCGCCCCGGTATCGTCCCGCTCGGGCGGCACTTCCTTGCTCGCTTCCGGGGCAGAGAAGGTCTGCCCAGTCGCCGATGCCTCCTCCTCCGCCGTAATGTTTGGCGGGGAGGGGGGAAGATCCTCCCTGCTGGCCTTGGGAGGGCTCGGGACTGGCGGGGCGCCAGTCGCAGCTTCAGGTTGCGCTGGAGGGGTGGCTGCGCGGGGCGGAGTGGGTGCCCTCTCCATCTGCTCCTCCACGTGCTCCTCCTCCGGGGGCGGCGCGTGTGCCCCCGTCTGGGGCACTTCCTCCTGAGGGCCCGTAGGAGTCTCCTCCTCAGGCCGAAAGACCTCGTCTGCCGCGGCCTCGTCCGCCGTAGCCTCGGGCGCGGCCTCAGGAGCGGCCCTCTTCACGTCCGCGGCCTTGCGGAGCCTTCGGCGCTTCGCAGGCGCTGGGTCGCTGGCGGAAGGCAGGAAAATCGATCAGGGGAGGAGACAAGCAGAAGATTGAAGAAAAAAAGACAGAACTCAAGAGCACTTACTTGGACTTCTTAGCGCGGGTGTCAACCCACGCCATACCTGACGCGCGCCACGAGGGCGCGGTCCGAGCTCCTGACCCTTCAGGAGGCGTCTCAGCCTTCCTCTTGAGGGGAGCGCTCGGGGGCTCCCCGGCAGGCCTGTCATGGGCCGCCTTGGTCCGTGGCTCTTGGCGCCCAGCCTCGGCCTCCTCTCCATCGCTGGACGAGAGCTCGTAGACCTCCCCCGCGGGGGGCGCGGCTCTGGACGAACTTTCCACGCCTGCGGAGGGCATCGCCTCTGCCTCCGCATCGCCCTGCTCCGTGTCGCCATGCTCCGCGTCTGACGCGTACGGAGACTCGGCAGCGTCCCCATCCTTCGCCATGGGCATGGGCCCGTCCTCTTCCTCTTCCCCCGCCAGGCCCAGCGCGGTGAATGTGGGCATCTGCTCCAAGATGGCCTGGCGCTGGTCCGGGACCTGGTACAGGGGCCTTATCACCGCGGGAACCGCCGCGGGCACGTCTGGGTTGACGAAAAGACCGCCCATGATGGTGGCGACGACGGCGGGGCGATGGTCGCAGGGGTGGAGCCGTATCGGGTCCATGAGCCCCGAGTACACCCACATCGCCTTCTTGTGCGCCTGAAGGGGGGCGATGCGGCGCCTCACGAACTCCTCCGCAACCATTTGGCCCGTGAGGCCGTTCTCTCGGAGCGTCCTCAAGCGGCCCACGAGGCCGGCCACTTGCGGGCCCTTGAGGGCCTGCTTGCCCCAGTGGGTGTTCTTCTTGGGAGGCGCATCTGGGACGTCGAGGAGGGAGCTCTGTGACGGGACGCCGATGAGGAACCACTTCTGCCGGAAGTCGTCCACTTTCTTCGACACCGCCGTGACGGGTTTGTCGTCGCTCCACGACATGGGGATGTAGACGTCCCCCATGCCGTCCGCAATGCGGAAGGACACACACCCCGTCCGCTCAGCCTTCGCGGTGTTCCGGAGCGCGTAGAAGCTCCGGAAGAGGGCCACCGAGGGCTGCACCCCCAGATACGCCTCGCACAGGTAGGCGAAGATGGAGAGGATGAGGATGGCGTTGGGGTGAAGGTGGAGAAGGTGGATCTGGTAGAACTCCAGGACAGCCTCAAGGAAAGGCGAGTACGGAGGCACCAGCCCAGCAAAGAGAGTTTGGAGGAAGATGGGGTGAAAACCCGCCGGAAAGCGGCCGAACCTCGCGGCCTGAATGGCGCTGGCGCCGTGCTCATTGTTCTTCCCGGCAACTAGATGCTGGATCTTGTCCAGCGCAGCCGCATTGACGCGAGTCCCGACCAGGGCAGGGCCGAGCGTCTCATCCTCCTGCGCGTCTTGGCGGGCTGAGGTCATCGCCGCCTTGCCTTTGGATACCCCCATTGACGGAGAAGCGGGGGCGCGGAAGAGCGAAAGGAAGGAGAGTGCTCACCGGAGAAGAAAGGGGTCGCCGGAGACGAAGAACTAAGAGGCCGAGAGCTGGAAGACTGGAGGCGCAGAATGGGAGTAATGACTGCGATTCAGACCGGCACACAGCTTTATGCCCCGTCCGAGCAGTTACCAAGGCGTGGCCGCGGTGGACGTGGTGGGACCCCCCACTACGCACGTTCGTCCGAAGAAACCGAGTCGTCGCAAACTCACCACCAAGTGACGCGTGTCACGGGCAGGCCGGACTTTTTGGACCCACGACGCTTCGTCTGGACCAGATGGGCCTCGCCGTGCCCGTCTTGGGCCCGGGGGCTACTGTCGGCCCAGTGGATTCTAGGGTGTGCAGAGCCCACTCTCCACGGCCCTCACACGCGCCGATGTCGACGAGACGACTAAGGACCAAGCAGAACGCTTGGGGAGGCCCCCGAGGGGAGAGCCCCCTCGAGGGGACTTGAGGAGGCAGCGAAGGGCCTGAAGGGGCTCCCCCTGAGGCTGCCCCCCGGCAAGGCTTTCTCCCCCGAAGGGGAGTCAACGCAACTCCCACCACAGGGCCTCCCGGGCCCTGCGGGGATGCTTCGCCACGAAGTAACCGCTGCAGAGTGCACATGGCCTCTGCAGCAGCCGCAGAGTGACGCACGCGTCTGCGCGCGATGACGACGGCGCCGCAGTTGCCGTTCTGGTGATAAAACGAGTCAACAAAGCTCTGTGTCCCCTGCGCCGCCAACAAGGATTTCCTCTTTGGTGATAAAGCAGGTGGCCGGCGCAACGCTCCAACGGCGACTTCACCGTGGGCACCCCCACGGTCTCTGCAGTACCAGCTGGCTGCTCTGCAAAGACGACGGCTGCCCTGCCACGAAGACAGGCCTTACGACTATGGACCGAGTCCATGGGCAACCCGGCTGCAGTGCACCCCGCTCCACCATTTCGTCGCCATGTGGGAACCCTTCCACTGCGCAAACCGCAGGGACGAGGCCCGGGGCGCCTATATAAGGAGCAGGAGCACCACCGTAGCCAAGGATCGATCACTCATCCATTGACACCCCACGGTAGCTTAGCCAAGCCCAGCGAGCCCGAGGAGGAAGAAGGCCCGAACCTTCCCCCTCCGAGCTCGGCACTGCCTCGCGAGGGCCCGCGGCAAGCTCTTTGTACTATAGCCCCTACTGAGCAATACAGACAAGCAGGAGTAGCGGTTTTACCTCACCCTGAGGGCCGTGAACCTGGGTACGGGCCGGGGTCCATCTCTGTCGTGCTGTTCCTCTACAGGCTCGACGAGCACCGTCGCCGAGCCGGTTGAGGGTTGTTGACCAACGTGTTCAGTCCCCCTCACGAACTTCTCCCCCGAGAGTGGTTATCCCTGTTCCGTGGGAATCACACCTCGACAACCTAGTCAGCCCTCAGTCAATTCCGACGCCCAATCAAAGCTCGCCAAGTGTCGCTTATCTGTCATTTCGAGCAGGAAAAAATAGAAAGATTATAGATCTTATAAAAATCATATAAAATAATCCACACGTCATAATTTTGCAAATAAAATACGGTTGGATTCAGATTGTTGTGTAGAATCTGATTATGTAAAAATATTGCATGTTTGCCGAACCGAAAAGCTGCAGAAATTAAAACATTCGATATAGTATTTCGGGCATAACTTTATTTCTATAAATCCAAATGAACCAAATCTTTTTATTCCTTGAAGATAATTAAATTGTCTATACAGAGGAGATAATATATATAATTTTTGAACAAATAATTATATACATAATTTGCAGAACCTTAATCAACCCTTTAAAAGGCTTTGTAAACTGCATTTTCTCATGTTGCATTATAATAAGTTGCATAAGCATCAATTTAGATTAATGACCAGAGAACAAAATAAAAACTGTGTGTTGTATTAATTTGACATGCATGCATGTGTATGAATTCTTATAATGTTTGTTGTTCTCATTGTCGTACTATCGATAACGGAGTGCAACCCTTGCGACCGTGAGGATTGCTTGAACAACAACATTCACCAAGGCAAGTGTGCTTTTGTCATAAATGTCCTATTATTTTTCTGTGCATTGTTAGATTTTTATGTAGTCTTGCATGTATAGGAAATATTATGTTACTACGTATTGCTATGAAAACCCAGATAGGATAGCCATATGTTCTACCATGACAATTATTGTCCTCTTGTCGCCATCGTAAGTATAGGAGTGCTTAGCCATGCTTAGTAAACGGGGTTATGGATTTCATGATATGAAATGATTTAAAGTTATTGATATTTTACTATTATGATGAAAACAACTTAAGTTAATCAATTCTCTCGGCGGATTGCTAGAGTGGTCATCGGAGTGTGTTGTATGGTGGGGACCGCCGCCCAGGTTTTCAAAGAGAATAGATTGGTTGCTTGTTTGGTAGTTTATGTGTACAACCGTATGTCAACATAAGTATGGACGTTGATGGAACTTAGTAAGTTATAGAACCTCGAACCCGTCGTGACCAACTGATGTAGATATAGTAGGATGGACGGGTCCGCAGGTGGTTTGAGAGTCTATCTCTCAAAGGTTTTGTCTTGGTTTTCTCCCAACCATTATACAAATTATGTGTTTTAATAAACGGGGCTAATCGGGTCTTACGGGTAAAGTGTACAAAACTCTCGGGAGTCTAAAACTAAGATCTTAGCCATGTCCCTGGTTAAGGACGAAATGAACAACTAGGCTTGTAACTATGTCGATTTCTCACTCATGCCAATTTCATAATTTCTTAAAACTTGTGGTGTAACTAATGGGTAGGAGCACCTGTCGTCAAGCAGTGTGTCCAAGTTATTATTTGAAACTACTTTTTATCAAAGGATAGGATAAATGTATTGCTTTACGCAAAATAGCCTAAACCTCCACCTAGCCAAATATGCATGTAGATGCTAGGTGTAATAAACAACCATTCTTTTTGCACATCTTGCCAATACAATTCAATTGTGTTGACCAGTGGATATACCGATTCTGAGTGACCGTTGCGGTAGGTCGCGAGACTCCACTCGACATGGTCGTCTGTGGCACATCTAGATGGAGCCTTCTGTCATATTTATTTCCGCTGTTATTTGATACTTGGTATTTTATTTGGGCTAGCCGTGAGCTATGCGGATTGTAATAAATATATTTATCTGGATCAATATGTTGTAATAATGATGCACTGGATTTTGATATTCATTTGGAAACGTGTGTGCTAGCGAGTCGATCCAGTGACTAGCACTATACACGCGATACAACCTTACCGGGTTGATCCGTTTCAGGTCTCTAAAAACAATGAGTTATCTATACCTAATAATAAAAGCAGTATGCCTTCTGCCGAAATTTTCATCGACTTTTTTTTAACAGTTTTGCCCTCCCACCGCAACACATATTACAGCCATTGCCACAGTAAGTTGATAAAACGTTTTGTCGATCAACAATGTTTCTTCTCTCGCTTGATTATGTTATTCGCTCGCTTCTCTGTAGACGACTCCCCTCGCTCCCCAACCTCTCCTACATCTCGCCGCCGCCCCCATGCTCCTGCTCGCCCGCTGCCTCTGAACGGACCTCCGTCGCCGCCGTGGTCCCCGACGAGCCCTCGGAACGGGAATCCACCTTCCTTCTGCTTCCACATTCGTCAGACACTGGTGTCGCAGAGAATCCTTCGCCCCCTCCCCCATCCCACACAGACTCCTCAATCTCCATCGCTTCTGACCTCCACCTCGGCCTCCACCATCAATTGGAGCAGGAAATGCGGAATCTGTCGATCTGGGCACAAAGCCGAGTTTGGCGCCGCTGGCCTCACCTGCCGGCATCCCGACCGCCGCCGTCCTGACCGAATGTCATGCAGGCGTCCAAGAGGATGGACGCACTCGCTGGCCCCGAGCGTAGTCCCTTGGATTCCCCGGTGATGGACGCATCGAGCCGTCGAGCACCGTGTGGATGCGAAAGAGCTAATTGGTGCGAGAGCACAACACTCATGCTCGGCGGAACAAGGAGGATCCGGGCAGCAGTGAGGACCCTGACGAGGGGATAAATATGGTGGCCGGAGACAGCGGCAAGGTAGAGGAACAACTGGTTGGCGGCGGCCACAATGACTCCTCGCGGACCAATAATTCTAGGAAGAACGCTACTCCTCCAGTTCGGGGGGGGGGGGGGGGGGGGTAATGTCGGTTTCTCTTGGCGACCCTTCTACAAATTCCTAAAGTCAATGCTACCTCCAAATTTCATCGTGTGTAGTAATATGCCATGGTTGTTGTTGTTGTTCAGTTATTGCAGAACTGACAGTTCACTTTTTATTCTGTAGATTAACCCTTCTTGCTCTATCGTGTGAAAAATCGATCTAGGCATGAAGCATTTTAGAGCCAACTTTGCGTACAGAGCTAACTTCACCAATGCGATTGGAGGATGTCAGCATATGGTTGCGACAGCTCGCAAATGGGCGAGAAAGCAAGTCCAAGCAAGCATCTAATAGCAGCTGGATCACACAATAATTTTACTTATTATGTGCGCATCACACTAAACCCACACATCCCACATAATAATATTTGAGTTTAATCGGGTGTCCCACTTAAAATATGCGGCAGATGCGGGCCTCCTGCCAACTCTCCCACTTGCACCATGAATCATGTCCCCGTTCGATCTGTTGTGCACACAACAGTTCTCTAATGAAATGGTATATTTGACTGCCGAGAAGCGTCGTAGTTGCAACCATATTCTAGCGGTCCTCATGATTTTCTCCCGTTGCAACGTATGGGCATGATTTGCTATTACAGAGAGACGGAGGGGGAATGAAGTCAACTCTGCACACCTACATCGATCAAGGAGCAGCGAATGACACCCCCGGCATGGTTGCGAATGCTCGCACCCTAGAGCAGTTGTGGACGATGCCCTCGAGCCGATGGAGGCGGCGCCCCGAATGTGCGACGGGCGCGCTGGAGAACGCATCATCGATCCTTTCTTCATCCGAACCAGGTGGGAGAAGAAGGCAGACTCGGTGTCGCCGGTGTTTGAGTGAACGATAATGCAGTTCCACTACACTTTTTTTTTTCTCCCGGTGCAACGCACGGGCATTTTTACTAGTAGAATATAGAGTCTAGAGTGCTGAAAAAGCTGTAGTTGATGGCTTGATGCCTTAAACCGCAACGTTCAGATCTGGGTGTCTCTAGAAAAACCCGGTCACTAAATGTAGAAGCAAGCATGCATTTTTACCGCGCCTCTATGTCTATTTCTATACCCACGAAGGGAAGTTCCCTCTGATTCACTTGTGTGTGCATGCTCGCTGGATCGCTTCCTCTCATAGGGGACTGGAGATGCCAGCAGTGTCACCATCAGATCCATCCCTACGGTGATGACGTCTCTTGAGGTTGTGGCGATCATCCTGGGCTGATTCATCCTTCTTGCGGGTCCTTCGCCTTTTCCTATCCGTTCTACTCTTCTTGTACCTCTTCCTATCAGAGTCACTCTGGCTATCCAGAACTGAGCTTGCATGCTTCTTTGGCCTATCCTTCTTATCCTTGGTTCTCTCCTTTGAGTCGTCTTCGTTCTCGCTCTTCCTGCTCCTCCTGTGCTTCGATCTTCCCCTGCTGCTGCTCCTATGGCGGCTTGTGTTCTTGTCTTTCTCCTCATACTGATTCCCCCGGTGACTCTTGGCACGCTCCCGCTCAGCAATTAGCTTCTCCAGCACGGGATCAATATCGGAATCCGAGGAATCGCTGTCAATTTTGTCCTCGTCTTCTTCATCAGAATCTTCCTCGACAGCGTCCCTGCCACCGCTGACTTTTTTCTTGATTTCGGCGTACTTAGCCTGCTTCTCAGCCAGGATCTCGTATTCTATGTCGCTCGTTTTGACAGAGAGGAAGTTGCGGCACTGGTAGGTGAGGTGACCAACGCGGTTGCACTTCTTACAGGCGCCGCGGCTCTCGTCGGTGGAGGCACTGCTGCCACGGTAGCGCGCGATGAGGTCCTGGAAGCTGTTGTAGGCGTTCTCGGAGGGTGGCGCGCCGGCTTCGGCGGCTGCGTTGGCGGAGACGGAGGAGGAAGGGGCCTCGTGCTTGTTGTTCTCGGGGGCGTAGGGGTCGTAGCCGATGGCGTTCTGCCAGATGCCGTGCGTCTGCAACGCCGCGCTGCTATGCACGCGGTTGTTCGCCGGCATGCGAACGCGCCCCGCCGTCGCCGGCATCTTCGGTCGCCGGGGGTAGGGTTAGGCCTTGGTAGATGGGGAATTTGGGATCGGTATTGATCGGGGATTTCTCTCGATCGAATTGGAGCCAAGGTCAGAGAACGTGTACTTCCCTCCGAAAAAAATACAGGTACATACTATTGGGGCAACGTGGGGTTAGCCCAAATCATGTTTGGGCTGGTACACCCAGCTGCGCTTGTACTCGGTCGTGCATGCCTATCTAGAGCATTTCGAATAGCATCCCTATATTTTGGATTGCTAAAATTGGTATAGGAAGAGGAGAGAAAAGTTTCAGTAATCCAAAACAATTTCTACTTTACAACCCTTCCTATAAAAATATTTCTAAAACTAGAATCCCAAGTTTTATCATTTTTTCTCATCTATTTTTCAACACATCACAATAATTGAAGAGAGATTTGCCGGCATACAACTAGTCAAAACCTAAAGTTTTAAAATAACACTAGTAAAATGCCCGTGCGTTGCAACGGGCGGAAACACCAAGTTTTTAGAAAAAAAATGGTCAGCACAATTCAAATTTTATTAATAAATTGATAGATCTTCATAACCAGCTTGGTAAGTGATATATTTCTCAAAGATGATTTTCTATTGAGATATAGCAACATGTTCGTGTTTTGAAACGTGAATAAATCCTGATTTTAAACTTTAATAATAATAATTTTAATACTCATGCCTTGATACGTGAACAAAGAAAAAACTATTTCATAATTTTATTAGGACATTGTGTACTTCATATAATAAAGAATTCAAATATGTTTTATCCATTATCTTCTGTAAGATACATTGGAACTACAGTTTGTTTGATTTTTTAATTTGAATTAGTTCCTTTCTTACTGGAAAAGAAACATTATCACATGGCAAAACCGTACGGTGGTTCCAGATGTGCATTTGTGCAGTCAAGAAACGTAATGCTTGTACGTTAGCTCTTGTCTGGAATGAGTAGGATTAGTGTCAGAATCTTCAAACTGGAAAACACTTCCTGAATATGTATACTCAGCTGCTGTACGACTTCTTTTTTATATAAATTAACAAAAAAAATACACATCATTGCTACAAGAAATCTATCCTTTGGATAGTTGACAATGCAGTAAGCAACAATAAGCATGCTCACTGCTGAAAGAATTGCTTTATCTAGACACAACAAGAAGAACCAAATAAAGGTGTAATATCTTCTACCCGGATGAACAAACATCTTCTACCCCTACGCTCAAGCGATTGTACTCATCTGAACCTCTGGATGACTAATATCATGAGAATCTTCCGACTTCTCCATTTCTCTTGCAATCTGAATGTCCTTGGGTAAGAAATGCTCCCTGATAGCCTTCACAGCCAAATGAGGGGTAATTCGAACCACAATGAGTGCAATCAGCAATGCCCAAAACAATCCAGTTCCCATCACCTTGTAGATCGCCCTGTCATTCAATTACAGAATTAGAAACCATGTAGGATTCTACTTTTACTTTGAGGAAATATGCAGGTTTTTTCTACAGCTAAGCAAGCAAACAGTAAGGGTGAGTATTTCCCATAAACCGGGCAAGCTTGGTATAGAGTCTATTACGATAACACAAATCCATGTCGTAGTTCCAGTGACCATGAACTAATAACAGTGTGACCAAGAATCTGAACTGCCCCATATGGCAAAATCTGAGGCCATAACAGCTTACCTTCCCTCTTGTCCACTCATACCAATGCCAACATCGGCCATTTGAATCATGGATACATCATTTGCACCTCTAAATACATTGGATGATGACGTAAGAGAATAGTGGCAGAGTGTTTTCCTATCTTCACCTGAAAATAAGTTCAGCCATATCTCAGAATCTCATGGAGTAAAAATTGTATCAAGTTGTCCTGCACACAAGGAAGTAACCACTTAATATAATGGCTGAATTTGAAAAATCCAAAGAATTCAGCGTTCCGCACACAATAAACTATCAGAGCATTCTACTTGGTCTACCCACCCTACCAAGATAAACAAATTTCTCACAATTATGTTATACCATGATTAACCTTTTTCGGTGGACAAAAACTATTGTTCAATGTACACAACTTACACTTAAAACCAAATTTGCATAGCAAACATGAAGCAAAAAACATAGTTAAAATAATAATTTCTCTGAACTATAGTCAGTTTGTCCCGGAAGAAGCAGATAGTTTATGATGGAAGGGCTCATGCTTCGGACTAACCATATCTTATCAAAGTCCAAGCTGCAAAATCGTTTTACAATTACGAAACTCATTCCGTGTTCGTGAAAAATAAATCTCTCAAGACCATGTGAACCATGTTTAAGAGATCTTCTATGTTTACATACTCTAAATTGACAGCGCTGCAAGGTAGAGTACTGGATACAAATCGTGTAAGATATGAAAAAGAAGAGCACGAGATGGTACATCGCTCCTATATGACCAGACCAACACTTAAGACCTCATATCCTTACTCATTTTGCTAATTACCGCGTACACTATATGCAGAAGTGTCCATAACGAAGATGTGTTTAGAAGAATCACCTCAATATTTAAGCAACTTTCAGCATGTCAGTGGCAGTATAGCGAGCTCCAGTTCGTTGATCAGCTCCACCAGCAGACGTTTGCAATATTCCTTGTTAGATTCCGTATATACTAGTCTTTGTACATGTATTGTAGTCCGACCTGTACTTGTATTGTACACGATGATGTACCCCTATATAATACAGAGGTCACCCCACGTTGGAGGTGTGCCACAAAACCCTAAAACACTTGTCTAATATGGTATCAGACGACATCACGATCTGATCTAATGTCTTCCGCTGCCGAAAGCTCTTCCGCCGCCGCCGCTGCATCCAGCGCGGCCGTCGCCACCAACGCCGTCGCTGCCGCCGCCGCCTCCGTCGCGGCCGCTGCTGCGGCTCCTTTCTCTGTTGCCGCCTCGTCGGTCTCTGCCCGCATGGATCATCAACTTGTGCCGCCGTTCCTCGCGCACCTCCTCAATGGAGGCACCGCGCCCTACACGACGGCGGCGCCGCTCGGCTCCCTGCTGACTCGCTCTGCCGGAGCCCTCTTCGCCGGCCCGATCTCGTCGCTGTACGCAGGCTCGTCTTCATCCTCGCCTGCTGCGGCTTGGCACGGGTCGCCTTCGCCGGCCGCCGTGCACTCCATGGTGCCCATGTCGTCGGCTCCGTTCGCTTCGCATCAAGTGATGCCTGCGGACGTCTCTGCTCCCGCTGCTCCCTCCTACACAGCAACAGGTCCGGATGTTGCTGCTCCTGCTCACGCAGTCTATGGTGGCTATCCCGGCCACCCCATGTACGGTGCCCCGTATGGACCACCGTCGCTGCCGCTGCCCTCCTATGGCGCGTATCACGGCCACTACCCGTATGCGGCTACGTCACCGTATGGTGCCATGTCGCCGTATGGCGTTCCGCCCATGTATGGCGCTCCACCGATGTACGCCGCTCCCGCGGCCCCATCTGCGCCGGCGACGCGCCCTGCTGCCCCTGCAATTGATCTTGAGGCTGCGCTGGCTGCGATCACCTCGCCGCCGTTCCTGTTCTCGCACCTTCTTACGGTGAAGCTCAAGCCGGACAACTACTTGTATTGGCGTGCTCAAGTGCTCCCGCTCCTGCGCAGCCATTACTTGGAGGGGTTCGTCGATGGCACCTTGCCTTGCCCGCCGCCGCAACATCCCAAGTTCCGTGCATGGATTGCTCAAGATCAAGCTATCCTCTCGGCGATGCAGTCTTCACTTGGTGAGGGTGTTGCCGGGCTGGTTCTATTTGCTGCCACGTCTCATGAGGTCTGGGACATCCTGGAGTCAAGTTTCTCGTCCCAGTCTACTGCTCAGTCCATGGCCATCCGCACGAAGCTTGGCGAGACTCGTAAGGAGACTGGAACCACGGTCGCCACCTACTACAACAAGGTCAAGAAATTGGCTGACACTCTCGCTTCGATTGGTGAGCCTCTCCGTGACTCTGAGTTCACGGGCTATGTCCTTGCCGGCCTCGATGGTGACTATGACTCCCTCGCCGAGGTGATCAAGGAACGCAACGTTCCTATCCGCCCCCAGGACCTCTACTCCCGCCTCCTCTCGACGGAGCAACGGCTCAACGCGCGCCGTCCTGACGTCCACACCGATGCCTCCGTCAACGCCGCGTATCGCGGCAAAGGCGCTGGTCGCGGTCCCTCTGCTGCTCCCTCGCCTGGGGGGGGCAAACCCGCTGCGCCGCCTTCACAGCAGCCGCCGTCGCGCCCCTCGGTGCTTGTCCAGGACGGTCGCCCGCGCGCTTGCTGTGCAGCCTGCGGTGCGGCACAGCCGTGTCAGCTATGTGGTCTGCCAGGCCACGTCTCCTCTCGTTGTCATCGCCGCTTCAAGACCGACTTCCTCGGCCTCGGCAACAACGGCAAGGGTAATGAGCGTCAGGTTCACATGGCGCAACAAGGACACACGCCATCATACTCTGTCGACCCCACTTGGTACATGGACACTGGCGCTACAGATCATGTGACGAGCGAGCTGGACAAGCTCGCTGTTCGGGAGTCCTACCATGGGCACGACAAGGTTCATACAGCAAATGGGGCAGGTATGCACATCTCACATGTTGGTCAGGCATCACTTCTCACAAACACCTCTAGGAAATTGCATCTTACAAATATTCTTCGTGTTCCCACAGTCGCGCGTAACTTACTCTCTGTTCCTCGCCTTACTCAGGATAATAACGTTTTTTTGTGAATTTCACCCGTTTTATCTCTTTGTTAAGGACCGTGCTACGAGGGACGTACTTCTTAGAGGTCGCTACCGCCATGGCCTATACGCACTTGATGTGCCGTCTGCTGCTCCTGTACCTGCTGCTGCGTTCCGAGTCTTCAGTGGTGTTCGTGTGTCTCCCTCACAGTGGCACGCACGCCTTGGTCATCCCGCATCACCCATTGTTCGCCATGTTCTTCACCGCCATGAGTTACCGTCTGAGTCTAGTAATAAAGATGCTGCCATATGTGATGCCTGTCAGCAAGGCAAGAGTCATCAATTACCTTTTTCTGTTTCCAACCATATAGTCAAAACTCCTCTTGAGCTTGTGTTTTCCGATGTATGGGGTCCTGCCCAGATTTCTGTTAGTGGTCATGAATATTATGTTAGTTTCATTGATGCTTATAGTCGCTTTACTTGGATTTATCTTCTTAAGCGCAAGTCTGATGTGTTCGATGTGTTTTTAAAGTTTCAAGCACATGTTGAGCGACTCCTTAACACCAAAATTATTCATGTTCAGTCGGATTGGGGCGGTGAGTACCGCAATCTTAGTACTTTCTTTGAGAAACTTGGGATAGCTCATCGTGTGTCTTGTCCACATACACACCAGCAGAATGGTTCTGCCGAACGTAAGCACCGTCATATTGTTGAAACCGGGTTAACTTTACTCGCTCATGCTTGCGTTCCGTTTCGCTTTTGGAGTGATGCCTTCACTACGGCATGTTTTCTTATTAATAGACTTCCTTCACGGCTCCTCCACATGAAAACTCCGCTTGAACTCTTGCTTGCTCAGACTCCTGATTATACTTTTCTTAAGGTCTTCGGTTGTGCGTGTTGGCCGCATCTCCGCCCTTATAACAGTCGCAAACTCGAGTTTCGCTCTAAGAAATGTGTTTTTCTTGGGTATAGTTCCATTCATAAAGGGTATAAATGCCTTCATGTGCCGTCTAACCGTGTTTATATCTCACGAGATGTTGTCTTTGATGAGCATATTTTCCCTTTTTCTGCTCTCCCAAGTACTGCCAACAATTCCACACCGCCTGCGCACACATCACCTATATTGCCTGATCAATTTGTCGATGCTGCACATTCGCCTTCTTTGTTGTCTAACCATGGTGCAGGTATTGGGAGATGTGCACGTCTGGAACTCCTGGATGAGGCTGTATCAGCTGCTTCGTCATCCCCTGCTAATGATGCTCACGTAGAGCGGATGGTTTGCATGCCCCATGCAGTGCAATCATCCCAGGCGTCCTCGATCCAGCAGCCGAGCGTGCCAAGCATCACGCTTGCTCGGCCTACTTCGCCTCCCGCTCGGTGCGTGACGCCTGCGCGCGTACTAACCGATCGGCCTGCTTCGCCGCCCACTGGGCACTCTGCGTCTCCGCCCGGGCCGTCGCCTCCTGGCAGCCCACCCTCGCCTGCGTCGCATGTGCGGCGTTCTGCGACCAGTTCGCCTGGGCCGGCGTCGCCCTCCGGTGAGCCGCCATCTCCTGCTGTTTCGACTCAGTCGACGCCGCCTGCACTGTCTCCTCAACAGCAGTGCACCGCCGCGTCCTCCACGTCGACTCCTGCTTTCTCTGATGTTGAGCCGTCCCCGACACCATCACCAACCCCCTCGCCACTGGCTCCACCACCTGTGCGGCGTCCCCATACACGCAGCAAAAGTGGCGTGTTTCGCCCTTTTGAGCGCAAGGACGGCACGGTTGCGTGGCTCGCGACGTGTTTGGAACAAGCTCAGTCGGATCCTACTGCTGAACCTAGGCATTTTCAAGCTGCTATGAGTATTCCTCATTGGCGCACTGCGATGGAACAAGAATACCAGGCTCTTCTCAAGAATGACACATGGTGTTTAGTTCCTCCAAAGACTGGCATTAATGTCATCGATTCTAAATGGGTGTTCAAAGTTAAGAAACATGCCGATGGTTCTATTGAAAGATACAAGGCTAGACTGGTTGCGAAAGGTTTCAAACAGCGCTATGGCCTTGATTATGAGGACACCTTCAGTCCGGTGGTCAAGCCAACCACTATTCGTCTTCTGCTCTCGCTGGCTGTCACTCGAGGATGGTCGCTTCGTCAGCTCGATGTTCAGAATGCCTTTCTTCATGGTGTACTTGAGGAAGAGGTATATATGCGTCAGCCTCCTGGTTTTGTTGATCCCGATCATCCGCAGCATCTGTGTCGCCTTGTCAAGGCGTTATATGGTCTGAAACAGGCTCCTCGTGCTTGGCATGCACGTCTTGGCGCCGCTCTTCGGGCTCATGGCTTTGTTCCCTCTACGGCTGACACCTCACTATTCCTTCTTCAGCGTCCTACAGTTACCATGTATCTGTTGGTTTATGTTGATGATATCATTCTTGTCAGCTCCTCGGTGTCTGCTGCGGATCGTCTCGTTTCTGATCTGAGTGGTGATTTTGCTGTTAAAGACCTTGGCAAGCTGCATTTCTTTCTTGGGCTTGAGGTCTCTCATTCAGATTCGGGTTTGATGCTCACTCAGCAGAAATACTCTTGGGATCTTCTTCGGCGTTCTGGTATGCTCAAGTGCAAGCCTGCTACTACACCTATGTCCTCCACTGATAGACTGTCTGCTCTCGATGGTGCTCTTCTCTCTGCTGATGATGCCACCGAGTACCGCAGTATTGTTGGTGGTCTGCAGTACTTGACTATCACTCGCCCTGACATTTCCTATGCTGTCAACCGTGTCTGTCAGTTTCTCCATGCACCTCGAGATTCTCACGGCACTGCTGTCAAGCGCATACTGCGCTATATTCGGTTGACAGCTTCATATGGCTTGCATCTGCAACCGGTGCCTTCTGGAGTTCTTTCTGCCTTCTCTGATGCAGACTGGGCTGGTAGTCCGGATGACAGACGATCAACAGGGGGATATGCAGTGTTTCTTGGTCCTAACCTGATCGCCTGGAGTGCTCGTAAACAAGCGACAGTGTCCCGCAGCAGCACTGAAGCAGAGTACAAAGCAGTTGCCAATGCCACAGCTGAGCTTATTTGGATACAGTCTTTGCTCCGAGAATTGGGGATCTCTCAGGAGCAGCCGCCGGTCCTTTGGTGTGATAACATCGGTGCTACGTACCTTTCCTCGAA
Source organism: Poa annua (assembly GCA_026929855.1). NCBI lineage: Eukaryota > Viridiplantae > Streptophyta > Magnoliopsida > Poales > Poaceae > Poa > Poa annua. The sequence goes on from CM049434.1 coordinate 61,319,287, forward strand.
TCCGGTATTTCATGCACGAACGAAACACATCGAGGTTGACTATCACTTTGTCAGAGAACGTGTTGCTCAGAAGCTTCTTATTATCAAGTTTATCCCCTCGAAGGATCAACTTGCTGATATCTTCACGAAGCCTCTGCCGCTACCTCAGTTCGAAGGCTGTCGGCGCAATCTCAATCTTCTGAACTCTTCAGAACACGGTTGAGATTGAGGGAGGGTGTTAGATTCCGTATATACTAGTCTTTGTACATGTATTGTAGTCCGACCTGTACTTGTATTGTACACGATGATGTACCCCTATATAATACAGAGGTCACCCCACGTTGGAGGTGTGCCACAAAACCCTAAAACACTTGTCTAACACTTGTCTAATATTCCTGAAGGCATTTGATCGAGCACTTGAAGCGCATGAAACCAGCCCTTCTCCTTGTTCTTGATGTTGTCGGAGACGCCAATCTGTGAATATGGCATGCCGTGCAACACTACGTTGACCTTCCCAGGGCCAACGTGAGCAGCATAGGTCCTTCGCTGGCCATGGACTTGAACCTCGAGCAGGCCACAAACGTGCACAGGAGAACGAGCGGTTACTGCAGGAGGGGTGCCGCCTGCTGGGATGCGTGCTGCAATTCTGGGCGCCGGCGAAGCCCGGCCGACGACGCTGCTTCTGGGCGGCGAGGGGAGAAGTCGGTTCGACCATTCTGGAGCAAGTAGCCGGATGAGGTGGCGCTTGTGGGGGGCCGCGGGAGTAGGGGCGTCGGCGAGCATTCTCGTCCATGCGGCCACGCTGCGGCCGGAAGCTAGTACCCGTCATGGCAGACCCCAGTCACGGCCCAGTGAGGAAGGGTACATGCATCTTCATCGGGAAGTCATTGAGGAGGTTCATCGGTGGCTTCTCGCCATCGTGAGCACCGGAACCAGGGCCGCGGAGGACATGCATCTTCCGAGTTCCGATGCCACCGCCGACCTCCACGCCGGCCGTCGGCTAGGCGCCACCCGCTTCCACAGGATCACGGCCACCGTCCTCCCATGCCTCCGCTTTCCCCTTGGATGCACGCATCTAGGGTTAGCGGCGGCCCGCTCGAAGCTAGGAGATGCCACAGATGCTGATTTGCGGTGGTGCCGGGGTACGGGGCAGCGTCATGCAACTCCGGAGGTGGATGCGATCGATCGAGAGATTAGGGGCACATTGATGGAGACCTCAAGGCGGCGTCCGTGGGTGAAGAGCGCATCGGCGGCGGCACCCCGCGGCGGAGCGACCTCTGTTTTGGACCGAGGGGTTGACTCGGGAAAGAAGAGAGCTTCCGATCCCATGTGGACTGCGGGTTGATTCCGATATTTTCCAGGGGTCTTTTTACAAAACGGGCACGACGTACGTCCTCACGGTAAGCCGTATTATATACTCTCTCCGCACAAAATCTGAGTCAATTAATTCAGAACAGAGCGAGTAGTAGAGATAGAGATTGGACAAACAACCTTGTCAAAATGCCACTACCGTTTACGTTTTTAGTTCTAATACAGCACTGCCGTGAAAATTCAACTGACTCCCATTAGTCAACATGTGAAATTGTTGTCAGGTATTTGGATATATCCAAATTGCCCACCTTCTAAACTTCTACACGTCCAGGACAAGAGTTCAATCTGAACAACCATAGCTTCCAGTCCCGGCTTGACCATGGTGACTCACTGCGAGCCCTAGCCGCCGGCGCTGGTTCCTCCCTTGCTGCTCCTCCCTCTTCCTCCCTCTAGTTCTCCAACACCCGGACCCTTGCTCGTCGTCGCCCAATCCCTGCTCAGGCTGCGTTCGCCCTCCCACTCTGCTCGCCCCCTCACGACGGTGTTGTTGTGCAGAGCTTTTGTCGTGGCTCCGACCCGAAGCGCCCGGCGTCCTGCTAGCCTTCGCGACATACGGCCTCCCTGCTCGCACCCCTCAGCTGTAGTTGCGCATCCCTGTTGGACCAAACCGTAGCTGTCACGCCCCGAGACCCGGCCCGGAAGAATGACAACCGCCGCGCGTCTATAGACTCGAAAGTCTATATACAAGGCTAGAAAAGCAGGATAAACCAGCACAGTGAATTTCAAACAGCTCATCTGTTAATTTTACAAGATTATTACATTTACAAAAATAAAGAGATTCTGTTCTCGTTCCCACCCATACTTTTTTTTTTAATTTTTCTGAATTTTTTTTTGGAATTTCGAAATTTCTCACTTAATCACACACTTAACTACCCACTAACACACACACACTTCATCACTGACTACACACCTAATATCAAGTCAAACTATTTAATCTAGTCAAACTTCCCGTTCAGGGCTTTTGTCGCCCCCTCACGACGGTGTTGTTGTGCAGGGCTTTTGTCGTGGCTCCGACCCGAAGCGCCCGGCGTCCCGCTAGCCTTCGCGACATACGGCCTCTCTGCTCGCACCCCTCAGCTGTAGTCGTGCATCCCTGTTGGACCAAACCGTAGCTGTCACGCCCCGAGACCCGGCCCGGAAGAATGACAACCGCCGCGCGTCTATAGACTCGAAAGTCTATACACGTGCAAGGCTAGAAAAGCAGGATAAACCAGCAGTGAATTTCAAACAGCTCATCTGTTAATTTTACAAGATTATTACATTTACAAAAATAAAGAGATTCTCTAGTCGTTCCCACCCATACTTTTTTAATTTTTTTTTAAATTTTTCTGAATTTTTTTTTTGAAATTTCGAAATTTCTCATTTAACCACACACTTTACTACCCACTAACACACACTTTATCACTAACTACACACCTAATCTCAAGTCAAACTATTTAATCTAGTCAAACTTCCCGTTCGGTCACCCATCCTCAAACTACTCCAACCCCAGCACGCTTAACATTTAGGTTCCTTTCAAATTAGATATTGAGAGAGAACTGAGAACTTATAAATCATATTAACCACTCGGTCATGATGATACACTTTTACATTGCTTGTATTATAAAATTTTAGTTGAATAAACAAAAATGACTATATAATAATAATATTGAAATAAATAATGATAAAATAAATATTACTTTATTTTTGCCTTTTTCATTTAGTATGGAATAATTCGTATCTTTAAATCCTTAAATCGAAATTTAACAAATAAAATGTCTAAATTGATCAAAAAAATTAGATGAATCCAAACATGACATCCAAATCATCTTTTGCATTACAGAAATATCGATAGCAATGGTGACAATTTTGATCGTTTTTACGAAAAAATGAAATAAAACGATAAACACCTCAAAAAAGGAAATCCTTTGGCATGGGGTCCTTATATGTGTACTAGTTGTTATGAAAAATGATAAACTTGATTTTGACAAAATTTGAAAAAAAAGTCTTCACAAAAAGGTCTATCATATATAAACATCTAGAAGTTTCAAGCCAAATGATCAAGTTATGGTCATTTCCACGGCATAGTTTGTGATAAAGATCATATTCCACAAATAGGTCTATATTGGTATAAGGAACAATAATGCCAAAGGGATTCTTGAAATTACTTTCATAAATATCATTTTCTATTTTTGAAGTGCAAAAAATGACTTTTTGTGTGAACAAAGTACAAAAAATATGATGCAAAATGGCACCCATTTAATTTTCATGGAAACTAGTACACATATGATGGATAATCCCCAAATATTAGGTTTTTCCTTGATTTCTACCTAATTTCGCCTAGTTAAATGAGTTTATGTCGATTTTTCGAAAGTAATTCAAATTTGAACTACAACTATTTGATAGTTTGGTCTAAATCTTTTGGAAAAATCATTTTAAGGTACACAACTATTGGTTATATCACAGAAATATTGATAATTCTTGAAAATCTAACCTCTTTCGATGATTAGTCATCGCAGCCGTTTCGATCGTTTTTACGAAAAAATGAAATAAAGTGATAAACACCTCAAAAAAGTAAATCATTTGGCATGGGGTTCTTATATGTGTACTAGTTGCCACGAAAAAATGATAAATTTGATTTTTGACAAAATTTGCAAAAAAAAGTCTTCACAAAAAGGTCTATCACAAAAAAAATTATGGTCATTTCCACGACATAGTTTGTGATAAAGATCTCATATTCAACAAATAGGTGCATATTGGTATAATAAACAATCATGCCGAAGGGATTCTTGAAATTATTTTCATAAATATCATTTTCCATTTTTAAATGCGAAAAATGACTTTTTTTGTGAAAAAAGTACAAAAAATATGATGCAAAATGGCACCATCTAATTTCTATAAAGAGTAGTACACATTTGATGGACAATACCAAAAGATTATAAGTATTCTTGATTTCTACCTAATTTCGCCTACTTAAATGAGTTTATGTCGATTTTTTAAAAACAATTCAAAACATGAAATTTATAGCCGAAAACCTTTAGTACCGGTTCGTGTCTAGAACCGGTACTAAAGGTTCGTGACACGGGCCGGTACTAAAGGTACTAAAGGTTTTGGCTCTGGCCCAGCCTGGCGCAAAACCTTTAGTACCGGTCCGTGTCACGAACCGGTACTAAAGGTTCGTTATGTACCGGTACTAATGCCCCCGGCCGAACTAGCCGTTGGGGCGGTACTAATGCCACATTAGTACCGGCTTCCAACCCGGACAGAACTAATGCTCTGAACGAAAGGTCTGCATTAGTACCGGCCTGCCGGAACTAATGCTGTGTAGCTATTAGATAGGAACCGCTTTCCTCGATAAACTATGCCGTAGCAATTTCAGCTCTGATATGATTGACCGTTCCAAGTTACAGGTAATAGCTATATGATCAGCATACGCACTAGCACACCACCGAAGCTCAAAGCTCAAGAATACCATCGGCATCTGTGCACCAGACCCTTCACTTACCGGTGCCGATCTTCTGCTAGTGACCTCGGCCTAACTCTCATTGTTGTCTGTCCGTATCTTTCTAAATACTAAATAAATCTATAATTGGTGCCTTCTCCTTCTCTCACATGTCCACATCACGGTGGACCCCACTCACATTTCACTTTATATTTATTCACAATTTTAAATTCAGTTTGAAAAATATTCTACTGGATATACACATATGTTTGTACTTATCTACTAATTTTTGCTCCCTAAAATTGGTGCCTTCTACTTCTCACACATGTCCACATCATGGTGGACCGCACTCACATTTCATTTTATATTTATTAAAAAAATTAAATTCAGTTTGAAAAATATTCTATTATGCATATGTTTGTACTTATCTACTAATTTTTGTAGTGAAATAAAAAGGGATTCCCATCTTTAAAAAACAAAAAATAGCTCCATTTCCCCTAAAAATTACTCTTTTGTGTAGACAAAAATACAAAAAAAAAACTTCTAGAGTGTGTAGAATATGTGCACATAGTGGTATATTTTATTTCAAATAATTAAAACCTAAACATGTTGTTTCGATTTTTTAAATGGCATGCAGTGAGTTCGGAGCTCCCGGTGATATCCGATTACCCTCTCTCTTATCTCCGCCTAGCGTCCACCATAGCGCCGTGCAGCCTGTGCCACACAACACCGTTTCTCTCCCTCCGCCTTTCTCAAGTCGTATTGTATCGAAAACAACCGTCCCTACGCAAAGTTTGGCCTTCTCTCCACACACACCTCTGGCTTTGTCAAGCACTTGGGTCTACATGGCACCTCATCCCTGATGCCACATGACACCATTTCACTCCCTCTGCCTCCCTCGAGTCATATTGTACTGAAAACAACTATCCCTACATAAAGTTTTCCCTTCTGTCCACACACCTCTGGCTTCGTCAAGCACCTACGACTACACACCTCCATTCCTGATGTGGAGCCTCAAGTCCATTGTTAACTAGCACACACCACGTGTGCTCCCCTCTGGTGTCCACCCAACACCAAGTCCATTGTTAACTTGCACGCCACGTGTGCTCCCCTCTACTGCGCACCCAACGCCATTGAGCTGACCTCACAGTAGTTGCATGTAAACACCCATGTCACCTCCCGCTTCCGCCACCTCTATCACCGTTGCTATTAGTAGTGGTCGACTCTCCATCCCTAATGTCGTCCCTCAAGTACATTCTTAACTTGCATGCTATGTGTGCTCCCCTTTGGCGGCCAGTCAATGCCATTGAGCTGACTTCCTACAACCCTCACAGTAGCTGCACGTGAACACCCATGTCGCCTCCTGCATCGGTTGTCAATGTCACTGTTTATGTTAGCAGTGGTCGACACGGTGGTGGCATATGCGGGTGAAACCACGAACGACAAATCGATGGTGAATGGGGATTGAAGGATGAGTTATACGCCTCGTTGTTGGATGCCACCTATTACTGATGAAAAATGGCTCATATTCAGAGAATAAGCCAGATCATGTAAGAAAATGCATGTGTATTTTGTAGATGGTTGAATGCATACATAAAAATGACCTATGTTTAACTAGCCTTAGTTGCAATTATCCAGAGTGTAGAAAAGTCATGACCACGAGGGTACAATAATAAAATAGCATGTGGTGTTGAACTGTGTGGTGAACATTTAAACTACATGTCAAAAGAAGTGTATTCCTGCAATTCAATATGTAATGTTGGTGGTATTTGTCGAAGCAGTGGAACATGGGGTTCCCCTAGTGCTGCCCAAGTGGGTCCACCGCCTGTGGGCCCACCATGAAGACACATAAGGCCAAGACTCAACGCAAGGTCTGGCAGGCGCACCCGCGCCAGGCAAGACCTCCCGGGTATGCAGGACCCCCGGGCCTCCTGCACCCCGGAAGGATCCGAAGACCCCGAGAGCGCGAGTCCTCGGCGGGGCCGGGCTCCCTCTCGGGTATAAGGCCGTACAAGGAGAAGATAAGGTTTCTACCGCCTTCCAGAGGATGGTGGAAGCCTCGAGAGGACTTGGGAAGCAACGCGCGGACAGGGGACACCACCTACCCACTGTCAGACCCTGTCCGCCCCTTTCCCAAAAGGCGCCAGAGATCCCACCGACCCGGTGACCGATACTTGGAGGAGAAGAGGCCACGTCGCCGTCTCCACCACGGAGAGGGGTTGCTTCCCGCCAAGAACCCCTCACGCTCCTCGCATGACCTCTCTGGTATCCCCTTTCCCTATAAAAGGAGGACCAAGTGCATGGAGGAGGAGGGACCGGCTCAAGACCAAGATAGCTTAGGAGGCAAGCAAGCACAAGAGATAGGCTAGCTCGCCGGCGATCCAAGGTAGAAGACCACCACCAAGCTAGGCTAGAAGGAGGAAGGGAAGGAAGGTGATCTCCTCCGGGCAAGGATCTGTCCTCCCCCTTCCTCTAGCCGGAGCACCCTGCCGGGTGCCTCGCCGGGAACGCCATTGTAGCCTCACCATTATTCATCCATCTATCCAGACATGCAGGAGTAGGGCTGTTAGCCTTCGGGCGGCCTGAACCTGGGTAGATCGTTCTGTGCTTTCCTTGTTTGCCTACCACGTCGAGATCGGAGAGCGAGTGAGGAACTTGTCCGGCGATTGTCCCCCGGGAGACTGATACGTCTCCAACGTATCTATAATTTCTTTCATGCTTATATTATACCCATTGCTACATGTTTTATATACACTTTATATGGTTTTTATGCATTTTCTGGGACTAACCTATTAACAAGATGCCACAGTGCCAGTTCACTGTTTTCTGCTGTTTTTGGTTTCAGAAAAACTGTTAAGGAAATATTCTCGGAATTGCACGAAACAAAGACCAATATCCCTATTTTCCCCGGAAGCATCCAGAACACCGAAGAGGATACGGAGGAGGGCCATGAGGCGGCCTCACCTGGTGGAGGCGCGGCTCCCACCTTGGCCGCGCTACCACGTGGTGTGGGCCCCTCGGGGCCCCACCTCCTTCGCCCTTTCGCCTATAAACACTCCCCGACGGGAAAACCCTAAATACCCGAGCACTTTTCCACGATACGTTCCAGAGCCGCCACCGCCGTCAACCCTAGTTCGGGAGGGTTCAGAAGCTCTTTCCGGCACCCTGCCGGAGAGGGGAATCATCACCGGAGGGCTCTACATCACCATGCCTGCCTCCGGACTGATGCGTGAGTAGTTCATCCTTGGACTAAGTGTCCATAGCAATAGCTAGATGGTTGTCTTATCCTATTGTGCCATTATGTTTAGATCTTGTGAGCTTCCTATCATGATCAAGATCATCTTTATGTAATGCTACATGTTGTGTTTGCTGGGATCCGATGAATAATTGAGTACTATGTCATTTGCTTCTGTCGAGGAGTGACTCCCACGTAACAGGGGTAGTCTCGCCCCGAAGAGAGGTTCGAAGGGGGACTGAACACGGAGGTCAAACAACCCTCGATGCACGCCGCGACGTTGCTCGCGGTGCCTGGAGTGAAGCTGCACGACAGAGAGTGACACCGGCCCTTACCCAGGTTCACGGCCCTCAAGATGAGGTAAAACCGCTACTCCTGCTTGTCTGAATTGCACTGTGGCGACTACAGTACAGTGAGCCTCCGGGCGTTGGGAAGGTCCGGAGGTGGAAGACGCTATCGAATTCGGGATCGAATTCCGGATCCTTCGCTACGGAAGTGCCCCCTCTCCTTATATAGTTGCCCCGGGCCTCATCCCTGCGACCTGCGTAGTGGAAGGGTTCCCACATGGCGACGTGCGGCGGAGCGGGGTGCACCACTGCTCGCTGGTCCATGGACTCGGTCCATGGTCGTAAAGCCTGTCCTCGTGGCAGGGCAGCTGTCTCCTCCGTCCTTGGACGCAGCTCCTCCGTGCTAAAGCGGCGCGCTGTGGCCGACAAGCTGCAGACTTTGCAGAGCGGCTCGCAGGCGCGGCAGAGACCGTGGGGAGTGCCCGCGGTGACGTCGTCGTTGGAGCGTTGTGCCGGCCAACTGCTTTATCACCAAAGAGGAAAGCTTCGTTGGCGGCGCAGGAGACACAGAGCTTTGTTGACCCCTTTTATCACGGGAACGGCAACTGCGACGCTGTCGCTGTCGCGCGCGCAGACGCGCGCGTCACCCTGCGGCTGCTGCAGAGCCCATGTGCGCTTTGCAGCGCTTCCTTCGTCGCGAAGTATCCCCTCAGGGGCCTGAGGCTCTCGAGGGGGAGGAGCCGGGCTGGCTCCCTTCAGAGGGAGAGAGCCCTCAAGTGGGACACCCGCGGGGGGAACCTCCTTCAGGCCTCCGGTGGCGCCTCAAGTCCCCTCCAGGGGTTTTTGCCTCGGGGGGCTCCCCAAGCGGTTTGCTTGGCCCTTAGCCGTTTCGTAGATGCTGTCGCGTGTGCGGTCCGTGGAGAGTGGGCTCTGCACACCCTAGAATCCACTGGGCCGACAGTAGCCCCCGGGCCCATGATGGGCACGCCGAGGCCCATCGGGACTAGGCGAAGCGTCGTGGGCCCAAAACTGCAGGCCGGCCGCGGGACACGCGTCACCTGGAGGTGGACTTGCGGCGACTCGGTTTCTCCGGCGGAAACGTGCGTAGTGGGGGGGGCCCACCACGCTCGCCACGTTCACCACGATCGTGCCTTGGTAACTGTTCGGACGGGGTTTAAAGCTGCGCGTTGGTCCGAGCCGCAGTCATTACCCCGTCCAGTCTTGTCCATCCAGTCCATCAGTTCTCCGCCTCCTAGACTCCCATCTCCGGCGAATCTTCCCTTCTTCCGGCCAACTCCTTCCATATTCGCTCCCTCCGTGCTCCTGCCCTTCTCCGACCATGGGAGGATCCAAGGGCAAGACGACGGCGGCCTTGGCCCGCCAAGACGCACAGGAGGAGGCGGAGTTCGGTCCCGCTCTGGTCGGGGTGCGCATCACCGCGGCGGCGCTGGATAAGATCCAGCACCTGGTCGCCGGGAAGCACAATGAGCACGGCGCCAGCGCCATTCTGCCTGCGCGGACCGGTCGCTTCCCCGCAGGCTACTTCCCCATCTTTTCGCCGGGCTGGTGCCGCCATACTCTCCCTTCCTCGAGGCCGTCCTCGAGTTCTACCAGATCCACCTTCTGCACCTCCACCCCAACGCCATCCTCGTCCTTTCCATATTCGCCTTCTTGTGCGAGGCTTACTTGGGAGTGAAGCCCTCGATCGCTCTCTTCCGAAGCTTCTACGCGCTCCGGAACACTGCGAAGAAGGAGCGGTCGGGCTGCGTGTCCTTCCGCATCGCGGACGGCATGGGAAACGTCTACATCCCCATGGCCTGGAGCGGCGATAGGCCCGTGACAGCGGTATCGAAGAAGGTGGATGACTTCCGGCAGAAATGGTTCCTCATCCGCGTTCCCTCGGAGAGCTCCCTCCTCGAGGTCCCCGAGGCGCCGCCCGTGAAGAACACCCACTGGGGCAAGCGTTCCCTGGAGGGGCGCGCGCTGGCCGACCTCGTGGGCCACCTGAGGGCGCTTCGCGAGCACGGCCTGACCGGCCAGCTGGTGGCGGCGGAGTTCGTGAGGCGCCGCATCGCCCCCCTTCAGGCGCACAAGAAGCCGATGTGGGCGTACACAGGGCCTACGGACCCGCTGCGGCTGCACATGAGCGACCATCGCCCCGAGGTCGTCGAGACCATCCTGGGAGGCCTCTTCGTCAACCCGGAGGTGCCCGCGAGGGTTCATGTGGCGATACGGCCCCTGTTTGACGTCCCGGACAAGCGCCGGGCCACCCTGGCGCGGGTGCCCGCGTTCACCCCGCTAGGCTTGGCGGGGGAAGAGGAGGAGGAAGAGCCCATGCCAGCGGACACCACCGAGTCGCCCAGCACATCCGACTCGGAGCAGGGCGACGCGGAGACGAGGGTGGAGCCCTCCGCCGGCGTGGGAAGCTCCGCGGGCGCGGGAAGCTCTTCCGGCGTTGCGCCCCCGGCTGGGGAGGTCCACGAGCTTTCCTCTGGCGACAGCGAGGAGGCTGCGGTGGGACGCCAGGAGCCGAGGACCAAGGCGGCACACGACTGGCCTGCCGGGGAGCCCCCGAGCGCTCGCCACAAGAGGAAGGCCGAGGAGGCCCCTGAGGCGGGGGCCCGGGCCGTGCCTTCGTGGCGCTCGCCAGGCATGGCGTGGGTAGACACCCGCGCCAAGAAGGCCAGGTGAGATTCTTTTGCCTTTGCTCTTCCTTTCTGAGTTTTGCTTGCGGGCTCTTCTTGACCGATCTTTTCCTTTTATCTCAGCGGCCCAGAGCCTGCGAAGCGCCGCAGGCTTCGCAAGGCTGCGGATGTGAAGAGGGCCACCCCCGAGGCTGGACCGGAGGTCGAGGCCGGCGAGACCGCGGCAGCGGAGGCCTCGAGGCCTGTGGTGGGGGGCACCGCAGGCTCTCAGGAGGAGGTGCCTCAGGCGGAGGCGTCTTCGCCACCGCCCGAGGAGGAGCGGGTGGAGGAACAGGTGGAGAGAGTACCCACTCCACCCCGCGCAGCCACCCCCCCAGCGCAGCCAAGGGCTCCAGCGGGTGCCAAATCGGCGCCGAGCCCTCCTAAGTCCCGCAGGGAGGATACTCCACCGCCGCCGCCGGACACTGCAGAGGAGGAGGATGGAGCAGCGAGGACCGGGCCCCACGCTCCTGCCCCGGACGCGAACCGGGATGTGCCACCCGAGGGGGGAAGCACTGGAGGCCTGGGACCGAGCGCCGAGACGGAGGACCTGCCCCCGAGCCCCCAGGCCCACGCGGGGGCCTCTGCCACCGAGCCGGACGCGGGTGCGGGACCCTCTGCGCCTCGCGGACCGTCCCAGGGCCTCGCTCTGGGCGGCTTTCACTGGGGCCGGGGGCGCCGTGATGTCGCCTTCCGCTTCGTACGGGAGTCTCTGGAGGGGCTCGAGGCCTACCTGGCCACGGAGGACCAGGCGCTCGCCCGACAGCGGGATGAGCTCGCTGACGCCTGGGCTGCCTTCCACGCGGCCGTAGAGGCCCGGCGCAAGAGTGACCAGGCTCTGCGGGAGGAGCGCGAGGAGGCGGCGCGCTTCGCCGAGGAGGTCCGCGAGGGGGCCATGCGCGAAGCGGAGGAGCTCCTTCAGCCCCTGAGAGCTGAGCGCCGAGCCGCGGCGGAGGACCTTGCCGCGGCCAGGGCGGAGCGGGAGGCCGTGGAGCACTCGCTGGCGGCGAAGCACACCGAGCTCGTCGAGCTCGAGAAGAAGATCCTCGCGGACGCCGGGGTTGTGCGGTCCGCCCTTGACGAGCTCCGCACGAGCCTGGCCCGCGGGCGCGCTCTGAGCGAGCGCGAGGAGGATGCGCGCCGGCGCGACGAGCAGCTGGCGCTGAGGGAGCAGGAGCTGTCAGGACAGCGCACGGCCCTCGAGGCCCGCGAAGACAGCGTTGCCACGGCGCTCAGCAAGCTCGAGCGCGAGGTGGCCGCCCACAAGGGGAACGTGGAGCGAGCCAACACGCGGCTTGCAGAGCGGAAGGACGAGCTCAATAAGGAGCTCCACGAGAAGGAGAAGGAGATCCGCGCCGCAGTCTCCCAGGACTACAAAGACAAGTTCTCCAAGCAGGAGGACCGCTTCAAGACGAGGCTGGGCGAGAGCGGCGCCCGGATCCAACAGCTCGAGAAGGCAAACGCCAATCTCGCCGCCAAGGTGAAGCGCGAAGCTGATCGCCGCCGCGCCGCCGAGAAGGCCCGTGAGGACACGTCCCAGGACCTCGCCTCCCTCATGGGGGACATGGAGGAGATGAACCAGCAGGTGGGGCCTGCCGTGGAGAAAGCAGTGGAGGCAGCGGAGAGTATCAAGGCGGCGCAGGTGCTGTCGCAGCAGCGAGAGCGCATGTTCCTGTCCTTGACGGGACGGGGCCGTGAGCTCGCCGCGAAGCTGGGAGCGGAGGCGCCGAGCGTTCCGGCCCAGGGCCACGCTGACGCCGCCACCTATCTTCTGTACTTTGAGCAGCTCTTCACAGCGCTCGAAGGCCCTGCTGCGGAAATCCGCGACGTGGTCGAGGAGGAGTGCCGCCAGCTTCTGGCGGTGGCGGTGGATCGCATCTTCTCCAACCTCGTGCACCTCCAACCTGGGTTCGACCTCGCCACGGTGACCGAGCCACTGGAGGGGGACGCTGGGTGGAAGGCTTCTAGCTCCGTCCGCGACCAGGTGGACGACTTCTGCAGCCGCTTCAAGCGGGCCGCTGCAGAGGATGGCGGCGAGGGGAGCGAGCCCGAGGAGGAAGAAGAGAGTGACCAGGACGGCGCCGAGGCCTCCGACTGATCTCCCCCTAGAGTCTCCTCCTGCCATGTGTCGCGCTTGTAGCGCTTTAGGGGCGTTTGCCTGTTAGAGACTTTCATTTCTCACTTTGTAATTTATATCTTCATTTTGTGAGCAGTTTGCTATCAATTCAATGCGTGCTTCCCTCGAGGGGTCTTTGCTTCATCTCAGTGTCTTTTTCGCTCTGCGTCGTTGGACCCTTCCCCTCGCACTATGACTCCTGCCGCTGCGGTATGCTCGAGCAATGACTCGGCAAGGCCAGGGGGAGTTTAAGGCTTGGGGAGGTAAGAGCCCTCGAGGCGCGATGCTGAGGGCCCCCCTTGACGTGCAAGCAGTCCACGGAGAGTAAGGAAAGAACCACTTGAGGGACGCAGAGCGCTCGTGAGAGAAGTGTGAGGATTCCCTTGAGGTGAGCGAGAAACTTAGCTTCGCGAGGCTTTTGCCCGATGTAGGCCTTCTCTGGCGAAGTTCTCCCCTTCAGGGGCCGAGGGTTTTCCTCCGCAGGCCTGGCGGGGACTTTTGCTCTCTGTGGATGTTAGAGGGGCGAGCCGAAACGCTAGAGCACAGTATTAGGGACTAATGCGCGCTTATAGGTCCCCTCAGGCGTTCCTTGCGAGGAGAGAGAGTACCAAGGTCCTTTGTAGAGATGGCGTGCTTGGGAGGGCCTGCCCTCTAGCCAGAGCTCGGATCCTTGGGTTTTGCAGTGCTACTGGTGTGTCATTGGAGGCACTGGCACCGTACTCAGCCCCCGCTCGCGAGGTGCGCATGTGGAGAGATATAAGTGCCCATTTTCAATAAGGAAAATAATGCTGAAGTAAACTCACCACCAAAATATTACATAGCGGCGCCGTAGCGCATAGTTCACTTAGGAACGAAAGTGGCGCTTGAGCGCAAAGTTCACTTGGAACGAAAATCGGTTCATTACACTTGGGTTTGCCAAGCTAACGTTCCTTCCATGTCGAGGCATGGGGACCACCCATTAGTGGCAGAGGTTCACTGCGGCCTGCGAGGGCTCATTTGCAGGAGAGCTCGGAGGGCTGGGCCTCGGGAGAAGCTTTGAGAAGCTTGGAGGTGAAGCCATGGGCTTCCCTCTAGAGACAAAAAATGCCTGGCGTGACCGTGATCACGGGTAGAACTTGCGCGGGTGCGCAATGTTCCACGGGTTCTTGACGGGGATGCCGTCTTCGGTCTCGAGGCGTACCGCGCCAGGCCTGGCGACGTGGGAGACCCTGTAGGGGCCTTCCCACATCGGCGAGAGCTTGTGGAGGCCTTCCCTGGAGAGGATTCGCCTGAGGACGAGGTCGCCCGCCTCAAGGGTGCGTGAGCGCACATGGCGGCTGTGGTAGCGTCGCAGGTCTTGCTGGTACCCCGCCGCCCTGAGGGCGGCCTGACGGCGCAGTCCCTCGAGGAACAGTAGGTCGTCGTTGTGGAGGCCCTCTTGGGTGTCCTCGTTGAAGGCAAGGACCCGTGGTGATCCATGCTTGATTTCCGCGGGAAGGACAGCCTCAGCTCCGTAGACCAGAGCGAAGGGCGTTTCGCCTGTAGGCCTTGAGGAAGTTGTGCGTATGGACCAGAGCACTGAAGGGAGCTCGTCGATCCAGCCCTTGCCGTGGCCCTTGAGGATGTTGAAGCTCCTGGTCTTGAGGCCCTTGAGGACCTCAGCGTTTGCTCGCTCGGCTTGACCGTTGCTGCGCGGGTGAGCTACCGAGGCGAAGCAGACCTTGACGCCAAGCTTATCGCAGTAGGCTCGGAAGATGCCGCTGGTGAATTGCGAGCCGTTGTCGGTGATGATGCGGTTGGGCACGCCGAAGCGGCAGACCAAGCTTCTGATGAATTTCACCGCGGCCCCCGCTGGTATGGTGCGCACTGGCTCCACTTCGGTCCATTTGGTGAACTTGTCGATGGCCACGAAGAGGAAACGGTAGCCCCCCTGCGACCTTGGGAAAGGGCCCAAGATATCCAGCCCCCAGACCGCAAATGGCCAGGAGAGCGGGATGGTTTGAAGCTCCAGTGCCGGCTGATGAATTTGCTTGGCGTGGAATTGGCAGGCGTCGCAGGTTTGCACAATGGCGACCGCATCTTGAAGCACTTGAGGCCAGTAGAAGCCGCTCCTGAAGACCTTGCCTGCGAGGGTGCGCGCACATGAGTGGTGGCCTCACTCCCCGCTGTGGATGTCCTTGATCAGCTCTCGGCCTTCCTCAGGAGGGACGCACTTGAGCGCGATACCATTTGGGCGCTTGCGGTAGAGGTTTCCTTCGAGGATGCAGTAGGATTTCGCCTGTCGAGCGATTCGCGCATCTTCTCCAGGGAGGATTCCTCTCACCAAGTAGTCCTTAAGCTCATCAATCCATCCTGAGGCCTGGCGGGTTGCCGTCAGCAACAGGCGCTCCCCTGTGCTGGGGCCGCAATCAGGCGCCCCAGACTCAGGAGGTGGTGGGAGCGCTTCGTCTGCGCTTGCGGCTGTGGCCTCTCGAGGCTGCTTGATGGATGCCTTGGCGAGCCTTTCTTCAAAGACACCGGCCTGCTGGGGCTGCCTTCGCGAGGCCCGCTTGGCGATGTCGTCAGCCTCTTGGTTTTCTTTCCTCGGGATGTGCATGAGCTCCATGCCCCTGAAGTGCTTCTCAAGCTTGCGGACCTCTTCGAGGTATGCGGCCATGTGGTCGTCTTTCGGCGTGTAGCTCTTGTTGGAGAAGTTGACGAGCAGCTGAGAGTCTCCCTTGACGAGTAGGTGCTTGACACCTAGCGCGATGGCGGCCCTTAAGCCGGCGAGGAGGCCTTCGTACTCGGCGATGTTGTTGGAGATCTTGTCGATCGTGAAGCACAGCTGGACAGCGTAGTATAGCTTGTCACCCTTGGGCGAAGTTAGGACGACGCCTGCTCCGCCATTGCGACAAGCGAAGGCTCCATCGAAGTGCATGGTCTAGTGGCTGGGCACCGTGTCTCCCGAGGGCTCGGCCTCTGCCTCGCGAGGCTCCTCGGGGCTTGGGTCAGTCCATTCGGCGACGAAGTCAGCCAGCGCTCTTCCTTTTATGACCGTCGTGGTGTCGAAGCTCAAGTTGAATGGCTGCAGCTCGATGTTCCATCCTGCGACACGATCTGTGGCGTTGGGGTTGCGCAGGATTTGCTCCAGGGGGAAGGCAGTGACCACCGTGATGTGGTGGCCCTGGAAGTAGTGTCTCAACTTCCTGGAGGCGATGAGGAGCGCGACGAGGAGCTTCTGCTGCATCGGATACCTCTCTTGAGCGTCCCGCAGCACTGTGCTGACGAAGTAAATGGGGTGCTCGACAAGGGTTGCCTGAGGTGGCGCAGCGTCAGCCCCCTGTGGAGGCTCTTCAGGGCCCTTGCCGAGATCCGCCTGTGGAGGCGTCCCGACAGGGGTGGAGGGAGCAGACTCGACTTGAGGCGGTGGGCGTGGCAGTGGGTCTGTGGAGGCTGCTCCTTCGACGGGGCCTTTGTCGGGGGGTTCTGGGCTTGGAGTTGCAGTGCTCTTCTTGGGGAGGACAGGCTCTTCCCTCTCGACCACCAAGACGGCGCTTGCGGTCTGAGGGGTGGCTGAGAGGTACAGCTTCAGGTGCTCGCCTGCCCTGGGGGCCACCAAGACTGGAGGGCTAGCCAGATACTTCTTTAAGTCCTCGAAGGCTTTATCCGCCTCAGGGGTCCACTTGAATGTGCCCGATCTCTTCATGATCTTGAAAAATGGCAGGGCTCTCTCGCCGAATTTGGAGATGAAACGGCCAAGGCTGGCCATGCGGCCCGCCAAGCGCTGCATATCCTTGAGTCGGCGGGGAGGCTGCATTTGCTCTATAGCCTTGATCTTGTCAGGATTTGCCTCTATGCCACGGTGGGACATGAGGAATCCGAGGAGCTTGCCTGAAGGGACCCCGATGACGCACTTGGCGGGGTTCAGCTTGATGTTCACCTTTCTCAGGCTGGCGAAGGTTTCCTCGAGGTCCCTCAAGAGGGTGTCCCCCTCTCGAGACTTGACCACGATATCATCGACGTAGGCCTCGGCGTTTCTGCCCATCTGCGCCCCCAAGGCTATCCTCATGAGCCTCTGGAAGGTGGCTCCAGCGTTCTTCAGGCCGAAGGGCATGCATGTGTAGCAGTACACACCACAAGGGGTGAGAAATGCCGTCTTCTCCTCGTCTTCTTTAGCCATCTTGATCTGGTGATAACCAGAGAAGGCGTCCAGAAAGCAGAGGAGGTCACAGCCAGCGGTGGAGTCCACGATCTGGTCTATCCTCGGCATGGGGTATGGGTCCTTGGGGCAGGCCTTGTTGACATCGGTGTAGTCGATGCAGAGTCGGCCTCCTCCAGCGGGTTTAGGGACAACCACGCCGTTGGAGAGCCAAGTGGGGTGCGCGACTTCGCGGACGACGTTTGCCGCCTTTAGCTTCTCTACTTCCTTGATGATGAAAGCTTGCTTCTCGGGGGCTTGCTTACGTGCTTTTTGCTTGACGGGGCGTGCGTCTGGACACACGGCTAAATGGTGCTCGATCACCTCCCTTGGTACACCGGACATATCTGACGGAGTCCATGCGAACATGTCAGAGTTTGCCCGAAGGAAGGAGACGAGCGCGCTTTCCTATTTGGGAGGCAGAGCAGCGCCTATGGTGACGCTAGCCCCCGAGCCTTCAGCCCCCGAGCTGGTGGTGTCCAGCGGCACCTTCTTCGTGGCGGCTTGCTCCTGAGAGAACACTTGCTTCTTCTTCTTGGGCCTCTCGAGAGGCTCCATGTCCTCGTCAGCCGGGAAAGCCATGGCGGCTGCCTTGTAGGCGCTCTCGACAGCGCGCGTGGCGTCCAGGACATGGCCATGGACGGCGATGGTGCCAGCGCTGCCGGGAATCTTGACCATGTTGTAGGCGTGATGCGTGACTGCCATGAACTTCGCGAGGGCAGGGTAGCCGAGGATGGCGTTGTACGGCAGGCCGGTGTGGGCGACGTCGAAGTCGATCAGCTCCGTGCGATAGTTCTTCTGCGTGCCAAAGGTGACCGCGAGGCGGACTTGCCCCAGAGGCTCGATAGAACCACTGGTGATGCCCGTGAACGGCCTGGAGGGCATAAGCCACTCGTAGGGCACTTGAAGCGTCTCGAAGGTCTCGACAGAGATGACATTCAGGCCCGCTCCCCCATCAATGAGCGTCTTGGAGACGGTGATGTTGTTGATGGTGGGGGAGCAGACCAGGGGGAGGGTTCCAACAGTCTTGGTCGACTTGGGGTGGTCCTTGGCGTCGAAGGCGATGGTGTACTGGGACCACTTGAGGGGTCTGGAGGTCTCGGTGCTCGGGAGCGCAGCGTTGAGTTCGCGGGCGAACTGCTTGAACTGATTGTTCGACTTGGGCGCTTGAGCTCCGCCGAGGATGCAGGCCATGGCGCCTCTCGGGGCCTGGTAGTCTCCATCTTCCTCGTCGGGGAGGTTGTTGTTCTTCTCGGCGGCATTGGCTCGAGTGCCCGGCGGCTTCTGGTAGCCGCCTTCGCGCCTACCCCTGCCGTCTCTGCGGTAGCCGCGACCTCTGCCGCGGCTTCCGCTGCCTTCTCCTCGCTCGCGTTCCCTGCTCAGCCTCTTGAGGTCGAAGCAGTCGTCCGTGGCGTGCCCACGCCTGTTGTGGTAGACGCAGAACGGACGGTGGTCCACCTCTTTGTCGCCGCGCTCGGGAGATTCACTGCGGGAGCCCTTCGCGTCAGGCTCTGCCGCGAGGACCGCGGTGGCCTTGCGCTTGGGCTCTTCCTTCTTCTTGTGGCTCTTGGACCCCTCGCCAGGGTCGTCCCCCCGCGCGCTCATCTTGACGAAGAGGAGTCCCTCTTCAGCCTTGGCGCACTTATCCGCCAGATCGAACAGCTTCACCACAGAGGTGAGCTTGTCGTGGATGCCGAGCTTCTCGAGCATCCTGCGGTTCGTGACGCCCTCGCGGAAGGCAGCGATCACCTGGGTGTCGGGGATGTTTGGAATCTTGTTCCGCACCTGGCTGAAGCGCTGGATGTACTTGCGAAGAGTCTCATCCTTCTTCTGCACCACAGCGCGCAAGTCGTTGTGGGTGAGTGCGCGCTCGTACGTGCCATTGAAGTTGGCGACGAACTGCCTGCAGAGCTCCTCCCAGGAGTCGATGGAGTCCTCCGGCAGGTTGAGAAGCCAGGACAGCGCGGAGTCCCTGAGGGCGTGGGAGAACCAGTTGGCCATGACCTTGTCGTCACCGCCTGCAGCCCGGATAGAGGTGGTGTAGAGCTGCAGGAACTCGAGAGGGTTGGTGGACCCGTCGAAGCCCTTGGGGAGCGCTGGCCTGAATTTCTGCGGCCAGACCACACGACGCAGGGCGCGCGTGAAGGCCATGCAGCCGGAGGCATAGGTGGCCGTTCCTCCCTGGAGGGCCCTGCGGTTTTGCTGCCCCGCCTGACCGAGCTCCTCGACGAGGCGGTTCTGGAGGTCTCGGCGTCGCTCCATGCCCACTCGCGCGTCAGGCGCAGTGCGCTGCACGATTTGACAGTCGTGCGGCGAGGAAGCATGCGAGGGAGCCCGTTGCGCCGCGGCCGGAGGTGGTCCCGGCGGCGGTGGGGGCGCGCCTGGCGCGGCCGTCCCCGCAGGGCCGGAAGGCACGATGGAGCGCGACGGAGCAGGGCGCGTGGTTGCGATGTCAACGAGGTGGTGGAGGCGGTCCAGCCACTGGTCGTGCGCCTCGGCGCTTGGCCGGTAGCGGAGGAGCTCCTGGGCCATGAGCAGCGCGGTATGCGGGGCGGGCTCGTGGTGTTCCCGAGTGGACACGCTCTGGCGCCGGGACGGGTGCGAGGACTCAGCGTCCTCACGGCGCCCGGAGAGGTCTTCGTCGCCGCGCTGGTCTGCGCCGCGGTGCTCCTCGCTTTCTGGCTCCTCCACGCGCGGGCCGGTGCCAGCGCGCTCAGCCACGCGAGGGCGACCACGGCGGCCACGGGTGGGAGCAGTGCCGGGCTCGGTGTGAGCTCTCTCAGAGGTACGCCGGTTGGCGCGCGTCGCGCGGGTGTCCATCATGGCGCGGAGTTCGGAGGTTGAAGACGCGCCTCAGTCCCCTACCTGGCGCGCCAAATGTCGAGGAGTGACTCCCACGTAACAGGGGTAGTCTCGCCCCGAAGAGAGGTTCGAAGGGGGACTGAACACGGAGGTCAAACAACCCTCGATGCACGCCGCGACGTTGCTCGCGGTGCCTGGAGTGAAGCTGCACGACAGAGAGTGACACCGGCCCTTACCCAGGTTCACGGCCCTCAAGATGAGGTAAAACCGCTACTCCTGCTTGTCTGAATTGCACTGTGGCGACTACAGTACAGTGAGCCTCCGGGCGTTGGGAAGGTCCGGAGGTGGAAGACGCTATCGAATTCGGGATCGAATTCCGGATCCTTCGCTACGGAAGTGCCCCCTCTCCTTATATAGTTGCCCCGGGCCTCATCCCTGCGACCTGCGCAGTGGAAGGGTTCCCACATGGCGACGTGCGGCGGAGCGGGGTGCACCACTGCTCGCTGGTCCATGGACTCGGTCCATGGTCGTAAAGCCTGTCCTCGTGGCAGGGCAGCTGTCTCCTCCGTCCTTGGACGCAGCTCCTCCGTGCTAAAGCGGCGCGCTGTGGCCGACAAGCTGCAGACTTTGCAGAGCGGCTCGCAGGCGCGGCAGAGACCGTGGGGAGTGCCCGCGGTGACGTCGTCGTTGGAGTGTTGTGCCGGCCAACTGCTTTATCACCAAAGAGGATGTAACATCCCAAATTAATATTATGAAATATTATATCCAAAAATGTGGGCCAACAAAAACTTTTATGAACTAATGTGTGTTGATGTCTTATTGTTGCTTGTGATAAGTATTTCTTGTGAATGTGTTGTTTGTTAGCTCTAATTAAAAACTTGAAGAAAAGAAAATAAACAAAACAAAACATTAAAACAATAAAAACAATGTGACAAATGTCACCTTATTTCTCAAAGTGGGAAATTATTTTCTTTCCAAACCAAATTCAGTGGAGTGGCAATATGAACACTCCCACTTTATTCCCACCATTTTTCCCTCTTCAAATATTAATTTCAAAAACCTAAATTTAAATTATATTCCTTCTTTATCTAATTCAAATCACAAAATGTGCTATGTTGCACTTGTCCAATAACAAATCAAACAGCACCATAAATCTTGATAAATCTATGTGAAGCAAATTATGAAAATGAAATTCAAAATTTGGAAATTGTTTCTGGTTCAAGCATTTCATCAAACACCTGGTGGTCACCACCTGTTCATCCCAAACCGAACCAAAATCCATGGACGAATTGATCATTCTCGATCAAATTGATGCAAGCCACTGTCCTCACTCGATTTGCCTCACTCCACTCGCCTCACTGCACGCAAGAACGCGAGGAATCGGGCCCGGGAGCGCCGAGGAGCCGCAGGCGACAGCAGCGGCCGCGCGCACGTCGCCGTGGTCGGCACTGTGGTCGCGACGACGCCGCGCCGTGCCGGCCGCGTTGTGCCCTCCCTCGCTCTCCCTCACCTCTCTGTCCCCTCGCAGCGCAGCAAGACCACCCAGCAGCAGCCCGCACGCGCCGAGGCCGCGACGCGCCGTGCACGACGTGCGCCGCCCGGACACGCTCCACGGCCGGCCCCACGTCGACCTCGCCAGCAGCCTCCACGCCACCCCCCCTTGCCCATTTGGTTCCCCGAGCACCCCGCAGCCTAGCAGCACCCCGCGCCACCCCTACGGCGAGCCGGCACGCCCTCGGGTGCCCCCTGCGCCGCGTCCACCGTGCGCCGGCGCGCCGCTATAAAAGCCGCCCCGAGCTCCCCATTTGCTCCACACTTCACCACCGCCCCTCTCGCCTGCTCCCCTCCACTCCCCACTCACCGTACGCCGCTAGGAAGGGCAGAGCCGCCGCCGCGAGCTCGCTGCTGCTCGTGGCCGTGCTCGACGGCCCGAGGTAGACGACGACACGGCCGCGCCGTGCCGCGGCCTCTCCTCTCTCTCTTCTCCCCTCCCTGGCCCTCTCCGCGACTCCGCACCGCCTCACCCTCACGCGCCCGCCTCTTTCCTGTCCAGGGACGCCGTCGATTGCTCGCCGGAGTCCGTGCCGCGCCGCGGAAGGAGGAGCTCGACGCCGTCGCCGCCAGGAGCCTCCCCAGCCCGCGCAACCTCTCCCACGAGCTTCCCCGAGCCGCCGCACCCCTCCTGCATCATCGCCGCAGCCTCCCGAGCCTCGAGGTGAGCCATCCATCCACCTCGCCGTCACCGGCGTCGCGAGCGCCGCTCGGATGTGGTCGTCGCCGGCGAGCGCGATCGCGACCGTTGGATCTAAGATCCACGGTAACTTACCGGTTCGCGTTATGAGCCGCTGACGTGCGGGCCCCGCACGTCAGACTTTTATTTATTTTCGCGCGCGCTGTGTCACTGCCCGTAGGCCCCACCTGTCATAAATTTCAACATTATCCACCTAGGGTTTTAATTTTCGAATTTTAGATTTAAATTGAAATCAGTACTGGACCCAATTTAGAAATTCAATAACTTGAGATTTATAACTCCAAATAAATCAAATCAAACTGTTCTGGAAAGCTTATGAAATTATCTAACCAACCCAATTGGTTTCACCTCATTTGGATAAATAATAAAAATATAGTATTAAAAATGCCAAATAGGGTTTAAAATATAAACTTGTTTGTTTCTGATACTCTGTTAGTCCAAATGGGTTAAGACCAATTTTATTGAATCACAATTAGTCATGGCTAGTAACCCCTAAGAGGATTTAATTTTTAGATCAACAGAACTTAATTAGTAGCTAAAACTTGATTATTAAGCTTCTGGATTCAGACCATTGTGTAGGGAGTTTGGTAACTCCAATTGACCCAAATCCAATTGTGTTGTCTTCTACACATCTATAGCTTTCTGTAGAAATTTAGTTTGTATTTTTGTGACCAACAGAACTAGAGATATGTAATTAAACATGCTCAACTAGTTTCTGCCATAATTAAAGATATAATTAAATCATGGTTAGCTCAATTAAATTAAAACCAAATAGTATTGTGTGATGTATGAAGTGGCTATTTAGAGCATTTGAGATTGTATTGTTGTGATGATTGATTGAGTAGGTTAGTGATTGTTTGTATTTGCTTGATTGTGTATTAGACGAGAACGTTGCCGGATATATCGAGGAGGAAGGATTTGTGGAACCTGAAGATCAAGACCAGGATCACTTTACCGAGCAAGGCAAGCTATTCTCTGAGCTTGCACCCTAATACATGCATCTATTTTTACAAAGTCATTTTAAAGCAAAGGGTTTTATAAAATCTTTTCAAAAAGTATATGGAAATTATTTTGCCACCCTATGTAGAAATATATGATAAATTATAGGATGGGAAAAATAAAGATTGTTTTATTCAAAACTCCTTTGAAACCTCGTGTGGCTATGAAGCACCAAGATGTGGTGATGAATTGAAGAAAAGGAGAATGGTGGTTTTGATAAAACGCACATTGTGTCTTTGTACTTACGTCAATCAGCCGATACTCTGTGCGACCACATTTACCCACATATGGGAAAGGGCTTAGTCATATAGTTTGCTCATATTAGTATGGGATACCTCATCAACGGAGATGACTCCGTTATGCATGAGGGGATGGTTTGATGACCTACCCCTGACCTGGGTCCTCGCTCAAACTCTATGAGTAGATAAGGAGGAGGATAGAAGGATGTCCCCTATACACCGCCAGATAAAACCTATGAGTCCTCACACTTAGATTCCGACGGGCTGGGTTAAGTGTCGATGGAAAGTATCATATGGGCAGGATCCTATACTAGCATGAGCAAAGGACAGACTAGGGTCGGTGACTTAACTTCGCATGCACCTGGTATGGCGAGACGTGGCTGACACGATGAGTTATCGGATGGGTGTGGGAAAAGCGTGCTACCTCTGCAGAGGGTTAAAACTATTCGAATAGCCGAGTCCTCGGATATGGACAGTTGAGAGGCCCTACTTTGACCATGTGCAAGTTTTGAAAAAAGGTTTGAGTTCTAAAAAGAAAAGGAGGTGGAGAACGTTCCATACACCTATACCAACGGATCGGTATGAGGTTGTTGGAGATTATGTACCATGATGGTTTATGGTCGGAAAAGGAGGAGTTTTGGAGAAAACTAATAAAACTGAGATATTAAGAGTAGTTATAATCTTCTTATCTTCTTCAGCAAAGATATAGAAATGTTTGACATAAATAAAAATATGAAATAAAAATGAGACTAGTGCACTCATGTTGGAGTAGTTTGCGAGTACATTCAAATGTACTCATACCAGTTTTGTCCCTGGCTATTGTCGTAGCCAGACTTCGAGGAGCACTACGCCCAGGAGGAGTATGGTGACATCTATGCCAACTGAGGATCTTCATAAGTCGACTGCCTGTCGGGTCATCGCTAGGATTTGATGTCTACTACGCCTTAGTTCCGCTGATTATTTTGGTTTGGCCCCTGAAGGCACCTATGTAAGACTTGGTCTAAATGACCATTTATGTAAGACTTTATTCCGGTATTGTAAGGGATGTAAACTTTGGTATTCAGTTCGGATTATGTGCAACGACAGACTGATCATGGGATCGTTGTGTTAAGCATAATCGGGTATTTCGGACAGCTAGTCCGGGGTCCCCACAGACCTGGTATCAGAGCCATCTCGACTTTAGGAGCCTTAGATTCGCATGGTCGCTAGGTAGGAGTTACAAAAGTTAAATTCTAAAGAAATAAAGGAATGAAGTATTTTCGAAAAATGCTTATCTCTAACCCTCTCACTTATGCGAACTTCTACTCTCACTAAATATTACGTTTTCCCTTATATCCTTAAAAATTTGGCGCACTCGTCATTCTATTAAACTTAAAGTTTTGCTCACTTGTTGCCTCACTACATTTAAAATTTTGATGCACTTGTCATCTCACTAACTTAAAATTTTGATTAAAAAATTGTAGATGGCGATCCATTTCACCGAGTTCGTTCAGCTTGAGAAGGACGGCAAGTTGATGTTCGAGAAGGACCTGTTCGAGTTGACCAAGCTGTTAGGTCGCCCCACTCCTGAGTTTAAGGGAGCCCAGGTGGACACTCCCGGCAACGGGAACCTGTCTTGGTTGGTCGAGGCGTCTGTTCGCGGGAACATCAAGTCCCCCAGATCTAGGACACTCATCTTTACCACCATGGACGTCCACTGGGACGACGGATTGTGTCGTTCCATGCAGCGGATGCTATCCCGACTTTGTGAGGAGCACAAGGCGGAGTTGGTGAACTCTCGTTTCCAGTTCTACGGGAGGCGCACCGTCGATGGACACCCTATTCGGTCCCCTCTACACCCGACGTTCGGAGAGTATATCTTGGACATGGAGATTATGCTCTTTCGCACCCAGGAGGATCTGAGGTGTGCTAGACTTCGGTCTCACTTTGAGCGCCTCTCGCTCAAGGAGAGTCGCGAGAGTGAGGCACAGCTGAAGGAGGAGAAGGTCGCTCTTCTCAAGAAGAGGACCCAGATGAGGAAGACCATAGCGAAGCTCCGCAAGAAGGTGGCAGAGCAGGACGAGCTGATCGAGGATCTGGAGCTCCGTACCGACGAGATGGAGGAGGAGGGCGAGGATTTCCGCAAGGAGAACAACGCTTTCCTCAGCGACGATGACGACTATCTGGAGGAGATGGACTATGAGCAGGAGGATGACGAGGAGGAGGACCCAGAGGAGCCACCCTACCAGTCCGACGCTGACGCAGCAGAGCCTGAGGTTCCACCTCAGTAGGCGAGTGACTTGAGTACTACCGCAGGATTAGGTTGACCCCCTATCGCTAGTCGAGTCGAAGTAGTGGTTCTTTTGGAAAACTTGCACTATGTACATTAGCTGAAGGGCAATGTTGTAAGCTTGATGTAGTGAACTCTTGATGTAATGATTGTGCTATATAAGTGTGTTAGTCCTGTTGATCTGTGTAAAATATTTCTCATGAATCCTTAATTAATCAATCACTACGCGAAACCAACCTTTTTCCTTTGGTCAAAACCTTTTTGCCTTGCCCCTTATACCCGGTGTGCTTCAGGATGGTGGACACTCGTCGCTCCAACACGGATGGAGGACCACCACCCCCACCGGAACCAACCACCGCCCAACTTCTTGCGCTTATCATGGAGGAACGCCAAGCTGCCCGGGCAGAGCGTCAAGCTCATATCGCTGCCCTGCAGCAGATCGCTGCCGCTCACAACAACAACAACAACAATGGCAATGGCAATGGCAATGGTGAAGGAAATCAGCGGTCCACTTTGAGCGACTTTCAGAAGACCAACCCACCCACCTATTCCAAGGGACTTCACCCACTAGAGGCCGATGATTGGCTTCGCACCATTAGCAACAACCTGGAAGTTGCAGCCGTGGGAGAACCTGAGAAGGTGCTGTATGCTACCCACTATCTTGCAGGACCTGCACGGTCTTGGTGGGAAGCTACCAAGGCTATCCAGCAAGCTGGTTATGTTATCAACTGGGTTGAGTTCCAGGAGAAGTTCCGCAAAAAGCACATTCCCGGCGGACTCATTGAGAGGAAGAAGGATGAATTCCGCAAGTTGCGGCAGGGAAGTAGAGATGTGGTCGGTTACCTGGATGAGTTCACTGACTTATCTCGGTATGCTCCTGATGACACCGACACCGAGAGGAGGAAGATGGAGCGTTTCATGAATGGACTTCATGATGAGCTGCAGTGTGCTTTGGTTATCCATGACTTTGTTGATTTGGAGTCACTTGTGGACAAAGCCATCCAGCTGGAGACCAAGCGCAAGTCCATGTTTGAAGGTCGTAAGAGGAGAATGATTGCCCAGGAAGGTTCGAGCAGCCAGAAGCCTCGCACCTACCCACAAAACCCCAAGCCAGTCTATCGACCGCCACCAACCCCACGCCCCAATTACCCTAATCGCCCAAACAACCCAAACAACTTCAACCGTCCCAATGACAACACCCGTCCCGGAGGGAACTCTAACAACTTCAACCGCAATGCCAATGTTGTCTGCTTTAATTGCGGCACTAAAGGTCACTACTCCAAAGAATGCCCCAATCCTAAGAAGAATGGTCCACGCCCCGATGCACAAGCGCCGAACAATGGCCAAGGCCGTAATGGGAATGGCAAGAACCCCGCACCCCGCGGAAATGTTGCTGTTGCCAAGGGACGTCTGCACCACATCAACGCTGAAGAGGCCATGGATGCGCCAGATGTTGTGCTGGGTACGTTCCTTGTCAACTCAGTACCTACAACTGTTCTGTTTGATTCTGGTGCTACCCATTCTTTTGTTACCCAAGAATTTGTTGCTAAGGGAGGTTTAGTCGGAAACCTCTTACCCAAACCCATGGTCATCCAAATCCAAGAATCCACCATAGATACCAAGTCGTTTTGCCCGGACGTTTCCCTTGAGATCAAAAGGGAAAAGTTCCTAGTTGACTTAATCATTCTAGGAACCCAAGGTATAGATGTTATACTGGGTATGAATTGGCTAGCCAAGTACCGTGGTCGAATTGACTGCGCCAGAAGAGCTGTATCCCTCACCACCGACAAAGAAGTAGAAGTGGAGTATGTGTCAGAAACCAGTCGACCCCAACCAGGATGCCATGAGAGCATAGCTCGACCCACCCTAGATGAGATCCGTGTTGTTCACCTGTTCCGAGATGTTTTCCCTGAAGAATTGCCTGGTATGCCGCCAGACCGGGATATTGAGTTCATCATTGAACTTATCCCCGGAACAGCCCCTATATCCCAAAGACCTTATCGGATGAATCCGGAAGAACTGGTTGAGTTGAAGAAGCAGTTAGCAGATATGCTCAGCAAAGGACTTATTCGCCCTAGCGCTTCGCCTTGGGGATCATCCATTATTTTTGTTGATAAGAGAGACGGTACCACACGCCTGTGTGTGGATTATCGCAAGTTAAATGATGTGACCATTAAGAACAAGTATCCCCTTCCAAAGATCGAGGATCTGTTCGATCAAATGAACGGAGCCCGAGTCTTTTCCAAGATCGATCTTCGGTCAGGATATCATCAGTTAAAAATCCGAGAGACAGACATTCCCAAGACTGCCTTCACCACCCGCTACGGTTTATTTGAATACACCGTAATGTCCTTTGGTCTGACCAATGCCCCAGCCTATTTTATGAATCTCATGAACAAGATCTTCATGGAGTATCTTGACAAGTTCGTGGTAGTTTTCCTCGATGACATCCTTATTTACTCCAAAACCGAAGAAGAGCATGCTGAACACCTGCGTCTGGTTTTAGCAACCCTCCGAGAACACCAGTTGTATGCCAAGCTTAGCAAGTGTGAGTTTTGGCTCAGTGAAGTAGCATTTCTCGGACATGTTGTGTCTGCGGGAGGAATTTCTGTTGACCCAGAGAAGATCCAAGCCATTGTGAACTGGGAAGCCCCAACTAGTGTGACTGAAATCCGAAGCTTTCTCGGACTAGCGGGTTACTACCGCAAGTTCGTTGAAGGATTCTCCAGTATAGCCAAACCCCTGACCCAACTGCTGAAAAAGGACAAGAAGTTTGAATGGACTCAGAAGTGTGAAGAGAGTTTCCAGGAATTGAAGAAGAGATTGACCTCAACCCCTGTCCTGATTATGCCAGACGTCACCAAGAGTTTCGACGTGTATTGCGATGCATCACGCCTCGGACTTGGTTGCGTTCTGATGCAAGAAGGCAGGGTGGTGTCGTATCTGTCTCGGCAGTTGCGACCACATGAAGAGAACTACCCAACCCATGACCTGGAGTTAGCCGCTGTTGTTCTTGCTCTGAAGACGTGGCGCTCCTATCTTGCGGGACATCGTTGCGAGATCTATATCTTCACCCAGAAGGAGTTAAATCTGCGACAGAGAAGGTGGATGGAATTAATCAAGGATTATGATATCGGTATCCATTATCACCCTGGAAAGGCTAATGTAGTTGCCGATGCCCTTAGTCGCAAACCCTGCACCCTGAATGCCCTGATCCAAGCCGAACAACCAGCCCTGTTCAAAGAGTTCAAAGATTTTGGACTAGAGCTTGTTAGCCGCGGTTATCTCGCCAATTTAGAGTTAGCCCCAACCCTGATAGATCAAATCAAGGAAGCCCAGAAAGGTCATGAGAGCATAGAAGGAATTAAGAAGAAGATTTCTCTCAGTAAAGCGCCTGGTTTTACCGAAGATGCTGAAGGAGTGTTGAGATTCAATGGTCGTATCTGTGTCCCCAATGTCACGGAACTTAAGGAGTTAATCCTAAAGGAAGCCCACGAGACCCCCTATTCAATCCACCCCGGCGGAACCAAAATGTACCAAGACCTTCGTGAGAGATTTTGGTGGCACGGAATGAAGCGAGAGATTGGTGTTTTTGTAGCCAAGTGTGATAATTGTCAGCGAGTCAAGGCTGAACATCAGCGACCCGCTGGATTGCTTCAACCCTTGAAGATTCCCGAGTGGAAGTGGGATGAGATTGGAATGGAC
This sequence comes from Poa annua, assembly GCA_026929855.1. Classification (NCBI taxonomy): domain Eukaryota; kingdom Viridiplantae; phylum Streptophyta; class Magnoliopsida; order Poales; family Poaceae; genus Poa; species Poa annua. The sequence continues at coordinate 61,348,801 of CM049434.1, forward strand.
TTCATCACCGGACTTCCAAGATCCAACCGAGGCCATGACTCAATTTGGGTCATCGTTGATAGACTAACCAAGGTTGCCCATTTTATTCCCGTCAACACCACCTATCGGGGAAATCAGTTAGCAGGCCTGTATATTTCCAGAATAGTAAGCCTGCATGGTGTGCCTAAGAGGATTGTATCGGATAGAGGCACACAATTCACCTCAAGGTTCTGGAAAGCCCTACACGAAGCCCTCGGAACCAAGTTAGCATTTAGCACAGCTTATCATCCCCAGACCGGAGGCCAAACTGAGAGAGTGAACCAAATATTAGAAGACATGCTTCGCGCGTGTGTTCTATCCTATGGATCCAAGTGGGAAGATTGTCTTCCATTTGCAGAGTTCTCCTACAACAATAGTTACCAGTCTAGTCTGCAAATGGCCCCTTTTGAAGCCCTTTACGGCAGAAAGTGTCGTACGCCCCTGAATTGGTCCGACACCGGAGAAGGCAAACTGTTTGGACCAGATACCCTCCGTGAGGCTGAAGCACAAGTCCAACTCATCCGTGAGCGACTTAAAACTGCCCAATCCCGTCAGAAGAGTTACGCTGATCCCAAGCGTCGTGATGTCACCTTCAGTATCGGAGATTATGTCTATCTCCGAGTGACACCCCTTAAAGGAATGCAGCGTTTTCATGTCAAGGGAAAATTGGCACCAAGATATATTGGACCCTTTAAGATCATTTCCCGTCGAGGAGAAGTGTCTTATCAACTGGAGTTGCCTCGAGAGTTAGCAGATTATCACGATGTCTTCCACATTTCCTTGCTCCGGAAATGTCTTGAAGTTCCTGACCAGCCTGATGTTTTCAAAAACATCGACCACCGTTCCATCGACCTGAATCAAGATCTGACTTATCGTGAGAGACCCATCAAGATTCTCGACGAAGATGTTCGTCTTACCAGAAGGCGCGCGATCAAGTTCTACAAGGTCCAGTGGACTAACCATTCGGAAGATGAAGCAACTTGGGAACGCGAAGACTATCTTAGAAGCGAATTCCCAAACCTCTTTAGTGCTCAAACCTAGCAAATCTCGGGACGAGATTTATTTTAAGGGGGGAAGGATCTGTAACATCCCAAATTAATATTATGAAATATTATATCCAAAAATGTGGGCCAACAAAAACTTTTATGAACTAATGTGTGTTGATGTCTTATTGTTGCTTGTGATAAGTATTTCTTGTGAATGTGTTGTTTGTTAGCTCTAATTAAAAACTTGAAGAAAAGAAAATAAACAAAACAAAACATTAAAACAATAAAAACAATGTGACAAATGTCACCTTATTTCTCAAAGTGGGAAATTATTTTCTTTCCAAACCAAATTCAGTGGAGTGGCAATATGAACACTCCCACTTTATTCCCACCATTTTTCCCTCTTCAAATATTAATTTCAAAAACCTAAATTTAAATTATATTCCTTCTTTATCTAATTCAAATCACAAAATGTGCTATGTTGCACTTGTCCAATAACAAATCAAACAGCACCATAAATCTTGATAAATCTATGTGAAGCAAATTATGAAAATGAAATTCAAAATTTGGAAATTGTTTCTGGTTCAAGCATTTCATCAAACACCTGGTGGTCACCACCTGTTCATCCCAAACCGAACCAAAATCCATGGACGAATTGATCATTCTCGATCAAATTGATGCAAGCCACTGTGCTCACTCGATTTGCCTCACTCCACTCGCCTCACTGCACGCAAGAACGCGAGGAATCGGGCCCGGGAGCGCCGAGGAGCCGCAGGCGACAGCAGCGGCCGCGCGCACGTCGCCGTGGTCGGCACTGTGGCCGCGACGACGCCGCGCCGTGCCGGCCGCGCTGTGCCCTCCCTCGCTCTCCCTCACCTCTCTGTCCCCTCGCAGCGCAGCAAGACCACCCAGCAGCAGCCCGCACGCGCCGAGGCCGCGACGCGCCGCGCACGACGTGCGCCGCCCGGACACGCTCCACGGCCGGCCCCACGTCGACCTCGCCAGCAGCCTCCACGCCACCCCCCCCCCCCCTTGCCCATTTGGTTCCCCGAGCACCCCGCAGCCTAGCAGCACCCCGCGCCACCCCTACGGCGAGCCGGCACGCCCTCGGGTGCCCCCTGCGCCGCGTCCACCGTGCGCCGGCGCGCCGCTATAAAAGCCGCCCCGAGCTCCCCATTTGCTCCACACTTCACCACCGCCCGTCTCGCCTGCTCCCCTCCACTCCCCACTCACCGTACGCCGCTAGGAAGGGCAGAGCCGCCGCCGCGAGCTCGCTGCTGCTCGTGGCCGTGCTCGACGGCCCAAGGTAGACGACGACACGGCCGCGCCGTGCCGCGGCCTCTCCTCTCTCTCTTCTCCCCTCCCTGGCCCTCTCCGCGACTCCGCACCGCCTCACCCTCACGCGCCCGCCTCTTTCCTGTCCAGGGACGCCGTCGATTGCTCGCCGGAGTCCGTGCCGCGCCGCGGAAGGAGGAGCTCGACGCCGTCGCCGCCAGGAGCCTCCCCAGCCCGCGCAACCTCGCCCACGAGCTTCCCCGAGCCGCCGCACCCCTCCTGCATCATCGCCGCAGCCTCCCGAGCCTCGAGGTGAGCCATCCATCCACCTCGCCGTCACCGGCGTCGCGAGCGCCGCTCGGATGTGGTCGTCGCCGGCGAGCGCGATCGCGACCGTTGGATCTAAGATCCACGGTAACTTACCGGTTCGCGTTATGAGCCGCTGACGTGCGGGCCCCGCACGTCAGACTTTTATTTATTTTCGCGCGCGCTGTGTCACTGCCCGTAGGCCCCACCTGTCATAAATTTCAACATTATCCACCTAGGGTTTTAATTTTCGAATTTTAGATTTAAATTGAAATCAGTACTGGACCCAATTTAGAAATTCAATAACTTGAGATTTATAACTCCAAATAAATCAAATCAAACTGTTCTGGAAAGCTTATGAAATTATCTAACCAACCCAATTGGTTTCACCTCATTTGGATAAATAATAAAAATATAGTATTAAAAATGCCAAATAGGGTTTAAAATATAAACTTGTTTGTTTCTGATACTCTGTTAGTCCAAATGGGTTAAGACCAATTTTATTGAATCACAATTAGTCATGGCTAGTAACCCCTAAGAGGATTTAATTTTTAGATCAACAGAACTTAATTAGTAGCTAAAACTTGATTATTAAGCTTCTGGATTCAAACCATTGTGTAGGGAGTTTGGTAACTCCAATTGACCCAAATCCAATTGTGTTGTCTTCTACACATCTATAGCTTTCTGTAGAAATTTAGTTTGTATTTTTGTGACCAACAGAACTAGAGATATGTAATTAAACATGCTCAACTAGTTTCTGCCATAAATAAAGATATAATTAAATCATGGTTAGCTCAATTAAATTAAAACCAAATAGTATTGTGTGATGTATGAAGTGGCTATTTAGAGCATTTGAGATTGTATTGTTGTGGTGATTGATTGAGTAGGTTAGTGATTGTTTGTATTTGCTTGATTGTGTATTAGACGAGAACGTTGCCGGATATATCGAGGAGGAAGGATTTGTGGAACCTGAAGATCAAGACCAGGATCACTTTGCCGAGCAAGGCAAGCTATTCTCTGAGCTTGCACCCTAATACATGCATCTATTTTTAGAAAGTCATTTTAAAGCAAAGGGTTTTATAAAATCTTTTCAAAAAGTATATGGAAATTATTTTGCCACCCTATGTAGAAATATATGATAAATTATAGGATGGGAAAAATAAAGATTGTTTTATTCAAAACTCCTTTGAAACCTCGTGTGGCTATGAAGCACCAAGATGTGGTGATGAATTGAAGAAAAGGAGAATGGTGGTTTTGATAAAACGCACATTGTGTCTTTGTACTTACGTCAATCAGCCGATACTCTGTGCGACCACATTTACCCACATATGGGAAAGGGCTTAGTCATATAGTTTGCTCATATTAGTATGGGATACCTCATCAACGGAGATGACTCCGTTATGCATGAGGGGATGGTTTGATGACCTACCCCTGACCTGGGTCCTCGCTCAAACTCTATGAGTAGATAAGGAGGAGGATAGAAGGATGTCCCCTATACACCGCCAGATAAAACCTATGAGTCCTCACACTTAGATTCCGACGGGCTGGGTTAAGTGTCGATGGAAAGTATCATATGGGCAGGATCCTATACTAGCATGAGCAAAGGACAGACTAGGGTCGGTGACTCAACTTCGCATGCACCTGGTATGGCGAGACGTGGCTGACACGATGAGTTATCGGATGGGTGTGGGAAAAGCGTGCTACCTCTGCAGAGGGTTAAAACTATTCGAATAGCCGAGTCCTCGGATATGGACAGTTGAGAGGCCCTACTTTGACCATGTGCAAGTTTTGAAAAAAGGTTTGAGTTCTAAAAAGAAAAGGAGGTGGAGAACGTTCCATACACCTATACCAACGGATCGGTATGAGGTTGTTGGAGATTATGTACCATGATGGTTTATGGTCGGAAAAGGAGGAGTTTTGGAGAAAACTAATAAAACTGAGATATTAAGAGTAGTTATAATCTTCTTATCTTCTTCAGCAAAGATATAGAAATGTTTGACATAAATAAAAATATGAAATAAAAATGAGACTAGTGCACTCATGTTGGAGTAGTTTGCGAGTACATTCAAATGTACTCATACCAGTTTTGTCCCTGGCTATTGTCGTAGCCAGACTTCGAGGAGCACTACGCCCAGGAGGAGTATGGTGACATCTATGCCAACTGAGGATCTTCATAAGTCGACTGCCTGTCGGGTCATCGCTAGGATTTGATGTCTACTACGCCTTAGTTCCGCTGATTATTTTGGTTTGGCCCCTGAAGGCACCTATGTAAGACTTGGTCTAAATGACCATTTATGTAAGACTTTATTCCGGTATTGTAAGGGATGTAAACTTTGGTATTCAGTTCGGATTATGTGCAACGACAGACTGATCATGGGATCGTTGTGTTAAGCATAATCGGGTATTTCGGACAGCTAGTCCGGGGTCCCCACAGAGGAAAGCTTCGTTGGCGGCGCAGGAGACACAGAGCTTTGTTGACCCCTTTTATCACGGGAACGGCAACTGCGACGCTGTCGCTGTCGCGCGCGCAGACGCGCGCGTCACCCTGCGGCTGCTGCAGAGCCCATGTGCGCTTTGCAGCGCTTTGTTCGTCGCGAAGTATCCCCTCAGGGGCCTGAGGCTCTCGAGGGGGAGGAGCCGGGCTGGCTCCCTTCAGAGGGAGAGAGCCCTCAAGTGGGACACCCGCGGGGGGAACCTCCTTCAGGCCTCCGGTGGCGCCTCAAGTCCCCTCCAGGGGTTTTTGCCTCGGGGGGCTCCCCAAGCGGTTTGCTTGGCCCTTAGCCGTTTCGTAGATGCTGTCGCGTGTGCGGTCCGTGGAGAGTGGGCTCTGCACACCCTAGAATCCACTGGGCCGACAGCTTCATTATATATTATGTGAGTGCGTTATTTATGATTTTGCATGCTCTCCGTTACTATTAGATGCTCTGGCCAAGTAGATGCTTGTGACTCCAAGAGAGGGTATTTATGCTCGATAGTGGGTTCATGTCTTCATTTAATCTGGGGGAGTGACAACAACCTCTCAGATTGTAAATGTACTGTTGCTATCAGGGATAAAACAGTAGTTCTTTGTCTAAGGATAATTGTGCTACTTACATTACACACTTTACATAATGCAATAATCTGTTGCTTGCAACTTAATACTGAAAGGTGTTGCGGATGCTATCCTGAAGGTGGATTATTAGTCATAGATGCAGTTGGATAACGGTCTATGTATCATGTTGTAATGCCCAAATGAATCTCACACTAGACACCATGACTTGTACATGCATCATTATGCAGTTCTTTATTCTGTCAATTGCCCAGCTGTAATTTGTTTACCCTCATGTACGCTATTATTATTTATGGAGAGACACTACTAGTGAACTGTGGACCCCGGTCCTTTTCTTTAAACTGATAATACAACCTACTGCAATCCTGTTACTTTCATTCTCTGCAAACAAACATCATTTTCCACACATACGTTTAATCCTTTGTTACGGCAAGCCAGTGAGATTGACAACCTCATTGTTAAGTTGGGACAAAGTATCTTGGTTGTGTTGTGTGCAGGTTCCACGCCAACTCAGCGCTTAGCAAGAATCTCTGGCGCAGTTGACACCTTCGGAAAAATTCTAGTTTCCTACTGGTTCGATAACCTTGGTTTCACAACTGAGGGAAAGCTTGCTGCTACTACATCATCACACCTTCCTCTTGGGGTTTCCCAACGTGCCTGTAGAGCATCAAGAACTTTTTTGGCGCCGTTGCCGGGGAAACTAAGCTCTTCTGCGAGGGGAGTCTCTCACTTCCAATCTTTTTATTTTGTTATTGTCTTGCTTAGTTTATTTTTATTACTATCTTGTTTGCTTAATATCAAAAAGAAAAAAAATAGTTACTTGCATTAAATTATTTATTTCGGTTTTGCTTTTTATTTGCTAAAATGAGTACTGCTGAGAATACTAAGTTGTGTGACTTCACTAGCACAAATAATAATGATTTCATATGCACTCCTACTGCTCCACCTGCTTCTAAAGCAGAATTCTTTGAAATCAAACCTGCTTTGTTTAACCTTGTTATGAGAGAGCAATTTTCTGGTATTAGTACTGATGATGCTGCTGCCCATCTTAATAATTTTGTTGAACTTTGTGAAATGCAAAAGTATAAGGATATAGATGGTGATATTGTAAAACTGAAATTATTTCCTTTCTCTTTGAGAGGAAAGGCTAAAGAATGGTTGCTTTCATTTCCTAGGAATAGTATTGATTCATGGATTAAATGCAAAGATGCTTTTATTGGAAAATACTATCCTCCTGCTAAGATCATTTCCTTAAGAATTAGCATTATGAACTTTAAACAATTTGATAATGAACATGTTGCTCAAGCTTGGGAAAGAATGAAACCTTTGATAAAAAATTGCCCTACCCATGGACTGACTGGTTGGATGATCATCCAAACCTTTTATGCAGGACTGAATTTTTCCTCAAGAAACCTTCTTGATACGACTGCTGGAGGTACATTTATGTCCATCACTTTGGGGGCTACAACAAAACTTCTAGATGATATGATGGTTCATTATTCTGAGTGGCATACTGAAAGAGCTCCTCAAGGTAAGAAGGTAAATTCTGTTGAAGAAACCTCTTCTTTGAGTGAAAAGATTGATATTATTATGTCTATGCTTGTGAATGGTAAATCTCATATTGATCCAAATAATGTTCCCTTAGCTTCTTTGGTTGCACAAGAAGAGCATGTTGATGTGAACTTCATTAAAAACAATAATTTTAACAATAATGCCTATAGGAACAATTATGGTAACAACAACTACAAGCCCTATCCTCCTAATAATGGCAATAGTTATGGTAATTCTTATGGTAATTCTTATAGCAATAATAGGAATGCCTCCTCTGAACTTGAAACCATGCTTAAGGATTTTATCACTACACAAACTGCCTTTAATAAAACAGTTGAGGAAAAACTTGGGAAAATTAATATTCTTGCCTCTAGAGTTGATAGTCTTGCTCTTGATATTGATCTTTTGAAATCTAAAGTTATGCCCAAAGATACTAAACAGAGTAATACCTTTGCTAAAATTAATGCCATCCAAGTTCGAATTGATGATAATGTTAGTATGATGACTGAATTACGTGCTAGATGGGAAAGAGAAGAAGAACTAGCTAAAAAGGATAATATGGCTAGGGTTTATACTATTACTACTACTGAAAATAATGTTACTTCACATGCTAGTAAACCTCCTACTATTAATGGTAACATAATTGGTGTTGGCAATGTTTCCTCTACTTCTTCCAAAAAATTAAAATCGGCTAAAACTGCTGAAACTGTTCTTGATAAAAGTGCTGAAATTTTTAAGAACATAGGAGATAATGGTTCGGTTTCTTTTGATAATAATGATTTTGATTTTGATGATTGTAATATCTCTGAAATTATTAAGTTCTTGCAAAATTTAGCTACAAGTCCTAATGCTAGTACCATAAACATGGCATTTACTACTCATATTACAAATGCTCTCATTAAAGCTAGGGAAGAGAAATTAAAACCTGAAGCTTCTATCCCTAGGAAGTTAGAAGATGGTTGGGAGCCCATCATTAAAATAAAAGTAGATGAATTTGATTGCAATGCTTTATGTGACCTTGGTGCAAGTATCTATGTTATGCCTAAAAAGCTCTATGATATGTTTGATTTGCCACCTTTGGAACATTGCTATTTGGATGTTTTTCTTGTTGATAATGCTATGAAGAAACCTTTGGGGAGAGTTAATGATGTTCTTATCATGGTTAACAAGAACCTTGTCCCCGTTGATTTTATTGTCTTGGATATCGAATGCAACCCATCTTGTCCTATTGTGTTGGGAAGACCTTTTCTTAGAACTGTGTGTGCTATTATTGATATGAAAGAAGGAAATATTAGATACCAATTCCCACTAAAGAAAGGTATGGAACACTTCCCTAGAAAAAGAATGAAGCTACCTTTTGATTCTATCATTCGAACAAATTATTCTGTTGATGCTTCATCTCTTGATAACACTTGAGTTACACTTTCTGTGCCTAGCTGAAAGGCCTTAAAGAAAAGCGCTTATGGGAGACAACCCACTTTTTTTTTCTGTTATTTTATTTTGTTGTGTCAAGGAACATGCTTACCTCTGTATCAATTCCTTTGTATCTTTATTTTATCGCATTGTTGTGTCAAGTTAAGCCTCTAGTAGAAAGTTGATACTAGATTTGGATTCCTGCGTAGGAACAGTTTTCTGCTGTCCACCGTTTAATTCATAACTCTCTGCAGAAAACTTGAAACAATCTTATATTTTCTGAGCGTGATCCTCAGATATGTACGCAACTTTCATTAGTTTTGATTTTTCTGAGATGAGTAAGTTAAGTTCCTTGAAAAAATTCGTATTTACGGACTGGTCTGTTTTTGACAGATTCTGCCATTTATTTTGCATTGCTCCTTTTGCTGTTTTTGAATGGATCTTTTTGTTCCATAAAATGCCAGTGGCTATAGCTAATGTCCAGTAGCATATGTAATGGTTTTGTCCATGCAGAATATGAGAATTTTTGATTATGCACTAACCCTCTAATGAAGTCTACTTTGAGTTTGGTGTGGAGGAAGTTTTCAAGGATCAAGAGAGAAGGATGATATGATGTGATCAAGAAGATGAAAGAGCCTAATCTTGGGGATGCCCCCGTGGGTCACCCAAGCATATTTCAAGAACACTCAAGCGTCTAAGCTTGGGGATGCCCAAGGCATCCCCTTCTTTATCAACAAACTATCAGGTCATCTCTAGTGAAACTATATTTTAATTCCGTCACATCTTATGTGCTTTACTTGAAGCGTCTGTTTGTTTTTATTTTTGTTTTTGCTATTTTCATTCTCTGAATAAAATGGATCCTAGCATTCATTTGTGGTAGAGAGACACGCTCCGCTTTTTCTTATGAATACTCATATTCTTCACTTATATTTGTTGAGTATTCCTCTATGTTACTTCAATACTTTCAGCTCTTGTTTTTCATGCATCTCTTGTTAGAGCTGTTAGTTTTCTTATGTTGTACTCTCTTGTTTCATTGTTAAATACTTGGAGAGTTTATGTTTAAATAAGTTGATTGGTGTTTGGTTGGAAACAGAAAATGCTAAATGTGGTAGATGGTATAATGAAAAAAATATACATGCTCTTATGGATTGTTATCTTGTATGTTGTGGTGCTTGGCAATTGTTTTGAGCTCTCAAGTAGATCATGTTTAAGCTTTTACATCATGTAGTTAAAACCTATTAGTGAAGAACTACCATAAAACTTGTTGAAATTTGGTTTGCATGTTTGGTATCTCTAAGGTCTAGATATTTTCTAGTAAAGGTGTTTGAACAACAAGGAAGACAATGTAGAGTTTTATAATACTTGCAATATGTTTTTATATACGTCTTATTGTCATAGTTTATACTTGTGTTTGCTTTAAATAACCTTGCTAGCCAAAGCCTTGTACTGAGAGGGAATGCTTCTCGTGCATCCAAAACCTTGAGCCAAAACCCATGCCATTTGTGTCCACCATACCTACCTACTACATGGTATTTCCTGCCATTCCAAGCAAATACTTCATGTGCTACCTTTTATTCAAAACTTCTTATCCCTTATTTGTGTCAATGTTTATTAGCTCATGAGGAAGTATGTGGTGTTACGGATATCAACCTTGTCATTTGCTTTTAGACAGACTTTCACCAATCGAACTAGTGGCATATACACCGCTTATCCATTAACTTTGCAAAGAGAGCTGGCAAATGGGGTGCCCAGTCCCAATTAATTACAACTTTAACCGCTACATTCTCTTCACATTTTTGCCCTGATCTAATCAATCAAGCAATAATACTAGTTTTTAACTACATGTGTAAACAAAAGAGATAAGAGGGATGATCTGCCTTGCTGGTAGAAATAACGTCCTTCAATGGGAGCCGCTCTTGAAAGTCTGGTTGACAAGGGGGGTAGAGTGCCCATTACCATTCGTTGACAACGACAAACACCACTCAAAAACTTACTTTTATGCTCTCTATATGATTTTAAAAAACCTATAAAAACTAAAAAGCTCTAGCACATGCTTGTATCCCTGCTTCCCTCTGCGAAGGGCCTATCTTTTACTTTATGTTGAGTCAGTTTACCTACTTCTTTCTACCTTAGAAGCAAACCCTTCTGTCAACTGTGTGCAACAATTCTTATATGCTTACTTATTGCACTTGTTATATTTCTTTGTGTTGACAACTATCTATATGATATACATGTTCAAAAGTTGAAAGCCAATGCTGAAACTTATATCTTCCTTAGTGTTGCTTCAATGCTCTTTTACTTAGAAACTATTGCTTTATGAGTTAACTCTTATGCAAATCTCTTTGATGCTTGTTTGAAAGTACTATCCATGAAAAGTTTTTACTTATATGATGTAGTTGTTTACACCTTGTCTATTTGTTAGCAAACTATAGACCATTGCCTTGAGTCACTTCATTCATAACATGAGCTTTACATTAATATATGATCAAGATTGTGTGAAAGCATGTCACTTCAGAAATTATTCTTGTTATCGTTTTACCTACTCGGGAAGAGTAGAACTAAGCTTGGGGATGCTTGATACGTCTCCAACGTATCTATAATTTCTTATGTTCCATGCTTATATTATACCCATTGCTACATGTTTTATATACACTTTATATGGTTTTTATGCATTTTCTGGGACTAACTTATTAACAAGATGCCACAGTGCCAGTTCCCTGTTTTCTGCTGTTTTTGGTTTCAGAAAAACTGTTAAGGAAATATTCTCGAAATTGCACGAAACAAAGGCCAATATCCCTATTTTCCCCGGAAGCATCCAGAACACCGAAGAGGATACGGAGGAGGGCCACGAGGCGGCCTCACATGGTGGAGGCGCGGCTCCCTCCTTGGCCGAGCAACCACGTGGTGTGGGCCCCTCGGGGCCCCACCTCCTTCGCCCTTTCGCCTATAAAGACCCCCCGACGGGAAAACCCTAAATACCCGAGCACTTCTCCACGATACGTTCCAGAGCCGCCGCCGCCGTCAACCCTAGTTCGGGAGGGTTCAGAAGCTCTTCCTGGCACCCTGCCGGAGAGGGGAATCATCACCGGAGGGCTCTACATCACCATGCCCGCCTCCGGACTGATGCGTGCGTAGTTCATCCTTGGACTACGGGTCCATAGCAGTAGCTAGATGGTTGTCTTCTCCTATTGTGCCATCATGTTTAGATCTTGTGAGCTGCCTATTGTCGGCCCAGTGGATTCTAGGGTGTGCAGAGCCCACTCTCCACGGCCCTCACACGCGCCGATGCCGACGAAACGACTAAGGACCAAGCAGGCGCCTGAGGAGACCCTCGAGGGGAGAGCACCCTCGCGGGGACTTGAGGAGGCAGCGAAGCGCCTGAAGGGGCTCCCCCTGAGGCCGCCTCCCGGCAAGGCTTCCCTCCCTTGAAGAGAAGTCAACACAACTCCCTCGGCAGGGCCTCCCGGGCCCTGCGGGGATACTTCACCCCGAAGGAATCGCTGCAGAGCGCACATGGCCTCTGCAGCAGCCGCAGAGTGACCCGCGCGTCTGCGCGCGATGACGACGGCGCCACAGTTGCCGTTCTGGTGATAAAAGGAGTCAACAAAGCACTGTGTCCCCTGCGCCGCCACCAGGGCCTTCCTCTTTGGTGATAAAGCGGGTGGCCTGCGCAACGCTCCAACGGCGACGTCACCATGGGCGCCCCCACGGCCTCTGCAGCACCAGCTGTCCGCTCTGCAAAGACAGAAGCTGTCCTGCCACGGAGGCAGGCTTTACGACCATGGACCAAGTCCATGGACACCCGAGCTGCGGTGCACCCCGCTCCTCCGCTTCGTCGCCATGTGGGAACCCTTCCGCTGCGCAGGACGCAGGGATGAGGCCCGGGGCGCCTATATAAGGAGCAGGAGCGCCACCGTAGAGAGGGGACGAAGAAACGAACCACTTACTCGCGTAAAACCCCACCATAGCCTAGCCGAGCTTAGCGAGCTCGAGGAGGAAGAAGAGCTCGTCCTTCCCCCTCCAAGCTCCGCATAGCCGTGCAGGAGCCCTCGGCTAGCTCATTGTACTGTCCGTACCGCAGTGCAATACAGACAAGCAGGAGTAGCGGTTTTACCTCCTCCTGAGGGCCGTGAACCTGGGTACGGGCTGGTGTCTATCTCTGGCGTGACAGTTCTTCTCCAGGCCCGGCGAGCACCGTCGTCGTGCCTCTCGAGAGTCGTTAGACCTCCGCGTTCAGTCCCCTTCACGAACTTCTCCCCCGAGAGTGGTTATCCCTGTTCCGTGGGAATCACACCTCGACATTTGGCGCGCCAGGTAGGGGGACTGAGGCGCGTCTTCGACCTCCAGCCTCCGCGCCATGATGGACACCTGCGCAACGCGTGCCAACCGGCGTACCTCTGAGAGAGCTCACACCGAGCCCGGCACTGCTCCCACCCGTGGCCGCCGTGGTCGCCCCCGCGCGACCGAGCGTGCTGGCACCGGCCCGCGCGTGGAGGAGCCAGAGAGCGAGAAGCGCCGCGGCGGAGACCAGCGCGACGACGAGGACCTCTCCGAGCGCCGTGAGGACGCTGAGTCCTCGCACCCGTCCCGGCGCCAGAGCGTGTCCACGCGGGAACACCACGAGCCCGCCCCGCATACCGCGCTGCTCATGGCCCAGGAGCTCCTCCGCTACCGGCCAAGTGCCGAGGAACACGACCAGTGGCTGGACCGCCTCCACCACCTCGTCGACATCGCAACCACGCGCCCTGCTCCGTCGCGCTCCATCGTGCCCTCCGGCCCCGCAGGGACGGCCGCACCAGGTGCGCCCCCACCGCCGCCAGGACCACCTCCGGCCGCGGCGCAGCGGGCTCCCTCACATGCTTCCTCGCCGCACGACTGTCAAATCGTGCAGCGCACTGCGCCTGACGCGCGCGTGGGCATGGAGCGACGCCGAGACCTCCAGAACCGCCTCATCGAGGAGCTCGGCCAAGCGGGGCAGCAAAACCGCAGGGCCCTCCAGGGAGGAACGGCCACCTACGCCTCAGGCTGCATGGCCTTCATGCGCGCCCTGCGTCGTGTGGTCTGGCCGCAGAAGTTCAGGCCAGCGCTCCCCAAGGGCTTCGACGGGTCCACCAACCCTCTCGAGTTCCTGCAGCTCTACACCACCTCCATCCATGCTGCAGGGGGCGACGACAAGGTCATGGCCAACTGGTTCTCCCACGCCCTCAGGGACTCAGCGCTGTCCTGGCTTCTCAACCTACCGGAGGACTCCATCGACTCCTGGGAGGAGCTCTGCAGGCAGTTCGTCGCCAACTTCAAGGGCACGTACGAGCGCGCACTCACCCACAACGACTTGCGCGCTGTGGTGCAGAAGAAAGATGAAACTCTTCGCAAGTACATCCAGCGCTTCAGCCAGGTGCGGAACAAGATTCCAAACATCCCTGACACCCAGGTGATCGCTGCCTTCCGCGAGGGCGTCACGAACCGCAGGATGCTCGAGAAGCTCGGCATCCACGACAAGCTCACCTCTGTGGTGAAGCTGTTCGATCTGGCGGATAAGTGCGCCAAGGCTGAAGAGGGACTCCTCTTCGTCAAGATGAGCGCGCGGGGGGACGACCCTGGCGAGGGGTACAAGAGCCACAAGAAGAAGGAAGAGCCCAAGCGCAAGGCCACCGCGGTCCTCGCGGCAGAGCCTGACGCGAAGGGCTCCCGCAGGGGTTCTCCCGAGCGCGGCGACAAGGAAGTGGACCACCGTCCGTTCTGCGTCTACCACAACAGGCGTGGGCATGCTACAGACGACTGCTTCGACCTCAAGAGGCTGAGCAGGGAACGCGAGCAAGGAGAAGGCAGCGAAGCCGCGGCAGAGGTCGCGGCTACCGCAGAGACGGCAGGGGGAGGCGCGATGGCGGCTACCAGAAGCCGTCGGGCACTCAGGCCAACGCCGCCGAGAAGAACAACAACCTCCCCGACGAGGAAGATGGAGGCTACCAGGCCCCGAGAGGCGCCATGGCCTGCATCCTCGGCGGAGCTCAAGCGCCCAAGTCAAACAATCAGTTCAAGCAGTTCGCCCGCGAACTCAACGCTGCGCTTCCGAGCACCGAGACCTCCAGACCCCTCAAGTGGTCCCAGTACACCATCGCCTTCGACGCCAAGGACCACCCCAAGTCGACCAAGACTGTTGGAACCCTCCCCCTGGTCTGCTCCCCCACCATCAACAACATCACCGTCTCCAAGACGCTCATTGATGGGGGAGCGGGCCTGAATGTCATCTCTGTCGAGACCTTCGAGACGCTTCAAGTGCCCTACGAGTGGCTTATGCCCTCCAGGCCGTTCACGGGCGTCACCAGTGGTTCTATCGAACCTCTGGGGCAAGTCCGCCTCGCGGTCACCTTTGGCACGCAGAAGAACTACCGCACGGAGCTGATCGACTTCGATGTCGCCCACATCGGCCTGCCGTACAACGCCATCCTCGGCTACCCCGCCCTAGCGAAGTTCATGGCCGTCACGCATCACGCCTACAACATGGTCAAGATTCCCGGCAGCGCTGGCACCATTGCCATCCATGGCCATATCCTGGACGCCACGCGCGCTGTCGAGAGCGCCTACAAGGCAACCGCCATGGCTTTCCCGGCTGATGAGGACATGGAGCCTCTCGAGAGGCCCAAGAGGAAGAAGCAACTGTTCTCTCAGGAGCAAGCTGCCACGAAGAAGGTGTCGCTGGACACCACCAGCTCGGGGGCAGAAGGCTCGGGGGCTAGCGTCACCATAGGCGCTGCCCTGCCTCCCAAATAGGAAAGCGCGCTCGTCGCCTTCCTTCGGGCAAACTCTGACATGTTCGCATGGACTCCGTCAGATATGTCCGGTGTACCAAGGGAGGTGATCGAGCACCACTTAGCCGTGTGTCCGGACGCACGCCCCGTCAAGCAAAAAGCACGTAAGCAAGCCCCCGAGAAGCAAGCTTTCATCATCAAGGAACTAGAGAAGCTAAAGGCGGCGAACGTCGTCCGCGAAGTCGCGCACCCCACTTGGCTCTCCAATGGCGTGGTTGTTCCTAAACCCGCCGGAGGAGGCCGACTCTGCATCGACTACACCGATGTCAACAAGGCCTGCCCCAAGGACCCATACCCCATGCCGAGAATAGACCAGATCGTGGACTCCACTGCTGGCTGTGACCTCCTCTGCTTTCTGGACGCCTTCTCTGGTTATCACCAGATCAAGATGGCTAAAGAGGACGAGGAGAAGACAGCATTCCTCACCCCTTGTGGTGTGTACTGCTACACATGCATGCCGTTCGGCCTGAAGAATGCTGGAGCCACCTTCCAGAGGCTCATGAGGATAGCCTTGGGAGCGCAGATGGGCAGAAACGCCGAGGCCTACGTCGATGATATCGTGGTCAAGTCTCGAGAGGGGGACACCCTCTTGAAGGACCTCGAGGAAACCTTCGCCAGCCTGAGAAAGGTGAACATCAAGCTAAACCCCGCCAAGTGCGTCTTCGGGGTCCCTTCAGGCAAGCTCCTCGGATTCCTCGTGTCTCACCGTGGCATAGAGGCAAATCCTGACAAGATCAAGGCCATAGAGCAAATGCAGCCTCCCCGCCGACTCAAGGATATGCAGCGCTTAGCGGGCTGCATGGCCAGCCTTGGCCGTTTCATCTCTAAGTTTGGCGAGAGAGCCCTGCCATTTTTCAAGATCATGAAGAGATCGGGCACATTCAAGTGGACCCCTGAGGCGGATAAAGCCTTCGAGGACTTAAAGAAGTATCTGGCTAGCCCTCCAGTCTTGGTGGCCCCCAGGGCAGGCGAGCACCTGAAGCTGTACCTCTCAGCCACCCCTCAGACCGCAAGCGCCGTCTTGGTGGTCGAGAGGGAAGAGCCTGTCCTTCCCAAGAAGAGCACTGCCACCCCAAGCCCAGAACCCCCCGACAAAGGCCCCGTCGAAGGAGCAGCCTCCACAGACCCACTGCCAGGCCCACCGCCTCAAGCCGAGTCTGCTCCCCCCACCCCTGTCGAGACGCCTCCACAGGCAGATCTCGACAAGGGCCCTGAAGAGCCACCGCAGAGGGCTGACGCTGCGCCACCTCAGGCAACCCTCGTCGAGCACCCCGTTTACTTCGTCAGCACAGTGCTGCGGGACGCTCGCGAGAGATATCCAATGCAGCAGAAGCTCCTTGTCGCGCTCCTCATCGCCTCCAGGAAGCTGAGACACTACTTCCAGGGCCACCCCATCACGGTGGTCACCGCCTTCCCCCTGGAGCAAATCCTGCGCAACCCCAACGCCACAGATCGCGTCGCAGGATGGAACATCGAGCTGCAGCCGTTCAACTTGCGTTTCGACACCACGAGGGTCATAAAAGGAAGAGCGCTGGCTGACTTCGTCGCCGAATGGACCGACCCAAGCCCTGAGGAGCCTCGCGAGGCAGAAGCCGAGCCCTCGGGAGGCACGGTGCCCAGCCACTGGACCATGCATTTCGATGGAGCCTTCGCATGCCGCAATGGCGGAGCAGGCGTCATCTTAACTTCGCCCAAGGGTGACAAGCTATACTACGCTGTCCAGCTGTGCTTCACGATCGACAAGATCTCCAACAACATCGCCGAATACGAAGGCCTCCTCGCCGGCTTAAGGGCCGCCATCGCTCTAGGCGTCAAGCACCTACTCGTCAAGGGAGACTCTCAGCTGCTCGTCAACTTCTCCAACAAGAGCTACACGCCGAAAGACGACCACATGGCCGCATACCTCGAAGAGGTCCGCAAGCTTGAGAAGCACTTCAGGGGCATGGAGCTCATGCACATCCCGAGGAAAGAAAACCAAGAGGCTGACGACATCGCCAAGCGGGCCTCGCGAAGGCAACCCCAGCAGGCCGGCGTCTTTGAAGAGAGGCTCGCCAAGGCATCCATCAAGCAGCCTCGACAGGCCACAGCCGCAAGCGCAGACGAAGCGCTCCCACCACCTCCTGAGTCTGGGGCGCCTGATTGCGGCCCCAGCACAGGGGAGCGCCTGTTGCTGACGGCAACCCACCAGGCCTCAGGCTGGATTGATGAGCTCAAGGACTACTTGGTGAAAGGAATCCTCCCTGAAGAAGATGCTGACGCAGAGCGAATCGCTCGACAGGCGAAATCCTACTGCATCCTCGAGGGAAACCTCTACCGCAAGCGCCCAAATGGTATCGCGCTCAAGTGCGTCCCTCCTGAGGAAGGCCGAGAGCTGATCAAGGACATCCACAGCGGGGAGTGCGGCCACCACTCATGTGCGCGCACCCTCGCAGGCAAGGTCTTCAGGAGCGGCTTCTACTGGCCTCAAGTGCTTCAAGATGCGGTCGCCATTGTGCAAACCTGCGACGCCTGCCAATTCCACGCCAAGCAAATTCATCAGCCGGCGCTGGGGCTACAAACCATCCCGCTCTCCTGGCCGTTTGCGGTCTGGGGGCTGGACATCTTGGGCCCCTTCCCAAGGTCGCAGGGGGGCTATCGCTTCCTCTTCGTGGCCATCGACAAGTTCACCAAGTGGACCGAAGTTGAGCCAGTGCGCACCATACCAGCGGGGGCCGCGGTGAAATTCATCAGGAGCTTGGTCTGCCGCTTCGGCGTGCCCAACCGCATCATCACCGACAATGGCTCGCAATTCACCAGCGGCATCTTCCGAGCCTACTGCGATAAGCTTGGCGTCAAGGTCTGCTTCGCCTCGGTGGCTCACCCACGCAGCAACGGTCAAGCCGAGCGAGCAAACGCAGAGGTCCTCAAGGGCCTCAAGACCAGGAGCTTCAACATCCTCAAGGGCCACGGCAAGGGCTGGATCGACGAGCTCCCTTCGGTGCTCTGGTCCATACGCACAACTTCCTCAAGGCCTACAGGCGAGACGCCTTTCGCCCTGGTCTACGGAGCTGAGGCAGTCCTTCCTGCGGAAATCAAGCATGGGTCACCACGGGTCCTTGCCTTCAATGAAGACACCCAAGAGGGCCTCCACAACGACGACCTGCTGTTCCTCGAGGGACTGCGCCGACAGGCCGCCCTCAGGGCGGCGGGGTACCAGCAAGACCTGCGACGCTACCACAGCCGCCATGTGCGCTCACGCACCCTTGAGGCGGGCGACCTCGTCCTCAGGCGAATCCTCTCCAGGGAAGGCCTCCACAAGCTCTCGCCGATGTGTGAAGGCCCCTACAGGGTATCCCACGTCGCCAAGCCTGGCGCAGTGCGTCTCGAGACCGAGGATGGCATCCCCGTCAAGAACCCGTGGAACATCGTGCATCTGCGCAAGTTCTACCCGTGATCATTGTGACGTTAAGACATCAGGCTGAAGAGGCAGCTTACGGCTCCACCTCCAAGCATTTTTTGTCTCTAGAGGTTAAAAGCTCACGGCTTAAACCTCCAAGCCCCAAAGGCTTCTCTCGAGGGTCAGCCCTCCGAGCTCTCCTGCAGATGAGCCCCCGCAGGCCGCAGTGAACCTCTGCCACTAATGGGTGGTCCCCATGCCTCGACATGGAAGGAACGTTAGCTTGGCAAACCCAAGTATAATGAACCGATTTCCGTTCCAAGTGAACTTTGCGCTCAGGCGCCATTTTCGTTCCAAAGTGAACTTTGGGCTACGGCGCCGTGTCGTTCCCAAGTGAACTTTGCGCTGAGGCGCCGCTATGTAATATTTCTATGGCAAGCTTTACTTTCATCCTTTACTTTCAAGTGTGCGCTTATATTTTTCCTATGCGCACCTCGCGAGCGGGGGCTGAGTACGGTGCCTGTGCCCAAGAGCACCCCAGCAGCACTGCAAAATCCAAGGGATCCTGAGCTCTGGCTAAAGGGCATGCTCCCGGATACACGCCACCTCCCCAAAGGACCTTGGTACTCTCTCTCCTCGCGAGGCACCCATGAGAAAACCTATAAGCGCGCATAAGTCCTTACTGCTATGCTCTAGCGTTTTGGTTCGCCTCTCTAACATCCATAGGGAACGAGAGTCTCCCCAGGCCTATGGAGGAAAAGCCCGGCCCCTGAAGGGAAGAACATCGCCAGAGGAATCCCCCGCAGGGCGAAAAGCCTCGCGAAGCTAAGTCCCCTGCTCACAGCAAGAGAATCCTTGCATTTCGCTCACGAGCACTCTGCATCCCTCGAGTGGTCCTTTCCCTCACTCTCCATGGGCTGCTTGCGCGTCAAAGGGGAGCCCTCAGCATCGCGCCTCGAGGGTTCTTACCTCTCTAAGCCTTAAACTCCCTACAGCGCTGCAAGCGCACTAAACTGCAGGAGAGGATCTCAGGAGTAAGTTAGGCAGCGGCCTCGTCGTCGTCTTGGCCGGATCCCTCCTCTTCAAGCTCGCTCCCCTCGTCGTCGTCCTCGTCCTCCGCCGCGGCCCGCTTAAAGCGGCTGCAGAAGTCGTCCACTTGGTCGCGAACGGAGTTGGAGGCTTTCCACCGTTCCTCCCCCTCGAGGGGCTCGGTCACCGTCGCAAGGTCGAACCCGGGCTGGAGGTGCACGAGGTTGGAGAAGATGCGGTCCACCGCCACCGCCAGGAGCTGGCGGCACTCCTCCTCGACCACGTCGCGGAGCTCCGCGGCGGGGCCCTCGAGCGCCGTGAAGAGCTGCTCGAAGTACAAGAGGTAGGTGGCGGCGTCGGCGTGGCCTTGAGCCGGGACAGACGGCGCTTCTGCTCCCAGCTTCGCAGCGAGCTCGCGGCCCCGGCCCGCCAGGGTCAAGAACATGCGCTCCCGCTGCTGCGACAACACCTGCGCCGCCTTGGCGCTCTCAGCGGCCTCCACCGCCTTCTCCACGGCAGGACCCACCTGCTGGTTCATCTCCTCCATGTCGGCCATGAGGGAGGCGAGGTCTTGCTCCGTGCGCTTGCGGGCCTCCTCAGCGACGCGGCGGCGATCCGCCTCGCGCTTCACCTTGGAGACGAGAGTGGCGTTCATGTCTTCGAGCTGGTGGATCCGGGCGCCGCTCTCGCCAAGCCTCTTCTTGAAGCGGGTCTCCTGCTTGGTGAATTTGTCGGCGTAGTCCCGAGAGACGGCGGCGCGGTACGCCTTCTCCCGAGCCTGGAACTCCGCCTCGGCCTCCGCCTTCTGCTCGGCGAACCTCTTGTTGAAGCGCTCCACATGCCCCTTGTGGGTAGCCACTTCGCGTTCGTACTTGACGAGAGCCGCGGCCAGGCTCTCTTCGCGGGCCTCGAGGGCAGCACGCTGCCCCGACAGCTCCTGCTCCCGCAGAGCCAGCTGCTCGTCGCGGCGGCGCACATCCTCCTCGCGCTCGCCCAGGCTCCGCCCCCTGGCCTCCAAGCTCGCGCGGATCTCATCCAGGGCGGACCGCACCGTCGCGGAGTCAGCCAGGATCTTCTTGTCGAGCTCGACGAGCTCGCTGCGCTTGGCCGCCAAGGAGTGCTCCACGGCCTCCCGCTCGGCCCTGGCTGCGGCCAGGTCCTCTGCCGCTGCCCGGCGCTCGGCCTTCAAGGGCTGCAGGAGCTCCTCGGCGTCCCGCGCAGCGCCCTCGCGGACCTCCTCGGCGAAGCGCACCGCCTCCTCGCGCTCCGCCTGCAGAGCCTGGTCGCTCTGCCTGCGGGCCTCCACAGCCGCGTGGAGAGCGGCCCAGGCCCCCGCAAGCTCGTCCCGCTGCTGGGCGAGCTTCCCGTCCTCGAGAGCGAGGTGGGCCTCCAGGCCCTCCAGCGACTCTCTCACCAGGCGGAAGGCGACATCGCGTCGCCCCCTACTCTAGTCCCAGCCGCTGAGAGATAGGGCCTGGGACGTCTTGCGTGGTGCGGAGGGCCCGGCGCCGGTGTCGAGCTTGGGGGAAGGGGCCTCCGCGTGGGCCTGGGGGCTTGGAGGCAAATCCTCCGCCTCGGCGCCTGTGCCCTGCGCCTCGGTGTCGCCTCGCTCAGGCGGCACCTCCTCAGTTGCTTCCGGGGCAGAGGAGGTCTGCCCCGTCGCCGTAGCCTCCTCCACCCTAGCGGATGGCGGGGATGGCGGAATATCCTCCCCGCTGGCCCCAGGCGCGCTCGGGGCCGACGCAGCGCCAGCCGCTGCTTCAGGTTGCGCCGGAGGGGTTGCCGCGCGGGGCGGAGTTGGCACCCTCTCCGGCTGTTCCTCCATGTGCTCCTCCTCCGGAGGCGCCTCAGGCGCCTCCGCCTGAGGCATGTCCACCTGAGGGCCTGCAGAGGCCTCCTCCTCAGGCCTCGCGGCCTCATCTGCCGCGGCCTCGCCCGCTTCGGCCTCGGGAACGGCTTTCTTCACGTCCGCAGCCTTGCGGAGCCTGCGGCGCTTCGCGGGCGCTGGGTCGCTGGCGTGAGACGAGGAGACCGGTCAGGGGAGGAGACAGATAGAAAACCGAAGGAAAACGACAGAACCCAAGAGCACTTACTTGGACTTCTTCGCGCGGGTGTCGACCCACGCCATGCCAGACGTGCGCCATGAGGGCGCGGTCCGGCCTCCTGACCCCCCAGGAGCCGCCTCAGCCTTCCTCTTGAGGGAAGCGCTCGGGGGCTCCCCGGCAGGCCTATCATGGGCCGCCTTGGTCCGAGGCTCTCTGCGCCCAGCCTCGGCCTCCTCGCCATCGCTGGACGAAAGCTCGTAGACCTCCGCGGTGGGTGGCGCGGCTTGAGACGGGCTCACCCCGCCAGCGGAGGGCACCGCCTCCGCCTCCGCGTCACCGTGCTCCGCCTCTAACGCGTACGGAGACTCGGCAGCGTCCCCGTCCTTCGCCACGGGCATTGGCCCCTCCAGCTCTTCCTCCTCCCCCGCCAGGCCCAGCGCGGTGAACGTGGGCATCTGCGCCAGGGTGGCCCGGCGCTGGTCCGAAACCTGGTACAGAGGCCTTATCGCCACAGGGACCGCCGCGGGCACGTCGGGGTTGACGAAGAGGCCGCCCATGATGGTGGCGACGACGGCGGGGCGGTGGTCGCAGGGGTGGAGCCGCATCGAGTCCGTGAGCCCTGAGTACGCCCACATCGGCTTCTTGTGCGCCTGAAGGGGGGCGATGCGGCGCCTCACGAACTCCTCCGCCACCATTTGGCCGGTGAGGCCGTGCTCCCGGAGCATCCTCAAGTGGCCCACGAGGCCCGCTACCTGAGGGCCCTCGAGAGCCCGCTTGCCCCAGTGGGTGTTCTTCACGGGCGGCGCTTCGGGGACGTCGAGGAGGGAGCTCTGCGACGGGACGCCGATGAGGAACCACTTCTGCCTGAAGTCGTCCACCTTCTTCGACACCGCCGTCACGGGCCTCTCGCCGCTCCAGGACATGGGGATGTAGATATCCCCCATGCCGTCCGCGATGCGAAAAGACACGCAGCCCGTCCGCTCGGCCTTCGCGGTGTTCCGGAGCGCGTAGAAGCTCCTGAAGAGGGCCACCGATGGCCTCACCCCCAAATAAGCCTCACACAGGAAGGCGAAGATGGAGAGGATGAGAATGGAGTTGGGGTGAAGGTGCAGGAGATGGATCTGATAGAACTCTAAAACGGCCTCGAAGAATGGCGAGTACGGAGGCACCAGCCCTGCGAAGAGGGTCTGGAGGAAGATAGGGTAAAAACCCGCTGGGAGACGGCCGAACCTCGCGGCCCGGATGGCCGAGGCGCCGTGCTCGTTGCTCTTTCCGGCGACCAGGTGCTGGATCTTGTCCAGCGCGGCCGCATCGACGCGCGTCCCAATCAGGGCGGGGCCGAGCGTCTCCTCCTCCTGCGCATCCTGGCGGGCCGAGGTCATCGCCGCCTTGCCTTTGGTTCCCCCCATTGGTGGAGCAAGACGGAGGCGAAGGAGAGCAAAGGAAAGGGAAATGCGCGCCGGAGAGAGAAAGAGTTCGCCGGAGAGGAGGGCTAAGAGCTCGAGAGTTGGAAAATGGAGGCGCAGAGTGGGAAGCAATGGCTGCGATTCGGACCGGCGCGCAGCTTTATACTCCGTCGGGCAGTTACCAAGGCGCGGTCGTGGTGGTCGTGGTGGGGCCCCCCACTACGCACATTCCTACCGGAGAAACCGAGTCGCCGCAAGTTCATCTCCAAGTGACGCGTGTCGCGGGAAGGCCGGGCGTTTTGGACCCGCGACGCTTCGCCTGGGCCCGATGGGCCTCGCCGTGCCCGTCGCGGGCCCGGGGGCTACTGTCGGCCCAGTGGATTCTAGGGTGTGCAGAGCCCACTCTCCACGGCCCTCACACGTGCCGATGCCGACGAAACGACTAAGGACCAAGCAGGCGCCTGAGGAGACCCTCGAGGGGAGAGCACCCTCGCGGGGACTTGAGGAGGCAGCGAAGCGCCTGAAGGGGCTCCCCCTGAGGCCGCCTCCCGGCAAGGCTTCCCTCCCTTGAAGAGAAGTCAACACAACTCCCTCGGCAGGGCCTCCCGGGCCCTGCGGGGATACTTCGCCCCGAAGGAATCGCTGCAGAGCGCACATGGCCTCTGCAGCAGCCACAGAGTGACGCGCGCGTCTGCGCGCGATGACGACGGCGCCGCAGTTGCCGTTCTGGTGATAAAAGGAGTCAACAAAGCACTGTGTCCCCTGCGCCGCCACCAGGGCCTTCCTCTTTGGTGATAAAGCGGGTGGCCGGCGCAACGCTCCAACGGCGACGTCACCATGGGCGCCCCCACGGCCTCTGCAGCACCAGCTGTCCGCTCTGCAAAGACAAAAGCTGTCCTGCCACGGAGGCAGGCTTTACGACCATGGACCAAGTCCATGGACACCCGAGCTGCGGTGCACCCCGCTCCTCCGCTTCGTCGCCATGTGGGAACCCTTCCGCTGCGCAGGACGCAGGGATGAGGCCCGGGGCGCCTATATAAGGAGCAGGAGCGCCACCGTAGAGAGGGGACGAAGAAACGAACCACTTACTCGCGTAAAACCCCACCATAGCCTAGCCGAGCTTAGCGAGCTCGAGGAGGAAGAAGAGCTCGTCCTTCCCCCTCCAAGCTCCGCATAGCCGTGCAGGAGCCCTCGGCTAGCTCATTGTACTGTCCGTACCGCAGTGCAATACAGACAAGCAGGAGTAGCGGTTTTACCTCCTCCTGAGGGCCGTGAACCTGGGTACGGGCTGGTGTCTATCTCTGGCGTGACAGTTCTTCTCCAGGCCCGGCGAGCACCGTCGTCGTGACTCTCGAGAGTCGTTAGACCTCCGCGTTCAGTCCCCTTCACGAACTTCTCCCCCGAGAGTGGTTATCCCTGTTCCGTGGGAATCACACCTCGACACCTATCATGATCAAGATCATCTTTATGGAATGCTACATGTTGTGTTTGCTGGGATCCGCTGAATAATTGAGTACTATGTCATTTGCTTCATTATATATTATGTGAGTGCGTTATTTATGATCTTGCATGCTCTCCATTACTAGTAGATGCCTTGGCCAAGTAGATGCTTGTGACTCCAAGAGGGGGTATTTATGCTCGATAGTGGGTTCATGTCTTCATTTAATCTGGGGGAGTGACAGCAACCTCTAAGATTGTGAATGTACTGTTGCTATTAGGGATAAAACAGTAGTTCTTTGTCTAAGAATAATTGTGCTACTTACATTACACACTTTACTTAATGCAATAATCTGTTGCTTGCAACTTAATACTGAAAGGTGTTGCGGATGCTATCCTGAAGGTGGATTATTAGTCATAGATGCAGTTGGATAACGGTCTATGTATCATGTTGTAATGCTGTCGGCCCAGTGGATTCTAGGGTGTGCATAGCCCACTCTCCACGGGCTGCGCACGCGACAGCGTCTACAAAACGACTAAGGACCAAGCCAACCGCTTGGAGGGTTCCCCCCGAGGGAGAAACCCCTACGGGGGACCTGAGGCGCTGGAAGGGGCCTGAAGGGGGCTCCCCCCGAGGGCGTCCCGCTCGAGGACTCTCTCCCCCTGCAGGGAGCCGGTCCGGCCCCTCCCCCTCGAGAGCCTCAGGCCCCTGAGGGGATACTTCGCGACGAAGGAAGCGCTGCAAAGCGCACATGGGCTCTGCTGCGGCCGCAGGGTGACGCGCGCGTCTGCGCGCACGGCAGCAACAGCGTCACAGTTGCCGCTCCCATGATAAAAGGGGTCAACAAAGTTCTGTGTCCCCTGCGCCGCCAACGAAGCTTTCCTCTTTGGTGATAAAGCAGTTGGCCGGCACAACGCTCCAACGACGACGTCACTGCGGGCACACCCCACGGTCTCCGCCGCGCCTGCGAGCCGCTCTGCCAAGTCTGCAACTTGTCGGCCACAATGCGCCGCTTTAACACGGAAGAGGCGCGTCCAAGGACGGAGGAGACAGCTGCTCTGCCACGAAGACAGGCTGTGCGACCATGGACCGAGTCCATGAACGAGCAAGCAGTAGTGCACCCCACTCCGCCACTGGTGGCCATGTGGGAACCCGTCCACTGCGCAGATCGCAGGGATGAGGCCCGGGGCAGCTATTTAAGGAGAAGGGGCACTTCCGTAGGGGGGGATCCGGAAACTCGATCCCCAGCTCAATAGCGTCCTCCACCTCCGGACCCTCTGAAGGCCCGGAGGCTAGTTGTACAACAGTCACCACAGTGCAATCGAGACAAGCAGGAGTAGCGGTGTTACCTCACCTTGAGGGCCGTGAACCTGGGTAAGGGCCGGTGTCACTCTCTGTCGTGCAGTTCCGCTCCAAGCACCGCGAGCAACGTCGCGGCGTGCATCGAGGGTTGTTTGACCTCCGTGTTCAGTCCCCCTTCGAACCTCTTCCCGGGGCGAGACTACCCCTGTTACGAGGGAGTTCATTCCTCGACATTTGGCGCGCCAGGTAGGGGACTGAGGCGCGTCTTCAACCTCCGAACTCCGCGCCATGATGGACACCCGCGCGACGCGCGCCAACAGGCGCACCTCCGAGAGAGCTCACACCGAGCCCGGCACTGCCCCCACCCGCGGCCGCCGTGGTCGCCCCCGCGCGACCGAACGCGCTGGCACCGGCCCGCGCGTGGAAGAGCCGGAGAGCGAGGAGCACCGCGAAGGAGACCAGCGTGACGACGAGGACCTCTCCGAGCGCCGCGGGGACGCTGAGTCCTCGCACCCGTCCCGGCGCCAGAGCGTGTCCACGCGGGAGCATCAAGAGCCCGCCCCGCACACCGCGCTACTGATGGCTCAGGAGCTCCTCCGCTACCGGCCAAGTGCCGAAGCGCACGACCAGTGGCTGGACCGCCTCCACCACCTCGTCGACATCGCAACCACACGCCCCGCTCCGTCGCGCTCCATCGTGCCTTCCGGCCCTGCAGGGACGGCCGCACCAGGTGCGCCACCGCCGCCGCCGGGACCGCCCCCGGCCGCGGCACAGCGGGCTCCCTCCCATGCTTCCTCGCCGCACGACTGCCAAATCGTGCAGCGCACCGCACCTGACGCGCGTGTAGGCATGGAGCGACGTCGCGACCTCCAAAACCGCCTCGTCGAGGAGCTCGGTCAGGCGGGGCAGCAAAACCGCAGGGCCCTCCAGGGAGGAACGGCCACCTATGCCTCAGGCTGCATGGCCTTCACGCGCACCCTGCGCCGTGTGGTCTGGCCACAGAAGTTCAGGCCAGCGCTCCCCAAGGGCTTCGACGGGTCCACCAACCCTCTCGAGTTCCTGCAGCTCTACACCACTTCCATCCAGGCTGCAGGGGGCGATGACAAAGTCATGGCCAACTGGTTCTCCCACGCCCTCAGGGACTCCGCTCTGTCCTGGCTTCTCAACCTGCCCGAGGACTCCATCGACTCCTGGGAGGAGCTCTGCAGGCAGTTCGTCGCCAACTTCAAGGGCACGTACGAGCGCGCACTCACCCACAACGACTTGCGCGCTGTGGTGCAGAAGAAGGGTGAAACTCTTCGCAAGTACATCCAGCGCTTCAGCCAGGTGCGGAACAAAATTCCAAACATCCCCGACACCCAGGTGATCGCTGCCTTCCGCGAGGGCGTCACGAACCGCAGGATGCTCGAGAAGCTCGGCATCCACGACAAGCTCACCTCTGTGGTGAAGCTGTTCGATCTGGCGGACAAGTGCGCCAAGGCTGAAGAGGGACTCCTCTTCGTCAAGATGAGCGCACGGGGGGACGACCCGGGCGAGGGGTCCAAGAGCCACAAGAAGAAGGAAGAGCCCAAGCGCAAGGCCACCGCGGTCCTCGCGGCAGAGCCTGACGCAAAGGGCTCCCGCAGGGGTTCCCCCGAGCGCGGCGACAAAGAAGTGGACCACCGTCCGTTCTGCGTCTACCACAACAGGCGCGGGCACGCTACAGACGACTGCTTCGACCTCAAGAGGCTGAGCAGGGAACGCGAGCGGGGAGAAGGCAGCGGAGGCCGCGGCAGAGGTCGCGGCTACCGCAGGGACGCCAAGGGCAGGCGCGATGGCGGCTACCAGAAGCCGTCGGGCACTCAAGCCAACGCCGCCCAGAAGAACAACAACCTCCCCGACGAGGAAGATGGAGGCTACCAGGCCCCGAGAGGCGCCATGGCCTGCATCCTCGGCGGAGCTCAAGCGCCCAAGTCGAACAATCAGTTCAAGCAGTTCGCCCGCGAACTCAACGCCGCGCTCCCGAGCACCGAGACTTCCAGGCCCCTCAAGTGGTCCCAGTACACCATCGCCTTCGACGCCAAGGACCACCCCAAGTCGACCAAGACCGTTGGAACCCTCCCCCTGGTCTGCTCCCCCACCATCAACAACATCACCGTCTCCAAGACGCTCATCGACGGGGGAGCGGGCCTGAATGTCATCTCTGTCGAGACCTTCGAGACGCTTCAAGTGCCCTACGAGTGGCTTATGCCCTCCAGGCCGTTCACGGGCGTCACCAGTGGTTCTATCGAACCTCTGGGACAAGTCCGCCTCGCGGTCACCTTTGGCACGCAGAAGAACTACCGCACGGAGCTGATCGACTTCGACGTCGCGCACATCGGTCTGCCGTACAACGCCATCCTCGGCTACCCCGCCCTTGCGAAGTTCATGGCCGTCACGCATCACGCCTACAACATGGTCAAGATTCCCGGCAGCGCTGGCACCATCGCCGTCCATGGCCATGTCCTGGACGCCACGCGCGCTGTCGAGAGCGCCTACAAGGCAGCCGCCATGGCCTTCCCGGCTGACGAGGACATGGAGCCTCTCGAGAGGCCCAGGAAGAAGAAGCAGGTGTTCTCTCAGGAGCAAGCCGCCACGAAGAAGGTGCCGCTGGACACCACCAGCTCGGGGGCTGAAGGCTCGGGGGCTAGCGTCACCATAGGCGCCGCCCTGCCTCCCAAATAGGAAGGCGCGCTCGTCGCCTTCCTTCGGGCAAACTCTGACATGTTCGCGTGGACTCCGTCAGATATGTCCGGCGTACCAAGGGAGGTGATCGAGCACCACTTAGCCGTGTGTCCAGACGCACGCCCCGTCAAGCAAAAAGCACGCAAGCAAGCCCTCGAGAAGCAAGCCTTCATCATCAAGGAAGTAGAGAAACTCAAGGCGGCAAATGTCGTCCGCGAAGTCGCGCACCCCACTTGGCTCTCCAACGGCGTGGTCGTCCCTAAACCCGCTGGAGGAGGCCGACTCTGCATCGACTACACCGATGTCAACAAGGCCTGTCCCAAGGACCCATACCCCATGCCGAGGATAGACCAGATCGTGGACTCCACCGCTGGCTGTGACCTCCTCTGTTTTCTGGATGCCTTCTCTGGTTATCACCAGATCAAGATGGCTAAAGAGGACGAGGAGAAGACGGCATTCCTCACCCCCTGTGGTGTGTACTGCTACACATGCATGCCCTTTGGCCTGAAGGAGCAAATCCTGCGCAACCCCAACGCCACAGATCGTGTCGCAGGGTGGAACATCGAGCTGCAGCCTTTCAACTTGCGCTTCGACACCACGAGGGTCATAAAAGGAAGAGCGCTGGCTGATTTCGTCGCCGAATGGACTGACCCAAGCCCTGAGGAGCCTCGTGAGGCAGAGGCCGAGCCCTCGGGAGACGCGGCGCCCAGCCACTGGACCATGCACTTCGATGGAGCCTTCGCTTGCCGCAATGGCGTAGCAGGCGTCGTCCTAACCTCGCCCAAGGGTGACAAGCTTTATTATGCTATCCAGCTGTGCTTCACAATCGACAAGATCTCCAACAACATCGCCGAATACGAAGGCCTCCTCGCCGGCTTAAGGGCCGCCATCGCTCTAGGCGTCAAGCACCTACTCGTCAAGGGAGACTCACAGCTGCTCGTCAACTTCTCCAACAAAAGTTACACGCCGAAAGACGACCACATGGCCGCATACTTCGAAGAGGTCCGCAAGCTTGAGAAGCACTTCAGGGGCATGGAGCTCATGCACATCCCGAGGAAAGAAAACCAAGAGGCCGACGACATCGCCAAGCGAGCCTCGCGGAGGCAACCCCAGCAGGCCGGTGTTTTCGAAGAGAGGCTCGCCAAGGCATCCATCAAGCAGCCTCGAGAGGCCACACCCGCAAGCGCAGGCGAAGTGCTCCCACCGCCTCCTGAGTCTGGGGCGCCTGATTGCGGTCCCAGCACAGGGGAGCGTCTGCTGCTGACGGCGACCCACCAGGCCTCAGGCTGGATTAATGAGCTCAAGGACTACTTGGTGAAAGGAATCCTCCCTGAAGAAGATACTGATGCAGAGCGAGTCGCTCGACAAGCAAAGTCATACTGCATCCTCGAGGAAAACCTCTACCGCAAGCGCCCAAATGGTGTAGCGCTCAAGTGCGTCCCTCCTGAGGAAGGCCGAGAGCTGATTAAGGACATCCACAGCGGGGAGTGCGGCCACCACTCATGGGCGCGCACCCTCGCAGGCAAGGTCTTCAGGAGCGGCTTCTACTGGCCTCAGGTGCTTCAAGATGCGGTCGCCATTGTGCAAACCTGCGACGCCTGCCAATTCCACGCCAAGCAAATCCATCAGCCGGCACTGGAGCTTCAGACCATCCCGCTCTCCTGGCCGTTCGCGGTCTGGGGGCTGGACATCCTGGGCCCCTTCCCGAAGTCGCAGGGGGGCTACCGTTTCCTCCTCGTGGCCATCGACAAGTTCACCAAGTGGACCGAGGTTGAGCCGGTGCGCACCATACCAGCTGGGGCTGCGGTGAAGTTCATCCGAAGCTTGGTCTGCCGCTTCGGCGTGCCCAACCGCATCATCACTGACAACGGCTCGCAATTCACCAGCGGCATCTTCCGAGCCTACTGCGACAAACTTGGTATCAAGGTCTGCTTCGCCTCGGTAGCTCACCCACGCAGCAACGGTCAAGCCGAGCGAGCAAACGCAGAAGTCCTCAAGGGCCTCAAGACCAGGAGCTTCAACATCCTTAAGGGCCACGGCAAGGGTTGGATTGACGAGCTCCCCTCAGTGCTCTGGTCCATACGCACAACCCCCTCGAGGCCTACAGGCGAAACGCCGTTCGCTCTGGTCTACGGAGCCGAGGCGGTCCTCCCCGCAGAAATCAAGCATGGATCGCCACGGGTCCTTGCCTTTAATGAGGACACCCAAGAGGGCCTCCACAACGACGACCTGCTGCTTCTCGAGGGACTGCGCCGTCAGGCCGCCCTCAGGGCGGCAGGGTACCAGCAAGACCTGCGACGCTACCACAGCCGCCATGTGCGCTCACGCACCCTTGAAGCGGGCGACCTCGTCCTCAGGCGAGTCCTCTCCAGGGAAGGTCTCCACAAGCTCTCCCCGATGTGGGAAGGCCCCTACAGGGTCTCCCACGTCGCCAGGCCTGGCGCAGTACGCCTCGAGACCGAGGACGGCATCCCCGTCAAGAACCCGTGGAACATCGCGCATCTGCGCAAGTTCTACCCGTGATCACAGTCACGCCAGGCATTTTTTGTCTCTAGAGGGAAGCTCACGGCTTCACCTCCAAGCTTCTCAAAGCTTCTCCCGAGGCCCAGCCCTCCGAGCTCTCCTGCAAATGAGCCCCCGCAGGCCGCAGTGAACCTCTGCCACTAATGGGTGGTCCCCATGCCTCGACATGGAAGGAACGTTAGCTTGGCAAACCCAAGTGTAATGAACCGATTTTCGTTCCAAGTGAACTTTGCGCTCCAGCGCCATTTTCGTTCCAAGTGAACTTTGCGCTCCAGCGCCATCTTCGTTCCAAGTGAACTATGCGCTACGGCGCCGCTATGTAATATTTTGGTGGTGAGTTTATTACAGCTTTATTTCATTTATTGAAAATGGGCACTTATATCTCTCCACATGCGTACCTCGCGAGCGGGGGCTGAGTACGGTGCCAGTGCCTCAAGTGACACACCAGCAGTACTGCAAAACCCAAGGATCCGAGCTCTGGCTAGAGGGCAGGCCCTCCCAAGCACGCCATCTCTTCAAAGGACCTTGGTACTCTCTCTCCTCGCAAGGAACGCCTGAGGGGACCTATAAGCGCGCATTAGTCCCTGATGCTGTGATCTAGCGTTTCGGCTCGCCCCTCTAACATCCACAGAGAGCGAAAGTCCCCACCAGGCCTGCGGAGGAGAACCCTCGGCCCCTGAAGGGGAGAACTCCGCCAGAGAAGGCCCACACCGGGAAAACGCCTCGCGAAGCTAAGTTTTTCGCCCACCTCAAGGGAATCCTCGCATTTTTCTCATAAGCACTCTGCGTCCCTCAAGCGGTTCTTTCCTTACTCTCCGTGGACTGCTTGCGCGTCAAAGGGGGGCCCTCAGCATCGCGACTTGAGGGCTCTTACCTCCCCAAGCCTTAAACTCCCCCCGGCCTTGCCGAGTCATTGCTCGAGCATACCGCAGCGGCAGGAGTCATAGCGCGAGGGGAAGGGTCCAACGACGCAGAGCGAAAAAGGCATGGAGATGAAGCAAAGACCCCTCGAAGGGAGCGCACACTTAATCGATAGCAAAATGTTTACGAAGTGAAGAAGTAAATTACAAGGTGGAAAATGAAATTCTCTAACGGGCAAACGCCCCTAAAAGCGCTGCAAGCGCGACGCGTTGCAGGAGGAGATTAGTCGGAGGCCTCAGCGTCGTCCTGGTCGCTCTCTTCTTCCTCCTCGGGCTCGCTCCCCTCGCCGCCTTCCTCTGCAGCGGCCCGCCTGAAGCGGCTGCAGAAGTCGTCCACCTGGTCGCGGACGGAGCTGGAGGCTTTCCACGCAGCGTCCCCCTCCAGTGGCTCGGTCACCGTGGCGAGGTCGAACCCGGGCTGGAGGTGGACGAGGTTGGAGAATATGCGGTCCACCGCCACCGCCAGAAGCTGACGGCACTCCTCCTCAACCACGTCGCGGATCTCCGCGGTAGGGCCTTCAAGCGCCGCGAAGAGCTGCTCGAAGTACAGGAGGTAGGTGGCGGCGTCGGCGTGGCCCTGAGCCGGAACGCTTGGCGCCTCTGCCCCCAGCTTCGCGGCAAGCTCACGACCCCGTCCCGTCAAGGACAGGAACATGCGCTCCCGTTGCTGCGACAGCACCTGCGCCGCCTGGATACTCTCCGCCGCCTCCACCGCCTTCTCCACGGCAGGCCCCACCTGCCGGGTCATCTCCTCCATATCCCCCGTGAGGGCGGCGAGGTCCCGGGAGGTGTCATCTCGGGCCTTCTCGGCGGCGAGGCGGCGATCGGCCTCGCGCTTCACCTTGGCGGCGAGCTTGGCGTTCTCCTTCTCGAGCTTCTTGACCCGGGCGCCGCTCTCCTCCAGCCTCGCCTTGAAGCGGTCCTCCTGCTTGGAGAATTTCTCCTTGTAGTCCTGGGAGACGGCGGCGCGGATCTTCTGCTCTTTCTCCCGGAGAGCCTTGTCGAGCTCCTCCTTCCGCTCGGCAAGCCGCGTGTTGGCGCGCTCCACATTTCCCTTGTGGGCGGCGACATCGCGCTCGAGCTTGCTGAGCGCCGTGGCGACGCTGTCCTCGCGGGCCTCGAGGGCCGTGCGCTGTCCGGACAGCTCCTGCTCCCTCAGCGCCAGCTGCTCGTCGCGCCGGCGAGCATCCTCCTCGCGCTCGCTCAAAGCGCGCCCGAGGGCCTCCGGGCCCGTGCGGAGCTCTTCGAGGGCGGTCCGCACCACCCCGGCATCCGCCAGGATTTTCTTCTCGAGCTCGACGAGCTCGGCGTGCTTCGCCGCCAGCGAGTGCTCTCCGGCCTCCCGCTCTGCCTTGGCTGCGGCGAGGTCCTCGGCAGCGGCTTGGCGCTCAGCCCTCAGGGGCTGCAGGAGCTCCTCAGCTTCACGCAAGGCCCCCTCGCGAACCTCCTCGGCAAAGCGCGCCGCCTCCTCGCGCTCCGCCTGCAGCGCCTGGTCGCTCTTGCGCCGGGCCTCTACCGCCGCGTGGAAGGCGGCCCAGGCGTCGGCGAGCTCGTCTCTCTGGCGGGCGAGCGCCTGGTCCTCGGCGGCCAGGTAGCCCTCGAGCCCCTCCAGGGACTCCCGCACGAAGCGGAAGGCGACGTCGCGGCGCCCTCGACCCCAGTCGAACCGGCCCAGAGCAAGGCCCTGGGGCGGACCGCGCGGCCTAGAAGGGCCCGCGCCCGCGTCCGGCTCCGCGGCAGACGCCCTCGCGTGGGCCTGGGGGCTCGGAGGCAGGACCTCTTCCGTGCTCGGTCCCCGGCCCCCTGTGTTTCCCCCCTCGTGCGGCACCTCCCGATCCGCCTCCGGGACAGGGGCGTGAGGCCCGGCCCTTGCGGTTTCCTCCTCCCCCGCGGTGCCCGGTGGCGGCGGTGGAGTGCCCTCCCTGCGAGACTTGGGAGGGCTCGGCGCCGACTCGGCACCCGCAGGAGCCTCTGGCTGCGCTGGCGGGGTAGCTGCGCGGGGAGGAGTGGGCGCCCTCTCCACCTGCTCCTCCACCCGCTCTGCCTCGGGTGGCGGCGCAGATGCTTCCGCCTGAGGTACCTCCTCCCGAGAGCCTGTAGGCCTCGAGGCCTCCGCCGCCGCGGCCTCGCCGGCCTCAGCCTCTGGTGCGGCGTCAGGGGCGGCCCTCTTCACGTCTGCGGCCTTCCGAAGCCTGCGGCGCTTCGCAGGAGCGGGGCTGCTGTGGTGAAAGGCAAAGAATTGGTCAAGAAACAAGAGCAAGCAAGCTGGACTCAGAAAGGAAAGAGAAGGGTAAAAGAATCTTACCTCGTCTTCTTGGCGCGGGTGTCCACCCACGTCATGCCAGGCGAGCGCCATGAAGGCACAGCCCGCGCCTCCGCCTCGAGGGCCTCCTCGGCTTTCCTCTTGTGGGGAGCGTTCGGGGGCTCCCCGGCGGGCCTGTCGTGGGCCGCCTTAGTCCTCGGCTCGTAGCGCCCCGCCGCGGCCTCCTCGCTGTCGCCGGAGGAATGCTCGTCAGCCTCCCCCGCCGGGGGCGCAACGCCGGCAGAACTCCCCACGCCCGCCGAGCTCCCTACGCCGGCAGAGGGCCCCGCCCTCGTCTCCGCGTCGCCCTGCTCCGAGTCAGACGCGCTTGGCGACTCGGTGGTGCCCGCTGGCATGGGCCCCTCCTCCTCTTCATCCCCCGCCAGGCCTAGCGGGGTGAATGCGGGCGCGTCCGTCAGGATGGCCCGGCGTTTGTCCGGAACCTCAAAGAGGGGCCGTATCGCTACGTGAACCCTCTCGGGCACCTCCGGGTTGACGAAGAGGCCTCCTAGGATGACCTCGACGACTGCGGGGCGGTGGTCGCTCAGGTGCAGCCGCAGCGAGTCTGTAGGCCCTGAGTACGCCCACATCGCCTTCTTGTGCGCCTGCAGGGGGGCGATGCGGCGCCTCACGAACTCCGCCGCCACCATCTGGCCGGTCAGGCCGTGCTCGCGAAGCGCCTTCAGGTGGCCCACGAGGCCGGCTATCTCCTGCCCCTCCAGGGAGCGCATGCTCCAGTGGGTGTTCTTCGCCGGCGCCGCCTCGGGGACCTCAAGAAGGGAGCTCTCCGAGGGAACGCGGATGAGGAACCACTTCTGCCTGAAGTCCTCCACCTTCTTCGACACCGCCGTCACAGGCTTGTCGCCGTTCCAGGCCATGGGGATATAGACATCTCCCATGCCGTCCGCGATGCGGAAGGATACACAGCCCTTCCGCTCCTTCCTCGCAGTATTCCGCAGAGCGTAGAAGCTTCGGAAGAGAGCGATGGAGGGCTTCACTCCCAAGTACGCCTCACACAAGAAGGCGAAAATGGAGAGGACAAGGATGGCGTTGGGGTGGAGGTGCAGAAGGTGGACCTGGTAGAACTCGAGGACGGCCTCGAGGAAAGGAGAGTACGGCGGCACCAGCCCAGCGAAGAGAGTGTGGAGGAAGATGGGGTAGTAGCCGGCGGGAAAGCGTCCGGTCCGTGCAGGCAGAATGGCGCTGGCGCCGTGCTCGTTGTGCTTCCCGGCGACCAGGTGCTGGATCTTATCCAGCGCCGTCGCGTCGATGCGTGCCCCGACCAGAGCGGGGCCGAACTCCGCCTCTCCCTGTGCGCCATGGCGGGCCGAGGCCGCTGTCTTCTTGCCCTTGGATCCTCCCATTGTCGGTGAAGAACGGGAGCTCGGAGGACGGAAGGAGTCGGCCGGAGATGGGGAAGATTTACTGGAGACGGGAGTCTAGGAGGCGGAGAACCGATGGACTGGAGAGACAAGACAGGACGGGGTAATGACTGCGGCTCGGACAGCGCGCGGCTTTTAACCCCGTCCGTGCGGTTACCGAGGCGCGGTAGTGGAGATCGTGGCGGGCGTGGTGGCCCCCCCCGCTACGCACGTTCCCGCCGGAGTAGCCGAGACGCCGCGAATCCTCCACCAGGTGACGCGTGTCCCGCGGCGCTTCGCCCGCAGCTCCAGGCCCGCGACGCTTCGCCTGCGGTTTTGGGCCCCACGACGCTTCGCCTGCGGTATTGGGCCCATGACGCTTCGCCAAGTCCCAATCGGCCTCGACGTGCCCATCATGGGCCCGGGGGCTACTGTCGGCCCAGTGGATTCTAGGGTGTGCATAGCCCACTCTCCACGGGCTGCGCACGCGACAGCGTCTACAAAACGACTAAGGACCAAGCCAACCGCTTGGAGGGTTCCCCCCGAGGGAGAAACCCCTACGGGGGACCTGAGGCGCTGGAAGGGGCCTGAAGGGGGCTCCCCCCGAGGGCGTCCCGCTCGAGGACTCTCTCCCCCTGCAGGGAGCCGGTCCGGCCCCTCCCCCTCGAGAGCCTCAGGCCCCTGAGGGGATACTTCGTGACGAAGGAAGCGCTGCAGAGCGCACATGGGCTCTGCTGCGGCCGCAGGGTGACGCGCGCGTCTGCGCGCACGGCAGCAACAGCGTCACAGTTGCCGCTCCCATGATAAAAGGGGTCAACAAAGTTCTGTGTCCCCTGCGCCGCCAACGAAGCTTTCCTCTTTGGTGATAAAGCAGTTGGCCGGCACAACGCTCCAACGACGACGTCACTGCGGGCACACCCCACGGTCTCCGCCGCGCCTGCGAGCCGCTCTGCCAAGTCTGCAACTTGTCGGCCACAATGCGCCGCTTTAACACGGAAGAGGCGCGTCCAAGGACGGAGGAGACAGCTGCTCTGCCACGAAGACAGGCTGTGCGACCATGGACCGAGTCCATGAACGAGCAAGCAGTAGTGC
Source organism: Poa annua (assembly GCA_026929855.1). Lineage (NCBI taxonomy): Eukaryota > Viridiplantae > Streptophyta > Magnoliopsida > Poales > Poaceae > Poa > Poa annua. The sequence continues at coordinate 61,385,705 of CM049434.1, forward strand.
ACCCCACTCCGCCACTGGTGGCCATGTGGGAACCCGTCCACTGCGCAGATCGCAGGGATGAGGCCCGGGGCAGCTATTTAAGGAGAAGGGGCACTTCCGTAGGGGGGGATCCGGAAACTCGATCCCCAGCTCAATAGCGTCCTCCACCTCCGGACCCTCTGAAGGCCCGGAGGCTAGTTGTACAACAGTCACCACAGTGCAATCGAGACAAGCAGGAGTAGCGGTGTTACCTCACCTTGAGGGCCGTGAACCTGGGTAAGGGCCGGTGTCACTCTCTGTCGTGCAGTTCCGCTCCAAGCACCGCGAGCAACGTCGCGGCGTGCATCGAGGGTTGTTTGACCTCCGTGTTCAGTCCCCCTTCGAACCTCTTCCCGGGGCGAGACTACCCCTGTTACGAGGGAGTTCATTCCTCGACAAATGCCCAAATGAATCTCACACTAGACACCATGACTTGTACATGCATCATTATGCAGTTCTTTATTCTGTCAATTGCCCAGCTGTAATTTGTTTACCCTCATGTACGCTATTATTATTTATGGAGAGACACCACTAGTGAACTGTGGACCCCGGTCCTTTTCTTTAAACTGATAATACAACCTACTGCAATCCTGTTACTTTCATTCTGTGCAAACAAACATCATTTTCCACACATACGTTTAATCCTTTGTTACAGCAAGCCAGTGAGATTGAAAACCTCACTGTTAAGTTGGGACAAAGTATCTTGGTTGTGTTGTGTGCAGGTTCCACGCCAACTCAGTGCTTAGCAAGAATCTCTGGCGCAGTTGACACCTTCGGAAGAATTCTAGTTTCCTACTGGTTCGATAACCTTGGTTTCACAACTGAGGGAAAGCTTGCTGCTACTACATCATCACACCTTCCTCTTGGGGTTTCCCAACGTGCCTATAGAGCATCAGAGACGTCTTCAGCCTCCTTCGCGCCCCTACCGAATCTACAAAGGGGTGCCTCGCATCCCCGGTGTCCGTCCTTCAAGACACGACATCTGGCGCGCCAGGTAGGGGGCGCAAGCGCTGTATTCGTTTGGATCTCAAACTACGACAAGTTCTTCTTCGTCAAGATCTACTTCGAGTTCTTCTTTGGGAACGTCATCCATCTCAAGCTCTTCTTCCGGCGCAAGAACCGCGTCAAGATCGTCACCAGCGACAAGATCAACATCAAGACCTACGTCCTCAAGCAAGGCGAATTCTCCTCGTGAACAAGAGAAGGACCTTCCCTAGGCAACTGGTGGACGCCATGTCCGAAGCGGGAGAGGCTCCCGGGGAACAAGCCCGACAAGCGACCCAGCAGGGCCGGGGGCTAAGGGAGGCCTTAGGGGCTGCACGGGCGCTCCTCTCCTGCCCTCCGGACCTCTGCAGGGCCGACCCCTGCGCGAAGGCTTGGATCGCTAGCCTGGCGGGCGTGCTGAACTTCGCTCTCCAGTGCCACGGTTCCTCCTACTCCGCCTCCACCAGCGATGCGGGCGTCGCTGAGGCGGGCGTCGTCATCACCGAATCTGAAGTCCACGCCGTTGAGCCTGAGCCACCGTCCTCGGAAGAGAGGCCAACTGAAGATTCTCGCGGCAAGCAACCTATGGAGCAGCCTGAGGATGACGCTGGTCAGTGCTCCAATCCTAGGCATCGCTCCCGAGAAGAGATGGAAGGTCAGGCTAACCAGCACCTCATGACCTGCTGCACCCCGTTCCCAGCGTCACTCTTCGATCTGCACCGCCTGGTGCAGATGGAAGGCGAGGGGCTACGCCGCTTCGTCTGGAGGTTCCGAGCAGTTGCAGACAGGATACCAGCCGCGGATTTCCCGAAGCACCACATCATCCTCCTCTTCCACATGAACGTGCGCAACCCCAGAATGCGTGTGAAGCTGAGCACCCGGCTGGTTACAACCCTGGATGAACTGTGGAGGATAGCCGATCGGTGCGCTCGGGACGAGGAAGCCATTGCCGCCCCACCTCGGGTGATCCTTTGAAACCCGTAAAACTTTGTACCTGGAAAGAATCGCGCTGCGACAAGATGTACCCGGAAGCAACGAACTGTCACTCAAGAACTTCCATCATGAATAAAAGATAAGTCATCCCGAAAGCCCATTGATCTCCTGTAAATCATGTCTTTTCGCGGATAAAACCAGTGCAATGCACGCTAGCAGCTAGCGAAGGCAAAAGGCTTGACCGTCGTGCGAGCACTCAGGTTAGCGGCTCCCGGGGGTAGCAAGCGGCACGAAAGGCCAAAATACCACCCGGGGACGTGCGCACCATCAGAGTGAGCGGCCTTTTCAGGTATCTGTGGGGCTTGTGAGCGCATGCCTGACCAGTCGGGGCCTCACCTGCATGCCTGCAGGCCAAAAGGTCCCTCAAGGACGTGGAGAATGACAATAACGGCAAAGACAAGTTAAAAGCACTTGTAAAAGCAATGAAGCAAGCAAAGTCATTAAGTTCTAAGCTGTTACAATAAAGGTCGAGTTGTAGCACAATGAACTAATGCGAAGTTTATCATTTCTGGGCAGCAGGACGGTCGGATGACTTCTTGGTTGAGGAGTAGCGGGGGAACTCCTTTCCCGCCACCACGGATGCTTGGGCCTTCATCGCCAGGCGAGCCTCGGGAGATGGAGATACGTTAGCCCAGTCTGGCATGTTTGCGGACGGGTTAACGTCAACGATCGCCGCCATCACCAAGGCCGCCGTGTGCCTGCTCGCCTGGTACTTGTCGTTCACCAACTGGAGGGCGAGCGTGTTCTTGGCGGTGTGCACTTCGGCAGTCTTCTCCTTGATGAGGTCGGCGAAGACTGGCTGGCTCAGTCGATCTGGGCCGAGAGAATCGGGGGCGGGCTTTTTGCTCAGCTGGGACACCCGGCAAAAGAGACGCTCGCACGCCTCGGCAAGCAAAGCAAGGCCTTCCTTGTTGGAGGTCTGGAGATTGGACAGCTCACCTGAAACCTGGTCGCGGGAGGTAGCCAGGAGCCAGTTGTCCTCCTTCATCTTCGCCGTCTCTTGCTCCAACCTCTTCAAGGAAACCTCCAGCGCGGACATCTTCTGGTCGTCTTCTTCAGCCTTCTTCAGAAGAGGTTGCAGGTTGGCCTTTTCATTGGCAAGCGCATCCTCGAGGGCAGCTTTGGTCTGATCCGCCTCGTTCAGCTGGGCGTCGCGGTAATGGAGGTCTTTCCCCCTCAGCTCGAGCTTCTCCCGAAGGTCATCAATGACCTCTTTTTGGGACTTGACCTCCTGCTCTAGATCGCGCCTTTGGGCGCTCGAGATGGCAGACACCCCAGCCAGAGCCAGAAGCTTTGTGGTCAGCCGCTGCTCTTTGGTCATTAACTCCCCCATCTTCAGCTTCCCCGCAGCGGCCCTCTCGGCTTCCTTTTTCTGGAGCCGTGCGATCAACGCGCGCACCCTCTGAGACAGGCGATCCAGCTTGGCTTTTCCGCTTGCCATGCGGCCCACCGCCTCACCGACTTTCTTCTCGACGGAAGCCTCGCGAGCGCGAACCTCGTCGTCCAGCAGTGTCAGCCCACTGAGAACAGCGTCCATGGTGTTCTTCCCGCGGATGGTGACCTCCGAAGTGGACCCTGAGGCGTTTTCCTCGAGCCGATCTCCTGGGACCAAGCTCTCCCGGATCTTCTCCAGCTCCACTAACTCCTCGCTAGCTCCAGAGTCCAGAGAGTATTCCGCGTACGTAATCATCTCGGAGTCAAGGAGGGAGCCTATGGACCGCGCGTCCGACACATACACCCCGTCAATCTCCAGCCCTCCTACACCGACACCCGGGGGCTGGTGAGCGGGCGGCGTACCAGCGGCGCCTTTCGGCGCGCTCTGCATCACCTCTCTCTCGTCAGACGGGGTCCCTATGTTGGAAATATGCCCTAGAGGCAGTGAAAAATAAATGTTATTATCATATTTCCGTGTTCATGATATATGTTTATTTTCCATGCTATAACTGTATTAACCGGAAACATAATACATGTGTGGTTGCATAAACAACACCGCGTCCCTAGTAAGCCTCTACTAGACTAGCTCGTTAATTAATGATGGTTATGGTTTCCTAACCATGAACATGAGTTGTTAATTAATTAAAGGGATCATGTCATTAGAAGAATGACGTGATGGACAGACCCGACTAAGCATAACAATATTGATTGTTTCATTAAGTTTATATTGTCATGCCTTTTATTGTCAAGTATCCCTGTTTCTTAGACCATGAGATCATCTTATTCCCGGGTACCGGAAGAATACTTTGGGGACTTCAACCATCGCTTCGTAATAGAGTGATCATAAATGTGTCTTACAGGTATCTCTGAAAGTACTTGTTGAATTACATGAATCAAGATTGGGATTTGTCCCTCCGTGTTTCAGAGAGATATACTCTGGGCCCACTCGGTAGTGCACATTCAGTAACGCTTGCAAGCAGATGACTAATGAGTTAGTCATAAAGAATGTTGTATTACGGAACGAGTAAAGAGTACTTACCGATAACGAGATCGAACTAGGTATAGTGATACCGACGATCAAATCTCGGGTACGTAAAATATCGCGTGACAAAGGAAATTGTATACGGATTATAGTAGTCCACGACATAGTGGTTCAACCGATAAAGATCTTCGTTGAATGTGTGGGAGTCATTATGGATATCCTGGTCCCTCTAATGGTTATTGATCGGAGATGTGTCTCGATCATGTCTGCACGTTCTCGGACCCGTAGGGTCACACACTTAAAGTTCGGTAACGCTAGAGTAGCTCTGGGATAATTTTATTAATGGTGTCCGAATATTGTTCGGAGTCTCGGATGAGATCCTAGACATCACGAGGAGCTCCGGAAGAGTCCGGATGTAAAGATTTATATATGGCAAGTTGATTTAAGGTTTCCGGAAAAGTTCGGGAATTTTTCGGCAGAGTGTCAGAATGTTCTAGAAGGTTCTGGAGGGTCCCACTGTGGGGCCCACCTGTCCCGGACGACCAAGAGTGGCCCACGACCAAGAGTGGCCCACTGGTCCATTTGACCAGCCCTTCTTGGTCCATGAGGCAAATCAATGGGCAGCCCTTAAATGGGGGGTTACCACTCTTGAAAGATGGGGGTTACTACCTTTTAAACGAGAAGGGGTTACCACTCTTTAAGTAGGGAGGTTACTACCTTGGAAATTAAGTGGCTGCTGCTCCCTTGCCTATATAAGAGAGTAGAGAGGCGCAACAAATGAGAGAGGCTTGGCCGCACCATTTGTTTGCTGCTCCTCTACCTCCCGCGCACCGCTTGGCGAAGCCCTGCCCGCGGGAACTCTCCACCATATCCACCACCACGCCGTCGTGCTGCTGGAATCGATCCCACCTACTTCTCTCTCTAGCTTGCTGGATCAAGAAGAGAGAGACGTCACCGAGCTGTATGTGTGCAAGCCTCCGGAGGTGCTGCTCGTTTGCGGTGCTGATTGGATCGAACATCATCAACAACTTCACCGAGCTGCGTTGAATTAACGTTCAACGCGTGTGTTCTTCGAGGGTATGATGAACTACTCTCCCCGTTACTAGCATCTTCTAGATTGGATCTTGAGTGTTGCTTCCGCATGCGAGAGAAATTTTTTGATTTCTATCGCGCAAACTCCTACAGTGGTATCAGAGCCAGGTTCTATGCGTAGATGTTTTGGTACGGGTAGAACACATATGTGTATGTGGGCGTTGATAATCATTTTATTACTTCCTTTGTGTATTTTGAATCTTAGTGGCATAGTGGGATGAAGCGGCCCGGACTAACTTTACATGTCCGCGTACATGAGACTTGTTCCACGACTGACATGCAATTTATATTGCATAAGTGGCTTTGCGGGTGTCTGTCTCTCCCACTATAGTTAAGATTTAATCTACAACGGGTGGTTGATAATTTGTTTATCACCGTTGTGGTTTCATGTTCGTAGGTAAGAACGGTTCTTTCTTCGTAAGCCTAAGCCACGAAAAATTTGCAAATAATAAGGGAGAGGCGTCTAACTTGTTTTTGCAGGGGTGCTTGTGATATGGTATAGCCCAAATTGTTCATATGATATATTTGAGATGTATGAGATGATCATGTTTTGTAATGTTTCACGACTTGCATGTCGATGAGTACGGCAACCGGCAGGAGCCATATGGTTGTCTTAATTATTCATTGTATGACCTGTGTGTCAACTTCGAACGACATGTAATTGCATTTTGTTTATCGCTATGAGTTAGCAATATTTGGAATGCAACATGGTGGAGACAACCAAGGCTCCACATGAACATGGCGCCATGATGGAGATCATGTCGGTGCGTTCAAGATGGAGATCAAGACGCAATAAGAGGGCTATGCCATGTGACATAATTTTATGCATGTGATGTTTATCCTTTTATGCATCTTATTTTGCGTGTGCACGGCGGTAGCATTATAAGATGATCCCTCAAAAATATCAAGATAATGTGTTCTCCCTTAGTATGCACCGTCGCGAAAGTTCGTCGTTTTAAAGCATCTCGTGATGATCGGATGTGGTAAACTCTATGTTCACATACGACGGGTGTAAGACAGTTTTACACATGCAGAAATACTGTGGTTAACTTGACGAGCCTAGCATGTACATACATGGCCTCGGAACGCGACAAACCGAAAGGTTAAACACGAGTCATATGAATGATATGATCAACATTTCGATGTTCACCATTGAAACTACATCTTCTCTCGTGAAGATCAGACTTGGTGTAGTGGATTTGGATCGTGTACCACTAGACAACTATGAGGGATGTTGTTTTAAGTGGGAGTTCGTTAGTAATTTGATTAATATGAACTCATTATCATGAACATAGTCTAAAGATGTCTTTGCTAAAATGTTGTAGATCATGGCCCGCAACGTAGCTCAGTTCAACTTCAGCGCATTCCTTGAGAAAGAAAAACTGAAATCATCTGGTTCAAACTTCACTGACTGGCACCGCAACCTGAGGATTATCCTCACTGGGTGTAAGAAGCAATATGTGCTCGATGCTGCGCTAGGTGACCCACCTGAGGACGATGCGCCTGAAGCAGAACAAAATGTCTTTGAGACGCGCAAAGAGGACAACATTATAGTTGCCTGCGCCATCCTTACATCTCTGGACACTGATCTCCAGAAACGTTTTGAACATCACGGCGCCTATGAGATGGTTGAAGAGCTGAAAACCATGTTTCAGACTCAGACCCGCGCTGAGAGATATGAGATCTCTGATAAGTTCTATACGTGTAAGATGGAGGAGCACAACTCTGTCAGTGAACATGTTGTAACCATGGGAGGCTATATCCAACGCCTGATTCAGCTGGGATGTGTGATCCCGGATGAGTTATTCACTGATAGAGTGCTGCAGTCGCTCCCACCGAGCTACAATGGCTTTGTGCTGAACTATAACATGCAAGGCATGAATAAGACTCTTAATGAGCTCTTTGCAATGCTGAAATCTGCGGAAGTGGACATCAAGAAAGAACATCAAGTGTTGATGGTCAATAAGACCACCGGTTTCAAGAAGGTTAAGGCCAAAAAGGGACACTTCAAGAAGAGTGGCAAATCTATTGCTGCTCAGGGTGGCAAACCTGTTTCCACACCTATGAAAACCAAGGCTGGTCCTAAACCGGACACTGTGTGTTTCTACTGCAAGGGAGACGGTCACTTGAAGCGTAACTACGCCAAATACTTGCCGGATAAGAAGGCTGGCAACGTCAAAGGTATATTTGATATACATGTTATTGATGTGTACCTTACTAGTTCTCGTAGTAGTGCCTGGGTATTTGATACTGGTTCGGTTGCTCATATTTGCAACTCGAAACAGGAGCTGCAGAATAAACGGAGACTGGCGAGGGATGAGGTGACGATGCGCGTCGGGAATGGATCGAAGGTCGATGTCACCGCCGTCAGGACGCTACCTCTTCATCTACCTTCGGGATTAGTTTTAAACCTAAATAATTGTTATTTGGTGCCTGCGTTAAGCATGAACATTATATCTGGATCTTGTTTATTGCGAGACGGTTACTCATTTAAATCAGAGAATAAAGGTTGTTCTATTTCTATGAGTAATATCTTTTATGGTCATGCACCCGACGTAAATGGTTTATTCTTATTGGATCTCGATAGTAATACTTCACACATCCATAACATTGATGCCAAAAGATGCAAAACAAATTATGATAATACCACATACTTGTGGCACTGTTGTTTAGGTCATATTGGTGTAAAGCGCATGAAGAAACTCCATTCTGATGGACTTTTTCAGTCACTTGACTTTGAATCATTTGATACGTGTGAACCATGCCTCATGGGTAAGATGACTAAGACCCCGATGGAACGGGCGAGTGACTTGTTGGAAATCATACATACTGATGTGTGTGGACCAATGAGCATCCCGACACGTGGTGGATATCGTTACTTCCTAACTTTTACTGATGATTTGAGTAGATATGGGTATATTTACTTAATGAAACATAAGTCTGAAACGTTTGAAAAGTTCAAAGAGTTTCAGAGTGAAGTAGAAAATCATCGTAACAAGAAGATCAAATTTCTACGATTTGATCGTGGAGGGGAATATCTGAGTTACGAGTTTGGCATGCACTTGAAGAATTGTGGAATTGTTTCCCAACTCACGCCACCTAGAACACCACAGCGTAATGGTGTGTCTGAACGTCGTAATCGTACTTTATTAGATATGGTGCGTTCTGTGATGTCTATATCCGATCTACCAATGTCATTTTGGGGGTATGCATTAGAGACAGCAGCATTCACTTTAAATAGGGCACCATCTAAATCCGTTGAGACGACACCATATGAGTTGTGGTTTGGCAAGAAGCCAAAATTATCGTTTCTAAAAATTTGGGGATGTGAGGCTTATGTCAAAAGGTTACAACCTGATAAGCTTGAACCCAAAGCGGAAAAATGCGTCTTCATAGGATATCCAAAGGAAACTATTGGGTATACCTTCTATCACAGATCCGAAGGCAAAGTTTTTGTTGCTAAGAACGGATCCTTTCTTGAGAAGGACTTTCTTTTGAAAGGAGTGAGTGTGAGGAAAATAGAACTAGACGAGGTTATTGAACCTTCTCCCGAATTGGAGAGTAGCGCAGCACAGGAAGATTTGGATCTTCAGGCGCCGCCTTCACCAACTAGAGAGGAAAAGCTGATGATAATGATCATGCAGCTTCGTTCAAAGTTCCCCTTCGTAGGTCAACAAGGTTACGTACTACTCCTGAATGGTACGGTAATCCTGTTATGAACGTTTTATTGTTAGACAATGATGAACCTACGAACTATGAGGAAGCGATGATGAGCCCAGACTCTGGAAAATGGCAAAACGCCATGAACTCTGAAATAGAATCCATGAAGGAAAACCAAGTGTGGACTTTGGTTGATCTTCCTGATAGCCGTAAGGCTGTTGAATGTAAATGGATTTTCAAGAAGAAAACAGACGCTGACGGTAATGTCACCGTATATAAAGCTCGACTTGTCGCAAAAGGTTTTCGACAAATTCAAGGAGATGACTACGATGAGACATTCTCACCGGTAGCGATGCTTCAGTCTGTTAGGGTTCTACTAGCAATTGCTGCTTATTTAGATTATGAAATTTGGCAGATGGATGTCAAAACTGCGTTCCTCAATGGAAACGTTGAAGAAGAGTTGTACATGATACAACCCGAACGTTTTGTCGATCCTAAGGATGCTAGTAAAGTGTGCAAACTTCACCGTTCCATTTATGGACTGAAGCAAGCATCCCGGAGTTGGAATCTTCGATTTGATGAGGTGATCAAAGGTTTTGGATTTATCCAAACTTATAAAGAAGCCTGTGTTTACAAGAAAATGAGTGGGAGCTCGGTTGCATTCCTGATTTTATATGTAGATGACATATTACTTATTGGGAATGATGTGGAGCTGCTTAACAGTGTGCAAGATTATTTGAATAATAGTTTTTCAATGAAAGATCTTGGTGAAGCTGCATACATATTAGGCATTAAGATCTATAGAGATAGATCAAGACGCTTAATAGCACTTAGTCAAAGTACATACCTTGAGAAGATAGTGAAGAAATTCAATATGCAGGATGCAAAGAAAGGTTCTTTGCCCATGTTACAAGGTAAGCCATTGAGTATGACTCAGCGTCCAACTACGGCAACAGAAATAGAAAGGATGAAGAAAATCCCCTATGCCTCGGCGATAGGTTCTATTATGTATGCCATGTTGTGTACTAGACCAGATGTGTCCCATGCTCTTAGTTTGACGAGCAGGTACCAGAGTGATCCTGGAGAGGCTCACTGGACAGTAGTTAAGAACATCCTTAAGTACCTAAAGAGGACCAAGGACATGTTTCTTGTCTACGGTGGTGATGAGGAGCTCTCCGTAAAAGGTTACGTTGATGCTAGCTTTAATACCGATCCAGATGACTCGAAATCTCAAACAGGGTACGTCTTTATCTTGAACGGAGCTGCGGTTAGTTGGAGGAGTTCCAAGCAAACCGTCATTGCGGCATCTACATTAGAGGCGGAGTATATGGCCGCTTCTGAAGCAGCGAAAGAAGGGATATGGCTGAAGGAGTTCGTCACTGAACTCGGGGTTGTTCCGAGCGCACTGGATCCCATGGAGATCTTTTGTGACAACAATTGCCATTGCTCTAGCCAAGGAACCAAGATGTCACAAGAGTTCCAAGCATATCAAACGTCGATTTCATCAAATTCGTGAGCATGTCAATGAAGGAGATATTACCATTAGCAAAGTACATACGGATGAAAATATCGCAGATCCGTTGACTAAAGTTCTTCCACAGACAAAACATGATCAGCACCAGAATGCCATGGGTGTTAGATTTTTACCAATGTAAACTAGATTATTGACTCTAGTGCAAGTGGGAGACTGTTGGAAATATGCCCTAGAGGCAATGAAAAATAAATGTTATTATCATATTTCCGTGTTCATGATATATGTTTATTTTCCATGCTATAACTGTATTAACCGGAAACATAGTACATGTGTGGTTGTCCCGAACCTTGTCCACAGGCAGGTCCGCAGTCCTCCGGCGAGCCGGATGAGGCCCCAGAAGTCCCACGACGGGTGCGGCCTCCTCTGTAGCGGAGCTATCTGGTTGCGGAGAAAGTGAGCAGCGACGGCGGCGCCCGTCACTCCTTGGCCGCTGAGAAGCTTGAAGCGCTCCACCACCTTCGACAAGCCGTTGTCCTGACCACTGAGGTAGCCCCAGGAGTCTAGCTTCTCCGGGAGCTCCTTCGGCTCCGCTGATGACCCACAAGTATAGGGGATCGCAACAGTCTTCGAGGGAAGTAAAACCCAAATTTATTGATTCGACACAAGGGGAGCCAAAGAATATTTATAAGCCTTAACAGATGAATTGTCAGTTCAGCTGCAGCTGTGAATAGACTTGCTCGAGACAGATTATAAGTAGCAACAGTTTTATAGTAGTGACAGTAGTGAAATAAAGACAGCAGCAGTGATTATAGTAGACAGCAGAATTAAAATACTGTAGGCACAGGGACGGATGAACGGGCGTTGCATGGATAAGATAATTCATGTAATATCAAGACATAGGCATTTGCAGATAAATAAGATAAAGTATCCAAGCATTTATTAACCATAGGCATGTGTTCCAATTTAGTTGTGCGTGCTCGCAATGAGAAACTTGCACATCATCTTTTGTCCTACCAGTCCGTTTGCAGCGGGGCCTCAAGGGAATCTACTGGTAATTAAGGTACTCCTTTTAATAGAGTACGGGAGCAAAGCATTAACACTCCGTGAACACATGTGATCCTCACATCACAGCCTTTCCCTCCGGCTTCACAGCCTTTCCCTCCGGCTGTCCCAATTATTGTCACTTTGGGGCCTTCGGTTCCGGACAATAATATGTGTATACAACTCATAGATATGATCTAAAACATTGATTATCCTGATGATATAATGACATGTTCAGATCTGAAATCATGGTACTCGGGCCCTAGTGTCAAGCATCAAGCATAACAAGTTGCAACAATGACGTAAAACACCGATGACGGATACTAGTCACCATGCCCTAATGATATTACAACTATTACATGAACGATCTCATCCAATCCCTACCATCCCCTCAAGCCTACAACGAGGAATTACTCACACATGGATGGGGGAAACGATGATGGTTGATGGAGAGGCGTTGGTGATGACGATGGCGATGATCCCCTTCGATTCCCCGTCCCGGCAGGGTGCCGGAACAGAGACTTCTGGTCCCCGAATTGAGTTTCAAGGTGGCGGCGGCGCACGGATGTGTTTCTGGGAAAAGTGATGAACGCCCCCTCGGTTTTAGGTCTGAGGGAGATTATATCCGAGAGGGGGGCGCGAGGAGGTGGCCGAGTCGGCCTCCTCTTGTGCTGGCGCGGCCAGGAGCCTGCCGCGCCAGCACCTGATGAGGGTGGCTCGAGGCCCCCCTCTGTCTGGTCTTCTGGCTCCGTGGGTCTTCGGGCAAAATAGGGGCTTTGGCATTATTTCTGGTATTTTTCCCTAAAGTTGAATTTCTGCACAAAAATAAGACATCAGGGCAATTCTGCTGAAAACAGCGTTAGTCCGTGTTAGTTACATTCAAAACACACAAATTAGAGGTAAAACAATAGCAAAAGTGTCCTGGAAAGTAGATACGTTTTGGACGTATCAACTCCCCCCAAGCTTAGCTTATTGCTTGTCCTCAAGCAATTCAGTTAACAACTGAGTGTGATAAAAGAACTTTCACGAACACATTTGCTTCATATGATGTAAATATTCTCATTATCTGGCAAATGCTTAGGCTATTCATAATAAGATATATATAAATGGTGTCACCTAGTTAGTTATGTAAACTATGAAGAGATGCCAATCATACCAATAGTAAATAACATGAAACATATCAATTCACAGGATTGCAAGGCTCATAATAAAGTATGATAAGGTGGTATCTCGCTTGCCCGAAAGTGTACAGCAAAACATAAATGCCCAGGCACCTCTGAGATTCAAGAGAAGACTAGAGATAAAGATGTCAAAGATAAAAGCATCAAAGTTACACCGCAGTTAACAGTATTCTGGGACAAGCACATTACACTAAGAATGACAACTATGCTCTCAAGAAGGTGCTCAAAGAAGTGATGGTGACTCAACAGTAAAGTAAAAGATAGGCCCTTCATTGAGGGAAGCAGGGATTTGACATGTGCTAGAGCTTTTAATTGTTTTGAAAACAGAGGTAAAATTGTTTTTGAGTGGTGGTTGTTCCGTCAACGAATGGCAATAGAGTTCTTGTTATCTTCCATACTAAGCAAGTTGAGAGTGGTTCCGAATTATTTAAAAATCAAGCATTTATAATATGCATCCTTATATTTTATCTTTTTGATATTTTGACACTCCTCCCAACCTTTGCTTTTCACAAACCATGGCTAACCGAATCCTCAGGTGCCCACCAGCAATCACATACCATGGAGGAGTGTCTATTTTTCACTTTTCAAAACTTTTGATATTATAGTGGTCTAACCAGCTCTTTGCAATATTAGTGACAAGCAGATGAAGCATGCAAGTCGGTTACTTAATTAGTATGGAAGATAACAAACCCAACTACTACTTCCTCATGAGCTCAAAACAGTGGCACAAATTGAGGAGTGTTTGAAGGTTTTAAAGATAGCACATGCAAATTTACTTGAATAGTTTGAAATGCCATACATAGGTATTTATGGTGGACGCTTTGGGATAACTTGGTTTTCAGGGATTTGGAAGCACAAGCAAAATTGCTTAGTACAAGTGGAGGCTTGCAATAGACAGGGAAGCGACAATTCAAGAGAGCAATAACCTTCATAATCATGCTTGCGACAAAATAAAATTAACGGAGGCATAAAAGTGATACTAGAACTCTGAGGCAAAATAACTCATAAAGGCTTAATTGACTCTTTGTTTTCAGTCATATGCATGTGTGAGCATGTGCCAAGTCGATACATATGAATTAGTTCAGAGGAGGATACCACAATGTCATACTCTTTCATGAACAAAACAATGCAAGCAAACATCCATAGAAACATGTCATCGACTATTAATAAATTGGAACTGATCATAAGAGAACATAAACAACTAAGCATCCACCAATCGACATATATCTTATGCGAACCATCTAAGCATGCTCACATGAATGAGTATATGTACAAAAATGAAAAACAAATAGAGTTCATTACCAGCCTCTTACCCAACTCGAATTGTGATATATCGTCATTATTGCTCTTTCACTTGTGTGGCTTGAATAATATGAAATGAAAACCAATCTCCATGGAGTAATGGATGGCATTGAGCTCTGAAACAAACTATACAAAACCAAAAAGAAACAACAAATATTTTTGGATTTTCGGATTTAGGAACTAAAAACAGAACAGCCTGTGAAGACGAATTTTTTCGAGGACCTTAACATGCTCAGATCAGAAAACTCAAAACTAATGAAACTTGCGTACATATCTGAGGATCATGCACAAGAAATTTAAGGTCATTTGGATTTTTCTACAGGATGTTATGATTTAAACGGTGGACAGAAGAAATCTGTCCCTGCGCGAAACAGCAAACAACAAAGCAAACTATTTTTTTGTTTTTGCATATTGAACTGAATTAAATACTAAGCATACTAATACTAGATACTAAAACAAACCAGAAAGAGAAATAATAGAAATATTTTTGGTATTTTGAGTTTTGGAAAGCAAAGCAAAACATGAACAAATAAAAGAAAGAAAACTAAAACGAAACATGGATATACAAAGTACCGAACGATCATGATATATAGATGAGTGTGCTATCGGTATACCTCCCCCCAAGCTTAGGCTTTTGGCCTAAGTGGAGATCAACCCCATGGTGAAGTCGTACTCTGGATCGGCTGCAGTGGAGGAAGACCCCGAAGGTCCTGCATAACTAGGATCTGGGTACGAGGAACCAGCTGTCTCAGGGGGCTGACTAAAGTCACCCTCATGCTCGTCTTCGTTGTCTCCCACGTTCGGGCCGTGTTGCCCCTCAAGTGCGTCAAGCTCAGCCTCCGAGACTGACCAGTTTTTCCCTGGCATGCAGGTTAAGCGGAGGTGCAGGCAAAATAACAGTTCTAACAATTGTGGACACTTTCAAATATTGCCTCTTGGGAAAGGTTATAATGTAAGGGAGAACATGCAAGCTACCATGGTCAGCAATAAAGTTATGTTTCTTCATGGAATCAATGTCTAGTTTTTCTATAGGAAGCAGAAAATCAAGGGGGTGAGGTGCCAAACCATGCAAAGTTAATGAACGAGAGGCAACTAGACCTCCACAAACTCCTCCCTTCTCACGGTTAGTGGTGAGACGGTAAGCAATCAGAGCACCCAAATTATAAGTTTTATCATTGCGTAATGCAGCAGCTAGAAAAGCTAAGTCAGACAAGACAATTTTCTCGCTGCTTTCCTAGCAAGAACACATTTAGTAATGAAGTAGGCAAAGTATCGAATGGAAGGGAGATGAATACTCCGGATTTTACCCTCCTCTTGAGAGAAACTCCTTCCATAGCAAATGTCCTCATATAAGTCCAGCAATGGCTTAGGCTTCCCTTTCAACTTCTCTCGCGATCCCCCTTGTGGTATTTTAATTGCTGCACAAAAAACAGCAAAAGGCAAATCCACAGATTTATTGTAAATCTTATAGTGCACCATAGGGTTAGATGAGGTCAAATTGCAGTTGAAGTCCTGCACCACCGACATGGGTAGCTTAGCATATTGAAAGGGTTGATCATCAACAAAATGTTCTAGTCCTGCATTGGTCATTAGAGTATGAAAATCATGTGCAATCCCTGTAACACCCATGAATTGTGAGCATGGGTAAATAGCAGGGAATACACTCTCTTCGCGATAAACCTTCATCTTCTCATGCACCACTATCTCATGTTGGTCTATTGCATATGGGTTCCACTCCATGTTCTGAAATTTTTAACAAATAGCATAAAAATTGATTTTTAGCCAACTAAATGAGGGGAAACCACTATAGTGACTTGCTAGAGGCTTAAGCATTCATCAAAACTAGTTATCCCAACTTAGAACAAGCATTTAAACTCACTAAACATGATATCTACAGCAGCAAAATACTCAATATATAATCCATTAAACAAAATTCTACTTGGATAATCGGAGGAGTCACATACTGGAGAGTGAATACCCAAAATCTCAGCAACAAAGATGGGATGAGCAAGGAGATCGAAAATCCGAGGGCAACAGCAGCAAGAACACGAAATTTTTCGATGTGGAAGTGTTTGGTCGGGAGAGAGAAAGAATGGGGAGGAAGGAGAGTAAGTGGAGGGGCCAGGTGGGCCCTCCTCATGCCTTGGCGCGGCTGGCATGCTGCCGCGCCACCACCTCATGTGGGGGCATGGTGGGTCCCCCTGGCTACCCCTTGGCACTTCCTGAACCTCCCCAGAAAAATAGGATTTTTGGTATAATTTTTTTGAAATTCTGAGAAAATTTATTTTTTATTATTTTCTGGTATTTTGCATTAATAATTTTAATATTGAAAAATTGTTTTCTAACACCAAATGCAACGAAAAATTTGCAAACTAAATGATATTACAATAGGTAAAACAAAAAAGGGAAAATTTGCTAGAGGACACCATTATTTTCTGACGTTTGCTAAAACACACTGTTAGATTGTGGCTTTGCCAGGTACCATTATAATTTTGTGGTTGTTTGCCACAACACACTATTTAGCCCAAAACGGAAAGGTTGATGTTTTTTTAACACGACCATCAAGTACATGCAGTTTTGAACATTTTTTTCTCTGATTCAATTTTCTGCATAACACAGTCTGTACGCTATCAGTTTTGGAGAAAATTTGCCATCATGAATCCAGGACAAGCAGCCATCTATTGATGTGGTGAGGGCGCATGTGCGGGCAGCAAACGATGAGTGAGAGCGGCCGGTGCATGCCGCATGGATTCCTTCCTCACAGGGCGGCGCAGCACTAATGCACAGACGTCCGTTGTTGGGCCTGGTCGACGACGCTGGCCGGGGACGAGACAGCAAAGTGAGGGAAGGGGACGGGGACGAACCGGTGTTGATGGAGAAAGGGGCTAGGATTGCCGGCGACATTTGACTGTGGCCGACGAAGCGGGAGCCGGCCGCCGAGATGATCAGGGCTCTGGCTAGGCCGATGCCGGTCTGGTCCCTTCGTGTCTGCAGTTCGTGGGATTGAATCGCTTGGAGGAGAATTTTTTTTATAGTCTTTCCGTTTTAGGCCGAGTGGTGTGTTTCGGCAAACAACCACAAAATTATAATGGTACCCGGCAAAGTCACAAATGAACGGTGTGTTTCGGCAAACGTCACAAAATAACGGTGTGCTGTGGCAAATTTTCCCAACAAAAAATGAGAGAAAGAAAGTTGTTTAGCACTTCCATGCATTTAAAATGCACTTGTTAACAAGGTTGATCAAGTCTTGCCACCAAATGAAATTTATATGACATAAAAGATTTAAACTTCACGGGACACTCATGTTACCTTGTATCGTATTGGTATGGATCCAATCATAAGAGTTTTGTATTCTTCTATATAAGGACAATCAATACTTCCCACTTTAATAGATCTAACATTGGTGATTGTATTAACTCCACGTATTTTATCCAACCTCTTGGGAAAATAAACAGTATGTTCTTTGTCATTCACATTGAAAGTTACTTTTCCTTTATTGCAATCAATAACAGCCCCTGCAGTATTTAGAAATGGTCTCCCAAGAATAATAGACATATTATCATCTTCAGGCATTTCAAGAACAACAAAGTCAGTCATAATCAAGCAATTAGTAGCTACTTGAACAGGAATGTCCTCACAAATGCCAACAGGAATAGCAGTAGATTTATCAGCCATTTGCAAAGATATATCAGTAGGTATCAATTTATCAAGGTAAAGTCTCTTGTAAAGAGAGAAAGGCATAACACTAACTCCTGCTCCCAAGTCACATAGAGCAGTTCTAACATAATTATTTTTGATAGAGCAAGGAATGGTTGGTATACCTGGATCACCCAACTTCTTTGGAACCTTGCCATTAAAAGAGTAATTAGCAAGCATAGTAGATATTTCCTCATTAGGAATTTTCCTTTTATTAGAAACAATATCTTTCATATATTTAGAATAAGGAGGCAACTTAATAGCATCAGTCAAAGGAATTTGCAAGAATAAAGGTTTCATCCAATCACAAAATTTATTATAATGTTCTTCTTCTTTTGTTTTAAGTTTCTTAGCAGGAAAAGGCATTTGCTTTTGGACCCAAGGTTCTCTTTCACTACCATGTTTCTTAGCAATAAAATCTTCCTTAGTGTACTTTTTATTTTTAGTATGTTTTTCAGGTTCCTCTTCTATTTCTTCCTTATCCGAACTATCATTTTTATCATTATCATTCTCATTATTATTATCATTGTTAAGTTCATTACAACTTTCGGTTTCAGCATCAGAAACAGATATACTATTAGGATTGTTAACAGGTTCAGAGGATTCTACAATAGTTTTATGTTTCTTCTTCTTTTTCTTAGAAGGAGCACTAGGTTCATTAATTTGTTGAGAATCTTGTTAAATTCTTTTAGCATGTCCCTCAGGATATAAAGGATCTTGAGTAGATTTATCACCTCTAGTTGTTACTTCACAAACATGTTTTTCTTTATCCCTAGAGGCATTCATTAACATTTCTTTTTGCACTTTAGAAAGTTGATCAATTTGAGTTTGAACCATGTGAAAATGTTTAATAAGTATTTTAACATCATTGGAGGTTCTATCAACAATATCATGCAAGTTACTAATAGCGCGAGAGTTTTCTATTAAATGATTCTCAATTCTCATATTAAAATTACCTTGCTTAGCAATAAAAGTATCAAATTCATCTAAGCATTGATCAGGAGGTTTAGAGTAAGGAATATCTCTATCATCAAACCTTTGGAGAGAGTGTACCTCAATTATGGGTGAAGGAAGAATTGGCTTACATAATTCTTCTATAGGAGGTAAATTCTTCACATCTTCAGATTTAAGACCTCTCTCTTTAAGAAATTTCTTGGCTTCCTTCATCAGTTCTTCATCTAATTCAATCATACCTCTCTTCTTTGGTGTTGGTGTAGGTGTTGGAGTAGGTTCAGGAATATTACAATCATCATAATTCTGGCTTATCTTAGCCATTAATTCCTCAGCTTCTTCTGGAGTTCGTTTCCTGAAAACACAACTAGCACAACTATCCAAATATGTCCTAGATTCAACGGTTAGTCCACTGTAAAATATATCAAGAAGATCATTTTTCTCTAAATCATGGTTCGGCTGGCCTCTTATTAGAGAGCAGAACCGTGTCCAAGCATCAGGCAATTTCTCATCCTCTTCTTGATTAAAGTTATAAATCCTTAGCAAAGCATCGCGTTGAGCACTAGCAGGAAAATATTTCCGAAAGAAAATATCAAGCAAACCAATAGGACTAGTAATGGAACCAGGAGACAAATTATTATACCAAGTTTTAGCTTCTCCTTTTAATGAGAAAGGAAATATTTTAGTGACAAAGTAAGTGCGCATCTTTATGTCCTCAGAAAATGTACCACTCAAAGTAGAGAGTTCATTCATGTGTTCTACAGCACTTTCATTTTCGGTTCCACAGAAAGGTTCTCTTTCAACAATAGCTATGTGAGCTAAATCAATAGAGAAATCATAATCTTTATCTTTAATGTTTATGGGAGATGTAGCAAATTTAGTATCAGGAGATAATTTATATCTAACAGCATGCTTTTCAAGAAGGCTTTTCATAGCACTAGCATCTTTAGTAGCATTAATCTCATCAACAAAATCATCATCATGTTCCACATAAGTTTCTTCAGGATCATCAGGAAAATACTCTCTAGACTCAGGTGAACTAGCAGAAGTATTAGAATTTTTAGCATTTTCAGTTTGTTTAGATTTATCAATTATAGCATCTAGAAAAGGTCGTAAGGAACCATTTTCATCAAGCACGGTAGAAGCATCATCATAATTTTCAGAAGCATTTTCAGATTCAGCAGAAGTAATAGTACGAGTAGCATGCAGCGGTGAAATAAGCTTACTCATCACAGACAGAGAATCAAGTGCAGCAGCGGAACTCAGAGTTGTA
The DNA here is from genome assembly GCA_026929855.1 of Poa annua. Lineage (NCBI taxonomy): Eukaryota > Viridiplantae > Streptophyta > Magnoliopsida > Poales > Poaceae > Poa > Poa annua. Next base: position 61,405,786 of record CM049434.1, read on the forward strand.
CCTTTTCTTGTTGTGGAAGCAGTATGGGAAACTTCTTATCACCAGGCTTTCCCATGATGAATGAATTCCAGAAAGAAGTATCAATCTCAGGTGAACTTATAAATAAAGCTATGCTCCCCGGCAACGGCGCCAGAAAATAGTCTTGATGACCCACAAGTATAGGGGATCGCAACAGTCTTCGAGGGAAGTAAAACCCAAATTTATTGATTCGACACAAGGGGAGCCAAAGAATATTTACAAGCCTTAACAGATGAATTGTCAGTTCAGCTACACCTGTGAATAAACTTGCTCGAGACAGATTATCAGTAGCAGCAGTTTTATAGTAGTGACAGTAGTGAAATAACAGCAGCAGTGAAATAAAGACATCAGCAGTGATTATAGTAGACTGCATGATTAAAATACTGTAGGCACAGGGACGAATGAACGGGCGTTGCATGGATAAGATAATTCATGTAATATCAAGACATAGGCATTTGCAGATAAATAAAATAAAGTATCCAAGTATTTATTAACCATAGGCATGTGTTCCAATTTAGTTGTGCGTGCTCGCAATGAGAAATTTGCACATCATCCTTTGTCCTACCAGCCCGTTTGCAGCGGGGCCTCAAGGGAATCTACTGGTAATTAAGGTACTCCTTTTAACAGAGTACCGGAGCAAAGCATTAACACTCCGTGAACACATGTGATCCTCACATCACAGCCTTTCCCTCCGGCTGTCCCAATTATTGTCACTTTGGGGCCTTCGGTTCCGGACAATAATATGTGTATACAACTCATAGATATGATCTAAAACATTGATTATCCTCATGATACAATAACATGTTCAGATCTGAAATCATGGCACTCGGGCCCTAGTGTCAAGCATTAAGCATAACAAGTTGCAACAATGCCGTAAAACACCGATGACGGATACTAGGCACCATGCCCTAATGATATTACAGCTATTTCATGAACGATCTCATCCAATCCCTACCATCCCCTCAAGCCTACAGCGGGGAATTACTCACACATGGATGGGGAAAACGATAATGGTTGATGGAGAGGCGTTGGTGATGACGATGGCGATGATCCCCTTCGATTCCCCGTCCCGGCAGGGTGCCGGAACAGAGACTTCTGGTCCCCGAATTGAGTTTGGAGGTGGCGGCGGCGCACAGATGTGTTTCTGGGAAAAGTGATGAACGCCCCCTCGGTTTTAGGTCTGAGGGAGTTTATATCCGAGAGGGGGGCGCGAGGAGGTGGTCGAGTCGGCCTCCTCATGTGCTGGCGCGGCCAGGAGCCTGCCACGCCAGCACCTGATGAGGGTGGCTCGAGGCCCCCCCCCCTCCGTCTGGGCTTCTGGCTCCGTGGGTCTTCGGGCAAAATAGGGGCTTTGGCATTATTTCTGGTATTTTTCCCTAAAGTTGAATTTCTGCACAAAAATAAGACCCCAGGGCAATTCTGCTGAAAACAACGTTAGTCCGTGTTAGTTACATTCAAAACACACAAATTAGAGGTAAAACAATAGCAAAAGTGTTCGGGAAAGTAGATACGTTTTGGACGTATCATCCGCCCACTGAGTTTCTTCCTCGGGAATCTGCACCAAGAACCACCGGTCCCGCCATTCCTCCCACTTGGACTTGATGTCCATCTGGGGATACGATGCCTTGAGCGACGTGCGAAAGCAGAACGTGACGCCGCCTCCCAGCCACTTGTTAATCCCAATGCGGGGATAGAAGAAATGGCGAAACAAAGCGACAGATGGTATCTGATACGTCTCCAACGTATCTATAATTTCTTATGTTCCATGCTTATATTATATCAATTGCTACATGTTTTATATACACTTTATATGGTTTTTATGCATTTTCTGGGACTAACCTATTAACAACATGCCACAGTGCCAGTTCCCTGTTTTCTGCTGTTTTTGGTTTCAGAAAAACTGTTAAGGAAATATTCTTGGAATTGGACGAATCAAAAGCCAAAGTCCCTATTTTTCTCGGGAGCTTCCAGAACATCGAAAACGAGTCGAAGAAGGGCAGCAGGGGGCCCACACCTGGTGGAGGCGCGGCAGACCCCCTGGCCGCGCCGCCATATGGTGTGGGGCCCTCGGGCCTCCACCGCCTTCGCCCTTTCGCCTACTTATACCCCCCGACGAAATAAGACCTAGTACCCGAACACTTTTTCACTATATGTTCCAGAGCCGCCGCCGCCGTCAACCCTAGTTCGGGAGGGTTCAGAAGCTCTTCCTGGCACCCTGTCGGAGAGGGGAATCATCACCGGAGGGCTCTACATCACCATGCCCGCCTCCGGACTGATGCGTGAGTAGTTCATCCTTGGACTACGGGTCCATAGCAGTAGCAACATGGTTGTCTTCTCCTATTGTGCCATCATGTTTATATCTTGTGAGCTGCCTATCATGATCAAGATCATCTTTATGTAATGCTACATGTTGTGTTTGCTGGGATCCGATGAATAATTAAGTACTATGTCATTTGCTTCATAATATATCTTGTGAGTGCGTTATTTATGATCTTGCATGCTCTCCATTACTAGTAGATGCTCTGGCCAAGTAGATGCTTGTGACTCCAAGAGGGGGTATTTATGCTCGATAGTGGGTTCATGTCTCTATTTAATCTGGGGGAGTGACAGCAACCTCTAAGATTGTAGATGTACTGTTTCTACTAGGGATAAAACAGTAGTTCTTTATCTAAGGATATTTGTGCTACTTACATTACACACTTTACTTAATGCAATAATCTGTTGCTTGCAACTTCATACTGAATGGTGTTGCGGATGCTATCCTGAAGGTGAATTATTAGTCATAGATGCAGTTGGATGACGGTCTACGTATGATGTTGTAATGCCCAAATGAATCTCACACTAGACATCATGACTTGTATATGCATTGTTATGCAGTTCTTTATTCTGTCAATTGCCCAGCTGTAATTTGTTTACCCGTATGTATGCTATTATTATTTATGGAGAGACACCACTAGTGAACTGTGGACCCCGGTCCTTTTTCCTTAAACTGATAAAACAACCTACTGCAATCCTGTTACTTTCATTCTCTGCAAACAAACATCATTTTCCACACCATACATTTAATCCTTTGTTACAGCAAGCCAGTGAGATTGACAACCTCGCTGTTAAGTTAGGGCAAAGTATCTTGATTGTGTTGTGTGCAGGTTCCACGTCAGCTAAGCACCAGCTCTCTTCTGGCGCCGTTGACACCTTCAGAAGAACATTCACCTCCTACTGGTTCGATAACCTTGGTTTCCCAACTGAGGGAAATTTGCTGCTGCACTACTTCATACCTTCCTCTTGGGGTTTCCCAACAACACCACACCGGTGCATCAGTATCACTCCCACAAACGCTTCGCAGAAATGGGTGATGACCCACAAGTATAGGGGGTGTATCTTAGTATTTTCGATAAATAAGAGTGTCGAACCCAACGAGGAGCAGAAGGGGCTGACAAGCGGTTTTAATGAGGATTTCACTGTAAACTCTAGCAGACAAGTTTTTAGAAGTTTTTGATAATGCAGATAAATAAAGTGTGAGTAAATAAAGCGCGGCAATAATAATTGCAGCGAGTGGCCCAATCCTTTTTAGAGCAAAGGACAAGCCGGTTTGTTTACTTATGATGACCAAACGTTCCTGAGGACACACGGGATTTATGTCTAGTGCTTTTGCTTCGTATAGATGATTAATCTTTAGTGTTTCGATAAGTGTTGTGTGGGTGAACCTATGCTAATGCACCGCCCTTCCTAGGACTAATACATACTTGTGATTATACCCCTTGCAAGCATCCGCAAATACAAGAGAGTAATTAAGATAAATCTAACCACAGCCTTAAACTATGAAATCCTACCATCCCTCATGCATCGAGATACCAACGGGGGTTTAGGTTTCTGTCACTCCGGCAACCCCACAATTAATATTCGAATACACAATGCATTCCCCTAGGCCCATAAAGGTGAAGTGTCATGTAGTCGACGTTCACATGACACCACTAGAAGAATAGCACCACAACTTGAATATCAAACCATTAAATATTACTCAACATAGTTCACTACTAACATCTAGACTTCTCCCATGTCCTCAAGAACTAAACGAACTACTCACAACACATCATATGGATCATGATCAGAGATGATATAATGATGGGTAACAATCTGAACATAAACCTTAATTCAACGGTTCCACCCAATAGCATCAATAACAATAGTAATCAACACCAGGAGAGTTTCCCCTATCAAATGCACAAGATTCAGCCCTAGATGTTAAAGCGGGAACGGAGTGGAGCGGTGGAGATGATGGTGTCGGCGGTGGAGATTATGGTGATGATGATCCCGATGAAGCGCAGCTCGATGACGGTGACGATGGCGACGATTTCCCCCCCTCCGGGAAGGGATTTCCCCGGCAGCTTTTCAGTCTGCCGGAGAGCTTTTCTCTCTCCGTGGTTTCCGCCACGTGGAGGCGGCGGCTCTGTTTCTCGTCTGTCCCCCGTGTCTTAGGTTTTCGGGGGCATCAAGTACGCAAAGGGGCATCGCCTGAGGTGGGCCAGGGTGGCCACACCCCCTCCCGGCGCGGCAGAAGCGGGGGCCGCGCCGTGGCATGGTGTGGGCCCCCTGGGCCCCACCTTGGGCTCCCCTTTTGGCCTCCTCCGTTATCTGGTAAAATAGTAACTTCCATCTGGTTGGATTTGATTTCTGATCTTCGCAAATATTGTATCTTGACGGTGCTTTTTCCAACAGAATCCAGACTCCGATGATCCTTTCTCCAATAATCATCAAACATGCAAAATAGATGAAATAACATAAGTATCATCTCTAAATATGAAATATATCAATGAATAACAGTAAATTATGGTATAAAATACTGATGCTAAATGGACGTATCAACTCCCCCCAAGCTTAGACCTCGCTTGTCCCCAAGCGAGAGCTGAACTCAGTAAACATGACCACAGGTTTATGGAGTCAAGTGTCGATAAACAATATACGGACAAGAAGCATCATATTTATTACTACACAAGTCATCTTAGATAATAACTCCATTCATATAACTTAACTTGTAACAAGTAAAGGCAAATCACAATAAGGTGCATAGAGACAATCATAATTGGTGTTGGCAAACTTCGTTCTTGGTCAGTGAACAATGATCAAATTGAACTTACTCTACAAAACAGCCCTCTTAAGCAGTTGCTAACTCCCATGGTCATATTTATTAGATGACAACATTGTGCTAAACAAGGAAGAATAAAAGACATGATTAACAATATACGTGTATAAATGGTTGAATCACAAATCAACTCAAATGCTTGCTTAAGATAGAAAGAGATAGGTCTACTGACTCAACATAAAGTAAAAGATGGGCCCTTCGCAGAGGGAAGCAAAGATACAAGCATGTGCTAGAGCTTTTAGTTTTATAGGTTTTGAAATCATATAGGGAGCATAAGAATAAGTTTTTGGGTAGTGTTTGTCGTTGTCAACGAATGGTAATAGAGTTCTTGTTATCTTCCATACTAAGCAAGTTGAGAGCGGTTCCGAATTATTTAGTAACAGGCATTTATAATATGCACTTTATTTATATAACTTGATACTCCTCCTAACCTTTGCTTTCACAAACCATGGCTAACCGAGTCCTCGGGTGCCCACCAATCAATCTCAAACCATGGAGGGGTGTCTATTTTTAATTTTCTCAACCTTTTGATATTATAGTGGTCTAACCAGCTCTTTGCAATATTAGCGACGAGCAGATGGAGCATGCAAGTCAAGGGTTACTTGATTAGCATGGAAGATAACAAACTCAACTATTATTTCCTCATGAGCTAATAAACATTGACACAAATAAGGGATAGTAGTTTTGAATAAAGATAGCACATGAAGTATTTACTTGGAGTGGCACAAAATACCACATAATAGGTAGGTATGGTGGACACAAGTGACAAGGGTTTTGGCTCAAGGTTTGGATGTATGAGAAGCATTCCCTCTCGATACAGGTCTTTGGCTAGCAAGGCTGGGTAGCAAGCATAAGAGTTGAAGGATACAAACAAACATACATGTAGTAAAGACAATCATGCAATTCTTACTTGGAAGCACAAACAATTTTGAATTGTGAATACTAAACTTATTAGCTACAAGTGAGAAAGATCATTGAATAATATGTCTACATGTGATTCCCTTTTCTCCCCTCAAGTCTCAAAGTATTGAAGCTACTGACCAATGCTAAGTTTGCCAAAACCAAAAGATTCACTATATGTTCCCAAAGTGATGCAAATACTAATAACAAGCTTAATCATATATGATAGAAGTTGCAAACTAAAATAAAGTGTGCAGAAAGTAAATGATAAAACTTCTCATTAATATTCCATAACGGCAACTCACACCAAGGGATACATAGATAGATAACCAACTAAAAGAGAGATACTTCCACATTGCAAACCATCATATAAGATAACTTCCCTACTCATGATATGACACTACTAAAAGGTAAAAGGTAAAAGATAATGGTGTGATACCGCGGCACTCCCCCAAGCTTGGAACAAGCCAAGGGAGATGCCAATACCGATGATGAATTACTCCTTCGGCGGTGATGGACGGACGACTTGGAGTGGGGTAAGGTAACGTTCCACCATTTTACGAAGCCCGTTGTTCTCCTCTTGAAGTATATCTACCTCCATCCGCAAGACCCGATACTGATCGCAGAACTGATCGGTGACGCGCAGAGCGTCTGCACATCTGGGAAAGAGCTAAGATCCGGAACAGGTGGTATTGCTCCCTGCATGTTATGAGAAAAAGCACGCTGAGGGTTAATTGATCCCACAAAGGTGGGCTTGCTAGTCCTCGGCCTTGCGCGATCTCTTTTGGCTGACGTCATCTTCTTCACTTCCTCCATGACGCTTTCATCCATGTCCTTGCGCCTAGCCTTCGCTTTCTCCTCCTCCGCCCATCCAATGAAAGATCCTTGCTCAAGGTCTTGGAGGAGTTCATGACGGCGACGAAGCGCGTCGTCTTCGGAACAGGAACCCTGGGACGACATCTGGACAGAAACAACTTGAAACAAAAACACGTCGAAAACACGATATACGGACCTCGGGGGTCACGGGAGATTATATAGCAAAAATATACGCAACAAACGGAAGGCAACAGGGCGAAATCGAGTAGGAGACGGACTCCGAGGCGGCCAAACCATAGGGTGGCGCGGCCAGCATGGGGCCCGCGCCACCACGTGGTTACAGCGCCTCGGGCACCGTCTCGTGCTCGTTTTCGTCTCTTATTTTTCCATATTTTTCAAAAGCTGATGCAGTATCTTCCAAAAATTAAAACACGGACTTTTTCTTACCGAAACCATACCTTTTCGAATTCAGCTTATGAAGACTCAGAAAATTTCTCCTTGATAAACGTTTCCGGAGCAATAACTTGAATAATATCAACATCTTCATTATACGAATCTCCAGAAATATAATGTTTGACTCTTTGTCCATTTACCACTTGTGTAGAGTCATCCTTGAGTGAAGCAATTTTTATTGCACCCGAACGAAATACCTCCACAATAACATAAGGTCCTTCCCATTTGGAGAGTAATTTCCCTGCAAAGAATCTAAGACGAGAGCTATACAAAAGAACTTTCTCACCAACATGAAACTCTCGCTTAAGAATTCTCCTATCATGCCATTTCTTAACTTTCTCTTTAAATAGTTTAGCATTTTCATAACCTTCACTTCTCCATTCATCTAGGGAACTCAAGTTAAGTAATCTTTTCTCACCCGCAAGTTTAAAATCTCTATTTAGTTCTCTCACTGCCCAATAAGCTTTGTGTTCTAATTCTAGAGGCAAGTGACAAGCTTTTCCATAAACCATTTTATAAGGAGACATACCCATGGGATTTTTATAAGCAGTTCTATAAGCACATAAAGCATCATTTAACTTACTGGCCCAATTTTTCCTAGTTCTATTAACAGTCTTTTGCAAGATAGATTTAATTTCTCTATTCGATAATTCTACTTGCCCACTAGTTTGAGGATGATAAGCTGAAGCAATTCTATGATTAACACCATATTTAGCAAGAACCTTTCTAAAACCACCATGAATAAAATGAGAACCTCCATCAGTCATAAGATATCTAGGAACACCAAACCTAGGGAAAATAATATCTTGAAGCATTTTTAATGAGGTATCACCATCAGCACTTTTAGTAGGTATAGCTTCTACCCATTTAGTAACATAATCAACAGCAACAAGTATATGAGTATTACCTTCTGAGGAAGGGAAAGGACCCATAAAGTCAAATCCCCAACAATCAAATGGTTCAATAACAAGAGAGTAATTCATGGGCATTTCATTACGTCTAGAGATATTACCAACTCTTTGACATTCATCACAAGATAAAATAAACTTTCTTGCATCTTTAAAGAGAGTAGGCCAATAAAAACCTGATTGTAGAACTTTTTGTGCGGTTCTATCTCCAGCGTGATGTCCTCCATAAGCACTATTATGGCATTTTCTCAATATCTCTTTTTGTTCATATTCCGGAACACATCTTCTCATAATACCATCCACTCCTTCTTTATATAAGTGTGGGTCATCCCAGAAATAATGCCTCAAATCATAAAAGAATTTCCTCCTTTGTTGAGCTGAAAAGGTTGGAGGCAAATACTTCAAAACAATGAAGTTAGCATAATCAGCATACCAAGGACTATCTCGTGAACTCACCCTTATTGCAGCCAATTGTTCATTTGGAAAACTATCATTAACAGGAATAGGATCATAAGCAATGTTTTCCAATCTACACAAATTATCAGCAACAGGATTTTCAGCACCTTTCCTATCTACAATATGCAAATCGAATTCTTGCAAAAGTAGCACCCATCTAATAAGCCTAGGCTTTGCATCTTTCTTTTCCATAAGATATCTTATAGCAGCATGATAAGTATGAATAGTAACTTTTGAATCAACAATATAAGGTCTAAATTTATCACAAGCAAAAACAACAACTAGAAATTCTTTTTCAGTTGTAGCATTATTCTTTTGAGCAGAATCAAGAGTCTTACTAGCATAATGAATAACATTCAATTTCTTATCTATTCTTTGTCCAAGAACAGCACCAACAGCAAAATCACTAGCATCACACATAATTTCAAATGGTAAATTCCAATCAGGTGGTTGAACAATAGGAGCAGTAATTAAAGCTTTCTTTAGAGTTTCAAAAGCCTCCTTACAATCATCATCAAAAACAAATGGTACATCTTTTTGTAGGAGATTAGTAAGAGGTTTTGATACCTTAGCAAAATCTTTAATAAACCTTCTATAGAAACCAGCATGACCAAGAATACTACGAATACCTTTAACATCTCTGGGGCAAGGCATTTTCTCAATTGCCTCCACTTTAGCTCTATCAACTTCAATACCTCTTTCAGAAATTTATGTCTAAGAACAATCCCTTCATTAACCATAAAGTGGCATTTCTCCCAATTAAGAACAAGGTTAGTTTCTTCACATCTCTGCAAAACTTTATCAAGATTGTGCAAGCAATTATCAAAAGAAGTTCCATAGACAGAGAAATCGTCCATGAACACTTCCACAATCTATAAGCATGCAAAATAGCAGACATGCATCTTTGAAAAGTAGCAGGAGCATTACATAAACCAAAAGGCATACGTCTATAAGCATAAGTACCATAAGGACAAGTAAAGGTGGTTTTCTCTTGATCTTGAGCTTTAACAGCAATTTGAAAGAACCCAGATAACCATCAAGAAAGCAAAAATGAGTCTTTTTAGACAACCTCTCTAGCATTTGATCAATAAAGGGTAAAGGATAATGATCTTTGTTAGTAACTTTATTAACCTTTCTAAAATCAATGCACATTCTATAACCAACTACTACTCTTTGAGGAATAAGCTCATCATTATCATTAGCCACAACAGTAATTCCACATTTCTTAGGGACACAATGCACAGGACTAACCCATCTACTATCAGCAATAGGATAAATAATGCCAGCATCAAGAAGTTTTAATACCTCATTTCTTACCACTTCCTTCATCTTGGGTATTAAACGGCGTTGATGTTCAACAACTGGCTTTGCATCAGGCTCCATATTAATAGAATGTTGACATATAGTTGGAGAAATCCCTTTTAAATCATCAAGAGTATAACCAATAGCTCCACGGTGTTTCTGCAATACTTCCAATAATCTTTCTTCTTCTTCACCTGAAAGTTTAGCACTGATAATCTTTCTTCTTCTCCACGGTGCTCTTCCATATATTGCTGCAAAGCATTGTTAGGAGCAAGAGCAATAGAAGCAAGTTGTTCAATTTTAAAATCTGCATTGGGCATTTCGGTTTCATAAGGTGCTTTAGCAAATTTCGAAAAATTAAACTCATACGAATCACCAGCAAACTTAGTAAAGATTTTCTCTTTCTTACAATCTATAATAGCTCCACAAGTATTTAGAAAAGTTCTACCAAAAATGATAGGACAAGTATTACTAGCAACAGAACCAAGTACGAGAAAATCAGCAGGATATTTAATCTTACCACATAAAACTTCAACATCTCTAACAATACCAATTGGAGAGATGGTTTCTCTATTAGCAAGTTGAATAACCACATCAATCTCTTCAAGTTCACAAGGACCAATCTCATGCATAATTTCTTTATAAAGCTCATAAGGAATAGCACTTGAACTTGCACCAATATCACATAAACCATAATAGCAATGATCACCAATTCTAACAGAAAGCACAGGTACACTTGTTTTCCTTGAACTCTTAGGATGAGAAACAACATTAAAAGCATCCTCACAAAATATAATATACTCATCTTCCACATTTCCAGTAACAAGATCTTTTACTATAGCTACAGAAGGTTCAATATTAATTTGTTCATCAGGTTCTATAGCTTTCTTTGCACTTTTGTTAACCACACTAGCTATGATAGAATCTTCTTTCAATTTAATAGGAAAAGGAATTTTTTCAATATAAGGCTCAGGGATAACGTTATCAACAATATTAACTTCAATGCTTTCAGCTAAAGGAGAAACAAATTTATCTTTATAAGGCTCATGGTATTTCTCAAAACCCTCCTTAGGCAAACCGAAATGAGTAGCAAAAGCTTTGTAATAATTTGCAACAACTTGAGAGTCAAGACCATAAGCTTTACTAATGTTTCGAAATGCATCTGTATTCATGAAAGTTTTAATGCATTCGAAGTCATATTTTATACCTGACTCCCTACCTTTGTCGTTCTCACATGCTTCAGTATTCTCCTCAATACGATCAAGAAGGTCCCGTTTAAACTCTTCTTTATTGCGCGTGAATGATCCAGAACAAGCAGTATCCAATAATGTTTTATCTTCAAAAGAGAGTCTTGCATAGAAGTTATCAACAATAATATTACCCGGAAGCTCATGAATGGGGCATTTGAGCATTAATGCCTTCAATCTCCCCCACGCTTGGGCAATACTTTCTCCATCATGAGGCCAGAAATTATATATAGAATTCCGATCTTGGTGAATCTCACTTGGAGGATAAAATTTAGAATAAAAGAGAGGTAGAATTTCCTCCCATCCAATAGAATTCCTGTTCTTCAACAATTTATACCAATGCGCAGCTCTCCCAGTAAGTGATTAAGAGAATAATTTCTTTCTTACTTTGTCCATTGTAATACCTGCACACTTGAACAACTCGCATAATTCATGTAAATATAGCAAATGATCACCAGGATGGACAGTTCCATCCCCTTCATAGCGGTTACTCATAACACGATCAACAATTTTCATAGGTATTTTAAATGGCACAATTTCTTCAGGTGGCGCCTAATCTTCTACCTCAGCAGCGGTAGAAGTTCTTCCAAACAGGAAGTCAATCGATGCTCTCTCCATAATTAAGTAAATTAGGAGACAACAGTAAAAACAGCACTTACAGCTAAAGTTTTCCTTACCAATTCCACTTACCAATAGCGCTTCACTCCCCGGCAACGGCGCCAGAAAATAGTCTTGATGACCCACAAGTATAGGGGATGTATCGTAGTACTTTCGATAAATAGGAATGTCGAACCCAACGAGGAGCAAAAGGTGCTGACAAGCGGTTTTAATGAGGATTTCACTGTAAACACTAGCAGACAAGTTTTTAGGAGTTTTTGATAATGCAGATAAATAAAGTGCGAGTAAATAAAGCGCGGCAATAATAATTGCAGCGAGTGGCCCAATCCTTTTTAGAGCAAAGGACAAGCCGGTTTGTTTACTTATGATCAACCAAACATTCCTGAGGACACATGGGATTTATGTCTAGTGCTTTCGCTTCGTATAGATGATTAATCTTTAGTGTTTCGATAAGTGTTGTGTGGGTGAACCTATGCTAATGCACCGCCCTTCCTAGGACTAATACATACTTGTGATTATACCCCTTGCAAGCATCCGCAAATACAAGAGAGTAATTAAGATAAATCTAACCACAGCCTTAAACTCTGAGATCCGACCATCCCTCATGCATCGAGATACCAACGGGGGTTTAGGTTTCTGTCACTCCGGCAACCCCACAATTAATATTCGAATACACAATGCATTCCCCTAGGCCCATAAAGGTGAAGTGTCATGTAGTCGACATTCACATGACACCACTAGAAGACTAGCACCACAACTTAAATATTAAACCATTAAATATTACTCAAAATAGTTCACTACTAACATCTAGACTTCTCCCATGTCCTCAAGAACTAAACGAACTACTCACAACACATCATATGGATCATGATCAGAGATGATATAATGATGGGTAACAATCTGAACATAAACCTTAATTCAACGGTTCCACCCAATAGCATCAATAACAATAGTAATCAACACTAGGAGAGTTTCCCCTATCAAATGCACAAGATTCAGCCCTAGATGTTACAGCGGGAACGGAGCGGAGCGGTTGAGATGATGGTGTCGGCGGTGGAGATGATGGTGATGATGATCCCGATGAAGCGCAGGTCGATGACGGTGACGATGGCGATGATTTCCCCCCCTCCGAGAAGGGATTTCCCCGGCAGCTTTTCAGCCTGCCGGAGAGCTTTTCTCTCTCTGTGGTTTGCGCCTCGTGGAGGCGGCGGCTCTGTTTCTCATCTGTCCCCCGTGTCTTAGGTTTTCGGGGGCATCAAGTACGCGAAGGGGCATCGCCTGAGGTGGGCCAGGGTGGCCACACCCCCTCCCGGCGCGGCAGAAGGGGGGCCGCGCCGTGGCATGGTGTGGGCCCCCTGGGCCCCACCTTGGGCTCCCCTTTTGGCCTCCTCCGTTATCTGGTAAAATAGTAACTTCCATCTGGTTGGATTTGATTTCTGATCTTCGCAAATATTGTATCTTGACGGTGCTTTTTCCAGCAGAATCCAGACTCCGATGATCCATCCTCCAATAATCATCAAACATGCAAAATAGATGAAATAACATAAGTATCATCTCTAAATATGAGATATATCAATGAATAACAGTAAATTATGGTATAAAATAGTGATGCAAAATGGACGTATCAATGGGAGAAGACCGCCAGGTCCAGGATGGCTCCCGGCGACAGGTGCAGAAGCTTCAGGTCATAGGAATTCAAGACCTCCAGGAGGAAGTCAGATAAGGGCGGGACGACCCCCATCAACATGAAGATGTCAAAAATGGGGATCTGATTGGACTTCCGCGCCTCAGAAGGGGGCAGGACGATCGTCGCCACTCGGGCGGGGATATCTCAGACCGCCTCGGATGCCACGACTCCCATGTACTTGCTCTCGAGCAGGGCTTGTCTCTTGCGGAGATCCCTGATACCCACAAGTATAGGGGATCATTGAAATCTTCGATGTGTAAGTAAAGTATCGATCCCACGAGGAGTAGAAGATATAAGTGTTTATCCTTTCAAATAAGAGTGTCACTATTCTTATTATCTATGCACTAGACAAAGTAAAACTATGCAAGTGTTTTGGGTTTTTTTATGTAGAGTTTGCAATAAAGTAAAAGCTGAAAATAAAATATGACGAGTGAAAACTCTCAAAGAGAGAAAGCCCAATCCTCTATGCAGCAAGTGGACAAGCTTAAGTGTGTGTTTCTTATGTGTAGAAAACGTTCCCAAGGGCTACATGGATTTCATGGCATAGATATTTCTAGAACAACAAGGTAAATATTTTGTCAAATTTTAATCTTCTTTGGACGGAGCCATAGTTAGGTGTAGCTAAATAAAAATACTAAACCCCTTATGATGGATCATGTGGCCAAGTAAATGACTACACAAGAGTTATTAAGACATAAAAGTCCCACCATAGCAATAAACTCTAAGGTCCCCGATATTATTCCCCTCCTAATGGAACTTCATGTATTAGACCACAGGTTTAGTTGTCAACTCCCAGGTCCTACCCAATCCATTACATAGTGTGATCACCTCATGCATTCCTCAACATATGCGTGCACTCATATATTGTACAAAAAGACAATAATCAAAGATAAATACTTGACCAAATACTCAAACATGTTTAGTGAAATCATTGCCAATCCATCCTATGCCCCCAGGAACATGAGAGAACTACTCACAACTCAAAGACATGATATGATTCAATGGCATAAGTGGTACAACACAATCTGAAAATATAATCTCCCCACAAAACAATGACAAGTAACAATTCACACACATGCAGAACAGTACTTAGACAATAGCTAGGGTTCGAACAATCTCATACTATGAGGGGGATGAAGTGGATCACGAAGATGGTGATGGAGATGGTGCTGATCTTGACGGTGGTGTTGATGGAGACTCCCGAGGGGGGATGGAGGAGCCTTCCGGAGGTGATCCGGCGGCGTCCCCCCCCCCCCCCCCCCCCCCCCCCCTCCAATCTTCTCCGGCGGCATCCTTCTGACTCTCTGTTTCTTGGTTTCGTGTTTCTCCGCCGCCTCCTCGCGAAACTCCTTGGGGGACTATTTTTATAGTCGGTTTTAAGTCAAGATGAAGCCACCGAGACGAAAACGGACGGCATCGGAGCCACGAGGGGGAAAAGAGGGTGCCTCACGCGGCCAGCCAGGGAATCTGGCCGCGTGGGCCCACTCAAAATCCTCCTCGGGCTTCCTTTTTTGCTCTTTCTTGGCTCGTACTCTTTCTTCCTACTAAAAAATGATCCCCGTGAAATCTCAGGTCATTTGGACGTCGTATGCTCCCTGAAAGTCAAAAACATGGAAAAAGGGGTTTTCTGGTTCTGTAGGGTTAATTCCAAATAAATGGGGAAAGTGTGAATTATCCCCCAAAATTATTATATAACATAAATATAACCCATATATGATGCAAATAAGTTGAAATATCAAGTAATAAAATGTAAAGTTCATGTATGCATTTTACATGCATCAACATCCCCAAGCTTAACCAATACTCGTCCTCGAGTATGAAGGTGATAAAACTAACATGGACTTGTCATTTTATTACTATCAAAGGATATCAAATATGATTATTATTGCTACAAAGAGTCAAATGATTCATTCTTAATAAGGAGTAGCAACATACAAGACATGTTATCAAGAGATATCAAATATTGAAGACAAATATGTTCAATGATAATTCACAAAGTGTAACATAGAAGAAAAGTTCTATGGACCAAATGAATGCATAAAGGAAAAGTAAAAGATATCCTAAGTTGGTCATAGAGTGTTGTTATAGAAATCTGAATATAAAAGGTGGACACTTTGGAAAGATAGATAAATAAGTAGAGGTATAACATGCAAGAGTATTATCTAGCTTCCAAATGCTTCAACTTAAGCTAATGTTTGCCATGTAGTGCTCATTGGTGTGAAGTTCTCATTACCCCTATCATAGCATCTTTAGTGATTAATAGTTGAAAGTGAAAGCAAATATAAGTTATGTGCTTGACAAAGTATGGGTCAAAAAGCCTCATGCCCGTTGAAAACAAAAACCTCTCCGATTGGCTACTCAACTTGGGCCACAAAGCAAGTGAAGGTTACAGTCATCGTGAATAAAAGTGGCATCATAGAGAGTTTCACCCCGGGTACCCTTTGCCCCAGAATATGGAAGTGGGCACATGTCCAAATGACAAAGCAAGCAAACAGTGGATATCTCAACATCTCTTTCTTTTACCAATGTTTTTTTCTTGTAAATGTTTTTTCTGTTATGAGATGTGTCATGGATTCCTCCACTATGGTTATGTTGCAAATTTCCACCATGATCCACATGGCTTAGGTTTGCCGCCACAGGTGTCTCTCTAGCCAGTAATATCACTCACCCGAACTTACTAAGTTTCCATCTTTATTTCATGCAATGTTAGGCATCCATCACCAAAGGAACATGATATCAACTTTTATAAAGAATAAAGTGCAATGTTGAAAGCTTTCCACGTGTCAGCACGTATGAGCTAGCTCCTAACCAAAGACCTTTGTCAAGCCCAAAACATCATAATCTTAATCACAGTGGGTCATGTTTATTAAGTGCATGAAAAGTAATGTGTGCATCAAGTTCGTGAGAGCTTTTAAACGAACTTAACCCATGACAATCCCAATAACATAAGCATCTTAATTTGGAAGCATAGATAAAACAATATAACATGGTAAACATACTTGGAATAGCATATTAGCTAATAGGTAGATATGGTGGACTCACTCGAAAAACTTGGTTGAAGGTGTTGGAAACAAGTTTTTTTTTTTACTTGTTGGGGTTTTTGGGCTAGCAAGAGGGAGAAAGTTGACCATCTAAATGCATTCATAAAAGTCCATAGAGCTAACCATTCCATGTTAAACAAACTAAAGTATCATTCAGCATATAAAACATGAATAAGAAACAACTCTTAGTAAGACACTTGCATATTAATACTCATTAAAAAGCACATGAACCATGCAACTATAAGTATCTTTTTAAATCAACTCAAACATCCTCTTCCCAATATTTTTAATAGCATCCAATTTAATTCGCCTAGAGTTTCCAGCACCTCTCTCATAACATAAATGATAATGATGGTCTTATTAAAAGCAAAACAAAAATAAAAAGAACAATAAAAAGACGCTCCAAGTTTATACGATAGTAATGCGTTGATAGAAAACAGAAAAATAGACGTGTGCAAACCGAGAGTGTTTGGTCCAGTGGGGTGCCTTGACATTCCCAAGCTTATGGTCTTCACCATCCTTAGATAGCTCTTGGTGCATCTCCTCTAATCCCTGTGAAAAACTTCAACACAAAATTTTCTCCCATCTCTTTTCTATGGGGTGACATTAGTAGGCATAAAACAATTGAATTGTTTGCTGTATGAAATACTTAAACAAAAGTGTAAAACATGTCCAGAAAGTGTATAATGTTGTATTCCTTCTCATAAACTCAATTAGATAAAAAAAGATTCAACTTAAAAGTTCAAAGAATGCATAAAACAAAATGGGACAGAATCTGTCCAGAAAAACAGCAGCAGCAAAACACTATTTTTTACCCCATTTAAATATGTCGAAAAAATCTGAAATAATTCACGCTTACAGAGGATGAAAAGTTGCAACTACAGTTCAAATTTCAGCTCATTCGGAGTTACAGAATAAGAATGAAAAATCACACCGTGCACAGATTCGTGCTGGAATAAAATCTCCGAATACAAAAAGCAACCTTTTCAAGCCAAAATGGGTAAAACTTGGCACTTTATTGAAAATTCCACAAACTAAACCAAAAACTAAGTGTTCGCCGTGGAAGGCGACGTCGACCGCGCCATCGAGTGCGAGTCCAGCAATGCAGTGTTCGCCGAGCGGCAATCGCCGCCGAACACCTGGAGCAGTTGAGGCGGCAAGTCAACCCCAACGACGCCACCATCTTGAAGAAGCCGACTCTCGATGCACGCGACACGCCCGAACCAGCTAAGGAGGCGACGCACGCCGAGCTGGTCGAAGGCGACTCGTCCAAGTCGGCAACAGTCGACACAGGCGTCAACAGCGCATAGGAAAGCGCGCTCTGCATCCTTCCCTGTGAGAACCGGGACATCTCCGCATGGCACCCAGCCAACCTGCCAGATGCCCCGAGAAGGTTTGCAGAGCACAAACTTAAGGCTAACTCCAAGGCACGACCCGCAAGGCGAATCCTCCGACGCTTTACGAGCAAGGAGCACAAAGCCATCGGCAGCGGGATAGCCCGGCTCTTGGCGGCCGGGCTCATCGCCGAAGAAGTATACCCGGACCGAACCGACGACTCGAGACTGGTCCTCAGGAAAAACAAGGCAAGGCGGATGTGCATCGATCATACAAGCCTGAACAAGGAATGTCACAAAGATCCATCCGCCCTCCCCCATATCGGTCAATGGATTGATGATGCGGCTGGCAGAGAGGCTTCGCGCCTCCTTGATGCTCGCTCTAAGCACATCCAGGACAAGATGGCGCTTGAAGATACAAGGCGGACCCCGTTCACTACACCTTACGGGGTCTTCTGCTACGTGCCCACAGCCAAAGGCCTGAAGAACTCAGAAGACGAAGGGGGACCCTCGGGATACCTCGCCGCGATCGGCCGTCTCATAGCCCAACTCGGCGCAAGGATCCTCAAAGGCTTGCGTCGCTGCGACGGCAACAAAAACACATAGCCGGAACATTAAGTATGTACTGCTAATCTCAATAAATGTATTATCCTTGTAATACTATATTATCAATCAATGAAATAAAGCCGGCAGCCTCTGACACGCTCGGGGGCTCCGTTTCGTTACATCGTGCTTTCGAGTCTTTATTCTTTCCTACTCCTACGTCATGTGATTGATAGGTAGTCAAAGAGAGTACACGCCACGATGCGCGACTCACCACTGGACTCCCTTGCCCATGCGGCAGAAAATAATAAGTTTCGTTTTCTCCTAAGTCGTCAGGCCATCGATATATATGAACAAGTAGTGCAGCCGGCCGTCCGGGCCTGGTAATGAAGCCGCCAAGTCGGACTCTGCCAGCAATGGACGCCGCGTTCGACACGAAAAACGTCATGCGAG
Source organism: Poa annua (assembly GCA_026929855.1). Taxonomy (NCBI): domain Eukaryota; kingdom Viridiplantae; phylum Streptophyta; class Magnoliopsida; order Poales; family Poaceae; genus Poa; species Poa annua. Next base: position 61,424,702 of record CM049434.1, read on the forward strand.
GCACACTTAGCGAGATCGCACGCTCGACTAGCTTCCACAAGCGAAAAACTTAACTACGTGACGAAAGCGCACAAAAGAAAAACACAAGTAAAATAAGTCGCTGCACGGGCAAAAGAACGCAGGAATTCGGACTCCGAAACGCCGACTCCCATCAAATACTTGTTCAATTACATAAAAAGCCCTGAGGCATAACCCTAGCTACTCATAAATGAAATAGGGATATAAAAAAAAAGGGCCTATTATCCCGGTGCCGAAGTCGGAGCAGTGGCAGCAGTTCCTTCGGAAGGCTCTTCAACCACGGTAGGTTCGCCCGCCGGAGTCGACACCACCAGTGGAGAAGATTCCACCCGGGCAGAAGAAGACGCTCCGGCAGCAGAATCAGCCGCAGCCCAGGAAAGAACAAGCACTCGCTGGCAGGCTAGACGTTGAGTTGCCGCTGGTCGGCATCCTCAGGCGCGACAACGTCGAAGGAGAACTCCGAGTGGTCCAGCTGCCGCTCAACCCGGCAAGCATAGCCGGAGAGTTCGTCAGCTGCTGCATCCACATCAAAGGCCTGGCCATCCGGGCCAAGAGGGAAGCCGCTGGTGAGCCTGTGTATATCGGTTCGGGGATATCTCGCCCAGACCATGCACAGGATCACCAGCGCGCCAGCTCGGCACGACGACTCGCGCAGCCAGCGAACCACCTGTGGCAGATTCTCCAGCATCATTGCTCCCACAGCGGCAGACGGTGGCGGGTCATCCAGCGGCGACAGAGCCTTCACTACGGCGGTCGACGTCGTGAAGACATGCTTCACCAGCAGGCCAAGCCGGACGAGCTATGCTTTGGCCGTCTGTCTCTCCGGAGGAGCGCCTACAACAACGAAGAAAAGTCAGAAACGTACTAGAAATGAGAATGGAGGACACCGCGCAGAAACTCACCAAACGCCTCGGTGACCAGCGCCTCAATCTGGGCCTCCAACTCGACAAGCTCGTTCCCAGCCTCCTCCGCCTTCTTCTCCAGCCCCTTCAGGTCAGCGGAGTAATCTTGGGTGGCAGTTACGAGCGACTGCTCGCACTCCCCCAGACGCCGGGTCAGGTCAGCACACGCCTCCTGCAGCGTGTTGACCGCGGCGACATGGGCGGCGTCTGACTCCTCCGCCTCCTTCTGGCGAGCATCACCGGGCAATGATGCTTCCACGGCAGGCCCCTTGCCGGTTATCTCGGCGCGGAGGCGTCGGGTCTCCTCTCGCTCGGCATCCAGCTGCCGGGTCAGAGAGTCGACCTCCCTCTACATCAACATGTACGGAAAAGAAAAACACGGGTTACATCAACATCAACACAAATGTAACCCGGCAGCTACTATAGCCTGATAACGGCCAACACGTCCAGATTAAAAACTATGAAGACTCAAGTCGCCTCTTACAAGGACAACTCGAGCCTTGGGGGCTACACATGGCTACAATCACAAGAAATAAGTTGGAAACTTACTTGATGGGCTTCCGCCACCATCCGGACGGCGGCCGCAAAAGTTGGCCCAGACAAAGGAGAAGACGGAGGCTGGCTAGCCCCAGCCAACGCCGAGTCCGTCCGACTCGGCATGCATGATAAAGCAGCCGCAGCCTCGGGGGCTGCGACTTGGGGCGCGACCGCCGCAACCACTTCGGCGGCCTCCGAGCCAGGAGGCACCTCTTGCTGGTCCTCCAATTCGCCGGGTCCAGAGACCACGTCTCCAACTCGCGGCGGGCTCCTACGGACCTCGATGGACGGTCCATCGTCCTCCAAGTCGTTGAGGCTCTGAACCTCAGCCCTGCCAACAAGAAACAAAGTCAGAAATGATGGATCGGATAGTCAATGCTAACTCACCGATAAAGCAGACAGTCGATACCTGTCCACCACGGCGGGTTGGGTGGATGTAAATGCCAATCGCGGTCGGCTAGACCGCGGCGTCATAAGGGTCGAAGGAGAAGAAGGGCGAGCCGACGTGGCCCGCGTCTTCTCTTCCTTTTTCTCCTCGGCGGTAGCAGCTGCACGATGTGACCCGCTCGATGAAGGGCGGAACACCAGCGCTTTCTGCCGCTTCGGGCCGGCCGGGACAGCGTTGGATGCGGGACGCTTCCTCCCGATCCGGAGAGGAGCGTCATCATCCTCATCGTCATCTCCCTCATCGCCGCCCCGCGTCGCCACCGAGTTGGGAGAAAGTGTAGGGTGCGAGCACCGGCCGGAGTCTTGGCCCTCATCCCCCACGATGAGCTCATCCTCACCCTCCGTGGTGGGAGGCAGGCACTCCAATGCTCGGAATTCCTGCACAAGTACAAACAGCGTCAAGGCCGAGTCAGTCAACAAGGGTCGGCTCATCAACGACACCGAGGGCAAGCAGTAAGGTCAGCATGGCGCTTACCTTGGGAGCCGGGCGACTGTCAAGGTATGGCTTGCGCCCGCTGAGCTCCCACTCGGCGATGTGGGTTGTGAGCCGCTTCATGCGATCCGTGAAGTCCTCAAGTGTCGCGTACGGCATGCGATCATGGCGCAACGGATCCTGGACGTCGGTGTACTCGCAGATCAGCGTGGGTCGCCTTTGGAGCGGAGCGATCTTGTGATTCACCCAGATCCCCACCAGGTGGAGCCCGTTCAGCCCCTCCGCCTTCAGCTCTTGGAGGCGCGCCATTAGTCGGCCCACCATCGGCCGGTCGGCGGAGCTAGGCAGGGCTTGCAGCCTTCGCGGCTGGCTCGGTGACTCGGAGAAGGGACACAGACCGACCTCGCCAGCTGGAGGCTTGTCCTTCGCATAGAAGAACGTCCTCCTCCACACCACCTTGGAAGGCAGCGCCAGGTCGACGTAGTCCACGTTGGTGCGGAATTGGAAGTTCAACCCGCCGAAGGCAGGCATCTCGTCCTTGTCGGCCAGCTTGCCGTGGAAGAGGTGCAGCCATAGTGGGAAGTACGGGGCGCACCCTAGGTACGCCTCGCACAGCGCGACGAAGCCGGAGAGGTGGAGAATCGAGTTCGACGTAAGGTCGTGCAGCCGGACGTGATAGAAGATAAGGACACGCCGGAAGAACTCCGACGTGGGAAAGCCGAGGCCGCGCTCGACGAAGGCCGTAAAGGCGACGACCTCGTCGCTGCGCGGACTAGGGCGCGGATCTGCGCTGGCCGACCGCCACCGCCTCGCCTCAAGCAGCCCCTCCTTCTCCAGGCGCTCGAGTTCGGATGTGGGCACGGAGGAGCGCTCCCACCCCGCCTTCGTTGGAGCCATTACTAGGCGGGAGATTGTGGAGCTTGAGTTGCCAATGGCGGGACGGCGGCTAAGCTCGGGAGATCGAGGAGCGGTGACTGGAGACGAAGGAAGGGTGCGGTGCGAGCGCGAAGAAGGCGAATGAGCTCGTCGCTGCGCCATTACCCTGCTTTTATAGCAACGTGGAGAAGTAACCGCTTCGCCTCCACGACGCCCACTACGCACGCCTCCCCAAAAAACCGCGGAAGGTGATGTTTCGTCTTCGACAAGGAGGCGCCACGTCAAGAAGCCTCCGCGCAACTCCACCGGGCCAATCGTCTCCCAGCCGTTGGATCAACCTGCCACATCACCGACAATCATCATCACAATCGCTCCGTCCCGACGCACGCGCAGGCGTGACACCCTGAGTTGTCAAATCAGTCGACTCGCCGCGTCAGGCGGACAAACGCAAGAGGACAAACGGTCAAAGATGTCATGACGTCAGACCAGTGAATACGAAGCGACGAGCCGGAAAGGAGCGAATCGGCGAGATGCAAGCGTCCCCTCGGAACCTGAATCGATCCGGGAGGGAACTCGACGAGATTATTGTTCCTACCGCGACCTGTTGTCTTCTCCTTTTTATTTCAGGAGTTCGTCCAACGACGCGACCCCGGAACGCCGCAAGACGGAGTCCAACTCGGAGGCGAGTCCTTGACGAACTCGGGGGCTAATGATGGGGATATGCCAACCGGGTAGGCCCAAAGTCGCGAGTCGGCCCGAGAGGACCAGGTGGCCCAAGCCCAACTCTGAGGTCACTCGAGAGATACCGGGTCCATAACAGACTCGTTACGCCGGCTCGGAGAAGAAGGAGATCCGATATCCTCTCGGATCGGGAAGGCTATCCCGAAGATCACAAGCCAAGCCGGATATCTCGTGTATAGTTAATGCCGCGTTGCTTACCTCGTCATCCCCATGTAAACCCTAGTCGTCCGCCTACATAAGGCGACTAGGAGAGACCTTAACGTAGGTTCCATCTGATATTGATAGCCGCCATAGCTATTGTCTAGCTCTTAGGCACACACTTTGTACACCCATACAGATCCAATAATATACAGGCTGGAGTAGATCTTTACCTCCCAAGTGAGTGGCCGAACCTGGGTAAACTCGGTGTGTGCGAACCCCTCTGTGAATCCCGCCTTGCTCTAAACCTAAGATGCGCCACCCCGTGGCATCTGCCGTGACTTCCCCACGACAATTGCTAGCGGAAGGCCTCCAAAGCAAAAGAAGAAGGCAGAGATTCCTGACATTGAGCCATGGTATGGTGCTATCTCACTCTTGATTGTTTCTAGACCCACTTTATGAATATACAGCCACCAATGCCTATTCTCTTTCTTTCCAGAGACTCAAAATTTCTAACTTCTGTCACGTATGAGGACATATCCTTGGAAAGGTTTAATATGGATAGGATCACCATCTATGTAGAACATCCAACCAGCAGCTGAGCCTGCCCCACCACCGCCTCAGCCACTTAAGCTGACTAAGAAGGAACAGAAGAAGCTCAGAACATAGAGGCGCCTCACAAACAAAAAAGATAGACAAGAAATGATTAGGCAAGGCCTCTTGGAGCCACCAAAGCCCAAGGTCAAGATGAGCAACCTTACGAAAGTACTTGGTGCAGAACCTACACAGGACCCAACACGTATGGAGATGGAAATACGAACGGCTACTGCACAGCGTGAGCAGGCTCATGTGTACCGCAACATTGCTCGCAAATTCACACCATCAGAGCAGCGTAATAAGCAGGAGAGGAAGCTTTTTGATGATCCTAGAGAACAAGATTGTATTCTTTATGTGTACAGAATCAGAGAACTGTCGCACCCTCAGACACGCTTTAAAGTGGATGTGAATGCTCGAGAGAACCGACTGACTGGTGCTGCAGTTATCACAGATGGTATAAGTGTTGTGGTCGTGGAAGGAGGAGAAAATTCCAAAAGCGCTCTCGAATTCGAGAATCAGTGCACATTGGAACCAACCAGCGCAATACCGGTGGATTTTTGCGAAATTACAGAGAACCGGCGGATTTTTAGACTTCCCGTTGAATTGTGGTGGTTTTTTGGAATTTTCTCTGGAAGGAGAGAATAAGTCAATCAAGAGATACAATAAGCTGATGTTGAACCGGGTTTACTAGACTGCTGCGATTGCTGCCGACTATGACGCTGACGAGGAACCAGACAAGCTAGTGAATAGCTGTGCGTTAGATTGGCAAGGTAGTGTTGTGAAGCCCACCTTTAGCAGGTTCAGTGTGCATCAGTGTCGGAGTGAGGCTGCTGCCAAGAAGGTGTTTGCAGATGCTTCTCTTCCACACTACTGGGACCTGGTTGTCAACTTTTCGGAAGATTGGTCTTGAGCTCATGTTCAGTTGAAGGCCTGAATAGTAATTGTTATGGATTGCTGTAATATTCACATGTAGTCGTTGAGACTGTTGTATGCACAAAAGTTTGCTACTAGTACCGTGAACATTTTGTATCGTCACTAACATGTCATTTTCAGATTGTTGATATGCTTGTTGTGTGATGTGGTCATATGATTGACACTGAACACGATTAGTTGTGGCGTGTTATGCTTTCAGTTATATCTAGTCTGCTTTATCAGTTTAAGTTGTGCAGGCCTTGAATACTTGTGAATCGTTTATATCTAGTTACGAGGTCCTTCAGAATCTATTTTGATTAAGTTGCTACTAGTAGGATCTAAACTTTTCCTGTTCATTGATATTCATGCTTGTACAATCTTCAAGTTAGCATACCATATGTGATTCCATTTATGTTGTTGCATTTGCATTTAAGGATTACCCTGTGGATATTACGAGGTTGGTGAACTGAACGTTTAGGCCGTCATTTCCTCCGCTGCTGCAACAAATGGTTCATGGTGTTGCAGCAGCAGCGACACTTTATCATGCTACTGAGCTTGGCCAAAGAAAATGGAAGCTACTCTTAGGTTGTGGTGATGGAAGCGAGAAAGGTATTGTTTGCTTACCAGGTATCTGAATTGCGAAGTCCAACTTAAAAGCTGAAACACAGGTGCTCCAATGTATTCTCTGAAAGCCAATTCTCTGTAATCGTCCTTCTCCTGTCATCTGCATGTGGACGAATTCGTGTGGTTGCTATTCCATTTGTCGAGCAGCTAGGCGTCGGACAGGTAATCTTCTCCACCGATTGCATAGCGTTCAAACAGCCAATTGAGTTTATCAGTTGAACTCTCTTCTCCGGACCTCCTTTTCTTCAGGTGCTAAGGAAGGCCGTGAAAGGGAAAACGCGCACAAACCGATTAGAGATAGCCGCACCGGCGGTCCTAATTCTATTGTCGTAACTTCAGTTTGGTCCTAAATCTTTAAAATTGCACATTCAGGTCCTAAATCTTTTATAAGTGATTCACTTGAGCTCCTATTTTGCTCTGACCGCTTTAACCTGCCTACGTGGCGTTTTGACCACTGACTTGGGTGCGTATATTTGTGAAAAGATGCCTAGGCTATATTTCTTTCAAACCACAGTCCTAACTTACTTTTTGCGGGCAGGAGTTAGGATGCGCTCGTGGTTTGTCTACGAGAGTCGCTGCCGACGACAGAGGGCCTCGCTGCCGACCAGCTGCTTCGCTGCTAGTATCATTGTCGTGGTCGTACAGCCGAGCCAGGCCAATGTCCTCGAGGTGACAGCTCATCTCCGCCTCCATTCCTCCTTGAGTTCCGTGAGCTAGCAGCCGGCGACACGCTCACGCGTAGGGTGCAAGACTCTAGGGATCGTCTTGCCGACCGCGTCTATGATGCTCGTCTTCTCACGATGGTAGTGGCGGCAGCCCTGTTTTTGTTCATGTCGAGGATGTGCATGTTCACACAGCTCAAGGAGGAATGGAGGCGGAGATGAACTGTCACCTTGACGACATTGGCCTGGCTCGGCTATACGACCCCGACAACAATACTAGCAGCGAAGCAACTGGTCGGCAGCGAGGCCCTCCATCGCCGGCAGCGACTCTCGTAGGCAAACCACGCGCTGCATCCTAGCTCCTGCCCACAAAAACTAAGTTAGGACCGTGGTTTGAAAGAAATATAACATAGGGATCTTTTCACAAATATACGCAACCAACTGGTATCCCTAGTGAGCCCTCCTGTCGATGTGATAGTGGTCAAAGCGCCACGTAGGTAGGTCAAAGCAAAATAGGACCTCGAGTGAATCACTTATACTCCCTCCGTTCAATAAAGGACGTCTCAACTTAATCAAAAATTTGATATATTTATACACTAAGTTATGTCTAGATACATCTAATTTTTGATAAAGTTGAGACATTCTTTGTTGGACAGAGGTAATAAAAGATTTAGGCGTGCAGTTTTAAAGATTTAGCACTAAAGTGAAGGTAATAGAAAAGAATTAGAACGGCTGGTGCGGTTATCTCGACCGATTACTGCTCGGGCAAATTTCCCAAAAATAAAAATACGTCAGAACAACGCTTCCCGAACGGGATTTGGTAGAGGCTCGAAACCATCTCGGATTCGTAATTCCCGAGGATATAAGGCCATGAACCCTGATCGCTGAGATGCATATTCACCTTCAGCTCTGTCGCCCAACCAATCTCGAGGGAAGGACATGGCTGTGTACTACCGGTACAGGAGCGGCGTCGACACCTTCTCCCTGCCCGTCGCGGCGCCATCCGTCTTCGTCGGCAAACTCAAGCACCGAGGACGACGACGAGGCCAAGCCGATCAGCACGGTAATCGACGCCGCGGAGCTCAAGTGGGAGGGGCCGTCTCACTACAGTCACCGCGGCGCGGCATACCATGGGCGCCCGCCGCCGGCCGGGTACGTGTGCCGCAGGTGCCGCGTCCCGGGACACTTCATCCAGCACTGCCCCACCAATGGCGACCCAAGATTCGACTTCGGAAAGGCCAGGATGGTGCTTCCCCAAGCGCCGGCCGACGACGATGACGGCGTCCGGGCGGATCTTCACTGCAAGATTTGCGAGAAAGTGATGGAGGACGCAGTGATGACGAGCAAGTGCTGCTTCAGCAGCTTCTGCGACCAGTGCATCAGAGCGCAAATCGTCGCCAACTCCAAGTGCGCGTGCGGGGCACAGGCGCGCGCCGAAGATTTGATCCCCAACCCGGCGCTGCGCACCACCATCTCCAACATTCTCGCCGCCAAAGCGACCAGCGCGTCGCATGAAAGAACAGAGAAGCAGAGGAGCTCCGTCGGCAGCAACGCGGTCTCCGAGACTCAGAGTCCGGCCGCCTCGCAACACAGCCATGTTTCTTCCAAGAAGGGCCACTCCTCGGAGCCCAGTGACGGAAGCGAGTCGACGTCGACTCCGGCGACGGCGCATGAACCAAGAATGGAGCAGGAGACGACGGACACAGCCGGAGCCCGCGCCCGCGCCGGCAACCATGCCGATCATCACTACGACCGCTACGATGTTCCTCCATTGCCTTCAGCGTGCTACAATCCTTTCTTTCCATGGTCAGCTGATCCCTCCATGTACTACGGCTACGGCGGCATGGCTTATGCTTACTGTGGAGGTTACCCAATGGGCTCGCACCATGTTGACGCCATGGGTTACCACGGCGAATGCAACGACGCAGGGAGAGGACGGCATGCGACGATCAGAGGCAGCAGGACCGTAGTTTCAAGAGAAGGTGCGGTGGAAGCAGATCACAGGTTGCTCTGGTTCTGACGTAAGGCACTGAAGTTGCTCTGATAGTCTGATAGGCTCTGATAATTTTGTAGTTAATAGAATGTCTTGCAATGTAACTATAGGATTATGAATCAAGAGTTGGACGTCTGAAAGTTTAATTTGGCATTGCAGCTCCTACCTTCCACTCTTCAGAGTTAATGAAAAGAACTCGTGTCTCTTGAATTCCATCCTGTCAATAAGAAATCCATCATGGTGTTTCGGCAAGTTGTAAAATTTGGGAAGATTGAAAACTCAAAACGTTCAGAATTAGGAAATTTGTAGCTGATTTATACGGAAGCTTTGTCGTCAAAAACAAGGAAAACTATCAGAAGAGTGGAGTTTTACCCTGTTCGAAAGTGACTGATGGCCACCCTTCTAGCATGCACTAGTAGAAAAAGGACTTTACGTCCAGAGATTTAGTCCTGGCTGTGTTTGCGGCCGGTACTAATGAGCATCAGTACCGGTCCGAACGGTCAGAGGGGAGGGGGGCAGCAGTACCGGTCCGTAAGGGACCTTTAGTACCGGGCCGTAACACGAGCCGGTACTAAAGGTCTGTGGCATGGCAACGGTCGCGCGAGGCTGGGCGAGTGGAGCTTTAGTACCGGTTCGTGTTACGGACCGGTACTAAAGGCCAAACCGTTCGACTCCCGCCCACGATTTTACACGCGATTGGCTATGACGCAGGCAGTTTCTTCCTCTCCTCTCTTCTTCCTTCGGCCGGCGCGACTCTGCTCTCTTCTTTCCAACCGGCGACCCTCTCCTCTCTCTTCTTACATCGATCCCACCGGCCACCATGAATCCGGCACCACCAATCACTCGCTACGGGCAGGTGTTTGCATATGGCAACACCTATCTTAACGTCGTGTACACGAACGATAGCGCTAAGGTGGCGGGTTTTCTCTCCGATTTCAAGTATTGGCTTGGCGAAGCTCGGAAGCAAGACAAGTTCATGGGTCTTGATCTCGAGTACACAGCCGATCAAGAAGATGTTGCGGTCATCCAACTATGTTTCAAGAAACGTGTCATGGTCTTCCAATGGGCAAGGTAATCCAATGTTGGGGCTTATTTTCTTTAATTTGTTGATTCGTAGGATAGGAAAATTGCATAGGATAGCAATTTCTCTTTGATTATAGTGAACATAATTATATATATTGGCTGAAATGAAAGTTGCATTGCATATTGTTGTTATTCTTATATTATACATGATCTCAAATTATATAGTGGCCGAAAATGAAAGTTGCATATTGTTGTTATTAATTCTTATTATACTTGATCTCAAATTATATATTGGCCGAAAATCTTAGTTGCATTGCATATATTGTTGTTATTCTTATTATACATTATCGCAAATTATATAATGGCCGAAATGAAAGTTGCATATTGTTGTTATTCTTATTATACATGATCTCAAATTATATAATGGCCGAAATGAAAGTTGCATATTGTTGTTATTCTTATTATACATGATCTCAAATTATATATTGGCCGAAAATCTTAGTTGCATTGCATATATTGTTGTTATTCTTATTATACATGATCTCAAATTATATATTAGCAGTATTTTTAACATGTGTTCCATTTGTTGTTGCAGTAGTGACAAGCAATGTCCAATACTCATGGATTTTCTTCGCAGCGGCATACATTTTGCCAGCGTTGATATAACGAATGACAAGATCAAGATGAGACGCACCTGGGGTATTCAGATACCATCTGCCTGCCATATTGATCTCCAGGACTTGTTCAGGCTTGACCATGTCAAGACTGGAATGGCTGATATGGCAGTCGCCGTGATCGACGACGCGTACGCTGATATGAAGACAGGATTCGATAAGGAGCAGCACAAACTTTGGGAGAAGACCCCACTTGACGGTTGCAACATTGAGTATGCAGCAAAAGATGCGTACGTTGCATACGAGGTGTACCGCAAAATTATAATCGTCAACTATGGGCAGCGTCACCTCGTACCGCGACCAGTGCGCCATGAGTCTTCAGATTCGGATGACGATTTGTACTAGTGTTTGTAGTGCTTGAGGGTCTGCTCATGTGGAAGAGAGTAGTGTTAGTGCAAACACTTTATCTCTCTAATATTTTGTAGTGCTTGAGTGTCTACTCATCTGGAAGAGAGTAGTGTTATTGTTGCAAACAATTTATCTCTAATATTTTGTAGTGCTTGAGTGTCTACTCATCTGAAAGAGAGTAGTGTTATTGTTGCAAACAATTTATCTCTAATATTTTGTAGTGTGCTTAGTGTCTACTCATCTGGAAGAGAGTAGTGTTTGTCGGAGAGTGACTCCCACAGAACAGGGGTAGCCACACCCTGAAGAGAGGTTCGAAGGGGGGACTGAACGCGGAGGTCGAACGATCCTCGAGAGGCACGACGACGATGCTCGCCGGGCCTGGAGAGGGACTATCACGCCAGAGATGGACACCAGCCCGTACCCAGGTTCACGGCCCTCAGGAGGAGGTAAAACCGCTACTCCTGCTTGTCTGTATTGCACTGTGGAAGTTACAGAACAATGAGCTTGCCGAGGGCTCTCTTGAGGCAGTTTGGTGCTTGGAGAGGGACACAATGGTCGTCTTCCTCCTCCAGCAGTTGGCTATTCTATGCGTTTGGCTAAGGCTCCCTCGGTCTAGGAAGCTATCAGCCGACTGGATATCGATCCCCTTCTATGGTGGAGCTCCTGCTCCTTTTATAGGCGCCCTGGGCTCCATCCTCGTGCTGGTGGGTTCCCACATGTCGGTGGCGCGGAGGAGCGGGAGTCCACCGCGTCTCATCCGTCCATGGACGCGGTCCATCCGTGCTAAAGTTGCGCGCCGTGGCCGACAGGCTGCAGACGGTGCAGAGCGGCTCGCAGGCGCGGCAGAGGTCGTGGTGGAGCCCACGATGACGATCTTCTTGGAGCGTTGCGCCGTCCAGCCGCTTTATCACCAAAGAGGAAAGTCCTGGCTGTCCTGGCGCAGGCGGCGCGGCTTTGTTGACTCCTTTATCATCAGAATGGCAGCTGGGATACTCGCGTCACCCTGCGGCTGCTGCAGGGGCCATGTGCGCCCCGCAGCGCTTGCTTAGCCGCGAAGTGTCTCCACAGGGCCGCGGTGGCCTGTGGGGAGGTTTCCTGCTGACCCCTCTCCAGGCGGGTTGAGCCTCGGGGAGTCTCTTGAAGCGCGGGGTCCTCTTCAGGCCCTGACTTCCTCTTCAGGCCCTCAAGAGGAGATGCCTCTTGAGGGTCTCTCCAAGCGGTAGCTTGGTCCTTAGTCGTTTTGACGAATCTGTCGCGGGCGAGGCCTGTAGGGAGTGGGCTATGCACACCCCGGTCCTCATTGGGCCGACAGTAGCCCCCGGGCCCGCGATGGGCACGGCTGAGCCCATGACCGTAGCCGAAGCGTCGTGGGCCCAAAGTGTCTGGCCGGGCCGAGCCACGCGTCACTCGGACGAGTAACGGTCGCGCACGATCTGGGGCGTGCGTCGTGGGGGGTCCCACCACGCCCCGGTAACTGCTCCTTGACGGGACATAAAACCCTCGCGCCGGAGCAGGGAGCCGTCACTGCTCCCATTTTCTCTTGCAGAAGCCATCCGCCCCGAGCTCTCCGCTCCTGCTCTCCGACGCGCCCTACTCCTTTCTTCTCCAACTTCTCCCCGCGCCGCGCTCACCACTTCCCAGGCGATGAGTCTGGCCAAGAACAAGGGCAAGGCGGCCGCGGGGTCTTCTTCGCAGGCGGCGCCTGCCGAGGCCGCGCATGGCGCGGCATTGCTAGGGGTGCGCATCAACGACAAGGCCCTCGACAAGGTCCGCTTCCTGGTGGCGGACCGGACCAACGAGCACGGCGCCACCGCGCTTAAGGCCGCGGCGCACGGGAAACGCCCGCGAGGGTTTTTCCCCGTCTTCCAGCACTGTGTCGCTGCAGGGCTGGTGCCGCCATTCTCTCCGTTCCTGGAGGGGGTGCTGGCCTTCTACCAGATCCAGCTGCTGCACCTCCACCCCAACTCCGTGCTCATCCTCGCCATCTTCGCCTACCTCTGCGAGGCGTACCTGGGCCTGGAGCCCACGGTGGACCTCTTCCGGTGCTTCTACGCGCTCCGGAACAGGGCGAAGAATGAGCGCTCCGGATGCGTCTCGTTCCGCATCGTGGATGGCATGGGGAGCATTTACATCCCCATGTCATGGAGCGAGGGCAAGGCCATCACCTCAGTGACGAAGAAGGTGGACGACTTCCGCCAGCGGTGGTTCTTCGTCGGGGTGGAGCAGCCCTGCGCCTTCCTCGAGGTCCCTGACGCGCCGCCCGTGAAGAACTCGAACTGGGGCAAGGCCCCCTTCAGCGGCGCGCAGAACGCAATGCTGACGGGCCGCCTGAGCTACCTTCGGGAGGAGGGCCTCACGAGGCAGATCATCGTCGCGGACTTCGTGACGCGCCGCATCGCTCCACTCCAGGCGCACGCGATGCCCATGTGGATGTATTCCGGCCCCCAGGACAAGATGCGGCTCCACCGTGAGGACAACGACAAGGACGCTGTCGACAACGTCCTGTCCGCACTCTTCATCAACCCGGCGGTACCCGCCATGGACGAGCTCCCTATCACGCTGCGGCCCCTGCACTAGTACAACATGACCGAGCGCCTGGCCATTCTGGAGGGGATGCCTTCGTTCACCCCGTCGGGCCCGGCGGGGAAAATGGTGCCTGTGCCGGTGGTGCACGAGGCGGAGGGGGCAGAGACGCCCTCTGCCTCAGGAGCTGGGCAAGGCGAGGAGGAGGCCGCAGCAGGGGAGGAGTCCTCTTCGAGGGCCGGGCCCCTTACTGACGAGATTTGCGACATCTCGTCACGCGATGACGACGACGCCTTCGTGGTGGTGCCCGCGCGCCGGGCGGAGGAGGAGGAGGCCTCTGACGAGGAGGCCTCGCCAGGGCGTCGCGAGCCCCGCTCCAAGGCAGCGGTGGACCGGCCTGGGGCGAGGCCGTCAGACGTCCCCTCCAAGAGGAAAGCCGAGGCGCCTCCGGAGGGGTCAGGTGCCAAGGCCAAGCCCTCCTGGCGCTCGCCAGGCTTGGCGTGGGTCGACACCGGCGCCAAGGAGTCCGGGTAAGTGTTTTAGGCTTTTAGCCGGTCGATTCTTGTTCTTTCTCTTTCCGCCTATTTCTGAAGATCTTTCCCCGGTGCTTGCCAGCGACCTTGTGCCTGCGAAGCATCGCAACCTTCGCAAGGCGGCAGAGGTGAAGAAAGCCACGGCTGAGGTCGTGGCTGAGGAGGCCGCGAGGCCTGTGGAGACGGCCTCCACAGGCCCAACCAAAGAGATGCCTCAAGCGGAGGCAGCTGGGCCTTTAGCCGGGACAGCGGTGCCTCAGGCGGAGGCAGCTGCGCCGCCCCCCGAGCCGATGGCGGTGGAGGCGTAGGAGGAGCGGGTTGCTAGCCCTCCTCGCGCTACTACCCCGCCGCCGCGCGGCCACGCCGCCGCGCGAGCCAACTCCGGCCCGCGAGGCTACTCCACCTCGCGCGACCACGCCTCCCGCGCAGCCAGAGGCCGGGACAGACCAGGGCCCGCCAAGCGCGGGCGCATCTGCAGGGGGAGCTCCTTCGTCTCCGCCACGCCCCGCAGCGGGGGGCGAGGCGCAAGAGGTGACGCGCCAGGGCGGCGAGGTCGGTGAGGCCAGTTCGGGCGCCGCGACAGACGGGGCGCGGTCTAGCCCCCATGCACGCCCAGAGGCTCAGTTCTCCAGGCCCGGCGCAGGGGCAGGCACCTCCTCATGCCGCGACCTGGTCCTTGGTGGCTGGGACTGGAGCAAGGGCCACCGTGAGGTCGCCTTCCGCGTCGTGAGGGAGTCCCTGGAGGGTTTGGAGGCGCAACTTGCCCTCGAGGACGCTCAGCTCACCCAGCAGCGCGACGAGCTTGCGGGGGCGTGGGCGCGCTTCCACGCCGCGGTCGAGGCCCGCCGCCAGGAGGATCTGGCCCTCCAGGCCGCACGTGAGGAGGCCGTCCGCTTCGCCAAGGAGGTCCGCGAGGGGGCCATCCGTGACGCTGACGAGCTCCTTGCCCCTCTCCAGGACGAGCGCAACGCGGCCGCCGATCTCCTCGCCGAGGTGAAGGCCGAGCGCGAAGCTATGGAGGGCTCGCTGGCGCAGAAACGTCGCGAGCTGGCCCAGCTAGAGTCCCAGCTCCTTTCCGCCCATCGGGTCGCGCAGGAGACTCTGGAGGGGGACCGCAGGAGCCTTGCCGAGCGCGAGCGGCTGCTGGCCTCCAGGGAGCAGGACGTGCTGCAGCGCGACGAGCAGCGGCTCCAGGCGGAGGGCGAGCTTGCCACCAAGCGCGAAGAGCTTGAGGCGCGCGAGGGGGACCTGGCTCAGGCGCTCCAGAGGCACGACGAGAACGTCACCGCCCAGAAGCAAACCCTGGAGCGCTTCCAGCAGCGGTTTGCCGAGAAGAAGAAAGAGGCGGAGGCGGCCCTCGCGGAGCGCGAGAAGGAGTTCAGGCGGACCACCTCCAAGGAGTACCGCGACAAGGCCAAGAAGCAGGAGGACCGCTTCAAGGCCAAGCATGCTACCAATGCCAAGCGGATCGCGGAGCTCGAGAAGGCCAACTCCAAGCTCGAGGCCCGCCTCCAGCGCGCCAAGGAGGCCTATCGCCAGGCGGAGGATGGTCGCAGGGCAGCTGTCCTGGAACTGGACGCCCTCGTCAAGGACATGGAGGGGCAGGCGGGCTCAGCGGCCAAGCAGGTGACGGAGGCTGTGGACACCGCGCAGGCGGCTCGCGTGCTCACGAAGCAGCGGGAGCGTATGTTCCAGGCGCTGGTGGCCAGGGGCAACGAGCTTGCAGCTCAGCTTGGCGCGGAGGCGCCGCACGCTGAGGTTCGCGGCCGTGGCGATGCTGCCATGTACCTGGTCTACTTCGACCAGCTCTTCACGGCCCTCGAGAGCCCCGTCGCCGACCTCCGCGAGGTGATCGAGGTCGAGAGCCGCCAGCTCCTCGGGGTGGTTGTTGACCGCATCTTCACCAACCTTCGGCTCCTCACGCCCGGCTTCAACCTCGCCACGGTGACCGAGGAGCGCACGGGCGAGGAGGTCTTGCGGGTCTACAACTCCCTCCGCGAGCAGGTCGAGACCTTCTGCAACCGCTTCAAGCGCGGAGGAGGCCGCCCTTGCTGAGGAGGAAGACGCTGAGGAGGAGGAGCATGCTGGCGCGGACTCCGCCTGAGCCCTTGATTCATTGCGCCTTTGAGCGCCTGTATCTGAAACAGTTTTGTGTTTAGACACTATGCATTTTGGGCATGTAATATATTCCTTGAGTGCTTGATGTTAACTTGTGTGCCCCTCGAGAGGCCCTTTCTTCGTTATTTTCATGTCTATGTTTTCTCTGCGTCGTTAGGTCCCATCTCTTCGCGCTATGACTCCGCCACTGCGGTATGCTAGAGCAATGACTCAGCAAGGCCGGGGGGGGTTTAAGGCTTGGAGAGGTAAGAGCCCTGAGTCGCGATGCTCAAGTGCCCCCCTTAGACGTGCGAGTAGCCCATGAAGCACAAGGGAGAATGAAATCGCTCGAGGGGCAAACGTGCGCTTGGGGAGAAAAAGCTCTCGAGTTACGAGTGTGGGACTTAGCTTCTCGAGGCTTTTGCCCTGTAGAGGTTTTTTAGCCTGGCGAGGAGGTCTTCTTCAAGGGTTTTGCTCTGCCGCCTCCTCAGGCTTGTAGAGACGCTTGTTCTCTGTAGATGTTAGAGGGGCAAACCCAAACGCTTGTGCACGGTACTAGGGACTAATGCGCGCTTATAGGTCCCCTCAGGCGTTCCTTGCGAGGAGAGAGAGTACCAAGGTCCTTTGTAGAGATGGCGTGTTTGTGGGAGCTTGCCCTCCAGCCAGAGCTCGGATCCTTGGGTTTTGCAGTGCTGCTGGTGTGTCATTTGAGGCACTGGCACCGTACTCAGCCCCCGCTCGCGAGGTGCGCATGTGGAGAGATATAAGCGCCCATTTTCAACAAAGAAAATAGTGCTGGAATAAACTCACCACCAAAATATTACATAGTGGCGCCGTAGCGCATTGTTCACTTAGGAACGAAATTGTTCCATTATGCTTGGAGTTGCCAAGTTAATGTATTTGACCATGTCGAGGCATGGGGACCACCCATTAGTGGCAGAGACTCTCAACAGCCTGAGGCGGCTCGTTACATGGAGAGCTCGGAGGGTTGACCCTCGAGAGAAGCCTTTGGGGCTTGGAGGTTTAAGCCGTGAGCTTTTTTAACCTCTAGAGACAAAAAATGCTTGGAGGTGGAGCCGTAAGCTGCCTCTTCAGCCAGATGTCTTGACGTGACAATGATCACGGGCGTGACAATGTTCACGGGTAGAACTTGCGCAGGTGCGCGATGTTCCACGGGTTCTTGACGGGGATGCCGTCTTCGGTCTCGAGGCGTACTGCGCCAGGCCTGGCGACGTGGGAGACCCTGTAGGGACCTTCCCACATCGGCGAGAGCTTGTGGAGGCCTTCCCTGGAGAGAATTCGCCTGAGGACGAGGTCGCCCGCCTCAAGGGTGCGTGAGCGCACATGGCGGCTGTGGTAGCGTCGCAGGTCTTGCTGGTACCCTGCCGCTCTAAGGGCGGCCTGACGGTGCAGTCCCTCGAGGAACAGCAGGTCGTCGTTGTGGAGGCCCTCTTGGATGTCCTCATTGAAGGCAAGGACCCGTGGTGATCCATGCTTGATTTCTGCGGGGAGGACTGCCTCAGCTCCGTAGACCAGGGCGAAGGGCGTTTCACCTGTAGGCCTTGAGGAAGTTGTGCGTATGGACCAGAGCACTGAAGGGAGCTCGTCGATCCAGCCCTTGCCGTGGCCCTTGAGGATGTTGAAGCTTCTGGTCTTGAGGCCCTTGAGGACTTCTGCGTTTGCTCGTTCGGCTTGACCGTTGCTGCGTGGGTGAGCCACCGAGGCGAAGCAGACCTTGACGCCGAGCTTGTCGCAGTTGGCTCGGAAGATGCCGCTGGTGAACTGCGAGCCATTGTCGGTGATGATGCGGTTGGGCACGCCGAAGCGGCAGACCAAGCTCCTGATGAATTTCACCGCGGCCCCAGCCGGTATTGTGCGCACTGGCTCAACTTCGGTCCACTTGGTGAACTTGTCGATGGCCACTAAGAGGAAGCGATAGCCCCCCTGCAACCTTGGGAAGGGGCCCAAGATGTCCAGCCCCCAGACCGCAAACGGCCAGGAGAGCGGGATGGTTTGAAGCCCCAGCGCCGGCTGATGAATTTGCTTGGCGTGGAACTGGCAGGCGTCGCAGGTTTGCACAATGGCGACCGCATCTTCAAGCACTTGAGGCCAGTAGAAGCCGCTCCTGAAGACCTTGCCTGCGAGGGTGCGCGCACACGAGTGGTGGCCGCACTCCCCGCTGTGGATGTCCTTGATCAGCTCTCGGCCTTCCTCAGGAGGGACGCACTTGCGCGCGATACCATTTGGGCGCTTGCGGTAGAGGTTTCCCTCGAGGATGCAGTAGGATTTCGCCTGTCGAGCGATTCGCTCTGCGTCAGCATCTTCTTCAGGGAGGATTCCTTTTACCAAGTAGTCCTTGAGCTCATCAATCCAGCCTGAGGTCTGGTGTGTTGCCGTCAGCAACAGGCGCTCCCCTGTGCTGGGACCGCAATCGGGTGCCCCAGACTCAGGAGGCGGTGGGAGCGCTTCGTCTGCGCTTGCGGCTGAGGTCTCTCGAGGCTGCTTGATGGATGCCTTGGCGAGCCTCTCTTCAAAGACGCCGGCCTGCTGGGGTTGCCTTCGCGAGGCTCGCTTGGCGATGTCGTCAGCCTCTTGGTTTTCCTTCCTCGGGATGTGCATGAGCTCCATGCCCCTGAAGTGCTTCTCGAGCTTGCGGACCTCTTCAAGGTATGCGGCCATGTGGTCGTCTTTTGGCGTGTAGCTCTTGTTGGAGAAGTTGACGAGCAGCTGGGAGTCTCCCTTGACGAGCAGGTGCTTGACGCCCAGAGCGATGGCGGCCCTTAAGCCGGCGAGGAGGCCTTCGTATTCGGCGATGTTGTTGGAGATCTTGTCGATCGTGAAGCACAGCTGGACAGCGTAGTATAGCTTGTCACCCTTGGGCGAAGTCAGGACAACGCCTGCTCCACCATTGCGGCAAGCGAAGGCTCCGTCGAAGTGCATGGTCCAGTGGCTAGGCACTGTGCCTCCCGAGGGCTCGGCTTCTTCCTCGCGAGGCTCCTCAGGGCTTGGGTCAGTACACTCGGCGACGAAGTCAGCCAGCGCTCTTCCTTTTATGACCCTCGTGGTGTCAAAGCGCAAGTTGAATGGCTGCAGCTCGATGTTCCATCCTGCGACACGATCAGTGGCGTTGGGGTTGCGCAGGATTTGCTCTAGGGGGAAGGCAGTGACCACCGTGATGGGGTGGCTTTGGAAGTAGTGTCTCAACTTCCTGGAGGCGATGAGGAGCGCGACGAGGAGCTTCTGCTGCATTGGATACCTCTCGCGAGCGTCCCGCAGCACTGTGCTGACGAAGTAGACGGGGTGCTCGACAAGGGTTGTCTGAGGTGGCGCAGCGTCAGCCCTCTGTGGAGGCTCTTCAGGGCCCTTGTCGAGATCTGCCTGTGGAGGCGTCTCGACAGGGGTGGTGGGAGCAGACTCGACTTGAGGCAGTGGGCCTCGCAGTGGGTCTGTGGAGGCTGCTCCTTCGACGGGGTCTTTGTCGGGGGGTTCTGGGCTTGGAGTGGCAGTACTCTTCTTGGGGAGGACCGGCTCTTCCCTTTCGACCACCAAGACGGCGCTTGCGGTCTGAGGGGTGGCTGAGAGGTACAGCTTCAGGTGCTCGCCTGCCATGGGGGCCACCAAGACTGGAGGGCTGGCCAGATACTTTTTTAAGTCCTCGAAGGCTTTGTCCGCCTCAGGGGTCCACTTGAACGTGCCCGATCTCTTCATGATCTTGAAGAATGGTAGGGCTCTCTCGCCAAACTTAGAGATGAAACGGCCAAGGCTGGCCATGCAGCCCGCTAAGCGCTGCATGTCCTTGAGTCGGCGGGGAGGCTGCATTTCCTCTATGGCCTTGATCTTGTCAGGATTTGCCTCTATGCCACGGTGGGACACGAGGAATCCGAGAAGCTTGCCTGAAGGGACCCCGAAGACGCACTTGGCGGGGTTCAGCTTGATGTTCACCTTTCTCAGGCTGGCGAAGGTTTCCTCGAGATCCCTCAAGAGGGTGTCCCCCTCTCGAGACTTGACCACGATATCATCGACGTAGGCCTCAGCGTTTCTGCCCATCTGTGCCCCCAAGGCTATCCTCATGAGCCTCTGGAAGGTGGCTCCAGCGTTCTTCAGGCCGAAGGGCATGCATGTGTAGCAGTACACGCCACAAGGGGTGAGGAATGCCGTCTTCTCCTCGTCCTCTTTAGCCATCTTGATCTGATGATAACCAGAGAAGGCGTCCAGAAAACAGAGGAGGTCGCAGCCAGCGGTGGAATCCACGATCTGGTCTATCCTCGGCATAGGGTATGGGTCCTTGGGGCAGGCCTTGTTGACATCGGTGTAGTCGATGCAGAGTCGGCCTCCTCCAGCGGGTTTAGGAACAACCACGCCGTTGGAGAGCCAAGTGGGGTGCGCGACTTCGCGGACGACGTTTGCCGCCTTGAGCTTCTCTACCTCCTTGACGATGAATGCTTGCTTCTCGGGGGCTTGCTTTCGTGCTTTTTGCTTGACGGGGCGTGCGTCTGGACACACGGCTAAGTGGTGCTCGATCACCTCCCTTGGTACACCGGACATATCTGACGGAGTCCATGCGAACATATCAGAGTTTGCCCGAAGGAAGGCGACGAGCGCGCTTTCCTATTTGGGAGGCAGGGCAGCGCCTATGGTGACGCTAGCCCCCGAGCCTTCAGCCCCCGAGCTGGTGGTGTCCAGCGACACCTTCTTCGTGGCAGCTTGTTCCTGAGAGAACAATTGCTTCTTCTTCTTGGGCCTCTCGAGAGGCTCCATGTCCTCGTCAGCCGGGAAAGCCAAGGCGGCTGCCTTGTAGGCGCTCTCGACAGCGTGCGTGGCGTCCAGGATGTGACCATGGATGGCAATGGTGCCAGCGCCGCCGGGGATCTTGACCATGTTGTAGGCGTGGTGCGTGACGGCCATGAACTTCGCGAGGGCGGGGTAGCCGAGGATGGCGTTGTACGGCAAGCCGATGTGGGCGACATCGAAGTCGATCAGCTCCGTGCGATAGTTCTTCTGCGTGCCGAAGGTGACCGCGAGGCGGACTTGCCCCAGAGGCTCGATTGAACCACTGGTGACGCCCGTGAACGGCCTGGAGGGCATAAGCCACTCGTAGGGCACTTGAAGCGTCTCGAAGGTCTCGACAGAGATGACATTCAGGCCCGCTCCCCCATCGATGAGTGTCTTGGAGACGGTGATGTTGTTGATGGTGGGGGAGCAGACCAGGGGGAGGGTTCCAACAGTCTTGGTCGACTTGGGGTGGTCCTTGGCGTCGAAGGCGATGGTGTACTGGGACCACTTGAGGGTCCTGGAGGTCTCGGTGCTCGGGAGCGCAGCGTTGAGTTCGCAGGCGAACTGCTTGAACTGATTGTTCGATTTGGGCGCTTGAGCCCCGCCGAGGATGCAGGCCATGGCGCCTCTCGGGGCCTGGTAGCCTCCATCTTCCTCGTCGGGGAGGTTGTTGTTCCTCTCAGCGGCGTTGGCCTGAGGGCCCTGCGGCCTCTGGTAGCCGCCAGCGCGTCCGCCTCTGCTGTCGCGGCTGTAGCCGCGGCCTCTGCCGCGGCTCCCGCTGGCTTCTTCGCGCTCGCGCTCTCTGCTCAGCCTCTTGAGGTCGTGGCAGTTCTCGGTGGCATGGCCGCGCCTGTTGTGGTAGACGCAGAATGGGCGGTGGTCCACCTCCTTGTCGCCGCGCTCGGGAGAACCCCTGCGGGAGCCCTTCGCGTCAGGCTCTGCCGCGAGGACCGCGGTGGCCTTGCGCTTGGGCTCTTCCATCTTCTTGTGGCTCTTGGACCCCTCGCCAGGGTCGTCCCCCTGCGCGCTCATCTTGACGAAGAGGAGTCCCTCTTCAGCCTTGGCGCACTTATCCGCCAGGTCGAACAGCTTCACCACAGAGGTGAGCTTGTCGTGGATGCCGAGCTTCTCGAGCATCCTGCGGTTCGTGACGCCCTCGCGGAAGGCAGCGATGACCTGGGTGTCGGGGATGTTCGGAATCTTGTTCCGCACCTGGCTGAAGCGCTGGATGTACTTGCGAAGAGTCTCATCCTTCTTCTGCACCACAGCGCGCAAGTCGTTGTGGGTGAGTGCGCGCTCGTACGTGCCCTTGAAGTTGGCGACGAACTGCCTGCAGAGCTCCTCCCAGGAGTCGATGGAGTCCTCAGGCAGGTTGAGGAGCCAGGACAGCGCGGAGTCCCTGAGGGCGTGGGAGAACCAGTTGGCCATGACCTTGTCGTCTCCCCCTGCGGCCTGGATGGAGGTGGTATAGAGCTGCAGGAACTCGAGAGGGTTGGTGGACCCGTCGAAGCCCTTGGGGAGCGCTGGCCTGAACTTCTGCGGCCAGACCACACGACGCAAGGCGCGCGTGAAGGCCATGCAGCCAGTGGCGTAGGTGGCCGTTTCTCCCTGGAGGGCCCTGCGGTTTTGTTGCCCCGCTTGGCCGAGCTCCTCGACGAGGCGGTTCTGGAGGTCGCGGCGTCGCTCCATGCCCACACATGCGTCAGGCGCAGTGCGCTGCACGATCTGGCAATCGTGCGGCGAGGACGCATGGGAGGGAGCCCGCTATGCCGCGGCCGAAGGCGGTCCCGGCGGCGGTGGGGGCGCACCTGGTGCGGCCGCCCCTGCAGGGCCGGAGGGTACGATGGAGCGCGACGGAGCAGGGCGCGTGGTTGCGATGTCGACGAGGTGGTGGAGGCGGTCCAACCACTGGTCGTGTGCCTCGGCACTTGGCCGGTAGCGGAGGAGCTCCTGGGCCATGAGCAGCGCGGTGTGCGGGGCGGGCTCGTGGTGCTCCCGCGTGGACACGCTCTGGCGCCGGGACGGGTGCGAGGACTCAGCGTCCTCACGGCGCTCAGAGAGGTCCTCGTCGTCGCGCTGGTCTCCGCCGCGGTGTTCCTCGCTCTCTGGCTCTTCCACGCGCGGGCCGGTGCCAGCGCGCTCAGCCGCGCGAGGGCGACCACGGCGGCCACGGGTGGGAGCAGTTCCGGGCTCGATGTGAGCTCTCTCAGAGGCACGCCGGTTGGCGCGCGTCGCGCGGGTGTCCGTCATGGCGCGGAGTTCGGAGGTCGAAGACGCGCCTCAGTCCCCTACCTGGCGCGCCAAATGTTGGAGAGTGACTCCCACGGAACAGGGGTAGCCACACCCTGAAGAGAGGTTCGAAGGGGGGACTGAACGCGGAGGTCGAATGATCCTCGAGAGGCACGACGACGAT
The DNA here is from genome assembly GCA_026929855.1 of Poa annua. Lineage (NCBI taxonomy): Eukaryota > Viridiplantae > Streptophyta > Magnoliopsida > Poales > Poaceae > Poa > Poa annua. The sequence goes on from CM049434.1 coordinate 61,447,966, forward strand.
GCTCGCCGGGCCTGGAGAGGGACTATCACGCCAGAGATGGACACCAGCCCGTACCCAGGTTCACGGCCCTCAGGAGGAGGTAAAACCGCTACTCCTGCTTGTCTGTATTGCACTGTGGAAGTTACAGAACAATGAGCTTGCCGAGGGCTCTCTTGAGGCAGTTTGGTGCTTGGAGAGGGACACAATGGTCGTCTTCCTCCTCCAGCAGTTGGCTATTCTATGCGTTTGGCTAAGGCTCCCTCGGTCTAGGAAGCTATCAGCCGACTGGAGATCGATCCCCTTCTATGGTGGAGCTCCTGCTCCTTTTATAGGCGCCCCGGGCTCCATCCTCGTGCTGGTGGGTTCCCACATGTCGGTGGCGCGGAGGAGCGGGAGTCCACCGCGTCTCATCCGTCCATGGACGCGGTCCATCCGTGCTAAAGTTGCGCGCCGTGGCCGACAGGCTGCAGACGGTGCAGAGCGGCTCGCAGGCGCGGCAGAGGTCGTGGTGGAGCCCACGATGACGATCTTCTTGGAGCGTTGCGCCGTCCAGCCGCTTTATCACCAAAGAGGAAAGTCCTGGCTGTCCTGGCACAGGCGGCGCGGCTTTGTTGACTCCTTTATCATCAGAATGGCAGCTGGGATACTCGCGTCACCCTACGGCTGCTGCAGGGGCCATGTGCGCCCCGCAGCGCTTGCTTAGCCGCGAAGTGTCTCCACAGGGCCGCGGTGGCCTGTGGGGAGGTTTCCTGCTGACCCCTCTCCAGGCGGGTTGAGCCTCGGGGAGTCTCTTGAAGCGCGGGGTCCTCTTCAGGCCCTGACTTCCTCTTCAGGCCCTCAAGAGGAGATGCCTCTCGAGGGTCTCTCCAAGCGGTAGCTTGGTCCTTAGTCGTTTTGACGAATCTGTCGCGGGCGAGGCCTGTAGGGAGTGGGCTATGCACACCCCGGTCCTCATTGGGCCGACAGTGTTATTGTTGCAAACTAATTTCAAGATTTCCTTTGACATGGTGGTTTCTTATACCAATATGCACCTATTTGTGGAATATGAGATCTTTATCACAAACTATGTCTTGGAAATGACCATAAGTTGATCATTTGGCTTGAAACTTCTAGATGTCTATACATGATAGACCTTTTTGTGAATACTTTTTTTGAAAATTTTGTCAAAAATAAAGTTTATCATTTTTCATAGCAACTAGTACACATATAAGGTCCCCATGCCAAAGGATTTCTTTTTTTGAAGCGTTTATCACATTATTTCATTTTTTCATAAAAAAAAGTCAAAACTGTCGCGATGACAATTCATCAGAAGATGTAATGTTTTCTAGAACTATCAATGTTTCTGTGATATAACCACTAGTTATGTACCTTAAAATGATTTTTCCAAAAATTTCAGACCAAGCTATCAAACAGTTGTAGTTCAAATTTGAATTACTTTCGAAAAATAGGCATAAACTCATTTAACTAGGTGAAATTAGGTAGAAATAAAGTTTATCATTTTTCATAGCAACTAGTACACATATAAGATCCCCATGCCAAAGGATTTCTTTTTTTTGAAGTGTTTATCACATTATTTCATTTTTATTTCAATATTTATTATTATATAATCATTTTTAGAAATAAAGTAATATTTATTTTATCATTATTTATTTCAATATTATTATTATATAATATTTTTGTTTAATCAAGTAAAGTTTATAATATAAGAAATGAAAAAGTGTTTCATCATGACCGAGTGGTTAACATGATTGATAAGATAGAACTATCACTAAGTTCTCAGTTCTCTCTTAGTATCTAGTTTGAAAGGCACCTAAATGTTAAGCGTGCTAGTGTTATAGCAGTCCCAGGATGGGTGACCGATCGGGAAATAGATTAAGTGTGTAGTCTTCGCAATAAAACAAAGAGATTAAGTGTGTGGGAAGGGGAAAATTAACTAGATTAAATAGTTAGACTTGAGATTAAGTGTGTAGTTAGTGATGAATTGTGTGGGTTAGTGGATAGTTAAGTGAGAAATTTTGAAATTCTAAAAAAAATTCAAAAAGAAATTAATTACCGACCGGTACTAAAGGTCTCCAGACGAAACCACGCCCTGCGGCCGATGTGAATGTCATTTAGTACCGGTCGCAACACGACCGGTAATAATGCTTGGGGGCCTTTAGTCCCGATTGGGCAGTACCGGTTTCGCAACCGGTACTGATGCCCCTCCCTGACCGGTACTAAAGAGCCGTTTTCCACCAGTGATGTGACACCGGATTAGTACACCCTGAACTAAAATTTTACACACCGATCAATGAAATAATTGAGTGAAAAGTGGGTTTGCAAAGCAAGCTAGCAAGAATGGATGTGCTAACAGATTCATGCACGGCAAGAATTCCATCCTATCTCTCCCGTTATGTCGGTGTTTCATGACCGGCTAGTAAATTTTGTATGTTGGTAAGTCTTTGAACACGATTGGATGTGCTAACAGATTCATGCACGGAATTATGTTGACCGATTCAGGTCAGTGATCATGTCCATTAACAATCCTAGTCATGTGTGTTGTAGTAATAAAGCGCCCTTTATCGAAGAAAAAGCATGAGGTCAAGGCCGCTATTTACATTGCAGCTGCCTCAACTTCATCCGTCATTCAGACTGAAGTTAAATTTCTGGAGCTATAAGGCCTGAAATTTCCAAGGCCTTAAAATTTCTCATTCCCAATTTCTTAACATTCAAACAATTAGCTTTTCCAAAGCCTTAAAAGAGGTCCTTGGAACATTTCAAACAATTAGCATTTCTCATCTTTGGAACATTTTCCAATTGGACTCAACCATTCCGGATATTTTAGATCTTGATAAGGAACCTACCGGGTCCAAAGGAGAATGTATGCAGCGAAGGCTTTGTTGAAGGAAGAAGATGTGAAGTGCAGGTCTCAAGTAGAACAGAATCAAGTAAAGGAAAACCTACAAGGAAGAATATGTTCTTCGCAGATTGATAAAATTCGTTCGAAGGAGGGGCCAAATCTCTTTTACAGATGTTGCTGCTGCTTGGAAGGATATACCTTTTTGTCAAATACTTCTGATTTTACAGGTTTGCAGCAGCATGCATGAATTGGCGTCTTCATCCACATATCTGCAGGAGCGCAACGCCATAGCTTTTACATTGCAGCAGCCTCAACTTCAGTCATTCAGCTGAAGCTAAATCTTCGGAGCTAGGGGCTGGAAATTCCAGGGCGTTAAATCTTCACATGCCAAATATCTTAGATAACGAAGTACTAGCGGACGACGATAAAACCTGAAGTGCTACCCTGGTCAGTGGACATTTTTTTTTTTAGAAACACAGTACAAACGTAGACGCTCACGGTCAGTGGACACTTAGACCTACACTTGATACTTTTATTAAATTCACTCAAGATGCTGATGCTGATGCTAGAGTCTTCAAGATCAGCAGGATAGACAAACAGGATGAATGCTCACAACTCACAAGCAAGCTCAGGATGGTTTCAACCTTCGTAATGTTGGAGCTTGTGTTTCTTCTTGCGCAGGAGTTAGTCATGACAGGGATATGCTTGTCCTGTCATAGTGTGTATCGCTAAATATCAATGTGCAATCCGGCACATTGCTCTCTGTGACTTGCTTATAAGTTGAAATAAATTCCTGAAGTTTCAGGTAAAACAGAAAACTGACAGAAGAACAAGCGACCGGTTATAATGACACATGTTGTCCCTGGCAGATTGCCGGGGACTGGCTCGACGGAGCAAGACATGACGCTTGGCCACATCGAGGGCCTATGAGCACTATGTTTCCGATTCCGAGTGTGCGTCATGGTGGAATTTGCTCCTGGCGGGAGGCCTCCAAAGCAAAAGCATAGAGATTCCTGACATTGAGCCATGATTTGGTGCGAGTGCAATACTTTGTTTTTTGCGGGATGGTGCTAGTACAATCAGGGACGAAGCTAGAAAAAAATGGCACTGGTGTCAGGCAGCGAATGCTGACTGAACAGGTACAACTATGGAAGGACAATGCAAATAATTTCACAGGCAATTCAACTAAATTCCCGTTGTAATACACAAAATAAAAAATTCAAAGCCAACAATAAATCAATAATAGTTGGCATATCCACAACACCTAGACGAGAATACATACAGGAAAGATATACAAAAGTAAAGTGACATGGGATGATGGGACTCACATTTAGAGCTTCCTTTCTCGATCTTTAATCTTCTTAAATACATCAATCACATCATCATTCGTGATGGTAGAAAATATATCTTTCTCCACATAGCAAATCATAAGATCACTCATGAACTTCTCACCCATTTTATTCCGCAGAACACTTTTGACAATATTCATTGCTGAAAAGCATCTCTCAACTGATGCTGTGGCGACCGGCAAAATTAACACCATTTTTAGAAGTTGATACACCAAAGGAAACGAAAGATGCTTCTTAGTGTCCACCAAGAGTTTGGCTAGATCAGCAATGCCTTCTAAATCCCCAAACCGTTCGTCGGCTCGCACATTGTCAATGTAAATGCGAAGTTCATGACCAATATCCATCAGTTTTGATGAATCGAAATCATTTGGATAAAACTCAGCTAGCTTCAATAAGCTCTCGATGTTAAAAGCAGCGAACGAGTTTTTTGGGCTGAATGATGCCATGTGAATAAGCAATGCTGAATTTACTTCATTGAATCTATCATCAAACTCTCGAAGTTGCCAATCAATAACAGAGTTAAGACACTCTATTTGGTAATGATGAAGGTTTGTGATGTTGGTTTTTTTTCGTGTATTATGTCGATCGACATATTCATCATGCATGTTTAGTTTCAGAATGTCATGCTCTTCACAAAATGAATATACCTTCTCCAGAAGTGATTCCCATCCATTATCTCTTAGCTCTTGCAGATCATTCCTTGTTGACTGAACACATGACATGGCATTCAAGATGTCCTGATCCTTCTGCTGCAAAGCCTGAGATAAAGCATTGGAACTCCCTAATATATGTAACATCATATGCAAATAGAACACGAAGTCGAAGGTTGCAAAATAGGACAGAAGGCCACGTGCTTCAGTTTTCTTGGAACTTCTCCTTCCTTCTTTTGATACATATTTCAGAACACTAATAACTGATGGGAACAACTGAACAAGGCCTGAGAGAGTTCTGTAGTGTGAACCCCAACGAGTTTCTCCCGCCCTCTGAAGTGATTGATCTTGATTTAGCCCTGTGCCGGTACTAATTTTTCCACTACTTATGGCTTTTAATACATTCTCTCGATGAATCTCTCTAATCATGTCCTTTCTTTTGCAAGAGGCTCCAACCACGTTGAAGAGCATAGAGATCATGTAAAAGAAATCTGCAATATCATCATTCCTCTTTGACACTGCCACTATAACCAACTGGAGCTGATGAGCAAAGCAATGCACATAATATGCCGAACTATTCTCTTCAAGAATTTTAGCTTTCAAACCATTGAACTCACCACGCATATTGCTTGCCCCATCATAACATTGACCTCGAACTTGCTTTAAAGTTAGTCCAATATCAATGAACAATTTTTCAAGAGCTGATTTGAGACACGCTGCGGAAGTTTCCTTCACATGTACAACTCCAACTAACCGTTCCATGATTAGTCCATGCTTGTTCACATACCTCAAAACCACAGCCATTTGTTCTTTGTCGGATACATCTGAAGCCTCATCAATCAACAAGCTGAAAACATCTCCACCAATTTCTTCGAGAATACAATTCAGTGTTATCTGTACAATATAAGAGGCCATGTCATTTAGAGTACACCTAGAGATAAATATAAGAAATAAAAAATTGTATTGCTTACCTTTGCATAATAACTCACAATTTCTTTCTGAATGTCCGGACAAGTCCATTTACAATTTTGGGGAGCATTATTGATTAACTTCCTTACTTCCTCATTTTGATTTGCCAATGTCTGTACCAACTCTTTAAAGTTTCCCTTATTTTTTGATTCCTCTGATTCGTCATTGCCGCGAAAAGCTAAGCCTTGATGTACGAGGTATCTAGTAGATTCAACAGAAGTATTCAATCGAATACGATTTTGCCTTTTTGTCATATCAGTTTGCTTGTGCAGCGCGGCCCTAATAGATTGGTCTTGATTCATTAGAGCATCACATCTTTTAACGGCTACATTATGAAAGCTATTGACCTCACCCACATGACTCTCTAGTCTTTTTTTCTTGTTCCAACTAGACCAACCATCAACAACAAATGCGTCATTTCCACCTTGGCCATCAACGCAATCTCTGAACAAGTAGCAGCACAAGCAAAACGCCCTATCCAACTTCTCACTGTACTCTAGCCAGCCATGGTATTCTTTAAACCAATTTGGATTAAATCTTCGTGGAGCTCCTGCAATGAGTTTTTGTGGATATTTATATCCCGGTTGCTGCCTGTAAGGTCCTCTAGTTAAATACATTCTCCTGATGTCATCTTGCTTCTGAGGATTTCGACTATACTGTGGTATTCTTTTCCGATCAGCCGGATCATATGGAAGATCATCTAAATCAATCTCTTCAGGAACCGGAGGTGGTCTTGGTGCTGGTGCACTAGGCATTGGTGGCCGTGATACATTATCTTGTTCTTGTCTAAGTCTAAGTGGCCTTGAACTCTCAGCTGAATCAAAACTTTGCGGTGCTGTTCGTTTCAACACATATCCATCCATAATCTCCTATTCTCCTAAGTGAAACAACCGAAAAAGCAAGATGGGAAATTTTAGTTTGGAGTTTACTTACACTAGCACACAGATATACAGATTTGGTGCTAGATCAATTTGGTATATTGTATCTTTGATTACCTGAACTTAATAGTTTGATTATATAATACCTGAACTTAACAGATACAATACTCATGCAGTTGGTGAGACTGTCGATGCACAAATGCTTGCTGCTAGTACCGTGAACATTTTGTATTGTCACAAACATGTCATTTTCAGACAGTTTTTTATTTTTTATTTTTAAACGAGGCAAAAGTTTGGCCTTTTATGGACAAGTCTATGGAGCGCCCAGGCGCTAGATGGTTGCCTCGAACGCTCACTTCGTTTGTGGAAAATCATGTTCTCATAGTGTGAAAGAGGAGAACGGATAAGGGAAACCGGCCCACGTGGATCCATTCTTGTACAGCCTGTTGAGAATTCTGCATTACACACGTAACAGGTGAACCAGTTGACACTTGATCTCTCATCAAACAGTTTGGTGGGGCCAATACCTAGGGAGATTGGTCAACTGGAAAATCAGGAATTGCTAATTTAGAGACAGAATGGTCTTAGTGGAAGCATTCCAGAAGAGATTGGTAACCTGAAGCTGCTAAAAGTTCTTCAACTCCCCGGATGCAAGTTCACAGGCACCATCCCTTGGTCAATTGGTGGTCCCAAAAGTTGGAAGGAACTTGATATATCAGAGAACAACTTTATATGAAATTTCATAATACTATAACTTCTGTACCGAGCGTCAAAATTATGAACCGTTTTCATTTTCGGATTACTCGCGTCGAGAACTTTAAAAATAGACCCCATTTGCATATGTTTCGACCAAATGTTTTTCGAAGCAACTTTTATATGCGATGAAACAACTTTGATGCAGAATGAAACAACTTTACGAACGACAGAGACACTAGGATCAAAACAGCTGTAGACAACCTCACAACTACATTCGTCAACTTCATAACAATTACAAGCAACTTTACAACGATAACAATAACTAATATCTAGTGATGTAGTAAAAAGCAACTATGTGTGTGAGAAGAACTTTTATTTGCTAATTTCCCTACTATATTCTTAGTATCTTTATTATAGTAGTCAAGTTTATAGCAGTTGACACACAACTTCACATCGGGAAATACAATTTTCATGCCAGTCGTATAAACTTTGATTTGCAGCGAGACAACTTCGTTACAACAGTATGCAACTTCACAACAATTGACATAAATTTTGGTACGAGTCAAAGCAATTTTGGTATGCGTTGAGACAACTTCACAACATCGGTAAACAATTTTAGTTGCGCCATGACAACTTCAATGATTTAAAGCAACTCCATAATAAATAAAAAGAACTTTATTACAAAGAGAGAGCAACTTTGGTGTGCGTTGAGACAAATTCACAATAACAATAAGCAACTTTGGAGGCGATGATACAACTTCAAAACAAATGTAAGCAACTTTGATACATGGTGCAACAACTTTGGTGTGGTTTGAGCCAACTTCACAACACCGATAAGAAACTTTGTGGGCGATGATACCACTTCAAAACAAATGCAAGCAACTATATAAAATTAGAAGCAACTTTGATATGTGGTGAAACAAGTTTGGTGTGATTTTAGACAAACTCACAACAACGATAAGCAACTTTGAGAGCAATGATACAACTTCATAACAAATATAAGCAACTTTAAGGGTGATGATACCACTTCAAAGAAAATCTAAGCAACTTTAAGCGTGATGATACAACTTCAAAACAAATGTAAGCAACTATATAAAATTAGAAGTAACTTTGATACATGGTGAAACAACTTTGGTGTGTTGAGCCAACTTCTTAACAACGGTAAGCAACTTTTATGTGTGATTATGCCTCTTCATAAAAGCGGTAAGAAACTCCATGACAACTACGAAACAATTTTTTGCGTGCGTTAAGGCCATTTCAGAACAACGATAAGCAATTTTGCTCATAAAAATATTTAAAACAACTTTGATACGAGGCGAAACCATTTTGATGTGCGGTGAGCCAATTTCATAATAACGGTAAGCAACTTTGATATGATAGAAGAACTTCAGATTATCGATAAGCAACTCTGTCACACTTAAAAGCAACTTTGATACAAGGCGAAACAATTTTGGTATGTGTTGAGACAACTTTCACTATAGCGGTAAGAAATTTTGGTGCACGATAAGAATTTTAGAACTTTGGTAAGAAACTCCACATTTAAATACAACTTTGATACAGGGAGAAACTATTTTAGTGTGTGTTAAGAAAACTTTACTATAGCGGTAAGAAACTTTTATGTGCGATAAGAATTTCAAAACATCGGTAAGCAACTCTACCATAACTAAAAGCAACTTTAATGAGAGGAGAAACAATTTTAGTGTGCATTGAGGCAACATTGGTATGTGATGAGAACTACATAAACTCCACCACAAATATATGAGCAATAAACTGAAAAGAATAAAAATCATAGCTAGAAAGGCCCATTAGCTAGCAATGTAGCCCATCCATTCGTGATATATGAATGTACTGGCCCATTCCCTTCTATATTTTATTTTATCCCTTCACCACACGCTAGCATCCAAGGCACAAGGCACTGACCCCTGTTGAGCACGATGGAGTTTGATGACTGAGTTGAAGATCTTCTTCTCAGCAGTTGGGAAACCCCAAGAGGAAGGTGTGAAGCAGTGTAGCAGCAAGTTTCCCTCAGTTATGAAACCAAGGTTATCAATACAGTAGGAGATGAAGATTCTTCTGAAGGTTGTTGTTAGCGTCGTTTACGATAACCAACGCGGAACCTACACACAACACAACCAAGATACTTTGCCCTAACTTAACAGTGAGGTTGTCAATCTCACTGGCTTGCTGTAAACAAAGGGTTAAACGTATGGTGTGGAAAATGATATTTGTTTGTAGAGAATGAAAGTAACAGTTTGCAGTAGGTTGTATTATCAATGTAAAGAAAAAGGACCGGGGTCAACAGTTCACTAGTGGTGTCTCTCCATAAATAATAATAGCATACATGAGGGTAAATAAATTACAGCTGGGCAATTGAAAAAATAAAGAACTGCATAATAATGCATATACTAGTCATGGTGTCTAGTGTGAGATTCATTTGGGTATTACAACATGATACATAGACTGTTATCCAACTGCATCAATGACTAATAATCCACCTTCCGAATAGCATCCGCAACACCTTTCAGTATTAAGTTGCAAGCAACAGATTATTGCATTAAGCAAAGTGTGTAATGTAAGTAGCACAATTATCCTTAGACAAAGAACTACTGTTTTATCCCTAGTAGCAACAGTACATTCACAATCTTAGAGGTTGCTGTCACTCCCCCAGATTAAATGAAGACATGAACCCACTATCGAGCATAAATACCCCCTCTTGGAGTCACAAGCATCTACTTGGCCAGAGCATCTACTAGCAACGGAGAGCATGCAAGATCATAAATAACACACACGTAATATATTATGAAGCAAATGACATAGTACTCAATATTCATCGGATCCCGGTAAACACAACATGTAGCATTACATAAAGATGATCTTGATCATGATAGGCAGCTCACAAGATCTAAACATGATGGCAAATAGGAGAAGACAACCATCTCGCTACTGCTATGGACCCGTAGTCCAAGGATGAACTACTCACGCATCAGTCCGGAGGCGGGCATGGTGATTTAGAGCCCTCCGGTGATGATTCCCCTCTCCGGCAGGGTGCCGGGAAGAGCTTCTGAACCCTCCCGAACTAGGGTTGACGACGGCGGCGGCTCCGTAATGTTTTCTGGAAAAGTGTTCGGGTGTTTAGGGTTTTCCCGTCGGGGGGTCTTTATAGGCGAAAGGGCGAAGGAGTTGGAGCCCCGAGGGGCCCACACCACGAGGTGGCGCGGCCAAGGAGCCTGCCGCGCCTCCACCAAGTGAGGCCGCCTCGTGGACCCCTCCGTTTCCTCTTCGGTGTTCTGGATGTTTCCGGGGAAAATAGTGACTTTGGCTTTTGTTTCGTGCAATTCCGAGACTATTTCCTTAACAGTTTTTCTGAAACCAAAAATAACAGAAAATAGGGAACTGGCACTGTGGCATCTTGTTAATAGGTTAGTCCCAGAAAATGCATAAAAACCATATAAAGTGTATATAAAACATGTAGCAATGGGTATAATATAAGCGTGGAACATAAGAAATTATAGATACGTTAGACGTATCAAGCATCCCAACCTTAGTTCTACTCGTCCCGAGTTGGTAAAACGATAACAAGAATAATTTCTGAAGTGACATGCTTTCACACAATCTTGATCATATAATAATGTAAAGCTCATGTTATGAATGAAGTGACTCAAGGCAATGATCTCTAGTTTGCTAACAAATAGACAAGGAGTAAACAACTACATCATATAAGTAAAAACTTTTCATGGATAGTACTTTCAAACAAGTATCAAAAAGATTTGCATAAGAGTTAACTCATAAAGCAATAGTTTCTAAGTAAAAGAGCATTGAAGCAACACAAAGGAAGATATAAGTTTCAGCATTGGCTTTCAACTTTGAACATGTATATCATATAAATAGTTGTCAACACAAAGAAATATAACAAGTGCAATAAGTAAGCATATAAGAATTGTTGCACAGAGTTGACACAAGTGTTTGCTTCGGGGATAGAAAGAAGTAGGTAAACTGACTCAACATAAAGTAAAAGATAGGCCCTTCGCAGAGGGAAGCAGGGATACAAGCATGTGCTAGAGCTTTTTAGTTTTTATAGGTTTTTGAAATCATATAGAGAGCATAAAAGTAAGATTTTGAGTGGTGTTTGTCGTTGTCAACGAATGGTAATGGGCACTCTACCCCTCTTGTCAACCAGACTTTCAAGAGCGGCTCCCATTGACGGACGTTATTTCTACCAGCAAGGCAGATCATCCCTCTTATCTCTTTTGTTTACACGTGCAGTTAAAAACTGGTATCATTGCTTGGCTGATTAGATCAGGGCAAAAATGTAAAGAGAATGCAGCGGTTAAAGTTGTAATTAATTGGGACTGGGCACCCCATTTGCCAGCTCTTTTTGCAAAGTTAATGGATAAGCGGTGTATATGCCACTAGTCCGGTTGGTGAAAGTCTGTCTAAAAGCAAATGACAAGGTTGATATCCGTAACACCACATACTTCCTCATGAGCTAATAAACATTGACACAAATAAGGGATAATAAGTTTCGAATAAAAGGTAGCACACGAAGTATTTTCTTCGAATGGCAGGAAATAACATGTAGTAGGTAGGTATAGTGGACACATACGGCATTGGTTTTGGCTCAAGGTTTTGGATGCACGAGAAGCATTCCCTCTCAGTACAAGGCTTTGGCTAGCAAGGTTATTTGAAGCAAACACAAGTATAAACTATGACAACAAGACGTATATAAAAACATATTGCAAGTATTATAAAACTCTACATTGTCTTCCTTGTTGTTCAAACACCTTTACTAGAAAATATTTAGACCTTAGAGATACCAAACATGCTAACCAAATTTCAACAAGTTTCACGGTAGTTCTTCACTAATAGGTTTTAACTACATGATGTAAAAGCTTAAACATGATCTACTTGAGAGCTCAAAACAATTGCCAAGCACCACAACATACAAGATAACAATCCATAAGAGCATGAAGATCTTTTCATTATACCATCTACCACATTTAGCATTTTCTGTGTCCAACCAAACACCAATCAACTTATTTAAACATAAACTCTCAAAGTAATTAACAATGAAACGAGAGAGTATAACATAAGAGAACTAACAGCTCTAAACTAGAGATGCATGAAAAACAAGAGCTGAAAGCATTGAAGTAACATAGAAGAATACTCAACAAATATAAGTGAAGAATAGGAGTATTCATAAGAAAAAGCGGAGAGTGTCTCTCTCCCACAAAGGAATGCTAGGATCCATTTTATTCAGAGAATGAAAATAACAAAAGCAAAAATAAAAACAAACAGACGCTTCAAGTAAAGCACATAAGATGTGACGGAATTAATATATAGTTTCACTAGAGATGACCTGATAGTTTGTTGATGAAGAAGGGGATGCCTTGGGGGAGTTGATACGTCCATTTTGCATCACTATTTTATATCATAATTTACTGTTATTCATTGATATATTTCATATTTGGAGATGATACTTATGTTATTTCATCTATTTTGCAAGTTTGATGATTATTGGAGGATGAATCACCGGAGTCTGAATTCTGCTGGAAAAAGCACCGACAAGATACAATATTTGCGAAGCTCAGAAAACAAAACCAAGAATACAGAAGTTCCTATTTTTCCAGATGACGAAGGGAGCCAAAAGGAGAGAAAAGCTCTCCGGCAAGCTGAAAAGCTGCCGGGGAAATCCCTTCCCGGAGCGGGGAAATCGTCGCCATCGTCACCGTCATCGAGCTGCACTTCATCGGGATCATCATCACCACCATCTCTGTAACACCCCGGGTATCAACCCTACCTGGCAATGCTACACAAACTTTAAACACATCCCAAGACTGGGGCAAAACTATAAATTTTGGCAGAGTCTACTGTGTCTCTCGAGACATCCATGACAACAAGATAAAGTGTACACCACAATTTCAATCCATGTACATAGCTACAAGGTTCAACGTGACAAAGATAGCTTTCATAACGAAGAAGTCTCACAGTGACCAACTCGGTTGCCACAAAAGGTAAGTGTAACCTCACAGTAAAGGATAAAGCAAGAGCAAAGCTGAGCAAGGTTAAACTAATCTATTTTAAAGAAAGTTGTAATGTGTGGAAGTGGTGTGTTGAAACATGTAGAGGTGCTACTCCCAATCCCATGCATGTCGTCGTCAAAGATACCTATAAACATAGAAGCCACAAGGGTGAGTACAAAGACTCAACAAGTTCATAACAAATAGTAAACCTCACATAAATCAAAACACCAATCCATCATTTAACATCATATAATCATCAACATTCATTAAGATGTCCTACATGCCTATATGCTCATCTCATCTCATTGCGGATACCGGTATCGCTTGAGTGGACACCCGTCGGCATCCACTCACTCCAACTCGTGGAGGGTGCTTCCAATGTGGGTCGCAACCCATCAACGGAAGTCTCATTGTGCCTACCAAAGTAGGTCACTTTAACATCGTCATCATGGGTATGCAAATATGCATAATGTGCACATATCATCTTCATAATCATTATCATCATGCAAATATCATAGACATAAGGACAAGCTTTATAAATAAACCAAGTGAAGAGAGATAAGCAAAATTAACTATCCATCATGAACTTGCCTCAACCGCATGGCAAAAACTGTGGATTGAAAAGACTTTGAACCGGAAGTACCAACACCTGGTATAAAAACATATATTTAATATAATCATCATTTCAATAGCATATAAGTAAAATACCAGGTCGTCCCTAGTTAGACTATTCAGAACAAGAGGCTTCATTTATTTTGTTTCCCTAAACGAGACCAAAGTTGTGTTATCAGCTAATGTCGTAAATATAAATATCAGTGGTGTCACCTGTCACGCATAGAATGATGTATTAGAATAACCATAAACTTACTATCACTAGCATCAGGCACAAACGACTGCTCTTAATTACATCACAGTTGTTGTGGCCTAAGCTTGAAACTAGTAAAACTACTCGTATATTGGCCCATCACATGTATATGACTCACGGTTTGGAACCAGGTGAAGAACAGAAAAGTGCTAGCTATTTTCTACTAATCTATAGCCTTCTTTCTTGTCATGTAAATCGTAAATCTAGAAACTAGATCAAACAACTATATATTGCAATCGATGGATTCTATCCCAATAAAGAAAATGAATAGTTAATTTTCCCTATTACTAGTTAAATCCATGTGATCTGAGAAGGAACGTACCCGAATGCAAATCTGGTGCCAACCAATTAGTGAAAAGGAACACTTCGACCATCTATTTCCCCACATGGGTGTGATGCCAAACTCTAATCCAAGACGCAGACTGATAAGATTGGAAGTCCTGCTCCCTTTCAAGTCCAGGCACGCACAGTACTCCAGAAATTTCTATTCAGGAAAAGTTACAAACCATTCAGGGAACTAACCAATAAGGAGATGGGTGTCTGGCTAGCCACGACGGTGGCGTGACAGCTTGACGGAGACGGACAAGGAGGGCGTCGCGGCCTCCCAGCGGCAGCGACGACCTGACGGTGACGACGTCACAGAACGAGATGACGCAGCGGCGGCAGCCTGAGGGTCGGGCATTGGAAACTTTAGGGCAGAGCCAACGCCGACAACGTCTCGACCCTAGTATACAGGGCAGCTGCAGTACCAGTCCAGCTAGAGCAAATAAGCCCATCCCGGCCCATTATTTCCTTCACATTTAAGAGATAAAGCTTCGTATCTACAGTAGCTTTCTAGTATAAACTGAACAAATGAGCAAAAGGGTGCTACAACGAGCTAGCAAACGCCAAGTCATAAATTCAACTGTGAGTACATCATTTATTCTTTTCTTTGTTCTTTTTTTCTGTACATTACTTTTCACCCACATCCTATTCCCAAATAGTATTAAAATACCCTCATAGTCCTATAATTTTTTTCTTAAGTAAACACAAATAACTATTGTCAAATTTGGGGTATCACATTCTTACCCCCTTAAACAGAATTCGACCCCGAATTATTTCTCATTTTTTTTTACTACTCGCAAACTAAACATGACATGTCAAAATATAGTCATGCGACACGTAACCGCCATGAAAAATTATGGATAGTTCTCGCGCATGAGAGACATCTCCCATGGCACCTCTTGCTCGTTTATTGCAACCAAAGAACTTTCACATACTTAAGCGTCCTAGGCTATGTCACTCTCTTGGACTCTTTGAGTATCCTCACTAGGCAAACCTCAAAGGTTAAATCTTGTTCGATTATCAAGAAAATGCTTTCGACAACATAGAAATGGAACACATTATGCTCACATTTCGTTGACTCGGGCAATTCAAGTCGGTAGGCGAGGTTTCCCATTCATACCACTAAAGTGAAATGTCCAGTGTAGCTCGGACTAAGCTTTTCTTTATATATATTAAATCCTATAACACCTTTAGCAAGGGAAACCCATAAGAGTACATCCTTACCAACTTGAAATTCTAAAGTCAACCTTGTAGAACCAACATAACTCTTTGGCTTGCACTACGCCGCCAACAAATGTTTCCTAATCTCAGCTACCATCTCATTGTTGAACCCAATTTGTTCCAAACACGACCTTCTCACCGGCAGCATTTCAACATAGTGGAGGTCTACACTTTCTTCCATACAGAGCGTTGTAAGGTTCCTTACGTTTGCTAGCCTGATAAATGTTATCATAAGCAAACTCGACAAGTGGCAAGTGATCTTCCCTACTCCCTAGTCAAGATATGACACAACACCTAAACATACCAGAGTTTGGATTTTGGATTGTACGCTATGACTGACGGATTTTTCGATTGTACGCTATGATTGCCATTTATGTATATGGATGAAACCCCCTATTAAGTCTCAATTGCGTACTGAAGGCACTTTGCATGATCTCCCAAAATTTTGATACAAACTTAGCATCCCTAAAGAATGATTATGAGAACCCCTTTCTACCTCATGAACATACGTCTGTACCAAGCCACCTACGGACTCTGCGGTGCTGATTGTAACAAATTAGCAAATTTACTAAGCATGTTCTTGACCACCAAACTCACAGCCTTCCCTCTCCGCATATGCCATTCTACAACCTCCAAGGATTGCTACAATCAAGTAATCTTTATTCTTAGCATTATCTCGCGAAAAAAACCTCACAAGGGGACAAATACTTAGCCACAAGAACTTTCATTCTTTTCCATCAGTTTATTTTTTTCATCTCATGACACTACTTTGTCTCTACAGGATTAACATGGCTAGGGATACGGTGTACCTCACTCAAAAAGTCCTTCACCCTAAAAAAATTTGAGGCGCAAAGGGACTGCCATGAAACTGTAAAGTCTCGGTCCCATCTAAGGAACTCCCTAGTTCTACTTTCCCGAAAGCGCCTCAAGACTTGTTGTAACAGTCTATCATTTTGTTGTGCCTCTCTCAGTCTATCTAGAATTGCCTACTGAAATACGCATTGTGTTATGTCATGTGCTACACCAGTAAAGAAATGATATGCCCACCCATTCAAGATCGGAAACTCGAGGCAATCTATGGTGGGAGGTACAGTTCTGCGGCTAAGAGCATGCACAATCACATCGGTTCCCGCGTTGTGCATAATACTGAGGTCATAAAGCTTTATCATTTTAGCCACCACCTTTTCCTCAAGTTTAACTCCTATGTAAAAAGATATCTAAGACTCTTATGATATTAAAAGTACGACAAGATTCTCCATAAATACAATGTATGTGGATCTTAAGTTCAAAGACCACGATTACACAAGTCCTAGATCATAAGTATGATAGCTCTAATCTTGTTTTTCAATTGGCTAGAGGCATAAGCAATAACCTTACCTTCTCCCGTGAGTACAAACCCAAGTCCACCTGGAGAAACATTAGAGTAAACTGTGAAGCGCTTCTATGGATTGGGAAGGAGAGGATAATATCAAGCACCGGACTATTCTTGGAAATAGAGAACCTATTCTCACATCCATCACTCCACTGGGAATTGAAGTTTAGTTTGGCCATGGCTTGGTGGTAAGAGAAGAATCATTCAAAAAATTCCTATAGTAACATGCCAAGCCCAAGAAGCTTCTTCATTGGCATTGGGAAGGTCTCTACCTGTCCGAAGTTCTGATAAAAACTTTACGAGATTTAACCGAGATGCCATGTTGGTAAACAACATGACCTAGAAAATCCACTACTGAACCTCTTGTTTCTTTAGCTTCACATAAAATTGATTATTTTTGTTTAAGTTCCACAAGCCTGCAAAAATCATGCTCTTCTTCTATCTTTGAAGGTATGAAACTGAGGATATCATCGAAGGACACTATCACGAAGTTATCAAGGAATCTATGTAGCAAGTCTATTGTCTTCATAAAGACGGCAAGGACATCTGTTAGTCCAAAATGCATTACTTCATATTTATAATGCCAACACTAGTGGAGAAAGCACTCTTTTCAATATCATGTTCCACACACAATTTTAATTATAACCAAACCATAGAAAATCTTGGAGCATAACTCCAGTGAGCCGACCAACAAGTCCTCAGTGCAGGATAATGGATATTTGATTTAATCCGTGTTAAGAGAACAGAAATCCACACCTTTTTGCTCACTGCCATCACATTTGATTAAAATGCGCTCTCCAAAGTGAGACACTAGATCGAATCAAATCTTTGGATAACATAAAGTCTAACTGTTCTTCAATTCTTCTTGAAATGGTCTTAACAATCGATAATGAGACATAGAGATAGGCTGGGAATACGGTCAACACAGAACTCATGTACCGCTCTCAAAGAACTTGGAATGACGCATGGTATCTAGGTCAAAATATTTTTCATTATCCTCGGAAAAGCACAAAATTCTTATAAATATTGCATATGTTACATGTCCATTGAATGCTTAGCATTCAACTCTACAACACAACTAGCAAACACGCAAAAACACACATCTGGAACTTTCATGGTGGTCTAAAATGTATTTCTACAAGGTACCAAAGAAATGAAAAACGTTTAGCCTCACATTGTCTCCTACACTTCATAACGGTCGCCTCTACTACAGGTGGAACATCGTAAGATTCTATGGTCTATGCTACCCAAAGACGTCTTTCGACTAATTGAAGGAAAAGGTCAAACACTAATTCACCACTCCAGCGTAACAAGAGATAATAATAAGGGTAAGTGGTATGTGGGCCAATCCATTCCGCACCCAAACCATTAACTCTGTAAGTGAATTGGTGAATCACGCAACACTAACACTCGGGCATCCTCATTTTCTTTGTAAACATATACCATGGGCACGAACCAAGGTTTGAGGTCGACTCCCATATAAAGTTATTGCAAAGACTAAAAAAATCTAATATATTGATCTCACCAGAACGCCTAGGATTAGGTCTAGAAGCACAGTGTTAAAACAAAGAAGTCATTTTGTTGATGGTTAGCGACTTGATCGAGAAAGAGATACCAACGCATGTGAAAGAAGAAAATAACAGAATTGAATGAGACCAGTATAAGGTGTTTACTCTGCAAACAAGGACATCTGAACTATATGGTTGGAAATATTTCATCAACCACAGAAAAGAAACAAACATAGATGCTTCCCCTACTAAGAGACGATCATCAAACCAAGCCAAGAGAAGTTGATGCGCAAGAAAGAATATGTGAAATTGTGAATGTGAGTAAGGAAGACAAGTGGTAAAGGGTCATGGATAAAGAAAAGAGCTTTCTTATATAGGTTGGGATCCAGCTAACTCTTCATACCATTATTTTATCTACTCCCCTACTACAATAGCCACGTCAACAAATTTAGATTTATTATTTTGACTACCAGTACTGTTATCCACGTCATCTTATAGATTATCAATGATCTCTCAAAATGGTCCTTTGGGACAACCTCACCAAATACCTTTTGGATAACCTCACAAAATATCCAAAATTTGACCGGCTCTTAGCGAACCAAACCATAATCACACTTTGAAGCCAGAAATTAAATATTTCAACTATCTCCTCGTAAGTCCAACAGTAAAAAAAATCTAAATCTACAATCCTTCTTGATGTTGGCTAAATGATTCAATCTTCGTCTTGGTATCCACACTTTCATTAAACTAGCATAAAAGATCAAATATTTTTATTCTAGTGTTAAACTCTTCAGCCAACAAGAGTCTTTCTATTTCTCTCTAGTCAATTACACACCAGAGGAGAACACTAAAACCTGAAGCAAGGCGTAAGCCTCTCATGGCAAGAGCCTTCCAACACACACAATTTTAATTATAGATATAGCAGAAGCGTAAATGCAATGCATAACCCAAGCCCATCCTACTGTGAACCAGTGTGTCAAGTTTTATGTTATTTGTCAAAACTAAGACAAGTTTTAATTGTTTAAACATAAATTATCCTAATTCCAGAGACCTAAAGCCTAGGCTCTGATACCAACTGTAACACCCCGGGTATCAACCCTACCTGGCAATGCTACACAAACTTTAAACACATCCCAAGACTGGGGCAAAACTATAAATTTTGGCAGAGTCTACTGTGTCTCTCGAGACATCCATGACAACAAGATAAAGTGTACACCACAATTTCAATCCATGTACATAGCTACAAGGTTCAACGTGACAAAGATAGCTTTCATAACGAAGAAGTCTCACAGTGACCAACTCGGTTGCCACAAAAGGTAAGTGTAACCTCACAGTAAAGGATAAAGCAAGAGCAAAGCTGAGCAAGGTTAAACTAATCTATTTTAAAGAAAGTTGTAATGTGTGGAAGTGGTGTGTTGAAACATGTAGAGGTGCTACTCCCAATCCCATGCATGTCGTCGTCAAAGATACCTATAAACATAGAAGCCACAAGGGTGAGTACAAAGACTCAACAAGTTCATAACAAATAGTAAACCTCACATAAATCAAAACACCAATCCATCATTTAACATCATATAATCATCAACATTCATTAAGATGTCCTACATGCCTATATGCTCATCTCATCTCATTGCGGATACCGGTATCGCTTGAGTGGACACCCGTCGGCATCCACTCACTCCAACTCGTGGAGGGTGCTTCCAATGTGGGTCGCAACCCATCAACGGAAGTCTCATTGTGCCTACCAAAGTAGGTCACTTTAACATCGTCATCATGGGTATGCAAATATGCATAATGTGCACATATCATCTTCATAATCATTATCATCATGCAAATATCATAGACATAAGGACAAGCTTTATAAATAAACCAAGTGAAGAGAGATAAGCAAAATTAACTATCCATCATGAACTTGCCTCAACCGCATGGCAAAAACTGTGGATTGAAAAGACTTTGAACCGGAAGTACCAACACCTGGTATAAAAACATATATTTAATATAATCATCATTTCAATAGCATATAAGTAAAATACCAGGTCGTCCCTAGTTAGACTATTCAGAACAAGAGGCTTCATTTATTTTGTTTCCCTAAACGAGACCAAAGTTGTGTTATCAGCTAATGTCGTAAATATAAATATCAGTGGTGTCACCTGTCACGCATAGAATGATGTATTAGAATAACCATAAACTTACTATCACTAGCATCAGGCACAAACGACTGCTCTTAATTACATCACAGTTGTTGTGGCCTAAGCTTGAAACTAGTAAAACTACTCGTATATTGGCCCATCACATGTATATGACTCACGGTTTGGAACCAGGTGAAGAACAGAAAAGTGCTAGCTATTTTCTACTAATCTATAGCCTTCTTTCTTGTCATGTAAATCGTAAATCTAGAAACTAGATCAAACAACTATATATTGCAATCGATGGATTCTATCCCAATAAAGAAAATGAATAGTTAATTTTCCCTATTACTAGTTAAATCCATGTGATCTGAGAAGGAACGTACCCGAATGCAAATCTGGTGCCAACCAATTAGTGAAAAGGAACACTTCGACCATCTATTTCCCCACATGGGTGTGATGCCAAACTCTAATCCAAGACGCAGACTGATAAGATTGGAAGTCCTGCTCCCTTTCAAGTCCAGGCACGCACAGTACTCCAGAAATTTCTATTCAGGAAAAGTTACAAACCATTCAGGGAACTAACCAATAAGGAGATGGGTGTCTGGCTAGCCACGACGGTGGCGTGACAGCTTGACGGAGACGGACAAGGAGGGCGTCGCGGCCTCCCAGCGGCAGCGACGACCTGACGGTGACGACGTCACAGAACGAGATGACGCAGCGGCGGCAGCCTGAGGGTCGGGCATTGGAAACTTTAGGGCAGAGCCAACGCCGACAACGTCTCGACCCTAGTATACAGGGCAGCTGCAGTACCAGTCCAGCTAGAGCAAATAAGCCCATCCCGGCCCATTATTTCCTTCACATTTAAGAGATAAAGCTTCGTATCTACAGTAGCTTTCTAGTATAAACTGAACAAATGAGCAAAAGGGTGCTACAACGAGCTAGCAAACGCCAAGTCATAAATTCAACTGTGAGTACATCATTTATTCTTTTCTTTGTTCTTTTTTTCTGTACATTACTTTTCACCCACATCCTATTCCCAAATAGTATTAAAATACCCTCATAGTCCTATAATTTTTTTCTTAAGTAAACACAAATAACTATTGTCAAATTTGGGGTATCACAATCTCCACCGCCGACACCGTCATCTCCATCGTTCCACTCCGTTCCCGCTGTAACATCTAGGGCTGAATCTTGTGCATTTGATAGGGGAAACTCTCCCGGTGTTGATTACTATTGTTATTGATGCTATTGGGTGGAACCGTTGAATTAAGGTTTATGTTCAGATTGTTACCCATCATTATATCATCTCTGATCATGATCCATATGATGTGTTGTGAGTAGTTCGTTTAGTTCTTGAGGACATGGGAGAAGTCTAAATGTTAGTAGTGAACTATGTTGAGTAATATTTAATGGTTTGATATTTAAGTTGTGGTGCTATTCTTCTAGTGGTGTCATGTGAACGTCGACTACATGAGACTTCACCTTTATGGGCCTAGGGGAATGCATTGTGTATTCGAATATTAATTGTGGGGTTGCAGGAGTGACAGAAACCTAAACCCCCGTTGGTATCTCGATGCATGAGGGATGGTAGGATCTCAGAGTTTAAGGCGGTGGTTAGATTTATCTTAATTACTTTCTTGTATTTGTGGATGCTTGCAAGGGGTATAATCACAAGTATGTATTAGTCCTAGTAAGGGCGGTGCATTAGCATACGTTCACCCACACAACACTTATCGAAACACTAAAGATTAATCATCCATATGAAGCGAAAGCACTAGACATAAATCCCGTGTGTCCCCAGGAACGTTTGGTCATCATAAGTAAACAAACCGGCTTGTCCTTTGCTCTAAAAAGGATTGGGCCACTCGCTGCAATTATTATTGCCGCGCTCTATTTACTTGCACTTTATTTATCTGCATTATCAAAAACTCCTAAAAACTTGTCTGCTAGTGTTTACAGTGAAATTCTCATCAAAACTGCTTGTCAGCACCTTCTGCTCCTCGTTGGGTTCGACCCTCTTATTTATCGAAAGTACTACGATACACCCCCCATACTTGTGGGTCATCAAGACTATTTTCTGGCGCCGTTGCCGGGGAGTGAAGCGCTATTGGTAAGTGGAATTGGTAAGGAAAACTTTAGCTGTAAGTGCTGTTTTTATTTCTGTCTCCTAATTTGCTTAATTATGGAGAGAGGATCTATTTTGGAAAGGCTTCTACCACTGCTGAGGTAGAAAATGAGGCGTCACCTGATGAAATAGTGCCATTTAAAATACCTATGAAAATTATTGATCGTGTTATGGATAACCTCTATGAAGGGGATGGAACTATCCACCCCGGTGATCATTTACTGTTTTTACATGAATTATGCGAGTTGTTCAAGTGTGCAGGTATTACAATGGACAAAGTTAGGAAGAAATTATTCTCCATATCACTTACTGGGAGAGCTGCGCATTGGTATAAATTGTTGAAGAACAGGAGTTCTCTTGGATGGGAGGAAATTGTACCTCTCTTTTACTCTAAATTTTATCCTCCAAGTGAGATTCACCAAGATCGGAATTCTATATATAATTTCTGGCCTCATGATGGAGAAAGTATTGCCCAAGCTTGGGGGAGATTGAAGTCACTAATGCTCAAATGCCCCATTCATGAGCTTCCTGGTAATATTATTGTTGATAACTTCTATGCAAGACTCTTTTTTGAAGATAAAACATTATTGGATACTTCTTGTGCTGGATCATTCACTCGTAATAAAGAAGAGTTTAAGTGGGATCTTCTTGATCATATTGAAGAGAATACTGAAGCATGGGAGAACGACAAAGGTAGGGAGTCAGGTATGCAATATGACTTCGAATGCATTAAAACTTTCATGAATACCGATGCATTTCGAAATATTAATAATGCTTATGGTCTTGACTCTCAAGTTGTTGCAAATTATTATAAATCCTTTGCTGCTTATTTCGGTTTGCCCAAGGAGGGCTTTGAAAAATATCATGAACCTTATAAAGATAAATCTATTGCTCCTATAACTAAAAGCATTGAAGTTAATACTGTTGATCATATTATTCCTGAGCCTTATATTGAAAAAATCCCTTTTCCTGTTGAAGTGAAGGAACATTCTGTTATGGCTAGTGTTGTTAACAAAAGTGCAAAGAAAGCTATAGAACCTGATGAGCAAATTAAAATTGAAACTCCTGTGGCTATAGTTAAAGATCTTGTTACTAAGAATGTTGGAGATGAGTATATTATATTTTGTGAAGATGCTTCTAATGTTGTTTCTCATCCTAAAAGTTCAAGGAAAACTAGTGTTCCTGTGTTATCTGTTAAAATTGGTGATCATTGCTATTATGGTTTATGTGAAATTGTTGCA
This sequence comes from Poa annua, assembly GCA_026929855.1. Lineage (NCBI taxonomy): Eukaryota > Viridiplantae > Streptophyta > Magnoliopsida > Poales > Poaceae > Poa > Poa annua. The sequence goes on from CM049434.1 coordinate 61,472,131, forward strand.
AGTTCAAGTGCTATTCCTTATGAGCTTTATAGAGAAATTATGCATGAGATTGGTTCTTGTGAACTTGAAGAAATTGATGTGGTTATTCAATTTGCTAATAGAGAAACTATCTCTCCGATTGGTATTGTTAGAGATGTTGAAGTTTTATGTGGTAAGACTAAATATCCTGCTGATTTTCTCGTGCTTGGTGCAGCTGCTAGTAAGACTTGTCCTATCATTTTTGGTAGACCTTTTCTAAATACTTGTGGTGCTGTTATAGATTGTAAGAAAGAGAAAATCTTTACTAAGTTTGCTGGTGATTCATATGAATTCAATTTTTCGAAATTTGCTAAGACCCCTTATGAAACCGAATTACCCAATGAGGATTTTAGAGTAGAACAACTTGCCTCTATTGCTCTTGCTCCTAACAATGTTCTGCAGCAATTTATGGAAGATCATGAAAGTGAAGTCTTTATGGAAGAAAGGAATGAACTTGATGAAATATTCCTCCGTCAACCTATTCTTAAACATAATTTACAGGTGGAAGACTTGGGTAAAACACTTCCACCTAAAGAGGATCCTGTCTTTGATTTAAAACCTTTGCCTGATAATCTTAAGTATGCTCACATTGATGATAAGAAAATATATCCTGCTATTATTCGTGCTAACCTTTCAGGTAAAGAAGAGGAAAGATTATTGGAAGTATTGAAGAAACACCGTGGAGCTATGGGTTATACTTTGGATGATTTAAAAGGGATTTCTCCTCCTATATGTCAACATTCTATTAATATGGAGCCTGATGCAAAGCCAGTTGTTGAACATCAACGCCGTTTAATACCCAAGATGAAGGAAGTGGTAAGAAATGAAAGAAGTGAGCCCAGCTCATTTGGCTAGTGGAGTGGATGTACAACCCAGCCCCCCAGGTTCAAGTCCTCACGGACGCGAATTTGGGTTCTTATTATTTAAAAAAAATCGCTGTGGGGGCTTCCCCCACCGCTTTCCTTAAAAAAAAGTGGTAAGAAATGAGGTATTAAAACTTCTTGATGCTGGTATTATTTATCCTATTGTTGACAGTAGATGGGTTAGTCATGTGCACTGTGTCCCTAAGAAAGGTGGAATTACTGTTGTGCCTAATGATAATGATGAGCTTATTCCTCAAAGAGTAGTTGTTGGTTATAGAATGTGCATTGATTTTAGAAAGGTTAATAAAGTTACTAAGAAGGATCATTATCCATTGCTGTTAAAACTCAAGATGTTAGAGAGATTAGCCAATAAAACTCACTTTTGCTTTCTTGATGGTTATTCTGGTTTCTCTCAAATTGCTGTTAAAACTCAAGATCAAGAGAAAACCACATTTACTTTTCCTTATGGTACTTATGCTCATAGACGTATGCCTTTTGGTTTATGTAATGCTCCTGCTACTTTTCAAAGATGCATGTCTGCTATCTTTCATGGTTTTGTGAGGAAATTGTGGAGGTGTTCATGGACGATTTCTCCGTCTATGGTACTTCTTTTGATAATTGCTTGCACAATCTTGATAAAGTTTTGCAGAGATGTGAAGAAACTAATCTTGTTCTTAATTGGAAGAAATGTCACTTTATGGTTAATGAAGGAATTGTTCTTGGACATAAAATTTCTGAAAGAGGTATTGAAGTTGATAGAGCCAAAGTGGAGGCAATAGAGAAAATGCCTTGCCCCAGAGATGTTAAAGGTATTCGTAGTATTCTTGGTCATGCTGGTTTCTATCGAAGGTTTATTAAAGATTTTGATAAGGTATCAAAGCCTCTTACTAATCTCTTGCAAAAAGATGTACCATTTGTTTTTGATGATGATTGTAAGGAAGCTTTTGAAACTCTTAAGAAGGCTTTAATAAGTGCTCCTATTGTTCAACCACCTGATTGGAATTTACCATTTGAAATTATGTGTGATGCTAGTGATTTTGCTGTTGGTGCTGTTCTTGGACAAAGAGTAGATAAGAAGTTAAATGTTATTCATTATGCTAGTAAGACTCTTGATTCTGCTCAAAAGAATTATGCTACAACTGAAAAAGAATTTCTAGCTGTTGTTTTTGCTTGTGATAAATTTAGACAATATATTGTTGATTCTAAAGTTATTATTCATACTGATCATGCTGCAATTAGATACCTTATGGAAAAGAAAGATGCAAAGCCTAGGCTTATTAGATGGGTATTACTTTTGCAAGAATTTTATTTTCATATTGTAGATAGGAAAGGTGCTGAAAATCCTGTTGCTGATAATCTGTCTAGATTGGAAAACATTGCATATGATCCTATTCCTGTTAATGATAGTTTTCCAAACAAACAATTAGCTGCAATAAGGGTGAGTTCACGAGATAGTCCTTGGTACGCTGATTATGCTAACTTTATTGTTTCGAAGTATCTGCCTCCAACCTTTTCGGCTCAACAAAGAAGAAAATTCTTTTATGACTTGAGGCATTATTTTTGGGATGACCCACACTTATATAAAGAAGGAGTGGATGGTATTATGCGAAGATGTGTTCCAGAGTATGAACAAAAAGAGATATTGAGAAAATGCCATAGTAGTGCTTATGGAGGACATCACGCTGGAGATAGAACTGCACAAAAGGTTCTACAATCAGGTTTTTATTGGCCTACTCTCTTTAAAGATGCAAGAAAGTTTATTTTATCTTGTGATGAATGTCAAAGAGTTGGTAATATCTCTAGACGTAATGAAATTCCTATGAATTATTCTCTTGTTATTGAACCATTTGATTGTTGGGGATTTGACTTTATGGGGCCTTTCCCTTCTTCAGAAGGTAATACACATATACTTGTTGCTGTTGATTATGTTACTAAATGGGTAGAAGCTATACCTACTAAAAGTGCTGATGGTGAGACATCATTAAAAATGCTTCAAGATATTATTTTCCCTAGGTTTGGTGTTCCTAGATATCTCATGACTAATGGAGGTTCTCATTTTATTCATGGTGGTTTTAGAAAAGTTCTTGCTAAATATGGTGTTAATCATAGAATTGCTTCAGCTTATCATCCTCAAACTAGTGGGCAAGTAGAATTATCAAATAGAGAAATTAAATCTATCTTGCAAAAGACTGTTAATAGAACGAGGAAGAATTGGGCTAGTAAATTAAATGATGCATTATGGGCTTATAGAACTGCTTATAAAAATCCCATGGGTATGTCTCCTTATAAAATGGTCTATGGAAAAGCTTGTCACTTGCCTTTAGAATTAGAACACAAGGCTTATTGGGCAGTGAGAGAACTAAATAGAGATTTTAAACTTGCCGGTGAGAAAAGATTACTTGATTTGAGTTCTTTAGATGAATGGAGAAGTAAGGCCTATGAAAATGCTGAACTCTTTAAAGAAAAAGTTAAGAATTGGCATGATAGGAGAATCCTTAAGAGAGAGTTTCATGTTGGTGAGAAAATTCTATTGTATAGCTCTCGTCTTAGATTCTTTGCAGGGAAATTACTCTCCAAGTGGGAAGGACCATATGTTATCGTGGAAGTGTTTCGTTCGGGTGCAACAAAAATTGCTTCACTTAAAGATGACTCTACACAAGTGGTAAATGGACAAAGACTCAAGCATTATATTTCTGGAGATTCTTATATTGAAGATGTTGATATTATTCAAGCAATTACTCCGGAAGCTTTTATTAAAGAACATATTTCTGAGTCTTCAGAAGCTGAATTCGAAAAGGTACAGTTTCGGTAAGAAAAAGTTCGCGAATTTAATTTTGGAAGATGCAGTATTTATTTTTAGAAAATATGGAAAAATACAAGACCAAAACGAGCACGAGACGGTGCCCGAGGCACCGCCATCAGGTGCTAGCGCGGGCCCCAGCCTGGCCGCGCCAGCACATGATGACAGGGCCTCGGAGTCCGTCTCCTACTCGATTTCTCCCTGTTGCCTTCCTTTTGTTGCGTTTATTTTTGCTATATAATCTCCTGAGACCCCCGAGGTCCGTATATCGTGTTTTCGACGTGTTTTTGTTTCGATCTGCTTCTGTCCAGATGTCGTCTCAGGGATCTTGTTCTGAAGACTACGCGCTTCGTCGCCGATGCAAACTCCTTCAAGATCTTGATCAAGGGTCTTTTGTTGGATGGGCGGACGATGATAAGGTGAAGGCTAGGCGCAAGGACATGGACGAAAGCGTCATGGAGGAAGTGAAGAAGATGCAGTCGGCCAAAAGAGATCGCTCAAGGACGAGGACTCGCAAGCCCACCTTTGTGGGATCAATTAAAGCCCAACGTGCTTTTTCTCATAACATGCAGGGGGCAATACCACCTGTTCCGGATCTTAGCTCTTTTCCAGATGTGGCCGATGCTCTCCGAGTCACAGATCAGTTTTGCGATCAGTACCGAGTCCTGAGGATGGAAGTGGATATACTTCAAGAGGAGAACAACAGGCTTCGCAAGATGTTGGAGAGTTACCTTACTCCACTCCGAGTCGTCCCTCCATCACCACCGAAGGAGTAATTCGTCATCAGTATTGGCATCTCCCTTGTCTTGTTCCAAGCTTGGGGGGAGTGCCGCGGTATCACACCATTATCTTTTATATTTTACCTTTTAGTAGTGTCATATCATGAGTAGGGAAGTTATATTATATGATGGTTTGCAATGTGGAAGTATCTCTTTTTTAGTTGTTATTCTATCTATGTATCCCTTGGTGTGAGTTGCCGTTATGGAATATTAATGAGAAGTGTTATCATTTACTTTCTGCACACCTTATTTTAGTTTGCAACTTCTATCATATATGATTGATCTTGTTATTAGTATTTGCATCACTTTGGGAACATATAGTAAATCTTTTGGTTTTCGCAAACTTAGCATTGGTCAGTAGCTACAATACTTTGAGACTGGGGAGAAAAAGGAACTACATGTAGACATATTATTCAATGATCTTTCTCACTTGTAGCTAATAAGTTTAGTATTCACAATTTAAAATTGTTTGTGCTTCCAAGTAAGAATTGCATGATTGTTCTTTACTACATGTATGTTTGTTTGTATCCTTCAACTCTTATGCTTGCTACTCAACCTTGCTAGCCAAAGACCCGTATCGAGAGGGAATGCTTCTCATACATCCAAACCTTCAGCCAAAACCCTTGTCACTTGTGTCCACCATACCTACCTATTATGTGGTATTTTGCGCCACTCCAAGTAAATACTTCATGTGCTACCTTTATTCAAAACTACTATCCTTTATTTGTGTCAATGTTTATTAGCTCATGAGGAAATAATAGTTGAGTTTGTTATCTTCCATGCTAATCAAGTAACCCTTGACTTGCATGCTCCATATGCTCGTCACTAATATTGCAAAGAGCTGGTTAGACCATTATAATATCAAAAGGTTGAGAAAGTTGAAAATAGACACTCCTCCATGGTTTGAGATTGATTGGTGGGCACCCGAGGATTCGGTTAGCCATGGCTTGTGTAAGCAAAGGTTGGGAGGAGTGTCAAGTTATATAAGTGCATATTATAAATGCTTGTTACTAAATAATCGGAACCGCTCTCAACTTGCTTAGTATGGAAGATAACAAGAACTCTATTACCATTCGTTGACAACGACAAACACCGCTCAAAAACTTACTTTGATGCTCTCTATATGATTTCAAAACCTATAAAACTAAAAGATCTAGCACATGCTTGTATCTCTGCTTCCCTCTGTGAAGGGCCTATCTTTTACTTTATGTTGAGTAAGTAAACCTATCCCCTTCTATCTTAAGAAAGCATTTGATTTGATTGTGATTCAACCATTTATACATTTGTATTGTTAAGCATGTCTTTTATTCTTCCTTGTTTAGCACATTGTTGTTACCTAATAAATATAACTTTTGGAGTTAGCAACTAATAAAGAGGGCTGTTTTGTAGAGTAAGCTCAATATGTTCATTGTTCTCTGACCAAGAACGAAGTTTGCCAACACCAACTATGGTTTTCTCTATGTACCTTATTGTGATTTCCCTTTACTTGTTACAAGTTGAGTTATATGAACGGAGTTGATATCTAAGATGATTTGTGTATTAATATATGTGATGCTTCTTGTCCGTATATTCTTTATCGACACTTCACTCCATAAACATGTGGTCATGTTTACTGAGTTCAGCTTGCGCTTGGGGACAAGCGAGGTCTAAGCTTGGGGGGAGTTGATACGTCCATTTTGCATCACTATTTTATATCATAATTTACTGTTATTCATTGATATATTTCATATTTGGAGATGATACTTATGTTATTTCATCTATTTTGCATGTTTGATGATTATTGGAGGATGAATCACCGGAGTCTGAATTCTGCTGGAAAAAGCACCGACAAGATACAATATTTGCGAAGCTCAGAAAACAAAACCAAGAATACAGAAGTTCCTATTTTTCCAGATGACGAAGGGAGCCAAAAGGGGAGAACCAGGTGGGCCCCAGCGGGCCCACATGAGGTCCCGGCGCGGCTCCCCTTGCTGCCGCGCCAGCACCCTGTGAGGCCGCCCTGGCCACCTCTGGCAGCGCCCTTTCGCGTACTTCATCCCCCCGAAAACGTAAGACTCGGGGGATCGACCAGAAACAGAGCCGCCGCCTCCACGAGGCGGAAACCACCGAGAGAGAAAAGCTCTCCGGTAGGCTGAAAAGCTGCCGGGGAAATCCCTTCCCGGAGGGGGGAAATCGTCGCCATCGTCACCGTCATCGAGCTGCACTTCATCGGGATCATCATCACCACCATCTCCACCGCCGACACCGTCATCTCCATCATTCCACTCCGTTCCCGCTGTAACATCTAGGGCTGAATCTTTTGCATTTGATAGGGGAAACTCTCCCGGTGTTGATTACTATTGTTATTGATGCTATTGGGTGGAACCGTTGAATTAAGGTTTATGTTCAGATTGTTACCCATCATTATATCATCTCTGATCATGATCCATATGATGTGTTGTGAGTAGTTCGTTTAGTTCTTGAGGACATCGGAGAAGTCTAGATGTTAGTAGTGAACTATGTTGAGTAATATTTAATGGTTTGATATTTAAGTTGTGGTGCTATTCTTCTAGTGGTGTCATGTGAACGTCGACTACATGACACTTCACTTCTATGGGCCTAGGGGAATGCATTGTGTATTCGAATATTAATTGTGGGGTTGCCGGAGTGACATAAACCTAAACCCCTGTTGGTATCTCGATGCATGAGGGATGGTAGGATCTCAGAGTTTAAGGTTGTGGTTAGATTTATCTTAATTATTTTCTTGTATTTGCGGATGCTTGCAAGGGGTATAATCACAAGTATGTATTAGTCCTAGGAAGGGCGGTGCATTAGCATAGGTTCACCCACACAACACTTATCGAAACACTAAAGATTAATCATCCATATGAAGCGAAAGCACTAGACATAAATCCCGTGTGTCCTCAGGAACGTTTGGTCATCATAAGTAAACAAACCGGCTTGTCCTTTGCTCTAAAAAGGATTGGGCCACTCGCTGCAATTATTATTGCCGTGCTCTATTTACTTGCACTTTATTTATCTTCATTATCAAAAACTCCTAAAAACTTGTCTGCTAGTGTTTGCAGTGAAATCCTCATCAAAACTGCTTGTCAGCACCTTCTGCTCCTCGTTGGGTTCGACACTCTTATTTATCGAAAGTATTACGATACACCCCCTATACTTGTGGGTCATCAGCATCCCCAAGCTTAGGCTTTTTCATCTTCTTGATCACATCATATCATCCTCTCTCTTGATCCTTGAAAACTTCCTCCACACCAAACTCAAAGTAAACTTCATTAGAGGGTTAGTGCATAATCAAAAATTCTCATATTCTGCATGGAAAAAATCATTACACATGCTACTGGACATTAGCTACAGCCACTGGTATTTTGTGGAGCAAAAAGATCCACTCAAAAACAACAAAAGGAGCAATGCAAAATAAATGGCAGAATCTGTCAAAAACATAACAGTCCGTAAAGGCGAATTTTTTCGAGGCACTTAACTTGCTCAAATCAGAAAACTCAAAAACTAATGAAAGTTGCGTACATATCTGAGGATCACGCACAGAAAATATCAGATTTTTTCGATTTTTCTGTAAGGAGTTATGAATTAAACGGTGGACAGCAGAAAACTGTTCCTGCGCAGAAATCCAAATCTAGCATCAACTTTCTACTAGAGGCTTAACTTGACACAATAATGCGATAAAATAAAGATACAAAGGAATTTCTACAGAGGTAGACATGTTACTTGACTCAATATAAAAATAAAATAACAGAAATAAAAAGTGGGTTGTCTCCCATAGGCGCTTTTCTTTAACGCCTTTCAGCTAGGCATAGAAAGTGTAACTCAAGTGTTATCCAAATCAAGAACAGAAATCCTATCAACTATGCATTGTATTTTACCTATATAAGGTTCAGAGGTTCCTCTTTCATTACTTTTAGGTTTACTACATTCATCAAATGGGTTTTGAGGGACAATCCAATCAAAATTTTCTTCCAAGGCTTAATGCATAGCTACAAGTTTAACAGGTATTGGTACTTTAATTTCTTCCCTCTTTGTAGGTTCGGTTTTCCCCAATTTTTCAAGTGCATTAATAACATCTACACATGAGCCTAGCATATTGAAATGATCAAAGACTTTCCTAGCTTCTATAGCAACATCACCAAATTCTTTAAGCAAGGTTTCCATAATGAAATCTTTCTTTTCAGCATTTTTAACATCATGAAGGTTAAGAAACATTTGTTGTATTATGGCGTGAAGGTTAACAAACCTAGCCTCTAATATGTGAACTAAAGAAACAGCAGCAGTTTCGTAATTTGGAGCAAGTTCTGCTATGGATCTATCCTCAAGATCTTTATGTTTACTAACATGATTAAAGAATTCTTCTATGCTCTCTTTTCCAACTATAGAACCACTACCTACTGACAGGTCTTCCAGGGTGTACTTAGGGAGCAACATTTTAGCAAAATTAAAACTGAACCGAAATAAAAATATAAATGGAAGTAACTAATTTTTTTGTATTTTTGATAATAAACAAACAAGACAGTAATAAAAATAAACTAAGCAAGACAATAACAAAATAAAAAGATTGGGTGTAAGAGACTCCCCTCGCAGAAGAGCTTGATCTCCCCGGCAATGGCGCCAGAAAAATGCTTGATTACTGAGTTGAAGATCTTCTTCTCAGCAGTTGGGAAACCCCAAGAGGAAGGTGTGAAGCAGTGCAGCAGCAAGTTTCCCTCAGTTATGAAACCAAGGTTATCAATCCAGCAGGAGATGAAGATTCTTTTGAAGGTTGTTGGCGGCGCCGTTTACGATAACCAACGCGGAACCTGCACACAACACAACCAAGATACTTTGCCCAAACTTAACAGTGAGGTTGTCAATCTCACTGGCTTGCTGTAAACAAAGGGTTAAACGTATGGTGTGGAAAATGATGTTTGTTTGCAGAGAATGAAAGTAACAGTTTGCAGTATGTTGGATTATCAATGTAAAGAAAAATGACCGGGGTCCACAGTTCACTAGTGGTGTCTCTCCATAAATAATAATAGCATACCTGAGGGTAAACAAATTACAGCTGGGCAATTGACAAAATAAAGAACTGCATAATAATGCATATACTAGTCATGGTGTCTAGTGTGAGATTCATTTGGGCATTACAACATGATATATAGACCGTTATCCAACTGCATCTATGACTAATAATCCACCTTCCGGATAGCATCCGCAACACCTTTCAGTATTAAGTTGCAAGCAACAGATTATTGCATTAAGCAAAGTGTGTAATGTAAGTAGCACAATTATCCTTAGACAAAGAACTACTGTTTTATCCCTAGTAGCAACAGTACATTCACAATCTTAGAGGTTGCTGTCACTCCCCCAGATTAAATGAAGACATGAATCCACTATAGAGCATAAATACCCCCTCTTGTAATCACAAGCATCTACTTGGCCAGAGCATCTACTAGCAACGGAGAGCATGCAAGATCATAAATAACACACACGTAATATATTATGAAGCAAATGATATAGTACTCAATATTCATTGGATCCCAGCAAACACAACATGTAGCATTAAATAAAGATGATCTTGATCATGATAGGCAGCTCACAAGATCTAAACATGATGGCACAATAGGAGAAGACAACCATCTAGCTACTGCTATGGACCCGTAGTCCAAGGATGAACTACTCACGCATCAGTCCGGAGGCGGGCATGGTGATGTAGAGCCCTCCGGTGATGATTCCCCTCGCCGGCAGGGTGCCGGGAAGAGCTTCTAAACCCTCCCGAACTAGGGTTGACGACGGCGGCGGTTCCGTAATGTTTTCTGGAAAAGTGTTCATGTGTTTAGGGTTTTCCCGTCGGGGGGTCTTTATAGGCGAAAGGGCGAAAGAGGTGGAGCCCCGAGGGGCCCACACCACGTGGTGGCGCGGCCAAGGAGCCTGCCGCGCCTCCACCAGGTGAGGTCGCCTCGTGGCCCCCCTCTGTTTCCTCTTCGGTGTTCTGGATGCTTCCGGGGAAAATAGGGACTTTGGCTTTTGTTTCGTGCAATTCCGAGAATATTTCCTTAACAGTTTTTCTGAAACCAAAAACAGCAGAAATAGGGAACTGGCACTGTGGCATCTTGTTAATAGGTTAGTCCCAGAAAATGCATAAAAACCATATAAAGTGTATATAAAACATGTAGCAATGGGTATAATATAAGCATGGAACATTAGAAATTATAGATACGTTGGAGACGTATCAGAGTTGGCCATGAAGGAGAAGGGCTTCTGGTTCTGATTGGATCGCTGACAAAAAGGGTGGTTATTGGTGCGGCCATGGAGGTCGTATGCGTCCCACGTCGGAGGGCCACCTCACAGTCCGTGGCCACCTCCTCCAGGCCGGTGTCGCCCCACTGCCGTGTCCACCCTCCTCCGGCGCGGGTAGCTTCCTTCTAGCCGTGGCCATGGTTCCCAAATCGAGCACATCTACGACGCTCGTCCGTGGAGGCGGGAGCTTGGGGTGTGAAGGAAGGGTGGTTTCGAGAGCTCCCCACCGCCAAGGTCAAGTCAGGAGAGGAGAATCGACCATGGAGGCGACCGGAGCTTCGGAAGGAGATGGTGCCTTGAGGATCTGGAGGAGTTGCTGGGAGGAGGTGGTGTGGTCGTCTCATCTGGGCGGGGCACTGTCCGAAGATGGATGCGCGCCGGTGGGCGGATGTGGAGGCGGGACAGAGAGAGACAGCCTGAGGTGGAGGCGGGGCAGAGAAACGGCTGGAGACAGAGGATCGGAGGCGGGGGTGGTGCGTGAGTTGGGGAGGATGCGCATTCTGGGTGCTTCGTCGGACGGCTAGTGAAGCTGTCTCTGATCGGTCCAGATAGCGGCGCTAAGAGGTACTCCTTCCGTTTTCTTTTTTATAAGACGTTCTATATAGGTTTGCTCATTATATTTTGCATCTAGTCTATCTTTAGTATGTAGGTTCATTCATTTTGGTTTGTATCTAGCCAACTTTAAACTATCCAGAGCAAACAAGAGGACAAGGCCTCAAAAAGAAAAAAAGATACAACTCAAACCATGCCGGCCTCCGAGGCCGCGCCCCACACGGGTCGACGACCAAGTTGTCCAAGCAACCAAGACCGACACCAAAACCCCCAAACGGAGGAGAGAGTCCGGAGCCGCCGCTCCGACATCCACGCCGGCCCCAAAGCCGCGCTCCACACGGGTCGACGACCAAGACGCCCAAGCGACCAAAGGCGACACCGAACAACCTCGACGCAACATGGAGGAGGTGGCCTCAACACCTCACAGTGGAGGCGATGCTTCCGGAGCCGCCGCTCCGACATCCACGCCAGCCCCTAGGCTGCGCCCCACACGAGCCGGCAACCAAGACGTGTAAACGACCCAAGTCGACACTCCACTACCTCAACGCAGCACAACGAAGGCGAAGCCTGGAGCCGCCGCTCCGGCATCCACGCCATCCCCAAGGCCGCGCACCCCCAAGCCGAGGGCGAAAACCCGCCACCGCCACCCACCAGCATTCCGCAGATACCGCTGGCCGGTGGACCATCCAAGACGAGGCCTCAAGAGGCAAAACGACGCCGAAGCGCCACCCTCACCCGATCCGGCGAAGGATCAAGGGTTTCCCCCGGAGAACCCGACAGGGAGAAAGCTACACCACCACCTCAATGACGCCTTCAAGAAGGGCGCGGCGTCCGAGGCGTCGCCGTCGTCGGCCCAGTTGACAACGGGGCCAAGGCTTTCGCCCAGCACTGGTTCACAAACCCCACAAACCGCCCACGAAAGATCGGCCAGTCCACCGTCACCGCAACGCACAACCACCGCGACAACCTCCCGCCACGGTAGGCGCCATGCCGACTGCGACCCGGTCGCAGCCGCAGCTGGGGCCGCCGCCCCAGCCTCCACCTTCCCGGCCACGCCCAGCCAAAGCCACAGGTGCAGCACCGAAGACGCCCTCCGCAACCACACCGCGTCGCCGCCGAAGCCGGGCCGGCCCCCGCGACCCAGATGGGGCCCGCACGGGCCTTGCCAGAGGACAGCGCCGCCGCTGCGCGTCCCTGGCCGCATCCTGCGCCGCACCAAGCGGCACTGCAGGAGCACGCCGCGGCCGACCGAGCACCTCAGCCCACGCCGCCGCGACGCCGGCGTGTCCGACCTGTCGCCCACACGGCCAGGTCCGAGCTCGCCCCCACCAGATCCGGGCACGAAGGCCCCGGATCCTCCGCCCCACCGTGTCCCCACGGGCCCGGAGCCGTCGCTCGGGCCTGCCTGCGCCGCTGGCGCGCCGTCGTCGCCCAGCCGAGTCCAGCGCCCGCCGCGCCCAAGGAGAGGAGAGAGGACCACCCCCGCCACCAGTTGTGTGGCAGCAGGGAGGTCGCCACCGACGCAGCGCGAAGGCCGGCGACGGCAGCGACGAGGAGGGTGAGGAGGAGCGGGTGGGGGAGGCGGCGGCGCGGGATTTGCCCCCGGTGTCGCTGCGGGGTGGGACACGGGGGGTCGGGGACGAAAGACCCCTATTTTCAGACAGTTTATATGCTTTATCTGTGACGTTCTTACATGATCTAGACAGTGAACATGATTTTTGCGGCATATTATCCTTTGAGATATATTTAGTTCGTCTTATCATTTTAAGTCTGGCAGGCGTTGAATACTTTTATCTAGTTGAGTCCTTCTGATGCTAGTTTGATTAAATTGCTACGGTTGTTTTTTTATGGATGCTGATGTGACCTCTAGACTAGTAGGATCTGAACTTCTCCTGTTAATTGATATTCATACTAGTGTCTGTATAGTCTTCAAATGACCATCATATGATGTGGATATTATGAGGCTGGTGAACTGAGCATTTAGGGCATCATTCTCCTCCGCTCAGACATGAGTAGTAATATGCAAAGTCAGACATGAAATTCAGTTCACCATCATCTCTATTACTTTGATTGCAGATGAAAGATCGAGCTATAGGGTTTGCTCTTATAGAACATGACGGCTAGGGTTTAACCCAATTCAACTAGCATAGCGCTTACAATGCTCAGATCCGAGCTAAATAGCCAGGCAATGGCGACAAGCTTTTTGAGCGGAAGCAAAAGCAGAGTAAATAGAAATAAAGCTGCCAATCTCATACGGGGATCGGTGGATCAGGCGTGGACATCCAATGCTTGATTAACGGTTGCTGGAGAAATTGTTGGTGAAGCGGTATCTTGCGTTCTAAGCCGTTGAATGGCCTTTGTGTGTCTGATGACCATTCCGGCAACAGAGACTTGGCTGAATTCAGTGTCTGCTCTCAGTTTGGATGGTGATCCTGACATGCTGCAACAAATGGTGCATGGTGTTGCAGCAGCGGAGATAATTTATCACGCCACCGAGCTTGGGAAACACAAATGAGCTACGTTTGGGTTGTGCTGATATTGAAAGTAATGTTTGCTTACCAGCATCTCCTAAATGCTCTGTCCAACTTGAAACCTGAAATTTACAGAGGTGCTCGAATGAGTTCTCTGCAATCCAATTCTCTGCAATCGTGTTCCTCCTGTCTTTGCTTGCATGCGTCTGGACGAATTCATGTATTGGCCGGCAAGTACGCCACGATGCAGGTTCAGCCCCAGGCGTTCGGCATGCATGCTTCGCTCAGCCGGCGGCACAGACGAGGTTGTTGTCGGATAGTTTCCGCTCGCCGGTTTCGTCTAAAACTGACGCGTTGCACTGCCGCTTACACCAAATGATCTGATTTGCTGCTGGCGAACGCGGATCTGCCATCTTAGCCCTGAGGTTGATGGAATTTGATCGCATTCGCCATCATCGTAGAAGATGAATTTGATCACACCAGATCGAGAGCACCGGCAAAACGATGAGCCAGCCGAATCGATCTGATTGACGATCTAGGATGCTTGATCGAGCCGGCCTGCCGGGGCAGAGAACACGGCTAGATGTTTTGCGACGTTCGATCATGCCGGCCTGCCGGAGCAGAGTACACGGCTAGATGCGATCTGGTCGCGGTAGATGAAGATGACGATCGGAATCGCCGGCTGCGGTCAGCCAATATTGTTCCCGCCTGGAACATGACGCCAGAAACCTTAAGCCCCACGGTGGGCGCCAACTTTCGTAGTATCGGCATTATAGATAGGAGACGGGGTCCTCTAGCCAAAGGATGGATTGTGGGGAAGAAGGCTGGTGTCTTCAAGGTCGGGATTGAACACGGCGAGTTTACCCAGCTTCGGATCTCACAGCCGTGGCGAGATCCTACGTGCTGCTATAATTCACTATAAGGCAATAGCCGTGAACAGGTTACAATGGTATTGAAGCGATGCCTGAGCTTGGCTCGAGCTTGCCCTAAAGGCTTCCCGGTGGCCGGCTTATATAGGCGGCCAGACCCCGGGATACAAGGTAAGTACTAGTCCTAGTCAGCATGGTTGCCGCCTTCCATCTTGGGCTTGGTGGCTTGATGGGCTTTAGTCTTCCGCCTTCCTTGGACCGTCCGCCTACTTCCTTGTACGTCAGCTATCTGGGCCGCCCGGTAGGCATCATCCTTAACCACCCTTGGGCCACCCTGGACTAGCCGGATTGATCCATGCTGGAGATACCCCTGGTTGGTATATCTCCAACAGGCGTGGACATCCAATGCTTGATTAACGATTGCTGGAGAAATTGTTAGTGAAGCGGTATCTTGCGTTCTAAGCCGTTGAATGGCCTTTGTGTGTCTGATGACCATTCCGGCAACAGAGACTTGGCTGAATTCAGTGTCTGCTCTCAGTTTGGATGGTGATCCTGACATGCTGCAACAAATGGTGCATGGTGTTGCAGCGGAGATAATTTATCACGCCACCGAGCTTGGGAAACACAAATGAGCTACGTTTGGGTTGTGCTGATATTGAAAGTAATGTTTGCTTACCAGCATCTCCTAAATGCTGGTACCAACTTGAAACCTGAAATTTACAGAGGTGCTCGAATGAGTTCTCTGCAATCCAATTCTCTGCTATCGTGTTCCTCCTGTCTTTGCTTGCATGCGTATGGACAGATTCATGTACTAGTTGCAGAAGCCCTCCAATGATACAATCTGACCTCTTTTCCTCCAGGCAAAATTTCTCTTGCGCATGGTGACCTGTAACGGGTGGTCGCCGGTGCAAAGGGAAAACGCGTAGACCGATTACAGCTCGTACAATTTAACTAAAACATTTTCGAAAACTACAAACCACACGGTCGTTCGGCCACCCGGCCTATCGTGCCCGTCGAATAGCATTGGGATACGTGCGAGTCAACGCGCGCGGTGCCGCACCGATTCGGTGTTAGCGATCCATAAACACCCCGAGGCGGTTCCCAGGCATGCCTAACTTCACTGCCTTTTTTCCTACCGTGGCCCACTGTCCGAAAAGACGTTACGGATAGGGCCCCACCTGACTCCTTCTTTCCCCATCTCCTTCCCCTACATCGCTTCACACCTCCATTGCTCCACCTCCATTGCTCCACCCATCATCTAATCAGCTAGGTCTAGACCACCGTCTCTCTGCAGAGTAGCTGTCGCCGGCGATTCACGCCACCGCAAGCAGGGGTGGTGGCCATGTCCGGAGATTCACGTCGCCGCAGTAGATGCGGAGGATCTGGATCCGAGTGGGAATCCAGATCTCAGAGCGAGGATGAGATCGTCTCCGAGGACACATCTCAGCCGCAGCTTCACTGTTCTTGCAAGATCCCGCTTGCTAGAAAGACTGCGCATACACCGAGGAACCCAGAGAGAGAGTTCTACCAATGCCAGAAAGCGGGAAAAAATGTAAGAAATTCCACGTTTTATTTTTTTGGTTCCTTCCGTGACAATCTTTTTTCTCAGCAGCAATCTCTGTTGCATTTTTTTGTTAATTTTTTACATGATCGATAATAAGAGCCCTTCTGTTTTTTCCCGTGTTTATCCACAGGAACATTACTCATGCAACACATGGATCTGGGTAGACCTCGTCCGCAGATACGTTGAGAAGATGATTAAGTTCAGACAAAATTCCGAGCTGGAGAGGCTAAAGCAGGAGGTGAAGGCGGTGAAGTTCAGACAGGCCCTCAAGGTGGAGGCGGTAGAGCACGAGATGGCATCTGTGAAGAAAAGGCTGGAAGACAAAGGTCCAGGAAGAAAGAGAGCTCAGACTTAAGATCCAGGCTATGGAGAAACAGATGACAGAGAGCAAGTACGCATCTACGAAGATTAAATTTATCCAATGCTTTCTTGCGTTCTTCACCCTTATGGGTATGTTCTTAGTCACCGGACCAGTAGCCCATATGCTTGGGATAGTAACACTCTTTGTTGTAGTCAAGTTCTGATGCATTTGTTATCAATGTACGGTCTGTAAAACAAAGAACCATCGGTAATGATATGCTTCCCGGGATCACCGAACGAGAATCAGAGATTACCATCTGCATCAGCATTACCCTTTTTTATCTGACAGTCAAGGACGATTGTAGTTTCCATTTTCTTTGGTATTTGCCCCCACCCATGCTGTAGGCACGAGATCATCTACAGTGCCTATAGACATGCCTCGTACTAGCCTTTTATCGAGTAGTCATGCACGAAAATTCGAAGGTAGCTCGTGCGGTCATGTCATGTAGGAGTATGGCAACACATACCCACACCCATGACGCCAGTTCACGGCCCCAAGCACTGCCCACCCCATTTAGTCCACAACACAGCACAGCTACAATCTCCATTCACCGCCCCTCCCAACGCCACCATCCAGTTTCATCCTTCGAGCTAACCGGAGATGGAAGGGGCAGACGCCACGGACACTGGAAGTGGTCCAGAATTTTTTGTGCTTTCACTTCGTTCTGGCAGTTCATCACGCCCGCGACACCACTCTCCATTCCGTCCATGGCCTCTCGGCGGCGGAGGAAGCTTGAGAGTACGAGCAACGACGAGTTTGAGGTTGGGGCGGCAGAGTCGATCAATTTTGCGAGGAGATAGCACACCAAAAAGGATAAGTCAGGCAGGCAGCTACGGCGTCCCCCCAACAGTCACTCAAACCGCGGAACCTTAAAACCATTATAAATTTCGCAAACGTTGCTTTTTTCCGCGAAAACGAGCCGCGCCATAGTAGTACCCGTAAAACAAAACCTTAAAACAGCATATTCTGTAGAATATTACTTCGTCTTCTTCCTTCGTCCGTGGTACAGAATGCATCATCACGTACGAGCTAGCTTAGCTAGCACCACACGGCTGCTGCTCCGGCCTCCTAGCTAAGCTAGCTAGCACCACGCGGTGTAGCTCCGGCCGGCCAGCCGGCCGCCGGCGTGAGCGCAGTTCCGGCCGCTGCTAGATAAAAGAAGCTCCGGTCGACGTGAGTGCAGCTCCGGCCGAGTGAGTGCAGCGCCGGCACATGCGGCCTCAGATGCTAAGATAAAAGATAGCACCACCGGCGGTGCAGCTCCGGCCGGCCGGCCACCGGACAGATCCTAGCGGCCGTAGGATGGAGAAGGCACGGTGGAGATCACATTTTATAAGCGTTGACCAGATCTCAGACACCCTCAAATCGATCCTCAAATAGCCTCCAGATTTGGGTTTTCACGGTTTGTGGGTAGGAATTCCCAGTGCCCTTTAAACGTTTTATGGGTTTGATCACTTTTAAGGATTCTATTCGGGGCATTTTTTTTGCAACGAAAACTGTAGGTTTGACCGCTTTTGAGGCTCTGTTAGAGATAAGAGCTCTTATAGGAGGCAGTTAGGGCACCATTTTAGGAGACGCGCTTAGTCAGACGCGAGCGATTAGCCTATCCCTACGAGCGTGTGGGAAAACCGCTCTCAAACATTTCCGTCAGAAGAACGCTGCCCAAAGGAGAGGCTCGAATCCATCTCGGATTCGTACTGGGTGAGCGTATGCATATAAGGCCATGAACTCTGATCGCTGAGATGCATATTCCTCGCTTCCTGGCCTCTCCAGCGAGCAACACACCTTCATCCCCGTCGCCGTTCGTGACCAACCAATCTCGAAGGAAGGAGATGGCGGTGTACTACCGGTACAGGAGCGGCGTCTACACCTTCTCCCTGCCAGTCGCGGCGCCTTCCGTCTCCGTCGCCGAGCTCAAGCGCCTCATCATGGGGACAAGCCGCCACGGCCACGGCCGGACACGCGGCCTGGGTCCCAGGGAGTGCATCGCGATCTCAGACGTGCAGACCGGGGAGGAGTACACGGATGACAACGCCTTGGTCCTGCGCAACTCGACGGTGGTGGTGCGCCGAGTCACCGGGCCTCCAGCCGACGCCATCGTGGCGCCATCCACCCAACGCTCCAAGGCGAATCAAGGGGCCGGCGGTTCTTCATCGGATTCTGCTGTCACAGCCTCACACCTCTCGCGTGCGCTGGAGCAAGGCAGGCTGGCCAACCACTTCCAACTGAAGCAAGGGACACTGACGAGTGGGGCCCGCGCTGAGTCAAGACAGGAGGCTGATAAGATCGGATCCCCAGGAACGAAAGAGGCAATCAGAGATTAGACACTAAAACTCCCAATCGGGATTTCGTTCCTTCTTCTCTCAGCCTGCGTGCTGTTCGGCTAAGCGAGACGCTAGCCTGTACCTGTATCTGAACCAATTCCCTGAACTACTTCGTAGTAGAATCCTGTGAGAACCACTCCACTCTGGAATCAAATCTCATATGCATCAATAGATCGAGAGGAGGATATCTGGGTATGTCACATTTGATATCAGAGCCGTGAGATCTGAGCTCGAATTCGAGAGATGACGAACATGGGAGGCGAATTCGGTCGGGGTCTCGTCGAAGTTGGGATCTCCTAGTAAAATCCCTCTCCAGATTCACGATCGCGGCGGCGGCAGCGTCGATCTTGACGACGGGGTGCCAGGTCGGGCGCTCCGAGGAGGCGAGGGCGACGGTGGACTGCAAGCGGTGCGATTCTCGCGGGCGATTCGAGGTTGGCCACGGATCCCTAGCCGTGGTTGGTAAAATCCCTGCGGATCAGCGGAATTTGCGCACCATCCGGGGGCGACGACAGTGGCGGCGGGTAAAATGGAGAGCCTTCAGGAAGAACTGAAGAATCTGGCGGCCCAGTTCACCAAGTACGGCGACGACACGAGCACGGCACTCATGTTCGTGAAGGATTCCCTCAAGGCCATGGCCAAAACACATGGCGAGGTGGTCGAAAACGTCCAAGGAATCAACAAGTGGGCGCCCGCGATCGACAGCTCGCTCCGAGATCTTCACCGCGCCATTGAGGAGGTGGGTACCCGTGTGGGGGTACTCGAGCAGCACTCCATTGTGCTGGAGCAAACTCCTCGGCCCGATGGGCACGGCGCACAGACGACAACACAGGGCATGGAGACTGCTGCTCCCCGAGCACCAGCGCCTGCCCTGGCAAAGGGTACGCGTGCCTTTTGCCATTCTCCAGTAACCTTTGATCTAGGGGATAAGTCTGATGGTGAATTTGAGACACCTAGGCCATGAATAGGCACCGTAACAATAGGCCACCTCAATCAGATTTCCCGAAATTTAGTGGTGACAATCCTAGATGGTGGAAAAAGATGTGTGAAAAATACTTTGAGATGTATGAAGTAGAACATGATACTTGGGCAGGGTATGCTACAATGCACTTTGTGGGAAATGCTGCATTGTGGTTGCAGAATTTTGAAGCAGAAAATGATGTAGATAGTTGGGAGGAGTTGTGTGTAGCAGTTCATAGCAAATTTGGTAGAGATAAACACCATAGGGCGTTGGAGGCGCTGGAGAGGTGCAAACAGGAGGGTAGCGTAGAACAACATTTCTTTAAGTTTGAAGAACTGAGGCATAAGGTGTTAATTCATAACAAACATTATGATGAGGCGTTTTTTGTCACCAAGTTCATTGGGGGACTTAAAAAGGAAATTCAGCGTGCTATACGTCTTCACAAACCACGAACAGTTGATGTTGCGCTTTCTCTTGCTGAAACACACGAGGAACTACTCGAAGAGGCAAGATCTCATGCAGTATCTCGATTCAGGCATGACCAGAAGCCGCAATACTCCAGAACAAGTTATAATTCATGAGGTGTGCTGGCGAATACACCCGAAGAGGCCAAGAGGGTGGACGGGAGCCCGGCAAAACCACCATGGGACACCAAGTTCCGGGAGCTCATGAAGCAAAGAAAAGCCAAGGGAGAATGTTTCAAGTGTGGAGACAAGTACCATCCTGGCCACAAGTGCAACCCAAATGTACCATTGCATCTCGTGGAGGAACTGATGGAATTATTTCACACAGAAGTGCAAGAGTCTGAAACTGAACCTTAGTGATAGCAGTGATGAGGACCTGACACACATATCTGAGTGTGCCATGGCCGGGACGGCTAAAAAGAAGAGTTTCAGGCTGCAAGGGCTAGTGGGAGACAAGCAAGTTTTGCTACTGGTTGATTCTAGCAGTTGCGGGAGTTTCATTCGCAAGGATGTGGTGGAATTGTTAGGACTGACTGAAGAAGACATTCCAGCAGTAACAGTTACAGTGGCTAATGGCGATAAAACTGTGGTGAACAAGGCAGTGAAACAAGTGCCGTGGACCTGTCAAGAGGCAAAATTTTGCACTGACTTCAAAGTGTTTGAGCTGCCGCATTATGACATGATTCTGGGTATGGACTGGCTAGACACTCTTGGCCCAATGTGGATCGATTGGAACAAGAAAACGTTCTGGATACGACAGCAGGGCAAAAGAATTACAGTAAGAGGTGTCAAGGAAAAGAAAAACAATTGTGCAGCAATCACAACTGAAGAATTGGACGAGTTGGTGGAGCAAAACGTTGTGGAACACATGGTGGAGTTGAGTGCAGTGGTGACAGAACAAGCAATTCCTGCCAGTATCGAGCAAGTACTACAAAAACACAAAGAATGCTTCAACCCTCCATCTGGGCTACCACCACATTGTCCATTTGATCACAAGATCACAATGATGCCAGGAGTGCCACCCGTAAATGTGAAACCTTATAGGTACTCCCCACAGCAAAAGGACGAAATCGAGAAGCAGGTAAAAGAAATGCTCAAACAAGGGATAATTGAGCACAGCCAGAGCCCATTTGCGTCTCCAGTTCTCTTGGTGAAGAAAAAAGACGGAACATGGAGATTCTGTGTCGATTATAGGCAACTAAATGCTGTGACAGTGAAGGACAGATACCCAATGACACTAGTTGATGAACTATTGGATGAACTGGCCGGGGCAAAGTACTTCACAAAACTGGACCTGCATTCAGGTTATCATCAAATTCGGATGCACCCTCAACATGTGCACCGAACAGCTTTCAAAACCCACAGTGGACACTATGAGTTCAAGGTGATGCCCTTCGGGTTATCTTGTGCACCAGCCACATTCCAAGCAGCAATGAACATGATCTTTGCCCAGCAGACCAGGAAAACAGTACTGGTGTTTGTAGATGACATCCTAATATTCAGCAAGACACTGGAGGAACATAAGGAACATCTCGAGAAAGTGTTCAAAATACTACGAGAGCATAATCTTTCTGTGAAATGCAGCAAGTGCTCCTTTGCTCAGACTGCCTTGGAATATCTGGGGCACATCATAGGAGATCATGGTGTGTCCACTACCCTGCCAAAATAGCTGCAGTGCAGAGCTGGCCGATACCAAGAAACGTCAAAGAACTGAGAGCATTTTTGGGATTAGCTGGCTATTACAGGAAGTTCATCAAGAACTTTGGAATCATATGCAGGATCCTAACCAAGCTGCTGTGCAAAAATGTACCATTTGTATGGTCACCTCAAGCAAATGAAGCATTTGAAACACTCAAGCATGCTCTAGTCAATGCCCCAGTGCTGGCTCTTCCAGACTTTAGCAAGGAATTTGTGTTGGAAACTGATGCATGTGCAACAGGTGTGGGTGCAGTCTTGATGCAGCAGGGGCACCCTCTCGCGTTTTTGAGCAAGGCACTAGGAGCCAAAAATCAAGCATTATCTATCTATGATAAAGAATGCTTAGCCATTCTGTTAGCTTTGGACAAATGGAAGCCGTACCTACAACACAAGCCATTCACAGTGCATACTGATTGATACGTCCAAAACGTATCTACTTTCCCGAACACTTTTGCTATTGTTTCACTTCTAATTTATGTGTATTGAATGCAACTAACATGGACTAACGCTGTTTTCAGCAGAATTGCCCTGGTGTCTTGTTATTGTGCAGAAATTCGACTTTTAGGGAAAATACCAGAAAAAAGGCCAAAGCTCCTATTTTGCCCGAAGACCCACGGAGCCAGAAGATGAGACGGAGGGGGGCAGCGAGCCGCCCACACCACGTGGAGGCGCGGCAGGCTCCTGGCCGCGCCACCATATGGTGTGGCCGACTCGGCCACGCCCTCGCGTCCCCCTCTCGGATATAAGGTCCCTCTGACCTAAAACCGAGAACCCCCGAGCACTTTTTCCATAAACACATCCGAGCGCCGTCGCCAACTCGAAACTCAATTCGGGGACTAGAAGTTCCTGTTCCGGCACTCCGCCGGGACGGGGAATCGAAGGGGATCATGGTCATCGTCATCACCAACGCCTCTCCATCAACCATCATCGTTTCCCCCATCCATGTGTGAGTAATTCCCCGCTGTAGGCTTGAGGGGATGGTAGGGATTGGATGAGATCGTTCATGTAATAGCTGTAATATCATTAGGGCATAGTGCCTAGTATCCGTTATCGGTGTTTTATGTCATTGTTGCAACTTGTTATGCTTAATGCTTGACACTAGTGCCCGAGTGCCATGATTTCAGATCTGAACATGTTATTGTATCATGAAGATAATAATTGTTTTAGATCAAATCTATAAGTTGTATACACATATTATTGTCCGGAACCCGAGGCCCCAAAGTGACAGCAATTGGGACAACCGGAGGGGATAGCTGTGATGTGAGGATCACATGTGTTCACGGAATGTTAATGCTTTGCTCCGGTACTTTATTAAAAGGAGTAGCTTAATTACCAGTAGTTTCTCTTGAGGCCCCGCTGCAACGGGCTGGTAGGACAAAAGATGATGTGCAAGTTTCTCATTGCGAGCACGCACAACTAAAATGGAACACATGCCTATGGTTAATTAATACTTGGATGCTTACTATTATTTATCTGCAAATGCCCATGACTTGGTTATTATATGAAATATCTCATGCATGCAACACCCGTTCATCCATCCCTATGCCTACAGTATTTTAATCCTGTTGTCTACTATAATCATCACTGCTGTTTTTATTCTACTGTTGCTGTTATTTTACTACTGTCACTGCTATAAAACTGTTGCTACTGATAATCTGTCTCGAGCAAGTCTATTCACAGGTGCAGCCGAATTGACAACTCTGCTGTTAAGGCTTATAAATATTCTTTGGCTCCCCTTGTGTCGAATCAATAAATTTGGGTTTTACTTCCCTCGAAAACTGTTGCGATCCCCTATACTTGTGGGTCATCAAGACTATTTTCTGGCGCCGTTGCCGGGGAGCATAGCTTTATTTATAAGTTCACCTGAGTGTGATATTGCTCTCTGGAATTCATTCATCATGAGAAGACCTGGTGATAAGAAATTTCCCATCATACCATCCACTACAAGAAAAGGTACAATTCTGAGTTCCTCAGCTGCTCTTGATTCACCGTCTGTTTTGAGTAAGCTTGTTACACCACCTCAAGCTTCTTGCATTGTTACTCCTGCTGAATCTAAAATTACTTGTGATGATGCTTCTAATGTTCTTGATGATACTGGTTCATTAGGTCCCTTTTTAGATGCTACAATTGCTAGATTTAAACAATTTGAAAATGCTGAAATTCCTAATGAAGATGCTGAAACTCCTGTTAATTCACCTGAGTTTACAAATAATGCTAATGATGATCTTGATGAATTATTTGTTGAACTTAATGATGATTTTATTGAAGAATGTCAAGCTACTACTGGTGCAAGTAATATGAAAAGTCTACTTGAAAAACATGCTGTTAGATATAAATTATCTCCTGATGCTAAATTTGCTACATCTCCCATAAACATTAAAGATATAGATTATGATTTCTCTCTTGATTTAGCACACATAGCTATTGTTGAGAGAGAACCGTTATGTGGAACCGAAAATGAAAGTGCTGTAGAACACATGAATGAACTCTCTACTTTGAGTGGTACATTTTCTGAGGACATAAAGATGCGCACTTACTTTGTCACTAAAATATTTCCTTTCTCATTAAAAGGAGAAGCTAAAACTTGGTATAATAATTTGTCTCCTGGTTCCATTACTAGTCCTATTGGTTTGCTTGATATTTTCTTTCGGAAATATTTTCCTGCTAGTGCTCAACGTGATGCTTTGCTAAGAATTTATAACTTTAATCAAGAAGAAGAAGAGAAATTGCCTGATGCTTGGACACGGTTTTGCTCTCTAATAAGAGGCCAGCCGAACCATGATTTAGAGAAAAATGATCTTCTTGATATATTTTACAGTGGACTAACCGTTGAATCTAGGACATATTTGGATAGTTGTGCTAGTTGTGTTTTCAGGAAACGAACTCCAGAAGAAGCTGAGCAATTAATGGCTAAGATAAGCCAGAATTATGATGATTGGAATATTCCTGAACCTACTCCAACACCTACACCAACACCAAGGAAGAGAGGTATGATTGAATTAGATGAAGAAGTGATGAAGGAAGCCAAGAAATCTCTTAAAGAGAGGGGTATTAAATCTGAAAATGTGAAGAATTTACCTCCTATTGAATAATTATGTAAGCCAATTCCTCCTACGCCATTAATTGAGGTACACTCTCTCCAAAGGTTTGATGATAGAGATATTCCTTACTCAAAACCTCCTGCTCAATGCTTAGATGAATTTGATAATTTTATTACTAAGCAATGTAATTTTAATATGAGAATAGAGAATCATTTAATAGAAAATTCTCGTGCTATCAGTAACTTGCATGATATTGTTGATAGAACCTCCAATGATGTTAAAATACTTATTAAACATTTTCATATGGTTTAAACTCAAATTGATCAACTTACTAAAGTGCAAAAAGATTTGTTAATGAATGCCTCTATTGATAAAGAAAGACATGTTTGCGAAGTAACAACTAGATGAGGTATTTCTACTCAGGATCCTTTATATCCTGAAGGACATCCTAAAAGAATTGAACAAGATTCCCAATGAATTTATAAACTTAGTGCTCCTTCTAAGAAAAAGAAGAAGAAACATAAAACTGTTGTAGAATCCTCTGAACCTGTTAAAGATCCTAATGGTATATCTATTTCTGATGCTGAAACTGAAAGTGGTAATGAACATAACAATGATAGTAATAATACGAAGAACCTGAAAAGCATAATAAAAATGAAAAGTGCACTAAGGAAGATTTTATTGCTAAGAAACATGGTAGTGAAAGAGAGCCTTGGGTCCAAAAACAAATGCCTTTTCCTGGTACGAAACTTAAAACAAAAGAACAAGACCATTATAATAAATTTTGTGAATGGATGAAACCTTTGTTCTTACAAATTCCTTTGACTGAT
Source organism: Poa annua (assembly GCA_026929855.1). Lineage (NCBI taxonomy): Eukaryota > Viridiplantae > Streptophyta > Magnoliopsida > Poales > Poaceae > Poa > Poa annua. Next base: position 61,498,014 of record CM049434.1, read on the forward strand.
GCTATTAAATTGCCTCCTTATTCAAAATATATGAAAGATATTGTGTCTAACAAAAGGAAAAATCCTAATGAGGAAATATCTACTATGCTTGCTAATTACTCTTTCAATGGCAAGGTTCCAAAGAAGTTGGGTGATCCAGGTATACCAACCATACCTTGCTCTATCAAAAATAATTATGTTAGAACTGCTCTATGTGACTTGGGAGCAGGAGTTAGTGTTATGTCTTTCTCTCTTTACAAGAGACTTTATTTGGATAAATTGATACCTACTGATATATCTTTGCAAATGGCTGATAAATCTACTGTTGTTCCTGTTGGTATTTGTGAGGATGTTCCTGTTCAAGTGGCTAATAATTGTTTAATCATGACTGACTTTGTTGTGGTTGAAATGCCTGAAGATGATAATATGTCTATTATTTTTGGGAGACCTTTTCTAAACACTGCAGGGGCTGTTATTGATTGCAATAAAGGAAAAGTAACTTTCAATATGAATGGCAAGGAACATATTATTTATTTTCCCAAGAGAATGGATAAAGTATATGGAGTTAATACAATTACTAATGTGAGGTCCATCAAAGTGGGAAGTATTGATTGCCCTTATAAAGAAGAATACAAAACTCTTGTTATTGGATCCATATCAATACCATATAAGGTAACATGAGTGTCTCACAATGTTTGAATCCTTTTATGTCATCTAAAATTTATTTGGTGGCAAGACTTGATCAACCTTGTTAACAAATATGTTTTAAATGCATAAGACTTGATCAACCTTGTTAACAAATATGTTTTAAATGCATAGAGGTGCTAAACAACTTTCTTTCTTCTCATCTTTATTTTACCTACTGTAATACTATTTGGTTTGCATAGTTTTAGTTAAATATGATTTGAAAAATATTTTTCATGCATTGAATTTAATATCTCAAAATCCAGAAAATGCCAAAAAATAAAAGTTCTCAGAAAATTAAATTTTTTATGTCAAAAATCCTATTTTTCGAGGAGGGTCCTGGGAGTACCAGAGAGTGACCAGGGGGACCCACAGGGCCACCACACCACATGGTGGCGCGGCAGGCCTTTGGCCGCGCCTCCACATGGTGTGGGAACCCCAGGTCCCTCCACTTACTCTCCTTCCTCCCCAACCTTTCTCTCTCCCGACCAAACACCCAGCCATTGAAAAATTTCGTGTTCTTGCTGCTCTTGCCCTCGGATTTCCGATCTCCTTGCTCAGCCCATCTTTGCTGCTGAGATTTGGGGCATTTGCTCTCCGGTATGTGACTCCTTCGTTCATCCAAATAGAATTTTGTTTAGTGGATTATATCTTGAGTATTTTGCTGTTGTAGATGTCATGTTTAGTGAGTTTAAATGCTTGTTCTAAGTTGGAATAACTAGTTTTGATGCATGCTTAAGCCTCTAGCAAGTCACTATAGTAGTTTCCCTTCATTTAGTTGGCTAAAAATCAATTTTTATGACATATGTTAAAAATTTCAGAACATGGAGTGGAACACACATCCTACCAACCAACATGAAATTGTGGTGCATGAAGTCATGGAAGTTCACCGTGAAGACGGTGTATTTCCAGCTGTCTATCCATGCTTGGAATTCATGCATGCTGCAGGGATTTGCCAAGATGTCCAAAATCTAATCTCTAATGCAGGATTGGGTATTTTTGCTATTGATGAACCTACCCAATATGTGAAATTAGCTATGTCTGTGGTGCAGGATTTCAAGTGCAACTTAACCTCGCATAACCCCATGGTTCATTACACGATTTATAATAAAACTGTCCACTTGTCCTTTGATGATTTTTGTGCAGCGATTAGAGTGCCACAATGGGGATCGCGAGAGAAGTTGAGGGGGAAGCCCAAACCATTGATGGACTTGTACGAGGATATTTGCCAAGGGAGGAGTTTCTTGCAAGAGGACGGTAAAATCCGAAGTATTCATCTCCCATCCATCCGATACTTTGCTTATTTCATCACCAAGTGTGTTCTTGCTAGGAAGGTTGCAGGTAAATTAGCTGTGCCTGACTTGGCTTTTCTAGCTGCTGCTTTGCGTGGTGATAGAACTTATAACTTAGGTGCACTGATTGCTTACCGTCTTGCTACTAACCGTGAGAAGGGCGGAATTTTTGGAGGTCTCATTGCATCCCGTTTATTAGCTATGCATGGCTTAGTTCCTCATCCTCTTGATTTCCAGCTTCCCACGGAAAAGCTAGATTTTCTTTCCATGAAGAAACATAACTTTATTGCTACAAATAGTAACTTGAGTAACCTACTTTATGAGATAACCTTTTCCAAGAAAACAATATGGAAGACATCTGCATCTGTTAGAACTATTAGGTTGCATGTGCCTTCGTTTAACCTTGATGCCAGGGCTAGTTGGTCACTCTCGGAGGCTGAGATGATGCACTCGTGGGGCAACAAGCCCCGGACGTGGAGGGCGATATGGAGGAGCCCGAGGATGACGTTGGGCAGCCCCAGAGACCGCTGGTTTCACCTACCCGGATCCGGGATACGCAGGACCTTCCGGTTCTTCCTCCACCGTAGCCGAGCAAGAGTACGATCACGCCAGGTTTGACCCATCGGGCTGGAGTTCATACTCACCATGGGATTGATCTCCACTTAGGCCAAAAGCCTAATCTTGGGGGGAGGTATACCGATAGCACACTCATCTATATATCATTATCATTCGGTACTTTGTATATCCATGTTTCGCTTTCGTTTTCTTTCTTTCTTTTATTTGTTCACGTTTTGCTTTACTTTCCAAAACTCAAAAAGACCAAAAATATTTCTGTTATTTCTCTTGATAGTTTGCTTTAGTATCTAGTATTAGTATGCTTAGTATTTAATTCGGTTCAATATGCAAAAACACAAAAATATTTTGCTTTGTTGTTTGCTGTTTCGCGCAGGGACAGATTTCTGCTGTCCACCGTTTAATTCATAACTTTTCGCAGAAAAATCCAAATGGCCTGATATTTCGTGAGCATAATACTCAGATTTGTATGCAACTTTCATTAGTTTTGAGTTTTCTGATCTGAGCATGTTAAAGGCCTCGAAAATATTCATCTTTGCTGGCTGTTCTGTTCTAGTTCCTAAATCCGAAAACCCAAAAATATTTCTTGTTTCTCTTGTTTTGTATGGTTTGTTTCAGAGTTCAACACCTTCAGTTACTCCGTTGATCTTGGTTATTATTTCATATCTTTCAAGCACACAAGTGAAAAGGCAATAATGATGATCTATGACGATTCGAGTTGGGTAAGAGGCTGGTAATGAACTCTATTTATTTTTCATTTTTGTCATAGCATGCTTAGATGGTTCGCATAAGGTATATGTCTATTGGTGGATACTTAGTAGTTCATGTTCTCTTATGATCGGTCCCAATTTATTAATGGTAGATAACATGTTTCGTGGATATTTGATTGCATTGTTCTGTTCATAGTAGAATATGACATTGTGGTATCCTCCTCTGAATAATTCATTTGAATCGACTTGGCACATGCTTATACATGTTATGACTGAAAACAAAAAGTCAATTAAGCCTTGATGATTTATTTTGCCTCAGAGTTCTAGTATCATTTTTACGCCTCCGTTAATTTTATTTTGTCGCAAGCATGATTATGACGGTTATTCCTCTCTTGAATTGTCGCTTCCCCGTCTATTGCTAGCCTCCACTTGTACTGAGCTGCAAATGCTTGTGCTTCCGAATCCCTTAAAACCAAGTTATCCCAAAGAGTCCACCATAAACACCTATGTATGGCATTTCAAACCATTCAAGTAAATTTGCAGGTGCTATCTTTAAAACCTTCAAACAACTTCTCATTTTGTGACACTGTTTTAGCTCATGAGGAAGTAGTGGTTGGGCTTGTTATCTTCCATGCTAATTAAATAACCCTCGACTTGCATGCTTCATCTGCTCGTTATTAATATTGCAAAGGGCTGGTTAGACCACTATAATATCAAAAGATTTGAGAAAGTAAAAATAGACACTCCTCCATGGTATGTGATTGTTGGTGGGCACCCGAGGATTCGGTTAGCCATGGTTTGTGAAAAGCAAGGGTTGGGAGGAGTGTCAAATTATATAAGGAAGTGCATATTATAAATGCTTGTTTTTAAATAAATCGGAACCGCTCTAAACTTGCTTAGTATGTAAAAAAACAGGAACTCTATTGCCATTCGTTGACAAATCAATCACCACTCAAAAACAATTTTGCCTCTATTTTCAAAACAATGAAAAGCTCTAGCACATGTTAAATCCCTGCTTCCCTCAATGAAGGGTCTATCTTTTACTTTATTGTTGAGTCACCATCCTTCTTTGAGCACCTTCTTGAGAGCATAGTTGTCATTCTTAGTGTAATGTGCTTGTCCCAGAATACTGTTAACTGCGGTATAATCTTGATGCTTTTATCTTCGATATCTTTATTTCTAGTCTTCTCTTGAAACTCAGAGGTGCTTGGGCATTTATGTTTTGTTGTACTTCGGGCAAGCGAGATACCACCTTATCATACTTTATTATGAGCTTTGCAATCCTGTGAATTGATATGTTTCATGTTATTTATTATTGGTATGATTGGCATCTCTTTATAGTTTACATAACTACTAGGTAACACCATTTGCATATATCTTATCATGAATAGCCTAAGAATTTGTCCTCATAGTGAGAATATTTACATCATATGAAGCAAATGTGTCCGTGAAAGTTATTTTATCACACTCAGTTGTTAACTGAATTGCTTGAGGACAAGCAATAAGCTAAGCTTGGGGGGAGTTGATACGTCCAAAACGTATCTACTTTCCCAAACACTTTTGCTATTGTTTCACCTCTAATTTGTGTGTTTCGAATGCAACTAACATGGACTAACGCTGTTTTCAGCAGAATTGCCCTGGTGTCTTGTTTTTGTGCAGAAATTCGACTTTTAGGAAAAATACCAGAAAAAAGGCCAAAGCTCCTATTTTGCCCGAAGACCCACGGAGCCAGAAGATGAGACGGAGGGGGGCAGCGAGCCGCCCACACCACGTGGAGGCGTGGCAGGCTCCTAGCCGCGCCACCATATGGTGTGGCCGACTCGGCCACGCCCTCGCGTCCCCCTCTCGGATATAAGGTCCCTCTGACCTAAAACCGAGAACCCCCCGAGCACTTTTTCCAGAAACACATCCGAGCGCCGCCGCCACCTCGAAACTCAATTCGGGGACCAGAAGTTCCTGTTCCGGCACTCCGCCGGGACGGGGAATCGAAGGGGATCATCGCCATCGTCATCTCCATCAACCATCATCGTTTCCCCCATCCATGTGTGAGTAATTCCCCGCTGTAGGCTTGAGGGGATGGTAGGGATTGGATGAGATCGTTCATGTAATAGCTGTAATATCATTAGGGCATGGTGCCTAGTATCCGTTATCGGTGTTTTATGTCATTGTTGCAACTTGTTATGCTTAATGCTTGACACTAGGGCCCGAGTACCATGATTTCAGATCTGAACATGTTATTGTATCATGAAGATAATTATTGTTTTAGATCATATCTATAAGTTGTATATACATATTATTGTCCGGAACCCGAGGCTCCAAAGTGACAGCAATTGGGACAACCGGAGGGGATGCCTGTGATGTGAGCATCACACATGTTCACGGAATGTTAATGCTTTGCTCCGGTACTTTATTAAAAGGAGTACCTTAATTACCAGTAGTTTCCCTTGAGGCCCCGCTGCAATGGGCTGGTAGGACAAAAGATGATGTGCAAGTTTCTCATTGCGAGCACGCACAACTAAAATGGAACACATGCCTATGGTTAATTAATACTTGGATGCTTACTATTATTTATCTGCAAATGCCCATGACTTGGTTATTATATGAAATATCTCATCCATGCAACACCCGTTCATCCATCCCTATGCCTACAATATTTTAATCCTGCTGTCTACTATAATCATCACTGCTGTTTTTATTCTACTGCTGCTGTTATTTTACTACTGTCACTGCTATAAAACTGTTGCTACTGATAATCTGTCTCGAGCAAGTCTATTCACAGGTGCAGCTAAATTGACAACTCTGCTGTTAAGGCTTATAAATATTCTTTGGCTCCCCTTGTGTCGAATCAATAAATTTGAGTTTTACTTCACTCGAAGACTGATGCGATCCCCTATACTTGTGGGTCATCACTGATCAACGCAGTTTGATTCATCTGGGTGACCACAAGTTCAACACTCTGATCCAGCAGAAGGCATTTTTCAAACTTTTGGGTTTACAATATAAAATTCTGTACAAGAAGGGAGTGACCAACAAGGCATCAGACGCCTTGTCACGCAAGTCACAACAGGAACACAACTTCTCCATCTCAGCAGTGCAACCACGCTGGTTAGAGATAATTGGCTATAAGGAGGATAGCCGGGCTCAGCAGCTGCTGACAGAAGTTGTAGTAACAGGAACAAATGAAAAGGGGTATTCCTTGCTGAATGGAGTCATTAAGTACAAAAACAGGGTGTGGCTGGGGGACAACAAAGAAGCGCATTCAGCAATTCTATCGGCACTGCATGGTAGTGCCATCGGAGGCCACTCGGGCATCCAGGGGACATACCAACGAGTTAAACAACTATTTGCCTAGCCAAAAATGAAACTGGCGGTGACCGAGTATGTGCAATCTTGCAAAGTGTGCCAGCAAGCAAAAAATGAAAAGGTGAAGCTACCAGGGCGTCTGCAACCTTTACCAATACCGCCAGATGCTTGGCACACTGTAGGGTTGGATTTCATAGAAGGGCTGCCAAAGTCAAGTGGATTCAATGCAATCCTGGTGATTGTGGACAAGTTCTCAAAATATGGCCACTTCATCCCTCTCAAGCATCCCTTCACAGTACACACGGTGGCCCAACTGTTTGTGAATAATGTATACTGCCGGCATGGCATGCCCAAAGTGTTGATATCCGACAGAGAAAAGATATTCATCAGCTCATTCTGGCAACAATTGTTTAAACTGGCGGATACAACACTGAACCTCAGCTCGTCTTACCACCCACAGACGGACGGGCAAACCGAGCGCCTTAACCAATGCTTGGAGACTTATTTGCGTTGCACCGTCAATGCGCAGCCGAAGCAGTGGGCAAAATGGCTGCCATTGGCAGAATACTGGTACAACACCTCGACCCATTCAGCACTCGGCCGTTCCCCATTTGAGGTTCTATTTGGCATACAACCACGCCACTTTGGGTTGGCTACTGTGAAGGACACAGGCAACCAGGAGTTGGATGCCTGGATGAAGGAGCGCCAAACAATGCAGCCTGTCATACGCATGCATCTTGAGCGAGCTCAACGCCGCATGAAACACCAAGTGGACAAACATCGATCTGAGCGAGAATTTGCCGTCGGGGACAGCGTCTATCTGAAACTCCAACCGTACGTGCAAACATCAGTGGCTGAACGTTCTTGCCAGAAACTATCATACAAGTACTTTGGGCCGTATTTGGTGCTCCAGAAAGTGGGAAAAGTGGCTTATAAACTCCAGTTGTCGCCGACGTCGCGCATACACCCTGTGGTGCATGTTTCTCAGCTCAAGAAAGCAGTTCCGGAGAAAACTCAGGTGTGTAAAACTCTTCCGAGTGTATCCCTCAACTCGCTGATGATATATCCTGCAGAGCTATGTGAGGAACGCCTGATCCGTCGCGGTGCCAAAATGGTGGTGTTGATCAAGTGGGAGGGTTTACCAAGCCAATGCAGGACCTGGGAGCTTCTCTACCCCATCGTTCAAACATTTCCATCTTCGCCGGCCTGGGGACATGCTGGAACTTCTGGGGGAGGTAATGTTAGAATTTGGGCCCATTTGAGGGCAACCCAATTAGCAATTTCTGAAATCTCAAAGGCCATAGAAAAATGGCAGCTCACATGTGAGTGGTGTGGGAGCTAAAGTTTAGTCCCACATAGCTAGTTTTAGAGGAGTGGCACCACCTTATATAGTGGAGTGTTGTGCTACTTGGTAAGCTTGTGAGAAGATGAGGCTCTCTCACGCGCTCCTCCTCCTCCGCCGCCATTCGCACGCACGCACCGCCCGCCCGTCTCGTCTCGTCACGACGCGCCGCGGGTTGCGGGAATCTCGCCGAGCCGAGCTTTATTTTTGCAGTACAGGAAAACGTTTTGACGGACGCGTCTTGGTTAGTCGGTTCGTGTCGCTCCCGGATCGTGGGCTACCAATCGACAGACTTGGCCCACTCCGTACCCGTTAGGGTTTTCCTCCGAGCTGCGCTATATAATGCCCTGCACTGCGTGCGCTGAAAACACCCCGAACCAATCTAGGTTTTGCCAAACTCGTGTCTTGCGCCGCGACCGTAGTCTACTCCATCCGGAGCGCCGGCGTGCACCGGCGAACGGGACAGCAGGTCTCCGGAACCGCTCGCCCTTGTGATCCTGTACGGGAGAGGGCAAATAAGGTTTTTGGGAAGCGCTCCGCGCGACTACTCTCAAGCTCTTCATCATGGCTCGCCTTCCTGTACGCTCGCCGGATTCGCGGGCTGCTCGTCTTCAACGTCGCCATCGTCTTCAGGAAGCTGCTGCCGTCATTGCTGCAACAACTACTACGACTACGACTACTACTACGACTACTTCATCTACAATTGTTCGGTACGTTCATCACGTGCCGGTGTGCCGTTCTAGTATGTCAGTGTTCGTAGACGTTTTGCTGCTGTTCGTGTTAATTAATACTTCTAGTATTTACGAGATTAACATGCTAGTAGCTGCTGTAGTAATGTTAAATATACTGGAATTAATCATGGAAATTGTGCCTAATACTCCAACAATCCAAAAACCTTCTCTGCGTTATAGGCAATTTCCTGAGTTAAACATAGGACATCTATCTCATGCGCTGAGGCCGGATAAGTTTACCGGCGAGGGCTTTAAGAGATGGCAGTACAAGACCACGTTGTGGTTGCAATCTCTGAAAGTGTTCGAGGCTAGTGCGGGTTTACCTGAAGTAACTATATCTGACGAGGATCAGAACAAGTTCAAGGAAACCAATACTGTCTTTGTGGGACTCGTTCTGAGTGCTCTTAGCAACAAGCTGTTTGATGTGTACATGCACTTCAAAGATGGCAAAAAGCTCTCGGAGGCACTGAACTCTCGTTCTGAGTGCTCTTAGCAACAAGCTGTTTGATGTGTACATGCACTTCAAATATGGCAAAGAGCTCTGGTGTCGGAGAGTGATTCCCAGGAGACAGGGATGGTCACACTCTGAAGGGTAGGTCGAGAAGGGGGATTGAACACGTTGGTCAACAACCCTCAACCGGCACGGCGACGGTGCTCGTCGAGCCTGAGGAGGGACAGCACGGCAGTGATAGACAGCGGCCCGTACCCAGGTTCACGGCCCTCAGGAGGAGGTAACACCGCTACTCCTGCTTGTCTGAATTGCTCTGTAGGGGTTACAGTGCAATGAGCTTGCCGAGGGCTCACTTCCGGCGGTGCGGAGCTCAAGGAGGGAAGCTACGGTCTTCTTCCTCCTTGAGTCAGCTAGGCTAGGCTAGGCTATGGTGGAGTGTCAATTGCTCGATTCGCGATCCCTTTCTACGGAGGTGCTCCCTTACCTTTTATAGGCGCCCCGGGCCTCATCCTTGCGCCCTGCGGCATCGATGGGTTCCCACATGGCGACGAAACGGAGGAGCGGGGTGCACCGCTGCCCGGCTGCCCATGGACCCGGTCCATGGTCGTAAAGCCTGCCTTTGGGGCAGGAAGACCACCGTCCGCGCAGGACGGCCAGCTGGTGCTGCAGAGATAGTGGGGGTGCCCACGGTGACGTCGTCGTTGGAGCGTAGCGCCGGCCATCTGCTTTATCACCAAAGGGGAAAGCTTCGTAGTCCGGCGCTGGGGGCACAGCTTTGTTGACTCCTTTAATCACCAGAATGGCAACTGCGGCGTCGTCGTCACCGCGCGCAGACGCGCGCGTCACTCTGCAGCCACGGCAGAGGCCATGTGCGCTCTGCGGCGATTGCTTCGTAGCGAAGTATCCCCACAGGGCCTGGGCGGCCTTGTGGGGCGATTTGCGTTGACTCCTCCCCAGGGGAGAGGGCCCTGCAGAGGGGCAGCCTCGGGAGGAGCCTCTTCAGGCCTTCGCTGCTCCCTCAAGTCCTCTCGAGGACTTTTCCTCTCGAGGGTCTCTCCAAGCGTTTTGCTTGGTCCCTAGTCATTTCGTCGATACCGTCGCGTGCGAGGGCTGTGTAGAGTGGGCTCTGCACACCCTGGATTCCACTGGGCCGACAGTAGCCCCCGGGCCCGCGATGGGCACGGCGAAGCCCACCAGGCTTAGACGAAACGTCGTGGGCCCAAAGTGTCCGTCCAGCCCGAGACACGCGTCGATCGGTGATGAGTTTGCGGCGACTTGGTTTCTCCGGCAGAATGTGCGTCGTGGGGGGGTCCCACCACGCCCTGGTAACTGCCCAGATGGGCCATAAAGCCTGCGCGCCGGTCCGAGCAGCAGTTACTACTCATTCTGCGCGCCCGGCCTTCTGCTCTTGCCCTCCTAGCTTTCTCTCACCGGCGAACTCGCTCTTCTTCCTCATCCTTCCGCGTTCTTCTCCTTTCCCGACGATGGGTGGAGCGAAAGGCAAGGCGGCGATGGCGGCGCTCCCCACGGACGCACAGGGGGAAGAGGCGCTCGGCCCCGCCCTGATCGGGGAGCGCGTCAATGAGACGGCGCTGGACAAGATCCGGCACCTGGTCGCCGGGAAGACCAATGAACACGGCACAAGCGCCATCCAGGCCGCGAAGCTCGGCCGTCTTCCGGCGTGGTTTTTTCCCATTTTCCTCCACACCATCTACGCCGGCCTGGTGCCTCCGTACTCGCCCTTCCTGGAGGCGGTTCTGGAGTTCTACCAGATCCATCTTCTCCACCTTCACCCCAACTCCATTTTGATCCTCTCCATCTTCACCTATCTGTGCGAAGCCTACTTGGGGGTGCAGCCTTCGGTGGCCCTCTTCAGGAGCTTCTACGCGCTCCGGAACTCCGCGAAGCTCGAGCGGACGGGATGCGTATCCTTCCGCATCGTGGACGGCATGGGGGACGTCTACATCCCCATGTCGTGGAACGGCGAGAAGCCCGTCACGGCGGTGGTGAAGAAGGTGGACGACTTCAGGCAGAAGTGGTTCCTTATCAGCATCAAGTCGCAGAGCTCCTTCCTCGACACCCCGGAGGCGCCGCCCGTGAAGAATACTCACTGGGGCAAGCAGGTCTTCCAGGGCCCGCAGATAGCAGATCTCGTGGGCCGCATGAAGCTGCTTCGGGAGAACGGCCTCACCGGCCAGATGGTTGCGGAGGACTTCGTCAAGCGCCGCATCGCTCCGCTTCAAGCGCACAAGAAGCCGATGTGGATGTACTCGGGCCTTATGGACCCGATGAGGCTCCACTGCTGCGACCACCGCCCCGACGTCGTCTCCACCATCATGGGCTTCCTCTTCATCAACCCTGACGTGCCCGTGGCGGTTGCTGCGGTGCTGAGGCCTCTTCACCAGCTCAACCTGGCCCCGCGCCTGGCGATTCTGGAGCAGATGCCCACGTTCACCCTGCTAGGCCTGGCGGGGGAGGAGGAGGACGGAGTGGCCATGCCTGTGGCGAAGGGGCCAGGAGCCGCGGAGTCGCCCTACGCGTCAGACGCCGAGCAGGGCAGCGAGGCGGCGAAGGTGATTCCCTCGTCCAGCGAGGTGGGCTCGTCGAAGGCTGCGCCTCTTGTCGAGGAAGTCCTTGAGGTCTCGTCCGACGACGACGATGAGGCCGAGGCGGGGCGACAGGAGCCTCGGACCAAGGCGGCCCATGACAGGCCGGCCGGGGAACCCACGGGCGCGCCCCTCAAGAGGAAAGCCGAGAAGGCTCCTGAGGGATCCGGAGCCCGGACCACGCCTACTTGGCGTTCGTCTGGCACGGCGTGGGTTGACACCCGCGCCAAGAAGACTGGGTAAGTGCTCTTAACTTGGTTTTTGTTCTTCAATCTTTGCTTGCCTGCTTTCCTCTAACAAGTCTTCTTGTTCTTTGCTAGTGACCCGGTGCCTGCGAAGCGCCGGAGGCTCCGCAAGGCTGCGGAGGTGAAGAGAGCCGCGCCAGAGGCTGCGCCTGAGACCACGGCAGACGAGGCCTCGAGGCCCGTGGATGAGGCCTCCGCAGGCCCTCTAGAGGATATGCCTCAGGCCGAGGCGACTGCGCCGTCTCCGGAGGAGGAGCGCTCTGAGGAGCAGACGGAAAAGGCGCCCACTCCGCCACGTGCTGCGACTCCTCCAGCGCAGCAGGAGGCCGAGGTGGACGCGACGCCGGTCCAGAGCCCGCCAAGGGCCGCCGAAGCGGAGGGGGAAGATCCTCCGCCACCCCCGCCAAGCCCTGCAGCGGAGGCGGAAAAGGTGGCTACTGGGCCGGCCTCTCCAGCCCCCAAGGTTCACGATGAGGTGCCGCTCGAGAAGGGCGACACCGGGGCGCGGAGCGCGGGCATAGAAGTGGAGAGCTCGCCACCAAGCCCCCAGTCCCGCGACGCAGCCTGGCTCCGCGCAGAGGCTTCCTCTTCCAAGCTCGACGCTAGCGCGGGGCCCTCCGCACCGCGCGGGGCTTCGCAAGCCCTTACCCTCAGCAGCTTGGACTGGAACAGGGGATGCCGCGACGTCGCCTTCCGCTTGGTGCGGGAGTCCCTAGAAGGACTGGAGGCCCACCTCGCCCTCGAGGATGGGGAGCTCGCCCGGCAGCGGGACGAGCTCGCGGGGGCCTGGGCCGCCTTCCACGCAGCCGTGGAGGATCGCCGGCAGAGCGACCTGGCCCTTCAGGCGGAGCGCGAGGAGGCTCGGCGCTTCGCCCAGGAGGTCCGCGAGGGCGCAGTGCGCGACGCTGAGGAGCTCCTGCAGCCCCTCCAGGCCGAGCGCCAGGCGGCGGCGGATGACCTGGCCGCGGCCAGGGAGGAAAGGGAGGCCGTGGAGCGCTCGCTGGCGAACAAGCACCGCGAGCTTGTTCAGCTCGAGGCCAAGATCCTGGCTGACTCCGAAATTGTCCAGACTTCCCTGCAGGCAGCCCGTGCGACCTTGGAGGCCCGGGGGCAGAAACTGGCCGAGCGCGAGAACGACGTGCGCCGGCGCGACGAGCAGCTACAGCAGGCGGAGCAGAAGCTGTCGGCGCAGCGCGCCAACCTCGAGGCCCGGGAAGGGAATTTGGCCGAGGCACTCGGCAGGTATGATCGCGAGGTGGCTACCCACAAGAAACATGTGGAGCGCTTCAACGTGAGGTTCGCCGAGCAGAAGGCGGAGGCTAAGAAGGAGTTCCAGGCCCGGAAGAAAGCATACCGCGCCGCTGTCTCCCGTGACTACGACGAGAAGTTCAAGAAGCAGGAGAGCCGCTTCAAGACGAGGCGCGCTGAGGACTTCGCCCGGATCCACCAGCTGGAGGGGATGAACGCCAACTTGAACTCCCGGGTGAGGCGTGCAGCAGATGGACGCCGCACTGCCGAAGAAGCTCGCGAGCGCATGGCGCAGGACCTCGCCTCCCTCATGGCGGACATGGAGGAGATGAACCAGCAGGTGGGCCCTACCGTGGAGCGGGCGGTGGAGGCTATCGAGAACGCCCAAGCCGCGCGGGTGTTATCTCAGCAGCGGGAGCGCATGTTCCAGTCCTTAGTGGCTCGGGGCAACGAGCTCACGGCGAAGCTGGGTGCGGAGACGCCGCCCGTCCCCGCACAGGGCAACGCCGACGCCGCCGCATACCTCGTTTACTTTGAGCAGCTCTTCACAGCGCTCGAAGGCCCTGCCGCGGAGCTCCGCGATGTCGTCGAGGAGGAATGCCGCCAACTCCTGGCGGTGGCGGTCGACCGCATCTTCACCAACCTCCAGCACCTCCAGCCCGGCTTTGACTACTCGACGGTGACCGAGCCTCTCGAGGGGGAGAAGGGGTGGAAGATCTCCAACTCCATCCGCGACCAAGTCGACGACTTCTACAGCCGCTTCAAGCGGGCCGAGGCTGGGAAGGACGACGGCGAGGAGGCAGTCTCCGAGGACGAGCCCGGAGAGGAAGGGTCTGCGGAGGAAAGCGACGAGGCTTCTGCTTGACCTTCTCCTGCACTGTGAGGCGCTTGCAGCGCCATTGAGATATATTGGCTTAAAGACTTCGGTTCCGCAGTCTGTAATATACTTTATATTTTTAAGTATGTACTGCTAAGTTTGTGTGCGTCCCCTCGAGGGCCTTTTGCTTCAACTCCATGCCTTTTATCGCTCTGCGTCGCTAGGACCCTTCTCCTTGCGCTATGACTCCGCCGCTGCGGTTTGCTCGAGCAATGACTCGGCAAGGCCGGGGGGAGTTTAAGGCTTAGAGAGGTAAGAGTCCTCGAGGCGCGATGCTCAAGGGCCCCCCTTTGACGTGCAAGCAGTCCATGGAGTGTGAGGGCAAAGAGACGCTCGAGGGACGAGGGATGCAGAAATTCTCTTGGCGTGAGAGGGGAACTTAGCTTCGCGAGGCTTTCCTTGGCGATGCGTCCTCTTCCAGGGGCCGAGTTCTTTCTCCGCAAGCTTGGAGGGACTCTTGTTCCCTGCGAATGTTAGAGAGGTGAACCCAAACGCTAGTGCATGGTAAAAAACTCATGTGCGCTTGTAGGTTTCCTCAGGTGTATCTCGCGAGGAGAGTAAGTACCAAGGTCCTTTGGAGAGGTGGCGTGTTTTTGGGAGCATGCCCTTAGCCAGAGCTCGGATCCCTTGGATTTTGCAGTGCTGCTGGGGTGCTCTTGAGGCACAGGCACCGTACTCAGCCCCCGCTCGCGAGGTGCGCATGGGAAAAAATATAAGCGCACACGAAAAAGTAAATGACGAAAGTAAACTTGCCATTGGAATATTACATAACGGCGCCTCAGCGCACAGTTCACTTAGGAACGAAATGGCGCCTTAGCACATAGTTCACTTAGGAACGAAATGGTTCATTACACTTGGGTTTGCCAAGCTAACGTTCCTTCCATGTCAAGGCATGGGGACCACCCATTAGTGGCTAAGACTCTCTGCGGCCTGCGGTGGCTCGTTAGCAGGAGAGCTCGGAGGGCTGACCCTCAAGAGAAACTTTGAGAAGCTTGGAGGTGAAGCCGTGAGCTTCCCTCTAGAGACAAAAAATGCCTGACGTGACAATGATCACGGGTAGAACTTGTGTAGATGTGCGATGTTCCACGGGTTCTTGACGGGGATGCCGTCTTCAGTCTCGAGCCGTACAGCGCCAGGCCTGGCGATGTGAGAGACCCTGTAGGGGCCTTCCCACATCGGCGAGAGCTTGTGGAGGCCTTCTTTGGAGAGGATTCGTCTGAGGACGAGGTCGCCCGCTTCAAGGGTGCGTGAGCGCACATGGCGGCTGTGGTAGCGTCGCAGTTCTTGCTGGTACTTTGCCGCTCTGAGGGCGGCACGGCGGCGCAATCCCTCGAGAAGCAGCAGGTCGTCGTTGTGGAGGCCCTCTTGTGTGTCCTCGTTGAAGGCAAGGACCCGTGGGGATCCGTGCTTGATTTCTGCGGGGAGGACTGCCTCGGCTCCATAGACAAGGGCGAACGGCGTTTCACCCATGGGTCTTGAAGAGGTTGTGCGCATGGACCAGAGCACAGATGGGAGCTCGTCGATCCAGCCCTTGCCATGACCCTTGAGGATGTTGAAGCTTCTGGTCTTGAGGCCCTTGAGGACTTCCGCATTTGCTCGCTCGGCTTGACCATTGCTCCGTGGATGAGCCACCGAGGCGAAGCAGAGCTTGATGCCGAGCTTTTCGCAGTAAGACCGGAAGACGCCGCTGGTGAACTGCGAGCCATTGTCGGTGATGATGCGATTGGGCACCCCGAAGCGGCAGACCAAGCTCCTGATAAATTTCACTGCTGCCCCGGCTGGTATATTGCGCACTGGTTCGACCTCGGGCCACTTAGTGAACTTGTCAACGGCCACGAAGAGGAAACGGTAGCCCCCCTGCGACTTCGGGAAGGGGCCCAAAATGTCCAGCCCCCAGACCGCGAACGGCCAGGAGAGCGGGATGGTCTGGAGTCCCAGCGCCGGCTGATGGATTTGCTTGGCGTGGTACTGGCAGGCGTCACAAGCTTGGACGATGGTGACCGCATCTTGAAGCACTTGCGGCCAGTAGAACCCGCTCCTGAAGACCTTGCCCGCGAGGGTGCGCGCACACGAGTGGTGGCCGCACTCTCCGCTATGGATGTCCTTGATCAGCATTCGGCCTTCTTCGGGAGGGACGCATTTCAGCGCGATGCCATTTGGGCGCTTGCGGTACAGGTCTCCCTCGAGGGTGCAGTAGGATTTCGCCTGTCGAGCGATTCGCTCTGCTTCCGCATCGTCTTCGGGGAGGATCCCCTTCACCAAGTAGTCTTTGAGCTCGTCAATCCAGCCTGTTTCTTGGTGAGCCACTGTCACCAACAGGCGCTCCCCTGTGTGGGGACCACAATCGGGTGCCCCTGCTTCAGGAGGTGGTGGGAGTGCTTCGTCCGTGCTTGCGGCTGTGGTCTCTTGAGGCTGCTTTATGGATGCTTTGGTGAGCCGTTCCTCAAAGACGCCTGCCTGCTTGGCTTGCCTTCGCGAGGCTCGCTTGGCGATGTCATCGGCCTCCTGGTTCTCTTTTCTCGGGATGTGCATGAGTTCCATGCCCCTGAAGTGCCTCTCGAGCTTGCGGACCTCTTCAAGGTACGCGGCCAGGTGGTCGTCTTTAGGCGTGTAGCTTTTGTTGGAGAAGTTGACAAGCAACTGGGAGTCGCCCTTGACGAGTAAGTGCCTGACGCCTAGAGCGATGGCGGCCCTTAGGCCGGCGAGGAGGCCCTCGTATTCAGCGATATTGTTGGAGATCTTGTCAATTGTGAAGCACAGCTGGACAGCGTAGTAGAGTTTGTCGCCTTTGGGCGAAGTCAAGACGACGCCTGCCCCGCCATTGCGGCAGGCGAAGGCTCCATCGAAGTGCATGGTCCAGTGGCTGGGCGTTGTCTCCAGAGGGCTCGGCCTCTTCTCCCCGAGGCTCTTTAGGGCTTGGGTCAGTCCATTCGGCGACGAAGTCCGCCAGCGCTCTTCCCTTGATGACTCTTGTGGTGTCGAAGCGCAAATTGAACGGTTGCAGCTCAATGTTCCATCCCGCAACACGATCTGTGGCATTGGGGTTGCGCAGGATCTGCTCCAGGGGGAAGGAAGTGACCACCGTGATGGGGTGGCCCTGGAAGTAGTGTCGCAGCTTCCTGGAGGCGATGAGGAGCACGACGAGAAGCTTCTGCTGCATTGGGTACCATTCCCGAGCGTCCCGCAGTACTGTACTGACAAAGTAGACGGGGTGCTCGACAAGGGTTGTCGGTGGTGGTGCAGCGTCAGCTCTCTGTGGAGGCTCTTCAGGGCCCTTGTCGAGATCCGCCTGTGGAGGGGTCTCGGCAAGGGTGTTCGGAGCAGACTCAACTTGAGGCTGTGGGCCTGGCGGTGGGTCTTGGAGACTGCTCCTTTGGCGAGATCTTTGTCGGGCGGCATTGGACTTGGAGTGGCAGTGCTTTTCTTGGAGAGGACTGGCTCTTCCCTTTCAGCCACCAGGACGGCGCTTGCAGTCTGAGGAGTGGCTGATAGGTACAGCTTCAGATGTTCGTCTGTCCTGGGGGCCACCATGACTGGTGGGCTGGCCAAATACCTCTTTAAGTCTTCAAAGGCTTTGTCTGCTTCAGGGGTCCACTTGAACGTGCCTGATCTCTTCATGATCTTGAAGAATGGCAGGGCTCTCTCGCCGAACTTGGAGATGAAACGGCCCAGGCTGGCCATGCAGCCTGCCAAGCGCTGCATGTCCTTCAGCCGGCGAGGAGGCTGCATTCCTTCTATAGCTTTGATCTTGTCAGGGTTCGCTTCTATGCCGCGGTGAGACACGAGGAATCCGAGGAGTTTGCCTGAAGGCACCCCGAAGACGCACTTGGCGGGTTTCAGCCTGATGTTCACCTTGCGCAGGCTGGCGAATGTTTCCTCGAGATCCTTCAAGAGAGTGTCTCCCTCGCGAGACTTGACCACAATGTCGTCGACATAGGCTTCTGCGTTTCTGCCCATCTGCGCCCCCAGGGCTATCCTCATGAGCCTCTGGAAAGTGGCGCCGGCGTTCTTCAGGCCGAAAGGCATGCACGTGTAGCAATACACACCACATGGGGTGAGGAATGCTGTTTTCTCCTCGTCCTCTTTAGCCATTTTGATCTGGTGGTAACCAGAGAAGGCGTCCAGAAAACAGAGGAGGTCGCAGCCGGCGGTGGAGTCCACGATCTGGTCTATCCTCGGCATGGGGTATGGGTCCTTGGGGCAGGCCTTGTTGACGTCCGTGTAGTCGATGTAGAGTCGGCCTCCTCCAGCGGGTTTAGGGACAACCACGCCATTGGAGAGCCAAGTGGGGTGCGCGACTTCGCGGACGACATTTTCCGCTTTTAGCTTCTCTACTTCTTTGACGATGAATGCTTGCTTCTCGGGGGCTTGCTTCCGTGCTTTTTGCTTGACGGGGCGTGCGTCTGGACACACGGCTAAGTGGTGCTCGATCACCTCCCTTGGTACACCGGACATATCTGACGGAGTCCATGCGAACATGTCAGAGTTTGCCCGAAGGAAGGCGACGAGCGCGCTTTCCTATTTGGGAGGCAGGGCAGCGCCTATGGTGACGCTAGCCCCTGAGCCCTCAGCCCCCGAGCCACTGGCGCTCAGCGACACCCTCTTCGTGGAAGCCTGCTCTTGAGAGAACATTTGTTTCTTCTTCTGGGGCCTCTCGAGAGGCTCCATGTCCTCGTCAGCCGGAAACGCCATGGCAGCTGCCTTGTAGGCGCTCTCGACAGCGCGTGTGGCGTCCAGGATATGACCATGGATGGCGATAGTGCCAGCGCTGCCGGGGATCTTGACCATGTTGTAGGTGTGATGCGTGACGGCCATGAACTTCGCGAGGGCGGGGTAGCCGAGGATGGCGTTGTACGGTAGGCCGATGTGTGCGACGTCGAAGTCAATCAGCTCAGTGCGGTAGTTCTTCTGCGTGCCGAAGGTGACGGCCAGCCAGACCTACCCCAGAGGTTCGATCAAACCACTGGTGACCCCTGTGAATGGCCTGGAGGGCATGAGCCACTCGTAAGGCACTTGAAGCGTCTCAAAGGTCTCGACAGAGATGACGTTCAGACCAGCTCCCCCATCAATGAGCGTCTTGGAGACGGTAATGTTGTTGATGGTGGGGGAGCAGACCAGGGGGAGGGTCCCAACGGGCTTGGTCGACTTGGGGTGGTCCTTGGCGTCGAAGGCGATGGTGTACTGAGACCACTTGAGGGGCCTGGAGGTCTCGGCGCTCGGGAGCGCGGCGTTGAGCTTGCGGGCGAACTGCTTGAACTGGTTGTTCGACTTGGGCGCCTGAGCCCCGCCGAGGATGCAGGCCATAGCCCCCCTTGGGGCCTGATAGCCTCCATCTTCCTCGTCAGGGAGGTTGTTGTTCTTCTCGGCGGCGTTGGCTTGAGTGCCTGACGGCCTCCGGTAGCTGCCACCGCGTCCGCCTCTGCGGTAGCCGCGGCCTCTGCCGCGGCTTCCGCTGCCTTCTTCTCGCTCGCGCTCCCTGCTCAACCTCTTGAGGTCGAAGCAGTTCTCTGTGGCGTGGCCGCGCCTGTTGTGGTAGACGCAGAACGGACGGTTGTCCGCCTCTTTGTCGCCAGGCACAGGGGAGTTTCTGCGGGCGTTCTTGGCGGCTGGCTCCGCCGCTAGGACAGCGGTGGTCTTGCGCTTGGTTTCTTCGCGCTTCTTGTGGCTCTTGGATCCCTCGGCCTGGTCGTCCCCCCGCTGGCTCATCTTGACGAAGAGGAGTCCCTCTTCAGCCTTGGCGCATTTGTCCGCGAGGTCGAACAGCTTCACCACAGAGGTGAGCTTGTCGTGAATGCCCAGCTTCTCGAGCATCCTGCGGTTGGTGACGCCCTCTCTGAAGGCGGCAATGACCTGCGTGTCGGGGATGTTCGGGATCTTGTTGCGCACTTGGCTGAAGCGCTGGATGTACTTGCGGAGGGTCTCATCTTTCCTCTGCACCACAGCGCGCAGGTCGTTGTGAGTGAGCGCGCGCTCGTACGTTCCCTTGAAGTTGGCGACAAACTGCCTGCAGAGCTCCTCCCATGAGTCGATGGAGTCTTCAGGCAGGTTGAGGAGCCAGGAAAACGCGGAGTCCCTGAGCGCGTGGGAGAACCAGTTGGCCATGACCTTGTCGTCTCCTCCTGCAGCCTGGATGGAGGTGGTGTAAAGCTGCAGGAACTCGAGGGGGTTGCTCGACCCGTCGAAGCCCTTGGGAAGGGCAGGCCTGAACTTCTGTGGCCAGACCACTCGACGCAGAGCGTGGGTGAAAGCCATGCAGCCGGTGGCGTACGTGGTGACTCCGCCCTGGAGAGCCCTGCGGTTCTGCTGCCCCGCCTGGCCGAGTTCCTCGACGAGGCGGTTCTGGAGGTCCCTGCGGTGGCGGAGGTGCATCCGGTGCGCTGCACGATTTGCCAGTCGTGCGGCGAGGAGGCATGAGAGGGAGCCCTCTGTGCCGCGGCCGGAGGTGGTCCCGGCGGTGGCGGAGGTGCATCCGGCGCGGCCGTTCCCGCGCGGCCAGAGTGGTGGACCAGCGAGCGCGACGGAGCGGGGCGCGTCGTCGCGACGTCGACGAGGTGGTGAAGACGGTCGAGCCACTGGTCGTGGGCCTCCGCGCTTGGCCGGTAGCGGAGAAGCTCCTGGGCCATGAGAAGCGCGGTGTGTGGCGTGGGCTCTGGGCGTCCCTGAGAAGACGCGCTTTGGCGCCGAGACGGATGCGAGGACTCAGCATCGTCGTGGTGCTCCGGGGAGGAGTCCCTGTCACCGCGGTGGTCGCCATCGCGGTGATCCTCGCTCTCGGGCTCCTCCACGTGCGGGCCGGTGTTGGCGCGCTCCGCCGTGCGGGGGCGCCCGCGGCGGCCGCGAGTGGGGGCGGTGCCGGGCTCAATATGAGCCCTGTCAGCTGCGCCCCTGTTGGCGCGCGTCGTGCGGGTGTCCGTCATGGCGCGGAGGCCGGCTGGAGGTTGAAGACGCGCCTCAATCCCCTACCTGACGCGCCAAATGTCGGAGGGTGATTCACAGGAGACAGGGATGGTCACACTCTGAAGGGTAGGTCGAGAAGGGGGATTGAACACGTCCTCAACAACCCTCAACCGGCACGGCGACGGTGCTCGTCGAGCCTGAGGAGGGACAGCACGGCAGAGATAGACAGCGGCCCGTACCCAGGTTCACGGCCCTCAGGAGGAGGTAACACCGCTACTCCTGCTTGTCTGAATTGCTCTGCAGGGGTTACAGTGCAACGAGCTTGCCGAGGGCTCACTTCCGGCGGTGCGGAGCTCAAGGAGGGAAGCTACGGTCTCCTTCCTCCTTGAGTCAGCTAGGCTAGGCTAGGCTATGGTGGAGTGTCGATTGCTCGATTCGCGATCCCTTTCTACGGAGGTGCTCCCTCCCCTTTTATAGGCGCCCCGGGCCTCATCCTTGCGCCCTGCGCCGTGGATGGGTTCCCACATGGCGACGAAACGGAGGAGCGGGGTGCACCGCTGCCCGGCTGTCCATGGACCCGGTCCATGGTCGTAAAGCCTGCCCTTGGGGCAGGAAGACCACCGTCCGCGCAGGACGGCCAGCTGGTGCTGCAGAGATAGTGGGGGTGCCCACGGTGACGTCGTCGTTGGAGCGTAGCGCCGGCCATCTGCTTTATCACCAAAGGGGAAAGCTTCGTAGTCTGGCGCAGGGGGCACAGCTTTGTTGACTCCTTTAATCACCAGAATGGCAACTGCGGCGTCGTCGTCACCGCGCGCAGACGCGCGCGTCACTCTGCAGCCACGGCAGAGGCCATGTGCGCTCTACGGCGATTGCTTCGTAGCGAAGTATCCCCACAGGGCCTGGGCAGCCTTGTGGGGGGATTTGCGTTGACTCCTCCCCAGGGGAGAGGGCCCTGCAGAGGGGCAGCCTCGGGAGGACCTTCTTCAGGCCTTCGCTGCTCCCTCAAGTCCTCTCGAGGACTTTTCCTCTTGAGGGTCTCTCCAAGCGTTTTGCTTGGTCCTTAGTCATTTCGTCGATACCGTCGCGTGCGAGGGCTGTGGAGAGTGGGCTCTGCACACCCTGGATTCCACTGGGCCGACATCTGGGAGGCACTGAACGCTATTCAGTGCCTCCCAGAGCTCTTTGCCATCTTTGAAGTGCATGTACACATCAAACAGCTTGTTGCTAAGAGCACTCAGAACGAGTCCCACAAAGACAGTATTGGTTTCCTTGAACTTGTTCTGATCCTCGTCAGATATAGTTCCTTCAGGCAAACCCGCACTAGTCTCGAACACTTTCAGAGATTCTTGTACTGCCATCTCTTAAAGCCCTCGCCGGTAAACTTATCCGGCCTCAGCGCATCAGATAGATGTCCCATGTTTAACTCAGGAAATTGCCTATAACACAGATAAGGTTTTTGGATTGTTGGAGTACTAGGCACAATTTACATGATTAATTCCACTATATTAAACATTACTACAGCAGCTACTAGCATGTTAATCTCGTAAATACTAGAAGTATTAATTAACACGAACAGCAGCAAAACGTCTACGAACACAGACATACTAGAACGGCACACCGGCACGTGATGAACGTACCGAACAACTGTAGATGAAGTAGTCGTAGTAGTCATCGTACTCGTAGTAGTTGTTGCAGCAGCGACGGCAGCAGCTTCCTGAAGACAATGGCGACGTTGAAGACGAGCAGCCCGTGAATCCGGCGAGCGTACAGGAAGGCGAGCCGTGATGAAGAGCTTGAGAGCAGTCGCGTGGAGCGCTTCCCAAAAACCTTATTCGCCCTCTCCCGTACAGGATCACAAGGGCGAGCGGTTCCGGAGACCTGCTGTCCCGTTTGCCGGTGCATGCCGGCGCACGGGATGGAGTAGACTACGGTGGCGGCGCAAGGCGCGAGATCGGCAAAACCTAGATTGGTTCGGGGTGTTTGCAGCGCACGCAGTGCAGGGCATTATATAGCACGCCTCGGAGGAAAACTGTAAGGACCCCTCAGACCGAAATCTGAGATGCCCACGTTATGTAATAGATCACGATCCCAGAGATCAATGCATCGCAATCACATAACCAACAAGGTATCAAAGTCTTACATCATTCAAGTCGTACGAATAAAAGTCTTACAACATAGAGAGGTCACATAACCAAGTCTGACAATCATCGCCTCGCAGGGTGGAATTGACTAAGATACAGCGGAAGCTCGGGGCTAACGTCGGCCTTCCTCAACGACAGACGTCCTCCCACAAGTGCAGTTGACCGGTGATAGCTAGGCATCGTAGTCGGCGCCATACTCCTCTTCTTCAGCGAATGCCTCCTCGTTGTAATCTGGACGTTTGAATATCCAGGGACACAGCCATATGAGTACAATTACGTACTCGCAATACCACCTCAAGGCTTAAGTTTTCATGGAAATGCATTAAAAAGGATTTTCGAAGACTGGGATAGCTGCTATTTACAACTATAGGGTTTAGTTTTTGCAAAGATGCTTATGTCATAGAGAATACGACATCTCTATATCTTTGTTGAAGAAAACATTTAGAGATTGAAATCTCTCTTGTAGAAATAGCATGTACTATTTCCACGTTTTGAAAACTCTTTTGTAAAACTTTTCAAGAACACTAGGATGGGGATACCCCTTTTTCTTTCCTTGAGATCGGACTGATTGTCTCCCGAGACCAACCATCTTCTCCCAACTCCGTACCTCCCAGGTACCTCCTTGATGCCTCCTTGTTTCCACCGAAACCATTTTCTTTTGAAAACTTAAAAATTGCCCATACGCCTAGATCAGTGGCCTTTCCAACTGTCCATGACCGAGGACTCGGCTATTCGAATAGATTTACACTCTGCAGAGGTTGCGCACTATACCCACACCGAACGGTCATTCCGCCGTGTCTGCCACGGCCCGTCATACCAAAGTATGCGGGGGTCCGGATAACACGATCAAAGCTTTCCACTATGTCCACCCTAGTATCGGGGCCTCCCGGTAGGTTTGTTCTCCCCGGCACCGTGTGCTCCACTAGACCCCTGGTCTCTCTTAGGACGCCACACCGCCACATCGGGAGACCCACCGTAATCGTCCGGCGCGGATCCCCCCACATGTGTATTGCCTCGTCCGGACGGCAACCCGGCTTCAAGGGCCCAGCCCCTATAGAAAGTATGAGAGCCCCAATACTAAAACAGACAAGCTTCCGGCTAAGCCCTACCCATGTCAGGTAATATGGTTGCACGGGTTAATTGTTCGGGCGGCTGCTAAGGCTGTACTTTGTTTTTCAAAACCATCTCCACCATTAGACTGTTCCCAACTGCTCGGGTTTTCGAAAACATCTCCGATTGCTCCCAACAACTCGGGTTTTATAAAACACTTGCTCGCCGATTGCTCCCAGCAACTCGGGTTTTTCTTTCGAAAGCACTTTATCAAAACCAGGCTCCCATCCTAAGATTTTGAGGGAAGAAAATGAAGATATACTACTAGACAAAATATGATTTTCTTTATAGCACCTTCAACAACAAGGCGCATAAAGTGAATACTTATTCTCATAACACTTATTATAATCTAGTAGATAACTTTGGCCAAACAACATTTTGTAAAAAATAGTTTTTGGGTGGAAAAATGCCACAAAAGTAGTAAAACATGCATTATTTTATTTTGAAAACCAAAACATGCTTTGTAAGATAATAGGATTCATTATAGTGGTGAGGTGGCTTGCCTTGCTCAGCGTACTGTCCCTGGTCTGGCTCTTCTTCGTAGTTGTGCTCAGCTACCTCGTACTGCTCCTCCTCTGCTTGCGGTTC
Organism: Poa annua; assembly: GCA_026929855.1. Lineage (NCBI taxonomy): Eukaryota > Viridiplantae > Streptophyta > Magnoliopsida > Poales > Poaceae > Poa > Poa annua. The sequence continues at coordinate 61,522,791 of CM049434.1, forward strand.
TATCGCAACATGAAAATAAACGAAGCTAACGTAAATCCTAAGATGCGTGTTGACAACAATCTGAACTAAAACAAGCTTACAGCAAGCATTTCCAAACCAAAACACCTACTGGATAAAACAGGACACATAAACACAACTACAAACACAACATATAAAAACACTTAGTGATATATCTAGGCAGAAAGTGAATCATGCTACACACAAACAATTCATTCACCTCAACATCATCAATGTGCTTAATACCAAGTTTTAGGGTTGGGTTTAGGTGCTGGATTCCAAAGTTGATCAAGAATATTCACATGATTTGTATTAACTAAAAACAGAGAATAAAATTAATATATTTATTAGCTATCAAGGTACTGTTTTGGTGGAAAATGCATAACTCCTAGAATAATGTTCAGAAAAATAAATCCTTCTACCACATCATGCCTAGTACCTACTGGAACCTAGGAAAATTGGATTTGCATCAATAGGGGCTACAAAACAGAAGTTAAAAATCCTACAAGTGCTACTGTACTCAAAACCAAAATTCACATAGTTTATGTTTTAAAAGGCTCCTGCATGCAAGACTAATTTCTATGAGTAGGCAATGTTTTTATCTACCAGCAGAAATTTGATTCACCTAATTTGGACACTCCTAGCTCAAGTTATCTCAATTTTAGTGGAAAATACACTTTTTACTATTACTGTTGTGCAGGGAAAAATATAAATTATTTTTGTGTACATCCAATTTTGTATGGCTAGGAAAACACACATGTATCCAACAAAAATATTCCAAAAATATTTGTACACACAGATCTATCACAACCAAATAAATCTAAGCATGCACATTTAACAGGAACTGAAATTGATTAAATTCTAAAAAAAACGTCTACGGGCTGGATTTGGGCCAGATCTGGCCGAGGCGGGCACGGATCTGGGCCGCAAGTGGACCAGGCCGGCCCATGGCGGCGTAGCGCGCGCGGGGGCAGGATTCAAACGTGGCCGTAGATCTCACGATCTACGGCCCGCGTTCGTCTTCTCCAGCTCGACGCCGACGGACGGAAACAGAGGGAGGGAAGCAGAGGGCGGCGACGACAGGCTCACCTAGGGCTCGGGAACGGATGCAGGAGGGGTCGGAGTCGAAGGAGAAGGCGACGGCGGACTCGAGGGTGCCATCAAATCCCGCATGCAACGCCGGAGTTCACGGCGGTGACGGCGGCGCCATTCTCGAGTCGAGGACGGAGGCGACGTCCACGAGCGGTCTCTGACTAAAAGAAAAGGGGGAAGAGTTAGGCCACGAAGAGGGGAACTCGGCAAGCCAACAATGGCAAAGAAAGGTGAAGAGCAGCGACGGCTACGGCTGTTTCTTGCTGTTGGACACCGGCGGCGATTTTCTTCGCCTCGGGCACGAACAAGGGCAGGAGCTTGGGTTCTGGTTTGGGGGGGTGAGGAGTGAGAGGGGTGAGAGCGTTTGGGACGAGAGAAATGAGAGGAGAGGGCCGCGGACGCGAGATATGGCCTCGGTGCCAACCTAGGGTTCTTCTCGGGTCCGAGAGAGGAAGGGCGAGCTGGGTCTCGCCTACTGGCTCGGGAGGGCGGTGGAGAGGGGACAGAGAGGGTTTGGTCGGGGTGTGACGCGGCCTAGCCAGTGGGAGGAGAGGGGGTGTGCTCGGGTTGGGCAATGGAGAAAAAGAAGAGAGGGGAGTGGTGGAGGGTTTTCTTGGGTCCATGACGAGTGGGCCAGGGGGTGGGGGTGCTGGCTTGCCTCTTTGTCCAGTGCAGAGAGACGTTGGAGAGAGAGAGAGAGAGTTGGAGGGGCTCGGGTAGGTTAGGGTTTTTATTTTCTTTATTTTTGTTAATCTCTAAATCCAACACTAACCACTCCAAACAATCCAAATGATTAATCTTAATTTGCTCAAACAAGTGGTTACCCCACATGTTCAAAATACTAACAGAGCAAAAAACCAATTTCACAAAAGAATTTTGAAGTATTTTTGAAAACAAAAGAAAGGAAATATCACATGTGGTCACTGTTTCATGATGCCCACAAAAGCTAGTTGGTTTTATATTTTAGCAAACTCTCCAAAGATTTTTAAAGGTAGGGTATGAAAGTATACATGCCATAGATGAAGTTGGTTCAATTGCATGTGAAGAACAACTCATAGATTGCTTAATATGAGGCCCTAGATTTGCTAAGTTTTAACAGACATGAAGATCACCAAAAATTCAGATTCTAATAAAGTCATGTTTGTTATGGTGATATTACCACATTAGGCAAACTAGTGAAATCAAACAGAGGTTTTCATGGTCACCAAAACAATTCATGCAATAATTATAAAACACTCAAAAAGTTTTTGTTGCCTCAGGAAAAACTAGCCTAACACCACAATTCTAGGTCTAAGAAAATTGGGGTGTTACAGACCTTCCCCCCTTAGGAGAATCTCGTCCTCGAGATTCCGGAGTTGAAGAGGAAAGGAATCCTGGAAATTCTCGCTCCAAGTAATCTTCACGCTCCCATGTAGCTTCTTCCTCGGAGTGGTTGGTCCACTGAACCTTCAGGAACTTGATCTTCCTTCGACGGGTCAAACGGATATCTTCCGCTAGAATACGGAGTGGTCGCTCTCGGTAGGTGAGATCATGATTGAGGTCAATGGTGTGATGATCCACCTTCTGATATGTGTCGGTACCGTTGGGAACTTGCAGGCATCTTCGGAGCAGTGACACGTGGAACACATCGTGGAATTCGGACAAATGGGGTGGCAACTCCAGTTGGTACGACACTTCTCCTCGTCGGCAGAGGACCTTGAAGGGTCCGATGTAACGGGGTGCAAGCTTTCCTCTGACATGAAACCGCTGCATTCCTTTGAGTGGAGTAACGCGTAGATACACCATATCGCCCGTCTTGAAACTCAACTCACGTCTCTTGGAGTCAGCATAACTCTTCTGCCTGGATCGGGCGGCCTTAAGACGGTCGCGGATTACCTGAACTTGTTCCTCAGCCTCCCTCAGGGCATCAACTCTGAAAACTTGGCTGTCTCCGGACTGTGACCAATTTAAAGGAGTACGGCACTTTCGTCCATACAAAGCTTCGAATGGTGCCATTTTCAAACTGGCCTGGTAGTTGTTGTTGTAGGAGAATTCGGCGAACGGCAAGCAATCTTCCCACTTTGCTCCGTACGCTAACACGCAGGCTCTAAGCATATCTTCCAGGATTTGGTTGACTCTCTCGGTTTGTCCTCCGGTCTGAGGATGATAAGCGGTGCTGAAAAAGAGTTTTGTCCCTAGTTCTTCATGAAGCTTGGTCCAAAATCGGGAAGTAAACTGAGTTCCTCGATCGGACACGATGGTCTTGGGAATCCCGTGAAGGCTGACGATACGGGACATATATAGGTCTGCAAGCTGATCGGAACGATGAGTGGTGCGAACAGGTATGAAGTGTGCGACCTTAGTGAGCCTGTCCACAATGACCCAAATGGCGTCATGCCCTCGATTGGATCGGGGTAATCCGGTGATAAAGTCCATGCCTACTTCATCCCACTTCTATTCAGGGATCTTGAGGGGTTGAAGTAATCCCGCGGGTCGCTGGTGCTCAGCCTTGACTCTTTGACAGATGTCACAATTCTGGACGAATAAGGCAATCTCTCGCTTCATGCCATGCCACCAAAATTTCTCCTTGAGGTCTTGGTACATCTTGGTTCCACCGGGGTGGATGGAGTATAAAGTCTCGTGTGCTTCCTTCTTGATTAGATGTTTCAGATCGTGATCAGACGGCACGCAGATGCGGCCGTTATACCAAAGAGTACCTTCGGGGTCTATGGTGAACCCAGGGACTTCTTCTCTTTCCATCCTTCGCTTGATACCTTCAATGCTCTCGTGACCCTTTTGTGCTTTCTTGATTTGATCCCATAGGGTAGGTTGTAGCATGAGTTGGTCTACGGCTCCATAATTGACTACTTCTATACTCATCTTGTCCAGCTCATTCCAAAGCTCTGGTTGTCGAGTCTTGATCATGGCGTTGAAAGCACACGGTTGTCGACTAAGGGCATCAGCTACGACATTGGCTTTTCTAGGGTGATAGTGGATATCTAAGTCGTAGTCCTTTATCAATTCTATCCATCTCCGCTACCTCATATTTAACTCTCTCTGAGTGAAGATATACTTCAGGCTCTTGTGGTCGGTGTAGATATCGCAACGGTTGCCCATCAGAAAATGGCGCCAGGTCTTGAGTGCGTGAACCACGGCAGCAAGTTCAAGGTCATGGGTTGGATAATTCTGCTCGTGTTTGCGGAGTTGTCGTGAGGAAAGGAGATCACCTTGCCCTCTTGCATGAGGACACAACCTAGTCCAAGCTTGGAAGCGTCGCAATACACGACAAAATCCTTGGTTACGTCGGGCTTGGTTAAAACGGGGGCTGTAGTAAGGCGCTTCTTCAACTCCTGAAAGCTTTCTTCACATTTGTCCGTCCACTCAAACTTCTTGTCTTTCTTAAGCAACTGGGTAAGAGGTTTGGCTATGCTAGAGAATCCTTCAACAAACTTGCGGTAATACCCCGCTAATCCTAGGAAGGATCTCACTTCCGTGGGGTTGGTGGGGGCTTCTCGGTCCGTGATGGACTTGATGTGAGTGGGGTCAACAGATATTCCTCCTGCGGAAATCACATGCCCAAGGAATGCCACTTCCTTAAGCCAGAACTGGCACTTGCTAAACTTGGCATAAAGCTGGTGTTCGCGAAGGGTGCCTAGCACTAGCCTCAGGTGCTCTTCATGCTCCTCTTCTGACTTGGAATAAATCAGGATGTCATCAATGAAGACAACCACAAACTTGTCCAGATAATCCATGAACACCTTATTCATGAGATTCATGAAATAGGCAGGGGCATTGGTCAGGCCAAAAGACATTATGGTGTACTCAAACAATCCGTAACGGGTGATGAAGGCTGTCTTCGGGATGTTAGACTCTCTTACTTTCAGTTGATGGTAACCGATACGGAGGTCGATCTTGGAAAAGACTCGGGATCCATTGAGTTGGTCAAATAGGTCTTCAATCTTGGGTAGCGGGTATTTGTTCTTGATGGTCACATCATTAAGCTTGCGGTAATTCACACACAAGCGAGTGGTACCGTCCCTTTTATCCACAAAGATAATTGGAGATCCCAGGGTGATGCACTGGGGCGAATCAACCCTTTCCTCAGCATGTCGTACAGTTGTTTCTTCAGTTCGGCTAACTCCTCGAGATTCATCTGGTAGGGCTTCTGGGCAATGGGGCCGGTTCCGGGAATTAACTCAATGATGAACTCGATATCCCGATCAGGCGGCATACCGGGTAATTCCTCAGGGAATACATCGGGGTATTCGCAAACTACTGGTACATCTTCCAGGGTAGATTCGGCTATGCTCTTATGACAGTGGCTAGAGGAGGGGCGGTGTTCTGCCTTGTATATCACCTTCTTTCCCTCGGGGCTTATCATGGATATGGCCTTCTGGGTACAATCAATGATTCCTCGATTTACGGCCATCCAATTCATCCCTAAAACCACTTCTATCCCTTGGTGTCCCAATACTACTAATTCTGCATAAAATCTAGCGCCCTGGATGTCCACGGGTACATCCTTGCAGGAAAGATTGGCCTTAGTGGTGGCTCCGGGGATTTGCACAAGCATAGGTCTATGCAACAAAGTTGGGACCATCCCACTTTTCTTGACAAACGGTTCCGTAACAAACGAGTGGGATGCTCCAGAATCAAACAAGACTGAGGTGGGTACTGAGTTAACGGGAAACGTACCCATAACAAGGTCGGTAGCTTCCTGGACTTCCTCCGCGCTGATGTGGTTCAGGTGTCCTCTGGTCATATGCCCGGTCTTCTTTGGATAAGAGGCCTTGCCTCCAGGGGGACGAGGTGCTCCTTGATTCATCTTGGTTGCATTGGGGCGGTTGTCAGCGGGCTGTTTGGTGGGGCAATCCCGCGAAAATTGCCCAGGCTGTCCACAGGTGAAACATCCTCCCGTGGGCTTCGGAGCTGGCGGTCTGCTAAGGTTGAGACCGGGGTTGTATCCACCTCCGGGGCGAGGTGCAGGCGGACAAGTGGAGTAGTTTGGCCTTGGTGCATAAGACGGCGGCCTTGGTGGTTGATAAGCAGGTCTTGGGGGTTGGTAAGCAGGCCTTGACGGAGGTGTGGTGCGCGGGCGTGGGTTGCTGTTGCTGGGGTGACTGCTGCTGCTACCCTGCTGCATCATTAGCCGGCGCTTGCGGTTGTCAAAGGATGCCTTGCGCTTGTGCTCCATCGTGATAGCTGCATCGGCCAGAGACTCCAGGTCGGTGAAGGGCATCACCACCAAGATGCACTGCATTTCATCATGCAGCCCATTCAGGAACCTTTCTTTCTTCTTGTCCTCCGTGTCAATGTCGACGGGTGCATACCTTGCCAGAGTGGTGAACTTCTCCAGGTACTCACTGACGGACATACCACCTTGCTTTAGCTGCAGGAATCTCTCTCGCATAATGTTGACGAGACCAGTTGGCACATAGCGCTTCAGAAACTTCGTCTTGAAAGCCTCCCAAGTAACCACTTCACCTTGGGGCAACAGTGCATGAATGGCCTCCCACCAGGCTCTGGCAGGTCCAGAGAGATAGTGGGTGGCATAGATCACCTTCTCATTGTCGCCAACCTGGGCGACCCTCAAGTTGTTCTCGACTGTGCGGATCCAGTCATCAGCATCCAGTGGTACATCACTCTTGGAGAACACAGGTGGGTTGGTATTCTGGAAGTCACGCAGCCTAGAGCGTCCCTCTTCATTGCCTTGGCCGCCATTGGGGTTGACGGCGATTTGGGCCAGGTGTTGCAGGGTGGCGAGGTTCGCGGTCCTCTCAGCGCGGGCGGCCTCGTGGTCCTCCATGAGGAGGCGCAGCACTTGGGCCATAGAGGGCTCGGGTGGTGGTGGTGGATCTCGCGCCATGCTGAAGTTTAGAACAATAATCGAATTAAAAACCTAAACCGATACCACTAATTTCCAATCATGCACTTAGGTAAAACAAGCAATAATTTAAACCAAGCCAACATAGAGAACTAAAAATCGCAGCAAGGTAACACACGGTATAAAACATAAACCAACTCCATAGCAAGGTCTCAATAGCATCACATACGAGTTCCCAAATGCACGATAAAGTACCATCATAGTCTTACAAATATCAAGAAAACACACACATGGCAACTAGACCACACAATCGCAGCAATAGATTCGCGATGGTTCGGTCCTAACTCAAAAGGGAACTACTCGAAGTAGCTACTCGTCTGCGGCAGCGTCGCTGTCGAAAGGTGGCTCGGAAGGGTCCTCCTCCTCAGACATAACAACCTCCGAGTCCTCGTCATCCTCACCACGGAGGTCGTCATCCTCCTGCTCACTCTCGGGCTCCATGTCCATGTCCTCCATAGGGTACTTGTCGTCGGGTAGGAGGTCGTCGTTCTCCTTGCGGAGCTCCTCCACCTCCTCCTCAAGCTCACGGATCCGGGCGTCACGAAGGGTAACGATCGCGTCGAGATCACCAACCCTCCTCTTGAGGTTGGTCTGCCAGAAACGAGCGGTCTTGAAACGTGCCCTGAGACCGCGGCACTCCGCTCGCTCTCTCCCAAACTCCTCCTGGGACTTCGCCAGGCGCTCCTCGGTGGTCTTGAGCTTCTCCTCCGCGGCCTTCAGTTTGTCCTGAGACGCCTTGAGCTGGGCTCTCACGTCCTGGGTCTCGTGCTCGGCCTCTGAAACTCGAACCTCCGCGTCGTCGTACTGCAGGCGGCGAAGATCGCTCTCCATGCGACTGCTGATCAGCTGGGACTGCGTGTACTCGAGGAAGATCCCCAGCTCTCCCACGTGGTTCCCGAAAGTGGGATGGGGACGCGGCGGCAAGGGGTGGCTCAGCTCGTCAAGCCCTCCGAAGAACTCAAAGCGGGTGTCGACCAACTCGGCGCTGTGGGCGTGCACCAAGCGGGCAAGAGCTCGCTGAAGAACCGTCACGATCGCTCCAGTCTGCGTCGGCGCTATAGCGTCCTCAATCAGCTCCTCCGCAAGTGGTGGCACAAGCGGGCCTCGAAGGGTGCACCTCACCGTCCAAGACATAGCATCGCCGACCATCGGCAGGCAACGTCCTATCAGCAACTCAGGGAGTGGGCGCCCCAAGTACCGGGTCAACTGAAGCAAATCCGCCTGAAAGAGACGGTTGACCCCCGAGTTGGGCAACGCCCCCAACTGGATAGACGTCGTGAACTCGCTGTCCATCTACACAAAATTTTAAATGAAGGTTGAATTAGTGAACGGTGTGCAGAATTTTAAACAAGTAAAAATATAATACTTAAATGTAAGTATATTATTTAATAGTAGTTAAAATAAAGGGGAGAGGATAGCAGTATATTCCGCATATTTTAGACACCTCTCCTAAGTTTTTATGAAAACATTTTTGCGTGACGTCGACGCCCAACCTAGCTAAAGTCTCCTAATGTCAACGATGGCTCTGATACCAAGTCTGTAAGGACCCCTCAGACCAAAATCTGAGATTCCCACGTTATGTAATAGATCACGATCCCAGAGATCAATGCATCGCAATCACATAACCAACAAGGTATCAAAGTCTTACATCATTCAAGTCGTACGAATAAAAGTCTTACAACACAGAGAGGTCACATAACCAAGTCTGACAATCATCGCCTCGCAGGGCGTAATTGACTAAGATACAGCGGAAGCTCGGGGCTAACGTCGGCCTTCCTCAACGACAGACGTCCTCCCACAAGTGCAGTTGACCGGTGAAAGTTAGGCATCGTAGTCGGCGCCATACTCCTCTTCTTCAGCGAATGCCTCCTCGTTGTAATCTGGACGTTTGAATATCCAGGGACACAGCCATATGAGTACAATTACGTACTCGCAATACCACCTCAAGGCTTAAGTTTTCATGGAAATGCATTAAAAAGGATTTTCGAAGACTGGGATAGCTTCTATTTACAACTATAGGGTTTAGTTTTTGCAAAGATGCTTATGTCATAGAGAATACGACATCTCTATATCTTTGTTGAAGAAAACATTTAGAGATTGAAATCTCTCTTGTAGAAATAGCATGTACTATTTCCACGTTTTGAAAACTCTTTTGTAAAACTTTTCAAGAACACTAGGATGGGGATACCCCTTTTTCTTTCCTTGAGATCGGACTGATTGTCTCCCCGAGACCAACCATCTTCTCCCAACTCCGTACCTCCCAGGTACCTCCTTGATGCCTCCTTGTTTCCACCATCTTCTTTTGAAAACTTAAAAATTGCCCATACGCCTAGATCAGTGGCCTTTCCAACCGTCCATGACCGAGGACTCGGCTATTCGAATAGATTTACACTCTGCAGAGGTTGCGCACTTTACCCACACCAAACGGTCATTCCGCCGTGTCTGCCACGGCCCGTCATACCAAAGTATGCGGGGGTCCGGATAACATGATCAAAGCTTTCCACTATGTCCACCCTAGTATCGGGGCCTCCCGGTAGGTTTGTTCTCCCCGGCACCGTGTGCTCCACTAGACCCCTGGTCTCTCTTAGGACGCCACACCGCCACGTCGGGAGACCCACCGTAATCGTCCGGCGCGGATCCTCCCACATGTGTATTGCCTCGTCCGGACGGCAACCCGGCTTCAAGGGCCCAGCCCCTATAGAAAGTATGAGAGCCCCAATACTAAAACATACAAGCTTCCGGCTAAGCCCTACCCATGTCAGGTAATGTGGTTGCACGGGTTAATTGTTCGGGCGGCTGCTAGGGATGTACTTTGTTTTTCAAAACCATCTCCACCTCCGACTGTTTCCAACAGCTCGGGTTTTCGAAAACATCTCCGATTGCTCCCAGCAACTCGGGTTTTATAAAACACTTGCTCGCCGAGGGCTCCCAGCAACTGGGGTTTTTCTTCCGAAAGCACTTTATCAAAACCAGGCTCCCATCCTAACATTTTGAGGGAAGAAGATGAAGATATACTACTAGACAAAATATGATTTTCTTTATAGCACCTTCAACAACAAGGCGCATAAAGTGAATACTTATTTTCATAACAACTAATACTTATAATCTAGTAGATAACTTTGGCCAAACAACATTTTGTAAAAAATAGTTTTTGGGTGGCAAAATGCCACAAAAGAAGTAAAACATGCATTATTTTATTTTGAAAACCATAACATGCTTTGTAAGATAATAGGATTCATTATAGTGGTGAGGTGGCTTGCCTTGCTCAGCGTACTGTCCCTGGTCTGGCTCTTCTTCGTAGTTGTGCTCAGCTACCTCGTACTGCTCCTCCTCTGCTTGCGGTTCTATCGCAACATGAAAATAAACGAAGCTAACGTAAATCCTAAGATGCGTGTTGACAACAATCTGAACTAAAACAAGCTTACAGCAAGCATTTCCAAACCAAAACACCTACTGGATAAAACAGGACACATAAACACAACTACAAACACAACATATAAAAACACTCAGTGATATATCTAGGCACAAAGTGAATCATGCTACACACAAACAATTCATGCACCTCAACATCATCAATGTGCTTAATACCAAGTGTTAGGCTTGGGTTTAGGTGCTGGATTCCAAAGTTGATCAAGAATATTCACATGATTTGTATTAACTAAAAACAGAGAATAAAATTAATATATTTATTAGCTATTAAGGTACTGTTTTGGTGGAAAATGCATAACTCCTAGAATAATGTTCAGAAAAATAGATCCTTCTACCACATCATGCCTAGTACCTACTGGAACCTAGGAAAATTGGATTTGCATCAATAGGGGCTACAAAACAGAAGTTAAAAATCCTACAAGTGCTACTGTACTCAAAACCAAAATTCACATATTTTATGTTTTAAAAGGCTCCTGCATGCAAGACTAATTTCTATGAGTAGGCAATGTTTTTATTTACCAGCAGAAATTTGATTCACCTAATTTGGACACTCCTAGCTCAAGTTATCTCAATTTTAGTGGAAAATACACTTTTTACTATTACTGTTGTGCAGGGAAAAATATAAATTATTTTTGTGTACATCCAATTTTGTATGGCTAGGAAAACACACATGTATCCAACAAAAATATTCCAAAAATATTTGTACACACAGATCTATCACAAACAAATAAATCTAAGCATGCACATTTAACAGGAACTGAAATTGATTAAATTCTAAAAAAACGTCTACGGGCTGGATTTGGGCCAGATCTGGCCGAGGCGAGCACGGATCTGGGCCGCAAGTGGACCAGGCCGGCCCATGGCGGCGTAGCGCGCGCGCGGGGGCAGGATTCAAACGTGGCTGTAGATCTCACGATCTACGGCCCGCGTTCATCTTCTCCAGCTCAACGCCGACAGACGGAAACAGAGGGAGGGGAGAAGAGGGCGGCGACGGCAGGCTCACCTAGGGCTCGGGAACGGATGCGGGAGGGGTCGGAGTCGAAGGAGAAGGCGACGGCGGACTCGAGGGTGCCCTCAAATCCCGCATGCAACGCCGGAGTTCACGGCGGTGACGGCGGCGCCATTCTCGGGTCGAGGACGGAGGCGACGTCCACGGGCGGTCTCTGACTAAAAGAAAAGGGGGAAGAGTTAGGCCACAAAGAGGGGAACTCGGCAAGCCAACAATGGCAAAGAAAGGTGAAGAGCAGCGACGGCTAGGGCTGTTTCTTGCAGTTGGACACCGGCGGCGATTTTCTTCGCCTCGGGCACGAACAAGGGCAGGAGCTTGGGTTCTTGTTTGGGGGGGTGAGGAGTGAGAGGGGTGAGAGCGTTTGGGACGAAAGAAATGAGAGGAGAGGGCCGCGGACGCGAGATATGGCCTCGGTGCCAACCTAGGGTTCTTCTCGGGTCCGAGAGAGGGAGGGCGAGCTGGGCCTCGCCTACTGGCTCGGGAGGGCGGTGGAGAGGGGACAGAGAGGGTTTGGTCGGGGTGTGATGCGGCCTAGCCAGTGGGAGGAGAGGGGGTGTGCTCGGGTTGGGCAATGGTGAAAAAGACGAGAGGGGAGTGGTGGAGGGTTTTCTTGGGTCCATGACGAGTGGGCCGGGGGGTGGGGGTGCTGGCTTGCCTCTTTGTCCAGTGTAGAGAGACGTTGGAGAGAGAGAGAGAGTTGGAGGGGCTCGGGTAGGTTAGGGTTTTTATTTTCTTTATTTTTGTTAATCTCTAAATCCAACACTAACCACTCCAAACAATCCAAATGATTAATCTTAATTTGCTCAAACAAGTGGTTACCCCACATGTTCAAAATACTAACAGAGCAAAACAACAATTTCACAAAAGAATTTTGAAGTATTTTTGAAAACAAAAGAAAGGAAATATCACATATGGTCACTGTTTCATGATGCCCACAAAAGCTAGTTGGTTTTATATTTTAGCAAACTCTCCAGAGATTTTTAAAGGCAGGGTATGAAAGTATACATGCCATAGATGAAGTTGGTTCAATTGCATGTGAAGAACAACTCATAGATTGCTTAATATGAGGCCCTAGATTTGCTAAGTTTTAACAGACATGAAGATCACCAAAAATTCAGATTCTAATAAATTCATGTTTGTTATGGTGATATTACCACATTAGGCAAACTAGTGAAATCAAACAGAGGTTTTCATGATCACCACAACAATTCATGCAATAATTATAAAACACTCAAAAAGTTTTTGTTGCCTTAGGAAAAACTAGCCTAACACCACAATTCTAGGTCTAAGAAAATTGGGGTGTTACAAAAACCCTAACGGGTACGGAGTGGGCCAAGTCCACGTCGCACACGTTTAGGTCGGTTGGTAGCCCACGATCCGGGAGCGACCCGAACCGACTAACCAAGACGCGTCCGTCAAAACGTTTTCCTGTACTGCAAAAATAAAGCTCGGCTCGGCGCGTCGCGTCGTGACGAGACGGGCGGGCGGTGCCACTAGTAGAAAACAGGCTAACAGTCCCGGTTGGTAAGGGCCTTCAGTCCTGGTTTAGCAACCGGGACTGCGGAATCGGGACTAAACACCCCAACCTATAGTCGCGGTAGGATCTGCAACCGGGACAAAAAGGTATCCACGTGGGCGCGCAGGCGAGCTGCTCGGCGATGACCTTTTGTCCCAGTTTGTATTACAAACCGGGACTAATAAGTTCGAGGGGTTTTAGGTTTTAGCATTTTTATTTTGTTTTCTGTTTTCTGTTTTATTTATGATTTAAACTATTGTTTGTAAGCTACAATTACACACATCGATGCTTATATTATATGAAGTGTCTAACGAGAATTGATCCATATATTACATATCCAACGAGACTCGTATCAAGTTAAACATGTATCATATACATAAGTGTCGTCCCAACATGATCATTATTACATCAAAATCATTATTTACGGTTTATATTGCATTCTCCTGTTGGGGCTATGACCTCGTCAAGCAGAAATCCACAAATTTCCTCTTGAATTCCTCTAGAGCGTTGATATGGAGTGAGATGCGCTCGTTGATTCATTTGCTGGATATATCAAGAGAAGACGGTCAATATAAATACATCAAGAGTTAAATTGTGAATTGATATGTAAATGCTTTACGTACCACCATATCCATCCGCTCACTGACATAGATGCGCATATACTCGCAAACGTAATATCCACACAGATTTGTCGCCGGTGGCTGTCTCTCGCACTTTACGAAAATAGAGTTCATATCAAGTAATAATCAAACATGACAATCAGATATTGAAACTAGAACTAAATAGAGTAATCTACTTACGTTGATTAGCTGAAAGGTCAGCTCTGGTTTAAATTGACCTTCTCCGGCACGTTTTATGAACCGCTTCCATACCCTGCCCCGGCAAAGAAAATGAATAAAGAATATATTCATAACTGGAACTTAGGAAATGAAGAAAAGAGGCCAATATAGTACCTCTAGAGCGTTTCAATAATGTTCCAGTAATCCGTCATGGGTCGATGTAATGACTCCTCGATCTGAACTTTCCCCAAGTCAATTTCAATGTTGAAGAGAATCCAGTGGTGGCTGCACATACACATCAGCACATAGAAGAGAATTCAGTAAATATTAAGTCTCTAGCTAACTCATCAAAATCGAGTACGAGGAAAAATGAATGTGTAACACTCTAACCTGAAGTTGTACGGAAATAATATGTTCTTCTTGAAATGTTGTTTCTCCAAAAAATTGAGCAAGTTGTTCTCCGTTTCCCCCGGGTTTATTTTTAAGGTATGTATATGAACTCGATCTGGGTCAACGAACCCAACTTGATAAATCTGGTTCCTCCTACACTCAAGAATCTTCATTCTGCATAGTAGCGTACAAAAGAATGTAGTGAGGACAGTTATATTATAAGAAAATGATACGAGATTAGCTTTAATTAATCACTTACAAACAATAGTAGCTGATGATAGATTTGTCGAGGGCCTTCTGGTTGAATAACTGAAAGAGTTCGTCAAAGTCAATATGAATCGTTTGTTCTCCCATGAAGTAATGCTCATCTCTAAGTTTAACAGACAGTATCTCGTCCCCGTCTGCTGAGGCATCCTTGTACCATTTATGTAATGCTCGCATTCTTGTAGGTAGGTTGGCCCAGTCCTCCTTCGTGACCAGATCCTTCCCAAGGCGATATTGCAATGCCTCGGGAGCAATGTCGGCCTCTATCAAATCCACCATTTCTTCGTAGGTCATACCAGGAATCTCATACCCTTCTGGTATCACAATCTTGGATGCCAACTTCAGCGGAGCAACGTCGCGTCTCTTCTGCTTTGTTTTCTCAAGCCCCTCATTATATGCCTTGTCAATACAACGATCATAGTCCGATAGTAAGTTTAAAACATATTGGGGTGGTTGAAAACAATGTTTCAGGAAGTACTCTATTTTTTTCGGATCAATTGATACGTCTGGCATGTTTTCCACGGGGGGCTTATAAGGGTAAGGAAACTTTGGAGGACTCTTGGGGACCTTTGGAAGCGGCGACAATTTCGCCTTAGTAGGCGGAGGCGGGCACTTAGTCAAGTTACCCCACTTGACCTGGCTGATCTTCCGCTTTCCCGCCCTGTACTCAGCCGAAGAAGGTTCAGGCGAAGAAGGTTCAGGCTGCTGACGCGGCGGCGAAGATCGAGGTGGAGTCATGTAGGTATCGTCGTCGTCCCTATCGAAGTTCAATGGACTTGGAGGTGGTGGAGGTGAGAGAGACCGTGGCCTCTGCGTCGAGCCTGGAAATATGATGTATTTCTTTTTCCATAAAATTATTCCATGCCTGACTTCTTCCAGGGTCGCCTCCCCTTCAGGGCCAGGGTGGTCAATCTCCAATGTCTCGCATCCAGGTACAATTTCCTCCACCCCAACACGAGCATACCCAGCTGGAACCTCGCGGCAATGCCAACGCACTTCAGGATCAACTTTTAAAGCAAAGCCGACGGCCACCTTCACAGATATGTTCTTCATTGGATGGTGCAGCTCACATTCAGTCTTATCTTCGATATTATCCACGGGGTAGCGATCCATCGGTGACGCATCAACTTCTCCATCATCATTATGCAACCCCGTGGAAGCCACACTGCTCCTCCGGTTAGATGGGCCATCAGCTGCAGGATCTATGTAAATCTGACCGGCCTCTGGACGGCTTGAAAATTTCTCCTGCATCTTCGTATACATCGCAAAGAGCAGCTCGTTCCTTTCTTCCACCTTCTTAAGCCGGTCTGCCGCCTGCTGCTCCCTCCTCTTCGTTGCTCTGGCTCGGCTTCTATACGTATGATAGTCCTCATGAAACCCCATCTTCCAAGGAACACCTCCATAGCCTCGTGTTCGTCCTCCCTTCTCAGGATTTCCGAGTGCCTTTGTCAGCTCGTCGTTCTCTCTATCCGGAATGAACGTTCCCGCCTCCACCTCGGCTACTGCTTTTTTAAGATCATCGAAGGGAGTCAACACTGCTTTCTTCGTCGGATCACGAAGAACCAACTCCCCTGTTTCCTTCTCCAACGTCATACCATGCGCCATTAGGAAGTTTCCTGCTCTCTCGGGCACTTTCTCCGTCTCTGGAGTTAGACCTTTTGCCTTAATTTCAGCCTTAAGTTTATCCCACTTAGGCATGGCAGTCTTGTAGCCACCTGGCCCCAAATTATGATGGCGAACCTTTTTCTTGGCATTATCCGCATTCTTTTTGGACCTCTCAAGAGCTTCTTCCAATTCCTTGTACGTCACGAAATCATCCCAGTGATCACGTAATGTGGCGACCCCGGAACCCAGAGTTATACATAAGTGTTATGTGCTCTTAGACATGATAGCCGAGAGTTACTGGGGTACCAATCCCAGGCAGCATTGCACTGCAGGCGTGCCGGGAACACCGGTCACACAAACCCCTCGGAAGACTACCACGCTAATCATAACCAAGTATGCATAACAAATAATCCAAGGATCTTGTTAAGCTGTCGGACTCGACCTCTGAATTATACAGAAATGCTATGTGTCACTGGTCATGCTACGTAACCGAGGGTCCCTGGGGTTACCACTCCCAGGCCGATGCTCATCGGCAGGCGTGCTCGGAATGGATCATCGGCACACAACCCCTCGGCTACGCCATAACACGGGCATAGCCAAAACTGCATAACAAAGAGCCCAATAACCATAACCCTTCAACCGTGCACTTTATATCCATACACGCATCATGCACGGGATGGGTAGCGGACAACCGGTACCAAACAGACTCTACGACATGAATTAGTGTAGGATATATATTACAAGAGGTAGCCTTACACACAGAGGTCTTCCGACCCAACATTACATCATACAACGGAAAGCGAATATGTTGCTAATCAACAAGACTTGCAAAAGGCCTAAGAGGCCGGAAAATAAGCAACGGGGCTACATAACCTACAATTTCCAGGCTGCCACCTGGGAACCCCAAGCTACCCGTCGATGTCATCGTAGAACCCACCATCGGAGGGCTGAACTTCACCTGAACCAAATATAGCAAGAATGAGTACGGGATGTACTCAACAAGACTTAATTAACCTATTATATATCTGCTTATTCAGAGAGTTTGAATGCAGGTTTCTTTGCATAAAGCCAGTTTTGTTTCGAAATCGAGGAAGAGAAGCACGTGTAATAGATCTTTTTAAAATGAGATAAGAGACTGACAACTCTAGCTCTGATATCCAAGTAGCACCTTCCGGTACATCACCAACATCCATATTTAGTTCATGTTCTCTATGATCTCGCCCATTAATTCCAAGTCGTCCGTAACCGTGGACACGGCTATTCGAATAGATTTAACCCTGCAGGGGTGTACAACTTTACCCACACGTACCGCCCGGCTCCTTGCCGATCATTAGCTCTCTTCCTGGGAAAGCCGGCAGAGTGGGAACGGTTACAACCTTTACCTTGCGTAAGCCTATTTGTGGACAATGTGTGCTTTGGTCAAGGCTCAGGGAATCCACCCCCTCGACCGCGGCCACGGCCCTATGAACGCCCGAACTATAGAGCCCACAGATAGATTACGCAAGTTAGTTAGTTGATGGGGTTCCTAAGCCACGTGTGGTTGCACGCTCGTCTTGGCTCAAGGTACGAAAACTCAAGTTCCTAGGTCGGCGGGAACGAGACAAAACACCACACCATACCACTGTGGCCTCTCATCCACGCCTTTTAGTCATTTTAATCACATAACTATGATCAATTACTTCATCCACCTACTCGCTTCATTGGCAGCTTCGAACCATCAACCATATGCGGCAAAGATAACAACTATGCATGGCTAAGCAATATGAGGCTTTGGCGATACACACAAGCACTACCTAGGTTTGCTAGGAGCAGTGGATCAGGGTATTTAGGCGATGCAAATATATAGGAGAACTCTATCTATCCACCAGAAGTATAATTGGAATCGCATGCATTATACGAGAAAGTGAAATTCTTTGAAATCACATATATGAGCAGATAAGAGGTTATGCTTGCCTTGAATGTCATTGACAAGATATAGATATTTTGGAAACCATCGTCTTCACCTGATCATTGATTGATCAAGTATTCATCTTAGGAGGTCGACGATCTTGATATCGTATCCACGTCCTACCGGGGAGAATGAAAACACCGGAAAAGGAAAAACAACACTCAACCATGGCATCGATGCAATGCGCACAAATGTATGCATGTCATATTAAGGAATTCAATTTAAAACCTAAAGCATGGATAACAACTTAAATGGGGTTCAAATACAACTAAACACAATATTTGGAATAAACCCCATAATTAAATAAAGTGGCATTTTAGTGATTCTAGACAACTCTTAATTTAAGTTGTTCAAACATGCATGAATTTGATACAAATAGATAGCATTTGTTTTTCTGAACATTTTGACATATTATTTGCATTTTTCTGAATTATAGATCAACAGATATGAAATTTACAAATTTGAATTAATTTCTGAAAATTCTGGAAAATAATTAAAAGAAAGGGCTGACGTCATGATGACGTCAGCAATGGATCAGAGGGCTCGGCCGAGCTCGATTCGCTCGCTCCGGTGCGCGATCGAACACGGGGTGTTGGCCTTCTGGTAGAGAACCTCGCGGGGGAACTGGAAGGGCGGCGCTGGGGACCAAAAGGTCGCCGGAGATGGCTCGGCGGCGGTGGTTTGCGGCGGCCGCGGCAACCTGCACGGAGGCCTCGAATTAGGGCACGGGTGAGGCTATGGAGAGGTCCAGGAGGTGCAACGGCTCACCAGGAAGTCGCCACGGTGGTCTCCGAGGTCGGGGGAGGCCGGGGACGGCTGCACGGCGTCGAATCGGGGCCGGCGGCGTTCGGCCGGCCGCGGGGAAGAACGCCCGATTCCGGCGATTTTGACCCTCCCGAGACGCGCGGATGGACGAGGACCGAGAGGAAGACGAGGTGGTGCTCGTGGTGTTCTCCGATTCGTCGGGGACGGCCGGAAGCGGCGGCGCGACGCAGCGGCCGGGCGAGCTAGGGTTTCGGCCGGGGAGGAAGCAGAGGAGAGCAGGGGGAGGCGAGTGAAAGAGGGAGAGGAGCACGGCACGGCTCTGGGTCCTTATCCACGCGGTTGCGAGGTGATTCGCGCCGGGATTGACGACGGGAGCAGCGCCACGGAGCTCTCTGCCTGCGAGGCAGAGAGGACAAGGAGGAAGATGACGATTTCGGAAAAAGGCCCTTGGTGTTTGAAAATCTACAAAAAGGTCCTTGGTATTTTTAAACAGAAAGTTATTCTATTTTTCTAGGTTTCTAAACATAGTCAATAAATTACCCAAAAATTATTGTGGCCTTCTAATATTATAAAGAAGCCCCACATATTTTTGTTTTGAAATTTTGAAAGTTTTAAACCACTTTTGAGAATATAACAAAGTTTTAAGTCACTTTAAAGAGTTATTCTTTAATTTAAAATGCAAATTTTTTCTTAGTGCAAAAATTAATGCATGACATGACATGATTAACTAATTAACTTAGTATTACAAACTTGGGTTGTTACACGTAACCTCTCGTCTGTTCCCTTAAACTCCGGAGTAATTTTCCCACTCTTGACATACTTCGCCCACATTCTTTTTTTGTGGTTTTGGAATTGTTTGGCCATCTTCTTCAGGATCCACACCTTGACTTTGGCCTTCAAGGCCGTTGTTTGCTCCTCGGTGTCCATCGTCGGCAGAGTGAAATGTGATATCAGCTTGTCCCAAATAGAATTTTTCAATTCGTTAGAGACAAAACTTATTCCATCAGCTCTTGGCTTCTTCCATTCTCGACAGGTGATCGGGATCATGTCCCTAACAAGAACTCCTGCTTGATTAGTAAATGCAGTCACGCTGTTTATGGGCTCCAAAGGTTCCCCATCGGCACTGACTATGTCAATAATCATATGTGTCTTCTCGTTCCACTTTTTGGTCGGGCCCCGTAACCTTGAAGTGGAGGACTAAAAAAACATTCATTAAATATATGCTCAATATGGAGGTCTATATATATAATTAGCAGAGACTTAAATATTTACATCAGAGGACTTCGTTGAGGGTCCAACGCTAGCATCGACATCAATACTTGGTTCCGGGTTGCCTATGTTTTGTTCTTCTAACTGATCATCCGACAACCCAGCATCACCATCTTCATTCAGATACTGTGAGCCGTCATCTACCTCATTATCTTTTTGGCCTTCCCGGTCATCTCTACCGTCATGGTCCATAGCTTCACTATAAAAAATAAAGATTAAAAGCAGTACTAAGAAGAATAAAGAATATATACTAGCAATACTAAACTATAAAGAATAAAGAATAAAGACTAAACTTCACTAAATTTCACTAAGTCCTAAAACACTAAAGCTATACTAGCAATACTAAAACAATATTTAGTACAATAACAACAGAAGAGCAAGATTGAAAATAGTAAAACAATATTTATACTAAAGCTATATACTAGCAATACTAAACAATATTTATAGTAAGCAATACTAAAACAATATTAATACTAATGCTATACTAGCAATACTAGCAATATAACACTAAACTATACTGAGCTCGGTGTTCGCCGGTGAGAGGGAGCTATGTTGAGCGGCGACTAAATTCATCTAGCTAATCAACTAAATTCTAACCCATCATCTTATCAACTAATCAACTAAATTTCACTAAGTCCTAAAACACTAAATTCCTAAATCAATTTGCTAAGACGTTAAATTTGCTAAGACACTAAACCACTAAAACAGTTTACTAACAATCAACTAATTAACTAAATTATAATTCATCTAGCTAATCAACTAAATTCTAACCCAACATCTTATCAACTAATCAACTAAATTTCACTAAGTCCTAAAACACTAAATTCCTAAATCAATTTGCTAAGACGTTAAATTTGCTAAGACACTAAACCACTAAAACAGTTTACTAACAATCAACTAATTAACTAAATTATAATTCATCTAGCTAATCAACTAAATTCTAACCCATCATCTTATCAACTAATCAACTAAATTTCACTAAGTCCTAAAACACTAAATTCCTAAATCAATTTGCTAAGACACTAACCCTAAGTCAACCAAACCAACTAATCAACTAAATCAACTACGGCGAGGGGACCGGCGTGTGCTCATCTGACGCGATTCGGTCGGAGACGTCGACGGGAGAGCTTCTGGAACAGCGGGGACTGCGAGGCGAGCTCGGCGGCGGCGGCAGCGGTGTGAGGCGAGCTCGGCGGCGGTGGCGGCCTCCGCGGCAGCAGTGAGGGAGAGGAGCGGGCGCGGCGACGTCGCAGCGGAAGCGGGCGGCCTGCGCGGCGGCAGCGGACGGCGGCGAGCTCGAAGGCGCAGCGGCAGCGGCGGCGCTCGATTTGGGCAGCCTGGCGGCGTCGCTGAAATTCCTAAGCGCGAGGTCCTGGTTGGTGGCTCCAACCGGGATCTCAATCTTGCTTATATACCGCCCAACCTTTAGTACCGGTTCGTGGATCGAACCGCGACTAAAGGGGGTCCTTTAGTCCCGGTTGGAGCCTCCAACCGCGACTCAGTTTGTTTTTCGACTGCGCGCGCAATGCTACCCCTTTAGTCGCGGTTCGTGGCACCAACCGCGACCTGAGGGGTTTTTTTCAAATGAGTTTTAATATAAAACTTTTGTATATTTAGGAATTTGACAAAACTTTCCATATGAAATGTGTTTGAATTTGACTAACTAATATAAAACTATTTTCTATTTTCTATAATAATTATTGTAAATATTTTAAAAACAGTTTGGATATGAATTTGAAGAACTTTTGTATATTTAGGAATTTGACAAAACTTTCCATATGAAATGTGTTTGAATTTGACTAACTAATATAAAACTATTTTCTATTTTCTATAATAATTATTGTAAATATTTTAAAAACAGTTTGGATATGAATTTGAAGAACTTTTGTATATTTAGGAATTTGACAAAACTTTCCATATGAAATGTGTTTGAATTTGACTAACTAATATAAAACTATTTTCTATTTTCTATAATAATTATTGTAAATATTTTAAAAACAGTTTGCATATGAATTTGAAGAACTTTTGTATATTTAGGAATTTGACAAAACTTTCCATATGAAATGTGTTTGAATTTGACTAAATAATATAAAACTATTTTTTATTTTCTATAATAATTATTGTAAATATTTTAAAAACAGTTTGGATATGAATTTGAAGAACTTTTGTATATTTTGGAATTTGACAAAACTTTCTATATGAAATGTGTTTGAATTTGACTAACTAATATAAAACTATTTTCTATTTTCTATAATAATTATTGTAAATATTTTAAAAACAGTTTGGATATGAATTTTAAGAACTTTTGTATATTTAGGAATTTGACAAAACTTTCCATATGAAATGTGTTTGAAATTGACTAACTAATATAAAACTATTTTCTATAATAACTAGCAAAAATGCCCGTGCGTTGCAACGGGAGATAGAAAATTTGCTTATATACCTGGTTTGTCAAGTATGGTTGCAACACCGTTGATGGTCGCGGCGGTGCCTCAGTGCCGCCATCAAGACAACGAGCTAGTTAGTACTCCTCGTAGATACTCTTCCCGCTATAAGCAACTACCACTCTTGACGCTATTAGCAAATGCCACCTCGACGACCTTGATCTCCATCTGTGTCACATTGTGGTCACTCTAGCCACAGAGAAGGAGAAGACAAGCCTCTCTTCACATGACCGTTTCTAGTCCAGAGCCGGTGGAGAAGTATAGATCCTTTCGTGGGGGAGATGGTGGTGATAGTCGGCAGAACTGGATCACATAGCGCTATTTGTGTCCGGCGAGATTCGAAATGTTCCACAAAGATCTTCATCCCCCGGCTAATATAGTATGAGAACAATAAAAGAAGTTCGCATCTGACACACCAGAATTTTGAACTTCTGTGCGGTGTTATTTTTTTCAATTTTTTAGAGGAAACTGAATAGAGTTTACGGTCGCCGGTGATGAAGACGTCCTCCATGAGACAACAAGGCCTAATAATTTGATTCATTGATAGGTAGGTCTCACCGGATGCGGGACGCACATGTCAGTGACCGAAAGTTAGGATAAATTTAGGTTGCCTAAGTCAGAGAATCTCTCTCGCTCTTTGATTACTCACCGTTTTTCTTTTTTGCGGGTTAGATTACTCATCATCTTGAGCCCTAGCTGCACGTCACCTGGTTTCCAAACTATGTTCCGTTATTCCATTGGTCATCGTCTCCTTTCTACAGCCACACACGTCCCATTTAGCTAGCAGTCATGCAAGTCCTCCGTTCCTTGGATAATTAGCTCAGACAACACACTTAGGCGTGGCTCTCTCTCCCATTTGTCCATGGGAAGCCCCATTACCAACATCGAATTTCTTCGGGATCATTGTTAGTGCTTGTTGATCCCGGAGGCGGCATGTTGATACTTGAGGAACTTGCCTACATGAACCGGTGGGACTCGGTACAAGGGAGCGATGCTATTGTTCACACATGCGTGCCCTCACTTGGACAATGCAGCAGCATGACTGGACGAAGGTCTTGAGCTCAAACCCCTACGGCAGCAATCAACTCAAAAGAAAAGAGAGAAGCTTCAACAGAATGGCACACAACCATACTATATCCCTTCTTTTTCTTCTTCTTGCAAAGGCTCCATCAGGCGGCACCTCACTATATGCATGTATGTATCTGTTCCTCTAATTACTGGAAAGGGAACAACCGCTGGTGCATTTCGACAATCAGCTAGCGGGCAGGAGCATCCATGAAATCTAGCAGCCCAAGAACGGATCACGACAGAAATTCTTGGCGATTTCATGCAGTTTCCACCATTAAGGAGACTACCCGTGGACCACTCTCCCAGCTACCAAATACATCTATTAACCCAGTAAGCGCGGAGGAGAATTACAGTACACGGAGTGAGAGCGACAAAGCACTCTTGTGTAGTCGCCTGTGTTCGCAACCCCGGAAGGCTTCGTACGCGCATGTCCCCGCCGCCGGCAGATCGCTTGGGAGCCAGCCCCCCCATCGTCCAAGCCGCTGGCCGATTCCTGCGTAGCCCGCCCTCCCCCGCGGACCGGATCCCCTGCACGCTCCACCCCCGCCGTCGGGGAGAAGCGCGCCTCTACCTCGTTGATGCGTGGCTACCGTACTTGCGCACCTTTCATGCCGAGTCACACGGGCCACGACCCCCTTTCAGCGACAGCGGCGAGCAGGAGCACGGGGGCAGCAGTGAGATATGGGAGAGGTTGGGGAACAAAAAAAGCGAGAGAAGAAACGTTGTTGACGGACGAACGTTTTTTCAACTTAGCGGTGGCAATGACAGTAATATGTGGTGCGGTGGGAGGGCAAAACGGTAAAAATCAGACGGACGACACAAGAAGCCTTCCTCCCTTTATTATTAGGTATAGATTATTGTAAATATTTTAAAAACAGTTTGGATATGATTTTGAAGAACTTTTGTATATTTAGGAATTTGACAAAACTTTCCATATGAAATGTGTTTGGATCAACACTATCACTTCCAAACCGGGACTAAAGAAGCACACGGATCGTGTGTTTCTTTCAAGCACTTGTGAGCCGTTAGATCAGGGGTGTGTTTCTTTTGTCCCGGGTTGAGCCACCAACCGGGACTAAAGATGCCTCCCCCTGGTGATGCTATAAATAGGTGCCCAGACCTTCTGGGATGAGCATTCTCTTGTGTGAGGTAGGAGGAGGAAGCAGACATGTCTAAGCTATGCCAATACTTAGTGTAGTTCATTTGATATACAAAGCATTCGGATTCCCTGCATACGCCCAACAGTGCATTTGATATGCGGGCACTCACGAGCCACTGTTGGGCTGTATGCAGGGGAAACCGTGTGTTTTGTTCCATGCATCTACAAAATACTTCAGTTCATCGCCGAATACAAAAGGCAGAGGACTCCTCTAGGAACCAACTTCTCGAAGATGTCCTTGTGAGCATACTTAGGACATCTTCGAGAGGTTGGGCTTAGAAGCATTCTCTTGTGAGGTAGGAGGAGGAAGCATACATGTCTAAGCTATGTCCCGGGGTGGACCGAGGTGATCTGATACTGACATATGCCTATGTTGGGAGGAACTGACATATGCCTATGTCCTTGTGTTCTTGTGTGTGTTCTTGGGTAGATCGAGGTGTTCGTGTGTGTGTTCTTGGTGTTCTTGTATTCTTCCGTGTGTGCTTCTTAATTAGCTAGCACGACAGCAGGTAAAAATGTTTCTGCCAAGATCTAGAGAAGAAGAGAAGAGAGTGTTCATCCACATGAAAATTATTTAAATTTGAATAACTAATCTAAATCGTCCATTTTATCTAAATCTCTGAATATGGAAATATTCATATCTTTCAACCGGTAACCAAAATTAATTAGAAATGGAAATATTTATATTAATAAACCGGTAACCGATATATAAGATTCCAAACATTTCCAATACAAGAGATAGATGAGACACACAACGGTCTACTAATCATATCAATCTAAATACCACTTCCGTGCAATCTCCAAGCCAAGGCGAGCGTCCAGAGCAGCATACACGACTCTCTCGTAGCTCAATGGAACCGCGGCCCATCCGAAAGTTAGGTCTTCTCCTTCTTCGTCGTCGTCCCGTTTCTTGTCCTTCTTCTTTTTCTTCATCTCAAGTTTTTTCCCAACGACAGCATTGGAGAGAGCATACAGGCTCGGGGTAGGATTGTCGGTTGAGTTCCGGCTATTCCTCTAGAGGTCGACCGCTGACGGAATTGTAATTCCGTAGTATCGCAGCATCCGCACGTCATTCTGGATTGCGACGCCGAAGAAGTTGATAGTCTTGTCACCTAAGAAATCGACGAGTAGCTTCGGCACCCGATCAGCCCTGCAAATGTGGAAAATAAGAGTCTCGGTCGCCACCGAGAGTTGAATGACGGCGGCGCGCTGCTTATCCTCGACTGGAAGATCCCTCTGGCGACGACCCGGGAGTGCGTCGGTGAACTCGCAGTCGAGTCCAACCCCCTTGATCGGTGCGGCGTCGAGATACACCTTCTTCACGTGTCGGATCCACCGCTCCACGCGTGATGCACGGAGGGTGACCCATACCTTGAAGTCCATGCCTTCCTTGGACAAGAAGAATAACCGAGACTCCGTGATGTGTCCGAGTGACTCCATTGGAATGGAAGAGAGCAAGGATGGAGAGGGAGATTTTGTGTGTGATTAGGCATTTTTGTACTGTTCCTTTTATAGGGCGGAGAGGGAGGCCGGCGGTCACCGAGCAGCTGGCGGAAGGCCGGCGGGCGGCGGCGCGGCGCTGCTTCGCGTTCCACACGGCGCGTTCATGATTAATTTCGTGTGTATCAACGCGGCTGATCGATCATCTTCCAAAGCGCGGCGGGCTGATCAATTTCCAAACCGCTGCGAATTCCACAGATCATTAGTACCGGTTTGAAACACGAACCGGGACAAATACCTTTAGTCGCGGTTTGTATTAGAAACCGGGACTAAATGTTCCTATGGAACCGGGACTAAAGGTTTCCGTGCCCGTGATGCCGTCCTAACCGTTCGAACCGCGACTATTGATGTCATTAGTCGCGGTTCCAGGCCTGACCGGGACTAAATGTGCTCCGACCTCAAAACGGTAGGCCTGTTTTCTACTAGTGTGCGTGCGTGCGTGCGAGCGGCGGCGGAGGAGGAGGAGCGCGTGAGAGAGCCTCATGTTCCCACAAGCTTACCAAGTAGCACAACACTCCACTATATAAGGTGGTGCCACTCCTCTCAAACTAGCAATGTGGGACTAAATTTTAGCTCCCACACCACTCACATGTGAGCTGCCATTTTTCCATGGGCTTTGAGATTTCAGAAATTGCTAATTGGGCTGCCCTCAAATGGGCCCAAATTCTAACAATCCCCCACTAGATCTCAAATCCCATTTAGAGATGTTTGCCAGACCTCGAGTCTTGTTTATATACCAGTGTTTCCGCAGAGACTGTTAAGTTGAACTTCCGCCTAGAATCTTGAGCTACGTCTATCGGCAACTTGAACAATGGACGAACCTTGAATTGCAAGTTTGGTGCTTCTAGATTTCACACAAAATCATAACTGGTACTTGGCTGCCAGTAGCCTACCCCGCGGGTGTAGCATATGCGTCATACTACCTGGTCTCTTCATGAGTTTACTAGAGATCACCCAAATCTCATAGATTGCGACGTTTAACAATCTGACTCATATAGGTGTGTTCTTTCAAGAAGGCTCTGTAGAACGGCATCTTTGCTATGAATAGCCAACAGAAACACATTAAGGCATGCTGCCAACCTGCCATACAGATTTTGAGAGTTTTGCATCATAGAGAGGGTTAGGTAACAACTCTCCTCTGTCACACCACTAGCTTGTTCTTCCCAGGTCCTAATTCACGGGATCTCCGATCACATAGGTTGGGTTACCACTATGGAGTAACGCTTATGGGTCTCAATCCCATCTCCCTCGATGCACTTTCTATCACATTACGTGATAGTCTCTTCGTAAAGGGATCTGTCAGGTTTTTGTCTGTTTGAATATACGAAACAGATATTACTCCGGAGTTTCTCAATTTCCTGACAGACTTCAAACGTCTTTTAACGTGTCTTGATGACTTCGCGTTATCCTTAGCACTGTTCACTTTTACGATAACCGTTTGGTTGTCACAGTTCATAAGGATGGCCAGTAATGGTTGCTCAACCACCGGCAAGTCCATCAAGAGCTCACGCAGACATTCTACCTCAACAGAAGCTGTATCTAAAGCAGTAAGTTCTGCTTCCATGGTTGACCTCGTCAATATGGTCTGTTTGCAAGACCTCCATGAGACTGCGCCACCTCCAAGAATAAACGCATATCCACTGGTGGCGTAGACCTCATTAACATCTAAGATCCAGTTCGAATCACAATATCCCTCAAGCACAGCAGGGTGCCCTGAATAGTGAATCCCATAGCTCATTGTACCGTTCAGATAGCGCATGACCCTTTCAAGTGCATGCCAATGATCAGTACCCGGGTTAGACATGAACCTGCTCAATTTGCTCACAGCAAAAGAGATATCAGGTCTCGTCGCGCTCGCAAGGTACATGAGTGAACCGACCACTTGAGAGTATCTTAATTGGTCTCTCGTCTCTTTCTTGTTCTTTCTAAGTGTCACACTGGGATCATAGGGTGTTGGAGAAGGTTTGTTGTCTATAAAGCCAAATCGGCTTAAGACCTTCTAAACATAGTGTGATTGCGTTAACGTAATCCCACTCTCATCCCTAATCAGCTTAATGTTCAGAATCACATCAGCTTGTCCCAGATCTTTCATATCAAAGCTCTTTGACAGGAAAGACTTGACCTCATTTATCACTATCATGCTTGTACCGAAAATTAGTATGTCGTCAACATACAAGCATAATATGACACTATCGCCCCCACCATGGCAATATAAACACACCTATCAGCCTCATTAATGGCAAAGCCCGCAGAAGTTAAAGTTCTGTCAAACTTCTCATGCCATTGCTTAGGTGGTTGTTTCAGCCCATACAAAGATTTTAACAATTTGCACACCTTTCTCTCTTCACCTTTTACTACAAACCCATCAGGCTGATCCATATAGATTTCCTCTTCCAACTCTCCGTTAAGGAAAGCTGTCTTTACGTCCATTTGATGAACGATCAGACCATAGGAGGCAGCCAGGGAAAGTAATACACGAATGGTGGTCAGTCTAGCAACAGGTGAATAGGTGTCAAATTAATCTTCGCCTTCACGCTGGGTGTAGCCCTTGGCTACAAGCCGTGCCTTGTACTTCTCAATAGTACCATCAGGCTTTAGATTTTTCTTGAACACCCACTTACAACCCACAGGTTTGCAACCATAGGGTCGTTCAGATAATTCCCAAGTTCCATTAGAAAGAATCGAGTCCATCTCATTATGGACAGCTTCTTTCCAGTCATCCGCATCAGGAGATGCAAATGCCTCTGCAATGGACGTAGGAGTATTGTCCCCAAGGTACACAATGAAATCATCACCAAAGGATTTTTCAATCCTCTGTCTCTTGCTCCTCTTGGGAGCTTCATTGTCATCCTTCTCAAGGACTTCCTCAACATGTGGTTGTTCAGAATGATCAACAGATGTACTAGATTCAGTAAATATCTCAGAAGAAATTCTAGCAGTGCTATGCATATCCTTCATAGGAAACATGTTCTCAAAGAAAGTTGCATCACGAGATTCCATAATACTATCAACATTCATATCAGGTACCTCAGATTTAACTACTAAAAATCTATAGCCGATGCTCCGCTGAGTATAACCCGGAAAGACACAATCCACTGTCTTTAGTCCGAGTTTACGTTTCTTAGGTATTGAAACATTGACTTTCGCCAACCACCCCCAAGTGCGTAAATAAGAAAGTGATGGTTTTCTCCCAGACCACTCCTCGTAAGGGGTCTTCTCTTTATTCTTGTTAGGAACTCTATTCAGGACATGACACGAAGTCAATAAAGCCTCCCCCCACCATGCCTTTGATAAACCAGTAGTGTCCAACATGGCGTTCACCAAGTCGGTCAGCGTGCGGTTTTTCCTCTCGGCAACCCCGTTTGATTGGGGAGAATAGGGAGGCGTCCTCTCATGAATAATACCGTGTTCCTCACAGAATACATCAAATATTTTAGAGAAATACTCGCCACCACGATCCTACCTGAGACGTTTGATCTTTCTCTCTAGTTGATTTTCTACTTCGGCTTTGTAAATTTTAAAGTAGTCTAAAGCTTCATCTTTAGTTTGCAACAAATATATATAACAGAACCTAGTAGCATCATCAATTAAAGTCATGAAATATTTCTTTCCACCTTTTGTCAACACGCCATTCATCTCACATAGATCGGAATGCACGAGTTCCAGCGGTGCCAAGTGTCTCTCCTCGGCTGCCTTGTGAGGCTTTCGAGGTTGCTTTGATTGCACACAACTATGGCACTTTGAACCTTTGGCAATAGTGAAATTCGGAATTAAACTCATACTGGACAACTGAGACATCAAACCAAAATTAATGTGACATAAACGAGAATGTCAAATACTGGTATCATCGGAAACACCGCCACAAATATGGTTTACTGATTTATTACAGAAATCTGAAAGTGAAAAATGGAACAAGCCTCCGCACTCATAACCTTTACCAATAAATTGTCCAAACTTTGACACAACTACTTTATTGGACTCCAAGACTAACTTAAACCCATCTCTGCATAGAAGGGAACCGCTAACGAGATTCTTGTTCATAGTAGGGACATGCTGCACGTTCCTCAGCTGCACGATCTTTCCCGAAGTAAACTTCAGATCTACTGTGCCAACACCACGAACAGTAGCATGTGATCCATTCCCCATTAGGACGGAAGAATACCGAGTGACCTGATAAGAAGTGAACAAAGAGATGTCAGCGCACACATGAACGTTAGCACCCGTATCAATCCACCAACATGGAGAATGAAATACTGAAAGTACAAATGGTAAATTACCATACACATCAGTATTGCTAGCGGTCACGACGTTGACATTGTTGGCCTTCTTCTTGTCTGCACGTTCTGGGCAGTCCACAGAGAAGTGGCCGAGCTCTCCACAGGTATAGCAACCTAGCTCAGATTTGTTCACCTTCTTTTTCTTCTTCTTAAAAGAATTAGTCTTGACAGGTACATTGAACGCAGGCTTGAGCTTTCCTTTGTTCTTGTCGTGGTTATGGTTCTTCTGCACCATGTTGGCGCTAGACTGACCTTCACCACCTCTCTCAGCAGTGTCCTTAGCCCGAGCCTTCTCCTCAACATCAAGAGACGCTATCAGGTTTTCAACCGATATCTCCTGTCTCTTGTGTCTGAGAGCTGTGGCGAAGTTCCTCTATGAAGGGGGCAACTTTGCAATAATGCATCCAGCCACAAACTTGTCAGGTAAGGCACACTTGGCGTGCTCAACCTGCTTTGCAATGCACTGTACCTCATGAGCCTGTTCGACTACAGAACGGTTGTTAACCATCCTGTAATCATGGAAGCTCTCCATGATGTACAGTTCACTGCCAGCATCTGCTACACCGAACTTAGCGTTCAGTGCCTCCTAGAGCTCTTTGCCATCTTTGAAGTGCATGTACATATCAAACAGCTTGTTGCTAAGAGCACTCAGAACGAGTCCCACAAAGGCAGTATTGGTTTTCTTGAACTTGTTCTGATCCTCGTCAGATATAGTTCCTTCAGGTAAACCCGCACTAGCCTCGAACACTTTCAGAGATTGCAACCACAACGTGGTCTTGTACTGCCATCTCAAAGCCCTCGCCGGTAAACTTATCCGGGCTCAGCGCATCAGATAGATGTCCTATGTTTAACTCAGGAAATTGCCTATAACACAGATAAGGTTTTTGGATTGTTGGAGTATTAGGCACAATTTTCATGATTAATTCCAGTATATTAAACATTACTACAGCAGCTACTAGCATGTTAATCTCATAAATACTAGAAGTATTAATTAACACGAACAGCACCAAAACGTCTACGAACACAGACATACTAGAACGGCACACCGGCACGTGATGAAGTAGTCGTAGTAGTCGTCGTAGTCGTAGTAGTTGTTGCAGCAGCGACGGCAGCAGCTTCCTGAAGACGATGGCGACGTTGAAGACGAGCAGCCCGCGAATCCGGCGAGCGTACAGGAAGGCGAGCCGTGATGAAGAGCTTGAGAGGAGTCGCGCGGAGCGCTTCCCAAAAACTTTATTCACCCTCTCATGTACAGGATCACAAGGGCGAGCGGTTCCGGAGACCTGCTGTCCCGTTTGCCGGTGCACGCCGGCGCACGGGATGGAGTAGACTACGGTGGCGGCGCAAGGCGCGAGATCGGCAAAACCTAGATTGGTTCGGGGTGTTTGCAGCGCACGCAGTGCAGGGCCACGATCCGGGAGCGACCCGAACCGACTAACCAAGACGCGTCCGTCAAAACGTTTTCCTGTACTGCAAAAATAAAGCTCGGCTCGGCGAGATTCCCGCAACCCGCAACCCGCGGCGCGGCGGGCGGTGCGTGCGTGCGGCGGAGGAGGAGCGCGTGAGAGAGGCTCATGTTCTCACAAGCTTACCAAGTAGCACAACACTCCACTATATAAGGTGGTGCCACTCCTCTCAAACTTGCAATGTGGGACTAAAATTTAGCTCCCACACCATTCACATGTGAGCTGCCATTTTTCCATGGGATTTGAGATTTCAGAAATTGCTAATTGGGCTGCCCTCAAATGGGCCCAAATTCTAACACCTACCCGATGGGCTCGCACCATGTCGACGCCATGGGTTACCACGGCGAACGCCACGACGGCAGGAAGAGGACGGCGTGCGACGATTAGAGGGACCGTAGTTTCAAGAGAAGGTGTGGTGGAAGCAGATCAAAGGTCGCTGTAGTTCTGACCTAAGGGTCTGAAGCTGCTCTGATGCCCAATGCTTAAAGTCTGATAGGGTTTGATAATTTTTGTGTTATTCGAATGTCTTTGTAATGTAACTAGTGGATTATGAATCAAGAGCTGAATGCCTGAAAGTGTAATTTGGCATTGCATCTCGTACCTTACACTCTTCACTATCAATAAAAGAACACATGTCTCTGTAATTCCATCCTGTTGTTTCGGGAGGTTGAAATTTTCTAAACGCTATTAGTAAATTAGAAAAGATTGAAATTTCCAAATGTTCATAATTCGGAAAGTTTGAGCGATTTTTTATGGGAGTTTTATCACCAAAAAGGGCATCTGAAGAGTGGAGTTTTACCCTCTGACTGAATGACTGATGGTCACCCTCCTAGTGCGCACCTAGCAAAGCTAGTCAGCAAGAGTTAATAACATCGGCGTGAATCTGACAAACTTACGCACAGTTACAAATTCTTGCGATCGTCAATACCTCGGACACAGACTAACAATTATCCAAACCAGCACAAACACACAGGAACATACTTTTATATATACTGACACCGTGGTGGCAGCTGCAGCTCATTTCTTGATGCCGGCGGCGCCGAAGCCCTTCTTGCGCTCATCGATGAAGTTGGACGACTTCTCATTGATGTTGGACGGCACCCTCAGGTTCGCCGACGGCATCCTCGGACGGAGCCCCCACCTCAGCGGCGGCCTCGGGACCGGCTCCTCAACTCCGGCGCCGCTCGACGACACCTGCCTCTTCTTCGACAGCAACTTCTTCGCCTTCTCCTTATCGCCGGCAGGCTCCTCCTTTATGGTCACAGACTTCCTCACCTTCTTATCCTGCACCGCCGCTGCCGCCAAGGCCGCTTCGGTAGCCGCCACCTTGCGACTAGCTTCCGCCACGGCCTCCTTATGCTGATCATTTGCTCTGGCATCAGCAATTCTCTCTTCTAGGATGGTAGCAGGTAGGCTCATGTGCTCTTCTTCCTCGTGGCTGAACTTCAAGTCTGTCTTCTCAATCTTCACCGCAAACTCGTCCTCCTCCGCATGACTCCTATCATCGCCGCCATCTCTTGGCCCCTCGGTGATGTTCTTCCGCCTATTCATTGACAGGTTCTTGACCAGGAACTCCAGGAACCGGTCGCACATGCCGACTGCCTGAGCCGAATCGTCACCGGCACCAGCGCCTTTCTCCATTGGAAGCCTCAGCAAGAGTTTGTCGGCGCGATCGTGTGTGCTCTGCCTTTGATTCTTTGACATGCAAAAGATGGAAGAATGAACTATATATATAGAAGCTTTGGATAAGTGTGGATGAGGAAGGAACAAATTAGCCGAAAGTGTGAGAGGTAGAATCCATTCCTTCCTTGCTGCTTGGATGATGTTCCTGATGGAAATGGATGTTGGATAAAGAGGGAGAAGAAAAAGGTTCTTTGTTTCATCACTACCAAAGATTCTAGCTTCATTTTTATCTTTGTATTATACTATTCCAGATGACACAGGAAGCAACACATTTGGAATTGGAATATTGCTGATCGAAGCAACTCCAAGCGTGACAAAGCGATGTACTCTCTTCTCTCGTAAGGTATCTTGCTGGAGAGGCAGCAGCTTATCGCCATGTTACTTCAACAGAGAAGGGTTAACTTTATATTTTCTCTTTCAACTCCACAGGCCAGCCAAAGAAGGAATAACTGTAGCAAAAGTCACTCAAATGATTCATTTATTCAAGGGGAACAATACACCACCTGAGATTTATTTGGTTCACCACTATTGAGTTATACAGATGATACACCGTCTAATTTGGTTCAACAATTTTGAGTTTCATACAAAAAAAAATTCACTGAAGGTTCTGTAACTGTAAGGTACTGAAGTCTAGCTGCTTTGTAAATTATAAAGGAGTTCTATATAACACAACATTGTTTTTCTTTTTCTTTTGAAGCTAAAGCCCATAGCAGAGGAAGGATAAGATGGGTCCTGCCTTCCGCCGCGTCCTCTCGCTGACCTTCGCCTCTTCGACAAGGAGCTTCTTCAACCTAGAGCAGCTCGAGACAACAGTTGCTACCCCGGTGCTAGTCACTCGCTTACAGTACACCAACTGAATTGTCTGCAGCTGCGAGGTCACCTTGACTAGGTGTCCCAGACCAACATCGGTCACCCCTGGGCAGTGCGAGAGTGCAATGTCCTTAAGCTGCAGGCAACCTTCACCAATTTCTGCTAGCCCCATGTCCCCTATGAGCTGCAGTTTGGAAGGAAATCATCAACAAGGATAGCAGAACTTGAATGCTACTTACAATCGAGACAATCCAAAATGGATCTCTCTGCTTCTTATAAAATAAACACAATCTAGCAAGATTAGCACTAGATTCTTTCGTAGTGCAGGTTCCAGTTCAGAGGCTTAAATATTTAATACCTAGACTTATTGACGATACTGCTGATCTCTTGCGTACAAGGCAACTAGACTTGCTCAGGGTGCTATTGATCCCTTGCATGCAAGGCAATCAGTCTAAGGCAAGATTGTGATGTTGGGTGATGCAGAAGAATTCAAACCATGATGCGGAAGAATTCATCTCATGACACACTTTTTTTCTTTTGGTGACCAGCATAGTTCATATTTGAACAGCTCACATTAGTATATCGGAATGTTTTCCCAAGGTCCAAATTTTTTTTTGTTTGTTTGCTTATACATTTATATATTTCACTATTTTAAATATATGGATTGAACTGATAAACCCAACAGTTCTGAAGACAACACTCTGTTAAAAAAATCGAAGTTTCATGTATAACAGAACATGGATCTGATACTGAATCTGATTTGTATCCACCCTAGCATCAAAGTGTCACTCTGAGTTCTTTGGGTAAAAGTGGAGCTAGATTTTAATTCAAAATGATAACGGGTTATGCTAGGGAATATAGTTAACAGGTTTCCCACCGTGTGAAAGACCATTTATAGGATGAAAACAAGAGGAGCGAGTTTACTCTTAGGCTTAGCTGCAATAACACTAAACGGTCTTACCAGACAGTTTTGAAAAAAAATCCGGAAGTTAGTTCGAGCAATAACATTTCAACCAGATGCCATTTTAGTCCTCAATAACTGGATACTTGATCGTAAAATAAATTCTGTGCCATAAGTATGTACCGGAAGAACACTTATATCCAGAAAGACAATATCACGGCATCCTCTTGCAATGTAAGTCAATCCTTTATCTGTGATTAAGTGGCATCCACACAAGTTTAACTTTTGAAGAGAGCAACCTTCAGCAATTGCAGCCAGCCCTGTATCAGATACCCTGAAAAGATAGTTGAAACAAAATTCATAAACTGGGATGTCAACATATCTCAGAGAGACTTCAGCGCAGGAATGATACACATCGGCAAGAGAAATAAAAAGGATAGGATAAATGCATAACTGTAGTTACCTCTCGCAAAACTGTAGCGTTAACTCATTAAGTGATTTACAGTTCTCAGCAATCGATATCAAAGCTTTATCTCCTACCTTCATACCAAAAGAATTCAATCAACCCAACAGATATGATTTCTGGATTTCAAAATGTTCATGTAACTAGATCATAATGCTCCATCTAAACACACCCTATTTTATATTTGAGAAGCAACCAATTGCTTGGAGGGTATAAAGGAGAAAAAATTGCAAAATTCTAGGCTAAACAGAACCATAACATAAACTCACCAGATGCAAAATTTCCAATCTGTCTCCATACATGCATTAAACTGATGCAAAATTGGAACTTACCTCATAACCACGCCGAATGGAAATGTCTGTTAAGTTCTTACAACCTCGAGCTATGTGGCACATAGCATCATCACCTATCCTTGAACAGTCGACTAAATAAAGAGATTGGAGAAGGGAGCAGCCTCTACCAAGCTCCAGAAATGCACTATCCCGGATCCTTGGACAGTAGATTAGAGAGAGTTCCAAAAGGCCACTGCTTTCATAAGATGAGAAAGCATTTACCATTACTACACAAGAGAAAAAAATTCATATATAGGTAAAAGTGCAGCTAAGCTAACAGTAACAACATAGTAATGTGAAAGAATATTCTTTTTAACAATCAAGTCTTCTACCATACTAATTCACTTACTTGAACTACAACACATTTTTAATATACAATAATCAATCTACATAGGTCATAAATGTCATATGAAGAAAATAAAACTTTGATCAGATCAAGTTCTCAACAAAAACATACGGGCACCATCGTCCAATGTGCTCCAGCGCAGCAGTTTCCATATTCTGACAACCATTGATCTTTAGACGTGCTATTTTTTTGCAGCTGCGTGCTACAAATTCAAGGCTTCTATCAGTTAATAACAGGCAATCATTGAGATCAAGATCTGTAAGATTCTTGCACCCTTTAGCGATGGAAGAAAGGCTCCTGCAAATGCAAAAGGAGGTCAGCAAATCATTAAGATACCTTCAAAACTAACAGAAGAAGCACAAGTTGGAACAATAAGAATTAACGGGTGGTCAATACCTACAATTGAGAAATCATAATTCAATTGGAAAAAACACATATGTCCTCCTAACATCCTAGTAAAGTAAGTTTATCAATGCCCACTATGTATAAAAGGATAACGGAATATATTTGCCCTAGCATAGAAAGTCTGAACATAAATTTAATTACAAACAAACAAATTAGAGTATTAGACTGAAATTGCACTAAGTACCTGTCTGTGAATCTTTCAAAGTTATTTAGCGAGAAGCTTTCTAATAACGAACAATATGAACCAATAGCTTCTAGGGCCTCATCACCAGCACCAGTACATTGCAGCTTCAAAGTTTTCAACAAGCGGCATCCTTTAGCAACAGATATCACTCCTTCATTTTTAACGTTTTCTACTTCCAGTGACAGGATTTCAAGGTTAGGACAGTGGGATCCAACAGCACGCAAAGATGCATCAGTCATCCAAGCACAAGTAGAAACACCAAGAGAAACCAGTGATTGTCCACGGTTGTATATTAGGCCAATCAAGCCTGCATCCGTTGCGCCTTCGACATAGCGCAAGTTCAAATTGTTAAGTAGCCTGCAGCCTTCCCCAATAGCAATAAGTCCTGGATCTCCAATATAGCAAGCCTGCACGTTTTGTCCAAATGTAGGTGTTAACTACTGAGACTGCTCAAGAAAGATATATACTCCCTCTGTCCAACAAAAGATGTCACACTTTCTATCAAAATTGGATGTATCTATACACTAAGTCATGTGACATGTCTAATACATCCAATTTTTGATCAAGTTGAGACATCCTTTATTGGACGGAGGGAGTACATTTTTTTCCTACAAATTTGTGGAGTGGAGTATGCCAGTATATAGATACATCAATTGCAAATATTTAATGCAGAAGCGTTTTCCTTTGATTGAATAAAAGCCATGATCACACAATGTCCATTCTCAGATAACGTTACAGGCAATGCACTAGAATGGATTTAAACTCTATGTTGGGAACTGGCCATTTATACATGGGCTAACGTTTTATTTTTTTGATACTCTTTTCTTTTTTTTGAATGGAAAAACACTATATTAAGCACACAGGCCCGCCTCATTAAAAACCTTCCAGTCCCCGTAGGTACCCTGGTAAGGAAAAGAGCGCGTCTGAAAACCTGCGGCCTCAGTCGGGATTACAATCTTTCTTGATACAGGCATCAAGAAAGGGAGGGATATAATTAACCCATAAGCACCTACGCCTAGAACTGTTGACTTGCTTTGCACACAGATGTGCAGCCTCATTAGCTAACCGAGGTACATGCGATAATGAACAACTAACAAAGGTCCCAGCAAATTCCACCACCTGTCGACAAACACCTCCAATATCCGCCCTGGCGTAATCATTGGAGTTGCAAAGCTTGATCACCTCCAAGGCATCGCTCTCCACCAAGATGTTGGTAAAGCCAAGATCGCTGGCTAACCGGAGACCGTCACGTAACGCAATGGCATCCATGCATCGAGCATCGGCAGCCACCTCATACCATAACGCTTGTGCCCTTACTAGTCCTCCTACCGAGTCCCTGAGAATTACTCCAGTGGTTCCTGAACCCGCCCCACCATCAAAACCAGCATCAACGTTCACTTTAATACAATTTGCTCTAGGTGGAATCCATCTGTGTTTCGGTCCAGAAGGTGCCTTAGCAAGTTTAACCTGACATGCTAAATCCGCAGCGGTATCAACTGCCCATCTCACTGAAGTTTCAATGCTTCTACCTTTTCCGCCGTGTCTACGGGTGTTGCGTTCCGACCAAACCGCCCAGCAACCACACATAATTATAGCTGTGTTCCGTTGTGTTGTGAGTCCACCAACAATCAGATCGGCAGCCCAAGTAACCGGGTGAAGAAGAGGTATCTTTACCCCGGTGATCCTCTTAATCTCTTCCCAAAATAATTTTGCCCAAGTACAGCTGAAGAAGGAGTGGTAAATCGTTTCATCCTCCCCACAATCCTCGCAATTAGAGATTCTCTCAACATGTCACCTTTTCAATACATGTCTGCAGGGTATAAACTTTTGAATTGTACGCCACCAGAAATTCCTCACTTTCGGTGGAACCGTCATCTTCCATAGTTTCTTCCAAAGTGGTTGTACACCTCCATCCGAAGTAGAGGGGGAATCATCTATGCGTCTGTGAGCACATAATTCCGTATATGCTGTCCGAACTGAGAAGTGCCCAGATTTCTCAAATTTCCAAGCCCAGGCATCTTCCTCCTCTCCAATAATAATTCGGCTAATAGCCTGAATGTCCGGATAAATGAAATTCTCTTCCAACTTCAGCAAACTCCATTCTCCCTGATCAATCAGTTCCTCCACCATAGTAACCGTAGCCTCAGCTTTTTTAACCAGCGGCCTAAACCCATTGTTAGAGCCAATCCAAGGATCCTCCCACACACGAATAGAGGAACCTTTTCCAACTCGCTTAATGAGTCCAAGTTTGAGAGCCTCCCGCCTGTGTATAATCGCTCTCCAGGTGTGAGACGAATTCTTTTTAATCCCAGCCACCATAAAGTCCTTGTCATGAAAATACCGCCCCTTCAAAACTCTTGCACAAAGAGAATCTGGCCTAGTCATCAGGCGCCATCCTTGTTTAGCGAGCATAGCTTGGTTAAAAACTTCAAAATCCCTAAATCCCATTCCACCAGCAGCTTTTGGGACAGCAATGTCCGCCCACTTCCTCCAATGCATACGGCGTTTTTTATCATCGCCGCCCCACCAGAATCTAGCGACTACCGATGTTATTTTCTTACAAAATTTCTTGGACAATCGGAAGCAGCTCATCGAGAAAGTAGGAATCGCCTGACAGACCGCTTTAATGAAGATTTCTCTCCCAGCACTACTCAGCAAACGTGGAATCCCTCCATTAAGAAGCTTTTTTACTTTGGCAATAATGTGTTCAAACTGAGAATCCGTAGATCTTCCCAATGCCGTGGGTAGGCCTAAATACTTCTCCCCGAGAGCTTCAGTAGGAATAGCCAGGCGTTGATGAACCTCCGCCTTCATTGGCGGCGTCGCATTTTGACTGAAAAATATGGCTGATTTATCCTTGTTTACCAGTTGCCCCGATCCCCTTCTATATAAGGTCAAAATCTTTTGGAGCCGGTCTGCCCCTTGAGCCGTAGCCTGTGAAAAAATTAGACAATCATCAGCGAACAATAGGTGAGATACCCACGGGGCATGGATCCCTACCCGAACACCTTTGGCAAGATGTACTGGGCCCATATGCTTGATCATACTGCTAAAACCCTCGCCACATAGCAAGAACAAATACGGGGACATTGATCTATCTGAAAGCACACGCTGGCTGGCTGTGGCTAGGGTTCATTGCGACAAGAGTTTCAGCCATGAAGCGTTCTACGAACAGATGAGAGCTGCATGGAATCCGGCGAGGGAAGTAACAATTCGACCGGTCGGTGCTAAGCGCTTTGTGATCCAATGTTTTTGCCTAGGTGATTGGGAAAAGGTTACTGAGCGTGGCCCGTGGATCTTCCGAGACTGGGCTCTCATCATCGCCCCGTACGACGGGTTCTCGGATCCGGAAGCAGTAGAACTGGAGCATATGCCCATCTGGATACAGATACATAAAATACCAGAGGCCTACAGGAAAGAGTTGGTAGTGCGTCCAATGGTTAGCAGACAAGCTGGTGAGGTGATCACGGTGGAGATGAATCCTCCGGGTTCCTTTCGTGGTGATTTTGTTAGGGTTCGGCTCCGGCAGGATGTGCGGAAACCTTTGACACGTTTTGTCTCAATTTCACTAGCTAGGAAACGTTCTGTATTCTTGGTGAAATATGAGAAGCTTGGTATGTTTTGCTTTGCTTGCGGGCTGATTGGGCATACATACAAGGAGTGCGGCATTGGGGTGTTTGAGGAGAAAGAGCTGAAATTTGGTGAATGGATCCGAGCTGATTCCAACCGCAACAGAGGCCCTAGCATCTCTCGGGGAGGACTGCGGGGTGGACGCTCATCTACACCTGATGGAGGTAGAGGTCGAGGCCGGGGAGGGAACACCGGTATTTATAGCATGGCGGAGCCCCAAGTGTCTTTGGCGCGAGGGACGTATGTCGACTGGCGCCAGCATCCAGAACGGCTCGGTAAGGAGAAGGAGGATGAGCTAAGCGACACGGCTACTAGCCCTGTTAAGCCGGCTGATCAACACATGTCTGACGCTGAGAAGAATGCACTGAGAAGAATGCACGGAAAAGGCTGGCTTTTGATGAAACACAAAAAGATGTGTCGGCTCCACTAGCTCTTACGTACGAGGCCCATGCTGATTATGATCAGGAGGTGGATCAGAATGCTACATCTACGCTAGCTGTGAAGGAGATGAAGCGTTACAAGAAGGAAGATGGTTCCTCTTACTCTGGAAAATCTAATGGATCGGCGGCATCCTTCGAGGATGACCGCCGGGTCCAATGAGTATCATGTGCCTGAACTGTCGGGGCTGCGGACAACCCGAGACAGTTCATGAAATCAGCAACTTGATTAAGTTGCGTCGTCCGAGGTTGGTTTTTCTCTCGGAAACCAAGCTTAGTGATAAGAGAGCTCAGAATTTGAAGGGAAGATTTGGTTTTTCTAATGCATTTGGTGTTAAGAGTGAGGGTTTAAGCGGTGGATTGGTTCTGTTCTGGAATTCAGATTCAGTGGTGTCCTTAAAATCTTTCAGTAGGTCTCATATTGATGTTTTCGTGGTAAATGAGGATACTGGAGATAGAGAGTGGAGGTTCACAGGGTTTTATGGGGAGACGGCGAGAGCAAGACGCAAAAGAAGCTGGGAGCTTATGACTTACTTGAGAAAGGAGTTTGATCGACCATGGCATTGTGCGGGCGACTTTAATGAAATTGTGTCAGCCGGAGAGCAATTTGGAGGACATAACAGGGAAGAGTGGCAGATGGAGGGGTTCCGTGATGCTATTGATGAGTGTCGTTTTGAAGATCTAGGATATATGGGCCTCCCTTACACATGGGATAATAGACAGCAAGATAGCAACAACATTAAAGTACGACTGGATAGAGGTTTAGCGGATGATCGTTTCCTCGAGCTGTTTGACAATACGCAGGTCACCCATGTCCAAACGACTCAAAGTGATCATTGTGCACTTTTTATTCAGATCCAAAGGTCGGCATGGCATCGAGATGATACAAGACCTAGGCCTTTTCGATATGAAAATGCTTGGTCTAGACACCAAAGCTATGAGCGTGTGGTGCAGGACAGTTGGGTTCCTAGTGTACCTAACCTTAGGGGCGTGGCCGATGCTCTAGCAGGAGTTCGGCGTGAGCTTCAGAAGTGGAATAGAGAGGAATATGGGTCGGTGGCTAAACAATTGAAATGTCTGCGTGGGAGATTGGAGCGAGTTCGTGGTAATTCGCTTGGTTCGGGCCCATCGAGATCGGAAAAACATTTGATGAGGCAAATTTCGGAACTACAATCAAGGGAAGAAATTGAGGCGCACCAACGGTCGAGAGTACAATGGCTACGGGAAGGTGATAGAAATACGGCATTTTTTCACTCTAAAGCAAAACAGCGAGGGCGTACAAACAGAATTAAAGCGTTGCGGAAGGAGGATGGTTCTTTTGATAGTAGTCAGGAAGGGATGGAAAGCATGGCTATTAATTTTTATAAAAATCTTTTCACCCAACAGGAGAATACACAGCCGGAGTTAATCACTGAGTGGGTTCAGGAGAAGGTAACTGATGATATGAAC
This sequence comes from Poa annua, assembly GCA_026929855.1. NCBI lineage: Eukaryota > Viridiplantae > Streptophyta > Magnoliopsida > Poales > Poaceae > Poa > Poa annua. Next base: position 61,565,271 of record CM049434.1, read on the forward strand.
GAGCGCTTGTTAGACCCGTTTACTGATGAGGAGATTGAGAGAGCTCTTTTCATGATGCATCCTAATAAATCTCCAGGGCCGGATGGTTTTACTGCAGGCTTTTATATAAAACATTGGCATATTTTGAAGGAGTGGGTCTGTAAAGCAATTCGGCAGTTTCTAGATGGAGGTGAGATGCCAGAGGAGATTAACTCTACTGTGCTTGTGTTGATTCCTAAAGTAAAGGCGCCGCAAGATTTAACTCAGTTCAGGCCGATAGCATTATGCAATGTGTTGTACAAAATTGCGTCTAAAGTTTTGTCTTTGCGGCTTCGCCCAGTTTTGGATGAGATCATTTCAGAGGAACAAAGTGCATTCGTTCCAGGACGTTTAATCACGGATAATGTACTCACAGCCTACGAGTGCATTCATTATTTGAAAAGGAAAAAGGGAAAGGTCGGTGCATGTGCAATTAAGCTTGATATGGCTAAAGCATACGACAGGGTCGAGTGGTGCTATCTCCGTAAAATTATGCAGAAGCTGGGGTTTGCACCGCGCTGGATCTCGCTGGTTATGCGATGTGTGGAGACGGTTTCTTTCTCAGTTCGAGTAAATGGAGTGTTTTCGGAAGTGTTTAAGCCTACAAGGGGAATTCGGCATGGGCTAACGTTTTAGGGCTTCTAAGAAATAGACTTAACAGAACACAGAGCTCAAGAAGTCAATAACAGACCAAAAATGGAGAACATATAGCCCGACATTACCTGGATATCCAAAGAAGTCAGTTTCTTGCAATTCTCTGATATTCTCACTAAGCCTGTCGAAGATATGGCAGAACACCATACTAGACTTAGTTTTTCAAGCCCTTTGCAAGCTCCGGCGAGATTCGTTAAGCCAGCATCAGTCAAACAAGTGCTCTGTATCCCATCAGCACTGGTTGTCGATCGGCGTGGGTGTACAAACCTTGCAAAGCGTGGCATGTGGTACATTCTTCGCCCAGCTGGGTTGGTGCTCATCCCCTGCATCAATAACCACAATTAGTAGTATTTTAGTGTATCCTTCACGTTTTGCAGCCTTGGTAGTCGGTGAACAAACGTTGTCCCTAGGAATGATCATTGATCACAGTGCATAACCCGTTTCACACTACAATTTCCTTAACTGTATTGAGGTTATGCAAATGCAGGCCGCCCAAAACCGGGATAATGCAATTCTGGAATGCACAAGACGCATGTTGCAACAGTAAAACAAGTAAAAGTCGATACAATTGTTCCATTTCCATCAGAAAGCCTTAGCAGACGCAGTTTTTCATCCCAATATGTTCAAACAAAACTAGTAAAAGCCTAGAGTTCATCGCAATTTTGAAGCTCATCACGATACTTGATCTGAAAAATAACCGCAAGCAGCGAGAGTTCCCGCGATCCGCGTACGGGGTCACGACAAGGGGCACCTTTGGGTATCAGATCGAGGGTACTCACGGGGCGGCGCGGTCTAGCGGCGGCGGGCAAGGCGACCGCGGCGGCGGTGTCGGCGGAGAGGCGCTCGTCGATGGAGACGTCATCGAGCGCGGGGAAGCGCGACGCAAAGAGTCCCACCACCTCGTCCGCGCGGGCCCCGGAGGCCGCGAGCTTGGCGGAGCGGCGCGTGGCGCGCTCGAGGTGGCGCCAGCGGCGGCAGGCGAGGGCGCACGCGTCGCGGTCGCGCTTGGCGCCGCCCACGCGGCGGAGCACATCCTCCAGGAGGTCCTGCGGGAGGAGCTCGTTGATGAGGTCGGCACCCCTCATGGGCGTCGTCGCCGGAGATGAGAGCGGCGAGGGTGAGTGGTGGATTTCGGGGAAGTTGGAGGGGGCGGAGGGAAAGAGATCCCGCAGGGCAGGAGTGGAGCATGCCTCTTCGCGTGCACTCCCGCAAGAGTATGTGTAGTAGGTGGGGACCAGGTGACAGGTGGGTCTTTCAGTTTCTTCTCCCGATTTGGCTGGAGTGTGTATTTACATAACCTATAGTAATTGTAGTAGTTAAAGATCAGTCAGCTGGTTTGCCCGAGTGGTTAAGGGGGAAGACTTAAGATCTTCTGCACATAAGTGCGCGTGGGTTCGAACCCCACAGCCAGCAATTTTGTTGTTATTTTATAAAAAAAATGTTTCAACTTTGATCGTATCACAAAGGCTTTTGATTTGCTACTCAGGGAAACAAATAATACTTTTTTAAATATATGCCTATCTAAAACTGCAGTACACTCAGTTTTTTGTATTTTATTCCATGGGCAAAGCTTTTCTACTCCCTCCGATCCGGATTAATTGCCGCGAGTCGTATGCATATTTTGTGCTGGGCAGTTCTCTTTCCACGACACTTTTTCTGGACCGGAGGTAGTAGTATAAACTTTGCTTATTCCACTAAGGTAAATTTTGATGAAGCTCCAAGATTTTACTTGTTAGTAAGTTGTATAGCATAACACTTCTCCCCAACCATACAATATCTAATCTTAAGGTTGCCCTCCAACTTTTATGTTCGCACGTGAGAAAAATGCTATTTTATAGGTGAGCAAAATTTTAAATATTGCGAGACATCTCTATTTATTATACTTGCAACCCGTTAATCTCGAACTCGTCATACTCGTTTATTTTAACGAGCAAAAAGGTCGGCTCATCTCGACTCGTTATAGACCGAGTTGGCTTGTTAAACTCGTTAAAATTTTAAAAACAATTATGTGAAAACAACATTAAAAATCTCATAAGAAATACTAAAATAACTAACAACAAACACTTCCTCAAATCACAACCAATGTTGGGATGTGGGCATGTGGCTTATTCCGTCCTATGGACTAGAAGGATGTGGCTTGTTCCGCCCAAGTGGGCATAGTTGTACGAGTTTATCGAGTCTCATGAGCAGCTCGTTAGCTCATTAGCTAGGATCACTATTCTGAACAGTCGACATTTGTTGCTCCGCTCGAATCCTTATGCTCACGAGTTCGACTTAAATGTGTCGAAGTTTTAAAGAGTAGCTGGCGAGTTTTATTTTCAAACCTAGTTGCGCCTGTCAAGTTTGTTATCATCTCACTTATTATACTTTCTCATGAGCTGTGAGCAATACACAAAAAGGATGAAGTTGAAAGTGTTTTTTGGTGTACATTACAATTTATGTTTTTGTTTTTAGAAATGGAGGGTGTGCCCCCAGCCTGTACAACTGTTTTTATTAATATAAAGAGAAATCAGGAACGGTCTAGCCTTACATTGATCAGCCGGAAGACACCATCCTCGTGATAAAACACTACACCTACAATCTTGATGAAGTGAGTGGACTTGATTTGAGCCAGGTGCTCTGACCTCACACACCTACTCACATCATCTAAATCCGGAGTCCCCAACCAAGATGCTCAATGGCTAGCCAGGAATACAAACCGGTACAACATACACAAGGCGCGCATCAATGCGCATGTTGTTGGCCAAGCAGTCTATGACCAAAACAAAGAGTTTGCACGCGTCAATGCGCATGTTATTAAAGCGTTTTGATAGGGCTTGACTAGATCCAGCATCTTTCATTGTAAATGTTTGGCCATGATTTTAGAGAAAAACTTAGAAACTGCGGGCGAGGTTGATGGGGCAAAAATCTTTGAGGTGGCAAGCACTACCGAATTTGGGCTGAGAACCATAGTTGCAGTATTGAGCAGGTCAAGGTGTTGACAGTTATTCCAGTATCTATATCTTCATTGTGCGAGGAGAAAGTCAGCCTCCTCGTTTCACAATATAAGATTTTAGCTTTTTTCCATATTCATATATACACACATTTATCTAAACATATTTTAATGTATATGTATACTTATTTTAGTGTGAATATAAATAACATGTATAACATTTACAACATTTTATATTGTTATATTGAGCCTAGGGCTTTTCTCCGGGTGCAAATCATTTCACTTAAGGATGAAATTCACAATCTTTAACCAATACTATAGCCCTTCACAATCTCTCCGTCTCAAAATAAGTGTTTAAAATTTATTCAAATACAAATGTATCTAGATTCTAGACATAAAACAAATCAAAATACATCCATATTTAGACAAATCAAAGACACTTACTTTAAATTGGAGGGAGTATATTATATAACACACATAGTTATAAGTGTAACGTCGTCTCTGCTAATTCAAATCAACCAAGCATACTTACTAAACCATGCAGCGCTGCACAACGCAAATGCTTGAGATTAGAAATAAAGCCTACTCGATGAAGTGAGCCTATCTTAAGAGCATCTCCACCGGGGTTTGGACCCCCTAAAGGGCCTTTGGCGGGCCGGAGACGAAAAACGCCCACCAGCGGCACCCCACAAAATCTCGCCCAGAGCGATTTTATGTCCGGCACCCCCAGAAGGGCCTCCAAGGCCTCTATACTTGGAGGCCCTTCTGGGGGTGCCGGACATCGACTCGGCCATGGCCCTGACAGCGCTGGCCCGCCCGTCATACACACGACGCGCCGCGCCGCGCCATTTTTTCCGAATGCAGTGTGATTCGCAACATTTTTTTAGATAATGGTGTGATTCGCACCATGACTATAAGAATCAGAAAACCTAAAACCTAACCTAATCTAGCCTAGCCGAAGCGGCGGTAGAACTCGTCCCAGTCGTCGGTCGGCTCCTCCTTGACCTCACCGGCGTCTGGTCCGGTCGCCAGCGGCTCGGCTTCGTCGTCCGAGAGGACGACGATGCCGGCTTCACGCGCGGAGAAGGCCTCCGCGTACTCCACGGTCGCCGGCTGGACAGTATTGAAGGAGAGGCGCGTCGCCTCGGCCATCTGCGCCTGGAACAGCGCCTCGGCCTCCTCCTCCGTCATCTGGCGCGCAGGAGCGGCCGACGAGCCCTCGCCGTCCTCCGTCTTCACCTTCTTCGTGTTGGTGCCGGCGTGGGCGAAAACGGCGGGCCTAGTCCGGCGTGGTGGCGGCGCCGACCAGCTTGGCTCCTTCTTGACGGCGAGGGGGGGGGGGAGCGTCTGGCGCGATGCAGACGACGTCGTCATCGCCGAACGCGAGGAGGACCCGCGCGACGAAGCCGGTTTCGGCGTCCTCGACGCCGGCGCGAACCACGGGGCCCGCTGCGCGAGGGGACGAAGCCGCGCTCGGCGAGGACGGCCTGGAAGTTGCGGCCGCCCCACCAGTGCCGGCGCCACTCCCTGTTCCACGCCGGCGGCTTGTACAGGCCAGGCTGGTCATCGATGGACGCCTGGCGCTCCGCGGCGAGAAGCGGGCGCCACCTCGGGCTGGTCACCGCGTACGTCAGGTCTTCGCGCTGCTCCGGCGTCAGATCCAGACGGCGGGCGAGGATGAGCGCATCGAGCCCGACCCCTTCGTCCGGCAGGGGAGGGATGGCGTAGCCCATGGCGCTAGTCACCCACCGCCTTGGCAGGCGCATGCCCGGCGGAACGGGGATGCGCTCAGCCGCCATGAACTCGGCCTCCTCCAGCCGGATGTTGGTCTTCAACGGCGCCGCGCCGCCGCTGCCTCCGGCCTCGCTGCTGTGCGCCATCTCCGCCGGTGGAGGAAGAGGAGAGGAAGAGGAGGCGTCGGTGGGAGGGAGAGGAAGAGGGGGTGTCGGTGGGAGGGAGACGGAGACGCGGCTGATATAGACCGGGGAGACACACCGCCGGCTGTGCCCGAGGCCATTTACTCCGGCTGACGGGCTGGTGGGGAATTCGAACGGCGGCACCCGCTAGGTGTTCGGCAATTTGGCGCCGTTTGGGGGTGGGCCTTTGGGGAGTGCCGCTGTGGGCGGCCTCTAAATGTTGACCGGACACATGTCCGGCACCCCTCAAAAGAGGCCAATTGGAGGGTGCCGGACACACATTTAGAGGCCCCCGGTGGAGATGCTCTAACCAGTTTGGTTCCTATGATGGAACCAGCCCATGCAAGTTAAAATCTCAGATTTGGTAAGGGTGTTCGCATTTTTTTTTTGGATTATTTCAGAATTTACCGGCGCTATGCTTACAGTGGTAAGTGACGACTGTAAGTGACGTGCCCGTTAACAGCAAGGCGCCCAGTGATGACTTCGTTAACCTCAAGATTTGTCGGACCAGTCCCTTAAAGGTGCTCTTAAAGGTGCTCATAGGGTAGGGTTGCGTGTGTGTGAGCGTCTATATTTTTGAAAAAAAAAGCCTAATCCCTTCGTTTTCAAATTACATGACTTATATTTGTATAAAAATAGATGTATCTAGACATGTTACAAGTCTAGATACATCCACTTTTGAACAAATAAAAGTTATCTAATATGGAACTTTTGGACAAATAAAAGTATCTACTATAGAACGGAGGGAGCTACATGTGTTTCGTAACTCAGTTCACAATTGAATTCTACACTTTGTACTCCCTATATTCCATACTAGAGCTGATTTGGTACAACCAATATGGAACGGAGGGAATACATCTGTATTATAGATTTCAAAGAAACACAGCCACCCTCCAGCTTGGATAGTTAATTAGCTCGATAAAGGGAGTTTGATTTCAAATTATATTAGCAAACAAACGCGCCATCACAGATTTACAGGTAATGTGCATCGATGCATGTTCTGAAATGTGCCATTTCCGGGGTTCCTCTTTTTCAGCTCAAAATTAACAGTCAGGGCTCAAAAGGTCATACAAAAGTAGGCATACAAAAAAAAGTTGTTGATAGACCTTACGATATTTCCAGTTAGCAACAGATTACAAGTCATCTTCAATATCAGAAGCCTTGACGTTCGGTATTAACATATGGTGCCGACTTCCTTTTCCACCAGGTCACGGGAACATGCCTTCAAGAAACTCCTCAAAGTCGTCGCTCGCTTCCATCTTTGAAGTTTGTTTTTGATCTACAGGATTTCACACATGTTAGGTTTATTGCATTGCTAATGGCTGCTATGCTACTTCCGATCATATACACAAGCAAGTAGCACACACAATGATGTCAGACAGCACGGCTTAGGAGGATGGATAGATATAGGTTGGAGAGACTTCTTATCTTATTATGTCCTTCTACCAGTGAAAAACTGAAAATATGTAAGCATCTTACATGCAGACGGAAGATGTGAAATCCTCTATCAAACCAACTGATACAGACATTATGATAGCATAAGGTACTAACCCCATGTAATGTGCTTACTGGCTGTGTATCACTACTCACTAACCTGAGACCGTATGACCAGCAGGCCGTGCACATGAATACCCAGGAAAAACACCCAGATAACATGTATGTGTACAGAATAGTTGAGCGGGCCCAACGATGGAATAGATTTCAGTAAACTATGACAACATGCTAATAGCATTTGAATTTATAAACACACACACACACACACACCAAGATCTAGTGCTTCAAGTACTACCAGCATTTTATAGCTTTAAAAGAGGTAATCCGATTGGCTCTACCTTTTTTCTTTCTGCTACGTTTCTCGGCCTCGTCATCTGTGGTATCTTCACCTTCGTCATCATGTTCTCTACAGTGTGAACAACCATGTCAAAAACCATCAGGTAAAATAAAAATAAGGGTGGACAGGAACTAGAGATACCTCTTTCTCTTGTCATTTTCTTTCAGATCCATTTCCTCTTCACCATAAAGCTCCTTTTCCTTTTCTTTCTCTCTTTGCCTCTTATGAGCAAGCTTTTCTGCACATCTTTCATAATGCACAGCAATCAACATTTACTGCATAACAACTAGGTTCACACAAGTGTAATATGAAGTAGCTAACCTCTGGCAAGCTACCAACTTCACAAGTGCTTGTTTCTGCTCCCCTGCTTCGGCATAAGAAAAGTTCACCTGAAAAATATTAATACATATGCAATAGAACAAGTTATTAAGAAAAAAAATTGTAAGTAGCGTTGCATCATCAACAAGATAGACTAGACTAAATGAACATACCTCGTAACTTCCAAGCCCAACATTTTCATCGCACTTCCTATTGCCGCAGATAAACTGCCCTGAGTAAAAGCATTTGCCGGACATCAGCAAGGAATTTATATGATGTTGACAAAGAAGTGACAAACCATGTTTAGAAGATACCGTTAGAACAATGGGCATCTCTGACAGAGAAATTCAGCTCTACGCTATTTCAGAGTTTGTTTGGTGCAAGAAATAAGGTGTATATCAAGAGGTAGATCTAAAACAAAATAGTCCAGCTATCTAATAATCTAAACAGAAGAAACTGTCAGCTTGTGTAAACCTAGTTAAATCTTTTACATTCCTCTTCTAGGTTCCAGATTTAACTCCAGATGGTTTATTAATACTCGGTAGATACAGAAATACATGTACTGTTTAAATTTCAGTCACTTTTTTCAGGTTGATCATTGTACATGGAATTTTAAAGATGATAATATGAAGGGATACCTTTCCCAGATATCACCTCTTTTTCTGTTCTCCATCTCAATCCAATCTGCAAGAAATAAGATACTGAGACTTTGAGGATAATACAAATAATTTCAAGACAAAATGAATATTTTCAGTTCGTTTCTATTTACTAAGGACAATAAGGGCAAGATAATGATTTAAACTAACAAAACAAGTTGGATATCTATGTGTGCATGTGTCATGCGTGTTCTTGTCAGACATTAACATGTAGTGAAAACATGGATATGCTAGTAAGCAAGGTTCTCTGTGCAGTTCCATGACCCCAAAACATTAAACCTACCACAATATAGTGCTGTATATGCACACCCAATCCAACCTTATGGTCTTATGGATATGGAATAAATGACAGACGAATATCACAATTGGTTGGGCATCATTCTTTCCTTTTGATGAAGATACTTCTAGAATCCACATAATCTTTACAGAAAAAGAGTATCGTACCAAGTAACAACTAACAAGATTAATTCTCTTGTTCATGGCACTCAAGACTAACCAGGAGAAATTACAGAAAAAATAGTATCATACCCAGTAAAAAGACATGAATGATTAGCACATATGGTTATGAATCATAGCACCGTACCTTGCCTTTTTTATACTGGGACATGTCAGCAATGCAGTATCTATGTCAAGTTAAGTATTCTAGGCCGAATAAAACGTGAGGTCAATAACATTACAAGAAAAGTAGATCACACATTAAGGACAATCTCAATGCATGCAAGGACACATACTCCTGGTTAACAGGATCAGTAAATCTATGAGAAGGATTTTAGTGGTAAACATGGAACACGATAAACACCGAGTCATAATTTACTCGTGCTTCATGTTCCCATTTTCTTTTCTTTTTTGAGATACATGTTCCCATTTTCTAAAATAGGACTTCAGAATCATGGAGAGTCATTTTAGGTTAATATATCTCTGTCCAATTATTATAGACCATGGTTTTTGAGTCGCGAGTCGCAACCAAGTCGCCAGCCCTCCGACTCAGTGTATAGTCGACTAAAATCGCTGTATAGTCGCCGCAAGTCGCTGTATAGTCGCGAGTCGCCGCCGTTTTTGAAAAACGACTTGGCGATTAGTCGGCGACTATTCGGCGACTCAAAAAACATGTTATAGACGGTAATGAAATACAAGAACTGAAGAAACTCTATGCAGGAACAATTTTCCTTTGCAAATGAGCCTTACATAACCTTTTTTTAAGAAGAGCACCATGTACGGTTGGAACAAACCATGAAATATACGTTGATACGGCAGATGAAAATAAATAATAGATATATTATATTGGCATAATATTGTATATATATAGGCCTTAGTCGGTTATTCCTACTTATATTACCAGACTCCAATACTTGCAACTAGTTTCGTTACAAAGTTGAGCTAATTAGGCTGTGTGAGAAAGATCTGAAGAGTGAGAAACTTGTCTGATATAAGGCTCTTCCACAAATAGTTAAACATGTTACTGTACAAAATGATATAAGGAAATACTGTATATCACATATTAGGGTCTCTCAGAAGATAGTTTTTTTAAAATATCACATTCACTAAAAAGGATACTCCTTAAAAAGCTTGTCATAGTAACGTTTGACCAGTCTCTTACCCCAGGTCGAATCCACATCATCTTCGTCAGAAAGAATGAATCTTATATGAAAAAGAAGACGGATTAATAAGTAGCAACAAACCACTAATATATAATGAATACTTAAAACATTTAACAATGGAGACTGGACACTGATGGACATTACCTGTATCCTTCTCTCAGTGTATCTTTATCAGTTTTGATTGGTAAACTGTTATCCACATTCTTCCCATGGCCATAAAACTGAACTGTTAATCATGTTAATATTTTTTCAGTGTTAACATCTAACATGCATCATAAAGAAAGGAACATGGCATCTATAGTTCTCTAACAACAAATATACTAAAGCCAGTCACTGAAAGAGTAAATTTGGACAGAGCCTGTCAGCACACTCAAATCTTGATAAATGATATATGCATTCATTAAGAGTAAATTTGTGAAGAGAAGTGTGATACCTAATTCTTTTTACAATGAGTGTGGTTGTCTGTCCCTTATTTCACTATTTTCTACTTGGAATCATTTTCATTGTTCTTTATCCATACACTGTACTGGTACTTTTCTCCTATACGTCTAGAACAATTTTTTTAATTTGTATTCCACAATTAGCAATTCATTATGCCCGCCACCCGCCAAACCGTTCACTAAAGAACCCAAAAAAAACCGAGACACTTTGTTCGTATTGGTTAACGGTTCCAGAATGTCCATAATCCAACTAAAAAATATAAATTGCCACTCAAATATCAACATTGGTCATTAGACTGAGAACCAGGACGTCAATTTCCAAGCGAAAAAAGATGGCAACTAGGATCTGTTACACATGAAGGTAGGTGGCAAGTCACATACAATATATAAATATCCATAATCTATGTACGGATGACGGTAGCCCCCAATTCTTTCTACAGTAGAGGGGACTGTTCATCATTCAGTTGCTTTTGGAAACCAAGACACAGCAAATAAAGACTCATTATAAGCCATTGTCCGAGTTTCCTGCTCAAAAGAGAATGGAAATCATGTGATATCATCATCCACCAGCAGTTGTGGAAATTTTCATTCTGCTGAGCTGAGTATCAAATTATCAATAATAGTATAGATCAAGGTATTTCTAAAGCAAGCTGCTCACCGCTATCTATCTGGCTACTGACTGTGAGCAAACAATAATGGAAGAAACGTTACCCACACCAAGCAGATTACGAAGTGTGATGGTTACTTAATTACATAAAAGTTCAGCTAATTGATTATGTTAATTATAGTGTAAAGCAGCCTGCCACAACAATGTATGAGCATCTGTGACTAGTACATCTGTGAATGCTACCACTTATCCTGACAAATGCAACATTACAGAGTTGCAGGTTACATATAGCTTATAGACATCCATAACCCATGTGGGGACAAAGGTAGGCCAAAAAATTCTACAGTAGAATAGATTGTTCTTTTTTTTTTAGAACATTTAGATTGTTCATATTTGGTTGTTTCTAGAAACTAAGACAAGGAAATAAATAGCTCGTTACAATCAATTATCCTTGTTTTGCTTTCACTGTAGAAGTTCAATTATGTGACCTCTCCTTGTTTTGATTCCACTGTGGAGATCAATTATGTCACCTCTATAGCAGGGGATCTCTTTGCACTGGAAGTGCTACTGATTTATTGTGCTGCAATCATTTGTAAAATATAAACAGCCCTCAGTTGAGAAAGGTTTGAGACCCTCTCGAGAACTGGACATGTTTGGACTCGAATCTTCTCGAGAGGAACACGAGGCTCTCCGACATCCACAAGCAGCTTGTTCTTGTACAAAAACTTTCAAGCTGGTGACTTCCTATCCAAGTTCTCTAAGATATCTGCTCAGGGCGGTCATTAAGTTCCAATTTCTTCAAACAGGTCCACAAGTTTGGGGCTTCTTTGGTTGAAGTTATTTTACTTGGCATGATGGTACCCATTATGTTCAGATAAATTTGAAGTTGATAAACTGCAAATCATGTGTGATTTCCACCAGTTCAGTAGCTAACAAACTTGAGATATTAACTTAACTCGAACAGCTAATCTGAAATTGTGGGCCTTTACGTTAACCAAGATTGAATGTGTTGGTCATCAATGATATGCCTAACTGGGAGACGTGATCCTTCGTTCAAGAAGATACAACAGCAGAAACAGAAGGCGGTACTGCTAGAATGCGGAAGGGAGCCTTGTATCCAAGAATGTAGCTAATGCCCGTTTGAAGAAGATAAGAAGTTGGAGCTTGCAGGCTGCCCTGAGCTGAGAGTTCTCCCATGACAGAACCTCTCAATCTCTCATTCCTCCCAGAGAAGCTTTCAAGTTTGAATTATAAGATGTCAAGGAGAGGAGAGGATCTTGAATCTTCTTCAGGTGAAAGAGTTGTTTATACCATGATTTTTGAGTCGCTGAAACAAGTCGAGTCGCCGAGGCTGCGGCTCGTGACTTGCCGACTTGAGGCAACGACTCAGCTCGTATAGTCGCCCCAAGTCGCCCTGCTACAGTGCACGCCAAATAGGCCTGTTACCTATTGCAGCCAGGCCGGCCAGGCCCAGCCCGGCCCAGCAACCACTCCCAGCGTCACCCCCTGGATAAAACCTAGACACGAGCGTCCTCACGTGCGCCGCCGCACGAGCCTCTCCTTCCTCCTCACGAGCCTCTCCTTCCTCCGAGCAACCTAGCACACTCCCAGCAACCGCCGGCCTCCGCGAGCCTCTCCTTCCTCCACGGCCCTCTCCTTCCTCCGCGGTCCTCTCCCAGCAACCAGTCCCAGCAACCGCCGGCCAGGCCCAGCAACCACTCCCAGCCTCCGTGAGGAGCAGCGACGGCTCGAGCCTCTCCTCTGAGCTCTGCCATTTCTCTCCCTTTCATCAAGTCGCTGAAATCCTGAGGCATGAAGTCGCTGTATAGTCGCATGAAGTCGCCGTCGAGCCAGTGACGTGGCGCGACTTGCTCCGTGAGTCAAGTCGCTAGTGCGACTCATCCACGCCAGGACGACTCGGTGATTAGTCGGCGACTAATCAGCGATTAGTCGGCGACTAATCAGCGATTAGTCGGCGACTCAAAAATCATGGTTTATACATGATCATACTCAATTACATATAGAGTTCACATAACCTGTATTCCTGTATTTAGGAAGTGCAGTCAACCCACGGCGTCAATCTGAGAGTATCAGAATGTCTACATGTGCCCTTTAGTGTAACAACTAACAACACAACTGGAACCTGACAGGTTGCAGGTTAGAAGATTATCGTGCTCCCTTTCGCTCAGAGCATTTTGCTGGTGCTCCTACATTTAATTAGGTTCGCCTAACATCACATTTCCTTTAATCTACGCAATCCTATTTGTACTAGTTTGCCCAACATCAGAGAAATAGGACATTAGCCTCCCCAAGCCCATCAACAAAAACTGGACACAAGCACGAGATTCTTTTAGCACGAAAATGAAATCAAGGGTACCAAACTATACCATAGTCATTCATGAACTTCTTATGGCGATCGTAAGCATTGAGCCCGCGGATGTGCGACTGGTACTGCCTGCATCCACCCAATCACGTTCATTAGATGAGAGGCCGGTTAGCCTTAATATCAAAGGTAAACCAAACAAAAAGCAGCTCCTCGCGTGCCCTACTTGATTGGTAAGTCATCACAGACCTGAACTACTTCCTCGAATGATAGATAGATGGTCAGATAGCTAAGTTGAGCATAAACATTGGCTAAACTACGGTATTTACAACTATCATCAAGAATCCTAACCTAAGCAGGTGGATTTTGTGCCGCATTAACGCAGGAAAAGGAGAATGAAACAGGGGAGGAAACTGAATTTGGAGGTACGGAGAGACAGGGAAGGATGCGCACGTACGTCTTCCGCTCCTCCTTGTCGTAGATGGCGGATCTGAGCCGCCCCAGCGACGCCGCCATCGCGCTCGCGCACCACCTCTCCCCTCTCCACCTCTCGTTTGGTTTAGGTCTCCGGGTGTGGTCACTCGTCGTTCTTCGCCACGAATACCAGGCTGTTTCTTGGGCTTGACTGGGCTGAAAAACACATGTTTACTTTGGGCCAAAACATTATGTGCTGTCGTTTGTTACACTTACACCTCATGGAGGGCCGTGCTAAGCGCATCTCCAGTCTTTTGCCCCAAAAATTCATAAAGTTCGGCGATTTTCATTCAAACTTAGGCGAATTTCATGCATAGAGAGGGATTATAACTAAAAATTAAATAAAACTAGATTTTTATTTAACTACGCCGACGTTCTACATACCGAACTGGCTTTAGAACTGAGTGTAGTCGTCGTCGGAGGAGGAGGAGGGGTCGGCGACGAAGGACGGGCCGACGTAGGTGGAGGGGTCGGCCTGGGCGTCGTCAAGGATGACGACTTTGTGGCGCTCCTGGAAGCTCGCCCGGAAGCGGTTCCTCGTCGCTGCTTCCATCAGACGGCGCTGGCGCTCGAGCTCCTCCCGCTCGTGGTCTCGCCGGCTCCAGGTGAGGGCGAAGTCCTCCTCGGCGGGGAGGATATCGTTCAGAGACGCCGCCTCCACTGCACGCCGGCCGGGGAACTCCTCCTCCGGCTCGGCCGCTGCGCGCATGTACGCGCGGTCCGACACCCATTCCGGCGCCTTCTCCTTCTTCGATGTGCGAAGACCATGCCTGGTCTTCGGCACGCGCAAGCTGCTCCTCGGCGGCCTTGGTGCGGCGGGGCGTTCACGGATGGACAGGCGCGCCGCGCGCCGGAGCGAGTTGGAGTGGCAAGCCGGTGGCGATGGGGGCTCCGTCTTCACGCGCGCCGGCGTAGCCCGAGGTGGGGAAGGGGCTCCGTCTTCACGCGGGCGCCGGCGTATGGGGGGCTCGAGCGTAGGGGGAGGAGCGGCGCGTCGTGGTCGTTGCCGGGTTGGAGGGGTGGCGTAAGGGTTGATGTCGGCATACCCGGAAGTGGCTGGCGTCGGTGAAGTAGCGCCGGAGGAGGAGGACTGATTTGGTTACACCTAACGGGTATACCCACATGACTACAATGAAGTCTATTCTGCCGGAAGGCCCACCTGATGGCCCAGTACACGGATACTACAAGGAAGGCGCAAGGCGGCCCATAAACAATGGAGTGCGACTCAAGAAATAGAAGTCGTATCGACTATAGACTTACCATGTATATAATCCTACTCAGATACTACCTCCCAGAGATATGGCCTCCTATATAAAGGCCAGGAGGGGGACGATAAAACTTACGCAATATCTTAGCCATCAAACCCTAGCGAGCCTTCTACTCGCCGGGACGCCATTGTAGCCTCCTTGTAACACCAAGATCTATAATCAGACAACCTTGCTTGTCAGCCGTCCGAAGTCACCAACGACCATATACTCTTCCACCCGATTAAACCCTAGGTACCTTACCATGGGATTTGCCGAGTTTACACTTTGTCAATTGGCGCCGTCTGTGGGAAGAACTGGCATTGGATCTACGGGTTCGGCGGCCTCATCGACTTCATCACCAACATTTCCATCGACTCGGAATTCGCCGGATCTGCGGAAGTGATGCATGCAAAATGAAGGAGATATGCCCTAGAGGCACTTAATAAAGATAGTTTATTCGTCATATCTCAATTGTTCATTATATGTTTTATACCATGCTATAACTATATTAAGCGGAAACATTAATACGCGTGTGGTAGATAAACAACCAGGTCCCTAGTAGCCTCTATCTAACTAGTTCATTGGGCAATTGATGATCGAGGTTTCCCGATCATGTGACATTGATGTCAGTTGACAATGGAGTCATGTCATTGGGAGAATGACGTGATGGACATACCCAATATTTGTAGGACGTAGTCATTACGCCTTTGACCGTGAGATCAACTCTTATTGCTATTCCTGAAAGATACTTTGATTGCATCAAACGTCATATCTTAACAGTGTGACAATAAAGGTGTCCCTCTCGGGTATCGGAAGGGAGTATGTTGAGACGAGGGATCAAGAGCGGGATTTGCCAGTCCGCATAGCAGGATAGATACTCTAGGGCCCACTCGGTGAGATTATGTAGCATGTGACTAGGTCACAGGGACATAATATCATGGACGAGTAGAAGATAGTGTTGTCGGTAACGAGACCAAGCTAGGTATCATGATATCTATGGACGAGTCTCGGACACACTAAGTATCGCCATGGCAAAAGGTTTAAGACTCGACGTCTAGGTTCGAACGACAAAGTTATTCGTTATCCCACAGGGATTAATTCTGTGTATCCAAGGTCCATGAATTAGTCATTGATCGGAGAGCGTGTCTCGATCATGTCTGGCAAGATCTCGAACCGCTAGGGTAACACACTTAAGGGAAGTCGACAAGTTTAATAGACCGGAAGAAGAAGAGAAATTAACAGAGAGCACTGGAGCGTCCCGGGAAAGATCCGATGGAGATCGGAGGGCGACGAAATAGTTTTCGGAGCCGGAATAAATTAGATAATGTGTGTTTAATATTAATTAGTGTAATTAATAGTTAAATACATTTTATTTAATGAATTTCGGATTTATTGGCAGCCCCAATTCTAAATGGGCCTAACTTTTGGAAGAAAGGCCCATAGGGGGGGGGGAAACTTCCCCCTAGGTGCGAATTGAGAAGGGGGCTGCCCTAGGTGGGCCAATTGGGGCCCACCTAGGGCTGGCGCACCATGAAGGGGGGCGGGCTGGTGTGGGGTTTAGTCCCACACCGCCCAGCCAGCAAGGCTGGTAGCCTCCCTCCACCTATATATAGAGGTGCTCCCATGGCCATTGAGCCACACCAATCTCTCTCTTCTTCTCCTTGAAAACGTGATTCCTCCATTGGAGTTGCGCCAAGGTGAAGTTCTCTCCACCATACGCACACCGCCGTGCTGCTGGTCTTCCGGTCCAAGTCTTCCGCTGCTCGTCCCTGGATCGGAGCCCGGAGGTCGTCGTCTTCACCGTACGTGTGTGGATCCCTGCGAGGTGCCACGCTAGTGGTGCTCGGAGGTCTTCTTCCTCTACACGACCTCGAGGTCGTCTTCGTCGGCTTCATCGACAACGCTTGTGCGGGAGCGTAATCCCCGCGTTTCGGTCTACAAGGGTATGTATATCGATCTCCTCCGTATTACTATATCTGCATAGTATAGATCCTGGCTAGTTTAAGGTTATCGTTGTTAGAAAATTTATTGTTTTCTGCCTGCGATCCCCTTCAGTGGTATCAGAGCCGATCTATGCGTAGATATAGCTGTACGGTTTTAGAACCCGTGTTTATCACGGGGGCATCGTTCTTTTATTTGCTACCCTCTCGCGTGCACTTGTATTGTCGGCAGCATTGAGTTGATGAAGCGGCCCGGACCGACTTTACGCGTACGCTTACGCGAGACTGGTTCCACAACTGACATGCGGCTTGTACCGTATATGTGGCTGGCGGGTGTCTGTCTCTCTCTTTAGTTGGCTTTGCATTTTCAATGGAGGGCCCGAAAGGGATGAATAAACATGCAATTATTTGATCGTTATTGTGGTAATAGGTTCGTAGGTATGAAACCTGTTCTATTTACGAAAGCCCCAAGCCACGTAAAATATGCAAAAGATAAAGTAGAACGCGTCTAACTTTATTTTGCAGGGGCAATGTGATATGGTCAAGGTAGGTTTGATAAATTGTTTATAAACTGTGTGCGCGAAGGAGACCATCGGCGCAAGTACCATATCACGTCGCATTACATTTGATGTTATGTTGTTGTTTACATCTTATATTGTGTGTATATATATATAGTTATATATTAGTTACACGGCAGTAGTAATATAAGATGATCCCTCCCAAATACCATTAGTGTTCTCCCTTTGGCGTGCACCACCAAGAAAGTTCTACGTTATGAGGCAGGCCGTGACGATCGGGTGTCAGACATATCGTCATTCGCATACAGTGGGTGTAAGACATGTTTGCACAAGCGTATACGCTGAAGGTTATTATGGCGAGCCTAGCATGTACAGACATGGCCTCGGAACACGGTGACCGAAAGGTTAAGCATGAGTCACAGAGTTGTTGTGATTGACATGTCGATGTCTACCTTTGAAGTTATGTTGCCGGCTCTGACGATGAGGGGTTGCATAATGGATGAGGATCGTGTAAGCACTAAAACGATTAGAGGGATATTCGTTTTGAGTGGGAGTTCTAGTAGTTTTATTTTATTAAAACTTGAAACCTATTTTTATAATGAACAAAGTCTTTATGTTTTGCAAAACCTTTGTAGATATTAACCAATGTAATAGCCTTCTTTAAAAAATTAGTCGCAATCCTGCGATTGAGAAACTTAAAAGGTTGGGTCCAAACTTCATAGTTTTATACTTTAGCTTGAGGATACTCCTTGTTTAAACCATTAGCTCTTTGTGATACAATACCCGCTAGGAGATAAACCCGAAGATTCCGCTAACAAAAGGATAATTTGGATTATCAAGTTTTTGTGCGGATAATATCATCATAGTCCAGTGTATGCTATGATCTCTGCCATAGAGAATTAACGGTGGGTGCAAGTTGTTAGATCGCGAACATATGAGATGATCGCTAAACTCAGGATACACCTAAAGTTGGGTTGATGAAATTTATCAGTACGTTGACTGTTTTTCTTCTCAACCAAGATGGAAGAGAATACACGCATTGAAGGAGCACGTGGCAGTCATACTTGATGACACTGGTCATACTCGATGACATTGAGACGCCTCGCTCAGCTCGATCACTGGATGACAGACAACGTTGCCAGATGCAAATGCTTTGTCATAGACTATGTCATGCAAGGGGAATCGTTCACCTTCATGGTTCTTGATTGCGTTGGAAGAATCAAGAAGATGAAACAGATCGCCGGGAGGTCATCAATGATGATGGTGTATATATGATATACACGTTATGAATGTTTTACCTAAGCAAGTACTCGTAGTAGTGACTAAGTTTTTGATACTAGTCATGTTTTATGAAAACCAGATTTACTACTTGAGTAGCTTGGAAGGATGAGGCGACAATGTGTGTTGATGATGGCAGACAAAATGTTGTGATGGCCATAGACACTCTCCCTCTAGATCTACCATATGAATAAATTCTTTTATGATCGCCTGTTAGTATGATCGTTATAAGTGTGTTTTCTCTAGCGAGACGATTGTTCATACTCCCTCCGTCCCAAAATAAGTGTCTCAACTTTGATAGAAAGTGGATGTATGTAGACATAAACATGTCTACATACATCCACTTTCTATCAAAGTTGAGACACTTATTTTGGGACGGAGGGAGTATATATTAGTGACAAAATCGTTGTCCTATATTTATGAAGTAATGATCATAAGCCGATTTGAATTTAGATGGTAGAAGCTCCCACATTCATAATATTAATGCCAAAGGATACAACCTTAATAAAGACACCACATTCGTGTGGCACTACCGTTTAAGTCATGTCAATGTTATAGTCAATGAACAAGCTCCATACGGATGGATCTACAAGTCCTTAGATTTGATCTTTTGACACTTGCAAGATAACTAAGACACCGTTTTCGGAAAGCGGGCATATAACTTATTGATAATCATGCATATAGATGTATGTGGATCAATGAAGTAATTAACGTGTAGTGGAGACCTTTATTTCGTAAACTTCACTGAACGTTTTGAGTATAACTTGTTGAGAATCATGCATATGGGTGTATGTGAATCAATGAAGTTACTTTAACGTATAGTGGAAGTCTTTATTTCATAGACTTCATGAATATTCCGAGTAGATATATGGATATCCACTTAGGAAATGTTAGTCTGGAAATTTTGATTCGATCAAACAAGTTCAGAATGAAGTAGGAAAATAAATTTAACAAGAAAAATCAAATTCCTGCGATACAGATCGAGGAAATAAAGATTTGAGTTATAATGTTGGCATATCATTGGAAGACTTGTGAGAAGAGTTCCACAAATTACGTCGCATGGAACACCATAGTGTTATGGTATGTTAGGACGTCGTAATCGCACCCTATCGGATAGTGTGTGGTAAATAAATCTCTTATCGAATTATTGTGATCATTGGAGTCATATGGTAGAAACATAACATTCACGTTAGATAATAGGGAAACCATTTAAATCCATGGAGACAATACAATATGAGTGATGGCATGGCTTTTAGCCTAGATTGTCGTTTCAGCAATTTAGTGTTTCGATGTGATCAAACCTAAAATGGATAAATCTTTGTAGTGTACCGTACCTAAAGAATTAGTTGGGTACATGTCTCACGACATAGGTAAAAACGTTGCCGGAATATACCTTGCAAAAGAAATAGTTTCTTGTCCAAGGGTATAAGTGGGAAAGAAAGTAGAGCAAGACGAAGTTAATGAACTTTCTCTCCAGACATCAGAGTGGCGCAACAGAAAGTGTTTCCGGTGTTATGCTCCTCAACTGGAAAGAAGCTGATGATAAAGATCATGATGCTCTGAGCTCATACTAAGAACGTAGGCGTACGAGGTTGTGTTCCACACTGTGTGGTACGACAATCTTGTTATGAAGGTCATGCTAATGGAATATGACAGACCTACGAACTACGAAGAAGAGATGGTAGACCTAAGTCCGAGAAATGACTATGAGTCATATATGATCCGAGATAAAATCCATGTACGATTACCAGGTAATGACTTGGGAGATCTTCTTGATGGCATCTAAGCTGTTAATAGAATATGGAATTTTATGGGAGAGTAGACACTGATAAGGATCGATTTGTCGTGAACCAGTTCCGACAGATTCAAAAGTTGACCACAACGAGATTTTGTCTCAAGTGGCGAAGCCTAAATCTATTCGGGGTCGTTTAGCAATTACTATAATTTCAAATTGAGAAATTGACATATGGATAAGGAAACCATGTTTCTTAATGGTATCATTAAGAAGGAGTTGTAATTAGTACAATGAAATGGTTTGGTGATCCTGAGGATGCTAAACATGTATACAAACTTCAGCTGTCCATTCATGGGCTGAAGCAAGCATATCGGAGCTGGAATCTTCACTTTGATGATGTGATCAAAGGATTTTGGAGTTGTCCAAAATAGTTGAAGAAACTTGCATTTGCAAAGAAGTGAGTGGGAGGTAAGTAGCTTTTCTTGATCTTATATGTGGAAGGCATATTTGAGTGGGAGCTAGGTGTCATTCATGATTTTATATGTAACGACATATTGAGAATGATACAGATCCTCTAGTAAAGTATAAAGGATTATTTAAGTGATTAAAATTTGAAGTTAGAAGTATTAGGCATCCGATCTATAACTGTATAGATCAAAAGGGGCTTAATAACATTAGGTCGGAATATTTTCCTAGGTTAAGATTCTGAAGTGTTTCAGAATAGAACAAGCGAAGAAAAAGGTTCTTGCTTGTATGACTAGGTAAAATATTAAGTTTATCTTGGCATTTTCAGTGATAGCTAATGAAAGAAAATGATGTTCGACATTCTCTATGCCTCAGACATAGATTCTATCAGACTGAAAGCTCGACTTGGTGTGACCCAAGTTCTTGGTTGAAGAACGGGTTCTAGAGTGATCTTTGTGTGGATCAATGAACAAACGTTAAGTATATTCTTCAGTGTCTGTGAGAACTAAAGATATGTTTTCTGGTAAAGGGTAAGAGTGGAAAGACAACTTGCTGTAAAACGGTTACGATGATGCAAGTTTTGACACTGACCCATACGACTAGAAATCTCATATAGGAGATGTGACGAGGGGTGTCCTCATCGATACCCATGGTCGATAGCCTAGGGTTAGAGTTATGAGGTAGAGAACGCGTAGTGTTGGTAGACTCGACGGCTGACAAGCGGGATTTACCCAGGTTCAGGGCCCTCGACTGAGGTAACACCCCTACTTCCTGCTTGTCTGTTATTGCTCTTGCGGATATGCGATGGTTACAAGGGTCCAGCGAGAGTTCGTCTCGCTAGGGTTTGGAGGTTCTGATGTGCGTGTCTCTGATCGGTAACCCTCCCAGCCCTTATATAGGGGGCTGGGTCTCGGGTACGTAACCGACTAGGATTACAAGTATGGAAACTACAACCGACTATGAATAACTTGGAAAGCAATCTTCGTCTTGGGCCTTCCTTGATGGGCTTCGCCAGTCTATTGACAATTGGGCTATAGTCATCACGTGCACCAGGTACCCACACGACAGGATACCCGTTAGGTATATCCTCGTCACTAGCCCCCGAGTGCTTGGCTGATTCGGAGAATCAGGCATGGACTCACTCGACAGTGCCCGTCACATGTTTGTGTTTGATATCGTACGTTTTGTATTGTCTTTCGACTATGAATTTATGTTTTTGACAAAGGATTATTGACTTAGTAGGCCTGGATTTACTCGATAAGTCAAGACCAGTTAACTGCACATTTGGGCAAAACCTTACTAGTCTTCAATCAAGTTCGAGTCCCCGGGCTCGAACCTGGAACACACTGGACAGACTCGACTCGGGCCGTTGAGGTCTTACTGAATCGTTCTGCAGTCTTAACTTTGCTACCCAGCGCGTCCGCCGGGATTTTCATCGCATCTGCTGATACGGAAAAGAATTAAGGACTTAACACTGCCGGAGTGGTCCTCAGCCCAGCTCGACTGATCGGCGGGTCTTACCTTTGCATTTTATGCATGCAGCATCCGAATTGTCATCGACTGACGTAACTCGGGAATTTCTTTGAGTTTATGCCTTTTTGCTTTTTTGAATCTATCGGGTGCGCGACAGCGCTCCCGATGGGAGTAGCCCCCGAGATTGTGCTTTATTACTCGTAATGAAGGATAATCTCAAATCAATGATCGTAAAAGAAAATGTCAGTCGAAGACATTTTCCCCCACTCCCGATGAAATGCGCTTGAAGATACTCGAAGTGTTTGCTTTTAACTTAGTTGATAGACCTTTGAAGGATTGCGTGACTTTGGCGTACGCCAGTCGAAGAAAATTTTATCCGCTCCCGATGGGAGTATATTTGACTGTACTTGGATCAGTCGACTAACATATCGACTATCACTTTGGTATGAGTAGTCGAGAGACTTTTGTATGATTGCCTGTCATTGGTTCAGTCGACTAGCAGATCGAATATTACTTTTGCATTCCACCCATGTGCCAACTGAGTGATGTCATGCGTGACCACCGTGGCGTGCGCGCAGACCTTTGACAGGACGTGTCATTGTGGGTCCGCTTGTTTGACCGTGGTGAACGCCGGTTCAGTTCTGATTTGACCGGACGTGGCGAAATTTCCGCGGGCGTGATCATGACTTCCTCGTTTTTCGTGCGTAGTGGGCGTTGTGGCCTGCGACGGTTTCTCTCCGATAACGCCACGTGGCTTGGCGATTATGCACGAACGGCCGAGATTGTTTCTTTTACCGTGGTAAATACAGATCTCACCGTCGTAGATTAATTTTCCTTGCCATTTGCCTCCTCTGCCTCCTGTTCCTCGCGCGCGCGCTTCCTTTGCCTTTGCTCTTGCTCCTCCTCTTCTCGCCATGGCTCCGAAGAAGAACACGAGCGCCGCCGTCCCCTCTTCCTCCGCCAATGTTAGCAAGAAGAGGAAGGGTGCTGCGGCCGCCGCGACCTCCACTGGAAATCCCGCCGCCGCTTTGAAGAAGATTCCCGGTGACTGGGTGAAATCCGCCGTCACCGAGAAGAAGCTGGCGGCGTTCCGCCATACGGGCCTGCTCCCGCCGGCCGACAAGCTCGCCGCCCGCACGCCCTCCAACAAGGAGGTACTTCCTGAGCCCCGCGCCGGCGAGCGTGTTTGTTTCGCTGAATTTTTGCCCCGCGGCTTTGCCCTCCCGCTGCACGATTTTGTGCGCGGGCTTCTGTACGCGTATGGGGTGCAGATCCATGATCTCACCCCCAATAGCATTTTG
Organism: Poa annua; assembly: GCA_026929855.1. Classification (NCBI taxonomy): domain Eukaryota; kingdom Viridiplantae; phylum Streptophyta; class Magnoliopsida; order Poales; family Poaceae; genus Poa; species Poa annua. Next base: position 61,588,995 of record CM049434.1, read on the forward strand.
CACATTGCCTGTTTCATGGTTTTGTGCGAGTGTTTTTTGGGGGTATCCCCTAGCTGGGCACTATGGAAGTCCATCTTCCGAGTGCGCCATATGGTCCGCGACGGGCGTGTGTGCCCGCTTGGCGGGGTGGGCATCCAGGTCCGTAGCGACTGCCACTACTTCAACCTCAAGGCAGTCGATTCTGCCCAAGGATGGAGGAACAAGTGGTTCTACGTCCCCATCGACCAGGACGTGCTCCCGGCCTTCTCGATTGGGAGGACCCCGCTGAAGACAAAGGCGTGGGAGCATTCTCTCTCGACTGAGGAGAAGGAAGAAGTTGCTCCCCTTATGGTCAAGATCAGCAAGCTGCTGGGCACCGTTACCGGTGTCCAGTTGATGAGCACCTTCATCAAGCGTCGAGTGTGGCCCCTGCAGCAACGCTCCCACCCGATGTGGCGATATGAAGGCCCGCTCGACGCCACTCGAATGAGCAATGTGGAGCTGTCGCCCAATGAGCTGGACGCGCATGTGAAATACATCACCAGCATCAAGGCCGACGAAGTTATCGACTTCAATTCCTCCGTCGCTCCTTTTGGATTGGAGAACGCCCTCCCTGAGGTAAATATTATTGACTGTGCCGTTTTTGCCGTCCTTGGTTTCTGGTGTACATATCTTTTGAGTGTCGTTTTTTTGTTTGCGATCAGGGCTATTCGACTGCCACCTCTCTTCCTCCCCTCCCCGAGTCTGGTCCTGCCGATGAGGCAGCTCTGCTAGATGAGGGGAAGAAAACCGTTACTCCCCCTCCTTCGGCTAACACCTCCGCCACAGAGGAAACAGAAACCGAGGAGGTGAACCAGGTTCGTGGGGGTGGCAACTCTGCGACTGAGCCTGCCGCCAAGCGTCGTCGTGTTCCTCGACAGGAGGTTTCGAGTTCTCACTCGGGGAGTGCGGAGCGACGGGACCTGGAGGATTCTGGCCACTCCTCGCCTGCGAAGGACGCATCCCCTCTGGCTCGGCGCTCACCGTCGCATTCGACTGGCCGCCTGAGTTTCGGAGGCCCCTGCCTCGACGCTGAGCCAGATTCAGATGAGGGCGAACACAGGTACGTAGTTATGAAGCATTTTTGCTATGTTCGCCTTTCGCTTGCTTTCATACTTTGCCTTAAGCTCGTTGACACTGTCACAGCAGCGCCAGTGACGATCGGGTGTAATCTCCTCCTTTTGTGGAGGAGTTGACTGTTGCCTCCCCTCGTGCCGACTTGGATGTCGCTAAGACCACCTTGGTGGTTGAGGCGACTACCACAGTTTTGACGCCACCCACTGCTGCTTCGACTGCACACCTTTCCACTTCTGCAGCTCCCTCCTGGACTGATCATGTAAGTGTGTTCACGTTTTATGTGTTTATGCTGAATCATTAATCTTGCTGATATCTGTTGCAAATCCTTTCGAAGCCTGCCGTCCGTGACCTTGTCGCGGCTGGTAAGGCCTTTGTGCAGTCGGAGGAGGAACGGGTCGTTCTTCGCTCCCACCTCGACGAATTAAGCCGTAAGCTTTATGACTTTCTTCTTGAGGTGCTTCGCTTTTTTCCTTTGGTCTTCTGCGACTGAGCTTGGAATTAACTATCTCAGGTGAGAGGGACACCATCGCGAAGCGATCGTCCGAGCTGGAGCAGCGATTGAAGGATCTGGAACGACAACTTGCCAACCAGCAGTCGTTTGCGAAGAAGGATCTGGACGATGCGCTGAGCTCGGCTGCCTCCCGCGAGCAGGAGTATGCGGCTCAGGTGTCCGATCTTGCGCGTGTGATGGAAGGTTAGCAGTCTTTGTGTTTACCTTTCACACTTTTATTTGCTGGTCCTTGTGTTGATTTTTGTATCTTTTTTCTTTTGAAATTGTGAAGGGTCTGCAGCCCCATCTGCCTCCAAGGGCAAGACGAGTGAAGACCTGTCACTCGACCGTGCGATTGAGAAGCTGAGCGTCGCCCTCCAACACGCCAAAAGCTCTCTGGATACTTCCACTCGCACCCTTGGCGCTGTCTTTAAGGAGGTGCTTCCGTCGAGCGAAGTTCCTGCTACTGGGCAAGGTTTTGCAGACGTACTGGGCCCCGGCTCGTCGACTGTGGCGGAGTTTGCACGCGACTTGACGGTACGCGGCTCGGAGTCTATCCTCAAGCTCCTTCTTGGTAAGGGCGTTATTGCCGATTATGAGGCTGTCCTGTCTGACTTCCCGAAAAGGTCAGATGGGCAGCCTTTGTCTTTGAAGGGTGTGACCGAGGCCGCCACGCGACTATCGCGTACATGTATCGACACCATGGAGCGCAGATCTGTTGCTGTTGCTGCTATGCCGAAGTCGCGTAGGGCTAGGTCCGAGTCCGTGTCTCGTATTTAGACTTTTTGATTTTGAATTTATGTAATGAAGATTTGATATCCATCATGGGTACTTCACTTCCTGCTTTGTTTATGCTATGGACCCTATGATGCATCTTTCACTATGTATTTGGCTTCTGTTGTCTTGTCTTGATTCGTGCCCTCGTCTGAAATATATGATTATGCGTTTGCCAGCCAGACGATACCAATTCGACTGAAGCTTCCCAGCCGTGCACGGATACTCGAGCAGCCGCCGAAGCGAGAAATAATGCCAAGGTTTTGGCTTATGCGAAGAAGCGAGTGGTTACTCTAGAGCAGGAACTAAAAGCCACTCAAACGGAGTTGAAACTCCTTAAGGCAAAACCTGCTCTCGCCACCCAGCGTGAAGAATATGTGCTTGGTGAAGTCGAGCACTCGAACAGGCAGCTTGAAGGTATGTATCAGACGATCGCCTTTGTGATCTTCTTATGTCTTCTTTATAGCCTGTTGATAGCTGCTCGTCTGCAGTTTTTGTTCATAACTTCAAAGAAGAGGTGGAACGGGTTAACGAGCGTCTGGACAACGCGACTGATAACCCGGTCTCCGGCCACCAGCATTTTTGGGTGGACAGGCATCGCGCCCGCGAACTAGCTACACTTAAGGATCGAGTGTTTCGCGGCGCGGTCCTACTCGAGCGTTGCCGGGCGGCGTTTATGCGCATCAACCACTTCTTGTTTCCTGAGGGGCCGCAGCCGCAAGGAATTCATGCGTTGGTTGATCTGTTCCAGTCTGCAACTCCTATCCGGGAGGCTTTGACTCGAAGAGTTGTCCTTGGAGCCAACGCCGTCATGGGATATATTCGTAGTCAACATCCTACTTTTCGCATTTCTTCACCTGCAGCTGGCTCGCGTCTGGAGCAGAAATTTTTGGACAGGACTGCGGCTTCAGCGGAAGTATTTGTGGATCGTTTGCACGACCAGCTTATCGACTCCAGCTTGCCTGTGAAGGATGAACCTATGTAACTTGTGTAATTATACAGCCCCCGAGTCCCTCGAGTGGGGTGTGAATAGTAAGGTGTTTATGTAAGCACGTATGTATCCAGCCCCCGAGCCTTCGAGTGTGGCTGAGCTTTGCTGTTTATGACAAAGACCCAGCCCCCGAGTCTTCGAGTGTTTCGGGTTGAGAGTGATTTGACTTATGATAGTAAATTATGCGAAGAAGAACATCTTTCTTTATTCCAGATATTGGCCAGCAAGCCGCCTCATTAAAAACCTTCCAGTCCCCTTAGGTACCCTGGTAAGGAAAAGAGCGCGTCTGAAACCTGCTGGCCTTTCCGACATTTATGCTCTGTTACATTGATCGACTATGACATCTAGGCATAGAAGCGACGCAAGTGCGCCACATTCCATGGGTTATTTGATAATTCTCCCGTCTGGGCGTGCTTAAGTCGATAGGCACCACCGTCGATGACCTCCGTGATAATGAAGGGCCCTTCCCATGGTGATGCGAGCTTGTGCACCTTCTTCTGCTTCATCCGGAGTACCAAGTCGCCTACCATGAATGTTCTGGGGCGGAGCCGTCGACTGTGGTAGTTGCGGAGATCCTGTTGATAGACTGCTGTGCGAGCGAGGACCGCGTTGCGTGATTCTTCGAGTAGATCCATCGAGTCTTCGAGTGACTCGTTCGCGTCGTCCTCGTCGTACATCTCGACTCTTGGTGCGCTGAATTTCACCTCTGGTGGCAGTACTGCCTCTGCGCCGTAGACCATAAAAAACGGAGTAAACTGGGTCGAGGCGTTTGGGGTTGTGCGCAAACTCCATAGTACTGCCGGGAGCTCCTCGACCCAAGCACCTGCGGCCCTTTTGAGTGGTACCAGTAGTCTTTTCTTAATGCCCGTGCAGACGAGACCATTGGCTTTTTCAACCTGTCCGTTAGACTGTGGGTGCGCGACTGATGCGTAATTGAGCGCAATGTTCCACTCTTTGCAGAAGGAACGAAATTCCTCGGCTGTGAAGTTTGTGCCGTTGTCCGTGATGATGCTGTTTGGGACGCCAAATCGATAGACGATAGTTTTTATGAAATTGACTGCTGTAGCGGCAGTCGAGCTTGTGATTGGGACTGCTTCTATCCACTTCGTAAATTTGTCCACTGCCACCAGCAGGTGAGTGTGTCCTCCAGGTGATGATTTTTTGAGTGGTCCAACCATGTCGAGCCCCCACTGGGCGAAAGGCCAAGCCAATGGTATGGTTTTGAGTGCTGATGCGGGTGCGTGAGGCTTGGTGGCGAATTTCTGGCACCCGATGCACCTTTTGACAATGTCTTCTGCGTCCTTAAGTGCTGTAGGCCAGTAAAATCCTGCTCGGAAGGCTTTGGCTACGAGTGATCGACTGCCGGCATGATGCCCACAGGTTCCTGCATGAATATCGCGAAGTATGGTTTTTCCATCCTCAATTTCCACACACCTTTGGAACATACCTGAGATGCTTCGTTTGTAGAGTTCACCGTTGATGATGGTGTATGCTTTGGAGCGTCGAGTGACTCGTCGAGCCTCTGCTGCATCGTCTGGTAGTTCGTCGCGGAGCATGTATGCTAGGAAGGGTTGAGTCCATGCTGGTATTACCTGATCGCCTTGGCATAGTAGCACTTCGACTGGCGGATCCTCTGAGCTGGGCGCTTTGTCTTTGGATGTGGCAGTCGAGGTCGATGGGGGCCGCTGCTTCTTAATGGACCTGTGCTGGATTCGCTCCAGGAAGACGCCTGGTGGGACTTGTGCTTTAGTCGAGCCGATGTTGGCTAGTATGTCCGCTTCCTCATTGCTTTCTCGCCCAACATGTCGTAGTTCGCATCCATCGAAGTCACCTTCTAATGTGTTGTAGAGGTCACGATATGCGATCATATTGTCGGCTATGGCGTCGCAAGCTTTCATTGTCTGATGTACGACTAAGTTTGAGTCACCGTATATCATAAGTCGAGTGCACCCCAATGCCTTAGCCATTCGCATGCCGTGGATCAGGCCTTCATATTCTGCCTCGTTGTTGGATGGTCGTACGAAGTCCATCTGCAACACGTACTTGAGTTTGTCGCCTTTAGGTGATATGAGTATGACGCCTGCTCCCGCGCCTTCGTTCTTCTTAGACCCATCGAAGTACATTGTCCATGAGTTGGACACATCAGGGATTCCTGGCAGCTGAGATTCTATCCATTCCGTTGTGAAGTCGGGTAGGACTTGTGCTTTGATGGCCTTCGGGTGGTCATATGTTATTCCCAGTGGCCCGAGCTCGATGAGCCATTTTGCTACTCGCCCTGTTGCGTCGGGATTGGTGAGTATATGTCCAATTGCTGATTTACTGACCACCGTTATCGGGTGCTCCGTGAAGTAGTGGCGTAGCTTCCTGGATGTTATGAAGACAGCGTACGCTAGCTTTTGAAAGTGCGGGTATCTTTGCTTTGACAGGGACAGGACTTCGCTGACGTAGTAGACTGGCCTCTGGATGCTCTGAGTTTTTCCTTCCTCCATGCGCTCGACTACCAAGGTCGTACTTACTACTCTATTTGTGGCTGCAACGTAAAGGTATAACGGTTCCCTCTCCTTGGGTGCCGCCAGGATGGGAGGATTTGTGAGTATCCGTTTGAGATCTTTGAAGGCTACTTCAGCTTCATCTGTCCACTCGAACTTGTCTGCCTTCTTCATCAGTCGATAAAGTCGTAATGCCTTTTCACCCAGTTTACTGATGAAGCGACTGAGCGCTGCTATTCGACCTGTCAACTGCTGTACCTCGTAGAGCTTTTTAGGTCTTTGCATGGTTAATATGGCCTGTATCTTTTCCGGGTTCGCTTCTATTCCTCGGGCAGACACCAAGTACCCCAAAAGCTCTCCGGCTGGAACACCAAAAGTACACTTGTCTGGGTTAAGTTTGATGTTGTACCTGTTGAGATTGTCGAATGTTTCTCGCAGGTCTGCGAGTAGTGTGCTTTCTTCTTTCGACTTGATGACGATGTCATCTACGTAAACCTCGACGTTGTGTCCAATTTGCGTCTTCAAACAATTCTGCATCGTACGCTGGTAGGTGGCACCTGCGTTCTTGAGCCCGAAGGGCATTGTGGTGTAGCAATATACTCCGAGTGGAGTTGTGAAGGCTGTCTTTTCCTCGTCTTCGACTTTCATCAGTATCTGGTGATACCCCGAGTATGCATCTAGGAAGGATAAACGTTCGCATCCCGCAGTGGAGTCGACGATTTGGTCGATACGTGGCAGTGGAAAATGATCTTTGGGGCAGCACTTGTTGAGCCCTGTGAAGTCGACACACATCCTAGTTGCTCCTGTCTTCTTCTTCTCGACTAGCACAGGGTTGGCTACCCACTCTGATTTTTTGATTTCTCGAATGAAGTTTGCTTTGAGTAACTTTTCTACATGCTTCTCTATAGCCTCTCTTTTGGGACCGGAGACACGACGTATTGCTTGCTTGACTGGCCTAGTTCCTGGATTAAGCTGGAGGGAGTGCTCGGCGAATTCCCTGGGAATACCTGGCATGTCGGCTGCACACCATGCAAATATATCCCAGTTCTCACGGAGGAATTCGACGAGCGCGCTTTCCTATGCAGGAGACAGGCTTGTGGACACCCTGACTGTCTTGGCTGGATCAGTCGGGTGAACCTGGTGCTTTTTTATGCCATCTGCGGCGCTGAATGCCTTGTCGACTGCCTGCTTCTTTTGCTCGGGCATGTATGTTGGGTCGTTGGTGAGCGAGAGCTCTTCGAGGGTTTGCTCCATACCGAACGTCTCGGAGATTTTGCTGAAGTCGCGGTCGCAAGCGTCTGACCTTTGAAAGTTTCCGTTGACTGTGATGACTCCTTTCGGGCCTGGCATCTTCAACTTGAGGTATGCGTAGTGTGGCACCGCCATGAATCGAGCAAATGCAGGGCGCCCTAATATGGCATGGTATTGTGACTTCCAGTCGACGACTTCGAATTCGATCGACTCGGTTCTGAAGTGGTTTGCGTCGCCGAAGGTGACGTCGAGTTGTATCGTGCCTATTCATCCGGCGAAGTGTATCGGCGAAGATGATGTTGATGCCGCTGCCTCCATCCATGAAGACCTTGGTCATGGTGTATCCACCAATCTGAGCGTCGAGTACCAGGGCAGCGTGGCCTGGTCGGTAGACAGATGGTGGGTGATCTTCTCGATTGAAGGTTATTGCGGTTTCAGATCCCCGCAAGAAGTCTGGTATGGCTGGAGGCGCCATAACCGCCATGTTAACGTGTCGAGTGTGGATCTTTTGCTGCCTGTTGGAGGGACACCCTTTTTGAATCATGAACATCTGTCCCTGGGGCTTTGGGTATTGCTCCTCCGTTGCTTGAGGTATGTGATGTATGGCTCCCGCAACTTGGTTTCCTGGGTTGTATGGTGGTGGGGGTGGTAATGCCGCGACTGGCTGTGTTGGTGGTGGCGCGATGTAGGCTGGTGGTGCAGTCGAGGGTGCGGTCCTTCTGATTCTCGTCATGTAATCCGCCGCTATTTGTTCGAACTCTCGGCAGTTCCCCATGGTGTGGTTGGAGACTAGCCTTCCATCATCTCCCTTGAATAGGTACAGCCTGCAGTAATCATCCATCTTCTCTTGAAATGTTTTCTCTGGTTTTGCATCTGTGCGTTTACGCCACTCTTGCCTTCGGTATCCACCGCTACGCTGATCGTGGTCTCGACTGCCTCGTCGGTCGTCCGTTCGACTGTCTCGGCGATCATCTCCTCGACTGTCGCGGCGACTATCGTTTCGACTGTCGCGGCGATCTTCTGGTCGTCTGCCGTCCTGGACGTGATTGTCCTGTGAGAAACCCGCTGCTACGAATTTTACCTTGTCGTTGTCGCTGTAACCACTTTTGCGTCTTCGTCTTCTATCATCCCTGTCGTGGTGGTCTCGACTATTACGTCGATCCTCACGGTCATGTGGGGAAAGTGGGCGCTTGGTCCTTATGGAATCTTCGCCGTCCGCCCACTCGGTTGCTATTTTCATGAGTTCTGCCATGGATTTTGGCTTTTGGCGACCGAGTGCTTCTCTGAAGTCCTCTCTGAGGACCCCCATGGTGAAGGCGTCCATGGCTCTGTCTTCGGAGATTGTGCCGACTGAATTGCGGATGGCAGTCCATCGCCTGATGTATGCTCGAATTGGTTCGTCCGACCTTTGCTTGCAAGCCCGTAATTCCTCGAATGTTTTGGGCCGCTCACACAGAGGATCGAAATATTTGATGAAGTCCTCCCGAAAGTGATCCCAGGAGTCGTATGATGCTTCGGGTAATGCTTTGAGCCAGTCGCGAGCTGTGCCTTCAAGCATCAGCTGTATGTACTGCAGTGCTGTTGTAGTTGTCCCCCTTTGGCACACGACTGCGAGCTTATAGTCCTCGAGCCAGCCTGACGGCTCTTGTTTGCAGTTGAACTTCGGCGTTGTTGGTAACCCGAACCTTTTGGGCAACCTGGCTTCGCGGATTCGCCGTGTGAAGCATCGTGCTCCGCAAGGTCCTGTATCGCGACCGTCACTCGAATCGTTGCTGGCGGATCTCCTAGACCTGCTCCGTGAACGGCGACGACTCGAGTATTTTCGTGTGCCACTCCTGCGAGGGCTTCGACTGCGACGATCTCGTGAACGGCTTCTGCTGCGCTCTCTGTGCTTCTCCGTCTGGAGTCCTTTTGCCGCGAGTGCGAGTGCCTTTAATTGCTGAAGATGTAGTTCTTCGGCCGGATCGCCTGCTGGAGGTGCTGTCGCCTTGAGGTATGCTCCAAGTGATATCAAGGCACCTTCAGCTGTTTTGGGTACTAGTACGCCTTCGGAGTCCAGGGTCATGAACGAATGTTCTAAGTTGCGAGTGACTCCGGATCTCTCTCCTTCTGGGATGCTGGCGAATCTCGATCTATGCCTGCGCTCCGTTGCCCCTTTGGGGCTAAGGGAAAGCTGCCTTCTCCGCATACTCGAGATGCTAGCCTGCTTTCTGCATTCTTCTAGTGTTGCTCTGTATTCCTTTAATCGCATTGTTTCTTGCCAATTGAAATAATTGTATGTCATCACCTCCTCTGGGGTTGCATCTGCTGGCATCATTGTGCAGTCCCTTATGATTTTGTCAACTTTTGCTGCTATCTCTGCTGTGATAGTTAATGGTGTCACGCCATCTGGTAATGTGACTGTGCAAGGAAATTCTGTAGGTCTGCGACTAGCTGCTGCCGCTGAGGTTTCGGCGCTGAACGCAACGTAGACCTGCCGAGGTATGACCGGGGGATATGTGTATGCGCTATCGATGCCGGTTATGGGCTCGGAGTCGTCGTCCAAACTCATGTCGGAGTCGTTGCTGATCTGAGCGTCGGTGTTGACGTATGCTTCGGGTATCTTTTCAGGATCGCCTTCGTTGCTGGAGAGGAACTCGTGATCCGCTTGGATCTCTGGCCCGGCGAAGTCGGCGAGGTAGATGCTGTCGCCCGTGTCTTCCGTTTGCCTGTAGTCGGGTGCAGTGTCGAGTGCCGCGATGTGTTCGACTGTGGTGACTTGATAGTCAGACTGTACCTCATCATCTAGAAACTCTTGCGCCAAGAGTTTATTGAACTCTTGGGTTGTCATGGAGCCGACTAGAGATCTTGACGGCGAGATCGAGTTGACCTTTGACGACGTAGCTTCCATGTCTGCGGTATCTGTGACCATAGTAGATGGTTTTTCGACTGCGCCTTCCTGATGGGTAGATTGTGCCTCATCCTCTGGGAATTCCTGCGCCATGATCCTGTTGAACTCTTGAGTTGACATGGATGAGGTTGGTGATGTCGGTGATAGGATCGGATCGATCTGCGATGAGGTATCTTCTTTGTCTGCTGGTGATGCGATCGCAGTCGATGGATCTTCGAGTGCCTCCATTGCGATCGCGTCGGTCAAGTCCTGCACCCCAAGCTTATCGACGAAAAAATTGTGCTCTCCGATGGTTAGATTAAAACCTGAATCGAGATTAGCGAAAACTTCCTGTGCTTCCGATGAGTACGGCTTGATTCTTTTTGGCGATGCAGCTTGCGAAGTTGGCGACTGATCGCCTGGTGCTTCAACGCCAGTCGAGATTGTCAGCGCGTGGCTGTTTGCTGATGTAGTCGGCGAGTTACCGTTTGAAGACGAAACCAGCGAATCCGTAGATCCAACACTACCTTTTCCCACAGACGGCGCCAATTGACGAGGGGTGTCCTCATCGATACCCATGGTCGATAGCCTAGGGTTAGAGTTATGAGGTAGAGAACGCGTAGTGTTGGTAGACTCGACGGCTGACAAGCGGGATTTACCCAGGTTCAGGGCCCTCGACTGAGGTAACACCCCTACTTCCTGCTTGTCTGTTATTGCTCTTGCGGATATGCGATGGTTACAAGGGTCCAGCGAGAGTTCGTCTCGCTAGGGTTTGGAGGTTCTGATGTGCGTGTCTCTGATCGGTAACCCTCCCAGCCCTTATATAGGGGGCTGGGTCTCGGGTACGTAACCGACTAGGATTACAAGTATGGAAACTACAACCGACTATGAATAACTTGGAAAGCAATCTTCGTCTTGGGCCTTCCTTGATGGGCTTCGCCAGTCTATTGACAATTGGGCTATAGTCATCACGTGCACCAGGTACCCACACGACAGGATACCCGTTAGGTATATCCTCGTCAAGATGTCTTTTATTTTGAAGAAAGACATGGTTAGCTTGCGAAGTCGCATATGAATGCACTGTCGCATAATCTACATAGGTATAGAAATATATGGCAACTTCAGAAGTAGCAAGTGTGATTGGACTGAACAGTTTTTCGAGCATATGTGGTTCCCCTTAATAGATCTCTTAGACTTTTAAGGCCCATGCTACGTGAAGGTTCGAGTCTCACTCCATCGACTTAGATATATTTCACCGTCATCGTAAGATACGGGATGATGTCAAACTAGGTGATATAGAAGTGTTGCAAAGCACATATAGGTCTCAATCTGTGAGATCTGTTGACTGTATTCCTCTTCCACGAGACAAGCATGCACCAAGTTGCTATGGGTGTTGAGCTTTAACCAAGTTGTAGATTAAGTGTTACTCTAGTGCAAGTGGGAGACTGAAGGAGATATGCCCTAGAGGCACTTAATAAAGATAGTTTATTCGTCATATCTCAATTGTTCATTATATGTTTTATACCATGCTATAACTGTATTAAGCGGAAACATTAATATGCGTGTGGTAGATAAACAACCAGGTCCCTAGTAGCCTCTATCTAACTAGTTCATTGGGCAATTGATGATCGAGGTTTCCCGATCATGTGACATTGATGTCAGTTGACAATGGAGTCATGTCATTGGGAGAATGACGTGATGGACATACCCAATATTTGTAGGACGTAGTCATTACGCCTTTGACCGTGAGATCAACTCTTATTGCTATTCCTGAAAGATACTTTGATTGCATCAAACGTCATATCTTAACAGTGTGACAATAAAGGTGTCCCTCTCGGGTATCGGAAGGGAGTATGTTGAGACGAGGGATCAAGAGCGGGATTTGCCAGTCCGCATAGCAGGATAGATACTCCAGGGCCCACTCGGTGAGATTATGTCAAATGAGCTTGCAAGCATGTGACTAGGTCACAGGGACATAATATCATGGACGAGTAGAAGATAGTGTTGTCGGTAACGAGACCAAGCTAGGTATCATGATATCTATGGACGAGTCTCGGACACACTAAGTATCGCCATGGCAAAAGGTTTAAGACTCGAGGTCTAGGTTCGAACGACAAAGTTATTCGTTATCTCACAGGGATTAATTCTGGGTATCCAAGGTCCACGAATTAGTCATTGATCGGAGAGCGTGTCTCGATCATGTCTGGCAAGATCTCGAACCGCTAGGGTAACACACTTAAGGGAAGTCGACAAGTTTAATAGACCGGAAGAAGAAGAGAAATTAACAGAGAGCACCGGGAGCGTCCCGGGAAAGATCCGATGGAGATCGGAGGGCGACGGAATAGTTTTCGGAGCCGGAATAAATTAGATAATGTGTGTTTAATATTAATTAGTGTAATTAATAGTTAAATACATTTTATTTAATGAATTTCAGATTTATTGGCAGCCCCAATTCTAAATGGGCCTAACTTTTGGAAGAAAGGCCCATAGGGGGGGGGGGGGGGAACTTCCCCCTAGGTGCGAATTGAGAAGGGGGCTGCCCTAGGTGGGCCAATTGGGGCCCACCTAGGGCTGGCGCACCATGAAGGGGGGCGGGCTGGTGTGGGGTTTAGTCCCACACCGCCCAGCCAGCAAGGCTGGTAGCCTCCCTCCACCTATATATAGAGGTGCTCCCATGGCCATTGAACCACACCAATCTCTCTCTTCTTCTCCTTGAAAACGTGATTCCTCCATTGGAGTTGCGCCAAGGTGAAGTTCTCTCCACCATACGCACACCGCCGTGCTGCTGGTCTTCCGGTCCAAGTCTTCCGCTGCTCGTCCCTGGATCGGAACCCAGAGGTGGTCGTCTTCACCGTACGTGTGTGGATCCCTGCGAGGTGCCACGCTAGTGGTGCTCGAAGGTCTTCTTCCTCTACACGACCTCGAGGTCGCCTTCGTCGGCTTCATCGACAACGCTTGTGCGGGAGCGTAATCCCCGCGTTTCGGTGTACAAGGGTATGTATATCGATCTCCTCCGTATTACTATATGTGCATAGTATAGATCCTGGCTAGGTTAAGGTTATGCTTGTTAGAAAATTTATTGTTTTCTGCCTGCGACCCCCTTCACAAAATGCATACATGAACTTTGCATTGTATTACTCATATTTCATCCATATTTGCATCATATAAGGGTTATGTCAATGTTTTATAATGTTTTGGGGAATATTTCACACTTTCCCTATTTATTTGGAATTAACCTTGTGCTGTCAGAAAACCCTTTTTTGTATATTTTGATGTTTCAGGGACCCAAACGTCATCCAAATGACCTGAAACTTCGGGAACATCATTTTTTGGAAAGAAGAAGGTGTAGGAGCCAAGGAAGCGCACGAGAGGAGGCCTGAGGCCCAAGATAGGTGGGCCCACGCGGCCAGATTCCTTGGCCGCGTGGGGCCCCCCATCTGGAGCCTCGAGGCTCCGATGCCGTCGATCTTCGTCTCCGTGGCTTCGTCTTGACCTAAAAACGCCTATAAAAATAGCCCCCCGAACCCTTTCGGAGGGGAGCGCCGCAGAAACACAGAAACCACGAAACAGAGACCTGGAGCTGCAGATTGGAGGGGGAAAACTCCGGCGGGGCGCTGCCGGTGTGGTCTCCACCTTCTCCAACGTCTTCTCCACCGTCTCCATGATGAAGAGGGAGTAGTCCACCCCTGGACTATGGGTTTGTGGAAGTAACTTATGTATCTCTCCTCTCTCTTGAGCTTCACTAATTAGTGCCATATGAGCTGCTGAACATGATTATGGTCCTATATGTAATACCTTTGTGGTGGATCTCTTAAGTTGACATATGTTATGATGATTGCCAATATTATGTCTTTGTTATGAAAGTAGATGCATATTATGTACCCCGTTCTTGTCTATGTGTTTTGATCCAACATGTGTATGAGAGCGTGTGAGGGGGAACGTGTGCATTAGTTGGAGTAACGGGGGGTGGTTTTGTGCTAAGTTGACAGCAATACCGTGATCCACTTGGGTTTTTACCTTACTTTGTTGCCTCACTAGGGATAAAGGAAATTCCATGCTACCGGGGGTATGTGGGTGACATTGCCACTATCACCATGACTAGATCTAGCATGTTCTTATTTAAACTTCATGTCATTGAACTTAAAGCTATACTCTGTTTATCTTAATTACTGATGTGTTATGATTTAGTTCGCATCTTGGTGGAGTATAAGAGAGGTTAATAACCAAAAGATCTCTATGTTAGGACGTGATGCCCATATTATTAATAACTTGTCGTGTTGCAATCTCATATGTCAATTCCTATGTTCCATTATCTACCACTATATAAAAGAGAGAGTGCATTTGTGAAACCATGAACCCCAGTCCATTTTTAATCATAAGAAACACCTTTCCAACACTTTTATTGCACTTTACATTTTCTGCCATTGTTAAATCCGAAAATACAAAAATACATTTATATCTTGCAAACACCATACAAACCACAAAAACATAATCTCATATCATTCATACCATCCTTGCACCTTTATTTACCACCATTGCATATTTATTTCTGTTTTGCATTTATTTCTATATATTTTACTTACACCTTGTGCTTGACAACCACTTGGTGAGGTTGAGGGCACAAAAAATCTTGTTTTGTTTGGCAGGTAATCAAGAGAAGGACAAGAGGGTAAATCTTCTACACACAGTTCCCCGAGAGTTCGATATAAACCCTCGAGTCACCCTTGTGGGGAAAACAAGTCTTCCACATCTACAAACTCTGCACTTGGAGCTCAACCTAAGCGTATTATCTTTACGCCCATCAAGACCATAAGCTTGGGGATGTGAAAACAACCCCACTGAACCAATATACTCTCGGTTTGCACATGTCTAACTTCTGTTTTTCGTTCATTGCACTATATCGCATAAACTTGGAGCGTTTTTGTTCTTTTTGTTATTTCGGTTTGGTTTTTTGTTTGAGACCACCACTTTTTATTTATGTTATGAGAGAGCTACTGGAAGTTTGGGTTGAATTAAGTTGGATGCTATAAAAATATTGGGAAGAGGATGTTTGAGTTGATTTAAAAGATACATATAGTTGCATGATTCATGTGCTTTGTTAATGAATATTAATATGCAAGTGTCTTGCCTAGAGTTATTTCGTATTCATGTTTTATATGCTGAATGATGCTTTACTTTGTTTAACATGAAATGGTTAGCTCTATGGACACTTATGCATGCATTTAGATGGTCAACTTTCTCCCTCTTGCTAGCCCAAAAACTCCAACAAGTAAAAAGCTTGTTTTCCAACACCTTCAACCAAGTTTTTCCAGTGAGTCCACCATATCTACCTATTAGCTAATACGCTATTCCAAATATGTTTACCATGTTATATTATTTTATCTATGCTTCGAAATTAATATGCTTATGTTATTGGGATTGTCATGGGTTAAGTTGGTTTAAAAGCTCTCACAAATTTGATGCACACATTACTTTTCATGCACTTAATAAACATGACCCATTATGATTAAGATTATGATGTTTTGGGCTTGACAAAGGTCTTTGGTTAGGAGCTAGCTCATACGTGCTGACACGTGGAAAGCTTTCAACATTGCACTTTATTCTTTATGAAAGTTGATATCATGTTCCTTTGGTGATGGATGCTTAACATTGCGTGAAATAAAGATGGAAACTTAGTAAGTTCAGGTGAGTGATATTATTGGCTAGAGAGACACCTGTGGCGGCTAACCTAAGCCATGTGGATCATGGTGGAAATTTGCAACATAACCATAGTGGAGGAATCCATGACACATCTCATAACAGGAAAAAGCATTTACAAGAAAATAGCATGAGTAAAGAAAGAGATGTAGATATGTCCACTGTTTGCTTGCTTTGTCATTTGGACATGTGCCCACTTCCATGTCCTGGGGCAAAGGGTACCCGGGGTGAAACTCTCTATGATGCCACTTTTAATCACGATGACTGTAACCTTCACTTGCTTTGTGGCCCAAGTTGAGTAGCCAGTCGGAGAGGTTTTTGTTTTCAACGGGCATGAGGCTTTTTGACCCATACTTTGTCAAGCACATAACTCATATTTGCTTTCACTTTCAACTATTAATCACTAAAGATGCTATGATAGGGGCAATGAGAACTTCACACCAATGAGCACTACATGGCAAACATTAGCTTAAGTTGAAGCATTTGGAAGCTAGATAATACTCTTGCATGTTATTCCTCTACTTATTTATCTATCTTTCCAAAGTGTCCACCTTTTATATTTAGATTTCTCTAACAATACTCTATGACCAACCTAGGATATCTTTTACTTTTCATTTATGCATTCATTTGGTCCATATAACTTTTCTTTCATGTTACACTTTGTGAATTATCATTGAACATCTTTACCTTGAATATTTAATATCTCTTGATAATATGTCTTGTATGTTGCTACTCTTTACTAAAGAATGAATCATTTGACTCTATGTAGCAATCATCTTTGATATCCTTTGTGAAGTAATAAAATGCCAAGTCCATGTTTAGTTTTATCACCTTCATACTCGAGGACGAGTATAGGTTAAGCTTGGGGATGTTGATGCATGCAAAATGCATACATGAACTTTGCATTGTATTACTCATATTTCATCCATATTTGCATCATATAAGGGTTATATCAATGTTTTATAATGTTTTGGGGGAATATTTCACACTTTCCCTATTTATTTCGAATTAACCCTGTGCTGTCAGAAAACCCTTTTTTGTATATTTTGATGTTTCAGGGACTCAAACGTCGTCCAAATGACCTGAAACTTCGGGAACATCATTTTTTGGAAGGAAGAAGGAGTAGGAGCCAAGGAAGCGCACGAGAGGAGGCCTGAGGCCCAAGATAGGTGGGCCCACGCGGCCAGATTCGAGGCTCCGATGCCGTCGATCTTCGTCTCCGTGGCTTCGTCTTGACCTAAAAACGCATATAAAAATAGCCCCCCGAACCCTTTCGGAGGGGAGCGCCGCAGAAACACAGAAACCACGAAACAGAGACCTGGAGCTGCAGATTGGAGGGGGAAAACTCCGGCGGGGCGCTGCCGGTGTGGTCTCCACCTTCTCCAACGACTTCTCCACCGTCTCCATGATGAAGAGGGAGTAGTCCACCCCTGGACTATGGGTTTGTGGAAGTAACTTATGTATCTCTCCTCTCTCTTGAGCTTCACTAATTAGTGCCATATGAGCTGCTGAACATGATTATGGTCCGATATGTAATACCTTTGTGGTGGATCTCTTAAGTTGATATATGTTATGATGATTGCCAATATTATGTTTTTGTTATGAAAGTAGATGCATATTACGTACCCCGTTCTTGTCTATGTGTTTTGATGCAACATGTGTATGAGAGCATGTGAGGGGGAACGTGTGCATTAGTTGGAGTAACGGGCGGGGGGGGGGGGGGGGGGGGGTGGTTTTGTGGTAAGTTGACAGCAATACCGTGATCCACTTGGGTTTTTACCTTACTTTGTTGCCTCACTAGGGGTAAAGGAAATACCATGCTACCGGGGGTATGTGGGTGACATTGGCACTATCACCATGACTAGATCTAGCATGTTCTTATTTAAACTTCATGTCATTGAACTTAAAGCTATACTCTGTTTATCTTAATTACTGAGGTGTTATGATTTAGTTCGCATCTTGGTGGAGTATAAGAGAGGTTAATAACCAAAATATCTCTATGTTAGGACGTGATGCCCATATTATTAATAACTTGTCTTGTTGCAATCTCATATGTCAATTCCTATGTTCCATTATCTACCACTATATAAAAGAGAGAGTGCATTTGTGAAACCATGAACCCCTGTCCATTTTTAATCATAAGAAACACCTTTCCAACACTTTTATTGCACTTTACATTTTCTGCCATTATTAAATCCGAAAATACAAAAATACATTTATATCTTGCAAACACCATACAAACCACAAAAACATCATCTCATATCATTCATACCATCCTTGCACCTTTATTTACCACCATTGCATATTTATTTCTGTTTTGCATTTATTTCTATATCTTTTACTTACACCTTGTGCTTGACAACCACTTGGTGAGGTTGAGGGCACAAAACATCTTGTTTTGTTTTGCAAGTAATCAAGAGAAGGACAAGAGAGTAAATCTTCTACACACAGTTCCCCGAGAGTTCGATATAAACCCTCGAGTCACCCTTGTGGGGAAAACAAGTCTTCCACATCTACAAACTCTGCACTTGGAGCTCAACCTAAGCGTATTATCTTTACGCCCATCAGGAAGCTGTACACCATCGGCACCTTCGACTTCGTCCCGCACTCGGAATCCGAGCGACCAGCGTTCGCAGAGATACACTCAGGTATGGATCTGACGTTCGGCGATTTTCATTTCCTTGTCAACCAGTGGGGCATGCTCCACGTGTCAAGCCCGCCCCGATCTCCGAGATCGGAAAACGTGATCGCGCCGACTCCGGACATCATCGACTCCGCATCTTCACCGACTCCGGATGTCATCGACTCCGCATCTTCACCGGCTCCGGACGTCATCGACTCCGCACCTTCATCGACTCCGGGCGCCGTCGACTACATGTCGTCATCAACTCCGTGCTTCATCGACTCATCGCCGAGGGCTCCGATGACATCTGCGACTGCGCCGTCTTTCACGTGGTCGTCGTGCTCCGCGACATCAACTCTTCATCGAGTGAAGATAGCAGCAGTCATAGCGAGGGCCGCAACGTGCGCAACCGCCCATCAACTCAAGTCTTCATGGTGGCACCAGGTGCCACACCAGGTGGTCAGTCGACTCCGCCACAGCGCAGTGCGCCACCACCTCCGGTTTAATACCCGCTAACTGTTCGACTGCCGGATGAGACGTAGCTCACCATCACGCTGGAGATGGCAGACAAAATCCAAGACATTGTCAATAACGGCACGATCATGCCAGCCGATTCCTCCAGGGAAGACACACTAGCATACCAGTATTTGTTGCGCAAGAAAAACCTGGAGTTGATCGAGCTGCAACATGAACTCGACGAGCGGCAGCAGAGAGCCGATTCAGCCAGCGTGTGAAGGATTGCCGCATCGTCATCTTACTCAACTAGAGGAGATCCAGGATCAGCGGAGTACCAGAGAACTCGAGCTCGGATGCCGCCCAACGGCCCGCGAGCCAATATCGAACCGATAAACATTCGACAGCGATTCATGACGATCGACGACGACGGCATCCCGGTGCCGCAGAGGACGGCGACGGTAGTGCAGTCAGTCGCAACATATCTGTATTCTACAATGCCTTCCGTGGACGACCCACGATACCCTCTCCACCGAGCACAGATCGCAGCCTTAGGGCACATGGGGACCGCGCTGGTCCCAACCGCGAACCTGCCGAATCGTCCTGGGACCAGCCCAGGGCAGAACCAGCCGGGCACTGACACTCGAGCAAACGGCAACAGGCCAAACGATACGGCACATCCACGTAATGAAGACGCCCATATTAACACTAGGCGCCGCGAAGATCGCGATCAGGATGAGCCAGAAGGAAGTAGATCCAGGCGTCGCCATCGCGACGAACGCGACAGAGACGAACCAGGAGCAGGTCTAGGCATCACCGTCGCAGCAAGCGTGATGAAGAAGAGCCGGAAGAAGACAGAACAGCTCGACGCCGACGCGAGAGAGAAGAATGCCGTCAGCGAAGGCGCACCGAGCAATTTCAACACGACTACGTGGAGGAAGGTGTTGACGCACAGGACATCATAACCCAGCAGACGATTAACAGACGTAGACATCAGCAGAGGCATTGCAGTCGTAGTCTTAGCTCCAGCCGGAGCAGCTCTTACACAGACTCAGAAGTCGAGCCTTGTGGAGCCATGTGTTTCACCGTGGCCGTGCGTAACACTCGCATGCCCAAAAGATTTAAGTTAACCTCAGAGACTCCCAAATACGACGGTACTCAGGGGCCATCGGCTTGGCTCGTGGATTACAGAACGACAGTCGCATGCCAGAGGGGAAACACCACGACTACTATGCAGTACATCCAGTTGATGCTCACGGGATCAGCCTGAGCTTGGCTTAGAAGCTTGCGCCGCAGCTCATATGGAACTTGGGACACCTTCTGCAGCAATTTCAACAGAAACTTTTCTTCCACCTTCAAGTGACGCGCATCGTTCTAGCAGCTTCGAGCCCGCAAGCAAAAGACTGGTGAGACACTCCGCGAGTACATCCAACGATGGACGGCAATGAAAAATTCAGGCGCAAACATATCAAAGGACAACGCAATCTTTGCGTACATTCAGGGCGTCAAACGCAACGACCTTCAGAAGGCACCAGGTCGAGACAACCCGAAAACAATAACACATCTCATGGAGATAGCCAATAAGTGGGCAGACAGAGAGGATTCTGTTCACTCCGACAGGCACGCGTCACCTGAAGCGGATGGCCAGCAGAACACGTGGGGACGTCGTGGCCGCAACGATAGGCGTAGTAGACGAAGACCATACAACGATGCAGATGGAATCGAACAAGTCGCAGCCGGTTTTCAAGACGATCGCAGCCGCAGTAATAACCTGCAGGGAGACACCCGCAAGGACGGTCAGCGTGGCGACCACGATGACAGGAACCATGACGATGGAAATCGGAGGCGCGAGTGGCAGCCCAGAGGGACACGGAACGAGCAGCGTCCGTATCGTACCCCAGCTCAGCAACTCACTGACCCATGCAAAATGCATATTTATAGGGGGTCAGAAGACAAACTAACTGCAAACCATCTCCTCAAGGCTTGCCGGGACTTCATAAATATCCAGACGGAGTTACGCAGAAACACAGGCTTAGCACTCGGTTTACCTGCACCCGAAGCACCACCTCCACCACTAGCAGGGCACATGGCCGGAGCAATCAAGGTGCACCAGCGCCAGGATGAGTCAGCCGCAACACAGGAGCAATACCCTCCAACCCGAGGGGCCATGTACATGATACGAAAAGGACGTCCTTCGAATCGATGCCAAAAGCTAATCAGTCGGCAGGTTCATCTAGCCACCACGGGACCGCCTGCCGTCCCAGAGTACCTCAAGGGGTCAGAGACACCCATCAGTTTTACCCGTGAGGATCATCCTCCACGAGTGCCACGGCCGGGCCACGCCGCCTTGGTACTGCATGCTCTAATCGGAGGATTTAGGATGAGCAAAGTCTTCATGGACGGAGGTAGCGGCATCAACATCATCTTCGCGGACACGCTGCGCAACATGAACCTGTCAATCACCAACCTGAAGCCATCAGACAACACCTTCCACGACATAGTGCCAGGTAAAGCAGTATATCCTTTGGGTACCATACTACTCGAGGTTGTTTTTGGTGAAGCAGATCACTTCAGGAAGGAGAGCATCGAGTTCGAAGTCGTCGACTGGAGATCCCAGTACCATGTAATCCTTGGGCATCCGGCGTTTGCGCGCTTCATGACAGTACCACATTATGCGTACCTGATGCTCAAATTGCCTGGACCCAAAGGAATCATAACAGTTCATGGCAACTTCCGAAAGTCAGACCATTGCGACAGGGAGTTCAGCAAGATCTCCGAGTCCTTCGGTGTGCAAGAGCAGCTTGCCCAGATTGCCTTGGACAACGACCGCACCTTGTTCCCTGAGAGCAAGAAGCCTGCATTCGAAAATTCATTCAGTACGAAAAACGACACGAGAGCACATCAGGTGCACCCTACGGGCCAAGACAGTCCTAGTGTCCTCAAGTCTAACTAAAGCATAGAAGGCGCGCTCGTCGAGTTCCTCCGTGAGGACAGAGAGATGTTCGCATGGCACCCTACAGATATGCCAGGTATACCCAGAGAACTCGTCGAGCACGCCTTACAACTTTATCCAGATGCAAAGCCAGTCAAGCAGACGATGCATCGACTCTCCGAGCCAACGCGATTGCCAGTCGGGAAGGAGATCGACAGATTACTGGACGCCAAGTTCATTCGAGAACTCAAGAAATCCGACTGGGTCGCAAACCCAGTACTCGTGCCAAAGAAGGGAGTCAAAGATCTCCGCATGTGCATTGACTTCACTTCACTCAACAAGTGTTACCCTAAGGATCACTTTCCGTTACCACGGATAGATCAGATAGTAGATTCAACTGCTGGCTGTGAGCGCCTCTCATTCCTGGACGCCTACTCGGGATACCAGCAGATCCAGATGAAAAAGGAAGACGAGGAAAAAACAGCATTCATCACTCCTCATGGTGTGTACTGCTACACGAAGATGACTTTCGGGCTGAAGAACGCAGGCACGACTTATCAGTGCATGATGCAGAACTGCCTGAAGGATCAGATCGGCGGAAACATACAAGTCTTCATCGATGACATCGTCGTCAAGACTCGAAAAACCGAGACACTACTAGATGACATGCGTGAAACTTTCGTCGCGCTCAAGAAATATCAGATCAAGCTCAACCCCACCAAGTGCGTTTTTGGTGTGCCGTCAGGGCAAATATTGGGTTACCTCGTGTCCGCCAAGGGCATTGAGGCGAACCCGGAAAAAATCCAGGCAATCTTGAAGATGCCAGAGCCGACAAAACTCCGCGAAGTCCAAGAACTAGCAGGAAGAATAGCAGCTCTCAGCAGATTTATCCGTCTGATGGGCGAAAAGGCCCTGCCATTTTGCCAACTGATGAAGAAAGCAGACAAGTTCGAGTGGACACTCGAAGCTCGAACATCCTTCGCCGATTTGAAGCGCATACTCATGACTCCGCCTGTACTAGTGGCGCCGCAAGAGCAGGAGACGATGTATCTATATATCGCCGCCACCAACAGGGTGGTCAGTGCAGTCCTCGTAGTCAAGAGACCAGAAGAAGGGAAAGTACAGCCAGTACAGTGGCCGGTTTATTACCTCAGCGAGGTACTTTCTCCTTCAAAGGAGTGGCACCCGCACTATTAGAAGCTCGCGTACGACGTGTTCATGGCAAATCGCAAAGTTGTGCACTACTTCACGGAGCACCCAATAGTGGTGGTGAGCAGCGCCCCACTCACGGATATACTCAACAATTCCATGCCAACTGGTCGAGTCGCCAAGTGGAGCATCGAACTGGGCCCAAGAGACATAACATACAAGCACCCGAAAGCCATCAAGGCCCAGGTCCTTCCAGAATTCACGACCGAGTGGATCGAAGCACAGCTCCCTCACGCCCCCGACTTGTCCAATTCATGGACTATGTACTTCGACGGGTCCAAGAGACATGGTGGAGCAGTGCTTGATACGTGCAAGACACACGTTCGTTGGGAGACACCAAGAGGAAGGTATGATAAGTGTAGCAGCAAATTTTCCCTCAGTATGAAACCGAGGTTATCGAACCAGTAGGAGATGAACACAATTCTGAAGGTGTCAACGGCGCCAGAAAAAGTCTTGCTGTTGCATGGATGGTCCTGACGGTTGACTTGGAATATGCACACAAGACAACCAAAATACTTTGTCCCAACTTAACAGTGAGGTTGTCAATCTCACCGGCTTGCTGAAAACAAAGGATTAGACGTATAGTGTGGAAAATGATGTTTGTTTGCAGAGAATGGAAAAGAATTGTGTTTGCAGTAGGTTGTATTATCAATGTAAAAGAATGGACCGGGGTCCACAGTTCACTAGTGGTGTCTCCCCATAAAAGATAACTAACATGTTTGGGTAAACAAATTACAGCTGAGCAATTGACAAAATAAAGAAGTGCATAACAATGCATGTACAAGTCATGATGTCTACTATGAGATTTATTTGGGCATTACAACATGATTCATAGACCGTTCGAACCGCATCTATGACTAATAATCCACCTTCAGGTTAGCGTCCGCACCCCTTTCAATATTAAGTTGCAAGCAATAGATTATTGCATTAAGTAAAGTGCATAATGTAAGTAATACAATTATCCTTAGAAAAAGCATCGCTGTTTTACCCCTAGTGGCAACAGCGCATCCAAAACCTTAGAGGTTGCTGTCACTCCCCCAGATTAAATGGAGACTGAACCCACTATCTAGCATAAATACTCCGTCTTGGAGTTACAGGCATCAACTTGGCCAGAGCATCTATTAGTAACGGAGAGCATGCAAGATCATAAATAACATATGTATGATAATTCAATAAACAACTTGACAAAGTACGCAATATTCATTGGATCCCAGCAAACACAACATGTAGCATTACAATAATATGATCTTGATCATGATAGGAAGCTCACAAGATCTAAACATGATGGCACAAGAGGAGAAGACAACCAACTAGCTACTGCTATGGACCCATAGTCCAAGGATGAACTACTCACACATCACTCCAGAGGCAGGCGTGGTGATGTAGAGCCCTCCGGTGATGATTCCCCTCTCCATCAGGGTGCCGGGAAGAGCTTCAGAACCCTCCCGAACTAGGGTTGACGATGGCGGCGGCTACGGGATGTTTCGTGGATTTTTGGATCGGGTACGTAGGGTTTTTCCGAGGAAGGCAATTTATAGGCGAAAGGGCAACGTCGGTGGGCGCCCGAGGGGCCCACACCATGCCCTGGCGCGGCCAGGGGGCGCGCCGCCACGTGGTGTGGCCGCCTCCTCGGCCTCCTTCATGTCTCCTTCAGACTCCGTGTACGTGACAGAAAAATAGGGACTTTGGCTTTTGTTTCGTCCAATTACGAGAATATTTCCAGAACAACTTTTCTGGATACAAAAACAGCAGAAAACATGAACTGGCACTGTGGCATCTTGTTAATAGGTTAGTGATGCATGTAAAATGCATACATGAACTTTGCATTGTATTACTCATATTTCATCCATATTTACATCATATAAGGGTTATATCAATGTTTTATAATGTTTTGGGGAATATTTCACACTTTCCCTATTTATTTGGAATTAACCCTGTGCTGTCAGAAAACCCCTTTTTCTATATTTTGATGTTTCAGGGACCCAAACGACGTCCAAATGACCTAATATTCCACGGGGATCATTTTTTTGGAAGGAACAATGCTTAGGAGCGAAGGAAGAGCAGAAAAGGAAGTCCAAGGAGGAAAGGGGGGGGGGGGGGGGGGGGCACGCGGCCAAATTCCTTGGCCGCGTGGGGCCCACCAACCTCCCCCTCGTGGCTCCGATGTCGTCGATCTTCGTCTCCGTGGATTCGTCTTGACCTAAAAACGCCTATAAAAATAGTCTCCCGAACCCTTTTGGAAGAGAGCGCCCCAGAAACACAGAAACCACGAAATAGAGACCTGGAGCTGCAGATTGGAGGGGGAAAACTCTGGTGGGGCGCTGCCGGTGTGGTCTCCACCTTCTCCAATGACTTCTCCGCCGTGTCCATGATGAAGAGGGAGTAGTCCACCCCTGGACTATGGGTTTGTGGAAGTAACTTATGTATCTCTCCTCTCTCTTGAGCTTCACTAATTAGTGCCATATGAGCTGCTGAACATGATTATGGTCATATATGTAATACTGTCAAGGAGTGACTCCCACGTAACAGGGGTAGTCTCGCCCTGAAGAGAGGTTCGAAGGGGGGACTGAACACGGAGGTCAAACAACCCTCGAGAGGCTCGATGACGGTGCTCGCCGGGCCTGGAGAGGAACTATCACGCCAGAGATGGACACCGGCCCGTACCCAGGTTCACGGCCCTCAGGAGGAGGTAAAACCGCTACTCCTGCTTGTCTTTATTGCACTGTGAAGGTTACAGGACAATGAGCTTGCCGAAGGCTCTCTTGAGGCAGTTTGGTGCCTGGAGAGGGACACAATGGTCGTCTTCCTCCTCCAGCAGTTGGCTATCCTATGCGTTTAGGGTGTGATTGCGCGATTGGGCGATCCCCTTCTACGGTGGAGCTCCTGCTCCTTTTATAGGCGCCCCGGGCTCCGTCCTCGTGCTGGTGGGCTCCCACACGTCAGTCGCATGGAGGAGCGGGAGTCCACCGCGGCTCGTCCGTCCATGGACGCGGTCCATCCGTGCTAAAGTAGCGCGCCGTGGCCGACAGGTTGCAGGCGGTGCAGAGCGGCTCGCAGGCGCTGCAGAGGTCGTGGTGGAGCCCACGGTGACGATCTTCTTGGAGCGTTGCGCCGTCCAGCCGCATTATCACCAAAGAGGAAAGTCCTGGCGGTCCTGGCGCAGGCGGCGCGGCTTTGTTGACTCCTTTATCACCAGAACGGCAACTGGGATGCTCGCGTCACCCTGCGGCTGCTGCAGGGGCCATGTGCGCCCTGCAGCGCTTGCTTAGCCGCGAAGTGTCTCCACAGGGCCGTGGTCGCCTGTGGAGGGGTTTCGTGCTGTCTTCTCTCCAGGCGGGCGGTGCCTGGGGAGTCTCTTGAAGCGCAGGGTCCTCTTCAGGCCCTGGCGTCCTCTTCAGGCCCTCGAGCGGAGATGTCTCTCGAGGGTCTCTCCAAGCGGTATCTTGGTCCTTAATCATTCTGTCGAAGATCTTCGCGGGCGAGGCCTGTAGGGAATGGGCAGTGCATACCCCGGTCCTTACTGGGCCGACAAATACCTTTGTGGTGGATCTCTTAAGTTGATATATGTTATGATGATTGCCAATATTATGTCTTTGTTATGAAAGTAGATGCATATTATGTACCCCGTTCTTGTCTATGTGTTTTGATCCAACATGTGTATGAGAGCGTGTGAGGGGGAACGTGTGCATTAGTTGGAGTAGGGGGGGGGGTGGTTTTGTGGTAAGTTGACAGCAATACCGTGATCCAATTGGGTTTTTACCTTACTTTGTTGCCTCACTAGGGATAAGGGAAATACCATGCTACCGGGGATATGTGGGTGACATTGCCACTATCACCATGACTAGATCTAGCATGTTCTTATATAAACTTCATGTCATTGAACTTAAAGCTATACTCTGTTTATCTTAATTACTGAGGTGTTATGATTTAGTTTGCATCTTGGTGGAGTATAAGAGAGATTAATAACCAAAAGATCTCTATGTTAGGACGTGATGCCCATATTATTAATAACTTGTCTTGTTGCAATCTCATATGTCAATTCGTATGTTCCATTATCTACCACTATATAAAAGAGAGAGTGCATTTGTGAAACCATGAACCCCAGTCCATTTTTAATCATAAGAAACACGTTTCCAACATTTTATTGCACTTTACATTTTCTGCCATTATTAAATCCGTAAATACAAAATACTTTTATATCTTACAAACACCATCCAAAACACAAAAACATCATCCATTATCATTTACACCATCCTTGCATATTTATTTACCACCATTGCATATTTATTTCTGTTTTGCATTTACTTTATTTTCATCTCTTTGCTCACACCTTGTGCTTGACAACCACTTGGTGAGGTTGGGGGCAGAAAGCATCTTGTTTTGTTTTGCAGGTAATCAAGAGAAGGACAAGAGGGTAATTCTTCTACACACAGTTCCCCGAGAGTTCAATATAATCCCTCGAGTCACCCTTGTGGGGAAAACAAGTCTTCTACATCTACAAACTCTGCACTTGGAGCTCAACCTAAGCGTATTATCTTTACGCCCATCAAGACTGTTTTCTGGCGCCGTTGCCGGGGAACTAGTGGAAGGTTATCTCACAAGAAAGTAAAGATCACCAACGTGTGCAAACACCTAAGCTTAGGGAGGTTGCACCTACGTGAGCATCATCTCGTCCATCTTTACCTTGAAGGCATTTTATTTTGTTTTGTTATTGTCTTTTATATTTCAGTTTGCTATTTTTATTTTCAGTTTTGCATTTTATTTTACTTTTGTTATTTCGGTTTGTATTATTTAGTGTCATTTTATTTTCAGTTTTGCATTAAAAATTAAAAAACACATAAAAACTTGCTACAATGGGAGAAAGAACTAAGTTGTGTGACTACACAAACACTCCAAATGATCAATATATTGCTAGGCCTATTGCTACACCTAAGATAACATCTCAGAGTTATGAAGTGAGTCCTAGTTTGTTGAACTTGATAACTAAGGAACAATTTAGTGGTAGTGCTATGGAGGATGCCTCTATGCATCTTCATGATTTTGTTGAAATATGTGACATGCAAAAATTGAAAAATGTTGAAAGTGATATTCTGAAACTTAAGTTATTTCCTTTTTCACTTAGAGAGAAAGCTAAAGAGTGGTTGCATTCACTACCTACTGATAGTATTAATACTTGGGATGATTTAAAAGAAGCTTTCATTAAGAAGTATTACCCACCTGTTAAAATTTTGCAAAATAGAATCAATATCCTTTCTTTTAGGCAAAATGAAAATGAACATGTTGCTATGGCTTGGGATAGGATAAAACTTATGCTTAGAACTTGTCCATCACATGGGGTTAACGAATGGACCATATTACACTCTTTTTACAATGGTTTAAATTACATGTCTAGAAATATCCTTGATTCTGCTGCTGGAGGGGCATTTATGAGTAAAACTATAGTAGAAGCTAAGAACATCTTAGAGAGTATTTTGCAAAACTATAGTCAATGGAACACTGAACGAGCACCTAATCCCCCTAAGAAAGTAAACTCCATAGAAGAGAGTAGTGACTTGTCATCTAAAATGGATACTATTCTTGCTTTTATTAATGAACAAAATATTGAGAATGTCCCTTTGCAAGAACTAGTGAGTAATAATCCTAAAAATGTTGATGTTAACTTTGTTAGATATGGTAATGGTGGGTTTGGTAACAACAACTATAATTCTTATAGTAAACCTCCATATGTTCCCAACACCCGTCCTTTTGTTCCATATCCTGGTAGTAATGATAATAAGTGGAAACCTATGCCTTCAAATAATGATAATTTTGATGCTAATAAAATTCTTATGGAACAAGTTGCTAGTCATAATACCATGATACAAGAGTTGAATAAAGCTGTCACTTCCATTAGTTCTGATATTAAAGGTTTACAACTACAGGCTGAAGGACTAGATAAAGCCCTTTCAAAACTAGCTGATAATCAAGCCACTTTATTGAGTATGTCTGCAAGGAAACCGCAAGCACCACCAGTGGTTGGAGTGAGTTCTATTAATATTCTGCAGGGAAACTTTTAATGAGTTGTTACAATATCCTGAATACTTGTTGCCATTTATGTCTTATCTTTATAGTTTGAATGAAGCTAATGAAACTAAAAGTGATAATCCTCTTATGTTGATTGAGTTAGAAAAGAAACAAGTTGAAGAAGTTAAGATGCTTAGTGAAGTCAAGAAACCACTACTTGAATTAGAGAGTTGTAGCTTGCATGAACTTATGCCTATCTTACAGAAATTTGCTAGTGATCCTTCTATTAATATTAATCAAGCTGGTTTTGGTTCTTTTATTGCTAGCCATATTTTAAAGGGACAATTGCTTCTGTGCCCCGGTTCTCTCTAGTTTATCCGTCTGTGCCATACCCGCGTAGTTTCTCTCGTCTGTGCCCTGGATGGCTCGGAAATCGGCCAAACGCTCCGTTGCCCTCTGGTAACCGTCAGACTGGTGGGATCGGCCTGTCGCGGCTCGCTTGGGATTTCCTGGGGTCGGCTCAAGTGGGGACAGGAAGCGAGTCTCAAGTGGGGACAAGAAGGGATATCTCGGCCCCAATTAACACGTGGTTAACACCGAATTAACTGAATTAACTGAGTTAACACTGAATTAACTGATTTAACACCGAAGTAACTGACAATTCGTTGATTAGTACGTCATTGTTTAGTGAAACTGCTATTACTAATTGAAACTGCTACTACTACTAATTGAACCTCGATTTATAACTCGAATTGATTTATAATATAGGATTCAAAACTCGATTTGAAAACTGAAATTCAATTTATAACTAGAATTGAAACTGGTACTACTAATTGAAAATCGATTTATAACTCGAATAGGATTATATTCACAATTACAAAAGATTAGCAGTGCATGCAGCACTGCTACTACGCCCGGCGGCGGCCTAATACTACTACGCCGGCGGCGGCCTAATACTACTACTAATCAGCAGTGCAACTAATGCACTACTGCTACTACGACGGCCTCGACCTACACGCGCCGCTTCTTGGCCGGCGGTTCATCGTCGTCGTCGGCGGAGTCGTCGGAGTCGTCGTCGTCCTCCTCCTCCTCGTCCTCCTCCTCGTCGTCGTCGTCCTCCTCCTCCTCCTCCTCGTCGTCCTTCACCAACTCCGGGTCCGAGTCCTCCTCCTCGGACCAGTCGTGTTCGTCGTCGTCGGAGTCGCCGTCGGAGTCGTCGGGGTCAGAGCCGCAGCTCTCGTCGTCGTCGTCGCCCTCGCCGTCGTCGTCGGTGCCGGAGCCGCCGGCGTGCCCGTAGTCCGCATCCCACCACGGGATCGGGTTACCCTCGCCGTCGGAGTCGCTCGGGATGTCCTCGTTCTGCCACCAGTGATCCATTGGGCAGGGGTGGTTGGGGTTTTTCGGAATGGGGAGAAGAGAGAAACTGCAGAAGAGCGAGTGAACCGCAATGCAATGGGATTGGGGTTTTTATTTGTGAAGGATAGTGATGAATTCACTCCCGCCGGCGCGTAAATCAATAACCACTTGGGGCACCGAACAGGCGCATCGCCTCGTTTTCTTGCCAACGCAGTGTAACATGACAACACAATTTACAGATTATATTTGCAATGATGACATCGTGTGACCACGCTTCACGTCTAGTCGAACTGACATGCCTGTAAATGTTTACCACGTCATCTGGTGCCCCTAGACGTGTCGAGTACAAGTGTCGAATAGTTGATGTGCGTCGTCGTTATGGTCAAATTTAATGCAGTTGGAGACGTTGTGAGACATCTACACGTATCAGAAGCATTTTTTGCGAGAACTGACGCGATTTAATTTTCTTTTTACGTGCAAATATGCGTCGGTGCATCCGTGTCAACACACCAAGCGCGATCTGGACACGAAATGGACGTGAACTGGCACCCACAATGCGCGCTCTGTGTATTTACGCGATCTGAACGTGTGTAGATCTTGTTTATCAACTTGAATCGTTTGTAAAATTTGTTATTATACTTCTGTCGAACACCTTAAGTGCGCACTCTGGACACGCCATGGCGTGCTCAGAGCGCGACACGGCGTGCTCTGGCGCACATTTGAGTAAAATTTGGGCGAAAACTATGCCTAGACCATTCTTAGTCACTCCAAAATGATACTTTCGTGAGTATTTTGAAATTACCATGTTGCAATTCCAAAACCACTTCTCTTCAACCTTAGACCTCATCTTTTGAGTTTTGCGATATCACATGAGATACATGCCCTTCTAATTTTGAATGTATGCAGACCATGTTTTTCAACTTGAGTCGTTTGTATATGACATATGAAGACTATGTGCGTCGGTTTTTCAATTTTTCGATAATTTTTGAATTTATTATGGTTATTTCAAATTCGGTCAAACCTAAGTTCGACCAACATTTAAACAAGTTTAAAACATGAAAATGAAAAACTAAGCATGGATCCTTCTTAGTCACTCCAAAATGAAGCTTTTGTGAGGTTTTTGAAATTTTCATGTTGCAATTCCAAAACCACTTCTCTCTAA
This sequence comes from Poa annua, assembly GCA_026929855.1. NCBI lineage: Eukaryota > Viridiplantae > Streptophyta > Magnoliopsida > Poales > Poaceae > Poa > Poa annua. The sequence continues at coordinate 61,620,389 of CM049434.1, forward strand.
CCTTAGACCTCATAGTTTGAGTTATGCAATATCACATGAGATCCATGCCCTTCTCCTTTTGAATGTATGTAGACCATGTTTTTCAACTTGAGTCGTTAGTATATGACATAATACGACTATGTGCGCATGATTTTCCTTTTTTTGATTTTTTTTGAATATTTGAAGCCCATTTCAAAAGTCGGTTAAACTGCAGCCGTCCGATTTCCTCTAGAAGGAATCTGCACGCAGACTCGGGGCGATCCGCGAGAAGCTCATTCTGCGATCTGATTGGACGCGCGCGTAGAACAAGGGCTGTACACCCGCTGACAAGTGGACCACGGCGGACCCAACTGGGATTTTGGCTCGCCCACCCCCATTTGCCCCAGTGACACAAAATGGGTATTTTGGCACACTAAATGCGGATTTTGGCTGTTACCCGTCATCGTAACTTAAATGGGGATTTTGGCAAACCAAATGGGGATAGCCATGAGCTTGCTCAAATCTAGCTTGAATCCATATAAATTTTCAAATGAGCTTGGACTCGCTGAAAAATGTGTTTCAAATGAGCTCCAAAGGTAGGGTAAACGGCCCCGTTTCTAAGCAAAAATGGTGGACTTGCTGAAAAATGTGTTTCAAATGAGCTCCAAAGGTAGGGTAAAAGGCCCCATTTCTAAGCAAAAATGGTGGACTCGCTGAAAAATGTGTTTCGAATGAGCTCCAAAGGTAGGGTAAACGGCCCCATTTCTAAACAAAAATGGTGGACTCGCTGAAAAATGTGTTTCAAATGAGCTCCAAAGGTAGGGTAAACGGCCCCATTTCTAAGCAAACTTTGCAAACTGAAGTGGATTGGATTTACACACACAATTGGAAACGTCAAGCACAAGGCCATTGCCAAATTTCATGGTAGTACAAAATGGACTTGCCCTTGCTAAATTATAAAATAGATCAATGATGCACACGGTGGGTGTGTTGTTGGGAGACCCCAAGAGGAAGGTATGAAGTAGTGCAGCAGCAAGTTTCCCTCAGTTGTGAAACCAAGGTTATCGAACCAGTAGGAAATAATGAATTCCCCCGAGGTGTCAACGGCGCCAGAAAAATCTGCGACGTAAGGGCGCCAGAAAATGCTTCCTGGGACGTAGGCGACATGGAACCTGCACACAACACAATCAAGATACTTTGCCCCAACTTAACGGTGAGGTTGTCAATCTCACCGGCTTGCTGTAACAAAGAATTAAACGTATGTGTGGAAGAAAGATGTTTGTTTGCAGAAAGTAACAGGTTTGCAGTTTGTGGTTTATCAGATTAAAGAGAAGGACCGGGGTCCACAGTTCACTAGTGGTGTCTCTCCATAAATAATAATAACATTCATGCGGGTAAACAAATTACAGCTGGGCAATTGATAGAATAATGATGAGCAAACCAATGCATATACCAATGTTATGATGTCTAGTGTGAGATTCATTCGGGCATTACAACAATATACATAGACTGTTCCAACCGCATCTATGACTAATAATCCACCTTCCGGTTAGCGTCCGCACCCCTTTCAGTATTAAGTTGCATGCAACAGATTATCGCCTTAAGCACTGTGTGTAAAGTAAGTAAGTAACATCATCCTTAGACAAAGTACTACTGTTTTATCCCTAGTAGCAACAGTACATCTACAACCTTAGAGCTAGCTGTCACCACCCCAGATTTAATAGAGACATGAACCTACTATCGAGCATAAATACCCCCTCTTGGAGTCACAAGCATCTAGTTGGCCAGAGCATACACAAGTAACGGAGAGCATGCAAGATCATTAAATAGCACACACATGATATATTATGAAGCAATAACTTTAGTACTCAATATTCATCGGATCCCAGCAAACACAACATGAAGTATTACATAACGGTGATCTTGATCATGATAGGCAGATCACAAGACCTAAACATGATAGAACAAGAGGAGAAGACAACCATCTAGCTACTGCTATGGACCCGTAGTCCAAGGGTAGACTACTCACGCATCACTCCGGAGGCGGTCATGGCGACGTAGAGGCCTCCGGTGACGATTCCCCCTACCGGCAGGGTGCCGGGGAGAAGTTCTGGTCTCTCCCGAATTGGTGTTGACGACAGCGGCGGCTCGGGACCCGTGGAGGAAAATATGAACACCGTGTTAGGGTTTTTAGTCTGGGGGGTATTTGTAGGCGAAAGGGCGAAGTCGGTGGCGCCCCGAGGGGCCCACACCTGGTCCTCGCGCGGCCAGGGATGCTGCCGCGCGAGCATGTGGTGGCGCCGCCTCGGTGGCCCACTTCGTCTCGTATTCGGCTTTCTGGAACGTTCCCGATGAAAAACTGACTTCAGAAAAGAAATCGTCCAATTCCGAGAATATTTCCTTAAGTACTTTTCTGAAACCAAAAACAGCAGAAAACAGGGAACTGGCACTGTGGCATCTTGTTAATAGGTTAGTCCCAGAAAATGCATAAAACTATATAAAATGCATATAAAACATGTAATAACTTGGTATAATATAGCATGGAACATAAGAAATTATAGATACGTTGGAGACGTATCAACATCCCCAAGCTTAGTTCTACTCGTCCCGAGTAGGTAAGAACGATAAAAGAAGAATAATTTCTGAAGTGACATGCTTAAACACAATCTTGATCATAATATAATGTAAGGCTCATGTTATGAATGAAGTGACTCAAGACAATGATCTATAGTTTGCTGACAAATAGACAAGGAGTAAACAACTACATCATATAAGTAAAACTTTTCATGAATAGTACTTTCAAACAAGCATCAAAAAGATTTGCATAAGAGTTAACTCATAAAGCAATATTATCTAAGCAAAAGAGCATTGAAGCAACACAAAGGAAGATATAAGTTTCAGCATTGGCTTTCAACTTTTGAACATGTATATCATATAGATAGTTGTCAACACAAAGAAATATAACAAGTGCAATAAGTAAGCATATAAGAATTGTTGCACACAGTTGACACAAGTGTTTGCTTCGGGGATAGAAAGAAGTAGGTAAACTGACTCAACATAAAGTAAAAGATAGGCCCTTCGCAGAGGGAAGCAGGGATACAACCATGTGCTAGAGCTTCTTAGTTTTATAGGTTTTTGAAATCATATAGAGAGCATAAAAGTAAGTTTTGAGCGGTGTTTGTCGTTGTCAACGAATGGTAATGGGCACTCTACCCCCCTTGTCAACCAGACTTTCTTAAGAACGACTCCCATGAAGGACGTTATTTCTACCCAAGGGCAGATCATCCCTCTTTTCTCTTTTGTTTACACATGTAGTTTAGAACTAGTATCATTGCTTGGCTGATTAGATCAGGGCAAAAATGTGAAGAGAATGCACCGGTTAAAGTTGTAATTAATTGGGACTGGGCACCCCATTTGCCAGCTCTTTTTGCAATGTTAATGGATAAGCGGCGTATATGCCACTAGTCCGGTTGGTGAAAGTCTGTCTAAAAGCAAATGACAAGGTTGATATCCGTAACACCATATACTTCCTCATGAGCTAATAAACATTGACACAAATAAGGGATAATAAATTTTGAATAAAAGGTAGCACATGAAGTATTTACTTGGAATGGCAGGAAATACCATGTAGTAGGTAGGTATAGTGGACACAAATGGCATAGGTTTTGGCTCAAGGATTATGGATGCACGAGAAGCATTCCCTCTCAGTACAAGGCTTTGGCTAGCAAGGTTGTTTGAAGCAAACACAAGTATAAACTATGACAACAAGACGTATATAAAAACATATTGCAAGCATTATAAAACTCTACATTGTCTTCCTTGTTGTTCAAACACTTTAACTAGAAAATATCTGGACCTTAGAGATACCAAACATGCAAACCAAATTTCAGCAAGTTTTACGGTAGTTCCTCACTAATAGGTTTTAACTACATGATGTAAAAGCTTAAACATGATCTACTTGAGAGCTCAAAACAATTGCCAAGCACCACAACATGCAAGATAACAATCCATAAGAGCATGTATATCTTTCTTTATACCATCTACCACATTTAGCATTTTCTGTTCTCAACCAAACACCAATCAACTTATTTAAAAGATAAACTCTCCAAGTAATTAAACAATGAGATATGAGAGTATGATATAATAAAGCTAACAGCTCTAGCAAGAGATGCATGAAAAACACGAGCTAGAAAGCATTGAAGTAACATAGAAGAATACTCAACAAATATAAGTGAAGCATACGAGTATTCATAAGAAAAAGCGGAGCGTGTCTCTCTCCCACAAAGGAATGCTAGGATCCATTTTATTCAGAGAATGAAAATAACAAAAACAAAAACAAAAACAAACAGACGCTTCAAGAAAAGCACATAAGAAGTGGCGGAATTAAAATATAGTTTCACTAGAAAGGACCTGATAGTTTGTTGATGAAGAAGGGGATGCCTTGGGCATCCCCAAGCTTTGACGCTTGAGTCTTCTTGAAATATGTTGGGGATGAACCACCGGGGCATCCCCAAGCTTTGGCTTTACTATCCTCTTGATCACATCATATCATCCTTCTCTCTTGATCCTTGAAAACTTCCTCCACACCAAACTTAGAGTAAACTTCATTAGAGGGTTAGTGCACGAAAAATTATGATATTCTGTAGGAACACAACTGCTACCAATGCTACTGGACATTAGCTACAGCCACTGATACTTCATAGGATAAAAAGATCCAATCAAAATAGCAAAAGAGGCATTGCAAAATAAATGGCAGAATCTGTCAAAAACAGAGCAGTCCGTAAGGACGAATTTTTTCGAGGCACTTAACTTGCTCAGATAAACTCAAAACTAATGAAAGTTGCATATATATCTGAGGATTACGCACAAAAAAGGGCAGATTATTTCGATTTTTCTGTGAGGAGTTACGAATTAAACGGTGGACAGCAGAAAACTGTTTCTGCGCAGGAATCCAAATTTAGCATGAACTTTGAACTAGAGGCTTATCTTGACACAACAATGCAATAAAATAAAGATACAAAGGAATTGCTACAGAGGTAGGACAAGTCCTTGACACAAACAAAATAAAATAACAGGAAATAAAAGTGGGTTGTCTCCCATAAGCGCTTTTGTTTAACGCCTTTCAGCTAGGCACAGAAAGCAAAACTCAAGTATTATCAAGAGATGAAGCATCAACACCATAATTTCCTCCAAAACATGGTTGGTTGTAATAGGTGTTTTTGGTATCCATGAGTGTGTCCTATTATGTAAACCATCACTTTTAGGCATATTGGGAGGTTTGGGTTTGGGAATATAAATAAACTTTTGATCTCTTCCTACAAAAGCCTTATCTTTCTTAGTTTTAATAGAGGCAAAGGTTGAACTTAAGGTCTCCATAGCATCTTCTAATTCATCAATTCTATGATTATGAGTATCAAGGGTGTTGCTAGTTTCTAAAGCAGTGATTCTTCCATTAATGTCATCTATTGATTCATTACCTTGCTAGTATTATCAAGAAAAGTTTTCTCCATAGAATCCAACCTTTTAATAATATCTTCCAAAGTGATCTCAGTTTTAACTTTTTTAGTAAGGGGTGGTGCCCCTACCAAACTTTCAATTAAATTGCAGGCTTCAAAAGCAGGTGTACCAAGAAAGTTACCCCCCGTAAGAGTATCAAGAACATACCTATACCAACTAGAGATACCAACATAAAAATTCCTAAGGAGGATTAAAGTAGAGTGCTTTTTAGTGCATTTTTGATGAGCATCATTTATCCTATACCAAGCATCTTTTAAACTTTCTCCTCCATGTTGTTTAAACGAACGAACTTCAACTTCAGGAATACCCATTTTCAGCAACTTAAATAACAAACCGAAATAACCAAAATAACAAAAACTGAAAATAAAATAGCAAACCGAAATAAACAAAGTAATGCAAGTAACTAATTTTTTTGTATTTTTTATATTAAGCAAACAAGACAGTAATAAAAATAAACTAAGCAAGACAATAACAAAATAAAAAGATTGGAAGTGCGAAAACTCCCCTCGTAGAAGAATCTTCAAATCACCGGCAACGAAGTTGACGGAGGAGTGTGAAGGTCTTCAAAGGAATTCTTATTTCCCCGGCAACGGCGCCAGAAAAATTGCTTGATGCACACGGTGGGTGTGTTGTTGGGAGACCCCAAGAGGAAGGTATGAAGTAGTGCAGCAGCAAGTTTCCCTCAGTTGTGAAACCAAGGTTATCGAACCAGTAGGAAATAATGAATTCCCCCGAGGTGTCAACGGCGCCAGAAAAATCTGCGACGTAAGGGCACCAGAAAATGCTTCCTGGGACGTAGGTGACGTGGAACCTGCACACAACACAATCAAGATACTTTGCCCCAACTTAACGGTGAGGTTGTCAATCTCACCGGCTTGCTGTAACAAAGGATTAAACGTATGTGTGGAAGAAAGATGTTTGTTTGCAGAAAGTAACAGGTTTGCAGTTTGTGGTTTATCAGATTAAAGAGAAGGACCGGGCTCCACAGTTCACTAGTGGTGTCTCTCCATAAATAATAATAACATTCATGCGGGTAAACAAATTACAGCTGGGCAATTGATAGAATAATGATGAGCAAACCAATGCATATACCAATGTTATGATGTCTAGTGTGAGATTCATTCGGGCATTACAACAATATACATAGACCGTTCCAACCGCATCTATGACTAATAATCCACCTTCCGGTTAGCGTCCGCACCCCTTTCAGTATTAAGTTGCATGCAACAGATTATCACCTTAAGCACTGTGTGTAAAGTAAGTAAGTAACATCATCCTTAGACAAAGTACTACTGTTTTATCCCTAGTAGCAACAGTACATCTACAACCTTAGAGCTAGCTGTCACCACCCCAGATTTAATAGAGACATGAACCTACTATCGAGCATAAATACCCCCTCTTGGAGTCACAAGCATCTACTTGGCCAGAGCATACACAAGTAACGGAGAGCATGCAAGATCATTAAATAGCACACACATGATATATTATGAAGCAATAACTTTAGTACTCAATATTCATCGGATCCCAGCAAACACAACATGAAGTATTACATAACGGTGATCTTGATCATGATAGGCAGCTCACAAGATCTAAACATGATAGAACAAGAGGACAAGACAACCATCTAGCTACTGCTATGGACCCGTAGTCCAAGGGTAGACTACTCACGCATCAGTCCGGAGGCGGTCATGGCGACGTAGAGGCCTCCGGTGACGATTCCCCCTCCCGGCAGGGTGCCGGGGAGAAGTTCTGATCTCTCCCGAATTGGTGTTGACGACGGCGGCGGCTCGGGACCCGTGGAGGAAAATATGAACACCGTGTTAGGGTTTTTAGTCTGGTGGGTATTTGTAGGCGAAAGGGCGAAGTCGGTGGCGCCCCGAGGGGCCCACACCTGGTCCTCGCGCGGCCAGGGATGCTGCCGCGCGAGCACGTGGTGGCGCCGCCTCGGTGGCCCACTTCGTCTCATATTCGGCTTTCTGGAACGTTCCCGATGAAAAACTGACTTCAGAAAAGAAATCGTCCAATTCCGAGAATATTTCCTTAAGTACTTTTCTGAAACCAAAAACAGCAGAAAACAGGGAACTGGCACTGTGGCATCTTGTTAATAGGTTAGTCCCAGAAAATGCATAAAACTATATAAAATGCATATAAAACATGTAATAACTTGGTATAATATAGCATGGAACATAAGAAATTATAGATACGTTGGAGACGTATCAATCAACAACTAATAACTAAGTTGACACTTGCCCTTAATAAAGCAACTAATAACTAAAATGGACTACCACTCGTCCTCGTCATCGGAAACCTCCACCGACTCGGCCTTGCCCTTGCCCCTACCCTTGCCCTTGGCATCGACCTCTTCTGGGGCGATGCTGTTCGACGCCGACCACATGTCCTTCTTCTTCCCCTTGCTCTCCGAGGAGATCTTGAGCCGTTCCTGCTCGGCGGAGGAATGCTTGGCCAGCTCCAAGGCTTTATGGTCGGCCATGGCCCAGGCCAAACCCGGGTCCAGGACCTCCGTAGCCTCCTCCTTCCAGGCCATGGTCCAGTCCATACGCTGGTCGTCCTCGTCGTCCTCGTCGGACAGATCGATGAAGGGAATGGGATCGGCAGCAATGGCCCTGCCCCTGCCCCTACCCTTTGGAGACTCCCTGTCCCATGCCGCTTGCCCCGCTCGCCTGCTGCTCGAACTTGGAGGAGTACGCGCACGCCCACGCCCACGCCCCATGCCGCTTCCCTCGCTCGCCTCAAGAAACCAAGGATAGGGGACGTGGCGGCGGCGGCGGTTCGAGCTGGGAGTGGAGCTGCCATCACCACGAGGCATGGTGAGATGAGGGACTGGGCAAAGGTGTCTAGGAGAGGAAGAGGGGATTTGTGAGCGCAATGGGCAAGGAGATGGGTCCTTTTAATGTTAGGAGCGGTCTGGACGGCGTCGCGGTCTAGACGGCAGTAATGGCGACCGGACATTGATTCGGCTCCAGACTGCTCATCTTGCAGCAGGATAGAGTAGGCAAGAGAGACGCGAGGACGGCGGAGCAGATGCGCGTCCGGTCCGGCAGTGTAGGCGGCGAGGCAGCTTTTGCCGGCCAGGGGGGCACGCCATTGAAGGCGCGTCGAGCACAGGTGGAACGGCATGGACGCGCACGTACGGCCGCATGCACGCAAGTGGGACGGGGTGCATGCACTTCGCTGGGCCCACATCTAAGGTCAAAGGGCCGGCCTCACTAGCCGACCCCAGGAAATCCCAACCGAGCCGAGACAAGCCGACCCCACCAGTCAGGCCAAGTGACGGTTACCAGAGGGAAACCGAGCGTTTGGCCTATTTCTGAGCCATCCAGGGCACGGACGAGAGAAACTACGTGGGTATGGCACAGACGGATAAACTAGAGCCAACCAGGGCACAGAAGCAATTGTCCCTATTTTAAATGAGAAAATTGCTAGGTACAATAAAGAAGCTATGACACCACCTAAGCTTGGGGATATTTGGGTTCCCAAGGTATTAGTAACAATTGGAAAAGAGACACACCATGCCATATTAGATCTAGGATCTAGTGTCTCTGTTATTTCTATGGAACTATATGAAGTACTTGAATTAAACAATCTTGAAAAACGCTCTATTGAACTTTCACTTGCTGATGATTCCATTAAATATGCTTTAGGAAAAGTAAGTGATGTTATGGTAGAGTTACACATGACTTTTGTGCCTGTTGACTTTGTAATAATGGACATGGGGAACAAAACCTCTAGTCCTATCATTTTGGGAAGACCTTTTCTTCGTACTACAGGTGCTATAATAGATTCAAAGGAGGGGAACGTGAAGTTTCAGTTCCCACACAAGAAGTGTATGGAGCACTTTCCAAGAAAGAGGGACACATCAAAGTTCAAGCTCCCTCATGAGTTTCGTCCACTATAAATATCAAGTAAGAAGCCTAGCTATATGACTATAAAGAAAGCGCTTTACAGGAGGCAACCCGGTTGTTTTCATTTGAGATTTTCTTTGAGTCCTCTTGCTGTACCAAGAGACTTTGTTTTTAGTTTAGGTTCTGGAATTTTTAATAAAGTGCCAAGTTTTACCCATTTGGGCTTTGAAAGTTGCTTTTTCCATTTGGAAATTTTATTCCAGCACGAATCTGTGCACGGTACGATTTTTATTTCCTATTATGTAACTCTGAATGAGCTGAAATTTGAACTGTAGTTGCAACTTTTCATCCTCTGTAAGCGTGAATTTTTTCAGATTTTTTCGACATATCTTGCAAACACCATCCAAAACACAAAAACATCATCCATTATCATTTACACCATCCTTGCATATTTATTTACCACCATTACATATTTATTTCTGTTTTGCATTTACTTTATTTTCATCTCTTTGCTCACATCTTGTGCTCGACAACCACTTGGTGAGGTTGGGGGCACAAAGCATCTTGTTTTGTTTTGCAGGTAATCAAGAGAAGGACAAGAGGGTAAATCTTCTACACACAGTTCCCCGAGAGTTGGATATAAACCCTCGAGTCACCCTTGTGGGTAAAACAAGTCTTCCACATCTACAAACTCTATACTTGGAGCTCAACCTAAGCGTATTATCTTTACGCCCATCAGTTAGTCCCAAAAAATGCATAAAAATGATATAAAGTGTAGATAAAACATGTAGCAATTGGTATAATATAAGCATGGAACATCAGAAATTATGGATATGTTGGAGACGTATCAAGCATCCCCAAGCTTAGTTCTACTCGTCCTCGAGTAGGTAAAACGATAACAAGAAAATAATTTCGGGAGTGACATGCTACCACACAATCTTGATCAAATAATATTGCAAGGCTCGTGTTATGAATGAAGTGACTCAAGGCAATGGTCTATAGTTTGCTAACAAATAGATAAAGAGTAAACAACTGAATCGTATAAGCAAAAACTTTTCATGAATAGTACTTTCAAGACAAAGATCAAAAAGTTTTGCATAAGAGTTAACTCATAAAGCAATAGATTCTAAGTAAAAGGCATTGAAGCAACACATAATAAGATTTAAGTTTCAGCAATTGCTTTCAACTTTCAACATTTATATCTCATAGATAATTGTCAACACAAAGAAATATCATAAGTGCAATAAGCAAGCATATAAGAATTGTTGCACACAAAGTTGACACAAGTGTTTGCTTCTGAGATAGAAAGAATTAGGTAAACTGACTCAACATAAAAGTAAAAGAAAGGCCCTTCGTAGAGGGAAGCAGGGATTAAATCATGTGCTAGAGCTTTCTAAGTTTTTAGGTTTTTGAAATCATATAGAGAGCATAAAAGTAAGTTTTTGAGAGGTGTTTCTTGTTGTCAACGAATGGTAGTGGGCATTCTACCCCCTCTTGTCAACCAGACTTTCAAGAGTGGCTCCCATGAATGACGTTATCATTCTTCTTGTTCTCTTTTGCTTACACATGCAGTTATTCATTGGTATTATTGCTTATCTGATTGGATCAGGGAAAAAATGTGAAGAGAATTAAGCGGTTAAATTGTAATTAATTGGGACTGGGCACCCCATTTGCCAGCTCTTTTTGCAAAATTATTGGATAAGCGAATGTATATGCCACTAGTCCATTGGTGAAAGTCTATCAAAAGTAAATGACAAGGTTGATAGAGAAAACTCCACATACTTCCTCATGAGCTATAAAACATTGACACAAATAAGAGGTAATAGCTTTTGAATAAAGGTAGCACACGAAGTATTTACTTAGAATGGCAGGAAATACCACATAATAGGTAGTTATGGTGGACACAAATGGCATGGGTTTTGGATCAAGGTTTGGATGCACGAGAAGCATTCCCTCTCAGTACAGAGTTTTAGTCTAGCAAGGTTATTTGAAGCAAACACAGGATATCAACTGGTACAGCAAGACTTACATGAAAACATATTGCAAGCATTATAAGACTCTACACTGTCTTCCTTGTTACTCAAACACTTTTACCAGAAAATATCTAGACCTTAGAGATACCAAACATGCAAACCAAATTTGAACAAGCTCTACGGTAGTTCTTCACTAATAGGTTTTAACTACATGATGCAAGAGCTTAAACATGATCTACTTGAGAGCTCAAAACAATTGCCAAGCACCAAATTGTCCAAGACAATGATCTACAAGAATATGTATGTCTTTTTCAATAAACCATCTACACATGTAGCATTTTCTATTTCCAACCAAACACCAATCAACTTATTTCAACACAAACTCTCCAAATAATTTAATAATGAAACAAGAGAGTACTTCTCTACAAGAACTAACAGCTCTGAACAAGAGATGCATGATGTCGTGGGATTATCACAACAGATGTTACCCGGAGGTAACTTGAAGATGAGGGGCAAGGCGACTCTCTCCATACTCGCAGCGCTTCTCCTTTGATGAGCACATATTTGGCCGCAGGCCCCACGGTGGGCGCCAACTGTCGTGGGATTATCACAACAGATGTTACCCGGAGGTAACTTGAAGATGAGGGGCAAGGCGACTCTGGTGTTCAGGAGATTGTCTAGCTCTACGGGGGAAGATGTTTTTTACCCAAGTTCGGGTCCCCTCTGTGGAGGATCCCTATGTCTTGCCATAAATCACTGATATGATAATATGTTACATGGTGCGCCAATGGCGATCGCCGGGTTTAGATGACTCCGGCGTGGGAGCTCTCTCTATTTTGTCTATCTTACTTAGATTATGTCTTATCGTAGCCTCTCTTAACCTATCTCTCTATGACCTAGGAGCCCATCTATAAAGACATCCGGGTCTCCTGATTTACATGGTAAGACTACTGGAGTTCTACTCTAACTCGTCTTGTCTTTCGTATCCTCCAAGTCTTGGACTCCGTGATGCGTACTGCCTCCGGGTCTTCTAGAGCCTTCCTTACTTAGGCCGGGTTACCGACAAGCTCTCCGGCCCATCCTTGAAACCCGACCATGCTTTCCTCTGCATGGGCCTACCGGGTTATGATCCCCCCAACACATGAAAAACAGGAGCTAAAAGCATTGCTGTAGCTAGACAAGAATACTCAACAAATATAAGTGAAGACTACGAGTATTCATATGAAAAAGCGGAGCGTGTCTATCTACCACACAAGAATGCCAGGATCCAATTTATTCAGAAAATGAAAATAACAAAGCAAAAATAAAACCACATAGACGCTCCAAGTAAAGCACATGAGATGTGAGAGAATTAAAATATAGTTTCACTAGAGATGACCTGATAAGTTGTTGATGACGAAGGGGATGCCTTGGGCTTCCCCAAGCTTAGACGCTTGAGTCTTCTTGAAATATGTTTGGGTAACCCACGGGGGCATCCCCAAGATTAGGCTTTTCACTCTTCTTGATCACATTATATCATTCTCCTCTCTTGATCCTTGAAAACTTCCTTCACACCAAACTCAGAGTAATCCTTATTAGAGGGTTAGTGCATAATCAAAAATTCACATGTTCAGGAAGGACACAATCATCACCAATACTTATGGACATTAGCTACAGCCACTGATGTTCTGTGGAGCAAAGAAATCCACTCAAACATAGTAAAAGATCAAACATAGTAAAAGAGAGAGTGCAAAATAAAAGGCAGAATCTGTCAAAACAGAACAGTCCGTAAAGACGAATTTTTTCGAGGCACTTAAGTTGCTCAGATCAGAAAACTCAAAACTAATAAAAGTTGCGTACATATCTGGGGATCACACACAAATATGTTCAGGACGTTTCGATTTTTCTGGAATTTATTATGAATTAAACGGTGGACAACAAATTTGTTCCTGTGCAGAAATCCAAATCTAGCATCAACTTTCTACTAGAGACTTTGCTTGGCACAACAATGCAATAAAGTAAAGATACAAAGGAGTTGTTACAGAAGTAAGCAAGCTCCTTGACTCAAATAAAAGAAAAAATACAGAAATAAAACAATGGGTTGTCTCCCATAAGCGATTTTCTTTAACGCCTTTCAGCAAGGCGCAGAAAGTGAAAATCAAGTGTTTCCAAGTGAACAAGCATCAACAGAATAATTTGTTCGAATAATAGAATCAAAAGGTAGCTTCATTCTCTTGCTAGGGAAATGTTCCATACCTTTCTTAAGTGGGAATTGGTACCTAATGTTTTCTTCCTTCATATCATTAATGGCACCAACGGTTGTAAGAAAAGGTCTTCCCAAAACAATAGCACAAGATGCATTGCATTCAATGTCCAAAACAATAAAATCAACAGGAACAAGATTATTATTAACCATAATGTGAACATCATCAATTCTCCCCAAAGGTTTCTTCATAGCATTATCAGCAAGAAAAACATCCAAATAATAGTGTTCCAAAGGTGGCAAATCAAGCATATCATAGAGTTTCTTAGGCATAACAGAGATGCTAGCACCAAGATCACATAAAGCATTACAATCAAAATCATTCACCCTCATCTTAATGATGGGCTCCCAACCATCTTCTAACTTCCTAGGGATAGAAGCTTCAGGTTTCAATTTCTCCTCCCTAACTTGAATGAGAGCATTTGTAATATGTTTCATAAAAGCCATATTTATAGCACTAGCATTAGGTCTTTTGGCTAGCTTTTGCAAGAACATAATTATGTCGGAGAGTGACTCCCACGGAACAGGGGTAGCCACACCCTGAAGAGAGGTTCGAAGGGGGGGGACTGAACGCGGAGGTCAAACAATCCTCGAGAGGCACGACGACGGTGCTCGCCGGGCCTGGAGAGGAACTATCACGCCAGAGATGGACACCGGCCCGTACCCAGGTTCACGGCCCTCAGGAGGAGGTAACACCGCTACTCCTGCTTGTCTGTATTGCACTGTGAAGGTTACAGGACAATGAGCTTGCCGAAGGCTCTCTTGAGGCAGTTTAGTGCTTGGAGAGGGACACAATGGTCGTCTTCCTCCTCCAGCAGTTGGCTATCCTATGTGTTTGGCTAAGGCTCCCTCGGTCTAGGAAGCAATCAGCCGACTGGAGATCAATCCCTCTCTATGGTGGAGCTCCTGCTCCTTTTATAGGCGCCCCGGGCTCCATCCTCGTGCTGGTGGGTTCCCACATGCCGGTGGCGCGATGGAGCGGGAGTCCACCGCGGCTCATCCGTCCATGGACGCGGTCCATCCGTGCCAAAGTTGCGCGCCGTGGCCGACAGGCTGCAGACGGAGCAGAGCGGCTCGCAGGCGCGGCAGAGGTCGTGGTGGAGCCCACGGTGACGATCTTCTTGGAGCATTGCGCCGTCCAGCCGCTTTATCACCAAAGAGGAAAGTCCTGGCTGTCCTGGCGCAGGCGGCGCGGCTTTGTTGACTCCTTTATTATCAGAATGGCAGCTGGGATGCTCGCGTCACCCTGCGGCTGTTGCAGGGGCCATGTGCGCCCTGCAGCGCTTGCTTAGCCGCGAAGTGTCTCCACAGGGCCGCGGTGGCCTGTGGGGAGGTTTCCTGCTGACCTCTCTCCAGGCGTGTTGAGCCTTGGGGAGTCTCTTGAAGCGCGGGGTCCTCTTCAGGCCCTGGCTTCCTCTTCAGGCCCTCAAGAGGAGATGCCTCTCGAGGGTCTCTCCAAGCGGTAGCTTGGTCCTTAGTCGTTTTGACGAATCCGTTCGCGGGCGAGGCCTGTAGGGAGTGGGCTATGCACACCCCGGTCCTCATTGGGCCGACAAATTACTTAAAAAATATTACAATCATCAAAATCCAAATCATTATGATCAAAAGTAGTGGAACCATTGTCTCCCATATTTCAAAAAATTTCAGCACTTTTATCAGGAATAGTTTCAGTGGTTTTAGGCAATTTCAAACGTTTTACAGAGGTAGCAGAAACATTGCCAACACCAATTATGTTACTTTTGATAGTAGGAGGTTCACTAGCATGTGAAACTTCAGTATTATTAGTGGTGGCCCAGCTAGAGTCCCAGCTCCTTTCCGCCCACCGGGTCGCGCAGGAGACGCTGGAGGAGGACCGCAAGGGCCTTGCCGAGCGCGAGCGGCTGCTGGCCTCCAGGGAGCAGGACGTGCTGCAGCGTGACGAGCAGCGGCTCCAGGCGGAGGGCGAGCTCGCCACCCAGCGCGAAGAGCCTGAGGCGCGCGAGGGGGACCTGGCTCAGGCGCTCCAGAGGCACGACGAGAACGTCACCGCGCAGAGGCAAACCCTGGAGCGCTTCCAGCAGCGGTTTGCTGAGAAGAAGAAGGAGGCGGAGGCGGCCCTCGCGGAGCGCGAGAAGGAGTTCAGGCGGACCACCTCCAAGGAGTACCGCGACAAGGCCAAGAAGCAGGAGGACCGCTTCAAGGCCAAGCACGCTACCGATGCCAAGCGGATCGCGGAGCTCGAGAAGGCCAACTCCAAGCTCGAGGCCCGCCTCCAGCGCGCCAAGGAGGCCTATCGCCAGGCGGAGGATGGTCGCAGGGCGGCCGTCCTGGAACTGGACGCCCTCGTCAAGGACGTGGAGGGGCAGGCGGGCTCAGCGGCCAAGCAGGTGACGGAGGCTGTGGACACCGCGCAGGCGGCTCGCGTGCTCACGAAGCAGCGGGAGCGTATGTTCCAGGCGCTGGTGGCCAGGGGCAACGAGCTTGCAGCTCAGCTTGGCGCGGAGGCGCCGCACGCTGATGTTCGCGGCCGTGGCGATGCTGCCATGTACCTGGTCTACTTCGACCAGCTCTTCACGGCCCTCGAGAGCCCCGTCGCCGATCTCCGCGAGGTGATCGAGGTCGAGAGCCGCCAGCTCCTCGGGGTGGTTGTTGACCGCATCTTCACCAACCTTCGGCTCCTCACGCCCGGCTTCGACCTCGCCACGGTGACCGAGGAGCGCACGGGCGAGGAGGCCTTGCGGGTCTCCAACTCCCTCCGCGAGCAGGTCGAGACCTTCTGCAACCGCTTCAAGCGCGCAGAGGTGGCTGCGGAGGACAGCGAGGAGGAGGCCGCCCTTGCTGAGGAGGAAGACGCTGAGGAGGAGGAGCATGCTGGCGCGGACTCCGCCTGAGCCCTTGATTCATTGCGCCTTTGAGCGCCTGTATCTGAAACAGCTTTATGTTTAGACATTATGCATTTTGAGCATGTAATGTATTCCTTGAGTGCTTGATGTTAACTTGTGTGCCCCTCGAGAGGCCCTTTCTGCCTTATTTTCATGTCTATGTTTTCTCTGCGTCGTTAGGTCCCATCTCTTCGCGCTATGACTCCGCCGCTGCGGTATGCTAGAGCAATGACTCAGCAAGGCCGGGGGGAGTTTAAGGCTTGGAGAGGTAAGAGCCCTGAGTCGCGATGCTCAAGCGCCCCCCTTAGACGTGCGAGTAGTCCATGAAGCACAAGGGAAAAATGAAATCGCTCGAGGGACAAACGTGCGCTTGGAGAGAAAAAAGCTCTCGAGTTACGAGTGTGTGACTTAGCTTCTCGAGGCTTTTGCCCTGTAGAGGTTTTTTAGCCTGGCGAGGAGGTTCTCTTCAAGGGTTTTGCCCTGGCGCCTCCTCAGGCTTGTAGAGACGCTTGTTCTCTGTAGATGTTAGAGGGGCAAACCCAAACGCTTGTGCACGGTACCAGGGACTAATGCGCGCTTATAGGTCCCCTCAGGCGTTCCTTGCGAGGAGAGAGAGTACCAAGGTCCTTTGTAGAGATGGCGTGTTTGTGGGAGCTTGCCCTCTAGCCAGAGCTCGGATCCTTGGGTTTTGCAGTGCTGCTGGTGTGTCATTTGAGGCACTGGCACCCTACTCAGCCCCCGCTCGCGAGGTGCGCATGTGGAGAGATATAAGTGCCCATTTTCAACAAAGAAAATAGCGCTGGAATAAACTCACCACCAAAATAATACATAGTGGCGCCGTAGCGCATTGTTCACTTAGGAACGAAATTGTTTCATTATGCTTGGAGTTGCCAAGTTAATGTATTTGACCATGTCGAGGCATGGGGACCACCCATTAGTGGCAGAGACTCAACTGCCTGAGGCGGCTCGTTACATGGAGAGCTCGGAGGGTTGACCCTCGAGAGAAGCCTTTGGGCTTGGAGGTTTAAGCCGTGAGCTTTTTTAACCTCTAGAGACAAAAAATGCTTGGAGGTGGAGCCGTAAGCTGCCTCTTCAGCCAGATGTCTTGACGTGACAATGATCACGGGCGTGACAATGATCACGGGTAGAACTTGCGCAGGTGCGCGATGTTCCATGGGTTCTTGACGGGGATGCCGTCTTCGGTCTCGAGGCGTACTGCGCCAGGCCTGGCGACGTGGGAGACCCTGTAGGGACCTTCCCACATCGGCGAGAGCTTGTGGAGGCCTTCCCTGGAGAGAATTCGCCTGAGGACGAGGTCGCCCGCCTCAAGGGTGCGTGAGCGCACATGGCGGCTGTGGTAGCGTCGCAGGCCTTGCTGGTACCCTGCTGCTCTGAGGGCGGCCTGACGGCGCAGTCCCTCGAGGAACAGCAGGTCGTCGTTGTGGAGGCCCTCTTGGATGTCCTCATTGAAGGCAAGGACCCGTGGTGATCCATGCTTGATTTCTGCGGGGACGACTGCCTCAGCTCCGTAGACCAGGGCGAAGGGCGTTTCGCCTGTAGGCCTTGAGGAAGTTGTGCGTATGGACCAGAGCACTGAAGGGAGCTCGTCGATCCAGCCCTTGCCGTGCCCTTTGAGGATGTTGAAGCTTCTAGTCTTGAGGCCCTTGAGGACTTCTGCGTTCGCTCGCTCGGCTTGACCGTTGCTGCGTGGGTGTGCCACTGAGGCGAAGCAGACCTTGACGCCGAGCTTGTCGCAGTAGGCTCGGAAGATGCCGCTGGTGAACTGCGAGCCATTGTCGGTGATGATGCGGTTGGGCACGCCGAAGCGGCAGACCAAGCTCCTGATGAATTTCACCGCGGCCCCAGCTGGTATGGTGCGCACTGGCTCAACTTCGGTCCACTTGGTGAACTTGTCGATGGCCACGAAGAGGAAGCGATAGCCCCCCTGCGACCTTGGGAAGGGGCCCAAGATGTCCAGCCCCCAGACCGCAAACGGCCAGGAGAGCGGGATGGTTTGAAGCCCCAGCGCCGGCTGATGAATTTGCTTGGCGTGGAATTGGCAGGCGTCGCAGGTTTGCACAATGGCGACCATATCTTGAAGCAATTGAGGCCAGTAGAAGCCGCTCCTGAAGACCTTGCCTGCGAGGGTGCGCGCACATGAGTGGTGGCCGCACTCTCCGCTGTGGATGTCCTTGATCAGCTCTCGGCCTTCCTCAGGAGGGACGCACTTGAGCGCGATACCATTTGGGCGCTTGCGGTAGAGGTTTCCCTCGAGGATGCAGTAGGATTTCGCCTGTCGAGCGATTCGCTCTGCGTCAGCATCCTCTTCAGGGAGGATTCCTTTCACCAAGTAGTCCTTGAGCTCATCAATCCAGCCTGAGGCCTGGTGGGTTGCCGTCAGCAACAGGCGCTCCCCTGTGCTGGGACCGCAATCAGGCGCCCCAGACTCAGGAGGTGGTGGGAGCGCTTCATCTGCGCTCGCGGCTGTGGTCTCTCGAGGCTGCTTGATGGATGCCTTGGCGAGCCTCTCTTCAAAGACGCCGGCCTGCTGGGGTTGCCTTCGCGAGGCTCGCTTAGCGATGTCGTCAGCCTCTTGGTTTTCCTTCCTCGGGATGTGCATGAGCTCCATGCCCCTGAAGTGCTTCTCGAGCTTGCGGACCTCTTCAAGGTATGCGGCCATGTGGTCGTCTTTTGGCGTGTAGCTCTTGTTGGAGAAGTTGACGAGCAGCTGGGAGTCTCCCTTGACGAGCAGGTGCTTGACGCCTAGAGCGATGGCGGCCCTTAAGCCGGCGAGGAGGCCTTCGTATTCGGCGATGTTGTTGGAGATCTTATCGATCGTGAAGCACAGCTGGACAGCGTAGTATAGCTTGTCACCCTTGGGCGAAGTTAGGACAACGCCTGCTCCGCCATTGCGGCAAGCGAAGGCTCCATCGAAGTGCATGGTCCAGTGGCTAGGCACTGTGCCTCCCGAGGGCTCGGCTTCTGCCTCTCGAGGCTCCTCAGGGCTTGGGTCAGTCCACTCGGCGACGAAGTCAGCCAGCGCTCTTCCTTTTATGACCCTCGTAGTGTCGAAGCGCAAGTTGAATGGCTGCAGCTCGATGTTCCATCCTGCGACACGATCAGTGGCGTTGGGGTTGCGCAGGATCTGCTCCAGGGGGAAGGCAGTAACCACCGTGATGGGGTGACCCTGGAAGTAGTGTCTCAACTTCCTGGAGGCGACGAGGAGCGCGACGAGGAGCTTCTGCTGCATTGGATACCTCTCGTGAGCGTCCCGCAGCACTGTGCTGACGAAGTAGACGGGGTGCTCGACGAGGGTTGCCCGAGGTGGCGCAGCGTCAGCCCTCTGTGGAGGCTCTTCAGGGCCCTTGTCGAGATCTGCCTGTGTAGGCGTCTCGACAGGGGTGGGGGGAGCAGACTCGACTTGAGGCGGTGGGCCTGGCAGTGGGTCTGTGGAGGCTGCTCCTTCGACGGGGTCTTTGTCGGGGGGTTCTGGGCTTGGAGTGGCAGTGCTCTTCTTGGGGAGGACAGGCTCTTCCCTCTCGACCACCAAGACGGCGCTTGCGGTCTGAGGGGTGGCTGAGAGGTACAGCTTCAGATGCTCGCCTGCCCTGGGGGCCACCAAGACTGGAGGGCTGGCCAGATACTTTTTTAAGTCCTCGAAGGCTTTGTCCGCCTCAGGGGTCCACTTGAACGTGCCCGATCTCTTCATGATCTTGAAAAATGGCAGGGCCCTCTCGCCAAACTTAGAGATGAAACGGCCAAGGCTGGCCATGCAGCCCGCTAAGCGCTGCATGTCCTTGAGTCGGCGGGGAGGCTGCATTTCCTCTATGGCCTTGATCTTGTCAAGATTTGCCTCTATGCCACGGTGGGACACGAGGAATCCGAGGAGCTTGCCTGAAGGGACCCCGAAGACGCACTTGGCGGGGTTCAGCTTGATGTTCACCTTTCTCAGGCTGGCGAAGGTTTCCTCGAGATCCCTCAAGAGGGTGTCCCCCTCTCGAGACTTGACCACGATATCATCGACGTAGGCCTCAGCGTTTCTGCCCATCTGTGCCCCCAAGGCTATCCTCATGAGCCTCTGGAAAGTGGCTCCAGCGTTCTTCAGGCCGAAGGGCATGCATGTGTAGCAGTACACACCACAAGGGGTGAGGAATGCCGTCTTTTCCTTGTCCTCTTTAGCCATCTTGATCTGGTGATAACCAGAGAAGGCGTCCAGGAAACAGAGGAGGTCGCAGCCAGCGGTGGAGTCCACGATCTGGTCTATCCTCGGCATAGGGTATGGGTCCTTGGGGCAGGCCTTGTTGACATCGGTGTAGTCGATGCAGAGTCGGCCTCCTCCAGCGGGTTTAGGAACAACCACGCCGTTGGAGAGCCAAGTGGGGTGCGCGACTTCGCGGACGACATTTGCCGCCTTGAGCTTCTCTACTTCCTTGACGATGAAAGCTTGCTTCTCGGGGGCTTGCTTACGTGCTTTTTGCTTGACGGGGCGTGCGTCTGGACACACGGCTAAGTGGTGCTCGATCACCTCCCTTGGTACACCGGACATATCTGACGGAGTCCATGCGAACATGTCAGAGTTTGCCCGAAGGAAGGCGACGAGCGCGCTTTCCTATTTGGGAGGCAGGGCAGCGCCTATGGTGACGCTAGCCCCCGAGCATTCAGCCCCCGAGCTGGTGGTGTCCAGTGACACCTTCTTCGTGGCAGCTTGCTCCTGAGAGAACACTTGCTTCTTCTTCTTGGGCCTCTCGAGAGGCTCCATGTCCTCGTCAGCCGGGAAAGCCATGGCGGCTGCCTTGTAGGCGCTCTCGACAGCGCGCGTGGCGTCCAGGATATGACCATGGATGGCAATGGTGCCAGCGCTGCCGGGGATCTTGACCATGTTGTAGGCGTGATGCGTGACGGCCATGAACTTCGCGACGGCGGGGTAGCCGAGGATGGCGTTGTACGGCAGGCCGATGTGGGCGACATCGAAGTCGATCAGCTCCGTGCGATAGTTCTTCTGCGTGCCAAAGGTGACCGCGAGGTGGACTTGCCCCAGAGGCTCGATTGAACCACTGGTGACGCCCGTGAACGGCCTGGAGGGCATAAGCCACTCGTAGGGCACTTGAAGCGTCTCGAAGGTCTCGACAGAGATGACATTCAGGCCCGCTCCCCCATCGATGAGTGTCTTGGAGACGGTGACGTTGTTGATGGTGGGGGAGCAGACCAGGGGGAGGGTTCCAACAGTCTTGGTCGACTTGGGGTGGTCCTTGGCGTCGAAGGCGATGGTGTACTGGGACCACTTGAGGGGCCTGGAGGTCTCGGTGCTCGGGAGCGCAGCGTTGAGTTCGCGGGCGAACTGCTTGAACTGATTGTTCGACTTGGGCGCTTGAGCCCCGCCGAGGATGCAGGCCATGGCGCCTCTCGGGGCCTGGTAGCCTCCATCTTCCTCGTAGGGGAGGTTGTTGTTCCTCTCGGCGGCGTTGGCCTGAGTGCCTTGCGGCCTCTGGTAGCCGCCAGCGCGTCCGCCTCTGCTGTCGCGGCGGTAGCCGCGGCCTCTGCCGCGGCTCCCGCTGGCTTCTTCGCGCTCGCGCTCCCTGCTCAGCCTCTTGAGGTCGTGGCAGTTCTCGGTGGCATGGCCGCGCCTGTTGTGGTAGACGCAGAATGGGCGGTGGTCCACCTCCTTGTCGCCGCGCTCGGGAGAACCCCTGCGGGAGCCCTTCGCGTCAGGCTCTGCTGCGAGGACCGCGGTGGCCTTGTGCTTGGGCTCTTCCTTCTTCTTGTGGCTCTTGGACCCCTCGCCAGGGTCGTCCCCCCGCGCGCTCATCTTGACGAAGAGGAGTCCCTCTTCAGCCTTGGCGCACTTATCTGCCAGATCGAACAGCTTCACCACAGAGGTGAGCTTGTCGTGGATGCCGAGCTTCTGGAGCATCCTGCGGTTCGTGACACCTTAGCGGAAGGCAGCGATGACCTGGGTGTCGGGGATGTTCGGAATCTTGTTCCGCACCTGGCTGAAGCGCTGGATGTACTTGCGAAGAGTCTCATCTTTCTTCTGCACCACAGCGCGCAAGTCGTTGTGGGTGAGTGCGCGCTCGTACATGCCCTTGAAGTTGGCGACGAACTGCCTGCAGAGCTCCTCCCAGGAGTCGATGGAGTCCTCAGGCAGGTTGAGGAGCCAGGACAGCGCGGACTCCCTGAGGGCGTGGGAGAACCAGTTGGCCATGACCTTGTCGTCTCCCCCTGCGGCCTGGATGGAGGTGGTGTAGAGCTGCAGGAACTCGAGAGGGTTGGTGGACCCGTCGAAGCCCTTGGGGAGCGCTGGCCTGAACTTCTGCGGCCAGACCACACGACGCAGGGCGCGCGTGAAGGCCATGCAGCCAGTGGCGTAGGTGGCCGTTCCTCCCTGGAGGGCCCTGCGGTTTTGCTGCCCCGCTTGGCCGAGCTCCTCGACGAGGCGGTTCTGGAGGTCGCGGCGTCGCTCCATGCCCACACGTGCGTCAGGCGCGGTGCGCTGCACGATCTGGCAATCGTGCGGCGAGGAAGCATGGGAGGGAGCCCGCTGTGCCGCGACCGGAGGTGGTCCTGGCGGTGGTGGGGGCGCACCTGGTGCGGCCGCCCCTGCAGGGCCGGAGGGTACAATGGAGCGCGACGGAGCAGGGCGCGTGGTTGCGATGTCGACGAGGTGGTGGAGGCGGTCCAACCACTGGTCGTGTGCCTCGGCACTTGGCCGGTAGCGGAGGAGCTCCTGGGCCATGAGCAGCGCGGTGTGCGGGGCGGGCTCGTGGTGCTCCCGCGTGGACACGCTCTGGCGCCGGGACGGGTGCGAGGACTCAGCGTCCTCACGGCGCTCAGAGAGGTCCTCGTTGTCGCGCCGGTCTCCGCCGCGGTGCTCCTCGCTCTCTGGCTCCTCCACGCGCGGGCCGGTGCCAGTGCGCTCGGCCGCGCGGGGGCGACCACGGCGGCCGCGGGTGGGAGCAGTGCCAGGCTCGGTGTGAGCTCTCTCAGAGGCACGCCGGTTGGCGCGCGTCGCGCGGGTGTCCGTCATGGCGCGGAGTTCGGAGGTCGAAGACGCGCCTCAACCCCCTACCTGGCGCGCCAAATGTCGGAGAGTGACTCCCACGGAACAGGGGTAGCAACACCCTGAAGAGAGGTTCGAAGGGGGGGGACTGAACGCGGAGGTCAAACAATCCTCGAGAGGCACGACGACGGTGCTCGCCGGGCCTAGAGAGGAACTATCACGCCAGAGATGGACACCGGCCCGTACCCAGGTTCACGGCCCTCAGGAGGAGGTAACACCGCTACTCCTGCTTGTCTGTATTGCACTGTGAAGGTTACAGGACAACGAGCTTGCCGAAGGCTCTCTTGAGGCAGTTTAGTGCTTGGAGAGGGACACAATGGTCGTCTTCCTCCTCCAGCAGTTGGCTATCCTATGTGTTTGGCTAAGGCTACCTCGGTCTAGGAAGCAATCAGCCGACTGGAGATCAATCCCTCTCTATGGTGGAGCTCCTGCTCCTTTTATAGGCGCCCCGGGCTCCATCCTCGTGCTGGTGGGTTCCCACATGCCGGTGGCGCGATGGAGCGGGAGTCCACCGCGGCTCATCCGTCCATGGACGCGGTCCATCCGTGCCAAAGTTGCGCGCCGTGGCCGACAGGCTGCAGACGGAGCAGAGTGGCTCGCAGGCGCGGCAGAGGTCGTGGTGGAGCCCACGGTGACGATCTTCTTGGAGGATTGCGCCGTCCAGCCGCTTTATCACCAAAGAGGAAAGTCCTGGCTGTCCTGGCGCAGGCGGCGCGGCTTTGTTGACTCCTTTATTATCAGAATGGCAGCTGGGATGCTCGCGTCACCCTGCGGCTGCTGCAGGGGCCATGTGCGCCCTGCAGCGCTTGCTTAGCCGCGAAGTGTCTCCACAGGGCCGCGGTGGCCTGTGGGGAGGTTTCCTGCTGACCTCTCTCCAGGCGTGTTGAGCCTTGGGGAGTCTCTTGAAGCGCGGGGTCCTCTTCAGGCCCTGGCTTCCTCTTCAGGCCCTCAAGAGGAGATGCCTCTCGAGGGTCTCTCCAAGCGGTAGCTTGGTCCTTAGTCGTTTTGACGAATCCGTTCGCGGGCGAGGCCTGTAGGGAGTGGGCTATGCACACCCCGGTCCTCATTGGGCCGACAAATTACTTAAAAAATATTACAATCATCAAAATCCAAATCATTATGATCAAAAGTAGTGGAACCATTGTCTCCCATATTTCAAAAAATTTCAGCACTTTTATCAGGAATAGTTTCAGTGGTTTTAGGCAATTTCAAACGTTTTACAGAGGTAGCAGAAACATTGCCAACACCAATTATGTTACTTTTGATAGTAGGAGGTTCACTAGCATGTGAAACTTCAGTATTATTAGTGGTGGTGATAGTACAAACTTTATCTACGCTATTCTTTCTAGCAATTTCATCTTCTCTTTCCCACCTAGCATGCAGTTCGGCCAACATCCTAATATTGTTGTCAATTTTAACTTGGATAGCATTGGCAGTAGCAAAAGTCTTGTTCTCTTTAACATCATTAGGCATAACTTTTATTTTCAAAAGATCAACATCAAGAGCAGGGCCGGCTCTATATTTTTTGGGGCCCTAGTGCAAGGATGAAAAATTGGCCCCATATGTACTATATATATGTGCTACATCCAACCCATATGTACTAATCAAATCAGTCAGATTAGTGCAGTATCCAATATATGCAGTACACTGGCAATTGTACGCACTGACATACATACCTGCAGGCTGCAGAGCTGGAGAACGATCAGTAATTCAGTATTCGGTAGATGGCGAATTGGCAATGCAGCCGTTCCGCGCTTGCCGCTTGCCCGCTTGATGCCTGGCGATGCAAACTGCCGAGCCGCCGATCCGAGCGATTCGCCGATCTGAAGACAGACCAACAGTCACGGAGGCATGGAGCGAAGGGATCGATTGCCTATTTGCCTCCAGGAGCCTTGCGTACCTGAACATCCTCTCCCTAATTGGGCTGCTAGTCTCTCCTTCTCATTCGATCGAGAGGAAGACGATTGGGAAAAGGAAGCGGACGTGCGGCAGGGCTGGAAACGAACAGTGGTGCTGGCTGCTTGCTGGGCCAGCCGCTCAGGTCTAGATGGGCTGACTTTTTTTTTCTGAAATATATACATACTATATATAAAATATGGGCCCCCTTTTCGGCGGGGCCCCGGGCCGTCGCACTTCTCGCACTGGGCTTAAGCCGGCCCTGATCAAGAGCAAGGCTATCAACTTTAGAAGCAAGAACATCAATTTTACCAAGCTTTTCCTCAACAGATTTATTAAAGGGACAATCGTTTCTGTGCCCTACCTACCTCAGTTTTATCTGTTTGTACCCTACCCGCGTAGTTTCTCTCTTCCGTGCCCTGGCTGGGCCACAAATGGTCCGCGCACGGCCAAGACGTCCGTTTCCGTCTACTCAACCTCGTTTGACCGTCACTTGGCCTGACTGGTGGGGTCGGCCTGGCGCACCGGCCTGACTGGTGGGTGATACGTCCATTTTACATCACTATTTTATATCATAATTTACTATTATTCATTGATATATTTCATATTTAGAGATGATACTGATGTTATTTCATCTATTTTGCATGTTTGATGATTATTGGAGAATTGATCACCGGAGTCAGAGTTCTGCTGGAAAAAGGACAATCAGGACACCATATTTGCGAAGATCAGAAATCTGAAGTAAAAAGCGGGAAACTCCTATTTTACCAGATGACGGAGGGAGCCAAGAGGGGAAGCCGAGGGGGGCCACACCATGTGGTGGCGCGGCCCCCCTTGCTACCGCGCCGCCACGTGGTGAGGCCACCCTGGCCCACCTCTGGCATCGCCCTTTCGCGTATTTGAAGTCCCCGAAACCCGAAGACCTATACCGTCGTCGAGTAAATATTCCGCCGCCTCCACGAGGCGGAAAACACTAGAGAGAGAAAAGCTCTTCGGCAGGGAGAAATCTGCCGGGGAAATTCCCTCCCGGAGGGGGGAAATCGTCGCCATCGTCACCGTCATCGAGCTGCACTTCATCGGGATCATCATCACCACCATCTCCACCGCCGACACCGTCATCTCCATCGTTCCACTCCGTTCCCGCTGTAACATCTAGGGCTGAATCTTGTCTATTTGAAAGGGGAAACTCTCCCGGTGTTGATTACTATTGTTATTGATGCTATTGAGTGAAACCGTTGAATTAAGGTTTATGTTCAGATTGTTATCCATCATTATATCACCTCTGATCATGTTCCAAATGATGTGTTGTGAGTAGTTCGTTTAGTTCTTAAGGACATGGGAGTACCCTAGATGTTAGTAGTGAACTATGTTGAGTAATATTTAATGGTTTGATATTTAAGTTGTGGTGTTATTCTTCTAGTGGTGTCATGTGAACGTCGACTACATGACAGTTCACCTTATGGGCCTAGGGGAATGCATTGTGTATTCGAATATTAATTGTGGGGTTGCCGGAGTGACAGAAACCTAAACCCCCATTGGTATCTCGATGCATGAGGGATGGTAGGATCTCAGAGTTTAAGGTTGTGGTTAAATTTATCTTAATTACTTTCTAGTATTTGCGGATGCTTGCTAGGGGTATAATCACAAGTATGTATTAGTCCTAGGAAGGGCGGTGCATTAGCATAGGTTCACCCACACAACACTTATCAAAACACTAAAGATTAATCATCTATATGAAGCGAAAGCACTAGACATAATTCCCGTGTGTCCTCAGAAATGTTTGGTCAATATAAGTAGACCAACTGGCTTGTCCTTTGCTCTAGAAAAGATTGGGCCACTTGCTGCAATTATTATTACTGCACTTTATTTACTCGTACTTTATTTATCTGCTATATAAAAAACTCCTAAAAACTTGTCTGCTAGTATTTACAGTGAAATCCTAATCAAAACTGCTTGTCAGCACCTTCTGCTGCTCGTTGGGTTCGACACTCTTATTTATCGAAAGTACTACGATACACCCCCTATACTTGTGGGTCATCAAGACTATTTTTTGGCGCCGTTGCTGGGGAGTGAAGCGCTATTGGTAAGTGGAATTGGTAAGGAAAACTTTTGCTGTAAGTGCTATTTTTATTTCTGTCTCCTAATTTACTTAATTATGGAGAGATCATCGCTTGACTTCCTATTTGAAAAAGCTATTGCCGCTGCTAAGGTAGTAGAGGACGCGCCACCTGAAGAAGTAGTGCCATTTAAAATACCTATGAAAATTATTGATCGTGTTATGGATAACCGCTATGAAGGGGATGGAACTGTCCATCCTGGTGATCATTTGCTATTTTTACATGAATTTTGCGAGTTGTTCAAGTGTGCAGGTATTTCAATGGACAAGGTTAAGAACAAATTATTCTCTATATCACTTGTTGGAAGAGCTGCGCATTGGTATAAATTGTTGAAGAATGGGCGTTCTCTTGGATGGGGGAAATTGTATCTCTCTTTTATTCTAAATTTTATCCTCCAAGTGAGATTCACCAAGATTGGAATTTTATATATAATTTATGGCCCCATGATGGAGAAAGTATTGCCCAAACGTGGGGGAGGTTGAAGTCATTAATGCTCAAATGTCCCATTCATGAGCTTCCTGGTAATATCATTGTTGATAACTTCTATGCAAGACTCTCTTTTGAAGATAAAACATTATTGGATACTGCTTGTTCTGGATCATTCACACGTAATAAAGAAGAGTTTAAATGGGTTCTTCTTGACCAGATTGAGGAGAACACTGAAGGATGGGAGAACGACAAAAGTAGGGAGTCAGGTATTAAATATGATTTCGAATGCATTAAAACTTTCATGCGTACTGATGCTTTTCAAAATATTAGTAATGCTTATGGTCTTGACTCTCAAGTTGCTGCAAATTATTATAAAGCCTTTGCTTCATATTTCGGTTTGCCTAACGATGGTTTCAAGAAATATAATGTCGTGTCTCGAATCACGGACACCGGGGATGCGAGGCACCCCCTTTGTAGATTCGGTAGGGGCGTGAAGGAGGCTGGAAACGTCTCCCGGGGGACGATCGTCGGACAAGTTCCTCTCTTGCTCTCCGATCTCGACGTGGTATGCAAACAAGGAAAGCACACAACGATCTACCCAGGTTCAGGCCGCCCGAATGCTAACAGCCCTACTCCTGCGTGTCTGGATAGATGGTTGAATCATGGTGTGTCTACAATGGTGTTTCCCGGCGAGGTACCAGGCAAGGTGCTCCGACTAGAGGAAGGGGGAGGACAGATCCTTGCCCGGAGGAGAGCACCTTCCTTCCCTTCCTCCTTCTAGTCTAGCTTGGTGGTTATCTTCTACCTTGGATCGCCGGTCCGTTCTTGGCTAGAGCTTGGTTACTCCTTAAGCTAGCTTGAGCCGTTCCTTTCTCCTCCATGCCCTTGGTCCTCCTTTTATAGGGAAAGGGGATACCACAGAGGTCATGCAAGGAGCGTGAGGGGTTCTTGGCGGGAAGCAACCCCTCTCCGTGGTGGAGACGGCGACGTGGCCTCTTCTCCTCCAAGTATCCGTCTTCGTGTGGTTGAGATCTCTGGCGCCTTTGGGGAAAGCGGCTGGCGCGGGCTGACAGCGGGTAGGTGGTGTCCCCTGGCCTCGCCTTGCTTCCCAAGCCTTCTGGGGCTTCCACCATCCTCTGGAAGGTGGTACAAACCTTATCTTCTCGTCGTACGGTCTTGCACCCGAGAGGGCGCTCGGCCCCACCGGGGACTCGCGCTCTCGGGGTCTTCGGTTCCTTCTGGGTCGCAGGAGGACCGGGGGTCCTGCGCACCCGGGAGGTCCTGTATGACGCGGGTGCGCCCGCCAGGCCTTGCGTCGAGTCTTGGCCTTGTTCATCCTTGTGCTGGGCCCACAGGCGGTGGACCCACCTAGGCAGCGCTAGGGGAACCCCATGTCCCACTGCTGCGACATATAAAGAACCTTATAAAGATACATCTGTTTCTCCTATAACTAAAAGTATTGAAGTTAATACTGTTGATCACATTATCCCTGAGCCTTATATTGAAAAAATTCCTTTTCCTGTTAAAATGAAGGAACATTCTATTATGGCTAGTGTTGTTAACAAAAGTACAAAGAAAGCTATAGAACCTGATGAACAAATTAATATTGAACCTTTTGTAGCAATAGTAAAAGATCTTGTTACTGGAAATGTGGAAGATGAGTATATTATATTTTGTGAGGATGCTTCTAATATTGTTTAACATCCTAAAAGTTCTAGGAAAACTAGTGTGCCTGTGCTTTCTGTTAGAATTGGTGATCATTGCTATTATGGTTTATGTGATATTGGTGCAAGTTCAAGTGCTATTCCTGGGGGTCCTGCGCACCCGGGAGGTCTTGTATGACGCGGGTGCGCCGCCAGGCCTTGCGTCGAGTCTTGGCCTTGTTCATCCTTGTGCTGGGCCCACAGGCGGTGGACCCACTTAGGCAGCGGTAGGGGAACCCCATGTCCCACTGCTGCGACAGTAGCTCCCGGGCATGGTCCCGGCGGCTTCGGTCTTCTAAGGCTGCCGGGGGCATGACCAAAAATGTCAAAGTGGGTCTGGCGCCTGGTCGTCCTTGCGCTGCTTGGTGGGGCCCGCCGAGTTGAGGTAGAGGCGAGCCCCCGAGCCTCGTCGACTGAGTCGTGCCGAACGTTGCGATTCAGGCGGGCCTCGGACGTGGCCTTGTGCCCAACTGCTGGGTCGTGCCGAAGTCGGCACGACTCCTCGATCCCCGCGCCCGTCGGAGTAATGGGGCCGCGACGTGACGCGTGGGATACCCTCTTAATCATCCGTCGAGGGCTGGATTGTCGTCACTGACTCATTTCCCCCAAAATTCTCTGCCCCCCTCTGCTTCACCGTCTGCCCTTGCGCCGTCGTCGCAGATCCGATGGTTCGCACCAAGAAAACCGGGCAGAAGAAGCCGAAGGGTGCCGCCGGAATAGTCCGGCAGGCCTCGCCGAGATCCGTGAGGCAGACTAGGAGGGCCGAGGTCACTGCCGCTCAGGCGGATCTTCGCCGAAAGCAGGCTCTGCTCACCAGCAAATACGCCGGCGACGCAGACATGATGCGGATCGCCGAGCACATGGGGGCTGTGGAGTCTGAAGCTGTGGGAGATGTCCCCGCTCGAGCGCCGACGATTGTCTCCTCCCCTTCCAAAGCGCGGAAGCCCAATCAGATCCCCATTTTCGACAACTTCATGTTGATGGGGGTCGGTCCCCCTTTCTCCGACTTCCTCCTGGAGGTCCTGAAGTCCTACAAGCTGAAGCTCCTGCAATTGTCGCCGGGGGCCGTCTTGGACCTGGCGGTCTTTGCTCATCTCTGCGAGGCGTTCGTGGGGGTGACGCCATCCGTTGCTCTATTCTGCCATTTCTTCTATCCTCGCATCGGGGCGAACCAGTGGCTGTCAGGTGGCGTCACATTCTGCTTCCGCTTGACCCTCAAGGAGTCGTACCCCAAGATGGGCATCAAGTCCAAATGGGATGAGTGGCGGGACCGATGGTTCCTGGTGGAGGTCCCCGTGGTCGAGCCTCAGTGGGAGGAGCCGAAGGAGCTCCCGAAGAAACTGGACTCCTGGAGCTATCTTAGTGGCCAGGACAGCGGCTTCTCGAAGGTGGTGGAGCGCATCAAGCTTCTGGATAGCAAGGGAGTGACGGGCGTTGTGGTCGCCGCTCACTTTCTTCGCAACCGGATTGCTCCGCTGCAGAAGAGGCCGCACCCGTCGTGGGAGTTCCGAGGCCTCCACGATCCCACTCGCCTGAGGACTGCGAACCTGTCTGACAGGAAGATTCGGGAGAACATATCCAAGATGTTCACCCCGAAGACCCTGTTCGACCTGCCAGCGGGGGTCCTTCCTCTGTGTGAGGACCAGCAGAAGGTGGAGGTTTTGGGTGAGATGCCCGCATGCACCGCGCTCGGGCTTGAAGGCCAGGAAGGCCACGGCCCTATTCCTCCGGAGAAGGCGTGCAAGTGCAAGGTCCACTCCGACGAAGACGAGGAAGAGTCGGAGGAGGACGAGGGCGAGTCCGCGGGAGACACCACCGGCGACACCACTGGCTCAGGCGATGAGGAGGGCGGCAACAACCGAGGTGATGACGACGAGGATGACGAAGAAGGCGATGACGACGACAATGATGACGACGAGGCAGAGGAGGAAGCCTCTCTGCCTCTTGTTGATGACGATGCCCCCGAGGCCCCGGGCCTGGGGGCCACTACGACTTCCGCGCCTGCGCGACTGGCAGGCGGTGTGGCGGAGAATTCCGGCATGGTCGTTGATGCGGGGGCGTTCGTTCTGGCGGCGAGGATGGCGAATTCCTCGAATTCTCCGCCTGGGGCGCAGCTCCGGAAGGTGTCCCCGGATTCTTCCGGGGGATCCGTCGACGTGCCGGCGCCGATGAGCAGCAAGCGTTCCCGGGGGTAAGGTTCTCTGACCAAGCTCTTAGATCGCCGGGTTTCCGTAACATAACCCGGAAAGCTTTGTTGTTGATGACTTGCAGGGCCGGCAGGTCGCCCGAGAGGAGGAAGAGGCTCCGAAGCAGTGCGGAGGATGACACCGCCTCGAGCACCCCGAGACGCAGGGCGGGGATGCTTCCTCCCCCGATGGCCGAGGTCGAGAACCGCCGAGGGAGCGGAGTGGGGAGCGTTACCGCCACCACTCCATCTCGCAATGTGGAGGCGCCGGAGGCTCCAACTCTAGAACCCGCGGGTAACCACAGAATTCTCTTGATTGTTCTTGGTAAAAACCTCGAGTGGCTCTGTTCTTATGTCGTGGCTACCTTGTCTTCAGATGCTTCCGCTGGAGATGCGGCTCCGCCCGAAGGCCTTGGAGCCATTGGAGGGGTCGCAACCCCTCCCGATGAGCGAGAGGTGTTGCAGGGTGCGTCGAATCGCGCGGTGGGGACGCCGCCCGCCTGCCAGCCCCCAAGTGCCGGCGTAGGAGGGCTGGTGATCGGTGGAGTGTGCGTGCCGGATGCACGGTCCGTGGGCTCCCTCCTTGACTCCGAGATGGTCGCATTTATGGATTATTCTCAAGATTCGAACACCAGCGAGGAACTAGCGGAACTGGAAAAGATCCGGGAGAGCTTGGCCCCGGGAGGTCGGGTCGAGAACACCTCCTCGGGATCCACTTCGGAGGTCACCATCCACGGAAAGAGCACCATGGATGCCATCCTTCATGGGATGACCTTGCTGGAAGACGAGGTCCGCGCGCGCGAGACAACCATAGAGAAGAAGGTTGGCGAGGCGGTGGGCCGGATGGTGAGCGGGAAAGCCAAGCTGGATCGTCAGTCCTGGAGGGTGCAAGTACTGATCACGCATCTCCAGAAGAAGGAGACGGAGAGGTCCACTGCGTGGAAGCTGAAGGTGGAGGAGCTGGCAGACAAAGAGGAGCAGCTGAAGGCTAAATTCCTGGCCTTGGCTGGAATGTCCGCCGTCATGAGCGCCAGAGGCACGGCTTGGAGCAAGAGGTTGAGTCCAAGAATGGGTGATACGTCTCCAACGTATCTATAATTTCTTATGTTCCATGCTTATATTATACCAATTGCTACATGTTTTATATACACTTTATATGGGTTTTATGCATCATGACTTATACACTTCATATGTTTTATATACACTTTATTTCAGGAAATGCTCAAATGAATCTCACACTAGACATCATGACTTGTATATGCATTGTTATGCAGTTCTTTATTCTGTCAATTACCCAGCTGTAATTTGTTTACCCGCATGTATGCTATTATTATTTATGGAGAGACACCACTAGTGAACTGTGGACTCCGGTCCTTTTTCCTTAAACTGATAATACAATCTACTGCAATCCTGTTACTTTCATTCTCTGCAAACAAACATCATTTTCCACATATACGTTTAATCCTTTGTTACAGCAAGCCAGTGGGATTGCCAACTTCACTGTTAAGTTGGGGCAAAGTATCTTGGTTGTGTTGTGTGCAGGTTCCACGTTCGTGGTTGACACCGGTAGTGCGCCCTGCCAAGGTCAACCGTAACAACCTTCAGAAGAATTCTAGTTTCCTACTGGATTGATAACCTTGGTTTCACAACTGAGGGAAATTTTGTCGGCCCAGTGGATCCTCTGGTGTGCAGAGCCCACTCTCCACGGCCCGCACACGCGACGGCGACGGACTCTACGAAACGACTAAGGACCAAGCAGAGCGCTTGAGGAGGCCCTCGAGGGAAAAGCCCCTCGAGGGGACTTGAGGGGGTTCCTCCCGAGGCCTGAAGGGGGTTCCACCCGAGGCCGCCCCACTACAAGGCTCTCTCCCCTGGGGAGAAGCCAACACAACTCCTCCCCTCGAGGCCTCCGAGGCCCTGAGGGGATACTTCGCTGCGAAGGAACTGCTGCAGAGCGCACATGGGCTCTGCGGCAGCCGCAGAGTGACGCGCGCGTCTGCGCGCGCGACAGCGACGGCGACGCAGTTGCCGTTCCGGTGATAAAAGGAGTCAACAAAGCTCTGTGTCTCCTGCGCCGCCAACAAAGCTTTTCTCTTTGGTGATAAAGCGGTTGGCCGGCGCAACGCTCCAACGGCGACGTCACCGTGGGCACCCCCACGATCTCTGCAGTACCAACGGGCCGCCCTGCAAAGGTGGCAGCTGCCCTGCCACGAAGATAGGCTTTGCGACCATGGACCGCGTCCATGGACAAGCAAGCAGCGGTGCACCCCGTTCCTCCGTTCGTCGCCATGTGGAAACCCTTCCACTGCGCAGAGCGCAGGGATGAGGACCGGGGCGTCTATTTAAGGAGGGGGAGCACCGTCGTAGAAGGGGACGATTCCCAGATCCTTTCCATCAAGTCCAGAGGCGACTAACCCATCCTTGTACGCGCCAGCAGCTTAGCCTAGACTAGGGAGCCCGAGGAGGAAGAAGGGAAGAACCTTCTCCCCTCCGTGCTTCACGCCGCCTCGCGAGCCTCCGCGGCGAGCTCGTTGTACTGTAGCCACTCCAGAGCAATACAGACAAGCAGGAGTAGCGGTTTTACCTCACCGTGAGGGCCGTGAACCTGGGTACGGTCCTGAGTCTCTCTCTGTCGTGCAGTCCCACTTCAGGCACCGCGAGCAACGTCGCTGTGCCGGCCGAAGGTTGTTGACTAACGTGTTCAGTCCCCTCCACGAACTTCACCCTCGAGAGTGGTTATCCCTGTTCTGTGGGAATCACACCTCGACATTTGGCGCGCCAGGTAGGGGACAGAGGCGCGTCTTCAACCTCCGCACCATGACGGACACCCGCGCGACGCGCGCCAACCGGCACGCTTCTGAGAGAGCTCACACCGAGCCCGGCACTGCTCCCACCCGTGGCCGCCGCGGCCGCCCACGCGCTGCTGAGCGTGCTGGCACCGGCCCACGCGTGGAGGAGCCGGAGAGCGAAGAGCGCCACGGCGGAGACCAGCGCGAGGACGAGGACTTCTCTGAGCGCCGTGAGGACGCAGAGTCCTCGCACCCGTCCCGGCGCCAGAGCGCGTCCACGCAGGAGCACCAGGAGCCCAACCCGCACACTGCGCTGCCCATGGCCCAGGAGCTCCTCCGCTACCGGCCAAGTGCTGAGGTCCATGACCAGTGGTTGAACCGCCTCCACCACCTCGTCGACATCGCGACCACGCGCCCTGCTCCGTCGCGCTCCATGGTCCACCACTCCGGCCATGCAAGGACGGCCGCACCGGGTGCACCCCCGCCACCGCCAGGACCACCTCCGGCCGCGGCACAGAGGGCTCCCTCTCATGCCTCCTCGCCGCACGACTGCCAGATCGTGCAGCGCACCGCGCCTGACGCGCGAGTGGGCATGGACCCCTCCTCTTCCTCCTCCCCCGCCAAGCCTAGCGGGGTGAACGCGGGCATCCGCGCCAGGGTGTCCTGGCGCTTGTCCGGAACCTCAAACAGAGGCCTTATCGCCACGTGAACCCTCGCGGGCACGTCAGGGTTGACGAAGAGGCCACCCATGATGGTTTCGACGACCTCGGGGCGATGGTCGCAGAGGTGCAGCCGCATCGGGTCCGTGAGCCCTGAGTACGCCCACATCGGCTTCTTGTGCGCCTGAAGGGGGCGATGCGGCGCTTCACGAACTCCCCCGCCACCATCTGGCCGGTCAGGCCGTTCTCACGGAGCGCCCTCAAGTGGCCCACGAGGTCGGCTATCTCGCGTCCCTCCAGGGTCCGCTTGCCCCAGTGGGTGTTCTTCATGGGCGGCGCATCGGGGACCTCGAGGAGAGAGCTCTGCGAGGGGACGTGGATGAGGAACCACTTCTGCCTGAAGTCGTCCACCTTCTTCGACACCGCTGTCACAGGCCTCTCACCGCTCCAGGCCATGGGGATGTAGACGTCCGCCATGTCGTCCGCGATGCGAAAGGACACGCAGCCCGTCCGCTCCGTCTTCGCAGTATTCCGGAGCGTGTAGAAGCTCCGGAAGAGGGCGACCGAGGGCTTCACTCCCAAGTATGCCTCGCACAGGAAGGCGAAGATGGAGAGGACGAGGATGGCGTTGGGGTGGAGGTGCAGAAGGTGGATCTGATAGAACTCAAGGATGGCCTCCAGGAAAGGGGAGTACGGAGGCACCAACCCGGCGAGAAGAGTCTGGAGGAAGATGGGGAAGAAGCCCGCCGGGAAGCGGCCAGTCCTCGCAGCCTGGATGACGTTGGCGCCGTGCTCGTTGTGCTTCCCGGCGACCAGGTGCTGGATCTTATCCAGCGCGGCCGCGGTGACGCGCGCCCCAACCAGAGCGGGGCCGAAAGCCTCATCCTCCTGCACATCGGAACGGGCCGAGGCCATCGCCGACTTGCCCTTGGATCCACCCATGGGCAGGGAAGGGCAGAAGCGCAAAGGAGCGAGAGAAAGAGCTCGCCGGAGGAGAAAGAGATTCACCGGAGATGGAAGGCTAGGAGGCCAAGAGCAGAGAGGCTAGACAAGACAGGACGGAGTAATGACTGCGGTTCGGACCGGCGCGCAGCTTTATACCCCGTCCGAGCAGTTACCAAGGCGCGGTCGAGGCGACCGTGGTGAACGTGGTGGGGCCCCCCACCACGCACGTTTCTACCGGAGAAACCGAGTCGCCGCAAGTTCATCTCCAGG
This sequence comes from Poa annua, assembly GCA_026929855.1. Classification (NCBI taxonomy): domain Eukaryota; kingdom Viridiplantae; phylum Streptophyta; class Magnoliopsida; order Poales; family Poaceae; genus Poa; species Poa annua. Next base: position 61,656,853 of record CM049434.1, read on the forward strand.
TGACGCGTGTCCCGGTCCGGCCGGCCGTTTTTGGGACCACGACGCTTCGCCTAGGTCCAAAGGGCCTCGCCATGCCCATCGTGGGCCCGGGGGCTACTGTCGGCCCAGTGGATCCTAGGGTGTGCAGAGCCCACTCTCCACGGCCCGCACACGCGACGGACTCTACGAAACGACTAAGGACCAAGCAGAGCGCTTGAGGAGGCCCTCGAGGGAAAAGCCCCTCGAGGGGACTTGAGGGGGTTCCTCCCGAGGCCTGAAGGGGGTTCCACCCGAGGCCGCCCCACTACAAGGCTCTCTCCCCTGGGGAGAAGCCAACACAACTCCTCCCCTCGAGGCCTCCGAGGCCCTGAGGGGATACTTCGCTGCGAAGGAACTGCTGCAGAGTGCACATGGGCTCTGCGGCAGCCGCAGAGTGACGCGCGCGTCTGCGCGCGCGACAGCGACGGCGACGCAGTTGCCGTTCCGGTGATAAAAGGAGTCAACAAAGCTCTGTGTCTCCTGCGCCGCCAACAAAGCTTTTCTCTTTGGTGATAAAGCGGTTGGCCGGCGCAACGCTCCAACGGCGACGTCACCGTGGGCACCCCCACGATCTCTGCAGTACCAACGGGCCGCCCTGCAAAGGTGGCAGCTGCCCTGCCACGAAGATAGGCTTTGCGACCATGGACCGCGTCCATGGACAAGCAAGCAGCGGTGCACCCCGTTCCTCCGTTCGTCGCCATGTGGAAACCCTTCCACTGCGCAGAGCGCAGGGATGAGGACCGGGGCGTCTATTTAAGGAGGGGGAGCACCGTCGTAGAAGGGGACGATTCCCAGATCCTTTCCATCAAGTCCAGAGGCGACTAACCCATCCTTGTACGCGCCAGCAGCTTAGCCTAGACTAGGGAGCCCGAGGAGGAAGAAGGGAAGAACCTTCTCCCCTCCGTGCTTCACGCCGCCTCGCGAGCCTCCGCGGCGAGCTCGTTGTACTGTAGCCACTCCAGAGCAATACAGACAAGCAGGAGTAGCGGTTTTACCTCACCGTGAGGGCCGTGAACCTGGGTACGGTCCTGAGTCTCTCTCTGTCGTGCAGTCCCACTTCAGGCACCGCGAGCAACGTCGCTGTGCCGGCCGAAGGTTGTTGACTAACGTGTTCAGTCCCCTCCACGAACTTCACCCTCGAGAGTGGTTATCCCTGTTCTGTGGGAATCACACCTCGACATTTGGCGCGCCAGGTAGGGGACAGAGGCGCGTCTTCAACCTCCGCACCATGACGGACACCCGCGCGACGCGCGCCAACCGGCACGCTTCTGAGAGAGCTCACACCGAGCCCGGCACTGCTCCCACCCGTGGCCGCCGCGGCCGCCCACGCGCTGCTGAGCGTGCTGGCACCGGCCACGCGTGGAGGAGCCGGAGAGCGAAGAGCGCCACGGCGGAGACCAGCGCGAGGACGAGGACTTCTCTGAGCGCCGTGAGGACGCAGAGTCCTCGCACCCGTCCCGGCGCCAGAGCGCGTCCACGCAGGAGCACCAGGAGCCCAACCCGCACACTGCGCTGCCCATGGCCCAGGAGCTCCTCCGCTACCGGCCAAGTGCTGAGGTCCATGACCAGTGGTTGAACCGCCTCCACCACCTCGTCGACATCGCGACCACGCGCCCTGCTCCGTCGCGCTCCATGGTCCACCACTCCGGCCACGCAAGGACGGCCGCACCGGGTGCACCCCCGCCACCGCCAGGACCACCTCCGGCCGCGGCACAGAGGGCTCCCTCTCATGCCTCCTCGCCGCACGACTGCCAGATCGTGCAGCGCACCGCGCCTGACGCGCGAGTGGGCATGGAGCGCCGCCGCGACCTCCAAAACCGCCTTGTCGAGGAGCTCGGCCAGGCGGGACAACAGAACCGCAGGGCCCTCCAGGGGGGAACGGCCACCTACGCCTCTGGCTGCATGGCCTTCACACGCGCCCTGCGTCGTGTGGTCTGGCCACAGAAGTTCAGGCCAGCCCTCCCCAAGGGCTTCGACGGGTCCACCAACCCGCTCGAGTTCCTGCAGCTCTACACCACCTCCATTCAGGCTGCAGGAGGTGACGACAAGGTCATGGCCAACTGGTTCTCCCACGCGCTCAGGGACTCCGCGCTGTCCTGGCTCCTCAACCTCCCTGAGGACTCCATCGACTCCTGGGAGGAGCTTTGCAAGCAGTTCGTCGCCAACTTCAAGGGCACGTACGAGCGCGCACTCACCCACAACGACTTGCGCGCTGTGGTGCAGAAGAAGGACGAGACTCTTCGCAAGTACATCCAGCGCTCCAGCCAAGTGCGCAACAAGATTCCGAACATCCCGGACACGCAGGTCATCGCCGCCTTCAGGGAGGGCGTCACGAACCGCAGGATGCTCGAGAAGCTGGGCATCCACGACAAGCTCACCTCCGTGGTGAAGCTTTTCGACCTCGCGGACAAGTGCGCCAAGGCCGAAGAGGGACTCCTCTTCGTCAAGATGAGCCAGCGCGGGGATGACCAGGCTGAAGGCTCCAAGAGCCACAAGAAGCGCGAGGAGACCAAGCGCAAAACCACTGCGGTATTGGCAGTAGAGCCAGCCGCCAAGAGCGCCCGCAGGAGCTCTCCTGAGCCTGGCGACAAGGAGGTGGACAACCGCCCATTCTGCGTCTACCACAACAGGCGCGGCCACGCCACCGACAACTGCTACGACCTCAAGAGGCTGAGCAGGGAGCGCGAGCGCGAAGAAGGCAGCGGGAACCGCGGTAGAGGCCGCGGCTACCGCCGCGACAGCAGAGGCGGACGCGGTGGCGGTTACCAAAGGCCGCAAGGCACTCAGGCCAACGCCGCCGAGAGGAACAACAACCTCCCTGACGAGGAAGACGGAGGTTACCAGGCCCCAAGAGGAGCCATGGCCTTCATCCTCGGCGGGGCCCAGGCGCCCAAGTCGAACAACCAGTTCAAGTAGTTCGCCCGCGAGCTCAACGCCGCGCTCCCAAGCACCGAGACCTCCAGGCCCCTCAAGTGGTCCCAGTACACCATCGCCTTCGACGCCAAGGACCACCCCAAGTTGACCAAAACTGTTGGAACCCTCCCCCTGGTCTGCTCCCCCACCATCAACAACATCACCGTCTCCAAGACGCTCGTTGATGGGGGAGCGGGCCTGAACGTCATCTCTGTCGAGACCTTCGAGACGCTTCAAGTGCCCTACGAGTGGCTTATGCCCTCTAGGCCGTTCACGGGGGTCACCAGCGGTTCCATCGAACCCCTGGGTCAGGTCCGGCTAGCCGTCACCTTCGGCACGCAGAAGAACTATCGCACAGAGCTGATCGACTTCGTTGTCGCCCACATCGGCCTGCCGTACAACGCCATCCTCGGCTACCCCGCCCTCGCGAAGTTCATGGCTGTCACGCACCACGCCTACAACATGGTCAAGATTCCCGGCAGCGCTGGCACCATCGCCATCCATGGCCATATCCTGGACGCCACGCGCGCTGTCGAGAGCGCCTACAAGGCAGCTGCCATGGCTTTCCCGGCTGACGAGGACATGGAGCCTCTCGAGAGGCCCAAAAAGAAGAAGCAAGTGTTCTCTCAGGAGCAAGCTGCCACGAAGAAGGTGTCGCTGGACACCACCAGCTCGGGGGCTGAAGGCTCGGGGGTGTAACATCCCAAAAATTATAATCAGTATTATTATTAAAAAAAATGTGGGCCAACAAAAACTTTTTATGAATTAATATGTGTTGATTTCATATTGTTGCTTGTGATAATTATTTCTTGTGAATGTGTTGGTTGTTAGCTCTAATTAAAAACTTGAAGAAAAGAAAATAAACAAAACAAAAGATAAAACAATAAAAACAATGTGACAAATGTCACACCATTTCTCCAAGTGGGAAATTAATTTTCTTTCAAACAAAATTCAGAGGAGTGGTGATATGGTCACTCCCATTTTATTTCCACAACTTTTCCCTCTCCAAATATTAATTTCAAAAACCTAAATTTAAATTCTATTTCTTTCTTTATCTTATTCAAATCACAAAATGTGCTATGTTGCACTTGCCCCATAAATAATCAAATAGCACAACAAACCTTGATAAACATGTGTGAAGCAAGTTATGAAAGAAAAATTCAAAAATTAGAATTTATTTTTGGTTCACACATTTCGTCGAACACCTGGTGGCCGTGTCGTGTTCTTCCCCAAATCCGAGATCGATTCGAGCGAATTCGGTCGGAGTTCGTCGATTCAATGCCTCCATGCGCTTGCCCTCACTCCCCTCACCTCACCGCACTCGAAGACGCCGAGGATTAGGGCCGGGAACGAGGAGGAACGCCAGGGGACAGCAGCCCGCACGCACGTCGCCATGGTCGGCACTGTGGCCACGACGGTGACGACGCCGTGCTGGCCGCGCCAGGCCCCCCCTCTCTTCCTCACCTCCCTGCCCCCTCTCAGCGCAGCAAGACGCCCAGCAGCAGCCCGCGCCCGCAGACCCCGCGACGCGCCATGCACGTCGTGCACCGCCCGAGCGCCCTCACGGCCGTCCCCCACGCCGAACATGCACAACTCGCCTCCACGTGCCAACCTTGCTCCTCTACACCCCGACACCGTCGCCGCACCTCACCGCCCCCTATGGCGAGCCCTAGCACCCTCTGGACCGCCCCAACACCCCGTCCACCGTGCTCCACCCCCTCTCGTGCACCGCCAGGAGGGCGGAGCCGTAGCTGCGAAGCCACAGCCGCCCGTGGCCACCCTCGAGCTCGCCGTGTCCGAGGTAGACGACGACCACGGCCGAGCCGTGCTGCCCTCCCTTTCTCTTCTCTCTGGCCTGCACTCCCTTCACCATTACCACCTCACTCACCCGCCCCCTTTTCCCCTCTGATTCGTGCCCAGGAGCGACGCAGAAGACTCACCGGAGTTGGAGCACGGCCGCGGAGGAGGAGCTGCTCGCCGCCGTCGATTGGAGCCTCCCCAGCAAGCGCCGTTCGTCCAGCGACCTTCCCCGAGCCTCCGTCGTCGATCCGCACCATCCGCGCATCCTCCCGAGCCCCCTAGGTGAGCAAATCGTCGACCTCGCCGTCGCCGGAGCCACGGCGCCGCCCGTTTTAGGTCGTCGCCGATGCGCTCGCTCCCAGCCGTTAGATCTCAGATCTACGGCAGCGTACCGCTTCGTGCTTAAGTCGCTGACCCGCGGGCCCCGCACGTCAGACTTTTAAACATTTCCAGCGCGCGCACCGTTTCCAGTTGAGACGCTGACGAGTGGACCCCACCCGTCAGTATTTTCAACATTATCCTGACAGAACCGTTTTTCTAATTTAATTTCTCTGGAAATTCCAGTACTGGATTCAAACTTTGAAATTCAATATCTTGAGATTTATAACTACAAATAAATCAAATCAAAATGTTCTGGAAAGCTTATAAAATTGTCTAACCAACCCAAGTGGTTTCACCTCATTTTGATAAATAATAAAAATGTAGCACTAAAAATACCAAATAAGGTTTAAAATCTAAACTTGTTTGTTTCTGATACTCTGTTAGGCCAAATGAGTTAAGAATAATTTTATTGGGTTACATTTAGTCATGGCTAGTTACCCCTAAGAGGATTTAATTTTTAGATCAACAGAACTTAATTGATAGCTAAAACTTGATTATTAGGCTTCTGGATTAAAACCATTATGTAGGGAGTTTGGTAACTCCAATTGACCCAAATCCAATTGTGTTGTCTTCTACACATCAGTAGCTTTCTGTAGAAATTTAGTTTGTATTTTTGTGACCAACAGAACTTGAGATATGTAATTAAACATGTTCAACTAGTTTCTGCCATAATTAAGACATAATTAAATAATGGTTAATTCAATTAAATTGAAACCAAATTATGTTGCTTGATGTATGAAGTGGCTATTTAGAGCATTCAAGATTGTATTGTTGTGATGTTGATTGAGTAGGTTAGTGATTGTTTGTTTTTGCTTGATTGTGAATTAGACGAGAACGTTGTCGGATTTATCGAGGAAGAAGAATTCGTGGAACCTGAAGATCAAGACCAAGATCACTTTGCCGAGCAAGGCAAGCTACTCTCTGAGCTTGCACCCTAATACATGCATCTATTTTTATAACATGATTCACTTTTAAGGCAAAGCTTTTCTAAAAGCCTTTTCAAAAAGTATATGGAAATTATTTTGCCACCCTATGTAGAAATATAAGATAAATTATATCAAATTATAGGATGGGAAAAATAAAGATTGTTTTATTCAAAACCCTCTTTAAAAACCCTGTGTGGCTATGAAGCACCGAGATGTTGGTGTTGAAGTGGAGAAAAAGGAGAATGGTGGTTTTGATAAAACGCACATTGTGTCTTTGTACTTACGTCAATCAGCCAATACCCTGTGCGACCACATTTACCCACATATGGGAAAGGGCTTGGTCATATAGTTTGCTCATATTAGTATGGGATACCTCATCTACGGAGCTGACTCCGTTATGCATGAGGGGATGGTTTGATGAACTACCCCTGACCTGGGTCCTCGCTCAAACTCTATGGAAAGATAAGGAGGAGGATAGAAGGATGTCCCCTATACACCGCCAGACAAAACTAAGAGTCCTCACACTTAGATCCCGACGGGCTGGGTTAAGTGTTGATGGAAAGTATCATATGGGCAGGGTCCTATACTAGCATGAGCAAAGGACAGACTAGGATCGGTGTCTCAACTTCGCATACACCTTGTATGGCGGGACGTGGCTGACACGATGAGTTACCGGCTGGATGTGGGAAAAGCGTGCTACCTCTGCAGAGTGTAAAACTATTCGAATAGCCGAGTCCTCGGATATGGACAGTTGAGAGACCCTACTTTGACCATGTGCAAGTTTTGAAAAGATTTGAGTTTTAAAAAGAAAAGGAAGTGGAGAATGTTCCATACACCTATACCAACGGATCGGTATGAGGTTGTTGGAGACCATGAACCATGACAGGTTATGGTCAGAAAAAGGAGGAGTTTTGGAGAAACTAATAAAATGGGACATTATATTAAGGATAGTTATCAAATTCTTCTTACCTTCTTCAACAAACATATAGAGATGTTTTAAATAAATAAAAGTATGAAATTAAAATGAGACTAGTGCATACTCATGTTGGAGTAGTTTGCGAGTACAATCAAATGTACTCATAATGGTTTCGTCCCTGGCTATTGTCGTAGCCAGACATGGAGGAGCACTACGCCAAGGAGGAGTATGGCGACATCTATGCAAACTAGGGATCTTCATAAGTCGACTGCCTGTCGGGTCGTTGTTAGAATATGTTGCCTACTACGCCGTAGTTTCCGCTGATTATTTTGGTTTGGCCCATGAAGGCACCTATGTAAGACTTGGTCTAAATGACCGTTTACGTAAGACTTTAATACGGTACTGTAATGGATGTAAACTTTGGTATTCAGTTCGGATTATGTGCAACGACAGACTGATCACGGGATCGTTGTGTTAAGCATAATCGGGTATTTCGGACGGCTAGTCCGGGGTCCCCACAGAGCTGGTATCAGAGCCATCTCGACTTTAGGAGCCTTAGATTAGCATGGTCGCTAGATAGGTGTTACAAAAGTTAAATTCTAAAAAAATAAAGGAATGAAGTATTTTCGAAAAATGCTTATCTCTAATCCTCTCACTTATGCAAAATTCTACTCTCACTAAATATTACGTTTTCCCTTGTATCCTTAAAAATTTGGCACACTCGTCATTCTATTAAACTTAAAATTTTGCTCACTTGTTGCCTCACTACATTTAAAATTTTGATACACTTGTCATCTCACTAACTTAAAAATTTGACTAAAAATTGTAGATGGCGATCCATTTCACCGAGTTCGTTCAGCTTGAGAAGGACGGCAAGTTGATGTTCGAGAAGGACCTGTTCGAGTTGAGCAAGCTGTTAGGTCGCCCCGCTCCAGAGTTTAAGGGAGCCCAGGTGGACACTCTCGGCAACGGGAACCTGTCTTGGTTGGTCGAGGCGTCTGTTCGCGGGAACATCAAGTCCCCCGGATCTAGGACACTCATCTTTACCACCATGGACGTCCACTGGGAAGACGGACTGTGTCGTGCCATGCAGCGGATGCTAGCCCGACTTTGTGAGGAGCACAAGGCGGAGTTGGTGAACTCTCGTTTCCAGTTCTACGGGAGGCGCACCGATGATGGACACCCTATTCGGTCCCCTCTACACCCGACGTTCGGCGAGTATATCCTGGACATGGAGATTATGCTCTTTCGCACCACGGAGGATCTGATGTGCGCTAGACTTCGGTCTCGCTTTGAGCGCATCTCGCTCAAGGAGAGTCGCGAGCGTGAGGCGCAGCTGAAGGAGGAGAAGGTCGCTCTTCTCAAGAAGAGGACCCAGCTGAGGAGGACCATAGCGAAGCTCCGCAAGAAGGTGACAGAGCAGGACGAGATGATCGAGGATCTGGAGCACCGTACCAACGAGATGGAGGAGGAGGGCGAGGATCTCCGTAAGGAGAACAACGCTTTCCTCAGTGACGATGACGACTACCTGGAGGAGATGGACTATGAGCAGGAGGATGATGAGGAGGAGCTAGAGGACGAGGAGGAGGAGCCACTCGAGGCAGTTCTCGATGACGAGGAGGAGGACCCGGAGGAGCCACCCTACCAGTCCGACGCTGACGCAGCAGAACCTGAGGTTCCACCTCAGTAGGCGAGTGACTTGAGTACTACCGCAGGATTAGGTTGACCCCCCTATCGCTAGTCGAGTCGAAGTAGTGGTTCTTTTGGAAACCTTGTACTATGTACATTAGCTGAAGGGCAATGTTGTAAGCTTGATGTGGTGAACTCTTGATGTGATGGTTGTGCTATATAAGTGTGTTAGTCTTGTTAATCTGTGTAAAATATTTTTCATATAATCCTTAATTAATCAACCACTATGCGAAACCAACCTTTTCCCTTGGTCAAAACCTTTTGCCTTGCCCCTTATACCCGGTGTGCTTCAGGATGGTGGACACTCGTCGCTCCAACACGGATGGAGGACCACCACCACCACCGGAACCAACCACCGCCCAACTTCTTGCGCTTATCATGGAGGAACGCCAAACTGCCCGGGCGGAGCATCAAGCTCATCTCGCTGCCCTGCAGCAGATCGCTGCCGCCCATCACAACCAAAACAACAACAACAACAACAATGGCAATGGCAATGGCGAAGGAAATCAGCGGTCCACTTTGAGCGATTTTCAGAAGACCAACCCACCCACCTATTCCAAGGGACTGCACCCACTAGAGGCCGATGATTGGCCTCGCACCATTAACAACAACCTGGAAGTTGCTGCCGTGGGAGAACCTGAGAAAGTGTTGTATGCAACCCACTATCTTGCAGGACCTGCACGGTCTTGGTGGGAAGCTACCAAGGCTCTCCAGCAAGCTGGTCATGTTATCAACTGGGCCGAGTTCCAGGAGAAGTTCCGCAAGAAGCACATTCCCGGCGGACTCATTGAGAGGAAGAAGGATGAATTCCGCAAGTTGCGGCAGGGAAGTAGAGATGTGGTCGGGTATCTGGATGAGTTCACTGACTTATCTCGGTATGCTCCTGATGACACCGACACCGAGAGGAAGAAGATGGAGCGTTTCATGAATGGACTTCATGATGAGTTGCAGTGTGCTTTGGTTATCCATGACTTTGTTGATTTGGAGTCACTTGTGGACAAAGCCATCCAGCTGGAGACCAAGCGCAAGTCTATGTTTGAAGGTCGCAAGAGGAGAATGAGTGCCCAGGAAGGTTCGAGCAACCAGAAGCCTCGCATCTTTCCACAAAACCCCAAACCAGCCTATCGACCACCACAAACTCCACGCCCCAATTTCCCTAATCGCCCAAACAACTTCAACCGTCCCAATAACAACACCCGTCCCGGAGGGAACTCTAACAACTTCAACCGCAATGCCAATGTTGTCTGCTTTGATTGCGGCACTAAGGGTCACTACTCCGGAGAATGCCCCAATCCTAAGAAGAATGGTCCACGCCCCGATGCACAGGCACCGAACAATGGCCAAGGCCGTAATGGAAATGGCAAGAACCCCGCACCCCGCGGAAATGTTGCTGTTGCCAAGGGACGTCTGCACCACATCAATGCTGAAGAGGCCATGGATGCGCCAGATGTTGTGCTGGGTACGTTCCTTGTCAACTCAGTACCTGCAACTGTTCTGTTTGATTCTGGTGCTACCCATTCCTTTGTTACCCAAGAATTTGTTGCTAAGGGAGGTTTAGTCGGGAACCTCTTACCCAAACCCATGGTCATCCAAATCCCAGAATCCACCATAGATACCAAGTCGTTTTGCCCTGACGTTTCCCTTGAGATCAAAGGAGAAAAGTTTCTAGTCGACTTAATCATTCTAGGAACCCAAGGTATAGATGTTATACTGGGTATGAATTGGCTAGCCAAGTACCGTGGTCGAATTGACTGCGCCAGAAGAGCTGTATCCCTCACCACCGACAAAGAAGTAGAAGTGGAGTATGTGTCTGAAACCAGTCGACCCCAACCAGGATGCCATGAGAGTATAGCTCGACCCACCCTAGATGAGATCCGTGTTGTTCACCTGTTCCGAGATGTTTTCCCTGAAGAATTGCCTGGTATGCCGCCAGACCGGGATATTGAGTTCATCATTGAACTTATCCCAGGAACAGCCCCTATATCCCAAAGGCCTTATCGGATGAATCCGGAAGAATTGGTTGAATTGAAGAAGCAGTTAGCTGATATGCTCAGCAAAGGACTGATTCGCCCAAGCGCTTCACCTTGGGGATCACCCATTATTTTTGTGGACAAGAGAGACAGTACCACACGCCTGTGTGTGGATTATCGCAAGTTAAACGACGTGACCATTAAAAACAAGTATCCCCTTCCAAAGATCGAGGATCTGTTCGATTAGATGAACGGAGCCCGAGTCTTTTCCAAGATCGATCTTCGGACAGGATATCATCAGTTGAAAATCCGAGAGACAGACATTCCCAAGACCGCCTTCACAACCCGCTACGGTTTGTTTGAATACACCGTAATGTCCTTTGGTCTGACCAATGCCCCAGCCTATTTCATGAATCTCATGAACAAGATCTTCATGGAGTATCTTGACAAGTTCGTGGTAGTTTTTCTCGATGACATCCTTATTTAGTCCAAAACCGAAGAAGAGCATGCTGAACACCTGCGTCTAGTTTTAGCAACCCTCCGAGAGCACCAGTTGTATGCCAAGCTTAGCAAGTGTGAGTTTTGGCTCAGTGAAGTGGCATTTCTCGGACATGTTGTGTCTGCGGGAGGAATTTCTGTTGACCCAGAGAAGATCCAAGCCATTGTGGACTGGAAAGCCCCAACTAGTGTGACTGAAATCCGAAGCTTTCTCGGACTAGCGGGTTACTACCGCAAGTTCGTTGAAGGATTCTCCAGTATAGCCAAACCCCTGACCCAACTGCTGAAAAAGGACAAGAAGTTTGAATGGACTCAAAAGTGTGAAGAGAGTTTCCAAGAATTGAAGAAGAGACTGACCTCAACCCCCGTCCTAATTATGCCAGACGTCACCAAGAGTTTCAACGTGTATTGCGATGCATCACGCCTCGGACTTGGTTGCGTTCTGATGCAAGAAGGCAAAGTGGTGTCGTATCTGTCCCGGCAGTTGCGACCGCATGAAGAGAACTACCCAACCCATGACCTGGAGTTAGCCGCTGTTGTTCTTGCTCTGAAGACGTGGCGTCCCTATCTTGCGGGACATCGTTGCGAGATCTATACGGATCATAAGAGCTTGAAGTATATCTTCACCCAGAAGGAGTTAAATCTGCGACAGAGAAGGTGGATGGAATTAATCAAAGATTATGATATTGGTATCCATTATCACCCCGGAAAGGCTAATGTAGTTGCCGATGCCCTTAGTCGCAAACCCTGCACCCTGAATGCCTTGATCCAAGCCGAACAGCCAGCCTTGTTCAAAGAGTTCAAAGATTTTGGACTAGAGCTTGTTAGCCGCGGTTATCTCGCCAATTTAGAGTTAGCCCCGACCCTGATAGATCAAATCAAGGAAGCCCAAAAAGGTCATGAGAGCATAGAAGGAATTAAAAAGAAGATTTCTCTCGGCAAAGCGCCCGGTTTTACCGAAGATGCTGAAGGAGTGTTGAGATTCAATGGTCGTATCTGTGTCCCCAATATCACGGAACTTAAGGAGTTAATCCTAAAGGAAGCCCACGAGACCCCCTATTCAATCCACCCCGGCGGAACCAAAATGTACCAAGACCTTCGTGAAAGATTTTGGTGGCACGGAATGAAGCGAGAGATTGGTGTTTTTGTAGCCAAGTGTGATATCTGTCAGCGAGTCAAGGCTGAACATCAGCGACCCGCTGGATTGCTCCAACCCTTGAAAATTCCCGAGTGGAAGTGGAATGAGATTGGAATGGATTTTATTACCGGACTTCCAAGATCCAACCGAGGCCATGACTCAATTTGGGTCATCGTTGATACACTAACCAAGGTTGCCCATTTCATTCCCGTCAATACCACCTATCGGGGAAATCAGTTAGCAGACCTGTATATTTCCAGAATAGTAAGCCTGCATGGAGTGCCTAAGAAGATTGTATCGGATAGAGGCACACAGTTCACCTCGAGGTTCTGGAAAGCCCTTCACGAAGCCCTCGGAACCAAGTTAGCGTTTAGCACAGCTTATCATCCCTAGACCGGAGGCCAAACTGAGCGAGTGAACCAGATATTAGAGGACATGCTTCGCGCGTGTGTTCTATCCTATGGATCCAAGTGGGAAGATTGTCTTCCATTTGCAGAGTTCTCCTACAACAATAGTTACCAGTCTAGTCTGCAAATGGCCCCTTTTGAAGCCCTTTACGGCAGGAAGTGTCGTACGCCCCTGAATTGGTCCGACACCGGAGAAGGCAAATTGTTTGGACCAGATACCCTCCGTGAGGCTGAAGAACAAGTTCAACTTATCCGTGAGCGTCTTAAAACTGCCCAATCCCGTCAGAAGAGTTACGCTGATCCCAAGCGTCGTGATGTCACTTTTAGTGTCGGAGATTATGTCTATCTCCGAGTGACACCCCTTAAAGGAATGCAGCGTTTCCGTGTCAAAGGAAAATTAGCGCCAAGGTATATTGGACCCTTTAAGATCATTGCTCGTCGAGGAGAAGTGTCTTATCAACTAGAGTTGCCCCAAGAGTTAGCAGATTATCACGATGTCTTCCACATTTCCTTGCTCCGGAAATGTCTTGAAGTTCCTGACCAGCCTGATGTTTTCAAAAACATCGACCACCTTTCCATCGACCTGAATCAAGATCTGACTTATCGTGAGAGACCCATCAAGATTCTCGACGAAGATGTTCGTCTTAACCGAAGACGCGCAATCAAGCTCTACAAGGTCCAGTGGACTAACCACTCTGAAGATGAAGCAACCTGGGAACGCGAAGACTATCTTAGAAGCGAATTCCCAAACCTCTTTAGTGCCCAAACCTAGCAAATCTCGGGACGAGATTTATTTTAAGGGGGGAAGGATCTGTAACATCCCAAAAATTATAATCAGTATTATTATTATAAAAAAATGTGGGCCAACAAAAACTTTTTATGAATTAATATGTGTTGATTTCATATTGTTGCTTGTGATAATTATTTCTTGTGAATGTGTTGGTTGTTAGCTCTAATTAAAAACTTGAAGAAAAGAAAATAAACAAAACAAAAGATAAAACAATAAAAACAATGTGACAAATGTCACACCATTTCTCCAAGTGGGAAATTAATTTTCTTTCAAACAAAATTCAGAGGAGTGGTGATATGGTCACTCCCATTTTATTTCCACAACTTTTCCCTCTCCAAATATTAATTTCAAAAACCTAAATTTAAATTCTATTTCTTTCTTTATCTTATTCAAATCACAAAATGTGCTATGTTGCACTTGCCCCATAAATAATCAAATAGCACAACAAACCTTGATAAACATGTGTGAAGCAAGTTATGAAAGAAAAATTCAAAAATGAGAATTTATTTTTGGTTCACACATTTCGTCGAACACCTGGTGGCCGTGTCGTGTTCTTCCCCAAATCCGAGATCGATTCGAGCGAATTCGGTTGGAGTTCGTCGATTCAATGCCTCCATGCGCTTGCCCTCACTCCCCTCACCTCACCGCACTCGAAGACGCCGAGGATTAGGGCCGGGAACGAGGAGGAACGCCAGGGGACAGCAGCCCGCACGCACGTTGCCATGGTCGGCACTGTGGCCACGACGGTGACGACGCCGTGCTGGCCGCGCCAGGCCCCCCCTCTCTTCCTCACCTCCCTGCCCCCTCTCAGCGCAGCAAGACGCCCAGCAGCAGCCCGCGCCCGCAGACCCCGCGACGCGCCGTGCACGTCGTGCACCGCCCGAGCGCCCTCACGGCCGTCCCCCACGCCGAGCACGCACAGCTCGCCTCCACGCGCCAACCTTGCTCCTCTGCACCCCGACACCGTCGCCGCACCTCACCGCCCCCTATGGCGAGCCCTAGCACCCTCTGGACCGCCCCAACACCCCGTCCACCGTGCGCCGGACCTCGGCCTTATAAGCCCCCCCCCCGGGCTCCCGTTTTCTCCACACCACACCCCCGCCTCTCCCTCGCTCCACCCCCTCTCGTGCACCGCCAGGAGGGCGGAGCCGTAGCTGCGAAGCCACAGCCGCCCGTGGCCACCCTCGAGCTCGCCGTGTCCGAGGTAGACGACGACCACGGCCGAGCCGTGCTGCCCTCCCTTTCTCTTCTCTCTGGCCTGCACTCCCTTCACCATTACCACCTCACTCACCCGCCCCCTTTTCCCCTCTGATTCGTGCCCAGGAGCGACGCAGAAGACTCGCCGGAGTTGGAGCACGGCCGCGGAGGAGGAGCTGCTCGCCGCCGTCGATTGGAGCCGCCCCAGCAAGCGCCGTTCGTCCAGCGACCTTCCCCGAGCCTCCGTCGTCGATCCGCACCATCCGCGCATCCTCCCGAGCCCCCTAGGTGAGCAAATCGTCGACCTCGCCGTCGCCGGAGCCACGGCGCCGCCCGTTTTAGGTCGTCGCCGATGCGCTCGCTCCCAGCCGTTAGATCTCAGATCTACGGCAGCGTACCGCTTCGTGCTTAAGTCGCTGACCCGCGGGCCCCGCACGTCAGACTTTTAAACATTTCCAGCGCGCGCACCGTTTCCAGTTGAGACGCTGACGAGTGGACCCCACCCGTCAGTATTTTCAACATTATCCGGACAGAACCGTTTTTCTAATTTAATTTCTCTGGAAATTCCAGTACTGGATTCAAACTTTGAAATTCAATATCTTGAGATTTATAACTCCAAATAAATCAAATCAACATGTTCTGGAAAGCTTATAAAACTGTCTAACCAACCCAAGTGGTTTCACCTCATTTGGATAAATAATAAAAATGTAGCATTAAAAATACCAAATAAGGTTTAAAATCTAAACTTGTTTGTTTCTGATACTCTGTTAGGCCAAATGAGTTAAGACTAATTTTATTGGGTTACATTTAGTCATGGCTAGTTACCCCTAAGAGGATTTAATTTTTAGATCAACAGAACTTAATTGATAGCTAAAACTGGATTATTAGGCTTCTGGATTAAAACCATTATGTAGGGAGTTTGGTAACTCCAATTGACCCAAATCCAATTGTGTTGTCTTCTACACATCAGTAGCTTTCTGTAGAAATTTAGTTTGTATTTTTGTGACCAACAGAACTTGAGATATGTAATTAAACATGTTCAACTAGTTTCTGCCATAATTAAGACATAATTAAATAATGGTTAATTCAATTAAATTGAAACCAAATTATGTTGCTTGATGTATGAAGTGGCTATTTAGAGCATTCAAGATTGTATTGTTGTGATGTTGATTGAGTAGGTTAGTGATTGTTTGTTTTTGCTTGATTGTGAATTAGACGAGAACGTTGTCGGATTTATCGAGGAAGAAGAATTCGTGGAACCTGAAGATCAAGACCAAGATCACTTTGCCGAGCAAGGCAAGCTACTCTCTGAGCTTGCACCCTAATACATGCATCTATTTTTATAACATGATTCACTTTTAAGGCAAAGCTTTTCTAAAAGCCTTTTCAAAAAGTATATGGAAATTATTTTGCCACCCTATGTAGAAATATAAGATAAATTATATCAAATTATAGGATGGGAAAAATAAAGATTGTTTTATTCAAAACCCCTTTAAAAACCCTGTGTGGCTATGAAGCACCGAGATGTTGGTGTTGAAGTGGAGAAAAAGGAGAATGGTGGTTTTGATAAAACGCACATTGTGTCTTTGTACTTACGTCAATCAGCCAATACCCTGTGCGACCACATTTACCCACATATGGGAAAGGGCTTGGTCATATAGTTTGCTCATATTAGTATGGGATACCTCATCTACGGAGCTGACTCCGTTATGCATGAGGGGATGGTTTGATGAACTACCCCTGACCTGGGTCCTCGCTCAAACTCTATGGAAAGATAAGGAGGAGGATAGAAGGATGTCCCCTATACACCGCCAGACAAAACTAAGAGTCCTCACACTTAGATCCCGACGGGCTGGGTTAAGTGTTGATGGAAAGTATCATATGGGCAGGGTCCTATACTAGCATGAGCAAAGGACAGACTAGGATCGGTGTCTTAACTTCGCATACACCTTGTATGGCGGGACGTGGCTGACACGATGAGTTACCGGCTGGATGTGGGAAAAGCGTGCTACCTCTGCAGAGTGTAAAACTATTCGAATAGCCGAGTCCTCGGATATGGACAGTTGAGAGACCCTACTTTGACCATGTGCAAGTTTTGAAAAGATTTGAGTTTTAAAAAGAAAAGGAAGTGGAGAATGTTCCATACACCTATACCAACGGATCGGTATGAGGTTGTTGGAGACCATGAACCATGACGGGTTATGGTCAGAAAAAGGAGGAGTTTTGGAGAAACTAATAAAATGGGACATTATATTAAGGATAGTTATCAAATTCTTCTTACCTTCTTCAACAAAGATATAGAGATGTTTTAAATAAATAAAAGTATGAAATTAAAATGAGACTAGTGCATACTCATGTTGGAGTAGTTTGCGAGTACAATCAAATGTACTCATAATGGTTTCGTCCCTGGCTATTGTCGTAGCCAGACATGGAGGAGCACTACGCCAAGGAGGAGTATGGCGACTTCTATGCAAACTAGGGATCTTCATAAGTCGACTGCCTGTCGGGTCGTTGTTAGAATATGTTGTCTACTACGCCGTAGTTTCCGCTGATTATTTTGGTTTGGCCCATGATGGCTCCTACGTAAGACTTGGTCTAAATGACCGTTTATGTAAGACTTTAATACGGTACTGTAATGGATGTAAACTTTGGTATTCAGTTCGGATTATGTGCAACGACAGACTGATCACGGGATCGTTGTGTTAAGCATAATCGGGTATTTCGGACGGCTAGTCCGGGGTCCCCACAGGGGGCTAGCGTCACCATAGGCGCTGCCCTGCCTCCCAAATAGGAAAGCGCGCTCGTCGCCTTCCTTCGGGCAAACTCTGACATGTTCGCGTGGACTCCGTCAGATATGTCCGGGGTACCAAGGGAGGTGATCGAGCACCACTTAGCCGTGTGTCCAGACGCACGCCCCGTCAGGCAAAAAGCACGCCAGCAAGCCCCCGAGAAGCAAGCATTCATCGTCAAGGAAGTAGAGAAGCTCAAGGCAGCAAATGTCGTCCGCGAAGTCGCGCACCCCACTTGGCTCTCCAACGGCGTGGTCGTCCCTAAACCCGCTGGAGGAGGCCGACTCTACATCGACTACACCGATGTCAACAAGGCCTGCCCCAAGGATCCATACCCTATGCCGAGGATCGACCAGATCGTGGACTCCACCGCTGGCTGCGACCTCCTCTGTTTTCTGGACGCCTTCTCTGGTTACCACCAGATCAAGATGGCTCAAGAGGACGAAGAGAAGACAGCATTCCTCACCCCCTGTGGTGTGTACTGCTACACATGCATGCCTTTTGGCCTGAAAAATGCCGACGCCACTTTCCAGAGGCTCATGAGGATAGCCTTGGGGGCACAGATGGGCAGGAACGCAAAGGCCTACGTCGATGATATCGTGGTCAAGTGTCGAGAGGGGGACACCCTCTTGAAGGATCTCGAGGAAACCTTCGCCAGCCTGCGAAAGGTGAACATCAAGCTGAACCCCGCCAAGTGCGTCTTCGGGGTCCCTTCAGGCAAGCTCCTCGGGTTCCTGGTGTCCCACCGCGGCATAGAGGCAAACCCAGACAAGATCAAAGCTATAGAAGGAATGCAGCCTCCTCGCCGACTCAAGGACATGCAGCGCTTAGCGGGCTGCATGGCCAGCCTCGGCCGATTCATCTCCAAGTTCGGCGAGAGAGCCCTGCCATTTTTCAAGATCATGAAGAGATCGGGCACGTTCAAGTGGACCCCTGAGGCGGACAAGGCCTTCGAGGACTTAAAGAAGTATCTGGCCAGCCCGCCAGTCTTGGTGGCCCCCAGGACAGGCGAGCACCTGAAGCTGTACCTTTCAGCCACTCCTCAGACCGCAAGCGCTGTCCTGGTGGTCGAAAGGGAAGAGCCTGTCCTCCCCAAGAAGAGCACTGCCACTCCAAGCCCAAAGCCGCCCGACAAAGATCTCGTCGAAGGAGCAGCCTCCACAGACCCACTGCCAGGCCCTCCGCCTCAAGTCGAGCCTGCTCCCAGCACCCCTGTTGAGACGCCTCCACAGGCAGATCTCAACAAGGGCCCTGAAGAGCCTTCACCAAGGGCTGACGCTGCGCCACCACAGGCAACCCTTGTCGAGCACCCCGTCTACTTCGTCAGCACGGTGCTGCGGGACGCTCGGGAGAGGTATCCAATGCAGCAGAAGCTCCTCGTCGCGCTCCTCATCGCCTCCAGGAAGCTGCGACACTACTTCCAGGGCCACCCCATCACGGTGGTCACTGCTTTCCCCCTGGAGCAGATCCTGCGCAACCCCAACGCCACAGATCGTGTCGCAGGATGGAACATCGAGCTGCAGCCATTCAATTTGCGCAGAAATCAAGCATGGATCACCACGGGTCCTTGCCTTCAATGAGAACACCCAAGAGGGCCTCCACAACGACGACCTGCTGTTCCTCGAGGGACTGCGCCGCCAGGCCGCCCTCAGAGCGGCAAGGTACCAGCAAGACCTGCGACGCTACCACAGCCGCCATGTGCGCTCACGCACCCTTGAGGCGGGCGACCTCGTCCTCAGGCGAGTCCTCTCCAGGGAAGGCCTCCACAAGCTCTCGCCGATGTGGTAAGGCCCCTACAGGGTCTCCCACGTCGCCAGGCCTGGCGCAGTATGCCTCGAGACCGAAGACGGCATCCCCGTCAAGAACCCGTGGAACATCGCGCACCTGCGCAAGTTCTACCCGTGATCATAGTCACGCCAGGCATTTTTTGTCTCTAGAGGGAAGCTCACGGCTTCAACTCCAAGCTTCTCAAAGCTTCTCCCGAGGGTCAGCCCTCCGAGCTCTCCTGCTAATGAGCCACCGCAGGCCGCAGTGAACTCTGCCACTAATGGGTGGTCCCCATGCCTCGACATGGAAGGAACGTCAGCTTGGCAAACCCAAGTGTGACGAACCGATTTCAGTTCCAAGAGAACTTTGCGCTCAGGCGCCATTTTCGTTCCATGTGAACCTTGCGCTTCGGCGCCGTGTCGTTCCCAAGTGAACTCAGCGCTAAAGCGCCGCTTTGAAATATTCCAATGGCAAGTTTACCTTCGTCATTTAATTTCGCATGTGCGCTTATATCCTTTACATGCGCATCTCACGAGCGGGGGCTGAGTACGGTGCCCGTGCCCAAGAGCACCCCAGCAGCACTGCAAAATCCAAGGGACCCTGAGCTCTGGCTAAAGGGCATGCTCCCGGATACACGTCACCTCTTCAAAGGACCTTGGTACTCTCTCTCCTCGCGAGACACCCATGAGAAAGCCTATAAGCGCGCATGAGTCCCAACTTCTACACTCTAGCGTTTCGGTTTGCCTCTCTAACATCCACAGGGAGCGAAAGTCCCTCCAGGCCTGTGGAGGAAAAGCTCGGCCCCTGAAGGGAAAAACTTTGCCAGTGGAGACCCGCATCAGGCAAAAAGCCTCGCGAAGCTAAGTTTCCTGCTCACTTCAAGAGAATCCCTGTATCTCTCTCACGAGCACTCTGCGTCCCTCAAGTGGCCTTTTCCTTCACTCTCCATGGGCTGCTTGCGCGTCAAAGGGGGGCCCTCAGCATCGCGACTCGAGGGCTCTTACCTCCCTAAGCCTTAAACTCCCCCTTGCCTTGCCGAGTCATTGCTCGAGCATACCGCAGCGGTGGAGTCATAGCGCGAGGGGAAGGGTCCAGCGACGTAGAGCGAAAAAGGCATGGAGTTGAAGCAAAGGCTCCTCGAGGGAAGCACACACAAACTTAATAAGCAATTGTTCAACAGACAAAGAGTATATTACAGACTGAGGACTGAAAATCTCTAACAGGCGAATGACCCTAAAGCGCTACAAGCGCGATACATTGTAGGAGGAGACTTCAGGAGGAAGTCAGGCGGAGGCCCCGTCGCCGTCCTGGCCACCTTCCTCTTCCTCTTCAAGCTCGCTCCCCTCGTCGCCATCCTCATCCTCCGCAGCGGCCCGCTTGAAGCGACTACAGAAGTCGTCCACTTGGTCGCGGACGGAGTTGGAGGCCTTCCATCCAGCCTCCCCCTCGAGGGGCTCGGTCACCGTGGCGAGGTCGATCCCTGGCTGGAGGTGCACGAGGTTGGAGAAGATGCGGTCCACCGCCACCGCCAAAAGCTGGCGGCACTCCTCCTCGACTACGTCGCGGATCTCCGCGGCGGGGCCTTCAAGCGCCGTGAAGAGCTGCTCGAAGTACTGGAGGTAGGTGGCGGCGTCGGAGTGACCTTGAGCCGGAACAGCTGGTGCCTCTACTCCCAGCTTCTCGGCGAGCTAGCGGCCCCGCCCCGTCAAGGACAGGAACATGCGCTCCCGCTGCTGCGACAGCACCTGCGCCGCCTTGACGCTCTCCACCGCCTCCACCGCCTTCTCCACGGCAGGACCCACCTGCTGGTTCATCTCCTCCATGTCCGCCATGAGGGAGGCGAGGTCCTGAGACATGTCTTCGCGGGCCTTCTCGGCGGCGCGGCGGCGATCAGTTTCGCGCTTCACCTTGGCGGCGAGGTTGGTGTTCGCCTTCTCGAGCTGTTGGATCCGGGCGCCGCTCTCGCCAAGTCTCGTATTGAAGCGGTCCTCCTGCTTGGAGAACTTGTCCCTGTAGTCCTGGGAGACCGCGGCGCGGATCTCTTTCTCCTTCTCGCGGAGCTCCTTCATGAGCTCATCCTTCCGCTCCGCGAGCCGCGTGTTGGCTCGCTCCACGCTCCCCTTGTGGGTGGCCACCTCGTGCTCAAGCTTGCTGAGCGCCGTGGCCAAGCTGTCTTCGCGGGCCTCGAGGGCCGTGCGCTGCCCAGACAGCTCCTGCTCCCTCAGCGCCAGCTGCTCGTCGCGGCGGCGCACATCCTCCTCGCGCTCGCTCAGAGCGCGCCCTCGGGCCTCCAAGCTTGTGCGGACTTCGTCGAGTGCGGACCGCACAACCTCGGAGTCAGCGAGGATCTTCTTTTCGAGCTCGACGAGCTCGGTGTGCTTCGTCGCCAGGGAGTGCTCCACGGCCTCCCGCTCCGCCCTGGCCACGGCTAAGTCCTCTGCCGCGGCTCGGCCCTCGGCCTTCAGGGGCTGAAGGAGCTCCTCGGCGTCGCGCATGGCGCCCTCGCGAACCTCCTCGGTGAAGCGCCCTGCTTCCTCGCGCTCCTCTTGTAGGGCCTGGTCGCTCTGCCGGCGAGCCTCTACGGCCGCATGGAAAGCGGCCCAAGCCTCTGCGAGCTCGTCTCGCTGCCG
This sequence comes from Poa annua, assembly GCA_026929855.1. Lineage (NCBI taxonomy): Eukaryota > Viridiplantae > Streptophyta > Magnoliopsida > Poales > Poaceae > Poa > Poa annua. Next base: position 61,678,682 of record CM049434.1, read on the forward strand.
AGCGAGCTCTTGGTCCTCCGAGGCAAGATGGGCCTCTAGCCCCTCCAGGGACTCCCGCACCAAGCGGAAGGCGACGTCCCGGCGCCCTCGGCCCCAGTCCCAGCTGCCCAGCGCGAGGCCCTGGGGGGATCCACGAGGCCTAGAGGGCCCCGCACCTGCATCCAGCTTGGTGAAGGAGGCCCCCGCGTGGGCTTGGGGGCTCGGTGGCAAGTCCTCCGCCTCCGCGCCCGGGCCCAGATCTCCAGTGCTGCCCCCCTCAGGCGGCACCTCCTTGCTCGCTTCCGAGGCAGGGGCGGTAGGTCCAGTCTTCGCTGCCTCCTCCTCCTCCGCAGTGTCTGGCGGGGGCGGAGGAGTATCCTCCCTGCGGGACCCAGGCGGGCTTGGCGCCGACGTGGCACCCGCTGGAGCCCCTGGCTGCGCTGGAGGGGTAGCTGCACGGGGCGGAGTGGGTACTCTCTCCACCTGCTCCTCCACCCGCTCCTCCTCAGGTGGCGGCTCAGGCGCCTCCGCCTGAGGCGCGTCCTCCTGAGGGCCTGCAGAGGCCTCCACCTCAGGCCTCGAGGCTCCCGCAGCTGCAGCCTCACCCGCCTCAACCTCCGGTGCGGCCTCGGGAGTGGCCTTCTTCACATCCGCGGCCTTGCGAAGCCTGCGGCGCTTCGCAGGCTATGGGCCGCTGTCATAAGAAGGAGAAAATCAGTCAAGAAGAGCAAGCAAACAAGACTCAGAAAGGAAAAGCGAAAGCCAAAGATGTCTACCTGGTCTTCTTGGCGCGGGTGTCAACCCACGCCATGCCGGGCGAGCGCCATGAGGGCGCAGCCCGGGCCCCTGCCTCCTCAGGGGCCACCTCAGCTTTCCTTTTGTGGGGAGCGCTCGGGGGCTCCCCGGCAGGCCTGTCATGGGCCGCCTTAGTCCTTGGCTCCTGGCGTCCCGCCTCAGCCTCCTCGCTGTCGCCGGAGGAAAGCTCGTGGACCTCCCCGGCAGGAGGCACGACCCCGGACGAGCTTCCTACGCCTGCAGAGGGCTCCACCCTCGTCTCCGCGTCGCCCTGCTCCGAGTCAGATGCGCACGGCGACTCGGTGGTATCCGCGGGCATGGGCCCCTCCTCTTCCTCCTCCTGGAGCAGATCCTGCGCAACCCCAACGCCATAGATCGTGTCGCAGGATGGAACATCGAGCTGCAGCCATTCAATTTGCGCAGAAATCAAGCATGGATCACCACGGGTCCTTGCCTTCAATGAGGACACCCAAGAGGGCCTCCACAACGACGACCTGCTGTTCCCCGAGGGACTGCGCCGCCAGGCCGCCCTCAGAGCGGCAAGGTACCAGCAAGACCTGCGACGCTACCACAGCCGCCATGTGCGCTCACGCACCCTTGAGGCGGGCGACCTCGTCCTCAGGCGAGTCCTCTCCAGGGAAGGCCTCCACAAGCTCTCGCCGATGTGGGAAGGCCCCTACAGGGTCTCCCACGTCGCCAGGCCTGGTGCAGTATGCCTCGAGACCGAAGACGGCATCCCCGTCAAGAACCCGTGGAACATCGCGCACCTGCGCAAGTTCTACCCGTGATCATAGTCACGCCAGGCATTTTTTGTCTCTAGAGGGAAGCTCACGGCTTCACCTCCAAGCTTCTCAAAGCTTCTCCCGAGGGTCAGCCCTCCGAGCTCTCCTGCTAATGAGCCACCGCAGGCCACAGTGAACTCTGCCACTAATGGGTGGTCCCCATGACTCGACATGGAAGGAACGTCAGCTTGGCAAACCCAAGTGTGACGAACCGATTTCAGTTCCAAGAGAACTTTGCGCTCAGGCGCCATTTTCGTTCCATGTGAACCTTGCGCTTCGGCGCCGTGTCGTTCCCAAGTGAACTCAGCGCTAAAGCGCCGCTTTGTAATATTCCAATGGCAAGTTTACCTTCGTCATTTAATTTCGCATGTGCGCTTATATCCTTTACATGCGCATCTCACGAGCGGGGGCTGAGTACGGTGCCCGTGTCCAAGAGCACCCCAGCAGCACTGCAAAATCCAAGGGACCCTGAGCTCTGGCTAAAGGGCATGCTCCCGGATACACGTCACCTCTCCAAAGGACCTTGGTACTCTCGCTCCTCGCGAGACACCCATGAGAAAGCCTATAAGCGCGCATGAGTCCCAACTTCTACACTCTAGCGTTTCGGTTTGCCTCTCTAACATCCACAGGGAGCGAAAGTCCCTCCAGGCCTGTGGAGGAAAAGCTCGGCCCCTGAAGGGAAAAACTTTGCCAGTGGAGACCCGCATCAGGCAAAAAGCCTCGCGAAGCTAAATTTCCTGCTCACTTCAAGAGAATCCCTGTATCTCTCTCACGAGCACTCTGCGTCCCTCAAGTGGCCTTTTCCTTCACTCTCCATGGGCTGCTTGCGCGTCAAAGGGGGGCCCTCAGCATCGCGACTCGAGGGCTCTTACCTCCCTAAGCCTTAAACTCCCCCCGGTCTTGTCGAGTCATTGCTCGAGCATACCGCAGCGGTGGAGTCATAGCGCGAGGGGAAGGGTCCAGCGACGTAGAGCGAAAAAGGCATGGAGTTGAAGCAAAGGCTCCTCGAGGGAAGCACACACAAACTTAATAAGCAATTGTTCAACAGACAAAGAGTATATTACAGACTGAGGAGTGAAAATCTCTAACAGGCGAATGCCCCTAAAGCGCTACAAGCGCGATACATTGTAGGAGGAGACTTCAGGAGGAAGTCAGGCGGAGGCCCCGTCGCCGTCCTGGCCACCTTCCTCTTCCTCTTCAAGCTCGCTCCCCTCGTCGCCATCCTCATCCTCCGCAGTGGCCCGCTTGAAGCGACTACAGAAGTCGTCCACTTGGTCGCGGACGGAGTTGGAGGCCTTCCATCCAGCCTCCCCCTCGAGGGGCTCGGTCACCGTGGCGAGGTCGATCCCTGGCTGGAGGTGCACGAGGTTGGAGAAGATGCGGTCCACCGCCACCGCCAAAAGCTGGCGGCACTCCTCCTCGACTACGTCGCGGATCTCCGCGGCGGGGCCTTCAAGCGCCGTGAAGAGCTGCTCGAAGTACTGGAGGTAGGTGGCGGCGTCGGAGTGACCTTGAGCCGGGACAGTTGGCGCCTCTGCTCCCAGCTTTGCAGCGAGCTCGCGGCCCCGCCCCGTCAAGGACAGGAACATGTGCTCCCGCTGCTGCGACAGCACCTGCGCCGCCTTGACGCTCTCCACCGCCTCCACCGCCTTCTCCACGGCAGGACCCACCTGCTGGTTCATCTCCTCCATGTCCGCCATGAGGGAGGCGAGGTCCTGAGACATGTCTTCGCGGGCCTTCTCGGCGGCGCGGCGGCGATCAGTTTCGTGCTTCACCTTGGCGGCAAGGTTGGTGTTCGCCATCTCGAGCTGTTGGATCCGGGCGCCGCTCTCGCCAAGTCTCGTCTTGAAGCGGTCCTCCTGCTTGGAGAACTTGTCCCTGTAGTCCTGGGAGACCGCGGCGCGGATCTCTTTCTCCTTCTCGCGGAGCTCCTTCATGAGCTCATCCTTCCGCTCCGCGAGCCGCGTGTTGGCTCGCTCCACGCTCCCCTTGTGGGTGGCCACCTCGTGCTCAAGCTTGCTGAGCGCCGTGGCCAAGCTGTCTTCGCAGGCCTCGAGGGCCGTGCGCTGCCCAGACAGCTCCTGCTCCCTCAGCGCCAGCTGCTCGTCGCGGCGGCGCACATCCTCCTCGCGCTCGCTCAGAGCGCGCCCTCGGGCCTCCAAGCTTGTGCGGACCTCGTCGAGTGCGGACCGCACAACCTCGGAGTCAGCGAGGATCTTCTTTTCGAGCTCGACGAGCTCGGTGTGCTTCGTCGCCAGGGAGTGCTCCACGGCCTCCCGCTCCGCCCTGGCCGCGGCTAAGTCCTCTGCCGCGGCTCGGCGCTTGGCCTTCAGGGGCTGAAGGAGCTCCTCGACATCGCGCATGGCGCCCTCGCGAACCTCCTCGGCGAAGCTCGCTGCTTCCTCGCGCTCCTCTTGTAGGGCCTGGTCGCTCTGCCGGCGAGCCTCTACGGCCGCATGGAAAGCGGCCCAAGCCTCTACGAGCTCGTCTCGCTGCCGAGCGAGCTCTTGGTCCTCCGAGGCAAGATGGGCCTCTAGCCCCTCCAGGGACTCCCGCACCAAGCGGAAGGCGACGTCCCGGCGCCCTCGGCCCCAGTCCCAGCCGCCCAGCGTGAGGCCCTGGGGGGATCCACGAGGCCTAGAGGGCCCCGCACCTGCATCCAGCTTGGTGAAGGAGGCCCCCCCGTGGGCTTGGGGGCTCGGTGGCAAGTCCTCCGCCTCCGCGCCCGGGCCCAGATCTCCAGTGCTGCCCCCCTCAGGCGGCACCTCCTTGCTCGCTTCCGAGGCAGGGGCGGTAGGTCCAGTCCTCGCTGCCTCCTCCTCCTCCGCAGTGTCTGCCGGGGGCGGAGGAGTATCCTCCCTACGGGACCCAGGCGGGCTTGGCGCCGACGTGGCACCCGCTGGAGCCCCTGGCTGCGCTGGAGGGGTAGCTGCACGGGGCGGAGTGGGTACTCTCTCCACCTGCTCCTCCACCCGCTCCTCCTCAGGTGGTGGCTCAGGCGCCTCCGCCTGAGGCGCGTCCTCCTGAGGGCCTGCAGAGGCCTCCACCTCAGGCCTCAAGGCTCCCGCAGCAGCAGCCTCGCCCGCCTCAACCTCCGGTGCGGCCTCGGGAGTGGCCTTCTTCACATCCGCGGCCTTGCGAAGCCTGTGGCGCTTCGCAGGCTCTGGGCCGCTGTCATAAGAAGGAGAAAATCAGTCAAGAAGAGCAAGCAAACAAGACTTAGAAAGGAAAAGCGAAAGCCAAAGATGTCTACCTGGTCTTCTTGGCGCGGGTGTCAACCCACGCCATGCCGGGCGAGCGCCATGAGGGCGCAGCCCGGGCCCCTGCCTCCTCAGGGGCCACCTCAGCTTTCCTTTTGTGGGGAGCGCTCGGGGGCTCCCCGGCAGGCCTGTCATGGGCCGCCTTAGTCCTTGGCTCCTGGCGTCCCGCCTCAGCCTCCTCGCTGTCGCCGGAGGAAAGCTCGTGGACCTCCCCGGCAGGAGGCACGACCCCGGACGAGCTTCCTACGCCTGCAGAGGGCTCCACCCTCGTCTCCGCGTCGCCCTGCTCCGAGTCAGATGCGCACGGCGACTCGGTGGTATCCGCGGGCATGGGCCCCTCCTCTTCCTCCTCCCCCGCCAAGCCTAGCGGGGTGAACGCGGGCATCCGCGCCAGGGTGGCCTGGCGCTTGTCCGGAACCTCAAACAGAGGCCTTATCGCCACGTGAACCCTCGCGGGCACGTCAGGGTTGACGAAGAGGCCACCCATGATGGTTTCGACGACCTCGGGGCGATGGTCGCAGAGGTGCAGCCGCATCGGGTCCGTGAGCCCTGAGTACGCCCACATCGGCTTCTTGTGCGCCTGAAGGGGGCGATGCGGCGCTTCACGAACTCCCCCGCCACCATCTGGCCGGTCAGGCCGTTCTCACGGAGCGCCCTCAAGTGGCCCACGAGGTCGGCTATCTCGCGTCCCTCCAGGGTCCGCTTGCCCCAGTGGGTGTTCTTCACGGGCGGCGCATCGGGGACCTCGAGGAGAGAGCTCTGCGAGGGGACGTGGATGAGGAACCACTTCTGCCTGAAGTCGTCCACCTTCTTCGACACCGCTGTCACAGGCCTCTCACCGCTCCAGGCCATGGGGATGTAGACGTCCGCCATGTCGTCCGCGATGCGAAAGGACACGCAGCCCGTCCGCTCCGTCTTCGCAGTATTCCGGAGCGTGTAGAAGCTCCGGAAGAGGGCGACCGAGGGCTTCACTCCCAAGTATGCCTCGCACAGGAAGGCGAAGATGGAGAGGACGAGGATGGCGTTGGGGTGGAGGTGCAGAAGGTGGATCTGATAGAACTCAAGGATGGCCTCCAGGAAAGGGGAGTACGGAGGCACCAACCCGGCGAGAAGAGTCTGGAGGAAGATGGGGAAGAAGCCCGCCGGGAAGCGGCCAGTCCTCGCAGCCTGGATGACGCTGGCGCCGTGCTCGTTGTGCTTCCCGGCGACCAGGTGCTGGATCTTATCCAGCGCGGCCGTGGTGACGCGCGCCCCAACCAGAGCGGGGCCGAAAGCCTCATCCTCCTGCGCATCGGAACGGGCCGAGGCCATCGCCGACTTGCCCTTGGATCCACCCATGGGCAGGGAAGGGCAGAAGTGCAAAGGAGCGAGAGAAAGAGCTCGCCGGAGGAGAAAGAGATTCACCGGAGATGGAAGGCTAGGAGGCCAAGAGCAGAGAGGCTAGACAAGACAGGACGGGGTAATGACTGCGGTTCGGACCGGCGCGCAGCTTTATACCCCGTCCGAGCAGTTACCAAGGCGCGGTCGAGGCGACCGTGGTGAACGTGGTGGGGCCCCCCACCACGCACATTTCTACCGGAGAAACCGAGTCGCCGCAAGTTCATCTCCAGGTGACGCGTGTCCCGGTCCGGCCGGCCGTTTTTGGGACCACGACGCTTCGCCTAGGTCCAAAGGGCCTCGCCATGCCCATCGTGGGCCCGGGGGCTACTGTCGGCCCAGTGGATCCTAGGGTGTGCAGAGCCCACTCTCCACGGCCCGCACACGCGACGGACTCTACGAAACGACTAAGGACCAAGCAGAGCGCTTGAGGAGGCCCTCGAGGGAAAAGCCCCTCGAGGGGACTTGAGGGGGTTCCTCCCGAGGCCTGAAGGGGGTTCCACCCGAGGCCGCCCCGCTACAAGGCTCTCTCCCCTGGGGAGAAGCCAACACAACTCCTCCCCTCGAGGCCTCCGAGGCCCTGAGGGGATACTTCGCTGCGAAGGAACTGCTGCAGAGCGCACATGGGCTCTGCGCAGCCGCAGAGTGACGCGCGCATCTGCGCGCGACAGCGACGGCGACGCAGTTGCCGTTCCAGTGATAAAAGGAGTCAACAAAGCTCTGTGTCTCCTGCGCCGCCAACAAAGCTTTCCTCTTTGGTGATAAAGCGGTTGGCCGGCGCAACGCTCCAACGGCGACGTCACCGTGGGCACCCCCATGATCTCTGCAGTACCAACGGGCCGCCCTGCAAAGGTGGCAGCTGCCCTGCCACGAAGACAGGCTTTGTGACCATGGACCGCGTCCATGGACAAGCAAGCAGCGGTGCACCCCGCTCCTCCGTTCGTCGCCATGTGGAAACCCTTCCACTGCACAGAGCGCAGGGATGAGGACCGGGGCGTCTATTTAAGGAGGGGGAGCACCGTCGTAGAAGGGGACGATTCCCAGATCCTTTCCATCAAGTCCAGAGGCGACTAACCCATCCTTGTACGCGCCAGCAGCTTAGCCTAGACTAGGGAGCCCGAGGAGGAAGAAGGGAAGAACCTTCTCCCCTCCGTGCTTCACGCCGCCTCGCGAGCCTCCGCGGCGAGCTCGTTGTACTGTAGCCACTCCAGAGCAATACAGACAAGCAGGAGTAGCGGTTTTACCTCACCGTGAGGGCCGTGAACCTGGGTACGGGCCTGAGTCTCTCTCTGTCGTGCAGTCCCACTTCAGGCACCGCGAGCAACGTCGCTGTGCCGGCCGAAGGTTGTTGACTAACGTGTTCAGTCCCCTCCACGAACTTCACCCTCGAGAGTGGTTATCCCTGTTCTGTGGGAATCACACCTCGACAAATTTGCTGCTGCACTACTTCATACCTTCCTCTTGGGGTTTCCCAACAACACCTCACCGGTGCATCAAGCTAATTTATGGCGCCGTTGCCGGGGAAACTAAGCTCTTCCGCGAGGGGAGTCACTCACACCCAATCTTTTTATTTTGTTATTGTCTTGCTTAGTTTATTTTTATTACTATCTTGTTTGCTTAATATCAAAAATACAAAAAATTAGTTACTTGCATTAATATTTTTATTTCGGTTTTGTTATTGTTTATTTTGATTTAGTATTTATTTATTTCGGTTTGTCTTTTATTTTGCTAAAATGAGTACTGCTGAGAATACTAAGTTGTGTGACTTCACTAGCACAAATAATAATGATTTCATATGCACTCCTATTGCTCCACCTGCTTCTAAAGCAGAATTCTTTGAAATCAAACCTGCTTTGTTAAACCTTGTTATGAGAGAGCAATTTTCTGGTGTTAGTTCTGATGATGCTGCTGCCCATCTTAATAATTTGTTGAACTTTGTGAAATGCAAAAGTATAAAGATATAGATGGTGATATTATAAAACTGAAATTATTTCCTTTCTCCTTGAGAGGAAAGGCTAAAGAATGGTTGCTTTCATTGCCTAGGAATAGTATTGATTCATGGAAAAATATGCTTTTATTGGAAAATACTATCCTCTTGCTAAGATCATTTCCTTAAGAAGTAGCATTATGAACTTTAAACAATTTGATAATGAACATGTTGCTCAAGCTTGGGAAAGAATGAAATCTTTGGTTAAAAATTGCCCAACCCATGGACTGACTGCTTGGATGATCATCCAAACCTTTTATGCAGGACTGAATTTTTCTTCAAGAAACCTTCTTGATTCGGCTGCTAGAGGTACATTTATGTCCATCACTTTGGGGGCTGCAACAAACTTCTTGATAATATGATGGTTAATTATTCTGAGTGGCATACTGAAAGAGCTCCTCAAGGTAAGAAGGTAAATTCTGTTGAAGAAACCTCTTCTTTGAGTGAAAAGATTGATGTTATTATGGCTATGCTTGTGAATGGTAAATCTCATATTGATCCAAATAATGTTCCCTTAGCTTCTTTAGTTGCACAAGAAGAGCATGTTGATGTGAATTTCATTAAAAACAATAATTTTAACAACAATGCCTATAGGAACAATTATGGTAACAACAACTACAAGCCCTATCCCCCTAATAATGGCAATAGCTATGGTAATTCTTATAGCAATAATAGGAATACCTCCTCTGAACTTGAAACCATGTTAAGGATTTTATCACTACACAAACTGCTTTTAATAAAACTGTTGAGGAAAAGCTTGGTAAAATTGATATTCTTGGTTCTAAAGTTGATAGTCTTGCTCTTGATGTTGATCTTTTAAAATCTAAAGTTATGCCTAATGATGCTAAAGAGAATAAGACCTTTGCTAAAATTAATGCCATCCAAATTCTAATTGATGATAATGTTAGGATGATGGCTGAATTACGTTCTAGATGGGAAAAAGAGGAACTAGCTAAAAAGAATAATATTGCTAGAGTTTATACTATTAATACTACTGAAAATCAAGTTACTTCACATGCTAGTAGACCTCCTACTACTAATGGTAACATTATTGGTGTTGGCAATGTTTCCTCTACTTCTTCCAAAAAATTAAAATTGCCTAAAACTGCTGAAACCGTTCTTGATAAAAGTGCTGAAATTTTTAAGAACATAGAGAATCATGGTTCGGTTTGCTTTGCTTTGATGATAATGATTTTGATTTAGATAATTGTAATATCTCTGAAGTTATTAAGTTCTTGCAAAAGTTGGCCACAAGTCCTAATGCTAGTGCCATGAACATGGCATTTACAACTCATATTATAAATGCTCTCATTAAAGCTAGGAAAGAGAAATTAAAACTTGAAGCTTCTATCCCTAGGAAGTTACAAGATGGTTGGGAGCACATCATTAAAATAAAAGTGGATGAATTTTATTGCAATGCTTTATGTGACCTTGGTGCAAGTATCTCTGTTATGCCTAAAAAGCTCTATGATATGTTTGACTTGCCACCTTTGGAACATTGCTATTTGGATGTTTTTCTTGTTGATAATGCTATGAAGAAACCTTTGGGGAGAGTTAATGATGTTCTTATTATGGTTAACAATAACCTTGTCCCCGTTGATTTTATTGTCTTGGATATTGAATGCAACCCATCTTGTCCACTTGTGTTGGGAAGACCTTTTCATAGAACTGTGGGTGCTATTATTGATATGAAAGAAGGAAATATTAGATACCAATTCCCACTCAAGAAAGGTATGGAACATTTCCCTAGAAAAAGAATGAAGCTACCTTTTGATTCTATCATTCGTACAAATTATGATGTTGATGCTTCATCTCTTGGAAACACTTGAATATCACTTTCTGTGCCTAGCTGAAAGGCGTTAAAGAAAAGCGCTTATGGGAGACAACCCACTTTTTATTTCTGTTATTTTATTTTATTGAGTCAAGGAACATGTCTACCTCTATATCAATTCCTTTGTATCTTTACTTTATTGCATTATTGTGTCAAGTTAAGCCTCTAGTAGAAAGTTGATGCTAGATTTGGATTTCTGCGCAGGAACAATTGTCTGCTGTCCACCGTTTAATTCGTAAGAATTCACAGAAAAATCAAAATGACCTGGGATTTTTTGTGCGTGATCCTCAGATATGTATGCAACTTTTATTAGTTTTGAGTTTTCTGATTTGAGCAAGTTAAGTACCTCGAAAAAATTCATCTTTACGCACTGTTCTGTTTTGGACAGATTCTGCCATTTATTTTGCATTGCTCCTTTTGCTGTTTTTGAATGGATCTTTTTGTTCCATAAAATACCAGTGGCTGTAGCTAATGTCCAGTAGCATGTGTAATGGTTTTGTGCATGCAGAATATGAGAATTTTTGATTATGCACTAACCCTCTAGTGACGTTTACTTTGAGTTTGGTGTGGAGGAAGTTTTCAAGGATCAAGAGAGAAGGATGATGTGATGTGATCAAGAAGATGAAAGAGCCTCAGCTTGGGGATGCCCCCGTGGGTCACCCAAGCATATTTCAAGAAGACTCAAGCGTCTAAGCTTGGGGATGCCCAAGGCATCCCCTTCTTCATCAACAAACTATCAGGTCCTCTCTAGTGAAACTGTATTTTAATTCCGACACATCTTATGTGCTTTACTTGAAGCGTCTGTTTGTTTTGGTTTTTGTTTTTTTTATTTTCATTCTCTGAATAAAATGGATCCTAGCATTCCTTTGTGGGAGAGAGACACGCTCCGCTTTTTCTTATGAATACTCATATTCTTCACTATTATTTGTTGAGTATTCTTCTATGTTACTTCAATACTATTAGCTCTTGTTTTTTATGCATCTCTTGTTAGAGCTGTTAGTTTTCTTATATTATACTCTCATATCTCATTGTTAAATACTTGGAGAGTTTATTTTTAGATAAGTTGATTGGTGTTTGGTTAAGAACAGAAAATGTTAAATGTGGTAGATGGTATGATGAAATGATACATAATCTTGTAGATCATTAAATTGTGTCACTTAAATCATTGTTGTTGTTTTGAGATATTAATATGCTTAATGGTAAACATGATGGTTTAGCAAAGTGGAATGATTAATGGTTGGTCTAGAAAACTTGAAGCTGTGCCACACTTAAATATCTAGTTGATAGCATAATGATATATGACTTCTAATGTTAAAAACAACCGTAATGACTTTGTGTTATGCGCTACGGTCGGGGTCCCAATAGTGACTTGTTCATTTGCCACAGTCCCTCATGGAGTGATTTTCATTATGCCTTGTAAGATCATATTTCTAGTTGGAATCTTTTTGCTTGTGAGTTCTAAGCTGCGGTTTTCATGGCACTTCCACCACCATAGTTGCTAGCCTCTTCGGTGCTTTGCATTGCCCTTTCTCACATTGAGAGTTGGTGCATACTTCGCGGGTTCATCCAAAACTCGTGGGAGATCTTTGTCATGTTCTCGTACACATAAGCCAAATATCTTCCTCAAAACATCCACCATACCTACCTACTACAGCATTTCCATAGCTGTTCCGAGATATATTGCCATGGAACTTTCATCTTACATTACATGACTTGTTGTCATTTATCATTTATATATTGCCTTGCATGATTCTTTACAGCTGATGTGTGGTTTTACCCATGTTACGCTAGATCATTGCATATCCTGCTACACTGGCAGAGGCACCGTTTCATACACTATGTTTTATTCCTTATGACTTCCTTGTATCAAAAGTGTGTTGTCATATTAGAATGTTTGCCCCTAAAAGTGAAAAGAGCCATGGAGGCCATCGAAAAGAGAAACATAAAAAGTAAAAAAAATGGAAAAATAGAAAAAAGAAAAAAAGAAAGAAAGAAAAATAAAAAGGGGGCAACATTACTACTCTTTATCCACACTTGTGCTCATGTTATAGCACCTGTAGTATTCATAGTCATCATTTGTGCTCATGATTAGCACCTTTACTCCATATGAGAGAGTCTTCATGTTCTACTTGTATAACTATGTGGGGAACTTTACATTATAGAACTTGGCTTGTATATTCCAATGATGAGCCTCCTCAAAAGTGCTCTAGGTCTTCATGAGCAAGCAAGTTGGATGCACCCCCACTAGTTCCATTGGAGAGCTTTCATACACGTATAGCTCTATGTGCATCCGTTGTGTGGCAATCACTACTCCTTGCATAGCTTCGATTGTAAGACTTCCTCTTGTCTAATGATCACTTTAAGTTGTGTGAGACTTTCTTCCGTCGGCCTTCCAAACCCCCCTTATTATTCTTTTAGCCACAACATCCTAGTGCCAGGAACCAACGCTGAACGCTTGCTTGTTTTTAAGTGAACAAATAGAGAGATGATTTTCTACGTGCATATTGTTATTGCTTGACTTGATCCTTTCACAAAGTTGTCATATGTGTTGGATGCATTAGATGATTATATTGTTATTCTTGAAGCTTAAATCATCTTTAATATCTACTTTGCACGGTTGATTGTTCTCTAGTATTGATTCATCGAAAGTTTTACTTTGTTCTTCCTACTTGTTTACTCATTACTCATTTGATATCAATATAAACTACAACTTTTATTCATTTGATCTCAATTTACATGCATTACATTATTATATGATCAAGATTGTGTGAAAGCATATCACTTCAGAAATTATTCTTGTTATCGTTTTACCTACTCGGGACGAGTAGAACTAAGCTTGGGGATGCTTGATACGTCTCCAACGTATCTATAATTTCTTATGTTCCATGCTTATATTATACCAATTGCTACACGTTTTATATACACTTTATATGGGTTTTAAGCATTTTCTGGGACTAACATATTAACAAGATGCCACAGTGCCAATTCCTTGTTTTCTGCTGTTTTTGGTTTCAGAAAAGTTGTTCAGGAAATATTCTCGGAATTGCACGAAACAAAAGCCAATACCCCTATTTTTCCAGGAAGCATCCAGAACACCGAAGAGGTCACGGAGGGGGGCCACAGGGCGCCCACACCTGGTGGTGGCGCGGGTCACCCCCTGCCGCACCGTACTGTGGTGTGGGGCCCACGGTCCTCCACCGACCTTGCCCTTTCGCCCATAAATACCCCCCGACGGGAAAACCCTTGGTACCCGAACACTTTTCCAGAAAACATTACGGAGCCGCCACCGTCGTCAACCCTAGTTCAGGAGGGTTCAGAAGCTCTTCCCGGCACCCTGCCGGAGAGGGGAATCATCACCGGAGGGCTCTACATCACCATGCCCGCCTCCGGACTGATGCGTGAGTAGTTCATCCTTGGACTACGGGTCCATAGCAGTAGCTAGATGGTTGTCTTCTCCTATTGTGCCATCATGTTTAGATCTTGTGAGCTGCCTATCATGATCAAGATCATCTTTATGTAATGCTACATGTTGTGTTTGCTGGGATCCGATGAATATTTGAGTACTATGTCATTTGCTTCATAATATATCTTGTGAGTGTGTTATTTATGATCTTGCATGCTCTCCGTTACTAGTAGATGCTCTGGCCAAGTAGATGCTTGTGACTCCAAGAGGGGGTATTTATGCTCGATAGTGGGTTCATGTCTCTATTTAATCTGGGGGAGTGACAGCAACCTCTAAGATTGTAGATGTACTGTTGCTACTAGGGATAAAACAGTAGTTCTTTATCTAAGGATATTTGTGCTACTTACATTACACACTTAACTTAATGCAATAATCTGTTGCTTGCAACTTAATACTGAATGGTGTTACGGATGCTATCCTGAAGGTGGATTATTAGTCATAGATGCAGTTGGATGACGGTCTATGTATCATGTTGTAATGCCCAAATGAATCTCACACTAGACATCATGACTTGTATATGCATTGTTATGCAGTTCTTTATTCTGTCAATTGCCCAGCTGTAATTTGTTTACGCGCATGTATGCTATTATTATTTATGGAGAGACACCACTAGTGAACTGTGGACCCCGGTCCTTTTTCCTTAAACTGATAATACAATCTACTGCAATCCTGTTACTTCCATTCTCTGCAAACAAACATCATTTTCCACACATACGTTTAATCCTTTGTTACAGCAAGCCAGTGGGATTGACAACCTCACTGTTAAGTTGGGGCAAAGTATCTTGGTTGTGTTGTGTGCAGGTTCCACGTTCGTGGTTGACACCGGTAGTGCGCCCTGCCAAGGTCAACCGCAACAACCTTCAGAAGAATTCTAGTTTCCTACTGGATTGATAAACTTGGTTTCACAACTGAGGGAAATTTCCTGCTGCACTACTTCATACCTTCCTCTTGGGGTTTCCCAACAACACCTCACCGGTGCATCAACGGGGTTATTGATGGCCTCCGGAAGGAGCTTGAGCTGCAAGGGCGGAATCTCCGCTATCGCGACATCCAGCTGACGGAGGCGGGCCAGGCCAAGGAAGACCTTGAGGGCGTGCTTGCCCAGGAACGGGCCAACTCCCAATCTCTCCTGAAGAAAACTGAAGAAGCCGGCCAGAAAGTGTCGACGCTGGAGGATTCCTTGAGGAAGCTGGAGCGGGAGATGGTGTAGATGAAGGAAAGCAACCGGCTTCTGATGGATTCTCGCGATCGGGCTTCAGGTGAGTTGTCCGCTCTCCGGAACTCGAACACGGAAGGTTTTGCTTTGCTTGCCGGGGCATGCGATGGTCTCTGTCGCCGGGTGTCCCAGCTGAGCCAGAAAACAGCCCCCGACCTTCTTGAACCAGACCGCCAGAGTCTGCCTGCTTTTGCCGCCCTCATAAAGGAGAAGGCCAACGAAGTGCACGCCGCAAGAACGCGCTCGCCCTTCAGCTGGGAATGATAAATTCCCAGTGAGCAGGCACACCGCAGCCTTGGTGATGGCGGCGTTCGTCGACGCCAACCCGTCAGCCACCATGACGGACTGGGCCGGCGCATCTCCGTCCCCCGAAGCCTGCTAGAAGATGAAGGCTCAAGCTGCAGTAGTGGCGGGAAAGGAGTTCCCCCGTCATCCTTCAACCAGGAAGTCGTCTGATCGCCATGCTGCCAACAAATGATAAACTTTGCGTTAATTCGTTGTGCTACAATTTGCCTTATTGTAACAGTCTAGAACTTAATGACTTTGCTGCTTTGCTTTGTTTTCACAAGCGCTTTTAATTTGTCTTTGCTGTTGCTGCTGTTCTCCACGTCCTTGAGGGACCCTCTGGCCTGGAGGCATGCAAGCGAGGCCTCGACTGATCGAGCATGCACTCTCAAGCCCCGCAGTTACCCTGAAGGGCCGCTCACCCTGATGGTGCGCTCGCTCCCAAGTGGTATTTTGGCAGTTCATGCCGCTTGCTACCCCCGGGAGAGCCGCTACCTCGCGAGTGCTCGCACGACGGTCAAGCCTTTGCCTTCGCTAGCCGCTAGCGTACTTTGCATCGATCTTATCCACGAAAAGACATGATTCACGAGAGATGAATGGGTTTGTCGGGATAACTTATCTTTTATTCATGACAGAAGTTCTTGAGCGATAGCCTGATGCTTCCGGGTACATCTTGTCGCATAGTGATCCTTTCCGGGTACAAGTTTCAGCAAATCTCAAAGGATCATACAAGGTGGTGCGTCGATGGCTTCTTCCGCTCGGAAGCAGCAGTCGACCAACCTCCACAGCTCTTCCAGGGTTGTGATTAGCCGGGTGTTCAGCTTCATGCGCATCCTTGCGTCCCGTACGTTCATGTGGAAGAGGAGAATGACGCGCTGCTCCAGGGAGTCTGTGGTGACAACCCTGTCCGCGACAACTCGGAACCTCCAGACGAAATGGCGCAGCTTCTCTCCTTCCATCTGCACCAGGCGGTGTAGATCGAAGACCGACGTCGGGAATGGAGTGCAGCAGGTCATGAGGTGCTGGCTCGTTTGTCCTTCCATGTCTTCCCGAGAACGGCGCCTAGGATTGGAGCTCTGGCCAGCATCTTCCTCGGGCTGCTCCATGGGTTGCTTGCCGCGGAGGTCTTCAGTTTGCCCCCTCCCGGGGACAGTGACTCGGGGTCGTCAGCGCGGACCTCGGTGTTAGTGACGACGACTTCGGTTTCGACGATGCCCGCATGGCTGGCGGAGGCAGAGACGAAAGAGTCGTGGCACTGGAGAGCGAAGTTTAGCACGCTCGCCAAGCTAGAGATCCAGGCCCTCGCGCAGAGGTCGGTCTTGCAGAGGTCCGGAGGGTAGGAGAGGAGAGCTCGCGCGGCTCCCAAGGCCTCTTTCAGCCCCCGACCTTGCTGGAGCGTGTGTCGGGCTTGCTCCCCGGAAGCTTCTCCGGCTTCGGACATGGCGCCGGCTGGTTGTCGGCGGAGATCTTGTTCTTGTTCACGAAGAGAACGTGCCTTTTTTCAAGGACGCTGGTCCTGAAGCCGATATTGCCGTTGATGAAGATCTCAGCGCAGGTCTTGACGAAGAAGAACTCGACGTGGATCTTGGCGAAGAAGAACTCGACGCAGAACTTGACAAAGATCTCCGAGTCGATGAAGACGAGATCAGCGCTTGCGCCCCCTACCTGGTGCGCCAGATGTCGTGTCTCGAATCAGGGACACCGGGGATGCGAGGCACCCCCTTTGTAGATTGGGTAGGGGCGCGAAGGAGGCTGGAAACGTCTCCCGGGAGACGATCGTCGGACAAGTTCCTCTCTTGCTCTCCGATCTCGACGTGGTATGCAAACAAGGAAAGCACACAACGATCTACCCAGGTTCAGGCCGCCCGAAGGCTAACAGCCCTACTCCTGCATGTCCGGATAGATGGTTGAATCATGGTGTGGCTACAATGGTGTTTCCCGGCGAGGTACCCGGCAGGGTGCTCCGACTAGAGGAAGGGGGAGGACAGATCCTTGCCCGGAGGAGATCACCTTCCTTCCCTTCCTCCTTCTAGTCTAGCTTGGTGGTTGTCTTCTACCTTGGATCGCCGGTCCGTTCTTGGCTAGAGCTTGCTTACTCCTTAAGCTAGCTTGAGCCGGTCCTTTCTCCTCCATGCCCTTGGTCCTCCTTTTATAGGGAAAGGGGGTACCACAGAGATCATGCAAGGAGCGTGAGGGGTTCTTGGCGGGAAGCAACCCCTCTCCGTGGTGGAGACGGCGACGTGGCCTCTTCTCCTCCAAGTATCCGTCTTTGGGTGGTTGAGATCTCTGGCGCCTTTGGGGAAAGCGGCTGGCGCGGGCTGACAGCGGGTAGGTGGTGTCCCCTGGCCGCGCCTTGCTTCCCAAGCCTTCTAGGGGCTTCCACCATGCTCTGGAAGGTGGTAGAAACCTTATCTTCTCGTCGTACGGTCTTGCACCCGAGAGGGAGCTCGGGCCCGCCGGGGACTCGCGCTCTCGGGGTCTTCGGTTCCTTCCGGGTCGTAGGAGGCCAGGGGGTCCTGCGCACCCGGGAGGTCCTGTATGACGCGGCTGCGCCCGCCAGGCCTTGCGTCGAATCTTGGCCTTGTTCATCATTGTGCTGGGCCCACAGGCGGTGGACCCACCTAGGCAGCGCTAGGGGAACCCCATGTCCCACTGCTGCGACATATAATGAACCTTATAAAGATACATCTGTTTCTCCTATAACTAAAAGTATTGAAGTTAATACTGTTGATCACATTATCCCTGAGCCTTATATTGAAAAAATTCCTTTTCCTGTTAAAATGAAGGAACATTCTATTACGGCTAGTGTTGTTAACAAAAGTACAAAGAAAGCTATAGAACCTGATGAACAAATTAATATTGAACCTTTTGTAGCAATAGTAAAAGATCTTGTTACTGGAAATGTGGAAGATGAGTATATTATATTTTGTGAGGATGCTTCTAATATTGTTTCACATCCTAAAAGTTCTAGGAAAACTAGTGTGCCTGTGCTTTCTGTTAGAATTGGTGATCATTGCTATTATGGTTTATGTGATATTGGTGCAAGTTCAAGTGCTATTCCTTATGAGCTTTATAAAGAAATTATGAATGAGATTGGTCCTTGTGAACTTGAAGAAATTGATGTGGTTATTCAACTTGCTAATACAGAAACTATCTCTCCAATTGGTATTGTTAGAGACGTTGAAGTTTTATGTGGAAAGACTAAATATCCTGCTGATTTTCTCGTACTTGGTTCAGTTGCTAGTAAGACTTGTCCTATTATTTTTGGTAGACCTTTTCTGAATACTTGTGGTGCTGTTATAGATTGTAAGAAAGAGAAAATCTTTACTAAGTTTGCTGGTGATTCATATGAATTTAATTTTTCGAAATTTTCTAAAGCTCCTTATGAAACCGAATTACCTAATGAGGACTTTAAAATTGAACAACTTGCCTCTATTGCTCTTGCTCCTAACAATGTTTTGCAGCAATATATGGAAGATCATGAAAGTGAAGTCTTTAGGGAAGAAAGGAATGAGCTTGATGAAATATTCCTTCGTCAACCTATATTGAAACACAATTTACCGGTGGAAGATTTGGGTAAAACACTCCCACCTAGGGAGGATCCTATCTTTGATTTAAAACCTTTGCCTGATAATCTTAAGTATGCTCATAATGATGATAAGAGAACATCCTGTTATTATTAGTGCTAACCTTTCAGGAAAAGAAGAAGAAAGATTATTGGAAGTATTGAAGAAACACCGTGGAGCTATTGGTTATACTCTTGATGATTTAAAAGGGATTTCTCCTACTATATGTCAACATGCTATTAATATGTAGCCTGATGCAATGCCAGTTGTTGAACATCAATGTCGTCTAATACCCAAGATGAAGGAAGTGGTAAGAAATGAGTTATTGAAACTTCTTAATACTGGTATTATTTATCCTATTGCTGATAGTAGATGGGCAAGTCCTGTGCACTGTGTCCCTAAGAAAGGAGGAATTACTGTTGTGCCAAATGAAAATGATGAACTTATTCCTCAAAGAGTAGTAGTTGGTTATAGAATGTGCATTGATTTTAGAAAGGTTAATAAAGTTACTAAGAAAGATCATTATCCCTTGCCTTTTATTGATCAAATGTTAGAGAGATTGTCTAAGAAAACTCATTTTTGCTTTCTTAATGGTTATTCTGGGTTCTCTCAAATTGCTGTTACAGCGCAAGATCAAGAGAAAAGCACCTTTACTTGTCCTTATGGAACTTATGCTTATAGACGTATGCCTTTTGGTTTATGTAATGCTCCTGCTACTTTTCAAAGATGCATGTCTGCTATTTTTCATGGTTTTTGTGAGGAAATTGTGGAAGTATTCATGGACGATTTATCTGTCTATGGAACTTCTTTTGATAATTGTTTGCACAACCTTGATAAAGTTTTGCAGAGATGTGAAGAAACTAAACTTGTTCTTAATTGGGAGAAATGCCACTTTATGGTTAACGAAGGAATTGTTCTTGGACATAAAATTTCTGAAAGAGGCATTGAAGTTGGTAGAGCTAAAGTTGAGACAATTGAGAAAATGCCTTGCCCCAGAGATGTTAAAGGTATTCGTAGTATTCTTCGTCATGCTAATTTCTATAGAAGGTTTATTAAAGATTTCTCTAAAATTTCAAAGCCTCTTACTAATCTTCTCCAAAAAGATGTACCATTTGTTTTTTATCATGATTGTAAGAAGCTTTTGAAACTTTAAAAAAGGCTTTAACAAGTGCTCCTATTGTTCAACCACCTCATTGGAATTTACCATTTGAGATTATGTGTGATGCTAGCGATTTTGCTGTTGGTGCTGTTGTTGGATAGCGAATAGATAAGAAGTTGAATGTTATTCATTATGCTAGAAAGACTCTTGATTCTGCTCAAAAGAATTATGCTACAACTGAAAAAGAATTTCTAGCTGTTGTTTTTGCTTGTGATAAATTGAGACATTATATTGTTAATTCTAAAGTTACTATTCATACTGATCTGCTATTAGATACCTTATGGAAAAAAGGATGCTAAGCCTAGACTTATTAGATAGATATATATCAGATTTGAGAAATGAGATATCTGGTTTACTTTCAGAGATGTCATACTTGTCAATGAGCACATCATGCTTCTTGAAATATATCTTGGAGATCTCATCAGCGCAGTGCATTGCTCCTTGAATAGACATAGAGGCTGCCCCGATGCTCTTTTCGTTTTTGATCTTGATGGACCTGTCAGCATGTACAACCTGGCCATGTGCAAATGCAAACTCTGTAGCCTCTATACTGAATGTATTGTCCGACAGATGTCGACGCACATGGAAATCCATTCATTATCAGGTTTCTTCTCAATTTGCAACCTGAATACACCAATAGTAGGTCTCTCAGGACTACATATTGGTTTGGTGAAGCACTTGGAAGCCTTTTCACTTTCCTATTGCTCTTCTTCAAATATCTGCTGCTCGGGAGTGCTAGCAAAGACATCAACGAACACACTTGGGCAACCATCCATTCTGTCATCATGGACATCGAACACTGGCAGTCGCTCTACTGCCTGAAACTGCAGTAGGTTATGGCAGTAACAGACATGGGTGGGTGTGAGTGTGTCTCATTTGCGAATGCCTTCCTCATGTACTTGGAGGTTTTTTTAGCTTCCGGTGTCTTGCTTAAGGACTTCAGAAGTTCTTCACCTTCTAGTTGCTCTTCATAGGCCTGCTGCTCGGGAGTGCTAGCAAACACATCAACAAGTGAATTCTAGCAGTCCTCTTGTTGCGTCATCATAAGCATCGAACACCGACTGAGGAACAACTTGCTCTAAGGGATAATCTGCCGGAAGAGTAAAGTAGTTGTTCTCGGTTCCATCTGCTAGGATTATGCTTTGTTGAGTGAGATTACTGAAACCATATGGTTGTGGCATTCCATCACGATGTTGCTTAATGAGATTGGTACTTCCACCGTGCATACAAGAGCTCTGAACTGGATTTGGATGCCCGTAGCAGTAGTTCTCATAACCGGATCCTGGTTTGGCATTTCATCAAACATATGCAAGGCAGGAGAATCAGAAGTAGCACCTTGTTGAAATTCTGGCTGCCAACCGTAGCTCTTGTCTAGATCAAGTACCAGACTTGGTGCAGGGGCGAAGTGGTAGGTGGAGCAGGCGTAGCCCATGGAGAGGATCTCCGGACCCTGCTGCTTGTGGACGAGCTTATTGCCGTTTATGGACGTGCCGCTGGTGTCTGTGCCCCTGGTGAGGTCGCCCCCGGGCACCTGAACAGGGGCATCGCGAAGTGAACGGCGTTGCCGCTGAAGGTGCAGTAGTAGCGCGGGGTCGCGTCGTCGCCTTCCTCCATCTCGCAGCCTCCCTCCTTGTGCTGTTGCAGCTTGGGTCGGCCACAGAGAGAACTCCATAGGCAGATGGCGCCATAAAACTCGCCGAAGGCGGATACGGGCGATTGGGTGGCCGTCGGCGTTGTCGTTTCAAGCGGTCTTGACGGTGGTCCAGTCCCTGGAGAAATCGAAGCCGGACTCCTCGGACACCTCCGAGAGGTCCATGGGCACGGCCGCGGCGAAACGGGACTCGTCGGCGGCGGCGCCAAGGTGAAACAACCTCTGTTGCGCGAGCCGCTCCATGAGCTCGATCCACTAGGGCCAGGGGTGCACCAGCTCCACCTCTCTCCACAGCACCTCCGCCACGCTCATACTCTCCACCTCCTACTCTCCTACGGTCGCCACCGCGTCGAGCTCAACATCCTTCTCCGGCTTGCCGGTGAAGGCTCTAGCGTCGGCGGAGCAGCGTCTGGTGGCGGTGGAGGCGTGGAGGTCGGCGCCAGGACTGGATGCGGCGCAGGGCGGCGTCACGGGCGGAGAGGTCGGAGGAGCGGGAGGGCGGTTGTGGCGGCTGTTATGGACGAGGGAAAAAAATCCGGCGGGAGGGGGAGGTACGACGGGGGTTGGACGAAAACGAGGCGGACCGCTGCGTGACAGGATACGGAACAAAACCTTCTTTTTAGATAGGAGAGATAAACGGCGCTTCATTTGGTTCACTAAATCTCCGGGAATCAAATCGAAAGGAAACGGTAAAGGTGAGCAATTGTCCAGCGTGAAATCCGTCCGAAGCTTGAAGACAGGCTGACGTCATCGCTGACTTCAGCACTTTTCTTTTTCTGTTTTTCTATTTTCTTTATTTCTCTCATATCTTTTGATTTGAGACTCCACATTATGTCAAATAAATTCCAAAAATTTGTAAAAACAATATTTTTGTGTTAGAACAATTGTGGGCATGTTTTGAACAGTTTTCAAAATTAATAAATTTGAAATATTGATTGAATACAAATTTAACACTTTATGTCCAATTTGAAATTAGATCTTAAATAAATTTATTTGTGGCTAAATAAAAATTACAAAAATACCATAATTACATATGTTTGAAACTAAGTTATCTTAAACTCCATTTTCAAATAAAAATCATTTTTGGCTTTAGTAAAATAACATTCCAAACATATTTGAAAGTAAATGGGAAATATAATGGACTCGTTTTCGAACTAGCATACTTTTTGTAAATTTAAGTGATAAAACATTTGAAACTCCATAAATAAATTTGGGAATTATTATATCTTTATTTCATTTCCTATGTTGAAATTATTTATAAAAATCATTTTATATTTTGAAGGTTGATGAAATATTTTAATAAAATGCTTTTTGGATAACTAAGAAAACTATGAAATCTATAAAGTTTTAAAGATATAAACTATAGAGTTGTAATTTCCAAAACTATGTTTTGAACTCAGGTAAAAGAATGAAAACCACTTTAGCAAATAGACCATGTTTTAATTAAGTTTAAAACATTTTGTAAGGTGGCATATTTTAGATAATTAGGCACTTTGCAAATATGGTTTTAGGGTTTAATAAATAGCCAAGGGAAAGTGTTAAAAATCAAATAATTAGAAAGAAACATTTTATTACTTGAAAATGGTTTCGATAGTTTGTAAATCATTTGTCAAATTATATATTGAGGTTTTAAGAAATACAATGGATAATAAAATATTTAACTTGAAACAACTTTTGAAAATAGTGATTACTTGAGATATTGAAATATTAAACTATTTGAAGATGCTTGAAGTCTTTTATAGTTGGTTTTCTTATGCATTTAATGTTTTTATTTTAATCAAAAACAAAAGTTTAATTTTTTTAGTGATTTTTGAACATTCCAAAGTATTGGGATGTTACACTCACCTTGCACTCTTGGGCATAATCTAGGGGAAGCCGTCACTTCTTTTGTCCAGGTAATCATCTGAAAAACAATAAACAACATTAAGGAAGCAGGCTCTCGGGTATCAGTTTGGCCGGCTCTTACTGGCGGCCCGTTCATAACCCGGCCATCGCTTTGCGACTTTCATCCCTGAGACTTTGACTCTTTTCTCTTTCTTTAATCTTCTTCTCAACTATCGGTCAACCTTCCTGGTCAACGACATATTTAATGCATATCCCCTCACGGGAATCGAGGAGACAATAACCACCTCGGGGAAGTCTAGATTCTGTCAGGCATTATCTCTACAGAATGGATCTTGTCCGATTGGATCTTGTCCCCTGAAACAATCATTATGTTTTTATCTTTCCTTTCTTACCCCTAGGTCAAACCGCCAAAGGTCTATAAATAGGGTGTCGGGGTGAAAAATGCAGTCACTCTATCCCCCCGTACGTCCACTTCGTCTTCTACCTCGAGCTCTCTGTTCCAGTTCATCTTCCCGAGCTTGAGCTTCCCAAGCTGTTCATCTTCAAGATCCGAACGAAGAACTCCCCCGTGCACATCTTTCGCACGCGCAGATCGGATCCTTCCTCCAACCTCCATCTCTCGGTAAGCACCTAATCCATCTCGCATTTCCATTCTGAACGCATTCCCTCGGATAAACTTGTCATGTTCTTCACGTTCTTGATGTTCTTCCTTTTAACTTGATTTTCCGAGGCACCTTAGATCCATTTTGATGCTTACTATCCTTCTTACTGTTTTTCGCTGTTCACATCTTGACGTTTCTTCTTCTCAGAATTTCTCTAATAAACTGGATCGTGTTCTTCACTCTTGCTTTTCCCTTCTATTTTCAGTGACCTTTTAGATCCATACTGATTTTCTTCTTCTGTCCATTTGTTGTTCGCAGGTCCTCTTCACCTCTGATCTCCATGATGGGAACGAAACATGCTTCCCAGCGTGTCCCGAAGAAGAACAAGAAAACAGCCGGAGCCGGCTCATCTACCGCCGCCATTGCTGAAAAGGCAAAACGGAAGATAGCTTGTAACTGGAGCAGATCTTTGATGACTGAACTCCGGCTTAAGGAGCTCATCGACCTTGGTCTCCTCCCGCCTAAGTCTGAAATCTCGTGGAGAGTGCCGGATACCGAAGACACCCGGCCTCAACCTGACCAAGGTGAAGTAGTGGTCTTTGCCGATCATATCACCCGGGGATTTCGCCCCCCGGGTTCTCTTTTCTTCCGCCAAGTCCTAGAGTATTTCAAGATCCGGCCCCTGGACATTGCGCCTAACTCGGTGCTTAATTTATCCCACTTTGTGATGCTATGCGAGGCTTATCTCGGCATGGCACCCAGTCTTCCTTTATTTCTTGAGTTCTTTTACTGCAAACCACAGAGGGGGAACAGTGAGGGCCCCCTGGTTGTCTGCGGGAGAGTCACTATCCAGCGCTGGAGGAATGTTATCTTCCCGGCTGTCGTTCTAAACTCGCACCCCAAGGACTGGCTGAAGAGCTGGTTTTACTGCAAGGCGAAGACGCCGGATGGTGAGCTGGTCCTTCCGGGTTATGGCGCGGACCGCCTAACCATGAATGACAATATGAACACTTTTGCTGACGAAGAAACCCGGGCTGCTCTGGAGCCTTTGGTGTCCGGGGTCAACGCCTTTCTTGCCCATGGCTTGACCGGCACTGACTTGGTGAAATGCTGGATGGGATAGCAGGTGCAACCACTCGCCATCTGTCCGGCTTTGATGTGTAAGTACTCCGGGTCCCCTGATGACCCGAGGAGATTCAACAACTCCGTCCCCTCCTTAGATGCTTTGATAAAGGTCATCCGGAAGATCATGAGCGAGACTCCGGCAGACCTTCCTACTTATGGGCTGGCGCCTTTCTCGGCCTTGAACCCTATGCCGGCTGTAAGTATGATGCTTTCTATTTCATGTTGTATCCCAAGATGTCTTTCTTTCTGTAACTTGCCCTGGCTTTGCTTGTTTTAGGCTGATGACCCCTGGTGGGCCGCCGAGATTCCGGCTTCCCCCGAGGATGCTGAGGCGTCTGAGGCCAAGGAGGATCAGGTGGAGGTTGAGGCTGGAGGCGCAGGCGTGGAAGCCGGCGCCGAAGAAGAAGAAGAGCAAGAACAAGAAGAAGGAGGTGAGCCAAACTTTATCAGCCGGCTTTTCCTTGAACTGTTGGAGGCCGATCTTCAAGATAGTGGGCCAACTCTTAACGCAAAATCGCGTATGTCAGATCCTGTCCTCCCCTCCACGAACCCGGCTCCTCCAGCTCTGAATAGGAAACTCAGATCCGATGCTGCCAAGGTAGCTATAACACTCTTAACTTTACTTGTCTTTCTTCAATATGTGCTGACTTCGATTTTCATAGGAACAAGCGGCAATCCGCCGCCAACATCGCCGGCTTCGGTCCTCTGACTCCGACGAGCCTCTATCTGAAGGTATTACTTACTTCCCGACTCCTCGCCGGGTTAAGTCTCCACAAAGACATCCTTCTGTACTATATCCTTTAGCCGGGATTCCACGGAAGGCTAAGTCCCAGTCTCTCTCAGCTTCTTCAGATTCCAGCAGCGACCTGTTCGCCGACTTCCCTGTGAACGAGGGGTAAGACTTGTTTGCCTCTAGTTGTAATACTTGACTTGTTTTACTTGTCTAACATCCTTCCCTTTCTCGGAGCTCGCGCTGCTCCGGCTTCTAACTCGACTCCTCCTGAGCCGGTTGATGAGTCTCTCCGAGCTCAAGAAGGCCATACTGATAAGCCGGCCTCGCGCCCAGCTTCGCCTCTGTCCCGGGATGAATAGACCGCTACGTCCCTAGACGTGGAGATAACCGGCTACAAGCAAGGTGAAATGCCTTCCGGCTCCCGTCTGACCAAGACCACTCAGCCGAAGTCTACGCCGGCTAAGTATCCTCGGGGGAAGGCTCCTTTGTCCAGCGCCAGCTTCCAGTCTTATAAAGACTCGGACTTAACTGCTCTCTTCGGAGAATTCCAATGGCGCATCGGGGAGCACCAGAAGGCGGAGGACAACGTGATTGCTGAGCTCCAAGATAAATTTGAGGTGTGTGAATATACCTCTCCTAGTCCCCAAGTGCCGAGTTATCAGCTTGCGATGACTCGGGACTTCTTATAATTTGTCTTTTCTTTTCTGCACATGTAAAATTAACTTCGATGAGTAGTCCCCAAGAGTCGGATCTGCAGCTTGCTGCGTTCCGAATCTTCCTTTAGGTTAATTCTGCTTATTTATCTTTCAACTGAGTAGTCCCCAAGAGTCAGATCTATTGCTTGCAATGCTCCGGGTCTTCTTGTTGAACCCTCTTTGTTTAAACTTGTAAAACTTCAACTGAGTAGTCCCCAAGAGCCGGATCTACAGCTTGCTGTGTTCCGGGTCTTCCTTGAGAACCATATTGTCATCCTAGCCTCAAATTGAGTAGCCCCCAAGTTGCCGGGTTTCAACCTGCAGCAACCTAGGACTTATAACAATTTGAGCTCTTTAACTATTTTTTCTGCAATTTCTTTCATCTCTTGACTATCTTTTCATCTCGATTTTTCCAGGACCTAGCTCAACAACATGATCACGCTCTCAGCTTGGTGAAGGAGGAGCGGAAGACTGAAGCCGGCAAGCGGGCCGAGCTTGAAAACAAGATTGAAGAACTAGAAAGCAAGCTCGGCCAAGCTGCCAAAGAGAACTCCCAACTTCGACGGGATATTGAACAACATGAGACGAGCTAGACCGACCAGCGCGATAAGCTACAGGAGGATCTGAAGGCCTCTAATGATAAATTTTATAAGCTTGTCGCTTTTATTACTGAGATGGTGACTTCCGTCTTTGGTAAGTTAACTTGTTTTCTGCCTCCTTTGTTTCTTTGCATACTTCTGGCTTTATTCGGCTAAAAATATGTCTCTTTTGACTTAGGGAACTGGAGCCCTATCTGCCAGCTTGAGCCGGAGATGAAACTCAAGGCCACCTACCCCCTTGTGCAGCAATGGTAATATGGTGCTGGCAAGGCGATGATGTCTTGTCACGGATGGGAGAAGCCCCCAACTAGTCAGATCAAGTTCTTGCAGGCTCTCAATGTGCGGCCGGCTTGGATTGAGAGCTGGCGAAGGTCCGTGGCCCGGCGAGCTTCCATGCGCATACTTGCTCTGGCGAAAGCATATTATCCGGCTATAGACACGCAGCTGTTCACCCGGGGCTGGCCTTCTCTTAAGAGTGATGGGACTCCTTTCACCCGGGAGGATGTCACTGCCATTGATGAGACGACCTGTCACCATGCCACCTTGCTGACGGACACGTTGAGCTTGAGCTCCTTTCAGCCTGGATACATTGCCGAAGGTAAAAAGTTATATCCTAAGGACCCGGCTGAAGATGGATCCGAGCTATCGCGCGCCACTCCCTGTTGAGCCGGACACTGTTCCGGCTTCGGGAACTCCCGCTATGCCGGCTCCTCCTCGTCCGGCTGTTTCAGACGAAAGGTTCCCCAGCGTGTTCGAAATTTGCTGGGAAGAGGCTGAAGGTGTATCCCGCAAGAAATCTAAGAAGAAATCTGGCGCGTCAAGCTCATCTGCTCCAGCCCCCAAGACTCCTGCTGTTCCTTCTTCAACTGACCCGGCAGTGTAATCCGGCTTGTAATACTCTGAGATACTTCGTGATGTCCTGCAATAAAATATTCTTTTGGCCTGTACGGCATGTTATAGGTTAGCTGAAACTCTTTACTAGCTATACCTGTTCTGGTGCGCCTTCGTGCGCTTTGAAGACTTTGCTTGTTAATGATATCCACCTTTTGTGAAATCTGCAAGTCTTTTTGGTTTCGATGACCCTTTTGGTTTCTTTAGCTCTCTGCAAAGTCGGTTTTCTCATGACATCTCTTGTGCATAAACTCCTAAGCAATTCAGGGTCTGCTAAGTCCCCATGGGCATCAAAGTCAGATTGAAAGCCGGGTTCTAGCATCCGGTTCATATATTATGTGAGAATAACGTCAAACCTGCAGGCAAGTATAACCAAGAATAGTTGTGGCGTCTCTTGCCGGGTTTTGAGTTTGTAACTTAGAACTTTTTTAGTTAGTAAGCCCCCAAGACCCTGATCACATGTAAAATAAGGGCTCACTCTCGCATCATGTGGGGTGAAAAGACAATACTCTTTCTTTAGAGGTGCCTGCCTCATTTCATTGATCATATAATATGTACATAGCTAGCAAGCCGCCTCATTAAAAACCTTCCAGTCCCCTTAGGTACCCTGGTAAGGAAAAGAGCGCGTCTGAAACCTGCTGCTTTTAAACTGGAAAGATACAAAAAGGTGGAGCTCTCTCATCCGGGAGCTCACAAAACCTAAGTGTAGTAAGGTCTAAGCTCTGCTATGTTCTGATGACTCCCAAGTGCAGGAGATCAATTGTAGTACCTTTCGAATAGAAAAGGTTGTCGAACCCACGAGGAGCTGAAGGTATTGGTTAGTAAGAATGATAGATAAAACAATGAAAGATGCAAGTGTTTTGGGGGTTTTTGGTTGTATGGTTGCAAATAAAATAAAAGTGCAGAAAGTAAATAGTAGCAGTTGAAAGCTCTCAGTGAGAGAAAAGCCCAATCCTCTATGTGGCAAGAGGACAGGCTCAAGTGATGTGTGTCTTATATTTGGAAAACGTTCCCGAGGGCGGCATGGATATAACTAGGCATATAGATTTATTAAACAACACGTTGAATATCTTGTCAAGTTTTAATCTTGTTTAGGACGGAGCCACAACTTAGGTAAAGCTAAACAAATAAACTAAACCCTCTTATGATGGATCATGTGGCTAAGCAAATGACCGCACAAGAATTATTAAGACATAATGTCCCACCATAGCATTACACTCTAAGGTCCCCGATATTAATACCCCATAATAATAACTTCATGACTCATTCTCAGGTTTCTTGTCCCCCCAAGTCTTCCTCATTTCATTATACTACGGTGTTCTCCTATGAGCCCATATAGGTGAAGTGTTATGTAGTCGACGTTCGCACAACACCATCATAGAATCATATAAAAAGATAAACACTAGACAAAATACCAACACATGTCATATATAAATCATTGCCAATTCATCCTATGCCCTCAGGAACATACGGGAACTACTCACAACGTGCAAACATGATCATATTCAGTGGCATAAGTGGTACAACACAATCTGAAAATATAACTTCACCACCAAATAATGACAAGTGCTCAATCACAAACATGAATAGTAGCACAAAACAACTATCTAGGGTATAGCAACTCTCAAACTACGAGGGGAACGGAGTGGATCACGGAGATGATGATGGAGAGGGTGTTGGTCTTGGTGATGGTGATGATGGAGATGCCTCCTCCCACGCCAAGGTGGAGAGGTGATGACGGTGACGATGATTTCCCCCTTCTCCAGAGCTCCGGAGCAGTAGGATCTGACCCCCCTCGGAGGGAATCAGGAGTTTCGCCGCCACGGCGGCCTCGGATGGTCTGAGGAAAAATTAGGGCGTAGGTTTTCGGAGGAGACGGAGGTCGTGGTAAAAAGCCCCAGGCGAGGAAGTGCCCGAGGCTCCACTTAGTGGGCCCCACGCGGCCAACGAATCTGGCCGCGTGGGCCCCCCTCTTTTGGGCCTCGTGGCTCTTCCCTCTTCGATCTTTTGCCCCCTCTGGTTCTCCTGATGCAAAAACGACTGTGCAACTTTCCTTTTTCGATTTGGGTTCCTGTAGCTCCTGAAACAATAAAAACAAGAAAAGGGGGGGTTTTCTGCCTCCCAGATATTAAATACCAGAAATAGGGACTTTGTATGAAAGTCCCCAAAATCATCTAAAACATGTAAAACATTGATATAATAGTTCCAATAACATTCTAATATGACGATATAAGTTGTATAAATGATGATATAAAATGCACGTATCAACTCCCCCAAGCTTAAACCTTTACTCGTCCTCGAGTAAGTAAGGACATAGATCATTACATGCATCAATGGACTTATGGTTGATAAATAAATACGGGCATAGTATTATCATCATGTTCAGTTGTAAAGTAAGATAAATGGAACTAAAACTCATACACATGTGGGCAATATAAGTAGAAGCTCTAGCAATCACCCCTTACTTTTGAAAATAGAAAACCATTGAATGTTGGACAATTGAACTAAACTCTTATTCATAGTCTTTTACCAATGCATTTGCTCTCATTTGCAAGCACTATACTCTTTTATGCTTTGCTGAAATTTAAAGACAAGATAAACTCTCATGGGATAAATAGTTAGAGGAAGACAAATGAAAGGATAAATATGATATTGCTTATCACCTTGCCTCTCTAGTCACTAGTACAAACTTAAGTCATGGATATTTCAATCAAGTTCTAATGCTCAGCACAACCTTTGTCTAACAATTTCTATGGCTAACCGAATCCTCGGGTGCCCACCTTTTCATTCACTTTTAAAGAGCATAAGTATTGAAACATCCATGATCATTAATTTGCTCAAAAGATACTAAAGTCCAGCAAGGGTGTTTCATATTTCCTTTCATTAACCTTCCTAAATATTTATTCTACAAGACCACATCTTCACCTTAAACTTTTATACTTCATGTCATATTGACTTATTCTTTCACCTATTCTATTGATGAGATAATTCTAATAGTGTCCAACATACTCAAGTTAACCAAGTTCAAGGAAAGATGTGACTGAAACTTCTAAATATACCACGCACATTTGCATGAGTGTTACCCATATATCTCCAAAACAAGAGACCCATGAATGACACTGATACGTCTCAAACTTATCTATAATTTCTTTCGTTCCATGCTTATATTATACCAATTGCTACATGTTTTATATACACTTTCTATCATTTTTATGCATTTTTTGGGACTAACCTATTAACAAGATGTCACAGTGCCAGTTCCCTGTTTTCTGCTGTTTTTGGTTTCAGAAAAGTTGTTCTGGAAATATTCTCGGAATTGGACGAAACAAAAGCCAAAGTCCCTATTTTTCTCGGAAGGGTCCAGAAGACCGAAGAGCAATCGAAGAGGGGCCACAGGCCAGCCACACCTGGTGGTGGCGCGGCAACCTCCTTGGCCGCGCCGCCACGTGGTGTGGGGCCCACGGGCGCCCACCGACGTTGCCCTTTCGCCTATTTATACCCCCCGACAAGAAAAACCCTAACACCTGATGAGAAATCCACGAAAAGGTCCGTAGCGCCGCCGCCATCGAAGACAAGATTTGGGGGATAGAAGTCTCTGTTTCAGCACCCTGTCGGGACGGGGAATTTCCCACGGAGCCATCTCCATCGACTCCACCGCCATTTTCATCGCCGCTGCTGACTCCCATGATGAGGAGGGTGTAGTTCTCCCCCGAGGCTGCAGGCTCTACCAGTAGCTATGTGGTTTATCTCTCTCTCCCATGGTGTGATCTTTATGTGATCATGAGCTTTGTAATCTAGTTGAATATGTGATGTTACTCTTTATCTATTATGCACTCTAGAGGTTACTTTAATATGAACTCCGGGGTTATTCACGGTTGTGAAGGTGACAGTGTGCGCACCATGTGTGATTCCTTTATGACGCTGTGGTGTTAGTTTACTCTGACTTTGGGGGTGCTCTTGTAGCCCTACGCAGTGAATGGTGTTTATCATCCAACAAGAGAGTGTTTGAGAGTAGTATTTATTATTCAGCTTGTATGTCATTGTTGAGAGTGTCCACTAGTGAAAGTACGATCCCTAGGCCTTGTTTCTAAGCATTGAAACACCGTTTACAACAAGTTTTGCTACATGTTTGCTTGCTGCCATTTTTATTTCAGATTGCAATTACTACTTATAATCATCCATATTACTTGTATTTCACTATCTCTTCGCCGAACTAGTGCACCTATACATCTGACAAGTGTATTGGGTATGTTGGGGACAGAAGAGACTTCTTGTATCTTAATTGCAGGGTTGCTTGAGAGGGATATCTTTGACCTCTACCTCCCTGAGTTCGATAAACCTTGGGTGATTCACTTAAGGAAACTTGTTGATGTCCTACAAACCTCTGCTCTTGGAGGCCCAACACTGTCTACGAGAATGGAAGCGTGCGTAGACATCAAGCTATTTTCTGGCGCCGTTGCCGGGGAGGTAAGCGTGGGAAGGTATCTCCTTTAGATCCTGTAGTTATTACTTTTTGTCTCTTGTTTTTATTTTCACTGGTTAGGCTTAATGGAAAAAAAAAAAATAGAGAGCTCTATGAAATTTATCTTGAGTTAGGACATGAAGTGTTTGAAGAGAAAATTAAAAACCGATGGAACTTTATTTGCATGCTAGTAGCAATGTTATTAGTATGAATTCTTTGAACACCATTATTGCTAATGCTATGGAAAAGTCTAAGCTTGGGGAAGCCGTTGTTGATGAATATGTTATTCTTAGTCCCCCAAGCTTTGAGGAGAATTTTTTTTTTGATGATACTTTGCCTCCAATATATGATAATTATAGTCATTGTGATATTTTCAGTCCACCTACTATTGAGGATATGGTTTATGTTGATTATGATATGCCTCCTATATATGATGTTTACAATGATGAATATGATATTTCAGTCCAGCTACTATTGAGGATAAAACTAATTATGATTATTCTATGCCTCCAATTTATGATGATTACAATGATGGATGTGATACTTTTACTCCCACTGTTATTAATAAAATTGATTATGCTTATGTGGAGAGTAATAATATTATTATGCTTATGGATCATGATAAGAATGCTTTAGGTGATAGCTATATTGTTGAGTTTATTCATGATGCCGCTGAAAATTATTTTGACAGAGGAAAGTATGGGTATAGAGATCTTCATGTTACTAAATTTCTTCTCTTTATGATGAATGTTTTGAGCTTTCTCTTGATTTGCTTTTATTTGATGGGTACTTTAAGACCTACTGGTCCTTATGAGAGAAGGAGACATGACTTCGTACATCACAATAATATTAAGTCTCCTCTCTTTATGTTGAAATTTTTGAAGTTGCACTTGTTTTGCGTTCCTATGCTAGTCACTTTGTGCTTTACTAATTTATTTTCTTACAAGATTCCTTTGCATAGGAAGTGTGTTAGATTTAAATATGTTTTATATATGCTTCTTGATGCTCTTTTTTATGTTTCAACTTTCATCTTTATGTGAGCATCATAAATATCACCATGCCTAGCTAAAAGGCTTTAAAGAAAAGCGCTTATGGGAGACAACCCACTTTTTATTTCTGTTATTTTTCTTTTATTTGAGTCAAGGAGCTTGCTTACTTTTGTAACAACTCCTTTGTATCTTTATTTTATCGCATTGTTGTGTCAAGTAAAGCCTCTAGTAGGAAGTTGATGCTAGATTTGGATTTCTGCGCAGGAACAGTTTTTCTGCTGTCCACAGTTTAATTCGTAAGAATTCACAGCAAAATCAAAACGACCTGAGATTTTTTGTGCGTGATCGTCAGATATGTATGCAACTTTTATTAGTTTTGAGTTTTCTGATTTGAGTACGTTAAGTGCCTCAAAAAAAATCGTCTTTACGGACTGTTCTGTTTTTTACAGATTATGTCATTTATTTTGCAATGCCTCTTTTGCTGTTTTTGAATGGATCTTTTTGTTCCATAAAGTATCAGTGGCTGTAGCTAATATCCAGTAGCATTGGTAGCATTTGTGTCCATGCAGAGTATAAGAATTTTTGATTATGCACTAACCCTCTAATGAAGTCTACTTTGAGTTTGGTGTGGAGGAAGTTTTCAAGGATCAAGAGAGAAGGATGATATGATGAGATCAAGAAGATGAAAGAGCCTAAGCTTGGGGATGCCCCTGTGGGTCACCCAAGCATATTTCAAGAAGACTCAAGCGTCTAAGCTTGGGGATGCCCAAGGCATCCCCTTCTTCATCAACAAACTATCAGGTCCTCTCTAGTGAAACTATATTTTAATTCCGACACATCTTATGTGCTTTACTTGAAGCGTCTATTTGTTTTTGTTTTTGTTCTTTTCATTCTCTGAATAAAATGGATCCTAGCATTCCTTTGTGGAAGAGAGACACGCTCCACTTTTTCTTATGAATACTCGTATTCTTCACTTATATTTGTTGAGTATTCTTCTATATTACTTCAATACTATTAGCTCTTGTTTTTCATGCATCTCTTGTTAGAGTTGTTAGTTTTCTTATATTATACTCTCATATCTTATTGTTAAACACTTGGATAGTTTATTTTTAGATAAGTTGATTGGTGTTTTGTTAAGAACAGAAAATGTTTGATGTGGTAGATGGTATGATGAAATGATACATAATCTTGTTGATCATTAAATTGTGTCACTTGAATTATTAATGTTGTTTTGAGATATTAATATGCTTAATGGTAAAACATGATGGTTTAGTAAGGTGGAATGATTAATGGTTGGTCTAGAAAACATGAAGCTGTGCCACACTTAAATATCCAGTTGATAGCATAATGATATATGACTTCTAATGTTAAAAACAACCGTAATGACTTTGTGTTATGCGCTACGGTCGGGGTCCCAACAATGACTTGTTCATTTGCCAGAGTCCCTCATGGAGTGATTTTCATTATGCCTTGTAAGATCATATTTCTAGTTGGAATCTTTTTGCTTGTGAGTTCTAAGCTGCGGATTTCATGGCACTTCCACCACCATATTTGCTAGCCTCTTCGGTACTTTGCATTGCCATTTCTCACATTGAGAGTTGGTGCATACTTCGCGGGTACATCCAAAACTCGTGGGAGACCTTCATCATGTTCTCCTACACATAAGACAAATATCTTCCTCAAAACATCCACCATACCTACCTATCACAGCACTTCCATAGTTGTTCCGAGATATATTGTCATGCAACTTTCATCTTACATTAAATGACTTGTTTTCATTTATCATTTATATATTGCCTTGCATGATTCTTTACAGCTGATGTGCGGTTTTACCCATGTTACGCTAGATCATTGCATATCCTGCTACACTGGCAGAGGCACCGTTTCATACATTATGTTTTATTCATTATGAGTTGTTTGTACCAAAAGTGTGTTGTCATATTAGAATGTTTGCCCCTAAAAGTGAAAAGAGCCATGGAGGCCATCGAAAGAGAAACAGAAAAAGTAAAAAAAATAGAAAAAGAGAAGAAAAAAAAAGAAAGAAAAATAAAAAGGGGGCAACATTACTACTCTTTATCCACACTTGTGCTCATGTTATAGCACCTGTAGTATTCATAGTCATCATTTGTGCTCATGTTTAGCACCTTTACTCCATATGAGAGAGTTTTCATGTTTTACTTGCATAACTATGTGGGGAACTTTACACTATAGAACTTGGCTTGTATATTCCAATGATGAGCCTCCTCAATAGTGCTCTAGGTCTTCATGAGCAAGCAAGTTGGATGCACCCCCACTAGTTCCATTGGAGAGCTTTCATACACTTATAGCTCTATGTGCATCCGTTATGTGGCAATCACTACTTGCATAGCTTCGATTATAAGACTTCCTCTTGTCTAATGATCACTTTCAGCTTTGTGAGACTTTCTTCTATTGGCCTTACAAACCCCCATTAACATTCTCTTAGCCACAACATCCTGGTGCTAGGAACCAACGCTGAATACTTGCTTGTTTTTGTGTGAACAAATAGAGAAATGATCTTCTATGTGCACATTGCTATCACTTGACTTGATCCTTTCACAAAGTTGTCATGATTGTTTGATTCATTAGATGATTATATTGTTATGCTTGAATCTTAAATCATCTTTAATATCTACTTTGCACGGTTGATTGTTCTTTATTACTGATTCATTGAAAGTTTTGCTTTGTT
This sequence comes from Poa annua, assembly GCA_026929855.1. Taxonomy (NCBI): domain Eukaryota; kingdom Viridiplantae; phylum Streptophyta; class Magnoliopsida; order Poales; family Poaceae; genus Poa; species Poa annua. Next base: position 61,714,681 of record CM049434.1, read on the forward strand.
ATGCCTACTTGTTTATTCATTACTCATTTGATATCAATATAAACTACAGCTTTTATTCATTTGATCTCAACTTACATGCATTACATTATTATTTGATCAAGATTGTGTGAAAGCATGTCACTCCAGAAATTATTTGTTATCGTTTTACCTACTCGAGGACGAGTAGAACTAAGCTTGGGGATGCTCGATACGTCTCAAACTTATCTATAATTTCTTATGTTCCATGCTTATATTATACCAATTGCCTACATGTTTTATACACATTTTATATTACTTTATGTATTTTCTGAAACTAACCTATTGACAAGATGCCACAGTGCCAGTTCCCCGTTTTCTACTGTTTTTGGTTTCAGAAATCCACTTAAGGAAATATTCTCGGAATTGGACAATTTTTATATCGAAGATCTTAGAATTACAGACACGTTCCAGAAGTCCGAGGGGGAAAAGGAGACGGGCACCGAGGCGCCCACCTCAAGATGGTGGCGCGGCAGGCCCTCTGGCCGCGCCAGGACCTGAGGTGGGGCCCTCGGGGCTCCACCGCCTTCGCCCCTTCGCCTATTTAATCCTCCCGAAAACCTAAGGCAAACAACCCGAACACTTTTCCACTTTTCCTCACGGAGCCGCTGCCGTCGTCAACCCTAGTTCGGGAGAGTTAAAAACCTGCTCCCGGCACCCTGCCGGAGAGGGGAATCATCACCGGAGGGCTCTACATCACCATTCCCGCCTCCGGACTGATGCGTGAGTAGTTCATCCTTGGACTACGGGTCCATAGCAGTAGCTAGATGGTTGTCTTCTCCTTTTGTGCCATCATGTTTAGATCTTGTGAGCTGCCTATCATGATCAAGATCATCTTTATGTAATGCTACATGTTGTGTTTGCTGGGATCCGATGAATATTGAATACTTTGTCATTGCTTCATAATATATCATGTTGTGTGTTGTTTATGATCTTGCATGCTCTCCGTTGCTAGTAGTTGCTCTGGCCAAGTAAATGCTTGTGACTCCAAGAGGGGGTATTTATGCTCGATAGTGGGTTCATGTCTCTATTTAATCTGGGGCAGTGACAGAAAGCTCTAAGGTTGTAGATGTACTGTTGCTACTAGGGATAAAACAGTAGTACTTTATCTAAGGATGATGCTATTACTTACATTACACACTTTGCCTAATGCAATAATCTGTTGCTTGCAACTTAATACTGAAAGGGGTGCGGACACTAACCGGAAGGTGGATTATTAGTCATAGATGCGGTTGGAACGGTCTATGTATATTGTTGTAATGCCCAAATGAATCTCGCACTAGACATCATGTCATTAGTATATGCATCATTATGCAGCTCTTTATTCTGTCAATTGCCTAGCTGTAATTTGTTTACCCGCATGTATGCTATTATTATTATTTATGGAGAGACGCCACTAGTGAACTGTGGACCCCGGTCCTTTTCTCTAAACTGATAATACAACCAACTGCAAACTGTTACTTTCATTCTCTACAAACAAACATCATTTTCCACACCATACGGTTAATCTCTTTGTTACAGCAAGCCGGTGAGATTGACAACCTCACTGTTGAGTTGGGGCAAAGTTTCTTGATTGTGTTGTGCAGGTTCCACCTCCACCAAGCAATTGCTGGCGCCATTGCAAGGGGGAGACCTTCAGACGTGTTCTTCATCTCCTACTTGTTCGATAACCTTGGTTTCATCACTGAGGGAAATTTGCTGCTGCACTACTTCACACCTTCCTCTTGGGGTTTTCCAACTACACCGTGAGTGCATCAGGCCCACGCGGCCAGATTCCTTGGCCGCGTGGGCACCTCTTCTGGGCCCTCGAGCCTTCGATGCCGTCGATCTTTGTCTCCGTGGCTTCGTCTTGACCTAAAAACGACTATAAAAATAGCCCCCCGAACCCTTTCGGAGAGGAGCGCCGCAGAAACACAGAAACCACGAAACAGAGACCTGGAGCTACAGATTAGAGGGGGAAAACTCCGGCGGGGCGCTGCCGGGGCACTTTTCAGTTTCTGTTATTATTAAATCCGAAAATACAAAAATACTTTTATATCTTGCAAACACCATACAAACCGCAAGAACATCATCCACCATCATTTATACCATCCTTGCACTTTTATTTACCACCATTGCATATTTATTTCTTGCTTTGCATTTACTTTGTTTTCATCTCTTTGCTCACACCTTGTGCTTGACAACCACTTGGTGAGGTTGGGGGCACAAAACATCTTGTTTTTTTTTTTGCAGGTAATCAAGAGAAGGACAAGAGGGTAAATCTTCTACACACAGTTCCCCGAGAGTTCGATATAAACCCTCGACTCACCCTTGTGGGGAAAACAAGTCTTCCACATCTACAAACTCTGCACTTGGAGCTCAACCTAAGCGTATTATCTTTACGCCCATCAAGACTGTTTTCTGGCGCCGTTGCCGGGGAACTAGTGGAAGGTTATCGCACAACAAAGTCAACATCACCAACGTGTGCAAACACCTAAGTTTGGGGAGGTTGCACCTACGTGAGCATCATCTCGTCCATCTTTACCTTCAAAGCATTTTATTTTGTTTTGTTATTGTCTTTTATATTTCGGTTTGCTATTTTTATTTTCAGTTTTGCATTTTGTTTTACCTTTATTATTTCGGCTGTCATTATTTAGTGTCATTTTATTTTCAGTTTTGCATTAAAAATTAAAAACCCATAAAAACTAGTGTTGTTTCTAATATGCATGCTAAGTTATGGAGAAAGATCATGTTAAATGTAAGGACCCCTCAGACTACCAGTCCGAGATGCCCACGTTATGTAAACAGATCACGATCCCAATGATCAGTGCATCGCGATCACATAACCAACATGGTATACAAAGTTACATCATTCAACTCGAATAGTACAACACTTACATAAATAATGGTCACATGAACAAATCTGCAAACATCGTCACATAGGACGGAACTAACTATGAAATAGCGGAAGTACTCGGCAAGCGTCGGCCCTCGTCACGTCCTGACGAAATCCCACGTTGGCAGTTGACCGGTGACAACATAGTCGGCGTAGTCGTCGGCGTACTCCTCTTCCTCATCGTACATCTCCTCGTTGAAATCTGGACGTTTGAATATCCAGGGACACAGCCATATGAGTACATTTACGTACTCGCAAACCACCTCTAAGGCTTAGTTTTTCATGGTAATGCAATAAAAGCGTTTTCGAAAACTGGGATAGCTGCTATATACGACTATAGGGCTTAGTTTTCGCAAAGATGCTTTTAGACATAGAGATTCGACTTCTCTATATCTTGTTAAAGAAAACATTTAGAGATAGAATTTTTCTCTCTTAGATATAGCAAGGACATATCTAAGTTTTGAAACATTTCTTTTGTAAAACTTTTTCAAAAACACTAGGATGGGCATACCCCTTTTTCTTCTCCTGAGATCGGACTGATTGTCTCCCCGAGACCAACCATCTTCTCCCAATTCCGTACCTCCCAGGTACCTCCTTGATGCCTCCTTATTTCCACCGAAAACCATTTTCTTTTGAAAACTTAAAATTGCCCATACGCCTAGATCAGTGGCCTTTCCAACCGTCCTTTGACCGCGGACACGGCTATTCGAATAGATGTACACTCTGCAGAGGTTGCGCACTTTACCCACACCAAACGGTCATTCTGCCGTGTCTGCCACGGCCCGTCATACGATCGTATGCGGGGGTCCGGATAACCAGATCAAAGCTTTCCTCTATGTCCACCCTAGTACAGAGGGCTCCCGATGGGTTTGTTCCCCCCGGCACCGTGTGCTCCGCTAGACCCCTGGTCTCTCTTGGGACGCCACACCGCCACGGCAGGGGACCCAACGTAATCGTCCGGCTAAGGGTCCCTCCGCTTGTGTATTGCCTCGTACAGACAACAACCCGGCTTCGAGGGCCTTGCCCTTATAGAGTGTGAGATCCTCCGTACTAAAATAGACAAGCTTCCGGCTAAGCCCTACCCATATCAGGTAATGTGGTTGCACGGGTTAATTGTTCGGGCGGCTGCTAGGGCAGTACTTTGTTTTTCAAAAACATCTCCACCTCCAACTATTCCCAACACTCGGGTTTTCGTAAACATCTCCGATTGCTTCCAGCAACTCGGGTTTTATAAAACACTTCCTCGCCGATTGCTCCCAGCAACTCGGGTTTTTCTTTCGAAAACGTTTTATCAAAACCAGGCTCCCATCCTAAGTTTTTTTTTAGGAAAGAATATAAATATATACTACTAGAAAAATATGATTTTCTTTATAGAGCCTTCAACAACAAGGCTCCTAAAGTGAATACTTATTTTTATAACACCTATTATAATCTAATAGATAACTTTGGCCAAACAATATTTTGTAAAATAGTTTTTGGGTGGCAAAATGCCACAAAAGAGGCAAAACATGCATTATTTTATTTTTAAAACAAAACATGCTTTGTAAAATAATAGGATTCATTATAGTGGTGAGGTGGCTTGCCTGGCTCAGCAATATGTCCATGGTCTTGATCTGGATGTTCTTCCGGTTCACTCCTCACTTCCAATTCCTTCCCGGTCGTATCTAACGTCGTAAACAGGAAAAAGGAACAACACATAAAACATAAGACAATGCCATAAGGACATAACAAACAGCAAGCATTGCACCAGACACTAAGCTAACAATCAAAAGCAAGCAATTCACTTAGTTAAACAACAACAAGCAACAAACCCATATAGCTAAGACAAACAACAACACACTTAAGAAAACATACACAACAACCCTAATTATTAAAAAGGTATTTTAACTAAACACTAAGGCAAAACTCCCATTAGGGTGATTAGGTCATTTAACATGGGCTGCTACATTATTTCAGCAAATACTCCAGAGAAAAGTATCTTATTAGATCAGGAAGTACTTCAGACAAAAGTATTTTAAGATGCAAGCATTATCATTAGTATTAAGCACACTCACATGTAAGCATGTTACTAGATATAGGAACACATAACATTAAGTAGTTAATCAATCAAGATAGGTTAACACCACTGCTCACACAAGTTGTTGATTAAGAGCTAAAAAGATGCAGGTGAGTTATTTAATAGAACACCACAAAGGATCATGTTGACAACGATTTAAACTAAACAAGCAAACAGCAAGCATTACAAACATAACCATCTACAGGATAAAAATCTAGCACATAAACACAACCACATACAAAGCATATAAAAACACTTGGTGCCATTATTAGGGTACAAAGTGGATTATGTTAAACACAAACAAGAAATGCACCACAACGCTATTAAAGTATTTAAACCAAGTTATTATGGTTTAAGTTAAGGTTCTGGACGCTAAGTGCATTAAGAGCATACACACAATTTTACATTACTAAAACAGGGGACTAACTTAAGACTATTATTAGTTAACAAGTTGTTGTTATGGGAGAAAAGTCATAATTACTAAAATAATGTTCAGAAAAATAAATCCTTCTACCACAGTCTTCCTAGTAAGAGGGAATTACAAAAATCTACCACAATTGGGCGTCAAATGACGGGTCAGTACTACTTTTGATGATTTTTTCATGTCGGTACCAATTCTGAGGCCTAGTGTTACAAAGTGCACAAATGTGTGTCTAACAGCAGTTTGACAGTCGCGCTGACTGGTGGGGCACATTTGTCAGGGCTGACACGACTGAAAATGTGGAGGGGTAGGTGAGGTGGCAGTGGGGCCCACCTGTCAGCCCCACGTCTTATTTTCCTCCTCCGTTCCTCTTCTTCCTCCGCGCAATTCTTGCACTGGATGTGAGCGCTTGTTGACTGCACTGCGTCGGCGACCTCCTGCCACAATCTGCACCTTGGAGAAGATGATCTTGGCTAGCTCCGCGGGGCTCCATTGACGCGCACCATCCTTGGACATGGATCGGATCGATCCGAGTGCCCATCGGCGACCTCCATGCTTTAGAGCTCGGCGGCGCGGGAAGACGCGATGGCAGCTGTGTCGCAGAGGCTATTGGCGGCAACGTACTCGGCGGTGCTGGCCGTGTCGTCGAAGGTCTCACGGACAACGTCGAGGTCCATGCGCGTCATGGTGTGCTCGCACTGCGCCAGCGCCTGCGGGTGGCTGATGACGTGGGTGATTTTCTCCTTGCGCACGCCCGGGAGAGCCAGGAGGCAGTGGGGCACGGGGAGCTGCACCTCGCCGTTGCGGTGGATGATGCCGCCGAGCGAGTTCTCCACGGGGAGAAGACACTGTCCGCGATCTAGACTTCCAGAGCGCCACGTCCTGGAAGGCCACCTCGATCCAGAGCTCCACGGCGAGCGCGGACACCTTGCTGGAGAGGACGGAGCAGCTGCTCAGCTCAGTCCGGCCGCCGACGACGGAGCTTAGTAAGCACATGACCACAAACCTCATTGCTCTCTGATCATCACCCGGTTCATCGATGATGAACTCGGCCAGCAGCTTGTCGCCGCCGATGTGCGTCTCCAGCTCCGAGCACAACCTTGGAGACGAGGGATAGGTACTCCAGCTTACGTGTACCGCGCGGGTCGCGTCTCCTGCACCGCACATGTCGTGTCTCCAGACTCCAGCTCCGAGCACATCGTGCTCGTGGACGAACGGTCGGACGGGCCGGCGGCAGACAACACACAGGCGCACGGGGAGCCGCGGGAGGGCGAATGAAGCGCATGGTGTCCATGGCTTGGCATTACGTGCTAGCGAGGCGATGGTGGCGAGGCAGTAGCGCTCGCCCATGCGGTAGCTGACGCGCTCGCGGCCGGAGGAGAGAGCAGCGACGCAGCGATGGCACTCGCCGGTGCGGCTGCTGGCGTGCTCGGGAGTGGTCGGCGAGAGAAGAGGGAGGAGCGAGGAAGCGGCCAGGCAGCGACGGCGCTCACTCTCGCGGTTGCTGGCACGCTCGCGACCGAAGGAGAGAGCAGCGAGGCAGTGGCGGGTGGCGGCGCTCAGCGAGTTTGGGCTCCACCGAGCTGCTTACTCTTTTTTTCGTGGCCAGCTGAGACGGACGAGGATTAAATAGGTGGGGCTGACAGGTGGGCCCCACTGCCACCTCAGCTACCCCTCCACGTTTTCAGCCATGTCAGCCCTGACAAATGGGCCCCACCAGTCAGTGCGACTGTCAAGCTGCTCTTAGACATAGATTTGTGCACTTTGTAACACCAGGCCTCAGAATTGGTACTGACATGAAAAAATCACCGAAAGTAGTACTGACCCGTCATTTGACGCCCAATTGTGGTAGATTTTTGTAATTCCCTCTCCTAGTAACTATAGGAACCTAGGAAAATTGGATTTGCATCAAGAGTTATTACTAAACAAGAACTAAAATTCATAAAAAAACTACGGGATTCAAGTTCATATATGTTATACCTTTGTGGTGGATCTCTTAAGTTGATATATGTTATGATGATTGCAATTGCTATGTCTTTGTTATGAAAGTAGATGCATATTATGTACCCCGTTCTTGTCTATGTGTTTTGATCCAAAATGTGTATGAGAGCGTGTGAGGGGGAACGTGTGCATTAGTTGGAGTAACGGGGGGTGGTTTTGTGGTAAGTTGACAGCAATACCGTGATCCACTTTGGTTTTTACCTTACTTTGTTGCCTCACTAGGGATAAAGGAAATACCATGCTACCGGGGATATGTGGGTTACATTGCCACTATCACCATGACTAGATCTAGCATGTTCTTATTTAAACTTCATGTCATTGAACTTAAAGCTATACTCTGTTTATCTTAATTACTGAGGTGTTATGATTTAGTTCGCATCTTGGTGGAGTATAAGAGAGATTAATAACCAAAAGATCTCTATGTTATGATGTGATGCCCATATTATTAATAACTTGTCTTGTTGCAATCTCATATGTCAATTCCTATGTTCCATTATCTACCACTATATAAAAGAGAGAGTGCATTTGTGAAACCATGAACCCCAGTCCATTTTTAATCACAAGAAACACCTTTCCAACACTTTTATTGCACTTTACATTTTCTGCCATTATTAAATCCGAAAATACAAAAACATCTTTACATCTTGCAAACACCATACAAACCACAAACACATCATCCAATATCATTCATACCATCCTTACACTTTTATTTATACCATTGCATATTTATTTTTGTTTTGCATTTATTATTTCTATATCTTTTACTTACACCTTGTGCTTGACAACCACTTGGTGAGGTTGAGGGCACAAAACAATTTACTTTATTTTGTAGGTTACATAAAGAAGGATAAGGAGACAACAGCTTTTGGTTAATTTCCCCGAGAGTTCGATATTAAACCCTCGAGTCACCCTCATGGGGAAAATAAGTCTTTTCCCTTACTATACACTTTGCACTTGGAGTCTCAACCTAACCGTATTCTTTTGACACAGGTCATCTACGGTCATCAAGACTATTTTCTGGCGCCGTTGCTGGGGAAGTTGAAAGAACATTTCCTAAATCCCTAAGGTTTTGAGTGTTAGTTAACAATACTAGGATAATCTCATGTGATGTTAAGTCCTGCAGGAATGTGTCGAACTTTGTATAGTTCGCAAACATCTAAAAATGGGGTATTTGGAAGCTCCAGTTTTAACCGGATATTCCGGTTCCTGAAGCACCGGAATATCCGGGTGACCCTGAGGCAAACCCAGATTTTTGGCTAAGGACTTCTCTAGATGTGGCACTGATCTCGGTCGGATTATTGGACCGGATATTTCGGTCACAACCGTATTATCCGTTCCCCAGTATCATCGAAGAAAATCGACTAAGGAAAGAAGAAAATGAGCACTGATCTCGGTCGGATTATTGGACCGGATATTTAGGTCCCCACCGGAATATCCGGTCCCCAGGAGTGTGCTCAGGATTTTGGCTAAGGAAAGAAGAAAAGAGGCATTGATCTCGGTCGGAAATTTCCACCGGATTTTTCACTGGCGACCGGAATTTCCGGCCAACCGGAATATCCGGTGGTACTTAACCCGGAATATTCCGGTGTCTCGAAGACTCCAACGGTCAGGAATGGGGAGAGCTATATATACCCCCTCACTTGCTCAAGAACAGTTAGCTCTCAGATTCTCTCTCCCCATTGATTGCTCAAGCTCAAATCTTCAAGATCTCCCAATCCCCCCATTCAAATCCGTTGATCTTTGGAGGATTGAAGGAGAAGGCCCCGATCTACTACTTCACCGAAGCGATTTGCATTTCCTCCCCATTCACTTGGGGATTTCGTGGCTAGGGTTTCCTTTGGGAAAACCTAGTTCACCATTGTTGCTTTCTTGGTGTTGCCTTGACCTTTTGTGGTCCTTGACCTGTTGTGGTCATCTTGAGAGCCCCCAATTAAGTTGTGGGTGTGTGCCTCAAGCTCGTTGTAAGGGATTCGATCTCCGCCCCAAAGGGGATCAATAGTGGAAGGTGAACTCGCAACCTTTGTGGTTGAGTTCATCGGAGAAGAAGGTGAGCCTTTGTGGCGTTGTGGTCAACCTGTTGTGGTGACACACACCTCTCCAACGAGACGTACACCCTTGTGGTGGAACTCGGGATTATACCTTCGTCTCCGCAAGCTTCACTTGGTTCCCCTAATCCTTACCCCCTTACTTGCTTGTTTCGCACATATATTTATCATGTATCTTGTTATATTGCTTAGCTTCTCATTTAGGTAATTTCACCTTAGTTGCTTATCTAGAGAATTTACCTTTGTGTTGAGATTAAATTGGAAAGAGTTAAAATTTGTAATAGCACCTATTCACCCCCCCCCCCCCTCTAGGTGCCGGATTCCCGTTCAATTGGTATCAGAGCCAGGTTCACTTTTAAGGGCTTTACCGCCTAAGTGATACGATGTCGGAATCCGAAACCGAGAGGGCCGCCCGCGAGTTGGAGTTGGCGGAGGCGTATGCCAAGGGGGCAACCATGGGCGATCTCAACTTGTTGAAATCATCCATGGAGGCCCAATTCCTAAAGATGAATGAATTGCTTCATGCAATTTTGAAGTCTAAGGAAACCTCTAATGCTTCTCCCTCAATCCCACTATCATCTTCGGGTGAGTCCAAGGAAACACCTCCGGGTATTTCTTTGGAAGAGGATGGAAAGGGTGGACCACTTAGCTCCACTAAACCCCCACCATCCGGAGAGAAATATAATGAAGTCTTTCACACCTATTCTCCGGATCCTCCTATTCCACACCCTAATGTTAACATTAGAACCGATCCCCCAAAGCTTAAACCTCAACATTTTTCTCAATGGCAATTTCAAATGAAGTCTCACATTTGCAGTGCTTCCATGGAGTTATGGCGCATCATTCAAGTTGGATTCAAGGCGAATGACCCAACCAACTTGACAAGGAGAGAAGTGGTTGATAGTCAACTCAACGCCACCGCTCTCCACCAGCTTCAAGTGGCCGTCGGAGAAAAGGACATGCCTCTCATCCAACATCTCTCCACTGCCAAAGAAGTTTGGGATGCCCTTTCTGACATCTTTGTCGGCAATGAGAGCATGAAGAAGAACCAGTATGATGCCTTGTGCAACGAGGTGGAAGGGTTCTACAAATTGGATGGTGAAAACCATGAGGACATGTACCGGAGGTTGGTGGCCATCGCTACTACCTTTAGAAGCCTTGGTGCGGTCTATGTTGATGACCAATGGATCAAGAGGAAGTTCGTGAGCACAATCTTGCCCTTTGAGGAAGCGGACTTGAAGACCTTACAAGGAAGGCACGACTTCTCCAAGCTGACATCCAATGAAGTCATGCAAGAGATGACCGCCTACAAGGTTGCCGCGAAGATTGCTCAAGACGCAAGAGCAAGAGCTATTGGGATGCACAAGCACGCGTCGGTTGCCTTGAAGGCCACCGTTGAAGAAGAAGATGATGATGATTGTGATGACTCTATCAAGCTATCACATGATCATTACCAAGGTTCTCGCAACCAACATCTTGCTCTTACGGCTCATAAGTTTTGGAAGAATCCCTCGAAGGCCAAAGCAAGGATGGATAGGAAGTTTCCAAACAATGGAAAGAACCAAGGTAACAAGGTGAGGACTTGCTATAATTGTGATGACAAAGGCCACTTTGTTGTAGATTGTCCATGGGAGAGGAGAGAAGAGCATGGTGGGAGGCTCGTGGCCAAGCCCAAGGGCAAGGGGCCACTACCCATGAAGAAGAAGCCCTTCTTCAAGAAGAACCAAAAGATTGTTTTGGTGACTCAAGAGGAATATCCCTCTGATGATGAAGATAGTGACAAGGAAGACGCTCGAAGTGAAGTAGCCGCAATAGCCACTACCTATACCACCCCATCACTCTTCTCATCCCCAAATGAGAGCCTCATCATCAAGAATGCAAGATGCCTTATGGCTAAGGCATCCGAGGTAAAACTGCCTCCTACTTCTATAACCCATGATCTTGATGATGAAGTTAGTCTTGAAATAAAACAAGAAATTATTGCTTTTGATGAATTCATGACTAACTTGCAAGGGGTTGGCAAGAAACACTTTGGCTCTCTCATGAGTCGTATAGGTGAGCTTGAGGATGAGCTTGAGCTCAAAGGTGAGATTGAGAGGGAAGATGCCTATGCTAAGGCATCTCTTCAATCTTCTCTAGAAGGTGAACAAGAAGCTCATGCTCTTCTTCAAGAGCAACTTAAAACTCTTGTGGAGTCTCATAACTCCGAGGTTGCCAAGCTAACTAAGGATCGTGATCTTTACTTTGCTAGATATAAACTTGTGCAAAATGAAAAGGCCGAGTTTGGGACTGCTCATGCTAGACTAGTGGAAGACTTTGAGTCACTTGACAATGCTCACAAGGCATTGACAAGTGAACATATCTTCTTACCAAGTCTCATGATCAACTTCAAACTCGGTTGTCAAGCCATGATAAACCTAGCAGCTTCACTCCTTTAAATGACCATGCCATTGTTGTTGAGAATGTTGCTAGGGTGAAGTTTGTTCCTTCCATGGCAACTACAGCCAAGACCTCTCTTGATAAGGGTAAGAAGGCACTTACTACCCCTCTTCATGAGCAAGTGACCCACAAAGGGAAAGAGGGTCTAGGCTATGTTGCCAAGAAGAAGAAGAAGACCAAGAAAAAGGCCAAGCCCGCTCTAGCCAAGAAACATGACATTGCAAGTGGAAGTGTCACAAGGGGCACACCCACTCGTAATGACTTTGCGGGCATATCTAACCCTAACTATGCTCTATATGTTGATTATTATGGGGATGTCTATGCTAGATACATTGGTCCATTTGATGGTTATATTGAGTATGCTATTTGGGTTCCAAAGACCCTTGTTGCTAACCAAAAGGCACCCATTGCAAAATGGGTACCTAAGTCAAAGAATTGATTGTGTGTAGGGCCTGTTTTCCGGCGGATCGAAATGGATAATTGACAGTGGATGCACTAGTCACATGTCCGGAAGCAAGGAGCTTGTAACGGAATTGAGGCCTAATGATGATCATATAACCGTTACATTCGGCGACAAATCAAAGTCTAAGGTAATGGGACTCGGCAAGGTGGTAGTGGCGCCGGACATCACTCTTGTGAATGTCTTGCTTGTCGAATCCCTAGGTTACAACTTACTCTCGGTTCGTTCTTTAACTAAGTTGGGTTTCTCCGTTCTCTTTGAAAAGGATATGGTTATCCTCTTGCGGAGCAAGTCTCTCAATGTTGCTTTCGTTGGGTACATTGAAAATGAGCTCTATGTGGTTGACTTCTCCGGAGTCACCACTTCTCATACAATGTGCCTATTCGCTAAAGCGGACTTGGGTTGGTTGTGGCACCGCCGCCTAGCCCATGTCAACATGAGAACTTTGCAATGTCTCCAAAAAGGTGGCCATATCCTAGGACTAAAAGACCATGTTTGTTTCTCGAAGGATCGAATGTGTAGGGCTTGTGTTGAAGGCAAGATGCATGATTCCCCCCATCCAAGCAAAACCATCATTTCATCAAAGAGGGTTTTGGAGCTCCTCCATGTTAACCTCTTTGGTCCTATTCCGGAAGCGAGTCTTGGTGGGAAGAAATATTGCTTGGTTATTGTTGATGACTATTCGAGATACACATGGGTCTTCTTCTTCAAGACGAAGATGGAGACTCAACAAACAATCATCGACTTCTCCAATGAAGCTCAACGTCAACACAATGTCCCAATCTTGTTGATTAGAAGTGACAATGGGTCCGAGTTCAAGAACTATACGTTGAATGAGTTCCTTAGTGAAGAAGGGATTCGTCATCAATATTCCGCTGCGTATACTCCCCAACAAAATGGTGTAGCCGAAAGGAAGAACCGCACCCTCATTGAAATGGCAAGATCGATGATGGCCGAGTTTAAGTCCCCAAACAACTTTTGGGCCGAAGCCGTCAACACCGCTTGTCATTCTTCAAACCGGCTCTTCTTTCGCAAAGGACTCATGAAGACACCCTATGAAGTGCTTACCGGGAACAAGCCCAATATCTCCTACTTCCGAGTCTTTGGTTGTAAGTGTTTTTACCTCATCAAAGGTGCTCGCTTAGGAAAGTTTCATACTAGATCCCTCGAAGGGACATTTGTTGGTTACGGTGCCGAATCCCACACTTATAGAGTCTATGACAAGGCTTCCCGCATTGTCATAGAATCTTGTAGTGTAGTGTTCGATGAGAATGATGGCTCCCTTGTGGAGCAAGTTGGTGTTTCCGGTGTAGGTGATGTTCAACCTCAAGATGCTATCCTAAGGATGGGGATGGGTTTTCACCGCCCCGTCGAAGTATATTATGAAGTTGATCAACAAGGACCAAGCTCTACGCAAGTGGTAGATACTTCCTCACAGGAAACCCAAGACAACAACACCGTGCCCAACATGTCCAACCAAGAAGATGGACAGGAACATTCAACTGCTCCTGGAATTTCCGGAGAGCCAGAAAATCCGGTTCAGCCTGATGTCGGAAATTCCGGTGGCTCGGAATTTCCGGTTCAAGGGGAACCCGGAATATCCGGTTCCGCTGAAATTCCCGGTGGCAGTTCTCATCAAGGCCAAGATCCACCTACTCCCTCACCTCATGAAGTCACTCCAAGAGTTGATCAAGGCCATCAAGACGGTCAAGGCGGAGACAAGAATGATCAAGATGATCAAGTGATTCCACCCACCACAAGAAGGGAGATCGAGATCCGCCGTTTGAATAGAGTTGGCACCGCTCAAGAGTTGAGAGCCCTCTCTCTTGACAAGGTTCTCGGAGATGTAAGAAGCAAGGTTTCCACCCGAAGACAACTTGCAAGCTTTAGTGAGCATCAAGCTCACATCTCCATGGTGGAACCAAAGAAGGTGCTTGAAGCGCTTGAAGATCCGGATTGGCTTGAGGCCATGCACGATGAACTCAACAACTTCAAGCGCAACAAGGTTTGGAAGTTAGTGGAAAGACCCAAAGATTGCCACAACGTTATCGGCACTAAGTGGATATTCAAGAACAAGCAAGATGAGCATGGCATAGTGGTGAGGAACAAAGCAAGATTGGTGGCTCAAGGCTTCTCCCAAATTGAAGGCATTGACTTTGGAGAGACTTACGCGCCCGTGGCTCGACTCGAATCCATTCGTATACTTCTTGCCTATGCTTCTCATCATAACTTTAAATTGCAACAAATGGATGTTAAAAGTGCTTTTCTAAATGGTCCACTAAGCGAACTTGTTTATGTTAAGCAACCTCCGGGGTTTGAGGACCCCAAATATCCGAACCATGTCTACAAGTTGGATAAGGCGCTCTATGGCCTTAAACAAGCCCCACGTGCGTGGTATGAGCACCTTAGAGAACTACTTGTAGACCGTGGGTTTCAAGTTGGGGAAATCGACCCCACCCTTTTCACTAAGAAAGTAAATGGAGAACTTTTCATATGTCAATTATATGTGGATGATATTATATTTGGATCTACTAACAAAGCATTTAACGAAGAATTCTCTAAGCTTATGACCGATAGGTTTGAGATGTCCATGATGGGTGAGATGAAGTTCTTCCTCGGATTCGAGATCAAGCAATTGAAGGAAGGGACTTTCATCAACCAAGCAAAGTACATTCAAGACATGCTCAAGAGGTTCGGGTTGCTTGAGCTCAAGGGTGCATCTACTCCAATGCAAACCAAGTGCCACCTTGAGCTCAACCCCAAGGGTAAGGATGTGGATCAAAAGGTATATCGCTCTATGATTGGATCTCTTCTTTACCTTTGTGCATCTAGATCGGATATAGTACTAGCCGTAGGAGTGTGTGCAAGATATCAAGCGGCTCCTAAAGATAGCCATGATGTGGCGGTCAAGAGAATCTTTCGGTATTTGGCTCATACCCCAACCTATGGATTGTGGTACCCCAAGGATGCTCATTTCACTCTATGCGGGTACACGGATTCCGATTGGGCAGGAGATCAAGATGATAGGAAGTCCACCTCCGGTGCTTGTCAATTTATTGGGAGGTCATTGGTAAGTTGGTCTTCTAAGAAGCAAAACTGTATATCTCTCTCCACCGCCGAAGCCGAATATGTTGCCGCCGCAAGTTGTTGCACACAATTGCTATGGATGAGGCAAACTCTAAAGGAGTACGGTGTCGATTGCGACAAAGTGCCTCTTCTATGTGACAATGAAAGTGCCATCATGATTGCATACAACCCGGTGCAACATTCAAGAACCAAGCATATTGAGATCCGCCATCACTTCATTAGAGATCATGTGGCCCGAGGAGACATTGACTTATCTTATGTGGGCACAAGAGATCAATTGGCGGATATCTTCACAAAACCTCTCGAAGAAGGAAGGTTTTGCTATTTGAGGAATGAGCTCAATATCATTGATTCGAGGTCCCTTGCTTGATCCATTGCACACACACCAAGGACGCGTTAGTACCATATTTTGTCTAGTTGTAGGCATGGACATAGGGGGAGTGCGGTCCTAATACATTGGACCATCCCTCCCCCCATTATGCCGCTAGTAAGTGTTCTTTTATCTCTATATTCATTCTTATGTCTAGTGAGCTAAAACGACGAGTAGTGGTTATGTACCCAAGATATATCTTCGCGGTGACATGCCATACACTCCTACTCCCTCCGTTCTAAATTAATTGACTTCTATTTGCCCATATATGTGTATGTCATGTGGACAAATAGAAGTCATTTAATTTGGAACGGAGGGAGTACATGGTGGCTTCGGCCACCGCCCTCTTCTTTGTGAAGAGTTGATCTTATTTGGAGCTTTTTGTTGCCTTATGCATTATTGTTCATGCATGTGGGAAACCTACTCAACTTGGCGCTTTATGTTTCGTTTTGGTTGTTGTAAGTTGAGTATGGTGTACCAATGACAGTTTGGCTATCTTATCCCAAGCCTTACTTACCTAGAAACCACTTTCGTCTATGCACTCAAGTCCCTCCCTTGTTATCTGGAAAAAGTTCAGCAGGTCGGAAATTCCGGGTTCTCAGAACCGGAATTTCCGGTTGGCCGGAATATCCGGTCTAAGTACGGACCGGAATATTCCGGTCGGGCGGTTTGTCTCCAAATCAAATAGGGACTGGCTCGGGGTGAAGAGCCCATTCGGTCTCTTCTTCCACCCCCGACCAGTCCCCTCTCCTCAGCCGCCGCCCTGCTGCCCTTGGCCGTTCCCGAGCCCTCCGACCGCCGGAGTTCGTCTCCCTCGGCCAGATCTGCTTCTCCTCCGCTCCAGGAATCATCTTCCCCAAGCAAGGTCCTCAATGGATGAGGGTAACTTCCACATTCCCTTCCACTTGGTGCTTGCACTTGGATCTTGATGTGGAGTTATTTGTTTTAAGATTGCTTGGTAGAGATTGCTCATTGGACTATTCCCTGCAGTTTGCATACATTAGCTTTGCATTCCACTGGATCGATCTAGTTTTAGACGAAGTCAATCTCAAAATCGCACAGTTCTGTCAAAACCGGAATATCCGGTCTGCACTGCACCGGAATATCCGGTCTGAAACTGAACTCTGCTATTTTTTTGATTTGCTTATGTTTAACTACCTGCAGTCCATCTAATGCCCAACTAATGTATGTATTATCTTCTAGGACTTGAGTGTGCTTATCTTATGCTATCCATCTATGCTCCCTTCACAGGTAATTCGAGTGGGAGTCCTCCCTTGTCTCCCATGAGTGGAAAGCTTACTAGGCAAGTTACCCGCAAAATTCGTGCCTCCCAGGGTCAAGGGGCTGCCTCTTCTAGCATGCCCGTGTCCAAGAAGGGAAAAGCGGCTGCTTCCTCCTCCAAGGCTAAGGGAAAAGGACCTGCACCACCTGCTAGAAAAAGGAAGGCCATGCCCTCTAGGCCCAACTACAAGACTATGAGCAGCATTGACTATGCCCAGATTCGCCTAGGGGATTGGTACCTCAAGCCCCGTGAGGAAGATATTGATGATCCCAACTTTTGTTGTGTTTAGCAACACCACATTCTCAAGGACATCTACTATACAATGCAGTATCCTGTTCGGCCTATGCATCCTTTTGATCTCAAGTTCTTGCATTCCAAGCCATCATTTGCCCAGGCTGTTCATGTGATCGACAAGATGGGGCTGACAGATTTGATGGTAACCCGTTGTGACTACAACGCCTCCATGGTTATGCAATTCTTTGTGACCTTGGTGATGAAAGGAGATGAGTGTAAGACACTCAAATGGATGACAGGGGAGACATACTGTGAGGCTACTTTTCATGACTTTGGGACTGCTTTGGGCTACCCCTTCCGCGGTCATCGTGCTATTGGCTACCGCATGCACTCTACTACAAAGACTCCTAAGAGGTTGCTTAAGCCTCTTTATGGTGAAGGGGCTGCTCCCGGGTACACTCTTGGTCTCCTTCCTTTATATGATCAGCTTGTGCGGATGCTTCGGGCTTTCATTGCTCCTAGTGGTGGCAACAATGATGCTATTGTCACCTCTTTGGGCAACTTGCTTCTCCATGCCAAAGCCATCGTAGAGTGTGATGATCCGGAGACGGATTGGTCTATTGATGTGATGGATTTCATTTTTCACGAGATGCACGAGGCCATGGTTGGTGGGCATACCATTCCTTATGGCCCCTTCATAATGAAGCTCATCAAGACCAAGTTCAACGAGCATGCCTTGAGTGATGATGATTTGGAGCTGCACAAGGCCAAGAGGCTCTATGAGAAGAAATTGGTGGTCAAGCCAGTCACTGAGGCTCGCCCTTCGCAGGATGGCTCCTTTATGGGTGATGCCCGCCGGAGCTCTCACACTCGCAAGACTACCGGCTCCTATGTTCCTAATGTGGCTCCTCACGTCAAGAAGCTCAACTGGTTTCAGCGCAATGTCCTTTGCATGAATGTGGACATTCGAAAGGAGCAATACAGGGCATACAAGGATCGTGGACAGATTGACAACACCCAGCAGCAGATTCTTCACCACCTCTCAGGCTCTACTTCCGCACCGCCTCCACCGTTTGCTCCTGTTACCTTTACACAGTGGAACACCGATGCTCAGTCTCTGGCCCCGTGGACTCAGTTTGACCGTGAGCTTGCAGGCTCCTCTTATGGTCATGCCCCTCAGTATCAGTTTCCCAATGCAGATGAGGAGGAGTACGAGGATGATGGTGATGACAAGTACGAGGATGATGGTGATGACATGGACGAGGATGGTGCCGATTCGGACGAGGATGAAGCCGAGGCTGAGGACTCCGACTTCGAGGGCTGATCTTCTTGGACCTTAGCATCGCTCTTCTTTCCTTTTTGGCGTTTCGATGCCAAAGGGGGAGAAGTAGTTCTAGTAGGACTTCCCGCGGGATTTGCATGGGTTCGGGCACAAGCATATGCTTTTATCATTTCTTTAGAGCTTGTGTCCATTTATCTTTCTCGATGAAACTACTTGCTACTATTTGTTGACTTTGTTATTGGTATGAGACTATGTGGTAGAGGATTTATCTTTGGCTGAGTGGTTAAGTCATTTCACATGTTGTTGGTGCGTTGGTTTATGTATGCACAAGGTATGACATTTCTATCGAAACCTCAACTTTTTATTACTCATGTCTCATATGTTACTTTTGTGTAGTTAAGAAGCTCCGTTTATATGTGTACATTTGCATTCCAACGCAAACTACATATATGCACACATTTAGGGGGAGCTGTCTTTGAATAAGTGCTTAGATATTCTTATGCTCTATTGCAAATCCGAGTATTGTCATCTAACACCAAAAAGGGGGAGATTGAAAGAACATTTCCTAAATCCCTAAGGTTTTGAGTGTTAGTTAACAATACTAGGATAATCTCATGTGATGTTAAGTCCTGCAGGAATGTGTCGAACTTTGTATAGTTCGCAAACATCTAAAAATGGGGTATTTGGAAGCTCCAGTTTTAACCGGATATTCCGGTTCCTGAAGCACCGGAATATCCGGGTGACCCTGAGGCAAACCCAGATTTTTGGCTAAGGACTTCTCTAGATGTGGCACTGATCTCGGTCGGATTATTGGACCGGATATTTCGGTCACAACCGTATTATCCGTTCCCCAGTATCATCGAAGAAAATCAACTAAGGAAAGAAGAAAATGAGCACTGATCTCGGTCGGATTATTGGACCGGATATTTAGGTCCCCACCGGAATATCCGGTCCCCAGGAGTGTGCTCAGGATTTTGGCTAAGGAAAGAAGAAAAGAGGCACTGATCTCGGTCGGAAATTTCCACCGGATTTTTCACTGGCGACCGGAATTTCCGGCCAACCGGAATATCCGGTGGTACTTAACCCGGAATATTCCGGTGTCTCAAAGACTCCAACGGTCAGGAATGGGGAGAGCTATATATACCCCCTCACTTGCTCAAGAACAGTTAGCTCTCAGATTCTCTCTCCCCATTGATTGCTCAAGCTCAAATCTTCAAGATCTCCCAATCCCCCCACTCAAATCCGTTGATCTTTGGAGGATTGAAGGAGAAGGCCCCGATCTACTACTTCACCGAAGCGATTTGCATTTCCTCCCCATTCACTTGGGGATTTCGTGGCTAGGGTTTCCTTTGGGAAAACCTAGTTCACCATTGTTGCTTTCTTGGTGTTGCCTTGACCTTTTGTGGTCCTTGACCTGTTGTGGTCATCTTGAGAGCCCCCAATTAAGTTGTGGGTGTGTGCCTCAAGCCCGTTGTAAGGGATTCGATCTCCGCCCCAAAAGGGATCAATAGTGGAAGGTGAACTCGCAACCTTTGTGGTTCAGTTCATCAGAGAAGAAGGTGAGCCTTTGTGGCGTTGTGGTCAACCTGTTGTGGTGACACACACCTCTCCAACGAGACGTAAACCCTTGTGGTGGAACTCGGGATTATACCTTCATCTCCGCGTGCTTCACTTGGTTCCCCTAATCCTTACCCCCTTACTTGCTTGTTTCGCACTTATATTTATCATGTATCTTGTTATATTGCTTAGCTTGTCATTTAGGTAATTTCACCTTAGTTGCTTATCTAGAGAATTTACCTTTGTGTTGAGATTAAATTGGAAAGAGTTAAAATTTGTAATAGCACCTATTCACCCCCCCCCCCCCCCCCCCCGCCCCCCCTCTAGGTGCCGGATTCCCGTTCAGAAGTGAGCAAGTAAAGAGTTGTCCCACAAATCTTCATCAACTGTGCAAGATATTTTCTGGTGGAGTTGCTGGACAAGTGGAAAGGATACTTCACAAACAAAGTCAACATCACCATGTGCAAACAACTAAGCTTGGGGAGGTTGCACCTCTGTGAGCATCATCTTGCCCATCTTTTTACCTCCAAAGCATTATGTTTTGTTTTGTTTTGTCATTTTTATATTTCGGTTTGTTATTTTATTTTCAGTTTTGCATTAAAAAAATAAAAACCCATAAAAACTAGTGTTGTTTCTAATATGCATGCTAAGTTATGGAGAAATATCATGTTAAAACTATGGGAGCTTACTATGAATATCGATCTACCAAAGAAGGAAATAGAATGTATGAATTGTTGGAACATCTTAACGATATGGCTATTGAGTTTTGTGAATTACATGATATAAATACAACTTGCTGCACTAGAAAAGACTATAAACACTCTACCTATCAATGTAAGCATAATAGTGATCCTATAATTTCTTCTTATCAAGAGAGTAAATTTGCATGCAATGATATAGAACAAGTTGAGAAATATATTGCTTATGTTGCAGCCCATGAGATAAATTTTCTTATTGATATTTATTTTGAAACTAGTCATGAAGCTCGTGTGATGAAAGGACACATTTCTACTATTCTCCAACTTTGTAAAGAATTTAATGATAATGTTTATGTTAAAGAAAGAATTCATGCTGCCATGGAAAGTACTAATATCTTGCAGGAAGAGGAAGTGTGTGAAGAGGACATGGAAATGGATATGTTCCAACCTAAGCTTGGGGAAGAGTTGGATCTCCCAACTTCACCTTCAACAAATTATAGTAACACTCAAACTCAAAATCTTTTGTTATTTATGAGAACCCATGTTATGATGAGTGTGAACCTGAAAATTCTATGATCCTATATGATAACCCATGCTATTATGATGAAACTAATAATGCTCCTTTACTTTTTAGTAATGCTACTAGTGAACTTATTGATGATAATGAGGAGTGTTGCTTAAATTGCTATATGATAATGCTTTAGATGATGGTCCTATGCTTATTAATAATTCTCCATGTTTAGCTGTTACTACTTCCACTAGTAGAAAACAGCCTAACAGTCCCGGTTTGTAAGGGCCTTTTGTCCCGGTTTAAAAACCGGGACTGCGGAATCGGGACTAAAGGCCAACCCCTTTAGTCGCGGTCTCGTCTGCAACCGGGACAAATAGCATCCACGTGGGCTCGTAGGCGAGCTGCTCAGGCGATAACCTTTTGTCCCGGTCTGTATTACAAACCGGGACTAAAAGTTCGAGAGGTTTTAGGTTTTAGGTTTTTTTTATTTGTTTTCTGTTTTCTGTTTTATTTATGATTTAAGCTATTATTCGTACGGTACAATTACACATATCGATGCATATATTGTATGACGAGTCTAAATTAAGCATACATGCATATATAATATAACGAGTCAGTCGTACAAACATATATATACATTCGATCATATATACACACGAGTGTCTTCCGAACACGAGAATTACATGAATATCACTTATGGGTTTTCATGGTATTCTCCTATTGGGGCTATGACCTCGTCAAGCAAAAAACCAGCAATTTCCTCTTGAATTTCTCTTATGCGTTGCTTTGCTGGGAGTTGCGACCGTGAAGCCACATTCTGTATCAAATAGAAGGTCGATATGAATATATAAATTGTCATTAACAAAAGTAAAACTCTGAATATATATATATTAATGTTGAACGTACATGTGGAGAAGTCCGCGCACTGACACACGTGCGCACGTACTCGCAAACGAAGTATCCACATAGATTAGTCGCCGGTGGCTGTTTCTCGCACTTTACGAAAATAGAGTTGAATCAAATAATAATGAAACAGGACAATCCGATATTAAACCTTGAATTAAAATGAGTACTATACTTACGGGGATTTGTTTAAAGATCAGATCTGATCTAAAATGACCACCCTCAGATCTTGTGAACCGCTTCCATACCCTAAAAATAAAATGAATAAAGAAGATATTAATAACTAGAACACAGGAAAATAAAGAGGCCGATATAGTGTAATAACGATTGAAATTACTTTTGGAGCATATCAGTAATGCTTGCGTAATACTCCAAGGTATGCGCTATTGAGTCCTCGATCTCAACTATCCCACGGTCAATTTGAATGTTAAAGAGAATCCAGTGGTAGCTGCACACGTTCATCAACATTTAGTCAGAGCGAAAAGTTAACGTGTACAAGACAGTAAGAACACTCTCACCTGAAGTTGTAAGGAAACAAAATCACATCTTTATAATTTTGTTGCTTCAATGCATTGAACAAGTTGTTCTCCGTTTCCTTCGGAAACTGTTCTAGGTTATGTACATGAACTCGATCCGGGTCAACGAACCCAACTTGATAATTAGGCATCCTCTTACATTCGAGAATCTTCTTTCTGCATAATAGCATATGAACGAATGTATGTGTCGAGGAGTGACTCCCACGTAACAGGGGTAGTCTCGCCCCGAAGAGAGGTTCGAAGGGGGACTGAACACGGAGGTCAAACAACCCTCGATGCACGCCGCGACGTTGCTCGCGGTGCCTGGAGTGGAGCTGCACGACAGAGAGTGACACCGGCCCTTACCCAGGTTCACGGCCCTCAAGGTGAGGTAAAACCGCTACTCCTGCTTGTCAGAATTGCACTGCGGTGACTACAGTACAACTAGCCTCCGGGCGTGGAGAGGGTCCGGAGGTGGAAGACGCTATCGAATTCGGGATCCAATTTCGGATCCCTTGCTACGGAAGTGCCCCCTCTCCTTATATAGTTGCCCCGGGCCTCATCCCTGCGACCTGCGCAGTGGAAGGGTTCCCACATGGCGACGAGCGGCGGAGCGGGGTGCACCACTGCTCGCTGGTCCACGGACTCGGTCCATGGTCGTAAAGCCTGCCTTCGTGGCAGGGCAGCTGTCTCCTCCGTCCTTGGACGCAGCTCCTCCGTGTTAAAGCGGCGCGCCGTGGCCGACAAGCTGCAGACTTTGCAGAGCGGCTCGCAGGTGCGGCAGAGACCGTGGGGAGTGCCCGCGGTGACGTCGTCGTTGGAGCGTTGTGCCGGCCAACTGCTTTATCACCAAAGAGGAAAGCTTCGTTGGCGGCGCAGGAGACACAGAGCTTTGTTGACCCCTTTTATCACGGGAACGGCAACTGCGACGCTGTCGCTGTCGCGCGCGTCTGCGCGCGCGTCACCCTGCGGCTGCTGCAGAGCCCATGTGCGCTCTGCAGCGCTTCCTTCGCCGCGAAGTATCCCCTCAGGGGCCTGAGGCTCTCGAGGGGGAGGAGCCGTGCTGGCTCCCTTCAGAGGGAGAGAGCCCTCAAGTGGGAAGCCCTCGGGGGGAACCTCCTTCAGGCCTCCGGTGGCGCCTCAAGTCCTCTCCAGGGGTTTTTGCCTCGGGGGGCTCCCCAAGCGGTCTGCTTGGCCCTTAGCCGTTTCGTAGATGCTGTCGCGTGTGCGGTCAGTGGAGAGTGGGCTCTGCACACCCTAGAATCCACTGGGCCGACAGTAGCCCCCGGGCCCATGATGGGCACGTCGAGGCCCGTTGGGACTAGGCGAAGCGTCGTGGGCCCAAAACTGCAGGCCGGCCGCGGGACACGCGTCACCTGGAGGTGGACTTGCGGCGACTCAGTTTCTCCGGCGGAAACTTGCGTAGGGGGGGGGGCCACCACGTTCGCCACGTTTACCACGATCGTGCCTTGGTAACTGTTCGGACGGGGTTTAAAGCTGCGCGTTGGTCCGAGCCGCAGTCATTACCCCGTCCAGTCTTGTCCATCCAGTCCATCAGTTCTCCGCCTCCTAGACTCCCATCTCCGGCGAATCTTCCCTTCTTCCGGCCAACTCCTTCCATCCTTTCGCTCCCTCCGTGCTCCTGCCCTTCTCCGACCATGGGAGGATCCAAGGGCAAGACGACGGCGGCCTTGGCCCGCCAAGACGCACAGGAGGAGGTGGAGTTCGGCCCCGCCCTGGTCGGGGCGCGCATCACCGCGGCGGCGCTGGATAAGATCCAGCACCTGGTCGCCGGGAAGCACAATGAGCACGGCGCCAGCGCCATTCTGCCTGCGCGGACCGGTTGCTTCCCCGCAGGCTACTTCCCCGTCTTCCTCCAGACTCTTTTCGCTGGGCTGGTGCCGCCATACTCTCCCTTCCTCGAGGCCGTCCTCGAGTTCTATCAGATCCACCTTCTGCACCTCCACCCCAACGCCATCCTCGTCCTTTCCATATTCGCTTTCTTGTGCGAGGCTTACTTGGGAGTGAAGCCCTCGATCGCTCTCTTCCGAAGCTTCTACGCGCTCCGGAACACTGCGAAGAAGGAGCGGTCGGGCTGCGTGTCCTTCCGCATCGCGGACGGCATGGGGGACGTCTACATCCCCATGGCCTGGAGCGGCGATAGGCCCGTGACAGCGGTGTCGAAGAAGGTGGATGACTTCAGGCAGAAGTGGTTCCTCATCCGCGTTCCCTCGGAGAGCTCCCTCCTCGAGGTCCCCGAGGCGCCGCCCGTGAAGAACACCCACTGGGGCAAGCGTTCCCTGGAGGGGCGTGCGCTGGCCGACCTCGTGGGCCATCTGAGGGCGCTTCGCGAGCACGGCCTGACCGGCCAGCTGGTGGCGGCGGAGTTCGTGAGGCGCCGCATCGCCCCCCTTCAGGCGCACAAGAAGCCGATGTGGGCGTACACAGGGCCTACGGACCCGCTGCGGCTGCACATGAGCGACCATCGCCCCGAGGTCGTCGAGACCATCCTGGGAGGCCTCTTCGTCAATCCGGAGGTGCCCGCGAGGGTTCATGTGGCGATACGGCCCCTGTTTGAAGTCCCGGACAAGCGCCGGGCCACCCTGGCGCGGGTGCCCGCGTTCACCCCGCTAGGCTTGGCGGGGGAAGAGGAGGAGGAAGAGCCCATGCCAGCGGACGCCACCGAGTCGCCAAGCACATCCGACTCGGAGCAGGGCGACGCGGAGACGAGGGTGGAGCCCTCCGCCGGCGTGGGAAGCTCCGCGGGCGCGGGAAGCTCTTCCGGCGTTGCACCCCCGGCTGGGGAGGTCCACGAGCTTTCCTCTGGCGACAGCGAGGAGGCTGCGGCGGGACGCCAGGAGCCGAGGACCAAGGCGGCACATGACTGGCCTGCCGGGGAGCCCCCGAGCGCTCGCCACAAGAGGAAGGCCGAGGAGGCCCCTGAGGCGGGGGCCCGGGCCGTGCCTTCGTGGCTCTCGCCAGGCATGGCGTGGGTAGACACCCGCGCCAAGAAGGCCAGGTGAGATTCTTTTGCCTTTGCTCTTCCTTTCTGAGTCTTGCTTCCGTGCTCTTCTTGACCGATTTTTTCCTTTTATCTCAGCGGCCCAGAGCCTGCGAAGCGCCGCAGGCTTCGCAAGGCTGTGGATGTGAAGAGGGCCACCCCCGAGGCTGGACCGGAGGTCGAGGCCGGCGAGACCGCGGCAGCGGAGGCCTCGAGGCCTGTGGTGGGGGGCACCGCAGGCTCTCAGGAGGAGGTGCCTCAGGCGGAGGCGTCTTCGCCAGCTCCCGAGGAGGAGCGGGTGGAGGAACAGGTGGAGAGAGTACCCACTCCACCCCGTGCAGCCACCCCCCCATCGCAGCCAGGGGCTCCAGCGGGTGCCAAATCGGCGCCGAGCCCTCCTAAGTCCCGCAGGGAAGATACTCCACCGCCGCCGCCGGACACTGCGGAGGAGGAGGGAGCAGCGAGGACCGGGCCCCACGCTACTGCCCCGGACGCGAACCGGGAAGTGCCACCCGAGGGGGGAAGCACTGGAGGCCTGGGACCGAGCGCCGAGACGGAGGACCTGCCCCCGAGCCCCCAGGCCCACGCGGGGGCCTCTGCCACCGAGCCGAACGCTGGTGCGGGACCCTCTGCGCCTCGCGGACCGTCCCAGGGCCTCGCTCTGGGCGGCTTTGACTGGGGCCGGGGGCGCCGCGATGTCGCCTTCCGCTTCGTACGGGAGTCTCTGGAGGGGCTCGAGGCCTACCTGGCCACGGAGGACCAGGCGCTCGCCCGACAGCGGGATGAGCTTGCTGACGCCTGGGCTGCCTTCCACGCGGCCGTAGAGGCCCAGCGCAAGAGCGACCAGGCTCTGCAGGAGGAGCGCGAGGAGGCGGCGCGCTTCGCCGAGGAGGTCCGCGAGGGGGCCATGCGCGAAGCGGAGAAGCTCCTTCAGCCCCTGAGAGCTGAGCGCCGAGCCGCGGCGGAGGACCTTGCCGCGGCCAGGGCGGAGCGGGAGGCCGTGGAGCACTCGCTGGCGGCGAAGCACACCGAGCTCGTCGAGCTCGAGAAGAAGATCCTCGCGGACGCCGGGGTTGTGCGGTCCGCCCTTGACGAGCTCCGCACGAGCCTGGAGGCCCGCGGGCGCGCTCTGAGCGAGCGCGAGGAGGATGCGCGCCGGCGCGACGAGCAGCTGGCGCTGAGGGAGCAGGAGCTGTCAGGACAGCGCACGGCCCTCGAGGCCCGCGAAGACAGCGTTGCCACGGCGCTCAGCAAGCTCGAGCGCGAGGTGGCCGCCCACAAGGGGAACGTGGAGCGAGCCAACACGCGGCTTGCAGAGCGGAAGGACGAGCTCAATAAGGAGCTCCGCGAGAAGGAGAAGGAGATCCGCGCCGCAGTCTCCCAGGACTACAAAGACAAGTTCTCCAAGCAGGAGGACCGCTTCAAGACGAGGCTGGGCGAGAGCGGCGCCCGGATCCAACAGCTCGAGAAGGCAAACGCCAATCTCGCCGCCAAGGTGAAGCGCGAAGCTGATCGCCGCCGCGCCGCCGAGAAGGCCCGTGAGGACATGTCCCAGGACCTCGCCTCCCTCATGGGGGACATGGAGGAGATGAACCAGCAGGTGGGGCCTGCCGTGGAGAAAGCAGTGGAGGCAGCGGAGAGCATCAAGGCGGCGCAGGTGCTGTCGCAGCAGCGAGAGCGCATGTTCCTGTCCTTGACGGGACGGGGCCGTGAGCTCGCCGCGAAGCTGGGAGTGGAGGCGCCGAGCGTTCCGGCCCAGGGCCACGCTGACGCCGCCACCTATCTTCTGTACTTTGAGCAGCTCTTCACAGCGCTCGAAGGCCCTGCTGCGGAAATCCGCGACGTGGTCGAGGAGGAGTGCCGCCAGCTTCTGGCGGTGGCGGTGGATCGCATCTTCTCCAACCTCGTGCACCTCCAACCTGGGTTCGACCTCGCCACGGTGACCGAGCCACTGGAGGGGGACGCTGGGTGGAAGGCCTCTAGCTCCGTCCGCGACCAGGTGGACGACTTCTGCAGCCGCTTCAAGCGGGCCGCTGCAGAGGATGGCGGCGAGGGGAGCGAGCCCGAGGAGGAAGAAGAGAGTGACCGGGACGGCGCCGAGGCCTCCGACTGATCTCCTCCTGGAGTCTCCTCCTGCCATGTGTCGCGCTTGTAGCGCTTTAGGGGCGTTTGCCTGTTAGAGACTTTCATTTCTCACTTTGTAATTTATTTCTTCATTTTGTGAACAATTTGCTATCAATTCAGTGCGTGCTTCCCTCGAGGGGTCTTTGCTTCATCTCAGTGTCTTTTTCGCTCTGCGTCGTTGGACCCTTCCCCTCGCACTATGACTCCTGCCGCTGCGGTATGCTCGAGCAATGACTCGGCAAGGCCGGGGGGAGTTTAAGGCTTGGGGAGGTAAGAGCCCTCGAGTCGCGATGCTGAGGGCCCCCCTTTGACGCGCAAGCAGTCCACGGAGAGTAAGGAAAGAACCACTTGAGGAACGCAGAGCGCTCATGAGAGAAGTGTGAGGATTCCCTTGAGGTGAGCGAGAAACTTAGCTTCGCGAGGCTTTTGCCCGATGTAGGCCTTCTCTGGAGAAGTTCTCCCCTTCAGGGGCCGAGGGTTTTCCTCCGCAGGCCTGGCGGGGACTTTTGCTCTCTGTGGATGTTAGAGGGGCAAGCCGAAACGCTAGAGCACAGTACTAGGGACTAATGCGCGCTTATAGGTCCCCTCAGGCGTTCCTTGCGAGGAGAGAGAGTACCAAGGTCCTTTGTAGAGATGGCGTGCTTGGGAGGGCCTGCCCTCTAGCCAGAGCTCGGATCCTTGGGTTTTGCAGTGCTGCTGGTGTGTCATTTGAGGCACTAGCACCGTACTCAGCCCCCGCTCGCGAGGTGCGCATGTGGAGAGATATAAGTGCCCATTTTCAATAAGGAAAATAATGCTGAAATAAACTCACCACCAAAATATTACATAGCGGCGCCGTAGCGCATAGTTCACTTAGGAACGAAAGTGGCGCCTGAGCGCAAAGTTCACTTGGAACGAAAATCGGTTCATTACACTTGGGTTTGCCAAGCTAACGTTCCTTCCATGTCGAGGCATGGGGACCACCCATTAGTGGCAGAGGTTCACTGCGGCCTGCGAGGGCTCATTTGCAGGAGAGCTCGGAGGGCTGGGCCTCGGGAGAAGCTTTGAGAAGCTTGGAGGTGAAGCCGTGAGCTTCCCTCTAGAGACAAAAAATGCCTGGCGTGACTGTGATCACGGGTAGAACTTGCGCAGATGCGCGATGTTCCACGGGTTCTTGACGGGGATGCCGTCTTCGGTCTCGAGGCGTACTGCGCCAGGTCTGGCGACGTGGGAGACCCTGTAGGGGCCTTCCCACATCGGCGAGAGCTTGTGGAGACCTTCCCTGGAGAGGATTCGCCTGAGGACGAGGTCGCCCGCCTCAAGGGTGCGTGAGCGCACATGGCGGCTGTGGTAGCGTCGCAGGTCTTGCTGGTACCCTGCCGCCCTGAGGGCGGCCTGACGGCGCAGTCCCTCGAGAAGCAGCAGGTCGTCATTGTGGAGGCCCTCTTGGGTGTCCTCATTGAAGGCAAGGACCCGTGGCGATCCATGCTTGATTTCTGCGGGGAGGACTGCCTCAGCTCCGTAGACCAGGGCGAACGGCGTTTCGCCTGTAGGCCTCGAGGAAGTTGTGCGTATGGACCAGAGCACGGAGGGGAGCTCGTCGATCCAGCCCTTGCCGTGGCCCTTGAGGATGTTGAGGCTCCTGGTCTTGAGGCCCTTGAGGACCTCAGCGTTTGCTCGCTCGGCTTGACCGTTGCTGCGTGGGTGAGCTACCGAGGCGAAGCAGACCTTGACGCCAAGCTTATCGCAGTAGGTTCGGAAGATGCCGCTGGTGAATTGCGAGCCGTTGTCGGTGATGATGCGGTTGGGCACGCCGAAGCGGCAGACCAAGCTTCTGATGAATTTCACCGCGGCCCCGGCTGGTATGGTGCGCACCGGCTCGACCTCGGTCCACTTGGTGAACTTGTCGATGGCCACGAAGAGGAAACGGTAGCCCCCCTGCGACCTTGGGAAAGGGCCCAAGATGTCCAGTCCCCATACCGCAAACGGCCAGGAGAGCGGGATGGTTTGAAGCCCTAGCGCCGGCTGATGAATTTGCTTGGCGTGGAATTGGCAGGCGTCGCAGGTTTGCACAATGGCGACCGCATCTTGAAGCACTTGAGGCCAGTAGAAGCCGCTCCTGAAGACCTTGCCTGTGAGGGTGCGCGCACATGAGTGGTGGCCGCACTCCCCGCTGTGGATGTCCTTAATCAGCTCTCGGCCTTCCTCAGGAGGGACACACTTGAGCGCGATACCATTTGGGCGCTTGCGGTAGAGGTTTCCCTCGAGGATGCAGTAGGATTTTGCCTGTCGAGCGATTCGCTCTGCATCGGCATCTTCTTCAGGGAGGATTCCCTTCACCAAGTAGTCCTTGAGCTCATCGATCCAGCCTGAGGCCTGGCGGGTTGCCGTGAGCAACAGGCGCTCCCCTGTGCTGGGACCGCAATCGGGTGCTCCAGACTTAGGGGGTGGTGGGAGGGCTTCGTCTACGCTTGCGGCTGTGGCCTCTCGAGGCTGCTTGATGGATGCCTTGGCGAGCCTTTCTTCAAAGACACCGGCCTGCTGGGGCTGCCTTCGCGAGGCCCGCTTGGCGATGTCGTCAGCCTCTTGGTTTTCTTTCCTCGGGATGTGCATGAGCTCCATGCCCCTGAAGTGCTTCTCAAGCTTGCGGACCTCTTCGAGGTATGCGGCCATGTGGTCGTCTTTCGGCGTGTAGCTCTTGTTGGAGAAGTTGACGAGCAGCTGAGAGTCTCCCTTGACGAGTAGGTGCTTGACGCCTAGAGCGATGGCGGCCCTTAAGCCGGCGAGGAGGCCTTCGTATTCGGCGATGTTGTTGGAGATCTTGTCGATCGTGAAGCACAGCTGGACAGCGTAGTATAGCTTGTCACCCTTGGGCGAAGTTAGGACGACGCCTGCTCCGCCATTGCGACAAGCGAAGGCTCCATCGAAGTGCATGGTCCAGTGGCTGGGCACCGTGTCTCCCGAGGGCTCGGCCTCTGCCTCGCGAGGCTCCTCAGGGCTTGGGTCAGTCCATTCGGCGACGAAGTCAGCCAGCGCTCTTCCTTTTATGACCCTCGTGGTGTCGAAGCGCAAGTTGAATGGCTGCAGCTCGATGTTCCATCCTGCGACACGATCTGTGTCGTTGGGGTTGCGCAGGATTTGCTCCAGGGGGAAGGCAGTGACCACCGTGATGTGGTGGCCCTGGAAGTAGTGTCTCAACTTCCTGGAGGCGATGAGGAGCGCGACAAGGAGCTTCTGCTGCATTGGATACCTCTCGCGAGCGTCCCGCAGCACTGTGCTGACGAAGTAGACGGGATGCTCGACGAGGGTTACCTGAGGTGGCGCAGCGTCAGCCCCCTGCGGAGGCTCTTCAGGGCCCTTGTCGAGATCTGCCTGTAGAGGCATCTCGACAGGGGCCGTGGGAGCAGGCTCGGCTTGAGACGGCGGGCCTGGCAGTGGGTCTGCGGAGGCTGCTCCTTCGGCGGGGTCGCCGTCGGGGGGTTCTGGGCTTGGAGTGGCAGTACTCTTCTTGGGGAGGACAGGCTCTTCTCTTTCGACCACCAAGACGGCGCTTGCGGTCTGCGGGGTGGCTGAGAGGTACAGCTTCAGGTGCTCGCCTGCCCTGGGGGCCACCAAGACCGGAGGGCTAGCCAGATACTTTTTTAAGTCCTCGAAGGCTTTATCCGCCTCAGGGGTCCACTTGAATGTGCCCGATCTCTTCATGATCTTGAAAAATGGCAGGGCTCTCTCGCCGAATTTGGAGATGAAACGACCAAGGCTGGCCATGCAGCCCGCTAAGCGCTGCATGTCCTTGAGTCGGCGGGGAGGCTGCATTTGCTCTATGGCCTTGATTTTGTCAGGATTTGCTTCTATGCCACGGTGGGACACGAGGAATCCGAGGAGCTTGCCTGAAGGGACCCCGAAGACGCACTTGGCGGGGTTCAGCTTGATGTTCACCTTTCTCAGGCTGGCGAAGGTTTCCTCGAGGTCCCTCAAGAGGGTGTCCCCCTCTCGAGATTTGACCACGATATCATCGACGTAGGCCTCTGCGTTTCTGCCCATCTGCGCCCCCAAGGCTATCCTCATGAGCCTCTGGAAGGTGGCCCCAGCGTTCTTCAGGCCGAAGGGCATGCATGTGTAGCAGTACACACCACAGGGGGTGAGGAATGCCGTCTTCTCCTCATCCTCTTTAGCCATCTTGATCTGGTGATAACCAGAGAAGGCGTCCAGAAAACAGAGGAGGTCACAGCCAGCGGTGGAGTCCACAATCTGGTCTATCATCGGCATGGGGTATGGGTCCTTGGGGCAGGCCTTGTTGACATCGGTGTAATCGATGCAGAGTCGGCCTCCTCCAGCGGGTTTAGGAACAACCACGCCGTTAGAGAGCCAAGTGGGGTGCGCGACTTCGCGGACGACATTTGCCGCCTTTAGCTTCTCTACTTCCTTGATGATGAAAGCTTGCTTCTCGGGGGCTTGCTTACGTGCTTTTTGCTTGACGGGGCGTGCGTCTGGACACACGGCTAAGTGGTGCTCGATCACCTCCCTTGGTACACCGGACATATCTGACGGAGTCCATGCGAACATGTCAGAGTTTGCCCGAAGGAAGGCGACGAGCGCGCTTTCCTATTTGGGAGGCAGAGCAGCGCCTATGGTGACGCTAGCCCCCGAGCCGTCAGCCCCCGAGCTGGTGGTGTCCAGCGGCACCTTCTTCGTGGCGGCTTGCTCCTGAGAGAACACTTGCTTCTTCTTCTTGGGCCTCTCGAGAGGTTCCATGTCCACGTCAGCTGGGAACGCCATGGCGGCCGCCTTGTAGGCGCTCTCGACAGCGCGCGTGGCGTCCAGGATATGACCATGGATGGTGATGGTGCCAGCGCTGCCGGGGATCTTGACCATGTTGTAGGCGTGATGCGTGACGGCCATGAACTTCGCGAGGGCGGGGTAGCCGAGGATGGCGTTGTATGGCAGGCCGATGTGGGCGACATCGAAGTCGATCAGCTCCGTGCGATAGTTCTTCTGCGTGCCAAAGGTGACCGCGAGGCGGACTTGCCCCAGAGGCTCGATAGAACCACTGGTGACGCCCGTGAACGGCCTGGAGGGCATAAGCCACTCGTAAGGCACTTGAAGCGTCTCGAAGGTCTCGACAGAGATGACGTTCAGGCCCGCTCCCCCATCGATGAGCGTCTTGGAGACGGTGATGTTGTTGATGGTGGGGGAGCAGACCAGGGGGAGGGTTCCAACAGTCTTGGTCGACTTGGGGTGGTCCTTGGCGTCGAAAGCGATGGTGTACTGGGACCACTTGAGGGGCCTGGAGGTCTCGGTGCTCGGGAGCGCAGCGTTGAGTTCGCGGGCGAACTGCTTGAACTGATTGTTTGACTTGGGCGCTTGAGCTCCGCCGAGGATGCAGGCCATGGCGCCTCTCGGGGCCTGGTAGCCTCCATCTTCCTCGTCGGGGAGGTTGTTGTTCTTCTCGGCGGCATTGGCTTGAGTGCCCGGCGGCTTCTGGTAGCCGCCTTCGCGCCTGCCCCTACCGTCTCTGCGGTAGCCGCGACCTCTGCCGCGGCCTCCGCTGCCTTCTCCTCGCTCGCGTTCCCTGCTCAGCCTCTTGAGGTCGAAGCAGTCGTCTGTAGCGTGCCCTCGCCTGTTGTGGTAGACGCAGAACGGACGGTGGTCTACCTCTTTGTCGCCGCGCTCGGGAGAACCCCTGCGGGGGCCCTTCGCGTCAGGCTCTGCCGCGAGGACCGCGGTGGCCTTGCGCTTGGGCTCTTCCTTCTTCTTGTGGCTCTTGGACCCCTCGCCAGGGTCGTCCCCCCGCGCGCTCATCTTGACGAAGAGGAGTCCCTCTTCAGCCTTGGCGCACTTATCCGCCAGATCGAACAGCTTCACCACGGAGGTGAGCTTGTCGTGGATGCCGAGCTTCTCGAGCATCCTGCGGTTCGTGACGCCCTCGCGGAAGGCAGCGATCACCTGGGTGTCGGGGATGTTTGGAATCTTGTTCCGCACCTGGCTGAAGCGCTGGATGTACTTGCGAAGAGTTTCATCTTTCTTCTGCACCACAGCGCGCAAGTCGTTGTGGGTGAGTACGCGCTCGTACGTGCCCTTGAAGTTGGCGACGAACTGCCTGCAGAGCTCCTCCCAGGAGTCGATGGAGTCCTCCGGCAGGTTGAGAAGCCAGGACAGCGCTGAGTCCCTGAGGGCGTGGGAGAACCAGTTGGCCATGACCTTGTCGTCGCCCCCTGCAGCCTGGATAGAGGTGGTGTAGAGCTGCAGGAACTCGAGAGGGTTGGTGGACCCGTCGAAGCCCTTGGGGAGCGCTGGCCTGAACTTCTGCGGCCAGACCACGCGACGCAGGGCGCGCGTGAAGGCCATGCAGCCGGAGGCATAGGTGGCCGTTCCTCCCTGGAGGGCCCTGCGGTTTTGCTGCCCCGCTTGGCCGAGCTCCTCGACGAGGCGGTTCTGGAGGTCTCGGCGTCGCTCCATGCCCACTCGCGCGTCCGGCGCAGTGCGCTGCACGATTTGACAGTCGTGCGGCGAGGAAGCATGTGAGGGAGCCCGCTGCGCCGCGGCCGGAGGTGGTCCCGGCGGCGGTGGGGGCGCACCTGGCGCGACCGTCCCTGCAGGGCCGGAAGGCACGATGGAGCGCGACGGAGCAGGGCGCGTGGTTGCGATGTCGACGAGGTGGTGGAGGCGGTCCAGCCACTGGTCGTGTGCCTCGGCACTTGGCCGGTAGCGGAGGAGCTCCTGGGCCATGAGCAGCGCGGTATGCGGGGCAGGCTCGTGGTGTTCCCGAGTGGACACGCTCTGGCGCCGGGACGGGTGCGAGGACTCAGCATCCTCATGGCGCTCGGAGAGGTCCTCGTCGTCGCGCTGGTCTCCGCCGCGGTGCTCCTCGCTCTCTGGCTCCTCCACGCGCGGGCCGGTGCCGGGCTCGGTGTGAGCTCTCTCAGAGGTACGCCGGTTGGCGCGCGTCGCGTGGGTGTCCATCATGGCGCGGAGTTCGGAGGTTGAAGACGCGCCTCTGTCCCCCTACCTGGCGCGCCAAATGTCGAGGAGTGACTCCCACGTAACAGGGGTAGTCTCGCCCCGAAGAGAGGTTCGAAGGGGGACTGAACACGGAGGTCAAACAACCCTCGATGCACGCCGCGACGTTGCTCGCGGTGCCTGGAGTGGAGCTGCACGACAGAGAGTGACACCGGCCCTTACCCAGGTTCACGGCCCTCAAGGTGAGGTAAAACCGCTACTCCTGCTTGTCAGAATTGCACTGCGGTGACTACAGTACAACTAGCCTCCGGGCGTGGAGAGGGTCCGGAGGTGGAAGACGCTATCGAATTCGGGATCCAATTTCGGATCCCTTGCTACGGAAGTGCCCCCTCTCCTTATATAGTTGCCCCGGGCCTCATCCCTGCGACCTGCGCAGTGGAAGGGTTCCCACATGGCGACGAGCGGCGGAGCGGGGTGCACCACTGCTCGCTGGTCCACGGACTCAGTCCATGGTCGTAAAGCCTGCCTTCGTGGCAGGGCAGCTGTCTCCTCCGTCCTTGGACGCAGCTCCTCCGTGTTAAAGCGGCGCGCCGTGGCCGACAAGCTGCAGACTTTGCAGAGCGGCTCGCAGGTGCGGCAGAGACCGTGGGGAGTGCCCGCGGTGACGTCGTCGTTGGAGCGTTGTGCCGGCCAACTGCTTTATCACCAAAGAGGAAAGCTTCGTTGGCGGCGCAGGAGACACAGAGCTTTGTTGACCCCTTTTATCACAGGAACGGCAACTGCGACGCTGTCGCTGTCGCGCGCGCAGACGCGCGCGTCACCCTGCGGCTGCTGCAGAGCCCATGTGCGCTCTGCAGCGCTTCCTTCGCCGCGAAGTATCCCCTCAGGGGCCTGAGGCTCTCGAGGGGGAGGAGCCGTGCTGGCTCCCTTCAGAGGGAGAGAGCCCTCAAGTGGGAAGCCCTCGGGGGGAACCTCCTTCAGGCCTCCGGTGGCGCCTCAAGTCCCCTCCAGGGGTTTTTGCCTCGGGGGGCTCCCCAAGCGGTCTGCTTGGCCCTTAGCCGTTTCGTAGATGCTGTCGCGTGTGCGGTCAGTGGAGAGTGGGCTCTGCACACCCTAGAATCCACTGGGCCGACAGTATGTAGTGAGACTTAATTAGCTAGAGACTTAATTAATAACAGAAATAAAAATTAATCACTTACAGACAATAGCAGCTCATGATACATTTGTCGAGGGCTTCCATATTGAATAACTGCCATAATTCATCAAAATCAATATGGATTGCCTGTTCTCCGATGAAGTAATGTCCATCTTTATATGTAAGAGACATCATTGTTTGGCCGTCTTTTGTGCGCTCCATGTACCACTGATGTAATTCTCGCATCCTTGGAGGTAGCAGTGCCAACTCCGCCTCTGTGACCAGTTCCTTCCCCATGACAAATTGCCTTGCCAGGGAAGCCATGCCGGTTTCAACTAGGCATAGCATTTCACCAATCGTCAGACCAGGAATTTCTTCAAACTTTTATGGTAATACAATTGGGGATGCCACCTTCAACGGAACGATCGATTGTTTTTTCTGTTGTCCAAGCTGGGCAACGTCGGCTCTCTGCTGCCTCTTATTCTCCGTGGGACGACCCTTGGGGAGCGGTGACACTTTCTCCTTAGTAGGCGGAGTCGGGCACTTCCGCTTTACCCCAATGTACTGAGTGGGCGGCGCCGAAGATCGAGTCCGCTGATGCAGCGTGGAAGATGTGGGAGCCTTAGGCGCAGATGAGGAAGCCTTAGTCGCAGATGAGGGAGCCTTAAGCGTAGATGATGGGGCCTTAGGCGTAGATAAGGGAGCCTTAGGCGCAGATGAGGGAGCCTTAGGCGTAGATGAGGGAGCCTTAGGCGCAGAAAGAGGCGGCGATGGTTGAGGTGGAGGTGAGGGAGCCTTAGGCGGCGATGGTCGAGGTGCAGGTGAGGGAGCCTTAGGCGGCGATGATCGAGGTGAAGGTGAGGGAGCCTTAGGCGGCGATGATCGACGTGGAGGTGAGGGAGCCTTAGGCGGCGATGGTCGAGGTGAAGGTGAGGGAGCCTTAGGCGGCGATGATCGACGTGGAGGTGAGGGAGCCTTAGGCGGCGATGATCGACGTGGAGGTGAGGGAGCCTTAGGCGGCGATGATCGAGGTGAAGGTGAGGGAGCCTTAGGCGGCGATGATCGAGGTGGAGGTGATGGAGCATCAGGCCGCGATGATTGACGTGGAGCTGAGGGAGCCTTAGTCCTTTGCTTCGATCCTCGAAATATGATGTATTTCTTTTTCCATAAAATAACTCCATGCAAGACTTCTCCCAGGGTCGACTCCCCTTCAGGGCCAGCGAAGTCAATCTCCAATGTCTCACATCCGGATAGAATTTCATCCACCCCGACACGAGCATACCCAGCTGGAATCTCACGGCCATGCCAACGCGCTGCAGGATCAACTTTCAAACCAAAGCCGACGGCCACCTTCATGGATATATTCTTCAATGGCTGGTGTAGCTCACAATCAGTCTTCTCTTCGATATTGTCCACGGGGTAGCGCTCCATCGGTGACACATCAACCTGTGCATCATCAACGCTGACATGCAACGCCGTGGAAGCCATGCTGCTTCTCCGGCAGTCGGGTGCGGGATCTATGTACATGTGTTCTCCCTCTGGACGGCTTGATATTTGCTCCTGCATCTGAGAATACAGCGCAAAGAGCTGCTCGTTCTTTTCTTCCACATTCTTCAGCCGGTCTGCCGCCTGCTGCTCCCTCCTCTTCTGTGCTCTCGCTCGGCTTCTATAAGTGTTTATGTTCTCATGAAACCCTATCTTCCAAGTAACACATCCATAGCCTCGTACGCGTCCTCCGTGCTCAGGATTTTTGAGTGCCTTTGTCAGTTTGTCGTTATCTCTATCAGGAACAAAAGTTCCCGCCTCCACCTCGGCTATTGCTGTTTCAAGATCCTTGAGGGGAGTCAACACTGCTTTCTTCGTCGGATCGCGAAGAACCAACTCCCCTGTTTCCATATCCAACGTCATACCATGCGCCATTAGGAAATTTCCTGCTCTTTCGGGCACTTTCTCTGTACCTGGAGATAGCCCTTTTGCCTTAATTTCAGCCTTAAGTTTATCCCACTTAGGCCTGGCAGTCCGCATTCTTTTTCGACCATGCTATAGCTTCTTCCGATTCCTTGTACGTCTTGAAATCATCCCATTGAGCACGTAACCTCTCTTGAGTTCCCTTGAACTCCGGAGTAATTTTCCCGCTCTTGACATAAGTCGCCCGCAATCTTTTCTTGTGGTTACAGAATTGTGTGGCCATCTTCTTAAGGATC
The DNA here is from genome assembly GCA_026929855.1 of Poa annua. Taxonomy (NCBI): domain Eukaryota; kingdom Viridiplantae; phylum Streptophyta; class Magnoliopsida; order Poales; family Poaceae; genus Poa; species Poa annua. Next base: position 61,752,832 of record CM049434.1, read on the forward strand.
CACGCCTTCACTTTGTCCATCATGGCCTTTGTTTGCTCCGGGGTGTCCATCTTCGGTAGAGTGAAGTGTGATATCAGCTTCTCCCAAATAGATTTCTTTAATTCGTCAGAGACAAAACTTATATTGTCGGCTCTTGTTGGCTTATTCCATTCTCGACTGGTGATCGGGATCATATCCCTAACAAGAACTCCTGCTTGATTTGTAAATGCTGTCACGCTCTTTTTGGGCTCCAAAGGGATCCCATCGGCACTGACTACATCAATCCTCATGTGCATGTTCTCGTCCCACTTTTTGGTCGGGCCCCTTGGAGTGGAGGATTTGTTCGATTTGGAGGTCTACAAAAAACATTCGTTTAATATATGCTCAATGTGTGAAGGTCTAACTAGTGATATATATCATGAGCAAAGATTTAAATATTTACATCGGAGGACTTGCAGGTTGAGGGCCCAGCGCTAGTATCGACATCAATACTTGTTTGCGGGTTGTCTCCTTGTAACAAATCTTCCAACAAGCAATACCCATCATCATTCAGATATTGTGAGTCGTCATCTACAAAGTTCTCTACATCTTCTGGTCGGCTTTCCCCTATCATGTTCAACAATGCATCTTCCTGAGGATCTCTACCGTTACCGTTGTGGTCCATAGCTTTAACTATAAAGAAAAATGATTAAATAAAGATTAAAAGTAGTAGCAATAACAACAAAGAGGGACATTGAAAGTAGTAGTAGCAATAACATCAATTAGTTACAAGTCATAATAATATATATCGCATCCATAATACATCACGCTAATCAAAATGGACGTCGAACCGCCGGAAACATGCCGCGTGCGGTGAAAACCCAAAGTGAAGGAACCCAAAAAGGATCATAACTAATGTGAGATCCCTGAAGATGCTGCCAAGTGTTGGACGGACGGACATCCAACGCGACCATGTACCGACGGACGTGCTCGTCCTCCGCCCTGACAGGACGACGTACCAACTCCTCGGGGGCCGGCACCCTCTGTACCCGTCGGGGCCCACGTGACCGCCACCAAAGAAGCTCCGGGTCGACGATGGTTCCCTCATTCCTCACCATTCTGCGCACACCGGAAGGTAGCACCTCCCAGTGCCAACCTAGCGGAGCCCAGTCCCGGACATCCATAGTCCCGTCCATCTTGAAACTATGAATCTTTACATTAACTCTTAAAATCCAAGACATTGTATAAAACATTGTAAAATTCAAAGACATTGTATTAAATTCCAACATATTGCTAAATTCTAAATTCAACTACTAAGTCCTAAAACAATAGTTCTAAATTATAAATTCTAAATTAAAGACCTAAATCAACTAAATTCCTATTGCTAAGAAACAACAATTTGCTAAGACACTAAAATACTATAACAATTTGCTAAGACACTAAAACAATATTTCTAAATTCCTAAATTCTAAATTGAAGACACTAAATTCCTAAATCAATCAACTAAATTCAACTAAGTACTAAAAAAATATTTCTAAATTCTAAATTGAAGACACTAAAATACTATAACACAATTTGCTAACACACTAATTAAATTCCTAAATCAACTAAATTCCTAAAACAATTTCACTAAATCAACTAACCCTAACCCTAGCCCTAACACTAAGTGATCGAGGGGAGAGGCCGGAATGCTCACCGGTGCGATGACGACGACCAGCTCGGCGGGGACGGGGACGACAAGCTCGGCGGCGCGGCGTTGAGGGAGAAGAAGAGGAAGCGGGGACGGCGAGCTCGGCAGCGGCGGCGTTGATGGACGGCGGCGCAGCGGATGGCGGCGCTCGGCAGCGGACGGCGGCGAGGCGGAGCTCGGCAGCGGACGGCGGCGAGATCGATTTGGGCAGCCTGGCGGCGTCCTTGCGGTTCCTTAGCGCTGTCCCGGTTCGTGGATTGAACCGGGATTGCGCAGAGGGAGTATTTATACAGCAGGCCTTTAGTCGCGGTTCGTGGCTCCAACCGCGACTAAAGGGGCCTGCTGAGTTTTCGGCAGCTCAGTTTTCGCGCGCGGTGCCACACCTTTAGTCGCGGTTCGTGGCTCCAACCGCGACTAAACGTGTGTTTTTGCGCCAAATCTCAATTATTTTTCATTTTGTGATTTCAAAAGAGGTTGAACATACATTTGAATAAGTTCTGACTACAAATTTGGATTCTGACAAAAATTTGAACATGAATAGTGTTTCAATTTGAATAACTAATATAAAATCATTTTCTGATTCTTAAAATAATTTTATAATAATAACCATTTTGCCATTTTCAATTAAATATGAGGTAAACTCAGATCTTTTGCATTATATTTTATAATGAAACTAATAATAACTTGAAATAAGGCGGCGTGATGGCGCGGAATACATTATTACAGCTTCTGACACATAGAGTTACATAAAAGGTTTAACATTATTACACATCAACTAGTGTTTCGCTTTCTTATATGCGTTGTGTAACCATGGAGAATCTTCATTGTTTAACCTGATAGTTGGGTCAATGTTGACTTTGAAGGGTGGGATTTCATCAAACTTATTGTAATCTTCTGACATGTCTGTCTTGTCCTCCACTCCCACGATATTTCTTTTCCCTGAAAGAACTATGTGGCGCTTGGTTACACCGGATAATGTTTTGTCTTGCTTTTCTTTTCTTTTATTCAGTCTAGTAGACATATCCTTCACATAAAAAACTTGTGCCACATCATTGGCTAGGACAAATGGTTCGTTTAGGTACCCAAGATTCTGGAGATCCACCGTTGTCATTCCGTACTGGGTATCTACATGTACCCCTGTCATCTTGACCCATTTGCACTGAAACAAAGGGATCTTAAAAGAAGGTCCATAGTCAAGTTCCCATATCTCCTCTATGTAACCATAATATGTGTCCTTACTTCCATCGTCGTTTGTTGCATCAAAGAGGACACCGCTGTTTTGGTTGGTGCTCTTTTTATCTTGTGTCATCGTGTAAAATGTATTCCCATTTATCTCGTACCCTTGGAAAGTTGATATGGTCGAAGATGGTCCGCCGGCCAAGTCGAACAACTCCATGTCAACAGTGTTGTTATTCATGAGATGTGCTTGCAACCAACCGCTGAAATTCGCCTTGTGTGCTTCTGTTATCGAGGAGTCATCCATCTCCGGGTTTTTGGACCGTACAATATTCATGTGTTCCTCAATATAAGGAGCCACAAAGGTGGAATTCTGCATAACTGTGTAATGTGTTTCAGTTAAAGAATGACCGTCCATACAGATCATTGTTTTCCTTCCGAGAGTGCCTTTTCCACTCAATCTCCCCTCATGCCGCGATTCAGGAACACCAATCGGCTTACAATCAGGAATAAAGTCCACACAAAACCCAATGACCTCCTCTGTTCCAAAGCCGTTGGAGATGCTTCCTTCAGGCCTAGCACGGTTATGAACATATTTCTTTAAGACTCCCATGAATCTCTCAAAGGGGAACATATTGTGTAGAAATACAGGACCGAGGATGGAAATCTCTTCGACTAGGTGAACTATCAGGTGCGTCATAATATCGAAGAAGGATGGTCGGAACACCAACTCGAAACTGACAAGACATTGAACCACATCAATCTGTAAGGTATGTAGACTCACTGGATCGATTACCTTCTGAGATATTGCATTCAAGAATGCACATAACTTCACAATGGGTAGTCGAACACTTTCCGGTAGAAGCCCCCTCAATGCAACCGGAATCAATTGGGTCATAAGCACGTGGCAGTCATGAGACTTTAGGTTTTGGAATTTTTTCTCAGCCATATTTATTATTCGCTTTATGTTCGATGAGAATCCGGATGGGACCTTCATACTACTCAGACACTCAAAAAATATGTCCTTCTCTTCTTTCGTAAGAGTATAGCTGGCAGGACCTTCAAACAGCTCTTGATGGATGCCGCCCATTTCTCTCAAACGTTGCTGGTCCTCTCGTGGTCCCGGTGTATCTTTTTTATTCTTCCCATACACACCCAAGTGGGCTAGAAGGTTCAAGCAAAGATTCTTCGTCACGTGCATCACGTCGATACCAGAGCGGACCTCTAGGATTTCCCAATAGGGTAGCTCCCAAAATATAGATTTTTTTCCACATGGGTGCGTGTCCGTTAGCGTCATTCGGAACTTTTAGGCTGCCAGGACCCTTTCCAAATATTACTTTCAAATCCTTAACCATATCAAATACATCAGCACCAGAACGAAGGGTAGGCTTCTTCCCTTTTTCCGCCTCACCAAAATGCTTGCCTTTTTTTCTTAAGGGATGATTGGGTGGAAGAAAACGACGATGCCTAGGGTACACATTCTTCCCCCCGTTAGTCAAATATACACTATCAGTCTTATCTAAACAGTGTGTGCATGCATGATATCCCTTGGTTGTCTGTCCTGAAAGGTTACTAAGAGCAGGCCAATCATTGATGGTTACGAACAGCAATGCTCGTAGGTCAAATTCCTCCTGTTTGTACTCATCCCATACACGTACACCTTCTTCCTGCCACAAGTGTAAAAATTCCTCAACTAATGGCCTGAGGTACACATCAAGGTTGTTGCCGGGTTGCTTCGGTCCTTGGATGAGCAATGGCATCATAATGAACTTTCGTTTCATGCACAACCACGGTGGAAGGTTATAGATACATAGAGTCACGGGCCAGGTGCTATGACTGCTGCTCTGCTCCCCAAAAGGATTAAAGCCATCTGTACTTAGACCAAACCTTAAGTTCCTTGCTTCATTTGCAAAGTCGGGAAACGTTCTATCAATTTTTCTCCACTGCGACCCATCAGCGGGGTGTCTCAACATCTCGTCTTTCTTACGGTCTTCCTTGTGCCATCGCATCAACTTGGCATGCTCTTTGTTTCTGAACAAACGTTTCAACCGTGGTATTACAGGAGCATACCACATCACCTTGGCAGGAACCCTGTTCCTGGTGCCCTTGCCCTCAACACCTTCAGGGTCATCTCGTCTGATCTTGTACCGCAATGCAGTGCATACCGGGCATGCAACCAAATTCTCATAGTCACCGCGGTACAGGATGCAGTCATTTGGGCAAGCGTGTATCTTCTCCACTTCTAATCCTAGAGGGCAGACAACCTTCTTTGCTTCGTACGTACTGACGGGCAATTCGTTATCCTCTAGAAGTTTCTTTTTCATAATTTTTAGCAACTTTTCAAATCCCTTATCGGTCACGCCGTTCTCTGCCTTCCATCTCAGCAATTCTAGCGTGGTATCCAGCTTTTTCTGTTCATTTTTGCAAGTTGGGTACAACAATTTTTTGTGATCCTCTAACATCTGCCCGAACTTCAGCCTCTCCTTTTCACTTTCGCAGTCTCGCTTCGCATCAGCAATGACCCGACCAAGATCATCAATAGGCTCATCTGGTGCTTCAACTTCTTCTTCTGGTTGTTCTTCATTTTCGACATTTTCTGTCTCACACTGTTCAGGGAACATAGGATAGTCGTCATTATTATCTTCTTCTTCGTCGTCTTCCATCATGACCCCTATTTCTCCATGCTTGGTCCAACATTTATAGCCGGGCATGAAACCGGACGTATAGAGGTGGATGTGAATATCCCGTGAGTCGGGGAAATCCCTCTCGTTCCGACACACACAGCATGGACAACACATAAAACCATTATGCGCGTTTGCCTTAGCAACCTCGACAAATTCCTGCACGCCTTGCATGAACTCATTCGATCGCCGGTCACTGTACATCCATTGTCGTCTCATCCATTGTTTGCACACTTTAAAAAACCGTACATGGCGATTATAATCGCGACTAGGAGAACAATGACACCGAATGCGAAATGTAGGAACATTTCATTTCGGAGAGCTGCCTTTTTCATCTTATTAATCTTCAACCTCGTTCTTTCCCTAGTTTCACGAGTCTGGATCATGTGTCCATCGATGATATCCGCCAAATCCAACTCTATTTCCCCCTTCTTTTCCACAACCATGTCTCTTTTTTCGTTCAGAGTTTTTAAATCTTGCTTCATCTTGTGGATTGTATCATGAGCTAGCCTTATCTTCTCTTCGGTCCTACTAAAATTTTCATCGGTCTTTCTCTTCTCCTCTCTTGTAAAATTTAATTCTTCTAGGAGAATGACTTTTCCTTGTAGACAATGTTGAAACTGGACGCATCCATCACGAATGACGCACTCACATACTGATTCCTAATATTTATAATTGGAAAAATTAAATTAGGAAATTCTCACCCTAAATTAAAATTTATTTTTATATTACAGAGACGACATGACATCTAGATGTGCTAATAATACCTCATCCGAAAAGGAGGAGTTGTTCACGACGCCGTAGGGGACCTCGCTGTTGTCGACCATCGTATACGGCTGCGTGGCTCGGATATGTAACATATCATTATATACATATAAATAACTAAGTTGAGCTAAAGTTGAGCTATTGTTGAGCTATGTTGAGCTAAGTTGACCGTATCTTCACACATATGCAAACTAGCTAGGTAGCTATAATTTGAGCTCACACTTCCCACAAAATTACTCCTAAAGCTAAATCCACCAAACTCTATACTTCTAAAGCATGAAATGAGCAAAAATTAGCAGTAAGAGATAATAGGATACAATGGCTAACCTTTTAGAAGGCAGGAAGTTTCAAATATTCACAAATCGACGGCAACGCTGATGAACTCGAGCTCCACGCGAAGAACACGAAGAACAGCTCGAGCAGCTCTCCACACGCGCTCTGACCAGAAAATGCAACGGCTGCTCGGGCGAAAGGGACGAAGTATATATAAAATGGGACTTTTAGTCCCGGTTTGTTACACGAACCGCGAGTAAAACCTTTGGTCGCGGTTCGTATATCCAACCGGGACTAAAAGTTTGCCTGGAACCGGGACTGATAGGTTTCGACCTCGAGATGCCTTACTAGCCGTTGGAACCGGGACTAATAGTATCTTTAGTCCGGGTTCCAGGCAGGACCGGGACTGAAGGGACTCAGGGCTCAAAACCGAAGCCCCATTTTCTACTAGTGTTCATGTGAGGATAAAAATGATATACTTGCTGTTTGTGAAAATACTCTTACTTATGAGAGTCCTACTGTGTTCTTGAATTCTCCTAAGTACATCATAGAGGAGAAGTTTGCTTATGTTGAGAAATAATTATGTGGTTTGCCATTATCTTTAGTTCCAAATCTTTGTTGCAACCATGATATTAAAATTCATATTGATCATAATAACTATTTTGAAAGAGGGAAGCATGCTAATGAATTCCAAAATAAATTTAATAATCCTCTTTATGTGCCTATATTATCTAAGTTGAAAGTATTAAAATTGCTCTTGTTTTATCTTCCTATGCTACTTGCTTTGTGTTTCAATGATGTATTTTCTTACAAAATACCAATGCATAGAAAGGAAGTTAGACTTCATTGTTATTACTTTTTTGTTTTGTCTTTCTCTCTACCAGGTTTCAACTTCTCTATTATTTTGATTGGTTTGAGAGCACCATGGGATCCTGGTATTATGCATGAAGCACTTTCCAAGGAAGAGGGAAACATCAAAGTTCAAGCTCCCTCATGAGCTTCGTCCACTATAAATATCAAGTAAGAAGCCTAGCTATATGGCTATAAAGAAAGCGCTTTACGGGAGGCAACCCAGTTGTTTTTATTTGAAATTTTCTTTGAGTCCTCTTGCTCTACCAAGAGATTTTGTTTTTAGTTTAGGTTCTGGAATTTTTAATAAAGTGCCAAGTTTTACCCGTTTGGGCTTGAAAGTTGTTTTTTCCATTCGGAGATTATATTCCACCACGAATCTGTGCACGGTATGATTTTTAATTCATATTCTGTAAATCCAAATGAGCTAAAATTTGAACTGTAGTTGCAACTTTTCATCCTCTGTAAGCGTGAATTGTTTCAGATTTTTTCGACATATTTAAGTGGGGTAAAAAAATACGTTTTGATGCTGCTGTCTTTCCGGACAGATTCTGTCCCATTTTGTTTTATGCATTCTTTAAGCTTTTAACTTGAATCTCTTTGATCCAATTGAGTTTATTAGAAGGAATACAACATTATACACTTTCTGGACATGTTTCTTATGTTTGTCTAAGGATTTCATACAGCAAGCAATTCTATTGTTTTGTGCCTACTAATGTCACCCCACAGAAAAGAAATGGGAGAAACGGTGTTTTGAAGTTTTTTCACAGGGATTAGAGGAGATGCACCAAGAGCTATCCAAGGATGGTGAAGACCATAAGCTTGGTGATGTGAAGACAACCCCACTAAACCTACATACTCTCGGTTTGCACACGTCTAACTTCTGTTTTTCGTTCATTGCACTTTATCGTATAAACTTGGAGCGTTTTTGTTCTTTTTATTATTTCGGTTTGTTTTTTTTATTTGAGACCACCACTTTTTATTTATGTTATGAGAGAGCTACTGGAAGTTTGGGTTGAATTAAGTCGGATGCTATAAAAATATTGGGAAGAGGATGTTTGAGTTGATTTAAAAGATACATATAGTTGCATGATTCATGTGCTTTGTTAATGAATATTAATATGCAAGTGTCTTGTCTAGAGTTATTTCTTATTCATGTTTTATATGCTGAATGATGCGTTACTTTGTTTAACATGAAATGGTTAGCTCTATGGACACTTATGCATGCATTTCGATGGTCAACTTTCTCCCTCTTGCTAGCCCAAAAACTTCAACAAGTAAAAAGCTTGTTTTTTCCAACACCTTCAACCAAGTTTTTCCAGTGAGTCCACCATATCTACCTATTAGCTAATATGCTATTCCAAGTATGTTTACCATGTTATATTGTTTTATCTATGCTTCCAAATTAAGATGCTTATGTTATTGGGATTGTCATGGGTTAAGTTTGTTTATGAGCTCTCACGAACTTGATGCACACATTACTTTTCATGCACTTAATAAACATGACCCATTGTGATTAAGATTATGATGTTTTGGGCTTGACAAAGGTCTTGGTTAGGAGCTAGCTCATACGTGCTGACACGTGGAAAGCTTTCAACACTGCACTTTATTCTTTTATAAAAGTTGATATCATGTTCCTTTGGTGATGGATGCCTAACATTGCGTGAAATAAAGATGGAAACTTAGTAAGTTCGGGTGAGTGATATTATTGGCTAGAGAGACACCTGTGGCGGCTAACCTAAGCCATGTGGATCATGGTGGAAATTTGCAACATAACCATAGTGGAGAAATCCATGACACATCTCATAACAGAAAAAACATTTACAAGAAAAAAGCATGAGTAAAGAAAGAGATGTAGAGATGTCCACTGTTTGCTTGCTTTGTCATTTGGACATGTGCCCACTTCCATGTCCTGGGGCAAAGGGTACCCGGGGTGAAACTCTCTATGATGCCACTTTTATTCATGATGACTGTAACCTTCACTTGCTTTGTGGCCCAAGTTGAGTAGCCAGTCGGAGAGGTTTTTGTTTTCAACGGGCATGAGGCTTTTTGACCCATACTTTGTCAAGCACATAACTCATATTTGCTTTCACTTTCAACTATTAATCACTAAAGATGCTATGATAGGGGCAATGAGAACTTCACACCAATGAGCACTACATGGCAAACATTAGGTTAAGTTGAAGCATTTGGAAGCTAGATAATACTCTTGCATGTTATTCATCTACTTATTTATCTATCTTTCCAAAGTGTCCACCTTTTATATTCAGATTTCTATAACAATACTCTATGACCAATATAGGATATCTTTTAATTTTCATTTATGCATTCATTTGGTCCATAGAACTTTTCTTTCATGTTACACTTTGTGAATTATCATTGAACATCTTTACCTTGAATATTTAATATCTCTTGATAATATGTCTTGTACTCCCTCCGTTCTAAATTAATTGACTCAGATTTAATACAAGTTGTACTGAATCTGAGTCAATTAATTCGGAACGGAGGGAGTATGTTGCTACTCTTTATTAAAGAATGAATCATTTGACTCTATGTAGCAATCATCTTTGATATCCTTTGTTAAGTAATAAAATGCCAAGTCCATGTTTAGTTTTATCACCTTCATACTCGAGGACGAGTATAGGTTAAGCTTGGGGATGTTGATGCATGTAAAATGCATACATGAACTTTGCATTGTATTACTCATATTTCATCCATATTTGCATCATATAAGGGTTATATCAATGTTTTATAATGTTTTGGGGAATATTTCACACTTTCCCTATTTATTTGAAATTAACCCTGCGCTGTCAGAAAACCCATTTTTCTATATTTTAGTGTTTCAGGGACCCCAAACGTCGTCCAAATGACCTGAAACTTCGCGAACATCATTTTTTGGAAGGAACAAAGTGTAGGAGCGAAGGAAGTGCAAAAGTGGAAGGCCGAGGAGCAAAAGAGGGGGGCCCACGCGGCCAGATTCCTTGGCCGTGTGGGGCACCTCTTCTGGCCCCTCGAGCCTCCGATGCCGTCGATCTTCGTCTCCGTGGATTCGTCTTGACCTAAAAACGACTATAAAAATACTCCCTCGAGCCCTTTCGGAGAGGAGCGCCGCAGAAACACAGAAATCACGAAACAGAGACCTAGAGCTGCAAATTGGAGGGGGAAAACTCCGGCGGGGCGCTGCCGGTGTGGTCTCCGCCTTCTCCAACGACTTCTCCACCGTCTCCATGATGAAGAGGGAGTAGTCCACCCCTGGTTTATGGGTTTGTGGAAGTAACTTATGTATCCCTCCTCTCTCTTGAGCTTCACCAATTAGTGCCATATGAGTTGCTGAACATGATTATGGTCATATATGTAATACCTTTGTGGTGGATCTCTTAAGTTGATATATGTTATGATGATTGCAATTGCTATGTCTTTTTTATGAAAGTAGATGCATATTATGTACCCCGTTCTTGTCTATGTGTTTTGATCCAAAATGTGTATGAGAGCGTGTGAGGGGAACGTGTGCATTAGTTGGAGTAACGTGGGATGGTTTTGTGGTAAGTTGACAGCAATACCGTGATCCACTTTGGTTTTACCTTACTTTGTTGCCTCACTAGGGATAAAGGATATACCATGCTACCGGGGATATGTGGGTGACATTGCCACTATCACCATGACTAGATCTAGCATGTTCTTATTTAAACTTCATGTCATTGAACTTAAAACTATACTCTGTTTATCTTAATTACTGAGGTGTTATGATTTAGTTCGCATCTTGGTGGATTATAAGAGAGATTAATAACCAAAAGAACTCTATGTTAGAATGTGATGCCCATATTATTAATAACTTGTCTTGTTGCAATCCCATATGTTAATTTCTATGTTCCATTACCTACCACTATATAAAAGAGAGAGTGCATTTGTGAAACCATGAACCCCAGTACATTTTTAATCACAAGAAACACATTTCCAACACTTTTATTACACTTTACATTTTCTGCCATTATTAAATCCGAAAATACAAAAACATCTTTACATCTTGCAAACACCATACAAACCACAAACACATCATCCAATATCATTCATACCATCCTTACACTTTTATTTATACCATTGCATATTTATTTTTGTTTTGCATTTATTATTTCTGTATCTTTTACTTACACCTTGTGCTTGACAACCACTTGGTGAGGTTGAGGGCACAAAACAATTTACTTTGTTTTGTAGGTTACATAAAGAAGGATAAGGAGACAACAGCTTTTGGTTCATTTCCCCGAGAGTTCGATATTAAACCCTCGAGTCACCCTCGTGGGGAAAATAAGTCTTTTCCCTTACTATACACTTTGCACTTGGAGTCTCAACCTAACCGTATTCTTTTGACACAGGTCATCTACGGTTATCAGCGGCGCCGGGTGATCTTCTTCCTCAAGTCCGTATCCCCAACGTTCTTCAAACAGCGGTAAGATTGACTCGGTATCTGTGTCCAGATCTTACATGTTCGTAGGTGTGACGATAAAATCCTGCATAGCTTGGATCGCCGCCTCTTCCTTTTCGGTCATGATCTCGCACTCTGGTGATCCAACGGACTCTTCTCCATCCGTCTGGGCCATGGTGGTTGACCCGGACTGCGACTCATACTCCGGCTCGTACAGATCTCTGCAGGCTCCGGTGGTCTGGATTACGCCGACGAAAACATCGATCTGACCAAAGACGATCATAGATCCGGTTTCCAGCTGATCTGCTTCTTCTCTCCAGCCAAAGTCGTCCACGATCCACTCCCCTCCTGGAAGCGTGTGGATCGGGCGGATATCTAAGTTTTCCATACCACGCCGCGCTTCTCCGAAAATCGTGACGTTCTTGGCCGCACGCCCCACGGTGGGCGCCAACTGTCGTGGGATTGTCATGACAGATATTTCCGGGTGGAAACTTGAGTGTTGGGACATATCGACTTCTGACATCGGGAGCTTGTCTAGCGGGACGTGGGGAAACAAGGGTTTACCCAGGTTCGACCCCTCTTCTTGAGTTAAAGACCTACTCCTGCTTTGCTTTATTGATATCGGGTTTCGAGGACTCGGCGCCTTAGCTTCCGGGCCTCGAGATTACAAGGTGTTTCTCTGTCTGCCTCTGACTTGGGGCTTTGGGGCTTATCTTTTTTGAAACCAGGAGACCCCCCTTATATAGGCGGCCGGGTCTCCTGGAAGTACAAGCGGGACTCCGGGTTACTCCCGTAGTCGAGTTCTACTCTAAGTTCTCTAAGTCTTCGCCTTCCTTATCAGGACTCCGTTTTGTACTTGGACTCCGAGTATTCGGGATCCTTCTTTGCTTGCTTGCCAAGTCACACGTCGCACGCCGACTTACGTAGAACCCGACCCATCTCCTTTATGCTTGATCCGGCCCAGGCTTCTGCCAGGCCGGCTGGCCTTCTATGTCGGTGGGCCTACCGGATTATGATCCTCCAACACTTATCTTAATATTCGTGGAGAACTATACGCCTTACATTTATGAACGGAGGGAGTATTTATCATGGCTTTTCCAAAAAATCTAGATATCCAATGCTTTGTGTATGAATATCATCTGAAGTGTTCTACACAACCTCACAAAACATCATACTGGGATCACATGATTTAGTATTTTTTGGGTACTTTATGGTTGGTTCAGGGTTGTAATGATTGGGGATACCGGCAAGTGGGAGGTTGATAATTCAGCGCTGAAAATCACACCTGCTATTATACATTTCTCTCCCTGTCAGGATAATAATTGAATCGATACTCTTTGCTAGATGTTTCTGCGACAACCATACAAAAGATATGAAATACTACAGTAGTAGAATAAATCACACACGTCAACACATCTTATCAGGCAAGGCCCAAATCCAGCCGCCTCCGATGAAAAATTCCACCAAAAATTAAAAATGTAAGCATTTCCAAAAAAAAATCCCTTCTGCAGATAGAAAAATCTCCCCTAATCATTCACAACCTGTCCCACGTCACACACACACGGTCTCGCAGTAGTTACCAGCTAAGAAACATTTTATTAAAGATGAAATGAAAGTACCAATTTCCACGTGGCGCGAGGCTATTGGTTTGGATGGCCTGACCCACCCATTAATCTCTCGCCGTCACTCTCGATAAAATACCAACCAAACAAAAAAAAACTCGAAAAATAAATTAAAAGGGAGGCCGGAGCGGCAATAAGCCAATAACCCAAGCACCTCTCGCCGACCTTCCCCCACCCCCAGATGCCGGCCACGCCGAGCGGCGGCGCGCGGGTGGAGGAGGTAGCGGACGCGCCTTCGGGGTCCTCGTCCGTGCCTTCCTACATGGGGACGAGGCCGGAGGAGCTCGCGGCGAGGCTGGCGGCCGGGGGCCCCGGCGTCGTCGGCGGAGCAGCAGCAGCAGGAGGAGACGGAGAGGGATTGGAGGGGGAGCAGGAGCGGGTGCTCGCGCTTCGTGAGATCAAGAACCAGATCATCGGGAACCGGACCAAGAAGCTCCTCTACCTCCGCCTCGGCGCCGTGCCGGCGGTCGTCGCGGCGCTGGCAGAGCCTGGCGCGTCGCCGGCAGCGCTCGTGCAGGCGGCGGCCGCTGCAGGGAGCTTCGCGTGCGGCGTAGACGATTGCGCGCGAGCCGTGCTTGATGCTGGCGCAGTGGGGCACCTCACGCGGCTCCTCGCCCACCCCGACGACAAGGTAGGCTCTGCTCCCTTCACTGGTTTGTTGCTTGTTAACGTCACATCCCTTGTATGCCTGCCTTGGTTTTGGGGGCTCAAAATCTGTTTTGGGTGGAGAATTTTATTTTCGTCGTGGATTTGTGGCTCAATTTGGAAAATATCTGTTGCGTGGAGAATAGTTGGTGGAAGGAAACTAAGAAGGCGGCAAGCCAGCAACTGCTTGCTCCTTGTTATCATTGAGTAAAATTGGGGCATGGTAGCAATTGTACATGTCCCTGAGCTGGAGGTGGAAATAACCACTGCTAACTTAATTGTTCTGGGAGAATTAATACGCACATTGCTGAATGGAATGGTATCTGTAAATTAGAGGCTAGCGATGAAGCATGAGTGGAACTACTCTGTAAGTTTGTAGAGAAGAGCGCTGAGAAAGTACTAGTAATTTCAATTGGCATGAAGGTATTTGCAGCAAATGTTTCGAGTTTAGTATTCCCTCCATCCACAATTACATGAGGTCCTTCTTTTGCATGATCTAACTTTGACCACCATCAGTTTGACCTATATATGTGAGAACATGTCATAAAAATTATACCATAAAAAACTTTATGCAAATACAAATTCATTGGTATATTTTGATACCACATAGCCCACATTTTGTCGGTCAAAGTTAAATCTTGAAAACAGTGTGCGCCATGGAGGTAGTAAGAATTTGGAAATAAACCGTGGTCAAATTATCGTTGCCTTGTGATTGGAGGATAATTATCTGAGCCAATTTTTTGCAGAATATGCCAGTTTAGTTAAGGCGAGAGGTACTGGTGGTAGTTGTCATTTCTTTTTCTTTCCAGTGTCCTTTTCATTTATCATTTTGGTTGAAATAGTTAAGATATTGTTCACTTATGCTTCATATGTGGAGAGTTTGGTAGTGGGTCAATGGTTAGGTGTGGTGGTGGGAATAAATGTGCTGGAAAGTTGTCTTTTGTGTTGGGTTCGTGATGAATTTGTCCGAACTAATAATCAGGATTGGCTTTCCTGGTTTGGTCATGAAATAATTGGTGATGGTAAAACTGTAGCTCCTTTATATGCTTGAGCTAAGAATTTGGCAGTAGCGTGATGATTTCTTAGTGGGTTGGGTTTTGCAGAGTAGAATTTGGATGCCCTTAGTTGAAGTTTAAACTTAACAGTTGTTGATGCACCCTTAGGGAAAAAGTCAGACGATATACAAAACTGAGCGCATTCAAACATCATCTCTCTTCATTATACTGAATGGTCCTAATAACATGAGCCTCGTTTGGATGTGTCAGACTAAGTCTGTCTTTGACGGGGAATGGGTCGAAATCCAAGCCTAAATTGATCACATCATCCATGGAGACATGGACGTACAGAGGGTAAATGATTTTAGAGGTGACGTGTTACTGCACGTTCTCCTTTAGGGAAAAAAGTCTGGCGGGATACAGAACTATGAGTTCCATCTCTCTAAAATACTGAATGGTCCTAATAACATGAGCCTCGTTTGGATGTGTCGGAGTAAGTTTTTTCTTCAACGTGGAATGGGTCAAAATCCAAGCTTAGCGGTGCCACAATATAGAGAGTAAATGATTGTAGAGGTGTTACTGCGTGCCACAATTGTTGATATGGCTTGCCTGGCTTAGCGTTTGTGCCTCGCGCAACGTGACTATTAAAATGGGAACACACCATGGTAAACGAGGTTACAAAAGAAAAACGAAACAGATGACTACTTTGGTAACTCTCTATTTTCACAGCTCAATGTACTTCTCTAACCACTCTGTCGGGCCTTAATCATTTTAACATACAATCACAAATACATGCCAATTTATGTCATGAATTGGTTTGGCATTTGTTGTGTTACTCCTTTTCTAGTCCAGTATATAGGATATTTTTTCCTGGTACTTATAATTTGAAATGGCTCTTAAGCATATGAGTATTGACTGACTAGCTTGCATCTTAGCTTTTCACTGTAAGGTCATCCTGAAAATTTATATTGCTCTGTAGTCACTTAACTTCACCATAACAATCTTGTATTTGTATTTTTGTTGTTCTCTCCAAGCTCCCTGTTTGTTGAATGTAGGTTACGCCTAGTGTGGTTAGGTGCTGGTTCTAACTGAGCTGATTGTTTCATGCTATATTGAATAGTTGTAGCCACTGATACGTGGTGGTTAATAATTTTGTCAGTTCTGAAGTTTCCATCCTGATTACAGGTTGTCGATGCATGTGCCCGTGCTCTCAGAATGATATATCAATCAAAACAATCTCCGAAGTTTGATGTCAATACTGAGAAAAATATGGACTTCCTTCTTTCCCTTTTGGACAGCGAGAATGAAAATGTCACTGAGCTGGCTGCTAATATTATATCACACTCTTGCGATAGGAGTACAGAACAATCAGCACTATGTGGTGCTGGAGTACCCCAGAAACTTGTTAATCTTTTTGGAGGTTCTATGAATCTAAGGGATGCTTGTTTAGATTCTATGACTGCAATCGTCAGAAATAACTGGGAAGTCGCTTCAAGATTTGCATCGATGGACCACGGAAAAGCTTTTCGTTCAATAGTTGGCTTAATACATGACCGGAGCCCACGCACAAGACTACTTGCTTGTGTGTGCTTGATTGCAATTGGGCATGCTTCTCCTTGTCATTTTCCGGACAGACAAATTAAGACGAAGTTGATTCTGGTCTTACTTGAGCTCATCGAAGAACCTGGTCATGTAGGAGATGAGGCTCCCTTGGCATTAACCGCCCTTATAAAAGATAGTGTGGAACTACAAAAACAAGCCTTTTCAACAAATGCAGTTGCAAAGCTTAGCAACCATCTGGTAGCAAATTCATTGGAGACAAGGCGGGCAGTGACCATATTGCTTGCTTTAGCTGAACTTTGCTCAAAACAGGAAGAGTCAAGATCTCAACTTATGTCAGGCCAGGTATGAGAAGCTTGTGTCAGATAATACTTTTGAATATTGTTGTGGTCACCTTTTGAGTTGTTAATTGAAGTTCTGCAGTCCTTCTGTTTGTGTTAAGAGAAATTTTTGATGAATATGATTTCAACACCTGCAGTACACTGATTCTTTACCTTTGATATGACAAATTGGATGCATATGATTGACCAAGGACCCAATATTTGTGGCTAATTAAATAATTCGCTTAACAGGTATCGACCTTGATACTTGATGCGTTGAAGCATGATTGTGCTGATATACGTGTTGCAGCATGCTCATGTCTGAAGAATATCTCTAGGTCATCGAAGGTAAGGTGCACGCTTTTTCTTTACATCTCAATCATTTGTGTTCACCCAAATGATTCAGTTGATGTGGTTCATTTGCAGGTACTTAGTGCAGGTCGCCTATCCTGCGATACAGTTATTGCTCCCTTATTCCAGCTTTTGTGCGACTCATCTACTTCAGTTCAGGTAAAGTGAATAGGGCAATCTTCAATAGCGTTTTCTGGTCTGGAATTTTAAATGTCCACACTTCCATTCTTCCTTGTTTGTCCATAGGGCTGGATTTTGTAGTGTGTTATTTTTATAAAAGAAATATAATATTTAATGCTTTGGGCATTAACTTATCTATTTGCACGCAGATCTTGCCCATTTGATGTTGTTACTGCACTTCTACTGTATTTTACCCATCAAATAAAGAAGTAATGCTAGTAATGGTTTGTTGTAGAAGTAGAACTAAATGACAATATAACTAGTCAATTCGATAAGAACAAATTTTAAGGCCAGCGGTCAAATTAGGAGGTAATCTTCTGATAATTTGTACTTCCTAACCACTTCCCGTCTTCACTGATGGAGCATCGCTTTGGTCACTGGAGCCACACCAAATTTGTTGTCAACTAGGCATGTTTTAATTGTGAAAATGTTCTTAAGACATCAGGAGTTCATAGTGTCTACTGTCTCACCTATTCACTATCTTTGTCACAGGTTGCTGCCTTGGATGCTATTTGCAACATTGCAGTGAACTTAACTCCCAGGAAATCTGTTCTTCTTCATTCTGGGGTCATCTCCCAACTTGTTAATTTATCCAAGTCGATGGATCCAACATTGAGGCTAAAATCTGTATGGGCTCTTAGGAATAGTATGTTCCTTCTGAATATAAAGGATAAAGATTTCATAATGAAGGAGATAACCATATGTACTCTCTCAAGCCTCATATGTGGTACGTCTAAATGCCCAGATATGATATTAGGCAACTGCTAAATTAGTTTCACTGCTAATTGCAAAGTGTTCTGCAGATTCTGAGCATTTTGTACAGGAACAGACCCTGGCACTGGTATACAATCTTCTTGATGGCTATGTTGGCGCCCTTAACTATGTCCTTGGTGAAGATTGCATGGTACTAAACGCTATTTCAAGACAGCTGAGCAGTGCATCTGCCCCAGGAGTTTGCATCCAGGTCAGATTTCCTTAAACTGCTGAATAATTACTTTATCTGGATGTATGGAACTTCCGAGGGGGAAAGAGAATTTTTTTCCGGCAGTACTGCATAATCTTGTACTCCCTCCGTCCAATAAAGGATGTCTCAACTCTATCAAAAATTGGATGTATCTAGACATGATTTAGTGTATAGATACATCCAAATTTGATAGAAAGTGTGACATCTTTTGTTGGACAGAGGGAGTATAACTTTTTGTTTTGAAATATGTGCTTCTATGATATATTGTTTTATAAAAGGATGCAGATACCATTGAGCGATGAATTATTAATATTTCAATTTTCTTCTCTTCAGGGCATGTTGGTGCTTACAAATATGGCAGCTGGCGACGAAATGAGCAGGGAAGCTGTAATGGATGTTATCACTCCTGGACGAGCAAAGACATCTTTTGTGGTCAACTTTCTGCAGAGCAAGGATAAGCAATTGAGAGTTGCAACTTTGTGGTGCATTCTTAACTTGGCTTACCCAAAAAGTGAATCTTCATCTACTCGAGTAGCCAGACTACAAAATGCTGGGGTAATTTCACAAGTAAAAAGCATGATAAATGACCCCTGCTTGGATTGCAAGGTACTACTGCCTTCTCTTCTTCGGTTTTGCTATTTGTCACTCGAGTGAGAATTAAGTTAGAGCTCACTCAACTCTAACCCCGTTAGATTTGCATCGTGATTCGTGTGGGATATGAGTTGCACATGGTTATACATGCGTTGCAACTGAGATTACACGAGTTAAAACTAAAATTTCTCAGTTGCACATGAATTACACATGAGTTGCATATGCAACCAGATGACGTCATCTGAGTGGGAACTAACTTAATTCTCACTCGAGTGTGCCCTAGTCATTCCCGAAAGCTACACCTGCAATCTTGGCTGAACTTGTTAGCTACTTCGTTACTCCAAAAATAAAGTGTTACCCGCATAGATGATATTCTTGAACCTAATCCTGGAAAGTCATTTTGCATTCAATCTAACATCTCAAGGTGCCCCTTTGCAGCTTAGAGTACGTATGGTGCTTGAACACTGCTTAGACAATGCCACTGCCGGTTTCATGTGATGAGTCGGCGAGCAATTTGAAGTTTACAGGACACACCATACAGCAAACGGGCAAAGGAAGCTGAGCGTAATTCACACCATGAACAACGATGAACCATTAGCATCAGTAAAAAGTCCTTGCTGATCTCTCATCTCTGCATCGAGCTTATCGCTGTAATTTCATCCCATGAGAACTCGATGGCAGCTGGTGTCTGTTGGGGAAAGGCTGGTAATTCCCTTGTTGTAAGTTCGTAAGTGTGCCACCGAGAACCTGAGTCTGTAAGCGTGCCACCCTGAGAACCTGAACCTGCAGGTCATAGCCTCATAGGCACCAGCTCCGGAGCGTCCCATTTTTTCAGTGCCACCAGAACCATGAGGTTGTATTGTGACGAAGAGTGTATAATCGAGTCACCTGTTGTTGCTGTTGTAAATTGCATTTTTCTCTTGCAATAATAAGGGTGATTCATCGCCCAATTAAGTATCCACCAATGTTTCAACATTACGTAACCATTTCGTTGCTGCTTGTCTTGCCCTTTACTAGATGTGTAGCATATTCAACAGGAAAACTATTTTGGTTTTAGATATTTGCATTGCAGCTTTGTTGTCTTGCCTTTTTGAAAGGTGCAGCATTTTGAAAAGGAAACTTATTTTGTTTTTGGATTGTGTACTTCCAACCGACAATTAATTCGGCCTCAAATCTCGTGTTCATCGAGTTGATCCATTAATCCAGGATTTGGGCCGAAAATTACAAAATACTATCGATCGGATGAACTGTATAGAAGCGGGGACACGCAAAAGACATCTGATTTTTTTTCCGGCTGGAGTGCTCATTGGAGTAGAAAGAAAATATCTTACGTATTAATCAGATAGAAACACATAGCTTGTCGCATGGCCGTGCAGAACCAATCCATATAGTAGCAAAAAATGCAGGTAAACAGGACCAAATTGGTGACCCATGAATTAACCAAGCAAGCATTAACCGAAGACCAGCGGCAATTATCGAAAGCCCCTGCTCTACTGAGCTGCGACTGCGAGCCGATTGTCGATGAAGCGGCCAACATTGTCCCTGCTGCGGTCGAGCGACTTGACGAACACCAGCAGCTCCTCCAGCCCGAGCGTGTTCACGTCGACCTCATACCAGTCCTGCTTCCCCGCCTGTTTCTGCAGCTCCCGCACCTTGTTCCCGATGGCGGTCAGCCGCGTGGCCTCCGCCTTGACCTCCACGCGCTTCACATCGATCTCCCGATACAGATCCTCCACGGCCTCCCACTCCACCTCGTCAGCAGCAGCAGGGGCGTCGTAGATGAGGTCCAGCACGGCGTCGACGGAGGGGCTGCCGAAGGCGAACGGCTTACCGGCCTCGGAGAAGACGAGAATTGCGAGCCTGGCGCGGCAGAGCACGAAGAGCTCGGCGGCCTTCTTATAGAGCCCGGCCTTGCGCTTGGAGAACGTGACCTGCCGGGACTCCTTGTTCTCCACCCGGCGGTTCTCCCTGCGCTGCCGCCCTTTCGTCCTCTTGCCGTTGTCGAGCGGCGGCTGCGGCATGGTCGCTGAACGAGGAGGGCGGCGGCGACGGAAACGCGGGTACTCTCTTTGCTCTGGATCTGCCTTGTCTCTCTCTGCGATGCGATGCGATGGAGAGGTGAGGGAAAGCAGGGGGATATAAAAGAGCGAGGCGCTGCCGTAATTGGCGCCAAAATTTTGTGCTAGATTTGAATCTGACGCGGTGATTTTTGGAAAGAAATCACCGCGTGCAATATACTTACCATATTGCTAGTGCTAGGGACAGCGCGTCCATCGGGCGGCTAGCTTGCAAATCTGATTTCACATCGGTTTCCATTAATAGCTTCTCCCGATTGATTCCCAATCCCGACGTGCATAAAGCGATCGACTCCGACTCCGATCCAGTTTCAAACCTGCCGTCGTCGATCAATTAGGGCACCTCCAACGGCCCTTCGCATCTGTCCCTGACCCGTCCGAAACTGTCCGAACGGACAGAATTGTGCCTCCAACGGGCCGGCGCAAAGGGACAGTTGTCCGCGTGGACAGCCAAATTGGACCAAACCTGGCCCAAATTTGATACAAGTTTGAGGAGGCGAGGACACAGCGCGTGTCCTCCCCTTGTCCGCCCTGGCCCACGCGCCAGCGAGACCGGCCGCTTGGCCTGGTCCTATTAAATGGGGTGGGTGACCGGCCGTCGCTATCCATTCCCACCCCACTCCTCGCCTCCCACTCCGACGCCGCAAACCCTAGCCCCGGCCACCGTCCCGCCACCGCCGCCGCTGCCGATGAAGCCCTTCTGGGCTAAGGGCGGGCGGAACAACCACGAGGCCTCGAGCTCTTGTGGCCCGCCGCGGAGCCCCTCGATCCCCGCCCCCGTGGATCCACCCCCCCCCCCCCCCCCCCCGTCGCCGCCGATACCGCAGCCGCCCACGCGGCTCGCAACGCCCGCCGCCGGGCGCGCCGCGCCCGCGTCGGGCTGGAGGTGGCCCAGCTCTACTGGGAGCGGCGCCAACCCCTGTCGTGGGGCGATGTCCACCTCCCCGAGGGGTGGCATCTAAACCGGCTTCGGGTCCCCGTGCTGCCGGTGCCATGCTCCGGCCGTGAGCGCACTGAGGAGATCCGCCACCGGCGGGCCCTGCTGCCCCCCGACCTCCTCCAGGACCCCGCCTACGCGCTCAACTCGTCCCTATGGGACGGGTGGTTCGATTTGGAGCACAACCACCGGCGCCAGCTCGCCTTCACGGCGTCGCTCACCCTACGTCATCCTCGACTCCTCCGACGAGGACGAGTAGGAGGCCGGCGCAACGGCCGTCCGACGACGCCGGCGCCGCCCATTTTCCACTCCGACGACGCCGGCGCCCCCCTTCCCAGACCTAGTTTTTAGTTTTTTTTTTCTTTTGTCTATCTCACTGGCCACTGGGCCCGATCGAACTCAGTATATGTAATCTATTTAATTTTGATGTCCCTTTTTTTTTGCGCTGGGCCGTTGGAGGCACTTCATCCCCAAAGAGTACAGAGGCCACAAAATAGTCCGCGGATAGCCCAAAGCGGACACAATCGGTCCGATTTGGCTGTCCATATGCGGAGGCCAGTTGGAGGTACCCTTAGGGCATCTCCAGTCGTCCCCCCGGACGCTAAATAGCGCCGTTTCGACGGAAATTAGCACCGGCGCACCCAGGCGAAACCCAGCCCACTGGGTTCGGCCTGGGGGGGGGGGGGGGGGGGCGGAAGGAAAAGCACGCGTGGGCCAGCGCTGTCGGCGAGACAACTCTTTTTTTCCCACCCTGCTCGCCTTTTCCCTCTGCACGTCTCGCCGTCGCCACGCCGTCGCCGCCACCACACTTACTTGCGTTGTCGCACACAAGCAGCTACGAAACCCGCCGTCTCCCACCACGCCGGCGGCGCCGCCCACTCCCCTCCGCCGCCGCGATCTAGCCTCCCGGGGAGATTCTCGGGCGAAAAGTGTCCACCCCGCCCGCAAGGTGTTCATCGTTTCGCCGAAGCCATGGACTCCGACGCCGAGGAGATGCTCGCCGAGCTCTTCGACGAGGAAGATCAAGCCGCCGTCGACGACGCAGAACACCTGCTGATCTTGGCCTCCCTCGCCGGCTTGCTCGCCCACGACGCGGGGCCGCGGCGTGTTGGATCATCGCGCGGTCGCCGCAAGAGCAAGCCGAGGCAGCGGTACGAGGGGTACTGCATCCTCTACTCCGACTACTTCGCCGATGATCCCACCCACGACGAGAAGGTGTTCCTACGCCGTTTCAGGATGAACCGCAAGCTCTTCCTCAAGATCATGCATGCCATCCGGGAGTTCGACACCTACTTCAAATTGAAGAAGGACCGCACCGGCACGGTAGGCTTTACCTCTATTCAGAAGTGCACGATGGCCATGAGGATGCTTGCATACGGTGCTCCCGCAGATGCACATGATGACTATCGGCGCATGAGCGAGTCCACGGCCATTGATTGCTTGAACAAGTTGTGCGGGGCAGTGGTTGTAGTCTTTGGCCCAACGTACTTGTGTAAACCCAATGCGCAAGACACTGCTCGCCTACTCGCAGAGAATGAAGCAAGAGGCTTTCCTGGGATGCTTGGTAGTATTGACTGCATGCATTGGGCATGGAAGAACTGTCCATTTGATTGACAGGGGATGTACAAGGGAAAGGAAGGAGAGTGCTCGGTGATTGTCGAGGCCGTGGCTTCATATGATCTATGGATTTGACATTCATTCTTTGGTATGCCAGGAACTCACAACGACATCAATGTCTTGCAGTGCTCGGATGTCTTTGCCGAGCTTGTCGAAGGCCATGCTCCCCCTGTGAACTATGAGATCAATGGACACCAGTACACAAAGGGCTACTATCTTGCAGATGGCATCTACCCGAAGTGGTCAACATTTGTGAAGAGCATCTCCAACCCTGTGCCAGGAAGCGCGAAAGCTTGGTTTTCCAAGTGCCCGGAGGCTTGTAGGAAGGATGTTGAGCGAGCATTTGGCGCACTGCAATCTCGATTCGCTGTTGTCCGGTACCCAGCTATGACTTGGTCGAAGTCCAACATGTGGGAGGTGATGCAGCGTTGTGTGATCTTGCACAACATGATCATTGAGAGTGACCGGGATGACCCGGTGCCTGAGAGTGAGGCAAGGGCACCATACTACCGTCAGGGTCCTCTTGCAGATGTTGATCACCAGGTGCCGGCATCATGGGCAAACTTCCTCGCCACGCGCCAGGAGATTCGAGACGCTGCAACACATCTAGCTCTACCGAATGATCTGGTGCAGCACTTGTGGGCGCGCAAAGGCAATGGCAATGTTCAAAATGACGATGATAATGCCCAGTTTGATTTGTTTTATTTGTTTGCATTGTTGAACTATTTATTTGTGTGTAAATTTGTATTTAAAACTATTTCTATATGTGAATTTGTATAACAAAAAGGGCCGGACTTTGTTTTTTATCGAAATATGGCCGAATTGCCGGCTGGGGGGGGGGGGGGGGGGGGGCTGGGTTTCACGGCTGGAAAACGCGCCCCCCCCAGGTTCCTGATTCGCGCCGTTTGGCGCCGCGGCGGCCGAAAAAAGCAGCGTTTTCGGCCCTGGGGGGCCGAACGACTGGAGATGCCCTTAGGCCTTGTTCGGTAAAAGAGGTTTTCTAGCCCCAAAAGGGGTTGACGGTGGAGATGGGAGCCGACCTTGGCAAAATCGGAGAGGGGAGGAAAGGGAGCCGAGACGTACCAGGGAAAAAGCTAGTGGAGGCGACGGTGGCACCCGGAGACGGGGAGGAGGCGGCGGCGCCCGGAGACGGGGAGGAGGCGGCGCCCGGCGACGGGAAAGGAGGCAGCGGCGGTGCCCGCCGATGAGGAAGGAGGCAGCGGCGGTGCCTATTCTTTCCTTCGCTTCGTTCCCGGTCGATCCACGAGCTAAGCCTCGAGGGCTAATACACGCATGGTTCGGGGTGGTTTGCGCGGGTTCGGCCGGGCTGGCCCAACCCCTACCCGGTCTACCAAACGGGGCATCATGCAATTTTGGGGTTTTCGGCCCCCGAGAGGCAAATCCCTCCAATTCCCGGTCCACCCACGTGTACCAAACAAGCCCTTAATGGTCAGGTACTGCTTTTGCCGAACCCCGGCGGGGAATCGGACCGCCACGCGCTGGTACTCCGAGCACGACTCGGCCGGTGGCCCGGGTATAATTATGCACCGAGATGCGCCTGATTATTTCTCGCACCGCGCGCAAGAAAATAAGGAAAAAGTCCAAATCAAACCCTAAACTTATAGACGAAAGCTAAATCGAACCCTTAAGTTTAAATCCCTAAAAGTTCAAGGATTTAAAGTTCAGGGTTCGATTTATCTTTCGTCTATAAGTTTAAGGTTTGTTTTGGACTTTTTTCAGAAAATAATCCAACCAAGGTAGTACAAGGCAACACAATGGCGACCACTAGTTCCATGTGCATGGAGGAAGAGGACGAAGAGCATCAGATTCTGAACGCGGTGGCCGATCCGGCCAGCGAAGACCTGGCCGGGAGTGCCGGAGTTGCGAAGCAGGAGGCTGAGGAGATCAAGCCACTGGTGACCAAGAAGAAGAAGAAGAAGAAGAAGAAGAAGGTGGTGCCTCGGATGCCGTAGCACGAGGTGGACTGCGTCTTGTCCTACGAGGTGGAATCCGACGGCCCGGACATGGACTGCTTCGAGGAAGAGTACCCGGACATGATCGCGTGCTTTAGGGCCTTGAAAGTTGAGATGGCCGAACTTGGCGAGAGGCAAGACGAATGGATGCTCGCTACACAGAAAGACTATAGGCGACAGTTGCGGACCAAAGCCTATGTCACCTACGTGGCCGAGATCGAGGTCAGCGATGAGGAGGAGGAAGAAGAAGCACCAGCTGTCGTGCCTCGAGGACGCAGGAGATTCCGCAACGGTGTCCTGAAGTGCCGTGGACAGATTACAAAGCTAAATTAAAAGTACATAATCTCATAATCTCATAGGAATAGAGTTTGCATATGTGCGTTTATAGGGGTGTATTACGGGTAACGTGAACATCATGTTTTTCAAAAAAAAGATCTGGTTGCAGCACAAGATTCCTCATACAACGGTAATCATATCATCAGTAATTAGCTATATTCCTAGGATAGACCGTCGATAAATGCGGTTTTCCATTCGCTAGATATTTTTGTCGCTAGTAAATCTACACGTTCATATAGTTTGACATGGTCCTTTAATAAAGTAAGAGCGGTGCTCTTAAAAGTTCTCGTATGAATATATGCGTGTAATGAACACTTGGCGACCGGGGAGGCGAAAGCCTAGCTCTCCGCCGCCAACAACCTCCCCCTCGCCTCCCTCCCTCGCCGTCTCCGGAGGTGGCCGGCGGACAAAGGCCGCAGCCGCCAGTGAAGGGGGCGGCGGGGATCTGCTGCCCGCGGCCCCGTGCTACAGTTCTGGAGGAAGAGTTGCAGCCCCGGTCTCCTCCGTCTCGTGCTGTGGCGGCGGCTCGCCCGCGCCCAAGCGCCCTCTCCCCTCGCCCCCTCCTTCTCGCCGCCGATGGCGGTCCTGCCGGGCGAAGCTCTGGCGGCGGCCTCGTGCGTGCAGCTGCCTCTCGGTATCCGGCGTCTCGATGGCCCCGCGGCGTGGAGTCCCAGCGTGGGCAGCTGGCGGGCGGACGCGGCCTCCCCTCGTCGGAGGCGTCACTTCTGCTGCGGCCATGACCTCGAGCCCGCTCTTGGCCCATCTGGGCCTGGATGGGCTTCCAGATCTTTGCCATGGCAGCGGGCGTGGTGCTGGTCTCTGGGCACCTTGGCGGTGCTGGCGGCCGTCACGGGGTCTTCACCGCCCATCCTTCGCTTTCGTCGGTGGTGGTGGTGACCGGTGGTCTGCTCTCCTGCTGGAGCCTGCACGCCTCCTGCCTAGTCGACAGGGGCTTCTTCCATTCCTCCCCGCATGCTCTTTGGTGGACCAGCTGGTCGGAGGGGAGCGGCGAGTCAGCACCGAACGAAGGTTCGATCCGCCCCTGGCTGGAACCGACATCGAAGGCGCCTGCGGGTGTCGATTCCTCTTGAGGAGTTGTCGTGGTGCTGCGAATGCTCGATTCCCTCCTGCCCATTGCTCTGGGGGAAACCTCTGCTCCGGTTTTCCGGAGCGAGCACCGATGGCGCCTAAACGTCATTTCCCCTCTTGGGGGCGTTGTTCTTGGAGCTGGGCTCAGCTGGACGGACTATTGGTGTGTCCGGTGCTGTTGGTACGGCCATTTTGGGGCCGACGGTGGTGTGTTTCTCTCTTCGACGTGCCTTCGCGTGGTCTCGGTCTCGTTGAAGTGCTTGCCCAAGACCCGCCTTGTTGCTGTTGCGGTGTGGGAGCTTCGTGTTCTTGGTGGCGTCTCGGCTCACCTTTGCTCCTTGACGACACAATGTATGTCTCCCCTACCTGCTTTCGTCTCGATGTCCGTAGCGAAGCTCCCTACCTAGGATAGTGCTAGGTGCTAGGCTTAGCACTCCGATCCGATGATGATGATGGTGCTCCTGAGTTGTGCCTTGGGGTTCGAGTTGCATGCCGGTGTGGTGCGTGAGGCTGATTGTCAAGTCTTTGCATTTGTGCTCCCTCGACTACACCCCTCACCTCTAGTGTCTCTTGTTGGCTCTTGCTTTTCCTCTTCTAGTTGTATTTTTTCTTGTATTTTCGTTGTTCTCTCTTCACTTATATCCACTGTAAGTTTCTACATCCGTTGTAAGAACATGACCCACCAGGCTACTTTTCGATGAATGCAACAAATATTGGGGAATTTTATTCCCCCTAGCAATCTCGAAAAAAAAAACATTTGCGTTATACTGTGTTAAAAAAAATGCAGCGTCTCCGTTGTGTCACGCCGGCACGCCGGTGATGTGGTGTGGAGTGTGGACGGAGGCAGAGGCGTAACCAAAATGGTTACGGCTGTGGGTCCAAAATCGACCCGCTATTTCAACGCGACCACATTTAAATGATCTATCCCACTGAGCACTGGGTCCGTGCTAGATCCGTCCCCACCTGTCATCGAAAACAGCTGACATCTCTCAGTTGAGCCAATTACCGTCGTGTAGACCCCACGGCGAGATACGCTTGCCAGGCTGGCGATGGCAGCCTCGCAGTCGCAGGGATTTATAACGCGGCCGCCGGCCAAGGCGTGACCAGAGAGAGTTCAACAACCAACGCACGCGCAGCGGACACAATGGAGTCGGAGGCGGAGATGGAGATGGAGATGGAGATGGAGGGGATGAGCTGGAAGGCGCTGTTCCAGCGGCGGGTGGTGATGGCGGACGCGCACTGCCGCAACGCCGACAGCCTGCTCCACGGCCTGGCCGTGCTCTTCACGGAGGCGCGCGACATGCAGGCGTGCAGCGCCGAGGAGGCACGGCGCTCGCTCGAGCACGCCTCCTCGCAGCTCGGCCTCGCCGTCGCCAACATGGGCGCGGCCCGCTACCTCGCGCTCCAGTGCGGCGGCCGCCGCGCGGGCGCGGTCGACCCCGACCCCGACTCGAGGCCCCCGTCGACGCCACGGCCGCTCTCCCCCTCCTCCTCCGCCGTCGCCGACCCGGAGGCGCGGCGCGCGCTGGCCCTGCTCCGGGAGGCCTCCGACCTCGTCGACCGCGTGCACGACCTGGCGGAGGGCGCCCGCGGCCACCTGGGCGCCGCCGAGTCCCTCCTGCTGGTGCTCGGCCCGGGTGAGGATGACGACGGCTCCGCTCCCTGGGAGCACCCGCCCTGGGTCGCCGAGAAGCTTGACGGCGTCATGGACCTGGGCGAGGCGTTCTTGCAGGCGTCGCACCTCGTCGCGCTCACCACGTCGGCGCGGGAGGTGGCGTTCGGCGTCGCCGACGACTGAGGCCTCGATCCGCGCCGCGGTCTTTTGAATCCACAGGGTTCAGTCGCTTTGTTCCATCGCTCGGTTTGGTCCATGCGCTTGCTCCATTTCGTTTTGATTTCCATGCCGTTGCCCGTAGCCATTCGCTTTGGTTCTGAACTTCTGGTCAGTGTATGCCTGATTTTGTTGGTGCGATCTTCACGGTGTTAGTAATGATCTGAGAACATAAATTCGGTTTGTCGGTTAGTTAGTTGCTTATGTTGCTCGAATCTTGGAATGGTCGATCATCTTGTGTAGTTTTTTCTTGATCAATCATTGATAGTTCGTCTGTTAACATGCTGGGCTGCGATTGTTCGTACGCCATAACTTGGTTCCTTGGAACTGATAGTCCATCCTGCTTCATGTAGCGTAGATTCTTTGTATTGGTTCTTGAATTGATCTCTATCATCGTCAGAAGATCGCGCCGACAACCAAGAAAACGGGAGAACTTAGTCAGACGAACACCAGGATAGTGCTCAACATTCCAGTGCACACAGAGACGATACGAGGAAATTCATATTCTGGATGCTTTAGATTATCGGGCCTAGAATTAGAAGACGTAAGCGCTGGAATTCTAACTGGAGGATACCTGGTTTATTTGGAGGTTCGCTCTTATATAGGTGTTAGTTCTGAAAAATGTGTAATAGTAGCGCCAGTATATGGGGGATGTGAGGGAGTTTGTACATCTCAAATACTTGCTGGTGTTTAGTGGTTCCATTCTGGCAATGAAATCAGGAGCTATCGTCCTTAATTCGAAACACAAGCGGTAGAACTGTGTATACATTACGTTTGCTCGAAAACTCTGTTGTTTTTCGTTCACATCTTTCTAGCACTATAAAAAAGATGTGAAAGAAAACATAAAATGGTGATCAGCAGTGTAGCTTAGAGTATGACCCCTCGTCTCCTCTATCATTTTCAAACATCGGTGGCCTATCAAGAAGCTGCAAGAAACAAATGGCGTCGGAGCATCTCCACCGGGGCCTCTAAATGCGTGTCCGGCACTCCCCAATTACCAATTGGGCCTCTTTTGGGGGGGGGGGGGGGGGGGGGTGCCGGACATATGTCCGGTCAATATTTAGAGACCGCCCACAGCGGCACTCCCCAAAGGCCCAGCACCCAAACGCGAGCAAACTGTCGAACACCTTGCGGGCGCACGAACCGCCGCCAATGAACAATACAAACGATGAACACAAATGCCGTGGTCGCCCCCATTTATTCAAACATCGTTTAAACGAGATTTAACAAACTTATAATTTCGAATTTAAACGAGATTTAACAAACTAAACCTAGGCTAGGGGCGAGAGAGAAGGCCTATGCAGTTTCTCGCCAACCACTATACGCGCCGACGAGGAGAAGAAATGCCGCTTCATGGCCAGTGAGGGGAAGAAGATGCGAACCAAGCCAAAGAAGTAACAACGCTTCACTTCTGGCCATCGCTCATCACCGTTTCCATCGGTTACAGCCTTTAGAAGCGGTCCCATAGCCTCGGCTGAGCCCTGGAGGCTTCTGCCTTTGCCGGCGCGTCGTTTTTGATTCACCGCCGTGACATGCGGCGGGGCGTTTGATGGAAAGCCTCTTCGGCTTGCGCCGCCCCTTTCTTCGGTGACAGCGACGCTGCTGACCAAGATGCAGCCGGTTGTAGAGGCAGATCGGGCAGCTCGGGGTCGTCGTCGTCGTCGTTGGCGTCGCCGTCCTCGCCGTCACGGACGTCGTCCGTTGAGGACAACTCCGACGTTGGCTCTCGTCGACCGCTACGACGCGCCTCGTACTCCTTGTTCACCACGGCGTGCCAGTAGGGCGCCGAGATGGAGTACTTGGGGTCGAGTTTTTGCTCGTACGGCATCTCCGTCCACTTGCGGTTGACGAACTCGACGCGGTCCTACCCGCTGAGCCGCGGCGCCACCGGAATGTTGGCGGCGCTCCTCACCCACCCGTCCGGAAGGGTGGCGTCGTTGGCCACCGGCAGCTGGTGGCGGCTGCTCAGCCGCGCGGTCTCCAGCGAGAGCACGTAGGGAGGCGCGATGTCGGCCTCCTCGCGCCACATGTGTCGCTGGAACGCCTTGGCCATCTCCGCCTCCTCGTTGCGACGCTGGAGTTCCTCCAGCTGCTCGTGGCGTTGCTGCCCGCCATGGCGGCCTATGTTCTTTGGGGAGAGGGAGAGAGAGGGAGAAGTGTTGGTTTGAGGAGATGAGGGCTGCGCTGTGTCGGCTTTTAAAGGCGGCGGAGGAACGGGGTTGGGTGGCCTGCATTAACACGGCCACCGCTTCGCCTGGCCGCGCATTGACGCCGACGAAGCGTCTGCAGGGCGCCGCCGCGGCCAGGCGCTGCGACTCCAGCACGCGTCGCTTCTGCCTGCGTCATTGGAAGCGACGCAGCGTTATTGCGACGCGTCGCTTCGGTCTGCGGCGCGTGATGACAGGCGTGGCACCGTCTAGTCGCCTCGACATTAAACGCGGCGCAACTGCCTCCTACACAGCGTTCGTTAACACGGGACGGGCGCGTCGTGTGTATGATGGGTGGGCCAGCGCTGTCAGGGCCATGCCTGAGTCGATGTCCGGCACCCAAACTTGAAGGCCCTCCTGGAGGTGCCGGACACAAAATCGCTCGGGACGAGACTTTGGGGGTGCCGCTGGTGCACGTTTTTTTTTGTGTACGACCTCTCAAAGGGTCTTTCGGGATCCTTTAGAGACCCCGGTGGAGATGTTCTTAGTTCTAAGAACCGTTGACACTAGTCAGAGTGTGACATTCTTTTGTGTTGACACTAGTCAGAGTGTGACATTCTTTTGTTTGAAGGATATGCATCACCTGTCGAGGTACTCCCCTTTCTTTTCATCAGACATTCGGGCGTACCACCGCTGTTCTTGTTCCCTGAGATTACCACCACTCGTGGGATTTGCATTCCGTCTACAGTTCTGCACGTTGTCTTTAAATGGGGAGTGCTGCGCTGATCCAAACGGGGACGCGGCTGGGTGAATATCTTCATGTGCAGTAACTACGATGAAGAAAAAACGAATGCTAAATGTGAGGGAAAAATGAAAACAGTAAATAAGTGCGCGTAAAATGAAAAAATTGACATTGAAAGTGTAATTCTTTCTGACAGCTTGTAACACATAAGAACACATCTTACCAGGATATTTTGACAGCCCCCTGAAGTAGCTCAAAAACTGCAGTGCCATAACTCGAAATTGCACAATTACTTTCATGTCGCAATAACATATGAAAGGCTTTTGGTGCGCATAAACTATTTATGATAAAAAGTATATAGTGCTGGATCACAGTAAAATTAAAATCAAACACGATAGAAACATGTGTACTAGAAAATTGAGTATCATCAAAGTAAATGTTGATACGGGTTTCGACAGTTCTACTTCTACACATTCAGGAACCACCGGGGTTGTCGTACGAAATTCGGTTGGAGGTCTGATTTGGACCCAAGCAATTTGGTATGCAGTAGCAGCGGATGTGAGGGCTATGGAGGCTCTGGCTATGCGTGATGGCTTACGTTTGGCAAGTGATCTCGGATATACACAGATTACGGTGGAGACTGTTGTCCTGAATGTTGTCAAGCTTTGCAACTCAAAGACTATGCAAGGGCGGATATAGGACTTAATGGGGTGATATTCAAAATAGATTTAAAAAAAGTCTATGATAAGGTTAAGTGTCCGTTTCTACAACAGATTCTAAGAATGAACGGGTTCTCGGACGACTGGTGTGCAATGATCCATAATTTTTTTTCCGGAGTTAGTGTGGCGGTTAAGGTCAATGATGACGTTGGCTCCTACTTCCAAACAAAAAAGGGACTGAGGCAAGGTGATTGTTATCACCAATACTATTTAATATAATGACAAATATGTTGACGATCATGATAGAACGGGTAAAGGTGGATGACCAAATTGAAGTGGTAATTCCTCATCTAGTCGATGGTGTATTATCTATTTTTTTAATATGCGGGCGATACAATTCTTTTTATGAAACATGACTGGGAAAAGCGGCGAATTTGAAATTAATATTGTCAGCATTCAACAATTATCGAGTTTTGAGAATCAACTGAATTGTTTTGCTTTGGCGATGCTCAGGATGCAGCTGCTCAGTATGCCGAATTATTCGGTTGTGAGCAAGGTCAGTTCCCTACTATGTATTTGGGTATCCCAATACATTATAGGAAATTGACAAATGCAAAATAGAGCTTATATGAATAAACTGGTTCAACAGTCAAATGACATGTTTTTTTTATCAAAGAAGATAAATGAAGATAGCGTTTTATCGTTACATGAGATACGTCACGAATCCGATATACTTGACATAAGATCGGAGCTTATTGGGATAAACTTGTTTAACAATGTCAAGAAATACGCTTTCATCAAAGAAGATAAATGAAGATGACGTTCTTGATGAAAGCACTTTGGGCGTGAGAGACAAGGTCGTTCTACGTATCCACCATGGGGAAACTGGTTTAACAATGTAGCCGGCCTACCTATCCCCCATGGTCGCGGGTTTCGCCAAGGGGACCCCTTGTCACCCCTTCTCTTCGTCATTGCCATTGACACATTGCAACAACTCCTTGAGGTGGCCACTCACCTTGGGCTTCTTCGCAAAATTAGGGGGAGAGGTTTGCGATGATGATGCGGATATTTTCATGGCCACCTACAAAGACGATATCCAAAAGCTTTCGACCATCCTTGCTTCATTCGGAGATGTGACGGGACTGTGCACAAACCCTCAAAAGAGCTCGGTGTTCCCTATCGGATGTGACAACATTGATCTTGATGATCTTCCGGTCGTGCGGACTTCCTTGCCCATGCGCTACCTAGGGCTCCCCCTCTCCGTTTGGCGCTTGCGAAAGGTAGACTTCCAACACCTTGAGGACAAATCTGAGGGGAAGGTCCCCGCATGGCATGGACGCTTCATCACTACCGCCGGCCGGGCGGTGCTTGTCAAATCGGGTTTGGCCTCCCAATCCATATACCATTTTGACGTCCCTTGTGATCCCAGACCTCTCCTTAAAGTTGAATAAGGTTTAGCACACCTTCCTTTGGGCGGCCTCCGACAAAGTCTCCGGGGGACAATGTAAAGTCAATTGGGAGACCGTCACACGCCCAACCAACCTTGGTGGACTTGGTGTCCTTAACACCGACAAATTTGCTAGGGCTTTGCGGTTGAGGTGGCCATGGCTCATGTGGAAGAACCCCAACAAGATTTGGGGCGGTTTG
Source organism: Poa annua (assembly GCA_026929855.1). Taxonomy (NCBI): domain Eukaryota; kingdom Viridiplantae; phylum Streptophyta; class Magnoliopsida; order Poales; family Poaceae; genus Poa; species Poa annua. The sequence continues at coordinate 61,786,925 of CM049434.1, forward strand.
AGGACATGTGCCTCTTCTACGCCCCCACAACAATCACCATTGAGAATGGAGCCAAAACACCTTTTTGGGATGCCCCTTGGCTCCATGGAGAGAAGCCGAAGCTCATTGCACAGCTCATTTTTAACATCTCCTCTAGAAAGAAATGAACTATTCGCCAAGCTCTACTTGGCAATGCTTAGACTGGAAAGATCAAAATGGATGAGGAATTCTCCATCCAACATGCTTTCGAGTTTGTGGATTTTTCGAGCAAAATTTCAACCTTGAAGATAGCATCGTTTGGAACCTCACCGCGGGGGGGAGGGGGGGTGAGCACTCGGCAAATTCGGCCTACAAGGCGCAATTTTTGGGAAACCCCTCCTCCGACATGAAGCGTCGATGGGTGTAAAGTTAATACACTTAGGGGTAGACTCCAAGTGCAGAGTGTGTAGATGTGGAAGACTTGTTTTCCCCACGAAGGTGACTCGGGGGTTTATATCGAACTCTCGGTGAACTATGCGTAGAAGATTTATCTTCTTGTCCTTCTCTTATAAGACCTGCAAAACAAAACAAATTGTTTCGTGCCCTCAACCTCACCAATGGTTGTCAAGCACAAGGTGTGAGCAAAGATATGAAAATAAAATAAATGCAAAACAAGAAATAAATATGCAATAATATGGATGATAATGCAACGGTGCTAGAAAACGGTTTGATACTTCAATCATGGTGTTGATGTGGGACTAATGCAATGATGGAAAATAAATATGCAAGGATAATGAAAACAACAATGGATGCTATTTTTGGGTTTTATATTATGAATGCAAGAAAGAAAATATGCTTTTGTATTTTCGGATTTTTAAAATGGCTGAAAATGAAAAGTGAATATGAAGTGTTGAAAAGGTGTTTCTTATGATTTAAAATGGACCGGGGTTCATGGCTTACAAATGCACTCCCACTTTAATAAAGTGGTAGATAATGGAACACTAGAATTGACATATTTGATTGCAACAATGTTTCATGACAAGTTATTAATCATATGGCATCACGTCGTAACATAGAGATGTTTTGGTTATTAATCTCTCTTATACTCCACTAAGATGTGAATTAAATCAGAGTATAGACTTAAGTTCTATGACATGAAGTTAATATAAGAACATGCTAGATATAGTCATGGAGAAGTGGCATAGTCACACCCAACATCCCCGGTAGCATGGTATTTTCTTTATCCCTAATAAGGTAACAAAGTAAGGTAAACACCCAAGTGGATCGCGAGATTTCAGCTGTCAGCTTCCCGCACTAGCCACCCCCCGTTACTCCATCTAATGCACACGTTCCCCCTCACACGCCCTCATACACATGCTTGATCAAAACAAGTAAACAAGAACGGGGTACATAATATGCATCTACTTTCATAACCGAGACAAACTATTGCAATCTCAAACATATATAAACTCATAAAATGATCCACCACAAAGGATAATACATAGATGACCGTAATCATGTTCAGCAGCTCATACGGTGCTAATTAGTGAAGATCAAGAGAGAAGGATACATAAGCTACTTCCACAAACCCATAGTCCCGGGGTGGACTACTCCTTCTTCATCATGGAGACAGTGGAGGAGTCGTTGGAAAAGATGGAGACCACGCTGGCAGCGCCCTGCCGGAGTTTCCCCCCTCCAATCTGCAGCTCCAGGTGTCTGTTTCATGGTTTCTGTTTTGCTGCGGCGCTCTCTTCCGAAAGCCGTCGGGAGACTATTTTTATAGTCAGTTTTAGGTCAAGTGGAAGGCACGGAGACGAAGATCGACGACATCGGAGCCTCGAGGAGGGAAGGGGGGGGGGGGGGGTCCACACGTGACCAAGGAATCTGGCCGCGTGGGCCCACCTAAGATCCTCCTCAGAATTCCTTTCATGCGATTCCTTGGCTCCTACTCCTTCTTCCTTCCAAAAAATGATCCCCGTGAAATATTAGGTCATTTGGAAGTCGTTTGAGTCCTTGAAACATCAAAATATAGAAAATAGAATTTTCTGCCAGTGCAGGGTTAATTCCAGAAAAATAGGGAAATATTCCCAAAATCAATATAAAACACTAATATAAGCCTTATAAGTTGCAAATATGATGAAATAACAAGTAATACAATGCAAAGTTTATGTATGTATTTTACATACATCAAGCGTCTAGTTTGGAAGATTTGGGCTCCTCCTAAAACCAAAATCTTCGCTCGGCTTGCCCTCCAAAACAACATTTGGACGGCGGATCGGTTTGCCCAGAGGGGTTGGCCAAATTGCGGGCTTTTTGCCCGCTTTGCCAAAGGACCCCCCGAATCAACCGCCCACCTACTATTACATTGTCGCTTCATGACGATGATTTGGACCTCCTTGAAGGAGTGGCTCGGCCTCCACGACCTCAACACATCAACATGGCCAATCCTCTCGCTCTCGGAATGGTGGAGTCACATGAAGATACGCAAAGCCTTGGCCTCCCTCCTCCTTAACTATTGGGATATTTGGAATGAGAGGAATGCTATGATCTTAAAAAAAAACACTCCTCGCCCCTTACCATCCTTGCCAAAATAAAGAATGAAGCGAAGCTTTGGATCCTTGCGGGGGTGAAACGACTAGGAGAATTAGAGCATCTCCAACAGACACGCTATTTTAGCACTCACGTTTTAGCGTTTACATCGCGCGCTAAAAATTGTAGCTTCACGGGACGCGCTATTTTACCGCACGGTAAAACAGTGCTTCACCGGACGCTGTATTTTGCAGCACGCGCGCGGCTGCACAAACATAATATGCACATCTATCTCCAAAATAAAAGATCAAACACACACAAATAAAATCATCAATAATTGTTCAATTATTATTACAACACAAATAACAACAACAATGAATAGTTCAAATGAATAAACAAATGTAAACAATACAACAAATACAACAAATGCAACATGATCATTGTTGCCCATTCCAATTCCACCACTCCTCGATGAGATCCAGTTGAAGTTAATCATGGACTTCGGTTTTACGAATAGTATCGAACAAGTCGATACTCATCCGAAAAGCGGCGACGAAAATAGCTCTTGGGGTAGGTTGGATTTTCAGCAAAGTAGGCGCGAATCAACTTGTTGTGCCCCTCAATCCGCTCCCTCCACAAATTTTGTCGACCGTAGACAGAACCACCATGCTTCGGCCACTTCGCGCGCGTAGCCAAGATCATCAACATGTTCTCCTCCTCCTCTAAATCAAACTCCTCATCGGAAGAATCATACGATAGACTCATCTACAAATCAAAATCCTAAATTAAACTGAGCACTAAAATGTCGCGCGCGGGTTGTAAAAATTTGAGAAAAGGGACATACCTCTGCGCGGCGGTGGTGACGGTGACGAAGGAAGGGGTTGGTGCGCGTGGGCGGCGTCGGCGGTGCTCGCCGAGCGGGAAATCGACTCCGGAGTGGTGGCGGCGGCGTAGTTGGTTGCCGGTCCATTTGAGCAGCCCGACGCGCCAAAAAACCTTGTGGAGCTCCGGCGCGCACTGATCTACTACGGTGAGTAAGGCGGCGGCCGGAGCGGCACGGAAAAGGGGCGGCGGCGGTGCCGGAGTGGAGGCGGAAAATGGGGGAGGGGCTGCGCGCGGTGAAATGTCCTGGCCGTTCGCTGCGCGCGTCGGCTTTGAATTTTGGCGTGCTTTGTACCGCACGCGCAATATTTGGTGCGCGCGATTGTGCAAAATGCCGCGAGCGGAAAAATATTTACAGGACGCGCGATTTTAGCGCGTCTGCTGTAGCAATGAACCCCCACCCTGGCGCTAAATTGACAGTTTTTGTAGCGCCGCGCTAAAATACCGCGTCTGTTGGAGATGCTCGTAGTGCCCGGAGAGTAATCCGTTTGGTTTTTTGGTTAACTTGTTCTCGGTCTTGTTGTACCAACTCTCTCTTAATTAATATAAGGAGCAAATCTTTTGCCCCACGGTTCAAAAGAAAAGATGAAGTTCTATAATTACATGAGATACTTCATGAATCTAGGATGAAAAAAAAAACAGAGAACAACAGGAATACAAGACCTCTCCCGCAAACAAAATGCAGTTTTGAAGATCTATTTTGAAAACCCAATCACAAGGTTTACTCGGATTTTCTGTTCGACCAAAATGGAGACATCATCACAACTCATTGTCATGTTCCTGGGAGAAAGAGAACATATTCCAGAAGTGTAGAAGGACACTAAAATCAGGAAGCATACTAAAATGTTAAAAGAAGCATAGCGCTCCTTATGTTGAGACACTACCGGAATTTCCTTCTATGCTGTGTATAAAACGGTCACGACAAAGGTTGTGCGAAACACGGTAAAGGCTTTACCGTGCACAAACGCACGGCAAAATCGACACGGCCACGTTCGCGTTGACAAAGGCCCTTTGCTGTGTGCATTGGTCATTCCGCATGGCGAACTCTTTGCCGTGTTTTGCCGTGTGCGATAAGAGACCCTTTGTTCAAATATTTACCATGTACTTTTATTTTGCCGTACGATACTCCTTGGTCGTGCGCCGGGCAGGAGTGAACCACGGCAACATTTCTCTTTTTGCCGTGTACCCTGCAGAACGGAGAAAAATCATATGAGACATGGTCTATCGCCTCAGCGGGATAGACCCACCTCGATGGATGACATCTGCCCGCCAGGATCTCAAAGCATATAAATCCGTTATTCCCGATTCCCAAACCTCTCTTTCTGATTTTTGCTACTGCCTAGACATCTTCTTCTACATGGCAGCTCTCGTCCATGGTGGGTGCGCAACAAGACCTCGTCAGAAGCAACACGACAAAGAAATACGAGGCCGTCTTCCGAACTGAGACGCCGCGAGACGCATCACGCTCCTTCTTTAGGCCACTGGCCGTGCCGGTCATGGCGGAAAACTCCTGGCCGGGTGCAAGTGCCTATCTTGGCTGATGACATTGATGATTATCGATTATCCTTCGTTTCTTGCTCCACCGATCCAAGCTCATGGGCACACACAGCACCGTCCACTATTTTGCGATTTGATTTATACGACAAATTTTCAGGGGTGACACATCGTCTAGTAATCAGCCGATCAAAAGAAATACGGGACTCGAGATCATCACTTTGGAAGCTCGACCTGGAGTTTGCAGCCAGGACCGGCGGCGGCTGAGGATCTCGATGCGGCTTGCGTCGTCGCTGCTGTCAACAAGAATGTCTCGTACTGCTTTTGTATCGTTGCTGATGACGAGGCCTTGCCACGTGGCCGCCATGGATCAGAGCAGGGTTTGATCAGCGGTGGTGAAAAAGGAAAGGGATTCCGAGAATCGGGAATAACATATTTGGTGCTTTGAGATCGTGGCGAACAGATGTCCTCCATCAAGGTGGGTCTATCCCCCTGAGGTGATAGACCCGGTCTCATAAGATTTTTCTCCCCGCAGAACTAAATCACTGCAAGGACTCCCTCTTTACCGTGTGCCCGGCCACCCAACTCACACGACACCACTTCAGTCTTTGCCGTGTGCTCGCAGGAGAGCGACACAATCGGAGGAGTCGGTCCAGCCCGCCCGAGCTTACGACCAGGGTCGTAAAGGATTTTTTTCGACTTCCCTTGTAGCTTGTGGACCCGCATCCGACAAGGAATGGAACGAAGTCAAAATGCTATTGGTAGTCACAGGGATGAGTTTAAGAGCAACTCTAGCATACCCCTCAAACTACAAAATAAATGTCATTTTACGACTTTGATTAAGAAAAACGTCCGGACCAAACACCACATAAGCGTCGGCCTGTAATTTTTTTGCCACATCTAGTTCGGCCTCCTGACCCCAGATACGTAGGTTGCAAGGGATTTTGCAGGCCGACTCCATCTTGTCGGAATGTAGCCTCCAAAGAAGCTGAGTGTGGTATCGAACACTGGGGGCCTTAGAGCGCTGCCTCTGTCCTCACGAGGCTCGACGAAGGAGATGAACAACACTACAGAGATTGACACTTGGTTTACCCAGGTTCAGGCCACCACGGAGGTGAATGCCCTACTCCTGCTTTGTTTTATTGCTTGGTAGAACTCGAGGAGCTACAATGGTGATAGGCCTAGAGGTTCTAGGGTTTGTGCTTACAATGTCCCAGCCTTTAGCCAGGCCGGGGTACGCCCCCTTATATAGGCGGCTGGAGGTCTTCATCTTCAAACTCCATGGCGGGAGGGTCCCGAATGCTTCCAAGAGAGGCCCTGCTCTTTTGCGGCTGCTTTGGCCAAAGCAGCCGACCAGATCAGGCCTACGACCCTGCTCTGCTGCGCTGCGGCTTGTCTTCTTCTTCTGCAACTCCAGTCGTAAAGAGGGAAAGAAGGGGGGGGGGGGGGGGACAGGCTTAGCTAGTGGTGCCGTCTTGCACCAAAATAGCAAGTATTGGAGGCTCCCAGCTTACATACTGCCCATGATCCTCGTGTGCCTCTAGTCCGTATGGTGGGCCCATGAAGCTTCTCACCCTCCGAGGAAAACGGGCCGTCATACCCCGGGATCCGTTGGCCCGAGAGTAGCCCCTGGGCCCGCGGGGAGCGCAGACCATTTGTGGAGACGGAACGCCGCGGGGCTGCAATAGTAATTTTCCGGAGGAGGGCGTAATGATGGAGGTTTCGGCAGGTGGAAAGCGCCGGCTGATCTTCCCTCTGATGTGGCGGTGACGCGCACGGAATCGTGGTGATGATGGCGAAGAATCGTGGGGGGCGACCGTAACGTCCCATCCATAGTGGCTGGCGGATTTACTCACGCTTGGCTCCTCGATTCTCGCCCGCGTCGACTCCGAGTCGCAACGCCTCCCCGTCCGACCATAAATGGGGCCGAAGGGGCACCCATCTTCGCATCCCACCTTTTCTTCCTCCAGTTCATCTCTTCTTCCCTCGCATGCGATGGCTCGAGGAGCTCGAGGGAAAGGACGCGGAGGGCGCACGGCCGCGGTTCCTGATGAGGACACCAGCACTCGCGGGGCGTCCGTGAAGCCTCGTGGTCGCCCACAGGGGCGCCCGCCGGGCAGGAAAACTATCACCCGCGGCGCCCGCGCCTCCTCGAGTGCTCCGCCTCCCCCCTGCGAATGGGTGGATGGTTGCGAGTTCCTGGTGCGCATGCGCTCGCGCGTCCATCGTCGCCTCCTTCTTCCCCGGTACTTCCTCCGTACGGTCATGGATGACCCGATGAACGGCTTCTGGCTGCGTATGGACGACTGCCGCAACGGCCCGACATGGTGCAGAGCCGGGAGGAACGCCGACGGCGCCATCTACCTGTCGTGTGGGTGGATGACCTTCGCCCACCTCCACCACATCTGGCCGGGGAGCCACCTAACCTTCAAGTTCGTCGGTGGAGACACCTTCCTCGTCAAGCTCTACGAGGAGTGCGGGGCCAGGCTGGCCTGCTGCCCAGGGAGCTTGGGCGGTAGCGGCAGCTCGTCCCCGGCCGAAGACACCAGCGCCGAGAGCCTTGATGACAACGGTGATGGCTCCAGCGAGGACCCGAGCTTCGTGTCGGTGAAGCAGGAGGAGGAATCCGACTAGGCGCCCCCTCCAAGCTTAGTTGGTGATGACCTCGCCCTTCGCGCGTGTTCTGTCTGGGCGGCCAGTAGGCCTCGACCTTAATGCCGGCGGCCTTCACCACCGTGGCGATCTTCTCCCTGCGCGCATCGAGGCTCTTCTCCATAGGATAGACTAGGTCCTTTTGTCACCCATGCTGTGCTTGCAAGAAAAAGTAATGAAGAGAAATCCTTCCTTGGCTTGGCTTGCCTTGCCGTGTTGTTGTGTTATTTGTCTTTGGCTGGAGGAGACTCGTTTCTTGTTGCGCGGAGATGGTGTGCTTTTGTGGCGCTAGACCTTGCGAGGTGCACGAGGGTCCTGGCGCGAACTTAACTTGAACGGGGCGCCATCAAGGGTTCTCCTCGCGAGGGCTTCAGAGAATCTCCTGAGCGAGGAAAGAAGAAGAAAGAACCTCGGGAAGCACCAAGGACCATGACGAGGTGGAATGTGTGGGGCTGGCCCATTCCACCAGCACTCGGTCTGTTTGGGTTTTTCAGTGCTGCCAGGACAGGCCCGTACATCGACACCGTGCTCATCTTTCCTTAAGAAAGTCCCTAGGGTTTTAATATAAGTTACGATAGCACTAAGGACCATGAATGAGGCGGCATGCGTGGGGCTAGCCCATCCCACCGGCACTCGATCTTATTGGGTTTTTCAGTGCTGCCAGGCGGACCCGTACATCGACACCGTGCTTAAAGAGTTTATACGAGTTTTTGAGAGCACCAAGGACTGTGGATGAGGCGGCATGTGTGGGGCTAGCCCATTCCACCAGCACTCGATCTTCTTGGGTTTTTCAGTGCTGCCAGGCGGACATGTACATCGACACCGTGCTTATAGAGGGTTTCTTCCTAAAGTGCCGCGTGAGTTTGGAAAGCACCAAGGACCTTTGTAGGAGGCGGCATGTGAAGGGCTAGCCCATTCCACCAATGCTCGGCCTTATTGGGTTTTGCAGTGCTGCCAGGACATGCCCGTACATAGACACCGTGCCTCATGAGGATAGCACCAAGGGCCTTGACGAGGTGGCATGCGTGGGAGCTGGCCCAACCACCAACACTCAGCCTTATTGGGTTTTACGGCGCCGTTCGGCAGACTCTGGCCCAAGCAGCCACCGTGCCTAGCCCCCGCTCGCGTGGTACTTAAGGAGAAACATCAAAAAACAAAGAAGACGAGGATGCATACCGAGGAGTCTGTGACTTAGTGCTGAAAAACAAATAGTTCGTTACATGCTGCCGTTCGTGCTGGGGCACGCGAACTTACGGGCGCTGGGGCCGCGCGGCGTCTTTTTCTCCGAAAACTTCTTGCCGGGCCGGGTGTAAGCCTGGTGTCGTGGCAGTCATGAGGCCCTCATGCGTAGAACTTGCGGAGGTGCTGATACTCTGAAAGCTTGACGGTGATGATGGTTCCAGAAAATAGTCTTGCTGATCACCTGCGTCAAGAAAAGAATATGAGTTAGGTCGAGACTCCAAGTGCAGAGTGTATAGTAAGGAAAAGACTAATTTTCCCCACGAGGGTGACTCGAGGGTTTAGTATCGAACTCTCGGGGAAATGAACCAAAAGCTGTTGTCTCCTTATCCTTCTTTATGAAACCTACAAAACAAAGTAAATTGTTTTGGGCCCTCAACCTCACCAAGTGGTTGTCAAGCACAAGGTGTAAGTAAAATATATTGAAATAACAAATGCAAAACATAAATAAATATGCAATGATGGTAAATAAATATGCAAGGATGGTATAAATAATAATGGATGATGTTTTTGTGTTTTGTATGATGTTTGCAAGATATAAAAGTATTTTTGTATTTTCGGATTTTTAAATGGCAGAAAATGTAAAGTGCTAATAAAGTGTTGGAAAGGTGTTTTTTATGATTAAAAATGGACTGGGGTTCATGGTTTCACAAATGCACTCTCTCTTTTATATAGTGGTAGATAATGGAACATAGGAATTGACATATGAGATTGCAACAAGACAAGTTATTAATAATATGGGCATCACATCCTAACATAGAGGTCTTTTGGTTATTAACCTCTCTTATACTCCACCAAGATGCGAACTAAATCATAACACCTCAGTAATTAAGATAAACAGAGTATAGCTTTAAGTTCTATGTCATGAAGTTAGAATAAAAACATGCTAGATCTAGTCATGGAGAAAATGGCAAGGTCACCCATATCCCCGGTAGCATGGTATTCCTTTTTATCCCTAGTGAGGCAACAAAGTAAGGTAAAATACCCAAGTGGATCGCGGAACTTCTGTCACTTTCACCGCACTCACCACCCCCGTTACTCCAACTAATGCACACGTTCCCCCTCACACGCCCTCATACATATGTTGGATCAGAACACATAATCAAGAACGGGGTATATAATATGCATCTACCTTCATAACAAAGACATAAGAATTGCAATCATCATAACATATATCAACTTAAGAGATCCACCACAAAGGTATTACATATATTACCATAATCATGTTCAGCAGCTCATATGGCACTAATTAGTCAAGCTCAAGAGAGAGGAGAGATACATAAGTTAATTCCACAAACCCATAGTCCAGGGGTGGACTACTCCCTCTTCATCATGGAGACGGTGGAGAAGTCGTTGGAGAAGGTGGAGACCACACCGGTAGCGCCCCGCCGGGGTTTCCCCCTCCAATCTGCAGCCCCAGGTCTCTGTTTCGTGGTTTCTGTGTTTCTGCGGCGCTCCCTCCGAAAGGGCTCGGGAGACTATTTTTATAGGCGTTTTTAGGTCAAGATGAAGCCACGGGGACGAAGCTCGACGACATCGGAGGCTCGAGGGGGAAGTTGGTGGGCCCCCCTCTTTTCCTCCTCGGGTTTCCACTTTTGCGCTTCCTTCGCTCCTACGCTTTGTTCCTTCCAAAAACTGATGTTCGCGAAGTTTCAGGTCATTTGGACGTCGTTTGGGTCCCTGAAACATCAAAATATAGAAAAAGGGGTTTCTAACAGTGCAGGGTTAATTCCAAATAAATAGGGAAACTGTGAAATATTCCCCAAAACAGTATAAAACATTGATATAACCCTTATATGATGCAAATATGGATGAAATATATGAGTAATATAATGCAAAGTTCATGTATGCATTTTACATGCATCAACACTACTAGGAAAAGGCTTATAGGTAATGGGGTATTCTGTGGCGCACCAAACAGCCCATGGGCCACAGAATTTGTTTAGTGGCTGATGCACACGGTGGGTGTGTTGTTGGGAGACCCCGAGAGGAAGGTATGAAGTAGTGCAGCAGCAAGTTTCCCTCAGTTGTGAAACCAAGGTTATCGAACCAGTAGGAAATAATGAATTCCCCCGAGGTGTCAACGGCGCCAGAAAAGTTCTTTTGATGCAAGTGACGTGGAACCTGCACACAACACAATCAAGATACTTTGCCCCAACTTAACGGTGAGGTTGTCAATCTCACCGGCTTGCTGTAACAAAGGATTAAACGTATGTGTGGAAGAAAGATGTTTGTTTGCAGAAAGTAACAGGTTTGCAGTTTGTGGTTTATCAGATTAAAGAGAAGGACCGGGGTCCACAGTTCACTAGTGGTGTCTCTCCATAAATAATAATAACATTCATGCGGGTAAACAAATTACAGCTGGGCAATTGATAGAATAATGATGAGCAAACCAATGCATATACCAACGTTATGATGTCTAGTGTGAGATTCATTCGGGCATTACAACAATATACATAGACCGTTCCAACCGCATCTATGACTAATAATCCACCTTCCGGTTAGCGTCCGCACCCCTTTCAGTATTAAGTTGCATGCAACAGATTATCGCCTTAAGCACTGTGTGTAAAGTAAGTAAGTAACATCATCCTTAGATAAAGTACTACTGTTTTATCCCTAGTAGCAACAGTACATCTACAACCTTAGAGCTAGCTGTCACCACCCCAGATTTAATAGAGACATGAACCTACTATCGAGCATAAATACCCCCTCTTGGAGTCACAAGCATCTACTTGGCAAGAGCATACACAGGTAACGGAGAGCATGCAAGATCATTAAATAACACACACATGATATATTATGAAGCAATAACTTTAGTACTCAATATTCATCGGATCCCAGCAAACACAACATGAAGTATTACATAACGGTGATCTTGATCATGATAGGCAGCTCACAAGATCTAAACATGATAGCACAAGAGGAGAAGACAACCATCTAGCTACTGCTATGGACCCGTAGTCCAAGGGTAGACTACTCACGCATCAGTCCGGAGGCGGTCATGGTGACGTAGTGGCCTCCGGTGACGATTCCCCCTCCCGGCAGGGTGCCGGGGAGGAGTTCTGATCTCTCCCGAATTGGTGTTGACGACGGCGGCGGCTCGGGACCCGTGGAGGAAAATATGAACACCGTCTTAGGGTTTTTAGTCGAAGGGGTATTTGTAGGCGAAAGGGCGAAGGCGGTGGAGCTCCGTGGGCCCCACACCACCTCCTCGCGTGGCCAGGAGGGCTCCCGCGCCTGGGGGTGGTGTGGACCCCTCGGGCTCCGTCTTCGACTCCTCTTCGGTGCTCTGGAACGTTCCCAAATAAAAACTGACTTCTAAAAAGAAATCGTCCAATTCCGAGAATATTTCCTTAAGTACTTTTCTGAAACCAAAAACAGCAGAAAACAGGGAACTGGCACTGTGGCATCTTGTTAATAGGTTAGTCCCAGAAAATGCATAAAACTATATAAAATGCATATAAAACATGTAATAACTTGGTATAATATAGCATGGAACATAAGAAATTATAGATACGTTGGAGACGTATCAACATCCCCAAGCTTAGTTCTACTCGTCCCGAGTAGGCAAGAACGATAAAAGAAGAATAATTTCTGAAGTGACATGCTTAAACACAATCTTGATCATAATATAATGTAAGGCTCATGTTATGAATGAAGTGACTCAAGGCAATGATCTATAGTTTGCTAACAAATAGACAAGGAGTAAACAACTACATCATATAAGTAAAACTGTTCATGAATAGTACTTTCAAACAAGCATCAAAAAGATTTGCATAAGAGTTAACTCATAAAGCAATATTATCTAAGCAAAAGTGCATTGAAGCAACACAAAGGAAGATATAAGTTTCAGCATTGGCTTTCAACTCTTGAACATGTATATCATATAGATAGTTGTCAACACAAAGAAATATAACAAGTGCAATAAGTAAGCATATAAGAATTGTTGCACACAGTTGACACAAGTGTTTGCTTCGGGGATAGAAAGAAGTAGGTAAACTGACTCAACATAAAGTAAAAGAAAGGCCCTTCGCAGAGGGAAGCAGGGATACAAGCATGTGCTAGAGCTTCTTAGTTTTATAGGTTTTTGAAATCATATAGAGAGCATAAAAGTAAGTTTTGAGCGGTGTTTGTCGTTGTCAACGAATGGTAATGGGCACTCTACCCCCCTTGTCAACCAGACTTTCAAGAGCGGCTCCCATGAAGGACGTTATTTCTACCAGCAAGGTAGATGATCCCTCTTATCTCTTTTGTTTACACATATAGTTAAAAACTGTTGTCATTGCTTGAGTGATTGGATCAGGGCAAAAATGTGAAGAGATTGCAGCGGTTAAAGTTGTAATTAATTGGGACTGGGCACCCCATTTGCCAGCTCTTTTTGCAAAGTTAATGGATAAGCGGATGTATATGCCACTAGTCCGGTTGTGAAAGTCTGTCTAAAAGCAAATGACAAGGTTGATATCCGTAACACCACATACTTCCTCATGAGCTAATAAACATTGACACAAATAAGAGATAATATGTTTTGAATAATAAAAGGTAGCACACGAAGTATTTGCTTGGAATGGCAGGAAATACCATGTAGTAGGTAGGTATGGTGGACACAAATGGCATAGGTTTTGGCTCAAGGATTATGGATGCACGAGAAGCATTCCCTCTCAGTACAAGGCTTTGGCTAGCAAGGTTGTTTGAAACAAACACAAGTATGAACTATGACAACAAGACGTATATAAAAACATATTGCAAGCATTATAAAACTCTACATTGTCTTCCTTGTTGTTCAAACACTTTAACTAGAAAATATCTAGACCTTAGAGATACCAAACATGCAAACTAAATTTCAGCAAGTTTTACGGTAGTTCCTCACTAATAGGTTTTAACTACATGATGTAAAAGCTTAAACATGATCTACTTGAGAGCTCAAAACAATTGCCAAGCACCACAACATGCAAGATAACAATCCATACGATCATGTATATCTTTTTCATTATACCATTTACCACATTTAGCATTTTCTATTTCCAACCAAACACCAATCAACTTATTTAAAAGATAAACTCTCCAAGTATATAACAATGAGATATGAGAGTATGATATAATAAAGGTAACAGCTCTAGCAAGAGATGCATGAAAAACAAGAGCTAGAAAGCATTGAAGTAACATAGAAGAATACTCAACAAATATAAGTGAAGAATACGAGTATTCATAAGAAAAAGCGGAGCGTGCCTCTCTCCCACAAAGGAATGCTAGGATCCATTTTATTCAGAGAATGAAAATAACAAAAACAAAAACAAAAACAAACCGACGCTTCAAGAAAAGCACATAAGAAGTGGCGGAATTAAAATATAGTTTCACTAGAAAGGACCTGATAGTTTGTTGATGAAGAACGGGATGCCTTGGTTATCCCCAAGCTTTGACGCTTGAGTCTTCTTGAAATATGTTGGGGATGAACCACCGGGGCATCCCCAAGCTTTGGCTTTACTATCCTCTTGATCACATCATATCATCCTTCTCTCTTGATCCTTGAAAACTTCCTCCACACCAAACTTAGAGTAAACTTTATTAGAGGGTTAGTGCACGAAAAATTATGATATTCTGTAGGAACAAAATTGCTACCAATGCTACTGGACATTAGCTACAGCCACTGATACTTCATAGGATAAAAAGATCCAATCAAAATAGCAAAAGAGGCATTGCAAAATAAATGGCAGAATCTGTCAAAAACAGAACAGTCCGTAAAGACGAATTTTTTTGAGGCACTTAACTTGCTCAGATCAGAAAACTCAAAACTAATGAAAGTTGCATATATATCTGAGGATTATGCACAAAAAATCCCAGGTCCATCCGATTTTTCTGTAAAGAGTTATGAATTTAACGGTGGACAGAAGAAAACTGTTTCAGCACAGCAATCCAAATTTAGCATGAACTTTCAACTAGAGGCTTATCTTGACACAACAATGCAATAAAGTAAAGATACAAAGGAATTGCTACAGAGGTAGGACAAACCTTGACACAACAAAATAAAATAACAGGAATAAAAAGTGGGTTGTCTCCCATAAGCGCTTTTGTTTAACGCCTTTCAGCTAGGCACAGAAAGTGATATTCAAGTATTATCAAGAGATGAAGCATCAACACCATAATTTGAACGAACAATAGAATCAAAAGGTAGCTTCATTCTATTCCTAGGGAAGTGTTCCATACCTTTCTTGAGTGGGAATTGGTACTTGATGGTACCTTCTTTCATATCAATAATAGCACCCACAGTTCTAAGAAAAGGCCTTCCCAACACAATTGGACAAGATGGATTGCATTCAATATCCAAGACAATGAAATCAACGGGGACCAGGTTATTATTAACCATAATGGGAACATCATTAACTCTCCCCAAAGGTTTCTTCAAAGCATTATCAGCAAGAAAAACATCCAAATAGCAATGTTCCAATGGTGGCAAATCAAACATATGATAAAGCTTTTTAGGCATAACAGAAATACATGCACCAAGGTCACACAAAGCATTGCAATCAAATTTATCTACTTTCATTTTAATGATGGGCTCCCAACCATCTTCTAACTTCTTAGGGATAGAAGCTTCAAGTCTTAATTTATCTTCCCTAGCTTTAATGAGAGCATTTGTAATATGAGTAGTAAAAGCCAAATTAAGAGAGCTAGCATTAGGACTTGTGGCCAATTTTTGCAAGAACTTAATAACTTCAGAGATATTACAATTATCAAAATCAAAATTATTATCATCAAAGCAAACCGAACCACATTCTCCCATGTTCTTAAAAATTTCAGCACTTTTATCAACACTAGTTCCAGCAGTTTTGGGCAATTTTAAATTTTTGGAAGAAGTAGAGGAAACATTTCCAACACCAACTATGTTACCATTGATAATAGGAGGCTTACTAGCATGTGAAACACCATTATTTTCAGAGGTAGTAATAGTAAAAACTTTAACAATATTAGCCTCTTTATCTACTTCTTTCTCTCTTTCCCATCTAGCACGTAATTGGGCCATCATCCTAACATTTTCATCTATTTGAACTTGGATGGCATTAATTTTAGCAAAGGGATTACTCTCTTTAGTTTCAGTAGGCATGATTTTAGATTTTAAAAGATCAACATCAAGGACAAGACTATCAACTTTAGAGGCAAGTATATCAATTTTCCCAAGCTTTTCCTCAACAGTTTTATTAAACAGAGTTTGTGTAGTGATAAAATCTTTTAACATGGTTTCAAGTTCAGAGGTGGTAGTCCTATTATTGTTATAAGAATTACCATAAGAATTACCATAAGAGTTCCCATTATTAGGAGGATAGGGCTTATAGTTGTTATTACCATAATTGTTCCTATAGGCATTGTTGTTGAAATTGTTGTTTTTAATAAAGTTCACATCAACATACTCTTCTTGTGCAACTAAAGAAGCTAAGGGAACATTATTTGGATCAACATGGGATTTACCATTTGCAAGCATAGACATAATAATATCAATCTTTTCACTCAAGGAGGAGGTTTCTTCAACAGAATTTACCTTCTTACCTTGAGGTGTCCTTTCAGTATGCCATTCAGAATAATTCACCATCATATCATCTAGAAGTTTTGTTGCAGCCCCCAAAGTGATGGACATAAAGGTACCTCCAGCAGTTGAATCCAATAGGTTTCTTCAAGAAAAATTCAGTCCTGCATAAAAGGTTTGGATGATCATCCAAGCAGTCAGTCCATGGGTTGGGCAATTCTTTATCAAAGATTTCATTCTTTCCCAAGCTTGAGCAACATGTTCATTATCAAGTTGTTTAAAATTCATGATGCTACTTCTTAGAGAAATAATCTTAGCAGGAGGATAGTATTTTCCAATAAAAGCACCTTTACATTTAATCCATGAATCAATACTATTCCTAGGCAATGAAAGCAACCATTCTTTAGCTCTTCCTCTCAAGGAGAAAGGAAATAATTTCAGTTTTATAATATCCCCATCTATATCCTTATATTTTTGCATTTCACATAGTTCAACAAAATTATTTAGATGGGCAGCAGCATCATCAGAACTAACACCAGAAAATTTGCTCTCTCATAACAAGGTTCAACAAAGCAGGTTTAATTTCAAAGAATTCAGCTTTAGATGCAGGTGGAGCAATAGGTGTGCATATAAAATCACTGTTGTTGGTGCTAGTAAAGTCACACAACTTAGTATTCTCAGCCGTACTCATTTTAGCAAATCAATTAACAAACCGAAATAAACAAAGTAATGCAAGTAACTAATTTTTTTGTATTTTTGATATTAAGCAAACAAGACAATAAAATAAATTGCAAATAACTAATTTTTTTGTATTTTTGATATTAAGCAAACAAGACAGTAATAAAAATAAACTAAGCAAGACAATAACAAAATAAAAAGATTGGAAGTGCGAAAACTCCCCTCGTAGAAGAATCTTCAAATCACCGGCAACGAAGTTGACAGAGGAGTGTGAAGGTCTTCAAAGGAATTCTTATTTCCCCGACAGCGGCGCCAGAAAAATAGCTTGATGCACACGGTGGGTGTGTTGTTGGGAGACCCCAAGAGGAAGGTATGAAGTAGTGCAGCAGCAAGTTTCCCTCAGTTGTGAAACCAAGGTTATCGAACCAGTAGGAAATAATGAATTCCCCCGAGGTGTCAACGGCGCCAGAAAAGTTCTTTTGATGCAAGTGACGTGGAACTTGCACACAACACAATCAAGATACTTTGCCCCAACTTAACGGTGAGGTTGTCAATCTCACCGGCTTGCTGTAACAAAGGATTAAACGTATGTGTGGAAGAAAGATGTTTGTTTGCAGAAAGTAACAGGTTTGCAGTTTGTGGTTTATCAGATTAAAGAGAAGGACCGGGGTCCACAGTTCACTAGTGGTGTCTCTCCATAAATAATAATAACATTCATGCGGGTAAACAAATTACAGCTGGGCAATTGATAGAATAATGATGAGCAAACCAATGCATATACCAACGTTATGATGTCTAGTGTGAGATTCATTCGGGCATTACAACAATATACATAGACCGTTCCAACCGCATCTATGACTAATAATGTCGGCCCAGTAAGGACCGGGGTATGCACGGCCCACTCCCTACAGGCCTCGCCCACGTGGAACTTCGGCAGAACGACTAAGGACCAAGCTACCGCTTGGAGGGACCCTCGAGAGGAATCCCCACTCAAGGGCCTGAGGAGGACGCCAGGGCCTGAAGAGGACCCCGCGCCTCAGGAGACTCCCCAGGCGAGACCCGCCTGGGGGGAAGTCAACAGAAAACCCCTCCACAGGCAACCGTGGCCCTGTGGAGACACTTCGCAGCTAAGCAAGCGCTGCAGGGCGCACATGGCCTCTGCAACGGCTGCCGGGTGACGCGAGCGTCCCAGCTGCCACTTTGGTGATAAAGGGGTCAACAAAGCCGCGCCGCCAGCGTCCAAGACTTTCCTCTTTGGTGATAAAGCGGCTGGACGGCGCAACGCTCCAAGGAGGTCGTCATCGTGGGCTCCACCACTGCCTCTGCTGCGCCTGCGAGCCGCTCTGCAACGTCTGCAGCTGGTCGGCCACGGCGTGCTACTTTAGCACGGATGAGCCGCGTCCATGGACGCAGGAGTCGCTGTGGACTCCCTCTCCTTTGCGCCACCGGCGTGTGGGAGCCCACCAGCACGAGGGCGGAGCCCGGAGCGCCTATAAAAGGAGCAGGAGCTCCGCCATAGAGGGGGATCGCGCATTTGCACCTCCAATTGATCTCCAGTCGGCGAACCGCCTCCTGGACCCAAGAAGCCTTAGCTAAACACATAGGCCAGCTAACTCCTGGAGGAGGAAGACGACCTGTACGTCCCTCTCCAGGCACCAAACTGCCTCAAGAGAGCCTTCGGCAAGCTCATTGTCCTGTAACCTTCACAGTTCAATACAGACAAGCAGGAGTAGCGGTTTTACCTCCTCTCAAGGGCCGTGAACCTGGGTACGGGCTGGTGTCCATCTCTGGCGTGATTGTCCTCCTTCAGGCTCGGCGAGCACCGTCGTCGAGCCTCTCGAGAGTTGTTAGACCTCCGTGTTCAGTCCCCCCTTCGAACCTCTCTTCAGGGCGAGACTACCCCTGTTACGCGGGAATCACTCCTCGACATTTGGCGCGCCAGGTAGGGGGACTAAGGCGCGTCTTCAACCTCCGAACTCCGCGCCATGATCGACACCCGCGCGACGCGCACCAACCGGCGTACCTCTGAGAGAGCTCACACCGAGCCCGGCACTGCTCCCACCCGTGGCCGCCGTGGTCGCCCCCGCGCGACCGAGCGCGCTGGCACCGGCCCGCGCGTGGAGGAGCCAGAGAGCGAGGAGCGCCGCGGCGGAGACCAGTGCGACGACGAGGACCTCTCCGAGCGCCGTGAGGACGCTGAGTCCTCGCACCCGTCCCGGCACCAGAGCGTGTCCACTCGGGAACGCCACGAGCCAGCCCCGCATACCGCGCTGCTCATGGCCCAGGAGCTCCTCCGCTACCGGCCAAGTGCCGAGGCACACGACCAGTGGCTGGACCGCCTCCACCACCTCGTCGACATCGCAACCACGCGCCCTGCTCCGTCGCGCTCCATCGTGCCTTCCGGCCCTGCAGGGACGGCCGCACCAGGTGCGCCCCCACCGCCGCCAGGACCACCTCCGGCCGCGGCGCAGCGGGCTCCCTCACATGCTTCCTCGCCGCACGACTGTCAAATCGTGCAGCGCACTGCGCCTGACGCGCGAGTGGGCATGGAGCGACGCCGAGACCTCCAGAATCGCCTCGTCGAGGAGCTCGGCCAAGCGGGGCAGCAAAACCGCAGGGCCCTCCAGGGAGGAACGGCCACCTATGCCACAGGCTGCATGGCCTTCACACGCGCCCTGCGTCGTGTGGTCTGGCCGCAGAAGTTCAGGCCAGCACTCCCCAAGGGCTTCGACGGGTCCACCAATCCTCTCGAGTTCCTGCAGCTCTACACCACCTCCATCCAGGCTGCAGGGGGCGACGACAAGGTCATGGCCAACTGGTTCTCCCACGCTCTCAGGGACTCAGCGCTGTCCTGGCTTCTCAACCTGCCGGAGGACTCCATCGACTCCTGGGAGGAGCTCTGCAGGCAGTTCGTCGCCAACTTCAAGGGCACGTACGAGCGCGCACTCACCCACAACGACTTGCGCGCTGTGGTGCAGAAGAAAGATGAGACTCTTCGCAAGTACATCCAGCGCTTCAGCCAGGTGCGGAACAAGATTCCGAACATCCCCGACACCCAGGTGATCGCTGCCTTCCGCGAGGGCGTCACGAACCGCAGGATGCTCGAGAAGCTCGGCATCCACGACAAGCTCACCTCTGTGGTGAAGCTGTTCGATCTGGCGGATAAGTGCGCCAAGGCTGAAGAGGGACTCCTCTTCGTCAAGATGAGCGCGCGGGGGGACGACCCTGGCAAGTGGTCCAAGAGCCACAAGAAGAAGGAGGAGCCCAAGCGCAAGGCCACCGCGGTCCTCGCGGCAGAGCCTGACGCGAAGGGCTCCCGTAGGGGTTCTCCCGAGCGCGGCGACAAAGAGGTGGACCACCGTCCGTTCTGCGTCTACCACAACAGGCGCGGGCACGCTACAGACGACTGCTTCGACCTCAAGAGGCTGAGCAGGGAGCGCGAGCGAGGAGAAGGCAGCGGAAGCCGTGGCAGAGGTCGCGGCTACCGCAGAGACGGCAGGGGTAGCCGCGAAGGCGGCTACCGGAAGCCGTCGGGCACTCAGGCCAACGCCGCCGAGAAGAACAACAACCCCCCCGACGAGGAAGATGGAGGCTACCAGGCCCCGAGAGGCGCCATGGCCTGCATCCTCGGCGGGGCTCAAGCGCCCAAGTCGAACAATCAGTTCAAGCAGTTCGCCCGCGAACTCAACGCTGTGCTCCCGAGCACCGAGACCTCCAGGCCCCTCAAGTGGTCCCAGTACACCATCGCCTTCGACGCCAAGGACCACCCCAAGTCGACCAAGACTGTTGGAACCCTCCCCCTGGTCTGCTCCCCCACCATCAACAACATCACCGTCTCCAAGACGCTCATCGATGGGGGAGCGGGCCTGAATGTCATCTCTGTCGAGACCTTCGAGACGCTTCAAGTGCCCTACGAGTGGCTTATGCCCTCCAGGCCGTTCACGGGCGTCACCAGTGGTTCTATCGAGCCTCTGGGGCAAGTCCGCCTCGCGGTCACCTTTGGCACGCAGAAGAACTATCGTACGGAGCTGATCGACTTCGATGTCGCCCACATCGGCCTGCCGTACAACGCCATCCTCGGCTACCCCGCCCTCGCGAAGTTCATGGCCGTCACGCATCACGCCTACAACATGGTCAAGATTCCCGGCAGCGCTGGCACCATTGCCGTCCATGGCCATATCCTGGACGCCACGCGCGCTGTCGAGAGCGCCTACAAGGCAGCCGCCATGGCTTTCCCGGCTGACGAGGACATGGAGCCTCTCGAGAGGCCCAAGAAGAAGAAGCAAGTGTTCTCTCAGGAGCAAGCTGCCACGAAGAAGGTGTCGCTGGACACCACCAGCTCGGGGGCTGAAGGCTCGGGGGCTAGCGTCACCATAGGCGCTGCCCTGCCTCCCAAATAGGAAAGCGCGCTCGTCGCCTTCCTTCGGGCAAACTCTGACATGTTCGCATGGACTCCGTCAGATATGTCCGGTGTACCGAGGGAGGTGATCGAGCACCACTTAGCCGTGTGCCCAGACGCACGCCCCGTCAAGCAAAAAGCACGTAAGCAAGCCCCCGAGAAGCAAGCTTTCATCATCAAGGAAGTAGAGAAGCTAAAGGCGGCAAACGTCGTCCGCGAAGTCGCGCACCCTACTTGGCTCTCCAACGGCGTGGTCGTCCCTAAACCCGCTGGAGGAGGCCGACTCTGCATCGACTACACCGATGTCAACAAGGCCTGCCCCAAGGACCCATACCCCATGCCGAGGATAGACCAGATCGTGGACTCCACCGCTGGCTGTGACCTCCTCTGCTTTCTGGACGCCTTCTCTGGTTATCACCAGATCAAGATGGCTAAAGAGGACGGGGAGAAGACGGCATTCCTCACCCCTTGTGGTGTGTACTGCTACACATGCATGCCTTTCGGCCTGAAGAACGCTGGAGCCACCTTTCAGAGGCTCATGAGGATAGCCTTGGGGGCGCAGATGGGCAGAAACGCCGAGGCCTACGTCGATGATATCGTGGTCAAGTCTCGAGAGGGGGACACCCTCTTGAGGGACCTCGAGGAAACCTTCGCCAGCCTGAGAAAGGTGAACATCAAGCTAAACCCCGCCAAGTGCGTCTTCGGGGTCCCTTCAGGCAAGCTCCTCGGATTCCTCGTGTCCCACCGTGGCATAGAGGCAAATCCTGACAAGATCAAGGCCATAGAGCAAATGCAGCCTCCCCGCCGACTCAAGGATATGCAGCGCTTAGCGGGCTGCATGGCCAGCCTTGGCCGTTTCATCTCTAAGTTTGGCGAGAGAGCCCTGCCATTTTTCAAGATCATGAAGAGATCGGGCACATTTAAGTGGACCCCTGAGGCGGATAAAGCCTTCGAGGACTTAAAGAAGTATCTGGCTAGCCCTCCAGTCTTGGTGGCCCCCAGGGCAGGCGAGCACCTGAAGCTGTACCTCTCAGCCACCCCTCAGACCGCAAGCGCCGTCTTGGTGGTCGAGAGGGAAGAGCCTGTCCTTCCCAAGAAGAGCACTGCCACTCCAAGCCCAGAACCCCCCGACAAAGGCCTCGTCGAAGGAGCAGCCTCCACAGACCCACTGCCAGGCCCACTGCCTCAAGTCGAGTCTGCTCCCCCCACCCCTGTCGAGACGCCTCCACAGGCAGATCTCGACAAGGGCCCTGAAGAGCCTCCACAGAGGGCTGACGCTGCGCCACCTCAGGCAACCCTCGTCGAGCACCCCGTTTACTTCGTCAGCACAGTGCTGCGGGACGCTCGCGAGAGATATCCAATGCAGCAGAAGCTCCTTCTCGCGCTCCTCATCGCCTCCAGGAAACTGAGACACTACTTCCAAGGCCACCCCATCACGGTGGTCACCGCCTTCCCCCTGGAGCAAATCCTGCGCAACCCCAACGCCACAGATCGCGTCGCAGGATGGAACATCGAGCTGCAACCATTTAACTTGCGTTTCGACACCACGAGGCAGAAGCCGAGCCCTCGGGAGGCACGGTGCCCAGCCACTGGACCATGCATTTCGATGGAGCCTTCGCTTGCCGCAATGGCGGCGCAGGCGTCGTCCTAACTTCGCCCAAGGGTGACAAGCTATACTACGCTGTCCAGCTGTGCTTCACGATCGACAAGATCTCCAACAACATCGCCGAATACGAAGGCCTCCTCGCCGGCTTAAGGGCCGCCATCGCTCTAGGCGTCAAGCACCTACTCGTCAAGGGAGACTCTCAGCTGCTCGTCAACTTCTCCAACAAGAGCTACACGCCGAAAGACGACCATATGGCCGCATACCTCGAGGAGGTCCGCAAGCTCGAGAAGCACTTCAGGGGCATGGAGCTCATGCACATCCCGAGGAAAGAAAACCAAGAGGCTGACGACATCGCCAAGCGGGCCTCGCGAAGGCAACCCCAGCAGGCCGGTGTCTTTGAAGAAAGGCTCGCCAAGGCATCCATCAAGCAGCCTCGAGAGGCCACAGCCGCAGGCGCAGATGAAGCGCTCCCACCACCTCCTGAGTCTGGGGCGCCTGACTGCGGCCCCAGCACAGGGGAGCGCCTGTTGCTAACGGCAACCCACCAGGCCTCAGGCTGGATTGATGAGCTCAAGGACTACTTGGTGAAGGGAATCCTCCCTGAAGAAGATGCCGATGCAGAGCGAATCGCTCGACAGGCAAAATCCTACTGCATTCTCGAGGGAAACCTCTACCGCAAGCGCCCAAATGGTATCGCGCTCAAGTGTGTCCCTCCTGAGGAAGGCCGAGAGCTGATTAAGGACATCCACAGCGGGGAGTGCGGCCACCACTCATGTGCGCGCACCCTCACAGGCAAGGTCTTCAGGAGCGGCTTCTACTGGCCTCAAGTGCTTCAAGATGCGGTCGCCATTGTGCAAACCTGCGACGTCTGCCAATTCCACGCCAAGCAAATTCATCAGCCGGCGCTGGGGCTTCAAACCATCCCGCTCTCCTGGCCGTTTGCGGTCTGGGGACTGGACATCTTGGGCCCTTTCCCAAGGTCGCAGGGGGGCTACCGTTTCCTCTTCGTGGCCATCGACAAGTTCACCAAGTGGACCGAGGTCGAGCCGGTGCGCACCATACCAGCTGGGGCCGCGGTGAAATTCATCAGAAGCTTGGTCTGCCGCTTCGGCGTGCCCAACCGCATCATCACCGACAATGGCTCGCAATTCACCAGCGGCATCTTCCGAGCCTACTGCGATAAGCTTGGCGTCAAGGTCTGCTTCGCCTCGGTAGCTCACCCACGCAGCAACGGTCAAGCCGAGCGAGCAAACGCTGAGGTCCTCAAGGGCCTCAAGACCAGGAGCTTCAACATCCTCAAGGGCCACGGCAAGGGCTGGATCGACGAGCTCCCCTCCGTGCTCTGGTCCATACGCACAACTTCCTCGAGGCCTACAGGCGAAACGCCGTTCGCCCTGGTCTACGGAGCTGAGGCAGTCCTCCCCGCAGAAATCAAGCATGGATCGCCACGGGTCCTTGCCTTCAATGAGGACACCCAAGAGGGCCTCCACAACGACGACCTGCTGCTTCTCGAGGAACTGCGCCGTCAGGCCGCCCTCAGAGCGGCAGGGTACCAACAAGACCTGCGACGCTACCACAGCCGCCATGTGCGCTCACGCACCCTTGAGGCGGGCGACCTCGTCCTCAGGCGAGTCCTCTCCAGGGAAGGCCTCCATAAGCTCTCGCCGATGTGGGAAGGTCCCTACAGGGTCTCCCACGTCGCCAGGCCTGGCGCAGTACGCCTCGAGACCGAAGACGGCATCCCCGTCAAGAACCCGTGGAACATCGCGCACCTGCGCAAGTTCTACCCGTGATCATTGTCACGTCAAGACATCTAGCTGAAGAGGCAGCTTACGGCTCCACCTCCAAGCATTTTTTGTCTCTAGAGGTTAAAAGCTCACGGCTTAAACCTCCAAGCTCCAAAGGCTTCTCTCGAGGGTCAGCCCTCCGAGCTCTCCGTGTAAACGAGCCGCCTCAGGCCGTTGAGAGTCTCTGCCACTAATGGGTGGTCCCCATGCCTCGACATGGTCAAATACATTAACTTGGCAACCCCAAGCATAATGAGACAATTTCGTTCCTAAGTGAACTGCGCGCTGCGGCGCCGCTATGTAATATTTTGGTGGTGAGTTTATTTCAGCATTATTTTCCTTATTGAAAATGGGCACTTATATCTCTCCACATGCGCACCTCGCGAGCGGGGGCTGAGTACGGTGCCAGTGCCTCAAATGACACGCCAGCAGCACTGCAAAATCCAAGGATCCGAGCTCTGGCTGGAGGGCAGGCCCTCACAAACACGCCATCTCTACAAAGGACCTTGGTACTCTCTCTCCTCGCAAGGAACGCCTGAGGAGACCTATAAGCGCGCATTAGTCCCTAGTACAGTGCACAAGCGTTTGGTCTTGCCTCTCTAACATCCATAGGGAGCAAACGCCTCTACAAGCCTGAGGAGGCAGCAGGGAAAAACTCTTGAAGAGGATCTCCCCGGCAAGCTAAAAAGCCTCTACAGGGCAAAAGCCTCGAGAAGCTAAGTCTCCCTCCTGCGACTCGAGAGCCTCTTCTCTCCAAGCGCACGTTTGTCCCTCGAGCGATTTCGTTCTCCCTTATGCTTCATGGACTACTCGCACGTCAAGGGGGAGCACTTGGGCATCGCGACCCAGGGCTCTTACCTCTCCAAGCCTTAAACTCCCCCCGGCCTTGCTGAGTCATTGCTCTAGCATACTGTAGTGGCGGAGTCATAGCGCGAAGAGACGGGTCCTAACGACGCAGAGAGAACATAGACATGAAAGTAAAGCAGAAAAGGCCTCTCGAGGGGCAAACAAGCTAGCATAAATAAGCTTAAAGAAGTATATTACAGGCCCAAAACGTGCAATGTCTGAATATAAGAAATTGTCTCAGATACAAGCGCTCAAAGGCGCGACAAGCAAGGCCCAGGCGGAGTCCGCGCCAGCACGCTCCTCCTCAGCGTCTTCCTCCTCGGCAGGGGCGGCCTCCTCCTCGCTGTCCTCCACAGCCACCTCCGCACGCTTGAAGCGGTTGCAGAAGGCCTCCACTTGCTCGCGGAGGACGTTGGAGACCTGCAGGGCCTCTCCAGCCGGGCGCGCCTCGGTCACCGTGGAGAGGTCGAAGCTGGGCGTAAGGAGCCTGAGGTTGGTGAAGATGCGGTCGACCACCACCTCCAGAAGCTGGCGGCTCTCGAGCTCAATCACCTCGCGGAGGTCGCCGGCGGGGCCCTCGAGGGCCGTGAAGAGCTGGTCGAAGTAGACCAGGTACATCGCAGCATCACCACGACCGCGAGCCTCGGTGAGCGGCGCTTCTGCGCCGAGCTGGGCCGCGAGCTCATTGCCTCTCGCTACCAGCGCCTGGAACATGCGGTCCCGCTGCTTCGCGAGTACGAGAGCCGCCTGCGCGGTGTCCACGGCCTCCGTCACCTGCTTGGCTGCAGAGCCCGCCTGCCCCTCCACGTCCTTGACGAGGGCGTCCAGCTCCAGGGCAGCAGCCCGGCGGCCCTCCTCAGCCTGGCGGTAGGCATCCTTGGCGCGTTGGAGGCGGACCTCAAGCTTGGAGTTGGCCTTCTCAAGCTCCGCGATCCGCTTGGCGTCAGCAGTGTGCTTGGCCTTGAAGCGGTCCTCTTGCTTCTTGGCCTTGTCGCGGAACTCCTGGGAGATGGTCCGCCTGAACTCTTTCTCGCGCTCCGCGAGGGCTGCCTCCGCCTCCTTTTTCTTCTCAGCAAACCGCAGCTGGAAGCGCTCCAGGGCTTGCTTCTGGGCGGTGACGTTCTCATCGTGCTGCTGGAGCGCTTGGGCCAGGTCCCCCTCGCGCGCCTCGAGCTCTTCGCGCTTGGTGGCCAGCTCACCCTCCGCCTGGAGCCGCTGCTCGTCGCGCTGCTCCACGTCCTTCTCCCTGGAGGCCAGCTGCCGCTCACGCTCGGCCAAGCTCTTGCGGTCCTCCTCCAGGGTCTCCTGCGCGGCCCGGTGGGCGGAGAGGAGCTGGGACTCTAGCTGGGAGACCTCACGGCGCTTCTGCTCCAGCGAGCCCTCCATAGCCTCGCGCTCGGCCTTCACCTCCGCGACTAGATCGGCGGCCGCGTCGCGCGCGTCCTGGAGGGGGGCTCGTCTACGTCGCGGACGCCCCCCCCCCCCCCCGGACCTCCTTAGCAAAGCGGATGGCCTCCTCGCGTGCGGCCTGGAGCGCCTGATCCTCCTGGCGGCGGGCCTCAACCGCGGCATGGAAGCGCCCCCAGGCCTCCGCGAGCTCGTCACGTTGCTGAGCAAATTGGGCCTCCTCGAAGGCGAGCTGCGCCTCCAGGCCCTCCAGGGACTCCCTCACCACGCGGAAGGCCACCTCGCGGTGTCCCTTGCTCCAGTCCCAGCCGCTCAGGACCAGGCCGCGCTGCGCTGAAGGCCCGGCCCCGGCGTAGAACCTTGAGGATGAGGCCTTTGGGCGTGCCTGGGGGCTATTCTGCTCCCGGTCCTTCGCCGCGCCCAGGATGGTCTCGCCGCCCTCGTCGCCCGATCGCGTCGCCTCTCGCGCCTCGCCCCCCGCTGCGGGGCGTGGCGGAGAAGGAGGAGCTCCCCCTGCAGAGGCACCCGCGCTTGGCGGGCCCTGGTCTGTCTCGGCGTCTGGTTGCGCGGGAGGCGTAGCCGCGCGAGGTGGGGTGGCCTCGCGTGCCGGAGTCGGCTCGCGCGGCGGCGTAGCTGCGCGAGGCCGTGTAGGAGCTCGAGGAGGGCTGGCCGACCACTCTACCTGCACCTCCACCACCAAGGGCACGGGGGGCGGTGCAGCGGCCTCCGCCTGAGGCGCTGCTGCCTCCGCCAGAAGCTCAGTTGCCTCCGCCTGAGGCGCCTCTTCGGCTGGGCCTGCCGTGGCCGTCTCCCCTGGCCTCGCGGCCTCTTCAGCCACGGCCTCTGCCGCGGCTACCTTCACTTCCGCTGCCTTGCGAAGCCTACGGCGTTTCGCAGGCACTAGGTCGCTGAAAGGAATCAGGGAGCGGGTGTCAGAAATATGAGAAGGAGAATGCAGTAATCAAGCGTTTAATAGTTGAAGGAACTTACCCGGACCGCTTGGCGCCGGTGTCAACCCACGCCAAGCCTGGCGAGCGCCAGGAGGGCTTGGGCCCGGCGTCTGGCCTCTCCAAAGGCGCCTCGGCTTTCCGCTTAGAAGGGACGTCGGAGGGCCTCGCGCCAGGCCTGTCGCTGGCCGCCTTGGACCGGGGCTCGCGATGCCCCAGCAAGGACTCCTCGTCAGAGGCCTCCCCTTCGGACTCCTCCTCCTCCGCGCGACGCGTGGGCGCCCCCGCGGATGCGTCTTCGTCGTCACCTGACGAGATGTCGCAAATCTCGCCCGCTTGGGGCCTGGCCCTCGAAGAGGCCTCCTCGCCAGCCGCGGCCTCCTCTTCGCCTTGCCCGGCTCCTGAGGCAGAGGGCGTCTCAGCCCCCTCCGCATCGTGCACTACGGGCACGGGCACTATCTTCCGCGCCGGGCCTGCCGGGGTGTACGGAGGAATCCCCTCCAGAACGGCCAGACGCTCAGTCATGTTGTACTGATGCAGAGGCCTGAGGGAGATCGGGAGTTCCTCCATGGCGGGAACCGCGGGATTGATGAAGAGCGCGGACAGGACGTTGTCAACGGCGTCCTTTTCGTTGTCCTCGCGATGGAGCCGCATCTTGTCATTGGGGCCGGAATACATCCACATCGGCATCGCGTGCGCCTGGAGTGGGGCGAGGCGGCGCGTCACGAAGTCCGCCACGACGATTTGCCCCGTGAGGCCTTCCTCCCGGAGGTAGCTCAGGCGGCCCGACAGCATCACGTTCTGCGCGCCGCAGAAGGTGGCCTTGCCCCAGTGCGAGTTCTTCACGGGCGGCGCGTCAGGGACCTCGAGGAAGGCGCTTGGCTGCTCCACGCCGACGAAGAACCACCGCTGGCGGAAGTCGTCCACCTTCTTCGTCACGGAGGTGATGGCCTTGCCCTCGCTCCACGACATGGGGATGTAGACGCTCCCCATGCCGTCCACGATGCGGAAGGAGACGCACCCCGAGCGCTCGTTCTTCGCCGTGCTCCGGAGCGCGTAGAAGCACCGGAAGAGCTCCACTGTAGCGGACCTGCACTTAGAAAATGGCAAGTCCCTGTGTATAGTGCAAATCCCTGGATCGATTCGTTTGCACACACAGTTTACGATGTAATATCACAACAAAGTGTCAATTTTATTACATCGATGATCCAGACTTACAAAATATTCATTACAATTTGCATAGCAGAAAGCTAGCATTGGAAATAGTAAACAGCGGAAATACAATAGCAGTGAGTCTCCATCATCTTCATGTTGCCACAGGCGAAAACATGTTGGTTGCAGACTCGAAACCTTTAAACGACACCTCACTCGTCATCTGGACATTCTGCAATAAGAAAAATATTGCAGCAACGTGGGTCAGAACCATTTAAAATGGAACTGGCAAGTGACACTATGGTGGACACTTAGTGGAATAACTCTAATAACCTATATGCTTATTTGGCTGCTGGAGTTCAAGGCTATTTTGCATAAAGCAAGTTTTTTCCTAACTCTTTTGAAAACACTTTTGTTCTATTCGAGACATCCATGGCATGAAATCCACTGTCTCATTCTACCCTTGTTCACCCATCAAGTTTTAAATTTTGAAGTTGGAATGGTGGGATCCTCCGTTGACGTCCTTGATTAGCTGCTCAAATTGTCCGTACCGGGGACACGGCTAAGTACTTAGATTTTAACTCTGCAGAGGTTGTGCACGTTCACCATTGTACCCATTCAGCCCAAATTATCCTTTACACTCTGTAAGTGATAAGGAAAAGGAGAAGAATGAGACGAGATCTTTCAGAAGCATTTTCCCTCCCCATACTGGCTTGACCCGTTCCACCTAACACCCTCTACATCTGCTTGTCAAGCCGGGGCGAGTCCACGCAACTTAGTTGATCAAGCCAGAGCCCATATTGGCAATGGCTGCACTGGAAGCTAACATCACTTGGAGTTCTTCAGATCCCTTTGTTCCCTGGGTGGCCATCCACAAGTGCACATACTCAGGTATACACCATAGAAATGGTCCTGAGTAGCCACTCAACTTCGCCTCCGTATACAACCAATCCACCCAGGAGGTTCTTTCTTAACTTAGTAGAATTTAGATTTTCATAAAACAACTTTTGCATAGCATCAATAATTCTACTAAGTCATTACATAGGTACCTAGACACAGGAGTAAGAAATCTCTAAACAGGTCTAGCATAGCATTTCTACTAAGTCCTACACATGCTTAGGAAAATAATCTACTCATGCATAGAAAAATATTAGGACTTTTATGAGGTGTGCCACTTGCCTTTGGAAGTTGTCGGTGCTCACAAACTCTTTTCAACGTAACTCGGAGCTCTCCGTTCGATCTAAACAATATAGACAAACAACAATACAACAATCAACATAAAACACAATCAACACAACGCATACAAACACATACATAATGAACAAACAAGTTTCATAAAACTTCTAAGGAAAAATATGTTTATGCATGATGTGCAAAATATTTCTAAGGACTAGAGATGCATGTCATGCCAATAAAATATTCTAAGTTAATGCAAGGCAAATATGTTGGTCAAAAATGACTAAGGGCCAAGGTCATAAGTTGGGCAAAATACTTTGCTATAAATCAAATTGAATAAGTTGTAAGGCTGCTCCAAGTCTTCACATGCTTCTCGAAGTCTTCAACTCCCTTGTAGTTTTATTCATCTTCAATTAGCACTCTAAGGACTTAGTAATGATGTGCATAAATACTTAGAGAAATAACTAAGTCTATCCTTCACGGTGATCAACAATTATTAACAACTCTTTGTAAATTGGATATTCACTATAGTGAGAGAGACAGACAGGCCAGCCACTTTTGCTTGTGGGACAGGTCTCATGTACGTGGACATGTAAAGTTTGTCTCCAGGCCGCTTCATCTCACTATGCCGCTAGGATCCAACATACTCAAAGGAGATAATAACATGATCAAAAAGGGGTTTATGTCTAAAGTGAAAGACAAGATTAGGAAAGAGGAAAAAGATAGAAAGAAGGATGTAGTTGGTCTTCAAGGAATCTTCTCCTTGCTTCCTTGTAGCTTTCTCCTTGATGTGATGACTTCATTGCTATTTGTAGAGTTGATGGTTTTGGTGTCACCAAGGCTGGTCTTGGATTTAACTTAGCCACCAAGAAATCTAAGAAAGAAGAAAAGAAAAGAGAGAAAAGACTTAGAGAATAAAGGGGGTCGGTCTTCTGAAGCTCCTCTTGATTTTTCTTCTAAGTGCTTCTTCTTCTTGGAGATGCTTCCGGAGCCTGTTTTCTTCTAAGTCTTCATTGGCCTTCTAGCTTCATGTTGAAAATCCCAAGTGTTTCTAAGTGCATAACACTTTACCAAAAACACTATGTCGAAAATTATTCTAACTTAGAGAAGAATAAGAGAGAAGTTTTCCTATGAGGAGTATAACTACGTAATAAATTATGCTATGCATGAAATGCAATCTATAATTACAAGAAAACATCATACTAACGTTTGTGAAATTTATAAAGTATGCATGAAGCTATAAATGCAATTTAATTAATTTCTATTATAACAAAAATAACAAGACACAAAAAAAAGGGAAAACACAATATTAAAGTTTTCCATAATTAAAATTTTATATACAAAAATTGTAAAGAGTGCTAATGGACACAAACAAACATTTGTGACTTTTTGTAAAAGAAAACATAATAAAATATTTTGTAGAATTTAAACTATGCCAAAGATAGTCAAATTAATCCTCTGATTTTGAAATCAGTTTTAAATTGTTCAAAAATTATTTATAACGGAGGCATCATTTTACACATATTCTAAAGTTTCTAAAACAATTCTATTTACAATTTTTAGATTTATAGATTTAAAGTTATGACAAATATACCCGAATTCCCCATTTAATTTGAATAATTTAAATTATGTCAAAAACAGAAAACTAATTGTGCTAAAATATTCTACAAGTCTAGTGCTTTTAGAAAATATAAAGTTTGTTAGATTTGGCCTAGTAGGTTAATTGTTATGATTTTTACAAGTTACAGTATAATTTCTGTCCGAAATTCGATTTAATAAGGAAAACTTGGCATATGTAGCTACGGTATTGGCTGGTACCGGTTCACTTAAGTTGGGTAGCAGGATACGTTGGATTAATATCTAATGGTCAAAAAAAAATAGAATGAGAGAAGAGATTGGACACCAGAATATCTTGCCGGTATGAAGAAGACGATGGCAGAGGACGGCGGCGCGGCTCGGCGAGGATGGCGTCGGTGCTGCGGAGGTTCCCGGAGACGCGTATGCGACGGCGAGGAGCGGCTCGTCAAGTAGAAGACGATGGTGGCGGCGGCGTCCTCGAGTGCGTGCGGGGGCGGCGAGAAGACGTGGCCGGAGTGGAGGAAGACGGCGGCGCTGCGTTCGGACGTGGGTGCTCCCTTGGCTGCGGTGGCTTCCTTGCTCCGAGAAGACGAAGAAGAATTGCAGCGCTAGGCTGTGAAGACTATTTCGGCGACGGCGTCGAGCGGAGCGTCCGGGTGAGGGCGATGAGGCACGGACGGAGACACGTTCACTGGCGAGGTTCGGTCGAGCACGAACCCGACAAACGGCTGCGAACGAAAAGTGGAGAAGGGTATCAGGAGTTGCGCACGGACGTGGGGAAAACATGGGTCCAAGAACCGGCGGCGGGGACTTACTTGGCTCGCCGGAATCGAAGAAATACGGTAGCGGCCGAAAAACTCCGGCGATGAAATTGCAGAGACTAGAGGCACGATTGGTTCGGGAACGATAGGGGAAATAGAGAGGGGGTCGAGGGATTTCTATAGGTGCAAACGACGATTCAAATGGTGGAGTAATTTGCCCGCAATCGATCGGAGACTAAATTCGGCCGAAAACGGCCGTGCGCAATGGAGGACAAAAATTTGAGCAGCTTAGTGCGTTTCGGAGAGGTCTTTTGGTGGGGAATGAAGGAGGAGGTCGTGGGCTTCAAGTAGGAAGAAACGGTGCATCAAATGGTTGAGTAAAACGCCGGTAATCAATTCGGAAGGAAACGTACATGTGAGCTGTTCGTGCGTGCGTAGGATGCGTTTCTGGAGATTGAAGACGACGCTGACGTCATCGCTGACGTCAGCAATTTTTCTTTTTCTTTTTTCTGATTTTTCCTATTTCTTTCATATCTTTTGTTTTAAGTATCTAAATTATGCAAACTAAAATTCTAAAAATTTCTAAAAATAATATCTCTGTGTTAAACCAATTGTGGTCATGTTTTTATCACTTTTCAAAAATCATAATTTTGAAATATTGATTAAATGTAACTTTGACACTTTATGTCAAATTTGAAAACATGACTTAAATAAATTTTATTTTTGGCTAAATAAAATTTATAAAAATACAACACTTATATAAGTTTAAAATTAAATTATTTAAACTCATTTTCCAATATTAAATCATTTTTGGCTTTAGTAGAATATTAAATAACATATTACAACTATTTGAAATGAAAAGGGAAATATAATGTATTCATTTTTAATTCAAAATACTTTGTTTACCATTAAGTTTTATATTATTATAAATCATTTGAAAACTCCATTGAATACCTTTGGAAAATATTCTAGATTTATTTCATTTCTTATATTGAATATATTCATGTAAAATCATTTTATGTTTTGCAAATTGATGAAAATAATTTAAGTTATTGAAATGCCTATTTTGGATAAATCATTAATTATAAAATCTATGAAGTTTTAAAGATATAAATTATAGACTTGTAATTTCCAAAATTTTGTTTTGAACTCAGGTAAAAGAATGAAAACCATTTGGCAAATATACCATGTTTTAAATAGTTTGAAGGAACATTTGTAAATATATTATTTTAGAATTTATGAATAGATATGGCTAAGTGGTTGAAATCAAATACTTATAAAGAAACTTATTATTACATCAAAATGGTTTGAAAGTTTGTAAATCATTTGTCAAATTATATATTGAGGTTTAAGAAAAACAATGGATAGTAAAATGTTTAACTTGAAACAACTTTTGAAAATAGTAATTATTTGAGATATTTGACATATTGAACTTTTTGAAAATGCTTGAAGTCTTTTATAGTTGGTTTTCTTATGCATATAATGTTTTATATAAATCAAAAACAAAAGTTTAAATTTTTAGTGATTTTTAAACATTCCAAAATATTGGGATGTTACATCCACCGAGGGCTCCACGCCTAGGTACGCCTCGCAGAGGTAGGCGAAGATGGCGAGGATGAGCACCGAGTTGGGGTGGAGGTGCAGCAGTTGGATTTGGTAGAAGGCCAGCACCGCCTCCAGGAACGGGGAGAAGGGCGGCACCAGGCCCGCCGAGACGCAGTGCTGGAAGATGGGGAAAAACCCTCGCGGGCGTTTCCCGTGCGCCGCGGGCTTGAGCGCGGTGGCGCCGTGCTCGTTGGTCCGGTCCGCCACCAGGAAGCGGACCTTCTCGAGCGCCTTGTCGTTGACGCGCACGCCCAGCAATGCCGCACCGTGTGCGGCCTCGGCGGGCGCCGCTTGCGAAGAAGACCCCGCGGCCGCCTTGCCCTTGTTCTTCGGCGGAGTCATCGTCGGAGGGAAGAAGGGAACGGCGCGAGGGGAAGTTGGAGAAATCGGAGAAGAGGGCGCCGGAATGCAGGAGCGGAGAGCTCGGTGCGGATGGCGTCTGCGAGAAGAAGTGGGAGTAGTAACGGCTCCCTGCTCCGGCGCCGGGGCTTTATGTCTCGTCAAGGAGCGGTTACCGGGGCGTGGTGGGACCCCCCACGACGCACGCCCCGCATTGTGAGCATCCGTTGCTCGCCGGAGTGACGCGTGGCTCGGCCCGGCCCGCAGGATTGGCCCCACGACGCTTCGCCTAGACCCAACGGGGCTCGTCGTGCCCATCGTGGGCCGGGGGCTACTGTCGGCCCAGTAAGGACCGGGGTATGCACGGCCCACTCCCTACAGGCCTCGCCCACGTGGAACTTCGGCAGAACGACTAAGGACCAAGCTACCGCTTGGAGCGACCCTCGAGAGGAATCCCCACTCAAGGGCCTGAGGAGGACGCCAGGGCCTGAAGAGGACCCCGCGCCTCAGGAGACTCCCCAGGCGAGACCCGCCTGGGGGGAAGTCAACAGAAAACCCCTCCACAGGCAACCGTGGCCCTGTGGAGACACTTCGCAGCTAAGCAAGCGCTGCAGGGCGCACATGGCCTCTGCAACGGCTGCCGGGTGACGCGAGCGTCCCAGCTGCCACTTTGGTGATAAAGGGGTCAACAAAGCCGCGCCGCCAGCGTCCAAGACTTTCCTCTTTGGTGATAAAGCGGCTGGACGGCGCAACGCTCCAAGGAGGTCGTCATCGTGGGCTCCACCACTGCCTCTGCTGCGCCTGCGAGCCGCTCTGCAACGTCTGCAGCTGGTCGGCCACGGCGTGCTACTTTAGCACGGATGAGCCGCGTCCATGGACGCAGGAGTCGCTGTGGACTCCCTCTCCTTTGCGCCACCGGCGTGTGGGAGCCCACCAGCACGAGGGCGGAGCCCGGAGCGCCTATAAAAGGAGCAGGAGCTCCGCCATAGAGGGGGATCGCGCATTTGCACCTCCAATTGATCTCCAGTCGGCGAACCGCCTCCTGGACCCAAGAAGCCTTAGCTAAACACATAGGCCAGCTAACTCCTGGAGGAGGAAGACGACCTGTACGTCCCTCTCCAGGCACCAAACTGCCTCAAGAGAGCCTTCGGCAAGCTCATTGTCCTGTAACCTTCACAGTTCAATACAGACAAGCAGGAGTAGCGGTTTTACCTCCTCTCGAGGGCCGTGAACCTGGGTACGGGCTGGTGTCCATCTCTGGCGTGATTGTCCTCCTTCAGGCTCGGCGAGCACCGTCGTCGAGCCTCTCGAGAGTTGTTAGACCTCCGTGTTCAGTCCCCCCTTCGAACCTCTCTTCAGGGCGAGACTACCCCTGTTACGCGGGAATCACTCCTCGACAAATAATCCACCTTCCGGTTAGCGTCCGCACCCCTTTCAGTATTAAGTTGCATGCAACAGATTATCGCCTTAAGCACTGTGTGTAAAGTAAGTAAGTAACATCATCCTTAGATAAAGTACTACTGTTTTATCCCTAGTAGCAACAGTACATCTACAACCTTAGAGCTAGCTGTCACCACCCCAGATTTAATAGAGACATGAACCTACTATCGAGCATAAATACCCCCTCTTGGAGTCACAAGCATCTACTTGGCCAGAGCATACACAAGTAACGGAGAGCATGCAAGATCATTAAATAACACACACATGATATATTATGAAGCAATAACTTTAGTACTCAATATTCATCGGATCCCAGCAAACACAACATGAAGTATTACATAACGGTGATCTTGATCATGATAGGCAGCTCACAAGATCTAAACATGATAGCACAAGAGGAGAAGACAACCATCTAGCTACTGCTATGGACCCGTAGTCCAAGGGTAGACTACTCACGCATCAGTCCGGAGGCGGTCATGGCGACGTAGAGGCCTCCGGTGACGATTCCCCCTCCCGGCAGGGTGCCGGGGAGGAGTTCTGATCTCTCCCGAATTGGTGTTGACGACGGCGGCGGCTCGGGACCCGTGGAGGAAAATATGAACACCGTCCTAGGGTTTTTAGTCGAAGGGGTATTTGTAGGCGAAAGGGCGAAGGCGGTGGAGCTCCGTGGGCCCCACACCACCTCCTCGCGCGGCCAGGAGGGCTCCCGCGCCTGGGGGTGGTGTGGGCCCCTCGGGCTCCGTCTTCGACTCCTCTTCGGTGCTCTGGAACGTTCCCAAATAAAAACTGACTTCTAAAAAGAAATCGTCCAATTCCGAGAATATTTCCTTAAGTACTTTTCTGAAACCAAAAACAGCAGAAAACAGGGAACTGGCACTGTGGTATCTTGTTAATAGGTTAGTCCCAGAAAATGCATAAAACTATATAAAATGCGTATAAAACATGTAATAACTTGGTATAATATAGCATGGAACATAAGAAATTATAGATACGTTGGAGACGTATCAGTGGCGCATCCCCAACTGTGCGCCACAGATATCTGTGGCGTATTACATGCCCATGCGCCACAGAATTCTCTTTTTTGTGTCGCACCCAGAAGCATGCGCCACAGAATACATGTGGACCCCATGACCCAGTATGATTTTCAAAATCCGAGGCCAATTCAGTGGCGCACCAGACCCATGCGCCACAGAAAAGCAGACATTCTGTGGCGCATCCTTACACATGCGCCACAGAAATCAGACATTCTGTGGCGCATGGCCAGGGATGCGCCACATAATTGCTTTGCACCCACTTACATGTGGGCCCGCCCCCACGCCTACCTCTTCTTCCAGTTCGCATCTCCCTCGCCCGCGCGCGCAACCCTGTCGCAACTCGCCACCGCGCCAACCGCCGCAACCAACCGCCGCCACCGGCCGCCCCCTGCGCCAACGGCCGCCCCCTGCGCGTACTCACCGTCACCGGTGACCTCGCCTCCGCCCGGCCCTCGCCCAACCCTGTGCCGCGAGCGCCCACACGCTTGGCAACCCTGCCCGCGACCTCGAGCCGCCGCCGACGAAGAAGACACCGGCCTCGCACCTCCCCTCCCTCCGAGACACCGGCGACGACCTCTACACGGCCGCCCCGACCTCCCCTCCCCGAGGTGCTTCCCCTCTCCCCCTTCTCCCACCCGTACCGAACCAGCGCACCTAAGGTGTTTGCTGAAATTCCTCTGTGATGGATGAAGCAAACTGAACATGATTTTTTCTTAGATTTTTTTCTTGTTCATGTTTATTGCTATATGGTCATGGCTGTCCCTTATGGTAGCAACTTTTCTTCTCATGTTTTGTCCAAGTTGTTGTTAGCACTAATCTTGCTATCTTGTTGAGTAGCATGCATTTGTGAAGAAAGACGACAGCGAGATGCTGCGCCAACAGTTGAGCTATATGGTCATAATGTTATGGACTGCATATGTTCTTTGCATATGGTCATGGTTGTCCAACTTTTCTTATCATGTTATATATGCAATTAAATTAGTTGGTTATTCATCAACAAGCATGTCTAAAATGCTTATTTACATCAACTTAACTTCCTAGTCCTGAACTCAACTATGCAATTAAATTTGTGAACTCAGCTATGCATGATCAATTCCATATGAGGCCTTGCTTGTTTTTGTTTAGTGATTTTAATTTTCATTTTACCTTCTGTACTATTTACCATCTTTTCATACGTCGATGATTAAAATGTTATGACACAGTGGGTTCCAGGGGTGGGGCTAGTGAGCCTTGTGATATGCATGAGTGCATAGATCTCGTGCATCCTACCTGGCTCACTGGCTCCATCCCTGAAGCATGTGTCACTTCTAATTATGAGGCCTTACTTGTTTTTGTTGAGTGATTTTTAACTTGCATTTTACCATCTTTTGATATGCCGATGATTAAAATGCTGTGACACCGTGAGATCAAGAGGTGGCGTTAGTGAGGGCCAGTGGAATGCGACCCGTGATGTGCACGAATACACATTTTCTGCATCCCACTGGCTCTTTCTGCATTCCACTGGCCCTCACTAACGCCATCTCGGACCATTTGTGTTTCCAGTCTAAGTATGAGGCAAGATTTTCAGTTGACCCTAGCTATTTCATTTGTAAAATTTGTTTATTAGATTTTCAGTCTAAGATGACTACTTTTGGCCGATGATTAGACTGTTCCACATTACATCTTCAGGGAGGTGTGAGTGAACCATGTTGTCTGAACATATATGCAGTGTTCATTCCACGTTATTCGCTAACACCGTCCCTGAAGCAATTCCATATGAGGCCTTGCTTGTTGTTTTTGTTGAGTGTTTTTTAACTTGCATTTTACCATCTTTTGATATGTCGATGATTAAAATAATGTGGCGCACTATATGATATCCTGATAGTTTGTTGAACCTTGTATCATGCACAAGTTGTGTGCCTCCTACTTGGTTCAACAAGGTTATCAGGATTCCATGTGTGTTTCCAAGTATGAGGCATAAATGTTTTGAATCTTGTTTTGTCTCTAGCTAACATAAGTCTCTTGCCTCATATATTTTTTGAATCTTGTGTTGTCTATAATATAAGTCTTCATTTAGAATTTCTATTTACATGTCACCATTAAGCAAGTTTAATGTGCTTTACTAACCGCTTAACCTCCTCTTGTGCATGTAGACGATGCCGCCGCGCCGCCGCGGGTCGTCCGGCTTCTGCGGTGTTCGGGAGCAGCCCAACGGCACCTACTACGCTGAAATCCGCGTCGGCGGATTTCGGCAGACGCTCGTGACGTACGCCACGCCGGAGCAGGCAGCGCGCGCGTACAACGCGGTCGCGTGGCGTTTTCGGCGCCCGCGGAGCGAGCTAAACTTCCCGGACTGCCACGACATCGTTGAGGCGGAGTTCCTCGCGCCACGGCCAGCCCTTCTCACCGACGAAGATCGTCACCGCCACCGCCAGGTGCCGCCACCGCCCAGCACGACGAGGAGCTGATGCGCCGTCGGAGGGAGGACTTCCCGAGCGACGTCGCCGACGAGTTGGAATTTTTCAGGAACCGAAGAGAGCAAAGGAGGGCAGACCGACGCCGCCGTCGGGAGGCCGCCCAGAGAGAGGCCAAGGATCACTGGGACACCGATGATGACAGGTGGTCCGACTTCTTCTGTAACACCAGCTCCGACGACGAGTAGTTTACTCGTGCGACTTGTTATAGCTTAGCTTCTATCTTGTTTAGGTTCTAGCTACTTTGTAATAATAAGACTTCTCTACTAATTGTAATAATAATACTTCTCTACTAATTGTAATAATAAGACTTCTCTACTAATTGTAGTAATAAGACTTCTTTGTATTTTCTTATATACCTATATTTGTAAAGCAGGAAAAATAAATCGAAAATTTCTGTAAATTTTTCTGTGGCGCATGGAATTTATTTCAGTGGCGCATGCAATTCTGTGGCGCACGGATTAAGAGTGCGCCACTGATAATATTCTGTGGCGCACCCCCCATTTTCCTGGGTGCGCCACAGAATGCCCTATTTGGTGCGCCACTGATTACCCTTTCCCAACTAGTGCAACATCCCCAAGCTTAACCTATACTCGTCCTCGAGTATGAAGGTGATAAAACTAAACATGGACTTGGCATTTTATTTCTTAACAAAGGATATCAAAGATGATTGTTATTGCTACATAGAGTCAAATGATTCATTCTTACTAAGTAGTAGCAACATGCAAGATATATTATCAAGAGGTATCAAATATTCAAGACAAATATATTCAATGATAATTCACAAAGTGTAACATAAAAGAAAAGTTCTATGGACCAAATGAATGCATAAATGAAAAAGTAAAAGATATCCTACTTTGGTCATAGAGTATTATTATAGAAATCTGAATATGAAAGGTGGACACTTTGGAAAGATAGATAAATAAGTAGAGGAATAACATGCAAGAGTATCATCTAGCTTCCAAATGCTTCAACTTAAGTTAATGTTTGCCATGTAGTTTCCATTGGTGTGAAGTTCTCATAACCCCTATCATAACATCTTTAGTGATTAATAGTTGAAAGTGAAAGCAAATATGAGTTATGTGCTTGACAAAGTATGGGTCAAAAGTCTCATGCCCCTTGAAAACAGAAACCTCTCCGACTGGCTACTCAACTTGGGCCACAAAGCAAGTGAAGGTTACAGTCATCGTGAGTAAAAGTGGCATCATAGAGAGTATCACCCCGTGTACCGTTTGCCCTAGGACACGGAATGAGCACATGTCCTAATGACAAAGCAAGCAAACAGTGGACATCTCAACATCTCTTTCTTTTACTAATGCTTTTTTCTTGCAAATGCTTTTTCTTTTGTGAGATGTATCATAGATTCCTCCACTATGGGTATGTTGCAAATTTCCACCATGGGCCACATGGCTTAAGTTAGCCGCCACATGTATCTCTCTAGCCATTAATACCACTCGCCCGAACTTACTAAGTTTCCATCTTTATTTCACACAATGTTAGGCATCCATCAACAAAAGAACATGATATCAACTTAAATGAGATACAGAACACGTTGAAAGCTTGCCATGTGACATCACATATGAGCTAACACCCAAACAAAGACCTTTGTCAAGCCCAAAACATCATAATTTTAATCACAATGGGTCAAGTTTATTAAGTGCAATAAAAGTAATGTGTGGATCAAGTTCGTGAGTACCAACTTTACCCATGACAATCCCAATGACATAAGCATCTTAATTTGGAAGCATAGATAAAAAAATATAACATGGTAAACATACTTCGAGTAGCATATTAGCTAATAGGTAGATATGGTGGACTCACTGGAAAAACTTGGTTGAAGGTGTTGCAAAACAAGCTTTTTACTCGTTGGAATTTTTGGGCTAGCAAGAGGGAGAAAGTTGACCATCTAAATGCGTGCATAAGTATCCATAGAGCTAACCATTTCATGTTAAACAAAGTAAAGCATCATTCAGCATATAAAACACGAATAAGAAATAACTCTTCATAAGACACTTCCATATTAATACTCATTACAAGCACATAAATCATGCAACTATATGTATCTTTTTAAATCAACTCAAACATCCTCTTCCCAATTTTTTTATAGCATCCAACTTAATTCAACCCAAACTTCCAGTAGCTATCCCATAACATAAATGAAAAGTGGTGGTCTCAAACAAAAAACCAAACCGAAATAAAAAGAAAAAAAAGAACGCTCCAAGTTTATGCGATAAAGTGCAATGAACGAAAAACAGAAGTTAGGCGTGTGCAAACCGAGGGTATGTTGGTTCAGTGGGGTTGTCTTCACATCCCCAATCTTATGGTCTTCACCATCCTTGGATATCTCTTGGTGCATCTCCTCTAATCCGTGTGAAAAAACTTCAAAACACCGTTTCTCCCATTTCTTTTCTATGGGGTGACATTAGTAGGCACGAAACAATAGAATTGCTTGCTGTATGAAATCCTTAGACAAACATAAGAAACATGTCCAGAAGTGTATAATGTTGTATTCCTTCTAATAAACTCAATTGGATAAAAAAGATTCAAGTTAAAAGCTTAAAGAATGCATAAAACAAAATGGGACATAATCTGTCCAGAAAAATAGCAGCAGCAAAACGTATTTTTTTACCCCATTTAAATATGTTGAAAAAAATCTGAAACAATTCAAGCTTACAGAGGATGAAAATTTGCAACTACATTTCAAATTTCAGCTCATTCGGAGTTAGAGAGTAGGAATGAAAAATCATACCGTGCACAGATTCGTGCTGGAATAAAATCTCTGAATAGAAAAAGCAACTTTTCTAAGTCCAAATGGGTAAAACTTGGCACTTTATTAAAAATTCCAGAACCTAAACTAAAAACAAAGTCTCTTGGTACAGCAAGAGGACTCAAAGAAAATCTCAAGCAAAAACAACCGGGTTGCCTCCCGTAAAGCGCTTTCTTTATAGCCATATAGCTAGGCTTCTTACTTGATAGTTATTGTGGACGAAGCTCATGAGGGAGCTTGAACTTTGGTGTGTCCCTCTTCCTTGGGAAGTACTCCATGCCCTTCTTGTGTGGGAACTGAAACTTCACGTTCCCTTCCTTTGAATCAATAATGGCACCTGTGGTACGAAGAAAAGGTTTTTCAAGAATAATAGGACTAGAGGTTTTATTCCCCATGTCCATGATTAGAAAATCAACAAGCACAAATGTTAAATGCAATTCTACCATAACATTACTTAGTTTTCCCAAAGCATGTTTAATAGAATCATCAGCAAGTGCAAGTTCAATATAGCATTTTTCAAGATTCTTTAATTCAAGTACTTCATATAATTCTTTAGACATAACAGAGACACTAGATCCTAGATCTAATATAGCATGGTGTGTCTCTTTTCCAATTGTTACTAATACCATGGGAACCCATATATCCCCAAGCTTAGGTGGCATCATAGCTTCTTTGTGTTACCTAGCAATTTTTTCTTTTAAAACATGACTAGCAATATAAGAACCAAAACAAGCTTGGTTAAGATTAATAGAAGGATCACTAGCAAATTTTTGTAAGATAGACATAAGTTCATGCAAGCTACAATTTTCTAAGTTAAGTAGTGGTTCCTTGACTTCACTAAGCATCTTAACCTCTTCAACTTGTTTCTTTTCTAACTCAATCAACATAAGAGGATTATCACTTTTAGTTTCATTAGCTTCATTCAAACCCTTAAGATAAGACATAAATGGTAACAAGTATTCATGATATTTCAACAATTCATTAAAAGTTTCTTCCAAATTAGGTGGAACATTTTCAGCAATATTAATAGAACTCACTCCAACCACAGGTGGTGCTTGTGGTTTCCCTGCAGACATACTCAATAAAGTGGCTTGATTATCAGCTAGTTTTGAAAGGGCTTTATCTGGTCCTTCAGCTTGTAGTTGTAAACCTTTAATATCAGAACTAATGGAAGCAACAGACTTATTCAACTCTTGTATCATGGTATTATGACTAGCAACTTGTTCCATAAGAATTTTATTAGCATCAAAATTATCATTACTTGAAGGTATAGGCTTCCACTTATTATCATTATTACCAGGATATGGAACAAAAGGACGGGTGTTGGGAACATATGGAGGTTTATTATATGAATTATAACTGTTGTTACCAAACCCACTATTACCATATCTAACAAAGTTAACATCAACATTCTCAAGATTATTACTAACTAATTCTCGCAAAGGAACATTCTCAATATTTTGTTTATTAATGAAAGCAAGAATAGTATCCATTTTAGATGACAAATCACTATTTTCTTCTATGGAGTTTACTTTCTTAGGGGGATTAGGTGCTCTTTCAGTGTTCCATGGACTATAGTTTTGCAAAATACACTCTAAGATGTTCTTAGCTTCTACTATAGTTTTACTCATAAAAGCCCCTCCAGCAGCAGAATCAAGGATATTTCTAAACATGTAGTTTAGACCATTATAAAAAGAGTGTAAAATGGTCCATTCGTTAACCCCATGAGATGGACAAGTTCTAAGCATAACTTTTATCCTATCCCAAGCCATAGCAACATGTTCATTTTCATTTTGCCTAAAAGAAAGAATATTGTTTCTATTTTCCAAAATTTTAACAGGTGGATAATACTTCTTAATGAAAGCTTCTTTTAAATCATCCCAAAAATTAATACTATCAGTAGGTAGTGAATGCAACCATT
The DNA here is from genome assembly GCA_026929855.1 of Poa annua. Classification (NCBI taxonomy): domain Eukaryota; kingdom Viridiplantae; phylum Streptophyta; class Magnoliopsida; order Poales; family Poaceae; genus Poa; species Poa annua. The sequence continues at coordinate 61,831,091 of CM049434.1, forward strand.
CCTTAGCTCTACCTTTAAGTGAAAATGGAAATAACTTCAGTTTTAGAATATCACTTTCCACATTTTTAAATTTCTGCATATCACATATTTCAACAAAATCATGAAGATGCATAGAGGCATCCTCCATAGCACTACCACCAAATTGTTCTCTAGTTATCAAATTCAACAAACTAGGACTCACTTCATAACTCTCAACTGTTATCTTAGGTGTAGCAATAGGCCTAGCAATAAATTGATCATTTGGAGTGTTTGTGTAGTCACACAACTTAGTTCTTTCTCCCATTTTAGCAAGTTTTTATGTATTTTTTAATTTTTAATGCAAAACAGAAAATAAAATGACACTAAAACAATGTAAACTGAAATAATAAATGCAAAACAAAATGCAAAACTGAATATAAAATGACAAAACGAAATATAAAAATGACAAAAAGAAAACAAAATAAAATGCTTTGAAGGTAAAAAGATGGGTAAGATGATGCTCACGCAGGTGCAACCTCCCCAAGCTTAGGTGTTTGCACACATTGGTGATGTTGACTTTGTTATGAGATATACTTTCCACTTGTTCAGCAACAGCACCAGAAGATCGTGCACAGTTGATGAAGACTTGTGGGACAACTCTTTACTAGCTCACTTCCCCGGCAACGGCGCCAGAAAATAATCTTGATACTCTGTAAGCTTGACGGTGATGATGGTGCCAGAAAATAGTCTTGCTGATCACCTGCGTCAAGAAAAGAATATGAGTTAGGTTGAGACTCCAAGTGCAAAGTGTGTAGTAAGGGAAAGACTAATTTTCCCCATGAGAGTGACTCGAGGGTTTAATATCGAACTCTCGGGGAAAGGAACCAAAAGTTGTTGTCTCCTTATCCTTCTTTATGAAACCTACAAAACAAAGTAAATTGTTTTGTGCCCTCAACCTCACCAAGTGGTTGTCAAGCACAAGGTGTAAGTAAAAGATATTGAAATAACAAATGCAAAACATAAATAAATATGCAATGATGGTAAATAAATATGAAAGGATGGTATAAATAATAATGGATGATATTTTTGTGTTTTGTATGATGTTTGTAAGATATAAAAGTATTTTTTTTGGATGTTTAAATGGCAGAAAATGTAAAGTGCTAATAAAGTGTTGGAAAGGTGTTTCTTATGAGTAAAAATGGATTGGGGTTCATGGTTTCACAAATGCACTCTCTTTTATATAGTGGTAGATAATGGAACATAGGAATTGACACATGAGATTGCAACAAGACAAGTTATTAATAATATGGGCATCACATCCTAACGTAGAAGTCTTTTGGTTATTAACCTCTCTTATACTCCACCAAATGCAAACTAAATTATAACACCTCAGTAATTAAGATAAACAGAGTATAGCTTTAAGTTCTAGGACATGAAGTTAGAATAAGAACATGCTAGATCTAGTCATGGAGAAAATGGCAAGGTCACCCATATCCTCGGTAGCATGGTATTCCTTTTTATCCCTAGTGAGGCAACAAAGTAAGGTAAAATACCCAAGTGGATCGCGGAACTTCTGTCACTTTCACCGCACTCACCACCCCCCGTTACTCCAACTAATGCACACGTTCCCCCTCACACGCGCTCATACATATGTTGGATCAGAACACATAAACAAGAACGGGGTACATAATATGCATCTACTTTCATAACAAAGACATAACAATTGCAATCATCATAACATATATCAACTTTAGAGATCCACCACAAGGTATTACATATATGACCATAATCATGTTCAGCAGCTCATATGGCACTAATTAGTGAAGCTCAAGAGAGAGGAGAGATACATAAGTTACTTCCACAAACCCATAGTCCAGGGGTGGACTACTCCCTCTTCATCGTGGAGACGGTTGAGAAGTCGTTGGAGAAGGTGGAGACCACACCGGCAGCTCCCCACCGGGGTTTTCCACTTCCAATCTGCAGCTCCAGGTCTCTGTTGCGTGGTTTCTGTGTTTCTGCGGCGCTCCCTCTGAAAGGGCTCGGGAGACTATTTTTATAGGCGTTTTTAGGTCAAGACGAAGCCACGAGGACGAAGATCGACGGCATCGGAGGCTCGAGGGGGAAGTTGGTGGGCCCCACGCGGCCAAGGAATCTGGCCGCGTGGGCCCCACTCTTTTCCTCCTCGGGTTTCCACTTTTGCGCTTCCTTCGCTCCTACACTTTGTTCCTTCCAAAAACTGATGTTCGCGAAGTTTCAGGTCATTTGGACGTCGTTTGGGTCCTTGAAACATCAAAATATAGAAAAAGGGTTTTCTGACAGCGCAGGGTTAATTCCAAATAAATAGGGAAACTGTTAAATATTCACCAAAACATTATAAAACATTGATATAACCCTTATATGATGCAAATATGAATGAAATATAAGTAATATAATGCAAAGTTCATGTATGCATTTTACATGCATCAGGTGCTCGATGTTCCACGGGTTCGTCACTTCGACTCCCTCCATTGTCACCAACCTGGCGGTGCCGGGGTGGGCGATGCGTGCGATCTTGAACGGTCCTTCCCACATTGGTGATAGCTTGTGGAGGCCCTCCCTTAATTGGATCCTGCGCAGAACAAGATCGCCTACCTCGAGAGTCCGACGTCGTATGTTCCGGCTGTGGTACCGCCGTAAAGCCTGCTGATAGCGCGCTGCTCGGAGTATAACGCGATGCCGAGCTTCTTCAGCAGTAGTAGGTCCTCCTGCCGCAGCTCATCCTGGAGAGCTTGTTTGAAGGCCAGTACTCGGGGTGACTGATGCATGAAAAATGCATACATGAACTTTGCATTGTATTTGTCGTGTCTCGAATCACGGACACCGGGGATGCGAGGCACCCCCTTGAGAGCCAAAGGGAACCAGTTGGCCATCATGATCTCGTCGGCCCCGGCAACCATTGAAGCAACGGATCTCGGGAGCCAGGGCATTACAGCCCTCGGCAAGGTCGTCGTCGCGATCTTCCCGACGATGTCGTTCTAGACGGTGTTCGATGCGTATGCGCATGTCCTCGCGTTGCCGATTGTTGAGGTCGCGGCGAAGATCATGTTCCTCCGAGGTGGAAGAACCAACGGAGATGGTCTTGTCTTGAATCTGCGGTGGCCGGTCGGCCGCTGGTGGATCGACACGAGGAGGTGCTATCTCGGTGAAGAGGTCTCCACGGGGTCGAGCCCCTTGCTTGCGCGCTCCGCCGGTTGTGGCAGCAGGGTTGTCGACGGTAGTGGGCTGAGTCACCGCACGGGCTGGCCTGTCGTCGGCGCAGTGAAGAAGGTTCTCCAGGAGTTCCCTCCACGCCTGGTACACCTTGGGGTCGTTGGCGCTTGGTGGGAACTGCATCAGCGCCCTGGCGGCCACAAGGGCGTCGTGGCGAGCTTGGGCGTCTGGATAAGTATTCATGGAGGACTTGCTCTTGGACGAAGGAGTGCATCCTAGGCCGCGGCCCCTGGCTGCCGTGTTGCCGGTACTCTTCTCTCCAGAGAAAAGAGGCGGGGGCCGGAGCGAAGGACGGGGGGTCGCATCCCCCTTGGACCCTTCACCCAGCTCGCGGTTTGTCCCAATCGCGTTGCCCTGCGCCACCTGCTCCTCAGGCGGCGGGGGTGGCGCGTTCGCGCTCTTCGTCCATGGCGCGGCGATCCATGGAAGCTCGAGTGCGTGCAAGCGAGATGACCTTGGCAGTTGCGGCCTCGGGCTTCTTCTTGGGCGGCATGCTTGATGAAGAGCTCGACGAAGAACTCGACGAAGATCTCCGAGTCGGCGAAGACGAGATCAGCGCTTGCGCCCCCTACCTGGCGCGCCAGATGTCGTGTCTCGAATCACGGACACCGGGGATGCGAGGCACCCCCTTTGTAGATTCGGTAGGGGCGCGAACGAGGCTGGAAACGTCTCCCGGGGGACGATCGTCGGACAAGTTCCTCTCTCTCTCTCCGATCTCGACGTGGTATGCAAACAAAGAAAGCACACAACGATCTACCCAGGTTCTGGCCGCCCGAAGGCTAACAGCCCTACTCCTGCATGTCTGGATAGATGGTTGAATCATGGTGTGGCTACAATGGTGTTTCACGGCGAGGTACCCGGCAGGGTGCTCCGACTAGAGGAAGGGGGAGGACAGATCCTTGCCCGGAGGAGATCACCTTCCTTCCCTTCCTCCTTCTAGCCTAGCTTGGTGGTTGTCTTCTACCTTGGATCGCCGGTCAGTTCGTGGCTAGAGCTTGCTTACTCCTTAAGCTAGCTTGAGCCGGTCCCACCTCCTCCATGCCCTTGGTCCTCCTTTTATAGGGAAAGGGGATATCACAGAGGTCATGCAAGGAGCGTGAGCGGTTCTTGGCGGGAAGCAACCCCTCTCCGTGGTGCAGACGGCGACGTGGCCTCTTCTCCTCCAAGTATCCGTCTTCGGGTGGTTGAGATCTCTGGCGCCTTTGGGGAAAGCGGCTGGCGCGGGCTGACAACGGGTAGGTGGTGTCCTCTGGCCGCGCCTTGCTTCCCAAGCCTTCTGGGGGCTTCCACCATCCTCTGGAAGGTGGTAGAAACCTTAGCTTCTCGTCGTACGGTCTTGCACCCGAGAGGGAGCTCGGCCCCGCCGGGGACTCGCGCTCTCGCGGTCTTCGGTTCCTTCCGGGTCGCGGGAGGCCCGGGGGTCCTGCGCACCCGGGAGGTCTTGTATGGCGCCGGTGCGCCTGCCAGGCCTTGCGTCGAGTCTTGGCCTTGTTCATCCTTGTGCTGGGCCCACAGGTGGTGGACCCACTTAGGCAGCGCTAGAGGAACCCCATGTTCCACTGCTGCGACAGTATTACTCATATTTCATCCATATTTGCATCATATAAGGGGGCGAGGACGTGCGCAGCCTCTCTGCTTTCCAGCCTACCAGAGCCATTGCAATAATGGTGCCAGCGAGAAGGGGGCGAGGACGTGCGCGCGCCGTTCAGGCTGCCCCGAGAGAAGGACTACCTGTCCGCGGCCGCGGTGGATGTCGAAGTCGAGAAAGAGGAGGCCGCGGCAGTCGAGGTGGCCTCGTAGGACGTGGTAGCCGCGGCAGAGCTTCCCCTTCTCCGAGGAGCTCGGCGCACACCAGCTTCGCTCCGTTCGAGTTCTTGGTGGATCTGGTTCACGAGCTTCGCAGTCACCTGCGCCTCCCGACCTCCTTCTCGATGGTCGTGGCGGAGGACAAGCCTCCAGGCTTCTGGCTGCAAGTCGAAGGCTGTCCCAATGGCCCCTCCTGGGCCTAGGCGGATTACGCCATCGACGGCTCCGTGCTCCTGGGCCATGGGTGGAAGTCGTTTTTGCCCCTCCCGGCGGTTAACCCGGGGGCAGAAGGTGACGTTCCTGTACGACGGAGTGGCGACACTTTCCGTGAAGATCTTCGATGCCGCTGGAGGACGCACCGAGTGCTGCATGGAGAGCAGCAGCAGTAGCAGCGGAGGCGACGGCGGCTCCGGCTCTGGCTCCTCCGACGAGGATGAAGATGAGGAAGACTCGTCCAGCATCAAGGTGGAGGAGAGCTCGTCGTCCTGAGGAGGCAAGATGTCGAGAAGTGAATGCCGAAGATGTCCTTGACTTCCTTCTTGGCGGCCTCGTCGACATACTTCGGGAAGTAGCGCCTCCAGGGGTATGCTCACACTCCCGGCTTGCCGGGGGTGAATCCATTTTCTGTAAAAAAGTAGGGCTTCGTTATAGATCTTGTCTTTTGTCGAAGAAGAACTTGTCTCCGTCCCTTGTATTTTGCACTCGTGCCATGTGTGAATGAGAACAGTTTTTTTGCAAAACGTGTCCCCATTACTGCGGCACTTGACTCGTCAAGCGGTAGGTGGCGGCCTAGAAGTCTATAAAAGAATCCCCAGCCCCCAGTCTTCATTGCGCACTTCTCCCCTTCCGCTCCACATGCCTCCATTCTTCCTTGCTGCAGGACGCGAGTCGCTGAAGATGTCCGGCGATGCGGGAGCGATGTCGGAGGGGGGAGCTTCGGAGATCTCCACGACGGAGTGAATGTTCCGTGGCGCTGCAGATGCGCCCTGGGCTGCCAAGATCGGGACAGCTGGATGGGGAGAAGCTTCTCGAGCTTCTACCCTCCAAGCCCTAGCCGATTTGGCGGCCATTACGGGCCCTGCTGAGCAGGAAGCGGCCCGAGTGAGGGCCATCAAGAAGGCCTTCCTGATGGCCTTTCTGAAGGAGAAGACTGCTGGGACTCCGGGTCTCTCCCAGCCTTTGGCCGAGCTCGAGGCCATTGACCAGGTAATGGCGCCTCCTTGAGTACTTCGTCTTATTCGTCCTCTGCCAGTATTAATTGGCTTAGCTGGCGTTGCTTTCCTCAGGAGGAAGAGCGAGCCACTTGCGAACTGGCGAGGGGCATCGTTCACGTTCTTGGGCGAGGTGGTCCCGTGCCTTTAGCAGGGTTTCCCGCCCCTCGAGGTGCCTGAAGATTCTGCACGGATGTTCCTTTCTCCTCCAGGCGTCCCCGGAAGATAGAGGTTCACCCGACAGATAGATTAAACAACACATGCAGATCTGCACAACCGGGGCGCCCGGACTGGCCTTAGTAGCACATGCTAGATATGGGCATAAGTTGCCTTGCTGAATGTAATGCTAGTATGTAATTTCAGAAATTAAATATGAATGCATTTCCTAGCTCAACTCCCAGGGTCATTTCCCAATCTTCCCTCGCACTACAGGCGTGCCGGGAACACCGGTCACACAAAACCCCTCGGAAGACTACCACGCTAATCATAACCTAGAATGCATAACAGAGAATCCCACAATCTGGTTAAGCTGTCGAACTCGACCTCTGAATTATACAGCAATGCTATGTGTCACTGGTCATGCTACGTAGCCGAGGGTCCCTGGGGTTACCACTCCCAGGCCGATGCTCATCGGCAGGCGTGCTCGGAATGGATCATCGGCACACAACCCCTCAGCCGCGCCATAAGACGGGCATAGCCAAAACTGCATAACAAAGAGCCCAAGAACCATAACCCTTCAACCGTGCACTTTATATCCATACACGCAACATGCACGGGATGGGTAGCGGACAACCGGTATAAAGCAGACTCTACGACATGAAGTAGACACAAGGTATATATATACAATAGTTAGCTTTACACACAGAGGTCTTTCGACCCAACATTACATCATACAACGGAAAGCGAATATGTTGCTATTCAACAAGACTTGCAAAAGGCCTAAGAGGCCAGAAATACGCAACGGGGCTACATAACCTACAAGTTCCAGGCTGCCACCTGGGAACCCCAAGCTACTCGTCGATGTCATCGTAGAAACCACCGTCGGAGTGTTGAACTTACCTGAACCAAAAATAGCAAGAATGAGTACTCGAGGTACTCAACAAGACTTAATTAACCTATTATATATCTGCTTATTCAGAGAGTTTGCATGAAGGTTTATTTGCGTAAAGCCATCTTTATTTTGAAATCAAGGGAGGAAAAGACGCTCGTGTAATAGATCTTTCAAAATGAGGTAAGAGAGCAACAACTCTAATTCTGATGACCAAGTAGCATCTTCCGAAAACACCACCAACATCTCTCCATGTTGGCCTTTCTATATTTAAGTTCATGTTCTCTATGATCTCGTCCAGTAATTCCAAGTCGTCCATAACCGTGGACACGGCTATTCGAATAGAATTAACCCTGCAGGGGTGTACAACTTTACCCACACGTACCGCCCAGCTCCTTGCCATGCAATTTAGCTCTCTTCCTGGGAAAGCCGGCAGAGTGGGAACGGTTACAACCTTTACCTTGCGTAAGCCTATCCATGGATAATGTGTGCTGAAGTCAAGGTTCTGGGCTCCACCCCCCTCGACCGTGGCCACGATCCTATGAACGCCCGAACTATAGAACCCACAGATAGATTACGCAAGTTAGTTAGTCGATGGGCTGTCCTTTAAAGGCCACCTGTGATTGCACGCTCAGTCTTGGATCAAGGTACAAAAACTCAAGGTCCTAAGTCGGCGAGAACGAGACAAACACCACACCATACCACTGTGGCCTCTCATCCACGCCTTTCAGTCATTTTAATCACATAACTATGATCATTTCACTTCATCCACATACTCGCTTCATTGGCAGATTCAATTCATCAACCGTATGCGGTAGAGATAACAACTATGCATGGCTAAGCAATGTGAGGCTTTGGCGATTCACTCAAGCACTACCTAGGGTTGCTGGGAGCAGTGGATCAGGGTATTTAGGCGATGCAAATATATAGGAAAACTCTATCTATCCACCAGAAATATATATTGGAATCGCATGCACTATACGAGAAACTGAAATTCTTTAAAATCACATACATGAGCAGATAAGAGGTTATGCTTGCCTTGTTTGTCGAAAACAAGATATAGAGATTTGAAAATCTTCTGCTTGACCTGATCATTGATTGATCAAGTATTCTTCTTAGGAGGTCGGTGATACGTCCATTTTGCATCACTATTTTATATCATAATTTACTGTTATTCATTGATATATTTCATATTTGGGAGATGATACTTATGTTATTTCATTTATTTTGCATGTTTGATGATTATTGGAGGATGAATCACCGGAGTCTGAATTCTGCTGGAAAAAGCACCGACAAGATACAATATTTGCGAAGCTCAGAAAACAAAACCAAGAATACAGAAGTTCCTATTTTTCCAGATGACGAAGGGAGCCGAAAGGGGAGAACCAGGTGGGCCCCAGGGGGCCCACATGAGGTCCCGGCGCGGCTCCCCTTGCTACCGCGCCAGCACCCTGTGAGGCCGCCCTGGCCCACCTCTGGCAGCGCCCTTTCGCGTACTTCATCCCCCAGAAAACCTAAGACTCGGGGGATCGACCAGAAACAGAGCCGCCGCCTCCACGAGGCGGAAACCACCGAGAGAGAAAAGCTCTCCGGCAGGCTGAAAAGCTGCCGGGGAAATCCCTTCTCGGAGGGGGGAAATCGTCGCCATCGTCACCGTCATCGAGCTGCACTTCATTGGGATCATCATCACCATCATCTCCACTGCCGACACCGTCATCTCCACCGCTCCACTCCGTTCCCGCTGTAACATCTAGGGCTGAATCTTGTGCATTTGATAGGGGAAACTCTCCCGGTGTTGATTAGTATTGTTATTGATGCTATTGGGTGGAACCGTTGAATTAAGGTTTATGTTCAGATTGTTACCCATCATTATATCATCTCTGATCATGATCCATATGATGTGTTGTGAGTAGTTCGTTTAGTTCTTGAGGACATGGGCGAAGTCTAGATGTTAGTAGTGAACTATGTTGAGTAATATTTAATGTTTTGATATTTAAGTTGTGGTGCTATTCTTCTAGTGGTGTAATGTGAACGTCGACTACATGACACTTCACCTTTATGGGCCTAGGGGAATGCATTGTATATTCGAATATTAATTGTGGGGTTGCCGGAGTGACAGAAACCTAAACCCCCGTTGGTATCTCGATGCATGAGGGATGGTAGGATTTCAGAGTTTAAGGCTGTGGTTGGATTTATCTTAATTACTTTCTTGTATTTGCGGATACTTGCAAGGGGTATAATCACAAGTATGTATTAGTACTAGGAAGGGCGGTGCATTAGCATAGGTTCACCCACACAACACTTATCGAAACACTAAAGATTAATCATCCATATGAAGCGAAAGCACTAGACAGAATTCCCGTGTGTCCTCAGGAACGTTTGGTCATCATAAGTAAACAAACCGGCTTGTCCTTTGCTCTAAAAAGGATTGGACCACTCGCTGCAATTATTATTGCCGCGCTCTATTTACTTGCACTTTATTTATCTGCATTATCAAAAACTCCTAAAAAACTTGTCTGCTAGTGTTTAGAGTGAAATCCTCATCAAAACTGCTTGTCAGCACCTTCTGCTCCTCGTTGGGTTCGACACTCATATTTATCGAAAGTACTACGATACACCCCCTATACTTGTGGGTCATCAAGACTATTTTCTGGCGCCGTTGCCGGGGAGTGAAACGCTATTGGTAAGTAGAATTGGTAAGGAAAACTTTAGCTGTAAGTGCTGTTTTTATTTCTGTCTCCTAATTTGCTTAATTATGGAGAGAGGATCTATTGCTTTCCTGTTTGGAAAGGCTTCTACCACTGCTGAGGTAGAAAATGAGGCGCCACCTGATGAAATCGTGCCATTTAAAATACCTATGAAAATTATTGATCGTGTTATGGATAACCGCTATGAAGGGGATGGAACTGTCCACCCCGGTGATCATTTAATGTTTTTACATGAATTATGCGAGTTGTTCAAGTGTGCAGGTATTACAATGGGACAAAGTTAGGAAGAAATTATTCTCCATATCACTTACTGGGAGAGCTGCGCATTGTTATAAATTGTTGAAGAACAGGAGTTCTCTTGGATGGGAGGAAATTGTACCTCTCTTTTACTCTAAATTTTATCCTCCAAGTGAGATTCACCAAGATCGGAATTCTATATATAATTTCTGGCCTCATGATGGAGAAAGTATTGCCCAAGCTTGGGGGAGATTGAAGTCACTAATGCTCAAATGCCCCATTCATGAGCTTCCTGGTAATATTATTGTTGATAACTTCTATGCAAGACTCTCTTTTGAAGATAAAACATTATTGGATACTTCTTGTGCTGGATCATTCACTCGTAATAAAGAAGAGTTTAAATGGGATCTTCTTGATCGTATTGAAGAGAATACTGAAGCATGGGAGAATGACAAAGGTATGGAGTCAGGTATACAATATGACTTCGAAGGCATTAAAACTTTCATGAATACTGATGCATTTCGAAATATTAATAATGCTTATGGTCTTGACTCTCAAGTTGTTGCAAATTATTATAAATCCTTTGCTGCTTATTTCGGTTTGCCCAAGGAGGGCTTTGAAAAATATCATGAACCTTATAAAGATAAATCTATTGCTCCTATAACTAAAAGCATTGAAGTTAATATTGTTGATCATATTATTCCTGAGCCTTATATTGAAAAAATTCCTTTTCCTGTTAAAGTGAAGGAACATTCTGTTATGGCTAGTGTTGTTAACAAAAGTGCAAAGAAAGCTATAGAACCTGATGAGCAAATTAAAATTGAAACTCCTGTGTCTATAGTTAAAGATCTTGTTACTAAAAATGTTGGAGATGAGTATATTATATTTTGTGAAGATGCTTCTAATGTTGTTTCTCATCCTAAAAGTTCATGGAAAACTAGTGTTCCTGTGTTATCTGTTAAAATTGGTGATCATTGCTATTATGGTTTATGTGATATTGGTGCAAGTTCAAGTGCTATTCCTTATGAGCTTTATAGAGAAATTATGCATGAGATTGGTTCTTGTGAACTTGAAGAAATTGATGTGGTTATTCAACTTGCTAATAGAGAAACTATCTCTCCGATTGGTATTGTTAGAGATGTTGAAGTTTTATGTGGTAAGACTAAATATCCTGCTGATTTTCTCGTACTTGGTGCATATGCTAGTAAGACTTGTCCTATCATTTTTGGTAGACCTTTTCTAAATACTTGTGGTGTTGTTATAGATTGTAAGAAATAGAAAATCTTTACTAAGTTTGCTGGTGATTCGTATGAATTCAATTTTTCGAAATTTGCTAAGACCCCTTATGAAACCGAATTACCCAATGAGGATTTTTGACTAGAACAACTTGCCTCTATTGCTCTTGCTCCTGACAATGTTATGCAACAATTTATGGAAGATCATGAAAGTGAAGTCTTTATGGAAGAAAGGAATGAACTTGATGAAATATTCCTCCGACAACCTATTCTTAAACATAATTTATAGGTGGAAGACTTGGGTAAAACACTTCCACCTAAAGAAGATCCTGTCTTTGATTTAAAACCTTTGCCTGATAATCTTAAGTATGCTCATATTGATGATAAGAAAATATATCCTGTTATTATTAGTGCTAACCTTTAAGGTAAAGAAGAGGAAAGATTATTGGAAGTATTGAAGAAACACCGTGGAGCAATGGGTTATACTTTGGATGATTTAAAAGGGATTTCTCCTACTATATGTCAACATTCTATTAATATGGAGCCCGATGCAAAGCCAGTTGTTGAACATCAATGCCGTTTAATACCCAAGATGAAGGAAGTGGTAAGAAATGAGGTATTAAAACTTCTTGATGCTGGTGTTATTTATCCTATTGCTGATAGTAGATGGGTTAGCCCTGTGCATTGTGTCCCTAAGAAAGGTGGAATTACTGTTGTGCCTAATGATAATGATGAGCTTATTCCTCAAAGAGTAGTTGTTGGTTATAGAATGTGCACTGATTTTAGAAAGGTTAATAAAGTTACTAAGAAAGATCATTATCCATTACCCTTTATAGATCAAATGTTAGAGAGATTAGCCAATAAAACTCACTTTTGCTTTCTTGATGGTTATTCTGGTTTCTCTCAAATTGCTGTTAAAACTCAAGATCAAGAGAAAACCACATTTACTTGTCCTTATGGTACTTATGCTTATAGACGTATGCCTTTTGGTTTATGTAATGCTCCTGCTACTTTTCAAAGATGCATGTCTGCTATCATTCATGGTTTTTGTGAGGAAATTGTGGAGGTGTTCATGGACGATTTCTCCGTCTATGGTACTTATTTTGATAATTGCTTGCACAATCTTGATAAAGTTTTGCAGAGATGTGAAGAAACTAATCTTGTTCTTAATTGGGAGAAATGTCACTTTATGGTTAATGAAGGAATTGTTCTTGGACATAAAATTTCTGAAAGAGGTATTGAAGTTGATAGAGCCAAAGTGGAGGCAACTGAGAAAATGCCTTGCCCTAGAGATGTTAAAGGTATTCGTAGTATTCTTGGTCATGCTGGTTTCTATAGAAGGTTTATTAAAGATTTTGCTAAGGTATCAAAGCCTCTTACTAATCTCTTGCAAAAAGATGTACCATTTGTTTTTGATGATGATTGTAAGGAAGCTTTTGAAACTCTTAAGAAGGCTTTAATAAGTGCTCCTATTATTCAACCACCTGATTGGAATTTACCATTTCAAATTATGTGTGATGCTAGTGATTTTTCTGTTGGTGCTGTTCTTGGACAAAGAGTAGATAAGAAGTTAAATGTTATTCATTATGCTAGTAAGACTCTGGATTCTGCTCAAAAGAATTATGGTACAACTGAAAAATAATTTCTAGCTGTTGTTTTTTCTTGTGATAAATTTAGACAATATATTGTTGATTCTAAAGTTATTATTCATACTGATCATGCTGCAATTAGATACCTTATGGAAAAGAAAGATGCAATGCCTAGGCTTATTAGATGGGTATTACTTTTGCAAGAATTTGATTTGCATATTGTAGATAGGAAAGGTGCTAAAAATCCTGTTGCTGATAATCTGTCTAGATTGGAAAACATTGCATATGATCCTATTCCTGTTAATGATAGTTTTCCAAATGAACAATTGGCTGCAATAAGGGTGAGTTCACGAGATAGTCCTTGGTACGCTGATTATGCTAACTTTATTGTTTCGAAGTATTTGCCTCCAACCTTTTCAGCTCAACAAAGAAGAAAATTCTTTTATGACTTGAGGCATTATTTTTGGGATGACCCACACTTATATAAAGAAGGAGTGGATGGTATTATGCGAAGATGTGTTCCAGAGTAAGAACAAAAAGAGATATTGAGAAAATGCCATAGTAGTGCTTATGGAGGACATCACGCTGGAGATAGAACTACACAAAAGGTTCTACAATCAAGTTTTTATTGGCCTACTCTCTTTAAAGATGCAAGAAAGTTTATTTTATCTTGTGATGAATGTCAAAGAGTTGGTAATATCTCTAGACGTAATGAAATGCCTATAAATTATTCTCTTGTTATTGAACCATTTGATTGTTGGGGATTTGACTTTATGGGTCCTTTCCCTTCTTGAGAAGGTAATACTCATATACTTGTTGCTGTTGATTATGTTACTAAATGGGTAGAAGCTATACCTACTAAAAGTGCTGATGGTGAGACATCATTAAAAATGCTTCAAGATATTATTTTCCCTAGGTTTGGTGTTCCTAGATATCTCATGACTGATAGAGGTTCTCATTTTATTCATGGTGGTTTTAGAAAAGTTCTTGCTAAATATGGTGTTAATCATAGAATTGCTTCAGCTTATCATCCTCAAACTAGTGGGCAAGTAGTATTATCAAATAGGGAAATTAAATCTATCTTGCAAAAGACTGTTAAAAGAACGAGGAAGAATTGGGCTAGTAAATTAAATGATGCATTATGAGCTTATAGAACTGCTTATAAAAATCCCATGGGTATGTCTCCTTATAAAATGGTCTATGGAAAGGCTTGTCACTTGCCTTTAGAATTAGAACACAAGGCTTATTGGGCAGTGAGAGAACTAAATAGAGATTTTAAACTTGCCGGTGAGAAAAGATTACTTGATTTGAGTTCTTTAGATGAATGGAGAAGTGAGGCCTATGAAAATGCTGAACTCTTTAAAGAAAAAGTTAAGAAATGGCATGATAGGAGAATCCTTAAGAGAGAGTTTCATGTTGGTGAGAAAGTTCTATTGTATAGCTCTCGTCTTAGATTCTTTGCAGGGAAATTACTCTCCAAGTGGGAAGGACCATATGTTATCGTGGAAGTGTTTCGTTCGGGTGCAATAAAAATTGCTTCACTTAAAGATGACTCTACACAAGTGGTAAATGGACAAAGACTCAAGCATTATATTTTTGGAGATTCTTATAATGAAGATGTTGATATTATTCAAGCAATTACTCCGGAAGCTTTTATTAAAGAAAATATTTCTGAGTCTGCAGAAGCTGAATTCGAAAAGGTACAGTTTCGGTAAGAAAAAGTTCGCGAATTTAATTTTGGAAGATGCAGTATTTATTTTTAGAAAATATGGAAAAAATACAACCAAAACGAGCACGAGACGGTGCCCGAGGCACCGCCATCAGGTGCTGGCACGGGCCCCAGCCTGGCCGCGCCAGCACATGATGACAGGGTCTCGGAGTCCGTCTCCTACTCGATTTTGCCCAGTTGCCTTCCTTTTGTTGCGTTTATTTTTGCTATATAACCCCCCGGATCCCCCGAGGTCCGTATATCGTGTTTTCGACGTGTTTCTGTTTCGAGCTGTTTCTGCCAGATTTCAACTTTGGACCTAGAGCCATCATGTCTTCGTCCGAGCCCTCCAAGGACAGTTTCTTTGCAAACGTCGTCAACCCGTATTTAAACGAGTTAAAGATGCATCCCAAAGAGTTGCTGCTCAAGGAAGGGAAGGTACAAGTTGAAGACGTTCAGGGCCCTCAAGGAGAAGGGAGCATGGAGGACAAGATGAAGAGTCTAGAGCAAGAGGTCTTCAAATACAAGAAGATGGCGGAACGTGAGGTGGACATCGTTCACCGGATCGTGGCTGAACTTATTGCCAAGCATGAGGAGGAGACTGCAAAGCTTTGGGAGGACATCTTCTCACTCCATAAGACTACCAACAATCTCCAGGCGCAACTGTCGAGGTGTTGCTCCCACGGAACAGGGATAGTCACCCTCGAGGGAAGTTCGTGAAGGGGGACTGAACACGTTAGCCAACAACCCTCAACCGGCCCGGCGACGGTGCTCGTCGTGCCTGTAGAGGGATAACACGACAGAGATGGACTCAAGCCCGTACCCAGGTTCACGGCCCTCAGGAGGAGGTAAGACCGCTACTCCTGCTTGTCTGTATTGCTCTGTAGGGGGTACAGCACAATGAGCTTGCCGAGGGCTCGGTTGCGGCAGCGCAGAGCTCAAAGCGGGAAGCAATGGTCTTCTTCCTCCTCGAGTCTGCTAAGCTAGGCTAAGCTATGGTGCCAGTAGGCGAGTGATTTGTCGATCGGCCGTCCCCTGCTACGGAGGTGCTCCCCCTCCTTATATAGGCGCCCCGGGCCTCATCCCTGCGTGCTGCGCAGCGGAAGGGTTCCCACATGGCGACGAAACGGTGGAGCGGGGTGCACCGCAGCTGGGTTGTCCATGGACTCGGTCCATGGTCGTAAAGTCTGCCTTCGTGACAGAAAAGCCGCCACCTTCGCTGGGCGGCCAGCTGGTACTGCTGGGATCGTGGGGGTGCCCACGGTGACGTCGTCCTTGGAGCGTAGCGCCAGCCAACTGCTTTATCACCAAAGAGGAAACCCTCGTAAGCCGGCGCAGGGGACACAGCTTTGTTGACTCCTTTAATCACCAAAACGGCAACTGCGGCGCCGTCGTCATCGCGCGCAGACGCGCGCGTCACTCTGCGGCGCGGCAGTGGCCATGTGCGCCTTGCAGTGGTTCCTTCGGAGCGAAGTATCTCCACAGGGCTGGGGCGGCCTGTGGAGGGATTGGTGTTGACCCCTCTCCAGGGGAGAGGGCCCTGTAGAGGAGCAGCCTCGGGAGGGGCCTCGCCAGGCCTTCGCTGCCCTCTTCAGCCCTCTCGAGGGATTTTCCTCTCGAGGGTCTCTCCAAGCGCTTTGCTCGGTCCTTAGCCGTTTCGACGACTCTGTCGCGTGTGAGGGCTGTGGAGAGTGGGCTCTGCACACCCTGGATCTCACTGGGCCGACAGTAGCCCCCGGGCCCATGACGGGCACGGCGAGGCCCATCGGGTCCAGACGAAGCGTCGTGGGTCCAATATGTCCGGCCGGCCCGTGACACGCGTCGCTCGGAGATGAGTTTGCGGCGACTCGGTTTCTCCGGTAGAAACGTGCGTCGTGGGGGGTCCCACCACGATCACCACGACCGCGCCTTGGTAACTGTCCAAATGCGGTATAAAGCTGCGCGCCGGTCCGAACCGCAGTCATTACTCACTTCTGCGCTCCAGCCTTCCAACTCTCGACCTCCTAGCTTTCCTTCTCCGGCGAACTCTTTGCTCCTTCTTCTCCTTGTCTTTCCGCGCCCTTCTTCTCCGGCAATGGGCGGACCCAAAGGCAAGGCGGCGATGTCCACGCTCCCCTCCGATGCCCAGGGCGAAGAGGCGCTTGGCCCCGCCCTGATCGGGGTGAGCGTCGATGCGGTGGCGCTGGGCAAGATTCAACACCTGTTCGCCGGGAAGACCAATGAGCATGGCGCCAGCGCCATCCAGGCCGCGAGGCACGGCCGCCTTCCGACGGGGTTTTTCCCTATTTTCCTCCACACTCTCTTCGCCGGACTGGTGCCTCCGTATTCGCCTTTCCTCGAGGCCGTCCTGGAGTTCTACCAGATCCACCTTCTCCACCTACACCCCAACGCCATCCTCATCCTCTCCATCTTCGCCTACCTGTGCCAGGCGTATCTGGGGGTGCAGCCCTTTGTGGCCCTCTTCCGGAGCTTCTACGCGCTCCGGAACACCGCGAAGGCCGAGCGGACGGGGTGCGTGTCCTTCCGCATTGCGGACGGCATGGGGGACGTCTACATCCCCATGTCGTGGAGCGACGACAAACCCGTCACGGCGGTGCCGAAGAAGGTGGACGACTTCAGGCAGAAGTGGTTCCTCATCGGCGTCAAGTCGCAGAGCTCCTTTCTCGAGGTCCCGGAGGCGCCGCCCGTGAAGAACACCCATTGGGGGAAGCAAGCCTTCCAGGGCCCCAAGATCGGAAGCCTCGTGGCGCGCATGAGGACGCTTCGGGAGAACGGCCTCACCGGCCAGATGATCGCAGAGGACTTCGTGCGCCGCCGCATCGCTCCTCTGCAGGCGCACAAGAAGCCGATGTGGATGTACGCGGGTCCCTCCGACTCGATGCGACTCCACCCCTGCGACCATCTCCCCGCCGTCGTCGAGACCATCATGGGCGGCCTATTCATCAACCCCGACGTGTCCGTGGCGGTTGCGGCGGAGCTGAGGCCTCTTCATCAGATAAACCTGGCCTCGCGCCTGGCGATTCTGGAGCGGATGCCCAGCTTCACCCCACTAGGCCTGGCGGGGGAAGAGGAGGAAGATGGGCCCATGCCCGTGGCGAGGGGGCAGGATGCTGCGGATTCGCCGTACGCGTCTGACGCCGAGCAGGGTGACGCTGCGGCTGGGACCGTTCCCTCTGCAGGCGGAGCGAGCTCGTCAAAGGCCTCGCCCCCTCCTGAGGAGGTCTTCGACCTCTCCTCCGGCGACGACGAGGATGAGGCCGGGGCGGGGCGACAGGAGCCCCGAACCAAGGCGGCCCACGACAGGCCTGCCGGGGAGCCCCCAAGCACTTCCCTCAAGAGGAAAGCTGAGGCGGCTCCTGAGGGATCCGGAGTCCGGGCCACGCCTTCTTGGCGTTCGTCCGGCATGGCGTGGGTTGACACCCGCGCCAAGAAGACAGGGTAAGTGTTCTTGGTCTTGATTTTCTCCTTCGGTCTTTGCTCGTCTCCTCACCCTGACCGATTTTCTTGTCTTCTGCCAGGGACCCGGCGCCTGCAAAGCGCCGTAGGCTCCGCAAGGCTGCGGACGTGAAGAAGGCCGCTCCAGAGGCCGCGGCAGAGGCCGCCACAGAAGAGGCCTTGAGGCCTGCGGAGGAAACCCCCGCAGGCCCTCACGGGGACACTCCCTAGGCGAGGCCACCGCGCCGCCTCTGGAGGAAAAATGCCCCGAGGAGCAGGTGGAGAAGGCGGCCACTCCGCCGCGCGCTGCGACCCCGCCAGCACGGCAGGAGGCCGCGGCAGACACTACTTTGGCCCCGAGCCCACCGAAGGTCGACGAGGCAGTGGGGGCTGAACTCCCACTGCCCCTGCCAAGCACCACGGCGGAGGAGGAAGCGGCAGCTGCGGAGCAGGCCTTTCCAGCCCCCGGGGCCCAGGGCGAGGTGCCGCCTGAGGGGGGCAGCGCCGGCGCGTAGGACGCGGGCACCGGAGCGGAGGACGCGCCTCCGAGCCCCCGAGCCCGCGCAGAGACTCCCCGCTCCAAGCTTGACGCGGGAGCAGGGCCCTCTGCCCCGAGCGACGCCTCCCGGGCCCTTGTCCTCGGAAGCTGGGACTGGAGCAGGGGGCGACGCGACGTCGCCTTCCGCTTGGTGCGGGAGTCTCTGGAGGGGCTGGAGGCTCACCTTGCCCAGGAGGACGGGGAGCTCGCCCGGCAGAGGGACGAGCTCGCAGAGGCTTGGGCCGCGTTCCACGCGGCCGTGGAGACTCGCCGACGGAGCGACCAGGCCTTGCAGGCGGAGCGCGAGGAGGCGCTGCGTTTCGCAGAGGAGGTCCGCGAGGGCGCCATGCGCGACGCCGAGGAGCTTCTGCAGCCCCTGAAGGCTGAGCGCTGGGCAGCGGCGGAAGACTTGGCCGCGGCCAGGGCGGAGCGGGAGGCTGTGGAGCACTCCCTGGCGGCCAAACACCACGGGCTTGTCGAGCTTGAGGCTAAGATCCTCGCCGACTCTGAGACCGTGCGGACCGCCTTGGAGGGGGTCCGCGCGAGCTTGGACGCCAGGGGACGGAGTCTGGGCGAGCGCGAGGAGGACGTGCGCCGCCGCGACGAACAGCTGGCGCTGAGGGAGCAGGAGCTGTCAGGGCAGCGCGCCGCCCTCGAGGCCCGCGAAGAGAGCCTGGCTGCGGCTCTCGTCAGGTATGAACGCGAGGTGGCTACCCACAAGGGGCATGTGGAGCGCTTCAACAAGAGGTTCGCCGAGCAGAAGGCGGAGGCCGAGAAGGAGTTCCAGGCCCGGGAGAAGGCGTACCGCGCCGCCGTCTCCCGCGACTACGCCGACAAGTTCACCAAGCAGGAGAGCCGCTTCAAGAAGAGGCTCAGCGAGAGCGACACCCGGATCCACCAGCTCGAGAACATGAACGCCACCCTTGTCTCCAAGGTGAAGCGCGAAACGGATCGCCGCCGCGCCGCTGAGGAGGCCCGCAAGCGCACGGAGCAGGACCTCGCCTCCCCCATGGCCGATATGGAGGAGATGAACCAGCAGGTGGGCCCTGCTGTGGAGAAGGCGGTGAAGGCGGCCGAGAGCGCCAAGGCGGCGCAGGTGCTGTCGCAGCAGCGGGAGCGCATGTTCCAGTCCTTGGTGGGCCGGGGCCGCGAGCTCGCCGCAAAGCTGGGAGTGGATGCGCCGACCGTCCCCCTTCAAGGCAACTCCGACGCCGCCACCTACCTCATGTACTTCGAGCAGCTCTTCTCGGCGCTCGAGGGCCCTGCCGCCGAGCTCCGCGACGTCGTCGATGAGGAGTGCCACCAGCTCCTGGCGGTGGCGGTCGACCGCATCTTCACCAACCTCCAGAACCTCCAGCCTGGCTTCGACTTCACCACGGTGGCCGAGCTTCTCGAGGGGGAGAAGGGGTGGAAGATCTCCAACTCCATCCGCGACCAGGTCGACGACTTCTGCAGCCGCTTCAAGCGGGCTGCAGCGGAGGACGCTGGCGGCGAGGAGGGCGACGATGAGGAGGGCGAGCCTGAAGGAGAAGAGTCCGGGGAGGACGACGGCGATGCCTCTGCTTGATCTCTTTCCTGAAATGCCATGCGCTTGTAGCACTGTAGGGATGTTTGCTTTAAAGACTTTTGCTTTGCAGTTTGTAATATACTTCATACTTTTAAGCATGTGCTGCTAAGTCTGTGTGTGTGCCCCTCGAGGGCCTTTTGCTTTACTTCCATGTCTTTTTCGCTCTGCGTCGCTTGGACTCTTCTCCTCGCACTATGACTCCGCCGCTGCGGTATGCTCGAGCAATGACTCGGCAAGGCCGGGGGGAGTTTAAGGCTTAGAGAGGTAGGAGCCCTCGAGTCGCGATGCTCAGGGCTCCCCTTTGACGCGCAAGCAGCCCATGGAGAGTGAAGGAAAGAAACGCTCGAGGGACGCAGAGTGCTCGTGAGAGAGATACGAAGATTCGCCTGGTGTGAGCAGGGAACTTAGCTTCGCGAGGCTTTTCGCCCTGCGTGGGACTCCTCAGGTGATGCCTTTCCCTTCAGGGGCCGAGTTTTTCCTCCACAGGCCTGGAGAGACTCTCGTTCCCTGTGGATGTTAGAGAGGCGAACCAAAACGCTAGAGCATGGTAGTAAGGACTCATGCGCGCTTATAGGTTTCCTCATGGGTGCCTCGCGAGGAGAGAGAGTACCAAGGTCCTTTGGAGAGGTGGCGTGTATCCGGGAGCATGCCCTTTAGCCAGAGCTCAGGGTCCCTTGGATTTTGCAGTGCTGCTGGGGTGCTCTTGGGCACAGGCACCGTACTCAGCCCCCGCTCGCGAGGTGCGCATGGGAAGAATATAAGCGCACATGTGAAAGTCAATGACGAAGGTAAAACTTGCCACCAAAATATTACACAGCGGCGCCTCAGCGCTGAGTTCACTTAGGAATGAAATGGCGCCTTAGCGCATAGTTCACTTGGAACGAAAATGGCGCCGGAGCGCAAAGTTCACTTGGAACGAAAATGGCGCCGGAGTGCAAAGTTCACTGGGAACGAAAATCGGTTCATTACACATGGGTTTGCCAAGCTAACGTTCCTTCCATGTCGAGGCATGGGGACCACCCATTAGTGGCAGAGGTTCAATGCGGCCTGCGGGGGCTCATTTGCAGGAGAGCTCGGAGGGCTGACCCTCGGGAGAAGCTTGGAGAAGCTTGGAGGTGAAGCCGTGAGCTTCCCTCTAGAGACAAAAAATGCCTGGCGTGACTATGATCACGGGTAGAATTTGCGCAGATGTGCGATGTTCCACGGGTTCTTGACGGGGATGCCGTCTTCGGTCTCGAGGCGTACTGCGCCAGGCCTGGCGATGTGGGAGACCCTGTAGTGGCCTTCCCACATCGGCGAGAGCTTGTGGAGGCCTTCTCTAGAGAGGATTCGCCTGAGGACGAGATCGCCCGCCTCAAGAGTGCGTGAGCGCACATGGCGGCTGTGCTAGCGTCGCAGATCTTGCTGGTACTTTGCCGCTCTGAGGGCGGCCCGGCGGCGCAGGCCCTCGAGAAACAGCAGGTCGTCGTTGTGGAGGCCCTCTTGGGTGTCCTCGTTGAAGGCAAGGACCCGTGGGGATCCATGCTTGATTTCTGCAGGGAGGAGAGCTTCAGCTCCGTAGACAAGGGCGAACGGCATTTCGCCCGTAGGCCTTGAAGCGGTTGTGCGCATGGACCAGAGCACAGATGGGAGCTCATCGATCCAGCCCTTGCCATGACCCTTGAGGATGTTGAAGCTTCTGGTCTTGAGGCCCTTGAGGACTTCTGCGTTCGCTCGCTCGGCTTGACCGTTGCTGCGTGGATGACCCACCGAGGCGAAGCAGATCTTGACGCCGAGCTTTTCGCAGTAGGCTCGGAAGATGCCGCTGGTGAATTGCGAGCCATTGTCAGTGATGATGCGGTTAGGCACTCTGAAGCGGCAGACCAAGCTCCTGATGAATTTCACCGTGGCTCCGGCTAGTATGGTGCGCACTGGTTCCACTTCGGCCCACTTGGTGAACTTGTCGATGGCCACGAAGAGGAAGCGATAGCCCCCCTGCGACTTCGGGAAGGGGCCCAGGATATCGAGCCCCCAGACCGCGAACGGCCAGGAGAGCGGGATGGTCTGGAGCCCCAGCGCCGGCTGATGAATTTGCTTGCCGTGGAACTGGCAGGCGTCGCAGGCTTGGACGATGGTGACCGCGTCTTGAAGCACTTGTGGCCAGTAGAATCCGCTCCTGAAGACCTTGCCCGCGAGGGTGCGCGCACACGAGTGGTGGCCGCACTCCCCGCTATGGATGTCCTTGATCAGCGTTCGGCCTTCCTCGGGGGGGGGGGGGGGGACGCATTTGAGCGCGATGCCATTCGGGCGCTTGCGGTATAGGTCTCCCTCGAGGATGCAGTAGGATTTCGCTTGTCGAGCGATCCGCTCTGCTTCCGCATCCTCTTCAGGGAGGATCCCCTTCGCCAAGTAATCCTTGAGTTCGTCAATCCAGCCTGTGTCCTGGTGGGCTGCCGTCAGCAACAGACGCTCCCCGGTGTGGGGACCACAGTCAGGTGCCCCAGCGATAGGAGCTGGTGGGAGTGCTTCGTCTGTGCTTGCAGCTGTGGCCTCTTGAGGCTGCTTGATGGATGCCTTGGCGAGCCTTTCTTCAAAGACGCCGGCCTGCTGGGGTTGCCTTCTCGAGGCTCGCTTGGCGATGTCGTCAGCCTCCTGGTTCTCTTTCCTCGGGATATGCATAAGCTCCATGCCCCTGAAGTGCTTCTCGAGCTTGCGGACCTCTTCAAGGTATGCGGCCATGTTGTCGTCTTTAGGCTTGTAGCTCTTGTTGGAGAAGTTGACGAGCAACTGGGAGTCTCCCTTGATGAGTAGGTGCTTGACGCCTAGAGCGATGGCGGCCCTTAAGCCAGCGAGGAGGCCCTCGTACTCAGCGATGTTGTTGGAGATCTTGTCAATCGTGAAGCACAACTGGACAGCGTAGTAGAGCTTGTCGCCCTTGGGCGAGGTTAGGACGACGCCTGCCCCGCCGTTTCGGCAGGCAAAGGCTCCGTCGAAGTGCATGGTCCAGTGGCTGGGCATTGTGTCTCCAGAGGGCTCGGCCTCTTCTCCCCGAGGCTCCTCAGGGCTTGGGTCAGTCCATTCGGCGATGAAGTCAGCCAGCGCTCGTCCCTTGATGACTCTTGTAGTGTCGAAGCGTAAGTTTAATGGCTGCAGCTCTATGTTCCATCCCGCGACACGATCTGTGGCGTTGGGGTTGCGCAGAATCTGCTCCAGGGGGAAAGAAGTGACCACCGTGATGGGGTGGCCCTGGAAGTAATGTCTCAGCCTCCTGGAGGCGATGAGGAGAGCGACGAGAAGCTTCTGCTGCATTGGGTACCGCTCCCGAGCATCCCGTAGTACCGTACTGACAAAGTACACGGGGTGCTCGACAAGGGTTGTCGAGGGGGGTGCAGCGTCGATTCTCTGTGGAGGCTCCTCAGGGCCCTTGTCGAGACTTGCCAGTGGAGGGGTCTTGGCAAGGGTGTTGGGAGCAGACTCGACTTGAGGCTGTGGGCCTGGCAGTGGGTCTGTGGAGTCTGCTCCTTCGCCGATTTCTTTGTCGGGCGGCTTTGGGCTTGGAGTGGCGGCACTCTTCTTGGGGAGGACTGGCCCTTCCCTCTCGACCACCAGGACAGCGCTTGCGGTCTGAGGAGTGGCTGATAGGTACAGCTTCAGATGTTCGCCTGCCCTGGGGGCCACCATGACTGGTGGGCTGGCCAAATATCTCTTTAGGTCTTTGAAAGCCTTGTCCGCCTCGGGGGTCCACTTGAGATGAAGCGGCCCAGACTAGCCATACAGCCTGCTAGGCGCTGCATGTCCTTGAGCCGGCGAGGAGGCTGCATCGCTTCTATGGCCTTGATCTTGTCGGGGTTTGCTTCTATGCCGCGGTGGGACACGAGGAATCCGAGGAGTTTGCCTGAAGGCACCCCGAAGACGCACTTGGCGGGGTTTAGCTTGATGTTCACCTTGCGCAGGCTGGCGAAGGTTTCCTCGAGATCCTTCAAGAGTGTATCTCCCTCGCGAGACTTGACCACGATGTCGTCGACATATGCCTCTGCATTTCTACCCATCTGTGCCCCCAAGGCTATTCTCATGAGCCTCTGGAAAGTGGCGCCGGCGTTCTTCAAGCCGAAAGGCATGCAAGTGTAGCAGTACACACCACAAGGGGTGAGGAATGATGTCTTCTCCTCGTCCTCTTTAGCCATTTTGATCTGGTGATAACCAGAGAAGGCGTCCAGAAAACAGAGGAGGTCGCAGCCAGCGGTGGAGTCCACGATCTGGTCTATCCTCGGCATGGGGTATGCGTCCTTGGGGCAGGCCTTGTTGACGTCGGTGTAGTCGATGCAGAGTCGGCCTCCTCCAGCGGGTTTTGGGACAACCACGCCGTTGGAGAGCCAGGTGGGATGTGCGACTTCACGGACGACATTTGCCTCTTTTAGCTTCTCTACTTCCTTGACGATGAATGCTTGCTTCTCGGGGGCTTGCTTGCGTGCTTTTTGCTTGACGGGGCGTGCGTCCGGACACACGGCTAAGTGGTGCTCGATCACCTCCCTCGGTACACCGGACATATCTGACGGGGTCCATGCGAACATGTCAGAGTTTGCCCGGAGGAAGGCGACGAGCGCCCTTTCCTATTTGGGAGGCAGGGCAGCGCCTATGGTGACGCTGGCCCTGGAGCCCTCAGCCCCCGAGCCACTGGTGTCCAGCGACACCTTCTTCGTGGCGGCTTGCTCCTGGGAGAACACTTGCTTCTTCTTCTTGGGCCTCTCGAGAGGCTCCATGTCCTCGTCAGCCGGGAATGCCATGGCGGCGGCCTTGTAGGCGCTCTCGACAGCGAGCGTGGCGTCCAGGATATGACCATGGATGGCGATAGTGCCAGCGCTGCCGGGGATCTTGACCATGTTGTAGGCATGGTGCGTGACGGCCATGAACTTCGCGAGGGCGGGATAGCCGAGGATGGCGTTGTACGGCAGGCCGATGTGGGCGACGTCGAAGTCGATCAACTCCGTGCGGTAGTTCTTTTGTGTGCCGAAGGTGACGGCAAGCCGGACCTGCCCCAGGGGTTCGATTGAACCAGTGGTGACCCCTGTGAATGGCCTGGAGGGCATGAGCCACTCGTAAGGCACCTGGAGAGTCTCGAAGGTCTCGACAGAGATGACGTTCAGGCCTGCTCCTCCATCAATGAGCGTCTTGGAGACGGTGATGTTGTTGATGGTGGGGGAGCAGACCAGGGGGAGGGTTCCCACAGTCCTGGTCGACTTGGGGTGGTCCTTGGCGTCGAAGGCGATGGTGTACTGGGACCACTTGAGGGGCCTGGAGGTCTCGGTGCTTGGGAGCGCGGCATTGAGCTCGCGGGCGAACTGCTTGAACTGGTTGTTCGATTTGGGTGCCTGGGCTCCTCCAAGGATGCAGGCCATAGCCCCCCTCGGTGCCTGGTAGCCTCCATCTTCCTCGTCAGGGAGGTTGTTGTTCTTCTCGGCGGCGTTGGCCTGAGTGCCTGGCGGCTTCTGATAGCCGCCACCGCGTCCG
Source organism: Poa annua (assembly GCA_026929855.1). Lineage (NCBI taxonomy): Eukaryota > Viridiplantae > Streptophyta > Magnoliopsida > Poales > Poaceae > Poa > Poa annua. Next base: position 61,856,867 of record CM049434.1, read on the forward strand.
CCTCTGCCGTCCCTACGGTAGCCACGGCCTCTGCCGCGACTCCCGTTGCCTTCTTCGCGCCCGCGCTCTCGGCTCAACCTCTTGAGGTCGTAGCAGTCGTCTGTGGCGTGGCCGCGCCTGTTGTGGTAGATGCAGAATGGACGGTTGTCCGCTTCCTTGTCGCCAGGCTCAGGAGAGCCTCTGCGGGCGCTTTTGGCGGCTGGCTCTGCAGCCAGGACGGCGGTGGTCTTGCGCTTGGTCTCCTCACGCTTCTTGTGGCTCTTGGATCCCTCAGCCAGGTCGTCCGTCCGCTGGCTCATCATGATGAAGAGGAGCCCCTCTTCAGCCTTGGCGCACTTGTCAGCGAGGTCGAACAGCTTCACCACAGAGGTGAGCTTGTCGTGAATGCCCAGCTTCTCGAGCATTCGGCGATTTGTGACGCCCTCTCTGAAGGCGGTGATGACCTGCGTGTCGGGGATGTTGGGGATCTTGTTGCGCACTTGGCTGAAGCGCTGGATGTACTTGCGGAGAGTCTCATCCTTCTTCTGCACCACAGCGCGCAGGTCGTTGTGGGTGAGCGCACGCTCGTAGGTGCCCTTGAAGTTGGCAACGAATTGCCTGCAGAGCTCCTCCCACGAGTCGATGGAGTCCTCAGGCAAGTTGAGGAGCCACGACAGCACGGAGTCCCTGAGGGCGTGGGAGAACCAGTTGGCCATGACCTTGTCGTCTCCTCCTGCAGCCTGGATGGAGGTGGTGTAGAGCTGCAGGAACTCGAGAGGGTTGGTCGAGCCGTCGAAGCCCGTGGAGAGGGCTGGCCTGAACTTCTGCGGCCAGACCACACAGCGCAGAGCGCGGGTGAATGCCATGCAGCCAGAGGCGTACGTGGCGGTTCCTCCTTGGAGAGCCCTGCGGTTCTGCTGTCCCGCTTGGCCGAGCTCCTCGACGAGGCGATTCTGGAGGTCCCTGCGGCGCTCCATGCCTACTCGCGCGTCAGGCGCAGTGCGTCGCACGATCTGGCAGTCGTGTGGCGAGGAAGCATGAGAGGGAGCCCTCTGCGCTGCGGCCGGAGGCGGTCCCGGCGGCGGCGGAGGCGCATCTGGTGCAGCCGTTCCCGCGCGGCCAGAGTGATGGACCATGGAGCGCGATGGAGCGGGGCGCGTGGTCGCGACGTCGACGAGGTGGTGGAGGCGGTCCAGCCACTGGTCGTGGGCCTCCGCGCTAGGCCGGTATCGTAGGAGCTCCTGGGCCATGAGCAGCGCGGTGTGCGGCGTGGGCTCTGGGCGTCCCCGAGAGGACGCGCTTTTGCGCCGAGACGGATGCGAAGACTCAGCATCGTCGTGATGCTCCGGGGAAGCATCCCTGTCGCCGCGGTGGTCGCTACCACGGTGCTCCTCGATCTCAGGTTCCTCCACGTGTGGGCCGGTGTTGGCGCGCTCCGTCGTGCGAGGACGGCCGCGGCGGCCGCGGGTGGCGGCGGTGCCGGGCTCGGTGTGAGCCCTGTCAGCTGCGCGCCTGTTGGCGCGTGTCGCGCGGGTGTCCGCCATGGCGCGGAGACGGCTGGAGGTTGAAGACGCGCCTCAGTCCCCCTACCTGGCGCGTCAAATGTCGAGGTGTGGCTCCCACGGAACAGGGATAGTCACCCTCGAGGGAAGTTCATGAAGGGGGACTGAACACGTTAGCCAACAACCCTCAACCAGCCCGGCGACGGTGCTCGTCGTGCCTGTAGAGGGATAACACGACAGAGATGGCCTCAAGCCCGTACCCAGGTTCACGGCACTCAGGAGGAGGTAAGACCGCTACTCCTGCTTGTCTGTATTGCTCTGTAGGGGGTACAGCACAATGAGCTTGCCGAGGGCTCGGTTGCGGCAGCGCAGAGCTCAAAGAGGGAAGCAATGGTCTTCTTACTCCTCGAGTCTGCTAAGCTAGGCTAAGCTATGGTGCAAGTAGGCGAGTGATTTGTCGATCGGCCGTCCCCTGCTACGGAGGTGCTCCCCCTCCTTATATAGGCGCCCCGGGCCTCATCCCTGCGTGCTGCGCAGCGGAAGGGTTCCCACATGGCGACGAAACGGTGGAGCGGGGTGCACCGCAGCTGGGTTGTCCATGGACTCGGTCCATGGTCGTAAAGTCTGCCTTCGTGACAGAAAAGCCGCCGCCTTCGCTGGGCGGCCAGCTGGTACTGCTGGGATCGTGGGGGTGCCCACGGTGACGTCGTCCTTGGAGCGTAGCGCCGGCCAACTGCTTTATCACCAAAGAGGAAACCCTCGTAAGCCGGCGCAGGGGACACAGCTTTGTTGACTCCTTTAATCACCAAAACGGCAACTGCGGCGCCGTCGTCATCGCGCGCAGACGCGCGCGTCACTCTGCGGTGCGGCAGTGGCCATGTGCGCCTTGCAGTGGTTCCTTCGGAGCGAAGTATCTCCACAGGGCTGGGGCGGCCTGTGGAGGGATTGGTGTTGACCCCTCTCCAGGGGAGAGGGCCCTGTAGAGGAGCAGCCTCGGGAGGGGCCTCGCCAGGCCTTCGCTGCCCTCTTCAGCCCTCTCGAGGGATTTTCCTCTCGAGGGTCTCTCCAAGCGCTTTGCTCGGTCCTTAGCCGTTTCGACGACTCTGTCGCGTGTGAGGGCTGTGGAGAGTGGGCTCTGCACACCCTGGATCTCACTGGGCCGACAGCAACTCTACGACGTTCAGAATCAAAACTGTGAGTATGAAACCAGGTTTAAATGCATAAGTGTTGCTGCAAGTTTCAGGATACTCGAGACCAAGTCATCATTTGTCGATGGAGAGCCCCTACCTTGGAGATTTGATGAAGAAGACTCTTCTCCATCACCACCGAAGGAGTAATTCATCATCGGTATTGGCATCTCCCTTAGCTTGTTCCAAGCTTGGGGGGAGTGCTGCGGTATCACACCATTATCTTTTATCTTTTACCTTTTAGTAGTGTCATATCATGAGTAGGGAAGTTATCTTATATGATGGTTTGCAATGTGGAAGTATCTCTCTTTTAGTTGGTTATCTATCTATGTATCCCTTGGTGTGAGTTGTCGTTATGGAATATTAATGAGAAGTGTTATCATTTACTTTCTGCACACCTTATTTTAGTTTGCAACTTCTATCATATATGATTGATCTTGTTATTAGTATTAGCATCACTTTGGGAACATATAGTAAATCTTTTGGTTTTGGCAAACTTAGCATTGGTCAGTAGCTACAATACTTTGAGACTGGGGAGAAAAAGGAACTGCATGTAGACATATTATTCAATGATCTTTCTCACTTGTAGCTAATAAGTTTAGTATTCACAATTTAAAATTGTTTGTGCTTCCAAGTAAGAATTGCATGATTGTTCTTTACTACATGTATGTTTGTTTGTATCCTTCAACTCTTATGCTTGCTACCCAACCTTGCAAGCCAAAGACTCGTATCGAGAGGGAATGCTTCTCATACATCCAAACCTTCAGCCAAAACCCTTGTCACTTGTGTCCACCATACCTACCTATTATGTGGTATTTTGCGCCACTCCAAATAAATACTTCATGTGCTACCTTTATTCAAAACTACTATCCTTTATTTGTGTCAATGTTTATTAGCTCATGAGGAAATAATAGTTGAGTTTGTTATCTTCCATGCTAATTAAGTAACCCTTGACTTGCATGCTCCATCTGCTCGTCACTAATATTGCAAAGAGCTAGTTAGACCACTATAATATCAAAAAGGTTGAGAAAGTTAAAAAATAGACACTCCTCCATGGTTTGAGATTGATTGGTGGGCACCCGAGGATTTGGTTAGCCATGGTTTGTGAAAGCAAAGGTTGGGAGGAGTGTCAAGTTATATAAATAAAGTGTATATTATAAATGCCTGTTACTAAACAATTCGGAACCGCTCTCAACTTGCTTAGTATGGAAGATAACAAGAACTCTATTACCATTCGTTGACAACGACAAACACCGCTCAAAAACTTACTTTGATGCTCTCTATATGATTTCAAAACCTATAAAACTAAAAGCTCTAGCACATGCTTGTATCTCTGCTTCCCTCTGCGAAGGGCCTATCTTTTACTTTATGTTGAGTCAGTAAACCTATCTCCTTCTATCTTAAGCAAGCATTTGAGTTGATTGTGATTCAACCATTTATACATTTGTATTGTTAATCATGTCTTTTATTCTTCCTTGTTTAGCACATTGTTGTTACCTAATAAATATAACTTTTGGAGTTAGCAACTAATAAAGAGGGCTGTTTTGTAGAGTAAGCTCAATATGTTCATTGTTCTCTGACCAAGAACGAAGTTTGCCAACACCAACTATGGTTTTCTCTATGTACCTTATTGTGATTTCCCTTTACTTGTTACAAGGTGAGTTATATGAACGGAGTTGATATCTAAGATGATTTGTGTATTAATATATGTGATGCTTCTTGTCCGTATATTCTTTATCGACACTTCACTCCATAAACCTCTGGTCATGTTTACTGAGTTCAACTTTCGCTTGGGGACAAGCGAGGTCTAAGCTTGGGGGGAGTTGATACGTCCATTTTGCATCACTATTTTATATCATAATTTACTGTTATTCATTGATATATTTCATATTTGGGGGATGATACTTATGTTATTTCATTTATTTTGCATGTTTGATGATTATTGGAGGATGAATCACCGGAGTCTGAATTCTGCTGGAAAAAGCACCGACAAGATACAATATTTGCGAAGCTCAGAAAACAAAACCAAGAATACAGAAGTTCCTATTTTTCCAGATGACGAAGGGAGCCAAAAGGGGAGAACCAGGTGGGCCCCAGGGGGCCCACATGAGGTCCCGGCGCGGCTCCCCTTGCTACCGCGCCAGCACCCTGTGAGGCCGCCCTGGCCCACCTCTGGCAGCGCCCTTTCACGTACTTCATCCCCCAGAAAACCTAAGACTCGGGGGATCGACCAGAAACAGAGCCGCCGCCTCCACGAGGCGGAAACCACCGAGAGAAAAAAGCTCTCCGGCAGGCTGAAAAGCTGCCGGGGAAATCCCTTCTCGGAGGGGGGAAATCGTCGCCATCGTCACCGTCATCGAGCTGCACTTCATTGGGATCATCATCACCATCATCTCCACCGCCGACACCGTCATCTCCACCGCTCCACTCCGTTCCCGTGGTAACATCTAGGGCTGAATCTTGTGCATTTGATAGGGGAAACTCTCCCGGTGTTGATTACTATTGTTATTGATGCTATTGGGTGGAACCGTTGAATTAAGGTTTATGTTCAGATTGTTACCCATCATTATATCATCTCTGATCATGATCCATATGATGTGTTGTGAGTAGTTCCTTTAGGTCTTGAGGACATGGGCGAAGTCTAGATGTTAGTAGTGAACTATGTTGAGTAATATTTAATGTTTTGATATTTAAGTTGTGGTGCTATTCTTCTAGTGGTGTCATGTGAACGTCGACTACATGACACTTCACCTTTATGGGCCTAGGGGAATGCATTGTATATTCGAATATTAATTGTGGGGTTGCCGGAGTGACAGAAACCTAAACCCCCGTTGGTATCTCGATGCATGAGGGATGGTAGGATTTCAGAGTTTAAGGCTGTGGTTGGATTTATCTTAATTACTTTCTTGTATTTGCGGATACTTGCAAGGGGTATAATCACAAGTATGTATTAGTCCTAGGAAGGGCGGTGCATTAGCATAGGTTCACCCACACAACACTTATCGAAACACTAAAGATTAATCATCCATATGAAGCGAAAGCACTAGACAGAATTCCCGTGTGTCCTCAGGAACGTTTGGTCATCATAAGTAAACAAACCGGCTTGTCCTTTGCTCTAAAAAGGATTGGGCCACTCGCTGCAATTATTATTGCCGCGCTCTATTTACTTGCACTTTATTTATCTGCATTATCAACAACTCCTAAAAACTTGTCTGCTAGTGTTTAGAGTGAAATCCTCATCAAAACTGCTTGTCAGCACCTTCTGCTCCTCGTTGGGTTCGACACTCTTATTTATCGAAAGTACTACGATACACCCCCTATACTTGTGTGTCATCAGTCGGCGATCTTGATATCGTATCCACGTCCTACCGGGAAGAATGAAAACACCGGAAAAGGAAAAACAACACTCAACCATGGCATCGATGCAATGGGCATTCAAGTATGTATGACATGAAAAATTATGGAATTTGATTTAAACCCTAGAACATTAGTAACAATTTAAATGGGGTCCAAATACAACTAAATACAACATTTGGAATAAACCCCATAATTAAATAAAGTGGCATTTTAGTGATTCTAGACAACTCTTAATTATAGTTGTTCTAGCATGCATGGATTTGATACAAATAGATAGGATTTGTTTTTCTGAACATTTTGTCATATTACTTGCATTTTTTCGATTTACAGATCAAAAGCTATTGAATTTTCAAATTAAATCATTTTCTGAAAATTTCTAGAAAATAATAAAAGGAAGGGCTGGCGTCATGGACGTCAGCAATGGAGCTGAGCTCCTTTCGACCACGAGTTCGCCGATTTGGAGCGCGAGGGGGCACGCGCGAGGGCGCGTTGGATGCGCGAGGAGGCGAGCGACCATATGGTGGCGGCGGCGCTCCCTTTTGGTCGCCGGAGCTGCGCTGGAGATGAAGGAACGCGGCGGCCGGAGACACTCTGCATCGCGAGCATGAATTAGTGTGAGGGAGAGAAAAACGAGGGGTCCAGGAGGATCAGCATCTCACCAGGAGAACGAGGAGATGGTCGGGGAGGTCGCGTGACGCCGGAGTTGACGGAATCGAGCACGGCGAGGCGGTGGCCGGACGCGGAGAAGAAGACCCCGCACGGGCGATTTCGGCCATCCCAGCACGCGTGACTAGCGAGGGAGGAAGATGAGGCGCTGGCGGAGCTGCTGGCGACCTTCGATTTAGTCGGGGAGGCGCGAGACGACGGCGCGACGCGGCGGCCGGCGAGCTAGGGTTTCGGTTTTTCTCTGGATTTCGTGAGAGAGGACGAGAGAGAGGAAGGGAGAACACACGAGCGAGGGAGAAGGGAGAGTGCGAGATGTAGACGCCTTCTCTAGGTCTTATCCTTGCATGGAAGCGGCGAAGCAGGGGGTGGCAAGGTACGGTGTCGTTCTTGTCCTTCTAGCAAAGGTTGAAGATGACCATTTGCCAGAAAACCCCCTACCTTCTTTAATTTTACAAATATTAATTTACAGAAAATAGTTGAGTTTTTTCCTAGGAGTTTTAAAATGTCAATAAATTACCCAAAAATTCATGTGGCCTTCTAATATTATAGAGAAGCCCCACATATTTTTATTTTGAGTTTTTGAAAGTTTTGAACCACCTTTGAAAATATAGCAAAGTTTAGGAAATTTTAAGGTTTTATTCTTTAATTAAAATGCAAAATTTTCTTAGTGCAAAAATTAATGCATGACATGACATGATTAACAATTTAACTTAGTATTACAAACTTGGGTTGTTACAATTCTACCCCCCTTACAAGAATCTCGTCCCGAGATTCCTAGAAGAAAAGGAGAGGGAAGAGTTAACCCAGCTTCAATGACGTTTTCCTTCGTGGTGGTTCTCTTCTCGAAGGAGTTGGTTTGGAGCATCGTGTCGATCTTCAATACCCTTTGAGGTTATCAACAAACTACACTATAGATAATAGGGAATAACCCTAGAGAATTTGATCTCAGTGAAGATCGAGTATCTTATGGTCAACTCATGAAAGGAGTGTGCATAAACAACTCATGAGCTGGCAATCATGAAACACGTCAAGGTAATAGAGGAAAAAATGAAGGTTCAAGTTGGCAACAACGGTTCCAAGGAAAGGTACTTATCCAGGCTTCAATCTTTTGGTATAGATAGACGCTTGCCATGTGATTAAAAGTCCGGAGCCTTGATGTGACTGATAAATTCACACAATGTATGAGTTGATTAGATCTTCAGGTACAGTCCAAAGAGCGAAGGGAACACTGATCTAGGATATGTCGAAGATCACCCATGGAATTGATTTCTTCTTGATGTAGTTGTTACCACAAGATAAGGGTTCAAGTATGGAGGAAGTTAACAACTCTACTTTTGATGTTCTCCTTAATGTCCTAGGCACCATTTGGGGCTTCGAGTGAAGATTGGAATTCAGGATTGAAAAGAAGCATAAGAGTCGCACGGATCTTCATGAGGGGTGCTTGTTCTTGTGGACTCAAAGGATTATGTCATTAGGCCTTCCAGCTAATTGTGTCAACCACCACAACAACCTTGGCGGATTAACAAGAGACCAACGTCAGAACCTTTGAAGAACACGAACCATCATTTCTGATTGAGATTCAGATCTGGTTATGTGTATAGATACTTCAGACTTAGCGTATCCGAGTAGGGAGTTTACAACGATTATAAAGAGGTAAGTTCACTAGATTCTCAAGAAGAGGGACTACTGTGTCAAGCTCTGAAAGATGAGCTGGATTGCAAGATCCATGTGGCCACGACTGCAAAGAAGCAATTGCACCAGCATGAACAATTTGGAACGAAACACGACAAAGTCCTTGTTGGGAAGCATCGAAAAGGATAAGGAAATTCTTATACTTCTCCTTTTTCTTGGAATGGACAGTTTATGACTTATTGTGCATTGAGGACTTCCGGTGAAATGGAGGTAACAACCTGCCATCGCAGCAGTTCTTTGCACATGCATGACCGTATGGAGATTGTTCCCGAAAGGAAACCAAAGAAAACTTTCCACAGACTCACGGCGACATCTTTCTGCAAATGCACGTGAACCTAGGAAGTTGCTTCCAGCACCCAGAACACATATTTTGTGATGACACAAGTTGGTTCTTACAAGTTTCCAACATTGTTGCCCAATATACAGTTTGAATCCCTTCGAACTATGGAGGAAATAAGAATGTTATCGATGGGCTCAACAACAAGCTTATTGAGATACTCCAAGAAGATGAACTCATCGATGGTATGGACGCGGCAAAAGTATTGGTCAGTACAAAGGACATGAGGCTGCACTTATAATGTAATATCACAATTAGGCACACCATCAAGATAGTCCTTGGGCTAAGTTTGATTTGACGATAGCCCAAAATCAAATCAAAGGTTTGGGATATAGCATATCCACAGAGGAAAATACTATCTTGCTTCGACACGAACATAACTAGACAGCCCTTAGAGAAGGAACACGTTGGACAGAGCGCTTGTCTTTCAACTCTCCAAGTTGTTGTATAAGCTCAACCAACTAATTCAGGGGTATCCAGCACGTTTTCTTGAAGAAAGGAGTTGTTCATTCAATGAACTTACTCACGAAATCGACATCACGGTCAGGTGAAAACCTGGCGATACTTCTGGAAAGACACCAGAATATCACGAACCACTGATATGTCAATGAATCTGAGATGTGGTCTTGAGAGCTTTGGCTCGAACCTAACTCTTTGACCGAAATTGTGCTTATGAACAAACGGTCTTGGAAGCACCTTGAACTTTGCTTAGTGATCGTATAAACAATCATGCTAAGAGGGAAACAATTTCCTTGGATTTCTAAGAAATAGGAACTGCTAAGAGTATCCGATATCCACATCATACACACCTTATTATTTCAAGCCCAAACAGCTTGGAAAACGGCGAGTTACGATGTACAGGAGCATCACTTCATCAATAAGGCCATGAGATCAACACAACCTTTTGATATAAAAGAGTGTGACACTCTAAGGTAGAACAGAATGGAAGCTAATAAAGCCTCTTGATTCAGCGAATTACAACACTTTGACCTGGTCTGGAAGATAGACGAGGTACTAGAGTTTGTTTTTCCATACATCCTATAATGGAGTGTTCTGATGAACCACAAGAGCATCATGTAATGGAAGACTCCAAAACGCAATTGCAACTTGGTTGCCAAGGGGCATACGAGGTTCGGAAAACCGTGGAAGAGAAAGATTAATCTCAGAGAATCCTGGAATGATGGCGGATGCACAGGATAATACTCTTTTGTAAAACCCATGCTGGAAAATGGAAGGATGATACAATCACGAGTGTAGATGTGATGATCATTAAGAGCTCACTCGACGTGATCCAATTGGTTCCAACACAGAACCTCTCATTTTGGTAGAGTTAAAGTTACCTAGCCAACTTTGGTGTGATAAGGATTAAAGATTTTCTCAGGGATCACATAATGGAACTTGGGTTAAAGGTCAGCATCATGTACTGATAGCGCGATCACCACATGGTTAAGAAACCACATGATTCAAAACACTGCCATCAAGAACAATCCGGGACATTTGGTTCAAGCCCAATGATTAGAATCGGAACACGGTGTAGTAATCACGAAGTAGCTTCCAGAAACCATCATAGCTTCAGAATGACCGAAAGAAATTAAAAGAAGATATCCGAGGTGAAAGCAAGCCTCGAAGCCTTAAATAGACGGATGTGAGACTCACATAGCAGAAAGATTATGACGAAAGTAGATATCTCCGCTAAAACAACATAAGAAGAAGCTCAGAACACACACCAGACTCTAGAGAACACACTACTAGGTCACCAGGTTAGAACACGGCCTGTGCTCGGGGCACCTACAGTTTGAATGACTAGAAGAGATAGCAAAACCTTTTCAAATCAATACAAGATAAGGTGACTCAGAATTAGAACGATACCAGATAAGGAGTAAAACGAATCCTAATGAGATTTTCTTAACTCATTTTTAGGTTCAAAATAAGTTTTACAAACACTAGACTCAACATCGACCAATAGCAAGGGTTTCCTACAGGCAGTCCTGCTCTGATACCAAAAACTTGTGGCGACCCCGGAATCCAGAGTTATACATAAGTGTTATGTGCTCTTAGACATGATAGCCGAGAGTTACTGGGTTACCAACCCCAGGCAGCATTGCACTACAGGCGTGCCGGGAACACCGGTCACACAAAACCCCTCGGAAGACTACCACGCTAATCATAATCAAGAATGCATAACAGAGAATCCTAGAATCTGGTTAAGCTGTCGGACTCATGCTACGTGTGTCACTGGTCATGCTACGTAACCGAGGGTCCCTGGGGTTACCACTCCCAGGCCGATGCTCATCGGCAGGCGTGCTCGGAATGGATCATCGGCACACAACCCCTCAGCTGCGCCATAACACGGGCATAGCCAAAACTTCATAACAAAGAGCCCAAGAACCATAACCCTTCAACCGTGCACTTTATATCCATACACGCAACATGCACGGGATGGGTAGCGGTCAACCGGTATAAAGCAGACTCTACGACATGAAGTAGAACAAGGTATATATACAAGAGTTAGCTTTACACACAGAGGTCTTTCGACCCAACATTACATCATACAACGGAAAGCGAATATGTTGCTATTCAACAAGACTTGCAAAAGGCCTAAGAGGCCAGAAATAAGCAACGGGGCTACATAACCTACAAGTTCCAGGCTGCCACCTGGGAACCCCAAGCTACTCGTCAATGTCATCGTAGAAACCACTGTCGGAGTGTTGAACTTACCTGAACCAAAAATAGCAAGAATGAGTACTCGAGGTACTCAACAAGACTTAATTAACTTATTATATATCTGCTTATTCAGAGAGTTTGCATGATGGTTTATTTGCGTAAAGCCATCTTTATTTTGAAATCAAGGGAGGAAAAGAAGCTCGTGTAATAGATCTTTTAAAAGGAGGTAAGAGAGCAACAACTCTAATTCTGATGACCAAGTAGCATCTTCCGAAAACACCACCAACATCTCTCCATGTTGGCCTTTCTATATTTAAGTTCATGTTCTCTATGATCTCGTCCAGTAATTCCAAGTCGTCCATAACCGTGGACACGGCTATTCGAATAGAATTAACCCTGCAGGGGTGTACAACTTTACCCACACGTACCGCCCGGCTCCTTGCCATGCAATTTAGCTCTCTTCCTGGGAAAGCCAGCAGAGTGGGAACGGTTACAACCTTTACCTTGCGTAAGCCTATCCATGGATAATGTCTGCTGAAATCAAGGTTCTGGGCTCCAACCCCCTCGACCGCGGCCACGATCATATGAACGCCCGAACTATAGAACCCACAGATAGATTACGCAAGTTAGTTAGTCGATGGGCTTTCCTTTAAAGGCCACGTGTGATTGCACGCTTAGTCTTGGATCAAGGTACGAAAACTCAAGGTCCTAGGTCGGTGAGAACGAGACAAACACCACACCATACCACTGTGGCCTCTCATCCACGCCTTTTAGTCATTTTAATCACATAACTATGATCATTTCACTTCATCCACATACCCGCTTCGTTGGCAGATTCAATTCATCAACCGTATGCGGTAGAGATAACAACTATGCATGGCTAAGCAATGTGAGGCTTTGGCGATTCACTCAAGCACTACCTACGGTTGCTGGGAGCAGTGGATCAGGGTATTTAGGCGATGCAAATATATAGGAAAACTCTATCTATCCACCAGAAATATATATTGGAATCGCATGCACTATACAAGAAACTGAAATTCTTTAAAATCACATATATATATGAGCAGATAAGAGGTTATGCTTGCCTTGTTTGTCGAAAACAAGATATAGATATTCGAAAATCTTCTGCTTGACCTGATCATTGATTGATCAAGTATTCTTCTTAGGACGTTGGCGATCTTGATATCGTATCCACGTCCTACCGAGAAGAATGAAAACACCGGAAAAGGAAAAACAACACTCAACCATGGCATCGATGCAATGCGCATTCAAGTATGTATGACATGACAAATTATGGAATTTGATTTAAACCCTAGAACATTAGTAACAATTTAAATGGGGTCCAAATACAACTAAATACAACATTTGGAATAAACCCCATAATTAAATAAAGTGGCATTTTAGTGATTCTAGACAACTCTTAATTATAGTTGTTCAAGCATGCATGGATTTGATACAAATAGATAGGATTTGTTTTTCTGAACATTTTGACATATTACTTGCATTTTTCTGATTTACAGATCAAAAGATATTGAGTTTACAAATTAAATCATTTTCTGAAAATTTCTGGAAAATAATAAAAGGAAGGACTGGCGTCATGCTGACGTCAGCAATGGAGCTGAGCTCCTGTCGACCACGAGTTCGCCGATTTGGAGCGTGAGGGGGCACGCACGAGGGCTCGTTGGATGCGTGAGGAGGCGAGTGACCATATGGTGGCGGCGCCGCTCCCTTTTGGTCGCCGGAGCTGCGTCGGAGATGAAGGAACGCGGCGGGCGGAGACACTCTGCATCGCGAGCACGAATTAGTGTGAGGGAGAGAGATACGAGGGGTCCAGGAGGATCAGAATCTCACCAGGAGAACGAGGAGATGGTCGGGGAGGTCGTGTGACGCCGGAGTTGACGGAATCGAGCACGGCGAGGCGGTGGCCGGACGCGGAGAAGAAGACCCCGCACGGGCGATTTCGGCCATCCCAGCACGCGTGACTCGCGAGGGAGGAATATGAGGCGCTGGCGGAGCTGCTGGCGACCTTCGATTTAGCCGGGAAGGCGCGAGACGACGGCGCGACGCGGCGGCCGGCGAGCTAGGGTTTCGGTTTTTCTCTGGATTTCGTGAGAGAGGACGAGAGAGAGGAAGGGAGGACACACGAGCGAGGGAGAAGGGAGAGTGCGAGGTGTAGACGCCTTCTCTAGGTCTTATCCTCGCATGGATGCGGCGAAGCAGGAGGTGGCAAGGTACGGTGTCGTTCTTGTCCTTCTGGCAAAGGTTGAAGATGACCATTTTCCAGAAAACCCCCTGCCTTCTTTAATTTTACAAATATTAATTTACAGAAAATAGTTGAGTTTTTTCCTAGGAGTTTTAAAATGTCAATAAATTACCCAAAAATTAATGTGGCCTTCTAATATGATAGAGAAGCCCCACATTTTTTTATTTTGAGTTTTTGAAAGTTTTGAACCACCTTTGAAAATATAGCAAAGTTTAGGAAACTTTAAGGTTTTATTCTTTAATTATAATGCAATTTTTTCTTAGTGCAAAAATTAATGCATGACATGACATGATTAACTATTTAACTTAGTATTACAAACTTGGGTTGTTACAAATATGGTTCATTCGTTAACCCCATGTGATGGACAAGTTCTAAGCATAAGATTTATCCTATCTCAAGCCATTGCAACATGTTCATTTTCATTTTGCCTAAAAGAAAGGATATTGTTTCTATTTTGCAAAATTTTAACAGGTGGGTAATACTTCTTAATGAAAGCTTCTTTTAAATCATCCCAAGTATTAATACTATCAGTAGGTAGTGAATGCAACAACTCTTTAGCTTTCCCTCTATGTGAAAAAGGAAATAACTTCAGTTTTAGAATATCACTTTCAACATTTTTAAATTTTTGCATGTCACATATTTCAACAAAATCATGAAGATGCATAGAGGCATCCTCCATAGCACTACCACCAAATTGTTCCTTAGTTGTCAAGTTCAACAAACTAGGACTCACTTCATAACTCTCAGCTGTTATCTTAGGTGTAGCAATAGGCCTAGCAATAAATTAATCATTTGGAGTGTTTGTGTAGTCACACAACTTAGTTCTTTCTCCCATTGTAGCAAGTTTTTATGTGTTTTTTAATTTTTAATGAAAAAATGAAAATAAAATGACACTAAAACAATTTAAACCGAAATAACAAAAGTAAAAAAAAATGCATAACTGAAAATAAAAATAGCAAAACGAAATAATAAAAGACAATAACAAAACAAAATAAAATGCTTTGAAGGTAAAGATGGACGAGATGATGCTCACGTAGGTGTAGCCTCCCCAAGCTTAAGTCTTTGCACACGTTGGTGATGTTGACTTTGTTGTGAGATAACCTTCCACTAGCTTGCCAGAAAACAGTGCTGTTACGGGGCTAGTGGGATAATCCTCCTACTTCCACAATTCCCCGGCAACGGCGCCAAAAAACAGTCTTGACGGGCGTAAAGATAATACGCTTAGGTTGAGCTCCAAGTGAAGAGTTTGTAGATATGGAAGACTTGTTTTCCCCACAAGGGTGACTCGAGGGTTTATATCGAACTCTCGGGGAACTGTGTGTAGAAGATTTACCCTCTTGTCCTTCTCTTGATTACCTGCAAAACAAAACAAGATGTTTTGTGCCCTCAACCTCACCAAGTGGTTGTCAAGCACAAGGTGTAAGTAAAAGATATAGAAATTAATACAAAACAGAAATAAATATGCAATGGTGGTAAATAAAAGTGCAAGGATGGTATGAATGATATTGGATGATGTGTTTGTGGTTTGTATGGTGTTTGCAAGATGTAAATGTATTTTTGTATTTTCGGATTTAATAATGGCAGAAAATGTAAAGTGCAATAAAAGTGTTGGAAAGGTGTTTCTTATGATTAAAAATGGACTGGGGTTCATGGTTTCACAAATGCACTCTCTCTTTTATATTGTGGTAGATAATGGAACATAGGAATTGACATATGAGATTGCAACAAGACAAGCTATTAATAATATGGGCATCACGTCCTAACACAGAGATCATTTGGTTATTAACCTCTCTTATACTCCACCAAGATGCGAACTAAATCATAACACCTCAGTAATTAAGATAAACAGAGTATAGCTTTAAGTTCAATGACATGAAGTTTAAATAAGAACATGCTAGATCTAGTCATGGTGATAGTGGCAATGTCACCCACATACCCCCGGTAGCATGGTATTTCCTTTATCCCTAGTGAGGCAACAAAGTAAGGTAAAAACCCAAGTGGATCACGGTATTGCTGTCAACTTACCACAAAACCACCCCCCGTTACTCCAACTAATGCACACGTTCCCCCTCACACGCTCTCATACACATGTTGGATCAAAACACATAGGCAAGAACGGGGTACATAATATGCATCTACTTTCATAACAAAGACATAATATTGGCAATCATCACAACATATATCAACTTAAGAGATCCACCACAAAGGTATTACATATATGACCATAATCATGTTCAGCAGCTCATATGGCACTAATTAGTGAAGCTCAAGCGAGAGGAGAGATACATAAGTTACTTCCACAAACCCATAGTCCAGGGGTGGACTACTCCCTCTTCATCATGGAGACGGTGGAGAAGTCGTTGGAGAAGGTGGAGACCACACCGGCAGCGCTCCGCCGGAGTTTTCCCCCTCCAATCTGCAGCTCCAGGTCTCTGTTTCGTGGTTTCTGTGTTTCTGCGGCGCTCCTCTCCGAAAGGGTTTGGGGGGGCTATTTTAATAGGCGTTTTTAGGTCAAGACGAATCCACGGAGACGAAGATCGACGGCATTGGAGCCACGAGGCTCCATATGGGGGGCCCCACGCAGCCAAGGAATCTGGCCGCGTGGGCCCACCTATCTTGGGCCTCAGGCCTCCTCTCGTGCGCTTCCTTGGCTCCTACTCCTTCTTCCTTCCAAAAAATGATGTTCCATTTGGTGATGTAGAGCCCTCCGGTGATGATTCCCCTCTCCGGCAGGGTGCCGGGAAGAGCTGCAGAACCCTCCCGAACTAGGGTTGACGATGACGGCGGCTACGAGATGTTTCGTGGAATTCTGATCGTGTCTCTGATCACGGACACCGGGGATGCGAGGCACCCCCTTTGTAGATTCGGTAGGGGCGCGAAGGAGGCTGGAAACGTCTCCCGGGGGACGATCGTCGGACAAGTTCCTCTCTCACTCTCCGATCTCGACGTGGTATGCAAACAAGGAAAGCACACAGCGATCTACCCAGGTTTAGGCCGCCCAAAGGCTAACAGCCCTACTCCTGCATGTCTGGATAGATAGTTGGATCATGTTGTGGCTACAATGGTGTTCTCCGGCGAGATACCCGGCAGGGTGACCCGACTAGAGGAAGGGGGAGTACAGATCCTTGCCCGGAGGAGATCACCTTCCTTCCCTTCCTCCTTCTAGCCTAGCTTGCTGGTTCTCTTCTACCTTGGATCACCGGTGGGTTCTTGACTAGAGCTTGCTTACTCCTTAAGCTAGCTTGAGCCGGTCCTCCTCCTCCATGCCCTTGGTCCTCCTTTTATAGGGAAAGGGGATACCATAGAGGTCATGCAAGGAGCGTGGGGGGTTCTTGGAGGGAAGCAACCCCTCTCCGTGGTGGAGAGGGCGTCGTGGCCTCTTCTCCTCCAAGTATTCGTCTTCGGATGGTTGAGTCCTCTGGCACCTTTGGGGAAAGCAGCTGGCGCGGGCTGACAGTGGGTAGGTGGTGTCCCCTGGCCGCGCCTTGCTTCCCAAGTTTTCTGGGGGCTTCTACCATCCTCTGGAAGGTGGTGCAAACCTTATCTTCTCGCCGTACGGTCTTGTACCCGAGAGGAAGCTCAGCCCCGCCGAGGACTCGCGCTCTCGGGGTCCTTGGTTCCTTCCGGGTCGCAGGAGGTCCCGGGGGTCCTGTGCACCCGGGAGGTCTTGTGTGGCGCGGGTGCGCCCGCCAGGCCTTGCGTCGAGTCTTGGCCTTGTTCATCCTTGTGCTGGGCCCACAGGCGGTGGACCCACTTAGACAGCGCTAGGGGAACCCCATGTTCCACTGCTGCAACAGTAGCCCCCGGGCATGGTCCCGGCGGCTTCGGTCTTCTAAGGCTACCGGGGACATGACCAAAAAAGTCAAAATGGGTCCGGCGCCTGGTCATCCTTGTACTGCTGGGTGGGGCCCGCCGAGTTGAGGTAGAGGCGAGCCCCCGAGCCTTGTCGACTGAGTCGTGCCAAACGTTGCAGTTCGTGCGGGCTTCGGTCGTGGTCGTGTGCCCAACGGTTGTGCCGCGCCGAAGTCGGCACGTCCCCTTGATCCCCAAGCTCTTCTTGGGGCTCCTTCCTCCAGTCTCCAAGTTCTTCTTGGTAGTCCTGGAGGCGTACGGCTTGGCGATACTGCACTTGCATCCCAATGCTGTGCGGATTCTTGCCGTCTTCGCTTACGCCTGTGAGGCGTTCGTGGGCGTCAGGCCGTCGGTGGCCCTGTTCCGCCACTTCTTCGTCCCCCGCCTAGGCAAGTCTAAGTGGATCGCTGGGGGCGTCACCTTCCGCCTTCGAGACGGCGTTGATGGTCAGTTCCCAGAGATGATCACAACGGGGCCCACGGGGCAGTGGACGAACGAGTGGTACTCCATCCGGGCGCAAATTGCGAGCATTCACCTGAAGACTCCGTGCTACCCGGCGCAGCGCCAAGCCTACTCCAAGAAGTTGAGCCCCCAAGACGGCGCTTTGTCCGAGGTGGTCGCCAGATTGGCTTTCCTCCGAGAGAAAGGAATGACGTGTGCCATGGTCGCAGCGGATTTCCTTCGCAGGGGGGTCGCTCCGCTGCAGCATAGGGATCTTCCGGTCTGGCAGATTCACCTGGCGGGTAGCAGCACCTCCGGGCAGGGGTTCCAAGTCCCGGAACCCAGCTGGAGGAAGATCCTGGGGGTTCTACCGCCCCGGTCACCGACGGCCCTCCCGAGCGGCATCCTGCCCTTGTTCGAGGACCCTCTTGCTGATGAGATCATAATCTCCATGCCGAAGTGCAACGAGTACGGTCTACGGGATACCGCGACGATTGAGCCTCCGCCGGTGCCCAAGGACCAAGGGCTGCTGGGCGACGGCTTGCGGGCGTCCGGATGGGCGCAAGGGGATGTTTCCCTGGAGGAGCCTGGGGATTCCGAATGGGAGAGTGACGGTGAGTCCCTGGGGGTCCCTGCCTGAGGTGCGGGGCCGCGCCCCGCTGAGCAGCCGGTTCCGCTGAGTTCTCCGGGAGAGAGGGGTTCTTCTCCGGTGTCTGTTGACCTCCCTCTCCCAGAAGCCAGTGATGAGTCTCGCGGATCGGGTGTCCGGACGCCAGGTGTTTTTGAGGACCTGGCGGCGAGAAACTGGTGCTTCTCCAGGTCCAAGAGGAAAGACAGGTGAATTTCCTGCACTGGTGACTTCACTTTGAACGAGGTCGTACGCTTGCGGGACTGCCTTAAGAAACTCCTTTTTGTTTCGCGCAGGGACCAGTCGCCTGAGGCCTCCAGTAAGCGCGCCCACGGGGGTGAAGGAGATGGCGTCGAAGAGGCCGAAAAGTCCGGATCGGTCCCCGGGCTTGTTTTGGCTCCGGTGGTCCCGGCAGTCTCGACGGGGGGAGCTCAAGACTCCGAAGCCCCCAGGGAGAGGCGTGGCGTAGATCCCCGGGGACCTTCCAGCCTGCCAAGAGGTGACGCTCTTCCTTGCGCCGGAGACCCGGAAGAAGAGGTTCCCCCCAAAGGTCGTGGGGGAAGCAACGCGGGCTCGAGTCCCCCCATGGCGTTTACCGAGGTAGGAGAGCTCCTGGCGTACAACGGGGGCCAACTGCGCATGCTAGCAGTTCCTGCGACCCGCCACGAGGAGGAGCTAAAGTCTTGGGAGCGGAGGCTGGCGGCCGAGGCAGGGAAACTCGAGGCCAGGGAGCAGAAGTTGGCGGTGGAGGAGGAGCTGCTCTATGCCAGGGAGGATCGTATCTCCACTCGTGAGAAAGAGCTGGGAGCTCAGGCGTCCACGCTGGTCGAAGTGGAGAGGAAGTGCCTGGAGGGCAACTCGCAGCTGCGCCTGGAGGTGGAGTGGAGCGAACCTCGCCTGGAGGAAGGCCTGACGAGCGCGGACAACTGGGCCCAACGGGACCAAGCCTACGCAGACTGCAAGAGAGTCCGAGGTGAGCGGACCCAACAAGCTACTAGGGCGGATGGCCTGGCGCGTGAGGTCGTTGGTTTGAAAGAGGCCGTGGCCGAACGCGACGGGCAGCTCGAGCATATTGCAGCTTTCCGATCCGAGGAGAAGAAGAAGATCGAGGAGAAGGACGCCGAGCTTGCACAAGCGAAGGAGACCGCCAAATCCGCGGCACAAGCGGCGCAGGATCGCCAAGAGGAGTTGGCCGAGCGGCTGAGGAAAGCCGTAGAGGAGCGGGTCAAGGTGGCCGCGTCCAAGCGCGACATGATGAGCTTCCTCCCTGGGATGAGCGTTTCAGCGAAGAAGATCTCCAAGGAGCTGGCTGTGTTGCGCGTGCCCAGCCCCCGATGGCCTCGAGCAGTTTCTCTGCTTCCCTCAGGGGGTACCCGCCTTTCCTGACGCGCGTGGTGGAGCTCCTGGGTGAGCTTCGGTCCCAAGCGGCTGAGGCCGCTCGCCTAGCTGGCGAGAAGGCAGGAAGACAAGCGGTGACTTCCCTCGTGGCCGCCCTTCGGCAGCGTCGCCCGCGGATCTCCCTGTCCGAGGAGCTGAGCCATGTCGTTCCGGGAGCTGCGCCTCTGTCGGGAGTGTCTGACGAGGTGGAGAAGATCATGGAGCGCTTCTCTTGTGAAGATGGCTCGTAGGCTGCTGCTAGGTATCCTGAAACATATAGGATGATGACACCAGGTGTCGTGAACTGCGTCTATGTATCGCCGAAAGGCAAAACTTTAATGATTTCGAATGTAAACATCCTTTCCTTGTGCTGAAGTGTCTCTGTTGTACTCGTGGAGGCTTGACGCTCTTGGGAAGGGTTTTCCAGCCAGAGCGCTAACCAGCCGTGTACCCCCAGACCGTCTGGTGAGCCGACACAGGGCGCAACCCCCCGAAAAATCCATCGCTCCTGATTGCACAATCCTCAGCCCGCAACTCTACTGCCAGAGGGAAACGGACAGCAAAGTTGGGGGAGGTGCTGCCCCAGGTCTACGCCCGCGTTCGTTTTAGCCAAGGTACAAAGAAACAGAGCAGGCAAGGTAAAGGCACTTAGCTGGATTCGTGAAGTCCTCAGGTTATCTCGGTGTTCATTAGCGCTGCCGCCGTGGCGGGTCTTCTACGCCGTGTTTCGGGCGCAATTCTTTTCCTTCCGCTCAATCTTGCAGGGTTAGAGTCTTGAACCGAGATAACCTATTCCCGGGTATGACCTGTTGTGCTCTCCTTGGCACGGCTGTTACTAGCTTAAGCCGGTCCGGGGACCTCTTATTCTGTTCCCCTGGGAACCCGGCGATCACCACACAGGTGAACCGACTGGCTGGCGTAGTGGAGACGCCGATCCTGAGACCCTTATTTTTCTTCCAATACTTCGGAGGTTCACCACACAGGTGCTCCGGTTGCTGGCTGTCGTAGTGAAGACGCCGGTCTTGAGACCACTGGACTTCTTCTCCAGTTAGAGACCCTTCCGGTGAGAAGACCCGGGAATTATTGCTGACGTAGTGGAGACGCCGGTCCGTGGACCTTTTTCTCTTTTCGAATACACGGAGCCCACCACAAAGGTGATCCGGAGGCTTGCTGGCGTAATGAAGACGCCGGTCCTGAGACCGCTGGACTTCTTCTCCAGATAGAAACCCTTGGTGGCGAGAAGACCAGGAAATACTTGCTGACGTAATGTAGACGTCGGTCCTTGGACCTATCAGAAAAATCCCTTCCGGTAGCCAGTCCTCAAGACAAGAAAACCAAATCCTTTATATTCCATCTATTGATGCGGCAATGGTGCCGGTTCCGTAATTCCATCGGTGATCAATTTGGATTCTTCAGAAGGCACCCATTTAGTAATCCAATATTTCTGAGGGGGTGTGCTTAACCCAATCTGGATAGTCATCACGTGACCCGGGAGCTCCCATCGTCCGCACGGAGTATCTCCCGGTGAAAAAGCTTGATCCCAGACGGAAGCCGTGCATTGCGCGGGCTGCTTAGAGATTGGCACAGGGTTTCCCGGGGGATAAATAGTCTGTGTGGAGGCGTCGGAGAAAGTTCGGAGAGATCTCTCCTTCTTGAGCACTTGGAGATCTGTCTTAATCTTTCTCGCCGGCTTGAGGGGACACTCCCGGCTGAGATGCCCAGGTTCCCCACAAGTGTAACATTCCCCTCTGTTGTTCTTGAGATATTTTCCATTTCGGAACTGATGGTAGTCTTCCAAGCTGTGCCTATCTGACTGGTGGTACACACACCAGACTCCGGGCTTTCCGTCCTTCCTTGGAGGGATGCAGATCCCCTGTGGGATATGCCCGTCGACTTCTTCATTCGGCAGAGTTTCTTTCTCGGCCAGTTTCGGGACTCTGTCTTCTGGCGTCGCTTCCGCGGGCAGTGCTGTGGAGAGAAGTTCTGCAGCGGGCTCCTGTGCTTGCGGGGGAAGAAGGATCTCGGTGCCGGTGGGGAGATCCTTGGTTCCATGTTGGCGAAAGGGCTGGAGGCAGATCGTCGAAGAAGAAGAACTCGATGTGGATCTTGGTGAAGAGGAGCTCGACGCAGAACTTGACGAAGAAGAAGAACTTGACGAAGATCTCCGAGTTGATGAACACGAGATCAACGCTTGCGCCCCCTACCTGGTGCGCCAGATGTCGTGTCTCTGCTCACGGACACCGGGGATGCGAGGCACCCCCTTTGTTGATTCGGTAGGGCGCGAAGGAGGCTGGAAACATCTCCCGGGGGACGATCGTCGGACAAGTTCCTCTCTCACTCTCCGATCTCGACGTGGTATGCAAACAAGGAAAGCACACAGTGATCAACCCAGGTTCGGGCCGCCCGAAGGCTAACAGCCCTACTCCTGCATTTCTGGATAGATAGTTGGATCATGGTGTGGCTACAATGGTGTTCTCCGGCGAGATACCCGGCAGGGTGACCCGACTAGAGGAAGGGAGAGGACAGATCCTTGCCCGGAGGAGATCACCTTCCTTCCCTTCCTCCTTCTAGCCTAGCTTGGTTGTTGTCTTCTACCTTGGATCACCGGTGGGTTCTTGACTAGAGCTTGCTTACTCCTTAAGCTAGCTTGAGCCGGTCCTCCTCCTCCATGCCCTTGGTCCTCCTTTTATAGGGAAAGGGGATACCACAGAGGTCATGCAAGGAGCGTGGGGGGTTCTTGGCGGGAAGCAACCCCTCTCCGTGGTGGAGACGGCGACGTGGCCTCTTCTCCTCCAAGTATCCGTCTTCGAGTGGTTGAGTCCTCTGGCACCTTTGGGGAAAGCAGCTAGCGCGGGCTGACAGTGGGTAGGTGGTGTCCCCTAGCCGCGCCTTGCTTCCTAAGTCTTCTGGGGGCTTCTACCATCCTCTGGAAGGTGGTGGAAACCTTATCTTCTCGCCGTACGGTCTTGAACCCGAGAGGAAGGTCGGCCCCGCCGGGGACTCGCGCTCTCGGGGTCCTTGGTTCCTTCCGGGTCGCAGGAGGTCCCGGGGGTCCTGTGCACCCGGGAGGTCTTGTGTGGCGCGGGTGCGCCCGCCAGGCCTTGCGTCGAGTCTTGGCCTTGTTCATCCTTGTGCTAGGCCCACAGGCGGTGGACCCACTTAGGCAGTGCTAGGGGAACCCTATGTTCCACTACTGCGACACGAGGGGATTAAATAGGCGAAAGGGCGACGTCGGTGGAGGGCCGTGGGCCCCACACCACATCATGACGCGGCAGGGGGGGACCCGCGCCACCACCAGGTGTTGGCGCCCTGTGGCCCCCCTGTTGCCCCTCTTCGGTGTTCTGGATGCTTCCGGGGAAAATAGGGTTTCTGGCTTTTGTTTCGTGCAATTCCGAGAATATTTCCTTAACAGCTTTTCTGAAACCAAAAACAGCAGAAAACAGGGAACTGGCACTGTGGCATCCTGTTAATAGGTTAGTCCCAGAAAATGCATAAAAGTGATACAAAGTGTATATAAAACATGTAGCAATTGGTATAATGTAGGCATGGAACATAAGAAATATAGATACATTTGAGACGTATCATGCCCCTGGCGGACATGAGGTATCCCAGAATCTGTCCTGATGGCACGCCAAAGATGCACTTGGTGGGGTTGATATTGATCCGATATTTTTTGAGTGCAACGAAAGTCTCTCGCAAGTCGTCGAGTAGTGTCTTAGTTTTTCAGGCCTTAACAACGTTGTCGTTAATGTAAACCTGGATATTTCGCCCAATCTGCTCCTTGAGGCAATTCTGCATCATGCGCTGATAAGTTGCGCTTGCGTTCTTGAGCCCAAAGGTCATCTTCGTGTAACAGTACACGCCATGAGGGGTGATGAATGATGTCTTCTCCTTGTCTTCCTTTCTCATTTGGATCTGCTGATATCCTGAGTATGCATCCAAGAAGGAGAGACGCTCGCAGCCCGCAATCGAATCAACTATCTGGTCAATCTGCAGCAAAGGGTAGTGATCCTTGGGACAACACTTATTTAGGGAAGTAAAGTCGATGCACATGCGACGAGCTTTGGTTCCTTTCTTTGGTACGAGCACTGGATTAGCGACCCAGTCGGAGTTCTTCACTTCTCGAATGAACTGGGCGTCTAGTAGCCTGTCGACTTCTTGCCCGACAGCCAGTCGCTTTGGCTCGGAGAGTCGACGCATCGTTTGCTTGACTGGTTTTGCATCTGGAAATAAGTTTAAGGCGTGCTCGGCGAGTTCCCTAGGTATTCCTAGCATGTCAGTTGGGTGCCATGGGAACATCTTCCAGTGCTCACAGAGGAACTCGACGAGCGCGCCTTCCTATGCTTCAGTTAGACTTTACGATACGAGGACCGTTTTGGCCTAGTCCGTGGGGTGCACCTGATTTGCTCTTGTGTCGTTCTTTGCACTGAAAGAATTTTTTGAGTGCGGGTTTCTTGCTCTCAGGAAACAAGGTGCGGTTGTTATCCTTGGCAATCTCTACAAGCTGTTCTTGTGCGCAGAACGACCTTGAACTCGATGTTCTCCCGCCTGAAGTGATCTGCTTCACCAAAGACAACCTCGAGTAATATAGTACCCAGTGGATATACTGCTTTACCTGGCACTATGTCGTAGAAGGTGTTCTCTGATGGCTTCAGATTGGTCATCGACAGGATCATGTTGTGCAGCGTGCCAGCGAAGATAATATTGATGCCACTTCCTCCATCCATGAAGACCTTGCTCATTTTGAATCCTCCAATGAGTGCGTGCACTACCAGAGCGGCATGGCCTGGGCGCGGCACTCGCGGAGGGTGATCCTCTCAGGTGAAACTTATTGGCGTCTCAGACCCTTTGAGATATTCTGATAAGGCTGGCAGGGCCGTAGTTGCAAGGTGAACCTGGCGCGAGATTAGGTTTTGCCATCGGTTCGATGGACGACACTTTTGAATCATATACATTGCCCCCCGGGTCTGCGGGTATTGTTCCTGTGCTGCGGCGGATCCATCCTGGCGCTGTTGTACTTGAATTGCTCTCGTCATCCGCCACGCTGGCGGAGGTGGCGGTGCGTCGAGTGCGGGTAAGCCTGGTGCTTGTCCCAAGATCCTCATGGATTCAGATGTGATGATTTTGAAGTCGCGACAATCCTTCAGAAGATGGTTCGAAGTTAATTTACCGTCTGACCCCCTGTCCATGTGTAACCTGCACGGGTCGTTGAGTTGTTGAGCCGTATAGTGGTATGGACGCTGGTTGCTCCATTCCTGGCGAGGTTGCCAATCGCGTCTGCGGTTTCCGTCATCTCGGTTTCTGTCTTCGCGATCTCTATCGTCACGGGGACCGTCCCTGCGATTTTCTCCCAGCGGGTTATTATTTCGACTGCGATCATCAGTGAACCCAGCCGCGACTTGCTGGAGTCCATCTGACTCGTTGTAAGGGCGGCGCCTGTTGCGCCTATCGTTGTGACGACGTCCCCAGGTGCGCTGCTGGCCATCTGCTTCAGGTGACATGTGTCGTTCGACTTGGACTGAGTCCTCACCATCAGCCCATTTGTTAGCTATTTCCATAAGGTGGGTGATTGTTTTTCGGTCGTCTCGACCTAGTGCCTCCTGAAGGTCATTGCGCTTGACTCCCTGGATGAACGGAAATATACTTTTGTCCTCTGATATGTTGGCACCCGAATTCTTCATTGTGGTCCATCGTTGGATGTACTCACGGACTGACTCGCCAGTCTTCTGCTTGCAGGCTCGGACCTACAGGAACGATGCGGGTCGTTTGAAGGTGGAGCAAAGTTCTTGATGAAGTCGCTGCAAAAGGTGTCCCAAGTTCCGTATGAACTGCGGGGCAAGCTTCTGAGCCAGGCTCGGGCTGATCCCGTGAGCATCAACTGGATGTACTGCATGGCAGTCGTAGTGTTTCCTCTCTGGCACGCGACTGCCATTCTGTAATCCTCGAGCCAAGCCGAGGGTTCCTGAGTGCCGTCGTACTTGGGAGTCTCTGAGGTTAACTTAAATCTCTTAGGCATGCGGGTGTCGCGCACGGCGCTAGTGAAACATAGAGCTCCACAAGGCTCAACTTCGGAATTTGTGTCGGAGCTGCTTTGACTGGAACTGAGATTGCGACTGCGATTTCTTCGCTGATTTCTGCGTCTGTTAATTACGCTTTGGGCGATGACGTCTCGCGAGTTAATGCCTTCTTCCACGTAGTCGTGGTGGAATTGCTTGGTGCGCCTTCACTGACGGTGTTCCTCTCTCTCACGTCGCCGTCGAGTGGTTCTGTCTTCTTCCGGCTCGTCTCCGTCGCGTTCGTGGCGATGGCGACGCCGGGATCTGCTTCTTTCTGGTTCATCTGGGTCGCGCTCGTCACGATGACGGCGCCTAGACCTGCTCCCCTCTAGTTCGTCCCCGTTGCACTCATCACGGGGGCGGCGCCTGGGTCTGCTTCCTTCTGACTCATCTCTCTTGTTCTCATTGTGGTGAGGAGTTGTGTTCTCGGGTGGCATGTCGCCGTTTCCCCGAATGACGGTGTTGCGAGGCTCACGCCGTTGGCTGGTCCCTTGGCGTCGAGGCATACTGGTGTTGAGATGTGGCACCAGGGCAGTTCCGATTTGCCCTAAAGCGTTGATCCGAGCTCAATGGAGGGGTGCCCTTGGGTCGTTAGGAGGAGGCATCGTAGAGTGCAGGTATGTTGCAACTAACTGTCTCGCTGCTGCTGTCGTCTGCAGCACTGGATGTCATGTCTAGAAGGACGGACACCGGGGATGCGAGGCACCCCCTTTGTAGATTCGGTAGGGGCGCGAAGGAGGCTGGAAACGTCTCTCGGGGGACGATCGCCGGACAAGTTCCTCACTCGCTCTCCAAGCTTGACGTGGTAGGCAAACAAGGAAAACACACAGCGATCTACCCAGGTTCAGGCCGCCCGAAGGCTAACAGCCCTACTCCTACATGTCTGGATAGATGGACGAATCATGGTGTGGCTACAATGGTGTTTCCCGGCGGAGTACCCGGCAGGATACTCCGGCTAGAGGAAGGGGGAGGACAGATCCTTGCCTGGAGGAGATCACCTTCCTTCCCTTCCTCCTTCTAGCCTAGCTTGGTGGTTGTCTTCTTCCTTGGTTCGCCGGTCAGCTCTGGGCTATAGCTTTCCTATTCCTTAAGCTAGCTTCCGTTCGATCCTCCTTCTCCATGCCCTTGGTCCTCCTTTTATAGGGAAAGGGGATACCACAGAGGTCATGCAAGGAGCGTGAGGGGTTCTTGGCGGGAAGCAACCCCTCTCCGTGGTGGAGACGGCCACGTGGCCTCTTCTCCTCCAAGTATCCGTCTTCGGTGGTTGAGATCTCTGGCGCCTTTGAGGAAAGTTGCTGGCATGGACTGACACTGGGTAGGTGGTGTCCCCTGGCCGCGCCTTGCTTCCCAAGCCTTCCGGGGGCTTCCACCTTCCTCTGGAAGGTAGTAGAAGCCTTATCTTCTCCTTGTACGGTCTTGCACCCGAGAGGGAGCTCGGCCCCGCCGGGGACTTGCGCTCTCGGGGTCTCCGGCTCCTTCCGGGTTGCAGGAGGCCCGGGGGTCCCGCACACCCGAGAGGTCTTGTGTGAAGCGGGTGCGCCCACCAAGCCTTGCGTCGAGTCTTGGCCTTGTTCTCTCGTATGCTGGGCCCACAGGCGGTGGACCCACTTAGGCAGCGCTAGGGGAACCCCATGTTCCACTGCTGCGACAGTAGCCCCCGGGCATGGTCCCGGCGGCCTTAGTCTTCTGAGGCTGCCGGGGCTATGACCAAAAAGTCAAAGTGGGTCCGGCGCCTGGTCGTCCTTGTGTTGCTCGGTGGGGCCCGCCGGGTTGAGGTAGATGCGAGCCCCCGAGCCTTGCTAACCGCGTCGTGCCGCACGTTGCGATTCGTGCGGGCTTTGGGTGCAGTCGTGCTCCCAACGGTCGGCCACGCCGAAGTCGGCGCGACCCCTCGATCCCCGCGCCCGTCGGAGTAATGGGGGCGCGACGTGACGTGTGGGGTCGACCACTGGCCTTGACTTAGCGGTTCCGGAGCGACTGCCTTCTCCCCTTCGCCATTCTCCCCCCAAACCATCGCCTCCAAATCTTCGTCTCTCTCCACCGATTCCGCCGCTCGCCCTTCTCGTCTCCTTCGCCGCGAAGCCAGATCCGCACCGGCCCCACCTGATGGCTCCCAAGAAAGCCCGGCGGGGGGTGGCGAAGACGAGTAGAATGGCTGCGATGGAGCAAGCTTCTGCGGCAGCGGCTCGGGTTTCGCAAGCGTTGCAGTTCCGAGCGAGTTTCCTGAGGCCATGGGGCGCGTCCGTCGAGCTCTGTCTTCGCGCTTCCGAGGGGCAGAGGTGGTGATATTTCCTGGGCCGGAGGAGGGGCATACTGACAAGGTAACCACCTTTCACGCATTCTCTCTCGTGGGCCTCCTGCC
This sequence comes from Poa annua, assembly GCA_026929855.1. Lineage (NCBI taxonomy): Eukaryota > Viridiplantae > Streptophyta > Magnoliopsida > Poales > Poaceae > Poa > Poa annua. The sequence continues at coordinate 61,885,230 of CM049434.1, forward strand.
GCCCTTCTCTGAGTTTTTCTCAGCCGTACTAGAAGCTTACGGCTTGTCCATGATGCACCTGCACCCTCGAGCGGTGCTGATCCTTGCTGTCTTTGCCTACGCCTGCGAGGCGTTCGTGGGCGTCAGGCCATCCGTGGCCCTGTTCCGGCACTTCTTTCTCCCCCGCCTGGGAAGGTCCAGGTGGATTGCCGGTGGCGTAACCTTCCGTCTTCGAGAGGAAGCTGTGCGCCAATATCCGGAGATGCTCGCAATGGCTCCCCAAGAGGAATGGAGGGGAGGATGGTACTCTGTTCAGGTGAGCGGGCTGAGCGCCAATTTGCTGGTTCCGAGCTATCCTGCCATGCACTTGGCGCACTCCAAGAAGAAAAGCCCCCAGGATGGTGCCCTGTCTTCGGCGGTCGCTCGATTAGCCTTTCTCCGGGAGCGGGGAGTGAATTGCGCCATGATTGCGGGATCGGGGTTGGCCTACCGTTGTCGGACATTGCACAGGGTGATGTTTCTCCGGAGCTTCTGACGAGGAGAATGAGGATGAGCACCTGGCAGTCCATGAAGGAACCCGGGGCCCTCTCTCTGCTTCCCCGGCTGGCGTCGACTCGCCTGGGCGGACGATCTCTTCGAGCTCTTCGTGGGCCAACGGTTCTAACTTGCCGTCAGTGGATCTCCCCCTTCCGGAGGCCAGTGGTGAGTCTGGGGGGCAAAGTACGTCGACGCCTGGCGTCTTCGCGGACTTGTTGGAGAAGAAATGGGGCTTCTCTGCGTCCAAGAAGCGGGAGCGGTAAGTCCTCTGGTTGCTGTGACACCAAAGAGGGGAGGCCGCCCGTGATGTTGTTCTGATTTTTCATCTATGTCATGTGCAGGGGCCAATCACCCGAGTACTCCAGCAAGCGCGCCCGCGAGGATGAGGGCGGCGGCGTCGAGGATGCCGGAGAGTCCGTCGTGGTCCCCGGGCTTGTATCGGCTCGGCCGGTCGTTCCTTCGGTCCTCTTGGCCACTCTGGAGAGTGGAGCACAGGGACCTGGAGCCCCTGGGGTTGAGTGCGGCGTGGACCCCCGGGAACCCTCTGGTCAGCCCAGCGTCAGGGCTGATGCTCCTCCACGGGCTGTGGTCCCAGGAGGGGAGGCTTCTCCGAGCGGCCTTGGGAGAGTCAGGTCGGTCCGTGACTTCCCCACGGACCTCTCCAGCGTGGGAGAACTGTTGGCGTTCACAGGGGCTCGGCTGCGCCAGCTAGCAGCCCCCGTGTCCCATCGCGAGGACGAGCTGAAGTCCTGGGAGCAGAAGCTGATGGACGAAGCGGAGGCCCTCGAGGCCAGGGATGAGAAACTGGCCGCAGAAGACGAGCTGTTGAACGCTCGAGAACAGCGGATCACGGAAAGCGAGCGGGGATTAGAAGCTCGGATGGCAGCGTTGGAAGAAGCCGAGGCTAGGCGCTAGGAAAACGATCTGCAGCTTAGCCTGAAGGTAGAGCCAAGCGAGGCCAGGGCATGACGAATGTGGAAGCCTGGGCTCGCCAGGAGGTGAGCGATAAAGGCGAGCAGGTTTCCCGGCTTTCTGAGCGGATCTCCAAACTGTCACGAGAGCTCGAGGACATGAAACGCGACCGAGATATCGCCCGCCGCGACTTCTGCAAGGCTCGGGATGAGCGGGATAAGCAGAAGACCCTGGCCAACGGCTTGGCTAGTAAAGTTGCCACGTTGAAAGAGATGTTGGCTGATCGAGACGACCAGCTCCGTCGCATCGGAGTCCTCCGGGTGAAGGAGAACAAGGAGCGCGAAGAGAAGGACGCCGAGCTTGCGTCGGCGAAGGAGGCCGCCGGGTTTGCCAATTCCTCTGCCCAAGCCACCCGAGTGCGCCAAGACGAGCTGCTCGGGCAGCTGAAGACGGTGCAGGAGGAGCGAGATAAGGTAATGGCCACCAAGCGCGACCTGGTGGGCCTTCTCCCGTCTATGAGCGCGTCCGCGGAGAAGATCGTTCGGGAGCTCAGAGGGCTGCGGATGGCTCAGCTTCTGATCGTCTCAAGCTGCCACTCCAGCTCCTTCAAGGGTTACCCGGCATTTCTGGAGCGTGTCACCGGTCTCCTTGGCGAGGTCCGTTCTCAAGCGGACCAGGCCATCCGCCTGGCTGGGGGGAAAGCTGTTAGGCACGCGGTAACCACCTCATTACCGCCCTTCTGCAGCGGCATCCGGACATCTCCCTGTTCGCAGAGATGGACGAGGCCGCACCGGGGATGACGTCTCTCCCGGCGGTCGGTGGCGAAGTGGAGAAGATCATGGAGCGCTTCTCCCTTGACGACGATCCGTAGCTTGCTGGGCTCTCTGAAACACGCAAGACGACGATACCGGGTGTCGTAAACTGTGTTTATGTATCGCCGAAAGGCAAAACTTTTAGCGTTGTCGAATGTAAACATCCTTTCCTTGCACTGAACTGTCTCTGTTACACCCGTGGAGGCTTGACGCTCTCGGGAAGGGTCTTTCAGGCAGAGCGCTAACCAGCCGTGTACCCCAGACTGTCTGGAGAGCCGACACAGGGCGCAACCCCCCGAAAGATCCATCACTCCTGACCGCACAATCCTCAGCCCACAACCCCACTGCTAGAGGGAAACGGACCTCGGTGTTGGGGAAGGCGCTGTCCCAGGTTTACGCCCGCGTTCGTTTTAGCCAAGGCATAAAGAAACAGAACAATTAAGGTAAAGGTACTTATCTCGATTCGTGAAGTCCTCAGGTTATCTTGGTATTCAGTAGCACCGCCGCCGTAGCGGGTCTTCTATGCCGTGTTTCGGGCGGAATTCTTTTCTGTCTGCTCAATATTGCAGGAACAGAGCCTTGAAACCGAGATAACCTATTCCCGGGTCTGACCCGTAGTGTCTTCATTGGCACGGCGGTTGCTGGCCCGAGCCGGTCCTGAGACCCCCATCTCTTCTCCAATACTCGGAGCCCACCACGAAGGTGATCCTGCAGCTGGCTGGCGTAGTGCCGACGCCGGTCCTGAGACCACTGGACTTCTTCTCCAGATATGTACCCTTCCGGCGAGAAGATCCGGGAATTGTTGCTAGCGTAATGAAGACGCCGGTCCTGGGACCTTTTTCTCTTTTCCAATATTCGGATTTCACCACGAAGGTGATCCGGTAGCTGGCTGGCGTAATGGAGACGCCAGTCCTGGGACCACTGGACTTCTTCTCCAGATAAGAAATCCTTCCGGTGAGAAGACCCGGAAATGCTTGCTGACATAGTGAAGACGTCGGTCCTGAGACCCATCAGAAAAATCCCTTCTGGCGAGAAGACCCGGAAATGCTTGCTGACGTAGTGAAGACGTCGGTCCTGAGACCCATCAGAAAAAGCCCTTCCGGTGACCCGTGCTCAATTATAAGAAAACCAAATCCTTTATATTCCATTTTTCTTACTGATGCGGCAGAAAAGCCGGTCCGATAAATCCCAGCAGTGCTTGATTTGATCTCTCCGGATGTCAACCATTTAGATATGCACTACTTCTGCGGAGGCATAATTGATCCAGTCTGGATGGTCACTATGTGACCTGGAAGTTCCCACTGCCCGCCGGGGGTGTCTTCCGTGGCGAAAGTATGATCCTAGATGGAACCTGCACTTTGTGTGGGCTGCTGAGACATTGGTGGTTTGTTTTCATGAGGGTCGCTCGTCTGCGTGGAGACACTCGAGAAGGTCCTGAGAGGTCTTTCTTTCTTGGGCATCCGGTAGTCCGCCTTTGTCTTTCGTGCTGGTTTGATGGGACATTCCCGGTTGATATGCCCAAGTTCCCCGCAAGTATAGTAGTCCTCTCCATTGTTCTTCAGGTAGTTGTCGTTTCTGAACTGACGACAGTCCTCCAGGCTGTGCCTATCCGATTGGTGGTACACACACCAGACTCCAGGCTTTCCGTCCTTCCTCAGAGGGACGCAAATCTCTTGTGGCATTTACCCGCCAGTCTCTAGCAGATTTTCTTCCCCGACATGGCCAAGGATATCCGCCGCGGGTTGGGCTAGTGAGAGAAGTTCATCTGCACACCCCTGCGCTCATGGGGGAAGATGGATTTCGGTGTCGGCAGCGAATTCCTTGGACCCCTCCTTGCCGACTAAAGGACTAACGCATTCAGCAGGTGGAACGAACTTGATCCCAGGTGTCCGGCCTTCTACTGGAGGGGGAGGAGTCCCCTCAAGGATATAACCGAGGCCGGGGTATCGTAGGAACTCCACCTCCGCGTTCCTCTTCCGGGCCATGTCAAGCGCCCTGGGGGCCCCGAGGCGCGCCGGGAAGAGAAAGGCGAGTTTTGCCCCTGGTTGATGAAGAGGGTCTTCACTTAATGACGACGATCTTGAGAGCCGGCTTCGTTGCTGGTGGAGACCTTGACGTAGCCCTTGTGTCGGAAGAAGTGCTTGAGGTGGAAAGCGTTTCCACCGAGGAAGAACTCGAAGTAGATCTTGACGAGGAAGAACTTGACGTAGCTTGAGATCCAGACGGATCCAGCGCTTGCGCCCCCTTCCTGGCGCCAGATGTCGCGTCTCGAAGGACGGACACCGGGGATGCGAGGCACCCCCTTTGTAGATTTGGTAGGGGCGCGAAGGAGGCTGGAAACGTCTCCCGGGAGACGATCGCCGGACAAGTTCCTCACTCGCTCTCCGAGCTCGACGTGGTAGGCAAACAAGGAAAGCACACGGCGATCGACCTAGGTTCAGGCCGCCCGAAGGCTAACAGCCCTACTCCTGCATGTCTGGATAGATGGACGAATCATGGTGTGGCTACAATGGTGTTTCTCGGCGGAGTACCCGGCAGGGTACTCCGGCTAGAGGAAGGGGGTGGACAGATCCTTGCCCGGAGGAGATCACCTTCCTTCCCTTCCTCCTTCTAGCCTACCTTGGTGGTTGTCTTCTTCCTTGGTTCGCCGGTCAGCTCTGGGCTATGGCTTGCCTATTCCTTAAGCTAGCTTCCGTCCGATCCTCCTTCTCCATGCCCTTGGTCCTCCTTTTATAGGGAAAGGGGATACCATAGAGGTCATGCAAGGAGCGTGAGGGGTTCTTGGTGGGAAGCAACCCCTCTCCGTGGTGGAGACGGCCACGTGGCTTCTTCTCCTCCAAGTATCCGTCTTCGGGTGGTTGAGATCTCTGGCGCCTTTGAGGAAAGTCACTGGCACGGACTGACAGTGGGTAGGTGGTGTCCCCTGGCCGCGCCTTGCTTCCCAAGCCTTCTGGGGGCTTCCACCATCCTCTGGAAGCTAGTAGAAGCCTTATCTTCTCCTTGTACGGTCTTGCACCCGAGAGGGAGCTCGGCCCCGCCGGGGACTCGCGCTCTCGGGGTCTTCGGCTCCTTCCGGGTTGCAGGAGGCCCGAGGTTCCCGCACACCCGGGAGGTCTTGTGTGAAGCGGGTGCGCCCGCCAAGCCTTGCGTCGAGTCTTGGCCTTGTTCTCTCGTGTGCTGTTCCCACAGGCGGTAGACCCACTTAGGCAGCGCTAGGGGAACCCCATGTTCCACTGCTGCGACACTGGGATGCTGTCATCGTCAATCGTCATGAATCTCTAACGCATGTTTACGGGTCGTAGGTCAGGCCGCGGGCCGTTGGTCGGCATTGGCTCGGTACTGCTAGCACTCTGCTGTTCTCGGGTCTCCTCTGGTTGAACGTGATGAAGATTTGGCTGCCCTTCTCATGCTGTCTGAGTCAGCTCTCAGTTGTCGTTCTTCGAGCCGTCGCTGTAACTCGAGCAGCTCCAGATTTTTCTGGCGCAACATGTACCGGTAAGCCAGCGTGTCTTCCCTGGAGGATTCTGCTGGGATGGCTGCACCGTTGTTGATGACGTCATTGATCTTGTCCGCCATTTCGAGCATGATAGTGAGCTCTGTGTCGTCCTGCAGCAGAACTGTTATCAGGTACTGGATCGGTGGCTGCAGTGTCGTGCGCCGCCGCGGAGGCGACTGACCACCTGGAGTGGTCCTCGTTCCGGCATGAAGACTTGGCTTGGACGGCGGTTGCGCGCGTTGCGGCCCTCGTCGCAGCTGCTGCAGTCGTCGCTTGAAGACGAATCGACGCCGCGCAGTATGGCGACCACGTGGAAGACAACGCAGTCAGAGCAGTCGCAGGTGCCATCGGAGCCCCCGGCCGATGAGTCAATGATGGATGGAGTCGATGAAGACGCGGAGTCGATAACGTCCGGAGTCGGTGAAGATGCGGAGTTGATGACGTCCGGAGCGGATGCGATCGTGACTTCCGATCTCGAAGAACGGGGTGGGCTCGACACGTGGAGCGTGCCCCACTTGTTGACAAGGAAACAAAAATCCCCGAACATCAGATCCATACCTGAGTGTATCTCTGCGAATGCTGGTCGCGCGGATGCCGAGTGCGGGATGAAGTCGAAGGTGCCGAGGGTGTAAGGCTTCCGCAGATCCGGCGAGTTGCGAGTCGGTGAAAATTTGGATGATGAAGTCGATGAGGCCGCCGAACCCGTAGATCCAACGCCTGTTCTTCCCAAAGACGACGCCAATTGACGAGGTGTGATTACGTCAAATCCCATGGTAAGGTACCTAGGGTTTAGTCGGGTGGAAGATGATATGGTCGTTGGTGAATTCGGACTGCTGACAAGCAAGGATTTACCCAGGTTCAGGTCCCCCGGAGGGTAATACCCTACTTCCTGCTTGTCTGATTATTGCTCTTTGTATTACAATGGCGTCCCGGCGAGTCCAAGGCTCGCTAGGGTTTCTGGCTATCAGATTGCGTATCTTCTATCGTCCCCCTCCTGGCCCTTATAAAGGAGGCCAGGTCTCAGGAGTTTGAGTACGACTCGGTTTACAGATATGGTAAGTTCTAGGTTGGCACGGTTGCTCCTTTCTTGAGTCGCACTCCTTGTTCTTGGGCCGCCATAAGCCTTCCCTTGTAGTCTTGTTATTGGGCCACCAGGTGGGCCTTCCGTTGAGTTATACTTCATTGTACTCGAGTGGGTATACCCGTTAGGTATAACCACGTCAGGAGTCTAGTCGATATCTTGGCGCTTGAGATGTCCTTTATATAGAACCAACGCTCGCGCAAGTTTTGCACTGAGTCGGTCATCGGGACTTTGAAGTACCCCGACTTCGGTCGGGCCCGGATCCCAGGCCACCTGGGCCAGTGCCTGAGCCCTGCCTCTTCACGGAAAAGCACAGCCGGAAAAGTCCCCAGTGCGGTGCTATCCCCAGGAAGCACTCGCACAGGGTGATGAAGCAGGCGATATGAAGAATGGCGTTCGGGGGCAGATCGTGCAGCTGCACCCCGTACAATCCAATGCAGCCCGTGGAGAAAGGCATGGACGGGGAAGGAGAGACCACGAGGAAGATGGCCATAGAAGCATACCCGCTCATCACGGCGGCGGGCGTCGGCTTGACCTCGTCGCCGGGGATGCGGACGAAATCAACATCCATAGGCAGGAGGCCCATGTCGCGAATCTTGTCAAGCTATGCCGGCTCTTTAGAAAAGTTTCAGTTATATCTTTAGCAAATGGCTCTTTCTTTGAATGTTTATTAGTAAATTTAGAAAAGTTGAATTCAAGTTTTTCTCCAGCACACTTAATAAACACTTTCTCTTTAGGAAAATTAATTTCAGTACCAATAGTATGTAAGAAAGGTCTACCAAAAATGATAGGACAAAATGAATCTTGAGGACAACCAAGCACAACAAAATCAGCAGGATATTTTAACTTCCCAACTAGCACTTCAACATCTCTAACAATTCCAAGAGGACTAATATAATCTTTATTGGCAAATTGAATTGTCATACCTGTCTCTTCCATAATGATAGGATCAATGTCAGGCTTAATTTCAAGATAAAGGGAATATGGAATGACACTAATACTTGATCCAATATCACATAATCCATGATAACACGAAGTCCCAGTAGAACATGATATAACAGTCTTACCAACCTTGACCGAATTGCCTTTAATAACATTGGTAGCATCTTCACATAAATAAACATCAACATGATCTTCTTCATTTAATTGTGTAACACCCCAAAAATTTAATAGGAATTATTATATCAAAAATGTGGGCCAACAAAAACTTTTATGAATTAATGTGTGTTGATGTCTTATTGTTGCTAGTGATAAGTATTTCTTGTGAATGTGTTGTTTGTTAGCTCTACTTAAAAACTTGATGAAAAGAAAATAAACAAAACAAAATATAAAACAATACCAACAATATGGCACATGTCACCCTATTTTCCCCAAATTAAGAAATCCATTTATTTTCCAAACCAAATTTAGTGGAGTGACAATATGAACACTCCTATTTTATTCCCCACCATTTATCCTCTTTAAGTATTCAATTCAAAAACTTAAATTCAAATTTAGATTTCTTTCTTTATCTTATTCCAATCACAAAGTGTGCTATTTTGCACTTGCCCCATAAACAAACAAATAGCTCAACAAACCTTGATAAATATATGTGAAGCAAGTTATGAAAGAAAAATTCAAAAATTTGAAATTAAAATTGGCTCAGGCATTTCGCCGAGCACCTGGTGGGCGCCGCCCAGGGAACAGGCCGCCGGCGCGCACGTCACCGTGTCGGCGCGGTGGAAGAGGAGGTGTCGACGCCGAAGGCCTCGCGCCGTGCCCCCCCCCCCTCTCTCCCTCGCTCTCCTGCCCCCTTGGACACCGACACCGGCACCCACAGCACCCCGCCCCCTCCTGGCACGCGCCCGTGCCGCCGCTCGCCATGGCCGGCCCGCCGACACCGCGGCCGATCTCGCCGCCCCACGACACCCCGCGCCAGGCCCCCCCTCTCTTCTTCACCCCTCTGCTCCCTCTCCGCGCAGCAGAGCGTCCAGCAGCAGCCCGCTCCCGCAGCCCTCGCGCCATGCCGTGCACGTCGAGCGCCGCCCGGACACGCTCGCCACGGCCGTCCCCCACCCGAGCGCACGCAGCAGCCAACACGCCACCCCTCCTTGCCCATTCGGTCCCCCGAGCACCCCGCAACCTAGCCGCACCCCGTGCCAACCCTACGGCGAGCCGGCACGCCCTCGGGTGCCCCTGCGCCGCGTCCACCGTGCGCCGGCCCGCCGCTATTTAAACCACCCCGAGCCCCATTGCTCCACACACCACCATAGCCCCTCTCGCCTGCTCCCCTCCACTCCCCACTCACAGTACGCCGCTAGGAAGGGCAGAGCCGCCGCCGCGAGCCCTCTGTTGCTCGTGGCCGTGCTCGACGATCCGAGGTAGACGACGACACGGCAACGCCATGCCGTGGCCTCTTCTCTCTCTTTTCTTCCCTCCCTGGCCCTCTCCGTGACTCCGCACTGCTTCACCCTCACACGCCCGTCTCTTTCCTGTCCAGGGACGCCGTCGATTGCTCGCCGGAGTTCGTGCCGCGCCGCGGAAGGAGGAGCTCGACGCCGTCGCCGCCAGGAGCCTCCCCAGCCCGAGCCACCTCGCCCACGAGTTTCCCCGAGCCGCCGCAACCCTCCTGCACCCTCGCCACGCCCTCCCGAGCCTCGAGGTGAGCTATCCGTCCACCTCGCCGTCGCCGGAGCCACGGCGCCGCCCGGTTTAGGTCGTCGCCGGCGTGCCCCATCCTCGGCCATTGGATCTTAGATCCACGGTCGCGTACCGATTCGTTTAAATAAAAAGAAACTGACGAGTGGACCCCACCCGTCAGATTTTTAAACATTTCCCCAGCGCGCGCACTGTTTTTAGTTGAGACGCTGGCGAGTGGGCCCCACCCGTCAGTATTTTCAACATTATCCAGACAGGACCGTTTTTCTAATTTAATTTCTCTGGAAATTCCAGTACTGAATCCAAACTTTGAAATTCAATATCTTGAGAATTATAACTCCAAATAAAATAAATCAAAATGTTCTGGAGAGCTTATAAAATTGTCTAACCAACCCCAGTGGTTTCACCTCATTTGGATAAATAATAAAAATATAGTATTAAAAATGCCAAATAGGGTTTAAAATATAAACTTGTTTGTTTCTGATACTCTGTTAGGCAAAATTAGTTAAGACCAATTTTATTGGATCACATTTAGTCATGGTTAGTCACCCCTAAGAGGATTTAATTTTTAGAGCAACAGAACTTAATTAGTAGCTAAAACTTGATTATTAAGCTTCTGGATTCAAACCATTGTGTAGGGAGTTTGGTAACTCCAATTGACCCAAATCCAATTGTGTTGTCTTCTACACATCTATAGCTTTCTGTAGAAATTTAGTTTGTATTTTTGTGACCAACAGAACTAGAGATATGTAATTAAACATGCTCAACTAGTTTCTGACATAATTAAAGATATAATTAAATCATGGTTAGCTCAATTAAATTAAAACCAAATAGTATTGTGTGATATATGAAGTGGCTATTTAGAGCATTTGAGATTGTATTGTTGTGGTGATTGATTGAGTAGGTTAGTGATTGTTTGTATTTGCTTGATTGTGTATTAGACGAGAACGTTGCCGGATATATCGAGGAGGAAGGATTTGTGGAACCTGAAGATCAAGACCAGGATCACTTTGCCGAGCAAGGCAAGCTACTCTCTGAGCTTGCACCCTAATACATGCATCTATTTTTTTACAAAGTCATTTTAAAGCAAAGGTTTTTATAAAATCTTTTCAAAAAGTATATGGAAATTATTTTGCCACCCTATGTAGAAATATATGATAAATTATAGGATGGGAAAAAATAAAGATTGTTTTATTCAAAACTCCTTTGAAACCTCGTGTGGCTATGAAGCACCAAGATGTGGTGATGAATTGAAGAAAAGGAGAATGATGGTTTTGATAAAACGCACATTGTGTCTTTGTACTTACGTCAATCAGCCGATACTCTGCGCGACCACATTTACCCACATATGGGAAAGGGCTTAGTCATATAGTTTGCTCATATTAGTATGGGATACTTCATCAACGGAGATGACTCCGTTATGCATGAGGGGATGGTTTGATGACCTACCCCTGACCTGGGTCCTCGCTCAAACTCTATGAGTAGATAAGGAGGAGGATAGAAGGATGTCCCCTATACACCGCCAGATAAAACCTATGAGTCCTCACACTTAGATTCCGACGGGCTGGGTTAAGTGTCGATGGAAAGTATCATATGGGCAGGATCCTATACTAGAATGAGCAAAGGACAGACTAGGGTCGGTGACTCAACTTCGCATACACCTGGTATGGCGAGACGTGGCTGACACGATGAGTTATCGGATGGGTGTGGGAAAAGCGTGCTACCTCTGCAGAGGGTTAAAACTATTCGAGTAGCCGAGTCCTCGGATATGGACAGTTGAGAGACCCTACTTTGACCATGTGCAAGTTTTGGAAACAGTTTTGAGTTCTAAAAAGAAAAGGAGGTGGAGAATGTTCCATACACCTATACCAACGGATCGGTATGAGGTTGTTGGGGATTATGTACCATGATGATTTATGGTCGGAAAAGGAGGAGTTTTGGAGAAAACTAATAAAACTGAGATATTAAGAGTAGTCATAATCCTCTTATCTTCTTCAACAAAGATACAGAGATGTTTTAAATAAATAAAAGTGTGAAACTAAAGATGAGACTAGTGCACTCATGTTGGGGTAGTTTGCGAGTACATTCAAATGTACTCATACTAGTTTTGTCCCTGGCTATTGTCGTAGCCAGACTTCGAGGAGCACTACGCCCAGGAGGAGTATGGCGACATCTATGCCAACTGAGGATCTTCATAAGTCGACTGCCTGTCGGGTCATCACTAGGATTTGATGTCTATTACGCCTTAGCTTCCGCTGATTATTTTGGTTTGGCCCATGAAGGCACCTATGTAAGACTAGGTCTAAATGACCGTTTATGTAAGACTTTAATTCGGTATTGTATTGGATGTAAACTTTGGTATTCAGTTCGGATTATGTGCAACGACAGACTGATCACGGGATCGCTGTGTTAAATATAATCGGGTATTTCGGACAGCTAGTCCGGGGTCCCCACAAATTGTTTGATAACCAAAATTTGACTGTTGACTTCCACCTGTTCATAGGGCTCAAAACTTTTTTTGTTACTCTTATTAGTAACAGCAATAAAAAAATTCTCCTTAATTTTATTTGGATATGGAGGTGTTTCAACATACTCCTCAATTGTCACAGATGACACTGGTTCTATCTGTTTAATAACTTTAGGAACAACAATAGATTGTCTAACAGGTTCAACATAAACTTCAAATGCAGTTTTAGGAACACCAATATGATCAGCAAAAGATTTAGCTATCTCAATTATAACATAAGGATCAAGACCAAAATTATCACTCAGATTTTTAAACAAAGTAGAAGTAGAGAAGTGCTCTACACATGAATATTCAAAGTCCAAATAGGGTTCATTACCTTTATCAAGATCCCAATTACCAGTGTTCTCAGCAATAGTCTCCAATAAATTCCATGCTTCTTCTTCAATATTATTTGTAAAACTCGCACCAGATGAATTATCCAGAAATTCCTTTTGTTTCATAGGTAGCCTCACATAAAAGTTTATCAATATAATTTTCCTTATAAGATCATGACAAGGATTCTTGCGAAGGAGCTCCTTTAATCTCCACAAGCTTGAGTAATACTCTCTCCCAGATGTGGCCAGAAATTAAATATATAGCAGCGATTCTCGTAAGCTTCTTTAGGAGTGAAATATTTAAGAAAGAAAACCTTCCTCAGCACACTCCATTCATTTGTGACTTCCTCATCCAAAGACCTGAACCGAATACGAGCATTACCAGATAAAGACAAATATCATAGCTTCCTTTTTACCTGATCATCAGAATTACCATTGAGTCTAAATAAACCGCATATGTCTTCAATTGTCTCAACGTGTTCACGTCCCGACTTAGTTCCATCCCCTGAAAATGGATTCTTCATAACTCTCTTAACATGACCAATGGGAATTTTAAATCCCACTTTAGGTCTCTCAGGCACAGTAGTTTCTACCACTTTGGAGTGATAGCATAAGCACTTTCATACAAAGCAAGTTGCAAATCATGACGATTCATAAAAGGCATAGTAACAATAAGATAACAACAAATAAATTCAGCTTCCAAATTTCCTTAGCAAAATTCTTACCAATAGCGCTACGCTCCCCGGCAACGGCGCCAGAAAAGTATTTTGATGACTCCCAAGGGCAGGAGATCAACTGTAGTACCTTTCGATTAGAAAAGGTTGTCGAACCCACGAGGAGCTGAACGTATTGGTTAGCAGGAATGATAAATAAAACAATGAAAGATGCAAGTGTTTTTGGGATTTTTGGTTGTATAGTTGCAAAGAGAATAAAAATGCTGGAAATAAATAGTGACAGTTGAAAGCTCTCAAAGAGAAAAGCCCAATCCTCTATGTGGCAAGAGGACAAGCTCCAGTGATGTGTGTCTTAAATGTTGAAAACGTTCCTGGGGGCGGCATGGATATTGCTAGGCATAGAGATTTATTAAACAACACGTTGAATATATTGTCAAGTTTTAATCTTCTTTTGGACAGAGCCGTAATTTAGGTAAAGCTAAATAAATGAACGAAACCATCTTATGATGGGTCTTGTGGCCAAGTAAATGACTGCACAAGAGTTATTAAGACATAAATTCCCACCATAGCCTTAAACTCTAAGGTCCCCGATATTAACCCTCATAATGCAACTTCCTGACTTTGCCTCAGGTTTACGTGTCCTCCCTCATTCCATTGCAAAACGGTGTTCTCCTATGAACCCATATAGGTGAAGTGATGTGCAGTCGACGTTCGCACATCCCCATCATAGAATCACATCAAAAGATAAAATTAGGTAAAATACCAACATATGTCATATATAAATCATTGCCACCTCATCCTATGCCCTCAGGAACATAGGGGAACTACTCACAACGTGCAAACATGATAATATTCAGTGGCATAAGTCGTACAACACAATCTTAAAATATAACTCCACCACCAAATAATGACAAGTACTCAATCAAAAACATGAATAGGAGCACAAAACAAGTATCTAGGGTATAGCAACTCTCAAACTACGAGGGGGACGGAGATGATGATGGAGATGGTGTTGGTCTTGGTGATGGTGATGATGGAGACGCCTCCTCCACGCCTAGGAGGAGAGGTGATGACGACGACAATGATTTCCCCATTCTCCAGAGCTGCAGAGCAGCAGGATCTGACTCCCCTCGGAGGGAATCAGGAGTTTCGCCGCCACCGCGGCCTCGGATGGACTAGGGAAAAATTAGGGCGTAGGTTTTTGGGCGAGACGAAGGTGTGCTAAAAAGCCCCGAGCGAGGAAGTGCCCGAGGCGCCAGATAGTGGGCCCCACGCGGCCAAGGAATCTGGCCGCTTGGGCCACCCCGTTTTGGCCCTCGTGGTTCTTCATTCTTCGATATTTTGCCCACTGTTGTTCTCCCGATGAAAAACCAACTGTGCAATTTTCCTTTTTCCATTTGGGTCTCTGTAGCTCCTGAAACATTTAAAACAAGAAAAAGGAGGTTTTCTGCCTCCCAGAAATTAAATACCAAAAATAGGGACTTTGTATGAAAGTCCCGTAAATCATCTAAAACATCCAAAAACATTGATATAACAATGCCGATAACATTCTAATATGATAATACGATTTATAAAATAATGATATAAAATGCACGTATCAATTCCTCCAAGCTTAAACCTTTACTCGTCCTCGAGTAAGTAAGGACATAGATCATTACATGCATGAATGGACTTATGGTTGATAAATAAATACGGGCATTGTATCATCATCATGTTCAGTTGTAATGCAATATTAATGAACTAAAACCCATACACATGAGGGCAACATAAGTAGAAGCTCTAGCAATCACCCCTTACTTTTTAGCATAATAAATAACAATTATATGTTGGACAATTGAATCATACTCTTTTGCCTATGCATTTGATCTTATTTGCAAGCATTATACTATTTGATACTTTGCTGAAATTCAAAGACAAGATAAACTCTCATGAATAAGTAGTTAAAAGAAGACAAATAACAAGATAGATATGATATTGCTTATCACCTTGCTTCTCTAGTAACTAGTACAAACTTTAGTCATGGATATTACAATCAAGTTCGTATGCTCAACACAACCTTTGCATCACACTTTTCATGGCTAACCGAATCCTCGGGTGCACACCTCTTCATTCACTTTTCAAGAGCATAAGTATTGAAATATCCATGATCATTAATTTGCTCAAAGATACTAGGGTCCAACAAGAGTGTTTCATATTCTTTTCATTAACCTTCCTAACTATTTATTCTACAAGACTACATCTTTACTTCATACTATTATTCTTCATGTCATGTTGACTTATTCTTTTGCTTATTCTATTGATGAGATAATTCTACAATTGTCCAACATACTCAAGTTAAATAAATTCAAGGCAAGATTTGACTAAAACTTCTAAAATATACCACGCTCATTTGCATGAGTGTTACCCATAAATCTGCAAAACAACAGACTCATGGATGACACCATACTTTAATATTCATTGATAAAACATAAGAGGATACATGATAATGCTCCATCAGCTCACACAAGCCTAAAAGAGATTGATAACTAAACAATAAAAGCAAAGCACACCATGACTCGATAGATATGATAAACTGGTAAAGATAAAGACTAGGTGAGACTGTCCCAACCATAGTCGTTCGTCTTTGGTTCCTCCTCCGGAAGGTCTTCTTCTTTGTATTCTTGCTTCTCAAAGTACGCAGCCCACTCTTCCTTTTTCCACTGGTAAGGTCTCCCAGAGTGGATAGAGATAGGTGGATCATTATACCTCAGGATATCACCTTCTGCAATCTTCTTGAAGCGTTCTTCATACTCGTAGTTCTGACACTCCATGTCCCACATCAGGCATTGGAACCTCTCCAACTTCCAGACGACGTTCTTGTGGCTTTCTTCCAACTCCTCAAGCCTCTTCTCGTACTCTTCAACTTTCTTCTCCAAACCAGCCAGCTTCTCCTCTGCCGTGATGGTGGTCTTGAGAGCCTTCACCTCCTCCACGAACAACACACCCTCCTTCAAAGACAAGGTCTTCATAGGGGCCATCAAGGAGTTGAGGTAGTGGTTCTCAATGCCTCCCTTTGTGGAGTCTTCTCCCTCTTGGTTGGATCCGAAGCTCGACATTGCTAAACCCTAACAGACAGAAACAACCAAAACAAAGATCGCTCAAGAACGCTCGGTGCAAGATTAGATCGGCGGAAGGGGGTATATATTGACAGTTTTTAGGGTAGACGAAGCGTCGGAGTTGAAAACGAGACGGAACGAGACTCCGAGGGGCAAAATGGGTACGCCCACGCGGCCAAGGAATCTAGCCGTGTGGGGTGTTCCCTTCCCCTCCTCGGGGCTCCGTTCCTTCCAAGTTTCTTGTCCCACACTTTAATTTCCATAAAAAATGATCTCCGTAAAATCTTGTGCAATTCTGAGAAACTTTACAATATAAAAGATACTTATTATTGATTTAGGGTTTCTGAAACTGCAGAGTTTCTCTCTATTACCTGCTCCGGTGTCTTTAAGTTCAACTCTTCCACCATTCCGATGAAGCTCTTTTCTGCAATATAATGTTTAAGGCGTTGTTCATTGACCACATAAGGTTTACCTTTCATGAAACCCTGAAGACGAATGGCTCCTGAACGGTACACCTCCTGTATCACTAACGGTCCCTGCCATTTTGAAGTTCACTTTCTTGCCGAAAACTTGAAACGAGAGTTGTATAATAGAACTTGATCACCTACTTTGAATTCTTTCCTCTTTATTTTCTTATCATGCCAAATTTTAACTTTCTCCTTAAACAACCTAGCACATTCATAAGATTCATTTCTCCATTCCTCAAGTGATGACTCCCAAGTGCAGGAGATCAATTGTAGCACCTTTCGATTAGAAAAGGTTGTCGAACCCACAAGGAGCTGAAGGTATTGATTAGCAAGAATGATAGATAAAACAATGAAAGATGCAAGTGTTTTTGGGATTTTTGGTTGTATGGTTGCAAAGATAATAAAAATGTTGAAAGTAAATAGTAACAGGTGAAAGCTCTCAAAAAGTGAAAAGCCCAATCCTCTATGTGGCAAGAGGACAAGCTCAAGTGATGTGTGTCTTATATTTGGAAAACGTTCCCAAGGGCGGCATGGATATTGCTAGGCATAGAGATTCATTAAACAACACGTTGAATATCTTGTCAAGTTTTAATCTTCTTTTGGACGGAGCCATAATTTAGGTAAAGCTAAATAAATAGACTAAACCCTCTTATGATGGGTCTTGTGGCCAAGTAAATGACTTCACAAGAGTTATTAAGACATAAAGTTCCACCATAGCATTACACTCTAAGGTCCCCGATATTAATCCCCCATAATAATAACTTCGTGACTCGGTCTCAGGTTTACTTGTCCTTCCAAGTCTCCCTCACTCTATTATAATACGGTGTTCTCCTATGAGCCCATATAGGTGAAGTGTTGTGCAGTCGACGTTCGCACAACACCATCATAGAATCACATAAAAAGATAAACTCTAGACGTATGTAACAACCCAAATTTGTAATACTAAGTTAATTAGTTAATCATGTCATGTCATGCATTAATTTTTGCACTAAGAAAAATTTGCATTTCAATTAAAGAATGAAACCTTAAAGTGTCCTAAACTTTGTTGCATTTTAAAGGGTGGTTAAAAACTTCAAATATTCAAAATAAATATATGTGAGGCTTCTCTATAATATTAGAAGGCAACAATAATTTTTGGGTAATTTATTAACTATTTTTAAACCCCTAAAAAAATTGCAGGACTTTCTATTTTGAAATATCAGGGACGTTTCTGTAAATTTATAAAACTCAGGGGCTGTTTTGAAAAACTACCTTTCTTCTTCCTTTGTCTTCTGCCACGATGGCGGGATGGCAAACAGGCCGTGGCCGTGCCACCTCTTACTCTCCTCCTGTGCGAGGATAAGCAAGGAGAGGCCGAGTCCTGTTTCCCCTCTCCTCATTCTCTCTCGCTCGCCTCTCTCACCGTTCCTCTCCTCTCCTTTCCCGCAAGCGACCGAGCCGCTGCCGTCGCCGGAATCGCGTCGCGCCGCCTGTCCGCTCCTTCCCCTACGAATCCAAGCACACAGGAAGCTCTGCCGTCTCCTCCTCTCCCTTACCCTCAAGCCTCGCGTCCCGGGAAGCTCGGGAACGACCGCGCCGAGGTCGTCTTCTCCGCGGCCGGCCGAACGCCGTCGTGCCCCGATTCGCCGCCGTACGATTGCCCCAGCCATCCCCTACCATCTCGTCGCGCTCCTGGTGAGTCTGTGCTCCTCCTGGACCTTTTCCCCATCTCCCTCGCTCTCTAATGCGTGCGCACCGTGTAGGCCTACTCCGGCCGCCGCAGAACATCAACGCCGGCGCACCTCCGACGAACTTTTCCGAGCGGCGCCGCCTCCAGAAGGTCGCCTGTGGCCATGCGCATCCAACGCGCTAGGCCGCGCCTCTTCTCTCGCCCGGAATCGTCGAATCCGTGGTCGACAGGAGCTCAGCTCCATTGCTGACGTCGGCATGACGTCGGCATGTCGTCAGCCCTTTTCTTTTTAATGTTTTTTATAAATCCAGAAAATGATTCAAATTTGTAAATTCCATATCTTTTGATCTGTAAATCAGAAAAATGCAAGTAATATGTCAAAATGTTCAGAAAAGCAAATCATATCTATTTGTATCAAATTCATGCATGCTTGAACAACTATAATTAAGATTTGTCTAGAATCACTAAAATGACACTTTCTTTAATTATGGGGTTTATTTCCAAATATTATGTTTAGCTATATGTGAACCCCATTTAAATTTTTATCCATGGTTTAGGATTTAAATCAAATCGCATAATTTTTCGTGTCATACATACTTGAATGCGCATTGCATCGATGCCATGGATGAGTGTTGTTTTCTCTTTTCCGGTGTTTTCGTTTTTCCCCGGTAGAACGTGGATATGAGATCAAGATCGACGACCTCCAAAGACGAAGACTTGATCAAGTCAAGCTGATGGTTTCCAAAATCACTATATCCTGTTTTCGACAAACAAGGCAAGCATAACCTCTTATCTGCTCATATATGTGATTTTAAAGAATTTCAGTTTCTCGTATAATGCATGTGATTCCAATATATATTTCTGGTGGATAGATATATTTCTCCTATATATTTGCATCGCCTAAATACCCTGATCCACTGCTCCCAGCAACCCTAGGTAGTGCTTGAGTGAATCGCCAAAGCCTCATATTGCTTAGCCATGCATAGTTGTTATCTCTACCGCATACGGTTGATGAAGTGAAGCTGCCAATGAAGCGAGTATGTGGATGAAGTGAAATGATCATAGTTATGTGATTAAAATGACTGAAAGGCGTGGATGAGAGGCCACAGTGGTATGGTGTGGTGTTTTGTCTCGTTCCCGCCGACCTAGGACCTTGAGTTTTCGTACCTTGATCCAAGACTGAGCGTACTACCATGCGTGGGTTGAGGACGCCCCATCGACTAACTAACTTGCGTAATCTATCTGTGGGCTCTATAGTTCGGGCGTTCATAGGATCGTGGCCGCGGTCGAGGGGGGGGGGGGGATTCCCTGAACCTTGACTTCCGCACACACAACATATTGCCCATGGATAGGCTTACGCAAGGTAAAGGTTGTAACCGTTCCCACTCTGCCGGCTTTCCCAGGAAGAGAGCTAATGATCGGCAAGGAGCTGGGCGGTACGTGTGGGTAAATTTATACACCACTGCACGGTTAAATCTATTCGAATAGCCGTGTCCACGGTTACGGACGACTTGGAATTACTGGACGAGATCATAGAGAACATACACTGAAATATAGAAAGGCCAACATGGAGAGATGTTGGTGGTGTTTTGGAAGTTGCTACTTGGTCATCAGAGCTAGAGTTGTCGCTCTCTTACCTTATTTCAAAAGATCTGTTAAACGAGCTTCTCTTTCTCCCTCGATTTCGAAACAAAATTGGCTTTATGCAAAGAAACCTTCATGCAAACTCTCTGATTAAGCAGATATATAATAGGTTATTTAAGTCTTGTTGAGTACATCCCGTACTCATTCTTGCTATATTTGGTTCAGGTGAAGTTCATCACTCAGACGGTGGTCTCTACGATGACATCGACGAGTAGCTTGGGGTTCCCAGGTGGCAGCCTGGAACTTGTAGGTTATGTAGCCTCGTTGCTTATTTCTGGCCTCTTAGGCCTTTTGCAAGTCTTGTTGAATAGCAACATATTCGCTTTCCGTTGTATGATGTAATGTTGGGTCGGAAGACCTCTGCGTGTAAAGCTACCTCTTGTATATATATACCTTGTTCTACTTCATGTAGTAGAGTCTGCTTTATACCGGTTGTCCGCTACCCATCCCGTGCATGATGCGTGTATGGATATAAAGTGCACGGTTGAAGGGTTATGGTTCTTGGGCTCTTTGTTATGCAGTTTTGGCTATGCCCGTGTTATGGCGCAGCCGAGGGGTTGTGTGCCGTTGATCCATTCCGAGCACGCCTGCCGATGAGCATCGGCCTGGGAGTGGTAACCCCAGGGACCCTCGGTTACGTAGCATGACCAGTGACACATAGCATTGCTGTATAATTCAGAGGTCGAGTCCGACAGCTTAACCAGATTCTGGGATTCTTTGTTATGCATTCTTGGTTATGATTAGCGTGGTAGTATTTTGAGGGGTTTTGTGTGACCGGTGTTCCCGGCACGCCTGCAGTGCAATGCTACCTGGGGTTGGTAACCCAGTAACTGTCGGCTATCATGTCTAAGAGCACATAACACTTATGTATAACTCTGGATTCCGGGGTTGCCACAAGTTTTTGGTATCAGAGCAGGACTGCCTGTAGGAAACCCTTGCTATTGGTCGATGTTGAGTCTAGTGTTTGTGAAAACTATTTTGAACCTAAAAATGAGTTAAGAAAATCTCGTTAGGATTCTTTTTACTACTTATCTGGTATCGCTCCAAATCTGAGTCACCTTACCTTGTATTGATTTGAAAAGGGTTTGCTATCTCTTCTCGTCATTCAAAATCTAGGTGCCGTGAGCACATGTCGTGTTTCAACCCGTTGACCTAGTGTGGTGTTCTCTAGAGTCAGTGTGTGTTGTGAGTTCCTCCTTTCTCGTGTTGTAGCTGAGAGTTTTTCTTCCGTTATGACCTCTCTACTATGTGGGTTCCACATTCGTTTATTCTAGGCTTCGAGGTTTGCATTCACCTCGGATGTCTTCTTTTAGTTGCTTAGGTAATTCTGAAGCTATGAATGGCTTCTGGAAGCGACTTCGTGATTACTACACCGTTGTGTCCCTTGTGTCACTCCATTCTTTAATCCTTGGACCTGAACCGAAGGTCCCGGATTGTGCTTGATGGCAGTGAATCATGTGGTTTTCTAACCATTTGGTACTCATGCTATCAGTACATGATGGTGACCTTTAACCCAAGTTCTATTTTGTCATGTCTGAGGTAATCTTTATTCCTTACCACACCTCAGTTGGATGGTAACTTTTACTCTTCCAAAACTAGAGGTTCTGTCATGGAACCAAATGGATCAAGTCAAGAGAGCTTCTAGTGAGTATCACATCTATACTCGTAATTCTTCCGTTCCTCCTTTTCCAGCATGGATTTTACAAAAGAGTATTATCCTGTGCATCTACCCTAATCCCATGATTCTCCAAGATTCTTCTTTCTCTTCAGCTGCTTTCCAAACCTTATATGCCCTCTGGTAACCAAGTTGCAAATGTGTGTGGGAGTCTTCCATTGCACGATGCTCTTGTGGTTCATCAGAACACTCCATTAAGGGATGTCTAGTTATGTTCGTGTCGAAGCAAGATAGCATTTTCCTCTGTGGATATGCTATATCCCAAACCATTGATTTGATTATGGGCTATCTTCAAATGAAACTCAGCCCAAGGACTATCTTGATGGTGTGCCTAATTGTGATATTACATTATAAGTGCAGCCTCATGTCCTTTGGACTGACCAATACTTTTGTCACGTCCATACCATCTATGAGTTTATCTTCTTGGAGTATCTCAATAAGCTTGTTGTTGAGCCCATCGATAACATTCTTATTTCCTCCATAGTTCGAAGAGATTCAAACTGGATATTGGGCAATAGTGCTGGAAACTTGTAAGAACCAACTTTGTGTCACTGCAAAGTATGCGTTCTGGATGCTGGAAGCAACTTCCTAGGTTCACGTGCATTTGCAGAAAGATGTCGCCGTGAGTCCGTGGAAAGTTTTCTTTGGTTTCCTTTCGGGAACAATCTCCATCCGGTCATGCATGTGCAAATAACTGCTGAGATGGCAGGTTGTTACCTCCATTTCATTGGAAGTCCTCAATGCACAATGTCATAGACTGTCCATTCCAAGAAAAAGGAGAAGTTCAGGAATTTCCTTATCCTTTTCGATGCTTCCCAACAAGGACTGTCGTGTTTCGTTGCAAATTGTTCCTGCTGGTGCAATTGCTTCTTTGGAGTCGTGACCACATGGATCTTGCAATCCAGCTCATCTTTTGGAGCTTGACACAGTAGTCCCTCTCCTTGAGAATCTGGTGAGTCTGAAGTATCTATACACATAACCAGATCTGAATCTCAAGCAGAAATGACGGTTGGTGTTCGTCAAAGGTTCTGGCATAAGTCTCTTGTAAATCCGGTAAGGTTGATGTGGTGGTTGACACAATTAGCCGGAAGGCCTGATGCCATAATCCTTCAATTCAACAAGAACAACCACTCCTTGTGCGACTCTCGTGCTTCTTTTCAATTCCTGGACCAGATGGCTTCAATGGACAATTCCTGAAGGCAACATGGCAAATTATTAAGAGTGACATCTATAAACTCTGTGAAGACTTTTACAATGGTAATCTTAACATTGAGAGTCTTAATATGGGATTCATCACTCTGATACCAAAAGTGAGCTCTCCATCTACAGTAAATGAATTTAGACCGATAACTTTTCTGAATTGCTGTCTAAAGCTCATTACAAAGATATTGGCAAACAGATTGCAAAAGGTTATCCTAAAACTAGTTCATAAGAACCAATATGGATTCCTGAAAGAACGTACAATTCAAGACTGCTTGGCTTGGGCATTCGAATTTTTATACCAATGTGACTCATCCAAAAAGAAATTATTTTGCTGAAACTGGATTTCGCCAAAGCCTTCGACACTATTGATCATCTGGCTATGATTAAGATCATGCAGCAGATGGGTTTCGATTCTAGATGGCTAAGCTGGATGAACATCATATTCTCCTCCGGCAAATATGCGGTGTTGCTTAATGGCGTTCCAGGGAGACAGTTTTGGTGCAGAAGAGGAGTTCGCCAAGGGGATCCCCTCTCCCCTCTAATTTTGTTCTCGCTGCTGATTTGCTACAGGCTGCGATCAATAAAGCATATCATCAACAGCTTATTCAGGCACCTTTCCTTGGGAACCCG
This sequence comes from Poa annua, assembly GCA_026929855.1. Lineage (NCBI taxonomy): Eukaryota > Viridiplantae > Streptophyta > Magnoliopsida > Poales > Poaceae > Poa > Poa annua. The sequence goes on from CM049434.1 coordinate 61,908,582, forward strand.
TCTCTGGATTATCCAGTGATTCAATATGCGGATGACACCTTAATTATCATGCCGGCATGCACGCAACAACTCAGAACGATGAAGGATATTCTCAACAAATATGCTGATTCAATTGGATTACACATTAACTATGGTAAATCCATGATTATACCGATTAACTTGAATACTATGACTGCTACCGATTTGGCGGATATTTTGGGATGCACAGTGGGCCAAATGCCATTTACTTATCTGGGTCTTCCGTTGGGTACCACAAAACCTACGGTTGCAGAACTAATGCCACTTGTTCACAGAATTGAAAGAAAACTTACAGCTTCCTTCATGATGATGTCCTATAGTGGAAGAACTACGGTGATAAATACATTGCTCACTTCTATAGCCATGTTTCACATGTGTAATCTGCATATTCCCCCCAAAATCCTAGAGCATATTGAGAAAATCAGTAGGCATTGTCTGTGGAATAAGAAAACTGAGGAAGGAGAGAAATGCAACTCGCTTATTGCGTGGGATAAAGTTTGTCGACCAAAAGACAAAGGTGGCTTAGGAGTTTTAAACCTGAAAGTCCAAAATGAAGCACTACTTCTCAAATTCCTACACAAGTTCTATAACAAGGAAGATACTCCCTGGGTTCAACTGATCTGGTCCACCTATTATCAAAATTATATACCCCATGCATCTGATTCATGTGGATCCTTTTGGTGGAAAGAAATATTGAAACTTACCCCAATTTACAGAGGTATATCTACATGTCAAATTACTAAAGGAGATACAATCTTATTCTGGAAAGATAAGTGGATGGATGAGGTAGCTGAACTGAAACTCCCTAGGGCCTTTTCATTTGCCCTGCATGAAGACACCTCAGCGCATAAGTTCTTAACCTCTCCTACACTTGCCGACAACTTTCACCTGCCGCTCTCTCCTCAAGCACTGGATGAAGTTAGACAGATGCAGCTCGAAGCACAAAACATTCAGCTTACTACATTGGAAAATGATGTGCGGAGTTATGATTGGGGAGACAAAAAAATTGTAACCAAGAAATACTACCAATATTGCTTCAGGAATATTATTTCCCACAAGGCATTCAAGTGGATCTGGAAGTCCAAATGCACTGCAAAACTGAAATTCTTTTGCTGGCTTCTTTTCTCGGACATACTCAATACAAGAAATATGCTCAAGAGAAGACACTACAATATCCAATCAGGGTTCAATTGTATACTCTGCAATCACAATGAGGAAGAAACCCTAGAACACCTCTTCTTTCACTGTCCTTTTAGCACTCACTGCTGGTCGTTGCTGAACATATCTTGGCCTCAAACTGGTGACAGACTAGATCTGATTTCACATGGCAAGGTTTCTTGGAATAAGCCCATGTTCTTGAAAATTTTCACGGTGGCAGCTTGGAGCATTTGGAAGGAAAGGAATGATCTACTCTTCAATAAAAAACCTCCTTCACTAACGTCCTGGCATATTCGCTTTGATCAAGACTTTAGACTCCTTGTTCATAGAACTAAGACTGAACTTCACTCCTTTATACTCTCCTTCCTAGACAGCCTTTAAACTCTTTTTCATAGCCATGTAACTATCTACCCGGTAGGGCATGACCTGTAACCTTGTAAATATTCATTAATTGCTAATATAGAGGCAGTAGGGTTCTACCCTACTGTCATAAATGTCCAAAAAAAAACAGTCAACCTTCGCTTCAAACCCCAAATGGTACCTAGGACATCAAGGAGAACATCAAAATCAGTGTTGTAAATCTTTATTAGTCGATCCTTCAACCCTTATCTCGTGGCAACCACATCAGGAAGAAATACTCTCCATCGGCGATCTTCAACGTGTGCCTGATCAGTGTTCCCTGTACTCTTTGGACTGTACCTTAAGATCCAATCAACTCATTCGTTGTGTGAATTTGTCAGTCACATCAGGGCTCCGGACTTTTAATCATGTGGCAAGCGTCTTGCTATGCCCAAAAGGTCGAAGCCTGGATAAGTATCTTTCCTCGTAACCGTGTTTACCAACTTGAACCTTCAATCCTCCTTCTATTACCCTGACGTGTTTCATGATTGCCAGCTCACGAGTTGTTTATAAGCTTTCTTTTCATGAGTTGACCATGAGATACTCGATCCTCGCTGGGGTTCAAATTTTCCAGAGTTATTCCCTCTTACCTATAGTCTAGTTTGATGATGACCTCAGATGGAAGCCAATGAAGATCATCGTGATGGTCCAAACCAATTTCTTCGAGAAGAGAACCACTACGATGGAAAATATCGTTGAAGCTGGGTTAAACTATTCCCTCTCCTTTTCTTCTAGGAATCTCGGGACGAGATTCTTGTAAGGGGGGTAGAATTGTAACAACCCAAGTTTGTAATTCTAAGTTAATTAGTTAATCATGCCATGTCATGCATTAATTTTTGCACTAAGAAAAATTTGCATTTCAATTAAAGAATAAAACCTTAAAGTGTCCTAAACTTTGTTGCATTTTCAAGGGTGGTTAAAAACTTCAAATATTCAAAATAAATATATGTGAGGCTTCTCTATAATATTAGAAGGCCACAATAATTTTTAGGTAATTTATTAACTATTTTTAAACCCCAAAAAAATTGCAGGACTTTCTGTTTTGAAATATCAGGGACGTTTCTGTAAATTTATAAATCTCAGGGGCTGTTTTGAAAAACTACCTTTCTTCTTCCTTTGTCTCCTGCCAGGATGGCGGGATGGCAAAGCAGGCCGTGGCCGTGCCACCTCCTACTCTAGTCCTGTGCGAGGATAAGTGAGGAGAGGCCGAGTCCTGTTTCCCCTCTCCTCATTCTCTCTCGCTCGCCTCTCTCACTGTTCCTCTCCACTCCTCTCCTTCTTTCCTGCAAGCAACCGAGCCGCTGCCGTCGCCGGAATCGTGTCGCGCCGCCTGTCCGCTCCTTCCCCTACGAATCCAAGCACACAGGAAGCTCCGCCGTCTCCTCCTCTCCCTTACTCTCAAGCCTCGCGTCCCGGGAAGCTCGGGAACGACCGCGCCGAGGTCGTCTTCTCCGCGGCCGGCCGAACGCCGCCGTGCCTCGATTCGCCGCCGTACGATTGCCCCAGCCATCCCCGACCATCTCGGCGCGCTCCTGGTGAGGCTGTTCTCCTCCTGGACCTTTTCCCCATCTCCCTCGCTCTCTAATGCGTGCGCACCGTGTAGGCCTACTCCGGCCGCCGCAGAACATCAACGCCGGCGCACCTCCGACGAACTTTTCCGAGCGGCGCCGCCTCCAGAAGGTCGCCTGTGGCCATGCTCATCCAACGCGCTAGGCCGCGCCTCTTCTCTCGCCCGGAATCGTCGAATCCGTGGTTGACAGGAGCTCAGCTCCATTGCTGACGTCATCATGACGTCGGCCCTTTTATTTTTAATGTTTTTTATAAATTCCAGAAAATGATTCAAATTTGTAAATTCCATATCTTTTGATCTGCAAATCAGAAAAATGCAAGTAATATGTCAAAATGTTCAGAAAAGCAAATCCTTTCTATTTGTATCAAATTCCTGCATGCTTGAACAACTATAATTAAGATTTGTTTAGAATCACTAAAATGACACTTTCTTTAATTATGGGGTTTATTTCCAAATATTATGTTTAGCTATATGTGAACCCCATTTAAATTTTTATCCATGGTTTAGGATTTAAATCAAATCGCATAATTTGTCATGTCATACATACTTGAATGTGCATTGCATCGATGCCATGGATGAGTGTTGTTTTCTCTTTTCCGGTGTTTTCGTTCTCCCCGGTAGAATGTGGATATGAGATCAAGATCGACGACCTCCAAAGACGAATACTTGATCAAGTCAAGCTGATGGTTTCCAAAATCACTATATCCTGTTTTCGACAAACAAGGCAAGCATAACCTCTTATCTGCTCATATATGTGATTTTAAAGAATTTCAGTTTCTCGTATAATGCATGCGATTCCAATATATTTTTCTGGTGGATAGATAGATTTCTCCTATATATTTGCATCGCCTAAATACCCTGATCCACTACTCCCAGCAACCCTAGGTAGTGCTTGAGTGAATCGCCAAAGCCTCATATTGCTTAGCCATGCATAGTTGTTATCTCTACCGCATACGGTTGATGAAGTGAAGCTGCCAATGAAGCGAGTATGTGGATGAAGTGAAATGATCATAGTTATGTGATTAAAATGACTGAAAGGCGTGGATGAGAGGCCACAGTGGTATGGTGTGGTGTTTTGTCTCGTTCCCGCCGACCTAGGACCTTGAGTTTTCGTACCTTGATCCAAGACTGAGCGTACTACCATGCGTGGGTTGAGGACGCCCCATCGACTAACTAACTTGCGTAATCTATCTGTGGGCTCTATAGTTCGGGCGTTCATAGGATCGTGGCCGCGGTCGAGGGGGGGGGATTCCCTAAACCTTGACTTCCGCACACACAACATATTGCCCATGGATAGGCTTACGCAAGGTAAAGGTTGTAACCGTTCCCACTCTGCCGGCTTTCCCAGGAAGAGAGCTAATGATCGGCAAGGAGCCGGGCGGTACGTGTGGGTAAAGTTGTACACCCCTGCAGGGTTAAATCTATTCGAATAGCCGTGTCCACGGTTACGGTCGACTTGGAGTTACTGGACGAGATCATAGAAAACATGAACTGAAATATAGAAAGGCCAACATGGAGAGATGTTGGTGGTGTTTTGGAAGTTGCTACTTGGTCATCGGAGCTAGAGTTGTCGCTCTCTTACCTTATTTCAGAAGATCTGTTAAACGAGTTTCTCTTTCTCCCTCGATTTCGAAACAAAATTGGCTTTATGCAAAGAAACCTTCATGCAAACTCTCTGATTAAGCAGATATATAATAGGTTAATTAAGTCTTGTTGAGTACATCCAGTACTCATTCTTGCTATATTTGGTTCAGGTGAAGTTCATCACTCAGACGGTGGTCTCTACGATGACGTCGACGAGTAGCTTGGGGTTCCCAGGTGGCAGCCTGGAACTTGTAGGTTATGTAGCCTCGTTGCTTATTTCTGGCCGCTTAGGCCTTTTGCAAGTCTTGTTGAATAGCAACATATTCGCTTTCCGTTGTATGATGTAATGTTGGGTCGGAAGACCTCTGCGTGTAAAGCTACCTCTTGTATATATATACCTTGTTCTACTTCATGTAGTAGAGTCTGCTTTATACCGGTTGTCCGCTACCCATCCCGTGCATGATGCGTGTATGGATATAAAGTGCACGGTTGAAGGGTAATGGTTCTTGGGCTCTTTGTTATGCAGTTTTGGCTATGCCCGTGTTATGGCGCAGCCGAGGGGTTGTGTGCCGATGATCCATTCCGAGCACGCCTGCCGATGAGCATCGGCCTGGGAGTGGTAACCCCAGGCACCCTCGGTTATGTAGCATGACCAGTGACACATAGCATTGCTGTATAATTCAGAGGTCGAGTCCGACAGCTTAACCAGATTCTGGGATTCTTTGTTATGCATTCATGGTTATGATTAGCGTGGTAGTCTTTTGAGGGGTTTTGTGTGACTGGTGTTCCCGGCACGCCTGCAGTGCGATGCTGCCTGGGGTTGGTAACCCTGTAACTCTCGGCTATCATGTCTAAGAGCACATAACACTTATGTATAACTCCGGATTCCTGGGTCGCCACAACGTAATACCAACACATGTTATATATAAATAATTGCCAATTCATCCTATGCCCTCAGGAACATACGGGAACTACTCACAACGTGCAAACATGATCATATTCAGTGGCATAAGTGGTACAACGCAATCTGAAAATGTAACTTCACCTCCAAATAATGACAAGTACTCAATCACAAACATGAATACGAGCACAAAACAAGTATCTAGGGTGTAGCAACTCTCAAACTACGAGGGGACAGAGTGGATCACGGAGGTGATGATGGAGATGGTGCTGGTCTTGGTGATGGTGATTATGGAGAGGACTCCTCCCACGCCAAGGAGGAGAGGTGATGACGGTGACGATGATTTCTCTCTTCTCCGGAGCTCCGGAGCAGCAGGATCTGACCACCTCGGAGGGAATCAGGAGTTTTCGCCGCCGCCGCGGCCTCGGATGGTCTCTGGAAAATTAGGGCGTCCGTTTTTGGGCGAGACGGAGGTCGTGATAAAAATCCCCGAGCGAGGAAGTGCCCGAGGCTCCAGATGGTGGGCCCCATGCGGCCAAGGAATCTGGCCGCGTGGGCCCCCCTTTGGGGCCTCGCGGCTCTTCCTTCTTCGATCTTTTGCCCACTGTTGTTCTCCCGATGAAAAAACAACTGTGCAATTTTCCTTTTTCCATTTGGGTTCCTGTAGCCCCTGAAACAATAAAAACAAGAAAAAGGAGGTTTTCTGCCTCCTAGATATTAAATACCAAAAATGGGGACTTTGTATGAAAGTCCCCTAAATCATCTAAAACATGCAAAAACATTGATATAATGATGCCAATAACATTCTAATATAGTAACATGAGTTGTATAAATGATGATATAAAATGCACGTATCAACTCCACATGCTTAAACCTTTACTCGTCCTCGAGTAAGTAAGGACATAGATCATTACATGCATCAATGGACTTATGGTTGATTAATACATACGGGCATTGTATCATCATCATGTTCAGTTGTAAAGCAAGATGAATGGACTAAAACTCATACACATGAGGGCAATATAGGTAGAAGCTCTAGCAATCACTCCTTGCTTTTGAAGATAAATAACCATTGTATGTTGGACAATAGTACCATACTCTTTTTCAATGCATTTGCTCTTATTTGCAAGCATTATACTCTTTTGTACTTTGTTAAAATTTAAAGACAAGATAAACTCTCATGGAATAAGTAGTTAAAAGAAGAGAGATAAAGGGATGAATATGATATTTCCTATCACCTTGCTTCTCTAGTAACTAGTACAAACTTTAGTCATGGATATTTCAATCAAGTTCTTATGCCCAACACAACCTTTATCTCACACTTTCCATGGCTAACCGAATCCTCGGGTGCCCACCTTTTCATTCACTTTTCAAGAGCATAAGTATTGAAACATCCATGATCATTAATTTGCTCAAAAGATACTTGGGTTCAACAAGAGTGTTTCATATTTCCTTTCATTAACATTCCCGATTATTTATTCTACAAGACCACATCTTTACATCAAACTATTATTCTTCATGTCATATTTACTTATTCTTTTACTGTAATACCCCGTAGTTATAGGATCCGAGAGAGGGTAGAAATTAGAATTGTGCATTTTTCATCCATGCATGTTTTAAAAACCCGAATAATTTTCGCGCTTTTGTGCAAAGGGGAAAATGAGTCGATATCGACAAACGTCAGTGATCCCTGTTATGATCTCTGACAAGTAGTCGAGTGTTGTCGATGTACTCAAACCCTGGAGTGCAAGAGAGGGGGGAATTAAAAAAGAACTGAATCTCTCGAACTCTAAAAAGGAGTCTCGAGATAATTAGGAGAAAACATTTCAAATCTTATCTTCTCTCTATTCATACATCAATTTGAACAACTCAAATAACCAGGAATTTAATCATGAACTTGTTTGCAAATAAATAGATGGAACATGACCATCTCAAAGTCACAAATTAAATACACCCATTCATGCATTACATATTTACAAGTATTAAAGAATACAATTCACAAATAATTCCAAGCTACATAATTCACACACAATATATGAAGCAAAACATCTTTACCCATTTTTGCACAAACACCTCTTAACTCAAGAATTTGAAATACAAGTTTAAGAATTACAAAGCAATTCCCAGAGGGAATTTAATCATTTATAATAATATGAAATCAAGGTACAAATACATAATTACAACATTGGAAATTTATTACAACTTACAAAGGCCTTTACATGGCCGAATACAAAAATAAACTAAATCCTAGAATCTCTAAGTGGAAGCCTTGAATTCTTTAAGTCTTGAACCTGCAAAATAAACAACTAAAACAAAAGAAAGTGTTGGTTAGGATTAAAATGTTGTCAACACCATTGGTGTTGACTATTGTTAATAAAACCCTGACTTTACTTAACCAAAACTAAGGTTTGATTAAGTAACAGAAACCAAATGGAGTTGGAAATGCTTTAAGGCAACAAAAAGTGATCTGATTCCATTAGAGAAGGCAACAAATTGGGGCAAAGGCATTCCAGTGCTTAAATTAGCATACAAGAAAAAGGACAAGGCAACCTGCACTGGTTTTGAGATCATTTAGGAATCACAAGGGGCAAAGGCAGCAGCATTTCCAACTATTAGTAGCCAGGAATTTTAAAATAAAACCTGAGGCAACCAAAGAGCAGCAAATGGTATCACATTTGCCTATGAATTAGGCAAATGGACCCTGAAATCACTAAGCAATTAGTAATCTGCATAGTAAGACACCAGCAAGGTTAATCAAGCCATACCGACCTATTAAATTCCAAACTTCACAGCCAAGCAATCCAACACAAATATCTCAGAGGAGATAGGGGCAGTGACTCAGAACTTATCACCAAGGGGTGATGAACTGCGCATCAATTCTTATCACCAAGGTGAGAATCAGTGCAAGTTCTATCAACAAGGTGAAACCAAGTGCAAGACTTAGTCAACAAGGGCAGCTCGAGGAGAAGGTCCACCAGCAGTGAGAGAGAACTCAAATGCATTTAACCTGGAGGGAACAGAGTCCGTTCAGAAGCTGTTAAATAGACCCCAGCCGTAGGAGCAAACATCACACACAAACCTGAGCACAGCACAACCTCTGGAAATTATCCACACACTGTTCTTACTCAAGAACACACCAGACCATGTCTGGAACCTAAGCAATACAGCCACAAGCTTTTTCAGCTAGAACATACACCTTAGGAAATCTGAAGCAGCTAGGAGGTGCAGGCACAACCTCTGGAGCAAGAACCAACCCTACAGCCGTGTACAACTACACTACAACAGCAGGTTGATTCTTTATATGTGTGCAAGCATCACTGCAACATGGCAGTGTTATGCTTAGCAATCTCAGCTGGGTGTTGTCCAGAGAGAGGGAGTTGGAGAGGGTTGATTCTGTATTCACAGAACCAACTAAGCAACAAGTGTTGCTTGTGAAAAAGAGAGAGAGATAAGTGCAGTATCTGTTCTTTTACTTTAACACACACAAGTGAACCAGAAGTGCTTCTGGATTAACTTGTGGATGCATATAGATGCACACAAAGCATCTATGTGTATGGAAGAAGCACAGGAAAGCATCAGAAAAATACACAACTAAAACACACAGAAATAATGTGTAACTCCAATTAATGGAGGCATCAGCATTAAAACCATGTATTAAGTCATGTGTGTTTATACATCATGGCTTGATGCTCTAAAGGAGCACAGCTCAGTAGATTAATTAGCATCATAGCTTGATTAAAATTCAAGCTGAGAGGAGAGCTAGACAGAAGGAAGAGTGGTAGTTGCTGCTTGGCAACAATTGCTCAACTGCTAACATGATAGCAGGAGCAAGAAGAGAAAGTAAGGAAAAGAAGGAAAGCTTAGAAATGCAGCAGTGGTGTGATATACACACCAGAGCATCATCCACTGATGTTAATGCATTTTTAGCACCATAACAGTGTAGATGAACATCTAATTTGGACAAATGCCACACTGGCATGTCCAAAGAAGGTGCTATCTGGCATAAGGCACTGTAGTAGGAAGCAAGGAGCTTCAGTAGCAGCAAACAAGCACCAAAGTATGCTAGCAGAACACATATTAGTATCAAAGAAGCATCACAGAAGCACTAGGAGCACACTAATAGTAGTTGTATACCGTGAAGTGCAAATTGCACTCAATCCATGCGTTGGACTATCAGTAATATCACTAAAGAGCCCAAAATCATAGGAACAGCAAGAGGGAAACCCTAGAAATTAGGGGAACCCTAAATTGCTCACTGTTTGAGCATCGGCGGATCAACTAGGAGAGTAGAAAGATGAGGAGTAGACAGGAAGGTCACCAGAGCCACTAGGATTAGCAGGAGGAGAAGAACACTTACACGCGGCCATTGCCGTAGCTCCGAGGCGGCGAGGCAGTGCTCGTGCAACCTCTGGAGTGGGCAAGAAGCAGTAGAGGTACACAGCAACGCACCAGAGCACCGTGAGCAGCCCAGAGAAGCCGGCAGCGCTGCATAGCACGGCGGCGAGCACCGTCACCGAAACCCTAGTTTCGGGGATCGAGTTGCGCAGGCCCTCATCTGGTGGAGAAAAGCAAATCGAGCGGGACAGGAAGAGAGAGGGGAGAGTGGGGAGCATTTTGCCCCACGGCACGGCAGCAACGGCGGCCGGAGTTGGCCGGAAGAGGCAGAGGCGCGGCGGCGGCTGGTCGCCAGCGGAGTCGCGAGAGGAGGAAGGAGAGAGTACGGGAGAGAGAGAGAGGGGCTCGACCAGACTGGCTCGGTCGGAGCCAGGTCTGAGTCGTTTTGACTCGGTTCGACCGAGTCAGTCTAGGGGCATTTAAGTAATTTCACATTTTGTAAATTATACAAGATAAAATAATTATTTCTCACTGAAATAAAACCCTAAAAATACAATAAAAATATCCACACACATCAGAAAAATCCAAGGAATTTGATTATGATTTTTATTGAATTTTTGGAAAACTTTTGAGTGATAAAAAAATTCAAGGTTCCTTAAGTGGATAATCCTTGAAATACTTTCCAAAATTTATTTTCTACAAGTAAATAATCTTGGGAAAATTATTGAACCAGTTCAAATGACATTTTGAACATCATCCACAATTCAAAATATGACTGTCCAGTCACTCATCCTAAAAAATAAAATACACCAAGAAATCATCTTTAAAATTGGGGGATTTTGGGAAAAACATCTCGAATGCATATCATTTATGCGTAAAGGCATGCATTTGGATTTTTGAACATTGTCTCATATGGGCAATGATTTGGTTTTCAGAACACGAGGGTCCCAACTCGTCAGAAGCTTTAGACTGCACTACTTGTCAGTCTCAAGGCAAGTTTCATACTTGCATGTCCTGATTGATTATTTTACTACAAAGTATGTGCAAAATAATATCATTGCATTTCAAAAAGAAAAATCATTTTCGAATGATGTGAAGTGCTATAAATATTGTTTGGCGGGCGATGGAACCATGGATGGTACGGATATCATGGTGGAGGTTCCATCGTACGGAAAGTATATACCTAGGAATTAATCACCGAAGTTCCAGTGATCCTAGCGCCGTGTTGAAGTATCGGCCAACAGATTCACTATGGATGGGCTAGCTAGAGGTTCTTTCCTTCGGATGTATATCCTCGGCAGGCTATCTCCTGGTTGCGTCCGTTGCGGCGGCCAACAGCGTGGAACCGCATACGTTCCCACCTGACGGGGTGAATTGGAATAGTAGCTCGGGAGTGGTGGCGAGCTTGGTCTTAGTACCAGCTGGGCCATAAGGGGCAGATATGCATTGTGCCGGGGAAGGACTCCACATGGCTAGGTGCCCTGAACCCTGGCTATAGCACAGATGGTGTGCAAAGAGAGCATTTAAGGGCCAGGCTGCTGTTGGGTAAAGCGATACAGCTCTGCAGAGTCATAAAAAAAGAAACTGTGACCGTCACATCCTTGTTCCAGGAAGGAACCAGAGAACGCAGCGGGAAAGGCATCCCAAGTGATGGTTATGAACCCGTGGAGACTGGGAGCTTAGTTTTCTAAATTAAAATTGGACATTTCAAGAAATGTTTTCCAAAACATGCATATTCATTTTGACTTTTTGATCAAAATGGTAGATAGTGCATACCACTTATCTAAGCATAATGCTAAACTTGCTGAGTAACGCTGTTGCTCATTCGTTCCCTCTTTGCTCCCTTGCTTAGATTGTGAGGGGAATTTGGAGGTGGGTTACGGACTGTACCATACCAGCGAGGTGGACTATGAAGAGCCGGACCTCTCTGGAGCAGTGGAAGGTGTGGACTACCTGATCGCCTATGGAGCTAGCGACGACGAGGAGGAGGAGCCCCAGACTTAGAAATAGTTAAGGAACAGGGCCGAGCGATACTAGACTAGTACTACTTAGTGCTGAGCCCATGGTTCTTAGTTTGCTGTTATCAATAAGCCGGAGGTTGACATCTGTCACCTGGCCAGTAGTTGAGTTTCCACCTTTACAGGAGGAAGACGTTGAATCTTTTATGCATTTCTGGCTTGTAATATTTAGCAGTGTGGAATAAAGTGGACCCGCAATGTTTCTGTTGTACTACTCTGTGTGATGTAATATTTACGGATCAGTCCTTCCGTGGGTGTTATGTCAAGACTTGTACACTACATTATGCAGTGGTGTGATGGGTCACTATAGATGGTATCATAGCAATTGCTAGACCTTAGGTTGGAAACCTATTAAAGGGAAAGCCTGTAGGTATACGAGGAATATGATGTTAAATAAAAGTTTTAATTTGTTATGATTGATATTCACTTGAGAATAACAGTATCATGCAATTAAATCTTTTTAAATGATACTAATACGTTTCCTTGGTTAACAGCTAGGAGGGAAAAAAGAATTCCAAAGCGGTCTATCCGGGTGAGAGACGCGGAGTTGGGAAAGGGATTGTTCAAAGGGAATTGGGCTGAGATTCTGCAGCAGTTACTCACGTTTCTTGGTATCGGGACCAAGGTAGTTGTGAAGGTGCTGAGTTACTATGACGGGTCAGCCTTAGCCAAATACCGTGTGTCACTTAAGCTTCCAGCGGAGCTTAGGATGGGTCTTAAAATGCCTTTCGGTGAAGCAAAGAATATAGAAGCCACATTTCAGATTGCGGTGATTAGAGCCATCACTAATATTAGGACCGAGAAGAGTAAGCACCTAGAGGGCACCCTGTTTCATGCGATTCCTAGCACTCACTATCGCTTCGAGGCAGAGATAGACTTTATGTCTTTCATAAAGACTAATCCGGAGGATACAGCAGTATTCATAGAGAGTTGTGTCAGGCTCATCCGAACATATCACAAAGCGTTTGGAATAGTTGCGGAGGAAGTAGAGTCGATGGTAGAGCAGTTCTCGTGTCCAGAAGTTATTCAGGAGAAGAGTGATATGCTAAGTTATGAGGCAGCAAGGGGATTTACTGAACCACCATCCACACCACTTAGGATTGTGGAGGAAGTAGAACCTCAGACACCAGTTTATCCCGTGTGCGAGATGCCACAGACTAGTTATGTGTCGCTTAGCAGTGAGACTGGTGAGGAGACTAGTGGTTGGAGTGATGAGGAACCCTATGCAGGTACTCGGAGTGATCCTATCAATCTTCCGAGTGATCCAGAGGAGCAGGAGGTTACTAGTCGTACACCTAAGAGAGATGCGAAGTCAAAGATGAGAAACCGTGCTAGTCCACAGCAGTCTAGGGGAGAGTTTTCCAAGGGCAAAGGAGTGAACAAATCCAAGGGCGCTAAAGTCAAGCCTAAGATAGAACCAATTGAGGAAGCGCAGAGTTATTACTGCAACATGAATAATATGACCACTGGGTACGTTGGGGAAGGTGAGGATTTCGGTGGTGGAGAAGTTTGTGATGGAGGCGTTTATAATGGTGAGATGGAGGCGTACAAATACTTGAGTGAGTATTTCTCCATGACGGATATGACGCTAGAAGCTACCCCATCAGACCCAGAATATGAGCCACAGGTGGAGGTGAAGTTACCCGGAATTCTTAGAAGGACCAATCGTAATAGCCGGTGGAATTCGGGGAAGTATGCAGAAGAGTGAAGACTAACGGAGAGAAGCAGTAGATGTAATATATGTATCATACATAGTTGGTAATGCGTATTGTAAGGGTACGATAGGAATAAGTGAGACTGACTCAGTTTAGTGTTTGTTATCTTTATGTACCCATGTTTGTAACAGTACCTGTATAATACATGGTATATGTTTTGAAAACTCTGGTGTTATTGGATTTTCTTGGATCTTTGTTTGACTAGTACTTGTGCATGGAATAGGACTCAACGTGCATATGCATAATGTAACAATGAGTCTCGATTCGATGTTACAGGACTAGAGAATAATGGCGGAGGTCGGTGAGGAGAGTGACGTGCAGCGACAGGAAAGGGAGATGAAGGAAAAGCAAGATGCTGATACTGGAGGAAATCCACAACCAATGAGGCCAATTACGGAGCTGAATTTCATGCAGTATATGCAGTTAGTGGAAGATGGAAGACGTCGTGACCAAGAACAACAAAATAAGTTTCTACATGACCTGTTGGAAAAACAAGCAGGCCATACAAGGGATGAAGCTATCCGAGGAATCACACTATCTGATTTCCAGAATACAAAACCAATACCTTTTGCCAGAGCTCCAGAACCAATGGATGCTGAAGATTGGATATCAGATACGGAAAGGAAATTAAACACAGTAGGCTGCAATGATGAGGAGAAAGTAAGATATGCATCATATCTGCTAACTGGACCTGCCGCAGCATGGTGGGAAACCATCGTGGCAACACTACCTGAAGGGTATGTTGTAACCTGGCGGAGTTCAAGAAAAGATTTCGGGAAGCACATGTTCCGGAAAGTATCATGGAATTAAAAAGGAGGGAATTTGAGAATCTGAGGCAAAATGAATTACCCATCAGACGTTAGGTCAACATATTCAATATGTTATCTCGATATGCCTTAGATGAGGTGGATACAGAGGAGAAACGGAAAAAGAGATTCCTAAAGGGATTAAATCCTTTCATGAAAATGCAGTTGAGGCTGGCAAAGCCTAAAGAATTTCAGGAGTTAGTGGATTCTGCGATAACCTTGGAGGATGATTTTAAATCACTGCAGGAGGAAAGGAGGAAAAAGGCAAGGATGGAGCCTAAAAGATTTCAAGTGCAGAGAACACCACCAAATCTGCGTTTCAAGCCCAAACTAAGGCCTGAAGTCCGAAAACCATTCCAGAAGACACCACTGCCCATGAACCAAATCACCTGCAATAGTTGTGGTTTGCGTGGCCACTACGCCAAGGATTGTCTGAAACCCAAGATAGTATGCTATGGGTGCGGACAAGCTGGGCACATCAAACCAGACTGTCCAAACCGTCAGAATCAGCAGGTGGGACGTGGAAATGGAGGTGGAGATAACCGGGGCGTCGATGGATTCAAACCCAGAGGAGGTGGAATTGGGTCAAGCTCGGGCGGCCGCGGAAGAGGAAGGCCTTATGGTAGGCTGAATTGTACCAGTTTGGAGCAAATCAACAACACGGACAATGTGGTGATCGGTACGCTCAAAATCCTATCTAATCCTGGCAAAGTTTTATTTGATACTGGAGCTACTACTTCCTTTATATCACAAGAGTTTGTGGAAACATTTGGGATTAGATGTCAACCGCTAGAAGTACCCATATCGGTCATGTCGGCCGGGGGAAGAATCTTAGTTACACAGGTCAAAATGGATCAAGTAATTATGATCTGCGACCGTGTGTATGACGCCGATTTGCTAGTAATTCCCATGAAAGATGTGGCAGTCATCCTAGGGATGGACTGGTTATCGGATCATGGAGCTCAGATTGACTGTGCGGAAAAGACAGTGTCATTAAGAGGACCTGGAGGAACCAGAATAATTTATCAAGGGGACCGGCATAGTTAGATCAGGGCAGACTTACAGTTGAATTCCATGAAGACTGTGAGGATGGAGGAAATACCGGTCGTAAAGGAATTTCAAGATGTATTTCCTGAGGAATTACCAGGAATGCCACCCGACCGGGAAATAGAGTTTACCATTGATTTGATACCAGGCACAGCACCAATAGCTCAAACACCATATAAAATGGGACCAAAGGAGTTGGTACAGTTGAAGGAACAATTGGATGAGTTAGAGGCCAAAGGATTTATCAGGGAAAGTATATCACCGTGGGCAGCACCAGTGATATTTGTTGATAAAAGAGATGGAGGTCGTAGGATGTGCGGTGACTTTAGGAATTTGAACAACGTGACCATCAAAAATAAGTACCCATTGCCAAGGATTCAAGATTTATTTGATCAAGTCAGAGGAGCCGGTGTATTCTCAAAAATTGACTTAAGATCAGGATACCATCAGATAAAGATTAAACCTGAGGACATCCCGAAAACGGGATTTGTGTCGAGATATGGACATCATGAATACTTGGTAGTACCATTTGGACTGACAAATGCACCCGCAATATTCATGAATCTGATGAATAAGATATTCATGCCTTATTTGGACAAGTTCGTAATAGTGTTCATTGATGATATTTTGATATACTCGAAAAATAAGGAGGAACATGCCAGACATTTACGGACAGTGTTGCAGACACTACGGGAACATCAGTTGTACGCCAAGTTCAGTAAGTGTGAATTTTGGCTAGGCCAAGTTGAATTCCCTGGACATGTGATAAGTAAGCAAGGAATTGCGGTAAACCCCGAAAAAGTAAAAGCAGTAATGGACTGGGAAGTACCCAAAAATCCCAAAGAAATACGAGGATTCTTAGGAATGGCTGGTTACTATCGAAGGTTTATTGAAGGATTTTCAAAGATAGCCAGACCAATGACTCAACTACTCAAGAAAAATGCGAAATTTGAATGGAATGAGAAGTGTGAGGAGAGTTTCCAGTTGTTAAAAAAGAAGCTAACCACAGCACCAGTATTAGCAGTCCCAGAAACCGGAAAGGATTATACAGTATATTGTGACGCATCCAAGTTGGGAATTGGATGTGTGCTAATGCAGGATAGAAAGGTAATTGCCTACGGATCAAGACAGTTAA
Organism: Poa annua; assembly: GCA_026929855.1. Taxonomy (NCBI): domain Eukaryota; kingdom Viridiplantae; phylum Streptophyta; class Magnoliopsida; order Poales; family Poaceae; genus Poa; species Poa annua. Next base: position 61,925,268 of record CM049434.1, read on the forward strand.
AACCTCATGAGCTGAATTATCCAACACATGACATGGAATTAGCCGCAGTGGTTTATGCATTAAAACAGTGGAGGCATTTTCTCTATGGAGAAAAGTGTGAGCTGTATACGGACCATAAGAGTCTAAAGTATTTCTTTACTCAGAAAGAGTTAAATATGAGGCAAAGGAGATGGTTGGAGTTAATCAAGGATTATGACTTAACTATCAATTATACTCCTGGCAAAGCTAATGTGGTAGCAGATGCCTTGAGTCGAAAGGTTACTTGCAATAACTTAGAGATACCAGAGATGGCTCAAGAGTTGAAAAGGGAATTAGATCAAACGAAAATTGAGATCTGGAAAGGACCAGAGATGGGAAGTGTTGCTGCAATTCAAATCATCGGAGAAATGGATTTGGACTTACGACATGAAATTATCTGTCGGCAAATGGAGGATGAGTTCCTAAAAGAAGAAATAAGAAGAATTAAAGCAGGTCAGATATCAGAATTCAGTTTCAAACCGGAGGATGGATCTTTGTGGTTTCAGAAACGAATTTGTGTTCCAGATATTCCCAAACTCAAGGAAGGGATACTAAAAGAAGCACATGAAACACCCTACTCAATACATCCGGGAAGTACTAAGATGTACATGGACTTGAAAAAGATATTCTGGTGGAATAATATGAAAAGAGAAGTTGCTAAATTCGTGTCAGAATGCCATATATGCAGACAAGTGAAGTCGGAACACCAACATCCAACGGGAATGTTACAACCTCTACCTATCCCAGAATGGAAATGGGAGGAGATAAGTATGGATTTTATTTCCGGGTTACCCAAAACAAGGAATAAGAAAGATTCTATATGGGTAATAGTGGATCGTTTGACCAAGAGTGCTCATTTTATCCCGGTAAAGCAAACAGATGATACGGCGAATTTGGTGAATGTTTACATTAAAGAGATAGTCAGTAAACATGGAGTTCCACTAAGTATTGTATCGGATCGTGGTTCCATATTCACCTCGGCATTTTGGAAACATCTGCAATCACATTTAGGAACTTCTTTAAACTTTAGCACTGCATATCATCCCCAAACTGACGGTCAGACAGAAAGAACCAATCAGATTCTGGAAGACATGCTACGTGCATGTGTATTGGAATTTGGAGGATCATGGGATGAGCATTTGCCATTGGCAGAATTCTCATACAACAACAGTTATCAAAGTAGTATTCAAATGGCACCATTCGAAGCACTATATGGAAGGAAGTGCAGATCACCAATATGTTGGTTTGAACCTGGCGCAAATAAGGAATTTGCACCGGAATATATTAAGGAACAACAAGCCATTGTTGACATCATAAAGGACCGCTTAAAGATAGCTCAGAGTCGACAAAAGAGTTATGCAGATCTTAAAAGAAGACAGTGGGAGCCAATCGTGGAGGATATGGTTTATTTAAGAGTGAGTCCGACTAGAGGAGTGAAAAGGTTTGGAGTGAGAGGAAAATTGAGTCCCAGATATATCGGACCATTCCGAGTAATAGGCAAAAAGGGGGACACAGCGTTTGAAATCGAATTACCAGAGATACTATCACAAGTGCACAACGTGTTCCACGTATCCCAGTTGAAAAGATGCTTGAAACCACCTGAAGGACCTCTTGAAATAGAAAAGTTGAACTTGCAGCCAGACTTGACTTATGAGGAAGAACCGGAGAAGATTCTCAGGGAAAACTGGAAAAGATTAAGGAATCAAGCAATTAAATACTGTCTGATTCAGTGGAAACATCACACCGAGAGAGAAGCAACATGGGAAAAAGAAGAAGACCTTCGTAAGGATTACCCTCAACTATTCAGGTACCCGAGATATGAAACTTCGGGGCGAAGTTTAGTTTAAGGGGGAGATGATGAAATACCCCGTAGTTATAGGATCCGAGAGAGGGTAGAAATTAGAATTGTGCATTTTTCATCCATGCATGTTTTAAAAACCCGAATAATTTTCGCGCTTTTGTGCAAAGGGGAAAATGAGTCGATATCGACAAACGTCAGTGATCCCTGTTATGATCTCTGACAAGTAGTCGAGTGTTGTCGATGTACTCAAACCCTGGAGTGCAAGAGAGGGGGGAATTAAAAAAGAACTGAATCTCTCGAACTCTAAAAAGGAGTCTCGAGATAATTAGGAGAAAACATTTCAAATCTTATCTTCTCTCTATTCATACATCAATTTGAACAACTCAAATAACCAGGAATTTAATCATGAACTTGTTTGCAAATAAATAGATGGAACATGACCATCTCAAAGTCACAAATTAAATACACCCATTCATGCATTACATAGTTACAAATATTAAAGAATACAATTCACAAATAATTCCAAGCTACATAATTCACACACAATATATGAAGCAAAACATCTTTACCCATTTTTGCACAAACACCTCTTAACTCAAGAATTTGAAATACAAGTTTAAGAATTACAAAGCAATTCCCAGAGGGAATTTAATCATTTATAATAATATGAAATCAAGGTACAAATACATAATTACAACATTGGAAATTTATTACAACTTACAAAGGCCTTTACATGGCCAAATACAAAAATAACCTAAATCCTAGAATCTCTAAGTGGAAGCCGTGAATTCTTTAAGTCTTGAACCTGCAAAATAAACAACTAAAACAAAAGAAAGTGTTGGTTAGGATTAAAATGTTGTCAACACCATTTGGTATTGACTATTGTTAATAAAACCCTGACTTTACTTAACCAAAACTAAGGTTTGATTAAGTAACAGAAACCAAATGGAGTTGGAAATGCTTTAAGGCAACAAAAAGTGATCTGATTCCATTAGAGAAGGCAACAAATTGGGGCAAAGGCATTCCAGTGCTTAAATTAGCATACAAGAAAAATGACAAGGCAACCTGCACTGGTTTTGAGATCATTTAGGAATCACAAGGGGCAAAGGCAGCAGCATTTCCAACTATTAGTAGCCAGGAATTTTAAAATAAAACCTGAGGCAACCAAAGAGCAGCAAATGGTATCACATTTGCCTATGAATTAGGCAAATGGACCCTGAAATCACTAAGCAATTAGTAATCTGCATAGTAAGACACCAGCAAGGTTAATCAAGCCATACCGACCTATTAAATTCCAAACTTCACAGCCAAGCAATCCAACACAAATATCTCAGAGGAGATAGGGGCAGTGACTCAGAACTTATCACCAAGGGGTGATGAACTGCGCATCAATTCTTATCACCAAGGTGAGAATCAGTGCAAGTTCTATCAACAAGGTGAAACCAAGTGCAAGACTTAGTCAACAAGGGCAGCTCGAGGAGAAGGTCCACCAGCAGTGAGAGAGAACTCAAATGCATTTAACCTGGAGGGAACAGAGTCCGTTCAGAAGCTGTTAAATAGACCCCAGCCGTAGGAGCAAACATCACACACAAACCTGAGCACAGCACAACCTCTGGAAATTATCCACACACTGTTCTTACTCAAGAACACACCAGACCATGTCTGGAACCTAAGCAATACAGCCACAAGCTTTTTCAGCTAGAACATACACCTTAGGAAATCTGAAGCAGCTAGGAGGTGCAGGCACAACCTCTGGAGCAAGAACCAACCCTACAGCCGTGTACAACTACACTACAACAGCAGGTTGATTCTTTATATGTGTGCAAGCATCACTGCAACATGGCAGTGTTATGCTTAGCAATCTCAGCTGGGTGTTGTCCAGAGAGAGGGAGTTGGAGAGGGTTGATTCTGTATTCACAGAACCAACTAAGCAACAAGTGTTGCTTGTGAAAAAGAGAGAGAGATAAGTGCAGTATCTGTTCTTTTACTTTAACACACACAAGTGAACCAGAAGTGCTTCTGGATTAACTTGTGGATGCATATAGATGCACACAAAGCATCTATGTGTATGGAAGAAGCACAGGAAAGCATCAGAAAAATACACAACTAAAACACACAGAAATAATGTGTAACTCCAATTAATGGAGGCATCAGCATTAAAACCATGTATTAAGTCATGTGTGTTTATACATCATGGCTTGATGCTCTAAAGGAGCACAGCTCAGTAGATTAATTAGCATCATAGCTTGATTAAAATTCAAGCTGAGAGGAGAGCTAGACAGAAGGAAGAGTGGTAGTTGCTGCTTGGCAACAATTGCTCAACTGCTAACATGATAGCAGGAGCAAGAAGAGAAAGTAAGGAAAAGAAGGAAAGCTTAGAAATGCAGCAGTGGTGTGATATACACACCAGAGCATCATCCACTGATGTTAATGCATTTTTAGCACCATAACAGTGTAGATGAACATCTAATTTGGACAAATGCCACACTGGCATGTCCAAAGAAGGTGCTATCTGGCATAAGGCACTGTAGTAGGAAGCAAGGAGCTTCAGTAGCAGCAAACAAGCACCAAAGTATGCTAGCAGAACACATATTAGTATCAACGAAGCATCACAGAAGCACTAGGAGCACACTAATAGTAGTTGTATACCGTGAAGTGCAAATTGCACTCAATCCATGCGTTGGACTATCAGTAATATCACTGAAGAGCCCAAAATCATAGGAACAGCAAGACGGAAACCCTAGAAATTAGGGGAACCCTAAATTGCTCACTGTTTGAGCATCGGAGGATCAACTAGGAGAGTAGAAAGATGAGGAGTAGACAGGAAGGTCACCAGAGCCACTAGGATTAGCAGGAGGAGAAGAACACTTACACGCGGCCATTGCCGTAGCTCCGAGGCGGCGAGGCAGTGCTCGTGCAACCTCTGGAGGGGGCAAGAAGCAGTAGAGGTACACAGCAACGCACCAGAGCACCGTGAGCAGCCCAGAGAAGCCGGCAGCGCTGCATAGCACGGCGGCGAGCACCGTCACCGAAACCCTAGTTTCGGGGATCGAGTTGCGCAGGCCCTCATCTGGTGGAGAAAAGCAAATCGAGCGGGACAGGAAGAGAGAGGGGAGAGTGGGGAGCATTTTGCCCCACGGCACGGCCGCAGCGGCGGCCGGAGCTGGCCGGAAGAGGCAGAGGCGCGGCGGCGGCGGCGGGTCGCCAGCGGAGTCGCGAGAGGAGGAAGGAGAGAGTACCGGAGAGAGAGAGAGGTGAAGGGGATCGCATGCAGAAAACAAAAAATTTCCTAACATCGATAACCTTAAACTAGCCAGAATCTACACTATGCAGATATAGTAGTACGCAGGGGGTTCGGTGCACATACCCTTGTAGACCGAAAAGCGGGGATTACGCTCCCGCACAAGCGTTGTCGATGAAGCCGACGAAGACTTTGATGCCGTGTAGAGGAAGCAGACCTCTAGCACCACTAGCGTGGTGCCTCGCAGGGCGTCACACACGTACGGTGAAGCCGACGAACTCCGGGCTCCGATCCAAAGACGAAGCAGCGGAAGACTGGGACCAGAAGACCAGCAGCGCGGCGGCGTGCGTATGGTGGAGAAAACTTATCCTTGGCGCAACTCCAAATTGGGGAGTCACGGGATCCAAGGAGAGAGAGAGAAACTGGTGTGTATTTAAAGGCCAGGGGTACCCATCTATATATAGGAGCCCGGGGGGCTGCCCAACCTGCCAGGCTGGCGGTGTGGGACTAATCCCACACCCCAGCCGGCCAAGGTGGTGCGCCGGCCCTAGGTGGGCCCCACTTGGCCCACCTAGGCCGGCCCCTCCCCCATGCGCACCAAGGAGGGGGACTTCCCCCCCTCATGGGCCTTCTTTCCACCAGAAGGCCCATTTAAGGTATGCAGCCTTTAAAAATTCAGAAAAAATTAAAATAAAATATATTTAACTATTAATTACACTAATTAATATTAAATACATATTACATAATTTATTCTGGCTCCGAAAACTATTTCGTCGCTGCCCGATCTCCATCGGAACTTTCCCGGGACGTTCCCGGTGCTCTCTTTTCCTATTTTTCTCTTCCGGTAAAATGTCGACTCCCCTTAAGCGTGTTACCCTAGCGGTTCGATTATCTCACCAGACATGATCGAGACTCCTCTCCGATCAATGACTAATTCGTGGACCTTGGATACCCAGAATTAATCCCTGCGAGATAACGAATACTTTTCCTATCGAACCTGGACGTCTGAGTCTTAAACCTTTTGCCATGCGATACTTAGCGTGTCCGAGACTCGTTCATAGATATCTCCATACCTAGCTTGATTTCGTTACCGACACTGCTAACTTCTACTCGTCCATGATATTATGTCCTGGTGACCTAGTCACACGCTTGCAAGCTCTTTTGACATAATCTCATCGAGTGGGCCCTAGAGTATCTATCCTGCTATGGGACTGGCAAATCCCGCTCTTGACCCCCCGTATCAACATACTCCTTTCCGACACCCGAGAGGGACACCTTTATTGTCACACTATGTAAGATATGACGTGTGATGCAATCAAAGTGTCTTCTAGGAATAGCAATAAGAGTAGATCTCACGGTCGAAGGCGTAATGACTACGTCCTACAAATATTGGGTATGTCCATCACATCGTTCTACCAACGACATGACTTCATTGTCAAATAGACGCCATGTCACATGATCGGGAAACCTCGATCATCGATTGCACAATGAACCAGTCAAATAGAGGCTACTGGGGACCTGGTTGTTTTACGTATCACACCTGTATTAATGTTTCCGCTTAATACAGTTATAGCATGACACAAAAACGCATTATGAACAAATGAGATATGATAAATAAAACTCTTTATTAAGTGCCTCTAGGGCATATCTCCTTCAGTCTCCCACTTGCACTAGAGTACAACTTAATCTAGTTTACAACTTGGTAAAAGCCGGACACCCATAGCATCTTGGTGTTTCACGTGCTTGTCAAGCAGGAGAGGCTTTGTCAACGGATCTGCCACATTCAGATCCGTATGTATTTTGCAAATCTTCACTTCACCTCCTTGTACGTACTGTCGTATCACATGGAAGCGTCGGAGTATGTGTTTGGCAGTTGAGTGAGACCTCGGTTCCTTCACGTTAGCAATGGCGCCCGTATTGTCGCAGTAAAGGGTCACGGGGTCTTGCGCGCTAGGGAACCCTCCAAGCTCGATGATGAACTTCCTCAGCCACACAGCTTCATTCGCGGCTTCAGAAGCGGCAATGTACTCCGATTCCATTGTAGATTGGGCCACGATGGGTTGCTTCCCACTCCTCCAGCATACAGCGCCTCCGTTCACCTTGAACACATATCCTGTCTGTGACTTAGAGTCATCCGGGTCTGAGCAGAAACTTGCATCAACGTAACCTATTACGCCAAGTTCTTCCTCACAGTCCCCATACACAAGGAACATTTCCTTTGTATGCTTGAGATTCTTAAGAATGCTTTTAACAGCTACCCAATGATCCTTTCCAGGAGTACTTAACATGGCATACATGATCGATCCTATGGCTGAAGCATAGGGATGTTTACTCATCTCGACTTTATCATGTTCCGTCACCGGACACTGTGCCTTGCTCAATACCTTATTCTTGACAACCGGCAAAAAACCCTTCTTTGCCGTCTCCATACCGAACCGTTTCAGTATCTTGTCAATATAAGTACTCTGACTTAACGCTAATAGACGTCTTGATCTATCACGATAGATTTTAATGCCTAAAACGTATGCAGCTTCTCCTAAGTCCTTCATTGAAAATTTACTGTTTAAATATTTCTTGACGCTATTCAGAAGTTCCACATTGTCCCCAATTAGTAGTATATCATCAACATATAGTACTAGGAACACAACTGAGCTCCCACTCATTTTCTTGTAAATGCAGGTCTCTTCGCTATTTTGGACAAATCCAAAATCTTTGATCACCTCATCAAAGCGAAGATTCCAGCTCCGAGATGCTTGCTTCAGTCCATAAATGGAACGCTGAAGCTTGCATACCTTGCCAGCATTTTCTGGATCAACAAAACCTTCAGGTTGTACCATATACAACTCTTCCTCAATGTTACCATTTAGGAACGCTGTTTTGACATCCATTTGCCATATCTCATAGTCATAATATGCGGCAACTGCTAGCAAAATCCGAATAGACTTTAGCATCGCTACCGGTGAAAACGTTTCATCGTAGTCAATCCCATGAACTTGTCGGAAACCCTTTGCGACAAGCCGAGCATTATAGACGGTCACATTACCATCAGCATCAGTCTTCTTCTTAAAGATCCATTTATTCTCGACGGCCTTGCGCCCTTCGAGAATCTCCATCAAAGTCCACACTTTGTTATCATCCATGGATCCAATTTCGGATTTCATGGCTTCAAGCCATTTCTCGGACTCAGGACTAGCCATAGCCTCTTTGTAGTTCGTAGGTTCGTCTTGTTCAATCAACATGACGGTGCAAACCATGTTGCCATACCATTCAGGGGCGATCCGAGATCTCCCTGACCTACGAGGTAGAATAGTACCCTCGACATCTTCTCCCACTCCATCTGTGGAGGACGTTTCCGGAACAGCTTCCGTTGCGCCACTCGGAATTTCGAGTTCAGGGTCAACGATCTCGTCGAGGTCTATTTTCCTCCCACTTACTCCTTTGGCGAGAAACTCTTTCTCCAGAAAGGTACCGTTCTTCGCGACAAACGTTTTGCCCTCAGCTTGGTTGTAGAAGGTGTATCCTATGGTTTCCCGCGGATACCCTACAAAGACGACTTTCTCCGACTTCGGTTCGAGTTTGTCGGGCTGTAGTTTCTTAACATACGCCTCACAACCCCAGACCTTCAGGAACGACAGCTTAGGTTTCTGGCCATGCCATACCTCATACGGTGTCGTTGCTACGGATTTGGACGGAGCCCTATTTAAAATGAATGCGGCTGTTTCTAACGCATACCCCCAAAAAGACACGGGCAAGTCGGTAAGAGACATCATAGATCGGACGCTATCTAATAGGGTACGATTACGTCGCTCGGACACACCGTTGCGTTGCGGCGTTCCAGCTGGCGTAAGCTGCGGCACGATGCCACAGGCCTTCAGATGTGTGCCAAACTCAAAACTCAAATATTCGCCACCACGATCGGATCGAAGGTGCTTGATTTTCTTCTTGAGCTGATTTTCAACTTCACTTTGAAATTGTTTGAACTTTTCAAATGTTTCAGACTTGTGTTTCATCAAATAGATATACCCATATCTACTCAAGTCATCGGTGAAGGTGACAAAGTAACGATAACCATTGCGTGTCGACACGCTCATTGGTCCACACACATCTGTATGTATGACTCCCAACAAGTCCGACGCCCGTTCCATGAAACCATTGAACGGTGTCTTGGTCATCTTGCCCATGAGGCATGGTTCGCATGTGTCGAGGGATCCAAAATCCAACGAGTCCAGAAGTCCATCGGCATGGAGTTTCTTCATGCGCTTTATACCAATATGACCGAGACGGCAATGCCATATATACATGGCGGTATCGCTACTAAGTTTAATCCTCTTGGCATCTATCCTATGGATGTGAGTACTACGATCGAGATTCAACAAGAATAAACCATTACTCTCGGGAGCATTAACATAAAAGATATCATTCATAGAAATAGCACAACCACTTGATACTGATTTGAATGAATATCCGTCTTGCAACAAGCAAGACCCACTGATAATGTTTACACTCAAGGTTGGTAGAAAATAACACTTATTCAGAACCAAAACTAATCCCGATGGTAGATGTAGAGGGAGTGTGCCGACAGCCACCACGTCAACTCTTGATCCGTTGCCGACGCGCATCGTCACCTCGTCCTTTGCCAGGCGCCGCTTATTCCGCAACTCCTCCTGAGAGTTACATATATGAGCAACAGAGCCAGTATCAAATACCCAGGTGTTGCTACGGGCGCAGGTAAGGTACACATCAATAACATGTATATCAAATATACCTTTCTCTTTTCCGACAATCTTGCCGGCCTTCTTATCTTCCAGATACTTGGGGAGTTGCATTTCCAGGGATCTGATGGTCACCACCATCTTGTCCATCTTGATTTCCAATTCGGCCATGTTGAGCATCATTAGAATTTCCAACAGGGATTTTGATGTCCCAATCATGTCGTAGTTCATGATGGCGTCCTTATAGCTAGGGGGCAGCGACAACAGCACCCTATCTATAACCAGCTCTTCTGGGATCACATATCCCAGATCTTTCAGGAGCTGAACGCTGCCATACATATTGGCCAAGTGCTCACTTATATTGCCGTGCTCTTCCATCTGGGCTGAGAAGAAAAGCTTGGTAGCTTCAAACCTCTCATCCTTGACTTGCCGTGCAAAAATAACCATGAGTTCAGTGATTATCTCATAAGCACTCTTGTTCTGAAAATGGTTCTGCAGGTCAGCCTCCATGGCAAAGAGCATGCCACTCCGGACAAAAGAGGAAATCTCCGCCTTCAACTCGTGGACACTCCTAACGAATTCTGAGGCGGTGTTTGCTGGCTGATCACCTAAGGGGGCTTCAAGGATGTGAGCCACCTCGTGGGTTTTCAGAATGGACTTCAGATCGCGGAACCAGGATACGAAGTTGGACCCATTGGTCTTAAGCTTCTCTTTCTCAAGGAACAGGGCTAGGTTAAAGGTGGGGTGAGACATCTACAATGGAATTTGCAAAACATAAGACTTTGTTCATAAAATTTTGAGTTCAAGTATTTTCGAAAATAACTATAAGAACTCCCACTCAAAACAAGTATCCCCCTCATCGTTTTAGTGATTACACGACCCTAATCCATCGTGCAACCCCTCATCATCAGAGCCGGCAACACAACTTCAAAGGTAGACATCGGAATGTCAATCACAACAACTCTGTGACTCATGCTCGACCTTTCGGTCACCTTGTTCCGAGGCCATGTCTGTACATGCTAGGCTCGCCATAATAACCTTCAACGAAAGTGCTTGTGCAACGTGGCTTACACCCACTGTATGCGAACGACGATATGTCTGACACCCGATCATCACGGCCTGCCTCATAACGTAGAACTTTCTTGGTGGTGCACGTTGAAGGGAGAACATAAATGGTATTTTGGAGGGATCATCTTATATAACTACCGCCGTGTAACTAATATATACTATATATATATATATATATACACACAATATAAGATGCACTCAAAACATCAAATGTAATGCGACGTGATATGGTCCTTGCGCCGGTGGTCTCCTTCGCGCCAACAGTTCATAAACAATTTAATAAACCTACCTTGACCATATCACATAGCCCCTGCAAAATAAAGTTAGACGCCTCTACTTTATCTTTTGCATATTTTACGTGGCTTGGGGCTTTCGTAAATAGAACCGCTTCATACCTACGAACCTATGACCACAACAACGATCAAATAATTGCATATTTATTCATCCCTTTTGGGCCCTCCATTGAAAATGCAAAGCCAACTAAAGAGAGAGAGACAGACACCCGCCAGCCACATATACGGAACCAGCCATATGTCAGTTGTGGAACCAGTCTCGCGTAAGCGTACGCGTAAGGTCGGTCCGGGCCGCTTCATCAACTCGATGCTGCCGGCAGTGCAAGTGCACGCGAGAGGGTAGCAAATAATAAGAACGTTGCCCCCGTGAAAAACACGGGTGCAGCTAGCGCACAGCTATATCTACGCATAGATCGGCTCTGATACCACTGAAGGGGATCGCATGCAGAAAACAAAAATTTCCTAACATCGATAACCTTAAACTAGCCAGAATCTACACTATGCAGATATAGTAGTACGCAGGGGGTTCGGTGCACATACCCTTGTAGACCGAAAAGCGGGGATTACGCTCCCGCACAAGCGTTGTCGATGAAGCCGACGAAGACTTCGATGCCGTGTAGAGGAAGCAGACCTCTAGCACCACTAGCGTGGTGCCTCGCAGGGCGTCACACACGTACGGTGAAGCCGACGAACTCCGGGCTCCGATCCAAAGACGAAGCAGCGGAAGACTGGGACCGGAAGACCAGCAGCGCGGCGGCGTGCGTATGGTGGAGAAAACTTATCGTTGGCGCAACTCCAAACTGGGGAGTCACGGGATCCATGGAGAGAGAGAGAGAGAGAAACTGGTGTGTATTTAAAGGCCAGGGGTACCCATCTATATATAGGAGCCCGGGGGGCTGCCCAACCTGCCAGGCTGGCGGTGTGGGACTAATCCCACACCCCAGCCGGCCAAGGTGGTGCGCCGGCCCTAGGTGGGCCCCACTTGGCCCACCTAGGCCGGCCCCTCCCCCATGCGCACCAAGGAGGGGGACTTCCCCCCCTCATGGGCCTTCTTTCCACCAGAAGGCCCATTTAAGGTATGCAGCCTTTAAAAATTCAGAAAAAATTAAAATAAAATATATTTAACTATTAATTACACTAATTAATATTAAATACATATTACATAATTTATTTTGGCTCCGAAAACTATTTCGTCGCTGCCCGATCTCCATCGGAACTTTCCCGGGACGTTCCCGGTGCTCTCTTTTCATATTTTTCTCTTCCGGTAAAATGTCAACACCCCTTAAGCGTGTTACCCTAGCGGTTCGATTATCTCACCAGACATGATCGAGACTCCTCTCCGATCAATGACTAATTCGTGGACCTTGGATACCCAGAATTAATCCCAGCGAGATAACGAATACTTTTCCTATCGAACCTGGACGTCTGAGTCTTAAACCTTTTGCCATGCGATACTTAGCGTGTCCGAGACTCGTTCATAGATATCTCCATACCTAGCTTGATCTCGTTACCGACACTGCTAACTTCTACTCGTCCATGATATTATGTCCTGGTGACCTAGTCACACGCTTGCAAGCTCTTTTGACATAATCTCACCGAGTGGGCCCTAGAGTATCTATCCTGCTATGGGACTGGCAAATCCCGCTCTTGACCCCCCGTCTCAACATACTCCTTTCCGACACCCGAGAGGGACACCTTTATTGTCACACTATGTAAGATATGACGTTTGATGCAATCAAAGTGTCTTCCAGGAATAGCAATAAGAGTAGATCTCACGGTCGAAGGCGTAATGACTACGTCCTACAAATATTGGGTATGTCCATCACATCGTTCTACCAACGACATGACTTCATTGTCAAATAGACGCCATGTCACATGATCGGGAAACCTCGATCATCGATTGCACAATGAACCAGTCAAATAGAGGCTACTGGGGACCTGGTTGTTTTACGTATCACACCTGTATTAATGTTTCCGCTTAATACAGTTATAGCATGACACAAAAACGCATTATGAACAAATGAGATATGATAAATAAAACTCTTTATTAAGTGCCTCTAGGGCATATCTCCTTCAAGAGGGGCTCGACCAGACTGGCTCGGTCGGAGCCAGGTCTGAGTCGTTTTGACTCGGTTCGACCGAGTCAGTCTAGGGGCATTTAAGTAATTTCACATTTTGTAAATTATACAAGATAAAATAATTATTTCTCACTGAAATAAAACCCTAAAAATACAATAAAAATATCCACACACATCAGAAAAATCCAAGGAATTTGATTATGATTTTTATTGAATTTTTGGAAAACTTTTGAGTGATAAAAAATTCAAGGTTCCTTAAGTGGATAATCCTTGAAATACTTTCCAAAATATATTTTCTACAAGTAAATAATCTTGGGAAAATTATTGAACCAGTTCAAATGACATTTTGAACATCATCCACAATTCAAAATATGACTGTCCAGTCACTCATCCTAAAATATAAAATACACCAAGAAATCATCTTTAAAATTGGGGGATTTTGGGAAAAACACCTCGAATGCATATCATTTATGCATAAAGGCATGCATTTGGATTTTTGAACATTGTCTCATATGGGCAATGATTTGGTTTTCAGAACACGAGGGTCCCAACTCGTCGGAAGCTTTAGACTGCACTACTTGTCAGTCTCAAGGCAAGTTTCATACTTGCATGTCCTGATTGATTATTTTACTACAAAGTATGTGCAAAATAATATCATTGCATTTCAAAAAGAAAAATTATTTTCGAATGATGTGAAGTGCTATAAACATTGTTTGGCGGGCGATGGAACCATGGATGGTACGGATATCATGGTGGAGGTTCCATCATACGGAAAGTATATACCTAGGAATTAATCACCCAAGTTCCAGTGATCCTAGCGCCGTGTTGAAGTATCGGCCAACAGATTCACTATGGATGGGCTAGCTAGAGGTTCTTTCCTTCGGATGTATATCCTCGGCAGGCTATCTGCTGGTTGCGTCCATTGCGGCGGCCAACAGCGTGGAACCGCATACGTTCCCACCTGACGGGGTGAATTGGAATAGTAGCTCGGGAGTGGTGGCGAGCTTGGTCTTAGTACCAGCTGGGCCATAAGGGGCGGATATGCATTGTGCCGGGGAAGGACTCCACATGGCTTGGTGCCCTGAACCCTGGCTATAGCACAGATGGTGTGCAAAGAGAGCATTTAAGGGCCAGGCTGCTATTGGGTAAAGCGATACAGCTCTGCAGAGTCATAAAAAGAGAAACTGTGACCATCACATCCTTGTTCCAGGAAGGAACCACAGAACGTAGCGGGAAAGGCATCCCAAGTGATGGTTATGAACCCGTGGAGACTGGGAGCTTAGTTTTCTAAATTAAAATTGGACATTTCAAGAAATGTTTTCCAGAACATGCATATTCATTTTGACTTTTTGGTCAAAATGGTAGATAGTGCATACCACTTATCTAAGCATAATGCTAAACTTGCTGAGTAACGCCGTTGCTCATTCGTTCCCTCTTTGATCCCTTGCTTAGATTGTGAGGGGAATTTGGAGGTGGGTTACGGACTGTACCATACCAGCGAGGTGGACTATGAAGAGCCGGACCTCTCCGGAGCAGTGGAAGGTGTGGACTACCTGATCGCCTATGGAGCTAGCGACGACGAGGAGGAGGAGCCCCAGACTTAGAAATAGTTAAGGAACCGGGCCGAGCGATACTAGACTAGTACTACTTAGTGCTGAGCCCATGGTTCTTAGTTTGCTGTTATCAATAAGCCGGAGGTTGACATCTGTCACCTGGCCAGTAGTTGAGTTTCCACCTTTATAGGAGGAAGACGTTGAATCTTTTATGCATTTCTGGCTTGTAATATTTAGCAGTGTGGAATAAAGTGGACCCGCAATGTTTCTGTTGTACTACTCTGTGTGATGTAATATTTACGGATCAGTCCTTCCGTGGGTGTTATGTCAAGACTTGTACACTACATTATGCAGTGGTGTGATGGGTCACTACATTTACTTATTCTTTTGAGGAGATAATTCTACAAGTGTCCAACATACTCAAGTTAAATAAGTTCAGGGCAAGATGTGACTGAAACTTCTAAAATACACCACGCTCATTTGCATGAGTGTTACCCATAAATCTCCAAAACAAGAGACTCAAGGATGATACCATACTTTAGTATTCATTGATAAACCATAGGGGATACATGATAATGCTCAATGAGCTCACACGAGCCTAAAAGAGATTGATAACTAAACGATAAAAGCAAAAACACACCATGACTAGATAGATATGATAAACTAGTAAAGATAAAGACTAGGTGAGACTCCCCCAAACTTGAAGTTTGTGGAGGCTCTTTATTTGTCTTGCTTCTTGACTTCATAGTAGTTTTCGTCAAGTTCTCTAATGATACTCATCATAAGATCGTAAGCTTGCTTAAACTGGCTTGTAGGCTCTCCCAGCTTGCCCATGAGGTTCTTCTCCCTTGACTCCTTGCTGGGCTTCCACTCCGGGCTTGGTACTTTTATGTTCGGGATCTTACGGTCCCAATCACCTGGATAATTATTCGTGGTAGCCCACCAAAATTCCTTGACAATAAGAGTAGAAACCACGTTTCTGCTAGCAAGAGCGTGCCTAGGAGCCTTCCCTCCGGTGGTCATGCGAGCGGTCTGCCTCTTTTTTCCAAGAGACATGTTCACTCTCACTGCAGCAACAGGGACAGGAGCAGGTGGTGAAGGTGGCGCAGACGCGAGGTGGACGAAGGTCTTATATTCTCCCTCTTCTTCTTCTTCTTCTTCTTCTTCTTCTTCTTCTTCTTCTTCTTCTTCTTCTTCTTCTTCTACTTCCTCCGTCTCCTCCACGTTGGGTTTGACGTCTTCATGATCCGAGTAGTCCTTCCTCTTCCTATTCCTCCTCCACATGGACGTGGGGCTATTCCCTCAAGCTCATCATCATCATTGTCCATGGAGGAGCATTGGAAAGAGTCTCCCGAAGACATGCATGGCCAAAACCCTGACAGTCCGAAACAAAGAAAACAAAGATCGCTCGAGAACGCGCGGTGCGAGATTAGATCGACGAAAGGTGGTATATATTGACGTTTTTTAGGGTAAGACGAAGCGTCGTAGTCCAAAACAAGATGGAATGGGACTCCGGGGGGAAAAAGGGAAGGGCCCATGCGGCTAAGGAATCTGGCCGCGTGGGGTGCTCCCTTTCCTCCCTCGGGGCTCCGTTCCTTCCAAGTTTCTTTTCCCACGCGTTTATTTCCATAAAAATGATCTCCGTAAAATCTTATGCAATTCCGAGAAACTTTCCAACACAAAACTTACCAATTATTGATTCTGGGTTTCTGAAACTGCAGAGTTTCTGTCTATTACCTCCTCCGGTGTCTTTAGGTCCATTTCTTCCACCATTCCGATGAAGCTCTTTCCTGCAATATAATGTTTAAAGCGTTGTCCATTGACTACATGAGGTTTACCTTTCATGTCACCCTAAAGACGAATGGATCCTGAACGGTACACCTCCTGTATCACTAATTGTCCCTGCCATTTTGAAGCTAACTTTCCTGCAGAAAACTTGAAACGAGAATTGTATAATAGAACTCGATCACCTACTTTGAATTCTTTCTTCTTAATTTTCTTATCGTGCCAAATTTTAACTTTTTCTTTAAATAACCTAGCACTTTCATAAGCTTCATTTCTCCATTCATCAAGCAAGTTTAAATCAAGAATTCTCTTTTCTCCAGCAGTTTTAAAACCAAAGTTAGTTTTTTAATAGCCCATCGAGCTTTATTTTCTAATTCAACTGATAAATGACAAGCTTTTCCATAAACCATTCTATAGGGAGATATTCCCATAGGATTTTATAAGCAGTTCTATAAGCCAATAATGCATCATTAATTTTAAGTGGCCAATCAAACCTAGACCTATTAACTGTCTTTTCCAAAATGAGTTTAATTTCCCTATTACTTGATTCAACTTGTCCACTTGTTTGGGGATGATAAGGAGATGCAATGTCGTGGGGAAGTCACGGCAGATGCCACGGGGTGGCTCATCTTAGGTTGGGAGCAAGGCGACATCAGGGATTCACAGAGGGGTTCGTACACACCGAGTTTACCCAGGTTCGGCCCCTCAGTTGGGAGGTAAAGACTTACTCCTGCTTGTATATTATTGGATCTGTATGGGTGTACAATGTGAGTGCCTAGAGCTACAAGATAGCTTTGGCGGCTATGAATGTCAGATCGAACCTGTGCTAGGGTGTCACATCCCAAATTTAGAAACTAAGAAAAACTTAGCTTTACCCGACCCAAAATTCAGAACCAACAAAAACTTTTGAAATGTTTTACTGACGATTGTATTCCCTCCCCATTGTTGTGTTTGAATTGTGTGGACTTGGAAGTGATGTGGATCTTGTGGTGATTATTTGCTTGTTGGACTTCTGATTGTATTGATTGTTAATTCTTATTTTATTGTTTGCTTGGGTGAATAATTACACCAATGTACTTGAAGTGTTAAATTGAAGACACACTTGACAACAAATTTGGAATGTGACTTGAATAGAAACAAACTCCTAAAATTATTAAACAATTTGAAGTTAAGGTCATAAGTTAAGTAGATGATCTTATCAAATTATTCTCTCTACCTAACTCTCTATTTTCTTCAAACAAATACTTTCTTATGAAAATAAAATCTATTTGAAGTTAATATATTTGTCAAGGAAGTTCCAAGAGTTCAAAAATAATAATTGAACTTGCTTCAAAATTTCAAAGGATTATAAATTTGTATTTAAGAAAAATGCCATTTTTAAAGCCCTAGGAACAAATATAGTTCAAAACATTTTATTTAAATACCCCAATTTTTGTGGAGCCTCCACATGTTGTGGGGAGCCTACCCAAATAATTTCAGATTTTTCTAAAATGTTTTGATGCCTCAAATAAATCACTGAAAAGCTACTGGTTTTAAAAGAAATAAAAGAAAATCAGGAAAAGGACGCAGTTGTAAATAAGGAAAGTTCTGCCAGGTTTTTTTGGAAACATGTCGTGGCCCTCCTGTAGCCGCAGCACGGCGTGGCGCCAGTGCCGCCGTGCTCCTTGTTCCCGCTCGACGCCGCTCGTCGCCAGGGCCCCCTCCCGCTCCTCCTGCCGTGTCGAGGGAACACGACGCCGTGCCGCCCTCGGCCATGGTCCTCCGTGACCGGGTGCCCTCCCCTCGCTGTCCCCAGCTCGCCCGACCGAGCGACCAGAACACGCCGACGCCGGCCGCGGCCGTCCCTGTCCTCCAGCTCGCACCGCCCGGACCCCCCCCCCCTCCCCTCCTCTCCCCTGCGAGACGATAAGAAGACCCCGGGCCACTCCTTGCTCTCCATGCCCAGATATTTCCCCTCTCCCTCTCCATTTCTTCCGCCTTGGCCGTGGCCGAGCCGAGCGCGCCGTCACGCGTCACCGTCGATTGAGAGCTCCCCGAGCCAAGTCAGGACCACCCGAAGCTCCGCCTCGTCCACCTCTCCTTCTCCGTGCAAGGAATCGAGCCGGGGCGTCGTTGTTGTGGAGATCGACGCCGTCTTCTTCCTCACGGGCCGTCGCGCTCCGAGCTCGATTCCGACGTCGTCATCGCACCTCTGCACCAACGGATCACACGCACGCATCGAGGGTGAGCACGCGAATCCCTTAGACATGCTCGTTACCCTCCTAACGCCGTAGCTCGTCGTAGTGATCACAGACCGTGTCCATCCGCCGCCGTGACTCGCCGTGGTCGCCTTCTCCGGTGACCATTTGGGTCGTAGCGCTGCCCCCCAGTCTCCCTACACCCGTGCGAGTCAAATGTACCCCTTAGTCCGTCCGCGCGTGTCCCCTTCCGTCGATCCCGTGCGCGTCGCCGCTGGTGATCACCGCGGCCGTGCGCGTCGTCACCGTGCACGGTCCACACCTCAAAAGGCTGCGCGCCCGTATACTAGCACCAGCACCGATCCATCCCAGTGGCTAGCACGTAGCGCACGCGCGCGCGAGGTCTCCGGTTCGAATCCGCGCGGCGCACCCCTTTTTCCTTTTATTCCGCTCGCTGACAGCTGGGCCCCACCGGTCAGTGACCGTGGCGGCCAGCACAGCCCGCACTCAGCCCAGTCAGCACCAGCGTGGCACTCGGGCCCGCATGGCAGTGGCTGTGGCTAGCCAGCCCTTCGGTGCAAAACGTTCCACTAGGTTTTCTGAGAAATAAAATAAATAGACAGATTCAAATATAAATTTGTAAAATCCATAACTTTGTAAATACTTATCCAAAAATTACAAATAAGATACCAAAATGTTCAGAAAAATAAAACCTGTCTTTTGGTGTAATTCACCTATCCAAATAAATTAGTTTATTTGATGTTTTATTAGAATAAAGAAAATGGCAGAAAAGAAAAGGGTTTTGGAAAATTCATATCTTTAAAAATAAGGATCCAAAAATTAAGTTTGACCTATTAAAATGTTTAGCAAGTGATAACCTTCATATTCCACCTTGTTTCCACACATGGATAATTATTTTGTAGTGTTGCTTAAAATAAATTAACAAAAAGGGCATATTGAGAAAGGATGTTATAAATTAATCCGTGATAAATTTTGGAATGAATCCAATTGGGTTGTCTTCTATATGTGTAGGAGAACATATCCCTAGCTTGGTTTGAATTTAGGAGTCACTGATTGACTTTGGTGCTAATTATAAGGTTTAGGTCTTTTCTGCCTATTTTTATTAGGCCTTTAATTAATGGTTATGTTATAATTTTATTGTTACAAATGTGTTTCCTAGCATGTGCAGGGTGGTAACCCACTGTTATGACATGTTCCTTTAATTTTACTAGCATGTTAGGAGGGCTAATTGTGAGTCATGTGTTTGTGAGGGTTTTATTCCCTATATAACTTTTCACCTAGTAATTAGGAATTACTATGTTTGTTGATTTTGATGTTAGACATGTTGGTGTGATTAATATGTTGCCTTGCTTGTTAAACTAGGTTGCCTTTAAGTTGAATTACCAAGATTAATTGGTAGTTTAACTTTTGTCTGGAGTATTTCCTGATCAGAGAAAAGTGGTTACTAAGTACCTCTAATTGAGGATGCCTTGGTGCTCTATATTTTGGCATGTGTATGGTGTTATACTCCTGTGAGTATCATGCCCTATGTTTGTGGCTTGAGTGATTAGTTTGATACTTGTGGTTTGTTCCTTGTTTGTATGCCACTTGTGGTTTGGTTTGCTTATTGCGTGTTGTTTTATTTTCATGTTGCGACGCTAGTTATAAACGCTACCGGAGTGGTATTTGGAAAGGATTTATCGAAGAAGGATGGGAGTTATTTCTTGATCAGTGAGAAGAAGCCCAGGAGCATTATGCGGGAATCAGGCAAGCTATCCCCTGAGCTTGCATCTTTATACATCTATTTTGGTTCACATGTTTTACTTATAAAGAGCATATGTGATTTATGTGGTGGTTGCCACTAAAGCTATGATTTTGAAAACCTTTTTTTTCCAAAATACAAGTATATTATTTTGACACCCTATATGGAGATATTAAATGGAAATTCCTTTTCAAACTATAGGATGGGAAAAAAATTGTTTACTCAAAACTCCTTTGAAAATACTCGTGTGGACATGGAATACCGAGATGTCGGTGTTGAAGTGGAGAAATGGTGAATGGTGATGTTTATGAAAATGCACATTGTGTCCTTGTACTTACGTCGACCAGCCGATAACCTGTGCAACCACATTACCTGACATGGGTAGGGCTTAGCTGGAAACTTGTTTATCTTAGTATGGAGCGCCTCAAAATGCTTAGGAGGGTGGGACCCTCTGAACCAAGTTATCTAAATGCGGGAACTAGATGTAATCTAGATTCGCTGCTGGTTGCAAACAGTGGGCCTCCTGCCATGGCGCAGTGTTGCTTGGAGAGACCGGATCGATACGATGGCCACCTCCACTGGGTGCCGGGGAGATTCAGTCCCACTGAAGAGGAGGCTCTATACTAGGGTGGACATAGCGAAAGGCTTTGATCTGGTTATCCGGACCCCCGCATACGGTCGTATGACGGGCCGTGGCAGACACGGCGGAATGACCGTTTGGTGTGGGTAAAGTGCACAACCTCTGCAGAGTGTAGAACTATTCGAATAGCCGAGTCCTCGGATATGGACAGTTGGGAGGCCCTACTCTGACCTATGTGCAAGTTTTGGAAAAGAATTGAGTTTTAAAAAGAAAAGGAAGTGGAGAATGACCCATACACCTATACCAACGGATCGGTATGAGGTTGTTGGGGACCATGAACCGTGACGGGTTATGGTCCGATAAAGGAGGAGTTTTGGAGAAACAGATAAAATGGTGATTTTCCGAGAAAAATGTTTATTAAAGAGACTTCTTACCCTTTTTCAACAAAGATGTCTTTTTGGGAAAAAGTTTTAAAGAGACTTCTTACAAAGGCAGATTTAGTGGAAAAGTTCTAAAAACCTGCTTTTTTTTTTTAATAAAGATATAGAGGTTTCAAAACAAAGTTTTATTAAACAAAGGTCTATCCTCCCCTTTTTAACGAGGAAGTAGAGTTTTCAAAGCAAACGAAGTTTTATTTAAACAAATAAAAGAGTAGTATATGCTCATGTTGGGGTAGTTTGCGAGTACGTAAATGTACTCATGGCTGTGTCCCTGGATATTCCCATGTCCAGAGTCCAAGAAGAAGTATGCTGAAGACCGAGAGACCGATGACGTCCTTGCGAACTAGGCCGTCTTCCCAGTCAGCTGCCTGTAGGTGTCTTGGCAAATGACTCGGGCCCCACGTTGATTGGTGTTTTCCGCTGCAAGAACTTATTGAAGATTATGGCTTCAATCAAGTAAGTAATTCCTTCGGTAATTATGGATGTTCTTTTGATACCAGTTTGATTGTGCTCAGCGACAGACTGATCACGGGATCGCTGGTGTTGTAGGCACAAGGGTATTTCGGACAGCTAGTCCGGGGTCCCCACATAGGGTTTCTCCTGGTCGCCTTATATAGGGGGGCGACTAGGGTTTACAGGGAGGTGTCAGGCTAACCAGCACGGCACTAACTATACACGGGATATCCGGCTTCAGGAGTGATCTTCGGGATAACCTTCCTTGATCCGGGTGGATATCGGATCTCCTCCCTTTACGAGCCGGTATACCGAGTCTGTTACGGACCCGGTATCCTTTCTAGGACCTTCCAGCCGGACTTGGGCCACCTGGTCCTCGTGGGCCGACTCGTAGTTATGGGCCTACCCGGTTGGCGTATCCCCATCATTAGCCCCCGAGTTCGTCAAGGACTCGTTTCCGAGTTGGATTCCGTCTTGGGCTGTTCCGGGATCGTGTCGTTAGACGAACTCCAGAAAATAAAAAGAGGAGACAACAGGTTGCGGTAGGAATAATAATCTCGACGAGTTTTGCCCGGACTTATTTCGAGCTTCATGGAGGCGCTTCCCTCTCATCGATTTGCTTCGTAATCGCGGGTATGACGTCACGGCATCTTCTTCCCTTTGTCTTATTGTATTTGTCAGCCTGACGCGGCGAGTCGACCAATTTGACAACTCATGCGCCTCAACTGCGCCCGCCTCGGGACGGAACGGCGATGATGATGATTGTCGGTGATGTGGCAGGTTGATCCGACGGCTAAGAGACGATTAGTGTGGTGAAGTCGCGCGGAGGCTAGTTGACGTGGCACCTCCTTGTCGAAGACGAAGCGCCACCTCACCGTTTCTCTGGGGAGGCGTGCGTAGTGGGGGGTCGCGGAACTGAAACGGCTATCTCCTCGCGCTGCTATAAAAGCATCACGATGATCAGACACCGCGGCCGTTCTCCGCCCCCACATACGCATCGCCCTCTTCCTTCGTCTTCAGCCCCCGCTCCTCGGTCACCAGATCTCCACCGCCATCCCTCCGTAGGCAACTCGAGCTCCGCGACTCCTCGTCTAGCGATGGCGCCGATCAAGACAGGATGGGAGCGCTCCACCGTGTCGGCGTCTTGGCTCGAGCGCCGGGAGGTCGAGGGGCTGCTTGAGCCGAAGAGGTGGCGATGCGCCGTCGAAGATTTGCGACCGAGCCCGCGCAGCGGTGAGGTCATCGCTTTCGCGGCCTTCGTCGAGCGCGGCCTTGGCTTCCCTACGTCGGAGTTCTTCCGGCGCGTCCTTCACTTCTACCGGGTTCGGCTGCACGATCTTACGCCGAACTCGATCCTTCACCTCTCCGGTTTCGTCGCGCTTTGCGAGGCGTACCTTGGGTGTGCCCCATACTTCCCACCGTGGATGCACCTCTTCCATGGCAAGCTAGCCGAGAAGGGGGAGATGCCCGCATTTGGTGGGCTGAACTTTCAGGTCCGCACAAACGTGGACTATGTCGACTTGCCGCTGCCCTCCAAGGTGGTATGGAGGAAGTAGTTCTTCTACGCGAGGGACAGGCCCCTAGCCGACAAAGTCAACATTTTCCCCTTCTCCGAGTCGCCGAGTCATCCGCGGAGACTGCAAGCGCTGCCTGACGACGCTGATCGGCTGATGGTGACCCGACTCATGGCACGTCTCCAGGAGTTGAAGGCGGAGGGGCTGTCCGGGCTCGACCTGGTTGGGATCTGGGTGAAGCACAAACTTGCGCCGCTCCAGCGACGACCCACGCTGATGTGCGAGTACACCGGCGTCAAGGACTCGTCACGTCATGATCGCACGCAGTACGGCACGATGGAGGACTTCGTGGATCGCATAAAGCGACTCACGACCCACGTCGCCGAGTGGGAGCTTAGCGGGTGCAAGCCGTACCGCGACTGTCGTTCGGCTCCCGAGGTAAGCTTCATGTTTGCATTCCTTCAGCCGATGTCGAGCGAATTTTTGTTAGAGAGGGGACTTTAATTCAGCCTTCGCACCATCTTCCCTAGCAGGAGTTCCGAGCATTGGAGGATGTTGACTCGCCTGTTGCCGAGGACGCGGGCGAGAGCTCCAGGCGGCGCTCGCACCCCATACTTCCTCCCGACTTTTCCGCCGTACCGAGAGGTGACGAGGAGGATGGCGATGAGGATGATGACGCCTCCCTCCTGGTCCGGAGGAAGCGTGCCTCTTCAAGCGCCACTCCTGCCGACCCGAAACGGCGGCAGGTGGTGACGCTTCGCCCCTCGTCGAGCGGCTCGCAACGGGCTGCTGTGGCCGAGGAGAAGAAGGAAGAGAAGGAGGAGAGGGCGCGGGCCACGCCGTCTCGTACTTCTTCCTCTCCTACCCTTATGTCTCCGCGGGCCAGTAGGCCACGATTGGCGTTTGCGTCCGTTCAAGCCGCCGTGGCAGACAGGTATGAGTTATTTTTTCTTCCTCAAGCCATTCTGCCCTTCGCTCTTATTCATGGTTTACTGGTTTCTTGTTGGCAGGGCTGAGGCTCAGAGCCTCAGCGACTTGGAGGATGACGAGCCATCTGCTGAGGCTTGTGAAGATCTGACGCGGGCCGGGAGCGTCGCGATGGAGTCTGGCGACCTCGAGACCCGGCAGGATACGTCACCCGGTTCGGGGGACGCTCCGATGGACACGGAGGTCACTCCTTGTCCTGCAGCCCCCGAGGTCGCGACTGCTCCCTCAGCTGTGCCGAGTCGCACAGACTTGGCGTTGGTTGGGCCGGGTCTGGTCCCGTCTCCGTCCTCTTCGGTGCCGACTTTTACAGCGGCCATCCAGGTGCTGACGGAGATTCACCAGGTGAGTTTCCGACTTGCTTTTTATTATTGTGGCCATGTGTAGCCCCCGAGGCTCAAGGTAGCTTTGCAAAAGGTGGCTGGAGTCTTTATAGTTGTTGCCTGTACTTCATTTGACCATTATTTTGTTGATGTAGAGGGAGGTCGACTTGCTGGCCCGGTAGCTGGATGCCGAGCGGGAAGAGACCCGGCGCCTTCGCGTCGAGATAGCCGGTAAGGGACCGGCCGTGGAGGCACCGTTTTCCGCTGGTGTCCGCCGAGAGGTGGAGGAGCGGGACGCCGCTCATGCTGCCGCGGTCAACACGCTTCAAGTGGCGTGTGCGGATCTGACCCGGCGCTTGGAGGAGTGCGAGCAGTCGCTCGTGACTGCTACCCAAGATTACTCCTCCGACTTGAAGGGGCTGGAGCGGAAGGCGGAGGAGGCTGGGAACAAGCTCGTTGAGCTAGAAGCCCGGATTGAAACTCTTGTCACCGAGTTCTTTGGTGAGTGTCGGCGAGGAGTCCTTTTCCTTTTGTTATTTGCGCTTTTCTGATATGTCTTCATCGTTGTCAGTGCTCCCCCGGAGAGGCAAACGGCCAAGATGCAGCTCGTCCAGTTTGGCCTGCCGGTGAAGAGTATCTTCGCGGCGTCGACTGCCATAGTGCGGGCATTGTCGCCGCAGGATGATCCGCCGCCGTCTGCTGCCATTGGAGCCATGATGCTGGAGAACCTACCGCAGGTAGTTCGCTGGCTGCACGAGTCGTCGCGCGGAGCTGTTGCGTTGGTGATTCTGTGCATGGTCCGGGCGCGGTATCCCCGGACGGATATACACAGGCTCACCACTGGCTTTCCTCCTGGCCCAGACGGTCAAGCCTTCGATGTCGATGCTGTTGCTGATGATCTGGCCGGCTACGCCTGCCGGGTTGTGCGGCAGCTGGATCATTCGGAGTTTGTCTTTGACAGCGTCGCGCCCGAGGATGCCGACCAGCGACGACCGGACGTCGAGCCTGCCGGCGAGTGCTTGTTCGAGCGAGCGCTTGCCCTATCCCGGGCGCCTACCGGATCTGTTGTTGGGACGTCTTCGTCTGCCCGGGTAGAGTCTTCTCGCGCGGAGGTGGTGAACTTGGCCGGTGAGTCGACTGGCGCCGAGACGGCTTCTGCAGAGGCTTCGGTCATCCCTTTGGCTCCGACGCCCAAACCATAGGATGTTTTTATTTTTTCTTTATTTTCTATGCATGGTGCCTGCTTCATTCGTGGCTAGTTGGCCATCTTTCTGGAGGCATTATGTAACTGAACTTGTACCTGATGGAAGTTGGCCTTTATCGGGCGAATTTCCATGTTCTGTTACTTATGCGAAGACTTTTACTTGTGTGTTCTCCTGTGCGCTTTCGTCACGTGGTTAAGTTTTTCGCTTGTGGAAGCTAGTCGAGCATGCGACCTCGCTAAGTGTGCCTCGCATGACGCTTTTCGTGTCGAACTCGGCTCCCTTTGTTGGTAGCCCCCGAGTTGACGGGTTCGCTACCAAGCCTGGGTTGACGGCTGCACTACTTGTTCATATATGGTGATGGGCTGACGACTTAGGAGAAATCGAAACTTATTGTGTTTCTGCCGCGTGGGCAAGGGAGTCCAGTGTTGAGTCGCGCATCGTGGCGTGCCCTCTCTTTGACTACCTATCAATCACATGACGTGGGAGTAGGAAAAAATAAAGACTCGAAAGCGCGATGTAACGAAACGGAGCCCCTGAGCGTATCAGAGGCTGCCGGCTTTATTTCCTTGATTGATAATGGTATTACGAGGATAATACACTTTATTGATGGTAGCGGTACATGGTTAATGTTCCGGCTGTTTTTTGTTGTCCCCACAGCGACACAGGCCTTTTAGGATCATTGCGCCGAGTTGGGCTTGGAGGTGGCCGATGGCAGGGAGGCATCCTAGAGGTTCTTCTCCGTGCTCTGAGTACTTCAGGTTGCCGGCTGTTGGCGTGTAGCGGAACGTCCCATGAGGTGTGACCAAAGTCCTTGTGTCCTGTGGTGCCTCTGTATCCTGGGTGTACTCGGAGCGAGCGTCGAGGAGGCGCATAGCCTCTCTGCCAGCCGCGTCATCGATCTAGTGACCGATACGAGGGAGGGCGGACGGATCTTCGTGACGAGCCTTGTTCAGGCTTGTATGATCGATGCACATCCACCATTCCTTGTTCTTCTTGAGGACTAGTCTCGAATCGTCGAGTCGGTCCGGGTATACTTCTTCGGCGACGAGCCCAGCAGCTAGGAGCCGGGCGGTCCCGTTGCCGATGGTTTTGTGTTCCTTACTCGTGAAGCGTTGGAGGATTTGTCTTACAGGTCGTGCCTTGGAATTAGCTTGAAGCTTGTGCTCTGCGAACCTTCTAGGAACATCTTGCGGTTTGGCTAGGTGCCATGCAGAGGTGTTCCGATTCTCACGGGAAAGGATGCCGAGCGCGCTTTCCTATGTGCTGGCGACGCTTGTGTCGACCGCTGCCGATTTCGACGAGTTCTCTTTGATCGGGTCGGCGTGTGGCGCCTCCTTGGCTGGCGCGATGTTGGCGCGTGCGTCGATGGTCGGCTTTGTCAAGATGGTGGCGTCATTGGCGTCGACTGGCCGCTTCAGCTGCTCCAGGTGTTCGGCGGCTATTGCCGACTCAGCGAATACTGCGTTGCCGGTCTCGCACTCGATGGCACGGTCGACGTCGCCCTCCACGGTGATGATGCCGTTGGGGCCTGGAAGCTTCATCTTGAGGTATGTGTAGCACGGTCGAGCCATAAACTTGGCGAATGCCGGTCGCCCCAGGATAGCATGGTAGGTGCTGCGGAAGTTGACCACTTCAAACCAGATTTTTTCTAGTCGGAAGTTCTTCTTGTTGCCGAAGACCACATCAAGGGCGATTTTGCCCATCGGGTATGCCTTCCTGCCGGGTACAATGCCGTAGAAGGATGTCTTGGTCTTGATCAGCTGGCTATCTGAGAGCTTCATCCTCTTGAAGGTCTCGTGGTACAGTATGTTGATGCTGCTGCCCCCGTCCATGAGGGTCTTGGTTAGGACGTAGCCTTTGACTTGGGGGGCGACTACTAAGGCGAACTTTCCTGGGTAGTCGACGCGGGGAGGGTGATCTTGGCGGGTCCAGGTAACTTGGTGCTCCGACCAGTCGAGCCATTGGGGGACGTCAGGGGCTGTCGCGTGGACGGTCCGTAGGATGATCTTCTCTTCGTGCTTGTCGTCTAGGGCCACATAAGTGTGGCCCATGAACCTTGCGGTGGGGGGTATGTCGCCGTCCGCCGAGTCATCGTCGTTGTTTTGGGCGCCTTTTTTGGCGCCCGACTTAGCTTTGATGATCTCGGCTGTCCAGGAGCACTCGTCTGTGGTGTGCGTCGCAAGCTGTCCGGGTCGGCTGTGGAAGCGACACGGTTGTGCCAGTATTTCTGCGGCCGTGTACTTCTTACGGGGCTGGTAGGTGGGAGTTCGACTCTTGAAGCCGTGGCCTCCCCCTGTCGCGGCGGCTGCTACGAGGTCTGCTCCCTCGGAGCCGCCCTCACTCTTGCGCTTGTTCGCGCTTTTGGCTGTGCCCTTGTTTTTGCCCTTGCCGCCTTTCTTGTCGTCATCTTCGCCCTCCGAGTCATCCTTAGTGGGGTCGGAGTCGGCGTATTTGTGGACGATGCCGAGTAGCTGTCCCATGGTCAGGTCAGCGTTGTGGGAGCGTCTGAGCTTCTGCTTCAGCGACTCGAAGGTAGTGTTGTCCTCGAGGTGGGAATGCACCGTGTCCACGCTCAGCTTTTCGGCCGAGTTGATTAGGTCGGAGACCCGCTGGTACCATTTGCGGGTGGATTCTCCTTCCCGCTGAACGCAGCGCTTGAGGTCCTCGACCGTGGCGGGGCGCTTGCATGTTCCTTCGAAGTTGGCGATGAAGAGCCTCTTGAGCTCGCCCCAAGAGTTGACACTATTCCTGGCGAGGTTATTCAACCAGGTTCGTGCCGTCCCCTCCAGCATGAGGGGGAAGTAGCGTGCGCAGCATAGGGCGGTGGCGTTCTGGATGCTCATGGCCGACATGTAGTCTTGTATCCATGTGGTCGGGTTGAGGCTGGCGTTGTACTTGGGGACTTCTCGTGGTCCCTTGAAGCTGCTGGAGAATCGCTCGCCGCGGATGGCCGGACCGAAGCACTTGGGTCCGATATCTTCGTCGTCGGCGTTGACGGCGCGTCTTTCATTCAGGACGCCCCGTAAGTCGGGTGCGAATGGTTGAAGCGGGCTTGCGCCTGGTTGTTGAGGATGATGTTTCGCGCGTCGTTTGCTGCGAGTCGTGGCTGCGCGGCGCCCCGCCCGTTGCTGGATACTGCTAGTTCGTCGCGACGGACTTGTGGGGCCGGCTCGACGCGCGTCGGCTGCTGCCGCTCCTCGACGTTCTGTTTTATTACGATTGCCTGGTTGTTGGTCGACGCCGCTCGTTCGCTTTGTCCCGGCTGGCTGTAAAGCTTGCCGTGCGAGTTTGAGGCGTTCTCCTGAAGCTCCAGGGCTTTGTCCATTAGCCGGCGTCCCTTGTTCCAGTAGGGGTTGTCCCTCACTTGTAGGCGCCTGAAGAGGGATGCGGCGGCGGTGACGCAGTCGACGGGTGTGGAGAAGACCCTCAGGTCGTCGTCTTCGTCGGCAGGTGGTCGGTTTTGCGCAAGGGGTGCCGGCGATGGTGGTGCTGCCGTCGGTGGTGGCTGTTTGTTTGCCAGCCCTGATCCACCGGCGGGAGCGTCGCAGCAAGCTGACTGCTGCTGATGCAGGCTGTTGAAGTCGCCGCCGACCTGTCGAGCTGCAGCTCCAGATGGGAGCCGCGATCTTGTCTTGACGTGCTTGTCGGTGACGGCCCCAAGGGCGATCGAGTGAGCGTTGAGGGCCTGCTCTTTCCTGCGGATTTCTTCTTTCTTGTGAATCATCTGGATCCACAGTTCTTCTAGCGACTTGGTTTGGATTTCCGCGTTGGCCGGCGTGATCGGTGTGCTGAGCGGGTCGGCGATTGCGGGCGGCACACGCTTATCTTGCTGCAGCTCTTTTCGCTTGTCTGCTTCGGCCGTGCGGGGGCCGTCGGCCGCCATGAAGACGTGAGCGGGGGCGGCCGTTCCATCGGAGGACGGTTGGTGGCCGTGTCCGACTCGTAATCGAGGACTGGGAGGATGGACGAGGCGTCCTCGTCGAGCGTGTTGGCGAGCGAATCGCCATCCTCTTCATCCGCGACTCGGATGGTGTTCCCCTCCGAGTCGGTAGCGCGTAGTAGTTCATCGATCGCCGCCAGGTCGGCGGTGTTGCAGTCGGAGTCAGTGTCGGCCAGGGCGGAGATGGGGTCGTTGTGGGCTTGGACGGAGTCGGAGTCGCTGACCGCCCGGACGGAGTCGGGGCCGCTGTTGGGGTTATGGTTGTTATGATTGCTGGTGGTGTCCTCGCCGACGCCGCAGAAGCCGACGTAGCCGACCGTGGCCATACCGAAGGGGACGACGTAGGCGTGCTCGACGCGTCCGCGTGCATGCGCGCCGTAGATGTGCGCGTCGTAGACGATGTCGAAGTTGCCGGCGCGGTAATAGGTGCCGTAGACGATGCTGTCGCCGCCTGCAAGCACGCCGGGTTTGAAGCGCACTCCTTCCTTCTGATCAGGATGACCCTCCATGAAGTACATCCCTAAGATCGCTTGCCCCACGGTGGGCGCCAACTGTCGTGGGGAAGTCACGACAGATGCCACGGGGTGGCTCATCTTAGGTTTGGAGCAAGGCGACATCAGGGATTCACAGAGGGGTTCGTACACACCGAGTTTACCCAGGTTCGGCCCCTCACTTGGGAGGTAAAGACCTACTCCTACTTGTATATTATTGGATCTGTATGGGTGTACAATGTGAGCGCCTAGAGCTAGAAGATAGCTTTGGCGGCTATGAATGTCAGATCGAACTTGTGCTAGGGTTTCTCCTGGTCGTCTTATATAGGGGGGCGACTAGGGTCTACAGGGAGGTGTCAGGCTAACCAGCACGGCACTAACTATACACGGGATATCCGGCTTGAGGAGTGATCTTCGGGATAACCTTCCTTGATCCGGGTGGATATCGGATCTCCTCCCTTTACGAGCCGGTATACCGAGTCTGTTACGGACCCGGTATCCTTTCTAGGACCTTCCAGCCGGACTTGGGCCACCTGGTCCTCGTGGGCCGACTCGTAGTTATGGGCCTACCCGGTTGGCGTATCCCCATCATGCAACTCTATGATTAACATCATATTTTGCTAATGCTTTCCTAAGAATAACATGCATGAAATGAGACCCACCATCAGTAATTAAAAACCTAGGAACACCAAACCTGGGAAAAATGATGTCCTTCAGCATCTTCATTGCTGTGGCATGATCTGCACTTTGGTTGGAATTGCTTCCACCCACTTTGTAACATAATCCACTGCAACCAAAATGTGAGTATGCTTTGTCTTTGAGGCTGGGAAAGGTCCCATAAACTCAAAACCCCACACATCAAAAGGCTCAAGTGGTAAAGAATAATTCATATGCATTTCATTTCTCCTACCAATATTTCCTACTCTTTGACATTTATCACAAGATTTAACATATTCAGCACAATCCTTAAAGAAAGTAGGCCAATAAAAACCAGATTGTAATACCTTTCTCTTGCAATCTCCTACATGATGCCCTCCATAAGGATTATCATGACAGTCTCTTATAATAGCCTGTTGTTCATGCTCAGGTACACAACGTCTAATAATACCATCTACACTCTTCTTATAAAGTAAAGGATCATCCCAAAAATTATGTCTATGATCATAAAAGAATTTCTTTCTTTGTTGAAGAGTAGAGTGTGGTGGCAAGACTTTGCCAACAATAAAATTTGCGTAATTAGTAAAACCATGGAGATGCAACTTTAGCCATAGAAACATTAATGTTTGCAAGTTGTTCATTAGCAAAACTATCATTATTAGGAATAGGATCATCAAGTATGTTTTCCATTCTAGAAAGATGATCAGCTACTTGATTATCTTTCCCTTTCCTATCAACAATGTGTAAATCAAATTCTTGCAACAAAAGTACCCATCTTATAAATCTAGGCTTAGCATCTTTCTTATTCATTAGATATTTAATAGCAGAATGATCAGAATGCACAAGGACTTTGGAATCAATAATATAAGGTCTAAACTTATCACATGCAAATATCACTGCTAAAAATTCTTTCTCAGTTGTGGCATAGTTTCTTTGGGCACTGTCGGACCAATGGATCCTGGGGTATGGAAGCCCGTTTTCCTTCGAAGGTGAGATACCTTTCTGGCCAACTGGGCAGGCTAAAGTGTTGTGAAAGGCCTCAGGATGAAACCAGAGTGAGGAGCCTTAGAGAGGCAGCTTTTCCCCCGTCAAGCGTATTCGCCTCGGGAGGCCCTGTACCCCGAAGCCCCATCATGCGGGTGGTGCCTGGAAGGCTGTCTCGAAGCTTGCTGCCCCCCGTCACGTGCGACACCAGGACAGCGCCCCCCCCCCCCCCCCCCCCCGTTGGTATCGGTCTTCGTCCTCAGTCCAGAGCGGTGATCCCCACAGCTTACCTGTTTCATGTCTAAGAGGGGGGACCGGCACGACAGCACATGGCCGTGCCCCCAGGACTTACTACTTTGGTGCAAGACGGCGCCGTCCGCCACCGCTGTCCCTCCTTTGGCCTTGCTTTCCTCTTTACCGAGGACGTCCGGCTCTGTGCCAAAGGAGCAGCGACTGGAGTTGCAGGAAGAAGAGGACAACGGCGGCGCAGCTGTGCAGGGCCGTGGATCTGACTTGGTCGGCCACCTTTGCCAAAGCATCCGCAGAGGAGCTGGGCCTCTCTTGGAAGCATGTGGGAGCGTCCCGCTATGTAATTCGAAGACGAAGGCTCCCAGCCGCCTATAAAAGGGGACAACCGCCGGCTCGGCTAAGGGTTAGGACATTGTACACTCAAACCCTAGAAACTCTAGGCGTTCACCATTGTAGCTCTCTGTGTTCTACCGATCAATAAAACAAAGCAGGAGTAGGGCATTCACCTCCGCGGTGGCCTGAACCTGGGTAAACAAAGTGTCAATCTCTGCAGTGTGTTCATCTCCTTCCTCGAGCCTCGTGAGGACAGAGGCAACGCTCTAAGGCCCCCAGTGTTCGATACTCTTTCTTAGCTTCCTTGGAGGCTATATTCCGACATTTGGTGCGGCATGCAGGGGGCCTTTGAGCGCGCTTCACCTTCACCGACAGCTGACATGACCAGGGGAGGAAGCAACGCCGGGGAGTGCACCCCTACCAGAGAAGCCCGTGAGCAGCGCACCCTGCGCCGCGCCGCTCGCGCCACCACCGGGACGCGTACCTGCCGCGAGGCCGCGGCGACCCAAGACGGCTCACTAGAGGAGGGCCGGCACTCGTCCACCGCACTGACCCCGCCGCAGGCCACGCCGTCTGTCGTGCCCTCCATCGTACCATCCATCGTGCCTTCCGTCGGGCCTTCTGGGGTGCCATCGGTCTCTCACACAGCGTCCTCGCCTCAGGTCGTTCCACTGGGCCCGCGCATGGCGCTACGCATGGCGCAGGAGCTCCTATGTTTCAGGACTGCCGAGGACGCCCATGAAGACTGGCTCACCCGTGTGACGGAGCTGGTCCGGGCCGTGGGAATCACTGCCGCGCCTTCTCGCTCATTAGTCGCTCCTGCGGCTCCCAGAGGACCAGCAGCGAACGCTGCTCCTCCACACCAACCTCCTCCCCTCGTCGAGGAAGGAGTTCATCCGGTCCGTGCCCCCCGAGCTGGCGACCGAGCCCTCGCGCCTTCGCACGGCGCGTCATCTCCGCACGTGGGGCACGACGATGGCCCCAGTTGCCAAATCATCCCTCGCGTACCCAACGATGCCCGGGCACGCGACCGGGAATGGCAGGACCAGACGGTCCGAAACATCGCAGTGGCAGGGCACTAGAACCGCGCCGGGCTCGCGGGGAGACCCGCCACCTACAGCGGTGGTTCCGTGGCATTCTGCGAGGACCTTCGCCGCGTCAACTGGCCGGACAAGTTCAGACCAGAGCTACCCCCTCGGTACGACGGGACCCAAAACCCCGTCGACTTCCTGCAGCTCTACACCGTAGGGGTACAGGCCGCGGGAGGCGACAACAAGGTCATGGCGAACTGGTTCCCGCTGGCCATCAAGGAGGCGGCGCGAACTTGGTTACTGAACCTTCCCGAGAAGTCGGTGGCCTCCTGGGAGGACTTGTGCCAGCAGTTCATCTCGACCTCAACGACCTCCGCGCGGTAAAGCAGAAGACGGGGGAGACGCTCTGGAAGTACATCCAGCGCTTCAGCCACGTCCGCAACAAGGTCGCCAACTGCACCGACGCTTCGATCATCGCGGCCTTGGTGGAAGGAGTTACCAACACCCGCATGAGGGAGAAGCTCGGCATCCATGACGACTTGGGAACGGTGGTAGAGTTGTTTGACCTCGCCGACAAGTGCGCCAAGGCCGAGGAGGGCGGACTCTCCCAGCACAACGCACCTGACGAGGAGCCTGCCCGCGAGAAGGGGAAGGGCGCAAAGGACTCTAAGTGGAAGGCGCCCGCCGTTCTAGCCGCGGAGCCCGAGCGCGAGTCGAAGAAGGAATCAAAGAGGGACGACAAGGACCGCCCTTTCTGCGAGTACCACCAGCTTCACTCTC
Source organism: Poa annua (assembly GCA_026929855.1). Lineage (NCBI taxonomy): Eukaryota > Viridiplantae > Streptophyta > Magnoliopsida > Poales > Poaceae > Poa > Poa annua. Next base: position 61,959,720 of record CM049434.1, read on the forward strand.
ACAGCACCGGCAAGTGCAACGAGCTCAAGAAGATCCGCGAGAAGCAGCAGGAAAAATGCGGGGGCTCCGGCGGGAGCCGCAGCGGAGGCCGAGGCGGACAGTACAACAACGGAGGCAACAAATGGAACAACAGGGGCGGCTGGGCCAACAACCAGCAGCAAAACTGGTAGGGGCCTTACCAGGGCAACCAGCAGAAGCCTCCTCAGGCCAATGCCGTACAGCAGCAGCCTGATGAGGCGAACCATAACCTCCCTGCTGAGGTTAACGGTGGGTACCAGGAACCCAAGCACGCAGCCTGCATCCTGGGAGGTGCTCAAGCGCCAATCTCGAACCGCCACTTCAAGCAGTTGACCCGTGCCGTCAGCGTTGCCCTCCCGGGGGCGGAGGCCTCTCGACGCCTCAAGTGGGCGGAGTACCCGATCACCTTTGATGCCAGCGACCACCCCAAATCTGTCGCCACAGTAGGCACCATCCCACTGGTGTGCACCCCGACCATCAACAACGTTGCGGTCACCAACACCTTGGTGGACGTGGGCGCTGGCCTCAACGTGATCTCCATCGATACCTTCGACAAAATGCAGGTGGAGTACAGCCGACTGATGGCTACACGGCCGTTCGCCGGTGTGACCGAGGGCACCACGATCCCAATTGGTCAAGTGCGTCTTCCGGTTAGCTTCGGCACGAGGGAGAACTACGGCACAGAGTACGTCGACTTCGACGTGGCTCACAGCGGACTACCGTACCACGCCATCCTCGGCTACCCGGCGCTCGCCAAGTTCATGGCAGTCACAGATCATGCCTACAACCTCGTCAAGATCCCCGGCAGCAAGGCCACGATCACCATCCGCTGCGATGAAAGGACTCCATGCGCTTGGTCGAGCATGCCTACCGCTCGGAGGCTGCCGCGCACCCTGCCGATGTGGATGACGTGCCGGAGAGCTCCGTGAGGAAGAAGATAATCTTCACCCAAGAGAAGGCCTCGACTAAGAAAGTGGCGCTGGGACCTAACGGCACGGGGGCTACCGCCACCATAGGCGGAAGCCTCACCCCCAAATAGGAAAGCGCGTTCGTCGCCTTCCTCTAGGCAAACGCCGACATGTTCGCTACGAGCATGTCGGATATGCCTAGTGTCCCGAGGGAGGTGATCGAGCACCATCTAGCCGTGTGCCCAAGCGCACGCCCCGTGAAGCCAAAGTTGAGACGTCAAGCACTAGAGAAACAGGAGTTCATCGTACAAGAAGTCAAGAAGCTCGAAAAGGCAAACATAGTTCGAGAGGTTATCCACCCTGAGTGGACGGCCAAGCCTGTGGTCGTCCTGAAACACACCGGAGAGGGCCGCCTATGCATCGATTTCAACGATCTCAACAAGGCCGGCCCTAAGGATCCATATCCTCTGCCACGGATCGACTAGATCGTGGATTCCACCGTCGGGTGTGACCTCCTGTGTTTCCTCGACGCCTACTCCGGTTATCATCAGATCAAAATGCCCAAGGAGGACGAGGAGAAGACGGCATTCCTCACCCCGTGCGGCGTTGATGGCCCTTGACAATGATGACGATCGCGCCAGAAGATAGTCTTGCTAAACACCAAGTACCTGCGTCAAAAGAATGTTGGTTAGGTTGAGACTCCAAGTGCAAAGTGTATAGTAAGGGAAAAGACTAATTTTCCCCACGAGGGTGACTCGAGGGTTTAATATCGAACTCTCGGGGAAATGAACCAAAAGCTGTTGTCTCCTTATCCTTCTTTATGTAACCTACAAAACAAAGTAGATTGTTTTGTGCCCTCAACCTCACCAAGTGGTTGTCAAGCACAAGGTGTAAGTAAAACATATAGAAATAATAAATGCAAAACAGAAATAAATATGTAATGGTATAAATAAAAGTGCAACGATGGTATAAATGATATGGGATGATGTTTTTGTGGTTTGTATGGTGTTTGCAAGATGTAAAAGTATTTTTGTATTTCAGATTTAATAATAACAGAAAATGTAAAGTGCAATAAAAGTGTTGTAAAGGTGTTTCTTTTGATTAAAAATGGACTGGGGTTCATGGTTTCACAAATGCACTCTCTCTTTTATATAGTGGTAGATAATGGAACATAGGAATTGACATATGATATTGCAACAAGACAAGTTATTAATAATATGGGCATCACGTCCTAACATAGAGATCTTTTGGTTATTAATCTCTCTTATACTCCACCAAGATGCGAACTAATCATAACAACTCAGTAATTAAGATAAACAAAGTATAGCTTTAAGTTCAATGACATGAAGTTTAAATAAGAACATGCTAGAACTAGTCATGGTGATAGTGGCAATGTCACCCACATACCCCCGGTAGCATGGTATTTCCTTTATCCCTAGTGAGGCAACAAAGTAAGGTAAAAACCCAAGTGGATCACGGTATTGCTGTCAACTTACCACAAAACCACCCCCGGTTACTCCAACTACTGCACACATTCCCCCTCACACGCTGTAATATCCCATGGCCACCGACGAATGTCAGGACGTGAGATGGATACAGAGTGCTTGTGGTAGCACCGGACCTTGGAGGCTTCTGGTACCAACCAGACTTGAAGAAGATGAAGACCAGAGGAAGAAGAAGACAGAGGAGAGGAGAAGACCCAGCTCGGGTTCTGTTCTGTTCATCGATCGTCTTGTCGTCCGTCTTAGCTCATTTTGTATAACCAGCCCACACAACTCCATATCCACTTGTGAGGCCCAGATGACGGCCCATGTATGGACATAGGGACATGACATCACCGCCCCCAAAAACATTGCTTGCCCCCAAGCAATGGCTCGATTAGGTCGGCCTGTTTGCAACTGCCTATTTTCCACAATCTTCTCGGTTGTGAAAATCCGATCAGTGTAGCTTGTCGCTGTGATCTAAGTTGTGTCACTTCATTACCAAGAACCCCCGGGATCCCACTGCTTGTATCGAACATGATTGGCCAGATGGGTGAAGGAACAAAAATCGCAACCAATAGATAGCCCTTTGTGCACGTATATAAGCCAGATCATGCCAAAAAATTCAAAGCTCCTGCTCTCAAGATGCCAATTACCAAATTCTGAAAACTCCAGTTGATAACTAGCTTGAATCTGAAAATATGCAGCCTCTACATCTGAATATATGTAACACCACTCCTCTGATTTTTTGTACCAGCAGACCACCCCAATCATTGTTGCAATTCGGGACAGTAGGTAAATCTGTCGAGGTGTGATTCCCACAGAACAGGGATAACCACTCTCGGGGGAGAAGTTCGTGGCGGGGACTGAACACGTTGGTCAACAACCCACGACCGGCTCGGCGACGGTGCTCGTCGAGCCTGTAGAGGAACAGCACGACAGAGATGGACTCCGGCCCGTACCCAGGTTCACGGCCCTCAGGGTGAGGTAAAACCGCTACTCCTACTTGTCTGTATTGCTCAGTAGAGGGTGAGTACAACGAGCTTGCCGCGGGCCCTCGCGAGGCAGTGCGGAGCTTGGAGGGGGAAGGTTCGGGCCTTCTTCCTCCTTGGGCTCGCCCGGCTTGGCTAAGCTACTGTGGGGTGTCTATGGATGAGTGATCGATGGATCGGCCGGTCCCCCGCTACGGTGGCGCTCCTGCTCCTTATATAGGCGCCCCGGGCCTCATCCCTGCGTGCTGCGCAGTGGAAGGGTTCCCACATGGCGACGAAATGGTGGAGCGGGGTGCACCGCAGCTGAGGTGCCCATGGACTCGGTCCATGGTCGCAAGGCCTGCTTTTGTGGCAGGGCAGCCGCCGTCTTTGCAGAGCGGCCAGCTGGTAACGCAGAGACCGTGGGGGTGCCCATGGTGATGTCGCCGTTGGAGCGTTGCGCCGGCCACCTGCTTTATCACCAGAGAGGAAAGCCTTGGTGGCGGCGCAGGGGACACAGCGCTTTGTTGACTCCTTTTATCACCAGAACGGCAACTGCGGCGCCGTCGTCATCGCACGCAGACGCGCGCGTCACTCTGCGGCTGCTGCAGAGGCCATGTGCGCTCTGCAGCGATTGCTTCATAGAGAAGTATCTCCACAGGGCCCAGGAGGCCTTGTGGAGGGAGTTGTGTTGACTCCCCTTCAGGGGAGAAAAGCCTTGCCGGGGGGCGGCCTCAGGGGGAGCCCCTTCAGGCCCTTCGCTGCCCCCTCAAGTCCCCTCGAGAGAGCTCTCCCCTCGGGGGTCTTCCCAAGCGTTCCGCTTGGTCCTTAGTCGTTTCGTCGGCATCGACGCGTGTGAGGGCCGTGGAGAGTGGGCTCTGCACACCCTAGAATCCACTGGGCCGACAGTAGCCCCCAGGCCCACGACGGGCACGGCGAGGCCCATCGGGCCCAGACGAAGCGTCGCGGGTCCAAAACGTCCGGCCTGCCCGTGACACGCGTCACTTGGTGGTGAGTTTGCGACGACTCGGTTTCTCCGGACGATCGTGCGTAGTGGGGGGTCCCACCACGTCCACCACGATCACGCCTTGGTAACTGCTCGGACGGGGCATAAAGCTGCGCGCCGGTCCGAATCGCAGTCATTACTCCCATTCCGCGCCTCCAAACTTCCAGCTCTCGAGCTCTTAGTTCTCCAACCTCGGCGAACTCTTTCCTCCTCCGGCGAACTCCTTTCTTCTCCGGCGCTCTGCTTTAAGCATCCTCCTCGACAATGGGCGGACCGAAAGGCAAGGCAGCGATGTCCACGCTCCCCTCCGATGCGCAGGGCGAAGAAGCGCTTGGACCAGCCCTGATCGGGGTGCGCGTCGACGCGGCGGCGCTGGGCAAGATCCAGCACCTGGTCGCCGGGAAGACCAATGAGCATGGCGCTAGCGCCATTCAGGCCGCGAGGCACGGCCGCCTTCCGACGGGGTTTTTCCCCATTTTCCTCCACACTCTCTTCGCCGGACTGGTGCCTCCGTACTCGCCTTTCCTTGAGGCCGTCTTGGAGTTTTATCAGATCCACCTTCTCCACCTTCACCCCAACGCCATCCTCATCCTCTCCCTCTTCGCCTACCTGTGCGAGGCGTATCTGGGGGTGCAGCCCTCGGTGGCCCTCTTCCGGAGCTTCTACGCGCTCCGGAACACCGCGAAGGCCGAGCGGACGGGGTGTGTGTCCTTCCGCATTGCGGACGGCATGGGGGACGTCTACATCCCCATGTCGTGGAGCGACGGCAAGCCCGTCACGGCGGTGTCGAAGAAAGTGGACGACTTCCGGCAGAAGTGGTTCCTCATCGGCGTGAAGTCGCAGAGCTCCTTCCTCGACGTCTCAGATGCGCCGCCCGTGAAGAACACCCACTGGGGCAAGCAGGCTCTCGGGGGCCCGCAGGTGGCCGGCCTCGTGGGCCGCTTGAGGACGCTCCGGGAGAACGGCCTCACGGGCCAGATGGTTGCGGAGGAGTTCGTGAGGCGCCGCATCGCCCCCCTTCAGGCGCACAAGAAGGCGATGTGGGCGTACTCGGGGCTCATGGACCCGATGCGGCTCCACCCCTGCGACCATCGCCCCGCCGTCGTCGCCACCATCATGGGCGGCCTCTTCGTCAACCCAGACGTGCCCGCGGCGGTCCCCACGGCGATAAGGCCCCTGTACCAGGTTCCGGACCAGCGCCAGGCTATTCTGGAGCTGATGCCCACATTCACCGCGCTGGGCCTGGCGGGGGAGGAGGAAGAGGATGGGCCCCTGCCCATGGCGAAGGATGGGGACGCCGCCGAGTCTCCGTACGCGTCAGACGCGGAGCATGGCGACGCGGAGCAGGGCGACGCGGAGGCGGAGGCGATGCCCTCCGCAGGCGCGGGAAGTTCGTCCAGAGCCGCGCCCCCCGCAGGGGAGGTCTACGAGCTCTCGTCCAGCGACGGAGAGGAGGCCGAGGCTGGGCGCCAAGAGCCACGGACCAAGGCGGCCCATGACAGGCCTGCCGGGGAGCCCCCGAGCGCTCCCCTCAAGAGGAAGGCTGAGACGGCTCCTGAGGGGTCAGGAGCTCGGACCGCGCCCTCGTGGCGCACGTCAGGTATGGCGTGGGTTGACACCCGCGCTAAGAAGTCCAGGTAAGTGCTCTTGAGTTTTGCCTTTTCCCTTCAATCTTCTGCTTGTCTCCTCCCCTGATCGATTTTCTTTGCCTTCCGCCAGCGACCCAGCGCCTGCGAAGCGCCGAAGGCTCCGCAAGGCCGCGGACGTGAAGAGAGCCGCTCCTGAGGCCGTGCCTGAGGCTACGGCGGACGAGACCGCGGCTGGCGAGGTCTTTCGGGAGGAGATGCCCAGACGGGGGCACACGTGCCGCCCCCGGAGGAGGAGGACGTGGAGGAGCAGATGGAGAGGGCACCCACTCCGCCCCGCGCAGCCAGCCCTCCTGCACAACCTGAAGCTGCGGCCAGCGCCCCGCCAGCTCCGAGCCCTCCCGAGGCCAGCAGGGAGAATCTTCCCCCCTCCCCTCCAAGCACTACAGCGGAGGAGGAGGCAGCGGTGACTGGGCAGACCTTCTCTGCCCCGGAAGCGAGCAAGGAAGCGCCGCTCGAGCGAGACGATACCGGGGCGCAGCAGGCAGGCGCTGAGGAGGAGGACCTGCCTCCAAGCCCCCAGGCCCATGCAGAGGCTACCTTCACCAGGCCCGACGCGGGCGCAGGGCCTTCCGTGCCACGCAGGCCCTCGCACTCGGCAGCTGGGACTGGAGCAGGGGGCGACGCGACGTCGCCTTCCGCTTGGTGCGGGAGTCTCTGGAGGGGTTGGAGGCCCACGTTGCCCAGGAGGACGGGGAGCTCGCCCGGCAGCGGGACGAGCTCGCAGGGGCTTGGGCCGCGTTTCACGCGGCTGTGGAGGCTCGCCGGCAGAGCGACTCGGCCCTGCGGGAGGAGCGCGAGGAGGCGATACGCTTCGCCGAAGAGGTCCGCGAGGGCGCCATGCGCGACGCCGAGGAGCTTCTGCAGCCCTTGAAGGCCGAGCGCCGGGCCGCGGCCAGGGCAGAGCGGGAGGCCGTGGAGCACTCCCTGGCGGCCAAGCACGGCGAGCTCGTCGTGCTCGAGGCGAAGATTCTCGCCGACTCCGAGACGGTGCGGTCTGCGCTGGACGAGGTCCGCACGAACTTGGAGGCCAGAGGGCGAACTCTGGGCGGGCGCGAGGAGGACGTGCGCCGCCGCGACGAGCAGCTGGCGCTGAGGGAGCAGGAGCTGTCGGGGCAGCGCGCTGCCCTCGAGGCCCGCGAAGATAGCCTGACAGCGGCGCTCAGCAAGCTTGAGCGCGAAGTGGCCACCCACAAGGGGAGCGTGGAGCGTGCCAACGCGCGGCTGGCAGAACGGAAGGAGGAGGCCACGAAGAAACTCCAGGAGAAGGAGAAAGAGCTCCGCGCCACCGTCTCCAAGGATTACAAGGACAAGTTCTCCAAGCAGGAGGAGCGCTTCAAGAAGAGGCGCGACGAGGACGCCGCCCGCATCCACAAGTTGGAGAAGGCGAACACCACCCTGAGCACCCGCCTTGGGCGCGAGGTGGACCGTCGCCGCGCTGCTGAAGAGGCGCGCGATCGCACGGCGCAGGACCTCACCTCCCTCAAGGCGAACATCGAGGAGATGAATCAGCAGGTGGGTCCTGCCGTGGAGAAGGCGGTGGAAGCGGTCGAGAGCGCCAAGGCGGCGTAGGTGCTGTCGCAGCAGCGGGAGCGTATGTTCCTGTCCCTGGCGGGCCGGGGCCGCGAGCTCGCTGCAAAGTTGGGAGCAGAAGCGCCGTCCGTCCCCACTCAAGGCCACTCCGACGCCGCCACCTACCTCCTATACTTTGAGCAGCTCTTCACAGCGCTCGAGGGCCCCGCCGCGGAACTCCGCGACGTCGTCGAGGAGGAGTGCCGCCAGCTCCTGGCGGTGGCGGTGGACCGCATCTTCTCCAACCTCGTGCACCTCCAGCCCGGGTTCGACCTCGCCACGGTGACCGAACCCCTCGAGGGGGAGGCAAGGTGGAAGGCCTCCAACTCCGTCCGCGACCAGGTGGACGACTTCTGCAGCCGCTTCAAGCGGGCCGCAGCGGAGACGACAAGGAGAGCGGGCCTGAAGGGGAAGAATCCGGCCCAGACGACGGCGAGGCCTCTGCCTAACTTCCTCCTGAGATCCTCCCCTGCCATGTAGTGCGCTTGCAGCGCTGTAGGAGCATTTGCTTTAAAGACTTTCATTTAGCAGCTTGTAATATACTTCTTATCTTTTTAACAAGTACTGCTAAGTCTGTGTGTGCTCCCCTCGAGGGGCCTTTGCTTCAATTCCATGTCTTTTTCACTCTGCGTCGCTGGACCCTTCTCTTCGCACTATGACTCCGCCGCTGCGGTATGCTCGAGCAATGACTCGGCAAGGCCGGGGGGAGTTTAAGGCTTAGAGAGGTAAGAACCCTCGAGTCGCGATGCTGAGGGCCCCCCTTTGACGCGCAAGCAGCCCATGGAGAGTGAGGGAAAGGACCACTCGAGGGACGCAGAGTGCTCGTGAGAGAGATGTAAGGGTTCTCTTGATGTGAACAGGGAACTTAGCTTCGCGAGGCTTTTCGCCCTGCGGGGGATTCCTCTGGCGATGTCCTTCCCTTCAGGGGCCGAGTTTTTCCTCCACAGGCCTGGAGAGACTCTCGTTCCCTGTGGACGTTAGAGAGGCGAACCAAAACGCTAGAGCATAGTAGTAAGGACTTATGCGCGCTTATAGGTTTCCTCATGGGTGCCTCGCGAGGAGAGAGAGTACCAAGGTCCTTTGGGGAGGTGGCGTGTATCCGGGAGCATGCCCATTAGCCAGAGCTCAGGATCCCTTGGATTTTGCAGTGCTGCTGGGGTGCTCTTGGGCACAGGCACCGTACTCAGCCCCCGCTCGCGAGGTGCGCGTGGGAAGAATATAAGCGCACATTTGAGAGTAATGGATGAAAGTAAGACTTGCCATCGAAATATTACATAGCGGCGCCTTGGCGCAAAGTTCACTTGGAACGAAAACGGTGCCTGAGCGCAAAGTTCACTTGGGACGAGAACGGCGCCTGAGCGCAAAGTTCACTTGGAACGAGAATCGGTTCATTACACTTGGGTTTGCCAAGCTAACGTTCCTTCCATGCCGAGGCATGGGGACCACCCATTAGTGGCAGAGGTTCACTGCGGCCTGCGGTGGCTCATTAGCAGGAGAGCTCGGAGGGCTGAGCCTCGGGAGAAGCTTTGAGAAGCTTGGAGGTGAAGCCGTGAGCTTCCCTCTAGAGACAAAAAATGCCTGGCGTGACTATGATCACGGGTAGAACTTGCACAGATGCGCGATGTTCCACGGGTTCTTGACGGGGATGCCGTCTTCGGTCTCGAGGCGTACTGCGCCAGGCCTGGCGATGTGGGAGACCCTGTAGGGGCCTTCCCACATCGGCGAGAGCTTGTGGAGACCTTCCCTGGAGAGGATTCGCCTGAGGACGAGGTCACCCGCCTCGAGGGTGCGCGAGCGCACATGGCGGCTGTGGTAGCGTCGCAGATCTTGCTGGTACTTCGCCGCCCTGAGGGCGGCGTGGCGGCGCAGTCCCTCGAGGAACAGTAGGTCGTCGTTGTGGAGGCCCTCTTGGATGTCCTCGTTGAAGGCAAGGACCCGTGGGGATCCATGCTTGATTTCTGTGGGGAGGACAGCTTCGGCTCCGTAGACAAGGGCGAACGGCGTTTCGCCTGTAGGCCTTGAAGCGGTTGTGCGCATGGACCAGAGCACAGATGGGAGCTCATCGATCCAGCCCTTGCCGTGCCCTTTGAGGACGTTGAAGCTTCTGGTCTTGAGGCCCTTGAGGACTTCTGCGTTTGCTCGCTCGGCTTGACCATTGCTGCGTGGGTGAGCCACCGAGGCGAAGCAGACCTTGACGCCGAGCTTGTCGCAGTAGGCTCGGAAGATGCCGCTGGTGAATTGCGAGCCATTATCGGTGATGATGCGGTTGGGCACCCCGAAGCGGCAGACCAGGCTCCTGATGAATTTCACCGCGGCTCCGGCTGGAATGGTGCGCACTGGCTCAACCTCGGCCCACTTGGTGAACTTGTCGACGGCCACGAAGAGGAAGCGATAGCCCCCCTGCGACTTCGGGAAGGGGCCCAAGATGTCCAGCCCCCAGACCGCGAACGGCCAGGAGAGCGGGATGGTTTGGAGTTCTAGTGCCGGCTGATGAATTTGCTTGGCGTGGAACTGGCAGGCGTCGCAGGCTTGCACTATGGCGACCGCATCTTGAAGCACTAGTGGCCAGTAGAAACCGCTCCTGAAGACCTTGCCTGCGAGGGTGCGCGCGCACGAGTGGTGGCCGCACTCCCCGCTGTGGATGTCCTTGATCAGCGTTCGGCCTTCCTCGGGGGGGGACGCATTTGAGCGCGATGCCGTTCGGGCGCTTGCGATAGAGGTCTCCCTCAAGGATGCAGTAGGATTTCGCCTGTCGAGCGATTCGCTCTGCTTCTGCATCTTCTTCAGGGAGGATCCCCTTCGCCAAGTAGTCCTTGAGCTCGTCAATCAAGCCTGTGGCTTGGTGGGCTGCCGTCAGCAACAGACGCTCCCCTGTGCTGGGGCCGCAATCGGAGGCCCCAGACTCAGGAGGTGGTGGGAGCGCTTCATCTGTGCTTGCGGCTGTGGCCTCTTGAGGCTGCTTGATGGATGCCTTCGCGAGCCTTTCCTCAAAGACGCCGGCCTGCTGGGGTTGCCTTCGCGAGGCTCGCTTGGCGATATCATCGGCCTCCTGGTTCTCTTTCCTTGGGATATGCATGAGTTCCATGCCCCTGAAGTGCTTCTCGAGCTTGCGGACCTCTTCAAGGTATGCTGCCATGTGGTCATCTTTAGGCGTGTAGCTCTTGTTGGAGAAGTTGACGAGCAACTGGGAGTCGCCCTTGATGAGCAGGTGCTTGACGCCTAGAGCGATGGCGGCCCTTAAGCCGGCGAGGAGGCCCTCGTATTCAGCGATGTTGTTGGAGATCTTGTCAATCGTGAAGCATAACTGGACAGCGTAGTAGAGCTTGTCGCCTTTGGGCAAAGTCAGGACGACGCCTGCCCCGCCATTGCGGCAGGCAAAGGCTCCGTCGAAGTGCATGGTCCAGTGGCTGGGCATTGTGTCTCCAGCGGGCTCAGCCTCTTCCCCCCGAGGCTCTTCAGGGCTTGGGTCGGTCCATTCGGCGACGAAATCAGCCAGCGCTCGCCCCTTGATGACTCTTGTGGTGTCGAAGCGCAAGTTGAATGGCTGCAGCTCTATGTTCCATCCCGCGACACGATCTGTGGCGTTGGGGTTGCGCAGGATCTGCTCCAGGGGGAAAGCAGTGACCACCGTGATGGGGTGGCCCTGGAAGTAGTGTCTCAGCTTCCTGGAGGCGATGAGGAGAGCGACGAGAAGCTTCTGCTGCATCGGGTACCGCTCCCGAGCATCCCGCAGCACCGTGCTGACGAAGTAGACGGGGTGCTCGACAAGGGTTGTCGGTGGGGTTGCAGCGTCAGCCTTCTGCGGAGGCTCCTCAGGGCCCTTGTCGAGATCCGCCTGCCGGGGGGTCTCGACAGGGGTGCCAGGAGCAGGCTCGACTTGAGGCTGTGGGCCTGGCAGTGGGTCTGTGGAGGCTGCTCCTTCGATGAGATCCTTGTCAGGGGGCTTTGGGCTTGGAGTGGCAGTGCTCTTCTTGGGGAGGACAGGTTCTTCCCTCTCGGCCACCAGGACGGCGCTTGCGGTCTGAGGAGTGGCTGAAAGATACAGCTTCAGATGTTCGCCTGTCCTGGGGGCCACCAAGACTGGTGGGCTGGCCAAATACTTCTTTAAGTCCTCGAAGGCCTTGTCTGCCTCAGGGGTCCACTTGAACGTGCCCGATCTCTTCATGATCTTAAAAAATGGCAGGGCTCTCTCGCCGAACTTGGAGATCAATCGGCCGAGGCTGGCCATGCAGCCTGCTAAGCGCTGCATTTCCTTGAGCTGGCGAGCAGGTTGCATTCCTTCTATGGCCTTGATCTTGTCAGGGTTTGCCTCTATGCCGCGATGGGACACCAGGAATCCGAGGAGCTTGCCTGAAGGGACCCCAAAGACACACTTGGCGGGGTTCAGCTTGATGTTCACCTTGCGCAGGCTGGCGAAGGTTTCCTCGAGATCCTTCAAGAGGGTGTCTCCCTCTCGAGACTTGACCACTATGTCATCGACGTAGGCCTCTGCGTTTCTGCCCATCTGTGCCCCCAAGGCGATCCTCATGAGCCTCTGGAAAGTGGCGCCAGCATTCTTCAGGCCGAAGGGCATGCATGTGTAGCAATACACGCCACAGGGGGTGAGGAACGCTGTCTTCTCCTCGTCCTCTTTAGCCATTTTGATCTGGTGGTAACCAGAGAAGGCATCCAGAAAACAGAGGAGGTCGCAGCCAGCGGTGGAGTCCATGATCTGGTCTATCCTCGGCATGGGGTATGGGTCCTTGGGGCAGGCCTTGTTGACATCGGTGTAGTCGATGCAGAGTCGGCCTCCTCCAGCGGGTTTAGGGACAACCACGCCGTTGGAGAGCCAAGTGGGGTGCGCGACTTCGCGGACGACCTTTGCCGCCTTTAGCTTTTCTACTTCCTTGACAATGAATGCTTGCTTCTCGGGGGCTTGCTTGCGTGCTTTCTGCTTGACGGGGCGTGCGTCTGGACACACGGCTAAGTGGTGCTCGATCACCTCCCTTGGTACACCGGACATATCTGACGGAGTCCATGCGAACATGTCAGAGTTTGCCCGAAGGAAGGCGACGAGCGCGCTTTCCTATTTGGGAGGCAGGGCAGCGCCTATGGTGACGCTAGCCCCCGAGCCTTCAGCCCCCGAGCCACTGGTGCTCAGCGACACCTTCTTCGTGGCAGCTTGCTCCTGAGAGAACACTTGTTTCTTCTTCTTGGGCCTCTCGAGAGGCTCCATGTCCTCGTCAGCCGGGAATGCCATGGCAGCTGCCTTGTAGGCGCTCTCGACAGCGCGCGTGGCGTCCAGGATATGACCATGGATGACGATGGTGCCAGCGCTGCCGGGGATCTTGACCATGTTGTAGGCATGGTGCGTGACGGCCATGAATTTCGCGAGAGCGGGGTAGCCGACGATGGCATTGTACGGCAGGCCGATGTGGGCGACGTCGAAGTCGATCAGCTCTGTGCGATAGTTCTTCTGCGTGCCGAAGGTGACGGTGAGCCGGACCTGGCCCAGGGGTTCGATGGAACCGCTGGTGACCCCGGTGAACGGCCTGGAGGGCATAAGCCACTCGTAGGGCACTTGAAGCGTCTCGAAGGTCTCAACAGAGATGACGTTCAGGCCAGCTCCCCCATCAATGAGCGTCTTGGAGACGGTGATGTTGTTGATGGTGGGGGAGCAGACCAGGGGGAGGGTTCCCACAGTCTTGGTCGACTTGGGGTGGTCCTTGGCGTCGAAGGCGATGGTGTACTGGGACCACTTGAGGGGCCTGGAGGTCTCGGTGCTCGGGAGCGCGGCGTTGAGCTCGCGGGCGAACTGCTTGAACTGGTTGTTCGACTTGGGCGCCTGAGCCCCACCGAGGATGCAGGCCATAGCCCCTCTTGGGGCCTGGTAGCCCCCATCTTCCTTGTCAGGGAGGTTATTGTTCTTTTCGGCGGCGTTGGCTTGAGTGCCCGACGGCTTCTGGTAGCCGCCATCGCGCCTGCCCCTGCCGTCTCTGCGGTAGCCGCGGCCTCTGCCGCGGTTTCCGCTGCCTTCTCCTCGCTCGCGCACCCTGCTCAGCCTCTTGAGGTCGAAGCAGTCGTCAGTGGCGTGGCCACGCCTGTTGTGGTAGACGCAGAATGGACGGTGGTCCGCCTCCTTGTCGCCAGGCTCGGGGGAGCTTCTGCGGGCGTTCTTGGTGGCTGGTTCCGCCGCTAGGACAGCAGTGGTCTTGCGCTTGGTCTCCTCGCGCTTCTTGTGGCTCTTGGAGCCCTCAGCCTGGTCGTCCCCTCGCTGGCTCATCTTGACGAAGAGGAGTCCTTCTTCTGCCTTGGCGCATTTGTCTGCGAGGTCGAACAGCTTCACCAGAGAGGTGAGCTTGTCGTGAATGCCCAGCTTCTCGAGCATCCTGCGGTTCGTGACGCCCTCTCTGAAGGCGGCTGGATGTACTTGCGGAGGGTCTCATCCTTCTTCTGCACCACAGCGCGCAGGTCGTTGTGGGTGAGTGCGCGCTCGTACGTGCCCTTGAAGTTGGCGACGAACTGCTTGCAGAGCTCCTCCCAGGAGTCAATGGAGTCCTCAGGCAGGTTGAGGAGCCAGGACAGCGCGGAGTCCCTGAGCGCGTAGGAGAACCAGTTTGCCATGACCTTGTCGTCTCCCCCTGCTGCCTGGATGGAGGTGGTGTAGAGCTGCAGGAACTCGAGAGGGTTGGTCGACCCGTCGAAGCCCTTGGGGAGGGCCGGCCTGAACTTCTGCGGCCAGACCACGCAGCACAGAGCGCGGGTGAAGGCCAAGCAGCCAGAGGCGTACGTGGCGATTCCTCCCTGGAGAGCCCTGCGGTTTTGCTGCCCTGCCTGGCCGAGCTCCTCAACGAGGCGATTCTGGAGGTCCCTGCGGCGCTCCATGCCCACACGTGCGTCAGGCGCAGTGCGCTGCACGATCTGGTAGTCATGCGGCGAGGAGGCGTGAGAGGGAGGTCCCGGCGGCGGCGGAGGCGCATCTGGTGCAGCCGTTCCCGCGCGGCCGGAGTGCTGGACCATGGAGCGCGACGGGGCGGGGCGCGTGGTGGCGACGTCGACGAGGTGGTGGAGGCGGTCCAACCACTGGTCGTGGGCCTCAGCGCTAGGCCGGTAGCGTAGGAGCTCCTGGGCCATGAGGAGCGCGGTGTGCGGCGTGGGTTCTGGGCGTCCCTGAGAGGACGCGCCTTGGCGCCGTGACGGATGCGAAGACTCAGCATCGTCGTCGCACTCCGGGGGGACGTCCCTGTCGTAGCGGTGGTCGCTGTCATGGTACTCTTCGCTCTCGGGCTCCTCCACGTGCGGGCCGGTGTTGGTGCGCTCGGCAGCGCGAGGGCAGCCGCGGCGGCCACGGGTGGGAGCTGTTCCGGGCACGGTGTGAGCCCTGTCAGCTGCGCGCCTGTTGGCGCGCGTCGCCCGGGTGTCCGCCATGGCGGAAAGCCGGTTGGAGGTTGAAGACGCGCCTCAGTCCCCTACCTGGCGCGCCAAATGTCGAGGTGTGATTCCCACGGAACAGGGATAACCACTCTCGGGGGAGAAGTTCGTGGCGGGGACTGAACACGTTGGTCAACAACCCACGACCGGCTCGGCGATGGTGCTCGTCGAGCCTGTAGAGGAACAGCACGACAGAGGCCCCCTCATGCGGGTGGTGCCCGGAAGGCTGTCTCGAAGCTTGCTGCCCCCCGTCACGTGCGACACCAGGACAGCCCCCCCCCCCCCCCCCCCCCCCACGTCGGTATCGGTCTTCGTCCTCAGCGCAGATCGATGATCCCCACAGCTTACCTCTTTCATGTCTAAGAGGGGGGACCGGCACGGCAGCACATGGCCTTGCCCCCAGGACTTACTACTTTGGTGCAAGACGGCGCCGTCCGCCACCGCTGTCCCTCCTTTGGCCTCGCTTTCCACTTTACCGAGGAGGTCCGGCTCTGTGCCAAAGGAGCAGCGACAGGAGTTGCAGGAAGAAGAGGACAACGGCGGCGCAGCTGTGCAGGGTCGTGGATCTGACTTGGTCGGCCACCTTTACCAAAGCATCCGCAGAGGAGCTGGGCCTCTCTTGGAAGCATGTGGGAGCGTCCCGCTATGGAATTCGAAGACGAAGGCTCCCAGCCGCCTATAAAAGGGCACAACCGCCGGCCCGGCTAAGGGTTGGGACATTGTACACTCAAACCCTAGAAACTCTAGGCGTTCACCATTGCAGCTCTCTGTGTTCTACCGATCAATACAACAAAGCAGGAGTAGGGCATTCACCTCCGCGGTGGCCTGAACCTGGGTAAACAAAGTGTCAATCTCTGTAGTGTGTTCATCTCCTTCGTCGAGCCTCGTGAGGACAGAGGCAACGCTCTAAGGCCCCCAATGTTCGATACTCTTTCTTAGCTTCCTCGGAGGCTATATTCCGACATTTGGCGCGCGGGTACTAGGCCAGTCTGGCCCCGCACTCCTCGTAGAGCTTGACGAGGAAGGTGTCGCCACCGACGAACTTGAAGGCTAGACGACTCCCGGGCCATATGTGGTGGTTGCGGGCGAAGGTCATCCACCCGCTCGACAGGTAGACGGTGCCGTCGTCGTTTCTCCCGGCAGCTATCCATGCGCAGCCAGAAGCCATTCACCAGGTCGTCCCCGACCACGCGAAGGAAGAATCAGGGAAGCAGGAGACGGCGGTGAACGCGCGAGCTCATGCGCACCAGGAACTCGTAGCCGTCCACCCAGTCGCAGGGGGGAGGCGGAGCTACCGAAGAAGCACGGGTGGCGCGGGTGGTCGTCTTGCGGCCCGGCGACCGCCCCCGCGGGCGGCCGCGAGGCTTCATGGAAGCCCCACAGGTGCTCGTGCCTACGTCAGGGACCGCGGCCGTGCGTCCCCCTCGCCCTTTTCCTCGAGTCCCTCGAGTCATCAGAAGGGAGAAGAGGAAAGCAGCAGGTGGGAGAAGGAGCGCAGTGTGAAGATGGGCGCCCCTTCGGCCCTATTTAAGGTCGAGCGGGGAGGCGTTGCGTCTCGGAGACGACGCGGACGGGAATCGAGGAGCCGGGCGCAAGTGAAAGCACTCATTGCTCCGAATGGGACGCTACGGTCGCCCCGTAATTCCCTGCCATTATTACCACGACTCCTCGTGTGGCGACGCCACGTCAGAAGGTAGACCGGCCGACGCCTGCCACCTGCCGAATCCCCGCCATCATGACCTCCTCAGGAAAATTACCGTTTTGGCCTCACGGCGATCCGTCTCCTTGAATGTGCCGCACCCGCCACGGGCCCGGGGGCTACTGTCTTGCCAATGGATCCTGGGGTATGGCGGCCCGTTTTCCTTCGGAGGTGAGATACCTTTCTGGCCCACTGGGCAGGCTAAAGTGTTTTGAAAGGCCTGAGGAAGAAACCAGAGTCAGGAGCCTTAGAGAGGCAGCTTTTCCCCCGTCAAGCGTATTCGCCTCGGGAGGCCCTGTACCTCGAGGCCCCCTCATGCGGGTGATGCCCGGAAGGCTGTCTCGAAGCTTGCTGCCCCCCGTCATGTGCGACACCAGGACAGCGCCCCCCCCCCCCCCCGTTGGTATCGGTCTTCGTCCTCAGTGCAGAGCGGTGATCCCCACATCTTACCTCTTTCATGTCTATGAGGGGGGACCGGCACGACAACACATGGTGCAAGATGGCACCGTCCGCCACCGCTGTCCCTCCTTTGGCCTCGCTTTCCTCTTTGCCGAGGACGTCCGGCTCAATGCCAAAGGAGCATCAACTGGAGTTGCAGGAAGAGGAGGACAACGGCGGCGCAGCTGTGCAGGGCCGTGGATCTGACTTGGTCGGCCACCTTTGCCAAAGCATCCGCAGAGGAACTGGGCCTCTCTTGGAAGCATGTGGGAGCGTCCCGCTATGGAATTCCAAGATGAAGGCTCCCAGATGCCTATAAAAGGGGACAGTCGCCGGCCCGGCTATGGGTTCGGACATTGTACACTCAAACCCTAGAAACTCTAGGCGTTCACCATTGTAGCTCTCTGTGTTCTACCGATCAATACAACAAAGCAGGAGTAGGGCATTCACCTCCGCGGTGGCCTGAACCTGGGTAAACAAAGTGTCAATCTCTGCAGTGTGTTCATCTCCTTCGTCGAGCCTCGTGAGGACAGAGGCAACGCTCTAAGCCCCCCAGTGTTCGATACTCTTTCTTAGCTTCCTCGGAGGCTATATTCCGACAGGCACCATCAAGTGTCTTACTAGCATAATAAATAACACTAGGTTTCTTATCAACTCTTTGTCCCAAAACAGCCCCAACTACATAATCACTAGCATCACACATAATTTCAAAAGGCAAATTCCAATCAGGAGGTTGAATAATAGGATCACTTATTAAAGCATTCTTCAAAATATTAAAGGATTCAATGCAATCATTATTAAAAGAGCAAGGAACATCCTTTTGCAAAAGATTGGTTAGAGGCTTTGATATTTTGGAGAAATCTTTAATGAACCTACGATAAAAACCTGCATGCCCAAGAAAACTTCTTATACCTTTGATATCCTTTGGGTATGGTAGCTTCTCAATAGCTTCTATCTTTGCTGAGTCAACTTCTATTCCACTTCCAGAAATACGATGTCCAAGAACAATACCTTCAGTAATCATGAAGTGACACTCTTCCCAATGAAGAACTAGGTGTTGGTCTTCACATCGCTGCAAAACTTTGTTAAGGTTGAACAAGCAATTATCGAAGGAAGTACCATACACAGAAAAATCATCCATAAAAACTTCCATTATCTTATCAATATAATCAGCAAATATAGCATTCATGCATCTTTGAAAACTAGCAGGAGCATTACACAAACCGAATGGCATTCTCCTATAAGCAAATGTACCATATGGGCAAGTAAAAGTGGTCTTTTCTTGATCATCTTTGTGAAAAGGAATTTGTGATAAACCTGAATAACCATCTAAGTAACAAAAGTGAGTGTGTTTAGATAACCTTTCTAACATTTGATCAATAAATGGCAATGGATAATGATCTTTACGAGTTGCTTTATTTAACTTCCTGAAATCAATACACATCCTATAACCAACAACAGTACGTTGAGCCACAAGTTCATCTTCATCATTTGGAACAACAGTCATTCGACCCTTTTTAGGAACACAATGAACCGGACTAACCCACTTACTATCAGCTATGGGATAAATAATACCAGCTTCAATAAGTCTTATTACCTCTCTCCTTACCACTTCTTTCATTTTGGGGTGAAGACGGTGTTGAAAATCAACAACATGCTTTGCATCTTCCTCCAACTTAATTTTATGCATACATATCCAATAGCTGCTCGGTGAGCTTTCAATACATCGAGTAATTTCCCTTCCTCTTCAGCTGAAAGGTTAGCACTAATAATAACAGGATATATGCTCTTCTCATCCAAATATGCATATTTAAGATTTTCAGGCAAAGGTTTTAACTCAATACTAGGATCTCCTTTAGGTGGTGGCAAAACTCCTTAATTATCAGGTGGGATATGCAATTGTAATTGTGGTGGTTGTTGCCATAATATTTGTTCTAAAACGTCCTTTTCTTCATCATTAAATGGTTTATCTTGATTAAGCATATAATGTTCTACCACGTCTGATGAAGCTACAGCTATATGAGCAAGAGTTTCAATCATATCATTAGCAAATGGCTCTTTCTTTAAATGTTTATCAGTAAATTTAGAGAAGTTGAACTCAAGTTTTTCTCCAGCACACTTAATGAACACTTTCTCTTTAACCAAATTAATTTCAGCACCAACAGTATGTAAGAAAGGTCTACCAAAAATGACCAGACAAAAGAAATCTTGAGGACAACCAAGCACAATAAAATCAGCAGGATATTTTATCTTCCCCACTAGTACGTCAACATCTCTAACAATTCCAAAAGGACTAATATAATCTTTATTGGCAAGTTGAATTGTCATACCTGTCTCTTCCATAACAATAGGATCAATGTCAGGCTTGATTTCAAGATAAAGAGAATATGGAATAACACTAATAATTGATCCAATATCTCATAATCCATGATAACACGAAGTCCCAATAGAACATGATATAATAGGCTTACCAACCTTGGCCGAATTGCCTTTAATAACTTAAGTAGCATCTTCACATAAATAAACATCAACAGGATCTTCTTCATTTAATTGTTTGATAACCGAAATTTGACTTTTAACTTCCACATGTTCATAAGGCTTAGAACATTTTCTGTTACTCTTGTTAGTAACAGCAATAATCAAATTCTATTTAATTCTATTTGGATACGGGGGTGTTTCAACATACTCCTCAATCGTCACAGATGACACTGGTTCTACCTGTTTAATAACTTTAGGAACAACAATAGATTGTTTAACAGGTTCAACATAAACTTCATACCCAGTTTTAGGAACACCCATATGACTAGCAAAACCTTTAGATATTTCAATCATAACATAAGGATTAAGACCAAAAGTATCACTCAGATTTTTAAATAAAGTAGAAGTAGAGAAGTGCTCTACACGTGAATATCCATAGTCCAAATAGGGTTCATTACCTTTACCAAGATCCCAATGACCAGTGTTCTCAGCAATAGTCTCCAATAAATTCCATGCCTCTTCTTCAGTATTATTTGTAAAACATCCACGAGATGAATTATCCAGGATCTCCTTCTGCTTCATAGGTAGCCTCACATAAAAGTTTATCAATATAATTATCCTTGTAAGATCATGACAAGGATTCTTGCGAAGGAGCTCCTTCAATCTCCCCCAAGATTGAGTAATACTCTCCCCCGGATGTGGCCAGAAAGTAAATATATAGCAGCGGTTGTCATAAGCTTATTTAGGAGTAAAATATTTAAGAAAGAAAAGCTTCCTCAGCACATTCCATTCATTTATAACTTCTTCATCCAAAGACCTGTACCAAATACGAGCATTACCAGATAAAGACAAATACAATAGCTTCCTTTTTACCTGATCATAAGAAATATCAGCAAGCCTAAATAACCCACATATGTCTTCAATTGTCTCAATGTGTTCACGTGCAGACTTAGTTCCATCCCCTGAAAATGGATTCTTCATAACTCTCCTAACATGACCGACATGAATTTTATATCCCACTTTAGGTCTCTCAGGCATAGTAGTTTCCACCACTTTTGGAGTGGTAGCATAAGAACTTTCATATAAAGCAAGTTGCAAATCATGACGATTCATAAAAGTCATAGTAACAATAAGATAACAGCAGCAAATAAAATTCAGCTTCCAAGTTTCCTTACCAAACTTCTTACCAATAGCTCCCCGGCAACGGCGCCAGAAAAGTATCTTGATGACTCCCAAGTGCAGGAGATCAATTGTAGTACCTTTCGATTAGAAAAGGTTGCCGGACCCACGAGGAGCTAAAGGTATTGGTTAGCAAGAATGATAGATAAAACAATGAAAGATGCAAGTGTTTTTGGGATTTTTGGTTGTATGGTTGCAAAGATAATAAAAATGTTGAAAGTAAATAGTAACAGGTGAAAGCTCTCAAAAAGAGAAAAGCCCAATCCTCTATGTGGCAAGAGGACAAGCTCAAGTGATGTGTGTCTTATATTTGGAAAACGTTCCCAAGGGCGGCATGGAAATTGCTAGGCATAGAGATTCATTAAACAACACGTTGAATATCTTGTCAAGTTTTAATCTTCTTTTGGACGGAGCCATAATTTAGATAAAGCTAAATAAATAAACTAAACCCTCTTATGATGGGTCTTGTGGCCAAGTAAATGACTGCACAAGAGTTATTAAGACATAAAGTTCCACCATAGCATTACACTCTAAGGTCCCCGATATTAATCCCCCATAATAATAACTTCGTGACTCGGTCTCAGGTTTACTTGTCCTCCCAAGTCTCCCTCACTCTATTATACTACGGTGTTCTCCTATGAGCCCATATAGGTGAAGTGTTGTGCAGTCGACGTTCGCACACCACCATCATAGAATCACATAAAAAGATAAACTCTAGACATAATACCAACACATGTTATATATAAATCATTGCCAATTCATCCTATGCCCTCAGGAACATATGGGAACTACTCACAATGTGCAAACATGATCATATTCAGTGGCACATTCTGAAAATATAACTTCACCTCCAAATAATGACAAGTACTCAATCACAAACATGAATAGGAGCACAAAACAGGTATCTTGGGTGTAGCAACTCTCAAACTACGAGGGGGGTGGAGTAGATCACGAAGGTGATGATGGAGATGGTGCTGGTCTTGGTGATGGTGATGGTGATGATGGAGAGGCCTCCTCCCACGCCAAGGAGGAGAGGTGATGACAGTGACGATGATTTCCCCCTTCTCCGGAGCTCCGGAGCAGCAGGATCTGACCTCCCCTCGGAGGGAATCGGGAGTTTTCGGCGCCTCCGCGGCCTCGGATGGTCTTTGGAAAATTAGGGCGTCCATTTTCGGGCGAGACGGAGGTCGAGATAAAAAGCCCCGAGCGAGGAAGTTCCCGAGGCTCCAGGTGGTGGGCCCCACGCAGCCAAGGAATCTGACCGCGTGGGCCCCCCTTTGGGGCCTCGTGGCTCTTCCTTCTTCGATCTTTTGTCCACTGTTGTTCTCCCGATGAAAAACCAACTGTGCAATTTTCCTTTTTCCAATTGGGTTCCTGTAGCTTCTGAAACAATAAAAACAAGAAAAAGGAGGTTTTCTGCCTCCTAGATATTAAATACCAAAAATGGGGACTTTGTATGAAAGTCCCCTAAATCATATAAACATGCAAAAACATTGATATAATGATGCCAATAACATTCTAATATAGTAATATGAGTTATATAAATGATGATGTAAAATGCACGTATCATCAAGCAAGTTTAAATCAAGAATTCTCTTCTCTCCCGCAGTTTTTAAATCAAAGTTCTATTGTTTAATAGCCCATCTAGCTTTATGTTCTAATTCAATAGGTAAATGACAAGCTTTCCCATAAACCATTTTATAAGGAGACATTCCCATATGATTTTTAAAAGCAGTTCTATAAGCCCATAATGAATCATTAATTTTAAGTGGCCAATCAGACCTAGACATATTAACTGTCTTTTCCAAGATGAGTTTAATTTCCCTATTACTTAATTCAACTTGTCCCCTTGTTTGAGTGTGATAAGGAGATGCAACTCTATGATTAACATCATATTTTGCTAATGTTTTCCTAAAAATACCATGCATGAAATGAGAACCACCATTAGTAATTAAAAACCTAGGAACACCAAACCTGGGGAAAATGATTTCCTTCAGCATCTTCATTGCTGTGGCATGATCTGCACTTTTGGTTGGAATATTTCCACCCACTTTGCTACATAATCCACTACAACCAATATATGAGTATGCTTTGTATTTGAGGCCAGGAAAGGTTCCATAAAGTAAAAACCCCACACATCAAATGGCTCAAGTGGTAAAGAATAATTCATAGGCATTTCATTTCTCCTAGCAATATTTCCTACTCTTTGACATTTATCACAAGATTTAACATATTCAGCACAATCCTTCAATAAAGTAGGCCAATAAAAACCAGATTGTAATACCTTTGCACATGTGCGATCTCCTGCATGATGCCCTCCCACTACACGAAATATGTCAACTATTGACCTTGTCTTAACGACCAAGTTTTTTTTGGTCATAAATTTGTGACCATTTTAAACTTGTTGGTCATAACTCATTTGAAAGGAACCAAACCCTTAAACATTATGACCTTTTATATTAAAAAGGTCATAACAAGCCGACATCAATTGGTCATAAATTCTAACAGCACTGATATATTAGTGTGACTAGGCTGACACCTAAACAAGCTCGCCTATGTGTCACTGTCTATAGCCTACGTGTCAATGCCTATCACCTACATGTCATTTCCTATGTGTCATTTGTGCTTACGTGTCACCACACTGACATGTAGGGCCTGTTGACAGGAGGTGTTGACTGTTGACAAATATGACATGTGGGACCTGTCTTCATCTAGACTTACATATGGGTCCCGCCCCAACCTGACACCTGGATCCAACCCACCCGCTGCCATGCGGGACCCGCTCACATATAGTACCCGCATGAACCCCCTGACATGTGGGACCAGCCCACCCAACCAGCCCCCACACTCGGCCTGACGCGCGGGGCCCGCCCCCACACTCTGCCCCTGCTCCCACACACGACCGACGGGCGGGGCCCGCCCCACACCCGCCCGACGCGCGGGGCCTACCCCCACACACGACTGATGAGCGGGGCCCGCCCGCAGGCCGGACTGACAGGAGCTCGAAGCCACACCCGCGCGCAGGAAAAGAAATAGTAGCGTGGAAGGCCCGCTCACATATAGTACCCGCATGAACCCCCTGACATGTGGGACCAGCCCACCCAACCAGCCCCCACACTCGGCCTGACGCGCGGGGCCCGCCCCCACACTCTGCCCCTGCTCCCACACACGACCGACGGGCGGGGCCCGCCCCACACCCGCCCGACGCGCGGGGCCTACCCCCACACACGACTGATGAGCGGGGCCCGCCCGCAGGCCGGACTGACAGGAGCTCGAAGCCACACCCGCGCGCAGGAAAAGAAATAGTAGCGTGGAAGGAGTCGAACCCAAGACCTCCCGAGACCCGCGCGCTCCGTAACCACCGGACCAGGTATAACTTGTTGTATAAGTCCATCTCTCAATGGTCTTTGTACCAACTATATTTTCCAAAGACAAAGCCCACTCCAGTGGGCTAGTTTGGTTGCTTTGGTGGGCTGGGCCGACATTGCCTCGGTTCGGCTGGATTTTTTTCTTTTTTTCTTTTCTATTTTCTCATATAACTTTTGACTTTCAACTTCAATTTAACTCAAGTATATTTTGAAATTTTTGTAAAGATAACCTCTCTCCTTATATACTATTAGAATATGCTTTTAGTCTCAAGAAAATACAAATACCACTAAGGTCATAAATTATTTTATATTGGATTTGTAAACTATTTAAAATGTAATTTTTTCATTATGTTCGTACCTAAGGGTTGAATTTTGTGAAACTTTTGGTGTATCTATAATGAAATAGCCACTTGTGCAACTAAAAATGAGTTCTATACGCCGATTCTAGGGGTTGGATCTTGTCAAACCCTTTTTTTGAATTCTATACGCCGATTTCAAAATACGGTCAAAACGGCGGACATGACCGTTCGTACCTAGGGATTGAATCTTGTGAAAATCTTTGTTTATCTATGATGAAATAGGTACTTGTGTACCCAAAAATGATTTTTACAAAAAATCGTGAGCAAAGTAAGAAGCACCCGTAGATTAAATTTGACCCATTTCGAGCTGAATTGGCGGAAATTTGTCATTTTTACAAGAGGTGGATGAAAAGGCTTACACACACAAATTATTGGTTATTTGTAGATAAAATATGGTCTGATATTTTACAAAAATGATGTGATCTCAATATGCAACATATTTTTGGTACGTGCTTCACAAAAAAACCCAATTTTCGCACTCGGAAAATAAAAAAATGGTTTTCTTATGCAAAGAAATGGAAAACTATGTTCGGCAACATTGTTCTCCATTCCAATATGCACGCTTGTGCGCAGTATGAGAATATTTGGACAAACTATGCCAAGATTATCACCATAACATTGGTCATTTGGGCTGAAAGCCACGAATCTTCATACATGAGAGGTCATTTCTGTGAACACTTTTTTAAACTATCTTCCATTTTCCAACTTTGTTATTTTTACTCAAAACTAGGTCACATATGATGACACTAGGCGAAGGATTCACATCTTTTTGAATTTTTTTGAGTTCTATGCGCCGATTTCAAAATACGGTCAAAACGGGGGGCGTGACCGTTCGTGTCTAGGGGTGGAATTTTGTGAAACTCTTCGTGTATCTCTGATGAAACATCTACTTTTGTACCTAGAAATGAGTTTTTCAAAAAATCAGGAGCAAACTATAAAGCACCTGTAGTTCAAATTTGACCCGGTTTCACCTGAATCGGCGGGAATTTGTCTATTTGGAAAGGGGTGGATGGAAAGCTTTTCAGACACAACCATTTGGTTATTTGTACATGAAATGTGGTCTAATATTTTAGAAAAATGGTGATCTCCCATTTTGCAACATATTTTTGGTAGATGCTTCACAAAAAAAACCTATTTTTCGCACTCGGAAAATGAAAAATGGTTTTTTTTTGTAAAGAAAATGAAAACTTTCTTCGGCAACATTGTTCTCCATTCCAAGATGCATGTTTGTGCGCAATATGAGATCATTTGAACAAACTATGTCACGGTTATCGCCATAACATTGGTCATTTGGGCTGAAAGCCACGAATTTTCGTACATGAAAGGTCATTTCTGTGAACACTTTTTGAAAATATCGTCCGTTTTCAAAGTTTGTTATTTTTACTCAAAACTAGGTCACATATGATGACACTTGGCTAAGGATTCACATCTTTTTGAATTTTTTTGCATTCTATGCGCCGATTTCAAAATACGGCCGAAACGGGGGGCGTGACCGTTCGTATCTAGGGGTTGAATCTTGTGAAACTCTTTGTGTATCTATGATAAAATAGATACTTGTGTACCCAAAAATGATTTTTACAAAAAATCTTGAGCAAACTATGAGGTACCCGTAGTTTCAATTTGACCTGCTTCCAACTGAATCGGTGGAAATTTGTCTTTTTTACAAGGGGTTGATGGAAACCATTTTACGCACAACCTTTTGGTTATTTGTATATCAAATGTGGTCTGATATTTTATAAAAATGTTGTGATCCCATTTTGCAACAAGTTTTTCGTAGGTGCTTCACAAAAGAACCCATTTTTCGCACTCCAAAAATGAAATATGAATTTTTCGTGCAAAGAAATGGAAAACTTTGTTCGGCAACATGGTACCTTATTCTAAGATACACGCTTGTGCGCAATATGCGAACATTTTAACAAACTATGCAATGATTATCGATATAACATTGGTCGTTTGGGCTGGAAGCCACGAATCTTCATACATGAGAGGTCATTTTTGTGAACACTTTTTTAAAATATATTCCATATTTCAAGTTTATTATTTTTCCTCAAAACTAGTTCAGATATAATGACACTTTGCGAAGGATTTACGTCTTTTTGATTTTTTTTGAATTATATACGCCGATTTCAAATAACGGTCAAAACGGCGGACATGACCATTTGTATCTAGGGGTTGAATCTGAAAGGACAATGATGTCGCCTGGAGGGGGGGGGGGGTGAATAGGCGGTTTAAAACTTTTCCGGTTTAGGCTTGATAATTGCGGAATAAAACTAGATGTTTAAATTAACAAGCCGACAACCTAAATAAACTAGGCTCACCTATGTGCACCAACAACTTATGCTAAGCAAGACAAACAACAAGGTGATAGCAATATAGAATACTTCAAGCACGAAGGCTATCACAATGTAAAGTGCATAAGTAAAAGCTCGGGTATAGAAATAACCGAGGCACGCGGAGACGAGGATGTATTCCCGAGTTCCTCCTTGTTAAGGGAGTACGTCTCGTTGGAGAGGTGTGAACCGACACAACGGTTCAACAACCACAAAGGTTTCACCTTCTTCTCCGAGGAACCGCACCACAAAGGCTTGGTTCACCTTCCACTATCGGAATTCCTTCGAGGCGGAATCCGGAGCCTTTCAACAACAATCCGGGGCACAACCCACAATGGGATTGGGGGCTCCCGAACGGCTTTCAACAACAATCCGGGGCACAACCCACAATGGGATTGGGGGCTCCCGAACGGCTTCAAGTGACCACACAAGGGTCCAACCACCACAAAGGCGTCTAGGGTCCGAGAACCCAAGAGAACAAGTTCACAAGCTTTCAACTTCCACGAATCCTCGTGGAGAGCACACCGATGCACCAAATGCAAGAGGCAAGAGCACAAGTGCTCAAATCCTTCACTCTCAAATCCCACCACAAGCAACTAATGCTTATGGGGGGAGAAGAGAGGAAGAACAAAGAAGAACACAACAAATGGAACTCCAAGACCTAGATCGAAAGGGTTCCCCTCACTTAGAGAAGATATGGTTTGGTGGAAATGTAGATCTAGGTCTTCTCCTTCAATTCTCCAAAGATCAAAGAGTTTGGGTGGAGGGATTGGGAGATATCAAGGAAATGAGCTTGCAACAATGGAGGAGAGAGAAATCAAAACTTAGAGGGCAGAGCTAAGTGGCTGGAGGTAGGTGGAGGGGTATTTATACCCCTCCCAGAAAAAGAGCCGTTGCAGTCCACTTAGACCGGAGACTCCGGTCTGGAAGGCCGGAGACTCCGGCCTGGCCGGAGACTCTGGTCCCTGAGACCGGAGACTCCGGCCTCGAAAGAGCAGGGAAAAAGTCGACGCAGGAAAAAAACACCGGAGACTCCGGACCGCATAGGCCGGAGACTCCGGCCCCCCCAGAGACTCCGGGGTCACTCCGGACCTACTCCGGACCCCTATACCGTAAGCGCCGTCCGCTGGAACAAAAATCGATTCGCGAGGACCGGAGACTCCGGTCTAGGACCGGAGACTCCGGCCTAGGTAAAAACTGCAGCAAAACCGAACACGAAAACGTCAATATCTTTTCCATCCGGACTCCGTTTTCGATGATTTTTGGCTCGTTGGAATCGTTACAACGAGCTCTACTTGAATGTGCATAGAAACATCACAGTCCATCATGTGAGGATAAAACCAAATGGGGAAAGGTTGAACTTTCCTAAACAATGCAAACCGGTAAAACCTCCTTCATCAAAAACGCAACAAGATATTCACGAAATCTGTTTTTGATGAACTAGAGCTTAGTATGCAGATAAACCAAGCTCTAAATCCTCACATGGATAAAAGGCAACAAGTTTTCCAAAGTAAACCATTTTCGAAGGACTTGGTCTTGTCATGAAGATCACGACAAGGACCGAAACCCAACACGGAGAAAAACCAAATAAGAACCAAGAAAGATGATATGCCAAGCATGTAAAGGTTTGAGCTCTCCACAAAGATGCGATCAAGTTACTCACTCGAGAGCCCCTCTTGATAGTACGCCGTCTATCCTAAAACCCGGTCTCCCACTAACACCATGAGACCGGTAAAATAGAAAACCTATCAAGATCATACCTTTGCCTTGCGCATTCCACTTGAGCTCGATGATGACGATCTTGACTCTCTCAAGTTGAAACACCTTTCTTGATTGTGCTTGCTAGCACATGCTTGATGAGGACTTCTCCAAATGCTCCCCCATACTCCATTATGGGAGGGCCTCGCTAAGCTTCGTCTTCATGTCTCCTTTGCAAACTTCAATCAAAAGATATCTTCCGAGATGCATCATATTGAACTTGCACTTCATCTTCTTCTCTTGATATGTATGATGGCTTGGGGGTAAACATGATTGTTCACTCAATCTTCTATTCCAAGCCATACTTGCGATGAGCTCAACTCTATACATGACCATTCTTCATATTAACCCTTGAATAGAGCATTAGTCATTATGTCATCTTGAAGAGTCCAACACATGAACTCCTATATTTTCCCATGGACAAGATCTATAAGAATATCTCAATGTAAACATTAGTCCATAAGGATTGTCATTAATTACCAAAACCACGCATGGGGGCAACCATGCACTTTCAATCTCCCCCATTTTGGTAATTGATGACAATCCCTTTTACGAGGGTTTATATAATGAATTTAAGCAGCCATGCAACACAAAGAGCAAGGATGCAAGATAACCGCAGGAGAACAAACCCATATTCCCTTAAACCCTCTAAATTTCTCCCCCATTGGCATTGATTGCCGAAATGGGTGAAAAGTAAGAAGACTAATATAATAAGAGCTCCCCCATAAAGTGTGCATTTCTCATAATGTGAGTGAAATCAAATGCACATATCCAATGAAGAATAGATGGAGGGAGATCAAACTATATTGAGGATCCAAAGATTGCAAGAGAATATCAAATAGAAAGATACTTCAACGAAAGAAGCAATCAATCAAAAGGATCCGAAAAGTGTTCTAAATATCATGAGGGAACTCCCCAAGGTACGTGCACAAATAGGATTTGTATTTCAATATAGTGTGCACAACATGGAATCCTCACTCCCTCCTAGATAAAATCGAACACAAGCACATGCAAGAGAATATAAATGAGAAAAGAAGCAAAACAATTTGCAACAAATAAAATGTTTTGCAACATGAGCAAGGAGCGGCAAATAAAAGGATGGGTGTGAGATATAAAGACATTTTAGGAGACTAATACAAGGATGAGCAAACACATCAACATAGTCTTTCAAAAAGAGTTGCACATGGTGCATATCATGTCTTCCCCATACTCACACACCAAAGGAGATATAGCAAGTAGCTCCACAAGCTTATTAAAACTCAAAAAGCATAACACATGAAAATAAAGCTTGTGCCTTTAATTAGAAACCACCAAAGAAACAAAAGCAATAAGAGGTGGTCACTAAGGAATTGGAATACCAAATAAAGATGTACTATTTTCATGTGTATAAGTTTCTAAGTAGACACGAATCACTAAGATATGGGTCTACAAATAAACATGTACACACACGATAGATACAAAGGTAGAGGTCATGATATCCAAGAGGAAGTCATAAATACACCAATAAGATCTTTGCTTAAAAGCATAGCACAAAGCTCAATTTTATCTTAAAGGGATATAGATGAACTTCAAACACACACTCATCATAGCATCAAACGTATCCACAAGGGATAAGGTGATAAACGGGATGCTCCGAGTAAGATAACAAGTCTCACAAAAGGCAAATGATTTTGAAACACATCAATATTACATATGCGAGACATAGAGTAGAAAGTGCTAGATTAACATATTTGGGATTGGTGAATCATGAAAATGATTATATATATTCCTCCCTTGATATGTAATCATCCCGGCTTACTCACATTTGCAATAAAGACGTTTTGCAAGAATCAAAAGAATTGCAACCAAAGAGATTCATGCCATGAAATCAACCTACACAAGGTTGAAAGCTAGAAAAGTATGCATGAGGTAGATACTTGTTACCGAGATAGCATTGGTGATGTAGAAGATAAGAGCTCATGATCATCCAAGCTTGGCTCCAATAAGCACATGGTGACAACACCTTCCTTTTAGATGAGACAAGCTTCCAATGCATCTCCAATATACCTAAAACAAATTCAAGTACAAAAAGGTACCCAAACTCATTGGGTCCAAAGTAGTTAGAGCAACTACAATACATAGGACAAACTCCACATAAATATGTGCATATTGATATGAAATTGAATTTCATGCACATCTTAGCCATTTAGGATTTGATGGAGTTTATTCTATATATTGGATCAACGAAAGTACGCATGCCATAAGATATACATATAGTAAGTATGCATGCACAAGACTTTCAAGAACCAAATGAGATATAATTTGGAAAAAACACCAATTAAACCATGAAATCACACACAAGTGTGACAAGAAAAGGAATTGTCCAAATTATATCAAAGACCCAAATCAACACATGATTGAAGAAACCACTTTGAAAAGATAACAAATGAAAGCAAGAAACCAATTGAAGAAAATACCATCAAATAATAAACCAAACCCTCTACACTTTTCATGATGGCACAAAGTGCCAAGACGGAAAATGTTTGTCTTCCAAAGAGACACGTCATCGGGATCAAATACCAAATGAAGACAACTAATGTTCGAAAGCATATAGGATTGCTCCCCCAAGATGTGTGCATTATTTATGATCTTGCATTTGAATACAAAATGCACACAAATGAGATCATCACTCTCCATATATATAAACACTAGTCATATTCAAGAAAGGCAAGAAATTGCAATACCAATCTAAAGAATGATGTTCCACTCAAAGTAGGATAGCTTCCCAAAGAATAGTGCATTATCAAAAAGTATGACTTTTGAATGTCAACGCACAAGAATTGGACCATTGCTTTTCCGAACTCAAGGAAGCACAAAACAAATTTCAAGTAGAGCAATAAAGGATCCAAAGGATACAAGGAAGACAAATAAGAGTTAGATCAAAAATAAATCATTGGCAATTAAATAAGGCAATACAAAGCAAGAGCCAAAGTGAATATGATCAACATATTTACCCCAAATATGATTATCACTTGTCAAGACAAGTAATGTATGGAGATATTTCTCGATGGTGGATTGCAAGGATATATTCAAGATCATATTCACAAAACATAAGCATGAGGCAAAGGATAGGAATTAAAAGCCATGCTTAGATAGATAGATATTCTTGATAGCTTCACAAATCATGTGATAATGCAAAGCAACTCCAAGAAGTTGCTTGAATCAATTGGCTTCCCAAAAAGATATATGAGAACATATTTAGGGAAAGCCATACCAAGAACATCCTTCACAAACAAGATCCAAAAGAGTGAGAGACAAAGAGCATTTAACTAAATAGGAACTTGTTTGAGCACATGCCACATAGGAACAAGATAATTAGCAATATCAATTCTAGGTGGCAAAACCTCACATGTTCACATTTTCTAGGCTTGTAATATGCACATAGCTTATTACTCCCCCATAATGTGATAATCAATTTATTTTAAAACAAGTGGCAAACAAAACCAACTAGAGAAATTAATTGACATTATAGAATTTGAATTTCTCATGAGCAAGACATACCACATAGAGAATAGATAATATTGATATATCGACACTAAGTGGTATTTCCCATGTACACACATTTTTAGAATTGTGAAGTGCACGAAGCATATCACTCTCCCAAAATGGAATAGTCCATTAATCTCTCAAAGAGAGAGTCAACAAGATAAGATAGCAAATAAAAGCAATAGGGCTCAAAACAAGTAGATGGTGTGCAAACCAAAATACACATGCTTGATTTCTCAAGATAAGTAAGTAGAGAGCACAACACATACAAACACTAGCAAGGTACAAAACCTAACACATGCAAGGGTGCAAGCAACTTTCAATATATATATGATTTAAATAAAAGTTACCGCAAGGAGGAACATTGGATATGAGATAGAACAATATAATCCATATGACTTGACTTGAGGGAATATAATTGATGAAGATCCCTTAATTCTTCATAGTGTAGCCAAGTCTCCAATGTCCTCCAACAACACCTATTGATCAAGTTTTAGCTTGTTGGTCCCCAACCACGTTGGGTCCTAAGAGGTTAGTCACAATAGGTTTGGCAACCCAAATGGTTCTTTTCTTGACACCACTTTGAGTACCAACATATTTGGCAAACACATTGCCAACCTTATCCTTCCGAAGAGAATAAACATCATCAACTATAATGGGGTTGTATACGGTACCATTTGTGCATGAAGAAGCAAGGTGACCCTTCTCACGGCATAGGTAGCAACATCGACTTCCTCCTCTCTTCTTAGTTGGAGTTTTGACTTGAGGAGGGGTAGCTTGATTCTTCTTGGGAAGAGACCGTTCTTCAACTTGAGGAGCTTGAGTTTGAACTTGAGTCTTCTTCCCTTGTTGCTTCTCACTAAGAGCCTTCTTCTTCAAAGGGCAAGATCTAATATGGTGCCCTTCAACTTTGCACTTGAAGCAAACAATCTTGGCCGAATCCTTGACTTGT
This sequence comes from Poa annua, assembly GCA_026929855.1. Taxonomy (NCBI): domain Eukaryota; kingdom Viridiplantae; phylum Streptophyta; class Magnoliopsida; order Poales; family Poaceae; genus Poa; species Poa annua. Next base: position 61,992,818 of record CM049434.1, read on the forward strand.
TCTTGGCCCTTGTTCTTCTTGTTAAGCTTGGACTTGTTCTTGATATTGGAGTTGAATCCAAGTCCACTCTTGTCATTGGGGCGTCTTTGAACACTCAACATATTGTCAAGTGTAGAATCCCCAACATGACGCTTTTCCAAGTCTTTCTTCAAAGAAGTGACTTGGGCCTTGAGCTCATTTAATTCCTCTACATGGTTAGTATCAACACAAAAACTAGAGGAAGTAGAGGCTTCATTGTTAGAGCAACAAGGCATGGAAAGTAATTCATCACAGGATGTAGCAACATTATGAGTGGATGAATCACTAGGACTAGCACATGGCAATATAGCATTAAGAGTAGAAATTGTGCCATTGTCCACATGAGGCTCACAAGATGTTACCTTTGACATAATAGCCTCATGAGCTAACTTTAGCCTAGCATGGGATGCTAGAAGATCATCATTAGAGCTAGAAAGCTTTTCATGACTTTCTTCCAATTTCCCATACTTACTAGATAGCAACTCAAGTTGAGCCCTTAGCTCAACATTCTCCTTCAAAATAGATGCTTCACAAGAAGTGGAGTTAGTAGCACAAGCATCATTAATATTAGAGATGGAAGAAGACAATTTGACAAGCTTGTCATTCTTAGATAGTTGAGTTTGGAGTTGATCATGAGACTTGATAAGGAGAGAGTGTTCACTTTCTAAAGCCTTGTGAGCTTTGTCAAGTCTCTCTATGTCCTCATTTAGTCTAGCATTGCCAACACCAAATTCAACTTTTTCCATTTTAAGCACTTTATACTTAGCAAGGGCATGATCTCTTTCCTTAATGATTTTAGCAATAATAAGATCATTAGACTCATCAAGGGATTCAAGTTTCTCTTCAAGAGAAGACCTAAGCTCTTCTTCTTCTTCAAGAGAAGCGTTCAAAGAAGCTATGGTGATAGAGTCATCTCTCTCAATTTGACATTTTTGCTCAAATTGAGTATCCAAATTCTCAATGATTTCTATACATTTAATACCATGAGCAACAATTTCACATAGAGAAGAGATAGCTTCACTACCTTTGGGAAGAGCACCAAGAACAATCTCACCCTTCTTGGTTAAGGTTTTAATGTCAAAATCTTCTTCATGAGGATCCTCAACCACATCATCACATATCTCGGGATTCGAGGTAGAATCCTTAGCCATGAGGCAAACATGATTAATGGGTGAGGGGGATGAAGAATTACTTGAAGCACCATTGAGGTCCATGTCTTGTTCCAACAAATGTTGGGATTCTTCTACATTGTTAGTCATGCAAATACTAGAGGATATGGAAGCATTATTTTCATGACCACAAGACATAGAGAGCATATCATCATTATATTTAGTTAAGCAACTATTACTTGATATGCAAGGACCATCAACTCTAGCATGTATGACATTTGGAGTGCTAGAAGAGTTTAAGTCCAAAGATAGAACATTGCAATGTGATAGAGAAGAAGAATAATCAATAGTAAGTTCACCATCACTAATGCAATTTCTATCACCACTCACCATGTCATTACCTTTTGACAAATCACATGTTGGTGAAGTGGAAGAAGTTGTGAACTCATCACGGCCGGTGGTGGAGGGAGACCAATCATCCTTAATAAATTTGGACACTTCATATATATCTTGAAGCTTGGTCCAAAGCTCATGTGCATTTCGAAAAGGCATGATTGAAGCAAGAACTACATCGGTCAAAGCACATATAAGACCATTAGTAACTTGAGTCTCGAGATGAGAGTTTATCTCATCCTCTAAAGATAATTCTTGGGAATCCTTTGGAGGAGATAAACTCACATCTACAATCCTCTTAATATAATTTGGACCCATGGCCCTAAAAAGATTAAGCATGCGAATTTTCCAAACATCATAATTTGTGCCATCGAATATAAAAGTGGGATCGTGCACTAATTCCCTAAACGACATCTTTTACTCTCTAGGCGGTTAAGCCCAACAAGAGAGCCCAGGCTCTGATACCAATTGAAAGGACAATGATGTCGCCTAGAGGGGGGGGGGGTGAATAGGCGGTTTAAAACTTTTCCGGTTTAGGCTTGATAATTGCGGAATAAAACTAGATGTTTAAATTAACAAGCCGACAACCTAAATAAACTAGGCTCACCTATGTGCACCAACAACTTATGCTAAGCAAGACAAACAACAAGGTGATAGCAATATAGAATACTTCAAGCACGAAGGCTATCACAATGTAAAGTGCATAAGTAAAAGCTCGGGTATAGAAATAACCGAGGCACGCGGAGACGAGGATGTATTCCCGAGTTCCTCCTTGTTAAGGGAGTACGTCTCGTTGGAGAGGTGTGAACCGACACAACGGTTCAACAACCACAAAGGTTTCACCTTCTTCTCCGAGGAACCGCACCACAAAGGCTTGGTTCACCTTCCACTATCGGAATTCCTTCGAGGCGGAATCCGGAGCCTTTCAACAACAATCCGGGGCACAACCCACAATGGGATTGGGGGCTCCCGAACGGCTTTCAACAACAATCCGGGGCACAACCCACAATGGGATTGGGGGCTCCCGAACGGCTTCAAGTGACCACACAAGGGTCCAACCACCACAAAGGCGTCTAGGGTCCGAGAACCCAAGAGAACAAGTTCACAAGCTTTCAACTTCCACGAATCCTCGTGGAGAGCACACCGATGCACCAAATGCAAGAGGCAAGAGCACAAGTGCTCAAATCCTTCACTCTCAAATCCCACCACAAGCAACTAATGCTTATGGGGGGAGAAGAGAGGAAGAACAAAGAAGAACACAACAAATGGAACTCCAAGACCTAGATCGAAAGGGTTCCCCTCACTTAGAGAAGATATGGTTTGGTGGAAATGTAGATCTAGGTCTTCTCCTTCAATTCTCCAAAGATCAAAGAGTTTGGGTGGAGGGATTGGGAGATATCAAGGAAATGAGCTTGCAACAATGGAGGAGAGAGAAATCAAAACTTAGAGGGCAGAGCTAAGTGGCTGGAGGTAGGTGGAGGGGTATTTATACCCCTCCCAGAAAAAGAGCCGTTGCAGTCCACTTAGACCGGAGACTCCGGTCTGGAAGGCCGGAGACTCCGGCCTGGCCGGAGACTCTGGTCCCTGAGACCGGAGACTCCGGCCTCGAAAGAGCAGGGAAAAAGTCGACGCAGGAAAAAAACACCGGAGACTCCGGACCGCATAGGCCGGAGACTCCGGCCCCCCCAGAGACTCCGGGGTCACTCCGGACCTACTCCGGACCCCTATACCGTAAGCGCCGTCCGCTGGAACAAAAATCGATTCGCGAGGACCGGAGACTCCGGTCTAGGACCGGAGACTCCGGCCTAGGTAAAAACTGCAGCAAAACCGAACACGAAAACGTCAATATCTTTTCCATCCGGACTCCGTTTTCGATGATTTTTGGCTCGTTGGAATCGTTACAACGAGCTCTACTTGAATGTGCATAGAAACATCACAGTCCATCATGTGAGGATAAAACCAAATGGGGAAAGGTTGAACTTTCCTAAACAATGCAAACCGGTAAAACCTCCTTCATCAAAAACGCAACAAGATATTCACGAAATCTGTTTTTGATGAACTAGAGCTTAGTATGCAGATAAACCAAGCTCTAAATCCTCACATGGATAAAAGGCAACAAGTTTTCCAAAGTAAACCATTTTCGAAGGACTTGGTCTTGTCATGAAGATCACGACAAGGACCGAAACCCAACACGGAGAAAAACCAAATAAGAACCAAGAAAGATGATATGCCAAGCATGTAAAGGTTTGAGCTCTCCACAAAGATGCGATCAAGTTACTCACTCGAGAGCCCCTCTTGATAGTACGCCGTCTATCCTAAAACCCGGTCTCCCACTAACACCATGAGACCGGTAAAATAGAAAACCTATCAAGATCATACCTTTGCCTTGCGCATTCCACTTGAGCTCGATGATGACGATCTTGACTCTCTCAAGTTGAAACACCTTTCTTGATTGTGCTTGCTAGCACATGCTTGATGAGGACTTCTCCAAATGCTCCCCCATACTCCATTATGGGAGGGCCTCGCTAAGCTTCGTCTTCATGTCTCCTTTGCAAACTTCAATCAAAAGATATCTTCCGAGATGCATCATATTGAACTTGCACTTCATCTTCTTCTCTTGATATGTATGATGGCTTGGGGGTAAACATGATTGTTCACTCAATCTTCTATTCCAAGCCATACTTGCGATGAGCTCAACTCTATACATGACCATTCTTCATATTAACCCTTGAATAGAGCATTAGTCATTATGTCATCTTGAAGAGTCCAACACATGAACTCCTATATTTTCCCATGGACAAGATCTATAAGAATATCTCAATGTAAACATTAGTCCATAAGGATTGTCATTAATTACCAAAACCACGCATGGGGGCAACCATGCACTTTCAGAATCTTGTGAAACACTTTGTGTATCTACGATAAAATAGATACTTGTGTACCCAAAAATGATTTTTACAAAAAATCTTGAGCAAACTATGAGGTACCCGTAGTTCAAATTTGACCCGTTTCCAACTAAATCGGTGGAAATTTGTCTTTTTAACAAGGGGTTGATGGAAACCATTTTATGCACAACCTTTTGGTTATTTGTATATCAAATGTGGTCTGATATTTTATAAAAATGTTGTGATCCCATTTTGCAACAAGTTTTTCGTAGGTGCTTCACAAAAAAACCCATTTTTCGCACTCCGAAAATGAAATATGAATTTTTCGTGCGAAGAAATGGAAAACTTTGTCCGGCAACATGGTTCCTTATTCTAAGATACACGCTTGTGCGCAATATGGGAACATTTGAACAAACTATGCAATGATTATCAACATAACATTAGTCATTTGGGCTGAAAGCCACGAATCTTCATACATGAGAGGTCATTTTTGTGAACACTTATTTAAAATATATTCCATATTCCAAGTTTATTATTTTTCCTCAAAACTAGTTCACATATAATGACACTTTGCGAAGGATTTACGTCTTTTGACTTTTTTTGAATTATATACGCCGATTTCAAATTACGGTCAAAACGGCGGACATGACCATTTGTATCTAGGGGTTGAATCTTGTGAAACTCTTTGTGTATATATGATTAAATAGATACTTGTGTACCCAAAAATGATTTTTACAAAAAATCTTGAGCAAACTATGAGGTACCCGTAGTTCAAATTTGACCCGTTTCCAGCTGAATCAATGGAAATTTTTCTTTTAACAAGGGGTCGACGAAACCATTTTACGCACAACCTTTTGGTTATTCGTATATTAAATGTAGTCTGATATTTTATAAAAATGTTGTGATCCCATTTTGCAACAAGTTTTTCGTAGGTGCTTCACAAAAAACCCATTTTTCGCACTCCGAAAATGAAATATGAATTTTTCATGCAAAGAAATGGAAAACTTTGTTCGGCAACATGGTTCCTTATTCTAAGATACACGTTGTGCGCAATATGGGAACATTTGAACAAACTATGCAATGATTATCGACAGAACATTGGTCGATGAATAACAATTGTGGCCATTTCGATCATTTAAAAAATATGTAAAATGTGAAAATTCTCAAAAAAGTAAATCCTTTGGCATGTAGTTATTCTATGTGTACTAGTTTCTGAGAAAAATTATAAGCTTAACTTTTGACAAATAATCTTATGAATATTAGTTGATTCTTGTTGGTGGAGAAAACACAAAAAAACCTTGACTTCTGATCGGCTAGCTGGACTTCACATGGATCATGGTTCTGAGCTGTTGGATCCACGAAATCGAACGGCTCAAAATGGCCCATCCAACGCTCAGCACACCTACTCTACGCGGAGCAAACCCGCCTACGCATAGCAGACCCCACGGCCTAGTGCCTACGCACACCAGACCCCATGGCCTCTCGCTAACGCTTCTCTACCACGCTCCTCTTCCCCCCCCCCCCCCCCAAACCCTAGTCTTTTTCCCCACCCGCCGCCGCGTCCACCTGCGCGATGGAGCCGAGACAGGAGCTGAGAGAAGGAGCCGGCGGCGGCGGCCGGCGTGCAGCGCATGGAGGTCAAGTACGGGGAGCTGCGGCGGGCGGTGGACGCGCACGCGCACAAGCTCTTTGCCGTCGGGGAAGGTCCTGCTGCTGCTGGCCGTGGCGGCGGCGCTCGCGGCCGCGCTCCTCTACGCCGCGCCCTTCTCCAAGGTCATCACGCTCATCCGCGTCGGCCCCGCCGCAGGTACGTTCCTAACCCCAGAACAGGTTTGCGAGATGAAGGTGAGCTCCTCGGCGGCGACTCCAGTTGAGACCCCGTCCGACTGTCCCCGTCCCCGCCCTCGTCTCCTCTCCTCCTCCCCGTTCGATCTGCTGCGGTTTTGCCTCACGTGGTTCTGATTCGATCTGCTGTTGTTGGGTTTTCCTGCAGGTTCTCGATGAAGAAGCGCAAGGCCGAGAATGACTCCAACAAGCCCAAGCGCCCCCCGAGCGCGCGCCTCCTTCGTCTCCTTGTAAGCCCAACCCTCCACCGCTAGATCTGCCTGCCGTTCGCGATTCGTTTTCCCGATTGTTTCTGCTGTTGCTATTTTCGGACGGAGATTTTGGTGTGCTTCCTTCTGTGTTGTTGCTGCAGGGAGACGTTCAGGAAGGAGTTCAAGGAGATGAACCCCAAGAACAAGCAGGTTTCCGTGGTAAGCACCCTGTTTCCCTTTCCTCCGTCTCGTTCATGCATGCTGCTACGTTTCGGTGCTGTCACCTGTTCTGATCTGGGTTTGCAAATCTACTCTAATGCTGGTAAGCCTTTGTCTTCCATTAACAGGAAGTCAGGAACTCCAGGCTCAAGAATTATGAAGTTGGAAGCCATGGAGCACTCAGCAAGATTTGTGTTTGACTGTAATGTGTTGTAACAATTGTAATATTCTTGTGTTAGGCATGTCTGTGTTGTAATAGATTGCAGATTGTATTAGGCCAATTTAGACGTATTTGATGAATTACATCTGGTCTGTTTGTTGCAATGTATGTGATTTGAAAACGTGTGGAATGTGAACCGATTATGACAACTGGGCATGGGTCTATTGACATGTGGGGCCATTTGTTTGCTGATGTGGGACCAAGTTTTGACAAGTGGGGTCGTTTAATTTCTGGCTTGTGGGACCAAAATATGACAAGTGGGCCATGTAACTCACCAGAATAGTTGGGCTTGGCCCATATAACCCACCAGAATTAAATAGAAAAAACAAAGTTAAAAGGCTGGCTTGTTGGGCTTGGCCCATTTAGATGGCTCAGCTGGATTGGGCTCAATCTGTCTATGACCATCTAATTTGGTCACTGATATGCCAGCTCAGCAGCGCCACGTCGGATGACCAAAAAATAGGATTGGTCACAAAAGGATCTATGACCAATTGAAAAAAAAGGTCACATTCGGCCATTAGTGACCCTCGGTATGTGACCTTACTGTTTTGGTCACAAAAAGGTCACAAATGACTTATAGTGACCTTTCTGTGACCAAAATTGAGGGTCACCAGTTGACATATTTCTTGTAGTGTCCATAAGGACTATCATGACAATCTCTTATGATAGCCTGTTGTTCATGCTCAGGTACACAACGTCTAATAATACCATCTACACTCTTCTTATAAAGGAAAGGATCATCCCAAAAATATTGTGTAAGCTCATAAAAGAAATTCTTTCTTTCTTGAAGAGTAAACTGTGGTGGTAAAACTTTGCCAACAATAAAATTTGCATAATTGGCAAACCATGGAGATGCAACTTTAGCAATACAAACATTATGTTTGCAAGTTGTTCATTAGCAAAACTATCATTAATAGGAGTAGGATCATCAGGTATATTTTCCATTCTAGAAAGATGATCAACTACTTGATTATCTTCCCCTTTCCTATCAACAATGTGTAAATCAAATTCTTGCAATAAAAGTAATCATCTTATTAGTCTAGGCTTAGCATCTTTCTTATTCATTAGATATTTAATATCAGAATGATTAGAATGCACAATGTCTTTGGAATCAATAATATAAGGTCTCACAAACATGAATAGGAGCATAAAACAAGTATCTAGGGTATAGCAACTCTCAAACTACAAGGGGGGCGGAGTGGATCACGGAGATGACGGTGGAGATGGTGCAGGTCTTGGTGATGGTGATGATGGCAAGCCCTCCTGATACGTCTCACACGTATCTATAATTTCTGATGTTCCATGCTTATATTATACCAATTGGTACATGCTTTATATACACTTTATATCATTTTTATGCATTTTTTGGGACAAACCTATTACCGAGATGCCACAGTGCCAGTTCCTGTTTTCTGCTACTTTTGTATTCTAGAAAAGTTGTTCTGAAAATATTCTCAGAATTGGACGCAACAAAAGCCGAAGGCCCTATTTTTCTATTACGTACACGGAGTCCGAAGGGGAGACGAAGGGGACCGAGGAGGCGGCCACACCATGTGATGGCGCGGGCCCCCCTCTAGCTGCGCTGCCACGTGGTGTGGGCCCCTCGGGCGCCCACCAACATCACCCTTTCGCCTATATATTGCCCCTGACGTGAAAACCATAAAACAATCAGCCTCCATCCCTGAAAAGTTCCGTGGCTCCGCCGCCATCTAAGACAAGTTTCGGGGGACAGAAGTCTCTATTTTGGCACCCTACCGGGACGGGGAATTGCCCCCGGAGCCATCTCCATCGACTCCACCGCCATCTTCATCGCCGTTGCTGACTCCCATCATGAGGAGGGAGTAGTTCTCCCCCGAGGCTGAGGGCTCTACCGGTAGCTATGTGGTTTATCTCTCTCTCCCATGGTGTGATCTTTATGTGATCATGAGCTTTGTAATCTAGGTTAATAAGTAGATGTTACTCTTCATCTATTATGCTACTCAAGTGGTTTTATTAATGTGAACTCCGGAGTTACCTTGTCCCACGGTGCGAAGGTGACAGTGTGCGCACCGTGTGTTACTCCTCTATGAAATTGTGGTGTTTGTATAGTACCTTCTAGGGCGCTCAAGTTGACAGTGTGGGGTTAACTAGACATGGGAATGTGAATTTAAGGTATTCTTTTGCAACCCTACGCAATGAATTAGTGTTCATTATCCAACATGAGAGTGTTTCAGAGTAGCATAGTGAAGAGAAGATATTAATGTATTCAATTATGATGTCATTGTTGAGAGTGTCCACTAGTGAAAGTATGATCCCTAGGCCTTGTTTCTAAGCATTGAAACACCGTTCACAACCAGTTCTGCTACATGTTTGCTTGATGCCATCTTTATTTCAGATTGCAGTTCCCACCTATAATGATCCATATTACTTGTATTTCACTATCTCTTCGCCGAACTAGTGCACCTATACACCTGACAAGTGTATTGGGTGTGTTGGGGACACAAGAGACTTCTTGTATCTTAATTGCAGGGTTGCTTGAGAGGGATATCTTTGACCTCTACCTCCCTTAGTTCGATAAACCTTGGGTGATAAACTTAAGGGAAACTTGCTGCTGTTCTACAAACCTCTACACTTAGAGGCCCAACACTGTCTACAAGAATAGAAGCGTGCGTAGAAATCAAGCTATTTTCTGGCGCCATTGCTCGAGAGGTAAGTGTTGGAAGGTATTTCCTTCAGATTCTGCAATTATATCTTTTTGCTTCTTGTTTTTATTTTGACTAGTTAGGCTTAATGGAAAACAACAAAAATATGAGAGAGCTTTATAATATTTATCTCGAGTTAGGACATGAAGTGTTTCAAGAGAAAATTAAAAAACCTATGGAACTTTATTTGCATGCTTGTAGCAATGTTGTTAGTATGAATTCTTTGAACACCATTATTGCTAATGCCATGGAAAAGTCTAAGCTTGGGGAAGCTAGTTTTTATGAAAATGATCTTTTTAGTTCACCAGCTTTAGAGGAGAAAATTTGTTATGATGATACTATGCCTCCAATATATGATGATTACAATGACGAATATGATATTTTTAGTCCACCTACTATTGAGGAGAAAATTAATTATGATTACAATATGCCTCCTATATTTGATGATTATGGTGATGAGAATAATTATGATAGCTATTTTGTTGAATTTGCTCCCACTAAGATTAATGAGAATGACTATGCTTATGTGGAGAGTATTAATTCTTTTATGCATGTGGCTCCTGATAAGAATGTTTTATGTGATAGTTATATTGTTAATTTTATTCATGATGCTACTGAAAGTTATTATGAGAGAGGGAAACATGGTTTTATGTATCTCAACAATATTATGTTTCCCCTCTTTATGTTGAAAATTTTGAAGTTGCACTTGTTTTGCTTTCCTATGCTTGCTGCTTTGTGCTTTCATGACTTGTTTCTTTACAAGATTCATTTTAATAGGAATTGGGTTAGACTTAAAAGTGTTTGATATTTGCCTCTTGATGCTCTCTTTGGTTTTCGACTCTTATTTTTATGAGAGCATCATAAAAATCTCCTTCCCTATCTAAAGGGTTTTAAAGAAAAGCGCTTGTGGGAGACAATCCATGTTATTTTAACTTCTACAATTTTCTTTTATTTGAGTCAAGAAGCTTGCTTACTTTTGTAACAACTCATTTGTATATTTATTTTACCGCATTGTTGTGCCAAGTAAAGTCTCTAGTAGAACGTTGATGCTAGATTTGGATTTTTACACAGGGACAGATTTTTGCTGACCATCGTTTAATTCATAATAAATTCCAGAAAATGTGAAACCGTCATGAAATGTTTTGTGTGTGATCCTCAGATATATATATGCAACTTTCATTAGTTTTGAGTTTTCTGATCTGAGCAACTTAAGTGCCTCGAAAAAATTCATCTTTACGGACTGTTCTGTTTTGACAGATTCTGTCTTTTATTTTGCATTCTCTCTTTTACTGTGTTTGAGTGGATTTCTTTGCTCCACATAACATCAGTGGATGTAGCTAATTTCCATAAGTATTGGTGATGATTGTGTCCTTGCAGAACATGTGAATTTTTGATTATGCATGAACCCTCTAATGAGAATTACTCTGAGTTTGGTGTGAAGGAAGTTTTCAAGGATCAAGAGAGGAGAATGATATAATGTGATCAAGAAGAGTGGAAAGCCTAAACTTGAGGGTGCCCCCGTGGGTCACCCAAGCATATTTCAAGAAGACTCAAGCATCTAAGGTTGGGGATGCCCAAGGCATCCCCTTCTTCATCAACAACTTATCAGGTCATCTCTAGTGAAACTATATTTTAATTCTTTCACATCTTATGTGTTTTACTTGGAGCGTCTGTGTGCTTTTATTTTTTGCTTTGTTATTTTCATTTTCTGAATAAATTGGATCCTAGCATTCTTGTGTGGGAGAGAAACACGCTCCGCTTTTTCATATGAATACTCGTATTTTTCACTTATATTTGTTGAGTATTCTTGTCTAGCTACTGCAATGCTTTTAGCTCCTGTTTTTCATGCACCTCTTGTTTAGAGCTGTTAGTTCTTGTAGAGAAGTACTCTCTTGTTTCATTGTTCAATTATTTGGAGAGTTTATGTTGAAATAAGTTGATTGGTGTTTGGTTGGAAATAGAAAATGCTACATGTGGTAGATGGTATATTAAAAAAGACATACATATTCTTATAGATCATTGTCTTGGATAATGTGGTGCTTGGCAATTGTTTTGAGCTCTCAAGTAGATCATGTTTAAGCTCTTGCATCATGTAGTTAAAAGCCTATTAGTGAAGAATTACCATTGAGCTTGTTGAAACTTGGTTTGCATGTTTGGTATCTCTAAGGTCTAGATATTTTCTAGTAAAAGTGTTTGAGTAACAAGGAATACAATGTAGAGTCTTATAATGCTTGCAATATGTTTTCATGAAGTCTTGTTGTACCAGTTGTTATCCCGTGTTTGCTTCAAACAACCTTGCTAGCCTAAAACCCTGTACTGAGAGGGAATGCTTCTCGTGCATCCAAACATTGAGCCAAAACCCATGCCATTTGTGTCCACCTGTAACAGCCCAAGGTTTAAAACCTGCAAACCACTGTAATTTTTCCACTTTTGTGTAATTGCATCATGGCATACATCTCAAATTGCTACTATTATGACAATTGCATCCAAACACTGTGAATTGGGCATATTTGTCAAGGAAGTTCCAAGAGTTCCAAATATTATATTTGCTTGGTCTCCAAATCATTAAAGTGACAACTTATGGAAATATCAACAAAATGCCCTTTTTAACACCTATGAACAAAAGTGCACCAAACCATTTTATTTTGAGGAGCCAATTTTTGTGGTGCCTCTACATGATATGGGGAAGCTCCCTGAATTTTCCCAGATTTTTCAAAAAGGTTTAAATGCCTCAATTAAATCAAACTCTGCACTGGATTTTAAAAGGAAATAGAAAAGGACCTCTCTGTAAGGGGGGGGAGGACTTGTCTGTGAGGAAAAGAGAAATTGCGCCAGGGGGGTTTCTGCAAAAGTGTCATCGCCTACCTCTGTAGCGACCGAGCCTCCCCGTCGCTGCCGCACCCTGTCGCCGTGGCGGGCACCCGTGCGCCGCGCCCGGACCCCCTCTCCTCCTCTGCTGCCCGCGCATGGATAAGGAGGCCACCCGCGCTGCTCTCTCTCTCTCCCCCGATATTTTCCCTCTGTTCCCTCACGAGCCCGAACCCTAGCCATGGATGCCGAGCTCGCCGCCGGCGATTGAGTGCGCCCCGAGCCCAGCTAGGACACCCGCGAGGACCGCCGCAACGCCTGCTCCCTCTCCGCCGAAAGAATCGTGCCGGGGAGCTCGGGATCGACCGCCCCGTCCTCGTCTTCCTCCTCTCCGGCCGCCGCGCCTCGGGCAAGCTCGCCGCCGTTCTCGACCTCCTCCTTCTTCTACGAGCAACCGCACGCTTCGAGGGTGAGCTCGCGGTCCTCATGGACCCTCCCGCTCGTCCCCTCTCCCCCTAGAACGCCCGGTCGTTGTAGCTCGCCGCCGGCCGCCGCTCGCCGTCGCTGCTCGCTGCGCTCCGGCGACATTTACGTAGTGGCGACGCCAGCTTTCTGCTCCTCGTACCCGTACCCGTCGAACGCGCCCGCCCGCGAGAGCCCTAGCGCCGTAGATCGCCGTAGCCGTGCGCCTCGCCGCCGGCGACCACCACGGCCGTGCGCTCCGGCCACGCTGACCGCCCGGTCCCACGCGCCAGCGACACAGATCCTGCCCGCGCCGCGTCAGCGCCGCGTCAGCGCCGCGTCAGCGCCACCTGGCCCCTGGCCCCGCACGTCAGTGGCACGAGCTAGCTGCGCGCTCGGTGAGAAAAGCCCGGCCCATTTTTCCCGCGAATTAATAGAAAGCCAGAAAATGCTTAAAACTTCAAAAATTCATAACTTTCAGAATAATTATCCAAGTTTAGCAAATAATATACCAAAATGCTCAGGAAAATAAATGCTAGCAAATGGACTGATTCACACTTCCATTACTGCTACTGTAATTTTCTGTTTTGTTAAATTAAAGAAGGGGTAGAAATAAAAATGTATGGTTTAAATTCAAAATAAATTCCTCCAATTGCTAAAATGGTGCCCCAGTAATAAAAAAATGCTCATAAGCACCAGTGCTAAATATTAAAAATCCTTCAAGCATGTTACCTAGATTAAAATGGTAGGTGCAAATAAAAACAAAGAGGAAAAATATAATTCCTATCTCGTTGAATAATGATTCCTAGCATCCCATCAAAATGTCATATAATTATTGTAGTAATTCATTGCATTAAAATGTCATACCATCATGTGCTTGCGCATTGCATATGAATTGCTTATATTGATTGTGTGCTTTCCGGTGTTTTTATACATCGATAGATCACGGAGACGGGGTTTCGCCACATTACCCCGACGATCAGTATTACCCGCCTGCTGAGCAAGGCAAGCGTGATCCCCACCCTCTTGCATATCTTATCCTATTTTATGCAAATTATTTTCTCCACTATAATATTGCATGCGGTTCCAAATGTCAATTTGATTGGATTATAGTATCCTATCGTTGCATTCAGTTACCGAAGCCATTACCTGTTTCCCCTCCTATTATCCTTAGGATTGTGTTGATGGCCTGAATTAATTACTTTGCTAGGTTGTGGCTTAGCCAGGCTTAGTTAACTGCTTAGTGGTCCGATGGATATTCATGTTGGGATCAGATGTGGAAATTCCGCGGATGATGGTGGAGAAATGGTGGTAATAATTAATAATAATGCTAAAAGGTGGGGATGAGAGGCCACATGGATGTGGTGGGTTGTCTCGCTCTCGCCGCCTAAGTGCGCGTTCTCGCCTTCGAGCCAAGTTGAGCGTGCTACCATGCGTGGGCATATGGAACCTCGTCGACCGACTAACTTGTGGCGGACTAGCCGAGGGTCCTCTAGTTTGGTTTTCCATTTGCGCGTGTGTCGAGATGGTGGCCAAGACTGAGATGAGGATGATGGTGGTAGGAAAATGAGTGGCCGCGGGGCAGGGTGTTGGAGGCACTGAACTTGTCCTACGGTCACTGATGATCCTTGGTTAGTCCAAGGCGAGGTAAAGGTCGTAGCCGCTCCCGCCCAGCCGGCTTTCCCCGGAAGAGAGCTAGTTGTACAGGTAATGGGCCGGACGGTACGCCTGGATAAGGAGCTGGGAGATCCCTCGGGAACCTGGCGACTTTCACATTGTACACCCCCTGCAGGGATAAATCTTTTCGAAAAGCCGTGTCCACGGTTAAGGACGACTTGGTGACGAATTCAGTGATCATAGAATAACTTTAACGGAATGATTAAAAACTGGGTACTACAGGTACCACTCACGATTGTAAGGTTGACTTCCTCGAGGGTGATTCGGGGAGGTGCCTTGGTGGAACAGGTACAGTGGATGTGATAAGGAAGTGAATCAAAAGAAAAGAGTTACTTCTTACCCCTCTTTTAAAATATTCTGATAGTCGATGCCTTGGAGTCATTTTATGAATAAAATCAGCTTTACGCAAAACAGCCATGAAGCCTTTAAAGCCAGTCATGGAGCATTTATAGCTCAAATTCTTGCTGAGTTCGTCGAACTCACCCTTGTTTATTTTTGTTTCAGAGGAGGACTTCACCGATCTCGACGGTGGGTTCTTTATTGACATCGACGAGTAGACTGGGGTTCCCGGGTGGCAGCCTGGGGCAACTCGGAACCAGCTGGCACGGAACTGTTTATCTGTAGGCCTCTTAGGCCATATTTGGATCTTGTTGTTTAGAACAACTTAATTGGCTTCCGCTTGATTGTAATGTTGGGTCTGTGACCTCTGCGTGTAATATTTGCTATCTTCCTCTACTAAGAGTTGAACTATATATTATCTTGAGTCGTAGGGTCTGTTATTGTGCCAGGTGTTCCGGTGTCTTAGTCTCTTTATTATACTTTGAGGGCTATGCTTTGGATATGGCATGATCGAAGGGTTGTGTGGCCGATGATCCATGCCGAGCACGCCTGCCGATGTTTACTCGGCCTGGGAGTGGTAACCCCAGTAACCTTCGATTATGTAGCATGACCACCGACACATAGCATCACTGTATAATTTATGGATTGGGGCATTACACCACCATACCTACCTACTATGTGGTATTTCCTGCCATTCCAAGTAAATACTTCGTGTGCTACCATTATTCAAAAGCTATTATCTTTTATTTGTTTTAATGTTTTATAGGTCATGAGGAAGTATGTGGAGTTTTCGATATCAACCTTGTCATTTACTTTTGACAGACTTCCACAACTGTACTAGTGGCATATACATCCTCTTATCCAATAACTTTGCAAAAAGAGATGGCAAATGGGGTGCCTAGTCCCAATTAATTACTACTTTAACCGCTTAATTCTCTTCAGATTTTTGCCCTGATCCAATCAGCTAAGCAATATTACCAGTGAATAACTACATGTGTAAACAAAAGAGAACAAGAAGGATGATAACGTCCTTCAATGGGAGCCGCTCTTGAAAGTCTGGTTGACAAGGGGGATAGAGTGCCCATTACCATTCGTTCACAACAACAAACACCTCCCAAAAACTTACTTTTATGCTCTCTAGATGATTTCAAAAACTAAAAAACTTAAAAATTTCTAGCACATGATTGTATCCCTGCTTCCCTCTGCGAAGGGCCTTTCTTTTACTTTTATGTTGAGTCAGTTTATCCATTTCTTTCTATCTCAGAAGAAAACACTAGTGTCAACTTTGTGTACAACAATTCTTATATGTTTTCTTATTGCACTTATTATATTTCTTTGTGTTGACAATTATCATTGAGATATACATGTTGAAAGTTGAAAGCAAATACTGAAACTTAAATCTTCCTATGTGTTGCTTCAATACCCATTTTTACTCAGAATCTATTGCTTTATGAGTTAACTCTTATGCAAAACTTTTTGATGCTTGTTTTGAAAGTACTATCCGTGAAAAGGTTTTGCTTATGTGGTTCAGTTGTTTACTCTTTATCTACCTGTTAGCAAACTATAGACCATTGCCTTGAGTCACTTCATTCATAACATGAGCCTTACAATATTATTTGATCAAGATTGTGTGGTAGCATGTCACCTTACAAATTATTTCGTTGTTATCGTTTTACCTACTCGAGGACGAGTAGAACGAAGATTGTGCATGCTTGATACGTCTCAAACGTATCTATAATTTCTGATGTTCCATGCTTATATTATACCAATTGCTACACGCTTTATATATACTTTATATCATTTTTATGCATTTTTTGGGACTAACCTATTAACAAGATGCCACAGTGCCAGTTCCTGTTTTCTGCTACTTTTGTATTCCAGAAAAGTTGTTCTGGAAATATTCTCGGAATTGGACCAAACAAAAGCCGAAGGCCCTATATTTCAATCACGTACACGGAGTCCGAAGGGGAGACGAAGGGGACCAGGGAGGCAGCCACATCATGTGGTGGCGCGGGTTCCCCTCTGGCCGCGCTGCCACGTGGTGTGGGCCCCTCGGGCGCGCACCGACATCGCCCTTTCGCCTATATATTGCCCCCGACGTGAAAACACTAAAACAATCAGCCTCCTTCCACGAAAAGTTCCGTAGCTCCGCCGCCATCGAAGACAAGTTTTGGGGGATAGAAGTATCTGTTTCGGCACCCTGCCGGGATGGGGAATTGTTCCCGGAGCCATCTCCATCGACTCCACTGCCATCTTCATCGCCGTTGCTGACTCCCATGATGAGGAGGGAGTAGTTCTCCCCCGAGGCTGAGGGCTCTACCGGAAGCTATGTGGTTTATCTCTCTCTCCCATGGTGTGATCATTATGTTGTCATGAGATTTGTAATCTAGTTGAATAAGTAGATGTTACTCTTCATCTATTATGCTACTCAAGTGGTTTTATTAATGTAAACTCCGGAGTCACCTTGTCCCACGGTGCGAAGGTGACAGTGTGCGCACCGTGTGTGACTCCTCTATGACATTGTGGTGTTTGTCTAGTACCTTCTAGGGCGCTCAAGTTCACAGTGTGGAGTTAACTAGACATGGCAATGCGACTTTAAGGTGTGCTTTTGCAACCCTACGCAATGAATTAGTGTTCGTTATCCAACAGGAGAGTGTTTCAGAGTAGCATAGTGACGAAAGATATTTATGTATTCAATTATGATGTCATTGTTGAGAGTGTCCACTAGTGAAAGTATGATCCCTAGGCCTTGTTTCTAAGCATTGAAACACCGTTGACAACTAGTTCTTCTTCATGTTTGCTTGCTGCCATGTTTATTTCAGATTGGAGTTACCACCTATAATCATCCATATGACATGTATTTCACTATCTCTTCTCCGAACTAGTGCACCTATACACCTGACAAGTGTATTGGGTGTGTTGGGGACAGAAGAGACTTCTTGTATCTTAATTGCATGGTTGCTTGAGAGGGATATCTTTGACCTCTACCTCCCTGAGTTCGATAAACCTTGAGTGATTCACTTAAGGAAAACTTGCTGTTGTTCTACAAACCTCTGCACTTGGAGGCCCAACACTGTCTACAAGAATAGAAGCGTGCGTAGAGATCACCTCCTCCCACGCCAAGGAGGAGAGGTGATGATGATGACGATGAATTCCCCCTTCTCCGGAGCTCCGGAGCAGCAGGATCTGACTCCCCTCGGAGGGAATCAAGAGTTTTGCCTCCGCGGCGGACAAGGATGGACTAGGCAAAAATTAGGGTGTAGGTTTTCGCGCGAGACGAAGGTGTGCTAAAAAGCCCCCATCGAGGAAGTGCCAGAGGAAAAGGAGGTTTTCTGCCTCCCATAAATTAAATACCAAACATAGGGACTTTGTATGAAAGTCCCATAAATCATCTAAAACATGCAAAAACATTGATATAACAATGCCAATGGCATTCTAATAATAATATGAGTTATAAAATGATGATATAAAATACACGTATCAGTATAACCACTCGATTAAAATGAAGCCTAGTCTACCGAGAGGCCCACCTGGTGGCCCATTAACCAAGAGTACAAGGGAAGGCGTATGGCGGCCCAAGTATAAGGAGTGCTACTTAAGAAAGAGGAAAACGTACCGACATAGAACTAACCATATCTGTAAATCGAGTCGTACTCAAACTCCTGAGACTTGGCCCCCTTTATAAGGGCCAGGAGCGGGACGAAAGAAGACACGCAATCTGATAGCCAGAAACCCTAGCGAGCCATCGACTCGCTGGCACGCCATTGTAGCCACCTTGTAACACAGAGATCTGTAATCAGACAATCAGGAAGTAGGGTGTTACCCACCGGGGGCTTGAACCTGGGTAAATCCTTGATTGTCAGCCGTCCGAAGTCACCAACGACCATATCATCTTCCACCCGACTAAACCCTAGGTACCTTACCATGGGATTTGACGTAATCACACCTCGTCACCTCTAGTAGGAGGTACACCAACCATTTTAGCCGTTCATTGCATCAAGATCCGTGCAATACTTTTTGCAGTCAACACCCTAAATTTTTAACATTTATCTTCATGAAACCCTCATAACAAATCCTCATTTGTTTTTACCTAGCATCAAGGAGTAATTTTTCGATTACGCATTAACATAATTTTCCGAAAAACACAAACTCATGAATAAACATATTTTTAGATATTTTTGTATTAAGAAATTAACATTTGAGGACTGTCGGCCCAATAGAAACCAGGGTACCTTGGGCCGGGTATCTCCTCAACGCGCTGGGGGAGCAAGCAATGCCCCGGTCAGTCAGAAAAGGCGGGCGCAAGCCTCGCGGGGCCTAGGCAGAAACGGCAGGACCAGGCTTGCGGAGGACACCCAGCTAGTGCCACCCAGAGGCGCTTGGTCGCCTCCTGAGGCTCCCCCAGGAGAAGGAGGATGGGCCTCCAGAAGGTCGCCTTTCTAGGGAACGCCTACGCCAAGGTAAAGTAAGGGACCCTCCACTCTCTGGCAGAGCCGGCGACCCCAAAGCTTGTCGTTCTGGTGAGGGGGAGACCAACTGCCCTGTCTATGACCGTGCCCCCAGACTTGCCGTTTCAGTGCAAGACGGCGCCACGGGCTGGACAGTCCTCCCCCTCTTCTTTACCGAGGACGTCAGCTACTGTGCAAAGGAAGCACCAACTGGAGTTGCAGGTAGATGAAGACAACGGCCACGCAGCCAGGACAGGGCCGTAGACCTGTCCCAGTCGGCCACTTTGCCAAAGCAGCTACAGAAGAGCAAATGCGCTCTTGGAAGTTTGCGGGATCTTGCCGCCATGGATTTCGGAGGCCAAGGTCGCCAGCCGCCTATAAAAGGGGGCAAACCCCGGCCTGGCTAGGGGTTCGGAAGTTGTAAGGAAAACCCTAGGTCTACTAGGAGATTCACCATTGTAGCTCCTCGAGCATCATCAAGCAATTCCATAAAGCAGGAGTAGGGCATTCACCTCCGTGGTGGCCTGTTCCTGGGTAAACCAAGTGTCAATCTCTGCAGTGTTGTCTTCTCCTTCGACGAGCCTCGTGACTTCAGAGGCAGCGCTCTAAGGCCACCTGTGTTCGATACCCACACACAGCTTCTTCGGAGGCTATATTCCGACATTTGGCGCACCAGGTAGGGGGCTTTGGAAGCACGCCTTGAGAACCACGCTTGCTTGACCATGGGGGGATACGGGAGCGACTCCCACTGCCGCCGCGTGTACGACTCAGACGAGATCTCCCACGGCACCAGCGACCACCGTCAGCGGCGACTTAGAAGGGACGACGTCCACCCTCGTCTTGAAGGCCAGGGAGGACTCTCCGAGACCAATACGCGCCCGGCGTTGTTCCTCATCTAGGATCTGATCCACTTCGTGTAGGACGGGGACGAACAGCGCCGAGCCGAGCCGTACTCCCCCCAAGAGGAACACGACATGCAGGAAGGGGCGGACGCCTTCCCGGGATCCTCGTCAACGCGCCCAACGCGTCGAGTTGGCATCGGCCCGTGTCTCTGACGGCGGATCGGGACGCCGAGGCACTTCGCCGGCGGACGCCCACTCGCCCCCACACGATGAACGCTGGCGCTCGGGGGCTCGCTCTGTACAGCGCGCACCCGAGGATGCCCGCTGTCGAGGTGTTGCTCCCACGGAACAGCGATAGTCACCCTCGAGGGAAGTTTGTGAAGGGGGACTGAACACGTTAGTCAACAACCCTCAACCGGCCCGGCGACGGTGCTCGTCGTGCCTGTAGAGGGATAACACGACAGAGATGGACTCAAGCCCGTACCCAGGTTCACGGCCCTCAGGAGGAGGTAAGACCGCTACTCCTGCTTGTCTGTATTGCTCTGTAGGGGGTACAGCACAATGAGCTTGCCGAGGGCTCGGTTGCGGCAGCACAGAGCTCAAAGAGGGAAGCAATGGTCTTCTTCCTCCTCGAGTCGGCTAAGCTAGGCTATGTTATGGCGCCAGTAGGCGAGTGATTTGTCGATCAGCCGTCCCTTGCTACGGAGGCGCTCCCCCTCCTTATATAGGCGCCCCGGGCCTCATCCCTGCGTGCTGCGCAGTGGAAGGGTTCCCACATGGCGACGAAACGGTGGAGCGGGGTGCACCGCAGCTGGGTTGTCCATGGACTCGGTCCATGGTCGCAAAGTCTGCCTTCGTGACAGAGAAGCCACCGCCTTCGCTGGGCGGCCAGCTGGTACTGCTGGGATCGTGGGGGTACCCACGGTGACGTCGTCCTTGGAGCGTAGCGCCGGCCAACTGCTTTATCACCAAAGAGGAAACCCTCGTAAGCCGGCGCAGGGGACACAGCTTTGTTGACTCCTTTAATCACCAAAACGGCAACTGCGGCGCCGTCGCGCGACAGTGGCCATGTGCGTCTTGCAGTGGTTCCTTCGGAGCGAAGTATCTCCACAGGGCTGGGGCGGCCTGTGGAGGGATTGGTGTTGACCCCTCTCCAGGGGAGAGGGCCCTGTAGAGGTGCAGCCTCGGGAGGGGCCTCGCCAGGCCTTCACTGCCCTCTTCAGCCCTCTCGAGGGATTGTCCTCTCGAGGGTCTCTCCAAGCGCTTTGCTCGGTCCTTAGCCGTTTCAACGACTCTGTCGCGTGTGAGGGCTGTGGAGAGTGGGCTCTGCACACCCTGGATCTCACTGGGCCGACACCCGCGTCACCCTCGTCTGGCGGCGCGAGCGCCGGAGTACACCCTGAGAGGCCTGGAAGTGGCCAAGCATTTGCACCGCGTCTCCTACTCGGGAGGGGTCTCCACCTATAGCGGAGGCTGCGTCGCGCTCTGTGAAGGCCTCCGTCGGGTCCCATGGCCCCCCAACTTCCAGCCCGAGGTCCCGGCACGTTTCGACGTAACCCAGAGCCCCCTGGAGTTCTTACAGCTCTACGCCTTGAGCATCCAAGCTGCGGGCGGCGACGACAAGTCATGGCAAACTGGTTCCCCCTGGCTCTGGGGGAAACAGCGCGTGCCTAGCTCCTGGGCCTCCCGGAGCATTCCATCACCTCGTGGGCCGACCTCTGCCAGAAGTTCATTGCCAACTTTCAGGAGGGTGGCACTCTATTCGCGAGCCTCACGGACCTTCAGTCGATGCAGCAGGAGCCTGGGGAGACGCTGCGCAAGTTCACGCAGCGCTTCAGCCAGATGTATAGGCGGCTGGGCAATAGCCCAGATGAAGATGTTGTCGTCGCCTTTGTTGAAGGGACCACCAACGTCAAGGTCAGGAAGGACCTCAGCAGAGGAGCCCATGGACAATCTATGGTCGAGCTTTTCAACTTGGCGGACAGGTGCTCCAAGGCCGAGGAAGGGCAGATATTTAAACACGAAAGCAGCATTGGGGGCTCACGGCGGGCCGGACTGCAGCGCTACAAGAGGAAAGACTGGGCGGAAGACCCGCCAGAGGAACCCCATTTCTGCGTTTTCCACAAGCTCAATTCACATAAGATGGAGGACTGCCTCAAGCTCAAAGAAATCCACAAACACCAGCAAGCCGAACGCCGAAATACCACCGTTCGTCGCAGGGGGAAAAGGCAGCCCCTCAGGAGCGGGGAGAACCCTCACCTGCCCGGGGAGCGCCACTTGGCGTGCTTACTCGGTGGCTCCCCGGCGCTGATACGCAGCGGGCACGCAGTTGGGGTAGCTCGCGATGTGAGTACGGCACGCCCTATGGAGACCCTCGCCAGGCCCCTCAAATGGTCCGAGCAGACCGTGGCTTTCGGCTTGGGCGATCACCCAAGGGCCACTACGTCGGTAGGAGCCATCCCCTTTTTCCGCCCCCACGATCAATGAGGTCGCCATCCCGAACACACAGGTGGATGGAGGTGCTGGTCTGAACGTGATCTCGTTAGAAGTTTTCGATCGCCTGGGGGTGAGCCGCTCGAAGCTGCGTCCTACCAAACCAATTAGAGGCGTGACCGCAGGGACCACTGTGCCCATTGGGCAGGCCCGTTTGTCTGTAACATTCGGCGACAAGAACAACTACCGCACCGAGAGTTTGGAGTTCGATGTTGGCACAAATCGGCCGCCCATACCAGGTCATCCTAGGCTATCCGGCGCTGGCCAAGCTCATGGCAGCGGTGCACCATGCCTACAATGTGGTGAAGATGCCGGGAAGCAACGGCGTCATCACCGTGCGCTGCGACGAAAGCTTTTCTCTGTTTTCGTTGAAACAGGCCCACAAGGAGAGAGCGGCACTCCTACCTCCTGAAGAAGATGCAGTCGGGTACATCGGCGGCCCCCAGAGGAGGAGGCAGATGCGAGCTTAGGAAAGGGCCGCGGCTCGCAGGAGCTGCGCGGCCGTGACTTCCTTGAGGGAGTAAAAGTCGACGGCGGAAGGAGAGGCAGGTCCCCGCACACGTCGTCGAGCGCTCGCCTCGCGAGGCGTCACGCGCGACGCTACGCGTGAGGGGCTCTCCCCTGCAGACCGCGATAGCCTCTTTTTTGTACTCTTTGGAAGTGACCTTTCGGCCACGACTCCCATATAATGAATGCCTCCTTTTCAAACGGTAAGTGCACGCCCCACGGTACATATCGCAAACTCGAATGTTGTATGGTTCCTCGCTAAGTATCACGTGAGCGGGGGCTTGGCACGGTGGCTGCTTGGGCCAGAGTCTGCCCAACGGCGCCGAAAACCCCAATAAGACCGAGCGTTCGTGGTTGGGCCACCTCCCACGCATGCCACCTCACGAAGGTCCTTGGTGCTATCGTCATGAGGCACAGTGTCTATATACGGGCCAGTCCTAGCCGCAGTGTAAAACCCAATAAGACCGAGTGCCGGTGGAATGGGCCAGCCCACACATGCCGCCTCATCCAAGGTTCTTGGTGCTTTCCAAACTCACGCGGCACTCGCAGGAAGGAACCTAGTAAGGCACGGTGTCTAGGTACAGGTCGGACCCGACAGCACCGAAAAACCCAAAAAGGCTGAGTCCCGGTGGCTGGGCCTAGTCCCACATATGCCGCCTCATCAAGGCCCTTGGTGCCACTTATTCATGGCACGGTGGCTGCTTGGGCCAGAGTCTGCCCAACGGTGCCGAGAACCCCAACAAGACCGAGCGTTGGTGGTTGGGCCAGCTCCCACGCATGCCACCTGACCAAGGTCCTTGGTGCTATCCTCATGAGGCACGGTGTCTATGTACGGGCCTGTCCCGGCAGCACAGAAAAACCCAATAAGCTTGAGCGCTAGTGGCTGGGTTCATTCCCACACATGCCGCCTCATGAATGCCCTTGGTGCCATTATTTAACATGTTTTAACTCTCTTAAAGGGAAAAAAGCACAGGGTCTACCCCTCATGCGCCACTCGCCAACGTCGCTCGGGGGCTCGTACACTACCTTACCAGGATCGAAGGCAACTTGAAGAGCAAAGCACGCGGGTACTCGGTAAAAACTGCCCGACCGCCCCTCGCGAGGCTGTCCCCAGCTCCACCCAAGGACCCACCTCGCACGAGGCGCGAGAAGGTGTCAAAAGCCTTCAGGTCAAAGGGCGCAGACCTAAGATATCGCGAATTGCCAGAAGTACAGAAGCAAATATAAGCCCAGTGTCAGCAACACACAAGAGGAACCAGTGAACAATGACAAGTTGGGACAAGATATTCAAGCAACAAGGCCTGTGCGAGAGAAGAAGCTACCAGCCCGTCTAGCTGACCCGGCCTGGGTCCAGTAATGCGTGTATCGTGTGCGTGTGTGTGTCTTGGCTATAACTAACCGCTGGCTTGTAGCGGGGGAGGGTTGGCTTGTATCGGAATAGACTGGAACAACTGGAACACGGCTGTGGCGGAGGATGAGGGTGGGCGGCACGCCACCGCCGTGTCCTTCTCCCAATTTCCCCAATTCTCTGCAATAGATTGCTACTCCACACTACTCCCAATTTCCCCAATTCTCTGCAATAGATTGCTACTCCACACTACTCCACACTAACAATTGGTATCAGATTCATAGATCCTGGCGTTTCCTCAACACCGTTTCGCCACTCGTTTCCGCGATCGCCGCCGAGCACAAGCCATGGCGGATCTCAACCCAGATGCGCGAGCGGTCTATGATCTCTTGCACGGCGAGATCGATGGGTTGCTGGCAAGCAAGCTGTCTTCCTTCCAAGAGGCGCTAACGAAGACGATCTCCAGCAAGCTCGACGCGACGACCGCTCTCTTCACCACCCAGATCGATGATCTCCGCGACGATATCCATTTCGGGGCGGATGGCGCGACGGCGGCCACCGATCCAGGAGGGCCGGGGTCACCTTCGACTCCGTTGGCTTCAATCCAGAAGCCACCACTCGCTCCGTCGCCGCAGATCGTGGGCGAGTCGTCGAGAACCACTAAGAGCCCGGATGGGCCCGGTCTTCACAAGTTACACCGGGGGCAGGGATACGTCCCTCCTCCGGCGAGAGGTACGCGTGCCGACACAAACCCTCCATCAGCGCAACATGCTATTCCTGTGGAGAATTCGGATGCTGCTGATGTCTATGGATCTGGCCCTCAGGTTGAATTACCTCGCTTCGATGGTTCCAATCCCCGCCTTTGGCAAGATCGCTGTGAAGATTATTTTCAAGTTTGGGGGACTCCAAATCATCTCTGGATTCAGTATGCGTCGTCGAAGTTCGAAGGTGCTGCTGCAAGGTGGTTGGAGTCAGCGAGGCGCCGCATACCACGAGCCACATGGCCTGAATTCTGCCACCATTTAACGCAGAGATTCGGCCGTAATCAGCACCGCTCTCTGGTTCGGAAGTTGATTCAGATTCATCAAGATACTACGGTGGTTGATTATGTTGAGAGGTTCTCTGAACTGTTTGATCGACTGTGTGCAATCTTGTGTTGTCTGCCAACAAGCGAAACCAGAACGTGTTCGCTATCCAGGTATGCTTCAGCCTCTTCCTGTAGCAAATGGTGCTTGGCAGCTTGTGACCATGGATTTTATCGAAGGTCTGCCTGCTTCGGGCAAATACAATTCCATCATTGTGTTTGTCGATACCTTCACCAAGTATGCACATTTCGTGCCCCTGTGTCATCCTTTCACTGCTTCACAGATCGTGGACGTGTTCGTGGAGACAGTGTATAAGTTACACAGCCTGCCTGTTACTCTAGTTTCAGATAGGGATAAAATTTTCACAAGCAAGTTTTGGCAAGGGGTGATGACAAAAACTGGTACTGCTTTGCACATGAGTACGGCCTACCATCCACAATCTGATGGGCAAACGGAGCGGGTTAACCAGCAAATTGAATGCTATTTGAGGTGCTTCATCAGTGGACAGCCGAAGCAATGGAGTAAATGGTTGCCGCTGTGTGAGTTTTGGTACAATACAAATTGGCACTCAGCATTGGGCAAATCACCTTTCGAAGTTCTGTATGGGTACAGTCCTCGCTACTTTGGCTTATCTGCAGATGATGTCTCTCCAGTGACTGACGTGCAGCAGTGGTTTGACCAACGTGCTGTGATCCAAGACTCTGTGCGTCTGCACTTGCTCCGCACCAAACAGCGCATGAAGCTGCAAGCCGACAGGAAACGTTCAGAGCGAAGCTTTACTGTAGGTGATAAGGTTTTTCTGAAACTACAACCTTATGCTCAGTCGTCAGTGATTCGTCGTGCTTCTCACAAGCTGGCCTTCAAGTATTTCGGCCCCTATGAGATATTACAGAAGATTGGTACAGTTGCCTATCGCCTGGACTTGCCGCCAACGAGCAAGATCCATCCGGTGTTTCATGTTTCCCAACTCAAGCCGTTCGTGTCGCCGAAGCATCAGGTACACTCTCAGCTGCCCAGTATCAATTCTGATATGCAAGTTCCTGTGAAGGTGCTGCAGCAGCGTCTGTTGCAACGTGGCCGTGATGCCATTTTACAAGTGCTGGTACAATGGAGCGATTCTTCTGAAGATCTCGCAACCTGGGAAGACAAGGAGACGCTACAACAGCAATTTCCTTTTGCTCCGGCTTGGGGGCAAGCCGGTTTCAAAGGGGGGGAGATTGTCAGCAACACACAAGAGGAACCAGTGAACAATGACAAGTTGGGACAAGATATTCAAGCAACAAGGCCTGTGCGAGAGAAGAAGCTACCAGCCCGTCTAGCTGACCCGGCCTGGGTCCAGTAATGCGTGTATCGTGTGCGTGTGTGTGTCTTGGCTATAACTAACCGCTGGCTTGTAGCGGGGGAGGGTTGGCTTGTATCGGAATAGACTGGAACAACTGGAACACGGCTGTGGCGGAGGATGAGGGTGGGCGGCACGCCACCGCCGTGTCCTTCTCCCAATTTCCCCAATTCTCTGCAATAGATTGCTACTCCACACTACTCCCAATTTCCCCAATTCTCTGCAATAGATTGCTACTCCACACTACTCCACACTAACACCCAGCTGTGGGCTGGGACTTCACGAGTCTTTAAAAACACACGGTGTAGTAGCACACACTGCCCAAATTCATTAAATCAAAAGGATAGGAGAGGCAGATAACCACGCGAGCAGAATTCACAGGTCGCTAAGGGGTGGCATCCTCGGAGCTGTCCTCGGCGGAGGCGTCCTCCTCAGCATCATCATCATCCCCATGGCCGCCTAGTGCCGATGTGCCCGCCTCATCCTCGCCAAGGCCGCCCAGCGCCGAGGTGCCCGCCTCCTGGTCACCCCTCCGAGAGAAGGTGCCCACTAGCGCGTCCACATGTTCCCTCACCCTCTGTTCCAGTCGAAGGGCTGCAGAGGAGGAC
This sequence comes from Poa annua, assembly GCA_026929855.1. NCBI lineage: Eukaryota > Viridiplantae > Streptophyta > Magnoliopsida > Poales > Poaceae > Poa > Poa annua. The sequence continues at coordinate 62,020,335 of CM049434.1, forward strand.
ACGATCGCCAGGAGCTGGGAAAGGTCAACGGAGAAATGCAGCAGCGCCAGGTTGCAGAACACGCGATGCACGGCCGCCCTTGCGAATTCGCGGTAGTCGTTATCGGGATGCTCCCGTGCCACCGCAGCGAGCCCCTGCAGCCTGGACACCACGTCGGAGAAGAAGGATAGGTAGTGTGACGACGAGTGCTGGCCCAGCGGGAGGTTGACGCCGTCCGCTCCAATGCTGATGAGAGCATCATTCGCCTCAGGCACAAGGTCGCGGAGCATCTTGCTCCGTTAATGGTCGAGCAAGAGTGTGGCAGAGGAGGCCTCGCACGCCTCCTCGACCGCGTCAGCGGCCTGGCGGATTTGGCCCTACAGGTCATTCGCCTCCTCTTGAGCCAACTCAAGATCCCGCCGAAGGGCCTGCATGCAGGCGTCCTACTCTTTCCGCTTCGAAGAGAAGCGCGGCTCCTGTTCTGACATAGCCTTTAGGTACTTCCGCTGGGCCTCCTTGATCGCCACGTCCTTCCTCTCGGTGGCCTCCCTCTCGTCCTCGGCCTGGCGCGCTGCAAGCGTCTGGTTGGCTTTGTCTTGGCGAGCGGCGGCGGTCCTCTCTGCCTGCAAGACGCGCGCTTCCTGGGCGTCAAGGGCCGCGCGGATTACCCCCAGCGCATCGGACCTCGCCCCAGCTCTACCGCATGAGAATGTAGGGCCGAGCGCCTCTTGTCGTCTTCGTGGCACGCTCCTGAGCCTGGGCCTCCAGGGCGATCACGGCCTCTTCCCGTCCGGCGAAGTGCTCCTCGCGATGGTCACAGTCAAGTTCACAAAGCTTCAGGGCCTCTTCACGACGAGGGAGATCGGATAGCAGCTGTTATCGCTCCCTAAGAAGGGAACTCTCGAGGTCCTGGGCTCTTGATGCATGTAAAATGCATACATGAACTTTACATTGTATTACTCATATTTCATCCATATTTGCATCATATAAGGGTTGTATCAATGTTTTATAATGATTTTGGGAATATATCACAGTTTCCCTATTTATTTGGAATTAAGCCTGCGCTGTCAGAAAATCCCTTTTTCTATATGTAACATCCCAAAATTTTGGAATGTTTAAAAATCACAAAAATTTAAAACTTTTATTTCTTATTAAAATAAAATCATCATTTCCAAGAAGATCAAATAAAAATGATTTTTGTGACTTCTTCAAAAGTTTTATGATATCAAATGAATCAAACAATATTTTATTTTCAAACTTGAGTGTTGAGCTATAAATAAATATCCTAAATTCTTATTAAACCCTAACACCATATTTGTAAAGTAATTTAAATTATTTAAAGTATGCCTATTTCAAAAATGTTTTGGTTAAATTATATAATTCAAAACATTATATTTGGGTTCTTAATAAACCCTAGGTAAATATTTATAATCACAAAACTATTTGGAACATCCTCTATATTTAAAATATAGTTTGATTCAAGTGTTTGATTTTGAAAAGGGTTTAGAAAGACTTATTATAAACATTTGTATTTGTCATATTTTTCTTGATATTATTATGACACAAATTCTTTACTAAAAACTCTATTTTAAATTCTACAAAAAAATGTCAAATTATGTTATTTGAAAATTGATAATTTGAAGTTTGTTGAAAACTAGTGTAATAATGATTTAAAAGAAAGATCTAGACTTTACAAATTTGTAGAAATTAGTTTGAGGTCATTTGGATAAATAAAATAAAAGATATAAAAGAAATAAGAAAAACAGAAAAAGAAAACAAAAAGGAAAAGAAACAAATAAAAGGGGTTAGTCGGGCCGTCCCGAGCCGGCCCAGAGTTTATCTGCCGCACATGCATCATCCAGCGGCCCAGCAAAAGCCCACCTGGCCTTCCCTCTTCTCTCCCACTGACCAGCGGGCCCCACTGGTCATCTCCTACCTCTAACCGCTGCCAAGCCCGGAGCACGCCTCCCACGATCTCGCGCACGATTTGCTCGCCACACACGTCCCCGGACTCCCCCGAGACCCTCTATAGTTGGGCGACAACCTCCTCCGCATATCCCCTCTTCTAGAGCTCCAAATAGTGCCCCCAGTTCTCCACTAAAGCTCGCCGGAGTCCCCCACTACCGCCGCCGCATTTCATCATTTACCGGTGACACCGAAGGTCCCCGCCGCTCCCTCGGCTCTCGAAATCTTCCCCTCTCTCTGCCGCATCCACCTGACCTTTTATTCTGATTTTTCGCAGCCTTGCCCTCGAGTTCTTCCTCGACCCGAAGGTCGCCGGAGTTTTCGCATCTCCGTTCGAGCAGCTCCGCCGCTAGAGGACGCGCGTCTCGTAAACGACCACCCCAACGCCTCCGCCTTGCCGCGCCGCATCTCCCCGTGTCGTCCCCGAGTCAGGAACGCCACTGGAGCACCGTCTCCGCCTACAGCCCGAGCCGCGGCCACCGTCTCCCCCATTGCCGGCCAGCCCTGCCGCCGGAAGTGGTCAACGCAACAGCAGCCGCCCGATCGTCTTTCTGCGGTCCAGATTAGAACCTGGACGAAGAGGTATCCTCCCCTCTAATCCGTCCGATTTACTTTTAATCCAACGACTCCGATTCGTCCCTGATCCAGTCAACCACAGCACACCACGTCACCCAGCCCATTTACTGGAATTATCCGAATTATTTTAATTCGGTAGATTTGCAGAAAAGCCCCTGTAACTTCAAACCATTATAACTTTTTAACCACAACTCCAAATTGGACAATTTTTATACCATTGGAAAGCCCTTGACCTGTAGAATCTTTTAGCACTGTCCAATTTCAAGTTTGACTAGTTTACATTCATTCAAATTTGAAATGGAAAATTTGAGTAAATTTGACCTAGGTTCAAATCCATAAGTCCAAAAATTGCAAATAAAATATTTTTAGAAACCTTTCAACTTGTAGAACATCATGCGACTGTTAGAAATAATTTGGTCTAATGATATGTTGTTTTATAAATCAGAGACTCAATTTGTGTAATTCAGATATAACTTAAATTCTAGAAATCATTTCAATGTGAAACCTTTTGCAAAATGTCACTAAAAATAACTTTAGTTCTAGAGAAACCAATACTAAACTTACTTAGATCCATATGATTCGTAAACTGGTGAATTTTACTTAAAATCTTTTGATCTCCTTAAATTACAACCATAGTTTGAAAATGGTGTTAATTCCTTTCGAGAAAAGCATTGTGCAAAACATTTGGAACATGACCAACCATTACAACCTTTGAAACAATACTTCAACCCATTCAGATTTGAAATTTTCAAATTTGAATTAGACCATCCCTTGACCATAAATGGCAAACCCTAAATCCTATTGCATTAATTCCTTTTATAAATTGAATTATGTGATGAGACTTGACCATAAAATAAATGAACTAAAACAATTATTGATGAACACATTATTGTGATGTTTGCCTATATGTGTTATGTGTTTTGTTCGAATTGTTTGTTTATTGTACTTCTCTTTCCTCGTATAGATTGAACGGAGTGAAACGTTATTCGTTGAAAAGACAGTTTAAGAAACGACAACTTTCAAAAGGCAAGTGACACTCATAAACCTCCTACTATTTTACTATATTGCATAGTAGTATTTTCTGTAGTATGCATGCTAGGCTTGTGTGAATTACTATATTATGCTATGCTCCTATGTAGTGTGTAGCTATCCCCCACCTTGAGCCTAGTAGCATGGAACTTGGTAGAAAGCTTAGCCAAGCTATGAAAAATGTTTTTGATTAGTTGGATAGTGGAAAAATTAATGAAGTTAATTAATGAACTACCTGGGTGCTGGTTGGAGAACCATGGTGGGTGGCTACTCAGGGGGTCCATATCTATGGTCCATGTCTATGGTAATCGCCCTTGGTGGAAGCGCACAATTGTGGAAAGTCACCCAGGCTTAAAGAGATTGTAGACGCACCTTGTTTAGTAGCTTCCAGTGCAGCCACATGTCATATGGGCTCTGTCTTGACCATATAAGTTGCGAGACCCCGAGATCCGCGTGACCGGCAGATGTAGGGGGTGATAGGTGGGGATGGGTCCGCTTTATGGATTTTGGGGAATTGCTTCTGGAAGGTCTGGTCTCGGTCTTCTCTTTTCCATTTCATAATTGGGTGACATGGACGAGGGAATGATTGGGTCTTGTGGTGAAAGTGCACACCCTATCGAGAGTTAAAAACTAAGTATACTTAGCCGTGTCCCCGGTTATGGACATTTGTGCAACTAGACAGGGCAGATGTTGAAGATCTCCTAATCCCAATTTCATAATAAAATTTGATGGGTGAACAAGGGTTTGGGAGAGCTCACTGGTATCTATCGGTGGTGCTCGTTGTGAGTAGTTTTCAAAGTTGTTCACCGGTATCTATCGGTGGTACTCTTTGTTGTCAAAGGTTTTCACTGATATCTATCAATGGTACTCTTTGTCTAAGATGAAAAGTTGTTTTATAAATGATAGGACAAAACTGGCTTTATGCAAATCAGCCTCAAACTACACCGAGCCAAATATGCATGTAGATATAGTCTTAGTAATTTTAACTATAAAGTGTCATCTTGCCACCACAATTCAATTGTGCTAACCCAATATAGTTTGGGCTGCAACTCACCATTGCAGGACCCTCTGACGAGGAGTAAGGATTATTAGGGTCGCGAGTCTCCAACCAACATGTCTTGCCTGTGGCACATGATGAAGATGGAGCTCACTTTATCCATTTGCTTTCCGCTGTGTGTTTATTTCGGTTTGAGCTAGCCATGAGCTATGCACCTTGTATCGAACCCTTTTATTTCTGGATCATCGTGTAATGAATATTGATGCAATGTTATGGTATTTCATCTTAAACTGTGTGTGCTAGCAAGTCGATCCAGGGACTAGCACTATACACAGGAGGTCGCTACCTTATATTAAAAGGGGGGCCTTTACACTATATTTTGATGTTTCAGGGACCCAAACGACGTCGAAACGACCTGAAACTTCGCGAAGATCATTTTTTGGAAGGAACAAAGCGTAGGAGCGAAGGAAGTGCAAAAGTGGAAGGCCGAGGAGCAAAAGAGGGGGCCCACGCGGCCAGATTCCTTGGCCGCGTGGGGCACCTCTTCTGGGCTCTCGAGCCTCCGATGCCGTCGATCTTCGTCTCCGTGGCTTCGTCTTGACCTAAAAATGACTATAAAAATAGTCCCCCGAGCCCTTTCGGAGAGGAGCACCGCTGAAACACAGAAACCACGAAACAGAGACCAGGAGCTGCAGATTGGAGGGGGAAAACTCCGGCGGGGCGCTGCCGGTCTGGTCTCCACCTTCTCCAACGACTTCTCCACCGTCTCCATGATGAAGAGAGAGTAGTCCACCCCTGGACTATGGGTTTGTGGAAGTAACTTCTGTATCTCTCATCTCTCTTGAGCTTCACTAATTAGTGCCATATGAGCTGCTGAACAAGATTATGGTCATATATGTAATACCTTTGTGGTGGATCTCTTAAGTTGATATATGTTATGATGATTACAATTATTATGTCTTTGTTATGAAAGTAGATGCATATTATGTACCCCGTTCTTGTCTATGTGTTTTGATTCAACATGTGTATGAGAGCGTGTGAGGGGGAACGTGTGCATTAGTTGGAGTAACGGGGGGTGGATTTGTGGTAAGTTGACAGCAATACCGTGATCCACTTGGGTTTTTACCTTACTTTGTTGCCTCACTAGGGATAAAGCAAATACCATGCTACCGGGGATACGTGGGTGACATTGCCACTATCACCATGACTAGATCTAGCATGTTCTTATTTAAATTTCATGTCATTGAACTTAAAGCTATACTCTGTTTATCTTAATTACTGAGGTGTTATGATTTAGTTCGCATCTTGGTGGAGTATAAGAGAGATTAATAACCAAAAGATCTCTATGTTAGGATGTGATGCCCATATTATTAATAACTTGTCTTGTTGCAATCTCATATGTCAATTCCTATGTTCCATTATCTACCACTATATAAAAGAGAGAGTGTATTTGTGAAACCATGAAACCCAGTCCATTTTTAATCATAAGAAACACCTTTCCAACACTTTTATCGCACTTTATATTTTCTGCCATTATTAAATTCGAAAATACAAAAACATCTTTACATCTTGCGAACACCATACAAACCACAAACACATCATCGAATATCATTCATATCATCCTTGCACTTTTATTTATACCATTGCATATTTCGTTCTGTTTTGCATTTATTATTTCTATATCTTTTACTTACACCTTGTGCTTGACAACCACTTGGTGAGGTTGAGGGCACAAAACAATTTACTTTGTTTTGTAGGTTACATAAAGAAGGATAAGGAGACAACAACTTTTGATTCATTTCCCCGAGAGTTTGATATTAAACCCTCGAGTCACCCTCGTGGGGAAAATAAGTCTTTTCCCTTACTATACACTTTGCACTTGCAGTCTCAACCTAACCGTATTCTTTTGACACGGGTCATCTATGGTCATCAAGACTATTTTCGGGCGCCGTTGTCGGGGAAGTGAGCAAGTAAAGAGTTGTCCCACAAGTCTTCATCAATTGTGCAAGATATTTTCTGGTGGAGTTGCTGGACAAGTGGAAAGGATACCTCACAAACAAAGTCAACATCACCAACGTGTGCAAACACCAAAGCTTGGGGAGGTTGCACCTCTGTGAGCATCATCTTACCCATCTTTTTACCTTCAAAGCATTATATTTTGTTTTGTTTTTGTCATTTTTATATTTCGGTTTGTTATTTTATTTTCAGTTTTGCATTTTTTTTGCATTTATAATTTCGGTTTGCATTATTTAGTATAATTTTATTTTCATTTTTGCATTAAATTTTTTAAAAAAAACACATAAAAACTTGGTATAATGGAAAAGAGAACTTTTTGGCCATTTAGTGTTAAGAACTTTCCTCAAGATATGAATCTCCCTGTTGAAGAATTTGAAGTACATCATAATATCACTAAAGTAATTTATAAACATCGTTTTTATGGTAAACCTAAAGAAGATCCTATGTAACATCTTAAGAAGTTTAATGAAAGATGCAAAGTGTTAAACTTGAAACATGCTAATGTTAATGTGATTAAAGTTAAGCTTTTCCCCTACTCTCTTGCTGGGAAAGCTTTAGATTGGATATTGAGAAGGCCTCCTGGTAATTTTAACACTTGGTTTAATCTAAAAGCTGCATTTATTGAAAGATTTTGTTCTACTGAAACTATATCTAATCTTAGACAAATAGTTATTGCCTTTAAACAAGAGGAAGAAGAACCTTTGGTAAAAACTTGGGAATGGTTTGGAGGAATAGCTTTTGGAATGGAACATGGTCTAAGGGATTGGATGCTTATGCATATATTTTATAGGGGATTGTCTGAAACCTCTAGAACCTTTTTGGATAATGAATGTAAGGGATCTTTTATGAATACTCATGCTGCTAATACTCATATTTTGCTTGATGGTTTACTTTTGGAAGTGAAAATTAAAGAAAGTCTTGAAAAAGCCCAAATAACTGAAGATGTTTTTGATGACCGTCATGAACTAAATAATCTATACAGTAGAAAGAAAAAAGTTGAAGAAGTTAAGATGCTTAGTGAAGTCAAGGAACCACTACTTAACTTAGAGACTTGTAGCTTGGATGAACTTATGTCTATCTTACAGAAATTTGCTAGTGATCCTTCTATTAATATTAATCAAGCTGGTTTTGGTTCTTTTATTGCTAGCCATGTTTTAAATGAGAAAATTAATAGGTACAACAAAGAAGCTATGACACCACCTAAGCTTGGGGATATTTGGGTCCCCAAAGGTATTAGTAACAATTGGAAAAGAGACACACCATGCCATATTAGATCTAGGATCTAGTGTCTCTGTCATGTCTAAGGAACTATATGAAGTACTTGAATTAAAGAATCTTGAAAAATGCTCTATTGAACTTTCAGTTGCTGATGATTCCATTAAATATGCTTTAGGAAAAGTAAGTGATGTTATGGTAGAGTTATACATGACTTTTGTGCCTGTTGACTTTTTAATAATGGATATGGGGAATAAAACCTCTAGTCCTATCATTTTGGGAAGACCTTTTCTTCGTACTACAGGTGCTATAATCGATTCATAGGAGGGGAACGTGAAGTTTTAGTTCCCACACAAGAAGTGCATGGAGCACTTTCCAAGGAAGAGGGACACATCAAAGTTCAAGCTCCCTCATGAGCTTCGTCCACTATAAATATCAAGTAAGAAGCCTAGCTATATGGCTATAAAGAAAACGCTTTACGGGAGGCAACCCGGTTGTTTTTATTTGAGATTTTGTTTTAGTCCTTTTGCTGTACCAAGAGAATTTGTTTTTAGTTTAGGTTCTGGAATTTTTAATAAAGTGCCAAGTTTTACCCATTTGGGCTTTGAAAGTTGCTTTTTCCATTCGGAGATTTTATTCCAGCACGAATCTGTGCACGGTATGATTTTTAGTTCCTATTATGTAACTCCGAATGAGCTGAAATTTGAACTGTAGTTGCAACTTTTCATCCTCTTTAAGTGTGATTTGTTTCAGATTTTTTCGACATATTTAAGTGGGTTAAAAAAATACGTTTTGCTGCTGCTGTTTTTCTGGACAGATTCTGTCCCATTTTGTTTTATGCATTCTTTAAGCTTTAGCTTGAATCTTTTTTATCCAATTGAGTTTATTAGGAGGAATACAACATTATACACTTTCTGGAAATGTTTCTTATGTTTGTCTAAGGATTCAATACAGCAAGCAATTCTATTGTTTTGTGCCTACTAATGTCACCCCACAGAAAAGAAATGGGAGAAACGGTGTTTTGAAGTTTTTTTCACAGTGATTAGAGGAGATGCACCAAGAGCTATCCAAGGATGGTGAAGACCATAAGCTTGGGGATGTGAAGACAACCCCACTGAACCTACATACTCTCGGTTTGCACACGTCTAACTTCTGTTTTTCATTCATTGCACTTTATCGTATAAACTTGGAGCGTTTTTGTTCTTTTTGTTATTTCGGTTTGGTTTTTGTTTGAGACCACCGCTTTTTATTTATGTTATGAGAGAGCTACTGGAAGTTTGGGTTAATTAAGTTGGATGCTATAAAAATATTGGGAAGAGCATGTTTGAGTTGATTTAAAAGATACATATAGTTGCATGATTCATGTGCTTTGTTAATGAATATTAATATGCAAGTGTCTTGTCTAGAGTTATTTTTTATTCATGTTTTCTATGCTGAATGATGCTTTTCTTTGTTTAACATGAAATGGTTAGCTCTATGGACACTTATGCATGCATTTAGATGGTCAACTTTCTCCCTCTTGCTAGCCCAAAAACTCCAACAAGTAAAAAGCTTGTTTTCCAACACCTTCAACCAAGTTTTTCCAGTGAGTCCACCATATCTACCTATTAGCTAATATGCTATTCCAAGTATGTTTACCATGTTATATTGTTTTATTTATGCTTCCAAATTAAGATGCTTATGTTATTGGGATTGTCATGGGTTAAGTTGGTTTAAAAGCTCTTACGAACTTGATGCACACATTACTTTTCATGCACTTAATAAACATGACCCATTGTGATTAAGATTATGATGTTTTGGACTTGACAAAGGTCTTTGGTTAGGAGCTAGCTCATACGTGCTGACACGTGGAAAGCTTTCAACATTGCACTTTATTCTTTATGAAAGTTGATATCATGTTCCATTGGTGATGGATGCCTAGCATTGCGTGAAATAAAGATGGAAACTTAGTAAGTTCTCGGGTGAGTGATATTATTGGCTAGAGAGACACCTGTGGCGGCTAACCTAAGCCATGTGGATCATGGTGGAAATTTGCAACATAACCATAGTGGAGGAATCCATGACACATCTCATAACAGGAAAAGCATTTACAAGAAAAAAGCATGAGTAAAGAAAGAGATGTAGAGATGTCCACTGTTTGCTTGCTTTGTCATTTGGACATGTGCCCACTTCCATGTCCTGGGGCAAAGGGTACCCGGGGTGAAACTCTCTATGATGCCACTTTTATTCACGATGACTGTAACCTTCACTTGCTTTGTGACCCAAGTTGAGTAGCCAGTCGGAGAGGTTTTGGTTTTCAACGGGCATGAGGCTTTTTTGTCGGCCCAGTGGGATCCAGGGTGTGCAGAGCCCACTCTCCACAGCCCTCACACACGACAGAGTCGATGAAACGACTAAGGACCAAGCAAAACGCTTGGAGAGACCCTCGAGAGGGCTAAAGGGGGCAGCGCAGGCCTGAAGAGGCCCCTCCCGAGGCTGCCCCTCTACAGGGCCCTCTCCCCTGGAGAGGGGGCAACGCAAATCCCTCCACAAGGCCGCCAGGCCCTGTGGAGATACTTCGCTACGAAGCAACCGCTGCAAGGCGCACATGGCCACTGCCGCGCCGCAGAGTGACGCGCGCGTCTGCGCGCGATGACGACGGCGCCGCAGGTGCCGTTTTGGTGATTAAAGGAGTCAACAAAGATGTGTCCCCTGCGCCGACTTACGAGGGTTTCCTCTTTGGTGATAAAGCAGTTGGCCGGCGCTACGCTCCAAGGACGACGTCACCGTGGGCACCCCCACTATCTCTGCAGCACCGGCTGGCCGTCCTGCGTGGACGGTGACTTTCTGGCGTCACGAGCAGGCTTTACGACCATGGACCAAGTCCATGGACAACCCAGCTGCGGTGCACCCCACTCCTCCGTGCCATCGCCATGCGGGAACCCTTCCGCTGCGCAGGTCGCAAGGATGAGGCCCGAGGCACCTATAAAAGGAGAGGGAACCCCTCCGTAGCGAGGGATCGATCGGTGAATCGACAACTGGCACCATAGCTTAGCCTAGCTTAGCAAACTCGAGGAGGAAGAAGACCTCAGCTTCCCTCTTTGAGCTCTGCGCTGCCGCAAGCGAGCCCTCGGCAAGCTCATTGTACTGTACCCTCTACAGCGCAATTCAGACAAGCAGGAGTAGCGGTTTTACCTCCTCCAGAGGGCCGTGAACCTGGGTACGGGTTGGTGTTGTCTCTGTCGTGCTTTCCCCCTCCGAGCTCGATGAGCATCGTCGCCGGGCCGGTTGAGGGTTGTAGACCAACGTGTTCAGTCCCCTCAACGAACTTCTCCCCAGAGATTGACTATCCCTAGCTTCGTGGGAATCACACCTCGACATTTGGCGCGCCAGGTAGGGGACTGAGGCGCGTCTTCAACCTCCAGCCAGCCTCCGCGCCATGACGGACACCCGCGCGATGCGCGCCAACAGGCGCGCAGCCGACAGGGCTCATACCGAGCCTGGCACCGCCACCACCCGCGGCCGCCGCGGCCGTCCTCGCACGACGGAGTGCGCCAACACCGGCCCACACGTGGAGGAACCTGAGAGCGAGGAGCACCGTGGCAGCGACCACCGCGGCGACAGGGATGCCTCCCCTGAGCACCACGACGATGCTGAGTCTTCGCATCCGTCTCGGCGCCAGAGCGCGTCTTCTCAGGGACGCCCAGAGCCCACGCCGCACACCGCGTTGCTCATGGCCCAGGAGCTCCTCCGCTACCGACCAAGTGCGGAGGCTCACGACCAGTGGCTGGACCGCCTCCACCACCTCATCGACGTCGCGATTGCACGCCCCGCTCCGTCTCGCTCCCTCGTTCACCACTCCACCCGCGCTGGAACAGCCGCGCCGGATGCGCCTCCGCCACCGCCAGGACCACCTCCGGCCGCAGCCCAGAGGGCTCCATCTCATGCCTCCTCGCCGCGCGATTGCCAAATTGTGCAGCGCGCCGCGCCAGACACGCGGGTGGGGATGGAACGCCGGAGAGACCTCCAGAACCGCCTTGTCGAGGAAATCGGCCAGGCGGGGCAGCAGAACCGCAGGCCTCTCTAGGGCAGCACCGCCACCTACGCCACCGGCTGCATGGCCTTCACCCGCGCCCTGCGCCGCGTGGTATGGCCGCAGAAGTTCAGGCCAGCCCTCCCCAAGGGCTACGACGGGTCAAGCAACCCCATCGAGTTCCTGCAGCTCTACACCACCTCTATCCAGGCTGCAGGAGGAGACGACAAAGTCATGGCCAACTGGTTCTCCCACGCCCTCAGGGACTCCGCGCTGTCGTGGCTCCTCAACTTGCCTGAGGACTCCATCGACTCGTGGGAGGAGCTCCGCAGGCAGTTCGTCGCCAACTTCAAGGGCACCTACGAGCGCGCGCTCACCCACAATGACGTGCGCGCTGTGGTGCAGAAGAAGGATGAGACTCTCCGCAAGTACATCCAGCGCTTCAGCCAAGTGCGCAACAAGATCCCGAACATCCCCGACACGCAAGTCATCGCCGCCTTTAGGGAGGGCGTCACAAATCGCAGGATGCTCGAGAAGCTGGGCATTCACGACAAGCTCACCTCTGTGGTGAAGCTGTTCGACCTCGCTGACAAGTGCGCCAAGGCTGAAGAGGGACTCCTCTTCGTCAAGATGAGCCAGCGGACGGACGACCTGGCTGAGGGATCCAAGAGCCACAAGAAGCGTGAGGAGACCAAGCGCAAGACCACCGCTGTCCTGGCAGCAGAGCCAGCCGCCAAGAGCGCCCGCAGAGCCTCCCCTGAGCCTGGCGACAAGGAGGCGGACAACCGTCCGTTCTGCGTCTACCACAACAGGCGCGGCCACGCCACAGACAATTGCTTCGATCTCAAGAGGCTGAGCCGTGAGCGCGAGCGCGAAGAAGGCAACGGGAGCCGCGGCAGGGGCCGCGGCTACCGCAGGGACGGCAGAGGCGGACGCGGTGGCGGCTATCAGAAGCCTCCAGGCACTCAAGCCAATGCCGCCGAGAAGAACAACAACCTCCCTGACGAGGAAGATCGAGGCTATCAGGCCCCAAGGGGGGCTATGGCCTGTATCCTCGGTGGAGCTCAGGCGTCCAAGTCGAACAACCAGTTCAAACAGTTCGCCCGCGAGCTCAATGCCGCGCTCCCGAGCACCGAGACCTCCAGGCCCCTCAAGTGGTCCCAGTACAGCATCGCCTTCGACGCCAAGGACCACCCCAAGTCGACCAAGACTGTTGGAACCCTCCCCCTGGTCTGCTCCCCCACCATCAACAACATCACCGTCTCCAAGACGCTCATTGATGGGGGAGCAGGTCTGAACGTCATCTCTGTCGAGACCTTAGAGACTCTTCAGGTGCCTTACGAGTGGCTCATGCCCTCCAGGCCGTTCACTGGGGTCACTAGTGGTTCAATCGAACCTCTGGGGCAGGTCCGGCTGGCCGTCACATTCGGCCCGCAGAAGAACTACCGCACCGAGCTGATCGACTTCGACGTCGCACACATTGGCCTGCCGTACAACGCCATCCTCGGCTACCCCGCCCTCGCGAAGTTCATGGCCGTCACGCATCACGCCTACAACATGGTCAAGATCCCCGGCAGCGCTGGCACCATCGCCATCCATGGTCATATCCTGGATGCCACGCGCGCTGTCGAGAGCGCCTACAAGGCAGCTGCCATGGCGTTTTCGGCTGACGAGGACATGGAGCCTCTCGAGAGGCCACAGAAGAAGAAACAGATGTTCTCTCAGGAGCAAGCTTCCACGAAGAGGGTGTCATTGGGCAGCAGTGGCTCGGGGGCTGAGGAGACAGGGGCCAGCGTCACCATAGGCGCTGCCCTGCCTCCCAAATAGGAAAGCGCGCTCGTCGCCTTCCTTCGGCATCAAGCTCTGCTTCGCTTCGGTGGCTCATCCACGGAGCAATGGTCAAGCCGAGCGGGCAAATGCGGAAGTCCTTAAGGGCGTCAAGACCAGAAGTTTCAACATCCTCAAGGGTCACGGAAGGGCTGGATCGATGAGCTCCCATCTGTGCTCTGGTCCATGCGCACAACCTCTTCAAGACCCACGGGAGAAACGCCGTTCGCCCTCGTCTACGGAGCCGAAGCAGTCCTCCCCGCAGAGATCAGGCATGGATCCCCACGGGTCCTGGCCTTCAACGAGGACACCCAAGAGGACCTCCACAACGACGACCTGCTGCTTCTCGAGGGACTGCGCCGCCGTGCCGCCCTCAGAGCAGCAAAATACCAACAAGACCTGCGACGCTACCACAGCCGCCATGTGCGCTCACGCACTCTTGAGGCGGGCGATCTCGTCCTCAGGCGAATCCTCTCCAGAGAAGGCCTCCACAAGCTCTCGCCGATGTGGGAAGGCCCCTACAGGGTCTCCCACATCGCCAGGCCTGGCGCGGTACACCTCGAGACTGAAGACGGCATTCCCGTCAAGAACCCGTGGAACATCGCACACCTACGCAAGTTCTACCCGTGATCATTGTCACGCCAGGCATTTTTTGTCTCTAGAGGGAAGCTCACGGCTTAACCTCCAAGCTTCTCCAAGCTTCTCCTGAGGGTCAGCCCTCCGAGCTCTCCTACCAATGAGCCACCGCAGGCCGCAGTGAACCTCTACCACTAATGGGTGGTCCCCATGCCTCGACATGGAAGGGACGTTAGCTTGGCAAACCCAAGTGTAATGAACCGATTTCGTTCCCAAGAGAACATTGCGCTCTGGCGCCATTTTCGTTCCTAAGTGAACTCTGCGCTGAGGCGCCGCTGTGTAATATTTCAATGGCAAGTTTACTTTCGTCATTTACCTTTCCATGTGCGCTTATATTCTTCTCATGCGCACCTCGCGAGCGGGAGCTGAGTACGGTGCCTGTGCCTCAAGAGCACCCCAGCAGCACTGCAAAACCCAAGGGACCCTGAGCTCTGGCTAAAGGGCATGCTCCCGGATACACGCCACCTCTCCAAAGGACCTTGGTACTCTCTCTCCTCGCGAGACACCCATGAGGAAGCCTATAAGTGCGCATGAGTCCCAACTATCATGCTCTAGCGTTTTGGTTCGCCTCTCTAACATTCACAGGGAACAAGAGTCTCTCCAAGCTTGTGGAGGCAAAATTCGGCCCCTGGTGAGAAACGCATCGCCAAGGGAGTCCTACGCAGGGCGAAAGCCTCGCGAAGCTAAGTTCCCTGCTCACACCAAGAGAATCTCTGTATCTCTCTCACGAGCACTCTGCGTCCCTCGAGCGTTCCTTTTCCTCACTCTCCATGGACGGCTCGCGCGTCAAAGGGGGGCCCTTGAGCATCGCGCCTCGAGGACTCCTACCTCTCTAAGCCTTAAACTCCCCCCGGCCTTGCCGAGTCATTGCTCGAGCATACCGCAGCGGCGGAGTCATAGCGCAAGGAGAAGGGTCCTAGCGACGCAGAGCGAAAAAGACATGGAAGTAAAGCGGAAAGCCCTCGAGGGGCACACACACAAACTTAGCAGCACATGCTTAGAAATACGAAGTATGTTACAGACTGAACAACAAAAGTCTTTAAGGCAAATATCCCTATGGCGCTACAAGCGCATTACATTTCAGGAAGAAGTCAGGCAGAGGCATCGCCGTCGTCCTCCCCAGACTCTTCTCCTTCAGGCTCGCCCTCCTCATCGTCGCCATCCTCGCCGCCAGCATCCTCCGCCGCGGCCCCCTTGAAGCGGCTGCAGAAGTCGTCGACCTGGTCGCGGATGGAGTTGGAGATCTTCCACCCTTCCTCCCCCTCGAGAGGCTCGGTCACCGTGGTGAAGTCGAAGCCCGGTTGGATGTGCTGGAGGTTGGTGAAGATGCGGTCGACCGCTACCGCCAGGAGCTAGCGGCACTCCTCCTCGAGGACGTCGCGGAGCTCCGCGGCAGGGCCCTCGAGCGCTGTGAAGAGCTGCTCGAAGTACATGAGGTAGGTGGCGGCGTCGGAGTTGCCCTGAACGGGGACGGCCGGAGCTTCCGCTCCCAGCTTCGCGGCAAGCTCGTTGCCCCGGCCGACTAAGGACTGGAACATGCGCTCCCGCTGCTGCGAGAGCACCCGCGCCGCCTGAGCGCTCTCAGCGGCCTCCACCGCCTTCTCCACAGCAGGGCCCACCTGCTTGTTCATCTCCTCCATGTCCGCCATGAGGGAGGCGAGGTCCTGCGCCATGCGGTCGCGAGCTTCTTCGGCAGCGCGGCGACCGTCCGCAGCACGCCGCGCCCGGGAGTTCAGCCGGGCGTTCATTTGTTCCAGCTCGCGGATACGAGCGGCATCCTCATCGCGCCTCTTCTTGAAGCGGTTCTCCTGCTTCGTGAACTTCTCGGCATAGTCGCGGGAGACAGCGCCGCGGTACGCCTTCTCCCGGGCTTGGAACTCCTTCTCAGCCTCCTTCTTCCGCTCGGCGAACTTCGTGTTGAAGCGCTCCACATGCCTCTTGTGGGTAGCCACCTCGCGTTCATAGCTGCCGAGAGCCGCGGCCAGGCTCTCTTCGCGGGCCTCGAGGGCGGCGCGCTGCCCCGACAGCTCCTGCTCCCTCAACGCCAGCTGCTCGTCGCGGCGGCGCACGTCCTCCTCGCGCTCGCTCAGGCCCCGTCCCCTGGCGTCCAAGCTCGCGCGGACCCCCTCCAGGGCGGTCCGAACGGTCTCGGAGTCGGCGAGGATTTTTGCCTCAAGCTCGACAAGCTCGTGGTGCTTGGCTGCCAGGGAGTGCTCCACAGCCTCCCGCTCTGCCCTGGCCGCGGCCAAGTCTTCCGCCGCTGCCCGGCGCTCAACCTTCAAGGGCTGCAGAAGCTCTTCGGCGTCGCGCATGGCGCCCTCGCGAACCTCCTCGGCGAAGCGCAGCGCCTCCTCGCGCTCCGCCTGCAGGGCCTGGTCGCTCCGCCGGCGAGCCTCCAAAGCCGCGTGGAACGTGGCCCAAGCCTCCGCGAGCTCGTCTCGCTGCCGGGCAAGCTCCCGGTCCTCCTGAGCGAGGTGGGCCTCCAGCCCCTCCAGGGACTCCCGCACCAAGCGGAAGGCGACGTCACGACGCCCCCTGCTCCAGTCCCAGCTGCCGAGGGCAAGGGCCTGGGAAGTCCCGCTCGGAGCGGAAGGCCCTGGCCCGCGTCAAGCTTAGAGCGGAGAGCCTCCGCGCGGGCCTGAGGGCTTGGCGGCGAGTCCTCCGCTTCGGGGCCCGCGTCCTGCGCGCCGGCGTTGCCCCCCTCAGGCGGCACCTCGCCCTGGGTTCCCGGGGCAGGAGAGGTCTGCCCCGCAGCCGCAGCCTCCTCCTCCGCCGTGGTGCTTGGCGGGGGCGGCGGGAGATCTGCTCCCACCGTCTCGTCGGCCTTTGGCGGGCTCGGGGCCGACGTAGTGCCTGCCGCGGCCTCCTGCTGCACTGGCGGGGTCGCAGCGCGCGGCGGAGTGGGCGCCTTCTCCGCCCGCTCCTCAGGGTGCTCCTCCTCCAGAGGCGGCGCGGTCGCCTCAGCCTGAGGAGCATCCCCGTGAGGGCCTGCAGGGACTTCCTCCGCAGGCCTCGGGGCCTCTTCTACTGCGGCCTCTGCCGCGGCCTCCGAAGCGGTCCTCTTCACATCCGCCGCCTTGCGGAGCCTTCGGCGCTTCGCAGGCGCCGGGTCGCTGGCAGAGAACAAGATCTGTCAGAGGGAGCAAACAAGCAGAGACCGGAAAAGGAGAACAAAATTAGAAACACTTACCCTGTCTTCTTGGCGCGGGTGTCAACCCACGCCATGCCGGACGAACGCCAAGAAGGCGTAGTCCGGGCTCCGGATCCCTCCGGAGCCGTCTCAGCTTTCCTCTTGAGGGGAGCGCTCGTGGGCTCCCCACCAGGCCTGTCGTGGGCCGCTTTGGTCCGGGGCTCCTGTCGCCCCGCCTCGGCCCCCTCCTCGTCGCTGGACGAGAGCTCGTAGACCTCCTCAGAAGGGGGGGCGGCCCTTGACGAGCTCGCACCGCCTGGAGGGGGAATGGCCCCAGCCGCCACGTCGCCCTGCTAAGCGTCAGATGCGTACGGCGACTCCACAGCATCCGCTCCTTTCGCCATGGGCATGGGCCCCTCTTCCTCCTCCTCCCCCGCCAGGCCTAGCGGGGTGAAGGTGGGCATCCGCTTCAGAATCGCCAGGCGCGGAGCCAGGTTCATCTGATGAAGAGGCCTCAGCTCCGTAGCGATCGCCACGGGCATGTCGGGGTTGACGAAGAGGCCGCCCATGATGGTCTCGACGACGGCGTGGCGATGGTCGCAGGGGTGGAGTCGCATCGGGTCGGAGGGACCCGAATACATCCACATCGGCTTCTTATGCGCCTGTAGAGGCGCGATGCGGCGGCGCACGAAGTCCTCCGCGATCATCTGGCCGGTAAGGTCGTTCTCCCGAAGCATCCTCATGCGCGCCACGAGGCCTCCTATCTGCGGGCCTTGGAAGACCTGTTTGCCCCAGTGAGTATTCTTCACGGGCGGCGCCTCCGGGGTGTCGAGGAAGGAGCTCCGTGACGAGGCACCGATGAGGAACCACTTCTGCCTGAAGTCGTCCACCTTCTTCACCACCGCCGTGACGGGCTTCTCGCCGCTCCACGACATGGGGATGTAGACGTCCCCCATGCCGTCCACGATGCGGAACGACACGCATCCCGTCCGCTCGGTCTTCGCGGAATTCCGGAGCGCGTAGAAGCTCCGGAAGAGGGCCACCGAGGGCTGCACCCCCAAGTACGCCTCGCATAAGTAGGCGAAGATGGAGAGGACGAGGATGGCGTTGGGGTGTAGATGAAGGAGATGGATCTGGTAGAACTCCAGAACCGCCTCCAAGAAGGGCGAGTACGGAGGCACAAATCCGGCGAAGAGGGTGTGAAGGAAGATGGGGAAAAACCCCGCCGGGAGACGGCCGAGCTTGGCGGCCCGGATGGCGCTGGCGCCGTGTTCGTTGGTCTTCCCGGCGACCAGGTGCTGGATCTTGTCCAGCGCCGCCGCATTGACGCGCTCGCGAATCAGAGCGGGGCCAAGCGCCTCTTCGCCCTGCGCATCGGAGGGAACGTCCCCATTGCCGCCTTGCCTTTCGGTCCGCCCATTGTCGAGGAAAGTGCAAGGAAAGGGTTCGCCGGGGAAGGAAAGAGTTCGCCGGAGAAGGAAAGCTAGGAGGCCGAGAGCTAGGAGACTGGATGTGCGGAATGGGAGTAATGACTGCAGTTCGGACCGGCGCGCAGCTTTATACCCCATTTGGGCAGTTACCAATGCGTGGTCGTGGTGGTCGTGGTGGGACCCCCCACGACGCACGTTTCTACCGGAGAAACCGAGTCGCCGCAAACTCACCACCGAACGACGCGTGTCACGGGCCGGCCGGACATTTTGGACCCACGACGCTTCGTCTGGACCCGATGGGCCTCGCCGTGCCCGTCGTGGGCCCGGGGGCTACTGTCGGCCCAGTGGGATCCAGGGTGTGCAGAGCCCACTCTCCACAGCCCTCACACGCGACAGAGTCGATGAAACGACTAAGGACCAAGCAAAACGCTTGGAGAGACCCTCGAGAGGAAAAGCCCTCGAGAGGGCCGAAGGGGGCAGCGCAGGCCTGAAGAGGCCCCTCCCGAGGCTGCCCCTCTACAGGGCCCTCTCCCCTAGAGAGGCGGCAACGCGAATCCCTCCACAAGGCCTCCAGGCCCTGTGGAGATACTTCGCTACGAAGCAACCGCTGCAAGGCGCACATGGCCACTGCCGCGCCGCAGAGTGACGCGCGCGTCTGCACGCGATGACGACGGCGCCGAAGTTGCCGTTTTGGTGATTAAAGGAGTCAACAAAGCTGTGTCCCCAGCGCCGGCTTACGAGGGTTTCCTCTTTGGTGATAAAGCAGTTGGCCGGAGCTACGCTCCAAGGACGACGTCACCGTGGGCACCCCCACTATCTCTGCAGCACCGGCTGGCCGTCCTGCGTGGACGGTGACTTTCTGGCATCACGAGCAGGCTTTACGACCATGGACCAAGTCCATGGACAACCCAGCTGCGGTGCACCCCACTCCTCCGTGCCATCGCCATGTGGGAACCCTTCCGCTGCGCAGGTCGCAAGGATGAGGCCCGAGGCACCGCGCCAAGCTTAGAGCGGGGAAAAGCCCTCGAGAGGGCTGAAGGGGGCAGCGCAGGCCTGAAGAGGCCCCTCCCGAGGCTGCCCCTCTACAGGGCCCTCTCCCTTGGAGAGGGGGCAACGCGAATCCCTCCACAAGGCCGCCAGGCCCTGTGGAGATACTTCGCTACGAAGCAACCGCTGCATGGCGCACATGGCCACTGCCGCGCCGCAGAGTGACGCGCGCGTCTGCGCGCGATGACGACGGCGCCGCAGTTGCCGTTTTGGTGATTAAAGGAGTCAACAAAGCTGTGTCCCCTGCGCCGGCTTACGAGGGTTTCCTCTTTGGTGATAAAGCAGTTTGCCGGCGCTACGCTCCATGGACGATGTCACCGTGGGCACCCCCACTATCTCTGCAGCACCGGCTGGCCGTCCTGCGTGGACGGTGACTTTCTGGCGTCGTGAGCAGGCTTTACGACCATGGACCAAGTCCATGGACAACCCAGCTGCGGTGCACCCCACTCCTCCGTGCCATCGCCATGTGGGAACCCTTCCGCTGCGCAGGTCGCAAACATGAGGCCCGAGGCACCTATAAAAGGAGAGGGAACCCCTCCGTAGCGAGGGATCGATCGGTGAATCGACAACTGGCACCATAGCTTAGCCTAGCTTAGCAAACTCGAGGAGGAAGAAGATCTCAGCTTCCCTCTTTGAGCTCTGCGCTGCCGCAAGCGAGCCCTCGCCAAGCTCATTGTACTGTACCCTCTACAGCGCAATTCAGACAAGCAGGAGTAGCGGTTTTACCTCCTCCAGAGGGCCGTGAACCTGGGTACGGGTTGGTGTTGTCTCTGTCGTGCTTTCCCCCTCCGAGCTCGACGAGCATCGTCGCCGGGCCGGTTGAGGGTTGTAGACCAACGTGTTCAGTCCCCTCCACGAACTTCTCCCCAGAGAGTGACTATCCCTAGCTTCGTGGGAATCACACCTCGACATTTTTGACCCATACTTTGTCAAGCCCATAACTCATATTTGCTTTCACTTTCAACTATTAATCACTAAAGATGCTATGATAGGGGCAATGAGAACTTCACACCAATGGGCACTACATGGCAAACATTAGCTTAAGTTGAAGCATTTGGAAGCTAGATAATACTCTTGCATGTTATTCCTCTACTTATTTATCTATCTTTCCAAAGTGTCCACCTTTTATATTCAGATTTCTATAAAAATACTCTATGACCAACCTAGGATATCTTTTACATTTCATTTATGCATTCATTTGGTCCATAGAACTTTTCTTTCATGTTACACTTTGTGAATTATCATTGAACATCTTTACCTTGAATATTTAATATCTCTTGATAATATGTCTTGTATGTTGCTACTCTTTACTAAAGAATGAATTATTTGACTCTATGTATCAATCAACTTTGATATCCTATGTTAAGTAATAAAATGCCAAGTCCATGTTTAGTTTTATCACCATCATACTCGAGGACGAGTATAGGTTAAGCTTGGGGATGTTGATGCATGTAAAATGCATACATGAACTTTGCATTGTATTACTCATATTTCATCCATATTTGCATCATATAAGGGTTATATCAATGTTTTATAATGATTTTGGGAATATATCACAATTTCCCTATTTATTTGGAATTAACCCTGCGCTGTCAAAAAACCCCTTTTTCTATATTTTGATGTCTCAGGGACCCAAACGACGTCCAAATGTCCTGAAACTTCGCGAAGATCATTTTTTGGAAGGAACAAAGCGTAGGAGCGAAGGAAGTGCAAAAGTGGAAGACCGAGGAGCAAAAGAGGGGGCCCACGCAGCCAGATTCCTTGGCCGCGTGGGGCACCTCTTCTGGGCCCTCGAGCCTCCGATGCCGTCGATCTTCGTCTCCGTGGCTTCGTCTTGACCTAAAAACGACTATAAAAATACTCTCCCGAGCCCTTTCGGAGAGGAGCGCCGCAGAAACACGGAAACCACAAAACAGAGACCTGGAGCTGTAGATTGGAGGGGGAAAACTCCGGCGGGGCCCTGCCGGTGTGGTCTCCACCTTCTCCAATGACTTCTGCACCGTCACCATGATGAAGAGGGAGTAGTCCACCCCTGGACTATGGGTTTGTGGAAGTAACTTATGTATCTCTCCTCTCTCTTGATCTTCACTAATTAGTGCCATATGAGCTGCTGAACATGATTATGGTCATATATGTAATACCTTTGTGGTGGATCTCTTAAGTTGATATATGCTATGATGATTGCAATTATTATGTCTTTGTTTATGAAAGTACATGCATATTATGTACCCCGTTCTTGTCTATGTGTTTTGATCCAACTTGTGTATGAGAGCGCGTGAGGGGGGGGGGGGGGGGTGGTTTTGTGGTAAGTTCACAGCAATACCGTGGTCCACTTGGGTTTTTACCTTACTTTGGTACCTCACTAGGGATAAAGGAAATACCATGCTACCGGGGATACGTGGGTGACATTGCCACTATAACCATGACTAGATCTAGCATGTTCTTATTTAAACTTCATGTTATTGAACTTAATGCTATACTCTGTTTATCTTAATTACTGAGTTGTTATGATTTAGTTCGCATCTTAGTGGAGTATAAGAGAGATTAATAACCAAAAGATCTCTATGTTAGGATGTGATGCCCATGTTATTAATAACTTGTCTTGTTGCAATCTCATATGTCAATTCCTATGTTCCATTATCTACCACTATATAAAAGAGAGAGTGCATTTGTGAAACCATGAAACCCAGTCCATTTTTAATCATAAGAAACACCTTTCCAACACTTTTATCACACTTTATATTTTCTGCCATTATTAAATCCGAAAATACAAAAACATCTTTACATTTGGCAAACACCATACAAACCACAAACACATCATCCAATATCATTCATAACATCCTTGCACTTTTATTTATACCATTGCATATTTATTTCTGTTTTGCGTTTACTATTTCTATATCTTTTACTTATACCTTGTGCTTGACAACCACTTGGTGAGGTTGAGGGCAGAAAACAATTTACTTTGTTTTGTAGGTTACATAAAGAAGGATAAGGAGACAACAGCTTTTGGTTCATTTCCCCGAGAGTTCGATATTAAACCCTCGAGTCACCCTCGTGGGGAAAATTAGTCTTTTTCCTTACTATACACTTTGCACTTGGAGTCTCAACCTAACCCACATTATTTTGACGCAGGTACTTGGTGCTCAGCAAGACTATCTTATGGCGCCATCGTCAATGGCCATCAGCTCTCTCCAATTCCCCCTTTGCACGGGCTAGGATCTCCTGAGCCTCCTCGGCCACACTATTTCGGATCTCGGCGGCCTGCCGGTTCACCTTCTCCAGAGATGAGCGAGCCGCCGGGTCCTTACGGCGGCCCACCTCCACGGCCCTCTCCAGCGCCGTGAAGCCTTCCGCAAGACGACGCCGCTCGCTGGAAGCCTTCTTCGACTCGAGCTCGTGGGAGAGGCGGAGCTCCTCAAGGACCATGTGCGCGGTCCTGATCACCTCCCCGTCGAGCAGGAGGTTCCTTTTCTCCTGGGTGATGAGGGCCCATCTCGTGCTCGGACCAGGGGACTCTTCGGGCACGGGACCACGCGAACGACCAGCGCCGGTGTCCCCCACCTCGGTGGCAGGCGGAGGAGGGGCTGGTGCCTCCTCGTCACTAGCGTCCTCCACGACCACCGTGTTTTCCTCACCATCCTAAAGACGGGCGACAGGGGAGCCGGCGCCGGGCGAGCCAGGGAGATCCTCACCACGGCCTGCTGCCGCCACCTCTGCCTCCGGCGCACCAGGAGACGACGGGGGTGACAGCACCCCCTCGCGGGCCACAACCTCAGAGCGAGGGCTCGGAGGCTGATTGTCGCTGCCCTCCTCTGCTTCCTCGCGCCCGAGCCGAAGAGAGAGCCTCTCCGCGTTGGACTTCGAGCGCCTCTCTCGAAGGATGGCCTCACGATTGGCCACCTCCGTCACGGAGGAAGGCGGAGGCGACGAGGAGGAGCGCGCAGTGCGGCAAGGAGTGGAGGAATACGCTTTTCAGAGCCTTTCCGCCTGAATTGTAGGGGCTCCTCGTCTGACTCAGCGGCCGCCTCAGGCGTCGCGGCCCTAGCTCGGGCCTCCTCCTTCCTGTCCACGACCGCCCTGCAGAAGGACTCATGGTCAGAACAGAGCAGGCGAGAGAGTTCAGAGTTACGAAGAAGGAGACTTACTAAGCAGGGTCCCCCCATCGGCCCCTCTTCCGAAGGAGACTTACCGCGCTAGGCACCCTGGGAAGAGAGCTCGGTCTCTGGCCGACGCCGCCCATGTACACCATGGCTATCTCAGGAGGGTTCTCCCCCTCCTCCGAGGAGCTACCCTCGCTCTCGCCGCCGTCGCTCCCATCGCTGAAGGAGGAGTCCTCTTCGCTGCTGGACGAGGACCCCACTTCGAAGGTGGCAGCGAGAGAACCGCTGCTGGAATTTTAGTGTACTTGGGCCAGCCCAACTAAAATCCGAAATTCCCATGGCCCATTAATAAGTGGCTGGTTGAGTGAGCACGTGACTAATGTTTAGTCCCATACTGCTAGTGGAGAGTGAGCTGCACCACTTTATATAGCGGGATGTTCTAGTACTAGTATGAGCTAGTGAGAGCATGAGAAGATGAAGAGTGCCACACGCGCGCTCCTCCTCCTCGCTCGCCTCGCCACGTCACACCTCGCCTCGTCACGACACGTCACGACGCGCCACGGGTTGCGGGAATCTCGCCGAGCCGAGCTTATATTTTTGCAGTCTGGAAAAATTAATGAGTCATTGATTAGTAATTAACGGATGCGTTGATTACTTTTCCGTTTCCGATTTCAATGGGGATCGTGGGCGTTACCGACTCAGTCGTGGCTTACAGCCCACGTCCTACCCGATTTGCACCATATATACAGCCCGGGGCAAACCCTAGCCGCCACCACGCTATACATGGTCTCACACCGTTCCAGAACCTTGCGCCGCCGTCTTCCAAGTCTTCTCCATCCCGTCTTTCGGTGTGCACCGGTTGAAGGGACAGTAGGCCTCCGGAACCCCGCCTCTTGTGATCCTGTACGGGAGAGGGGCGATCAGGTTTTTGGGGAGCGCACTCGCGCGACTACTTGCTTCGAGTTCTTCCCCAACGATGACTTCTTCCCCGACATCGCCAACCTCTTCATCGACGACATGGGCAACACGGCGAACTCTAGCGGTGCGGCTGCCGCTGCACTGTACATGTTCTTGATCTTCCTCTATGAAGTTTTGCTACAGTTCTTACTTGTAGTATGCGCTCTAGAGTGCATCGGTTTATCTACTGTTTTCATAGATCACATGATTAGCTTAATTTGTATTATTCTAATCATGAATTGTTCACTATTTTTGAGAATTAAATCATATGCTAAATTGTCTAATTACTCAACAATCCAAAAACCTGATTATAGGCAATTAGCACCTGCTGGCTTTATCGCGTCTACAAAGCCGTTTCCCTTTAAAGGGGTATTGTATAAGCGGTGGCGCATGAGAGCAGTGTTATGGTTTCAGAACATGAACTGCTATGCTGCCACCAAAGGCAACCCTGATGGCGAGCTTGATCCTGCACAGCAGGAGGCTTTTGAGAAGCTCGATACCATGTTTAAGAGTGCCCTCTTGAGTATTCTTGATGATTCCATTGTGGATTCGTATATGTCGTTTTCTAACGGCAAGGACATGTGGGATGCGCTCGAGGCCAAGTTTGGGGTCTCGGACGCAGGAAGCGAGTTGTACGTCATGGAGCAATTCTATGACTACAAGATGACTGATGAGCGCCCTGTTGTTCAACAGTCTCATGAGATACAGTCACTCGCTAAGGAACTTGAGCACTTTAAGTGTAACTTACCGGACAAGTTTCGGATCTCATTGGGTCGCTTGGTGTGGAAGAGAAGGCGAGAGCAAAGGATACACGTGCTCGAGTTACCGAGGCTGGTTCTAGTGCCCATGTGGTACAGAAGAAGAATTACCAGCCGCCCCACAAGCCCAAATTTAACAAGAATAAATCTGGGGGCAAAGGCAAGTCTGATGGGAAGTTCAAGCCATCACAGCCTACCAACTTCAAGAAGAACAACAACAAACCGAGGAAGGGGTCATGCCATGTTTGCGGTGATCCAAATCACTGGGCACCTCGTTGTCCCAACCGCCATGAGCTGCGTGAACCTGAGCACAACGGCAAGAATGCCAATGTTGTCATTGGCGATACTGAGATGAAGGATTCAGGGTCAGAGGGACTTCTCCCGTGCTGATGGGGAATGGGTCACATGCTTTTGTTCGTGGTGTTGGTACGGTCGATCTGAAGTTTACTTCGGGGAAGACTGTGCGTCTGAAGAACGTACATCATGTGCCCACCATCAATAAAAATCTCGTCAGCGGATCTTTGTTGTGTCGAGATGGTTTTAAGTTGGTTTTCGAGTCCAATAAAGTTGTAATATCTAAGTATGGACAATTTATTGGAAAAGGCTATGAGTGCGGAGGCTTGTTCTGCCTATCTTTATCGGATATTTGCTCCAAAGTTATTAATCATGTTTGCCACGAAATTGAGTTTAATGTTTGGCATTCACGACTTTGTGTAGCGGACCTGCACTTAGAAAATGGCAAGTCCCTGTGTATAGTGCAAATCCCTGGATCGATTCGTTTGCACACACAGTTTACGATGTAATATCACAACAAAGTATCAATTTTATTTCATCGATGATCCAGACTTACAAAATATTCATTACAAATTGCATAGCATAAAGATAGCTTTGCAGAGTAAAGCAGCGGAAATACAATAACAGTGAGTCTCCATCATCTTCATGTTGCCACAGGCGAAAACATGTTGGTTGCAGACTCGAAACCTTTAAACGACACCTCACTCGTCATCTGGACATTCTGCAATAAGAAAAATATTGCAGCAACGTGGGTCAGATTCCATTAAAAATGGATCTGGCAAGTGACACTATGGTGGACACTTAGTGGAATAACTCTAATAACCTATATGCATATTTGGCTGGTGGAGTTCAAGGCTATTTTGCATAAAGCCAATTTTTCCTAACTCTTTGTAAAACACTTTTCTTCAAATCGAGACATCATGTGGCATGAAATCCACGGTCTCTACCCTTGTTCACCCATCAAGTTTTAATTTAGAAATTGGAATGGTGGGATCCTCCGTTGACGTCCTTGATCAGCTGCTCAAATTGTCCGTACCGGGGACACGGCTAAGTACTTAGATTTTACACTCTGCAGAGGTTGTGCACGTTCACCATAGTACCCATTCAGCCCAAACTATCCTCTACATCTGCTTGTCAAGCCGGGGCGAGTCCACGCAACTTAGTTGATCAAGCCAGAGCCCATATTGGCAATGGCTGCACTGGAAGCAATCTTCACTTGGAGTAACTTCAAATCCCTTTGTTCCTGGGTGGCAATCCACAAGTGTACTCTCAGGTGAAAACCACCATGCTCACGGCCCTAAGTATAGTAGAAACTACCTTAGGCGAAGACAACCACGAGCACAGCCCTGAGTAGCCACTCAACATAAACCATTCAACCATTCCACCCAGGTGATTCATTAACTTAGTGGATGTGTACTCTCAGGTGAAAACCACCATGCTCACGGCCCTAAGTATAGCAGAAACTACCTTAGGCGAAGACAACCACGAGCACAGCCCTGAGTAGCCACTTAACATTTTGTAAAACTTTTCATCGATTGCATAGCATCAATATTTCTACTAAGTTATTTCATAGGTACCTAGACACATAGGAATAAGGATGCTACTCTAAACAGTCTTTGCATAGCAGTACTATCCAACACATGCTTATAGAAAGATACTCTAAGTCATGCATATAGAAAATAGTAGGAGGTTTATGAATGTGCCACTTGCCTTTGTACGATGTCGTTGTTCACAACTCTTTTCAACGTTACTCGGGGCTCTCCGTTCAATCTATACATAGCAATCATAAACAATCACACAACAACACAATACAAAAGGAACAAACAAGTTTCATAAAAACTTCTAAGGAAAATATGTTATGCATGATGTGCAAAATATTTCTAAGGACTAGAGATGTATGTCATGCCATGAAAATATTCTAAGTTAAGTGCAAGGCAAGAATTTGGTCAAAAGAACTAAGGACCAAAGTCATAACAGCTGGGGCTGAATTTTAACTAAGGACTAGATGCTAACACATCAAGTCAAAATAATTTATAGAAAGTTGATACACCTTTTTCTAAGGACTTGGTCATGATGGGCATAAATACTTAGAGAAAATACTAAGTCTATTCTTTAAGGTGATCAACAATTATTAACAACTCTTTGTAAATTGGATATTCACTATAGTGAGAGAGACAGACAACCGGCCAGCCACTTTTGCTTGTGGGACAGGTCTCATGTACGTGGACATGTAAAGTTTGTCTCCGGGCCGCTTCATCTCACTATGCCGCTAGGATCCAACATACTTCAAGGTGGTAATATCATGATCAAAAAGGGTTTATGTCCAAGTGAAAGAGGGATAGGAAGGGCAGAAAAAGATAAAGAAAGATGTAGAAGATCATCTCCAGGCTTCCTTGTAACTTTCTCCTTGGTGTGATGTCCTCATCGAAATTTTGTAGACTTGATGGTTCTGCAGACTTGATGGTTCTCCAGGGTTGGTCTTGAATATAACTTAGTCACCATGAGGTCTAAGAGAAGAAGGGAGAAAAGAGAGAAAGAAAGCAAGACTTAGGAAATGTAGCTTGTTGGTATTCATGAACTTCTTCTTGATTTTCTTCTAAGTGCTTCTACTTTTTGGAGATGCTTCCGGAGTTTGTTTTCTTGGCTAAGTCTTCATTGGCCTTCTAGTCTTCATGTTGAGAATCCCAAGTAAGACAATCATGGGATGAAGAACATATTATTTTCTAAGTGTTTCTAAGTGCATAACAGCTTTTCTAAATCACTAAGTCGAAAATAAATCTAACAACTACTTAGCAAAAATAAGGGAGAAGTTTTTTTATGAGGAGTATAATTATACAATAAAATATGCTATGCATGAAGTGCAATTTTTAATTACAAGAAAACATCATACTAACTTTTGTGATTTTTATAAAGTATGCATGAAGCTATAAATGCAATTTAATTAATTTCTATTATAGCAAAATATAATAAAAGGGCTAAATACAAGATTAGAGTTTTCTGTAATAAAAAAAATTATAAACAAAATTTTAAATATTGCTACTGGACAGGGGTATTTTAAACAAAATTTTAGCAATTTGATTCACTCAAAAATAATTTTTCTATCTAAAGTTATGTCAAAAATACTCATTATCTCTCATCTTAAATTCGAATATTTATTTTTGTCAAATCATGAAACTAATGATTGGAGTGGATTCTAGATGTTATAAGGATTCCAGGGATATCAAATTTACGAAATTTGGATGAGCAGAACTAAAGTTATGAATTTTGGAAGTCTTCTATCTAAAATAGCCAGGAAAACGAAATGGATAATTAGGTGCACACGTGGCAGGATTTTAGTGGCTGGAACCTTTCACTACGTGATATTTGTTCAGGCAGCTCACCGTGGTTCCGGTCGTCGGCAAATCGCATGCATCAAAATGTCCAGCTCGGGGAAGAGCACGACGGCGTGCAGCAGGCCGCGTCGGAGGCGATGGGGACGACGACGTCGCTGAATTCGTCTGGGAAGGGTGCGGGGCTACAGCCGGACACGGAGGAGGACGGCGACGGCCTCGGGTGCCATTGACCCGCGGGTCGAGCTCCCCCTCTCGATTTAGCTGCAAAGGAAAGGCGGGGAAGGGGTTAGGGAGGAGCGCATGAATGAGGGAATGGGTTTAGGGAGTAAGAGATGCGGTGGTCCTTCCATGGCGCCGGAATCGAGAAATTTGTGGCGGCGGCCGAAGAACTCCGGTGAGCAAATTGCTCAGCCTGGAGGCGCGATTAGAAGAGGGGACAGAGGGGAAATGAATAGGAGAGCCGGGGCTATCTATAGGAACAAACGTTTCTTAATTCGGTGCAGCAAAACTCCCGCAATCAAAGAAATTAAAATCGGCCGTTTTCGGTCGAGGACGAACTACGGCGACAAATTCGTCATTCTGGGAACGTTTCTGAGAGGGCTTTTGGTGGGGAATGAAGGAGGAGGTCGTGGGTTTTAATTAGGAAGAAACGGCGCGTTCATTGGTGCAGTAAATCGCCGGCAATCAATCGTTGAAATGAAACAGCAAACTGACCTGTTCGTGCGTGCGTGATGCGTCTGGAGCTTGAAGACGATGCTGACGTCATCGCTGACGTCAGCATTTTTCTTTTTCTTTTTCTGATTTTTCTTATTTCTTTCATATCTTTTGTTTTAAGTATCTAAATTATGCAAACTAAAATTCTAAAAATTTCTAAAAATAATATCTCTGTGTTAAACCAATTGTGGTCATGTTTTTAACACTTTTCAAAAATCATAATTTTGAAATATTGATTAAATGTAACTTTGACACTTTATGTCAAATTTGAAAACATGACTTAAATAAATTTTATTTTTGGCTAAATAAAATTTATAAAAATACAACACTTATATAAGTTTAAAATTAAATTATTTAAACTCATTTTCCAATATTAAATCATTTTTGGCTTTAGTAGAATATTAAATAACATATTACAACTATTTGAAATGAAAAGGGAAATATAATGTATTCATTTTTAATTCAAAATACTTTGTTTACCATTAAGTTTTATATTATGATAAATCATTTGAAAACTCCATTGAATACCTTTGGAAAATATTCTAGATTTATTTCATTTCTTATATTGAATATATTCATGTAAAATCATTTTATGTTTTGCAAATTGATGAAAATAATTTAAGTTATTGAAATGCCTATTTTGGATAAATCATTAATTATAAAATCTATGAAGTTTTAAAGATATAAATTATAGACTTGTAATTTCCAAAATTTTGTTTTGAACTCAGGTAAAAGAATGAAAACCATTTGGCAAATATACCATGTTTTAAATAGTTTGAAGGAACATTTGTAAATATATTATTTTAGAATTTATGAATAGATATGGCTAAGTGGTTGAAATCAAATACTTATAAAGAAACTTATTATTACATCAAAATGGTTTGAAAGTTTGTAAATCATTTGTCAAATTATATATTGAGGTTTACGAAAAACAATGGATAGTAAAATGTTTAACTTGAAACAACTTTTGAAAATAGTGATTACTTGAGATATTTGAAATAATAAATAATTTGGAAGATGCTATGAATTCTTTTATAGTTGGTTTTCTTATGCTTTTATTGTTTTATATTAAACAAAAGTTTAAATTTTTAGTGATTTTTAAACATTCCAAAATATTGGGATGTTACAGACTACCACCCTTAAAAGGAATCTCGTCCTCGAGATTCGGAGAGGCTAGAAAGAAAAGGCAAATGCTTGGAATGATTCTGATAATTCAAGAGGGGGAGTAATCCAGCTGTTGACACGGAAACTGCAACCAGTAGAGAATGATTCCGCTGATTGGGAATGCTAGAAAGAAAGATAGGCTTGGATCTCCAGGTTTAGGCAACGGGGTTTGAATTATCTGGGTGGCTACCACCCTTAAAAGAAAAGTTTTGTTGGTAGTCAAACATTCTAACTGATATAAGAAGATCAAGACAATTCATTACAAACAACATCTAACAAACATCAAGCAACAAGGTGCTAACACAAAGCAAACAATCTAGTATTGTCAGACAACCTAAGTTGGTATGAACAATACACTAACACGGTATCGTTGTTCTATTTAAGTGGTGGTCAAATCTATCTCCTTCGTGAGTGCTTCAAGTTCTTGTTCAACTTTCTTGGATATCTTCGAAGTGTTGGCCGAATCCTGGTTCTTTAGTGGTGTTCCATGCATGTAGAACTTCATGTTGAATCGTCGCTTTTCCATATGAAGCAGCAGAATGAGACTAAAGAACATGGTCATCTAAAATGAGACAAGATATTTTCAGAAGGTTGATAGTAGACGAGAATACGATGAAGATACAATGAAAAGTTTTGTTTTAGATAACTGAATGAAAATAGATTTTCAATCCTATGGTCAAACCTATTTCTATCCAAACTTAGGGTTTCGAACCTACAGGCAACACAGTGCTCTGATACCATCTGTAGCGGACCTGCACTTAGAAAATGGCAAGTCCATGTGTATAGTGCAAATCCCTGGATCGATTCGTTTGCACACACAGTTTACGATGTAATATCACAACAAAGTATCAATTTTATTTCATCGATGATCCAGACTTACAAAATATTCATTACAAATTGCATAGCATAAAGATAGCTTTGCAGAGTAAAGCAGCGGAAATACAATAACAGTGAGTCTCCATCATCTTCATGTTGCCACAGGCGAAAACATGTTGGTTGCAGACTCGAAACCTTTAAACGACACCTCACTCGTCATCTGGACATTCTGCAATAAGAAAAATATTGCAGCAACGTGGGTCAGATTCCATTAAAAATGGATCTGGCAAGTGACACTATGGTGGACACTTAGTGGAATAACTCTAATAACCTATATGCATATTTGGCTGGTGGAGTTCAAGGCTATTTTGCATAAAGCCAATTTTTCCTAACTCTTTGTAAAACACTTTTCTTCAAATCGAGACATCATGTGGCATGAAATCCACGGTCTCTACCCTTGTTCACCCATCAAGTTTTAATTTAGAAATTGGAATGGTGGGATCCTCCGTTGACGTCCTTGATCAGCTGCTCAAATTGTCCGTACCGGGGACACGGCTAAGTACTTAGATTTTACACTCTGCAGAGGTTGTGCACGTTCACCATAGTACCCATTCAGCCCAAACTATCCTCTACATCTGCTTGTCAAGCCGGGGCGAGTCCACGCAACTTAGTTGATCAAGCCAGAGCCCATATTGGCAATGGCTGCACTGGAAGCAATCTTCACTTGGAGTAACTTCAAATCCCTTTGTTCCTGGGTGGCAATCCACAAGTGTACTCTCAGGTGAAAACCACCATGCTCACGGCCCTAAGTATAGTAGAAACTACCTTAGGCGAAGACAACCACGAGCACAGCCCTGAGTAGCCACTCAACATAAACCATTCAACCATTCCACCCAGGTGATTCATTAACTTAGTGGATGTGTACTCTCAGGTGAAAACCACCATGCTCACGGCCCTAGGTATAGTAGAAACTACCTTAGGCGAAGACAACCACGAGCACAGCCCTGAGTAGCCACTTAACATTTTGTAAAACTTTTCATCGATTGCATAGCATCAATATTTCTACTAAGTTATTTCATAGGTACCTAGACACATAGGAATAAGGATGCTACTCTAAACAGTCTTTGCATAGCAGTACTATCCAACACATGCTTATAGAAAGATACTCTAAGTCATGCATATAGAAAATAGTAGGAGGTTTATGAATGTGCCACTTGCCTTTGTACGATGTCGTTGTTCACAACTCTTTTCAACGTTACTCGGGGCTCTCCGTTCAATCTATACATAGCAATCATAAACAATCACACAACAACACAATACAAAAGGAACAAACAAGTTTCATAAAAACTTCTAAGGAAAATATGTTATGCATGATGTGCAAAATATTTCTAAGGACTAGAGATGTATGTCATGCCATGAAAATATTCTAAGTTAAGTGCAAGGCAAGAATTTGGTCAAAAGAACTAAGGACCAAAGTCATAACAGCTGGGGCTGAATTTTAACTAAGGACTAGATGCTAACACATCAAGTCAAAATAATTTATAAAAAGTTGATACACCTTTTTCTAAGGACTTGGTCATGATGGGCATAAATACTTAGAGAAAATACTAAGTCTATTCTTTAAGGTGATCAACAATTATTAACAACTCTTTGTAAATTGGATATTCACTATAGTGAGAGAGACAGACACCCGGCCAGCCACTTTTGCTTGTGGGACAGGTCTCATGTACGTGGACATGTAAAGTTTGTCTCCGGGCCGCTTCATCTCACTATGCCGCTAGGATCCAACATACTTCAAGGTGGTAATATCATGATCAAAAAGGGTTTATGTCCAAGTGAAAGAGGGATAGGAAGGGCAGAAAAAGATAAAGAAAGATGTAGAAGATCATCTCCAGGCTTCCTTGTAACTTTCTCCTTGGTGTGATGTCCTCATCGAAATTTTGTAGACTTGATGGTTCTGCAGACTTGATGGTTCTCCAGGGTTGGTCTTGAATATAACTTAGTCACCATGAGGTCTAAGAGAAGAAGGGAGAAAAGAGAGAAAGAAAGCAAGACTTAGGAAATGTAGCTTGTTGGTATTCATGAACTTCTTCTTGATTTTCTTCTAAGTGCTTCTACTTTTTGGAGATGCTTCCAGAGTTTGTTTTCTTGGCTAAGTCTTCATTGGCCTTCTAGTCTTCATGTTGAGAATCCCAAGTAAGACAATCATGGGATGAAGAACATATTATTTTCTAAGTGTTTCTAAGTGCATAACAGCTTTTCTAAATCACTAAGTCGAAAATAAATCTAACAACTACTTAGCAAAAATAAGGGAGAAGTTTTTTTATGAGGAGTATAATTATACAATAAAATATGCTATGAATGAAGTGCAATTTTTAATTACAAGAAAACATCATACTAACTTTTGTGATTTTTATAAAGTATGCATGAAGCTATAAATGCAATTTAATTAATTTCTATTATAGCAAAATATAATAAAAGGGCTAAATACAAGATTAGAGTTTTCTGTAATAAAAAAAATTATAAACAAAATTTTAAATATTGCTACTGGACAGGGGTATTTTAAACAAAATTTTAGCAATTTGATTCACTCAAAAATAATTTTTCTATCTAAAGTTATGTCAAAAATACTCATTATCTCTCATCTTAAATTCGAATATTTATTTTTGTCAAATCATGAAACTAATGATTGGAGTGGATTCTAGATGTTATAAGGATTCCAGGGATATCAAATTTACGAAATTTGGATGAGCAGAACTAAAGTTATGAATTTTGGAAGTCTTCTATCTAAAATAGCCAGGAAAACGAAATGGATAATTAGGTGCACACGTGGCAGGATTTTAGTGGCTGGAACCTTTCACTACGTGATATTTGTTCAGGCAGCTCACCGTGGTTCCAGTCGTCGGCAAATCGCATGCATCAAAATGTCCAGCTCGGGGAAGAGCACGACGGCGTGCAGCAGGCCGCGTCGGAGGCGATGGGGACGACGACGTCGCTGAATTCGTCTGGGAAGGGTGCGGGGCTACAGCCGGAGACGGAGGAGGACGGCGACGGCCTCGGGTGCCATTGTCCCGCGGGTCGAGCTCCCCCTCTCGATTTAGCTGCAAAGGAAAGGCGGGGAAGGGGTTAGGGAGGAGCGCATGAATGAGGGAATGGGTTTAGGGAGTAAGAGATGCGGTGGTCCTTCCATGGCGCCGGAATCGAGAAATTTGTGGCGGCGGCCGAAGAACTCCGGTGAGCAAATTGCTCAGCCTGGAGGCGCGATTAGAAGAGGGGACAGAGGGGAAATGAATAGGAGAGCCGGGGCTATCTATAGGAACAAACGTTTCTTAATTCGGTGCAGCAAAACTCCCGCAATCAAAGAAATTAAAATCGGCCGTTTTCGGTCGAGGACGAACTACGGCGACAAATTCGTTTTTCAAGAACACGCGCGAGCGTCGCGTGTCTTTTTTATTAAGATAGAGAAGCATAAAATATACAGAGGATGCTACAAACTGAGTCCCAGCCCACAGGCGGGTCTCGACCACTAAACTCAACGATCGCTACCTCTCGTCTCTCCACATAAGCCCGCAGCGGTCCACAGCTCGAACTCGCTCCTGATGCGGGCGCAAACCACCGCCGATGTCGAATCCACATGATCAAAGACACGGCTATTTCGCTCTAGCCAAATGGATCTCGCCGTTAGAATGACTAAGCCATTAATCGCCTTCTTCTTCCTTTTCGGGACAGCTGCAGCTAGGTCTGGCCACCACTGATCGATGACGGCATCCGGGGCAGGGGTGAAACTCTGCAACCCAAGCCACTGCAACACCGCGAACCAAACCTCACGTGCGAAAACACACTGGATCAGCATGTGCCCGCCTGTCTCCGGCTCTTGGTTGCACAAGGCGCAATGCGGTGGGTGTTGCAGACCGCGTCGCTGCAATCTGTCCGCTGTCCAGAGGCGGTTCTTAGTCGCTAGCCACATGTGCAGCTTCTGCGATAGCGGCGCGCCTGCAGACCAGATCTCCGCCGCGCAGGGGGCCACGGCGACAAATTCGTCATTCTGGGAACGTTTCTGAGAGGGCTTTTGGTGGGGAATGAAGGAGGAGGTCGTGGGTTTTAATTAGGAAGAAACGGCGCGTTCATTGGTGCAGTAAATCGCCGGCAATCAATCGTTGAAATGAAACAGCAAACTGACCTGTTCGTGCGTGCGTGATGCGCCTGGAGCTTGAAGACGATGCTGACGTCATCGCTGACGTCAGCATTTTTCTTTTTCTTTTTCTGATTTTTCTTATTTCTTTCATATCTTTTGTTTTAAGTATCTAAATTATGCAAACTAAAATTCTAAAAATTTCTAAAAATAATATCTCTGTGTTAAACCAATTGTGGTCATGTTTTTAACACTTTTCAAAAATCATAATTTTGAAATATTGATTAAATGTAACTTTGACACTTTATGTCAAATTTGAAAACATGACTTAAATAAATTTTATTTTTGGCTAAATAAAATTTATAAAAATACAACACTTATATAAGTTTAAAATTAAATTATTTAAACTCATTTTCCAATATTAAATCATTTTTGGCTTTAGTAGAATATTAAATAACATATTACAACTATTTGAAATGAAAAGGGAAATATAATGTATTCATTTTTAATTCAAAATACTTTGTTTACCATTAAGTTTTATATTATGATAAATCATTTGAAAACTCCATTGAATACCTTTGGAAAATATTCTAGATTTATTTCATTTCTTATATTGAATATATTCATGTAAAATCATTTTATGTTTTGCAAATTGATGAAAATAATTTAAGTTATTGAAATGCCTATTTTGGATAAATCATTAATTATAAAATCTATGAAGTTTTAAAGATATAAATTATAGACTTGTAATTTCCAAAATTTTGTTTTGAACTCAGGTAAAAGAATGAAAACCATTTGGCAAATATACCATGTTTTAAATAGTTTGAAGGAACATTTGTAAATATATTATTTTAGAATTTATGAATAGATATGGCTAAGTGGTTGAAATCAAATACTTATAAAGAAACTTATTATTACATCAAAATGGTTTGAAAGTTTGTAAATCATTTGTCAAATTATATATTGAGGTTTACGAAAAACAATGGATAGTAAAATGTTTAACTTGAAACAACTTTTGAAAATAGTGATTACTTGAGATATTTGAAATAATAAATAATTTGGAAGATGCTATGAATTCTTTTATAGTTGGTTTTCTTATGCTTTTATTGTTTTATATTAAACAAAAGTTTAAATTTTTAGTGATTTTTAAACATTCCAAAATATTGGGATGTTACACTTTGTCATATTAACTTTGGTAACATGACGCGGCTAGCTAATTTGGATTTAATTCCGAAATTCACTAATGTCAAAGGTTCCAAGTGTCAAGTGTGCGTTCAAGCTAAACAACCCCGCAAGTCACATTAGGCTGCGGAGGCAAGAGACTTGGCTCCACTGGAACTTATACATTTAGATCTCTGTGAGATGAATGGCGTGTTGACAAAAGGCGGAAAGAAATATTTCATGACGCTTATTGATGACTCCACTAGATATTGTTATGTGTATCTCCTGAAATCGAAAGATGAAGCTTTAAACTTTTTCAAAAACTATAAAGCTGAAGCAGAGAACCAACTTGATCTAAGAATAAAACGGTTAAGGTCTGATCGTGGTGGAGAGTATTTTTCCAATGAGTTTGATTCTTTTTGTGCGGAACATGGTATAATCCATGAGACGACGCCTCCCTATTCACCTCAGTCAAATGGGGTAGCCGAAAGAAAGAACCGAACTCTAACTGATTTGGTTAACGCCATGTTAGACACTTCGGGTCTCTCCAAGGCATGGTGGGGGGAGGCGCTATTGACAGCTTGTCATGTCCTAAACCGAGTTCCCACAAAGAACAAAACCGTTTCTCCATTTGAGGAATGGGAAAGGAGAAAGTTTAAACTCTCTTACTTACGTACTTGGGGTTGTTTGGCGAAAGTCAATATTCCAATTCCCAAGAAGCGCAAGCTAGGACAAAAAACCGTGGATTGTGTTCTTCTGGGCTATGCTTTTCATAGCATTGGTTATAGATTTTTGATAATCAAATCTGAGGTATCCGACATGCGTGTTGGTACTATTATGGAGTCGAATGATGCGACTTTCTTTGAGGACATCTTTCCGATGAAGGATATGCCTAGCTCATCAAATCAGGAGATACCTAATACATCTAGTCAGGAATTGGTTGCTATTCCTGATCCTACCATTTTGATAGAACACTGATAATCCCGTGGAGGATGAAATGAAGTTCCTGTTAGGAGCAAGAGACAGAGGACTTCAAAGTCCTTTGGTGATGATTTCATTGTGTACCTTGTGGATGACACCCCTAGGACCATTTCAGAAGCTTATGCATCTCTTGATGGTGACTACTGGAAGGAAGTTGTCCGTAGTGAGATGGATTCCATCTTAGCTAACGGAACCTGGGAAGTTACTGATCGTCCTTATGGGTGCAAACCTGTAGGATGTAAGTGGGTGTTCAAGAAAAAACTTAGCCCTGATGGTACTATTGAGAAGTACAAGGCGCGGCTTGTGGCCAAGGGTTATACCCAGAAAGAAGGAGAAGACTTCTTTGATACTTACTCACCTGTGGCTAGGCTTACCACGATTCGGGGGCTACTTTCGTTGGCTGCCTCGCATTGTCTTCTCGTTCATCAAATGGACGTTAAGACAGCTTTCCTAAATGGATATTTAGACGAGGAAATTTATATGGATCAGCCAGATGGTTTTGTAGTACCGGGTCAGGAAGCAAAGGTGTGCAAGTTATTGAAGTCTTTATATGGCCTTAAGCAAGCTCCTAAGCAGTGGCATGAGAAGTTTGAAAGAACTTTAACTGCTGCAGGTTTCGTTGTAAACGAATTCGATAAGTGTGTGTACTATCGCCATGGTGGGGGCGAGGGAGTTATTCTCTGTCTGTATGTCGATGACATACTAATCTTTGGAACCAATCTTGATTTAATCAAGGAGGTTAAGGATTTCTTATCTCACTGTTTTGAGATGAAGGATCTTGGAGTAGCTGATGTTATCTTAAACATCAAGCTGCTGAGAGATGGTGATGGTGGGATTACACTGCTTCAATCTCACTATGTGGAAAAGATCTTGAATCGCTTCGGGTATGACGACTGCAAGCCTTCTCCGACACCATATGATCCTAGCGTGATGCTTCGAAAGAATAATCGCATTGCTAGAGATCAACTGAGATATTCTCAGATCATTGGCTCGCTTATGTATTTGGCATGTGCCACGAGGCCTGACATCTCTTTTGTTGTAAGCAAGTTGAGCCGGTTTGTTTCCAACCTGGGAGATGATCATTGGAATGCGCTTGAGAGAGTTATGCGCTATTTAAAAGGCACTGCGAGCTATGGGATTCACTATTCCGACTATCCTAGGGTACTGGAAGGCTATCGTGATTCAAACTAGATAACTGATGCTGATGAGATTAAGGCCACGAGTGGTTATGTGTTTACACTCGGTGGTGGTGCTGTTTCCTGGAAGTCTTGCAAGCAGACCATCTTAACGAGGTCAACTATGGAAGCAGAACTCACAGCGTTAGACACAGCCACTGTTGAAGCAGAGTGGCTTCGAGAGCTTTTGATGGACTTACCTATGGTTGAAAAACCAATACCCGCTATCCTTATGAACTGTGATAATCAAACTGTCACTAGTAAGAAAAGCCTTATCCGTGGCGCACCCTTTTGACATTCTGTGGCGCACCAAATGGACATGGCTGGTGCGCCACAGAATTCTCGCCACTAAAATATAATTCTCTGGCGCACCCGCCCGGTGCGCCACAAAAATATTTCTGTGGCGCACCCCACCACCATGCGCCACAGAAACATATCAGTGGCGCACCCCCACTTAGGTGCGCCACTAATTTTTTTTTGAATTTCAAAAAACAAGGCGGCTAGATCTAGATCTGGCCGCCCAAATTTCACCGGAATTTCGTTTCATCGGAGCTCGTCGGAGGCAGCACCGAAGATGGCCGTAGGTGGGTGGAGGAGGGAGTCGTCGGAGGTTGGTGGAGGATGGTGGTCGCCGGAGGTCGCCGGAGTTGGAGCCGGATGTTGCGGGGTTGAGGACTCGGTCGCCGGAGGTGGAGAAGGTCGCCGGAGGAGGTCGTCGGAGGTGGAGAGGGTGCGCCGGAGGTGGAGAAGGTCGCTGGAGGTGG
Organism: Poa annua; assembly: GCA_026929855.1. NCBI lineage: Eukaryota > Viridiplantae > Streptophyta > Magnoliopsida > Poales > Poaceae > Poa > Poa annua. The sequence goes on from CM049434.1 coordinate 62,060,545, forward strand.
AGAGGGTGCGCCGAAGGAGGATGAGATAAGTGGAGGATGGAGGAGATGGAGGATGGAGGAGATGGAGAAGGAGAGGAGAAGTGGAGGAGAAGGAGAGGAGAAGTGGAGGAGAAGTGGAGGAGTAGGAGAGGAGAAGTGGAGGAGAAGGAGAGGAGAAGTGGAGGAGAAGTGGAGGAGAGGTGGAGAAGTGGGGGAAAAGAGAGGGAGAAGAAGGGGCTCGGCCGGCAGGATTCAAATTTCGAATCCCGCCAACAATTCTGTGGCGCATCCTTGCCCCATGCGCCACAGAATTTTTTTTTTTTTTTTTTGCTGAAAAAACAATCTTTCTTACATAACTTATTTCCTTTTGGAATTTAGAGAATCTGAAAAATCCTAACCGGGCAAGCTCTGGTGTGGGCATTTTTCTAATTTTCTCTAGTTTTATTTAAGGTATTAAACGCATTTTTTCGACATCGTATGCAAAAGTTATGGCCATTTTGTCTTTTTTACAGTGATTTTGCATAAAAGGTCAAAACTCATATTTCAAATATTCTACACGAAGTAGACACTAATACCTAACCATATATTAAAGGATGGAATTTTTTGATCATTTTTTCATTTTCTTCTTTTTGCCGCAAAACTGAAAAGGCGATCCACAAGGGGGGGATCTGAAGGCTGAAATTATGCGGCGCATGGGACCCATGCGCCACAGAAAGTGCAGGAATTTTGTGGCGCACCCCACCAGATGCGGCACAGAATGTCCAATTTCTGTGGCGCACCCCACCTGATGCGCCACAAAAAGTCGACTTTCTGTGGCGCATGTGACCTGATGCGCTACAGAAAGTCATATTTCTGTGGCGCACCCAAAACCATGCGCCACAGAAAGTCATATTTCTGTGGCGCACCCGAGCCCATGCGCCACAAAAATGCTTTTCTGTGGCGCATTTAATTTGGTGCGGCACAAAAAGGCCTCCACCTATAAGCCTTTTCCAAGTAGTGTGTGATAGTTAAGATTAAAAGTTCTAAGGATAATTTGAAGTCATCAAGGCATGTGAAGAGGAGATTGAAATCTGTCAGGAAATTGAAACACTCCGGAGTTATTGCGTTGGATTATATCCAAACATCTAAGAACTTGGCAGATCCCTTCACAAAGGGTTTATCACGTAATGTGATACATAATGCATCGAGGGAGATGGGTTTGAGAGCCACGGTATGAGTTGTCCACAGTGGTAACCTACTCTATGTGATCGGAGATCCCGTGAAGTAGAAGTGGGAGACAAGCTGTTGGTCGGCTGAGAGGAGAGTATCCTTACATTTTACTATCCCACTCCGCAAAGATGCAATACTCTCCTGATCTGCATGGTAGGTTGATATTTATCTTAATGTGTTCCAAGCGGCTTACTTATATAAGCGGAGATGTTGTCCTGCAGAGCATCTCTTGAGGAATACACCTATATGAGTCTGACTGTTAAACGTCGCAGTCTATGAGAGTTGGGTGCTCTTTAATAAACTCATGAAAGGCCTTGGCGTATGATGTATAAGCTCCACCCGCGGGGAAGCCTTGCGGTAGCCTAGTATCGGTCAAGGGCTTGTGTGACACTAGTTCGCAGCAAACTTGTAGTTCAAGCCATAGTCCACTATTCAAGTTGCGGCCTAGCGTAGCATAAGTTTCTAAGTGGAAGTTCAACTTAACAGTCTCCACTAAGCACCGATATATAAAACAATGTTTTGGAACAAATGTGGTATAATGTGCCAATGAGACTTTGTGGGGGATTGCTGGAATTTTAGTGTACTTGGGCCAGCCCAGCTAAAATCCGAAATTCCCATGGCCCATTAATAAGTGGCTAGTTGAGTGAGTACGTGACTAATGTTTAGTACTATACTGCTAGTGGAGAGTGAGCTGCACCACTTTATATAGCGGGATGTTCTAGTACTAGTATGAGCTAGTGAGAGCATGATAAGATGAAGAGTGCCACACGCGTGCTCCTCCTCCTCGCTCGCCTCGCCACGTCACGCCTCGCCTCGCCTCGTCACGACACGTCATGACGCGCCGCGGGTTGCGGGAATCTCGCCGAGCCGAGCTTATATTTTTGCAGTCTGGGAAAATTAATGAGTCATTGATTGGTAATTAACGGACGCGTTGATTACTTTGTCGTTTCCGATTTCAATGGGGATCGTGGGCGTTACCGACTCAGTCGTGGCTTACAGCCCACGTCCTACCCGACTCGAACCATATATACAGCCCGCGGCAAACCCTAGCCGCCACCACGCGATACATGGTCTCACACCGTTCCAGAACCTTGCGTCGCCGTCTTCCAAGTCTTCTCCATCCCGTCTTCCAGCGTGCACCGGTTGAAGGGACAGTACGCCTCCGGAACCCCGCCTCTTGTGATCCTGTACGAGAGAGGGGCGATCAGGTTTTTGGGGAGCGCACTCGCACGACTACTGGCGTCGAGTTCTTCCCCAACGACGACTTCTTCCCCGACTTCGCCAAGCTCTTCATCGAAGACATGGGCGACACGGCGAACTCCAGCGGTGCGGCTGCCGCTACACTGTACGTGTTCTTGATCTTCCTCTATGATGTTTTGCTAGAGTTCTTACTTGTAGTATGCGCTCTAGATTGCATCGGTTTATCTACTGTTTTCGTAGATCACATGATTAGCTTAATTTGTATTATTCTAATCATGAATTGTTCACTATTTTCGAGAATTAAATCATATGCTAAATTGTCTAATTACTCAACAACCGCCGCCCGCAACAGCGTGCTGGTCGGAGGAAGACGCCTCTTGGAGGCTGCGGGCCACGGTCTCCACTGCCAAGGGGTTCTCTGTCCTCCGATCCTGGCCCCTCGCGAGGACCCCCAACTTGTCGAAACAGGGGAGGGAGTCGATCAGCGCGGCTCGGTCAACCCGCCTGCATAAGTACAAGGGAGAAGGCACGGTCCCCGGCGCTAGGTCCCCCTCGGGAGACGTCGCTAGGATGGTCCTCATCAGCTGGTCCACCAGCCCGTCCTGTTGCTCGTTCTTCAACAAGCGCATGGGGTCCTCCGATCGGGCGTACTCCCAGATCGGACGCCCGTGCCTCTGAAGGGGAGCGATGCAGCGCGTTAGGAACTCCTGCACCACCGCTGCCCCCGTGAGGCCCTCATGCTGAAGGCGCCGAATGTCTTGCATCAAAGGACCGACCCCCTCGTCCTCCAGCACCTCGTGCTCCCAGCTGGGGTTTTTCACCGCCGGCGCCACCGGAGGCTCGTAAAAGGCACTCTCCGCCTTCGTGACCATGAAGACCCAGTGGAAGAGAAATCCCTCCACTTTCTTGAAAGCGCTCATGGGGATGTAGAAGGGCACCCGAGCGTCGACAAGGAGGAAGGAGGCACACCCAGTGCATTTGCCCACCGCCATGAGGCGGAGGCTATAGAAGTTGCGGAAGAATGCTACCGAAGGCTCCACGCCCAGGTAGGCCTCGTAGAGGTAAGCAAAGATTGAGAGGATAATGATGGAGTTAGGCTGGAGGTTGATGTGCAGGGAGGTTATCTTCTCCTTGCGGTTGGGAAACCCCAAGAGGAAGGTATGAAGAGTGCAGCAGCAAGTTTTCCCTCAGTATGAAACCGAGGTTATCGAACCAGTAGGAGATGAAGACGCTTCTGAAGGTGTTGGTGGCTGTCTTTGGCAGGGCGCACTACTGGTGTCAACAACGAACGCGGAACCTTCACACAACACAATCAAACTACTTTGCCCCAACGAAACAGTGAGGTTGTCAATCTCACCGGATTGCTTGAAAACAAAGGATTAGACATATAGTGTGGAAAATGATGTTTGTTTGCAGAGAATGAAAAAGAACAATGTTTGTAGTAGGTTGTATTATCAGTGTAAAAGAATGGACCGGGGTCCACAGTTCACTAGTGGTGTCTCTCCATAATAAATAATAACTAACATGCGGGTAAACAAATTACAGCTAGGCAATTGACAAAATAAAGAACTGCATAACAATGCATATACTAGTCACAGTGTCTACTATGAGATTTACTTGGGAATTTGATGGGCGTAAAGATTATACGCTTAGGTTAAGATCCAAGTGCAGAGTTTGTAGATGTCGAAGACTTGTTTTCCCCACAAGGGTGACTCGAGGGTTTATATCGAACTCTCGGGGAACTGTGTGTAGAAGATTTCAATCTTCTTGTCCTTCTCTTAAGTACCTGCAAAACAAAACAAAATGTTTTGTGCCCTCAACCTCACCAAGTGGTTGTGAAGCACAAGGTGTGAGCAAAGAGATGAAAACAAAATAAATGCAAACAAGAAATAAATATGCAATGATGGTAAATAAATATGCAAGGATGGTGTAAACAATGATGGATGATATTTTTGTGTTTTGTATTGTGGATGCAAGATATAAAAGTGAATGGCAGAAAATGTAAAGTGCTTAAAAAGTGCTGGAAAGGTGTTTCTTATGATTAAAAATGGACCTGGGTTCATGGTTTCACAAATGCACTCCCTCTTTTATATAGTGGTAGATAATGGAACATAGGAATTGACATATGATATTGCAACAAGACAAGTTATTAATAATCTGGGCATCACGTCCTAACATAGAGGTTCTTTTTAGTTATTAAACGTCTCTTATACTCCACCAAGATGCGAACTAAATCATAACACCTTAGTAATTAAGATAAAATTAGAGTATAGCTTTAAGTATCATGACATGAAGTTAAAATAAGAACATGCTAGATCTAGTCATGGAGAAGTAACAAGGTCACCCACATCCCCGGTAGCATGGTATTTCTTTTTATCCCTAGTGAGGCAGCAAAGTAAGGTAAAATACCCAAGTGGATCGCGGAACTACTGTCTTTCACCGCACTAGCCACACCCCGTTACTCCAACTAATGCACACGTTCCCCCTCACACGCCCCCATACATATGTTGGATCTAAACACATAAACAAGAACGGGGTACATAATATGCATCTACTTTCATAACAAAGACATAAAAATTGCAATCTTCAAAACATCTATCAACTTAAGAGATCCACCAATAAGGTATTACATAGATGACCGTAATCATGTTCAACAGCTCATACGTTGCTAATTAGTGAAGCTCAAGAGAGAGGAGAGATACATAAGTTACTTCCACAAACCCATAGTCCAGGGGTGGACTACTCCTTCTTAATCAGGGAGACGGTGGAGAGGTTGTTCGAGAAGATGGAGACCACGCCGGCAGCGCCCCGCCGGAGTCTCCCCCCTCCAATCTGCCGCTACAGGTCTCTGTTTCGTGGTTTTGTGTTTCTGCGTCGCTCCCTTCCGAAAGGTATCAGGTGACTATTTTTATAGTCGTTTTTAGGTCAAGACGAAGGCAGGGAGACGAAGATCGACGGCATCGGAGCCTCGAGGGGCAAAAGGGGCACCCCACGCGGCCAAGGAATCTGGCCGCGTGGGCCTCATACGTCTCAAACGTATCTATAATTTCTTATGTTCCATGCTTATATTATACCCATTGCTACATGTTTTATATACATTTTATATGGTTTTTATGCATTTTCTGGGACTAACCTATTAACAAGATGCACAGTTCCAGTTCCCTGTTTTCTGCTGTTTTTTGTTTCAGAAAAGCTGTTAAGGAAATATTTTCGGAATTGCACGAAACAAAAGCCAATACCCCTATTTCCCCGGAAGCATCCAGAACACCGAAGAGGATACGGAGGAGGGACACGAGGCAGTCACACATGTTGGTGGCGCGGCAGGCTCCTTGGTCGCGCCATCACGTGGTGTGGGCCCCTCGGGGGTCCACCTCCTTCGCCCTTTGGCCTACAAATACCCCCAGACAAAATAACCCTAGAACCCGAACACTTTTCCACGAAACATTACGGAGCCGCCGCCGTCATCAACCCTAGTTCGGGAGGGTTCAGAAGCTCTTCCCGGCACCCTGTCGGAGAGGGGAATCATCACCGGAGGGCTCTACATCACCATGCCCGCCTCCGGTCTGATGCGTGAGTAGTTCATCCTTGGACTACGGGTCCATAGCAGTAGCTAGATGGTTGTCTTCTCCTATTGTGCCATCATGTTTAGATGTTGTGAGCTGCCTATCATGATAAAGATCATCTTTATGTAATGCTACATGTTGTGTTTGCTGGGATCCGATGAATATTGAGTACTATGTCATTTCCTTCATAATATATTATGTGTGTGTTATTTATGATCTTGCATGCTCTCCGTTACTAGTAGATGCTCTGGCCAAGTAGATGCTTGTGACTCCAAGAGGGGGTATTTATGCTCGATAGTGGGTTCATGTCTTCATTTAATCTGGAGGAGTGACAGCAACCTCTAAGATTGTGAATGTACTGTTGCTACTAGGGATAAAACAGTAGTTCGTTGTCTAAGGATAATTGTGCTACTTAAATTACACACTTTGCTTAATGCAATAATCTGTTGCTTGCAACTTAATACTGAAAGGTGTGCGAATGCTATCCGGAAGTTGGATTATTAGTCATAGATGCAGTTGGATAACGGTCTATGTATCATGTTGTAATGCCCAAATGAATCTCATTCTAGACACCATGACTATAGTATATGCATCATTATGCAGTTCTTTATTTTGTCAATTGCCCAGCTGTAATTTGTTTACCCGCATGTATGCTATTATTTATTTATGGAGAGACACCACTAGTGAACTGTGGACCCCGGTCCTTTTCTTTAATTGATAATACAACCTACTGCAATCTTGTTCTTTCATTCTCTGCAAACAAACACCATTTTCCACACTATATGTCTAATCCTTTGTTACAGCAAGCCAGTGCGATTGACAACCTCACTGTTAAGTTGGGGCAAAGTATCTTGGTTGTGTTGTGTGCAGGTTCCACGACAACTAAGCACCAGCATTTTTCTGGCACCATTGACACCTTCAGAAGAACATTCATCTCCTACTGGTTCGATAGCCTTGGTTTCATAAGTGAGGGAAACTTGCTGCTGCACTGTTTCACACCTTCCTCTTGGGGTCTCCCAACTGCTGAGAAGAAGATCTTCAACTCAGTCATCAAGCATTTTTCTGGCGCCGTTGCCGGGGAGATCAAGCTCTTCTGCGAGGGGAGTCTCTCACACCCAATCTTTTTATTTAATTATTGTCTTTCTTAGTTTATATTTATTATTGTCTTGTTTGCTTAATATCAAAAATACAAAAAAAATTGTTAGTTGCATTTAGTTATATTTTATCATCATGTCTAGTCCTATTCCTGTTACTGTGTCACCTGAGGAATTAATCTTCACTTTTAAACAAGGGAGTGAGGAAACTTTTAGAGAAGCTTGGTCTAGAATTTTTGAATCTTATGGTGAAACCGAACCAAAAATGACTCTAAGTGTGCTTCTTAGTAGCTTCTATTTTGGACTTGTTCTTTGCTATAGATATGCTTTAGATGCTGTAGTGGGAGGAGATTTCCTTCAATGTGATGGAGATCAATCTTTTAATGCAATAAAGAAATTAATTACATCATCATCTTCAACTAATAAATGTGAGACAAGCCTTGGGAATATTCATACTAGATTAAACACCCTTGAGACACATATATCTTGCTTAAAAGATGGGTATAATCAAATTCGTGAATATTATGATTACGTCCCCGTAAACTTTGAACCTTCAACATGGCTCCCTATAATAAAAGTTGCTATTGGTGGTGAAACTTTTCGTGCTCGTTGTGATATTATGTCTGAGTTTTGCCTTATGCCCAAGTATATTCATGCATCTTTAAATCTTTGGGAACTTTCTAAAGGGGGAGAAGGAATAACTCTTACTAATAATGCCATTATACAACCGAATGGAATAGCTGATGGAGTGTTTACAACATTTTTGGGAAGAACGGTATCCACTGATTATCTTGTTATTGAATGTGTAGGAACAGGACAAATTACTCTTCGAAGATCTCTAATAAAACTCTTGGTAGCGGTAATAGATGTTGGAAAGGGTACAATAAATCTCACCTCCCCTCCTGGATGTGGTCAGGTATTCCCTAGAACCAAGATTAAGAACAAGGGTAAGAAAAATAAACATAGAACCCCTCGTACTTACAATTTTTCTTCTCTTGGAAACACTTGAGGTACACTTTCTGTGCCTAGCTGAAAGGCGTTAAAGAAAAGCGCTTATGGGAGACAACCCACTTTTTATTTATGTTATTTTATTTTATATTTAGTCAAGGAACATGTCTACCTCTGTAGAAATTCCTTTGTATCTTTATTTTATCGCATTGTTGTGTCAAGTTAAGCCTCTAGTAGAAAGTTGATGCTAGATTTGGATTCCTGCACAGGAACAGTTTTCTGCTGTCCACCGTTTAGTTCGTAAGAATTCACAGAAAAATCAGAATGACCTGGGATTTTTGTGCGTGATCCTCAGATATGTATGCAACTTTCATTAGTTTCGAGTTTTCTGATTTGAGCAAGTTAAGTTCCTCGTAAAAATTCGTCTTTACGGACTGTTCTGTTTTTGACAGATTCTGCCATTTATTTTGCATTGCTCCTTTTGCTGTTTTTGAATGGATCTTTTTGTTCCATAAAATACCAGTGGCCGTAGCTAATGTCCAGTAGCATGTGTAATGGTTTTGTCCATGCAGAATATAAGAATTTTTTATTATGCACTAACCCTCTAATGAAGCCTACTTTGAGTTTGGTGTGGAGGAAGTTTTCAAGGATCAAGAGAGAAGGATGATGTGATGTGATCAAGAAGATGAAAGAGCCTAAGCTTGGGGATGCCCCCGTGGGTCACCCAAGCATATTTCAAGAAGACTCAAGCATCTAAGCTTGGCGATGCCCAAGGCATCCCCTTCTTCATCAACAAACTATCAGGTCCTCTCTAGTGAAACTATATTTTAATTCCGACACATCTTATGTGCTTTACTTGAAGCGTCTATTTGTTTTTGTTTTTGTTTTTGTTATTTTCATGCTCTGAATAAAATGGATCCTAGCATTCCTTTGTGGGAGAGAGACACGCTCTACTTTTTCTTATGAATACTCGAATTCTTCACTTATATTTGTTGAGTATTCTTCTATGTTATTTCAATAATTTCAGCTCTTGTTTTTCATGCATCTCTTGTTTAGAGCTGTTAGTTCTCTTATGTTATACTCCCTTGTTTCATTGTTAAATACTTGGAGAGTTTATGTTTAAATAAGTTGATTGGTGTTTGGTTGGAAACAGAAAATGCTAAATGTGGTAGATGGTATAATGAAAAAAGATATACATGCTCTTATGGATTGTTATCTTGTATGTTGTGGTGCTTGGCAATTGTTTTGAGCTCTCAAGTAGATCATGTTTAAGCTTTTACATCATGTAGTTAAAACCTATTAGTGAAGAACTACCGTAAAGCTTGTTGAAATTTGGTTTGCATGTTTGGTATCTCTAATGTCTAGATATTTTCTAGTAAAGGTGTTTGAACAACAAGGAATACAATGTAGAGTTTTATAATACTTGCAATATGTTTTTATATACGTCTTGTTGTCATAGTTTATACTTGTGTTTGCTTCAAATAACCTTGCTAGCCAAAGCCTTGTACTGAGAGGGAATGCTTCTCGTGCATCCAAAACCTTGAGCCAAAACCCATGCCATTTGTGTCCACCATACCTACCTACTACATGGTATTTCCTACCATTCCAAGCAAATACTTCATGTGCTACCTTTATTCAAAACTTACTATCCCTTATTTGTGTCAATGTTTATTAGCTTATGAGGAAGTATGTGGTGTTACGGATATCAACCTTGTCATTTGCTTTTAGACAGACTTTCACCAACCGGGCTAGTGGCATATACACCGCTTATCCATTAACTTTGTAAAAAGAGCTGACAAATGGGGTGCCCAGTCCCAATTAATTACAACTTTGACCGCTTCTTTCTCTTCACATTTTTGCCCTGATCTAATCAGCAAGCAATGATACCAGTTTTTAACTGCATGTGTAAACAAAAGAGATAAGAGGGATGATCTGCCTTGCTGGTAGAAATAACGTCCTTCAATGGGAGCCGCTCTTGAAAGTCTGGTTGACAAGGGGGGTAGAGTGCCCATTACCATTCGTTGACAACGACAAACACCACTCAAAAATTTACTTTTATGCTCTCTATATGATTTCAAAAACCTATAAAAACTAAAAATCTCTAGCACATGTTTGTATCCCTGCTTCCCTCTGCGAAGGGCCTATCTTTTACTTTATGTTGAGTCAGTTTACCTACTTCTTTATATCCCCGAAGCATACACTTGTGTCAACTGTGTGCAACAATTCTTATATGCTTACTTATTGCACTTGTTATATTTCTTTGTGTTGACAACTATCTATATGATATACATGTTCAAAGTTGAAAGCCAGTGCTGAAACTTATATCTTCCTTTGTGTTGCTCCAATGCTCTTTTACTTAGAAACTATTGCTTTATGAGTTAACTCTTATGCAAATCTTTTTGATGCTTGTTTGAAAGTACTATCCATGAAAAGTTTTTACTTATATGATGTAGTTGTTTACTTCTTGTCTATTTGTTGGCAAACTTTAGATCATTGCCTTGAGTCACTTCATTCATAACATGAGCTTTACATTATTATATGATCAAGATTGTGTGAAAGCATGTCACTTCAGAAAGTATTCTTGTTATCGTTTTACCTACTCGGGACGAGTAGAACTAAGCTTGGGGATGCTTGATACGTCTCAAACGTATCTATAATTTCTTATGTTCCATGCTTATATTATACCCATTGCTACATGTTTTATATACACTTTATATGGTTTTTATGCATTTTTCTGGGACTAACCTATTACCAAGATGCCACAGTGCCAGTTCCCTGTTTTCTGATGTTTTTGGTTTCAGAAAAGTTGTTAAGGAAATATTCTCGGAATTGCACGAAACAAAAGCCAATACCCCTATTTTCCCCGGAAGCATCCAGAACATCGAAGATGATACGGAGGAGGGCCACGAAGCAGCCACACCTGTTGGTGGCGCAGCAGGCTCCTTGGCCGCGCCACCACGTGGTGTGGGCCCCTCGGGGCTCCACCTCCTTCGCCCTTTCGCCTACAATTACCCCCCGACAAAATAACCCTAGAACCCGAACACTTTTCCACGAAACATTACGGAGTCGCTGCCGTCGTCAACCCTAGTTCGGGAGGGTTAAGAAGCTCTTCCCGGCACCCTGCCGGAGAGGGGAATCATCACCGGAGGGCTCTACATCACCATGCCCGCCTCCGGACTGATGCGTGAGTAGTTCATCCTTGGACTATGGGTCTATGGCAGTAGCTAGATGGTTGTCTTTTCTTGTGCTATCATGTTTAGATCTTGTGAGCTGCCTAACATGATCAAGATCATCTTATTGTAATACTACATGTTGTGTTTGCTGGGATCCGATGAATATTGAGTACTATGTCATTTGCTTCATAATATATCATGTGTATGTTGTTTATGATCTTGCATGCTCTCCGTTACTAGTAGATGCTCTGGCCAAGTAGATGCTTGTGACCCCAAGAGGGGGTATTTATGCTCGATAGTGGGTTCATGTCTCCATTTAATCTGGGGGAGTGACAACAACCTCTAATGTTGTGGATGTATTGTTACTACTAGGGATAAAACAGTGATACTTTGTCTAAGGATAATTGTGTTACTTACATTACACACTTTACTTAATGCAATAATCTATTGCTTGCAACTTAATACTGAATGGGGTGTGGATGTTAACCGGAAAGTGGATTATTAGTCATAGATGCGGTTGGAATGGTCTATGTATATTGTTGTAATGCCCAAATGAATCTCATACTAGACACCATGACAAGTACATGCATCATTATGCAGTTCTTTATTTTCTCAATTGCCCAGCTGTAATTTCTTTACCCACATGTATGCTATTATTTATTTATGGAGAGACACCACTAGTGAACTGTGGACCCCGGTCAATTCTTTTACATTGATAATACAACCTACTTCAAACATTGTTTCCTTTCATTCTCTGCAAACAAACATCATTTTCCACACTATATGTCTAATCCATTGTTATAGCAAGCCGGTGAGGGGAATCATCACCGGAGGGCTCTACATCACCATGCCCGCCTCCGGACTGATGCGTGAGTAGTTCATCCTTGGACTACGGGTTCATAGCAGTAGCTAGATGGTTGTCTTCTCCTATTGTGCCATCATGTTTAGATCTTGTGAGCTGCCTATCATGATCAAGATCATCTTTATGTAATGCTACATGTTGTGTTTGCTGGGATCCGATGAATATTGAGTACTATGTCATTTGCTTCATAATATATTATGTGTGTGTTATTTATGATCTTGCATGCTCTCCGTTACTAGTAGATGCTCTGGCCAAGTAGATGCTTGTGACTCCAAGAGGGGGTATTTATGCTCGATAGTGGGTTCATGTCTTCATTTAATCTGGGGGAGTGACAGCAACCTCTATGATTGTGAATGTACTGTTGCTACTAGGGATAAAACAGTAGTTCGTTGTCTAAGGATAATTGTGCTACTTACATTACACACTTTGCTTAATGCAATAATCTGTTGCTTGCAACTTAATACTGAAAGGTGTGCGGATGCTATCCGGAAGGTGGATTATTTGTCATAGATGCAGTTGGATAACGGTCTATGTATCATGTTGTCATGCCAAAATGAATCACATACTAGACACCATGACTATAGTATATGCATCATTATGCAGTTCTTTATTTTGTCAATTGCCCAGCTGTAATTTGTTTACCCGCATGTATGCTATTATTTATTTATGGAGAGACACCACTAGTGAACTGTGGACCCCGGTCCTTTTCTTTAATTGATAATACAACCTACTGCAATCCCGTTCTTTCATTCTCTGCAAACAAACACCATTTTCCACACTATACGTCTAATCCTTTGTTACAGCAAGCCAGTAAGATTGACAAACTCACTGTTAAGTTGGGGCAAAGTATCTTGGTTGTGTTGTGTGCAGGTTCCACGTCAACTAAGCACCAGCATTTTTCTGGCGCCATTGACACCTTCAGAAGAACATTCATCTCCTAGTGGTTCGATAACCTTGGTTTCGTAACTGAGGGAAACTTGTTGTTGCACTGCTTCACACCTTCCTCTTGGGGTCTCCCAACTGCTGAAAAGAAGATCTTCAACTCAGTTATCAGGGCCCATCCCTTTTCCTCCTCGGACTTCCTTTTGTGCGCTTCCTTGGCTCCTACTCCTTCTTCCTTCCAAAAAATGATGTTCGCGAAGTTTCAGGTCATTTGGACGTCGTTTGGGTCCCTGAAACATTAAAATATACAAAAAAAGGGTTTTCTGACAATGCAGGGTTAATTCCAAATAAATAGGCAAATATGATTGAAATATGAGTAATACAATGCAAAGTTCATCTATGCATTTTACATGCATCAACATCCCCAAGCTTAACCTATACTCGTCCTCGAGTATAAAGGTGATAAAACTAAACATGGACTCGGCATTTTATTACTATCAAAGGATATCAAAGATGATTATTATTGCTACATAGAGTCAAATGATTCATTCTTAATAAGGAGTAGCAACATACAAGATATATTATCAAGTGATATCAAATATTCAAGATAAAGATGTTCAATGATAATTCACAAAGTGTAACATAAAAGAAAAGTTCTATGGACCAAATGAATGCATAAATGAAAAAGTAAAAAGATAACCTAAATTGGTCATAGAGTATTCTTATAGAAATCTGAATATAAAAGGTGGACACTTTGGAAAGAAAGATAAATAACTAGAGGGATAACATGCAAGAGTATTATCTAGATTCCAAATGCTTCAACTTAGGTTAATGTTTGCAATGTGGTGTCCATTGGTGTGGAGTTCTCATTATCCCTATCATAGCATCTTGAGTGATTAATAGTTGAAAGTGAAAGCAAATATGAGTTAGGTGCTTGACAAAGTATAGGTTGAATGTCTCTTGCCCCTTGAAAACAAAAACCTCTCCGAGTGGCTACTCAACTTGGGCCACAAAGCAAGTGTATGTTACAGTCATTGCAAGCAATAATAGCGTCCTAAAGATTTTACTCCCGGGGTACCTCTTGTCCCATGACATAGAACAAGCCTATGTCAAAATGACAAGACAAACAAACACTTGGTCAACCTCAACACCTTTTTTATTTAGCATAGCTTTTTTATTGAGAGGTGTATCACTGAAAGTCCAACATAGTTGTGTAAGTAAATTTCTACCATGCCTCTCGCATGTCTTGGGTTAGCCGCCCGGTGAGTCTCTCTAGACATTTATACTCACTCCCTAAACTTACCGAGTTTCCATCTTCATTTCACGCAATGTTAGGCATCCATAGACAAAAGCACATGATATCAACTTAAATGAGATAAAGAACATGTTGAAAGCTTGCCATGTGACAGCACATATGAGCTAACTCCAAACCCAAAGCCTTTGTCAAGCCCATGACTTCATAATTTTAATCACAATGGGTCAAGTTTATTAAGTGCAATAAAAGTAATGTGTGCATCAAGTTCGTGAGAGCTTTTCAACCAACTTTACCCATAACAATCCCATTTTAATTTGGAAACATAGATAAAACAATATAACATGGTAAACATACTTGGAATAGCATATTAGCTAATAGGTAGATATGGTGGACTCAGTGGAAAAACTTTGGTTGAAGGTGTTGGAAAACAAGCTTTTTACTTGTTGGAATTTTTGGACTCGCAAGAGGGAGAAAGTTGACTATCTTAATGCATGCATAAGTGTCCATAGAGCTATTCATTCCATGCTAAACAAAGTAAAGTAGCATTCAGCATATAAACATGAATAAGAAATTACTCTTCATAAAACACTTGCAAATTAATACTCATTAAAAAGTATATGAAGCATGCAACTATATCTATCTTTTTAAATAACCTCAAACATCCTCTTCCCAATATTTTTTATAGCATCTAACTTAATTCAACCCAAACTTCCAGTAGCTCTCTCATATAATAAATGAAAAGTGGTGGTCTCAAACAAAAAAACAAACCGAAATAAAAGGAACAAAAAGAACGCTCCAAGTTTATGCGATAAAGTGCAATGATCGAAAAATAGAAGTTAGACGTGTGCAAACCGAGAGTGTGTCGGTCCAGTGGGGCTGTCTTCACATCCCCGAGCTTATGGTCTTAACCATTCTTGGATAGCTCTTGGTGCATCTCCTCTAATCCCTGTGAAAAAACTTCAAAACACCGTTTCTCCCATTTCTTTTCTGTGGGGTGACATTAGTAGGCACAAAACAATTGAATTGCTTGCTGTATGAAATCCTTAGACAAACATAAGAAACATGTCCAGAAAGTTCATAATGTTGTATTCCCTCTCATAAACTCAAATAGATCAAAAAGATTCAACTTAAAAGTTCAAAGAATGCATAAAACAAAATGGGACAGAATCTGTCCAGAAAAACAGCAGCAGGAAAACGTATTTTTTTACCCCACTTTAATAATTCGAAAAAATCTGAAAAAATTTACGCTTATAGAGGATGAAAAGTTGCAACTACAGTTCAAATTTCAGCTCATTCGGAGTTACAGAATAGAAATGAAAAATCATACCGTGCACAGATTCGTGCTGGAATAAAATCTCCGAATAGAAAAAGCAACTTTTTCAAGCCAAAATGGGTAAAACATGGCAGTTTCTTAAAATTCCAGAAGCTAGACTAAAAACAAAGTCTCTTGGTACAGCAAGAGGACTCAAAGAAAATCTCAAATAAAAACAACCCGGTTGCTTCCTGTAAAGCGCTTTCTTTATAGCCATATAACTAGTCTTCTTACTTGATATTTATTGTGGACAAAGCTCATGAGGGAGCTTGAACTTTGGTGTGTCCCTCTTCCTTGGGAAGTGTTCCATGCACATCTTGTGTGGGAACTGAAACTTCATTTTCCCTTCCTTTGAATCAATGACAGCACATGTGGTACGAAGAAAAGTTCTTCCAAGAATAATAGGAGTAGAGGTTTTATTCCCCATATCCATGATTAGAAAATCAACAGGCACAAAAGTTAAATGCAACTCTACCGTAACATTACTTACTTTCCCTAAAGCATGTTTAATAGAATCATCAGCAAGTGCAAGTTCAACAGAGCATTTTTCAAGATTCTTTAATTCAAGTACTTCATATAATTCTTTAGACATAACAGAGACACTAGATCCTAGATCTAATATAGCATGATGTGTCTCTTTTCCAATTGTTGCTGATACCTTGGGGATCCATATATCCCCAAGCTTAGGTGGCATCATAGCTTCTTTGTTGTACCTAGCAATTTTTAGTTTTAAAACATGACTAGCAATATAAGAACCAAAACCAGCTTGGTTAACATTAATAGAAGGATCACTAGCAAACTTTTGTAAGATAGACATGAGTTCATGCAAGCTACAATTCTCTAAGTCAAGTAGTGGTCCCTTGACTTCACTAAGCATCTTAACTTCTTCAACTTTTCTTTCTAACTGAATCAACATAAGAGGATCATCACTTTTAATTGCATTAACTTCTTCCTTTAAACCAACAAGATGAGACATAAATGGTAACAAATATTCAGGATATTTCAACAATTCATTAAAAGTTTCCTCCAAAGTAAGAGGAACATTTTCAGCAATATTAATAGAATTCACTCCAACCACAGGTGGGGCTTGTGGTTGTAACGTCCCAAATTTTGGAAGCAAGAAAAACTTAGTTATAGAAGACCCAAAATTTAGGACCGTCAAAAACTTTTTGAAATATCTTACTAATGGATGTGCTTTACTCTTGTTTGCTTTGTTTATCATGTTGTGGGTTGTGTTTGTGTTGTTAGCCTCCCTAATTATCAACCCTTGAGACTCAACCTAATTATGATATGGCCTCTGAGATTAATGTTATGACAAGTAAAATAGTCCACATATCTTATCCTATCTTATTTTTAACAAACTATATTTACCACGATGTTTTGATTTTAGCAATTACCCCAAAGACCAATTATTTGAGAAAATAAAAGTATTTCCAAAAGTTATATGTTTGCAAAACCATGGAGGACTATATAATAAGTCCTAATGTAACTTTAAGTATGTTGTGTTGCAAGCATTAGTAACTCTTATTTCAAAAACTCTTAATTCAACATTCTTTTGGAACTTGGTTGTTTACCCAAATGCTTGTGGTTCTCCCTATTGGGTTTGTGTTTGAATTGCTTGACTTGAGTTTGTTACTTTATGAGTGTTCATATGGTGATTGATTGTAGCAACATTTGATGCACATGATTTTATTTGGTATCTAAATGTTTGTTTTGCTTGTCTTACTTGAGTGGAATGTATTACCTCTTGTAGAATTGTTTTGTGTTGATATTTACAAAATTTCTATTTTTCATAGAGAGAAAATATATCTTCACTGCTATTCACTTTTAGCCTTTCTAGAGCATGACAACTAGAGTTGATTTTGTTCAAGTTGGAAATGCAACTCACCTAACCTCAGCCTTACCATCTCTACTACTCATAAATTACATTTCTTAAAGTTTTAAGAGTTGTTTGATCACAAATCCATGCTTGTTTTGAGTGCTAGTTCATAAGGTGACCATATGTGTTTTATTAGTTAGCCTTTTCCCATTTTCTTATCTAGTGGTTGTTAAACCCTTTTGACCTAATCTCTTTAGCCAAGTACTACAACTATGCCCCTTCTAATCAACCCACCTTGTCTCATAATTTTCTAGCCAAAGGATTGACTAATCCATCTTATCATTGTGGCCTAATCAAATAAGCCCCAATGCCATCTATATCTAAAACCAACACCCCCCCCCTCTCCTCATACTCTGATCTTAGATGTGCATTGTACCCCCACACCCCTAGAGAACCCTTAGCACGACCATGTCAAACCCTAGCCCTGCCTTTCTCCTTGTCCTTTTCTTCTTGCCATTCTGTTGAACACCCTGGGGGCAGGAGAAGCCACTCCATTACTCCACCCCCTCCAACGGTGCTGCGACGTCCACTAGCCTCCAAGACGAGCCTCTGTGCCCTCATGAGGGTCTCCACCGCCTCCCCGAGCCAATCCCGCAGCCCCTGCCCTCTCTCTCTCTCTTTTTGCTCATGCCCGTGACACCCGAGCCGGCCACCCTCACTCGTTTTAGCACCCCGCGCCTCCCTCTCCCTCTCCCACCTTGCCATTCCTGCTCCTCTCACTCTCCTCCATCACCCACCGAGAGCCCATGCAAGCTCCAGGTTGGGCACGGCCAGGAACCGCCGAAAACCGCCGCTCGGCCCCGAGTTCTTCCGAGCATGCTGGCCACCATTTCCTCCTCTCTCTGCTCTCTCTCTCTCTCATTGCTCTAGCTCTCTCCCCTCTCCTCGATTTACCTCTGAGACATCCTCTTTGCTTTGCAGGAGCTCCGTTGTCTTCGTACCGTGCCCGTGTCCGCCGCGGGCGCTGTCGTGTTCACCAGCGTTCCAGAGCACGCCGAGAGAACCGAGCCCACCCCTGTCCTTCCCCGAGTCTCCGCATCCATCCTCAACCCACTCCGCGACCTCCCTCGAGCCCTGGGTGAGCCTCCCGAGCTTAGCTCGATTTCTAGGTTTTCCGCCCGTTTCTGCCCGTCGGGAGGAAGAAGACAAGCGGAGGCCGTCCGATCCGTGATCCACGGCCCCCTTTGAATCCCCCTCCTTCTAATCTTGGCCGTCTGTCGCAGGATCCATGGTCGCTTGCCCCTTGGCCAGCGCGCTTCCAGATGGGCCGGACCGGCACTGTGCTGCCCGGGTCTGCTCAGATCTGGCCCTTGTAGCATGTTTTTTTTTAAATGTTTATTCTGTTTATTTTTCCTGTGAATCTAGCTGTTTGGATTAATTCTATTGTGGCAGATCTGTGCATGCAAATTAGTTGGAACAAATTTTGTAGCATACATAGGTGCTTTCTTAACCATGTGGCACTGGTCTTTCTCAAAAATGTGTTTGCATATGTGTTCTATGATTCATATAGTAAAAAGTATAATTGTCACCATTTATTTAATAACTTGAGTTCTATAGGTCCCAAATCTTGCAAACTTTGGTTCTATGGAAAGCCGGAGAATATACCTATCTATATATATAATCCATGCATGAAGGAGAGTTGTGAAACAAAAGTTCTATTAAGTTTAAGATTAACCACAGTAGCATTTTGATGATTTTTAATTCATTATTAAAAATACTTTTTGGAGTAAATCCAATTGCATGTGGTATATATGAGTAGTAGCTATCATGTACTAGCTTGGTAAATTTTTGCAACTTATATTCTGCACATAGTGTATTATTTTCTAAAAACTGTGGGTTATTACACTTTAAAATGGAGATTTTTATTTTCTGTTATTTGTATGTGTCTAGTTTTAATTATTTGTGTTAGATATGTTTGTGCAAAGTTATTAGGAGTCCTTTTGCGGAGTAGACTTGTGTTTTCTTTAACATGCAGTGCTAGTTTCATACAAAAATGGATGATAATTTGCCCTGAACATATTAGCTAGTAAAATGCATGTTTTCCACCTTAAATAGGATATCTTGAGCTAGGAGCATCCAAATGAAGTGAATCCAATTTCTACAGAAAGCCTAAGTCAGTACCTATCCATAGAAATTAACTTTGCATGCATGAGATTCCTAAAACAGGAACTACAATCTTTTTGGTTTTGAGACCAGTAGCATTTGGGTGATTTTTAATCCCTGTTTAGTAATAGCTTTTGATGCAAATCCAATTTTCATGGCTTCCTATAGTTACTAGGGGTACTGTGGTAGAAGGATTTATTTTTATCAACATTATTTTAATAGCTATGCATTTTATCCCAAAACAGCAAACTAATACTAGTCTTAAGTCAATCCCCTGTTTTAGTAATGTAAATTGTGTGTATGTTCTTAATCAAGTTATAGTGCAGAACCTTAACTTAAAACATAATAACTTGGTTTAAAGACTTTAATAGTGTTGTGGTGCATCTCTTGTTCGTGTTTAACATAATCCACCTTGTACCCTAAGAATGGCACCAAGTGTTTCCATATGCTTTGTATGTGGTTATGTTTATGTGTTTGATTGTTATCCAGTAGATGGTTGTGTTTTGTAATGCTTGTTGTTTGCTTGTTTATTTTAGATTGTTGTCAACACGCTCCTTTGCAGTAATGTTTGTGGTGTTCTATTAAATAACTCACCTGCATCCTTTTAGCTCTTTATCAACAACTTGTGTAAGAAGTGGTGTTAACCTTTATTGGTTGATTAACTACTTAATAGTATGTGTTCCTAGAACTAGCAACATGCTTGCATGTGGGTGTGCTTAATAATAGAGATGATGCTTGCATATTAGGATACTTTTGTCTGGAGTACTTCCTGATCTAGTAAGACACTTTTGTCTGAAGTATTTCCTGAACTAGTGTAGCACTCCATGTTTAATGACCTAGTCACCCTAAGGAGAGTTTTACCTTAGTGTGTATTCAAACTACCCATTTCACAATTAGGGTTGTTGTGTATATTTTCTTAGGTGTGTTATTGTTTTTCTTAGCTATATGGATTTGTTGCTTGTTGTTGCTTAACTAAGTGAATTGCTTGCCTTTGATTGTTAGTTTAGTGTTTGGTGCAATGCTTGGTGTTTGTTATGTCCTTGTGGCATTGTCTTGTATTTTGAGTGTTGTTCTTTTTCCTGTTTACGACGTTAGATACGATCGGGAAGGAACGGGAAGCAAGGAGTGAACTCGAGGAAACATCAAGATCAAGACCATGGACATATTGCTGAGCCAGGCAAGCCACCTCCCCACTATAATGAATCCTATTATTTTACCAAGCATGTTTTGTTTTCAAAATAAAATAATGCATGTTTTACTTCTTTTGTGGCATCTTGCATCCCGAAAACTATTTTAAAAAATATTGTTTGGCCAAAGTTATCCATTAGATTATAATAGGTGTTAAGGAAATAAGTATTCACTTTATGCACCTTGTTGTTGAAGGAGCGATAAAGAAAATCATACTTTTCTAGTAGTATATCCCTATGTTCTTACCTCAAAATCTTAGGATGGGAACCTGTTTTGATGAAAACGTTTTCGGAGAAAACCCGAGTTGCTGGAGGCAATCGGCGAGAAAGATATGTTTTATGAAAACCCGAGATGCTGGGATCATTCGGAGATTTTTATGAAAACCCGAGCTGCTGGGAGCAGTCGGAGATGAAGGTTTAATTTCGAAGTCCCTGCTGCCGCCCGAACAACTACCCCGTGCAACCACATTACCTGACATGGGTAGGGCTTAGCCTGAAGCTTGTTTTCTTTAGTACGGAGGATCTCATACTCTATAAGGGTGAAGCCCTCGAAGCCGGGTTGTCGTCTGTATGAGGCAATACACAAGCGGAGGGACCCGCAGCCGGACGATTACGTTGGGTCCCCTGCCGTGGCGGTGTGGCGTCCCAAGAGAGACCAGGGTTCTAGAGGAGCACACGGTGCCGGGGGGAACAAACCTATCGGGAGTCCTCTATACTAGGGCAGACATAGTGGAAAGCTTTGATCGTGTTATCCGGGTCGTATGACGGGCCATGGCAGACACGGCGGAATGACCGATTGGTGTGGGTAAAGTGCGCAACCTCTGAAGAGTGTACATCTATTCGAATAGTCGTGTCCGCGGTCATGGACGGTTGCAAAGGCCACACTGGGCGCCTGGAGAAAGAAGTTGTTTTTAAAGAAAAGTGTTTTGGTAGAACAAGGAGGTACCTGGGAGGTACAGGAGTTGAGTGAGGATGGTTGGTCTCGGGGAGACAATCAGTCCGATCTCAAGGAAGGAAAAAGGGGTATCCCCATCCTAGTGTTTCTCCAAAGTTTTACAAAAGTGTTTCAAAAACTTGGAGATGGTACATGCTATTTCTACAAGAGAGATTTCTGTCTCTAAAAGTTTTCTTCAACAAAGATACAGAGATGTCGTAATCTCTATATCGAAAGCATCTTTGCGAAAACTAAACCCTCTAGTTGTAAATAGCAGCTATCCCAGTTTTCGAAAATTCTTTTATTGCATTACCATGAAAACTTAAGCCTTGAGGTGGTATTGCGAGTACGTAATTGTACTCATATGGCTGTGTCCCTGGATATTCAAACGTCCAGATTTCAACGAGGAGAGGTGCGACGAGGACGAGGAGTACACCGACGACTACGCCAGCTGAGTGTCACCGGTCAACTGCTCTGTGGGAATGCGTCTGGTTGTGACGAGGGCCGACGTTAGCCTCAAGCTTCCGCTTTATCATAGTTAATCTCGTCCTGTGTGACGATGATTGCAGACTTGGTCATGTGACCACCTATTTATGTAAGTCTGGTATTATTCAATTTGAATGATGTAACTTTGTATACCATGTTGGTTATGTGATCACGATGCACTGATCATTGGGATCGTGATCTGTTTACATAACGTGGGCATCTCGGACTGGTAGTCTGAGGGGTCCTTACAGACTTGGTATCAGAGCCATCGTTGACCTTAGGAGACCTTAGTTAGCATGGTCGTTAGCTTAGGAAGGAAATATTTTGGTAAAAACTATTTCTACAAAAATCTATTTTCTTCTAGGTAAGCCTAGTATGGTTTCCACTCCTCACCTATTCTCCAAAATATCTTGACCTTACCTCTCTAATTTAAAGTCTTTAAAAAATACTTTTCTCTACTATCTTGTCCCTATTCAAAGCTTGAGTAGACTTGACGAAAAACCCAAATGAGACCTAAGTAACTAGTACCCAGAAGGCGAAGTTCAGTCTCAAGATTTCAATATACGACATCGAGGTGGTCGTCAAGAGAAGAAACAAGCTACAAAGCAACCCTGCTTGCCAGAGCAATCTCACTGTCAAGACTTCAACCTCAACATTGTTACTCTAGTTGCAACCCCGACAATCTCAAGCCTTCCGGCGAGAACTGAAGGTGATGAAATGAGGAATTCAGCAACCGGGTGACACAAAACCCATAGGATAATGTAGGATATGACCCTTGGTTGGATTAGCCGACTACCATGATTGTTAAGTGCCCCTTCGGTACTATAGGTGTCTTGTGTGCTCTTTTGCTGGTATGCTTTTTGCTGGTGTGTGTGTGTCTTGTTTGTGTACTTGCTGTTGATGTGTTGTTTTTGTGGTATGTTTCACAAGCACGCCCTGTCGGCAACACATTTTTGACACATACTTAAATCTTGTTAAACATCTTTTTGCCTCCGCACAATAACCTTTTTGACTTATAAACTTGGCTTGGAAACCTTTCTAAAATGCTTTCCCTCTGATCTAAAACTTCAACATGTGAGAGTTTTTAACTACACTTGATACAAAGGACCACCCAAAGAAAGCCATCCCCGCAATGTGACGAGTGTAAAGGCCCCCCTTTTATTATAAGGTAGCGACCTCCTGTGTATCGTGCTAGTCCCTGGATCGACTTGCTAGCACACTCAGTTTAAGATGAAATACCATAACATTGCATCAATATTCATTACACGATGATCCATTAATAAAAGGGTTCGATACAAGGTGCATAGCTCAGAGCTAGCTCAACCCAAAGTAAACACACAACGGAAAGCAAATGGATAAAGTGAGCTCCATCTTCATCATGTGCCACAGGTAAGGCATGTTGGTTGGAGACTCGCGACCCTATCAATCCTTACTCCTTGTCAGACGGACCTGCAATGGTGAGTTACAGCCCAGATTCATTGGGTCAGCACATGTCGGCCCAGTGGATTCTAGGGTGTGCAGAGCCCACTCTCCACGGCCCTCACACGCGTCGATGCCGACGAAACAACTAAGGACCAAGCGGAACGCTTGGGGAGACCCCCGAGGGGAGATCTCTCTCGAGGGGAGTTGAGGGGGCAGCGAAGGGCCTGAAGGGGCTCCCCCTGAGGCCGCCCCCCGGCAAGGCTTTTCTCCCCCTTGGAGAGAAGTCAACGCAACTGCCTCCACAAGGCCTCCAGGGCCCTGTGGAGATACTTCTCTACGAAGGAACCGCTGCAGAGCGCACATGGCCTCTGCAGCAGCCGCAGAGTGACGCACGCGTCTGCGCGCGATGACGACGGCGCCACAGTTGCCGTTCTGGTGATAAAAGGAGTCAACAAAGCGCTGTGTCCCCTGCGCCGCCACCAAGGCTTTCCTCTTTGGTGATAAAGCAGGTGGCCAGCGCAACGCTCCAACGGCGACGTCACCATGGGCACCCCCACGGTCTCTGCAGTACCAGCTGGCCGCTCTGCAAAGACGTCGGCTGCCCTGCCACGAAGGCAGGCTTTGCGACCATGGACCGAGTCCATGGGCACCTCAGCTGCGGTGCACCCCGCTCCACCATTTCGTCGCCATGTGGGAACCCTTCCACTGCGCAGCACGCAGGGATGAGGCCCGGGGCGCCTATATAAGGAGCAGGAGCGCCACCGTAGCGAGGGAGGAGAAATGAACCACTCATCCGTGTACACCGGACCATAGCCGAGCCAAGCTTAGCGAGCTCGAGGAGGAAGAAGAGCTCATCCTTCCCCCTCCAAGCTCCGCATAGCCGCTCGAGAGCCCGCGGCAAGCTCGTTGTACTCACCCTCTACTGAGCAATACAGACAAGCAGGAGTAGCGGTTTACCTCACCCTGAGGGCCGTGAACCTGGGTACGGGCCGGAGTCCATCTCTGTCGTGCTGTTCCTCTACAGGCTCAACGAGCACCGTCGCCGAGCCGGCCGTAGGTTGTTGACCAACATGTTCAGTCCCCTTCACGAACTTCTCCCCCGAGAGTGGTTATCCCTGTTCCTTGGGAATCACACATCGACATTTGGCGCGCCAGGTAGGGGATTGAGGCGCGTCTTCAACCTCCAGCCGGCTTTCCGCCATGACGGACACCCGCGCGACGCGCGCCAACAGGCGCGCAGCTGACAGGGCTCACACCGAGCCCGGCACAGCTCCCACCCGCGGCCGCCGCGGCCGCCCTCGCACTGCCGAGCGTGCCAACACCGGCCCGCATGTGGAGGAGCCTGAGAGCGAAGAGTACAATGACAGCGGCCACCGCGCCGACGGGGACGGCCCCCCGGAGCGCAACGACGATGCCGAGTCTTCGCATCCGTCGCGACGCCAAGGCGCGTCCTCTCAGGGACGCCCAGAGCCCACGCCGCACACCGCGCTCCTCATGGCCCAGAAGCTTCTACGCTACCGGCCTAGCGCTGAGGCCCACAACCAGTGGTTGGACCGCCTCCACCACCTCGTCGACGTCGCCACCACGCGCCCCGCCCCGTCGCGCTCCATGGTCCAGGACTCCGGCCGCGCGGGAACGGCTGCACCAGATGCGCCTCCGCCGCCGCCAGGACCGCCTCCGGCCGCAGCGCAGAGGGTTCCCTCTCACGCCTCCTCGCCGCACGACTGCCAGATCGTGCAGCGCACTGCGCCTGACGCGCGGGTGGGCATGGAGCGCCGCAGGGACCTCCAGAATCGCCTCGTCGAGGAGCTCGGCCAGGCCGGGCAGCAGAACCGCAGAGCTCTCCAAGGAGGAATCGCCACGTACGCCTCTGGCTGCCTGGCCTTCACCCGCGCTCTGCGTCGCGTGGTCTGGCCGCAGAAGTTCAGGCCAGTCCTCCCCAAGGGCTTCGACGGGTCTACCAACCCTCTTGAGTTCCTGCAGCTCTACACCACCTCCATCCAGGCTGCAGGGGGAGACGACAAGGTCATGGCAAACTGGTTCTCCCACGCGCTCAGGGACTCCGCGCTGTCCTGGCTCCTCAACCTGCCCGAGGACTCCATTGACTCCTGGGAGGAGCTCTGCAAGCAGTTCGTCGCCAACTTCAAGGGCACGTACGAGCGCGCACTCACCCACAACGACCTGCACGCTGTGGTGCAGAAGAAGGATGAGACCCTCCGCAAGTACATCCAGCGCTTCAGCCAAGTGCGCAACAAGATCCCGAACATCCCTGACACGCAGGTCATCGCCGCCTTCAGAGAGGGCGTCACGAACCGCAGGATGCTCGAGAAGCTGGGCATTCACGACAAGCTCACCTCTGTGGTGAAGCTGTTCGACCTCGCGGACAAATGCGCCAAGGCAGAAGAAGGACTCCTCTTCGTCAAGATGAGCCCGCGAGGGGACGACCAGGCTGAGGGCTCCAAGAGCCACAAGAAGCGCGAGGAGACCAAGCGCAAGACCACTGCTGTCCTAGCGGCAGAGCCAGCCGCCAAGAACGCCCGCAGAAGCTCCCCCGAGCCTGGCGACAAGGAGGCGGACCACCGTCCGTTCTGCATCTACCACAACAGGCGTGGGCACGCCACAGACGACTGCTTCGACCTCAAGAGGCTGAGCAGGGAGCGCGAGCGAGGAGAAGGCAGCGGAAGCCACGGCAGAGGTCGCGGCTACCGCAGAGACGGCAGGGGTAGGCGCGATGGCGGCTACCAGAAGCCGTCGGGCACTCAAGCCAACGCCGCCGAGAAGAACAACAACCTCCCTGACGAGGAGGATGGGGGCTACCAGGCCCCGAGAGGGGCTATGGCCTGCATCCTCGGCGGGGCTCAGGCGCCCAAGTCGAACAACCAGTTCAAGCAGTTCGCCCGCGAGCTCAACGCCGTGCTCCCGAGCACCGAGACCTCCAGGCCCCTCAAGTGGTCCCAGTACACCATTGCTTTCGACGCCAAGGACCACCCCAAGTCGACCAAGACTGTTGGGACCCTCCCCCTGGTCTGCTCCCCCACCATCAACAACATCACCGTCTCCAAGACGCTCATTGATGGGGGAGCTGGCCTGAACGTCATCTCTGTCGAGACCTTCGAGACGCTTCAAGTGCCCTACGAGTGGCTTATGCCCTCCAGGCCGTTCACAGGGGTCACCAGCGGTTCCATCGAACCCCTGGGCCAGGTCCGGCTAGCCGTCACCTTCGGCACGCAGAAGAACTATCGCACAGAGCTGGTCCACTTCGATGTCGCCCACAACGGCCTGCCGTACAATGCCATCCTCGGCTACCCCGCTCTCGCGAAATTCATGGCCATCACGCACCATGCCTACAACATGGTCAAGATCCCCGGCAGCGCTGGCACCATCGCCATCCATGGTCATATCCTGGACGCCACGCGCGCTGTCGAGAGCGCCTACAAGGCAGCTGCCATGGCATTCCCGGCCGACGAGGACATGGAGCCTCTCGAGAGGCCCAAGAAGAAGAAACAAGTGTTCTCTCAGGAGCAAGCTGCCACGAAGAAGGTGCTACTGGGCACCAGTGGCTCGGGGGCCGAAGGCTCGGGGGCTAGCGTCACCATAGGCGCTGCCCTGCCTCCTAAATAGGAAAGCGCGCTCGTCGCCTTCCTTCAGGCAAACTCTGACATGTTCGCATGGACTCCGTCAGATATGTCTGGTGTACCAAGGGAGGTGATCGAGCACCACTTAGCCATGTGTCCAGATGCACGCCCCGTCAAGCAAAAAGCACGCAAGCAAGCCCCCGAGAAGCAAGCTTTCATCGTCAAGGAAGTAGAGAAGCTAAAGGCGGCGAAAGTCGTCCGCGAAGTCGCGCACCCCACTTGGCTCTCCAACGGCGTGGTTGTCCCTAAACCCGCTGGAGGAGGCCGACTCTGCATCGACTACACCGATGTCAACAAGGCCTGCCCCAAGGACCCATACCCCATGCCGAGGATAGACCAGATCGTGGACTCTACCGCGGGCTGCAACCTCCTCTGTTTTCTGGACGCCTTCTCTGGTTACCACCAGATCAAAATGGCCAAAGAGGACGAGGAGAAGACAGCATTCCTCACCCCCTGTGGCATGTATTGCTACACATGCATGCCCTTCGGCCTGAAGAATGCTGGCGCCACTTTCCAGAGGCTCATGAGGATAACCTTGGGGGCACAGATGGGTAGGAACGCCGAGGCCTATGTCGATGACATCGTGGTCAAGTCTCGAGAGGGAGACACCCTCTTGAAGGATCTCGAGGAAACCTTCGCCAGCCTGCGCAAGGTGAACATCAAGCTGAACCCCGCCAAATGCGTCTTCGGGGTCCCTTCAGGCAAGCTCCTCGGATTCCTGGTGTCCCACCGCGGCATAGAAGCAAACCCTGACAAGATCAAGGCCATAGAAGGAATGCAACCTCCTCGCCGGCTCAAGGAAATGCAGCGCTTAGCAGGCTGCATGGCTAGCCTGGGCCGATTCATCTCCAAGTTCGGCGAGAGAGCCCTGCCATTCTTCAAGATCATGAAGAGGTCTGGCACGTTCAAGTGGACCCCTGAGGCGGACAAGGCCTTCGAGGACTTAAAGAGGTATCTGGCCAGCCCACCAGTCTTGGTGGCCCCCAGGACAGGCGAACATCTGAAGCTGTATCTTTCAGCCACTCCTCAGACCGCAAGCGCCGTCCTGGTGGCCGAGAGGGAAGAGCCTGTCCTCCCCAAGAAGAGCACTGCCACTCCAAGCCCAAAGCCCCCCGACAAGGATCTCGTCGAAGGAGCAGCCTCCACAGACCCACTGCCAGGCCCACAGCCTCAAGTCGAGCCTGCTCCCGGCACCCCTGTCGAGACCCCCCTGCAGGCGGATCTCGACAAGGGCCCTGAGGAGCCTACGCAGGGGGCTGACGCTGCAGCCCCACCGACAACCCTTGTCGAGCACCCCGTCTACTTCGTCAGCACGGTGCTGCGGGATGCTCGGGAGCGGTACCCGATGCAGCAGAAGCTTCTCGTCGCTCTCCTCATCGCCTCCAGGAAGCTGAGACACTACTTCCAGGGCCACCCCATCACGGTGGTCACTGCTTTCCCCCTGGAGCAGATCCTGCGCAACCCCAACGCCACAGGTCGTGTCGCGGGGTGGAACATAGAGCTGCAGCCATTCAACTTGCGCTTCGACACCACAAGAGTCATCAAGGGGCGAGCGCTGGCTGATTTCGTCGCCGAATGGACCGACCCAAGCCCTGAAGAGCCTCGGGGGGAAGAGGCTGAGCCCGCTGGAGACACAATGCCCAGCCACTGGACCATGCACTTCGACGGAGCCTTTGCCTGCCGCAATGGCGGGGCAGGCGTCGTCCTGACTTCGCCCAAAGGCGACAAGCTCTACTATGCTGTCCAGCTATGCTTCACGATTGACAAGATCTCCAACAACATCGCTGAATACGAGGGCCTCCTCGCCGGCTTAAGGGCCGCCATCGCTCTAGGCGTCAAGCACCTACTCATCAAGGGCGACTCCCAGTTGCTCGTCAACTTCTCCAACAAGAGCTACACGCCTAAAGACGACCACATGGCAGCATACCTTGAAGAGGTCCGCAAGCTCGCGAAGCACTTCAGGGGCATGGAACTCATGCACATCCCAAGGAAAGAGAACCAGGAGGCTGATGACATCGCCAAGCGGGCCTCGCGGAGGCAACCCCAACAGGCCGGCGTCTTTGAGGAAAGGCTCGCCAAGGCATCCATCAAGCAGCCTCAAGAGGCCACAGCCGCAAGCACATATGAAGCGCTCCCACGACCTCCTGAGTCTGGGGCCCCCGATTGCGGCCCCAGCACAGGGGAGCGTCTGTTGCTGACGGCAGCCCACCAAGCCACAGGCTGGATTGACGAGCTCAAGGACTACTTGGTGAAGGGGATCCTCCCTGAAGAAGATGCAGAAGCAGAGCGAATCGCTCGACAGGCGAAATCCTACTGCATCCTTGAGGGAGACCTCTATCGCAAGCGCCCGAACGGCATTGCGCTCAAATGCGTCCCCCCCGAGGAAGGCCGATCGCTGATCAAGGACATCCATAGCGGGGAGTGCGGCCACCACTCGTGTGCGCGCACCCTCGCAGGCAAGGTCTTCAGGAGCGGCTTCTACTAGCCTCAAGTGCTTCAAGATGCGGTCGCCATCGTACAAACCTGCGACGCCTGCCAGTTCCACGCCAAGCAAATTCATCAGCCAGCGCTGGGGCTCCAAACCATCCCGCTCTCCTGGCCGTTCGCGGTCTGGGGGCTGGACATCTTGGGCCCCTTCCCAAAGTCGCAGGGGGGCTATCGTTTCCTCTTCGTGGCCATCGACAAGTTCACCAAGTGGGCCGAGGTTGAACCAGTGCGCACTATTCCAGCCGGTGCCGCGGTGAAGTTCATCAGGAGCCTGGTCTGCCGCTTCGGTGTGCCTAACCGCATCATCACCGATAATGGCTCGCAATTCACCAGTGGCATCTTCCGAGCCTACTGCGACAAGCTTGGCGCCAAGATCTGCTTCGCCTCAGTGGCTGACCCACGCAGCAACGGTCAAGCCGAGCGAGCGAACGCAGAGGTCCTCAAGGGCCTCAAGACCAGAAGCTTCAACATCCTCAAGGGCCACGGCAAGGGCTGGATCGACGAGCTCCCTTCCGGGCTCTGGTCCATGCGCACAACTTCCTCAAGGCCTACAGGCGAAACGCCGTTTGCCCTGGTCTACGGAGCTGAAGCAGTCCTCCCTACAGAAATCAGGCATGGATCCCCACGGGTCCTTGACTTCAACGAGGACATCCAAGAGGGCCTCCACAACGACGACCTACTGTTCCTCGAGGGACTGCGCCGCCACGCCGCCCTCAGGGCGGCGAAGTACCAGCAAGATCTGCGACGCTACCACAGCCGTCATGTGCGCTCGCGCACCCTCGAGGCGGGTGACCTCGTCCTCAGGCGAATCCTCTCCAGGGAAGGTCTCCACAAGCTCTCGCCGATGTGGGAAGGCCCCTACAGGGTCTCCCACATCGCCAGGCCTGGCGCAGTACGCCTCGAGACCGAAGACGGCATCCCCGTCAAGAACCCGTGGAACATCGCGCATCGGCGCAAGTTCTACCCGTGATCATAGTCACGCCAGGCATTTTTTGTCTCTAGAGGGAAGCTCACGGCTTCACCTCCAAGCTTCTCAAAGCTTCTCCCGAGGCTCAGCCCTCCGAGCTCTCCTGCAAATGAGCCACCGCAGGCCGCAGTGAACCTCTGCCACTAATGGGTGGTCCCCATGCCTCGACATGGAAGGAACGTTAGCTTGGCAAACCCAAGTATAATGAACCGATTCTCGTTCCAAGTGAACTTTGCGCTCAGGCGCCATTTTCGTTCCAAGGGAACTTTGCGCTCAGGCGCCATTTTCGTTCCAAGTGAACTTTGCGCTCAGGCGCCGTTTTCATTCCAAGTGAACTTTGCGCCAAGGCGCCGCTATGTAATATTTCGATGGCAAGTTTTACTTTCATCCCTTACTCTCAAATGTGCGCTTATATTCTTCCCATGCGCACCTCGCGAGCGGGGGCTGAGTACGGTGCCTGTGCCCAAGAGCACCCCAGCAGCACTGCAAAATCCAAGGGATCCTGAGCTCTGGCTAAAGGGCATGCTCCCGGATACACGCCACCTCCCCAAAGGACCTTGGTACTCTCTCTCCTCGCGAGGCACCCATGAGGAAACCTATAAGCGCGCATAAGTCCTTACTACTATGCTCTAACGTTTTGGTTCGCCTCTCTAACATCCACAGGGAACGAGAGCCTCTCCAGGCCTGTGGAGGAAAAACTCGGCCCCTGAAGGGAAGGACATCGCCAGAGGAATCCCCCGCAGGGCGAAAAGCCTCGCGAAGCTAAGTTCCCTATTCACATCAAGAGAACCCTTGCATCTCTCTCACGAGCACTCTGCGTCCCTCGAGTGGTCTTTTCCCTCACTCTCCATGGGCTGCTTGCGCGTCAAAGGGGGGCCCTCAGCATCGCGACTCGAGGGCTCTTACCTCTCTAAGCCTTAAACTCCCCCCGGCCTTGCCGAGTCATTGCTCGAGCATACCGCAGCGGCGGAGTCATAGTGCGAAGAGAAGGGTCCAGCGACGCAGAGTGAAAAAGACATGGAATTGAAGCAAAGGGCCCTCGAGGGGAGCACACACAGACTTAGCGGCACATGCTTAAAATAAGAAGTATATTACAGGCTGAACAACAAAAGTCTTTAAGATAAACATCCCTACAGCGCTACAAGCGCACTACACTGCAGGAGAGGATCTCAGGAGGAAGTTAGGCAGCGGCCTCGTCGTCGTCCTGGCCGGATCCCTCCTCTTCAAGCTCGCTCCCCTCGTCGTCGTCCTCGTCCTCCGTTGCGGCCCGCTTAAAGCGGCTGCAGAAGTCGTCCACTTGGCCGCGGACGGAGTTGGAGGCTTTCCACCTTTCCTCCCCCTCGAGGGGCTCGGTCACCGTCGCAAGGTCGAACCCGGGCTGGAGGTGCACGAGGTTGGAGAAGATGCGGTCCACCGCCACCGCTAGGAGCTGGCGGCACTCCTCCTCAACCACGTCACGGAGCTCCGCGGCGGGGCCCTCGAGCGCCGTGAAGAGCTGCTCGAAGTATAGGAGGTAGGTGGCGGCGTCGGCGTGGCCTTGAGCCGGGACAGACGGCGCTTCTGCTCCCAACTTCGCAGCGAGCTCGCGGCCCCGGCCCGCCAGGGTCAGGAACATGCGCTCCCGCTGCTGCGACAGCACCTGCGCCGCCTTGGCGCTCTCAGCGGCCTCCACCGCCTTCTCCACGGCAGGACCCACCTGCTGGTTCATCTCCTCCATGTCGGCCATGAGGGAGGCGAGGTCCTGCTCCACGCGCTTGCGGGCCTCCTCAGCGACGCGGCGGCGATCCGTTTCGCACTTCACCTTGGCGACGAGGGTAGCGTTCATGTTCTCGAGCTGATGGATCCGGGCGCCGCTCTCGCCAAGCCTCGCCTTGAAGCGGCCCTCCTGCTTGGTGAACTTCTCGGCATAGTCGCGGGAGACAGCGGCGCGGTACGCCTTCTCCCGGGCTTGGAACTCCTCCTCAGCCTCTTTCTTCTGCTCGGCGAACCTCTTGTTGAAGCGCTCCGCATGCCCCTTGTGGGTAGCCACCTCGCGTTCATACTTGACGAGAGCCGCAGCCAGGCTCTCTTCGCGGGCCTCGAGGGCAGCACGCTGCCTCGACAGCTCCTGCTCCCGCAGAGCCAGCTGCTCGTCGCGGCGGCGCACGTCCTCCTCGCGCTCGCCCAGGCTCTGTCCCCTAGCCTCCAAGCTCGTGCGGATCCCCTCCAGGCTGGTCCGCACAGTCTCGGAGTCGGCGATGATCTTGGCTTCGAGCTGGGCGAGCTCGCGGCGTTTGTCCGCCAGCGAGTGCTCCACCGCTTCGCGCTCCGCCCTTGCCGCGGCCAGATCCTCCGCCGCTGCCTCGCGCTCGGCCCGGAGGGGTTCTAGGAGTTCCTCCGTGTCGCGCATGGCGCCCTCGCGCACCTCCTTGGCGAACCGCAGCGCCTCCTCGCGATCCGCCTGCAGAGCCTGGTCGCTCTGCCTGCGGGCCTCCACAGCCGCGTGGAGAGCGGCCCAGGCCCCCGCAAGCTCGTCCCGCTGCTGGGTGAGCTTCCCGTCCTCGAGAGCGAGGTGGGCCTCCAGGCCCTCCAGCGACTCTCTCCCCAGGCGGAAGGCGACATCGCGTCGCCCCCTACTCCAGTCCCAGCCGCTGAGAGATAGGGCCTGGGATGCCTTGCGTGGCGCAGAGGGCCCAGCGCCGGTGTCGAGCTTGGAGGAGGAAGCCTCCGCGTGGGCCTGGGGGCTTGGAGGCAAATCCTCCGCCTCGGCGCCTGTGCCCTGCGCCTCGGTGTCGCCTCGCTCAGGCGGCACCTCCTCAGTTGCTTCCGGGGCAGAGGAGGTCTGCCCCGTCGCCGTTGCCTCCTCCATCCTAGCGGATGGCGGGGATGGCGGAATATCCTCCCTGCTAGCCTCAGGCGCGCTCGGGGCCGACGCAGCGCCAGCCGCTGCTTCAGGTTGCGCCGGAGGGGTTGCCGCGCGGGGCAGAGTGGGTGCCCTCTCCATCTGCTCCTCCATGTGCTCCTCCTCCGGAGGCGGCTCAGGCGCCTCCGCCTGCGGCATGTCCACCTGAGGGCCTGCAGAAGCCTCCTCCTCAGGCCTCGCGGCCTCATTTGCCGCGGCCTCGCCCGCTTCGGCCTCGGGAGCGGCCCTCTTCACATCCGCAGCCTTGCGGAGCCTGCGGCGCTTCGCGGGCGCTGGGTCGCTGGCGTGAGACGAGGAGACCGGTCAGGGGAGGAGACAGGCAGAAAACCGAAGGAAAAAGACAGAACCCAAGAGCACTTACTTGGACTTCTTCGCGCGGGTGTCGACCCACGCCATACCAGACGCGCGCCATGAGGGCGCGGTCCGGACTCCTGACCCTTCAGGAGCCGCCTCAGCCTTCCTCTTGAGGGAAGCGCTTGGGGGCTCCCCAGCAGGCCTATCATGGGCCGCGTTGGTCCGAGGCTCTCGGCGCCCAGCCTCGGCCTCCTCGCCGTCGCTGGACGAGAGCTCGTAGACCTCCGCTGTGGGTGGCGCGGCTTGAGACGAGCTCGCTGTAACATCCCAAATTAATATTATGAATTATTATATCAAAAATGTGGGCCAACAAAAACTTTTTACGGATTAATATGTGTTGATTTCATATTGTTGCTTGTGATCATTGTTTCTTGTGAATGTGTTGGTAGTAGCTCTAATTAAAAACTTGAAGAAAAGAAAATAAACAAAACAAAACATAAAACAATAAAAACAATGTGACAAATGTCACCCTATTTCTCAAAGTGGGAAATCCATTTTTCTTTCAAACCTAATTCAGTGGAGTGATAAAATGAACACTCCCATTTTTATTCCCTTAACTTTCCCTCTCCAAATCTTAAATTCAAAAAAAAAAACCTAAATTCAAATTCTATTTCTTTCATTATCCTATTCAAATCACCAAGTGTGCTATTTTGCACTTACCCAATAAATAGTCAAATAGCACAACAAAACTTGACAAATATGTGTGAAGCAAATTATAAAAATAAAATCCAAAAATTAGAAATTATTTTTGGTTCAGGCATTTCGCCGAACACCTGGTGGGCGCCGCCAGGGGACAGGCAGCCGTGCCCACGTCGCCGTGGTCGGCGCGGTGGAGGAAGGGGTGTCGACGCCGTGGTGACCCCGCGCCGTGCCCCCCCCCCCCCCCTCTCTCCCTCGCTCTTCTGCTCCCTTGGACACGGACAGCGGCGCCTCAACGTGCCCCCCCCCCCACCTCTCCCCCTTTGCACGCGCCCGTGCTCGCCGTCGCCATGTCGCGCCCGGCCGCGGAGGTGGCAACGCCGTACTGGCCCGTGCCAGGCCCCCCCCCCTCTCTCCCTCACCTCGCTGCCCCCTCTCCCGCCGCACCACAGCCCGCAGGAACCCGCCCCCGACGGAGAATCGCCGTGACCAGTGCGCGCCGCGCACCGCCCGAGCCCTCCCAGAGCACGCCAGGGCGTTCCCCCCATGTCGAGCTTCCTCCACGCCTCCCCACGGCCCCATTCTGCTCCCTGGCCACCCCACAGCGTAGCCGCACCCCACACCGCCCCTACGGCGAGCTGGCACGACCCCTGGTACCCCCTGAGCCCAGTTCACCGTGCGCCGGCCGCCGGCTTTATAAACCCGCCCGAGCCTCGCCATTTCTCCACACCTCCCCATTGCCTCTCCCCCTCACACCACCGCCTCTCGTGCACCGCCAGGAGGGCGGAGCCGTAGCCGCGAAGCCCCTGCCGCCCGTGGTTCTCCTCGAGCTCGCCGTGCCCGAGGTAGACGACGACCACGGCCAAGCCGTGCTGCCCTCCCCCTTCTCTCCTCTCTGGCCGCACCCCCTTCCCCATGAACCCCGCGCTCACCCGCCCTCTTCTCCCCTCTGTTTCGTGCCCAGGAGCGACGCGGAGACCTCGCCGGAGTCGGAGCGCGGCCGCGGAGGAGAAGTTACTCGCCGCCGCCGATTGGAGCCACCCCAGCACGCGCCGCTCGTCCCACGACCTTCCCCGAGTCGCCGCCGTCGATCCGCACCGCCAGCACGCCCTCCCGAGCCCCCTAGGTGAGCAATTGCAAACCTCGCCGTCGCCGGAGCCTCGGCGCCGCCCGATTTAGGTCGTCGCCGACGCGCTCAATCTCGGCCGTTGGATCTCAGATCCACGGCCGCGTAACGGTTCGTGCTGTGAGTCGCTGACCCGCGGGCCCCACACGTCAGACTTTTAAACATTTCCAGCGCGCGAATCGTTTTCTGTTGAGTCACTGACAAGTGGACCCCACCCGTCAGGATTCTCAACATTATCCGTAACAGTTAAAATTTCCAATTTATTTTTCTCAGAAAAATCAGTACTGGATTCAAACTTTGACACTCAATATCTCGAGTTTTAGAACTCCAAATAAACCAAACTCAACTGTTCTGAGTAGCTTATGAAATTGTCTAACTAACCCAAGTGGTTTCACCTCATTTGGATAAATAATAAAAATATAGCATTAAAAATACCAAATAAGGTTTAAAATCTAAACTTGTTTGTTTCTGATACTCTGTTAGGCCAAATGAGTTAAGACTAATTTTATTGGGTCACATTTAGTCATGGTTAGTTACCCCTAGGAGGATTTAATTTTTAGATCAACAGAACTTAATTAGTAGCTAAAACTTGATTATTAAACTTCTGGATTCAAACCATTGTGTAGGGAGTTTGGTAACTCCAATTGACCCAAATCCAATCATGTTGTCTTCTACACATCAATAGCTTTCTGTAGAAGTTTAGTTTGTATTTTTGTGACCAACAGAACTAGAGATATGTAATTAAACATGTTCAACTAGTTTCTGCCATAATTAAGACATAAGTAAATAATGGTTAACTCAATCAAATTAAAACCAAATTGTATTGCTTGATGTATGAAGTGGCTATCTAGAGCATTTAAGGTTGTATTGTTGTGATGATTGATTGAGTAGGTTAGTGATTGTTTGTATTTGTTTGATTGTGAATTAGACGAGACCGTTGTCGGGTTTATCGAGGAAGAGGAGTTCGTGGAACCCGAAGACCAAGACCAAGAACACTTTGCCGAGCAAGGCAAGCTACTCTCTGAGCTTGCACCCTAATTCATGCATTCATTCTTAGAAAAAGATTTACTTTTAAGACAAAGATTTTCTAAAAGCCCTTTTCAAAAAGTATATGGAAATTATTTTGCCACCCTATGTAGAAATACAAGATAAATTATAGGATGGGAAAAATAAAGATTGTTTTATTCAAAACCCTTTTGAAAACCTGTGTGGCTATGAAGCACCGAGATGTTGGTGTTGAAGTGGAGAAAAGGAGAATGGTGGTTTTGATAAAATGCACATTGTGTCTTTGTACTTACGTCAATCAGCCAATACCCTGTGCGACCACATTTACCCACATATGGGAAAGGGCTTGGTCATATAGTTTGCTCATATTAGTATGGGATACCTCATCTACGGAGATGACTCCGTTATGCATGAGGGGATGGTTTGACGAACTACCCCTGACCTGGGTCCTCGCTCAAACTCTATGAAAAGATAAGGAGGAGGATAGAAGGATGTCCCCTATACACCGCCAGACAAAACTATGAGTCCTCACACTTAGATCCCGACGGGCTGGGTTAAGTGTTGATGGAAAGTATCATATGGGCAGGTTCCTATACTAGCATGAGCAAAGGACAGACTAGGATCGGTGTCTCAACTTCGCATACACCTTGTATGGCGAGACGTGGCAGACACGATGAGTTGCCGGATGGATGTGGGAAAAGCGTGCTACCTCTGCAGAGTGTAAAACTATTCGAATAGCCGAGTCCTCGGATATGGACAGTTGAGAGACCCTACTTTGACCATGTGCAAGTTTTGGAAAAGAGTTGAGTTTTAAAAAGAAAAGGAAGTGGAGAATGATCCATACACCTATACCAACGGATCGGTATGAGGTTGTTGGAGACCATGAACCCTGACGGGTCATGGCCAGAAAAAGGAGGAGTTTTGGAGAACTAATAAAATGGGACATTATGTTAAGAGTAGTTATAAAATTCTTCTTACCTTCTTCAACAAAGATATAGAGAGGTTTTAAATAAATAAAGGTATGAAACTAAAAATGAGACTAGTGCATACTCATGTTGGAGTAGTTTGCGAGTACAATCAAATGTACTCATAATGGTTTCATCCCTGGCTATTGTCGTAGCCAGACATGGAGGAGAACTACGCCAAGGAGGAGTATGGCGACTTCTATGCGACCTAGGGATCTTCATAAGTCGACTGCCTGTCGGGTCGTTGTTAGGATATGATGTCTACTACGCCGTAATTTCCGCTGATTGTTTTGGTTTGGCCCTTGAAGGCACCTATGTAAGATTTGGTCTAAACGACCGTTTATGTAAGACTTTAATTCGGTATTGTAATGGATGTAAACTTTGGTATTCAGTTCGGATTATGTGCAACGACAGACTGATCACGGGATCGTTGTGTTAAGCATAATCGGGTATTTCGGACAGCTAGTCCGGGGTCCCCACAGAGCTGGTATCAGAGCCATCTCGACTTTAGGAGCCTTAGATTAGCATGGTCGCTAGGTAGGTGTTACAAAAAGTTAAATTCTAAAATAAAGGAATGAAGTATTTTCGAAAAATGATTATCTCTAATCCTCTCACTTATGCAAAATTCTACTCTCACTAAAAGATTACGTTTTCCCTGGTATCCTTAAAAAAAATTGCCACACTCGTCATTCTATTAAACTTAAAAACTTTGCTCACTTGTTGCCTCACTACATTTAAAATTTTGATACACTTATCATCTCACTAACTTAAAAATTTGACTAAAAATTGTAGATGGCGATCCATTTCACCGAGTTCGTTCAGCTTGAGAAGGACGGCAAGTTGATGTTCGAGAAGGACCTGTTCGAGTTGAGCAAGCTGTTAGGTCGCCCCACTCCAGAGTTTAAGGGAGCCCAGGTGGACACTCTCGGCAACGGGAACCTGTCTTGGTTGGTCGAGGCGTCTGTTCGCGGGAACATCAAGTCCCCCGGATCCAGGACACTCATCTTTACCACCATGGACGTCCACTGGGAAGACGGACTGTGTCGCGCCATGCAGCGGATGCTAGCCCGACTTTGTGAGGAGCACAAGGCGGAGCTGGTGAACTCTCGTTTCCAGTTCTACGGGAGGCGCACCGTCGATGGACACCCTATTCGGTCCCCTCTACACCCGACGTTCGGAGAGTACATCTTGGACATGGAGATTATGCTCTTTCGCACCCAGGAGGATCTGATGTGCGCTAGACTTCGGTCTCGCTTTGAGCGCATCTCGCTCAAGGAGAGTCGCGAGAGTGAGGCACAGCTGAAGAAGGAGAAGGTCGCTCTTCTCAAGAAGAGGACCCAGCTGAGGAAGACCATAGCGAAGCTCCGCAAGAAGATGGCAGAGCAGGACGAGATGATCGAGGATCTGGAGCTCCGTACCGATGAGATGGAGGAGGAGGGCGAGGATCTCCGTAAGAAGAACAACGCTTTCCTCAGTGACGATGACGACTATCTGGAGGAGATGGACTATGAGCAGGAGGATGACGAGGAGGAACTAGAGGACGAGGAGGAGGAGCCACTCGAGGAAGTTCTCGATGACGAGGAGGAGGACCCAGAGGAGCCACCCTACCAGTCCGACGCTGACGCAGCAGAGCCTGAGGTTCCACCTCAGTAGGCGAGTGACTTGAGTACTACCGCAGGATTAGGTTGACCCCCTATCGCTAGTCGAGTCGAAGTAGTGGTTCTTTTGGAAACCTTGTACTATGTACATTAGCTGAAGGACAATGTTGTAAGCTTGATGTGGTGAACTCTTGATGTGATGGTTGTACTATATAAGTGTGTTAGTCTTGTGTAAAATATTTTATAATCCTTAATTAATCAACCACTACGCGAAACCAACCTTTTTCCTTTGGTCAAAACCTTTTGCCTTGCCCCTTATACCCGGTGTGCTTCAGGATGGTGGACACTCGTCGCTCCAACACGGATGGAGGGCCACCACCACGACCGGAACCAACCACTGCCCAACTTCTTGCGCTTATCATGGAAGAACGCCAAGCTGCCCGGGCAGAGCGTCAAGCTCATATCGCTGCCCTGCAGCAGATCGCTGCCGCTCACAACAACAACAACAACAACAACAACAACAACAACAACAACAACAATGGCAATGGCAATGGTGAAGGAAATCAGAGGTCCACTTTGAGCGATTTTCAGAAGACCAACCCACCCACCTATTCCAAGGGACTTCACCCACTAGAGGCCGATGATTGGCTTCGCACCATTAACAACAACCTGGAAGTTGCAGCCGTGGGAGAACCTGAGAAAGTGCTGTATGCAACCCACTATCTTGCAGGACCTGCACGGTCTTGGTGGGAAGCTACCAAGGCTCTCCAGCAAGCTGGTCATGTTATCAACTGGGTTGAGTTCCAGGAGAAGTTCCGCAAGAAGCACATTCCCGGCGGACTCATTGAGAGGAAGAAGGATGAATTCCGCAAGTTGCGGCAGGGAAGTAGAGATGTGGTCGGTTATCTGGAAGAGTTCACTGACTTGTCTCGGTATGCTCCTAATGACACCGACACCGAGGGGAAGAAGATGGAGCGTTTCATGAATGGACTTCATGATGAGTTGCAGTGTGCTTTGGTTATCCATGACTTTGTTGATTTGGAGTCACTTGTGGACAAAGCCATCCAGCTGGAGACCAAGCGCAAGTCTATGTTTGAAGGTCGTAAGAGGAGAATGATTGCCCAGGAAGGTTCGAGCAGCCAGAAGCCTCGCACTTTCCCACAAAACCCCAAGCCAGCCTATCGACCACCACAAACTCCACGCCCCAATTACCCTAGTCGCCCAAACAACCCAAACAACTTCAACCACCCCAATAACAACACCCGTCCCGGAGGGAACTCTAACAACTTCAATCGCAATGCCAATGTTGTCTGCTTTGATTGCGGCACTAAGGGTCACTACTCCAGAGAATGCCCCAATCCTAAGAAGAATGGTCCACGCCCCGGTGCACAGACACCGAACAATGGCCAAGGCCGTAATGGAAATGGCAAGAACCCCGCACCCCGCGGAAATGTTGCTGTTGCCAAGGGACGTCTGCACCACATCAATGCTGAAGAGGCCATGGATGCGCCAGATGTTGTGCTGGGTACGTTCCTTGTCAACTCAGTACCTGCAACTGTTCTGTTTGATTCTGGTGCTACCCATTCCTTTGTTACCCAAGAATTTGTTGCTAAGGGAGGTTTAGTCGGAAACCTCTTACCCAAACCCATGGTCATCCAAATCCCAGAATCCACCATAGATACCAAGTCCTTTTGCCCGGACGTTTCCCTTGAGATCAAAGGGGAAAAGTTTCTAGTCGACTTAATCATTCTAGGAACCCAAGGTATAGATGTTATACTTGGTATGAATTGGCTAGCCAAATACCGTGGTCGAATTGACTGCGCCAGAAGAGCTGTATCCCTCACCACCGACAAAGAAGTAGAAGTGGAGTATGTGTCTGAAACCAGTCGACCCCAACCAGGATGCCATGAGAGCATAGCTCGACCCACCCTAGATGAGATCCGTGTTGTCCACCTGTTCCGAGATGTTTTCCCTGAAGAATTGCCTGGTATGCCGCAAGACCGGGATATTGAGTTCATCATTGAACTTATCCCAGGAACAGCCCCTATATCCCAAAGGCCTTATCGGATGAATCCGGAAGAGTTGGTTGAATTGAAGAAGCAGTTAGCAGATATGCTCAGCAAAGGACTTATTCGCCCAAGCGCTTCACCTTGGGGATCACCCATTATTTTTGTGGACAAGAGAGACGGTACCACACGCCTGTGTGTGGATTATCGCAAGTTAAATGATGTGACCATTAAGAACAAGTATCCCCTTCCAAAGATCGAGGATCTGTTCGATCAAATGAACGGAGCCCGAGTCTTTTCCAAGATCGATCTTCGGTCAGGATATCATCAGTTAAAAATCCGAGAGACAGACATTCCCAAGACCGCCTTCACCACCCGCTACGGTTTGTTTGAATACACCGTAATGTCCTTTGGTCTGACCAATGCCCCAGCCTATTTTATGAATCTCATGAACAAGATCTTCTAGGAGTATCTTGACAAGTTCGTGGTAGTTTTCCTCGACGACATCCTTATTTACTCCAAAACCGAAGCAGAACATGCTGAACACCTGCGTCTAGTCTTAACAACCCTCCGAGAACACCAATTGTATGCCAAGTTTGGAAAGTGTGAGTTTTGGCTCAGTGAGGTGGCATTTCTCGGACATGTTGTGTCTGCGGGAGGAATTTCTGTTGACCCAGAGAAGATCCAAGCCATTGTGAACTGGGAAGCCCCAACGAGTGTGACTGAAATCCGAAGCTTTCTCGGACTAGCGGGTTACTACCGCAAGTTCGTTGAAGGATTCTCCAGTATAGCCAAACCCCTGACCCAACTGCTGAAAAAGGACAAGAAGTTTGAATGGACTCAGAAGTGTGAAGAGAGTTTCCAGGAATTGAAGAAGAGACTGACCTCAACCCCCGTCCTGATTATGCCAGACGTCACCAAGAGTTTCGACGTGTATTGCGATGCATCACGCCTCGGACTTGGTTGCGTTCTGATGCAAGAAGGCAAGGTGGTGTCGTATCTGTCCCGGCAGTTGCGACCGCATGAAGAGAACTACCCAACCCATGACCTGGAGTTAGCCGCTGTTGTTCTTGCTCTGAAGACGTGGCGTTCCTATCTTGCGGGACATCGTTGCGAGATCTATACGGATCATAAGAGCTTGAAGTATATCTTCACCCAGAAGGAGTTAAATCTGCGACAGAGAAGGTGGATGGAATTAATCAAAGATTATGACATTGGTATCCATTACCACCCCGGAAAGGCTAATGTAGTTGCCGATGCCCTTAGTCGCAAACCCTACACCCTGAATGCCTTGATCCAAGCCGAACAGCCAGCCCTGTTCAAAGAGTTCAAAGATTTTGGACTAGAGCTTGTTAGCCGCGGTTATCTCGCCAATTTAGAGTTAGCCCCAACCCTGATAGATCAAATCAAGGAAGCCCAAAAAGGTCATGAGAGCATAGAAGGAATTAAAAAGAAGATTTCTCTCGGTAAAGCGCCTGGTTTTACCGAAGATGCTGAAGGAGTGTTGAGATTCAATGGTCGTATCTGTGTCCCCAATAACACGGAACTTAAGGAGTTAATCCTAAAGGAGGCCCA
This sequence comes from Poa annua, assembly GCA_026929855.1. Classification (NCBI taxonomy): domain Eukaryota; kingdom Viridiplantae; phylum Streptophyta; class Magnoliopsida; order Poales; family Poaceae; genus Poa; species Poa annua. The sequence goes on from CM049434.1 coordinate 62,103,292, forward strand.
CGAGACCCCCTATTCAATCCACCCCGGCGGGACCAAAATGTACCAAGACCTTCGTGAAAGATTTTGGTGGCACGGAATGAAGCGAGAGATTGGTGTTTTTGTAGCCAAGTGTGATATCTGTCAGCGAGTCAAGGCTGAACATCAGCGACCCGCTGGATTGCTCCAACCCTTGAGAATCCCCGAGTGGAAGTGGGATGAGATTGGAATGGATTTTATCACCGGACTTCCAAGATCCAACCGAGGCCATGACTCAATTTGGGTCATCGTTGATAGACTGACCAAGGTTGCCCATTTCATTCCCGTCAATACCACCTATCGGGGAAATCAGTTAGCAGACCTGTATATTTCCAGAATAGTAAGCCTGCATGGTGTGCCTAAGAAGATTGTATCGGATAGAGGCACACAATTCACCTCAAGGTTCTGGAAAGCCCTACACGAAGCCCTCGGAACCAAGTTAGCATTTAGCACAGCTTATCATCCCCAGACCGGAGGCCAAACTGAGAGAGTGAACCAGATATTAGAGGACATGCTTCGCGCATGTGTTCTATCCTATGGATCCAAGTGGGAAGATTGTCTTCCATTTGCAGAGTTCTCCTACAACAATAGTTACCAGTCTAGTCTGCAAATGGCCCCTTTTGAAGCCCTTTACGGCAGGAAGTGTCGTACGCCCCTGAATTGGTCCGACACCGGAGAAGGCAAATTGTTTGGACCAGATACCCTCCGTGAGGCTGAAGAACAAGTTCAACTTATCCGTGAGCGTCTTAAAACTGCCCAGTCCCGTCAGAAGAGTTACGCTGATCCCAAGCGTCGTGATGTCACCTTCAGTATCGGAGATTATGTCTATCTCCGAGTGACACCCCTTAAAGGAATGCAGCGTTTCCATGTCAATGGAAAATTAGCGTCAAGGTATATTGGACCCTTTAAGATCATTGCCCGTCGAGGAGAAGTGTCTTACCAACTAGAGTTGCCCCAAGAGTTAGCAGATTATCACGATGTCTTCCACATTTCCTTGCTCCGGAAATGTCTTCAAGTTCCTGACCAGCCTGATGTTTTCAAAAACATCGACCACCTTTCCATCGACCTGAATCAAGATCTGACTTATCGTGAGAGACCCATCAAGATTCTCGACGAAGATGTTCGCCTTACCCGAAGGCGCGCGATCAAGTTCTACAAAGTCCAGTGGACTAACCATTCGGAAGATGAAGCAACTTGGGAACGCGAAGACTATCTTAGAAGCGAATTCCCAAACCTCTTTAGTGCCCAAACCTAGCAAATCTCGGGACGAGATTTATTTTAAGGGGGGAAGGATCTGTAACATCCCAAATTAATATTATGAATTATTATATCAAAAATGTGGGCCAACAAAAACTTTTTACTGATTAATATGTGTTGATTTCATATTGTTGCTTGTGATCATTGTTTCTTGTGAATGTGTTGGTAGTAGCTCTAATTAAAAACTTGAAGAAAACAAAATAAACAAAACAAAACATAAAACAATAAAAACAATGTGACAAATGTCACCCTATTTCTCAAAGTGGGAAATCCATTTTTCTTTCAAACCTAATTCAGTGGAGTGATAAAATGAACACTCCCATTTTTATTCCCTTAACTTTCCCTCTCCAAATCTTAAATTAAAAAAAAAAACCTAAATTCAAATTCTATTTCTTTCTTTATCCTATTCAAATCACCAAGTGTCCTATTTTGCACTTACCCAATAAATAGTCAAATAGCACAACAAAACTTGACAAATATGTGTGAAGGAAATTATAAAATAAAATCCAAAAATTAGAAATTATTTTTGGTTCAGGCATTTCGCCGAACACCTGGTGGGCGCCGCCAGGGGACAGGCAGCCGTGCCCACGTCGCCGTGGTCGGCGCGGTGGAGGAAGGGGTGTCGACGCCGTGGTGACCCCGCGCCGTGCCCCCCCCCCCTCTCTCCCTCGCTCTTCTGCTCCCTTGGACACGGACAGCGGCGCCTCAACGTGCCCCCCCCTCTCCCCCTTGCACGCGCCCGTGCTCGCCGTCGCCATGTCGCGCCCGGCCGCGGAGGTGGCAACGCCGTACTGGCCCGTGCCAGGCCCCCCCCCCCCTCTCTCCCTCACCTCGCTGCCCCCTTTCCCGCCGCACCACAGCCCGCAGGAACCCGCCCCCGCCGGAGAATCGCCGTGGCCAGTGCGCGCCGCGCACCGCCCGAGCCCTCCCAGAGCACGCCAGGGCGTTTCCCCCCCTGTCGAGCTTCCTCCACGCCTCCCCACGGCCCCATTCTGCTCCCTGGCCACCCCACAGCGTAGCCGCACCCCACACCGCCCCTACGGCGAGCTGGCACGACCCCTGGTGCCCCCTGAGCCTAGTTCACCGTGCGCAGGCCGCCGGCTTTATAAACCCGCCCGAGCCTCGCCATTTCTCCACACCTCCCCACTGCCTCTCCCCCTCACACCACCGCCTCTCGTGCACCGCCAGGAGGGCGGAGCCGTAGCCGCGAAGCCCCTGCCGCCCGTGGTTCTCCTCGAGCTCGCCGTGCCCGAGGTAGACGACGACCACGGCCAGGCCGTGCTGCCCTCCCCCTTCTCTCCTCTCTGGCCGCACCCCCTTCCCCATGAACCCCGCGCTCACCCGCCCTCTTCTCCCCTCTGTTTCGTGCCCAGGAGCGACGCGGAGACCTCGCCGGAGTCGGAGCGCGGCCGCGGAGGAGAAGTTACTCGCCGCCGCCGATTGGAGCCACCCCAGCACGCGCCGCTCGTCCCACGACCTTCCCCGAGTCGCCGCCGTCGATCCGCACCGCCAGCACGCCCTCCCGAGCCCCCTAGGTGAGCAATTGCAAACCTCGCCGTCGCCGGAGCCGCGGCGCCGCCCGATTTAGGTCGTCGCCGACGCGCTCAATCTCGGCCGTTGGATCTCAGATCCACGGCCGCGTAACGGTTCGTGCTGTGAGTCGCTGACCCGGGGGCCCCACACGTCAGACTTTTAAACATTTCCAGCGCGCGAATCGTTTTCTGTTGAGTCACTGACGAGTGGACCCCACCCGTCAGGATTCTCAACATTATCCGTAACAGTTAAAATTTCCAATTTATTTTTCTCAGAAAAATCAGTACTGGATTCAAACTTTGACACTCAATATCTCGAGTTTTAGAACTCCAAATAAACCAAACTCAACTGTTCTGAGTAGCTTATGAAATTGTCTAACCAACCCAAGTGGTTTCACCTCATTTGGATAAATAATAAAAATATAGCATTAAAAATACCAAATAAGGTTTAAAATCTAAACTTGTTTGTTTCTGATACTCTGTTAGGCCAAATGAGTTAAGACTAATTTTATTGGGTCACATTTAGTCATGGTTAGTTACCCCTAGGAGGATTTAATTTTTAGATCAACAGAACTTAATTAGTAGCTAAAACTTGATTATTAAACTTCTGGATTCAAACCATTGTGTAGGGAGTTTGGTAACTCCAATTGACCCAAATCCAATCATGTTGACTTCTACACATCAATAGCTTTCTGTAGAAGTTTAGTTTGTATTTTTGTGACCAACAGAACTAGAGATATGTAATTAAACATGTTCAACTAGTTTCTGCCATAATTAAGACATAAGTAAATAATGGTTAACTCAATCAAATTAAAACCAAATTGCATTGCTTGATGTATGAAGTGGCTATCTAGAGCATTTAAGGTTTTATTGTTGTGATGATTGATTGAGTAGGTTAGTGATTGTTTGTATTTGTTTGATTGTGAATTAGACGAGACCGTTGTCGGGTTTATCGAGGAAGAGGAGTTCGTGGAACCCGAAGACCAAGACCAAGAACACTTTGCCGAGCAAGGCAAGCTACTCTCTGAGCTTGCACCCTAATTCATGCATTCATTCTTAGAAAAAGATTTACTTTTAAGACAAAGATTTTCTAAAAGCCCTTTTCAAAAAGTATATGGAAATTATTTTGCCACCCTATGTAGAAATACAAGATAAATTATAGGATGGGAAAAATAAAGATTGTTTTACTCAAAACCCTTTTGAAAACCTGTGTGGCTATGAAGCACCGAGATGTTGGTGTTGAAGTGGAGAAAAGGAGAATGGTGGTTTTGATCAAACGCACATTGTGTCTTTGTACTTACGTCAATCAGCCAATACCCTGTGCGACCACATTTACCCACATATGGGAAAGGGCTTGGTCATATAGTTTGCTCATATTAGTATGGGATACCTCATCTACGGAGATGACTCCGTTATGCATGAGGGGATGGTTTGACGAACTACCCCTGACCCGGGTCCTCGCTCAAACTCTATGAAAAGATAAGGAGGAGGATAGAAGGATGTCCCCTATACACCGCCAGACAAAACTATGAGTCCTCACACTTAGATCCCGACGGGCTGGGTTAAGTGTTGATGGAAAGTATCATATGGGCAGGTTCCTATACTAGCATGAGCAAAGGACAGACTAGGATCGGTGTCTCAACTTCGCATACACCTTGTGTGGCGAGACGTGGCAGACACGATGAGTTGCCGGATGGATGTGGGAAAAGCGTGCTACCTCTGCAGAGTGTAAAACTATTCGAATAGCCGAGTCCTCGGATATGGACAGTTGAGAGACCCTACTTTGACCATGTGCAAGTTTTGGAAAAGAGTTGAGTTTTAAAAAGAAAAGGAAGTGGAGAATGATCCATACACCTATACCAACGGATCGGTATGAGGTTGTTGGAGACCATGAACCCTGACGGGTCATGGCCAGAAAAAGGAGGAGTTTTGGAGAACTAATAAAATGGGACATTATGTTAAGAGTAGTTATAAAATTCTTTTTACCTTCTTCAACAAAGATATAGAGAGGTTTTAAATAAATAAAGGTATGAAACTAAAAATGAGACTAGTGCATACTCATGTTGGAGTAGTTTGCGAGTACAATCAAATGTACTCATAATGGTTTCATCCCTGGCTATTGTCGTAGCCAGACATGGAGGAGAACTACGCCAAGGAGGAGTATGGCGACTTCTATGCGAACTAGGGATCTTCATAAGTCGACTGCCTGTCGGGTCGTTGTTAGGATATGATGTCTACTACGCGGTAATTTCCGCGGATTGTTTTGGTTTGGCCCTTGAAGGCACCTATGTAAGATTTGGTCTAAATGACCGTTTATGTAAGACTTTAATTCGGTATTGTAATGGATGTAAACTTTGGTATTCAGTTCGGATTATGTGCAACGACAGACTGATCACGGGATCGTTGTGTTAAGCATAATCGGGTATTTCGGACAGCTAGTCCGGGGTCCCCACACTCGCCCCGCCTGCGGAGGGCACCGCCTCCGCCTCCGCGTCACCTTGCTCCGCGTCGCCATGCTCCGCCTCTGACGCGTACGGAGACTCGACAGCGTCCCCGTCCTTCGCCATGGGCACGGGCCCCTCCTACTCTTCCTCCTCCCCCGCCAGGCCCAGCGCGGTGAATGTGGGCATCTGCGCCAGGGTGGCCTGGTGCTGGTCCGGAACCTGGTACAGAGGCCTTATCGCCACCGGGACCGCCGCGGGCACGTCGGGGTTGACGAAGAGGCCGCCCATGATGGTGGCGACGACGGCGGGGCGATGATCGCAGGGGTGGAGCCGCATCGGGTCCATGAGCCCTGAGTACGCCCACATCGGCTTCTTGTGCGCCTGAAGGGGGGCGATGCGGCGCCTCACAAACTCCTCCGCCACCATTTGGCCGGTGAGGCCGTGTTCCCGGAGCATGCTCAAGTGGCCCACGAGGCCCGCCACCTGAGGGCCCTCGAGAGCCCGCTTGCCCCAGTGGGTGTTCTTCACGGGCGGCGCTTCTGGGACGTCGAGGAGGGAGCTCTGCGACGGGACGCCGATGAGGAACCACTTCTGCCTGAAGTCGTCCACTTTCTTCGACACCGCCGTCACGGGCCTCTCGCCGCTCCAGGACATGGGGATGTAGATATCCCCCATGCCGTCCGCGATGCGAAAGGACACGCAGCCCGTCCGCTCGGTCTTCGCGGTGTTCCGGAGCGCGTAGAAGCTCCTGAAGAGGGCCACCGATGGCCTCACCCCCAAATAAGCCTCACACAGGAAGGCGAAGATGGAGAGGATGAGAACGGAGTTGGGGTGAAGGTGCAGGAGGTGGATCTGATAGAACTCTAAAACGGCCTCGAAGAATGGCGAGTACGGAGGCACCAGCCCTGCAAAGAGGGTCTGGAGGAAGATGGTGTAAAAACCCGCCGGAAGACGGCCGAACCTCGCGGCCCGGATGGCGGTGGCGCCGTGCTCATTGTTCTTCCCGGCGACCAGATGCTGGATCTTGTCCAGCGCTGCCGCATTGACGCGCGTCCCAATAAGGGAGGGGCCGAGCGTCTCATCCTCCTGCGCATCCTGGAGGGCTGAGGTCATCGCCGCCTTGCCTTTGGATCCCCCCATTGGCGGAGCAAGACGGAGGTGCGGGAGAGCGAAGGAAAGGGGAATGCTCGCTGGAGAGGAACAGAGTTCGCCGGAGGAGGAGAGCTAGGAGGTTGAGAGTTGGGAAGATGGAGGCGCAGAATGGGAAGCAATGACTGCGATTCAGACCGGCGCGCAGCTTTATACCGCCATCGGGCAGTTACCAACGCGCGGTCGTGGTGATCGTGGTGGGACCCCCCACTACGCACGTTTCTACCGGAGAAACCGAGTCGCCGCAAGTTTATCTCCAAGCGACGCGTGTCACGGGCAGGCCGGGCGTTTTGGACCCGCGACGCTTCGTCTGGGCCCGATGGGCCTCGCCGTGCCCGTCATGGGCCCGGGGGCTACTGTCGGCCCAGTGGATTCTAGGGTGTGCAGAGCCCACTCTCCACGGCCCTCACACGCGTCGATGCCGACGAAACAACTAAGGACCAAGCGGAACGCTTGGGGAGACCCCCGAGGGGAGAGCTCTCTCGAGGGGATTTGAGGGGGCAGCAAAGGGCCTGAAGGGGCTCCCCCTGAGGCCGCCCCCCGGCAAGGCTTTTCTCCCCCTTGGAGAGAAGTCAACGCAACTCCCTCCACAAGGCCTCCAGGGCCCTATGGAGATACTTCTCTACGAAGGAACCGCTGCAGAGCGCACATGGCCTCTGCAGCAGCCGCAGAGTGACGCGCGCGTCTGCGCGCGATGACGACGGCGCCACAGTTGCCGTTCTGGTGATAAAAGGAGTCAACAAAGCGCTGTGTCCCCTGCGCCGCCACCAAGGCTTTCCTCTTTGGTGATAAAGCAGGTGGCCGGCGCAACGCTCCAACGGCGACGTCACCATGGGCACCCCCACGGTCTCTGCAGTACCAGCTGGCCGCTCTGCAAAGACGGCGGCTGCCCTGCCACGAAGGCAGGCTTTGCGACCATGGACCGAGTCCATGGGCACCTCAGCTGCGGTGCACCCCGCTCCACCATTTCATCGCCATGTGGGAACCCTTCCACTGCGCAGCACGCAGGGATGAGGCCCGGAGCGCCTATATAAGGAGTAGGAGCGCCACCGTAGCGAGGGAGGAGAAATGAACCACTCATCCGCGTACACCGGACCATAGCCGAGCCAAGCTTAGCGAGCTCGAGGAGGAAGAAGAGCTCATCCTTCCCCCTCCAAGCTCCGCATAGCCGCTCGAGAGCCCGCGGCAAGCTCGTTGTACTCACCCTCTACTGAGCAATACAGACAAGCAGGAGTAGCGGTTTACCTCACACTGAGGGCCGTGAACCTGGGTACGGGCCGGAGTCCATCTCTGTCGTGCTGTTCCTCTACAGGCTCGACGAGCACCGTCGCCGAGCCGGCCGTAGGTTGTTGACCAACGTGTTCAGTCCCCTTCACGAACTTCTCCCCCGAGAGTGGTTATCCCTGTTCCGTGAGAATCACACATCGACAGCACAATTGAATTGTGGTGGCAAGATTCACTAAGAATATTTTAAACAATTTTATTGGTTCTAAGCAAATTATTTAATATCGTACACGTAATAAACTCCGAGTTATTTCAAACCCTTGTTAGGACACAATGTTCACGTGGTGTTTCTACTCTTTTCTAAAAGATATCTCCGAGTACTCCTTCACTCCAATTTCCAATCCATTTCAAATGACACACCATATCTCCGGGGAAACAATGCCGTTTTCATACACCAGGACCTTGTGGTACTCATCGCCTCTTGTGAGGATGCACCGTGACTCCGTGGTGATCTACGTAGTTTCAAATGACACACCATGACTCCGGGGTGGCCAGATCATCATCGCCATTTGTGAGGATGCACCGTGACTCTGTAGTGATCCACGTAGTTCCAAATGACACACCATGACTCCGGGGTGGCCACATCATCATCGCCGTTTGTGAGGATGCACCGTGACTCCGTGGTGATCCACGTCGTTCCAAAGGACACACCGTGACTCCGTGGTGGCCAGATCGTTTAGAGACACCGTGACTCCGTGGTGCTCATCGCCGTTTGTGAGGATGCACCGTGACTCCGTGGTGATCCACGTCGTTTCAAATGACACACCGTGACTCCGTGGTGCTCATCGCCGTTTGTGAGGATGCACCGTGACTCCGTGGTGATCCACGTCGTTTCAAATGACACACCGTGACTCCGTGGTGGCCAGATCGTTTAGAGACACCGTGACTCTGTGGTGCTCATCGCCGTTTGTGAGGATGCACCGTGACTCCGTGGTGATCCACATCGTTTCACATGACACACCGTGACTCCGGGGTGGCCTGATCGTTTAGAGACACCGTGACTCCGTGGTGCTCATCGCCGTTTGTGAGGATGTACCGTGACTCCGTGGTGATCCACGACGTTTCAAATGACACACCGTGACTCCGTGCTGGCCAAATCTTTTCTAAGGACGAAGTTGTGGTGTTCCTAAACATATCTAGCTAGCATAGCTACTCAAACAACATCACGTTATCAACAAGGATTTCGAGCCAAGTAAATCATGTGACTATCCTACCTGGTTTCATTTCATCAATGAACGTGATAGTTCATCCTATTCAAGCATTGTTCCATAACATTTAACTGCTCATGAAGGTTACTTGTAAAATTATCAAAGTGAACTTGCCTTGTCAACCGCGAGAGTAAGCTGAATTATCACAGCAACAGGAATGGCGCTCCAGACAATCTAACAATGGATAACACCAAATCAATACACAATCCACACATTAACAATACAGAGAAGACATGATATGTATGTTTGTATGAGAGCAAATACAACTCCTAAATTGATCTATTTCACTTTATTTATTCTCTGATTGCTAAAATGATGCATGATGATATGGGCAATATTTAATGACATATTATTATTTGAAAACATTTTTAAATCACTAGAGGGATTAGCATGTGAAATTGATACTTCTGTAATTTATTGCTCAACCAAATTATGTTTTATGTTCTATGGACAGAGAATGTAATTTAATACATTTAGCAACAGGATTCACTTTAAAAATAATTTTAGAAAATAAGTTATGAATTAAGTGGCCGAAATGCTTCTCTGCATAATATTCCAATTTAACAGATTCAAAAGGGAAAACTATTGATGCCAAAATGATCTACATGAGAAGGGCTTTGTAACGGTATAAAGTTTGTTAAATTTGGACTTATGGTTTGAAAGTTATGAATTTTTGAAGTTTGATTTGATTTCTGCTTTTTAAACATTTATTTAATTTACGGATTAATCTCATCCGTCCGATCTAACTTACGCGGACACACGGGATTAATCGATACCGGTTCGTAATTAAAATAAATAGCAGCCGATGGATCTAGATCCAACGGCCCTGGATCTATGCGACCTAAAGTGGGCGGCGCAGTTCACCGGAGTTGTCTTCGGCCGCCGCAGCGCCATGCGTGCCGTGCACGGACTGAAGTAAAAAGAGAGAGTTGGCAGTGGCGTTAGTACCAGAGGGAGGAGGAGGGCGAGGCGGGGCTGCTGGCGTGGTCGCGGACGGCGGGGGAGCTCTTCTCCTCCGGCAATTGCTCGCCAGAGTTGCGGCAGCGGGTGGTGGTTTCGGCCGAGCACGTAGTCGACGTTCGGACGCGCCTGGGTCCGTGCGACCTTGTCAAAGAGGTGCGCCAGTGTGAACGGGAGCACGAGGTGCCGGAGAGAGGTAAAGAGGGGAGCGGGGCTCACCGGAATCGGCGACGAACGGCGGCGGCCGAGGCGCGATTTGTGCACGGCGTCCGGGCAGCCTGGGGGCGCTCTAGTTCGTCTCTGCGAGGGCAAAAGGAGGCCGTGGGCGGGGGTCTTAAAGGGGGTGGTCAGCGCGCCAGAGCGGGCACAGGGGAGTGGGGATGGTGGAAGACGTGGGCGACGGCGTCGCGGTCATGGCGTCGTGGGCGCGAGGCGGTTGGAGGAAGGGGACGACTGACGGGTGGGGCCCGTCGGTCAGTGACAGAAGGGGCGAGGGAACGGGCTGGGCCGCTGCTGGGCTCGGCGCATAGCACGCGCGGTAGTTAGGCACTGGGCCGGCTGGGCTGGTCCGGTTAACAATCTTTTTTCTTTCTTTCTTTTTCTTTTCTGTTTTTCTTATTTCTTTCATAACTTTTGTTTTATTTATCCAAATAACTTCAAACAAATTTCTACAAATTTCTAAAATCCATGTCTTTCTTTTAAAACATTCAAACACATGTTTTCAATATATTTCATATTATAAACTTTTAAAAGAACATAATTTGACACTTTTGTAGAATTTAAAATAGAGTTTTAATAAAGAATTTGTGTCATAATATAATCAACAAAATGTCATAAATACATAGGTTTAAAATAAGAATTTCAAATCCATTTTCAAAATTAAATACTTGAATCAAATCTATATTGGAAAATAGGAAAATGTTCCAAATAGTTTTATGACTATAAATATTGACCTAGGGTTCATTAAGAATCCAAATGTAATGCTTTTGAATTAAAAAAAAATTATCCAAAACATTTCTGAAATAGGCATACTTTACATAATATAAGGTAAATAAGTATTTAGAATATTTAATTATGGCTCATCACTCAAGTTTGAAAACAAAGTTTACTTGATTCTACTAATGTCATAAATCTTTTGTATAATTCAATAAAACCCCTTTTGTTTAGTGTTCTTGCATTTGATGATTTTATTTTTAAATAAGAAATAAAAGTTTTAAATTTTAGTGATCTTTAAACATTCCCAAAATTTTGGGATGTTACAGACTACCACCCTTAAAAGGAATCTCGTCCCGAGATTCGAAGAGGCTAGAAAGAAAGATGGGTTTGGATATCTGGGTTTAGGAGAGTTGGGTGGGCTACCACCCTTAAATGGAACTTCTGTTGGTTGTCCAAGACTCCTGTTTCCACCGTCGAGGTAACTCAGGTGAGATGGCTATATCATTAGTCTTTCAGTTATGTTTCGTCATCCTTGATTCAGATATATAGCATGAACTAGTATTTGAGAAATATTTGCGCTGAAATTTAACTAATTAAGGACTTACTTTTCACCACTTCGCGCTCCTCGAATACTTCTTCCACATTGACATGATTCACATATCCTTTCTGGAATGGGTTTGGCTTGTTCCCATTGTTGTTTCCAGCATTCTTCTTCTTTTCTGGACAGTCTGCGGCGTAGTGCCCCAGTTTCTTGCAATTATAGCACAACACCTGACTAATATCTTTCTTGACGGATTGATTTTGGTGATAAAGACCATTGTTCTCTTCATGGTTGTGCCCATTGCTTTTGTAGTCACCATTGCTTCCCTTAAATCCTCCACTTTGGTTATGATTACCGTCTTCATGTTTGTGGAAGTGGTAATCACCAATTCCCTCATAATAAATGTGTCTCTTGTGCGAAGGTTCAGAGTGGTACTTGCTTGAGTTATGCTTCCTCTTTCTATTTTCGGCTTGTATCTGTTTGTTCTCTAAGATAGTGGCCTTGTCGAGCAGTGACTGGTAGTTGGGTGTGTAGACGACTGACAATTGAATGGCTAACTCATCATTCAGTCCATCCAAGAATTTCTCCTTCCTCTTGGCATCTGTGTCAACATCGTCTGGCGCGTAGCGTGCTAGATTGTTGAAATCCTCTATATATCCAGCAACCGTGCGGTTTCCTTGATGCAGATTGCGGAATTCTCTTTTCTTCAAACTCACCACACCAGTTGATATGTGTGCAGTACGGAAACCTTCTTGGAACATCTCCCAGGTGACATCCTCAATTGGGTGAGTGATCTGATAGTTGTCCCACCAGCTGGCTGCAGGTCCTTCTAGCAGATATGCCGCAAACCTGACCTTCTCTGCGTCTGTGCACCCAATGGTTACCAGATTCTTATTCACCGAGCGTAACCAGTCATCTGCTACAACTGGCTCTGAGGCGCTAGTGAATGTTGCTGGTCGCAACCTCAGAAATCGGGTGAGCATGTCCACTTGAGGGGGTGGTGGTGGGGGTGGGTTGTTATTGTTGTTGTTGTTGTTCGCTAAGATCTGTGTCAACACTTGCATCATCTGGGTCAACACCTGTTGAATCCCATTGTTGTCGTTATCATTGTCGTCTTCATTGTTGTTGTTGCGGGTTTCTCGATGAGGAGGCATCTGTTGGTTTAGCATAGATAAGCAGAGATAGAGAGATCTAAGAGGAGAAAACCCTACCCTCACAAACAAACATGACAAATGAAACACAACAAACATTCATAAAACAACATCCTAATAAACCAATCAACAAGATTCAACCACAAACAAGAAATTAATCTAGTATCGACATACAACCAAAGTTGGTATGTACAATACACTAACACGATATCGTTGTTCAAATTAAATGGTGGTCTCTAGTCTAACTCCTTGTTGAGTGCTTCAGGTTCTTCCACTTATTGGATATCTTCAAACTGTTTGCCGAATCCTGGTTCTTCAATGGTCTTCCACATAGTGATTCGTATTGATATTGAGAAATCCATATGGGGTATTAGACTCAGACTTCAAGAACATGGTCTTCTAGACAAGAGGAGATATTTTCAGAAGGTTGATAGTAGACGAGAGTATAAGAAAAAGGAAAAAATAAAAAATATATGTTTATTTTAGAAATCTGAATAAAATAGATTTTCAATTCTATGGTCAAAACCTATTTCTATCCAAACCTAGGGTCACGAACCTACAGGCAACACAGTGCTCTGATACCATCTGTAAAGGCCCCCCTTTTATTATAAGGTAGGGACCTCCTGTGTATCGTGCTAGTCCCTGGATCGACTTGCTAGCACACACAGTTTAAGATGAAATACCATAACATTGCATCAATATTCATTACACGATGATCCATTAATAAAAGGGTTCGATACAAGGTGCATACCTCAGAGCTAGCTCAACCCAAAGTAAACACACAACGGAAAGCAAATGGATAAAGTGAGCTCCATCTTCATCATGTGCCACAGGCAAGGCATGTTGGTTGGAGACTCGCGACCCTATCAATCCTTACTCCTTGTCAGACGGACCTGCAACGGTGAGTTACAGCCTAGATTCATTGGGTCGGCACAATTGAATTGTGGTGGCAAGATTCACTAAGAATATTTTAAACAATTTTATTGGTTCTATGCAAATTATTTAATATCGTTCACGTAATAAACTCCGAGTTATTTCCAACCCTTGTTAGGACACAATGTTCACGTGGTGTTTCTACTCTTTTCTAAAAGATATCTCCGAGTACTCCTTCACTCCAATTTCCAATCCATTTCAAATGACACACCATATCTCCGGGGAAACAATGCCGTTTTCATACACCAGGACCTTGTGGTACTCATCGCCTCTTGTGAAGATGCACCGTGACTCCGTGGTAATCTACGTAGTTTCAAATGACACACCATGTCTCCGGGGTGGCCAGATCATCATCGCCGTTTGTGAGGATGCACCGTGACTGTCGGCCCAGTGGGATCCAGGGTGTGCAGAGCCCACTCTCCACAGCCCTCACACGCGATAGAGTCGATGAAACGACTAAGGACCAAGCAAAACGCTTGGAGAGACCCTCGAGAGGAAAAGCCCTCGAGAGGGCTGAAGGGGGCAGCGCAGGCCTGAAGAGGCCCCTCCCGAGGCTGCCCCTCTACAGGGCCCTCTCCCCTGGAGAGGGGGCAACGCGAATCCCTCCCCAAGGCCGCCAGGCCCTATGGAGATACTTCGCTACGAAGCAACCGCTGCAAGGCGCACATGGCCACTGCCGCGCCGCAGAGTGACGCGCGCGTCTGCGCGCGATGACGACGGCGCCGCAGTTCCGTTTTGGTGATTAAAGGAGTCAACAAAGCTGTGTCCCCTGCGCCGGCTTACGAGGGTTTCCTCTTTGGTGATAAAGCAGTTGGCCGGCGCTACGCTCCAAGGACGACGTCACCGTGGGCACCCCCACGATCTCTGCAGCACCGGCTGGCCGTCCTGCGTGGACGGTGGCTTTCTGGCGTCACGAGCAGGCTTTACGACCATGGACCGAGTCCATGGACAACCCAGCCGCGGTGCACCCCACTCCTCCGTGCCGTCACCATGTGGGAACCCTTCCACTGCGCAGGTTGCAAGGATGAGGCCCGAGGCACCTATAAAAGGAGAGGGAACCCCTCCGTAGCGAGGGATCGATCGATCAATCGACTACCGGCACCATAGCTTAACCTAGCTCAGCAAACTCGAGGAGGAAGAAGACCTCAGCTTCCCTCTTTGAGCTCTGCGCTGCCGCAAGCGAGCCCTCGGCAAGCTCATTGTACTGTACCCTCTACAATGCAATTCAGACAAGCAGGAGTAGCGGTTTTACCTCCTCCAGAGGGCCGTGAACCTGGGTACGGGTTGGTGTTGTCTCTGTCGTGCTTTCCCTCTCCGAGCTCGTCGAGCATCGTCGCCGGGCCGGTTGAGGGTTGTAGACCAACGTGTTCAGTCCCCTCCACGAACTTCTCCCCAGAGAGTGACTATCCCTAGCTTCGTGGGAATCACACCTCGACAGTGACTCCGTAGTGATCCACGTAGTTTCAAATGACACACCATGACTCCGGGGTGGCCAGATCATCATCGCCGTTTGTGAGGATGCACCGTGACTCCGTGGTGATCCACGTCGTTCCGAAGGACACACCGTGACTCCGTGCTGGCCAGATCGTTTAGAGACACCGTGACTCCGTGGTGCTCATCGCCGTTTGTGAGGATGCACCGTGACTCCGTGGTGATGCACGTCATTTCAAATGACACACCGTGACTCCGTGGTGGCCAGATCGTTTAGAGACACCGTCACTCCGTGGTGCTCATCGCCGTTTGTGAGGATGCACCGTGACTCCGTGGTGATCCACGTCGTTTCACATGACACACCGTGACTCCGTGGTGGCCAGATCGTTTAGAGACACCGTGACTCCGTGGTGCTCATCGCCGTTTGTGAGGATGCACCGTGACTCCGTGGTGATCCACGTCGTTTCAAATGACACACCGTGACTCCGTGGTGGCCAAATCTTTTCTAAGGACGAAGTTGTGGTGTTCCTAAACATATCTAGCTAGCATAGCTACTCAAACAACATCACGTTATCAACAAGGATTTCGAGCCAAGTAAATCATGTGACTATCCTACCTGGTTTCATTTCATCAATGAACGTGATAGTTCATCCTATTCAAGCATTGTACCATAACATTTAACTGCTCATGAAGGTTACTTGTAAAATTATCAAAGTGAACTTGCCTTGTCAACCGCGAGTGTAAGCTGAATTATCACAGCAACAGGAATGGCGCTCCAGACAATCTAACAATGGATAACACCAAATCAATACACAATCCACACATTAACAATACAGAGAAGACATGATATGTATGTTTGTATGCGAGCAAATACAACTCCTAAATTGATCTATTTCACTTTATTTATTCTCTGATTGCTAAAATGATGCATGATGATATGGGCAATATTTAATGACATATTATTATTTGAAAACATTTTTAAATCACTAGAGTGATTAGCATGTGAAATTGATACTTCTGTAATTTATTGCTCAACCAAATTATGTTTTATGTTCTATGGACATAGAATGTAATTTAATACATTTAGCAACAGGATTCACTTTAAAAATAATTTTAGAAAATAAGTTATGAATTAAGTGGCCGAAATGCTTCTCTGCATAATATTCCAATTTGACAGATTCAAAAGGGAAAACTATTTATGCCAAAATGATCTACATGAGAAGGGCTTTGTAACGGTATAAAGTTTGTTAAATTTGGACTTATGGTTTGAAAGTTATGAATTTTTGAAGTTTGATTTGATTTCTGCTTTTTAAACATTTATTTAATTTACGGATTAATCTCATCCGTCCGATCTAACTTACGCGGACGCACGGGATTAATCGATACCGGTTCGTAATTAAAATAAATAGCAGCCGATGGATCTAGATCCAACGGCCCTGGATCTATGCGACCTAAAGTGGGCGGCGCAGTTCACCGGAGTTGTCTCTGGCCGCGGCGGCGCCATGCGTGCCGTGCACGGACTCAAGTAAAAAGAGAGAGTTGGCAGTGGGGTTAGTACCAGAGGGAGGAGGAGGGCGAGGCGGGGCTGCTGGCGTGGTCGCGGACGGCGGGGGAGCTCTTCTCCTCCGGCAATTGCTCGCCGGATGTGCGGCAGCGGGCGGTGGTTTCGGCCGAGCACGCAGTCGACGTTTGGACGCGCCTGGGTCCGTGCGACCTTGTCAAAGAGGTGCGCCGGTGTGAACGGGAGCACGAGGTGCCGGAGAGAGGTGAAGAGGGGAGCGGGGCTCATCGGAATCAGCGACGAACGGCGGCGGCCGAGGCGCGATTTGTGCACGGCGTCCGGGCAGCCTGGGGGCGCTCTAGTTCGTCTCTGCGAGGGGAAAAGGAGGCCGTGGGCGGGGGTCTTAAAGGGGGTGGTCAGCGTGCCAGAGTGGGCACGGGGGAGTGGGGATGGTGGAAGACGTGGGCGACGGCGTCGCGGTCATGGCGTCGTGGGCGTGAGGCGGTTGGAGGAAGGGGACGACTGACGGGTGGGGCCCGTCGGTCAGTGAGAAAAGGGGCGAGGGAACGGGCTGGGCCGCTGCTGGGCTCGGCGCATAGCACGCGCGGTAGTTAGGCGCTGGGCCGGCTGGGCTGGTCCGGCTAACACTCTTTTTTTTTTCCTTTCTTTTTCTTTTCTGTTTTTCTTATTTCTTTCATAACTTTTGTTTTATTTATCCAAATAACTTCAAACAAATTTCTACAAATTTGTAAAATCCATGTCTTTCTTTTAAAACATTCAAACACATGTTTTCTTTCATATTATAAACTTTTAAAAGAACATAATTTGACACTTTTGTAGAATTTAAAATAGAGTTTTAATAAAGAATTTGTGTCATAATATAATCAACAAAATGTCATAAATACATAGGATTAAAATAAGAATTTCAAATCCATTCTCGAAATTAAATACTTGAATCAAATCTATATTGGAAAATAGGAAAATGTTCCAAATAGTTTTATGACTATAAATATTGACCTAGGGTTCATTAAGAATCCAAATGTAATGCTTTTGAATTAAAAAAAATTATCCAAAACATTTCTGAAATAGGCGTACTTTACATAATATAAGGTAAATAAGTATTTAGAATATTTAATTATAGCTCATCACTCAAGTTTGAAAACAAAGTTTACTTGATTCTACTAATGTCATAAATCTTTTGTATAATTCAATAAAATCCCTTTTGTTTAGTGTTCTTGCATTTGATGATTTTATTTTTAATAAGAAATAAAAGTTTTAAATTTTAGTGATCTTTAAACATTCCCAAAATTTTGGGATGTTACAACGAGCCTTGCCTAATTTAATGAACTATTTGAATTACACGTATACCATCACTAACCTAACGTATCTAACTATAGAGCAGCATCTAACACTAGTTTGTCGTGTGGCTTATCAACTAACCTACTCAAGACCTACCAATCCGAGCAAAGAAAATAGATGCCAACGGAAGTCTCACTTCCAGATGGCAACACGAAGGACTCCAAGATCGGGAAGAGCCACTACTTTTCGAAGATTTTGTGACGCCCTCAAGACGTGTCGTGCAAAGAAGCTCGACGTCAGCATCAATGAAGACAGCCAGCTTTGAAGATCGTCTACATGAAGATGTACCGCAAAGCAAGAGTCATCAGTGCCTTCTATGCGCTAACCTTATTATCTCAACTAGGCCCGACTAGAGTAACATGGAAGTAGTACCTTCACTAATCTTTTAGGCTAACTTAGGTGCAATCGACCCTTGAAGGCTATTGGGAAGCATCATGAAGCCCAAGAACCAAGGAAGTCTTCATCCACTGCTAAACCGAAGGTGGGCACAATAGAAGACATCATATCCAGTAGGACACCAAGAGCGACGAAAAGCCCGAAGACTTTTGCAGTTGACGACACCCACCACCAAGCAAGTTTAGACGTCTTTAGTAGCTCGAAGCACCCTTTGACTTATTAGTAAAAAAATCGGAGAGAGTCAAGTCTACGGACCTGGCACCCTTGTGAGGCATGAAAACTGTTGACTTGTGTTTATCTGCTAACCCCTCAAGACTGCAACATCTGTACAAGTGTCTACATCAACCCCCAAGAACCGAGGAGCTACGACCAAGGTGAAGATCGTCATGATACTCAAGACCAACTACACCTTGAAGCCGACATCAACTTTTACCATCAACATCAACCCTTCAAGGCCCCTTTTTAAGGGGGGAAGACGTATGCTAGTTTTATTAGGAAGCTTTGACAAGTTGTTCTTTGCGCCCCCAACCCTGGAGCATTTGAAGTCAACTCAACAAGAACCCTACATCAGCATCGACCAACATGTCAACCTCTTCAGCGAGGACCCAAGTCTTCCAGAAGAAATCAGACGCCGCATCGACAAGGAATTCTCAGTCGAGAAGCAACAACATCGGAAGATGAAGGAGCATCAAACCCCTTAACCTTGCACTCTCTTAGTACCCGCTTAGGAATCTCGGGACGAGATTCTTTTAAGGGGGGAAGGTCTGTAACGTCCCAAATTTTGGAAGCAAGAAAAACTTAGTTATAGAAGACCCAAAATTTAGGACCGTCAATTGTTTTTTGAAATATCTTACTAATGGATGTGCTTTACTCTTGTTTGCTTTGTTTATCATGTTGTGGGTTGTGTTTGTGTTGTTAGCCTCCCTAATTATCAACCCTTGAGACTCAACCTAATTATGATATGGCCTCTGAGATCAATGTTATGACAAGTAAAATAGTCCACATATCTTATCCTATCTTATTTTTAACAAACTATATTTACCACGATGTTTTGATTTTAGCAATTACCCCAAAGACCAATTATTTGAGAAAATAAAAGTATTTCCAAAAGTTATATGTTTGCAAAACCATGGAGGACTATATAATAAGTCCTAATGTAACTTTAAGTATGTTGTGTTGCAAGCATTAGTAACTCTTATTTCAAAAACTCTTAATTCAACATTCTTTTGGAACTTGGTTGTTTACCCAAATGCTTGTGGTTCTCCCTATTGGGTTTGTGTTTGAATTGCTTGACTTGAGTTTGTTACTTTATGAGTGTTCTTATGGTGATTGATTGTAGCAACATTTGATGCACATGATTTGATTTGGTATCTAAATGTTTGTTTTGCTTGTCTTACTTGAGTGGAACGTATTACCTCTTGTAGAATTGTTTTGTGTTGATATTTACAAAATTTCTATTTTTCATAGAGAGAAAATATATCTTCACTGCTATTAACTTTTAGCATTTCTAGAGCATGACAACTAGAGTTGATTTTGTTCAAGTTGGAAATGCAACTCACCTAACCTCGTCCTTACCATCTCTACTACTCATAAATTACATTTCTTAAAGTTTTAAGAGTTGTTTGATCACAAATCCATGCTTGTTTTGAGTGCTAGTTTATAAGGTGACCATATGTGTTTTATTAGTTAGCCTTTTCCCATTTTCTTATCTAGTGGTTGTTAAACCCTTTTGACCTAATCTCTGTAGCCAAGTACTACAACTATGCCCCTTCTAATCAACCCACCTTGTCTCATAATTTTCTAGCCAAAGGATTGACTAATCCATCTTATCATTGTGGCCTAATCAAATAAGCCCCAATGCCATCTATATCTAAAACCAACACCCCCCCCTCCTCATACTCTGATCTTAGATGTGCATTGTACCCCCATACCCCTAGAAAACCCTTAGGACGACCATGTCAAACCCTAGCCCTGCCTTTTTCCTTGTCGTTTTCTTCTTGGCATTCTGTCGAACACCCTGGGGGCAGGAGAAGCCACTCCATTACTCCACCCCCTATAACAGTGCTGCGACGTCCACTAGCCTCCAAGACGAGCCCCTGTGCCCTCATGATGGTCTCCACCGCCTCCCCGAGCCAATCCCGCAGCCCCTGCCCTCTCTCTCTCTTTTTGCTCATGCCTGTGACACCCGAGTCGGCCACCCTCACTCGTTTTAGCACCCAGCGCCTCTCTCTCCATCTCCCACCTTGCCATTCCTGCTCCTCTCACTCTCCTTCATCACCCAGCGAGAGCCCGTGCAAGCTCCAGCTTGGGCACGGCCAGGAACCGCCGAAAACCGCCGCTCGGCCCCGAGTTCTTCCGAGCACGCTCGCCACCATTTCCTCCTCTCTCTACTCTCTCTCGTTGCTCTAGCACTCTCCCCTCTCCTCGATTTACCTCTGAGACATCCTCTTTGCTTTGCAGGAGCTCCGGTGTCTTCGTACCGTGCCCGTGTCCGCCGCGGGCGCCGTCGTGTTCACCAGCGTTCCAGAGCACGCCGAGAGAACCGAGCCCACCCCTGTACTTCCCCGAGTCTCCGCATCCGTCCCCGACCCACTCCGCGACCTCCCTCGAGCCCTGGGTGAGCCTCCCGAGCTTAGCTCGATTTCTAGGTTTTCCGCCCGTTTCTGCCCGTCGGGAGGAAGAAGACAAGCGGAGGCCGTCCGATCCGTGATCCACGGCCCCCTTTGAAACCCCCTCCTTCTAATCTTGGCCGTCCGTCGCGGGATCGATGGTCGCTTGCCCCTTGGCCAGCGCGTGCCCGCAGATGGGCCGGCTCGGCACTGTGCTGCCCGGGTCTGCTCAGATCTGGCCCTTGTAGCATGTTTTTTTTTAAATGTTTATTCTGTTTATTTTTCCTGTGAATCTAGCTGTTTGGATTAATTCGATTGTGGCAGATCTGTGCATGCAAATTAGTTGGAACAAATTTTGTAGCATACATAGGTGCTTTCTTAACCATGTGGCACAAGTCTTTCTCAAAAATGTGTTTGCATATGTGTTCTATGATTCATATAGAAAAAAGTATAATTGTCACCATTTATTTAATAACTTGAGTTCTATAGGTCCCAAATCTTGCAAACTTTGGTTCTATGGAAAGCCAGAGAGTATACCTATCTATATATATAATCCATGCATGAAGGAGAGTTGTGAAACAAAAGTTCTATTAAGTTTAAGATTAACCACAGTAGCATTTTGATGATTTTTAATTCATTATTAAAAATACTTTTGGGAGTAAATCCAATTGCATGTGGTATATATGAGTAGTAGCTATCATGTACTAGCTTGGTAAATTTTTGCAACTTATATTCTGCACATAGTGGATTATTTTCTAAAAACAGTGGGTTATTACACTTTAAAATGGAGATTTTTATTTTCTGTTATTTGTATGTGTCTAGTTTTAATTGTTTGTGTTAGATATGTTTGTGCAAAGTTATTAGGAGTATTTTTGTGGACTAGAGTTGTGTTTTCTTTAACATGCAGTGCTAGTTTCATACAAAAATGGATGATAATTTGCCCTGAACATATTAGCTAGTAAAATGCATTTTTTCCACCTTAAATAGGATATCTTGAGCTAGGAGCATCCAAATGAAGTGAATCCAATTTCTACAGAAAGCCTAAGTCAGTACCTATCCATAGAAATTAACTTTGCATGCATGAGATTCCTAAAACAGGAACCACAATCTTTTTGGTTTTGAGACCAGTAGCATTTGGGTGATTTTTAATCCCTGTTTAGTAATAGCTTTTGATGCAAATCCAATTTTCATGGCTTCCTATAGTTACTAGGGGTACTGTGGTAGAAGGATTTATTTTTCTCAACATTATTTTAATAGCTATGCATTTTATCCCAAAACAGCAACTTGTTAACTAATACTAGTCTTAAGTCAATCCCCTGTTTTAGTAATTTAAATTGTGTGTATGTTCTTAATCAAGTTATAGTCCAGAACCTTACCTTAAAACATAATAACTTGGTTTAAAGACTTTAATAGTGTTGTGGTGCATCTCTTGTTCGTGTTTAACATAATCCACCTTGTACCCTAAGAATGGCACCAAGTGTTTCCATATGCTTTGTATGTGGTTATGTTTATGTGTTTGATTGTTATCCAGTAGATGGTTGTGTTTTTTAATGCTTGTTGTTTGCTTGTTTATTTTAGATTGTTGTCAACACGCTCCTTTGCAGTAATGTTTGTGGTGTTCTATTAAATAACTCACCTGCATCCTTTTAGCTCTTTATCAACAACTTGTGTAAGCAGTGGTGTTAACCTTTATTGGTTGATTAACTACTTAATAGTATGTGTTCCTAGAGCTAGCAATATGCTTGCATGTGGGTGTGCTTAATAATAGAGATGATGCTTGCATATTAGGATACTTTTGTCTGGAGTACTTCCTGATCTAGTAAGACACTTTTGTCTGAAGTATTTCCTGAACTAGTGTAGCACTCCATGTTTAATGACCTAGTCACCCTAAGGAGAGTTTTACCTTACTGTGTATTCAAACTACCCATTTCACAATTAGGGTTGTTGTGTATATTTTCTTAGGTGTGTTATTGTTTGTCTTAGCTATATGGATTTGTTGCTTGTTGTTGCTTAACTAAGTGAATTGCTTGCCTTTGATTGTTAGTTTAGTGTTTGGTGCAATGCTTGGTGTTTGTTATGTCCTTGTGGCATTGTCTTGTATTTTTAGTGTTGTTCTTTTTCCTGTTTACGACGTTAGATACGATCGGGAAGGAATGGGAAGCAAGGAGTGAACTCAAGGAAACATCAAGATCAAGACCATGGACATATTGCTGAGCCAGGCAAGCCACCTCCCCACTATAATGAATCATATTATTTTACCAAGCATGTTTTGTTTTCAAAATAAAATAATGCATGTTTTACTTCTTTTGTGGCATCTTGCCACCCGAAAACTATTTTACAAAATATTGTTTGGCCAAAGTTATCCATTAGATTATAATAGGTGTTAAGGAAATAAGTATTCACTTTATGCACCTTGTTGTTGAAGGAGCTATAAAGAAAATCATACTTTTCTAGTAGTATAGCCCTATGTTCTTACCTCAAAATCTTAGGATGGGAACCTGTTTTGATGAAAACGTTTTCGGAGAAAACCCGAGTTGCTGGAGGCAATCGGCGAGAAAGATATGTTTTATGAAAACCCGAGATGCTGGGATCATTCGGAGATTTAGATGAAAACCCGAGCTGTTGGGAGCTGTCGGAGATGAAGGTTTAATTTCGAAGTCCCTGCTGCCGCCCGAACAACTACCCCGTGCAACCACATTACCAGACATGGGTAGGGCTTAGCCGGAAGCTTGTTTTCTTTAGTACGGAGGATCTCATACTCTATAAGGGTGAAGCCCTTGAAGCCGGGTTGTCGTCTTTATGAGGCAATACACAAGCGGAGGGACCCACAGCCGGACGATTACGTTTGGTCCCCTGCCGTGGCGGTGTGGCGTCCCAAGAGAGACCAGGGGTCTAGAGGAGCACACGGTGCCGGGGGGAACAAACCTATCGGGAGTCCTCTGTACTAGGGCAGACATAGTGGAAAGCTTTGATCGTGTTATCCGGACCCCTGCATACGGTCGTATGACGGGCCGTGGCAGACACGGCGGAATGACCGATTGGTGTGGGTAAAGTGCGCAACCTCTACAGAGTGTACATCTATTCGAATAGCCGTGTCCGCGGTCATGGACGGTTGCAAAGGCCACACTGGGCGACTGGAGAAAGAAGTTGTTTTTCAAGAAAAGTGTTTTGGTGAAACAAGGAGGTACCTGGGAGGTACAGGAGTTGAGTGAGGATGGTTGGTCTCGGGGAGACAATCAGTCCGATCTCAAGGAAGGAAAAAGGGGTATCCCCATCCTAGTGTTTCTCCAAAGTTTTACAAAAGTGTTTCAAAAACTTGGAGATGGTACATGCTATTTCTACAAGAGAGATTTCTGTCTCTAAAAGTTTTCTTCAACAAAGATACAGAGATGTTGTAATCTCTATATCGAAAGCATCTTTGCGAAAACTAAACCCTCTAGTTGTAAATAGCAGCTATCCCAGTTTTCGAAAATTCTTTTATTGCATTACCATGAAAACTTAAGCCTTGATGTGGTATTGCGAGTACGTAATTGTACTCATATGGCTGTGTCCCTGGATATTCAAACGTCCAGATTTCAATGAGGAGAGGTGCGACGAGGACGAGGAGTACGCCGACGACTACGCCAGCTGAGTGTCACCGGTCAACTGCTCTGTGGGAATGCGTCTAGTTGTGACGAGGGCCGACGCTAGCCGCAAGCTTCCGCTTTATCGTAGTTAATCTCGTCCTGTGTGACGATGATTGCAGACTTGGTCATGTGACCACCTATTTATGTAAGTCTTGTATTATTCGGTTTGAATGATGTAACTTCGTATACCATGTTGGTTATGTGATCACGATGCACTGATCATTGGGATCGTGATCTGTTTACATAACGTGGGCATCTCGGACTGGTAGTCTGAGGGGTCCTTACAGACTTGGTATCAGAGCCATCGTTGACCTTAGGAGACCTTAGTTAGCATGGTCGTTAGCTTAGGAAGGAAATATTTTGGTAAAAACTATTTCTACAAAAATCTATTTTCTTCTAGGTAAGCCTAGTATGGTTTCCACTCCTCACCTATTCTCCAAAATATCTTGACCTTACCTCTCTAATTTAAAGTCTTTCAAAAATACTTTTCTCTACTATCTTGTCCCTATTCAAAGCTTGAGTAGACTTGACGAAAAACCCAAATGAGACCTAAGTAACTAGTACCCAGAAGGCGAAGTTCAGTCTCAAGATTTCAATATACGACATCGAGGTGGTCGTCAAGAGAAGAAACAAGCTACAAAGCAACCCTTGCTTGCCGGAGCAATCTCACTGTCAAGACTTCAACCTCAACATTGTTACTCTAGTTGCAACCCCGACAATCTCAAGCCTTCCGGCGAGAACCGAAGGTGATGAAATAAGGAATTCAGCAACCGGGTGACCCAAAAACCCATAGGATAATGTAGGATATGACCCTTGGTTGGATTAGCCGACTACCACGATTGTTAAGTGCCCCTTCGGTACTATAGGTGTCTTGTGTGCTCTTTTGCAGGTATGCTTTTTGTTGGTGTGTGTGTGTCTTGTTTGTGTACTTGCTGTTGATGTGTTGTTTTTGTGGTATGTTTCACAAGCACGCCCTGTCGGCAACACATTTTTTACACATACTTAAATCTTGTTAAACATCTTTTTGCCTCCGCACAATAACCTTTTTGACTTATAAACTTGTCTTGGAAACCATTCTAAAATGCTTTCCCTCTGATCTAAAACTTCAACATGTGAGAGTTTTTAACTACACTTGATACAAAGGACCACCCAAAGAAAGCCATCCCCGCAATGTGACGAGCCTTGCCTAGTCAATAAAGTAGCTTCATTATAAGCCAGTTTTGAAAGGGCTTTGTCTAGTCCTTCATCTTGAAGTTGCAAGCCTTAAATATCATAACTAATGGAAGCAACGGACTTATTCAACTCTTTTATCATGGTATTATGACTATTAACTTGTTCCATAAGAATTTTATTAGCTTCAAAATTATAATTACTTGGTGGCATAGGCTTCCATTTATTATCATTATTACCAGGATATGGAACAAAAGGACGGGTGTTTGGAACATATGGAGGTTTATTATAGGAGTCATAATTATTGTTACCAAACCCACTATTACCATATCTAACAAAGTTAACATCAACATTCTCAGGATTATTACCAACTAGTTCTTGCAAAGGGACATTTTCAATATTTTGTTTATTAATGAAAGCAAGAATAGTGTCCATTTTAGATGACAAATCACTAGTTTCTTCTATGGAGTTTACTTTCTTAGGGGGATTAGGTGCTCTTTGAGTATTCCATTGACTACAATTTTGCAAAATGCTCTCTACGATGTTCTTAGCTTCTACTATAGTTTTTCCCATAAAAGCCCCTCCAGCAGTAGAATCAAGAATATTTCTAGACATGTAATTTAGACCATTGTAAAAAGAATGTAGTATGGTCCATTCGTTAACTATTTGTGATAACCGCTTGGCTCCATGAAATCCAGCTTTCACTAGTTGGGAAAGGGTCATCTGTGGCGCACCAAATAGGGCATTCTGTGGCGCACCCAGGAAAATGGGGGGTGCGCCACAGAATTCTCGCCACTAAATTGTAATTCTGTGGCGCACCGGTCTGGTGCGCCACAGGAAGTCCCAAATTTCTGTGGCGCACCCAGCACAGTGCGCCACATAATTGCATGCGCCACTGAAATAAATTCCATGCGCCACAGAAAAATTTACAGGAATTTTCGATTTATTTTTCCTGCTGTACAAATATAGGTATATTTACAGATATATTAACGAAAATACAAAGAAGTCTTATTACTACAATTAGTAGAGAAGTCTTATTATTACAATTAGTAGAGAAGTATTATTATTACAATTAGTAGAGAAGTTTTATTATTACAAAGTAGCTAGAACCTAAACAAGATAGAAGCTAAGCTATAACAAGTCGCACGAGTAAACTACTCGTCGTCGGAGCTGGTGTTATAGAAGAAGTCGGACCACCTATCATCATCAGTGTCCCAGTGATCCTTGGCCTCTCTCTGGGCGGCCTCCCGACGGCGGCGCCGGTCTGCCCTCTTTTGCTCTCTTCGGTTCCTGAAAAATTCCAACTCGTCGGCGACGTCGCCCGGGAAGTCCTCCCTCCGCCGGCGCATCAGCTCCTCGTCGTGCTGGGCGGTGGCGATCCGGCGCTGCACCTGGCGGTGGCGGTGACGATCTTCGTCGGTGAGAAGGGTTGGCCGTGGCGCGAGGAACTCCGCCTCCACGATGTCGTGGCAGTCCGGGAAGTTTAGCTCGCTCCGTGGGCGCTGAAAACGCCACGCGACCGCGTCGTACGCGCGCGCTGCCTGCTCCGGCGTGGCGTACGTCCCGAGCGTCTGCCGAAATCCGCCGACGCGGATTTCAGCGTAGTAGGTGCCGTTGGGCCGCTCCCGAACAACGCGGAAGCCGGACGACACGTGGCGGCGCGGCGGCATCGTCTACATGCACAAGAGGAGGTTAAGCGGTTAGTAAATCACATTAAACTTGCTTAATGGTGACATGTAAATTAAAATTATGAGGCAGGAGACTTATATTAGCTAGAGACAAAACAAGATTCAAAAAATTTATGCCTCATACTTGGAAACACACATGGAATCCTGATAACCTTGTTGAACCAAGTAGGAGGCACACAACTTATATGTGTGCATGACACAAGGTTCAACAGACTATCAGGATATCATATAGTGCGCCACATTATTTTAATCATCGACATATCAAAAG
Source organism: Poa annua (assembly GCA_026929855.1). NCBI lineage: Eukaryota > Viridiplantae > Streptophyta > Magnoliopsida > Poales > Poaceae > Poa > Poa annua. Next base: position 62,130,750 of record CM049434.1, read on the forward strand.
ATGGTAAAATGCAAGTTAAAAAACACTCAACAAAAACAACAAGCAAGGCCTCATATGGAATTGCTTCAGGGACGGTGTGAGCGAACAACGTGGAATGAACACTGCATATATGTTCAGACAACATGGTTCACTCACACCTCCCTGAAGATGTAATGTGGAACCATCTAATCATCGGCCAAAAGTAGTCATCTTAGACTGAAAATCTAATAAACAAATTTTACAAATGAAATAGGGTCAACTAAAAATCTTGCCTCATACTTAGACGCCAAAAGTAGTCATCTTAGACTGAAAATTTAATAAACAAATTTTACAAATGAAATAGGGTCAACTGAAAATCTTGCCTCATACTTAGACTGGAAACACAAATGGTCCGAGATGGCGTTAGTGAGAGCCAGTGGGATGCAGAAAATGTGTATTCGTGCACATCACGGGTCGCATTCCACTAGCCCTCACTAACGCCACCTCTGGATCTCACGGTGTCACAGCATTTTAATCATCAGCATATCAAAAGATGGTAAAATGCAAGTTAAAATCACTCAACAAAAATAAGCAAGGCCTCATAATTAGAAGTGACACATGCTTCAGGGATGGAGCCAGTGAGATAGGTAGGATGCACGAGATCTGTGCACTCATGCATATCACAAGGCTCACTAGCCACACCCCTGGAACCCACTGTGTCATAACATTTTAATTATCGGCATATCAAAAGATGGTAAATAGTACAGAAGGTAAAATGCAAATTAAAAATCACTAAACAAAAGTACAGAAGGCCTCATATGGAATTGATCACACACATGAATTTCAGGGATGGTGTGAGCGAACAAAGTGGAATGACCATTGTATATATGTTTAGACAACATGGTTCACTCACACCTCCCTGAAGATGCAATGCGCAACCATCTGTTTAATCATCGGCCAAAAGTAAATAACCATAGAGGACAAGAAAACTACTAACAGTAAATAACCAAAGAGGACAAGAAAACTAATAACAGGACAAGAAAGTATTGCACAAATATGAGCATAAAACCAAGTGAACAAACAAATTTGAAGATGCAAACTAAGCACAGGAACAGAACATAACAGGCATTATAAACATATATTCACAAGCATATATATGCAACCAAACATGAATAGATCATCAATGTTCAAATTTGCCAATAGATATTAAATTCTAGAATTACTCTTAATTGATATTAAACATGAACAACATAAATTATCAATGTTCAAACATGAACAGATCATCAATGTACATGGTAATCAACCAATCCTCCAAACATATTAACTAGAAATGCTCAGAAATGGCAGGAACATTGGCACTGGCATTTTCACAAGCACCTTCGGTGCGGCCGGTAAGGGAGGGAGGAGGGGGGAGAGACAAGCACCTCGGTAAGGGAGGGAGGAGGAGGGAGGGGAGGTCGAGGGCGGTGTAGAGCTCGTCGCCGGTGACTCGGAGGGAGGGGAGCTGCGAGCCCGGTGGTCTTCTTCGTCGGCGGCAGCTCGAGGCCGAGCGCCACACGCGGCCAGGCGGGGAGGAAACGACGAAGCGGACGGCGTCGAGGCCGGGCGCGTTGGAGCGGCCGGTGGCGGCGGTTGGCGCGGTGGCGAGTTGCGGCGGCCGGTGGCGACGGTTGGCGCGGTGGCGAGTTGCGGCAGCGGAGATGCGAACTGGAGATGCGAACTGGGAGGAAGAGGCAGGCGTGGGGGCGGGCCCACATGTAAGTGGGGGCAAAGCAATTCTGTGGCGCATCCGCAGAGGGATGCGCCACAGAAAGTTAACATTTTGTGGCGCATGGTACTGGGGGATGCGCCACAGAATTCTTGTATTCTGTGGCGCATCGGCTGGGGGATGCGCCACAGAATTAGGTGGCCAACAAGTTTAAAAACGGTGTCTGTTGTATTATGACAATAACAGCCACATAGCCCAATGGTTTGCTTCTGACCTTTGTCTCACATTTTTTTCTTTTAAAAGCAATTATTTTTTGTTCAATTTAAATAAAGAACACAAACACATTTCTTGATATGCTTTTTCATTGTCTCACAAATAGTAGAACATTATTTTAGTCATGATTTAACCGGAGTTCATGGCGACGACCATAGTTGCCTACACGCGGTATACGTAGAGCATAACTGAGAAACGAGAGTACGTTAATAAGAACCGCAACATGCACATACACATACACAGACATATGCATGTTCGATAGAAAATTTCGGCATGACTTCTCCTAAAAGTAGGACATATGGGTGGTGCAAAAATTTGCCAAAATGGAAGTTAATCAACATTTCGGCAAGCATCCATGCACCACGCCGGCGCAAGCAATAACAAAAACAACAAACAAACATGCATAGGTGTCCACATACACCGATGGCCATACACCCGGCCATACATGATCGGTGGCCCATATATACACCGATGGCCATACACCGGTGGCCATACACACCGATGGTCATACACCGCAAGCATGCACACCACAACAAAAAGAGGAGGAGATATCTCACCTAGTAGATTGGAGCTCCTCCCGGGACCGTGATCGTGTGATGTGTGTTGGAGAGAATTTAGTGGACAAAAAGAGGAGGAGAGAGTATATATGGAGCCTCCCTACCTACTAACCAATCATCTATGGAACAAAATAGGTTTAACTAGAAGAAATGGAGAAAGAATGGGGAGAATTGGGTGAGAGTGAGGAGAAAAACGAGGTGTGTGAGAGAAGGGGAAAGGTTGCAAATGAATTTGAGATTTTAGTGCATTGAATGCTTTTGTGGTCCCAAGTTCCAATTTTGTGGCGCACCGAATATTCATTTTGTGGCGCACCAGGCCCATGCGCCACAGAAAAGCCACATTTTGTGGCGCATCGCGTGCGCCACAGAATGTGGCTTTTCTATGGCGCATGGGCCTGGTGCGCCACTGAATTGGCCTCGGATTTTGAAAATCATACTGGGTCGTGGGGTCCACAGGTATTCTGTGGCGCATGCTTCTGGGTGCGCCACAAAAAAAGGGAATTTCGTGGCGCATGGGCATGTAATGCGCCACAGATATCTATGGCGCACAGTTGGGGATGCGCGACTAAACAAATTCTGTGGCGCATGGCCTGTTTGGTGCGACACAGAATACCCCATTACCTATAAGCCTTTTCCTAGTAGTGTTTGTTGAAATACTCCTTTTGCCACGAATTGTTTGTATTGTTGCAATAGTTCATCGCCACAAAAAATTAGCCGTTGCGATAACTATATGTCGCCACCAAATTTTTCATGTTGCAATTTTCTATTACCACGTTTCGATAGTGGTTGCCATAAATTAATGCCACGAATAGGGGGTTTGTGGTGAAAGAGGTGTGCCCACGAAAAAGGGGTTGTTGCCATAGGGATTCGGTTATATTGCAACAATTACATGTTGCAACGGAATGGCATGCGCCATGAACTGGCTGTTGTTGGAATAAGCTATCACCACAAATGCCTATTGCCACAAATGGGCAATCGCCATGGGTTTGGCGACCGTTGCAGTAAGCTATCCCTATGAACCAAATTGTGCCATCAAGCACGTGTTGCGACGGGGGAAAATTGTGGCAACTTGCCACACCGTTGTTGCAATTGCAAGCTTTCTTGCCACATTTTGTTTTTCATGCCAATAACCTATTACCATACGACATTTCGCAACGCTTGGCAACGAAAGTCATATCGTGGCAATAGGTATCTATTGCCACGATTCGGCACTTATTGCCACGAATATTGTTGTTGCAATAGACCAGATTTCTTGTAGTGACTCCATGAGATGGACAAGTTCTAAGCATAACTTTTATCCTATCCCAAGCCATGGCACCATGTTCATTTTCATTTTTCCTAAAAGAAAGAATATTGTTTCTATTTTGCAAAATTTTAACATGAGGATAATATTTCTTAATGAAAGCTTCATTTAAATCATCCCAAGAATTAATACTGTCAGTAGGTAGTGAATGTAACCACTCTTTAGCTTTTCCTCTGAGTGAAAATGGAAATAACTTCAGTTTAAGAATATCACTTTCCACATTTTTAAGTTTTTGCATATCACATATTTCAACAAAATCATGAAGATGCATAGAGGCATCCTCCATAGCACTACCACCAAATTGTTCCCTAGTTATAGTGTTCAACAAACTAGGAGTCACTTCATAACTCTCAGCTGTTATCTTAGGTGTAGCAATGGGCCAAGCAATAAATTGATCATTTTGAGTGTTTGTGTAGTCACACAACTTAGTTCTTTCTCCCATTTTAGCAAGGTTTTATGTATTTTTAATTTTTTCATGCAAAACTGAAAATAAAATGACACAAAATAATGCAAACCGAAATGATAAGTATAAAACAAAATGCAAAACTGAAAATAAATAGCAAACCGAAATAATAAAAGACAATAACAAAACAAAATAAAATGCTTTGAAGGTAAAGATGGACGAGATGATGCTCACGTAGGTGCAACCTCACCAAGCTTAGGTGTTTGCACACGTTGGTCATGAAGTTGACTTTGCTGTGAGATAACCTTCCACTAGTTCCCCGGCAACAGCGCCAAAAAACAGTCTTGATGGGCATAAAGATAATACGCTTAGGTTGAGCTCCAAGTGCAGAGTTTGTATATGTGGAAGACTTGTTTTCCCCACAAGGGTGACTCGAGGGTTTATATCGAACTCTCGGGGAACTGTGTGTAGAAGATTTCAATCTTCTTGTCCTTCTCTTGAGTACCTGCAAAACAAAACAAAATGTTTTGTGCCCTCAACCTCACCAAGTGGTTGTGAAGCACAAAGTGTGAGCAAAGAGATGAAAACAAAATAAATGCAAACAAGAAATAAATATGCGATGATGGTAAATAAATATGCAAGGATGGTGTAAACAATGATGGATGATATTTTCGTGTTTTGTATTGTGGATGCAAGATATAAAAGTGTTTTTGTATTTTCAGATTTTTAGATGGCAGAAAATGTAAAGTGCTTAACAAGTGTTGGAAAGGTGTTTCTTATGATAAAAAATGGACCTAGGTTCATAGTTTCACAAATGCACTCTCTCTTTTACATAGTGATAGATAATGGAACATGGGAATTGACATACGAGATTGCAACAAGACAAGTTATTAATAATATGGGCATCAGGTCCTAACATAGAGTTTGTTTACATGATCGGTGGCCCATATATACACCAATGTCCATACACTGGTGGCCATACACACCGATGGTCATACACCGCAAGCATGCACACCACAACAAAAAGAGGAGGAGATATCTCACCTAGTAGATTGGAGCTCCTCCCGGGACCGTGATCGTGTGATGTGTGTTGGAGAGAATTTAGTGGACAAAAAGAGGAGGAGAGAGTATATATGGAGCCTCCCTACCTACTAACCAATCATCTATGGAACAAAATAGGTTTAACTAGAAGAAATGGAGAAAGAATGGGGAGAATTGGGTGAGAGTGAGGAGAAAAACGAGGTGTGTGAGAGAAGGGGAAAGGTTGCAAATGAATCTGAGATTTTAGTGCATTGAATGCTTTTGTGGTCCCAAGTTCCAATTTTGTGGCGCACCGAATATTCATTTTGTGGCGCACCAGGCCCATGTGCCACAGAAAAGCCACATTCTGTGGCGCACGCGCCACAGAATGTGGCTTTTCTGTGGCGCATGGGCCTGGTGCGCCACTGAATTGGCCTCGGATTTTGAAAATCATACTGGGTCGTGGGGTCCACAGGTATTCTGTGGCGCATGCTTCTGGGTGCGCCACAAAAAAAGGGAATTTCGTGGCGCATGGGCATGTAATGCGCCACAGATATCTATGGCGCACAGTTGGGGATGCGCCACTAAACAAATTCTGTGGCGCATGGCCTGTTTGGTGCGCCACAGAATACCCCATTACCTATAAGCCTTTTCCTAGTAGTGTTTGTTGAAATACTCCTTTTGCCACGAATTGTTTGTATTGTTGCAATAGTTCACCGCCACAAAAAATTAGCCGTTGCGATAACTATTTGTCGCCACCAAAATTTTCATGTTGCAATTTTCTATTACCACGTTTCGATAGTGGTTGCCATAAATTAATGCCACGAATAGGGGGTTTGTGGTGAAAGAGGTGTGCCAACGAAAAAAGGGTTGTTGCCATAGGGATTCGGTTATATTGCAACAATTACATGTTGCAACGGAATGGCATGCGCCATGAACTGGCTGTTGTTGGAATAAGCTATCACCACAAATGCCTATTGCCACAAATGGGCAATCGCCACGGGTTTGGCGACCGTTGCAGTAAGCTATCCCTACGAACCAAATTGTGGCATCAAGCACGTGTTGCGACGGGGGAAAATTGTGGCAACTTGCCACACCGTCGTTGCAATTGCAAGCTTTCTTGCCACATTTTGTTTTTCATGCCAATAACCTATTACCATACGACATTTCGCAACGCTTGGCAACGAAAGTCATATCGTGGCAATAGGTATCTATTGCCACGATTCGGCACTTATTGCCACGAATATTGTTGGTTCAATAGACCAGATTTCTTGTAGTGACTCCATGAGATGGACAAGTTCTAAGCATAACTTTTATCCTATCCCAAGCCATGGCAACATGTTCATTTTCAGTTTTCCTAAAAGAAAGAATATTGTTTCTATTTTGCAAAATTTTAACATGATGATAATATTTCTTAATGAAAGCTTCTTTTAAATCATCCCAAGAATTAATACTATCAGTAGGTAGTGAATGTAACCACTCTTTAGCTTTTCCTCTGAGTGAAAATGGAAATAACTTCAGTTTAAGAATATCACTTTCCACATTTTTAAGTTTTTGCATATCACATATTTCAACAAAATCATGAAGATGCATAGAGGCATCCTCCATAGCACTACCACCAAATTGTTCCCTAGTTATAGTGTTCAACAAACTAGGAGTCACTTCATAACTCTCAGCTGTTATCTTAGGTGTAGCACTGGGCCTAGCAATAAATTGATCATTTTGAGTGTTTGTGTAGTCACACAACTTAGTTCTTTCTTCTGTCAAAAAAAAAACTTAGTTCTTTCTCCCATTTTAGCAAATGTATTTTTAATTTTTTTAATGCAAAACTGAAAATAAAATGACACTAAATAATGCAAACCGAAATGATAAGTGTAAAACAAAATACAAAACTGAAAATAAAATAGCAAACCGAAATAATAAAAGACAATAACAAAACAAAATAAAATGCTTTGAAGGTAAAGATGGACGAGATGATGCTCACGTAGGTGCAACCTCCCCAAGCTTAGGTGTTTGCACACGTTGCTCATGAAGTTGACTTTGCTGTGAGATAACCTTCCACTAGTTCCCCGGCAACAGCGCCAGAAAACAGTCTTGATGGGCATAAAGATAATACGCTTAGGTTGAGCTCCAAGTGCAGAGTTTGTAGATGTGGAAGACTTGTTCCCCACAAGGGTGACTCGAGGGTTTATATCGAACTCTCGGGCAAATGTGTGTAGAAGATTTCAATCTTCTTGTCCTTCTCTTGAGTACCTGCAAAACAAAACAAAATGTTTTGTGCCCTCAACCTCACCAAGTGGTTGTGAAGCACAAGGTGTGAGCAAAGAGATGAAAACAAAATAAATGCAAACAAGAAATAAATATGCAATGATGGTAAATAAATATGCAAGGATGGTGTAAACAATGATGGATGATATTTTCGTGTTTTGTATTGTGGATGCAAGATATAAAAGTGTTTTTGTATTTTCGGATTTTTAAATGGCAGAAAATGTAAAGTGCTTAACAAGTGTTGGAAAGGTGTTTCTTATGATTAAAAATGGACCTAGGTTCAGGGTTTCACAAATGCACTCTCTCTTTTACATAGTGATAGATAATGGAACATAGGAATTGACATATGAGATTGCAACAAGACAAGTTATTAATAATATGGGCATCACGTCCTAACATAGAGTTTCTTTTTAGTTATTAAACCTATGTTATACTCCACCAAGATGCGAACTAAATCATAACACCGTAATAATTAAGATAGAATTAGAGTATAGCTTTAAGTATCATGACATGAAGTTAAAATAAGAACATTCTAGATCTAGTCATGGAGAAGTGGCAAGGTCACCCACATCCCTGGTAGCATGGTATTTCTTTTTATCCCTAGTGAGGCAACAAAGTAAGGTAAAATACCCAAGTGGATCGCGGAACTACTGTCACTTTCACCGCACTAGCCACCCCCCGTTACTCCAACTAATGCACACGCTCCCCCTCACACGTCCTCATACATATGTTGGATCAGAACACATAAACAAGAACGGGGTACATAATATGCATCTACTTTCATAACAAAGACATAATATTTGCAATCTTCAAAACGTACATCAACTTAAGAGATCCACCACAAAGGTATTACATAGATGACCGTAATAATGTTCAGCAGCTCATACGGTGCTAATTAGTGCAGCTCAAGATAGAGGAGAGATACATAAGTTACTTCCACAAACCCCAGCAATCTTTTCTTGATGCCCGTGCATACGAGACCGTTGGCCTTTTCGACTTGTCCATTGGACTGTGGGTGTGCCACTGATGCATAGTTGGGCGTGATATTCCACTCTTTGCAGAAGGAACAAAATTCTTCGGCTGTGAAGTTTGTACCGTTATCAGTGATGATGCTGCTTGGGACTCCAAAGTGATACACGATGGATCTTATGAAGTTGACTGTTGTAGCGGCAGTCGAGCTTGTGATTGGGACTGCTTCAATCCACTTCGTGAACTTCTCCACTGCTACCAATAGATGAGTATGTCCTCCAGGCGAGGATTTTTTGAGTGGTCCAACCATGTTGAGTACCCACTGGGCGAAAGGCCATGCCAATGGTATGGTCTTTAGCGCCGACGCGGGTGCATGAGGTTTGGTTACGAACTTCTGGCACCTGATGCACCTTTTGACTATGTCTTCCGCGTCCTTGAATGTTGTAGGCCAGTAAAACCCTGCTTTGAAGGCTTTGGCTATGAGTGATCGACTGCCGGCATGATGCCCACAGGTACCTGCATGGATATCACGAAGTATTGCTTTGCCATCCTCGAATTCTATGCATCTCTGAAACATACCTGAGACGCTGCGCTTGTATAGCTCACCGCTAATTATGGTGTATGCTTGGGATCGTCGAGTGACTCGTCGAGCGTCTGTTACGTCTTCTAGTAGCTCGTTGCGGAGTATGTATGCAAAAAATGGTTGGGTCCATGATGGTATTACCTGATCACCATGACATAGAAGTACTTCGACTGGCGGATCTTCTGTCTTGGGCGCCTTGCTTTTGGACGCGGCAGTCGAAGTGAGTGGAGATCGCTGCTTCTTGATGGACCTGTGCTCAATGCGCTCTAAGAAGACACCTGCTGGAACTTGCGCCTTAGTCGACCCGATGTTGGCTAACCTATCTGCTTCTTCGTTGCTTTCTCGCCCAATATGTCGTAACTCGCATCCATCGAAGTCTCCTTCCAACGTGTTGTAGAGATCTTGATATGCAATCATGTTCTCAGCTATGGCATCACAAGCTTTCATCGTTTGCTCCACGACTAGGTTAGAGTCACCATAAATCATCAGTCGAGTGCATCCTAGCGCCTTAGGCATTCACATACCGTGGATCAAGCCTTCGTATTCAGCTTCGTTGTTCGACGGGCGCTCGAAGTCCATCTGCAGGACGTAACAAAGTTTGTCACCTTTGGGTGATATGAGTATGACGCCAGCACCTACGCCTTCATTTTCTTGGACCCATCAAAGTACATTGTCCAAGAGTTGGACACATCCGGAGCTCCTGGCAGTTGAGCTTCTATCCATTCGGTTGTGAAGTCAGGTAAGACTTGTGCTTTGATGGCCTTCGGGTGGTCATATGTGATTCCCAGCGGTCCTAGCTCGATGAGCCACTTTGCTACTCGCCCAGTTGCATCAGGGTTTGTGAGGATATCTCCTATTGCAGATTTGCTGATCACCGTTATCGGGTGTTCTGTGAAGTAATGGCGCAGCTTCCTGGACATCATGAAAACGGCGTATGCTAGCTTTTGAAAATGTGGGTACCGTTGTTTGGACGGGGACAGAACTTCGCTGACGTAGTAGGCTGGCCTCTGAATACTTTGAGCTTTTCCTTCCTCCATGCGTTCGACTACCAAGACCGTGCTCACGACTCGATTTGTAGCTGCGACATACAGGTATAATGGTTCCTTCACTTTAGGCCCTGTCAGTATCGGAGGATTCGCTTGAGATCGACGAAGGCTGCTTCTGCTTCGTCTGTCCACTCGAACTTGTCCGCCTTCTTCATCAGTCGATAGAGTGGTAGCGCTTTTTCGCCTAGCTTTCTGATGAATCGACTGAGCGCTGCCACTCGACCTGCTAACTGTTGCACTCGTAAAGCTTGGTAGGCCTTTTCATGGTGAGAATGGCCTGTATCTTTTCAGGGTTTGCTTCTATTCCACGTGCTGACACCAAGTACCCCAAGAGCTCTCCGGCTGGAACATCGAATGTACACTTATCTGGATTGAGCTTGATGTTGTAACTATTGAGGTTGTCGAAGGTTTCTCTCAGGTCTGCGAGTAATGTGCTTTCTTTCTTCGACTTGATAACTATGTCATCCACGTACACTTCGACATTATGACCAATTTGTTTCTTCAAACAGTTTTGCATCATGCGCTGGTACGTAGCACCGGCGTTCTTGAGCCCGAAGGGCATTGTGGTGTAACAATATACTCCGAGTGGAGTTGTGAACGCCGTATTTTCTTCATCTTTGACTCTCATCCGTATCTGGTGATATCCCGAGTACGCATCCAGAAAGGATAGACGTGCGCTCCCTGTAGTGGAATCAATGATCTGATCGATTCGTGGTAGTGGAAAGTGATGTTTTGGGCAACATTTGTTGAGTCCAGTGAAATCTATACACATCCGAGTCGCCGCTGTTTTCTTCTTCTCGATGAGCACAGGGTTGGCCACCCACTCTGATTTCTTGATCTCTTGAATGAAGTTTGCTTTGAGTAACTTGTCTACATGTTTTTCTATGGCTTCTCTTTTAGGACCGGAGACACGACGTGTTGCTTTCTTAACTGGCCTAGCGCCTGGAGTAAGTTGAAGAGAGTGCTCGGCGAGTTCCCTGGGAATACCTGGCATGTCGGCTGCACACCATGCAAATATATCCCAGTTCTCACGGAGGAATTCGACGAGCGCGCTTTCCTATGCGGGAGATAAGCTTGTGGACACCCTGACTGTCTTGGCTGGATCAGTCGGGTGAACTTGATGCTTCCTTATGTCATCTGTGGCGCTGAACGCCCTGTCGGCTGCTTGCTTCTTATGTTCAGGCATGAATGTATGGGCATTGGTGAGAGATAGTTCTGCGAAAGTCTGCTCCATGCCGAACATCTCTGAGATTTTGCTGAAGTCTCGGTCGCAAGCATCTGATCTTTGGAAGTTTCCACTGACTCTGATGACTCCCTTGGGCCCTGGCATCTTCAGTTTGAGGTATGCATAATGCGAAACTGCCATGAATCGAGCGAACATGGGACGTCCTAATATGGCATGGTTCTATGACTTCCAGTCGACGACCTCGAACTCAATCGATTCCGTTCAGAAGTGGGTTGCATCGCCAAACGTAACGTCGAGTTGTATCGTGCCTTTTGCATGAACGGCTTTACCTGGAACAATACCATGAAAAGTCTTTGAGGATTCGGGTAAGTTTTCGACTGACCTATTCATCCTGCGGAGTGTGTCGGCGAAGATGATATTTATGCCGCTGCCTCCATCCATGAAGACCTTGGTCATGGCGTGTCCACCAATCTGGGCATCGAGTAACAGGGCAGCGTGACCTGGTCGATATACTGACGGTGGATGATCCTCTCGATTGAATGTGATTGTTGTTTCGTATCCTCTCAGGTACTCTGGCATGGCCGGTGGTGCCATAACTGCCATATTGACATGTCGAGTGTGTAGCTTCTGCTATCTGTTAGAGGGACGTCCTTTTTGGATCATGTACATCTGTCCTTGTGGCCTCTGTGGTATGTGATGTATGGCTCCCGCGATTTGACCTACTGTGTTGTGCTGCGGTGGAGGTGGATGTGCTGCGATGGGCTGTGCGGGTGGTGCTGCAACAGAGACTGGCGGAGCAGTCAAAGTTGCTACCCTTCTGATTTTCATCATGTAATCAGGTGTGATTGGAGATTAATTTTCCATCGTCTCCCTTGAACAGGTGAAGCCTGCAATAGTCGTCCATCGTCTCTTTGAATGTCCATTCTGGTCTTGCATCTGCGCGCCTGCGCCACTCTTGCCTTCGGTAACTGCCGTTGCGCTGGTCACGGTCTCGACTATCCCGACGATCGTCCGTTCGACTATCACGGCGGTCATCATTTCTACTATCGCGACGATTTTTGCTTCTACTTTCACGGCGGTCTTCGGGTCGTCTGTCGTCTCTGACACGATTGTCTTGTGGCTGCAAAAAACCAGCTGCCATGAACTTCACCTTATCTCGACGATCTTCGCGGTCACGCGGTGAGACTGGGCGATTAGCCCTAATGGAATCTTCTCCGTCTGCCCACTCGGTTGCAAGCTTCATGAGCTCCGCCATGGACTTTGGTTTTTGGCGGACGAGTGCTTCTCTGAAATCCTCCCTGAAAACTCCCATGGTGAAGACATCCATAGCTCTGTCTTTGGAGATTGTGCCTACTGAGTTGCAGATAGCTGTCCATCTTCTAATGTACGATCGAATTGTCTCATCCGATCTCTGTTTGCAAGCCCTTAGTTCTTCAAATGTTTTGGGCCGCTCACACAGAGGATCGAAATATTTGATGAAGTCTTCCCGGAAGTGGTCCCAGGAGTCGTATGATGCTTCGGGTAACACTTTGAGCCAGTTGCGAGCTGTTCCCTCGAGCATCAGCTGTATGTACGGTAGTGCTGTTGTCGTTGTTCCTCTTTGGCACACGACTGCTAGCTTGTAGTCCTCGAGCCAGCATGATGGCTCTTGCTTGCAGTTGAACTTTGGCGTTGTTGGTAACCCGAACTTCTTGGGCATTCTGGCCTCGCGGATGCGTCGAGTGAAGCATCGAGCTCCGTAGGGTCCTGCGTCGCGAATGCCACCTGAGTCACTACTATTAGATCTTTTGGACCTGCTCCGCGATCGATAGTGACTGGAGTCTCTTCTTGTACCGCTTCTGCGAGGGCTGCGACTGCGACGGTCTCGCGGTGTATGTCATGAACGGCTCCTGCTACGATTTCTGCTTTTCCCTGTCTGGAGTCCTTTTGCTGCGAGTGCGAGCGCCTTTATCTGCTGGAGATGTACTTCTGCGGCCGGGTCGCCTGCTGGAGGTGTTGTTGCTTTCAAGTATGCTCCAATTGATAGTAAGGCACCCTCAGCTGTTTTTGGCACCAGCACGCCTTCCGTATCCAGCGTCATGAACGAGTGTTCCAAGTTGCGAGTGATTCCACACCTTTCTCTCTCTGGAAGGTTTGCCAATCTTGATCTGTGCCTGGGCTCAGTCGCACCTGTAGAGGCGAGGGAAAGTTGCCTTCTTCGCGCACTCGAGATGCTAGCTTGCCTCCTGCGTTCTTTGAGTGTTGCTCTGTACTGCTTTAAGCGCATTGTTTCTTGCCAATTGAAAGAATTGTATGCCATCAACTCATCTGGGGTTGCATTTGCTGGCATCATTGTGCACTCCTGGATGACTTTACCAACTTTCGCTGCTACTTCGGCTGTAATAGTTAACGTTGCCACCCCATCTGGTAACGTGACTATGCAAGGGAATTCGGTAGGCCTGCGACTGGCAGCTTCCGCTGAGGTTTCTGCGCTGATCGTGTAGACCTGCCGAGGTATGACCGGAGGGCATGTGTATGCGCTGTCAATGCCACTCATGGGCTGAAACTCTTCGTCAAAACTCATGTCAGAGTTTCTACTTTTACTGATCTGGGCGTCGGTGTCGACATATGCTTCGAGTATCTGCTAAGGATTGTCTTCATTGTTGGAGAGGAACTCGTGATCCGCTTGGATCTCTAGTCCGGCGAAGTCAGCGAGGTAGATGCTATCCTCCGCGCCTTCTGATTGCGTGTAATCGAGGACCATGTCGAGTGAATCGCTGTGCTCGACTGTACCCGCCTGATAGGTAGATTGTACCTCATCATCAAGGATCTCTTGTGCTATGAGCTCATTGAACTCTCGTGTGGACATAGATGAGGCTGGAGATCCCGGCAGCGAGATCGATTCGATCTGTGACGAGGCAGTTTCCATGTTCCGGGGTGACGCGACCGTAGTCGACGGATAATCGTGCGCCTCAGTCGCGATTGGATCGGTCAAGTCCTGCACACCGAATTTGTCGACGAAAAAATTGAATTCTCCAACAGTTAAATTCAAACCTGAATCGAGGCTGGCAAAGGCTTCTTGAGCTTCTGGCGAGTAGGGTTTGATCCTCTTTGGTGATGCAGCTTCTGGAATCGGCGAGTGATTGCCTGATGCCTCGACGCTAGCCGAGATTGTCGGCGAGTGGCCGTTTGCATATGTGGTCGGCGAGTTGCCGTTTGAAGGTGGAACCGGCGAATCTGTGAATCCAACACTACCGCTTCCCACAGACGGCACCAATTGACGAGGGGTGTCCTCATCAATACTCATAGTCGAGTACCTAGGGTTAGAGTTATGTGGTAGAGAACGCGTAGTGTTAGTAGAATCGTCGGCTGACAAGCGGGATTTACCCAGGTTCAGGGCCCTCGACTGAGGTAACACACCTACTTCCTGTCTGTCTGTATTGATTATGGAGTATGCGGCGGTTACAAGGGTCTAGCAAGAGGTTGATCTCGCTAGGGTTGGGTGGTTCTGGTATGTCATGTCCTTGATCGGTCGCCCTCCCAGCCTTTATATAGTAGGCCGGGTCTCGGGTTCGTAACCGACTAGGTCTTACAGATAAGGAAACTACAACCGACTACACCTAACTTGGGAAGCAATCTTCGCCTTGGGGCTCCCTTGATGGGCTTCATCGGACTGTTGACAATTGGGATTTAGTCATTACGTGCACCAGGTACCCACATGATAGGGTACCCGTTCGGTATATCCTCGTCAACGCACCATGTTATTGCACCGAGCAGCTTGTGCGCGCGGTGGAGAAGGTGGTGCAGCGCCGGATCCGTGCGCTCCGGGCTTCAATCAGCGCGGGCGCGAGCTGCCGGTGGCCGGGGCGCTCGATTTGGCGGCGGCCGGGGCGCTCGATTTGACGGTGCGGGCTCGATTTACGGTGCTGGCGAGTCGGGGGACGGCGCCATGTACTCGAGCGTTGGCGTCAGCGACGGTGGGAGGCCGCAGGGGCTGGCGGGCGCGGCGGCGGGGCTGTCGGTGGCGGGTCGCGGCGGCACGCGGGATTTGGGAATGGAGGAAATAGAGGCGCGGGCGCAAGTCGAATTTTCAGCGGTTAGTCGCGCGCGACTTGTTTTCTTTGCAGCACGCGGAACCGGAAGCCCCAGATCTGACGCAGTGGATAGCGTATATAGAGCATGCGTAACTTTTTTTAACCCACGGGCGATTTTGCTGCCGCTGCTGGAGCGCCGTTTATGCCCCGCGCGTAAAATAGCGCTGCTGCTGGAGATGCTCTCACACGTAGAAGAAAAGGTGGCCGTCCGAAGGTGCGACTGAGGGAAGAGGAGTCTGCAGTCCACTGATGAAAAGCAATGATCAATCTTGGACTGAGCCCTTTTCTAAAAAAAAAAATCTTGGACTGAGCCTAGGTTGCGCACGACCTCACGCAAGTGAATCCGCGACCAAAAGTGTGAAGCTTAGAAAGCTCCAGGGAATTCAGAACAGCCCGATAAGATGCGATTAGCCTCCTTCTCACATGTGGCGAGTTCTTCTCCGATACTTTCACCAAGAGGTTAAAATCACCACCCAGAATCAATTTCGACGGAATTGTGCCCTTGTTGAGCTCATCGATAAACAAAACCTTCTCACTATGCGACAGTGGCCCATAGACCCTGTTAACCCCCAAGTTTTCCGACTTTGCTCTCACAGTGATGGCCACCGAGATAGTTTTAAGCATTTAAGCTGCAATGATATCCCACCACGGTCGCCATCCGCTGGAGGGTAATAGTAGATGCCGACAAACTGAGGGCCAAAAGACTCTGAGAACAGTGCACCGCTGCCAACTTTGATTTCTGAACAAACAGGATCGTCGCCCTTTGCTGGCAAACAACGGCCGCGACGCGCTGGATTATTGAGGCCCCTGACGCTCCAGTTGATCAGAATGCAATGTTGTTCATGTAAGAAAACTAGGGTTAGGGTTGAAGCAATTTTGGCCTACCCTCTCTTTCTCTGCCTTATCAGTTGTGCCGTTCACAATGCATATTGAGACCAGAGGTGGGACATTTATATTGATTCCAAATTCCAGATAAATCAATCTGTTTCCAGATAGGAATCATGACATGTTAGAACGATCACCATATTTAACAGCCAATTACCGAGCCTATTACTGTTAAACAATTAGGTCCCAGCACGCATGTGTGAGTCATGCGCTGAGTTTGAATACACAATCCAAAGTCGCAGGCTTTAACAATCCATATAGCCAATCCTACGGACAACCTTGCATTTCACTCTATACTGTTCCTTGTTCCTGGGTATAATTCCAGCGTATTAATATACACTGTATTTCAGTATAGACGTACCGGCTTCTTTAATTATATTTCCTAAGTACATGTGCATCAATAATTCTCTGTTATTTCCGTGACACTTCCACATTGAAGTTTAATTCCGGACAATGTAGTAGATATATAAAATGTTGCAAGACAAAATTTTCTATATCTCCCACTTGACTGAAAATATTTTATTTCAGCTAAGTGAATTCCCATGCAATTACAATGGTGAGTGGTTAATTCCTTCTTCAATGCTCTCACATTATATACACACTTTGTGACCTTTGGAGTCAAATTATCACAAAGCAACAGGTTACGATGCACCCTTTCCACGACCTTAAGTTCATGAAAGAAATTTCCTTAGCCATAGACCTTCCTTCAATGCTTGACATGCATGAAAATGTTCATATATTTTCCGTAAACAAAGAATATTCATGTTTCCACTGTAAACCATTAATACCTACAAATGTAAATATTAGTACATAACATAAAAAATATATTACCGTTCATAAAGATCAATTTCCAAAAAATAGTTTCAATATATCCAAGCAACTGAAGTTTGAGTTCATCAAAGAATGAATAATCCATGTTTCTTGCGCCAGCAAATTCATGTATGTGATTCCAACAATGTTTATAAAATTAATATTCCGTTTGCTAAAATTTCAGCAAATACTTTTCTATGCTAATCAAAATAGCAACAATTACAGTGGCATGGCTAAGTTCAGGTCGCACGAATAATGTCCCACGATAACCGTGGTATGCCAATTATCCTTCCTTTTTCCTCACGAGTTCAAATATAATTCCTCGTAGAGTACCATTCCCCTAATCAAAAGGTACATGACAGGTTTGCACTTTTCCATAGAAAAATATATCAAAATTTTATCTATGTAATTCCACTCCCAAAATGCAGGAAGCTACCTTTCATATGATATGAAAGTTAAAACTGAACCAAGCTTTCACTTCCATCAATGTGATATTTAAAACCAATAAGAACATAGTTAGCCCATATAGTGATAATACAAAAAAAAAATAACACTAACCTGTGTATTTGATTGTCTTCCATCATAAATGAAATCAGTCTTCCGTCATAAGTAAAACCATATGACCTGACATACCATTGATGTGAAGCTTGTTCCAGAACAAAACATGAATTAATCAATTAAATATGCAAACCATGTCTTTGTTCCCACCTCAAATTCCAGAGTTTCCACAAAGTATAAACACTTCCTTTGTGTAAAGAGTCAAACAACAAGCTTAGAATTACAACTTCCACTAAGCATGTTGCATTAAAATTCCATGTAAATAAATACTCTAAGAAAAATCCGACTCAGTATAAACCTAGAAAACCAAGGAATCTCATAAAGTTATAAATTTCCCCCTTTTTATTTTTAAATTACTAGTATTAAATAAATTTCCTAGACTAGTCCTAATTTTCCTATATTCTGATTATTTTTCTATTTTCCACAGTTTATGTTTTCATGTTAATCTTCATTTAAAAACATTTTCATGTTAATCTTCATTGTAAAACATGCTTTGAAATAAATTACATTTTCTAAATTTATTTCCCCTTGCTTTTTCCCTATTTTTCTTTCAGTTCCATATCGGCAACCAAGTCATCCTTAAAACTACTATGTGGTCTTCCTCAGACCTCAGCAGAGATTGAAACCATGAAGCTTAGCAAAGGTTTGTGAATTTTCAAAGCTGAGCCTCGGTGTTGATGTGATGAAGGTCAGTCAACCATTTGTCAGCGTGGAGACTGGAGAGCCTGGGCCACTTTAACTTCATATATCTAGTTAACCGAATCAGCTGACGCGCAAGCTCAGCAGGGCAGTGCCATTCGGCAATCTGGATAAACTGCGCAACATCACCCTTGCCAACTGAAATCTGAATGCAGGTGTCAAAGAGGGAGCAATCAGTATGGTCACATGGCTACCAACCCACTCAAACCATTTCCATCAAAGAGGAAGAGGTCGGCTAAACTTCTCCAAATTTAGCATTCTAAGCCCCCAAGATTGTTCGGACGACAGAGGGTCTTTCGGTTAAGCAAGCATATACCCCGGTCGCAATCGCTTTTGAATTTCCAAACAAAGTCATGTCTGATCAACCGGGAAGAACCGTTAGCCTTGAGGTGGAACAGCTTGGTATTCGCGTCCCCCACGCCCTCCCACTGGACCCGAGAGCGTTGCGTAGGCGATAACGAGATATTGCAGCTCTCTGTTTCTTAGCACAGTCAATACCAAGAATGACCTGCTCAGCAATTGCAATCAGCAGGTTGGTGTTGCCTATGAGCGACCGGCTCCAGATTCCTAGGGCTCTATCAACCCAGTTGAGCTTGATGTGCAGGGAGCGGATGTGAATCCCCCGCATCGACCGACATGATCCAAGATCCAGAAACAGTCTCCACAAGCCCTCTGTCGAAGCCGAACCCAATAGTCCTCAAACCTGAACCTGCAAACATGGCGCAGTGATCACACGTAGAAGAAGAGGGGAGAGGAGTCTGCAGTCCACTAAAAAAAGCAATGATCAATCTTGGACTGAGCCTAGGTTGCGCACGACCTCACGCAACTGAATCGGCGACCAAAAGTGTGAAGCATAGAAAGCTCCAGGGAATTCAGAACAGCCCGAAAAGATGCGATTAGCCTCCTTCTCACATATGGCGAGTTCTTGTCCGATACTTTCACCAAGAGGTTAAAATCGCCACCCAGAATCAATTTCGACGGAATTGTGCCCTTGTTGACCTCATTGATAAACAAAACCTTCTCACTATGCGACAGTGGCCCATAGACCCTGTTAACCCCCAAGTTTTCCGACTTGCTCTCACAGTGATGGCAACCGAGATAGTGTTGAGCACTTGAGCTGCAATGATATCCCACCACGGTCGCCATCCGCTGGAGTGTAACAGTAGTTGCCGACAAACTGAGGGCCAAAAGACTCCGAGAACAGTGCACCGCTGCCAACTTTGATTTCTGAACAAACAGGATCGTCGCCCTTTGCTGGCAAACAACGGCTGCGACGCGCTGGATTATTGAGGCCCCTGACGCTCCAGTTGAGCAGAATGCAATGTTGTTCAGACATAAGGAAACTTGTAGACCACAGCAACAAACTCAATGATGACAGACCACAGCATCAACACAAGCAGGGCTAAACGCGGACAACAGTCTAATCTACACACAGCCGAGGGCAGGGACAGCACAACACAGACAACCTTAACTGAAACTTAAAACAAACACTACAGCACACGAGTTGGGGATCGTCTGCACTCGCACCATCGAAATGGACACAGACATAGAAACCTTGAACAACTCAGACCAGGAGTGGTGCTTGCCTGTGATGGATGGCGGCCGGAGCCACCCAGTTCTCCCCCTTCGGCCTTGTTGACAGAGCCTGTACTGCCTCCATTTGGGCCGATATTGGCTCTAACATTCGAGAGAGAGAAAAATATTCTGGTATACAGTTGAGGGACCAGACTTGAACTTGTCAACATTTGAGGAATACAATAACTTTTCCATTTTAATATGAATTTCTTAGCGCTTGGATATTGGATAGTCTCAGATTAGCAGCCAGGAAAAATACAGCAAGAAGAAAAAAAAGGCATCGTTTATAGTGCTAACTCGCTACATTTTCGTCTTCTTTCTGAACATAGCAACATTTTCACATGCTAACTCGCTGCTACAAGCGCACTACGGCCCCCCGTACTTGACCTCCTCTGTTGTTTGTCAGTCCGCTTCCTGCTACGCCACAGTATCCGGATAGGTGTTCCCGGGAATCCGGCATCAGACCGGAGCTGCTTGTGCATGTACCGGCGATACGGCTCAGGGAAGAGTTTTGCATCATTGACGAAGAGAACAAATGTTGGTGGACGAATAGCAGCCTACATGAGAAGAACAGGTTCCGTTAGAAGAAAAGCTCAGAAGAATGGAGGTTCTGTAAGGCAGTTTCAAGATAAAACTCTACGGACTGAAAGCAGTGAGGATCATCTCTTTCCAAAGATGTGACATGATCTACAAAGATGCCATACTAGCTGACTTGACGAAATGTAAAATTATAATTGGCTACAATCCTTGTTCCAGAATACTTCAGCAGGACTTGGGAATTAGCACAAGAAAATATCTTTGGGCAACTGACAGGAGCATGGAGTTTAATGATGGTACAAACCAAGTTAATTCAAAATCTGTACACGACTACTCTATATTAAATATAAGAAAAGCAGATGAATAAATGGGCAATGCAGTTGTGATTATGGCTTCAGCTCATTTGAAAGTTTCTCTCATAAACACTATGACTGACAGTAATAAGTAAATTACGCGAGCTTAGAGCAAGGCCATAGATTACCTGTGTTGTGTAATAAACACGGCCTCTTTTGCCACCTCTTGTTCTTGGTGGCGCTTTGAATGATACAGCTTCTCTAACCACTTGGTTAAGAATGGAAGTGCCAAGTCTTCTAGACCTTTCCTTTTCAACCAAAGAAGCAGCAGAAATAATCCTGACAACAAATCAACACAACATATTTATCAGAGAATGTCACTACAGGATAAAGCTCTATATGCAATGCCGGTGTCTAACAGGAGGTTACTAATAGAGGCATGGACGAATCATCAATGGAGAACTTGGGAAACACAAGATAAAGAGTGAACACAATAGTGTATGTACAGTTAGCAAGAAAGATACAATACCATGACAAGCAACATACAGCTTTGCTTAACAGTGAAAAACATGTAGACCTGAAGGGTTCTGAGAACAGACAGAAAGAAAATGTAATGACATTAACTGCGAATTTTCTACGACAGAACCCAGTCAGACACTACACCAGCACTTGGCATTACAGACGAGGCTATAAGATTCATGTTGTACGGAATTTGAAGTGTCAAAGTAAACAGGGCAATGGTGTTCTAGAAGATAAAAATTGGAAATGGCTCCCCACTGTATAAATTGGTCGGTGCAGACGTATAGGCCAAACTATTAATTAACTACCACTTTTTTTATGTAAAGTTGCTAATTCATGTTTATCACAGGGAATGCAGGTATTGATCGACAGGGAACAAATTCAGAGCACAACTCTATGTCGTGGTTTGAACATTGGTAAATTGCACAATCATCACAACGCTCTCCGAGTTAGAAAATACACATGTGAGTATGTGACTTAGACCCCGCAGCTGAATCAAGCATTGCATGCTATCTTACAATGTATAAATCTCTGCAATAGTACTTTAGAAATGATATCAATGCAACAATTAGAGATTTGTGAAACCAGCATAAATATGAAAAACCACAGTAAAGATATTGGAAGAGATATCATAATTCAGAGTGAAGTGAACACATTACAACCCGTAGGGTTATACACCTAATATCTGAACGAAATATCAAAAGACTGATGTTCTAAAACCAACTAAGATAAAGGATTTACTTGTCAACGCTGCTCCCATTTATTGCAGAACAATAAACAATAGGTGCCCAGTCAAGTACACGAAGCTTCTCTCTTACATCCACTTCATAATGTGTAGTACTCTCATTGTTCTTGTTTGGAATTGTGTCCCATTTGTTCACAACAATGACGCATGCCTTTCCCTCTTTCTCAATCCTTTCTGCAATTTTATAATCCTTGGCACCAAAAAAAGCTCATTGTGTTAGAACGAATTTCATATCCAAATGAATTGTTTGTGTGCACACGTGAATGGATTGGTGAGATAAATACCTGCTCTGTGACGCATGCCATCGCTTCAACAACAAGGGCAACAACATCAGATCGACGAATTGCACTAAATGCACGTTTTACCGAAAGCGTTTCAGTTGTGCTGCCAGCAGAAGCAACAGCTGCTCTGCGTCGGATGCCAGCCGTGTCAATGAGTTTGTATTTCTGCAGCATTTGAAATATAAGCATAACAGTGTTGCATTGCGATGCCATCTGATTTCTCCTTCTAACATATTTAGGTATCTAAACTTGATAGTTATACAGAATAAGCGCATTTGATTGAAGTGGATACAGTTGGGCTGCGTACTAAACTAGTGAAGTGGCTCTGTATTTAAATGCTCAAGAGTCTTAAGAACAAACCTGCCCATCCGCTGTGGTTAACTCAGTATCAATGGCATCACGGGTGGTCCCACTAACTGGGCTCACAATTGTCCTATCTTCTCCAACCAAAGCATTTAGAATACTACTTTTCCCAACATTTGGTCTCCCAACAATGGAAATAGCAGGAATACGATTTTCTTCTTCTTCAACATCATCCAATCCTTCTAGTCCCTGCAATGCCCACTCTTTATATCAAAAAGGATGTCATGAATGCTCCCATTGCCTTGAACACATTATCCATGCATGCATGCATGCAAGATAAAATATTATCTGAACAAATATGCAATACCTCGAAATTTTTCAGTTCTGAACAGACCAAATCAAGGAGCTCTCCAGTTCCAGTGCCAGTAATAGCGGATATTGGTATAGGAGTAAATCTAGCAGGAATAATGGAAAGATGAGCCAATGAGCAAACAAATATATATACAGCCAATTGCTGTCTAGCTAAGGAAAAGAAAGATCATCATGATTTATGGCAAGAACGCAACAACAATTGACAGACAATTGATTCAAACAGCATAACTAAATGATGTACAGTAGTTTGGTGATCTCGCATGTCGAATAATTAAACTCTCTTACTTCATAGTGTTATGGCCTATACAGTTGAAACACGACTAATTTGTTAATTGTTCTTCTTATTATAGCAGCACAAGCATAAAAATATCTGTTACAGTGTGAAGTTTTCAGTAGCTGCTGTTGTCCAAAATGTAACATAAAAAATCATTTCAACATTGTGTAATATTTTTATAAATGAGACTCAAATGAATGTTGCAATCACAGTGTCAGCATAGTGTAAGTTGTACTTTTACAGCCTCACCCTAATGACCAAAATTCTAATGCTTGCATTTGCCCTTTCCGTGGTGATTCACACTTGTTTACAGCAAGTATGATGCACTTGTGTGAGAAGTTGCGACGTAACCAATCAGCAATTTCTATATCAGCTGCCACAAGACCAGCCTGAAGAAATATGCATGAGACCGTCATGTTAATAAGGACAAGCTTTGGAACAATTTACAGGTATCCACAGGTGACGAAAAAAAGTTAGGGAAACAAAGACACTACAGAAATACAACATGCATCATCAGGAGGTAATATATTGAACCGTCCATATTAGAGTAAATAGTAAATTCCGAGAACGCCATCAAACGATTTCCATGTTTTAAGAATGCCATCAAACTAGCCGTCATACTAAGAATGCCATCAAACAAGTGTCACCGTTCCGAAAATGCCACTTCCGTTAGTTGACCGCTAGGTGACCATGAACTTAGAGGAATAACCTTATCAGTTTTTTTTGTCAAGTACAAAAATTACCATCTAACCAATTCAGAAAATAAGTATAAAAACAAGCCAGACCCAACCAGGCCTCAAGGCTGACCAGACCTGGTGCACGTTGCACACCACGGTGGCCACACTGACGGCCATATATTATGCGATAGCATTCGCGACAAAGAACGCGAGTGTGGACATGTTCTTGGAAGAATCCAATTTGCTGGAGTTCTGATAAGAGGAAACTTGTTTGCAAGCTGACACCCACTGCATGCTATAGTTTCTCGGTTATGTATATTATTACCTGAATAATTCTGTCTACTATTGCGTACATAAACAAAGCAAATTGGCTTAAGAGAGCACATCCGATCATGTGTTCATGTTATCACCAAATAAAGTAAATACTATATATGTTTGATTTTAGTTCTACGTAGTCAATCTATTCACCGGAATCGTAGTCATACATTTTCCATCTAATAATTACAGCCATTCATGCAACATGAAGTGTCATCCAAATAGAACAGATTGGATTAACGTAAAAGAAACAAACCTTGGCCCATGGGTTAGAGGGCGATCGATATGGTTGCATGAATCTGGCGTAATCACGATAGCCAACAATTAGTAAAATATCCCTGCCGGGTCCATTCTTCCATGGTGGAAGAAGACAAACTTTCTTGATTTTTTATTATGACTATGTTGCCGTCTAGTCAAAACAAAACAATGTCATAATAGTTTTTTCATATGAAGCTTAACGGTCAACTAACGGAAGTGGCATTTTCGGAACGACGGCACTCCTTTCATGGCATTCTTAGAACGGCAACTAGTTTGATGGCGTTTTTGGAATGCGGCAATCGTTTAATGGCATTCTCGGAATTTCCTCAAGATTAAAAGATCTAATTTAACAGCAGTAACACATAAAATAGTTGCTCAAAATATAAGATGATAATTGCCTAAACCTGCCTGACCATCCACAAGGAATAGAAGTACAGTTGCTTCTTCAACAGCAGCAACAGCTTGCTTTTCAATCATTGATGGCATCCTAGCAATAGCAGCTTCTCTGGAGGCCAGAGGAATCCCATCCATACCAACAGTAGTTGTGATGGCAAGTTCATCCATTACACCTGCTTGAGACTTTGATAGAGTAATCACACCCCCAGTATCAATAACCATAAACTCTTGATTACCCCAAAAAGATCGTCCGTACAAACGATCTCTGGTTACACCAGGTTCATCAACAACGATAGCCCTGTTTCCCTATCAGATATCATAACACAATACCATATCAATTTATGCATTCGGACATACAGTCATCTACATTTCAGAAACTAACTGAAGTTGTGGTCATTTAAGTAAGTGGCATACCCCGACAAGACGATTGAATAGTGCAGATTTACCAACGTTAGGCCTACCAATAACAGCCACCTTTGGAAGATGATTGTCTCGAATCTGAATCATTGATTGAATAGTAAATCAGTTAACTTTATTTTCCACATTACAACAACTTGTTCATTAGCATGCCAACTATGCCACTGATTATTAGAACATTAAGATACACTGACATGTTTAGCTGTTGATGTCTTATCCCTCATGGTTCTTCTTTTCTCCCGAACATCACCATCTGAAAAAGATCGAGATGTAGTCGATGAGGGATTCAAATGAACAACGTAAGCTTTTTAGAGGAATAAACCAGCATATCATTCTGTTCTACTTGACAGCACAACTTCTACAGTCAGTCAGTCAACAATGTAATTGCTGCAATAGTACACATTAAGGCTAAACTCTCTACATTTATCTTGCTAACTACCAACATCTAGTTGAGTAGGGTCCACAGGAGATCACGCCCCTAACCATCAGTAGTTCCCTCCCATGACCCTCTCCTCCTCCCCTGGAGTCAATAGGGTGGTGCTAAGGTCTCCTGTACTAAAAAAATTGAATGTGAAACCATAACCAATTTACTCAAAATCTCTCATCGGGTAGCTCTACAACATTAGTTCAGTGTTCAGAGTCAAAACTTCTGTCACACTGTACTCCAGAATTGCGAATTCTCATGGGTGAGTTGGACATTATTACCGCAGTATTCACTGTAAGTTCTAAGATACGAGCAAAATCCAGTGCTTACTCACCTACGCTGAGCTCGCGGTCGAGGCGCGCGGCGAGGTCGGCGGCGGCGCGGCGCGCCTCCTCCTCCATCGCCTCCACGTCCATGTCCTCCTCATCCTCCTCCTCCTCGCTGTAATACTCCTCCTCCGATTCCCTCTCTTCTTCCTCCTCTCCATCTTCGTGAGCGGGTTGCTGTACGGCGGCGGAGGCACGGAGGTCGCGGGTGGGACAAGGCGGGGCGAAGGACAGGAGCAGCGGGCGAGGGGCGGCAGCCCTGGAGGCGAACGGAAGGAGGCGGGGAGGGTTTGGGGTTCTGGAGGCCGGGTGGATGAGAGGCGGCCGTGAGGAGGAGGAGGTGGAAGCCATGGTGGCCATGGCGGGCGTCCCTGTAGAGTGGTGAGTTTTGGGCAGTGGGAGACGGAAGGGGATAAGGAGGGAAGAAGGGGTTGAAGCCGTTAGAGCATCCTCACTCGTCCCCGAAGGCCCCCAAAGGGGCTATGGGGCCGTCCGCGCAAAAAATCCTGCCCAGGCGCGGCCCCAATTTCAAATTCGCGCCGGCTCGGTCAAAAGGAGAACTCCGGCGTCCCCAGGACGAACCCAATACAAAGGGGGCGCCGGCGTGACGAAGTTTCGACACGAACGTCGCGGGAAAAAATGGCGGGCACCGCTTCGGCGTCGTGGGTCACCGATGTCAGCGACACGCCACCATTCACGCCACCGTTTTGACCGGTCCGTCGTCTTCCTCGCCATCCACGCCGCGTTAATGGCCTGCTCGCCTTCCGCGCCTGCGCGGCAGTGGTCAGGCGGACGGCCACAGTTGATGACGCGTCTCGTCGGCGTTAATGCAGCCACCGCTCCCCGGCCAACCCCTCGCGCCGCTATAAAACCCCTCCCCCGCGCCGTACTCAGCACACACCACCGCCGTCTCCTTCTCCAGCCACTCTCCACCGCGATCGTCGCCTCCAACTCTCCACCGCGATCTCCCGCACGATGCACCACTCTGACGACGACGACGACGACGCCGCCACCTGCTGAAGAAGGGGCCCGCGCCCTGTTCGAGGCGGGGTACCCCGCCCCGCCGGACTTCCGGTATCCATCGGCGGGGTGGGTGCTCAGCGTTGGCGGCGTCCCGGTGCCGCCCGTGCCCAGCGGACGCTGGCGATCTACAACCACTTCTGGCGGGAGCTCACAGCGGAGGAGCACAACGACCCGCAATGGAACCCCGACAACGAGGTCGCCTGGGACGCCTTCTTCGAGCGGCAGCGGCAGGACCGCATCGCCGCCTACGATGGGCCAGGGCCGCCGCCGACCAACTTCAACGCCGAGGGATGGCGGCGCTGGTGGGGCGCTCCAGGTCGTACGCTGGCGTACGTCCTGGACTACATCGCCAACGGGAACAATCCCCCGTTGACGATGCCTCCGCCGCGCCCACGCTACCCCTAGGCCCAGCAATGGGGGCCTCGGCGCATGTCGCCGGGGGCCTCTTCGTCGCGCTCGGGCGGCCGCTACTCCCCGTACAGGACGCAACCGCTGCACTTCTACCAGCCCCTCCAGCCAGTGAGGGCCGAGCCTGAGGAGGAGGGGGACAGCGCCCCGCTCCGCCGCCGACAGCCAGCCCGTCGCCTCCCTCGCCAGCCATCGGCGCCTCGAGGCCGCCTCCGCCTCGGCTCCTCCTCGCGTCCGGGCCCGTCTTCACCGCGCCCGGTGAAGAAGGAGTGGACGCCGCCTCCAGAGTACAAGGCGGCGGCCCTCCAGCTCAAGCTCGAGGACGACGACGAGGAGTTCCCGGGGCTCCGAGCCGCAATGCTCGCCTCCTTCAACGAAGTGCCCGTGGCCACCCCCGAGTTTGCCAGCGAGTGGTCGCTGGAGGAGCATCGGGAGGAGATGGCGCGCCGCCGTGGCCTCTTCATCGACATCTCCGACGAGGACCAACCCATCAGGGGGCCGACCAGGCCGGTCGGACGAGGACGCCGTGGCGACGCCAGCGAGGGGTGCAGCAGCCGCCCGGCGATGCGGTAGCCCAAGGACGAGCCCAGCGACGAGGACGACGACGGCGACTACGCGGCGGAGATGTACTACCGCCTCGGACTAGGCCGGGGCGGGTTTTAGTTTAAATATTTTTAAATTTATGCAAAATTTCATGTAATCGCCGAACAATCTATGAATTTCTATTAAGTTTACTAAATTTCTACTAAATTTAAATTTTTAAATTGTTTGAAAAGGGGGGCGCGACCCCCCCCCCCCATATGGCCTAAAAAAGACCGTTTTACACGCCATATGGGGGGACGGGTGGGGATGCTTTTATGGGGTTATTACTACGGGTGACTGGCGCATGGCTCCCGTCAGTCAGGTGGAAATGGTCGTGGACTCGTGGCTTCAAAACCGTCGCATGTTTTCTTATGAAATTACCAGTTGCGTGCGACATGATAACAAATACAGTAGTAGTAAAACCTTCGAAGAGAAATTCATTAAGCGGATTTTGGAATTTTAGCGAATATGTGTGTGGAGAGCCATTTGCAAATGATGTGGGACTATGTCCGAAAAATTATTTTGACACTATCCTAAAATATCAATATATTGCAACCAACATTCACCCTAGCCAGGAGCCTGATCTTGTAAGCACATTTTTAAAGCAATAACGGGACGGAGTTTGCCCGCGTCCCTTCTTTGTGCCCATCCGGGCGCCCGCATCATCCAATGGTTGGTCTTTTTTCACCTTTTCCCCTTAGCTTTATCAAGCGATAACAAAATGACTAAAAATAAAAAAAAATCGAGCTGCGCAAGCGGAGACAACGGAGATAAAGAACATGACGGCAGGGTTGAAGAGTTTGCCTCGCCGAACGCGGCGACACCGTTTCATGGATGTTCACGTCAGAACCCTTCAGGCCGAACGCGGCGACACCGTTTCATGGAACGCTATCGTTGAAGAGTTTTTTTTTTTAAATAATACGATTTTTTAAATAGAAATTCAGATTCTAGCGCGCGGAATCAGAAATTCTGAAAAATAGGGCGCCGTCTCGGCAGCACCCATGCCGACCGGGCATGCCGATCGGTATCAGCCATGCCGATCTGCATGTGGATAGATGGGTGTGCACTCGATTCTAATTTCTTTTGATTAATATAAAATTAGGTTAACCGTGTCTCGGTTCGAGATGAAATATGTATAAAATATGTACGTATCGATGAGTAGGTTCCATTCGCGCGATCGGTTTCAAGTTTGATCGCCTCTAACTTCTTAATTTTGAATCGCAACTCGTACAATTATTCGACGAATTTTGTCAAATTCCTCGCACTCGTTTGACCGTTTTAAATTTCCTTGCACGAGTACGTCAAACTCACCATTCTTCACAACTGTTACGTTGTAACTTTTTTGTTTCGACAGATGTATTTATATTTTCTTTCAAATATATATTTTTTCTATAGATACTACCGGAAAAATAAATACGTCCATCGAAACAAAAAAGTTACAACATAACAGTTCTGGAGAAGGGTGAGGTAGATGTACTCGTGCAAGGAAATTTAAAACGGTCAAATAAGTGCGAGTAATTTGACAAAATTCGTCGAATAATTGTACGAGTTGCGATTCAAAATTAAGAAGTTAGAGACGATCAAACTTGAAACCGATCGCGGGAATGGAACCTACTCATCGATACGCACATATTTTATACATATTTCATCTCGAACCGAGACACGGTTTAGACCCATGCCGACGGCGCCTATTTTTCAAAAAAATTGATTCCGCGCGTTAGAATCCGAATTTTTATTAAAAAATCGTATTATTTAAAAAAAAACTCTAGGAACGACGACCTTATGTTGAGATTGGGTGTGCCTTTAGCCTGGTGCGGCGGTCGCGTCAGCGGCGATAACTGTGGAGGATTCAGTTATACCTTGATCTTACCTGAGCGCCTACCTCGACGGCTTGGCCATGTCGGCTGAAGGGTTGCAGCTGTTGTTGCATGTTGCCGCTCTTATGTAGCTGTTCTATGTGCACTCTGGTCCAGACGCTCGACTGCTCGAGCATGTTCATGTGCTTGACAATGTCGGTGTTGCGCGCTAATGGCCGCGAGCTTGCAGCTCTCAATTCATACAAGGCGCATATGGGGGACGACTGCGGGCCGACACCAATAAACTGCAGCAGATACACTACCGGATTCTAACTGTGCGAAGTGAGCCTAACTCAACTGGTTTGGTTCCTTGTGGTGGAACCAGCCCATTCAGGATCGGGTGCTCGCATTTTTCTGGATTTTCCAGGATTTAACCGGCGATATGCTTTCAGTGGTAGATGACGTGCCCGTCAACAGCGAGGCGCCCGTGGTGACTTCGTCAAACTCAAGATATGCCGGACCAGTCTATCGGAGGTGCTAATAGGGGTAGGGTGTGCGTGTGTGCGGTCATAGTGGTGTCTGTACGTGCGTGTTTGTGAGCGTCCGCGTCTGTATTTCTAAAAAATACGAATTCTAACGGTAACTTCTCCGCTACGAGATTGATTATTTTATAATGATGTTTTTTGTCAAAAGAAAAAAAAATGTGGCAAAAATAAGCATGAGAGCCGCTTGATGGGTGCGGGCGCATGGATGGGCACAAAGAAGGGGCGCAGGCAAGCCCCGTATGATTTAGCATGGTCTTAAGGTGAATTTTCTATATCTCTATCTTGTGACCCGTATAGCCTGAATCTGTGTAACCAACAAGATTAGTGGTTGCAACTTCTTAGGATACCGAAGTCATTAGTTTGGGTCAGGAAAGCTTCCAAGAGTTCTATTAACAGCCACCACGTGGCACTCTTTTGGAGTGGAATAAAACTTTGCACACATACATATAGGGTGTGTTTGATTGGGTGGCTAGCCACGAAGTGGTTATGGATAGCCATTTTTTAGGTGGTTAACCCCAGTTTGGTTTGTGGTGCTGGGTGTGTGGGGTTTCAAATTTTAGGCATATACACTCAAAAAAGTGGTTGAGCTCAACCACCCTAAAAGTGGTGGTTGAAGCAAACCACTTTGGGCTAGTACCTGTTGTCGCCTTCGAAACATTTTGTGGCATGTTCATCGTAGTCATAAATTATAAATTTTATCTCTTTTAAATATTTTTAAAAACTTTTCTCCTTAAAATATATTTGTCGTGTTCCCCTAGCGCTGCCTAAGTGGGTCCACCGCCTGTGGGCCCAGCGCAAGGTTGAACAAGGCCAAGACTCGACGCAAGGCCTGGCGGGTGCACCTGCGCCATACAAAACCTCCCGGGTGCACAGAACCCCCGGGGCTTCCTGCGACCCGTAATGAACCGAATACCCCGAGAGCGCGAGTCCCCGGCGGGGCCGAGCTCCCTCTCGGGTACAAGACCGTATGGCGAGAAGATAAGGTTTCTACCACCTTCCAAAGGTTGGTAGAAGCCCCCAGAAGGCTTGGGAAGCAAAGCGCGGCCAGGAGACAACACCTACCCACTGTCAGCCCGCGCCAGCCGCTTCCCCCAAAGGTGCTAGAGGCCTCAACCACCCGAAAACGGATACTTAGAGGAGAAGAGGCCACGTCGCCGTCTCCACCACGGAGAGGGGTTACTTCCCGCCCAGAACCCCTCACGCTCCTCGCATGACCTTTGTGGTATCCCCTTTCCCTATAAAAGTAGGACCAAGGGCATGAAGGAGAGGGAAGGGAAAAGGACCGGCTCAAGCTAGCTTAAGGAGTAAGCAAGCTCTAGCCAAGAACTGACCGGCGATCCAAGGTAGAAGACAACCACCAAGCTAGGCTAAGAGGAGGAAGCGAAGGAAGGTGATCTCCTCCGGGCAAGGATCTGTCCTCCCCCTTCCTCTAGTCGGGTTACCCTGCCGGGTACCTCGCCGGAGAACACCATTGTAGCCACACCATGATCCAACCATCTATCTAGACATGCAGGAGTAGGGCTGTTAGCCTTAGAGCGGCCTGAACCTGGGTAGATCGTTGTGTGCTTTCCTTGTTTGCATACCACGTCGAGATCGGAGAGCGGGAGAGGAACTTATCCGACGATCATCCCCTGGGAGACGTTTCCAGCCTCCTTCGCGCCCCTACCGAATCTACAAAGGGGGTGCCTCGCATCCCCGGTGTCCGTGATTCGAGACACGACATCTGGCGCGCCAGGTAGGGGGCGCAAGCGCTGATCTCGTCTTCGTCAACTCGGAGATCTTCATTGAGTTTTTCGCCGAGCTCTTCATCAAGCATGCCGCCTAAGAAGAAGCCCGAGACCGCGACTGCCAAGGTCATCTCGCCTGCACGCACTCGAGCTTCCATGGACCGCCGCGCCACGGACGAAGAGCGCGAGAACGCGCCACCCCCGCCGCCTGAGGAGCAGGTGGCGCAGGGCAACGCGACTGGGCCAAACCATGAGCTGGGTGAAGGGTCCAAGGGGGATGCGACCCCCCGTCCTTCGCTCCGGCCTCCGCCTCTTTTCTCTGGAGAAAAGAGTACCGCCAATACGGCGGCCAGGGACCACGTCTCAGGATGCACACCTTCGTCCAGGAGCAAATCCCCCATGAATACTTCTCCAGACGCCCAAGCTCGCCACGACGCCCTTGTGGCCGCCAGGGCGCTGATGCAGTTCCCACCAAGCGCCAACGACCCCAAGGTGTACCAGGCGTGGAGGGAACGCCTGGAGAACCTTCTTCACTGCGCCGACGACAGGCCCGCCCCTGCGGTGACTCAGCCCACTACCGTCGACAACCCTGCTGCCACAACCGGCGGAGCACGCAAGCAGGGGCCTCGACCCCGTGGAGACCTCTTCACCGAGACAGGACCTCCTCGTGTCGATCCGCCGGCGGCCGACCGGCCACCGCAGGTTCAAGACAAGACCATCTTCGTTGGTTCTTCTACCTCGGAGGAACATGATCTTCGCCGCGACCTCAACAATCGGCAACGCCAGGACATGCGCACGCGCATCGAGCGCCATCGAGAACGCCATCGCCGGGAATATCGCGATGACGACCTCGCCGAGGGCTGTAACGCCCTGGCTCCCGAGATCCGACGCTTCAATTGGCCCAAGAAGTTCAAGATCGACGTCCTTCACTTCGACGGCACCACCAACCCCCGGGACTTCCTGCAGATCTACTCCCTCGCTGCAATGGTTGCCGGGGCCGACGAGATCATGATGGCCAACTGGTTCCCTTTGGCTCTCAAGGGGGACGCTCAGACTTGGCTCCTGAACCTCCCCAAGTGCTCCATCCGATCTTGGAGGGCGCTGAAGGATCAGTTCCTGTGAGCTTTCCAAGGAGGATACGAGCCTCCGGGTACCCCGCGGGACTTGTACGACTTCAAGCAGCTTCCGGGCGAGACTCTCCGCAAGTACATCCAGCGCTTCACCCACAAGATGAACACCATCCCGTGCATCAAGGACGAGGTGGTGATCCAGTCCTTTAGCGCCAACGTCCGCAACCACCGGATGCAAGAGAAGCTAAGAATCGACCGCGTAGAGACCACCCGCAAGCTCTTGGAGCTCGCGTATCGCTGCGCACGGGTGGAGGAAGGCGTAAGGGAAAGCGAGCCCGAAGACAAGGCTGCAGCGGCCAAGAACAAGAAGCGGGACACTGGATCCGACAAGCGCGTCTTCGTCACCGAGCCGCTCGCGAAGACGATCAAGCCCGCGGAAACCGAAGGCGAAAAAGAAGAGCCATGGTGTCACATACACCCTGAAGGCAACCATCCGCTCAAGGACTGTCGCTCCCTCCGGGGCTTCGCTCTACGAGAGCAGCGCCGGACTGACGGGGCCGGTCTGAGCGGCTGCTTCAATTGTGGGCTTGCCGGACACAGAGCCCGTGAGTGCCCTACGGGTCGCCAAGGCGGAGGCGGCCGTGGATGGCCTCGCGGCGGTGGACGTGGAGGCCAAGGGGGAGGCCACGGCGGACAAGCCGAACATGAGCAGCAAAACCAGGCGGCTGTCCAAGGCAATAACGGAGCTGCCCCTGCCGTTCCGGTAACGGTGGGCAGTTCCAAGAGGTTGCTGGGGTCGTCGGGTGCATCCATGGAGACTCCTCTCTGCCTCCATCCAACAGCGCTGGCAATAATTTGATACGGGAACTCAACGCGGTGGCTTCAGCACCGTCAAGACTCTTGGACTGGTCCCACCAGGTCATCACCTTTGACCCGGAGGATCATCCTTCCAACATTGCCGGGGTTGGAACACTGCCCATGATCGTATCCCCGGTCATTCACAACTTCAAGGTTACCAAGATGGTGGTGGACGGGGGCTCCAGCCTCAACTTGCTGACGGCCAAGGCACTGACGGCACTGCAAGTCCCGTTCGCTCGCCTCACTGACACGGGCGTCTTCCAAGGCGTGAATGGAAGCGTCACCAGGCCCCTCGGGAAGATCACTCTTCCCGTCACCTTCGGCGACCACAAGAACTTCCGCACGGAGGACATCACCATTGACGATGCTGACACTCCGCTCCCGTACAACGGCATCCTTGGCCGGCCCGCACTGGCCAAGTTCATGGCCGTCTCCCACTTCGCCTACAACACGCTGAAGATCCCGGCACCGCACGGCGTGATCAAGATCCAGGCCGACACGGATGACGCCATCTTCTGCGTTCAGAAGCTGAACCAGACAGTGGCTGCGACGTCTGACGTCCATCAAGAAGCAATGGAGGAAGATGTCGGCACATTCCCCGGGGAAGGAGCTGATCCCGGGGGCCCAACGTCAACTCCTGACAAGAAGGCGTCCTTCCATGGCGACCCGCAGATGACCAAGAAGGTGGCTCTGACCAGGGATGGAGTTCGCTCCATTACCGTCGGCGCGCACCTTACGGACAAATAGGAAAGCGTGCTCGTCACCTTCCTTCGGGAAAACTCTGATGTCTTCGCTTGGGACGCGTCAGAGATACCCAGGGTGCCAAGGGAGGTGATAGAGCACAAACTGGCGGTCAGCGCGGACGCGCGACCTGTGAAGCAAGTCCTCCGGAACCAGAGTAAACAAAAGTTGGAGTTCATCGTCGCCGAAATCGACAAGCTGCTGGAAGCCGGCGTCATACGCCCAGTTCCCCACCCTCTCTGGGTAGCGAACCCGGTGGTGGTTCCAGAGCCTATGACGCTCAAGTGGTGCCTTTGCATCGACTTCACCGACCTAAAGAAGGCCTGCCCAAAGGATCCATTCCCCCTGCCGCGTATCGACCAGACGTGGACTCCACAGCGGGATGCGAGTTGTTATGCTTCTTGGATGCCTTCTCCGGGTACCATCAGATCCTGATGTCCGTTGAAGACCAAGAGAAGACGGCCTTCATCACTCCCAAAGGATGCTACTGCTACACCCGGATGCCTTTTGGCCTCCGGAACGCCGGCGCCACTTTCCAGCGCGCGATGCAGGCATGCCTTGGGACACAGCTGGGCCGCAATGTTGAAGCATACATCGACGATATCGTGGTCAAGACTAGGTACCAGGACACGCTCGTCCAGAACCTTCACGAGACCTTCGAGAACCTCCGCCGGGTCAACTTCAAGCTCAACCCCGAGAAATGCGTCTTCGGGGTCCCGTCAGGCAAGTTGTTGGGCTTCTTGGTTTCCCATCGGGGAATTGAAGCCAACCCGGACAAAATCAAGGCGATCGACCGCATGGAAGCACCTCGGCGGATCAAGGACGTACAGCGCCTCAACGTGTGCATCACGGCACTCGGGCGCTTCATCTCAAGGCTTGGCGAACGAGTTCTTCCGTTCTTCAAGCTGCTCAAGAAGGAGGGCCCCGTCGACTGGTCCTCCGAGGCTGAAGAAGCTCTTCAGTCTCTCAAAAACTACCTCGCGTTGCCACCAATCCTGGTGGCCCCCGCGGCAAAGGAGCCTCTGCTGCTGTACATCGCTGACACCAACCAGGTGGTGAGCGCGGTGTTGGTGGTAGAGCGCGACGCTCCTCCGAAGAAACCAAGCAAGATTAAGAGCAAGCGACTCGGGGACACGCTCCCGGATCCGCCCTGCAAGAAGAAGGCGACGGGTTTGCTCGGGTCCCCGGACCTCAGCCACCCGGCAGAAGCTGCGGACGACTGCGGTACCGGGGTGCTGGGGGCTGAACAGCCA
Source organism: Poa annua (assembly GCA_026929855.1). Classification (NCBI taxonomy): domain Eukaryota; kingdom Viridiplantae; phylum Streptophyta; class Magnoliopsida; order Poales; family Poaceae; genus Poa; species Poa annua. The sequence continues at coordinate 62,166,764 of CM049434.1, forward strand.
CCAGCCCAGGACGTTGACTCCGTGGAAGAAGAGGCGGAATTCAGCCAAAAAGCTGCCACTCGCAAAGCGCAGTACCCGATCTACTTCGTCAGTTCGGTCCTGCGCGATGCCCGTGAGCGCTACCCCATGATGCAGAAGCTGCTGCTAGCGATCCTCATCGCCTCTCGCAAACTAAGGCCTTACTTTGAGAGCCACCCGATCACTGTGGTCTCAAAGTACAACCTGAGAAGCCCGTTGGAGAACCCACTCGCCACTGGACGTATCTCATGGTGGGCCATGGATCTTCAAGGTTTTGGCCTCAAATTTGAACACACGGACAACAGCAAGAGCCAGGCGCTAGCGGACTTCACCGCAGAATGGACCGAGATAGCGTTCGAAGAACCGGAAGAGGAAACCTGCCTCCCCGGGAAAGAAGACCCCAGCGCTTGGGTCATGCACTTCGACGGTTCTTATTCCAAGAATCAAGGAGGTGCCGGAGTTGTCCTGACGTCTCCGACAGGCGACCGCCTGAAGTACGTCGTCCAGATGCACTTCCGCGGGGGCGTCTCCAACAACACGATGGAGTACGAGGGCTTGCTCGCGGGGCTCCGTGCGGCCATCAGCCCGGGCATCAGGAAAATCATCGTCAAGGGTGACTCCCAGCTAGTCATCAAGCAAGTAAACAAGGAGTACGTATTCCCACAAATGGCGCCGTACGTTGAAGAGGTGTGGAAGCTACAGCGGTGCTTCGACAACTTCAGGGCCACGTACATCCCACGAGGAGACAACTCGGTCGCGGACGAACTCTCACGGCTGGCTTCTCAGCGGGAGCCCGTTCCTGCCGGGGTCTACATCGAAGTGCTCAAGCAACCATCGGTACCCTTCGACCGAGTCAAGCCAAGTTTGACCACGACGCTGGGGGCTGGCGACCCATCTGCCCCGGCAGATCAGGAAGTTGGTCCAGGAGATCAAGACCTGGTAGCAACCGCGACAGAGGAAGCTTCGCTTCCCTCTTGTCAAATGGTGCTCCCAGTGGAAAAAAGCTGCCCACCTTGGGCCCAGGACATCGTCAAGTACATGACCGAGCATACCCTTCCGGGTAACGACCACGACGCCGAGCGGGTGTCCCGCCAAGCCAAGCTCTACGTTCTGATCGACGGGGAGCTCTACAGGCGGCGTGGCAAAGGAGTCAAGCTCCGTTGCATTCCGGAAGAGCAAGGCAAGGCGCAGCTGAAGGACATACACGAAGGCACATGCTCCAGTCATGTCGCATCAAGGTCACTGGCGGGGAAGGTTTTCCGCCACGGGTTGTACTAGCCAAAAGTTCTCCACGACGCCGAGCAAGTCGTCAAGACGTGTGAAGCTTGCCAGCATTATGCGAAGGATATTCACCAGCTGACGCAGGCTCTGCAGCCTATTCCAATCCCTTGGCCGTTGACGGTCTGGGGGCTGGACATCGTGTGCAAAATTCTGAAATCAGTCGGAGGACATGAGTACCTCTTAGTCGCCATCGACAAGTTAACGAAGTGGATAGAAGTGATGCCAGTACCAAAGCAAACGGCCCAAGCCGCCATCAAGTTCATCGAGGGGATCGTGTTCAGATACGGAGTACCCAACAGGATCATCACCGACAACGGCTCTCAGTTCACCAGTCGAGCTTTCCTCAACTTCTGCGAAGAAATGGGCATCAAGGTGTGTTTCGCCTCAGTGTCCTATCCAAGGTGCAATAGACAAGTGGAGCGAGCCAATGCAGAAGTACTCAAGGCTTGAAAACCAAAGCGTTTGACAAGCTAGAAGACCAGGGCAAGAACTGGATCAAGCACCTCCCAGGCGTCCTATGGTCACTCCGAACCACAACCAGCAGAGCCACGGGAGAAACACCTTTCTTCCTCGTCTATGGAGCAGAAGCAGTCCTGCCAACTGAACTCAAGCACGGATCCCCCCGGGTACTCGCCTATGATGAAGAGGCACAAGTGGAAAGGAGGATTGACGACATCAATCTCCTGGAAGAAGTGCGGTGTCGAGCATCCCTAAGATCTGCTTGTTACCAGCAAGCGCTCCGGCGATATCATAGTGATACCCCCCAAGAGCAGGAGATCACTGTAGTACCTCTCAATGTGGAAGTAGGGTATCGATCCGTAGGAGCAAGAAGGATAAGTTGTCTATTCCTTACAACTAAAGTGTCACAAGTTTTAGTTGATTATGCACTAAACAAGTTTAAAGAACAAGATGATTGTTTTAATGGATGGAAGTTAATGTAACAAAACAAGAATGTAAAAGTGTCCCAATCCTCTTCAATGCAAGAGGACAAGACAAAGGTTTTCTCTTATAGGAACAATGGACAACGGTGTTTCAATGCTTGGAAATAAGGCCTAGGGATCATACTTTCACTAGTGGTCTCTCTCAACATGTTAGCATAACTGAACGCAAGTAAGTGCTACTCGGGATTATTCTCCTTCTTGATAAAACAAGAGTACTATGTGTAGGGCTACAAAAGCACACCTCAAAGTTGCATTCCACATCTAGGGAACCCCAATGTCACTAAGAGCACCCCAAGATAGTACTAGACAAACACCACAATTCCACAAGAATAGGCCATGATAAATATCTAAATTATTCATAGAGTCACTCACAAATACCCACTGTCACCTCGGTACCGTTTGTCACTATGACTCCGAAAACTAGATAAAATCACTTGAATAGCATAAACATTACATATGAATTCATCCATACTTAACAATGCTCACGATCACATAAAGATCACACCATGGGAGAGAGAGATAAACCACATAGCTACCGTATGAGCCCTCAGCCCCGAGGGAAACTACTCACACATGGTCATGGTGACGATGGTAGAGATGTTGGAGGAGATGATCTTGCTGTAGATGTTGATGATGAACACGCCGGAGGGGGGTGGAGCCCTCCGGTGGTGATTCCGGCAGCGGTTCCCCCCTCCGATCTTCTCCGGCGGCAGCCTTCTGCCGGTCTGTTTCGTGGTTTTGTGTTTCTCCGCCGCCGTGCTGCGAACCTCCTCGGAGGACTATTTTTATAGTCGTTTTTAGGTCAAGACGAAACCAGGGAGACGAAGATCGACGGCATCGAGGCTCGAGGGCCAGGATGAGGTGCTCCACGCGGCCAGACCCTACTGTAATTATCCATCATCATATATTAAAATCGCAGTAGGGGCTTTCCCTACTGTTTTCCTGTCAAAAAAGGAATCTGGCCACGTGGGCCCACCTCTTTTGCCCCTCGGCCTTCCACTTTTGCTCTTCCTTCACTCCTAAGCCTTGTTCCTTCCAAAAAAAATGATCCCCGTGGAATATTAGGTCATTTGGACGTCGTTTGGGTCCCTGAAACATCAAAATATAGAAAAAGGGGTTTTCTGACAGTGCAGGGTTAATTCCAAATAAATAGGGAAAGTGTGAAATATTTCCAAATTCATTATAAAACATTATATAACCCTTATATGATGCAAATATGAATGGAATATGAGTAATACAATGCAAAGTTCATGTATGCATTTTACATGCATCACATAGCCGCCATGTGAGAGCAAGAGCATTGGAGCCAGGTGACCTGGTACTCCGGAAGAAGCAAAACCTTGGAGGCATGAACAAAATGTCATCCAAGTGGGAAGGTCCTTATCGGGTTACGCATACCCTGAGACCTGGAGCGGTCTACCTGGAAGATGAGAACGGTAGACCGGAAGGCAATGCCTGGAACATCGAGAACCTCCGGAAATTCTACCCCTGACTACAAACAGGAATTGCACTTGTTATGGTTGGCTATGCACGCCCTGGGGGCTAGTGTTATGTGGGAAGGGTGTAAGAATCGTCGCCAAGGAATAAAAGATAAGTTTTCAATTCTGTGAGCCTCAATTTTTGTCGAGAAATCGTTTTTCCGGTGCAACCCGTAAGCAGGGGGCTGGTATGTGCCGGTGGCTGGCGGGTCGACGCATGCACCTATCAGTAGGGGCTGCCTACCTAGCCAGCCATGCTGTCGGAAGTGATTGGCAGTGTTGTGCTTTAAAGCACCTAAGTACAGAGATGCGCTACCAACTTTGCTTGCGGATTGCTTCGGATAAACTTTATCTCGGCACGAAGAGAGGGTCCATTCTTTTCCTACTGAAAGTTTGTTGTGTGTAGCGCCATCCCGGGACAGGAAATCGTCAAAAGGAGACGGAAGTGGAACTAAATACTCGGGAGAGGCCTAAATCAGAAAGCGACTGGGGAAGCAGATAAGTCTTTGTATTTGCAAACATCTTAGGCATAATATCTCGCTTGGAGTCAATATACTGTCAACCTGAGCATGCTTAACGGTGTATGAGAGCCCTTGCGGGGATCAAGCGTCCTCCCTGGTGAACGGTCAGTTTCCCTCTGGCTTAGTAGCTGCAGCTGTGGAGTAAAGCCTCGAAGGGTATAGTGTTCTTGGGGGTATTACTTTTGCTGCTGACAGTTAAGGATACTTGCACCTGGGTTCACTCCTCATAAACTGGAAGGCACATAGTGCAAGGGAAGATTGGGAAATGACCCTGGGAGTTGAGCTAGGAAATGGATTCATATTTAATTCCTGAAATTACATACAAGCATTACATTCAGCAAGGCAACTATGCCCATACCTAGCCTGTGCTACTAAGGCCAGTCCGGGCGCCCCGGCTGTGCAGATCTGCCTCTGCTTTTTTATCTATCTGCCGGGTGAACCTCTATCTTCCGGGGACGCCTGGAGGAGAAAGGAACATCCGCGCAGAATCTTCAGGCATCTCGAGGGGCGGGAGACCCTGCCAAGGGCACGGGGCCACCTCGCCCAAGAACGCGAACGATGCCCCTCTCCAGTTCGCAAATGGCTCGCTCTTCCTCCTGAGGAAAGCAATGCCGGCTAAACTGACGGAGGACGAATAAGACGAGGTACTCAAGGAGGCGCCATTACCTGGTCAATGGCCTCGAGCTCGGCCAAAGGCTGGGAGAGACCCGGATTCCCAGCGGTCTTCTCCTTCAGAAAGGCCATCAGGAAGGCCTTCTTGATGGCCCTCACCCGTGCCGCTTCCTGCTCAGCAGGGCCCGTAATGGCCGCCAAATCGTCTAGGGCTTGGAGGGTGGAGGCTCGAGAAGCTTCTCCCCATCCAGTCGTCCCGATCTTGGCGGCCCATGGCGCATCTGCGGCGCCCCAAAACGTCGACTCCGCTGTGGAGATCTCCGAAGCTCCCCCCTCCGACATCGCTCTTGCATCACCGGACATCTTCAGCAACTCACGTCCTGCAGCAAGGAAGAATGGAGGCGTGTGGAGCGGAAGGGGAGGAGTGCGCAATGAAGACCGGGGGCTGGGGAGTCTTTTATAGACTTCCAAGCCGCCACCTACCTCTTGACGATTCAAGTGCCGCAGTAATGGGGACACGTTTTGCAAAAAACTTGTTCTCATTCACACATGGCACGAGCGCAAAGTACAAGGGACGGACACAAGTTCTTCATCAACAAACGACAAAATCTACAACGAAGCCCTACATTTTTACAGAAAAAGGATTCACCCCCGACAGGCCGGAAGCATGAGCATACCCCGAGAGGCGCTACTTCCCGAAGTATGTCGACGAGGCAGCCAAGAAGGAGGTCAAGGACATCTTCGGTGTCCTCCTTCTCGACATCTTGCCTCCTTAGGACGACGAGCTCTCCTCCACCTTGATGCTGGACGAGTTTTCTTCATCTTCATCCTCGCCGGAGGAGCCGAAGCCGCCGTCGCCTCCGCTGCTACTGCTGCTGCTCTCCATGCAGCACTCGGTGCGTCCTCTGGTGGCGTCGAAGATCTTCACGGAAAGTGTCGCCAACCCGTCGTACAGGAACGTCACCTTTTGCTCCCGGGTTAACCGCCGGGAGCGGGAGAACGACTTCCACCCATGGCCCAGGAGCACGGAACCGTCGGTGGCGTAATCCGCCCAGGCCCAGGAGGGGCCATTGGGACAGCCCTCGACTTGCAGCCAGAAGCCGGGAGGCTTGTCCTCCGCCACGACCATCGAGAAGGAGGCCGGGAGGCGCAGGTGACCGCGAAGCTCGTGAGCCAGATCCACCAAGAACTCGAACGGAGCAAAGCTGGTGTGCGCCGAGCTCCTCGGAGATGGGGAAGCTCTGTCGCGGCCTCCGCGCCCTCCGCGGCCACCCCGACTGCCGCGGCCTCCTCGACTTCGACATTCGCCGCGGCCGCGGACAGGCAGCCCTTCTCTCAGGGCAGCTTGAACGGCCCGCGCTCGTCCTCGCCCCTTCCTCGCTGGCGCCATAGTCACGATGGCTCTGGTAGGTTGGAAAGCAGAGAGGCTGAGAATATGTGTGGGATCGAAGGGGTCCTCCCCTGCTTTTATAGCACAGACTCCTCCACCCACGATGGACTCCTCGTTTTCTCCGTTACCAGAATTCGAGAAGGCCAACTCAGCTGTTCCCTCGAGCGGAATAACTTCAAGAAGACCAGGCGCCGGACCCACTTTGACTTTTTCTGGTCATGTCCCCGGCAGCCTCAGAAGACCGAAGCCGCCGGGACCATGCCCGGGGGCTACTGTCGCAGCAGAGGAACATGGGGTTCCCCTAGCGCTGCCTAATTGGGTCCACCGCCTGTGGGCCCAGCGCAAGGATGAACAAGGCCAAGACTCGACGCAAGGCCTGGCGGGCGCACCCGCGCCATACAAGACCTCCCGGGTGCACAGGACCCCCGGGGCTTCCTGCGACCCGGAAGGAACCGAAGACCCCGAGAGCGCGAGTCCCCGGCGGGGCCGAGCTCCCTCTCGGGTACAAGACCATACGGCGCGAAGATAAGGTTTCTACCACCTTCCAGAGGATGGTAGAAGCCCCCAGAAGGCTTGGGAAGCAAGGCGCGGCCAGGGGACACCACCTACACACTGTCAGCCCGCGCCAGCCGCTTTCCCCAAAGGTGCCAGAGGCCTTAACCACCCGAAGAGTGATACTTGGAGGAGAAGAGGCCACATCGCCGTCTCCACCACGGAGAGGGGTTGCTTCCCGCCCAAAACCCCTCACGCTCCTTGCATGACCTCTATGGTATCCCCTTTCCCTATAAAAGGAGGACCAATGGCATGAAGGAGAGGGAAGGGAAAAGGACCGGCTCAAGCTAGCTTAAGGAGTAAGCAAGCTCTAGCCAAGAACTGACCGGCGATCCAAGGTAGAAGATAACCACCAAGCTAGGCTAGGAGGAGGAAGGGAAGGAAGGTGATCTCCTCCGGGTAAGGATCTGTCCTCCCCCTTCCTCTAGTCGGGTTACCCTGCCGGGTACGTCGCCGGAGAACACCATTGTAGCCACACCATGATCCAACCATCTATCCAGACATGCAGGAGTAGGGCTGTTAGCCTTCGGGCAGCCTGAACCTGGGTAGATCGCTGTGTGCTTTCCTTGTTTGCATACCACGTCGAGATCGGAGAGCGGGAGAGGAACTTGTCCGACGATCGTCCCCCGGGAGACGTTTCCAGCCTCCTTCGCGCCCCTACCAAATCTACAAAGGGGGTGCCTCGCATCCCCGATGTTCGTGATTCGAGACACGACAACATTAAACATAAAATTTTGCTAACCAACACACACAACCAAACATGAAAAATAGCTACCACCAACCACGTGGTTGGGGGTACCCACAACCACTTTTTTATAGCCAATGAACCAAACACACCCTAAAAATAATATCGGGCCTAGTCACAAAGGTAAATGAATGATCTAATCACGGATTAAGCATTTGGGTGTTCCTTCGATTCGTCTTATACATAACTTGTTGATCATGTCAGTTGATGTACTTGGTTTGGTATACGAAGGTTCCTTCTTTAACTTGTTGATTCGAAGCGAAGGAAGTACCTCAACTTTGCTATCATGGACATTTCAAGCCTAACATCATTAGACTTCCAAACTCACATATAATGTATTCATAGACCTATTATGATAGCATCATCCTAGATTTAGCATACGAACAAATCACCATTTTTGTGAAAAGGGTGGAATCAACTTTCTCAATCACAAAATCAGCTAGAAACTTGATAAGGTTCTCATAGCATGCACGTGGTGCTTGCATAAAAGCATAGAGCACCTTATGAAGTTCTTGTTCTGTTCAATGTGATTGGCGTCCTTGAAACCCAATGGTTCTGCTACATACACCTCCTTTTTAGTGGGTCATAAAGAAATGCACTTTCCACATTAATTTAATAGAGTTTAAATCATCATGGTTAGCGTATGCAAGAAAATTATGAATGGCGTCAAGACGACAACAAGGTCATATGTTTCACTGTAGTGTTCAAACCTTCAATTTGTGCCACCAACCTTGCTTTTTTTCTTAGAACAATGTTGTCCTTATCTTGCTTGTTCTTTAAGATCCACTTTGTCCCAATATGTTGGAGCATCCCATCAGGTCTCTCAACTAGTGACCAAACTTAATTTATTGCACTGAAGTTATGGACTTCTTCCTGCATATAATTCGCCCCAAGAGAGATCTTCTAAAGCATCTCCCACACGCAAAGGTTCCACACAAAACAAACACCAGCCCTTTTCGTGATTCATGAAAATGTTCGTCAACTCTAGTTAGAAATATGCCCAATCTTGTTAACCATATAACACTTACAAATGAATACGCAGGGGTTGACATTTGGCTATTTCTTCAAGAGCATCTCATAGGAAGTTTTCGTCAAAATCTCGCGCGTGAAGACCCGGTTGATACATGACAAGAGATGTTGATAGGATCGATTCAAAAATCATAGCGCTTACCGTATTTATCAAACATCGTTCTTGCCATCTCCATGAGTGTGCACTTCTTCTTTCCTCCACTTCATTTTGTTAAGGGGTGTGTAGCGTTGCAAATTCCTGCTCACTCCCCTCTCTTTCAACAAAAATATCCATGTTCTTGATGTTGGTGTCATGGTTACTTTTTACCATCAAGATCCGAAGAAGGGAGGAAACATGACCGGGACACATCAGAAGTGGAGATCGACACAACAATGAAGTTTCGTGGTGTTACGGCCACATATGAACGCAACAGAGCTTTACGAGATATGGTCGGAGTGGCTTCAAGTGAATCAACTCGACAAGATGGTAGTGTGCCGGTGTATTGGTGGGGTGGTAGGATGCTCGGGGAAAATGGAGGATGAGGTTTGGGATGTAGAGGGTGCGACTTAGGTTTTGAACGGTTTTTAACTTGTTACACAAAAATGTTCCCACTAAAATTTCCTCGTCAGCAGAACACCTCCTGAAGTTTGAATCCCACGACATATCAACAGATTTGCAATTGGAGGTTGTATCTCTGAATTGGTATCCATCAAAATCAAGTGTACAATAGACAGGTGTATGTACAAAGTAAGCCTGACAAAATTGCTGCATTCCAGAAAAGCTTCGGTGAAAGAACCAAATGATGACATGTGTAAAATCATGACTGTATCAGCTAACTTTTTATTCTGCAGACTGCGCCATCCATTTCTTGTTATACTAAAATATGCATAGATGTCTATTTCCAACAATGAATTTTTGCAAGAATTCGTACGCTCCGTTAAATTATTGTTATCAGAACAAGGGCGATGCTGCTCCTTGTGTGTGATTGACTATTTCGAGCTAGATTCAGCAACTATTCCACTAAGAGCAATGTGTCGAAACTTCTTCCTTTATCATCTCGGATAGCAAAACAAAAGAACATTGCAGCTTGGATGTGAGTACAGGACATAGGGAAGACGTGTGAAGAAGTGTGGAAACAAAAGAATAAGTGGCTGTTCAAATTTGTATGGGATTACAGTGAAGCTAGATTAGTGTTTAATGGTCCCTTCAGGGACATCCGATACAAAAGATTAGTGTTTAATGAGCTCATTCCCACCGGTGGAATATAAGTAGCAGCTAGGTCCTTCGGGCCTACCCTTGTTCAATAAACAAAATGAGCTCATTCGCCTATGTTTCGAATGGTATTGCTATGATCAAATATCATTTCAACCAGGTCCTATACTCCTATGAGATTCATCCAGTCTTCCAGATCCCATTGTAATGTTGATGTTTTCTTGTTATATCATCATCTATTGCTAATTTCAACTATGTGCTGGTTCCACATTAGATTGTGCCATCCCTTGAGAGATGTTGTGGTTAACTGATAAAGCGAACACAAGTAAACAACAAAAGATACTACTACACCTCTCTGTAGTAGTATGCAGAAGAACCTAATACCACACGCTCGGACATACAGGTATAGAAGACAAGAGACTTAACTGACATCCTCGGCTATGGAGGAGAATTATGCAAAAGAACCTAACACCACACACTAGGACAGACAGGTCCAGAAGAAAGAAGATGGTGCAGAAAAATAAGCATGTGCACAGGCAAATTGCAGAGAGAATCAGAATGTACAGATATTCTAGCAGGACACAAAAAATAGCCTTAGAAGAAAAGCCACAAGATGAATTAGAATATATATTGTAGCATTATTATTCCCTGGGACCCTGGAGGGGCATCCCTCAAAAGTTGCACTAGGAAAAACACAGACCAGACCTCTGGTACATACACTTCAGTACGATAGAAAGAAAAAGAAGCAAAAAATGGGAAAATTATCATCCTGATAACAAGAGCTAGCACACAAGTTCCAAGAACACTAGAGCAGTTTCTACTATACGAACAAAAACCCCAAAAACGGGTGGGTCTATATTGGGGGGGCAGCGCCGCCGTACAACTGAACACTCTTCAGACATATATATCCCGCAATCTTACTTCACATCTCAACCAGGAAAAAAAACCAGGGTCACCAAAACCTAAACTCGCTGTAGAAATCCGAAACCACAATCCCAAACCTTACATACGCAAATACGCTTAAAAGGCCCTCCTCCGATGATATATATCTCATCTCTTCGACCAACTCCCTGGTTAGCTCTATTAACTAACCCATGCCTTTAAATCATGTGAAGTTCAAAATTTGCACCTTATGCACCTGCTGCGGATCTCTCCTCAACCTAATATGAATTGTTGTATGTGAAAAAGATTCCTAGGCGGCGTCATTCCTGCACAGAGCCAAGGAGATAAGTTACCACAGTTCGATACCTGAAGCAAGATAAAGAGCACAAACAAATTGGTTCAATGGAGTCTTTTATATCTCAGCAGTGTTAAGCGTCATCCAGAGAAATAGAACATTGGTCTCTACAAATGCAACGTGGGTATGATGCTTGGCCCAAAATCATCGAGTGAACATGCATTAACAGTTCATCTTCTAAGAGAAGGAGCTCAGTTTAACTGTCCAAATGCAAATGCATCTTCAGTGAGGAGTTCTAGAGCTGTTCGGCATAACACAATCTAGGTCATTTAATACTTGTATAGTATATAAAGCCAAAAAGGGTTCACAAGACATGATGCAATGGTTAGTGACGGCACAAGTAATAATTCAGACTAGCGAGTTCTAGAAATACACTTTTAGAAATTGGTCCAGTACTGTAACCAAAAGAAGTCCTTGGGCTATATCTTAGCTGAAGTAACGGTCAACCAGCAGTGGCACTAGATTGAACTAAGTATCAGTCCATGAAGGGGCCCAGATATTCCGAAGTACCATACAAGTGATAGATAACTTAAGCTTGGTTCTGTAGCCCTTAGTTCTACTAGTTAAGATACCAGATATTCATTCACCATGGACAGCAAAATGGGTAGATACCAATAATAGCATGAGAATAGGTTTTTTTTTTTATTGGAGAGAATTGGCAAGGAACAAAAGTTCAAATTATTTAAAAAGAGCAGTACAAAATTTTGAACTTCAGTGTATACTGGAGCTGAGACTTACGTATTCATACACCTTGATGGGCATATTACTGGTATAACTATGTTTTTCATACGTAAACATGAGGTGCATCTTCCATCATGGCTACAGTTCATGGATGACCAATATTTTTTGAGAAACAGTACGAGATTCCTCTTGTTATGGACGGGAACTGGAAGAATATTCCGCCTTTATGTGACACATAGATGTCAAAGCTGGGGTTTGAATGGATCACCAATATTTTATAGATAAATTATTGGTCTATTATGTTCCATAATTAAACGTGAGGTGCATCAATTATTTCATCATGGCTGCGGAGAATAACGTAACTAGGACTAGCCAAGTAGCCAATATAACAGTTTACTTTAGCACAAAGAATAACAAGGCCATACTTGATTTCATTATCGTTCAAACTGCAAACTTATCATAATACTATAACATATGATGTAACTTATCATATCCAATCAGACTAATGTGCCTATTTCATTTCAATTTGCAATATCGATCATAAACAACTATTAAAAGCATTTTTAGGGGCCAGTTGGAACATGAAGTACATAGGCACTTTAACATTTTCAATGGATTTTAATGCCATCTTTTCAGTTCATAATGACAGTAACTTCTTTATCATGGTGCTGCTAGGTTTAAATCATCGATAATTGTCAAGATTCATGGACATTCAAAAGTCACAAGTACATTTGAGCATTATCCTGGGAGAACTAAGACCAGCATTAGTATTTTCCATACTGAATATATTCTGTATATATGAAACTTAAGCATCATGAAATGGCACTCTACAGTGTGAGTGCTTCAGCACAGGAAATGCTACAGATTTAAGCTACATTGTCTAAACATTAGTACCAACAGTTCAGCGGACAGTTTCAAACTTTCAAGGTGTTTACCTGATGCTGCTAGTACATGAAATAGTATTTAAACACTGTCAAAATACAAAATGAGAAGCAAAAAGAACACAAGGAAAAAAATATCACCTCTATTTGTTAATGCCCCATGTAACCTGCTGCGCTCTTTGCTGTAACATCTGAAGCTGCATTCCCAAGCCCATATCCAAATGGGCTAGTTCCATCAAGTTCAGATCCAGATCTCCAAGTTGTGTCTCCATAGATGGAGCCACCACCAGCTCCTGACGAATCTCCAAAGTTCCTCCCATATCCATTGCTTGACTGGTTGAGTGAAGCATTGACGCCACCTGATCCGGCGTTCCTTCCATAAGCACTGGGACTAAGATTGAAGTTGTTTTCACTGGATCCATAACCAAAGTTCCCACTGCCATAGCCTGAGCCAGCGTTAGCACCTTGAGAAAGCACAGGAGGGGTTCCCCAGTTCACATTGTTGTTCCCAATTCCACCAAGGCCTCCATTTGCAGATGACATGAAGGAATTCGAGTTTGCGGAGTTGGAAGAGTAATTGAGGCCCGAGTTACCCCATAGATTACGAGCCAGCGAGTTAAACACTGAGCCAGAGTTCTCATTGACTCCACCATAGCTAATGTTGTTATTGTATCTACCCGAATTACCACTGTAGTATGGATTGACCTGCCGTCCATACTGGACACTATTGTTGAAGTTCGAGCTACCACCAATGCCCTGGTTCATCCCTGGGTCAAAATTCATACCAATTCCATAAGCACCACCAAAAGAAGGATAGCTACTACGACCACCCGATAGAAGCCCAAACCTAGCATCCATCCTCACTCCATAGCCACCTACCGGGCTGGGACTGTAACCTTGGGTGTAGCCATTGAGAAAGCTATTGCCTCTGTTCATTACATAGTTGATTCCACCAGCAGGAGACCGCATGCTAGGTCCAGGTGATAACTCCTTAGGAACAGCCCTCTTTACCTCAACCATCTTGCCATTTAGTTCATGGAACGTCTTGAATAATGCTTTGTCCACAGCATCTTCAGAATCATATGTGATGAACCCAAACCCTCTAGGACGCTGCGTGTTGTGATCATACATCACAACAACATCAGTGATGGTTCCAAACGACTCAAAATAGGTCCTGAAGTCTGCCTCTGTCACGGTGGATGCAAGACCTCCGACGAATATCTTCTTGGTGCGACTAGGCCCTGGTGATCCATGAGCACTGCCACCACTCTTGCTAAGAGCTTGCTGATCGTCTCTGGGAACAGCTTTCTTGGCCTCCACCTGAAAAAATAATCCAACATTGTGAATGTTCCACAATGACAACAATGGCAATAATTACTAAGAAGCAACAAAGCGATAAACAAGCATGGATCTAGCACAACATGAACATAACGCACGTAAGCAAACACCGAGCGCTTACCATGCGGCCATCGATCATATGCTTCTCCATTATGACACGCTCTGCAACTGCTGCGTCGGAGAACACGATGAACCCGAAGCCCCGGGCGCGGCCGGTGGCCCGGTCGCGCATGATGACAGCCTCCACCACCTCTCCGTACTTCTCAAAGTACTCCCGGAGGCGGTCCTCGTTAGTGTCCCACGAGATGCCACCGATGAACAGCTTCCCAGCGTCTGCCTCCATGTCCGGCGTGGCCTCGTACTTCCACCCTGCAACGAACACAAAGACGGAAGCTTTCACATCAGATCTTACGCCGGCCGATCGAATCAGCAGCCATCGGATCAAGAAAACGAGCGCCGGCGGCGGCGGCGGCGGCGGCAAGATCCGATCTTTAGCGCGCCGGCGATCCGGGAGGCAGATCTAAACATGAACGACAACGCACCAAGAATGCCCGGCTCCAAGAACCGATCGAAACCGCAGCAATTGGGCACCAAAATGGAGCAGAATTTGGCACGGCGCGGCGGAGAAAGAACGTTGAATTCAGAGGCAGGGCGCACCAGTTGATCCGAGGAAGGGTCGCGAGCTGGCAGCCTAGGATCTTGGGGGAGGCATGGCAACCTCAAAGGCCATACCACGGCACCACCACCTCCTCCTCCTCCTCCTCCTCCTTTTCCTCTCCTTCCTTTCTTGTTGTGTGTCTCTCTCTATTCTATCTCTCTCCTTCCTTTTTGTTATTTATTTTCCTTTTGCTATTCTCTCTGTCTTTTTTTTTATGTCCTGCGAGGTGTTTATATATAGATGTCCTTGTAGCTTTTTATGCCTCGTTCTCTGCCTCCGTTCCCTCTCTTTTTTTTCTTGCGTTTGTAACGCTTGTGAAAATTATGCACATTTATTCCACCGAGATCTTTCTTTTGATATTGACAGATCTCATATTTTCTTTTGGAATTCAATCCTAGTGAACGTTTATGCAATATATTGATGGACATTTCCTTATGGCTAAAAAAATCTCCATTTTTTATTTACTTTTAAGTCTATAGTCTTAGTCCCAAATTACATATGATTTTCAACTTTATAATTGTGCAATTATTTTAAATTATGCATTCTGTCTAACAATGTGCACTCTTCTCATGGTATATGGCTTGCCTTCTACGCCATTACCCACGCCATCTCATCACATTCTCGCCACCCTGACCATATGATTTTGTTAAATCAGCCATATTGTTACTCGTGCTCTCTCTTGGTCCTCTCGCACCGCGGCATGTTGTTGTAGTCTAGTAATGTGTGTTTTGATAACAGTATCTTCACCGTTTTGTCGGTTCCGTTGGTAAGCAGGAGAACCGCACATTTCTCTTTCTCTATGCATGGTACTGCTGGCAAGCTATTTATTTTTCTGCCAAAATATGATTATGTTAAATCACCTAGAATATTTTTGAACAACTGTAAACTACTACTCCCTCCATTCTATATTAGATGACTCCATTTTATCATAGACTTATAGTATATCTAGATATATCCATTTTTTGTCCAAATAGAAGTCATCTAATTTGAAACGGAGCGAGTAGTAGAGAACGCATATTTGTAGCGCATGCGGCTGGTTTTTTATTTTCAAGATTGACGGTGCCTAGACTTCCTTGATTAGACTCTTTCGTTCCATACGTGCCGTTCCTTTTCTTTTCTATGGTGGACCTTTTGTTTTTTTATGGGCTCGTGTAGGAGCCGTAACACTATATGAAAACCTATGGATACATTGGGTATTTCACAGGGGCAAGACACCGTCAACCATGTGGAGGTTAATGATACGGCCGTGCCTACTACTAGCTAGGATGTTTTTGCCATACTAGACTTTTTTTTTTGTTGAGAAACACAGTACAACGCAAGCGTTCATATACACGCGCACACACTCACCCCTATGAACGCACGCACACACACCCTACCCCTATGAGCACCTCCGAGAGACTGAGCCGGCGGATCAGGTCTTGAGATTGACGAAGTCACCACAGGCGCCTCGCTGTCGACGGGAACGTCGCCTCCCACTGAAGAATATTCCGCCTAAATGAGAAACACCAGCGTCAAATCTGGGATTTGAACTCTGGTGGGCTAGGGGCACAACCACCCTCCTAACCATCTTGCCACAGGCAAGTTCTCTTGCCATACTAGACTTGCTAGGGTTCAACCGTGATATTGCTACCCTTATTCGTATAATAAGAATGCAATAGTTTCATTCCAAGATATATAGTGATCTTTTTATATCACGCCATACAGGTAGGGTGCCAGGTGGCCCCACCAAAGGCCCGCAAAAGTCGATCACAATACAAATGGAGCAAAGCCTCTACAAATTAGTGAGCACTAACCTTTCTTAATTTTCTACTTTGCGGGCCGGCACGCTCTACAACGCTACATACAGGGGTGGAGAGTGGCGTCCGATCCGTCCTGATGCCGTTAAAATTAGGCATATTTACTTATTTAGTTGTAACATCTTGTACAGATTATTTAACATTGCATTGGCCACTATTTTAGCGGTTAAATGTATCTGTTTGCAACCCTAACTCAAGCGCTATTCAAACCTGGTTTAGAAGGGTTGATAAAACCAATGAAAGAAAAATCTAGTATTAACAAAGTTTCTATAATATTTTGCAGAAAACGTAAAATCAAATTCTCTTCAAGTTTTTCAATGGTTAATTTGGAAAAATATGAAGAATATACTTTGTAACTCTCGTATAAAAGGTTTATTTCAATATTTGCAGTTGTCGTGTTTATTAGCAGCACGTGCAAACATAGGACCCATGTGTGAGTGAAATGAAGGGTGTCACGTTTTGAAACGAGATTTGATGAAGGTAAATTGAAGTCCCCTAGGGTTTTTTTTCTTTTTACCTAGAACTAGCTTACTTAAGTATATGCTAATTAATTTCTTACCAATTTCATGGCATCCCTAGGACTATGACTTAATATGATTTGTCAAAATAAAAACAGTTGATTCATTGCGTATAACACCAAGATTTCATAAGATACGGAGAGGGTTCATTTGGATGAAAGGGAACACGGACCCGGGAAGTACTAGTCACCTTCTTGTCAACTGGAGCACAGTTATCAGGTCGGCGAAGATAGGAGGTCTTGGGGTTTCCGACCTAGAGAAGTTCGGTCGTGCCCTAAGCCTTCGATGGGCTTGGGTTGCATGGACAGATGACACCAGACCATGGGTCGGCGCATGTTTACCTTGTACAGCGGTGGATATTGCCCTTTTCCGGACCTCTACGACGATCACTTTGGGGGACGGGGAGAAATGCCTTTTCTGGCATGACTCGTGGTGCCAAGGTGGTCTACTAAACACACGTTTCGCATCCCTCTTTGTGATAGCCACGAGGAAACACATATCGGTGGCAAAGAAGCTTCAAGGACGAAACTGGATTCGAGATCTTCAGAACATTAGCACAACGGCCCAATTCCAGTCCTTCGTTATTTTTTTTTGTGAACGACCATCAAGGAGGTTCAGCTGCTACCGCAGCCAGACACAAACACTTGGAAGTGGACGGCAGCAAAGGTGTACACGGCGGCCATGGCATATAGATGCCAATTCCTTGGGACGCACCCCCTCCCTTCTACATGGAGAAGATTTGGAAAGCGCACGCCGAACCAAAATGCAGGTTCTTTGCATGGCTTGTGGCGCATAAGAAGATCTGTACGATGTAGATTTTGGCACTCTGGGGATGCCCGCATGACCCTATTTGCATGGTGTGCCGCATCCACCCGGAGACGGTGCAACACCTTTGCCACGAGTGCTCCTTCACGAAGGCCGTTAGGGACACGGTGTTAGCGGCGCATGATCTACAACTCCCGACCGCTGCATCGACAACTGGTCGTGATTTTGACGGATGGTGACTACACTACATAAAAGACATGCCGAAGGAGCAGAAGAGAGCCGCTAGTGGGATCATCACTTACATCATTTGGGGAGTTAGGAAGGAGCGCAACAGGAGAGTTTTCTCCAATCTGGCTAAAAATAATGGTTTGGTGGCTCGCCTTGTGAGGGATGAGATTGACGCAAAGCCCTTTGCCTTCACGGATGACCCCGGAGACTGGGCTTTGTAAATTCTTTTCCGTTATAGGTCTTTTGCCTCGGTCCGGAGGGGCCTGATATGTCCATTGCATCACTATTTTATATCATAATTTACTGTTATTCATTGATATATTTCATATTTGGAGATGATACTTATGTTATTTTACCTATTTTGCATGTTTGATGATTATTGGAGAATTAACCGCCGGAGTCAGGATTCTGCTGGAAAAAGGACCGTTACGCCATATTTCTGAAGATCAGCAATCCGCGAAAAACATCGACAAGTTCCTATTTTGCCAGATGCCGGAGGCAGGCAAAAGGGGAGGCTGAGGTGGGCCACCAGGGGCCCACACCATGCCGTGGCGCGGGCCCCCT
This sequence comes from Poa annua, assembly GCA_026929855.1. Lineage (NCBI taxonomy): Eukaryota > Viridiplantae > Streptophyta > Magnoliopsida > Poales > Poaceae > Poa > Poa annua. The sequence goes on from CM049434.1 coordinate 62,185,189, forward strand.
TGCTGCCGCGCCGCCACATTGTGTGGTGGCCCTGGCCCACCTCTGCCGGTGCCCTTTGGCGTACTTCATCCCCCTGAAACCCTAAGACCAGGAGAATCATCGAGGAAATATTCTGCCGCCTCCACGAGGCGGAAAACACCAGAGAGAGAAAAGCTCTCCGGCAGGGAGAAATCTGCCGGGGAAATTCCTTCCCGGAGGGGGGAGATCATCGTCATCGTCACCGTCATCGAGCTGAACTTCATTGGGATCATCATCATCATCTCCACCGCTGACACCGTCATCTCCGCCGCTCCACTCCGTTTCCGTTATAACATCTAGGGTTGAATCTTGTCTATTTCATAGGAGAAAATTTCCCGGTGTTAATTACTCTTGTGGTTGATGCTATTGAGTGAAACCGTTGAATTAAGGTTTATGTCCAGATTGTTATTCATCATTATATCACCTCTGATCATGTTCCATATGATGTCTTGTGAGTAGTTCGTTTTGTTCTTGAGGACATGGGAGAAGTCTAGATGTTAGTAGTGAAGTATGTTGAGTAAGATTTAATGGTTTGATATTTAAGTTGTGGTGCTATTCTTCTCGTGGTGTCATGTGAACGTCGACTATATGACACTTCACCTTTATGGGCCTAGGGGAATGCATTGTGTAATCGAATATTAATTGTGGGGTTGCCGGAGTGACAGAAACCTAAACCCCCGTTGGTATCTCGATGCATGAGGGATAGCAGGATCTCAGAGTTTAAGGCTGTGGTTAGATTTATCTTAATTACTTTCTTGTATTTTCAGATTCTTGCAAGCGGTATAATCACAAGTGTGTATTAGTCATAGGAAGGCGGTGCATTAGCATAGGTTCACCCACACAACACTTATCAAAACAATAAAGATTAATCAGCTATACGAAGCGTAAGAACTTGACGAAATTCCCGTGTGTCCTCAAAAACGTTTGGTCATCATAAGTAAACCTATCGGCTTGTCCTTTGCTCTAGAAAGGATTGGGCCACTCGCTGCAATTATTATTACTGTCTTTTATTTACTTGTACTCTATTTATCTGCTATATCAAAAACCCCTAAAAACGTGTATGCTAGTTTTTACAGTGAATTCCTAATCAAAACTGCTTGTCAGCACCTTCTGCTCCTCGTTGGGTTCGACACTCTAATTTATCGAAAGTACTACGATACACCCCCTATACTTGTAGGTCATCAAGACTATTTTCTGGCGCTGTTGCCGGGGAGTGAAGCTCTATTGGTAAGAGAAACTTTTACTGTACGTCTTGTTTTTATTTCCACTTGCTGATTTATTTAATCATGGAGAGATCTATGCTTGAATTCCTATTTCGAAAAACTACTACCACTGCTAAGGTAGTAGAGGAGGCGCCATCTATGCAAGTAATCCCATTCAAAATACCTATGAATTTTTTTGAACGTGTTACGTATAACCGATATGAAGGAGATGGAACTGTCCATCCTGGTAATCATTTGTTATTTTTACATGAATTATGCGAGTTGTTCAAGTGTGCAGGTATTTCAATGGAAGAAGTTAAGAAGAAATTATTCTCTATATCGCTGAGTGGTAGAGCTGCAAATTGGTATAAACTGCTGAAGAATGGGCGTTCTCTTGGTTGGGAGGAGATTGTACCTCTCTTTTATTCTAAATTCTATCCTCCAAGTGAGAGTCACCAAGATCGGAACCTTATATATAATTTCTGGCCTCATGATGGAGAGAGTATTGCCCAAGCGTGGGGGAGATTGAAGTCATTAATGCTCAAATGCCCCATTCATGAGCTTTTGGGTAATGTCGTGATTGATAACTTCTATTCAAGGCTTTCCTTTCAGGATAAAACGTTATTGGATACTGCTTGTTCTGGATCATTCACACGTAATAAAGAAGAGTTTAAATGGGACCCTCTTGACCGGATTCAGGAGAACACTAAAGGATGGGAGAACGACAAAGGTAGAGAGTCAGGTATAAAATATGATTTCGAATGTATTAAAACTTATATGAACACTGATGATTTTCGTAATATTAGTACTGTCTATGGTCTTGACTCTTAAGCTGTTGCAAATTACTATAAAACTTTTGCTTCTTATTTTGGTATGCCTAAGGAGAGCTTTAAGAAATATTATGAACCTTATAAAGATAAATCTGTTTCTCCTATGACTAGAAGTATTGAAGTTAATACTGTTGATCACATTATTCTTGAGCCTTATATTGAAAAAATTCCCTTTCCTGCTAAAATGAAGAAACATTCTATTATAGCTAGTGTTGTTAACAAAAGTACAAAGAAAGCTATAAAACCTGATGAACAGATAAATGTTGAACCTGCTGTAGCAATAGTAAAGGACCTTGTCACCAAAAATGTAGAAGATGGGCATATTATCTTTTGTGAAGATGCTTCTAATATTATTTCACATCCTAAAAGCTCTAGCAAGACTAGTGTTCCTGTACTTTCTGTTAGGATAGGTGATCATTGCAATTATGGTTTATGTGATATTGGTGTAAGTTCAAGTGCTATTCCTTATGAGCTTTACAGGGAAATCATGCATGAAATTGGTTCTTGTGAACTTGAAGAAATTGATGTGTTTATTCAGCTTGCTAATAGAGAAACTATCTCTCCAATTGGTATTGTTAGAGATTTGGAAATTTTATGTGGTAAGACTAAATATCCTGCTGATTTTCTAGTACTTGGTGTAGCTGCTAGTAAAACTTGTCCTATCATTTTTGGTAGACCTTTTTTGAATACTTGGGGTGTTGTTATAGATTGTAAGAAAGAGAAAATCTTTACTAAATTTGCTGGTGAATCTTATGAGTTCAATTTCTCTAAATTTGCCAAAGCTCCTTATGAAACCAAATTGCCTAATGAAAACTTTAAAGTTGAACAGCTTGCCTCTATTGCTCTTGCTCCTAACAATGTTTTGCAGCAATATATGGAGGACCATGAAAGTGAAGTCTTTACGGAAGAGAGAAACGAGATTGATGAAATATTTCTTCGTCAACCAATACTGGAACACAATTTACGGGTGGAAGACTTGGGTACCACACTCCCACCCAAGGAGGATCCTGTTTTTGATTTAAAAACTTTACATGATGATCTTAAATATTCTCAAATAGATGATAAGAAAACATATCCTGTTATTATTAGTTCTAAGCTTTCAGGTAGAGAAGAGGAAAGATTATTGGAAGTATTGAAGAAACACCGAGGAGTTATTGGCTATACTCTTGATGATTTAAAAGGGATCTCCCCTGCTATTTGTCAACATGCTATTAATATGGAACCTGATGCAAAGCCAGTTGTTGAACATCAACGTCGTTTAATACCCAAGATGAAGGAAGTGGTAAGAAATGAGGTATTGAAACTTCTTGAAGCTGGTATTATTTATCCTATTGCTGATAGTAGATGGGTAAGTCCTGTGCACTGTGTTCCTAAGAAAGGAGGAATTACTGTTGTTGTCGTAGAGTGACTCCCACGGAACAGGGGTAGCCACACCCTGAAGAGAGGTTCGAAGGGGGGACTGAACACGGAGGTCAAACAATCCTCGAGAGGCACGACGACGGTGCTCGCCGGGCCTGGAGAGGAACTACCATGCCAGATATGGACACCGGCCCGTACCCAGGTTCACGGCCCTCAGGAGGAGGTAACACCGCTACTCCTGCTTGTCTGTATTGCACTGTGAAGGTTACAGGACAATGAGCTTGCCGAGGGCTCTCTTGAGGCAGTTTAGTGCTTGGAGAGGGACACAATGGTCGTCTTCCTCCTCCAGCAGTTGGCTATCCTACGCGTCTGGCTAAGGCTCTCTCGGTCTAGGGAGCAATCAACCAACCGGAGATCAGTCGACGGTGCAATTGCGCGATCAGGCGATCCCCTTCTACGATGGAGCTCCTGCTCCTTTTATAGGCGCCCCGGGCTCCGTCCTCGTGCTGGTGGGCTCCCACACGCCAGTCGCATGGAGGAGCGGGAGTCCACCGCGGCTCGTCCGTCCATGGACGCGGTCCATCCGTGCTAAAGTAGCGCGCCGTGGCCGACAAGCTGCAGGCGGTGCAGAGCGGCTCGCAGGCGCAGCAGAGGCCGTGGTGGAGCCCACGATGACGATCTTCTTGGAGCGTTGCGCCGTCCAGCCGCTTTATCACCAAAGAGGAAAGTCCTGGCTGTCCTGGCGCAGGCGGCGCGGCTTTGTTGACTCCTTTATCACCGGAATGGCAACTGGGATGCTCGCGTCACCCTGCAGCTGCTGCAGGGGCCATGTGCGTCCTGCAGTGCTTGCTTAGCCGCGAAGTGTCTCCACAGGGCCGTGGTCGCCTGTGGAGGGGTTTCCTGCTGACTTCTCTCCAGGCGGGCTGCGCCTGGGGAGTCTCTTGAAGCGGAGGGTCCTCTTCAGGCCCTGGCGTCCTCTTCAGGCCCTCAAGCGGAGATGTCTCTCGAGGGTCTCTCCAAGCGGTATCTTGGTCCTTAGTCATTCTGTCGAAGATCTTCGCGGGCGAGGCCTGTAGGGAGTGGGCCGTGCATACCCCGGTCCTTACTGGGCCGACAGTAGCCCCCGGGCCCACGATGGGCACGACGAGGCCCGTTGGGTCTAGGCGAAGCGTCGTGGGGCCAATCCTGCAGGCCGGGCCGAGCCACGCGTCACTCCGGCGAGTAACGGTTGCGCACGATGTAGGACGTGCGTCGTGGGGGGTCCCACCACGCCCCGGTAACTGCTCCTTGACGAGACATAAAGTCTCCGCGCCGGGACAGGGAGCCGTTACTGCTCCCACTTCTTCTCGCAGACACCATCCGCACCGAGCTCTCCGCTCCTGCTCTCCGGCGCCCTCTTCTCCAGTTTCTCCTTGCACCGTACCCTCCTTTCTTCCGACGATGAGTCCGGCGAAGAACAAAGGCAAGGCGGCCGCGGGGTCTTCTTCGCAAGCGGCGCCTGCCGAGGTCGCACACGGCGCGGCATTGCTAGGCGTGCGCGTCAACGACAAGGCCCTCGACAGGGTCCGCTTCCTGGTGGCGGACCGGACCAACGAGCACGGCGCCACCGCGCTCAAGCCCGCGGCGCACGGGAAACGCCCGCGAGGGTTTTTCCCCGTCTTCCAGCACTGCGTCACGGCGGGACTGGTGCCGCCCTTCTCTCCGTTCCTGGAGGCGGTGCTGGCCTTCTACCAAATCCAGCTGCTGCACCTCCACCCCAACTCCGTGCTCATCCTCGCCATCTTCGCCTACCTCTGCGAGGCGTATCTTGGCTTGGAGCCCACGGTGGATCTCTTCCGGTGCTTCTACGCGCTCCGGAGCACGGCGAAGAACGAGCGCTCTGGATGCGTCTCGTTCCGCATTGTGGACGGCATGGGGAGCGTCTACATCCCCATGTCGTGGAGCGAGGGCAAGGCCATCACCTCGGTGACGAAGAAGGTGGACGACTTCCGCCAGCGGTGGTTCTTCGTTGGGGTGGAGCAGCCCTGCGCCTTCCTCGAGGTCTCCGACGCGCCGCCCGTGAAGAATTCGAACTGGGGCAAGGCTTCCTTCTGCGGCGCGCAGAACGTGATGCTGACGGGCCGCCTGAGCTACCTTCGGGAGGAAGGCCTCACGGGGCAGATCATCGTCACGGACTTCGTGACGCGCCGCATTGCTCCGCTCCAGGCGCACTCGGTGCCAATGTGGATGTACTCCGGCCCCCAGGACAAGATGCGGCTCCACCGCGAGGACAACGACAAGGACGCGGTCGACAACGTCCTGTCTGCGCTCTTCATCAACCCAGCGGTGCCCGCCATGGACGAACTCCCGATCACGCTCCGGCCTCTGCACCAGTGCAACATGACCGAGCGCCTGGCCATTCTGGCGGGGATGCCTCCGTACACCCCGTCAGGCCCTGCGGGGAAGATGGTGCCTGTGCCGGTGGTGCATGAGGCGGAGGGAGCAGAGACGCCCTCTGCCTCAGGAGCTGGGCAAGGCGAGGAGGAGGCCGCGGCGGGGGAGGAGTCCTCTTCGAGGGCCGGGCCCCTTGCTGGCGAGATTTGCGACATCTCGTCAGGCGATGATGAAGACGCCTTCGTGGTGGCGCCCGCGCGCCGTGCGGAGGAGGAGGAGGCCTCTGACGAAGAGGCCTTGCTAGGGCGCCGTGAGCCCCGGTCCAAGGCGGCCAGCGACAGGCCTGGCGCGAGGCCCTCCGACGTCCCTTCCAAGAGGAAAGCCGAGGCGCCTCCGGAGGGGTCAGGTGCTATGGCCAAGCCCTCCTGGCGCTCGCCAGGCTTGGCGTGGGTCGACACCGGCGCCAAGGAGTCCGGGTAAGTACCTTTAACTGCTGATTGCTTGATTATTGTACTCTTCTTTTCATGATTCTGATAATCACCGCCTGATTCTTGCCAGCGACCTTGTGCCCGCGAAGCGCCGTAGGCTTCGCAAGGCAGCGGAGGTGAAGGGAGCCGCGGCAGAGGCCGTGAGGCCTGTGGAGACGGCCTCCACAGGCCCAACCGAAGAGGCGCCTCAAGCGGAGGCAGCTGAGCCTCTGGCGGGGGCGGCAGCGCCTCAGGCGGAAGCCGCTGCACCGCCCCCCGAGCCGTTGGTGATGGAGGCGCAGGAGGAGCGGGCGGCCAGCCCTCCTCGAGCTCCTACCCCGCCTCGCGCGGCTACGCCGCCGCGTGAGCCGACTCCGGCTCGCGAGGCTACGCCACCGCGCTCAGCTACGCCTCCCACGCAGCCAGAGGCCGGGACAGACCAGGGCCCGCCAAGCGCGGGCGCCTCTGCAGGGGGAGCTCCTTCGTCTCCGCCACGCCCCGCAGCGGGGGGCGAGGCGCAAGAGGCGACACGACAGGGCGACGAGAGCGGCGAGACCAGCCTGGGCGCGGCAAAGGACGGGGAGCAACCTAGCCCCCAGGCACGCCCAGAGGCCTCATTCTCCAGGTTTGACGCCGGGGCCGGGCCTTCCACGCAGCGCGGCCTGGTCCTTAGTGGCTGGGACTGGAGCAAGGGGCACCGCGAGGTGGCCTTCCGCGTGGTGAGGAAGTCCCTGGAGGGTCTGGAGGCGCAGCTTGCCCTCGAGGATGCCCAGCTCGCCCAGCAACGCGGCGAGCTTGCGGAGGCTTGGGGGCGCTTCCAAGCCGCTGTTGAGGCCCGCCGCCAGGAGGATCTGGCCCTCCAGGCTGCACGCGAGGAGGCCATCCGCTTCGCCAAGGAGGTCCGGGAGGGGGCCGTCCGCGACGCAGACGAGCTCCTTGCCCCCCTCCAGGACGCGCGCGACGCGGCCGCCGATCTCCTCGCGGAGGTGAAGGCCGAGCGCGAGGCTATGGAGGGCTCGCTGGCGCAGAAACGCCGCGAGGTGTCCCAGCTGGAGTCCCAGCTCCTCTCCGCCCACCGTGCCGCGCAGGAGACTCTGGAGGAGGATCGCAAGAGCCTGGCCGAGCGCGAGCGACAGCTGGCCTCCAGGGAGAAGGACGTGGAGCAGCGAGACGAGCAGCGGCTCCAGGCGGAGGGCGAGCTGGCCACTAAGCGCGAAGAGCTCGAGGCGCGCGAGGGAGACCTGGCTCAGGCGCTCCAGAGGCATGACGAGAGCGTCACCGCCCAGAAGCAAACCCTGGAGCGCTTCCAGCAGCGGTTTGCCGAGAAGAAGCAGGAGGCGGAGGCGGCCCTCGCGGAGCGCGAGAAGGAGTTCAGGCGGACCACCTCCAAGGAGTACCGCGACAAGGCCAAGAAGCAGGAGGACCGCTTCAAGGCCAAGCACGCTACCGATGCCAAGCGGATCGCGGAGCTCGAGAAAGCCAACTCCAAGCTCGAGGTCCGCCTCCAGCGCGCCAAGGATGCCTATCGCCAGGCTGAGGAGGGTCGCAGGGCGGCTGTCCTGGAGCATGACGCCCTCGTCAAGGATGTGGAGGGGCAGGCGGGCTCAGCGGCCAAGCAGGTGACGGAAGCCGTGGACACCGCGCAGGCGGCTCGTGTGCTCACGAAGCAGCGGGAGCGCATGTTCTAGGCGCTGGTGGCCAGAGGCAATGAGCTTGCAGCTCAGCTTGGCGCGGAGGCTCCGCTCACTGAGGCTCGCGGCCGTGGCGATGCTGCCATGTATCTGGTCTACTTCGACCAGCTCTTCACGGCCCTCGAGAGCCCCGTCGCCGATCTCCGCGAGGTGATTGAGGTCGAGAGCCGCCAGCTTCTGGAGGTGGTTGTCGACCGCATCTTCACCAACCTCCGGCTCCTCACGCCCGGCTTCGACCTCTCCACGGTGACCGAGGCGCGCCCGGCCGGGGAGGCCTTGCGGGTCTCCAACTCCCTCCGCGAGGAAGTCGAGGCCTTCTGCAATCGCTTCAAGCGTGCGGAGGTGGCTGCGGAGGACAGCGAGGAGGAGGCTGCCCCTGCCGAGGAGGAAGACGCTGAGGAGGAGGAGCGTGCTGGCGCGGACTCCGCCTGAGCCTTGATTATCGCGCCTTTGAGCGCCTATATCTGAGACAGTTTTTGTATTCAGACACTGCATATTTTGGGCATGTAATATACTCTTTAAGCTTATTTGTGTTAGCTTTTTTGCCCCTCGAGAGGCCTTTGCTGCCTTATTTTCATGTCTATGTTTTCTCTGCGTCGTTAGGACCCATCTCTTCGCGCTATGACTCCGCCACTGCTGTATGCTAGAGCAATGACTCAGCAAGGCCGGGGGGAGTTTAAGGCTTGGAGAGGTAAGAGCCCTGAGTCGCGATGCTCAAGTGCCCCCCTTTGACGTGCGAGTAGCCCATGAAGCACAAGGGAGAACGAAATCGCTCGAGGGACAAACGTGCGCTTGGGGAGAAAAGGCTCTCGAGTCACAGGTGTAGGACTTAGCTTCTCGAGGCTTTTGCCCTGTAGAGGTTTTTTGGCCTGACGGGGAGGTCCTCTTCAAGGGTTTTTCCCTGCTGCCTCCTCAGGCTTGTAGAGACGCTTGCTCCCTATAGATGTTAGAGGGGCAAAACCAAACGCTTGTGCATTGTACTAGGGACTAATGCGCGCTTATAGGCCTCCTCAGGCGTTCCTTGCGAGGAGAGAGAGTACCAAGGTCCTTTGTAGAGATGGCGTGTTTGTGAGGGCCTGCCCTCCAGCCAGAGCTCGGATCCTTGGGTTTTGCAGTGCTGCTGGTGTGTCATTTGAGGCACTGGCACCGTACTCAGCCCCCGCTCGCGAGGTGCGCATGTGGAGAGATATAAGCGCCCATTTTCAACAAAGAAAATAATGCTGGAATAAACTCACCACCAAAATATTACATAGCGGCGCCGTAGCGCATAGTTCACTTAGGAACGAAACGGCGCCGTAGCGCAAAGTTCACTTGGAACGAAAATGGCGCCTGAGCGCAAAGTTCACTTGGAACGAAAATGGCGCCTGAGCGCAAAGTTCACTTGGAACGAAAATCGGTTCATTACACTTGGGTTTGCCAAGCTAACGTTCCTTCCATGTCGAGGCATGGGGACCACCCATTAGTGGCAGAGGTTCACTGCGGCCTGCGGGGGCTCATTTGCAGGAGAGCTCGGAGGGCTGGGCCTCGGGAGAAGCTTTGAGAAGCTTGGAGGTGAAGCCGTGAGCTTCCCTCTAGAGACAAAAAATGCCTGGCGAGACTATGGTCACGGGTAGAACTTGCGCAGGTGCGCGATGTTCCACGGGTTCTTGACGGGGATGCCGTCTTCGGTCTCGAGGCGTACTGCGCCAGTCCTAGCGACGTGGGAGACCCTGTAGGGACCTTCCCACATCGGTGAGAGCTTGTGGAGGCCTTCCCTGGAGAGGATTCGCCTGAGGACGAGGTCGCCCGCCTCAAGAGTGCGTGAGCGCACATGGCGGCTGTGATAGCGTCGCAGGTCTTGCTGGTACCCCCGCCGCCCTGAGGGCGGCCTGACGGCGCAGTCCCTCGAGGAACAGCAGGTCGTCGTTGTGGAGGCCCTCTTGGGTGTCCTCATTGAAGGCGAGGACCCGTGGTGATCCATGCTTGATTTCCGCAGGAAGGACTGCCTCAGCTCCGTAGACCAGGACGAACGGCGTTTCGCCTGTAGGCCTTGAGGAAGTTGTGCGTATGGACCAGAGCACCGAAGGGAGCTCGTCGATCCAGCCCTTGCCGTGGCCCTTGAGGATGTTGAAGCTCCTGGTCTTGAGGCCCTTGAGGACTTCTGCGTTCGCTCACTCGGCTTGACCGTTGCTACGTGGGTGAGCCACCGAGGCGAAGCAGACCTTGACGCCAAGCTTGTCGCAGTAGGCTCGGAAGATGCCGCTGGTGAATTGCGAGCCATTGTCAGTGATGATGCGGTTGGGCACGCCGAAGCGGCAGACCAAGCTCCTCATGAATTTCACCGCGGCCCCCGCTGGTATGGTGCGCACTGGCTCAACTTCGGTCCATTTGGTGAATTTGTCGATGGCCACGAAGAGGAAGCGATAGCCCCCCTGCGACCTTGGGAAGGGGCCCAAGATGTCCAGCCCCCAGACCGCAAACGGCCAGGAGAGCAGGATGGTTTGAAGCCCCAGCGCCGGCTGATGAATTTGCTTGGCGTGGAATTGGCAGGCGTCGCAGGTTTGCACAATGGCGACCGCATCTTGAAGCACTTGAGGCCAGTAGAAGCCGCTCCTGAAGACCTTACCTGCGAGGGTGCGCGCACACGAGTGGTGGCCGCACTCCCCGCTATGGATGTCCTTGATCAGCTCTCGGCCTTCCCCAGGAGGGACGCACTTGAGCGCGATACCATTTGGGCGCTTGCGGTAGAGGTTTCCCTCGAGGATGCAGTAGGATTTCGCCTGTCGAGCGATTCGCTCTGCGTCAGCATCCTCTTCAGGGAGGATTCCTTTCACCAAGTAGTCCTTGAGCTCATCAATCCAGCCTGAGGCCTGGTGGGTTGCCGTCAGCAACAGGCGCTCCCCTGTGCTGGGACCGCAATCAGGCGCCCCAGACTCAGGAGGTGGTGGGAGTGCTTCGTCTGCGCTTGCGGCTGTAGTCTCTCGAGGCTGCTTGATGGATGCCTTGGCGAGCCTTTCTTCAAAGACACCGGCCTGCTGGGGTTGCCTTCGCGAGGCCCGCTTGGCGATGTCGTCAGCCTCTTGGTTTTCTTTCCTCGGGATGTGCATGAGCTCCATGCCCCTGAAGTGCTTCTCGAGCTTGCGGACCTCTTCGAGGTATGCGGCCATGTGGTCGTCTTTCGGCGTGTAGCTCTTGTTGGAGAAGTTGACGAGCAGCTGAGAGTCTCCCTTGACGAGTAGGTGCTTGACGCCTAGAGCGATGGCGGCCCTTAAGCCGGCGAGGAGGCCTTCGTATTCGGCGATGTTGTTGGAGATCTTGTCGATCGTGAAGCACAGCTGGACAGCGTAGTATAGCTTGTCACCCTTGGGCGAAGTTAGGACAACGCCTGCTCCGCCATTGCGGCAAGCGAAGGCTCCATCGAAGTGCATGGTCCAGTGGCTAGGCACTGTGTCTCCCGAGGGCTCGGCTTCTGCCTCGCGAGGCTCCTCAGGGCTTGGGTCAGTCCACTCGGCGACGAAGTCAGCCAGCGCTCTTCCTTTTATGACCCTCGTAGTGTCGAAGCGTAAGTTGAATGGCTGCAGCTCGATGTTCCATCCTGCGACACGATCAGTGGCGTTGGGGTTGCGCAGGATCTGCTCCAGGGGGAAGGCAGTAACCACCGTGATGGGGTGGCCCTGGAAGTAGTGTCTCAACTTCCTGGAGGCGATGAGGAGCGCGACGAGGAGCTTCTGCTGCATTGGATACCTCTCGCGAGCGTCCCGCAGCACTGTGCTGACGAAGTAGACGGGGTGCTCGACGAGGGTTGCCTGAGGTGGCGCAGCGTCAGCCCCCTGTGGAGGCTCTTCAGGGCCCTTGTCGAGATCTGCCTGTGGAGGCGTCTCGACAGGGGTGGGGGGAGCAGACTCGACTTGAGGCGGTGGGCCTGGCAGTGGGTCTGTGGAGGCTGCTCCTTCGACGGGGCCTTTGTCGGGGGGTTCTGGGCTTGGAGTGGCAGTGCTCTTCTTGGGGGGGACAGGCTCTTCCCTCTCGACCACCAAGACGACGCTTGCGGTCTGAGGGGTGGCTGAGAGGTACAGCTTTAGGTGCTCGCCTGCCCTGGGGGCCACCAAGACTGGAGGGCTAGCCAGATACTTCTTTAAGTCCTCGAAGGCTTTATCCGCCTCAGGGGTCCACTTGAATGTGCCCGATCTCTTCATGATCTTGAAAAATGGCAGGGCTCTCTCGCCAAATTTAGAGATGAAACGACCCAAGCTGGCCATGCAGCCCGCTAAGCGCTGCATATCCTTGAGTCGGCGGGGAGGCTGCATTTACTCTATGGCCTTGATCTTGTCAGGATTTGCCTCTATGCCACGGTGGGACACGAGGAATCCGAGGAGCTTGCCTGAAGGGACCCCGAAGACGCACTTGGCGGGGTTCAGTTTGATGTTCACCTTTCTCAGGCTGGCGAAGGTTTCCTCGAGATCCCTCAAGAGGGTGTCCCCCTCTCGAGACTTGACCACGATATCATCGACGTAGGCCTCGGCGTTTCTGCCCATCTGCGCCCCCAAGGCTATCCTCATGAGCCTCTGGAAGGTGGCTCCAGCGTTCTTCAGGCCGAAGGGCATGCATGTGTAGCAGTACACACCACAAGGGGTGAGGAATGCCGTCTTTTCCTCGTCCTCTTTAGCCATCTTGATCTGGTGATAACCAGAGAAGGCGTCCAGAAAACAGAGGAGGTCACAGCCAGCGGTGGAGTCCACGATCTAGTCTATCCTCGGCATAGGGTATGGGTCCTTGGGGCAGGCCTTGTTGACATCGGTGTAGTCGATGCAGAGTCGGCCTCCTCCAGCGGGTTTAGGGACAACCAGGCCGTTGGAGAGCCAAGTGGGGTGCGCTACTTCGCGGACGACATTTGCCGCCTTGAGCTTCTCTACTTCCTTGACGATGAAAGCTTGCTTCTCGGGGGCTTGCTTACGTGCTTTTTGCCTGACGGGGCGTGCGTCTGGACACACGGCTAAGTGGTGCTCGATCACCTCCCTTGGTACACCGGACATATCTGACGGAGTCCATGCGAACATGTCAGAGTTTGCCCGAAGGAAGGCGACGAGCGCGCTTTCCTATTTGGGAGGCAGGGCAGCGCCTATGGTGACGCTAGCCCCCGAGCCTTCAGCCCCCGAGCTGGTGGTGTCCAGCGACACCTTCTTCGTGGCAGCTTGCTTCTGAGAGAACACTTGCTTCTTCTTCTTGGGCCTCTCGAGAGGCTCCATGTCCTCGTCAGCCGGGAAAGCCATGGCGGCTGCCTTGTAGGCGCTCTCGACAGCGCGCGTGGCGTCAAGGATGTGGCCATGGATGGCAATGGTGCCAGCGCTGCCGGGGATCTTGACCATGTTGTAGGTGTGATGCGTGACGGCCATGAACTTCGCGAGGGCGGGGTAGCCGAGGATGGCGTTGTACGGCAAGCCGATGTGGGCGACATCGAAGTCGATCAGCTCCGTGCGATAGTTCTTCTGCGTGCCAAAGGTGACCGCGAGGCGGACTTGCCCCAGAGGCTCGATTGAACCACTGGTGACGCCCGTGAACGGCCTGGAGGGCATAAGCCACTCGTAGGGCACTTGAAGCGTCTCGAAGGTCTCGACAGAGATGACATTCAGGCCCGCTCCCCCATCGATGAGCGTCTTGGAGACGGTGATGTTGTTGATGGTGGGGGAGCAGACCAGGGGGAGGGTTCCAACAGTCTTGGTCGACTTGGGGTGGTCCTTGGCGTCGAAGGCGATGGTGTACTGGGACCACTTGAGGGGTCTGGAGGTCTCGGTGCTCGGGAGCACGGCGTTGAGTTCGCGGGCGAACTGCTTGAACTGATTGTTCGACTTGGGCGCTTGAGCCCCGCCGAGGATGCAGGCCATGGCGCCTCTCGGGGCCTGGTAGCCTCCATCTTCCTCGTCGGGGAGGTTGTTGTTCTTCTCGGCGGCGTTAGCTTGAGTGCCCGACGGCTTCTGGTAGCCGCCATCGCGCCTACCCCTGCCGTCTCTGCGGTAGCCGCGACCTCTGCCGCGGCTTCCGCTGCCTTCTCCTCGCTCGCGTTCCCTGCTCAGCCTCTTGAGGTCGAAGCAGTCGTCTGTGGCGTGCCCACGCCTGTTGTGGTAGACGCAGAATGGGCGGTGGTCCACCTCCTTGTCGCCGCGCTCGGGAGAACCCCTGCGGGAGCCCTTCGCGTCAGGCTCTGCCGCGAGGACCGCGGTGGCCTTGCGCTTGGGCTCTTCCTTCTTCTTGTGGCTCTTGGACCCCTCGCCAGGGTCGTCCCCCCGCGCGCTCATCTTGACGAAGAGGAGTCCCTGTTCAGCCTTGGCGCACTTATCCGCCAGATCGAACAGCTTCACCACAGAGGTGAGCTTGTCGTGGATGCCGAGCTTCTCGAGCATCCGGCGGTTCGTGACGCCCTCGCGGAAGGCAGCGATCACCTGGGTGTCGGGGATGTTTGGAATCTTGTTCCGCACCTGGCTGAAGCGCTGGATGTACTTGCGAAGAGTCTCATCCTTCTTCTGCACCACAGCGCGCAGGTCGTTGTGGGTGAGTGCGCGCTCGTACGTGCCCTTGAAGTTGGCGACGAACTGCCTGCAGAGCTCCTCCCAGGAGTCGATGGAGTCCTCCGGTAGGTTAAGAAGCCAGGACAGCGCTGAGTCCCTGAGGGCGTGGGAGAACCAGTTGGCCATGACCTTGTCGTCTCCCCCTGCAGCCTGGATGGAGGTGGTGTAGAGCTGCAGGAACTCGAGAGGGTTGGTGGACCCGTCGAAGCCCTTGGGGAGTGCTGGCCTGAACTTCTGCGGCCAGACCACGCGACGCAGAGCGCGCGTGAAGGCCATGCAGCCTGAGGCATAGGTGGCCGTTCCTCCCTGGAGGGCCCTGCGGTTTTGCTGCCCCGCCTGACCGAGCTCCTCGACGAGGCGGTTCTGGAGGTCGCGGCGTCGCTCCATGCCCATGCGCGCGTCAGGCGCGGTGCGCTGCACGATTTGGCAGTCGTGCGGCGATGAAGCATGGGAGGGAGCCCGCTGTGCCGCGGCCGGAGGTGGTCCTGGCGGAGGTGGGGGCGCACCTGGTGCGGCCGTCCCTGCCGGGCCGGAGGGTATGATGGAGCGCGACGGAGCAGGGCGCGTGGTTGCGATGTCGACGAGGTGGTGGAGGCGGTCCAACCACTGGTCGTGTGCCTCGGCACTTGGCCGGTAGCGGAGGAGCTCCTGGGCCATGAGCAGCGCGGTGTGTGGGGCGGGCTCGTGGTGCTCCCGCGTGGACACGCTCTGGCGTCGGGACGGGTGCGAGGACTCAGCGTCCCCACGGCGCTCAGAGAGGTCCTCGTCGTCGCGCTGGTCTCCGCCGCGGTGCTCCTCGCTCTCTGGCTCTTCCACGCGCGGGCCGGTGCCAGCGCGCTCAGCCACGCGAGGGCGACCACGGCGGCCACGGGTGGGAGCAGTGCCGGGCTCGGTGTGAGCTCTCTCAGAGGTACGCCGGTTGGCGCGCGTCGCGCGGGTGTCCATCATGGCGCGGAGTTCGGAGGTCGAAGACGCGCCTCAGTCCCCTACCTGGTGCGCCAAATGTCGTAGAGTGACTCCCACGGAACAGGGGTAGCTACACCCTGAAGAGAGGTTCGAAGGGGGGACTGAACACGGAGGTCAAACAATCCTCGAGAGGCACGACGACGGTGCTCGCCGGGCCTGGAGAGGAACTACCACGCCAGAGATGGACACCGGCCCGTACCCAGGTTCACGGCCCTCTGGAGGAGGTAACACCGCTACTCCTGCTTGTCTGTATTGCACTGTGAAGGTTACAAGACAATGAGCTTGCCGAGGGCTCTCTTGAGGCAGTTTAGTGCTTGGAGAGGGACACAATGGTCGTCTTCCTCCTCCAGCAGTTGGCTATCCTACGCGTCTGGCTAAGGCTCTCTCGGTCTAGGGAGCAATCAACCAACCGGAGATCAGTCGACGGTGCAATTGCGTGATCAGGCGATCCCCTTCTACGGTGGAGCTCCTGCTCCTTTTATAGGCGCCCCGGGCTCCGTCCTCGTGCTGGTGGGCTCCCACACGCCAGTCGCATGGAGGAGCGGGAGTCCACCGCGGCTCGTCCGTCCATGGACGCGGTCCATCCGTGCTAAAGTAGCGCGCCGTGGCCGACAAGCTGCAGGCGGTGCAGAGCGGCTCGCAGGCGCAGCAGAGGCCGTGGTGGAGCCCACGATGACGATCTTCTTGGAGCGTTGCGCCGTCCAGCCGCTTTATCACCAAAGAGGAAAGTCCTGGCTGTCCTGGCGCAGGCGGCGCGGCTTTGTTGACTCCTTTATCACCGGAATGGCAACTGGGATGCTCGCGTCACCCTGCGGCTGCTGCAGGGGCCATGTGCGTCCTGCAGCGCTTGCTTAGCCGCGAAGTGTCTCCACAGGGCCGTGGTCGCCTGTGGAGGGGTTTCCTGCGGACTTCTCTCCAGGCGGGCTGCGCCTGGGGAGTCTCTTGAAGCGCAGGGTCCTCTTCAGGCCCTGGCGTCCTCTTCAGGCCCTCAAGCGGTATCTTGGTCCTTAGTCATTCTGTCGAAGATCTTCGCGGGCGAGGCCTGTAGGGAGTGGGCCGTGCATACCCCGGTCCTTACTGGGCCGACAGTTGTGCCAAATGAAAAAGATGAGCTTATTCCTCAAAGAGTAGTAGTTGGTTATAGAATGTGCATTGATTTTAGATAGGTTAACAAAGTTATTAAGAAATATCATTATCTTTTACCTTTTATTGATAAAATGTTAGAGAGATTTTCCAAGAAAACTCATTTCTGCTTTCTAGATGGTTATTCTCGGTTTTCTCAAATTGCTGTTAAAAAGCAAGATGAAGAGAAAACCACATTTAGTTGTCCTTATGGAACTTATGCTTATAGACGTATGCCTTTTGGTTTGTGTAATGCTCCTGCTACTTTTCGAAGATGCATTTCTGCTATTTTTCATGGTTTTTGTGAGCAAATTGTGGAAGTATTCATGGACGATTTCCCCGTCTATGGAACTTCTTTTGATAACTGTTTGCACAATCTTGACAAAGTTTTGCAGAGATGTGAAGAAACTAACCTTGTTCTTAATTGGGAGAAATGCCACTTTATGGTTGATACGTCTCCAACGTATCTATAATTTCTTATGTTCCATGCTTATATTATACCAATTGCTACATGTTTTATATACACTTTATATGGTTTTTATGCATTTTCTGGAACTAACCTATTAGCAAGATGCCACAGTGCCAATTACCTGTTTTCTGCTGTTTTTGGTTTCAGAAAAACTGTGAAGGAAATATTCTCGGAATTGCACGAAACAAAGGCCAATATCCCTATTTTCCCCGGAAGCATCCATAACACCGAATAGGATACGGAGGGGGGCCACGAGACGGCCACACCTGTTGGTGGCGCGACTCCCTCCTTGGCCGCGCCACCACGTGGTGTGGGCCCCTCGGGGCCCCACCTCCTTCGCCCTTTCGCCTATAATGACCCCCCTACAAAATAACCCTAGGCACCCGAACACTTTTCCACGATACGTTCCAGAGCCGCCGCCGCCGTCAACCCTAGTTCGGGAGGGTTCAGAAGCTCTTCCCGACACCCTGCCGGAGAGGGGAATCATCACCGGAGGGCTCTACATCACCATGCCCGCCTCCGGACTGATGCGTGAGTAGTTCATCCTTGGACTACGGGTCCATAGCAGTAGCTAGATGGTTGTCTTCTCCTATTGTGCCATCATGTTTAGATCTTGTGAGCTGCCTATCATGATCAAGATCATCTTTATGTAATGCTACATGTTGTGTTTGCTGGGATCCGATGAATAATTGAGTACTATGTCATTTGCTTCATTATATATTATGTGAGTGCGTTATTTATGATCTTGCATGCTCTCCGTTACTAGTAGATGCTCTGGCCAAGTAGATGCTTGTGACTCCAAGAGGGGGTATTTATGCTCGATAGTGGGTTCATGTCTTCATTTAATCTGGCGGAGTGACAGCAACCTCTAAGATTGTGAATGTACTGTTGCTAATAGGGATAAAACAGTAGTTCTTTGTCTAAGGATAATTGTGCTACTTACATTACACACTTAACTTAATGCAATAATCTGTTGCTTGCAACTTAATACTGAAAGGTGTTGCAGATGCTATCCTGAAGGTGGATTATTAGTCATTGATGCAGTTGGATAACGGTCTATGTCTCATGTTGTAATGCCCAAATGAATCTCACACTAGACACCATGACTTGTACATGCATCATTATGCAGTTCTTTATTCTGTCAATTGCCCAGCTGTAATTTGTTTACTATTATTATTTATGGAGAGACACCACTAGTGAACTGTGGACCCCGATCCTTTTCTTTAAACTGATAATACAACCTACTGCAATCCTGCTACTTTCATTCTCTGCAAACAAACATCATTTTCCACACATACGTTTAATCCTTTGTTACAGCAAGCCAGTGAGATTGACAACCTCACTGTTAAGTTGGGACAAAGTATCTTGGTTGTGTTGTGTGCAGGTTCCACGCCAACTCAGCGCTTAGCAAGAATTTCTGGCGCAGTTGACACCTTCGGAAGAATTCTAGTTTCCTACTGGTTCGATAACCTTGGTTTCACAACTGAGGGAAAGCTTGCTGCTACTACATCATGACACCTTCCTCTTGGGGTTTCCCAACGTGCCTGTAGATCATTAATGGTCAATGAAGGAATTGTTCTTGGACATAAAATTTCTGAAAGAGGCATCGAAGTTGACAGAGCTAAAGTTGAGGCAATCGAGAAAATGCCTTCCCCAAGGATGTCAAAGGTATTCGTAGTATTCTTGGTCATGCTGGTTTCTATAGAAGGTTTATTAAAGATTTCTCTAAAATTTCAAAGCCTCTTACTAATCTTCTCCAAAAAGATGTACCTTTTGTTTTTGATGATGATTGTAAGGAAGCATTTGAAACTCTAAAGAAAGCCTTAATTACTGCCCCTGTTGTTCAACCACATGATTGGACTTTACCTTTTGAGATTATGTGTGATGCTAGTGATTTTGTTGTTGGTGTTATTCTAGGACAACGCATAGATAAGAAGTTGAATGTTATTCATTATGCTAGTAAGACTCTTGATTCTGCTCAAAAGAGTTATGCTACTAGTGAAAAAGGGTTCCTAACTGTAGTTTTTTCTTGTAATAAATTTAGACCTTATATTGTCGATTCGAAAGTTACTATTCACACCGATCATGTTGCTATTAGGTACCTTATGGAAAAGAAAGATGCTAAGCCTAGACTTATTAGATGGGTGCTGCTTTTACAACAGTTTGATTTGCACATTGTAGGTAGAAAAGGTGCTGAAAATCCTGTTGCTGATAATTTGTCTAGATTGGAAAACATTGCTTATGATCCTATTCCTGTTAATGATAGTTTTCCAAATGAACAGTTGGCCGCAATAAGGGTAAGTTCGCGAGATAGTCCTGATACGTCTCAAACGTATTTATAATTTCTTATGTTCCATGCTTATATTATACCAATTGCTACATGTTTTATATACACTTTATGGCATTTTTATGTATTTTCTGGGACTAACCTATTAACAAGATGCCACAGTGCCAGTTCCCTGTTTTCTGCTGTTTTTGGTTTCAGAAAAGATGTTAAGGAAATATTCTCGGAATTGGACGAAACAAAAGCCAAAGTCCCTATTTTCCCGGAAGCATCCAGAACATCGAAGAGGAGACGGAGAGGGGCCACGAGGCAGCCACACCTGGTGGTGGCGCGGTAGGCTTCTTGGCCGTGCCGCCACGTGGTGTGGGCCCCTCGGGGCTCCACCGACGTTGCCCTTTCGCCTATTTATACCCCCCGACGAGAAAAACCCTACCACCAGATCAGAAATCCACGAAAAGGTCCGTAGCTCCGCCGCCATCGATTACAAGTTTCGGGGGTCAGAAGTTCCTGTTCCGGCACCCTACCGGGACGGGGATTGACCCCCGGAGCCATCTCCATCGACTCCACCGCCTCCACTTCGACTCCATGATGGCTTGTGAGTAGTTCCCCCATGGACTACGGGTTCTTGGCTGTAGCTAGTTGGTACTCTCTCTCCCATGTACTTCAATACAATGATCTCATGAGCTGCCTTACATGATTGAGATCCATATGATGTAATCGGTGTTGTGTTTGTTGGGATCCGATAAATTGTTACATTATGATCAGTCTATCCATCAAAGTTTGTGAAGTTATTGTTGTTGCAATCTTGTTGTGTTTAATGCTTGTCACTAGTGCACGAGTGGCATGATCTTAGATTTAATCTCTATAATTATTGCTTAGATTGTATCTACAAATTGTTTGCACATGTCCTTGTCCGGAACCCGAGGCCCCAAAGTGACAGAAATTGGGATAACCGGAGGGGATGGCTTTGATATGAGGATCACATGTTTTCACCAAGTGTTAATGCTTTGCTCCGGTGCTCTATGAAAAGGAGTACCTTAATTACCAGTAGTTTCCTTTGAGGCTCCGCTGCAAACGGGCTGGTAGGACAAAAGATGTTATGCCAGTTTCTCATTGCGAGCACGTATGACTATATATGGAAAACATGCCTACATGATTAATAGACTGGATATTCTATCTTAGCATCCATTGTCATGCCCTTACAATTGTCAATTGCCCAACTGTAATTTGTTCACCCAACACTTGTTCTTGGAGAGTTACCACTAGTGTAGATAGCTGGGAACCCCGGTCCTTCTGTCATAATCATTGCTCCAAAGTCAACTCCACGCAAGCAACTATTTTCTGGTGCCATTGCCTCTGTGTTACTGTTACTATTGCTCTCATATTACTGCTGCTTTCACATCACCCCTGTTACTAGTGCTTTTCCAGGTGCAGCTGAATTGACAACTCCGCTGTTAAGGCTTATAAGTATTCTTTGTCTCCCCTTGTGTCAAATCAATAAATTTGAGTTTTACTTCCCTCGAAGACTGTTGCGATCCCCTATACTTGTGGGTTATCAAGACTATTTTCATGCGCCGTTGCCGGGGAGCATAGCTCTACTCATAAGTTCACCTGGGGAGTACACTCTACCTCTCTCTATGTTTTTATTTTATTTTGTCTTGTCTAGTTTATTTGTGCTTAGTTTATTTCTGTTTAGTTGTGTTTTGTTTAGTTTACTTTTGTCTAGTTTATTTTGTCTTTTTTTATTTTTCTCATATACCCGAAAAACCATAAAATTTTGAAAAACCAAAAATCTAAAAAACTGTTGTTATGCAAGAACATGCTAGAACCTCTATGGAATTATTTATAGAGTATAGAGAATCATATAAGGGGAAAGTCATGAGAGGCGTGTTAAAAAAGTTGAATACAATTGCTGAAATTTTGCTTAAACGCCATGATATAAATTGTTGCTCTAAACAGGATACTAAACATCTTAAATTCCAATGTGGCTTTAGTAAAGAAGCTTTAATTGTGAACTATCATTGGAATAACTATATTCATTTTGGATTTGAAGAAGTAGAACAATTTGTTTTATTTATGGGAGCTTCTGAAATAGAATCCTTCATGTCTAAAAATTATGAAACCTGTGTTGCTTGTAATAACCTTAAAGATTAGGTCTCTTCTATACTTGATTATTGCATAGAAAATTTCAGCAATAATGGTTATATCATTAATTATAAAGAGAGACTCAGTAATGCACAAGAATGTATCCACAATTTGCAGGAACCTGTGGAAGAAGAGATTGGTGAACCTGAAAGCTCATTAGATGAAAAAGAGGAGGAGAGTGATGAACAAAAGGAGGAAGAATGGATTAGCTACCCATCCCTACCTTCTAATGAGAGTAGCTCTTTATCTCTTACACTATTTGATTGTCCCCCATGCTTACCAAAGGAGGATGAATGTTATGTTCCTGTGGATTCTCTTGAAATATTCCCTATGAGTAAAACTTGTGAGAATAAATATGCTACTGTTATCTATGATAATCCATGCTATTTTGATAAATCTTATGATAATCCTTTATTTGTGCCTAATTTCGAAATGCATGATACTAAAGAGTTTTGCTTAGAAAATGTTTATGATAAAGCTCTAGACGATGGTCCTATGTTACTTGATAATATTAATTGTACTACTAATGAAAGTGGGATTGAAGAGGTCTTAACTTTATCTAGGAGTCCCATATCCCTTGAGAATGATCAATCATCTTGTTACAAAATGGTTAAAAGTGGGTTTGAATGTTTTAATCCTACTATTTTGGAGCTTGATAAAAATTATGTGTTTATAGATCATGAAAAGCATGCTTTATGTGATAGTTATATTATTGTGTTTATTCATGAAGCTACTGAAAATTATTATGAGAGAGGAAAATATGGTTATAGAAGTTTTCATGGTACTAAAACACCTCTCTATATGCTAAAAGTCTTGAAGTTATTCTTGTTTTATCTTTCTATGCTTGTCACTTTGTTCTTTGTGAATTTATTTTTGTACAAGATTCCTATGCATAGGAAGTGGGTTAGACATAAATGTGTTTTGAATTTGCTTCTTGATGCTCCTTTTTCTTCATTTTCTATCTTCATAAGAGCATCATTACAACTATCCAGCCTAGCTAAAAGGCATTAAAGAAAAGCGCTCTTGGGAGACAACCCATGTTTTATTTCTATAATTGTTCTTTTATTTGAGTCAAGGAGCTTGCTTACTTCTGTAACAACTCCTTTGTATCTTTATTTTATTGCATTGTTGTGTCAAGTCAAGCCTCTAGTACGAAGTTGATGCTAGATTTGGATTTCTGCACAAGAACAGTTTTCTGCTGTCCACCGTTTAATTTGTAAGAATTCACAGAAAAATCAAAATGACCTGAGATTTTTTGTGCGTGATCCTCAGATATGTACTCAACTTTCATTACTTTTAAGTTTTCTGATCTAAGCAAGTTAAGTGCCTCGAAACAATTCATCTTTACTGACTGTTCTGTTTTGACAGATTCTGTCTCTGTTTTTTTTGCATTGTGTCTTGTGGACTTTAAGCAAGGTTCTCTATCATAGAGGGCTGTAGCTAATGTTTTATTGAGTTCTTGCAATGTGTTACAACAGAACCAAAGTGGATTAATGTTTTTGAGTACTGACCCCTCTAATGAAGTTTATGAGAAGTTTGGTGTGGAGGAAGTTTTCAAGGATCAAGAGAGGAGAATGATATAATGTGATCAAGAAGATTGAAAAGCCTAAGCTTGGGGTTTCCCCCGTGGGTCACCCAAGCATATTTCAAGAAGACTCAAGCTTCTAAGCTTGGGGATGCCCAAGGCATCCCCTTCTTCATCAACAAACTATCAGGTCATCTCTAGTGAAACTATATTTTAATTCCGTCACATCTTATGTGCTTTACTTGAAGTGTCTGTTTGTTTTTGTTTTTGTTTTTGTTTTTTCCATTCTCTGAATAAAATGGATCCTAGCATTCCTTTGTGGGAGAGAGACACGCTCCGCTTTTTCTTATGAATACTCGTATTCTTCACTTATATTTGTTGAGTATTCTTTTATGTTACTTTCAGCTCTCGGTTTTCATGCATCTCTTGTTAGAGCTATTAGTTCTCTTATGTTATACTCTCATGTCTCATTGATAAATACTTGATGAGTTTATGTTTAAATAAGTTGATTGGTGTTTGGTTGGAAACAGAAAATGCTAAATGTGGTAGATGGTGTAATGAAAAAATATACATGCTCTTATGGATTGTTATCTTGTATGTTGTGCACTAGTAGAAAAAGGCTTATAGGTAATGCTCTTTTTGTGGCGGACCAAATCTCATGCGCCACAGAAAAGCATTTTTGTGGCGCATTGTTCTGAATGCGCCACAGAAATGTGACTTTCTGTGGCGCATGGGGACGGATGCGCCACAGAAAGTCACTTGCGCATTCTGTGGCGCATCAGGTGGGGTGCGCCACAGAAAGTGGACTTTCTGTGGCGCTGCAGGTGGGGTGCGCCACAGAAATTAGACATTCTGTGGCGCATCAGGTGGGGTGCGCCACAGAATTGCTGCAATCAGATCCACCCCCCCCCCCCCCCCCCCCCGTGGATCGCCTTTTTAAGTTTGCGGAAAAAAGAAGAAAATGAAAAAATGTTCAAAAAATTCCATCCTTTAAGATATGGTTAGGTATTAGTGTCTACTTCGTGTAGAATATTTGAAATATGAGTTTTGACCTTTTATGCAAAATCACTGTAAAAAAAGTCGAAACGGCCATAACTTTTGCATACGACGTCGAAAAAATGCGTTTAATACCTTAAAAAAAACTAGACAAAAATCCAAGAGTGCCCACACCCGGGCTTGCCCGGTGAGGCTTGAATCAGATCCTCAAAATTCGAAAAGGAAAAAAATATATTTTAAAATGATTGTTTTTCTCAGCAAAATAAAAAAAAAGAAAAAAAATTCTGTGGCGCACCGGAGGGGGGAGCGCCACAGAATTATTTGGGCGGGATTCAAAATTTGAAATCTGGAGGCTGGCTCCCCTTCTCCTCTCATTTCCTCTCCCCTTCTCCCCTTCTCATCTCATTTCCTCTCCTCCACTTCTCCTCTCCCCTTCTCCTCTCCTCCACTTCTCCTCTCCCCTTCTCCTCTCCCCCTCTCTTCCCTCCTCCTTCTCCTCTCCCCTTCTCCTCCCTCCTCCTCCTACTCCGGCGACCACATCCTCCTCCTCCTACGACGACGACCTCCTCCGGCGACCACCACCTCCTCCTCCTCCTCAAGCAATGACCACCACCTCCTCCTCCTCCTCCTCCTCCGGCGACCACCTCCTCCTCCGGCGGCGACCACCTCCTCCTCCGGCGGCGACCACCACCACCACCACCACCACCTCCTCCTCCTCCTCCTCCTCCACCCACCTCCGGCGACCCCCTCCTCCACCCACTTCCGACCAAGCTACCTACGACCACGGGCTCCGATGAAATTCCGGCGAAAAACGGGCGGCAAAAAACGAGCTCCGACGAATCTGGCCGCCTTATTTTTAATGAAATTCAAATGAACAATTTTGTGGCGCACCTATGTGGGGTGCGCCACTAAAACATTTCTGTGGCGCACGGTGAGGGGTGCGCCACAGAAATATAATTTAGTGGCGAGATTTCTATGGCGCACCCCCCATTTCCCTGGGTGCGCCACAGAAAGGCTTTTTGGTGCGCCACTAGTAGCCCTTTTTCCACTAGTGGTGATGCTTGGCAATTGTTTTAAGCTCTCAAGGAGATCATGTTTAAGCTTTTACATCATGTAGTTAAAACCTATTAGTGAAGAACTACCGTAAAGCTTGTTGGAACTTGGTTTGCGTGTTTGATATCTCTAAGGTCTAGATATTTTCTAGTAAAGGTGTTTGAACAACAAGGAAGACAATGTAGAGTTTTATAATACTTGCAATATGTTTTTATATACGTCTTGTTGTCATATTTTATACTTGTGTTTGCTTCAAATAACCTTGCTAGGCAAAGCCTTGTACTGAGAGGGAATGCTTCTCGTGCATCCAAAACCTTGAGCCAAAACCCATGCCATTTGTGTCCACCATACCTACCTACTACATGGTATTTCATGCCATTCCAAGCAAATACTTCGTGTGCTAACTTTTATTCAAAACTTATTATCCCTTATTTGTGTCAATGTTTATTAGCTCATGAGAAAGTATGTGGTGTTACGGATATCAACCTTGTCATTTGCTTTTAGACAGACTTTCACCAACCGGACTAGTGGCATATACACCGCTTATGCATTAATTTTGCAAAAAGAGCTGGCAAATGGGGTGCCCAGTCCCAATTAATTACAACTTTAACTGCTGCATTCCCTTCACATTTTTGCCCTGATCTAATCAGCAAGCAATGATACTAGTTTTTAACTACATGTGTAAACAAAAGAGATAAGAGGGATGATCTGCCTTGCTGGTAGAAATAACGTCCATCAATGGGAGCCGCTCTTGAAAGTCTGGTTGACAAGGGGGGTAGAGTGCCCATTACCATTCGTTGACAACGACAAACACCACTAAAAAACTTACTTTTATGCTCTCTATATGATTTCAAAAACCTATAAAAACTAAAAAGCTCTAGCACATGTTTGTATCCCTGCTTCCCTCTGCGAAGGGCCTATCTTTTACTTTATGTTGAGTCAGTTTACCTACTTCTTTCTATCCCCGAAGCAAACACTTCTGTCAACTGTGTGCAACAATTCTTATATGCTTACTTACTGCACTTGTTATATTTCTTTGTGTTGACAACTATCTATATGATATGCACGTTCAAAGTTGAAAGCCAATGCTGAAACTTATATCTTTCTTTGTGTTGCTTCAATGCTCTTTTACTTAGAAACTATTGCTTTATGAGTTAACTCTTATGCAAATCTTTTTTATGCTTGTTTGAAAGTACTATCCATGAAAAGTTTTTATTTATATGATGTAGTTGTTTACTCCTTGTCTATTTGTTAGCAAACTATAGATCATTGCCTTGAGTCACTTCATTCATAACATGAGCCTTATAATATTATTTGATCAATATTGTGTGAAAGCATGTCACTTCAGAAATTATTTGTTGTTATCGTTTTACCTACTCGGGACGAGTAGAACTAAGCTTGTTGATGCTTGATACGTCTCAAACGTATCTATAATTTCTTATGTTCCATGCTTATATTATACCAATTGCTACATGTTTTATATACACTTTACATCATTTTTATGTATTTTCTGGGACTAACCTGTTAACAAGATGCCACAGTGCCAGTTCGCTGTTTTCTGCTGTTTTTGGTTTCAGAAAAGCTGTTAAGGAAATATTCTCGGAATTGGACGAAACAAAAGCCAAAGAGGAGACGGAGAGGTGCCACGAGGCATCCATACCTGGTGGTGGCGCGGCGCGCCGCCATGTGGTGTGGGCCCCTCGGGGCTCTATCGACGTTACCCTTTCGCCTGTTTATACCCCCCGACGAGAAAAACCCTAACACCAGATCAGAAATCCACAAAAAGGTCCGTAGCTCCGCCGCCATCGAGGACATGTTTCGGGGGTCAGAAGTTCATGTTCTGGCACCCTGCCGGGACGGGGATTGACCCCCGGAGCCATCTCCATCAACTCCACCACCTCCACTTCGACTCCATGATGGTTTGTGAGTAGTTCCCCCATGGACTACGGGTTCTTGGCTGTAACTAGTTGGTACTCTCTCCCATGTACTTCAATACAATGATCTCATGAGCTGCCTTACATGATTGAGATCCATATGATGTAATTGGTGTTGTGTTTGCTGGGATCCGATAAATTGTTACATTATGATCAGTCTTTCCATCAAAGTTTGTGAAGTTATTGTTGCTGCAATCTTATTGTGTTTAATGCTTGTCACTAGTGCACAAGTGGCATGATCTTAGATTTAAGCTCTATAATTATTGCTTAGATTGTGTCTACAAATTCTTTGCACATGTCCTTGTCCGGAACACGAGGCCCCAAAGTGACAGAAATTGGAATAACCGGAGGGGATGGCTTTGATATAAGGATCACATGTTTTCACCAAGTGTTAATGCTTTGCTCCGGTGCTCTATTAAAAGGAGTATCTTAATTACCAGTAGTTTCCCTTGAGGCCCCGCTGCAAACGGGCTGGTAGGACAAAAGATGTTATGCAAGTTTCTCATTGCGTGCACGTATGACTATATATGGAAAACATGCCTACATGATTAATAGATCGGATATTCTATCTTAGCATGCATTTTCATGCCCTTACAATTGACAATTGCCCAACTGTAATTTGTTCACCCAACACTTGTTCTTGGAGAGTTACCACTAGTGTAGATATCTGGGAACCCCGGTCCTTCTGTCATAATCATTGCTCTAAAGTCAACTGCACGCAATCAACTATTTTCTGGTGCCATTGCCTCTGTGTTACTGTTACTATTGCTCTCATATTACTGCTGCTTTCACATCACCCCTGTTACTAGTGATTTTCTAGGTGCAACTGAATTGACAACTCCGCTGTTAAGACTTATAAGTATTCTTTGTCTCCCTTGTGTCGAATCAATAAATTTGGGTTTTACTTCCCTCGAAGACTGTTGCGATCCCCTATACTTGTGGGTTATCAAGTCCTTGGTATGCTGATTATGCTAACTTTATTGTTTCCAAGTTCTTGCCTCCAACCTTTTCAGCTCAACAAAGAAGGAAATACTTTTATGACTTGAGACATTATTTTTTGGATGATCCATACTTATATAAAGAAGTAGTTGATGGTATTATGCGAAGGTGTGTTCCAGAATATGAACGAGAGATACTGAGGAAATGTCATGATAGTGCTTATGGAGGACATCATACTGGAGATAGAACTGCACAAAAGGTTCTACATGTGATATCCTGAAATTTTTAGGCGTACTAGCGGTTTCTATTTAATTTCATCTAAAAGAAATAAATACCATAGAATATTTAAATGCCATTCCAATATAGAAAGTTAGAAAAAAGAGATCAAAATGGTTTAGAAATGGTGTTAATGCTAGTACTTGAAACAGAGACCTTGTGTGGATTGCAACGCTGCTACCATTTGAACTGCTCGGTGACGTTTGTACATTATCAGTCTGCCTGTGATTATTCGTATATGCGAGAAAAGAAACCCACGGTTCGGGCTGGGCTGGGATTCTTGTTCCTGAGCCGGACTGGTACCTTTTGGCCTGGCCTTTTAGTGGCGTTGAGCTAGGTTGTCGCTGCTACATCTTTGCCCTACTATTTCCTTTAGTGTTCTCCAGTCTGCCGCCGCCGACTCGTGATCTTCTTGGCGTGGAAACACCATCCATCGAAAGCTTGCTGTGGTGAGTGCTCGTCGTTGATGCTTCTTGGTGGCCACAAGCCCACAACGGTTGTCTAGGACGAGTTGTATACCTAGAGCTTTGACGATCCCTGTATAGGCACCAGTAGAAAACAGGCAATAGAGACCAGGTGAAATACCCCATTTATCCTGGTCGCATTACAAACCGGACAAATGGGATAAATGGGGTCTCCCAGCCTCCAGTTCCTCTGCAAGACCATTGAATGCATTTTTTTTACTATGGTAGGAGGGTGTGTGCTATTTTTTTTTTTATGTATGCACGCAAGGTGTTCGATGAAATGCCGGAGAGAGTTCACAAAATGATCGATGCACACTTAAGTTTTATCCTTCTTTTCGATCGAGGTTAATTTTTGTCTCCTTTCATTTGTCATTGATACAATGCATGTTCAGTGGTTATTTCTCGATGTTCTGTAATGGTTCTTGATATAGTTAATTATATAATGTAGATGGACCGACAATGGATGTACGGTGACCGACGCACTGCCGAGTACATGAAGGGATTGAAGAAATTTCTCGAGGTAGCTAAGGCCCACAGTACCAATGGTTTCATGTGTTGTCCATGTGTGGACTGTCAGAATAACACCGATTATCCAGAGGCGAGAACCATTCAATGCCACCTTATTCGACACGGTTTCATGTCCAGCTATAATTGTTGGACCAAGCACGGAGAAGAAGGGGTTATGATGGAAGATAATCAATAAGAAGATGATGACAACTATCCTATGTTCCCGGATTACGGTGATACTGCAACGGGGGAAGCTGAAGATGAAGAGACACCAGATGAGCCCGCTGACGATCTTGGTCGTGCCATTGCTGATGCAAAGAGAGAGTGCGGAACTGAAAAGGAGAGGTTGAAGTTCGAGCAGATGTTAGAGGATCACAAGAAATTGTTGTATCCAAGTTGCGAAGATGGTCAGAAAAAGCTGGGTACCACACTAGAATTGCTGCAGTGGAATGCAGAGTGTGGTGTGACTGATAAGGGATTTGGAAAGTTGCTGCAGATAATTAGGAAGATGCTTCCAAAGGTCAACGAGTTGCCCGGCAGTACGTACGAAGCAAAGAAGGTTCTGTGCCCTTTAGGACTAGAAGTGCAAAAGATACATGCCTGCCCTAATGACTGCATCCTCTACCGCGGTGAGTACGAGAATTTGGATGCATGCCCGGTATGCACTGCATTGCGGTATAAGATCAGACGAGATGACCCTGGTGAAGTTGAGGGCGAGCGTCCCCGGAAGAGGGTTCCTGCCAAGTTGATGTGGTATGCTCCTATAATACCACGGTTGAAACGTCTGTTCACAAACAGAGAGCATGCCAAGTTGTTGCGATGGCACAAAGAGGACCGTAAGAAAGACGCGATGTGCAGACACCCCGCTGATGGGTCGCAGTGGAGAAAATTTGAGAGAGAGTTCCCGGACTTTGCAGATGACGCAAGGAACTTAAAATTTGTTCTAAGTACAGACGGCTTCAATCCTTTTGGGGAGCAGAGCAGCAGTCATAGCACCTGGCCTGTGACTATGTGTATTTATAACCTTCCTCCTTGGTTGTGCATGAAGCGAAAGTTTATTATGATGCCAGTTCTCATCCAAGGCCCGAAGCAACCTGGTAATGAGCTTGATGTGTACCTCAGGCCATTAGTTGAAGAACTTTTACCGTTGTGGCGGGAAAAAGGTGTACGTGTGTGGGATGAGCATAAACAGGAGGAATTTGACCTACGAGCTTTGCTTTTTGTAACGATCAACGATTGGCCGGCTCTTGCGAACCTCTCAGGGCAGACAACCAAGGGGTACAATGCATGCACACACTGTTTAGGTGAGACCGAATGTATATATTTGGATAAATGTAAGAAGTGTGTTTATCTGGGGCATCGTCGATTTCTTCCAATCAAGCATCCCACAAGGAAGAAAGTCAAGCATTTTAAAGGTGAGGCTGATCACAGTAGGAGGCCTGTCGACCGTACTGGTGAAGAAATATTTGATATGGTCAAGGATTTAAAAGTAATCTTTGGAAAGGGTCCTGGAGGACTAGAGGTTCCGAAAGACGCTAACGGGCACGCACCCATATGGAAGAAAAAAATCTATATTTTGGGAGCTACCATATTGGAAGGTCCTAGAGGTCCGATCTGCAATCCACGTGATGCACGTGACGAAGAATATTTGGGTGAACCTGCTAGGCCACTTGGGCTTGTACGGGAAGAAAAAAGACACAGAGGAAGCACGGGAGGACCAGAAACGTATGAAAGAACGAGACTGCCTAAATCCCGAACACTATGAAGGTCCTGCCAGCTACGCTCTTACCAAACAAGAGAAAGTAATATTCTTTGAATGCCTGAGCAGTATCAAGGTCACGACTGGCTTCTCGTCGAATATAAAGAGGATAGTAAATGTGAGACTCCAAAAATTTCAAAACCTAAAGTCTCATGACTGCCACGTGATTATGACACAATTGCTTCCGATTGCACTGAGGGGGCTTCTACCGAAAAATGTTCGAGTACCCATTGTGAAGCTTTGTGCATTCCTCAATGCAATATCTTAGAAGGTAATCGATCCGGCGATTCTACCTAGGTTACAGAGTGATGTGGTCCAGTGTCTTGTCAGTTTTGAGTTGGTGTTCCCCCCATCCTTCTTCGATGTTATGACGCATCTCCTGGTTCACCTAGTCGAAGAGATTCAAGTTCTCGGTCCTATATTTCTACACAATATGTTCCCATTTGAGAGGTTCATGGCAGTCTTAAAGAAATATGTTCATAACCGTGCTAGGCCAGAAGGAAGCATCTCCAACGGCTATGGTACAGAGGAGGTCATTGAGTTCTGTGTTGACTTTATTGCTGATCTTAAGCCGATTGGTGTTCCACAATCACGACATGAGGGGAGACTGAGTGGAAAAGGCACACTAGGAAAGAAATCAATAATTTGTATGGATGGACATTCTTTCACAGAAGCACACTACACAGTCCTACAAAGATCTACCTTGGTGGCCTGATACGTCTCAAATTTATCTATAATTTCTTATGTTCCATGCTTATATTATAGGGACAATTGCTTCTGTGCCCCGGTTCTCTCTAGTTTATCCGTCTGTGTCATACCTGCGTAGTTTCTCTCGTCTTTGCCCTGGATGGCTCGGAAATCGGCCAAACGCTCCGTTGCCCTCTGGTCAACCGTCACTTGGCCTGAATGGTGGGGTCGGCCTGGCGCGGCTCGGTTGGGATTTCCTGGGGTCGGCTTGTGTGCGGTTCGGTTGGGATTTCCTGGGGTCGGCGTGGGGTCGGAGCGTGGGGTCGGCGTGTGGGGTCGGCGTGGGGCCGGGGCACTTGTTTAATCAAGGGATACTGCCGATAGGGCCCACGTGGTCTTTCTCCCTGGCTCACTGCTACCGCCGAGAGAACCCCCGCGGAACCCCCAAGAACAGAGCAATAGGAGTTGGATTGAGGGCGGAGAGCAGGGTGATTGAAGGCGCAAAGGAGCTCCATCGCCATCGCCATTGTCGTCGCCCGCTCGTCTCCCGTGGCCCGTCGAGAAGGAGGGACAAGCAAGGAGCTCCATCGTCATCGCCATTGTACGGCCGCCTTCGCTGTTTGGGGTTTTTTGGTCGCCGACGGTTCCAGCTGCAGTCCATCAACCCTATTTCGATGGTCAGTGCTATCTTCTCTACATGTTTCATTTTCTTGTTTGGTGCATTATATGTGAGTTGATTTGATTTTCTATTTGGCTTGCGGAATGGGGAAAAACCCCAGGTTCCGCCTGTTTATCTGATTCTAAATTTCATTTGTTAAAATAGGATTCCGATAGCGATAGCGATGGCGTCGATTACTGTGCTATGTGCCTTTACGAAGCAACTTTCTATCGCACACTAAATCGTCGTTCCAATAATTTCAAAGTCTCGATGGAACACGGTTACAAAACGGCCGTTGTAAGTATTGCCTTTCAAATTCGAGGGAATGTCATTTGTTTTTCCTTCAATGAGTGTCTTCATAGTTTCTCCGGTTTTGTATTACATGTAGATTCGGCCATGCCCTTTAAGATATCTTCTATAGAGCCGGGCAATTGGCCCTCATAAGAACTGGATGGAGGCTAGGTGTCCGAACGGAGACTAGTACTTCTTCTACCTGCATAGGTGGGTAATTGAAAATGAAACATATCCGAGCTATCTCTGTAAGCGGCTAAGTGGTAGCCCGAACATCCATAAGTACACGGAGATCTGTGGAATGCAGAGGAGAGCACTATGTGAATTCTACGGCATCGAGGATGGCGATGTTGTCAAATTCACTTGGAATGAAGATCAACATTTGTTCAATGTTGAAGTGACTAACGAGCACAATGGTGCAAAACCTTTTGTGCAACACACGGGTATGCTGGTTTGTGTTCTTTTTCTTACACATTGAGTAGTTTACAAGTTTTCTGAATGTCTTCCTCTCTTTGATCAGAGTTTAAATAGATTGATGGATGCTGCAAGCCAGCCCTCCTGTCGAGCATATTTCACGAACCGAGAGATGTCACCTATTCAGAAATGAATGCGATATCTCTCGCTTTATTCAAAGATGCCACGGAGGAGTTGGAAGAGATCCCTCAGTTCTACGTGCGCAGGATTGAGAATGATTCTCTAGATGTCGTTTCTCTGGTATTCTGATACGATGCTCATATTCTGTCATTTGAATGATCCCTCAGTTCTGTCATTTGAACTATTCTGATATGATGCTCATGTTATTTTGCTAGCATCTCAAGATTGAGGTACTAGATGGCTACGATGTTATTCCATCGCGTGATCTCATATTACGTCAAGTTCACGGAAATTCTCATTTTTTGGCGAGAGACGATGTCGAGATCTTTGGATCATATCGAGTGGTCAACGACGAGGTTTACATCGAGTTCACGAAGAACTGGGATCTATTCTGGGAGCAACTGCCGATTCGCTTTGGTGATCTCTATGTTATCAAGGTGATCTTCAAGGAGGAGTACATCGAGCTGACATTTGAGAAGGTCAGCGAAGACGTCGAGGGGCCCGACGAAGACATCGAGCAGTCGGACGAAGAGATCAGCGACCCCAGCGAAGAGATCGAGCAGTGGGCTGACGAGATGATGTCCGGCTTTGACGACGTCAAAGAAGAGACTGATTAATACTACTATGAGTTGTATTTTGGTCGGATGTATTTTGGTCGAACACCTTATGGGCGTGCTCTGGGCATGAACTGGCGCGCTCTGGGCGCGCTCTGGCCACCGTAATTATATTATGATGGATAAGCTTGCCTCCGGTCATTTATTTCAAACTTTTATGTTGCAAGTCCAAAACCACTTCTCTTTACTCTTGAGTACATACGACCTAGTTTGAGAAACACAATTGATACATGCATTTCTCGTCAGAATGTACGTAGACCTTGTTTATCAACTTGAATCGTTAGTATATGACATAAGACGACTATGTGCGCAGGATTTTCCTTTTTTTGAATGTTTTTGAATATTTGAAGCTCATTTCAAATTTATGTCAAAACTAAGTTTGACCGACATTTAAACAAGTTTAAAACAAGAAAATGGAAAACTAAGCATGGATCCTTCTTAGTCACTCCAAAATGAAGCTTTTGTGAGGTTTTTGAAAATTTCATGTTGCAATTCCAAAACCACTTCTCTCTAACCTTAGACCTCATAGTTTGAGTTATGCAATATCATATGAGATCCATGCCCTTCTCCTTTTGAATGTATGTAGACCATGTTTTTCAACTTGAGTCGTTAGTATATGACATATGAAGACTATGTGCGTCGGTTTTTCAATTTTTCGATAATTTTTGAATTTATTATGCTTATTTCAAATTCGATCAAACCTAAGTTTGAGCAACATTTAAACAAGTTTTTGACATGAAAATGAAAAACTAAGCATGGATCCTTCTTAGTCACTCCAAAATGAAGCTTTTGTGAGGTTTTTGAAAATTTCATGTTGTAATTCCAAAACCACTTCTCTTCAACCTTAGACCTCATCGTTTGAGTTTTGCGATATCATAAGAGATCCATGCCCTTCTCATTTTGAATGTATGTAGACCATGTTTTTCAACTTGAGTCGCTAGTATATGACATAAGACGACTATGTGCGCAATATTTC
The DNA here is from genome assembly GCA_026929855.1 of Poa annua. Lineage (NCBI taxonomy): Eukaryota > Viridiplantae > Streptophyta > Magnoliopsida > Poales > Poaceae > Poa > Poa annua. The sequence continues at coordinate 62,219,930 of CM049434.1, forward strand.
CTTTTTTTGATTTTTTTTGAATATTTGAAGCTCATTTCAAATTTCGGTAACAAGTTTAAAACATGAAATTTGAAAAACGAAGCATCGATCCTTCTTAGTCACTTGAAAATGAAACTTGGACACTTTATCAAACTTTTCAAAACCCCGTTGAGTGCCTCCAAACACCATTTGAACAATGACCGTCGATTTAACCCTAGCGCTGAACTGCAGCCGTTTGATCGTCCTCTAGAAGGAATCTGGCAGACTCGGGGCGATCCGCGAGAGGCTCATTCTGCGATCTGATTGGCTGTAACCCGTGTGAGAAGCTCATTCTGCACAACCCGTTCGATGTGTTTCAAATGAGCTCCAAAGGTAGGGTAAACGGCCCCATTTCTAAGCAAAAAGGGTTGGTGGACTCGCAACAGCCGCACCACCGCATGGGACCGTTACACGCTCACCGCGGACCCACCATTTTCCTCCTCTTCACAGACAGAGCATCCATCCTCTTTGGACCATCTTCTTCTTCCTCTTCCTTCCTCTTCCTTACTCTTCCTTCCTCTTCTTCCTCTCCGGCGACAAAGGGCAGCAGCAATGTCGAGCTCCTCCAGTTCATTCCTTCGCCCCACTTGGCCAAAGCAGCCTGAGGTGCCGTTGCCGCCATGTTCTAAATGCTCACGCAAGGAGCCACTGCTCCGTAAGGCTAGTAAGGCGGAGACACCCAACAAGGGGCGCGAGTATTTGAAATGCCAGAGCCTGCCACATGATGTAAAGATCTTTCTCTCGCATCCTTTTGTTTTGATTTCTTTAGTGTTTTAAATTTCTTGCTCAGATTTGGGATTTAGGGTTCAGGTTGACTTTTCCAGGGGTTGGAACCATGCAGCCATTTTCAGTGGATGGATGAATACGTTTCGCAGCTTAAACGGGATGGAAGGTGGCCCGCGCCCAGCGACCTTCCTCTGCCGTCTGATGTGGAGATTGCGCCCTCTGCTCCGCCGATGGGGTCTGACATGGTTGCTCCGCCGATGGGGCTTGAGGAAGTGAGAGGCGAACTGAAGAAGTTGAACAAGAACTTAAGGCAGATGAATGATCTGAAGAAGCAGGCTAATCTGATAGCTGCAGGATTTTATCTTTGTATACTTGCTCTAGGATTTGTTTATCTGCTGATTGTCAGTCGTAGTTAATTAATGCGATGTAAGCATAATTAATGCAATGTAACCTCTATGTTATTTGGACCAACCGCTTATGATAAACCAGTCGTCTCATTTGGACCAACCGCTTATTACTAATCATCTCTACCGAAACTATCTACAGTTTTAGGGGCAGATCTATACACCAACACGTATTTTACACCAGAAATTACATATATTTTTTGGGACAAATGACTAATCACCGAAACTATCTACAGTTTTAGGGGCAGATCTATACACCAACACGTATTTTACACTAGAAATTGCTTACAAATGACTAATCATCCATACCGAAACTATCTACTATTACAAATGATTAATCATCCGTACCAAAACTATCTACAATTTTAGGGGCGGATCTGTACAGCAACACGTATTTTACACCAGAAATTGCTTATATTTGTTGGGACAAATGACTAATCATCCGTAAAAGCATTGAAAGAAGAGGGTCCGGGCCGGGTTAAACCCTGCTCATTTCAGTGCTTAACAATAGCCTTGGAATGTTGTGGTATATAAAGAGGTCGCGCACACACCCAACTAGCGAGGTGGGACTAAAAAACAACTCAACAACACAGCGGGAGACGTGGTAAGTTTGAGCCGAGCCGCACACAAGCCGACCCCAGGAAATCCCAACCGAGCCGCGCCAGGCCGACCCCACCAGTCAGACCAAGTGACGGTTGACTAGAGGGCAACAGAGCGTTTGGCCGATTTGCGAGCCATCCAGGGCACAGACGAGAGAAACTACGCAGGTATGGCACATACGGATAAACTAGAGAGAACCAGTGCACATAAGCAATTGTCCCTATATTATACCAATTGCTACATGTTTCATATACACTTTGTATGGTTTTATGCATTTTCTGGGACTAACCTATTAACAAGATGCCATAGTGCCGGTTCCCTGTTTTCTGCTGTTTTTGGTTTCAGAAAACCCCTTAAGGAAATATTCTCAGAATTGGACGAATTTAATACCAAAGTCCCTATTTTTCACGGGAGGTTCCAGAACACCGAAGACCTGACGGAGAGGGGCCACGAGGCCCCCAGATGAGGTCCCGGCGCGGCTCCCCCCTCTGCCGCGCGGGCCCCTCATGAGGGCGCCTCGGGCCTCCACCGTCTTCGCCCTTTCGCCCATATATTTCCCCCGACGCAAAAACCCTAGAACAATAAGCCTTTTCCCGAGAAGAGTTCAGCTGCGCCGCCGCCATCGAAGACAAGATTCGGGGGATAGAAGTCTCTGTTCCGGCACCCTGTCGGGACGGGGAATTGCCCCCGGAGTCATCTCCATCAACTCCACTGCCATCTCCATCGCCGTTGCTGACTCCTACGATGAGGAGTGAGTAGTTCTCCCCCAGGGCTGCGGGCTCTACCGGTAGCTATGTGGTTTATCTCTCTCTCCCATGGTGTGATCTTTATGTGATCATGAGCTTTGTAATCTAGTTGAATATGTGATGCTACTCTTTATCTTTTATGCACTCTAGAGGTTACTTTAATATGAACTCCGGGGTTATTCACGGTTGTGAAGGTGACAGTGAGCGCACCGTGTGTGACTCCTTTATGACGTTGTGGTGTGTGTTTACTCATACTTTGAGGGTGCTGTTATAGCCCTACGCAATGAATGGTGTTTATCATCCAACAAGAGAGTTTTGAGAGTAGTATTTATTATTCAGCTTTGATGTCATTGTTGAGAGTGTCCACTAGTGAAAGTATGATCCCTATGCCTTGTTTCTAAGCATTGAAACACCGTTTACAACCTGTTCTGCTACATGTTTGCTTGCTGCCATTTTTATTTTAGATTGCAATTACTACTTATAATCATCCATATTACTTGTATTTCACTATCTCTTCGCCGAACTAGTGCACCTATACATCTGACAAGTGTATTGGGTGTGTTGGGGACACAAGAGACTTCTTGTATCTTAATTGTAGGGTTGCTTGAGAGGGATATCTTTGACCTTTACCTCCCTGAGTTCGATATATCTTAGGTGATTCACTTAAGGGAAACTTGCTGCTGTTCTATAAACCTCTGCTCTTGGAGGCCCAACACTGTCTACGAGAATAGAAGCGTGCATAGACATCAAGCTATTTTCTGGCGCCGTTGCCGGGGAGGTAAGCGTTGGAAGGTATCTCCTTTAGATTCTGCAATTATTTCTTTTTGTTTCTTGTTTTTATTTTCACTAGTTAGGCTTAATGGAAAACAACAAAAATATTAGAGATCTTTATAGTATTTATCTTGAGTTAGGACATGAGATGTTTGAAGAGAAAATTAAAAAACCTATGGAACTTGATTTGCATGCTATTAGCAATGTTATTAGTATGAATTCTTTGAACACCATTATTGCTAATGCTATGGAAAATTCTAAGCTTGGGGAAGCTGGTTTTGATGACCATGATATTTTTAGTCCCCCAAGCACGGAGGAGAAAATTTACTTTGATGATACTATACCTCCAATATATGATGTTTACAATGATGAATATGATATTTTCAGTCCATCTACTATCGAGGATAAAATTAATTATGATTACAATATGCCTCCTATATTTGATGATTATGGTGATGAGAATAATAATGATAGCTATTTTGTTGAATTTCCTCCCATTACAATTAATAAGAATGACTATGCTTATGTGGAGAGTATTAATTCTTTTATGCATGTGGCTCATGATAAGAATGTTTTATGTGATAGTTATGTTGTAAATTTTATTCATGATGCTACAAGTGAACTTATTGATGATAATGATGAGTATTGCTTAAATATGTTATATGATAATGCTTTAGATGATGGTCCTATGCTTATCGATAATCTTCTATGTTCAGAAGTTATTACTTATTTATGTGAGGATAAAAATGATTGTCGGAGAATGACTCCCACGTAACAGGGGTAGTCTCGGCCCCGAAGAGAGGTTCGAAGGGGGACTGAACACGGAGGTCAAACAACCCTCGATGCACGCCGCGACGTTGCTCGCGGTGCTTGGGGTGGAGCGGCACGACAGAGAGAGACACCGGCCCGTACCCAGGTTCACGGCCCTCGAGAGGAGGTAAAACCGCTACTCCTGCTTGTCTGCATTACACTGTGAAGGTTACAGGACAATGAACTTGCCGAAGGCTCTCTTGAGGCAGATTAGTGCTTGGAGAGGGACACAACGGTCGTCTTCCTCCCCCAGCAGTTGGCTATCCTACGCGCTTAGGGTGCGATTGCGCGATTGGGCGATTTTCTTCTACGGTGGAGCTCCTGCTCCTTTTATAGGCGCCCCGGGCTCCGCCCTCGGGCTGGTGGGCTCCCGCACGTCAGTCGCATGGAGGAGCGGGAGTCCACCGCACCTCGTCCCTCCATGGACGCGGTCCATCCGTGCTAAAGTAGCGCGCCGTGGCCGACAGGTTGCAGGCGGTGCAGAGCGGCTTGCAGGAGCAGCAGAGATCGTGGTGGAGCCCACGATGACGATCGTCTTGGAGCGTTGCGCCGTCCATCAGCTTTATCACCAAAGAGGAAGGTCCTGGCGGTCCTGGCGCTGGCGGCGCGGCTTTGTTGACCCCTTTTATCACGGGAACGGCAATGGTGACGCTGCTGCTGTCGTGCGCGCTGGTCGCGCGCGTCACTCTGCGGCCGCAGCGGAGCCCATGTGCGCGCTGCAGCGCCCATGTGCGCTTTACAGCGCTGCCTTCGTCGCGAAGTATTCCCTCAGGGGCCTGAGGCTCTCAAGGGGATAAGGCCAAACCGGCTCCCCGCTGGGGGAGGGAGCCCTCAGGCGGGACGCCCTCGGGGGGAGCCCCCTTCAGGCCTCTCCAGCGCCGCAGGTCCCCCGCAGGGGTTTCTCCCTTGGGGGGCACACTCCAAGCGGTTGGCTTGGTCCTTAGTCGTTTTGTAGACGCTGTCGCGTGCACGGCCCGTGGAGAGTGGGCCATGCACACCCTAGATTCCACTGGGCCGACAGTAGCCCCCGGGCCCATGATGGGCGCGCCGAGGCCCATCGGGACTAGGCGAAGCGTCGTGGGCCCAAAACAGCAGGCGAAGCGTCGTGGGACACGCGTCACCTAGAGGTCGACTCGCGGCGTCTCGGTTACTCCGGCGGAAACGTGCGTAGTGGGGGGGCCCACCACGCCCGCCACGCTCATCATCATCGTGTCTCGGTAACTGCTCGGGCGGGGTTAAAAGTCGCGCGCTGGTCCGCGGCGCAGTCATTACCCCGTCCCGTCTTGTCCATCTAGTCCATCGGCACTCCGCCTCTTAGTCTCCCACCTCCGGCGAAACTTTCTCTTTCCGGCCAACTCCTTCCGCCCTCCGAGCCCCCGTCCCTCTCCGACAATGGGAGGATCCAAGGGCAAGAAGACGGCGGCCTCGGTCCGCCATGGCGCGCACGGAGAGGCGGAGTTCGGCCCCGCTCTGGTCGGGGCGCGCATTGACGCGACGGCGCTGGATAAGATCCAGCACCTGGTTGCCGGGAAGCACAACGAGCATGGCGCCAGCGCCATTCTGCCTGCGCGGACCGGACGCTTTCCCGCCGGCTACTATCCCATCTTCCTCCACACTCTCTTCGCTGGGCTGGTGCCGCCCTACTCTCCCTTCTTCGAAGCTGTTCTTGAGTTCTACCAGATCCACCTTCTGCACCTCCACCCCAAGGCCATCCTCATCCTCTCCATCTTCGCCTTCTTGTGTGAGGCGTACTTGGGGGTGAAGCCCTCCATCGCTCTCTTCCGAAGCTTCTACGCCCTGCGGAATACTGCGAGGAAGGAGCGGACGGGCTGCGTATCCTTCCGCATCGCAGACGGCATGGGAGATGTCTATATCCCCATGGCCTGGAACGGCGACAAGCCCATGACGGCGGTGTCGAAGAAGGTGGAGGACTTCAGGCAGAAGTGGTTCCTCATCCGCGTTCCCTCGGAGAGCTCCCTCCTTGAGGTCCCCGAGGCGGCGCCGGTTAAGAACACTCACTGGAGCATGCGCTCCCTGGAGGGGCACGCAATAGCCGACCTCGTGGGCCACTTGAAGGCGCTTCGCGAGCACGGCCTGACCGGCCAGCTGGTGGCGGCGGAGTTTGTGAGGCGCCGCATCGCCCCCCTGCAGGCGCACAAGAAGCCGATGTGGGCGTACTCAGGGCCTACGGATCCGCTGCGGCTGCACCTGAGCGACCATCGCCCCGCAGTCGTCGAGACCATCCTGGGGGGCCTCTTCGTCAACCCGGAGGTGCCCGAGAGAGTCCACGTGGCGATACGGCCTCTGTTCGAGGTCCCCGACAGGCGCCGGGCCACCCTGGCGCAGGCGCCCGCGTTCACCCCGCTAGGCCTGGCGGGGGATGAAGAGGAGGAGGAGCCCATGCCAGCGGGCACCACCGAGTCGCCAAGCGCGTCCGACTCGGAGCAGGGCGATGCGGAGACGAGGACGGGGCCCTCTGCAGGCGTCGGGAGCTCGGCGGGCGCGGCGAGTTCTTCCGGCGTTGCGCCCCCGGCGGAGGAGGCTGACGAGCATTCCTCCGGCGACAGCGAGGAGGCCGCGGCGGGGCGCTATGAGCCGAGGACTAAGGCGGCCCACGACAGGCCCGCCGGAGAGCCCCCGGGCGCTCCCCACAAGAGGAAAGCCGAGGAGGCCCTCGAGGCGGGGACGCGGGCTGTGCCCTCGTGGCGCTCGCCAGGCATGACGTGGGTGGACACCCGCGCCAAGAAGACGAGGTAAGGTTCTTTTGCCCTTTCCTTTCCTGGTCCGGCATGCTTGCTTTTGTTTCTTGACCAATCTCCCCTTTACTCCACCAGCCCCGCTCCTGCGAAGCGCCGCAGGCTTCGGAAGGCCGCAGACGTGAAGAGGGCCGCCCCTGACACCGCACCGGGGACCGAGGCCGGCGAGGCCGCAGTGTCGGAGGCCTCGAGGCCTACAGGCCCTCGGGGGGAGGTTCCTCAGGAGGACGCATCGGCGCCGCCACCCGAGGCAGAGCGGGTGGAGGAGCAGGTGGAGAGGGCGCCCACTCCTCCCCGCGTAGCTACCCCGCCGGCGCAGCCAGAGGCTCCTGCGGGTGCCGAGTCGGCGCCGTGTCCCCCCAAATCTCGCCGGGAGGGCACTCCACTGCCGCCACCGGGCACCGCGGGGGAGGAGGAAACCGCGAGGGCCGGGCCTCACGCCCCTGACTCGGAGGCGGACCGGGAGGTGCCGCCCGAGGGGGGAAGCACTGGGGGCCGGGGACCGAGCACGGAGGAGGTCCTGCCTCCGCGCCCCCAGGCCCACGCGAGGGCGTCTGCCGCGGAGCCTGACGCGGGTGCGGGCCCTTCTGGGTCGCGCGGTCCGCCCCAGGGCCTTGCTCTGGGCCGGTTCGACTGGGGTAGAGGGCGCCGCGACGTCGCCTTCCGCTTCGTGCGGGAGTCCCTGGAGGGGCTCGAGGCCTACCTGGCCACCGAGGACCGGGCGCTCGCCCGCCAGAGGGACGAGCTTGCCGACGCATGGGCCGCCTTCCACGCGGCGGTAGAGGCCCGGCGCAAGAGCGATCAGGCGCTGCAGGCGGAGCGCGAGGAGGCGGCGCGCTTTGCTGAGGAGATCCGCGAGGGGGCCTTGCGTGAAGCCGAAGAGCTCCTCCGGCCCCTGAGGGCTGAGCGCCGAGCTGCCGCCGAGGACCTCGCCGCTGCCAAGGCGGAGCGTGAGGCCGCGGAGCGCTCGCTGGCGGCGAAGCACACCGAGCTCATCGAGCTCGAGAAGAAAATCCTGGCGGATGCCGGGGTTGTGCGGACCGCTCTCGAAGAGCTCCGCACGGGCCTGGAGGCCCGCGGACGCGCCTTGAGCGAGCGCGAGGAGGATGCTCGCCGGCGCGACGAGCAGCTGGTGCTGCGAGAGCAGGAGCTGTCCGGACAGCGCACGGCCCTCGAAGCCCGCGAGGACAGCGTCGCCGCGGCGCTCAGCAAGCTCGAGCGCGATATCGCCGCCCACAAGGGGAATGTGGAGCGAGCCAACGTGCGGCTTGCCGAGCGGAAGGACGAGCTCAACAAGGAGCTCCGGGAGAAGGAGAACAAGATCCGCGCCGCCGTCTCCCAGGACTACAAGGAGAAATTCTCCAAGCAGGAGGATCGCTTCAAGGCGAGGCTGGGGGAGAGCGGCGCCCGGATCCAGCGGCTCGAGAAGGAGAACGCGAAACTCGCCGCCAAGGCGAAGCGCGAGACCGATCGCCGCCTCGCCGCCGAGAAGGCCCGAGAGGACATCTCCAAGGACCTCGCTGCCCTCATGGGGGATATGGAGGAGATGAACCGGCAGGTGGGGCCTGCCGTGGAGAAAGCGGTGGAGGCGGCGGAGAGCATCCAGGCGGCGCAGGTGCTGTCGCAGCAGCGGGAGCGCATGTTCCTGTCCTTGACGGGACGGGGCCGTGAGCTTGCCGCGAAGCTGGGGGCGGAGGCGCCAAGCGTTCCGGCTCAGGGCCACGCTGACGCCGCCACATACCTCCTGTACTTCGAGCAGCTCTTCACAGCGCTCGAAGGCCCCACGGCGGAGATCCGCGACGTGGTTGAGGAGGAGTGCCGCCAGCTTCTGGCGGTGGCGGTGGACCGCATCTTCTCCAACCTTGTCCACCTCCAGCCCGGGTTCGACTTCGCCACGGTGACCGAGCCGCTGGAGGGGGAGGCTGCGTGGAAAGCCTCTAGCTCCGTCCGCGACCAGGTGGACGACTTCTGCAGCCGCTTCAAGCGGGCCGCTGCGGAGGAAGGTGGCGAGGGGAGCGAGCCCGAGGAGGAAGAAGAGAGCGACCAGGACGATGCTGAGGCCTCCAGCTAATCTCCTCCTGCAACGCGTCGCGCTTGTAGCGCTTTAGGGGCGTTTGCCTGTTAGGGAATTTCATTTTCTTCCTCGTAATTTACTTCTTCGCTTTGTAAACATTTTGCTATCAATTAAGTGTGCCTCCTTCGCGGGGTCTTTGCTTCATCTCCGTGTCTTTTTCGCTCTGCGTCGTTGGACCCTACCCCTCGCGCTATGACTCCTGCCGCTGCGGTATGCGCGAGCAATGACTCGGCAAGGCCGGGGGGAGTTTAAGGCTTGGGTAGGTAAGAGCCCTCAAGTCGCGATGCTGAGGGCCCCCCTTTGGCGCGCAAGCAGTCCACGGAGAGTAAGGGAAGAACCACTTGAGGGGCGCAGAGTGCCTATGAGAGAAGTGCGAGGATCCCCTTGAGGTGGGCGAGAAACTTAGCTTCGCGAGGCGTTCGCCCGATGTGGGCCTTCTCTGGCGGAATTCTCCCCTTCAGGGGCCGAGGGTTCTCCTCCGCAGGCCTGGTGGGGATTTTCGCTCTCTGTGGATGTTAGAGGGGCAAGCCGAAACGCTAGATCATAGCATCAGGGACTAATGCGCGCTTATAGGTCCCCTCAGGCGTTTCTTGCGAGGAGAGAGAGTACCAAGGTCCTTTGAAGAGATGGCGTGCTTGGGAGGGCCTGCCCTCTAGCCAGAGCTCGGATCCTTGGGTTTTGCAGTGCTGCTGGTGTGTCATTTGAGGCACTGGCACCGTACTCAGCCCCCGCTCGCGAGGTACGCATGTGGTGAGATATAAGTGCCCATTTTCAACAAAGGAAATAAAGCTGGAATAAAACTCACCATCAAAATATTACATAGCGGCGCCGTAGCGCATAGTTCACTTAGGAACGAAAATGGCGCCAGAGCGCAAAGTTCACTTGGAACGAAAATCGGTTCATTACACTTGGGTTTGCCAAGCGAACGTTCCTTCCATGTCGCGGCATGGGGACCACCCATTAGTGGCAGAGGTTCGCTGCGGCCTACGAGGGCTCATTTGCAGGAGAGCTCGGAGGACTGGGCCTCGGGGGAAGCTTTGAGAAGCTTGGAGGTGAAGCCGTGAGCTTCCCTCTAGAGACAAAAAATGCCTGGCGTGACGGCGATCACGGGTAGAACTTGCGCAGGTGCGCGATGTTCCACGGGTTCTTGACGGGGATGCCGTCCTCGGTCTCGAGGCGTACTGCGCCGGGCCTGGCGACGTGGGAGACCCTGTATGGGCCTTCCCACATCGGGGAGAGCTTGTGGAGACCTTCCCTGGAGAGGATTCGCCTGAGGACGAGGTCGCCCGCCTCAAGGGTGCGTGAGCGCACTTGGCGGCTATGGTAGCGTCGCAGGTCTTGCTGGTACCCTGCCGCCCTGAGGGCGGCCTGGCGGCGCAGTCCCTCGAGAAGCAGCAGGTCGTCGTTGTGGAGTCCCTCTTGGGTGTCCTCATTGAAGGCAAGGACCCGTGGCGATCCATGCTTGATTTCCGCGGGGAGGACCGCCTCAGCTCCGTAGACCAGGGCGAACGGCGTCTCGCCTGTAGGCCTCGAGGGGGTCGTGCGTATGGACCAGAGCACTGAGGGGAGCTCGTCGATCCCGCCCTTGCCGTGACCCTTAAGGATGTTGAAGCTTCTGGTCTTGAGGCCCTTGAGGACTTCTGCGTTTGCTCGCTCGGCTTGACCGTTGCTGCGTGGGTGAGCTACCGAGGCGAAGCAGATCTTGATACCAAGCTTGTCGCAGTAGGCTCGGAAGATGCCGCTGGTGAATTGCGAGCCGTTGTCAGTGATGATGCGGTTGGGCACGCCGAAGCGGCAGACCAAACTCCGGATGAACTTCACCGCAGCCCCAGTTGGTATGGTGCGCACCGGCTCGACCTCGGTCCACTTGGTGAACTTGTCAATGGCCACGAAGAGGAAGCGGTAGCCCCCCTGCGACCTCGGGAAGGGACCCAGGATGTCCAGCCCCCAGACCGCGAACGGCCAGGAGAGCGGGATGGTCTGAAGCTCCAGCGCCGGCTGATGAATTTGCTTGGCGTGGAACTGGCAGGCGTCACAGGTTTGCACAATGGCGATCGCATCTTGAAGCACCTGAGGCCAGTAGAAGCCGCTCCTGAAGACCTTGCCTGTGAGGGTACGCGCACATGAGTGGTGGCCGCATTCCCCACTGTGGATGTCCTTAATCAGCTCTCGGCCTTCCTCAGGAGGGACGCATTTGAGGGCGACACCATTTGGGCGCTTGCGGTAGAGGTTCTCCTCGAGGATGCAGTATAATTTTGCTTGTCGAGCGACTCGCTCCGCGTCAGCATCTTCTTCAGGGAGGATTCCTTTCACTAAGTAGTCCTTGAGCTCGTCAATCCAGCCTGAGGCCTGGTGGGTTGCCGTCAGCAGCAGACGCTCCCCTGTGCTGGGACCGCAATCAGGCGCCCCAGACTCAGGAGGTGGTGGGAGCGCTTCGCCTGTGCTTGCGGCTGTGGCCTCGCGAGGCTGCTTGATGGATGCCTTGGTGAGCCTTTCTTCGAAGACACCGGCCTGCTGGGGTTGCCGCCGCGAGGCTCGCTTGGCGACGTCGTCAGCCTCTTGGTTTTCTTTCCTCGGGATGTGCATGAGCTCCATGCCCCTGAAGTGCTTTTCGAGCTTGCGGACCTCTTCGAGGTACGCGGCCATGTGGTCGTCTTTCGGCGAGTAGCTCTTGTTGGAGAAGTTGACGAGCAGCTGTGAGTCTCCCTTGACGAGTAGGTGCTTGACGCCTAGAGCGATGGCGGCCCTTAAGCCGGCGAGGAGGCCTTCGTACTCGGCGATGTTGTTGGAGATCTTGTCGATAGTGAAGCACAGCTGGACGGCGTAATATAGCTTGTCACCTTTGGGCGAGGTCAGGACGACGCCTGCTCCGCCATTGCGGCAAGCGAAGGCTCCATCGAAGTGCATGGTCCAGTGGCTGGGCGCCGCGTCTCCCGAGGGCTCAGCCTCTGCCTCTCGGGGCTCCTCGGGGCTTGGGTCAGTCCATTCGGCGACGAAATCGGCCAGCGCTCTTCCTTTGATGACCCTTGTGGTGTCGAAGCGCAAGTTAAATGGCTGCAGCTCGATGTTCCATCCTGCGACGCGATCTGTGGCGTTGGGGTTGCGCAGGATCTGCTCCAGGGGGAAGGCAGTGACCACCGTGATGGGGTGGCCCTGGAAGTAGTGTCTCAACTTCCTGGAGGCGATGAGGAGCGCGACGAGGAGCTTTTGCTGCATTGGATACCGCTCGCGAGCGTCCCGCAGTACTGTGCTGACGAAGTAGACGGGGTGCTCGACGAGGGTTACTTGAGGTGGCGCAGCGCCAGCCCCGTGCGGAGGCTCTTCAGGGCCCCTGTCGAGATCTGCCTGTAGAGGCATTTCGACAGGGGTGAGAGTGGCAGACTCGGCTTGAGGCGGTGGGCCTGGCAGTGGGTCCGTGGAGGCTGCTCTCTTGACGGGGCCTTTGTCGGGGGGTTCTGGGCTTGGAGTTGCAGTGCTCCTCTTGGGGAGGACAGGCTCTTCCCTCTCGGCCACCAAGACGGCGCTTGCGGTCTGGGGGGTGGCTGAGAGGTACAGCTTCAGGTGCTCGCCTGCCCTGGGGGCCACCAAGACTGGAGGGCTAGCCAGATACTTCTTTAAGTCCTCGAAGGCTTTATCCGCCTCAAGGGTCCACTTGAACGCGCCTGATCTCTTCATGATCTTGAAAAATGGCAGGGCTCTCTCGCCGAACTTGGAGATAAAACGGCCAAGGCTGGCCATGCAGCCCGCCAAGCGCTGCATTTCCTTGAGTCGGCGGGGCGGCTGCATTTGCTCTATAGCCTTGATCTTGTCAGGATTTGCCTCTATGCCGCGGTGGGACACGAGGAATCCGAGGAGCTTGCCTGAAGGCACCCCGAAGACGCACTTGGCGGGGTTGAGCTTGATGTTCACCTTTCTCAGGCTGGCGAAGGTTTCCTCGAGATCCCTCAAGAGGGTGTCCCCCTCTCGAGACTTGACCACGATGTCGTCGACATAGGCCTCAGCATTTCTGCCCATCTGGGCCCCCAAGGCTATCCTCATGAGCCTCTGGAAGGTGGCTCCGGCGTTCTTCAAGCCAAAGGGCATGCATGTGTAGCAGTACACACCACAAGGGGTGAGGAATGCCGTCTTCTCCTCGTCCTCTTTAGCCATCTTGATCTGGTGATACCCAGAGAAGGCATCCAGAAAACAGAGGAGGTCACAGCCCGCGGTGGAGTCCACGATCTGGTCTATCCTTGGCATGGGGTATGGGTCCTTGGGGCAGGCCTTGTTGACATCTGTGTAGTCGATGCAGAGTCGGCCTCCTCCGGCGGGCTTAGGAACAACCACGCCGTTGGAGAGCCAAGTGGGGTGCGCGACTTCGCGGACGACATTCGCCGCCTTGAGTTTCTCTACTTCCTTGACGATGAAAGCTTGCTTCTCGGGGGCTTGCTTGCGTGCTTTTTGCTTGACGGGGCGTGCGTCTGGGCACACGGCTAAGTGGTGCTCGATCACCTCCCTTGGTACACCGGACATATCTGACGGAGTCCGCGCGAACATGTCAGAGTTTGCCCGAAGGAAAGCGACGAGCGCGCTTTCCTATTTGGGAGGCAGGGCAGCGCCTATGGTGACGCTAGCCCCCGAGCCTTCAGCCCCCGAGCTGGTGGTGTCCAGCGGCACCTTTTTCGTGGCGGCTTGCTCCTGGGAGAACACCTGCTTCTTCTTCTTGGGCCTCTCGAGAGGCTCCATATCCTCGTCAGCCGGGAAAGCCATGGCGGCTGCCTTGTAGGCGCTCTCGACAGCGCGCGTGGCGTCCAGGACATGTCCATGGATGGCGATGGTGCCGGCGCTGCCGGGAATCTTGACCATGTTGTAGGCGTGATGCGTGACGGCCATGAACTTCGCGAGGGCGGGGTAGCCGAGGATGGCGTTGTACGGCAAACCGATGTGGGCGACATCGAAGTCGATCAGCTCTGTGCGATAGTTCTTCTGCGTGCCAAAGGTGACCGCGAGGCGGACTTGCCCCAGAGGCTCGATAGAACCACTGGTGACGCCCGTGAACGGCCTGGAGGGCATAAGCCACTCGTAGGGCACCTGAAGCGTCTCGAAGGTCTCGACAGAGATGACATTCAGGCCTGCTCCCCCGTCGATGAGCGTCTTGGAGACGGTGATGTTGTTGATGGTGGGGGAGCAGACCAGGGGGAGGGTTCCAACAGTCCTGGTCGACTTGGGGTGGTCCTTGGCGTCGAAGGCGATGGTGTACTGGGACCACTTGAGGGGTCTGGAGGTCTCAGTGCTCGGGAGCGCAGCGTTGAGTTCGCGGGCGAACCGCTTGAACTGATTGTTCGACTTGGGCGCCTGAGCTCCGCCGAGGATGCAGGCCATGGCGCCTCTCGGGGCCTGGTAGCCTCCATCCTCCTCGTCGGGGAGGTTGTTGTTCTTCTCGGCGGCGTTGGCTTGAGTGCCCGACGGCTTCTGGTAGCCGCCATCACGCCTGCCCTTGCCGTCTCTGCGGTAGCCGCGGCCTCTGCCGCGGCCTCCGCTGCCTTCTCCACGCTCGCGTTCCCTGCTCAGCCTCTTGAGGTCGAAGCAGTCGTCTGTGGCGTGCCCGCGCCTGTTGTGGTAGACGCAGAACGGGCGGTGGTCCACCTCATTGCCGCCGCGCTCGGGGGAGCCCCTGCGGGAGCTCTTCGCGCCAGGCTCTGCCGCGAGGACCGCGGTAGCCTTGCGCTTGGGTTCTTCCCTCTTCTGGTGGCCCTTGGACCCCTCGCCAGGGTCGTCCCCCCGGGCGCTCATCTTGACGAAGAGGAGTCCCTCTTCAGCCTTGGCGCACTTGTCCGCCAGATCGAACAACTTCACCACAGAGGTGAGCTTGTCGTGGATGCCGAGCTTCTCGAGCATCCTGCGGTTTGTGACGCCCTCGCGGAAGGCAGCGATCACCTGGGTGTCGGGGATGTTTGGAATCTTGTTCCGCACCTGGCTGAAGCGCTGGATGTACTTGCGGAGAGTTTCATCCTTCTTCTGCACCACAGCGCGCAGGTCGTTGTGGGTGAGTGCGCGCTCGTACGTGCCCTTGAAGTTGGCGACGAACTGCCTGCAGAGCTCCTCCCAGGAGTCGATGGAGTCCTCCGGCAGATTGAGTAACCAGGACAGCGCGGAGTCCCTGAGGGCGTGGGAGAACCAGTTGGCCATGACCTTGTCGTCGCCCCCTGCAGCCTGGATGGAAGTGGTGTAGAGCTGCAAGAACTCGAGAGGGTTGGTGGACCCGTCGAAACCCTTGGGGAGCGCTGGCCTGAACTTCTGCGGCCAGACCACACGACGCAGGGCGCGCGTGAAGGCCATGCAGCCAGAGGCGTAGGTGGCCGTTCCTCCTTGGAGGGCCCTGCGGTTTTGTTGCCCCGCCTGACCGAGCTCCTCGACGAGGCGGTTCTGGAGGTCGCGACGTCGCTCCATGCCCACACGCGCGTCAGGTGCGGCGCGCTGCACGATTTGGCAGTCGTGCGGCGAGGAAGCGTGGGAGGGAGCCCGCTGCGCCGCGGCCGGAGGCGGTCCCGGCGGCGGCGGTGGCGCACCCGGCGCGGCCGTCCCTGCCGGGCCGGAAGGCACGATGGAGCGCGACGGAGCGGGGCGCGCGGTTGCGATGTCGACGAGGTGGTGGAGGCGGTCCAGCCACTGGTCGTGCGCCTCGGCACTGGGCCGGTAGCGGAGGAGCTCCTGGGCCATGAGTAGCGCGGTGTGCGGGGCGGGCTCTTGGTGTTCCCGCGTGGACACGCTCTGGCGCCGGGACGGGTGCGAGGACTCGGCGTCCTCACGGCGCCCAGAGTGGTCCTCGTCGTCGCGCTGGTCTCCGCCGCGGTGCCCCTCGCTCTCTGGCTCCTCCACGCGCGGGCCGGTGCCAGCGCGCTCGGTCGTGCGGGGGCGACCACGGCGGCCGCGGGTGGGGGCAGTGCCAGGCTCGGTGTGAGCCCTCTCGGAGGTGCGCCTGTTGGCGCGCGTCGCGCGGGTATCCATCATGGCGCGGAGTTCGGAGGTTGAAGACGCGCCTCAGTCCCCTACCTGGCGCGCCAAATGTCGGAGAATGACTCCCACGTAACAGGGGTAGTCTCGGCCCCGAAGAGAGGTTCGAAGGGGGACTGAACACGGAGGTCAAACAACCCTCGATGCACGCCGCGACGTTGCTCGCGGTGCTTGGGGTGGAGCGGCACGACAGAGAGAGACACCGGCCCGTACCCAGGTTCACGGCCCTCGAGAGGAGGTAAAACCGCTACTCCTGCTTGTCTGCATTGCACTGTGAAGGTTACAGGACAATGAACTTGCCGAAGGCTCTCTTGAGGCAGATTAGTGCTTGGAGAGGGACACAACGGTCGTCTTCCTCCCCCAGCAGTTGGCTATCCTACGCGCTTAGGGTGCGATTGCGCGATTGGGCGATTTTCTTCTACGGTGGAGCTCCTGCTCCTTTTATAGGCGCCCCGGGCTCCGCCCTCGGGCTGGTGGGCTCCCGCACGTCAGTCGCATGGAGGAGCGGGAGTCCACCGCACCTCGTCCCTCCATGGACGCGGTCCATCCGTGCTAAAGTAGCGCGCCGTGGCCGACAGGTTGCAGGCGGTGCAGAGCGGCTTGCAGGAGCAGCAGAGATCGTGGTGGAGCCCACGATGACGATCGTCTTGGAGCGTTGCGCCGTCCATCAGCTTTATCACCAAAGAGGAAGGTCCTGGCGGTCCTGGCGCTGGCGGCGCGGCTTTGTTGACCCCTTTTATCACGGGAACGGCAATGGTGACGCTGCTGCTGTCGTGCGCGCTGGTCGCGCGCGTCACTCTGCGGCCGCAGCGGAGCCCATGTGCGCGCTGCAGCGCCCATGTGCGCTTTACAGCGCTGCCTTCGTCGCGAAGTATTCCCTCAGGGGCCTGAGGCTCTCAAGGGGATAAGGCCAAACCGGCTCCCCGCTGGGGGAGGGAGCCCTCAGGCGGGACGCCCTCGGGGGGAGCCCCCTTCAGGCCTCTCCAGCGCCGCAGGTCCCCCGCAGGGGTTTCTCCCTTGGGGGGCACACTCCAAGCGGTTGGCTTGGTCCTTAGTCGTTTTGTAGACGCTGTCGCGTGCACGGCCCGTGGAGAGTGGGCCATGCACACCCTAGATTCCACTGGGCCGACAATGATATAATTGCTGCTTGTGATGGTACTCTTACTCATGAGAGTCCTGCTTTGTTCTTGAATTCTCCTAATTACACCATGGAGGAGAAATTTGCTTATGTTGAGAAATACTTATGTAGTTTGCAATTGTCTCTAGTTCCAAATCTTTGTTGCAACCATGATCTTAAACTTGATATTGATCTTAATAACTATTTTGAAAGAGGGAAGCATGCTAATGAATTTCAAAATAAATTTAATGATCCGCTTTATATGCCTATATTATCTAAGTTGAATGATTCTTGTGGTTATATGGTTGAATTTATTTCTACTACTTGCAACTACTATGAGAGAGGAGAATATGGTTGTAGAAGTTTTAATGGTACTAAAACACCTCTCTCTATGTTGAAATTTTTGAAGTTGCATTTGTTTTGCTTTCCTATGCTTATTGCTTTGTGCTTTCATAACTTGTTTCTTTACAAGATTCCTTTGCATAGCAAGAGGGTTAGACTTAAAAAGTGTTTGATATTTGCCTCTTGATGCTCTCTTTGATTTTTCAACTCTCATTTTTATGAGAGCATCATAAAAATCACTATGCCTATTTTAATGGCTATAAAGAAAGAGCTTTTGGGAGACAACCCAATATTTTATGTCAGTTATTTTCTTTTATTTGAGTCAAGGAACATGTCTACCTCTGTAGCAATTCCTTTGTATCTTTATTTTATCGCATTGTTGTGTCAAGTAAAGCCTGTAGTAGGAAGTTGATGCTAGATTTGGATTCCTGCACAGGAACAGTTTTCTGCTGTCCACCGTTTAATTCGTAAGAATTCACAGAAATATCAAAATGACCTGGGATTTTTTGTGCGTGATCCACATATATGTATGCAACTTTCATTAGTTTTGAGTTTTCTGATTTGAGCAAGTTAAGTGCCTCGAAAAAATTCGTATTTACGGACTGTTCTGTTTTTGACAGATTCTGCCATTTATTTTTCATTGCTCCTTTTGCTGTTTTTGAGTGGATCTTTTTGATCCACAAAATACCAGTGGATGTAGCTAATGTCCAGTAGCATGTGTAATGATTTTTTCCATACAGAATACGAGAATTTTTTATTATGGACTAACCCTCTAATGAAGTTTACTTTGAGTTTGGTGTGGAGGAAGTTTTCAAGGATCAAGAGAGAGGATGATATGATGTGATCAAGAACATGAAAAAGCCTAAGCTTGGGGATGCCCCCGTGGGTTACCCAAGCATATTTCAAGAAGACTCAAGCGTCTAAGCTTGGGGATGCCCAAGGCATCCCCTTCTTCATCAACAAACTATCAAGTCATCTCTAGTGAAACTATATTTTAATTCCGTCACATCTTATGTGCTTTACTTGAAGCGTCTGTTTGTTTTTGTTATTGTTATTTTCATTCTCTGAATAAAATGGATCCTAGCATTCCTTTGTGGGAGAGAGACACGCTCTGCTTTTTCTTATGAATACTCCTATTCTTCACTTATATTTGTTGAGTATTCTTCTATGTTACTTCAGTGCTTTCAGCTCTTGTTTTTCATGCATCTCTTGTTTAGAGCTGTTAGTTCTCTTATGTTATACTCTCTTGTCTCATTGATAAATACTTGGAGGGTTTATGTTTAAATAAGTTGATTGGTGTTTGGTTGGAAAATAGAAAATGCTAAATGTGGTAGATGGTATAATGAAAAAGATATACATGCTCTTATGGATTGTTATCTTGTATGTTGTGGTGCTTGGCAATTGTTTTGAGCTCTCAAGTAGATCATTTTAAAGCTTTTACATCATGTAGTTAAAACCCATTAGTGAAGAACTACCGTAAAACTTGTTGAAATTTGATTTGCATGTTTGGTATCTCTAAGGTCTAGATATTTTCTAGTAAAGGTGTTTGAACAACAAGGAAGACAATGTAGAGTTTTATAATGCTTGCAATATGTTTTTATATACGTCTTGTTGTCATAGTTTATACTTGTGTTTTCTTCAAATAACCTTGCTAGCCAAAGCCTTGTACTGAGAGGGAATGCTTCTCGTGCATCCAAAACCTTAAGCCAAAACCCATGCCATTTGTGTCCACCATACCTACCTACTACATGGTATTTCCTGCCATTCCAAGCAAATACTTCATGTGCTACCTTTAATTCAAAACTTACTATCCCTTATTTGTGGCAATGTTTATTAGCTCATGAGGAAGTATGTGGTGTTACGGATATCAACCTTGTCATTTGCTTTTAGACAGACTTTCGCAACCGGACTAGTGGCATATACATCCGCTTATCCATTACCTTTGCAAAAAGAGCTGGCAAATGGGGTGCCCAGTCCCAATTAATTACAACTTTAACCGCTGCAATCTCTTCACATAGTTTTTCAAAAAAAATTATGCTTCAAAGTGTTATACATTTTAATATAGACACTCCTCCATGGTATGTGATTGTTGGAAGGCACCCGAGGATTCGGTTAGCCATGGATTGTGTAAGCAATGGTGGGGAGGAGTGTCAAACCAGTTTATAAATATACATGTGTAAACAAAAGAGATAAGAGGGATGATCTACCTTGCTGGTAGAAATAACGTCCTTCATGGGAGCCGCTCTTAGAAAGTCTGGTTGACAAGGGGGGTAGAGTGCCCATTACCATTCGTTGACAACGACAAACACCACTCAAAAACTTACTTTTATGCTCTCTATATGATTTCAAAAACCTATAAAACCAAGAAGCTCTAGCACATGCTTGTATCCCTGCTTCCCTCTGGGAAGGGCCTATCATTTACTTTATGTTGAGTCAGTTTACCTAATTCTTTCTGTCCCCGAAGCAAACACTTGTGTCAACTGTGTGCAACAACTCTTATATGCTTACTTATTGCACTTGTTATATTTCTTTGTGTTGACCACTATCTATATGATATACATGTTCAAAGTTGAAAGCCAATGCTGAAACTTATATCTTCCTTTGTGTTGCTTCAATGCTCTTTTGCTTAGAGAATATTGCTTGATGAGTTAACTCTTATGTAAATCTTTTTGATGCTTGTTTGAAAGTACTATTTATGAAAAGTTTTTACTTATATGATGTACTTGCTTACTCCTTGTCTATCTGTTAGCAAACTATAGATCATTGCTTTGAGTCACTTCATTCATAACATGAGCCTTACAATATTATATGATCAAGATTATGTGAAAGCATGTCACTTCAGAAATTATTTGTTGTCATCGTTTTACCTACTCGAGGACGAGTAGAACTAAGCTTGGGGATGCTTGATACGTCTCGAACGTATCTATAATTTCTTATGTTCCATGCTTATATTATACCAATTGCTACATGTTTTATATACACTTTGTATGGTTTTATGCATTTTCTGGGACTAACCTATTAACAAGATGCCACAGTGCCAGTTCCCTGTTTTCTGCTGTTTTTGGTTTCAGAAAACCCCTTAAGGAAATATTCTCGGAATTGGACGAATTTAATACCAAAGTCCCGATTTTTCACGGGAGGTTCTAGAACACCGAAGACCTGACGGAGAGGGGCCACGAGGCCCCCAGATGAGGTCCCGGCGCGGCTCCCCCCTCTGCCGCGCGGGCCCCTCATGAGGGTGCATCGGGCCTCCACCGCCTTCGCCCTTTCGCCCATATATTGCCCCCGACGCAAAAACCCTAGAACAATAAGCCTTTTCCCGAGAAGAGTTCCGCTGCGCCGCCGCCATCGAAGACAAGATTCGGAGGACAGAAGTCTCTGTTCCGGCACCCTGTCGGGACGGGGAATTGCCCCCGGAGTCATCTCCATCAACTCCACTGCCATCTCCATCGCCATTGCTGACTCCTACGATGAGGAGTGAGTAGTTCTCCCCCGGGGCTGCGGGCTCTACCGGTAGCTATGTGGTTTATCTCTCTCTTCCATGGTGTGATCTTTATGTGATCATGAGCTTTGTAATCTAGTTGAATATGTGATGCTACTCTTTATCTTTTATGCACTCTAGAGGTTACTTTAATATGAACTCCGGGGTTATTCACGGTTGTGAAGGTGACAGTGAGCGCACCGTGTGTGACTCCTTTATGACGTTGTGGTGTGTGTTTACTTATACTTTGAGGGTGCTGTTATAGCCCTACGCAATGAATGGTGTGTATCATCCAACAAGAGAGTGTTTGAGAGTAGTATTTATTATTCAACTTTGATGTCATTGTTGAGAGTGTCCACCTGTGAAAGTATGATCCCTATGCCTTGTTTCTAAGCATTGAAACACCGTTTACAACCTGTTCTGCTACGTGTTTGCTTGCTGCCATTTTTATTTCAGATTGCAATTACTACTTATAATCATCCATATTACTTGTATTTGACTATCTCCTCGCCGAACTAGTGCACCTATACATCTGACAAGTGTATTGGGTGTGTTGGGGACACAAGAGACTTCTTGTATCTTAATTGCAGTGTTGCTTGAGAGGGATATCTTTGACCTCTACCTCCCTGAGTTCGATATACCTTAGGTTATTCACTTAAGGGAAACTTGCTGCTTTTCTACAAACCTCTGCTCTTGGAGGCCCAACACTGTCTGCGAGAATAGAAGCGTGCGTAGACATCATGGCCCCGTATATCGATGAACACAAGAATATTGTACGCTCCCTACACGCGGGGCAGTCTGAGAACTGGATTATACGTAAACACATGGCGACTTTCGGCGGTTGGTTGCGAACACATATCCGGAATAAAGAAGATGTTAAAGAACAGTTATACTTGTTGGCCAGGGCACCATCTACGACTGTATCTATTTTCCAAGGGTACGAGATAAATAGGAATACATTTTACACGACATTCCAAGATAAAAAGAGCACCAACCAAAACAGTGGTGTTCGCGTTGATGCAACAAACAACAATGGGCAGAAGAACACATATTATGGTTGCATACAGGAGATATGGGAACTTGACTCTGGACCTTCTTTTAAGGTCCCTTTGTTTCGGTGCAAATGGGTCAATCTGAAAGGCGGGGTTCAGGTAGACAAGTTGTATAGAATGACAACAGTGGATCTAAACAATCTTGGTTACAGAGACGAACCATTCGTCCTAGCCAATGATGTGGCTCAGGTTTTCTATGTGAAGGACATGTCTAGGAGACCGAAAAAAGAAAAAATATGGAAACGAATACATCATACGATGAGCCGAAGCGTCACATAGTTCTTTCAGGAAAAAGAAACATCGTGGGAGTGGAGGACAAGACAGACATGTCAAATGATTATAACAACTTTGATGAAATCCCGCCCTTCGTAGTGACCATTGACCCAATCATCAAGTTGAATGAAGAAGATGCTCCATGGTTCCGACCCTGAAGAACTGGCGGCGTTTTTTATATGAACCACCTTGTGTGACAGAGATGTTGGTGCGATGTGTAATAATGTATTAAACATTTTATGTGAAGAAGATGCTTTTTTTACCTGCATATCAAATGGATCCGCCGACGGTGGCTCGTGAGTGCCAGACGGTGGCTTTGTATATCAAATGAACTACACTAAGTGTTGACATAGCTTAGACATGTATGCTTCCTCCTCCTACCTCACAAGAGAATGCTTCTAAGCCCAGCCTCTCGAAGATGTCCTAAGTATGCTCACAAGGACATCTTCGAGAAGCTGGTTCCTAGAGGAGTACTCTGCCTTTGCCTGGATTGTACAGAAGGTCTGGGCACCTATTTATAGCATCACCAGGGGGAGGCATCTTTAGTCCCGGTTGGTGGCACAACCCGGGACAAAAGAAATACACCCCTGATCTAACGGCTCACAAGTGCTTGAAAGAAACACACCCCTGATCTAACGGCTCACAAGTGCTTGAAAGAAACACACCCCTGATCTAACAGCTCACAAGTGCTTGAAAGAAACACACGATCCGTGTGCTTCTTTAGTCCCGGTTTGGAAGTGATAGTGTTGATCCAACAGCTCACAAGCCCTCAAAAGAAACACACCCCCAATCTAACGGCTCACGAGTGCTTGAAAGAAACACACGATCCGTGTGCTTCTTTAGTCCCGGTTTGGAAGTGATAGTGTTGATCCAACAGCTCACAAGTGCTCAACATGAAAACTTTCAGCATTAGGGAATGACAACAATCTTGGGTACATAGACGAACCATTTGTGGCTCAGGTTAGTCATACTCCTGCCTAGGCCTATAATACTCGTCCTCGTAGTTGTCGTAGTCGCCGCCGTCGTCATCGCTTTTGTCGGGAGGCGCTCGCCTGGACTGGAATTGAGGGTAGCGCAGGCGGGGGTTACCGCCGGTCGTGATGTAGTCCATGACGCTCCGGAGTGTCCGGCCGCCCCACCACCACCAGAGAGTTAGTCAAATTCAAACACTTTTCATATTGAAAGTTTTGTCAAATTACAAAATCTACAAAATTTCTTCAAATTCATATTCAAACTATTTTTAAAGTAGTTAAAATTATTATTATAGAAAACAGAAAATAGTTTTGTATTAGTTAGTCAAATTCAAACACTTATCATATTGAAAGTTTTGCCAAATTACATAATATGCAAAAGCTACTCAAAATCATATTCAAACTATTTTTAAAGTAGTCAAAATTATTATTATAGAAAACAGAAAATAGTTTTGTATTAGTTAGTCAAATTCAAACACTTTTCATATTGAAAGTTTTGTCAAATTACATAATATGCAAAAGCTACTCAAAATCAGATTCAAATTATTTGGAAAATTAAAATGGAAAAGAAAAACTGAAAATCCCCCTTTTGTCCCGGTTCCAGCACAAACCGGGACAAAAGGGGGGGGGGGGGGGGTACAAAGGCGCGAAGCCGAGGCGGCCGAAAATGCGCATTTGTCCCGGTTGGTGGCTCAACCCGGGACAAAAGACCCCCCTTTTGTCCCGGTTCCAGCCACAAACCGGGACAATAGGAGGGGTTGCTATATAAGCAACACTTTGCCCCGGGGAGAGCCACAACCCGGAGCAATTTCAGATCGACGCCGTCAGGCTGCCCAAATTTCCCGTCGAGCGCCGCCGCCTCCGTCCTCGACTCGGGCCGTGCCGCGCTCCATCCTCGACTCCGACGACTAGGTGAGCCTCGCCGCCACTCTTCCCTCTCTCTACTAGCTCTCTCCGGCCACCGCGCATGCCCCTCGGCCACCGCCCTAACCCTAGCTTCCCGTCCGCCGCCGGCCGCCGCCATACGCCGTCGTGCGCGTGTCCCTCGGCCACCACGCGTACGCCGTCATGCGCATGTCCCTTGGCCGCCGCCGTACGCCGTCGTACGCATGCCCGTGTCCCTCTAGTTTGCTCCGGCCACCGCGCGAACTCGTCTCCGGCGATGCTCCGTAACGTTTGAAGAGCGGCGCCGCCTACGAATGGTCGGCCGTGTCCCGCTCCGTCGTTTGCCCACTTCAATTCATAGGGGCAGGAGGACATCGTCGAGTTCTTCTCCGGCCGTGGAGATGAACTCTATTGCTGACGTCAGTTGTGACGTCAGCGGTCATTTTTTTTTTGTATTTTTTGTATTTGTATGTGTTCTATGCAAAAAACATATTATTATGTGTAGTATGCAAAAAACTTATACATGCAAATTAGATATTATTAAAGTTCTATGACAAAATTAGCTAATCTTTTCATCACAACAATATCATTGCAAATGTGATATTATTCCAATGTGTTGGAATATTATTGCAATTATTCGGAGTGACATATTTTTGTTGCGTGCAGGTACTCGAATTGGTCACCGCGTCGTAGCCGCCGCCCTCTCGAAGCCGCCACTCTCTCGGAGCCCCGACATTGTTCGACTAGTGCGCCACTGTCAGAGACGAGCAAGAAAATGTAAATGGATTATTCGAGATGTATTATTGTTGCTTTAAATGGATTATTCGACTATATTCGAGATGTATTTAATCGATATTTAACTATGGAAATAGCATTGTTTGACTACTCGGCCACCTTCATGGTTAATAATATATATGATACTTTAATCGATATGCAAATAGAAATGAAGATGTGAATTTCTCTTAATAAATTGCAGAAACTATGGAGCCCGGTAGAGACCATGAACAAGAAGAGGACATGATGAACATCATCCGCGAAGGTCCTGTAGAGGGACAGGAGAACAACTCAGACGATTTCACCGCACAGTTCCTGAACGAGTCCGGTGATGGATTGGAGGGGCCTTCCAACGAAATAGACGTCTCCGACTCTGGTGTTGGAAAGTCGTCCGCCGAGGTATATATTAGCCCTCCGGTGTTCGTCTATTCGCGTTAATTGATTTGTGTATATACATATATTAACTACCACTTCTTTCTTATTTTAGCCCTCCGGATCGAGCAAAAAAACATCCGCCAAGTCAGATGTTACGAAACGAGGCGGGCCACGAAGCGGGACAAAAAAGCTGACCGGGACTCAAAAGTACCACATTGAATTAATCAATGCAAAAGGCAAACCGATTGCTCCCGTGAAGCACGCAATTTTTTTTTTAAGCCAGTGCGGAGTCATTGTATGGGACCAGATCCCATCATGACTCATGAATGGAATCAGCCAAAGGTGCCAAGAGAGGGGGTTATTTATGTCCCCAATGAAGACAAAGAACGCCTTTGGGCCGGGCTCATGAAGAATTTCACTTTACCAGCAGAGGAGGATGAAGATGACCCTGTTATAGAGAACCGATGCAAGGCCTGGGCTTTGATGGAGATGGGAGAACTGTTCCGCAGCTGGAAGAAAAGGCTAAACAAGTTGGTAACTGAAGGTACGACTCCAGAATTCGTCGAGATCTTTGAAAAGATAAAAGATGAGTGAGATGATTTTAAGGCGTACAAGCTATCGACTGAAGCTACGAAAAGGTCAGAGATAAATAAGAAAAATGCAGCAAAGAAGAAATATCACCATGTTATGTGGTCAGGTGGCTATCAGACGGCCAAGGCTAAGTGGGAGAAAATGGAGGATGAGCTAGCGGCTAAAGATATAGAGTTCGAGACATTGGATTGGCCCGAACGACTTAAGGCTTGGTTCTATGGCATTGGTGGAAAGTTGCACCCAGAAACAGGGGAATGTATTTTTACCAAGGACCACGGACGAGACCCTGTCAAAAAAATCAGAGACGTAATGAAGGAGGTGGAGGAAGGCACGTTCCATCCAAACAGAGAGAATGACGAGCTATCGCGAGCCCTTGGGAATGCTGAACACAGTGGACGAACATGAGGAACCGTCGGCTCCGTTCCGTGGAAGATTGGGTTTCCCTTAGATATCGGGACTTACAGAAGCCGAGCGAGAAAGAAGAACATTGAGAAAGACCGGATGCAGAAGCTAGAAGATAAATTAGCAGCGCACGAGAAGGAGATAGCAGCGCTTAAGGCTGAGAGGTGGCGTCCACGGAATTCCTGCGAATCTGAGACACACGAAGATCCTTCTCCTGGTCCAAAATCTATGAGAGAAGCAGTGTGGCTTCCACGGAGCTCGTTCGCCCAGGTTCCCCCTCGGGTCCTTGTCACCCCGTGGATTTTATCAGGCAGCAGGAACTGTGCAAGCTACATGTGCCATGCTTGAACATAACCGTGATGGTGGCGGACGGTTTTGCCGTACCGCATAAACCAGATGGAACTTACCATTGTCGCTCGATTCCAGATGGCTATGCTGTTGTCGGGGTTGATGAGGTTATGAAGGGATATGAGGGAATAAAGCTGGACTACCCTACGGGAGAAGACGAGATTGAATTGAGATATGCCTGCAAGACTACCTGCTTATGGAAAAAGAAATACATCGTGTTCCCACACTTGTCGCAAAAGCAAACTTGCACTAGAAGCAATCGCCCTCCCAGTCCACATGCCAGTCCGGACCTCCCCGACAACGACAACGACGACCAAGGCGCCAGTCCATCTCCATCTCCGCCGCGTCAGCGACTAGTACTCAGAAGAGCGGTTCGGGTAAGAAAGCGAGGAAGATGACACCGCCGCCTCCTCCGCCGCCTCCTACCAAGTTATCCTTGACACGAAAGAAGTCTCCGCCAAAGCCGGTATATTCTTCGGAAGTGATACAGTGGGCCTGGGAATTTATTACGCATCCATCGCAGTATCAGTTGAATATGGACGATGACTATGTACGCGTTCTGGTGCGTACATTTAGAAGAGTGTGGGAAGAACGAAAACGGGTTGCGGGTGCAACCAAGAATAGAGACGTTCCCCAACTCGGAATGCAGGCAGTACAATCGGTCACCGCGCTCAGAGTGTTGCCCAGTGGTGCAGAAGAGACACTAATTGAGAAGCAAGCTAGAGAATTAGGTATGTCTGTTTCATACCTTCGCGCCTTGCAATCGGGCGAAGATATAGAGTTTGCTCCAATGGCGCGGCAATATGTTAGAGGACAGCCTCTGATCGACCCTTCTGAGCTGCGCGCCCTACCAGCAAGAATGCACCAATTACATGACTGGTACATGTCTTACACGGCCCATAATGACGGAGACTATATCTATGCGAAAATTCAAAAGTCTCATTATGGCCCAGGTGATGATGAGCTTCATATTGAGCTCCCAGAATTATTCCAGTTATTCAATTATACAGCCCTCGACAAAACTATCATGAGTGCCTATTGTCTGTAAGTGATTAAATTATTCCTGTCATTAATTCTCTAGCTGAGCTTGTTTTTCATTGCATGTAATTATCCTTATCACTATATTCTTTTCTACTCTATTATTATGCAGACTGAATGTTATACAAGCTTGGAAGTTTGGAGTTGATAATAACGTTGGGTTCGTTGACCCAAATCGAGTTCACCATTATGGTATATTAAATTACCCAGAGAATACGGAGGAGCTTTTGCTCTCATACTTAATGCCGCAATATTACAAAACCTACATACTATTTCCTTACAACTTCGAGTGAGTTATTTACTGTCTTGTACATATTCACTAATTTGCTTACTCGATATTAAGTGTAATTGATGAGTTATTAACGTATATAAACATCCGCAGATATCACTGGATACTGCTTGAGATTGAGGTTGAAAGGGCAAAAGTATGCATATACGACCCATTAAGCAAACCGCTTGAGAAGTTAATCGACTTGCAACGAATGCTTCAGAGGTAATTTCAATCATTACTGTAGCCGGCCTGTTCCGTTCTAATATATTAATAACTTATTTAATCATTTTCTATACCGTGCAGGGTTTGGGACAAGTTCACCGGATTCCACAAGGGTGTACGTACGGAGCTAACTTTTAAACAAGAAGAGGTAAGTAGTCATAGCTAGGTCCGCGCATCTCTTTAATTCCAGTTCCCAATACCATTTTTAGTACCTTCTATTATTATTTAATTAAATCCTATCATATTCTCTCGTAAAGTGTGCGACACAGCAACAAGGCCCGAATTTATGTGAATTCTATGCCTGCGAGTTCATGCGTTCGCTCATCAATGAGCGGCGGGGAGAATGGCAGCAAGTACGTAAAGAATATATTCAAACTTGTTTCTTCAATTTTGTTCACTTTTCAAATGGAATTATTCTTATGATGATTGATATATTAATGTTGTTGATCTCTCGTTTACAGTTTGAAAACATCCGGAACTAGCTAGATGCAAAGAACCGCCTACTCCCAATTGCGGAGGAGGTGTCAGGCTTTCTGATGGACTATGTGGTTAAGCCCGGGGCGGAATGCAGTACTCAATCAGCTCCAAAGAGGAACGCCGAATGCAGTACTAAATCAGTTCGAAAATAGGGTCTAGTGCCTCTATGTCATCCGTCTAAACATCTCCCCGGTTGTAAATATTAGTTTCGGAGTACTCCATGTATTAATGATAATTTTTCTATATACCAAGTACTATATAGTAGCGTATAATATGTTTACGAAACTTGTTTGAAATGAAATAGGAATATCGACAACAAAACACAAAAGAAAAATTAAAACAGAAAACAGGAAATGAAATAGGAAAAGAAACAGAAAACATGAAAAAAAAACAAAAACAAAAAAATATAGTCCCGGTTCGTAATACAAACCGGGACAAAAGGTAGCCGGCCAGCCACTCCCTCCCGCGGCCACGTGGTTGCCCTTACTGTCCCGGGTCGTGGTGTGCCCCCTTTTGTCCCGAACACGTTGTCCCGGGCGCGCGACCGGGACAACGGGCCCTTACGGCCCGAGCCAAGTTGCATGTTCTGCACTAGTGAGGTACTACTAGATCTGTTGATACGGGAGAGCTGAAATAGCTAGCTTTGGATTTGTTTATTTCCATGGCAATCTAGTGTTCTATAATCATTTCTGGGTGTTCGTTGTTGTTTCCTGAGATTATTCCTCGGTTAGGTATCAAGCTTCTGGACTGGTTTTTTAGTGCCCAGAATTGTAGTGTGATTACTATCTTCTAGTGTCTAGTTTGAATATGCTGCAGCGATCTAGTCACTAGGTTCAGTCAGTAGGTTCAGTTAGCTGTCGTTTTAACTAGTGCTTTAAGGTACTGATCTTGCACATTAAATCCTGGGTGGTTCTATCCATATTTTCGAGTTGAGATCTGAACGAAAGTTGTAAAGCATGTTTCAGGCTTTCTGTAGAATTTTTATTTGCGCAATTTGGTCAGACGGTTTAGCCGCAGAGATTTTTTTCGTGTACTGTCCAGAACTGTATCTTTCCTGCACCCAGTGATCTTATCGTTATCTTTAGGGATTGCTTTTAAATTTGAATTAAATCATGGTCTTAACATGAAAATTGGGGAGAATGGTTTTCTTATGTTAGAACGGCTTTCGTCTGCAATTTTTCGTGTAGAAAATTAATTCTTACCCATATCTAGTGGTCTTTCCTGTTTTGCCTAAAAGTCTAGTAGTTCAGAAGTTTGGGTCTTGCGCATAGGAGCGACTTAATATTTTGAGTATAATCTTTCAAAGTGTTATTGTGTATTGAGTGTGAAATATATTTGATTATCAGGTGCTGGTACTTCCGGCTTGGACCCCTACAACTCACAATTTATGCCACGCGATTGAGGCAAGTTCATGATGGATAATAAA
Source organism: Poa annua (assembly GCA_026929855.1). Lineage (NCBI taxonomy): Eukaryota > Viridiplantae > Streptophyta > Magnoliopsida > Poales > Poaceae > Poa > Poa annua. The sequence continues at coordinate 62,249,873 of CM049434.1, forward strand.
TTTTGCATATCTCTATTCACTTGGTTTATTTTAAAAGCTTGCCTTTATGTATATGATATTTCCATGATGACAATGATAATAATTATGAAGATGACATGTGCACATTATGCATATTTACATACCCATGATGATGATGATGTTAAAGTGACCTACTTCGGTGGGCACAATGAGACTTCCTTCGATGGGTTGCGACCTGCTTTGGAAGCACCCTCCACGAGTTGGAGTGAGTGGATGCCGACGGGTGTCCACTCAAGGGATACCGGTATCCGCAATGAGATGAGATGAGCATATAGGCATGTAGGACATCTTAATGATTGTTGATGAATATATGATGTTAATTGATGGATTGGTGTTTTGACTTATGTAAGGTTTACTATTTGTTTATCAACTTGCTGAGTCTTTGTACTCACCCTTGTTGCATAAATGTTTTAAGGTAAACTCTGAGGATGACAGGCATGGGGAGTTATGGGAGTAGCACACCTTCATAGTGACACGATTCACACATTCACCACCATGGGGATGACAGGCATGGGGAACTGTATCTTATTATCTACGCACTAGACAAAGTAAAATGATGCAAGTGTTTTGGGTTTTTGGTGTAGAGTTTGCAATAAAGTAAAGCTGAAAATAAAATATGACAAGTGAAAGCTCTCAAAGAGAGAAAGTCCAATCCTCTATGCAGCAAGAGGACAAGCTCAAGTGTGTGTTTATTATAGGTGGAAAACGTTCCCAAGGGCTACATCGATTTCATGGCATAGATATTTCTAGAACAACAAGGTAAATATTTTGTCAAGTTTTAATCTTCTTTGGACGAAGCCATAGTTTAGGTAAAGCTAAATAAATAGGCTAAACCGTCTTATGATGGATCATGTGGCCAAGTAATTGACTACACAAGAGTTAATAAAAAATGAAAGTCCCACCATAGAATTACACTCTAAGGTCCCCGATATTAATCCCCTCCTAATGGAACTTCATGTATTAGACCATAGGTTTAGTTGTCAACTCCCAGGTCCTACCCAATCCATTACATAGTGTGATCACCTCATGCATTCCTCAACATATGCGTGCACTCATATATTGTACAACAAGACAATCATCAAAGATAAAGACTTGACCAAATACTCAAACATGTTTAGTGAAATCATTGCCAATCCATCCTATGCCCCCAGGAACATGAGAGAACTACTCACAACGCGAAGACATGATATGATTCAATGGCATAAGTGATACAACACAATCTGAAAATATAATCTCCCTACAAAACAATGGCAAGTAGCAATTCACACACATGTAGAACAGTACTTTAGACAATAGCTAGGGTTCGAACAATCTCAAACTATGAGGGGGATGAAGTGGATCACGAAGGTGGTGATGGAGATGGTGCTTGTCTTGACGGTGGTGTTGATGGAGATTCCGGAGGGGGGATGGAGAAGCCTTCCGGAGGTGATCCGGCGGCGTTTCCCCCCTCCAATCTTCTCCGACGGCAGCCTTCTGACTCTCTATTTCTTGGTTTCGTGTTTCTCCGCCGCCTCCTTCCGAAACTCCTCGGGGGACTATTTTTATAGACATTTTTAGGTCAAGACGAAGCCACAGAGACGAAGATCGACGGCATCGGAGCCACGAGGGCCAAAAGAGGTGGGTCCACACGGGCAAGGAATCTAGCCGCGTGGGACCCCCTCTTTTCCTCCTTGGGTTTCCACTTTTGCGCTTCCTTCGCTCCTACGCTTTGTTCCTTCCAAAAACTGATGTTCGCGAAGTTTCAGGTCATTTGGACGTCGTATGCTCCTTGAAAGTCAAAAACATGGAAAAAGGGGTTTTCTGGTTCTGCAGGGTTAATTCCAAATAAATGGGGAAAGTGTGAATTATCCCCCAAAATCATTATATAACATAAATATAACCCATATATGATGCAAATAAGTTGAAATATCTAGTAATAAAATGTAAAGTTCGTGTATGCATTTTACATGCATCAATTACTTAGATAAAAAAGTGAAGCACAGTTTGAAACCTTAAAATTTGACACACTGGTGCACAGTAGGATGGGTTGGGCCATGCATTGCAGTTACTTTCTGCAATTTTTTATTTTTTATGTCAATATTTTGGTTGTGGATGTGGGCAAGCTATTGCCGTGAGCCCATGAGAGGCTTGTAGGACTTTATTTAGGGTCCCTCTTTACTTGGTAGTAAGTAGTTGACTAGCAAGAGAGAGAGAGACATAGTCTCTTTCGGTTTGGTGAATTAAACGTTGGAAGGAAAAGTTTTTATCTTTTCCGCTAGTCAAATGGAAGTATTAATAATGTGATGTGAAGATACTTGGACTAATGGGTAAATATATCTATATGTTTCTTGTTGAACTCTCGAGGAGATAGATGAATTGATTGGTTCGGCGTCCAAGTTTGATTTACATACAATTTTACCATGGAAGATTAAAGCTAGGTGTGTCTGGTGCTGCCTGAAGTTTCGATATGTGTCAAGTTATTCCAAAGGAGTTTGAGAGAGCAATTTGCTAAAATGAGGTCGACCAATGATTGGTAATTCAAAAGGATTTGGACAACTTGGATGGTGTTGTACAAAGTGGATAAATGATGTTTTTAGGACTTATCTAGACCTGAATCAATACAAGAAGCTCTTTTCATCTATCCATGAACCCTAAACCACGATCTCTGTAGTTGGCTTCCTTATTGGTGGCCTTCACATATTCTTTGTATTGCATCACTGGCACTTTGGCCTGGTTTGGTGATCATCATCTAGTAGTGGAATTATCGATGTTGGCTTCATGTTTGAGGTTGAGGAAGGAAATGTCCTTCTTGTTGTCTATAAAAAATTCCAGTATTGACACCTTCTTTTCGTCCCTTTCCATGTCCATTTTCTTCTTTGAGATTCATCTATGTACCTTGCTAAATCTGAAATTCTTCACCATCCATAATCCAACTCTTTATTCTTTAGTTTGTACACACAACCATGAGTGCTCTTGAAAGATCTATAGATCATATTTTGTACCGGGTTGAAATAAAATTCATGGGAGTTGACCTTGAACCTCGGTTCGTGAGATTTGTTGGCAACGCAAGTGAGGAGGCCCTAGTTTTAGTCGTGTGATGCACACTTTCAGTTACAAAGTTAATAGTTTGTGTGCGGGATGGATTGGCTCCCATACCAATTACCCTTACTATTCGCTCTTGTATCTTGGAGTCGTGAATCATTGCGTGACTTTTCCTTAGGATACTTTTGAGACGATGTTAGGTAGCTTGAAGCATAAAATGGTATGACGTTCAGCTTCTAAAAGAGGCAACTGCTGCTAAGCATATGAGACGCGGTGAGGCTAAACCTTCCTCGTTCTGGTACTATGTAAGAAATAAACCGTGCTAGACCACCATGATAGTTCCAGATATGTTCTGTGGTGTTCATTAGTAATGTTCCAAAGTTGAAGAATGTTGAGCATTGAGTGTTAATGTAACATCTACATTCTCCATAAGGATTTCATGATTTACCAAGATACCATGCTTCTCCCTATTTCTTCTAGGGCGAGATGTGGAGTCTTGCAATTATCTTATTCCTGGCAACATGCCAATCTCTATGTCCCCTTATCAATTGTCACGGCCATTTCAAGATGAATCGAAGAAACAATTGGATGATATGTCAGACAAAGGCTTGATTCTACGTAGTGTGTCACCTTGGGCAACGCCTGTTATGTTTACGGGCAAGAAGGATGGCGTTTGGCGGAAGTGTGTTGATTATCGTGCTCTTAACGCGGTAACCACCAAGAACAAATACCCATTGCCCTTATCGAGTACTTGTTTGATCAGCTGAATGGAGCTAAGGTGTTCTCAAAGATTGAACTCTAGTCTGGCTATAAACGAATCCGTGTGCGGGAAGAGGGCATTGAAAAGACCGCTTTCTCCACTAAATATGGGCACTAGGAATATAAAGTTATGTATTTTGGACAAATCAATACTCTTGACGTATTTATGGAGACAATGAACAGTATGCTACATGGGTTCCTTGATAACTTTGTGGTAGTGTTCATTGATGATATCGTCATTTATTTCAAGACAGAAGAAGAGCATGAGCGCCATTTGAGACTTGTGCTTGAAACTTTGAGGAAAAATAAATTTTATGCCAAGCTAAAGAAATGTGTTTAGCCTTCGGAAGTGGCTATTTCTAGGTCATGTCATCAATTAGCATGGCATCTTAGTTGATCCTAGTAAGATTTCTACCATTATAGATTGGCTGAGACCATCCAGTGTCAAGGAAGTGAGAAGTTTCGTGGGCTTGGTTTGGTTACTATAGGAGGTTCATAAAGGACTGTTCTATTATAGCAAGCCAATGACCAAACTAACCTAAAACGCTGTGAAATTTCAATGGAATGATGATTGTGAGGGTAACTTCTCTACTCTCATGAATAGTTTGGTGACTACCCCTGTTCCCACTCTCCCGACCCAAGAAAGTGATTCATAGTCTACTCTAATGCTTCCCTAGTTGGAGTCGGTTGTGTTCTCATGCAAGATGGGAGGATGATTTCATATGCTTCTAGGCAATTGAAAAATCACGAGCAAATTTATCGTACTCATGATTTAGAGTTTGCGTTTGTGGAATTTGCACTCAAGCTTTGGAGGCATTATCTTTATGGTGAATGTTGTGATATTTTCACTGATCATAAGAGTCTGAAATACCTCTTCACGTAGAAGGATTTAAACATGAGGCAAAGACGGTGGCTGGAATTGATAAAGGACTATGACCTTACCATCCAGTACAACCTGGGCACGGTGAGTGCAGTTGCGGATGCTCTTAGCCGCAAGTCTGTACCTCCCATTGTTGATTGTCTTGTTGCTGATTTTGAATGTATGGCCATTTCATATTGTTTTGCTGGTGTAGCACATGAGGAGATGCATTTTATCCTTCAGTTAGAAATTATAGATAGAGTGAGAGAAGCACAATAAAGTGATCGACTGCTATAGCAAGAACGAGAGCCCATCCTAGAGGGTGGAACTAGATAATTCACTATAGACTGGACCAGTGTTGTTCGATTTCATGGCCGTCTTTGTGTGCCACAAAAGTCTCAGATTAAGGAGCATTTTGAGGAAGGCACACCGTACCCCTACACTATTCATCCTAGAGAGACAAAGATGTATCAGGATTTGGAAGAAAAAAAAACTTATTGCCGAAAAAGAATGAACCCTTGATGTGGCTAAGTATGTGTCCATTTATGGGGTTTGTCAACGAGTAAAGGCGGCACGGAGATCAGCTGGACTGTTGCAATCCTTGGAGGTTCCAGAATGGCCATGTGATGACATTTCCATGGATTTTGTCGTTGGCTTACCACCGACTCTGCTAGTGACCTGTCACCAATAGATGAACGTGAGATAATAAGGTTGCATGCGGTTCCTCGAACCATTACTTCTGGTAGGGATGCCATGTTTGTATCAAAGTTCTGACAGAGCTTGTAGAGTGCCTTGGGTACTAAGTTGAGACTTAGCACGACGTTTTATCTTTTATCCCCAAACAGTTTTATCCCCAAACAGATGGACACTCATAGCGTACAATACAAACTCTAGAAGACATGTTGATGTGTTGTGTACTTTTTTTTTTTTTTTAGAAAAGGAGGGTGCGATTCCCCGGCCTCTGCATCGAGTGATGCACACAGCCATACGCACTTATTAATTCCAACCAGATTTACAAAGTACAATGTTGAAAACAAACTGAAATCAACCTCTCGACAACAAGGGTCGCTACCACTATGATGGGGGTGACTAACACCAACGCACATCATCTAAAACTTCAGCTAAACACTCCACGCACACCGACATGTACGCTTTAGTCGCTGCCGCCTTCTTCCACGAACCCATCTTCAGAAAGGATCAACACCATGACCTCGCAGATCCGGTCTGCCATCGGCATCGCCACGATGCCAGACAGCGCCAACAATGGCTACCACTTGTAGAGTTTGTTACAATAATGGCTACCAGGCTAGTATACGGATGGCACCGTATGAAGCTTTACATAGAAGGAAGTATGGATCTCCACTGTGTTTTAGTGATGTCGGCGAGAAGGCAATATTTGGACCATATTGGGTTCAACAAGCCACCGAGAGGGTAGCTGAGATTAGGCAAAATATGTTGGCAGCACAGAGCAGGCAAAAGAGTTATGCTGATTCTAAGAGGTCGAATGTGAAATTTCAAGTTGGTGAGGAGGTACTCTTGAGGGTGTCACCCACCAAAGACGTTGTAAGATTTAATATCAAAGGGAAGCTTAGTCCGCGATATATTGGACCTTTCATGATAGTGGCAGGAGTGGGAAAGGTAGCCTATAGACTTGTGTTGCCAGAATCAATGAAAGGTGTGCACTATGTGTTCCATGTATCTATGTTGCGGAAGCATTTTCGTGATCTAGAACGACAAATAACCATGGAGCCAATTACCATTGAACGAGACCAAACCTTTAAGGTCCATCCTGTGAGGATATTGGACAAGTCTGAGAAAGCCATGAGGAATAGGACGCTTGAACAAGACCTAACCTTTGAGGTCCATCCTGTGAGGATATTGGACAAGTCTGAGAAAGTCATGAGGAATAGGACGCTAAAGTATGTAAAAGTTCTTTGGTCGCAACAAACCGAGCGTGAGGCGACTTGGGAGCTTGAGTCTCGCATGCGTGAGAGCTATACTGAACTGTTCATGGATGGTATGTGATGCATGATCATATTTTATACCTACTATATTAGTTCTACGAGTAGTAAGGCGAGAAAGAATTCGGGGACGAATTCTGTTTAAGGGGGTAAGAATGTGATATCCTGAAATTTTTAGGCGTACTAGCGGTTTCTATTTAATTTTATCGAAAAGAAATAAATACCATAGAATATTTAAATGCCATTCCAATATAGAAAGTTAGAAAAAAAGAGAACAAAATGGCGTTAATGCTAGTACTTGAAACAGAGACCTTGTGTGGATTGCAACGCTGCTACCATTTGAACTGCTCGGTGATGTTTGTACATTATCAGTCTGCCTGTGATTATTCGTATATGCGAGAAAAGAAACCCACGGTTCGGGCTGGGCTGGGATTCTTGTACCTGAGCCGGACTGGTACCTTTTGGCCTGGCCATTTAGTGGCGTTGAGCTAGGTTGTTGCTGCTACATCTTTGCCCTACTATTTCCTAGCGTTAGTGTTCTCCAGTCTGCCGCCGCAGCCGACTCACGATCTTCTTGGCGTGGAAACACCATCTATCGAGGAGGTGAAAGCTTGCTGTGGTGAGTGCTCGTCGTTGATGCTTCTTGGTGGCCACAAGCCCACAACGATTGTCTAGTACGAGTTGTATACCTAGAGCTTTGACGTTCCCTGTATAGGTACTACTAGATCTGATTGATACGGGAGAGCTGAAATAGCTAGCTTTGGATTTGTTTATTTCCCTGGTAATCTAGTGTTCTATAATCATTTCTGGGTGTACGTGGTTGTTTCCTGAGATTATTCCTCGGTTAGGTATCAAGCTTCTCGACTGGTTTTTTAGTGCCCAGAATTGTAGTGTGATTACTATCTTCTAGTGTCTAGTTTGAATATGCTGCAGCGATCTAGTCACTAGGTTCAGTCAGTAGGTTCAGTTAGCTGTCGTTTTAGCTAGTGCTTTAAGGTACTGATCTTGCACATTAAATCCTGGGTGGTTCTATCCATATTTTTGAGTTGAGATCTGAATGAAAGTTGTAAAGCATGTTTCAGGCTTTCTGTAGAATTTTTATTTGCGCAATTTGGTCAGACGGTTTAGCCGCAGCGATTTGTTTCTTGTACTGTCCAGAACTGTATCTTTCTTGCACCCAATGATCTTATCTTTAACTTTAGGCATTTCTTTTAAATTTGAATTAAATCATGGTCTTAACATGAAAATTGGGGAGAATGGTTTTCTAATGTTAGAACGGCTTTCGTCTGCAATTTTTCGTGTAGAAAATTAATTCTTACCCATATCTAGTGGTCTTTCCTGTTTTGCCTAAAAGTCTAGTAGTTCAGAAGTTTGGGTCTTGCGCATAGGAGCGACTTAATATTTTGAGTATAATCTTTCTAAGTGTTGTTGTATATTGAGTGTGAAATATATTTGATTATTAGGTGCTGGTACTTCCGGCTTGGACCCCTACAACTCACAATTTATGCCACGCGGTTGAGGCAAGTTCATGATGGATAATAAATTTTTCATATCTCTATTCACTTGGTTTATTTTAAAAGCTTGCCTTTATGTATATGGTATTTCCATGATGACAATGATAATAATTATGAAGATGACATGTGCACATTATGCATACTTGCATACCCATGATGATGATGATGTTAAAGTGACCTACTTCGGTGGGCACAATGAGACTTCCTTTGATGGGTTGCGACCTGCTTTGGAAGCACCCTCCACGAGTTGGAGTGAGTGAATGCCGACGGGTGTCCACTCAAGCGATACCGGTATCCGCAATGAGATGAGATGAGCATATAGGCATGTAGGACATCTTAATGATTGTTGATGAATATATGATGTTAAATGATGGATTGGTGTTTTGACTTATGTAAGGTTTACTATTTGTTTATGAACTTGTTGAGTCTTTGTACTCACCCTTGTTACTTAAATGTTTTTAGATAAACTCTGAGGATGACAGGCATGGGGAGTTATGGGAGTAGCACACCTTCATAGTGACACGATTCACGCATTCATCACCATTTTCTAGAACCATCATTAAGAGTTATATTTTGTCATAAATATAAAGTCGTGCGGAAGTTTGGTTGTCGTTAATGCGAAGTTGAGGTGGTGGAAAGTTAATTATGGATGAACTTTGAGTCTATTATATTCATATGTTATCTCACTGTGCTTCTGTTTTGATTATTGTCTATCCTGGATGTCTCTAAAAACAAAGGAGGCTCCGCCGAATTTTCGTAAAAAAGTCTTATTTATTTCAAAGATTATGAATGTGGTACATCTCGAGTGCTTGGTTCAGGCTGGCAATGGGTCGGGTATGGTCGGGTCGACCTATTCCAGACTCATGCCCATATAACAAATGGGCGAGGGTCTCTGCCCATGACCCTGCCCATGGGTCAGATCTCAGACCCATGCCCATACCCTACCCACGACTAATCGGGTCGCCCATGGGCAAGACCCATGGGTGAACATAGCGACCCATACCCTACCCATTAGGGTCGGGTGCCCATGGGCGGACGTGCCCATGGGCGGAATTGCCGGCTTGACTTGGTTGGCTTGGGGTGTTATACTACAATCAGGTTTTTTTGGCCTACTCTTTTTGAGGATGCAAGAAAATTTATTTTATCTTGTGATTAATGTTAAATAGTAGGTAATATCTCTAGACGTAATGAAATGCCTATGAATTATTCTCTTGTTATTGAACCATTTGACTGTTGGGGATTCGACTTTATGAGTCCTTTTCCTCCTTTAGAAGGTTATACTCATAGACTTGTTGCTGTAGATTATGTTACTAAATGGATAGAAGCCATACCTAAAAAAAGTGCTGATGGTGAGAACTCATTAAAAATGCTTCAGGATGTTATTTTCCCTAGGTTTGGTGTGTCTAGATATCTTATGACTGATGGAGGTTCTCATTTTATTCATGGTGGTTTTAGAAAGACCCTTGCTAAATATGGTGTTAATCATAGAATTGCTTCAGCTTATCATCCCCAAACAAGTGGGCAAGTAGAATTATCTAATAGAGAGATTAAATCTATCTTGCAAAAGACTGTTAATATATCTAGAAAAAATTGGGCTAGTAAGTTAAATGATGCTTTATGGGTATGTCTCCATATAAAATGGTATATGGAAAAGCTTGTCACTTGCCCTTAGAATTAGAACACAATGCTTATTGGGCCGTGAGAGAACTGAATAGAGATTTTAAACTTGCCAGTAAGGAAAGTTTACTTGACTTGAGTTCTTTAGATGAATGGAGAAGTGAGGCTTATGAAAACGGTAAACTTTTTAAAGAGAAAGTTAAGAAATGGCATGATAGAAGAATTCTTAAGAGAGAGTTCAATGTTGGTGAGAAAGTTCTATTGTATAGTTCTCGTCTCAGATTTTTTGCTGGAAAATTACTCTCAAAATGGGAAGGACCTTATGTTATTGTAGAGGTGTATCATTCAGGTGCAATAAAGATTGCTTCACTCAAAGATGACTCTACACAAGTGGTGAATGGGCAAAGAATCAAACATAATATTTCTGGAGATTCTTATAATGAAGATGTTGATATTATTCAAGCGGTGACTCCGGAAGTTTTTATTAAGAAGCAAATTCAGAAAACTTCAGAGCCCGTTTTCGAATAGGTAACAGTTTCGGTAAGAAAAAGTTCGCGTTTAACTTTCCAGTTGATATTTTTGTCATTTTTATTAAATATGGGAAATTCCGAGACGAAAACGGGTAGGAAATGGTGCCCGAGGGCACCACACCACGTCGTGGCGCGGGCCCACTCCTGGCCGCGCCACCACATGGTGTGGGCACCTCGAAGCCCGTCTCCGACCAGGTTTCTTCCTGTACCTTCCTTTTGTTGTGAAACTTTCTGCTATATAATCCCCACGGATCCCCCGTGGTCCGTATATCGTATTTTCGTTGTGTTTTCGTTTTGACCTGTTTCTGTCAGGAATTGTTCTCGGTTTTAGAAGCACCATGGTCTCCGCCAACAACAAGGGCAAGGAGTCTTTGGAAGATGATCTCCAAGATCCTAAGTTGGAGGAGGAGTTCAGGAGTGAAGCTGAAGAGGAGGTGGAAGAAGATCCGCGTCAATACCCTCGCGCCACTATTGCAAGCATTGGAGTGGTAGCAAATCCCTTCAACCCCAAGAGAGGCGCGCGGATGAGCACCGGAGGGAAGGTTCCACGTCATTTTCTGGCTCCACGGACATCTTCTCCAGGCATCGATAACCCCTTCCACACTCTAATCCATAAGCATCAAATTGAAAGAATCCCTGAGGCAGAATTGCCCAATAGTTGGAATATAGATTGTTCTAACAATGCAGGAAAAGGGAGTTCTAAGTCTGATGAGAAGTGGGGAAGCAATTCCAAGAGCTGGGATTCACAGTCTGATAAGTTTATGAACCGTATTGAACACAACACGAAGCTGATTCGTATCCTCACCTACGAGATTGATGAACCGAAGGAGCTAGTTGATAAGCTTATTAAGGATTCACCACCACCGTCGAAGGAGTAATTCATCATTGGTATTGGAATCCCCTTGGCTTGTTCCAAGCTTGGGGGGAGTGCCGCGGTATCACACAATTATCTTTTACCTTTTTACCTTTCAATAGAGTCATATCATGAGTAGGGAAGTTATCTTATAAGATGGTTTGAAGTATGGATGTATCTCTCTTTTAGTTGGTTATCTATGTATCCCTTGGTGCGAGTTGCCGTTATGGAATATTAATGAGAAATTTTATCATCTACTTTCTGCATACCTTATTTAGTTTGCAATTTCTGTCATATGAATGATCTTGTTATTAGTATTGGCATTACTTTGGGAGCATCAAGTAAATCTTTTAGTTTTGGCAAAATTAGCATTGATCAGTAGTTACAATACTTTGAGGCTTAAGTAGAGAGAGGGAAGTGCATGTAGATAAATTATTCCATGATCTTTCTCTTTTGTTGGCTCATAAGCTTAGTATTCTCAAGTTAAATTATTTGTGCCTCCATGGAAGATTGCATGATTTTTTTACTACATGTATATTTGTTTGTATCCCTCAACTCTTATGCTTGCTACACAACCTTGCTAGCCAAAAACCTGTATTGAGAGGGAATGCTTGTCATACATCCAAACCTTGAGCCAAAACCTTTGCCATTTTTGTCCACCATAACTACCTATTATGTGGTATTTTCTGCCACCCCAAGTAAATACTTCATGTGCTACTGATGGGCGTAAAGATAATACGCTTAGTTTGAGCTCCAAGCGCAGAGTTTGTAGATGTGGAAGACTTGTTTTCCCCACAAGGGTGACTCGAGGGTTTATATCGAACTCTCGGGGAACTTTGTGTAAAAGATTTACCCTCTTGTTTTTCTCTTGATTACCTGCAAAACAAAAGAAAATGTTTTGTGCCCCCAACCTCACCAAGTGGTTGTCAAGCACAAGGTGTGAGCAAAGAGATGAAAACAAAGTAAATGCAAAAAAGAAATAAATATGCAATGGTAATAAATAAAAGTGCAAGGATGGTATAAATGATGGTGGATGATGTGTTTGTGGTTTGTATGGTGTTTGCCAGATGTAAATGTATTTTTGTATTTTCGGATTTAATAATAGCAGAAAATGTAAAGTGCAATAAAAGTGTTGGAAAGGTGTTTCTTATGATTAAAAATTGACTGGGGTTCATGGTTTCACAAATGCACTCTCTCTTTTATATAGTTTTAGACAATAGAACATAGGAATTGACATATGAGATTGCAACAAGACAAGTTATTAATAATATGGGCATCACGTCCTAACATAGAGATCTTTTGGTTATTAATCTCTCTTATACTCCACCAAGATGCGAACTAAATCATAACACCTCAGTAATTAAGATAAACAGAGTATAGCTTTAAGTTCAATGACATGAAGTTTAAATAAGAACATGCTAGATCTAGTCATGGTGATAGTGGCAATGTCACCCACATACCCCCGGTAGCATGGTATTTCCTTTATCCCTAGTGAGGCAACAAAGTAAGGTAAGAACCTAAGTGGATCAAGGTATTGCTGTCAACTTACCACAAAACCACCCCCCGTTACTCCAACTAATGCACACGTTCCCCCTCACTCGCTCTCATACACATGTTGGATCAAAACACATAGACAAGAACGGGGTACATAATATGCATCTACTTTCATAACAAAGACATAATATTGGCAATCATCATAACATATATCAACTTAAGAGATCCACCACAAAGATATTACATATATGACCATAATCATGTTCAGCAGCTCATATGGCACTAATTAGTGAAGCTCAAGAGAGAGGAGAGATACATAAGTTACTTCCACAAACCCATAGTCCAGGGGTGGACTACTCCCTCTTCATCATGGAGACGGTGGAGAAGTCGTTGGAGAGGGTGGAGACCACACCGGCAGCGCCCCGCCGGAGTTTTCACCCTCCAATCTGCAGCTCCAGGTCTCTGTTTCATGGTTTCTGTGTTTCTGCGGCGCTCTTCTCCGAAAGGGTTCGGGGGAGTATTTTTATAGTCGTTTTTAGGTCAAGACGAAGCCACGGAGACGAAGATCGACGACATCGGAGGCTCGAGGCCCCAGATAGGGTGCTCCACGCGGCAAGGGAATCTGGCCGCGTGGGCCCACCTATCTTGGCCCTCGGCCTTCCACTTTTGCTCTTCCTTCGCTCCTAAGCCTTGTTCCTTCCAAAAAATGATCACCGTGGAATATTTGGTCATTTGGACGTCATTTGGGTCCCTGAAATATCAAAATATAGAAAAAGGGGTTTTCTGACAGCACAAGGTTAATTCCAAATTAATAGGGAAAGTGTGAAATATTCCCCAAAACATTATAAAACATTAATATAACCCTTATATGATGCAAATATGGATGAAATATGAGTAATACAATGCAAAGTTCATGTATACATTTTAGATGCATCAGCTACCTTTAACTATTCAAAAATTATTATCTCTCATTTGTGTCACTGTTTATTAGCTCATGAGGAAGTATGTGGGTTACTCTATATTTAACTTGTTAGGCAGACTTTCACCATTGGACTAGTGGCATATACATTCGCTTATCCAATAATTTTGTAAAAAGAGCTGGCAAATGGGGTGCCCAGTCCCAATTAATTACAACTACAACTGCATAATTCTCTTCACATGATTTACCACGATTTATCAAAAAGCAAGTTTCAAAGTGTTAAACGATTTAAATAGGCACTCCTCCATGGTATGAGATTGTTGGAAGGCACCCGAGGATTCGGTTAGCCATGGATTGTGTAAGTAAAGGTTGGGAGGAGTGTCATACTGATGACCCACAAGTATAGGGGGTGTATGGTAGTACTTTCGATAAATAAGAGTGTCGAACCCAACGAGGAGCAGAAGGTGCTGACAAGCAGTTTTGATGAGGATTTCACTGTAAATACTGGCATGCAGGTTTTTAGGAGTTTTTGATATAACAGATAAATAAAGTGCGAGTAAATAAAGCGCAACAATAATAATTGCCGCGAGGGGCCCAATCCTTTCTAGAGCAAAGGACAAGCCGGTTTGTTTACTTATGATGACCAAGCGTTCTTGAGGACACACGGGATTTATGTCTAGTGCTTTCGCTTCATATAGATGATTAATCTTTAGTGTTTTGATAAGTGTCGTGTGGGTGAACCTATGCTAATGCACCGCCCTTCCTAGGACTAATACATACTTGTGATTATACCCCTTGCAATCATCCGCAAATACAAGAAAGTAATTAAGATTAATCTAACCACAACCTTAAACTCTAAGATCCTGCTATCCCTCATGCATCGAGATATTAACGGGGGTTTAGGTTTCTGTCACTCCGGCAACCCCACAATTAATATTCGAATACACAATGCATTCCCCTAGGCCCATAAAGGTGAAGTGTCATGTAGTCGACGTTCACATGACACCACTAGAAAAATAGCACCACAATTTAAATATCAAACCATTAAATATTACTCAACATAGTTCACTACTAACATCTAGACTTCACCCATGTTCTCAAGAACTAAACGAACTACTCACAACACATCATTTGGAAGATGATCAGAGATGATATAATGATGGGTAACAATCTGAACATAAACCTTAATTCAACGGTTCCACCCAATAGCATCAATAATAATAGCAATTAACACCGAGAGAGTTTCCCCTATCAAACACACAAGATTCAGCCCTAGATGTTATAGCGGGAACGGAGTGGATGGTGGAGATGACGGTGACGGCGGTGCAGATGATGGTGATGATGATCCCGATGAAGTGCAGCTCAATGACGGTGACGATGGCGACGATTTCCCCCTCCGGGAAGGGATTTCCCCGGCAGATTTCTCCCTGTCGGAGAGCTTTCTTCTCTTTGTGGGTTTCCGCCTCGTGGCGGCGGCGAAATAATTCTAATTCTCCGTAGAAGGTCTTAGGTTTTCGGGCGGATGAAGTACGCGAAGGGGCACGGCAGGAGGTGGGCCAGGGCGGCCAAACCCCATGCTCGCGCGGCTCCTGGGCCTGCCGCGCTGATAACCCACAAGTATAGGGGATCGCAACAGTCTTCGAGGGAAGTAAAACCCAAATTTATTGATTCGACACAAGGGGAGACGAAGAATACTTATAAGCCTTAACAGCCGAGTTGTCAATTCAGCTGCACCTGGAAAAGCACTAGTAACAGGGGTGATGTGAAAGCAGCAGTTGTATGAGAGCAGTAGTAACAGTAACACAGAGACAATAGCACCAGAGAATAGTTGCTTGTGTGGAGTTGACAGGAAAGCAATGATGATGACAGAAGGACCGGGGTTCCCAGCTATCTACACTAGTGGTAACTCTCCAAGAACAAGTGTTGGGTGAACAAATTACAGTT
Source organism: Poa annua (assembly GCA_026929855.1). Lineage (NCBI taxonomy): Eukaryota > Viridiplantae > Streptophyta > Magnoliopsida > Poales > Poaceae > Poa > Poa annua. The sequence continues at coordinate 62,265,362 of CM049434.1, forward strand.
GGGCAATTGACAGTATTGAAATAACATTAAGACAGAACATCCAGTGTATTAATCATGTACGCATGTTTTCCGTTTTCCATATATAGTCATACGTGCTCGCAATGAGAAACTTGCATAACATCTTTTGTCCTACCAGCCCGTTTGCAGCGGGGCCTCAAGGGAAACTACTGGTAATTAAGGTACTCCTTTTAATAGAGCACCTGAGCAAAGCATTAACACTTGGTGAAAACATGTGATCCTCATATCAAAGCCATCCCCTCCGGTTATCCCAATTGCTGTCACTTCGGGGCCTCGGGTTCCGGACAGAGACATGTGCAAACAACTTGTAGATACAATCTAAGCAATAATTATAGAGCTTAAATCTAAGATCATGCCACTCGTGCACTAGTGACAAGCATTAAACATAACAAGATTGCAGCAACAATAACTTCATAAACTTATATAGATAGACTGATCATAATGTAACAATTCATCGGATCCCAACGAACACAACACGAATTACATCATATGGATCCCAATCATGTAAGGCATCTCATGAGATCATTGTATTGAAGTACATGGGAGAGAGAGTACCAACTAGCTACAGCCAAGAACCCGTAGTCCATGGGGGAACTACTCACAAACCATCATGGAGTCGAAGTGGAGGCAGTGGAGTCGATGGAGATGGCTCCGGGGGTCAATCCCCGTCCCGGCAGGGTGCCGGAACAGGAACTTCTGACCCCCGAAACTTGTCGGCGATGGCGGCGGCGCTCGGGACCCGTGGAGGAAAATACGAACACCGTGCTAGGGTTTTTGGTCTGGGGGGTATATGTAGGCGAAAGGGCGAAGTCGGTGGCGCCCCGAGGGGCCCACACCACGTGCTCGCGCGGCTCAGAAGCCTGCCGCGCGAGGACCAGGTGACGGCGCCTCGGTCGCCCACTTCGTCTCGTCTTCGGTTTTCTGGAACGTTCCCAAATAAAAACTGACTTCTGAAAAGAAATCGTCCAATTCCGAGAATATTTCCTTAAGTACTTTTCTGAAACCAAAAACAGCAGAAAACAGGGAACTGGCACTGTGGCATCTTGTTAATAGGTTAGTCCCAGAAAATGCATAAAACTATATAAAATGCATATAAAACATGTAGCAATTGGTATAATATAGCATGGAACATAAGAAATTATAGATACGTTGGAGACGTATCAACATCCCCAAGCTTAGTTCTACTCGTCCCGAGTAGGCAAGAACGATAAAAGAAGAATAATTTCTGAAGTGACATACTTTCACATAATCTTGATCATATAATAATGTAAGGCTCATGTTATGAATGAAATGACTCAAGTCAATGATCTATAGTTTGCTAACAAATAGACAAGGAGTAAACAACTACATCATATAAGTAAAAATTCTTCATGAATAGTACTTTCAAACAAGCATCAATAAGATTTGCATAAGAGTTAACTCATAAAGCAATATTATCTTAGTAAAAGAGCATTGAAGCAACACAAAGGAAGATATAAGTTTCAGCATTGGCTTTCAACTTTGAACATGTATATCATATAGATAGTTGTCAACACAAAGGAATATAACAAGTGCAATAAGTAAGCATATAAGAATTGTTGTACACAATTGACACAAGTGTTTGCTTCGGGGATAGAAAGAAGTAGGTAAACTGACTCAACATAAAGTAAAAGATAGGCCCTTCGCAGAGGGAAGCAGGGATACAAGCATGTGCTAGAGCTTCTTAGTTTTATAGGTTTTCGAAATTTAGAGCATAAAAGTAAGTTTTGAGCGGTGTTTGTCGTTGTCAACGAATGGTAATGGGCACTCTACCCCCCTTGTCAACCAGACTTTCAAGAGCGGCTCCCATGAAGGACGTTATTTCTACCAGCAAGGTAGATCATCCCTCTTATCTCTTTTGTTTACACATATCGTTAAAAACTGTTGTCATTGCTTGACTGATTGGATCAGGGCAGAAATGTGAAGAGATTGCAGCGGTTAAAGTTGTAATTAATTGGGACTGGGCACCCCATTTGCCAGCTCTTTTTACAAAATTAATGGATAAGCGGTGTATATGCCACTAGTCCGGTTGGTGAAAGTCTGTCTAAAAGCAAACGACAAGGTTGATATCCGTAACACCACATACTTCCTCATGAGCTAATAAACATTGACACAAATAAGGGATAATAAGTTTTGAATAAAAGATAGCACACGAAGTATTTGCTTGGAATGGCAGGAAATACCATGTCGTAGATAGGTATGGTGGACACAAATGGCATGGGTTTTGGCTCAAGGATTTTGGATGCACGAGAAGCATTCCCTCTCAGTACAAGGCTTTGGCTAGCAAGGTTATTTGAAGCAAACACAATTATAAACTATGACAACAAGACGTATATACAAAACATATTGCAAGCATTATAAAACTCTACATTGTCTCCCTTGTTGCTCAAACACTTTCACTAGAAAATATCTAGACCTTAGAGATACCAAACATGCAAACCAAATTTCAACTAGTTTTACGGTAGTTCTCCACTAATAGGTTTTAACTACATGATGCAAAAGCTTAAACATGATCTACTTGAGAGTTCAAAACAATTGCCAAGCTGTCGGCGCAGTGGGATCCAGGGTGTGCAGAGCCCACTCTACACAGCCCTCACACGCAACAGAGCCGTTGAAACGGCTAAGGACCGAGCAAAACGCTTGAAGAGACCCTCGAGAGGAGAATCCCTCGAGAGGGCTGAAGAGGGCAGCGAAGGCCTGACGAGGCCCCTCCCGAGGCTGCTCCACTACAAGGCCCCTCTCCCCTGGAGAGGGGTCAACACAAATCCCTCCACAAGGCCGTCCAGGCCCTGTGGAGATACTTCGCTCCGAAGCAACCACTGCAAGGCGCACATGGCCTCTGCTGCACCGCAGAGTGACGCGCGCGTCTGCGCGCGATGACGACGGCGCCGCAGTTGCCGTTTTGGTGATTAAAGGAGTCAACAAAGCTGTGTCCCCTGCGTCGGCTTATGAGGGTTTCCTCTTTGGTGATAAAGCAGTTGGCCGGCGCTACGCTCCAAGGGCGACGTCACCGTGGGCACCCCCGCAATCCCTGCAGTACCAGCTGGCCGCCCAGCGAAGACGGCGGCTTTTCTGTCACGAAGGCAGGCTTTACGACCATGGACCGAGTCCATGGACAACCCAGCTGCGGTGCACCCCGCTCCACCGCTTCGTCGCCATGTGGGAACCCTTCCACTGCGCAACACGCAGGGATGAGGCCCAGGGCGCCTATATAAGGAGAGGGAGCACCTCCGTAGCAAAGGATCCGGCGATCGACCGATCAATCGGCTACAGGCATCATAGCTTAGCCTAGCTTAGCAGACCAGAGGAGGAAGAAGACCCTTGCTTCCCTCTTCGAGCTCTGCGCTGCCGCAACCGAGCCCTCGGCAAGCTCATTGTGCTGTACCCCTTACAGAGCAATACAGACAAGCAGGAGTAGCGGTTTTACCTCCTCCGGAGGGCCGTGAATCTGGGTACGGGCCCGAGTCCATCTCTGTCGTGTTGACCCTCTACAGGCACGACGAGCACCGTCGCCAGGCCGGTTGAGGGTTGTTGGCTAACGTGTTCAGTCCCCTTCACGAACTTCTCCCCCGAGAGTGATTATCCCTGTTCCGTGGGAATCACACATCGACATTTGGCGCGCCAGGTAGGGGGACTGAGGCGCGTCTCCAACCTCCAGCCGACCTCCGCGCCATGACAGACACCCGCGCGACGCGCGCCAACAGGCGCGCAGCTGACAGGGCTCACACCGAGCCCGGCACCGCCGCCACCCGCGGCCGCCGCGGCCGTCCTCGCACGACGGAGCGCGCCAACACCGGCCCGCACATGGAGGAACCCGAGAGCGAGGAGCACCGCGGCAGCGACCACCGCGGCGACAGGGATGCCTTCCCTGAGCACCACGACGATGCTGAGTCTTCGCACCCGTCTCAGCGCCAGAGCGCGTCTTCTCAGGGACGCCCAGAGCCCACGCCGCACACCGCGTTGCTCATGGCCCAGGAGCTCCTCCGCTACCGGCCAAGTCCAGAGGCTCACGACCAGTGGCTGGACCGTCTCCACCACCTCGTCGATGTCGCGACTACGCGCCCCGCTCCGTCTCGCTCCCTCGTCCACCACTCCCGCGCTGGAACAGCCGCGCCGGATGCGCCTCCGCCGCCGCCAGGACCACCTCCGGCCGCAGCCATGAGGGCTCCATCTCATGCCTCCTCGCCGCGCGATTGCCAAATCGTGCAGCGCGCCGCGCCAGACGCGCGGGTGGGGATGGAACGCCGGAGAGACCTCCAGAATCGCCTTGTCGAGGAGATCGGCCAGGCGGGGCAGCAGAACCGCAGGGCTCTCCAGAGCGGCACCGCCACATACGCCACCGGCTGCATGGCCTTCACTCGCGCCCTGCGCCGCGTGGTGTGGCCGCAGAAGTTCAGGCCAGCCCTCCCCAAGGGCTACGACGGGTCAAGCAACCCCATCGAGTTCCTGCAGCTCTACACCACCTCTATCCAGGCTGCGGGAGGAGACGACAAAGTCATGGCCAACTGGTTCTCCCACGCCCTCAGGGACTCCGCGCTGTCGTGGCTCCTCAACTTGCCTGAGGACTCCATCGACTCGTGGGAGGAGCTCTGCAGGCAATTCGTTGCCAACTTCAAGGGCACCTACGAACGCGCGCTCACCCACAACGACCTGCGCGCTGTGGTGCAGAAGAAGGATGAGACTCTCTGCAAGTACATCCAGCGCTTCAGCCAAGTGCGCAACAAGATCCCCAACATCCCCGACACGCAGGTCATCGCCGCCTTCAGAGAGGGCGTCACAAATCGCCGAATGCTTGAGAAGCTGGGCATTCACGACAAGCTCACCTCTGTAGTGAAGCTGTTCGACCTCGCTGACAAGTGCGCCAAGGCTGAAGAGGGGCTCCTCTTCGTCAAGATGAGCCAGCGGACGGACGACCTGGCTGAGGGATCCAAGAGCCACAAGAGGCGTGAGGAGGCCAAGCGCAAGACCACCACTGTCCTGGCAGCGGAGCCAGCCGCCAAAGGCGCCCGCAGAGGCTCTCCTGAGCCTGGCGACAAGGAAGTGGACAACCGTCCGTTCTGCTTCTACCACAACAGGCGCGGCCACGCCACAGACGACTGCTTCGACCTCAAGAGGTTGAGCCGAGAGCGCGGGCGCGAAGAGGCCAACGGGAGCCGCGGCAGAGGCCGTGGCTACCGTAGGGACGGCAGAGGCGGACGCAGTGGCGGCTATCAGAAGCCGCCAGGCACTCAAGCCAACGCCGCCGAGAAGAACAACAACCTCCCTGACGAGGAAGATGGAGGCTACCAGGCCCCAAGGGGGGCTATGGCCTGCATTCTCGGCGGGGCTCAGGCGCCCAAGTCGAACAACCAGTTCAAGCAGTTCGCCCGCGAGCTCAATGCTGCGCTCCCGAGCACCGAGACCTCCCGGCCCCTCAAGTTGTCCCAGTACACCATCGCCTTCGACGCCAAGGACCACCCCAAGTCGACCAAGACTGTTGGAACCCTCCCCCTGGTCTGCTCCCCCACTATCAACAACATCACCGTCTCTAAGACGCTCATTGATGGGGGAGCAGGCCTGAACGTCATCTCTGTCGAGACCTTCGAGACTCTCCAGGTGCCTTACGAGTGGCTCATGCCCTCCAGGCCATTCACAGGGGTCACCAGCGGTTCAATCGAACCTCTGGGGCAGGTCCGGCTGGCCGTCACCTTAGGCACGCAGAAGAACTACCGCACCGAGCTGATCGACTTCGACGTCACACACATTGGCCTGCCGTACAACGCCATCCTCGGCTACCCCGCCCTCGCGAAGTTCATGGCCGTCACGCACCATGCCTACAACATGGTCAAGATCCCCGGCAGCGCTGGCACCATCGCCATCCATGGTCATATCCTGGACGCCACGCGCGCTGTCGAGAGCGCCTACAAGGCCGCCGCCATGGCATTCCCGGCTGACGAGGACATGGAGCCTCTCGAGAGGCCCAAGAAGAAGAAACAAGTGTTCTCCCAGGAGCAAGCTGCCACGAAGAAGGTGTCGCTGAGCACCAGTGGCTCGGGGGCTGAGGGCTCCAGGGCCAGCGTCACCATAGGCGCTGCCCTGCCTCCCAAATAGGAAAGCGCGCTCGTCGCCTTCCTTCGGGCAAACTCTGACATGTTCACATGGACTCCGTCAGATATGTCCGGTGTACCGAGGGAGGTGATCGAGCACCACTTAGCCGTGTGTCCAGACGCACGCCCCGTCAAGAAAAAAGCACGCAAGCAAGCCCCCGAGAAGCAAGCATTCATCGTCAAGGAAGTAGAGAAGCTAAAAGCGGCAAATGTCGTCCGCGAAGTCGTGCATCCCACTTGGCTCTCCAACGGCGTGGTTGTCCCTAAACCCGCTGGAGGAGGCCGACTCTGCATCGACTACACCGACGTCAACAAGGCCTGCCCCAAAGACCCATACCACATGCCGAGGATAGACCAGATCATGGACTCCACCGCCGGCTGCGACCTCCTCTGTTTTCTGGACGCCTTCTCTGGTTATCACCAGATCAAAATGGCTAAAGAGGACGAGGAGAAGACAGCATTCCTCACCCCTTGTGGTGTGTACTGCTACACTTGCATGCCTTTTGGCCTGAAGAACGCCGGCGCCACTTTCCAGAGGCTCATGAGGATAGCCTTGGGGGCACAGATGGGCAGAAATGCAGAGGCATATGTCGACGACATCGTGGTCAAGTCTCGCGAGGGAGATACACTCTTGAAGGATCTCGAGGAAACCTTTGCCAGCCTGCGCAAGGTGAACATCAAGCTGAACCCCGCCAAGTGCGTCTTCGGGGTGCCTTCAGGCAAACTCCTCGGATTCCTCGTGTCCCACCGCGGCATAGAAGCAAACCCTGACAAGATCAAGGGCATAGAGGGGATGCAGCCTCCTCGTCGACTCAAGGACATGCAGCGCCTAGCAGGCTGTATGGCTAGCCTGGGCCGCTTCATCTCTAAGTTTGGCGAGAGAGCCCTGCCATTCTTCAAGATCATGAAGAGATCCAGCACATTCAAGTGGACCCCCGAGTCGGACAAGGCTTTCGAAGACCTTAAGAGATATTTGGCCAGCCCACCAGTCATGGTGGCCCCCAGGACAGGTGAACATCTGAAGCTGTACCTATCAGCCACTCCTCAGACCGCAAGCGTTGTCCTGGTGGTCGAGAGGGAAGAGCCAGTCCTCCCCAAGAAGAGCGCTGCCACTCCAAGCCCAAAGCCGCCCGACAAAGATCTCGGCGAAGGAGCAGTCTCCACAGACCCACTGCCAGGCCCACAGCCTCAAGTCGAGTCTGCTCCCAACACCCTTGCCGAGACCCCTCCACAGGCAAGTCTCGACAAGGGCCCTGAAGAGCCTCCACAGGCAAATCTCGACAAGGGCCCCGAGGAGCCTCCACAGAGAATCGACGCTGCATCACCCTCGACAACCCTTGTCGAGCACCCCGTGTACTTTGTCAGTACGGTACTGCGGGATGCTCGGGAGCGGTACCCAATGCAGCAGAAGCTTCTCGTCGCTCTCCTCATCGCCTCCAGGAAGCTGAGACATTACGTCCAGGGCCACCCCATCACGGTGGTCACTTCCTTCCCCCTGGAGCAGATTCTGCGCAACCCCAACGCCACAGACCGTGTCGCGGGGTGGAATATAGAGTTGCAGCCATTCAACTTGCGCTTCGACACCACAAGAGTCATCAAGGGACGAGCGCTGGCAGACTTCGTCGCAGAATGGACCGACCCAAGCCCTGAAGAGCCTCGGGGAGAAGAGGCCGAGCCCTCCGGAGACATAACGCCCAGCCACTGGACCATGCACTTCGACGGAGCCTTTGCCTGCCGCAATGGCGGGGCAGGCGTCGTCTTGACCTCGCCCAGCGGCCACAAGCTCTACTACGCTGTCCAGTTGTGCTTCACGATTGACAAGATCTCCAACAACATCGCTGAGTACGAGGGCCTCCTCGCCGGCTTAAGGGCCGCCATCGCTCTAGGCGTCAAGCACCTACTCGTCAAGGGAGACTCCCAGTTGCTCGTCAACTTCTCCAACAAGAGATACACGCCTAAAGACGACCACATGGCCGCATACCTTGAAGAGGTCCGCAAGCTCGAGAAGAACTTCAGGGGCATGGAGCTTATGCATATCCCGAGGAAAGAAAACCAGGAGGCTGACGACATCGCCAAGCGAGCCTCGAGAAGGCAACCCCAGCAGGCCGGCGTCTTTGAAGAAAGGCTCGCCAAGGCATCCATCAAGCAGCCTCAGGAGGCCACAGCTGCAGACACAGACGAAGCACTCCCACCAGCTCCTGTCGCTGGGGCACCCGACTGTGGTCCCCACACCGGAGAGCGTCTGTTGCCGACGGCAGCCCACCAAGACACAGGCTGGATTGACGAGCTCAAGGACTACTTGGCGAAGGGGATCCTCCCTGAGGAAGATGTGGAAGCAGAGCGGATCGCTCAACAAGCAAAATCCTACTGCATCCTCGAGGGAGACCTATAATGCAAGCGCCCAAATGGCATCGCGCTCAAATGCGTCCCTCCCGAGGAAGGCCGAACGCTGATCAAGGACATCCATAGCGGGGAATGCGGCCACCACTCGTGTGCGTGCACCCACGCGGGCAAGGTCTTCAGGAGCGGATTCTACTGGCCACAAGTGCCTCAAGATGCGGTCACCATCGTCCAAGCTTGCGACGCCTGCCAGTACCACGCCAAGAAAATCCACCAGCCGGCGCTGGGGCTCCAGACCATCCCGCTCTCCTGGCCGTTCGCGGTCTGGGGGCTCGATATCCTGGGCCCCTTCCCGAAGTCGCAGGGGGGCTATCGCTTCCTCTTCGTGGCCGTCGACAAATTCACCAAGTGGGCCGAGGTGGAGCCAGTACGCACCATACCAGCAGGAGCCGCAGTGAAATTCATCAGGAGCCTGGTCTGCCGCTTCGGAGTACCTAACCGCATCATCACCGATAATGGCTCGCAATTCACCAGCGGCATCTTCCGAGCCTACTACGAGAAGCTCGGCGTCAAGATCTGCTTCGCCTCAGTGGCTCATCCACGCAGCAATGGTCAAGCCGAGCGAGCGAACGCAGAAGTCCTCAAGGGCCTCAAGACCAGAAGTTTCAACATCCTCAAGGGTCACGGCAAGGGCTGGATCGATGAGCTCCCATCTGTGCTCTGGTCCATGCGCACAACCGCTTCAAGGCCTACGGGCGAAACACCGTTCGCCCTTGTCTACGGAGCCGAAGCTGTCCTCCCCGCAGAAATCAAGCATGGATCCCCACGGGTCCTTGCCTTCAACGAGGACACCCAAGAGGACCTCCACAACGACGACCTGCTGTTCCTCGAGGGCCTGCGCCGCCGTGCCGCCCTCAGAGCGGCGAAGTACCAGCAAGATCTGCGGCGCTACCACAGCCGCCATATACGCCCACGCACCCTTGAGGCGGGCGACCTCGTCCTCAGGCGAATCCTCTCCAGAGAAGGCCTCCACAAGCTCTCGCCGATGTGGGAAGGCCCCTACAGGGTCTCCCACATCGCCAGGCCTGGCGCAGTACGCCTCGAGACCGAAGACGGCATCCCCGTCAAGAACCCGTGGAACATCGCACATCTGCGCAAGTTCTACCCGTGATCATAGTCACGCCAGGCATTTTTTGTCTCTAGAGGGAAACTCACGGCTTCACCTCCAAGCTTCTCCAAGCTTCTCCCGAGGGTCAGCCCTCCGAGCTCTCCTGCCAATGAGCCACCGCAGGCCGCAGTGAACCTCTGCCACTAATGGGTGGTCCCCATGCCTCGACATGGAAGGAACGTTAGCTTGGCAAACCCAAGTGTAATGAACCGATTTTCGTTCCAAGTGAACTTTGCGCTACGGCGCCGTGTCGTTCCCAAGTGAAATTTGCGCTACGGCGCTGTGTCGTTCCCAAGTGAACTTTGCGCTGAGGCGCCGCTGTGTAGTATTTCGATGGCAAGTTTTACCTTCGCCACTTACTTTCACATGTGCGCTTATATTCTTCCCATGCGCACCTCGCGAGCGGGGGCTGAGTACGGTGCCTGTGCCCAAGAACACCCCAGCAGCACTGCAAAACCCAAGCGGCCCTGAGCTCTGGCTAAAGGGCATGCTCCCGGATACACGCCACCTCTCCAAAGGACCTTGGTACTCTGTCTCCTCGCGAGATACCCATGAGGAAACCTATAAGCGCGCATGGGTCCTTGTTACTAGACTCTAGCGTTTTGGTTCGCCTCTCTAACATCCGCAGGGAACAAGAGTCCCTCCAGGCCTGTGGAGGAAAAGCTCAGCCCCTGGAGGGAAAGACATCACCTGAGGAGTCCTACGCAGGGCGAAAAGCCTCGCGAAGCTAAGTACCCTGCTCACACCAGGAGAATCTCTGCGTCTCTCTCACGAGCACTTTGCGTCCCTCGAGCGTCCTTTTTCCCTCACTCTCCATGGACTGCTTGCGCGTCAAAGGGGAGCCTTGAGCATCGCGCCTCGAGGACTCCTACCTCTCTAAGCCTTAAACTCCCCCCGGCCTTGCCGAGTCATTGCTCGGGCATACCGCAGCGGCGGAGTCATAGCGCGAGGAGAAGGGTCCTAGCGACGTAGAGCGAAAAAGACATGGAAGTAAAGCAAAAGGCCCTCGAGGGGCACACACACAGACTTAGCAGCACATGCTTAAAAATATGAAGTATATTACAAACTGCAGAACAAAAGTCTTTAAAACAAACATCCCTACGGCGCTACGAGCGTTGCATTGCAGGAAGAAGTCAGGCAGAGGCCTCGCCATCGTCCTCCTCGGACCCTTCTGCTTCAGGCTCACCCTCCTCATCGTCGCCCTCCTCGCCGCCAGCATCCTCCGCTGCAGCCCGCTTGAAGCGGTTGCAGAAGTCGTCGACCTGGTCGCGGATGGAGTTGGAGATCTTCCACCCCTTCTCCCCCTCGAGAGGCTCGGTCACCGTGGTGAAGTCGAAGCCAGGCTGGAGGTTCTGGAGGTTGGTGAAGATGCGGCCGACCGCCACCGCCAGGAGCTGGCGGCACTCCTCATCGATGACGTCGCGGAGCTCGGCGGCAGGGCCCTCGAGCGCTGAGAAGAGCTGCTCGAAGTACATGAGGTAGGTGGCGGCGTCGGAGTTGCCTTGAAGGGGAACGGTCGGCGCATCCACTCCCAGCTTCGCGGCGAGCTCGCGGCCCCGGCCCACCAAGGACTGGAACATGCGCTCCCGCTGCTGCGACAGCACCTGCGCCGCCTGGGCGCTCTCCACGGCCTCTACCGCCTTCTCCACAGCAGGGCCCACCTGCTTGTTCATCTCCTCCATGTCCGCCATAAGGGAGGCGAGGTCCTGCGCCATGCGCTCGCGAACTTCTTCGGCAGCACGGCGACTATCCGTGGCGCGCCGCGCCCGGGAGTTCAGCCGGGCGTTCATTTGCTCCAGCTCATAGATACGAGTGGCGTCCTCATCGCGCCGCCTCTTGAAGCGGTTCTCCTGCTTCGTGAACTTCTCGGCGTAGTCGCGGGAGACAGCGGCGCGGTACGCCTTCTCCCGGGCTTGGAACTCCTTCTCAGCCTCCGCCTTCTGCTCGGCGAACCTCGTGTTGAAGCGCTCCACATGCCCCTTGTGGGTAGCCACCTCGCGTTCATACCTGCCGAGAGCCGTGGCCAGGCTCTCTTCGCGGGCCTCGAGGGCGGCACGCTGCCCTGACAGCTCCTGCTCCCTCAGCGCCAGCTGTTCGTCACGGCGGCGCACGTCCTCCTCACGCTCGCTCAGGCCCCGCCCCCTGGCGTCCAAGCTCGCGCGGATCCCCTCCAGGGCGGTCCGCACGGTCTCAGAGTCGGCGAGGATTTTAGCCTCAAGCTCGACAAGCTCGTGGTGCTTGGCCGCCAGGGGGTGCTCTATAGCCTCCCGCTCTGCCCTGGCCGCGGCCAAGTCCTCCGCCGCCGCTCGGCGCTCGGCCTTCAAGGGCTGCAGAAGCTCCTCGGCGTCGCGCATGGCGCCCTCGCGGACCTCCTCGGCGAAGCGCAGCGCCTCCTCGCGCTCCGCCTGCAAGGCCTGGTCGCTCCGCTGGCGAGCCTCACAGCCGCGTGGAACGCGGCCCAAGCCTCTGCGAGCTCGCCTCGCTGCCGGGCAAGCTCCCGGTCCTCCTGGGCAAGGTGGGCCTCCAGCCCCCCCAGGGACTCCCGCATCAAGCGGAAGGCGACGTCGCGTCGCCCCCTGCTCCAGTCCCAGCTGCCAAGGGCAAGGGCCCGGGAAGTCTCGCTCGGGGCGGAAGGCCCCGCACCCGCGTCAGGCTTGGAGCGGGGAGTCTTTGCGCGGGTGTGGGGGCTCGGAGGCGTGTCCTCCGCTTCGGCGCCCACGCTCTGTGCGCCAGCGCTGGCCCCCTCAGGCGGCGCCTCGTCCTGGATTCCCGGGGCAGGAGAGGTCTGCCTCGTAGCCGCTGCCTCCTCCTCCGCCGTGGGGCTTGGCGGGGGCGGCGGGAGATCTGCTCCCACCGTCTCATCGGCCTTTGGCGAGAGCGGGGCCGATGTGGTGCCTGCCGCGGCCTCCTGCTGCACTGGCGGGGTCGCAGCGCGCGGAGGAGAGGGCGCCTTCTCCGCACGCTCCTCGGGGTGCCCCTCCTCCAGAGGCGGCGCGGTCGCCTCAGCCTGAGGAGCCTCCCCGTGAGGGCCTGCGGGGACTTCCTCCGCAGGCCTAGAGGCCTCTTCTACTGCGGCCTCTGCCGCGGCCTCCGGGGCGGCCCTCTTCACGTCTGCCGCCTTGCGGAGCCTGCGGCGCTTCGCAGGCGCCGGGTCGCTGGCCGAGAACAAGAAGACCGATCAGAGGAGGCAAACAAGCAAACACCGAAGGAGAAAAGCAAAACCAGAAACACTTACCCTGTCCTCTTCGCGCGGGTGTCAACCCACGCCATGCCGGACGAACGCCAAGATGGCGTGGCCCGGACTCCGGATCCCCCCGGAGCCGCCTCAGCTTTCCTCTTGAGGGAAGCGCTTGGGGGCTCCCCGGCAGGCCTGTCGTGGGCCGCCTTGGTTCGGGGCTCCTGTCGCCCCGCCTCGGCCTCCTCGTCGTCGCTGGAGGAGAGCTCGAGGACCTCCTCAGGAGGGGGCGAGGCCCTTGACGAGCTCGCCCCGCCTGCAGAGGGAACGGCCCCAGCCGCAGCATCGCCCTGCTCGGCGTTAGACGCGTACGGCGACTCCACAGCGTCTTGTCCCCTCGCCACGGGCATGGGCCCATCCTCTTCCTCTTCCCCCGCCAGGCCTAGCGGGGTGAAGGTGGGCATCCGCTCCAGAATCGCCAAGCGCGCAGCCAGGTTCATCTGATGAAGAGGCCTCAGCTCCGCCGCAACCGCCACAGACACGTCGGGGTTGATGAAGAGGCCGCCCATGATGGTCTCGACGACGGTGGGGCGGTGGTCGCAGGGATGGAGACGCGTCGGGTCGGAGGGGCCCAAGTACATCCACATCGGCTTCTTGTGCGCCTGAAGAGGAGCGATGCGGCGGCGCACGAAGTCCTCCGCGATCATCTGGCCGGTGAGGCCGTTCTCGCGCAGTGTCCTCATCCGCGCCACGAGGCTTCCTATCTTCGGGCCCTGGAACGCCTGCTTCCCCCAATGGGTGTTCTTCACGGGCGGCGCCTCCGGGACCTCGAGGAGGGAGCTCTGCGACTTGACACCGATGAGGAACCACTTCTGCCTGAAGTCGTCCACCTTCTTCGACACCGCCGTGACGGGTTTGTCGTCGCTCCACGACATGGGGATGTATACGTCCCCCATGCCGTCCGCGATGCGGAAGGACACGCACCCCGTGTGGGGACCCCGGACTAGCTGTCCGAAATACCCAATTATGTTTAACACAACGATCCCGTGATCAGTCTGTCGTTGCACATAATCCGAACTGAATACCAAAGTTTACATCCAATACAATACCGAATTAAAGTCTTACATAAACGGTCATTTAGACCTGGTCTTACATAGGTGCCTTCATGGGCCAAACCAAAATAATCAGCGGAAGCTAAGGCGTAGTAGACATCAAATCCTAGTGATGACCCGACAGGCAGTCGACTTATGAAGATCCTCAGTTGGCATAGATGTCGCCATACTCCTCCTGGGCGTAGTGCTCCTCGAAGTCTGGCTACGACAATAGCCAGGGACAAAACTAGTATGAGTACATTTGAATGTACTCGCAAACTACCCCAACATGAGTGCACTAGTCTCATCTTTAGTTTCACACTTTTATTTATTTAAAACATCTCTGTATCTTTGTTGAAGAAGATAAGAGGATTATGACTACTCTTAATATCTCAGTTTTATTAGTTTTCTCCAAAACTCCTCCTTTTCCGACCATAAATCATCATGGTACATAATCCCCAACAACCTCATACCGATCCGTTGGTATAGGTGTATGGAACATTCTCCACCTCCTTTTCTTTTTAGAACTCAAAACTGTTTCCAAAACTTGCACATGGTCAAAGTAGGGTCTCTCAACTGTCCATATCCGAGGACTCGGCTATTCGAATAGTTTTAACCCTCTGCAGAGGTAGCACGCTTTTCCCACACCCATCCGATAACTCATCGTGTCAGCCACGTCTCGCCATACTAGGTGTATGCGAAGTTGAGTCACCGACCCTAGGCTGTCCTTTGCTCATGCTAGTATAGGATCCTACCCATATGATACTTTCCATCGACACTTAATCCAGCCCGTCGGAATCTAAGTGTGAGGACTCATAGGTTTTATCTGGCGGTGTATAGGGGACATCCTTCTATCCTCCTCCTTATCTTTTCATAGAGTTTGAGCGAGGACCCAGGTCAAGGTAGGTCCTCAGACCATCCCTTCATGCATAACGGAGTTGTCTCCGTCGATGAGGTGTCCCATACTAATAAGAGCAAACTATATGACTAGGCCCTTTCCCATATGTGGGTAAATGTGGTCGCACAGAGTATCGGCTGATTGACGTAAGTACCAGGACACAATGTGCATTTTATCAAAAACCACCATTTTCCTTTTCTTCAATTCATCAGCACCCCTTGGTGCTTCATAGCCACACAAGGATTCAAAGGAGTTTTGAATAAAACAATCTTTAGTTTTCCCATCCTATAATTTACCATATATTTCTACATAGGGTGGCAAAATAATTTCCATACCTACTACTTGAAAAGATTTTATAAAAACTTTTGCTTTCAATGGCTTGTAAAGATAGATGCATGTATTAGGGTGCAAGCTCAGAGAGTAGCTTGCCTTGCTCGGCAAAGTGATCCTGGTCTTGATCTTCGGGTTCCACAAATACTTCCTCCTCGATATATCCGACAACGTTCTCGTCTAATACACAATCAAGCAAAGACAAACAATCACTAACCTACTCAATCAATTACCACAACAATACAATCTGAAATGCCCTAAATAGCCACTTCATCTATCAAACAATACAATTTGGCTTCAATTTAATTGAATTAGCCATTATTCATTTACATCTTAATTAGGGCAGAAACTAGTTGAACATGTTTAATTACATAACTTAAGTTCTGTTGGTCACAAAAATACAAACTAAATTTCTACAGAGAGCTACTGATGGGTAGAATATAACACAATTGGATTTGGATCAATTGGAGTTACCAAACTCCCTACACAATGTTTTGAATCCAGAAACTTAATAAGCAAGTTTTATCTACAAATTAAGTTCTGTTGATCTAAA
The DNA here is from genome assembly GCA_026929855.1 of Poa annua. Taxonomy (NCBI): domain Eukaryota; kingdom Viridiplantae; phylum Streptophyta; class Magnoliopsida; order Poales; family Poaceae; genus Poa; species Poa annua. The sequence goes on from CM049434.1 coordinate 62,281,039, forward strand.
AATTAAATCCTCTTAGGGGTGACTAACCATGACTAAATGTGATCCAAAAAAATTGGTTTTAACCCATTTGGACTAACAGAGCATCAGAGACAAGCAAGTTTAGATTTTAAACCCTATTTGGCATTTTTAATACTATAGTTTTATTATTTAGCCAAATGAGGTGAAACCACTTGGGTTGGATAGACATTTTCATAAGCTTTCCAGAACATTTTGATTTGATTTATTTGGAGTTATAAATCTCAAGTTATGGAATTTCAAAGTTTAGTCCAGTACTGTTTTCTATTTAAACCTAAAATTCGAATTTAAAACCTGAGTGGATAATGTTGAGAATCCTGACGGGTGGGGTCCACTCGTCAGTGACTCAACTGAAAACAGTGCGCGCGCGCTGGGAATTGTTTAAAAACCTGACGGGTGGGGTCCACTCGTCAGTTTCTTTTTATTTAAACGAATCGGTACGCGACCGTGGATCTAAGATCCAATGGCCGAGGATGGGGCACGCCGGCGACGACCTAAACCGGGCGGCGCCGTGGCTCCGGCGACGGCGAGGTGGACGGATAGCTCACCTCGAGGCTCGGGAGGGCGTGGCGAGGGTGCAGGAGGGTTGCGGCGGCTCGGGGAAACTCGTGGGCGAGGTGGCTCGGGCTGGGGAGGCTCCTGGCGGCGACGGCGTCGAGCTCCTCCTTCCGCGGCGCGGCACGAACTCCGGCGAGCAATCGACGGCATCCCTGGACAGGAAAGAGACGGGCGTGTGAGGGTGAAGCAGTGCGGAGTCACGGAGAGGGCCAGGGAGGGAAGAAAAGAGAGAGAAGAGGCCACGGCATGGCGTTGCCGTGTCGTCGTCTACCTCGGATCGTCGAGCACGGCCACGAGCAACAGAGGGCTCGCGGCGGCGGCTCTGCCCTTCCTAGCGGCGTACTGTGAGTGGGGAGTGGAGGGGAGCAGGCGAGAGGGGCTGTGGTGGTGTGTGGAGCAATGGGGCTCGGGGTGGTTTAAATAGCGGCGGGCCGGCGCACGGTGGACGCGGCGCAGGGGCACCCGAGGGCGTGCCGGCTCGCCGTAGGGTTGGCACGGGGTGCGGCTAGGTTGCGGGGTGCTCGGGGGACCGAATGGGCAAGGAGGGGTGGCGTGTTGGCTGCTGCGTGCGCTCGGGTGGGGGACGGCCGTGGCGAGCGTGTCCGGGCGGCGCTCGACGTGCACGGCATGGCGCGAGGGCTGCGGGAGCGGGCTGCTGCTGGACGCTCTGCTGCGCGGAGAGGGAGCAGAGGGGTGAAGAAGAGAGGGGGGGCCTGGCGCGGGGTGTCGTGGGGCGGCGAGATCGGCCGCGGTGTCGGCGGGCCGGCCATGGCGAGCGGCGGCACGGGCGCGTGCCAGGAGGGGGCGGGGTGCTGTGGGTGCCGGTGTCGGTGTCCAAGGGGGCAGGAGAGCGAGGGAGAGAGGGGGGGCACGGCGCGAGGCCTTCGGCGTCGACACCTCCTCTTCCACCGCGCCGACACGGCGACGTGCGCGCCGGCGGCCTGTTCCCTGGGCGGCGCCCACCAGGTGCTCGGCGAAATGCCTGAGCCAATTTTAATTTCAAATTTTTGAATTTTTCTTTCATAACTTGCTTCACATATATTTATCAAGGTTTGTTGAGCTATTTGTTTGTTTATGGGGCAAGTGCAAAATAGCACACTTTGTGATTGGAATAAGATAAAGAAAGAAATCTAAATTTGAATTTAAGTTTTTGAATTGAATACTTAAAGAGGATAAATGGTGGGGAATAAAATAGGAGTGTTCATATTGTCACTCCACTAAATTTGGTTTGGAAAATAAATGGATTTCTTAATTTGGGGAAAATAGGGTGACATGTGCCATATTGTTGGTATTGTTTTATATTTTGTTTTGTTTATTTTCTTTTCATCAAGTTTTTAAGTAGAGCTAACAAACAACACATTCACAAGAAATACTTATCACTAGCAACAATAAGACATCAACACACATTAATTCATAAAAGTTTTTGTTGGCCCACATTTTTGATATAATAATTCCTATTAAATTTTTGGGGTGTTACAGATCCTTCCCCCCTTAAAAATAAATCTCGTCCCGAGATTTGCTAGGTCTGGGCACTAAAGAGGTTTGGGAATTCGCTTCTAAGATAGTCTTCGCGTTCCCAAGTTGCTTCATCTTCCGAATGGTTAGTCCACTGGACCTTGTAGAATTTGATCGCGCGCCTTCGGGTAAGACGAACATCTTCGTCGAGAATCTTGATGGGTCTTTCACGATAAGTCAGATCTTGATTTAGGTCGATGGAATGGTGGTCGATGTTTTTGAAAACATCAGGCTGGTCAGGAACTTCAAGACATTTCCGGAGCAATGAAATGTGGAAGACATCGTGGTAATCTGCTAACTCTTGAGGCAACTCCAGTTGATAAGACACTTCACCACGACGAGAAATGATCTTAAAGGGTCCAATATATCTTGGTGCCAATTTTCCTTTGACATGGAAACGCTGCATTCCTTTAAGGGGTGTCACTCGGAGATAGACAAAATCTTCGACACTGAAGGTGACATCACGGCGCTTGGGATCAGCGTAACTCTTCTGACGGGATTGGGCAGTTTTAAGACGTTCACGAATAAGTTGGACTTGTTCCTCAGCCTCACGGAGGGTATCTGGTCCAAACAGTTTGCCTTCTCCGGTGTCGGACCAATTTAGGGGCGTACGACACTTCCTGCCGTATAGGGCTTCAAAAGGGGCCATTTGCAGACTCGACTGGTAACTATTATTGTAGGAGAACTCTGCAAACGGAAGACAATCTTCCCACTTGGACCCATAGGATAAAACACACGCGCGAAGCATGTCCTCCAATATCTGGTTCACTCTCTCAGTTTGGCCTCCGGTCTGGGGATGATAAGCTGTGCTAAATGCTAACTTGGTTCCGAGGGCTTCGTGTAGGGCTTTCCAGAACCTTGAGGTGAATTGTGTGCCTCTATCCGATACAATCCTCTTAGGCACACCATGCAGGCTTACTATTCTAGAAATATACAGGTCTGCTAACTGATTTCCCCGATAGGTGGTGTTGACGGGAATAAAATGGGCAACCTTGGTTAGTCTATCAACGATGACCCAAATTGAGTCATGGCCTCGGTTGGACCTTGGAAGTCCGGTGATAAAATCCATTCCAATCTCATCCCACTTCCACTCGGGAATTTTTAAGGGTTGGAGCAATCCAGCGGGTCGCTGATGTTCAGCTTTGACTCGCTGACAGATATCACACTTGGCTACAAAAACACCAATCTCTCGCTTCATTCCGTGCCACCAAAATCTCTCACGAAGGTCTTGGTACATTTTGGTTCCGCCGGGGTGGATTGAATAGGGGGTCTCGTGGGCTTCCTTTAGGATTAACTCCTTAAGTTCTGTGACATTGGGGACACAGATACGACCATTGAATCTCAACACTCCTTCAGCATCTTCGGTAAAACCAGGCGCTTTACCGAGAGAAATCTTCTTCTTAATTCCTTCTATGCTGTCATGACCCTTCTGGGCTTCCTTGATTTGATCTAACAGGGTTGGGGCTAACTCTAAATTGGCGAGATAACCGCGGCGAACAAGCTCTAGTCCAAAATCTTGGAACTCTTTGAACAAGGCTGGCTGTTCGACTTGGATCAGGGCATTCAGGGTGCAGGGTTTGCGACTAAGGGCATCGGCAACTACATTAGCCTTTCCAGGGTGGTAATGGATACCGATATCATAATCCTTGATTAATTCGATCCACCTTCTCTGTCGCAGATTTAACTCCTTCTGGGTGAAGATATACTTCAAGCTCTTGTGATCCGTATAGATCTCGCAACGATGTCCCGCAAGATAGGAACGCCACGTCTTCAGAGCAAGAACAACAGCGGCTAACTCCAGGTCATGGGTTGGGTAGTTCTCTTCATGTGGTCGCAACTGCCGAGACAGATACGACACCACCTTGCCTTCTTGCATCAGAACGCAACCAAGTCCGAGGCGTGATGCATCGCAATACACGTCGAAACTCTTGGTGACGTCTGGCATAATCAGGACAGGGGTTGAGGTCAATCTCTTCTTCAATTCCTGGAAACTCTCTTCACACTTCGGAGTCCATTCAAACTTCTTGTCCTTTTTCAGCAGTTGGGTCAGGGGTTTGGCTATACTGGAGAATCCTTCAACGAACTTGCGGTAGCAACCCGCTAGTCCGAGAAAGCTTCGGATTTCGGTCACACTAGTTGGGGCTTCCCAGTTCACAATGGCTTGGATCTTCTCTGGGTCAACAGAAATTCCTTCCGCAGACACAACATGTCCGAGAAATGCTACTTCACTGAGCCAAAACTCACACTTGCTAAGCTTGGCATATAGCTGGTGTTCTCGGAGGGTTGCTAAAACTAGACGCAGGTGTTCAGCATGCTCTTCTTCGGTTTTGGAGTAAATAAGGATGTCATCGAGGAAAACTACCACGAACTTGTCAAGATACTCCATGAAGATCTTGTTCATGAGATTCATAAAATAGGCTGGGGCATTGGTCAGACCAAAGGACATTACGGTGTATTCAAATAAACCGTAGCGGGTGGTGAAGGCAGTCTTTGGAATGTCTGTCTCTCGGATTTTTAACTGATGATATCCTGACCGAAGATCGATCTTGGAAAAGACTCGGGCTCCGTTCATTTGATCGAACAGATCCTCGATCTTTGGAAGGGGATACTTGTTCTTAATGGTCACATCATTGAACTTGCGATAATCCACACACAGGCGTGTGGTACCGTCTCTCTTATCCACAAAAATAATGGGTGATCCCCAGGGTGAGGCGCTTGGGCGAATAAGTCCTTTGCTGAGCATATCTGCTAACTGCTTCTTCAACTCAACCAGTTCTTCCGGATTCATCCGATAAGGCCTTTGGGATATAGGGGCTGTGCCTGGGATAAGTTCAATGATGAACTCAATATCCCGGTCTGGCGGCATACCAGGCAATTCTTCAGGGAAGACATCTCGGAACAAGTGAACCACACGGATCTCATCTAGGGTGGGTCGAGCTATGCTCTCATGGCATCCTGGTCGGGGTCGACTGGTTTCTGACACATACTCCACTTCTACTTCTTTGTCGGTGGTGAGGGATACCGCTCTTCTGGCGCAGTCAATTCGACCACGATACTTGGCTAGCCAATTCATACCCAGTATGATATCTATTCCTTGGGTTCCTAGAATGATTAAGTCGACCAGGAACTTTTCCCCTTTGATCTCAAGGGAAACGTCCGGGCAAAATGACTTGGTATCTATGGTGGATTCTGGGATTTGGATGACCATGGGTTTGGGTAAGAGGTTTCCGACTAAACCTCCCTTAGCCACAAATTCTTGGGTAACAAAAGAATGGGTAGCACCAGAATCAAACAGAACAGTTGCAGGAACTGAGTTGACAAGGAATGTACCCAGCACAACATCTGGCGCATCCATGGCCTCTTCAGCATTGATGTGGTGCAGACGTCCCTTGGCAACAGCAACATTTCCGCGGGGTGCGGGGTTCTTGCCATTCCCATTACGGCCTTGGCCATTGCTGGGCGCTGGTGCATCGGGGCGTGGACCATTCTTCTTAGGATTGGGGCATTCTTTGGAGTAGTGACCCTTGGTGCCGCAATTAAAGCAGACAACATTAGCATTGCGGTTGAAGTTGTTAGAGTTCCCTCCGGGACGGGTGTTGTCATTGGGACGGTTGAAGCTGTTTGGGTTGTTTGGGCGATTAGGGTAATTGGGGCGTGTGGTTGGTGGCGGTCGATAGGCTGGCTTGGGGTTTTGTGGGTAGGTGCGAGGCTTCTGGCTGCTCGAACCTTCCTGGGCAATCATTCTCCTCTTACGACCTTCAAACATGGACTTGCGCTTGGTCTCCAACTGGATGGCCTTGTCCACGAGTGACTCCAAATCAACAAAGTCGTGGATAACCAAAACACACTGCAGCTCATCATGAAGTCCGTTCATGAAACGCTCCATCTTCTTCCTCTCGGTGTCGGTGTCATCAGGAGCATACCGAGACAAGTCAGTGAACTCATCCAGGTATCCGACCACATCTCTACTTCCCTGCCGCAACTTGCGGAATTCATCCTTCTTCCTTTCAATGAGCCCACTGGGGATGTGTTTCTTGCGGAACTTCTCTTGGAACTCAACCCAGTTGATAACATAACCAGCTTGCTGGAGAGACTTGGTAGCTTCCCACCAAGACCGTGCAGGTCCGGCAAGATAGTGAGTCGCATACAGCACTTTCTCAGGTTCTCCCACGGCTGCAACTTCCAGGTTGTTGTTAATGGTGCGAAGCCAATCATCGGCCTCTAGTGGGTGAAGTCCCTTGGAATAGGTGGGTGGGTTGGTTTTTTGAATGTCACTCAAAGTGGATCGCTGATTTCCTTCACCATTGCCATTGCCATTGTTGTGGTTGTTGTTGTTGTTGTTGTGTGCGGCAGCGATCTGCTGCAGGGCAGCGATATGAGCTTGACGCTCTGCCCGAGCAGCTTGGCGTTCCTCCATGATAAGCGCAAGAAGTTGGGCGGTGGTTGGTTCCGGTGGGGGTGGTGGTCCTCCATCCGGGTTGGAGCGACGAGTGTCCACCATCCTGAAGAACACCGGGTATAAGGGGCAAGCAAAAGGTTTTGACCAAGGGAAAAAGGTTGGTTTCGTGTAGGGATTGATTAATTAAACATTTCACACAGATTATCAAGACTAGCACACACTTATATAGCACAACCATTACATCAAGAGTTCACCATATCAAGCTTACAACATTATCTCTTAAGCTAATGTACATAGTGCAAGTTCGAAAAGAACCACTACTTCTACTCTACTAGCGATAGGGGGTCGACCTAATCCTGCGGTAGTACTCAAGTCACTCGCCTACTGAGGTGGAACCTCAGGCTCGGATACGTCAGCGTCGGACTGGTAGGGTGGCTCCTCTGGGTCTTCCTCCTCGTCATCCTCCTGCTCATAGTCCATCTCCTCCAGATAGTCGTCATCGTCACTGAGGAAAGCGTTGTTCTCCTTGCGGAGATCCTCGCCCTCCTCCTCCATCTCGTCAGTACGGAGCTCCAAATCATCGATCAGCTCGTCCTGCTCTGCCACCTTCTTGCGGAGCTTCGCTATGTCTTCCTCATCTGGGTCCTCTTCTTGAGGAGAGCGACCTTCTCCTCCTTCAGCTGTGCCTCCCTCTCGCGACTCTCCTTGAGCGAGAGGCGCTCAAAGTGAGACCGAAGTCTAGCGCACCTCAGATCCTCCTGGGTGCGAAAGAGCATAATCTCCATGTCCAAGATATACTCTCCGAACGTCGGGTGTAGAGGGGACTGAATAGGGTGTCCGTCGACGGTGCGCCTCCCGTAGAACTGGAAACGAGAGTTCACCAACTCCGCCTTGTGCTCCTCACAAAGCCGGGATAGCATCCGCTCCATGGAACGACACAGTCCGTCGTCCCAGTGGACGTCCATGGTGGTAAAGATGAGTGTCCTGGATCCGGGGGACTTGATGTTCCCGCGAACAGACGCCTCGACCAACCAAGACAGGTTCCCGTTACCGGGAGTGTCCACCTGGGCTCCCTTAAACTCAGGAGTGGGACGACCTAACAGCTTGGTCAACTCGAACAGGTCCTTCTCGAACATCAACTTGCCGTCCTTCTCAAGCTGAACGAACTCGGTGAAATGGACTGCCATCTACAATTTTTAATCAAATTTTTAAGTTAGTGAGACGACAAGTGTATCAAAATTTTAAATGTAGTGTGGCAACAAGTGAGTAAAATTTTAAGTTTAATAGAATGACGAGTGTGTCCAATTTTTAAGGATATGAGGGAAAACGTAATATTTAGTGAGGGTAGAGTTTTTCATAAGTGAGAGGATTAGAGATAAGCATTTTTCAAAAATACTTCATTCCATTATTCCTTTAGAATTTAACTTTTGTGACTCCTACCTAGCGACCATGCTAAACTAAGGTTTCTAAAGTCGAGATGGCTCTGATACCAGGTCTGTGGGGACCCCGGACTAGCTGTCCGAAATACCCGATTATGTTTAACACAACGATCCCATGATCAGTCTGTCGTTGCACATAATCCGAACTGAATACCAAAGTTTACATCCAATACAATACCGAATTAAAGTCTTACATAAACGGTCATTTAGACCTGGTCTTACATAGGTGCCTTCATGGGCCAAACCAAAATAATCAGCGGAAGCTAAGGCGTAGTAGACATCAAATCCTAGTGATGACCCGACAGGCAGTCGACTTATGAAGATCCTCAGTTGGCATAGATGTCGCCATACTCCTCCTGGGCGTAGTGCTCCTCGAAGTCTGGCTACGACAATAGCCAGGGACAAAACTAGTATGAGTACATTTGAATGTACTCGCAAACTACCCCAACATGAGTGCACTAGTCTCATCTTTAGTTTCACACTTTTATTTATTTAAAACATCTCTGTATCTTTGTTGAAGAAGATAAGAGGATTATGACTACTCTTAATATCTCAGTTTTATTAGTTTTCTCCAAAACTCCTCCTTTTCCGACCATAAATCATCATGGTACATAATCCCCAACAACCTCATACCGATCCGTTGGTATAGGTGTATGGAACATTCTCCACCTCCTTTTCTTTTTAGAACTCAAAACTGTTTCCAAAACTTGCACATGGTCAAAGTAGGGTCTCTCAACTGTCCATATCCGAGGACTCGGCTATTCGAATAGTTTTAACCCTCTGCAGAGGTAGCACGCTTTTCCCACACCCATCCGATAACTCATCGTGTCAGCCACGTCTCGCCATACTAGGTGTATGCGAAGTTGAGTCACCGACCCTAGGCTGTCCTTTGCTCATGCTAGTATAGGATCCTACCCATATGATACTTTCCATCGACACTTAATCCAGCCCGTCGGAATCTAAGTGTGAGGACTCATAGGTTTTATCTGGCGGTGTATAGGGGACATCCTTCTATCCTCCTCCTTATCTTTTCATAGAGTTTGAGCGAGGACCCAGGTCAAGGTAGGTCCTCAGACCATCCCTTCATGCATAACGGAGTTGTCTCCGTCGATGAGGTGTCCCATACTAATAAGAGCAAACTATATGACTAGGCCCTTTCCCATATGTGGGTAAATGTGGTCGCACAGAGTATCGGCTGATTGACGTAAGTACCAGGACACAATGTGCATTTTATCAAAAACCACCATTTTCCTTTTCTTCAATTCATCAGCACCCCTTGGTGCTTCATAGCCACACAAGGATTCAAAGGAGTTTTGAATAAAACAATCTTTAGTTTTCCCATCCTATAATTTACCATATATTTCTACATAGGGTGGCAAAATAATTTCCATACCTACTACTTGAAAAGATTTTATAAAAACTTTTGCTTTCAATGGCTTGTAAAGATAGATGCATGTATTAGGGTGCAAGCTCAGAGAGTAGCTTGCCTTGCTCGGCAAAGTGATCCTGGTCTTGATCTTCGGGTTCCACAAATACTTCCTCCTCGATATATCCGACAACGTTCTCGTCTAATACACAATCAAGCAAAGACAAACAATCACTAACCTACTCAATCAATTACCACAACAATACAATCTGAAATGCCCTAAATAGCCACTTCATCTATCAAACAATACAATTTGGCTTCAATTTAATTGAATTAGCCATTATTCATTTACATCTTAATTAGGGCAGAAACTAGTTGAACATGTTTAATTACATAACTTAAGTTCTGTTGGTCACAAAAATACAAACTAAATTTCTACAGAGAGCTACTGATGGGTAGAATATAACACAATTGGATTTGGATCAATTGGAGTTACCAAACTCCCTACACAATGTTTTGAATCCAGAAACTTAATAAGCAATTTTTATCTACAAATTAAGTTCTGTTGATCTAAAAATTAAATCCTCTTAGGGGTGACTAACCATGACTAAATGTGATCCAATAAAATTGGTTTTAACCCATTTGGACTAACAGAGCATCAGAGACAAACAAGTTTAGATTTTAAACCCTATTTGGCATTTTTAATACTATAGTTTTATTATTTATCCAAATGAGGTGAAACCACTTGGGTTGGATAGACATTTTCAGAAGCTTTCCAGAACATTTTTATTTGATTTATTTGGAGTTATAAATCTCAAGTTATGGAATTTCAAAGTTTAGTCCAGTACTGTTTTCTATTTAAACCTAAAATTCGAATTTAAAACCTGAGTGGATAATGTTGAGAATCCTGACGGGTGGGGTCCACTCGTCAGTGACTCAACTGAAAACAGTGCGCGCGCGCTGGGAATTGTTTAAAAACCTGACGGGTGGGGTCCACTCGTCAGTTTCTTTTTATTTAAACGAATCGGTACGCGACCGTGGATGTAAGATCCAATGGCCGAGGATGGGGCACGCCGGCGACGACCTAAACCGGGCGGCGCCGTGGCTCCGGCGACGGCGAGGTGGACGGATAGATCACCTCGAGGCTCGGGAGGGCGTGGCGAGGGTGCAGGAGGGTTGCGGCGGCTCGGGGAAACTCGTGGGCGAGGTGGCTCGGGCTGGGGAGGCTCCTGGCGGCGACGGCGTCGAGCTCCTCCTTCCGCGGCGCGGCACGAACTCCGGCGAGCAATCGACGGCGTCCCTGGACAGGAAAGAGACGGGCGTGTGAGGGTGAAGCAGTGCGGAGTCATGGAGAGGGCCAGGGAGGGAAGAAAAGAGAGAGAAGAGGCCACGGCATGGCGTTGCCGTGTCGTCGTCTACCTCGGATCGTCGAGCACGGCCACGAGCAACAGAGGGCTCGCGGCGGCGGCTCTGCCCTTCCTAGCGGCGTACTGTGAGTGGGGAGTGGAGGGGAGCAGGCGAGAGGGGCTGTGGTGGTGTGTGGAGCAATGGGGCTCGGGGTGGTTTAAATAGCGGCGGGCCGGCGCACGGTGGACGCGGCGCAGGGGCACCCGAGGGCGTGCCGGCTCGCCGTAGGGTTGGCACGGGGTGCGGCTAGGTTGCGGGGTGCTCGGGGGACCGAATGGGCAAGGAGGGGTGGCGTGTTGGCTGCTGCGTGCGCTCGGGTGGGGGACGGCCGTGGCGAGCGTGTCCGGGCGGCGCTCGACGTGCACGGCATGGCGCGAGGGCTGCGGGAGCGGGCTGCTGCTGGACGCTCTGCTGCGCGGAGAGGGAGCAGAGGGGTGAAGAAGAGAGGGGGGGCCTGGCGCGGGATGTCGTGTGGCGGCGAGATCGGCCGCGGTGTCGGCGGGCCGGCCATGGCGAGCGGCGGCACGGGCGCGTGCCAGGAGGGGGCGGGGTGCTGTGGGTGCCGGTGTCGGTGTCCAAGGGGGCAGGAGAGCGAGGGAGAGAGGGGGGGCACGGCGCGAGGCCTTCGGCGTCGACACCTCCTCTTCCACCGCGCCGACACGGCGACGTGCGCGCCGGCGGCCTGTTCCCTGGGCGGCGCCCACCAGGTGCTCGGCGAAATGCCTGAGCCAATTTTAATTTCAAATTTTTGAATTTTTCTTTCATAACTTGCTTCACATATATTTATCAAGGTTTGTTGAGCTATTTGTTTGTTTATGGGGCAAGTGCAAAATAGCACACTTTGTGATTGGAATAAGATAAAGAAAGAAATCTAAATTTGAATTTAAGTTTTTGAATTGAATACTTAAAGAGGATAAATGGTGGGGAATAAAATAGGAGTGTTCATATTGTCACTCCACTAAATTTGGTTTGGAAAATAAATGGATTTCTTAATTTGGGGAAAATAGGGTGACATGTGCCATATTGTTGGTATTGTTTTATATTTTGTTTTGTTTATTTTCTTTTCATCAAGTTTTTAAGTAGAGCTAACAAACAACACATTCACAAGAAATACTTATCACTAGCAACAATAAGACATCAACACACATTAATTCATAAAAGTTTTTGTTGGCCCACATTTTTGATATAATAATTCCTATTAAATTTTTGGGGTGTTACACCCCGTCCGCTCGGCCTTCGCGGTGTTCCGCTCGGCCACCGAGGGCTGCACCCCCAGATACGCCTCGCACAGGTAGGCGAAGATGGAGAGGATGAGGATGGCGTTGGGGTGAAGGTGGAGAAGGTGGATCTGGTAGAACTCCAGGACGGCCTCGAGGAAAGGCGAATACGGAGGCACCAATCCGGCGAAGAGAGTGTGGAGGAAGATGGGGAAAAATCCCGCCGGAAGGCGGCCGTGCCTCGCGGCCTGGATGGCGCTGGCGCCGTGCTCATTGGTCCTCCCGGCGACCAGGTGCTGGATCTTGTCCAGCGCCACCGCATCGACGCGCACCCCGATCAGAGCGGGTCCTAGCGCCTCGTCGCCCTGTGCATCGGAGGGGAACGTCCCCATCGCCGACTTGCCCTTGGGTCTGCCCATTGTCAAGGAGAATGCAAGAAGCGGAGCGCAGGAGAAGAAAGGAGTTCGCCGGAGAAGAAGTGTTGGGAGAGCAAGAGCTGACGGCGGAGCGCAGAAGTGAGTAATGACTGCGGTTCGGACCGGCGCGCAGCTTTATACCGCATTTGGGCAGTTACCAAGGCGCGGTCGTGGTGATCGTGGTGGGACCCCCCACGACGCACGTTTTCTACCGGAGAAACCGAGTCGCCGCAAGTTCATCTCCGGACGACGCGTGTCACGGGCCGGCCGGACATATTGGACCCACGACGCTTCACCTGGACCCGATGGGCCTCGTCGTGCCCGTCATGGGCCCGGGGGCTACTGTCGGCCCAGTGGGATCCATGGTGTGCAGAGCCCACTCTCCACAGCCCTCACACGAGACAGAGCCGTTGAAACGGCTAAGGACCGAGCAAAACGCTTGAAGAGACCCTCGAGAGGAGAATCCCTCGAGAGGGCTGAAGAGGGCAACGAAGGCCTGACGAGGCCCCTCCCGAGGCTGCTCCTCTACACGGCCCCTCTCCCCTGGAGAGGGGTCAACACAAATCCCTCCACAAGGCCGTCCAGGCCCTGTGGAGATACTTCGCTCCGAAGCAACCACTGCAAGGCGCACATGGCCTCTGCCGCGCCGCAGAGTGACGCGCGCGTCTGCGCGCGATGACGACGGCGCCGCAGTTGCCGTTTTGGTGATTAATGGAGTCAACAAAGCTGTGTCCCCTGCGCCGGCTTACGAGGGTTTCCTCTTTGGTGATAAAGCAGTTGGCCGGCGCTACGCTCCAAGGGCGACGTCACCGTGGGCACCCCCGCAATCCCTGCAGTACCAGCTGGCCGCCCAGCGAAGACGGCGGCTTTTCTGTCACGAAGGCAGGCTTTACGACCATGGACCGAGTCCATGGACAACCCAGCTGCGGTGCACCCCGCTCCACCGCTTCGTCGCCATGTGGGAACCCTTCCACTGCGCAGCACGCAGGGATGAGGCCCAGGGCGCCTATATAAGGAGAGGGAGCACCTCCGTAGCAAAGGATCCGGCGATCGACCGATCAATCGGCTACAGGCATCATAGCTTAGCCTAGCTTAGCAGACCAGAGGAGGAAGAAGACCCTTGCTTCCCTCTTCGAGCTCTGCGCTGCCGCAACCGAGCCCTCGGCAAGCTCATTGTGCTGTACCCCTTACAGAGCAATACAGACAAGCAGGAGTAGCGGTTTTACCTCCTCCGGAGGGCCGTGAACCTGGGTACGGGCCCGAGTCCATCTCTGTCGTGTTGACCCTCTACAGGCACGACGAGCACCGTCGCCGGGCCGGTTGAGGGTTGTTGGCTAACGTGTTCAGTCCCCTTCACGAACTTCTCCCCCGAGAGTGATTATCCCTGTTCCGTGGGAATCACACATCGACACAAGCATCACAAAAAATTCAAGACAATGATCTACAAGAACATGCATATCTTTTCTTTATACCATCTACCACATTTAGCATTTTCTGTTTCCAACCAAACACCAATCCACTTATTTAAAGGATGAACTCTCCAAGTATTTAAACAATGAGATATGAGAGTATAACATATGAGAACTAACAGCTCTGAACAAGAGGTGCATGAAAAACAAGAGCTGAAAGTATTGCAGTAGCTAGAGAATGTCGGAGAGTGACTCCCACGGAACAGGGATAGTCACTCCCTGAAGAGTAGTTCGAAAGGGGATTGAACGCGGAGGTCAAACAACCCTCGAGAGGCACGACGACGGTGCTCGCCGGGCCTGGAGAGGGACAATCACGACAGAGATGGACGCCGGCCCGTACCCAGGTTCACGGCCCTTAGGAGGAGGTAACACCGCTACTCCTGCTTGTCTGTATTGCACTGCGGAAGTTATAGGACAATGAGCTTGCCGAGGGCTCTCTTGAGGCAGTTTGGTGCTTGGAGAGGGACACAATGGTCGTCTTCCTCCTCCAGCAGTAGGCTATCCTACGCGCTTGGCTAGGGTTCCCCGGGTCTAGGAAGCAATCAGCCGATCCTCCTCTATGGTGGAGCTCCTGCTCCTTTTATAGGCGCCTCGGGCCTCTTCCCTGCGCAGCGCGCTTACGGTGGGCTCCCACTGGGCAGTGACGCGAAGGGGAGGGAGTCCACCGCTGCCGAAATCTCCATGGACGCGGTCCATTCATGCTAAAGTTGGGCGCGGTGGCCGACAGGTTGCAGACCGAGCAGAACGGCTTGCAGGAATTGCAGTGGTCATGGTGGAGCCCACGATGACGATCTTCTTGGAGCGTTGCGCCGTCCAGCCGCTTTATCACCAAAGAGGAAAGTCCTGGCTGTCCTGGCGCGGGCGGCGCAGCTTTGTTGACTCCTTTACCACCAGAATGGCAACCGAGGAGCTTGCATCACTCTGCGGCTGCTGCAGGGGCCATCTGCGCCCTGCAGCGCTTGCTTAGCCGCGAAGGGTCTCCACAGGGCCGTGGTGGCCTGTGGAGAGGTTTCCGCTGACCTCTCTCCAGGCGTGTTGAGCCTTGGGGAGTCTCTTGAAGCGCGGGGTCCTCTTCAGGGCCTGGCTTCCTCGTTAGGCCCTCAAGAGGAGTTGCCTCTCGAGGGTCTCTCCAAGCGGTGGCTTGGTCCTTAGTCGTTTTGTCGAATCTGTCGCGTGCGAGGCCTGGGGGGAGTGGGCTCTGCACACCCTGGTCCTCACTGGGCCGACAGAGAAGAATACTCAACAAATATAAGTGAAGAATAGGAGTATTCATAAGAAAAAGCGGAGCGTGTCTCTCTCCCAAACAAGAATGCTAGGATCCATTTTATTCAGAGAATGAAAATAACAAAAACAGAAATAAAAACAAATAGACGCTCCAAGTAAAGCACATAAGATGTGACGGAATTAAAATATAGTTTCACTAGAGATGACCTGATAAGTTGTTGATGAAGAAGGGGATGCCTTGGGCATCCCCAAGCTTTGACGCTTGAGTCTTCTTGAAATATGCTTGGGTGACCCACGGGGGCATCCCCAAGCTTAGGCTCTTTTATTTTCTTGATCACATCATATCATCCTTCTCTCTTGATCCTTGAAAACTTCCTTCACACCAAACTTCTCATAAACTTCATTAGAGGGGTTAGTATTCAAAAATATTAATGCACTTTGGTACTGTTGTGACACAATTCAAGAACTCAATAAAACATTAGCTACAGCCCTCCATGATAGAGAACCTTGCTTAAAGTCCACAAGAGACAATGCAAAAAAACAGAGACAGAATCTGTCAAAACAGAACAGCCAGTAAAGATGAATTTTTTGGAGGCACTTAACTTGCTCAGATCAGAAAACTCAAAACTAATGAAAGTTCCGTACATATCTGAGGATCACGCTCATAAAATCCCAGGTCATTTCAATTTTTCTGTAAAGAGTTACGAATTTAACGGTGAATAGCAGAAAAACTGTTCCTGCGCAGAAATCCAAATCTAGTATCAACTTCCTACTAGAGACTTTACTTGGCACAACTATGCAATAAAATAAAGATACAAAGGAGTTGTTACAGAGGTAAGCATGCTCCTTGAATCAAATAAGAAAAATAACAGAAATAAAACATGGGTTGTCTCCCACAAGCGCTTTTCTTTAATGCCTTTTAGCTAGGCATGATTGTTGTAATGATGCTCTCATGAAAATAGAAAATGAAGCAAAAGGAGCATCAAGAAGCAAATACAAAACACATTTAAGTCTAACCCACTTCCTATGCATAGGAATCTTGTACACAAATAAATTCACAAAGAACAAAGTGACAAGCATAGGAAGATAAAACAAGAACAACTTCAAAACTTTTAGCATATAGAGAGGTGTTTTAGTACCATGAAAACTTCTACCACCATATTTTCCTCTCTCATAATAATTTTCAGTAGCATCATGAATAAACTCAACAATATAACTATCACATGAAGCATGCCTTTCATGATCTACAAACACATAATTTTTATCAAGCTCCATAATAGTGGGATAAAAATTTTCAAACCCACTTTTAACAAATTTATAACAAGATCATTGATCATTCTCAAGGTACATGGGACTCTTAGATAAAGTCAAGACCTCTCCAATCCCATTTTCAATAGTAGTACAATTAATATTATCAAGTAACATAGGACCATCATCTAGACCTTTATCATAAACATTTTCTAAGCAAACTTTCTCATTACCATGCATTTCGAAATTAGGCACATATAAAGGATTATCATAAGTTTTATCAAAATAGCATGGATTATCATATATAACAGTAGCATAATTATTTTCACAAGTTTTACTCATAGGGGATATTTCAAGAGAATCCACAAGAACATAACATTCATCCCCCTTTGGCAAGCATGGGGGACAATCAAATAGTGTAAGGGATGAAGAGTTACTCTCATTAGAAGGTAGGCATGGGTAGCTACTCCATTCTTCCTCCTTTTGTTCTTCACTCTCCTCCTCTTTTTCATCTAATGAGCTTTCAGATTCAGCAATTTCTTCTTCCACAGGCCCCTGCAAATTGTGGATACATTCTTGTGCATTAATGAGTCTCTCTTTATAATCAATGATATAACAATTATTGCTGAAATATTCTATGCAATAATTAAGGATAGAAGAGATATAATCTTTAAGTGTATTACAAGCAACACAGGTTTCATAATTTTTAGACATGAAGGATTCTATTTCAGAAGCTCCCATAAATATAACAAATTGTTCTACTTCTTCAAATCCAAGATTAATATAGTTATTCCAATGATAGTTCACAATTAAAACTTCTTTACTAAAGCCACATTGGAATTTAAGATGTTTAGTATCCTGTTCAGAGCAGCAATTTATATCATGGCGTTTAAGCAAAATTTTAGCAAGTGTATTCAACTTCCCTAACACGCCTCTCATGACTTTTCCCTTATACGATTCTCTATACTTCATATATAATTCTTCAGGTTCCATAGGATATCTAGCATGTTCTTCCATAACAACAGTTTTTTTTTTTTTGGTTTTTCAAATTTTTATGGTTTTTCGGGTATATAAAAATAAAACAAAAATAAACTAGACAACAATAAACTAGACAAACGTAAACTAAACAAAATAAAACTAAACAGAAATAAACTAAGCACAAATAAACTAGACAAGAAAATAAAATACAATAAATAAAAACAGAGAGAGAGGTAGAGTGTAGTCCCCAGGTGAACTTATGAGTAGAGCTATGCCTCCCCGGCAACGGCGCCAGAAAATAGTCTTGATAACCCACAAGTATAGGGGATCGCAACAGTCTTCGAGGGAAGTAAAACCCAAATTTATTGATTCGACACAAGGGGAGACGAAGAATACTTATAAGCCTTAACAGCCGAGTTGTCAATTCAGCTGCACCTGGAAAAGCACTAGTAACAGGGGTGATGTGAAAGCAGCAGTTGTATGAGAGCAGTAGTAACAGTAACACAGAGACAATAGCACCAGAGAATAGTTGCTTGTGTGGAGTTGACAGGAAAGCAATGATGATGACAGAAGGACCGGGGTTCCCAGCTATCTACACTAGGTGTAACTCTCCAAGAACAAGTGTTGGGTGAACAAATTACAGTTGGGCAATTGACAGTATTGAAATAACATTAAGACAGAACATCCAGATTATTAATCATGTAGGCATGTTTTCCATATATAGTCATACGTGCTCGCAATGAGAAACTTGCATAACATCTTTTGTCCTACCAGCCCGTTTGCAGCGGGGCCTCAAGGGAAACTACTGGTAATTAAGGTACTCCTTTTAATAGAGCACCGGAGCAAAGCATTAACACTTGGTGAAAACATGTGATCCTCATATCAAAGCCATCCCCTCCGGTTATCCCAATTTCTGTCACTTCGGGGCCTCGGGTTCCGGACAGAGACATGTGCAAACAACTTCTAGATACAATCTAAGCAATAATTATAGAGCTTAAATCAAAGATCATGCCACTCGTGCACTAGTGACAAGCATTAAACATAACAAGATTGCAGCAACAATAACTTCACAAACTTATATAGATAGACTGATCATAGTGTAACAATTCATCGGATCCCAACGAACACAACACGAATTACATCATATGGATCCCAATCATGTAAGGCAGCTCATGAGATCATTGTATTGAAGTACATGGGAGAGAGAGTACCAACTAGCTACAGCCAAGAACCCGTAGTCCATGGGGGAACTACTCACAAACCATCATGGAGTCGAAGTGGAGGCAGTGGAGTCGATGGAGATGGCTCCGGGGGTCAATCCCCGTCCCGGCAGGGTGCCGGAACAGGAACTTCTGACCCCCGAAACTTGTCGGCGATGGCGGCGGCGCTCGGGACCCGTGGAGGAAAATACGAACAGCGTGCTAGGGTTTTTGGTCTTGGGGGTATATGTAGGCGAAAGGGCGAAGTCGGTGGCGCCCCGAGGGGCCCACACCACGTGCTCGCGCGGCGCAGAAGCCTGCCGTGCGAGGACCAGGTGACGGCGCCTCGGTCGCCCACTTCGTCTCGTATTCGGTTTTCTGGAACGTTCCCAAATAAAAACTGACTTCTGAAAAGAAATCGTCCAATTCCGAGAATATTTCCTTAAGTACTTTTCTGAAACCAAAAACAGCAGAAAACAGGGAACTGGCACTGTGGCATCTTGTTAATAGGTTAGTCCCAGAAAATGCATAAAACTATATAAAATGCATATAAAACATGTAGCAATTGGTATAATATAGCATGGAACATAAGAAATTATAGATACGTTGGAGACGTATCACGCACCAGGAGGGGGTGTGGGCCCCACCTTGGCCTCTCCTCGTGGCTCCCTCCATGATCTGGCAAAACAATATTTTCCACGGTCTTCGTTTTGTATTCTGATCTTCGCAAATAGTGTATCTTGACGGTGCTTTTTCCAGCTGTTTCCAGACTCCGGTGATCAATTCTCCAATAATCATCAAACATGCAAAATAGATGAAATAACATAAGTATCATCTCTAAATATGAAATATATCAATGAATAACAGTAAATTATGATATAAAATAGTGATGCAAAATGGACGTATCAACTCCCCCCAAGCTTAGACCTCGCTTGTCCCCATGCGAAAACTGAGCTCAGTAAACATGACCACAGGTTTATGGAGTGAAGTGTCGATAAAGAATATACGGACAAGAAGCATCACATTTAATAATACACAAGTCATCTTAGATATCAACTCCATTCATATAACTCAACTTGTAACAAGTAGAGGCAAATCACAATAAAGTGCATAGAGAAAATCATAGTTGGTGTTGGCAAACTTCGTTCTTGGTCAGAGAACAATGAACGTATTGAGCTTACTCTACAAAACATCCCTATTAAATGGTTGCTAACTCTCAAAGTCATATTTATCAAATAACAGCAATGTGCCCAACAAGAAAGAATAAGAGACATGATTAACAATACGAATGTATAGACGGTTGAATAACAATCAACTCAAATGCTTGCTTAAGACAGAAAGAGATAGGTTTACTGACTCAACATAAAGTAAAAGATAGGCCCTTCGCAGAGGGAAGCAGAGATACAAGCATGTGCTAGAGCTTCTAGTTTTTAAATCATATAGAGAGCATAAAAGTAAGTTTTTGAGCGGTGTTTGTTGTTGTTAACGAATGGTAATAGAGTTCTTGTCATCTTCCATACTAAGCAAGTTGAGAGCGGTTCCGATTATTTTAAAACAAGCCTTTATAATGAACAACTATTTTGATAACTTTGACACTCCTCCCAACCTTTGCTTACACAAGCCATGGCTAACCGAATCCTCGGGTGCTTACCAACCAATCTCAAACCATGGAGGAGTGTCTATTTTTAACTTTCTCAACCTTTTGATATTATAGTGGTAACCAGCCCTTTGCAATATTAGTGACGAGCAGATGAAGCATGCAAGTCAAGGGTTACTTAATTAGTATGGAAGATAACAAACTCAACTATTATTTACTCATGAGCTAATAGACATTGACACAAATTAGGGATAGTAGTTTTTATTAAAGATAGCACATGAAGTATTTACTTGGAGTGGCGCAAAATACCACATAATAGGTAGGTATGGTGGACACAAGTGGCAAGGGTTTTGGCTCAAGGTTTGGAAGTATGAGAAGCATTCCCTCTCGATACCGGTCTTTGGCTAGCAAGGTTTGGTAGCAAGCATAAGAGTTGATGGATACAAACAAATATACATGTAGTAAAGGCAATCATGCAATTCTTGCTTGGAGGCACAAACAATTATAAATTGTGAATACTAAGCTTATCATCTACAAGTGAGAGAGATCATTGAAAACTATATCTACATGTAATTCTTTCCTCCACTTAAGTCTCAAAGTATTGTAGCTACTGACCAATGCTAAGTTCGCCAAAACAAAAAGATTTACTATATGCTCCCAAAGTGATAACAATACTAATGACAAGATCAATCATATATGATAGAAGTTGAAAACTAAAATAAGATGTGCAGAAAATAAATGATAAAACTTCTCATTAATATTCCATAACGACAACTCACACCAAGGGATACATAGATAACCAACTAAAAGAGAGATACTTCCACATTGCAAACCATCATATAAGATAACTTCCCTACTCATGATACGACACTACTAAAAGATAAAAGATAAAAGATGGTGGTGTGATACCGCGGCACTCCCCCCAAGCTTGGAACAAGCTAAGGGAGATGCCAATACCGATGATGAATTACTCCTTTGGTGGTGATGGTGGGACAACTTTGAGCGGGGTCAGGTAACGCTCCAGCATCTGGCGAAGCCTGTTGTTCTCCTCTTGAAGTATGTCCACTTCCATCCTCAGGACTCGATACTGATCACAAAACTGGTCCGTGATCCGACGAGCGTCTTCCGCATCCAGGAAAGAGCTAAGATCTGGAACAGGTGGTATGGGTCCCTGCATGTTATGAGAAAAGGCACGCTGAGCGTTAACGGATCCCACAAAGATGGGCTTGCTACACTTTGCTCCTGCTCGTTCTCTTTTGGCCGATGACATCTTCTTCACTTCCTCCATGACGCTCTCATCCATGTCCTTGCGCCTAGCCTTCACTTTGTCCTCCTCCGCCCATCCAACGAAAGATCCTTGATCTAGATCCTGTAGGAGTTCACGTTGGCGACGTAATGCGTAGTCTTCGGAACAGGAACCCTGGGACGACATCTGGAAAGAAACAGCTCGAAACAAAAACACTTCGAAAACACGTCATACGGACCTCGGGGGTTCCAGGAGGTTATATAGGAAAAATATACATGACAAAAGGAAGGCAACAGCACGAGATCGAGTAGGAGACGGACACCGAGGCGTCCAGACCCCCTGCTCGCGCGGCCAGGATGGGGCCCGCGCGAGCACGTGGTGTTGGCGCCTCGTGCTCCGTGTCCTGCTCGTTTTCGTCTTGTATTTTTCCATATTTTTTGAAAATAATTTCTATGTCTTCCAAAATTAAAAACGCGAACTTTTTCTTACCGAAACTGTACCTTTTCGAATTCAGCTTCTGCAGACTCAGAAAAATTCTCTTTGATAAAAGTCTCCGGAGCAATAACTTGAATAATATCAACATCTTCATTATAAGAATCTCCAGAAATATAATGTTTGAGTCTTTACCCATTCACCACTTGTGTAGAGTCATCTTTAAGTGAGGCAATTTTAATTGCACCCGAACGGAACACCTCAACAATAACATACGGTCCTTCCCACTTGGAGAGTAATTTGCCTGCAAAGAATCTAAGACGAGAGCTATACAATAAAACTTTTTCACCAACATGAAACTCTCTCTTAAGGATTCTCCTATCATGCCATTTCTTAACTTTCTCTTTAAAGAGTTTAGCATTTTCATAAGATTCACTTCTCCATTCATCTAAAGAACTCAAATTAAGTAATCTTTTCTCACCAGCAAGTTTAAAATCTCTATTTAGTTCTCTCACCGCCCAATAAGCTTTGTGTTCTAATTCTGAAGGCAAGTGACAAGCTTTTCCATAGACCATTTTATAAGGAGACACACCCATGGGATTTTTATAAGCAGTTCTATAAGCCCACAATGCATCATTTAATTTATCAGCCCAATTCTTCCTCGTTCTATTAACAGTCTTTTGCAAGATAGATTTAATTTCTCTATTTGATAATTCTACTTGCCCACTAGTTTGAGGATGATAAGCTGAAGCAATTCTATGATTAACACCATATTTAGCAAGAACTTTTCTAAAACCACCATGAATAAAATGAGAACCTCCATCAGTCATGAGATATCTAGGAACACCAAACCTAGGAAATTTATATCTTGAAGCATTTTTAATGATGTCTCAGCATCAGCACTTTTAGTAGGTATAGCTTCTACCCATTTAGTAACATAATCAACAGCAACAAGTATATGAGTATAACCCTTTGAAGGAGGAAAAGGACCCATAAAGTCAAATCCCCAACAATCCAATGGCTCAATAACAAGAGAATAATTCATAGGCATTTCATTACGTCTAGAGATATTACCAATTCTTTGACATTGATCACAAGATAAAATAAACTTTCTTGCATCTTTAAAAAGAGTAGGCCAATAAAAACCTGATTGCAAAACCTTTTGTGCAGTTCTATCTCCAACGTGATGTCCTCCATAAGCACTACTATGGCATTTTCTCAATATCTCCTGTTGTTCATACTCCGGAACACATCTTTGCATAATACCACCCACTCCTTCTTTATATAAGTGTGGGTCATCCCAGAAATAATGCCTCAAATCATAAAAGAATTTTCTTCTTTGTTGAGCTGAAAAGGTTGGAGGCAAATACTTCGAAACAATAAAGTTAGCATAATCAGCATACCAAGGACTATCCCGTGAACTCACCCTTATTGCAGCTAATTGTTCATTTGAAAACAATCATTAACAGGAATATGATCATATTCAATGTTTTCCAATCTAGACAAATTATCAGCAACAGGATTTTCAGCACCTTTCCTATCTACAATATGCAAATCAAATTCTTGCAACAGTAATACCCATCTAATAAGCCTAGGCTTTGCATCTTTCTTTTCCATAAGGTATCTAATTGCAGCATGATCAGTATGAATAATAACTTTAGATTCAACAATAAATTGTCTAAATTTATCACAAGCAAAAACAACAGCTAGAAATTCTTTTTTAGTTGTAGCATAATTCTTTTGAGCAGGATCAAGAGTCTTACTAGCATAATGAATGACATATAACTTTTTATCTACTCTTTGTCCAAGAACAGCACCAACAGCAAAATCACTAGCATCACACATAATTTCAAATGGTAAATTCCAATCAGGTGGTTGAACAATTGGAGCACTTATTAAAGCCTTCTTAAGAGTTTCAAAAGCTTCCTTACAATCATCGTCAAAAATAAATGGTACATCTTTTTGCAAGAGATTAGTAAGAGGCTTTGATACCTTAGCAAAATCTTTGATAAACCTTCTATAGAAACCAGCATGACCAAGAATACTACGAACACCTTTAATATCTCGGGGGCAAGGCATTTTCTCAATTGCCTCCACTTTAGCTCTATCAACTTCAATACCTCTTTCAGAAATCTTATGTCCAAGGACAATTCCTTCATTAACCATAAAGTGGCACTTCTCCCAATTAAGAACAAGATTAGTTTCTTCACATCTCTGCAAAATCTTATCAAGATTGTGCAAGCAATTATCAAAAGAAGTTCCATAGACAGAAAAATCGTCCATGAATACCTCCACAATTTCCTCACAAAAACCATGAAAGATAGCAGACATACATCTTTGAAAAGTAGCAGGAGCATTACATAAACCAAAAGGCATACGTCTATAAGCATAAGTACCATAAGGACAAGTAAACGTGGTTTTCTCTTGATCTTGAGCTTTAACAGCAATTTGAGAGAAACCAGAATAACCATCAAGAAAGCAAAAATGAGTTTTATTAGCTAACCTCTCCAACATTTGATCAATAAAGGGTAAGGGATAATGATCTTTCTTAGTAACTTTATTAACCTTTCTAAAATCAATGCACATTCTATAACCAACTACTACTCTCTGAGGAATAAGCTCATCATTATCATTAGGCACAACAGTAATTCCACCTTTCTTAGGGACATAGTGCACAGGACTAACCCATCTACTATCAGCAATAGGATAAATTATACCAGCATCAAGGAGTTTTAATACCTCATTTCTTACCACTTCCTTCATTTTGGGTATTAAACGGCATTGATGTTCAACAACTGGCTTTGCATCAGGCTCCATATTAATAGAATGTTGACATATAGTAGGAGAAATCCCTTTCAAATCATCCAAAGTATAACCCATAGCTCAACGGTGTTTCTTCAATACTTCCAATAATCTTTCCTCTTCTTTACTTGAAAGTTTAGCACTAATAATAACATGATATATTTTCTTATCATCAATATGAGCATATTTAAGATTTTCAGGCAAAGATTTTAGATCAAAGACAGGATCCTCTTTAGGTGGAAGTGTTTTACCCAAGTCTTCCACTTGTAAATTATGTTTCAGAATAGGTTGACGAAGAAATATTTCATCAAGTTCATTCCTTTCTTCCATAAAGACTTCACTTTCATGATCTTCCATAAATTGCTGCAAAACATTGTTAGGCGCAAGAGCAATAGAGGCAAGCTGTTCTACTTTAAAATCCTCATTAGGCAATTCGGTTTCATAAGGGACTTTGGCAAATTTCGAAAAATTGAATTCATACGAATCACCAGCAAATTTAGTAAAGATTTTCTCTTTCTTACAATCTATAACAGCACCACAAGTATTTAGAAAAGATCTACCAAAAATGATAGGACAGGTCTTACTAGCAACAACACCAAGTACGAGAAAATCAGCAGGATATTTAGTCTTCCCACATAGAACTTCAACATCTCTAATAATACCAATTGGAGAGATAGTTTCTCTATTAGCAAGTTGAATAACCACATCAATTTCTTCAAGTTCACAAGGACCAATCTCATGCATAATTTCCCGGTAAAGCTCATAAGGAATAGCACTAGAACTTGCACCAATATCACTTAATCCATAATAGCAATGATCACCAATTTGAACAGATAACACAGGAACACTAGTTTTCCTTGATCTTTTAGGATGAGAAACAACATTAGAAGCAACCTCACAAAATATAATATACTCATCTCCAACATTTTTAGTAACAAGATCTTTAACTATAGCAACATGAGGTTCAATTTTAATTTGTTCATCAGGTTGTATAGCTTTCTTTTCACTTTTGTTAACAACACTAGCCATAACAGAATGTTCTTTCACCTTAACAAGAAAATGAACGTTTTCAATATAGGGTTCATGAATAATATGATCAACAACATTAACTTCAATGCTTTTAGTTATAGGAGTAATAGATTTATCTTTATATGGTTCATGATATTTTTCAAACCCCTCCTTGGGCAAACCGAAATAAGCAGCAAAGGATTTATAATAATTTGCAACAACTTGAGAGTCAAGACCATAAGCATTATTAATATTTCGAAATGCATCAGTATTAATGAAAGTTTTAATGCATTCGAAGTCATATTTTATACCTGACTCCCTACCTTTGTCGTTCTCCCATGCTTCAGTTTTTTCCTCAATACGATCAAGAAGATCCCATTTAAAATCCTCCTTATTACGCGTGAATGATCCAGCACAAGAGGTATCCAATAATGTTTTATCTTCAAAGGAGAGTCTTGCATAGAAGTTATCAACAATAATATTACCAGGAAGCTCATGAATGGGGCATTTGAGCATTAGTGACTTCAATCTCCCCCAAGCTTGGGCAATACTTTCTCCATCATGAGGCCAGAAATTTCACTTGGAGGATAAAATTTAGAATAAAAGAGAGGTACGGTTTCCTCCCATCCAAGAGAATTCCTGTTCTTCAACAATTTATACCAATGCGCAGCTCTCCCAGTAAGTGATATGGAGAATAATTTCTTCCTAACTTTGTCCATTGTAATACCTGCACACTTGAACAACTCGCATAATTCATGTAAAAACAATCAATGATCACCGGGGTGGACAGTTCCATCCCCTTCGTAGCGGTTATCCAAAACACAATCAATAATTTTCATAGGTATTTTAAATGGCACTATTTCTTCAGGTGGCGCCTCATTTTCTACCTCAGCAGTGGTAGAAGCCTTTCCAAACAGGAAAGCAATAGTTCCTCTCTCCATAATTAAGCAAATTAGAAGACAGAAATAAAAACAGCACTTACAGCTAAAGTTTTCCTTACCAATTCCACTTACCAATAGCGCTTCACTCCCCGGCAGCGGCGCCAGAAAATAGTCTTGATGACCCACAAGTATAGGGGGTGTATCGTAGTACTTTCGCTAAATAAGAGTGTCGAACCCAACGAGGAGCAGAAGGTGCTGACAAGCAGTTTTGATGAGGATTTCACTGTAATAATAGCAGACATATTTTTAGGAGTTTTTGATATAACAGATAAATAAAGTGCGAGTAAATAAAGCGCAACAATAATAATTGCAGCGAGGGGCCCAATCCTTTCTAGAGCAAAGGACAAGCCGGTTTGTTTACTTATGATGACCAAGCGTTCTTGAGGACACACGGGATTTATGTCTAGTGCTTTCGCTTCATATAGATGATTAATCTTTAGTGTTTTGATAAGTGTCGTGTGGGTGAACCTATGCTAATGCACCGCCCTTACTAGGACTAATACATACTTGTGATTATACCCCTTGCAAGCATCCGCAAATACAAGAAAGTAATTAAGATAAATCTAACCACAGCCTTAAACTCTAAGATCCTGCTATCCCTCATGCATCGAGATATTAACGGGGGTTTAGATTTCTGTCACTCCGGCAACCCCACAATTAATATTCGAATACACAATGCATTCCCCTAGGCCCATAAAGGTGAAGTGTCATGTAGTCGACGTTCACATGACACCACTAGAAGAATAGCACCACAACTTAAATATCAAACCATTAAATATTACTCAACATAGTTCACTACTAACATCTAGACTTCACCCATGTCCTCAAGAACTAAACGAACTACTCACAACACATCATTTGGAAGATGATCAGAGATGATATAATGATGGGTAACAATCTGAACATAAAACTTAATTCAACGGTTCCACCCAATAGCATCAATAACAATAGCAATTAACACCGGGAGAGTTTCCCCTATCAAACACACAAGATTCAGCCCTAGATGTTACAGCGGGAACGGAGTGGAGCGGTGGAGATGACGGTGAAGGCGGTGGAGATGATGGTGATGATGATCCCGATGAAGTGCAGCTCGATGACGGTGACGATGGCGACGATTTCCCCCCTCCGGGAAGGGATTTCCCCGGCAGATTTCTCCCTGCCGGAGAGCTTTCTTCTCTTTGTGGTTTTCCGCCTCGTGCGGAATAATTCTAACTCTCCGTAGAAGGTCTTAGGTTTTCGGGTGGATGAAGTACGCGAAGGGGCACGGCAGGAGGTGGGCCAGGGCGGCCAGACCCCATGCTCGCGCGGCTCCAGGGCCTGCCGCGCCAGGAGGGGATGTGGGCCCCCTGGGCCCCACCTTGGCCTCTCCTCGTGGCTCCCTCCATGATCTGGCAAAACAATATTTTCCACGGTCTTCGTTTTATATTCTGATCTTCGCAAATAGTGGTTCTTGACGATGCCTTTTCCAGCTGTTTCCAGACTCCGGTGATCAATTCTCCAATAATCATCAAACATGCAAAATAGATGAAATAACATAGGTATCATCTCTAAATATGAAATATATCAATGAATAACAGTAAATTATGATATAAAATAGTGATGCAAAATAGACGTATCACATACTAATTTATAAATGTGCATGTGTAAACAAAAGAGAAGAGGGATGATCTACCCTTAGGTAGAAATAATGTACTTCATGGGAGCCGCTCTTGAAAGTCTGGATAACTTGGGAACTATTGTTTTCACCCACTACCATTCGTTGACAATGACATACATGGCTAAAAACTTATTTTTGTACTCTCTATATGATTTCAAAACTTAAAAGCTCTAGCACATTATTGAATCCCTGCTTCCCTCTGCGAAGGGCCTATATTTTACTTTTATGTTGAGTCAGTAAACCTATTTTCCTCTGTCTCAAGCAAGCATTTGAGTTGTTGTGATTCAACCATCTATATGTTGATATTTTCAATCATGTGTTTTATGTTTCCTTGTTTAGCACAAAGATTTTATCTGAATAAATATAACTTTGAAAGTTATTAACGACTGTAAGGATACTGTTATGATTGAGCATGTAAGTTCTGCAATATAAGCTCTAATATAAAGACTTTGCTCAAAAGGTAAGTACAATCTGTTAATTGTTCTCTAACCAAGAACAAAAGTTTGCCATCATGATACGTCTCAAACGTATCTATAATTTCTTTCGTTCCATGCTTATATTATACCAATTGCTACATTTTTTATACGCACTTTATATCATTTTTATGCATTTTCTGGGACTAACCTATTAACAAGATGCCACAGTGCCAGTTTCCCGTTTTCTGCTCTTTTTGGTTTTAGAAAAGTTGTTCTGGAAATATTATCGGAATTGGACGAAACAAAAGCTGAAGTCCCTATTTTTCCCGGAAGGATCCAGAAGACCGAAGAGCAAACGAAGTGGGGCAACGAGGCGGCCACACCACGTGGCGGTGCGGCAGCCTCCTTGGCCGCGCCGTGACGTGGTGTGGGCCCCTCGGCGCCCACCGACGTCGCCCTTTCGCCTATATAGACCCCCCGACGGAAAAACCCTAAGTACCCGATCAAAATTCCACGAAACATCCCGTAGCTGCTGCCGTCGTCAACCCTAATTCGGGAGGGTTCTGCAGCTCTTTGATACGTGCGTTTTATATCATCATTTATATAACTTATATCATCATATTAGAATGTTATTGGAACTATTATATCAATGTTTTACATGTTTTAGATGATTTTGGGGACTTTCATACAAAGTCCCTATTTTTGGTATTTAATATATGGGAGGCAAAAAACCCCCCTTTTCTTGTTTTTATTGTTGCAGGAGTTATAGGAACCCAATTGAAAAAAGGAAAGTTGCACAACAGTTTTTGCAGCAGGAGAACCAGAGGGGGCAAAAGATCGAAGAGGGAAGAGCCACGAGGCCCAAAAGAGGGGGGCCCATGCGGCCAGATTCCTTGGCCGCGTGGGGCCCACTAAGTGGAGCCTCGGGCACTTCCTCGCCTGGGGCTTTTTACCACGACCTCCGTCTCCTCCGAAAACCTACGCCCTAATTTTTCCCTAGACGATTCGAGGCCGCGGCGGCGGCGAAACTCCTGATTCCTCCGAGGGGGGTCAGATACTGCTGCTCCGGAGCTCCGGAGAAGGGGGAAATCATCGTCACCGTCATCACCTCTCCTCCTTGGCGTGGGAGGAGGCCTCTCCATCATCACCATCACCAAGACCAGCACCATCTCCATCATCATCTCCGTGATCCACTCCGTTCCCCTCGTAGTTTGAGAGTTGCTATACCCTAGATACTTGTTTTGTGCTACTATTCATGTTTGTGATTGAGCACTTGTCATTATTTGGTGGTGAAGTTATATTTTCAGATTATGTTGTACCACCTATGCCACTGAATATGATCATGTCTGCACGTTGTGAGTAGTTCCGGTATGTTCCTGAGGGCATAGGATGAATTAGCAATGATTTATATATGACATGTGTTGGTATTTTGTCTAGTGTTTATCTTTTTATGTTATTCTATGATGGTGTTGTGCGAACGTCGACTGCACAACACTTCACCTATATGGACTCATAGGAGAACACCGTAGTATAATGAAATGAGGAAGACTTGGGAGGACAAGAAACCTGAGAATGAGTCATGAAGTTATTATTATGGGGTATTAATATCGGGGACCTTAGAGTGTAATGCTATGGTGGGACATTATGTCTTAATAATTCTTGTGCAGTCATTTGCTTGGCCACATGATCCATCATAAGAGGGTTTAGTTTATTTGTTTAGCTTTACCTAAATTGTGGCTCCGTCCTAAACAAGATTAAAACTTGACAAGATATTCAACATGTTGTTTAATAAATATGTATGCCTAGTTATATCCATGCCGCCCTCGGGAACGTTTTCCAAATATAAGACACACATCACTTGAGCTTGTCCTCTTGCCACATAGAGGATTGGGCTTTTCTCTCATTGAGAGCTTTCAACTGCTATTATTTACTTTCTGTACTTTTACTTTATTTGCAACCATACAACCAAAAACCCCAAAAACACTTGCATCTTTCATTGTTTTATCTATCATTCTTACTAACCAATACCTTCAGCTCCTCGTGGGTTCGACAACCTTTTCTATTCGAAAGGTACTACAATTGAGCTCCTGCACTTGGGAGCCATCAAGATACTTTTCTGGCGCCGTTGCCGGGGACCGTTGTGCTATTGGTAAGAAGTTTGGTGATGACCCACAAGTATAGGGGATCGCAACAGTCTTCGATGGAAGTAAAACCCAAATTTATTGATTCGACACAAGGGGAGCCAAAGAATATTTATAAGTCTTAACAGCGGAGTTGTCAATTCAGCTGCACCTCTGAATAGACTTGCTCGAGACAGATTATCAATAGCAACAGTTTTATAGCAGTGACAGTAGTGAAATAACAGCAACAGTAGGATGAAAACAGCAGTGATGATTATAGTAGACAACAGGATTAAAATACTGTAGGCATAGGGACGGATGAACGGGCGTTGTATGGATGAGATATTTCATATAATAACCAAGTCATGGACATTTGCAGAGAAATAAGATAAAGCATCCAAGTATTTATTAACCATAGGCATGTGTTCCGATTTAGTTGTGCGTGCTCGCAATGAGAAACTTGCACATCATCTTTTGACCTACCAGCCCGTTGCAGCGGGGCCTCAAGGGAAACTACTGGTAATTAAGATACTCCTTTTAATAAAGTACCGGAGCAAAGCATTAACATTCCGTGAACACATGTGATCCTCACATCACAGCCATCCCCTCCGGTTGTCCCAATTGCTGTCACTTTGGGGCCTCGGGTTCCGGACAATAATATGTGTATACAACTCATAGATATGATCCAAAACAATAATTATCTTCATGATACAATAACATGTTCAGATCTGAAATCATGGCACTCGGGCCCTAGTGTCAAGCATTAAGCATAACAAGTTGCAACAATGACGTAAAACACCGATAACGGATACTAGGCACCATGCCCTAATGATATTACAACTATTACATGAACGATCTCATCCAATCCCTACCATCCCCTCAAGCCTACAGCGGGGAATTACTCACACATAGATGGGGGAAACGATGATGGTTGATGGAGAGGCGTTGGTGATGACGATGGCGATGATCCCCCTCGATTCCCCGTCCCGGCGGAGTGCCCGAACAGGAACTTCTGGTCCCCGAATTGAGTTTCGAGGTGGCGGCGGCGCTCGGATGCGTTTCTGGAAAAAGTGCTCGGGGTGTCCTCGTTTTTAGGTCAGAGGGGGCTTATATCCGAGAGGGGGACGCGAGGGCGTGGCTGGTGCAGCCACACTATGTGGTGGCGCGGCCAGGGGCCTGCCGCGTCTCCATGTGGTGTGGGCCCACCATGGCTCTTCTCCGTCTCGTCTTCTGGCTCCGTGACTCTTCGGGCAAAATAGGAGCTTTGGCCTTTTTTCTGATATTTTTCCTAAAAGTTTAATTTCTGCACAAAAATAAGACACCAGGCCAATTCTGCTGAAAACAGCGTTAGTCCATGTTAGTTGCATTCAAAACAAACAAATTAGAGGTGAAACAATAGCAAATGTGTTCGGGAAAGTAGATACGTTTTGGACGTATCAACTCCCCCCAAGCTTAGCTTATTGCTTGTCCTCAAGCAATTCAGTTAACAACTGAGTGCAATAAAAGAACTTTCATGAACACATTTGCTTCATATGATGTAAATATTCTCACTATGAGGACAAATGCTTAGGCTATTCATAATAAGATATATGTAAATGGTGTCACCCAATAGTTATGTAAGCCATGAAGAGATGCCAATCATACCAATAATAATTAACATGAAACATATCAATTCACAGGATTGCAAAGCTCATAATAAAGTATGATAAGGTGGTATCTCGCTTACCCGAATGTGTACATCAAAACATAAATGCCCAGGCACCTCTGAGTTTCAAGAGAAGACTAGAAATAAAGATATCAAAGATAAAAGCATCAAAGTTACACCGCAGTTAACAGTATTCTGAACAAGCACATTACACTAAGAATGACAACTATGCTCTCAAGAAGGTGCTCAAAGAGGGATGGTGACTCAACAATAAAGTAAAAGATAGGCCCTTCATTGAGGGAAGCAGGGATTTAACATGTGCTAGAGCTTTTCATTGTTTTGAAAACAGAGGCAAAATTGTTTTTGAGTGGTGATTGATTTCTCAACGAATGGCAATAGAGTTCCCGTTATCTTCCATACTAAGCAAGTTGAGAGCGGTTCCGATTTATTTAAAACAAGCATTTATAATATGCACCTTATTTATATAATTTGACACTCCTCCCAACCTTTGCTTTCTCAAACCATGGCTAACCGAATCCTCGGGTGCCCACCAGCAATCACATACCATGGAGGAGTGTCTTTTTTTTTCAAAACTCTGGGATATTATAGTGGTCTAACCAGCCCTTTGCAAAATTAATGATGAGCAGATGGAGCATGCAAGTCGGTTACTTAATTATCAAGGAAGATAACAAGCCCAACTACTACTTCCTCATGAGCTAAAACAGTGTCACAAATTGAGAAGTTGTTTGAAGGTTTTAAAGATAGCACATGCAAATTTACTTGAATGGTTTGAAATGCCATACATAGGTGTTTTTGGTGGACTCTTTGGGATAATTTGGTTTTCAGGGATTTGGAAGCAGAAGCATTTGCAGCTTAGTACAAGTGAGGGCTAGCAATAGACGGGGAAGCGACAATTCAAGAGAGCAATAACCGTCATAATCATGCTTGCGACAAAATAAAATTAACGGATGCGTAAAAATGATACTAGAACTCTGAGGCAAAATAAATCATCAAGGCTTAATTGACTTTTTGTTTTCAGTCATAACATGTGTAAGCATGTGCCAAGTCGATTCAATTGAATTATTCAGAGGAGGATACCACAATGTCATATTCTACTATGAACAGAACAATGCAAGCAAATATCCATGAAACATGTTATCTACCATTAATAAATTGGGACCGATCATAAGAGAACATGAACTAATAAGCATCCACCAATAGACATATACCTTATGCGAACCATCTAAGCATGCTCACATGAATGAGTATATGTACAAAAATGAAAAACAAATAGAGTTCATTACCAGCCTCTTACCCAACCCGAATTGTCAAAGATCATCATTATTGCCTTTTCACTTGTGTGTTTGAAAGATATGAGATAATAACCAAGCTCCATGGAGTAACTTAAGGTGATGAACTCTGAAAGAAACTATACAAAACAAAAGAGAAACAAGAAATATTTTTGGGTTTTCGGATTTAGGAACTAAAAAAGAACAGCCAGCAAAGACGAATTTTTTCGAGGCACTTAAAATGCTCAGATCAGAAAACTCAAAACTAATGAAAGTTGCATACATATCTGAGGATTATGCTCACGAAATTTCAGGAAATTTGGATTTTTCTGTGAAAAGTTATGAATTAAATGGTGGACAGCAGAAATCTGTCCCTGCGCGAAACCGCAAACAACAAAGCAAAATATTTTTGTGTTTTTGCATATTGAACCGAATTAAATACTAAGCATACTAATACTAGATACTAAAGCAAACTAGCAAGAGAAATAACAGAAATATTTTTGGTCTTTTTGAGTTTTGGAAAGTAAAACAAAACATGAACAAATAAAAGAAAGAAAGAAAACGATAGCGAAACATGGATATACAAAGTACCGAATGATAATGATATATAGATGAGTGAGCTATCGGTGTACCTCCCCCCAAGCTTAGGCTTTTGGCCTAAGTGGAGATCAATCCCATGGTGCCCAAGTAGAGACGTCTCCAAAGTATGATGAAGAGGAAGCTTTGCCCTGATACGAACTCGAGGATGCTCCAGTGTAGTGCGCGGTGTAGTCCTCCTCAGGTGTCTCCTCCACGCCGTGCTGCCCGTAGAACCCTAGCATGTTCAGCTGCTCATCCAACTCCACCTTCGAGCGCGACCACGGTCTCCTGTCAAGACTGAACAAACCGGGCTGCGGCAATGGGACTTCCCTCTCGTCCCCATCAGTAAATAAAACTCTGTACACGAGCCGACCTGCAATAGAACTAGCAGTAACAAATTGATGACCTTTCATCGCAGCAAGGTCGAGCCTACAAGGGGTTAGTAACACATCACTACGATCAATAGGAAGGTGCAGATGTGCAATAATACGCGAGGCAATAATCCCTCCATACATAGGTCCCTTAGTAGCTAAGCGACGAGCAATAAGAGCCCCAAGATTATAAGTAGTTCGACCATTAAGTGCAGCAGCAAGAAAGGCAAGATGATAGCTAGAGATGTTGCTAGTGTTCTCCCTACCAAGAATGCTAGTAGCAATATAGTAAGCAAAATATCTAATGGCTAGGAGCTGAATGTTCCTTATCTTGCCACGTTGGGCTGTGCGGTCATCATCATTTGTCACCCCTCGGTAAAGTTGCATCAACTTAGCGGGGTTCCCTTGAATCTTCTTTTCTTTCCCGGATGGCGCAATACCTATCACACTGCAAAACTCTCGCAAACTCATGGTAACAGTCCTACTATAAATCTTAAATGAAACAGATGGATGAAAGGCTGAGTTTTTAAAAGTGAAGCTCTCAACAAAAGTTTTGGTGAGCATGACATATTGGGGACTCTCATCCTCCATGTATGTCACCAAGCCAACCCTCTGCACAAGGAGCAAGAAATCATCAAGTATCCCTGCAGCACGTAAAAAGTCAGTACAGGCGCGGAAGGAAGATGGGTTTGGCATTCCATCATCCCTCTCATCTCCAATGCTTGGTGCTATGAGATCTTCATTGTAGGATTGCCTAATGCGAGTAGTTGCCCCCCTAGGCCTTTCTACCCTTCGTGCATCACTCTCAAACATCTCCCCATAGGTGTGGTTATGCATCTTCCTTTTCTGAAATTTTTAACAAACGTTATAAAAATTGATTTTGAGCCAACTAAATGAGGGGAAACTACTATAGTGACTTGCTAGAGGCTTAAGCATGCATCAAAACTAGTTATTCCAACTTAGAACAAGCATTTAAACTCACTAAACATGACATCTACAGCAGCAAAATACTCAAGATATAATCCACTAAATAAAATTCTATTTGGATGATCGGAGGAGTCACATACCGGAGAGTGAATACCCCAAATATCAGCAGCAAAGATAGGCTGAAGATGGAGATCGAAATTGCAGGAGAAGAACAGCAAGAACACGGGTTTGAGCAGAGGCAAAGTGATTTTTTGGGAGAGAGAAAGGATGGGGTGGAAGGGGAGTAAGTGAGGTGGCCTGGTGGGCCCTCACCATGTCCAGGCGCGGCCAAAGGCCTGCCGCGCCACCACATGGTGTGGGGGCATGGTGGGTCCCCCTGGTCATCCTCCGGTACTCCCAGGTACCTCCTCGAAAAATAGGAATTTTGACATAAATTTTTTAATTTTCTGAGAACTTTTATTTCTGGGCATTTTGCAATAATGATTTTAATGTTGAAAAATTGTTTTCTAAAGCAAAATGTAACTAAACTTTGCAAACTAAATGACATTACAGTAGGTAAAACAAGGATGAGAGAAAGAATGTTGTTTAGCACTTCCATGCATTTAAAACATATTTGTTAACAAGGTTGATCAAGTCTTGCCACCAAATAAATTTTAGATGACATAAAAGGATTCAAACATTGTGAGACACTCATGTTACCTTGTATTGTATTGGTATGGATCCAATCATAAGAGTTTTATATTCTTCTTTATAAGGGCAATCAATACTTCCCACTTTGATAGACCTCAAATTAGTAACTGTATTAACTCCATAAATTTTATCCACTCTCTTGGGGAAATAAACAGTATGTTCCTTGTCATCCACATGAAAAGTTACTTTTCCTTTATTGCAATCAAGGGAAACTACTGGTAATTAAGGTACTCCTTTTAATAAAGTACCGGAGAAAAGCATTAACATTCCGTGCACACATGTGATCCTCACATCACAACCATCCCCTCCGGTTGTCCCAATTGCTGTCACTTTGGGGCCTCGGGTTCCGGACAATAATATGTGTATACAACTCATAGATATGATCCAAAACAATAATTATCTTCATGATACAATAACGTATTCAGATCTGAAATCATGGCACTCGGGCCCTAGTGTCAAGCATTAAGCATAACAAGTTGCAACAATGACGTAAAACACCGATAACGGATACTAGGCACCATGCCCTAATGATATTACAGCTATTGCATGAACGATATCATCCAATCCCTACCATCCCCACAAGCCTACAACGGGGAATTACTCACACATGGATGGGGGAAACGATGATGGTTGATGGAGAGGCGTTGGTGATGATGATGGCGATGATCCCCCTCGATTCCCCGTCCTGGAGGAGTGTCGGAACAGGAACTTCTGGTCCCCGAATTGAGTTTCGAGGTGGCGGCGGCGCTCGGATGCGTTTCTGGAAAAAATGCTCGGGGTGTCCTCGTTTTTAGGTCAGAGGGGGCTTATATCCGAGAGGGGTACGCGAGGGCGTGGCTGGTGCTGCCACACTATGTGGTGGCGCGGCCAGGGGCCTGCCGCGCCTCCATGTGGTGTGGGCCCACCATGGCTCTTCTCCGTCTCGTCTTCTGGCTCCGTGACTCTTCGGGCAAAATAGGAGTTTTGGCCTTTTTTCTGGTATTTTTCCTAAAAATTGAATTTCTGCACAAAAATAAGACACCAGGGCAATTCTGCTGAAAACAACGTTAGTCCATGTTAGTTGCATTCAAAACACACAAATTAGAGGTGAAACAATAGCAAAAGTGTTCGGGAAAGTAGATACGTTTTGGACGTATCATTTGGTAAGGAAGCTTGGAAGTTGAATTTTATCTGCTGCTGTTATCTTATTGTTACTATTGCTTTTATGAATCGTCATGATTTGCAACTTGCTTTATATGAAAGTGCTTATGCCACTCCAAAAGTGGTGGAGACTGCTGTGCCTGAGAGACCTAGAGTGGGATATAAAATTCCCGTTGGCCATGTTAAGAGAGTTATGAAGGATCCATTCTTAGGGGATGGAGCTAAGTCTGCACGAGACCATATTGAACACATTGAAGATATATGTGGGTTACTTAGGCTCACTAATATTTCTGATGATCAAGTAAAAAGGAAGCTGTTATATTTGTCTTTATCTGGTAATGCTCGTATTTGGTACAGGTCTTTGGATGAAGGAGTTAAAGAAGATTGGAGTGTGCTGAGGAAGGTTTTCTTTCTTAAATATTTTACTCCTAAAGAAGCTTATGATAACCGCTGCTATATATTTACTTTCTGGCCACATCTGGAAGAGAGTATTACTCAAGCTTGGGGGAGATTAAAGGAGCTCCTTCGCAAGGATCCTTGTCATGATCTTAGAAGGAAAATTATTCTGATAAACTTTTATGTGAGGCTGCCTAAGCATCTGAAGGAAACTATGAATAACTCGTCTGGTGAAAGTTTTACAAATAATACTGAAGATGAAGCATGGAATTTATTGGAGACTATTGCTGAGAACACTGGTCATTGGGATCTTGATAAAGGTAATGAACCACATCTGGACTATGAATATTCATGTGTAGAGCACTTCTCTACTTCTAATTTATTTAAAAATCTGAGTGATAATTTTGGTCTTGATCCTTACATCATGGTAGAAATATCTAAAGGTTTTGCTAAGCATCTTTGTCTTCCTGAGACTGGCTTTGAAGTATATGTTGAACCTGTTAAACAATCTATTGTTGTCCCTAAAGTTATTAAACAGGTGGAACCAGTGTCATCTGTGACATTGATATTGGATCAAGTATTAGTGTTATCCCATATTCTCTTTATCTTGAAATCAAGCTTGACATTGATCCTATTGTTATGGAAGAGACAGGTATGACAATTCAACTTGCCAGTAAAGATTATATTAGTTCTCTTGGAATTGTTAGAGATGTTGAAGTACTTGTTGGGAAGATAAAATATCCTGCTGATTTTATTGTTCTTGGTTGTCCTCAAGATTCATTTTGTCCTGTGATTTTTGGTAGACCTTTCTTACATACTGTTGATGCTGAAATTAATTTGGTTAAAAGGAAAGTGTTTATGAAGTGTGCTGGAGAAAAACTTGAGTTTAACTTTTCTAAATTTGCTAATAAACATTTAAAGAAAGAACCATTTGCTAAAGATGTAGTCGAAACTCTTGCTCATATAGCTCTAGCTTCAACGGATGTGGTAGAACATTATATGGTTAAT
Organism: Poa annua; assembly: GCA_026929855.1. Taxonomy (NCBI): domain Eukaryota; kingdom Viridiplantae; phylum Streptophyta; class Magnoliopsida; order Poales; family Poaceae; genus Poa; species Poa annua. Next base: position 62,319,753 of record CM049434.1, read on the forward strand.
CAAGATGAACCATTTAATGATGAAGAAAAGGATGCCTTAGAACAAATATTATGGCAACAACCACCACAATTACAATTACTCTTGCTCATCCTAGTTTTGAGTTAAAACCTTTGCCTGAAAATCTTAAGTAGGCATATTTGGATGAGAAGAGCATATATCCTGGTATTATTGGTGCTAACCTTTCAGCTGAAGAAGAAGAAAAATTACTTGATGTATTGAAAGCTCACCGAGCAGCCATTGGATATTCTCTTGATGATCTAAAAGGTATAAGCCCAGCTCTATGTATGCATAAAATTAATTTGGAAGAAGATGCAAAGCCTGTTGTTGATTTTCAACGCCGTCTTCACCCAAAAAATGAAAGAAGTGGTAAGGAAAGAGGTAATAAGACTTACTGAAGCTGGTATTATTTATCCCATAGCTGATAGCAAGTGGGTGAGTCCTGTTCATTGTGTTCCTAAAAAGGGTGGAATGACTGTTGTTCCAAATGATGAAGATGAACTTGTGGCTCAACGTACTGTTGTTGGGTATAGGATGTGTATTGATTTCAGAAAGTTAAATAAAGCAACTCATAAAGATCATTACCCATTGCCATTCATTGATCAAATGTTAAAAAGGTTATCTAAACACTCTCACTTTTGTTATTTAGATGGTTATTCAGGTTTCTCACAAATTCCTGTTCACAAAGATGATCAAGAAAAGACCACTTTCACTTGCCCATATGGTACATTTGCTTATAGGAGAATGCCATTCGGTTTGTGTAATGCTCCTGCTACTTTTCAAAGATGCATGGATGCTATATTGGCTGATAATATTGAAAAGATAATGGAAGTCTTTATGGATGATTTCTCTGTTTATGGAACTTCATTCGATAACTGCTTGTTCAACCTTAACAAAGTTTTGCAGAGATGTGAAGATCAAAACCTAGTCCTTAATTGGGAAAAGTGTCACTTTATGGTTAATGAAGGTATTGTTCTTGGACATCGTATTTCTGGAAGAGGAATAGAAGTTGATCCAGCAAAGATAGAAGCTATTGAGAGGCTACCATACCCAAGGGATATCAAAGGTATAAGAAGCTTTCTTGGGCATGCAGGTTTTTATCGTAGGTTTATTAAAGATTTCTCCAAAATATCAAAGCCTCTAACCAATCTTTTGCAAAAGGATGTTCCTTTCTCTTTTAATGATGATTGTATTGAATCCTTTAATATTTTGAAGAATGCTTTAATAAGTGCTCCTATTATTCAACCTCCTGATTGGAATTTGCCTTTTGAAATTATGTGTGATGCTAGTGATTATGCAGTTGGGGCTGTTTTGGGCCAAAAAGTTGATAAGAAACTTAATGTTATTTACTATGCTAGTAAGACACTTGATGGCGCCCAAAGAAACTATGCCACAACTGAGAAAGAATTTTTAGCAGTGATATTTGCATGTGATAAGTTTAGACCTTATATTATTGATTCAAAAGTCATTGTGCATTCTGATCATTCTGCAATTAAATATCTAATGAATAAGAAAGATGCTAAGCCTAGATTAATAAGATGGGTACTTTTGATGCAAGAATTTGATTTACATATTGTGGATAGGAAAGGGGAAGATAATCAAGTACCTGATCATCTTTCTAGAATGGAAAATATACCTGACGATCCTATTCCTATTAATGATAGTTTTGCTAATGAACAACTTGCAAACATTAATGTTTCTATGGCTAAAGTTGCATCCCCATGGTTTGCTAATTATGGAAATTTTATTGTTGGCAAATTTTTGCCACCACACTTTACTCTTCAACAAAGAAAGAAATTCTTTTATGATCTTAGACATTATTTTTGGGATGATCCTTTCCTTTATAAGAAGAGTGTAGATGGAATTATTAGACGTTGTTGTCGAGGTGTGATTCCCACGGAACAGGGATAACCACTCTCGGGGGAGAAGTTCGTGAAGGGGACTGAACACGTTGGTCAACAACCTACGGCCGGCTCGGCGACGGTGCTCGTCGAGCCTGTGGAGGAACAGCACGACAGAGATGGAGTCCGGCCCGTACCCAGGTTCACGGCCCTCAAGGTGAGGTAAAACCGCTACTCCTGCCTGTCTGTATTGCCCTGCAGTAGGAACAGTACAACGAGCTTGCCGAGGGCTCTCGAGCGGCAATGCGGAGCTTGAAGGAGGGAGGATGAACCCTTCTTCCTCCTCGAGCTCGCTAATCTTGGCTAGGCTATGGCAGGGTGTACACGGGTAGGCGGTTCGTTTCTCGATCCCCTCCCTACGGTGGCGCTCCTGCTCCTTATATAGGCGCCCCGGGCCTCATCCCTGCGTCCTGCGCAGCGGAAGGGTTCCCACATGGCGACGAAGCGGAGGAGCGGGGTGCACCGCAGCTCGGGTGTCCATGGACTTGGTCCATGGTCGTAAAGCCTGCCTCCGTGGCAGGGCAGCTTTTGTCTTTGCAGAGCGGACAGCTGGTGCTGCAGAGGCCGTGGGGGTGCCCACGGTGACGTCGCCGTTGGAGCGTTGCGCCGGCCACCCGCTTTATCACCAAAGAGGAAAGCCTTGGTGGCGGCGCAGGGGACACAGCGCTTTGTTGACTCCTTTTATCACCAGAACGGCAACTGCGGCGCCGTCGTCATCGCGCGCAGACGCGCGCATCACTCTGCGGCTGCTGCAGAGGCCATGTGCGCTCTGCAGCGGTTCCTTCGTGGCGAAGTATCCCCGCAGGGCTCGGGAGGCCCTGCCGAGGGAGTTGTGTTGACTTCTCCTCAAGGGAGGAAATCCTTCCCGGGAGGCGGCCTCAGGGGGAGCCCCTTCAGGCCCTTCGCTGCCCCCTCAAGTCCCCTCGAGAGAGCTCCCCCCTCGAGGGTCTCCTCAAGCGTCTGCTTGGTCCTTAGTCGTTTCGTCGGCATCGACGCGTGTGAGGGCCGTGGTGAGTGGGCTCTGCACACCCTAGAATCCACTGGGCCGACAGTAGCCCCCGGGCCCACGACGGGCACGGCGAGGCCCATCGGGCCCAGACGAAGCGTCGCGGGTCCAAAACGGCCGGCTTGCCCGCGACACGCGTCACTTGGAGATAAACTTGCGGCGACTCGGTTTCTCCGGTAGAAACGTGCGTAGTGGGGGTTCCCACCACGATCTCCACGACCGCGCCTTGGTAACTGCCCGACGGCGGTATAAAGCTGCGCGCCGGTCTGAATCGCAGTCATTGCTTCCCATTCTGCGCCTCCATTTTCCCAACTCTCGACCTCCTAGCTCCCCTTCTCCGGCGAGCTCTTCCCTTTCCTTCCTCCCGCTCCTCCGCGCTCCTGCCCTTCTCCGACAATGGGAGGATCTAAGGGCAAGTCGGCGATGACCTCGGCCCGCCAAGATGCGCAGGAGGATGAGGCGTTCGGCCCCGCTCTGGTCAGGGCGCGCGTCAATGCGGCTGCGCTGGACAAGATCCAACACTTAGTCGCCGGGAAGCACAACGAGCACGGCGCCAGCGCCATCCAGGCCGCGAGGACCGGCCGCTTCCCGGTGGGTTTCTTCCCCATCTTCCTCCAAACCCTCCTTGCCGGGTTGGTGCCCCCGTACTCTCCTTTCTTGGAGGCCGTCCTTGAATTCTATCAGATCCACCTCCTACACCTCCATCCCAACGCCATCCTCGTCCTCTCCATCTTCGCCTTCCTGTGCGAGGCATACTTAGGGGTGAAGCCCTCGGTCGCCCTCTTCCGGAGCTTCTACGCGCTCTGGAACACTGTGAAGACGGAGCGGACAGGCTGCGTGTCCTTCCGCATCGCGGACGGCATGGGGGACGTCTACATCCCCATGGCCTGGAGCGGTGAGAGGCCCGTGACTGCGGTGTCAAAGAAGGTGGAGGACTTCAGGCAGAAGTGGTTCCTTATCGGCGTCCCGTCGCAGAGCGCTCTCCTCGAGATCCCTGACGCGCCGCCCGTGAAGAACACCCACTGGGGCAAGCGGGCTTTGGAGGGCCGCGAGATAGCCGACCTCGTGGGTCACTTGAGGGCGCTCCGTGAGAACGGCCTGACTGGCCAGATGGTGGCGGGGGAGTTCGTGAAGCGCCGCATCGCCCCCCTTCAGGCGCACAAGAGGCCGATGTGGGCGTACTCAGGGCCTACGGACCCGATGCGGCTGCACCCCTGCGACCACCGCCCCGAGGTCGTCGCCACCATCATGGGTGGTCTCTTCGTCAACCCTGACGTGCCCGCGAGGGTTCCCTTGGCGATAAGGCCTCTGTTTGAGGTTCCGGACAAGCGCCAGGCCACCCTGGCGCGGATGCCCACGTTCACCCCGCTAGGCCTGGCGGGGGAAGAAGAAGAAGAGGGGCCCATGCCAGCGGATACCGCCGAGTCGCCGGGCGCATCTGACTCGGAGCAGGGCGACGCGGAGACGGAGGTGGAGCCCTCCGCAGGCACGGGAAGCTCGTCTGGTGTCGCGCCCCCCACAGGGGAGGTCCACGAGCTTTCCTCCGGCGACAGCGAGGAGGCTGAGGCGGGACGCCAGGAGCCAAGGACTAAGGCGGCCCATGACAGGCCTGCCGGGGAGCCCCCGAGCGCTCCCCACAAAAGGAAAGCTGAGGCGGCCCCTAAGGGGGCCGGGGCCCGGACCGCGCCCTCGTGGCGCTCGCCAGGCATGATGTGGGTGGACTCCTGCGCCAAAAAGACCAGGTAAACGCCATTGACATTCGCCCTTCCTTTCCGAGTCTTGTTTGTTTGTTCTTCTTGACCGATTTTCTCCCCTCTATGCCAGCGACCCAGCGCCTGCGAAGCGCCGTAGGCTCCGCAAAGCTGCAGATGTGAAGAAGGCCACTCCCCAGGCCGCACCGGAGGCTGCGGCGGGTGAGGCTGCTGCAGCGGAGGCCTCGAGGCCTGAGGCGGAGGTGCCTGAGCCGCCACCTGAGGCGGAGGTGCCTGAGCCGCCACCTGAGGTGGAACGGGTGGAGGAGCAGGTGGAGAGAGTGCCCAACCCGCCCCGCGCAGCTACCCCTCCAGCGCAGCCAGGGGCTTCGGTGGGTGCCACGTCGGCGCCAAGCCCGCCTAGGGCTCGCAGGGAGGATACTCCCCCGCCCCCGCCAGACACCGCGGAGGAGGAGGAGACAGCGAGGGCTGGACCTACCGCCTCTGCCCCGAAAGCAAGCGAGGAGGTGCCACCCGCACAGGATGGCGCCGGCGCGCAGGGCGCAAGCGTGGAGGCGGAGGACATGCCACCGAGCCCCCAGGCCCACGCGACAGCTACCCCCTCCAGGCTCGATGCAGGCGCGGGTCCTTCTGCGCCTCGCGGGACCTCCCAGTCCCTTGCCCTCGGCAGCTGGGATTGGAGCAGAGGCCACCGAGAGGTCGCCTTCCGCCTGGTGCGGGAGTCCCTGGAGGGGCTAGAGGCCCATCTTGCCTCGGAGGACCGGGAGCTCGCTCGGCAGCGAGACGAGCTCGCAGAGGCTTGGGCCGCTTTCCACGCGGCCGTAGAGGCTCACAGGCAGAGCGACCAGGCCCTGCAGGCGGAGCGCGAGGAGGCGGCGCGCTTCGCCGAGGAGGTTCGCGAGGGCGCTGCGCGCGACGCCGAGGAACTCCTGCAACCTCTGAAGGCCGAGCGCCGAGCTGCGGCAGAGGACCTGGCCGCGGCCAGGGCGGAGCGCGAAGCCGTGGAGCACTCCCTAGCGGGGAAGCACAACGAGCTCGTCGAGCTCGAGAAGAAAATCCTTGCGGACTCCGAGACTGTGCGGTCCGCCCTGGACGAGATCCGCACGAGCTTGGAGGCCAGGGGACAGAGCCTGGGCGAGCACGAGGAGGATGTGCGCCGCCGCGACGAGCAGCTGGCTCTGCGGGAGCAGGAGCTGTCGGGGCAGCGTGCTGCCCTCGAGGCCCGTGAAGAGAGCCTGGCTGCGGCTCTCGTCAAGTATGAACGCGAAGTGGCTACCCACAAGGGGCATGTGGAGCGCTTCAACAAGAGGTTCGCCGAGCAGAAGGCGGAGGCCGAGGTGGAGTTCCAGGCCCGGGAGAAGGCGTACCGCGCCGCCGTCTCCCGGGACTATGCCGATAAATGCACCAAGCAGGAGACCCGCTTCAAGAAGAAGCTTGGCGAGAGCGGCGCCCGGATCCACCAGCTCGAGAACATGAACGCCACCCTTGTCTCCAAGGTGAAGCGCGAAGTGGATCGCCGCCGCGCCGCTGAGGAGGCCCGTAAGCGCACGGAACAGGACCTCGCCTCCCTCATGGCCGACATGGAGGAGATGAACCAGCAGGTGGGCCCTGCCGTGGAGAAGGCGGTGGAAGCAGCGGAGAGCGTCAAGGCGGCGCAGGTGCTGTCGCAGCAGCGGGAGCGCATGTTCCTGTCCTTAACGGGGCGGGGCCGCGAGATCGCCGCAAAGCTGGGAGCAGAGGCGCCGACCGTCCCGGCCCAAGGCCACTCCGACGCCGCCACCTACCTCCAGTACTTCGAGCAGCTCTTCACGGCGCTTGAGGGCCCCGCCGCGGAGATTCGTGACGTGGTCGAGGAGGAGTGCCGCCAGCTTTTGGCGGTGGCGGTGGACCGCATCTTCTCCAACCTCGTGCGCCTCCAGCCCGGGTTCGACCTCACCACGGTGACCGAGCCCCTCGAGGGAGAGGCTGGGTGGAAGGCCTCCAACTCCGTCCGCGACCAAGTGGACGACTTCTGCAGCCGCTTCAAGCGGGCCGCTGCGGAGGACGAGGGCGACGACGAGGGGAGCGAGCTTGAAGAGGAGGGATCCGGCCAGGACGACGACGAGGCCGCTGCCTAACTTACTCCTGAGATCCTCTCCTGCAGTTTAGTGCGCTTGTAGCGCTGTAGGGATGTTTATCTTAAAGACTTTTGCTCTTCAATCTGTAATATACCCTTTGGCTTTTGAGCAATTGCTATTAAGTTCGTGTGTGCTTCCCTCGAGGAGCCTTTGCTTCAACTCCATGTCTTTTTCGCTCTACGTCGCTGGACCCTTCCCCTCGCGCTATGACTCCGCCGCTGCGGTATGCTCGAGCAATGGCTCGGCAAGGCCGGGGGAGTTTAAGGCTTGGGGAGGTAAGAGCCCTCGAGGCGTGATGCTGAGGGCCCCCCTTTGACGCGCGAGCAGCCCATGGAGAGTGAGGGAAAAGGCCACTTGAGGGACGCAGAGTGCTCGTGAGAGAAATGCAAAGATTCCCTTGAAGCGAGCAGGAAACTTAGCTTCGCGAGGCTTTTTGCCTGATGTAGGTCTCCTCTGGCAATGTTTTTCCCTTCAGGGGCCGAGTTTTTCCTCCGCAGGCCTAGAGAGACTTTCGCTCCCTGTGGATGTTAGAGAGGCAAGCCGAAACGCTAGAGTATAGAAGTAGGGACTCATGCGCGCTTATAGGCTTTCTCATGGGTGTCTCGCGAGGAGAGAGAGTACCAAGGTCATTTGGAGAGGTGGCGTGTATCCGGGAGCATGCCCTTTAGCCAGAGCTCAGGGTCCCTTGGATTTTCCAGTGCTGCTGGGGTGCTCTTGGGCACGGGCACCGTACTCGGCCCCCGCTCGCGAGATGCGCATGTAAAGGATATAAGCGCACATGCGAGATTACATGACGAAAGTAAAACTTGCCATAGAACATTACAAAGCGGCGCCTTAGCGCTAAGTTCACTTGGGAACGACACGGCGCCGTAGCGCAAAGTTCACTTGGAACGAAAATGGCGCCCGAGCGCAAAGTTCTCTTGGAACTGAAATCGGTTCGTCACACTTGGGTTTGCCAAGCTAACGTTCCTTCCATGTCGAGGCATGGGGACCACCCATTAGTGGCAGAATTCACTGCGGCCTGCGGTGGCTCATTAGCAGGAAGGCTCGGAGGGCTGACCCTCGGGAGAGGCTTTGAGAAGCTTGGAGGCGAAGCCGTGAGCTTCCCTCTAGAGACAAAAAATGCCTGGCGTGACTATGATCACGGGTAGAACTTGCGCAGGTGCGCGATGTTCCACGGGTTCTTGACGGGGATGCCGTCTTCGGTCTCGAGGCGTACTGCGCCAGGCCTGGCGATGTGGGAGACCCTGTAGGGACCTTCCCACATCGGCGAGAGCTTGTGGAGGCCTTCTCTGGAGAGGATTCGCCTGAGGACGAGGTCGCCCGCCTCAAGGGTGCGTGAGCGGACATGGCGGCTGTGGTAGCGTCGCAGGTCTTGCTGGTACCTTGCCGCCCTGAGGGCGGCCTGGCGGCGCAGTCCCTCGAGGAACAGCAGGTCGTCGTTGTGGAGGCCCTCTTGGATGTCCTCGTTGAAGGCGAGGACCCGTGGTGATCCATGCTTGATTTCGGCGGGGAGGACTGCTTCAGCTCCGTAGACCAGGGCAAAAGGCGTTTCGACTGTAGGCCTTGAGGAAGTTGTGCGCATGGACCAGAGCACCGAAGGGAGCTCGTCGATCCAGCCCTTGCCGTGGCCCTTGAGGATGTTGAAGCTTCTGGTTTTGAGGCCCTTGAGGACCTCTGCATTCGCTCGCTCGGCTTGACCGTTGCTGCGTGGGTGAGCCACCGAGGCGAAGCAGATCTTGAGGCCGAGCTTGTCGCAGTAGGCTCGGAAGATGCCACTGGTGAATTGCGAGCCATTGTCGGTGATGATGCGGTTGGGCACACCGAAGCGACAGACCAGGCTCCTGATGAATTTCACCGCGGCCCCAGCTGGTATGGTGCGCACCGGCTCGACCTCGGCCCACTTGGTGAACATGTCGATGGCCACGAAGAGGAAACGATAGCCCTCCTGCGACTTTGGGAAGGGGCCCAAGATGTCCAGCCCCCAGACCGCGAACGGCCAAGAGAGCGGGATGGTTTGGAGCCCTAGCGCCGGCTGATGAATCTTCTTGGCGTGGAATTGGCAGGCATCGCAGGTTTGCACGATGGCGACTGCATCGTGAAGCACTTGAGGCCAGTAGAAGCCGCTCCTGAAGACCTTGCCTGCGAGGGTGCATGCGCATGAGTGGTGGCCGCACTCCCCGCTGTGGATGTCCTTGATCAGCACTCGGCCTTCCTCAGGAGGGACGCATTTGAGCGCGATGCCATTTGGGCGCTTGCGGTAGAGGCTTCCCTCGAGGATGTAGTAGGATTTCGCCTGTCGGGCGATTCGTTCCGCTTCTGCGTCCTCTTCAGGGAGGATCCCTTTCGTCAGATAGTCCTTGATCTCCTCGATCCAGCCTGTGGCTTGGTGGGCTGCCGTCAGCAACAGACGCTCCCCTGTGCTGGGGCCGCAATCAGGGGCCCCAGAATCGGGAGGTGGTGGGAGCGCTTCATCTGTGCTTATGGCTGTGGCCTCTCGAGGCTGTTTGATGGATGCCTTGGCGAGCCGTTCTTCAAAGACGCCGGCCTGCTGGGGTTGCCTTCGTGAAGCTCGCTTGGCGATGTCGTCGGCCTCTTGGTTTTCCTTCCTCGGGATGTGCATGAGCTCCATGCCCCTGAAGTGCTTCTCGAGCTTGTGAACCTCTTCAAGGTATGCGGCCATGTGGTCGTCTTTGGGCGTGTAGCTCTTGTTGGAGAAGTTGACGAGCAACTGGGAGTCGCCCTTGACGAGTAGGTGCTTGACGCCTAGAGCGATGGCGGCCCTTAAGCCGGCGAGGAGGCCTTCGTATTCGGCGATGTTGTTGGAGATCTTGTCGATCGTGAAGCACAGCTGGACAGCGTAGTATAGCTTGTCACCTTTGGGCGAAGTTAGGACAACGCCTGCTCCGCCATTGCGGCAAGCGAAGGCTCCGTCGAAGTGCATGGTCCAGTGGCTGGGCGCCGTGTCTCCAGGGGGCTCGGCCTCTGCCTCGCGAGGCTCCTCAGGGCTTGGGTCAGTCCATTCGGCGACGAAGTCAGCCAGCGCTCTTCCTTTTATGACCCTTGTGGTGTCGAAGCGCAAGTTGAATGGCTGCAGCTCTATGTTCCATCCTGCGACACGATCTGTGGCGTTGGGGTTGCGCAGGATCTGCTCCAGGGGGAAGGCACTGACCACCGTAATGGGGTGGCCCTGGAAGTAGTGTCTCAGCTTCCTGGAGGCAATGAGGAGAGCGACGAGAAGCTTCTGCTGCATCGGGTACCGCTCCCGAGCATCCCGCAGCACCGTGCTGACGAAGTAGACGGGGTGCTCGACAAGGGTTGTCGGTGGGGTTGCAGCGTCAGCCCTCTGGGGAGGCTCCTCAGGGCCCCTGTCGAGATCTGCCTGTGGAGGCGTCTCGACAAGGGTGCTGGGAGCAGACTCGGCTTGAGGCGGTGGGCCTGGCAGTGGGTCTGTGGAGGCTGCTCCTTCGGCAGGGTCTTTGTCGGGCGGCTTCGGGCTTGGAGTGCCAGTGCTCTTCTTGTGGAGGACAGGCTCTTCCCTCTCGACCACCAGGACGGCGCTTGCGGTCTGAGGAGTGGCTGAAAGGTACAGCTTCAGGTGCTCGCCTGTCCTGGGGGCCACCAAGACTGGTGGGCTGGCCAGATATTTCTTTAAGTCCTTAAAGGCCTTGTCCGCCTCAGGGGTCCACTTGAACGTGCCAGATCTCTTCATGATCTTGAAAAATGGCAGGGCCCTCTCGCCGAACTTGGAGATGAATCTGCCAAGGCTGGCCATGCAGCCTGCTAGGCGCTGCATGTCCTTGAGTCGGCGAGGAGGCTGCATTCCTTCTATGGCCTTGATCTTGTCTAGGTTTGCCTCTATGCCGCGGTGGGACACCAGGAATCCGAGGAGCTTGCCTGAAGGGACCCCGAAGACGCACTTGGCGGGGTTCAGCTTGATGTTCACCTTGCGCAGGCTGGCGAAGGTTTCCTCGAGATCCTTCAAGAGGGTGTCCCCCTCTCGGGACTTGACCACGATATCATCGACGTAAGCCTCTGCATTTCTACCCATCTGTGCCCCCAAGGCTATTCTCATGAGCCTCTGGAAAGTGGCTCCCGCGTTCTTCAGGCCGAAGGGCATGCAAGTGTAGCAGTACACACCACAGGGGGTGAGGAATGCTGTCTTCTCCTCGTCCTCTTTATGAAGGGGATCGCAGCAGAAAACAAAAAATTTCCTAACAGCGATAACCTAAAACCAGCCAGAATCTATACTATGCAGATATAGTAATACGCAGGGGGGTCTTCGCACATACCTCTTGAAGACCGAAAGCGGGGATTACGCTCCCGCACAAGCGTTGTCGATGAAGCCGACGAAGACTTCGATGCCGTGTAGAGGAAGCAGACCTCTAGCACCACAAGTGTGATGCCTCGCAGGGAGTCACACACGTACGGTGAAGCCGACGCACTCCGGGCTCCGATCCAGGGACGAAGCAGCGGAAGACTGGGACCGGGAGACCAGCAGCACGACGGTGTGCGTATGGTGGAGAAACAATTCCGAGGCGCAACTCCAAACTTGGGAATCACGTGATCCTCGGAGAGAGAGAGAGAGAAAACTGTGTCTTTTAAAGGCCAGGGGTGCCCCTTTATATATAGGAGCAAGGGGGGTGCCCAACTTGCCAGGCTGGGGGTGTGGGACTAAACCCACAGCCCCAGCCGGCCAGCACCATGCGCCGGCCTAGGTGGGCCCCATGTGGCCCACCTAGGGCCGGCCGAACTCTCCCCTCCCTCATGGGGGGAACTTCCCCCCCTTCATGGGCCTCTTTGCCCAAAGAGGCCCATTAAGGGATTTTTGCCTTTAAAAATTCAGAAAAAATTAAAATAAAATATATTTAAGTATTAATTACACTAATTAATATTAAATACATATTACATAATTTGTTCTGGCTCCGAAAACTATTTCGTCGCTGCCCGATCTCCATCGGAACTTTCCCGGGACGTTCCCGGTCTCTCTTTTCCTATTTTTCTCTTCCGGTAAAATGTCGACTCCCCTTAAGCGTGCTACCCTAGCGGTTCGATTACCTCACCAGACATGATCGAGACTCCTCTCCGATCAATGACTAATTCGTGGACCTTGGATACCCAGAATTAATCCCTGCGAGATAACGAATACTTTTCCTTATCGAACCTGGACGTCTGAGTCTTAAACCTTTTGCCATGCGATACTTAGCGTGTCCGAGACTCGTTCATAGATATCTCCATACCTAGCTTGATCTCGTTATCGACACCGCTAACTTCTACTCGTCCATGATCTTATGTCCTGGTGACCCAGTCACACGCTTGCAAGCTCGTTTGACATAATCTCACCGAGTGGGCCCTAGAGTATCTATCCTGCTATGGGATTGGCAAATCCCGCTCTTGACCCCCCGTCTCAACATACTCCTATCCGACACCCGAGAGGGACACCTTTATTGTCACACTATGTAAGATATGACGTTGGATGCAATCAAAGTGTCTTCCAGGAATAGCAATAAGAGTAGGTCTCACGGTCGAAGGCGTAATGACTACGTCCTATAAATATTGGGTATGTCCATCACATCGTTCTACCAACGATATGACTTCATTGTCAAATAGACGCTATGTCACATGATCGGGAAACCTCGATCATCGATTGCACAATGAACCAGTCAAACAGAGGTTGCTGGGGACCTGGTTGTTTTAGGTATCACACGTGTATTAATGTTTCCGCTTAATACAGTTATAGCATGACACAAAAACGTATTATGAACAAATGAGATATGATAAATAAAACACTTTATTAATTGCCTCTAGGGCATATCTCCTACAGTCTCCCACTTGCACTAGAGTACAATTTAATCTAGTTACAACCTGGTAAAAGCCGGACACCCATAGCATCTTGGTGTTTCACGTGCTTGTCTAGCAGGAGAGGCTTCGTCAACGGGTCTGCCACATTCAGATCCGTATGTATTTTGCAAATCTTCACTTCACCTCCTTGTACGTACTGTCGTATCACATGGAAGCGTCGGAGTATGTGTTTGGCAGTCGAGTGAGACCTCGGTTCCTTCGCGTTAGCAATAGCACCCATGTTGTCGCAGTAGAGGGTCACGGGGTCTTGCGCGCTAGGGAACACTCCAAGCTCAATGATGAACTTCCTCAGCCACACAGCTTCATTCGCGGCTTCAGAAGCAGCAATGTACTCCGATTCCATTGTAGATTGGGCCACGATGGGTTGCTTCCCACTCCTCCAGCTCACAGCGCCTCCATTCACCTTGAACACATATCCTGTCTGTGACTTAGAGTCATCTGGGTCTGAGCAGAAACTTGCATCAACGTAACCTGTTACGCCAAGTTCTTCCTCACAGTCCCCATACACAAGAAACATTTCCTTTGTATGCTTGAGATTCTTAAGAATACTTTTAACAGCTACCCAACGTTCCTTTCCAGGATTACTTTGGAATCGGCTCGTCAAACTAAGAGCCAATGCTACATCAGGTCGAGTACTTAGCATGGCATACATGATCGATCCTATGGCTGAAGCATAAGGATGTTTAGTCATCGCGACTCTATCATGTTCCGTCATCGGACACTGTGCCTTGCTCAACACCTTATTCTTGACAATAGGCAGAGAACCCTTCTTTGCTCCATCCATATTGAACCGTTTCAGTATCTTGTCAATATAAGTACTCTGACTTAACGCTAATAGGCGTCTTGATCTATCACGATAGATTTTAATGCCTAAAACGTATGTAGCTTCTCCTAAGTCCTTCATTGAAAACTTACTGTTTAAATATTCCTTAACGCTATTCAGTAGTTCCACATTATCTCCTATCAGCAGTATATCATCAACATATAGTGCCAGGAACACAACTGAGCTCCCACTCATTTTCTTGTAAATGCAGGTCTCTTCTCTGTTCCGGACAAATCCAAAACCTTTGATCACCTCATCAAAGCGAAGATTCCAGCTCCGAGATGCTTGCTTCAGTCCATAAATGGAACGCTGAAGCTTGCATACTTTGCCAGCATTTCCTGGATCGACAAAACCTTCAGGTTGTACCATATACAATTCTTCCTCAATGTTGCCATTTAGGAACGCTGTTTTGACATCCATTTGCCATATCTCATAGTCATAATATGCGGCAACTGCTAGCAAGATCCGAATAGACTTTAGCATCGCTACCGGTGAAAAAGTTTCATCGTAGTCAATTCCATGAACTTGTCGGAAACCTTTTGCGACAAGCCGAGCTTTATAGACGGTCACATTACCATCAGCATCAGTCTTCTTCTTAAAAATCCATTTATTCTCGACGGCCTTGCGCTCTTCGGGAATCTCTACCAAAGTCCACACTTTGTTATCGTACATGGATCCTATTTCGGATTTCATGGCTTCAAGCCATTTCTCGGATTCAGGACTAGCCATAGCCTCTTTGTAGTTCGTAGGTTCGTCTTGTTCAATCAACATGACGGTGCAAACCATGTTGCCATACCATTCAGGGGCGACCCGAGATCTCCCTGACCTACGAGGTAGAATAGCACCCTCGACATCTTCTCCCACTCCATCTGTGGAGGACGGTTCCGGAACAGCTTCCGTTGCGCCACTCTGTATTTCGAGTTCAGGATCAACGATCTCGTCGAGGTCTATTTTCCTCCCACTTACTCCTTTGGCGAGAAACTCTTTCTCCAGAAAGGTACCGTTCTTCGCGACAAACGTTTTGCCCTCAGCTTGGTTGTAGAAGGTGTATCCTATGGTTTCCCGCGGATACCCTACAAAGACGACTTTCTCCGATTTCGGTTCGAGCTTGTCGGGCTGTAGTTTCTTAACATACGCCTCACAACCCCAGACCTTCAGGAACGACAGCTTAGGCTTCTGGCCATACCAGACCTCATACGGTGTCGTTGCTACGGATTTGGACGGAGCCCTATTTAAAATGAATGCGGCTGTTTCTAACGCGTACCCCCAAAAAGACACAGGCAAGTCGGTAAGAGACATCATAGATCGGACGCTATCCAGTAGAGTGCGATTACGCCGCTCAGACACACCGTTGCGTTGCGGCGTTCCAGCCGGCGTAAGCTGCGGCACGATGCCACAGGCCTTCAGATGTGTGCCAAACTCAAAACTCAAATATTCGCCACCACGATCGGATCGGAGGTGCTTGATTTTCTTGTTGAGTTGATTTTCAACTTCACTTTGAAATTCTTTGAACTTTTCAAATGTTTCAGACTTGTGTTTCATCAAATAGATATACCCATATCTACTCAAGTCATCGGTGAAGGTGACAAAATAACGATAACCATTGCGTGTCGATACGCTCATTGGTCCACACACATCTGTATGTATGACTCCCAACAAGTTCGACGCCCGTTCCATGAAACCATTGAACGGTGTCTTGGTCATCTTGCCCATGAGGCATGGTTCGCATGTGTCGAGGGATCCAAAATCCAACGAGTCTAGAAGTCCATCGGCATGGAGTTTCTTCATGCGCCTTATACCAATATGACCGAGACGGCAATGCCACATATACATGGCGGTATCGCTACTAAGTTTAATTCTCTTGGCATCTATGCTATGAATGTGAGTACTACGATCGAGATTCAACAAGAATAAACCATTACTCTCGGGAGCGTTAACATAAAAGATATCATTCATATAAATAGCACAACCACTTGATACTGATTTGAACGAATATCCGTCTTGCAACAAGCAAGACCCACTGATTATGTTTACACTCAAGGACGGTACAAAATAACATTTATTGAGGACCAAAACTAATCCCGACGGTAGATGTAGACGGAGTGTGCCGACAGCCACCACGTCAACTCTTGATCCGTTGCCGACGCGCATCGTCACCTCGTCCTTTCCCAGGCGCCAGTTATTCCGCAACTCCTCCTGAGAGTTACATATATGAGCAACAGAACCAGTATCAAATACCCAGGTATTGCTACGGGCGCAGGTTAGGTACACATCAATAACATGTATATCAAATATACCTTTCTCTTTTCCGACAATCTTGCCGGCCTTCTTATCTTCTAGATACTTGGGGCAGTTGCGCTTCCAGTGACCATCCCCCTTGCAGTAGAAGCACTCCACGCCAGGTTTGGGGCCAGGTTTGTTAGCCTTAGGCTTGGCAACACGCTTGCCATCCTTCTTAGACTTCCAGTTCTTCCTGCCCCTGCCGCCAGATTTCTTAAAATCGACGGTCTTGTTGACCATCAACAGCGTGTGCTCCTTCTTGATTTCCACCTCAGCAGTCTTGAGCATCACGAACACCTCACCCAGGGACTTAGCCATGCCCTGCATGTTATAGTTCATGACGAAGCCTTTGTAGCTAGGGGGCAACGATTGCAGCACCCTATCAATCGCCAGCTCATCAGGAATCTTGCATTCCAGAGCGTTCATGCGTTGAACGTAGCCAGACATTTTGACCACGTGCTCGCTCACACTGCTGTGCTCTTCCATCTTGGCTGAGAAAAAGAGCTCAGAAGCTTCATATCTCTCAGCCTTAGCCTGCGGCGCAAAGACAGCCTTGAGATCAGAAATTATCTCGAAGGCACTCATCCTCTCAAAGCGCTTCTGGACAAAAGAGGAATCATCCGACTTGGTCTGGAAGACCTTCTTCTCATCATCGGAGGCATTATCTGCCGGGGGGTCACCCAGAGGGCCTTCAAGGACATAGGCCACCCTATGGGGAGAGAGGAGGATCCTCAGGTTGCGGAACCAGGCCATGAAGTTTGACCCATTGGTTTTAAGCTTCTCTTTCTCAAGGAACAGGCCTAAGTTAAAGGTGGGGCGAGACATCTACAATGGAATTTGCAAAATATAAGACTTTGTTCATAAAAGTTTTGAGTTCAAGTATTTTTGAAAATAACTATAAGAACTCCCACTCAAACGAATATCCCTCTCATCGCTAGAGTGATTACATGATCCTAATTCGTTATGCAACCCCTCATCATCAGAGCCGGCAACACAACTTCAAAGGTAGACATCGGAATGTCAATCACAACATCTTTGTGACTCATGCTCGACCTTTCGGTCACCTTGTTCCGAGGCCATGTCTGTACATGCTAGGCTCGCCATAATAACCTTCAACGTAAATGCTCGTGCAACGTGGCTTACACCCACTGTATGCGAACGACGATATGTCTGACACCCGATCATCACGGCCTGCCTCATAACGTAGAACTTTCTTGGTGGTGCACGTCGAAGGGAGAACACAATTGGTATTTTGGAGGGATCATCTTATATTACTACCGCCGTGTAACTAATATATACTATATATACATATATACACAATATAAGATGCACTCAAAACATCAAATGTAATGCGACGTGATATGGCCCCTTGCGCCGATGGTCTCCTTCGCGCCAGCAGTTCATAAACAATTTAATAAACCTACCTTGACCATATCACATAGCCCCTGCAAAATAAAGTTAGACGCTTCTACTTGATCTTTTGCATATTTTACGTGGCTTGGGGCTTGTCGTAAATAGAACCGCTTCATACCTACGAACCTATGACCACAACAACGATCAAATAATTGCATATTTATATATCCCTTTCGGGCCCTCCATTGAAAATGCAAAGCCAACTAAAGAGAGAGAGACAGACACCCGCCAGCCACATATACGGAACCAGCCGTATGTCAGTAGTGGAACCAGTCTCGCGTAAGCGTACGCGTAAGGTCGGTCCGGGCCGCTTCATCAACTCAATGCCGCCGACATTGCAAGTGCACGCGAGAGGGTAGCAAATAATATGAACGATGCCCCCGTGCAGAACACGGGTTCAACTAGCGCATAGCTATATCTACGCATAGATCGGCTCTGATACCACTGAAGGGGATCGCAGCAGAAAACAAAAAATTTCCTAACAGCGATAACCTAAAACCAGCCAGAATCTATACTATGCAGATATAGTAATACGCAGGGGGGTCTTCGCACATACCTCTTGAAGACCGAAAGCGGAGATTACGCTCCCGCACAAGCGTTGTCGATGAAGCCGACGAAGACTTCGATGCCGTGTAGAGGAAGCAGACCTCTAGCACCACAAGTGTGATGCCTCGCAGGGAGTCACACACGTACGGTGAAGCCGACGCACTCCGGGCTCCGATCCAGGGACGAAGCAGCGGAAGACTGGGACCGGGAGACCAGCAGCACGACGGTGTGCGTATGGTGGAGAAACAATTCCGAGGCGCAACTCCAAACTTGGGAATCACGTGATCCTCGGAGAGAGAGAGAGAGAAAACTGTGTCTTTTAAAGGCCAGGGGGTGCCCCTTTATATATAGGAGCAAGGGGGGTGCCCAACTTGCCAGGCTGGGGGTGTGGGACTAAACCCACAGCCCCAGCCGGCCAGCACCATGCGCCGGCCTAGGTGGGCCCCATGTGGCCCACCTAGGGCCGGCCGAACTCTCCCCTCCCTCATGGGGGGAACTTCCCCCCCTTCATGGGCCTCTTTGCCCAAAGAGGCCCATTAAGGGATTTTTGCCTTTAAAAATTCAGAAAAAATTAAAATAAAATATATTTAAGTATTAGTTACACTAATTAATATTAAATACATATTACATAATTTGTTCTGGCTCCGAAAACTATTTCGTCGCTGCCCGATCTCCATCGGAACTTTCCCGGGACGTTCCCGGTCTCTCTTTTCCTATTTTTCTCTTCCGGTAAAATGTCGACTCCCCTTAAGCGTGCTACCCTAGCGGTTCGATTACCTCACCAGACATGATCGAGACTCCTCTCCGATCAATGACTAATTCGTGGACCTTGGATACCCAGAATTAATCCCTGCGAGATAACGAATACTTTTCCTTATCGAACCTGGACGTCTGAGTCTTAAACCTTTTGCCATGCGATACTTAGCGTGTCTGAGACTCGTTCATAGATATCTCCATACCTAGCTTGATCTCGTTATCGACACCGCTAACTTCTACTCGTCCATGATCTTATGTCCTGGTGACCCAGTCACACGCTTGCAAGCTCGTTTGACATAATCTCACCGAGTGGGCCCTAGAGTATCTATCCTGCTATGGGATTGGCAAATCCCGCTCTTGATCCCCCGTCTCAACATACTCCTA
Source organism: Poa annua (assembly GCA_026929855.1). Taxonomy (NCBI): domain Eukaryota; kingdom Viridiplantae; phylum Streptophyta; class Magnoliopsida; order Poales; family Poaceae; genus Poa; species Poa annua. Next base: position 62,338,550 of record CM049434.1, read on the forward strand.
TCCGACACCCGAGAGGGACACCTTTATTGTCACACTATGTAAGATATGACGTTGGATGCAATCAAAGTGTCTTCCAGGAATAGCAATAAGAGTAGGTCTCACGGTCGAAGGCGTAATGACTACGTCCTATAAATATTGGGTATGTCCATCACATCGTTCTACCAACGATATGACTTCATTGTCAAATAGACGCTATGTCACATGATCGGGAAACCTCGATCATCGATTGCACAATGAACCAGTCTAACAGAGGTTGCTGGGGACCTGGTTGTTTTAGGTATCACACGTGTATTAATGTTTCCGCTTAATACAGTTATAGCATGACACAAAAACGTATTATGAACAAATGAGATATGATAAATAAAACACTTTATTAATTGCCTCTAGGGCATATCTCCTACACTTTAGCCATCTTGATCTGGTGGTAACCAGAGAAGGCGTCCAGGAAACAGAGGAGGTCGCAGCCAGCGGTGGAGTCCATGATCTGGTCTATCCTCGGCATGGGGTATGGGTCCTTGGGGCAGGCCTTGTTGACATCGGTGTAGTCGATGCAGAGTCGGCCTCCTCCAGCGGGTTTAGGGACAACCACGCCGTTGGAGAGCCAAGTGGGGTGCGCGACTTCGCGGACGACTTTCGCCGCCTTTAGTTTCTCTACTTCCTTGACGATGAAAGCTTGCTTCTCGGGGGCTTGCTTGCGTGCCTTTTGCTTGACGGGGCGTGCGTCTGGACACACGGCTAAGTGGTGCTCGATCACCTCCCTTGGTACACCGGACATATCTGACGGAGTCCATGCGAACATGTCAGAGTTTGCCCGAAGGAAGGCGACGAGCGCGCTTTCCTATTTGGGAGGCAGGGCAGCGCCTATGGTGACGCTAGCCCCCGAGCCTTCAGCCCCCGAGCTGATGGTGTCCAGCGACACCTTCTTCGTGGCAGCTTGCTCCTGAGAGAACACTTGCTTCTTCTTCTTGGGCCTCTCGAAGGGCTCCATGTCCTCGTCAGCCGGGAATGCCATGGCAGCTGCCTTGTAGGCGCTCTCGACAGCACGCGTGGCGTCCAGGATATGACCGTGGATGGCGATGGTGCCAGCGCTGCCGGAGATCTTGACCATGTTGTAGGCATGGTGCGTGACGGCCATGAACTTAGCGAGGGCGGGGTAGCCGAGGATGGCGTTGTACGGCAGGCCGATGTGGGCGACATCGAAGTCGATCAGCTCTGTGCGATAGTTCTTCTGCGTGCCGAAGGTGACGGCTAGCCGGACCTGGCCCAGTGGTTCGATGGAACCGCTGGTGACCCCTGTGAACGTCCTGGAGGGCATAAGCCACTCGTAGGGCACCTGAAGCGTCTCGAAGGTCTCGACAGAGATGACGTTCAGGCCAGCCCCCCCATCAATGAGCGTCTTGGAGACGGTGATGTTGTTGATGGTGGGGGAGCAGACCAGGGGGAGGGTTCCAACAGTCTTGGTCGACTTGGGGTGGTCCTTGGCGTCGAAAGCGATGGTGTACTGGGACCACTTGAGGGGCCTGGAGGTCTCGGTGCTCGGCAGCGCGGCGTTGAGCTCGCGGGCGAACTGCTTGAACTGGTTGTTCGACTTGGGTGCCTGAGCCCCGCCGAGGATGCAGGCCATAGCCCCTCTCGGGGCCTGGTAGCCTCCGTCCTCCTCGTCAGGGAGATTGTTGTTCTTCTCGGCGGCGTTGGCCTGAGTGCCTTGCGGCCTCTGGTAGTTGTCACCGCGTCCGCCTCTGCTGTCGCGGCGGTAGCCGTGGCCTCTGCCGCGGTTCCCGCTGCCTTCACCTCGCTCGCGCTCCCTGCTCAGCCTCTTGAGGTCAAAGCAGTCGTCTGTGGCGTGGCCGCGCCTGTTGTGGTAGACGCAGAAGGGGCGGTGGTCCGCCTCCTTGTCGCCAGGCTCAGGGGAGCTTTTGCAGGCGCTCTTGGCGGCTGGCTCTGCCGCCAGGACAGCAGTGGTCTTGCGCTTAGTCTCCTCGCGCTTCTTGTGGCTCTTGGAGCCCTCAGCCTGGTCGTCCCCTCGCTGGCTCATCTTGACGAAGAGGTGTCCCTCCTCGGCCTTGGCGCACTTGTCCGCGAGGTCGAACAGCTTCACCACAGAGGTGAGCTTGTCGTGGATGCCCAGCTTCTCAAGCATCCTGCGGTTGGTGACGCCCTCCCGGAAGGCGGCGATGACTTGAGTGTCGGGGATGTTCGGGATCTTGTTGCGCACTTGGCTGAAGCGCTGGATGTACTTGCGGTGTAACAGCCCAAGGTTTAAAACCTGCAAACCACTGTAATTTTTCCACTTTTGTGTAATTGCATCATGGCATACATCTCAACTTGCTACTAGTATGAACATTACCACTCACTACTTTGAATCTTGGATATTTGTCAAGGAAGTCCCAAGGGTTCCAAATATTACATTTGCTTTGTCTCCAAATAATTAAAGTGGCAACTTATGGAAATATCAACAAAATGCCCTTTTTAACACCTATGAACAAAAGTGCACCAAACCATTTTATTTTGAGGAGCCAATTTTTGTGGTGCCTCTACATGGTATGGGGAAGCCCCCTGAATTTTCTCAGATTTTTCTAAAGTGTTTAACTGCCCCAATATAATCAAAACAGAGCACTGAATTTAAAAAGAAATAGAAAAGGGCCTCTATGTAATGGGGAAGGACCTGTTTGTGATGGAGTAATAAATCGGGCAGGGGGTTTTTCAGAAAAATGTCGTCTCCTTCCTCTGTAGCGACCGAGCTCGCCGTTCCCGCCGCGCCTCGTCGCCGTGTCGAGCTCCCCTGCGCCGCGCCCAGGCCCCCCCCCCTTCCTCTGTTGCCCTGCGAAGAGGATAAGGAGGCCACCCGCGCTGCTCTCTCTCTCCCTCCCCCAGATATTTCCCTCTGCTCCTCCCCCGCCATGGCCGAACCCTAGAAGAGCTCCGCCGCCGCATCGCCGTCGTTGCAGACCACCTAGAGCCTAGCCAGGACCCGCCCTAGCTTCGCCGTGACGCCTGCTCCCTCTCCACCAACTGGATTGTACCGGGGAGCTCGGGATCGATCGCTCCGTCTGCTTCTTCCCCGACTCCGGCCGCCGCGCCTCGAACACGCTCGCCGCCGCCACAGACCTCCTCCCTCTCCTCCGAGTAGCCGCACGCATCGAGGGTGAGCTGGCGCGCGCCCTGGACATCCTCTCTCCCTCCCTCTAGCTCTAGCTCGCCGTGCCCGTGCAGCTCCGCCGTAGCCGTAGCTCTCCTCCGCCACCGCGGGTCGCCGGAGCATTTCCCGGCGACCTCTTGGTCCGTAGCTCCGCCACGGAGTTCCCCGCTCCCGTGCGCGTCGAGCGCACCCGTCCGCGTGATCCCTAGCGTCGTAGAACGCCGTATCCGTGCGCCTCGCCGCCGGCGACCACCACGGCCGTGCGCGCCGGCGTGCGCTGACCGCCGGGTCCCACGCGCCAGTGACCCAGATCCCGCCCGCAGCTGACGTGGACGCCACCCTGGCCCCTGGCCCGCGCATCAGTGGCTCGGGTTAGCCTCTGCCTCGGTGAAAAACGTCCGGGCTAATTTCCTGCGATTTAATAAAAAGACAGAAAATGGTTAAAACTTCCAAAAATTCATAACTTTCAAAATACTTATCCAAATTTAGCAAATAATATACCAAAATGCTCAGAAAAATAAATGCTATCTAATAGAATGGTTTGCATTTCCATTACTGATACTGTATTTTTCTGTTTTGCTAAAATGAAGAAAGGGGTAGAAATAAAAAGGTGTAGTTTAAATTTATAAAAATTCCTCAAATTGCTAGAATGGTACCCTCTAAGTAAAAATGCTAATAAGCACTGGTTCTACACATTCAAAATCATTTCCAGCATGTTACCTAAATTAAAAGGGTAAGGGGGCATAAAAACAAATAGGAAAATATATCTCCTATCTCGTTGAATATTTATTCCTAGCATTCCATCTACATGTCATATAATTGTTATAATAATTCAGTGCATTAAAATGCCATGCCATCATGTGTTTGCGCATTGCACATGAATTGTCTGTATTGATTGTGTTCCTTCCGGTGTTTTATACATCGATAGATCAAGGAGACGGGGTTTCGCCACATTACCCCGACGATCAGTATTACCCACCTGCTGAGCAAGGCAAGCGTGATCCCCACCCTCTTGCATATCTTATCCTATTTTATGCAAATTATTTTTCTCCACTATAATATTGCATGCGGTTCCAAATGTCAATTTGATTGGATTAGAGTATCCTAAAGTTGCATTCAGTTACCGAAGCCATTACCTGTTTTCCCTCCTATTATCCATAGGATTGTGTTGATGGCCTGAATTGATTAACTATGCTAATTGTTGCTTAGCCATGCTTAGTTACTGCTTAGTGGCCCGATGGATATTCATGTTGGATCAGTTGTGGAATTTCCGCGGATGATGGTGGAGAAATGGTGGTAATAACTAATAAAATGCTAAAAGGTGGGAATGAGAGGCCACATGGTATGTGGTGGGTTGTCTCGTTCTCGCCGCCTAAGTGCAAGTTCTCCCCTTCGAGCCAAGTTGAGCGTGCTACCATGCGTGGGCATATGGAACCTCGTCGACCGACTAACTTGTGGCGGACTAGCCGAGGGTCCTCTAGTTTGGTTTTCCATTTGCGCGTGTGTCGAGATGGTGGCCAAGACTGAGATGAGGATGATGGTGGTAGGAAAATGAGTGGCCGCGGGGCAGGGTGTTGGAGGCACTGAACTTGTCCTACGGTCACTGATGATCCTTGGTTAGTCCAAGGCGAGGTAAAGGTCGTAGCCGCTCCCACCCAGCCGGCTTTCCCCGGAAGAGAGCTAAATGATCAGGCAATGGGTCGGACGGTACGCATGGATAAGTAGCTGGGAGGTCCCTCGGGAACCTGGCGACTTTCACATTGTACACCCCCTGCAGGGATAAATCTTTTCGAAAAGCCGTGTCCACGGTTAAGGACGACCTGGTGACGAATTCAGGGATCATAGAATAACTTTAACGGAATGACTAAAAACTGGGTACTAAAGGTACCACTCACGATTGTAAGGTTGACTTCCTCGAGGGTGATTCGGGGAGGTGCCTTTGATGAACAGGTACAGTGGTGGATGATGAGTAAGTGAATCAAAAGAAAAGAGTTACTTCTTACCTCTCTTTTAAAATATTCTGATAGTCGATGCCTTGGAGTCAGATTTTAAGAATAAAAGCAGCTTTACGCAAAACAGCCATAAAACCTTGAGAGCCAATCATAGAGCAATAGCTCAAAATCTTGTTGAGTTCGTCGAACTCACCCTTGTTTATTTTTGTTTCAGAGGAGGACTTTACCTACCCCGAAGGTGGGTTCTATGTTGACATCGACGAGTAGTCTGGGGTTCCCGGGTGGCAGCCTGGGGCAACTAGGAACCAGCTGGCACGGGATTGTTTATCTGTAGGCCTCTTAGGCCATATTTGGATCTTGTTGTTTAGAACAACTTAAATTGCTTCCGCTTGATGTAATGTTGGGTCTGTGACCTCTGCGTGTAATATTTGCTATCTTTCCCTACTAAGAGTTGAACTATATATTATCTTGAGTCGTAGGGTCTGTCATGTGCCAGGTGTTCCGGTGTCTTAGTCTCTTTATTATACTTTGAGGGCTATGCTTTGGATATGGCATGATCGAAGGGTTGTGTGGCCGATGATCCATGCCGAGCACGCCTGCCGATGTTTACTCGGCCTGGGAGTGGTAACCCCAGTAACCTTCGATTATGTAGCATGACCACCGACACATAGCATCACTGTATAATTTATGGATTGGGGCATTACATCTTGGTATCAGAGCAGTACCGCCTGTAGGAAACCCTTCTACTGGTCGACGTTGAGTCTAGTGTTTGTGAAAATATTTTTAACCTAAAAATGAGTTGTGAAAACCATCTTAGGATTCTTTTTACTCCTTATCTGGTTACCCTCTAATCTCGGAGCAATCTTACCTCTATTTGTTTTGAGCCTTATCACGTGTCGCTTCCGCTGCGCATGACTTGTCGTACAAGTGGGGTACGCTTACTCGCCTTGGGTTCTAGGGCGCGTGGCGACCAGCTTTTGGGGCTCCCGTCCCTGTGTTTGTTCTCAGGATCATTTTCCTTGCTGTGCCAAGTCTCTACCCGAGTTCTATTTTCATTCCTGAATCTAGAGTCTCCGTACCTGACATTGGAATTATTCTTGCTACAGATGACTGGTTCGGGCTTGGTTGTTCGCCTCACTCGATGTGAGGGCGTCCGAGGGTTCCCCGCCTTGTTTGCCGCAGCTTTGGCCAGCCAGGGTTGTAGGTGGTACCCGGAGTACACGGTGTATGAGGAGTATGTACCGTACAGCCAAGCGCAGTTCTTCTGTAAGGTGCGCGTGCTCAACGACGAGGGTCGCGTTGAGAACGTAGCTGGAGGCGTGGGCATGACCGTGGAGCAGGCGGTTCAGGAGGCCGCGTATAACGGCCTCTCTATTTACCGCAGCTATTGTCCGTACCTCGCTAACCAGGCGTCGGATTTCTGCCACTTCCCAGCTGCCGGCGACAGTACGTCAGGTGTCTACCGAGCTGTTTACAGCAGCGGCGAGTTTGAGTCGGACAGCAGGCACCGAGCACTGATTGAGCTAGTCCGAGCGTTGGACCGTCGAGCCCGGCAGTGGTACCTTTATGCTGTCTCGGCCCGCGCAAGCCACCGTGCTACGCTGATGAGTGTGCGCCCGTATGTCATGGATGGGACGCTTCCTCCCACCCTGCTTCGCTCACTCCCGTTGGAGGAGCTGCCTCCCGACGTTCGCAGTCCGGGAGTTGGTGGCGTAACCCCGCCTACAGGACCTCACCGAGACCCGAGGCTCACTGCACTCGAGTCGCCGTATGGCAACCAGCCAGCCAGTGCGCGCCGCTTCCACACTCCCCCGGCGCCCCTTGCTGAGGACGTCACGGCGTACTACTAGCCGCGTGTGTTCACCAGTAGATGCTCGAGTAATTGTGCCTTCCTGCGAGTTGTGCCAATACTCCCTTGCTTGTATCTCTGGAGCCTAGAGCAGTAGAGCTCGTTACGTAACAGACTCGCCAGTTTCAATCTTCTAGTTTCCATTCAGTGTAATATGTATGAGGCTTGTACCTCTCTCTCATCGAACTATGGCTTGTACTAGAACCAGTATCTCAGTACTCAGTTTCCTCTATGCATCCGCCTAATGATGTGCAATGGTGTCCTATCTGTTGTTATTATCAGTTCCGCTGTCCCTATTTTGTGTAAAATGGTGACACGACGGAATTCTAACCGTGTCCTTGTCAATATCCAGAATGGTGGGCCCTCGCCGTGGCGGAGATTTACCGCCACCACCCACAATGGCGGAGGTCCTCCTGTTTATGGAGGAGAACCGCGTGCGCAGCGACCGACTCCTCGAGCAGTTGGTGCACCAAGGGAACCGGAGGAACAGCGAGTGTACAAATCTCACTGAGTTCCTGCGATCCCAGCCACCGTCCTTCTCCGATGCTAAGGAGCCTCTGGACGCCGATGACTGGCTGCGTGCACTGGAGCGCAAGTTCGCTGCCCTGCATGTTCCTGCTGTGGAACAAGTCAACTTCGCCACTTACTTGTTGGCGGGCGCAGCGGGCGCGTGGTGGGAAAGCCACCAAGCAATGTTCGCTGCTGGGCATGTTTTCACTTGGGAGGAATTCCGCACTGCCTTCCGCGCTGCATACATCCCCAAGCCCATCATGGACATGAAGAGAAGGGAGTTCCTGGACTTGCATCAGGGTCGGATGGATATTCCAGCCTTTGGTCATGAATTCAGCCGTCTCTCCCGTTATGCCCCTCGGGATGTGACTAATGATGCGGATAAGCAGGAGTTGTTCCGCAAGGGACTAAATCCAAGGCTCCGTTATGAGCTGCTGCCCTTCACGTTCCCGAGCTACCAGGAACTATACAACCAGGCTCTCACCCTGGAACAGGGTAGGAAGGAAATGGAGGCCACTAAGAGGCCACTGCAGGGAGATCATCAGAGCTCCTCGGCTTCTGACAGCAAGAAGCGTAGGGTTTTTGTGCCCTATAGCTCCGTGCCCCGTCCTCCGTTTGTGCCAAGGACCTCGGGATACAGGCCACCTCTGCCGCGCCCTCCTACTCCGAGAATGGGCTCGGGCGGAAGTGGTTATCGTCCTCAACTCCCTGCGCCACCGACAAGCACCTGCTACAGCTGTGGCCAGCCTGGCCACTATTCCAGGGAGTGCCCTAGGAAGGCGCCACCACCATCCTCTGCCATGCCCGTAGCCAAGACGGGTACGGCTAACCGTGGTCGCATGAACCACGTCACTGTTGAAGACGTGGAGGAGGACCCCAGTGTTCTCATGGGTACGCTTCGAATTCATGCAGCTCTAGCTACCGTACTGTTTGATTCGGGAGCATCACATTCATTCATTTCGGTAGCATTTGCACAACAAAACGATATACCGTTTGAAGAGTTGGAAACACCGTTAATGGTCACCAGCCCGGGTACTCGTTGGCAAACCAAAAGAGTGACCCCCGAAGTCCAAATTAATATAGGCTCATTCCCCTTCCCGTATCCGCTGATAGCTTTCAACTCAACCGGCTTTGATGCCATCTTGGGCATGAATTGGCTAGGGAAGTACAAGGCTAACCTCAACTGTGCCGCCAGAACCATCACCGTGACCACCTCTTCCGGCGATACCGTGGAGTATTGGTCTGCACAGTCAAGACCTCCATCTTCATCCATGCCCAACTCACCAGAGTTCCTCCTTTGCCTTATGGAAGGCTTATCCCCTCCTGAAATCCAAGACATCCATGTTGTGTGCGACTTCCCGGATGTGTTCCCGGAGGAATTGCCTGGCATGCCACCTGATCGAAGTGTGGAGTTTGTCATAGAGTTGCTTCCCGGTACTGCGCCGATTGCCAAAAAGCCCTACCGAATGCCGGTGGAGGAGTTGGCGTTGTTAAAGGAGCAAATTGATGAACTGTTAGCGAAAGAGTTCATTCAGCCGAGCAGTTCACCTTGGGGTTGTCCCGTACTCTTTGTCAAGAAGAGAGATTCTACCGTGCCTCGACTAGTCTCAGACTACAGGCCGTTAAATGCGGTGACAATCAAAAACAAGTACCCTATTCCTCGCATCAATGATCTGTTGGATCAACTAGCGGGTGCAACGGTATTTTCCAAGATGGACCTGAGATCAGGGTACCATCAGATCAAAATCCGAAAGCAGGATATTCCAAAGACGGCCTTTGTTACTCGCTATGGCTCATATGAGTATACTGTTATGTCCTTTGGTCTCACTAATGCCCCTGCGACGTTCATGAGGCTCATGAACTCCGTCTTCATGGATTATCTCGACAAGTTCGTCGTCATATACATCGATGACATCCTCGTCTACTCCAAAACCGATGAAGAGCATGCCGAGCATCTTCGCTTGGTTCTGACACGTCTTCGAGAACACCGCCTCTATGCCAAGTTCTCCAAGTGTGAGTTTTGGTTGGATAATCTTGTCTTCCTTGGACATGTGATATCCGCAAGTGGAGTGGCTGTCGTTCCCGACAAGATTCAATCTATCATGGATTGGGTAACTCCCATGTCTGTCAAGGACATCCGAAGCTTCCTCGGATTGGCAGGTTACTACCGCCGATTCATCGAAGGGTTCTCCAAAATAGCCAAGCCTCTGACTGACCTTCTTAAGAAGGATACAAAGTTCGTATGGACGGACAAGGCTGAAGAGAGCTTCAAAACTCTAAAGGCTAAACTCACTACTGCTCCTGTGCTTGCCCTGCCGGACGCAAGCAAGGATTTCGTGGTCTTCTGTGACGCCTCTCTGCAAGGCTTGGGCTGTGTGCTAATGCAAGATGGCCATGTAGTGGCATATGCCTCTCGCCAATTGAAGCCACATGAGCAAAATTACCCAACTCATGATTTAGAGCTTGCCGCTGTGGTTTATGCTCTGAAGCAATGGAGACCATACCTGTTTGGTAACCGTTGCGAGATTTACTCAGATCACAAGAGCCTGAAATACCTTTTCACGCAGCCGGATCTAAATCTCAGGCAAAGACGCTGGTTGGAGTTAATCAAGGACTATGATGTGAGTCTGAATTACCAACCCGGCAAGGCGAACGTCGTGGCTGACGCGCTAAGTCGAAAAGCTTATAGCAACAACCCAATGATTGAGAAGGCTCAACCGGCTCTCCATGAAGAGTTCGCCCGTTTGAACCTGGAGATTGTCCCTTCTGGCTACCTCGCAAATCTGGAAATCAAATCTACTCTGGTGGACCAGATAAAAGAGGCGCAGAAACTAAATACTGGCATTCTGAATATCAAGAAGAACATTGCTATTGGAAAAGCCAAATGTTTCTTGGAGAATGAAGCGGGAATCGTGTACTTTGGTGACCGTCTGGTGGTACCAAAGGAACAGAATCTGAGGGAGCTAATCCTCAAAGAAGCTCATGATTCTCCTCTCTCTATTCATCCGGGTAGTACTAAAATGTACCAAGACCTCCGACCACTATTCTGGTGGACTCGGATGAAAAGAGAAATCGCCAAGTATGTTGCTGAATGCGACACCTGTCGTCGTGTCAAGGCTGAACATCAAAGGCCTGCTGGCACTCTTCGCCCCATTGCAATCCCAGAATGGAAATGGGATGAGATCGGTATGGACTTTATTACGGGTCTGCCTAAGTCTCCCACAGGCAACGATGCCATTTGGGTAATCATCGACCGACTATCCAAGGTGGCTCACTTCCTCCCGGTGCGTGTCGACATCACCGCTGCTAAGCTGGCTGACCTATATGCTTCCCGGATTGTCGTACTTCACGGTGTTCCCAAGAAGATAATTACTGATCGTGGCAGCTTGTTCACCTCCAGGTTCTGGACGAGTTTCCAGCAAGCCATGGGAACCCGCCTCAACTTCAGCACCGCTTTCCATCCCCAGACTGATGGTCAGACCGAAAGGGTGAACCAAGTTCTAGAGGACATGCTTCGAGCTTGTGTAATCTCTTTTGGAAAGGGGTGGGAAAAATACCTTCCCTTCGCTGAGTTCTCCTACAACAATAGCTATCAAGCGAGTCTGGGTATGGCCCCATTCGAGGTTCTGTATGGAAGAAAATGCCGAACTCCGCTAAATTGGTCCGAGACCGGAGAGAGGCAACTCCTGGGTCCGGACGTGATCAATGAAGCTGAGGAGACGGTGAGAATCATACGAGAGAATCTGAAGATTGCCCAGTCTAGGCAGAAGAGCTACTATGACAAGCATCATCAGGAGGTCCATTATGAAATTGGTGACAAGGCCTATCTCCGCGTCTCTCCACTTCGTGGTGTTCGTCGCTTTGGAATCAAGGGAAAGTTGGCCCCTCGTTTTGTTGGCCCTTTCACCATTTTGGCCAAACGAGGAGATCTATCCTATCAGCTCGAACTCCCTACCAACTTCCCGGATGTGCATGATGTGTTCCATGTATCCCAACTCCGCCGTTGTTTCAAGGATCCTATCAGTGGAGTCAATCATGAGGAGCTGGATATCCAGGCGGATCTCACCTATCGCGAGCATCCCATACGCATCCTGGATGAAGCAGAAAGGAAGACTCGGAACAAGACTACCAAGTTCTTCAAAGTTCAGTGGTCTCACCATTCCGAAGAAGAAGCTACATGGGAAAGAGAGTCTAGTCTTCGTGAGGAGTATCCCGACTTTCTTCCGCAACTTTAGAATCTCGGGACGAGATTCCTGTAAGGGGGGTAGAATTGTAACAGCCCAAGGTTTAAAACCTGCAAACCACTGTAATTTTTCCACTTTTGTGTAATTGCATCATGGCATACATCTCAACTTGCTACTAGTATGAACATTACCACTCACTACTTTGAATCTTGGATATTTGTCAAGGAAGTCCCAAGGGTTCCAAATATTACATTTGCTTTGTCTCCAAATAATTAAAGTGGCAACTTATGGAAATATCAACAAAATGCCCTTTTTAACACCTATGAACAAAAGTGCACCAAACCATTTTATTTTGAGGAGCCAATTTTTGTGGTGCCTCTACATGGTATGGGGAAGCCCCCTGAATTTTCTCAGATTTTTCTAAAGTGTTTAACTGCCCCAATATAATCAAAACAGAGCACTGAATTTAAAAAGAAATAGAAAAGGGCCTCTATGTAATGGGGAAGGACCTGTTTGTGATGGAGTAATAAATCGGGCAGGGGGTTTTTCAGAAAAATGTCGTCTCCTTCCTCTGTAGCGACCGAGCTCGCCGTTCCCGCCGCGCCTCGTCGCCGTGTCGAGCTCCCCTGCGCCGCGCCCAGGCCCCCCCCCCCTTCCTCTGTTGCCCTGCGAAGAGGATAAGGAGGCCACCCGCGCTGCTCTCTCTCTCCCTCCCCCAGATATTTCCCTCTGCTCCTCCCCCGCCATGGCCGAACCCTAGAAGAGCTCCGCCGCCGCATCGCCGTCGTTGCAGACCACCTAGAGCCTAGCCAGGACCCGCCCTAGCTTCGCCGTGACGCCTGCTCCCTCTCCACCAACTGGATTGTACCGGGGAGCTCGGGATCGATCGCTCCGTCTGCTTCTTCCCCGACTCCGGCCGCCGCGCCTCGAACACGCTCGCCGCCGCCACAGACCTCCTCCCTCTCCTCCGAGTAGCCGCACGCATCGAGGGTGAGCTGGCGCGCGCCCTGGACATCCTCTCTCCCTCCCTCTAGCTCTAGCTCGCCGTGCCCGTGCAGCTCCGCCGTAGCCGTAGCTCTCCTCCGCCACCGCGGGTCGCCGGAGCATTTCCCGGCGACCTCTTGGTCCGTAGCTCCGCCACGGAGTTCCCCGCTCCCGTGCGCGTCGAGCGCACCCGTCCGCGTGATCCCTAGCGTCGTAGAACGCCGTATCCGTGCGCCTCGCCGCCGGCGACCACCACGGCCGTGCGCGCCGGCGTGCGCTGACCGCCGGGTCCCACGCGCCAGTGACCCAGATCCCGCCCGCAGCTGACGTGGACGCCACCCTGGCCCCTGGCCCGCGCATCAGTGGCTCGGGTTAGCCTCTGCCTCGGTGAAAAACGTCCGGGCTAATTTCCTGCGATTTAATAAAAAGACAGAAAATGGTTAAAACTTCCAAAAATTCATAACTTTCAAAATACTTATCCAAATTTAGCAAATAATATACCAAAATGCTCAGAAAAATAAATGCTATCTAATAGAATGGTTTGCATTTCCATTACTGATACTGTATTTTTCTGTTTTGCTAAAATGAAGAAAGGGGTAGAAATAAAAAGGTGTAGTTTAAATTTATAAAAATTCCTCAAATTGCTAGAATGGTACCCTCTAAGTAAAAATGCTAATAAGCACTGGTTCTACACATTCAAAATCATTTCCAGCATGTTACCTAAATTAAAAGGGTAAGGGGGCATAAAAACAAATAGGAAAATATATCTCCTATCTCGTTGAATATTTATTCCTAGCATTCCATCTACATGTCATATAATTGTTATAATAATTCAGTGCATTAAAATGCCATGCCATCATGTGTTTGCGCATTGCACATGAATTGTCTGTATTGATTGTGTTCCTTCCGGTGTTTTATACATCGATAGATCAAGGAGACGGGGTTTCGCCACATTACCCCGACGATCAGTATTACCCACCTGCTGAGCAAGGCAAACGTGATCCCCACCCTCTTGCATATCTTATCCTATTTTATGCAAATTATTTTTCTCCACTATAATATTGCATGCGGTTCCAAATGTCAATTTGATTGGATTAGAGTATCCTAAAGTTGCATTCAGTTACCGAAGCCATTACCTGTTTTCCCTCCTATTATCCATAGGATTGTGTTGATGGCCTGAATTGATTAACTATGCTAATTGTTGCTTAGCCATGCTTAGTTACTGCTTAGTGGCCCGATGGATATTCATGTTGGATCAGTTGTGGAATTTCCGCGGATGATGGTGGAGAAATGGTGGTAATAACTAATAAAATGCTAAAAGGTGGGAATGAGAGGCCACATGGTATGTGGTGGGTTGTCTCGTTCTCGCCGCCTAAGTGCAAGTTCTCCCCTTCGAGCCAAGTTGAGCGTGCTACCATGCGTGGGCATATGGAACCTCGTCGACCGACTAACTTGTGGCGGACTAGCCGAGGGTCCTCTAGTTTGGTTTTCCATTTGCGCGTGTGTCGAGATGGTGGCCAAGACTGAGATGAGGATGATGGTGGTAGGAAAATGAGTGGCCGCGGGGCAGGGTGTTGGAGGCACTGAACTTGTCCTACGGTCACTGATGATCCTTGGTTAGTCCAAGGCGAGGTAAAGGTCGTAGCCGCTCCCACCCAGCCGGCTTTCCCCGGAAGAGAGCTAAATGATCAGGCAATGGGTCGGACGGTACGCATGGATAAGTAGCTGGGAGGTCCCTCGGGAACCTGGCGACTTTCACATTGTACACCCCCTGCAGGGATAAATCTTTTCGAAAAGCCGTGTCCACGGTTAAGGACGACCTGGTGACGAATTCAGGGATCATAGAATAACTTTAACGGAATGACTAAAAACTGGGTACTAAAGGTACCACTCACGATTGTAAGGTTGACTTCCTCGAGGGTGATTCGGGGAGGTGCCTTTGATGAACAGGTACAGTGGTGGATGATGAGTAAGTGAATCAAAAGAAAAGAGTTACTTCTTACCTCTCTTTTAAAATATTCTGATAGTCGATGCCTTGGAGTCAGATTTTAAGAATAAAAGCAGCTTTACGCAAAACAGCCATAAAACCTTGAGAGCCAATCATAGAGCAATAGCTCAAAATCTTGTTGAGTTCGTCGAACTCACCCTTGTTTATTTTTGTTTCAGAGGAGGACTTTACCTACCCCGAAGGTGGGTTCTATGTTGACATCGACGAGTAGTCTGGGGTTCCCGGGTGGCAGCCTGGGGCAACTAGGAACCAGCTGGCACGGGATTGTTTATCTGTAGGCCTCTTAGGCCATATTTGGATCTTGTTGTTTAGAACAACTTAAATTGCTTCCGCTTGATGTAATGTTGGGTCTGTGACCTCTGCGTGTAATATTTGCTATCTTTCCCTACTAAGAGTTGAACTATATATTATCTTGAGTCGTAGGGTCTGTCATGTGCCAGGTGTTCCGGTGTCTTAGTCTCTTTATTATACTTTGAGGGCTATGCTTTGGATATGGCATGATCGAAGGGTTGTGTGGCCGATGATCCATGCCGAGCACGCCTGCCGATGTTTACTCGGCCTGGGAGTGGTAACCCCAGTAACCTTCGATTATGTAGCATGACCACCGACACATAGCATCACTGTATAATTTATGGATTGGGGCATTACATGCGGAGAGTCTCATCCTTCTTCTGCACCACAGCGCGCAGGTCGTTGTGGGTGAGCGCGCGCTCGTACGTGCCCTTGAAGTTGGCGACGAACTGCTTGCAGAGCTCCTCCCATGAGTCAATGGAGTCCTCGGGCAGGTTGAGTAGCCAGGACAGCGCGGAGTCCCTGAGCGCGTGGGAGAACCAGTTGGCCATGACCTTGTCGTCTCCCCCCGCAGCCTGGATGGAGGTGGTGTAGAGCTGCAGGAACTCGAGGGGGTTGGTGGACCCGTCGAAGCCCTTGGGGAGGGCTGGCCTGAACTTCTGCGGCCAGACCACGCGACGCAGGGCGCGGGTGAAGGCCAGGCAGCCAGAGGCGTACGTGGCGATTCCTCCCTGGAGAGCTCTGCGGTTCTGCTGTCCAGCTTGGCCGAGCTCTTCGACGAGGCGGTTATGGAGGTCACGGCGGCGCTCCATGCCCACACGCGCGTCAGGCGCAGTGCGCTGCACGATCTGGCAGTCATGCGGCGAGGAAGCATGAGAGGGAGCTCTTTGTGCGGCAGCTGGAGGCGGTCCTGGCGGCGGCGGAGGCGCATCTGGTGCAGCCGTGCCCTCACGGCCAGAGTGATGGACCAGGGAGCGCGACGGAGCGGGGCGCGTGGTCGCGACGTCGACGAGGTGGTGGAGACGGTCCAGCCACTGGTCGTGGGCCTCAGCGCTAGGCCGGTAGTGTAGGAGCTCCTGGGCCATGAGTAGCGCGGTGTGCGGCGTGGGCTCCGGGCGTCCTTGAGAAGACGCGCTTTGGCGCCGCGACGGGTGCAAAGACTCAGCGTCGTCGTTGCGCTCCGGGGGAGCGTCCCTGTCATCGCGGTGGTCGCTGCCGTGGTACTCTTCGCTCTCCGGCTCCTCCACATGCGGGCCGGTGTTGGCGCGCTCGGCTGCACGAGGACGACCGCGGCGTCCACGAGTGGGAGCGGTGCCGGGCTCTGTGTGAGCCCGGTCAGCTGCGCGCCTGTTGGCGCGTGTCGTGCGGGTGTCCGCCATGACGCGGAAGCCGGCCGGAGGTTGAAGACGCGCCTCAGCCCCCTACCTGGCGCGCCAAATGTCGAGGTGTGATTCCCACGGAACAGGGATAACCACTCTCGGGGGAGAATTTCGTGAAGGGGACTGAACACGTTGGTCAACAACCTACGGCCGGCTCGGCGACGTTGCTCGTCGAGCCTGTGGAGGAACAGCACGACAGAGATGGAGTCCGGCCCGTACCCAGGTTCACGGCCCTCAAGGTGAGGTAAAACCGCTACTCCTGCCTGTCTGTATTGCCCTGCAGTAGGAACAGTACAACGAGCTTGCCGAGGGCTCTCGAGCGGCAATGCGGAGCTTGAAGGAGGGAGGATGAACCCTTCTTCCTCCTCGAGCTCGCTAAGCTTGGCTAGGCTATGACAGGGTGTACACGGGTAGGCGGTTCGTTTCTCGATCCCCTCCCTACGGTGGCGCTCCTGCTCCTTATATAGGCGCCCCGGGCCTCATCCCTGCGTTCTGCGCAGCGGAAGGGTTCCCACATGGCGACGAAGCGGAGGAGTGGGGTGCACCGCAGCTCGGGTGTCCATGGACTTGGTCCATGGTCGTAAAGCCTGCCTCCGTGGCAGGGCAGCTTTTGTCTTTGCAGAGCGGATAGCTGGTGCTGCAGAGGCCGTGGGGGTGCCCACGGTGACGTCGCCGTTGGAGCGTTGCGCCGGCCACCCGCTTTATCACCAAAGAGGAAAGCCTTGGTGGCGGCGCAGGGGACACAGCGCTTTGTTGACTCCTTTTATCACCAGAATGCCAACTGCGGCGCCGTCGTCATCGCGCGCAGACGCGCGCGTCACTCTGCGGCTGCTGCAGAGGCCATGTGCGCTCTGCAGCAGTTCCTTCGTGGCGAAGTATCCCCGCAGGGCTCGGGAGGCCCTGCCGAGGGAGTTGTGTTGACTTCTCCTCAAGGGAGGAAATCCTTCCCGGGAGGCGGCCTCAAGGGGAGCCCCTTCAGGCCCTTCGCTGCCCCCTCAAGTCCCCTCGAGAGAGCTCCCCCCTCGAGGGTCTCCTCAAGCGTCTGCTTGGTCCTTAGTCGTTTTGTCGGCATCGACGCGTGTGAGGGCCGTGGTGAGTGGGCTCTGCACACCCTAGAATCCACTGGGCCGACAGTTGTGTACCTGAGCATGAACAACAGGCTATTATAAAAGACTGTCATGATATTCCTTATGGAGGGCATCATGTAGGAGATCGGACAGGAGCAAAGTATTACAATCTGGTTTTTATTGGCCTACTTTATTTAAGGATTGTGCTGAATATGTTAAATCTTGTGATAAATGTCAAAGAGTAGGAAATATTGGTAGGAGAAATGAAATGCCTATGAATTATTCTTTACCTCTTGAGCCTTTTGATATGTGGGGTTTTGACTTTATGTGACCTTTCCCAACCTCAAAGACAAAGCATACTCACATTTTGGTTGCAGTGGATTATGTTACAAAGTGGGTGGAAGCAATTCCAACCAAAACTGCAAATCATGCCACAGCAATGAAGTTGCTGAAGGACATCATTTTCCCCAGGTTTGGTGTTCCAAGGTTTTTAATTACTGATGGTGGTTCTCATTTCTTGGTATTCTTAGGAAAACATTAGCAAAATATGATGTTAATCATAGAGTTGCATCTCCTTATCATCCTCAAACAAGTGGACAAGTTGAATTAAGTAATAGGGAAATTAAACTCATTTTGGAAAAGACAGTTAATAGATCTAGGTCTGATTGGCCACTTAAGATTAATGATGCACTATGGGCTTATAGAACTGCTTATAAAAATCATATGGGAATGTCTCCTTACAGAATGGTTTATGGAAAAGCTTGTCATTTACCTGTTGAATTAGAACATAAAGCTAGATGGGCCATTAAACAACTTAATTTTGATTTAAAAACTGCTGGAGAGAAGAGAATTTTTGATCTAAACCTACTTGATGAGTGGAGAAATGAAGCTTATGAAAGTGCTAGGCTATTTAAAGAGAAAGTTAAAATTTGGCATGACAAGAAAATTAAGAAGAAAGAATTCAAAGTAGGTGATCAAGTTTTATTATACAACTCTCGTTTCAAGTTTTATGCAGGAAAGTTAGCTTCAAAATGGCAGGGACCATTGGTGATACAGGAGGTGTATCGTTCAGGAGCCATTCGTCTTCACGGTGACATGAAAGGTAAACCTCATGTGGTCAATGGACAACGCCTTAAACACTATATTGCAGGAAAGAGCTTCATCGGAATGGTGGAAGAAATGGATTTGAAGACACCGAAGGAGGTAATAGAGAGAAACTCTGCAGTTTTGGAAACCCAGAATAAATAATTGGTAACTTTTGTGTTGGGAAGTTTCTCGAAATTGCATAATATTTTACGGAGATAATTTTTTATAAAAATTAGCATATAGGACAAGAAACTTGGAAGGAACGGAGCCCTGAGGGAGGAAAGAGGGGGTCCCACGCGGCTAGTTTCCTTGGCTGCGTGGGCCCACTCCTTTTGCCCATCGGAGTCCCGTTTCGTCTCGTTTTGGACTCCGACGCTTCGTCTTACCCTAAAAACCGTCAATATATACCCCCTTTCGTCAATCTGATCTCGCACAGAGCATTCTCGAGCGATCTTTGTTTTCTTTGTTTCCGTCTGTCGGGGTTTTGGCCATGTCTTCGGGAGACTCTTACCAATGCTCCTCCATGGACGATGATGATGATGAGCTTGAGGGGAACAGCCCCACGTCCATGTGGAGGAGGAACAGGAAGAGGAAGGACTACTCGGATGATGAGGACGTCAAGCCGGACGTAGAGAAGATGGAGGAGGAAGAAGAAGAAGATGGAGAATACAAGCCCTTCGTCCACCTCGCGTCTGCACCACCTTCGCCACCTGCTCCTATCGCTGTTGCTGTCGTGAGAGTGAACATGTCTCTTCCAAAGAAGAGGCAGACCGCTCACATGAGCACTGGAGGGAAGGCTCCTAGGCATGCTCTTGCAAGCAGAAACGTGGTTTCTACTCTTATTGACAGGGAATTTCAAAAGGTTACCTCGGATAACTATCTTGGTGAGTGGGACCGCAAGATCCAAAACACCAAGGTACCAAGCCCGGAGTGGAAGCCTAGTAAGGAGTCAAGGGAGAAGAGTCTCATGGAGAAGCTGGGAGATTCCACAAACCAGTTTGAGCAAGCCTACAATCTTATGATGAGTGTCATTGGAGAACTTGAAGACAACTACTGTGAAGTCAAGAAAGAGGAGAAATAAAGAGTCTCCAAAACCTAAAGCTTGGGGGAGCTCAGCCGAGTCTTTATCTTTACTAGTTTATAATATCTATCTAGTCATGGTGTGCTTTGCTTTTTATCGTTTAGTTATCAATCTCTCTTAGGCTTGTGTGAGCTCATTGAGCATTATCATGTATCCCCTATGGTTTATCAATGAATATGGAAGTATGGTGTTATTCATGGGTCTCTTGTTTTGGAGATTTATAGGTAACACTCATGCAAATGTGCGTGGTATATTTAGAAGTTTCAGTCACATCTTGCTTTGAACTTGGTTAACTTGAGTATGTTGGACACTTGTAGAATTATCTCATCAATAGAATAAGTGAAAGAATAAGTCAATATGACATGAAGTATAAAAGTTTAAAGTAAAGATGTGGTCTTGTAGAATAAATATTTAGGAAGGTCAATGAAAGGAAATATGAAACACTCTTGCTGGACTTTAGTATCTTTTGAGCAAATTAATGATCATGGATATTTCAATACTTATGCTCTTCAAAAGTGAATGAAAAGGTGGGCACCCGAGGATTCGGTTAGCCATGGAAAGTGTTAGACAAAGGATGTGTTGAGCATTGATACGTCCAAAACGTATCTACTTTCCCGAACACTTTTGCTATTGTTTTACCTCTAATTTGTGTGTTTTGAATGCAACTAACACGGACTAACGCTGTTTTCAGCAGAATTACCCTGGTGTCTTGTTTTTGTGCAGAAAAATCAACTTTATGGAAAAACCCCGAAAAACACCTAGAAGTCATTTTTTCATCGGGAGGGTCCAGGAACCACGAAGATCAAACAGAGGGGAGCGACGAGGCCGCGTCACCACCTGCTCGCGCGGCAGGCTCCTGGCCGCGCGAGGACAGGGTGGGACAGCCTCGGTCACCCCCTCGCGACCCCCTCTCGGCTATAAGTCCCTCCTGACCTAAAAACGCACGGGGGTATCCACTTTTCGCAGAAACATCTCCGTACGCCGCCGCCACCGCAAACCCTAGTTCGGGGACCAGAAGTCTCTGTTCCGGCACCCTGCCGGGACGGGGAGTCGAAGGGGATCATCGCCATCGTCATCGCCAACGCCTCTCCATCAACCATCCATGTTTCCCCCATCCATGTGTGAGTAATCCACCGCTGTAGGCTTGAGGGGATGGTAGGGATTGGATGAGATCATTCATGTAATAGCTGTAATATCGTTAGGGCATGGTGCCTAGTATCCGTTATCGGTGTTTTACGTCATTGTTGCAACTTGTTATGCTTAATGCTTTACACTAGGGCCCGAGTGCCATGATTTCAGATCTGAACATGTTATTGTATCATGAGGATAATTATTGTTTTAGATCATATCTATGAGTTGTATACACATATTATTGTCTGGAACCGATGGCCCCAAAGTGACAGCAATTGGGATAACCGGAGGGAATGGCTGTGATGTGAGGATTACATGTGTTCACGGAATGTTAATGCTTTGCTCCGGTACTTTATTAAAAGGAGTACCTTAATTGCCAGTAGTTTCCCTAGAGGCCCCGCTGCAAACGGGCTGGCAGGACAAAAGATGATGTGCAAGTTTCTCATTGCGAGCACGCACAACTAAATTGGAATACATGCTTATGATTAGTTAATACCATGATGCTTTATATTATTTATCTGCAAATTGCGAGCACGCACAACTAAATTGGAATACATGCTTATGATTAGTTAATACCTGGATGCTTTATATTATTACATGAATTATCTTATCCATGCAACGCCCGTACATCCGTCCCTATGCCTACAGTATTTTAATCCTGCTGTCTACCGTAATCACAATCGCTGTCTTAATTCTACTGCTGCTATTATTTCACTACTGTCTCTGCTATAAAACTATTGCTACTGATAATCTGTCTCGAGCAAGTCTATTCACAGGTGCAGTTGATCTGACAAATCATCTGTTAAAGCTTATAAATATTCTTTGGCTCCCCTTGTGTCGAATCAATAAATTTGGGTTTTACTTCCCACGAAGACTGTTGCGATCCCCTATACTTGTGGGTCATCAAGACTATTTTCGGTCGCCGTTGCCGGGGAGCATAGCTTTATTTATAAGCCCACCTAAGTGTGATATTGTTCGCTGGAATTTATTCATCATGGGAAAACCTGCTGATAAGAAGTTTCCCATACTGCCATCCACTACAAGAAAAGGTACAACTCTGAGTACCTCTGCTGCTCTTGACTCTCCAACTGTGATGAGTAAGTTTGTTACACCACAACAACCTACACGTTCTGTTACTACTGCTGAATCTGAAATTACTTATGATGGTGCTTCTACTGCTCTTGATGAAACTGGTTCATTGGGTCCCTTTTTAGATGCTACTATTGCTAAATCTAAACAAATTGAAAATGCTGAAATTCCTGTCGGCCCAATGAGGACCGGGGTGTGCATAGCCCACTCCCTACAGGCCTCGCCCGCGAGGGATTCGTCAAAACGACAAAGGACCAAGCTACCGCTTGGAAAGACCCTCGAGAGGCATCTCCTCTTGAGGGCCTGAAGAGGAAGCCAGGGCCTGAAGAGGACCCCGCGCTTCAAGAGACTCCCCAAGGCTCAACACGCCTGGAGAGAGGTCAGCAGGAAACCTCCCCACAGGCCCCCGCGGCCCTGTGGAGACACTTCGCGGCTAAGCAAGCGCTGCAGGGCGCACATGGCCCCTGCAGCGGCCGCAGGGTGACGCGAGCATCCCAGCTGCCATTCTGATGATAAAGGAGTCAACAAAGCCGCGCCGCCTGCGCCAGGACAGCCAGGACTTTCCTCTTTGGTGATAAAGCGGCTGGACGGCGCAACGCTCCAAGAAGATCGTCATCGTGGGCTCCACCACGACCTCTGCCGCGCCTGCGAGCCGCTCTGCACCGTCTGCAGCCTGTCGGCCACGGCGCGCAACTTTAGCACGGATGGACCGCGTCCATGGGCGGATGAGCCGCGGTGGACTCCCGCTCCTTCGCGCCACCGGCATGTGGGAACCCACCAGCACGAGGATGGAGCCCGGGGAGCCTATAAAAGGAGCAGGAGCTCCACCATAGAGAAGGATTGATCTCCAGTCGGCTGATTGCTTCCTAGACCGAGGGAGCCTTAGCCAAACGCATAGGATAGCCAACTGCTGGAGGAGGAAGACGACCATTGTGTCCCTCTCCAAGCACTAAACTGCCTCAAGAGAGCCCTCGGCAAGCTCATTGTCCTGTAACCTTCACAGTGCAATACAGACAAGCAGGAGTAGCGGTGTTACCTCCTCCTGAGGGCCGTGAACCTGGGTACGGGCCGGTGTCCATCTCTGGCGTGATAGTTCCTCTCCAGGCCCGGCGAGCACCGTCGTCGTGCCTCTCGAGGATTGTTTGACCTCCGCGTTCAGTCCCCCCTTCGAACCTCTCTTCAGGGTGTGGCTACCCCTGTTCCGTGGGAGTCACTCTCCGACATTTGGCCCGCCAGGTAGGGGGACTGAGGCGCGTCTTCGACCTCCAAACTCCGCGCCATGACGGACACCCGCGCGACGCGCGCCAACCGGCGTGCCTCTGAGAGAGCTCACACCGAGCCTGGCACTGCTCCCACCCGCGGCCGCCGTGGTCGCCCCCGCACGGCCGAGCGCGCTGGCACCGGCCCGCGCGTGGAGGAGCCAGAGAGCGAGGAGCACCGCGGCGGAGACCAGCGCGACGACAAGGACCTCTCTGAGCGCCGTGAGGACGCTGAGTCCTCGCACCCGTCCCGGCGCCAGAGCGTGTCCACGCGGGAGCACCATGAGCCCGCCCCGCACACCGCGCTGCTCATGGCCCAGGAGCTCCTCCGCTACCAGCCAAGTGCCGAGGCACACGACCAGTGGTTGGACCGCCTCCACCACCTCGTCGACATCGCAACCACGCGCCCTGCTCCGTCGCGCTCCATCGTACCCTCCGGCCCTGCAGGGGCGGCCGCACCAGGTGCCTCCCCACCGCTGCCAGGACCACCTCCGGCCGCGGCACAGCGGGCTCCCTCCCATGCTTCCTCGCCGCACGATTGCCAGATCGTGCGGCGCACCGCGCCTGACACTCGTGTGGGCATGGAGCGACGCCGAGACCTCCAGAACCGCCTCGTCGAGGAGCTCGGCCAAGCGGGGCAACAAAACCGCAGGGCCCTCCAGGGAGGAACGGCCACCTACGCCACTGGCTGCATGGCCTTCACGCGCGCCCTGCGTCGTGTGGTCTGGCCGCAGAAGTTCAGGCCAGCGCTCCCCAAGGGCTTCGACGGGTCCACCAACCCTCTCGAGTTCCTGCAGCTCTACACCACCTCCATCCAGGCCGCAGGGGGAGACGACAAGGTCATGGCCAACTGGTTCTCCCACGCCCTCAGGGACTCCGCGCTGTCCTGGCTCCTCAACCTGCCTGAGGACTCCATCGACTCCTGGGAGGAGCTCTGCAGGCAGTTCGTCGCCAACTTCAAGGGCACGTACGAGCGCGCACTCACCCACAACGACTTGCGCGCTGTGGTGCAGAGGAAAGATGAGACTCTTCGCAAGTACATCCAGCGCTTCAGCCAGGTGCGGACCAAGATTCCGAACATCCCCGACACCCAGGTCATCGCTGCCTTCCGCGAGGGCGTCACGAACCGCAGGATGCTCGAGAAGCTCGGCATCCACGACAAGCTCACCTCTGTGATGAAGCTGTTCGATCTGGCGGATAAGTGCGCCAAGGCTGAAGAGGGACTCCTCTTCGTCAAGATGAGCGCGCGGGGGGACGACCCTGGCGAGGGGTCCAAGAGCCACAAGAAGAAGGAAGAGCCCAAGCGCAAGGCCACCGCGGTCCTCGCGGCAGAGCCTGACGCGAAGGGCTCCCGCAGGGGTTCTCCTGAGCGCGGCGACAAGGAGGTGGACCACCGCCCGTTCTGCGTCTACCACAACAGGCGCGGCCATGCCACCGAGAACTGCCACGACCTCAAGAGGCTGAGCAGGGAGCGCGAGCGCGAAGAAGCCAGCGGGAGCCGCGGCAGAGGCCGCGGCTACCGCCGCGACAGCAGAGGCGGACGCGCTGGCGGCTACCAGAGGCCGCAAGGCACTCAGGCCAACGCCGCTGAGAGGAACAACAACCTCCCCGACGAGGAAGATGGAGGCTACCAGGCCCCGAGAGACGCCATGGCCTGCATCCTTGGCGGGGCTCAAGCGCCCAAGTCGAACAATCAGTTCAAGCAGTTCGCCCGCGAACTCAACGCCGCGCTCCCGAGCACCGAGACCTCCAGGCCCCTCAAGTGGTCCCAGTACACCATCGCCTTCGACGCCAAGGACCACCCCAAGTCGACCAAGACTGTTGGAACCCTCCCCCTGGTCTGCTCCCCCACCATCAACAACATCACCGTCTCCAAGACACTCATCGATGGGGGAGCGGGCCTGAATGTCATCTCTGTCGAGACCTTCGAGACGCTTCAAGTGCCCTACGAGTGGCTTATGCCCTCCAGGCCGTTCACGGGCGTCACCAGTGGTTCAATCGAGCCTCTGGGGCAAGTCCGCCTCGCGGTCACCTTTGGCACGCAGAAGAACTATCGCACGGAGCTGATCGACTTCGATGTCGCCCACATCGGCCTGCCGTACAACGCCATCCTCGGCTACCCCGCCCTCGCGAAGTTCATGGCCGTCACGCATCACGCCTACAACATGGTCAAGATCCCCGGCAGCGCTGGCACCATTGCCATCCATGGTCATATCCTGGACGCCACGCGCGCTGTCGAGAGCGCCTACAAGGCAGCCGCCATGGCTTTCCCGGCTGACGAGGACATGGAGCCTCTGGAGAGGCCCAAGAAGAAGAAGCAAGTGTTCTCTCAGGAGCAAGCTGCCACGAAGAAGGTGTCACTGGACACCACCAGCTCGGGGGCTGAAGGCTCGGGGGCTAGCGTCACCATAGGCGCTGCCCTGCCTCCCAAATAGGAAAGCGCGCTCGTCACCTTCCTTCGGGCAAACTCTGACATGTTCGCATGGACTCCGTCAGATATGTCCGGTGTACCAAGGGAGGTGATCGAGCACCACTTAGCCGTGTGTCCAGACGCACGCCCCGTCAAGCAAAGAGCACGTAAGCAAGCCCCCGAGAAGCAAGTTTTCATCGTCAAGGAAGTAGAGAAGCTCAAGGCGGCAAATGTCGTCCGCAAAGTCGCGCACCCCACTTGGCTCTCCAACGGCGTGGTTGTTCCTGAACCCGCTGGAGGAGGCCGACTCTGCATCGACTACACCGATGTCAACAAGGCCTGCCCCAAGGACCCATACCCTGTGCCGAGGATAGACCAGATCGTGGACTCCACCGCTGGCTGCGACCTCCTCTGTTTCCTGGACGCCTTCTCTGGTTATCACCAGATCAAGATGGCTAAAGAGGACGAGGAAAAGACGGCATTCCTCACCCCTTGTGTTGTGTACTGCTACACATGCATGCCCTTCGGCCTGAAGAACGCTGGAGCCACTTTCCAGAGGCTCATGAGGATAGCCTTGGGGGCACAGATGGGCAGAAACGCTGAGGCCTACGTCGATGATATCGTGGTCAAGTCTCGAGAGGGGGACACCCTCTTGAGGGATCTCGAGGAAACCTTCGCTAGCCTGAGAAAGGTGAACATCAAGCTGAACCCCGCCAAGTGCGTCTTCGGGGTCCCTTCAGGCAAGCTCCTCGGATTCCTCGTGTCCCACCGTGGCATAGAGGCAAATCCTGACAAGATCAAGGCCATAGAGGAAATGCAGCCCCCCCGCCGACTCAAGGACATGCAGCGCTTAGCGGGCTGCATGGCCAGCCTTGGCCGTTTCATCTCTAAGTTTGGCGAGAGAGCCCTGCCATTTTTCAAGATCATGAAGAGATCGGGCACGTTCAAGTGGACCCCTGAGGCGGACAAAGCCTTCGAGGACTTAAAAAAGTATCTGGCCAGCCCTCCAGTCTTGGTGGCCCCCAGGGCAGGCGAGCACCTGAAGCTGTACCTCTCAGCCACCCCTCAGACCGCAAGCACCGTCTTGGTGGTCGAGAGGGAAGAGCCTGTCCTCCCCAAGAAGAGCACTGCCACTCCAAGCCCAGAACCCCCCGACAAAGACCCCGTCGAAGGAGCAGCCTCCACAGACCCACTGCCAGGCCCACCGCCTCAAGTCGAGTCTGCTCCCCCCACCCCTGTCGAGACGCCTCCACAGGCAGATCTCGACAAGGGCCCTGAAGAGCCTCCACAGAGGGCTGACGCTGCGCCACCTCGGGCAACCCTCGTCGAGCACCCCGTCTACTTCGTCAGCACAGTGCTGCGGGACGCTCGCGAGAGGTATCCAATGCAGCAGAAGCTCCTCGTCGCGCTCCTCATCGCCTCCAGGAAGTTGAGACACTACTTCCAGGGCCACCCCATCACGGTGGTTACTGCCTTCCCCCTGGAGCAGATCCTGCGCAACCCCAACGCCACTGATCGTGTCGCAGGATGGAACATCGAGCTGCAGCCATTCAACTTGCGCTTCGACACTAGGAAGGTCATAAAAGGAAGAGCGCTGGCTGACTTCGTCGCCGAGTGGACTGACCCAAGCCCTGAGGAGCCTCGAGAGGCAGAAGCCGAGCCCTCGGGAGGCACAGTGCCTAGCCACTGGACCATGCACTTCGATGGAACCTTCGCTTGCCGCAATGGCGGAGCAGGCGTTGTCCTAACTTCGCCCAAGGGTGACAAGCTATACTACGCTGTCCAGCTGTGCTTCACGATCGATAAGATCTCCAACAACATCGCCGAATACGAAGGCCTCCTCGCCGGCTTAAGGGCCGCCATCGCTCTAGGCGTCAAGCACCTGCTCGTCAAGGGAGACTCCCAGCTGCTCGTCAACTTCTCCAACAAGAGCTACACGCCAAAAGACGACCACATGGCCGCATACCTTGAAGAGGTCCGCAATCTCGAGAAGCACTTCAGGGGCATGGAGCTCATGCACATCCCGAGGAAGGAAAACCAAGAGGCTGACGACATCGCCAAGCGAGCCTCGCGAAGGCAACCCCAGCAGGCCGGCGTCTTTGAAGAGAGGCTCGCCAAGGCATCCATCAAGCAGCCTCGAGAGACCACAGCCGCGAGCGCAGATGAAGCGCTCCCACCACCTCCTGAGTCTGGGGCGCCTGATTGCGGTCCCAACACAGGGGAGCGCCTGTTGCTGACGGCAACCCACCAGGCCTCAGGCTGGATTGATGAGCTCGAGGACTACTTGGTGAAAGGAATCCTCCCTGAAGAGGATGCTGACGCAGAGCGAATCGCTCGACAGGCGAAATCCTACTGCATCCTCGAGGGAAACCTCTACCGCAAGCGCCCAAATGGTATCACGCTCAAGTGCGTCCCTCCTGAGGAAGGCCGAGAGCTGATCAAGGACATCCACAGCGGGGAGTGCGGCCACCACTCATGTGCGCGCACCCTCGCAGGCAAGGTCTTCAGGAGCGGCTTCTACTGGCCTCAAGTGCTTCAAGATGCGGTCGCCATTGTGCAAACCTGCGACGCCTGCCAATTCCACGCCAAGCAAATTCATCAGCCGGCGCTGGGGCTTCAAACCATCCCGCTCTCCTGGCCGTTCGCGGTCTGGGGGCTGGACATCTTGGGCCCCTTCCCAAGGTCGCAGGGGGGCTATCGCTTCCTCTTCGTGGCCATCGACAAGTTCACCAAGTGGACCGAAGTTGAGCCAGTGCGCACCATACCAGCTGGGGCCGCGGTGAAATTCATCAGGAGCTTGGTCTGCCGCTTCGGCGTGCCCAACCGCATCATCACCGACAATGGCTCGCAGTTCACCAGCGGCATCTTCCGAGCCTACTGCGACAAGCTCGGCGTCAAGGTCTGCTTCGCCTCGGTGGCTCACCCACGCAGCAACAGTCAAGCCGAGCGAGCGAACGCAGAAGTCCTCAAGGGCCTCAAGACCAGGAGCTTCAACATCCTCAAAGGCCACGGCAAGGGCTGGATCGAAGAGCTCCCTTCAGTGCTCTGGTCCATACGCACAACTTCCTCAAGGCCTACAGGCGAAACGCCCTTCGCCCTGGTCTACGGAGCTGAGGCAGTCCTCCCCGCAGAAATCAAGCATGGATCACCACGGGTCCTTGCCTTCAATGAGGACATCCAAGAGGGCCTCCACAACGACGACCTGCTGTTCCTCGAGGGACTGCGCCGTCAGGCCGCCCTCAGAGCGGCAGGGTACCAGCAAGACCTGCGACGCTACCACAGCCGCCATGTGCGCTCACGCACCCTTGAGGCGGGCGACCTCGTCCTCAGGCGAATCCTCTCCAGGGAAGGCCTCCACAAGCTCTCACCGATGTGGGAAGGTCCCTACAGGGTCTCCCACATCGCCAGGCCTGGCGCAGTACGCCTCGAGACCGAAGACGGCATCCCCGTCAAGAACCCATGGAACATCGCGCACCTGCGCAAGTTCTACCCGTGATCATTGTCACGCCCGTGATCATTGTCACGTCAAGACATCTGGCTGAAGAGGCAGCTTACGGCTCCACCTCCAAGCATTTTTTGTCTCTAGAGGTTAAAAAAGCTCACGGCTTAAACCTCCAAGCCCAAAGGCTTCTCTCGAGGGTCAACCCTCCGAGCTCTCCATATAACGAGCCGCCTCAGGCCGTTGAGAGTCTCTGCCACTAATGGGTGGTCCCCATGCCTCGACATGGTCAAATACATTAACTTGGCAACTCCAAGCATAATGAAACAATTTCGTTCCTAAGTGAACAATGCGCTACGGCGCCACTATGTATTATTTTGGTGGTGAGTTTATTCCAGCGCTATTTTCTTTGTTGAAAATGGGCACTTATATCTCTCCACATGCGCACCTCGCGAGCGGGGGCTGAGTACGGTGCCAGTGCCTCAAATGACACACCAGCAGCACTGCAAAACCCAAGGATCCGAGCTCTGGCTGGAGAGCAAGCTCCCACAAACACGCCATCTCTACAAAGGACCTTGGTACTCTCTCTCCTCGCAAGGAACGCCTGAGGGGACCTATAAGCGCGCATTAGTCCCTGGTACCGTGCACAAGCGTTTGGGTTTGCCCCTCTAACATCTACAGAGAACAAGCGTCTCTACAAGCCTGAGGAGGCGGCAGGGCAAAACCCTTGAAGAGGACCTCCTCGCCAGGCTAAAAAACCTCTATAGGGCAAAAGCCTCGAGAAGCTAAGTCACACACTCGTAACTCGAGAGCTTTTTTCTCCCCAAGCGCACGTTTGTCCCTCGAGCGATTTCATTTTTCCCTTGTGCTTCATGGACTACTCGCACGTCTAAGGGGGGCGCTTGAGCATCGCGACTCAGGGCTCTTACCTCTCCAAGCCTTAAACTCCCCCCGGCCTTGCTGAGTCATTGCTCTAGCATACCGCAGCGGCGGAGTCATAGCGCGAAGAGATGGGACCTAACGACGCAGAGAAAACATAGACATGAAAATAAGGCAGAAAGGGCCTCTCGAGGGGCACACAAGTTAACATCAAGCACTCAAGGAATACATTACATGCTCAAAATGCATAATGTCTAAACATAAAGCTGTTTCAGATACAGGCGCTCAAAGGCGCAATGAATCAAGGGCTCGGGCGGAGTCCGCGCCAGCATGCTCCTCCTCCTCAGCGTCTTCCTCCTCAGCAAGGGCGGCCTCCTCCTCGCTGTCCTCCGCAGCCACCTCTGCGCGCTTGAAGCGGTTGCAGAAGGTCTCGACCTGCTCGCGGAGGGAGTTGGAGACCCGCAAGGCCTCCTCGCCCGTGCGCTCCTCGGTCACCGTGGCGAGGTCGAAGCCGGGCGTGAGGAGCCGAAGGTTGGTGAAGATGCGGTCAACAACCACCCCGAGGAGCTGGCGGCTCTCGACCTCGATCACCTCGCGGAGATCGGCGACGGGGCTCTCGAGGGCCGTGAAGAGCTGGTCGAAGTAGACCAGGTACATGGCAGCATCGCCACGGCCGCGAACATCAGCGTGCGGCGCCTCCGCGCCAAGCTGAGCTGCAAGCTCGTTGCCCCTGGCCACCAGCGCCTGGAACATACGCTCCCGCTGCTTCGTGAGCACGCAAGCCGCCTGCGCGGTGTCCACAGCCTCCGTCACCTGCTTGGCCGCTGAGCCCGCCTGCCCCTCCACGTCCTTGACGAGGGCGTCCAGTTCCAGGACAGCCGCCCTGCGACCATCCTCTGCCTGGCGATAGGCCTCCTTGGCGCGCTGTAGGCGGGCCTCGAGCTTGGAGTTGGCCTTCTCGAGCTCCGCGATCCGCTTGGCATCGGTAGCGTGCTTGGCCTTGAAGCGGTCCTCCTGCTTCTTGGCCTTGTCGCGGTACTCCTTGGAGGTGGTCCGCCTGAACTCCTTCTCGCGCTCCGCGAGGGCCGCCTCCGCCTCCTTCTTCTTCTCAGCAAACCGCTGCTGGAAGCGCTCCAGGGTTTGCCTCTGGGCGGTGACGTTCTCGTCGTGCCTCTGGAGCGCCTGAGCCAGGTCCCCCTCGCGCGCCTCAAGCTCTTCGCGCTGGGTGGCGAGCTCGCCCTCCGCCTGGAGCCGCTGCTCGTCACGCTGCAGCACGTCCTGCTCCCTGGAGGCCAGCAGCCGCTCGCGCTCGGCAAGGCCCTTGCGGTCCTCCTCCAGCGTCTCCTGCGCGACCCGGTGGGCGGAAAGGAGCTGGGACTCTAGCTGGGCCAGCTCGCGACGTTTCTGCGCCAGCGAGCCCTCCATAGCTTCACGCTCGGCCTTCACCTCGGCGAGGAGATCGGCGGCCGCGTTGCGCTCGTCCTGGAGAGGGGCAAGGAGCTCGTCAGCGTCACGGATGGCCCCCTCGCGGACCTCCTTGGCGAAGCGGACGGCCTCCTCGCGAGCGGCCTGGAGGGCCAGATCCTCCTGGCGGCGGGCCTCGACCGCGGCGTGGAAGCGCGCCCAAGCCCCCGCAAGCTCGTCGCGCTGCTGGGTGAGCTGAGCGTCCTCGAGGGCAAGTTGCGCCTCCAAGCCCTCCAGGGACTCCCTCACGACGCGGAAGGCAACCTCGCGGTGCCCCTTGCTCCAGTCCCAGCCGCCAAGGACCAGGGCGCGGCATGTGGCGGTGCCTGCCCCTGCGCCGAGCCCGGAGAACTGAGCCTCTGGGCGTGCCTGGGGGCTAGACCGCGTCCCGTCCATCGCGGCGCCCAAATTGGCCTCTGCGACCTCGCCGCCCGGGCGCATCACGTCTTGCGCCTCGCCCCCCGCTGCGGGGCGTGGCGGAGATGAAGAAGCTCCCCCTGCAGATGCGCCCGCGCTTGGCGGGCCCTGGTCTGTCCCGGCCTCTGGCTGCGCGGGAGGCGTGGTCGCGAGAGGTGGAGTGGGCTCGCGCGCCGGAGTTGGCTCGCGCGGTGGCGTGGCCGCGCGAGGCGGGGTAGGGGCGCGAGGAGGGCTAGCAACCCACTCCTCCTGCGCCTCCACCACCATCGGCTCGGGGGGCGGCGCAGCTGCCTCCGCCTGAGGCGCCGCTGTCCCGGCTAAAGGCCCAGCTGCCTCCGCTTGAGGCATCTCTTCGGTTGGGCCTGTGGAGGCCGTCTCCACAGGCCTCGCGGCCTCCTCAGCCACGACCTCAGCCGTGGCTCTCTTCACCTCAGCCGCCTTGCGAAGCTTGCGACGCTTCGCAGGCACAAGGTCACTGGCAAGCACCAGGGAAAGATCTTCAAAAATAGGCGGAAAGAGAAAGAACAAGAATCGATCGGCTGAAAGCCTAAAACACTTACCCGGACTCCTTGGCGCCGGTGTCGACCCACGCCAAGCCTGGCGAGCGCTAGGAGGGCTTGGCCTTGGCACCTGACCCCTCCGGAGGCGCCTCGGCTTTCCTCTTGGAGGGGACGTCTGACGGCCTCGCCCCGGACCGATCCACCGCCGCCTTGGAGCGGGGCTCGCGATGCCCTGGCGAGGCCTCCTCGTCAGAGGCCTCCTCCTCGGCCTCCTCCTCCTCCACGTGGCGCGAGGGCACCACCACGAAGGCGTCGTCGTCATCGCCTGACGAGATGTCGCAAATCTCGCCAGTAAGGGGCCCGGCCCTCGAAGAGGACTCCTCCCCTGCTGCGGCCTCCTCCTCGCCCTGCCCAGCTCCTGAGGCAGAGGGCGTCTCTGCCCCCTCCGCCTCATGCACCACCGGCACAGGCACCATTTTCCCCGCAGGGCCCGCCGGGGTGAACGAGGGCATCCCCTCCAGAATGGCCAGGCGCTCGTTCATGTTGTACTGGTGCAGAGGCCGGAGCGTGATGGGGAGCGCATCCATGGCTGGCACCGCCGGGTTGATGAAGAGCGCGGACAGGACGTTGTCGACAGCATCCTTGTCGTTGTCCTCGCGGTGGAGCCGCATCTTGTCCTGGGGGCCGGAGTACATCCACATGGGCGTCGCGTGCGCCTGGAGTGGAGCGATGCGGCGTGTCACGAAGTCCGCAACAATGATCTGCCCCGTGAGGCCCTCCTCCCGAAGGTAGCTCAGGCGGCCCATCAACATTGCGTTCTGCGCGCCGCTAAAGGGGGCCTTGCCCCAGTTCGAGTTCTTCACGGGCGGCGCGTCAGGAACCTCGAGGAAGGCGCAGGGCTGCTCCACCCCGACGAAGAACCACCGCTGGCGGAAGTCGTCCACCTTCTTCGTCACCGAGGTGATGGCCTTGCCCTCGCTCCACGACATGGGGATGTAAACGCTCCCCATGCCATCCACGATGCGGAACGAGACGCATCCAGAGCGCTCATTCTTCGCCGTGTTCCGGAGCTCGTAGAAGCACCGGAAGAGGTCCACCGTGGGCTCCAGGCCCAGGTACGCCTCGCAGAGGTAGGCGAAGATGGCGAGGATGAGCACGGAGTTGGGGTGGAGGTGCAGCAGCTGGATCTGGTAGAAGGCCAGCACCCCCTCCAGGAACGGAGAGAATGGCGGCACCAGCCCCGCAGCGACACAGTGCTGGAAGACGGGGAAAAACCCTCGCGGGCGTTTCCCGTGCGCCGCGGCCTTGAGCGCGGTGGCGCCGTGCTCGTTGGTCCGGTCCGCCACCAGGAAGCGGACCTTGTCGAGGGCCTTG
Source organism: Poa annua (assembly GCA_026929855.1). Classification (NCBI taxonomy): domain Eukaryota; kingdom Viridiplantae; phylum Streptophyta; class Magnoliopsida; order Poales; family Poaceae; genus Poa; species Poa annua. Next base: position 62,372,042 of record CM049434.1, read on the forward strand.
TCGTTGACGCGCACCCCTAGCAATGCCGCTCCGTGCGCGTCCTCGGCAGGCGCCGCCTGCGAAGAAGACCCCGCGGCCGCCTTGCCCTTGTTCTTGGCCGGACTCATCGTCGGAGAAGAGGTGAGCGCGGCGCGGGGAGAAACTGGAGGAGAAAAGAGAAGAGCGCGCCGGAGAGCAGGAGCGGAGAGCTCGGGGCGGATGACTTCTGCGAGAGAGAATGGAAGCAGTAACGGCTCCCTGCTCCGGCGCGAAGGCTTTATGTCCCGTCGAGGAGCAGTTACCGGGGCGTGGTGGGACCCCCCACGACGCACGCCCCAGATCGTGCGCAACCGTTACTCGCCTGAGTGACGCGTGGCTCGGCCCGGCCGGACACTTTGGGCCCACGACGCTTCGGCTGCGGTCATGGGCTCAGCCGTGCCCATCGCGGGCCCGGGGGCTACTGTCGGCCCAATGAGGACCGGGGTGTGCATAGCCCACTCCCTACAGGCCTCGCCCGCGAGGGATTCGTCAAAACGACTAAGGACCAAGCTACCGCCCGGAAAGACCCTCGAGAGGCATCTCCTCTTGAGGGCCTGAAGAGGAAGCCAGGGCCTGAAGAGGACCCCGCGCTTCAAGAGACTCCCCAAGGCTCAACACGCCTGGAGAGAGGTCAGCAGGAAACCTCCCCACAGGCCCCCGCGGCCCTGTGGAGACACTTCGCGGCTAAGCAAGCGCTGCAGGGCGCACATGGCCCCTGCAGCGGCCGCAGGGTGACGCGAGCATCCCAGCTGCCATTCTGATGATAAAGGAGTCAACAAAGCCGCGCCGCCTGCGCCAGGACAGCCAGGACTTTCCTCTTTGGTGATAAAGCGGCTGGACGGCGCAACGCTCCAAGAAGATCGTCATCGTGGGCTCCACCACGACCTCTGCCGCGCCTGCGAGCCGCTCTGCACCGTCTGCAGCCTGTCGGCCACGGCGCGCAACTTTAGCACGGATGGACCGCGTCCATGGGCGGATGAGCCGCGGTGGACTCCCGCTCCTTCGCGCCACCGGCATGTGGGAACCCACCAGCACGAGGATGGAGCCTGGGGCGCCTATAAAAGGAGCAGGAGCTCCACCATAGAGAAGGATTGATCTCCAGTCGGCTGATTGCTTCCTAGACCGAGGGAGCCTTAGCCAAACGCATAGGATAGCCAACTGCTGGAGGAGGAAGACGACCATTGTGTCCCTCTCCAAGCACTAAACTGCCTCAAGAGAGCCCTCGGCAAGCTCATTGTCCTGTAACCTTCACAGTGCAATACAGACAAGCAGGAGTAGCGGTGTTACCTCCTCCTGAGGGCCGTGAACCTGGGTACGGGCCGGTGTCCATCTCTGGCGTGATAGTTCCTCTCCAGGCCCGGCGAGCACCGTCGTCGTGCCTCTCGAGGATTGTTTGACCTCCGCGTTCAGTCCCCCCTTCGAACCTCTCTTCAGGGTGTGGCTACCCCTGTTCCGTGGGAGTCACTCTCCGACAATTCCTGATGAAAATGCTGAAACACCTGTTAATTCACCTGAATTTACACGTGATACTTATGATGAGCGTGATGATATGTATGTGGATCTTGATGATGCTCTTGTTGAAGAAATTAATGCTATTAAAGATGCTAGTGCTATTAAAAATCTTGTTGAAAAACGTGCTGTTAGATATAAATTATCTCCTGATGCTAAGTTTGCTACATCTCCTATAAACATTAAAGATAAATCTTATGATTTCTCTCTTGATTTGGCTCATATAGCTATTGTTGAAAGAGAACCTTTTTGTGGAACTGAAAATGAAAGTGCTGTAGAACACATGAATGTATTGTCTGATCTAAATGGAATATTTGCTGAGGACATTAAAAGACGCACTTACTTTGTTGCTAAAATATTTCCTTTTTCATTAAAAGGAGAAGCTAAAACCTGGTATAATAATTTGTCTCCTAGTTCCATCACTAGTCCTAAGGGTTTGCTTGATGCTTTCTTTCAAAAAAAAATTCCTGCTAGTGCTCAACATGATGCTTTGTTAAGAATCTATAATTTTAATCAAGATGAAGATGAGAAATTGCCTAAAGCTTGGACACGCTTTTGTTCCATTTTAAGAGGCCAGCCGAACCATGATTTGGAGAAAAATGATCTACTTGATATATTTTATAGTGGACTAACTGCTGAATCTAGGACATACCTGGATAGTTTTCCTAGTTGTGTTTTCAGGAAAAGGACTCCCGAAGAGGCTGAGGAATTATTAGCCATGATATGCAAGAATAATGATGATTGGGATATTCCTGAACCTACTCCAACACCACCACCAACACCGAAGAAGGGAGGTATGATTGAATTAAATGAAGAAACGATGAAGGAAGCTAAAAGATCTCTTAAGGAGAGTGGTATTAAATCTAAAGATGTGAAGTATTTACCTCCTATTGAAGAATTATGTAAGCCAATTCCTCCTTCAACCGTAATTGAGGTACACTCTCTCCAAAGGTTTGATGATGGAGATATCCCTTACTCTAAACCTCCTGCTCAGTGCTTAGATGAATTTGATACTTTTATTACTAAGCAATGCAATTTTAATATGAGAATAGAGAATCATTTAATGGAAAATTCTCGTGCTATTAGTGATTTGCATGATATTGTTGATAGAACTTCTAATGATGTTAAAGTGCTCATTAAACACTTTCATATGGTTCAAACTCAAATAGATCAACTCACTAAAGTGCAAAAAGAATTGCTAGCGAATGCCTCTATAGCTAAAGAAAAACTTGTTTGTGAAGTAACAACTAGAGGTGGTAAATCTACTCAAGACCCTTTGTATCCTGAAGGACATTATAAAAGAATTGAACAAGATTCTCAACGAGTTAATGAACCTAGTACTCCTTCTAGGAAAAAGAAAAAGAAACATAAAACTGCTGTAGAATCCTCTGAACCTGTTAATGATCCTAATAGTATATCTGTTTCTGATGCTGAAACTGAGAGTGGTAATGAACACAACAATGATGATGCTAATAACAATGATAATGATAAAAATGCTAATTCGGACAGAGAAGAATTAGAGGAGGAACCTGAAAAGCATGTTAAAAATAAAAAGTACACTAAAGAAGATTTTATTGCTAAGAAACATGGTAATGAAAGAGAACCTTGGGTCCAAAAACCAATGCCTTTTCCTGCTAAGAAACTTAAAACAAAAGAGGAAGAACATTATAATAAATTTTGTGATTGGATGAAACCATTGTTCTTGCAAATTCCTTTGACTGATGCTATTAAGTTGCCTCCTTATTCTAAATATATGAAAGATATTGTGACTAACAAAAGGAAAATTCCTAATGAGGAAATATCTACTATGCTAGCTAATTACTCTTTTAATGGCAAAGTACCAAAGAAGCTGGGTGATCCAGGTATTCCAACTATTCCTTGCTCTATCAAAAATAATTATGTTAAAACTGCTCTATGTGACTTGGGAGCTGAGTAAGTGTTATGCCTTTCTCTCTTTACAAGAGACTTTACCTTGATAAATTGATACCCACCGATATATCTTTGCAAATGGCTGATAAATCTACTGCTGTTCCTGTTGGAATTTGTGAGGATGTTCCTGTTCAAATAACTACCAATTGTTTAATTATGACAGACTTTGTTGTTCTTGAAATGCCTGAAGATGATAATATGTCTATTATTCTTGGAAGACCTTTTCTAAATACTGCAGGGGCTGTTATTGATTGCAATAAAGGAAAAGTTACATTTAACGTTCATGACAAGGAGCATACTGTTTATTTTCCCAAGAAAGTTGATAAAATGCCTGGAGTTAATACAATTACCAATTTGAGATCTATTAGAGTGAGAAGTATTGATTGCCCATATAGAGAAGAATACAAAACTCTCATGATTGGATCCATACCAATTCAATATAAGGTAACATGAGTGTCTCATATAGTTTAAAATCTTTTATGTCATATAAAATTCATTTGGTGGCAAGACTTGATCAACCTTGTTAACAAGTGCATTTTAAATGCATAAAAAGGCTAAACAATTTTATTTCTCTCATTCTTGTTTTACCTACTGTAATGTTATTTAGTTTGCAATGTTTAGTTGAATTTGTTGTTAGTAAATAATTTTTCAATATTTAATTTAATAATGCAAAATACCAGAAAATGAAAAAAAATAAAGTTTCTCAGAAAATTAAATTTTTTATATCAAAAATCATATTTTTCGAGGAGGGACCTGGAAGTGCCAGAGAGGAACCAGGGAGGCCCACTGGGCCACCTCACCACATGGTGGCGCGGCAGCCTCCAGGCCGCGCCAGCACATGGTGTGGGGCCCACAGGCCCCCCCACTTGCTCTCTCTCCTTCCCCTGCCTTCCTCTTGCCCGAAAAATCACTTTTGGATAGCTCAAACTCGTGTTCTTGCTGCTCATTTCCTGTGATTTCGATCTCCACATTCAGCCAATTTCTGTTGCTGAAATTTGGTGCATCTACTCTCCGGTATGTGACTCCTCCGAATATCCAAGTAGAATTTTGTTTAGTGGTGTATATATGAAGTATTTTGCTGCTGTAGATATCTTGTTTAGTGAGTTTGAATGCTTGTTCTAAGTTGAAATAACTAGTTTTGATGCATGCTTAAGCCTCTAGCAAGTTACTATAGTAGTTTCCCTTCATTTAGTTGGCTAAGAATCGATTTTTTATGATGTTTGTCAAAAAATTCAGAAAAGGAAGATGCATAACCATGACTTTGATGACATGTTTGAGGGAGATTTCCAGAGGAGGACAAGGCCTCCAAGGGCTGCCACTCGTGTTAGGCAATCCTACAACGAGGAAATCCTAGCACCAACGTTTGGAGATGAGCGAGATGCGGGAGTTCCAAACTCCGCGTCCTGCCCATGTAATGATTTCCTTCGTGCTGCAGGTTTACTTGAGGACTTCCTAACTCTTGTGGAGAATGTAGGCTTGACCTCCTACATGATGGATGAGAGGCCTCAATACTATGGGCTCACCAAGACTTTTTCTGAGTCTTTCACTTTTAACTCCAAGTCTTATGGGAAAACCATTTCTTTCAAGATATATGATAGGCCTGTTAGCTTAACTTTGCAGGAATTTTGTGAGGTGATAGGTACAGCGGACGTGGGGACATCGATGAGGATTGTTGGGAACCCACCGGAGTTGGCACAAACCTATCAGGAGGTGACCAACGAAGATACCCGCTCCGCACAACGCGGCAAGATAAGGAACATCCAATTCCCCATTATCAAGTATTTTGCTTACTACATTGCCACTAGTGTGCTTGGTAGGGAAAACACTAGTAATGTTTCTAACTTGCAGCTTGCATTTCTTACGGGTGCACTTAAGGGTGAATTCCCGTATAACCTTGGTACTTTGATTGCTCGCCGTTTAGCTGCTAGGGGCCCCATTTTTGGAGGTATTATTGCCTCACGCATTGTTGAATATTTGGGGCTTTATATTGATCCTAATGATACACAACTTGCTCCTTGTTATCTTGACCTTGCTACAATGAAAGGTCATCAATTTGTCACTAACAGCTCCACTTTGGAGAACATTGTGTTTAGGGTCGTTTTTGCTAACGGTCGTGAAAAGGAAGTCCCTTTGCCACAACCTTCTTTGTTCAGTCTTGACAGGAGACCGTGGTCGTACTCGATGGTGGAGCTGGATGAGCAGTTGAGCACGCTGGGATTTCACCAAGCGCACCGCATGCAGGAGCCACCGGAGGAGGATTACACCGGATACCACGCAGGCGCGTCCTCGAGCTCATACTACGGGGAAAGCTCTTCCACCTACCCCCGCGGCACCGACGGATGGGGACATTGGGGCTGACCTCCACTTAGGCCAAAATCCTAAGCTTGGGGGAGGTATACCGATAGCACACTCATCTACATATCATTACCATTCGGTACTTTGTATATCCATGTTTCGTTGTAGTTCTCTTTCTTTCTCTCATTTGTTCATGCTTTGTTTGCTTTCCATAAACCCAAAAACACCAAAAAGATTTTTGTTATCTCTCTTGCTGGTTTGTTTTAGTATCTAGTATTAATATTCCTAGTATTTGTTTCAGTTCATTATGCAAAAACACAAAAATATTTTGCTTTGTTGTGTGCTGTTTCGCGCAGGGACAGATTTCTGCTGTCCACCGTTTAAATCATAACTCTTCACAGAAATATCGGAATGACCTGAAATTTCGTGTGCGTGTTCCTCAGATGTGTACGCAACTTTCATTAGTTTTGAGTTTTCTGATCTGGGCATGTTAAGGCCTTCGAAAAAATTCGTCTTTGCTGCCTGTTCTGTTTTTAGTTCCTAAATCCGAAAACCCAAAAATATTTGCTGTTTCTCTTTGGTTTTGTATAGTTTGTTTCAGAGGTCATTACCTTCGGTTACTCCATGGAGATTGGTTATTATTTCATATCTTTCAAGCACACAAGTGATAAGGCAATTATGATGATCTATGACAATTCGAGTTGGGTAAGAGGCTGGTAATGAACTCTATTTGTTTCTCGTTTTTGTACATATACTCATTCATGTGAGCATGCTTAGATGGTTCGCATAAGGTATATGTCGGTTGGTGGATGCTTAGTAGTTCGTGTTCTCTTATGATCGTTTCCAATTTATTTATGATGGATGTCATGTTTCTATGGATATTTGCTTGCATTGTTTTGCTCATAATAGAATATGACATTGTGGTATCCTCCTCTGAATAATACATTTGAATTGACTTGGCACATGTTTACACATGTTATGACTGGAAACAAAAAGTCAATTAAGCCTTGATGACATATTTTGCTTCAGAGTTCCAATATCATTTTTATGCCTCCGTTAATTCTATTTCGTCGCAAGCATGATTATGACGGTTATTGCTCTCTTGAATTGTCGCTTTCCCATCATTTGCTAGCCTCCACTTGTACTAAGCTGAAAACCCCTGAAAACCAAGTTATTCCAAAGAGTCCACCATAAACACGTATGCATGGCAATTTCGAACCATTCAAGTAAATTTGCATGTGCTACCTTTAAAACATTCAAACACTTCTCAATTTGTGCCACTGTTTTAAGCTCATGAGGAAGTAGTAGTTGGGTTTGTTATCTTCCATACTAATTAGGTAATTGACTTGCATGCTACATCTGCTCGTCACTAATTTTGCAAAGACCTGGTTAGACCACTATAATATCAAAAGTTTTGAAAAGTGAAAAAATAGACACTCCTCCATGGTATGTGATTGCTGGTGGGCACCTGAGGATTCGGTTAGCCATGGTTTGTGAAAAGCAAAGGTTGGGAGGAGTGTCAAAATATCAAAAAGATAAAATATAAAGATGCAAATTATAAATGCTTGATTTTAAATAATTCGGAACCGCTCTCAACTTGCTTAGTATGGAAGATAACAAGAACTCTATTGCCATTCGTTGACGGAACAACCACCACTCAAAAACAATTTTACCTCTGTTTTCAAATGATAAGAAGCTCTAGCACATGTTAAATCCCTGCTTCCCTCAATGAAGGGCATATCTTTTACTTTTTTGTTGAGACACCATCCTTCTTTGAGCACCTTCTTGAGAGCATAATTGTCATTCTTAGTGTAATGTGCTTGTCCCTTAATATGTTAACCGCGGTGTAATCTTGATGCTTTTACCTTTGATATCTTTATCTCTAGTCTTCCCTTGAAACTCAGAGGTGCCTGGGCATTTATGTTTTGTTGTTCCATTCGGGCAAGCGAGATACCACTTTATCATACTTTCTTATGAGCCTTGCAATCCTGTGAATTGATATGTTCCATGTTATTTATCATTGGTATAATTGGCATCTTTTCATGGTTTACATAACTATTGGGTGACACCGTTTATATATTTCTTGTTATGAATAGTCTAAGCATTTGTCCTCATAATGAGAATATTTACATCACATGAGCAAATGAGTTCGTGAAAGTTCTTTTATCACACTCAGTTGTCAACTGAATTGCTTGAGGACAAGCAATAAGCTAAGCTTGGGGGGAGTTGATACGTCCAAAACGTATCTACTTTCCCGAACACTTTTGCTATTGTTTTACCTCTAATTTGTGTGTTTTGAATGCAACTAACACGGACTAACGCTGTTTTCAGCAGAATTACCCTGGTGTCTTGTTTTTGTGCAGAAAAATCAACTTTATCGAAAAACCCCGAAAAACACCTGGAAGTCATTTTTTCATCGGGAGGGTCCAGGAACCACGAAGATCAAACGGAGGGGAGCGACGAGGCCGCATCACCACCTGCTCGCGCGGCAGGCTCCTGGCCGCGCGAGGACAGGGTGGGACCGCCTCGGTCACCCCCTCGCGACCCCCTCTCGGCTATAAGTCCCTCCTGACCTAAAAACGCACGGGGGGGTATCCACTTTTCGCAGAAACATCTCCGTACGCCGCCGCCACCGCGAACCCTAGTTCGGGGACCAAAAGTCTCTGTTCCGGCACCCTGCCGGGACGGGGAATCGAAGGGGATCATCGCCATCGTCATCGCCAACGCCTCTCCATCAACCATCCATGTTTCCCCCATCCATGTGTGAGTAATCCACCGCTGTAGGCTTGAGGGGATGGTAGGGATTGGATGAGATCATTCATGTAATAGCTGTAATATCGTTAGGGCATGGTGCCTAGTATCCGTTATCGGTGTTTTACGTCATTGTTGCAACTTGTTATGCTTAATGCTTGACACTAGGGCCCGAGTGCCATGATTTCAGATCTGAACATGTTATTGTATCATGAGGATAATTATTGTTTTAGATCATATCTATGAGTTGTATACACATATTATTGTCCGGAACCGATGGCCCGAAAGTGACAGCAATTGGGATAACCGGAGGGAATGGCTGTGATGTGAGGATTACATGTGTTCACGGAATGTTAATGCTTTGCTCCGGTACTTTATTAAAAGGAGTACCTTAATTGCCAGTAGTTTCCCTAGAGGCCCCGCTGCAAACGGGCTGGCAGGACAAAAGATGATGTGCAAGTTTCTCATTGCGAGCACGCACAACTAAATTGGAATACATGCTTATGATTAGTTAATACCTGGATGCTTTATATTATTTATCTGCAAATGCCTATGCTATGATATTACATGAATTATCTTATCCATGCAACGCCCGTACATCCGTCCCTATGCCTACAGTATTTTAATCCTGCTGTCTACCGTAATCACAATCGCTGTCTTAATTCTACTGCTGCTATTATTTCACTACTGTCTCTGCTATAAAACTGTTGCTACTGATAATCTGTCTCGAGCAATTCTATTCGCAGGTGCAGCTGATCTAACAAATCATCTGTTAAAGCTTATCAATATTCTTTGGCTCCCCTTGTGTCGAATCAATAAATTTGGGTTTTACTTCCCTCGAAGACTGTTGCGATCCCCTATACTTGTGGGTCATCAAGCATAAGAACTTGATTGAAATATCCATGACTTAAGTTTGTACTAGTTACTAGAGAGGCAAGGTGATAAGTAATATCATATTTATCCTTTCATTTGTCTTCCTCTAACTATTTATCCCATGAGAGTTTATCATGTCTTTAAATTTCAGCAAAGCATAAAAGGGTATAATGCTTGCAAATGAGAGCAAATGCATTGGTAAAAGAGTATGAATAAGAGATTAGTTCAATTGTCCAACATACAATGGTTTTCTATTTTCAAAAGTAAGGGGTGATTGCTAGAGCTTCTACTTGTATTGTCGACATGTGTATGAGTTTTAGTTCCATTTATCTTACTTTACAACTGAACATGATGATGATACTATGCCCGTATTTATCAACCATAAGTCCATTGATGCATGTAATGATCTATGTCCTTACTTACTCGAGGACGAGTAAAGGTTTAAGCTTGGGGGAGTTGATACGTGCATTTTATATCATCATTTATATAACTTATATCATCATATTAGAATGTTATTGGAACTATTATATCAATGTTTTACATGTTTTAGATGATTTTGGGGACTTTCATACAAAGTCCCTATTTTTGGTATTTAATATCTGGGAGGCAGAAAAACCCCCCCTTTTCTTGTTTTTATTGTTGCAGGAGTTACAGGAACCCAATTGAAAAAAGGAAAGTTGCACAACAGTTTTTGCATCAGGAGAACCAGAGGGGGCAAAAGATCGAAGAGGGAAGAGCCACGAGGCCCAAAAGAGGGGGGCCCATGCGGCCAGATTCCTTGGCCGCGTGGGGCCCACTAAGTGGAGCCTCGGGCACTTCCTCGCCTGGGGCTTTTTACTACGACCTCCGTCTCCTCCGAAAACCTACGCCCTAATTTTTCCCCAGACGATTCGAGGCCGCGGCGGCGGCGAAACTCCTGATTCCCTCCGAGGGGGGTCAGATCCTGCTGCTCCGGAGCTCCGGAGAAGGGGGAAATCATCGTCACCGTCATCACCTCTCCTCCTTGGCGTGGGAGGAGGCCTCTCCATCATCTCCATGACCAAGACCAGCACCATCTCCATCATCATCTCCGTGATCCACTTCGTTCCCCTCGTAGTTTGAGAGTTGCTATACCCTAGATACTTGTTTTGTGCTACTATTCATGTTTGTGATTGAGCACTTGTCATTATTTGGGGGTGAAGTTATATTTTCAGATTGTGTTGTACCACCTATGCCACAGATCATGTTTGCACGTTGGGAGTAGTTCCCGTATGTTCCCGAGGGCATAGGATGAATTGGCAATGATTTATATATGACATGTGTTGGTATTTTGTCTAGTGTTTATTTTTTTATGTGATTCTATGATGGTGTTGTGCGAACGTCGACTGGACAACACTTCACCTATATGGGCTCATAGGAGAACACCTTAGTATAATGAAATGAGGAAGACTTGGGAGGACAAGAAACCTGAGAATGAGTCATGAAGTTATTATTATGTGGTATTAATATCGGGGACCTTAGAGTGTAATGCTATGGTGGGACATTATGTCTTAATAATTCTTGTGCAGTCATTTGCTTGGCCACATGATCCATCATAAGAGGGTTTAGTTTATTTGTTTAGCTTTACCTAAGTTGTGGCTCCATCCTAAACAAGATTAAAACTTGACAAGATATTCAACGTGTTGTTTAATAAATCTGTATGCCTAGTTATATCCATGCCGCCCTCGGGAACGTTTTCCAAATATAAGACACACATCACTTGAGCTTGTCCTCTTGCCACATAGAGGATTGGGCTTTTCTCTCATTGAGAGCTTTCAACTGCTATTATTTACTCTCTGTACTTTTACTTTATTTGCAACCATACAACCAAAAACCGCAAAAACACTTGCATCTTTCATTGTTTTATCTATCATTCTTACTAACCAATACCTTCAGCTCCTTGTGGGTTCAACAACCTTTTCTATTCGAAAGGTACTATAATTGATCTCCTGCACTTGGGAGCCATCACTCTTCCCGGCACCCTGCCGGAGAGGGGAATCATCACCGGAGGGCTCTACATCACCATGCCCGCCTCTGGACTGATGCGTGAGTAGTTCATCCTTTGACTATGGGTCCATAGCAGTAGCTAGATGGTTGTCTCCTCTACTTGTGCTATCATGTTTAGATCTTGTGAGCTGCCTATCATGATCAAGATCATCTTATTGTTATACTACATGTTGTGTTTGCTGGGATCCGATGAATATTGACTACTATGCCATTTGCTTCATAATATATTATGTGTGTGCTATTTATGATCTTGCATGCTTTCCGTTGCTAGTAGATGCTCTGGCCAAGTAGATGCTTGTGACTCCAAGAGGGGGTATTTATGCTCGATAGTGGGTTCATGTCTCCATTTAAGTCTGGGGGAGTGACAACAACCTCTAAGGTTGTGGATGTACTGGATAAAACTGTAATGCTTTGTCTAAGGATAATTGTGTTACTTACATTACACACTTTGCCTAATGCAATAATTTGTTGCTTGCAACTTAATACTGAAAGGGGTACGGACGTTAACCGGAAGGTGGATTATTAGTCATAGATGCGATTGGAACGGTCTATGTATAATGTTGTAATGCCCAAATGAATCTCACACTAGACACCATGACATGTATATGCATCATTATGCAGTTCTTTATTTTGTCAATTGCCCAGCTGTAATTTGTTTACCCACATGTATGCTATTATTTATTTATGGAGAGACACCAATAGTGAACTGTGGACCCCGGTCCATTCTTTTACATTGATAATACAACCAACTGAAAACACTGCTCCCTTTCATTCTCTGCAAACAAACATCATTTTCCACACTATACGTCTAATCCTTTGTTACAGCAAGCCAGTGAGATTGACAACCTCATTGTTAAGTTGGGGCAAAGTATTTTGATTGTGTCGTGTGCAGGTTCCGCGTTGGTGATAGTAAACGGCGCCACCAACAACCTTCAGAAGAGTCTTCATCTCTTACTGGTTCGATAACCTTGGTTTCACAACTGAGGGAAATTTGCTGCTGCACTACTTCATACCTTCCTCTTGTGGTTTCCCGACAACACAATCGCGTGCATCAAGCTAATTTCTGGCGCCGTTGCCAGGGAGAAGAAGCACTTCTTCAAGGGGAGTCTCTCACTTCCAATCTTTTTATTTCATTATTGTCTTGCTTAGTTTATTTTTATTACTGTCTTGTTTGCTTTTTATTATTAAAAACACAAAAAAAAATAGTTACTTGCATTTATCTTTTTATTTCGGTTTTATTTTAATTTAGCTAAAATGAGTACTCCGGAGAACACTAAGTTATGTGACTTTACTAGCACAAATAATAATGATTTTATATGCACTCCTATTGCTCCACCTGCCACTAAAGCAAACTTTTATGAAATTAAACCTGCTTTGTTAAATCTTGTTATGAAAGAGCAATTTTCTGGTGTTAGTACTGATGGTGCTGCTGCCCATCTTAATAATTTTGTTGAACTTTGTGAAATGCAAAAATATAAGGATATTTATGGGGATATTATTAAACTAAAATTGTTTCCTTTCTCTTTGAGAGGAAGAGCTGAAGAATGGTTGCTATCATTGCCTAGAAATAGTATTGATTCATGGACTAAATGCAAAGATGCTTTCATTGGATAATATTATCCTCCTGCAAAGATTATTTCTTTAAGAAGTAGCATTATGAACTTTAAACAATTTGATAATGAACATGTTGCCCAAGCATGGGAAAGAATGAAATCTTTGGTTAAAAATTGCCCTACCCATGGACTGACTGCTTGGATGATCATCCAAACCTTTTATGCAGGACAGAAGTTTTCTTCAAGAAACTTGTTAGATTCGGCTGCAGGAGGTACCTTTATGTCCATCACCTTGTGTAACACCCCAAAAATTTAATAGGAATTATTATATCAAAAATGTGGGCCAACAAAAACTTTTTATGAATTAATGTGTGTTGATGTCTTATTGTTGCTAGTGATAAGTATTTCTTGTGAATGTGTTGTTTGTTAGCTCTACTTAAAAACTTGATGAAAAGAAAATAAACAAAACAAAATATAAAACAATACCAACAATATGGCACATGTCACCCTATTTTCCCCAAATTAAGAAATCCATTTATTTTCCAAACCAAATTTAGTGGAGTGACAATATGAACACTCCTATTTTATTCCCCACCATTTGTCCTCTTTAAGTATTCAATTCAAAAACTTAAATTCAAATTTAGATTTCTTTCTTTATCTTATTCCAATCACAAAGTGTGCTATTTTGCACTTGCCCCATAAACAAACAAATAGCTCAACAAACCTTGATAAATATATGTGAAGCAAGTTATGAAAGAAAAATTCAAAAATTTGAAATTAAAATTGGCTCAGGCATTTCGCCGAGCACCTGGTGGGCGCCGCCCAGGGAACAGGCCGCCGGCGCGCACGTCGCCGTGTCGGCGCCGTGGAAGAGGAGGTGTCGACGCCGAAGGCCTCGCGCCGTGCCCCCCCCCCCCCCCCCCCCTCTCTCCCTCGCTCTCCTGCCCCCTTGGACACCGACACCGGCACCCACAGCACCCCGCCCCCTCCTGGCACGCGCCCGTGCCGCCGCTCGCCATGGCCGGCCCGCCGACACCGCGGCCGATCTCGCCGCCCCACGACACCCCGCGCCAGGCCCCCCCCTCTCTTCTTCACCCCTCTGCTCCCTCTCCGCGCAGCAGAGCGTCCAGCAGCAGCCCGCTCCCGCAGCCCTCGCGCCATGCCGTGCACGTCGAGCGCCGCCCGGACACGCTCGCCACGGCCGTCCCCCACCCGAGCGCACGCAGCAGCCAACACGCCACCCCTCCTTGCCCATTCGGTCCCCCGAGCACCCCGCAACCTAGCCGCACCCCGTGCCAACCCTACGGCGAGCCGGCACGCCCTCGGGTGCCCCTGCGCCGCGTCCACCGTGCGCCGGCCCGCCGCTATTTAAACCACCCCGAGCCCCATTGCTCCACACACCACCACAGCCCCTCTCGCCTGCTCCCCTCCACTCCCCACTCACAGTACGCCGCTAGGAAGGGCAGAGCCGCCGCCGCGAGCCCTCTGTTGCTCGTGGCCGTGCTCGACGATCCGAGGTAGACGACGACACGGCAACGCCATGCCGTGGCCTCTTCTCTCTCTTTTCTTCCCTCCCTGGCCCTCTCCATGACTCCGCACTGCTTCACCCTCACACGCCCGTCTCTTTCCTGTCCAGGGACGCCGTCGATTGCTCGCCGGAGTTCGTGCCGCGCCGCGGAAGGAGGAGCTCGACGCCGTCGCCGCCAGGAGCCTCCCCAGCCCGAGCCACCTCGCCCACGAGTTTCCCCGAGCCGCCGCAACCCTCCTGCACCCTCGCCACGCCCTCCCGAGCCTCGAGGTGAGCTATCCGTCCACCTCGCCGTCGCCGGAGCCACGGCGCCGCCCGGTTTAGGTCGTCGCCGGCGTGCCCCATCCTCGGCCATTGGATCTTAGATCCACGGTCGCGTACCGATTCGTTTAAATAAAAAGAAACTGATGAGTGGACCCCACCCGTCAGATTTTTAAACATTTCCCCAGCGCGCGCACTGTTTTTAGTTGAGACGCTGGCGAGTGGGCCCCACCCGTCAGTATTTTCAACATTATCCAGACAGGACCGTTTTTCTAATTTAATTTCTCTGGAAATTCCAGTACTGAATCCAAACTTTGAAATTCAATATCTTGAGAATTATAACTTCAAATAAAATAAATCAAAATGTTCTGGAGAGCTTATAAAATTGTCTAACCAACCCCAGTGGTTTCACCTCATTTGGATAAATAATAAAAATATAGTATTAAAAATGCCAAATAGGGTTTAAAATATAAACTTGTTTGTTTCTGATACTCTGTTAGGCCAAATTAGTTAAGACCAATTTTATTGGATCACATTTAGTCATGGTTAGTCACCCCTAAGAGGATTTAATTTTTAGAGCAACAGAACTTAATTAGTAGCTAAAACTTGATTATTAAGATTCTGGATTCAAACCATTGTGTAGGGAGTTTGGTAACTCCAATTGACCCAAATCCAATTGTGTTGTCTTCTACACATCTATAGCTTTCTGTAGAAATTTAGTTTGTAGTTTTGTGACCAACAGAACTAGAGATATGTAATTAAACATGCTCAACTAGTTTCTGCCATAATTAAAGATATAATTAAATCATGGTTAGCTCAATTAAATTAAAACCAAATAGTATTGTGTGATATATGAAGTGGCTATTTAGAGCATTTGAGATTGTATTGTTGTGGTGATTGATTGAGTAGGTTAGTGATTGTTTGTATTTGCTTGATTGTGTATTAGACGAGAACGTTGCCGGATATATCGAGGAGGAAGGATTTGTGGAACCTGAAGATCAAGACCAGGATCACTTTGCCGAGCAAGGCAAGCTACTCTCTGAGCTTGCACCCTAATACATGCATCTATTTTTTTACAAAGTCATTTTAAAGCAAAGGTTTTTATAAAATCTTTTCAAAAAGTATATGGAAATTATTTTGCCACCCTATGTAGAAATATATGATAAATTATAGGATGGGAAAAATAAAGATTGTTTTATTCAAAACTCCTTTGAAACCTCGTGTGGCTATGAAGCACCAAGATGTGGTGATGAATTGAAGAAAAGGAGAATGATGGTTTTGATAAAACGCACATTGTGTCTTTGTA
Source organism: Poa annua (assembly GCA_026929855.1). NCBI lineage: Eukaryota > Viridiplantae > Streptophyta > Magnoliopsida > Poales > Poaceae > Poa > Poa annua. The sequence continues at coordinate 62,388,090 of CM049434.1, forward strand.
CTTACGTCAATCAGCCGATACTCTGCGCGACCACATTTACCCACATATGGGAAAGGGCTTAGTCATATAGTTTGCTCATATTAGTATGGGATACTTCATCAACGGAGATGACTCCGTTATGCATGAGGGGATGGTTTGATGACCTACCCCTGACCTGGGTCCTCGCTCAAACTCTATGAGTAGATAAGGAGGAGGATAGAAGGATGTCCCCTATACACCGCCAGATAAAACCTATGAGTCCTCACACTTAGATTCCGACGGGCTGGGTTAAGTGTCGATGGAAAGTATCATATGGGCAGGATCCTATACTAGCATGAGCAAAGGACAGACTAGGGTCGGTGACTCAACTTCGCATACACCTGGTATGGCGAGACGTGGCTGACACGATGAGTTATCGGATGGGTGTGGGAAAAGCGTGCTACCTCTGCAGAGGGTTAAAACTATTCGAATAGCCGAGTCCTCGGATATGGACAGTTGAGAGACCCTACTTTGACCATGTGCAAGTTTTGGAAACAGTTTTGAGTTCTAAAAAGAAAAGGAGGTGGAGAATGTTCCATACACCTATACCAACGGATCGGTATGAGGTTGTTGGGGATTATGTACCATGATGATTTATGGTCGGAAAAGGAGGAGTTTTGGAGAAAACTAATAAAACTGAGATATTAAGAGTAGTCATAATCCTCTTATCTTCTTCAACAAAGATACAGAGATGTTTTAAATAAATAAAAGTGTGAAACTAAAGATGAGACTAGTGCACTCATGTTGGGGTAGTTTGCGAGTACATTCAAATGTACTCATACTAGTTTTGTCCCTGGCTATTGTCGTAGCCAGACTTCGAGGAGCACTACGCCCAGGAGGAGTATGGCGACATCTATGCCAACTGAGGATCTTCATAAGTCGACTGCCTGTCGGGTCATCACTAGGATTTGATGTCTACTACGGCTTAGCTTCCGCTGATTATTTTGGTTTGGCCCATGAAGGCACCTATGTAAGACTAGGTCTAAATGACCGTTTATGTAAGACTTTAATTCGGTATTGTATTGGATGTAAACTTTGGTATTCAGTTCGGATTATGTGCAACGACAGACTGATCACGGGATCGTTGTGTTAAACATAATCGGGTATTTCGAACAGCTAGTCCGGGGTCCCCACAGACCTGGTATCAGAGCCATCTCGACTTTAGAAACCTTAGTTTAGCATGGTCGCTAGGTAGGAGTCACAAAAGTTAAATTCTAAAGGAATAATGGAATGAAGTATTTTCGAAAAATGCTTATCTCTAATCCTCTCACTTATGAAAAACTCTACCCTCACTAAATATTACGTTTTCCCTCATATCCTTAAAAATTGGACACACTCGTCATTCTATTAAACTTAAAATTTTACTCACTTGTTGCCACACTACATTTAAAATTTTGATACACTTGTCGTCTCACTAACTTAAAAATTTGATTAAAAATTGTAGATGGCAGTCCATTTCACCGAGTTCGTTCAGCTTGAGAAGGACGGCAAGTTGATGTTCGAGAAGGACCTGTTCGAGTTGACCAAGCTGTTAGGTCGTCCCACTCCTGAGTTTAAGGGAGCCCAGGTGGACACTCCCGGTAACGGGAACCTGTCTTGGTTGGTCGAGGCGTCTGTTCGCGGGAACATCAAGTCCCCCGGATCCAGGACACTCATCTTTACCACCATGGACGTCCACTGGGACGACGGACTGTGTCGTTCCATGGAGCGGATGCTATCCCGGCTTTGTGAGGAGCACAAGGCGGAGTTGGTGAACTCTCGTTTCCAGTTCTACGGGAGGCGCACCGTCGACGGACACCCTATTCAGTCCCCTCTACACCCGACGTTCGGAGAGTATATCTTGGACATGGAGATTATGCTCTTTCGCACCCAGGAGGATCTGAGGTGCGCTAGACTTCGGTCTCACTTTGAGCGCCTCTCGCTCAAGGAGAGTCGCGAGAGGGAGGCACAGCTGAAGGAGGAGAAGGTCGCTCTCCTCAAGAAGAGGACCCAGATGAGGAAGACCATAGCGAAGCTCCGCAAGAAGGTGGCAGAGCAGGACGAGCTGATCGATGATTTGGAGCTCCGTACTGACGAGATGGAGGAGGAGGGCAAGGATCTCCGCAAGGAGAACAACGCTTTCCTCAGTGACGATGACGACTATCTGGAGGAGATGGACTATGAGCAGGAGGATGACGAGGAGGAAGACCCAGAGGAGCCACCCTACCAGTCCGACGCTGACGTATCCGAGCCTGAGGTTCCACCTCAGTAGGCGAGTGACTTGAGTACTACCGCAGGATTAGGTCGACCCCCTATCGCTAGTAGAGTAGAAGTAGTGCTTCTTTTGGAACTTGCACTATGTACATTAGCTTAAGAGATAATGTTGTAAGCTTGATATGGTGAACTCTTGATGTAATGGTTGTGCTATATAAGTGTGTGCTAGTCTTGATAATCTGTGTGAAATGTTTAATTAATCAATCCCTACACGAAACCAACCTTTTTCCCTTGGTCAAAACCTTTTGCTTGCCCCTTATACCCGGTGTTCTTCAGGATGGTGGACACTCGTCGCTCCAACCCGGATGGAGGACCACCACCCCCACCGGAACAACCACCGCCCAACTTCTTGCGCTTATCATGGAGGAACGCCAAGCTGCTCGGGCAGAGCGTCAAGCTCATATCGCTGCCCTGCAGCAGATCGCTGCCGCACACAACAACAACAACAACAACCACAACAATGGCAATGGCAATGGTGAAGGAAATCAGCGATCCACTTTGAGTGACTTTCAAAAAACCAACCCACCCACCTATTCCAAGGGACTTCACCCACTAGAGGCCGATGATTGGCTTCGCACCATTAACAACAACCTGGAAGTTGCAGCCGTGGGAGAACCTGAGAAAGTGCTGTATGCGACCCACTATCTTGCCGGACCTGCACGGTCTTGGTGGGAAGCTACCAAGTCTCTACAGCAAGCTGGTTATGTTATCAACTGGGTTGAGTTCCAAGAGAAGTTCCGCAAGAAACACATCCCCAGTGGGCTCATTGAAAGGAAGAAGGATGAATTCCGCAAGTTGCGGCAGGGAAGTAGAGATGTGGTCGGATACCTGGATGAGTTCACTGACTTGTCTCGGTATGCTCCTGATGACACCGACACCGAGAGGAAGAAGATGGAGCGTTTCATGAACGGACTTCATGATGAGCTGCAGTGTGTTTTGGTTATCCACGACTTTGTTGATTTGGAGTCACTCGTGGACAAGGCCATCCAGTTGGAGACCAAGCGCAAGTCCATGTTTGAAGGTCGTAAGAGGAGAATGATTGCCCAGGAAGGTTCGAGCAGCCAGAAGCCTCGCACCTACCCACAAAACCCCAAGCCAGCCTATCGACCGCCACCAACCACACGCCCCAATTACCCTAATCGCCCAAACAACCCAAACAGCTTCAACCGTCCCAATGACAACACCCGTCCCGGAGGGAACTCTAACAACTTCAACCGCAATGCTAATGTTGTCTGCTTTAATTGCGGCACCAAGGGTCACTACTCCAAAGAATGCCCCAATCCTAAGAAGAATGGTCCACGCCCCGATGCACCAGCGCCCAGCAATGGCCAAGGCCGTAATGGGAATGGCAAGAACCCCGCACCCCGCGGAAATGTTGCTGTTGCCAAGGGTCGTCTGCACCACATCAATGCTGAAGAGGCCATGGATGCGCCAGATGTTGTGCTGGGTACGTTCCTTGTCAACTCAGTTCCTGCAACTGTTCTGTTTGATTCTGGTGCTACCCATTCTTTTGTTACCCAAGAATTTGTGGCTAAGGGAGGTTTAGTCGGAAACCTCTTACCCAGACCCATGGTCATCCAAATCCCAGAATCCACCATAGATACCAAGTCGTTTTGCCCGGACGTTTCCCTTGAGATCAAAGGGGAAAAGTTCCTAGTCGACTTAATCATTCTAGGAACCCAAGGAATAGATATCATACTGGGTATGAATTGGCTAGCCAAGTATCGTGGTCGAATTGACTGCGCCAGAAGAGCGGTATCCCTCACCACCGACAAAGAAGTAGAAGTGGAGTATGTGTCAGAAACCAGTCGACCCCGACCAGGATGCCATGAGAGCATAGCTCGACCCACCCTAGATGAGATCCGTGTGGTTCACTTGTTCCGAGATGTCTTCCCTGAAGAATTGCCTGGTATGCCGCCAGACCGGGATATTGAGTTCATCATTGAACTTATCCCAGGCACAGCCCCTATATCCCAAAGGCCTTATCGGATGAATCCGGAAGAACTGGTTGAGTTGAAGAAGCAGTTAGCAGATATGCTCAGCAAAGGACTTATCCGCCCAAGCGCCTCACCCTGGGGATCACCCATTATTTTTGTGGATAAGAGAGACGGTACCACACGCCTGTGTGTGGATTATCGCAAGTTAAATGATGTGACCATTGAGAACAAGTATCCCCTTCCAAAGATCGAGGATCTGTTCGATCAAATGAACGGAGCCCGAGTCTTTTCCAAGATCGATCTTCGGTCAGGATATCATCAGTTAAAAATCCGAGAGACAGACATTCCAAAGACTGCCTTCACCACCCGCTACGGTTTATTTGAATACACCGTAATGTCCTTTGGTCTGACCAATGCCCCAGCCTATTTTATGAATCTCATGAACAAGATCTTCATGGAGTATCTTGACAAGTTCGTGGTAGTTTTCCTCGATGACATCCTTATTTACTCCAAAACCGAAGAAGAGCATGCTGAACACCTGCGTCTAGTTTTAGCAACCCTCCGAGAACACCAGCTATATGCCAACCTTAGCAAGTGTGAGTTTTGGCTCAGTGAAGTAGCATTTCTCGGACATGTTGTGTCTGCGGGAGGAATTTCTGTTGACCCAGAGAAGATCCAAGCCATTGTGAACTGGGAAGCCCCAACTAGTGTGACCGAAATCCGAAGCTTTCTCGGACTAGCGGGTTACTACCGCAAGTTCGTTGAAGGATTCTCCAGTATAGCCAAACCCCTGACCCAACTGCTGAAAAAGGACAAGAAGTTTGAATGGACTCCGAAGTGTGAAGAGAGTTTCCAGGAATTGAAGAAGAGATTGACCTCAACCCCTGTCCTGATTATGCCAGACGTCACCAAGAGTTTCGACGTGTATTGCGATGCATCACGCCTCGGACTTGGTTGCGTTCTGATGCAAGAAGGCAAGGTGGTGTCGTATCTGTCTCGGCAGTTGCGACCACATGAAGAGAACTACCCAACCCATGACCTGGAGTTAGCCGCTGTTGTTCTTGCTCTGAAGACGTGGCGTTCCTATCTTGCGGGACATCGTTGCGAGATCTATACGGATCACAAGAGCTTGAAGTATATCTTCACCCAGAAGGAGTTAAATCTGCGACAGAGAAGGTGGATGGAATTAATCAAGGATTATGATATCGGTATCCATTACCACCCTGGAAAGGCTAATGTAGTTGCCGATGCCCTTAGTCGCAAACCCTGCACCCTGAATGCCCTGATCCAGGTCGAACAGCCAGCCTTGTTCAAAGAGTTCCAAGATTTTGGACTAGAGCTTGTTCGCCGCGGTTATCTCGCCAATTTAGAGTTAGCCCCAACCCTGTTAGATCAAATCAAGGAAGCCCAGAAGGGTCATGACAGCATAGAAGGAATTAAGAAGAAGATTTCTCTCGGTAAAGCGCCTGGTTTTACCGAAGATGCTGAAGGAGTGTTGAGATTCAATGGTCGTATCTGTGTCCCCAATGTCACGGAACTTAAGGAGTTAATCCTAAAGGAAGCCCACGAGACCCCCTATTCAATCCACCCCGGCGGAACCAAAATGTACCAAGACCTTCGTGAGAGATTTTGGTGGCACGGAATGAAGCGAGAGATTGGTGTTTTTGTAGCCAAGTGTGATATCTGTCAGCGAGTCAAAGCTGAACATCAGCGACCCGCTGGATTGCTCCAACCCTTAAAAATTCCCGAGTGGAAGTGGGATGAGATTGGAATGGATTTTATCACCGGACTTCCAAGATCCAACCGAGGCCATGACTCAATTTGGGTCATCGTTGATAGACTAACCAAGGTTGCCCATTTTATTCCCGTCAACACCACCTATCGGGGAAATCAGTTCGCAGACCTGTATATTTCCAGAATAGTAAGCCTGCATGGTGTGCCTAAGAGGATTGTATCGGATAGAGGCACACAATTCACCTCAAGGTTCTGGAAAGCCCTACACGAAGCCCTCGGAACCAAGTTAGCATTTAGCACAGCTTATCATCCCCAGACCGGAGGCCAAACTGAGAGAGTGAACCAGATATTGGAGGACATGCTTCGCGCGTGTGTTCTAGCCTATGGATCCAAGTGGGAAGATTGCCTTCCATTTGCAGAGTTCTCCTACAATAATAGTTACCAGTCTAGTCTGCAAATGGCACCTTTTGAAGCCCTATATGGCAGGAAGTGTCGTACGCCCCTGAATTGGTCCGACACCGGAGAAGGCAAACTGTTTGGACCAGATACCCTCCGTGAGGCTGAGGAACAAGTCCAACTTATTCGTGAACGTCTTAAAACTGCCCAATCCCGTCAGAAGAGTTACGCTGATCCCAAGCGCCGTGATGTCACCTTCAGTGTCGGAGATTTTGTCTATCTCCGAATGACACCCCTTAAAGGAATGCAGCGTTTCCATGTCAAAGGAAAATTGGCACCAAGATATATTGGACCCTTTAAGATCATTTCTCGTCGTGGTGAAGTGTCTTATCAACTGGAGTTGCCTCAAGAGTTAGCAGATTACCACGATGTCTTCCACATTTCATTGCTCCGGAAATGTCTTGAAGTTCCTGACCAGCCTGATGTTTTCAAAAACATCGACCACCATTCCATCGACCTAAATCAAGATCTGACTTATCGAGAAAGACCCATCAAGATTCTCGACGAAGATGTTCGTCTTACCCGAAGGCGCGCGATCAAATTCTACAAGGTCCAGTGGACTAACCATTCGGAAGATGAAGCAACTTGGGAACGCGAAGACTATCTTAGAAGCGAATTCCCAAACCTCTTTAGTGCCCAGACCTAGCAAATCTCGGGACGAGATTTATTTTTAAGGGGGGAAGGATCTGTAACACCCCAAAAATTTAATAGGAATTATTATATAAAAAATGTGGGCCAACAAAAACTTTTTATGAATTAATGTGTGTTGATGTCTTATTGTTGCTAGTGATAAGTATTTCTTGTGAATGTGTTGTTTGTTAGCTCTACTTAAAAACTTGATGAAAAGAAAATAAACAAAACAAAATATAAAACAATACCAACAATATGGCACATGTCACCCTATTTTCCCCAAATTAAGAAATCCATTTATTTTCCAAACCAAATTTAGTGGAGTGACAATATGAACACTCCTATTTTATTCCCCACCATTTATCCTCTTTAAGTATTCAATTCAAAAACTTAAATTCAAATTTAGATTTCTTTCTTTATCTTATTCCAATCACAAAGTGTGCTATTTTGCACTTGCCCCATAAACAAACAAATAGCTCAACAAACCTTGATAAATATATGTGAAGCAAGTTATGAAAGAAAAATTCAAAAATTTGAAATTAAAATTGGCTCAGGCATTTCGCCGAGCACCTGGTGGGCGCCGCCCAGGGAACAGGCCGCCGGCGCGCACGTCGCCGTGTCGGCGCGGTGGAAGAGGAGGTGTCGACGCCGAAGGCCTCGCGCCGTGCCCCCCCCTCTCTCCCTCGCTCTCCTGCCCCCTTGGACACCGACATCGGCACCCACAGCACCCCGCCCCCTCCTGGCACGCGCCCGTGCCGCCGCTCGCCATGGCCGGCCCGCCGACACCGCGGCCGATCTCGCCGCCCCACGACACCCCGCGCCAGGCCCCCCCTCTCTTCTTCACCCCTCTGCTCCCTCTCCGCGCAGCAGAGCGTCCAGCAGCAGCCCGCTCCCGCAGCCCTCGCGCCATGCTGTGCACGTCGAGCGCCGCCCGGACACGCTCGCCACGGCCGTCCCCCACCCGAGCGCACGCAGCAGCCAACACGGCACCCCTCCTTGCCCATTCGGTCCCCCGAGCACCCCGCAACCTAGCCGCACCCCGTGCCAACCCTACGGCGAGCCGGCACGCCCTCGGGTGCCCCTGCGCCGCGTCCACCGTGCGCCGGCCCGCCGCTATTTAAACCACCCCGAGCCCCATTGCTCCACACACCACCACAGCCCCTCTCGCCTGCTCCCCTCCACTCCCCACTCACAGTACGCCGCTAGGAAGGGCAGAGCCGCCGCCGCGAGCCCTCTGTTGCTCGTGGCCGTGCTCGACGATCCGAGGTAGACGACGACACGGCAACGCCATGCCGTGGCCTCTTCTCTCTCTTTTCTTCCCTCCCTGGCCCTCTCCGTGACTCCGCACTGCTTCACCCTCACACGCCCGTCTCTTTCCTGTCCAGGGACGCCGTCGATTGCTCGCCGGAGTTCGTGCCGCGCCGCGGAAGGAGGAGCTCGACGCCGTGGCCGCCAGGAGCCTCCCCAGCCCGAGCCACCTCGCCCACGAGTTTCCCCGAGCCGCCGCAACCCTCCTGCACCCTCGCCACGCCCTCCCGAGCCTCGAGGTGAGCTATCCGTCCACCTCGCCGTCGCCGGAGCCACGGCGCCGCCCGGTTTAGGTCGTCGCCGGCGTGCCCCATCCTCGGCCATTGGATCTTAGATCCACGGTCGCGTACCGATTCGTTTAAATAAAAAGAAACTGACGAGTGGACCCCACCCGTCAGATTTTTAAACATTTCCCCAGCGCGCGCACTGTTTTTAGTTGAGACGCTGGCGAGTGGGCCCCACCCGTCAGTATTTTCAACATTATCCAGACAGGACCGTTTTTCTAATTTAATTTCTCTGGAAATTCCATTACTGAATCCAAACTTTGAAATTCAATATCTTGAGAATTATAACTCCAAATAAAATAAATCAAAATGTTCTGGAGAGCTTATAAAATTGTCTAACCAACCCCAGTGGTTTCACCTCATTTGGATAAATAATAAAAATATAGTATTAAAAATGCTAAATAGGGTTTAAAATATAAACTTGTTTGTTTCTGATACTCTGTTAGGCCACATTAGTTAAGACCAATTTTATTGGATCACATTTAGTCATGGTTAGTCACCCCTAAGAGGATTTAATTTTTAGAGCAACAGAACTTAATTAGTAGCTAAAACTTGATTATTAAGCTTCTGGATTCAAACCATTGTGTAGGGAGTTTGGTAACTCCAATTGACCCAAATCCAATTGTGTTGTCTTCTACACATCTATAGCTTTCTGTAGAAATTTAGTTTGTATTTTTGTGACCAACAGAACTAGAGATATGTAATTAAACATGCTCAACTAGTTTCTGCCATAATTAAAGATATAATTAAATCATGGTTAGCTCAATTAAATTAAAACCAAATAGTATTGTGTGATATATGAAGTGGCTATTTAGAGCATTTGAGATTGTATTGTTGTGGTGATTGATTGAGTAGGTTAGTGATTGTTTGTATTTGCTTGATTGTGTATTAGACGAGAACGTTGCCGGATATATCGAGGAGGAAGGATTTGTGGAACCTGAAGATCAAGACCAGGATCACTTTGCCGAGCAAGGCAAGCTACTCTCTGAGCTTGCACCCTAATACATGCATCTATTTTTTTACAAAGTCATTTTAAAGCAAAGGTTTTTATAAAATCTTTTCAAAAAGTATATGGAAATTATTTTGCCACCCTATGTAGAAATATATGATAAATTATAGGATGGGAAAAATAAAGATTGTTTTATTCAAAACTCCTTTGAAACCTCGTGTGGCTATGAAGCACCAAGATGTGGTGATGAATTGAAGAAAAGGAGAATGATGGTTTTGATAAAACGCACATTGTGTCTTTGTACTTACGTCAATCAGCCGATACTCTGCGCGACCACATTTACCCACATATGGGAAAGGGCTTAGTCATATAGTTTGCTCATATTAGTATGGGATACTTCATCAACGGAGATGACTCCGTTATGCATGAGGGGATGGTTTGATGACCTACCCCTGACCTGGGTCCTCGCTCAAACTCTATGAGTAGATAAGGAGGAGGATAGAAGGATGTCCCCTATACACCGCCAGATAAAACCTATGAGTCCTCACACTTAGATTCCGACGGGCTGGGTTAAGTGTCGATGGAAAGTATCATATGGGCAGGATCCTATACTAGCATGAGCAAAGGACAGACTAGGGTCGGTGACTCAACTTCGCATACACCTGGTATGGCGAGACGTGGCTGACACGATGAGTTATCGGATGGGTGTGTGAAAAGCGTGCTACCTCTGCAGAGGGTTAAAACTATTCGAATAGCCGAGTCCTCGGATATGGACAGTTGAGAGACCCTACTTTGACCATGTGCAAGTTTTGGAAACAGTTTTGAGTTCTAAAAAGAAAAGGAGGTGGAGAATGTTCCATACACCTATACCAACGGATCGGTATGAGGTTGTTGGGGATTATGTACCATGATGATTTATGGTCGGAAAAGGAGGAGTTTTGGAGAAAACTAATAAAACTGAGATATTAAGAGTAGTCATAATCCTCTTATCTTCTTCAACAAAGATACAGAGATGTTTTAAATAAATAAAAGTGTGAAACTAAAGATGAGACTAGTGCACTCATGTTGGGGTAGTTTGCGAGTACATTCAAATGTACTCATACTAGTTTTGTCCCTGGCTATTGTCGTAGCCAGACTTCGAGGAGCACTACGCCCAGGAGGAGTATGGCGACATCTATGCCAACTGAGGATCTTCATAAGTCGACTGCCTGTCGGGTCATCACTAGGATTTGATGTCTACTACGCCTTAGCTTCCGCTGATTATTTTGGTTTGGCCCATGAAGGCACCTATGTAAGACTAGGTCTAAATGACCGTTTATGTAAGACTTTAATTCGGTATTGTATTGGATGTAAACTTTGGTATTCAGTTCGGATTATGTGCAACGACAGACTGATCACGGGATCGTTGTGTTAAACATAATCGGGTATTTCGGACAGCTAGTCCGGGGTCCCCACACCTTGGGGGCTGCAACAAAACTTCTAGACTATATGATGATTAATTATTCTGAATGGCATACTGAAAGGACTCCTCAAGGTAAGAAGGTAAATTTTGTTGAAGAAACCTCTTCTTTGAGTGATAAGATTGATGTTATTATGTCTATGCTTGTGAATGGTAAATCTCATATTGATCAAAATAATGTTCCCTTAGCTTCACTGGTTTGCACAAGAAGAGCATGTTGATGTGAACTTCATTAAAAATAATAATTTTAACAACAATGCTTATAGGAATAATTTTGGTAATAACAATTATAAGCCTTATCCTCCTAATAATGGTAATGGTTATGATAATTCTTATGGTAATTATTATAGCAATAATAGAAATGTATCCTCTGAACTTGAAACCATGCTTAAGGATTTTATCACTACACAAACTGCTTTCAATAAAACTGTTGAGGAAAAGCTTGGCAAAATTGATACTCTTACTTCTAAAGTTGATAGCCTTGCTCTTGATGTTGATCTCTTGAAATTAAAAGTTATGTCTAATGATGTTAAAGAGAATACAACTTTTGCTATAATTAATGCCATTCAAGTAAGAATTGATGATAATGTTAGGATGATGGCTGAGTTGCATGCTAGATGGGAAAGAGAAGATGAACTAGCTAGAAAGAATAATTTAGCTAGAGTTTGCACTATTACTACTACTGAAAATAATGTTACTTCACATGCTAGTAAACCTCCAACTATTAGTGGTAACATAATTGATTTTGGCAATGTTTCCTCTACTTCTTCCAAACGTTTAAAATTGCCTAAAACTGCTGAAACTGTTCTTAATAAAATTGCTGAAATTTTTAAGAACATAGGAGATAATGGTTCCATTTTTTTGATAATAATAACTTTGATTTTGATGATTGTAATATTTCTGAAGCTATTAAGTTCTTGCAAAAATTAGCTACAAGTCCTAATGCTAGCACTATAAATATGGCTTTTACAACACATATCACAAATGCTCTCATTAAAGCTAGGGAAGAGACATTAAAACTTGAAGCTTCTATCCCTATGAAGTTAGAAGATGGTTGGGAGCCCATCATTAAAATAAAAGTGAATGAATTTGATTGCAATGCTTTATGTGAGCTTGGTGCAAGTATTTCTGTTATGCCTAAGAAACTTTATGATATGTTTGATTTCCCACATTTGGAACATTGCTATTTGGATGTTTTTCTTATTGATAATGCTATGAAGAAAAATTTGGGGAGAGTTGATGATGTTCTTATTATGGTTAACAATAACCTTGCCCCCGTTGATTTTATTGTTTTGGATATTGAATGCAATGCCTCTTGTCCTATTGTTTTGGGAAGACCTTTTCTTAGAACTGTGGGTGCTATTATTGATATGAAAGAAGGAAATATTAGATACCAATTCCCACTCAAGAAAGATATGGAACACTTCCCTAGAAAAATAATGAAGCTACCTTTTGATTCTATTATTAGAACAAACTATTATGTTGATGCTTCTTCTCTTGGAAACACTTGAGTTTTACTTTCTGTGCCTAGCTGAAAGGCCTTAAAGAAAAGCGGTTATGGGAGACAACCCACTTTTTATTTCTGTTATTTTTCTTTTTCTTGAGTCAAGGAGCATGCTTACCTCTGTAGCAACTCCTTTGTATCTTTATTTTTTGTTTACCCACATGTATGCTATTATTTATTTATGGAGAGACACCAATAGTGAACTGTGGACCCCAGTCCATTCTTTTACATTGATAATACAACCTGCTGCAAACACTGCTCTCTTTCATTCTCTGCAAACAAACATCATTTTCCACACTATATGTCTAATCCTTTGTTACATCAAGCCAGGGAGATTGACAACCTCACTGTTAAATTGGGGCAAAGTATCTTGGTTGTGTTGTGTGCAGGTTCCGCGTTGGTGATCGTAAACGGCGCCACCAATAACCTTCAGAAGAGTCTTCATCTCCTACTGGTTCGATAACCTTGGTTTCACAACTGAGGGAAATTTGCTGCTGCACTACTTCATACCTTCCTCTTGGGGTTTCCCGACAACACCATCGGGTGCATCACATCACCAATTACGATTTTCTCTATGCAGCTTATTGTGACTCCCTTTACTTGTTTCAAGTTAAGTTAGATGAATGGAAGTTGCTGTTTAAGATGACTTGTGTATTAATAGATGCGATGCTTCTTGTTCGTATTTTGTTTATCGACACTTCACTCCATAAACCTGTGGTCTTGTTTACTGAGTTTAGCTTTCGCTTGGGGACAAGTGAGGTCTAAGCTTGGGGGGAGTTGATACATCCATTTTGCATCACTATTTTATATCATAATTTACTATTATTCATTGATATATTTCATATTTGGAGATGATACTTATGTTATTTTATCTATTTTGCATGTTTGATGATTATTGGAGAATTAACCGCCGGAGTCAGGATTCTGCTGGAAAAAGGACCGTTAAGACGCCATATTTCTGAAGATCAGCAATCCGCAAAAAACATCGACAAGTTCCTATTTTGCCAGATGCCGGAGGCAGGCAAAAGGGGAGGCTGAGGTGGGCCACCAGGGGCCCACACCATGTCGTGGCGCGGCCCCCCTTGCTGCCGCGCCGCCACATGGTGTGGTAGCCCTGGCCCACCTCTGCCGGTGCCCTTTGGCGTACTTCATCCCCCGAAACCCTAAGACCAGGAGAACAATCGAGGAAATATTCCGCCACCTCCACGAGGCGGAAAACACCAGAGAGAGAAAAGCTCTCCGGCAGGGAGAAATCTGTCGGGGAAATTCCTTCCCAGAGGGGGGAAATCATCGCCATCGTCACCGTCATCGAACTGAACTTCATTGGGATCATCATCATCATCTCCACCGTCGAGACCGTCATCTCTGCCGCTCCACTACGTTCCCGCTGTAACATCTAGGGTTGAATCTTGTCTATTTCATAGGGGAAACTTTCCCGGTGTTAGTTACTCTTGTGGTTGATGCTATTGAGTGAAACCGTTGAATTAAGGTTTATGTCCAGATTGTTATTCATCATTATATCACCTCTGATCATGTTCCATATGATGTCTTGTGAGTAGTTCGTTTAGTTCTTGAGGACATGGGAGAAGTCTAGATGTTAGTAGTGAAGTATGTTGAGTAATATTAAATGGTTTGATATTTAAGTTGTGGTGCTATTCTTCTAGTGGTGTCATGTGAACGTCGACTACATGACACTTCACCTTTATGGGCCTAGGGGAATGCATTGTGTATTCAAATATTAATTGCGTGGTTGCCGGAGTGATAGAAAGCTAAACCCCCGTTGGTATCTAGATGCATGAGGGATAGTAGGATCTCAGTGATTAAGGTTGTGGTTAGATTTATCTTAATTACTTTCTTTTATTTGCGGATGCTTGCAAGGGGTATAATCACAAGTGTGTATTAGTCTTAGGAAGGGCGGTGCATTAGCATAGGTTCACCCACACAACACTTATCAAAACAATAAAAATTAATCAGCTATATGAAGCGAAAACACTTGATGAAATTCTCGTGTGTCCTCAAGAACATTTGGTCATCATAAGTAAACCTACCGTCTTGTCCTTTGCTCTAGAAAGGATTGGGCCACTCGCTGCAATTATTATTACTGTCTTTTATTTACTCGTACTCTATTTATCTGCTATATCAAAAACCCCTAAAAACTGGTCTGCTAGTTTTTATAGTGAATTCTTAATCAAAACTGCTTGTCAGCACCTTCTGCTCCTCATTGGGTTTGACACTCTTATTTATCGAAAGTACTACGATACACCCCCTATACTTGTGGGTCATCAAGACTATTTTCTGGCGCCGTTGCCAGGGAGTGAAGCGCTATTGGTAAGAGAAACTTTTACTGTACGTGCTGTTTTTATTTCCACTTGCTGATTTATTTAATCATGGAGAGGTCTCTGCTTGAATTCCTATTTGGAAAAACTACTACCACTGCTAAGGTAGTAGAGGAGGCACCATCTATGCAAGTAATCCCATTCAAAATACCTATGAAAATTGATGAACATGTTACGAATAACCGATATGAAGGGGATGGAGTTGTCCATCCTGGTAATCATTTGTTATTTCTACATGAATTATGCGAGTTGTTCAAGTGTGCAAGTATTTCAATGGAAGAAGTTAAGAAGAAATTATTCTCTATACCGCTGAGTGGTAGAGCTGCAAATTGGTATAAACTGCTGAAGAATGGGCGTTCTCTTGGCTGGGAGGAAATTGTACCTCTCTTTTATTCTAAATTCTATCCTCCAAGTGATATTCACCAAGATCAGAACCTTATATATAATTTCTGGCCCCATGATGGAGAGAATATTGCCCAAGTGTGGGGGAGATTGAAGTCATTAATGCTCAAATGCCCCATTCATGAGTTTTCGGGTAATGTCGTGATTGATAACTTCTATGCAAGGCTTTCCTTTTAGGATAAAACGTTATTGGATCCTGATTGTTTTGGATCATTCACACGTAATAAAGAAGAGTTTAAATGGGACCTTCTTGACCGGATTCAGGAGAACATTGAAGGATGGGAGAATGACAAAGGTAGAGAGTCAGGTATAAAATACGATTTTGAATGTATTAAAACTTTCATGAGCACTGATGATTTTCGTAATATTAGTACTGTCTATGGTCTTGACTCTTAAGTTGTTGCAAATTACTATAAAGCTTTTGCTTCTTATTTCGGTATGCCTAAGGAGAGCTTTAAGAAATATCATGAACCTTATAAAGATAAATCTGTTTCTCCTATGACTAGAAGTATTGAAGTTAATACTGTTGATCACAGTATTCCGGAGCCTTATATTAAAAATTTACTTTTCCTGCTAAATGAAGGAACATTCTATTATAGCTAGTGTTATTAACAAAAGTACAAAGAAAGCTATAGAACCTGATATACAGATAAATGTTGAATCTGCTGTAGCAATAGTAAAGGACCTTGTCACCGAAAATGTAGAAGATGGGCATATTATCTTTTGTGAAGATGCTTCTAATATTATTTCACACCCTAAAAGCTCTAGGAAGACTAGTGTTCCTGTACTTTCTGTTAGGATAGGTGATCATTGCTATTATGGTTTATGTGATATTGGTGCAAGTTCAAGTGCTATTCCTTATGAGCTTTACTGGGAAATCATGCATGAAATTGGTTCTTGTGAACTTGAAGAAATTGATGTGGTTATTCAGCTTGCTAATGGAGAAACTATCTCTCCAATTGGTATTGTTGGAGATGTGGAAGTTTTATGTGGTAAGACAAAATGTCCTGCTGATTTTCCAGTACCTGGTGCAGCTGCTAGTAAAACTTGTCCTATCATTTTTGGTAGAACTTTTTTGAATACTTGGGGTGTTGTTATAGATTGTAAGAAAGTGAAAATCTTTATTAAATTTGCTGGTGAATCTTATGAGTTGAATTTCTCTAAATTTGCCAAAGCTCCTTATGAAACCGAATTGCCTAATGAAAACTTTAAAGTTGAACAGCTTGCCTCTATTGCTCTTGCTCCTAACAATGTTTTGCCGCAATATATGGAGGACCATGAAAGTGAAGTCTTTAGGGAAGAGAGAAACGAGATTGATGAAATATTTCTTTGTCAACCAACACTGAAACACAATTTACCGGTGGAAGACTTGGGTACCTGATGGGCAAATATAATACGCTTAGGTTGAGCTCCAAGTGCAGAGTTTGTAGATGTGGAAGACTTGTTTTCCCCACAAGGGTGACTCGAGGGTTTATATCGAACTCTCGGGGAACTGTGTGTAGAAGATTTACCCTCTTGTCCTTCTCTTGATTACCTGCAAAACAAAACAAGATGTTTTGTGCCTCCAACCTCACCAAGTGGTTGTCAAGCACAAGGTGCGAGCAAAGAGATGAAAATAAAGTAAATGCAAAACAGAAATAAATATGCAATGGTGATAAATAAAAGTGAAAGGATGGTATGAATGATATTGGATGATGTGTTTGTGGTTTGTATGGTGTTTGCAAGATGTAAATGCATTTTTGTATTTTCGGATTTAATAATGGCAGAAAATGTAAAGTGCAATAAAAGTGTTGAAAAAGTGTTTCTTATGATTAAAAATGGACTGGGGTTCATGGTTTAACAAATGCACTCTCTCTTTTATATAGTGGTAGGTAATGGAACATAGGAATTGACATATGAGATTGCAACAAGACAAGTTATTAATAATATGGGCATTATGTCCTAACATAGAGATCTTTTGGTTATTGATCTCTCTTATACTCCACCAAGATGCGAACTAAATCATAACACCTCAGTAATTAAGATAAACAGAGTATAGCTTTAAGTTCAATGACATGAAGTTTAAATAAGAACATGCTAGATCTAGTCATGGTGATAGTGGCAATGCCACCCACATACCCCCGGTAGCATGGTATTTCCTTTATCCCTAGTGAGGCAACAAAGTAAGGTAAAAACCCAAGTGGATCACGGTATTGCTGTCAACTTACCACAAAACCACCCCCCGTTACTCCAACTAATGCACACGTTCCCCCTCACACGCTCTCATACACATGTTGGATCAAAACACATAGACAAGAACGGTGTCGTGGGATTGTCACGACAGATGTTTCCGGGTGGAAACTTGAGTGTTTGGACATTGCGACTTATGACATCTGGAGCTTGTCTAGCGTAGCGTGGTGAAACAAGGGTTTACCCAGGTTCGGCCCCTCTTCTTGAGGTAAAGACCTACTCCTGCTTTGCTTTATTGATATGGGGTTTCGAGGACTCGGTGCCTAAGCTTCCGAGTCTCGATTACAATCTGTGGATCTAGGTATTGCTGGGGCTTTCGACTTATCTCTCTAGGAACCAGGAGACCCCCTTATATAGGCAGTCGGGTCTCCTAGAAGTACAAGCGGGACTCTGGGTTACTCCCGTAGTCGAGTTCTACTCTAAGTCCTCTAAGTCTTTGCCTTCATTATCGGGACTCCGTCTTGTACTTGGACTCCGAGTCTTCGGGATCCTTCCTTGCTTGCTTGCCAAGTCACACGTCGCACGCCGGCTTACGTGGAACCCGGCCCATCTCCTTTATGCTTGATCCGACCCAGGCTTCCTGCTAGGCCGGCTGATCTTCTATGTCGGTGGGCCTACCGGGTTATGATCCCCCCAACAGTAGCCCCCAGGATAACTTGGACACCAGAATTGACTTGCTTCGCCTTTGCGCTCTTGGGCCTAATCTTGGAGAAGCCGTCATTTCTTTTGTCCGGGTTATCATTTGAAAAACAATAAACAATCATTAGGCAACAGGGCTCTCGGGTGTCAGTTTGGCCGGCTCTTGCTGGCGGCCCGTTCATAACCCGGCCATCACTTGACGACTTTCACTTCTGGACTTAGCATTTTTCAATCTTTCTTGATCCTTCTCGAAGACGACGGTCAACCTTCTGGGTCAACGACATTTTTAATGTTTATCCCTCCGTGAGAATCGAGGAGTTGAGCAACCATCTCGGGAACCCAAGATTCTGTCAGGTACCGAATCTGACGCCTCAGATAATGTTCCCCAAAATCATCATTATCTCTGGCTTTTTCCTGTTTTGCCCCTAGGTCAACTCCACTTGGGGAATAAATAAGTGGGGACGGGGAAAACATAATCATTTCCCCCCGTGCGCCCCCACTTCATCTTCTTCCTCCAGCAGCCGCCACTGTCACTTCCGTGCTCCAGCTCGCTCACCCTCACCGGAGTTTGCTTGCGCCGCTGTCTATCCGCTAGTCTTCCCTTGCTTAGCAAAGCGCCGCGCTCAGCTCCTTCCTTCTGCTCGCACCCGCTCCTACGTCGTAGATCTAGATCTCGGCAAACCCCTTCAATGCGGAAGAAGTTTGCGAGCAAGGGTCCGGCCGCCGCCGCTGCTGCCGCTGCCGCCAAGGCCAATCTCAAGAAGGCCCAGACTTCGGCCGGTGCCTCTGCTTCCGGCGCCGCTGCAGCGGCGGCGCCCTTCGAAAACTGGTCGGGCTCCACGATATCCAACGCCAAGCTCCAGGACCTAGTCGACTCCGGCGACCTCTAGGCCCAGAAGACGATCCACTGGCGCGCTCCCTGTGACGAGGTCATCCCACCCCTAGGGATGACGAGGTAATCGTCTTCGCTAATCACCTCAATCGTGGTTTCAAGCCTCCGGGCTCGCTCTTCTTCCACTCTTTGCTTGTCTACTACGGCCTTAGGCCTCAAGCTCTCGCACCCAATTCTATTCTCCCTATTTCGAACTTCACGGTTCTGTGCGAATATTATATTCAAATGGAACCCACCATCGATCTTTTTCCTTGAGTTCTTCTATTGCAATCCACAGCGTTCCTCTACTGCTCTTCCTTTGAATATTTGCGGAGGAGTCGCGATCCAGAGGCGCCGTGATTCCATTTTTCCGGCTCTCAAACTCAACAGCCACCCTCGGGCTTGGCAATCCGCCTTCTTTTACTGTAAAGACACCTCCTCCAAAGGCCAGCCCAAATTGTCGGGTTTCTGCGCAGACCCGTTAGAGTTGGGGGAGTCCGTCAACTCTTACACCCAAGATCGCGCCGCCTTATCCCCTATTCTTTCTAGGATAAGGATTCGGGCTCTCAAAGCCCACGGACTTAAAGGCACGGACCTCGTCAAGTGTTGGGTGGGGTGGTGCATCAAGCCACTCTCCATCCGACCCAAACTCATTTCCGACTACACCAACATTCCTTCCAACTCTCTTCGATACACATCACGAGAACCGGAGGACGCAGAGATCATCCGGGTCTCCAAGAGGTTGTTGGCCAAGTCTGTTGCCGCAGTCAAGCTTGATGGGCTTCTGCCCTTCTGTTCTGAAAATCCGGCACCCAAGGTACCATATCCTCTATGCTCCTGCACTTTCCGTCAATATATACTTAAGTTCTTGTTCTTTCGTGACCGGCTTTTACTTGCTCCAGGCTACCGACGACTGGTGGAAAGCCGCCGAAGAAACTCTCGCCTCCTCTGACCAAGAAGAAGATGACCCAGAGCACAACTCAGAGAGAGGGGACGCTGAAGCTGAAGGTGAGCTCGATTCCGTGGACCGGCTTCTCCGAGACCTCTTGGAGGCCGATATTCAAGACAATGCCTCTTCTTATACTCCCAAACTTCCAGGTCAGGACGACCAAGACTCCATCCAGAACCCAGCACCGCCTTCTCCCCCTCAGGCTCAAGCCAAGCAGGTCCGCAACGCGGTACTCCTGATATCACGCTCTCGTTTCCTCGATCTTGAAGGTTCCGCATCTCAAATTCGTCCACCTACAAAGGACAAGGATGAGGCGCCGCTGAAACGCCAAAAGACCCGATCCTCTACCTCCTCCGATGAACTTTCCACAGGTATCTCGTATAACCCTTCTCCTCGCAGAAGAAATGCTTCCCGAGTCTCGCCCGATGCTCAATATCCTTTGGCGGGCAAAATCCGGGTCGCTAAATCCCGGTCTCTGTCCTGCTCTTCAGATTTTGGCTCTGAGACTCTCCCCTCCGACTTTCTCGTCAACAAGGGGTAAACCTCTTACTAAGTCTTTTGTTTTACTTTGCTCACTGTCGGTCACTTACACAAGTTTACTTTCTTAGCGCCAAAGCCGTCCTCAGCGACGAGGAGACTCCTGACATTGCGGTGGCTCCTCTTACGGAGGCCAAAGTTGAGGAAACCCAGGCAGAAACGCCAGTGGACCCGGTCATTCCAGACCCGGTTTCCTCCACCGCTGCCGGCTCTCCACCGAAGGATTCTCTTCCCATAATTCCGGAGGAGCCGGAGGTTGAAGTTACTGGTACCGGTTTCCAGGACCCGGGTGCTCCTTCCACTTGAATGACTAAGATCCTGGAGCTAGAATTAAAGGTGGAGGAGGAACATGTTGCTCATGCTGTTGGCAAAGAGCGTGCTGAGGAGGCGGACGACTCGGACTCCGAAGAGGAGGTTCCACTGAATACGTTGGAATTTCCTGAACTCTTCGAGAAGATTCATGCCCGACTTTCATGGGTACGGAAGGAAGAATCTCAACTTCGGCACTATCTTCATCATCGCTTCCAGGTACTGTTCCCTACTAGTAGTCCCCAAGTGCTTGGCTTTGACTTATGTAGATGCTTAGTACTTTAAGTAGAGGGAATACGTCTCCTGATGTAGATGAAAACTTCGTAGTAGTCCCCAAGAGTCGGAGCAGTAGCTTGCTGCGCTCCGGGTCTTCTTCTTTTTTTAACTAAAAATCCGAAATGAGTAGACCCCAAGAGTCGGATCAGTAGCTTGCTGCGCTCCGGGTCTTCTTTTGTTTTAAATAAAACTCTGAAATGAGTAGTCCCCAAGAGTCGGATCAGTAGCTTGCTGCGCTCCGGGTCTTCTTTGAGAACCATGTAATTTGGTCTTTACTTTTTTGCCTCTGCTGAGTAGTCCCCAAGGGCCGTGTATGCTGCTTGCGGCTGCTCGGGTCTCTCAACCTGTCTTTCTGACGACCTGTCTTTGTCTTTTGTAGACTTTTTCTGAGTCGAGTGCCAAAAGTAACAGTGAAGTGCGCCACCAACTTGCGCACGAGATGGGTCTCCGAGAAAAGGTTGAGGAGCAACTGAAGGCTCAGGAGGAAATTTTAAGCCGGCTGAAGGCCGACAACGAAGTACTACAGAAGAAGGTTCATGACCAGGAGCTGGCTCTCCAGGTCCAAGCCGTCAACTTGCAAAAGGTCAATGCCGAGCTTGAAAAGATTAAGAAGCACATTCATAACCTGGCGGTGGCAGTCTTTGGTAAGCATGCTTTTTTAGCTTTGGCCCTCATGTTGTCCTCTTGGTTGTGCTTATGTTTCTCTGTTTCGTCTCAGGTCCGGCTCAAGGAGTGACAATCAAGGGGACCATCGACAAGATAGAAGCCATCTATGGCGTTACCAGGCGGCTATATTTGGGCTGTTCTGAGATGATTAAGATGTCTTCATCTGGTGGTGATTTCCCGCCGGGTCTGCCGGACTTCCTGGCTGCCACCTCGGTTGTACCAACTCTGATGCAACGGTGGAAGGCGTCTTCCTGCCGCAAGGGTGCCATCCGCGCTCTGGCTCTTGCGAAGGCCTATTATCCCAACCTTGACCCGGTTAAGCTGACCAAGGGCTTTCCGGAGTTTCAAGTAGATGGCCAAGAGACTGCAAAGATATATGGTAAGCTTGTGAAGTCGGTCCGGCGCTCGGCTTGTCAAATTGCTGACGGGCTGGCGTTGGATGAATTCCAAGCGACGTATGATGAAGAGAACCGCGCAGTCAAGGAGATTCCGCTAGAGCCGGTCAATTTGTGGAAGCCGGTGGAGGAAGCGTTGCAACTCTTCACGCCTTTCACTACAAGTGCGAATCCTTCAAGCTCTACTCCATATGTACCAGCTCCTTCTCGCCCTTCTGATCTTGACGGCTTTGAGGCTTTGGCCTCGGTCGTTTTGCAGAAGCCACCAGGCGAAACTACAAAGGGTACAAAGGACCCTGGGCAAGGATCTGTACCGGCTCCTCCACTCCAGTAGATCGACCCGATGTCCCCAACGCCGACTCTTGTGTCGGCTTACATACTTTTGGCTTGTCTTGATCCTGAAACAATTGATTGGCCTGCTTGGCCTGTAATAGGTTAGGTATAAATACTTATGTCTTACTCTATGATGCGCCTTGATGCGCTGCTGAACTCCTTGCTTGTTTATATGATCTCATTCTTTTTGCGAAATCTGCAAGTCTTGTTAGTTTCGATGACCCTTTTGGTTTCTTTAGCTCTCTGCAAAGCCGGTTTTCTCATGACATCTTTCGTGCGTAAAAGCTCCAAAAAACAATCAGGGTCTGCTAAGTCCCCATGGGCATCGTAGTCAGATTGAAAGCCGGACTTTTAGCATCTGGTCATATATTATGTGAGAATAACATCAAACCTGCAGGCAAGTATAACCAAGAATAACTGTGGCGTCTTTGCCGGGTCCTGAGTTTGTAACTTAGAACTTTTTTAGTTAGTAAGCCCCCAAGACCCTGATCACATGTAAAATAAGGACTCACGCATTTATATGGTGAAAAGGCAATACTCTTTCTTTAGAGGTACCTGCCTCATTTCATTGATCATATAATATGTACATAGCTAGCAAGCCGCCTCATTAAAAACCTTCCAGTCCCCTTAGGTACCCTGGTAAGAAAAAGAGCGCGTCTGAAACCTGCTGCTTTTAAACTGAAAAGATACAAAAAGGTGGAGCTCTCTCATCTGGGAGCTCGCAAAACCTAAGTGTAGTAGGGCCTAAGCTCTGCTATGTTCCAAGGCCTGTCGTTCTCTTGCATGGAGAATCTGGTATGGTCTGTATTGTTTCCTGTCGCTGTAGCTTCTTCTCTGATATCCAGCAAGTAGTAAGAGCCCGTTGTGCAAATTCCGGCTAACCACGAAGGGACCTTCCCATGGGGGAGTCAGCTTATGAAAGCCGGTCTTGTTTTGGGCTAGTCGTAAGACTAAGTCTCCTTCCTGAAAAGTTCTTTATCTAACCCGGCGACTGTGATAACGCCTCAGGTCTTTCTTATATATGGCTGATCTCTCCAGAGCTAACTCTCGCGCCTCCTCAAGCATATCAACTAAGTTTTGCCGGGCTTGCTCATTTTCTGTCTCCACGTAGTTTGCAACTCTTGGAGAATCATGAAGGATGTCGCTGGGTAACACGGCTTCTGCCCCATAGACCATGAAGAAAGGAGTGAAGTCTGTTGATCTATTTGGGGTAGTGTTTATGCTCCAGACGACTGATGGCAACTCTTCTTCCCAGCACCCGGCTGCCCTGATTAATGGAACCCGGAGTCTTGGCTTGATGCCTCTGAGCAGCTCCTGGTTTGTCCTTTCCACCTGTCCGTTTGACTGAGGCTGTGAAACTGAAGCAAGGTCAAGCCGGATGCCGTTTTCTTTGCAAAATATCTGCATCTCTCCGAGTGAGAAGTTTGTCCCATTGTCTGTGATGATGTTGTGAGGATATCCAAAACGATATATGATCTTCTTCAGGAATTTGACTGTTGTTGCTGTTGTGCAACTGTTGACTGCTTGTACTTCAACCCACTTTGTGAACTTGTCCACTTCGACTAAGAGGTGAGTTTTCTTGTTGGGTGATGTC
This sequence comes from Poa annua, assembly GCA_026929855.1. Classification (NCBI taxonomy): domain Eukaryota; kingdom Viridiplantae; phylum Streptophyta; class Magnoliopsida; order Poales; family Poaceae; genus Poa; species Poa annua. The sequence goes on from CM049434.1 coordinate 62,412,158, forward strand.
TGAAAGGTCCCACCATATCCATGCCCCAGACTGCAAAGGGCCATGTTATTGGGATAGTCTTTAAATCTTGAGCCGGTACATGTATCTGTCTTGCATATCGCTGGCATCCATTGCAAACCCGGGCAATGTTCTCCGCGTCTGCCAAAGCCGTCAACCAGAAGAAACCGTGTCTGTATGCTTTGGCGACCATTGATCTTGTAGATGCATGATGTCCGCAATCTCCTGAATGAATTTCCTAAAGAATCCTCCGGCCTTCCTCTGGTGATACACATCGAAGGTACACTCCTGACGTACTCCTTTTATATAACTCTCCACTGATGATGGTGTACGCCTTAGCCCGACGCACTATCTGCCGCGCCAGTACTTCGTCTTGTGGTAGCTCTTCTCTCTGCAGGTAAGCCAAATATGGCTCTGTCCATGACGGAATTAGATGTAAGGCGGCAACCAACTGTGAGTCCGGGTCATCCGGATTTGCTAACTCCTCTTCTGTTGGAAGCTTGACTGATGGATGATGTAACTCAGCTAGGAACACGTTTGGAGGCACCGGCTCTCTCCTAGAGCCGAGTCTTGATAAGGCGTCAGCTGCCTCATTCTTTCTTCTGTCGATGTGCTCAACCTGGTATCCTGAGAAAAAACCCGCAACCTTGTCTACCTCTCTCCTGTAAGCCACCATGTTGGCGTCTTTTCTGTCCCAAGTTCCTGATACTTGCTGAGCGACAAGGTCGGAATCTCCATAGCACATGATCCTCTTGATGTTCATCTCTTTAGCAACCTTCAAACCATATAACAGAGCCTCATACTCGGCGATGTTGTTGGTGCATGGCTCGAAGTGTATCTTTAAGACATAGCTCAACTTGTCTCCTTTCAGCGAGGTTAAAACTACGCCGGCTCCCGATCCTTCAAACTGTTTTGACCCGTCGAAGTGCATAACCCAGTGCTTCCTGCTTGGTGCAGACGGTAAAGGGTCAAACTCTGTCCAGTCATTGACGAAATCAACTAGGGCTTGTGACTTGATTGATGTCCTTGGCTCGTAGTTGATGTGGTAAGGTCCCATCTCGATGGCCCACTTTGCAATTCTGCCTGTAGCTTCTCCGTCTCTAATGATTTCTGCCAATGGAGCAGAACTCACAACCGTGATGGGATGCTCTTGAAAGTAGTGCGGCATTTTCCGGCTTGCCATGAAGACGCCGTAGACTAACTTCTGCCACTGCGGGTACCTCTGTTTTGACTCTGTCAAAGCTTTGCTAACGTAGTAAACCGGCCTTTGGATTGGGTATTCTTTCCCCTCTTCCCTACGCTCCACCACAACCACGGCACTGACGGCTCGTGAGTTTGCAGAGACGTATAATAACATCGGCTCCTTACTCGTGGGAGCCGCTAGAACTGGCACTGAGGATAGTGTTTTCTTCAAATCTTCAAAGGCGTCATCGGCTTGTTGACCCCAGACGAACTTGTCTGATTTCTTCAGCAGCTTGTAAAGTGGAAGTGCTTTCTCTCCCATTCTTGCAATGAACCGGCTTAGGGCTATGACGCAACGCGTCACTTCTGTACATCATTTATACATTCCGGCTTCTTAAGGTTCATGATGGCCTTAATCTTAGCCGGGTTTGCCTCTATTCCTCTTTCTGAGACTATGAAACCTAGCAACATGCCTGCTGGCACTCCAAACACGCACTTGGTTGGGTTTAGCTTCATCTGATACTGTCAGGTCATCAAATAGTGACCCGGCTTTCTGCGACTTGATCACGACGTCATCAACATAAGCGTGCACGTTGCGACCAATTTGATTCTGGAAACAATTCTGGATGCATCTCTGGTAAGTGGCACCTGCATTTTTTAGACCAAACGACATGGTTTTGTAGCAGAAAGCACCAAAGGGGGTGATGAACGAAGTCTTCTCCTGGTCGTCCACATTGAGCTTGATCTGATGATACCCGGAAAATGCATCCAGGAAACATAACAACTCGCTACCGGCTGTGGCGTCGATGATCTGATCTATAGGAGGCAGTGCAAAGGGGTATTTTGGACAAATCTTGTTCAAGCTTGTGTAATCCACACACATGCGCCACTCTCCGTTTTTCTTCAAAACTAGGACCGGGTTTGCCAGCCACTTCGGGTGGTAAACCTCCATGATAAACCTGGCTGCAAGCAGACGGGCAATCTCTTCTCCGATGATCTTTTTCCTCTTTGCATTGAAACGACGTAGTCCTTGTTTAACTGGCTTTGCTTTAGGATCAACATCTAAGCTGTGTTTAGCAAGTTCAATCGGTACACCCGGCATGTCTGAAGGAGACCATGCAAAGATATCCCGATTCTCACGGATGAACTTGATGAGCGCGCTTTCCTATTTCTCGTCCATGTGGGCTCCTATCGAAAACTGCTTGGAGGAGTCCCCTTCTACGAAGTCAATCATCTTGGTATCTTGAGAAGACTTGAATTTCTTCTTTTCTTCCTCGTGAGCCAGTTTTTCCAACACACGTTTGTCGGCCGGGTCTACTTGAGACTTGTAGTACTTAAGCTCTTCTTCTGAACAAGCCTGTTCTGCCATGATGGCGTCTTCATTGTCACGCTCTATAGCCATATCCTTGCTTCCTTCAATTGTGATTATTCCTTGAGGACCTGGTATCTTCAACTTGAGGTATACGTAACATGGCCTGGCCATGAACTTGGCATAAGCCGGCCTTCCGAACAAAGCGTGGTACAGGCTCTTTAAATCAACAACCTCAAACTTCAGGAACTCTAATCTGAATTGCTACTTGCTCACGCCAAATGCCACCTCTAGACTGATCTGGCCAATTGAGTGTGCCGACTTTCCTGGGACTATGCCATAAAAAATTGTTGAAGTTGGAGTCAGACGATCTTCGGTTAAAACCATCCTTTTGAACGTGTCTAGATATAAAATGTTGATGCTGCTTCCTCCATCCATGAGGACCTTGTTTAAAGAAAATCCGTCAACTTGTGGTGCCACAACGAGAGCCAAGAGACTCGGGTACTCCACCGCTGGCCGTGCTTGGTGAGATGTTGACTAATGAGTGCAAGATCTCTGTAACTCTAGACATCCATTGCCTGGCTGACTCAGTTTTTCTCATGACACACCGATCCAGATCCGCCTCTGTGTACTGTCTTTTGCATGTCCCGACAAAGTTCTTGATAAACGCCGCCTTTAACTCCTCCCACAAATTGATACTGCGTGGTGGAAGCCGATCTAACCACATCTTGGGTGCACCTTCCGCCATCATGAGGTACATGTAACAGGCGCACAAATTTGGTGTTGCATTCTTTATGTCCATCGCCATGCTGTAACTGCTCAACCACGTCTCTGGATTCATGTTTGGCTCGTAATTGCTAACTTTGGTCGGCTCTTTAAATTTTTCGGGAAACGTCTCTGCTCTTATAGCATCTGATAAACACTTTGGTCCTGTCAAGTTTGAAGACGTGCCTCCTCCGTGACCCGGCGCAGGCGAAGATACGGCGGGTCTGGCGGGGACTACGACTCCAGCTCCGGCTTTCGGTAACGCCGCGGCCGCAATTGCACGCCTTGCTCTTGAACTGTTGACTATCGACTGCGCCGCGCCGGCTATAGCCGGCGCGGCGGCCACCCTTTGAGGTGCGGCCGCCGGCTGTTGTTGCTGCATCAATTGTTGGTTGTGTTGCTGAACTTGCTGATTTGCCGGCCCAATCCGGTTCTGGACTGATCTTGCGGCTGCCGGCTCTCCATGCCGGGTTCTGGTTCGGCTCCTTTGCGGTTCTGAGTTGAACGCTTGCGAGCCGCGCGGGTTATTGTTCTGCTGGACCACGGCGGTACGCAATAAATCTATGGCTCGCCGTGCTTCAATGCCGGCCGGCGAATTATCGAACGGGATCTGCTCTAGGGCGTGTGCAGCTGCAAAAACATTGTCAACTGGATTATTATAATGACCCTGGGGAGTGCAAAACCTGGGTGGTGGTGGTGGTGGTAGTTGTTCTGCTACTGCATCCCCGGCTCTGGCTCCTCCAGCCGGGCTTCCCGCGTTTCTTCCAGCTTGCGCTCCTTGTAACCCGGCCTGCGGCGCGCCGGCTCCCATTACAGGGTTAGCCGCCGCGACGGGTGGGGGTACGTTGTTGGGTGTTGTCTGGTACTCATGGACTTGAGGTACTATGGCATTTGTTCCGGTTGGCAGGTGAAGCCGGCTTCCGCGCCTCCTGTTCTGTACAGCGGTGAATTCGTCCCTCCTTCTCTGGGGAACGTTTCTCTCATCTTGTAACCTCTGTTCCTGCTGAGCCAAAAGCCGCTCTTTCTCTGCTATGCGCCGGTTTCGTCCGCGCGCTCTTGGTTTGCTCTTGCAATGGCCTGCCTTAGGTCTTCCAGTTCTCTCTGTATCGCCGAGTTATTGTTTATTACTTCTCCCAAGTGCTGTGCCGGGTTTCCTGATGGTCCGGCAAGTGTTTGGTCGTTCGCCGGCGGTGGCGGGACTTGATTCCGTGGGTTTGGCGGCGGAACAGGGGTGTGCACCAGGATCGGATTTGTGAAAGCCGTTCCAGGTGCTGGTGGGTATGTCTGGATTGCTGCGCTGAAAGTCGGTAAAACGGCTCCGGTATTGGGGTTGGGTGGCGCATATGCTGCAGGTGGCATGCCAAGCTGGCTCTGATCCCAAACCTCTCTATTCTGCCTTGCGGTTCTCTCTGTGCTTGTCTCGTCACTAACGGAGGTTGTTCCTCCATCAGCCGGCTGAGCCGTGGTCACGACGTGAACCGTCATGTGACGTAAGGGTCCTAGGGGTGCCGGGTGATCTTCTTCCTCAAGTCCATATCCCCAACGATCTTCAAACAGCGGTAAGATTGACTCTGTATCGGTGTCCAGATCTGATATGTTCATCGGTGCGACGGTAGAATCCTGCAAAGCTTGGATCGCCGCCTCTTCCTCTTCGGTCATGATCTCGCACTCTGGTGATCCGACAGACTCTTCTCCATCTGCCTGGGCCATGGTAGCTGACCCGGATTGTGTCTCATACTCCGGCTCATACTGATCTGCCGGCTCCTGCGGTCTGGATCACGCCGACGAAAATATTGATCTGACCAAAGATGATCATAGATCCAGTCTCCAGCTGATCTGCTTCTTCTCTCCAACCAAAGTCGTCCACGATCCGCCTCCCTCCTGGAAGCGTGTGGATCTGGCCGTTGACCAGGTTTTCCATCCTGCGCTGCGCTTCTCCAACAAAGTTGATGTTCTTGGCCGTTGGCCCCACGGTGGGCGCCAACTGTCGTGGGATTGTCACGACAGATGTTTCTGGGTGGAAACTTGAGTGTTGGGACATTGCGACTTCTGACATCTGGAGCTTGTCTAGCGTGGCGTGGGGAAACATGGGTTTACCCAGGTTCAGCCCCTCTTCTTGAGGTAAAGACCTACTCCTGCTTTGCTTTATTGATATGGGGTTTCGTGGACTCGGCGCCTAAGCTTCCGGGTCTCGATTACAATCTGTGGATCTAGGTATTGCTGGGGCTTTTGACTTATCTCTCTAGGAACCAGGAGACCCCCTTATATAGGCGGTCGGGTCTCCTAGAAGTACAAGCGGGACTCCGGGTTACTCCCGTAGTCGAGTTCTACTCTAAGTCCTCTAAGTCTTTGCCTTCCTTATCGGGACTCCGTCTTGTACTTGGACTCCGAGTCTTCGGGATCCTTCCTTGCTTGCTTGCCAAGTCACACGTCGCACGCCAGCTTACGTGGAACCCGGCCCATCTCCTTTATGCTTGATCCGACCCAGGCTTCCTGCCAGGCCGGCTGATCTTCTATGTCAGTGGGCCTACCGGGTTATGACCCCCCCCCCCCAACAAACGGGGTACATAATATGCATCTACTTTCATAACAAAGACATAATATTGGCAATCATCATAACATATATCAACTTAAGAGATCCACCACAAAGGTATTACATATATGACCATAATCATGTTCAGCAGCTCATACGGCACTAATTAGTAAACCTCAAGAGAGAGGAAAGATACATAAGTTACTTCCACAAACCCATAGTCCAGGGGTGGACTACTCCCTCTTCATCATGGAGACGGTGGAGAAATCGTTGGAGAAGGTGGAGACCACACCGGCAGCGCCCCGCCGGAGTTTCCCCCCTCTAATCTGCAGCTCCAGGTCTCTGTTTCGTGGTTTCTGTGTTTCTGCGGCGCTCCCTCCGAAAGGGTTCGGGTGACTATTTTTATTGGCGTTTTTAGGTCAAGACGAAGGCACGGAGACGAAGATCGACGGCATTGGAGCCACGAGGGGGAAGTTGGTGGGCACCACGCGATCAAGGAATCTGGCTGTGTGGGCCCCCCTCTTTTTCTCCTCGGACTTCCTTTTCTGCTCTTCCATCGCTCCTAAGCCTTGTTCCTTCCAAAACATGATCCCTGTGGAATATTAGGTCATTTGGACGTCATTTGGGTCCCTGAAACATCAAAATATAGAAAAAGGGGTTTCTGACAGCACAGGGTTAATTCCAAATAAATAGGGAAATTGTGAAATATTCCCCAAAACATTATAAAACATTGATATAACCCTTATATGATGCAAATATGGATGAAATATGAGTAATACAATGCAAAGTTCATGTATGCATTTTACATGCATTAACATCCCCAGGCTTAACCTAAACATGGACTTGGCATTTTATTACTTAACAAAGGATATCAAAGATGATTGCTACATAGAGTCAAATGATTCATTCTTTAGTAAAGAGTAGCAACATACAAGACATATTATCAAGAGATATTAAATATTCAAGGTAAAGATGTTCAATGATAATTCACAAAGTGTAACATGAAAGAAAAGTTCTATGGACCAAATGAATGCATAAATGAAAACTAAAAGATATCCTTGGTTGGTCATAGAGTATTGTTATAGAAATCTGAATATAAAAGGTGGACACTTTGGAAAGATAAATAAATAAGTAGAGGAATAACATGCAAGAGTATTATCTGGCTTCCAAATGCTTCAACTTAAGCTAATGTTTGCCATGTAGTGTTCATTGGTGTGAAGTTCTCATTGCCCCTATCATATCATCTTTAGTGATTAATAGTTGAAAGTGAAAGCAAATATGAGTTATGTGCTTGACAAAGTATGGGTCAAAAAGCCTCATGCCCGTTGAAAACAAAAACCTCTCCGACTGGCTACTCAACTTGGGCCACAAAGCAAGTGAAGGTTACAGTCATCGTGAATAAAAGTGGCATCATAGAGAGTTTCACCCCGGGTACCCTTTGCCCCAGGACATGGAAGTGGGCACATGTCCAAATGACAAAGCAAGCAAACAATGGACATCTCTACATCTCTTTCTTTACTCATGTTTTTTTCTTGTAAATGCTTTTTCTGTTATGAGATGTGTCATGGATTCCTCCACTATGGTTATGTTGCAAATTTCCACCATGATCCACATGGCTTTTTCTCTCTAGCCAATAATATCACTCACCCGAACTTACTAAGTTTCCATCTCTATTTCACGCAATGTTAGGCATCCATCACCAAAGGAACATGATATCAACTTTATAAAGAATAAAGTGCAGTGTTGAAAGCTTTCCACGTGTCAGCACGTATGAGCTAGCTCCTAACCAAAGACCTTTGTCAAGCCCAAAACATCATAATCTTAATCACAATGGGTCATGTTTATTAAGTGCATGAAAAGTAATGTGTGCATCAAGTTCGTGAGAGCTTTTAGACCAACTTAACCCATGACAATCCCAATAACATAAGCATCTTAATTAGGAAGCATAGATAAAACAATATAACATGGTAAACATACTTGGAATAGCATATTAGCTAATAGGTAGATATGATGGACTCACTGGAAAAACTTGGATGAAGGTGTTGGAAAACAAGCTTTTTACTTTTTGGAATTTTTGGGCTAGCAAGTGGGAGAAAGTTGACCATCTAAATGCATGCATAAGTGTCCATAGAGCTAACCAATTCATGTTAAACAAAGTAAAGCATCATTCAGCTAGCATATAAAACATGAATAAGAAATAACTCTAGACAAGACACTTGCATATTAATATTCATTAACAAAGCACATGAATCATGCAACTATATGTATTCTTTTATATCAACTCAAACATCCTCTTCCCAATATTTTTATAGCATCCAAATTAATTCAACCCAAACTTCCAGTAGCTCTCTCATAACATAAATAAAAAGTGGTGGTCTCAAACAAAAAACCAAACCGAAATAAAAAGAACAAAAACGCTCCAAGTTTATGCGATAAAGTGCAATGAACGAAAAACAGGAGTTAGACGTGTGCAAACCGAGAGTATATTGGTTCAGTGGGGTTGTCTTCACATCCCCAATTTTATCGTCTTCACCATCCTTGGATAACTCTTCGTGCATCTACTCTAATCCCTGTGAAAAAACTTTAAAACACCGTTTCTCCCATTTCTTTTCTGTGGGGTGACATTAGTAGGCACAAAACAATAGAATAGATTGCTGTATGAAATCCTTAGACAAACATGAGAAACATGTCCAGAAAGTGTATAAAATGGGACATAATCTGTCCAGAAAAACAGTAGCATCAAAACGTATTTTTTTACCCGACTTAAATATGTCGAAAAAATCTGAAAGAATTCGCGCTTACAGAGGATGAAAAGTTGCAACTAAATTTCAAATTTCAGCTCATTCGGAGTTACAGAATAGGAATTAAAAATCATACCGTGCACAGATTCGTGCTGGAATAAAATCTCTGAATGGGAAAAGCAACTTTCAAAGCCCAAATGGGTAAAACTTGGCACTTTATTAAAAATTCAAGAACCTAAACTAAAAACAAAGTCTCTTGGTACAGCAAGAGGACTCAAAGAAAATCTCAAATAAAAACAACCGGGTTGCCTCCCGTAAAGCGCTTTCTTTATAGCCATATAGCTAGGCTTCTTACTTGATATTTATAGTGGACGAAACTCATGAGGGAGCTTGAAATTTGATGTGTCCCTCTTCCTTGGAAAGTGCTCCATGCACTTCTTTTGTGGGAACTGAAACTTCACGTTCCCCTCCTTTGAATCTATTATAGCACCTGTAGTACGAAGAAAAGGTCTTCCCAAAATGATAGGACTAGAGGTTTTATTCCCCATGTCAATTATTACAAAGTCAACAGGCACAAAAGTCATATGTAACTCTATCATAACATCACTTACTTTTCCTAAAGCATATTTAATGGAATCATCAGCAAGTGACAGTTCAATAGAGCATTCTTCAAGATTCTTTAATTCAAGTACTTCATATAGTTCCTTAGACATAACAGAGACACTAGATCCTAGATCTAATATGGCATGGTGTGTCTCTTTTCCAATTGTTACTAATACCTTGGGAACCCAAATATCCCCAAGCTTAGGTGGTGTCATAGCTTCTTTGTTGTACCTAGCAATTTTTTCATTTAAAACATGGCTAGCAATAAAAGAACCAAAACCAGCTTGATTAATATTAATAGAAGGATCACTAGCAAATTTCTGTAAGATAGACATAAGTTCATGCAAGCTACAACTCTCTAAATCAAGTAGTGGTTCCTTGACTTCACTAAGCATCTTAACTTCTTAAACCTTTTTCTTTCTACAGTATAGATTATATAGTTCATGACGGTCATCAAAAACATCTTAAGGTATTTGAGCTTTTTCAAGACTTTCTTTAATTTTCACTTCCAAAAGTAAACCATCAAGCAAAATATGAGTATTAGCAGCCCGAGTGTTCATAAAAGAGCCCTTACATTCATTATCCAAAAAGATTCTAGAGGTTTCAAACAATCCCCTATAAAATATATGCATAAGCATCCAATCCCTTAGACCGTGTTCCATTCCAAAGGGTATTCCTCTAAACATTTCCCATGTTTTTACCAAAGGTTCTTCTTCCTCTTGTTTAAAGGCAAGAACTATTTGTCTAAGATTAGATATAGTTTCAGTAGAACAAAATCTTACAATAAATGCTGCTCTTAGATTAAACCAAGTGTTAAAATTACCAGGAGGCCATCTTAATATCCAATCTAAGGCTTTCCCAACTAGAGAGTAGGGGAAAAGCTTAACTTTAATCACATTAACATTGGCATGTTTTAAGTCTAACACTTTGCATCTTTCATTAAACCTCTTAAGATGTTGCATAGGATCTTCTTTAGGTTTACCATAAAAACGACGTTCATAGATTACTTTAGTGATATTATGATCAATCTCAAATTCTTCAACAAGGATATTCATATCTTGAGGAAAGTTCTTAACACTAAATGGCCAAAATGTTCTCTTTTCCATTATAGCAAGTTTTTATGTGTTTTTTAAATTTTAATGAAAAAACTGAGAATAAAATGACAATAAATAATGCAAACCGAAATAATAAGTGCAAAACAAAATGAAAAACTGAAAATAAAATACTAAACCGAAATAATAAAAGACAATAACAAAACAAAATAAAATGCTTTGAAGGTAAAGATGGACGAGATGATGCATTCTCACGTAGGTGCAACCTCCCCAAGCTTAGGTGTTTGCACACGTTGGTGATGTTGACTTTGTTGTGAGATAACCTTCCACTAGTTCCCCGGCAACGGCGCCAGAAAACAGTCTTGATGGGCGTAAAGATAATATGCTTAGGTTGAGATCCAAGTGCAGAGTTTGTAGATCTGGAAGACTTGTTTTCCCCACAAGGGTGACTCGAGGGTTTATATCGAACTCTCGGGGAACTGTGTGTAGAAGATTTACCCTCTTGTCCTTCTCTTGATTACCTGCAAAACAAAACAAGATGTTTTATGCCCCCAACCTCACCAAGTGGTTGTTAAGCACAAGGTGTGAGCAAAGAGATGAAAATAAAGCAAATGCAAAACAGAAAAAATATGCAATGGTGATAAATAAAAGTGCAAGGATGGTATGAATGATATTGGATGATGTGTTTGTGGTTTGTATGGTGTTTGCAAGATGTAAATGTATTTTTGTATTTCCGGATTTAATAATGGCAGAAAATGTAAAGTGCAATAAAAGTGTTGGAAAGGTGCTTCTTATGATTAAAAATGGACTAGGGTTCATGGTTTCACAAATGCACTCTCTCTTTTATATAGTGGTAGATAATGGAACATAGGAATTGACATATGAGATTGCAACAAGACAAGTTATTAATAATATGGGCATCACGTCCTAACATAGAGATCTTTTGGTTATTAATCTCTCTTATACTCCACCAAGATGCGAACTAAATCATAACACCTCAGTAATTAAGATAAACAGAGTATAGCTTTAAGTTCAATGACATGAAGTTTAAAAAAGAACATGCTAGATCTAGTGATGATGATAGTGGCAATGTCACCCACATACCCCCGGTAGCATGGTATTTCCTTTATCCCTAGTGAGGCAACAAAGTAAGGTAAAAACCCAAGTGGATCACGGTATTGCTGTCAACTTACCACAAAACCACCCCCCGTTACTCCAACTAATGCACATGTTCCCCCTCACACGCTCTCATGCACATGTTGGATCAAAACACATAGACAAGAACGTGGTACATAATATGCATCTACTTTCATAACAAAGACATAATATTGGCAATCATCATAACATATATCAACTTAAGAGATCAACCACAAAGGTATTACATATATGACCATAATCATGTTCAGCAGCTCATATGGCACTAATTAGTGAAGCTCAAGAGAGAGGAGAGATACATAAGTTACTTCCACAAACCCATAGTCCAGGGGTGGACTACTCCCTCTTCATCATGGAGACGGTGGAGAAGTCGTTGGAGAAGGTGCAGACCACACCGACAGTGCCCCGCCGGATTTTCCCCCTCCAATATGCAGCTCCATGTCTTTGTTTCGTGGTTTCTGTGTTTCTGCAGCGCTCCCTCCGAAAGGGTTTGGGAGACTATTTTTATAGGCCTTTTTAGGTCAAGATGAAGCCACGGAGACGAAGATCGATGGCATCGGAGCCACGAGGGGGAAGTTGGTGGGCCCCATGCGGCCAAGGAATCTGGACACGTGGCCCCCCTCTTTTCCTCCTCAGACTTCCTTTTCTGCTCTTCCTTCGCTCCTAAGCCTTGTTCCTTCCAAAAAATGATCCTCGTGGAATATTAGGTCAATTGGACATCATTTGGGTCCCTGAAAGATCAAAATATAGAAGAAGGGGTTTTCTGACAGCACAGGGTTAATTCCAAATAAATAGGGAAAGTGTGAAATATTCCCCAAAACATTATAAAACATTGATATAACCCTTATATGATGCAAATATGGATGAAATATGAGTAATACAATGCAAAGTTCATGTATGCATTTTACATGCATCAGTACCACACTCCCACCCAAGGATTATCCTGTTTTTGATTAAAAACCTTTACCTGATAATCCTAAATATGCTCATATAGATGATAAGAAAACATATCCTGTTATTATTAGTTCTAAGCTTTCAGGTAGAGAAGAGGAAGGATTATTGGAAGTATTGAAGAAACACCGAGGAGTTATTGGCTATACTCTTGATGATTTAAAAGGGATCTCCCCTGCTATTTGTCAACATGCTATTAATATGGAACCTGATGCAAAGCCAGTTGTTGAACATCAACGTCGTTTAATACCCAAGATGAAGGAAGTGGTAAGAAATGAGGTATTGAAACTTCTTGAAGCTGGTATTGTTTATCCTGTTGCTGATAGTAGATGGGTATGTCATGTGCACTGTGTTCCTAAGAAAGGAGGAATTACTGTTGTGCCAAATGAAAATGATGAGCTTATTCTTCAAAGAGTAGTAGTTGGTTATATAATGTGCATTGATTTTAGAAAGGTTAACAAAATTACTAAGAAAGATCATTATCCTTTAACTTTTATTGGTCAAATGTTAGAGAGATTGTCCAAGAAAACTCATTTCTGCTTTCTAGATGGTTATTCTCGGTTTTCTCAAATTGCTGTTAAAAAGCAAGATGAAGAGAAAACCACATTTAGTTGTCCTTATGGAACTGATGCTTATAGATGTATGCCTTTTGGTTTGTGTAATGCTCCTGCTACTTTTCAAAGATGCATGTCTGCTATTTTTCATGGTTTTTGTGAGAAAATTGTGGAAGTATTCATGGACGATTTCCCCGTCTATGGAACTTCTTTTGATAACTATTTGCACAATCTTGATAAAGTTTTGCAGAGATGTGAAGAAACTAACCTTGTTCTTAATTGGGAGAAATGCCACTTTATGGTCAATGAAGGAATTGTTCTTGGACATAATTTTTTTGAAAGAGGCATTGAAGTTGACAGAGCTAAAGTTGAGGCAATCGAGAAAATGCCTTGCCCCAAGGATGTCAAAGGTATTCGTAGTATTCTTGGTCATGCTGGTTTCTATAGAAGGTTTATTAAAGATTTCTCTAAAATTTCAAAGCCTCTTACTAATCTTCTCCAAAAATATGTACCTTTTGTTTTTTATGATGATTGTAAGGAAGCATTTGAAACTCTAAAGAAAGCCTTAATTACTGCCCCTGTTGTTCCACCACATGATTGGACTTTACCTTTTGAGATTATGTGTGATGCTAGTGATTTTGCTGTTGGTGTTATTCTAGGACAACACATAGATAAGAAGTTGGATGTTATTCATGATGCCAGTAAGACTCTTGATTCTGCTCAAAATAATTAAGCTACTACTGGAAAAGAGTTCCTAACTGTAGTTTTTGCTTGTGATAAATTTAGACCTTATATTGTTGATTCGAAAGTTACTATTCATACCGATCATGCTGCTATTAGGTACCTTATTGAAAAGAAAGATGCTAAGCCTAGGCTTATTAGATGGGTGCTGCTTTTACAAGAGTTTGATTTGCATATTGTAGATAGGAAAGGTGCTAAAAATCCTGTTGCTGATAATTTGTCTAGATTAGAAAACATTGCTTTTTATCCTATTCCTGTTAATGATAGTTTTCCAAATGAACAGTTGGCTGCAATAAGGGTAAGTTCGCGAGATAGTCCTTGGTATGCTGATTATGCTAACTTTATTGTTTCCAAGTTCTTGCCTCCAACCTTTTCAGCTCAACAAAGAAGGAAATTCTTTTATGACTTGAGGCATTATTTTTGGGATGATCCACACTTATATAAAGAAGTAGTTGATGGTATTATGCGAAGGTGTGTTCCAGAATATGAACAATGAGAGATATTGAGGAAATTTCATGGTAGTGCTTATGGAGGACATCATACTGAAGATAGAACTGCACAAAAGGTTCTACAATCAGGTTTTTATTGGCCTACTCTTTTTAAGGATGCAAGAAAATTTATTTTATCTTGTGATGAATGTCAAAGAGTTGGTAATATCTCTAGACATAATGAAATGCCTGTGAATTATTCTCTTGTTATTGAACCATTTGACTGTTGGGGATTCGACTTTATGAGTCCTTTTCCTCCTTCAGAAGGTTATACTCATATACTTGTTGTTGTAGATCATGTTACTAAATGGGTAGAAGCCATATCTACAAAAAGTGCTGATCGTGAGAACTCATTAAAAATGCTTCAGGATGTTATTTTCCCTAGGTTTGGTGTGCCTAGATGGAGGTTCTCATTTTATTCATGGTGGTTTTAGAAAGACCCTTGCTAAATATGGTGTTAATCATAGAATTGCTTGAGCTTATCATCCCCAAACAAGTGGGCAAGTAGAATTATCAAATAGAGAGATTAAAATCTATCTCGCAAAAGACTGTTAATAAATCTAGAAAAATTGGGCTAGTAAGTTAAATGATGCTTTATGGGCTTATAGAACTGCTTATAAAAATCCTTTATGGGTATGTCTCCTTATAAAATGGTTTATGGAAAAGCTTGTCACTTGCCCTTAGAATTAGAATATAAAGCTTATTGGGCCGTGAGAGAACTTAATAGAGATTTTAAACTTGCCGGTAAGAAAAGGTTACTTGACTTGAGTTCTTTAGATGAATGGAGAAGTGTGACTTATGAAAATGCTAAACTTTTTAAAGAGAAAGTTAAGAAATGGCATGATAGAAGAATTCTTAAGAGAGAGTTCAATGTTGGTGAGAAAGTTCTATTGTATAGTTCTCGTCTCATATTTTTTCAGGAAAATTACTCTCAAAATGGGAAGGACCTTATGTTACTGTAGAGGTGTATCGTTCAGGTGCAATAAAGATTGCTTCACTCAAAGATGACTCTACACAAGTGGTGAATGGGCAAAGGCTCAAACATTATATTTCTGGAGATTCTTATAATGAAGATGTTGATATTATTCAAGTGGTGACTCCGAAAGTTTTTATTAAGAAGTAAATTCAGAAAACTACAGAGCCCGTTTTCGAATAGGTAACCGTTTCGGTAAGAAAAAGTTCGCGTTTAACTTTTCAGTTGATATTTTTGTCATTTATATTAAATATGGAAAATTACGAGACCAAAACAGGTAGGAAACGGTGCCCGAGGGCACCACACAACGCCGTGGCGCGGGCCCACTCCTAGCCGCGCCACCACATGGTGTGGGCACCTCGAAGCCCGTCTCCGACTAGGTTTCTTCTTGTACCTTCCTTTTGTTGCTAAACTTTCTGCTATATAATCCCCCGGATCCCCCGTGATCCGTATATCTTCTTTTCGTCATGTTTTCATTTCGACCTGTTTCTGCCAGGAATTGTTCTCAGTTTTAGAAGCACCATGGTCTCCGCCACCAACAACAAGGGCAAGGAGTCGTTGGAAGATGATCTCCAAGATCCTAAGTTGGAGGAGGGGTCAAGAGTGAAGCTGAAGAGGAGGTGGAAGAAGATCCGCGTGAATACCCTCGCACCTCTATTGCAAGCATTGGAGTGGTAGGAAATCCCTTCAACCCCAAGAGAGGCCCGTGGATGAGCACCGGAGGGAAAGTTCCACGTTGCTTTCTGGCTCCACGGACATCTTCTCCAGGCATCGATAACCCCTTCCACACTCTAATCCATAAGCATCAAATTGAAAGAATCCCTGAGGCAGAATTGCCCAATAGTTGGAATATAGATCATTCTAACAATGCAGGAAAAGGGAGTTCTAAGTCTGATGAGAAGTGGGGAAGCAATTCCAAGAGCTGGGATTCACAGTCTGATAAGTTTATGAACCGTATTGAACACAACATGGAGCTGATTCGTATCCTCACCTACAATATTGATGAATAGAAGGAGCTAGTTGATAAGCTTATTAAGGATTCACCACCACCGTCGAAGGAGTAATTCATCATTGGTATTGGCATCGCCTTGGCTTGTTCCAAACGTGGGGGGAGTGTCGCAGTATCGCACCATTATCTTTTACCTTTTTACCTTTAAATAGAGTCATATCATGAGTAGGGAAGTTATCTTATAAGATGGTTTGCAGTATGGAACTATCACTCTTTTAGTTGGTTATCTATGTATCCCTTGGTGTGAGTTGCCGTTATGGAGTATTAATGAGAAGTTTTGTCATCTACTTTCTGCATACTTTATTTTAGTTTGCAATTTTTGTCATATGAATGATCTTGTTATTAGTATTGGCATTACTTTGGGAGCATCAAGTAAATATTTTGGTTTTGGAAAACTTAGCATTGGTCAGTAGTTACAATATTTCGAGGCTTAAGTAGAGAGAGGGAAGTGCATGTAGATATATTATTCCATGATCTTTCTCTTTTGTTGGCTCATAAGCTTAGTATTGTCAAGTTCAATTATTTGTGCCTCCAAGGAAGATTGCATGATTGTTTTTACTACATGTATATTTGTTTGTATCCCTCAACTCTTATGCTTGCTACACAACCTTGCTAGCCAAAAACCTGTATTGAGAGGGAATGCTTCTCATACATCCAAATCTTAAGCCGAAACGTTTGCCATTTGTGTCCACCATAACTACCTATTATGTGGTATTTCCTGCCACCCCAAGTAAATACTTCATGTGCTACATTTGACTATTCAAAAACTATTATCCCTCATTTGTGTCACTGTTTATTAGCTCATGAGGAAGTATGTGGGTTACTCTATATTTAACTTGTTAGGCAGACTTTCACCATTGGACTAGTTGCATATACATCCTCTTATCCAATAATTTTGCAAAAAGAGCTGGCAAATGGGGTGCCCAGTCCCAATTAATTAGAACTACAACTGCTTAATTCTCTTCACATGATTTACCATGATTTATGAAAAAGCAAGTTTCAAAGTGTTAAACGATTTAAATATGCACTCCTCCATGGTACGAGATTGTTGGAAGGCACCCGAGGATTCAGTTAGCCATGGATTGCGTGAGCAAAGGTTGGGAGGAGTATCATCCAAATTTATAAATGTGCATGTGTAAACAAAAGAGAAGAGGGATGATCTACCCTTGGGTAGAAATAACGTCCTTCATGGGAACCGCCCTTGAAAGTCTGGATAACTTGGGAAATATTGTTTTCACCCACTACCATTCGTTGACAATGACATACATGGCTAAAAACTTATTTTTATACTCTCTATATGATTTCAAAACTTAAAAGCTCTAGCACATGATTGAATCCCTGCTTCCCTCTACGAAGGGCCTATCTTTTACTTTTATGTTGAGTCAGTAAACCTATTTCCCTCTGCCTCAAGCAAGAATTTGAGTTGTTGTGATTCAACCATCTATATGTTGATAATTTCAATCATGTGTTTTATGTTACCTTATTTAGCACAAAGCTTTTTTCTGAATAAATATAACTTTGAAAGTTATTAATGACTGTAAGGAGACTGTTATGATTGAGCATGTAAGTTCTGCAATATAAGCTCTAATATAAAGAATTTGCTCAAAAGGTAAGTACAATCTGTTAATTGTTCTCTGACCAAGAACAAAAGTTTGCCATCACCAATTATGATTTTCTCTATGCACCTTATTGTGACTCCCTTTACTTGTTTCATGTTAAGTTATATGAACGGAAGTTGCTGTCTAAGATGACTTGTGTATTAATAGATGTGATGCTTTTTGCCGTATTTTGCTTATCGACACTTCACTCCATAAACCTGTGCTTCTGTTTACTGAGTTCAACTTTCGCTTGGGGACAAGCGAGGTCTAATCTTGGGAGGAGTTGATACGTCCATTTTGCATCACTATTTTATATCATAATTTACTGTTATTCATTGATATATTTCATATTTGAAGATGATACTTATGTTATTTTACCTATTTTGCATGTTTGATGATTATTGGAGAATTAACCGCCGGAGTCAGGATTCTGCTGAAAAAAGGACCGTTAAGACGCCATATTTCTGAAGATCAGCAATCCGCGAAAAACATCGACAAGTTCCTATTTTGCCAGACGCCGGACGCAGGCAAAAGGGGAGACTGAGGTGGGCCACCAGGGGCCCACACCAGGCCGTGGTGCGGCCCCCATTGCTGTCGCGCCGCCACATGGTGTGGTGGCCTGATACGTCTCAAACGTATCTATAATTTCTTTTGTTCCATGCTTATATTATACCAATTGCTACATGTTTTATATACACTTTATATCATTTTTATGCATTTTCTAGGACTAACCTATTAACAAGATGCCACAGTGCCAGTTCCTGTTTTTTTGCTGTTTTTGGTTTCAAAAAATTTGTTAAGGAAATATTCTCGGAATTGCATGAAATCAAAGCCAAAGTCCCTATTTTCCCGGAAGGATCCAGAACACCGAAGAGTAGATGGAGGGGGGCCACAGGCCAGCCACACCTGGTGGCGGCGCGGCTCCCCCCTCTGCCGCGCCACCACGTGGTGTGGGGCCCACGGGCGCCCACCGACATTGCCCCTCGCCTATTTAATCTCCCGACGGAAAAACCCTAAGTACCCGAGCATTTTTTCACGAAACATCCCTTAGCCGCCACCGTCGTCAACCCTAGTTCGGGAGGGTTCTACAGCTCTTCCCGACACTGTGGGGACCCCGGACTAGCTGTCTGAAATACCCGATTATGCTTAACACAACGATCCCGTGATCAGTCTGTCGTTGCACATAATCCGAACTGAATACCGAAGTTTACATCCATTACAATACCGCATTAAAGTCTTACATAAACGGTCATTTAGACCGTGTCTTACATAGGTGCCTTCATGGGCCAAACCAAAATAATCAGCGGAAACTACGGCATAGTAGACATCATATCCTAACAACGACCCGACAGGCAGTCGACTTATGGAGATCCCTAGTTTGCATAGAAGTCGCCATACTCCTCCTCGGCGTAGCGCTCCTCGATGGCTGGCTACGACAATAGCCAGGGACGAAACCATTATGAGTACATTTGATTGTACTCGCAAACTACCCCAACATGAGTATGCACTAGTCTCATTTTAATTTCATACTTTTATTTATTGAAAACATCTCTATATCTTTGTTGAAGAAGATAAGAAGAATTTTATAACTATCCTTAATATAATGTCCCATTTTATTTGTTTCTCCAAAACTCCTCCTTTTTCTGACCATAACCCGTCATGGTTCATGGTCTCCAACAACCTCATACCGATCCGTTGGTATAGGTGTATGGAACATTCTCCACTTCCTTTCCTTTAAAACTCAAATCTTTTCAAAATTTGCACATGGTCAAAGTAGGGTCTCTCAACTGTCCATATCCGAGGACCCGGCTATTCGAATAGTTTTACACTCTGCAGAGGTAGCACGCTTTTCCCACATCCATCCGGTAACTCATCGTGTCAGCCACGTCCCGCCATACAAGGTGTATGCGAAGTTGAGACACCGATCCTAGCCTGTCCTTTGCTCATGCTAGTATAGGAACCTGCCCATATGATACTTTCCATCAACACTTAACCCAGCCCGTCGGGATCTAAGTGTGAGGACTCATAGTTTTGTCTGGCGGTGTATAGGGGACATCCTTCTATCCTCCTCCTTATCTTTCCATAGAGTTTGAGCGAGGACCCAGGTCAGGGGTAGGTCATCAAACCATCCCCTCATGCATAACGGAGTCATCTCCGTAGCTGAGGTATCCCATACTAATATGAGCAAATTATATGACCAAGCCCTTTCCCATATGTGGGTAGATGTGGTCGCACATGGTATTGGCTGATTGACGTAAGTACAAAGACACAATGTGCGTTTTATCAAAACCACCATTCTCCCTTTCTCCACTTCAACACCAACATCTCGGTGCTTCATAGCCACACAGGGTTTTCAAAGGGGTTTTGAATAAAACAATCTTTATTTTTCCCATCCTATAATTTGATATAATTTATCTTATATTTCTACATAGGGTGGCAAAATAAGTTCCATATACTTTTTGAAAAGGCTTTTAGAAAATCTTTGCCTTAAAAGTAAATCATGTTATAAAAATAGATGCATGTATTAGGGTGCAAGCTCAGAGAGTAGCTTGCCTTGCTCGGCAAAGTGATCTTGGTCTTGATCTTCAGGTTCCACAAATTCTTCTTCCTCGATAAATCCGACAACGTTCTCGTCTAATTCACAATCAAACAAATACAAACAATCACTAACCTACTCAATCAACATCACAACAATACAATCTTGAATGCTCTAAATAGCCACTTCATATATCAAGCAACACAATTTGGTTTCAATTTAATTGAATTAACCATTATTTAATTATGTCTTAATTATGGCAGAAACTAGTGGAACATGTTTAATTACATATCTCAAGTTCTGTTGGTCACAAAAATACAAACTAAATTTCTACAGAAAGCTACTGATGTGTAGAAGACAACACAACTTGATTTGGGGTAATTGGAGTTACCATACTCCCTACATAACTGTTTTAATCCAGAAGCTTAATAATCAAGTTTTAGCTATTAATCAAGATCTGTTAATCCAAAAATTAAATCCTCTTATGGGTAACTAGCCATGACTAAATTTGACCCAATAAAATTAGTCTTAACTCATTTGGCCTAACAGAGTATCAGAAACAAACAAGTTTAGATTTTAAACCTTCTGTGGTATTTTTAATAATAAATTTTTATTATTTATCTTAATGAGGTGAAACCACTTGGGTTGGTTAGACAATTTCATAAGCTTTCAAGAACATTTGGATTTGATTTATTTGGAGTTATAAATCTCGAGATATTGAATTTCAAAGTTGAGTCCAGTACTGGAATTTCAGGGAAATTTAAATTAGAAAACAATTCTGTTCTGGATAATGTTGAGAATCCTGACGGGTGGGGTCCACTCGTCAGCGACTCAACTGAAAACAGTGCGCGCGCTTGGAAATGTTTAAAACGCTGACAGCGGGGTCCACTGGTCAGCGACTTAATGCACGAAACGGTAAGGTACCGTAGATCTAAGATCCAACGGCTGGGAGACGAGCACATCGGCGACGACCTAAAACGGGCGGCGCCGTGGCTCCGGCGACGGCGAGGTCTGCGGTTCGCTCACCTAGGGGGCTCGGGAGGACGTGCAGATGAAGCAGATCGACGGCGGAGGCTCGGGGAAGCTTGCTGGACGAGCGGTGCTTGCTGGGGATGCTCCAATCGACGGCGGCGAGCAGCTCCTCCTCCGCGGCCGTGCTCCAACTCCGGCGAGGTTCCTACGTCGCTCCTGGGCACGAAGCAGAGGGGAAAAGGGAGCGTGTGAGTGCGGTGGTAATGGAGAGGGGTTTGCAGGCCAGAGAGAAGGGAAAGAGAGGGCAGCACGGCTCGGCCGTGGTCGTCGTCTACCTCGGGCACGGCGAGCTCGAGGATGGCCACGGGCGGCAGTGGCTTCGCAGCTACGGCTCCGCCCTCCTGGCGGTGCACGAGCGAGTGTGGAGCGAGGGAGGGGCAGTGGTGGAGTGTGGGGAAAACGGGAGCTCGGGGGGGGGGGGGGGGCTTTTAAGGCCGCGGTTCGGTCCATGGTGGACGGGGTGCTGGGGCGGTCCAGAGGGGGCTAGGGCTCGCCATAGGGGGCGGTGAGGTGCGGCTACGATGTTGGCGTGCAGGGGAGCAAGGTTGGCGGCGTGCAGGCGAGCTGCGCGTGCTCGACGTGGGGGACGGCCGTGAGGGCGTTTGGGCGGTGCACGACGTGCACGGCGCGTCGCGAGGGCTGCGGGTGCGGGCTGCTGCTGGACGTTCTGCTGCGCTGAGAGGGAGTAGAGGGGTGAGGAAGAGAGGGGGGGGCCTGGCGCGGCCAGCATGGCTCGACACCGTCGTGGTCACAGTGCCGACCATGGCGACGTGCGCGCGGGCTGTCTGTCCCCTGGCGTTCCTCCTCGTCCCCGGCCCAATTCTTCGGCTCCTTCGAGTGCGGTGAGGTGAGTGGAGTGTGAGCAATCAAATGGGGGCAGTGGTTTGCATCAACTCGATCGAAATCAATCAAATCGATCTAGGATTTGGGTCGGTTTAGGAAGAACAGGGTGATGATCACCAGGTGTTCGACGAAATGTGGGAACCAAAAATAAATTCCAATTTCTGAATTTTTCTTTCATAATTTGCTTCACATATGTTTATCAAGATTTATGGTGATGTTTGATTATTTATTGGACAAGTGCAACATATCACATTTTGTGATTTGAATAAGATAAAGAAAGAAATAGAATTTAAATTTAGGTTTTTGAAATTAATATTTGGAGAGGGATAAGTTGTGGAAATAAAATGGGAGTGATCATATCACCACTCCACTGAATTTGGTTTGAAAGAAAATTAATTTCTCACTTGGAGAAATGGTGTGACACTTGTCACATTGTTTTTATTGTTTTATCTTTTGTTTTGTTTATTTTCTTTTCTTCAAGTTCTTAATTAGAGCTAACAACCAACACATTCACAATATGAAATCAACACATATTAATTCATAAAAAAGTTTTTGTTGGCCCACATTTTTTATATAATAATACTGATTATAATTTTGGGATGTTACAGATCCTTCCCCCCTTAAAATAAATCTCGTCCCGAGATTTGCTAGGCTTAGGCACTAAAGAGGTTTGGGAATTCGCTCCTAAGATAGTCTTCGCGTTCCCAAGTTGCTTCATCTTCAGAGTGGTTAGTCCACTGGACTTTGTAGAACTTGATCGCGCGTCTTCGGGTAAGACGAACATCTTCGTCAAGAATCTTGATGGGTCTCTCACGATAAGTCAGATCTTGATTCAGGTCGATGGAGAGGTGGTCGATGTTTTTGAAAACATCAGGCTGGTCAGGAACTTCAAGACATTTCCGGAGCAAGGAAATGTGGAAGACATCGTGATAATCTGCTAACTCTTGGGGCAACTCTAGTTGATAAGATACTTCTCCTCGACGAGCAATGATCTTAAAGGGTCCAATATACCTTGGCGCTAATTTTCCTTTGACATGGAAACGCTGCATTCCTTTAAGGGGTGTCACTCGGAGATAGACATAATCTCCGACACTAAAAGTGACATCACGACGCTTGGGATCAGCGTAACTCTTCTGACGGGATTGGGCAGTTTTAAGACGCTCACGGATAAGTTGAACTTGTTCCTCAGCCTCACGGAGAGTATCCGGTCCAAACAATTTGCCTTCTCCGGTGTCGGACCAATTCAGGGGCGTACGACACTTCCTGCCGTAAAGGGCTTCGAAAGGGGCCATTTGCAGACTAGACTGGTAACTATTGTTGTAGGAGAACTCTGCACATGGAAGACAATCTTCCCACTTGGAACCATAGGATAGAACACATGCGCGAAGCATGTCCTCTAATATCTGGTTCACTCGCTCAGTTTGGCCTCCGGTCTGGGGATGATAAGCTGTGCTAAACGCTAACTTGGTTCCGAGGGCTTCGTGAAGGGCTTTCCAGAACCTCGAGGTGAACTGTGTGCCTCTGTCAGATACAATCTTCTTAGGCACACCATGCAGGCTTACTATTCTGGAAATATACAGGTCTGCTAACTGATTTCCCTGATAAGTGGTGTTGACGGGAATGAAATGGGCAACCTTGGTTAGTCGATCAACGATGACCCAGATTGAGTCATGGCCTCGGTTGGATCTTGGAAGTCCGGTAATAAAATCCATTCCAATTTCATCCCACTTCCACTCGGGAATTTTCAAAGGTTGAAGCAATCCAGCGGGTCGCTGATGTTCAGCCTTGACTCGCTGACAGATATCACACTTGGCTACAAAAACACCAATCTCTCGCTTCATTCCGTGCCACCAAAATCTTTCACGAAGGTCTTGATACATTTTGGTTCCGCCGGGGTGGATTGAGTAAGGGGTCTCGTGGGCTTCCCTCAGGATTAACTCCTTAAGTTCCGTGATATTGGGCACACAGATACGACCATTGAATCTCAACACTCCTTCAGCATCTTCGGTGAAACCGGGCGCTTTGCCGAGAGAAATCTTCTTTTTAATTCCTTCTATGCTTTCATGACCTTTTTGGGCTTCCTTGATTTGATCTATCAGGGTTGGGGCTAACTCTAAATTGGCGAGATAACCGCGGCTAACAAGCTCTAGTCCAAAATCTTTGAACTCTTTGAACAAGGCTGGCTGTTCGGCTTGGATCAAGGCATTCAGGGTGCAAGGTTTGCGACTAAGGGCATCGGCAACTACATTAGCCTTTCCGGGGTGATAATGGATCCCAATATCGTAATCTTTGATTAATTCCATCCACCTCCTCTGTCGCAGATTTAACTCCTTCTGGGTGAAGATATACTTCAAACTCTTATGATCCGTATAGATCTCGCAACGATGTCCCGCAAGATAGGGACGCCACGTCTTCAGAGCAAGAACAACAGCGGCTAACTCCAGATCATGGGTTGGGTAGTTCTCTTCATGCGGTCGCAACTGCCGGGACAGATATGACACCACTTTGCCTTCTTGCATCAGAACGCAACCAAGTCCGAGGCGTGATGCATCGCAATACACGTCGAAACTCTTGGTGACGTCTGGCATAGTTAGGACGGGGGTTGAGGTCAGTCTCTTCTTTAATTCTTGGAAACTCTCTTCACACTTCTGAGTCCATTCAAACTTCTTGTCCTTTTTCAGCAGTTGGGTCAGGGGTTTGGCTATACTGGAGAATCCTTCAACGAACTTGCGGTAGTAACCCGCCAGTCCGAGAAAGCTTCGGATTTCAGTCACACTAGTTGGGGCTTCCCAGTCCACAATGGCTTGGATCTTCTCTGGGTCAACAGAAATCCCTCCCGCAGACACAACATGTCCGAGAAATGCCACTTCACTGAGCCAAAACTCACACTTGCTAAGCTTGGCATACAACTGGTGCTCTCGGAGGGTTTCCAAAACTAGACGCAGGTGTTCAGCATGCTCTTCTTCGGTTTTGGAGTAAATAAGGATGTCATCGAGGAAAACTACCACGAACTTGTCGAGGTAGTCCATGAAAATCTTGTTCATGAGATTCATGAAATAGGCTGGGACATTGGTCAGACCAAAGGACATTACGGTGTATTCAAACAAACCGTAGCGGGTGGTGAAGGCGGTCTTGGGAATGTCTGTCTCTCGGATTTTCAACTGATGGTATCCTATCCGAAGATCTATCTTGGAAAAGACTCGGGCTCCGTTCATCTGATCGAACAGATCCTCGATCTTTGGAAGAGGATACTTGTTTTTAATGGTCACGTCATTTAACTTGCGATAATCCACACACAGGCGTGTGGTACCGTCTCGCTTGTCCACAAAAATAATGGGTGATCCCCAAGGTGAAGCGCTTGGGCGAATAAGTCCTTTGCTGAGCATATCAGCTAACTGCTTCTTCAATTCAATCAGTTCTTCCGGGTTCATCCGATAAGGCCTTTGGGAGATAGGGGCTGTTCCGGGGATAAGTTCAATTATGAACTCAATATCCCGGTCTGGCGGCATACCAGTCAATTCTTTAGGGAAAACATCTCGGAACAGGTGAACAACACGGATCTCATCTAGGGTGGGTCGAGCTATGCTCTCATGGCATCCTGGTTGGGGTCGACTTGTTTCAGACACATACTCCACTTCTACTTCTTTGTCGGTGGTGAGGGATACAGCTCTTCTGGTGCAGTCAATTCGACCACGGTACTTTGCTAGCCAATTCATACCAAGTATTACATCTATACCTTGGGTTCCTAGAATGATTAAGTCGACTAGAAACTTTTCTCCTTTGATCTCAAGGGAAACGTCAGGGCAAAACAACTTGGTCTCTATGGTGGATTTTGGGATTTGGATGACCATGGGTTTGGGTAAGAGGTTTCCGACTAAACCTCCCTTAGCAACAAATTCTTGGGTAACAAAGGAATGGGTAGCACCAGAATCAAACAGAACAGTTGCAGGTACTGAGTTGACAAGGAACGTACCCAGCACAACATCTGGCGCATCCATGGCCTCTTCAGCATTGATGTGGTGCAGACGGCCCTTGGCAACAGCAACATTTCCGCGGGGTGCGGCGTTCTTGCCATTTCCATTACGGCCTTGGCCATTGTTCGGTGCCTGTGCATCGGGGCGTGGAACATTCTTCTTAGGATTGGGGCATTCTCTGGAGTAGTGACCCTTAGTGCCGCACTCAAAGCAGACAACATTGGCATTGCGGTTGAAGTTGTTAGAGTTCCCTCCGGGACGGGTATTGTTATTGGGGCGGTTGAGGTTGTTTGGGCGATTAGGGAAATTGGGGCGTGGAGTTTGTGGTGGTCGATAGGCCGGCTTGGGGTTTTGTGGAAAGATGCGAGGCTTCTGGTTGCTCGAACCTTCCTGGGCACTCATTCTCCTCTTACGACCTTCAAACATAGACTTGCGCTTGGTCTCCAGCTGGATGGCTTTGTCCACAAGTGACTCCAAATCAAGAAAGTCATGGATAACCAAAGCACACTTCAACTCATCATGAAGTCCATTCATGAAACGCTCCATCTTCTTCCTCTCGGTGTCGGTGTCATCAGGAGCATACCGAGATAAGTCAGTGAACTCATCAAGATAACCGACCACATCTCTATTTCCCTGCCGCAACTTGCGGAATTCATCCTTCTTCCTCTCAATGAGTCCGCCGGGAATGTGCTTCTTGCGGAACCTCTCCTGGAACTTGGCCCAGTTGATAACATGACCAGCTTGCTGGAGAGCCTTGGTAGCTTCCCACCAAGATCGTGCAGGTCCTGCAAGATAGTGGGTTGCATACAGCACTTTCTCAGGTTCTCCCACGGCAGCAACTTCCAGGTTGTTGTTAATGGTGCGGAGCCAGTCATCGGCCTCTAATGGGTGAAGTCCCTTGGAATAGGTGGGTGGGTTGGTCTTCTGAAAATCGCTCAAAGTGGACCGCTGATTTCCTTCGCCATTGCCATTGCCATTGTTGTTGTTGTGGTTGTTGTTTTTGTTGAGATGGGCGGCAGCGATCTGCTGCAGGGCAGCGAGATGAGCTTGACGCTCCTCCCGGGCAGCTTGGCGTTCCTCCATGATAAGCGCAAAAAGTTGGGCGGTGGTTGGGTTCGGTGGTGGTGGTGGGGGTCCTCCATCCGTGTTGGAGCGACGAGTGTCCACCAACCTGAAGCACACCGGGTATAAGAGGCAAGGCAAAAGGTTTCGACCAAGGGAAAAGGTCGGTTTCGTATAGTGGTTGATTAATTAAGGATTATATGGAAAATATTTTACACAGATTCACAAGACTTAACACACTTATATAGCACAACCATCACATCAAAGAGTTCACCACATCAAGCTTACAACATTGCCCTTCAGCTAATGTACACAATACAGGGTTTCCAAAAGAACCACTACTTCGACTCGACTAGCGATAGGGGGTCAACCTAA
Organism: Poa annua; assembly: GCA_026929855.1. Taxonomy (NCBI): domain Eukaryota; kingdom Viridiplantae; phylum Streptophyta; class Magnoliopsida; order Poales; family Poaceae; genus Poa; species Poa annua. The sequence goes on from CM049434.1 coordinate 62,439,631, forward strand.
TCCTGCGGTAGTACTCAAGTCACTCGCCTACTGAGGTGGAACCTCAGGCTCTGCTGCGTCAGCGTCGGACTGGTAGGGTGGCTCCTCCGGGTCCTCCTCCTCGTCCTCGAGAACTGACTCGAGTGGCTCCTCCTCCTCGTCCTCTAGCTCCTCCTCGTCATCCTCCTGCTCATAGTCCATCTCCTCCAGGTAGTCGTCATCGTCACTGAGGAAAGCGTTGTTCTCCTTACGGAGATCCTCGCCCTCCTCCTCCATCTCGTTGGTATGGTGCTCCAGATCCTCGATCATCTCGTCCTGCTCTGCCACCTTCTTGCGGAGCTTCGCTATGGTCCTCCTCAGCTGGGTCCTCTTCTTGAGAAGAGCGACCTTCTCCTCCTTCAGCTGCGCCTCACGCTCGCGACTCTCCTTGAGCGAGATGCGCTCAAAACGAGACTGAAGTCTAGCGCACATCAGATCCTTGTGGGTGCGAAAGAGCATAATCTCCGTGTCCAGGATATACTCTCCGAACGTCGGGTGTAGAGGGGACCGAATAGGGTGTCCATCATCGGTGCGCCTCCCGTAGAACTGGAAACGGGAGTTCACCAACTCCGCCTTGTGCTCCTCACAAAGTCGGGCTAGCATCCGCTGCATGGCACGACACAGTCCGTCTTCCCAGTGGACGTCCATGGTGGTAAAGATGAGTGTCCTGGATCCGGGGACTTGATGTTCCCGCGAACAGACGCCTTGACCAACCAAGACAGGTTCCCGTTGCCGAGAGTGTCCACCTGGGCTCCCTTAAACTCTGGAGCGGGGCGACCTAACAGCTTGCTCAACTCGAACAGGTCCTTCTCGAACATCAACTTGTCGTCCTTCTCAAGCTGAACGAACTCGGTGAAATGGATCGCCATCTACAATTTTTAGTCAAATTTTTAAGTTAGTGAGTTGACAGGTGTATCAAAATTTTAAATGTAGTGAGGCAACAAGTGAGCAAAATTTTAAGTTTAATAGAATGACGAGTGTGCAAAATTTTAAGGATACAAGGGAAAACGTAATATTTAGTGAGAGTAGAATTTTGCATAAGTGAGAGGGTTAGAGATAAGCATTTTCCGAAAATACTTCATTCCTTTATTTTTTTAGAATTTAACTTTTGTAACACCTACCTAGCGACCATGCTAATCTAAGGTCTCCTAAAGTCGAGATGGCTCTGATACCAGCTCTGTGGGGACCCCGGACTAGCTGTCCGAAATACCCGATTATGCTTAACACAACGATCCCGTGATCAGTCTGTCGTTGCACATAATCCGAACTGAATACCGAAGTTTACATCCATTACAATACCGCATTAAAGTCTTACATAAACGGTCATTTAGACCGTGTCTTACATAGGTGCCTTCATGGGCCAAACCAAAATAATCAGCGGAAACTACGGCGTAGTAGACATCATATCCTAACAACGACCCGACAGGCAGTCGACTTATGGATACAAAAACACCAATCTCTCGCTTCATTCCGTGCCACCAAAATCTTTCACGAAGGTCTTGATACATTTTGGTTCCGCCGGGGTGGATTGAGTAAGGGGTCTCGTGGGCTTCCCTCAGGATTAACTCCTTAAGTTCCGTGATATTGGGCACACAGATACGACCATTGAATCTCAACACTCCTTCAGCATCTTCGGTGAAACCGGGCGCTTTGCCGAGAGAAATCTTCTTTTTAATTCCTTCTATGCTTTCATGACCTTTTTGGGCTTCCTTGATTTGATCTATCAGGGTTGGGGCTAACTCTAAATTGGCGAGATAACCGCGGCTAACAAGCTCTAGTCCAAAATCTTTGAACTCTTTGAACAAGGCTGGCTGTTCGGCTTGGATCAAGGCATTCAGGGTGCAAGGTTTGCGACTAAGGGCATCGGCAACTACATTAGCCTTTCCGGGGTGATAATGGATCCCAATATCGTAATCTTTGATTAATTCCATCCACCTCCTCTGTCGCAGATTTAACTCCTTCTGGGTGAAGATATACTTCAAACTCTTATGATCCGTATAGATCTCGCAACGATGTCCCGCAAGATAGGGACGCCACGTCTTCAGAGCAAGAACAACAGCGGCTAACTCCAGATCATGGGTTGGGTAGTTCTCTTCATGCGGTCGCAACTGCCGGGACAGATACGACACCACTTTGCCTTCTTGCATCAGAACGCAACCAAGTCCGAGGCGTGATGCATCGCAATACACGTCGAAACTCTTGGTGACGTCTGGCATAGTTAGGACGGGGGTTGAGGTCAGTCTCTTCTTTAATTCTTGGAAACTCTCTTCACACTTCTGAGTCCATTCAAACTTCTTGTCCTTTTTCAGCAGTTGGGTCAGGGGTTTGGCTATACTGGAGAATCCTTCAACGAACTTGCGGTAGTAACCCGCCAGTCCGAGAAAGCTTCGGATTTCAGTCACACTAGTTGGGGCTTCCCAGTCCACAATGGCTTGGATCTTCTCTGGGTCAACAGAAATCCCTCCCGCAGACACAACATGTCCGAGAAATGCCACTTCACTGAGCCAAAACTCACACTTACTAAGCTTGGCATACAACTGGTGCTCTCGGAGGGTTTCCAAAACTAGACGCATGTGTTCAGCATGCTCTTCTTCGGTTTTGGAGTAAATAAGGATGTCATCGAGGAAAACTACCACGAACTTGTCGAGGTACTCCATGAAAATCTTGTTCATGAGATTCATGAAATAGGCTGGGGCATTGGTCAGACCAAAGGACATTACGGTGTATTCAAACAAACCGTAGCGGGTGGTGAAGGCGGTCTTGGGAATGTCTGTCTCTCGGATTTTCAACTGATGGTATCCTATCCGAAGATCTATCTTGGAAAAGACTCGGGCTCCGTTCATCTGATCGAACAGATCCTCGATCTTTGGAAGAGGATACTTGTTTTTAATGGTCACGTCATTTAACTTGCGATAATCCACACACAGGCGTGTGGTACCGTCTCGCTTGTCCACAAAAATAATGGGTGATCCCCAAGGTGAAGCGCTTGGGCGAATAAGTCCTTTGCTGAGCATATCAGCTAACTGCTTCTTCAATTCAATCAGTTCGTCCGGGTTCATCCGATAAGGCCTTTGGGAGATAGGGGCTGTTCCGGGGATAAGTTCAATTATGAACTCAATATCCCGGTCTGGCGGCATACCAGGCAATTCTTTAGGGAAAACATCTCGGAACAGGTGAACAACACGGATCTCATCTAGGGTGGGTCGAGCTATGCTCTCATGGCATCCTGGTTGGGGTCGACTGGTTTCAGACACATACTCCACTTCTACTTCTTTGTCGGTGGTGAGGGATACAGCTCTTCTGGTGCAGTCAATTCGACCACGGTAGTTTGCTAGCCAATTCATACCAAGTATAACATCTATACCTTGGGTTCCTAGAATGATTAAGTCGACTAGAAACTTTTCTCCTTTGATCTCAAGGGAAACGTCAGGGCAAAACAACTTGGTCTCTATGGTGGATTTTGGGATTTGGATGACCATGGGTTTGGGTAAGAGGTTTCCGACTAAACCTCCCTTAGCAACAAATTCTTGGGTAACCAAGGAATGGGTAGCACCAGAATCAAACAGAACAGTTGCAGGTACTGAGTTGACAAGGAACGTACCCATCACAACATCTGGCGCATCCATGGCCTCTTCAGCATTGATGTGGTGCAGACGGCCCTTGGCAACAGCAACATTTCCGCGGGGTGCGGCGTTCTTGCCATTTCCATTACGGCCTTGGCCATTGTTCGGTGCCTGTGCATCGGGGCGTGGAACATTCTTCTTAGGATTGGGGCATTCTCTGGAGTAGTGACCCTTAGTGCCGCACTCAAAGCAGACAACATTGGCATTGCGGTTGAAGTTGTTAGAGTTCCCTCCGGGACGGGTATTGTTATTGGGGCGGTTGAGGTTGTTTGGGCGATTAGGGAAATTGGGGCGTGGAGTTTGTGGTGGTCGATAGGCCGGCTTGGGGTTTTGTGGAAAGATGCGAGGCTTCTGGTTGCTCGAACCTTCCTGGGCACTCATTCTCCTCTTACGACCTTCAAACATAGACTTGCGCTTGGTCTCCAGCTGGATGGCTTTGTCCACAAGTGACTCCAAATCAAGAAAGTCATGGATAACCAAAGCACACTTCAACTCATCATGAAGTCCATTCATGAAACGCTCCATCTTCTTCCTCTCGGTGTCGGTGTCATCAGGAGCATACCGAGATAAGTCAGTGAACTCATCAAGATAACCGACCACATCTCTATTTCCCTGCCGCAACTTGCGGAATTCATCCTTCTTCCTCTCAATGAGTCCGCCGGGAATGTGCTTCTTGCGGAACCTCTCCTGGAACTTGGCCCAGTTGATAACATGACCAGCTTGCTGGAGAGCCTTGGTAGCTTCCCACCAAGATCGTGCAGGTCCTGCAAGATAGTGGGTTGCATACAGCACTTTCTCAGGTTCTCCCACGGCAGCAACTTCCAGGTTGTTGTTAATGGTGCGGAGCCAGGCATCGGCCTCTAATGGGTGAAGTCCCTTGGAATAGGTGTGTCGAGGTGTGATTCCCACGGAACAGGGATAACCACTCTCGGGGGAGAAGTTCGTGAAGGGGACTGAACGCGGAGGTCTAACGACTCTCGAGAGGCACGACGACGGTGCTCGCCGGGCCTGGAGAAGAACTGTCACGCCAGAGATAGACACCTGCCCGTACCCAGGTTCACGGCCCTCAGGAGGAGGTAAAACCGCTACTCCTGCTTGTCTGTATTGCACTGCGGTATGGACAGTACAATGAGCTTGCCGCGGGCTCCTGCACGGCTATCCGGAGCTTGGAGGGGGAAGGGTGAGCTCCTCTTCCTCCTCGAGTTCGCTATGCTTGGCTAGGCTATGGTGGGGTTTTACGCGAGTAAGTGGTTCGTTTTCTGATCCCCCCTCTACGGTGGCGCTCCTGCTCCTTATATAGGCGCCCCGGGCCTCATCCCTGCGTCCTGCGCAGCGGAAGGGTTCCCACATGGCGACGAAGCGGAGGAGCGGGGTGCACCGCAGCTCGGGTGTCCATGGACTTGGTCCATGGTCGTAAAGCCTGCCTCCGTGGCAGGACAGCTTTTGTCTTTGCAGAGCGGACAGCTGGTGCTGCAGAGGCCGTGGGAGCGCCCACGGTGACGTCGCCGTTGGAGCGTTGCGCCGGCCACCCGCTTTATCACCAAAGAGGAAGGCCTTGGTGGCGGCGCAGGGGACACAGTGCTTTGTTGACTCCTTTTATCACCAGAACGGCAACTGTGGCGCCGTCGTCATCGCGCGCAGGCGCGCGCATCACTCTGCGGCTGCTGCAGAGGCCATGTGCGCTCTGGAGCGATTCCTTCGGGGCGAAGTATCCCCGCAGGGCCCGGGAGGCCTTGCCGAGGGAGTTGTGTTGACTTCTCTTCATGGGAGGAAAGCCTTGCCGGGGAGGCGGCCTCAGGGGGAGCCCCTTCAGGCGCTTCGCTGCCTCCTCAAGTCCCCGCGAGGGTGCTCTCCCCTCAAGGGTCTCCTCAGGCGCCTGCTTGGTCCTTAGTCGTTTCGTCGGCATCGGCGCGTGTGAGGGCCGTGGAGAGTGGGTTCTGCACACCCTAGAATCCACTGGGCCGACAGTAGCCCCCGGGCCCGCGACGGGCACGGCGTGGCCCATCGGGCCCAGACGAAGCGTCGCGGGTCCAAAACGCCCGGCCTGCCCGCGACACGCGTCACTTGGAGATGAACTTGCGGCGACTCGGTTTCTCCGGTAGGAACGTGCGTAGCGGGGGGCCCCACCACGATCACCACGACCACGCCTTGGTAACTGCCCGACGGTGGTATAAAGCTACGCGCCGGTCCGAATCGCCGTCATTGCTTCCCACTCTGCGCCTCCATTTTCCAACTCTCGAGCTCTTAGCCCTCTTCTCCGGCGAACTCTTTCCCTCTCCGGCGCGCATTTCCCTTTCCTTTGCTCTCCTTCGCCTCCGTCTTGCTCCACCAATGGGGGGAACCAAAGGCAAGGCGGCGATGACCTCGGCCCGCCAGGATGCGCAGGAGGAGGAGACGCTCGGCCCCGCCCTGATTGGGACGCGCGTCGATGCGGCCGCGCTGGACAAGATCCAGCATCTGGTCGCCGGAAAGAGCAACGAGCACGGCGCCTCGGCCATCCGGGCCGCGAGGTTCGGCCGTCTCCCAGCGGGTTTTTACCCTATCTTCCTCCAGACCCTCTTCGCAGGGCTGGTGCCTCCGTACTCGCCCTTCTTCGAGGCTGTTTTAGAGTTCTATCAGATCCATCTCCTGCACCTTCACCCCAACTCCATTCTTATCCTCTCCATCTTCGCCTTCCTGTGTGAGGCTTATTTGTGGGTGAGGCCATCGGTGGCCCTCTTCAGGAGCTTCTACGCGCTCCGGAACACCGCGAAGGCCGAGCGGACGGGCTGCGTGTCTTTTCGCATCGCGGACGGCATGGGGGATATCTACATCCCTATGTCCTGGAGCGGCGAGAGGCCCGTGACGGCGGTGTCGAAGAAGGTGGACGACTTCAGGCAGAAGTGGTTCCTCATCGGCGTCCCGTCGCAGAGCTCCCTCCTCGACGTCCCCGAAGCGCTGCCCGTGAAGAACACCCACTGGGGCAAGCGGGCTCTCGAGGGCCCTCAGGTAGCGGGCCTCGTGGGCCACTTGAGGATGCTCCGGGAGCACGGCCTCACCGGCCAAATGGTGGCGGAGGAGTTCGTGAGGCGCCGCATCGCCCCTCTTCAGGCGCACAAGAAGCCGATGTGGGCGTACTCAGGGCTCACGGACCCGATGCGGCTCCACCCCTGCGACCACCGCCCCGCCGTCGTCGCCACCATCATGGGCGGCCTCTTCGTCAACCCCGACGTGCCCGCGGCGGTCCCTGTGGCGATAAGGCCTCTGTACCAGGTTCCGGACCAGCGCCGGGCCACCCTGGCGCAGATGCCCACATTCACCGCGCTGGGCCTGGCGGGAGAGGAGGAAGAGCTGGAGGGGCCAATGCCCGTGGTGAAGGACGGGGACGCTGCCGAGTCTCCGTACGCGTCAGAGGCGGAGCACGGCGACGCGGAGCACGGTGATGCGGAGGCGGAGGCGGTGCCCTCCGCTGGCGGGGCGAGCCCGTCTCAAGCCGCGCCACCCACCGCGGAGGTCTACGAGCTTTCGTCCAGCGACGGCGAGGAGGCCGAGGCTGGGCGCAGAGAGCCTCGGACCAAGGCGGCCCATGATAGGCCTGCCGGGGAGCCCCCGAGCGCTTCCCTCAAGAGGAAGGCTGAGGCGGCTCCTGGGGGGTCAGGAGGCCGGACCGCGCCCTCATGGCGCACGTCTGGTATGGCGTGGGTCGACACCCGCGCGAAGAAGTCCAAGTAAGTGCTCTTGGGTTCTGTCGTTTTCCTTCGGTTTTCTGTCTGTCTCCTCCCCTGACCGGTCTCCTCGTCTCACGCCAGCGACCCAGCGCCCGCGAAGCGCCGCAGGCTCCGCAAGGCTGCGGACATGAAGAAAGCCGTTCCCGAGGCCGAAGCGGGCGAGGCCGCGGCAGATGAGGCCGCGAGGCCTGAGGAGGAGGCCTCTGCAGGCCCTCAGGTGGACATGCCTCAGGCGGAGGCGCCTGAGCCGCCTCCGGAGGAGGAGCACATGGAGGAAGAGCCGGAGAGGGTGCCAACTCCGCCCCGCGCGGCAACCCCTCCGGCGCAACCTGAAGCAGCGGCTGGCGCTGCGTCGGCCCCGAGCGCGCCTGGGGCCAGCGGGGAGGATATTCCGCCATCCCCGCCATCCGCTAGGGTGGAGGAGGCTACGGCGACGGGGCAGACCTCGTCTGCCCCGGATGCAACTGAGGAGGTGCCGCCTGAGCGAGGCGACACCGAGGCGCAGGGCACAGGCGCCGAGGCGGAGGATTTGCCTCCAAGCCCCCAGGCCCACGCGGAGGCCCCTTCCCCCAAGCTAGACACCGGCGCCGGGCCCTCCGCGCCACGCAAGACGTCCCAGGCCCTATCTCTCAGCGGCTGGGACTGGAGTAGGGGGCGACGCGATGTCGCCTTCCGCCTGGTGAGAGAGTCGCTGGAGGGCCTGGAGGCCCACCTCGCTCTCGAGGACGGGAAGCTCGCCCAGCAACGGGACGAGCTTGCGGGGGCCTGGGCCGCTCTCCACGCGGCTGTGGAGGCCCGCAGGCAGAGCGACCAGGCTCTGCAGGCGGAGCGCGAGGAGGCGGTGCGCTTCGCCGAGGAGGTCCGCGAGGGCGCTGCGCGGGACGCCGAGGAGCTCCTACAGCCCTTGAAGGCCGAGCGCCGGGCAGCGGCAGAGGACCTGGCCGCAGCCAGGGCCGAGCGGGAGGCCGTGGAGCACTCCTTGGCAGCCAAGCGCAGCGAGCTCGTCGAGCTCGAGAAGAAGATCCTGGCTGACTCCGCGACGGTGCGGTCCGCCCTGGACGAGATCCGCGCGAGCTTGGAGGCCAGGGGACGGAGCCTGGGCGAGCGCGAGGAGGATGTGCGCCGCCGCGACGAGCAGCTGGCTCTGCGGGAGCAGGAGCTGTCGGGGCAGCGTGCTGCCCTCGAGGCCCGCGAAGAGAGCCTGGCCGCGGCTCTCGTCAAGTACGAACGCGAAGTGGCTACCCACAAGGGGCATGTGGAGCGCTTCAACAAGAGGTTCGCCGAGTAGAAGGCGGAGGCCGAGGCGGAGTTCCAGGCTCGGGAGAAGGCGTACCGCGCCGCCGTCTCTCGGGACTACGCCGACAAATTCACCAAGCAGGAGACCCGCTTCAAGAAGAGGCTTGGCGAGAGCGGCGCCCGGATCCACCAGCTCGAAGACATGAACGCCACTCTCGTCTCCAAGGTGAAGCGCGAGGCGGATCGCCGTCGCGTCGCTGAGGAGGCCCGCAAGCGCACAGAGCAAGACCTCGCCTCCCTCATGGCTGACATGGAGGAGATGAACCAGCAGGTGGGTCCTGCCGTGGAGAAGGCGGCGGAGGCCGCTGAGAGCGCCAAGGCGGCGCAGGTGTTGTCGCAGCAGCGGGAGCGCATGTTCCTGACCCTGGCGGGCCGGGGCCGCGAGCTCGCTGCGAAGCTGGGAGCAGAAGCGCCGTCTATCCCGGCTCAAGGCCACGCCGACGCCGCCACCTACCTCTTGTACTTCGAGCAGCTCTTCACGGCGCTCGAGGGCCCCGCCGCGGAGCTCCGCGACGTGGTCGAGGAGGAGTGCCGCCTGCTCCTGGCGGTGGCGGTGGACCGCATCTTCTCCAACCTCGTGCACCTCCAGCCCGGGTTCGACCTTGCGACGGTGACCGAGCCCCTCGAGGGGGAGGAACGGTGGAAAACCTCCAACTCCGTCCGCGACCAAGTGGACGACTTCTGCGACCGCTTTAAGCGGGCCGCGGCGGAGGACGAGGACGACGACGAGGGGAGCGAGCTTGAAGAGGAGGGATCCGGCCAAGACGACGACGAGGCCGCTGCCTAACTTACTCCTGAGATCCTCTCCTGTAGTTTAGTGCGCTTGCAGCGCTGTAGGGATGTTTATCTTAAAGACTTTTGCTGTTCAGTCTGTAATATACTTCTCATTTTAAGCATGTGTCGCTAAGTCTGTGTGTGCTTCCCTCGAGGAGCCTTTACTTCCACTCCATGTCTTTTTCGCTCTGCGTCGCCGGCCCCTTCTCTTCGCGCTATGACTCCGCCGCTGCGGTATGCTCGAGCAATGACTCGGCAAGGCCGGGGGGAGTTTAAGGCTTAGAGAGGTAAGAACCCTCGAGTCGCGATGCTGAGGGCTCCCCTTTGACGCGCAAGCCGCCCATGGAGAGTGAGGGAAAGGACCACTCGAGGGACGCAGAGTGCTCGTGAGCGAAATGCAAGGATTCTCTTGCTGTGAGCAGGGGACTTAGCTTCGCGAGGCTTTTCGCCCTGCGGGGGATTCCTCTGGCGATGTTCTTCCCTTCAGGGGGCCGGGCTTTTCCTCCATAGGCCTGGGGAGACTCTCGTTCCCTATGGATGTTAGAGAGGCGAACCAAAACGCTAGAGCATAGTAGTAAGGACTTATGCACGCTTATAGGTTTTCTCATGGGTGCCTCGCGAGGAGAGAGAGTACCAAGGTCCTTTGGGGAGGTGGCGTGTATCCGGGAGCATGCCCTTTAGCCAGAGCTCAGGATCCCTTGGATTTTGCAGTGCTGCTGGGGTGCTCTTGGGCACAGGCACCGTACTCAGCCCCCGCTCGCGAGGTGCGCATAGGAAAAATATAAGCGCACATTTGAAAGTAAAGGATGAAAGTAAAGCTTGCCATAGAAATATTACATAGCGGCGCCTCAGCGCAAAGTTCACTTGGGAACGACACGGCGCCGTAGCGCAAAGTTCACTTTGGAACGAAAATGGCGCCTGAGCGCAGAGTTCACTTGGAACGGAAATCGGTTCATTATACTTGGGTTTGCCAAGCTAACGTTCCTTCCATGTCGAGGCATGGGGACCACCCATTAGTGGCAGAGGTTCACTGCGGCCTGTGGGGGCTCATCTGCAGGAGAGCTCGGAGGGCTGACCCTCGAGAGAAGCCTTTGGGGCTTGGAGGTTTAAGCCGTGAGCTTTTAACCTCTAGAGACAAAAAATGCTTGGAGGTGGAGCCGTAAGCTGCCTCTTCAGCCTGATGTCTTGACGTGACAATGATCACGGGTAGAACTTGCGCAAGTGCGCGATGTTCCACGGGTTCTTGACAGGGATGCCATCTTCTGTCTCGAGACGCACTGCGCCCGGCCTGGCGACGTGGGAGACCCTGTAGGGGCCTTCCCACATCGGCGAGAGCTTGTGCAGGCCTTCCCTGGAGAGGATTCGCCTGAGGACGAGGTCGCCCGCCTCAAGGGTGCGTGAGCGCACATGGCGGCTGTGGTAGCGTCGCAGGTCTTGCTGGTATCCTGCCGCCCTGAGGGCGGCCCGACGGCGCAGTCCCTCAAGGAACAGCAGGTCGTCGTTGTGAAGGTCCTCTTGGGTGTCTTCATTGAAGGCAAGGACCCGTGGTGACCCATGCTTGATTTCCGCAGGAAGGACTGCCTCAGCTCCGTAGACCAGGGCGAAGGGCGTCTCGCCTGTAGGCCTTGAGGAAGTTGTGCGTATGGACCAGAGCACCGAAGGGAGCTCGTCGATCCAGCCCTTGCCGTGGCCCTTGAGGATGTTGAAGCTCCTGGTCTTGAGGCCCTTGAGGACCTCTGCGTTTGCTCGCTCGGCTTGACCGTTGCTGCGTGGGTGAGCCACCGAGGCGAAGCAGACCTTGACGCCAAGCTTGTCGCAGTAGGCTCGGAAGATGCCGCTGGTGAATTGCGAGCCGTTGTCAGTGATGATGCGGTTGGGCACGCCGAAGCGGCAGACCAGGCTCCTGATGAATTTCACCGCGGCCCCCGCTGGTATGGTGCGCACTGGCTCAACTTCGGTCCATTTGGTGAACTTGTCGATGGCCACGAAGAGAAAGCGATAGCCCCCCTGCGACCTTGGGAAGGGGCCCAAGATGTCCAGCCCCCAGACCGCAAACGGCCAGGAGAGCGGGATGGTTTGTAGCCCCAGCGCCGGCTGATGAATTTGCTTGGCGTGGAATTGGCAGGCGTCGCAGGTTTGCACAATGGCGACCGTATCTTGAAGCACTTGAGGCCAGTAGAAGCCGCTCCTGAAGACCTTGCCTGCGAGGGTGCGCGCACATGAGTGGTGGCCAGGGGGAGGGTTCCAACAGTCTTGGTCGACTTGGGGTGGTCCTTGGCGTCGAAGGCGATGGTGTACTGGGACCACTTGAGGGGTCTGGAGGTCTCGGTGCTCGGGAGCGCAGCGTTGAGTTCGCGGGCGAACTGCTTGAACTGATTGTTCGACTTGGGCGCTTGAGCTCCGCCGAGGATGCAGGCCATGGCGCCTCTCGGGGCCTGGTAGCCTCCATCTTCCTCGTCGGGGAGGTTGTTGTTCTTCTCGGCGGCGTTGGCTTGAGTGCCCGACGGCTTCTGGTAGCCGCCATCGCGCCTACCCCTGCCGTCTCTGCGGTAGCCGCGACCTCTGCCGCGGCTTCCGCTGCCTTCTCCTCGCTCGCGTTCCCTGCTCAGCCTCTTGAGGTCGAAGCAGTCGTCTGTGGCGTGCCCACGCCTGTTGTGGTAGACGCAGAACGGACGGTGGTCCACCTCTTTGTCGCCGCGCTCGGGAGAACCCCTGCGGGAGCCCTTCGCGTCAGGCTCTGCCGCGAGGACCGCGGTGGCCTTGCGCTTGGGCTCTTCCTTCTTCTTGTGGCTCTTGGACCCCTCGCCAGGGTCGTCCCCCCGCGCGCTCATCTTGACGAAGAGGAGTCCCTCTTCAGCCTTGGCGCACTTATACGCCAGATCGAACAGCTTCACCACAGAGGTGAGCTTGTCGTGGATGCCGAGCTTCTCGAGCATCCTGCGGTTCGTGACGCCCTCGCGGAAGGCAGCGATCACCTGGGTGTCGGGGATGTTTGGAATCTTGTTCCGCACCTGGCTAAAGCGCTGGATGTACTTGCGAAGAGTTTCATCTTTCTTCTGCACCACAGCGCGCAAGTCGTTGTGGGTGAGTGCGCGCTCGTACGTGCCCTTGAAGTTGGCGACGAACTGCCTGCAGAGCTCCTCCCAGGAGTCGATGGAGTCCTCCGGCAGGTTGAGAAGCCAGGACAGCGCTGAGTCCCTGAGGGCGTGGGAGAACCAGTTGGCCATGACCTTGTCGTCTCCCCCTGCAGCCTGGATGGAGGTGGTGTAGAGCTGCAGGAACTCGAGAGGGTTGGTGGACCCGTCGAAGCCCTTGGGGAGCGCTGGCCTGAACTTCTGCGGCCAGACCACACGACGCAGGGCGCGCGTGAAGGCCATGCAGCCTGAGGCATAGGTGGCCGTTCCTCCCTGGAGGGCCCTGCGGTTTGGCTGCCCTGCTTGGCCGAGCTCCTCGACGAGGTGGTTTTGGAGGTCGCGGTGTCGCTCCATGCCCACGCGCGCGTCAGGCGCGGTGCGCTGCACGATTTGACAGTCGTGCGGCGATGAAGCATGGGAGGGGGCCCGCTGTGCCGCGGCCGGAGGTGGTCCTGGCGGCGGTGGGGGCGCATCTGGTGCGGCCGTCCCTGCGGGGCCGGAGGGCACGATGGAGCGCGACGGGGCAGGGCGCGTGGTTGCGATGTCGACGAGGTGGTGGAGGCGGTCCAACCACTGGTCGTGTGCCTCGGCACTTGGTCGATAGCGGAGGAGCTCCTGGGCCATGAGCAGCGCAGTGTGTGGGGCGGGCTCGTGGCGCTCCCGCGTGGACACGCTCTGGCGTCGGGATGGGTGCGAGGACTCAGCGTCCTCACGGCGCTCAGAGAGGTCCTCGTCGTCGCGCTGGTCTCCGCCGCGGCGCTCCTCGCTCTCTGGCTCCTCCACGCGCGGGCCGGTGCCAGCGCGCTCGGTCGCGCGGGGGCGACCACGGCGGCCACGGGTGGGAGCAGTGCCGGGCTCGGTGTGAGCTCTCTCAGAGGTACGCCGGTTGGCGCGCGTTGCGCGGGTGTCCATCATGGCGCGGAGGTCGGAGGTCGAAGACGCGCCTCAATCCCCTACCTGGCGCGCCAAATGTCGAGGTGTGATTCCCACGGAACAGGGATAACCACTCTCGGGGGAGAAGTTCGTGAAGGGGACTGAACGCGGAGGTCTAACGACTCTCGAGAGGCACGACGACGGTGCTCGCCGGGCCTGGAGAAGAACTGTCACGCCAGAGATAGACACCTGCCCCTACCCAGGTTCACGGCCCTCAGGAGGAGGTAAAACCGCTACTCCTGTTTGTCTGTATTGCACTGCGGTATGGACAGTACAATGAGCTTGCCGCGGGCTCCTGCACGGCTATCCGGAGCTTGGAGGGGGAAGGGTGAGCTCCTCTTCCTCCTCGAGTTCGCTAAGCTTGGCTAGGCTATGGTGGGGTTTTACGCGAGTAAGTGGTTCGTTTTCTGATCCCCCCTCTACGGTGGCGCTCCTGCTCCTTATATAGGCGCCCCGGGCCTCATCCCTGCGTCCTGCGCAGCGGAAGGGTTCCACATGGCGACGAAGCGGAGGAGCGGGGTGCACCGCAGCTCGGGTGTCCATGGACTTGGTCCATGGTCGTAAAGCCTGCCTCCGTGGCAGGACAGCTTTTGTCTTTGCAGAGCGGACAGCTGGTGCTGCAGAGGCCGTGGGGGCGCCCACGGTGACGTCGCCGTTGGAGCGTTGCGCCGGCCACCCGCTTTATCACCAAAGAGGAAGGCCTTGGTGGCGGCGCAGGGGACACAGTGCTTTGTTGACTCCTTTTATCACCAGAACGGCAACTGCGGCGCCGTCGTCATCGCGCGCAGGCGCGCGCATCACTCTGCGGCTGCTGCAGAGGCCATGTGCGCTCTGCAGCGATTCCTTCGGGGCGAAGTATCCCCGCAGGGCCCGGGAGGCCCTGCCGAGGGAGTTGTGTTGACTTCTCTTCATGGGAGGAAAGCCTTGCCGGGGAGGCGGCCTCAGGGGGAGCCCCTTCAGGCGCTTCGCTGCCTCCTCAAGTCCCCGCGAGGGTGCTCTCCCCTCGAGGGTCTTCTCAGGCGCCTGCTTGGTCCTTAGTCGTTTCGTCGGCATCGGCGCGTGTGAGGGCCGTGGAGAGTGGGCTCTGCACACCCTAGAATCCACTGGGCCGACAAGGTGGGTGGGTTGGTCTTCTGAAAATCGCTCAAAGTGGACCGCTGATTTCCTTCGCCATTGCCATTGCCATTGTTGTTGTTGTGGTTGTTGTTTTTGTTGAGATGGGCGGCAGCGATCTGCTGCAGGGCAGCGAGATGAGCTTGACGCTCCTCCCGGGCAGCTTGGCGTTCCTCCATGATAAGCGCAAAAAGTTGGGCGGTGGTTGGGTTCGGTGGTGGTGGTGGGGTCCTCCATCCGTGTTGGAGCGACGAGTGTCCACCATCCTGAAGCACACCGGGTATAAGAGGCAAGGCAAAAGGTTTCGACCAAGGGAAAAGGTCGGTTTCGTATAGTGGTTGATTAATTAAGGATTATATGGAAAATATTTTACACAGATTCACAAGACTTAACACACTTATATAGCACAACCATCACATCAAAGAGTTCACCACATCAAGCTTACAACATTGCCCTTCAGCTAATGTACACAATACAGGGTTTCCAAAAGAACCACTACTTCGACTCGACTAGCGATAGGGGGTCAACCTAATCCTGCGGTAGTACTCAAGTCACTCGCCTACTGAGGTGGAACCTCAGGCTCTGCTGCGTCAGCGTCGGACTGGTAGGGTGGCTCCTCCGGGTCCTCCTCCTCGTCCTCGAGAACTGACTCGAGTGGCTCCTCCTCCTTGTCCTCTAGCTCCTCCTCATCATCCTCCTGCTCATAGTCCATCTCCTCCAGGTAGTCGTCATCGTCACTGAGGAAAGCGTTGTTCTCCTTACGGAGATCCTCGCCCTCCTCCTCCATCTCGTTGGTATGGTGCTCCAGATCCTCGATCATCTCGTCCTGCTCTGCCACCTTCTTGCGGAGCTTCACTATGGTCCTCCTCAGCTGGGTCCTCTTCTTGAGAAGAGCGACCTTCTCCTCCTTCAGCTGCGCCTCACGCTCGCGACTCTCCTTGAGCGAGATGCGCTCAAAACGAGACCGAAGTCTAGCGCACATCAGATCCTCATGGGTGCGAAAGAGCATAATCTCCGTGTCCAGGATATACTCTCCGAACGTCGGGTGTAGAGGGGACCGAATAGGGTGTCCATCATCGGTGCGCCTCCCGTAGAACTGGAAACGGGAGTTCACCAACTCCGCCTTGTGCTCCTCACAAAGTCGGGCTAGCATCCGCTGCATGGCACGACACAGTCCGTCTTCCCAGTGGACGTCCATGGTGGTAAAGATGAGTGTCCTGGATCCGGGGACTTGATGTTCCCGCGAACAGACGCCTTGACCAACCAAGACAGGTTCCCGTTGCCGAGAGTGTCCACCTGGGCTCCCTTAAACTCTGGAGCGGGGCGACCTAACAGCTTGCTCAACTCGAACAGGTCCTTCTCGAACATCAACTTGTCGTCCTTCTCAAGCTGAACGAACTCGGTGAAATGGATCGCCATCTACAATTTTTAGTCAAATTTTTAAGTTAGTGAGTTGACAGGTGTATCAAAATTTTAAATGTAGTGAGGCAACAAGTGAGCAAAATTTTAAGTTTAATAGAATGACGAGTGTGCAAAATTTTAAGGATACAAGGGAAAACGTAATATTTAGTGAGAGTAGAATTTTGCATAAGTGAGAGGGTTAGAGATAAGCATTTTCCGAAAATACTTCATTCCTTTATTTTTTTAGAATTTAACTTTTGTAACACCTACCTAGCGACCATGCTAATCTAAGGTCTCCTAAAGTCGAGATGGCTCTGATACCAGCTCTGTGGGGACCCCGGACTAGCTGTCCGAAATACCCGATTATGCTTAACACAACGATCCCGTGATCAGTCTGTCGTTGCACATAATCCGAACTGAATACCGAAGTTTACATCCATTACAATACCGCATTAAAGTCTTACATAAACGGTCATTTAGACCGTGTCTTACATAGGTGCCTTCATGGGCCAAACCAAAATAATCAGCGGAAACTACGGCGTAGTAGACATCATATCCTAACAACGACCCGACAGGCAGTCGACTTATGGAGATCCCTAGTTTGCATAGAAGTCTCCATACTCCTCCTCGGCGTAGCGCTCCTCGATGGCTGGCTACGACAATAGCCAGGGATGAAACCATTATGAGTACATTTGATTGTACTCGCAAACTACCCCAACATGAGTATGCACTAGTCTCATTTTAATTTTATACTTTTATTTATTGAAAACATCTCTATATCTTTGTTGAAGAAGATAAGAAGAATTTTATAACTATCCTTAATATAATGTCCCATTTTATTTGTTTCTCCAAAACTCCTCCTTTTTCTGACCATAACCCGTCATGGTTCATGGTCTCCAACAACCTCATACCGATCCGTTGGTATAGGTGTATGGAACATTCTCCACTTCCTTTCCTTTAAAACTCAAATCTTTTCAAAATTTGCACATGGTCAAAGTAGGGTCTCTCAACTGTCCATATCCGAGGACCCGGCTATTCGAATAGTTTTACACTCTGCAGAGGTAGCACGCTTTTCCCACATCCATCCGGTAACTCATCGTGTCAGCCACGTCCCGCCATACAAGGTGTATGCGAAGTTGAGACACCGATCCTAGCCTGTCCTTTGCTCATGCTAGTATAGGAACCTGCCCATATGATACTTTCCATCAACACTTAACCCAGCCCGTCGGGATCTAAGTGTGAGGACTCATAGTTTTGTCTGGCGGTGTATAGGGGACATCCTTCTATCCTCCTCCTTATCTTTCCATAGAGTTTGAGCGAGGACCCAGGTCAGGGGTAGGTCATCAAACCATCCCCTCATGCATAACGGAGTCATCTCCGTAGCTGAGGTATCCCATACTAATATGAGCAAATTATATGACCAAGCCCTTTCCCATATGTGGGTAGATGTGGTCGCACAGGGTATTGGCTGATTGACGTAAGTACAAAGACACAATGTGCGTTTTATCAAAACCACCATTCTCCCTTTCTCCACTTCAACACCAACATCTCGGTGCTTCATAGCCACACAGGGTTTTCAAAGGGGTTTTGAATAAAACAATCTTTATTTTTCCCATCCTATAATTTGATATAATTTATCTTATATTTCTACATAGGGTGGCAAAATAAGTTCCATATACTTTTTGAAAAGGCTTTTAGAAAATCTTTGCCTTAAAAGTAAATCATGTTATAAAAATAGATGCATGTATTAGGGTGCAAGCTCAGAGAGTAGCTTGCCTTGCTCGGCAAAGTGATCTTGGTCTTGATCTTCAGGTTCCACAAATTCTTCTTCCTCGATAAATCCGACAACGTTCTCGTCTAATTCACAATCAAACAAATACAAACAATCACTAACCTACTCAATCAACATCACAACAATACAATCTTGAATGCTCTAAATAGCCACTTCATACATCAAGCAACACAATTTGGTTTCAATTTAATTGAATTAACCATTATTTAATTATGTCTTAATTATGGCAGAAACTAGTGGAACATGTTTAATTACATATCTCAAGTTCTGTTGGTCACAAAAATACAAACTAAATTTCTACAGAAAGCTACTGATGTGTAGAAGACAACACAACTTGATTTGGGGTAATTGGAGTTACCAAACTCCCTACATAACTGTTTTAATCCAGAAGCTTAATAATCAAGTTTTAGCTATTAATCAAGATCTGTTGATCCAAAAATTAAATCCTCTTATGGGTAACTAGCCATGACTAAATTTGACCCAATAAAATTAGTCTTAACTCATTTGGCCTAACAGAGTATAAGAAACAAACAAGTTTAGATTTTAAACCTTCTGTGGTATTTTTAATAATACATTTTTATTATTTATCTTAATGAGGTGAAACCACTTGGGTTGGTTAGACAATTTCATAAGATTTCCAGAACATTTGGATTTGATTTATTTGGAGTTATAAATCTCGAGATATTGAATTTCAAAGTTGAGTCCAGTACTGGAATTTCAGGGAAATTTAAATTAGAAAACAATTCTGTTCTGGATAATGTTGAGAATCCTGACGGGTGGGGTCCACTCGTCAGCGACTCAACTGAAAACAGTGCGCGCGCTTGGAAATGTTTAAAACGCTGACAGCGGGGTCCACTGGTCAGCGACTTAACGCACGAAACGGTAAGGTACCGTAGATCTAAGATCCAACGGCTGGGAGACGAGCACATCGGCGACGACCTAAAACGGGCGGCGCCGTGGCTCCGGCGACGGCGAGGTCTGCGGTTCGCTCACCTAGGGGGCTCGGGAGGACGTGCAGATGAAGCAGATCGACGGCGGAGGCTCGGGGAAGCTTGCTGGACGAGCGGTGCTTGCTGGGGATGCTCCAATCGACGGCGGCGAGCAGCTCCTCCTCCGCGGCCGTGCTCCAACTCCGGCGAGGTTCCTACGTCGCTCCTGGGCACGAAGCAGAGGGGAAAAGGGAGCGTGTGAGTGCGGTGGTAATGGAGAGGGGTTTGCAGGCCAGAGAGAAGGGAAAGAGAGGGCAGCACGGCTCGGCCGTGGTCGTCGTCTACCTCGGGCACGGCGAGCTCGAGGATGGCCACGGGCGGCAGTGGCTTCGCAGCTACGGCTCCGCCCTCCTGGCGGTGCACGAGCGAGTGTGGAGCGAGGGAGGGGCAGTGGTGGAGTGTGGGGAAAACGGGAGCTCGGGGGGGGGGGGGGGGGGGGGGCTTTTAAGGCCGCGGTTCGGTCCATGGTGGACGGGGTGCTGGGGCGGTCCAGAGGGGGCTAGGGCTCGCCATAGGGGGCGGTGAGGTGCGGCTACGATGTTGGCGTGCAGGGGAGCAAGGTTGGCGGCGTGGAGGCGAGCTGCGCGTGCTCGACGTGGGGGACGGCCGTGAGGGCGTTTGGGCGGTGCACGACGTGCACGGCGCGTCGCGAGGGCTGCGGGTGCGGGCTGCTGCTGGACGTTCTGCTGCGCTGAGAGGGAGCAGAGGGGTGAGGAAGAGAGGGGGGGCCTGGCGCGGCCAGCACGGCTTGACACCGTCGTGGTCACAGTGCCGACCATGGCGACGTGCGCGCGGGCTGTCTGTCCCCTGGCGTTCCTCCTCGTCCCCGGCCCAATTCTTCGGCTCCTTCGAGTGCGGTGAGGTGAGTGGAGTGTGAGCAATCAAATGGGGGCAGTGGTTTGCATCAAATCGATCAAAATCAATCAAATCGATCTAAGATTTGGGTCGGTTTAGGAAGAACAGGGTGATGATCACCAGGTGTTCGACGAAATGTGGGAACCAAAAATAAATTCCAATTTCTGAATTTTTCTTTCATAATTTGCTTCACATATGTTTATCAAGATTTATGGTGCTGTTTGATTATTTATTGGACAAGTGCAACATAGCACATTTTGTGATTTGAATAAGATAAAGAAAGAAATAGAATTTAAATTTAGGTTTTTGAAATTAATATTTGGAGAGGGATAAGTTGTGGAAATAAAATGGGAGTGATCATATCACCACTCCACTGAATTTGGTTTGAAAGAAAATTAATTTCTCACTTGGAGAAATGGTGTGACACTTGTCACATTGTTTTTATTGTTTTATCTTTTGTTTTGTTTATTTTCTTTTCTTCAAGTTCTTAATTAGAGCTAACAACCAACACATTCACAAGAAATAATTATTACAAGCAGCAATATGAAATCAACACATATTAATTCATAAAAAAGTTTTTGTTGGCCCACATTTTTAATATAATAATACTGATTATAATTTTGGGATGTTACAGATCCGACACCCTGCCGGAGAGGGGAATCATCACCGGAGGGCTCTACATCACCATGCCCGCCTCCGTACCGATGCGTGAGTAGTTTATCCTTGGACTATGGGTCCATAGCAGTACCTAGATGGTTGTCTTCTCCACTTGTGCTATCATGTTCAGATCTTGTGAGCTGCCTAACATGATCAAGATCATCTTATTGTAATACTACATTTTGTGTTTGCTGGGATCAGATGAATATTGAGTACTATGTCATTTGCTTCATAATATATCATGTGTATGTTGTTTATGATCTTGCATGCTCTCCGTTACTAGTAGATGCTCTGGCCAAGTAGATGCTTGTGACTCCATGAGGGGGTATTTATGCTCGATAGTGGGTTCATGTCTCCATTTAATCTGGTGGAGTGACAGCAACCTCTAAGGTTGTGGATGTACTGTTGCTACTAGGGATTAAACAATGATGCTTTGTCTAAAGATAATTGTGTTACTTAAATTACACACTTTACTTCATGCAATAATCTGTTGCTTGCAACTTAATACTGAATGGGGTGCGGATGCTAACCGGAAGGTGGATTATTAGTCATAGATGCGGTTGGAACGGTCTATGTATATTGTTGTAATGCCCAAATGAATCTCATACTAGACACCATGACAAGTACATGCATAATTATGCAGTTCTTTATTTTGTCAATTGCCCAGCTGTAATTTGTTTACCCACATGTATGCTATTATTTATTTATGGAGAGACACCACTAGTGAACTGTGGACCCTGGTCCATTCTTTTACATTGATAATACAACCTACTGCAAACACTGTTTCCTTTCTTTCCCCGCAAACAAACATCATTTTCCACACTATAAGTCTAATCCTTTGTTACAGCAAGCCGGTGAGATTGACAACCTCACTGTTAAGTTGGGGCAAAGTATCTTGGTTGTGTTGTGTGTAGGTTCCACGTTGGCGCCGGATTCCCTAGTGTTGCGCCGTGCCATATTCCGCCACCAACAACCTTCAGAATAATCTTCGTCTCCTACTGGTTCGATAAACCTTGGTTTCACAACTGAGGGAAACTTGCTGCTACACTCATCATACCTTCCTCTTGGGGTTTGCCAACTACTGAGAAGAAGATCACCTCCATCACCTTCCTCGGAGCATCAAGAATTTTCTGGTGCCGTTGCCGGGGAGAAGAAGCGCCTATGTTCAGCAAGTCCTTGACTCCCTGCAACGCCTAAGACTTTTTTTGGCGCCGTCGCCGGGGAGGTCAAGCACTTCTGCAAGGGGAGTCTCTCACTTCCAATCTTTTATTTTATTTTTGTCTTGCTTAGTTTATTTTTATTACTGTCTTGTTTTCTTCTTATTATCAAAAAACAAAAAAAATAGTTACTTGCATCTAGTTTATTTCGGTTTGTTATTATGTCTAGTTCTTTACTTGCTATCAATGGTTTCTCTATTTAATACAAAATATTATTGGCACAGTGGGTTCATGGAGGAACAACAAAATTATTATAAGGAATACCGCTTGTCTAAAAAAGGGGCACATTTATGGGAACAAATAAGTAGATTGAATTATTTTGCTAAGAACTTGTGTTCTACATATGATGAATCCTACTGCTTTAATGAATCTTTTTGTTGTAGAAGGCATAAACACCTCCCTTTCCAATGTGATTATAATAATAATGGAACCTTGGCTGCTTATGCTAAAGGAAACTATGACTTTGGAAATCTTGAACAAATTGAAGAATTTGTTGTTTTTAAGGGTGCCTATGAAATTGCTGGTTACATTGAAAATGATGATGCTCCTTGTAAAATTGAGAATTATGCTATACTTGGTTACTATCTTGAATATTACAATGATAATCCTTATATCACTAAATTTATTGAGAAAACTTATTCTCCAGAACAACTTGCTTCCTTTCAGGGACCTGTGGAAGAAGAAATTGCTGAACCTGAAAACTCATTGGATGAAAAAGAGGAGGAGAGTGAAGAACAAAAGGAGGATCTACCCCCTAAAGATAGTAACTCTTTAACTCTTCAATTATTTGATTGCCCTCCATGCCTACCTAAGGAGGAAGAATGCTACATTGTTGAATGTCATGATTCTCTTGAAATATTCCCTATGAGTGAAACCTGTGAGAATAATTATGCTACTGTTATCTATGATAACCCATGCTATTATGATGAAACTAATAATGCTCCTTTACTTTTTAATGATGCTACAAGTGAACTTATTGATGATAATGAGGAGTGTTGCTTAAATATGCTATAATATAATGCTTTAGATGATGGTCCTATGCTTATTGATAATCCTCTATGTTTAGAAGTTATTACTTATTTATGTGAGGATAAAAATGATATAATTGTTGCTTGTGATGGTACTCTTACTCATGAGAGTCCTACTTTGTTCTTGAATTCTCCTAATTACACCATGGAGGAGAAATTTGCTTATGTTTAGAAATAGTTATGTGGCTTGCAATTGTTTCTAGTTCCAAATCTTTGTGGCAACCATGATCTTAAACTTGATATTGATCTTAATAACTATTTTGAAATAGGGAAGCATGCTAATGAATTTCGAAATAAATTTAATGATCCTCTTTATGTGCCTATATTATCTAAGTTGAATGATTCTTGTCGTTATATGGTTGATTTTATTTCTACTACTTGCAACTATTATGAGAGAAGAGAATATGGTTGTAGAAGTTTTCATGGTACTAAAACACCTCTCTATATGCTGAAAGTTTTGAAATTACTCTTGTTTTATCTTCCTATGCTTGTCACTTTGTTCTTTGTGAATTTATTTGTGTACAAGATTCCTATGCATAGGAAGTGGGTTAGGCTTAAATGTGTTTTGAATTTGCTTCTTGATGCTCCTTTTGCTTGCTTTTCTATATTCATGAGAGCATCATTACAACTATCAAACCTAGCTAAAAGACGTTAAAGAAAAATGCTTATGTGAGACAACCCAATATTTTATTTTTGTTATTTTTATTTCATTTGAGTCAAGGAGCATGCTTACCTCTGTAACAATTCCTTTGTATCTTTATTTTATTGCACTGTTGTGTCAAGTAAAGCCTCTAGTAGGAAGTGGATGCTAGATTTGGATTTCTGCACAGGAACAGATTTTCTGCTGTCCACCGTTTAACTCGTAAGGATTTCCAAAAACTCGAAATGATCTGATATTTTTTGTGCGTGATCCTCAGATATGTACGCAACTTTCATTAGTTTTAAGTTTTCTGATCTGAGCAAGTTAAGTGCCTCGAAAAAATTCGTCTTTACGGACTGTTCTGATTTTGACAGATTCTGCCATTTATTTTGCATTCCCTCTTTTACTGTTTTTGAGTGGATCTTTTTGCTCCACAAAATACCAGTGGCTGTAGGCTGTAGGTAATGTCCAGTAGCATTGGTGATGATTGTGTCCATGCAGAATATGAGAATTTTTGATTATGCACTAACCCTATAATGAAGTGTACTTTGAGTTTGGTGTGGAGGAAGTTTTCAAGTATCAAGAGAGATGATGATATGATGTGATCAAGAAGATGAAAAAGCCTAATCTTGGGGATGCCCCCGTGGGTCACCCAGGCATATTTCAAGAAGACTCAAGCGTCTAATCTTGGGGATGCCCAAGGCATCCCCTTCTTCATCAACAAACTATCAGGTCATCTCTAGTGAAACTATATTTTAATTCTTATACATCTTATGTGCTTTACTTGAAGCGTCAGTTTGTTTTTATTTCTGCTCTGTTATTTTTATTTTCTGAATAAATTGGATCCTAACATTCTTTTATGTTTATGGCGAAAGCTGAAAGTCTCAGCACTTATCTTTTATGTTTATGGCGAAAGCTGAAAGCCGGAGCACTTATTGTTTTATGCTTATGGCGAAATCTGAAAGCCGCAACAGTTATGAAATACTCTCTTGTTTCATTGTTAATTACTTCGAGAGTTTATGTTTAACTAAGTTGATTTGTGTTTGGTTGGAAAAAGAAAATGCTACATGTGATAGATGGTATAATGAAAAGACATACATATTCTTGTAGATCATTGTCTTGTATGTTGTGGTGCTTGGCAATTGTTTTGAGCTCTCAAGTAGATCATGTTTAAGCTCTTGCATCATGTAGTTAAAACCTATTAGTGAAGAACTACCGTAGAGCTTGTTGAAATTTGGTTTGCATGTTTGGTATCTCTAAGTTCTAGATATTTTCTAGTAAAAGTGTTTGAACAACAAGCAAGATAATGTAGAGTTCTATAATGTTTGCAATAAGTTTTTTTGTAATTCTTGTTGTGCCAGTTGTCATCTTGTGTTTGCTTCCAACAACCTTGCTAGCCAAAGCCTTGTATAGAGAGGAATTCTTCTCATGCATCCAAAACCTTGAGCCAAAACCCATGCCATTTGTGTCCACCATACCTACCTACCCACTACGTGATATTTTCTGCCATTCCAAGCAAATACTTCGTGTGCTACCTTTATTCAAAACTTATTATCCCTTATTTGTGTCAATGTTTATTAGCTCATGAGAAAGTATGTGGTGTTTTCGATATCAACCTTGTTATTTGCTTACGACAGACTTTCACCAATGTACTAGTGGCACATCCACTTATCCAATAATTTTGCAAAAAAAGCTGACAAATGGGGTGCCCAGTCCCAATTAATTACAACTTTAATCGTTTAATTCTCTTCACATTTTTACCCTGATCCAATCAGTCAAGCAATAATATCAGTTTCTAAAACTGCATGTGTAAACAAAAGAAGTAACACCCAAAATTTTCATTTTTGAGATGTTAGTTGAATCATTCTCATGTGCATATCAAATTTCATGCATTTCTATTTTTGAATCTTATGATATGTTTCTTCATTTCCAAATGATTAAATAAAGAGCAGAGGGTAACATGACATCCTCAAGGGGAAATGATTTAATGTATCTTCGTTTGCATTTTTCAATTTCAAAATGATTTGCGAAATAAAAATGATTATTTTATATATATATATAAATATATTTGGACTAGGTAATGTTCCTAAAGGTCCGAAAATAAGTATGTTGCCTTATTTGGATTTCTGGATTTTTGGTATTCAAAATAATATGCTATTCCTGTAAAAGAAAAATATAATAAAAGAAAAGAGAAAGGTCACGTACTATACGTACGTGAGGTTCTTCAAGCTAGCCAAGCTAACGATCAGACTAGCTAGCGATCATGTCGATCGCTCGATCAGAGATAGGGAAATTAACTAGCTGCTGTTCGTGTGGCCATTCAACTCCCCCGAACTCACCTCCACTCACCGCCTCCTCAACTTCTCTTCCACCCAGTTCGCTTGAAGACCAAACCGAGTGGCCATAATGGCCATGGCGTTTCCAGCGAACCACTTCGCCTCCCGACGATTCACTCACCCCAGACTCTATAAAACCATCCGTGGATCCCTGACCATTCCACACCGTTTCCCTACCACCACGCCCAAGCTCCGGCCCTCTGGCCGGAGGGTTCGACGCCGGAGTTTGACGGCCACCGTCGCCGCGGGAGCTTCGTTTCCGGCCGGTACCAGAGGAAACATGTCCATGTTTATCTTCCTTTCTCGGTGAATTACCAATGGACAACTTCTTGAGCGGATTGCTCCTTGTTTGCTGCAGCTGCACGCGTTCGAGACGACGAGCTTACAAGCTGAACTCCTTCGCCGTCATCTTCTTCACTTCCGGCTGACTTCCGGTGACCAATCCTTCTCTTTTTTTTTTCTCTTCTTTGTTTGTTCCTGGCCATCGGATTAAAATCCAACGCATCCTGCTGATTCACTTAAGTGAACCGGTATCCTTGAATACCGTAGCGCCAGTGTCCAGTTGTTCCTATTAAAACGAATTCCGGACAGAAATTATGTTGTAGCTCGTAAAAATCATAGCAATTAGTCTACTTGTCCAAATTCGGTAGAATTTATATATCTGGGAAGCTTAGAAAGTTTACTACACGTCTATATGCTTATTTTCTAGCTTTGACAAAGTTTTCTGTAGTCGAAAATTGAAACCAGCAATAGGGAAATTTTGCAATACCTTTGATCCAATAGGTTATTTTCAGGTATTCCTTTTGCAAATGAATATTCAAATAAACTATCTTGGTGCATACTTTCTTTCTTTATAATCATTCGTTTCTTTATTTGGATCTTCATGCATATCTCCACATGTTCATGTTTGATTTATATTACTTTAGGATTGATTGTTGATTTTGTTTTTGCTTTATTTTATTTTGCCTACGTTAGATTGTACGGAGAGACCGAGGGGGAATATTATCAAGAAGAGGATTCTTGTTGCTGCTATTCGGAAGGCAAGTTGCACTTGATCATACTTTGTCCTACTATTTTGATATGCATGTTTTCAACTATATTTTGTAGTATGCATGTGTAGGGAAATATATGTTTTATCCTATAGAGAGCCTTAGGATCTTGCCATGTTCCATGCAGCCCTTTTATTAAAATTCGCTTGTGTGAGTGCTTAGCCAATTGCTTGGTAGACGGGGGACATGGGTTTGACAAAGAAAGTAAATCTTTACAAAATTTGACATGTGCCCATTCTGGGGTAGTGTTATGAAAACTATTTTGAAAAATAAAATTATCAAAAATGTTTTCATCTGGGCGGAGTGGTATGAAGGGAGCGTCTACAAGGGTCGCATCTAGTGAATGGCTCTGCAGTATGACTCAGGTATTTGGTGGGGACCGCCGCCCAGGTTCAAAGAGATCTTTGAAGTTTTGGTTGAAGGATTGCTTCCAGTACAACCACATGCTAATATGGGCTCTGGCTTAGTCAAGTACATAGAGGGAAACCCTTGCATTGGTACCGCCATTGGAGAGGGGTCTTCGGATCATGGTTGCGGGCGGGCTGGATTATGTATAGGGGGCTTCTATGGAAAGACTTCGTTACGATCCACGCCCGGTTAAGCCAGGTGAAGGCCACGACAAAAAGGATGGATTGTGACATGTGGGGAATGTGTACAACCTCTGCAGAGTGTATAAACTAATCGATTAGCCGTGCTCCCGGTTACGAGCAATTTGAGCATCTGAAGATGGAAACCAAGAAGGATCTCCTCTGTTTTGAAAACCTTTTTAGAAAAAAGTTTTGGCATACTACATTCATCCAGTGAATGGCTCTGGATGTGGGACTATCTAAAAATATTGGGCATGCTAAATTCATCCTGTGATTGACTCTGGAGTTAGTATTGCTAGTTTTGGGGACATGGTGGAATCCATGTGTTGGTTGGCGTAAAACCTTGGTGGAATCCTTGTGTTTTACCGACCCTATATTATTTTGTTTTTAAACATAAAATAAAAAGTGTTTTCCAAATCAAAAATCTTTTATGCAACAAAATTGGCTCTACGCAAAAGAAACCCTCAGCCTTCCGTTGACATACCCTAAGCATGTATTTCCATTATATATATCCACCACACTCTTGTGCAACTTGCGAGTACATTCTATGTACTCACCTGCTACGTGTCATGTGCAGATGACGAGTGACGATGATAGGATCACGGGGCCTACGCTCACCGATCCATGTGGCGTTGATGGAGCCCAAAGCTTTATGTTATGTTTATACTTCTGCTGTAATGTGAGCCAGCCACACTGCTATGCAAGGATGTAATAATTGTACTCTGGATCCATCGTTTGATTAATAAAATGACGTATGTTTATCTTGGTATTTCATCTGTACTATGTGTGCTAGCTACGATCCAGGGATAGCACTGTAAGCACAGAGATTCGAATCTTACCGGGTTCGGTCGTTACAAAAGAGAACAAGAGGGATGCTATCGTCATTCAATGGGAGCCGCTCTTGAAAGTCCGGTTGACAAGGGGTGTAGAAGTGCCGACTACCATTCGTTGACAACAACAAACACCGCTCAAAAACTTACTTTTATGCTCTCTGTATGATTTCAAAAACCTATAAAAACTAAAAAGCTCTACCACATGTTTGTATCCCTGCTTCCCTCTGCGAAGGGCCTTTCTTTTACTTTATGTTGAGTCAGTTTACCCACTTCTTTCTGTCTTAGAAGCAAACACTTGTGTCAAATTTGTGTGCAACAATTCTTACATGCTTACTTATTGCACTTATTATATTTCTTTGTGTTGAAACTATCTTTATGATATACATGTTACAAGTTGAAAGCCAATGCTGGAACTTAAATCTTCCTATATGTTGCTTCAATGCTCTTTTACTTAGAAATTATTGCTTTATGAGCTAACTCTTATGCAAAACTTTTTGATGCTTGTCTTGAAAGTACTATCCATGAAAAGTTTTTTCTTATATAATTCAGTTGTTTACTCCTTGTCTATTTGTTAGCAAACTATAGACCATTGCCTTGATTCACTTCATTCATAGCATGAGTCTTACAATATTGTTTGATCAAGATTGTGTGAAGCATGTCACTACTGAAATTACTTGTTGTTATCGTTTTACCTACTCGGGACGAGTAGAACTAAGCTTGGGGATGATTGATACGTCTCAAACGTATCTATAATTTCTTTTGTTTCATGCTTATATTATACCAATTGCTACATGTTTTATATACATTTTATATCATTTTTATGCATTTTCTGGGACTAACCTATTAACAAGATGCCACAGTGCCAGTTCCTGTTTTTCTACTGTTTTTGGTTTCAGAAAAGTTGTTAACGAAATATTCTCGGAATTGCACGAAATAAAAGCTTAAGTCCCTATTTTCCCCGGAAGGATCCAGAACACCGAAGAGGAGATGGAGGGGGGCCACAGGCCAGCCACACCTGTGGCGGCGCGGCTCCCCCCCCTCTGCCGCACCACCACGTGGTGTGGGGCCCACGGGCACACACGGACGTTGCCCTTTCGCCTATTTAATCCCCCGACGGAAAAACCCTAAGTACCCGAGCATTTTTTCACGAAACATCCCGTAGCCGCCGCTGTCGTCAACCCTAGTTCGGGAGGGTTCTGCAGCTCTTCCTGGCACCCTGCCGGAGAGGGGAATCATCACCGGAGGGCTTTACATCACCATTCCCGCCTCCGGACTGTTGCGTGAGTAGTTCATCCTTGGACTATGGGTTGTCTTCTCTTGTGCTATCATGTTTAGATCTTGTGAGCTGCCTAACCTGATCAAGATCATCTTATTGTAATACTACATGTTGTGTTTGCTGGGATCCGATGAATATTGATTACTATGTCATTTGCTTCATAATATATCATGCGTATGTTGTTTATGATCGTGCATGCTCTCCGTTACTAGTAGATGCTTTGGCCAAGCAGATTCTTGTGACTCCAAGAGGGGGTATTTATGCTCGATTTTGGGTTCATGTCTCCATTTAATCTGGGGGAGTGACAACAAGCTCTAATGTTGTGGATGTATTGTTGCTACTAGGGATAAAACAGTGATGCTTTGTCTAAGGATAATTGTGTTACTTACATTACACACTTTACTTAATGCAATAATCTATTGCTTGCAACTTAATACTGAATTGGGTGCGGATGCTAACTGGAAGGTGGATTATTAGTCATAGATGCGGTTGGAATGGTCTATGTATATTGTTGTAATGCCCAAATGAATCTCATACTAGACACCATGACAAGTACATGCATCATTATGCAGTTCTTTATTTTGTCAATTGCCCAGCTGTAATTTCTTTACCCACATGTATTCTATTATTTATTTATGGAGAGACACCACTAGTGACTTGTGGACATCGGTCAATTCTTTTACATTGATAATACAACCTACTTCAAACATTGTTTCCTTTCATTCTCTACAAACAAACATCATTTTCCACACTATACGTCTAATCCTTTGTTACAGCAAGCCGGTGAGATTGACAACCTCACTGTTAAGTTGGGGCAAAGTATCTTGGTTGTGTTGTGTGCAGGTTCCACGTTGGCGCCGGATTCCCTTGTGTTTCGTCGTGCCATATTCCGCCACCAACAACCTTCAGAAGAGTCTTCATCTCCTACTGGTTCGATAAACCTTGGTTTCACAACTGAGGGAAAACTTGCTGTTACACTCATCATACCTTCCTCTTGGGGTTTCCCAACTGCTGAGAAGAAGATCACCTCCATCACCTTCCTCAGAGCATCATGGCCCTGGCCCACTGATGACCCATAAGTATAGGGGGTGTATCGTAGTACTTTCGATAAATATGAGTGTCGAACCCAACGAGGAGCAGAAGGTGCTGACAAGCAGTTTTGATGAGGATTTCACTGTAAACACTAGCAGACAAGTTTTTAGGAGTTTTTGGTAATACAGATAAATAAAGTGCGAGTAAATAAAGCGCGGAAATTATAATTGCAGCGAGTGGCCCAGTCCTTTTTAGAGCAAAGGACAAGCCGGGTTGTTTACTTATGATGACCAAACGTTCCTGAGGACACACGGGATTTCTGTCTAGTGCTTTCGCTTCATGTAGATGATTAATCTTTAGTGTTTCGATAAGTGCGTGTGGGTGAACCTATGCTAATGCACCGCCCTTCCTAGGACTAAAATACATACTTGTGATTATACCCCTAGTAAGCATCCGCAAATACTAGAAAGTAATTAAGATAAATCTAACCACAGCCTTAAACTCTGAGATCCTGACATCCCTCATGCATGGAGATACTAACGGGGATTTAGGTTTCTGTCACTCCGGCAACCCCACAATTAATATTCGAATACACAATGCATTCCCCTAGGCCCATAAAGGTGATGTGTCATGTAGTCGACGTTCACATGACACCACTAGAAGAATAGCACCACAACTTAAATATCAAAACATTAAATATTACTCAACATAGTTCACTACTAACATCTAGACTTCTCCAATGTCCTCAAGAACTAAACGAACTACTCACAACACATTATTTCGAACATGATCAGAGGTGATATAATGATGGGTAACAATCTGAACATAAACCTTAATTCATCAGTTTCAGTCAATAGCATCAATAACAATAGTAATCAACAGCGGGAGAGTTTCACCTATCAGACATACAAGATTCAGCGCTAGATGTTACAGCGGGAACAGAGTGGACCGATGGAGATGATGGTGTCGGCGGTGGAGATGGTGGTGATGATGATCCCGATGAAGTGCAGTTCGATGACGGTGACGATGATGACGATTCCCCCCCCCCCCCCTCCGGGAAGGGATTTCCCCGGCAGATTTCTCCCTGCCGCAGAGCTTTTCTCTCTCTGGTGTTTTCCGCCTCGTGTAGGCGGCGGCTCTGTTTCTGCTCGAACCCCCCGATCTTAGGTTTTCGGGGGGATGAAGTACGCGAAGGGGTAGCGCCAGAGGTGGGCCAGGGCCTCCTCACCACCTGCCGGCGGGGCAGTAAGGGGAGCGGCGCCACGGCATGGTGTGGGCCCCACCTCGGGTTCCCCTTTTGGCCTCCCCCATTATCTGGCAAAATAGGAATTTCCATCTTTTTATTTTGCTTTTCTGAGCTTCGCAAATATTGCATCCTGACGGTGCTTTTTCCAGCAGATTCCAGGCTCCGGTGATTCATTCTCCAATAATCATCAAACATGCAAAATAGATGAAATAACATAAGTATAATATCTAGATATGAAATATATCAATGAATAACAGTAAATTATGATATAAAATAGTGATGCAACATGGACGTATCACCCACCTCTGCCGGTGCCCTTTGGCGTACTTCATACCCCTGAAACCCTAAGACCAGGAGAAGAATCGAGGAAATATTCCGCCACCTCCACGAGGCGGAAAACACCAGAGAGAGAAAAGCTCTCCGGCAGGGAGAAATCTGTCGGGGAAATTCCTTCCCAGAGGGGGGAAATCATCGCCATCGTCACCGTCATCGAGGTGAACTTCATTGGGATCATCATCATCATCTGCACCGCCGACACCGTCATCTCCGCCGCTCCACAACGTTCCCGTTGTAGCATCTAGGGTTGAATCTTGTCTATTTCATAGGGGAAACTTTCCCGGTGTTAATTACTCTTGTGGTTGATGCTATTGAGTGAAACCGTTGAATTAAGGTTTATGTCCAGATTGTTATTCATCATTATATCACCTCGGATCATGTTCGATATGATGTCTTGTGCGTAATTCGTGTAGTTCTTGAGGACATGGGAGAAGTCTAGATGTTAGTAGTGAAGTATGTTGAGTAATATTTAATGGTTTAATATTTAAGTTGTGGTGCTATTCTTCTCGTGGTGTCATGTGAACTCGACTACATGACACTTCACCTTTATGGGCCTAGGGGAATGCATTGTGTATTCAAATATTAATTGTGGGGTTGCCGGAGTGACAGAAACCTAAACCCCCGTTGGTATCTCGATGCATGAGGGATAGCAGGATCCCAGAGTTTAAGGCTGTGGTTAGATTTATCTTAATTACTTTCTTGTATTTGCGGATGTTTACAAGGGGTATAATCACAAGTGTGTATTAGTCCTAGGAAGGGCGGTGCATTAGCATAGGTTCACCCACACAACACTTATCAAAACAATAAAGATTAATCAGCTATATGAAGCGAAAGCACTTGACGAAATTCCCGTGTGTTCTCAAGAACGTTTGGTCATCATAAGTAAACCTACCGGATTGTCCTTTGCTCTAGAAAGGATTGGGCCACTCGATGCAATTATTATTACTGTCTTTTATTTACTTATACTCTATTTATCTGCTATATCAAAAATCCCTAAATACATGTCTGCTAGTTTTTACAGTGAATTCCTAATCAAAACTGCTTGTCAGCACCTTCTGCTCCTCGTTGGGTTCAACACTCTTATTTATCGAAAGTACTACGATACACCCACTATACTTGTGGGTCATCAGGGCCATTTTTCCCTCACCGAGGAGCCTGTAACATAAACTTTTCTTCTTCTATCTAATCGAATGGCAGAACGCCTGCCTTAAGCCTCAAAACAATATAGCACCAAGATTTACCAATTTGATGGCATCCCTAGGACTATGGGTTAATATGATTTGTCAAAATAAAAACAGTAAGAACCCGTTGATGTATTGGCGCATTGCATTGGCGCCTTACATTTTTTGAATTGAATAATGAAAAAGAACGCTCATGTGTGCTCATGTGCATGCGTTCCAACCAGCTTCCTTGAGAAGTTGTATGTGTTGGAGATATGCTCTAGAGGCAAATAATATAGTGATTATTGGCATATCTCATTAAGTTTGTAATAGGGTTATATCATGCGATAATTGTACTAGTAGGAATCATTAATACAGGTGTGGTATTAAACCAACCAGTGGCCCTAGTAAGCCTTTATTAATACTAATTCATTACACAACAGGTGATCTTGATTCAGATCATGGACTTTATGTCAGTTGGTAATGTGGTGATGCTGTGATGGACTTACCCAAAGATAAGCATTGTAACGAGATCGTAACATGATGTTCAAGTTGCAGTGATAAGAAACGTTGAAACCTAATCCTTAGACGCTGAGATGGTATTTAATCACTGCTCCCGGAGAATGCTTTGACTGCACGCTAAGTTGCTTAGTACTGGAGCAATGAGAAAGGTTACTATTGGGCATTCGAAAGGGGTATGTTGAGGGGTATGCATCAAGATCAGAATTTGTTCATCCACGTCAAAGGAATGATACTCTAGGCCCACTCGGTGAGATTACATCCAACGCTACGCAACAAGTTACTAGGTCACAAGAGATGTAAGATCACAGGAAGGGGTAAAGAAGCATCTGTCAGAAATGAGATTGAACCCCGGTATCGTGATATCGACGATAAGATCTCAGACGATGTTAGTATCAAAGGAACAAAGGAATAGGGTATTCATTATCGACGTTTATGGTTCAATGACAAAAGATCTTTGTGAGCGCACAGGGGTCAACATGGCCATCCAGGTCCCCCTGCTGATCATTCACCGGAGGGAGTCTCGATGATGTCTGGAGCGTTCTCGAACCGTAGGGTAATACACTTAAGGGATCGATGAATTATAAGATGGTTTTAGATGTCTGGAGTTACTGGAGAATATTTTAGAGACCACCGGAAAATGTTCCGGGAGAGAATCCAAAGTCGTAACGGATAACCGAAGGTAGTTCGGAGGGTTTCGGAAAAGTTCCGGAAGAGAGGAAATATTTATATATGATATAAACATGTTAAATAAATGTTAATTAATGAATTAATATTATTTAATGAATTGAATTTGATTTAAATTCGTAGTTAATAAAGAAGCCCACTAAATGGGCCAAAAAGGAAGGAAAGGAGGCCCAAGATGGAGGCCGACTTGCCCCCCAAGGCAAGGAGGGCAAACCGACCTAGGTTAGGGTTGGGGGGGGGGGGGGGTTCGGTCGAATCACCTTGCCCACCTAGGGCCGGTGGCTCCTCCCCTCCCCCTTCCTTATCTCCTCCTCGCCTCCTCCAATAAAAGGAGGGGCACCCCTCCCCTTTTCCTTGTCCCATAATTCCCTTTGGAATTTCTCTCTCTCTCTCTCTCTCTCTCTCTCTCTCTCTCTCTCTCTCTCTCTCTCTCTCTCTCTCTCTCTCTCTCGTGTCTCTCCCTCTCACGTGGTTCCTTGAAGAGCTGCGCCAGGGAGAGATATTCTCAAACGTAGTGCGCCGTCGTGCAGCGGGATACTTCCAGATATGATCTAAACAGATCTACTTTCGCGGTTCTGCTGGATCGGAGTTCCGAGAGTCTTCATCATCCGCCGTACGTGTACGAGTACTCGGGGGCGCCACACTTCAGGCGCCGGGTCGTTGCACCATGTTTTCCGCGACCTTCAGGTCGGCTACGCTCGTGTCAACACCTGTGCAGGGGTGTAATCCGGTCTACAAGAGGTATGTTACCGATCACACGATCGTTACAGCATTACTACTTAGATAGATAGATCTTTGGGTAAAGGTGTTGCGCTTGCTAGGATTTTTTGTATTTCCACCCGTAACCCAATAGTGGTATCAGAGCCTAGATCTATGCATAGTTTTGCTGGTATAGAATACATGTTTTTTATCGTGTGGGCAACGTCTACGTAATAGTTTCCCTCTCATGCACTTATTCACGACTGCGAAATTGTTTTGATGAAGCGGCCCTGACCGACCTTACGCGTACTCTTACGCGAGACTGGTTCCACACCTGACATATGGCTTGCACCATATCTTGTGGCTGGCAGGTGTCTGTCTCTCATTAGTTTAGCGGTTAGAATATTTGCTATCGTGAGGCCTCCTCGAGGGGATTAAAGAAACGGTTTGCGTAAACGCTGTTGTGATTTATGTTCGTAGGCAAGTGATACATGCATTTTATATCATCATTTATACAACTCATATTATCATATTATAGTGTGATTTGCATTTTTATATCATTGTTTTTACATGTTTTAGATGATTTATGGGACTTTCATGCAAAGTCCTATTTTTGGTATTTAATTTCTGTGAGGTAGAAAACCTCCTTTTTATTGTTTTTAGTGTTTTAGATCTACAGGAACCCAAATGGAAAAAGGAAAATTGCACAGCTGGTTGTTCTCCGTGGGAGAAAGATCGAAGAAGGAAGAGCCACGAGGGTTGGTGACACGATGTTCAAGTTGCAGTGATAAGAAACGTTGAAACCTAATCCTTAGACCGTGAGATGGTATTTAATCGCTGTTCCCGGAGAATGCTTTGACTGCACCAGAAGTTGCTTAGTACTGGAGCATATGCATCAAGATCGGAATTTGTTCATCCGCGTGAAAGAAATGATACTCTGGGCCCACTCAGTGAGATTACATCCAACGCTGCGCATGATGTATGTAAAATACATAATGAACTTTTGTGAGGACCCCTCAGACCGAAATCTGAGATGTCCACGTTATGTAATAGATCACGATCCCAGAGATCAATGCATCGCAATCACATAACCAACAAGGTATCAAAGTCTTACATCATTCAAGCCGTACGAATAAAAGTCTTACAACACAGAGAGGTCACATAACCAAGTCTGACAATCATCGCCTCGCAGGGCGGAATTAACTAAGATACAGCGGAAGCTCGGGGCTAACGTCGGCCTTCTTCATCGACAGACGTCCTCCCACAAGTGCAGTTGACCGGTGACGGCTAGGCATCGTAGTCGGCGCCATACTCCTCCTCTTCGGCGAAGGCCTCCTCGTTGTAATCTGGACGTTTGAATATCCAGGGACACAGCCATATGAGTACAATTACGTACTCGCAATACCACCTCAAGGTTTAAGTGCTCAGGGGAATGCATTGAAAAGATTTTCGAAGACTGGGATGGCCGCTAAATACAACTATAGGGCTTAGTTTTCGCAAATATGCTTTCGATATAGAGACCACGACATCTCTGTATCTCTGTTGAAGAAAACATTTAGAGATGGGAATCTCTCTTGTAGAAATAGCATGTACTATCTCCACGAGTTGAAAACTCTTTTGTAAAAACCTTTCAAAAACACTAGGATGGGGATACCCCTTTTTCCCTCCTTGAGATCGGACTGATTGTCTCCCCGAGACCAACCATCCTCACTCAACTTCTGTACCTCCCAGGTACCTCCGTGTTTCCTCCGAAAAACATCTTTCCTTTGAAAACATGAAATTGCCCATACGCCTAGATCAGTGGCCTTTCCAACCGTCCATGACCGAGGACTCGGCTATTCGAATAGATTTACACTCTGCAGAGGTTGCGCACTTTACCCACACCAAACGGTCATTCCGCTGTGTCTGCCACGGCCCGTCATACGACCGTATGCGGGGGTCCGGATAACACGATCAAAACTTTCCACTATGTCTGCCCTAGTACAGAGGACTCCCGATAGGTTTATTCCCCCCGGCACCATGTGCTCCTCTAGACCGCTGGTCTCTCTTGGTACGCCACACGGGCACGGCAGGGGACCCAACGTAATCGTCCGGCTGCGGGTCCCTGCGCTTGTGTATTGTCTCATACAGACGACAACCCGGCTTCAAGGGATTCACCCTTATAGAGTATGAGATCCTCCGTACTAAAGAAAACAAGCTTCCCGCTAAGCCCTACCCATGTCAGGTAATGTGGTTGCACGGGTTAATTGTTCGGGCGGCTGCTAGGGCAGTACTTTGTTTTCAAAAACATCTCCACCTCCGACTGTTCCCTACAGCTCGGGTTTTCGTAAACATCTCCGATTGCTCCCAGCAACTCGGGTTTTATAAAACACTTGTTCGCCGATTGGTCCCAGCAACTCGGGTTTTTCCTCCTAAAACCTTTTTATAACCAGGCTCCCATCCTAAGAGTTTGAGGTGAGAATGTAAGGACAAACGACTAGATAAAATATGATTTTCTTTATAGCTCCTTCAACAACAAGGTGCCTAAAGTGAATACTAATTTTCATAACACCTATTATAATCTAGTAGATAACTTTGGCCAAACAGTATTTTGTAAAATAGTCTTTGGGTGGCAAGATGCCACAAAATAAGTAAATCATGCATTATTTTATTTTGAAAACAAAAACATGCTTTGCAAGATAATAGGATTCATTATAGTGGTGAGGTGGCTTGCCTTGCTCAGCGTATTGTCCCTGGTCTTGCTCTTCTTCGTAGTTGTGCTCAGCTACCTCGTACTGCTCCTCCTCTGCTTGCGGTTCTATCGCAACATGAAAGTAAACGAAGCTAACGTAAGTCCTAAGAAGCGTGTTAACAACAATCTGAACTAAAACAAGCTAACAGCAAGCATTTCAAAACCAAACCACCTACTGGATAAAAACATAACACATAAACACAGCTACAAACAAAACATATAAAAACACTTAGTGATATAATTAGGAACAAAGTGAACCATGCTACTCACAAGCAAATCATGCACCTCAACAACTTCAATATGTTTAATACCAAGTGTTAGGGTTGGGTTTAGGTGCTGGATTCCAAGGTTGAGTAAGAGTATTCACATGATTTACATCAACTAAAAACAGGGAATGAAATTAATACATTTATTAGCTATTATTGGTGCTGTTTAGGTGGAAAATGCATAACTCCTAGAATAATGTTCAGAAAAATAAATCCCTCTGCCTCATCATTCCTAGTACCTACTGGAACCTAGGAAAATTTGATTTGTGTCAAAAAGGGTTACAAAACAGAAGTTAAAAATCCTACAAATGCTACTGTACTCAAAACTAAATTGCACATAGTTTCTGTTTTAAGAGGCTCCTGCATGCAGGACTAATTTCTATGAGTAGGCAATGTTTTTATCTACCAGCAGAAATTTGATTCACCTAATTTGGACACTCCTAGCTCAAGTTATCTCAATTTTAGTGGAAAATACACTTTTTACTATTACTGTTGTTCAGGAAAAAATATAAATTATTTTTGTGCACATCCACTTTTGCAAGGCTAGGAAAACACACATGCATCCAACAAAAATACTCCAAAAATATTTGTACCCACAGATCTAGCACAAACAAATAAATCTAAACATGCACATTAAACAGGAACCAAAAATGATTAAATCCTAGAAATAAAAACGCCAACGGGTCGAAACTGGGCCGGATCTGGCTGAGGCCGGCCCAGATCTGGACCGCACCACAGCTGGGCCGGCCCAAATACGCACGGCGTGAGCGCGCGCGTCGGAGGGTTATGTCACCGTCGATACGCCGATGGACGGCTAGGATTAGAAGGTCCGAGATTCAAACTTGGTCGTAGATCTGAAGATCTACGGCGCTGGGTCGTCTTCAACCTCGCGCGGGCGAGAGGATGAACCAGAGCGGGAGAGGAAGGGCGCGGGGGCGGCGTGCTCACCTCGGGCGGTTCTGGGTCACGCGCGGGGTCGGGGGTGGTGGAGAAGTCGCCGGCGAACTCGACGATGCCCTCAGCGCACGCATGCACCGTCGGGTTCCATGGCGGTGATGACGTCGTGCTCCACGAGTCGGGGATGAACGCGGCCTCAACGGTCACCTAGACAAGAAATAGAGAGAACGACGAGTTAGGTCTCGTCGAACCGCGCTAGGGAGGCCAAAAATGGCGAAGAGAGGTGGAGGGAATCGGCGGCCCGAGCCAGTTCTCGCCGCGAGGTGCAGAGGTGAAAACCTTCTCGGTGCGGCCAAAAGAGAGGGAGAGCTTGAGCGTGCTTTCGTGGGAGAGGAGTGGGGGTGAGTGTGCGTCCAGGGAGAGTGGAAATGAGCAGAGAGGGTGGCTGGGGTGCGAGGTAAAGCCACGGGCCCGGTCTAGGGTTTTTCTCAGGTGTGGGCGGCTGAGGGAGAGGGCTGGGGCGGCTCTGGTTGGTTCGTGAGGGCGGTGGAGAGGGGACAGAGAGGGTGTGGTCGGGGTGTGACGCGGTTTGGCAAGTGAGAAGAGAGGGGGTGTGCTCCGGTTGGGCATTGGAGGGAAAGAAGAGAGGGGAGTGGTGGATGGTTGTCCCTGGTCCATGACAAGTGGGCCAGAGGGGTGGGGGTGCTGGTCTCCTTCTCCAACAAGGCAAGGGGGTGCAGGGGAGAGAGATGAGAGGGTTGGAAGGGCTCGGGTAGGTTAGGGTTTTTATTTTCTTTATTTTTATTAATCCTTTAACCAAATACTAACCACTCCAAACAATCCAAAAGATTACTATTAATGGCTCAAACCATTGGTTACACCACATGATCAAAATGCCAACAGAGCAAAACAACCATTTCACAAAAGAATTTTGGAATACTTTTGAAAACAAAAGAAAAGAAGAAAACACATATGGTCCCTATTTCATGATGCCCACAAAAGCTAGTTGGTTTTATATTTTAGCAAACTCTCCAAAGATTTTCAAGGATAGGGTATGAAAGTATACATGCCATAGATGAAGTTTGTTCAAATGCATGTCCAAAACAACTCACAGATTGCTTAATATGAGGACCTAGATTTGCTAAGTTTTAACAGACATGAAGATCATAAAAATTTCAGATTTTAATAAAGTCATGTTTGTTATGGTGATATTACCACATTAGACAAGCTAGTGAAATCACACAAAGGTATCCTGATCACCAAAATAATTCAGGCAAGAATTATAAAACACCCAAAAAGTTTTTGATCCCTCGGAAGAATCTAGCCTAACACCACAATTCCATGCTCAAGAAAATTGGGGTGTTACAGACCTTCCCTCCTTATGATTGATGTCAATGGTGTGATGATCCACCTTCTGATATGAGTGGGTACCGTTGGGAACTTGCACGCACTTCCGGAGCAGTGACACGTGGAACACGTCATGAAACTCAGATAGATGCGGGGGCAAGTCTAGCTGATACGAAACTTCACCTCGTCTGCCATTTATTCGGAAGGGTCCAATGTACCTTGGTGCCAGCTTCCCTCTGACATGGAAACGCTGCGTTCCCTTGAGCGGCGTAACACGCAAGTACACCATGTCGCCCGTCTTGAAACTCAACTCACGCCTCTTGGGGTCGGCATAACTCTTCTGCCTGGATTGGGCGGCCTTAAGACGGTCGCGAATTAGTTGAACCTGTTCCTCAGCTTCCCTCAGGGCATCTATTCCGAAAACTTGGCTGTCTCCGGACTGTGACCAATTCAAAGGAGTACGGCACTTACGTCCATACAAAGCTTCGAATGGTGCCATTTTCAAACTAGCCTGGTAGCTCTTGTTGTAGGAGAATTCTGCAAACGGTAGGCAATCTTCCCACTTTGCTCCGTACGCTAACACGCAGGCTCTAAGCATATCTTCCAGAATTTGGTTGACTCTCTCGGTTTGTCCTCCTGTTTGAGGGTGGTAAGCGGTGCTGAAAAAGAGTTTTGTCCCGAGTTCCTCATGAAGCTTGGTCCAGAATCGGGAAGTAAACTGAGTCCCTCGGTCGGACACGATGGTCTTGGGAATCCCATGAAGACTGACGATACGGGACATATATAGGTCTGCAAGCTGATCGGACCGATGAGTGGTGCGAATGGGAATGAAGTGCGCAACCTTGGTGAGCCGGTCGACAATGACCCAAATGGCGTCATGCCCTCGATTGGATCGGGGTAATCCGGTGATAAAGTCCATGCCGACTTCATCCCACTTCCATTCAGGTACCTTAAGGGGTTGAAGTAGTCCTGCGGGTCGCTGGTGCTCGGCCTTGACACTTTGACAGATGTCGCAATTCTGGACGAACAAGGCAATTTCTCGCTTCATGCCATGCCACCAAAAAATTTCATTGAGGTCTTGGTACATCTTGGTCCCACCGGGGTGGATGGAGTATAAAGTCTCGTGCGCTTCCTTCATGATGAGCTGCTTTAAATCGTGATTTGATGGCACACAGATGCGGCCGTTGTACCAGAGAGTACCCTCGGAATCCATAGTGAACCCAGGGACTTCTTCTCTTTCCATCCTACGCTTGATACCTTCAATGCTCTCGTGACCCTTCTGTGCCTTCTTAATCTGGTCCCACAAGGTGGGTTGTAGCATGAGTTGGTCTATAGCTCCATAAATAACTACTTCTATGCTCATCCTGTCCAACTCACTCCAAAGCTCTGGCTGGCGAGTCTTGATCATGGTGTTGAAAGAACATGGTTGTCGACTAAGGGCATCAGCTACGACATTGGCCTTCCCAGGGTGATAATGGATATCCAAGTCGTAGTCCTTTATCAACTCTATCCATCTTCGCTTCCTCATATTCAACTCTTGCTGCGTAAAGATATACTTCAAGCTCTTGTGGTCGGTGTCGATATCGCAACGGTTGCCCATCAGAAAATGGCGCCAGGTCTTGAGTGCGTGAACAACGGCAGCAAGTTCAAGGTCATGGGTTGGATAATTCTGCTCGTGTTTGCGGAGTTGTCGCGAGGAATAGGAGATCACCTTGCCCTCTTGCATGAGGACACAACCTAGTCCAAGCTTGGAAGCGTCGCAATACACGACAAAATCTTTGGTCACGTCGGGCATTGTCAGGACAGGTGCTGTGGTAAGGCGCTTCTTCAGCTCATGGAAACTTTCTTCACATTTGTCGGTCCACTCGAACTTCTTTGTCGAGGGGTGATTCCCACGGAACAGGGATAGTCACTCTCTGAAGAGAAGTTCGTGAAGGGGACTGAACACGTTGGTCAACAACCCTCAACCGGCACGGCGACGATGCTCGTTGAGCCTGAGGAGGGACAGCACGACAGAGATGAACACCAGCCCGTAACCAGGTTCACGGCCCTCGGGAGGAGGTAAAACCGCTACTCCTGCTTGTCTGTATTGCGCTATAGAGGGTACAGTACAATGAGCTTGCCGAGGGCTCTCTTGCGGCATTGCAGAGCTCAAGGAGGGGAGCTGAGGTCTTCTTCCTCCGTGAGTTCGCTAGGCTAGGTTAAGCTTATGGTGAAGGTGCAGTCTTCCGCTCGGGGATTGATCTGGAGTTCGATCGGTCGATCCCTCTCTACGGAGGTGCTGCCTCTCCTTATATAGGCGCCCCGGGCTTCTTCTTCCCGCGTGGCGACGAAACGGAGGAGCGGGGTGCACCGCGGCCGGGCTGTTCATGGACTCGGTCCACGGCCGCAAAGCCTGCCCTTGTGGCAGGAAGATAACCATCCTCGCAGGACGGCCAGCTGGTGCGGCAGAGATCGTGGGGGCGCCCACGGTGACGTCGTCGTTGGAGCGTAGCGCCGGCCATCTGCTTTATCACCAAAGGGGAAAGCTTCGTAGTCCGGCGCAGAGGGCATAGCTTTGTTGACTCCTTTAATCACCAGAATGGCAACTGCGGCGCCGTCGTCATTGCGCGCAGACGCGCGCGTCACTCTGCAGCCGCGCCAGAGGCCATGTGCGTTCTGCGGCGGTTGCTTCGTAGCGAAGTATCTCCACAGGGCCTGGGGGCCTTGTGGAGGGATTTGCGTTGACCCCTCTCCAGGGGGGAGAGAGCCTTGTAGAGGGGCAGCCTCGGGAGGAGTCTCCTCAGGCCTTCGCTGCTCCCTCAAGTCCCCTCGGGAGACCTTTTCTCTCGGGGGTCTCTCCAAGCGTTCTGCTTGGTCCTTAGTTGTTTCGTCGATGCTGTCGCGTGCGAGGGCTGTGGAGAGTGGGCTCTGCACACCCTGGAATCCACTGGGCCGACAGTAGCCCCCGGGCCCATGATGGGCACGGCGAAGCCCGTCAAGCGTAGTCGAAGCGTCGTGGGCCCAAAGTGTCCGGCCAGCCCGAGACACGCGTCGATCTGTGCTGCGCTTGCGACGACTCGGTTTCTCCGGCAGAACGTGCGTCGTGGGGGGTCCCACCACGTCCGTCTTGGTAATTGCTCTGACGGGGCATAAAGCCTGCGCGCCGGTCCGAGCAGCAGTTACTACTCATTTCCGCGCTCGGCCTTCTGCTCTCGTTATTCCAGCTTTCCTTCTCCGGCGAACCCCTTCCTGTTCCTTGTCCTTCCGCGCCCTTCCCCTTTTCCGGTGATGGGAGGATCCAAAGGCAAGGAGGCGATGACGACGCTCCCCCCGGACGCGCAGGGGGAGGAGGCGCTCGGCCCCGCCCTGGTCGGGGAGCGCGTCAATGCGGCGGCGCTGGACAAGATCCGGCACCTGGTCGCCGGGAAGACCAACAAACACGGCGCCAGCGCCATCCAGGCCGCGAAGCTCGGCCGCTTTCCGGCGGGGTTCTTCCCGATCTTCCTTCACACCATCTACGCCGGACTGGTGCCTCCGTACTCGCCCTTCCTAGAGGCGGTTCTGGAGTTCTACCAGATCCATCTCCTTCACCTGCACCCCAACGCCATTCCCGTCCTCTCCATCTTCGCCTACCTGTGCGAGGCCTACTTGGGGGTGCAGCCTTCGGTGGCCCTCTTCAGGAGCTTCTACGCGCTCCGGAATTCCGCAAAGTCTGAGCGGACGGGATGCGTGTCCTTTCGCATTCCGGACGGCATGGGGGATGTCTACATCCCCATGTCGTGGAGCGGCGAGAAGCCCGTCACGGCGGTGTCGAAGAAGGTGGACGACTTCAGGCAGAAGTGGTTCCTTATCGGCGTCAAGTCGCAGAACTCCTTCCTCGACACCCCGGAGGCGCCGCCTGTGAAGAATACCCATTGGGGCAAGCAGGCCTTCCAGGGCCCGCTGATAGCTGACCTCATGGGCCGCATGAAGATGCTCCGGGAGAACGGCCTCACTGGCCAAATGGTTGCGGAGGATTTCGTGAAGCGCCGCATTGCTCCCCTTCAAGCGCACAACAAGCCAATGTGGATGTACTCGGAGCTCATGGACCCGATGCAACTCCACCTCTGCGACCATCGCCCCGCCGTCGTCGCCACCATCATGGGCAGCCTCTTCATCAACCCTGACGTGCCCGTGGCGGTCGCTGCAGAGCTGAGGCCTCTTCATCAGATGAACCTGGCTCCGCGCCTGGCGATTCTGGAACAGATGCCCACATTCACCCCGCTAGGCCTGGCGGGGGAGGAGGAGGAGGAAGAGGGGGCCATGCCCGTGGCGAAGGGGCCGGACGCCGCGGAGTCACCTTACGCATCAGACGCCGAGCAAGGCGGCGCGGCGGCAGGAGCGATCCCCTCAGCAGGCGGGGCGAGTTCGTCAAAGGTCGCGCCCCCTTCTGAGGAGGTCTTCGAGCTCTCATCCAGCGACGACGAGGAGGCCGAGGCGGGGCGACAGGAGCCTCGGACCAAGGCGGCCCATGACAGGCCTGCCGGGGAGCCCCCGAGCGCTCCCCTCAAGAGAAAAGCGGAGACGGCTCCTGAGGGATCAGGAGCCCGGACCACACCTTCTTGGCGTGTGTCTGGCATGGCGTGGGTTGACACCCGCACCAAGAAGACTGGGTAAGTGTTCTTAACTTTGTTTTTCTTCTTCAATCTATGCTTGTCTGCTGCCTTTTGACAAGTCTTCTTGTTCTCTGCTAGCGACCCGGCACCTGCGAAGCGCCGAAGGC
Organism: Poa annua; assembly: GCA_026929855.1. Taxonomy (NCBI): domain Eukaryota; kingdom Viridiplantae; phylum Streptophyta; class Magnoliopsida; order Poales; family Poaceae; genus Poa; species Poa annua. The sequence goes on from CM049434.1 coordinate 62,484,553, forward strand.
TTTGCAAGGCGGCGGATGTGAAGAAAACCGCGACGGTGGCCGCGCTTGAGGCCGCCCAAGACGAGGCCTCACGGCCTGCGGGGGAGGTCCCTGCAGGCCCCCTCGAGGACGTGCCTCAGGCCGAGGCGACTGCGCCGCCTCCAGAGGGGGAGCGCTCTGTGGAGCAGGCGGAGAAAACGCCTACTCCGCCTCACCCTGCGACTCCTCCAGCGCAGCAGGAGGCCGCGGCTGGCACTGCGCCGACCCCGAGCCCGCCAAAGGCCGACGAGATGGTGGGAGAACACCTTCCGCCGCCCCCGCCAAGCACTACGGCGGAGGAGGAGGCGGCGGCGATGGGGCAGAGCTATCCTGCCCCAGAAACCCATGACGAGGTACCGCCTGAGCGGGGCGATGCCGGCACGCAGCACGCGGGCGCCGAGGCGGAAGACTCGCCGCCAAGCCCCCAGGCCCGCGCGGAGGCTCCCTCTTCCAAGCTTGACCCAGGCGCAGGGCCTTCCGCGCCGAGCGGGACTTCCCAGGCTATAGTCCTCAGCAGCTGGGACTGGAGTAGGGAGCGTCGTGATGTTGCCTTTCGCCTGGTGAGGGAGTCCCTTCAAGGACTGGAGGCCCACCTCGCCCTCGAGGACGGGGAGCTCGCCCGGCAGCGAGACGAGCTTGCGGAGGCCTGGGCCGCGTTCCACGCGGCTGTGGAGGCTCGCCGGCAGAGCGACCTGGCTCTGCAGGTGGAGCGCGAGGAGGCGCTGCGGTTCGCCAAGGAGGTGCGTGAGGGCGCCATGCGCGACGCTGAAGAGCTCCTGGAGCCTCTCCATGCCGAGCGCCAGGCAGCGGCGGATGACTTGGCCGCGGCCAGGGCGGAGCGGGAGACAGTGGAGCGCTCGCTGGCGGACAAGCACTGCGAGCTCGTCCAGCTCGAGGCCAAAATCCTCGCCGATTCTGAGACCGTGCGGACCACCCTGGAGGGAGTCCGCGCGAGCTTGGAAGCCAGGGGGCAGAGCCTGGGCGAGCGCGAGGGCGACGTGCGCCGTCGCGACGAGCAGCTGGCGCTGGCGGAGCAAGAGCTGTCGGGGCAGCGCGCCGCCCTCGAGGCCCGCGAAGAGAGCCTGGCAGCGGCACTCAGCAAGCACGAGCGCGAAGTGGCTTCCCACAAGAAGTGTGTGGAGCGCTTCAATGTGACATTCACAGTGTGGAAGGCGGAGGCGGAAAAAGTGTTCCAGGATCGGGAGAAGGCGTACCGCGCTGCCGTCTCTCGAGACTACAACGAGAAGTTCACGAAGCAGGAGGGCCGCTTCAAGAAGAGACGCGCCAAGGACGCCGCTCGAATCCACGAGCTAGAGAAGATGAACGCCACCCTGATCGCCAAGGCGAAGCGTGAAGCGGATCATCGCCGTGTCGCTGAAGAGGCTCGCGAGCGCGCGGCGCAGGACCTCGCCTCCCTCATGGCTGACATGGAGGAGATGAACCAGCAGGTGGGCCCTGCTGTGGAGAAGGCGGTGGAGGCTGCCGAGAGCGCTCAGGCGGCGCGGGTGCTCTCGCAGCAGCGGGAGCGCATGTTCCAATCCTTAGTGGCCCGGGGCAACGAGCTCGCCGCGAAGCTTGGAGCGGAGGCGCCGCCCGTCCCCGCTCAGGGCAACTCCGACGCCGCCGCATACCTCACCTACTTCGAGCAGCTCTTCACGGCGCTCGAGGGCCCTGCCGCGGAGCTCCGCAACGTCGTCGAGGAGGAATGCCGCCAACTCTTGACGGTAGCGGTCGACCGCATCTTCACCAACCTTCAGCACCTCCAACCTGGCTTCGACTACACCACGGTGACCGAGCCTCTCGAGGGGGAGAAGGGGTGGAAGACCTCCAACTCCGTCCGCGACCAAGTTGACGACTTCTGCAGCCGCTTCAAGCGGGCCACGGCGGAGGATGATGACGACGAGGAGGACGTCGGCGAGGAGGACGAGCCTGGGGAGGAAGGGTCCGGGGAGGACAACGACGGGGCTTCTGCCTGACTTCCTCCTGAAACGTAAGGCGCTTGTAGCGCCGTAGAGATATTTGTCTTAAAGACTTTTGTTCCTCAGTCTGTAATATACTACGTATTTTTAACCATCTGCTGCTAAGTTTGTGTGTGTGCCCCTCAAGGGCCTTTTGCTTCAATTCCATGTCTTTTTCGCTCTGCGACGCTAGGACCCTTCTCCTCGCGCTATGACTCCGCCGCTGCGGTATGCTCGAGCAATGACTCGGCAAGGCCGGGGGGAGTTTAAGGCTTAGAGAGGTGAGAGTCCTCGAGGCGCGATGCTCAAGGGCCCCCCTTTGACGCGCAAGCAGTCCATGGAGAGTGAGGGAAAAGTAACGCTCGAGGGACGCAGAGTGCTCGTGAGAGATGAAGAGATTCTCTTGGTGTGAGCAGGGAACTTAGCTTCGCGAGGCTTTCGCTCTGCGTAGGATTCCCTTGGCGATGCGTTTTCCTTCAGGGGCCGAGCTTTTCCTCCGCAAGCTTGGAGAGACTCTTGTTCCCTGTGGATGTTAGAGAGGCGAACCAAAACGCTAGAGCATGGTAGAAAGGACTCATGCGCGCTTATAGGTTTCCTCATGGGTATCTCGCGAGGAGAGAGAGTACCAAGGTCCTTTGGAGAGGTGGCGTGTATCCGGGAGCATGCCCTTTAGCCAGAGCTCGGGTCCCTTGGATTTTGCAGTGCTGCTGGGGTGCTCTTGAGGCACAGGCACCGTACTCAGCCCCCGCTCACGAGGTGCGCATGGGAAGAATATAAGCGCACATGGAAAAGTAAATGACGAAAGTAAACTTGCCATCGAAATATTACACAGCGGCGCCTCAGCGCAAAGTTCACTTAGGAAAGAAATGGCGCCTTAGCGCAAAGTTCACTTGGGAACGAAATGGTGTCTTTGCGCAAAGTTCACTTGGGAACAAAATGGCGTCATTACACTTGGGTTTGCCAAGCTAATGTTCCTTCCATGTCGAGGCATGGGGACCACCCATTAGTGGCTGAGATTCACTGCGGCCTGCGGTGGCTCGTTAGCAGGAGAGCTCGGAGGGCTGACCCTCAGGAGAAGCTTTGAGAAGCTTGGAGGTGAAGCCGTGAGCTTCCCTCTAGAGACAAAAAATGCCTGGCATGACAATGATCACGGGTAGAACTTGCGTAGATGCGCGATGTTCCACGGGTTCTTGACGGGGATGCCGTCTTCAGTCTCGAGGCGTACTGCGCCAGGCCTGGCGATGTGGGAGACCCTGTAAGGGCCTTCCCACATCGGCGAGAGCTTGTGGAGGCCTTCCCTGGAGAGGATTCACCTAAGGACGAGGTCGCCTGCCTCCAGAGTGCGTGAGCGCACATGGCGGCTGTGGTAGCGTCGCAGGTCTTGCTGGTACTTTGCCGCTCTGAGGGCGGCACGGCGGCGCAGTCCCTCGAGAAGCAGCAGGTCGTCGTTGTGGAGGTCCTCTTGGGTGTCCTCATTGAAGGCAAGAACCCGTGGGGATCCATGCTTGATTTCTGCGGGGAGGACTGCTTCGGCTCCGTAGACAAGGGCGAACGGTGTTTCACCCGTAGGCCTTGAAGAGGTTGTGCGCATGGACCAGAGCACCGACGGGAGCTCATCGATCCAGCCCTTGCCTTGACCCTTGAGGATGTTGAAGCTTCTGGTCTTGAGGCCCTTGAGGACTACTGCGTTTGCTCGCTCGGCTTGACCATTGCTGCGTGGATGAGCCACCGAGGCGAAGCAGAGCTTGATGCCGAGCTTTTCGCAGTAGGCTCGGAAGATGCCGCTGGTAAATTGCGAGCCATTGTCGGTGATGATGCGATTAGGCACTCCGAAGCGGCAGACCAGGCTCCTGATGAATTTCACCGCGGCTCCGGCTGGTATGGTGCGCAATGGTTCAACCTCGGCCCACTTGGTGAACTTGTCGACGGCCACGAAGAGGAAGCGGTATCCCCCCTATGACTTCGGGAAGGGGCCCAGAATGTCCAGCCCCCAGACCGCGAACGGCCAAGAGAGCGGGATGGTCTGGAGCCCCAGCGCCGGCTGATGAATTTGCTTGGCGTGGTACTGGCAGGCGTCGCAAGCTTGGACGATGGTGACCGCATCTTGAAGCGCTTGCGGCCAGTAGAAGCCGCTCCTGAAGACCTTGCCTGCGAGGGTGCGTGCGCACGAGTGGTGGCCGCACTCTCCGCTATGGATGTCTTTGATCAGCATTAGGCCTTCTTCGGGAGGGACGCATTTGAGCGCGACCCCATTTGGGCGCTTGCAGTACAGGTCTCCCTCGAGGATGTAGTAGGATTTCGCCTGTCGAGCGATTCGCTCTGCTTCCGCATCTTCCTCGGGGAGAATCCCCTTCACCAAGTAGTCTTTGAGCTCGTCAATCCAGCATGTTTCTTGATGTGCCGCTATCAGCAACAGACGCTCCCCTGTGTGAGGACCACAATTGGGTGCCCCAGTTTCAGGAGGTGGTGGGAGTGCTTCGCCTGTGCTTGCGGCTGTAGTTTCTTGAGGCTGCTTTATGGATGCCTTGGTGAGCCTTTCCTCGAAGACGCCTGCCTGCTGGGCATGTCTGCGCGAGGCTCGCTTGGCGATGTCGTTGGCCTCCTGGTTTTCTTTCCTCGGGATGTGCATGAGCTCCATGCCCCTGAAGTGCTTCTCGAGCTTGCGGACCTCTTCAAGGTATGCGGCCATGTGGTCGTCCTTAGGCGTGTAGCTTTTGTTTGAGAAGTTGACAAGCAACTCGGAGTCGCCCTTGACGAGTAAGTGCTTGACGCCTAGAGCGATGGCGGCCCTTAAGCCGGCGAGGAGGCCCTCGTATTCAGCGATGTTGTTGGAGATATTGTCAATCGTGAAGCACAACTGGACAGCGTAGTAGAGCTTGTCGCCTTTGGGCGAGGTCAAGACGACGCCTGCCCTGCCATTGCGGCAGGCGAAGGCTCCGTCGAAGTGCATGGTCCAGTGGCTGGGCATCGTGTCTCCAGAGGGCTCGGCCTCTTCTCCCCGAGGATCTTCAGTGCTTGGGTCAGTCCATTCGGTGATGAAGTCCGCCAGCGCTCTTCCCTTGATGACTCTTCTGGTGTCGAAGCGAAAGTTGAATGGCTGCAGCTCTATGTTCCATCCCGCGACACGGTCTGTGGCCTTGGGATTGCGCAGGATCTGCTCCAGGGGGAAGGAAGTGACCACCGTGATGGGGTGGCCCTGGAAGTAGTGTGGCAGCTTCCTGGAGGCGATGAGGAGCGCGACGAGGAGCTTCTGCTGCATAGGATATCTTTCCCGAGCGTCCCGTAGTACGGTGCTGACAAAGTAGACGGGGTGCTCGACAAGGGTTGTCGGTGGAGGTGCAGCGTCAGCCCTCTGTGGAGGCTCTTCAGGACCCTTGTCGAGATCCGCCTGTGGAGGGGTCTCGGCAAGGGTGTTGGGAGCAGACTTGTCTTGAGGCTGTGGGCCTGGCAGTGGGTCTGTGGAGGCTGCTCCTTTGGCGAGATCCTTGTCGGGCGGCTTTGGGCTTGGAGTGGCCGTGCTCTTCTTGGGGAGGACCGGCTCTTCCCTTTCGGCCGCCAGGACGGCGCTCGCTGTCTGAGGAGTGGCTGAAAGGTACAGCTTCAGATGTTCGCGTGTCCTGGGGGCCACCATGACTGGTGGGCTGGCCAGATACCTCTTTAAGTCCTCAAAAGCCTTGTCCGCCTCAGGGGTCCACTTGAATGTGCCGGATCTCTTCATGATCTTGAAAAATGGCAGGACTGTCTCGCCGAACTTGGAGATGAAACGGCCCAGGCTGGCCATGCAGCCTGCTAAGCGCTGCATGTCCTTGAGCCGGCGAGGAGGCTGCATCCCTTCTATGGCCTTGATCTTGTCAGGGTTTGCTTCTATGCCGCGGTGAGACAAGAGGAATCCGAGGAGTTTGCCTGAAGGCACCCCGAAGACGCACTTGGCGGGGTTCAGCTTGATGTTCACCTTGCGCAGGCTGGCGAAGGTTTCCTCGAGATCCTTCAAGAGAGTATCTCCCTCGCGAGACTTGACCACGATGTCGTCGACATAGGCTTCTGCGTTTCTGCCCATCTGTGCCCCCAAGGCTATCCTCATGAGCCTCTGGAAAGTGGCGCCGGCGTTCTTCAGGCCGAAAGGCATGCAAGTGTAGCAATACACACCACAGGGGGTGAGTAATGCTGTTTTCTCCTCGTCCTCTTTAGCCATTTTGATCTGGTGGTAACCAGAGAAGGCGTCCAGAAAACAGAGGAGGTCGCAGCCGGTGGTGGAGTCCACGATCTGGTCTATCCTTGGCATGGGGTATGGGTCCTTGGGGCAGGCCTTGTTGACGTCCGTGTAGTCGATGCAGAGTCGGCCTCCTCCGGCGGGCTTTGGGACAACCACGCCGTTGGAGAGCCAAGTGGGATGTGCGACTTCGCGGACGACATTTGCCGCTTTCAGCTTCTCTACTTCCTTGACGATGAATGCTTGCTTCTCGGGGGCTTGCTTGCGTGCTTTTTGCTTGACGGGGCGTGCGTCTGGACACACGGCTAACTGGTGCTCGATCACCTCCCTTGGTACACCGGACATATCTGACGGAGTCCATGCGAACATGTCAGAGTTTGCCCGAAGGAAGGCGACGAGCGCGCTTTCCTATTTGGGAGGTAGGGCAGCGCCTATGGTGACGCTAGGCCCAGAGCCTTCAGCCCCCGAGCCGCTGGTGCTCAGCGACACCTTCTTCGTGGCAGCCTGCTCCTAGGAGAACACATGTTTCTTCTTCTTGGGCCTCTCGAGAGGCTCCATGTCCTCGTCGGCCGGATATGCCATGGCGGCCGCCTTGTAGGCGCTCTCGACAGCGCGCGTGGCGTCCAGGATGTGACCATGGCTGGTGATGGTGCCAGCGCTGCCGGGGATCTTGACCATGTTGTAGGCGTGATGCGTGACGGCCATGAACTTCGCGAGGGCGGGGTAGCCGAGGATGGCGTTATACGGCAGGCCAATGTGGGCGACGTCGAAGTCGATCAGCTCAGTGCGGTAGTTCTTCTGCGTGCCGAAGGTGACGGCCAGCCGGACCTGTCCCAGAGGTTCGATTGAACCACTGGTGACCCCTGTGAATGGCCTGGAGGGCATGAGCCACTCGTAAGGCACTTGAAGCGTCTCGAAGGTCTCGACAGAGATGACGTTCAGGCCAGCTCCCCCATCAACGAGCGTCTTGGAGACGGTGATGTTATTGATGGTGGGGGAGCAGACCAGGGGGAGGGTTCCGACAGTCTTGGTCGACTTGGGGTGGTCCTTGGCGTCGAAGGCGATGGTGTACTGGGACCACATGAGGGGCCTGGAGGTCTCGGTGCTCGGGAGCGCGGCATTGAGCTCGCGGGCGAACTGCTTGAACTGGTTGTTCGACTTGGGCGCCTGAGCCCCGCCGAGGATGCAGGCCATAGCCCCCCTTGGGGCCTGATAGCCTCCATCTTCCTCGTCAGGGAGGTTGTTGTTCTTCTCGGCGGCGTTGGCTTGAGTGCCTGGCGGCCTCTGGTAGCCGCCATTGCGTCCGCCCTGCCGTCTCTGCGGTAGCCGCGGCCTCTGCCGCGGTTCCCGCTGCTTTCTTCGCGCTCGCACTCCCTGCTCAGCCTCTTGAGGTAGACGCAGAACGGACGGTTGTCCGCCTCCCTATCGCCAGGCTCAGGGGAGCCTCTGCGGGCGCTCTTGGCGGCCGGCTCCGCCGCCAGGACAGCGGTGGTCTTGCGTTTGGTCTCTTCGCGCTTCTTGTGGCTCTTGGACCCCTCTGCCTGGTCGTCAGCCCGCTGGCTCATTTTGACGAAGAGGAGTCCCTCTTCAGCCTTGGCGCACTTGTCAGCGAGGTCGAACAACTTCACCACAGAGGTGAGCTTGTCGTGGATGCCCAGCTTCTCGAGCATCCTGCGGTTTGTGACGCCCTCTCTGAAGGCGGCAATGACCTGCGTGTCAGGGATGTTCGGGATCTTGTTGCGCACTTGGCTGAAGCGCTGAATGTACTTGCGGAGGGTCTCATCTTTCCTCTGCACCACAGCGCGCAGGTCGTTGTGAGTGAGCGTGCGCTCGTACGTGCCCTTGAAGTTGGCGACGAACTGCCTGCAGAGCTCCTCCCAGGAGTCGATGGAGTCCTCAGGCAGGTTGAGGAGCCAGGACAACGCGGAGTCCCTGAGCGCATGGGAGAACCAGTTTGCCATGACCTTGTCGTCTCCTCCCGCAGCTTGGATCGAGGTGGTGTAGAGCTGCAGGAACTCGAGAGGGTTGCTTGACCCGTCGAAGCCCTTGGGGAGGGCTGGCCTGAACTTCTGTGGCCAGACCACGCGGCGCAGAGCGCGGGTGAAGGCCATGCAGCCGGAGGCATACGTGGCGGTTCCGCCCAGGAGAGCCCTGCGGTTCTGCTGCCCCGCCTGGCCGAGTTCCTCGACGAGGCGGTTCTGGAGGTCCCTCCGGCGCTCCATCCCCACCCGCGCGTCAGGCGCGGTGCGCTGCACGATTTGGCAGTCGCGCGGCGAGGATGCGTGAGAGGGAGCCCTCTGCGCCACAGCTGGAGGTGGTCCCGGTGGCGGCGGAGGCGCATCTGGTGCAGCCGTTCCCGCGCGGCCGGAGTGGTGAACCAGAGAGCGCGACGGAGCGGGGCGCGTCGTCACGACGTCGACGAGGTGGTGGAGGCGGTCGAGCCACTGGTCGTGGGCCTCTGCGCTAGGCCGGTAGCAGAGAAGCTCCTGGGCCATGAGAAGCGCGGTGTGCGGCGTGGGCTCTGGGCGTCCCTGGGAGGACGCGCTCTGTCGCCGAGACGGACGCGAGGCCTCAGCATCGTCGTGGCGCTCCGGGGAGACGTCCCCGTCGTCACGGTGGTCGCTGCCGCGGTGCTCCTCGCTCTCGGGTTCCTCCACGTGCGGGCCGGTGTTGGCGCGCTCCGCCGTGCGAAGGCGGCCGCGGCGGCCGCGGGTGGGGGCGGTGCCAGGCTCGGTATGAGCCCTCTCAGCTGCGCGCCTGTTGCGCGCGCCGTGCGGGTGTCCGTCATGGCGCGGAGACCGGCTGGAGGTTGAAGACGCGCCTCAATCCCCTACCTGGCGCGCCAGATGTCGAGGGGTGATTCCCACGGAACAGGGATAGTCACTCTCTGAAGAGAAGTTCGTGAAGGGGACTGAACACGTTGGTCAACAACCCTCAACCGGCACGGCGACGGTGCTCGTCGAGCCTGAGAAGGGACAGCACGACAGAGATGAACACCAGCCCGTACCCAAGTTCACGGCCCTCGGGAGGAGGTAAAACCGCTACTCCTGCTTGTCGGTATTGCGTTGTAGAGGGTACAGTACAATGAGCTTGCCGAGGGCTCTCTTGCGGCAGTGCAGAGCTCAAGGAGGGGAGCTGAGGTCTTCTTCCTCCGTGAGTTCGCTAGGCTAGGTTAAGCTTATGGTGAAGGTGCAGGCTTCCGCTCAGGGATTGATCTGGAGTTCGATCGGTCGATCCCTCTCTATGGAGGTGCTGCCTCTCCTTATATAGGCGCCCCGGGCTTCTTCTTCCCGCGTGGCGACGAAACGGAGGAGCGGGGTGCACCGCGGCCGGGCTGTCCATGGACTCGGTCCACGGCCGCAAAGCCTGCCCTTGTGGCAGGAAGACCACCGTCCTCGCAGGACGGCCAGCTGGTGCGGCAGAGAACGTGGGGGCGCCCACGGTGACGTCGTCGTTGGAGCGTAGCGCCGGCCATCTACTTTATCACCAAAGGGGAAAGCTTCGTAGTCCGGCGCAGAGGGCGCAGCTTTGTTGGCTCCTTTAATCACCAGAATGGCAACTGCGGCGCCGTCGTCATTGCGCGCAGACGCGCGCGTCACTCTGCAGCCGCGCCAGAGGCCATGTGCGTTCTGCGGCGGTTGCTTCGTAGCGAAGTATCTCCACAGGGCCTGGGGGCCTTGTGGAGGGATTTGCGTTGACCCCTCTCCAGGGGGAGAGAGCCTTGTAGAGGGGCAGCCTCGGGAGGAGTCTCCTCAGGCCTTCGCTGCTCCCTCAAGTCCCCTCGGGAGACCTTTTCTCTCGGGGGTCTCTCCAAGCATTCTGCTTGGTCCTTAGTCGTTTCGTCGATGCTGTCGCGTGCGAGGGCTGTGGAGAGTGGGCTCTGCACACCCTGGAATCCACTGGGCCGACAGTGTCCTTCTTAAGCAACTGGGTAAGAGGTTTAGCTATGCTAGAGAATCCTTCAACAAACTTGCGGTAATATCCCGCTAATCCTAGGAAGGATCTCACTTCCGTGGTGTTGGTGGGGGCTTCTCGATCCATGATGGACTTGATGTGAGTGGGGTCAACAGATATTCCTCCTGCAGAAATCACATGTCCAAGGAATGCCACTTCCTTAAGCCAGAACTGACACTTGCTAAATTTGGCATAAAGCTGGTGTTCGCGAAGAGTGCCTAGCACCAGTCTCAGGTGCTCTTCATGCTCCTCTTCAGACTTGGAATAAACCAGGATGTCATCAATGAAGACAACCACAAACTTGTCCAGATAGTCCATGAACACCTTATTCATGAGATTCATGAAATAGGCAGGGGCATTGGTCAGGCCAAAAGACATTACGGTGTACTCAAACATTCCGTAACGGGTGATGAAGGCTGTCTTCGGGATGTCAGTCTCTCTCACTTTCAGCTGGTGTAACCGGTACGGAGGTCGATCTTGGAAAAGACTCGGGCTCCGTTGAGTTGGTCAAACAGGTCTTCAATCTTGGGTAGTGGGTATTTGTTCGATCTTGGAAAAGACTCGGGCTCCGTTGAGTTGGTCAAACAGGTCTTCAATCTTGGGTAGTGGGTATTTGTTCTTGATGGTCACATCATTAAGCTTGCGGTAGTCCACACACAAGCGAGTGGTACCGTCCCTTTTATCCACGAAGATAATTGGAGATCCCTAGGGTGATGCACTGGGGCGAATCAACCCTTTCCTCAGCATGTCGTCCAATTGTTTCTTCCGTTATGCTAACTCCTCGGGGTTCATACGGTAGGGCTTCTGGGCAATGGGGCCGGTTCCGGGAATTAGCTCGATGATGAACTCGATATCCCGATCAGGTGGCATACCGGGCAATTCCTCAGGGAATACATCGGGGTATTCACAAACTACAGGCACATCTTCCAGGGTAGTCTCAGCTATACTCTTATGGCAATGACCCAGGGTAGAGTGATGAGTGGAGGTGTGAGTAATCTCAACTCCTTCCGGGCTGGTTAGAGTGATGGACTTTGTGTTGCAATTAATGATTCCACGGTTCACCGCCATCCAATCCATTCCTAAGACCACTTCTATCCCTTGTTTTCCTAGTACCACGAGATCTGCATGGAATCGGGCTCCCTGGATCTCCACGGGAGTCTCCTTGCAAGATGTGTTGGCTCTAGTAGTGGCACCCGGGATTTGCACAAGCATAGGGCGGCGCATCAGAGTTGGGACCATGCCACTCCTCTTAACAAAGGGCTCGGTGACAAACGAATGTGATGCTCCCGAATCAAACAAAACTGAAGCAGGTACTGAGTTGACAGGGAACGTACCCAAGACAAGGTCTGGAGCCTCCTGAGCTTCCTCTGCACTGATGTGGTTCAGGTGGCCCCTCGTCACGTGAGCTGACTTCTTTGGATACGGGGCTTTTCCTCCAGGTGGACGGGTTGGTCCCTGAGTCATCTTGGTTGCATTGGGGCGGTTGTCAGCGGGCTGTTTGGTGGGGCAATCCCGCGAAAAGTGTCTAGGCTGTCCACAGGTGAAACATCCTCCCGTGGGCTTTGGAGCTGGTGGTCTGTTAAAGTTGAGACCAGGGTTGTATCCGCCTCCTGGGCGAGGTGCAGGCGGACGAGTGGAGTAGCTTGGCCTTGGTGCATATGACGGCGGCCTTGGTGGTTGATAAACAGGTCTTGGGGGTTGGTAAGCAGGCCTTGATGGAGGTGTGGTGCGCGGGCGTGGGTTGCTGTTGCTGGAGTGACTGCTGTTTCTACCCTGCTGCATCATTTGCCGGCGCTTGCGGTTGTCAAAGGACGCCTTGCGCTTGTGCTCCATCATGATAGCTGCATCGGCCAGAGACTCCGGGTCGGTGAAGGGCATCACCACCAAGATGCATTGCATTTCATCATGCAGCCCATTCAGGAACCTTTCTTTCTTCTTGTCTTCCGTGTCAATGTCGGCGGGTGCATACCTTGCCAGAGTGGTGAACTTCTCAAGGTACTCACTGACAGACATACCACCTTGCTTCAGCTGCAGGAATCTCTCTCGCATAATGCTGACGAGACCAGTCGGCACATAGCGCTTCAGAAATTTCGTCTTGAAAGCCTCCCAAGTAACCACTTCACCTTGGGGCAGTAGTGCATGAAGGGCCTCCCACCAGGTTCGGGCAGGTCCCGAAAGATAGTGGGTGGCATAGATCACCTTCTCATTGTCGCCCACCTGGGCGACCCTCAAGTTGTTCTCGACTGTGCGGATCCAGTCATTGCCTTGGCGCAGCTTAGAGCGTCCCTCATCATTGCCTTGGCCGCCATTGGGGTTGACGGCAATTTGGGCCAGGTGTTGCAGAGTGGCGAGGTTCGCGGTCCTCTCAGCGCGGGCGGCCTCGCGGTCCTCCATGAGGAGGCGCAGCATTTGGGCCATAGAGGCTCGGGTGGTGGTGGTGGCGGATCTCGCGCCATGCTGAAGTTTAGAACAATAATCGAATTAAAAACCTAAACCGAAACCACTTATTTCCAATCATGCACTTAGGTAAAACAAGCAACAATTTAAACCAAGCCAACATAGAGAACTAAAAATCGCAGCAAGGTAAGACACGGTATAAAACATAAACCAACTCCATAGCAAGGTCTCAATAGCATCACATACGAGTTCACAAATGCAGGACAGAGTACCACCATAGTCTTACAAACATCGAGACCACACACACATGCTAACAAGACCACACAATCGCAGCAATAGTTCGCGATGGTTCAGTCCTAACTCAAAAGAAACTACTCGAAATAGCTACTTGTCTGCGGCAGCGTCGCTGTCGAAAGGTGGCTCGGAAGGGTCCTCGTCGTCGGGTAGGAGATCGTCGTTCTCCTTGCGGAGCTCCTCTACCTCCTCCTCAAGCTCGCGGATCCAGGCGTCCCGAAGGGTAACAATCGCGTCGAGATCACCAACCCTCCTCTTGAGGTTGGTCTGCCAGAAACGAGAGGTCTTGAAACGTGCCCTGAGACCGCGGCACTCCGCTCGCTCTCTCCCAAACTCCTCCTGGGACTTCGCCAGGCGCTCCTCGGTGGTCTTGAGCTTCTCCTCCGTGGCCTTCAGCTTGTCATGAGACTCCTTGAGCTGGGCTCTCACGTCCTCGGTCTCGTGCTCGGCCTCTGAAACTCGAACCTCCGCGTCGTCGTACTGCAGGCGGCGAAGATCGCTCTCCCTGGGACTGCTGATCAGCTGGGACTGCGTGTACTCGAGGAAGATCCCCAGCTCTCCCACGTGGTTCCCAAAAGTGGGGTCGGGACGCAGCGGCAAGGGGTGGTCAGCTCGTCAAGCCCTCCGAAGAACTCGAAGCGGGTGCCGACCAACTCGGCGCTGTGGGCGTGCACCAAGCGGGCAAGAGCTCGCTGAAGAACCGTCACGATCGCTCTAGTCTGCATCGGCACTATAGCGTCCTCAATCAGCTCCTCCGCAAGTGGTGGCACAAGCGGGCCTCGAAGAGTGCACCTCACCGTCCAAGACATAGCATCGCCGACCATCGGCAGGCAACGTCCTATCAGCAGCTCAGGGAGTGGGCGCCCCAAGTACCGGGTCAACTGAAGCAAATCCGCCTGAAAGAGACGGTTGACCCCCGAGTTGGGCAACGCCCCCAGCTGGATAGACGTCGTGAACTCGCCGTCCATCTACACAAAATTTTAAATGAAGGTTGAATTAGTGAACGGTGTGCAGAATTTTAAACAAGTAAAAATGTAATACTTAATGTAAGTATATTATTTAATAGTAGTTAAAATAGAGGGGAGAGGATAGCAGTATATTCTGCATATTTTAGACACCTCTCCTAGGTTTTTATGAAAACATTCTTGCGTGACGTCGACGCCCAACCTAGCTATAGTCTCCTAAGGTCAACGATGGCTCTGATACCAAGTCTGTGAGGACCCCTCAGACCGAAATCTGAGATGTCCATGTTATGTAATAGATCACGATCCCAGAGATCAATGCATCGCAATCACATAACCAACAAGGTATCAAAGTCTTACATCATTCAAGTCGTACGAATAAAAGTCTTACAACACAGAGAGGTCACATAACCAAGTATGACAATCATCGCCTCGCAGGGCGGAATTAACTAAGATACAGCGGAAGCTCGGGGCTAACGTCGGCCTTCTTCATCGACAGACGTCCTCCCACAAGTGCAGTTGACCGTTGACGGCTAGGCATCGTAGTCGGCACCATACTCCTCCTCTTCGGCGAAGGCCTCCTCGTTGTAATCTGGACGTTTGAATATCCAGCGACAAAGCCATATGAGTACAATTACGTACTCGCAATACCACCTCAAGGTTTAAGTGCTCAAGGGAATGCATTGAAAAGATTTTCGAAGACTGGGATGGCCGCTAAATACAACTATAGGGCTTAGTTTTCGCAAAGATGCTTTCGATATAGAGACCACGACATCTCTGTATCTTTGTTGAAGAAAACATTTAGAGATGGGAATCTCTCTTGCAGAAATAGCATGTACTATCTCCACGAGTTGAAAACTCTTTTGTAAAAACCTTTCAAAAACACTAGGATGGGGATACCCCTTTTTCCTTCCTTGAGATCGGACTGATTGTCTCCCCGAGACCAACCATCCTCACTCAACTTCTGTACCTCCCAGGTACCTCCGTGTTTCCTCCGAAAAACATCTTTCCTTTGAAAACATGAAATTGCCCATACACCTAGATCACTGGCCTTTCCAACCGTCCATGACCTAGGACTCGGCTATTCGAACAGATTTACACTCTGCAGAGGTTGCGCACTTTACCCACACCAAACGGTCATTCCGCCGTGTCTGCCACGGCCCGTCATACGACCGTATGCGGGGGTCCGGATAACACGATCAAAACTTTCCACTATGTCTGCCCTAGTACAGAGGACTCCCGATAGGTTTATTCCCCCCGGCACCGTGTGCTCCTCTAGACCCCTGGTCTCTCTTGGGACGCCACACCGCCACGGCAGGGGACCCAACGTAATCGTCCGGCTGTGGGTCCCTCCGCTTGTGTATTGTCTCATACAAACGACAACCCGGCTTCAAGGGCTTCACCCTTATAGAGTATGAGATCCTCCGTACTAAAGAAAACAAGCTTCCGGGTAAGCCCTACCCATGTCAGGTAATGTGGTTGCACGGGTTAATTGTTCGGGCGGCTGCTAGGGCAGTACTTTGTTTTCAAAAACATCTCCACCTACGACTGTTCCCTACAGCTCGGGTTTTCGTAAACATCTCCGATTGCTCCCAGCAACTTGGGTTTTATAAAACATTTGTTCGCCGATTGTTCCCAGCAACTCGGGTTTTTCCTCCTGAAACCTTTTTATCAAAACCAGGCTCCCATCCTAAGAGTTTGAGGTGAGAATGTAAGGATAAATGACTAGATAAAATATGATTTTCTTTATAGCTCCTTCAACAACAAGGTGCCTAAAGTGAATACTAATTTTCATAACACCTATTAAAATCTAGTAGATAACTTTGGCCAAACAATATTTTGTAAAATAGTCTTTGGGTGGCAAGATGCCACAAAAGAAGTAAATCATGCATTATTTTATTTTGAAAACAAAAACATGCTTTGCAAGATAATAGGATTCATTATGGTGGTGAGGTGGCTTGCCTTGCTCAGCGTATTGTCTCTGGTCTTGCTCTTCTTCGTAGTTGTGCTCAGCTACCTCGTATTGCTCCTCCTCTGCTTGCGGTTCTATCGCAACATGAAAGTAAACGAAGCTAACGTAAGTCCTAAGAAGCGTGTTGACAACAATCTGAACTAAAACAAGCTAACAGCAAGCATTTCAAAACCAAACCACCTACTGGATAAAAACATAACACATAAACACAGCTACAAACAAAACATATAAAAACACTTAGTGATATAATTAGGAACAAAGTGAATCATGCTACTCACAAGCAAATCATGCACCTCAACAACTTCAATATGCTTAATACCAAGTGTTAGGGTTGGGTTTAGGTGCTGGATTCCAAGGTTGAGTAAGAGTATTCACATGATTTACATCAACTAAAAACAGGGAATGAAATTAATACATTTATTAGCTATTAAGGTGCTGTTTAGGTGGAAAATGCATAACTCCTAGAATATTGTTCATAAAAATAAATCCTTCTACCACATCATGCCTAGTACCTACTGGAACCTAGGAAAATTGGATTTGTGTCAAAAAGGGTTACAAAACAGAAGTTATAAATCCTACAAATGCTACTGTACTCAAAACTAAATTGCACATAGTTTGTGTTTTAAGAGGCTACTGCATGCAAGACTAATTTCTATGAGTAGGCAATGTTTTTATCTACCATCAGAAATTTGATTCACCTAATTTGGACACTCCTAGCTCAAGTTATCTCAATTTTAGTGGAAAATACACTTTTTACTATTACTGTTTTGCAGGGAAAAATATAAATTATTTTTGTGCACATCCACTTTTGCAAGGCTAGGAAAACACACATGCATCCAACAAAAATACTCCAAAAATATTTGTACCCATAGATCTAGCATAAACAAATAAATCTAAACATGCACCTTAAACAGGAACCGAAAATGATTAAATCCTAGAAATAAAAACGCCAACGGGCCGAAACTGGGCCGGATCTGGCCGAGGCCGGCCCGGATCTGGACCGCACCACAGCTGGGCCGGCCCAAATACGCGCGGCGCGAGCGCGCGCGTCGGAGGGTTAAGTCACCGTCGATACGCCGATGGACGGCTAGGATTAGAAGGTCCGCGATTCAAACTTGGCCGTAGATCTGAAGATCTACGGCGCTGGGTCGTCTTCAACCTCGCGCGGGCGAGATGATGAACCAGAGCGGGAGAGGAAGGGCGCGGGGGCGGCGTGCTCACCTCGGGTGGTTCTGGGTCACGCGCGGGGTCCGGGGTGGTGGAGAAGACGCCGGCGAACTCGACGATGCCCTCAGCGCACGCATGCACCGTCGGGTTCCATGGCGGTGACGACATCGTGCTCCACGGGTCGGGGACGAACGTGGCGTCAACGGTCACCTAGACAAGAAATAGAGAGCACGGCGAGTTAGGTCTCGTCGAACCGCGCTAGGGAGGCCAAAAATGGCGAAGAGAGGTGGAGGGAATCGGCGGCCCGAGCCAGTTTTCGCCGCGAGGTGCCGAGGTGAAAACCTTCTCGGTGCGGCCAAAAGACAGGGAGAGCTTGAGCGTGATTTCGTAAAAGAGGAGTGGGGGTGAGTGTGCGTCCAGGGAGAGTGGAAATGAGCAGAGAGGGTGGCTGGGGTGTGAGGTAAAGCCACGGGCCCAATCTAGGGTTTTTCTCGGGTGTGGGCGGCTGAGGGAGAGGGCTGGGGCGGCTCTGGTTGGTTCGTGAGGGCGGTGGAGAGGGGACAGAGAGGGTGTGGTCGGGGTGTGACGCGGTTTGGCCAGTGAGAAGAGAGGGGGTGTGCTCCGGTTGGGCATTGGAGGGAAAAAAGAGAGGGGAGTGGTGGATGGTTGTCCCTGGT
Source organism: Poa annua (assembly GCA_026929855.1). Lineage (NCBI taxonomy): Eukaryota > Viridiplantae > Streptophyta > Magnoliopsida > Poales > Poaceae > Poa > Poa annua. Next base: position 62,502,162 of record CM049434.1, read on the forward strand.
CCATGACAAGTGGGCCAGAGGGGTGGGGGTGCTGGTCTCCTTCTCATACAAGGTAAGGGGGTGCAGGGGAGAGAGATGAGAGGGTTGGAAGGGCTCGGGTAGGTTAGGGTTTTTATTTTCTTTATTTTTATTAATCCTTTAACCAAACACTAACCACTCAAAACAATCCAAAAGATTACTCTTAATGGCTCAAACCATTGGTTACACCACATGATCAAAATCCCAACAGAGCAAAACAACCATTTCACAAAAGAATTTTGGAATACTTTTGAAAACAAAAGAAAAGAAGAAAACACATATGGTCCCTGTTTCATGATGCCCACAAAATCTAGTTGGTTTTATATTTTAGCAAACTCTCCAAATATTTTCAAGGACAGGGTATGAAAGTATACATGCCATAGATGAAGTTGGTTCAAATGCATGTCCAAAACAACTCATAGATTGCTTAATATGAGGACCTAGATTTGCTAAGTTTTAACAGACATGAAGATCATAAAAATTTCAGATTTTAATAAAGTCATGTTTGTTATGGTGATATTACCACATTAGACAAGCTAGTGAAATCACACAAAGGTATCCTGATCACCAAAACAATTCAGGCAAGAATTATAAAACGCCCAAAAAGTTTTTGATCCCTCAGAAGAATCTAGCCTAACACCACAATTCCATGCTCAAGAAAATTGGGGTGTTACCACTTTGCATTGTGTTACATGATATTTCATTCATATTTGCATCATGTAAGGGTTATATCAATGTTTTATATTGATTTTGGGAATATTTCTTAGTTTCCCTATTTTTCTGGAATTAACCCTACGCTGGCAAAAAAAACCCTATTTTCTATATTTTGATGTTTCAGGGACTCAAACGGCGCCCAAATGACTTAATGTTTCACGGGGATCATTTTTTGAAAGGAAGATGGAGTAGGAGCCAAGGAAGCGCACGAAAGGAAGTCCGAGGAGGAAATAAGGTGGGCCCACATGGCCAAATTCCCTGGCCGCGTGAGGGCACCTCTTTCCCCCCTCGTGGCTCCATTGCCGTCGATCTTCGTCTCCGTGCCTTCCACTTGACCTAAAAACGACTATAAAAATAGTCCCCCGGCGGCTTTCGGAAGAGAGCGCCATAGAAACACATAAGCCACAAAACCGAGACCTGGAGCTGCAGATTGGAGGGGGAAAACTCCAGCGGGGCACTGCCGACGTGGTCTCCATCTTCTCCAACGACTTCTCCACCGTCTCCATGATGAAGAAGGAATAGTCCACCCCTGGACTATGGGTTTGTGGAAGTAGCTTATGTATCTCTACTCTCTTGATCTTCACTAATTAGCACCGTATGAGGTGCTGGACATGATTACGGTCATCTATGTATTATCCTTTGTGGTGGATCTTTTATGAGTTAATATATGTTTGAGATTGCAATAGTTTTGTCTCAGTTATGAAAGTAGATGCATATTATGTACCCCGTTCTTGTTTACTTGTTTTGATCCAACATGTGTATGCGAGCGCGTGAGGGGGAACATGTGCATTAGATGGAGTAACGGCGGGTGGCTAGTGCGGGAAGCTGACAACTAAAATCTCACGATCCACTTGGGTTTTTACCTTGCTTTGTTACCTCACTAGGGATAAAGATAATACCATGCTACCAGGGATGTTGGGTGTGATCATGCCACTTCTCCATGACTAGATCTAGCATGTTCTTATTTTAACTTCATGTCATAGAACTTAAGGCTATACTCTGATTTATCTTAATACTAGGGTGCTTTGATTTAATTCACATCTTAGTGGAGTATAAGAGACATTAATAACCAAAATATATGGTTTTTAAAAAATGACATGCCCAGATTTGAGAAAGAAGCGAACAAAAAGAATCTAGCTGAATAATTTGGCGAAAGAGACGCCTATTTCTTCTCAAATGAACACAATCAAGTTTGTCCCAGCATTTTCCTTTATGACTGGGCTAATGTAGGTGCTAATTTGCGAGAAATAATATAATGGGATAAAGCTATAGGAGAATTATGGTCAAAAGCTTTTCTTCCTTTGCTTCTTTATCTTTTTCTTTCATACAATGGTGAGGAATTTTTTAACATGTTTCATTTCTTATGGTTGACATGTACAAAGCATACCAAGAAACAAAAATGATGGTTGAAGTGCTAGGGATATTTCCATATGTCCAACATGTATAGAGCAGACCAAGAACAAATATTGCTTATGCTGCAAAGGGTTTAGTTGACACATAATCAGGTATATTATTGCTTGTCATTTTAGCTAATTGGTCATATATTTTCTCTTTTGTACCTATATTGCACATAGGAGGTTTAGCATTTGGTATATTTCTATATGTTTATATGGTTTTTATTCAGTTTTGCAGTAGCATATTGTCTTGTTTTACAAAAGTCGTCGCTGCAAGATTGTTTGTTGTGCTCGTGGTCAATAAAGGGCCTTTTGATCGATCATGTATGAATGTTAAGCATTTAACTCTATTATGGATTTATTCTGCTTGGAAGTTTTCCCCTACTCATCTCACAGTTTGAGTTGCTTTAATCAATGCGTCTATTTATTTTTCGCGAGTATGGGCCTACTCGCTTTGCCCTTTATATATACAGTGCATCTCCATTGCAAAAAAAAACCTGATTTGCTTATTACGCATAGAGCTGATTTTGCCGGATTGATCCAGAAATAACAATAACTAGAGCTAGCTGGTGAATAACATGATTTATGAGTTATTTATTAATGTGCTATGTAAAGTTAACTCTATGGATGAATTAATGGGTTGTTTATTTATATTTGCGCCATTTATGTGTATGGTTTGAAAAACAATGGATGAATCAATTTTTTTCCAGTATGTATTCTATTAGTATCTTCTTATATCGCTTTCATGTGAGAACTGTGTGTCATATGCTACATATGGCAATCCCTATTAGAAAGTTGGCGGTTGTTTTATACCTAATAATAATGCTCGGTGGGTAATGCTCGGTTTTAGGATCAAAACTGCATGTCAAGATAATTCTGATGGGTCTTCCAGAGACTACAGAGAATTTCACCTTTAACTTCAGACCTTGCATGAGCTGATTCTTTGGTTCTCTCTCATTCCTGCAGGTTCACTTGGAACAGGTTGATATCAAACTTTGTGGATTGTTTTTCCTTCTCCATGGTTGGATATCAAACCACATTGATGTAAGCACACTTCTGTTCATTCGTGTTAATCTTTAGAAGACATGTCTATTATGCAAAGCTATGTATACTCTTAGTATCTCTACATTAGTTTTTAACTTGTTGTGTATTATGCAACTGCGCAGCTGCCGGAACGGGACAATATTTTTAGTAGCCAAATGAAATGTTAAACATGGTAGGTTTTGTATGCAGTTGTATTGGAGATTTCTTCTCACCATTAAGATTTTGTATGCAAGGGATTGTATCACACAACACATAAATTTATCACGTGATTAGGTGTGATAAAAGGCAGCTCCAGGATTATCTATACACCTGTAGCGTTCTAGATTGAATATAAATGCTTGGATATCCTCCTATTTTTATTTTGGTTTGCTGTTAAGTACATTTGGTTTATGAAAATTTGCAGCAGCTTTCTCTAGCATTTAGTCAGGATCCATTTTTCTCCTCAATTTCTTTTTGAGAGGTCATAATCCAATTTAGCTACTTAATTGAGGCTGGCCCTCTCATTTGTTTGTTCTAGAAATTAATCAAGTATGAAACTCTTGGTGGTTGCTGCCAATTGTTTCACTTAGAAGCTAATTGTTATACCGATTTCCTCTGGTTAATTAAGGTAATGATTTAAAAGTCCAGTATCACATGCTTTGTTATCTTTGGGGTATGTGATTTCCTTGCACAGTCTTGAGTGTTATATTTAAAGGGGATTGAATTTGTAGGATTTGTTAATTTGATTCAGTGCATATGTTTGAACAATGAAGTTAGTTTTAAATAAATCTGATGCTTATGTGTCATATTTTCTGAGTTCTCCCTTTTCTCATGTGTGTTCAGTATTTCTACTCAAAACTACTACTCTGGCACCTCCATTTATAGTGCTTGTTCGTTGTGCAGGGGTCCCAACCGTCTTGCGACAGGGAAGGGAGTTGTCGAAGCAACACCAACAATCTGCATGGACGCAGACAGGCAGCAAGGGCGCAGCCAGCGATTGAGACCGATGACACTACCAGATCGGCAACCGGTTGTAGCCAACCTCCCTATATGTTGGCTTCACATGCCCAGGTGAAGTCATAAGCCCTCAGTGAGCTTCTACTTCGTTTTGATTTATGCATCTCTAGATCTGTAATCGTCTCCGGCTTACAAGCGTCATATTTTTTTGCAGCAGGTCATGAACAATCTCTTCACCACACCGGTGCCCCTGCCACCGGTGAGCTAATTACTTCAGTTTCTATAAGCATTTCTAAAGGGGATTAAAGTTGTTGTTCTTTGTATTTGATTCAGTTTGAATGCAATAATTATGTTAGTTTTAAAACTGAAAGTTACTACTCGGGCCTATACTTATAAATTGTCATGATGATACTGATCAAATGGCCATCTATAGGCCCCTGATTTTTCATATTGAATGTGCGTATTCTTATAAATGGACCTCTCACGGCTTATTGTCTTTTATTGCTTACTGCAGTTAGCTAGCTAACTTATTAGATATTTAGTTCATATTCCTTACCATTTACATAGTTAGACTAAGAAAATCGATATCCCCTGATGCTGGCCATCTTCAGACTGCATTTTTATTTTGCACAATATATTGCACTTGTGGTGAAATCTGACAAGCTTTTGCGGTCGTGCCTACCTTTTTAGTTGTTGATATGGTTCTAATGGATCATCTTTTGGTTTCTATTTTTTTCCGTTGTCACAACAACATATCACATAAAAAGATACATAGAAGAACTGTTTCACTTAATAATGCTCTCATGGATAAAAATAGTAATATCGGATTTCTTGCAATGGAGAGCAGTAGACAAGCTATATTGCAGAATAAGAGTTCCGAGAATACTCGCGGGATGAGAAGAAGCGGGAAGATAAGTCCCCTTATAAGATTTCTTCTCACCATCAATTTTCTGAATATCTCTACTACTATAGATGTTGTTTGATCTCCTTCCAACGTGTCCCAAGAATAAGTTCTATTCAGTACTACCCAACGTGTAGATTATTTCACGAGGCTCTATTTTAGAAGCGTTGAGAGGCCATTTGATTTACTGCCACAGTTTGTTATAGATATTTTATTTTGCACAGGGACATAGTTATTTTGCTGAATCTTTCTTGTGCGGCAAGGTTATGGTGTCATGGGTGTAAAAAGCCTTCTATATCTTGACAGGTTATTCATCTGTTCTAGCTGTCCCCGCAGGTAAGGGTTGCTATAATTTTTATTTATCTCAGTGTGTTACAGTTATGTTTATTCTCTAGTTATCGGTCGCAGACTAACATTTTTGCTTTTGTTTGTTCCAGCTGTGTTGCGGTTGTGAGCCGGGGTTATGTCCATCTTTCTTTCAGGTATAAATCTTTCTCAACTATGTATTTACTTATTGTTGTCCACTGCTTACGTATTTACTTATACCCTGTTGGTTATCTCACTTGTTGTATGTCACAGTTTTTGTCCATATCATTTAAAATACCATTTTCTTGATGTAATTTCACTAGGATTATTGCTTTCTTGCTTCATATTTGTAAACATTTTTGCTGCAGTTAGGTGTTTCGTAATTATCTGAACGGTATCAATATGAACTAGCTTATGCAGCTAACATTTTAATTGGATATTTGATTTTCTTTTACCATTTATACTCCTATTTATGATTCAGTCTTAAGCTTTGCAAGACCATAAATGCTGGTTCTTATGATGGAGGTGAACCTTTTGATTATTTATGATGGGTTAAATGCTTACATATGACGGGAGAATTATAACAAGAGAATGCTTACATATAACTTAGCTCACAGCAAATAATGAAGGTTTTCAGAAAAGTGTGGCAAATAGTAACTTATTCCCACTTTCCATTAATTATATTTTGCATTAATATCTAACAAAACAACTCTGCTTTCATATAATAAGCTTTTTTCTCTTAATATCGGAAAAAAACCTGGCTTTACACAATATTGGTTACATATGGCTCATGGGTACTAGCATTCAGATGTAATGTTTTGTTTTGGGTACGGGGTACATGATTATTGTGTGCTAACACAATTGAAAATGGATGTCCAGCAGCTACAACAACGGCAGCTTGAGAAAGATCGTTTGCCTTGTAATGGGTGTCCATCAGCTCTATGGAAAAAACGAGTATGACTAACATGTACAGAGCAGACCAAGAACAAAAAATGCTGGGTGGGCAGATGGATATTGTTAGACAAAGAAGCGTGAAAGAAAACCCTAGGCCAGGTACAGTTTGGCACCTTGATATTAGTTTAATTTGCATGTTCTTCTTCGTCTTCCTGTCATATTAGTGCTATTTGTGGTTATAATTGATCTATTATGTCTTGCAGCGAGTTCCAGTATGCTGCAAAGGTTTTAGTTGACACAAAATCTTCTGAAATTTTAGGTCAAGCACCCGTGCTCAAATTATTAGCGTACCTGAGAGCTGGCATTTGTTCCTGCATTTTCCTGTTCTGATTGGGCTAATGTAGGCGTTAATTTGGTAAAAAACAATATAATGGGATAAAGCTATAGGATAATTATATGGTCAAAAGCCTTTTTTACTCTGGTTCTTTCTCCTTTTCTTTCGTTCTTTCATACAATGGTGAGAAATTTTAAAACATGTTTTGGGTTCTTATGGCTAACATGTACAGAGCAGACCAAGAATAAAAAATGCTGGGTGGGTAGATGGATATTATTAGCCAAAGGAGCGTGAATGAAAACCCTAGGCCATGTACAGTTTGGCACCTTGATATTAGTTTAATTTGCATGTTCTTCTTCGTCTTCCTGTCATATTAGTGCTATTTGTGGTTATAATTGATCTATTCTGTCTTGCAGCGAGTTCCAGTATGCTGCAAACGTTTTGGTTGACACAAAGTCAGGTATATTATTGCTTGGCATTTTAGCTAATTGGTTATATATTTTCTCTTTTGTACCTGGATTGCACATATGAGGTTTAGGCGTTTAGCATTAGGTATATTTCCATATGTTTTATATGGTTTTTATTCAGTTCTGCAGTAGCATATTGTCCTGTTTTTTAAAATTCATGGCTGCAAGATTGTTTGTTGTGCTCTCAGTCCATAATATTATTGCTTGGCATTTTAGCTAATTGGTTATATATTTTCTCTTTTGTACCTGGATTGCACATATGAGGTTTAGGCGTTTAGCATTAGGTGTATTTTCATATGTTTCCGTGTGGTTTTTATTCAGTTCTGCAGTAGCATATTGTCCTGTTTTTTAAAATTCACGGCTTCAAGATTGTTTGTTGTGCTCTCAGTCCATAAAGGGCCTTTTGATTGATCATGTATGAAAGCTAAGTATTACTATGTTGTTTGGATAACTCTATTGTGCATTTATTCTGCTTGGAAGTTTTCCCCTACTCATCTCATAGTTTCATTTGCTTTAATGCATCCATTTAGAATTTACTTCCAACTTATAAGCTTTTGGCACTTAAATACCATAATGTATAGTATGAGGCATTTGTTTCAGCTATCTGGTTCTTGCAGGTTCATGGAGAGCATCTGATGGATATGCTCATAGTTCTGGAAATGGACATCATCTATGTCATATGTAAGGTAATGATTTAAAAAGTCTATTGTCTCAAGCTTGGTCATTTTTTAGTATATAATCGCTTCCCGACTCCTGTTTCTAATTGTTCAGGTTACATTATAGTGCTATTTTTATGTGATTAAGTGATACTTCTATAGAAGATGATATCGGTGATGCTTCTATGAAAAAATATAATTATGTGATTCAGTGTTTTCTCACTGTGAATTCCTTGCAACTTTATCTGTTAACTAGGTGGGATCTAGAGGGTACACAATGAGGTGGGATCTCCATCCTCTGATAATTTTGTCTCGCAAGTTTCATTTGCACATGAAAAATCGTAGTACCATACATGCATATTTTCTTACTTATTGTTTTTCACGGGCTCATGTGATACGTACAGACATGTTCACAGACATGTTCGAAAAGGTCACCACCATTACCAAATCTGACGGCAAGCTTGGTCTTATTTGCCTGTATTCATCATATTTTCTTATATGATTTCACTGTTTATTTTTGGTATCACTCCAATAACTTAAAGTGTTATAATTGCAGATACACTTGTAAGAGATGATGAATGCATTATGGACAAAAGTTGTATCAAGTCAACTGGTTCGGTTTAGCTCTTGTTGTGGAACATGCGGAAGCTTGTTGTGACCCACCACTTCAGATCCAATCTCCTAAAGAGGTAGCTCCTGTTACATTCTTTTGTTCGGGGCGTTAGATGATTTGTTTATTTATACACATAGTGTGGAAGTTTTGTTTTAAATATGAACCCTTAATTATGGAAATTGACTGGGCTTGAAATTGCTTTTCCCATGAAGCAAATAGAAGTAACTTTACATGTTTGAGAATAGTGAGTTTATCCAGTGTGTAGTTAACCAAGATATTTCGCAATATATGTGTTACTGATTCCTGCATCTGTTTTTGGTACATCGATTAATTACTTGTTGATTTACTCTAGCAACGAGTAAATGCTTGATAGAGTTTAATCTGCTCATTGTTTCTCATAAACGTGGGTGATCCTTGCATCTATTTTTTGTAGAGACGTTAATAATTTCAGTATAGGGTTCTATCTGGAATGCACGACTAAATGAGTTTTCTGAATAATTTAGGTATTCATATTATATTTTGACACATGATATTCTATCAAACCAAAAATTTGAATGTGAATCATAACTTTAATGTGATGGCTCATTATTAGAATTAAGATATAAAAATGTCAATGATTTATAGGTTGCTAAACTTTGCTGTTTCCTTGTAGGCTGTGGCATCAACATCTTGGCCTTGTGCATCTCTTGCCACAGTCTTTGGTGTTTGCCTGTTGGATATGGAGTACGACTATAGACCATTTGTTGCACTGATACTTACTGGAGATTTTATTGCTATATCAGAAGCTTGATTATTGTCTCTTTTCTTATGCGAAATGCAGACCTGTCCAGAACTTTTTAGTTTGTGAACAAAGTTTGATATATAGCTTGCAATTTATCAAATTCCCCTTTTTATGCGGGCAATACTGAATTATGAGAAGGCTGCCCAGCTTAATTGAAATAGCCCATAGGTCAGTGCTTAAACCTTTTCTTCATCTTAAGTCCTAAATTTCACAATGTAAGCTGAAATAGAAGTTAAAAATGGCGCTACTTGAATTAAGTTGAGAATAATACTATTAGAGAATGTGCGATGTCATAATACTTTCATAATCATTTGTGATTAAATGTACGCATAGTCTGCAGAAGCTATGGATGAAACGGAAACTTGCTTACTTCAGAAAACTGTAATTGATTATGATGATGAGGACAAAGGTGTTTTTTTCTGAATCTGTAGGCATGTTACGTGGAAAATTTGCATGTCCGGTTATATTCTTAGCAGTTCTTGTAGAAAACGACATTTCTTGATTTAAAGCTAAATCTATTATGTTAGGGTTATTTCTTTGTAATTTGAAGAAAACTTCCGTTTGTGTGTAGATATCCATCAGTATATATCAAAATTAAGGGATGTATTCAATTCTCTTAACCAGGAAATAATTTATGTAGCAAGCCTGCTGGTTTATTAATTTTCCATAAAGAATTATGATATAATAGATAATATATGTGTTATATAAATTTCTAAATGTGTTATAATTTTCATTATGCTTAGTGTGTTCTAATTGAGAATCACTCTTGTTTTCGATGCCATTTCCTTTAGTTTCCCGTGCTTCAAGCTCTAGCTTACATGATTGGTTTGATTTGACAGTAGCATTTTATCCATGAGATCTAACAAATTTAGCAGTCTCTTGAATCAAAACTGCTGTTGTGTGGCTTGAATCAAGACTGCTGTTGTGTGGCGCATTTCTGCAGTGAATGAAGCATGAGGCTGGAAGGACCGGACCCACCATCGAAGACATGAATCACTTGGTATTGTTCGAGACACTATTTGCCTGATGATTTGCTCTGAGCAGTAGGTTCCCTGGGCTACATGGCTGGTACTATCTATTAGGGATGAAATCTCATGTGCTTTGCTATATCCATGCTGCCAACAAGCTCAATCTATGAACATATGTTATCTAAGAATATTGCTAATCTATTGACTTTGGTTTTCAAAGTCTAGAGAGGATATCACTGATATAAAATTATGTTTTGAGAAGAGAAAGGCGATTGGTTAACACAGATTTTTATAGATACACATGTAAATAGTACCATATAATTGAGGTTCAGACCTTTCATCATGGAAGTTAGAAACCAAATCAAAGCCATCATATGCTTATTTACTGTGGATCAAAGGATTGGAGTCAAGCTTAGGGGCAGTTTATGTCGTGGGCCTATCCTACAAGGCTGTTTTGGCTTGTTATAATTCATGTATCGTGAGGTACTTATCTCATTATTTTTGCTAATGATAAAGTCATATCAATGTTTTATGTGCCTTCATCCACATGTACACTTTTTTAGTTCTGGTTCTTATTTAGGTGGTATCAGGTGCAGATTTGGAACCTCCATAGGTCTTGATCTTCAGAAGAAGCCCGCGCTGCAGGCGAGAAGCTGACAAGAGCTTGTTCATTTAAAGGCAAGACCTAGAGCATGAGTTGGTGGAGGTGGCGGAGATCATTGAGCAGCCAGCGTGTTCACGGGCAACATCCCCATCAGAAGTTGCATCCATGATGGGGAGCTGAAGCAGGTCCATGGACGGGGGCGGGTCGACAGGGCCAAACTGACTGCTCGGGACAGGAGCAAGGATGGGGTCTTTTCGGTTCAATTCAATGCTCCGGTTATGAGATTATTGTCGTCTCTGATGATGAAGGGTAGGCGAATGATTACTGTGTTTTGAGTATTTACTTTTAGAGTGACATCGTTGGTCAATTTATGTTTCTATGAACTATGTAGGTAGATATATATTCTGTTATGGACTTTAAGCATAACATCGGTGTGTTATCGGTGGCTAAGACTAAGCACAAATTGCTGATCATATGTCTCCATGATTATTTATTTATTGTGAAACGGTAGCTAATAAGGTGGACTGCTTTCGTGGTCTCAAAGACCGAGGAAAGTTTAGAAATCTCTCTCGATCTACAAAATATGCATGCTAAAGCCACATATAATATATCTCTATGCCTGCTAGATCATCAAGATACCACAAACATGAAATTCCTTTGAATTATGTGTGGATTACCTATGGATTACCTACATGAATGCTGTGGTGGATCCCTTCCAAGAAATCCCCACACAGAAAACCTAAACATGACCACCCTATTCTTTCGGTTGGGACAATTAGGCATGTCTAAGATAATAATAAGCTCATTTAAAACAGAGGGCCATCTACAATCTAGGTAAATGGGTTTTTCAGTTGAAAAATAAATGAACATACAAATTATGATTACCACAAAGATTATTCATATACACTAATAAATTAAAGATTGACACGTGTTCTTAGGTCATTTCGGCGACATGGACAAATTGGATCGAGCTGGGGACATGGCACACCAAAACACTGGACGCCATACAAATAGGGAAAGGACAATAAGACTTTAAAAAAGGGTGTTAGTGAAAGAATCCTGATGGTCAACACAACGAGAGGAGCCGAAATCTGAGTAATTCCGAGGGGTGTCGATGGTAGTGGCTTTAGAGTCGGAAAACTAAAACACGAACAACAATAACATACATCCATACATAAAAAATTATAGCTAAAATAAATTCTTGCTGACGGTATTTTCGGCAATGGCATAACGGGTCATTATTGCTTGCTTGAGTAAAATATATTTCCTCCTACAGCAGCGAAACAAAGAGCCTATGGCAACAATATGGTCCGCGACTCCCAACTCTGCTTGAGGTTGTCTTCAAGGGAAACATTACCATTATCGTCCATGCCTCCTCGACCCTGCGTGCAAACTCTTCCGTTGATGTCCTGCAAAGAACCCTAAACCCCCGCTTTCGACAATTGCGTCAGTGGCACAACGGGTTGGTATGATGGTTTGCATATATATAACCAAGCCTCTATCAAAATTTAGTGAGCATATAAAAAAAAGCACACGGCAACGATATAGTCTTTACATCCGGCAGTTGCGCAGTCGCGCAACGGGTCATCTAGTAATCATAGAATAGATGAATTAGAAGAGGCTATGGAAAATTTAAGTTCAACTTTTTTCTCTATTAAAACTAAGAAAGAGAAGACCTTTGTAGGAAGGGAGCAAAAGTTCATCTACATTCCCAAACAAAAACCTCCTAATATGCCTAAAAATGATGGTAATGATTTACGTAATAGGACACCTGCATGGATACCTAAAGCACCTATTACAACAAACCATGTCTTGAATTAAATTATTGATGTTGATGCTTCATCTCTTGGAAATACTTGAATATCACTTTCTGTGCCTAGATGAAAGGCGTTAAAGAAAAGCGCTTATGGGAGACAACCCACTTTTTATTCCTGTTATTTTATTTTGTTGTATCAAGGAACATGTCTACCTCTGTAGCAATTCCTTTGTATCTTTATTTTATTTGCATTGTTGTGTCAAGTTAAGCCTCTAGTAGAAAGTTGATGCTAGATTTGGATTCCTGCGCAGGAACAGTTTTTCTACTGTCCATCGTTTCATTCGTAAGAATTCACAGAAACATCAAAATGACCTGGGATTTTTTGTGCGTGATCCTCAGATATGTATGCAACTTTCATTAGTTTTGAGTTTTCTGATTTGAGCAAGATAAGTGCCTCGAATTTTTTTGTCTTTACGGACTGTTCTGTTTTTGACAGATTCTGCCATTTATTTTGCATTGCTCCTTTTGCTGTTTTTGAATGGATCATTTTGTTCCATGAAATACCAGTGGCTGTAGCTAATGTCCAGTAGCATGTGTAATGGTTTTGTCCATGAAGAATATGAGAATGTTTGATTATGCACTAACCCTCTAATGAAGTCTACTTTGAGTTTGGTGTGGAGGAAGTTTTCAAGGATCAAGAGAGAAGGATGATGTGATGTGATCAAGAAGATGAAAGAGCCTAAGCTTGGGGATGCCCCCGTGGGTCACCCAAGCATATTTCAAGAAGACTCAAGCGTCTAAGCTTGGGGATGCCCAAGGAATCCCCTTCTTCATCAACAAACTATTAGGTCATCTCTAGTGAAACTATATTTTAATTCCGACACATCTTATGTGCTTTACTTGAAGCGTCTATTTGTTTTTGTTTTTGTTTTTGTTATTTTCATTCTCTGAATAAAATGGATCCTAGCATTCCTTTATGGGAGAGAGACACGCTCCGCTTTTTCTTATGAATACTCGTATTCTTCACTTATATTTGTTGAGTATTCTTCTATGTTACTACAATACTATTAGCTCTTGTTTTTCATGCATCTCTTGTTAGTTTTCTTATGTTATACTCTCATATCTTATTGTTAAGTACTTGGAGAGTTTATTTTTTAGATAAGTTGATTGGTGTTTGGTTAAGAACAGAAAATGTTTGATGTGGTAGATGGTATGATGAAATGATACATAATCTTGTAGATCATTAAATTGTGTCACTTGGATCATTAATGTTGTTTTGAGATATTAATATGCTTAATGGTAAAACATGATGGTTTAGTAAAGTGGAATGATTAATGGTTGCTCTAGAAAACTTGAAGCTGTGCCACACTTAAATATCCAGTTGATAGCATGATGATATATGACTTCTAATGTTAAAAACAACCGTAATGACTTTGTGTTATGCGCTACGGTCGGGGTCCCAACAGTGACTTGTTCATTTGCCACAGTCCCTCATGGAGTGATTTTCATTATGCCTTGTATAATCATATTTCTAGTTGGAATCTTTTTGCTTGTGAGTTCTAAGCTGCGGTTTTCATGGCACTTCCACCACCATATTTGCTAGCATCTTCGGTACTTTGCATTGCCCTTTCTCACATTGAGAGTCGGTGCATACTTCGCGGGTACATCCAAAACTCGTGGGAGATCTTCATCATTTTCTCCTACACATAAGCCAAATATCTTCCTCAAAACACCCACCATACCTACCTACTATAGCATTTCCATAGCTGTTCCGAGATATATTGCCATGCAACTTCCATCTTACATTACATGACTTGTTGTCATTTATCATTTATATATTGCCTTGCATGATTCTATACAGCTGATGTGTGGTTTTACCCATGTTACACTAGATCATTGCATATCCTGCTACACTTGCAGAGGCACCATTTCATACACTATGTTTTATTCCTTATGAGTTACTTGTATCAAAAGTGTGTTGTCATATTAGAATGTTTGCCCCTAAAAGTGAAAAGAGCCATGAAGGCCATCGAAAAGTGAAATAGAAAAACAAAAAAATAAAAAAATAGAAAGAAAAAAATAATAAGATGGGGGCAACATTACTACTCTTTATCCACACTTGTGCTCATGTTATAGCACCTGTAGTATTCATAGTCATCATTTGTGCTCATGTTTAGCACCTTTACTCCATATGAGAGAGTTTTCATGTTTTACTTGCATAACTATGTGGGGAACTTTACATTATAGAACTTGGCTGTATATTCCAATGATGAGCCTCCTCAAAAGTGCTCTAGGTCTTCATGAGCAAGCAAGTTGGATGCACCCCCACTAGTTCCATTGGAGAGCTTTCATACACTTATAGCTCTATGTGCATCTGTTGTGTGGCAATCACTACTCCTTGCATAGCTTCGATTATAAGATTTCCTCTTGTCTAATGATCACTTTCAGCTGTATGAGACTTTCTTCCGTTGGCCTTCCAAACCCCCCTTATAATTCTTTTAGCCACAACATCCTGGTGAAGGAGATATGCCCTAGAGGCACTTAATAAAGATAGTTTATTCGTCATATCTCAATTGTTCATTATATGTTTTATACCATGCTATAACTGTATTAAGCGGAAACTTTAATACACGTGTGGTAGATAAACAACCAGGTCCCTAGTAGCCTCTATCTAACTAGTTCATTGGGCAATTGATGATCGAGGTTTCCCGATCATGTGACATTGATATCAGTTGACAATGGAGTCATGTCACTGGGAGAATGACGTGATGGACATACCCAATATTTGTAGGACGTAGTCATTACGCCTTTGACCGTGAGATCAACTCTTATTGCTATTCCTGAAAGATACTTTGATTGCATCAAACGTCATGTCTTAAAAGTATGACAATAAAGGTGTCCCTCTCGGGTATCGGAAGGGAGTATGTTGAGACGAGGGATCAAGAGCGGGATTTGCCAGTCCGCATAGCAGGATAGATACTCTAGGGCCCACTCGGTGAGATTATGTCAAATGAGCTTGCAAGCATGTGACTAGGTCACAGGGACATAATATCATGGACGAGTAGAAGATAGTGTTGTCGGTAACGAGACCAAGCTAGGTATCATGATATCTATGAACGAGTCTCGGACACGCTAAGTATCGCCATGGCAAAAGGTTTAAGACTCGACGTCTACGTTCGAACGACAAAGTTATTCGTTATCTCACAGGGATTAATTCTGGGTATCCAAGGTCCACGAATTAGTCATTGATCGGAGAGCGCGTCTCGATCATGTCTGGCGAGATCTCGAACCGCTAGGGGAGAAGGCCCATATGGGGGGCCGAACTTCCTCCCAAGGGCCAAACCCACCAAGGGGTGCCGAATGGGCCCTAGGGGCCCATAGGGAGCCGGCCTCCCTCCCCCCTTGTTGGTGCGGTTTGGGGTTTAGTCCCACCTTGCCAATTTAGCAAGGTGGGGTGCCCCCTTTCTCCTATATCTAATGGGGGAGAGAGCCCCTCTCAAATGAACCTATTTCTCTCCTTCTTTTTCTCCTTGAAACACGTGATTCCCTTGTTGGAGTTGCGCCAAGGAGGAGTTCTCTCCACCATACGCACGCCGCTGTGCTGTTGGTCTTCCGGTCCCAGTCCTCCGCTGCTCGTCCCTGGATCGGAGCCCGGAGGTCGTCGTCTTCACCGTACGTGTGTGAATCCCTGCGAGGTGCCATGCTAGTGGTGCTCGGATGTCTTCTTCCTCTACACGACCTCGAGGTCATCTTCGTCGGCTTCATCGACAATGCTTGTGCGGGAGCGTAATCCCCGCTTTCGGTCTACAAGGGTATGTATATCGATCTCCTCCGTATTACTATATCTGCATAGTATAGATCTTGGCTAGTTTAAGGTTATCGCTGTTAGGAAAAATTTTGTTTTCTGCCTGCGATCCCCTTCAGTGGTATCAGAGCCGATCTATGCGTAGATATAGTTGTACGCTTTTACAACCCGTGTTTATCACGGGGGCATCGTTCTTTTATTTGCTACCCTCTCGCGTGCACTTGCAATGTCGGCAGCATTGAGTTGATGAAGCGGCCCGGACCGACTTTACGCGTACGCTTACGCGAGACTGGTTCCACTACTGACATACGGCTGGTACCGTATATGTGGCTGGCGGATGTCTGTCTCTCTCTCTTTAGTTGGCTTTGCATTTTCAATGGAGGGCCCGAAAGGGATGAATAAATATGCAATTATTTGATCGTTGTTGTGGTCATAGGTTCGTAGGTATGAAGCGGTTCTATTTACGACAGCCCCAAGCCACATAAAATATGCAAAAGATAAAGTAGAACGCGTCTAACTTTATTTTTTGCAGGGGGCAATGTGATATGGTCAAGGTAGGTTTATTAAATTGTTTATAAACTGCGGGCGCGAAGGAGACCATCGGCGCAAGGACCATGTCACGTCGCATTACATATTGATGTTTTGAGTGCATCTTATATTGTGTGTGTATATATTAGTATATATCAGTTACACGGCGGTAGTAATATAAGATGATCCCTCCAAAATACCATTAGTGTTCTCCCTTCGATGTGCACCACCAAGAAAGTTCGACGTTATGAGGCAGGCCGTGACGATCGGGTGTCATACATATCGTCGTTCACATACAGTGGGTGTAAGACATGTTTGCACAAGCGTATACGTTGAAGGTTATTATGGCGAGCCTAGCATGTACAGACATGGCCTCGGAACACGGTGACCGAAAGGTTAAGCATGAGTCACAGAGTTGTTGTGATTGACATGTCGATGTCTACCTTTGAAGTTATGTTACCGGCTCTGACGATGAGGGGTTGCATAATGGATGAGGATCGTGTACTCACTAAAACGATTAGAGGGATATTCGTTTTGAGTGGGAGTTCTGGTAGTTTTATTTTATTAAAACTTGAACCCTATTTTATAATGAACAAAGTCTTTATGTTTTGCAAAACCTTTGTAGATATTAACCAATGTAATAGCCTTCTTAAATAAATTAGGCGCAATCCTGCGATTGAGAAACTTAAAAGGATGGGTCCAAACTTCATAGTTTTGTACTTTAGCTTGAGGATACTCCTTGTTTAAACCATTAGCTCTTTGTGATACAATACCCGCTAGGAGATAAACCCGGAGATTCCGCTAACAAAAGGATAATTTGGATTATCAAGTTTTTGTGCGGATAATATCATCATAGTCCAGTGTATGCTATGATCTCTGCCATAGAGAATTAACGGTGGGTGCGAGTTGTTAGATCGCGAACATATGAGATGATCGCTAAACACAGCATACACCTAAAGTTGGGTTGATGAAGTTTATCAGTACATTGACTGTTTTTCTTCTCAACCAAGATTGAAGAGAATACACGCATTGAAGGAGCACGTGGCAGTCATACTTGATGACACTGGTCATACTCGATGACATTGGTCATACTTGATGACATTGAGACGCCTCGCTCAGCTCGATCACTGGATGACAGACAACGTTGCCAGATGCAAATGCTTTGTCATAGACTATGTCATGCAAGGGGAATCGTTCACCTTCATGGTTCTTGATTGCGTTGGAAGAATCAAGAAGATGAAACAGATCGCCGGGAAGTCATCAATCATGATGGTGTATATATGATATATACGTTATGAATGTTTTACCTAAGCAAGTACTCGCAGTAGTGACTAAGTTTTTGATACTAGTCATGTTTTATGAAAACCAGATTTACTACTTGAGTAGCTTGGAAGGATGAGGCGACAATGTGTGTTGATGATGGCAGACAAAATGTTGTGATGGCCATAGACACTCTCCCTCTAGATCTACCATTTGAATAAATTCTTTTATGATCGCCCGTTAGTATGATCGTTATAAGTGTGTTTTCTCTAACAAGACGATTGTTCATATATGTAAGTGACAAAATCGTTGTCCTATATTTATGAAGTAATGATCATAAGCCGATTTGAATTTAGATGGTAGAAGCTCCCACATTCATAATATTAATGCCAAAGGATACAAACTTAATAAAGACACCACATTCATGTGGCACTACCGTTTAAGTCATGTCAATGTTATAGTCAATGAACAAGCTCCATACGGATGGATCTACAAGTCCTTGGATTTGATCTTTTGACACTTGCAAGATAACTAAGACACCGTTTTCGGAAAGCGGGCATATAACTTATTGATAATCATGCATATAGATGTATGTGGATCAATGAAATAATTAACATGTAGTGGAGACCTTTATTTAGTAAACTTCACTGAACGTTTTGAGTATAACTTGTTGAGAATCATGCATATGGGTGTATGTGAATCAATGAAGTAACGTATAGTGGAAGTCTTTATTTCATAGACTTCATGAATATTCCGAGTAGATATATGGATATCCACTTAGGAAATGTTAGTCTGGAAATTTTGATTCGATCAAACAAGTTCAGAATGAAGTAGGAAAATAAATTTAACAAGAAAAAACAAATTCCTGCGATACAGATCGAGGAAATAAAGATTTGAGTTATAATGTTGGCATATCATTGGAAGACTTGTGAGAAGAGTTCCACAAATTACGTCGCATGGAACACCATAGTGTTATGGTATGTTAGGACGTCGTAATCGCACCCTATCGGATATTGTGTGGTAAATAAATCTCTTATCGAATTATTGTGATCATTGGAGTCATATGGTAGAAACATAACATTCACGTTAGATAATAGGGAAACCATTTAAATCCATGGAGACAATACCATATGAGTGATGGCATGGCTTTTAGCCTAGATTGTCGTTTCAGCAATTTAGTGTTTCGACGTGATCAAACCTAAAATGCATAAATCTTTGCAGTGTACCGTACCTAAAGAATTAGTTGGGTACATGTCTCACGACATAGGCAAAAACGTTGCCGGAATATACCTTGCAAAAGAAATAGTTTCTTGTCCAAGGGTATAAGTGGAAAAGAGAGTAGAGCAAGGCGAAGTTAATGAACTTTCTCTCCAGACATCAGAGTGGCGCAACGGAAAGTGTTTCCGGTGTTATGCTCCTCAACTGGAAAGAAGCTGGTGATAAAGATCATGATGCTCTGAGCTCATACTAAGAACGTAGGCATACGAGGTTGTGTTCCACACTATGTGGTACGACAATCTTGTTATGAAAGTCATGTTAATGGAATATGACAGACCTACGAACTACGAAGAAGAGATGGTAGACCTAAGTCCGAGAAATGGCTATGAGTCATATATGATCCGAGATAAAATCCATGTACGATTACCAGGTAATGACTTGGGAGATCTTCTTGATGGCATCCAAGCTGTTAATAGAATATGGAATTTTATGAGAGAGTAGACACTGATAAGGATCAATTTGTCGTGAAACAGTTCCGACAGATTCAAAAGTTGACCACAACGAGATTTTGTCTCAAGTGGCGAAGCCTAAATCTATTCGGGGTCGTTTAGCAATTACTATAATTTCAAATTGAGAAATTGATAGATGGATAAGGAAACCATGTTTCTTAATGGTATCATTAAGAAAGAGTTGTAATTAGTACAATGAAATGGTTTGGTGATCCTGAGGATGCTAAACATGTATGCAAACTTCAGCTGTCCAGTCATGGACTGAAGCAAGCATATCGGAGCTGGAATCATCACTTTGATGATGTGATCAAAGGATTTTGGAGTTGTACAAAATAGTTGAAGAAACTTGCATTTGCAAAGAAGTGAGTGGGAGCTAAGTAGATTTTCTTGATCTTATATGTGGAAGGCATATTTGAGTGGGAGCTAGGTGTCATTCATAATTTTATATGTAACGACATATTGAGAATGATACAGATCCTCTAGTAAAGTATAAAGGATTATTTAAGTGATTAAATTTTCTATGAATGAAGTTAGGAGTATTAGGCATCCGATCTATAATTGTATAGATCAAAAGGGGCTTAATAACATTAGGTCGGAATATTTTCCTAGGTTAAGATTCTGAAGTGTTTCAGAATAGAACAAGCGAAGAAAAAGGTTCTTACTTGTATGACTAGGTAACATATTAAGTTTATATTGGCATTTTCAGTGATAGCTAATTAAAGAAAATGATGTTCAACATTCTCTATGCCTCAGACATAGATTCTATCAGACTGAAATCTCGACTTGATGTGACCCAAGTTCTTGGTTGAAGAACGGGTTCTAGAGTGATCCTTGTGTGGATCAATGAACAAACATTAAGTATATTCTTCAGTGTCTGTGAGAACTAAAGATATGTTTTCTGGTAAAGGGTAAGAATGGAAAGACAACTTGCTGTAAAACGGTTACGATGATGCAAGTTATGACACTGACCCATACGACTAGAAATCTCATATAGGAGGTGTCCTTTATTTTGAAGAAAGACATGGTTAGCTTGCGAAGTCGCATATGAATGCACTGTCGCATAATCTACATAGGTATAGAAATATATGGCAACTTCAGAAGTAGCAAGTGTGATTGGACTGAACAGTTTTCCGAGCATATGTGGTTCACCTTAATAGATCTCTTAGACTTTTAAGGCCCATGCTACGCGAAGGTTCGAGTCTCACCCCATCGACTAAGATATATTTCACCGTCATCGTAAGATACGGGATGATGTGAAACTAGGTGACATAGAAGTGTTGCAAAACACATATAGGTCTCAATCTGTGAGATCTGTTGACTGCATTCCTCTTCCACGAGACAAGCATGCACCAAGTTGCTATGGGTGTTGAGCTTTTACCAAGTTGTAAACTAGATTAAGTGTTACTCTAGTGCAAGTGGGAGACTGAAGGAGATATGCGCTAGAGGCACTTAATAAAGATAGTTTATTCGTCATATCTCAATTGTTCATTATATGTTTTATACCATGCTATAACTGTATTAAGCGGAAACTTTAATACACGTGTGGTAGATAAACAACCAGCTCCCTAGTAGCCTCTATCTAACTAGTTCATTGGGCAATTGATGATCGAGGTTTCCCGATCATGTGACATTGATGTCAGTTGACAATGGAGTCATGTCATTGGGAGAATGACGTGATGGACATACCCAATATTTGTAGGACGTAGTCATTACGCCTTTGACTGTGAGATCAACTCTTATTGCTATTCCTGAAAGATACTTTGATTGCATCAAACGTCATGTCTTAAAAGTATGACAATAAAGGTGTCCCTCTCGGGTATCGGAAGGGCGTATGTTGAGACGAGGGATCAAGAGCGGGATTTGCCAGTCCGCATAGCAGGATAGATACTCTAGGGCCCACTCGGTGAGATTATGTCAAATGAGCTTGCAAGCATGTGTCTAGGTCACAAGGACATAATATAATGGACGAGTAGAAGATAGTGTTGTCGGTAACGAGACCAAGCTAGGTATCATGATATCTATGAACGAGTCTCGGACACACCAAGTATCGCCATGGCAAAAGGTTTAAGACTCGACGTCTAGGTTCGAACGACAAAGTTATTTGTTATCTCACAGGGATTAATTCTGGGTATCCAAGGTCCAAGAATTAGTCATTGATCGGAGAGCGCGTCTCGATCATGTCTGGCGAGATCTCGAACCGCTAGGGTAACACACTTAAGGGGAGTCGACAAGTTTACCGGAAGAGAAATTAGAAAAGAGAAAGCACCGGAAAAGTTCCGGGAGAGAATCCGAAGTCGTATCGGAGAACCGAAGATAGTTCGGAGAGTTTCGGAAAAGTTCCGGAAGAGAGGAAATTGTTTATATATGTTAAATTAATGTTAATTAGTGAATTAATATTATTTTAATGAATTTATAATGATTAAATTCGTATTTAAACATGCAGCCCACTAAATGGGCCTTCCCCGGAGGGGAGAAGGCCCATATGGGGGGCCGAACTTCCTCCCAAGGGCCAAACCCACCAAGGGGTGCCGAATGGGCCCTAGGGGCCCATAGGGAGCCGGCCTCCCTCCCCCCTTGTTGGTGCGGTTTGGGGTTTAGTCCCACCTTGCCAATTTAGCAAGGTGGGGTGCCCCCTTTCTCCTATATCTAGTGGGGGAGAGAGCCCCTCTCAAATGAACCTATTTCTCTCCTTCTTTTTCTCCTTGAAACACGTGATTCCCTTGTTGGAGTTGCGCCAAGGAGGAGTTCTCTCCACCATACGCACGCCGCTGTGCTGTTGGTCTTCCGGTCCCAGTCCTCCGCTGCTCGTCCCTGGATCGGAGCCCGGAGGTCGTCGTCTTCACCGTACGTGTGTGAATCCCTGCGAGGTGCCATGCTAGTGGTGCTCGGATGTCTTCTTCCTCTACACGACCTCGAGGTCATCTTCGTCGGCTTCATCGACAATGCTTGTGCGGGAGCGACCTCACCTTTTATTATAGGGTGGAGATCCCTGTATTAATGTGCTAGTCCCTGGATCAAATGCTAGCACCACAGTTTAAGATGTATATCATGCAAAAGTGTCAAATACTTTAATAAATCGCATGATCCAGTGTTACAAATATCTATTACAACTTGCATAACCTGAAAAGGCTAGCAATATACAAAGAGCAGCAGCGGAAAACAGTAGATACAATGAGCCTCATCATCTTCATGTGCCACAGGCAAAGCATGTTGGTTGTAGACTCGAAATCCTATCGAAACCTCACTCGTCGTCTGTCAAATCTGCAAGGTTTAGTTGCAGCCCAGCTATAAAGGGTCAGCACAATTGAATTGTGGTGGCAAGTGATACTATGGTGGATATAAATGGAAAGACTATTACTACATGCATATTTGGCTGGTGGAGCTCAAAGGCTATTGCGTAAAGCAAGTTTTGTCCTACTTTTGATAAACCATTTTTGAAATCATCATCTGAACATTATGAGACACATAACGGACGGATCCGTGTCTCCTACCCGAGTTCACCCATCATGTTTTATTTATGAAATTGGAATGAAGAGATTTTTCAGTAGACAGCCTTGTGTAGTCACTCAATTTGTCCGATGCCGGGGACACGGCTAAAATCTTAGATTTCAACTCTCGAGAGTGTGTGCACTTTCACCATTAGACCCAATCAACCCAAACTATCCTCTACACTCATTTAGTGAGGAGGAAAAGGAGAAGATCGAGACGAGACTTTTCAGATTTTGTTTTCCCATGATCATACTAAGAGATTACCACCGTCCTATCATCCCTACCACCATCAATCTCTTGACCCAGGTCCACATCAACTTACTCCGTCAAGACAGAGCCCATATGACTAATGGTTGCACGGTAAGCGACTAGACGCAGTGCAACATCAAATCTCATAGCCCTGGGTGGCCTTCCACAAGTGAGCAAACTCAGGCCGCCGCAGAACTGGCCCCTGAGTAGCCACTCAACTTGAAACCTCCTCAATCGAACCAATCCGCCCAGGCGGTTAATTAATTTAGTGGAATTTCACTTATAACATCTACCATAAAACAAACATTTTTGCAGCAAGTACTTCCACTAAATTATAATAGGTCACAACTAAGGTGGTCATATGGATATCCTAAAAAGGTTTGCATAGCATAATATATAACAGTAATAAACCTGTCATGCATACTACTGAAAATACTACAATGCAGTAGGTAAAAATAGTAGGTCTTTTATGGTATCACTTGCCTGATGAATGCTGTCGTTTCTCACACACTCTTTGTCACAACGAACGTTGCACTCCGTTCAATCTATACAGTATACAGGGGCATCCAATAAACAAACAATTTAACAAGCACATAACATAAAGAAACAAACAAGCGTAAAAAGGCTTAACAAAGGGTTTGGTCAAGGGTGTCACATAATTCGATATGCAAAAAGAATTAATGTGATTGAGTTAAGGGTTTGCCAATTTGGTCAGGAGATGGTCTTGAAAAAGGTTTACACATGAGGGGTCAAGATGTTTTGAAAACAAATTAAAAAGCAAGGTTTGCAATTTTAAGGTATCTAGCATATTTAAAACATTTACCCAAGTCTATGTTTCAAAAATTAATTTAATCAAATTTGGTTTTGGCACTGTTCACAAGATTACACATCAATTTGGAAAGAAAGGAATTAACACAATTTATATTCGGGGATTTCTTAATTTATCATATCTAAACATTTTAATTCCCAACTTAAATGTTCAAAGTATGAAATAATAACCTAGTTATTTGCAATGGCATATGTTTTAAATTACAATTTTATTAACACCTAATTAACCAAAACATTTATAAACACCTATAAATGTACTAATATCATTTAAAAGGTTTTTAAACAACACTTACATATTAATGTTATGAAATAGATTAATAAACATGGATTTGTGTTTCTCTGTACAAGAACAATTATTTATGACATTTTGCAAAGGAAAAATTTAAATACCTTATTAAAAACTTATACTATGCCAAAATTAATCAAATTAGGTCTCTGATTTTTAAATTCATTTTAATTGTTCAAACATTATTTATACAGTGAATCATTATTCTACATATCTTAAGCTTTCCAAAAATATTTTACTTGTAATTTTTGGACAAAAGAATTTGAATTTATGTCAAATATACTCAAACTATAAATTTGAAAGTTGAATCTATTTAAACTAGTCAAGTTTAAATTCTAACAGGACCAAAAGATTCTACTGGTCAAGGGCTTTAATTTGATATAAAATTTGTCCAATTTGGATGAGTGGTTAAAAAGTTATGATAAATCTAAGTGGCAGGGACTTTTCTATAAAAGAACCAATTAATTTTATTCGGAGTTCAAACAGAAAAACTGGCGGGCCACGTGGCGTTCTGCGATTGGCTGGGCGCGGCTCGGCTCGGCTGAGTCTGAGCCGCGGCTCGGCTCCAATCGATCTGGATCGTCAGATCCAGATCTGACGGATCAAAACAGTCCGTACCGATTCGTTAGGCTAGATCTAATCTGGGTCGCGGGTTTTAGATCGGATGGCTTACCACGCGTTGACCGGAGGTGGCGGCGATGGTGGCCGGAGTTGGAGACGATGGCGGCGCGGCGGCTCGGGCTCGGACGAAATCGACGCTCCGGTGGCTCCCCGGACGCGTGATGATGACGACGACGTTCGGCGCGACGCTGCGATGGCGAAGGAGGCGTCGACGTCGAGCAGCGCGTCCTCGCGCAGCACGGATTCGCGGACTGAGGCGCAGCGGCGCGAATGACCTACGGTTCGAGCACAGACTCCATGATTTGGCGGCGGAAAGGAGCGACGAAGGGATGTCAATGGTGCGCAACGGAAAGGGGAGGAGAAAGAGCAGGGGCTCGACCCGAGGGAGTGGCCCTCCTCGCCGGAAAGAAGGAAATCGCGGCGGCGGTCGAGCGAACTCCGGCGAGCAAAATCGGCAGCCTGGCGGCGTGATTTTGAGTGGAGGGAGAGGGTAAAAAGAGGGCTTTTGTGCGGGAATTAAGGAGGAGATCGTTGGCTTTAAATAGGAAGAAACGACGTATGATTTGGTCGAGTAAAACGTCCGCAATCAATTCGGGAAGAACGTAACGCGTGAGCTGTTCTTCGGGCGTGATTTCCGTCCGCTGCACGTTGAAGACGATGCTGACGTCATCGGTGACGTCAGCAATTTTTCTTTTTTTATTTTTTTTTATTTTTCTTATTTCTTTCATATCTTTTGTTTTAAGTGTCCAAATGAAGTCAAATAAATTTCTAAAAATTCTTAAAAGTCATATCTATGTTTTAAAACAGTTGTGGGCATATTTTGAACATTTTTCAAAAATCATAATTTTAAAATATTGATTAAATACAAATTTGACACATTATGTCAAATTTGAAAACAAGGCTTTAAATAATTTTATTTTTGGCTAAATAAAATTGTAAAAATACAAAACTTATAGAAGTTTGAAATTAAGTTAATTAAACTCATTTTCCAATATTAAAACATTTTTGACTTTAGTACAATATTAAATAACATAACATAAATATTTGAAAAGAAATGGAAAATATAACGCACTCATTTTCAAACCAATAATACTTTTATGCAAAGTTATGTTTGAAAATGATATGCACTATTTGAAACTCTCTAAAATACATTTGGGAAACATTTCATTCTTTATGTTGACTTTATTCATGAAAAACCATCTTACAAATTAGGCATAATTTCAAATAGCTTTAACGCACTTTGCAAATTTGTTTTTGAGTTTAATAAATAGCCAAAAGTTAAATATTCAAAATCAGCTATTTGGAAAGAAAAACATTTTATAAGATGAATGTGTCTTTGAAAAAAATTAAATCATCTTGCCAAAATTATTGGTTTCCATTAAAACTTTTAATATTTTATTTTAATAAAAACGAAAGTTTCAAATTTTAGTGATTTTCAAACATTCCAAAATATTGGGATGTTACACCACCATACGCACGCCGCCGTGCTGTTGGTCTTCCGGTCCCAGTCTTCCGCTGCTCGTCCCTGGATCGGAGCCCGGAGGTCGTCGTCTTCACCGTACGTGTGTGAATCCCTGCGAGGTGCCACGCTAGTGGTGCTCGGAGGTCTTCTTCCTCTACACGACCTCGAGGTCCTCTTCGTCGGCTTCATCGACAACGCTTGTGCGGGAGCGTAATCCCCGCTTTCGGTCTACAAGGGTATGTATATCGATCTCCTCCGTATTACTATATCTGCATAGTATAGATCTTGGCTAGTTTAAGGTTATCGCTGTTCGGAAATTTTTTGTTTTCTTCCTGCGATCCCCTTCACCTGGTGCCAGGAACCAACGTTGAACGCTTGCTTGTTTTTAAGTGAACAAATAGAGAGATGATTTTCTACGTGCATATTGTTATTGCTTGACTTGATCCTTTCACAAAGTTGTCATGAGTGTTGGATGCATTAGATGATTATATTGTTATTCTTGAAGCTTAAATCATCTTTAATATCTACTTTGCACGGTTGATTGTTCTCTAGTATTGATTCATTGAAAGTTTTACTTTGTTCTTCCTACTTGTTTACTCATTACTCATTTGATATCAATATAAACTACAGATTTTATTCATTTGATCTCAATTTACATGCATTACATTATTATATGATCAAGAATGTGTGAAAGCATGTCACTACAGAAATTATTCTTGTTAACGTTTTACCTACTCGGGACGAGTAGAACTAAGCTTGGGGATGCTTGATACGTCTCAAACGTATCTATAATTTCTTACGTTCCATGCTTATATTATACCCATTGCTACATGTTTTATATACACTTTATATGGTTTTTATGCATTTTCTGGGACTAACCTATTAACAAGATGCCACAGTGCCAGTTCCCTGTTTTCTGCTGTTTTTGGTTTCAGAAAAGCTGTTAAGGAAATATTCTAGGAATTGGACGAATAAAATACAAAAGTCCCTATTTTTCTGGGGAGCTTCCAGAACACCGAAGACGAGACGGAGGAGGGCACCGAGGCGCCCACACCTGTTGGTGGTGCGGCCCCACCTCCTGCCTCGCGGCCACGTGGTGTGGGGCCCTCGGTCCTCCACCGCCTTCGCCCTTTCGCCTACTTATACCCCCCGACAGATCAAGACCTAACACCCGAACACTTTTCCACGATACGTTCCAGAGCCGCCGCCGCCGTCAACCCTAGTTCGGGAGGGTTTAGAAGCTCTTCCCGGCACCCTGCCGGAAAGGGGAATCATCACCGGAGGG
Source organism: Poa annua (assembly GCA_026929855.1). Taxonomy (NCBI): domain Eukaryota; kingdom Viridiplantae; phylum Streptophyta; class Magnoliopsida; order Poales; family Poaceae; genus Poa; species Poa annua. Next base: position 62,530,088 of record CM049434.1, read on the forward strand.
CTCTACATCACCATGCCCGCCTCCAGACTGATGCGTGAATAGTTCATCCTTGGACTACGGGTCCATAGCAGTAGCTAGATGGTTGTCTTCTCCTATTGTGCCATCATGTTTAGATCTTGTGAGCTGCCTATCATGATCAAGATCATCTTTATGTAATGCTACATGTTGTGTTTGCTGGGATCCGATGAATAATTGAGTACTGTGTCAGTTGCTTCATAATATATATTGCGAGTGTGTTATTTATGATCTTGCATGCTCTCCGTTACTAGTAGATGCTCTGGCCAAGTAGATGCTTGTGACTCCAAGAGGGGGTATTTATGCTCGATAGTGGGTTCATGTCTCTATTTAATCTGGGGGAGTGACAGCAACCTCTAAGATTGAGATGTATTATTGCTACTAGGGATAAAACAGTAGTTCTTTATCTAAGGATATTTGAGCTACTTACATTACACACTTTACTTAATGCAATAATCTGTTGCTTGCAACTTAATACTGAATGGTGTTGCGGATGCTATCCTGAAGGTGGATTATTAGTCATAGATGCAGTTGGATGACGGTCTATGTATCATGTTGTAATGCCCAAATGAATCTCACACTAGACATCATGACTTGTATATGCATTGTTATGCAGTTCTTTATTCTGTCAATTGCCCAGCTGTAATTTGTTTACCCGCATGTATGCTATTATTATTTATGGAGAGACACCACTAGTGAACTGTGGACCCCGGTCATTTTCTTTAAAACTGATAATACAACCTACTGCAATCCTGTTACTTTCCTTCTCTGCAAACAAACATCATTTTCCACACATACGTTTAATCCTTTGTTACATCAAGCCAGTGACATTGACAACCTCACTGTTAAGTTGGGGCAAAGTATCTTTGTTGTGTTGTGTGCAGGTTCCACGTTCGTGGTTGACACCGGAATTGCGCCCTGCCAAGGTCAACCGCAGCAACCTTCGGAAGAATTGTAGTTTCCTACTGGATTGATAACCTTGGTTTCACAACCGAGGGAAATTTGCTGCTGCACTACTTCATACCTTCCTCTTGGGGTTTCCCAACAACACCACACAGGTGCATCAGCCACCATCAATGACTTCTGTAATGATGATGCGTCCCTCCCAAGGAGATGCTAGTTTGTGCACCTTCTTCTTCTTCGGTCGAAGTACCAAGTCTCCCACCATGAATGACCTTGTGCGCAGCCGGCGACTGTGATAGTTGCAGAGATCTTGTTGGTAAACAGCTGTGCGAGCAAGGGCTGTGCTGCGTGCTTCTTCGAGTAGGTCGACTGAGTTTTCGAGCGACTCGTTCGCATCATCTTCATCGTATACTTCGACTCTAGGAGCACTAAACTTCACCTCTGGAGGGAGCAATGCCTCTGCGCCGTATACCATAAAGAATGGTGTGAATTGAGTCGAGGCGGTTGGAGTTGTGCGCAGGCTCCATAGTACTGCAGGAAGTTCATCGACCCAGGCACCCGCAGCTCGCTTGAGTGGTACCAGCAACCTTTTCTTGATACCCGTGCATACGAGACCGTTGGCCTTTTCGACTTGCCCATTGGACTGTGGATGTGCTACCGATGCATAATTGAGTGTGATATCCTACTCCTTGCAGAAGGAACGAAACTCCTCGGCTGTGAAGTTTGTGCCGTTGTCGGTGATGATGCTATTTGGGACTCCAAAGCGGTACACAATGGATTTTATGAAGTTGACTGCTGTAGCGGCAGTCGAGCTTGTGATTGGGACTGCTTCAATCCACTTCGTGAATTTGTCAACTGCCACCAGTAGGTGAGTATGCCTTCCAGGTGATGATTTTTTGAGTGGTCCCACCATGTCGAGCCCCCATTGGGCAAAAGGCCACGCCAGTGATATGGTTTTTGTCGGCCCAGTGGGATCCAGGGTGTGCAGAGCCCACTCTCCACAGCCCTCGCACGCGGCGGTATCTACGAAATGACTAAGGACCAAGCAGAACGCTTGGAGAGACCCTCGAGAGGAAAAGCCCTCGAGAGAGCTGAAGGGAGCCGCGAAGGCCTGAAGAGGCCCCTCCCGAGGCTGCCCCCCTACAAGGCCCTCTCCCCCCTGGAGAGGGGTCAACGCAAATCCCTCCACAAGGCTTCCCAGGCCCTGTGGAGATACTTCGCTACGAAGCAATCGCCGCAGAGCGCACATGGCCTCTGCCGCGGCTGCAGAGTGACGCGCGCGCCTGCGCGCGGTGACGACGGCGCCGCAGTTGCCATTCTGGTGATGAAAGGAGTCAACAAAGCTGCGCCCTCTGCGCCGGACCACGAAGCTTTCCCCTTGGGTGATAAAGCAGATGGCCGGTGCTACGCTCCAACGACGACGTCACCGTGGGCGCCCCCACTATCTCTGCAGCACCAGCTGGTCGTCCTGCGTGGACGGTGGCTTTTTCTGCGTCAAGAACAGGCTTTACAAGCATGGACCGAGTCCATGGACAGCTCGGCAACGGTGCGCCCCGCTCCTCCGTTCGTCGCCATGTGGGAACCCTTCCGCTGCGCAGGTCGCAAGGAGGAGGCCCGATGTGCCTATATAAGGGGCGGGAGCGCCTCCGCGCCAAAGGATCGAACTCCGAATCAATCCCCGGACGGAATACTACACCCCACCGTAGCTTAGCCTAGCCTAGCAAACTCAAGGAGGAAGAAGACCTCAGCTTCCCTCCTTGAGCTATGCACTGCCGCAAGAGAGCCCTCGGCAAGCTCATTGTACTGTACCCTCTACAGCGCAATACAGACAAGCAGGAGTAGCGGTTTTACCTCCTCCCGAGGGCCGTGAACCTAGGTACGGGCTGGTGTTCATTTCTGTCGTGCTGTCCCTCCTCAGGCTCGACGAGCACCGTCGCCGTGCCGGTTGAGGGTTGTCGACCAACGTGTTCAGTCCCCTTCACGAACTTCTCTTCAGAGAGTGACTATCCCTGTTCCGTGGGAATCAACCCTCGACATTTGGGGCGCCAGGTAGGGGGCTGAGGCGCGTCTTCAACCTTCGACCAACCTCCGCGCCATGGCGGACACCCGCACGACGCGCGCCAACAGGCGCGCAGCTGAGAAGGCTCATACCGAGCCCGGCACCGCTCCCATCCGCGGCCGCCCTCGCACTGCGGAGCGCGCCAACACCGGCCCGCGCGTGGAGGAGCCCGAAAGCGAGGAACACCACGGCGGCCACCGCCGCGGCGACGAGGACTTCTCCGAGCACCACGAGGACGCTGAGTCCTCGCGTCCGTCTCGGCGCCAGAGCGCGTCCTCCCAGGGACGCCCGGAGCCCACGCCACACACCGCGCTTCTCATGGCCCAGGATCTTCTCCGCTACCGGCCTAGCGCAGAGGCCCACGACCAGTGGCTCGACCGCCTCCACCACCTCGTCGACGTCGCGACGACGCGCCCCGCTCCGTCGCGGTCGCTGGTTCACCACTCCGGCCGCGCGGGAACGGCTGCACCGGATGCGCCTCCGCCGCCGCCGGGACCACCTCCAGCTGCAGCGCAGAGGGCTCCCTCTCACGCGTCTTCGCCGCGCGACTGCCAAATCGTGCAGCGCACCGCGCCTGACGCGCGTGTGGGGATGGAGCGCCGGAGAGACCTCCAGAACCGCCTCGTCGAGGAGCTCGGCCAAGCGGGGCAGCAGAACCGCAGGGCTCTCCAGGGTGGAATCACCACGTATGCCACTGGCTGCATGGCCTTCACCCGCGCTCTGCGCCGCGTGGTCTGGCCACAGAAGTTCAGGCTAGCCCTCCCCAAGGGCTTCGACGGGTCAAGCAACCCTCTCGAGTTCCTGCAGCTCTACACCACCTCGATCCAGGCTGCAGGAGGAGACGACAAGGTCATGGCCAACTGGTTCTCCCACGCGCTTAGGGACTCCGCGCTGTCGTGGCTCCTCAACCTGCCCGAAGACTCCATCGACTCCTGGGAGGAGCTCTGCAGGCAGTTCGTCGCCAACTTCAAGGGCACGTACGAGCGCGCGCTCACCCACAACGACATGCACGCTGTGGTGCAGAGGAAGGATGAGACCCTCCGCAAGTACATCCAGCGCTTCAGCCAAGTGCACAACAAGATCCCGAACATCCCTGACACGCAGGTCATTGCCGCCCTCAGAGCTGCAAAGTACCAGCAAGACCTGCGACGCTACCACAGACGCCATGTGCGCTCACGCACTCTTGAGGCGGGCGACCTCGTCCTCAGGCGAATCCTCTCCAGGGAAGGCCTCCACAAGCTCTCGCCGATGTGGGAAGGCCCCTACAGGGTCTCCCACATCGCCAGGCCTGGCGCAGCACACCTTGAGACTGAAGACGGCATCCCCGTCAAGAACCCGTGGAACATCGCACATCTACGCAAGTTCTACCCATGATCATTTTCACGCCAGGCATTTTTTGTCTCTAGAGGGAAGCTCACGGCTTCACCTCCAAGCTTCTCAAAGCTTCTCCTGAGGGTCAGCCCTCCGAGCTCTCCTGCTAACGAGCCACCGCAGGCCGCAGTGAATCTCAGCCACTAATGGGTGGTCCCCATGCCTCGACATGGAAGGAACGTTAGCTTGGCAAACCCAAGTGTAATGAACCATTTTCGTTCCTAAGTGAACTATCCGCTAAGGCGCCATTTCGTTCCTAAGTGAACTATGCGCTACGGCGCCGTTGTGTAATATTTCGATGGCAAGTTTACTTTCGTCATTTACTTTTCCATGTGCGCTTATATTCTTCCCATGCGCACCTCGCGAGCGGGGGCTGAGTACGGTTCCTGTGCCTCAAGAGCACCCCAGCAGCACTGCAAAACCCAAGAGATCCGAGCTCTGGCTAAAGAGCATGCTCCCGGATACACGCCACCTCTCCAAAGGACCTTGGTACTCTCTCTCCTCGAGAGATACCCATGAGGAAACCTATAAGCGCGCATGAGTCCTTACTACCATGCTCTAGCGTTTGGGTTCGCCTCTCTAACATTCACAGGGAACAAGAGTCTCTCCAAGCTTGTGGAGGAAAAACTCGGCCCCTGGAGGAAAACGCTGCGCCAAGGGAATCCTACGTAGAGCGAAAGCCTCGCGAAGCTAACTTCCCTGCTCACACCAAGAGAATCTCTTCATCTCTCTCACGAGCACTCCTCGTCTCTCAAGCGTTTTCTTCTCCTTCACTCTCCATGAACTGCTTGCACGTCAAAGGGGGGCCCTTGAGCATCGCGCCTCGAGGACTCCTACCTCTCTAAGCCTTAAACTCACCCCGGCCTTGCCGAGTCATTGCTCGAGCATACCGCAGCGGCGGAGTCATAGCGCGAGGAGAAGGGTCCTAGCGACGCAGAGCGAAAAAGGGCATGGAGTTGAGGAAAGAGGCCCTCGAGGGGCACACACACAAACTTAGCAGTACATGCTTAAAATTATGCTGTTACAAGCTATGGAGCAAAAGTCTTTAAGACAAATATCCCTACGGCGCTACAAGCGCATTACATTCCAGGAGGAAGTCAGGCAGAAGCCCCGTCGTCGTCCTCCTCGGGCCCTTCTTCTCCAGGCTCGCCCTCCTCGTCGTCGCCCTCCTCGCCATCATCATCCTCCGCCGCGGCCCGCTTGAAGCGGCTGCAGAAGTCATCGACTTGGTCGCGGACCGAGTTGGAGATCCTCCTGAAGGAGATATGCCCTAGAGGCACTTAATAAATATAGTTTATTCGTCATATCTCAATTGTTCATTATATGTTTTATACCATGCTATAACTGTATTAAGCGGAAACATTAATAAACGTGTGGTAGATAAACAACCAGGTCCCTAGTAGCCTCTATCTAACTAGTTCATTGGGCAATTGATGATCGAGGTTTCCCGATCATGTGACATTTATGTCAGTTGACAATGGAGTCATGTCATTGGGAGAATGACGTGATGGACATACCCAATATTTGTAGGACGTAGTCATTACGCCTTTGACCGTGAGATCTACTCTTATTGCTATTCCTGGTAGACACTTTGATTGCATCAAACGTCATATCTTACATAGTGTGACAATAAAGGTGTCCCTCTCGGGTGTCAGAAAGGAGTATGTTGAGACGGGGGGTCAAGAGCGGGATTTGCCAGTCCGCATAGCAAGATAGATACTCTAGGGTCCACTCGGTGAGATTATGTCAAACGAGCTTGCAAGCGTGTGACTAGGTCACCAGGACATAATATCATGGACGAGTAGAAGTTAGCAGTGTCGGTAACGAGATCAAGCTGGGTATGGAGATATCCATGAACGAGTCTCGGACACGCTAAGTATCGCATGGCAAAAGGTTTAAGACTCAAACGTCTAGGTTCGAAAGGTAAAGTATTCGTTATCTCGCAGGGATTAATTCTGGGTATCCTCGATCCACGAATTAGTCATTGATCGGAGAGGAGTCTCGATCATGTCTGGTGAGATAATCGAACCGCTAGGGTAACACACTTAAGGGGAGTCGACATTTAGACCGGAAGAGAAAATAGGAAAAGAGAGCACCGGGAACGTCCCGGGAAAGTTCCGATGGAGATCGGGCAGCGACGAAATAGTTTTCGGAGCCGGAATAAATTATGTAATATGTATTTAATATTAACTAGGCAACCTGGCGCGGCAAAATGCCGCGCCCTGTAGATTGATTATGTCAACTTAACGACGGGTTGGTCTGTAAGTTTATGTGGATGGTGTAATCTATTTAAATCGTGTAACGTGAGAAATTGTTATGTTTTATGTGATGAATATTTAGTTATGCCAAGGGTTATTTAACTTTGTGAGCAGCGGTAGGCATAGGTGAGTTGAAACATATTTGCGTTAGCCATTTTTGGCCATGCTTACATGCTACAACCGGCTTATCTTACACACTGTCCAAAATATTTTTCTTTTTCCATTTCATAAGTTACACCTGGCCACTCGATCAAGCCTGCTTAATTGTCTCATATCAGTTCATTAGCTTTTTTGGAGTGGCATATTTTCGAGAACGTCATGCATGTACAGTTTCCGACCCAACATTCTGTGATCAGTCTTTATTAACGGATCAGAACCGAGCAATTCCTGCAGGAGTAAACGATTTTTATCGAAAGGAGGAACTTATTACAACTAATCAGAGTTTGTGCAAGGCGCGGCGGGGATAATAGCACACGAAACACCACTTGTCAACTCACCCCTACTAAACCGATGTAAACTGTGAGCGAAAGAATTCATATCTCGCTTAATTTGGGTAATCTTATTTGGCAAGCACACAACATGTCAAGTACTATATATGCTGCTGATCATGATCTATCTCCATAAGAATAATAAATAAGTTGAACCACCTCTAGTTGTAGGCATTTCAAATTTGCAGAATAGTCCTTTTCTTAACCTATTGCATCACCATAGAAAGACCTTCCACAAGCTAACCCTTGGCCTCCGAAGCCCTAACACAAGCCAGCATATATCTCCAAACTGATATTACAATCCTTCTCTTTGGATCCCTAGCCAGAACACCAAAAGTAAAGATAGTAGTTAATCGGATCAAAGTTTCTATCAGCATAACTAACAGCCAACCAGATGGAGGTAGCCCCTATGCATCTTAACAACCGAACATACATGAACGTGTTTGGGCATAGAAGTAATTAAAGCATCAATCTTTCCTTGCCTCTTATGGGCCATTCAGAAAAACTTGCAGGTAGGCAATGAGTATAAAAACTGTAAAAACATGACATGCTCACCCCATTTCCAAAATATGTTGCCTTAGCACCTTTTTCTGGACGGTCCAGACCAGCTTTTTTTTTATGATGGATGTAATGTTTTGAGGAACTTGTTGGACTCGTCTAGAGGAACCGGGAGACGTCCAGATTTTAGTATTAATCAAGTGAGATTGAATTGTGGTATGAAATAGAGGTATGTACAGTTTACAACCAGGCATACATTTGGAAACCTTTCATTTCTTATTAAATAAAAAATTCAGTATGTCGCAAAGAATAGATGCCCACGGGTCGTACTGAATTGTATTTAGAACAACAGTCACTCTGTAACATATGGTAGCCAAAACTCCATGTCACAATTTGGAAGACATAATTGCATTGTATGATATATCCACAATTACATGCTAGAGTACCTATAAAATAGCCAATATGTTGTCCTCTTCAATATCATATATTCAACTAAGAAATATAAGGAGTGTTCAAGATAGGAGTACAGCAAAAAGTATGTCATACACACCTTCTAAAACTTGTGATCTAACTTCTGAAGATCAGATGGAGGAATCATGTCACACATACAACTTTATCATGCGGATTAGTATTCCACTCTATGGTAACATACTAACATGCATGCATATGGAGTCATCAGAAAACTGGACCATATGCTTTAGAGAACAGACAATTAATTTCGACCCTCCTCTGAAAATGCTAAGTTGTTTCTGCTTTGTGTTCAAGATAGAAGTACAGCAAAAAGTATGTCATACACACCTTCTAAAACTTCTTATCTAACTTCTGAAGATCAGATGGAGGAATCATGTCACACATACAACTTCATCATGCGGATTAGTATTCCACTCTATGGTAACATACTAACATGCATGCATATGGAGTCATCAGAAAACTGGACCATATGCTTTAGAGAACAGACAATTAATTTCGACCCTCCTCTGAAAATTCTAAGTTGTTTCTGCTTTCTGAACTTGCCAATCCTAGCATAGCCTCAGCGTTTTTTTCCCAGACTAAAACGAATTTCAGGCCATTTATGCTGCGGTACTACCGAAAAAATACCCGCGTACGCGCAATTTTTATAAATTTCAGGCCATTTATGCTTCAATACTACCGAGAAAATACTCACATACACGCAATTTCTTATAAAATATTCCAAAATCCATGTAGTGCTCCTTAACAACAATTGTTTTAATTTAGTAACTTTTATTATAGTTTGTTTCTAATTTTCTTAATATTTAAACTTTATTGCACACATTCAATTTACCACATGTTTCTCTCCCAGTTCAGTTACTATGAGAGAATATGAGGATATATTAATCGTCAGGTTACGGTAATATGTGCTTGTCTCCGAAAAGAAGGATAAAAGGAGAGATTACTGAATCATAGTAGCAGGCCATACTATTGTTGTCAGCTTTTATCTTTGCCTGTTCATCTACATTCTCTTTAGCCGATGGGAGAGAATTAACTGTTTGATCAGTTTGCAGGAGCATATAGCTAAAGTCACCCCATAATGGTTAGCCTCTAGGTAACCAATACCACGTACCAAAAAATGTAGTGTAACTACAGAATCAAAAACTGAAATATGTTCCTGTGCTGCTTGCAAATCGACCTCACCTTCTCCTGCCTTCTAATTTGACCTCTCCAGCAATATCCTCTAGTCCTTTTCTGTGGATTCAGATACACAGTATATAAAAACTACAGCTATAAGCTACATAAACCAAAGGCAAGATTATATCAAACATTATGTTAACTAAGGAATTCATGTTTGTAAGCTTAGCTCGAAGGCATGATTCTAGAAGGCATAGTACAATGTAACTCGTAAAACTGGAAACACCATCCTACAATATATAACATTACTCGTAGGATCTAATTTTAGTTATGTATTAGGATCAGATAAATGGTTCAGGAGGTAGCCTACACAATTAAAATGAGGGCCTCTACGGCAGACAATAAAATTCAAATTACATCGTAAGGGCTGAACCATGTAGAGCTTTGTTTACCTAACGGAGTTCAGTCTTGTTGTGGCTATTGAGGTTGGTCTTAGGATCCAGATCCAGCTGCATATAAGAAAGTTAGACCTGTAACTTATAATTGGTATAGTATTACAAAATAAACATAATATATAATAATTGGTATAGAAGATATAGTAAAGATGCAACTCAAACTATATAGATCCTTCAGCTAGTATCGTAACTACAGGAAAATTGGTACTTATAATTGGCTTCAGCCAATTTCATGCCTCCACGGATGAGATAATTCAACAGATTGCGAGGAAGATATTGAGAGAACAATAATGAATCCAATTTCAAGAAGCAGAGGGAGAGACAACAATAATAAATCCAATTTCAAGAAGCAGAGGGGAGAGATGCTCACAGAGAACACGGTAACCAAAGGACTTGGTCGCAAGCACATCACTTACATTACCTTTTATGTCAGAGGCCCAACCACACTACTCCTCTAAGTAACAGGGATGAGAAGAATGCACCTTCAGGCCATCCCCTATGTGAAATCCTGCAAGAAACAAAGAGATTGGATCGACCAAAGCAAAAATTGTTCTTTACTACAGAATTTAGGAAAGCATAAACACGTTTCAAAAAATTCTGTCAACAAACATGAGGAAGTAAATAAAAAAGATCTATTAATTTCACATTCCATGGGAGGCCTATTCATCCAAAGTTTCGAATGTAATGTCCATCCAACATTGAAATAGAAAAAAAACGTCAAGGAGTTTGTCAAGATAAGGAAAGCATGTCCCATAGGTAAAATAATGAAATAGAAAAGAAAACAGAGATAAATAGACGAATGGTTGACAAACTTTTCCTCTGACCACAACGGTCGTGGCCGTGAGCAGGCAGCGAGTCGGCGAGCTCATCTTCTTCTGTAGTACAGAACCTGAACCTGAAACATGCAACACCATTAGGTAAAACCGTATGGCTCAGCTCAAAATATTGATTATCTAGAAAAACGGTTGATGCAAGATGAGAATGAGGAATATTACTGGACCAAGATTTAAGCAAATCTTAGGAAGCCTTTGATCTGAAACACGGACCTTTAATTCTGCAATTACATACTTGTCATGACAAACATTTAATGGTGGTCCATCAGATGTAGCGACAACATGGTTATAATACTAAGAATCTTGTATATTGACCTGCAGAGCATAGAAACAGGAATAAGTGTAGACATATCCTAACCCAAATCATATTCAAATAACAGTTCATCTAACATAAATGAGAAATAAAGAAAGTATTTTGACCTGGGGCTTGAACCATCAATCCGGCCATGGATCATTGTACACAGTGTTACCTCATTCAAAATTCACGACGTTGCAAAGCTGTAAATGGAGGTAACTATCAATAAGATGCAGGTTGATGAACCTGCAGAGCAAGAACAACAATAGAGTACCAATGATGCATCCATATATAAGTAAAAATGAACATAAAGTGGTGTCTTCAACTGATAGAAAGAAATTAACTACTGCTATTTCTTGTCAATAAGATACATGGAAGAACTCATCCGATCTAAATATGGAACTGTACAAAACGATGAAACAAAATGAAGGGCATAGGCAGGTTGTTGCCTATACAACACAAAGGGGCATAGAGAGAGATGCACCTGAGATCAAGCGGCGCTGCTTTGCCATGGGGAGAGGTCGTAGAACAGAGGAGGATGGATGGCGGCGGAGATAAAGAGAAGGCAAATGACGGGCCGCCGGGCTCCTGGCAAGAGGCGGAGAAAACAGGCAAAAGCGCTACTGACCAACCCTGTTTTGTTTCCTGTTGAACCACCACGCGGAGACCATCCCTGCAACAATACGATAGGCTGATAGCACCGAGGTTGGCAGTGAGAGAAGAAGGGGCTGAGAGGAGGGCGGAGCAGCGATGCTACATAGACTGCAAACAGCCGAACAGTGGCGGTGAAGTACCGTGATGGTGGCGGAGCTCACCTGTTGTCGTCGTCGTCTCCACGCCGACGCCGCCGCCGCTCCATCCGTTGTCTCCTCCCTCAAGGCCATGCGCCGCCTCCTCTTCTCCCCGGCTGCCGCCACCTCGCCATCGCTACCGGCCACCGTGCTGCGGCCCTTCGTCGACGTCCTGCGTTCCGAGGAGCCAAGGAGAACGGAGCTTAGTGGCTCGTCGGCGGCGGCGTCGGGGTGGAGGCGGTCACGTCGGCTAGTAGCTGGGATGGGGAAAATGGGGATGATTGAGATTTAGGGTTACGGTCTAGTATTATATACTGGAGGGCCGATTCGCGAATAGCAACAAATGCGAGGGTCTTTGTGCAAAACAGCCACGCGGACCGTCAGATCTGCCATGGATGGCGCGGATCAAGGCGGACGGTGGAGCAGCAGCTCGCCTCATACGTGTCGACTAATGATTGGAAGAAACTCGCAAATGAACAGTAAGCTGGCGATGAACAGTAGCGACCCTGGGAGCTTTTATATATAGTAGGATTAGTGTAATTAATAGTTAAATATATTTTTATTTAATTTTTCCTGCATTTGTAAAGGCAAAAATCTCTAAATTGGCCTTTTTGGGCAAAAGGGCCCATGAGGGGGGAGGAGTCCCCCCAAGGGGAGAGGGCTGGTTCGGCCGGCCTAGGTGGGCCACATGGGGCCCACCTAGGGCCGGCGCACCTAGCTAGGTCGGCCAGGGCTGGTGTGGGATTAGTCCCACACCGCCCGGCTGGCGAGGTTGGGTGCTCCCATCCCCCTTTATATAGAGGGGCACCCCTGGCCTTTGAAACACAACACCAATTCTCTCTCTCTCCTTGGATCCCGTGACTCCCTTGTTTGGAGTTGCGCCGAGGATAAGTTTTCTCCACCATACGCACGCCACCGTGCTGCTGGTCTTCCGGTCCCAGTCTTCCGCTGCTCGTCCCTGGATCGGGCCCGGAGTTCGTCGGCTTCACCGTATGTGTATAACGCCCTGCGAGGTGCCACGCTAGTGGTGCTGGAGGTCTGCTTCCTCTACATGGCCTCGAGGTCGTCGTCGGTTTCATCGACATCGCCGCGTCATCGTCTTCTTCGTCGCGCCAAGTTCTCCGCGACCTTGAGGTCGGCTACGGCGTCTACGTCAGCAACGCTTGTGCGGGAGCGTAATCCCCGCTTTTCGGTCTACAAGGGTATGTTTACCGATCTCCTCCGTATTACTATATCTGCATAGTATAGATCCTGGCTAGTTTAAGGTTATCGCTGTTAGGAAAATTTTTGTTTTCTGCCTGCGATCCTCTTCAGTGTTATCAGAGCCGATCTATGCGTAGATATAGCTGTACGCTAGCTTCACCCGTGTTTATCACGGGGACATCGTTCTTATTATTTGCTACCCTCTCGCGTGGACTTGCACTGCCGGCAGTATTGAGTTGATGAAGCGGCCCGGACCGACCTTACGCTTACGCTTACGCGAGACTGGTTCCACAACTGACATACGGCTGGTTCCGTATATGTGGCTGGCGGGTGTCTGTCTCTCTCTCTTTAGTTGGCTTTGCATTTTCAATGGAGGGCCCGAAAGGGATGAATAAATATGCAATTATTTGATCGTTGTTGTGGTCATAGGTTCGTAGGTATGAAGCGGTTCTATTTACGACAGCCCCAAGCCACGTAAAATATGCAAAAGATAAAGTAGAAGCGTCTAACTTTATTTTGCAGGGGCAATGTGATATGGTCAAGTTAGGTTTATTAAATTGTTTATAAACTGTGGGCGCGAAGGAGACCATCGGCGCAAGGACCATATCACGTCGCATTACATATTGATGTTTTAAGTGCATCTTATATTGTGTGTATAATATAGTATATATTAGTCACACGGCGGTTGTAATATAAGATGATCCCTCCAAAATACCATTTGTGTTCTCCCTTCGACGTGCACCACCAAGAAAGTTCTACGTTATGAGGCAGGCCGTGACGATCGGGTGTCAGACATATCGTCGTTCGCATACAGTGGGTGTAAGCCATGTTGCACGCGCATTTACGTTGAAGGTTATTATGGCGAGCCTAGCATGTACGGACATGGCCTCGGAACAAGGTGACCGAAAGGTTAAGCATGAGTCACAAAGTTGTTGTGATTGACATGTCGATGTCTACCTTTGAAGTTATGTTGTCGGCTCTGATGATGAGGGGTTGCATAATGGATGAGGATCGTGTAATCACTAAAACGATTAGAGGGATATTCGTTTTGAGTGGGAGTTCTGGTAGTTTTATTTTATTAAAACTTGAACCCTATTTTATAATGAACAAAGTCTTTATGTTTTGCAAAACCTTTGTAGATATTAACCAGTGTAATAGCCTTCTTTGAAAATTAGGCGCAATCCTGCGATTGACAAACTTAAAAAGTTGGGTCCAAACTTCATAGTTTTATACTTTAGCTTGAGGATACTCCTTGTTTAAACCATTAGCTCTTTGTGATACAATACCCGCTAGGAGATAAACCCGGAGATTCCGCTAACAAAAGGATAATTTGGATTATCAAGTTTTTGTGCGGATAATATCATCATAGTCCAGTGTATGCTGTGATCTCTGCCATAGAGCAATGACGGTGGGTACGAGTTGTTAGATCGCGAACATATGAGATGATCGCTAAACTCGGGATACACCTAAAGTTGGGTTGATAAAGTTTAACAGTATGTTGACTGTTTTCCTTCTCAACCAAGATGGAAGAGAATACACGCATTGAAGGAGCACGTGGCAGTCATAATTGATGACACTGGTCATACTCGATGACATTGGTCATATTTGATGACATTGAGACGCCTCGCTCAGCTCGATCACTGGATGACAGACGACGTTGCCAGGTGCAAATGATTTGTCATAGACTATGTCATACAAGGGGAATCGTTCACCTTCATGGTTCTTGATTGCGTTGGAAGAATCAAAAAGATGAAATAGATCGCCGGAAGTCATCAATGATGATGGGGTATATATGATATACACGTTATGAATGTTTTACCTAAGCAAGTACTCGCGGTAGTGACTAAGTTTTTGATACTAGTCATGTTTTATGAAAAACCAGATTTACTGCTTGAGTAGCTTGGAAGGATGAGGCGACAATGTGTGTTGATGATGGCAGACAAAATGTTGTGATGGCCATAGACACTCTCCCTCTACATCTACCATTTGAATAAATTCTTTTATGATCGCCTATTAGTATGATCGTTATAAGTGTGTCTTCTCTAGCAAGACAATTGTTCATATATGTTAGTGACAAAATCGTTGTCCTATATTTATGAAGTAATGATCATAAGCCGATTTGAATTTAGATGGTAGAAGCTCCCACATTCATAATATTAATGCCAAAGGATACAAACTTAATAAAGACACCACATTCGTGTGGCACTACCGTTTTAAGTCATGTCAATGTTATAGTCAATGAACAAGCTCCATACGGATGGATCTACAAGTCTTTAGATTTGATCTTCTGACACTTGCAAGATAACTAAGACACCGTTTTCGGAAAGCGGTCATATGACTTATTGATAATCATGCATATAGATGTATGTAGATCAATGAAGTAATTAACGTGTAGTGGAGACCTTTATTTCGTAATCTTCAATGAACGTTTGAGTATAACTTGTTGAGAATCATGCATGTGGGTGTATGTGAATCAATGAAGTACTTTAACGTATAGTGTAAGTCTTTGTTTCCTAGACTTCATGAATATTCCGAGTAGATATACGGATATCCGCTTAGGAAATGTTGGTCTGAAGATTTTGATTCGATCAAACAATTTCAGAATAAAGTAGGAAAATAAATTTAATAAGAAAATCAAATTCCTGCGATACAGATCGAGGAAATAAAGATTGAGTTATAATGTTGGCATATCATTGGAAGACTTGTGAGAAGAGTTCCACAAATTACGTCGCATGGAATACCATAGTTAGGACGTCGTAATCGCACCCTATCGGATAGTGTGTGGTAAATAAATCTCTTACCGAATTATTGTGATCATTGGAGCAGTATGGTAGAAACATAACATTCACGTTAGATAATAGGGAAACCATTTAAATCCATGGAGACAATACCATATGAGTGATGGCATGGCTTTTAGCCTAGATTGTCGTTTCAGCATTTTAGTGTTTCGATGTGATCAAACCTAAAATGGATAAATCTTTGTAGTGTACCGTACCTAAAGAATGAGTTGGGTACATGTCTCACGACATACGCAAAACCGTTGCCGGAATACGCCTTGCAAAAGAAATAGTTTCTTATCCAAGGGTATAAGTGGGAAAGAAAGTAGAGCAAGACGAAGTTAATGAACTTTCTCTCCAGACATCAGAGTGGCGCAACGGAAAGTGTTTCCGGTGTCATGCTCCTCAACTTCAAAGAAGCTGATGATAAAGATCATGATGCTCTGAGCTCATAATGAGAACGTAGGCGTACGAGGTTGTGTTCCACACTGTGTGGTACGACAATCTTGTTACGAAGATCATATTAATGGAATATGACAGACCTACGAACTACGAAGAAGAGATGGTAGACCTAAGTCCGAGAAATGGCAATGAGTCATATATGATCCGAGATAAAATCCATGTACGATTACCAGGTAATGACTTGGGAGATCTTCTTGATGGCATCTAGGCTGTTAATAGAATATGGAATTTTATGGGAGAGTAGACACTGATAAGGATCGATTTGTCGTAAAACAGTTCCGACAAATTCAAAAGTTGACCACAACGAGATTTTGTCTCAAGTGGCGAAGCCTAAATCTATTCGGGGTCGTTTAGCAATTACTATAATTTCAAATTGAGAAATTGATAGATGGATAAGGAAACCATGTTTCTTAATGGTATCATTAAGAAAGAGTTGTAATTAGTACAATGAAATGGTTTGGTGATCCTGAGGATGCTAAATATGTATGCAAACTTCAGCCGTCCATTCATGGGCTGAAGCAAGCATATCGGAGCTGGAATCTTCACTTTGATGATGTGATCAAAGGATTTTGGAGTTGTCCAAAATAGTTGAAGAAACTTGCATTTGCAAAGAAGTGAGTGGGAGCTAAGTAGCTTTTCTTGATCTTATATGTGAATGGCATATTTGAGTGGGAGCTAAAAGAAATTCCTTGGTCTTATATACGGATGACGTATTTAAGTGGGAGCTAAGTGTCATTCCTGATTTTATGTAACGACATATTGAGAATGATACAGATCCTCTAGCAAATTATAAAGGATTATTTAAGTGATTAAATTTCCTATGAATGAAGTTAGGAGTATTAGGCATCCGATCTATAATTGTATAGATCAAAAGGGGCTTAATAACATTAGGTCGGAATATTTTCCTAAGTTAAGATTCTGAAGTGTTTCAGAATAGAACAAGTGAAGAAAAAGGTTCTTACTTGTATGACTAGGTAAAATATTAAGTTTATCTTGGCATTTTCAGTGATAGAAAATGATGTTCGACATTCTCTATGCCTCAGACATAGATTCTATCAGACTGAAAGCTCGACTTGGTGTGACCCAAGTTCTTGGTTGAAGAACGGGTTCTAGAGTGATCCTTGTGTGGATCAATGAACAAACGTTAAGTATATTCTTTAGTGTCTGTGAGAACTAAAGATATGTTTTCTGGTAAAGGGTAAGAGTGGAAAGACAACTTACCGTAAAACGGTTACGATGATGCAAGTTATGACACTGACCCATAAGACTAGAAATCTTATATAGGAGATGTCCTTCGTTTTGAAGAAAGACATGGTTAGCTTGCGAAGTTGCATATGAATGCACTATCGCATAATCTACATAATAGGTATAGAAATATATGGCAACTTCAGAAGTAGCAAGTGTGATTGGACTGAGTCTCACTCCATCGACTAAGATATATTTCGCCGTCATCGTAAGATGTGGGATGATGTCAAACTGGTTGACATAGAAGTGTTGCAAAGCACATACAGATCTCAATGTGTGAGATCTGTTGACTGTATTCCTCTTCCACGAAGCAAGCATGCACCAAGTTGCTATGGGTGTTGAGCTTTTACCAAGTTGTAAACTAGATTAAGTGTTACTCTAGTGCAAGTGGGAGACTGAAGGAGATATGCCCTAGAGGCACTTAATAAATATAGTTTATTCGTCATATCTCAATTGTTCATTATATGTTTTATACCATGCTATAACTGTATTAAGCGGAAACATTAATACACGTGTGGTAGATAAACAACCAGGTCCCTAGTAGCCTCTATCTAACTAGTTCATTGGGCAATTGATGATCGAGGTTTCCCGATCATGTGACATTTATGTCAGTTGACAATGGAGTCATGTCATTGGGAGAATGACGTGATGGACATACCCAATATTTGTAGGACGTAGTCATTACGCCTTTGACCGTGAGATCTACTCTTATTGCTATTCCTGGTAGACACTTTGATTGCATCAAACGTCATATCTTACATAGTGTGACAATAAAGGTGTCCCTCTCGGGTGTCGGAAAGGAGTATGTTGAGACGGGGGGTCAAGAGCGGGATTTGCCAGTCCGCATAGCAAGATAGATACTCTATGGCCCACTCGGTGAGATTATTTCAAACGAACTTGCAAGCGTGTGACTAGGTCACCAGGACATAATATCATGGACGAGTAGAAGTTAGCACTGTCGGTAACGAGATCAAGCTGGGTATGGAGATATCCATGAACGAGTCTCGGACACGCTAAGTATCGCATGGCAAAAGGTTTAAGACTCAGACGTCTAGGTTCGAAAGGTAAAGTATTCGTTATCTCGCAGGGATTAATTTTGGGTATCCTCGGTCCACGAATTAGTCATTGATCGGAGAGGAGTCTCGATCATGTCTGGTGAGATAATCGAACCGCTAGGGTAACACACTTAAGGGGAGTCGACATTTAGACCGGAAGAGAAAATAGGAAAACAGAGCACCGGGAACGTCTCGGGAAAGTTCCGATGGAGATCGGGCAGCGACGAAATAGTTTTCGGAGCCGGAATAAATTATGTAATATGTATTTAATATTAATTAGCGTAATTAATAGTTAAATATATTTTTATTTAATTTTTCCTGAATTTTTAAAGGCAAAAATCTCTAAATGGGCCTTTTTGGGCAAAAGGGCCCATGAGGGGGGGAGGAGTCCCCCCAAGGGGAGAGGGCTGGTTTGGCCGGCCTAGGTGGGCCACATGGGGCCCACCTAGGGCCGGCGCACCTAGCTAGGTCGGCCAGGGCTGGTGTGGGATTAGTCCCACACCGCCCGGCTGGCGAGGTTGGCTGCTCCCATCCCCCTTTATATAGAGGGGCACCCCTGGCCTTTGAAACACAACACCAATTCTCTCTCTCTCTCTCCTTGGATCCCGTGACTCCCTTGTTTGGATTTGCGCCGAGGATAAGTTTTCTCCACCATACGCACGCCGCCGTGCTGCTGGTCTTCCGGTCCCAGTCTTCCGCTGCTCGTCCCTGGATCGGGCCCGGAGTTCGTCGGCTTCACCGTATGTGTGTAACGCCCTGCGAGGTGCCACGCTAGTGGTGCTGGAGGTCTGCTTCTTCTACACGGCCTCGAGGTCGTCGTCGGTTTCATCGACATCGCCGCGTCATCGTCTTCTTCGTCGCGCCAAGTTCTCCGCGACCTTGAGGTCGGCTACGGCGTCTACGTCAGCAACGCTTGTGCGGGAGCGTAATCCCCGCTTTTCGGTCTACAAGGGTATGTATACCGATCTCCTCCGTATTACTATATCTGCATAGTATAGATCCTGGCTAGTTTAAGGTTATCGCTGTTAGGAAAAATTTTGTTTTCTGCCTGCGATCCCCTTCACCTCCACCCTTCCTCTCCCTCGAGAGGCTCGGTCACCGTGGAGTAGTCGAAGCCAGGATGGAGGCGCTGGAGGTTGGCGAAGATGCGGTCGACCGCTACCGCCAGGAGTTGGCGGCATTCCTCCTCGACGACGTCGTGGAGCTCCGCGGCAGGGCCCTCGAGCGCCGCGAAAAGCTGCTCGAAGTAGGCGACGTACGCGGCGGCGGCGGAGTTGGCCTGAATGGGGACGGGCGGCGCCTCCGCTCCCAGCTTCGCGGCGAGCTCGTTGCCCTGAGCCACTTAGGACTGGAACATGCGCCCCCGCTGCTGCGAAATCACCCGCGCCGCCTGAGCGCTCTCGACAGCTTCCACCGCCTTCTCCACAGCAGGGCCCACCTGCTGGTTCATCTCCTCCATGTCCGCCATGAGGGAGGCGAGGTCCTGCGCCGCGAGCTCGCGAGCCTCTTCGGCGGCGCGGCGGCGGTCCGCTTCGCGCCTCACCCGGGCATTCAGGATGGCATTCTCCTTCTCCAGCTCGCGGATCCGGGCGTTGTCCTCCACGCATTTCTTCTTCAAGCGGTTCTCCTGCTTCGTGAACCTCTCATTGTAGTCTCGGGAGACGGCGGCGCGTTACTCCTTCTCCCGCTCCTGGAACTTCTTCGCCACCTCCTCCTTCCGCTCAGCAAGCCTCGCGTTGAAGCGTTCCACGTTCACCTTGTGGGCGGCCACCTCGCGTTCGTGCTTGCCGAGTGCCACGGCCAGGTTCTCTTCGCGGGCCTCGAGGGCCGCGCGCTGCCCCGACAGCTCCTGCTCCGCCAGCGCCAGCTGCTCGTCACGCCGGCGCACGTTGCCCTCGTGCTCGCCCAGACTCTGCCCCCTGGCTTCCAAGCTCGCGCGGACCCCCTCCAGGGAGGTCCGCACGGTCTCAGAGTCGGTGAGGATCTTGGCCTCGAGCTGGACAAGCTCACGGTGCTTGTCCGCCAGCGAGTGCTCCATGGCCTCCCGCTCTGCCCTGGCCGCGGCCAAGTCTTCTGCCGCTGCCCGACGCTCGGCCTTCAAGGGCTGCAGGAGCTCTTCGGCTTCGCGCGCGGCGCCCTCGTGGACCTCTTCGGCAAAGCACCGAGCCTCCTCACGCTCTGCCTGCAGGGCCTGGTCGCTTCGCCGGCGATCCTCCACGGCTGCGTGGAAGGCGGCCCAAGCCTCCGCAAGCTCGTCCCGCTGCCGGGCGAGCTCCCCGTCCTCGAGGGCGAGGTGGGCCTCCAGCCCCTCCAGGGACTCCCGCACCAGGCGGAAGGCAACGTCGCGGCGTCCCTTGCTCCAGTCCCAGCTGCTGAGGACGAGGGCTTGCGATGCCCCGCGCGGCGCGGAGGCCCCTGCATCTGTGTCCAGCTTGGAAGAGGAAGCCTCTGTGGGATTCCCCGCAGCCTCGCGAGCCTGGGGGCGTGGCGGTGACATCTCCACTTCGGCGTCCGCGCCCCGCGCGCCGGTGTCTTCACCCCCGAGCGGCACCTCGTCACGAGATTCAGGGGCAGGAGAGGCCTGCCCCGTAGCCGCGTTCTCCGCCTCCGCTGCAGGGCTCGGTGGAGGCGGAGGAAGGTTCTCCCCTTCCGTCTCGCCGGCCTTCGGCGGGCTCTGGGTCGGGGCCGAGTCTGGCACGGCCCCCTGCCGCGCTGGAGGGGTGGCAGCGCGAGGCGGCGTAGGCTCCTTCTCCACCTGCTCCACAGGGCGCTCTTCCTCCGGGGGAGGCGCTGTCGCCTCCGCCTGAGGCGCGTCCTCCTGAGGGCCTGTAGGGACCTCCTCCGCAGGCCTCGAGGCCTCGTCTGCTGCGGTTTTTGGCGCGGCCTCCGGCGCGGTTTTCTTCACATCCGCCGCCTTGCGAAGCCTTCGGCGCTTCGCAGGCGCCGGGTCGCTAGCAGAGAACAAGAAGACTTATCAGAAGGGAGTACACAAGCAAAGATTGAAGAAGAAAAACAAAGTTAAGAACACTTACCCAATCTTCTTGGCGCGGGTGTCAACCCACGCCATGCCAGACGAACGCCAAGAAGGCGTGGTCCGGGCTCCTGATCCCTCAGGAGCCGTCTCCACTTTTCTCTTGAGGGGAGCACTCGGGGGCTCCCCGGCAGGCCTGTCATGGGCCGCCTTGGTCCGAGGCTCCTGTCACCCCGCCTCGGCCGCCTCGTCGTCGCTGGACGAGAGATCGAAGACCTCCTCGGTAGGGGGCGCGGCCTTTGACGAGCTCGCCCCACCTGCTGAGGGGATCGCCCCTGCCGCCGCGCCGCCTTGCTCGGCGTCTGATGCGTAGGGCGACTCCGCGTCGTCTGGCCCCTTCGCCACGGGCATGGGCCCCTCTTCTTCCTCCTCCCCCGCCAGGCCTAGCGGGGTGAATGTGGGCATCTGTTCCAGAATCGCTAGGCGCGGAGCCAGGTTCATCTGATGAAGAGGCCTCAGCTCCGCAGCAACCGCCACGGGCACGTCGGGGTTGATGAAGAGGCCGCCCATGATGGTGGCGACGACGGCGGGGCGATGGTCGCAGGCGTGGAGTCGCATCGGGTCCGTGAGCCCCGAGTACATCCACATTGGCTTCTCTGGAGCGGGGCGACCTAACAGCTTGCTCAACTCGAACAGGTCCTTCTCGAACATCAACTTGCCGTCCTTCTCAAGCTGAACGAACTCGGTGAAATGGATCGCCATCTACAATTTTTAGTCAAATTTTTAAGTTAGTGAGATGACAAGTGTATCAAAATTTTAAATGTAGTGAGGCAACAAGTGAGCAAAATTTTAAGTTTAATAGAATGACGAGTGTGCCAAAAAAAATTTAAGGATACAAGGGAAAACGTAATATTTTGTGAGAGTAGAATTTTGCATAAGTGAGAGGATTAGAGATAAGCATTTTTCGAAAATACTTCATTCCTTTATTTTTTTTAGAATTTAACTTTTGTAACACCTTCCTAGCGACCATGCTAATCTAAGGCTCCTAAAGTCGAGATGGCTCTGATACCAGCTCTGTGGGGACCCCGGACTAGCTGTCCGAAATACCCGATTATGCTTAACACAACGATCCCGTGATCAGTCTGTCGTTGCACATAATCCGAACTGAATACCAAAGTTTACATCCATTACAATACCGTATTAAAGTCTTACATAAACGGTCCTTTAGACCAAGTCTTACATAGGTGCCTTCATGGGCCAAACCAAAATAATCAGCGGAAATTACGGCGTAGTAGACATCATATCCTAACAACGACCCGACAGGCAGTCGACTTATGAAGATCCCTAGTTCGCATAGAAGTCGCCATACTCCTCCTTGGCGTAGTGCTCCTCCATGTCTGGCTACGACAATAGCCAGGGTCGAAACCATTATGAGTACATTTGATTGTACTCGCAAACTACTCCAACATGAGTATGCACTAGTCTCATTTTAATTTCATACTTTTATTTATTTAAAACATCTCTATATCTTTGTTGAAGAAGGTAAGAAGAATTTTATAACTATCCTTAACATAATGTCCCATTTTATTAGTTTCTCCAAAACTCCTCCTTTTTCTGTCCATAACCCGTCAGGGTTTATGGTCTCCAACAACCTCATACCGATCCGTTGGTATAGGTGTATGGAACATTCTCGACTTCCTTTTCCTTTTAAAACTCAAATCTTTTCAAAACTTGCACATGGTCAAAGTAGGGTCTCTCAACTGTCCATATCCAAGGACTCGGCTATTCGAATAGTTTTACACTCTGCAGAGGTAGCACGCTTTTCCCACATCCATCCGGTAACTCATCGTGTCAGCCACGTCCCGCCATACAAGGTGTATGCGAAGTTGAGACACCGATCCTAGTCTGTCCTTTGCTCATGCTAGTATAGGACCCTGCCCATATGATACTTTCCATCAACACTTAACCCAGCCCGTCGGGATCTAAGTGTGAGGACTCATAGTTTTGTCTGGCGGTGTATAGGGGACATCCTTCTATCCTCCTCCTTATCTTTTCATAGAGTTTGAGTGAGGACCCAGGTCAGGGGTAGTTCATCAAACCATCCCCTCATGCATTGTAACAGCCCTACTTTTGGAACCGTAAATTTTGAACCAAATTTTCACTTTTTGCATTCCATTCATGCATCATGGCATCATGTGTTCTAGTGGTTAATTTGAAACTAAGTAATGAAAACAAATGATGACCAAATGAAAACAAGGGCACCACTTAAACTCAATCCTTGCAATTCAAATTTGCTTGACTTGACAAATACAAATACAAATAACAAATCCATATTTGTCAAGGAAATTCCAAGGGTTCCCAAATAATATTTTGGACTTGCTAAATAATCCCAAAGGAGTATAAATTTGAATTAACCAAAAATTGCCTATACAGCTCCCTATTTTAATTCCCAAGCAAATGGACTCCCAATGACCTCATTTTTCTTGGAGTGCTGGCTAAAGGTGCATGGAGTATGTACAAAAATTGGCATCATTTTTAGAAGTGGAGAAGTGCCTCAAATAATTCAAACACAGCACTGGTTTTTAAAAACAGAACAGAAAAGGGCTTGATCGTAAATAAGAAATAGCAGCCGAGGTTTTTTTTGCAAAATTGCCGTCTTCTTCCTGTAGCGACCGCGGGCGACGACCAGCTCGTGCTCGAGCCGCGCCAGCTCGTCGCCAAGCCCTCCCCTGCCCTCTGCTGCACGCCTCGAAGAGGATAAGGGCACCACCGAGGCGTCTCTCTCTCTCTCCCCCCGATATTTTTCCGTGCTCCCTCTCCTTTCTTCTCTCTGCCATGGCCGAGCCGTAGCTGAGCTCCGCCGCCGCATCGCCACCGTTCTAGGCCGCCCAGAGCAGATCGAGCGGGCGCATTGTCTCCGCCGCGACCACCTCTTCCTCCCCGAGCAAGGAATCGACACGGGGCGCAGCAAATCGTCGGGAAGGACTCGTCTTCTTCCGCTCCGGCCGCCGGACTCCGAGCAAGCGCGCGACCTCCTTCGACCTTCTCCATCACCGCTGCGAGTACCCACGCGTCGAGGGTGAGCTGGCGCACCTCCTGGACACCTCCTTCCTCTCCATCTCCCTCTGGTTCGTCGCTTAGCCGTCGATCCCGTCGTAGCCGTAGCACGCCGCCGCCGCAGCTCGTCGCCGGAGCACTTCCCGGCGACCATTTGGCCCGTAGCCCCGCCACGAGGCTCCACGCACTCGTGCGCGTCGAACGCGTTCACCTGCATGCCCCCTAGCGCCGTAGAACCGCACGCCCGTGCGCCTCGCCGCCGGCGTTCACCGCTGCCTCGCGCGCCGTCGCAGTGCCCCGTCTCCACCTCAAAACCCCACGCGCCTGTATTCTAACACTAGCACCGCACCAGCCCGGTGGCTAGCACGCCGCGCCAGCGCAGCTCGCGCGCGTCGCGAGTTCGATTCCCGGCCGGCGCGGGATTTATTTTTCCCTCGCACTGACAGGCGGGTCCCGCCCGTCAGCGGCACAGTGGCCCGCGCTGCTGCGTCAGCGCCACCGTGGCCACCGGCCCCACTGGTCAGTGGCACGGGCTAGCCCAGCCCCGCGTGCAAATAGTTTTTGGACGTTTTTCTGGAAAATGGTATAAAAAGACAGAAACTCGAATAAGTTTGTAAATTCAATATCTTTTCGAATACTTGTCCAAATATTGCAAATAAGATACCAAAATGTTCAGAAAAATAAATGGAGTCTATTGGTGTAACTCACATTTCCCATTAATTTAGTTTAACTACGGTTTTATTGGAATAAGTAAAAATGCAGAAATAAAATGGATTTAGGAAATTTCATATCTCTAGAAATAATGATCCAAAAATAGAGTTTGATATACCAAAATGTTCAGCAACACATATACCTCTTGTTCCACCTTTTTCCCATCTTGGATAATTAGTTCTAGCGTTGTTAAAAATGAATTACTAAAATGGCAGCACTAAATCCAATATTGAAATACAATAGCTTCTTATTGGTTAATCAGAAAAATGTGTTTACATATTTCAAAATGCTCACAGAATTATGAGGTATCCAGTAGCCTCATTCCTCATGCATGTTTACCTAAATGATAGCACAGGAGAACATAAAAATAAATGTGGAGCTATATTCTCTCTTGTTAAATAATTATTATGCACCCCATTTAAAAGTGCTAGATTTGTTATAGTAGTTCAGTGCATTAAAATGTCATGCCATCATGTGCTTGTGCATTGCATATGATTTGCATGTATTGATTGTGCTCTTTCCGGTGTTTTGATGCATCGTTAGATCAAGGACTCGGGGTCTCACCACAATACCCCGACGACCAGTATTACCAGCCTGCTGATCAAGGCAAGCGTAACCCCCCCCCCCCCCCCCCCCCTCTGAGCATATATCATCCTATGTTTCCGCAAGTATTTTCTCCACTATAATATTGCATGCGGTTCCAAATGTCAAATTTGTTGGATTAGAGTATCCTATAGTTGCATTAGGATCCCGATGCCATTACCTGTTTCCCTCCTATTATCCCTAGGTTTGTATTGTTGGCCTGAGATAAATAACTATGCTATGTTGTTGCTTAGCCATGCTTAGTTAAATGTTTATTCGTCCGATGGTTATTCATGTTGGGAACAGTCGTGGAAATGATCGGATGATGGTGGAGAGAATGTGGTGACGGATAATAAATTACTAAAGGCGGGGATGAGAGGCCACGGGGATGTGGTGGGTTGTCTCGTTCTCGCCGCCTAAGTGCGAGTTCTCCCCTTCGAGCCAAGTTGAGCGTGCAACCATGCGTGGGCATATGGAACCTCGTCGACCGACTAACTTGTGGCGGGCTAGCCGAGGGTCCTCTAGTTTGGCTTTCCATTTGCGCGTGTGTTGAGATGGTGGCCAAGACTGAGATGAGGATGGTGGTGTTTAGGAAAATGAGTGGCCGCGGGCCAGGGTGCTGGAGTCACTGAACCTGTCCTACCGCCACTGATGATCCTGGGTTAGTCCTAAGCGAGGTAAAGGTCGTAGCCGCTCCCACCCAGCCGGCTTTCCCCGGAAGAGAGCTAATGTACAGGCAATGGGTCGGACGGTACGCATGGATAAGTAGCTGGGAGGCCCTAGGGAGCCTGGCGACTTTCACATTGTACACCCCTGCAGGGATAAATCTTTTCGAAAAGCCGTGTCCACGGTTAAGGACGACTTGGTGACGGATTCAGAGACCATAGAATAACTTGAACGGAATGATTAAAATTGAGTACTAAAGGTACTACTTAGTAAGGCAAGGACGACTTCCTCGAGGGTGATTCGGGGAGGTGCCTTCGGAGCACAGGTACAATGTTGATGGTGGTTGATGATGAGAAAGGTGATCAAAGAAAAGAGTTACTTCTTACCTCTCTTCGAAAATATTCTGCTTAGTCGATGCCATGGAATAGGTGTTATTAAATAAAATCAGCTTTAAGCAAAACAGCCATAAAACCTTTAGAGCCTCATCGAGCTAAAGCTCTGTATTAATCTTGCAGAGTTCGTCGAACTCAACCTTGTTTAATTTGTTTCAGAGGATGACTTCACCGACCTCGAAGGTGGGTTCTTTGTGGACGTCGACGAGTAGTCTGGGGTTCCCAGGTGGCCGCTTGGGACATCCCGGAACAGCTGGCGCTGGATGTTTATCTGTAGGCCTCTTAGGCCATAATTTGGATCTTGTTGTTTAGAACAACTTAATTCACTTTCGCTTGATGTACTGTTGGGTCTGTGACCTCTGGTTGTAACATTTGCTATCTTTCTCTATTATAAGAGTTGAACTATAATGATTTTAGTCATAGAGTCTGTGATGTGCCAGGTGTTCGGTGTCTTGATCTCTTTATTATACATTGAGGGCTATGCTTTGGATATGGCATGATCGAAGGGTTGTGTGGCCGATGATCCATGCCGAGCACGCCTGCCGATGTTTACTCGGCCTGGGAGTGGTAACCCCAGTAACCTTCGATTATGTAGCATGACCACCGACACATAGCATCATTGTATAATTGCGGGGTCGGGGCATTACATGCATAACGGAGTCATCTCCGTAGATGAGGTATCCCCTACTAATATGAGCAAACTATATGACCAAGCCCTTTCCCATATGTGGGTAAATGTGGTCGCACAGGGTATTGGCTGATTGACGTAAGTACAAAGACACAATGTGCGTTTTATCAAAACCACCATTCTCCTTTTCTCCACTTCAACACCAACATCTCGGTGCTTCATAGCCACACAGGGTTTTCAAGGGGTTTTGAATAAAACAATCTTTATTTTTCCCATCCTATAATTTATCTTATATTTCTACATAGGGTGGTAAAATAATTTCCATATACTTTTTGAAAAGGGCTTTTAGAAAATCTTTGCCTTAAGAGTAAATCCTGTTATAAGAATGGATGCATGCATTAGGGTGCAAGCTCAGAGAGTAGCTTGCCTTGCTCGGCAAAGTGATCTTGGTCTTGATCTTCGGGTTCCACGAACTCTTCTTCCTCGATAAATCCAACAACGTTCTCGTCTAATTCACAATCAAACAAATACAAACAATCACTAACCTACTCAATCAACTTCACAACAATACAATTTTAAATGCTCTAAATAGCCACTTCATACATCAAGCAACACAATTTGGTTTCAATTTAATTGAATTAACCATTATTTAATTATGTCTTAATTATGGCAGAAACTAGTTGAACATGTTTAATTACATATCGCAAGTTCTGTTGGTCACAAAAATACAAACTAAATTTCTACAGAAAGCTACTGATGTGTAGAAGACAACACAATTGGATTTGGGTCAATTGGAGTTACCAAACTCCCTACATAATGGTTTTAATCCAGAAGCTTAATAATCAAGTTTTAGCTACTAATTAAGTTCTGTTGATCTAAAAATTAAATCCTCTTAGGGGTAACTAGCCATGACTAAATGTAATCCAATAAAATTGGTCTTAACTCATTTGGCCTAACAGAGTATCAGAAACAAACAAGTTTAGATTTTAAACCTTTTGTGGTATTTTTAATACTACATTTTTATTATTTATCCAAATGAGGTGAAACCACTTGGGTTGGTTAGACAATTTTATAAGCTTTTCAGAACATTTTGATTTGATTTATTTGGAGTTATAAATCTCGATATATTGAATTTCAAAGTTTGAATCCAGTACTGGAATTTTCAGAAAACTAAATTAGAAAAGAATGCTGTTATGGATAATCTTGAGAATCCTGACGGGTGGGGTCCACTCGTCAGTGACTCAACCGAAACGGTGCGCGCGCTAGGAAATGTTTAAAACGCTGACAGCGGGGTCCACTGGTTAGCGACTTAACGCGCGAAACGGTACGCTGCCGTGGATCTAAGATCCAACGGCCGAGGATTGAGCACGCCGGCGACGACCTAAAATGGGCGGCGCCGTGGCTCCGGCGACGGCGAGGTCGACGGTTTGCTCACCTAGGGGGCTCGGGGAGATGCGCGGGTGATGCAGATCGACGGCGGCGACTCGGGGAAGATCGCGGGACGAGCGGCGCTTCCTGGGACGGCTCCAATCGACGGCGGCGAGCAGTTCCTCCTCCGCGGCCGTGCTCCAATTCCGGCGAGGCTCCTGCGTCGCTCCTGGGCACGAATCAGAGGGGAAAAGGGGCGGGTGAGCGAGGCGGTAATGGTGAAGGGGGTGCGGGTCAGAGAGAAGAGAAAGGGAGGGCAACACGGCTCGGCCGTGGTCGTCGTCTACCTCGGGCACGGCGAGCTCGAGGGTGGCCACGGGCGGCTGTGGCTTCGTGGCTTCGGCTCCGCCCTCCTGGCGGTGCACGAGAGGGGGTGGTGGAGCAAGGGAGAGGCGGGGGTGTGGTGTGGAGGAAATGGGAGGGCGCGGGGGCGCTTATAAGGCCGAGGTCCGGCGCACGGTGGACGGGGTGCTGGGGCGGTCCAGAGGGTGCTAGGGCTCGCCATAGGGGGCGGTGAAGTGCGGCGAAGGTGTCGGGGTGCAGAGGGGCAAGGATGGCGCGTGGAGGCGAGCGGTGCGTGCTCGGGTGGGGGGCGGCCGTGGCAAGCGCTCGGGCGGCGCACGACGTGCACTGCGCGTCGCGGGGGCTGCGGGTGCGGGCTGCTGCTGGACGCTCTGCTGCGCTGAGAGGGAGCAGGGAGGTGAGGGAGAGGGGGGGGGCCTGGCGCGGCCAGCACGGCTCGACACCATCGTGGCAACAGTGCCGACCACGGCGACGTGCGCGCGGCTGCTGTCCCCTGCGTCCCTCCTCGACCCCGGCCCGATTCCTCCGTTCCCGTGAGCGCGGTGAGGTGAGTGGAGCGAGGCAAATCGAAGGGAGGCAGTGGCTTGCACCAATTCGGTCGAAATCGATCGAATCGATCAAGGACTTGGGGCGGTTGAGGATGAACTGGGTGATGATCACCATGTGTTCGATGAAATGCTTGAACCAAAAATAATTTCCAATTTTTGAATTTTATTTTCATAATTTGCTTCACACATGTTTGTCAAGATTTGTTATGCTATTTGATTATTTGTTGGGCAAGTGCAACATAGCACATTTTGTGGTTTGAATAGGATAAATAAAGAAATAGAATTTAAATTTAGGTTTTTGAAATTAATATTTGGAGAGGGAAAAGTTGTGGGAATAAAATGGGAGTGTTCATATTATCACTCCACTGAATTTGGTTTGAAAGAAAATGAATTTCCTACTTTGAGAAATAGTGTGACATTTGTCACATTGTTTTTATTGTTTTATGTTTTGTTTTGTTTATTTTCTTTTCTTCAAGTTTTTAATTAGAGCTAACAACCAACACATTCACAAGAAATAATTATCACAAGCAACAATATGAAATCAACACATATTAATTCATAAAAAGTTTTTGTTGGCCCACATTTTTGATATAATAATACTGATTATTATTTTGGGATGTTACAGATCCTTCCCCCCTTAAAATAAATCTCGTCCCGAGATTTGCTAGGTTTGGGCACTAAAGAGGTTTGGGAATTCGCTTCTAAGATAGTCTTCGCGTTCCCAAGTTGCTTCATCTTCTGAGTCGTTAGTCCACTGGACTTTGTAGAACTTGATTGCGCGTCTTCGGGTAAGACGAACATCTTCGTCGAGAATCTTGATGGGTCTCTCACGATAAGTCAGATCTTGATTCAGGCTGGTCAGGAACTTCAAGACATTTCCGGAGCAAGGAAATGTGGAAGACATCGTGATAATCTGCTAACTCTTGGGGCAGCTCTAGTTGATAAGACACTTCTCCTCGACGAGCAATGATCTTAAAGGGTCCAATATACCTTGGCGCTAATTTTCCTTTGACATGGAAACGCTGCATTCCTTTAAGGGGTGTCACTCGGAGATAGACATAATCTCCGACACTAAAAGTGACATCACGACGCTTGGGATCAGCGTAACTCTTCTGGCGGGATTGGGCAGTTTTAAGACGCTCACGGATAAGTTGAACTTGTTCTTCAGCCTCACGGAGGGTATCTGGTCCAAACAATTTGCCTTCTCCGGTGTCGGACCAATTCAAGGGCGTACGACACTTCCTGCCGTAAAGGGCTTCAAAAGGGGCCATTTGCAAACTAGACTGGTAACTATTGTTGTAGGAGAACTCTGCAAATGGAAGACAATCTTCCCACTTGGATCCATAGGATAGAACACACGCGCGAAGCATGTCCTCTAATATCTGGTTCACTCGCTCAGTTTGGCCTCCGGTCTGGGGATGATAAGCTGTGCTAAACACTAACTTGGTTCCGAGGGCTTCGTGTAGGGCTTTCCAGAACCTCGAGGTGAACTGTGTGCCTCTATCCGATACAATCTTCTTAGGCACACCATGCAGGCTTACTATTCTGGAAATATACAGGTCTGCTAACTGATTTCCCCGATAGGTGGTATTGACGGGAATGAAATGGGCAACCTTGGTCAGTCTATCAACGATGACCCAAATTGAGTCATGGCCTCGGTTGGATCTTGGAAGTCCGGTGATAAAATCCATTCCAATTTCATCCCACTTCTACTCGGGAATTTTCAAGGGTTGGAGCAATCCAGCGGGTCGCTGATGTTCAGACTTGACTCGCTGACAGATATCACACTTGGCTACAAAAACACCAATCTCTCGCTTCATTCCGTGCCACCAAAATCTTTCACGAAGGTCTTGGTATATTTTGGTTCCGCCGGGGTGGATTGAATAGGGGGTCTCGTGGGCTTCCTTTAGGATTAACTCCTTAAGTTCCGTGATATTGGGGACACAGATACGACCATTGAATCTCAACACTCCTTCAGCATCTTCGGTAAAACCGGGCGCTTTACCGAGAGAAATCTTCTTTTTAATTCCTTCTATGCTCTCATGACCTTTTTGGGCTTCCTTGATTTGATCTATCAGGGTTGGGGCTAACTCTAAATTGGCGAGATAACCGCGGCTAACAAGCTCTAGTCCAAACTCTTTGAACTCTTTGAACAAGGCTGGCTGTTCGGCTTGGATCAAGGCATTCAGGGTGCAGGGTTTGCGACTAAGGGCATCGGCAACTACATTAGCCTTTTCGGGGTGATAATGGATACCAATATCATAATCTTTGATTAATTCCATCCACCTTCTCTGTCGCAGATTCAACTCCTTCTGGGTGAAGATATACTTCAAGCTCTTATGATCCGTATAGATCTCGCAACGATGTCCCGCAAGATAGGGACGCCACGTCTTCAGAGCAAGAACAACAGCGGCTAACTCCAGGTCATGGGTTGGGTAGTTCTCTTCATGCGGTCGCAACTGCCGGGACAGATGCGACACCACCTTGCCTTCTTGCATCAGAACGCAACCAAGTCCGAGGCGTGATGCATCGCAATACACGTCGAAACTCTTGGTGACGTCTGGCATAATCAGGACGGGGGTTGAGGTCAGTCTCTTCTTTAATTCCTGGAAACTCTCTTCACACTTCTGAGTCCATTCAAACTTCTTGTCCTTTTTCAGCAGTTGGGTCAGGGGTTTGGCTATACTGGAGAATCCTTCAACGAACTTGCGGTAGTAACCCGCCAGTCCGAGAAAGCTTCGGATTTCAGTCACACTAGTTGGGGCTTTCCAGTCCACAATGGCTTGGATCTTCTCTAGGTCAACAGAAATTCCTCCCGCAGACACAACATGTCCGAGAAATGCCACTTCACTGAGCCAAAACTCACACTTGCTAATCTTGGCATACAATTGGTGCTCTCGGAGGGTTGCTAAAACTAGACGCAGGTGTTCAGCATGCTCTTCTTCGGTTTTGGAGTAAATAAGGATGTCATCGAGAAAAACTACCACGAACTTGTCAAGATACTCCATGAAGATCTTGTTCATGAGATTCATGAAATAGGCTGGGGCATTGGTCAGACCAAAGGACATTACGGTGTATTCAAACAAACCGTAGCGGGTGGTGAAGGCGGTCTTGGGAATGTCTGTCTCTCGGATTTTCAACTGATGATATCCTGTCCGAAGATCGATCTTGGAAAAGACTCGGGCTCCGTTCATCTGATCAAACAGATCCTCGATCTTTGGAAGGGGATACTTGTTTTTGATGGTCACGTCGTTTAACTTGCGATAATCCACACACAGGCGTGTGGTACCGTCTCTCTTGTCCACAAAAATAATGGGTGATCCCCAAGGTGAAGCGCTTGGGCGAATAAGTCCTTTGCTGAGCATATCAGCTAACTGCTTCTTCAATTCAACCAATTCTTCCGGATTCATCCGATAAGGCCTTTGGGATATAGGGGTTGTTCCTGGGATAAGTTCAATGATGAACTCAATATCCCGGTCTGGCGGCATACCAGGCAATTCTTCAGGGAAAACATCTCGGAACAGGTGAACAACACGGATCTCATCTAGGGTGGGTCGAGCTATGCTCTCATGGCATCCTGGTTGGGGTCGACTGGTTTCTGACACATACTCCACTTCTACTCCTTTGTCGGTGGTGAGGGATACAGCTCTTCTGGCGCAGTCAATTCGACCACGGTACTTGGCTAGCCAATTCATACCCAGTATAACATCTATACCTTGGGTTCCTAGAATGATTAAGTCGACTAGAAACTTTTCTCCTTTGATCTCAAGGGAAACGTCAGGGCAAAACGACTTGGTATTTATGGTGGATTCTGGGATTTGGATGACCATGGGTTTGGGTAAGAGGTTTCCGACTAAACCTCCCTTAGCAACAAATTCTTGGGTAACAAAGGAATGGGTAGCACCAGAATCAAACAGAACAGTTGCAGGTACTGAGTTGACAAGGAACGTACCCAGCACAACATCTGGCGCATCCATGGCCTCTTCAGCATTGATGTGGTGCAGACGTCCCTTGGCAACAGCAACATTTCCGCGGGGTGCGGGGTTCTTGCCATTTCCTTTACGGCCTTGGCCATTGTTCGGTGCCTGTGCATCGGGGCGTGGACCATTCTTCTTAGGATTGGGGCATTCTCTGGAGTAGTGACCCTTAGTGCCGCAATCAAAGCAGACAACATTGGCATTGCGGTTGAAGTTGTTAGAGTTCCCTCCGGGACGGGTGTTGTTATTGGGGCGGTTGAAGTTGTTTGGGTTGTTTGGGCGATTAGGGTAATTGGGGCGTGGAGTTTGTGGTGGTCGATAGGCTGGCTTGGGGTTTTGTGGAAAGATGCGAGGCTTCTGGTTGCTCGAACCTTCCTGGGCACTCATTCTCCTCTTACGACCTTCAAACATAGACTTGCGCTTGGTCTCCAGCTGGATGGCTTTGTCCACAAGTGACTCCAAATCAACAAAGTCATGGATAACCAAAGCACACTGCAACTCATCATGAAGTCCATTCATGAAACGCTCCATCTTCTTCCTCTCGGTGTCGGTGTCATCAGGAGCATACCGAGACAAGTCAGTGAACTCATCCAGATAACCGACCACATCTCTACTTCCCTGCCGCAACTTGCGGAATTCATCCTTCTTCCTCTCAATGAGTCCGCCGGGAATGTGCTTCTTGCGGAACTTCTCCTGGAACTCGGCCCAGTTGATAACATGACCAGCTTGCTGGAGAGCCTTGGTAGCTTCCCACCAAGACCGTGCAGGTCCTGCAAGATAGTGGGTTGCATACAGCACTTTCTCAGGTTCTCCCACGGCTGCAACTTCCAGGTTGTTGTTAATGGTGCGAAGCCAATCATCGGCCTCTAGTGGGTGAAGTCCCTTGGAATAGGTGGGTGGGTTGGTCTTCTGAAAATCGCTCAAAGTGGACCGCTGATTCCCTTTGCCATTGCCATTGCCATTGTTGTTGTTGTTGTTATGGGCGGCAGCGATCTGCTGCAGGGCAGCGAGATGAGCTTGACGCTCCGCCCGGGAAGCTTGGCGTTCCTCCATGATAAGCGCAAGGAGTTGGGCGGTGGTTGGTTCCGGTGGTGGTGGTGGTCCTCCATCCGTGTTGGAGCGACGAGTGTCCACCATCCTGAAGCACACCGGTATAAGGGGCAAGGCAAAAGGTTTTGACCAAGGGAAAAGGTTGGTTTCGCATAGTGGTTAATTAATTAAGGATTATATGAAAAATATTTTACACAGATTAACAAGACTGACACACTTATATAGCACAACCATCACATCAAGAGTTCACCACATCAAGCTTACAACATTGCCCTTCAGCTAATGTACATAGTACAAGGTTTCCAAAAGAACCACTACTTCGACTCGACTAGCGATAGGGGGTCAACCTAATCCTGCGGTAGTACTCAAGTCACTCGCCTACTAAGGTGGAACCTCAGGCTCTGCTGCGTCAGCGTCTGACTGGTAGGGTGGCTCCTCCGGGTCCTCCTCCTCGTCATCGAGAACTGCCTCGAGTGGCTCCTCCTCCTCGTCCTCTAGCTCCTCCTCGTCATCCTCCTGCTCATAGTCCATTTCCTCCAGGTAGTCGTCATCGTCACTGAGGAAAGCGTTGTTCTCCTTACGGAGATCCTCGCCCTCCTCCTCCATCTCATTGGTACGGTGCTCCAGATCCTCGATCATCTCGTCCTGCTCTGCCATCTTCTTGCGGAGCTTCGCTATGGTCTTCCTCAGCTGGGTCCTCTTCTTGAGAAGAGCGACCTTCTCCTCCTTCAGCTGCGCCTCACGCTCGCGACTCTCCTTGAGCGAGATGCGCTCAAAGCGAGACCGAAGTCTAGCGCACATCAGATCCTCCTGTGTGCAAAAGAGCATAATCTCCATGTCCAGGATATACTCGCCGAACGTCGGGTGTAGAGGGGACCGAATAGGGTGTCCATCATCGGTGCGCCTCCCGTAGAACTGGAAACGAGAGTTCACCAACTCCGCCTTGTGCTCCTCACAAAGTCGGGCTAGCATCCGCTGCATGGCACGACACAGTCCGTCGTCCCAGTGGACGTCCATGGTGGTAAAGATGAGTGTCCTAGATCCGGGGGACTTGATGTTCCCGCGAACAGACGCCTCGACCAACCAAGACAGGTTCCCGTTGCCGAGAGTGTCCACCTGGGCTCCCTTAAACTCTGGAGCGGGGCGACCTAACAGCTTGCTCAACTCGAACAGGTCCTTCTCGAACATCAACTTGCCGTCCTTCTCAAGCTGAACGAACTCGGTGAAATGGATCGCCATCTACAATTTTTAGTCAAATTTTTAAGTTAGTGAGATGACAAGTGTATCAAAATTTTAAATGTAGTGAGGCAACAAGTGAGCAAAATTTTAAGTTTAATAGAATGACGAGTGTGCCAAATTTTTTTTAAGGATACAAGGGAAAACGTAATATTTAGTGAGAGTAGAATTTTGCATAAGTGAGAGGATTAGAGATAAGCATTTTTCGAAAATACTTCATTCCTTTATTTTTTTTAGAATTTAACTTTTGTAACACCTTCCTAGCGACCATGCTAATCTAAGGCTCCTAAAGTCGAGATGGCTCTGATACCAGCTCTGTGGGGACCCCGGACTAGCTGTCCGAAATACCCGATTATGCTTAACACAACGATCCCGTGATCCGTCTGTCGTTGCACATAATCCGAACTGAATACCAAAGTTTACATCCATTACAATACCGTATTAAAGTCTTACATAAACGGTCCTTTAGACCAAGTCTTACATAGGTGCCTTCATGGGCCAAACCAAAATAATCAGCGGAAATTACGGCGTAGTAGACATCATATCCTAACAACGACCCGACAAGCAGTCGACTTATGAAGATCCCTAGTTCGCATAGAAGTCGCCATACTCCTCCTTGGCGTAGTGCTCCTCCATGTCTGGCTACGACAATAGCCAGGGTCGAAACCATTATGAGTACATTTGATTGTACTCGCAAACTACTCCAACATGAGTATGCACTAGTCTCATTTTAATTTCATACTTTTATTTATTTAAAACATCTCTATATCTTTGTTGAAGAAGGTAAGAAGAATTTTATAACTATCCTTAACATAATGTCCCATTTTATTAGTTTCTCCAAAACTCCTCCTTTTTCTGTCCATAACCCGTCAGGGTTTATGGTCTCCAACAACCTCATACCGATCCATTGGTATAGGTGTATGGAACATTCTCCACTTCCTTTTCCTTTTAAAACTCAAATCTTTTCAAAACTTGCACATGGTCAAAGTAGGGTCTCTCAACTGTCCATATCCGAGGACTCGGCTATTCGAATAGTTTTACACTCTGCAGAGGTAGCACGCTTTTCCCACATCCATCCGGTAACTCATCGTGTCAGCCACGTCCCGCCATACAAGGTGTATGCGAAGTTGAGACACCGATCCTAGTCTGTCCTTTGCTCATGCTAGTATAGGACCCTGCCCATATGATACTTTCCATCAACACTTAACCCAGCCCGTCGGGATCTAAGTGTGAGGACTCATAGTTTTGTCTGGCGGTGTATAGGGGACATCCTTCTATCCTCCTCCTTATCTTTTCATAGAGTTTGAGTGAGGACCCAGGTCAGGGGTAGTTCATCGAACCATCCCCTCATGTATAACGGAGTCATCTCCGTAGATGAGGTATCCCCTACTAATATGAGCAAACTATATGACCAAGCCCTTTCCCATATGTGGGTAAATGTGGTCGCACAGGGTATTGGCTGATTGACGTAAGTACAAAGACACAATGTGCGTTTTATCAAAACCACCATTCTCCTTTTCTCCACTTCAACACCAACATCTCGGTGCTTCATAGCCACACAGGGTTTTCAAGGGGTTTTGAATAAAACAATCTTTATTTTTCCCATCCTATAATTTATCTTATATTTCTACATAGGGTGGTAAAATAATTTCCATATACTTTTTGAAAAGGGCTTTTAGAAAATCTTTGCCTTAAAAGTAAATCCTGTTATAAGAATGGATGCATGCATTAGGGTGCAAGCTCAGAGAGTAGCTTGCCTTGCTCGGCAAAGTGATCTTGGTCCTGATCTTCGGGTTCCACGAACTCTTCTTCCTCGATAAATCCAACAACGTTCTCGTCTAATTCACAATCAAACAAATACAAACAATCACTAACCTACTCAATCAACTTCACAACAATACAATTTTAAATGCTCTAAATAGCCACTTCATACATCAAGCAACACAATTTGGTTTCAATTTAATTGAATTAACCATTATTTAATTATGTCTTAATTATGGCAGAAACTAGTTGAACATGTTTAATTACATATCTCAAGTTCTGTTGGTCACAAAAATACAAACTAAATTTCTACAGAAAGCTACTGATGTGTAGAAGACAACACAATTGGATTTGGGTCAATTGGAGTTACCAAACTCCCTACATAATGGTTTTAATCCAGAAGCTTAATAATCAAGTTTTAGCTACTAATTAAGTTCTGTTGATCTAAAAATTAAATCCTCTTAGGCGTAACTAGCCATGACTAAATGTAATCCAATAAAATTGGTCTTAACTCATTTGGCCTAACAGAGTATCAGAAACAAACAAGTTTAGATTTTAAACCTTTTGTGGTATTTTTAATACTACATTTTTATTATTTATCCAAATGAGGTGAAACCACTTGGGTTGGTTAGACAATTTTATCAGCTTTCCAGAACATTTTGATTTGATTTATTTGGAGTTATAAATCTCGAGATATTGAATTTCAAAGTTTGAATCCAGTACTGGAATTTTCAGAAAACTAAATTAGAAAAGAATGCTGTTATGGATAATGTTGAGAATCCTGACGGGTGGGGTCCACTCGTCAGTGACTCAACCGAAACGGTGCGCGCGCTGGGAAATGTTTAAAACGCTGACAGCGGGGTCCACTGGTCAGCGACTTAACGCGCGAAACGGTACGCTGCCGTGGATCTAAGATCCAACGGCCGAGGATTGAGCACGCCGGCGACGACCTAAAACGGGCGGCGCCGTGGCTCCGGCGACGGCGAGGTCGACGGTTTGCTCACCTAGGGGGCTCGGGGAGATGCGCGGGTGATGCAGATCGACGGCGGCGACTCGGGGAAGATCGCGGGACGAGCGGCGCTTCCTGGGACGGCTCCAATCGACGGCGGCGAGCAGTTCCTCCTCCGCGGCCGTGCTCCAACTCCGGCGAGGCTCCTGCGTCGCTCCTGGGCACGAATCAGAGGGGAAAAGGGGGCGGGTGAGCGAGGCGGTAATGGTGAAGGGGGTGCGGGTCAGAGAGAAGAGAAAGGGAGGGCAGCACGGCTCGGCCGTGGTCGTCGTCTACCTCGGGCACGGCGAGCTCGAGGGTGGCCACGGGCGGCTGTGGCTTCGTGGCTTCGGCTCCGCCCTCCTTGCGGTGCACGAGAGGGGGTGGTGGAGCAAGGGAGAGGCGGGGGTGTGGTGTGGAGGAAATGGGAGGGCGCGGGGGCGCTTATAAGGCCGAGGTCCGGCGCACTGTGGACGGGGTGCTGGGGCGGTCCAGAGGGTGCTAGGGCTCGCCATAGGGGGCGGTGAGGTGCGGCGAAGGTGTCGGGGTGCAGAGGGGCAAGGATGGCGCGTGGAGGCGAGCGGTGCGTGCTCGGGTGGGGGACGGCCGTGGCAAGCGCTCGGGCGGCGCACGACGTGCACTGCGCGTCGCGGGGGCTGCGGGTGCGGGCTGCTGCTGGACGCTCTGCTGCGCTGAGAGGGAGCAGGGAGGTGAGGGAGAGAGGGGGGGCCTGGCGCGGCCAGCACGGCTCGACACCGTCGTGGCCACAGTGCCGACCACGGCGACGTGCGCGCGGCTGCTGTCCCCTGCGTCCCTCCTCGACCCCGGCCCGATTCCTCCGTTCCCGTGAGCACGGTGAGGTGAGTGGAGCGAGGCAAATCGAAGGGAGGCAGTGGCTTGCACCAATTCGGTCGAAATCGATCGAATCGATCAAGGACTTGGGGCGGTTGAGGATGAACTGGGTGATGATCACCATGTGTTCGATGAAATGCTTGAACCAAAAATAATTTCCAATTTTTGAATTTTATTTTCATAATTTGCTTCACACATGTTTGTCAAGATTTGTTGTGCTATTTGATTATTTGTTGGGCAAGTGCAACATAGCACATTTTGTGGTTTGAATAGGATAAAGAAAGAAATAGAATTTAAATTTAGGTTTTTGAAATTAATATTTGGAGAGGGAAAAGTTGTGGGAATAAAATGGGAGTGTTCATATTATCACTCCACTGAATTTGGTTTGAAAGAAAATGAATTTCCCACTTTGAGAAATAGTGTGACATTTGTCACATTGTTTTTATTGTTTTATGTTTTGTTTTGTTTATTTTCTTTTCTTCAAGTTTTTAATTAGAGCTAACAACCAACACATTCACAAGAAATAATTATCACAAGCAACAATATGAAATCAACACATATTAATTCATAAAAAGTTTTTGTTGGCCCACATTTTTGATATAATAATACTGATTATTATTTTGGGATGTTACAGAAAATGGGGAAAAACCCCGCCGGAAAGCGGCCGAGCTTCGCGGCCTGGATGGCGCTGGTGCCATGCTCGTTGGTCTTCCCGGCGACCAAGTGCCGGATCTTGTCCAGCGCCGCCACATTGACGCGCTCCCCGACCAGGGCGGGGCCGAGCGCCTCCTCCCCCTACGCGTCCGGGGGGAGCGTCGTCGTCGCCGCCTTGCCTTTGGATCCGCCCATCGCCGGAAAAGGAGAAGGGCGTGGAAGGACGAGGAGCAGAAAAGGGTTCGCCGGAGAAGGAAAGCTGGAAGAGCGAGAGCAGAAGGCAGAGCGCGGAAATGAGTAGTAACTGCTGCTTGGACCGGCGCGCAGGCTTTATGCCCCATCGGAGCGTCTGGGTTTGTGAGGATGTCTCCAATTGCGGATTTGCTGACCACCGTTATCGGGTGCTCTGTGAAGTAGTGCCGCAGCTTCCTGATTGTTATGAAAACAGCGTATGCTAGTTTTTGAAAGTGTTGGTACCTTTGTTTGGACAAGGATAGGACCTCGCTGACGTAGTAGACTGGCCTTTGCACACTTTGTGTTTTCCCTTCCTCCATGCGTTCGACTACCAAGACCGTGCTCACCACTCGATTGGTAGCTGAGACATAGAGGTACAATGGTTCCCTCTCCTTGGGTGCGGCCAATATTGGAGAATTTGTGAGGATTCTTTTGAGGTCGATGAAGGCTGCTTCGGCTTCGTCCGTCCACTCGAACTTGTCCGCCTTCTTCATCGGTCGATAGAGTTGTAGCGCCTTTTCTCCTAGCTTGTTGATGAAGCGGCTGAGCGCTGCCACTCGACCAGTCAATTGTTGCACCTCATAGAGCTTGGTAGGCCTTTGCATGGTTAGTATGGCCTGTATCTTCTCCGAATTTGCCTCTATGCCGCGTGCTGACACCAAGTATATCGCAAAAGTTCTCCGGCTGGAACACCGAATGTGCACTTGTCAGGATTGAGTTTAATGTTGTACCTCCTGAGATTTTCGAAAGTTTCTCGTATGTCGTCGAGTAACGTGTCTTCTTCCTTTGACTTGATAACTATGTCATCTACGTATACTTCGACATTGTGCCCAATTTGCTCCTTCAAACAGTTTTGCATCATCCGTTGGTACGTGGCGCCTGCGTTCTTGAGCCCGAAGGGCATTGTGGTGTAACAATATACTCCGAGTGGAGTTGTGAATGATGTTTTCTCCTCATCCTCGACTTTCATCCGTATCTGATGGTATCCCGAGTATGCGTCCAAGAAAGATAGACGCGCACATCCTGCTGTGGAGCCGACGATCTGGTCGATTCGCGGAAGTGGAAAATGATCTTTTGGACAACATTTGTTGAGTCCAGTGAAGTCGATGCACATTCGAGTTGCTGTTTTTTTCTTCTTCTCGACGATGACAGGGTTGGCTACCCACTCTGAATTTTTGATTTCTCGGATGAAGTTTGCTTTGAGTAACTTGTCCACATGCTTCTCTATTGCTTCTCTTTTGGGACCAGAGACACGCCGTGTCGTTTGCTTAACTGGCCTAACGCCTGAAGTCAGTTGAAGAGAGTGCTCGACGAATTCCCTGGGAATACCTGGCATGTCGGCTGCAGACCATGCGAAAATATCCCAGTTCTCACGGAGGAATTCGACAAGCGCCTTCCTATGCGATAGGCAGGCTTGATGACACCTTGACTGTTTTGGCTGGATCAGTCGGGTTCACTTGATGCGTCTTTACGCTATCTGTGGCGCTGAATGCCTTGTCGACTGCCTGCTTCTTGTTCTCCGGCATGAAGGTGGGGTCGTTTGTGAGGGAGAGTTTTCCAAAAGTTTGTTCCATCCCGAACATCTCTGAGATCTTGCTGAAATCTCGGTCGCAAGCATCTGACCTTTGAAAGTTTCCGTTGACTGTGATGACTCCCTTGGGTCCTAGCAGTTTCAACTTGAGGTATGCATAATGTGGTACCGCCATGAATCGAACGAACGCGGGGCGTCCTAGTATAACATGGTATTGTGATTTCCAGTCGACGACCTCGAACTCAATCGACTCTGTTCTGAAGTGCTTTGCGTCGCCAAATGTAACGTCGAGTTGTATTGTGCCTTTTGGGAGAACAGCTTTACCTGGGACAATACCATGAAAAGGGTTTGTGGACTCGGGTAAGTTTTCGACTGACCTATTCATCCTGCGAAGCGTATCGGCAAAGATGATGTTGATACCGCTGCCTCCATCCATGAAGACTTTAGTCATGACGTATCCACCAATTTGGGCGTCGAGTACCAGGGCAGCATGGCATGGTCGATAGACGGACGGCAGATGGTCCTCTTGACTGAATGTGATTGCTGTTTCAGATCCTCTCAGGAAGTCAGGCATAGCCGGTGGTGCCATGACCGCCATGTTGACATGTCGAGTGTGAAGCTTTTGCTGCCTGTTGAAGGGGCATCCCTTTTGAATCATGTACATCTGTCCTTGAGGTTTTGGATACTGTTCCTCCGACGTTTGCGGTATGTGATGTATGACTCCCGCGATTTGATTTCCTGTGTTATGGGGTTGTGGAGGTGGAAGTGCCGCAACGGGCTGTGGTACGGGTGGTGCCGCGACATAGGCGGGTGGCATAGTCGGAGGTGGGGCCTGTCTTCTCATCATGTAACTCATTACCATTTGATCAAATTCTCGGCAATTTCCCATGGTATGATTAGAGATTAATCTTCCATCATCTCGTTTGATCAGGTGCAGCCTGCAATGATCATCCATCTTTTTTTCGAATGTTTTTCTGGTCTTGCATCATCGTGTTTGTGCCACTCTTGCTTTCTGTAGCCGCCACTGCGTTGATCACGGTCTCGACTGCTTCTACGATTATCAGTTCGACTGTCCCTACGATCATCTCTTCGACTATCGCGACGAATATCACTTCGACTGTCATGGCGGTCATCAGGGCGCCTGTCCTCTCTGTTGTCCTGCGACTGGGAAAATCTAGCTGCTACAAACTTGACTTTGTCCTCCTCGTTGTAACAAGTTTTGCGCCTTTGCCTTCGATCGTCTTTGAAACTGTCTCTATGAGTTCGACTGTCACGACGGTCCTCGCGGTCTCGCGGGGAAGCTGCACGTTTAGTCCTGACGGAATCTTCTCCATCTGCCCACTCGGTTGCTATCTTCATAAGCTCGGCCATGGATTTTGGTTTTTGGCGGCCGAGTGCCTCTCTGAAATCTTCCCTGTAAACTCCCATAGTGAAGACATCTATAGTTCTGTCCTCGGAAATTGTTCCTACCGAGTTGCGGATTGCCGTCCATCTCCTGATGTATGCTCGAAGTGTCTCGTCTGATCTCTGTACGCATGCCCTTAGTTCTTCGAATGTTTTGGGCCGTTCACACAGAGGATCGAAGTATTTGATGAAGTCCTCCCGAAAGTGGTCCCAGGAGTCATATGACGTTTCGGGTAATGCTT
Organism: Poa annua; assembly: GCA_026929855.1. Classification (NCBI taxonomy): domain Eukaryota; kingdom Viridiplantae; phylum Streptophyta; class Magnoliopsida; order Poales; family Poaceae; genus Poa; species Poa annua. The sequence goes on from CM049434.1 coordinate 62,573,598, forward strand.
TGAGCCAGTCGCGAGTTGTTCCATCGAGCATCAACTGTATGTATTGTAATGTTGTTGTGGTTGTTCCCCTTTGGCACACAACTGCCAACTTGTAGTCTTTGAGCCAGCCTGATGGCTGCTGCTTGCAATTGAATTTTGGTGTTGTTGGTAAACCAAACCTTTTGGGCATCCTGGCCTCACGGATTCGTCGAGTGAAGCATCGAGCTCCGCAAGGTCCTGCATCGCGACTATCCCATGAGTTGTTGCTTCTGGATCTGCTCCGCGATCGATAGCGGTTTGAGTTTCTCCTCGCGCTACTTCTTTGGGGACTGCGACTGCGGCGGTCTCGTGACGTTTGCCGTGAGCGGCTCTTGCTATGTCCTCTGCTTCTCTCCGACTGGAGTCCTTTGGCTGCTAGCGCTAGTGCTTTGAGCTGCTGGAGATGTAACTCTTCGGCTGGATCGCCTGCTGGAGGTGCTGTTGCTTTTAGGTATGCTCCGAGTGATATCAGGGCACCTTTGGGTGTTTTAGGCGCTAGAATGCCTTCCGTGTCCAATGTTAGGAACGAGTTCTCTAAGTTGCGAACGATTTCTGATCTTTCTCCTTCTGGGATGCTTGCAAACCTGGATCGATGCCTAATTTCGGTTGCACCTATGGATCTGAGAGACAGCTGCCTCCTTCGCGCACTCGAGATGCTGGCTTGTCTCTTGCGCTCTTCGAGTGTTGCTCTGTATTGTTTTAAGCGCATCGTTTCTTGCCAGTTGAAGTAGTTGTACGCCATCATCTCTTCTTGGGTTGCATCTACTGGCATCATTGTGCAATCCTGAATGATTTTGTCCACTTTTGCCGCCATCTCTGCTGTGATAGTTAACTTTGTCACGCCATCTGGCAACGTAACTTCGCAGGGGAATTCTGTGGGCCTACGACTGGCAGCTGCCGCCGAGGTTTCTGCACTGAACACGACGTAGACCTACCGGGGTATGATTGGAGGGCATGTGTATGTGTTGTCAATGCCAGTCATGGGCTCGAACTCGTCGTCCAAACTCATGTCAGAATTGTTGTTTTTGCTGATCTGGGCGTTGATGTCAACGTATGCTTCGAGTGTTTACTCAGGATCGTCTTTGTTGTTGGAGAGGAACTCGTGATCCGCTTGGATCTCTGGCCCGATGAAATCGGCGAGGTAGATGCTATCATCCGTGTCTTCTGATTGCATGTAGTCGGACGCTATGTCGAGTGAAGCGGTGTGCTCGACTGTGTCGACCTGATAGTCAGACTATACCTCATCATCTAGAAGTTCTTGCGCCACGAGCTCATTGAACTCTTGTGTTGACATGGAGGCGACCGGAGATCCTGGCAGCGAGATCGAGTTGATCTGTGACGAAGTAGCTCCCATGCTTGCCGGTGACGCGACCATAGTAGATGGTTCTTCGACTGCACCGTCCTGATAGGTAGATTGCTCCTCATAGTCTGAAAATTCTTGAGCCATGAGCTTGTTGAACTCTTGTGTCGACATGGATGAGGTTGGTGATCCTGGCGGCGAGATCGAGTCGATTTGTGATGAGGTAGCTTCCTTGTTTGCTGGTGATGCGATCGCAGTCGACGAATCTTTGCGTGCCTCAGCCGCGATCGAATCGATCAAGTCCAGCACACCAAACTTATCGACGAAAAAATTATGCTCTCCAACAGTTAGATCAAAACCTGAGTCGAGGCTAGCGAAGGCTTCTTGTGCTTCCGGCGAGTACGGTTTTATCCTTTTTGGCAATGCAACTTGTGAAGCGGGCGAGTGGTCGCCTGATGACTCGACGTAAGTCGAGATTGCGGTGCGTGGCCGTTTGCAGATGTTGTCGGTGAATTGCCGTTTGAAGATGGAACCGATGAATCCGTGGATCCAACACTACCGTTTCCCACACACTGCGCCAATTGACGAGGGGTGGTCTCATCAATACCCATAGTCGAGGACCTAGGGTTAGAGTTTAGAGGTAGAGAACGCGTAGTGTTAGTAGATCCGTCGGCTGACAAGCTGGAGTTACCCAGGTTCAGGGCCCTCGAGTGAGGTAACACCCCTACTTCCTGCCTGTCTGTATTGATTGTCGAGTATGCTGCGATTACAAGGGTCTAGCAAGGGTTTGATCTCGCTAGGGTTTGGTGGCTCGGGGATTGTGTGTCCTTGATCGGTCGCCCTCCTGGCCCTTACATGGGGGGCCAGGTCTCGGGTACGTAACCGACTAGGATTACAGATATGGATATTACAACCGACTATGCCTAACTTGGAAAGCACTCTTCATCTTGGGCCTTCCTTGATGGGCTTCGTTAGTCTATCGACAATTGGGCTTTAGTCATCACGTGCACCAGGTACCCACACGATAGGGTACCCGTTTGGTATATCCTCGTCAACGGGTCTGGGAGCAATCACACCCCGGGCTTCGGGAAGCGCTGCAGCCGCTGCTGCGCGTCTCGCTCATGAGTCGTCCCCAATCGAAGAGGGAAGAGCCACGAGGCCCAAAAGAGGGGGGGGGGGGGGCACGCGGCCAGATGCTTTGGCCGCGTGGGGCCCACCAAATGGAGCCTCGGGCACTTCCTTGCTTGGGGCTTTTTATCACGACGTGCGTCTTCCCCGAAAACCTACGCCCTAATTTTTCCCAAGACCATCCGAGGCCGCAGCGGCGGCGATACTCCTGATTCCCTCTAAGGGGGGTAAGATCCTGCTGCTCCGGAGCTCCGGAGAAGGAGGAAATCATCGTCACCGTCATAACCTCTCCTCCTTGGCGTGGGAGGAGGCCTCTCCATCATCACCATCACCAAGACCAGAACCATCTCCATCATCACCTCTGTGATCCACTCCGTTCCCCTCGTAGTTTGAGAGTTGCTATACCCTAGATACTTGTTTTGTGCTCCTATTCATGTTTGTGATTGGGTACTTGTCATTATTTGGAGGTGAAGTTATATTTTAAGATTGTGTTGTACCACTTATGCCACTGAATATGATCTTGTTTGCACGTTGTGAGTAGTTCCCGTATGTTCCTGAGGGCATAGGATGAATTGGCAATGATTTATATATGACATGTGTTGGTATTTTGTCTAGTGTTTATCTCTTTATGTGATTCTATGATGGTGGTGTGCGAACGTCAACTGCACAACACTTCACCTATATGGGCTCATAGGAGAACACCGTAGTATAATGAAATGAGAAAGATTAGGGAGGACAAGAAACCTGAGACCGAGTCATGAATTTATTACTATGGGGTATTAATATCGGGGACCTTAGATTGTAATGCTATGGTGGGATTTTATGTCTTAATAATTCTTGTGCAGTCATTTACTTAGCCACATGATCCATCATAAGAGGGTTTAATTCATTTATTTAGCTTTACCTAAAATGTGGCTCCGTCCTAAGAAGATTAAAACTTGACAAGATATTCAACGTGTTGTTTAATAAATCTATATGTCTAGCTATATCCATCCCGCCCTCGAAAACGTTTTCCAATATAAGACACACATCACTTGAACCTGTCCTCTTGCCACATAGAGGATTGGGCTTTTCTCTCATTGAGAGCTTTCATTTAGTTTCTGCATTTTCACTATTATTGCAACCATACAAGCAAAAATCTCAAAACACTTGCCACATAGAGGATTGAGCTTTTTTTCTCATTGAGAGCTTTCAGCTGTTACTATTTACTTTCTGCATTTTTACTTTTATTGCAACCATAAAACCAAAAATCTCAAAAACACTTGCATCTTTCATTGTTTTATTTATCATTCTTGCTAACCAATACCTTCAGCTCCTTGTGGGCTCGACAACCTTTTCTATTCGAAAGGTACTACAATTGATCTTCTGCACTTGGGAGTCATCAGGCTGGTCATGTGAGCATATTTTAATATCGCTTTTAGCCGGATTTTTCATAATTAACAGACCAATACATTTTGTATTTCTATTAATGATTTTATTTTACCTTGTTTCAAAGAAAGGAGACATTTTTTCTGCATTTATAGCCGAACAGACTTAGGGTGACTTCTTTTGGGCTTATGATTATGCATAAGCCTGCTTATAGATTCCGGTGGGTAGAAATTGCGGTGGGCAGAAACTTCATAAACTGCTCAGGAGATTTCTTTTGGACTTGGTTTTAGCTTACTAGAAATATACCCCGTGCGTTGCGGCGGGAATCTTTTAATGTTTTTACTATGCAAATAAAGGGATATAATAATATTATGAATATGAATTTGTTTATAAAAATATACAACATATCATAGTTGTCGAAAGGTTATTATTTGACGTGATTTTTTTTCTATTTGATGATTCAAAATAGATGACATGAAAAATTGGATGATGAAAAATAAATGACACGAATATGATGTATGTAAGAAAATATTAGTTTTGGTTATTTAGTGGGATGACATGGACACTTGATTGGCGTATTTAGTGAAGTTTTGTTTTATAAAAAGTATAGATTTGCTGTGAAGAGTTGTATGATGTAGTTTTTACTAGGACTTCACAGTAGTGGGCTATCACTGCGCTTGTGGGCCACTAGCTCTTGGCTGTTAACCTTTGTATTTTTTTTTTTTTGAAATTGGCTGGCAACCTTTGTATGCGTTATGGCCTGGCCCAATATGTGCCATGCCACCGCTTCTCACAGTCGAGAACAAAAAGCCCAATGCCCAGTCCGCAGTCGGAAACCAAAACGGTTATCTGAATCCGGGGCCCGCATGTCAGCCTCTACCGGTTCGTATATAGACAGCTTGCCCAGCGTCCCGTGCTCCACCTGTCCGAACCTGTTTCCTCGTCCAACCGGCGAACCCTAGAGCAAACAGACCCTGCCGGCCACCGCCACCCCCACGCACTTGCCGCCGCCGCCGCCGCCGCGTCGCATGGCCGAGTACGAGGAGCGCTACGAGGGCAACGGCGACCCCTCCGCCGGCGCAGTCACCGGTGGTTCCCCACCGACCAAGCCTACAGGGTTCTCCGACGAGCCCGACGGTCGCTCCCAGGTGCGTTCGTCTCTGATCCGCTTGATCCGAGTGGCCGTCTAAGTTGAGCCGTGGAAAGTGTCCCGACTGGCGGATATGGTGATTTAAGGCGAGGTGTGCCGTGTGGGCGATTTATCTAGGCGCGTGGGAGTTCTATTTGTACTGTTGGTTTTCGTTTAATTGGTGGAAGGTCCCCGGATGTTTGGCTCACTATTGTTGTGGTACATCTCCTTTGGATATGAGTTAGTGCATTTTATTCATAGCTTTTCTTAAATTATTTTAGTAAGCTACTTTTTGAGCTTTTTTTTTTAAAGCAAAATATATTAAGACGGCAGTCCGTCTCATTAAAAACCTTCCAGTCCCTAAGATACCCTGATACCTGATAAGGAAAATAGCGGGTCTGAAACCTGCTGCTTCTGGGATCAAACAAGTGTTACATCGTGGATGAGTTTAGGAATAATAAATCTAGGGGCCTCGTAGGACCAACTACAAGTAGATACATCTAAGAAACTATTACTAGCTAGCTCGTGCGCCACCTCGTTTGCTTCCCTCATGCAATGGACGAATTGAACCTTGCCAATAGTAGTTGCCATGTCAATACAATCTGCAAGGACTGCTGCCGATTTGTTCCACCAAATTTCTTCACCGGTGCAGGAATTAACAACGTTCAAAAAAGCGCTAAGAGCTAAGCGAGCGGTGAGGCGCCGCTCAGAGGTATTGAAGCTTAAGCGAGCTTAAGCGTTGTACGGACAGGAATGTATGAAGCAATTCTAGGCATACATGAGCGATGAGCCTAATATATACTTCTTTTTGTATTGTAAACTTGTAAATGCTATATTTCGAAGGAAGAATGTGGAATAAATAAATAATACCTTTCTTTTGCTCAGTTTTGCTCCCTTTTCATGTTCTCCAAACTCTACAAGTTCTTCCTCCAATATAAAGAGCTACAAGAACAAAAAGAACAAATATTAGCAAGCAAATAGCAAGCAATACTAAACTTTTATCTATATATATCAAGAAAATATAAGCAAGCATTCAAGCAACAACAAATAAGATACCAGCCACACGACTAACAAGAGTACAAGACATAAATAGGTAGGTTTCAAGTTCCATAGTCTCACACTGTCACACGACATATTACAATTCAAAACATAAATAGGTTCAGAAATTCAATCATCTCTCCATGATGATAAATTGATTAATCAATCATCACTCTCATACTCAATGTCCTCCTCCTCAATCATCTCCTCATCCGCGGAATCAAACTCCTCTTCCTCAAGGTCTCTCACATTCCTTGCACTCCTACGAACTTGGAGCTGCCCGTGTGCTCCCATTGCTTCTCCTAGCAAATCATATGATATCCCCGTAGCCGGATGCACACCAGCACCTTGATCTTCGTCATCCCCATCTCTAAAAACAACAAATGCATGATCATCTCCTCCTTCATAAAGCCATCCTTGAGCTTTGGAAGCATCATTGCATAGAAGAGTATCAGCTTTTTTCTTATCCCTTCAGCCGTTGTTTCTTGCACAACATCCTTTGATTGAATTGTATATAGACCTTGTTGTTGAGGCGATCTGTTGTTAGTCTATTTCATCTCTAGGTGTGTATCTACAAGTATATGAAATAATTGAAGTTGAGATTGAAAGATGAACAAGGTCATGAACAAAGAACAATACAAATTGGAGAGATTAAAGAACTAGAGATAACCTGTTCATAGATGCTCCAATTTCTTTCACAACCGGAAGAGGTTGAAGTCAACACAAGGATCCTTGTAGCTAGCTTTTGCAAATTGGGAACTTCAGCTCCATAACGCTTCCACCAAGAAACTGAGAAATTAAAATAGAAACAAGGAAATTAAATTGAGACTCAGTTCCATAATGCCATTGAAGGCGGCGGCATGAGTACCTCACCATCAGCCTCGGCATCCATGTCTCCTACAGAAATTAAGCAACATTACCAATTTTGACAGCAACATACACATATGGGGGCAGCTAGCACATGAGGACAACACACCAAAGCTAGCAGATAGGCCACGAAGCAGCACAAGAGAGATTGAGAGCAGAGCGTTACCTAAAACGCGGTGGCCGGCGAGTAGATCGACCAGATCGAGCTCGATCTTGCTTCAGGATGGAGAGGGAGCGCGGGAATCAAGCTCGACGGCGGAGGAGAAGCTTCACGGCGGAGAGGCGCAGCAGGGACGAGGAGGTCGGGGTCGGAGCTGCGCTGGCGGCGGCGGAGGTCCGAGCTAACCCTAACCTCCGAGGTCCCAGGCCTCTGTCTCGCGTCCCAGCGCTAACCCTAACCGCGGAGGTCCGAGATATGCTCGCTCGCTCGCTTTGGTTTCCCCCTCTTTTTCTCCCCAAAAATTGAGAAATCCCGCTTGGGGAAGCTCCAGCGCGCAGCCGCCGCTTTCATCGCTGAGCTCTACTTCCGCGTCGCCTAATCGCCCGCTTTCTGATTAAGCAGACGCTTAAACGCTCGATGCGAGTAACTGTACGCTCAGGTCTAATTGACGCAGAATGGCTTCGCTTCGCTCAATTTTCCGCTTAAGCGCCGCTTAATCACCGCTTTTTTGAACATTGGGAATTAATCACTTCTAGACAATCAGATTCAGCAACGATATTATGAATTCACATGCGGTATGAATTTAGCTGTGGCCGCAATGAAGTTACCTTCAAAATCACGTAACACCGCTCTAGAAGACCTCACCTCGAACAAGATTCGTAATCAAAAGAAGCATCAACATTTAGTTTTATCTCCCTTGGCTTAGGCTTAGTCCAGCTGACACCGTTATTGCATCATTTAGTAGATGCCTTTGCCGCATTCGTAGTGATGGCCAGAATTGACATCTTACATTTATAGACCGGGGGAACCGCCTCTGCTCTCACACGTTTGCGACGTATCCACCATAAATACCACGAGGTTACCGAAACCACCTCCTTTAACCCGATAATAGTGAAACCTGGGATCGTGTTATTCGGTGATCTCAGCAAATATTCCAGAACTGCTGAGCCCGCATGATCAAACTGTAAAGCATCTTGGATACGATCAAATAAATCTAAGCATGTCCAAATTTCCTGAGCAGCCGGACAAGTAAAGAGGAGATGTCAGATATCTTCCGGGCCCTGGTTGCAAATTGGGCAAGTTCCAGAAGTTCCCACATGGCGATTAGCAAGGACACATTTGGAATAATACCATGAAGTGCACGCCAAATAAAAACCTTGACTTTGGCAGGGATGTTTAGTTTCCACAAACTCTTCCAGACCGGATTGGTAGCATTGGTAGCAGGAACACCAGGAGGCGCCAATTGACCTGCAATTGAACCAAATTGATGACGCCACTGAACATGGTAGCCTGAGCGCACCGTATATTGTCCACTTTTTGTAAAATGCCAGGCAATAAAATCCTCAAAGCCATGAGTATTCAAGGGAATTTGGAGAATCCGTCTCACATCAATGGGGTTAAATAAATCAGATAACAACTCTTCATCCCATTGTCCCGTAATGGGGCTAATTAATTGACTAACCCGAGTATACAGAGCCACACCTCTAGGCGTAATTTGCGCTGGATGGAATCCAAGGGTCCTTCCAAATTTTAATCTTTTTGCCATTGCCCACTCCAAATATAACCACGTTTGAACGTGTTGAAACCTGCGACAATACCCTGCCAAGTGAACGAGGACCTAGATTTTGGTCCCGCATTTAAAATGTCAGCATTGGGGTAGTATTTGGCCTTCAGGACTCGTGCACATAGGGAGTTTGGGTCATTAATCAATCTCCAAGCTTGCTTTGCCAGCATTGCTAGGTTAAACGAGTGGAAATCTCTGAACCCCATGCCTCCCTCATTCTTTGGATAACATAATTTCCACCAAGCAAGCCAATGCATCTTTTTGGAGTTTTCATCATCTCCCCACCAAAATTGTGATATAGCATCCATCATACCTTTGCAGACCCCTTTCGGAATTAGAAACACCGACATGGCAAAAACAGGGATTGCTTGCGCCACGGCCTTCAGTAAAATCTCTTTTCCCCCAATGATAAAAGTTTCTCTTTCCAACCATTAATCCTTTCAATAATTCTTTCAATAAAGTGCTTAAAGCAGTCGCTTCTATCCGCACCTACTAGTGCTGGTAACCCTAAATACTTATCTGAGAGGGCATCCGTATCAATATGTAGTTCAACACAAATTTCTGCTCTCAAAAGAGGATTATTATTAGGGGAAAAATAAATACTTGATTTAGCAAGGCTTACCAACCGTCCTGAATTTGCACAATAGGTCTCCAACACGTGTTGCAAGGAAGTTGCATTAGTCATATCAGCTTTCATTAGGATAAGAGAATCATCAGCAAATAAAAGGTGTGAGACTGATGGTGCATTCCTGCACACTCTTACCCCGTCGATGCCACCAACTTCTTGTTCGTACAACAACAGGCTAGATAATCCCTCCGAGCAAGGAACAAATATGGCGAGAGGGGATCTCCCTGCCGGAGTTCCCTCGTAGGAACAAGCATGTCGGTTTCCTCAGAGTTAAATCTCACCTGATATCTTACTGAGGTCACACATGCCATCATAAGAGAAATCCATCTCTCTGAAAAACCCAATGTACGCATCATATTTTCCAGAAAAATCCATTACACTCTATCATGCGCTTTATGCATATCAAGCTTCACTGCACAAGTTCCATTAGTACCTGATCTTTTGTTTTTAATTGAATGCACTCTCATAGGTCACCAGATCAAACGGCCCGGGACAAAAGCACTCTGGGTAGGGGAAATAACCTCTAGAAGAATTTTTTTTAACCGTAGAGTCAACATCTTAGAGATGATTTTATAGTTGACATTACATAGACTTATTGGCCTGTGGGCATCCACCTTTGGAATAAGAACGACAGTTGTATCATTCCAACCTTCGGGAATGACTCCCGAATTTAACGTTGCAACACTTTGCAACACTTCCTGGATGATATCACGGCCACACAATTCCTAGATCTGTTTATAAAAAATAGCATGTATACCATCAGGACCCGGAGCTTTAAAATCCCATATACTGAAAATTGCTTTTTTGACATCTCCTGTAAACGGGGCGGTCAGTTTTTCATTCATCTGATTTGTCACCTTTGACTGAACTTTCTCAAGCATGCTCACATCACATTTACCTCTGAAGTAAATAAGTTACTAAAATAATCCATTACTAGGGGTTTTAGAGCATCCGTACCTTCTACCCAATCCCCATGGTCATTGAGAAGTTTCTTGATAAAATTCTTTTTACGCCGGGCTGTAGCAAACTGGTGAAAAAAAGATGTATTCCGATCTCCAAACTGAAGCCAGTTATTACAAGATCGTTGTAACCAGTGCATTTCCTCTTCTTCCAGCAAAGTTCCACTAACGCTGCCATCTCATTTGCAAGATTTTCATTTTCTACTGACAAAGGACCACTAAGGGCTTGGTCCAGGTCTATCTGTGCTTTACGGAGACGACGCTGCGGCTTCTTCAAAATTGACCGATCCCATGCATGCAAAGAAGCATGCATATGTCCCAGCCTCGACAGAACCCCATCCGAGGTTGCGTGTCCCGCCGTTTCCCAAGCTTTTTCTACAATATATCGGAAGTCCTTCTCTAGGAGCCATTTAGCTTCAAACCGGCGAGTACCCGATCCCCGATGAACCTCGGGAACTTGATATTTAGTATACAGTAAAATAGGTCTATGATCAGACCTCATAAACTCCAGGTGTTCCAGTCTAGCATTCGGGTGCATAATGAGCCAATCGCTGCTCGCGACCGCACGATCTAACCTCTCACGAATGCGTCCTCGACGCCAAGTAAATTTATCACCCGAGAACCCTAAATCATGGAGATCACAGTCTAGGAGGGTATCTCTGAAATCTTTCATGTATCGTTGTGGTCTTGGTCTCCCTCCCTCCTTCTCATGATCAAACATTATTTCATTAAAGTCTCCAATTAGTAGCTAAGGTAAATTTGTATCTGTTTTGAGCTCTCTAATTTTATTCCAAGTCTTATATTTGTCTTCCCACTTCGGCTCATCATAAGTACCAGTCAGCCTCTTTCTTATGAAAAAGAATTAAACCACCGCTCCTCCCATTGCTAGGATTATAACAATTTTCATATCCATCTTCAACCGTCTCCTGAGGCATTTTGCCGGATAATCATCAAGATGTGTCTCCGACAAAAACAACACATCCGGGTAACTTCGCTTTTGGACATCCAAAAGCGCTCGAACTGTCGGGTCGTTACCAAGCCCCTGACAGTTCGCTCCTAATATCCTCCTAATATCCTCATTGGGCTTGGCGGTACTCCTCGTGGGAGTCCGCCAACGCGCCATTTTTTGGGAGATTGGTGTTACTAGCAACATCTGAATCCGTATCTTTCTTCATCCTTTTAGATTCTCTAACCAAACAAGGACTAGGAGGATCTGCACCATCAAATCTGTTAACTAAGTTTACCACAGAATTAACTTTTTTTGCCTCCACTATTGTGCCATCTAAGCCATCTGACATAAGCGATCCATCCGTAAGGTTGTTACCGGAGCTCGAAGCTCTTTTACGGTTCTGCTCAGCCTCTGAAACACTCATATCCTTATCCTCTAAAAATATGCCCTCATCAAACTCATCGTCTCGCTCAGAAGGAGCATTATTCCTACCTCCTCGGCCACGACCACGGCCACGGCCACGGTTCTGACCATTAAAGTTCTCACGCTGTCGCCAAACATCCGGTAATCGCTCATACTTGACCAGAAACAGCAAACGTTGCCCTTGGTGGATTAGAGATACCACCCTTTTCAGCTGTTTATTAATATCTATTTTCACTCTCACACGGTAGTAGTTTCCCATAAAACCAGCCGACAGGATATCCTGGTGCATAAATTCTCCAACCTTGGAAGCCAAAGTTTTCACCATGCTTTTGAAAGCTATAGGAACATCATGGATCTGGATCCAAATAGCAACCTGCATCAGACTAACCGTTGATGGTTTTGAGTATCCATCATACCGCGCCATGAGAACGCTATTCCCTCGGAAGGTCCAAGGCCCTCCGTCCATCACCTTCTCCCAATCTCCCAAGCAAGCAAATTTGAACAGAAATCGATTGCCCTCAACAACCGTAGTTTTGACATCCTTGGCCAAGTTCCAGGCCGATTGCATGTTCTTGAAAAACCAGTAGTGGCTAAATTCAGTTTCGGTATGAACCCTAGCAATAGCAGTCCACCGTATGTCCTCCTCGGGAACCTGATCCCCTTCAAAAACCACATCGTCGAAGTCGTCCTCAGTAAGCCCCATCCTTGCCATCATCTCCTCCACTTCCTTCTGTGCCGGCGTCAATTCAACCGACGAACTCATCTTCTAGATCGCCAAAGCCCTAGCTTCTTCCCGCACCAATCGCGACCGAACCAAGGCTGGGGAGAGGTGCAGCGACCTCCCCGGAGACAGCCTGAGAACAATCAATGATAGCAGCGGAATCGGAGGGAAATAGATTCTCAACGCCGGCCGCCGCCTGCGAGAGGAAGAAAACCCTAGCTAGAGGGAAAAAACAGGACACATGTTTAGTTTTGAGTTCTGCATGTAGTGTAGATGCATTGAGTTGGGAGAAAACCGTTTAACTACTAGGATAATCTCATATATGTTAAATTTTATTATGTGCTGTGAAAATATGTGTGCGAGTTCTAAATTCTTCCTTGAATTATCTTTGAGTGTATTTATATGTTGCTAGTTGGAGTAATGGCTTCTAGTGGTGTATTGATGGCTCTGAATCGCAAGTATTTTGCATGTCTTTATCGTAGCTCTGTTAAAAAATTCATTTTTATTTTAATACCTTTTCCCCTTCCCCCCAGCAGGAGGTACAACCACATGAAGGAAGGTCGTCGAAATCTAGAGAGAGGGACAGGGGACGAGAGAAGGACAGGGAGCGTGACATAGATCACGGAAGAGATAGAGAAAGGGGCCGGGAGAAATACAGGGAGAGGGACCGGGGTGACAGGGGTGACCGTGACCGCCACCATAGGGAGCACCGTGAAAAGAGTGAAAAAAGGGATCACCGTGAAAGAAGTGAAAAAAGGGATCACCGTGAGAGAAGTGAAAAGAGGGAGCATCGTGGCCGTTCTGATGACCCTGATCGTCATCAGAGTCGTGACCGTGATATTGAAAGGTAATGCATCTAAACTTCAATGAATTTAGTCATGTTTGTTGCAGTATGCCTCGATTTATGAATTCTAGGTAACTATGTTCAAAACTATTCATCTATGTGACCCATGAGGCTGTTTTCTGATCTTCTGAGATTTTGCATTATATGAAATTTGCTTGCCTTAGTGACAACTTTTATGGGGTCTATCTTTAGAAGGTACCTTTTGGAGCTGGTCTCTGGTAAAAATTGTTTATCCCTTGAAACTTTACTTTATGATTCTGCACAGAAATCATTTAGCTTGATGAGATACTTAATGAACTTGGTTATATATGCAATGGATTTCAATATTCAAGCATAACCAAGAGTAACTATAATACTCCCTCAATATCTTTATTCAGAACGAAACTTACGTAAGTTTGGCTGTAAGTACTATTAAAGACTTTGTATTGCATACATTAACATAATTGACAATGCTAGTACATTACATCAAGGCAGCTGCAGTTTGGTTGCTGTCGGCAGGCTGGCTAGAAGCATGGAAGTATTGTAGCGTGGGATGGTTATATTTTAGGCAAAGACTTGCATCAGCCTAGAGACTGAAGGGGATATTGTTTAGTTCGAGGAAATAGTATTGTAATAGGAAGTCTAGATTTGAATTTATCTAGGTCTGTACTGTATGTTTGGTTTGACCCCAAGTTCACGCCTACCAAATATTAGGCTAGCCAAAATTTTGGGCAAGGTTTTGCTTCCCCATGATTTGGGCCAATGTTGGCAAGAAAATAGACTACAGTTGGTCAATCGACATGGGCATGCCAAAGTTTGGTAACCATCCGAACAATGACCAAAACTCCATGTCTGAAAGATTGGTAAAGTAGGTTTTGGACGTCAACTAAACATACAAAGTCTTTGGAAGTCAACACTCTAGTAGCTCTTGTGCTAGGTATGGTCATGGGCCTACACATCTAATGTTGGAGACAATCAAGAAAGAACCAAATCTATTGTCTTCTGAACATTCCCTCATCTGGTATATGTCCATCTAAATCCTCACAACCACGCTGTTTGACTATCTTCAGCATATTAGGGCGTGTTTGGTAGCCCGTGTCTACCCAGATATTCTCACCTCACCCAAGTTTTAGATGTTTGGTAGCCCGTTTTGCCCATCTGAGCCATGCTCATCGCATACGAAAAATGCCCCTCAGCCATGCCCGCTGGAGAAGCTCAAATCGAGCTTCACAGTTCAGCCCGGCTGAGCTCATACGGAAAAATTTCCCACGCGTGGGGCCCACCCAAGCGCAGCGACGCGCGCCTCTCCACCCAGTGTGTCATTTCCCCCCGCTTGTCTCTCCCAGCGCTCTCCCATGGAAATCGCCAGGTGCAGCGATGAAACCAGTGCCGCCGCCTGGAGTCTCCCATCGACGCGCGTCGCCCAGATCCGAGCACGGAGGCTACCGCCGCGACCGAGCATGGAGGCTACGACCGGACGAGCACCAACGCCGCCGCAAAGCTCCGAACGGAGGAGCACGAACCCTGCCGCCAAGCTCCGACCGGAGTAGCACGAGTGTCGGCCCACTCCGACGCCCAGCGCCGCCGTGGAGGTCGCCACCGACGCCATGGAGGTCGCCAACGCCGCCACGGAGGTGGGCCATTCCCGTGCGCCATGGAGAGGAGCAGCTCACGCCGCCGAGCGCCGCCGAGCGCACCAAGCCGCCGCCCCGCCGCCGAGCGCGCCTGCACCAGCACGCCGCCGTCGAGCGCCTGCACCAGCACGCCGCCGCCGAGCTCATCGAGCCGCCGCCGCGAGCCTGCACCAGCTCGCCGCCGCCGCGAGCCTGGACCAAGCTGGCGAGCTCGTCTGCATCAAACCAACACGGAGGACCTGATTGCTTTTTTACTTTTCTATCCGAGGACCTGATCGCTTTTTTGTTTTATGTTCAAGGACCTGATCGTTTTTTCATTCTCTCAATCCATACAATCCATACAGGATAACAAACACAACCTGATCTCAGCCCGTCTGAACTCATACGTGCTACCAAACAAAGTGTATTTGTATGTCCTCAGCATGGCCCATCTCAGCATGCATGAGGTGAGATAGCTTGGCCCACCTCACCCGGGCTACCAAACAGGCCCTTAGTTATCCTGTTGGCATGAATTTGTCTTGGAAATGACTTTATATTTTGTTATTATGCTGGACTTTATAAAATATCACGATAGGAATGAGTTGCCGTATTAGGTTTTGGAGAGTGAAGTCGAAAATGACAGCCTTCAGAGAGCTTGAGGGAGTCTGCTTTTAGAGCCATCGTTTGAGTAGCTACTCGTCGAATGTTTGTTGCAACCTTTGTGAGGATGATGTTTCATTTTAGTTAAAATCTCTTGTCCTTAGCTAAAAAGGAAGTTCCTGCTTAATCATTTGGCTTTCTTTGGGAGAGAAATAGATATGTTCATTTTTTTGATAAAATGTTTCTTGTAATAAAATACTCCCTCCGTTCCATAATATAAGATGTTTTAGACATTTTCCGCATTCACATCTACACACATGTAACATGTTTTAGTGTATATATTCACTCGTTTTAGTATGAATCTAGACAACATGTACAACGCCTAAAACATCTTATATTGTGGAACGAAGGGAGTACTAACCTAGGATCCTCCATCAATTTCTATGTTGTTAACAACATATTCTATAAACAAAATCCTATGCTACGTACTCTGTGGAAATCTGATGTATGCTGTGATAAATTGGTAATGCAGAAGAGACCGTGACAGAGATGGTCATCGCAGGCATCGCTCCCGCTCCCGCTCAAAGGGTCATGACCGCAGGTCTAGATCACGTTCACGCTCGCGTTCGAAGAGGTATGTGTTGAACTTATTTAAAGTTTTATGATTTACATTTATAAGAGTCGGCATCCTGTGGAGGACAAATCATCATTTCCTTTCAAGATCTGTCCTCAAATCATCATTTCCTTTCAAGATCTGTCCTCATACGCTTTTTTCGTATGCACCTTTTCTTTGTTTTATACTTCTGGAAAACTGAAGGCATGAAGTGGACAAATATGAACAACATGTATTTGTTTCTTGCTTGCTTTCTACTTGAAAACTGAAGGGTTTTGGCGATTTCCCTTAAAAAATCGATATCTTCTGCAGTTCTCTTTAAACTATTGAAAAGGCAGTGCCCTTGCCAGTTTCTCAAAAAAATATATTTTTTGTTCATGAAATGCTATTTGTAATACATGTCAGTTGCTGGTCCTGTTTTCTTTCTCTCGTGTGCTATTTCCTGTTTGTTTAGCAACTTATAGCTGTCTCTTGCATCGTTACAGCAAGCGAGTGAGTGGATTTGACCAGGGACCATCTCAAGGCGTTCCTATGGTTACTCCTGGTGCGATCCCAGGTATGTGAGAAACAACACATCTGGTTTATTTTTTCATTTTTATATGTTATACTCTATGGTTAGGACATGTTCTGTTAAGGAACTGGTATTTTTATTATGCACAATTATTTATAATGAAAAATTACAACTTCTGGAATGACTCATACCATCATTTGTTTTCACTGTAATGCCATCAGTAGGCATTGCCATGAACTTGTATTTAATAGCCAACTTTTAAATAATTGTTCCCGTAAATGCCGATCATCATTTCTCTCAGCAATGTTTAGCAGGGCCGCAATTTACAAATATTGTTGGTTCACAGTCCAACAAATTATTGAAGATTTTTCTTTTGCCTGAGATTGTCTATGATAAGTCTGGCAATTGGATTCTTTCTGGACTGTCTCCAGAAATTGGCTGAGCTCTTGGAATGGCCCCCATTCTGAGAGCTGGAGTCCTACAGTTTATTACCAGTGGATAGCTTCGAAGGCATGATAAACCTTGTTATGCGAATGTTGTTTTCTTACATAGAAGGCGACACTTTTCTTTTATGGTTGTTCTTGGTTTGTGTTTGTTTGTTGTGTTTTCATATGGGTAGGAGAGCAATCTTGGGTCACTTTGTCCAACATCTGCCAATGGAACGAGTGGGCTACTGTAGCTTACTGTACAAGGACACAGCATCTGGTTGTTTGATATCTTGTTTGCCTTCAACTAGTTACTAGGATTACTATCTTGCTGATTTATAATTATTATTACTTCTTGTCCTTTTCTCCTTGAAAATGTGCATCCATTCCTTATGGATGTAGTGTGAAATGGATCTATGCTAGGTTTACAATGATTCTGTAGATGTTTTTTGATTTTTTCATGATTACCACTTGTTTACTTCATGAATTGCAGGTCAGCTGCCTGTAGTTGCCCCTCTTATTCCAGGGATGCTTCCAAACATGTTTAATTTTACTGCTCCTGCACAGGTGACTTCTATTTTCCTTTCAAGATTTGGTTCTGTCACCAGCAGATAACCTGATTCGCTCTGATTTGTAACTTATCTGCTGGTGAAAGTATGAGCTCAGCTCTCTATTATTCTATATGTCACTTCTAATTCTTTTTTCTATTTGCATCAGTTCAATCCTCTAGCTATGCAGCCACAAGCCATGACACAACAGGTATATGGCTTCCGTTGTTGCTTGCACTCCCATCATATTTGAGTTTTATTTTGTTATATAACATCATGGTTAAGCATCCTTTTCTTAGGCTACTCGGCATGCTCGGCGTGTATATGTTGGTGGACTTCCACCAACTGCTAATGAGCAGGTAACTACTCCATTAACTTGCTTTTCTTAACAGTCTCTGTCTTTTTGTGGTATTTTCTTCTTATTTGATTCTTTCTGCAGACTGTTGCTATATACTTCAATCAAGTTATGGCTGCTATTGGAGGAAACACAGCTGGTCCTGGTGATGCTGTTCTTAATGTGTACATAAACCATGACAAGAAATTTGCTTTTGTGGAGATGAGGTCTGTGGAGGAAGCAAGCAATGCAATGGCCTTAGATGGTATAATGTTTGAGGGAGCACCTGTGAAGGTTAGAAGGCCAACAGACTATAATCCTTCCCTGGCTGCTGCACTGGGTCCAAGCCAGCCAAACCCTAATCTCAACCTTGGTGCTGTTGGTTTGACACCTGGCTCAGCTGGAGGTTTGGAAGGCCCTGACCGCATTTTTGTCGGCGGCCTCCCCTATTATTTCACTGAAGCTCAAGTGCGCGAGTTGCTTGAATCCTTTGGACCATTACGAGGATTTGATCTTGTTAAGGATAGGGAGACTGGCAACTCGAAAGGATATGCCTTCTGTGTTTACCAGGATCTTAATGTCACCGACATTGCCTGTGCTGCCCTAAATGGTATCAAGATGGGAGACAAGACACTCACTGTTAGGCGAGCAAATCAAGGCACTTCTCAGCCAAGGCCAGAGCAAGAAACCATCCTGTTGCAGGCACATCAACAGTTGCAGATGCAGGTACAACTAAGCTCTTGAAAAGATATTCTTTTACAAAATGACAATCAGTTTGTATTTCCCCTCTCCATTTCTGGCTGTCGCTTTCTGAGCAGAAAATCATGCTCCAAGTTGGAGGAGCACTACCGACAAAGGTGGTATGCCTGACCCAGGTGGTTTCACCAGATGAACTGAGAGATGACGAGGAGTACGAGGACATTTTGGAAGACATGAGGGAAGAAGGACGCAAATATGGTAAACAACACGAAACCTACGGAATAGGCCTAATCTTGTCTTGGACACTTGCCTTCTGTTCTTACCATTGTGTTCAGTTACTGAAGTTGTTTTCTTTTGTGTGTTTGTCTTTTTGTGTGTCTTTTTTGTAGTCCACATAAATACCATTGCAGAGTCTTTTATAGTCCGACCTCATGCAATATTGGCAATCGGGCCTAACCTACAGAAGACACACTATTCTTTTTCAATTGGATTTGTTTGATTATATATCATCTCTTTCTTGTCTATGTATGTACTCACTAACACTTGGACAGGTAACTTGGTCAAAGCTGTAATCCCACGACCTGACCCCAGCGGCGCTGCTGTTTCGGGAGTTGGAAAGGTGAGTTGCGATTTTACTCGATTCAGTGTTGATACTGGTTGAGCGTGAATGGAATTATTTTGATCCATTGGATTTCCTGTCCGCGTTCCAGGTGTTTCTGGAATATGCAGATGTTGATGGCTCAACCAAGGCGAAGACCGGGATGCATGGCAGGAAGTTTGGCGGGAACCAGGTGGTAGCCGTATTCTACCCTGAGGACAAGTTTGCTGAGGGACATTATGACGAATAGATGAAAGTTTCTGCCTAGTTGACACCACTTAGTTTTTGAGTTCCATCGTTTTTGTGTTGCTTGATATATTATCTAAACTTTGTTTGACAAGTACATCTACGATCTGCTGTTTCTGCATTTGAAGATTCGAGTTTATGCTCTACTGGTTGGCCAAATTTGATACATGATTTTTTCGAATTACTACCCGTTCTGTTTATCGGTTAGAGCAGAGTATCCTCATACTTTTGTGATCGTAGCCTGCATGAAGGTAGCTTCACTTAGGTTGTGACAGTAAGAAACATTTCAATTAATTCATTTAATACTGTGAGTGTACTAATCATGATTAAACCCATTTCCATTGGTCAACATCGTACGCTCATTTCCATTGCTAACGGTAGGGGGTGATTGGTTAGACCAACCACTATGTTGCAGCAAAGCGATTCATTGGGGCTTTTGATGCGATTCCACATATAGTAGAGCAACGCACCAACTGGTCTGACAACAAAAGCGACTCACATATTTGGTTCGGTTCATACGCGTTAAACAATGAGTTTTCTGCTGAGTCAAAGCGATTGGAAGAAAGTTGTTCACAGGAGGGAATGGAAAAGAGGCAAAAGAACTACTCCCTCCGTCCAATAAAGGATGACTCAACTTGATAAAAAATTGGATGTATCTAGACATGACTTAGTGTATAGATACATCTAAATTTGATAAAAAGTGTGACATTTTTTGTTGGACAGAGTGAGTAGTATTCTTTTATTTCTGCTGGACTCCACCTTCACAGTATGATGCGATTCATAGGATTTTCCATCAAAAGCGATTCCTTACCTGACAACCTTTTTGTTTGTACTCGCTCTGTTCAATAAAAGATGTCACACTTTATATGAAATTTGGATGTATCTATACACTAAGTCATGTCTAGATACATCCAATTTTTAATCAAGTTGAGACATCCTTTATTGAACGGATAGAGTACATGGCCTTAGGTGCAGCCATTTTGCATTCGTGGGCCCTGTAGTGCCTGACCATGGAAAGAAAGTTGTGCAGCCAATTTCGATGCCCGCAAATTAGGATGCTCCGTGATTGGTTGACTATCTGGGTAAAACACATGCAAACACCAGCTATTGGTTAGAGTAAAATGCATCGCTAGTCCACGAACTTGTTGACCCGGATCAGTTTGGTCATCGTACTTCCGGAATACTAGAATTTACGGTCACCGAATACGCATGAAGTTTCACCTACGGTCACTAGCCGCTGTGCATGCGCTGTATTTGACAACGTGCCGCTGTGCATGCGCTGTATTTGATAACGTGGCGAGTTATGACACCCACAAAGCATAGTGCATAGGGTTCGAACAGTGTATTTTTTTTACAAAACAACCCTCTATCATCCCCGGTTTTCCTCCATCCTTTCTTAACCAAATCCCCATCTCCGTCCTGCACTCCGACCGTTCAACCCTCTAACATTTCGTTTTTTTTTAATTTCTTTCGCACCTCACAGAGATTCGTAAATTTCGAGAAAAGAATGAAATTTTGAAGAAATGTTTTAAAAATTTCGCCCAGATTTATAGTCTGATGTTCAAACTAGTTTTAAAAAAATAAAAAATAAATGGTGGCATCGAATTCAGAACCTCACAACAGACCATAGAGGCCCTAAACCACTAGAGTAAGGGAAATGATTTGTCTATAAATTGACCTACACCTCCTTGTACGGTAATTCATTGGAATTATTCAAATTTAAACGAAAATTTTGACCTGAGATTATATTTTCTCGCCCCTTAGCGCGAATCGTTACTTTCGCTCGAAATTTCAACGAAATGTTTTTCCTTGGATACCACCACCCCAGCCTCCCATCGGGCACATCATCCACCTCATGAGGTCCCCGCCTGATACATGCCGGAGAACAGTCACCGCCTCGTGTCCCGCCGAGTTTGCTTCGTGCCCGTGCGCTCGGCGAGCGACGGCGACGAGGACATCACTCGATGCGCCCACCATGGACCATGTCGTCGCATGATCTCCGACTGTCCGACTCTCAGTGCGCGTGGCATGGCCGACCGATTACCGACTTCCAGGCCGCGAGCGTCCGCCGAGTGCATCTGGTCATCGAGGCCTCGCCGTCGAGCCCGGCCGTGTCATGCGTAGCGCAAGCAACGGTAGCGACGTCACCCGACGAGAGCCCGGCCGTGTAGTGCACATCGCATCTGGTCACTCAGGCCTGGTCGTCGAGCCCGGTCGTGTCGTGCACATCGCAAGCGGGCGGGGTATAAGACGGGCTGGATGCGGCCATGCGGCAGAAACGAAGTACACTAGGCGGGTGGCACGCGAGGTGGTCCGTTCTAGCGCACCTCGGCAACACAGGTCAGCTGCGGCCGCCGGCGCAGTTCCTGGCCTTAGGCACCGCCGCGTGGTAGTGCGTGAGGCCCGTTGTTCGTGACAGTCGCGGTCTTCAGGCGGGACAGGACGGAGGGGTGCAAGTGCGACGATCCACGCCTGGACGCAGCAGCGTGGACGATGCCATGCTGCTGCGCGGCGGGTTTGATTCGGCGAGGAGCCGACGCGGGATGGTGGTTGAGTGGGAGCCGCACAAGGAGGTTCTCCAGTGGTGCCCCGCCGTGGACTCGGGTTAGTTGCCGGCGACGAGTCTGTTAGGTCCAGAGCACATGCACGACCTTCCTCTAGCCCATCCACGGCACCACCTTCAGGCTTCGCTTGCCTCCCTACTCCGCGTGTACGACGTTGCGACTGATTCTGGTGCGACGGCGCAAGCCGCATGTCCGTCACCCGCATGAATCGCAGAGTCATGTTGGCATGCTGTAAAACAAAGCCGGCTAGACGTGCACGGTGCACCAGCGCCTGCATGCCCACCCGCCGGCTAGGACGCGCACCAGCACATGCATCTAACGCAGCGTCGTGCATGCTGGCCTGCATTCGCACGTAGAGCTAGCCCGTGTAAAAATAAGAAGAATAGGGGTTCGTTTGCATAAGAAAACACTACTGGACTGGTCAACATCTTGCCACGTGGAAAAATACAACGCGTTAACATCCATCAGTGACCGTAGGTGAATCTTCACGCATATTCCGTGACCGTAAATAGGTATTCCTGAAGTACAGTGACCAAAGTGCACCTAGTCGACAAGTACGAGGGTCGAGGACCACCGATGCATTTTACTCATTTGGTTATGTATGAACTCACACGTACTCTCACAATTTTTTCGAGTGGTGAGTTTTGCACATGCCTCTTAAAGCACAGACTTTAGTAGAAAGTACATAATGATCAGTAGTTGTTTCCTCTGTTTCTAAGTAAGACGATTTAGCTTTTTTTGGCCCATAAGTTTCTAGACATGTTTTAGTGTAAGATTCACATGCACTAAAATATGTCCAAGTCTAGGTATGTGTGGATCAAAAAAATGCCTAGACATTTTACATTTAGAAACGGAGGAAGTATATAGGTAGCACATAACAGTCATAGGCAAGAGCATGATATGAACATAGCAAGTTCAAGGCATCGACGGCACAGATTATGTAGTAAGTTCAATACTAGTTCACGACATTGAGCATTGTAATCAACGATGCTCACCTGTCATCTGCAACAAGTGGGACATTGACCATTGTAATCAAGGATGCTCACCTGTCAGCTGCAACAAGTGTTGGTCTTAAAGGATGATGATCTCTTTTGAGACGTCTCCAATGTGCTGACGGAAGGCAAGTGGGATCGGAAGCAGATCCAACCCAGGTGCAAGGATGACCTTACAAAAATGGGTTGGAGACAACAACTCATGGAAGTGCTCGACCGGGAGCCTTCCCCCTCAACTTTGTGATGCTGTCACTACCTTGAGCAACCAACTTGCCTAGGGATGACTGCAAATGAAATAGATAGTATAAATTAGAATCTGACAGACAAAAGGTAGGAACAATAAGCATAAAACAAGTATAAGGCATGATATATATGTGGCACACAAGTATACGAAGAGATGATATTAGTGAATCAGGTAGTAATACAACCATTGTCTTGGCATATGCTGCCTGGTTCTATAGAATCACCTCTTTAAACTTTTTGGTGCCACAATTTCATCATCAACTATACGAAAACACAACATGGAAGGCTTAGTTAGGTTGACAAATCAGAAGGCATAGACAACTATGCACCACCAGACTAGCCAACAAAATCAAGTAGACGACACAATTAGTTGTGTCTGGTTCTTAATTTTGGTGGCAGTCTACTAGTGACAGTGCTTCAACTACCTCACAAATCAAACTCTCATCACTGACAATGCTAAAATGTAACAGTTAAAAGATGATCTCTTAGTACCTGATATATCATACACAAATAATTCCATTTATACAACAACAGATACTAAAAGACACTTTTTAGATACAAGGCACAAAGTGCCCAGCTTTAAATTAATAAAGCCAACAACGGCTAGGGTATTACAATGATGCTGAACAACAACTTACACAAAGATACTACAGCAGACGAAATTCAGCTAGAGACATCGATGCCCACCAAGGAGAGGTGAAGGAGGATCTGGAGGTAGAAGCATCTGCAGTGAAGACGACGTCGACTGCAGTTGGAGAGCACCATTGCCTGCCAAACTCATCCAAGACCGGAGAGGGACCCTTGTCCCCCCGCCCTGGCTCGAAGGGCGCCGCACCACCGACAATGGAAGGAGAGTGAGCGAGGAACCCGGCTGTCCCGAGGAACAGAAGCCATCCGCTTGCTGCCACAAGCACACCTTGAGAACCCTTGGCGCGCTCCACGGAGCCAAGCATGGAGAGAAACGCTGCTGGACGAGGATGACGAAGAGAAGAAGCGTCGAAGAAGACCTGACGAGGCTGCGAGTCAGAGAACCACCTGCAAGGAAGAGCATCGTGTTCCTGCAGTCTTGCAACCATGCTCTAAGCGGGGGGGAGGGCAACCCTTCCTCTCCCTGCCCAGGCACGGGGGAACCGATCCTCCAGCGAGCAGGTGCAAAGAGCAGCAGGGAACAACCAAAACAGGGAGCAGGTAGACTAGGGCTCGAAAACGCCGGCAAGAATCAGACTTCGGAGCTGGAGCCAAGCTCGTGGCAAACCCACATCCCCAACTCACCCAAGGCGGCACCTTCAAGAAGGTGACGACGTCAAAGCGCCGCTGCCACCCAATCCAAGATTTGGTTTTCACCAGGGTAGCGAGAAGGGGGAGGGAGGGGGACTAAGATACCTCAACGACGCCTGCAAGGAGGAAGACGGCGCCCACAGGCGTCGCAACCATCATAGATGGAAGGCCAGCCAGGGATTTCTCCCGGATCTTGACACCCACCTCCACCCAGATCCGGAGGCCAGAGGTCACCAGGAAACAACTTCGGTGGAGGGGGCGCAGAAGAGACTCGCCAAGCTTCAGATCTGGGTGGTGGCGCCGCCGGCGCGGCTCCGCACCACGCCTAACGACCACCCGCTCCCCTCCGCCCACGCGACCGAGGAGAAGGGTCAGCACCACGCCCGCGCTGCTCGCCGCAGAGCCAGCGCTGCCTCACCACCTGAGGCCGCCGCCTCGGCTTCCGGAGTCCTCCCTGCGAGGAAGCGACGAAATCCCCGCCGCCACCGTCCTCGGCGAGCTTGCCCGACAGCTGTCTCTGGTAGCAGCGAGGTGAGGGGAAGAGAGTAAAGGGGCCGGCGGCGGGCTAGGGTTTGGTCGCTACCCGTGTGACCCCGTAGCGGAGCGACGCGGGGGCCGCAAAGAGAACCTCCATCACTAAAAGACACATTGAATGCATAATAGTAAAACATTGCCGGGGGAAATGTAGTAACATAAAACGAAGAGATGTGGAGATAAAAGAACTGATATCTCTACTATATAATACGAGTAGTGTTTCTTCCTTCGTCCGTCCTTACGCCGCGGGGTACATCGTGTGTCGCGGCTTTTTGCAATTTACCCCCTCAGAAATTGCAAAATCAACCTGTTGGGGGATCATAACCCGGTAGGCCCCACCGACACAGAAGACAAGCCGGCCTGACAGAAGGTCTGGGCCGGATCAAGCATAAAGGAGATGGGCCGGGTTCCACGTAAGCGGGCGTGCGACGTGTGACTTGGCGAGTAAGCAAGGAAGGATCCCGAAGACTCGGAGTCCAAGTACAAGACGGAGTCCTGATAAGGAAAGCGAAGACTTAGAGGACTTAGAGTAGAGCTCAACTACGGGAGTAACCCGGAGTCTTGCTTGTACTTCCAGGGGACCCGGCCGCCTATATAAGGGGGTCTCCTGGTTCCTAGAGGGACAAGTCCAAAGCCCAAAGTCACAAGCATACAGAGAAACACCTTGTAATCTCGAGACCCGGAAGCTAAGGCGCCGAGTCCTTGAAACCCGATATCAATAAAGCAAAGCAGGAGTAGGTCTTTACCTCAAGAAGAGGGGCCGAACCTGGGTAAACCCTTGTTTCCCCACGTCTCGCTAGGCAAGCTCCCGATGTCGGAAGTCGCTATGTCCCAATACTCAAGTTTCCACCCGGAAACATCTATCGTGACAATCCCACGACAGTTGGCGCCCACCGTGGGGCCTGCGGCCAAGAACATCACTTTTTCCGGAGAAGCGCGGCGTGGTATGGAAAACCTAGCTATCGGCCAGATCCACACGCTTCCAGGAGGGGAGCGGATCGTGGACGACTTTGGCTGGAGAGAAGAAGCAGATCAGCTGGAAACCGGATCTATGATCATCTTTGGTCAGATCGATGTTTTCGTCGGCGTAATCCAGACCACCGGAGCCGGCAGAGATCAGTACGAGCCGGAGTATGAGTCGCAGTCCGGGTCAACCACCATGACCCAGACAGATGGAGAAGAATCTGTTGGATCACCAGAGTGCGAGGTCATGACCGAAGAGGAAGAGGCGGCGATCCAAGCTATGCAGGATTCTATCGTCATACCTACGAATATGTCAGATCTGGACACAGATACCGAGTCAATCTTACCGCTGTTTGAAGATCGTTGGGGATACGAACTTAAGGAAGAAGATCACCCGGCGCTGCCAGGACCCGTGCGTCATATGACGGTCCACGTTGTGACCACGGCTCAGCCGACTGATGGAGGGACCGCCACCGTTAGCGACGAGACCAGCGCAGAGATAACCGCCAGATAGAATAGAGAGGCTTGGGACCGTAGCCAGCTTGGCATGCCACCGGCAGCGTACACGCCACCCAACCCCAATACCGGAGCAGTTTTACCGACTTTCAGCGCAGCAGTCCAGACGTATGCCCCGGCACCAGGAACGGCTTTCACCAACCCGATCCCGGTAAATACCCCTATTCTACCACCGAACCCGCTAAATCAAATTCCATTACAGACTGTAGGAAGCCAGGTGCTCGCCGACTCATCAGCAGACGCGGCCCAGCATCTGGGAGAGATAACAAACCCCAGCTCAGCGATGCAAAGAGAGATAGAAGATCTAAGGCATGCTGTTGCAAGAGCAAACCAAGAGCGCGCTGAGGAGACCCGTCGCATAGCAGATAGGGAGCGGCTTTTGGCTCAACAGGAACATAGGTTACAGGAGGAGAGGAACGCTTTACAGAGAAGGAGAGACGAGATCATCGCAGTACAAAACAGAAGGCACGGAAGCCGGCTTCACCTGGCAATCGGTGCAAACGCTATCGTACCTCAAGTCCTAGAGTATCAGACAACACCGCCCAACAATGCACCCGTACCTGTGTCAGCCCCTAACACCGTAATGGGAGCTGGCGCGCCGCAGGCCGGGTTACAAGGAGCGCAAGCTGGAGGAAACACAGGAAACCCGACTGGAGGAGCCAGAGCCGGGGCAACGGTCGCTGAACAACTACCACCACCACCCCCTAGGTTTAACACTCCCCCGGGTCATTACAATAATCCAGTTGACAATGTTTTTGGAGCTGCGCATGCCCTAGAGCAGATCCCGTTCGATAATTCACCAGCTGACATAGAAGCACGGAGAGCAGCACAATAACCCACGCGGCTCGTAAGCTTTCAACTCAGAACCACAAAGGAGTCGTACCAGAACCCGGCACGGAGAGCCGGTCGCCGCAAGATCTGTCTAGAACCGGCTTGGACCGGTGAACCAGCAAGTCCAGCAAAATAATCAACAAGTGGTGCAGCAACCACAGCCGGAAGCCGCACCTCAGAGGATGGTCGCACCCGCTGTGTCTGCAGCACAGTTGATAGTAAATAGCTGACGAGCGAGACGCGCAACTGCGGCTGCAGCGCTTCCCGGAGCCGGAGTGGGAGCTGTGATCCCCGGCAGACCCGTCGCATCTTCGCCTGCGCCGGGTCACGGAGGAGGCACGTCTTCAAACTTGACAGGACCAAAGTGTTTATTAGATGCCATAAGGGCAGAGCCGTTTCCCGAAAAATTCAAAGAGCCGAACAAGGTCAGCAATTACGAGCCGAACATGAATCCAGAGACGTGGTTGAGCAGTTACAGCATGACTATGGACATAAAGAATGCGTCACCGAATTTATGCGCCCGTTACATGTGTCTCATGATGGCGGAAGGAGCACCCAAGATATGGTTAGACCGGCTTCCACCACACAGTATCAACTCTTGGGAGGAACTAAAGGCAGCGTTCATCAAAAACTTTGCTGGGACATGCAAGAAACAGTACACAGAGGCGGATCTAGATCGCTGTGTCATGAGAAAAACTAAGTCAGCCAGACAATGGATGTCCCGGGTTATAGAGATCCTGCATTCATCAGTTAACATCTCAGCAAGCACTGCCCTTCTCTATATGGAGAAAAAATGTCTTTACGACCCATTGACACAGAAGCTTGGGCGTATGAAGGAAGATTCGGCTTGTAAAGACATCACGATAGGGGAAGTGGTGACAGCGGCTAACAAGCATGCCACCACAGACAAGAGGACGGCGAGACGGAGGAACAACAGAGTAACAACCGAGTCAGTGGAGGCCGTAACCCGAATCAAAATCAGAACAATGGGAATCAGAACGGTAACAATAAGTGTCCATATGAGGGTGGAAATTCAGAGTTTGTCGGAACAACTCAGACGACGGGTTACGGAGGGCCGAGACCCGGTGGTAATTTCAGGGGAGGTCCTTCGAGAGGACCAAACATCAGCGAGATATACAACATGCCGTGTCCCCGTCATAGCAAGAACGGAAGGCCGTCAAATCACTCCTTGGCTCAGTGTGCTGATATGAGAGCATGGATGAAGCATGAACAAGCCATGGAGACGAATCAGGGAAATTTTGGAAACAATGGTAACTTCGAAAACAATGGAAACAATGGGAACAATGGTAACCCGGCAGGACCTGGTCAGGGAGCCGGGTCAAACGGACCACCGAACAACAATGCCGGGCCGGGTCAGAATCAGAATCTGGTTATGACCGGGTATCAGCAGAACCCAAAGGAGATCCATAGTCAGGGCCAGTATGACGTCTTCACCACCAACACTTCCAGGAGGGAAAAGAAGTTACAAGCAAGAGCCGTCAATGCAGTGGCAACAGCCGTTCCAAGGTTCCTGAAGTGGTCCGAACAGGTAGTTACATGGAGCCGGGAAGATCATCCGCCAGCAGTGGAGCACCCAGGACTCCTGGCTCTTGTCGTGGCACCACAGGTAGACGGATTTTCTTTAAACAAGGTCCTGATGGACGGAGGAAGCAGCATCAACATCTTATATCTAGACACATTCGAGAGGATGGGACTGTCCGAGGATCGTCTGACACCAACTTCAACAATCTTTCATGGCATAGTTCTAGGGAAGTCGGCACATCCGATAGGTCAAATCAATTTGGAGGTAGCATTTGGTGTAAGCAAGGAGAAATTCAGATCAGAGTTCTTGAAGTTCGAAGTTGTTGATTTAAAGAGCCCGTACCATGCTCTGTTCAGGAGGCCGGCTTACGCCAAGTTCATGGCAAGGCCGTGTTACATATATCTCAAGTTGAAGATACCGGGTCCTCAAGGAATAATTACGATCGAGGGAAGCAAGGATATGGCTATAGAGTGTGACAATGGAGACGCCATTATGGTAGAACAGGCTTGCTCAGAAGAAGAGCTCAAGTACTACAAGTCTCAGGCAGACCCGACTGATAAACGTGTGCTGGAAAAGCCGGCTCACGGGGAGGAAAAGAAGAAATTCAAGTCCGCGCAAGACACCAAGATGATTGATTTTGTAGAAGGGGACTCCTCCAAGCAGTTTTCGATAGGAGCCCACATGGACGAGAAATAGGAAAGCACGCTCATCAAGTTCATCCATGAGAATCGGGATATCTTTGCATGGTCTCCTTCAGACATGCCGGGTGTACCGAGTGAACTTGCTGAGCACAGCTTACATGTTGATCGTACAGCAAAGCCGGTTAAACAACGTCGTTTCAATGCAGAGAGAAAAAAGATTATCGGAGAGGAGATTGCCCGTCTGCTCGTAGCCAGGTTTATCATGGAAGTTTATCACCCGAAGTGGCTGGCAAACCCGGTCCTAGTCATGAAGAAAAACGTAGAGTGGCGCATGTGTGTGGACTACACCAGCTTGAACAAGGTTTGTCCAAAAGATCCTTTCGTGCTACAACGTATTGATCAGATCATAGATGCAACAGTCGGCAGCGAGTTGTTATGTTTCCTGGATGCATATTCCGGGTATCATCAGATCAAGCTCAATGTGGACGACCAGGAGAAGACCTCGTTCATCACACCCTTTGGTGCTTTCTGTTACAAAACCATGTCGTTTGGTCTCAAGAATGCAGGTGCCACTTGTCAAAGATGCATCCAGAACTGTTTTCAGAATCAAATTGGTCGCAACGTGCACGCCTATGTCGATGACGTCGTGATCAAGTCACAGAAAGCCGGGTCACTACTTGATGACCTGACAGAGACCTTCACCAATCTTCGCAAGTACCAGATGAAGCTAAACCCGACCAAGTGCGTGTTTGGAGTACCAGCAGGCATGCTGCTGGGTTTCATTGTCTCAGAGAGAGGAATAGAAGCAAACTCGGCTAAGATCAAGGCTATCATGAACCTTAAGAAGCCGGAAAGCGTGAATGACGTCCAGAAGCTGACGGGTTGTGTCACAGCCCTAAGTCGGTTCATTGCGAGGATGGGAGAGAAAGCACTTCCACTTTACAAGCTGCTGAAGAAATCAGACAAAGTTTGTTTGGGGTCAAGAAGCTGATGACGCCTTTGAGGATCTGAAGAAAACACTGTCCTCAACACCAGTTCTAGCGGCTCCCACGAGCAAGGAGCCGATGTTGTTATACGTCTCTGCAAATTCACGAGCCGTCAGTGCCGTGGTTGTGGTGGAGCGTAAGAAAGAAGGAAAAGAGTGCCCAATTCAAAGGCCGGTTTACTATGTTAGCGAAGCTTTGACAGAATCAAAACAGAGGTACCCGCAATGGCAAAAGTTAGTTTACGGTGTCTTCATGGCAAGCCGGAAAATGCCTCACTACTTCCAAGAACATCCCATCACGGTTGTGAGTTCTGCTCCATTGGAAGAAATCATCAGAAACAGAGAAGCAACAGGCAAGATTGCAAAGTGGGCCATCGAGATGGGGCCTTATCATATCAACTACGAGCCAAGGACAGCAATCAAGTCACATGCCCTAGTTGATTTCGTCAATGACTGGACAGAATTTGACCCCTTACCACCTGCACCAAGCACGAAGCATTGGGTTATGCACTTTGACGGGTTAAAGCAGTTTGAAGGTTCGGGAGCCGGTGTAGTTTTAACTTTGCCAAGAGGAGACAAGTTGAGCTATGTCTTGCAGATACACTTCGATCCATACACCAATAATATTGCCGAGTATGAGGCTCTGTTACATGGTTTAAGAGTTGCTAAAGAGATGAATATCAAGAGGATCATGTGCTATGGAGATTCCGACCTTGTTGCTCAACAAGTTTCAGGAACATGGGACAGGAAAGACGCCAATATGGCAGCTTACAGGAGAGAGGTAGACAAAGTCGCTGGTTTCTTCTTAGGATACCAGGTTGAGCACATTGACAGAAGGAAGACCGAGGCAGCACACGCCTTATCAAGACTCGGCTCCAGGAGAGAGCCGGTTCCTCCAAACGTGTTTCTCGCCGAGTTACACCATCCCTCCGTCAAGCTTCCAACAGAAGAAGAGTTAGCAAATCCGGATGACCCGGACTCACAATTGGTTGCAGCCTTACATCAAATTCCATCGTGGACAGAGCCGTATCTAGCTTACCTGTTGAGGGAAGAGCAAGACAAAGTGCTGACACGACAGATAGTACGCCAGGCTAAGGCATATACCATCATCAATGGAGAGTTATACAAGAGGAGCACGAACGAAGTGTTTCTGCGATGCGTCTCACCAGAGGAAGGACAGAAGATTCTTCAGGAGATCCACTCAGGAGATTGCGGACGTCACGCATCCACAAGATCAATGGTTGCCAAGGCTTACAGACACGGATTCTTCTGGCTGACGGCTTTGGCAGACGCGGAGAATATAGCCCGGGTTTGCGATGGGTGTCAGCGATATGCAAGACAGATTCACGTGCCGGCTCAGGATTTGAAGACCATCCCAATAACATGGCCCTTTGCAGTCTGGGGCATGGACATGGTGGGACCTTTCCAGACTTCACTGGGCAAGAAGACTCACCTCTTAGTCGCAGTTGACAAGTTCACAAAATGGGTTGAAGTGCAAGCCGTCAACAGTTGCACAGCAGCAACAACAGTAAAATTCCTGAAGAAGATCATATACCGCTTTGGATATCCTCACAACATCATTATGGACAATGGGACAAACTTTTCGCTTGGAGAGATGCATATATTTTGCAAAGAGAACGGCATCTGGCTTGACCTTGATTCAGTTTCACACCTGTCGGGCCCATGGATCCCGGGGTATGGTGGCCCGTTTTACTTCGGAGGTAAGTAACCTCTTTGACCCACCGAGCAGACTAAATGTTTCTTGTGACCCAAAGAGGATACTAGGGTCATGAAGCCTCAGAAGGGCAGCGTCTCCCCATCAAGCATAGCCGCCTCAGGAGGCCCCGACCCCCCGAGGTGCCCTCGCGAGGATAACAACCAAAAGACCATCGCGAAGCTCATCGCCTCCCCCGCCACGTGCGACGCCAGGGCGGCGGGCCCCCTGCTGGTACCGGTTCTCGTCATCAGAGCAGGGCGGCGACCCCCACAACT
Organism: Poa annua; assembly: GCA_026929855.1. Lineage (NCBI taxonomy): Eukaryota > Viridiplantae > Streptophyta > Magnoliopsida > Poales > Poaceae > Poa > Poa annua. The sequence goes on from CM049434.1 coordinate 62,605,942, forward strand.
TGCCTCTTTGGTGATAAAAGGGGGAGACCAGACCAGCCACCATGGCCGTGCCCCCAAGACTTACTATTTCGGTGCAAGACGGCGCCGTCCGCCACCGTAGTCCTTCCTTTGGCCTCGCTTTTCCTCTTTACCGAGGACATCCGGCTCTGCGCCAAAGGAGCGGCGACTGAAGTTGCAGGGGGATGAAGACAACGGCTGCGCAGCAGCGCAGGGCCTTGGATCTGACTTGGTCGGCCGCCTTTGCCAAAGCGTCCGCAGATGAGCAGGGCCTCCCTTGGAAGCATGTGGGAGCGTCCCGCCATAGAATCCAAAGATGAAGGCTCCCAGCCGCCTATAAAAGGAGGCTGCCGTCGGCCCGGCTAAGGGGTGTACTCAAACCCTAGAAATGCTAGGCGTTCACCATTGTAGCTCCCGGTGTTCTACCAAGCAATACAATCAAGCAGGAGTAGGACATTCACCTCCGCGGTGGCCTGAACCTGGGTAAACAAAGTGTCAATCTCTGTAGTGTTGTTCATCTCCTTCGTCGAGCCTCGTGAGGTCAGAGGCAGCGCTCTAAGGCCCCCAGTGTTCGATACTCTTTCTTTGCTTCTTCGGAGGCTATATTCTGACATTTGGCGCGCCAGGTAGGGGGTCTTGAGCGCGCTTCACCTTCACCGACAGCTGAGATGACCAGGGTAGGAAGCGACACCGGAGAGAGCACTCCTGCCGGAGAAACCCGTGAGCAGCACGCCCTGCGCCGCGCCGCTCGCGTCACCACCGAGACGCGTACCGGCCGCGAGGCCGCGACGAACCAAGACGGCTCACCAGAGGAGGGCCAGCACTCGTCCACCGCACCGACTCCGCCGCAGGCCACGCCGTCTGTCGCGCCCTCTGTCGGGCCTTCTGTGGTGCCATCGGTCGCGCGCACAGCATCCTCGGCTCAGGTCGTTCCACCGGGCCCGCGCACGGCGCTACGCATGGCGCAGGAGCTCCTACGTTTCAGGCCGGCCGAGGACGCCCATGAAGACTGGCTCACCCGTGTGACGGAGCTGGTCCAGGCCGCGGGAATCACTCCCGCACCCTCCCGCTCACTAGTCGCTCCTGCGGCTCCCAGAGGACAAGCGGTGGACGCCGCCCCTCCACACCAACCTCCTCCCCGCTCCGAGGAAGGAGTTCATCCGGTCCGTGCCCCGCGAGCTGGCGACCGAGCCCTCGCGCCTTCGCACGGCGCGTGGTCTCCGCACCTGGGCACGATGACGGCCCCAGTTGCCAAATCATCCCTCGCGTGCCCAACGATGGCCGTGCACGCGACTGGGAACGGCAGGACCAGACAGTCCGAAACATCGCAGTGGCAGGGCACCAGAACCGTGCCGGGCTCACGGGGAGACCCGCCACCTATAGCGGTGGCTGCGTGGCATTCTGCGAGGACCTTCGCCGCGTCAACTGGCCTAACAAGTTCAGGCCAGAGCTCCCACTTCGGTACGACGGGACCCAAAACCCCGTCGAGTTCCTGCAGCTCTACACCGTGGGGGTACAGGCCGCGGGAGGCGACGACAAGGTCATGGCGAACTGGTTCCCGCTGGCCCTCAAGGAGGCGGCGCGAACATGGCTACTGAACCTTCCTGAGGAATCGGTGGCCTCCTGGGAGGACTTGTGCCAGTAGTTCATCTCGAACTTCAGGGGAACATACGACCGACCCCTCAACCTCAACGACCTCAACAAGGTCGCCAACTGCACCGACGCTTTGATCATTGCGGCCTTCGTGGAGGGAGTTACCAACACCCACATGAGGGAGAAGCTCGGCATCCATGACGACCTGGGAACGGTGGTGGAGTTGTTCGACCTCGCCGACAAGTGCGCCAAGGCGGAGGAGGGCAGACTCTCCCAGCACAACGTGCCTGACAAGGAGCCCGCCCACGAGAAGGGGAAGAGCGCGAAGGACTCCAAGCGCAAGACGCCCGCCGTTTTAGCCGCGGAGCCCGAGCGCGAGTCGAAGAAAGAGTCAAAGAAGGACGACGAGGACCGTCCGTTCTACGTGTTCCACCAGGTTCACTCTCACAGCACCGACGAGTGCAACGAACTCAAGAAGATGCGCGAGAAGCAGCAGGACAAGCGCGGAGGCTCCGGCGGGAATCGCAGCGGGGGCCGAGGCGGACAGTACAACAACAGAGGCAACAAATGGAACAACGGGGGCAGCTGGGCCAACTACCAGCAGCAAAACTGGCAAGGGCCATACCAGGGCAACCAGCAAAAGCCTTCTCAGGCCAACAGCCTGCATCCTGGGGGGTGCTCAAGCGCCCATCTCGAACCGCCACTTCAAGCAGCTGACCCATGCCGTCAGCGCTGCCCTCCCGGGAGCGGAGGCCTCTTGACGACTCAAGTGGGCGGAGTATCCGATCACCTTCGATGCCAGCGACCACCCCAAATCTGTCGCCACAGTAGGTACCATCCCGCTGGTGTGCACCCCGACCATCAACAACGTTGCGGTCACCAACACCTTGGTGGACGGGAGCGCCGGCCTCAACGTGATCTCCATCGATACCTTCGACAAAATGCAGGTATAGTACAGCCGACTGATGCCTACACGGCCGTTCGCCGGCGTGACGGAGGGCACCACGATCCCGATTGGGCAGGTGCGCCTTCCGGTAACCTTCGGCACGAGAGAGAACTACCGCATGGAGTACATCGACTTCGACGTGGCTCACATCGGGTTACCATACCATGCCATCCTCGGCTACCCGGCACTCGCCAAGTTCATGGCAGTCACGCATCATGCCTACAACCTCGTCAAGATCCCCGAAAGCATGGCCACGGGCACCATCCGCTGTGACGAGAAGGATTCTGTCGTGGGGTTGTCACGGCAGATGTTTCCGGGTGGAAACTTGAGTATGGGGACATGGCGACTTCTGACATCAGGAGCTTGTCTAGCACGGCGTGGGGAAACAAGGGTTTACCCAGGTTCGGCCCCTCGTCACGAGGTAAAGACCTACTTCCTGCTACTGCTTTATTGATATGGGTTTCGAGGACTCGGCGCATCAGCTTCCGGGTCTCGAGATTACAATGGTGGTACTTGTGATCTGGTAAAGCTTGGTCCTCTAGGAACCAGGAGACCCCCTTATATAGGCGGTGGGTCTCGCCGGACGTACAAGCGGGATCCGGGTTACAATCGTACCCGGACTCTACTCTAAGTCCTCTAAGTCTTCACCTTCCTTATCGGGACTCCGTCTTGTACTTGGTCTCTAGTCTTCTAGATCCTTCTTGACTTGCGGGCCAAGACACACGTGGCGTACCGGCTCACGTGAGACCCGGCCCATACATTCTAGCTTGACCTGGTCCTGGCTCTTACCAGGCCGGCTTGTCTTCTAGGTCGGTGGGCCTACCGGGTTATGATCCCCCCAACAGTAGCCCCCAGGATAACTTGGACATCGGAATGGACTCACTTCACCTTCATGCTCTTGGGCTCAATCTTTGGGGAAGCCGTCATTCCTTTTGTCCGGGTTATCATCTGAAAAACAATAAACAACTTATTAAGCAAGCGGGCACGCGGGTGTCAGTTCGGCCGGCTCTTGTTGGCGGCCCGTTCCTAACCCGGCCATCGCCTGCCGACTTTCACTTCCAGACTTAGCAATTTTCAATCTTCTTTACTCTTCCTCGAAGGCACCGGTCAATCTCCTGGGTCAACGATATTTTTTATACTTATCCCTTCGCGAGAATCGAGGAGTCGAGCGGCTATCTCGGGAACTCAAGATCCTGTCAGTTAGAGAATCTGCCGCCCCAGATTTTATTCTCCTGGGCCATCATCACGTTAGTTTTTTTCTTTTCCGATTATACCCTTAGGTCAACTCCCACTGAGCTATAAATAAGTGGGAACGGGGAAACGCAATCATTTCCCCCCGTGCGCCCCCACTTCGTCTTCCTCCTCCAGCACCTCCACTGCATCTCTCCAGCCCGAGCTCTACAACTTCTCGCCGGAGCTAGCTAGCGCCACCGCTTTCTCGCCTCTTCCGTCTGCAACAACCGCTGCGCCGCATTCGTCCCCGCGGCCCTCTTCTCCTTCTCCATTTTAGATCTAGATCTCGTCCCCTGCTTCCATGGGGAAGAAGGTAGCAAGCAAGGGCCGCGCCGCGGCCGCCGCGGCCGCCGCCGCTAAGGCCAACCTGAAGAAAGCCAAGGTCACCGCCGGTACCTCCGCTTCTGGCGCCGCCGCTGCATCATCCACTGGCGTGCTCCTGGCGACGAAGTCGTGCCGGCTCCTCGGGAGAATGAGGTAATAGTATTTGCCGATCATCTCAGTCGCGGCTTTAAACCTCCGGGTTCCCTCTTCTTCCGAACTTTGCTTTCCTACTATGGCCTCAGGCCCCAAGACTTGGCCCCAAATTCGATTCTTTCCATCTCAAACTTCACTGTTCTATGCGAAGACTATCTTGAAATGGAACCCTCCCTCGACCTCTTTCTCGAGTTCTTCTATTGCAATCCACAGCGCTCCTCCGCCACTCTTCCTTTGAACATTTGCGGAGGAGTCGCGATCCAACGGCGCCGAGACTCCCTTTTTCCGGCTCTAAAGCTCAACAGCCACCCTCGGGCTTGGCAATCTACTTTCTTCTACTGCAAAGACACTTCTCCCAAAGGCCAACCCAAACTGCCGGGTTTCCGAGCAGAGCCCCTCGTGCTGGGAGAATCGACCAATTCTTACGCCCAAGACCGTGCTGCCTTGACCCCCATTCTTTCTAGGATCCGGGCTCTCAAGGCCCATGGCCTTAAAGGCACTGATCTGGTCAAATGCTGGGTCGGATGGTGTATAAAGCCACTATCCATCCGGCCCAAGCTCATTTCCGACTACTCAAACATCCCCTCTGATCCTCTCCGGTTCACTTCTCAAGAGCCGGAAGATGAAGAAATTATCCGGGCTTCAAAGAAGCTTTTGTCCAAGTCTATCGCCGCGATAACACTCGACGGGCTCCTCCCCTTTTGCTCAGAGAACCCGACTCCCAAGGTACTTAACTTGCTCCCTTCTATCTCCTTTGTTTTTCTTTTTATCCTATCAATATCCTTGTACTTCTTCATGAATGCCTTTTATCCGTTACTAGGTCACTGAAGACTGGTGGAACGCCGCCGAAAAAACCCCCGCCTCCTCCGACCAAGAAGATGAGTCGGCGCAAAACTCGGAAGGAGGAGATGAAGCGGGCGAAGGTGAGCTCGATTCCATGGACCGGCTTCTGCAGAACCTCATAGAAGCCGATCTTGAAGACAATACCTCTACTCATACTCCCTGAATTCCAGGTCAAGACGACCAAGACTCCACCAAGGTCCCAGCGCCTCCTTCTTCTCCATCGGCTCGAGCGAAGCGAGCCCGCAACGCGGTACGATTGATACCACGCTCTCGTTTCCTCGATCTAGAAGCTTCCGGCTCTCAAACTTGTCCGCCTGCGCAGGACAAGGACGAGGCGACGCCTAAGCGGCGAAGGACCCGTTCTTCCACCTCTTCCGAAGAGCTCTCCTCAGGTATCCCAAACAGTCCTTCTCCTCACAGAAGGAACGCTCACCAAACTTCCCCTGATGCACGTTATCCATTGGCGGGCCAACTCCGGGTTGCTAAATCCCGGTCTATGTCCTGCTCTTCAGGTTCCGGCTCCGAGGCTCTCCCCTCCGACTTTGTCATCAAGAAGGGGTAGGTCCTGGTTTTCTTCTTCGCCATGTCTTTATTTTGGCCCGCTTGCTGTTCCTTACGTAACTTATATTCTTTCAGAGCCCAAGCCGTCCTTAGTGATGAGGAAACCCCTGAAACCGTCGCGACTCCTCCAGCTGAGCCTGAGGTCGAGGAGACTCAAGCTGAGATGCCGGTTGAGCCGGTTCGCCCTGTCCCGGACTCCTCTTCGCCTCCGAAGACCGACCTTCCCGTCATTCCGGAAGAGCCGGATGTCGTTGTGACTCGAACCGGCTTCCAAGATCCTGATGCGCCTTCGTCTTCCGTGGCGAAGGTCCTGGAGCCGGAACCTAAGGCTGAAGAAGGGCTGCTGCCCGAGCTACGGGCAAGGGACAAGTCCAAGAAGCAGAAACCTCGGACTCTGAAGATGAAGCTCCTTACAATACCTTGGAGTTTCCAGAACTTTTTGAGAGGATCCATGCGCGACTCTCCAGGGTGCGAAAAGAGGAGTCTCAACTGCGGAATTATCTGCACTTCCGTTACCAGGTATGTTCCCTATTAGTAGTCCCCAAGTGCTTAGTTTTTACTCGGGTAAATGCTTAGTACTTGCATCATAGGGAACCTGTCTCTTTTGTACGAATAATTCTTTGTAGTAGTCCCCAAGAGTCGGAGCAGTAGCTTGCTACGCTCCGGGTCTTTATTGCTAGTGAAACTTTTGTAATAAGTAGTCCCCAAGAGTCGGAACAGTAGCCTGCTACGCTCCGGGTCTTTCTTGCGGATGAAACTTTTGTAATGAGTAGTCCCCAAGAGTCGGAACAGTAGCCTGCTACGCTCCGGGTCTTCTTTGAGATACTGACTTAGCTTTATAAGCCGCTTCTTGATCTTTTTGTCACTGTCTCGCTAAATGTTTGTTCCCTCTGCAGGAGTTTTCGAAGGCCAATGCCGAGAGCAACAGTGAAATGCGCCATGAACTTGCGCGAGAATCCGGCCTCCGTGAGAAGGCTGAGGAGCAGCTGAAGATGCAGGAGGAAACACTGAATCGGCTTCAAGCTGACAACGAAACCTTGCGGAAGAAAGTCCATGAGCAGGAGCTCGCCATACAGGTGAAAGCTCTTGAGCTGCAAAAAGTGGTCTCCGAGCTAGAGAAAATAAAGAAGCTCGTCCATAACTTAGCCGTTGCTGTCTTTGGTGAGTTTTCTCCTTCCCTTTACTTTCCTCCGTTGCTTTGTCATCTCAGTTCTTCTTACCCCTCGTCTGCCTCCTTTCAGGTCCGGCTCAGGGGGTGACTATAAAGGGGACACTTGACAAAATTCAAGCCGTATATGGCGTCACCCGACGGCTCTACTTTGGCTGTGCCGAAATGATCAAGATGTCTTCTTCCTCTGGGGAATGTCCACCGGGTCTCCCAGATTTTCTCGCCGCCACCTCTGTGGTGCCTGTGCTGATCGAACGATGGAAGGCGTCTTCCTGTCGCAAGGGTGCAATCCATGCGCTTGCGCTGGCTAAGGCGTACTACCCAAACCTTGACCCGGCCAAGCTCACCAAGGGCTTCCCCGAGTTTCAACCTGACGGCACTGAGACGGCGAAGATATATGGGAAGCTTGTGAAGTCGGTTCGGCGTCCGGCTTGTCAGATTTCTGACGGGTTGGCACTGGACAAATTCCAAGCTGCCTATGACGAAGATAACCATGCCATCAAGGAAGTCCCGCCGGAGCCGGTCAATCTGTGGAAGCCGGTGGAGGAGGCGCCGCAACTTTTCACGCCCTTTGCAACAAGTGCGAACCCCTCAAGCTCAACTCCTGATGTTCCAGCTCCTTCTCGCCCCTCCGATCTTGACGGCTTTGAGGCCTTGGCTTCGGTCGTTTTGCAGAGGCCACGAGGCGAAACTACAAAGGGTATGAAGGACCCTGGGCAAGGATCTGCACCGGCACCTCCACACCAGTAGATCGTCCGGATGTTCCAAACGCCGACTCTTGTACCGGCTTACAAACTTTTGGCTTGTCTTAAATTCCTGAAACATTATATTGGCCTTCATGGCCTGTAATAGGTTAGATCTAAATACTTGCTATACCTTTTGATGCGCCTTCGTGCGCTGGTGCTGTAATATAGTCTGTCTTTATAAAGGTCTTGCTTTTTCGGTTTCATTCACCATTTTGGTTTCTTTAGCTCTCTGCAAAGCCGGTTTTCTCGTGGCTACTGTCTAAAAACCCGGAGCGATCAGGGTCTGCTAAATCCCCATGGGCCTCATAGTCAGATTGAAAGCCGGTATTTTAGCATCTGATCATGTGTGAGAATAACATCGAGCTAACAGGCAAGCAACCAAGAATGATTGTGGCTTCTCTGCCGGGTCATGAGTTTGCAACTTACAACTTTCTTAGTTGGTAAGCCCCCAAGGCCCTGATCATATGGAAAACAAGGAACTAAAAACACAATACTCTTTCTTTTTAGAGGTGCCTTCCTCATTTCATTGATCATATAATATGTACATAGCTAGCAAGCCGCCTCATTAAAAACCTTCCAGTCCCCTTAGGTACCCTGGTAAGGAAAAGAGCGCGTCTGAAACCTGCTGGTTTTAAACAAGAAAGATACAAAAAGGTGGAGCCCGTCTCATCCGGGGGCTCACAAAACCTAAGTGTAGTATGGTCTAAGCTCTGCTATATTCCAAGGCCTGTCGTTCTCTGTCAACGGGTTCCTTGTATGGTCTGTATTGTTTCCTGTCTTTGTAGCTTGCTCTCTAGCATCCACCAAGTAATATGACCCGTTGTGCAAGTTCTGGCTTACCACGAAGGGGCCTTCCCATGGGGGAGTTAACTTGTGGAAGCCGGTCTTGTTCTGGGCTAGCCTTAGGACTAGGTCTCCTTCCTGGAAAGTTCGTGATTTAACTCGGCGGCTGTGATAACGCCTCAGGTCTTGCTGGTATATGGCTGATCGCTCCAGAGCTAGCTCTGTTGCCTCCTCAAGCATGTCCACCGAATTTTGCCGGGCTTGCTCGTTCTCAGTTTCGACGTAGTTTGCAACTCTTGGAGAATCATGGATAATGTCGCTGGGTAACACGGCTTCTGCCCCATAGACCATGAAGAAAGGAGTGAAGTCTGTTGATCTATTTGTGGTTGTGTTTATGCTCCAGACAACTGATGGCAGCTCCTCTTCCCAGCACCCGGCGGCTCTGATTAATGGAACCCGGAGTCTTGGCTTGATGCCTCTTAGCAGCTCCTGGTTTGTCCTCTCTACTTGGCCGTTCGACTAAGGGTGTGAAACTGAAGCGAGGTCGAGCCGGATGCCGTTCTCTTTGCAAAATATCTGCATCTCTCCGAGTGAAAAGTTTGTCCCATTATCGGTGATGATGCTGTGAGGATAACCGAAACGATATATGATCTTCTTCAGGAACTTGACCGCTGTTGCCGCTGTGCAACTATTGACGGCTTGAACTTCCACCCACTTCGTGAATTTATCCACTGCTACCAGTAAGTGAGTCTTCTTATTGGGTGAAGTTTGGAAGGGTCCTACCATATCCATGCCCCAAACTGCGAAGGGCCATGTTATTGGGATGGTCTTCAAGTCTTGAGCCGGTATGTGAACCTGCCTTGCATATCGCTGGCAACCATCGCAAACCCGGGCTATGTTTTCTGCGTCGGCCAGAGCCGTCAGCCAAAAGAATCCGTGCCTGTATGCTTTGGCAACCATTGATCTTGTGGACGTGTGATGTCCGCAGTCCCCTGCGTGGATCTCCTGGAGAATTTTCCGGCCTTCCTCTGGTGAAACACATCGCAAGAATACTCCAGACGTGCTCCTCTTGTGCAACTCGCCATTGATGATGACGTATCCCTTAGCCCGGCGCACAATCTGCCGTGCCAGTACTTCATCTTGTGGTAACTCTTCTCTCTGCAGGTAAGCCAGATACGGCTCTGTCCATGACGGGATTTGGTGTACGGCCGCGACTAGCTGTGATTCCGGATCATCAGGGTTTGCTAACTCTTCTTCTGTTGGCAGTTTGACTGAAGGATGATGTAACTCGGCAAGGAACACGTTTGGGGGCACCGGCTCTCTACTAGAACCGAGTCTTGATAAGGCGTCAGCCGCCTCATTCTTTCGCCTGTCGATGTGGTCAACTTGGCATCCGGAGAAGAAGCCGGCAACACGGTCTACTTCTCTCCTGTAAGCCGCCATGTTGGCATCTTTTCTATCCCAGGTTCCTGAAACTTGCTGAGCAACGAGGTCGGAGTCTCCATAGCACATGATCCTTTTGATGTTCATCTCTCTGGCGACTTTCAGACCATGTAACAAGGCCTCATACTCTGCGACGTTATTGGTGCATGGTTCGAAATGTATCTGCAGGACGTAACTCAACTTGTCTCCTTTTGGCGAAGTTAGTACGACGCCGGCTCCCGATCCTTCCAGCTGCTTTGACCCGTCGAAGTGCATAATCCAATGTTTGGCGCTTGGAGGCGATGGTAAGGGGTCAAACTCTGTCCAGTCATTGACGAAGTCGACCAAAGCTTGTGACTTGATTGCTGTTCTTGGTTCGTAGTTGATATGATAAGGCCCCATCTCAATGGCCCACTTTGCGATCCTGCCTGTAGCTTCTCTGTTTCTGATGATTTCTGCCAAGGGAGCAGAGCTCACCAAGGTAATGGGGTGTTCCTGGAAGTAGTGTGGCATCTTCCGGCTTGCCATAAACACGCCGTAGACCAATTTCTGCCACTGCGGATACCTCTGCTTGGATTCTGTGAGAGCTTCGCTAACATAGTAGACCGGCCTTTGAATTGGGTACTCCTTTCCTTCTTCCTTGCGCTCCACCACGACCACGGCGCTGACGGCTCTGGAGTTTGCAGAGACGTACAACAACATCGGCTCTTTGCTCGTGGGAGCCGCTAGCACTGGGGCTGTAGACAATTTCCTTTTTAGGTCTTCAAAGGCGTCATCTGCTTCCTGGCCCCAAACAAACTTGTCTGACTTCTTCAACAGCTTATAGAGCGGAAGGGCTTTCTCTCCCATCCTTGCAATGAACCGGCTCAGGGCTGTGACACAACCTGTCAGCTTCTGGACGTCATTGACACACTCCGGCTTCTTAAGGTTCATGATGGCCTTAATTTTAGCCGGGTTAGCTTCTATCCCTCTCTCTGAGACTATGAAACCCAGCAACATGCCAGCCGGGACTCCGAACACGCACTTGGTCGGGTTTAACTTCATTTGATACTTGCGCAGGTTGGCGAAGGTCTCTTTTAGGTCGTCCAGGAGTGACCCGGCTTTCTGTGACTTGATTACAACATCGTCGACATAAGCGTGTACGTTGCGACCGATTTGATTCTGGAAACAATTCTGGATGCACCTTTGATAGGTGGCACCTGCATTCTTGAGACCAAAAGTCATGGTTTTGTAACAGAAAGCACCGAAAGGGGTGATGAACGATGTCTTCTCCTGGTCGTCGACATTGAGCTTGATCTGATGATACCCGGAATATGCATCCAGGAAACACAACAACTCGTTGCCGGCTATGGCATCGATGATCTGATCTATATGAGGCAATGCAAAGGGGTCTTTCGGGCAGACCTTGTTCAAGCTGGTGTAGTCAATGCACATGCGCCACTCTCCGTTCTTCTTCGAAACTAGGACCGGGTTAGCCAGCCACTTTGGGTGGTCGACTTCCATGATAAACCCGGCTGCGAGCAGACGAGCTATCTCTTCTCCAACGATCTTTTTCCTTTCTGCGTTGAGACGACGTAATCCTTGCTTTACCGGCTTTGCTTTTGGATCAACGTGTAAGCTGTGCTCAGCAAGTTCACTCGGTACACCCGGCATGTCTGAAGGGGACCATGCGAAGATATCCCGATTCTCACGGATGAACTTGATGAGCTCGCTTTCCTATTTCGGGTCCAAGTGGGTCCCCACCGAGAACTGCTTGGAGGAGTCCCCTTCTTCGAAATCAACCATCTTTGTATCTTGAGCCGACTTGAATTTTTTCTTCTCTTCCTCGTGAGCCGGCTTTTCCAGCACACGTTTATCTGTCGGGTCTACTTGAGACTTGTAGTACTTGAGCTCTTCTTCTGAGCAAGCCTGTTCTGCCATGATAGCATCCCTATTGTCGCACTCTGCAGCCATAGTCTTGCTTCCTTCTACTGTGATTATTCCCTTGGGTCCTGGCATCTTTAGTTTGAGGTACACGTAACAGGGCCGAGCCATGAACTTGGCGTAAGCCGGCCTCCCAAATAGAGTGTGATACGGACTTTTTAGGTCAACAACCTCGAACGTCAAGAACTCTGACCTGAACTGTTCCTTGCTCACTCCAAATGCCTCCTCTAGGCTGATCTGGCCGATAGGGTGCGCCGATTTCCCCGGAACTATGCCATGGAAGATTGTCGAAGTTGGGGTAAGGCGGTCTTGGGTCAAACCCATCCTTCTGAATGTGTCAAGGTATAGGATATTGATGCTGCTGCCTCCGTCCATCAAGACTTTGTTCAAGGAAAACCCGTCCACCTGAGGTGCAACGACGAGAGCCAGGAGACCCGGATGTTCCACTGCTGGCGGGTGATCTTCTCTACTCCAAGTTATAGTTTGTTCCAACCACTTCAAAAATCTCGGAACGTCTGATGCCACTGCGTTGACGGCTCTGGCTCTTAACTTTCTGTCCCTCCTGGACGTGCTTGTGGTGAAGACGTGATACTGTCCTTGGCTATGGAGCTCCTTCGGGTTCTGCTGATACCCGGTTGTGACTTGGTTCTGCTGCTGACTAGACCCGGCGTTATCGTGTGGGGGTCCGTTTAACCCAGCCCCCTGTCCGGGTCCCGTCGAGTTACTATTGTTTCCATTGAAGTTGCCGCTACCTCCGAAGTTCCCCTGACTCCTCTGGCTCTCCTGCTCATGTCTCATCCAGGCTCTGATGTCAGCACACTGGGCTAACGAGTGATTTGACGGTCTCCCGTTCTTGCTGTGCTTTGGACACGGCATGCTGTACATCTCACTGAAGTTCGGATTTCTCGGAGGTCCTCCTCTAAAGTTACCACCGGGTCTTGGCCCCCTGTAACCCGTCGCCTGGGTTGTGCCTACAAACTCTGAATTTCCGCCTTCATAGGGATGCTTGTTATTCCCGTTCTGATTACCATTGTTCGGAGCCGGGTTCGGGTTACGGCCCCCACTGACCCGGTTATTCCTCTGTTGTGCCTCCGTCTCACCCGACTTTTTATCCGTGGCTGCATATTTGTTTGCCGTTGTTACCACTTCTCCTATTGAGATATCACTACATGCCGGATCTTCCTTCATGCGCCCTAGCTTGTGTGTTAGAGGATCAAAAGCGCAATTTTTCTCCATGTATGTCATAGCTGTATGTGCTGAAATGTTGAGAGATGACTGCAAGATCTCCGTGACTCTGGCCATCCATTGCCTTGCCGACTCTGTTTTTCTCATGACGCAACGGTCCAGATCTGCCTCGGTGTATTGATTTTTGCAAGTTCCCGCGAAGTTCTTGATAAACTCCGCCTTCAGTTCTTCCCAAGAATTGATACTGCGTGGTGGAAGCCGGTCCAGCCAGATCTTGGGTGCTCCTTCCGCCATCATGAGGTACAGGTAACGTGCACATAGATTCGGTGTTGCATTCTTCATATCCATGGCCATGCCATAGCTACTCAACCACGTCTCAGGGTTCATGTGTGGCTCATAGTTGCTTACTTTGGTCGGTTCTTTGAATTTTTCTGGGAACGGCTCCGCTCTGATAGCGTCTGATAAACACTTCGGTCCTGTCAAGTTTGAAGAAGAGCTCCCTGCGTGACCCGGCGTAGGCGAGGATGCGGCGGGTCTGGCGGGGGTTATTACTTCGACTCTAGCTGCTGCTGCTCCAGCTGCTCCGGCTCCGGCCGCTGCAGCTGCGCGTCTTGCTCTTGAGCTGTTGACTATTGACTGTGCCGCGGACACGGCCGGCTGTGGCGGCTGGATTACTTGTTGATTCTGCTGCTGGACTTGCTGGTTTACCGGCCCGAGCCGATTCTGGATAGATCTCGCTGCCGCCGGCTCTCCGTGTCGGCTTCTGGTACGACTCCTTTGTGGCTCTGAATTGAACGCTTGTGACCCGCGTGGGTTGTTGTTCTGTTGGACCACTGCTGTGCGTAACAAGTCCACAGCTCTCCGTGCTTCGACACCGGCTGGCGAGTTATCGAACGGGATCTGCTGTAGCGCTTGTGCTGCTGCGAAAACGTTGTCAACCGGATTATTGTAATGACTCGAGGGAATATCAAACCTGGGTGGTGGTGGAGGTAGTTGTTCTACGACTGCTTCTCCGGCTCGGGCTCCTCCCGCCGGACTTCCCACACCTCTTCCGGCTTGTACTCCTTGCAACCCGTCCTGCGGCGCGCCGGCTCCCGTCACCAGGTAAGCCGCCGCAACGGGCGCGTTAGCTGGCGTCGTCTGATAATCCAAGACTTGAGGTGCTATAGTGTTTACCCCAGTCGGCAAAGGTAACCGACTTCCGCGCCTCCTGCTCTGCACCGCGGTTAACTCGTCCCTCCTCCTTTGAAGGGCGTCTCTTTCGTCTCGTAACCTCTGCTCCTGCAGGGCCAAAGATCGTTCCTTTTCCGCTACGCGCCGGGCTTCGTCCGCGCGCTCTTGGTTCGCTCTGGCAATGGCCCGCCTCAGGTCTTCCAGCTCCCTCTGCATGGCTGAGTTGGTGTTTTTCACTTCTCCCAGGTTCTGAGTCTGGTTTCCCGATGCGCCGGCTCTCGTCTGATCGTTCGCCACAGTCAGGATCGGGTTTGTGAATGCCGTCCCAGGTGCTGGCGTGTGTGTCTGTACACCTGCGCCGAAAGTCGGTAAAACTGGTCCGGTATTGGGGTTTGGTGGAGGGTACGCTGCTGGTGGCATGCCAAGGTTTTTCCGGTCCCAGATTTCTCGATCCTGTCGGGCGGTTCTCTCTGCACTTGTCTCGTTACTCACAGATGCCTCCACCCCATCGGTTTGCTGAGCCGCTGTTACCACGTGAACCGTCATATGACGCGCGGGTCCAGAGGACACTGGGTGATCCTCCTCTTCGAGTCCAAATCCCCACCGATCTTCAAACAGTGGCAGAATTGACTCAGTGTCCGTGTCCAGATCTGATACGTTTGCCGGTACTTCGACGAAATCCTGTAGTGCTTGAATTGCCGCCTCTTCCTCTTTAGACATGACTTCGCACTCAGGCGATCCAACAGACTCCTCTCCATCCGTCTGGGCCATGGTAGCTGACCCGGACTCTGAATCGTATTCATAGATCCGGTTTCCAGCTGATCTGCTTCTTCCTTCCAACCAAAGTCGTCCACGATCCGCTCCCCTCCTGGAAGCATATGGATCTGACCGATAGCTAGGTTTTCCATACCGCGTCGCGCTTCTCCGCAAATCATGATGTTCTTGGCCGCAGGCCCCACGGTGGGCGCCAACTGTCGTGGGGTTGTCACGGCAAATGTTTCCGGGTGGAAACTTGAGTATGGGGACATGGCGACTTCTGACATCGGGAGCTTGTCTAGCACGGCGTGGGGAAACAAGGGTTTACCCAGGTTCGGCCCCTCGTCACGAGGTAAAGACCTACTTCCTGCTACTGCTTTATTGATATGGGTTTCGAGGACTCGGCGCATCAGCTTCTGGGTCTCGAGATTACAATGGTGGTACTTGCGATCTGGTAAAGCTTGGTTCTCTAGGAACCAGGAGACCCCCTTATATAGGCGGTGGGTCTCGCCGGACATACAAGCGGGATCCGGGTTACAATCGTACCCGGACTCTACTCTAAGTCCTCTAAGTCTTCACCTTCCTTATCGGGACTCCGTCTTGTACTTGGTCTCTAGTCTTCTAGATCCTTCCTGACTTGCGGGCCAAGACACACGTGGCGTACCGGCTCACGTGAGACCCGGCCCATACATTCTAGCTTGACCCGGTCCTGGCTCTTACCAGGCCGGCTTGTCTTCTAGGTCGGTGGGCCTACCGGGTTATGATCCCCCCAACAGGTCCCATAAAGTCAAAACCCCACACATCAAAAGGCTCAAGTGGTAAAGAATAATTCATAGGCATTTCATTTCTCCTACCAATATTTCCTACTCTTTGACATTTATCACAAGATTTAACATATTCAGCACAATCCTTAAATAAAGTAGGCCAATAGAAACCAGATTGTAATACCTTTGCTCATGTGCGATCTCCTGCATGATGCCCTCCATAAGGACTATCATGATAGTCTTTTATAATAGCCTATTGTTCGTGCTAAGGTACACAACGTCTAATAAAACCAGCTACACTCTTCTTATAAAGGAAAGGATCATCCCAAAAATAATGTCTAAGATCATAAAAGAATTTCTTTCTTTGTTGAAGAGTAACACTACAAGAAATATGTTACTTTATGACCCTCCATATTGGTCACTGAAAGGTCACATATTTTAATTTATGACCTTTTTGTGACCAAAATCACTTGGTCGCGTTATGAGGGTCACTAAGGGGTCACTGTGACCTTTTTTTGGTATTGGTCATAGTGGTCTATGACCAAAAGAAAAGGTCACAGATTTTATGACCAATTTTTTGGTCACGGCTAATCTGGTCGTGCCACATCAGATCCAACGTGGCAAATCTGACATGGCAAATCCATGACCAAATCAGATGGTCATAAACCAGATTTAGCCCAATCCATTTCAGTCATCTACATGGGCCAAGCCCAATAATTTAGCCTATTTAATTTTTTCTCTGTTAATTTTGGACGGGTTGATGGGCCAAGCCCAATAATTCGGCCTTTTTATTTAATTGGTTTTCAGCCTTTATTGTATATTGATTATGTTTCCAGCCATTTTACTTTTTTACTGGCCCCACTTGTCAGGTATGTCCCACTTGTCAGGTATCTAATAAATTGGTCCCACACGTAAGAAGGTCAAAGCTTTGTCAGTATTTTCATATGTTGGTCCCACTAGCCAGGTTTCCATATCACAATTTCCAAACAAAACATTCATACACAATATTCCAACAGTAAATTTCATCAAATAACACTAATAAGTCTGATACAATCATTATTACATAGTATTTTGCAACCCAGAGGTGCCTACTACAATTACAATATATGAAATGCTACTCTTTAGAGAGTAGGTCTTCACACCTCAACTTTGTTAGGACTGGAGCTCCTGCAAAAGAGGAACCACCACATTTTTAGTCTCAATGAATGGAATACCTAATATTCAGTAAATCAACCGGGCAATTCAATTATAAAAAGTACTTTGAGTATTCTACTAACATCAAATAGCAGCTCTATGCTGACAGAATCAGTGACTTGGGGCTTCGAGCTTCTTCGGCCCACAACTCCTATAAATGAGAGAAAAAGCCACATTAGTCATAAGTACACAAACAATGTTTGCATCAGTGCATCTACAATAGCAATTAGTACAACATTCACTTAAAATATCTAAAGTGGTAATAGATACATGACATGACACAAGAGGCATATGTTGCCAGACAGGTAGCATTTGTAGACCATAAAAAACATACTAGGCACTGAAACACTCATGGACTAAAATAACAAGATCAATCATCCAAAAGTAAATACCACAAGCAACTCGTAGTTTAGAATCCTGTCAGTTAGCATTCCCATTTCATGGTTACCAGTTAGCAGTTTATCTGTTTTGCGAGCAACCGTGATAGGCTATGGATGGCAAGATCACAAACTACAAACGGATATCAAGAACACAAACTAATGGGTATATACACAAGAATAGACCATATGCAACAACCAGGATTTTGTTCCACCTTCAAGTACGAAGTAGGTAAAAGAAGAGCTCGTGCATACCTGACATCAAGCCGATGCAGTGGATGGGTCTGTACTCGACCAGCAACAAACATGTCCACGCAAATCAGGCATAAATCAAAAGTACATAGTTTTGAACCCTGTCGAACCTTGTGGAACTCAGCAGGACACGGATGGCAACATTAGTTCTGGAAACTGTACATTGACGAACCTAATGCAGTGACCTTCTATGTATGACAACAGCATGATATTTGAACACTTAAACATCCATAAGACAAGCTAATCTAAAAATGCCATGAGCGAAATGTACTCATAAATATTAATTCTGGTAACTGTACATTGAAGAACCTAATGAGAGAGAGAGAGATCACCGGGGTGTCGTGCTATACTGCTTAATCAATTTAACGTTGAAATTGAATAAATATTAACATATTTTACTTATAAATGCACTCAAAGTATGTTATAAAATCTGTGGCATGCTTGCCAGACGTAATCAGTACAGTATAACTGGCACATGTACATCTATCAGGCAGATAACAACTAACAAGATACACATGGCAATATATTGGAAGTCTCTTGGCCAAAAGGAACATAAGAACTAAGGGTGAAGAAAACAAGTATGCTACATTTTTAAAGCAGACGTGTAGCTTCAAAGCAAAGCATTAACAATCTACACATTAATTCTTTGTAAGTTGATTTACCTTTAGTTAGCCCTTAACATGTTCTTGCTACTGCAGGGGTCATATTCTAAGTACTGGATCAATAAGAGCATTTTATCAAAGCAAAGCATTCAAGCAGATACATTTCTTATCATAGAAATTAGGCAATACAACAACATTTCTCTAGAAGATCTGCACTTGAGAAGTCAAGAACAGCTCATGGATAGAAAGGACGAAAGTAAGCTACTCTGAAACTACAGGTGTCGGAGGAGTGTTGGAGGAGAGGGCAACGAACGCCTCAACCGCCACGAACATCAGGATTACCGGAGTCGTTCTGGAACAAGGGCTCCACCTCGTGTCCAAGCTCGGCCTGGAAAGAGAGAGATACGGAGAAAGAAACATATGCAATGTGGATCTGCAAGGAGGGGGGAAACAGGTAGAGGCGAGGAGATCCGGCGATTAATTCACATATCCGGTGACCCCGTGGACACATCAAGCAGCCCCGTCCACCACGGCCGGAAGCACGACGAACACGCAGCTGGCAGTCAATTTGACGGGCTCACCTCGTGGCTGTCGTAGATCGTGGAGATGACCTCGAGTAACCACGGCCACATTGACAAACTTGGCCGCAGCAAGCACTGACCTCGTAGTGGACACCGCTGCACCAAGCGAGTTCGCGCTGCCACCTTGACCAGCACGTCTCCGAGCGAGTTTGCGCCATCACTTCACCACCCGTGACCTGAAAAACAGGCAAGACAACAAAAACATCAGATCGTCGCCGTCTCTGATGAGGACAAATGGAGAAGACAGAGAGAGAGATCGGGGGCCCATGGCGAGTGGTCGGGATGGGGGGAGATGATTGTGCATTTCCAGCCTTGTCGAAGGGGATTGTGTCCTTGACGAACTCCAGATCTCCGTCCCATCCTTGCCTGGTTGCCACCATTCGAGTCGTCCCCGTGTCCTCGTAGGGAGCATATCCGGTGCCAGATCCGGCAAGAGACTGGGAGGCGATGCACTGTGGGAGGCAGGGTTCGA
Source organism: Poa annua (assembly GCA_026929855.1). Classification (NCBI taxonomy): domain Eukaryota; kingdom Viridiplantae; phylum Streptophyta; class Magnoliopsida; order Poales; family Poaceae; genus Poa; species Poa annua. The sequence continues at coordinate 62,624,990 of CM049434.1, forward strand.
TGGGATCTGAGAGGAGGTCGGGATCTGACTCGGGTGTGGCTCGGGCCGAGAAGAGGGAAGCGAGGATAAGAAGAAGGCTGCGAAGGAGAGGAGAGAGAGAGAGAGAGAGAGAGAGAGAGAGAGGTGGTGGTGAGAGAGGACACAAGGCCGCCGCTGCAGTTGTTGAACGAGAGAGGTGAGCCGTGAGCGAGAGAGGAAGAGTGGCGGCGGGGTCTGGGGTTTGGGGATTTATTAGAGTTAGGGTTCGACAGGTGGGTTGAGAATCTGAGATTATATGAACGATTTTTTCTCACTTCACCCTTTAAACGTTAGAGTAGCTACAAGTGGGACCCACGCTTCTAGACCCACCGTGCATGTCATATTTGGCACAAACATGCATCTTGGAACCATGAACAATTTAGCTGAAAACGGGTGCCAATAGTATACCCTATTTTTCTATGATACAAAAAAACCAAAATGTTGTGTGTATAAACCTTTTCATCCACCTCTTGTAAAAAAGACAAATTTCCGTCAATTCAGTTGAAAACGGGTCAAATTTGAACTACGGGTGCCTTGTAGTTTGCTCATGATTTTTTGTAAAAATCATTTTGAGATACACAAGTAGCTATTTAATCAGAGATACACCAAAATTTTCTTAAAATTCAACCCCTATCTACGAACGGTCATGTCCGCCGTTTTGACCGTATATTGAAATCAGCGTATAGAATTCGAAAAAAAATCAGAAAGACGTGAATCTTTCGCAAAGTGTCATTATATGTGACCTAGTTTGAAGGAAAAATAACAAACTTGGAAAACGGAAGATAGTTATAAAAAGTGTTCACAGAAATGACCTCCCATGTACGAAGATTCGTGGCCTTCAACCCAAATGACAATTGTTATGGCGATAACCGTGGCATAGTTTGATAAAATGTTCCCTTATTGCGCACAAGCGTGTATATTAGGATGGAGAACAATGTTGCCGAACAATTTTTTTGACTTTATTACACAAAAAAATCATTTTTCATTTTCCGAGTGTGAAAAATGGGTTTTTTTGTGAAGCACCTGCCAAAAATTTGATACAAAATAGGACCACACAATTTTTATATAATAGTATACCCTATTTGATGTACAAATAACCAAAATGTTGTGTGTATAAACCTTTTCATCCACCTCTTGTAAAAAAGACAAATTTCCGCCAATTCAGTTGAAAACGGGTCAAATTTGAACTACGGGTGCCTCGTAGTTTGCTCATGATTTTTTGTAAAAATCATTTTTAGATACACAAGTAGCTATTTAATCAGAGATCCTCCAAAATGTTCACAAAATTCAACCCCTATCTACGAACGGTCATGTCCGCCGTTTTGACCGTATTTTGAAATCGGTGTATGGAATTCGAAAAAAATCAAAAGGACGTGAATCCTTCGCAAAGTGTCATTATATGTGACCTAGTTTGAAGGAAAAATAACAAACCTGGAAAATGGAAGATAGTTTTAAAAAATGTTCACAGAAATGACCTCTCATGTACAAAGATTCGTGGCTTTCATCCCAGATGACCAATGTTATGGCGATAACCATGGCATAGTTTGATAAAATGTTCCCTTATTGCGCACAAGCGTGTATATTAGGATGCAGAATAATGTTGCCGAACAAAGTTTTCAACTTTATTACACAAAAAAATCATTTTTCATTTTCCGAGTGTGAAAAATGGTTTTTTTTTGTGAAGCACCTACAAAAAATATGATACAAAATAGGACCACACCATTTTTATATAATAGTATAACCTATTTGATGTACAAATAACCAAAATTTTGTGTGTATAAACCTTTTCATCCACCTCTTGTAAAAAAGACAAATTTCCACCAATTTAGTTGAAAATGAGTTAAATTTGAACTACAGGTGCCTCGTAGTTTGCTCATGATTTTTTGTAAAACTAATTTTTAGATACACAAGTAGCTATTTAATCAGAGATCCACCAAAATTTTCACAAAATTCAACCCCTATCTATGAACGGTCATGTCCGCCGTTTTGACCGTATTTTGAAATCGGTGTATAGAATTCGAAAAAAATCAAAAGGACGTGAATCCTTCGCAAACTGTCATTATATGTGACCTAGTTTGAAGGAAAAATAACAAACTTGGAAAACGAAAGATAGTTTTAAAAAGTGTTCACAAAAATGACCTCTCCTGTACGAAGATTCGTGGCTTTCAGCCCAAATGACCAATGTTATAGCGATAACCGTTGCTTGATAAAATGTTCCCTTATTGTTGACAAGCGTGTATATTAGGATGGAGAACAATTTTGCGGAACAAAGTTTTCAACTTTATTACACAAAAAAATCATTTTTCATTTTCCGAGTGTGAAAATGGGTTTTTTTGTGAAGCACCTACCAAAAATTTGATACAAAATAGGACAACACCATTTTTATATAATAGTATACCCTATTTGATATACAAATAACCAAAATGTTGTGTGTATAAACCTTTTCATCCACCTCTTGTAAAAAAGACAAATTTCCGCCAATTCAGTTGAAAACGGGTCATTTTTGAACTACGGGTACCTCGTAGTTTGCTCATGATTTTTTGTAAAAATCATTTTTAGATACACAAGTAGCTATTTAATCGGAGATACACCAAATTTTTCACAAAATTCAACCCCTATCTACGAACGGTCATGTCCGCCGTTTTGACCGTATATTGAAATCGGCATATAGAATTCGAAAAAAATCAAAAATACGCGAATCCTTCGCAAAGTGTCATTATATGTGACCTAGTTTGAAGGAAAAATAACAAACTTGGAAAACAGAAGATAGTTTTAAAAAGTGTTCACATAAATGACCTCTCATGTACGAAGATTCGTGGCTTTCAGCCCAAATGACCAATGTTATAGCGATAACCGTGGCATAGTTTGATAAAATGTTCCCTTATTGCGCACAAGCGTTTATATTAGCATGGAGAACAATGTTGCCGAACAAAGTTTTCAACTTTATTACACAAAAAAATCATTTTTCATTTTCTGAGTGTGAAAAATGGGTTTTTTGTGAAGCACCTACCATAAATATGATACAAAATAGGACCATACCATTTTTATATAATAGTATACCCTATTTGATGTACAAATAACCAAAATGTTGTGCGTATAAACCTTTTCATCCACCTCTTGTAAAAAAGACAAATTTCCGCCAATTCAGCTGAAAATGGGTCAAATTTGAACTACGGGTGCCTCGTAGTTTGCTCATGATTTTTTGTAAAACTCATTTTTAGATACACAAGTAGCTATTTAATCAGAGATCCACCAAAATGTTCACAAAATTCAACCCCTATCTGCGAACGGTCATGTCCGCCGTTTTGACTGTATTTTGAAATCAGCGTATAGAATTCGAAAAAAATCAAAAAGACGTGAATCCTTCGCAAAGTGTCATTATATGTGACCTAGTTTGAAGGAAAAATAACAAACTTGGAAAACGGAAGATAATTTTTAAAAGTGTTCACATAAATGACCTCTCATGTACGAAGATTCGTGGCTTTCAGCCCAAATGACCAATGTTATAGCGATAACCGTGGCATAGTTTGATAAAATGTTCCCTTATTGCGCACAAGCGTGTATATTAGGATGGAGCACAATGTTGCCGAACAAAGTTTTCAACTTTATTACACATAAAAATCATTTTTCATTTTCCGAGTGTGAAAATGGGTTTTTTTGTGAAGCACCTACCAAAAATATGATACAAAATAGGACCACGCTATTTTTATATAATAGTATACCCTATTTGATGTACAAATAACCAAAATGTTGATATCCATGGCATAGTTTGTTTAAATGACCCCTCATTTGGCACAAACATGCGTATTGGAGCCATGAACAATGTTGCCGAAGAAAGTTTTTAATTTCCGTATACAAAAAAACATTTTTCTTTTTCCGAGTGCGTAAAATGAGTTTTTTTTGTGAAGCACCTACCAAATATATGTTGTAAAATTGGACCACACCATTTTTCAAAAATATTAGACCACATTTAATGTACAAATAACCAAACGGTTGCTTGTCAAAAACTTTCAGTCCACCTGTCGCCAGAAAGACAAATCTCAGCTGATCGAGTAGGAAAGGTCAAATTTGAACTACAGGTGCCTCGTATATTGCTCGAGATTTTTTTGTAAAAATAATATTTGGGTGCACAAGTGCCTATTTAACTAGAGATGTAACAATATTTTATCAAGATTCAACCCCTAGATAGGAACGGTTACGTCCGCAACATGCCCTAATAGTCTATAATTAAAGAGGAGATATTTAGAAATTTTTCAAAAATTATTTGGTTGAAATTGGAGTTCAAAATCAAAAGAGATTAAAAAAAAGATTAAAATATGCAAATTATTTTGGGCCTGAATCCTGCATGGGCCAAGCCCACTATACACGAGAAAATGGCTTCATCCCACCAAAGCCCAAATCATGACGGGCCGATACAATAACTACGGTTGTGGCTAGTACTTAACACAAGTGATGTGGTGGAATAGTGGTCAGGTCCTTTGAAGAAGAGGTGGGAGGTCTTGGTTCGAATCCCACGTCCAACCAATTTTGCGAAATAATTCACGGTATGGGGGACAGGACCCCTCATGTCAGGCGTAGGGCGGGATGGTCCCGCGCATCAGCGGATGGTGTGTGGCGGACCCGTAGGTAGGGTTGGGTTGGGGGTGGGTCACGCACGTCAGCGGATGGTGTGTGGCGAACCCGCATGTCAGGGTATGGCGGGGTCGCTCCCTAACGTCAGCGGATGGTGTGTGGCGGACCCGCATGTAAGTTGGTAGGGTGGGGCGGTCCCGCATGTCAGGGCGGGCGGGGGTGGGTCTCGTACGTTAGCGGATGGTGTGTGGCGTACCCGCATGTAAGTTGGTAGGGTGGGGAGGTCCCGCATGTCAGGGCAGGCGGGGGTGGGTCCCGCATGTAAGTTGGTAGGGTGGGGCGGTCCCGCATGACAGGGCGGCGGGGTGGGTCCCGCACGTCAGCGGATGGTGTGTGGCGGACCCGCATGTAAGTTGGTAGGGTGGGGCGGTCCCGCATGTCAGGGCGGGCGTGGGTGGGTCCCGCATGTAAGTTGGTAGGGTGGGGCGGTCCCGCATGTCAGGGCGAGCGGGGGTGGGTCCCGCACGTCAGCGCGGTGTGTGGCGGACCCGCATGGCAGTGGTGGTTTCTGGGGCGGGTCCCGTATGTCAGGCTGGGTTGAGGCGTGTCCCACCTGCAACAGTCAACTCCTCATATTAACAGGCCCCACCTTTCAGTCTGGTGACATCTAAGCATAATTGACACATAGACAGTGACACATGGGCGATACGTAAGCACAATTGACACGTAGACAGTGACACATAAGCGAGGTCGGTGAACGGTCAACAAAGTCATACCAATATATCACCGTGACCAATTAAATTGGTCGTAATAGTCCACAGTTAAGTTCATAGAGTAGTGTTGTTAGATTTTATGACCAATTGGTGTTAAAGAATCACGACCTTTCCAACATAAAAAGTCATAATTTTTTAGGGTTTGATACCTCCCAAGTGGTTTATGACCAATAAGTTTAAAATGGTCATAGATCTATGACCAATATTTTGAGCGTCATTATAAAAGGTCATAGAGTAGCATATTTCTTGTAGTGTAAAGTGTGGTGGCAAAACTTTGCCAACAATAAAATTTGCATAATTAGCAAACCATGGAGATGCAACTTTAGCCATAGCAACATTAATTAATGTTTGCAAGTTGTTCATTAGCAAAACTATCACTAATAGGAATAGGATCATCAGGTATATTTTCCATTCTAGAAAGATGATCATCTACTTGATTATCTTCCCCTTTCCTATCAACAATATGTAAATCAAATTCTTGCAACAAAAGTACCCATCTTATTAATCTAGGCTTAGCATCTTTCTTATTCATTAGATATTTAATAGCAGAATGATCAGAATGCACAATGACTTTTGAATCAATAATATAAGGTCTAAACTTATCACATGCAAATATCACTGCTAAAAACTCTTTCTCAGTTGTGGCATAGTTTCTTTGGGCACCATCAAGTGTCTTACTAGCATAGTAAATGACATTACGTTTCTTATCCACTCTTTGGCCCAAAACAGCCCCAACTACATAATCACTAGCATCACACATAATTTCAAAAGGCAAATTCCAATCAGGAGGTTGAATAATAGGAGCACTTATTAAAGCATTCTTCAAAATATTAAAGGATTCAATACAATCATCATTAAAACAGAAAGGAACATCGTTTTGCAAAAGATTGGTTAGAGGCTTTGATATTTTGGAGAAATCTTTAATAAACCTACGATAAAAACCTGCATTCCCAAGAAAGCTTCTTATACCTTTGATATCCCTTGGGTATGGAAGCCTCTCAATGTCGAGGTGTGATTCCCACGGAACAGGGATAAACACTCTCGGGGGAGGAGTTCGTGAAGGGGACTGAACACGTTGGTCAACAACCCTCAACCGGCACAGCGACGGTGCTCGTCGTGCCTGTAGAGGGACAGCACGACAGAGATGGACTCAGGCCCGTACCCAGGTTCACGGCCCTCAGCGGGAGGTAAAACCGCTACTCCTGCTTGTCTGTATTGCTCCGTAGGGGGTACAGTACAATGAGCTTGCCGAAGGCTCTCGCGTGGCAGTGCGGAGCTCGGAGAGGGAAGGCTAAGATCTTCTTCCTCCTCGAGTTCACTAGGCTTGGCTAAGCTACGGTAGGGTGCCGAAGGTCGATTGATCGATCCCTTGCTACGGAGGTGCTCCCCCTCCTTATATAGGCGCCCCGGGCCTCATCCCTGCGTCCTGCGCAGTGGAAGGATTCCCACATGGCGACGAAGCGGAGGAGCGGGGTGCACCGCAGCTGGGTTGTCCATGGACTCGGTCCATGGTCGTAAAGCCTGCCTTCGTGGCAGGGCAGCCGCCGTCTTTGCAGAGCGGCCAGCTGGTACCGCAGAGACCGTGGGGGTGCCCACGGTGACGTCGTCGTTGGAGCGTAGCGCCGGCCATCTGCTTTATCACCAAAGAGGAAAGCTTCGTAGGCGGCGCAGGGGACACAACTTTGTTGACTCCTTTTATCACCGGAACGGCAACTGCGGCGCCGTCGTCATCGCGCGCAGACACGCGCGTCACTCTGCGGCTGCTGCAGAGGCCATGTGCGCTCTGCAGTGGATGCTTCGTAGCGAAGTATCTCCACAGGGGCCTTGGAGGCCTTGCGGAGGGAGTTGCGTTGACCCCTCTCCAGGGGAGAGGGCCTTGCAGAGGGGCAGCCTCGGGAGGAGCCCCTTCAGGCCTTCGCTGCTCCCTCAAGTCCCCTCGAGAGGGCTTTCCCCTCGGGGGTCTCTCCAAGCGTTCTGCTTGGTCCTTAGTCGTTTCGTGGACACTGTCGCGTGTGAGGGCTGTGGAGAGTGGGCTCAGCACACCCTGGATCCCACTGGGCCGACAGTAGCCCCCGGGCCCATGATGGGCACGGCGTAGCCCGCTAGGCGTAGTCGAAGCGTCGTGGGCCCAAAGTGTCCGGCCGGCCCGAGACACGCGTCGATCTGTGCTGCGTTTGCGGCGACTCGGTTTCTCCGGATGAACGTGCGTAGTGGGGGGTCCCACCACGTCCACCACACCCGTCTTGGTAACTGCTCTGATGGGGCATAAAGCCTGCGCGCCGGTCCGAGCTGCAGTTACTACTCATTTCTGCGCTCTGCTTTCCGCTCTTGCTCCTCCAACCTTCCTTCTCCGGTGAACTTTTCCCTTCTCCTCGTTCTTCCGCGACCTTCTCTTCTTCCGGCGATGGGGGGATCCAAGGGCAAGGCGGCGATGTCCACGCTCCGCTCGGACGCGCAGGGGGATGAGCCGCTCGGCCCCGCCGTGGTCGGGGTGCGCGTCAATGCGGCGGCGCTGGACAAGATCCGGGAAGACCAACGAGAACGGTGCCAGCGCCATCCAGGCCGCGAAGCACGGCCGCTTTCCGGCGGGGTTTTTCCCCATCTTCCTCCACACTCTCTTCGGCGGATTGGTGCCTCCGTACTCGCCTTTCTTCGAGGCAGTTCTGGAGTTCTGCCAGATCCACCTCCTGCACCTACACCCCAACGCCATCCTTGTCCTCTCTATCTTCGCCTACTTGTGCGAGGCCTATCTGGGGGTCAAGCCCTCGGTGGCCCTCTTCAGGAGCTTCTACGCGCTCCGGAACACCACGAAGACTGAGCGGACGGGGTGCGTGTCCTTCCGCATCGCGGACGGCATGGGGGACGTCTACATCCCCATGTCGTGGAGCGACGAGAAGCCTGTCACGGCGGTGTCAAAGAAGGTGGACGACTTCAGGCAGAAGTGGTTCCTCATCGGCGTCCAGTCGCAGAGCTCCTTCCTCGACGTCCCGGAGGCGCCGCCTGTGAAGAACACTCACTGGGGCAAGCAAGTCTTCGAGTGCCCGCAGATAGCCGCCCTCGTGGACCGCCTGAGGACGCTCCGGGAGAATGGCCTCACTGGCCAAATGGTTGCAGAGGAATTTGTGAAGCGCCGCATCGCCCCCCTTCAGGCGCACAAGAAGCCGATGTGGATGTACTCGGGGCTCATGGACTCGATGCGGCTTCACCCCTGCGACCATCGCCCCGCCGTCATTGCCACCATCATGGGCGGCCTCTTTGTCAACCCTGACGTGCCCGTGGCGGTTCCCACGGCGATAAGGCGTCTCTACCAGATCCTGGACCAGCGCCAGGCCATCTTGGAGCAGATGCCCACCTTCACCGCGCTGGGCCTGGCGGGGGAAGAGGAGGAAGAAGGGCCTATGCCTGTGGCGAGGGGGCCAGATGCTGCTGAGTCCCCGTATGCGTCAGACGCTGAGCAAGGCGACGCGGAGGCGGGGGCGATTCCCTCCGCAGGCGGGGGGAGCTCATCCAGAGTCGCGCCCACTGTTGGGGAGGTCTATGAGCTCTCGTCCAGCGACGGCGAGGAGGCCAAGGCTGGGCGTCAAGAGCCTCGGACCAAGGCGGCCCATGACAGGCCTGCCGGGGAGCCCCCGAGCGCTCCCCTCAAGAGGAAAGCGAAGACGGCTCCTGAGGGATCAGGAGCCCGGACCACGCCTTCATGGCGTGCGTCCGGTATGGCGTGGGTTGACACCCGCGCTAAGAAGACTAGGTAAGTGCTCTTGGCTTTGTCTTTCTCCTTCAACCTTTGCTTGTCCCCTCCCTCTTAACCGATTTTCTTATCTTCTGCTAGCGACCCAGCGCCTGCGAAGCGCCGAAGGCTCCGCAAGGCTGCGGACGTGAAGAGGGCCGTTCCGGAGGCCGCGCCAGAGGCTGTAGCGGACGAGGCCGCGGCAGATGAGGCCTCAAGGCCTGGGGAGGAGGTTCCTGCTGGCCCTCAGGAGGACATGCCTCAGGCGGGGGCGACAGCATCCCCCCCAGAGGAGGAGTGTCCTGAGGAGCAGGTGGAGAGAGCGCCCACTCCGCCTCGCGCTGCAACTCCTCCAGCGCAGCCAGAGGCTGCGGCTGGCGCTACACCGGTCCCGAGCCCGCCTAAGGCCAGCAGGGAGGATCATCCCCCATCCCCGCCAAACACTACGACGGAGGAGGAGGCAGCGGCGATGGGGCAGACCTTCTCTGCCCCAGAAACAAACGAGGAAGTGCCGCCTGAGCGGGGCGACACCGGAGCGCAGAGCGCAGGCGCCGAGGCGGAGGATTTGCCACCAAGCCCCCAGGCCCACGCGGAGGCTCCTTCCTCCAAGCTTGACACAGGTGCAGGGCCCTCCGCGCCACGCATGACTTCCCAGGCTCTTGCCCTCAGCAGCTGGGACTGGAGCTGGGGGCGCCACGACGTTGCCTTCCGCCTGGTGCGGGAGTCCCTGGAGGGGCAGGAGGCCCACCTTGCTCTGGAGGACCAGGAGCTTGCCCGGCAGCGAGACGAGCTTGCGGGGGCTTGGGCCGCTTTCCACGCGGCTATGGAGGCTCGCCGGCAGAGAGACCTGGCCCTGCAGGCGGAGCGCGAGGAGGCGGTGCGCTTCGCCGAGGAGGTCCGCGAGGGCGCCACGCGCGACGCCGAAGAGCTCCTGCAGCCCTTGAAGGCCGAGCGCCTGGCAGCGGCAGAAGACTTGGCCGCGGCGAGGGCAGAGCGGGAGGCCGTGGAGCACTCCCTGGCGGCCAAGCACCGCGAGCTTGTCGAGCTCGAGGCAAAAATCCTGGCTGATTCCGAGACCGTGCGGTCCACCCTGGAAGGGGTCCGCACGAGCTTGGAGGCCAGAGGGCGAAGTCTGGGCGAGCCCGAGGAGGACGTGCGCCGCCGCGACGAGCAGCTGGCGCTGAGGGAGCAGGAGCTGTCGGGGCAGCGCGCTGCCCTCGAGGCCCGCGAGGATAGCCTGGCCGCGGCGCTCAGCAAGCTCGAGGGCGAAGTGGCCGCCCACAAGGTGAACATGGAGCGCGCCAACACGAGGCTTGCCGAGCGAAAGGAGGAGGCCGCGAAGAAGCTCCAGGAGAAGGAGAAGGAGTTCCGCGCCGCCGTCTCTAAAGACTATAAAGACAGGTTCACCAAGCAGGAGAACCGCTTCAAGAAGAGGCGCGACGAGGACTCCGCCCGCATCCGCAAGCTGGAGAAGGAGAACGTCGCCCTGAACGCCCGCCTCGGGCGCGAAGTGGACCGCCGCCGCGCTGCTGAAGAGGCGCACGAGCACGCGGCGCAGGACCTCACCTCCCTCATGGCTGACATGGAGGAGATGAACCAGCAGGTGGGCCCTGCTGTGGAGAAAGCGGTGGAGGCGGTCGAGAGCGCCAAGGCAGCGCAGGTGCTGTCGCAGCAGCGGGAGCGCATGTTCCAGTCCTTGGTGGGCCGGGGTCGTGAGCTCACCGCGAAGCTGGGAGCAGATGCGCCGTCCGTCCCCGCTCAACGCCACTCCGACGCCGCCACCTACCTCCTGTACTTCGAGCAGCTCTTCTCAGCGCTCGAGGGCCCCGCCGCGGAGCTCCGCGACGTCGTCGAGGAGGAGTGCCGCTAGGTCCTGGCGGTAGCGGTGGACCGCATCTTCACCAACCTCAAGAACCTCCAGCCTGGTTTTGACTTCACCACGGTGACCGAGCCTCTCGAGGGGGAGAAGGGGTGGAAGATCTCCAACTCCATCCGCGACCAGGTCGACGACTTTTGCAGCCGCTTCAAGCGGGCCGCGGCGGAGGATGAGGACAACGATGAGGAGGGCGAGTCTGGAGAAGAAGGGTCCGGCCAGGACGACGGCGAGGCCTCCGCTTGACTTCCTCCTGTACTGCGCTTGTAGCGCCATAGAGATATTTGCTTTAAAGACTTTTGCTTTGCAGTTTGTAATATACTTCTTATCTTTTAAGCATGTGCTGCTAAGTCTGTGTGTGCTCCCCTCGAGGAGCCTTTGCTTCATTTCCATGTCTTTTTCGCTCTGCGTCGCTGGACCCTTCTGTTTGCGCTATGACTCCGCCGCTGCGGTATGCTCGAGCAATGACTCGGCAAGGCCGGGGGGAGTTTAAGGCTTAGAGAGGTAAGAGCCCTCGAGTCGCGATGCTCAGGGCCCCCCTTTGACGCGCAAGCAGCCCATGGAGAGTGAGGGAAAGAAAGCGCTCGAGGGACGCAGAGTGCTCGTGAGAGAGGTGCAAAGATTCTCTTGATGTGAGCTGGGAACTTAGCTTCGCGAGGCTTTTCGCCCTGCATAGGACTCCTCTGGCGATGTCTTTCCCTTCAGGGGCCGAGTTTTTCCTCCACAGGCCTGGAGAGATTCTCGTTCCCTGTGGATGTTAGAGAGGCGAACCAAAACGCTAGAGCATAGTAGTAAGGACTCTTGCGCGCTTATAGGTTTCCTCATGGGTGCCTCGCGAGGAGAGAGAGTACCAAGGTCCTTTGGAGAGGTGGCGTGTATCCAGGAGCATGCCCTTTAGCCAGAGCTCAGAGTCCCTTGGATTTTGCAGTGCTGCTGGGGTGCTCTTGAGGCACAGGCACCGTACTCAGCCCCCGCTCGCGAGGTGGGCATGGGAAGAATATAAGCGCACACGTGCAAGTAACTGACGAAAGTAAAACTTGCCATCGAAATACTACACAGCGGCGCCTCAGCGCAAAGTTCACTTAGGAACGAAATGGCGCCTTAGCGCAAAGTTCACTTGGAACGAAATGGCGCCTTAGCGCAAAGTTCACTTGGAACGAAATGGTGCCTTAGCGCAAAGTTCACTTGGAACCAAATCGGTTCATTACACTTGGGTTTGCCAAGCTAACGTTCCTTCCATGTCGAGGCATGGGGACCACCCATTAGTGGCAGAGGTTCACTGCGGCCTGCGGTGGCTCATTAGCAGGAGAGCTCGGAGGGCTGACCCTCAGGAGAAGCTTGGAGAAGCTTGGAGGTGAAGCCGTGAGCTTCCCTCTAGAGACAAAAAATTTCTGGCGTGACTATGATCACGGGTAGAACTTGCGCAGATGTGCGATGTTCCACGGGTTCTTGACGGGGATGCCGTCTTCGGTCTCGAGGCGTACTGCGCCAGGCCTGGCGATGTGGGAGACCCTGTAGGGGCCTTCCCACATCGGCGAGAGCTTGTGGAGGCCTTCCCTGGAGAGGATTCGCCTGAGGACGAGGTCACCCGCCTCAAGAGTGCGTGAGCGCACATGGCGGCTGTGGTAGCGTCGCAGATCTTGCTGGTGCTTTGCCGCTCTGAGGGCGGCATGGCGGCGCAGTCCCTCGAGGAACAGCAGGTCGTCGTTGTGGAGGCCCTCTTGGGTGTCCTCATTGAAGGCAAGGACCCGTGGGGATCCATGCTTGATTTCGGTGGGGAGGACTGCTTCAGCTCCGTAGACGAGGGCGAACGGTGTTTCGCCCGTAGGCCTTGAAGAGGTTGTGCGCATGGACCAGAGCACAGATGGGAGCTCATCGATCCAGCCCTTGCCGTGGCCCTTGAGGACGTTGAAGCTTCTGGTCTTGAGGCCCTTGAGGACTTCTGCGTTCGCTCGCTCGGCTTGACCGTTGCTGTGTGGATGAGCCACCGAGGCGAAGCAGATCTTGACGCCGAGCTTTTCGCAGTAGGCTCGGAAGATGCCGCTGGTAAATTGCGAGCCATTGTCGGTGATGATGCGGTTAGGCACTCCGAAGCGGCAGACCAGGCTCCTGATGAATTTCACCGCGGCTCCGGCTGGTATGGTGCGCAACGGTTCAACCTCGGCCCACTTGGTGAACTTGTCGACGGCCACGAAGAGGAAACGATAGCCCCCCTGCGACTTCGGGAAGGGACCCAAGATGTCCAGCCCCCAGACCGTGAACGGCCAGGAGAGCGGGATGGTCTGGAGCCCCAGCGCCGGCTGATGAATTTGCTTGGCGTGGTATTGGCAGGCGTCGCAGGCTTGGACGATGGCGACCGCGTCTTGAAGCACTTGTGGCCAGTAGAAGCCGCTACCGAAGACCTTGCCTACGAGGGTGCGCGCACACGAGTGGTGGCCGCACTCCCCGCTATGGATGTCCTTGATCAGCGTTCGGCCTTCCTCGGGAGGGACGCATTTGAGCGCGATGCCATTCGGGCGCTTGCGGTAGAGGTGTCCCTCAAGGATGCAGTAGGATTTCGCCTGTCGAGCGATTCGTTCTGCTTCCGCATCTTCTTCAGGGAGGATCCCCTTCGCCAAGTAGTCCAGCCTGTGTCTTGGTGGGCTGCCTTGTAGGCGCTCTCGACTGCGCGCGTGGCGTCCAGGATATGACCATGGATGGCGATGGTGCCAGCGCTGCTGGGGATCTTGACCATGTTGTAGGCGTGGTGCGTGACGGCCATGAACTTTGCGAGGGCGGGGTAGCCGAGGATGGCGTTGTACGGCAGGCCGATGTGGGCGACGTCGAAGTCGATCACCTCTGTGCGGTAGTTCTTCTGCGTGCCGAAGGTTACGGCCAGCCGGACCTGCCCCAGAGGTTCGATTGAACCACTGATGACCCCTGTGAACGGCCTGGAGGGCATAAGCCACTCGTAGGGCACTTGAAGTGTCTCGAAGGTCTCGACAGAGATGACGTTCAGGCCAGCTCCCCCATCAATGAGCGTCTTGGAGACGGTGATGTTGTTGATGGTGGGGGAGCAGACCAGGGGGAGGGTTCCAGCGGTCTTGGTCGACTTGGGGTGGTCCTTGGCGTCGAAGGCGATGGTGTACTGGGACCACTTGAGGGGCCTGGAGGTCTCAGTGCTCGGGAGCGCGGCATTGAGCTCGCGGGCGAACTGCTTGAACTGGTTGTTCGACTTGGGCGCCTGAGCCCCGCCGAGGATGCAGGCCTTGGCTCCCCTTGGGGCTTGGTAACCTCCGTCTTCCTCGTCGGGGAGGTTGTTGTTCTTCTCAGCGGCGTTGGCCTGAGTGCCTTGCGGCCTCTGGTAGCCGCCACTGCGTCCACCCCTGCCGTCTCGGCGGTAGCCGCGGCCTCTGCCGCGGTTCCCGCTGCCTTCTTCGCGCTCGCGCTCCCTGCTCAGCCTCTTGAGGTCGTAGCAGTTGTCGGTGGCGTGGCCGCGCCTGTTGTGGTAGACACGGAACGGGCGGTTGTCCACCTCTCTGTCTCCAGGCTCGGGGGAGCTTCTGCGGGCGCCTTTGGCGGCCGGCTCTGCTGCTAGGACTGCAGTGGTCTTGCGCTTGGTCTCTTCGCGCTTCTTGTGGCTCTTAGACCCCTCGGCCTGGTCGTCAGTCCGCTGGCTCATCTTGATGAAGATGAGTCCCTCTTCAGCCTTGGCGCACTTGTCAGCGAGGTCAAACAGCTTCACCACAGAGGTGAGCTTGTCGTGGATGCCCAGCTTCTCGAGCATCCTGCGGTTTGTGACACCCTCTCTGAAGGCGGCGATGACCTGCGTGTCGGGGATGTTCGGAATCTTGTTGCGCACTTGGCTGAAGCGCTGGATGTACTTGCGGCGGGTCTCATCCTTCTTCTGCACCACAGCGCGCAGGTCGTTGTGGGTGAGTGCGCGCTCGTACGTGCCCTTGAAGTTGGCGACGAACTGCCTGCAGAGCTCCTCCCAGGAGTCGATGGAGTCCTCAGTCAGGTTGAGGAGCCAGGACAGCGCGGAGTCCCTGAGCGCGTGGGAGAACCAGTTGGCCATGACCTTGTCGTCTCCTCCTGCAGCCTGGATGGAGGTGGTGTAGAGCTGCAGGAAATCGAGAGGGTTGGTCGACCCGTCGAAGCCCTTGGGAAGGGCCGGCCTGAACTTCTGCGGCCAGACCACGCGACGCAGGGCGCGGGTGAAGGCCATGCAGCTAGGGGCGTAGGTAGCAGTGCCACCCTGGAGAGCCCTGCGGTTCTGCTGTCCCGCTTGGCCGAGCTCCTCGACGAGACGGTTCTGGAGGTCTCTGCGGCGCTCCATGCCCACACGCGCGTCAGGCGCGGTGCGCTGCACGATTTGGCAATCGCGCGGCGAAGATGCGTGAGAGGGAGCCCTCTGCGCTGCAGCTGGAGGTGGTGCCGGCGGCGGCGGAGGCGCATCTGGTGCAGCCGTTCCCGCGCGGCCTGAGTGATGGACCATGGAGCGCAACGGAGCGGGGCGCGTGGTCACGACGTCGACGAGGTGGTGGAGGCGGTCCAGCCACTGGTCGTGGGCCTCAGCTCTAGGCTGGTAGCGGAGGAGCTCCTAGGCCATGAGCAGCGCGGTGTGCGGAGTGGGCTCTGGGCGTCCCTGAGAAGACGCGCTCTGGCGCCGAGATGGACGCGAGGACTCAGCGTCCTCGTGGTGCTCTAAGAAGTCCTCGTCACCGCGGCGATCGCCGCCGTGGTGCTCCTCGCTTTCGGGCTCCTCCACACGCGGGCCGGTGTTGGCGCGCTCCGCAGTGCGAGGGTGGCCGCGGCGGCCACGGGTGGGAGCAGTGCCGGGCTCGGTGTGAGCCCTCTCGGTAGCGCGCCTGTTGGCACGCGTCGCGTGGGTGTCCGTCATGGCGCGGTGACCGGCTGGAGGTTGAAGGCGCGCCTCAATCCCCTACCTGGCGCGCCAAATGTCGAGGTGTGATTCCCACGGAACAGGCATAAACACTCTCGGGGGAGGAGTTCGTGAAGGGGACTGAACACGTTGGTCAACAACCCTCAACCGGCATAGCGACGGTGCTCGTCGTGCCTGTAGAGGGACAGCACGACAGAGATGGACTCAGGCCCGTACCCAGGTTCACGGCCCTCAGGGGGGGGGGGGGTAAAACCGCTACTCCTGCTTGTCTGTATTGCTCCGTAGGGGGTACAGTGCAATGAGCTTGCCGAAGGCTCTCGCGTGGCAGTGCGGAGCTTGGAGAGGGAAGGCTAAGATCTTCTTCCTCCTCGAGTTCGCTAGGCTTGGCTAAGCTACGGTAGGGTGCCGAAGGTCGATTGATCGATCCCTTGCTATGGAGGTGCTCCCCCTCCTTATATAGGCGCCCCGGGCCTCATCCCTGCGTCCTGCGCAGTGGAAGGGTTTATGGCGACGAAGCGGAGGAGCGGGGTGCACCGCAGCTGGGTTGTCCATGGACTCGGTCCATGGTCGTAAAGCCTGCCTTCTTGGCAGGGCAGCCGCCGTCTTTGCAGAGCGGCCAGCTGGTACCGCAGAGACCGTGGGGGTGCCCACGGTGACGTCGTCGTTGGAGCGTAGCGCCGGCCATCTGCTTTATCACCAAAGAGGAAAGCTTCGTAGATGGCGCAGGGGACACAGCTTTGTTGACTCCTTTTATCACCGGAACGGCAACTGCGGCGCCGTCGTCATCGCGCGCAGACACGCGCGTCACTCTGCGGCTGCTGCAGAGGCCATGTGCGCTCTGCAGTGGATGCTTCGTAGCGAAGTATCTCCACAGGGGCCTTGGAGGCCTTGCGGAGGGAGTTGCGTTGACCCCTCTCCAGGGGAGAGGGCCTTGCAGAGGGGCAGCCTCGGGAGGAGCCCCTTCAGGCCTTCGCTGCCCTCTCAAGTCCCCTCGAGAGGGCTTTCCCCTCGGGGGTCTCTCCAAGCGTTCTGCTTGGTCCTTAGTCGTTTTGTTGACACTGTCGCGTGTGAGGGCTGTGGAGAGTGGGCTCAGCACACCCTGGATCCCACTGGGCCGACACTCAATAGCTTCTATCTTTGCTGGATCAACTTCTACCCCTCTTCCAGAAATACGATGTCCAAGAACAATACCTTCATTAACCATAAAGTGACACTTTTCCCAATTAAGGACTAGGTTTTGATCTTCACATCTCTGCAAAACTTTGTTAAGGTTGAACAAGAAATTATCGAATGAAGTACCATACACAGAAAAATCATCCATAAAGACTTCCAATATCTTTTCAATATAATCAGCAAATATAGCATTCATGCATCTTTGAAAAGTAGCAGGAGCATTTCACAAACTGAATGGCATTCTCCTATAAGAAAATGTACGATATGGGCATGTAAAGGTGGTCTTTTCTTGATCATCTTTGTGAACAGGAATTTGTGAGAAACCTGAATAACCATCTAAATAACAAAAGTGAGAGTGTTTAGATAACCTTTCTAACATTTGATCAATAAATGGCAATGGATAATGATCTTTACGAGTTGCTTTATTCAACTTTTTGAAATCAATACACATCCTATAACTAACAATAACACGTTGAGCGACAAGTTTATCTTCATCATTTGGAACAACATTCATTCCGCCCTTTTTAGGAACACAATGAACAGGACTAACCCACTTACTATCAGCTATGGGATAAATAATACCAGCTTCAATAAGTCTTATTACCTCTTTCCTTACCACTTCCTTCATTTTTGGGTGAAGACGGCGTTGAAAATCAACAACAGGCTTTGCATCTTCCTCCAAACTAATTTTATGCATACATAGAGCTGGGTGTATACCTTTTAGATCATCAAGAGAATATCCAATGGCTGCTCGGTGAGCTTTCAATACATCAAGTAATTTGTCTTCCTCTTCAGCTGAAAGGTTAGCACTAATAATAACAGGATATATGACCTTCTCATCCAAATATGCATATTTAAGATTTTCAGGCAAAGGTTTTAACTCAAAGCTAGGATCCCCTTTTGGTGGTGGTAACACTCCTAAATTATCGGGTGGGATATGCAATTGTAATTGTGGTGGTTGTTGCCATAATATTTGTTCTAAAGCATCCTTCTCTTCATCATTAAATGGTTCATCTTGATTAAGCATATAACGTTCTACCACATCCATTGAAGCTACAGCCATATGAGCAAGAGTTTCAACTACATCTTTAGCAAATGGTTCTTTCTATAAATGTTTATCAGCAAATTTAGAAAAGTTAAACTCAAGTTTTTCTCCAGCACACTTAATAAACACTTTCTCTTTAACCAAATTAATTTCAGCACCAACAGTATGTAAGAAAGGTCTACCAAAAATGATAGGACAAAATGAATCTTGAGGACAACCAAGCACAATAAAATCAGCAGGATATTTTATCTTCCCAACTAGTACTTCAACATCTCTAACAATTCCAAGAGGACTAATATAATCTTTATTGGCAAGTTGAATTGTCATACCTGTCTCTTCCATAACAATAGGATCAATGTCAGGCTTGATTTCAAGATAAAGAGAATATGGAATGACACTAATACTTGATCCAATAGCACATAATCCATGATAACACGGAGTCCCAATAGAACATGATATAACAGGCTTACCAACCTTGGCCGAATTGCCCTTAATAACTTTAGTAGCATCTTCACATAAATAAACATCAACAGGATCTTCTTCATTTAATTGTTTGATAACCGAAATTTGACTTTCAACTTCCACCTGTTCATAAGACTCAGAACATTTTCTATTACTCTTGTTAGTAACAACAATAAGCAAATTCTCCTTAATTTTATTTGGATAAGGAGATGTTTCAACATACTCCTCAATCATCACAGATGACACCGGTTCTACCTGTTTAATAACTTTAGGAACAACAATAGATTGTTTCACAGGTTCAACATATACTTCATACCTAGTTTTCGGAACACCCATATGACTAGAAAAACCTTTAGATATTTCTACCATAATGTAAGGATTAAGACCAAAAGTATCACTCAAAATTTTAAATAAAGTAGAAGTGGAGAAGTGCTTTACACATGAATATCCATAGTCTAAATAGGGTTCATTACCTTTATCAAGATCCCAATGACCAGTGTTCTCAGCAATAATTTCCAATAAATTCCATGCTTCTTCTTCAATATTATTTGTAAAACTTCCACCAGACGAATTATCCAGAATTTCCTTTTGCTTCATAGGTAGCCTCACATAAAATTTTATCAGAATGTTTTTCCTTGTAAGATCATGACAAGGATTCTTGCGAAGGAGCTCCTTTGATCTCCCCCAAGCTTGAGTAATACTCTCTCCCAGATGTGGCCAGAAATTATATATATTGCAGCGGTTATCATAAGCTTCCATAGGAGTAAAATATTTCAAAAAGAAAACCTTCCTCGGCACATTCCATTCATTTTTGACTTCTTCATCCAAAGACATGTACCAAATACGAGCATTAACAGATAAAGACAAATATAATAGCTTCCTTTTTACCTAATCATCAGAAATATCAGTGAGCCTAAATAACCCACATATGTCTTCAATTGTTTCAATGTGTTCACGCGCAGACTTAGCTCCATCACCTAAAAATGGATCCTTCATAACTCTCTTAACATGACCAACATGAATTTTATATCCCGCTCTAGGTCTCTCAGGCAGTAATTTCCACCACTTTTGGAGTGGCATAAGCACTTTCATATAAAGCAAGTTGCAAATCATGACGATTCATAAAAGCCATAGTAACAATAAGATAACAGCAACAAGTAAAATTCAGCTTCCAAGTTTCCTTACCAAACTTCTTACCAATAGCACAACGCTCCCCGGCAACGACGTGATACATTTAAAATGCATACATGAACTTTGCATTATATTACTCATATTTCATTCATATTTGCATCATATAAGGGTTATATCAATGTTTCATAATGTTTTGGGGAATATTTCACAGTTTCCCTATTTATTTGGAATTAACCCTGCACTGTCAGGAAACCCCTTTTTCTATATTTTGATGTTTCAGGGACCCAAACGTCGTCCAAATGACCTGGAAGGAACAAAGCGTAGGAGCGAAGGAAGCGCAAAAGTGGAAACTGATGTCTACGCACGCTTCTATTCTCGTAGACAGTGTTGGGCCTCCAAGAGCAGAGGTTTGTAGAACAGTAGCAAGTTTCCCTTAAGTGAATCACCCAAGGTTTATCGAACTCAAGGAGGTAGAGGTCAAAGATATCCGTCTCAAGAAACCCTGCAATAAAGATAAAACAAGTCTCTTGTGTCCCCAACACACCCAATACACTTGTCAGATGTATAGGTGCACTAGTTCGGTGAAGAGATAGTGAAATACAAGTAATATGGATGATTATAAGTAGTAATTGCAATCTGAAATAAAAATGGCAGCAAGCAAACATGTAGCAGAACTGGTTGTAAACGGTGTTTCAATGCTTAGAAACAAGGTCTAGGGATCATACTTTCACTAGTGGACACTCTTAACAATGACCTCATAGTTGAATAATAAATACTACTCTCAAACACTCTCTTGTTGGATGATAACTACTAAAGTCTGAGTAAACAAACACCACAACGTCATAAAGGAGTCATACACGATGCGCACACTGTCACCTTCACACCGTGGAGAGTAACTCCAGAGTTCATATTAAAGTAACCTCTAGAGTGCATAATAGATAAAGAGTAACATCTAATTATTCAACTAGATTACAAAGCTCATGATCACATAAAGATCACACCATGGGAGAGAGAGATAAACCACATAGCTACCGGTAGAGCCCTCAGCCTCGGGGGACAACTACTCCCTCCTCATCATGGGAGTCAGCAGCGGCGATGAAGATGCCGGTGGAGTCGATGGAGATGGCTCCGGGGGCAATTCCCTGTCCCGGCAGGGTGCCGGAACAGAGACTTCTGTCCCCCGAAACTTGTCTTCGATGGCGGCGGCGCAACGAAACTCTTCTCGGGAAAAGGCTTCGGTGGTTAGGGTTATTTTGTCGTGGGCATTATATGGGCGAAAGGGCGAAGGAGGAGGGGCCCCGAGGGGCCCACACCACGTGGTGGCATGGCCAAGGAGGAAGCCGCGCCACCAACAGGTGTGGCCACCTCGTGGCCCTCCTCCGTATCATCTTCGGTGTTCTGGATGCTTCCGGGGAAAATAGGGGTATTGGGTTTTGTTTCGTCCAATTCCGAGAATATTTCCTTAACAACTTTTCTGAAACCAAAAACAGCAGAAAACAGGGAACTGGCACTGTGGCATCTTGTTAATAGGTTAGTTCCAGAAAATGCATAAAAACCATATAAAGTGTATATAAAACATGTAGCAATGGGTATAATATAAGAATGGAACATAAGAAATTATAGATAGGTTTGAGACGTATCAAGCATCCCCAAGCTTAGTTCTACTCGTCCCGAGTAGGTAAAACGATAACAAGAATAATTTCTGAAGTGACATGCTTTCACACAATCTTGATCATATAATAATGTAAAGCTCATGTTATGAATGAAGTGACTCAAGGCAATGGTCTATAGTTTGCTAACAAATAGACAAGGAGTAAACAACAACATCATATAAGTAAAAACTTTTCATGGATAGTACTTTCAAACAAGCATCAAAAAGATTTGCATAAGAGTTAACTCATAAAGCAATAGTTTCTAAGTAAAAGAGCATTGAAGCAACACAAAGGAAGATATAAGTTTCAGCATTAGCTTTCAACTTTGAACATGTATATCATATAGATAGTTGTCAACACAAAGTAATATAACAAGTGCAATAAGTAAGCATATAAGAATTGTTGCACAAAGTTGACACAAGTGTTTGCTTCTAAGATAGAAAAAAGTGGGTAAACTGACTCAACATAAAGTAAAAGATGGGCCCTTCGCAGAGGGAAGCAGGGATACAAGCATGTGCTAGATCTTTTTAGTTTTTATAGGTTTTTGAAATCATATAGAGAGCATAAAAGTAAGGTTTTGAGTGGTGTTTGTCGTTGTCAACGAATGGTAATGGACACTCTACCCCCCTTGTGAACCAGACTTTTAAGAGCGGCTCTCATTGAAGGACGTTATTTCTACCCAAGAGTAGATCATCCCTCTTATTCTCTTTTGTTTACACATGTAGTTAAAAACTACTATCATTGCTTGGCTGATTAGATCAGGGCAAAAATGTGAAGAGAATGCAGCGGTTAAAGTTGTAATTAATTGGGACTGGACACCCCATTTGCCAGCTCTTTTTGCAAAGTTAATGGATAAGCGGATGTATATGCCACTAGTCTGGTTGGTGAAAGTCTGTCTAAAAGCAAATGACAAGGTTGATATCCGTAACACCACATATTTCCTCATGAGCTAATGAACATTGACACAAATAAGGGATAATAAGTTTTGAATAAAGGTAGCACATGAAGTATTGATACACACGGTGGTGTTGTTGGGAAACCCCAAGAGGAAGGTGTGATGAGTGCAGCAGCAAGTCTTCCCTCAGTTATGAAACCAAGGTTATCGAACCAGTAGGAGATGAAGAACACGTATGAAGGTTGTCGGTGGCGCCGTTTACGATCACTAACGTGGAACCTGCACACAGCACAATCAAAGTACTTTGCCCCAACGAAACAGTGAGGTTGTCAATCTCACCGGCTTGCCGTAACAAAGGATTAAACGTATGTGTGGAAGATGATGTTTGTTTGCAGAGAATGAAAGAAAGCAGTTTGAAGTTGGTTGTATTATCAGATTAAAGAAAAGGACCGGGGTCCACAGTTCACTAGTGGTGTCTCTCAATAAATAATAATAATAGCATACATGTGGGTAAACAAATTACAGCTGGGCAATTGACAGAATAAAGAGCTGCATAATGATGCATATACTAATGTCATGATGTCTAGTGTGAGATTCATTTGGGCATTACAACAATATACATAGACCGTTCCAACCGCATCTATGACTAATAATCCACCTTCCGGTTAGCGTCCGCACCCCTTTCAGTATTAAGTTGCAAGCAACAGATTATTGCATTAGGCAAAGTGTGTAATGTAACTAATACAATTATCCTTAGACAAAGTACTACTGTTTTATCCCTAGTAGCAACAGTACATCTACAATCTTAGAGCTTGCTGTCACTACCCCAGATTAAATAGAGACATGAACCCACTATCGAGCATAAATACTCCCTCTTGGAGTCACAAGCATCTACTTGGCCAGAGCATCTAGTAGCAACGGAGAGCATGCAAGATCATAAACAACACAGAAAATGATATATTATGAAGCAAACGACATAGTAATCAATATCCATCGGATCCCAGCAAACACAACATGTAGCATTACATAAAGATGATCTTGATCATGATAGGCAGCTCACAAGATCTAAACATGATGGCACAATAGGAGAAGGCAACCATCTAGCTACTTCTATGGACCCGTAGTCCAAGGATGAACTACTCACGCATCAGTCCGGAGGCGGGCATGGTGATGAAGAGCCCTCCGGTGATGATTCCCCTCTCCGGCAGGGTGCCGGGAAGAGGTTTTGAACCCTCCCGAACTAGGGTTGACGACGGCGGCGACTCCGTAAGGGTTTCTGGAAAAGTGTTCGGGTACTAGGTCTTATATTGTCGGGGGCTTTAAATAGGCGAAAGGGCGAAGGCGGTGGAGGGCCTAGGCTCCCTCCTCAGGTGCTGGTGCGGTAGGAGGTGGGGCCGCGCCGGCACCTCATCTGGGGGCCTCGTGGCCCCTCTCCGTTAGCTCTCCGGTGTTCTGGAACCTCCCGTGAAAAATAGGGACTTTGGTATTAATTTCGTCCAATTCCGAGAATATTTCCTTAAGTGGTTTTCTGAAACCAAAAATAGCAGAAAACAGGGAACTGGCACTGTGGCATCTTGTTAATAGGTTAGTCCCAGAAAATGCATGAAACAATGCAAAGTGTATATAAAACATGTAGCAATTGGTATAATATAAGCAAGGAACATAAGAAATTATAGATACGTTTGAGACGTATCAAGCATCCCCAAGCTTAGTTCTACTCGTCCTCGAGTAGGTAAAACGATAACAAGAATAATTTCTGAAGTGACATGCTTTCACACAATCTTGATCATATAATAATGTAATGCATGTAAACTGGGATAAAATGAATAAAAGCTGTAGTTTATATTGATATCAAATGAGTAATGAATAAACTAGGAAGAACAAATTTTTTTTTCAATGAATTAGTACTAGAGAACAATCAACCGTGCAAAGTAGATATTAAAGATGATTTAAGCTTCAAGAATAACAATATAATCATCTAATGAATCAAACACTCATGACAACTTTATGAAAGGATCAAGTCAAGCAATAACAATATGCACGTAGAAGATCATCTCTCTATTTGTTCACTCAAAAACAAGCAAGTGTTCAGCGTTGGTTCCTGGCACCAGGATGTTGTGGCTAAAAGAATAATAAGGGGGGTTTGGAAGGCCAACGGAAGAAAGTCTCACACAGCTGAAAGTGATCATTAGACAAGAGGAAGTCTTACAATCGAAGCTATGGAAGGAGTAGTGATTGCCACACAACGGATGCACATAGAGCTATAAGTGTATGAAAGCTCTCCAATGGAACTAGTGGGGGTGCATCTAACTTGCTTGCTCATGAAGACCTAGAGCACTTTTGAGGAGGCTCATCATTGGAATATACAAGCCAAGTTCTATAATGTGAAGTTCCCCACATAGTTATGCAAGTAGAACATGAAAACTCTATCATATGGAGTAAAGGTGCTAAACATGAGCACAAATGATGACTATGAATATTACAGGTGCTATAACATGAGCACAAGTGTGGATAAAGAGTAGTAATGTTGCCCCCTTTTTATTCTTTCTTTGTTTCTTTTCCTTTTTTTATATATTTTTTTGTATTTTTCTGTTTCTCTTTTCGATGGCCTCCATGGCTCTTTTCACTTTTAGGGGCCAACATTCTAATATGACAACACACTTTTGATACAAGGACCTCATAAGGAATAAAACATAATGTATGAAACGGTGCCTCTGCCAGGGTAGCAGGATATGCAATGATCTAGCGTAACATGGGTAAAACCACACATCAGCTATATAGAATCATGCAAAGCAATATATAAATGATAAATGACAACAAGTCATGTAATGTAAGATGAAAGTTGCACGGCAATATATCTCGGAACAGCTATGGAAATGCTGTAGTAGGTAGGTATCACTAGCAGAAAATGGGGCTTCGGTTTGGAGGTCGGAGCACCTTTAGTCCCGGTCAGCCCTGGAACCGCGACTAATGACATCAATAGTCGCGGTTCGAACGGTTAGGACGGCATCACGGGCACGGAAACCTTTAGTCCCGGTTCCACAGGAACATTTAGTCCCGGTTTCTAATACAAACCGGGACTAAAGGTATTTGTCCCGGTTCGTGTTTCAAACCGGTACTAAAGATCTGTGAAATACGCAGCGGTTTGGAAATTGATCAGCCCGCCGCGCTTTGGAAGATGATCGATCAGCCGCGCTTTGGAAGATGATACACACGAAATTAATCATGGCGCCGTGTGGAACGCGAAGCAGCGCCGTGTGGAACGCGAAGCAGCGCCGCGCCGCCGCCCGCCGGCCTCCGGCTCGGTGACCGCCGGCCTCCCTCTCCGCCCTATAAAAGGAACAGTACAAAAATGCCTAATCACACACAAAATCTCTCTCTCCATCCTTGCTCTCTTCCATTCCAATGGAGTCACTTGGACACATCACGGCGTCTCGGTTATTCTTCTTCTCCAAGGAAGGCATGGACTTCAAGGTATGGGTCACCCTCCGTGCATCACGCGTGGAGCGGTGGATCCGACACGTGAAGAAGGAGTATCTCGACGGCGCACCGATCAAGGGGGTTGGACTCGACTGCGAGTTCACCGACGCACTCCCGGGTCGTCGCCAGAAGGATCTTCCAGAGGAGCAGAAGCAGCGCGCCGCCATCATTCAACTCTCGGTGGCGACCGAGACCCTTATTTTCCACATTTGCAGGGCTGATCGGGTGCCGAAACTACTCATCGATTTCTTAGGTGACAAGATTGTCAACTTTTACGGTGTCGCAATCCAGAATGACGTGCGGATGCTGCGATATTACGGAATTACAATTCCGTCAGTGGTCGACCTCCAGAGGAATTGCCGGAACCCAACCGACAATCCTACCCCGAGCCTGTATGCTCTCTCCAATGCTGTCGTTGGGACAAATCTGGAGATGAAGAAAAAGAAGAAGAAGGACGACAAGAAACGGGCCGACGACGAAGAAGGAGAAGACCTAACGAGATATTGGGCCGCGGTTCCATTGAGCTACGAGATAGTCGTATATGCTGCTCTGGACGCTCGCCTTGGCTACGAGATTGCACGGAAGTGGTATTTAGATTGATATGATTAGTAGACCGTTGTGTGTCTCAGCTATCTCATGCATGTATTGGAAATGCTTGGATTCTTATATATCGGTTTACCGGTTTATTAATATAAATATTTCCATTTCTAAGTAATTTCGGTTACCGGTTGAAAGATTTGAATATTTCCATATTCAAAGATTAATATATGATTTTTCATCCGATTTTATGGATTATGTCACTAGTAGAAAACATCCCTTCGGTTTTGAGCCCTTCGGTTTTATGGATTAATATGATTATATGGATTATATGTATTTTATTTTCCATCCGATTTTATGAAACAATAAGGTTAATATGATTATATGGGTTATATGTATTTTATTTTCCATCCAGTTTTATGAAACAATAAGGTTAATATGATTATATGGATTATATGTATTTTATTTTCCATCCGATTTTATGAAACAATAAGATTAATATGATTATATGGATTTTATTTTCCATCCGATTTTAATGTTGAAATAAAATGAGTTGATTAGTTATTCAAATGAGTTGATTAGTTGAAATAAAAACACCCCTTTATTTTTATAAAAAGAAAATGAACGATTTAGATTAGTTATTTAAATTCAAATAATTTTCATGTTGAAAGTATTGTCAGAATCCAAATATATATTCAGAAGTTATTCAAATGTAGATTCAAACTCTTTTGAAATTACAAAATGAAAAATTAAGCACGGCAGATGTCTGAAAGTGCAAAATGAAAAAAAAAATGAGTTTTGGCCCAAAAAGAAACATCGTGGGAGTGGAGGACAAGACAGACATGTGTCAGATGAAGAAGATGCTCCATGGTTCTGACATATAGAAGAACACAAGAACACCAAGAACACAAAACCAATACCTCGATCTACCCAGGTTCGAGGCCCTCGTGAGGAGGTAAAACCCCTACTCCTGCTTAATTGTGTCTCTCTCTAGATGTATACCACAAGACTTACAAGATGCTCATTTTTGAGCTGTGTGAATCTCCTATATATGGAGATGAACTCACGAGGTAGTGAGGATATGAATTCACGAGATGAACACTCTCTCTTCTCTCTTCTCTTCTTCTCTAGATCTTGCCAAGCGACCTATGCCGGATTGTCCTCGGTAGGTACTACCCTGCACACCAGAGAAAAACATATCACAAAGACATAGGCATATGTGTTAGTTCCTGCCGACATAGGCATATGTCGGTCTCAGATCACCTCCACCCCTGGACATAGCTTAGTCGACATAGAGAATGCTTCTAAGCCCAGCCTCTCGAAGATGTCCTTAGTATACTCACAAGGACATCTTCGAGAAGCTGGTGCCTAGAGGAGTCCTTTGCCTTTGCCTGGATCACCTCGGTCCACCCCGGGACATAGCTTCGACATGTTTGCTTCCTCCTCTACCTCACAAGAGAGAATGCTTGTAAGCCTAGCCTCTCGAAGATGTCCTTAGTATGCTCACAAGGACATCTTCGAGAAGCTGGTGCCTAGAGGAGTCCTCTGCCTTTGCCTGGATTGAACATAAGGTCTGGGCGTCTATTTATAGCATCACCAGGGGAGGCATCTTGGCCACTGTCACCCACGAAAGGGCATCCAGACCTTTGCCATCCAACCGCGACTAAAGGCGTTTTAGTCGCGGTTCGTGTATCGAACCGGGACTAAATGTGCAGACTGTACACCTCCCGCAGTCGAAGAATTCACTGGATATCTCTTTGTAGCCTGATCCAACGGCTCACAAGTGCTTGAAAGAAACACACGATCCGTGTGCTTCTTTAGTCCCGGTTCGGAAGTGATAGCGTTGATCCAACAGCTCACAAGCCCTAAAACGAAACACACCCCTGATCTAATGGCTCAGAAGTGCTCTAAAGAAACACACGATCCGTGTGCTTCTCTAGTCCCGGTTTGAAAGTGATAGTGCTGATCCAACAGCTCCAAACTATTTTTAAAATAGTTTTATATCAGTTAGTCAAATTCAAACACATTTCATATTAAAAATAAATATTCAAACTCTTTTGAAAGTGCAAATTGAACAAAAATTCAGACTCACTAAAGGGGTAGCACTGCGTGCGGTCGAAAAACTCACTGGGTCGCGGTTGGAGGCTCCTGCATACAGCCCAACCATGGCTCCTGAAGATTTGTATTCAGTCGATGAACTGAAGTACTTTGTAGATAGAACAGAAACACACGATCCGTGTGCTTCTTAATTTAGTCCCGGTTCGGAAGTGAAACTATTGATCCAACGACTCACAAGCCCTAAAAAGAAACACACCCCTGATTCAAACATATTTATACAAAAGAAACTGTTTTTATATTAGTTAGTCAAATTCAAACACATTTCATATTGCATGTTTTGTCAAATTCCAAATTATACAAAAGTTCTTCAAATTCATATCCAAAGTTAAAATAATTATTATAGAAAACATAAAATAGTTTTATATTAGTTAGTCAAATTCAAACACATTTCATATAGAAAGTTTTGTAAAATTCCAAAATATACAGAAGTTATTAAAAATGTATATTCAAACTCTTTTGAAAGTGCAAACTGGAAAAAAAAATCAGACTCACTGGGTCGCGGTTCGTGCCAAGAACCGCGACTAAAGGGGTTGCGCGCGCGCCCAGTCGAAACACTCACTGGGTCGCGGTTTGTGGCTCCAACCGCGACTAAAGGCCCCCCTTTAGTCCCGGTG
Organism: Poa annua; assembly: GCA_026929855.1. NCBI lineage: Eukaryota > Viridiplantae > Streptophyta > Magnoliopsida > Poales > Poaceae > Poa > Poa annua. The sequence continues at coordinate 62,653,945 of CM049434.1, forward strand.
CGAGCCACGAACCGCGACTAAAGGATATGGGGTATAAATACCCAGATTCATATCCCGGTTGGAGCCACCAACCGGGACCTAGCGCTAAGGAAACTGTCGACGCCGCCAGGCTGCCGGATTCTCGCGCCGCCGTTGCCGAGCTCGCCGCCGTCTGCCCCCTTCGCCGTCCGCGCCGCACGACGAGCCGCTGCCGCCGCCGCGCCCCGCTCTTCCTCCCCGTTGTGGAGGAGGCCGCCGCGCCCGCTCTTCCTCTCCCTCACCGCCGCACGCCCCGCTCTTCCTCTCCCCTCACCGCCGCCACCGAGGTCGCCGCTCAACACAGCTCCCTCTCACCGGCGAACACCGAGCCCCCCACGGTGAGCCCCCCCCCCCCCCCCCCCCCCCGCCGCGCCCCGCTCTTCCTCCTGTTAGTTGTTTGGTTGAATTTTAGTTCATTAGGTTGAATTTTAGTTGATTAGGTTAAATTTTAGTTGTTTAATTAGGTTGAATTTTAGTTGATTATGCTGAATTAGTTGCTTTAGGTTGAATTTTAATTAAATGGACATAGGGATGTGTTAGGAAAGGTGGTAAATTTAGCAATTAGGACTATTTTTTTCAATTTAGTCCCATTTAAGTTTAGTATTTAGTATTTGTATAGTATAGCTTTATCATAAATATTGTTATTGTACTAAATATTGTTTTAGTATTGCTAGTATAGCTTTAGTGTTTTAGGACTTAGTGAAATTTAGTGAAGTTTAGTCTTTATTCTTTATTCTTTATAGTTTAGTATTGCTAGTATATATTCTTTATTCTTTATTCTAAATATTGTTTTAGTATTGCTAGTATAGCTTTAGTGTTTTAGGACTTAGTGAAGTTTAGTCTTTATTCTTTATTCTTTATAGTTTAGTATTGCTAGTATATATTCTTTATTCTTTATTCTAAATATTGTTTTAGTATTGTTAGTATAGCTTTAGTGTTTTAGGACTTAGTGAAATTTAGTGAAGTTTAGTCTTTATTCTTTATTCTTTATAGTTTAGTATTGCTAGTATATATTCTTTATTCTTTATTCTAAATATTGTTTTAGTATTGCTAGTATAGCTTTAGTGTTTTAGGACTTAGTGAAATTTAGTGAAGTTTAGTCTTTATTCTTTATTCTTTATAGTTTAGTATTGCTAGTATATATTCTTTATTCTAAATATTGTTTTAGTATTGCTAGTATAGCTTTAGTGTTTTAGGACTTAGTGAAATTTAGTGAAGTTTAGTCTTTATTCTTTATAGTTTAGTATTGCTAGTATATATTCTTTATTCTTTATTCTAAATATTGTTTTAGTATTGCTAGTATAGCTTTAGTGTTTTAGGACTTAGTGAAATTTAGTGAAGTTTAGTCTTTATTCTTTATTCTTTATAGTTTAGTATTGCTAGTATATATTCTTTATTCTTTATTCTTTATTCTTTTTAGTACTGCTTTTAATCTTTATTCTTTATAGTGAAGCTATGGACCATGACGGTAGAGATGATCGGGAAGGCCAAAAAGATAATGAGGTAGATGACGGCTCACAGTATCTGAATGAAGATGGTGATGCTGGGTTGTCGGATGATCAGTTAGAAGAACAAAACATAGGCAACCCGGAACCAAGTATTGATGTCGATGCTAGCGTTGGACCCTCAACGAAGTCCTCTGATGTAAATATTTAAGTCTCTGCTAATTATATATATAGACCTCCACATTGAGCATATATTTAATGAATGTTTTTTTTAGTCCTCCACTTCAAGGTTACGGGGCCCGACCAAAAAGTGGAACGAGAAGACACATATGATTATTGACATAGTCAGTGCCGATGGGGAACCTTTGGACCCATAAACAGCGTGACTGCATTTACTAATCAAGCAGGAGTTCTTGTTAGGGACATGATCCCGATCACTTGTCGAGAATAGAAGAAGCCAAGAGCTGATGGAATAAGTTTTGTCTCTGACGAATTTAAAAATTCTATTTGGGACAAGCTGACATCACATTTCACTCTGCCGACGATGGACACCGAGGAGCAAACAACAGCCTTGAAGGCCAAAGTCAAGGTGTGGATCCTGAAGAAGATGGCCAAACAATTCCAAAACCACAAAAAAAGAACGTGGGCGAAGTATGTCAAGAGTGGGAAAATTACTCCGGAGTTTAAGGGAACAGACGAGAGGTTACGTGATCACTGGGATGATTTCGTGACGTACAAGGAATCGGAAGAAGCTCTTGAGAGTTCCAAAAAGAATGCGGATAATGCCAAGAAAAAGGTTCTCCATCATAATTTGGGGCCAGGTGGCTACAAGACTGCCATGCCTAAGTGGGATAAACTTAATGCTGAAATTAAGGCAAAAGGTCTAACTCCAGAGACGGAGAAAGTGCCCGAGAGAGCAGGAAACTTCCTACTGGCGCATGGTATGACGTTGGAGAAGGAAACAGGGGAGTTGGTTCTTCGTGATCCGACGAAGAAAGCAGTGTTGACTCCCTTCGATGATCTTAAAAAAGCAGTAGCCTCGGTGGAGGCGGGAACGTTCATTCTGGATAGAGAGAACGACGAGCTGACAAAGGCACTCGGAAATCCTGAGAAGGGAGGACGAACACGAGGCTATGGAGGTGTTCCTTGGAAGATGGGGTTTCATGAGGACTATCATACTTATAGAAGCCGAGCCAGAGCAACGAAGAGGAGGGAGCAGCAGGCGGCAGACCGGCTTAAGAAGGTGGAAGAAAGGAACGAGCTGCTCTTTGCGATGTATACGAAGATGCGGGAGAAATTTTCAAGCCGTCCAGAGGCCGATCAGATTTACATAGATCCTGCAGTTGATGGCCCATCTAACCGGAGGAGCACTGTGGCTTCCACGGGGTTGCATGACGATGATGGAGAAGTTGATGCGTCACCGATGGATTGCTACCCCATGGATAATATCGAAGATAAGACTGAATGTGAGCTGCACCATCCAATGAAGAACATATCTGTGAAGGTGGCCGTCGGCTTTGCTTTAAAAGTTGATCCTGAAGTGCATTGGCATTGCCGCGAGGTTCCAGCTGGGTATGCTCGTGTTGGGGTGGAGGAAATTGTACCTGGATGCGAGACATTGGAGATTGACCACCCTGGCCCTGAAGGGGAGGCGACCCTGGAAGAAGTCAGGCATGGAATCATTTTATGGAAAAAGAAATACATCATATTTCCAGGCTCGACGCAGAGGCCACGGTCTCTCTCACCTCCACCACCTCCAAGTCTGTTGAACTTCGATAGGGACGACGACGACACCTACATGACTCCACCTCGATCTTCGCCGCCGCGTCAGCAGCCTGAACCTTCTTCGCCTGAACCTTCTTCGGCTGAGTACAGGGCGGGAAAGCGGAAGATCAGCCAGGTCAAGTGGGGTAACTTGACTAAGTGCCCGCCTCCGCCTACTAAGGCGAAATTGTCGCCGCTTCCAAAGGTCCCCAAGAGTCCTCCAAAGTTTCCTTACCCTTATAAGCCCCCCGTGGAAAACATGCCAGACGTATCAATTGATCCGAAAAAAATAGAGTACTTCCTGAAACATTGTTTTCAACCACCCCAATATGTTTTAAACTTACTATCGGACTATGATCGTTGTATTGACAAGGCATATAAGGAGGGGCTTGAGAAAACAAAGCAGAAGAGACGCGACGTTGCTCCGCTGAAGTTGGCATCCAAGATTGTAATACCAGAAGGGTATGAGATTCTTGGTATGACCTACGAAGAAATGATGGATTTGATAGAGGCCGACATTGCTCCCGAGGCATTGCAATATCGCCTTGGGAAGGATCTGGTCACGAAGGAGGACTGGGCCAACCTACCTACAAGAATGCGAGCATTACATAAATGGTACAAGGATGCCTCAGCAGACGGGGATGAGATACTGTCTGTTAAACTTAGAGATGAGCATTACTTCATGGGAGAACAGACGATTCATATTGACTTTGACGAACTCTTTCAGTTATTCAACCAGAAGGCCCTCGACAAATCTATCATCAGCTGCTATTGTTTGTAAGTGATTAATTAAAGCTAATCTCATATCATTTTCTTATAATATAACTGTCCTCACTACATTCTTTTGTACGCTACTATGCAGAATGAAGATTCTTGAGTGTAGAAGGAACCAGATTTATCAAGTTGGGTTCGTTGACCCTGATCGAGTTCATATACATACCTTAAAAATAAAACCGGGGGAAACGGAGAACAACTTGCTCAATTTTTTGGAGAAACAACATTTCAAGAAGAACATATTATTTCCGTACAACTTCAGGTTAGAGTGTTACACGTTCATTTTTCCTCATACTCGATTTTGATGAGTTAGCTAGAGACTTAATATTTACTGAATTCTCTTCTATGTGCTGATGTGTATGTGCAGCCACCACTGGATTCTCTTCAACATTGAAATTGACTTGGGGAAAGTTCAGATCGAGGACTCATTACATCGACCCATGACGGATTACTGTAACATTATTGAAACGCTCCAGAGGTACTATATTGACCTCTTTTCTTCATTTCCTAAGTTCCAGTTATGAATATATTCTTTATTCATTTTCTTTGCCGGGGCAGGGTATGGAAGCGGTTCATAAAACGTGCCGGAGAAGGTCAATTTAAACCAGAGCTGATCTTTCAGCTAATCAACGTAAGTAGATTACTCTATTTAGTTCTAGTTTCAATATCGGATTGTCATGTTTGATTATTACTTGATATGAACTCTATTTTCGTAAAGTGCGAGAGACAGCCACCGGTGACAAATCTGTGTGGATATTACGTTTGCGAGTATATGCGCATGTATGTCAGTGAGCGGATGGATACGGTGGTACGTAAAGCATTTACATATCAATTCACAATTTAACTCTTGATACATTTATATTGACTGTCTTCTCTTGATATATCCAGCAAATGAATCAACGAGCGCATCTCACTCCATATCAACGCTCTAGAGGAATTCAAGAGGAAATTTGTGGATTTCTGCTTGACGAGGTCATAGCCCTAACATGAGAATACAATATAAACCGTAAATAATGATTTTGATGTAATAATGATCGTGTTGGGTCGACACTTATGTATATGATACATGTTTAACTTGATACGAGTCTCGTTGGTATGGATCAATTCTCGTTAGACACTTCATATAATATATGCATCGATGTGTGTAATTGTAGCTTACAAACAATAGTTTAAATCATAAATAAAACATAAAATAGAAAACAAAATAAAAATGCTAAAACCTAAAACCCCTAGAACTTATTAGTCCCGGTTTGCAATACAAACCGGGACAAAAGGTCATCGTCGAGCAGCTCGCCTGCGCGCCCACGTGGATACCTTTTTGTCCCGGTTGCAGATCCTACCGCGACTATTGGTTGGGGTGTTTAGTCCCGATTCCGCACTCCCGGTTGCTAAACCGGGACGGAAGGCCCTTACCAACCGGGACTGTTAGCCTGTTTTCTACTAGTGTATGGTGGATGTTTTGAGGAAGATATTTGGCTTATGTGTAGCAGAACATGATGAAGATCTCCCACGAGTTTTGGATGTACCCGCGAAATATGCACCAACTCTCAATGTGAGAAAGGGCAATGCAAAGTACCGAAGAGGGTAGCAAATATGGTGGTGGAAGTGCCTTGAAAACCGCAGCTATAGAACTCACAAGCAAAAAGATTCCAACTAGAAATATGATCTTACAAGGCATAATGAAAATCACTCCATGAGGGACTGTGGCAAATGAACAAGTCACTGTTGGGACTCCGACCGTAGCGCATAACACAAAGTCATTACGGTTGTTTTTAACATTAGAAGTCATATATCATTATGCTATCAACTGGATATTTAGTGTGGCACAGCTTCAAGTTTTCTAGACCAACCATTAATCATTCCACTTTACTAAACCATCATGTTTTACCATTAAGCATATTAATATCTCAAAACAACATCAATGATTCAAGTGACACAATTTAATGATCTACAAGATTATGTATCATTTAGTTATACCATCTACCACATTTAACATTTTCTGTTCTTAACCAAACACTAATAAACTTATTTAAAACATAAACTCTCCAAGTATTTAACAATGAAGCAAGAGAGTATAACATATGAGAACTAACAGCATTGAACAAGAGGTGCATGAAAAATAAGAGCTGAAAGTATTGCAGTAGCTATAGAAGAATACTCAACAAGTATAAGTGAAAAATAGGAGTATTCAAATGAAAAAGCGGAGCGTGTCTCTCTCCCACAAAGGAATGTTAGGATCCATTTTATTCAGAAAAAAAAAATAACAAAAGCAAAAATAAAAACAAACAGACGCTCCAAGTAAAGCACATAAGATGTGGCGGAATTAACATATAGTTTCACTAGACATAACCTGATAAGTTGTTGATGAAGAAGGGGATGCCTTGGGCATCCCCAAGCTTTGACGCTTGAGTCTTCTTGAAATATGCTCGGGTGACCCACGGGGGCATCCCCAAGCTTAGGCTCTTTCATCTTCTTGATCACATCATATCATCCTCTCTCTTGATCCTTGAAAACTTCCTCCACACCAAACTCAAAGTAAACTTATTAGAGGGTTAGTGCATAATCAAAAATTCTCATATTCTGTATGGAGACAATCATTATCATGGTACTGGACATTAGCTACAGCCACTGGAATTTTATGGAACAAAAAGATCCATTCAAAAACAGCAAAAGAACCAATGCAAAATAAATGGCAGAATATGTCAAAAACAGAACAGTCTGTAAAGACCAATTTTTTTTAGGCACTTAACTTGCTCAAATCATAAACTCAAAACTAATGAAATTAAAGTTGCATACATATATGAGGATCACGCACAAAAAATCCCAGGTCATTGATGACCCACAAGTATAGGGGATAGCAACAGTCTTCGAGGGAAGTAAAACCCAAATTTATTGATTCGACACAAGGGGAGCCAAAGAATATTTATAAGCTTTAACAGATGATTTGTCAGATCAGCTGCACCTGTGAATAGACTTGCTCGAGACAGATTATCAGTAGCAACAGTTTTATAGCAGAGACAGTAGTGAAATAATAGCAGCAGTAGAATTAAGACAGCGATTGTGATTACGGTAGACAGCAGGATTAAAATACTGTAGGCATAGGGACGGATGTACGGGCGTTGCATGGATAAGATAATTCATGTAATATCATAGCATAGGCATTTGCAGATAAATAATATAAAGCATCCAAGTATTAACTAATCATAAGCATGTATTCCAATTTAGTTGTGTGTGCTCGCAATGAGAAACTTGCACATCATCTTTTGTCCTGCCAGCCCGTTTGCAGCGGGGCCTCTAGGGAAACTACTGGCAATTAAGATACTCCTTTTAATAAAGTACTGGATCAAAGCATTAACATTCCATGAACACATGTAATCCTCACATCACAGCCATTCCCTCCAGTTATCCCAATTGCTGTCACTTTGGGGCCATCGGTTCCGGACAATAATATGTGTATACAACTCATAGATATGATCTAAAACAATAATTATCCTCATGATACAATAACATGTTCAGATCTGAAATCATGGCACTCGGGCCCTAGTGTCAAGCATTAAGCATAACAAGTTGCAACAATGACGTAAAACACCGATAACGGATACTAGGCACCATGCCCTAACGAAATTACAGCTATTACATGAATGATCTCATCCAATCCCTACCATCCCCTCAAGCCTACAGCGGTGGATTACTCACACATGGATGGGGGAAACATGGATGGTTGATGGAGAGGCGTTGGCGATGACGATGGCGATGATCCCCTTCGATTCTCCGTCCCGGCAGGGTGCCGGAACAGAGACTTCTGGTCGCCGAACTAGGGTTCGCGGTGGCGGCGGCGTACGGAGATGTTTCTGGCGAAAGTGGATACCCCCGTGCGTTTTTAGGTCAGGAGGGTCATATAGCCGAGAGGGGGTCGCGAGGAGGCGACCGAGGCGGTCCCACCTGGTCCTCGCGTGGCCAGGTCCTTGCCGCGCGGGCAGGGGGTGTCGCGGCCTCGTCGCTCCCCTCCGTTTGATCTTCGTGGTTCCTGGACTCTTCGGGTGAGAAAACGACTCCCAGGTGTTTTTCGGGGTTTTTCCATAAAGTTGATATTTCTGCACAAAAACGAGACACCAGGGTAATTCTGCTGAAAACAGCGTTAGTCCATGTTAGTTGCATTCAAAACACACAAATTAGAGGTAAAACAATAGCAAAAGTGTTCGGGAAAGTAGATACGTTTTGGACGTATCAGTGATTTTGTTTTTTCTGTGAATTCTAACGAATTAAACGGTGGACAGCAGAAAACTGTTCCTGCGCAGGAATCCAAATCTAGCATCAACTTTCTACTAGAGGCTTAACTTGACACAACTAAGCAATAAAGTAAAGATAAAAGGAATTGCTACAGAGGTAGGCATGTTCCTTGACTCAAGAAAATAAAATAACAGGAATAAAAAGTGGGTTGTCTCCCATAAGCGCTTTTCTTTAACGCCTATCAGCTAAGCACAGAAAGCAAAACTCAAGTGTTTCCAAGAGAAGAAGCATCCAAATCAATAATTTCCTTTAAAACATGGCTTGTTACATTAGGTACTTTAGGTATCCATGAAGATGTACCAACAGCTTTATCAATGTTACGCACGTTGGGGGGTTTGGGTTTAGGTACCTTAGGGATATAAATGAATTTCTGATCTTTTCCCACAAAAGCCTTTTCTTTCTTAGTTTTGAGATAGGAAAAAGTTGAACTTAAAGTTTCCATAGCTTCCTCTAACTCACCAATCCTATTGTTTTGAGTATCATGGGTGTTGCTAGCTTCTAAAACAATGATTCTATCATTAATATCCTCTATTGATTCATTAACCTTGCTATCATTATCAATGAAGTTTGCTAAATTTCCCTCCATAGAGTCCAATTTTTTAATAACATCTTCAAGAGTGATCTCAGTTTTAATATCTTTAGTAGGTGATGGTGATCCTACCAAACTTTCAATTAAATTGCAAGCTTCCAAAGCAGGAGTACCCAGAAAGTTACCTCCTGTAAGAGTGTCAAGAACGTACCTATACCAACTAGTGATACCAACATAAAAATTCCTAAGAAGGATTAAGGTGGAATATTTCTTAGTGCACCAATGATGAGCATCATTTATCCTATACCAAGCATCTTTCAAATTCTCTCCTCCTTGTTGTCTAAACGAACGTACTTCAACTTCAGGACTTCCCATTTTAGCAATATTAAGGCAAAATCGAAATATAAATATCAATGCGAGTAACTAATTTTTTTGTGTTTTTGATAATAAGAAGCAAACAAGATAATAACAAAGTAAATAAAATGCTAGTAACTAATTTTTTTTGGGTTTTTTATATTTAATAGCAAACTAAACAGGAAATAAAATTTAACTAAGCAAGACAAAAAGAAAGTAAAGAGATTGGGAAGTGAGAGACTCCCCTTGCAGATGTGCTTCAGCTCCCCGGCAACGGCGCTAGAAAATTTGCTTGATACACACGGTGGTGTTGTTGGGAAACCCCAAGAGGAAGGTGTGATGAGTGCAGCAGCAAGTCTTCCCTCAGTTATGAAACCAAGGTTATCGAACCAGTAGGAGATGAAGAACACGTCTGAAGGTTGTCAGTGGCGCCATTTACGATCACCAACGTGGAACCTGCACACAGCACAATCAAAGTAGTTTGCCCCAACGAAACAGTGAGGTTGTCAATCTCACCGGCTTGTTGTAACAAAGGATTAAACGTATGTGTGGAAGATGATGTTTGTTTGTAGAGAATGAAAGAAAGCAGTTTGAAGTTGGTTGTATTATCAGTTTAAAGAAAATGACCGGGGTCCACAGTTCACTAGTGGTGTCTCTCCATAAATAATAACAATAATAATAGCATACATGTGGGTGATGGCACCGGTGATGTGTTGTTGGGAAACCCCAAGAGGAAGGTATGAAGTAGTGCAGCAGCAAGTTTTCCCTCAGTTGTGAAACCAAGGTTTATCGAACCAGTAGGAAACTAGAGATCTTCCGGAGGTTGTTGAAGATGACTTTGGCAGGGCGCACTACCGGTGTCAGCAACGAACGTGGAACCTGCACACAACACAACCAAGATACGTTGCCCCAACTTAACAGTGAGGTTGTCAATCTCACTGGCTTGCTGTAACAAAGTATTAAACGTATGTGTAGAGAATGATGTTTGCTTATAGAGAATAAAAGTAACAGGATTGCAGTAGGATTGTTTATCAGTTTGAGGAAAAAGGACCGGGGTCCGCAGTTCACTAGTGGTGTCTCTCCATAAATAATAATAGCATACATGCGGGTAAACAAATTACAGCTGGGCAATTGACAGAATAAAGAAGTGCATAATGATGCATATACTATAGTTATGATGGCTATTGTGATATTCATTTGGGCATTACAACAATATACATAGACCGTTCCAACCGCATCTATGACTAATAATCCACCTTCCGGTTAGCGTCCGCACCCCTTTCAGTATTAAGTTGCAAGCAACAGATAATTGCATTAGGAAATGTGTGTAATGTAAGTAATACAAATACCCTTAGATAAAGTACTACTGTTTTATCCCTAGTAGCAACAGTACATCTACAATCTTAGAGCTTGTTGTCACTACCCTAGATTAAATAGAGACATGAACCTACTATCGAGCATAAATACCCCCTCTTGGAGTCACAAGCATCTACTTGGCCAGAGCATCTACTAGCAACGGAGAGCATGCAAGATCATAAACAACGCACTCACAAGATATATTATGAAGCAATAACATAGTACTCAATATTCATCGGATCCGAACAAACACAACATGTAGCATTACATAAAGATGATCTTGATCATGTTAGGCAGCTCACAAGATCTAAACATGGTAGCACAAGAGGAGAAGACAACCATCTAGCTATTGCTATGGACCCGTAGTCCAAGGATGAACTACTCACGCATCAGTCCGGAGGCGGGCATGGTGACGTAGAGCCCTCCGGTGATGATTCCCCTCTCCGGCAGTGTGCCGGGAGGAGCTTCTGAACCCTCCCGATCTAGGGTTGACGACGGCGGCGGCTCTGGACTTCGTGGAGGAAAAAGGTGCGTGTCTTAGGTCTTAGATATCCGAGGGGTATAAGTAGGCGAAAGGGTGAAGGCGGCGGGGCCTCGAGGGCCCCACACCCCGTGCACGCGCGGCAGAAAGGGGGGCCACGCCGGGAGGAGGTGTGGGCCCCTAGGGGTCCTCCTCCGTCTCCTCTTCGGTGTTCTGGAACCTCCCGGGGAAAATAAGCACTTTGACGTTTTGTTTGTCCAATTCCGAGAATATTTCCTTAACAATTTTTCTGAAACCAAAAACAGCAGAAAACACGCAACTGGCACTGTGGCATCTTGTTAATAGGTTAGTCCCAGAAAATGCATAAAATGATATAAAAGTGTATATAAAACATGTAGCAATTGGCATAATATAAGCATGGAACATAAGAAATTATAGATACGTTTGAGACGTATCAGTGGGTAAACAAATTACAGCTGGGCAATTGACAGAATAAAGAGCTGCATAATGATGCATATACTAAGGTCATGATGTCTAGTGTGAGATTCATTTGGGCATTACAACAATATACATAGACCGTTCCAACCGCATCTATGACTAATAATCCACCTTCCGGTTAGTGTCCGCACCCCTTTCAGTATTAAGTTGCAAGCAACAGATTATTGCATTAGGCAAAGTGTGTAATGTAAGTAATACAATTATCCTTAGACAAAGTACTACAGTTTTATCCCTAGTAGCAACAGTACATCTACAATCTTAGAGCTTGATGTCACTACCCCAGATTAAATAGAGACATGAACCCACTATCGAGCATAAATACTCCCTCTTTCAGTCACAAGCATCTACTTGGCCAGAGCATCTACTAGCAACGGAGAGCATGCAAGATCATAAACAACACACAACATGATATATTATGAAGCAAATGACATAGTATTCAATATCCATCGGATCCCAGCAAACACAACATGTAGCATTACATAAAGATGATCTTGATCATGATAGGCAGCTCACAAGATCTAAACATGATGGCACAATAGGAGAAGACAACCATCTAGCTACTGCTATGGACCCGTAGTCCAAGGATGAACTACTCACGCATCAATCCGGAGGCGGGCATGGTGATGTAGAGCCCTCTGGTGATGATTCCCCTTTCCGGCAGGGTGCCGGGAAGAGGTTCTGAACCCTCCCGAACTAGGGTTGACGACGGCGGCGGCTCCGTAAGGGTTTCTGGAAAAGTGTTCGGGTACTATGTCTTGTATTGTCGGGGGCTTTAAATAGGCGAAAGGGCGAAGGCAGTGGAGGGTCGAGGCTCCCTCCTCAGGTGCTGGCGCGGCAGGAGGTGGGGCCACGCCGGCACCTCATCTGGGGGGCCTCGTGGCCCCTCTCTGTTAGCTCTCCGGTGTTCTGGATGCTTCCGGGGAAAATAGGGGTATTGGCTTTTGTTTCGTCTAATTCCGAGAATATTTCCTTAACAGCTTTTCTGAAATGAAAAACAGCAGAAAACAGGGAACTGGCACTGTGGCATCTTGTTAATAGGTTAGTTCCAGAAAATGCATAAAAACCATATAAAGTGTATATAAAACATGTAGCAATGGGTATAATATAAGCATGGAACATAAGAAGTTATAGATACGTTTGAGACGTATCAGAAACCCGAAGACCAAAAGAGGGGGGCCCACGCAGCCAGATTCCTTGGCCGCATGGGGCCCACCATCCTGGCCCTCGAGCCTCCGATGACGTCGATCTTCATCCCCGTGGCTTCGTCTTGACCTAAAAACGCCTATAAAAATAGTCTCCCGAGCCCTTTCGGAGGGAGCGCCGCAGAAACACAGAAACCACGAAACAGAGACTTGGAGCTGCAGATTGGAGGGGGAAAACTCCAGCGGGGCGCTGCCGGTGTGGTCTCCACCTTCTCCAATGACTTCTCCATAGTCTCCATGATGAAGAGGGAGTAGTCCACCCCTAAACTATGGGTTTGTGGAAGTAACTTATGTATCTCTCCTCTCTCTTGAGCTTCACTAATTAGTGCCATATGAGCTGCTGAACATGATTATGGTCATATATGTAATACCTTTGTGGTGGATCTCTTAAGTTGATATATGTTATGGTGATTGCAATTGTTATGTCTTTGTTATGAAAGTAGATGCATATTATGTACCCCGTTCTTGTTTATGTGTTGTGATCCAACATATGTATGACCGCGTGTGAGGGGGAACGTGTGCATTAGTTGGAGTAACAGGAGGTGGTGAGTGCGGTAAGTTGACAGCAATACCGTGATCCACATGGGTGTTTACCTTACTTTGTTGCCTCACTAGGGATAAAAATGAATACCATTCTACCGAGGATATGGGTGACTTTGCCATTTTCTCCATGACTAGATCTACCATATTCTTATTCTAACTTCATGTCATAGAACTTAAAGCTATAGGTTTATCTTAATTACTGAGGTGTTATGATTTAGTTCGCATCTTGGTGGAGGATAAGAGAGGTTAATAACCAAAAGATCTCTATGTTAGGATGTGATGCCCATATTATTAATAAATTGTCTTGTTGCAATCTCATATGTCAATTCCTATGTTCCATTATCTACCACTATATAAAAGAGAGAGTGCATCTGTGAAACCATGAACCCCAGTCCATTTTTAATCATAAGAAACACCTTTCCAACACTTTATTAGCACTTTACATTTTCTGCCATTTAAAAATCCGAAAATACAAAAATACATTTATATCTTGCAAACATCATACAAAACACAAAAACATCATCCACTATCATTCATACCATCCTTGCATATTTATTTAACATCATTGCATATTTATTTTTGTTTTGCATTTGTTATTTCAATATCATTTACTTACACCTTGTGCTTGACAACCACTTGGTGAGGTTGAGGGCACAAAGCAATTTACTTTGTTTTGAAGGTTTCATAAAGAAGGATATTAAACCCTCAAGTCACCCTCGTGGGGAAAATTAGTCTTTCCCTTACTATACACTTTGCACTTGGAGTCTCAACCTAACTCATATTCTTTTCTTGATGCTAGCAAGACTACTTTCTAGCACCATCCTCAACGTTAAGCCTCTGGGGTATCACGGCGCCAGAAAAGTATTTTGATGACTCCCAAGTGCAAGGAGATCAATTGTTGTACCTTTCGAATAGAAAAGGTTGTCGAACCCACGAGGAGCTGAAGGTATTGGTTAGCAAGAATGATAAATAAAACAATGATAGATGCAAGTGTTTTTGGAATTTTTGGTTGTATGGTTGCAATAAAAGTAAAAATGCAGAAAGTAAATAGTAACAGCTGAAAGCTCTCAATGAGAGAAAAGCCCAATCCTCTATGTGGCAAGAGGACAGGCTCAAGTGATGTGTGTCTTATATTGGGAAAACATTCCAGAGGGCGGCATGGATATAGCTAGTCATATAGATTTATTAAACAACACGTTGAATATCTTGTCAAGTTTTAATCTTCTTAGGATGGAGCCACATTTTAGGTAAAGCTAAATAAATGAACTAAACCCTCTTATGATGGATCATGTGGCCAAGTAAATGACTGCACAAAAATTATTAAGACATAAAGTCCCACCATAGCATTACACTCTAAGGTCCCCGATATTAATACCCCATAGTAATAAATTAATGACTCGGTCTCAGGTTTCTTGTCCTCCCTAGTCTTTCTTATTTCATTATACTACGGTGTTCTCCTATGAGCTCATATAGGTGAAGTGTTGTGTAGTCGACGTTCGCACAACACCATCATACAATCACATAAAGAGATAAACACTAGCCAAAATACCAACACATTTCATATATAAATCATTGCCAATTCATCCTATGCCCTCAGGAACACACGGAAACTACTCACAACGTGCAAACATGATCATATTCAGTGGCATAAGTTGTACAACACAATCTGAAAATATAACTTCACCTCAAAATAATGACAAGTACCCAATCACAAACATGAATAGGAGCACAAAACAAGTATCTAGGGTATAGCAACTCTCAAACTACGAGGCGAACGGAGTGGATCACGAAGGTGATGATGGAGATGGTGCATGTCTTGGTGATGGTGATGATGGAGAGGCCTCCTCCCACGCCAAGGAGGAGAGGTGATGATGGTGACGAAGATTTCCCCCTTCTCCGGAGCTTCGGAGCAGCAGGATCTGACCCCCCTCGGAGGGAATCAGGAGTTTCGCCGCCGCCGCGGCCTCGGATGGTCTTGGGAAAAATTAGGGCGTAGGTTTTCGGGGAAGACGCACGTCGTGATAAAAAGCCCCAAGCGAGGAAGTGCCCGAGGCTCCATTTGGTGGGCCCCACGCGGCCAAAGCATCTAGCCGCGTGGGCCCCCCTCTTTTGGGCCTCGTGGCTAAGGTTGGCAATCGGGGCGGGTGTGGTCGGGTCGACCTCTTCCAGACCCATGCCCGTTTAACAAATGGGCAAGCTTCTCTGCCCGCGACCCTGCTCATGGGTCAGATTTCATGCCCATGCCCGTCGGGTCGCCCGTCGGGCCTCCATACAACAGCTCCTCATGTAAATTCTGACACTCCAAAATGGCATATTTTATGTGTCAAACTGCATCAGTACATCAATAAAATCATATTAAGTGTTGAAATGCATCACAACATCAGTACATCGATATCATCAAACTTGGTGTCAGGGATTACCATTGGTTCTTCTTCATCAGTAAGAACAAATTGAAACTCCGCAAAGAGTGTATTGGGGACGGCAGGGAGTCGGGGACGGCGGCATCGAGGTCGGCTATGAGTTGGGGACGGCGGCGCCGTGGTCGTTTGGGAGGCAGCGAGTGGCGCCGCCGTTTTGCTGCCGTGAAAGGGAGGGGAGCAGAGAGCACCGTGAGGCGTGAGCACTGAGCACTTAGCAGAGAGAGAGTATGGGAGAGGGATTGCGGCGAAGACGGAGAGAGACTGGGGAGGGACACGGTCACACCTAGGGTAAGTGGCTTAGTGCGGTGCGTGTTAGATTTGGACTGTTGGGCTAGGCTGGAAATTACATGGACTCTAGTCATGCCTTTCTATGAGACCCCACATGTCAGCTAATCGGGTTACCCATCGGGTCGCCCATGGGTACACATGTCTGCCCATACCCTACCCAGGACTAATCGGGTCGCCCACGGGCGAGACCCATGGGCGAACATAGCAACCCATACCCTGCCCATTAGGGTCGGGTGCCCGTGGGCGGATGTGCCCATGGGCGGAATTGCCGGCCTTACTCGTGGCTCTTCCCTCTTCGATCTTTTCCCTCTGGTGTTCTCCTGATGAAAAACCAACTGTGCAATTTTCCTTTTTTCGATTTGGGTTCCTGTAGCTCCTGAAACAATAAAAACAAGAAAAAGGGGTTTTCTGCCTCCCAGATATTAAATACCAAAAATAGGGACTTTGTATGAAAGTCCCCTAAATCATTTAAAACATGTTAAAACATTGATATAATGATGCCAATAACATTATAATATGATGATATGAGTTATATAAATGATGATATAAAATGCACGTATCACAGCCCCACTAACATGAACTCAACATGGCCTCATCAGGTTGTTAATTTCCGTTACACACATCACCCATTACTAATAGCAGTCTGACGCCTGGGCGCGTCAAAAGTTTTGTGCCCAATCATGATGTTCATCTATCCCATACGGATGTTTAATCAATCATAATGAATGATTTCTTCAAAGAAGTGATCTTTCTCCAAAAGACCAAAACGATGACACATTTATGCACAAGAGAGTGAAAGGGTTACATGTGGTATATTTGCAAAAATTTATGTCGTAGCGTTAGAGTGAAAAAGACTCGAGAGCTGCTCCCCTCCCGAGCGGTTCCGGAGGCCCCCAACAACTCCCGAACCCTACACCAGAGTGCAGATCTTTGGCCGCTGCTGCTGCCGGCGACTATGGTGGCGGCGGCGCCGCCCATCCCGTCCAAACGACGGTGGGCATGAGGTGCTCTCTGCGGCGCTGCATGGGAAGAGATGGGTGCAGGCGGAGGGCAAGGGCGGCGCGGTCATCCGGCCGGGGCCTGAGCCCCTTCAGCGGGTGGACGGTGAGGAGACGGAGGCACGCCGCCGACGACTGCTCTGGTCACGATGGTGGACGTTATGGGCATCTTGTGAACTTGGATATGGACCTCTTATGGACCTTGATCTGGACCGTGATCTGGGCTTCTTCTGGACTTTGATCCGGACCAAGTACCCAACCTGGGCAGGTGTTGTGGGATATGGCGGTTTCTCGCCATCTCTTTGCAGCTGTGCTCGGTGCTTCTCTCTGCTCTAATGTCATCCCGCTGGATGACGACTGGAGGCGTGGGGGTCTGCTAGTCTTGCGAATAAAGGAGGGAGTTCTAGGGTTCTTCTTGCGCCAAGACAAAGATCTACTTGATGCCTGTTTTCTTTGATCTGGTCGGAGTGTCGGGTTTCGGAAGGCTTCGTCAGCGATCTTCCATAGCAGTTAATGCCTAGAGATTGCTGGATCGGGTGGGATTCGCCGGAGGGAACGGCGCGAAGCCCAGCGTCTGTTGCCATCATGGGTAAATCCATGGTGAAGTCAGAGGTGGGGAATGTCATAGACGTTGAGATTGGAGAACTAGCAGCGGTGTTCGGAGACTTTGCTGTGGTGATGAACTTGCTTGAAGTTTTGGGGATCGTAGCAGCGGTATGTAAGCGGGGGTGACAACATATGTGAAGTTCAAAATCTTACCTTTCAGGGTGAAAAATCCAAGGTCTGGCCTTAATTGGTTGTTTCTGGCAATGGCCTTGCTGAAGACGTTATTTTGAGAGCGGGGACTGTCTCCATGGTGAAAACCCAAGATCTACGATCAGGACGGTGCATCTGCACTGCTTTCTTATTGAATGCGTTGCTTTTGAAGAACTTGGACATTAGGTATTGTCTTGGTAGTGGTTGTGCTGCTGCTACAAGGACCGTAATATCTATAGCAGGACTTTTTTTTATTTCTTCATCTTATTGTCTTTCGGTTGTGTGCATCTGTAATACCTTCGGTTATTGCATTATTGCAGAGGCGGTAATTGCGTTATTGCAGAGGCTGGGTGTAATTGTTATCTTCGCGATATTAATATATACTCTTTATCTAAAAATGTGATATATCAGCAATGCAATATATGGTGACTGTTAAGTTATGAAAGAGACACAAATGTTTATCTTGTCTTAGCAAAGAGATACAATGTTTTGCTTCACCGTATGACCATGTTGTTTTACTTTTATTGTGCATGATGTCCTCTCTTAGTCAAATGTTTCTATGAGATGATTTATCTTAGTCACACGGTCACCCCATTGGTACCCGTGATTGGTAGAGACAGTTCACTGTGTCACATTTTTTTCATTTGCATTTCTTACGTACCGAAGTTGTAGTTGCCCCAAGTTGGTGTCAGGTCGTAAACGTGACGTATGTTTCACGATCATTCTGAAAGTGATTGGCTGGTATATAAGAAGTGTAGCCTATTTTAGATTTCACAAGGAATGTACTGTAACTATTTTGCCCTGACGTACACACTCATACATGACACATTGTCGCTATTGTGGACTGTGATTGATTTGATACCGAGACTTTTTGCAAATTTAGTTGTGTTATATATTTTCATGATGCGCTATCATGTCTACTGTATTACATTGCAGCTCAGCCTAAAATAAGTGACGCTTTTACCAAAAAATGCTCATGAACATTTTTGCTTTCCAATCTTAGATGAATTTCGGCGTCCGCGGATTATCAAAAGTTTTAAGTTTCGCCCGAACACTGAAAACGGCCATGACCGATTTCTATAGTTGATCACTTTGAAAACAGCGCGTTCATGTCCTCTAGGCTCCGGCCCTTCGTCTCCGGCACCTTCACGAACACGAACACGCACGCCGTGGCGGCCAGGCCGGCGTACAGGAAGAAGCACCCGGGCATGGTGATCCAGGCGGCGAGCGATATGAACGACATGCTCACAACTCCGCACGTCAGCCGGTTCACCGCCATGCCCAGGCTGGAGCCCTGCGCGCGCAACCGCAGCGGCATAATCTCTGCACTGTACGTAGACGGCAGCGACCCGAACCCCACCGAGAACGCCGCCACAGCGGCCAGCACGAACGTCACGCATGCGGCTTCCGTGGCGGGAGAAGTCTCGCCGACGCAGAGCGTCAGGGCCAGTGCCGCGAGGGACACGGCCACGCCGCCACTGCTGGCCATAAGGAGCGGGCGCCGGCCGGTGCGGTCCGAGAAGAAGGACACGACGAGGATGAAGCACGTCTTGACGACGCCGATGGCCACGGTGGCACCCAGGATGGCGCGGCTCGACGACATGCCGGCCTTTTTGAAAACCAGCGGGCTGTAGAGAAGGATGGCGTCGATGCCGGCAGCTTGCTGCAGGAAGCTGAGCCCGACTACGCAGACGAGGATCCGCCGGACCATGGCCGACGGCTGGAAGATCAGCTCCCTCCACACGCCGGCTCCGGCGTCCTGCGGAGCCTCCACAACCCGCTTGATCTCCTCGAGTCGGAGCTCAGCCTCCGTGGCGGTGTCGGAGGTGCGCACGAGCACCGCGCGCGCATCGGCCTGGTGCCCGCGCATGGCGAGCCAACGAGGCGACTCTGGCATGGATAGCACCCCCGCGGCGAGGAACACGGGCGGGAGAACGCCGAGGGCGTACATGACCCGCCAGCCAATGTGCAGCGGCAGGCCGGCCAAGGCGTAGTTCGACACGTAGCTGAGCAAGATGCCCACGTTGACAAATATCTGCGCAAGCACAACATCGATCAAAACCTTTAATTGAGCTGAGATTAACGCCTACGCTCAAGCACGGCGGCGGCGCTTACATCGAGCAACGAGGATAGCACGCCGCGCACGGACGCCGGCGAGATCTCTGCGTTGTAGACTGGTGCGACCACGAGGGCGAAGCCGACGCCGATGCTGGTGACGAAGCGCGCGACCATGAGCGCGGCGTAACTGCCGCCAAGTGACATGGCGAGCGCTCCGGCCATGAGGAATCCGTTAGCGAGAACGAGCGTGCCGCGGCGGCCCAAGAGGTCGGCCGTCCAGCCGGCGGCGAGGATGGACACGAGCATGTACACGTTCATGGACCCCGCCAGCACCTCCACCTGCTCGTCGGTGAGCCCCAGGTCCTCCCGGATGAAGAGCTGCGCGCCGCTCATCAGCGCCAGATCTGCAGCGAATCAACAGCTCAGCTCGAACATGTCGTCGTAAGTTGTACCAGAAGAAAACAGAGTGTGGTCACGTACTGTAGCCCATGAGGATGGTGGTCATGGAGGCCAGCGTGGCGCAGGCGAAGGCGTACATGTTCCGCCGTGGCTTCTCCGTCGACGCGAGCAGCGGTGCGGTGGTGCCTTCATCGGCAGCTCCATCGTGCGCCATGGCGGTCGTGGTGTCTTGGCTTCCTCACTGCCGCCCGGAGCGCGAGGAATATCCTTCCTCGGAATGGAAAGGTCACTGCTCAGTGTACAGGTTTAGGCTGTCTAGTTGTGCACTTGAGAGTCTTCAGACATCAAAGTAAGAACTGAACCCAACTGACAATTCCGGTAAAAACATCCTACTCCCTCCGATACGTTTAACTAATCTCCACTACTAATAAGTTGAATTTCCCTAGAGTCACCAAACCCCAATCGTACACAGGTCAACCAGCACCCTCGTGTCCACCAAGAAGCATCCAACGACACAGCTCCGTTTAACCAATCTCCACTACCAAGAGCATCTCTAGCAGCGACGTTATAGTTTGGCGCGGTAAAAGCACTTAAGCGCGCGCTGGATCGCACTTTACCGCGTCGCTTCGACTAGTGCTCCAGCAGCCGCGTGAAATATAGCGCGCGTAAAAAACGCATTTGACAGACGCGCTATTTTTAGAGCGCCGAATATAAAAAAACAGAGTTCAAATTGAAAACAAAGTTCATAGAAGCTCATATTTCATACATATTTCATACTAATTCATACGAAAACGGAAAGCTAGTCGTCGCTGGAGTCGCCGGTGTCCTCAGAGGTGATCGTCCAATAATCGGCGTTCAGAGGGTGATTGGCGTCCAGCACATCCTCACCGGCGTCCAGCACCTCGCGTTCTTAAGCCTCCTCACGTTCCGCCGCTCCGCCGCCCGCTACTCGAAGAACACGAGCTCGTTGACGACGTCCTGGGGGAAGCGCTCGCGCCAGGACTCCATGGCGCGCTCGTCGTGCGCCGCGATGTAGAGGCGGCGATGCCGCTGCGCGTGACGGCGGCGGTCCTCGGCGGACATGAGCTGCGGAGGAGGCGCCAGGTCGGCGGCCTGCTGCATGTTGCGCGCGTCCTGGAAGTTCATCGTCGGCGGGTGGCGGCCGACGCGCCACGCCGCGACGTCGTATGCACGGGCGGCCTCGTGCGCCCTGTCGAAGGTGCCGAGGCCGAGCCGCTGTCCGCCGGCGCGCAGCTCGACGGAGTAGGTGCCGTTCGGGCACTCGCGGACGCCCACGTAGCCGGAGCTCCCACGACGGCCGGCGGCATCATGGCGGCGCGCTGGTGTAGTGGCGGCTGCAGAGGCGAAGCGGCAGGGACACGCGGCGGGAGGGGAAGTGTTTTCACAGCGAGCGCGCGCGGAAGCGGTGGCGGTTTGGAAGCGAACGAGGCGCGCGTTTTGTAGCACGCGCGGCAGACTTCGCGCGCGTTCCGGCCCGTTCCCGCGCGCGTCTAGTTTTTTCCCGCGCCGCGCTTTTTCGTGCCGCTGCTAGAGGAGAGAATTCGAGAACCGCGCTCAGCTTCATCCTGTCGACCACCGGCAGGAAATTTCCTGCCAGCGCCCCCGTACTCTTCTCTTCTCTGGGACCGACAGGGAAAAAAGCATTGAAACCTCCGCAATAATCCATCACGCCCCTCCCCCCTCACTTTCATCTTCCGATCCTCGCCCGGATACTGGAGTCTCGCATCGTAGGGGAGGTCGGGAGGAGGAGGGGATGGGGAGTGAGGACAGGTTCCCGTTGTGGGAGGCCACGGTGGGCACCGGGGTCGCCGCCGGCCTCGCCCGATATACCATGCCGGACTCCGACTACAATTTCCTCAAGTTGCCCCGCAACCTCGAGGAGCTCCAAATCCTAACATAATTGAGAATCAGCAAAACCGTTGAAAAATTTCTTCGATATATATGAGACTGTAATCGAATATATACATTACTATCTAGATCGTCATACCTCTTATAAAGTAAAACTCCACTAAGTTCATTTATGATTTCTCTATCTCAACATGCAGTTACCCATTTCATCCACTACTATAGCCAACCAATTATCCATGTCATCTCACTAATAACAATATATTTTACATGCAGCCTATCCACATCATCTACTTTTTATCCATACAATTGTTCACGTCACCATTTTTAATCTTCAAATACAAAAAAAATCACGTCAATTGAATTTATCCTTTCGACAATTGTGATGTATTACATACTTTGTGTAAATAAACTCATATCCATGGGTTTTATATCCTTTATTTTGATAACGTACTTTTTAAAGAGATTGCCGCTACAACGCGCGGAGTATATTTCTAGTATAATAGAAATTCTATAACACATAAACTATACTATTAAAATTATAACGTCTAAAGTTTCGGATGACATATATTTTATAATATATAGCTAGTATTACCTGGTCAAATTGACAATCTAATAAGCATGCAAGTAAACCGGAACACACAAGGAGTACTCTAATTATATCAGTTTTGGCAATTCCCAGCTGGCTAAGATTAAGTTAATGCTTAGTCAATTCCAAACCCCTGCGATTTACTATGTACTTCATACGTATATGAGTTGTAATTTGGGTTGCAATTGAAATTGGGTTACAACTAAATTTGACGACGTTACATAAGTGAGAACTAAGCTAATTCTTGCTCTGCTGAAAATTAATCACACCATAATCGAATTTCTCCACTATGTAAGGTACCTTCAGCCCCTCTCGTTTTGTTGATTGTCACATACTTACATCTGCTTATGTAGATATATTGAGAAAAAATATTTCGACACATGGGAGTATAAGCTCATGCCATCTGCAGAAACATTCTGAAATGTCTAAAATTCCGAACAAAAAGTTGGCACATGCATCTCGTTATTCTATGTGGCCACGGAAAGTTTCACAGAAAACTGACATTTTTAGTGGTTTGTGTAAAAAGGGGCAAATTATATCTCCTCGAGAACTTTTTTTTATAATGAGGCGGCTTGATAGTTTAATATATATGCCTTCAAACAAAAGACAAACTTTTTTAGCACCGAATTTTGTCTTTATACACACGACACAAAAATATCGGTTATTTCGTGAATTGACTTTTTGACAATGTAGTACATCAAGACGTACACACGGTTTTTGTTGGAACTTTTTAACATCCAAATGTATTCAAAACGCATTTTAAAGATCGGGAGCTGATGCCACCGGGTATCAAAACAGCACCCTATAGTTTTTCTAGGGAAAAAGTTACAATCTATGAATCAACTGTCAAGATATAAAAAAACACAAGGAATAACAAAAATAACATCCATGTGAGTAGGCCACCAAGTGAAGATTACAACCACTCTACCTATTGCCTGTGTTATACAGAGATCTTAGAAATCCTACGACGAAAGAGACCCTACCATTGTGCCGTTGAGTGTAATGGTGACTCATACTGAGAGAGACCTGTCACAGTTTGGTCTGTGTGGGTGACCTTCTTTTCGCAGTGGGGACTGGCCACAGCCACCCCCCGCCTGACGATCATCTGGCGGATTGGCTTCCGGCCAGGGGCTCAGATAGAGACTTGTGGACAGCCATCACACTCATCGGCTAGTGTACATGGCGTCACCGTAATGGCGTGGTCTTCGAAGGGGAGTCCCCCTCGGTGATGAAGACCATCCAGAAGGTCGAGAAAGAGGCGACTAACTGGAGGTTAGCAGGCTTGTTTAGTGGTCGGTTAGCCGCGGTAGACAGGTGGAGAGTGGGAGAGTGATCCTTTTCTTTTCTTGCGGTGGAGCGTGTTCGGCGTCTGTGCCAACCGCGTTGTAAACCGGCCACTTGGCCTCTTCTTCTATGAAACTGATATACCCGCTCGGGTGTATCCTTGAAAAACAGTTTGGTCTGTTGATATTCATATGTGTTCCGAAACCCAAACCGGTGAGGGCCTACACATTTAACTACAAGAACCCATGTGCAAAAGTCTTGCGTTCCAAAAAGACCCGTGTGTTTTTTGAGATCTCTAACTCTGCATGATTGACGTCGAAAGCGAGATCTGAAAGTTGGTTTCTTCTTGGCGTCGATTGACGCATCCACGGACGGCTAGTGCTGAATTGTTGATTAACTTGTCTAGCAGCTGATGAAAACCGACAAGACAATGTCACCAAACACGAGCGCTGGGCTGGCAAAGATGCCTGCCAGATAATCGCCGCTTGATTCTTTTACTGCTGAGGTTTGAGGTAGATCAGCTAGCCACGGAGATCCAAAACACAAGAGTATATACTTTTGAGATACTATGGGTGCTTTGGTAACTCGCACACCTGCTAACCAGGCCCATAAGCTGCAGAAATCTGGTGTTCCGATACATGGAAAAATCTAACCAGCCCGCACCACAAAGCAGCTCTCAGCCAGACCCAGTGGGAACGGTAGAATCGGCAGTTCCCGACGTAAAGAAGTTGTGTGCGAGCTGCTCCGGTTATCGAAGATTGTGCGAACTCGAAAATTACGGGAGAAGAAATTTTAGTCACCCGCCACCTAATTTCCACTCTATTTATATGCCGTCCAAATCCAAAGCCACCATTGTCCCCCTCGAACTCCATGGTGATGGCTGGGCCTTTTCATCGACTATGATGACAAGCGTAGGCAGCAGAGCTCGTCGGCGACAAGTCTGCTCCTTACTCAATTCCCAAATATGTCCTGCATCTCGTGTAAGAACCTCTAACCATTCTTTTTCTCGGTTTAGTCGGTGAGCATCTCGCGTTGATTATTTTGCCGTTTCCGATTCTAATGGGGATCGTGGGGCTTTACCGACTCAGTCGTGGCTTACAGCCCACGTCCTACCCAACTCGCACCATATATACAGTCCGGGGCAAACCCTAGCCGCCACCACGCGATACAAAAAAATTAGAGATCTCTATGAAATTTATATTGCATTAGGACATGATACTTTTAAAGAGAAAATTAAAAAACCTATGTAAATTTGTTTGCATAATAATGGTAGTAATGTTATTAGTATAAATTCTTTGGACACCATTATTGCTAAGGCTATGTAAAAGTCTAAGCTTGGTGAAGCTAGTTTAAATAAAAATAATCTTTTTTGCTCTTGGAGGAATTATTTTGCCTTGATAATGCTTTGCCTCCAATATGTGATAATTTTAATGATGCTTGTGATATTCTAAAGCCACCTGAAGAAATAGTGCCATTTAAAATACCTATGAAAATTATTGATCGTGTTATGGATAACCGTTATGTAGGGGATGAAACTGTCCATCTTGGTGATCATTTGCTATTATTACATGAATTATGCGAGTTGTTCAAGTGTGCGGTATTTCAATGGACAAAGTTAAGAAGAAATTATTTTCTGTGTCACTTGGTGGAAGAGCTGCGCATTGGTATAAATTGTTGAAGAATAGGCACTCTCTTGGATGGCAGGAAATTGTATCTCTCTTTTATTCTAAATTTTATCCTCCAAGTGAGATTCACAAAAATCGGAATTCTATATATAATTTCTGGCCTCATGAAGGAGAAAGCATTGCTCAAGCCTGGGGAAAGCTGAAAATATTAATTCTCAAATGTCCTAACCATGAGCTTCCTGATAAAATAATTATTAATAATTTTTATGCAAGCCTTTCAGGACATTGCAAGGATTATCTAGATGCCTGTTCGGAGGGCTCTTTCACAAGTAAGAAGATTGAAGCTAGATGGGATCTTCTTGAAACAATTCAAAACAATGCTGAAGATTGGGAGAATGACAAAGGTAAAGAATCAGGTATAAACTATGAATATGATTGCATTAAGTTTTCCGTTGAAACTGTTGGTTTTCAAGAGCTTAGTGCTAAATATGGTCTTGATTCTCATATTATTGTTGATTGTTTTAGAACCTTTACTTCTCATATTAATGTTCCTAAATAAAATTAGGATGTGTATCATGAACCTTTCAAAGACACTTGCATGGAAAATGAAATTGTTGTTAATGATTGCAATAGACATGCTCAAACTCCTGAAAATACTATTTCTTATAAGCATGTTAATTTTTGTGGAATACATAGACCTTGTGGAATTAATCAAATTGAAGATGAATATTGTATCCATCATAGGAATGAAAATACTAGAGGTTGGTATAAGGTTCTAAGAGATCTTGGTAAAACAATTTGTGTCACCTATCTTTTTATTTGTGAACTTTGCTATGAAGAGGGTCAATTCGAATTTCAATGCTCAGGATCTAATAAAGATATTGCAGGAGACTTTTGTGATAACATGATCACTCCTAATCAACATGATGAACTTACATTATTTTTGGGGTGTGAAGAGTTATCAAGAAAAACTTCTTTGTTAAATATGAGTGATATTGATATGAATGATGTGTTGCATAGATGTTATCTCTATTGTGTTAATAATTGACATGCTAACACTTACATACAAAATATTATAAAGGATGGGACCTTACCAAAGTATGACAGGACTAATATGTGTTTTCATCTTATTAATGAAAGAGGAGAATTCCCCCAAGTTTCTTCCATCATCTCTAATACTAAACCAGGTTATGTGGAGAAGCTTCCTTTCAAGCCTCTCCCTCCTAAAGAGGAAAAGAAGAAGAAAAAGGGAAAGAGAAAGAAGAAGAAGAAGAAGAAGAGGAGTAAAAGGAGAGAGGAAACGGTATCTTCTCCTAAACTTGTTGCTCCTGTAACAATTGATACTTATAATTCTGAATTTGATGATTCTGAACTTGATGATGAACCTATGCCTGTTATTTATATTAGTGATCATGATTAGGAAAAGCACACTTCTTTTGATATTGAAGATCTCTGGGACACTAATTCTGAAAATGATGATGTTAACAATTGCTATACTATTAGTACTATCCATGTTCCTTCCCATGATGATATAGAAAGCTCTGAGCTCGGGGATGAGGGGTTTGAAAATCCTTTTGCTACCAATGATTACATATTTGATACCTCTCCTCCTAGTAAAAATGATAATATGTTTACAAATAAACACACTTTGGAGGATAGCTATTCTATTGCTTATGATGATACTATGCCTCCAGTCTTTAATAATTATAAAGAATACTATGACATGGGTTATAATTACAATTATCCTTTTGAAACTTGTCATAGTTATAGGGGAATTACTCAAACCAACCCTTTTAATACACAACTTGTCTATCATGTTCAAGTTCTTTATGATGATCCTGCTCCCATTGTTATTAATGAAAAGAACTTTTCTTATGAGGGAAATAATGATACTTTTATGCATATAGATCATGATAAGAATGTTTCATGTGATGGTTATATTGTGGATTTTATCAATGATGCTACTGAAAGTTATTATGAGAGAGGAGAATATGGTTGTAAAAGTTTTCAAGTTACTAAAACACCTCTCTTTATGTTGGAAGTTTTGAAGTTGCATTTGTTTCATCTTTCTATGATAGTTGCTTTATGTTTCAATAATTTATCCTACTACAAGATCCCTTTGCATAGGAAGTGGGTTAGACTTAAATGTGTTTAAAGTTCGCCTCTTGATGCTCTCTTTTGTTTTTCAACTCTCATTTTTATGAGAGCATCATAAAAATCTCCTTGCCTAGCTTAAAGGATTTAAAGAAAAGCGCTTATGGGAGACAACCCACTATTTTATTTCTGTAATTTTTCTTTTATTTGAGTCAAGGAGCATGCTTAACTCTGTAACAACTCTTTTGTATCTTTATTTTATTGCATAGTTGTGCCAAGTTAAGTCTCTAGTAGAAAGTTGATGCTAGATTTGGATTCCTGCGCAGGAACAGTTTTCTGCTGTCCTCCGTTTAATTCATAACTCTCTGCAGAAAAATTGTAAAAATGTGATATTTTCTGAGCGTGATCCTCAGATATGTACGCAACTTTAATTACTTTTGAGTTTTTTGATTTGAGCAAGTTAAGTACCTCGAAAAAATTCGTCTTTACGGACTGTTCTGTTTTTGACAGATTCTGCCATTTATTTTGCATTGGTTCTTTTGCTGTTTTTGAATGGATCTTTTTGTTTCATAAAATTCCAGTGGCTGTAGCTAATGTCCAGTACCGTGATAATGATTGTCTCCATGCAGAATATGAGAATTTTTGATTATGCACTAACCCTCTAATGAAGTTTACTTTGAGTTTGGTGTGGAGCAAGTTTTCAAGGATCAAGAGAGAGGATGATATAATGTGATCAAGAAGATAAAAGAGCCTAAGCTTGGGGATGCCCCCGTGGGTCACCCAAGCATATTTCAAGAAGACTCAAGCGTCAAAGCTTGGGGATGCCCAAGGCATCCCCTTCTTCATCAACAATTTATCAGGTTATCTCTAGTGAAACTATATTTTAATTCCGCCACATCTTATGTGCTTTACTTGGAGTGTCTGTTTGTTTTTATTTTTGCTTTTGCTATTTTCATTCTCTGAATAAAATGGATCCTAGCATTGTTGTGTGGGAGAGAGACACGCTCCGCTTTTTTATATGAATACTCCTATTCTTCACTTATATTTGTTGAGTATTCTTCTCTAGCTACTGCAATACTTTCAGCTCTAGTTTTTCGTGCACCTCTTGTTCAGAGCTGTTAGTTCTCATATGTTATACTCTCTTGCTTCATTGTTAAATACACGGAGAGTTTTTGTTTAAATAAGTTGATTGGTGTTTGGTTAAGAACAAAAAATGCTAAATGTGTTAGATGGTATAACTAAATGATACATAATCTTGTAGATCATTAAATTGTGTCACTTGAATCATTGATGTTGTTTTGAGATATTAATATGCTTAATGGTAAACATGATGGGTTAGAAAGGTGGAATGATTAATGGTTAGTCTAGAAAACTTGAAGCTGTGCCACACTTAAATTTCCAGTTGATAGCATAATGATATATGACTTCTAATGTTAAAAGCAACCGTAATGACTTTGTGTTATGCGCTACGGTCGGGGTCCCAATAGTGACTTGTTCATTTGCCACAGTCCCTCGTGGAGTGATTTTCATTATGCCTTGTAAGATCATATTTCTATTTGGAATCCTTTTACTTGTGAGTTCTAAAGCTGCGGTTTTCATGGCACTTCCACCTCCATATTTGCTAGCCTCTTCGGTACTTTGCATTGCTCTTTCTCACATTGAGAGTTGGTGCATACTTCGCGGGTACATCCAAAACTCGTGGGAGACCTTCATCATGTTCTCCTACACATAAGCCAAATATCTTCCTCAAAACATCCACCATACCTACCTACTACAGCACTTTCATAGCCACTAGATTTGGGGCGCGGCCTGCCGCGCGCCACCTGGTTTCTGAAGAGTAAATCGGCAAAGGGTGATACATCCTGTTAGCAGATTGTTAGTCGAAGACGATGTAACAATGTTGATTAGGAAGAGGGGCAGAGGGGGTAGGGGGTGGTGATGGATACTTTGAAAGGGATAATTATAAAGAAAAAGGGCAAAATAGATTTAAAGCTACAACACTTAGGTAGGTGTTGTAAATACCATATACGTGGAAGCTAATAGGTTGAAAACAACATGCTGATAGATATAGATAATCACATTAACAAACAGGTATAAAACATATTGTCATAGAAACGTTGGAGGCTACATAGGGATAACGCCTTTTTCATCGTTTATTGCATGGACACCGATTGGCAATGTTAAAAGTGAAGTAAATATTATTAGTTGTAGTATTTATCTGTTATTGTAATATTCACAACATCAAAATAAAAATAGTCTTAAAGAGTAACCGAATAGATATAGATGGTAAAATGTACAACCTGGAAGAATTATTTTGATGCAAACAGATAGAAGGTAGATGATAAGTAAGATTCACGCCTTAGCATAGATTTTTTACATTGATAGCGAAACCATGTACCAAATACTGTCTTAGTTAACAGAAGGATCAACGGGCTCTTACAGCCAACAACGTTTCATTTTAAGGGTCAAACATCGGATGAGGTTCATCAGACTGAGCACAAATAGGTAGACACTACTTGGCTACACACCACCTGGTTTCTAAAAAAGTATAAACCACTAATGGTTCAGCATCCTGTTAGTGGGTTTAACAAAATGAGTAACAAAATTGGGTCTACGGTATAACAAAATGAGTAACAAAATTGGGTCTACGGTATACAAATGACAACATAAGAGGAACATATGTTTCTTTCGTGCTGATTACCAATACAAAGCATATGCCTGTCATTACATTTTATGTATCGTTTTCAACTACAATAATACTATCTTACACGTGTGACATCTGCTGAGCATAATAGTAAGACCTCTCCCAACTTGGTATAAACCTACATCAAATTGTAAAACTTACATACAATAGAGCATGATCCTAAAACCAGTAGAAAATCTAAAAATCACCGACCCCGGTAGCCCCCTACAGCAATCTCCATAAAGACGACCAGTTGCAAATAAAAAAGAATAAAGCAACCATGTCAACCAAACCCAAAATCCCACTGGAAACATGGTAACAAAAAGGCCAATACTGTAAAAAAAAAAGTACAGATACTCGTGATTCATACTGTAGGTTCCCTCAACATGAAGATGAAATGAATCCCACTGGAAACATGGTGAGAAATGAATGATCATTACATGTTTTTATGAGGGCTTGCCGTGCAACACCTGTTGGTTCTTTAAATTTTTTGCCCGTGGTTTTCACATTTTAAACAGATTATTAAGGAGACGATGAATATCCTAAATTATAAGCTACACAAAATGGTAGTATCATAGTCACGGTAATATGTTGTTACTCCGAGCACTAACATATCTGGATCGAGGACATCAAGCACAGCGATCACACCGTTATTTACAGAAAGACACGGAAGCCATATCTCTGAGTTGAAATGAAAACAACAATTACAAGATCACACAATCACATGGAAATCAAAGAAATGGTGAAACACACAGGGATAGTAATTAGAGGTTCATGCCACACTGACATAACATAAGATGGCTCGAGGAGAGTTGCATTGATGCGCACATAATATTACACACACGACACATGAAAGTAGTACTAAATACATAAGTTCTAATCAGTGTACTGCTCTGACGCTGATAGGGAAAATATGATCAAACATATGATGAGTTTTATATAACTAATAACGATTCCAAACAACATTAACAATGATACATTCGGCAACCAGGACCTGAACGATGGCGGAACCAAATATCACCAACCACAGCTAGTCACGAGCAGCCAGAGACGGTACAGGCAAAATAAGTCTATTCTGCAGAAACAAAGTTTAAATTAATAGAGAGTAGTTGTGTGGAATGAAACTACAATAGGTATCTTTTTCAAAAAAAAAATGATGCCTTAATAAGATGGTTTATATCAAGACAATAATATAAGCTATATAAAATAGTAACAGTACACGGTTGATTTTTGGACACAATCTCTAAAAGGGAAGGAACACCTAATACAATAAAAACTTTATCTAACATAGGCAGGCAGCAGAAATTATGTAATTGGCTAGCAGAAGGTACTACTCAAGGTGGGGCGATTCACAAGGCTAAGTGTCTCAACAATGGAATTGAAACAAAGGATCCATATTAACTTACTAAAAGATGAAACCCAATGCATTCTTGTAAAAGCTGAAAAAAAAAATCAATGTGTAACAGGATCACCTTCCTATGATTATTTAGGCACCACAAGTTACCATAATTAGGCACCATAAGGTAGAAGTAGTACCGACTACAGAACTGAAACAAATGCTATGCACCGTAAGTGATATGATTTATTTTTATAGCTCCAGAATCCAACTCAAATGGTTCAGTTTTCAGGATTTGTCAAAATACTTATACTGGCTGTTGTCTAAAGGCAAATGACATAAATGAGAAACAATTTTGACTTCAGCAACCAAGTTAAGTATAATGAGTTTACCATCTTCGCCATCCTTGAAAATAGGGAAAATAGCAGCTTAATACTCTTGAAAACCTTTTTTATGGTATGTGTTAGCTTGACCTTGTCCATCTTCTTGGCGGGCCACTGGTGGAGGACCGGCTTTGACCGCATCAGGGGTAACCCATGTTCCATTGTTGCGACACTCACCTTTCAGATAACTCAGAAAAAATTATACCATACTATATCAAATATGTTTAAGGAAGATGGAGCAGATGAGCCACATGAAAATTAACTTTCAGAGCCCATGTTACTACAAAGAAATAAAACTATTATGCTGCAACCAATCTGTAAACTTGAGAACTCAGGCATCTAACAGTTCTGTTAATAACAAATAATAAGGGGAAATGTATTGTTTCCGTATGCTAGATTTCCTTGCGGTGAAACGGGAAAAGAGGAAAGTACTCCTTTACCTCAAGGGAATCATTGCAGAGAGGAGAAGACTGGATTGAGAAATATGAGACCTGCAAGGAAACAAATTGAAAATATATGAAGAAACATGGTGATAAACTCACAACCAGAGAATTACTACAGTGTCGGAGAGTGACTCCCACGGAACAGGGATAGCTATGCCCTGAAGAGAGGTTCGAAGGGGGGACTGAACGCGGAGGTCAAACGACCCTCGAGAGGCACGACGACGGTGCTCGCCGGGCCTGGAGAGAGAGAATCACGACAGAGAAGGACACCGGCCCGTACCCAGGTTCACGGCCCTCAGGAGGAGGTAACACCGCTACTCCTGCTTGTCTGTATTGCACTGTGAAGGTTACAGGACAATGAGCTTGCCGAGGGCTCTCTTGAGGCAGTTTAGTGCTTGGAGAGGGACACAATGGTCGTCTTCCTCCTCCAGCAGTTGGCTATTCTATGCGTTTGGCTAAGGCTCCCTCGGTCTAGGAAGCAATCAGCTGACTGGAGATCAATCCCTCCTTATGGTGGAGCTCCTGCTCCTTTTATAGGCGCCCCGGGCTTCATCCTCGTGCTGGTGGGTTCCCACAGGCCAGCGGCGCGAAGGAGCGGGAGTCCACCGCGGCTCATTCGTCCATGGACGCGGTCCATCCGTGCTAAAGTTGCGCGCCGTGGCCGACAGGCTGCAGACGGTGCAGAGCGGCTCGCAGGCTCGGCAGAGGTCGTGGTGGAGCCCACGGTGACGATCTTCTTGGAGCGTTGCGCCGTCCAGCCGCTTTATCACCAAAGAGGAAAGTCCTGGCTGTCCTGGCGCAGGCGGCGCGGCTTTGTTGACTCCTTTATCATCAGAATGGCAGCTGGGATGCTCGCGTCACCCTGCGGCTGCTGCAGGGGCCATGTGCGCCCTGCAGCGCTTGCTTAGCCGCGAAGTGTCTCCACAGGGCCGTGGTGGCCTGTGGAGAGGTTTCCTGCCGACCTTTCTCCAGGCGTGTCGAGCCTTGGGGAGTCTCTTGAAGCGCGGGGTCCTCTTCAGGCCCTGACTTCCTCTTCAGGCCCTCAAGAGGAGAAGTCTCTCGAGGGTCTCTCCAAGCAGTAGCTTGGTCCTTAGTCGTTTTGTCGAATCTGTCGCGGGCGAGGCCTGTACGGAGTGGGCTATGCACACCCCGGTCCTCATTGGGCCGACAGTAGCCCCCGGGCCCGCGATGGGCACGGCTGAGCCCATGACCGCAGCCGAAGCGTCGTGGGCCCAAAGTGTCCGGCCGGGCCGAGCCACGCGTCACTCAGACGAGTAACGGCCACGCACGATCTGGGGCGTGCGTCGTGGGGGGTCCCACCACGCCCCGGTAACTGCTCCTTGACGGGACATAAAGCCCTCGCGCCGGAGCAGGGAGCCGTTACTGCTCCCATTCTCTCTTGCAGAAGCCATCCGCCCCGAGCTCTCCGCTCCTGCTCTCCGACGCGCCCTACTCCTTTCTTCTCCAACTTCTCCCCGCGCCGCGCTCACCACTTCCCCGGCGATGAGTCCCGCCAAGAGCAAGGGCAAGGCCGCCGCGGGGTCTTCTTCGCAAGCGGAGCCTGCCGAGGTCGCGCACGGCGCGGCATTGCTGGGTGTGCGCGTCAACGACAAGGCCCTCGCCAAGGTCCGCTTCCTGGTGGCGGACCGGACCAACGAGCCCGGCGCTACCGCGCTCAAGGCCGCGGCGCACGGGAAACGCCCGCGAGGGTTTTTCCCCGTCTTCCAGCACTGTGTCGCTGCGGGGATGGTGCCGCCATTCTCTCCGTTCCTGGAGGGGGTGCTGGCCTTCTACCAGATCCAGCTGCTGCACCTCCACCCCAACTCCGTGCTCATCCTCGCCGTCTTCGCCTACCTCTGTGAGGCGTACTTGGGCCTGGAGCCCACGGTGGACCTCTTCCGGTGCTTCTACGCGCTCCGGAATACGGCGAAGAATGAGCACTCTAGATGCGTCTCATTCCGCATCGTGGATGGCATGGGGAGTGTTTACATTCCCATGTCGTGGAGCGAGGGCAAGGCCATCACCTCGGTGACGAAGAAGGTGGACGACTTCCGCCAGCGGTGGTTCTTCGTCGGGGTGGAGCAGCCCTGCGCCTTCCTCGAGGTCCCTGACGCGCCGCCCGTGAAGAACTCGAACTGGGGCAAGGCCCCCTTCAGCGGCGCGCAGAACGCAATGTTGATGGGCCGCCTGAGCTACCTTCGGGAGGAGGGCCTCACGGGGCAGATCATCGTCGCGGACTTCGTGACACGCCGCATCGCTCCACTCCAGGCGCACGCGATGCCCATGTGGATGTACTCCGGCCCCCAGGACAAGATGCGGCTCCACCGTGAGGACAACGACAAGGACGCTGTCAACAACGTCCTGTCCGCGCTCTTCATCAACCCGGCGGTACCCGCCATGGACGAGCTCCCTATCACGCTGCGGCCTCTGCACCAGTACAACATGACCGAGCGCCTGGCCATTCTGGAGGGGATGCCCTCGTTCACCCCGTCGGGCCCGGAGGGGGCAGAGACGCCCTCTGCCTCAGGAGCTGGGCAAGGCGAGGAGGAGGCCGCAGCAGGGGAGGAGTCCTCTTCGAGGGCCGGGCCCCTTACTGACGAGATTTGCGACATCTCGTCAGGCGATGACGACGACGCCTTCGTGGTGGTGCCCACGCGCCATGCGGAGGAGGAGGAGGCCGAGGAGGAGGCCTCTGACGAGGAGGCCTCGCCAGGGCGTCGCGAGCCCCGCTCCAAGGCGGCTGTGGACCGGTCCGGGGCGAGGCCGTCAGACGTCCCCTCCAAGAGGAAAGCCGAGGCGCCTCCGGAGGGGTCAGGTGCTAAGGCCAAGTCCTCCTGGCGCTCGCCAGGCTTGGCGTGGGTCGACACCGGCGCCAAGGAGTCCGGGTATGTGTTTTAGGCTTTTAGCCGATCGATTCTTGTTGTTTCTCTTTCCACCTATTTCTGAAGGTCTTTCCCTGGTGCTTGCCAGTGACCTTGTGCCTGTGAAGCGTCGCAAGCTTCGCAAGGCGACAGAGGTGAAGAAAGCCACGGCTGAGGTCGTGGCTGAGGAGGCCGCGAGGCCTGTGGAGACGGCCTCCACAGGCCCAACCGAAGAGATGCCTCAAGCGGAGGCAGCTGGGCCTTTAACCGGGACAGCGGCGCCTCAGGCGGAGGCAGCTGCGCCGCCCCCCGAGCCGATGGTGGTGGAGGCGCAGGAGGAGCGGGTTGCTAGCCCTCCTCGCGCCCCTACCCCGCCCCGCGCGGCCACGCCACCGCACGAGCCAACTCCGGCCCGCGAGGCTACTCCACCTCGCGCGACCACGCCTCCCGCGCAGCCAGAGGCCGGGACAGACCAGGGCCCGCCAAGCGCGGGCGCATTTGCAGGGGGAGCTCCTTCGTCTCCGCCACGACCCGCAGCGGGGGGCGAGGCGCAAGAGGTGACGCGCCAGGGCGGCGAGGTCGGTGAGGCCAGTTTGGGCGCCGCGATGGACGGGGCGCGGTCTAGCCCCCAGGCACGCCCAGAGGCTCAGTTCTCGAGGCTCGGCGCAGGGGCAGGCACCTCCACATGCCGCGACCTGGTCCTTGGCGGCTGGGACTGGAGCAAGGGGCACCGCGAGGTTGCCTTCCGCGTCGTGAGGGAGTCCCTGGAGGGCTTGGAGGCGCAACTTGCCCTCGAGGACGCCCAGCTCACCCAGCAGCGCGACGAGCTTGCAGGGGCGTGGACGCGCTTCCACGCCACGGTCGAGGCCCGCCGCCAAGAGGATCTGGCCCTCCAGGCCGCACGCGAGGAGGCAGTCCGCTTCGCCAAGGAGGTCCGCGAGGGGGCCATCCGTGACGCTGACGAGCTCCTTGCCCCTCTGCAGGACGAGCGCAACGCGGCCGCCGATCTCCTCGCCGAGGTGAAGGCCGAGCGCGAAGCTATGGAGGGCTCGCTGGCGCAGAAACGTCGCGAGCTGGCCCAGCTGGAGTCCCAGCTCCATTCCGTCCATCAGGCCACGCAGGAGACTCTGGAGGAGGACCGCAAGAGCCTTGCCGAGCGCGAGCGGCTGCTGGCCTCCAGGGAGAAGGACGTGCTGCAGCGCAACGAGCAGCGGCTCCAGGCGGAGGGCGAGCTCGCCACCAAGCGCGAAGAGCTTGAGGCGCGCGAGGGCGACCTGGCTCAAGCGCTCCAGAGGCATGACGAGAACGTCGTCGCCCAGCAGCAGGCCCTGGCGCGCTTCCAGGAGCGATTCGCCGAGAAGAAGAAGGAGGCGGAGGAAGCCCTCGCGAAGCGCGAGAAGGAGTTCAGGGGGGCTACAGCCCAGGCGTACCGTGACAAGGCCCAGAAGCAGGAAGACCGCTTCAAGGCCAAGCACGCTGCTGATGCCAAGCGGATTGCAGAGCTCGAGAAGGCCAACTCCAAGCTCGAGGCCCACCTCCAGCGCGCCAAGGAGGCCTATCGCCAGGCGGAGGACGGCCGCAGGGCAGCTGTCCTGGAACTGGACGCCCTTGTCAAGGACGTGGAGGGTCAGGCGGGCTCAGCGGCCAAGCAGGTGACGGAGGCTGTGGACACCGCGCAGGCGGCTCGCGTGCTCACGAAGCAGCGGGAGCGTATGTTCCAGGCGCTGGTGGCCAGTGGCAACGAGCTTGCAGCTCAGCTTGGCGCGGAGGCGCCGCACGCTGAGGTTCGCGGCCGTGGCGATGCTGCCATGTATCTGGTCTACTTCGACCAGCTCTTCACGGCCCTCGAGAGCCCCGTCGCCGATCTCCGCGAGGTGATCGAGGTCGAGAGCCGCCAGCTCCTCGGGGTGGTTGTTGACCGCATCTTCACCAACCTTCGGCTCCTCACGCCCGGCTTCGACCTCGCCACGGTGACCGAGGAGCGCACGGGCGAGGAGGTCTTGCGGGTCTCCAACTCCCTCCGCGAGCAGGTCGAGACCTTCTGCAACCGCTTCAAGCGCGCAGAGGTGGCTGCGGAGGACAACGAGGAGGAGGCCGCCCTTGCCGAGGAGGAAGACGCGGAGGAGGAGGAGCATG
This sequence comes from Poa annua, assembly GCA_026929855.1. Taxonomy (NCBI): domain Eukaryota; kingdom Viridiplantae; phylum Streptophyta; class Magnoliopsida; order Poales; family Poaceae; genus Poa; species Poa annua. The sequence continues at coordinate 62,691,418 of CM049434.1, forward strand.
CTGGCGCGGACTCCGCCTGAGCCCTTGATTCATTGCGCCTTTGAGCGCCTGTATCTGAAACAGTTTTATGTTTAGTCACTATGCATTTTGAGCATGTAATATATTCCTTGAGTGCTTGATGTTAACTTGTGTGCCCCTCGAGAGGCCCTTTCTGCCTTATTTTCATGTCTATGTTTTCTCTGCGTCGTTAGGTCCCATCTCTTCGCGCTATGACTCCGCCACTGCGGTATGCTAGAGCAATGACTCAGCAAGGCCGGGGGGAGTTTAAGGCTTGGAGAGGTAAAGAGCCCTGAGTCGCGATGCTCAAGTGCCCCCCTTAGACGTGCGAGTAGCCCATGAAGCACAAGGGAGAATGAAATCGCTCGAGGGGCAAACGTGCGCTTGGGGAGAAAAAGCTCTCGAGTCAGGAGTGTGGGACTTAGCTTCTCGAGGCGTTTGCCCTGTAGAGGTTTTTTAGTCTGGCGAGGAGGTCCTCTTCAAGGGTTTTGCCCTGCTGCCCCCTCAGGCTTGTAGAGACGCTTGTTCTCTGTAGATGTTAGAGGGGCGAACCCAAACGCTTGTGCATGGTACTAGGGACTAATGCGCGCTTATAGGTCCCCTCAGGCGTTCCTTGCGAGGAGAGAGAGTACCAAGGTCCTTTGTAGAGATGGCGTGTTTGTGGGAGCTTGCCCTCCAGCCAGAGCTCGGATCCTTGGGTTTTGCAGTGCTGCTGGTGTGTCATTTGAGGCACTGGCACCGTACTCAGCCCCCGCTCGCGAGGTGCGCATGTGGAGAGATATAAGTGCCCATTTTCAATAAAGAAAATAATGCTGGAATAAACTCACCACCAAAATATTACATAGTGGCGCCGTAGCGCATTGTTCACTTAGGAACGAAATTGTTTCATTATGCTTGGAGTTGCCAAGTTAATGTATTTGACCATGTCGAGGCATGGGGACCACCCATTAGTGGCAGAGACTCTCAACGGCCTGAGGCGGCTCGTTACATGGAGAGCTCGGAGGGTTGACGCTCGAGAGAAGCCTTTGGAGCTTGGAGGTTTAAGCCGTGAGCTTTTAACCTCTAGAGACAAAAAATGCTTGGAGGTGGAGCCGTAAGCTGCCTCTTCAGCCAGATGTCTTGACGTGACAATGATCACGGGCATGACAATGATCACGGGTAGAACTTGTGCAGGTGCGCGATGTTCCACGGGTTCTTGACGGGGATGCCGTCTTCGGTCTCGAGGCGTACTGGACCAGGCCTGGCGACGTGGGAGACCCTGTAGGGGCCTTCCCACATCGGCGAGAGCTTGTGGAGGCCTTCCCTGGAGAGAATTCGCCTGAGGACGAGGTCACCCGCCTCGAGGGTGCGTGAGCGCACGTGGCGGCTGTGGTAGCGTCGCAGGTCTTGCTGGTACCCTGCCGCTCTGAGGGCGGCCTGACGGCGCAGTCCCTCGAGGAACAGCAGGTCATCGTTGTGGAGGCCCTCTTGGATGTCCTCATTGAAGGCAAGGACCCGTGGTGATCCATGCTTGATTTCTGCGGGGAGGACTGCCTCAGCTCCGTAGACCAGGGCGAACGGCGTTTCGCCTGTAGGCCTTGAGGAAGTTGTGCGTATGGACCAGAGCACTGAAGGGAGCTCGTCGATCCAGCCCTTGCCGTGGCCCTTGAGGATGTTGAAGCTTCTGGTCTTGAGGCCCTTGAGGACTTCTGCGTTCGCTCGCTCGGCTTGACCGTTGCTGCGTGGGTGAGCCACCGAGGCGAAGCAGACCTTGACGCCGAGCTTGTCGCAGTAGGCTCGGAAGATGCCGTTGGTGAACTGCGAGCCATTGTCGGTGATGATGCGGTTGGGCACGCCGAAGCGGCAGACCAAGCTCCTGATGAATTTCACCGCGGCCCCAGCTGGTATGGTGCGCACTGGCTCAACTTCGGTCCACTTGGTGAACTTGTCGATGGCCACGAAGAGGAAGCGATAGCCCCCCTGCGACCTTGGGAAGGGGCCCAAGATGTCCAGCCCCCAGACCGCAAACGGCCAGGAAAGCGGGATGGTTTGAAGCCCCAGCGCCGGCTGATGAATTTGCTTGGCGTGGAATTGGCAGGCGTCGCAGGTTTGCACAATGGCGACCGCATCTTGAAGCACTTGAGGCCAGTAGAAGCCGCTCCTGAAGACCTTGCCTGCGAGGGTGCGCGCACATGAGTGGTGGCCGCACTCCCCGCTGTGGATGTCCTTGATCAGCTCTCGGCCTTCCTCAGGAGGGACGCACTTGAGCGCGATACCATTTGGGCGCTTGCGGTAGAGGTTTCCCTCGAGGATGCAGTAGGATTTCGCTTGTCGAGCGATTCGCTCTGCGTCAGCATCTTCTTCAGGGAGGATTCCTTTCACCAAGTAGTCCTTGAGCTCATCAATCGAGCCTGAGGTCTGGTGTGTTGCCGTCAGCAACAGGCGCTCCCTTGTGCTGGGACCGCAATCGGGTGCCCCAGACTCAGGAGGCGGTGGGAGCGCTTCGTCTGCGCTTGCGGCTGTGGTCTCTCGAGGCTGCTTGATGGATGCCTTGGCGAGCCTCTCTTCAAAGACGCCGGCCTGCTGGGGTTGCCTTCGCGAGGCTCGCTTGGCGATGTCGTCAGCCTCTTGGTTTTCCTTCCTCGGGATGTGCATGAGCTCCATGCCCCTGAAGTGCTTCTCGAGCTTGCGGACCTCTTCAAGGTATGCGGCCATGTGGTCGTCTTTTGGCGTGTAGCTCTTGTCGGAGAAGTTGACGAGCAGCTGGGAGTCTCCCTTGACGAGCAGGTGCTTGACACCTAGAGCGATGGCGGCCCTTAAGCCGGCGAGGAGGCCTTTGTACTCGGCGATGTTGTTGGAGATCTTGTCGATCGTGAAGCATAGCTGGACAACGTAGTATAGCTTGTCACCCTTGGGAGAAGTCAGGACAACGCCTGCTCCACCATTGCGGCAAGCGAAGGCTCCGTCGAAGTGCATGGTCCAGTGGCTAGGCACTGCGTCTCCCGAGGGCTCGGCTTCTGCCTCGCGAGGCTCCTCAGGGCTTGGGTCAGTCCATTCGGCGACGAAGTCAGCCAGCGCTCTTCCTTTTATGACCCTCGTGGTGTCAAAGCGCAAGTTGAATGGCTGCAGCTCGATGTTCCATCCTGCGACACGATCAGTGGCGTTGGGGTTGCGCAGGATTTGCTCCAGGGGGAAAGCAGTGACCACCGTGATGGGGTGACCCTGGAAGCAGTGTCTCAGCTTCCTGGAGGCGATGAGGAGCGCGACGAGGAGCTTCTGCTGCATTGGATACCTCTCGCGAGCGTCCCGCAGCACTGTGCTGACGAAGTAGACGGGGTGCTCGACAAGGGTTGTCTGAGGTGGCGCAGCGTCAGCCCTCTGTGGAGGCTCTTCAGGGCCCTTGTCGAGATCTGCCTGTGGAGGCGTCTCGACAGGGGTGGTGGGAGCAGACTCGACTTGAGGCGGTGGGCCTGGCAGTGGGCCTATGGAGGCTGCTCCTTCGACGGGGTCTTTGTCGGGGGGTTCTGGGCTTGGAGTGGCAGTGCTCTTCTTGGGGCGGACAGGCTCTTCCCTTTCGACCACCAAGACGGCGCTTGCGGTCTGAGGGGTGGATGAGAGGTACTGCTTCAGGTGCTCGCCTGCCATGGGGGCCACCATGACTGGAGGGCTGGCCAGATACTTTTTTAAGTCCTCGAAGGCTTTGTCCGCCTCAGGGGTCCACTTGAACGTGCCCGATCTCTTCATGATCTTGAAAAATGGTAGGGCTCTCTCGCCAAACTTGGAGATGAAACGACCAAGGCTGGCCATGCAGCCCGCTAAGCGCTGCATGTCCTTGAGTCGGCGGGGAGGCTGCATTTCTTCTATGGCCTTGATCTTGTCAGGATTCGCCTCAATGCCACGGTGGGACACGAGGAATCCGAGGAGCTTGCCTGAAGGGACCCCGAAGACGCACTTGGCGGGGTTCAGCTTGATGTTCACCTTTCTCAGACTGGCGAAGGTTTCCTCGAGATCCTTCAAGAGGGTGTCCCCCTCTCGAGACTTGACCACGATATCATCGACGTAGGCCTCATCGTTTCTGCCCATCTGTGCCCCCAAGGCTATCCTCATGAGCCTCTGGAAGGTGGCTCCAGCGTTCTTCAGGCCGAAGGGCATGCATGTGTAGCAGTACACACCACAAGGGGTGAGGAATGCCGTCTTCTCCTCGTCCTTTTTAGCCATCTTGATCTGGTGATAACCAGAGAAGGCGTCCAGAAAACAGAGGAGGTCGCAGCCAGCGGTGGAGTCCACGATCTGGTCTATCCTCGGCATAGGGTATGGGTCCTTGGGGCAGGCCTTGTTGACATCGGTGTAGTCGATGCAGAGTCGGCCTCCTCCAGCGGGTTTAGGAACAACCACGCCGTTGGAGAGCCAAGTGGGGTGCGCGACTTCGCTGACGACATTTGCCGCCTTGAGCTTCTCTACTTCCTTGACGATGAATGCTTGCTTCTCGGGGGCTTGCTTACGTGCTTTTTGCCTGACGGGGCATGCGTCTGGACACACGGCTAAGTGGTGCTCGATCACCTCTCTTGGTACACCGGACATATCTGACGGAGTCCATGCGAACATGTCAGAGTTTGCCCGAAGGAAGGCGACGAGCGCGCTTTCCTATTTGGGAGGCAGGGCAGCGCCTATGGTGACGCTAGCCCCCGAGCCTTCAGCCCCCGAGCTGGTGGTGTCCAGCGACACCTTCTTCGTGGCAGCTTGCTCCTGAGAGAACACTTGCTTCTTCTTCTTGGGCCTCTCGAGAGGCTCCATGTCCTCGTCAGCCGGGAAAGCCATGGCGGCTGCCTTGTAGGCGCTCTCGACAGCACGCGTGGCGTCCAGGATATGACCATGGATGGCAATGGTGCCAGCGCTGCCGGGGATCTTGACCATGTTGTAGGCGTGATGCGTGACGGCCATGAACTTCGCGAGGGCGGGGTAGCCGAGGATGGCGTTGTACGGCAGGCCGATGTGGGCGACATCGAAGTCGATCAGCTCCGTGCGATAGTTCTTCTGCGTGCCGATGGTGACAGCCAGCCGGACCTGACCCAGGGGCTCGATCGAACCACTGGTGACGCCCGTGAATGGCCTGGAGGGCATAAGCCACTCGTAGGGCACTTGAAGCGTCTCGAAGGTCTCGACAGAGATGCCATTCAGGCCCGCTCCCCCATCGATGAGCGTCTTGGAGACGGTGATGTTGTTGATGGTGGGGGAGCAGACCAGGGGGAGGGTTCCAACAGTCTTGGTCGACTTGGGGTGGTCCTTGGCATCGAAGGCGATGGTGTACTGGGACCACTTGAGGGGCCTGGAGGTCTCGGTGCTCGGGAGCGCGGCGTTGAGCTCGCGGGCGAACTGCTTGAACTGATTGTTCGACTTGGGCGCTTGAGCCCCGCCGAGGATGCAGGCCATGGCGCCTCTCGGGGCCTGGTAGCCTCCATCTTCCTCGTCGGGGAGGTTGTTGTTCCTCTCAGCGGCGTTGGCCTGAGTGCCTCCATCTTCCTCGTCCGCCTCTGCTGTGGCGGCGGTAGCCGCGGCCTCTGCCGCGGCTCCCGCTGACTTCTTCGCGCTCGCGCTCCCTGCTCAGCCTCTTGAGGTCGTGGCAGTTCTCGGTGGCATGGCCGCGCCTGTTGTGGTAGACGCAGAATGGGCGGTGGTCCACCTCCTTGTCGCCGCGCTCGGGAGAACCCCTGCGGGAGCCCTTCGCGTCAGGCTCTGCCGCGAGGACCGCGGTGGCCTTGCGCTTGGGCTCTTCCTTCTTCTTGTGGCTCTTGGACCCCTCGCCAGGGTCGTCCCCCCGCGCGCTCATCTTGATGAAGAGGAGTCCCTCTTCAGCCTTGGCGCATGTGGGGACCCCGGACTAGCCGTCCGAAATACCCGATTATGCATAACACAACAATCCCGTGATCAGTCTGTCGTTGCACATAATCCGAACTGAATACCAAAGTTTACATCCATTACAGTACTGAATTAAAGTCTTACATAAATGGTCATTTAGACCAAGTCTTACATAGGTGCCTTCATGGGCCAACCAAGATAATCAGCGGAAGCTAGGGCGTAGTAGACCTCAAATTCTAACCACGACCCGACAGGCAGCTGACTGAGAAGCGCTTTAGTTCGCAAAGACGTCATCGGTCTCTCGGTCTTCAGCATACTTCTTCTTGAACTATGGACATGGGAATATCCAGGGACACAGCCATGAGTACATTTACGTACTCGCAAACTACCCCAACATGAGCATATACTACTCTTTTATTTGTTTAAATAAAACTTCGTTTGCTTTGAAAACTCTACTTCCTTGTTGAAAAGGGAAGGATAGACCTTTGTTTAATAAAACTTTGTTTTGAAACCTCTATATCTTTATTAAAAAAAGAAAGAAGGTTTTTAGAACTTTTCCCATAAATCTGCCTTTGCAAGAAGTCTCTTTAAAACTTTTTCCCAAAAAGACATCTTTGTTGAAAAAGGTAAGAAGTCTCTTTAATAAACATTTTCTCGGAAAATCACCATTTTATCTGTTTCTCCAAAACTCCTCCTTTTTCAGACCATAACCCGTCATGGTTCATGGTCCCCAACAACCTCATACCGATCCGTTGGTATAGGTGTATGGGTCATTCTCCACTTCCTTTTCTTTTTAAAACTCAATTCTTTTCCAAAACTTGCACATGGTCAAAGTAGGGTCTCTCAACTGTCCATATCCGAGGACTCGGCTATTCGAATAGTTTTACACTCTGCAGAGGTAGCACGCTTTTCCCACATCCATCCGGTAACTCATCGTGTCAGCCACGTCCCGCCATACAAGGTGTATGCGAAGTTGAGACACCGATCCTAGTCTGTCCTTTGCTTATGCTAGTATAGGAACCTGCCCATATGATACTTTCCATCAACACCTAACCCAGCCCGTCGGGATCTAAGTGTGAGGACTCATAGTTTTGTCTGGCGGTGTATAGGGGACATCCTTCTATCCTCCTCCTTATCTTTTCATAGAGTTTGAGCGAGGACCCAGGTCAGGGGTAGTTCATCAAACCATCCCCTCATGCATAACGGAGTCATCTCCGTGGATGAGGTATCCCATACTAATATGAGCAAACTATATGACCAAGCCCTTTCCCATATGTGGGTAAATGTGGTCGCACAGGGTATTGGCTGATTGACGTAAGTACAAAGACACAATGTGCGTTTTATCAAAACCACCATTCTCCTTTTTTTCCACTTCAACACCAACATCTCGGTACACCATAATCCATCCATATAATTTTAAAGGAGTTTTGAGTAAACGATACTTTTCCCATCCTATAGTTTGAAAAATAATTTCCATCTAGTATCTCCATATAGAGTGTCAAAATAATATACTTGTATTTTGGAAACAAAAGGGATTTTCAAACTCATAGCTTTAGTGGCAAACACCACATAAATAATATATGCTCTTTATAAGTAAAACATGTGAACCAAAATAGATGTATGTAGACGCAAGCTCAGAGAATAGCTTGCCTGATTCCAGCATAATGTTCCTGGGCTTCTTCTCACTGCTCAAAGAAATAAATCCCATCCTTCTTCGATAAATCCTCCCCAAATACCACTAGCGTTTAGAACTAGCGTCGCAACATGAAAATAAAACAACACACAATAAGCAAACCAAACCACAAGTGGCATACAAACAGGGAACAAACCCCAAGTATCAAACTAATCACTCAAGCCACAAACATAGCACTAGTTTAATCAAGCAACGAACTAAATCTATATTTACTAGGGCATTATACTCACAGGAGTATAACACCAAACACATGCTAAAAACATAGAGCACCAGGACATCCTCGATTAGAGGTAATTAACAACCACTTTTCTCTGATCAGGAGATACTTCAGACAAAAGTTAAACTACCAATTAATCTTGGTAATTCAAAATATCTCACCAAGCTAAGGTGGATACACTAACAAGATATTTAAGCTAGCACTCAACTCAAGTCCATCAAGTTCATCAAGCCAGGCAAATATATTACTCATACCAATTTGCCTAACAAATTCCACTAACAGTACTAACATATTATAACCTGCTAAACTATAATAACATGCACGCAACAGTACCACAACAATCCTTAACCAGGAAGGAATACATATTAATCACACACAATATTCTCACATCAAAATAAACAAACATAGTAATTCCTAATTACTAGGTGAAAAGTTATATAGGGAATAAAACCCTCACAAACACATGACTCACAATTAGCTCTCCTAACATGCTAGTAAAATTAAAGGAACATGTCATAACAGTGGGCTACCACCCTGCACATGCTAGGAAACACATTTGTAACAATAAAGTTATAACATAACAATTAATTAAAGGCCTAATAAAAATAGGCAGAAAAGACCTAAACCTTATAATTAGCACCAAAGTCAATCAGTGACTCCTAAATTCAAACCAAGCTAGGGATATGTTCTCCAACACATATAGAAGACAACCCAATTGGATTCATTCCAAAATTCATCTCCTAAAAATCTACAAAAATCACCAAAGTGCCACTGGTGTGTTTACAGGAATGGATAGAACTTTTGTTTTAGGTTTCATTTGCATGCAAGGCTTACATATCTAGAAAGGTATCACTTCAGGCTAACCATAGAATTTTAGTTTGCAATATTTGGATTTATAAAACTCTAGATATTTAATTTCTAATGCAAAACATACTTTCTACAAGATTAAATCTAGACAGCACTTAAAAACATATTTTTGCAAACAGCCAGTGTGGCATGTTTAAGAAAACACACATGAATACTACAAAATTTGAAGCACTCCAATATCTATCACAGATTTACCACAAAAGATTTAAAGCTACACTGCAAATTTTAACAGGAAATAAAATCATATTTTACATCTACTGGAAAAACAAGATTGGGCCGGATCTGGCCCAGACCTGGCCGTGCGACGCAGAAGGCGGCCCAGACAGCGGCCCACGCACGAGCGAAGCGGTACGGGGGTCGTCTTCTTCCTCGACTTGAACAGAGGCTCGGGGGAGGGAATGACAGGGAAGCAAGGCGAGGACGGGGTCGGCGCTCCGGTGAACCTGAGAGGAAAAGATGATGTCCATAAGCTAGAGAAGAAGATGGGGATCACGAGGGTGCAAGAATGGCGGAGAAAGGTGGGCTGTGCAGCTCACGCACTTGCTCGACGTTCGGCGGCCGGGGATAAAGAGGACGCGGACGGCGACGACGATCCCGGGCGACCCGCGGAGATTCTTTGCACGGGGACGTAGAGGACGACGAGGCGGAGATGCTGTCGGTCTTTGATTCGCTCGGGGAGGCTCCAATCGCCGGCGATGCGCGACGGCGTCCATGGATGGGTTCGGTGCCGTGGGGAAGAGAAGGGGAGAGAGGGTAAACCAGCGAGGGGGCAGGCGAGTGAATGAGGGAGGGGAAGCAGAGGAGCGCATCTTGGTGGTCTTATCCTCCTCGCTGGGCAGCGGAGAGGAGGGGCCCGGGCAGTGGACGCATGGGAGAGGTGCACGGCGGCAAGGGAAGTGGGGGAGAGCCGAGGTGCGGCGACGTGGCGTTCTCATCACCACTCGCAGGGCAGCAGAGGGGGGGGGGGGGGGGTCCGGTGCGGTGCGCTGGGATGGCCGCGGTCGGAGGAGCGGGAGGGGGGGGGCCTGGACGCGGCGGCAGGGGGAGCGGGAACGAGGAGCACGGCGGCACTGGCGCCACGCCGTGCTGCGGCTACAGGAGGGCCACGACACGTTTCCAAAAAAACCCTGGCAGAACTTTTCCCTCTCACAACTAAGTCCTTTTCCTGATTTCTTTTATTTCTTTTTAAAACCAGTAGCTTTTCTGTGATTTAATTGAGGCACTAAAACATTTTAGAAAAATATGTAAAAATTTGAGTAGACTCCCCTTAGCATGAAGAAGCTCCACAAAATTTGGAGTGGCAAAATAAAATGTTTGGAACCACATTTGTTCCTAGGGTTTGATTAGGGCATTTTTGCTCAGTTTCAAATGTTGCTCCTTTAGAAATTCTAAAGCAAGTTCAAAATATTATTTTTGAACTCTTGGAACTTCCTTGACAAATATATTAGCTTTTGTATTTGTGTTTGTCAGAAACAAACACATTTGAATTGAATCAAAAGAATAAAATAGGATTTCATAGTTTAGATAAAATTTAAGTGGTAACTCTATAATTTTGAGAAGGGAGGGGTATGAGAAGGAGATGGTCATCTTTTTACCTCATCCATGGAATTAATTTCATAAGGAAAATATTTGCATTGAGAGAAATAGAGAGTGAGATAGATAGATTAATATATTAAGATCATTTCTTTAACTCATGATCTTAATTTCTATTTGCTGAATAATTGGAGGAGTTTGTTTTAAAACTTAAGTCACATTCCAATTTTGTTGCCAAGTGTGTTTTTAATTTACTACTCTAGCACACTGGTTAATTATACACACAAGCAACAACACAACAAGATCACAACAATCACAAGGATGATGCATTCAAGACAAACAAGTCACACACACAAAAAGGAGCAGCCACACAATGTCAAACATAGCAATGGGAAGGAAAACACAATCCTCAGTGAAACATTTCAAAAAGTTTTTTGTTGGTTCTGAATTTTGGGTCTGGTAAAACTAAGTTTTTCTTAGTTTCAAAATTTGGGATGTGACAGCTCTTCCCCCCTTAAAATAAATCTCGTCCCGAGATTTGCTAGGTGGGGTAACAGGGGAGTACGAGGGCATGGGTTTTAGGCTGGTTATACTTCCGAGGTTGTTGCTTCTTCAGTAAGGTCACCACGTGAGATCTTGACAAATTTATGTTGCGAGGCTTTCTTTGTCAATAAATTTCTGTGCTGAGTTTCAGATTATTGATGATGGGGTTGACTTGACGATCGACGCTGATGTATAGTCTTGGTTCTAGTCTTGTGGGTTGTTTCCAGATATTACAAGGCTAGGGCGCAAGGAACTAATTATTAACATCTTGTGGTACACGTAGCGTATGTCTTCCCCCCTTAAAAAGGGATTTTAATCGGCCTTGTTGAAAGTCGCAGATGGAGTTGACTTGAAGGTATCATTCTCCTTGAGTAGCATGACGATCTTCGTCTAGGTTGTCATTCCTCGGTGTTTGGGGGTGGGTGCCGATATCACTTCCTGATATTGTCTCCCTACGAGGGTCACAGATGGGGACGCGTTGTTCTCAGGATGCGTCAAGTTAGTGTACTTGACTCTCTCCGGTTTCTAGTTAGAAGAAGGATGTTAAAAACTGCTGAGAGCGTCTGAACTTGCTTGGCGGTTGACGTCGTCCATAGCAGGTGCTTTCATCGTTTGACTCTTCTGAGTATTCTGTCGGTTATTTATCTTCATATTTGTCCTTCTTTAGCTGAATAAGGGAGGGACTTCATTGTTGACTTCTTTGGTTCTTAACCTTCGTGAAGCTTTGGTAAGAATTTCAAGAGGTACAATCTAGGGTATCGAGCTCCCAGAGGAGTCTAAAAGTCAATTCGAGTGTCCTGAGGTAGGTGGTTTGGGGAGTGGATCGATGATTGTTCAAATGTCACGGGTTAATGGACCTTAGAAAAAGTTAGTGAAGAACCTTCATACCAGTTGTTTTTCCAAACGGTAACTTTTTCTTTTCTTGTTTCAGAAATCATATCCTTGGGAAAACACTATAAATCTCCATGTGACTTTCTTATTTGGAACTTGAATATTTCCTAAGTTATACACTTGATTTAAGAAAATTATTATTGTCCTTTATTCGGGTTCTAACATCATTTATCTCACCCCGGTGGTGAAGGAATCCACTTAGTCCTAGCAAAGCTTTCTATTGGTTAGTTGTATAAGAATGTGGTTGTCTTTTATGACATCGAATTGCCTTAGTCATACAAGAAGAATTTGTTAACAAGGTAGCTAGTCTTGTCATCATGCTACTTTTCATATTCCAGAGGCTGAAATGTACTGGATTATCTGACGTTCCATTTAATTTGGATATGACACTCAATTGTTTGAGCATACAAAAGCGATTTGTTAACAAGTTCATGAGGCTTGTTACCAAACTACTTGTATATAACACGAACATTGGAATATCACACTATTTTTCGAGAGATTAAGAATAATAGCTTCTGATATAAGAGTTTCCAGATGCTCCACGATAGTCTGGTATATCGCTTCTTTGCCAACCTAGGAAATCTCTCTTCAATGTCTTCTTGTCGTAGTTCCTCCTTCTTGCGGTCTCTGAGCTCGAATCTTCATAGCAACTCTCCTACACTCCTTGAGTTCTCCTAGTTACCGATTCTAAATGGGTCTCCTTATGTCCTCGTCTCTTGTGAAGGCTTGCAGTCCTAGAAGATTATTTAGTACTATCGTGGACTTGAGTCAGATGTCAGTCTAAAGTTAGATACGATAAGTTAGCGTAGTATTCTTGTAATTTCACAAGTTATTTTTGTGAGGTGATGCTCGTGTCTTCACGAGGTTGGCGTTAAATTGCAGTTTTCTTCGAGGTCTTGACGCACTTGCTCCAGATGGTGCTTGAAGGCCATTATCTGATTTGCCGGTTAGGTTGCAAAAATCTCAGGCTATTGGTTAAAGATCGGGGGTCTTTTGTATCTTGCGAAACTGTCAGTTCTTATCGGGAGACGGTTGAGATAAGAGGAAGTATCCGGAAAATATTTTCCTAAGAGGGTTTACATCTGCAACAAGGTGCAACTATGGCGAAGAGGTCAAAAATTAGTTTTTGTTGGGTGACGAAAAGGAGTTTTTTTTATTTATAAAAAAGAGAATTTTGGGTTACTTTGTGTTGCCATCAAGGCGTGATTGTGAACGCACAAGAAAAACAACACCCAAACAGAGAAGTCTCAAATAACAACAGAGAAGCAGAGTGCACATAAGCAAAGAGCACACAAGGTACATTTAGTACCAAAGGATGTCTGATACTCGTGGTAGTCGGGTAGTACAACCGAGGTTCCTATCATATGTTTTTCCTATGGGCCTTGCTGAAATATGGTTGGTGAAGTCTTCACTTTGTCGCCTTAGTCTTCAGCTGGAGAAATTGAGATTATCGAAGGAGTAACTGAGTGGAATTATTGATATTGAGTTGAGGTCTTCGGAGGTCTCTTGCATTGTTGATATCGATAATATTGGTATTTGCATATCAATCACCTCGATGTGGAATGTTGAGTACTTGTGATGGAAGCTTCTGCTTGTAGGTGCTAGCTAATTAGGTCTCACTTGGGTTCATCGTCAAGTATTTTGAACGGGTAAGAGGGATTAGAGAAATCCTTAGAAGACCTTAAATAGAGGGACGAGACTCGGAAATATTTGAGAAGGTGAGAAGAGTGGAAGTCATTTTTGGACTTCCTTAGATAAAAACATGTTTTTGGTAACAATATATTTTTAACAAAATATTTCTTTCCTAACTAACGTCCATGCTAACTAAGGTCTGTTACAGTCAGGATGGCTCTGATACCAGCTCTGTGGGGACCCCGGACTAGCCGTCCGAAATACCCGATTATGCATAACACAACGATCCCGTGATCAGTCTGTCGTTGCACATAATCCGAACTGAATACCAAAGTTTACATCCATTACAGTACTGAATTAAAGTCTTACATAAATGGTCATTTAGACCAAGTCTTACATAGGTGCCTTCATGGGCCAACCAAGATAATCAGCGGAAGCTAGGGCGTAGTAGACCTCAAATTCTAACCACGACCCGACAGGCAGCTGACTGAGAAGCGCCCTAGTTCGCAAAGACGTCATCGGTCTCTCGGTCTTCAGCATACTTCTTCTTGAACTCTGGACATGGGAATATCCAGGGACACAGCCATGAGTACATTTACGTACTCGCAAACTACCCCAACATGAGCATATACTACTCTTTTATTTGTTTAAATAAAACTTCGTTTGCTTTGAAAACTCTACTTCCTTGTTGAAAAGGGAAGGATAGACCTTTGTTTAATAAAAGTTTGTTTTGAAACCTCTATATCTTTATTAAAAAAAGAAAGAAGGTTTTTAGAACTTTTCCCATAAATCTGCCTTTGTAAGAAGTCTCTTTAAAACTTTTTCCCAAAAAGACATCTTTGTTGAAAAAGGTAAGAAGTCTCTTTAATAAACATTTTCTCGGAAAATCACCATTTTATCTGTTTCTCCAAAACTCCTCCTTTTTCAGACCATAACCCGTCATGGTTCATGGTCCCCAACAACCTCATACCGATCCGTTGGTATAGGTGTATGGGTCATTCTCCACTTCCTTTTCTTTTTAAAACTCAATTCTTTTCCAAAACTTGCACATGGTCAAAGTAGGGTCTCTCAACTGTCCATATCCGAGGACTCGGCTATTCGAATAGTTTTACACTCTGCAGAGGTAGCACGCTTTTCCCACATCCATCCGGTAACTCATCGTGTCAGCCACGTCCCGCCATACAAGGTGTATGCGAAGTTGAGACACCGATCCTAGTCTGTCCTTTGCTCATGCTAGTATAGGAACCTGCCCATATGATACTTTCCATCAACACCTAACCCAGCCCGTCGGGATCTAAGTGTGAGGACTCATAGTTTTGTCTGGCGGTGTATAGGGGACATCCTTCTATCCTCCTCCTTATCTTTTCATAGAGTTTGAGCGAGGACCCAGGTCAGGGGTAGTTCATCAAACCATCCCCTCATGCATAACGGAGTCATCTCCGTGGATGAGGTATCCCATACTAATATGAGCAAACTATATGACCAAGCCCTTTCCCATATGTGGGTAAATGTGGTCGCACAGGGTATTGGCTGATTGACGTAAGTACAAAGACACAATGTGCGTTTTATCAAAACCACCATTCTCCTTTTTTTCCACTTCAACACCAACATCTCGGTACACCATAATCCATCCATATAATTTTAAAGGAGTTTTGAGTAAACGATACTTTTCCCATCCTATAGTTTGAAAAATAATTTCCATCTAGTATCTCCATATAGAGTGTCAAAATAATATACTTGTATTTTGGAAACAAAAGGGATTTTCAAACTCATAGCTTTAGTGGCAAACACCACATAAATAATATATGCTCTTTATAAGTAAAACATGTGAACCAAAATAGATGTATGTAGACGCAAGCTCAGAGAATAGCTTGCCTGATTCCAGCATAATGTTCCTGGGCTTCTTCTCACTGCTCAAAGAAATAAATCCCATCCTTCTTCGATAAATCCTCCCCAAATACCACTAGCGTTTAGAACTAGCGTCGCAACATGAAAATAAAACAACACACAATAAGCAAACCAAACCACAAGTGGCATACAAACAGGGAACAAACCCCAAGTATCAAACTAATCACTCAAGCCACAAACATAGCACTAGTTTAATCAAGCAACGAACTAAATCTATATTTACTAGGGCATTATACTCACAGGAGTATAACACCAAACACATGCTAAAAACATAGAGCACCAGGACATCCTCGATTAGAGGTAATTAACAACCACTTTTCTCTGATCAGGAGATACTTCAGACAAAAGTTAAACTACCAATTAATCTTGGTAATTCAAAATATCTCACCAAGCTAAGGTGGATACACTAACAAGATATTTAAGCTAGCACTCAACTCAAGTCCATCAAGTTCATCAAGCCAGGCAAATATATTACTCATACCAATTTGCCTAACAAATTCCACTAACAGTACTAACATATTATAACCTGCTAAACTATAATAACATGCACGCAACAGTACCACAACAATCCTTAACCAGCAAGGAATACATATTAATCACACACAATATTCTCACATCAAAATAAACAAACATAGTAATTCCTAATTACTAGGTGAAAAGTTATATAGGGAATAAAACCCTCACAAACACATGACTCACAATTAGCTCTCCTAACATGCTAGTAAAATTAAAGGAACATGTCATAACAGTGGGCTACCACCCTGCACATGCTAGAAAACACATTTGTAACAATAAAGTTATAACATAACAATTAATTAAAGGCCTAATAAAAATAGGCAGAAAAGACCTAAACCTTATAATTAGCACCAAAGTCAATCAGTGACTCCTAAATTCAAACCAAGCTAGGGATATGTTCTCCTACACATATAGAAGACAACCCAATTGGATTCATTCGAAAATTCATCTCCTAAAAATCTACAAAAATCACCAAAGTGCCACTGGTGTGTTTACAGGAATGGATAGAACTTCTGTTTTAGGTTTCATTTGCATGCAAGGCTTACATGTCTAGAAAGGTATCACTTCAGGCTAACCATAGAATTTTAGTTTGCAATATTTGGATTTATAAAACTCTAGATATTTAATTTCTAATGCAAAACATACTTTCTACAAGATTAAATCTAGACAGCACTTAAAAACATATTTTTGCAAACAGCCAGTGTGGCATGTTTAAGAAAACACACATGAATACTACAAAATTTGAAGCACTCCAATATCTATCACAGATTTACCACAAAAGATTTAAAGCTACACTGCAAATTTTAACAGGAAATAAAATCATATTTTACATCTACTGGAAAAACAAGATTGGGCCGGATCTGGCCCAGACCTGGCCGTGCGACGCAGAAGGCGGCCCAGCCAGCGGCCCACGCACGAGCGAAGCGGTACGGGGGTCGTCTTCTTCCTCGACTTGAACAGAGGCTCGGGGGAGGGAATGACAGGGAAGCAAGGCGAGGACGGGGTCGGCGCTCCGGTGAACCTGAGAGGAAAAGATGATGTCCATAAGCTAGAGAAGAAGATGGGGATCACGAGGGTGCAAGCATGGCGGAGAAAGGTGGGCTGTGCAGCTCGCGCACTTGCTCGACGTTCGGCGGCCGGGGATAAAGAGGACGCGGACGGCGACGACGATCCCGGGCGACCCGCGGAGATTCTTTGCACGGGGACGTAGAGGACGACGAGGCGGAGATGCTGTCGGTCTTTGATTCGCTCGGGGAGGCTCCAATCGCCGGCGATGCGCGACGGCGTCCATGGATGGGTTCGGTGCCGTGGGGAAGAGAAGGGGAGAGAGAGTAAACCAGCGAGGGGGCAGGCGAGTGAATGAGGGAGGGGAAGCAGAGGAGCGCATCTTGGTGGTCTTATCCTCCTCGCTGGGCAGCGGAGAGGAGGGGCCCGGGCAGTGGACGCACGGGAGAGGTGCACGGCGGCAAGGGCAGTGGGGGAGAGCCGAGGTGCGGCGCCGTGGCGTTCTCATCACCACTCGCAGGGCAGCAGAGGGGGGGGGGTCCGGTGCGGTGCGCTGGGATGGCCGCGGTCGGAGGAGCGGGAGGGGGGGGGGCCTGGACGCGGCGGCAGGGGGAGCGGGAACGAGGAGCACGGCGGCACTGGCGCCACGCCGTGCTGCGGCTACAGGAGGGCCACGACACGTTTCCAAAAAAAACCTGGCAGAACTTTTCCCTCTCACAACTAAGTCCTTTTCCTGATTTCTTTTATTTCTTTTTAAAACCAGTAGCTTTTCTGTGATTTAATTGAGGCACTAAAACATTTTAGAAAAATATGTAAAAATTTGAGTAGACTCCCCTTAGCATGAAGAAGCTCCACAAAATTTGGAGTGGCAAAATAAAATGTTTGGAACCACATTTGTTCCTAGGGTTTGATTAGGGCATTTTTGCTCAGTTTCAAATGTTGCTCCTTTAGAAATTCTAAAGCAAGTTCAAAATATTATTTTTGAACTCTTGGAACTTCCTTGACAAATATATTAGCTTTTGTATTTGTGTTTGTCAGAAACAAACACATTTGAATTGAATCAAAAGAATAAAATAGGATTTCATAGTTTAGATAAAATTTAAGTGGTAACTCTATAATTTTGAGAAGGGAGGGGTATGAGAAGGAGATGGTCATCTTTTTACCTCATCCATGGAATTAATTTCATAAGGAAAATATTTGCATTGAGAGAAATAGAGAGTGAGATAGATAGATTAATATATTAAGATCATTTGTTTAACTCATGATCTTAATTTCTATTTGCTGAATAATTGGAGGAGTTTGTTTTAAAACTTAAGTCACATTCCAATTTTGTTGCCAAGTGTGTTTTTAATTTACTACTCTAGCACACTGGTTAATTATACACACAAGCAACAACACAACAAGATCACAACAATCACAAGGATGATGCATTCAAGACAAACAAGTCACACACACAAAAAGGAGCAGCCACACAATGTCAAACATAGCAATGGGAAGGAAAACACAATCCTCAGTGAAACATTTCAAAAAGTTTTTTGTTGGTTCTGAATTTTGGGTCTGGTAAAACTAAGTTTTTCTTAGTTTCAAAATTTGGGATGTGACAGCGCACTTATCCGCCAGATCGAACAGCTTCACCACAGAGGTGAGCTTGTCGTGGATGCCGAGCTTCTCGAGCATCCTGCGGTTCGTGATGCCCTCGCGGAAGGCAGCGATGACCTGGGTGTCGGGGATGTTCGGAATCTTGTTCCGCACCTGGCTGAAGCGCTGGATGTACTTGCGAAGAGTCTTATCCTTCTTCTGCACCACAGCGCGCAAGTCGTTGTGGGTGAGTGCGCGCTCGTACGTGCCCTTGAAGTTGGCGACGAACTGCCTGCAGAGCTCCTCCCAGGAGTCGATGGAGTCCTCAGGCAGGTTGAGGAACCAGGACAGCGCGGAGTCCCTGAGGGCATGGGAGAACCAGTTGGCCATGACCTTGTCGTCTCCCCCTGCGGCCTGGATGGAGGTGGTGTAGAGCTGCAGGAACTCGAGAGGGTTGGTGGACCCGTCGAAGCCCTTGGGGAGCGCTGGCCTGAACTTCTGCGGCCAGACCACACGACGCAGGGCGCGCGTGAAGGCCATGCAGCCAGTGGCGTAGGTGGCCGTTCCTCCCTGGAGGGCCCTGCGGTTTTGTTGCCCCGCTTGGCCGAGCTCCTCGACGAGGCGGTTCTGGAGGTCGCGGCGTCGCTCCATGCCCACACGTGCGCCAGGCGCGGTGCGCTGCACGATCTGGCAATCGTGCGGCGAGGAAGCATGGGAGGGAGCCCGCTGTGCCGCGGCCGGAGGTGGTCCTGGTGGCGGTGGGGGCGCACCTGGTGCGGCTGCCCCTGCAGGGCCGGAGGGTGTCGGCCCAGTGGATTCTAGGGTGTGCAGAGCCCACTCTACACGGCCCTCACACGCGCCGATGCCGACGAAACGACTAAGGACCAAGCAGGCGCCTGAGGAGACCCTCGAGGGGAGAGCACCCTCGCGGGGACTTGAGGAGGCAGCGAAGCGCCTGAAGGGGCTCCCCCTGAGGCCGCCTCCCGGCAAGGCTTTCCTCCCTTGAAGAGAAGTCAACACAACTCCCTCGGCAGGGCCTCCCGGGCCCTGCGGGGATACTTCGCCCCGAAGGAATCGCTGCAGAGCGCACATGGCCTCTGCAGCAGCCGCAGAGTGACGCGCGCGTCTGCGCGCGATGACGACGGCGCCGCAGTTGCCGTTCTGGTGATTAAAGGAGTCAACAAAGCACTGTGTCCCCTGCGCCGCCACCAAGGCCTTCCTCTTTGGTGATAAAGCGGGTAGCCGGCGCAACGCTCCAACGGCGACGTCACCGTGGGCGCCCCCACGGCCTCTGCAGCACCAGCTGTCCGCTCTGCAAAGACAAAAGCTGCCCTGCCACGGAGGCAGACTTTGCCACCATGGACCAAGTCCATGGACACCCGAGCAGCGGTGCACCCCGCTCCTCCGCTTCGTCGCCATGTGGGAACCCTTCCGCTGCGCAGGACGCAGGGATGAGGCCCGGGGCGCCTATATAAGGAGCAGGAGCGCCACCGTAGAGAGGGGATCGAAAAGCGAACCACTTACTCGCGTAAAACCCCACCATAGCCTAGCCGAGCTTAGCGAGCTCGAGGAGGAAGAAGAGCTCGTCCTTCCCCCTCCAAGCTCCGCATAGCCGTGCAGGAGCCCACGGCAAGCTCATTGTACTGTTCGTACCGCAGTGCAATACAGACAAGCAGGAGTAGCGGTTTTACCTCCTCCTGAGGGCCGCGAACCTGGGTACGGGCTGGTGTCTATCTCTGGCGTGACAGTTCTTCTCCAGGCCCGGCGAGCACCGTCGTCGTGCCTCTCGAGAGTCGTCAGACCTCCACGTTCAGTCCCCTTCACGAACTTCTCCCCCGAGAGTGATTATCCCTGTTCCGTGGGAATCACACCTCGACATTTGGCGCGCCAGGTAGGGGACTGAGGCGCGTCTTCGACCTCCAGCCTCCGCGCCATGATGGACACCCGCGCGACGCGCGCCAACCGGCGTACCTCTGAGAGAGCTCACACCGAGCCCAGCACTGCTCCCACCCGTGGCCGCCGTGGTCGCCCCCGCGCGACCGAGCGCGCTGGCACCGGCCCGCGCGTGGAGGAGCCAGAGAGCGAGGAGCGCCGCGGCGTAGACCAGCGCGACGACGAGGACCTCTCCGAGCGCCGTGAGGACGCTGAGTCCTCGCACCCGTCCCGGCGCCAGAGCGTGTCCACGCGGGAACACCACGAGCCCGCCCCGCATACCGCGCTGCTCATGGCCCAGGAGCTCCTCCGCTACCGGCCAAGTGCCGAGGCACACGACCAGTGGCTGGACCGCCTCCACCACCTCGTCGACATCGCAACCACGCGTCCTGCTCCGTCGCGCTCCATCGTGCCTTCCGGCCCTGCAGGGACGGCCGCACCAGGTGCGCCCCCACCGCCGCCAGGGCCACCTCCGGCCGCGGCACAGCGGGCTCCCTCACATGCTTCCTCGCCGCACGACTGTCAAATCGTGCAGCGCACTGCGCCTGACGCGCGCGTGGGCATGGAGCGACGCCGAGACCTCCACAACCGCCTCGTCGAGGAGCTCGGCCAAGCGGGGCAGCAAAACCGCAGGGCCCTCCAGGGAGGAACGGCCACCTATGCCTCAGGCTGCATGGCCTTCACGCGCGCCCTGCGTCGTGTGGTCTGGCCGCAGAAGTTCAGGCCAGCGCTCCCCAAGGGCTTCGACGGGTCCACCAACCCTCTCGAGTTCCTGCAGCTCTACACCACCTCCATCCAGGCTGCAGGGGGCGACGACAAGGTCATGGCCAACTGGTTCTCCCACGCCCTCAGGGACTCAGCGCTGTCCTGGCTTCTCAACCTGCCGGAGGACTCCATCGACTCCTGGGAAGAGCTCTGCAGGCAGTTCGTCGCCAACTTCAAGGGCACGTACGAGCGCGCACTCACCCACAACGACTTGCGCGCTGTTGTGCAGAAGAAAGATGAAACTCTTCGCAAGTACATCCAGCGCTTCAGCCAGGTGCGGAACAAGATTCCAAACATCCCCGACACCCAGGTGATCGCTGCCTTCCGCGAGGGCGTCACGAACCGCAGGATGCTCGAGAAGCTCGGCATCCACGACAAGCTCACCTCCGTGGTGAAGCTGTTCGATCTGGCGGATAAGTGCGCCATGGCTGAAGAGGGACTCCTCTTCGTCAAGATGAGCGCGCGGGGGGACGACCCTGGCGAGGGGTCCAAGAGCCACAAGAAGAAGGAAGAGCCCAAGCGCAAGGCCACCGCGGTCCTCGCGGCAGAACCTGACGCGAAGGGCTCCCGCAGGGGTTCTCCCGAGCGCGGCGACAAAGAGGTGGACCACTGTCCGTTCTGCGTCTACCACAACAGGCGTGGGCACGCCACAGACGACTGCTTCGACCTCAAGAGGCTGAGCAGGGAACGCGAGCGAGGAGAAGGCGGCGGAAGCGGCGGCAGAGGTCGCGGCTACCGCAGAGACGGCAGGGGTAGGCGCGATGGCGGCTACCAGAAGCCGTCGGGCACTCAAGCCAACGCCGCCGAGAAGAACAACAACCTCCCCGACGAGGAAGATGGAGGCTACCAGGCCCCGAGAGGCGCCATGGCCTGCATCCTCGGCGGAGCTCAAGCGCCCAAGTCAAACAATCAGTTCAAGCAGTTCGCCCGCGAACTCAACGCTGCGCTCCCGAGCACCGAGACCTCCAGACCCCTCAAGTGGTCCCAGTACACCATCGCCTTCGACGCCAAGGACCACCCCAAGTCGACCAAGACCGTTGGGACCCTCCCCCTGGTCTGCTCCCCCACCATCAACAACATCACCGTCTCCAAGACGCTCATCGATGGGGGAGCGGGCCTGAATGTCATCTCTGTCGAGACCTTCGAGACGCTTCAAGTGCCCTACGAGTGGCTTATGCCCTCCAGGCCGTTCACGGGCGTCACCAGTGGTTCTATCGAACCTCTGGGGCAAGTCCGCCTCGCGGTCACCTTTGGCACGCAGAAGAACTATCGCACGGAGCTGATCGACTTCGATGTCGCCCACATCGGCTTGCCGTACAACGCCATCCTCGGCTACCCCGCCCTCGCGAAGTTCATGGCCGTCACGCATCACGCCTACAACATGGTCAAGATTCCCGGCAGCGCTGGCACCATTGCCATCCATGGCCATATCCTGGACGCCACGCGCGCTGTCGAGAGCGCCTACAAGGCAGCCGCCATGGCTTTCCCGGCTGATGAGGACATGGAGCCTCTCGAGAGGCCCAAGAGGAAGAAGCAACTGTTCTCTCAGGAGCAAGCTGCCACGAAGAAGGTGTCGCTGGACACCACCGGCTCGGGGGCTGAAGGCTCGGGGGTTAGCGTCACCATAGGCGCTGCCCTGCCTCCCAAATAGGAAAG
The DNA here is from genome assembly GCA_026929855.1 of Poa annua. Lineage (NCBI taxonomy): Eukaryota > Viridiplantae > Streptophyta > Magnoliopsida > Poales > Poaceae > Poa > Poa annua. Next base: position 62,713,986 of record CM049434.1, read on the forward strand.
CGCGCTCGTCGCCTTCCTTCGGGCAAACTCTGACATGTTCGCATGGACTCCGTCAGATATGTCCGGTGTACCAAGGGAGGTGATCGAGCACCACTTAGCCGTGTGTCAAGACGCACGCCCCGTCAAGCAAAAAGCACGTAAGCAAGCCCCCGAGAAGCAAGCTTTCATCATCAAAGAAGTAGAGAAGCTAAAGGCGGCAAACGTCGTCCGCGAAGTCGCGCACCCCACTTGGCTCTCCAACGGCGTGGTCGTCCCTAAACCCGCTGGAGGAGGCCGACTCTGCATCGACTACACCGATGTCAACAAGGCCTGCCCCAAGGACCCATACCCCATGCCGAGAATAGACCAGATCGTGGACTCCACTGCTGGCTGTGACCTCCTCTGCTTTCTGGACGCCTTCTCTGGTTATCATCAGATCAAGATGGCTAAAGAGGACGAGGAGAAGACGGCATTCCTCACCCCTTGTGGTGTGTACTGCTACACATGCATGCCCTTCGGCCTGAAGAATGTTGGAGCCATCGCTCTAGGCGTCAAGCACCTACTCGTCAAGGGAGACTCTCAGCTGCTCGTCAACTTCTCCAACAAGAGCTACACGCCGAAAGACGACCATATGGCCGCATACCTCGAAGAGGTCCGCAAGCTCGAGAAGCACTTCAGGGGCATGGAGCTCATGCACATCCCGAGGAAAGAAAACCAAGAGGCTGACGACATCGCCAAGCGGGCCTCGCGAAGGCAACCCCAGCAGGCCGGCGTCTTTGAAGAGAGGCTCGCCAAGGCATCCATCAAGCAGCCTCGACAGGCCACAGCCGCAAGCGCAGACGAAGCGCTCCCACCACCTCCTGAGTCTGGGGCGCCTGATTGCGGCCCCATGTAAAGGACCTGCACTTAGAAAATGGCAAGTCCCTGTGTATAGTGCAAATCCCTGGATCGATTCATTTGCACACACAGTTTACGATGTAATATCACAACAAGGTATCAATTTTATTACATCGATGATCCAGACTTAAAAATATTCGTTACAACTTGCATAGCACGAGGCTAGCTTTTGAAAGAGTAAGGCAGCGGAAATAAAATAACAGTGAGTCTCCATCTTCATGTTGCCACAGGCGAAAACATGTTGGTTGCAGACTCGAAATCCCTAAACGAAATCTCACTCGTCATCCGAACAATCTGCAATAAGAAAAATATTGCAGCAACGTGGGTCAGAACCATTTAAAATGGAACTGGCAAGTGACACTATGGTGGACGCTTAGTGGAATAACTCTAATAACCTATATGCATATTTGGCTGGTGGAGTTCAAAGGCTATTTTGCATAAAGCCAGTTTTATCCTGTCACTTTATAAACAATCTCAACATCATAATTGGCAACACTGGTAAGTCCCAGTGAACCAAAATATGGCCCCTCCCTGGGTGCACTCTCAGGTAAAAACCCCCACATACTATGGTCCTAAGTATAGTGAAAACTATCTTAGGTGAAAACCCCCATAGACATGGTCCTGAATAGCTCACCCATCTAAGTGTACCCTCAGGTGAAAACCCCCACATAACATGGTCCTAAGTATAGTAGAAACTATCTTAGGTGAAAACCCCCATGAACATGGTCCTGAGTAGTCCACTATTGTTCACCTATCAAAATTTTATTTAAGAAATTGGAATGTTGGGATTCCTCCATTGATGTCCTTGATCAGCTGAAATCTTCCTTTGGAGTTCTTCACTTGGAGTCCTTCTCTTCACTTCCTTCAATTCCCTTTGTTCCTGGGTGGCCTTCCACAAGTGTGCTCTCAGGTGAAAACCCCCACGTACATGATCCTAAGTATAGTGGAAACTACCTTAGGTAAAAACCCTCATGGACATGGTCCTGAGTAGCCACTCAACATAAACCAAACAACCAATCCACCCAGGTGATTCATTAACTTAGTGAGGTGTACTCTCAGGTGAAAACCCCCACATACTATGATCCTAAGTATAGTAAAAACTATCTTAGGTGAAAACCCTCATAGACATGGTCCTGAGTAGACACTTAACAATTTTATAAAACTCTTCATCAATTGCATAGCATCAAAATTCTACTAAGTATTCATAGGTACCTAGACATATAGGTATAGGGAAAATTCTAAACATGTTTTGCATAGCAATATTACTAAGTCCTTCCCATGCTTAAGAAATAAACTACCCATGCATATAGAAAATACTTTGGAGATTTATGAATGTGCCACTTGCCTTTGCAGCAGGAAGAGCAGGAGTAGCAGTTGCAAAAGTCTTCGTTTCTCTCCGAATTTTCTAACACAAGAAACATGCCACAATTCAACACACAACAATACAATAAAAAAATAATATATGCATGAGATGCTATTTTGGAAACACAAGGTTTACATAAAGGTTTGGTTAAGGAATAAGTTGTATTTAACATATTTGTCAAGAAAAATTCCAAGAGTTATATAATAGCCCATTAATTGTGATTGAAACATAAAAAGGTTTAAAACACAATTTAAACTAAAGGTCCATAAAGTGGCATTTAAAGGTTTTAACACATCTTAATTGCATTAATATGTCTTTTAGTTTCTCTGGTCAAAAGTCATTATTTAGGATATTTTTCAAAAGAAAACATATAAAATCTTTTCTAGGATTTAAACTATAACAACAATACTTAATTTAAGCACATGATTTTTAAATCATAATAACAATGTTCAAAAATATTTTCTAACAGAGGATTCATATTACACATATTCTAAGGTTTCTAAAACTATTTTATTTGCAAAAAATGGATTTATAGAATTAAAGATATGCCAAAAATACTCAAATCATACATTCGAAATTTGAATATTTTGAACTATGTCAAAATTGAAAACTAACAGTTCTAAAATATTCTACATGTCAAGGGCTTTCCAAAAATATAATAATATTTAAATGTGGCTAAACATATAAAAAGTAATGACAAAAACAATATGCAGGGGCTTATCTGTAAAACTGCCATTTTAATTTAATTCAAAAAAAATCTTTTCCGCGCTGGCGCTGACGTGGCGCTGACGCGGCGCTGACTGTACGCTGACTGTGCGTACCGATTCGATTTAAAAAGAGATCTAATCTCGGCCGTACACGGGAGATCTGAAGGCTGGGAACAAAACAGAGCGGCTCGGCCGGCCGGAGTAGTCTCCGGTGACCTAACCGTGGCGGCGCCATTGCCGGCGACGCGCGTTCTCGGCGTTCTACGGCCTGCGGAGACGAGCACGACATACCGTGGTGCGTAGGAGACCGAGGCGGAGACGATGGCGAGGTTTCGGCGATCGGTGCTTCCTCGTCTCCCCGGAATCGCTCGTCGGAGTAGCGCTCGGCGGCGGTTCGCGTCGGGTGTGAACGGATGCGAAGATTGGCTGCGGGAAATAATACGAAACCTTGTCAAACAACTACGCAAGGATGAATCAAAGGGAGAGGGAGAGATGAGAGGGTCCGGGGTGGCCGGAGTTCGTCGTACGGCGAGGTTTTCACCGGCGGCAGTGGCGGGACGGCGGGGTCGTGTGTGGGCAGCCTAGGGGCTCTCGGGTGGTCGTGTCTGGGGCAAAATACGGAGGAGATCGAGGGCTATTTGTAGGAAGAAACGGCACTCAATTTGGGGTCTTAAAACTCCCGAATTCATCTCGATTAAATCGGCCGTTTCGGTCGTGGACGTGAGCGTGGTCTCCGGCCGTTTGAAGATGACGATGACGTGGCCCTGACGGATGGGGCCCACTCGTCAGTGAGGGGAGAGAGAGAGCGCGCGTGTTGGGCCGTTGGCGGGCTGGAAGAAGCTACGCGCGCGGCGGATAGCATTTGGGCTTCGGCCCAAATGGCTCGGGGGCCGGCCTCGTTTTTTATTATTATTATTTTTTTTCAAATGATTTTCTGATTTGAAACTTTTGAATTTGAAATAAATTCATAACTTTATCAAAATTTCTCAGAACAATTCATAAAAATACTTTTTGAAAAGCTTATTAAAAATAGAACTTTTTGGTAGTATTTTTGTCTAAAATAAAATTAAATAAAATGGAAATTTTTTATAAATTCAATATAACAATTTTATGGAAAATAAAAATCAATATAAACATATAAATAAAATCTAATTTAAACCTTATTTGATTTAAATGTCATGTTTAAAAATGATGATGATATGAATGCAAGGGTTAAAATTGGATTTCAAAACAAAATCTATATAGTTTCAAAAAGTTTTTGATTTTTCTAAATTTTCAAAATCTTGGGATGTTACAGACTACCACCCTTAAAAGAAATCTCGTCCTCGAGATTTGGGAAGGCTAGCAAAAGGTTGTGACTAGGATGTCTGGGTGGCTACCACCCTTAAAAGAAAACTTTGTTGGTAGTCAAACTTTAAACTGGATAACTGGTTTCGAACGTACCCTCCACCATATGGACATGGTTCACATATCCTTTATCGAAAGGGTTTGGCTTGGTAGTTTCTGCCTTCTTTGCTGGGCACTCACTTGCATAATGGCCCCTGTTCGTGCACTTGTAGCAAAGCACCTGGCTAATATCCTTCTGGTGTTCTAGATTTGGGCGGGGTTGTCCATGGTTATGACCAGTAGGTCCATTTCCCTTGTGGTCTCCATTGCTTCCATTAAATCCACCATTATGGTTATGATTATGATGTTAGTGGCTACTTCCTCCACTATGGTGGTTCCTTGGTTTATGTTCATGGTTGACATCATGAGAAAAGTGCTTCTTGAATGCAGGCTCAGAATGATGTTTCTTCATACTCAGCTTCCTCTTCCTGTTTTCAGCTTTCTTCAGGCTATCTTCAAGGGTGATGGCTTGATCTAGGAGGGCCTGATAGTTCGGAGCATAAGCGACCGTCAGTGGAATCTTCAGTTCGTCACTCAGTCCCTTGAGAAATTTTGCCTTCCTTTTTGCATCTGTGTCTATGTCCTCAGGAGCATAACGAGACAAGGCATAGAAGTCATCCATATACTCCTTAAGGGTCCTGTTTCCTTGCCTCAGGTTTCTGAACTCTTCTTGCTTCAAGTTCATAATGCCCGAGGAAATATGAGCATTGCGAAAACCTTCCTTGAAATTCTCCCAAGTCAGGGTATCCAGGGGGTGGGTGATTTGATAAGTTTCCCACCATTGGATTGCTGGTCCCTCCAACAGATGGCTAGTGAACCTCACCTTCTCAGCATCAGTGCATTCACAAGTCACCAGATCCTTTTGCACAGAACGCAACCAGTCATCTGCCACAATTGGCTCAGTTGCATTGGAGAACTTGTTAGGCCTATGCCTCAGAAATCTGGCAAGCCTGTCCACTTGGGGAGGTGGTGGCGGTGGCGGATTGTTGTTGTTATTGTTATTGTTGGTGGTTGCTGCAATGAACTGAGTCATCATAGTCATCAACTGGGCTTGGGCAGTCATCAGCTGCTGCATAGCATCATCGTTGTTGTTGTTCTCGGGAGCACGACGGGGAGGCATCTGTGGTTTAGCATAGATGAGAAAAAGAAAGACAGATCTAGGGAAAATATTCCTACCCATACAAGCAATTAACACACTCAACCACAACCATCAAATTAAGCATGTTTTTAAGAAAACCGAACTAATCGTTTTGGAACGAAGTACACCGAGATTACGGAAAACAATTATGATAATACTGCCATATCACAATTTGATAGGTCAATACATCACTTAAGATCTCGTTATTCTAATTAAAAAGGTGGTCTAATCTATCTCCTTCCTAAGTGCATCAAGTTCCTCCTCTATTTCCTTGAGTTCATCAAGGTACTTCTGGGTGTTGTGAAGTCTAAATCGAAGTCTTCCTCCAAGGTGTTTGATGGCTTCCCAAGCTGCACTTCTTGCTGAATCAAAGAATGATGTGTGGACTATTGTGTTGGTGAATATGCAGCAACCTTTGGTCTTGTGGTCATCTTCTTTGCTTTTGTATATATGGAGTTGCACCCACCAGTACTCTTGACCTTCACCTATGAAAGGAAAACCTTTGTATATTGCTTCTCCTTCATATCCCAAACTCTTCATGTTGTCCTTAAGTGCTCTTGGAAACTCAGTCTCACATTCCAAGGTCATAGTCATCACTGGTCCTTTCTTGATGGATTCAATGAGACTGGTCATCTAAAAACAAGAGAAGAATACTTAGAAAGGAAATAGTTAAGATAGTTACAAGAATGATGTTTAAAAGTTTTCTTAGTAGCAAACTTAATAAAAATAGATTTTCAATCCTATGGCCAAACCTATTTCTATCCAGACTTAGGGTTTCGAACCTACAGGCAACACAGTGCTCTGATACCATCTGTAAAGGACCTGCACTTAGAAAATGGCAAGTCCCTGTGTATAGTGCAAATCCCTGGATCGATTCGTTTGCACACACAGTTTACGATGTAATATCACAACAAGGTATCAATTTTATTACATCGATGATCCAGACTTAAAAATATTCGTTACAACTTGCATAGCACGAGGCTAGCTTTTGAAAGAGTAAAGCAGCGGAAATAAAATAACAGTGAGTCTCCATCTTCATGTTGCCACAGGCGAAAACATGTTGGTTGCAGACTCGAAATCCCTAAACGAAATCTCACTCGTCATCCGAACAATCTGCAATAAGAAAAATATTGCAGCAACGTGGGTCAGAACCATTTAAAATGGAACTGGCAAGTGACACTATGGTGGACGCTTAGTGGAATAACTCTAATAACCTATATGCATATTTGGCTGGTGGAGTTCAAAGGCTATTTTGCATAAAGCCAGTTTTATCCTGACACTTTATAAACAATCTCAACATCATAATTGGCAACACTGGTAAGTCCCAGTGAACCAAAATATGGCCCCTCCCTGGGTGCACTCTCAGGTAAAAACCCCCACATACTATGGTCCTAAGTATAGTGAAAACTATCTTAGGTGAAAACCCCCATAGACATGGTCCTGAATAGCTCACCCATCTAAGTGTACCCTCAGGTGAAAACCCCCACATAACATGGTCCTAAGTATAGTAGAAACTATCTTAGGTGAAAACCCCCATGAACATGGTCCTGAGTAGTCCACTATTGTTCACCTATCAAAATTTTATTTAAGAAATTGGAATGTTGGGATTCCTCCAGTGATGTCCTTGATCAGCTGAAATCTTCCTTTGGAGTTCTTCACTTGGAGTCCTTCTCTTCACTTCCTTCAATTCCCTTTGTTCCTGGGTGGCCTTCCACAAGTGTGCTCTCAGGTGAAAACCCCCACGTACATGATCCTAAGTATAGTGGAAACTACCTTAGGTAAAAACCCTCATGGACATGGTCCTGAGTAGCCACTCAACATAAACCAAACAACCAATCCACCCAGGTGATTCATTAACTTAGTGAGGTGTACTCTCAGGTGAAAACCCCCACATACTATGATCCTAAGTATAGTAAAAACTATCTTAGGTGAAAACCCTCATAGACATGGTCCTGAGTAGACACTTAACAATTTTATAAAACTCTTCATCAATTGCATAGCATCAAAATTCTACTAAGTATTCATAGGTACCTAGACATATAGGTATAGGGAAAATTCTAAACATGTTTTGCATAGCAATATTACTAAGTCCTTCCCATGCTTAAGAAATAAACTACCCATGCATATAGAAAATACTTTGGAGATTTATGAATGTGCCACTTGCCTTTGCAGCAGGAAGAGCAGGAGTAGCAGTTGCAAAAGTCTTCGTTTCTCTCCGAATTTTCTAACACAAGAAACATGCCACAATTCAACACACAACAATACAATAAAAAAAATATATGCATGAGATGCTATTTTGGAAACACAAGGTTTACATAAAGGTTTGGTTAAGGAATAAGTTGTATTTAACATATTTGTCAAGAAAAATTCCAAGAGTTATATAATAGCCCATTAATTGTGATTGAAACATAAAAAGGTTTAAAACACAATTTAAACTAAAGGTCCATAAAGTGGCATTTAAAGGTTTTAACACATCTTAATTGCATTAATATGTCATTTAGTTTCTCCGGTCAAAAGTCATTATTTAGGATATTTTTCAAAAGAAAACATATAAAATCTTTTCTAGGATTTAAACTATAACAACAATACTTAATTTAAGCACATGATTTTTAAATCATAATAACAATGTTCGAAAATATTTTCTAACAGAGGATTCATATTACACATATTCTAAGGTTTCTAAAACTATTTTATTTGCAAAAAATGGATTTATAGAATTAAAGATATGCCAAAAATACTCAAATCATACATTCGAAATTTGAATATTTTGAACTATGTCAAAATTGAAAACTAACAGTTCTAAAATATTCTACATGTCAAGGGCTTTCCAAAAATATAATAATATTTAAATGTGGCTAAACATATAAAAAGTAATGACAAAAACAATATGCAGGGGCTTATCTGTAAAACTGCCATTTTAATTTAATTCAAAAAAAATCTTTTCCGCGCTGGCGCTGACGTGGCGCTGACGCGGCGCTGACTGTACGCTGACTGTGCGTACTGATTCGATTTAAAAAGAGATCTAATCTCGGCCGTACACGGGAGATCTGAAGGCTGGGAACAAAACAGAGCGGCTCGGCCGGCCGGAGTAGTCACCGGTGACCTAACCGTGGCGGCGCCATTGCCGGCGACGCGCGTTCTCGGCGTTCTACGGCCTACGGAGACGAGCACGACATACCGTGGTGCGTAGGAGACCGAGGCGGAGACGATGGCGAGGTTTCGGCGATCGGTGCTTCCTCGTCTCCCCGGAATCGCTCGTCGGAGTAGCGCGCGGCGGCGGTTCGCGTCGGGTGTGCACGGATGCGAAGATTGGCTGCGGGAAATAATACGAAACCTTGTCAAACAACTACGCAAGGATGAATCAAAGGGAGAGGGAGAGATGAGAGGGTCCGGGGTGGCCGGAGTTCGTCGTACGGCGAGGTTTTCACCGGCGGCAGTGGCGGGACGGCGGGGTCGTGTGTGGGCAGCCTAGGGGCTCTCGGGTGGTCGTGTCTGGGGCAAAATACGGAGGAGATCGAGGGCTATTTGTAGGAAGAAACGGCACTCAATTTGGGGTCTTAAAACTCCCGAATTCATCTCGATTAAATCGGCCGTTTCGGTCGTGGACGTGAGCGTGGTCTCCGGCCGTTTGAAGAAGACGATGACGTGGCCCTGACGGATGGGGCCCACTCGTCAGTGAGGGGAGAGAGAGAGCGCGCGTGTTGGGCCGTTGGCGGGCTGGAAGAAGCTACGCGCGCGGCGGATAGCATTTGGGCTTCGGCCCAAATGGCTCGGGGGCTGGCCTCGTTTTTTATTATTATTATTTTTTTTCAAATGATTTTCTGATTTGAAACTTTTGAATTTGAAATAAATTCATAACTTTATCAAAATTTCTCAGAACAATTCATAAAAATACTTTTTGAAAAGCTTATTAAAAATAGAACTTTTTGGTAGTATTTTTGTCTAAAATAAAATTAAATAAAATGGAATTTTTTTATAAATTCAATATAACAATTTTATGGAAAATAAAAATCAATATAAACATATAAATAAAATCTAATTTAAACCTTATTTGATTTAAATGTCATGTTTAAAAATGATGATGATATGAATGCAAGGGTTAAAATTGGATTTCAAAACAAAATCTATATAGTTTCAAAAAGTTTTTGATTTTTCTAAATTTTCAAAATCTTGGGATGTTACACCCCAGCACAGGGGAGCGCCTGTTGCTGACGGCAACCCACCAGGCCTCAGGCTGGATTGATGAGCTCAAGGACTACTTGGTGAAAGGAATCCTCCCTGAAGAGGACGCTGACGCAGAGCGAATCGCTCGACAGGCGAAATCCTACTGCATCCTCGAGGGAAACCTCTACCGCAAGCGCCCAAATGGCGTCGCGCTCAAGTGCGTCCCTCCTGAGGAAGGCCGAGAGCTGATCAAGGACATCCACAGCGGGGAGTGCGGCCACCACTCATGTGCGCGCACCATCGCAGGCAAGGTCTTCAGGAGCGGCTTTTACTGGCCTCAAGTGCTTCAAGATGCGGTCGCCACTGTGCAAACCTGCGACGCCTGCCAATTCCACGCCAAGCAAATTCATCAGCCGGCGCTGGGGCTACAAACCATCCCGCTCTCCTGGCCGTTTGCGGTCTGGGGGCTGGACATCTTGGGCCCCTTCCCAAGGTCGCAGGGGGGCTATCGCTTCCTCTTCGTGGCCATCGACAAGTTCACCAAGTGGACCGAAGTTGAGCCAGTACGCACCATACCAGCGGGGGCCGCGGTGAAATTCATCAGGAGCTTGGTCTGCTGCTTCGGCGTGCCCAACCGCATCATCACTGACAACGGCTCGCAATTCACCAGCGGCATCTTCCGGGCCTACTGCGACAAGCTTGGCGTCAAGGTCTGCTTCGCCTCGGTGGCTCACCCACGCAGCAACGGTCAAGCCGAGCGAGCAAACGCAGAGGTCCTCAAGGGCCTCAAGACCAGGAGCTTCAACATCCTCAAGGGCCACGGCAAGGGCTGGATCGACGAGCTCCCTTCGGTGCTCTGGTCCATACGCACAACTTCCTCAAGGCCTACAGGCGAGACGCCCTTCGCCCTGGTCTACGGAGCTGAGGCAGTCCTTCCTGCGGAAATCAAGCATGGGTCACCACGGGTCCTTGCCTTCAATGAAGACACCCAAGAGGACCTTCACAACGACGACCTGCTGTTCCTCGACGGACGGCGCCGTCGGGCCGCCCTCAGGGTGGCGGGGTACCAGCAAGACCTGCGACGCTACCACAGCCGCCATGTGCGCTCACACACCCTTGAGGCAGGCGACCTCGTCCTCAGGCGAATCCTCTCCAGGGAAGGCCTCCACAAGCTCTCACCGATGTGGGAAGGCCCCTACAGGGTCTCCCACGTCGCCAGGCCTGGCGCGGTACGCCTCGAGACCGAAGACGGCATCCCCGTCAAGAACCCGTGGAACATCGCGCACCTGCGCAAGTTCTACCCGTGATCATTGTCACGTCAAGACATCAGGCTGAAGAGGCAGCTTACGGCTCCACCTCCAAGCATTTTTTGTCTCTAGAGGTTAAAAGCTCACGGCTTAAACCTCCAAGCCCCAAAGGCTTCTCTCGAGGGTCAGCCCTCCGAGCTCTCCTGCAGATGAGCCCCCGCAGGCCGCAGTGAACCTCTGCCACTAATGGGTGGTCCCCATGCCTCGACATGGAAGGAACGTTAGCTTGGCAAACCCAAGTGTAATGAACCGATTTTCGTTCCAAGAGAACTCTGCGCTCAGGCGCCATTTTCGTTCCTAAGTGAACTATGCGCTGCGGCGCCGCTATGTAATATTTTGGTGGTGAGTTTTATTCCAGCATTATTTTCTTTGTTGAAAATGGGCACTTATATCTCTCCACATGCGCACCTCGCGAGCGGGGGCTGAGTACGGTGCCAGTGCCTCAAATGACACACCAGCAGCACTGCAAAACCCAAGGATCTGAGCTCTGGCTGGAGGGCAGGCCCTCACAAACACGCCATCTCTACAAAGGACCTTGGTACTCTCTCTCCTCGCAAGGAACGCCTGAGGGGACCTATAAGCGCGCATTAGTCCCTTGTACCGTGCACAAGCGTTTGGGTTTGCCCCTCTAACATCTACAGAGAACAAGCGTCTCTACAAGCCTGAGGAGGCAGCAGGGAAAATCCCTTGAAGAGGACCTCCTCGCCAGGCTAAAAAACCTCTACAGGGCAAAAGCCTCGCGAAGCTAAGTCCCCTGCTCACAGCAAGAGAATCCTTGCATTTCGCCCACGAGCACTCTGCGTCCCTCGAGTGGTCCTTTCCCTCACTCTCCATGGGCTGCTTGCGCGTCAAAGGGGAGCCCTCAGCATCGCGCCTCGAGGGTTCTTACCTCTCTAAGCCTTAAACTCCCCCCGGCCTTGCCGAGTCATTGCTCGAGCATACCGCAGCGGCGGAGTCATAGCGCGAAGAGAAGGGGCCGGCAACGCAGAGCGAAAAAGACATGGAGTGGAAGTAGAGGCTCCTCGAGGGAAGCACACACAGACTTAGCGACACATGCTTAAAATGAGAAGTATATTACAGACTGAACAGCAAAAGTCTTTAAGGTAAACATCCCTACAGCGCTGCAAGCGCACTAAACCGCAGGAGAGGATCTCAGGAGTAAGTTAGGCAGCGGCCTCGTCGTCGTCTTGGCCGGATCCCTCCTCTTCAAGCTCGCTCCCCTCGTCGTCGTCCTCGTCCTCCGCCGCGGCCCGCTTAAAGCGGCTGCAGAAGTCGACCACTTGGTCTCGGACGGAGTTGGAGGCTTTCCACCGTTCCTCCCCCTCGAGGGGCTCGGTCACCGTCGCAAGGTCGAACCCGGGCTGGAGGTGCACGAGGTTGGAGAAGATGCGGTCCACCGCCACCGCCAGGAGCGCCGTGAAGAGCTGCCCGAAGTACAAGAGGTAGGTGGCGGCGTCGGCGTGGCCTTGAGCCGGGACAGACGGCGCTTCTGCTCCCAGCTTCGCAGCAAGCTCGCGGCCCCGGCCCGCCAGGGTCAGGAACATGCGCTCCCGCTGCTGCGACAACACCTGCGCCGCCTTCGCGCTCTCAGCGGCCTCCACCGCCTTCTCCACGGCAGGACCCACCTGCTGGTTCATCTCCTCCATGTCGGCCATGAGGGAGGCGAGGTCTTGCTCTGTGCGCTTGCGGGCCTCCTCAGCGACGCGGCGGCGATCCGCCTCGCGCTTCACCTTGGAGACGAGAGTGGCGTTCATGTCTTCGAGCTGGTGGATCCGGGCGCCGCTCTCGCCAAGCCTCTTCTTGAAGCGGGTCTCCTGCTTGGTGAATTTGTCGGCGTAGTCCCGAGAGACGGTGGCGCGGTACGCCTTCTCCCGAGCCTGGAACTCCGCCTCGGCCTCCGCCTTCTGCTCGGCGAACCTCTTGTTGAAGCGCTCCACATGCCCCTTGTGGGTAGCCACTTCGCGTTCGTACTTGACGAGAGCCGCGGCCAGGCTCTCTTCGCGGGCCTCGAGGGCAGCACGCTGCCCCGACAGCTCCTGCTCCCGCAGAGCCAGCTGCTCATCGCGGCGGCGCACATCCTCCTCGCGCTCGCCCAGGCTCCGTCCCCTGGCCTCCAAGCTCGCGCGAATCTCGTCCAGGGCGGACCGCACCGTCGCGGAGTCAGCCAGGATCTTCTTCTCGAGCTCGACGAGCTCGCTGCGCTTGGCCGCCAAGGAGTGCTCCACGGCCTCCCGCTCGGCCCTGGCTGCGGCTAGGTCCTCTGCCGCTGCCCGGCGCTCGGCCTTCAAGGGCTGCAGGAGCTCCTCGGCGTCCCGCGCAGCGCCCTCGCGGACCTCCTCGACGAAGCGCACCGCCTCCTCGCGCTCCGCCTGCAGAGCCTGGTCGCTCTGCCTGCGGGCCTCCACAGCCGCGTGGAGAGCGGCCCAGGCCCCCGCAAGCTCGTCCCGCTGCTGGGCGAGCTTCCCGTCCTCGAGAGCGAGGTGGGCCTCCAGGCCCTCCAGCGACTCTCTCACCAGGCGGAAGGCGACATCGCGTCGCCCCCTACTCCAGTCCCAGCCGCTGAGAGATAGGGCCTGGGACGTCTTGCGTGGCGCGGAGGGCCCGGCGCCGGTGTCGAGCTTGGGGGAAGGGGCCTCCGCGTGGGCCTGGGGGCTTGGAGGCAAATCCTCCGCCTCGGCGCCTGTGCCCTGCGCCTCGGTGTCGCCTCGCTCAGGCGGCACCTCCTCAGTTGCTTCCGGGGCAGAGGAGGTCTGCCCCGTCACCGTAGGCTCCTCCACCCTAGCGGATGGCGGGGATGGCGGAATATCCTCCCCGCTGGCCCCAGGCGCGCTCGGGGCCGACGCAGCGCCAGCCGCTGCTTCAGGTTGCGCCGGAGGGGTTGCCGCGCGGGGCGGAGTTGGCACCCTCTCCGGCTGTTCCTCCATGTGCTCCTCCTCTGGAGGCGGCTCAGGCGCCTCCGCCTGACGCATGTCCACCTGAGGGCCTGCAGAGGCCTCCTCCTCAGGCCTCGCGGCCTCATCTGCCGCGGCCTCGCCCGCTTCGGCCTCGGGGACGGCTTTCTTCACGTCCGCAGCCTTGCGAAGCCTGCGGCGCTTCGCGGGCGCTGGGTCGCTGGCGTGAGACGAGGAGACCGGTCAGGGGAGGAGACAGACAGAAAACCGAAGGAAAACAACAGAACCCAAGAGCACTTACTTAGACTTCTTCGCGCGGGTGTCGTAACACGCCATACCAGACGTGCGCCATGAGGGCGCGGTCCGGCCTCCTGACCCCCCAGGAGCCGCCTCAGCCTTCCTCTTGAGGGAGGCGCTCGGGGGCTCCCCGACAGGCCTATCATGGGCCGCCTTGGTCCGAGGCTCTCTGCGCCCAGCCTCGGCCTTCTCGCCGTCGCTGGACGAAAGCTCGTAGACCTCCGCGGTGGGTGGCACGGCTTGAGACGGGCACGCCCCGCCGGCAGAGGGCACCGCCTCCGCCTCCGCGTCACCGTGCTCCGCGTCGCCGTGCTCCGCCTCTGACGCGTATGGAGACTCGGCAGCGTCCCCGTCCTTCGCCACGGGCATTGGCCCCTCCAGCTCTTCCTCCTCTCCCGCCAGGCCCAGCGCGGTGAATGTGGGCATCTGCGCCAGGGTGACCCGGCGCTGGTCCGGAACCTGGTACAGAGGCCTTATCGCCACAGGGACCGCCGCGGGCACGTCGGGGTTGACGAAGAGGCCGCCCATGATGGTGGCGACGACGGCGGGGCGGTGGTCGCAGGGGTGGAGCCGCATCGAGTCCATGAGCCCTGAGTACGCCCACATCGGCTTCTTGTGCGCCTGAAGGGGGGCGATGCGGCACCTCACGAACTCCTCCGCCACCATTTGGCCGGTGAGGCCGTGCTCCCGGAGCATCCTCAAGTGGCCCACGAGGCCCGCTACCTGCGGGCCCTCGAGAGCCCGCTTGCCCCAGTGGGTGTTCTTCACGGGCGGCGCTTCGGGGACGTCGAGGAGGGAGCTCTGCGACGGGACGCCGATGAGGAACCACTTCTGCCTGAAGTCGTCCACCTTCTTCGACACCGCCGTCACGGGCCTCTCGCCGCTCCAGGACATGGGGATGTAGATATCCCCCATGCCGTCCGCGATACGAAAAGACACGCAGCCCGTCCGCTCGGCCTTCGCGGTGTTCCGGAGCGCGTAGAAGCTCCTGAAGAGGGCCACCGATGGCCTCACCCCCAAATAAGACTCACACAGGAAGGCGAAGATGGAGAGGATGAGAATGGAGTTGGGGTGAAGGTGCAGGAGGTGGATCTGATAGAACTCTAAAACGGCCTCGAAGAATGGCGAGTACGGAGGCACCAGCCCTGCGAAGAGGGTCTGGAGGAAGATAGGGTAAAAACCCGCTGGGAGACGGCCGAACCTCGCGGCCCGGATGGCCGAGGCGCCGTGCTCGTTGCTCTTTCCGGCGACCAGGTGCTGGATCTTGTCCAGCGCGGCCGCATCGACGCGCGTCCCGATCAGGGCGGGGCCGAGCGTCTCCTCCTTCTGCGCATCCTGGCGGGCCGAGGTCATCTCCGCCTTGCCTTTGGTTCCCCCCATTGGTGGAGCAAGACGGAGGCGAAGGAGAGCAAAGGAAAGGAAAATGCGCGCCGGAGAGAGAAAGAGTTCGCCGGAGAGGAGGGCTAAGAGCTCGAGAGTTGGAAAATGGAGGCGCAGAGTGGGTAGCAATGACTGCGATTCGGACCGGCGCGCAGCTTTATACCGCCGTCGGGCAGTTACCAAGGCGCGGTCGTGGTGATCGTGGTGGGGCCCCCCACTACGCACGTTCCTACCGGAGAAACCGAGTCGCCGCAAGTTCATCTCCAAGTGACGCGTGTCGCGGGCAGGCCGGGCGTTTTGGACCCGCGACGCTTCGTCTGGGCCCGGTGGGCCACGCCGTGCCCGTCACGGGCCCGGGGGCTACTGTCGGCCCAGTGGATTCTAGGGTGTGCAGAGCCCACTCTACACGGCCCTCACACGCGCCGATGCCGACGAAACGACTAAGGACCAAGCAGGAGACTGAGGAGACCCTCGAGGGGAGAGCACCCTTGTGGGGACTTGAGGAGGCAGCGAAGCGCCTGAAGGGGCTCCCCCTGAGGCCGCCTCCCGGCAAGGCTTTCCTCCCTTGAAGAGAAGTCAACACAACTCCCTCGGCAGGGCCTCCCGGGCCCTGCGGGGATACTTCGCCCCGAAGGAATCGCTGCAGAGCGCACATGGCCTCTGCAGCAGCCGCAGAGTGACGCGCGCGTCTGCGCGCGATGACGACGGCGCCGCAGTTGCCGTTCTGGTGATAAAAGGAGTCAACAAAGCACTGTGTCCCCTGCGCCGCCACCAAGGCGTTCCTCTTTGGTGATAAAGCGGGTAGCCGGCGCAACGCTCCAACGGCGACGTCACCGTTGGCGCCCCCACGGCCTCTTCAGCACCAGCTGTCCGCTCTGCAAAGACAAAAGCTGCCCTGCCACGGAGGCAGACTTTGCGACCATGGACCAAGTCCATGGACACCCGAGCAGCGGTGCACCCCGCTCCTCCGCTTCGTCGCCATGTGGGAACCCTTCCGCTGCGCAGGACGCAGGGATGAGGCCCGGGGCGCCTATATAAGGAGCAGGAGCGCCACCGTAGAGAGGGGATCGAAAAGCGAACCACTTACTCGCGTAAAACCCCACCATAGCCTAGCCGAGCTTAGCGAGCTCGAGGAGGAAGAAGAGCTCGTCCTTCCCCCTCCAAGCTCCGCATAGCCGTGCAGGAGCCCACGGCAAGCTCATTGTACTGTTCGTACCGCAGTGCAATACAGACAAGCAGGAGTAGCGGTTTTACCTCCTCCTGAGGGCCGCGAACCTGGGTACGGGCTGGTGTCTATCTCTGGCGTGACAGTTCTTCTCCAGGCCCGGCGAGCACCGTCGTCGTGCCTCTCGAGAGTCGTCAGACCTTCGCGTTCAGTCCCCTTCACGAACTTCTCCCCCGAGAGTGATTATCCCTGTTCCGTGGGAATCACACCTCGACAGAGGGTACGATGGAGCGCGACGGAGCAGGGCACGTGGTTGCGATGTCGACGAGGTGGTGGAGGCGGTCCAACCACTGGTCGTGTGCCTCGGCACTTGGCCGGTAGCGGAGGAGCTCCTGGGCCATGAGCAGCGCGGTGTGCGGGGCGGGCTCGTGGTGCTCCCGCGTGGACACGCTCTGGCGCCGGGACGGGTGCGAGGACTCAGCGTCCTCACGGCGCTCAGAGAGGTCCTCGTCGTCGCGCTGGTCTCCGCCGCGGTGCTCCTCGCTCTCTGGCTCCTCCACGCGCGGGCCGGTGCCAGCGCGCTCGGCCGCGCGGGGGCGACCACGGCGGCCACGGGTGGGAGCAGTGCCAGGCTCGGTGTGAGCTCTCTCAGAGGCACGCCGG
Organism: Poa annua; assembly: GCA_026929855.1. NCBI lineage: Eukaryota > Viridiplantae > Streptophyta > Magnoliopsida > Poales > Poaceae > Poa > Poa annua. The sequence continues at coordinate 62,731,323 of CM049434.1, forward strand.
TTGGCGCGCGTCGCGTGGGTGTCCGTCATGGCGCGGAGCTCGGAGGTCGAAGACGCGCCTCAGCCCCCTACCTGGCGCGCCAAATGTCGGAGAGTGACTCCCACGGAACAGGGATAGCTATGCCCTGAAGAGAGGTTCGAAGGGGGGACTGAACGCGGAGGTCAAACGACCCTCGAGAGGCACGACGACGGTGCTCGCCGGGCCTGGAGAGAGAGAATCACGACAGAGAAGGACACCGGCCCGTACCCAGGTTCACGGCCCTCAGGAGGAGGTAACACCGCTACTCCTGCTTGTCTGTATTGCACTGTGAAGGTTACAGGACAATGAGCTTGCCGAGGGCTCTCTTGAGGCAGTTTAGTGCTTGGAGAGGGACACAATGGTCGTCTTCCTCCTCCAGCAGTTGGCTATTCTATGCGTTTGGCTAAGGCTCCCTCGGTCTAGGAAGCAATCAGCCGACTGGAGATCAATCCCTCCTTATGGTGGAGCTCCTGCTCCTTTTATAGGCGCCCCGGGCTTCATCCTCGTGCTGGTGGGTTCCCACAGGCCAGCGGCGCGAAGGAGCGGGAGTCCACCGCGGCTCATTCGTCCATGGACGCGGTCCATCCGTGCTAAAGTTGCGCGCCGTGGCCGACAGGCTGCAGACGGTGTAGAGCGGCTCGCAGGCGCGGCAGAGGTCGTGGTGGAGCCCACGGTGACGATCTTCTTGGAGCGTTGCGCCGTCCAGCCGCTTTATCACCAAAGAGGAAAGTCCTGGCTGTCCTGGCGCAGGCGGCGCGGCTTTGTTGACTCCTTTATCATCAGAATGGCAGCTGGGATGCTCGCGTCACCCTGCGGCTGCTGCAGGGGCCATGTGTGCCCTGCAGCGCTTGCTTAGCCGCGAAGTGTCTCCACAGAGCCGTGGTGGCCTGTGGAGAGGTTTCCTTCCGACCTTTCTCCAGGCATGTCAAGCCTTGGGGAGTCTCTTGAAGCGCGGGGTCCTCTTCAGGCCCTGACTTCCTCTTCAGGCCCTCAAGAGGAGAAGTCTCTCGAGGGTCTCTCCAAGCAGTAGCTTGGTCCTTAGTCGTTTTGTCGAATCTGTCGCGGGCGAGGCCTGTACGGAGTGGGCTATGCACACCCCGGTCCTCATTGGGCCGACATACAGGAGCATTAGTATAAAAAATTCAGCTAGCTAAATATCCGATAATTTTGCACCAATGATTTTCCTCGATCTTTCTAACATGCAAATTTGCCAGTGTCAAAATAAAAAAGGTGGATGGCTTATTCATCTATGCATCAAAACGTTAAAATAGGATAAAACTTTGCACTGTTCTATTATACCGCTCTTGAATAAATAAATAACTGATTGCACAACTGCGGAGCTCTATGGTAAAGAATGCAAAAAAGTGTCGAAAATGTACACCACTGAAATCAATAATCTATCTATGCTAAAGAGGCAAAATAGTTAGTAAGTTAGAGGCAGGCAGAAATGCTATTCAACAAACATTACTAATCCCTTATAAATCAAAGTACTATTCACAAGAAGTACAAATCATATACCACTCACACTAATAAAAAAAGGTTATTGGAAAGGGCGGTCTATTTTAAGCAACAAAACTAAGTAGGGTGGAATGTTAACTGTTGTGCATTGTTCTTAGTAATTCATAGAGTTTTTCTTATAGCAGATAAATTCTTCATAAACAGGGAGGCAAATTATCTTCAACACCGGTCAATAGCATTAAAGCTCTAAATACATCTATTAATGAAACGACTCATAATTTACTTCCTCGCCAGAGATTGACAATGTCAAGTTACTCATTAAACCGGAGGAATCATTCATATTCATGAGGAGCATGAGAATCTAATAGAAAAGAAAAAACATCCAAAAGCAAGTGAGTGCATGCTCTTACAAACAAAGGTGCATCACAATTACCCTGCTCCCAAAATTAGTGATCGCTCAGAATCAATTCTATGGGATATCACACAGTTTCACAATTATCTCGAACGTTGTTCTTATCAGTGAAATAGGAAGAAAATAACAAACTAAAAGAGCACCTAGATTGTTTAATTTTGAAGGTTGATATTGGCGTAGTAGCACCTGCACAGAGAATATAGCATAGAGATACTTTATATGGGCAGCGAGAGATATTTATATGGGCATCATCGATAGCATAGTCGGTGAAAAAAAACATGAAAGCATCTAAGTAGGAATCACATATAGTGTTACAATTTCAGGAGATAAATCTTGGCTGGCATCCAAAGAAGAGTGCACGTGAGTGGTACACCACGAGATATTACACAACTGGTACCGCACCTTTACTTATTGCACAAAGCTTTGCTAGCCACCATGCAAAGCATACAAACTACGGATCATGTGTTTTCCCGGAATACACCTTGTACCAAATATAGCCTATCAGGCTGAATGAACTGAATTCACCCAAGAACATGGCAAACAGCTCGTCTGGTTAGTTGCTTCCCAAATTACTCGTAAGCTGGACCTCATAGGAGCCGGCTTTCTTACAACAGCGGTAGGAAAGGATACTGTAATGTATTATCCTTTCAGCTACCTTTCTTTTCTTCATAGCACGACCGTCGATGCTAAAATCTTAACGTATGAACATACCACTAATCTCCCAACAACTATAATTGCTCCAGCAGCTCGAAACTTTTTGAGTGTCAAAACAATCCTTTCTTCTACTCATGGTCAAAGCCGACACAAACACTTCAGAACAAAGACTTCAGTAAGACTTCAGAACGCGAGTGTCTATCGTCATCCTAAAGACCAACCATACTTGGCACACAAAATGCATAGCACGCATGCTGAATCAAAATGAAGCTATAAGCCAAGGTTTTAACCTGAATTATTAAACTTTGCAGCTGTAAGATGCTTCCAGTAAGATTCAGTATAATGGTAATCCAATCCTTCCATCCTTTGTCATCAACCAACCGTGTATGAGGTACACTTCTGAACAAACCTGTAATGCAAGTCAAGTAACTGCATTAAAGATCATGCCTTTTAATCAACGACACAGCAGGCCTACTCAGAGATCAAGCTACATGGTTGTCTCAGTTCGAGTGATAAATTTGCTCAGAAATTTGAAAAGAAGTGTATACAATAGACTGATAAAAGGCGCGAGTGAAAATAGGAGAAAGAGGATGCTGGTAACATGAAATCGACAATACAATCTGTAAGAAGCAACTGACATGAGCCAAAGATCTGAACCTGGCAGCAACCCATGTAAAAAAAACGATTAGTACAAAATTATTTTAGTTTACATGCTGTAGAATCTATATGCATTACATTATGCATCTTGTCATATTAATTTCCACAGAAAGAATCAACACACTAACACACAATTTCTAGGAAATTACAATGGAATTCAACCAATGGCTCTAAAAAAAATAGAACTGTAGGTATAAATGATGTCTGTGTGCATGTTTGATTCAAAGAAGTAAAACACAACAGAACATCTCTGCATTTTTTATGCCCTTGCATGGTTCAGAATTTAACAATACAGTTAAGGCAACCGCTTAGGCAAACATGAGAAACTGGACACCAAAATTTCAAAAAATGAACCAACCGACTCGAAAGACAAAAAACCATACCATTAGGCAGGTGAAAATAGCACACATGGCGGTCTTTTGCGGCCATTCAAGAAAAAAGTGGGCTAACAACAGCAAGCAACATCATAGTAACATATCAGTGCAAGTTCATCCTTTTCATAAGTCGGACCAAGGGAGTGAGGTAAACCATATAATCTCCGCTAGAGAATTATGTTCAAGTCGTAATTATCATATAATGGAAAGGGCGGGCACCATGCTAGGCCACTCATTATGCTTTTACAGAGAAGACGAAAGAAACCAAGACGAAAGAAACCAAGACTATTATGCTTTTACAGAGAAGACGAAAGAAACCAAGACAAAAACTTAATTGACTTATTTGGTTAAGGTCTAGGAATAAAGCACCAATGCAAGAAATGAGTACATGATCTTTCCTTGGGAAATAATAAAAAGCACAACATTTCCTAGAAAATACATTGGAAATCAACCAATGCCTTTTAAAAAATAAGAACAGTAGATATAAATGATACCCATATGCACGTTTGATTAAAAAACGTAAAACAAAACAAATCAACTCTGCATTCTTTATGCCGTACAGAATTTAGCAATGCAGCTAAGGCAACCGCTTAGGCAACCTTGAAAAGCTGGACACCATAATTTTTTAAATGAACTAACCGACCCAAAAGACAATAAACCAATGAAGAAACACCATTAGGCGCTTGAAAATAGCACACGCCACCGCCTTTTGCGGTTATTGAAGAAAAAAGTGTGCTAACACAGAACAGCAAGCAACACCATAGTAACATATCAGTGCAAGAAACACAGTAGGCAACATAAAGAACCTTGAAACTACATCCATCTCTATGCGTAGGCAACCGATAGGAAAACAAAAAAAGTTTCTAATTGGACAGCCCAAGGAATTTTAAAACTGCATCCATCCATACCTATCAACCTATCAGATCATGGATTCCTTCTGCAACACATGCATGTCAGTATCCTTCCAGAGGTAGCTAATTAACACTTCTGTCCTAACTTATGAACCTATCAAACCATGCATTCCTTTCACAAAATACATGTGTGGCGGCATCCAGCCAGAGGTAGCCAACAAACCACGTCAACACCTAGGCCATAGAAAAGATTTATCTTTTCAGATTACTATTATTATAGATGTATAGACGCATACTTCTATTAAGCTAGATGTGAACCTAAAGAACATAACAGCAAAATCTACCTCTAAATATAGATAGCAATCAGCGCTACCAAAATCAAACTGGACACACAAAGGAACTTTAAAACTGCATTGCCTGTCCCAGCCTCCCATAATCTTGAATACAGCCCTTGAATTCCTATAAAAGCAGAAACATGTTTAGGCACCTAATTTCTACCAAGTAATAAGGTCAAGAATCAAACAAAGTGTCAAATGAATTACTTCGCCAAGGTGATCACCAAGAACTTCCTGGGAGATCCTCTTGTCGTAAAACATACGGCTGCACAAATGAAACAGAGGCATTAGTCATAAAATATAACAGCAGTACAAAAAGTAAGAACGGTAACCCAATGATACAGATTAATTAGATGTAACCAACCAATTCCTAGAGATTCATGTTGAAACAAAAGCATATGCTTGCACAGACAATGACATACCATATATCAACAATACTACAACATACACAACAATTCAACTAAATCAGTCATGTCATACAACAACTATGCAATGGGATTATAATTCGACAGTTCACTTGTTATCTCAATGTTAAACAAAGGTGAAGAAACAATCAAAAGAGTGATGAACATAGTATCGTTTTCTTTAAATGCATATATTTACATAGTTTGAAATCTATGATTTAACATGCACAACAGCTAATCCCGGTCAGTTAAAAAGCTAAAAAGCTAAGTCATCTAAGCAAGATGGTTTACTGAATCATACGATGCTACTACTTCTAAATTTATGTCAGGAATAAATATTAATGATACCTGGAGATAAAAAAAGTCATCGAATATAAGCCTTCGACCAGCAAAATCAGCTGCATCTCGATTCTTAGGTTTGTGAATCCCCATGTAAGCCTAAAATCAACCACAAATGGTATTTAGGAATGAGGACAGACAGAAGGTTACGAAAAAACACTCCCATCTCAACTGAATAGCCCATTACTTACATTCCATGAATTATTCTAGCATTAGCAACAACTTCACTCCCTACTCAAAAGGTTACAAAAAAACACTGAAATCAACTGGGTAGGAGATTTTGTTCTTTCTACGATGTGGTACCTTTTGGTTTAGCTCTAGCACCGGAAGTGCCGTTCTCAGTTTGCTTAGGCTGCTGCACCACTCCAGTGCTGCCATTGGAGATCTTCTTCTCCTGAGAAAAGGGAATCTTCTTTTCGTGAGAAAAGGATAATAAGTGTGATGCATCAGTGATGCAAATTTTGACAAATCTTGAACTGGTCATAGATATTTCTTTCATACTTCATAAACACGAATTTGTTTGTGAATCAGGTATATCCTCTCCTAGTGCTGAGCTGTGACAAGCAGAGAACAGCATCTACACAAAGCATACAGGCAATATGATGAACACTACACACAGAAATCGCTGCCTGTCACAGCTCAGCCACTCCATTAAGTGTCAAACGCTTAATTTCAAGTAGAACCGTGACATGAAGGAGCACAAAAAGTGACGAAGACCAGACATCGCAAAACCCCAATACAAACAAAGATCGACATCAAGGACGGAACCATACAAAGCTACAAAAGGATGGACATCATTCATGGGTAAGAGGAATAGCAGCCAGCACAGCAAACCTGATTCACTACATGGACAGGGACAGGGACAGGGACGGGGACAGGGATACCACCGCCTTCACTCTCCTTCACGTGATCGGCTGAAGGCAAGAATACCTCCTAAATCAAAAACAAACAAAACAAATCAGCACCAATCACTCATCCCACCTCCCAATCCGCCAGAAGCAGAAACAGGCATGGACGAAAGAATTAGAGGTGGAGACGAACGGGAAACAGTGCCGCACCTGTCGGCGCCGCTCATCGGTGCTCACGTAGCCTGCGTCGCGGACCAATCAGAGAAGCAGAAGGAGACGGTTAATAATAATTCAGAAGGAGAAGAAGAAACAGGGAGTAATCGGAGAGAAGGAGCCGCCCAGATCCACCGGAGGCGCGCGCATCCGCATTCGCTTGAAGCAGTCCCCAATCGGAGGCGGAGGGCGGGACGTACCGGCGGGGGCGCGGTCGAAGAGGAAGGCGAGGGGCACGAGCAGGGAGCAGAGGACGAGCGCCAGCAGCACCGCGTGCGGGCCCCTCCGCCTCTGCGACGGTGTGGGCTTCATCGGCTCCTCCGGGTCCTCCGGTTCGCGGCGCCGGCTCTGCGGATCATCGCACGGGAAAGAGAGAGAGAGAAGATGTAGAGGAGAGAGGCACACCTGGCGCGATGAAAAGCTCGGGGGAGAGGAGCATCCAGCGGCGGCGACATCTCGATGGAGATGCGGCGAGCTTGTGAGGGGATTGGAGGAGGAGCTCGGTCGGAGTAGAGGTGCGGCATGAGGGGTGGAGATCCGGACGGCGGAGGAGAAGAACGGCGACGGCGGGTGGCGGCGGCGACGGAAGAAGGAAGCGGATTCATGGAGAGGCGCGAGGGAATGGCAGCTAGGTTTCCGGGGGTGGGCGCACGCGAGGGGAAGGTGGGGACTGGGGAAGGCGCGGGTGGCTCTCCTCCACTCATTTCTCCCGCATGTCAAGTTACACACGAATCCTAACCCGCATAGAGGCTGACTGGTGGGCCGAAAAATTGGGCGACGAAGTCAACGCGCGAATGGACGGTCGTGATCGCACCGCGGTGAAGATCGGACGGCTCACAGCTCCAAATCACTGGGAGGGCGCGGTGACCACCCACCGTTCTATTCTTTAGATTCAGAGATATATTGCCATGCAACTTTCATCTTACATTACATGACTTGTTATCATTCATCATTTATATATTGCTTTGCATGATTCTTTACAGCTAATGTGTGGTTTTACCCATGTTACGCTAGATCATTGAATATCCAGCTACACTGGAAGAGGCACCGTTTCATACATTATGTTTTATTCATCATGAGATATTTGTACCAAAAAGTGTGTTGTCATATTATCATATTAGCATGTTTGCCCCTAAAAGTGAAACGAGCCATGGAGGCCATCGAAAAGAGAAACAGAAAAATACAAAAAAATAGAAAAAAGAGAAAAAGAGAAAAAAAAGAATAAAAAAGGGGGCAACATTACTACTCTTTATCCACACTTGTGCTCATGTTATAGCACCCATATTATTCATAGTCATCATTTGTGCTCATGTTTAGTACCTTTACTCTATATGAGAGAGTTTTCATGTTTCACTTGCATAACTATGTGGGGAACTTTACATTATAGAACTTGGCTTGTATATTCCAATGATGAGCCTCCTCAAAAGTGCTCTAGGTCTTCATGAGCAAGCAAGTTAGATGCACCCCCACTAGTTCCATTGGAGAGCTTTCATACACTTATAGCTCTATGTGCATCCGTTGTGTGGCAATCACTACTCCTTGCATAGCTTCGATTATAAGACTTCCTCTTGTCTAATGATCATTTTCAGCTTTGTGAGACTTTCTTCCGTTGGCCTTCCAAACCCCCATTAACATTCTCTTAGCCACAACATCCTGGTGCCAAGAACCAACGCTAAACGCTTGCTTGTTTTTGAGTGAACAAATAGAGAGATGATCTTCTATGTGCATATTGCTATTACTTGACTTGATCCTTTCACAAAGTTGTCATGAGTGTTTGATTCATTAGATAATTATATTGTTGTTCTTGAAGCTTAAATCATCTTTAATATCTACTTTGCACGGTTGATTGTTCTCTAGTACTAATTCATTGAAAGTTTTGCTTTGTTCTTCCTACTTGTTTATTCATTACTCATTTGATATCAATATAAACTACATCTTTTATTCATTTGATCTCAACTTACATGCATTACATTACAAGATTGTGTGAAAGCATGTCACTCCAGAAATTATTTGTTATCGTTTTACCTACTCGAGGACAAGTAGAACTAAGCTTGGGGATGCTTGATACGTCTCAAACGTATCTATAATTTCTTATGTTCCATGCTTATATTATACCAATTGCCTACATGTTTTATACACATTTTGTATTGTTTTATGCATTTTCTGGAACTAACTTATTAACAAGATGCCACAGTGCCAGTTCCCTGTTTTCTGCTGTTTTTGGTTTCAGAAATCCACTTAAGGAAATATTCTCGGAATAGGACAATTTTTATACAGAAGACCTTAGAATTCCAGACACGTTCCAGAAGTCCGAGGGGGAAAAGGAGACGGGCACCGAGGCGCCCACCTCAAGGGGTGGCGCGGCAGCCTTCCTGGCCGCGCCAGGACCTGAGGTGGGGCCCTCGGGGCTCCACCGCCTTCGCCCTTTCGCCCATATAATGTCCCCGAGATGCAAACCCTAAAGGAATAAGCCTTTTCCCGAGAAGAGTTCCGCTGTGCCGCCGCCATCGAAGATAAGATTCGGGGGACAGAAGTCTCTATTTCGGTACCCTGCCGGGACGGGGAATTGCCCCCGGAGTCATCTCCATCGACTCCACCGCCATCTTCATCGCCGTTGCTGACTCCTATGATGAGGAGGGAGTAGTTCTCCCCCGGGGCTGCGGGCTCTACCGGTAGCTATGTGGTTTATATCTCTCTCCCATGGTGTGATCTGTATGTGATCATGAGCTTTGTAATCTAGTTGAATATGTGATGTTACTCTTTATCTATTATGCACTCTAGAGGTTACTTTAATATGAACTCCGGGGTTATTCACGGTTGTGAAGGTGACAGTGTGCGCACCGTGTGTGATTCCTTTATGACGTTGTGGTGTTAGTTTACTCTGACTTTGAGGGTGCTCTTGTAGCCCTACACAGTGAATGGTGTTTATCATCCAACAAGAGAGTGTTTGAGGGTAGTATTTATTATTCAGCTTTGATGTCATTGTTGAGAATGTCCACTAGTGAAAGTATGATCCCTAGGCCCTGTTTCTAAGCATTGAAACACCGGTTACAACAAGTTTTGCTACATGTTTGCTTGCTGCCATTTTTATTTCAGATTGCAATTACTACTTATAATCATCCATATTACTTGTATTTCACTGTCTCTTCGCCGAACTAGTGCACCTATACATCTGACAAGTGTACTGGGTGTGTCGGGGACACAAGAGACTTCTTGTATCTTAATTGCAGGGTTGCTTGAGAGGGATATCTTTGACCTCTACCTCCCTCAGTTCGATATACCTTGGGTGATTCACTTAAGGGAAACTTGTTGCTGTTCTACAAAACTCTTCTCTTGGAGGCCCAACACTGTCTACGAGAATAGAAGAGTGCGTAGATATCACCTCCCTGGTCCGCCCCCGGTACCGGTCTTCGGTACTGCGGGAGCTCTCGTCTGAGTCCTGCTCCTGGCGACGGCGAAGGTCGCTACCGTGTTCCCTCATGACCTGTAACATCCCAAAAATTTAATATGAATTATTATATCAAAAATATGGGCCAACAAAAACTTTTCTTATGAATTAATGTGTGTTGATTTCATATTTTGCTTGTGATAGTTATTTCTTGTGAATGTGTTGGTTGTTAGCTCTAATTAAAAGTTTGAAGAAAAGAAAATAAACAAAACAAAATATAAAACCATACCAACAATGTGACACATGTCACACTATTTCCCTAAATTAAGAAATCTATTTATTTTCAAACCAAATTCAATGGAGTGGCAATATGAACCCTCTTATTTTAGTTCCACAACTTTTCCCTCTTCAAGTATTCAATTCAAAAACCTAAATTCAAATTTATATTTCTTTCATTATCAAATTCAAATCACAAAATGTGCTATGTTGCACTTGTCACAAAAATAGCCAAACAGTACCATAAACTTAGACAAACATATGTGAGCCAAATTATAAAAAAAAAAATCAAAAATTTAAAAAAATATTTGGTTCAGGCATTTCGCCGAACACCTGGTGGCCGCCGCCAGGGGACAGGCCGCCGTGCGCACGTCGCCGTGGTCGGCGCGGTGGAAGGAGGAGGTGTCGACGCCGTGGCGACCCGCGCCGTGCCCCCCCTCTCTCCTTCGCTCTCCTGCTCCCTTAGACACAGACACCGGCACCGCAGCACCCCCGCTTCCTCCTTGCACGCGCCCGTGCCCGCCGCTCGCCATGGCCGGCCCACGGACACCGCGGCCGACCTCGCCGCTCCACGACGTCCTAGCGCCAGGCCCCCCCTCTCTTTCCCGCCCCGCTGCTCCCTCTCAGCGCAGCAGAGCGCCCAGCAGCATCCCGCTCCCGCAGCCCTCGCGCCACGCCGTGCACGTCGAGCGCCGCCCGAGCATCCTCACGGCCGTCCCCCACTCCGAGCACGCGCAGCTCGCCTCCACGCGTCAACCGTGTCCCTTTGCACGCCAACACCATCGCCGCACCTCACCGCCTCCTATGGCGAGCCCTAGCCCCCTCTAAATCGCCCGAACGCCGCGTCCACCGTGCGCCGGCCCGCCGCTATAAAAGCCGCCCCGAGCACCCCCTTTCCTCCACGCCTCACCACTGCCTCTCCCCCTCACACCACTCCCTCTCGTGCACCGCCTGGAGGGCGGGGCCGTCGCCGCAAAGCCTCGGCCACCGAAGCCATCCTCGAGCTCACCGTGTCCGAGGTAGACGACGACCACGGCCAGGCCGTGCCTGACACCCTTTCTCTCCTCTCTGGCTCGCATCCCCTTCCCCATTACAGCCTCGCTCACCCGCCCCCTTTTCCCCTCTGGATCGTGCCCAGGAACGACGCGGAGACCTCGCCGGAGTTGGAGCACGGCCGCGGAGGAGGAGCTGCTCGCCGCCGTCGATTGGAGCCACCCCAGCACGCGCCGTTCGTCCCACGATCTTCCCCGAGTAGCCGCCGACGATTCGCATCGTCCGCACGCCCTCCCGAGCCCCCTAGGTGAGCCGTCCGTCCCCCTCGCCGTCGCCGGAGCCACGGCACCGCCCGATTTAGGTCGCCGCCGTTCGCCACTGGCGTGGACGAACGTGGTCCGTTGGATCTTGATCCAACGGTGCCATACCGTTTCGTTTAAATAAAAAGAAACTGACGAGTGGACCCCACCCGTCAGATTTTTAATCATTTCCCAGCGCGCGCACTGTTTTTGGTTGAGTCACTGACGAGTGGACCCCACCCGTCAGGATTCTCAACATTATCCACTCAGAGTTTAAATTCGAATTTTAGGTTTAATTAGAAATCAGTACTGGGTTAAACTTTGAAATTCCATAACTTGAGATTTATAACTCCAAATAAATCAAATCCAAATGTTCTGGAAAGCTTATGAAATTGTCTATCCAACCCAAGTGGTTTCACCTCATTTGGATAAATAATAAAAATATAGTATTAAAAAGGCCAAATAAGTTTGTTTCTGATACTCTGTTGGGCCAAATTAGTTAAGACCAATTTTATTGGATCACATTTAGTCATGATTAGTCACCCCTAAAATGATTTAATTTTTAGAGCAACAGAACTTAATTAATAGCCAAAACTTGATTATTAAGTTTCTGGATTGAAACCATTAAGTAGGGAGTTTGGTAACTCCAATTGACCCAAATCCAATTGTGTTGTCTTCCCCACATCAGTAGCTTTCTGTAGAAATTTAGTTTACATTTTTGTGACCAACAGAACTTATGTTATGTAATTAAACGTGTTCAACTAGTTTCTGCCCTAATTAAGGTATAAATGAATAATGGCCAATTCAATTAAATTGAAACCAAATTGTATTGTTTGATATATGAAGTGGCTATTTAGAGCATTTGAGATTGTATTGTTGTGGTAATTGATTGAGTAGGTTAGTGATTGTTGGTATTTGCTTGGTTGTGTATTAGACGAGAACGTTGCCGGATATATCGAGGAGGAAGGATTTGTGGAACCAGAAGCTCAAGACCAGGATCACTTTGCCGAGCAAGGCAAGCTACTCTCTGAGCTTGCACCCTAATACATGCATCTATTTTTACAAAGTCATTTTAAAGCAAAGGTTTTTATAAAATCTTTTCAAAAAGTATATGGAAAATTATTTTGCCACCCTATGTAGAAATATATGATAAATTATAGGATGGGAAAAATAAAGATTGTTTTATTCAAAACTCCTTTGAAACCTCGTGTGGTTATAAAGCACCAAGATGTGGTGATGGATTGAAGAAAAGGAGAATGGTGGTTTTGATAAAACGCACATTGTGTCTTTGTACTTACGTCAATCAGCCGATACTCTGTGCGACCACATTTACCCACATATGGGAAAGGGTCTAGTCATATAGTTTGCTCATATTAGTATGGGATACCTCATCAACGGAGATGACTCCGCTATGCATGAGAGGGAGGTTTGATGACCTACCCCTGACCTGGGTCCTCGCTCAAACTCTATGAGTAGATAAGGAGGAGGATAGAAGGATGTCCCCTATACACCGCCAGATAAAACCTATGAGTCCTCACACTTAGATTCCGACGGGCTGGGTTAAGTGTCGATGGAAAGTATCATATGGGTAGGATCCTATACTAGCATGAGCAAAGGACAGACTAGGGTCGGTAACTCAACTTCGCATACACCTGGTATGGCGAGACGTGGCTGACACGATGAGTTATCGGATGGGTGTGGGAAAAGCGTGCTACCTCTGCAGAGGGTTAAAACTATTCGAATAGCCGAGTCCTCGGATATGGACAGTTGAGAGGCCCTACTTTGACCCTGTGCAAGTTTTTGGAAAAAGTTTTGAGTTCTAAAAAGAAAAGGAGGTGGAGAATGTTTCATACACCTATACCAACGGATCGGTATGAGGTTGTTGGAGATTTTGTACCATGATGGTTATGGTCGGAAAAGGGGGAGTTTTGGAGAAAACTACTAAAATTGAGATATTAAGAGTAGTTATAATCTTCTTATCTTCTTCAACAAAGATACATAGACGTTTTAAATAAATAAAAGTGTGAAACTAAAAATGAGATTAGTGCATACTCACGTTGGAGTAGTTTGCGAGTACAATCAATTGTACTCATAATAGTTTTGTCCCTGGCTATTGTCGTAGCCAGACTTGGAGGAGGACTACGCCAAGGAGGAGTATGGCGACTTCTATGCCAACTGAGGATCTTCATAAGTCGACTGCCTGTCGGGTCATCGCTAGGATTTGATGCCTACTACGCCTTAGCTTCCGCTGATTATTTTGGTTTGGCCCATGAAGGCACCTATGTAAGACTTGGTCTAATGGCCGTTTATGTAAGACTTTAATTCGGTATTGTAATGGATGTAAACTTTGGTATTCAGTTCGGATTATGTGCAACGACAGACTGATCACGGGATCGTTGTGTTAAGCATAATCGGGTATTTCGGACAGCTAGTCCGGGGTTCCCACATGACCGAACGTGGGTGATTCTCAAGGCGCGCTTTCCAAGGCCCACTACGTGGCGCGCCAAATGTCGGAATATAGCCTCCGAAGAAGCTAAGAGAGAGTATCGAACACTGGGGGCCTTAGAGTGCTGCCTCTGTCCTCACGAGGCTCGGCGAAGGAGATGAACACACTACAGAGATGGACACTTTGTTTACCCAGGTTCAGGCCACCCTGGAGGTGAATGCCCTACTCCTGCTTGGTTGTATTGATCGGTAGAACACAGAGAGCTACAATGGTGAACGCCTAGAGTTTCTAGGGTTTGATGTATAATGTTCGAACCCTTAGCCGGGCCAGCGGCTGCCCCCTTTTATAGGCGGTTGAGAGCCTTTGTCTTCGAACTCCATGGCGGGACGCTCCCACATGCTTCCAAGAGAGGCCCTGCTCCTCTGCAGCTGCTTTGGCAAAGGTGGCTGACCAAGTCAGACCCACGGCCCTGCACTGCTGCGCGGCCGCTGTCTTCTTCCCCCTGCAACTTCAGTCGCCGCTCCTTTGGCGCAAAGCCGGACGTCCTCGGTAAAGAGGAAAAGCGTGGCCAAAGGAGGGACAGCGGTGGCGGACGGCGCCGTCTTGCACCGAAGTGGTAAGTCTCGGGGGCACGGCCCTGGTGGCTGGTTTGGTCTCCCCCTTTTATCACCGAGAGGGTAAGTCTTGATGGTCATCGACCTGCTGCGCAGTGGTCAAGGACAACCTCTGGAGATCCAGCCTTGGTCCTCCCGAGGGAGCCTTAAGGGCCGAATGGTCGCCCTTGAGTGACGCTCGTGGGGCGCCCTCTGTAGGTACTAGTGGACAGGAGCGTTGTGGCCTCGCGAAGCCTGGCCCTTCTCGCCTTGCCCAGGTCAAGGCACCGCTTAGCCTCCTTGCGGCATCACGGGGAGGCCCGACCCAAGGTACTCTGGTTTCTAATGGGCCGAAATATGCTGGGAAGAAGAGCTGCCATCAGTCGTCTGGAGCATAAACACAACTCCTAACAGATCAACAGGCTTCACTCCTTTCTTCATGGTCTATGGAGCAGAAGCCGTGTTACCCAGTGACATCATGCATGATTCACCAAGAGTTGCAAACTATGTGGAGACAGAAAATGAGCAAGCCCGGCAAAACTCACTTGACATGCTTGAGGAGGCACGAGAGTTAGCTCTGGAGAGGTCAGCCCTATATCAGCAAGATCTGCGGCGTTATCACAGTCGCCGGGTCAGGACAAGAGCTTTCCAAGAGGGAGACTTAGTGCTCCGTCTAGCACAGAACAAGACCGGCTTTCACAAGTTGACTCCTCCTTGGGAAGGTCCCTTCGTGGTTAGCAGAAACTTACATAATGGATCCTACTACTTGGTGGACATCAGAGAAGAGGCAAAGTCGATAGGAAATAACACAGATCATACCAGATTCCCAATGCAGGAGAATGACAGGCCCTGGAACATAGCAGAGCTTAGGCCATATTACACTTAGGTTTTGTGAGCTTCTGGATGAAAGAGCTCGACCTTTTGTATCTTTCAGTTCAAAAGCAGCAGCTTTCAGACGCGCTCTTTTGCTTACCAGGGTACCTAAGGGGACTTAAAGGTTTTTAATGAGGCGGCTTGCTTGCTATGTACATATTATATATGATCAATGAAATGAGGCAGTCACGTCTAAAGAAAGAGTATTGTCTTTTCACCCCACAAGATGCGAGAGTGAGTCCTTATTTTACAGTTGATCAGGGTCTTGGGGACTTACTACTAACAAAGTTTTAAGTTACAAACTCAAGACCCGGCAGAAACGCCACAATTATTCTTGGTTATACATGCCTGCAGGTTTGATGTTATTCTCACATAATATTCGACCCGGATGCTAAAACCCGACTTTCAATCTCACTATGATGCCCATGGGGAGTTAGCAGACCCTGATTGTTTTGGAGTTTATGCACAAGATATGTCATGACAAAACCGGCTTTGCAGAGAGCTAAAGAAACCAAAAGGGTCATCGAAACCAAAAAAAGACTTGCAGATTTCACAAAAGGTGGATATCATTGAGAAGCAGTCTTCTAAATGCACGAAGGCACACCAGAACAGATATAGCTAATAAGAGTTTCAGCTAACCTATTACATGCCATCTAGCCCAAAAGAATAATTGTTGCAGGACACTAAAGTATCTCAAGTATTACAAGCCGGATTACACTACCGAGCCAGTTGAAGTAGGAGCAGCTGGGGTCTTGCGGGCTGGAGCAGATGAGCCAGAAGCTGAAGATTTATTCTTAGACGACTTACGGGAAACTCCTTCAGCCTCTTCCCAACAGATTTGGAACACGCTGGGGAACTGTTCGTCTACAACAGCCGGACAAGGAGGAGCCGACATAGCGGGAGTTCCCGAAGCCGGAACAGTGTCCAGCTCAAAGGGAAGAGGCGCGTGATAGCTGGGGTCCATCTTCGTGGCAGCCAGATCTTTTGGATACAGTTTCTTACCCTCAGCATTGTACCCGGGCTGAAAGGAGCTCAAACTCAATGTGTCAATCAGCAAGGTAGCGTGATGACGGCATCACGGGTGGTCTCATCTATGGCAGAGACATCCTCTCGGGTGAAAGGAGTCCCATCACTCTTAAGAGAAGGCCATCCCCGGGTAAGCAGCTGCGTGTCTAAAGCCGGATAATAAGATTTCGCCAAAGCGAGTACTCGCATGGAAGCTCGCCGAGCAGTAGACCTACGCCAGCTGTTAATCCAAGCCGGTAATACGTTGAGGGCGTTCAGAAATTTGACTTGGGTTGTTGGGGGCTTCTCCCATCCGTGACAAGCCATCATCGCCTTGCCAGCACCATAGTACAATTGCTGCACAAGGGTGTAGGCGGCCTTGAGTTTCATCTCCGGCTCCAGCTTACAGATAGGGCTCCAGGAACCTAAGATAATAAGAAGACAGATCTTTAGCCGGAAAAATTCAGGAGTATACAAGGAACACAAGAAGACAGAAATAAGCTAACTTACCAAAGAGAGAAGTCACCATTTCAGTAATAAAGGCAGCAAGCTTATTGAATTTCTCAATGGAGGCTTTTAGACCTGCCTGCAGCTTGTCCCGCTGCTCAGTCCAGCTGACTTGATGCTCTTCCATGTCTTGTCGGAGTTGCCTATTTTCTTCAGAAGCCTGGCCGAGCTTTGTCTCCAGCTCTTCAATTTTCTTCTCAAGATCGGCACATTTGCCGGCCTCGGCCTTCAGCTCCTCCTTTACTAGGCTGAGAGCATGGTCATGCTGCTGAGCCTGATCCTGAAAAAGTCAGTATGAAAAGACAGTCAAGAGATGAAAAGGATTGCAGGAAAAGATAAATAAAAGCTCAAATTGTTGTAAGTCCCAGGTTGACGCAGGCTGAAACCCGGCACTTGGGGGCTATTCAATTTGAAGCTAAGTGGACAGCATGGTTCTCAAGGAAGACCCGGAACACATCAATCTGTAGATCCGGCTCTTGGGGACTACTCATCGAAGTTTTTACAAGACTAAACAAGGCAAAGTTCAAACAAGAAGACATGGCACAGTGCAAGTACTAGAGCCGGTTCTTGGGGACTACTCAGTTGAAAGAAAAAATATCAAAAGAGAAAAAAAAACCTACAGGAAGACCCGGAACGCAGCAAGCTGCAGATCCGACTCTTGGGGACTACTCATTAATAAGTTAACTTTACATATGCAGGAGAGATAAGAGAAATTCTAGGAAGTCCTGAGTCATTGCAAGCTGGTAACTCGACACTTGGGTACTAGGAAAGGTGTATTCACATACCTCAAATTGATCTTGGAGCTCAGCAATCACGATGTCCTCCGCCTTCCAGTGCTCCCCAATGCGCCGTTGGAATTCTCCGAAGCGAGCGGTGAAGTCCAAGTCCTTGTAAGACTGGAAGCTGGCGCTGGGCAAAGGAGCCTTGCCTCGAGGAGACTTAGCCGGCGTAGACTTCGGTTGAGCGGTCTTAGTCAGACGGGAGCTGGCAGGCATTACACCTTGCTTAGAGCCGGTTATCTCCGCGTCTAGGGACGTAGCAGTTTGGTCATCCCGAGCAAGATGCGAAGCTGGGCGCGAGGCTGGCTTATCAGTAGGGCCTTCTGGGTCTCGGAGAGACTCGTCAACCGGCTCAGGAGGAGTCGGGATGGAAGCCGGAGCAGCGCGAGCTCTGAGAAAGGGAAGGTTGTTAGACAGGCGAGACAAGTCAAATATTACAAGTAAATAGAGGCAAAGAATTCTTACCCTTCTTTGACGGCGAAGTCGGCGAAGTGGTCGCTGCTGGAATCTGAAGAAGCTGAGAGAGACTGCGACTTAGCCTTCCGTGGGATCCCGGCTAAAGGATATAGAACAGAAGGTCGTCTTTGTGGAGACTTAACCCGGCCAGGAGTCGGGAAGTAAGGAATACCTTCAGAAAGAGGCTCGTCGGAGTCGGAGGACCGAAGTTGGCGACGCTGACGGCGGATTTCCGCTCGTTCCTGAGATAATCAAAGTCAGTGCATATTGAGGAGAGATGAAGTCAAGAGAAGGTTACCGTGTTTACCTTGGCAGCATCAGACCTAAGCTTCCTCTTCGCGGTCGGAAGAGCCGGGTTCATGGAGGGGAGGACGGGATCTGGTATATTTCAGTTTGGATTAAGAATTGGCCCACTTTCTGTAAGATCGGCCTCCAACAGTTCAAGGAAAAGCCGGCTGATAGAGTTTGGCTCACCTTCTTCTTGTTCTTCTTCGGCGCCGGCTTCTGCGCCTGCGCCTTCAGTATCAACTTCCGGCTGATCATCCTCGGCCTCAGACGCCTCAGCATCTTCAGGGGAAGCTAGGATCTCAGCGGCCCACCAGGGGTCATCATCCTAAAATACGCAAAGTCAGAACGAGTTATGTTGAGAAAGAATACTTTATGATACAACATGAAACAAAGAGCATTGTACTTACAGCTGGCATGGGGTTTAAAGCAGAAAAGGGCCTGAGCCCATCAGTGGCGAGGTCACCCGGAGTCTCGCTGACGATCTTCCGGATGACCTTTATCTGAGCCTCGTTAGAGGGAACGGAGTTGTTGAACATCAGAAGACCTGGAGTATTTACACATCAAAGCCGGACGGATAGCAAGCGGTTGTACTTGCCATCCCATCCAGCACTTCACCAAGTCAGTGCCAGTCAAGCCATGAGCCAGAAGGGGCGTTGACCCGGGTCACCAAAGGCTCCAGAGCAGCCCGGGCTTCGTTGTTTGCGAAAGAGTTCATATTGTCATTTATGGTTAGCCGGTCTGCGCCATAACCCGGAAGGACTGGTTCATCGGCCGGAGTCTCGGCTTTGCAATAGAACCAGGTCTTCTGCCAGTCCTTCGGGTGAGAGTTCAGAACAACAGCCGGGAAGATGTCATTCCTCCGGCGTTGGATGGTCACCCCGCCACAGACGACTAAATGGCCCTCATTGTTCTCTCTTTGAGGTTTGCAGTAGAAGAATTCAAGGAATAAAGGAAGACTGGGTTCTATGCCGAGATAAGCTTCGCACAGAACCATGAAGTGAGTCATGTTAAGCACCGAGTTAGGCGCGATGTCTTGTGGACGGATTTGGAGCGAAGACAACAACCTCACCTTGGTCGGGCTAAAGTCGGGTGTCCTCAGCATCCGGAGCCCGCCAAGAGATTTCCGACTTAGGAGGGATGAGGCCGAGCTCAGCAAGCTCCTTTATCCAGAGCTCGGACATCGTGGACTTACTCCAGTTACAAGCTATTTTACGCTTCGCCTTCTCGGGCGAGGCGACGGTAGAAGTACCAGCACCGGCTACCTTCTTGTTCTTTTTTGGAACGCGCTGGGCAGCATGCTTTGTTCCCATCATGAAGATCAAGAGGTGAAGATCTGCAAACAGCAAACAGAGAGAAAGAAGAATCAGAATAGATCTAAAGGATCTCAGAAAGACAGTAAGTAAGACAGAAAGGAAATAAAGTCAGAATGGATCTAGAAGATCTCGAGAAAATAGAGAATAAAGGAAGAAATATAGATTACGGCCCAGTTCATCAGTGTATCCCGAGAAAAGGAATTGACAAAGAAGATTGAAGAAAAACAGTGAAATGATGAACAGTAAGGCATCAAAACAGATCTGGAATGCTTCGGAAAATCAAGATAAAAGGAAAGCATCAAGAACGCGAAGAACACGAGGAGTTCATCCGAAAGAACAGAGAGGGAAAGCATTGAAGAATGGAGATGCATATAAGATAGGTTACTTATCGAACGAAGGATGAGGTTGATGAAGATCTGCACCGCGTGTGCTAGCAAATGCACGGGACAGAATGAAGCTCGAGTTCTTGATCTGGACCTTGGAGTTGATGCGCACGGGAGAGCTCTGGGAGATGAACTGGCGCGACTGGCTCGAGGAGGAAGATGAAGTGGACGTGCGGGGGGAAAGTGAATCATTTCCACCCCGGCACCCTATTTATAGCCTCCTAGAGTTTGACCTAAGGGCAAAAATGGAAAGATAAGGTGACATGATGATTATCTCGGGGGACAAGATTCAATCTGCAGAGATAATGACTGACAGAATCGCGAGGGGATATGCATTAAATATGTCGTTGTCCAAGAAGGTTGACCGATAGCTTCGAAGAAGAATAAAGAAAGAGAAAGATACCAGTTCTCAGAGAGAAAAGTCGCAAAGCGATGGCCGGGTTATGAACGGGCCGCCAAGAAGAGCCGGCCAAACTGAAACCCGAGAGCATGCTTGCTTGATAACGTTTATTGTTTTTTCAGAAGATAACCCGGACAAAACAAACGACGGCTTCCCCGAGATTATGCCCAAGAGTGCAGGTGAAGAAAGCCAAGTCTGATGTCCAAGTTATCCTGGGGGCTACTGTTGGGGGGATCATAACCCGGTAGGCCCACCGACATAGAAGAACAGCCGACCTGGCGGGAGGCCTGGGCCGGATTAAGCATAAAGGAGATGGGTCGGGTTCCACGTAAGCTGGCGCACGACGTGCAACTTGGCAATCAAGGAAGGATCCCAAAGCTCGGTGTCCAGGTGCAAGACGGAGTCCTCCAGATGGAAAGCGTAGGCTTGGAGGACTTAGAGTAGAGCTCGACTACGGGGGTAACCCGGAGTTCGTCTTGTACTTCCAGGAGACCCAGCCGCCTATATCCTGGTTCCTAGATCGATAAGCAATACCTAGATCGCACATTGTAACCGTGAGACCCGGAAGCAGAGGCGCCGAGTTCTCGAGATCCCCATTATCAATAAAGCAAAGCAGGAGTAGGTCTTTACCTCAAGAAGAGGGGCCAAACCTGGGTAAACTTTGGTTTCCCCACGTCGTGCTAGACAAGCTCCCGATGTCAGAAGTCACCATGTCCCCATACTCATGTTTCCACCCGGAAACATCTGTCGTGACAATCCCACGACATTAACCATGCTGGTTTTGGTTCTTATATTGCTAGTCATGTTTTAAATGAGAAAATTGCTAGGTACAACAAAGAAGCTATGATGCCACCTAAGCTTGGGGATATATGGGTTCCCAAGGTATTTGTAACAATTGGAAAAGAGACACAGCATGCTATATTAGATCTAGGATCTAGTGTCTCTGTTATGTCTAAAGAATTATACGAAGTACTTGAATTAACGAATCTTGAAAAATGCTCTGTTAAACTTGCACTTGCTTATGATTCTATTAAACATGCCTTAGGAAAAGTAACTAATGTTATGGTAGAGTTGCATTTGACATTTGTGCCTGTTGATTTTCTAGTCATGGACATGGGGAATAAAACCTCTAGTCCTATTATTCATGGAAGACCTTTTCTTCGTACACAAAGTTGCTATCATGGATTCAAAGGAGGGGAACGTGAAGTTTCAGTTCCCTCACAAGAAGTGCATGGAGCACTTCCCAAGGAAGAGGCACACACCAAAGTTCAAGCTCCCTCATGAGCTTCGTCCGCAATAATTATCAAGTAAGAAGCCTAGCTATATGGCTATAAAGAAAGCGCTTTACGGGAGGCAACACGGTTGTTTTTTATTTGAGATTATCTTTGAGTCCTCTAGCTGTACTAAGAGACTTTGTTTTTAGTTTAGATCGGGAATTTCTAATAAAGTGCCAAGTTGTACCCATTTGGACTTAGAAAAGTTGCTTTTTCCATTCGGAGATTTTATTCCAGCACGAATCTGTGCACGGTATGATTTTTCATTCCTATTCTGTACCTCCGAATGAGTTGAAATTTGAACTGTAGTTGCAACTTTTCGCCCTCTGTAAGAATGAATGTTTTAATTTTTTTTTGACAAATTTAAGTGGGGTAAAAAAATACGTTTTGTTGCTGTTGTTTTCTTGGACAGATTATGTCCCATTTTGTTTTATGCATTCGTTCAGCTTTCAACTTGAATCTTTTTTATCCAATTGAGTTTATTAGAAGGACTACAACATATACACTTTTTGTACATGTTTCTTATGTTTGTCGAAGGATTTCATACAGCAAGCAATTCTATTGTTTTGTGCCTACTAATGTCACCCCACGGAATAGAAATGGGAGAAACGGTGTTTTGAAGTACTTTCACAGGGATTAGAGGAGATGCACCAAGAGCTATCCAAGGATGGTGAAGACCATAAGCTTGGGGATGTGAAGACAACCCCACTGAACCAACACACTCTCGGTTTGCACACGTCTAACTTCTGTTTTTCGTTCATTGCACTTTATCGCATAAACTTGGAGCGTTCTTTTTGTTCTTTTTATTCAGGTTTGGTTTTTTGTTTGAGGCCACCACTTTTCATTTATAATATGAGAGAGCTACTGGAAGTTTGGGTTGAATTAAGTTGGATGCTATAAAAATATTGGGAAGGGGATGTTTGAGTTGATTTAAAAAGATACATATACTGTCATGTCTCGAACGACGGACACCGAGGATGCGAGGCACCCCCTTTGTAGATTCGGTAGGGGCGTGAAGGAGGCTGAAAACAACTCCCGGGGGACGATCACCGGACAAGTTCCTCACTCACTCTCCGATCTCGACGTGGTAGGCAAACAAGGAAAGCACACAACGATCTACCCAGGTTCAGGCCGCCTGAAGGCTAACAGCCCTACTCATGCATGTCTGGATAGATGGATGAATCATGGTGAGGCTACAATGGCGTTCCCGGTGAGGCACCCGTCAAGGTGCTCCGGCTAGAGGAAGAGGGAGGACAGATCCTTGCCTGGGGGAGATCACCTTCCTTCCCTTCCTCCTTCTAGCCTAGCTTGGTGGTGGTCTTCTACCTTGGATCGCCGGCGAGCTAGCCTATCTCTTGTGCTTGCTTGCCTCCTAAGCTATCTTGGTCCTCAGCCGGTCCTCCCTCTTCCATGCCCTTGGTCCTCCTTTTATACGGAAAGGGGATACCACAGAGGTCATGTGAGGGGCGTGAGGAGTTCTTGGCGGGAAACAACCCCTCTCCGTGGTGGAGACGGCGACGTGGCCTCTTCTCCTCCAAGTATCGGTCACCGGGTTGGTGGGATCTCTGGCGCCTTTTGGGAAAGGAGCGGACAGGTCTGACAGTGGGTAGGTGGTGTCCCATGTCCACCCCTTGCTTCCCAAGTCCTCTGGGGGCTTCCACCATCCTATGGAAGAAGCCTTATCTTCTCCTTGTATGGCCTTGTACCCGAGAGGGTGCCCGGCCCCGCCGGGGACTCGCGCTCTCGGGGTCTTCGGTTCCTTCCGGGGTGCAGGAGGCCCGGGGGGTCCTGCATACCCGAGAGGTCTTGCCTGGTGTGGGTGCGCCCGCCAGGCCTTGCGTCGAGTCTTGGCCTTGTGCGTCTTCGTGGTGGGCCCACAGGTGGTGGACCCACTTGGGCAGCACTGGGGGAACCCCATGTTCGATTGCTGCGACAGTAGCCCCGGCGGCTTCGGTCTTCTGAGGCTGGGGGGGCTATGACCAAAGAAGTCAAAGTATGTCTGGCGCCTAGTCGTCCTTCTGCTGCTTGGTGGGGCCCACCACGTTGAGGTAGATGCGAGCCCCCGAGTCTTGTTGACCGCGTCGTGCCGCACGTTGCGATTCGTGCGGGCCTCGGACACAGTCGTGCATCCAACGGTCGGGTCGCGCCGAAGTCGGCACGTCCCCTCGATCCCCGCGCCCGTCGGAGAAATGGGGCCGCGACGTGACGCGTTGGGTCGACTGCTGGCCTTGACTTAGCGGTTTCGGAGCGGCCGCCTTCTTACCTTCGCCATTCTCCCCCCAAGCCATTGCCTCCAAATCCTCATCACTCTCCTCTGAATCCAACGCTCGCCCCTCTCGTCTCCTTAGCTTCGAAGCCAGATCCGCCCCGCCGTCTTCTGATGGCTCCCAAGAAAACTCAAAGGGCGGCGACGAAAGTGAGCAAGACGGCAGCGGCGGAGCAAGCTTCTGCGGCTGCTGCTCGAGTTTCGCAAGCGTTGTTGTTTCCGAGCGAGTTTCCCGACGAGAAGGCCATGGGACGCGTCTGTCGCGTTCTGTCTTCGCGCTTCCGAGGAGCAGAGGTAGTGGTGTACCCCGGGCCGGAGCATGTCGACAGAGTAACCACCTTTCACGCATTCTCGAGTCTCATGCCGCCTTTTTCTGAATTCGTCTCGGCCGTTCTGGAGGCTTACGGCTTATCGGTGCTGATTCTTGTTGTCTTTGCCTATGCTTGTGAGGCGTTCGTGGGGGTCAGGCCATCCGTGGCCCTGTTCCGTCACTTCTTCATCCCGCGCCTGGGCAGGTCCAAGTGGATTGCTGGTGGCGTGGCCTTTCGCCTCCGAGCAGAAACTGCGCATCAGTACCCGGAGATGTTCGCGGCAGATCCTCAAGAGGAATGGAGGGGAGGATGGTACTCCATTCGGATGAATGGGCCGAGTGCCAGTTTGCTGGTTCCGAGCTACCATGCCCAGCGCCTGGCGCATTCCAAGAAGAGGAGCCCACAAAGCGGAGCCTTGTCCACAACGGTTGCTCGATTGATCTTCCTCCGAGAGCGAGGAGTGACTTGCGCCATGATTGCGGCGGACTTTCTTCCCAGAGGAATTGCTCCGCTACAGCACAGGGACCGCCCGGTTTGGGATATCCACCAAGTGGGGTGCAGTACCCGGGTGCCAAGGTTTCACGTCTCGGAGAGCAACTGGAAGAAGATTGTGGGGTCGCTACGCCAAGCCAACCTATTACTCTTCCGGGTGGCATCCAGCCCTTGTTCGAAGATTCTCTTCCTGACGAGGTCATAATCTCCATGCCCCAGTGCAATGAGTATGGCCTGGCGGGCACAATGGTGATAGATCCTCCTCCCGTGCCCAAGGATCAAGGGTCGATTGGGGCTGGCTTGCAGGTGTCGAGCCTGGTGCTAGGAGACGTCTCCCTGGAGGAATCCGTAGATTCTGAAGGGGAAGAAGACGAGTTCCCGGAAGTCCGCGCAGAGCCCCGGGACCCGCGCCCCGCTTCCCTAGCTGGTGTCGACTCGCCAGGGCGACCGACTTCTTCGTGCTCTTTGTGGGCCAAACGCTCCAACTCGCCGTCCGTGAGTCTTCCCCCTCCGGAGGCCAGTGACCAGTCTAAGGGGCCGGAGGCGCCGACGCCTGGCGTCTTTGAAGATTTGTTGGAGAAGGAATGGGGCTTCTCTGCTCCCAAGAAGCGAGAGCGGTAAGTATTCTTGCCGCGTGCTACGCCCAAAAGGAGGGCCAGTCCACACGCGGTGCCGTTCTGACATCCCTCCTACATTTTGTGCAGGAGCCAGTCACCCGAGTGTTCCAGCAAGTGCGTCTGCGAAGATAGTGACGCCGGTGCCGGAGCTGAAGCAGAGGCGTTGGTAAAGTGCACCCCGGTGCCTACGGGTGGTACCCCGACACCAAGGAAGAGCCCGGAAGAAACCGGAGGCGCTGGAGGAGGCGTCCCAAACCCCTGGCTTTCTCGTCCCGCGTGGACCCGCCAGCTGACCTCTCGATAGCCCATGTGGAATGGGCGCAGAGTCCCGAAGCCCCCGGGGGACAGCGCGAAGTAGACCCCCGGGAGACTTCTTGCGTCAAGGCTGGTGCTCTTCTGCTGGCCGAAGGTTCAGGGAAAGAGCCGAACCCTTCCGGGGCAGGCTCGAGCCTTCCTAGGGAGTTCTTCGGCATCGAGGAGCTTCTGTCATCCGTGGGAGTCCAACTACGACAGCTGGTGGCTCTGGCGTCCCGCAGCGAGGACGAGACAAGGTCCTTGGAGCGGAAGCTGGCGGTTGACGCAGAGTCTCTCGAGTCTTGGGAGAGGAAATTGGCCGCGGATGACGAACTGCTGAATGCCTGGGAACAGTGAGTTTCTGAGCCTGAGCGGGAATTGGAAGCTCAGGCGGCGGCGTTGGACGATGCCGAGGCCAAACGCTGGGAAAACGACTTGCAGCTTGGCCTGAGGTTAGAGCGAAGTGAAGCTCGCCTGGACCAAGGCATGACGAACGTGGAAGCCTGGGCCCGCAAAGAGGTGAGCGACGGGAGCCAACAGGTCTTCCGGCTTTCTGAACAAGTTACCCGGCTGGGAAGGAATCTCGAGGACATGAAGCGGGATCGAGATGCCGCTCGTCGCGACCTTCGGAAGGGTCGGGACGAGCAGGACAAGCAAAAGACTCTGGCTGATGGCTTGGCGAGCAGGATCGCCAGGCTGAAAGAGGTTGTTGCTGACCGTGAGGGCCAACTTGAGCGCAGCGGGGTCCTCCGGGCAAAGGAGAAAAAGGAGCTTGAAGAGAAGAACGCCGAGCTTGCGGTGGTGAAGGAAGCAGCAGGGTTCTCCAAATCCTCTACGTAAGCTGCTCGGGTGCGTCAAGATGAGCTGTCCGGGCAGCTGAAGGTGACCCAGGAGGAGCGAGACAAAGCAATGGCCATCAAGCGTGATCTGATGGGTCTTCTCCCAACCATGAGCTCGTCCGCGGAGAAGATTGTTCGGGAGCTCAAAGGGTTGCGAATGGCTCAGCTCCCGATCGTCTCGAGCAACCACTCCAGCTCCTTCAAGGGTTACCTGGCGTTTCTGGAGCATGTCGCCGATCTCCTCGGCGAAGTTCGTTCTCATGCCGACCAGGCTATCCATCTGGCCGGAAAGAAGGCCGCATGGCAGGAAGTGACCCATCTCATTGCCGCCCTTCAGCAGCGGCACCCGGACATCTCCTTGTTCGCAAAGATGGATGATGTTGCCCCGGAAGCGGCGTCTCTTCCGGGGGTTGTTGGCGAAGTGGAGAAGATCATGCAGCACTTCTCCCTCGACAGCGACCCGTAGGTGGCCAGGGAACCTGAACCATTTAAGGCGACCATACCGGGTGTTGTGAACTGTGTCGATGTATCGCCGAAAGGCAAGACTTAAATGCTTTCGAATGTGAATATCCTTTCCTTGCACTGTATTGTCTCTGTTATACCCGTGGAGGCTTGATGCTCTTGGGAAGGATCTTTCGGCCAGAACGCTAACCAGCTGTGTACCCCCAGACCGTCTAGAGCGCAGACACAGGGTGCAACCCCTCAAAGACCCATCGCTCCTGACCGCACAATCCTCAGCCCACAACCCCACTGCCAGAGGGAAACGGACAACGGTGTTGGGGAAGGCGCTGCCCCAGGTTTACGCCCGTGTTCGGTTTAGCCAAGGCATAAAGAAACAGAACAATTAAGGTAAAGGCACTTAACTCGATTCGTGAAGTCCTTCGGCTATCTCAGTATTTGGTAGCGCCGCCGCCGTGGCGGGTCTTCTACGCCGTGTTTCGGGTGTAATTCTTTTTCTTTCTGCCCAATTTTGGCAGGAAATAGAGCCTTGAACCGAGATAGCCCATTCCCGGGTCTGACCCGTAGTGCCTTCCTAGGCACGGCTGTTGCTGTCCGGAGCCGGTCCTGAGACCTTATATTTTGTTCCCCTGGAACCCGGAGACCACCACACTGGTGAACCGGCTGTTTGGCTGGCGTAGTGATGACGCCGGTCCTGAGACCTTTATCTTTCTTCCAATACTCGGAGTTCACCACATAGGTGATCCGGCAGCTAGCTGGCGTAGTGATGACGCCGGTCTCGAGACCACTGGACTTCTTCTGCAGAAAAAAAAAACCCTTCCGGCGAGAAGACCCGGAAATACTTGCTGACGTAATGAAGACGCCGGTCCTGAGACCTTAAGAATGCCACTCCGGTGAGAAGACCCGGAAATACTTGTTGACGTAATGAAGACGTCGGTCCTGGGACCCATCAGAAAAATCCATTCCGGCGAGAAGACCCGAAAATACTTGTTGACGTAATGAAGAAGTCGGTCCTGGGACCCATCAGAAAAATCCCTTTCGGCAAGAAGACCCAGAAAACTTGCTGATGTAATGAAGACGTCGGTCCTGGGCCCATCAGAAAAATCCCTTCCGGTCACTCGGGCTCAAGACAAGAAATCCAATTCCCTTATATTCCATTTTTCTATTGAAGCGGCAGAGGTGCCGGTTCCGTAATTCCAACAGTGTTAGGCTTAGACTCCTCAGAAGTCATCCATCTGGAGATCCAATATTTCTGGGGAGGTGTGCTTAGCCCGATTTGGATGGTTACCACGTTACCCGGGAGCTCCCATTGCCCGCCCGGAGTGTCTCCCGGGGAAAAAGCTTGATCCCTGATGAAAGCTGTGTTTTGCGTGGGCTGCAAAGGGACTGATAGATTGTCTCCGGGAAAATCATCGGTTTGCGTGGAGACGCTGGAGAAAGTCCGAAGGGATCTTTCCTTCTTGAGCACCTGGAAGTCTGACTTGGCCTTCCTTGCTGGCTTCAGAGGGCACTCCCGGCTGAGGTTCCCAAGTTCCCCACAGGTGTAGCAATCTCCTCTGTTGTGCTTGAGATAATTGTTGTTTCTTAACTGGCGGCAGTCCTCCAAACTGTGCTTATCTGACTGATGGTACACGCACCAGACTCCCGGTTTGCCATCCTTTTTTGGAGGGATGTAAATCTCTTGAGGCGTGTACTCGTCGACGTCTTCCCTCGACAGGACCTCTTCCTTGACTTGATTGAGGCCATTAACCTCTTGGGGCGTCTCAGCGGGCTGCGCTACCGGGTGAAGTCCTGCTGCGTCCTCTTGCTCCCCTGGAGGAGGGTGAATCTCGGCATCGGCAGCGAGTTCCTCAGGTCCTTTCTTGTTGATCAGGGGACTGACGTAGTCGGCTGGTAGAACGAACTTGATTCCAAACGTCCGGCCTTCCGTTGGGGGAGGAGTAGATCCCTCCAGGATATAACCGAGGCCGGGGTATCGTAGGAGTTCCATTGCTGTATTCCCTTTTCTCTTCCGGGCCATGCTGAATGCCTCGCGGCCCCCGAGATGCGCCGGGAAGATAGAAACGAGCTTGGCCCCCGATTAATCGATGAAGAGGACCTTTACTCAACGGCGTCCACCTTGGGAGCCGCCCCTACTGTTGGTGATGATTTTGAAGTTGTTCTTGCGCCGGAAGAAGATCTTGAGGTGGATGACGTTCCCACCAAAGAAGAGCTCGAAGTAGATCTTGACGAAGAAGAACTTGTCGTAGCTTGAGATCCAAACGAATCGAGCGCTTGCGCCCCAGGTGTCGTGTCTCGAAGGATGGACACTGGGGATGCGAGGCACCCCCTTTGTAGATTCGGTAGGGGCGCGCAGGAGGCTGAAGACGTCTCCCGGGGGACGATTGACTGACAAGTTCCTCACTCACTCTCCGATCTCGACGTGGTAGGCAAACAAGGAAAGCACACAACGATCTACCCTGGTTGAGGCCGCCCGAAGGCTAACAGCCCTACTCCTGCATGTCTGGATAGATGGATGAATCATGCTGAGGCTATAATGGCGTTCTCGGCGAGGCACCCGGCAGGGCGCTCCGGCTAGAGGAAGGGGGAGGACAGATCCTTGCCCGGGGGAGATCACCTTGGTGGTGGTCTTCTACCTTGGATCGCCGGCGAGCTAGCCTACCTCTTGTGCTTGCTTGCCTCCTAAGCTATCTTGGTCCTCAGCCGGTCTTCCCTCCTCCATGCCCTTGGTCCTCCTTTTATAGGGAAAGGGGATACTAAAGAGGTCATGCGAGGAGCGTGAGGGGTTCTTGGCGGGAAGCAACCCCTCTCTGTGGTGGAGACGGCAACGTGGCCTCTTCTCCTCCAAGTATCGGTCACCGGGTTGGTAGGATCTCTGGCGCCTTTTGGGAAAGGGGCGGACAGGGTCTGACAGTGGGTAGGTGGTGTCCCCTCTAAGCGCCTTGCTTGCCAAGTCCTCTGGGGGCTTCCACCATCCTCTGGAAGGTGGTAGAAGCCTTATCTTCTCCTTGTACGGCCTTGTACCCGAGAGGGAGCCCGGCCCCGTCGGGGACTCGCGTTCTCGGGGTCTTCGGTTCCTTCCGGGGTGCAGGAGGCCCGGGGGTCCTGCATACCCGGGAGGTCTTGCCTGGCGCGGGTGCGCCCGCCAGACCTTGCGTCGAGTCTTGGCCTTGTGCGTCTTCGTGGTGGGCCCACAGGCGGAGGACCCACTTGGGCAGCAGTAGGGGAACCCCATGTTCCACTGCTGCGACATATAGTTGCATGCTTCATATGCTTTTTAATGAGTATTAATTTGCAAGTGTTTTATCAAGAGTTATTTCTTATTCATGTTTTATATGCTGAATGATGCTTTACTTTGTTTAACATGAAATGTTTAGCTCTATGGACGATTATGCATGCATTTAGATGGTCAACTTTCTCCCTCTTGCTAGCCCAAAAATTCCAACAAGTAAAAAACTTGTTTTCCAACACCTTCAACCAAGTTTTTCCAGTGAGTCCACCATATCTACCTATTAGCTAATATGCTATTCCAAGTATGTTTACCATGTTATATTGTTTTATCTATGCTTCCAAATTAAGATGCTTATGTTATTGGGATTGTCATGGGTAGAGTTAGTTAAAAAACTCTCACGATCTTGATGCACACATTACTTTTATTGCACTTAATAAACTTGACCCATTGTGATTAAAATTATGATGTTTTGGTCTTGATAAAGGTCTTTGGTTGGGAGTTAGCTCATATGTGTTGTCACATGGCAAGCTTTCAACGTGTTCTTTATCTCATTTAAGTTGATATCATGTGCTTTTGTCTATGGATGCCTAACATTGCGTGAAATGAAGATGGAAACTCGGTAAATTTAGGGAGTGAGTATAAATGGCTAGAGAGACTCACCGGGCGGCTAACCCAAGCCATGTGGCCCATGGTGAAATTTGCAGCGTACCCATAGTGGTGGAATCTATGATACATCTCTCAACAGAAAAGGCATTTACAAGAAAAAAGCATTAGTAAAAGAAAGAGATGTTGAGATGTCCACTGTCTGCTTGCTTTGTCATCGGAACATGGGCTTGTTCTATGTTCTGGGGCAAGGGGTACCCCGGGAGTAAACTCTTTATGATGCTATTATTGCTTGCAATGACTGTAATCTACACTTGCTTTGTGTCCCAAGTTGAGTAGCCAGTCGGAGAGGATTTTCTTTTCAAGGGGCATGAGACTTTTGACCCATACTTTGTCAACCACATAACTCATATCTGATTTCACTTTCAACTATTAAATCACTAAAAATGCTATGATAGGGGTAATGAGAACTTCACACCAATGGACACCACATTGCAAACATTAACTTAAGTTGAAGCATTTGGAAGCTAGATGATACTCTTGCATGTTATTCCTCTACTTATTTATCTATCTTTCCAAAGTGTCCACCTTTTATATTCAGATTTCTATAAGAATACTCTATGACCAATATAGGATATCTTTTACTTTTTCATTTATGCGTTCATTTGGTCCATAGAACTTTTCTTTCATGTTACACTTTGTGAATTATCATTGAACATATTTATCTTGAATATTTGATACCTCTTGATAATATATCTTGCATGTTGCTACTACTTATTAAGAATGAATCATTTGACTCTATGTAGCAATAACAATCATCTTTGATATCCTTTGTTAAGTAATAAAATGCCAAGTCCATGTTTAGTTTTATCACCTTCATACTCGAGGACGAGTATAGGTTAAGCTTGGGGATGTTTATGCATGTAAAATGCATACATGAACTTTGCATTGTATTACTTACATTTCATTCATATTTGCATCATATAAGGGTTATATCAATGTTTTATAATGATTTTGGGAATATTTCACAGTTTCCCTATTTATTAGGAATTAACCCTGCACTGTCAGAAAACCCTTTTTTCTATATTTTGATGTTTCAGGGACCCAAACGACGTCCAAATGACCTGAAACTTCGGGAACATCAGTTTTTGGAAGGAAGAAGAAGTAGGAGCCAAGGAAGCGCACGAGGGGAGGCCTGAGGCCCAAAAGACATGGGCCCATGCGGCTAGATTCCCAGGCCGCGTGGAGCACCCCATCTGGAGCCTCGAGGCTCCGATGCCGTCGATTTTCGTCTCCATGCCTTCGTCTTGACCTAAAACGCCTATAAAAATAGCCTCCCGATGCCTTTCGGAGAGAGCGCCGCAGAAACACAGAAACCACGAAACAGAGACCTGGAGCTGTAGATTGGAGGGGAAAAACTCCGGCGGGGCGCTGCCGGTGTGGTCTCCACCTTCTCCAACAACTCCTCCACCGTCTCCATGATGAAGAGGGAGTAGTCCACCCCTGAACTATGGGTTTGTGGAAGTAACTTATGTATCTCTCCTCTCTCTTGAGCTTCACTAATTAGTGCCATGAGCTGCTGAACATGATTATGGTCATCTATGTAATACCTTTGTGGTGGATCTCTTAAGTTGATATATGTTATGATGATTGCAATTGTTATGTCTTTGTTATGAAAGTAGATGCATATTATGTACCCCGTTCTTATTTATGTGTTCTGATCCGACATATGAATGAGGGCGTGTGAGGGGGAACGTGTGCATTATTGATAAAGCGGTAGTTACATTGCAAACAGATTTAAAAGGTTTAAAGAAATAAATATGAGATTAATGCTTGTATGTTGCAGCATCGTTTATTTTATTGTTCTTCGATTTAAATCAAATCATACCCAAGGCAGATTGTGACATTGTTTATCCGTACACAGCTGAGGAGTTTGTATGGCTAGCTCTCTCATGGACATGGATACAGTCCTCTTCCCCTTGTTCCTTCTTATACTTACCATATTCGATGTGCATTTCACTTTGCATTTGCTACTTTACCTGAAAGGGAGAGTTGATGAAGACGGATAACTGAA
This sequence comes from Poa annua, assembly GCA_026929855.1. Taxonomy (NCBI): domain Eukaryota; kingdom Viridiplantae; phylum Streptophyta; class Magnoliopsida; order Poales; family Poaceae; genus Poa; species Poa annua. The sequence continues at coordinate 62,764,346 of CM049434.1, forward strand.
AGTGGTACATAAAGTCGGTGAACATCACAGTTAGTTAACATATTGAAGCTCACCCAATGTGTAGACAAAAATTCAAGGTCAATTGAACTGTACCTTTTTCGGATTGATGAGAATGAAGAAGCAATCATCGGATGAAATTTCATAACTGGTGCAAGCTGATAAACAAATTTCTTTAATGCATTAATTGAGTATACTACAATGTAACCGTTTACGTTAAAAGAGCTTTCACAGATAATGTAGCTAGTTAAAATCAACATTGGCAGGTTGGGCAAATCTGCACAAGAAGAGAGTTCTTCTAGATGTCAACCAGTCGTAAAGTACATGCTAGACAATCAAGTTCGTGGGCTACAGAATTAAATTTTATTTTAACTCAAGCAAAAAACATAAAAGCATGTTCCTCTTGATGACGTAGCTTGGTCTTCTTTAATCGGCGTGGACAAAACTGCGGAGCAGTCTCCGATGATACCCAAGTCAATACATGAGTACATGCTCCTTTACAATGGCTCTCGCTTCGGCTTCCTCAGACTCTTTGCAGATTCAGAGCTTTCTTACCTTTGTTCCTTCTTACCTTTGTTATTCCCTAGGTGATGACTTGAGCACGTGAGAGTACCGAAATAATTTTGAAGGAAGACAACAGAGCTTTCAATAGAACTTAGGGTGTGTTCGTTTCCGGAACCAGCTGGAATGGAATGGAACCGTTCCGTACCTGGAGGCCGTTCTTGTGTTCGGTTGGGACAAGGAATGGAACGGGTTGATTCGCCGAGGTGGAATATTCCTGCTAGATCCAGATGCACCCGTCCGGCCAAATCGGCCGGACCGAGTGGAACGGCTCCCGTCATTGCTAATCCTCTCGCTACTCTCTCTCCCCGCCAGGACCAAATCCTCTCACCTCTCGCTACTCTCTCTCCCCGCTAGGACCAATCTCGATCGATCGATGCTGCTATGCCTGTCCGGGCTGGCGTGGTTAGCCATGGTTGCGGCGGTGAGATGCATGGCGGGATGCCGGCGAGGGCGGGAGGTCGCCGGCCGCGGGCGGGACGTGGAGGTCGCCAGGAACCGGGCGAGCACGGCCGCGGACCTCACCAAGAGTCGGACGCGGGCGGAGGTCGTCGGGCGCGGCTGCGGGCGCGGAGGTCGCCGGGGCGCGGGCGGAGGTCGCCAGGCGCGGCTGCGGGCGCGGAGGTCACAGGGCGCGGCTGCGGGCGCAGAGGTCGCCAGGGCGCGGGCGGAGGTCGCCGGGCGCGGAGGTCGCCTGGCGCGGCTGCGGTCGCGGAGGTCAGCGGGGCACGGGCGCGGAGGTCACCGGGGCGGAGGATGCCGGGCGCGAGCGGAGGTTGCCGGTCGTCTCTCTCCATGGCCGGCTGCACCTTGTCCTGGGATAGGATAGAGAGGAAGATGATCTAATTAGACTCTAATTATTTATATTAATTAGGATCTAATTAATTAAATCTTAAATTAATTCCATGTCGTTCCATTCCATTTTTTCCAGACCAACCGAACACACGTATGAAGTGGAATGGGATGAGGTGGAATGGAATGGAGTGGAAGGGTTCCATTCCATTCCACTCCATCCAAAAAACGAACACACCCTTAATCCATCTTCATTTGTGAGGTACCATGCTCACCACAGCAATAGTAAGATCAAATTTCTGTAGTTTGGATGGGAGTTGGCGAGCAGTATAAGAATCCAGGGTCCTACAAGCGGTAAGTCCAGTTGCAACATCCTGTTCCTGAGTGCTTTAGCCTTTGCCGCTGGACAAATAGCTGTATTTGGTTAGTGTCTTGTTTGCAAGCGAAAGCTCTCTAGAGCGGGAAGTACATAAGCTCTGCCATCATTTTGTGCAGAAGTCCCCATCTGAACCATGACACAATGACCAGATCGAGTGAAAAGGAGTGTCAGGGTTAGGATTAACATGTTCGAAACAGTCAAATCGTGAATCCCCCAGCCGAGCCACGACACAATGATCAAGTGAAAAGGAGTGTCAAGGAGGCAGACCTTCTGTTCGAGCGCCGAGGAGTCGCCCATCTGCAGTGCGCCACAGGCGGCAGAGGCAGAAGGAAACCTGTTGCGGCGGTTCGCCTCGGTGGTGTTCTTCCCGATCCCCACCAAACGACCCTCTCACTGGCGTACGTACGTGAGAGGATGCCATCAGAGAGGATAGGAGTCGACCACAACGAGGCGAACGGGTTCGTGCTCTCGCTATGCATCTGTCCGCCACCACATCGCCTGGGTCGCGAGAAGGGGATCTAGGTGCAGCGTGAGAGCCGATCGGTAGCGGCGTACGTGGGAAGATCGCCATTACAGTCCAGAGAGGAGAGGAGTCGACCACGGTGAGCCGATCGGGTCCGTTTGCAGAGTGGGCCTTTTTAGTGGGATTTAGTGGCCCAATTAATCACAGGAAGCCAAATTGATCGTCAGAGCAGCGTCCCCTAGGGACAACGCATCGGACGGACATAAAACGTCAGATGAGGAGATCCAACAATTGAAAACTATGATAGCCTGAGAGAGCTTGTTTTTGGTGCAGTTTTAATATCCCTAATTGGCTAGTGCATCAATTTAGTATCAGAGTCAGGAGGTCTCAAGTTCAAGCTCCGGCAAATGCACTATTTAATCTACTCCAAATAGTTGCATCCCCCGTCTAGTGTCTTCCCGTTTGTCCAGTCTAGACGACGTGAGGGGGAGTGTTAAAATATATTGCCTAGCTCTTTCCATCAGTTTGGACTTTTAAGATAATTGGCTAGTGCATCAATTTAATATATGCTCCCTCGGTGCGCTATGAGAATCCCTTGGCTACCATGGATCTTGTGAATCCATTGCATGCCATGGTGCCGAAGAATAGAGCCCCTCTGCAAGTGCTATCCGAAATGCACTGTCAGACATGGTATGTGAGAATGCAGTCTCTGACATGCGAAGGAGTGCAGTCTTTTTGTTGTACTCAAAGGCCTCAAACTCAAAGGCCTCAAATGTAATGGTCAACTCATCTCTCACTCTTTGTTCTAAAAAGGGTTTGTAAGCTCGTGGAAAGAGGGATCCGATTTGATAGAGACTTCAAGGAACATTACAATAGCAGGATTAGATTGATATTCTCCACTTCAGTGGGTTTGCAACGAGCACTACTCAGATTTACAACTAATTGAAGAAGTGGAAACCGAGGTGGATTATGTCGTGTCTCGAAGGACGGACACCGGGGATGCGAGGCACCCCCTTTGTAGATTCGGTAGGGGCGCGAAGGAAGCTGAAGAGGTCTCCCGGGGGACGATCGCCGGACAAGTTCCTCACTCACTCTCCGATTTCGATGTAGTAGGCAAACAAGGAAAGCACACAACGATCTACCCAGGTTCAGGCCACCCGAAAGCTAACAGCCCTACTCCTGCGTGTCTGGATAGATAGATGAATCATGGTGAGGCTACAATGGCGTTCCCGGCGAGGTACCCGACAGGGTAATCCGGCTAGAGGAAGGGGGAGGACAGATCCTTGCCCGGAGGAGATCACCTTCCTTCCCTTCCTCCTTCTAGCCTAGCTTGGTGGTTGTCTTCTACCTTGGATCGCCGGCGAGCTAGCCTATCTCTTGTGCTTGCTTGCCTCCTAAGCTATCTTGGTCTTGAGCCCGTCCTCTCCCTCCATGCCCTTGGTCCTCCTTTTAAAGGGAAAGGGGATACCACAGAGGTCATGCGAGGAGCGTGAGGGGTTCTTGGCGGGAAGCAACCCCTCTCCGTGGTGGAGACGCCGACATGGCCTCTTCTCCTCCAAGCATCGGTCACCGGGTTGGTGGGATCTCTGGCGCCTTTGGGGAAAGGGGCGGACAGGGTCTGACAGTGGGTAGGTGGTGTCCCCTGTCCGCCTTGCTTCCCAAGTCCTCTGGGGGCTTCAACCATCCTCAGGAAGGTGGTAGAAGCCTTATCTTCTCCTTGTACGGTCTTGTACCCGAGAGGGAGCCCGGCCCCGCCGGGGACTAGCGCTCTCGGGGTCTTCGGTTCCTTCCGGGGTGCCGGAGGCCCGGGGGTCCTGCATACCCGGGAGGTCTTGCCTGGCGCGGGTGCGCCCGCCAGACCTTGCGTCGAGTCTTAGCCTTGTGCGTCTTCGTGGTGGGCCCAGAAGCGGTGGACCCACTTGGGCAGCGCTAGGGGAACCCCATGTTCCACTGCTGCGACAGTAGCCCTCGAGCATGGTCCCGGCGGCTTCGTTCTTCTGAGGCTGCCGGGGCTATGACCAAAGAAGTCAAAGTGGGTCCGGCGCCTGGTCGTTTTGGAGTTACTCCACTTGGGGGAATAACTGTGCTGGCCTTCTCGACTCCCGGTAATGGAGAAACCGAGGAGTCCGTCGTGGGGAGAAGAGCTCGTGCTATAAAAGCAGGGGCGGACTCCTCCGTCCCCATCCATCTTCCGTACCTTCCTGCCTCCCGCTCCACCAAAGCCAATGCTGCAATGGCGCCGGCGAGAAGGGGACGAGGACGTGCGCGTGTTGTTTAAGCTGCGGCGAGAGAAGGACCGCCCGTCCGTGGTCGAAGCGGATGCCGAGGTCGGGGAATAGGGAGCCGGACGAGGTAGCCGCGACGGTCGTGGTGGCCGCGGCGGGGCTTCCCCTCCTCCGAGGAGCTCAGCCCACACTGGGTTTGCTCTGTTCGAGTTCTTGGTGGATCTGGACCACGAGCTTCGCGGTCATCTGCGCCTTCCGAACTCCATCGCGATGGTCAAGGCGGAGGACAAGCCCTCCGGCTTCTGGTTGCAGGTCGAAGGCTTCCCCAATGGCCCCTCCTGGGTCTGGGCGGAGTACGCCGTCGACGACTCCATGCTCCTGGGCCATGGCTGGAAGTCATTTTCTCGCTCCCGGCGGTTAACCCGGGGGCAGAAGGTGACATTCCTGTACGACGGGGATGCGACGTTCTCCGTGAAGATCTTCGACGCTTTCGGAAGACGCACTGAGTGCTGCATGGAGAGCAGTAGTGGCAGCAGTGGCGGCGGCAGCAGCTCCTCCGACGAGGATGAAGACGAGGAAAACTCGTCCAGCGTCAAGGTGGAGGAGGACTCGTCGCCGTGAAGGAGCGAGAGGCCGGAAAGTGGATGTCGAAGTTCTCTTTGACCTCCTTCTTGGCGGCCTCGTCGACGTACTTCTGGAAGTAGCGCCTTCCGGTGTACGCTCGAACTCCCCGGTTATTGGGGGTGGATCCTTTTTCTATAAAAAAGTAGGGCTCCACTTTAGATCTTGTCTTTGTCGAAGAAGAGCTTGTCTCCATTCCTTGTACTCTGCACTTGTGCCCCGTGTGAATGAGAACAGGTTTTTCGCAAAACGTGTCCCCATTACTGCAGCACTCGAATCGCCAAGCGGTACGTGGCGGCCGAAAAGTCTATAAAAGACTCAGCAGCCCCCAGTCATCATTGCACGCCTCTTCCCTTCCGCTCCACTGGCTTCCACTCCCCCTTGCTGCGAGACGCGAGTTGCTGAAGATGTCCGGCGATGCGGAGGTAAAGTCGGAGGGTGGAACCTCGGAGATCTCCACGGCAGAGTCGACGTTCTGAGGCGCCGTGGATACGCCCCGGGCCACCAAGACCTGGGCGACCGGACGGGAGGATGCCTCCCGAGCTTCCGCTTCACAAGCCCTCGCCGACTTGAGGGCCATAACAAGCCGGCCGCGCAGGAGGCAGCCCGAGTGAGGGCCATCAAGAAAGCCTTATTGATGGCCTTTCTGAAGGAGAAGACCGTCGGGATCCCGGGTCTCTCCCAGCCTTTGGCAGAGCTTGAGGCCATCGACCAGGTAACGACACCTCCTTAGATATTTCCTCTTGCTCATCCTTAGCCAGACTTGGCCTTGACTTGTCGACGTTGTTTCTCTTAGGAGGACGAGCGGGCCACTTGCAAGTTGGCGGAGGGCATCGTTCGCATATTTGATCGAAGTGGCCCTGTGTCTCCTGCATGGTCTCCTGCCCCTTAGGGTGCCTGAAGATTCTGCGCGGGTGCCCCTTTCTCTTCAAGGCGTCCCTGGAAGATAGAAGTTCACCCGACAGGTAGACCAAGCAGCAAAGACAGATTTGCACAGCCAGGGCGCCTGTACTGGCCTTAGTAGCACATGCTAGATATGGGCATAGGTTGCCTTGCTGAATGTAATGCGATTATGTAATTTCAGAATTAAATATGAGTGCATTTCCTATCTCAACTCCCGGGGTCATTTCCCAATCTCCCCTTGCACTATGTGCCTTCCAGGTTATGAGGAGTAAGTCAACTCAGGTGCAAGTATCCTTAACTGTCAGCAGTAGAAGTAATACCCCTGGAAGCACTATACCCTTCGAGGCTTTACTCCACAGCCGTAGCTACTAAGCCAGAGGGAAACTGGCCGTTCACCGGGGAGGACGCCTGATCCCCGCAATGGCTCTCATATACCGTTAAGCATTCTCAGGTTGATAGTATATTGACTCCAAGCGAGATATTATGCCTAAGATGTATGCAAAAACTTATCTGCTTCCCCAATCGCTTTCTGATTCGTTAGGACTCTCCCGAGTATATAGCTCCACTTCCATCTCCTTTTGAAGATTTCCTGTCCCGAGGAGGCGCTACACACAACAAACTTTCAGTAGGAAAAGAATGGACCCTCTCTTCATGTCGTGAAAAAGTTTATCCGAAGCAATCCGCAAGCAAAGTTGGTAGTGCATCTTTGTACTTAAGTGCTTTAAAGCACATCACTGCCCAATCACTTCCGGCAGCACGGTTGACTGAGAAAGCAGCCCCCGCTGACGGGTGCTCGAGCTCGTCCATGTCATCCACCGGCACATACCTAGCCACCTGCTTACGGGTTGCAACGGAAAAACGATTTCTCGACAAAAATTGAGGCTCACGGAATTGAAAACTTATCTTTTATTTCTTGGCGACGATTCTTACACCCTTCTACACAACACTAGCCCCCAGGGCGTGCATAGTTGATCTTAACTAAGTCCGATTCGTGTTTGTAGTCAGGGGTAGAATTGCCGGAGATTCTCGATATTCCAGGCATTGCTCTCCGGCCTACCGTTTTCATCCTCCAGGTAGACCGCTCCAGGTCTCAGGGTATGCGTGACCCGATACGGACCTTCCCACTTCGATGACATTTTGTTCATGCCATCGAGCTTTTGCTTTTTCCGGAGGACCAGGTCGCCTGGCTCCAATGCTCTTGCTCGTACATAGCGGCCATAATAGCGCCTGAGCGCTTGCTGGTAACGAGCAGATCTCAGGGATGCTCGACACCGCACTTCTTCCAGGAAATTGATGTCATCAATTCTCCTCTCCACTTGCGCCTCTTCATCATAGGCAAGTACCCGGGAGATCTGTGCTTGAGTTCAGTTGGTAGGACTGCTTCTGCTCCATAGACGAGGAAGAAAGGTGTTTCTCTCGTGGCTCTGCTGGTTGTGGTCCTGAGTGACCATAAGACGCTTGGTAGGTCTTGCCCCGGTCTTCTGGTTTGTCAAATGCTTTGATTTTCAGACCCTTGAATACTTTTGTGTTAGCGCACTCCACTTGTCCATTGCTCCTTGGGTAGGACACCAAGGCGAAACACACCTTGATGCCCATCTCTTCGCAGAAGTTGAGGAACGCTCGGCTGGTGAACTGAGAGCCATTGTCTGTGATGATCCTATTGGGTACTCCGTATCTGAACACGACCCCCTCGATGAATTTGATGGCGGCCTGGGCCGTTTGCTTGGGTACTGGCATCACTTCTACCCACTTTGTGAACTTGTCGATGGGGACGAAGAGATATGAAGGGGATCGCAGGCAGAAAACAAAAAAATTCCTAACAGCGATAACCTTAAACTAGCCAGGATCTATACTATGCAGATATAGTAATACGGAGGGGATCGGTATACATACCCTTGTAGACCAAAAAGCGGGGATTACGCTCCCGCACAAGCGTTGTCGATGTAGCCGACGAAGACGACCTCGAGGTCGTGTAGAGGAAGTAGACCTCCAGCACCACTAGCGTGGCACCTCGCAGGGCGTTACACACATACGGTGAAGCCGACTGCCTCCGGGCTCCGATCCAGGGACGAAGCAGCGGAAGACTGGGACCGGAAGACCAGCAGCACGGCGGCGTGCGTATGGTGGAGAAAACTTATCCTTGGCGCAACTCCAAACTAGGGAGTCACGGGATCCAAGGAGAGAGAGAGAGAATTGGTGTGTTCTTCAAAGGCCAGGGGTACCCCTCTATATAAAGGGACCAGGGGGCTGCCCAACTTGCCAGGCTGGCGGTGTGGGACTATTCCCACACCCCAGCCGGCCAGCCTTGGTGCGCCGGCCATGGTGGGCCCCATGTGGCCCAAAAAGGCCCATTTAGGGATTTTTGCCTTTAAAAATTCAGAAAAAATTAAATAAAAATATATTGAACTATTAATTACACTAATTAATATTAAATACATATTACATAATTTATTCCGGCTCCGAAAACTATTTCGTCGCTGCCCGATCTCCATCGGAACTTTCCCGGGACGTTCCCGGTGCACTCTCTTTTAATTTCTCTTCCGGTAAACTTGTCGACTCCCCTTAAGTGTGTTACCCTAGCGGTTCAAGATCTCACCAGACATGATCGAGACAACCTCTCCGATCAATGACTAATTCGTGGACCGAGGATACCCAGAATTAATCCCTGCGAGATAACGAATACTTTGTCGTTCGAACCTAGACGTCTGAGTCTTAAACCTTTTGCCATGGCGATACTTAGCGTGTCCGAGACTCGTTCATAGATATCACGATACCTAACTTGATCTCGTTACCGACACCGCTATCTTCTACTCGTCCATGATATTATGTCCTGGTGACCTAGTCACACGCTTGCAAGCTCATTTGACATAATCTCACCGAGTGGGCCCTAGAGTATCTATCCTGCTATGCGGACTGGCAAATCCCGCTCTTGACCCCTCGTCTCAACATACTCCCTTCCGACACCCGAGAGGGACACCTTTATTGTCACACTATTAAGATATGACGTTTGATGCAATCAAAGTGTCTTTCAGGAATAGCAATAAGAGTTGGTCTCACGGTCAAAGGCGTAATGACTACGTCCTACAAATATTGGGTATGTCCATCACGTCATTCTCCCAATGACATGACTCCATTGTCAACTGACATCAATGTCACATGATCGGGAAACCTCGATCATCAATTGCCCAATGAACTAGTTAGATAGAGGCTACTAGGGACCTGGTTGTTTATCTACCACACGTGTATTAATGTTTCCGCTTAATACAGTTATAGCATGGTATAAAACATATAATGAACAATTGAGATATGACGAATAAACTATCTTTATTAAGTGCCTCTAGGGCATATCTCCTTCAGTCTCCCACTTGCACTAGAGTAACACTTAATCTAGTTTACAACTTGGTAAAAGCTCAACACCCATAGCAACTTGGTGCATGCTTGTCTCGTGGAAGAGGAATACAGTCAGCAGATCTCACACATTGAGACCTATATGTGCTTTGCAACACTTCTATGTCACCTAGTTTGACATCATCCCGTATCTTACGATGACGGTGAAATATATCTTAGTCGATGGAGTGAGACTCGAACCTTCGCGTAGCATGGGCCTTAAAAGTCTAAGAGATCTATTAAGGGGAACCACATATGCTCGGAAAACTGCTCAGTCCAATCATACTTGCTACTTCTAAAGTTGCCATATATTTCTATACCTATGTAGATTATGCGACAGTACATCCATATGCGACTTCGCAAGCTAACCATGTCTTTCTTCAAAATAAAGGACATCTCCTATATGAGATTTCTAGTCTTATGGGTCAGTGTCATAACTTGCATCATCGTAACCGTTTTACGGCAAGTTGTGTTTCCACTCTTACCCTTTACCAGAAAACATATCTTCAGTTCTCACAGACACTGAAGAATATACTTAACGTTTGTTCATTGATCCACACAAGGATCACTCTAGAACCCGTTCTTCAACCAAGAACTTGGGTGACACCAAGTCGAGCTTTCAGTCTGATAGAATCTATGTCTGAGGCATAGAGAATGTCGAACATCATTTTCTATCACTGAAAATGTCAAGATAAACTTAATATTTTACCTAGTCATACAAGCAAGAACCTTTTTCTTCGCTTGTTCTATTCTGAAACACTTCAGAATCTTAACCTAGGAAAATATTCCGACCTAATGTTATTAAGCCCCTTTTGATCTATACAATTATAGATCGGATGCCTAATACTCCTAACTTCATTCATAGAAAATTTAATCACTTAAATAATCCTTTATACTTTGCTAGAGGATCTGTATCATTCTCAATATGTCGTTACATAAAAACAGGAATGACACTTAGCTCCCACTTAAATACGCCATCCGTAAATAAGACCAGGGAATTTCTTTTAGCTCCCACTCAAATATGCCATTCACATATAAGATCAAGAAAAGCTACTTAGCTCCCACTTACTTCTTTGCAAATGCAAGTTTCTTCAACTATTTTGGACAACTCCAAAATCCTTTGATCACATCATCAAAGTGAAGATTCCAGCTCCGATATGCTTGCTTCAGCCCATGAATGGACAGCTGAAGTTTGCATACATGTTTAGCATCCTCAGGATCACCAAACCATTTCATTGTACTAATTACAACTCTTTCTTAATGATACCATTAAGAAACATGGTTTCCTTATCCATCTATCAATTTCTCAATTTGAAATTATAGTAATTGCTAAACGACCCCGAATAGATTTAGGCTTCGCCACTTGAGACAAAATATCGTTGTGGTCAACTTTTGAATCTGTCGGAACTGTTTCACGACAAATCGATCCTTATCAGTGTCTATTCTCTCATAAAATTCCATATTCTATTAACAGCCTAGATGCCATCAAGAAGATCTCCCAAATCATTACCTGGTAGTCGTACATGGATTTTATCTCGGATCATATATGACTCATAGCCATTTCTCGGACTTAGGTCTACCATCTCTTCTTCGTAGTTCGCAGGTATGTCATATTCCATTAACATGACCTTCATAACAAGATTGTCGTACAACACAGTGTGGAACACAACCTCGTACGCCTACGTTCTTAGTATGAGCTCAGAGCATCATGATCTGTATCATCAGCTTCTTTCCAGTTGAGGAGCATAACACCGGAAACACTTTCCGTTGCGCCACTCTGATGTCTGAAGAGAAAGTTCATTAACTTTGTCTTGCTCTACTTTCTTTCCCACTTATACCCTTGGACAAGAAACTTATTTCTTTTGCAAGGTATATTCCGGCTACGTTTTTGCCTATGTCGTGAGACATGTACCCAACTAATTCTTTAGGTACGGTACACTACAAAGATTTATCCATTTTAGGTTTGATCACATCGAAACACTAAATTGCTGAAACGACAATCTAGGCTAAAAGCCATGCCATCACTCATATGGTATTGTCTCCATGGATTTAAATGGTTTCCCTATTATCTAACGTGAATGTTATGTTTCTACCATATGACTCCAATGATCACAATAATTCGATAAGAGATTTATTTACCACACACTATCCGATAGAGTGCTATTACGACGTCCTAACATACCATAACACTATGGTGTTCCATGCGACGTAATTTGTGGAACTCTTCTCACAAGTCTTCCAATGATATGCCAACATTATAACTCAAATCTTTATTTCCTCGATCTGTATCGCAGAAATTTGATTTTCTTGTTAAATTTATTTCCTACTTCATTCTGAACTTGTTTGATCGAATCAAAATTTCCAGATTAACATTCCCTAAGTGGACATCCATATATCTACTCGGAATATTCATGAAGTCTATGAAATAAAGACTTCCACTATACGTTAAAGTACTTCATTGATTCACATACACCCATATGCATGATTCTCAACAAGTTATACTCAAAACGTTCAGTGAAGTTTACGAAATAAAGGTCTCCACTACGCGTTAATTACTTCATTGATCCACATACATCTATATGCATGATTATCAATAAGTTATATGACCGCTTTCCAAAAACGGTGTCTTAGTTATCTTGCAAGTGTCAAAAGATCAAATCTAAAGACTTGTAGATCCATCCGTATGGAGCTTGTTCATTGACTATAACATTGACATGACTTAAACGGTAGTGCCACATGAATGTGGTGTCTTTATTAAGTTTGTATCCTTTGGCATTAATATTATGAATGTGGGAGCTTCTACCATCTAAATTCAAATCGGCTGATGATCATTACTTCATAAATATAGAACAACGATTTTGTCACTAACATATATGAATAATTGTCTTGCTAGAGAAGACACACTTATAACGATCATACTAACAGGCGATCATAAAAGAATTTATTCAAATGGTAGATCTAGAGGGAGAGTGTCTATGGCCATCACAACATTTTGTCTGCCATCATCAACACACATTGTCACCTCATCCTTCCAAGCTACTCAAGCAGTAAATCTGGTTTTCATAAAACATGACTAGTATCAAAAACTTAGTCACTACTGCTAGTACTTGCTTAGGTAGAACATTCATAACGTGTATATCATATATACACCATCATCATTGATGACTTCCCGGCGATCTTCATCTTCTTGATTCTTCCAACGCAATCAAGAACCATGAAGGTGAACGATTCCCCTTGCATGACATAGTCTATGACAAAACATTTGCATCTGGCAACGTTGTCTGTCATCCAGTGATTGAGCTGAGCGAGGCGTCTCAATGTCATCAAGTATGACCAATGTCATCGAGTATGACCAGTGTCATCAAGTATGACTGCCACGTGCTCCTTCAATGCGTGTATTCTCTTCCATCTTGGTTGAGAAGAAAAACAGTCAACGTACTGATAAACTTCATCAACCCAACTTTAGGTGTATCCTGAGTTTAGCGATCATCACATATGTTCGCGATCTAACAACTCGCACCCACCGTTAATTCTCTATGGCAGAGATCATAGCATACACTGGACTATGATGATATTATCCGCACAAAAACTAGATAATCCAAATTATCCTTTTGTTAGCGGAATCTCCGGGTTTATCTCCTAGTGGGTATTGTATCACAAAGAGCTAATGGTTTAAACAAGGAGTATCCCCAAGCTAAAGTATAAAACTATAAAGTTTGGACCCAACCTTTTAAGTTTCTCAATCGTAGGATTGCGCCTAATTTTTAAAGAAGGCTATTACATTGGTTAATATCTACAAAGGTTTTGGAAAACATAAAGACTTTGTTCATTATAAAATAGGGTTCAAGTTTTAATAAAATAAAACTACCAGAACTCCCACTCAAAACGAATATCCCTCTAATCGTTTTAGTGATTACACGATCCTCATCCATTATGCAACCCCGCATCGTCAGAGCCGGCAACATAACTTCAAAGGTAGACATCGACATGTCAATCACAACAACTTTGTGACTCATGCTTAACCTTTCGGTCATCGTGTTCCGAAGCCATGTCTGTACATGCTAGGCTCGCCATAATAACCTTCAGCGTATACGCTTGTGCAAACATGTCTTACACCCACTGTATGCGAACGACGATATGTCTGACACCCGATCGTCACGGCCTGCCACATAATGTAGAACTTTCTTGGTGGTGCATGCCGAAGGGAGATCACTAATGGTATTTTGGAGGGATCATCTTATATTACCACCGCCATGTAACTAATATATACTAATATATATTCACACAATATAAGATGCACTCAAAACATCAATATGTATTGCGATGTGACATGGTCCTTGCGCCGATGGACTCCTTCGCGCCCGCAGTTTATAAACAATTTAATAAACCTACATTGACCATATCACATTGCCCCTGCAAAATAAAGTTAGATGCATTCTACTTTATCTTTTGCATATTTTACGTGGCTTGGGGCTGTCGTAAATAGAACCGCTTCATATCTACGAACCTATGACCACAACAACGATCAAATAATTGCATATTTATTCATCCCTTTCGGGCCCTCCATTGAAAATGCAAAGCCAACTAATGAGAGAGAGACAGACACCCGCCAGCCACATATACGGTACCAGCCGTATGTCAGTAGTGGAACCAGTCTCGCGTAAGCGTACGCGTAAAGTCGGTCCGGGCCGCTTCACCAACTCAATGCTGCCGACATTGCAAGTGCACGCGAGAGGGTAGCAAATAAAAGAACGATGTCCCCGTGATAAACACGGGTGCAACTAGCGTATAGCTATATCTACGCATAGATCGGCTCTGATACCACTGAAGGGGATCGCAGGCAGAAAACAAAAAAATTCCTAACAACGATAACCTTAAACTAGCCAGGATCTATACTATGCAGATATAGTAATACGGAGGGGATCGGTATACATACCCTTGTAGACCGAAAAGCGGGGATTACGCTCCCGCACAAGCGTTGTCGATGTAGCCGACGAAGACGACCTTGAGGTCGTGTAGAGGAAGTAGACCTCCAGCACCACGGCATGGCACCTCGCAGGGCGTTACACACATACGGTGAAGCCGACTGCCTCCGGGCTCCGATCCAGGGACGAAGCAGCGGAAGACTGGGACCGGAAGACCAGCAGCACGATGGCGTGCGTATGGTGGAGAAAACTTATCCTTGCCGCAACTCCAAACTAGGGAGTCACGGGATCCAAGGAGAGAGAGAGAGAATTGGTGTGTTCTTCAAAGGCCAGGGGTACCCCTCTATATAAAGGGACCAGGGGGCTGCCCAACTTGCCAGGCTGGCGGTGTGGGACTATTCCCACACCCCAGCCGGCCAGCCTTGGTGCGCCGGCCATGGTGGGCCCCATGTGGCCCACCAATGGCCGGCCGAACCAGCCCTTCCCTTGGGAGGGATTCCTCCCCCCCCCCCCCCCCCCCCCCCCATGGGCCCTTTTGCCCAAAAAGGCCCATTTAGGGATTTTTATCTTCAAAAATTCAGAAAAATTAAATAAAAATATAATTAACTATTAATTACACTAATTAATATTAAATACATATTACATAATTTATTCCGGCTCCGAAAACTATTTCGTCGCTGCCCGATCTCCATCGGAACTTTCCCGGGACGGTCCCGGTGCACTCTCTTTTAATTTCTCTTCCGGTAAACTTGTCGACTCCTCTTAAGTGTGTTACCCTAGCGGTTCGAGATCTCACCAGACATGATCCAGACAACCTCTCCGATCAATGACTAATTCATGGACCGAGGATACCCAGAATTAATCCCTGCGAGATAACGAATACTTTGTCGTTCGAACCTGGACGTCTGAGTCTTAAACCTTTTGCCATGGCGATACTTAGCGTGTCCGAGACTCGTTCATAGATATCACGATACCTAGCTTGATCTCGTTACCGACACCGCTATCTTCTACTCGTCCATGATATTATGTCCTGGTGACCTAGTCACACGCTTGCAAGCTCATTTGACATAATCTCACCGAGTGGGCCCTAGAGTATCTATCCTGCTATGCGGACTGGCAAATCCCGCTCTTGACACCTCGTCTCAACATACTCCCTTCCGACACCCAAGAGGGACACCTTTATTGTCACACTATTAAGATATGACGTTTGATGCAATCAAAGTGTCTTTCAGGAATAGCAATAAGAGTTGGTCTCACGGTCAAAGGCGTAATGACTACGTCCTACAAATATTGGGTATGTCCATCACGTCATTCTCCCAATGACATGACTCCATTATCAACTGACATCAATGTCACATGATCGGGAAACCTCGATCATCAATTGCCCAATGAACTAGTTAGATAGAGGCTACTAGGGACCTGGTTGTTTATCTACCACACGTGTATTAATGTTTCCGCTTAATACAGTTATAGCATGGTATAAAACATATAATGAACAATTGAGATATGACGAAAAACTATCTTTATTAAGTGCCTCTAAGGCATATCTCCTTCAAGAAATTCATGTCCCCCGATAGACCTCGGGATCTTGCCCACGATATCCAACCCCCAGACCGTGAACGGCCAAGAGATTGGTATAGGCTGTAGAGCTTGTGCTGGCTAATGAATGTCCTTCGCATAGTGCTGGCAAGCTTCACACGTCTTGACGATCTGTTCGGCGTCGTGGAGAACTGTTGGCCAGTAGAACCCGTGACAGAAAACCTTTCCCGCCAGAGATCTTGATGCGACATGACTGGAGCATGTGCCTTCGTGTATGTCCTTCAGCAGCGCCTTGCCTTGTTCTTGCGGAATACAACGGAGCTTGACTCCGTTGTCTCGCCGCCTGTGTCGGCCCAGTGGGATCTGGGGTGTGCAGAGCCCACTCCCCACAGCCCTCACACGCGCCAGTGTCTACGAAACGGCTAAGGTCCAAGCAGAACGCTTGGAGAGACCCCCAAGGGGAAAGCCCCCTCGAGGGGACTTGAGGGGGCAGCGAAGGCCTGAAGGGGCTCCACCCGAGGCTGCCCCTCTACAAGCCTCTCTCCCCTGGGGAGGAGTCAACGCAACTCCCCCCTCAAGGCCTCCAGGGCCCTGAGGGGATACTTCGCGACGAAGCGTCCGCTGCAGAGCGCACATGGCCTCTGCAGCAGCCGCAGAGTGACGCGCGCGTCTGCGCGCCGCAGTTGCCGTTCTGGTGATAAAAGGAGTCAACAAAGCTGTGTCCCCTGCGCCGCCAACGAAGCTTTCCTCTTTGGTGATAAAGCAGATGGCCGGCGCTACGCTCCAACGACGACGTCACCGTGGGCACCCCCACGATCTCTGCAGTACCAGCTGGCCGCTCTGCAAAGACGGCGGCTCCCCTGCCCCGAAGGCAGGCTTTACGGCCATGGACCGAGTCCATGGGCTACCCGGCTGTGGTGCACCCCGCTCCTCCGTTCGTCGCCATGTGTGAACCCTTCCACTGCGCTGGACGCAGGGATGAGGCCCGGGGCGCCTTTATAAGGAGAGGGAGCACCTCCGTAGTGGGGGACCGATCGATCATTCGTCCTCTGACACCCCACAATAGCTTAGCCAAGCCTGGCGAACTCGAGGAGGAAGAAGGCCCGAACCTTCCCACTCCGAGCTCCGCACCGCCTCGCGAGGGCCCTCGGCAAGCTCTTTGTACTGTAACCCCTACAGAGCAATACAGACAAGCAGGAGTAGCGGTTTTACCTCACCTTGAGGGCCGTGAACCTGGGTACGGGCCGGAGTCCATCTCTGTCGTGCTGTCCCTCTACAGGCATGACGAGCACCGTCGCCGTGCCGGTTGAGGGTTGTTGACCTACATGTTCAGTCCCCTCCACGAACATCTCCCCCGAGAGTGGTTATCCCTGTTCCGTGGGAATCACACCTCGACATTTGGCGCGCCAGGTAGGGGACTGAGGCGCGTCTTCAACCTCCAGCCGGCCTCCGCGCCATGACGGACACCCGCACGACGCGCGCCAACAGGCGCGCTGCGGAGAGGGCTCACACCGAGCCCGGCACCGCTCCCACCCGTGGCCGCCGCGGCCGCCCACGCGCTGCTGAGCGCGCCAACACCGGCCCGCGCGTGGAGGAGCCCGAGAGCGAGGAGCACCACGGCGGCAACCGCCGTGAGGACGAGGACTTCTCCGAGCACCACGAGGACGCTGAGTCCTCACGTCCATCCCGGCGCCAGAGCGTGTCCTCTCAGGGACGCCAAGAGCCCAACCCGCACACCGCGCTGCTCATGGCCCAGGAGCTCCTCCGCTACCGGCCAAGCGCTGAGGCCCACGACCAGTGGCTGGACCGCCTCCACCACCTCGTCGACATCGCGACCACGCGCCCCACTCCGTCGCGCTCCATGGTCCATCACTCTGGCCGCGCGGGAACGGCTGCACCGGATGCGCCTCCGCCGCCGCCAGGACCACCTCCAGCTGCGGCGCAGAGGGCTCCCTCTCACGCATCCTCGCCGCGCGACTGCCAAATCGTGCAGCGCACCGCGCCTGACGCGCGCGTGGGCATGGAGCGCCGCAGGGACCTCCAGAATCGCCTCGTCGAGGAGCTCGGCCAAGCGGGACAGCAAAACCGCAGGGCCCTCCAGGGTGGAACTGCCACCTACGCCTCTGGCTGCATGGCCTTCACCCGCTCCCTGCGTCGCGTGGTCTGGCCGCAGAAGTTCAGGCCAGCCCTTCCCAAGGGCTTCGACGGGTCGACCAACCCTCTCGAGTTCCTGCAGCTCTACACCACCTCCATCCAAGCTGCAGGGGGAGACGACAAGGTCATGGCCAACTGGTTCTCCCACGCGCTCAGGGACTCCGCGCTGTCGTGGCTCCTCAACCTGCCGGAGGACTCCATCGACTCCTGGGAGGAGCTCTGCAGGCAGTTCGTCGCCAACTTCAAGGGCACGTACGAGCGCGCGCTCACCCACAACGTCCTGCGCGCCGTGGTGCAGAAGAAGGATGAGACTCTTCGCAAGTACATCCAGCGCTTCAGCCAAGTGCGCAACAAGATTCCGAACATCCCCGACACGCAGGTCATCGCCGCCTTCACAAACCGCAGGATGCTCGAGAAGCTGGGCATCCACGACAAGCTCACCTCTGTGGTGAAGCTGTTCGACCTCGCTGACAAGTGCGCCAAAGCTGAAGAGGGACTCCTCTTCGTCAAGATGAGCCAGCGCGGGGATGACCAGGCTGAAGGCTCCAAGAGCCACAAGAAGCGCGAGGAGACCAAGCGCAAGACCACTGCAGTCCTGGCAGCAGAGCCAGCCGCCAAGAGCGCCCGCAAAAGCTCCCCCGAGCCTGGCGACAGGGAGGTGGACAACTGCCCGTTCTGCGTCTACCACAACAGGCGCGGCCACGCCACCGACAACTGCTATGACCTCAAGAGGCTGAGCAGGGAGCGCGAGCGCGAAGAAGGCAGTGGAAACCGCGGCAGAGGCCGCGGCTACCGCCGCGACAACAGAGGCGGACGCGGTGGCGGCTACCAGAGACCGCAAGGCACTCAGGCCAACGCCGCTGAGAAGAACAACAACCTCCCTGACGAGGAAGACGGAGGCTACCAGGCCCCAAGGGGAGCCATGGCCTGCATCCTCGGCGGGGCTCATACGCCCAAGTCGAACAACCAGTTCAAGCAGTTCACCCGCGAGCTCAACGCCGCGCTCCCGAGCACCGAGACCTCTAGGCCCCTCAAGTGGTACCAGTACACCATCGCCTTCGACTCCAAAGACCACCCCAAGTCAACCAAGACTGTTGGGACCCTCCCCCTGGTCTGCTCCCCCACCATCAACAACATCACCGTCTCCAAGACGCTCATTGAAGGGGGAGCTGGCCTGAACGTCATCTCTGTCGAGACCTTTGAGACGCTTCAAGTGCCCTACGAGTGGCTTATGCCCTCCAGGCCGTTCACAGGGGTCACCAGTGGTTCAATCGAACCCCTGGGACCGGTCCGGCTGGCCGTCACCTTCGGCATGCAGAAGAACTACCGCACTAAGCTGATCGACTTCGATGTTGCCCACATTGGCCTGCCATACAACGCCATCCTCGGCTTCCCTGCCCTCGCGAAGTTCATGGCCGTCACGCACCACGCCTACAACATGGTCAAGATCCCCGGCAGCGCTGGCGCCATCGCCATCCATGGTCATATCCTGGACGCCACGCGCGCTGTGTAAAGCGCCTACAAGGCTGCCGCCATGGCGTTTCCGGCTGACGAGGACATGGAGCCTCTCGAGAGGCCCAAGAAGAAGAAGCAAGTGTTCTCCCAGGAGCAAGCTGCCACGAAGAAGGTGTCGCTGAGCACCAGCGGCTCGGGGGCTGAAGGCTCGGGGGCTAGCGTCACCATAGGCGCTGCCCTGCCTCCCAAATAGGAAAGCGCGCTCGTCGCCTTCCTTCGGGCAAACTCTGACATGTTCGCATGAACTCCGTCAGATATGTCCGGTGTACCAAGGGAGGTGATCGAGCACCACTTAGCCGTGTGTCCAGACGCACGCCCCGTCAAGCAAAAAGCACGCAAGCAAGCCCCCGAGAAGCAAGCATTCATCGTCAAGGAAGTAGACAAGCTCAAGGCGGCAAATGTCGTCCGCGAAGTCGCGCACCCCACTTGGCTCTCCAACGGCGTGGTTGTCCCTAAACCCGCTGGAGGAGGCCGACTCTGCATCGACTACACCGATGTCAACAAGGCCTGCCCCAAGGACCCATACCCCATGCCGAGGATAGACCAGATCGTGGACTCCACCGCTGGCTGCGACCTCCTCTGTTTTCTGGATGCCTTCTCTGGTTACCACCAGATCAAGATGGCTAAAGAGGACGAGGAGAAGACAGCATTCCTCACCCCTTGTGGTGTGTATTGCTACACCTGCATGCCTTTCGGCCTGAAGAACGCCGGCACCACTTTTCAGAGGCTCATGAGGATAGCCTTGGGGGGACAGATGGGCAGAAACGCAGAGGCCTACGTCGACGACATCGTGGTCAAGTCTCGAGAGGGGGACACCCTCTTGAAGGATCTCGAGGAAACCTTCGCTAGCCTGCGGAAGGTGAACATCAAGCTGAACCCGCCAAGTGCGTCTTCGGGGTGCTTTCAGGCAAGCTCCTCGGATTCCTGGTGTCCCACCGCGGCATAGAAGCAAACCCTGACAAGATCAAGGCCATAGAAGGAATGCAGCCTCCTCGCCGACTCAAGGACATGCAACGCTTAGCGGGCTGCATGGCCAGCCTTGGCCGCTTCATCTCCAAGTTCGGCGAGAGAGCCCTGCCATTTTTCAAGATCATGAAGAGATCCGGCACGTTCAAGTGGACCCCTGAGGCGGACAAGGCCTTTGAGGACTTGAAGAAATATTTGGCCAGCCCACCAGTCATGGTGGCCCCCAGGACAGGCGAACATCTGAAGCTGTACCTCTCAGCCACTCCTCAGACCGCAAGCGCCGTCCTGGTGGCCGAGAGGGAAGAGCCAGTCCTCCCCAAGAAGAGCACCGCCGCTCCAAGTCCAAAGCCACCCGACAAAGATCCCGCCGAAGGAGCAGCCTCCACAGGCCCACTGCCAGGCCCACCGCCTCAAGTCGAGTATGCTCCCAGCACCCTTGTCGAGACTCCTCCACAGGCAGATCTCGACAAGGGCCCTGAAGAGCTTCCACAGAGGGCTGACGCTGCGCCACCACTAACGACCCTTGTCGAGCACCCCGTCTATTTCGTCAGCACAGTGCTGCGGGACGCTCGGGAGCGGTATCCAATGCAGCAGAAGCTTCTCGTCGCGCTCCTCATCGCCTCCAGGAAGCTGCGACACTACTTCCAGGGCCACCCCCTCGCGGTGGTCACTTCCTTCCCCCTGGAGCAGATCCTGCGCAACCCCAACGCCACAGATCATGTCGTAGGATGGAACATAGAGCTGCAGCCATTCAACTTGCACTTCGACACCACAAGAGTCATAAAGGGAAGAGCGCTGGCTGACTTCGTCGCCGAATGGACTGACCCAAGCCCTGAAGAGCCTCGCGGGGAACAGACCGAGCCCTCTGGAGACACAATGCCCAGCCACTGGACCATGCACTTCGACGGCGCCTTCGCCTGCCGCAATGGCGGGGCAGGCGTCGTCCTGACCTCGCCCAAAGGCGACAAGCTATACTACGCTGTCCAGTTGTGCTTCACGATTGACAAGATCTCCAACAACATCGCCGAGTACGAGGACCTCCTCGCCGGCCTAAGGGCCGCCATCGCTCTAGGCGTCAAGCACCTACTCGTCAAGGGCGACTCCCAGTTGCGCGTCAACTTCTCCAACAAGAGCTACACGCCTAAAGACGACCACATGGCCGCATACCTTGAGGAGGTCCGCAAGCTCGAGAAGCACTTCAGGGGCATGGAGCTCGTGCACATCCCGAGGAAGGAAAACCAAGAGGCCGATGACATCGCCAAGAGAGCCTTGCGAAGGCAGGCCCAGCAGGCTGGCGTCTTTGAAGAAAGGCTCGCCAAGGCATCCATCAAGCAGCCTCGAGAGGCCACAGCCGCAAGCACAGACGAAGCACTCCCACCACCTCCTGAGTCTTGGGCACCCGATTGTGGTCCCCACACGGGGGAGCGCCTGCTGCTGACGGCAGCCCACCAAGACACAGGCTGGATTGACGAGATCAAGGACTACTTGGCGAAATGGATCCTCCCTGAGGAAGATGCGGAAGCAGAGCGGATCGCTCGACAAGCGAAATCCTATTGCATCCTCGAGGGAGACCTATACCGCAAGCGCCCAAACGGCATCGCGCTCAAGTGCGTTCCTCCTGAGGAAGGCCGAACGCTGATCATGGACATCCACAGCGGGGAGTGCGGCCACCACTCGTGTGCGCGCACTCTCGCAGGCAAGGTCTTCAGGAGCGGCTTCTACTGGCCTCAAGTGCTTCAGGATGCGGTCGCCATTGTTCAGACCTGCGACGCCTGCCAATACCACGCCAAGCAGATTCATCAGCCGGCGTTGGGGCTCCAGACCATCCCGCTCTCCTGGCCGTTCGCGGTCTGGGGGCTTGACATCCTGGGCCCCTTACCAAAGTCGAGGGGGGTTATCGCTTCCTCTTCGTCGCCGTCGACAAGTTCACCAAGTGGGCCGAGGTCGAACCAGTGCGCACCATACCAGCTGGAGCCCCGGTGAAATTCATCAGGAGCTTGGTCTGCCGCTTCGGCGTGCCCAACCGCATCATCACCGACAATGGCTCGCAATTTACCAGCGGCATCTTCCGAGCCTACTGCGAAAGGCTCGGCGTCAAGATCTGCTTCGCCTCGGTGTCTCATCCACGCAGCAACGGTCAAGCCGAGCGAGCAAACGCAGAAGTCCTCAAGGGCCTCAAGACCAGAAGCTTCAACGTCCTCAAGGGCCACGGCAAGGGCTGGATCGATGAGCTCCCATCTGTGCTCTGGTCCATGTGCACAACTTCCTCAAGGCCCACAGGCGAAACGCCGTTCGCCCTGGTCTACGGAGCTGAAGCAGTCCTCCCCGCAGAAATCAAGCATGGATCCCCACGGGTCCTTGCCTTGAACGAGGACATCCAAGAGGGCCTCCACAACGACGACCTGCTGTTCCTCGAGGGACTGCGCCGCCATGCCGCCCTCAGAGCGGCAAAGTACCAGCAAGATCTGCAACGCTACCACAGCCGCCATGTGCGCTCACGCACCCTTGAGGCGGGCGACCTCGTCCTCAGGCGAATCCTCTCCAGGGAAGGCCTCCACAAGCTCTCGCCGATGTGGGAAGGCCCCTACAGGGTCTCCCACATCGCCAGGCCTGGCGCAGTACGCCTCGAGACCGAAGACGGCATCCCCATCAAGAACCCGTGGAACATCGCGCATCTGCGCAAGTTCTACCCGTGATCATAGTCACGCCAGGCATTTTTTGTCTCTAGAGGGAAGCTTACGGCTTCACCTCCAGGCTTCTCAAAGCTTCTCCCGAGGGTCAGCCCTCCGAGCTCTCCTGCTAATGAGCCACCGCAGGCCGCAGTGAACCTCTGCCACTAATGGGTGGTCCCCATGCGTCGACATGGAAGGAACGTTAGCTTGGCAAACCCAAGTGTAATGAACTGATTTTCGTTCCAAGTGAACTCTGTGCTCAGGCGCCATTTTCGTTCCAAGTGAACTTTGCGCTAAGGCGCCGTGTCGTTCCCAAGTGAACTTAGCGCTGAGGCGCCGCTGTGTAATATTCCAATGGCAAGTTTTACTTTCGTCATTTATTTTCACATGTGCGCTTATATTTTTCCCACGCGCACCTCGCGAGCGGGGGCTGAGTACGGTGCCTGTGCCCAAGAGCACCCCAGCAGCACTGCAAAACCCAAGGGACCCTGAGCTCTGGCTAAATGGCATGCTCCCGGATAGACGCCACCTCTCCAAAGGACCTTGGTACTCTCTCTCCTCGCAAGGCACCCATGAGGAAACCTATAAGCGCGCATGAGTCCTTACTACTATGCTCTAGCGTTTTGGTTCGCCTCTCTAACATCCACAGGGAGCAAGAATCTCTCCAGGCTCGTGGAGGGAAAGCTCGCCCCCTGAAGGGAAAGACATCGCCTGAGGAGTCATACGCAGGGCGAAAAGCCTCGCGAAGCTAAGTTCCCTGCTCACACCAAGAGAATCCTTGCATCTCTCTCACGAGCACTCTGCGTCCCTCGAGTGGTCCTTCCCCTCAATCTCCATGGGCTGCTTGCGCGTCAAAGGGGGACCCTCAGCATCGCGACTCGAGGGTTCTTACCTCTCTAAGCCTTAAACTCCCCCCGGCCTTGCCGAGTCATTGCTCGAGCATACCGCAGCGGCGGAGTCATAGTGCGAAGAGAAGGGTCCAGCGACGCAGAGCGAAAAAGACATGGAATTGAAGCAAAGGCTCCTCGAGGGGAGCACACACAGACTTAGCAGCACTTGTTTAAAAGATAAGAAGTATATTACAGACTGCAAAAAGAAAGTCTTTAAAGCAAATGCCCCTATAGCGCTACAAGCGCACTACATTGCAGGAGAGGATCCCAGGAGGAAGTTAAGCAGAGGCCTCGCCGTCGTCCTGGCCGGATTCTTCTTCTTCAGGCTCGCCATCCTCGTCGTCGTCCTCATCCTCCGCCGCGGCCTGCTTAAAGCGGCTGCAGAAGTCGTCCACTTGGTCGCGGACGGAGTTGGAGACCTTCCACCCTTCCTCCCCCTCGAGGGGCTCGGTCACCGTAGTGAGGTCGAATCCAGGCTGGAGGTGCACGAGGTTGGAGAAGATGCGGTCCACCGCCACCGCCAGGAGTTGGCGGCACTCCTCCTCGACGACGTCGCGGAGCTCCGCGGCGGGGCCCTCGAGCGCCGTGAAGAGCTGCTCGAAGTATAGGAGGTAGGTGGCGGCGTCGGAGTGGACTTGAGCGGGGATGGACGGCGCATCTGCTCCAGCTTCGCGGCGAGCTCGTGGCCCCGCCCCGCCAAGGACAGGAACATACGCTCCCGCTGCTGCGACAGCACCTGCGCTGCCTTGGCGCTCTCGACCGCTTCCACCGCCTTCTCCACGGCAAGACCCACCTTCTGGTTCATCTCCTCCATGTCCGCCACGAGGGAGGTGAGGTCCTGCGCCGTGCGATCGCGCGCCTCTTCAGCAGTGCGGCGACGATCCACCTCGCGCCCGAGGCGGGCGCTCAGGGCGGTGTTCTCCTTCTCCAGCTTGTGGATGCGGGCGGAGTCTTCGTCGCGCTTCTTCTTGAAGCGGGTCTCCTGCTTGGAGAACTTGTCCTTGTAATCCTAGGAGACGGCGGCGCGGAGCTCCTTCTCCTTCTCCTGGAGCTTCTTCTCGGCCTCCCCTTTCTGCTCAGTGAGCCTCGCGTTGGCGCGCTCCACCTTCCCCTTGTGGGCGGCCACTTCGCGCTCGTGCTTGCTGAGCGCTGCAGCCAAGCTATCCTCGCGGGCCTCGAGGGCAGCGCGCTGCCCCGACAGCTCCTGCTCCCTCAGCGCCAGTTGCTCGTCGCGGCGGCGCACATCCTCCTCACGCTCGCCCAGAGCTCGTCCTCTGGCCTCCAAGCTCGTGCGGACCTCGTCCAGAGCGGACCGCACGGTCTCGGAGTCGGCGAGAATCTTCGTCTCGAGCTCGACGAGCTCGCGGTGCTTGGCCGCCAGGGAGTGCTCCACGGCCTCCCGCTCTGCCCTGGCCGCGGCCAAGTCTTCTGCCGCGGCCCGGCGCTCGGCCTTCAAAGGCTGCAAGAGCTCCTCGGCATCGCGCATGGCGCCCTCGCGGACTTCCTCGGCGAAGCGCATCGCCTCCTCTCGCTCCTCCTGCAGGGCCAAGTCGCTCTGTCGGCGAGCCTCCACAGCCGCGTGGAAAGCGGCCCAAGCCCCCGCGAGCTCATCTCGCTGCCGGGCAAGCTCCTGGTCCTCCAGAGCGAGGTGGGCCTCTAGCCCCTCCAGGGATTCCCGCACCAGGCGGAAGGCGACATCGCGGTGCCCCCTGCTCCAGTCCCAGGTGCCAAGGGTAAGAGCCTGAGAAGTCCTGGGCGGCGCGGAGGGCCCTGCGCCTGCGTCAAGCTCGGAGGAGGGAGCCTCCGCGTGGGCCGGGGGGCTTGGTGGCAGATCCTCCGCCTCGGTGCCTGCGCTTTGCGCTCCAGTGTCGTCCCCCTCAGGCGGCACTCCCTCGCTTGCTTCCGGGGCTGAGAAGGTCTGCCGCATCGCCGCTGCCTCCTCCTCCGCCGTAGTGTTTGGCGGGGATGGGGGAAGATCCTCCCCGCTGGCCTTGGGCGGGCTCGGGACCGGCGTAGCGCCGGCCGCAGCCTCTGACTGCGCTAGAGGAGTTGCCGCGCGAGGCGGAGTGGGCACTCTCTCCACCTGCGCCTCCACCCGCTCCTCCTCCGGAGGCGGCTCGGGTGCCCCCGGCTGAGGCATGCCCTCCTGAGGGCCAAGAGGGGCCTCCTCCTCAGGCCTCGAGGCCTCTTCTGCCGCGGCCTCGCCCGCTGCAGCCTCGGGGGCGGCCTCCGGGGCGGCCCTCTTCACGTCCGCAGCCTTGCGGAGCCTTCGGCGCTTCACAGGCGCTGGGTCGCTGGCGAAAGACAAGGGAATCGGTCAGAGGGAGTAGACAAGCAAAGAATGAAGAGAAAAACAAGGCCAAGAGCGCTTACCTGGTCTTCTTGGTGCAGGTGTCAACCCACGCCATACCTGACGAGCGCCATGAGGGCGCGGTCCGGGCTCCAGATCCCTCAGGAGCCGTCTCAGCCTTCCTCTTGAGGGGAGCGCTCGGGGGCTCCCCAGCGGGCCTGTCGTGGGCCGCCTTGGTCCGTGGCTCTTGGCGCCCAGCCTCGGCCTCCTCGCCGTCGCTGGATGAGAGATCATAGACCTCCCCAGCGGGGGGCGCGGCTCTGGATGAACTTCCCGCGCCTGCGGAGGGCATCGCCCCCGCCTCCGCGTCGCCTTGCTCCGCGTCTGATGCATATGGAGACTCGGCAGCGTCTGCGTCCTTCGCCACGGGCATGGGCCCCTCCTCTTCCTCCTCCCCCGCCAGGCCCAGCGCGGTGAAGGTGGGCATCTGCTCCAAGATGGCCTGGCGCTGGTCCGAAACCTGGTACAAGGGCCTTATCACCGCGAGGACCGCCACGGGCACGTCAGGGTTGACGAAGAGGCCGCCCATAATGGTGGCGACGACGGCGGGACAATGGTCGCAGGGGTGGAGCCGTATCAGGTCCATGAGCCCTGAGTACGCCCACATCGCCTTCTTGTGCGCCTGAAGGGGGGCGATGCGGCGCCTCACGAACTCCTCCGCCACCATTTGTCCAGTGAGGCCGTTCTCCCGGAGCATCCTCAAGCGGCCCACAAGGTCGGCTATCTGCGGGCCCTTGAGGGCCTGCTTGCCCCAGTGGGTGTTCTTCACAGGCGGCGCATCTGGGACGTCGAGGAGGGAGCTCTGCGACGGGACGCGGATGAGGAACCCCTTCTGCCTGAAGTCGTCCACCTTCTTCGACACCGCCGTGACGGGCCTCTCACCGCTCCAGGACATGGGGATGTAGATGTCCCCCATGCCGTCCGCAATGCGAAAAGACACGCAGCCCGTCCGCTCGGCCTTCGCGGTGTTCCGGAGCGCGTAGAAGCTCCTGAAGAGGGCCACCGAAGGCTTCACCCCCAAATAAGCCTCGCACAAGAAGGCGAAGATGGCGAGGATGAGGATGGTGTTGGGGTGAAGGTGCAGGAGGTGGATCTGGTAGAACTCCACCACTGCCTCGAGGAAAGGCGAGTACGGAGGCACCAACCCTGCGTAGAGAGTGTGGAGGAAGATGGGGAAAAACCCCGCCGGGAAGCGGCCGTGCTGTGCGGCCCGGATGGAGCTGGTGCCGTGCTCATTCGTCTTCCCGGCCACCAGGTGCTGGATCTTGTCCAGCGCCGCCGCATTGACGCGCACCCCGACGAGGGCGGGGCCAAGCGCTTCATCCTCTTGCGCGTCCGGGCCGGAGCGTGGACATCGCTGCCTTGCCCTTGGATCCCCCCATCGCCGGAAGAAGGGAAGCTCGAGGAAGAACAAGGAGAAGGGAGAAGTTCGCCGGAGTAGGAAGTTTGGAGGAGCAAGAGCGAAAGGCAAGGCGCGGAAATGAGTAATAACTTCCGCTCGGACAGGCGCGCAGGCTTTATGCCACATCGAGGCAGTTACCAAGACGGGCGTGGTGGACGTGGTGGGACCCCCCAGCTGGCCGCTCTGCAAAGACGGCGGCTCCCCTGCCATGAAGGCAGGCTTTACGACCATGGACCGAGTCCATGGGCTACCCGGCTGTGGTGCACCCCGCTCCTCCGTTCGCCGCCATGTGGGAACCCCTCCACTGCGCTGGACGCAGGGATGAGGCCCGGGGCGCCTTTATAAGGAGAGGGAGCACCTCCGTAGCGGGGGACCGATCGATCATTCGTCCTCTGACACCCCACAATAGCTTAGCCAAGCCCGGCGAACTCGAGGAGGAAGAAGGCCCGAACCTTCCCACTCCGAGCTCCGCACCGCCTCGCGAGGGCCCTCGGCAAGCTCTTTGTACTGTAACCCCTACAGAGCAATACAGACAAGCAGGAGTAGCGGTTTTACCTCACCTTGAGGGCCGTGAACCTGGGTACGGGCCGGAGTCCATCTCTGTCGTGCTGTCCCTCTACAGGCATGACGAGCACCGTCGCCGTGCCAGTTGAGGGTTGTTGACCTACGTGTTCAGTCCCCTCCACGAACTTCTCCCCCGAGAGTGGTTATCCCTGTTCCGTGGGAATCACACCTCGACATTTGGCGCGCCAGGTAGGGGACTGAGGCGCGTCTTCAACCTCCAGCCGGCCTCCGCGCCATGACGGACACCCGCACGACACGCGCCAACAGGCGCGCTGCTGAGAGGGCTCACACCGAGCCCGGCACCGCTCCCACCCGTGGCCGCCGCGGCCGCCCACGCGCTGCTGAGCGCGCCAACACCGGCCCGCGCGTGGAGGAGCCCGAGAGCGAGGAGCACAACGGCGGCAACCGCCGTGAGGACGAGGATTTCTCCGAGCACCACGAGGACGCTGAGTCCTCACGTCCATCCCGGCGCCAGAGCGTGTCCTCTCAGGGACGCCAAGAGCCCAACCCGCACACCGCGCTGCTCATGGCCCAGGAGCTCCTCCGCTACCGGCCAAGCGCTGAGGCCCACGACCAGTGGCTGGACCGCCTCCACCACCTCGTCGACATCGCGACCACGCGCCCCACTCCGTCGCGCTCCATGGTCCATCACTCTGGCCGCGCGGGAACGGCTGCACCGGATGCGCCTCCGCCGCCGCCAGGACCACCTCCAGCTGCGGCGCAGAGGGCTCCCTCTCACGCATCCTCGCCGCGCGACTGCCAAATCGTGCAGCGCACCGCGCCTGACGCACACGTGGGCATGGAGCGCCGCAGGGACCTCCAGAATCGCCTCGTCGAGGAGCTCGGCCAAGCGGGACAGCAAAACCGCAGGGCCCTCCAGGGTGGAACTGCCACCTACGCCTTTGGCTGCATGGCCTTCACCCGCTCCCTGCGTCGCGTGGTCTGGCCGCAGAAGTTCAGGCCAGCCCTTCCCAAGGGCTTCGACGGGTCAACCAACCCTCTCAATTTCCTGCAGCTCTACACCACCTCCATCCAGGCTGCAGGAGGAGACGACAAGGTCATGGCCAACTGGTTCTCCCACGCGCTCAGGGACTCCGCGCTGTCGTGGCTCCTCAACCTGCCGGAGGACTCCATCGACTCCTGGGAGGAGCTCTGCAGGTAGTTCGTCGCCAACTTCAAGGGCACGTACGAGCGCGCGCTCACCCACAACGACCTGCGCGCCGTGGTGCAGAAGAAGGATGAGACTCTTCGCAAGTACATCCAGCGCTTCAGCCAAGTGCGCAACAAGATTCTGAACATCCCCGACACGCAGGTCATCGCCGCCTTCACAAACCGCAGGATGCTCGAGAAGCTGGGCATCCACGACAAGCTCACCTCTGTGGTGAAGCTGTTCGACCTCGCTGACAAGTGCGCCAAAGCTGAAGAGGGACTCCTCTTCGTCAAGATGAGCCAGCGCGGGGATGACCAGGCTGAAGGCTCCAAGAGCCACAAGAAGCGCGAGGAGACCAAGCGCAAGACCACTGCAGTCCTGGCAGCAAAGCCAGCCGCCAAGAGCGCCCGCAGAAGCTCCCCCGAGCCTGGCGACAGGGAGGTGGACAACCGCCCGTTCTGCATCTACCACAACAGGCGCGGCCACGCCACCGACAACTGCTATGACCTCAAGAGGCTGAGCAGGGAGCGCGAGCGCGAAGAAGGCAGTGGAAACCACGGCAAAGGCCGCGGCTACCGCCGCGACAACAGAGGCGGACGCGGTGGCGGCTACCAGAGGCCGCAAGGCACTCAGGCCAACGCCGCTGAGAAGAACAACAACCTCCCTGACGAGGAAGACGGAGGCTACCAGGCCCCAAGGGGAGCCATGGCCTGCATCCTCGGCGGGGCTCAGGCGCCCAAGTCGAACAACCAGTTCAAGCAGTTCGCCCGCGAGCTCAACGCCGCGCTCCCGAGCACCGAGACCTCCAGGCCCCTCAAGTGGTCCCAGTACACCATCGCCTTCGACGCCAAAGACCACCCCAAGTCAACCAAGACCGTTGGGACCTTCCCCCTGGTCTGCTCCCCCACCATCAACAACATCACCGTCTCCAAGACGCTCATTGATGGGGGAGCTGGCCTGAACGTCATCTCTGTCGAGACCTTCGAGACGCTTCAAGTGCCCTACGAGTGGCTTATGCCCTCCAGGCCGTTCACAGGGGTCACCAGTGGTTCAATCGAACCCCTGGGACAGGTCCGGCTGGCCGTCACCTTCGGCATGCAGAAGAACTACCGCACTGAGCTGATCGACTTTGATGTCGCCCACATTGGCCTGCCATACAACGCCATCCTCGGCTACCCCACCCTCGCGAAGTTCATGGCCATCACGCACCACGCCTACAACATGGTCAAGATCCCCGGCAGCGCTGGCGCCATCGCCATCCATGGTCATATCCTGGACGCCACGCGCGCTGTGGAAAGCGCCTACAAGGCTGCCGCCATGGCGTTTCCGGCTGACGAGGACATGGAGCCTCTCGAGAGGCCCAAGAAGAAGAAGCAAGTGTTCTCCCAGGAGCAAGCTGCCACGAAGAAGGTGTCGCTGAGCACCAGCGGCTCGGGGGCTGAAGGCTCGGGGGCTAGCGTCACCATAGGCGCTGCCCTGCCTCCCAAATAGGAAAGCGCGCTCGTCGCCTTCCTTCGGGCAAACTCTGACATGTTCGCATGGACTCCGTCAGATATGTCCGGTGTACCAAGGGAGGTGATCGAGCACCACTTAGCCGTGTGTCCAGACGCACGCCCCGTCAAGCAAAAAGCACGCAAGCAAGCCCCCGAGAAGCAAGCATTCATCGTCAAGGAAGTAGACAAGCTCAATGTGGCAAATGTCGTCCGCGAAGTCGCGCACCCCACTTGGCTCTCCAACGGCGTGGTTGTCCCTAAACCCGCTGGAGGAGGCCGACTCTGCATCGACTACACCGATGTCAACAAGGCCTGCCCCAAGGACCCATACCCCATGCCGAGGATAGACCAGATCGTGGACTCCACCGCTGGCTGCGACCTCCTCTGTTTTCTGGACGCCTTCTCTGGTTACCACCAGATCAAGATGGCTAAAGAGGACGAGGAGAAGACAGCATTCCTCACCCCTTGTGGTGTGTATTGCTACACCTGCATGCCTTTCGGCCTGAAGAACGCCGGCGCTGAGGCTCATGAGGATAGCCTTGGGGGCACAGATGGGCAGAAACGCAGAGGCCTACATCGACAACATCGTGGCTGAACTTGACTTAACCCGGTCGAAGGGTACCGACGGCTGCTTGAGCACCTCGATGTAGATCCCGGCAGGGACGGGCTCCCGTTGGGAAGCCATCCGCGAGAGTTCGTCCGTGACCGAATTGTCCCCCCGTGGGATGTACACGGCTCTGAAGTTGTCGAAGCGCCGTTGCAGCTTCCACACTTCCTCGACGTACGGTGCCATTTGCGGGCATGCTTACTCCTTGCTCGCTTGCTTGATGACTAGCTGGGAGTCACCCTTGATGATGATCTTCCTGATGCCCAGGCTGATGGCCACACGGAGCCCCGCGAGCAAGCCCTCGTACTCCATCGTGTTGTTAGAGATGTCGCCTCAGAAATGCATCTGGACGACGTACTTCAAGCGGTCGCCTGTCGGAGATGTGAGTACAACTCCGGCTCCTCCTTGATTCTTGGAATAAGAACCGTTGAAATGCATGGTCCAAGCGCTGGGATCATCTTTCCCGGGGAGGCAGGTTTCGTCTTCCGGGTCTTCGAACTCCGTCTCGGTCCATTCCGCGGTGAAGTCCGCTAGCACCTGGCTCTTGATGTTGTCCGTGTGTTCAAATTTGAGGCCGAATCCTTGAAGCTCCATGGCCCACCACGAGATGCGTCCTGTGGCGAGTGGGTTCTCCAGAGGGCTTCTCAGGTTGTACTTTGAGACTATAGTGATTGGGTGACTCTCAAAGTGCGGCCTTAGCTTGCGAGAGGCGATGAGGATCGCCAGCAGTGGCTTCTGCATCATGGGGTAGCTTTCGCGCGCATCACGCAGGACCGAACTGACGAAGTAGATCGGGTACTGCGCTTTGCGGGTGGCAGCCTCTTGACTGAGTTCCGCCACTTCTTCCACGGAGTCAACGTCCTGGGCTTGTGGCTGCTCATCCCCCAGCGCCCCGGTACCGCCGTCGTCCGTAGATTCTGCCGAGCTGCTGAGGTCCTAGGACCTGGGCAGGCCCGGGGCCTTCTTCTTGCAAGGTGGACCCGAGAGTGTGTCCCCGAGCCGCTTGCGCTTGACTTTGCTCGGTTTCCTTGGCGGAGCGTCGCGTTCCACTACCAACACCGCACTCACCACCTGGTTTGTGGCGGCGATGTACAGCAGCAGAGGCTCCTTTGCCGCGGGGGCCACCAAGATTGGCGGCGATGCGAGGTAGTTCATGAGAGACTGAAGGGCTTCCTCAGCCTCGGGGGTCCAGTCGACAGGGCCCTCCTTCTTGAGCAGCTTGAAGAACGGAAGAGCTCATTCTCCAAGCCTTGAGATGAAGTGCCCGTGTGCGGTGATGCACGCGCTGAGGCACTGCACGTCCTTGATCCGCCGAGGAGCTTCCAAGCGATCGATCGCCTTGATCTTGTCCGAATTAGCCTCGATTCCCCGATGGGAAACCAAGAAACCCAGCAGCTTGCCCGATGGGACCCCGAAAACGCACTTCTCGGGGTTGAGCTTAAAGTTGACCCGGCGGAGGTTCTCGAAAGTCTCATGAAGATCCTTGACGAGTGAATTCTAGTACCGGGACTTGACCACGATGTCATCGATATATGCTTCGGCGTTGCGACCTAGCTATGGCCCAAGGCATGTCTGCATCACGCGCAGGAAGGTAGCACCAGCGTTCCAGAGGCCAAAAGGCATCCGGGTGTAACAGTAGCAGCCCTTGGGAGTGATGAAGGCCGTCTTATCTTGATCTTCGATGGACATCAGGATCTGATGGTACCCATAGAAGGCATCCAAGAAGCATAACAGTTCGCACCCTGCTGTGGAGTCCATGATCTGATCGATACGCGGCAGAGGGAATGGATCCTTCGGGCAGGCCTTGTTTAGGTCGGTGAAGTCGATGCAGAGGCGCCACTTGAGAGTCATAGGTTTTGGAACCACCACCTGGTTCGTCACCCAGAGTGGGTGAGGAACCGAGCGGATGACGCCAGCTTCCAGCAACTTGTCGACTTCGGCGATGATGATCTCTAGCTTCTGTTTGCTCTGGTTCCGGAAAACTTGTTTCACCGGTCGCGCGTCCGCGCTGACCGCCAATTTGTGCTCTATCACCTCCCTTGGTACGCCGGGTATCTTCGATGCGTCCCACGCGAAGACATCAGAGTTTTGCCGAAGGAAGGCGACGAGCACGCTTTCCTATTTGTCTGTGGGGCGAGCACCGATGGTAATGGAGCGGACTCCATCACCAGTTAAGGCCACCTTCTTGGTCATCTGCGGGTCGCCTTGGAACGGCGCCTTCTTGATGGAAGTTGACGTCGGGCCCCCGGGATCAGCTCCTTCCCCGGGGAATGCGCCGAGATCTTCCTCCATTGCTTCTTGATGGACTCCAGATGTCGCCGCCACCGTCTGGTTCAGCTTCTGAACACAGAAGATGGCGTCGTCTGTGTCGGCCTTGATCTTGATCACGCCATGTGGTGCCGGGATCTTCAGCATGTTGTAGGCGAAGTGGGAGACGGTCATGAACTTGGCCAGTGCGGGCCGGCCAAGGATGCTGTTGTACGGGAGCGGTGTCAGCGACGTCGAAGACGATCTCCTCCGTTGGGAAGTTCTTGTGGTCGCCGAAGGTGACTGGAAGAGTGATCTTCCCGAGGGGCCGCGTGACACTCCCATTCACGCCTTGGAAGACGCCCGTGTCGGTGAGGCGCGAGAATGGAACTTGCAGAGCGGTCAGCGCCTTAGCCGTCAGCAGATTGAGGCTAGAACCTCCGTCGACCAGCATCTTGGTGACTTTGAAGTTCTGGATGATCGGGGATACGATCAGAGGAAGTGTTCCTACCCCGGCAGTGTTGGAAGGATGATCCTCCGGGTCAAAGGTGATGACCTGGTGGGACCAGTCCAGGGGCCTCGACGGTGCCGAGACCACCGCCTTGAGCTCCCGCACCAGCCTCTTGTCAGCGCTGTTGGATGGAGGCAGAGAGGAGCCTCCATGGATGCACCCGACGACCCCAGCAACCTCCTGGAACTGCACACTGTTGCTTGGAACGGCAGGGGCTTCTCCGTTGTTGCCTTGGGCGGTCGCCTGGTTTTGGTGCTCATACCCGCCTTGTCTGCCGCGTCCTCCTCCTCGGCCTCCGCAGCCACCGCCGCGAGGCCAACCATGGCCGCCTCCGCCTTGGCGACCCGTAGGGCACTCGCGAGCTCTGTGTCCGGCGAGACCGCAGTTGTAGCAGCCGCCAGGACCGACCCCGTCAGTCCGGCACTGCTCTCGTTGAGCGAAGCCTCGGAGAGCGCGACAGTCCTTGAGCGTGTGGTTGCCTTCGGGGTGTATGTGACACCATGGCTCTTCGTCTTCCCCTTCAGCTTCAGCGGGCTTGACCCTCTTCGCGAGCGGCTCGGTGACGAAGACGCGCTTGTCGGTTCCGGTGTCCCGCTTCTTGTTCTTGGCCGCTGCAGCCTTGTCTTCAGGCTCACTTTACCTCACGCCTTCCTCCACTCGCGCACAGCGATCCGCGAGCTCCCAGAGCTTGCGGGTGGTCTCCACGCGGTGGATGCTTAGCTTCTCTTGCATCCGGGGGGTTGCGGACGTTGGCGCTGAAGGACTGGATCACCACCTCGTCCTTGATGCATGGGATGGTGTTCATCTTGTGTGTGAAGCGCTGGATGTACTTGCGTAGAGTCTCGCCCGGAAGCTTCTTGAAGTCGTACAAGTCCCGTGGGGTGCCCGGA
The DNA here is from genome assembly GCA_026929855.1 of Poa annua. NCBI lineage: Eukaryota > Viridiplantae > Streptophyta > Magnoliopsida > Poales > Poaceae > Poa > Poa annua. The sequence continues at coordinate 62,799,549 of CM049434.1, forward strand.
GGTTCGTACCCCCTTGGAACACTCCCAGGAACTGCTCCTTCAGCGCTCGCCAAGACCGGATGGAGCACTTGGGGAGGTTGAGGAGCCAGGTCTGGGCATCTCCTTTGAGGGACAAAGGGAACCAGTTGGCCATCATGATCTCGTCGTCCCCGGCAACCATCGCAGCGAGGGAGTAGATCTGCAGAAAGTCCCGGGGGTTGGTGGTGCCGTCGAAGCGAAGAACGTCAATCTTGAACTTCTTGGGCCAGTTGAAGTGACAAATCTCTGGTGCAAGGGCGTTACAACCCTCGGCGAGGTCGTCGCGATCTTCCCGGCGGTGACGCTCTCGACGACGTTCGATGCGGGTGCGCATGTCCTCGCGCTGCCGATCGTTGAGGTCGCGACGAAGATCATGCTCCTCCGAGGTTGAAGACCCAATGGAGATGGTCTTGTCTTGGTCTCGCGGCGGCCGGTTGGCCGCGGGTGGAGCAGAACGAGGAGGCTCCGTCTCGGTGAAGTGGTCTCCACGGGGCCGAGCCCCCGGCTTGCGCGCTCCGCCGGTTGGGGCGCCAGGGTTGTCGACGGTGGTGGGCTGAGTTGCCGCAGGAGATGGCCTGTCGTCGGCGTAGTGGAGAAGATTCTCCACGCGCTCCCTCCACGCCTGGTACACCTTGGGGTCGGTGGCGCTTGGTGGGAACTGCCTCAGTGCCCTGGCGGCCACAAGGGCGTCGTGGCGAGCTTGGGCGTCTGGAGATGCGTTCGTGAAGGACTTGCTTTTGTTTGAAGGAGTACATATGGTGCCTCGATCCTTGGCCGCCGCGTTGCCAATGCTCTTCTTCCCCGATAAGCGAGGGGGAGGCCGGAGCGACGGATGAGGAGTCTCATTCTCCTTGGATCCTCCACCAAGCTCGCGGTTGGACCCGCCCGTGACGCCCAGCGCCACCTGCTCCTCAGGCGGCGGGGGCGGCACGTCCGCGCTCTTCGTCCGTGGCGTGGCGGTCCATTGAAGCTCGAGTGCATGTAGGAGAGATAACCTAGGCAGCCGCAGCCTCAGGCTTCTTCTTGGGCGGCATGCTTGACGAAGAACTTGACGAAGATCTCCGAGTCGACGAAGATGAGATCAGCGCTTGCGCCCCCTACCTGGCGCGCCAGATGTCGTTTCTCGAAGGACAGACACCGGGGATGCGAGGCACCCCCTTTGTAGATTCGGTAGGGGCGCGAAGGAGGCTGAAGACGTCTCCTGGGGGACAATCGCCAGACAAGTCCCTCACTCACTCTCCGATCTCGACGTAGTAGGCAAACAAGGAAAGCACACAACGATCTACCCAGGTTCAGGCTGCCCGAAGGCTAACAGCCCTACTCCTGCATGTCTGGATAGATGGATGAATCATGGTGAGGCTACAATGGCGTTCCCGGCGAGGTACCCGGCAGGGTACTCCGGCTACAGGAAGGGGGAGGACAGATCCTTGCCCGGAGGAGATCACCTTCCTTCCCTTCCTCCTTCTAGCCTAGCTTGGTGGTTGTCTTCTACCTTGGATCGCCGGCGAGCTAGCCTATCTCTTGCGCTTGCTTGCCTCCTAAGCTATCTTGGTCTTGAGCCTGTCCTCTCCCTCCATGCCCTTGGTCCTCCTTTTATAGGGAAAGGGGATACCACAGAGGTCATGCGAGGAGCGTGAGGATTTCTTGGCGGGAAGCAACCCCTCTCCGTGGTGGAGGCGCCGACGTGGCCTCTTCTCCTCCAAGTATCGGTCACCGGGTTGGTGGGATCTCTGGCGCCTTTGGGGAAAGGGCGGACAGGGTCTGACAGTGGGTAGGTGGTGTCCCCTGTCCGCGGCTTGCTTCCCAAGTCCTCTGGGGGCTTCCACCTCTGGAAGGTGGTAGAAGCCTTATCTTCTCCTTGTACGGTCTTGTACCCGAGAGGGAGCCCGGCCCTGCCGGGGACTCGCGCTCTCGGGGTCTTCGGTTCCTTCTGGGTGCAGGAGGCCCGGGGGTCCTGCATACCCGGGAGGTCATGCCTGGCGCGGGTGCGCCCGCCAGACCTTGCGCCGAGTCTTGGCCTTGTGCGTCTTCGTGGTGGGCCCACAGGCGGTGGACCCACTTGGGCAGCCCTAGGGGAACCCCATGTTCCACTGCTGCGACAGATTAGGCTTTCCAAGCTTAGGGAAACTGAAGGAACAACGTGGTGTGAGGAGATCTCGGCCATCATGATGGATAAAGACATGTTAATTGCACACATCATGGTTGTATAGCGTGTATCCGAACCTACAACACTGCCTCTTTTGTTTGTTCATTATGAAGCACAACTAAAAACAAACTGACTCCTCAATCATCGGTGCACCAGAAGGACAAGCAATTACTAAAGAAGCTCATAATTAACTATTATCACATGAAGATGATCTATAGGAGAGTGAATGTTCCTGTTGCTAGTCTCTACACTTCAGTATTACTTATCCAGGCTCTGATCTACCTTGCGGAACACAAGATCAGCATAGCCGATATGCTCAAATGCCAGACATGCACATAAGGTCATCGCTTATGGCCTATTTGCACGAGCACTTCGTTTACAAACCTACGTAGGACTTGATTAGAACCGGTCAGTGGTTTGTAATATTTTGGCAGGTAATATATATTAACCCCTCTGCTGATAAATCTGAGATGCATTACGGGCCTTTGTTGATTAAGTCGTGGTGACTAAGTCTTGATTCTATCTATGATGAACTTAAACTGCTATGATATGATCCTAATTATGAATTGTTTCTATCCTATGATTCTAACTTTGAATTTGTCTATGTTGTGTTGAATGAGTGATGGGTAATCTCACCACTCAAGGTTACCACATCAAACGTGTTGCACGAAACAAAGAACCCAGCATTTGCACTAGTCTTTACCCAACTACAAGAAAATAGACAACTAAATCTCTGGCCCTTGGTTATATCTTGATACAAGAAAATTACCCATAAACAGCCAAATGACATGCACACTACGACACAGTCCGCCATGCCGGTTTCCAGGCCTGCCAAGGCTAGTTCCACCGAGTCCAAAGTACGAAACGCGCCCTATACGGTTTAAGTATTTCTTTCGGCGCTTACGTCTTTCGTCGATATATACCATACCCGAGTTTGTTATTTCTTGCTTGTGCACCGCTAGTGGGACATGCCAACCGCTTCATTCATTCGTTCATTTTTTGGAATGCTCTTACTTACGAGAACACATAGCGGCGGAGGGACAGGATGGTATCATGTTAATGTTATGTTTCACCGGATTGGCCTTTTTCTTAAAGATGCGGAGGATAGCCTCCATGCTTTGTGTCACGACTTCTGCCTCAACAATATTAATTTTCACTACATCAATTGGCTATATAACGTTAGCTCCAAAGTCGTTTTCCAGAAAATCTAGGAGTGCCCATTTCTCTACTTTATAATTTGTGCCCTAAAATTTGGCAGATCTGGTCCAACCAATATGGTTTCATCAAGAATGTGATTCAACACAGCCGTGTATGGAGCTTTCTTCATGAAAGCCACAAACCTAAGAGAGAAATTATAATCCTTAAGCATGACTTTGGAAAAGCCTTTGAAACCAAGTGGGAATGGTGTTTCCCTAAAAAAAAAAGTTGGAATGGTGTCGGTCTTTGATTACTGCTCGGCTGCCTCTTGCTCACGAGTCACGACAATGCAAGTGCATGATTACTAGAATCAAAATCCTTTCGTTTGTTTGTACATTAAGCTCAGTTTTCGTTATTTCTCATAGGCATTGTCGCAATAAATAAGTTCGTTCCAACATGTAGATGTGAATAAGGAAACAGGGATCAGCAACAAATTTGTCCATTTAACATGTATAACCTTGATAACTCTGTTTACAGTTCTTACGACATCAGTTCAAACTAGTACTTTCAAGACGATTCTCATAAGAACACACTATGACAACACTGGACAAATTTAGATGCAACTGCATCGATGTATGACCAACTTCAGGCCATCCCGCCACTGCTTGCTGTCCTGATTATCTGAAACAGGGCTGCAGAGACAAGAGGTATTGTAGCGTGTTAGAAGAAGAGGCAAATCATCTTGAAGATTTTACTGTTTAGATTACAGGTTTAAACCAGACTAAGAGAAAATAATTAATTTTACTTATGCAGCAAGACTAGACGAAGTGACAAACTTAGAGGAAGTTAAGAAAACTTTAAATTCCATGCGGTCAACATGAAAATGTAAGAACTGCACGAGAAAAGTTCAGCAAAATCATTTATTACATGTAATTTGTCGGTTGCTGTACAACCTTAGTTATGATGTTCGCTAGGTGAAAGGCTTACGAAAATATAGTCTAGCAATTTAGATGACATGAATAGTCAAGAAACTAGGACAATAGATTACTTATAAAATGATTGCTAGGTACATCAATGTCAAACAGATACTGAGTCCTCAAGAACCTATTCAGGACTTTTTTTGTGTTGCCAAAACCTATTCAGGACTCTAAACTTCTAAGAGAAGAATATATCTGTGCATTCTTTACATGGAAAAATAAGCAAATGTTTGCAGATTCATTGTCATGTTGAACGCTAAAATTACACAAGTATAGTCGCTGGTCAATATCTTTCAAAAGCAAAATGGCTGATAATAATATGTAAGTGTTCTTTCGAAAAGAGCATGTCACAAGTGGCACTAGACTAGATTGAACATAGGAGACCGAGAGATGGTAAGAAGACATACATGATCCGATGACCACAAAGATGAAGAATCCAAGCACTATAGGTCCAACGGGATAGTCATTCCCCTTCTTCACAGTGGTCTCAGGCACCGAACCCCTCTTGGTGATGTTCTTCTGGAATTTTGCAGTCTTCCTGTCAGCAAGGCGCCTGGAGGTAGTCTGCGCGTACAGAAATGCCACCATTGAGCAATATAAATATGCATACTCAAACTGCTAACTACCTTACATATATGCGGATAGAGTGACACCAAAACTATCGGTTGATTTGCCAGTTCGGTACAGTTGTCAGTTAAAACATAGGAAAATAAAAAAATTACTGGCAGCTATTTTCTTTGAGATTTTATGCACTTAACAGATATATATAGAACAATATAAGAAAAAGCATCCTAGCAAGATGCATAGCACGTCAAATATTCTGTTTCATGTGCCACGTCCAGTTCAGAGCAGAAAATGGGGCATTGAGAGAAGCAACCACCTTATACCTTCCAGCCACAAACAGTGAGTTCACAAATCATGTTTTTTACCTAGTAGATGGTTTACCACAAGTGATAACCAACAGCAGTACTAGCTCTATATCACAATACAGTCATCCATCCTAAATCAAATGTTTATGATCTAATATCCAATAACTTATTCTCTGGTGGTGTGGTGGCTTCGTTAATCGGTATTTCATGAACTTAAATCATCTAATAAATATTTGTCCCAAATGTGCATACTATGATTGAAGATAAAGAGTTGACTGTATGTGGTAACCAGATGCCCCAAAACATGCTATGAGACCTAACCAGAGTAAATGTTTCCATGCCTCTAAAGCACAAACTTCATTTACACCCATCTTTAGCAGAGCTGACAGATGCCCACAAAAGAGTTGCACTGCAAACACTCAGAACTTTGAACAGTTTCAAGCAGTTTATCAAGTTATCTTAAACAACAGTCCTTTAGATGAATTAGGCAACCATTAATTTTTATCTCTTGATTCCACCAAACCATCCGGATGTATTAATTCTCACGGCCTAGCAAATACAAACAGCTTATTTCTATGAGAAGAATCATCCTCTAATTTCAATAGTACGTACAAACATACTGCAACTGCAAGACGGAATGCTTCCGGCAGTTTGAATCGCTCGATCTAATTCTCACGAGTCGAACCATTCAACCCAAGCAACCTTCCTCTACCTACTGATTCCGTTTCCCTAATACCTCAATACAGGTCAACACGAGAACATGCTCGTGGCAAATCTTACGATCCGAGGGAACGCTGGATCCAAACCAAACCGCACGAGATCAACTCAATGGCGCGGATCCAGAAAACATGATTGAAACTACATCCCACGACTGACTAAGCGGGAACAACAGGACCAAATCGGGATCGACAAGAAGCGAAGGGACCATGCCAAAACGCGCGAGTCCAGGCGAGGAGATCCAGATCCGGCCCTAAACAACCCCGGACGATCTGGCCCGACAAGGAGAAGACCAGCCTGAATCTAGGTGTACAAGGGTAGATCCGCTTACCATCTTCGCGTCGCGCGGTCTCCGGTGAGCTCGTCGTCGGCGACGCGGGGATGGGGAGGGGCAGGACCGCAGGAGGTGCTCGGTGTGGCTGGCGAATTTCCATTCTGAAGCGAGACGAGGGGTTTTATAGCAAAAACATACCGAGTTGCTTCTAGGCTCTGGCTCTGGCCCGCCTTTGCGTGGAGCGGGTCGGCAGCGTGGACCGCACGGGAGGTCCCTTTCTGTTGTCCGTCGCCGTCCGAGGCTCCTCGTGATTCGTGCGCCATTGATGTGTAGACGGGAAGTTTTGCAGATACGTGGCGCTTCATGCGCTCTCGCCAAGCCCGTGTTGTGTGTCGTCTGATTTGGTTATCTCAATCGATAGTGAGAAAAAGATCATCATCTATCTATATATAATAGCTCCCAACATCCTCCCCCAGTTCAGCTATCCACGTCGGCCGAATTGTTTTGGCCGTTCGATCTTTGAAATGGACGGTCCAGATAAGGCCACGTCGGGCTTCCCGGACGGTTACTATTCATTTCCGAGTTTTAGCCAATAGGGTCGCGCCACGTCGCCCGGTCACCAGCCGGTGAAGGCCGGTTTCGCCGGTCGCCGGGCTATTTTGCAGAAAACCATCCGAAAGAATGAAACCGTGCTCCGCTGTCCAAGAATTAACACGTCTAGGGACCTCTCCGTAAATTCATGAAAACTAACAGACTTTTTTGTAAAATCGCCTCCGCACAATCCCTCCTTCCCCTTCCTCTCATCCTCGCCTGCGAGCCCGCCGCCGCCGTACCGCGTCTCCCCGCTCGAATCCCAGATCACCACAGCCTCCGCCGCCGCGCCCTCCAACTCCTCACCGGAGGCATTGGTCTCGGGAGGCCGGAGTCGCCACCGCCGACCCGCAGTTCGCCGCCGCCATTTTCTGCGACCGCCGCCGCGGAAAACGTCACCGCCGGCGACTCCGGCTCGCCCTTGCCTCCTCTGTCGAAGCGGCGTCATCTCGAGGCCGCGCGCGTGCGCCGTCAGCCGCCGTGGTCTCGCCAGCGCCGGCCGCGTCCGCCACCCGCTGACGTCCAGGGCTGACGTCAGCGTGGTGACGCTGACGCGTGGGTCCCACCTGTCAGAATTTTCAGATTTAGAAGCAAAATTCAAATGAATCAGAACTTTCAAAATACAACTCGAAAAAATACAAAAAAAATATCGAAATTCACAGAAAAAATATGCCTTTACACCCAACGCAACCCCATACATGTTTAAACAAGTTTTTTTTTAAATAATTACACTACACATTACAGTGTTTTTTTATTAAATACGTAGCTTATATAAAAACGTGTCGAATATTAATCAATAAATTTTAAATCAATTTAAAAACAATTACAGTAACTAATATGACTACGTGGTACAACTCATTCTCTAATTTTAATAACTACATAAAATATTTATAAACATCAAATTCATAACTTCCAGACCATGATTCACGCAAACATATAACCATCAAGTTCTAATTCTGTTAAAAACAGAAATACGCAAAATAAATAAGACTTCTCAATGCAACTCATATTCGGCATAAAAATGACTTTACAGTTAATATGCCTCCATGCATGTTCAAACAATTTCTCCCTGAATAAAATTGCAATTAACATTACGCCTTTTTATATTAAATGTAGATTTACAGGAAAACAATTAAAAATTGCCGAATGTAACTGAGATACACAAACTAAAAAAGACTTCTCAGTGCACCTCAAATTCAGCACAAAAACGACTTTACAAATAATACGCCTCCATGCATGTCCAGACAATTTTTCGCCGAATAAAATTGCAATAAACATTACACCTTCTTATATTAACTATTAATTTACAGAAAAAAATTCAAAATTGCCAAATGTTCTGAATTTAAATTTTATTTACTCCACGGGTGCGGCATGGCCGTACCCCTATTAATGGGGCCAGATTTTGAAGCCCTCCGGTCGCTCGGGTTGTTCATATGAACAGTTACCTGACACTGTTTTCATCCTGCGCCGTCCCTTCCTGATCCGACGGTCCCCGCGGCATTTTTCCATAAAAGTCTTCTCATGTTCTGAAATTTGTGAATCGGTCTTCATCTATACACTACGGCTGTAAGGCCGTTGCCGAGCGAGCGCTCTCAGCGCTCCTGCCCCGTTATAGACTCTGTTCGGCGGGCCTTGATGCCTTTATCACTGGTTTGTGGGCCCTGTTCGATCAGTCTGGTTGGGTCTATGCGTGTCGTTGCCTTCCTTTTGCAGCACACCACATGCCCTCGCACCGTCTCGACGGCTCGACCTCCGCCTCCGTCTCTCCTCCTCTCAGTCTGATTTCACGCCGTCGTCGCCTTCGCTCGTGCCGCCGCCAACTGCGCCGGCGTGTGGACGCGCGCCGTCGAGGAGGCAAGAGCCGCACGGCGTCGCCACCCCCCTCCGTTCGCCCTCTCCTCTATCCTCGCGGGTCAAACCCTAGCCTTCTCGCCCTTCCAGCGAGCAGTGAGCAGGCGATGGTGCCCTTCACTCGCATCGGCGGCGGCAGTGGAGGAGCTAAAGCCCTCTGCCCTCCCCTTCGTTCAAACCGGCGAGCCCTTTCTCTCCTTTTTTTTTGCCAAGATACTCAAAATCTTGCAGCTAGCTTTGGAGAAAGAGGCTCGGGAGAGCGGCCAATGTCCCTCACAGACGGCGCTGCTGTTTTCTCCTCCCGTCTCACACCTCCCTGCCGCCGCCGGCGGAGGCGGCAGCAACGAGCAGATCACGGAGAAACGACGGAAAGGCCATGGAGTCCTATCTCTCCCCTGGTCTCTCCCTTCTATCCTCTGTCGCCCCTTTCCTCCCCTTCCCCTGTCGGTGGCTCTGGTGTGGAACGGAGAGCGCTGGTTGCGTGACACGGCAAGAGTGGTGGTGGGGAACTTTGAGTGCAGCCACCAACCTTCCTCTCTGTCTCTCTCTGGGCTCCCTTCTCTTCAATGATGCCCTTCTACAAAACAAGATGGCGATTTGGACATGGACCAGAGACCCATAAGCATTGATTTCCTTTCAATGGCTCTCCTAATTAGCTCTCGCTTTTTCAATTATTAGATCATATGCTGCTCTATATCTGTATTAGACGAAATTGTGTTACCTTCTTGCTATTAATTCATTGTTGAAGAAATTCATACTTTAATATAGTTAAAGTGCTATCCGTTATGAGTATTAACCAGGTGATTCAGTTTTCTATATTTCTTATTTAGGTTGCTTTGTCATGCCAATTGTGTTAGATCTGAATTACCTCCTATATTGAATCATATATACACATATTCACCTTGTTTAGTAGTTCATTGAAGTGCGTTCTAAAACGAAACCCTTTTGGTCTTAGCAAACAAATGAAACAAGACAATCAAACCAATATTCAAGAAGCAGTAGGAAGCCGATGTCAACTGCGCCCTTAAACTCCAATAGTCGTGAGATGATCTATCAACTCTTGGCAATGAAGTTTTTTTTTGAAGGTACGCAATTGCGTACCATAGCTTTATAAAAGGAGAGCAAAATATTTACAAGATTGTTGTGACGAACAAGGGCCGACACAAATACACCGAACTGAAAAAACAGACACCTACTCTCCTACCATGACTGAACTCCCACCGATTCCAGAAATGCTCCATTGCCTCCGCTCCTCCTCAATCCTGTCCACCAGCTGGCTCACCGTGGCGACCTGACTTGCATTGCCGAAAGCTCTGGCATTGCGTTGCTTCCATAGCAACCAGCAGGTGCATATGATTCCCGCGTCAAACCTATGCTTGTCTTTCCCCTTGTATTTCTCGCGCACTCGCAGCCACCACTCCTGCAATCCATCCGCTGCTAATGGCGTGTCATCGACTAGCCCCGCTCGGTTAAAGACCCCATACCACACTTGCCTCGCGTAGGAGCATTGGATGAGGATGTGCTCCACGGAGTCCACTTCCTGTAAGCAGACGTAGCATGGCTCCGGAAGATCCTGGAGCCCATGCCTCGCTCTCCTTTCCGTAGTCCACAACCTTTTCTTGATGGCGAGCCACTGAAAAATCTTGCATTTGAGTGGCACCCATGCCGATCAGATCGCCTCGGTAAGCCCGAAGCTCACCATTCCCTCGCATAGTCTGGCCTCAGTTGGCAATGAAGTTAATGAGGAGAATATTCATGATTTTGCAGGTTCTTTCAGACTACCTCAATTGTGCGGGTGTAGGTACCGCTGCTGGCATCTCTCCCAGTAGCACAGCAGGTACTCGCGACCTCAACGAGGAGGAGCTCGCTCGCAATGATGGCTGCACCGTCATCCCCGTAAGACCGTCCAGCATGTCGCGGTGTTTGTGGTTGTCGGAACCGTTTCTTCAGGTCCTCTTTACCGTCCCCTTTACCTCTTATGTTTCTGTTGGTTCCTTTATTTCAGTCTGGCTGACTTACATGGTTCTTTCAATTGCTCCCCTAGAAACTGGTTTAGGCTCACAAATCAGGCATCAAATTGACATATGGAGCAGATTTTGAATTGCAAACTGTATATCTACTGATTGTTAGTAGTTACAATGGTTGGTTTTGTGTTCCAAATTGTGAGGTGAGCAACTGGAGCACAACGCACAATATGTGTTGTTGGAACTAGAGAAGAAATAGCATAACGTTAGGTGATTCCAAAATTATTACTCCTATTTGAGTAACATATGTTGGGTTAATTAATGCGATTAGTAATGCGCTATTCTATAATCTGTGTGCTTTAGGTAAACCTGAAGGCAGTGGTAACGGTTCTTAATTGTTGACCGTGGTGTTCCAGTTATGGTAAATACTATGGTTCAAAGAAATATTGGTTGCCCATCAAAATTCGGGTGTTCTTAGGAGGCTCTCGATCTGCTTCCTTGGGACCCAGGCCGCTACAGCATACGACAGTAGCTAAGGTAATAAGGAAATTTTATTTCATGTCTTTATGATCTGCACACAAAGATTGCCACTGTATTCATAGTAGACAATATAACGGATCTTAAGACGTGTTGTGATGCCTGCATGTTAAACCCTGAATCTGTTAAATCAGAGAAGTGGCTGATACACAAAACATCCAAATACATATCCATAGTTAGGGCTGAAGTTTATTTAGAAAAATACACACTGCCGTGTACAATTTTGCAAGGTAAATGATGGGTTCTTTAGTTTGAATGTTAGTGGTATTTGTTAGATTTGGGTAAACTTTGGTCATATTTTAAACTTCTTAAAAAGTCTAAACATCCCAGTAGTCGAACCAAGGGTCTCTAATCAATTTTGGAAATATTTAATTGTTCCAGCCCAACATGTAGGAATATAGTCTCTTCGGTTTTGGCCGAGTTCTTGGCGAGTTATAATAATAGTTAAAAAAATATGATTCTTTAGGTTAGGCCGAGTTCTAGGTGAATTATATAGTTTTAAAAATAGTTTGGCCGTCAGTTGATAAAACTTCCTTTCTGCTAGCACCCACTTTCAAGATGATTTTAATAATGCAGGATTGTAGGTAATAGTAGAATTTAATATCAAAGTTACTTAGAGATGTGGCCTTATGAGGCATGATTTTGTAGGCAAGAGGTCTTTTGATATTTGTCATGCATTTGAGGAACTACGTGCCTATCAGTGGAGGTTCACAGCGTCACTGAATGGTTGTCTGCCCTCGCGTTGCATATCCTGCAATGACCATGTTGCGCATACACAACCTGACCTTGATACGACATCCTTACATATGTATCTTCATATTCCTCAACCCGAGCATATCTTGATATTTTAAAATGTCTCATGTTTGTTTTTCCAGGCGACTGAGCAGGTTATTGTCAATGTGCTTCGGTCTAAGGGTTCCATTAGATATTGCCGGAAATATCCTTGTTGGGAGCTACTGTACATTCTATGGCAGGGGTTTAATTGTTATGGTGTCATCTGTATTTCCATTTCATCTAATAAACTCTTACCAACAAGGTACACTGGACCACTAAACAAAGCACACAGAGGCTGGACTGGATCTAAGGGCATCTCCAGCCGTTTGGCCCCCCAGGTTTTGGTTGGTCGCCTTTTAGCGTTAACGCCGCCCTTCACCAAAGGCCGGGGGGGCGATTTTACCAGCCGTTCGGCGACCCAGAAAAACACAATGGCCATAAATTTGAAAGTTCTTCTTCCCGCCCCAAAAAATAGTCCGAGTTAGACGATCACAGCAGCCACAGTTGGGCGAACTCATTACAAAAAAAGCCACAGTTGGGCGATCAAATAGTCTCGATCAAGCCACAGTCGGGCGATCACGACCACATTCGGCAGTCAGCTGACGCGCAGGTCAGACAGAGGCCGGCGACACCGCGGCGTCATCCTCGACGTCGACGACAGGAGTGGTGGTTGGAACTGGCGGCGAGCTCGGAGTTGCAGTCTCGGCGGCCTCGAGGTCGACGACGGGCGCGGCATCCTCCAGGTCGATGGCCGTCTCGGCGCCCTCCAGTTCGATGTGCGTGCTCGGCGACGCAGTAGTAGGAGGCTTGGGGGGCGGCGGCGTCTCGGCTGGGCTGGTTGAGCTTGTCGGGCTGTCGCAGGTCGTGCACGCCGCGGTGGCATAGCTCATATCCGTCGGGGTCGGGGCCGTAGCCGGGCTGATATCGCTGAGGATGAGACGGCACTGCGCCATGAACCATGCCCTCACCTCGGGGTCCATCATGGCCGGATCGCCCCCCGTGAGAAAGGCGAGGTCGTGGTTCCTCTTCTTCGCCACGGTGCCGGTCCTGAGGAGGTCGATCTTGACCTTGGAGTTGGCCATGAGCGCCGCTCACCTCTGCTTGGTGGTCTCCTCCCTCTTGGCGGCCTGGGTCTGGGCGTCGGCGATGTAGGTCTCGATGGACGCCTGTAGCTTTGCCGCTCCCGGAGCGCCGTCCCTCGCTGCCTTGGCTTTCTTGTGCCCCATCGGTGGACGGCCTTCAGACGCCCCGGCAGCCACCACGTCGGGGACGTACTCCTTGCCCTTGCCAAGCGTACGGCAAGCCTCCGCCCACTTCTCGCACCCCTCGATGACGACGAAGACGTGGAGGTACTTGAAGTCGGCGTTCTCGTCGTTCTTGTACGCCTCCAGCATCTGAACGATCTCCATCTCGCGGTTGGCGCCGCTCTTCCGCCTGTTCGCGACCTCCTCCTGGATGCCATGCCACTTGTTGCAGGCGGTCTGGATGTTCGCCCAATGGTTGGCCATGGCCTTCCGGCCACGCTCCATGGCGCATGTGGCGAAGTCAGGGTCGATCATCCGGCGCTCATCGTACGCCGTCTTCACCCGCTTCCAGTAGTTGTCCATGGCCTGGTTGGCGCCGACGATGGTGTCCTGGCTGACCGTCTTCCATGACTCGGTGAGGAGGACGTCCTCCCTGTTCGTCCACTTGATGCGAGGCTCGACGGGCTGCTTGGGCGCCGCCTTCGCGCCCTTCCTGGGTCGTCGACCGCCCGTGTCGCCCTACTTGACCGGGCCATCTGCTGCCTCCAGCACTGAAGGCGCCATCTCTGGTTCTTCTTCCGCCGTGGCCACCTCCTCCGTGTCGACACCGGCGCCAGACGCACCCTGGTCGTAATCGACGCCGCCCTGCGAGAAAAACTCCCCACTTTGCTCGAGGAAGCCCGGGCGGTCTTGGGGCTGTATCCCGGCCAACATGGCTTGCGCGGCGTAGGGGAGAGAACGGCGGTGCGACAGTGAAGATGCGTAGCCCGGCGAACCGCCGTACATCATCGGCGGATGGTGGGGTAGGTGAGGTTGGGGTTGAAACCACCAAGGGGGTCAGCGTCGGCGTACCCAGGGGAGTAGCGGAACCGCGGTGACGGCGATGGCGAGGCGACGGTGGCTTGGCTCCAGCCGCCGAACAGCGGAGCGAAGGCGCCCCTGCGCTTGAGCGCCGCAGCCGCGAGCGGAGTGGGCGGCTCATCCGGCGCCCCTTCTTCCTCCTCCCATTCCTCTTCTTCCTCGACGACGGCCGTGTCCTCGGCCGCCGCCAGCTCCCTCTGTCGCTCCGCTGCCTCCCTCGTCCGGCGCTGGAGGTTCACCGATGTCAGGCGTGTCTGCTCGACGATCCACTCCTTGTTGGTCATGCCCGGCGGCTTCTCCTTCTGCGATCTCGGCTTCCGCGGCTTTTTGCCGATCATGGAGGTGGCGGAGGCCGCGGGGACGGCGGCAGCGACTCTGGGACCTGCGAATCGGACGGGAGCCATGGCGGCCAGATCTTGGAGATGGGGGAAATGGCGGGAACGGGGCGGGGGAGAGGTGTATGTGGGGGGAGAAATGGAGGGAAATGCTGAAATTATGGAGGCAAATCGCCTTCCCTCGCCGACAAGTCTGGCCCACAAACGCCTTTTGCCCCCTGATACGTCTCAAACGTATCTATAATTTCTTATGTTCCATGCTTATATTATAACCATTGCTAAATGTTTTATATACACTTTATATGGTTTTTATGCATTTTCTGGGACTAACTATTAACAAGATGCCACAATGCCAGTTCCCTGTTTTCTGTTGTTTTTTGTTTCAGAATAACTGTTAAGGAAATATTCCCGGAATTGCACGAAACAAAAGCCAATATCCCTATTTTCCCCGGAAGCATCCAGAACACCGAAGAGGAGACGGAGGGGGGCCACGAGGCGGCCTCACCTGGTGGAGGCGCGGCTCCCCCTGGCCGCGCCACCACGTGGTGTGGGCCCCTCGGGGCTCCACCTTCTTCGCCTTTTCGCCTATAAAGACCCGCCGACGTGAAAACCCTAAAGACCCGAACACTTTTCCATGAAACATTACGGAGCCGCCGCCGTCGTCAACCCTAGTTTGGGAGGGTTCAGAAGCTCTTCCCGGCACCCTGCCGGAGAGGGGAATCATCACCGGAGGGGCTCTACATCACCATGCTCGCCTCCGGACTGATGCGTGAGTAGTTCATCCTTGGACTACGGGTCCATAGCAGTAGCTAGATGGTTGTCTTCTCCTATTGTGGCATCTTGTTTAGATCTTGTGAGCTGCCTATCATAATCAAGATCATCTTTATCTAATGCTACATGTTGTGTTTGCTGGGATCCGATGAATATTGAGTACTATGTCATTTGCTTCATAATATATTATGTGTGTGTTATTTATGATCTTGCATGTTCTCCGTTGCTAGTAGATGCTCTGGCCAAGTAGATGCTTGTGACTCCAAGAGGGTTATTTATGCTCGATAGTGGGTTCATGTCTTCATTTAATCTGGGGGAGTGACAGCAACCTCTAAGATTGTGAATGTACTGTTGCTACTAGGGATAAAACAATAGTTCTTTGTCTAAGGATAATTGTGCTACTTACATTACACACTTTGCTTAATGCAATAATCTGTTGGTTGCAACTTAATACTGAAAGGTGTTGCGGATGCTATCCGGAAGGTGGATTATTAGTCATAGATGCAGTTGGATAACGGTCTATGTATCATGTTGTAATGCCCAAATGAATCTCACACTAGACACCATGACTAGTATATGCATTATCATGCAGTTCTTTATTTTGTCAATTGTCCAGCTGTAATTTGTTTACCCTCATGTATGCTATTATTATTTATGGAGAGACACCACTAGTGAACTGTGGACCCCGGTCATTTTTCTTTACATTGATAATACAACCTACTGCAAACTGTTGCTTTCATTCTCTGCAAACAAACATAATTTTCCACACCATACGTTTAACCCTTTGTTTACAGCAAGCCAGTGAGATTGACAACCTCACTTTTAAGTTGGGGCAAAGTATCTTGATTGTGTTGTGTGCAGGTTCCGCGTTGGTTATCGTAAACGGCGCCGCCAAAAACCTTCAGTAGAATCTTCATCTCCCACTGGATTGATAACCTTGGTTTCATAACTGAGGGAAACTTGCTGCTGCACTGCTTCACACCTTCCTCTTGGGGTTTCCCAACTGCTGAGAAGAAGATCTTCAACTCAGTCATCAAGCATTTTTCGGGCGCCGTTGCCGGGGAGATCAAGCTCTTCTGCGAGGGGAGTCTCTCACACCCAATCTTTTTATTTTGTTATTGTCTTTGTTAGTTTATTTTTATTACTGTTTTGTTTGCTTATTATCAAAAATACAAAAAAAATAGTTACTTGCATTCATTTCTTTATTTCGGTTCAGTTAAAAATTTGCTAAAATGGGTAGTCCTGAAGTTGAAGTTCGTTCATTTAGACAACAAGGAGTAGAAAGTTTGAAAGATGCATGGTATAGGATAAATGATGCTCATAAAAAATGCACTAAAAAACATTCCACTTTAATCCTTCTAAGGAATTTTTATGTTGGAATTTCTAGCTGGTATAGGTATGTCCTTGACACTCTTACGGGGGGGTAATTTTCTGGGTACTCCTGCTTTGGAAGCTTGCAATTTAATTGAAAGTTTGGTAGGATCACCACCACCTACTAAAAAAATTAAAACTGAGATCACTCTGAAAGATGTTATTAAAAGGTTGGATTCTATGGAGAATTTTTTTCTTGATAATGCTAGCAAGGGTAATGAATCAATAGAGGATATTAATGAAAGGATCACTGCTTTAGAAACTAGCAACACCCTTGATACTCATTATCATAAAATTAATGAATTAGAGGAGGCTATGGAAACCTTAAGTTCAACCTTTTCCTCTATTAAAACTAAGAAAGAAAAGGCTTTTGTGGGAAGGGAGCAAAAGTTCATCTATATTCCCAAACCGAAACCCCCCAATGTGCCTAAAGCTAATAGTAATGATTTACGTAATAGGACATCTTCATGGATACCTAAAACACCTATTACAACCGACCATGTCTTGGATGATATTATTGATGTTGATGCTTCATCTCTTGGAAACACTTGAGTATTACTTTCAGTGCCTAGTTGAAATGCGTTAAAAAAAAGCGCTTATGAGAGACAACCCACTTTTTATTTCTGTTATTTTATTTTTATATTGAGTCAAGGAACATGTCTACCTCTGTATCAATTCTTTTGTATCTTTATTTTATCGCATTGTTGTGTCAAGTTAAGCCTCTAGTAGAAAGTTGATGCTAGATTTGGATTTCTCTGCAGGAACAGTTTTCTTCTGTCCACCGTTTAATTCATAACTCCTTACAGAAAAACCGAAACAATCTGATATTTTATGTGCGTGATCCTCAGATATGTACGCAACTTTCATTAGTTTTGAGTTTTCTTATTTGAGCAAGTTAAGTGCCTTAAAAAAAATTCGTCTTTACGGACTGTTCTGTTTTTGACAGATTCTGCCATTTATTTTGCATTGCTCCTTTTACTGTTTTTGAGTGGATCTTTTTGCTCCACAAAATACCAGTGGCTGTAGCTAATGTCCAGTAGCATGTGTAATGATTTTGTCCATGCAGAATATGAGAATTTTTGATTATGCACTAACCCTCTAATGAAGTTTACTTTGAGTTTGGTGTGGAGCAAGTTTTCAAGGATCCAGAGAGAGGATGATATGATGTGATCAAGAAGATGAAAAAGCCTAAGCTTGGGGATGCCCCCGTGGGTCACCCAAGCATATTTCAAGAAGATTCAAGCATCAAAGCTTGGGGATGCCAAAGGCATCCCCTTCTTCATCAACAAACTATCAGGTCATCTCTAGTGAAACTATATTTTAATTCCGTCACATCTTATGTGCTTTACTTGAAGCGTATGTTTGTTTTTATTTTTGCTTTTGTTATTTTGATTCTCTGAATAAAATGGATCCTATTATTCTTTTGTGGGAAAGAGACACACTCCGCTTTTTCTTATAAATACTCCTATTCTTCACTTATATTTGTTGAGTATTCTTCTATGTTACTTCGATGCTTTCAGCTCTTGTTTTTCATGCATCTCTTGTTTAGAGCTGTTAGTTCTCTTATGTTATACTCTCTCGTTTCATTGTTAATTACTTTGAGAGTTTATGATTAAATAAGTTGATTGGTGTTTGGTTGGAAACAGAAAATGCTAAATGTGGTAGATGGTATAATGAAAAGATATACATGCTCTTATGGATTGTTATCTTGTATGTTGTGGTGCTTGGCAATTGTTTTGATCTCTCAAGTAGATCATGTTTAACCTTTTACATCATGTAGTTAAAACCTATTAGTGAAGAACTACCGTAAAACTTGTTGAAATTTGGTTTGCATGTTTGGTATCTCTAAGGTCTAGATATTTTGTAGTAAAGGTGTTTGAACAACAAGGAAGACAATGTAGAGTTTTATAATATTTGTAATATGTTTTTATATACGTCTTGTTGTCATAGTTTATACTTGCGTTTGCTTGAAATAACCTTGCTAGCCCAAAGCCTTGTACTGAGAGGGAATGCTTCTTGTGCATCCAAAACCTTGAGCCAAAATCCATGCCATATGTGTCCACCATACCTATCTACTACATGGTATTTCCTGCCATTTCAAGCAAATACTTCGTGTGCTACCTTTTATTCAAAACTTATTATCACTTATTTGTGTCAATGTTTATTAGCTCATGAGGAAGTATGTGGTGTTACGGATATCAACCTTGTCATTTGCTTTTAGACAGACTTTCACCAACCGGACTAGTGGCATATACACCGCTTATCCATTAACTTTGCAAAAAGAACTGGCAAATGGGGTGCCCAGTCCCAATTAATTACAACTTTAACCGCTGCATTCTCTTCACATTTTTGCCCCGATCTAATCAGCCAAGCAATGATACTAGTTTTTAACTACATGTGTAAACAAAAGAGATAAGAGGGATGATCTACTCTTGGGTAGAAATAACGTCCTTCATGGGAGCCGCTCTTAGAAAGTCTGGTTGACAAGGGGGGTAGAGTGCCCATTACCATTCGTTGACAACGACAAACACCACTCAAAAACTTACTTTTATGCTCTCTATATGATGTCAAAAACCTATAAAAATTAAAAAGCTCTAGCACATGTTTGTATCCCTGCTTCCCTCTGCGAAGGGCCTATCTTTTACTTTATGTTGAGTCAGTTTACCTACTTCTTTCTATCCCTGAAGCAAACACTTGTGTCAACTGTGTGCAAAAATTCTTATATGCTTACTGATTGCACTTTTTATATTTCTTTGTGTTGACAACTATCTATATGATATACATGTTCAAAAGTTGAAAGCCAATGATGAAACTTATATCTTCCTTTGTGTTGCTTAGAAACTATTGATTTATGAGTTAACTCTTATGCAAATCTTTTTTATGCTTGATTGAAAGTACTATCCATGAAAAGTTTTTACTTATATGATGTAGTTGTTTACTCTTTGTCTATTTGTTAGCAAACTATAGACCATTGCCTTGAGTCACTTCATTCATAACATGAGCTTTACATTATTATATGATCAAGATTGTGTGAAAGCATGTCACTTCAGAAATTATTTTTGTTATCGTTTTACCTACTCTGGACGAGTAGACTAAGCTTGGGGATGCTTGATACGTCTCAAACGTATCTATAATTTCTTATGTTCCATGCTTATATTATACCCATTGCTAAATGTTTTATATACACTTTATATGGTTTTTATGCATTTTCTGGGACTAACCTATTAACAAGATGCCACAGTGCCAGTTCCCTGTTTTCTGTTGTTCTTTGTTTCAGAAAAACTGTTAAGGAAATATTCCCGGAATTGCACGAAACAAAAGCCAATATCCCTATTTTCCCCGGAAGCATCCAGAACACCGAAGAGGAGACGGAGGGGGGCCACGAGGCGGCCTCACCTGGTGGAGGCGCGGCTCCCCCTGGTCGCGCCACCACGTGGTGTGGGCCCCTCGGGGCTCCACCTCCTTCGCCCTTTCGCCTATAAAGACCCCCCGACGTGAAAACCCTAAAGACCCGAACACTTTTCCACGAAACATTACGGAGCCGCCGCCGTCGTCAACCCTAGTTCGGAAGGGTTCAGAAGCTCTTCCCGGCACCCTGCCGGAGAGGGGAATCATCACCGGAGGGGCTCTACATCACCATGCCCGCCTCCGGACTGATGCGTGAGTAGTTCATCCTTGGACTACGGGTCCATAGCAGTAGCTAGATGGTTGTCTTCTCCTATTGTGCCATCATGTTTAGATCTTGCGAGCTGCCTATCATAATCAAGATCATCTTTATGTAATGCTACATGTTGTGTTTGCTGGGATCCGATGAATATTGAGTACTATGTCATTTGCTTCATAATATATTATGTGTGTGTTATTTATGATCTTGCATGTTCTCCGTTGCTAGTAGATGCTCTGGCCAAGTAGAAGCTTGTGACTCCAAGAGGGGGTATTTATGCTCGATAGTGGGTTCATGTCTTCATTTAATCTGGGGGAGTGACAGCAACCTCTAAGATTGTGAATGTACTGTTGCTACTAGGGATAAAACAGTAGTTCTTTGTCTAAGGATAATTGTGCTACTTACATTACACACTTTGCTTAATGCAATAATCTGTTGGTTGCAACTTAATACTGAAAGGTGTTGCGGATGCTATCCGGAAGGTGGATTATTAGTCATAGATGCAGTTGGATAACGGTCTATGTATCATGTTGTAATGCCCAAATGAATCTCACACTAGACACCATGACTAGTATATGCATTATCATGCAGTTCTTTATTTTGTCAATTGCCCAGCTGTAATTTGTTTACCCTCATGTATGCTATTATTATTTATGGAGAGACACTACTAGTGAACTGTGGACCCCGGTCCTTTTTCTTTAAATTGATAATACAACCTACTGCAAACTGTTACTTTCATTCTCTGCAAACAAACATCATTTTCCACACCATACGTTTAACCCTTTGTTTACAGCAAGCCAGTGAGATTGACAACCTCACTTTTAAGTTGGGGCAAAGTATCTTGATTGTGTTGTGTGTAGGTTCCGCGTTGGTTATTGTAAACGGCGCCGCCAACAACCTTCAGAAGAATCTTCATCTCCTATTGGATTGATAACCTTGGTTTCATAACTGAGAGAAACTTGCTGCTGCACTGCTTCACACCTTCAGCTTGGGGTTTCCCAACTGCTGAGAACAAGATCTTCAACTCAGTCACCACCCCCCAAGCCGAACCCAGCGCGCTGGGTTCAGGCTGGGTTCGCCGGCGCGAAACGGCGCCAAGCGGCGCTAAATCGACTTCTTGGGGGGGGGGGGGGGGGGGGGGGGGGGGGCTGGTGGGTTTTCGTTAGCACCGGCGCTAAAAAGGACTGTTGGGGGGGGGGGCTGGAGATGCCCTAAATAGACACGATGTTAGAGTATACTTGTTTTATCACTGATAAGCTGATAAGGTAAGGATCGCAGGAGAGACACGACAACGCCGAGCATGAGCGTATTATATGGGGTCGCGAAGGAGACTCCGTGCTAGCATTTCTCAGTTTTGAAAAATCAGGTATGAACCTCTTGTATGTATACTTTAAAAATAGTGCAGTATTGCAAATACTGCAGCTTATAAAACTGCAGTTTCTGGTCAAGCCAAACATCTCAAATATTTAAAACCATGATCTTTTCAGAAATCACGGTATTCCTATAATATTTAAAAACTGCTACCAAATGCACCATGTGTCACTGATAGATTTATTGGTATTTCAAAATAGTTGTATTTGATGGTGTCATCAGTTGCATTACCGAATCCAGGGTATATAAGCGAAGAGTTTGATGTTGGACGAGGGAAAAGGTGTTAGGAGGGAGGAGCTCATCTTTGACCCTGCTAACTTATATAGGAGAATAAAGTATGTAATGTGGTTAAAGTATGTATTTATGTGTGAAATATTCCCCTTGGTTTTCGTTCAAGTAATGCATAAATTTGCTCTCTGCTGTAATGATATGTGACTAACTTATTAATTCTTTCATGTTCGAATTTTATCAAGTTAATTGATATGTAGAGTGCAACTCACTTGCTTGAGACATGTTTCAAACAACTGGTTACAAACCTACGTGTCTTTTTCTAAGAGCATGATGGATAACATATCACATAGGTTCTCCCAAATAAAGATGAACATGAAGACAATCTTGAGACAAAAAAAAATATCTGGTTATCATCTGAAATATTATTAGTTTTTCTTTGCCATGGTTCGGTAGGTGCATTTCGAGGAAATGACACATAACTACCAGAATTGGTGCTGAAATGACGCGGGGCTACCGGTTTTGGGAATTTTGACACATAACTACCGATATTGGGGTATGGTCGCGACGCAGAGCACTGATCTTGCGTGATCGTGCGTGGTTAGCTGTTTAACCAGTTTTCTGGTAAGTGGGACCCACCAGTTAGGCCTACGTGGCAAATAAACAGATTAAAAAAAAGAGCAAGCCCACTTTAACTAATTCCCCTCCCACGCCCAGCGCCTCCATCCCCGACCTCCACCACTTCTGCCCATCCCGACCGCCGCTCGGCTCTGCCCCGACCTGCGCCGCCCGGTGCTCTCGTCTCCCTCCGACCGGTGCTGCTGGCTGCTCGCCGGCCGATGCTGCTGGCTTTTTATTTTATTTTTAGAAATGGGTACCCCGGCCTCTGCATCATGATGATGCACACAACCATTTTATATTAAAAACTAGTAAACGAGTATGAATCAGTTATTACAAGTCATGGATCAACCAACGTGGACACATGAATCAGCCAGTGAAACAATACAAAATCTCAAAGGCCATACGTTTCATGACTCCATGTTGTGTATATGAAAATTGCCTTATATTTCCCGCATATACCCCCTATGTCTGAGATTCATCCATTTTATCGACATCCTTTTTCAGACGGAGTAGCATAGTGCTTTATAAATTGACTTCACTAATATATCTTGTGCCATTTCCGGGGATTTTCTTCCGAACGATTTTGACTTGAAACTTTGCGAAACTTTGAGAGCTAACAAGAAAAGACTAATCATTGAAGTCTTCTAGTATGTTGCCATCCATGTTGGCAGCAAATAGCTCGGACGACCGTCAAGATGCGGGTACATCCAGATTCCATAGCATCCCGTTGGTCCAACGGGAGTAGGAAAGACCATAGACGAATCCAGTAGATTGCGCGATGAACCACCTGCAAAAAATGAGCATCTTTTATCTTGTTAAACACCACATCATTACGGCAATTCCAAACAGCCCATAAAAAAGCACAAACACCAATGCGAACACATGCTTTAGTCAATTTATCAACTCCATGAAGCCAGTGTCCAAACAAATTTGCAACACTAGATGGTGGTGAAAGATTAAAAGTGAAGTGAAATAATCTCCAAATAATCGTGACAAACGGGCATGAGATAAAAAGGTGCTCCACAGACTCCTCCGCTGGACAAAATGCACATTTCTTACACCCAGTCCAGTTCCTTTTAATAAGGTTATCTTTAGTTAGTATAACCTTTCGTTGTAAAAACCACATAAAGATTTTTATTTTAAGCGGAACTTTTAGTTTCCATAAGTACTTATGTAAAAACGGAGTATGACCATGCATCATATCCGAGTACATTGATCTAACCGTAAAGACACCATTAGTAGTCAAGTTCCATTTGAGGACAGATGCTGCTAGCTGTTCTCCTCTCTCGTGGACAGATCCCGCTGCTGTTGGCTGCTCGCCGGCCGCCCCTCTGTACGGCCTCGATCGAGCTGCGCTGCACCGTGCTTGGGCCTGGACCGGATTGCGGCGCCGCGTCCGCAATCGCAACGCATCCATCCCCTCTCTCCCTATCTGGGGAGATCACACCGCAGCCACAAGCACCCCGCAGTCCCTCCTCCTCCCCTCCTTCTCCCACTCGCAGACGCAGACTCGCTCGTGGGGGCAGGACCGAGAAAAGGGGAGAGGGAATCCGCCATAGGTAGGACAAAGATCGGAATTAGCCACGCACTTAGGCGGCGGCGGAGGAGGGAAGCAAACCACGCCGGAAAAAACATTCTTTTTTCTTCTTCTTCTCCTCTTCTTCTTCCGTACCTCTGTCCTCGAGATTGGTGTGCAGACGGTAATGCAAATCCCCCGGCCAGTTCTTGCGTCTGGGCGTGGCAATCTGCGGCAGTAGGCCTTTTTTGTTTGTTTGTTCTTCGTTTATTTGTCCCTGTACTGTAACGGAAGAAGAACTGAGTGAACTGACCGTAAATTTAACCAACCAATCTGCAACGAGAAGATCGAGGAGGATAGATTGGCTTTGATTTGATTTGGGGTTATTGGTTGGTGGGTGGGGGTGAGTGAGTTCGATCGGCCCGGCGCGACGCCATAGCCGAGCGCCTCTACACCGCGCTCCTCGTCGTGTCGTCCGGCGCGCCGGCGGCCGTCCCCGGCGTCGCGCGCCCGCTGGCGGGGGCGGTCGCCGCGGAGCCGCAGGCGCAGGCCCAGCAGCAGCTCCTCCCCCGAGGGCACCGGCAGCAGCAGCTCCTCCCCGAGTGTGGATAAGGCCAATGACGGCGGGCATGGCGTGGCGACCGCGGCGTGGGTGGCGAACCAGCAGCAGCTGATGGGAGGCGGCGTTGACCTATTTTTTCCTTCTGTTCTCGCCACGGAGATCTGACGGGTGGGTCCGAGCTGTTATAAAACGTGTTAACAGGGCTAAACGGAACAATCAGTGCTCTGCGTCGCGACCATACCCCAATATCGGTAGTTACGTGTCAAAATTCCCAAAACCGGTAGCCCCGCGTCAACTCAGCCCCAATTCTGGTAGTTATGTGTCATTTCCTCGTGCATTTCAATTAAAGCGTGACTTCCTTTTTCTTTGACACGCCTTGGTATGTACATTTCAACGAAACTTTGACTTCCATATAATATTTGGTTGGTTCTTTTTCTTTGAGAGCAGTGCTAATTCTCCTACATATAATATCCATCGTAGAGCCTATTTAGTTTTTATGCGGCTGGTGGTGCTAGACCCAGAATTTTAGGTTTGCGAAATCTTTTATTCTCCTCATAGGTTCTTTTGATTACAGCGATTCACAATACATAGCTTGAATTGATTATCCAGAAGATATATGAGCTTAACAGTTTCTATTGTACATCAAATTCGAACCCTTGGTGTTGAATTTGATTCTCTAGGACAAATGCTGTCATTAAAGAATACTTTGGATCTTTGCCTGAAACCCCCAACATTTACCAGCTGGAGCATCAACAATTTGTTAAGCAATGTAAACAAATTAATGTTTATTTACACCTAAAAGGGATGTCATGCTTCTGGCCCCAAAACTGAAGTTGTGGAATACATGTATTTAAAAGTTCTTTGTGGTCGATGGCAAGGTAGACATTACTCTATAAAAGTTAAGACTTACTCCAGCTTCCCAAAAGTTAGACATTCCAGATTGTAGAATTAATCTTGGACTAGCCACTTGGCCAGTATTTTGCTAAAGGTTGTACAGAACACTGAAGTTTAACCTTTTCTATTTGTAAAATACAATTGATAGTGAGTCGTGACAAGGCTTAATTATCATTTATTTTTTATTTTATAGTTTCTTCTCATAGCCAATTTCATGGTTCATCGAGAAATCATGTGATAAGTAAAATTTATGATCCTTCTCAAAGCAACCTATTAATTTCATGGTTTATCGAGAAATCATGTGATAAGTAAAATTTATGATCCTTCTCAAAGCAACCTATTTGTTATAATTATCTCTTCACTTCCAGCCTTATAATCTTATACCCTCGTGACAATTTTGCTATCATAACCTGATGTTTAATTATTCCTATTGTTGCTCCAGTGAACGAGAACACGGCATGAGCACCATCCACAAGCGAGTACCAGTTGGGGCTTCCATGGTAGTTGTAAGATTGCATGTTTGTACATGTCATGTATGGACTTGTTTCAGTATCTGTAAACCTCCACATTGGCACAGCAACACCGACACCACAACTGGATATGTTGTCATTACACTCTCTTTTCTTGCTTTGTCAATAGAATTCATCCATTGAGTTTAAGAAGATCATAACTATTTTAGTGTCCAGCTTTACTTTCACACAAGTATCAACATGATAGTAAGCATACCTTAAATATGTCTATGCTTTAATATTATATTTCTCCTTTTGCTCTCTAACAGTCATGGTATCAGTGTTTCAGAGACAAGGGGGCAGTGCATCATTTCGGTGTATCACAAAAAATATTGGATACTTCTTCTAGATGTAAAGAAGGAAATTTAAAGTATATGTAAAGAAGGAAAATAAGCATGCCAGTATCACAAGTAATATTGGATACTTTTTCTAGATGCAAAGAAGGAAAATAAGCATGCCAAGGATCAAGAATATTGCATGTTTGTATATGTCATGTATGTACTTGGTTCAGAAAACCCCACAATTGCCTTACCTTTTAGTGCAGTACAATCCTAGATGTAAAATATTTCATATTAGGCAACCGTGTGTATGATCTTTGTCTCTAACTAACATAGAAGATTTTTAAGTGCCTAAGCTAACAACATCACATCAAGTCCAAAAATAAACAAAGTGTCAAACACATGATTCCAAAACGCAATGTAGGCGGCGAGGTGAAGCTCGCATATCCGTCTAGTATAAGGTTAACCCGTAACCCTAGATTTCTTATCTCACACTCCACTCATCCTCTCTCTCCCACACAGCGGTGGCCACGCTCTGCCCGCTCGCCGCGCCCCGACCTCAGCCCTCCTCCTCTCTTCCCTTCGCTCCTCCTCCACGCCCCCCCATGGCCGGCTGGCTGCCGCTGCTGCCCGGCCTCCCTCCATCGCGACACCATCTTGTCCCTCTTCCTTCTGTAACCCCTACAGGTGTGGAGCTGGAACCCCGCCGTGCTTTGCGCTGCGGCCTCCCCGTCCTCGCAATCGAATATGTGTCGCCCCCAGATGCCGCTAGGCGCGAGTAGCCTCCGACTCAGCGCCTCTGGGCTTCTGTATCCGCCGGACAGAGCATCATCATGTAAAAAACAGAGATTACGGCCTGCATTTAGGGGTGAAAACGGGTAGTATGGAGTCCAACTTATACAACATTCATATTTGAGGAATAAAAAAAATTAAAGTGGTAAATATTTGAATTCGAACGAAATATGAGCTAAAGTGCTAATATCTTGATTCATTTATATTTTTACAGTGGTAATGAATTTTGAATCATTATCTGAATAAAGTTATATGTTAGACAAATTTCATAATTCTAACTAGATATGGCAATTATCAAACCTAGTAGCTAGAGTAAGAAAGTAGTTACACGTACTTTTTTTTCATCTTGACTTTTGCATCATATGACTTAGCTATATCTATTTGTGTACCGTTCTATAGTTGACTGTTATATTGTTATTTTATTTTATCCATTTTCATTCCGAATTAAGAGAACTCGTCTTAGGAATATATTTGACAAGGTTACTATCAAATCCGACTCTGGTCCATTTTCATCGCTACATGCAGTGGCAGAGCTTAAGCAGAGTCATGGGGGCCGCCGTCCCCAGTTCATGGGATTTTAGTGATGGACTCATATATGGGCCATTTGCCTCCACTTTTGAAAAAAATAATCTTTTGTTTGCGAAACACAGTATAATGCAAGCGCTCTTATACACGTTGACACACTCACCCCTATTAACGCATGTACGCACACCCTACACCTATGAGCACCTCCGAAAGACTGAGCCGGTGGATCATGTCTTGAAATTGACCTCGCTGTCGATGGGAACGTCGCCTCCCACTAAATAATATTCCGTCTAAACGAGAAACGCCTGCGTTAAACCGGGGGTTTGAACCCTGATGGGCTAGGGGTACAACAATCCTCCTAGCCATATTGCCACAGACAAGTTCTCGGAAAAAAAAACCTTATGCTGGTATGTTATGCCTCTTTGCCCCCTATGACATGGCCCAAGCTCCATCACTGCGAAATAGAAGTAGCATGGTTTGGTCAACTACTAAACCAACGCAAAAAAAAAAATACTACAGTAGTAAAATGGAGATACTAAGAATGGTCCTCCATTATAAATTAGATGATTCACACATGTATAAATGTAGGACGAGACTATGCAGCAGGCGCCTTACATTTAACCAATGTGTATCCACTCTCTTCCAATCGGTGACTCACCGGTGTGTGTGATCGGTGTGTGATGTGTGAGAAATTTGCATGCATGCACTAAAAGACGAAATTGCTGATATCATTACGCATTAAATGCAAAATTTGAAAATAAAAAATGTTTTGTAGCTCAAATCGTTTATCGGATTTATGATCTGTTTTCACCGTTGGACTAGTCGCGTCAAGATTTTCGAAACTAGATCCATGTTGATATGTTCCGATGATAATTTTTTATGACCCAAAAGTTACCACCCATTAACACGTAAGTTAACAGGTTGTATTCATTATCTCACCGAGCGTGAGAGTATGGTAACTATATCAATTCCGTGGTGGATAATATATCATGAACATCATCAGTATATTGTGAGTAATTTCATGAGTAAAGGTGGGAGCTGCAACATCATCATCTTGTCAGTTTCATGGACAAAGTCGAAGTGGTTGTACTAGGGTTGTCGTGCTAGCAGATCTTGTTGACGTTCAAGATACATGGCTGGGCAATGCCTCTCAGTTCGGTGATGGTCTTGGCAGCGGATAGCGGGCACGATAATACTCACAGGCTCAGCTCGGGCAGGTCTTGGTGATTGTTCACAGACGGGCACAAACACACGACTAATAGCTAATATGGTGGGTAAATTACGGAGCTGGGTAACTTATTTGTTATTATTACGGGGTGGTAACTTTTCGGCTAAATTTTTTTGTCAAAACTTATCGACATGGGATCTAGTTTTGAAGATCTCGTCGCGACTAGTCTAACGGTGAAAACGGATTCTCAATCGGATAAACGGTTTGGGCTACGAAACTTTTTAAATTTTCGAGTTTCGTATTTAACATGGAATAACATCAGCTTGTCTGTTTGTATGTAAATGGGGGCATTTCTCTCCATGCGTAGAGATTAGCTAATTATCAGACACCTGCTAGTTAGATTTACCGTAAATGTCAGACATATTTTTTTTTTTGAATTTGACATATTATATATCTATGCATCGCTACATGTAAGTCATCTACAGTATTTTGAAACGGAAGGAGTAAAACGGAATTTTAAACGGATGTATAGACGTAGATTGAGGGTAGTGGATAGATGGAACCCGGGGGCATGTGCTCCCGGTTATTTGAAATGCCAAAAAAAAGTCAAAACATGTTCAAAAAATATGAAACAAAAATTTCATGTACATGACTTACAAAACATGTACCCCGTGCATGAATTTCGTGCCAAAAAAATTATTTATTTTGTCTCGATAAAAAAGAGAAAATTTATGTGCTATATAGCAGTATATATGTGACGTATTTTTGTCTTTTTTACACAGGCCAAACGAAAAATCATTTTTCCACAAAACTTGCGAGACATGCCTAGTACATGCGAGATCTACGTGCACGTATTTTTTACATACATTTTTTACATTGGGAAAATGTTTTTTTAAACCGGGTGCACATGCACCCGGGAGCACCGGGGCATTTCCCGTAGATTGAGCACGTATAGGGTGGGTGGATGAGGTTTGGTGCACACGGAACGAACCTCTCCCACGCACCGAGGTTTGACTTGGCTATTTGGGTGCTGAGCACATGAGCCTGTGTGATTCGGTCTGAAGCCCGTACCACGCGTCTTCCACCATTGACTAGCTAGGTACGTGCGTGCACGTGCCGATGCCGTCGTCTCGCTCGGAACGCACGTACACAATAGAGAAAAGTCCAAAACGAACCTTCAAGTGGTAGTGATTAGCTAAATCAAACCTTGTTCTTTGATTTCCGGTAGTTTGCACTCTCAATTATCTTTTCCCGGTCTAAATTAAACCTTGTAGTAGTTTGAGTGCTAACTTGGTGACGTGGTGTGAGGCGACTGGGATTTCTGTCAGGCGTGGCCCAGCGGCTGGTCTAAATTAAACACTGAGCAACCGTTTTCTTTCTAAAATCAGAGAGGTGGGGAACAAAATTAGGGTTCCCGGCGGCGATTTCGCCGGCGGCGATTTCGCCGGCGGCGGAGGCTACTTCAGAGCTGCGCCATGGAGGACGCACGCGATTGATGGATTTCGCCGGCTTCAAGCTCAGCTTCCGTTCCCAGCGGCGATGGAGGACGCACGCGACTGAAGGATTCGAAGTCGCCGGCGTTCTATCGCGAGAGCCCCATAGCGTACGAGCCAGCCAAGCTCTGCAGCTGCAGGCCGCAGAGGAAGGCGCCCAGGTGATTTCCTGGAGTGTCGCACAATACATAATGGTGTACGTGATGCCATGGTAAGCTGGAATTCTTCTACAAGCTTTTGTACCGTTGCTGCTGCATTTCTCTGATTTGGAATCTTTTGCATTTGATGATGATTGATTTATTTTTGGGGTTAAACAGAATGGTGAACGTGGGTGTGTTGAGTTGGCATGATCCGCTGTTGTCCAAGTTCCATTCTGATTTATTTGGCGATTTACGAGATGCTGTGTGGAAATTGTGGGTTGAAGCTGAAGAAAATGGCATGCCTTGCGCTCCTGAAGAAAAATCGTAGGCATATAGGATATGTGCGCTGCTCTGTAAGATCAGTTGAAGGGCCAGGATACGTAGAGTACTCCTATTAGCGGCAGTTTGTGTCAGGTTTAGTAGCAGGAAAGTTCTTATTGCACTGATATGAGAGAAAGGTTCTTATTGTAATGAAAAATATTATTGCTATTTATATGTATATCTTATGAAATTTGTCCAGTTGACATGAATGCAATATATTGAGTGTTGACAGCAATTTATATGCAATACATTCGTGTAATTTGTGCAGTATATATAACGGAAAGGGGCAGTGATAATATGCTTTGGAAAGGCAGAAACATAACAATTAAGGTGTACATATCCTGTACAATTCCCAAATAGATGGTCTTAGGAAATTGCGACTACAATTCGATAACAAAAGCACCAGAAACTTGTCGGTTAAGGTTTCTTAAGGCCGTACATATCCTAGACAATCTTCAAATACAGTCTCAGGAAATTTGATATACAAAAGCACCAGAGCATGATCGACTAACAAACTGCACTACATGATTAACAGATTCAGTAATTGCCACTACAATTGAAATAAGAATATGATGGCACTGAAGAAGCTGATCTGCCCCTTTTAGGCCCTCTTCCTCGACCACTCGAAGATCTTGATGATGTACCAGGTTGAGCTGAAGGGTGAGTAGGAACAGAAGATGTCCCAGGTTGAGAAGTTGCAGTTCTTTTCCTTGGTGGTTTAAATGCTGAAGGTTGAGCACCTCTTGATGAAGTACCAGGTTGCAAGCTTGTTCCTGGTACGTTGACACTACTTTGCTGCATGTCGAAAAAACCAGTCAAATTCATTTCAAAACTGGTACTGTATCTAAAACATGTAAGCTGATTTATATAAATGTAGATACATCCATTTTGGCGAGAATAGTCGAGATTTATCTAGAACATCTAAAATCCAAGAGAATACCTCTGATGTCTTATTTTTCGTGGTAGTCTTAACAAGATGCGTGTTCTTTTTCTTGCCTCTCTCTGGATTTTTTTTACAACCTGACCGGTTATGTCCAGAATCACCACAAATCCCACACTTGATTATTGTGCCATGTTTGCTCATCTTCTTTCCTCTTTGTGGCTCACTTTCTTCCCTTCTCCTGTGATTTTTCTTAGGCCTTCCTGGCATTCTCACATAACCAGGTGCTTGAGGCCTAGGATTTGGAGAAATTGGCCACATCTCTTCTCCTTCTACTGGCTGCAAACAATGCTCGTATATTTTATTGAACACATCAATTGAGTAGCAAGGGTCTATGGTGTCATCAACTAATTGTCCACACTTGTAAATTGCTGTTATTGCATGGCAGCAAGGGAGACCTGCCAGCTGGAAGTAGCCACAAGAGCAAGTTCTTTTCTGTAAGCTGACTGTGTACTGTCTGCCTCTTCCACTCACATGTCTCACTTCAAATCCATCTGTCCCATTCCAAAGCACCTCACAGAATTGGGTCCTAGCTATGCTTGCGTAGCTGGTTCTTGCTTCTGAAAACCATTGTCAAGCTAAAATGTGGAATCTCGGTGTCGTTATTAAATTTTGGGTACTTGCTGTTCCTCCTAACACTCACTCCATCTGAATCATCATCATAAGAGTAATCTTCATCGGAAGAATCAAAATTCCAGTCCTTTTTCTCCTCCTCTATCTGTTCCTCCATATTGGCAATTAGGTCGATTGGAACCGCTGCTTTAGAATCTGTCCCAATCCAACTCTTTGAGTCTTTCATCATTTTCTTGAATTTCCTTGCGTGCCTTCTCAGCTCTACAACCTCTGACTCCTCACCACTATCCTCACTATGTGGCATATATTCATTGTTTTCATCTGAATCTGTCTCTGACATTTCAGCATTGACATCTCCATGAGCTGAAACTTGAGCACTGACAGCTCCAACAACAGATACTCGAGCACCGACACCAGCATCAACATAAACTTGAGCATTTCTAGCTCCACCAGCTAGCAGCTTATCAGATTGTCCATGCCTTGGATTACAAACTTGAGGAACTGCATATTGCGATGCCGAAAATCCATCATCTTCGGTTAGTGTTGCCCTTCTAGCTCTGCTTGGTTGCTTCAGTGGACTGCTTATCACATGTGCTGTCACACCGGTGTCATCACGAACCAGTACGTGCTCAAGAACTTGAACATCATCATCAGTTTCGGCACTAATCACCTCATCTGGTTCTTCATCACACAAATGCACATTCTCATCTTCAAAATCACTACCACTGCTGCTGTGCACACTATCCTCCTCCCCATGATACTCAACATATATATCTGCTACTCCTCCGACACAAATATACTCTGAAATCTTCACGCATGAACTGTCATTATGCAAAAACATCAAACCTTCAACAAGTTCTTTCCCAGGAACATGGAAATACAACTTCATTGATTCCTTGAACGTCATATGATCTTGTTGATGGATAAGTCTCTGTACTAGTCTTGTGGGGTTTGGTCTTTGGTCTTTGGTCTGCAGCAGCACACATGGTCTGTAGGGCTGCAGGCAGCACACATGGTCCTTGTGTCAAGGACTGACTGTTAGGATAGCATCAAGGACAGTCAGTTAGGATAGCCTCAAGGACTGGCTGTTAGGATAGCATCAAGGACTGGTTGTTATAACAGTCTTGACTGCTTTAGACTAGCATCTTAGACTAGCATCTAGCATATTCGTGGCCGGCTAGCAGCCTATAAGTATGTAACCCCAACCCCTCAGGTTGGCATGACATTGTGTGAGAAATAAACCAACGAAAATTGCCCCAACTCTCCTAGTGCCATCCTCTCTCAATGAGAGTAAGACTGAGACAACTAACAAGTGGTATCAGAGCCAGGTTGTCTTGTAGTTTGAGTGTTTCCTGCCATCCCCTTTCTCCGGGAGCAGAGGAGCCCCAGCCGGTAGCAGCCCCGACTGTCCCTGGTTACCTTCCTCCCTCCGGGTTGTCGAGCAGCAGCTCGTCAGAAACAGCCTGCAGCCCCCCAGCAGCGAGCCATGTCCACAGGTCTCTCTCAGCACACGGCTACCTCGAGCATGCGGCGTCGGCAGGAGGCCGAGCGCGCAGAGGCAGAGGAGCGTGAGCGAGAGACTGCGGCAACCGCTGCAGCAGCGGCAAGGGCGTCGAGGCTGGCAGCTGCGGAGCTGGCAGCAGCCAGAGCGGAGGTAGAAGCAGCAGCGACGGCGGAGGCAGCACGTCTGGCTGCAGCGGAGGCTAAGGCGTTGCGTGGCAGCGCCAAGAGCTCCGAGTCCGCTGAAGGCAGCGTCGACGCAGACCGCAACGGCGCGGCGCAAGAGCGGGCGGCGCAGTGGGCAGCCGAGCACGCTCGCGGTGGCGCTCCTAGAGGAGGCGCGCACGGCGACGGCGGCTGGGATGACCAAGGCCGAGGCCTCCACGGGGTCCGGACTGTGGTCAGGGACGTTGGTCCCAGTGTGGGGTGGCCTACCCTCACCAAAACCAACTACGTCGAGTGGGCCGCGATCATGAGGGTCAGGCTCCAGGTGCGGCACATGTGGGAGGCGGTCCAGGACGACGCCGTCGACCAGCATGAGGATCGACGGGCGCTGGACGCCCTCATCGCCGCAGTCCCGCCCGAGATGCAGTTCTCGCTCTCCAACAAGCGGACTGCCAAGGAGGCATGGGACGCCATCGCCGCAGCACGCATCGGCAGCGACCGTGCCCGCAAATCCACCCTGCAAGCACTTCGCAAGGAGTGGGAGAACCTGGCCTTCAAGCCAGGTGAGGACGTTGATGATTTTGCTCTCCGTCTCAACACTCTGTTGCAGAAAATGGTGCAGTTCGGCGATGCTACCTACGACGAGGAGAGGGCTGTCGAGAAGCTCTTCCGGTGCATCCCCGAGAAGTACAAGCAGATGGCTCGCTCTATCGAGTCTCTGCTGGACCTCTCCACGATGACGCTCGAGGAGGCGATAGGTCGCCTCAAGGTCGTCGACACCGACGAGCCACAGCCTCTCTCGGGGCCCATCACCACCGGTGGGAAACTGCTCCTGTCTCGGGAGCAGTGGGATGCCGGCCTCGGCAACGGGAAGAAGGGGGAGCCTTCTTCCACAACGGGCAGCCGCAGGCGTGGCAAGCCGCGCAGGGGGCGCGGTGATGCTCGTGGAGGTGCCCGAGGAGGCGCAGCCGGCAGGCCCAAGCCGGCACAGGATGACGGCTGCCACAACTGCGGCCGCCTTGGCCACTGGGCCAGGGAGTGCAAACAGCCACGACGTGGCCAAGCCCATGTCGCACAGGCTGCAAAGGCCAACGTTGCACAGGCTGCAGAGGCCCACGTCGCACAGGCTGCGGAGGACGCAGCTCTGTTCATGACGCATGCCAGCGTCGAACTATCCCCTGCAGCACCGCCCGCAGCAGCTCTCCTCCACCTGGACGAGCCAAAGGCGCACGCCCTCCTCGGCGATGGCTTTGGCAGCGACAAGACTGGCGGGTGGTGCCTCGACACCGGCGCCACCCACCACATGACCGGTCGACGAGAGTTCTTCGCCGAGCTCGACTCCGACGTACGAGGCTCCGTCAAGTTCGGGGATGCCTCCGCCGTAGAGATCAAGGGCGTCGGCTCCGTCATCTTCATCGCCAAGACCGGTGAGCACCGGCTGCTCACCGGTGTCTACTACATCCCTGCGCTGAGGAACTCCATCATCAGCTTGGGACAGCTGGACGAGAACGGCTCGCGCGTGCTGATCGAGCATGGGATCCTACGCATCTGGGATCGTCATCATCGCCTTCTTGCTAAGGTAACCCGAGGCGCAAACCGGCTCTACGTCCTTGATGTGCAGGTGGCACAACCTATCTGTCTCGCAGCTCGTCGGGACGACGAGGCGTGGCAGTGGCACGAGCGCTTCGGGCACCTTCATTTTGAGGCCCTGAAGCGGCTCAGTGCCAAGGAGATGGTACGAGGCCTGCCATGCCTCGACCATGTGGAGCAGTTCTGCGACGTCTGTGTGCTGACGAAGCACAG
Organism: Poa annua; assembly: GCA_026929855.1. Classification (NCBI taxonomy): domain Eukaryota; kingdom Viridiplantae; phylum Streptophyta; class Magnoliopsida; order Poales; family Poaceae; genus Poa; species Poa annua. The sequence goes on from CM049434.1 coordinate 62,835,049, forward strand.
ACGACACCCTTTTCCCCAGCAGGCGAGCTTCAGAGCCAAGGAGAAGCTCGAGCTCGTGCATGGGGATCTGTGTGGCCCGGTGACACCGGCCACACCAGGAGGACGGCGCTACTTCTTGCTGCTCGTTGACGATCTCTCCCGCTACATGTGGGTGGTGATCCTCGGCAGCAAGGGGGAGGCAGCGGACGCCATCAGGCGTGCGCAGGTTGCTGCAGAGGCTGAGTGCGGCCGCAAGCTGCGTGTGCTACGCACCGACAACGGCGGCGAATTCACAGCAGCTGAATTCGCGTCGTATTGCGCTGATAGAGGCATCCAGCGCCACTACTCCGCGCCGTACAGCCCACAGCAGAACGGCGTCGTCGAACGGCGCAACCAGACGGTCGTGGGGATGACTCGGGCCCTCCTCAAGCAGAGAGGGATGCCGGCTGTCTTCTGGGGAGAGGCGGTGCTGACAGCCGTCTACATCCTCAACCGCTCTCCTACCAAGGCGCTCGATGGCAGGACGCCGTATGAGGCTTGGCATGGACGAAAGCCGGCGGTCTCCCACCTGCGGGTCTTCGGCTGCCTCGCGTTCGCCAAGGAGCTCGGCCACACCGGTAAGCTTGACGACAGGAGCACTCCAGGAGTGTTCATCGGCTACTCGGCAGGCTCGAAGGCCTACCGCATCCTCGACCCCAAGACACAGCGTGTGCGCACGGCGCGAGACGTCGTGTTCGACGAAGGGCGAGGATGGGCGTGGGGTAAGGCGGTGGACGACGGCTCGACCCCGACATGTGACGACCTCATCATCGAGTACGTCCAGTTTGAGGAGGCTGGGGGAGCAGGCAGCTCCTCTTCGCTGAGCACGTCTACTTCGGCCCCCAAGACTGCATCAACCCCGGTGTTGGCTACACCGACGGCACCTCAGCCAGCGACGCCACATACTCCAGCACCGGCAGCCACTCCTCCGGGCACGTCTACATCACCAACAGCGCACAGCCCGGTGGAGTTCGCATCCCCGCTCCCTCACGACGAGGAGCGCATCGATGCGTATCATGACGACGAGCCGCTGCGGTACCGTACGGTGGAGAACCTACTCGGTGACCAGCCGGTGCCGGGACTAGTGCCGCGCGACTTGGAGGCGCAGCTGCAGCTTGCGCATGACGACGGTGAGCCTCACTCTTTTGCAGAGGCTGATAGAGACGCAGCATGGCGCGCTGCGATGCAGATGGAGATGGATGCGGTCAAGGAGAACCGCACTTGGGAACTTGCTGATCTCCCTCGTGGTCATCGCGCGATCACCCTGAAATGGGTGTTCAAACTGAAGAGGGATGAGGCCGGCGCCATCGTTAAGCACAAGGCTCGCTTGGTGGCGCGAGGTTTCTTGCAGCGGGAAGGGGTCGACTTTGACGACGCTTTCGCCCCTGTGGCACGGATGGAGTCCGTGCGGCTCATCCTTGCACTAGCTGCCCAGGAGGGCTGGTGTGTCCACCACATGGACGTCAAGTCGGCCTTCCTCAACGGCGAATTGAAGGAGGAGGTCTATGTGCAGCAGCCGCCGGGTTTTGTGATCCCCGGCAAGGAGGGCAAGGTACTCCGACTGCACAAGGCTCTCTATGGCCTCCGACAGGCACCAAGGGCGTGGAATGCCAAGCTCGACTCCACGCTGAAGACGATGGGCTTCAAGCAAAGCCCGCACGAGGCGGCCGTCTACCGACGGGGCAGCGGAGGAAATGCTCTGTTGGTGGGCGTCTATGTCGACGACTTGGTGATCACCGGCATCAAGGATGCAGAGGTGGCTGCGTTCAAGGAGGAGATGAAAGCTGCCTTCCAGATGAGTGATCTGGGGCTCCTCTCCTTCTATCTGGGGATCGAGGTGCACCAGGTTCACTCCGGGATCACGCTTCGACAGACCGCCTACGCCAAGCGCATCGTTGAGCTAGCTCAGCTCACGGACTGCAACCCAGCTCTCTCCCCGATGGAGGAGAGGCTGAAACTGAGCCGTGACAGCACGACGAAGGAAGTGGACGCTACACAGTACCGGCGTCTTGTGGAGAGCCTTCGTTACCTCGCCCACACTCGGCCGGACTTGGCGTTCTCCGTCGGCTACGTTAGTCGCTTCATGCAGCGGCCGACGACGGAGCATGAGCAGGCTGTGAAGAGGATCATCCGCTATGTTGCGGGGACTCTCGACCATGGCCTTCACTACCCTAGACGCCCTGGGGCGGCAGACTTCATCGGGTACAGCGACAGCGACCACACCGGCGACATCGACACCAGCAAAAGCACTAGCGGGATCATGTTCTTCCTCGGCAAGTGCCTCGTGAGCTGGCAGTCGGTCAAGCAACAGGTGGTTGCCTTGTCCAGCTGCGAGGCCGCGTACATGGCGGCCTCCACAGCCTGCACGTGGCTGGCTCGACTGCTTGGAGATCTCCTCGGCCGAGACGCTCGAGCAGTCCAGCTGATGGTGGACAGCAAGTCCGCTTTGGCCCTAGCAAAGAACCCCGTTTTTCATGAACGGAGCAAGCACATCCGGCTGAGACATCATTTCATCCGAAGCTGCTTGGAGGAAGGAAGCATCAAGGCGAGCTACACCAACACCGCGGACCAGCTCGCTGATCTTCTCACCAAGCCTCTTGGGAGGATCAAGTTCCGTGAACTCTGCTCCAGGATTGGGATGGTTCAGCCCGTCCACAAGACAACGCACAAGACTTAGGGGGAGAATGATGGATAAGTCTCTGTACTAGTCTTGTGGGGTTTGGTCTTTGGTCTTTGGTCTGTAGGGCTGCAGCAGCACACATGGTCCTTGTGTCAAGGACTGACTGTTAGGATAGCATCAAGAACAGTCAGTTAGGATAGCCTCAAGGACTGGCTGTTAGGATAGCATCAAGTACTGGTTGTTATAACAGTCTTGACTGCTTTAGACTAGCATCTTAGACTAGCATCTAGCATATTCGTGGCTGGCTAGCAGCCTATAAGTATGTAACCCCAACCCCTCAGGTTGGCATGACATTGTGTGAGAAATAAACCAACGAAAATTGCCCCAACTCTCCTAGTGCCATCCTCTCTCAATGAGAGTAAGACTGAGACAACTAACACTTGTAAGTGCCCCTTCACCTCCTGCAAAGACAGTTTATCCCTCTCGATATCTGAAATCTCCTCATCCCCACCCACATAATCCAGTTTTGGACCAATCCAGAGAAACTCCCCACCGAGATGGAATCTGACAGTCAAAATCTCTGCCGGATCCATGATTGAACTGAAACAAGATTTGCAAAAGAATATCACTAATTTGTGCCAATCCGAGCCCTATCCACGGCAAAAATCACAAGAAAAATCGCATTAAACCGTAACTTTTTCATCTCAAAAAGTGCCCAGTTTTGCCGCCTAAAACCCTAACCCTAACGCGCAGAGAGAGGACAAAATAACACGACCAGAGGAGGAGCACGTCGGAGACATACCTTCGTCTTTGTTAGTCTTCTCGTCCTCACGCCACTCCGACGATCATCCGGCCGTCGCCATTAACAACGCAAGAGCAGAGGAATACAAGTCTTGGAACCTACGGAAGTGAGCTGCGTGGGCCGGGCCAATTCTTTTGGTCCCGTGACGCGCGGAACCTGCCACAATCAACTATCCCGATTGATCTTCACATGATTCTCAAAAAAAAAATTGATCTTCACATGTCCGTATTCCCTGTTTGCCAACTGCTCCAAGGTTTAATTTAGACCGGGAAAAGATAATTGAGAGTGCAAACTACCGGGAATGAAAGATCAAGGTTCAATTTAGCTAATCACTACCACTTGAAGGTTCGTTTTGGACTTTTCTCTACACAATACGACGAACGTCGCGGGCCGGCACGGAGCGAGGAGTAATGCTGCACCTATCGAGCCGTCCGATGGACGTGTTTTTAGAAACACGGTACAGACGCAGACGCTCACAAACACGCACGTACAGATACCCCTATGACTGCACACACGTACATCCTATCCTTATGAGCACCTCCGAGAGACTAGTTTGGCATATCTTGAGGTTGACGAAGCGCCTCGCTGTTGATGGGCACGTCACCTACCACTGAAAGTATAGCGCCGGTTAAATCTTGAAAAATTCAGAAAAATGCGAGCATCCATATCAAGTCTAGGACTTAAACCTGGGTGGTTGGTTCCATCACAATTAACCAAACCAGTTGAGCTAACCTCATTTCGTCGATGAACGTGCCTCTGCCGGCCCGGTAATTTTGTTCTCGCATTTGAGGGTTTCCGGTACTTTTTTTTGAAACACAGTACAAAGCAGAAGTTCACCTACACACTCAGCCCGTAGGCACGTATGGTTTCAGAAATGGAACTGTGAACAAACTTACCGACAATTCGGGCACGTGGGTGGATTTTTTGATCGCTGAACCATGAATTCTTTTTTTCGGTTTTGCTTATTAAGTGGCATATGCTCGAATTTGCTTTGTAATTTTGTGATGCTCTAATACCTGCGCAACTGATATTTTACATGAGTTGGAGCTAGAAAAAAAAATGACCACACAGTATAAATTTTGTATGTTTACCGGTACAATTCCATAATTCATGAGGGAAGAAAGTTCACTTTTCATCCTCCAATTTTAGGAAAAGTTCACTTTTCGTCCTAAAACTTTTTTGTGATTTTAAATTGACCTTGAACTTTCTAAATCGGCCACTATCAGAGTTTCCTGGATTCATGTTGATATCCGGTTGCTAAAACCCACATATTAGTCCAATCAATAAAGAACCGGGTCGAGCATCACCCGTAGACAACATCCTCCATCTCTCTTTAAGATACTAGATTTGGGGCGCGGCCTGCCGCGCGCCACCTGTTTTTTAAAGAGTAAATCAGCAAAGAATGAAACACCCTGTTAGCGGATTATTAGTCGAACACGACACAACAATGTTGATTAGGAAGAGAGGAAGGGGGTGGTTCTGGCCATTTGTACAACATCTACCTGTTGTCTAAAGAGTAAATCGGCAAAAAGATGAAACTCCTTGTTAGCAAACTATTAGTCGAACACGACGCACCAATGTTGATTAGGAAGACGGGGAGGGGGGGGGGGGGGGGGGGGTGCTTCTGAACATTTGTACAACACCATGAAAACAATGAAAGGATTAGCTATAAAGAAAAGGGAAAAATAGATTTTAAGCTCCAACACATAGGTAGGCAGGCGTTATAAATATCGCAGACGTGGAAGTTAATAGGTTGAAAACAATATGCCAATAGATATAAATGATCACATTAACAAACAAGTAGAAAATATTGTCATAGAAATGATGGAGGCTACATAAGTTAAATTCATGCCTTAGCATACAGTCTAACTTAGATTGTTAAAACATGCACCAACTACTGACTTAGTCTATTACATAGCATAGCTGACAGAAGGATCCATGTACTTATTGTTTCGAGACATCGAATATTTTAAAAAATGTATAAATACCATGCTACAACATATGAATGAGCCGGTGGTGCTAGAAGGCACGGCTTCCCGCATGTCACCTTGCTTTTAAGAGGATTAAAGGTTGTTGATGAGTTTCTTTTAAAATAAATATAAGAGCTGCTATTATAATTATATAAGAAATTCTTTGCAAGAGGGGTTAATCCTAGCATGCTAGTGGTAATTTTCCACAACGATAAAATGGATTTGTGAGAGTTGGTAAAGCACAACAACTGTTTGTACACAACATTCACTTCGGTTGCAAATGAATTAAGACTGTTTAAACTTTAATTTAAACCTACCTACTGCATTAGTACATGACCAGGACCCAGGGACCAAAACCAAAAGTCATGCTTCTATACATAAGGACAAAGAAAGGGATAAACAGAGCAAAAGAGCAGCTAATTTAGCTAAAGCAGCAGGCTAGGCATGCTTAAAGTTAAACCTCGTCAGACTGTGCTTTCAAAAACTTGTCATGGCAAGACAACAAATCGAATGACACAAAGTACCATTTATGATTTGAAAGAACTAATAGGTACCACATTTTCTAAATGCCCAAGGAATGGTAAAAGTTGCAGTAATCAAAGCAAGAATGCCATATCCATAAAAAAATCATGTGTTAATACTCTGGATACATACAGCTTTGCAAGCGAATTGTCTGATACTCTTTTGAGTTCGTGAGCAGCCTAGCTTGAATAAATTCCTGAAAGATCACATTACAATTCCATGTTTAGACAATCAAATGTGTGCTGCTGTAAACTGCTGACCAAAAGGGCCGTTAATATACAAAAGAACACACAGCACATCAAAATGTGCTGATCATTTTGCAAGATACTTAAAAACACCATAAGTGCACTGATCATAGCAAGAGGTGTAGGTGGCCATGTCGTAATTAAAAGCCACCGGAGAGAGCAATTTACACATACACCATAGCTTGACAGATGCGATGTTCCATATCTGGCCGAAAATACTTTATCCAAACACGCTGCAACAGCTTCAATAGTCTCACGTACATCCACCTGCTGTAATGCACTACTGAGTTAAGACGTATGAAAACAGCAACCATAAATCCATAATAATCCACAGAAATGTGGTAAGATTCTTCATGGCATTTCCAGATATCTGGAGGTGTTGTATGGAACAGAATTATACCATATTGCCTATAGAGATGCACCTTACAAACAAAAAAGTTAAGGAGGAAAATTACATGGACCTGAAACTGATCGGTGAAAAAGAACTTACGCCAGCAGTTTAGGCAGAGGCAATTGTTCCAGGAACTGCCTCACAGTATCACCGCCATGTGTTCCTACAAAAAAGAAGGGAATGTAGAAAAATCAGTACCTCACAACAGGCTAAACTACCTGACACTCTCCAAATGCAACTATCGCGATCTAACTCTGTGAATACCACCTAAATCCAGAAATCCACCCTTCAATTTGGTGGGAAAAGAGGACCTAATCTCCAACATTGGAGATGGGAAAATAGGCACGCCCCGCAGCTGTGCCTATTTTAACATAAGGAGCACAAATAAATAACTCTTGAATATATGAACTAAAATCTAAAGAATCAGTCATATATTTATAATAGATATAACTTATATATATTTACATGTACAGTTCAATAACACAGAAAACTCGGTTATTTTTTATGTGAATAATAAGCCAAATTGATATAATGTACAAATAGTAAACCTGAAAGACAAAAAAATATTGGATTGCATATTTTGGACATTTCTTCACATTTTTCATCAGCTTAATTATATGGCTACACGGAATAAGCAAACAATTTAACTGTGTTAGGACAGAAGGTCCATTGAAGATAGCGAAAAAGAGAGCATGATTAACCCACACGTCCGCTCCTTATCCACGCACTAATTTAACTAAAGCAGCAGGCTGGACATGCTTAAAGTTAAACCTCATGAGGCACATAACTGAACAGGAACTGTGCGTTAAAAAACTTGTCATGGCAAGACAACAAACAAATGACACAAAGTACCATTTATGATTTAAAAGAACTAATAGGTACCACATTTTCTAAATGCCCTGAACGAATGGTAAAAGTTGCAGTAATCAAAGCAAGAATACCATATCGATAAAAATCATGTGTTAATACTCAGGAAGAGGAACTTGACAGGGGAAGGGGAAGCAAAAATTTACCTTTGGCCATGAACCACTGCCACCCATGGTTGGAGGCCAGAGGGCATCGGCAATTGAAAAATAAGTAAACATTAGTGCATTTCTTAAATGGTCCTCATAATCTAATAGTTGGAACAAATAAAAACAATTGGCTGCAACAAAGAAAAACTGGTAATCAGGCTGAATACAAACATGCCTCTACACATCAGTCACAAATCAAATATATGAATAGCCATATAATCAGTGCAAGTCTATAAGGGAAATCACTCTTCTTTCAACAAAAAATAAGCAGCAAACAGGAATGTGTAATTAAAATTAGACCAAGTCAAAAGCCTGATACCTATATACATGTCAATTGTCATCTCCGATGTGTAATTGATCATGTCAAGCTGCAAAGGAGTTACCACTCTGAACGTCCGAAAGAAAAGAAGCATGGTACAAAAAGGTATAGAAAGCAGAATCAGGAATGCATGATATGTGCATATTAATAAATGGTGCAGCGTCTCACACTTCAGCAGCATGTCAAGGTTAAATGAATAAGATGCTTTAGGGTCAACAAGCAGGCGTATTTCATTTTCACGACTTTGCCATTCAGGAGATTATAAATGAACACGATCTCAACCCCCAGGAGATCATAAATGAAGAATCTCAGGGCTGAATTTCTAAATCAGCCTCATAAGTAGACACACTCTGGTTTTCCTATGCAGAGGAACCTACCGTGAGCACACTACACAAGGTACGAAAGAACATTGTAAGGATATACTTTTTCTAGTTAGAGCAGCCAATGGTATAGTAAGAACAAAATGTGTAAGAGAAAACAGAGAAGGTGTCGACCCATAAGACTGTTTAAACCAAAGTGCAAACTGATTCAAGGGCTAAGCTAGAAAAGCTTGAACGACTAAATAAAAGGCTAGTATCACAGAGATGGTTAAGCATCTTTCTAACATGAAGATAAGAGCCCAATATGCAGAACCCAGTTCACTATATCTATTATTTATGCACATAATAGTTTAAGATTTAGTTAAAGTGCAGTTTGCACAATTCTGCCTCAGTGATACTGATGATATTAAGAAAAGAAATATCGTTTGTCAATGTTATCACTCTATGTCACATAATCAAGAAAAGAAATTGATTATCACACACATCTATCCTTACATAGATGCAAACAGAAATACAACAGCTACGGTATGAAAGGTTAGGACAACAATATCTGGAGTAATAAGCCAATCATTTCATTTCATTAGCATGATAAATGAAGCATCATTAGAACAACTTAACTACCAGGAACGTAAAATAAATTTTCTTATGGTATTCTTTTAAAGCAAAAAGCAGGCCATCTTCCATAGTAAAGTTCTGAGAACTGAATGTAAATAGATGGTCATAATCAACAATGATAGGTGGAATCTTTGCACATGAACATAGGACGCAACATTTAACATGTCACCGCCAATATTATGTCGAGTGTTTCATTCTGTGACTGGACGGTTTAGGAGGTGTCGTCTCAGAGGCCGGGAAGTGAAATTCTCCCCCAATTTTGATAAAAACAACCGATCCAGTACAGTCCAAGCGACAAAGGCAAATGAAAGATTCTTTCACAACTTCAGTATCTGGGTCCAGTCCGACTCTGGTGGTCCGCGCATCGCCTTCGCGTCCGGCATCTGGAGCGAGCTCACCTGCCCGCTGAAGCCAGCCTTCCGGGAGCTCGTCGTGGGCAAGTACAAGGCCGAGGCCAGCACCGTGGACTTGACCTAGATTTTCGAAGAGGATTTGACCGTTTGAGGCGACGCGCTGGCGACCTCTCAGGCGGCGATCCGCCGCCGGCGGCTCACCCTAGCGCCGCAGCTCTCTTCGGCCAGCTCGTCGGGGTCGAGATACTCGCGCTTAGGGTTGGAAGAGGAAGGGGAAGGGGTGGATGAGCTCTGCGAGGTCGCGACGGCTGCAGCTTTCCGCGTCCTGGACAGCGAGGATCGCTGTCCTTCTCCGGCGACCAAGGCTGGGCGCAAGACTGAGGAGGAGCTGATCCAGGAGTTCTGGATCGATGCTGGATTCCCCACGCCGGCCTCACGTTTCTGGGAAAGGAGGACGTCTACGGCGTCATCGTCAGAAGGTGAGTGTTCTGCTTTGTCTTGCAGGTCGTCGAGGATTCAATTCACGGCTGGGACGGGCGCTGCACCGCCGGTTGGTGGTCCTGATTCTTCCCAGGAGTTGGATCAGGCACAAATCGAAGCGGGGCAGAAACAAGGGAAGAAGGGGACGCGCGGTGCGAGAGGAACGAGGATCAAGAGGTGGTGTGGTCCGCTGCCAAGACCACGGTGCACGCCTCCGCCAATTCTCGGCCAATTCTTCCCATCGGAGTTCCTGGACTCTGCGGCGTCGAGTTCGTCGCCACCGGTGTGCGTGAGGTCGCAGCCACACTCGACAAAGGCTGACTTTCCACCGCTTCCGAGTTCTGCGGCTCGGCCTGTAACGGATGAGGGCACAATCAACGGAAGATTTCCAAATCAATCCACGCGGGATTCTAGCCCCACCGGACGCGTGAACCGTGGAAGGTTGAAACAGGCGTACATCGCCAGGACATCCAGATTCTTCATAACAAGATCGATCGCATCAGGCTGGCCTCGCTCCTACGCGCAGGCTCTCTCGTCATCGTCGAAGGATTGTTCGTCCACCATGGCAGGACCTCCGCCGGGAACGTCGGGGACTGCAGGGCCGTCGATCCAGCAAGGTCATGGAGCCGCCCCCAACCAGTTTCGACCTCCTGTCCCGCCCTCCTCGTCTTCTGGGGTGGGGCAGGGGATCTTCGGCCCCTCATCCGGACCTGTGTTCGGCGTCCAGCGGCAGCATCCGCCGGTGTTCGTACCGGCAGGTGGTCATGTTGGCTCCCACTTCACCATCCCGGGACAGCAAGCTGGGATGCAGCAGCCGTTCACAGCGCAACAGGGGGCTCCGAGGCGCTTGGCGAAGAAGAAGAACAAAGGGGGAAGAGGTTTTGCAGGCCAGAGGTCGGCGACACAGGCTGTTGCGGCCGGGCAGGTACCTCCGATGCCTGCTGCGCAACCAGAAGCCACCGTTGCCACCACTGCCACGTTTCTACCTGCGCCGGCCCCTGTTCTTGCCGATCAAATGGTGGTGTCGACTGACGCTGCGGATGCTTCGACTACGGTGATCAAGGTTTGGTGCACCAAATGTCAGACTAATTCCCATATGTCAAAGGACTGCTCGGTGCCGCATTATTGTGTGATTTGTGACAAGGAGAACCACGATTCATGGAGGTGTCAAGTGTTGAAACAACCAAGGCCAGTAGTGTCCATGTTGGGAGCTGGGCATTCAAATGCGGTGTTTTATCAGCTGCCTGACTATCTTTTCAAGGAAAATCTTGCTCAAGGTCCTTCGAACACCGCTTTAGTCACTGTTTCAGGTGAAGGCACAATTTCAGCTGTTGAAGTTCAAGACCAGATAGCTAGGTTTTGTCCTACACATAAGCAGTGGACTTGGGAGGCAGTGCCTAATGGTGACAGAACCTTCAAGATTACTCTACCATCCAAGGAGGACATGGTTCGGGTCAAGGGAATGGAATTCATGGTGAGGGCCAACAAGGTTATGCTCTCCATCAATTCTTGGGACATGGATCAGATTACTCCTTCTTTTGAGTTGAGACAACTTTGGGTACATGTCACTGGAGTACCCCATGAGCTTCGTCATTTCCTTGGCATATGGGGTGTGGGATCTCTCATCGGCCAGACTCTGGATATTGATATGTTTGCTTTGAGGCGTCGTGCTCAGGTTCGTATCCTAGTTGGCATGGTTGATACTTCGGCTTTCTTGAATGACAACGGAGAATACTCGTCTTTAGCTTCCAACCTTGTTATCAAGCTGAAAGGATATGAGTTCACGTTTACTCTGGAGAAGGATGACTATGTTCCTGAAGCGGATTTCAGTCCTTTTATGTGGAAGAAGCCAGATGATGACTCTGAGGACCGTGGCAACAAGGGTGCTGGTAATGATGCATCAGGTATTAACAAAAGGACCAAGAATGGTGGAACCGGGTCGACATCATCCTCTCAGCAGACGCTTCAAGGTGGACCAGTCCCCATGAACATGGCTGCGTCTGTGGTTCCTCGAGCGGGCACGTGTTCAACGGACACTGGCATCCTCCGAAAGCGGCCAGCCTCTCAGTCGCCGCCGAGGGGGCCGATTTCTCCGAGGGCTGGTGGCCGCTGGGAGTCGCCGACGGGCCGGCAGCTTGTGTACGCCAGGAGACCTGGAAGTGACCGGCGACCATCAGCCCAGCAGGCGCGCTCGCGGAGCAGCGCGCAGCGTGCGTGCGATGGCCAGGGAGCGTCTGTGGGCCAGCTTCTGCCACGGGCTGTGGCTATCCAGCCTGCAGCAAGCCAGGCCGGAGGTGGATGGCATCCTGCATCTCCGGTCGGGGTCGGGTCTACTGGGACTGCACATGTCCAGGGGGGCAGCTCTACAACAGCATCGTTGTCCCCTGTCGACATGGTCTATTCACCGCCGCCGCGCACCCCGATACTAGGGGGAGTGGTGGCGAGTACCACCCCGCTGCGTCGCAGCGGGAGACACCCTTTAGCGGAGGGAGGAGCCTCAACGACGGATGAGGACTCTCTAGCAAAGGCGATGCGCCTTCAAGCTGCACGTAACTTAGACTTCTCCGAAGGTATATCCACGAACAAGTCCTTTATTTCTTTTCCTAATGCACATATTTCTTCTAATATGCATGCGCTAGGAGTTAGCTTAGGGTCTAATGAGAGTGAAGTTAATTTTTCAGTTAATGCTTTGAAACGTGTAGAATTTGATAGGAGCAAAGTTTTTTCAAAAGTTATTGATTACCCGACAGACAACGAACTTGATGATGAGGAGGATAATGCAACCTATGATGGTAAGCTCCTCTCACATCTAGTTGGTACAGTGTCGGAGGTGAGGTTGGATAATGTGAAGTTGGGGTCCATTTGTGACCTTACAACATCAACTCGCAGATCTAAATCCCATAGAATTGTAAAAACAAAATTACCGTCCAAAAGGGCGAGAGCTACTAAATCTTCAAATGTTTCCTTATGAGAGGCAAGATATGGAACAGCAGAGGTCTACGTGACTTGGCTAAACACTTACATATCGCCGACTACATTAAGGATCATGAGCTAGACTTTGTCGCAATCACGGAATCCGGTAAACGAGATTTTCAGATGCATATTCTAGACCACCTTTCAGGTGGCATTGAATTTATCTGGAAATGGATACCTCCGCGCGGCCGGTCTGGGGGGATTTTGCTTGGTATACGGGCCTCCACTTTGGAATTATTGGACTATTCAGTAGGGGAATTTCATATTAAATTCCATCTACAAAATAAATCCGATCATTTCATATGGAGCCTAGTGGCCGTGTATGGAGCGGCCCAGGATGAGCACAAAGCGGCTTTCCTAAGGGAATTGGTCAATCTTGCCAAGGACAATCCACATCCTATACTTATAGGAGGGGATTTTAATATCCTAAGGTTTAGGCAGGAAAAGAACAATGACCGCTTCGACGAGTACTGGCCTTTCTTATTCAATGCCGTCATTGACAGCTTGAATCTTAGAGAGGTACGTATGACGGGGAGGCAATACACCTGGGCTAATAATAGACCAATACCTACATACGAAAAATTGGACCGCGTACTTATGGATGCCGAATGGGAGTCAAAATATCCTATGGTGTCCGTACGGGCAATGGAACGTATTGAGAAGCTATCCGATCATGCTCCATTACTTCTTGACACTGGGTCCAATAAACTGCAAGGGAAGAAGCCACCATTCAAATTTGAATTGGGATGGCTTTCCCGTGAGGGTTTTAAGGATATGATCAAGGAGGTATGGAATAGACCGGTAAAGGGCAACTCAGCCATCCTAAGGTGGAATAATAAAATCCGTGCTTTACGGAAACACCTAAGAGGATGGGCAAGGCATGTATCTGGTCTATACAAAAAAGAAAAGAAAAGACTCTCTGAGATCATTGATACACTTGAAACTATAGCAGAATCCCGTGTGCTATTACAACATGAGCTTGAAATGAAAAATCAAGCGAATGAGGAAATAGCCCGACTGCTCAGAGAAGAAGAGATCAAGTGGTATCAAAGATCCAAAGCCCTATTCATTCTGGAAGGCGATAGTAATACAAGATATTTTCATATGGTGGCTAATGGTCGTCATAGGAAGAAATGTATACACGCGCTTCACCAAGATGAGGGTGTGATCGAGGGCCAAAATGAATTAAAGAAATATATAACAAAGTATTACAAAACCCTGTTTGGACCACCAGAGGAAGTAAATTCTTCTCTTGACGAGTCACAAATAGGAGATATCCCTCAAGTATCCAACGAAGAGAACGCGTTCTTAACGGCTCCTTTCACTACAGAGGAAGTAAGAAACGCTATCTTTGAAATGGAACATAATAAAGCCCCTGGGCCGGATGGATTCCCAGCGGAGTTTTATCAAAACTTTTGGGATATTCTTAAGGATGATTTGATGGAGATGTTCAGTGATCTTCACAAAGGACAACTGGATCTTTTCAAACTTAACTTCGGTGAAATTATTCTGCTGCCAAAGATTAAGGATGCGGAACGGATCCAACAATATAGACCGATCTGTCTCCTTAATGTTAGCTTCAAAATATTCACCAAGGTGGCGACCATTCGACTTAATTCGGTGGCAGACAATGTGGTTCGACCAACACAGACGGCTTTTATGCAAGGGCGATACATACTCGATGGAGTAGTGACCCTACATGAAACAGTCCATGAGCTGCACCGTAAAAACATGAATGGCGTAATTTTTAAGATTGATTTTGAAAAGGCGTATGATAAAGTCAAATGGCCTTTTCTTTTTCAAGTTCTTAAAATGAAAGGCTTCTCCCCGGAATGGTGTGCTTTAATCCGAAACTTTGTACAAGGAGGCAGTGTTGCTATAAAAGTCAACGATGACACTGGCCACTACTTCCAAACAAAGAAAGGATTACGTCAAGGTGATCCACTCTCCCCGATGTTATTTAATATCGTGGTTGATATGTTGGCAATCTTGATAGAGCGAGCCAAGAGCGATGGGCAAATTGGTGGTACCGTACCTCACCTAGTTGATGGAGGTCTGTCGATACTTCAATATGCCGATGATACAATCCTCTTTATGGAGCATGACATCGAAAAGGCTAAGAACCTGAAGTTAATACTATCAGCGTTTGAGCAATTATCAGGTCTAAAAATAAATTTCCATAAAAGTGAATTGTTTTGCTTTGGAGAGGCAAAAGAATCAATGGCTCAATACACCGAATTATTTGGATGTCAACAAGGCCAATTCCCAATGACGTACTTAGGAATCCCGATTCATTATCGGAGACTCACTAATGCAGAATGGAAAGCGGTTGAGGAACGGTTACAGAAACGTCTAAGCAGCTGGAAAGGAAAACTACTTTCAGTTGGAGGAAGACTAGTACTGATTAATTCCGTCCTTACCAACATGGTCTTGTATATGCTATCCTTCTTCCAGGTTCCTAAAGGAGTACTCCAGCGGTTAGACTATTATCGCTCGAGATTCTTTTGGCAAGGAGATTCGGAAAAAAAGAAGTATAGACTAGCAAAATGGAATGTCGTTTGTCGTCCAAAAGACCAAGGGGGACTTGGCATCCACGACCTGGAGGCCAAAAATACCGCATTACTTGGAAAATGGCTATACAAGCTATTAACCGAGGATGGAGTATGGCAGTCCCTATTGAGAAGGAAGTATATTGGCTCAAAGGCATTATCCCAAATATACTGGAAACCAGGGGATTCACACTTTTGGGCTGGTCTAATGCATGTGAAGAATTCTTTCTTCCAACATGGATCCTTCATTATCAAGGACGGCTCGGAGATCAGATTCTGGGAGGATATCTGGTTAGGAACTTTACCTCTCAAGGATCAGTATCCGGCTTTATACATTATAGCACGAAATAAGAGTGATACAATTAATGAAGTGTTAAATACTTCTCCTCCCAACGTGACCTTTAGACGAGATCTCATTGGGGCACGTCTTGCCGATTGGCACACTCTACAAGAGCGGTTAGCAACATTGGAGTTAACAGATGAGCATGATGAGTTCCGTTGGAATTTGACCGAAAATGGAAAATTTTCAGTAGATTCCATGTATAAAGCACTACTGCATTCTGATATTCCGGTGCATAAACACAAACACATCTGGAAGATGAAAATACCATTGAAGATTAAAATTTTCGCTTGGTATTTACGTCGGCGTGTGATTTTGACAAAAGATAACTTGGTTAGACGCAAGTGGCAAGGAAGTACAAAGTGTTGTTTCTGTCATCATGACGAGACTATCAAACATTTGTTTTTCCAATGTCAGTTTGCGCGTTCTATATGGTCAGCCATCCAAGTAGCCTCAAGTTTGTCTCCACCGCGCTCAGTTGCCAATATTTTTGGTAATTGGTTGAATGGAGTGGACAAGAAGGATAAAATACATATACGGGTGGGAGCGATTACATTAATATGGTCGCTATGGCTATGTAGAAATAATCAGGTTTTTAATGGTAAACTGTCTTCCCCCATGCAGGTATTGTATCACTGTGCACACTTACTCCGGGAGTGGTCTACTCTACAAAAACTGGAACACCGAGGCCTTTATATGGAGGTTTGTTCAAGGTTGGAGCAGGTGGCGAAAGAGATTTTTACCCAACATGGGTGGCAGCATAGTTTGCGGATTGAACCACCTCCACCATAGGCGTTTCTAATAGATTCATGAAATTTTAGGATTTGCCTATGAGATTTGCCTCTCACTTTGGTACCTTCGGCTGTGTGCATCCTTACTATGCAGAGGCCGGGTGTGGCCCTCTTTGATTGTATCACCTTGATGTAAACATTGGAGGTTAATAAAAGCGCCCTTTATCTAAAAAAGGAGGTGTCGTCTATTTCAGAAAAGCATGTGGGTAGTACAATACCTGACAACAAACAATGAGCAACAATGCTTGATTTTTCTTTACTAAAATTTTACGGAGCAAGATAAGAAGTTTTATGTAAAAATTGCACCAAGACACAGAGATGTTACTAACCAAAATTGGAATCTTTTTACATATAAGAAACACAGAGATGCAAGGTGAACTCATAATAACCATGTAATGCTCCAAAACCACTTATGCACTCTCCCTGGGCCCCAAGGACACATCAACATTCCCACGCAGCTCTCCTATTCAGTCCAGGGGACAACCCTAATGAGTGTCCATATTATTCAAATCTATCAAATTTATATAGCACGGATAGTTTGTGTGTAACTCCATTGACGTAAGCCAGGTAGATAGAAAACTCATTAATTCCCCGGTCATCTAACTTCTACAAATTGCATAGATTCGTAAGCAGGTTATAACAAAAAATTAGAAACATCTTGGAACCTAATAAAATAGGGAGTCACGACCAAAAAAATTAGAGACAAATGCAAGGGAGGAAGAAGGGATTCACCACGAACCATACCTGTAGTAAACGTTATTGGGCGACTCGATCTCACCCACCTACGCGGTGGCATGCTGCTTCCCTGCACCTGTTCCTGCTCACCATCTTTGGCGACGACTCTCGTCGCCCTGGTGGGGTGCATCCGAATCCGTGTGATGCGCCCGCCTATCGCACCCTGATCCAGGAAGGCAGCCGAGCAAGGCAGCGAGTCAGCAAGCTCATCTTCTTCTGTAGTACAGAATCCAAAACCATAAACATGCAACATCATGAGGTGAAACCTTATGGCTCAGCTCTAAATACTGACTATCTAGAAAGACTGTTGATGCAAGATGAGAATAAGGAATATTACTGGATCAGGATTTGAGCAAATCCGGCTAATTTAAGATATTTTAGTGCATCAAGATCATATATTCAACACTTAAGTACATTTATCCTAGGTGCATATTAACCCTACCAGGTCTTATCGTTTGCATACCTATATATCTTAGGAACCTACCATTGTAAATGAAACTGATCATTTTTTATCACCTCTCATGCAACATGACCACGATCAAATGAACTGTATTTCCCTTATAGTGAAAAAGCTGTGAAGCAAGATCAAGAAGCTACCTTGCGTCAACTCCCAATCAAACACCCTATCAACACTGAAATGTTTCCCCGTTGAACGGTATTCTGTGATTTGGTCTTCAAGTTGCTGGTGGAGATTGAAGAGCTGAAACAGTAAGTTGTCGTTATCGACATTGTACCTCCTGATTTCCTGAATATACAGAACGACCCAAAGAAACTGTTAGCTGAAACTTCAAAAGTGAAGGAACACAAGTGAGTGAACAGCCCGGGAGTAATAAGGCAGATACAAATAAGGTTGTATCACATAGAATTTATAAGGGATACATACAATTTAAGTAGGAAACCATGTAATCTGATTGAGTGTTTAACCAACACTAAAAACATAACTGGCCGAGAATTATTCATTTTCAAGGAGGAAGGCTAACAATGCCATCATGCTTTAGAAAGGTAACTAAAGAATACTTAATCAAATAATCAGTTTATAATTGAGCAAGTACAACAAAGGAAAAAAATGGAAGGGCCCCTAATTTCATATTAGTAAACTAAAAAGAGATTATGTTCTATTTTCAGAGCAGCCTTAAGCATTGTTCCAAGCAAGAATAAAACGCAGTGTATTTCCTTTATTAAAAGCAAAATGTAGGGCATACATGCATGCAGAAAGCTGAATAGTAATTATGAAGTCAAGACCATCAAAAACATAATGGTCAGCACTTAGTTTATTCTTGATCGACATTATACCTTTAAGACATATGTGTTATTCTATACACCACAGAGGCAGTAAAGCAAACAACAGGTAGAATAATTTCAGGCCAAGAGAATGCAATCCAATCCCTGTCTACAATTTTATGGAAACAAAAATAAGAATATCAAGTTAGGTCACTTGCATAAAGAAATACATTTGGTTTCAAATTGAAATAAAGTCATGAGGATGGGAGTTTTGTGCACAAAAGTTGAATATCAAATCAGGTCGTCACTTGCACTAAAAAGTTGAAAGTGGAAGCCAACCTGACGGAGGTTGGAAATGATGCGTGCTGCCATGTCTGATCTAATACTGTCGTGTGATTCCCATAAGGGGAAGGGACATCTGCATCAAGAAACTCAGGATCGATCACAAGACATAATGAAAATGTAGAAGGTATACTAAGCCAGTAAGTAAAAAAAGAAAAGCAAGGAGCGGTAGAAAAACCTGAAGATGAGTCCATATTGGCTAGCATCGATCACATCTTTCCTTGTGTCTTGTTGCCACTGTTGATGGGTTGGTGAAGAGAGATTTCTAGGCATCACCTTGCATCAATCCTTACAAACCTGTAGACCAAGCAACAGGCTGGGTTATGTTCTAACATAATTGTAAAAGCAACTGAAAGCGAGTTGGGAGAGGTACTAACTTCGTCAGCTGAAGGAACAGAATGCAGCACATTTGTCTGAGGTAATTCAGGCTCAGGTACAATATGGACATTAGATGAGAGTAATTCAGGCTCAGCTACAATACGGACATTAGATGAGACCGTAGCAGAAGTACTATCATATTTGTCGATCAAATCAAGCTGGTTATCTGTTGCTTCTTGCTTTTGCTTCTCGTGGGAAGATGGCAAGGCCACAATATTAGGGTCTCTAGATAGTAATTCATGGTGTGCCTGACGCCATAAAATTTATAGGTCAGTGCTATATGCAAGTAGAAAGGAAAGTACATGCTATATGTAACACTTTGCATCCAAACTGGACCGGAGCATGATGATCAAAAGATGCAAGCACCGAATGGCTTCACAAGACCATGGTAATTTACAACAAAAGCTCAAGTCTATGGTTACAATATATGAGCAGAAGAAGTGTAGTCTCTTTGACAATTGCGATACAAAGGATACAATTTAAGCAGTCATCATGGCAAGTTTTTATCCTGGTTCATTTAATTATAGTAACCGTTCAGAGTAGGAAAAGGATATACACATGATGAAAGCTATGCTTTGATAGCATTAGCTCAAAAAAGATACGCTATAACAAAAAAAAGGAAAAGTGATTCCAATTACATACACCAAGTACAATAGGATAACCGATAATAAAAAAGGACCTTTTCATGTTTATCTATACCTAAACAATAGTTATTGCTAAGCACTCATAAAAAGAAGCATTAAAGACGGGCCAGGTTATTACCTCTATGTGTGGTAATCTTTGTAGCAGAAAAGAGGGTGCCAGCGTCCTTTGTCCTAAGCAACCTGAAAAATACAGGCCAACAGGGACATTAGTAGAGAAAAATAAAATGAGAAAAAAAGGAAAATCATCCTACAACAAATACACACATCAGAAAAAACAGGGCATAATTGCAAGGAGTTGCCACCTAAGTATCACCTTAGCGTCCAAGCCGGTATGCCTTAAAAGGATGAGAAACTTAACTTGATGATCAAAAGATCCTAATTAAATAGCACATGATAATAACAAAAAGGTAAGAAATAGCACCGAAAAATAGGAAAGGTAAGACTATCATTGTTGCTCCTTAGATCTTATATTAACATGTAAACCTAGAAATGTCTATCACTTGCAGTAGTCAATACTAACAGAAAGATAAACAATAACTCAACACTCATATGAAAGCACAGGCATGGGTATGAACACTCACACGATAACAATGCCAAGACACGCTGCTCCATTCATAATTCTGATACTCACAGCGATAGAATGAAAGTTTCCAAGATAGGATTTCAAGTGTGGGAAGAAACTCACCAAGCAATTTCAGATCCATTAATCTATAAAGCATAATGTTTCAGATCCTGCACCAAGAATGACTTAATATAGTGAGATCACATTTATGCCATCAAGTTAAATAGGCAAATCACATGAAAATTTGGGGACAGAAAGTCACCTCTCAAATTCTAGGATTTCAAGTGTGGGAAGCAACTCACCAAGCAGTTTAGCATAATGTTTCAGATCCTGCACCAAGAATGACTTAATATAGTGAAATCACATTTATGCCATCAAGTTAAATGGGCAAATCACATGAAAATTTGGGGACAGAAAGTCACCTCTCAAATTCCTCCACATCCACAACTGGGAGCCGTTGGTGTTGAACTCGGATTTGGCCATGGACAGTACCCCGGGCCCGAGGTGCTTGTGCACGAACCAGACCTTGCAGGAAGAAGGCCGCAGCAGCAGCCCGTCCAAGTCACGACCATTTATTCCTCCTTGCGTCAATACGACCATTCCTGCAAGATTGAAAAATAAAGTAAGGCTCTAGGGTTTCAATTTGATGAAGTTAAAAGGGGGATTGATGTTTTTTAGTAAGCTTTTAAGCAAATCCCCAAAATTTCAAAACCCTAGAACTGATATCCCTGATGTTTCTCCTCTGAAATTAAGTTACAGTTTCAGTTTAATGCGTGAATCAATGGGGAAATAAATTAAATGAAGCAAACACTAATGGATTTCCCCAAGTCCGAAGCCCTAACCAGTTTATGTTTATGTTTCCCTTCTTTGTTAATTTAATGGTTTCGGTTAAAGTTCGATTGAAGTGGGGATTGAATGTTTTAAAGAAAAACGCATAAAATCCCCAATCACCGAAACCCTAGGTATGAAATTCCCCAAATCAGTGGAACCCGAACCCTAATATTGTGAATTAAGAGCAGCGGATGTTTACCTTACGGGCCTCGTCGTCGTCGCTGGCCACGGCGGCGTCGGAGGCACCACCTCATGCCTGCGGGTGTAGTCGGGCTCAAACCCGAGCGACCTTGCTGTCCGCTGCACCGGCCGGTGGCTGCTGCTCTCATCGCGCGCCTGTCATCGTTGGAGATCGGCTGCTGCGCCGGATTCTAGCGCTGGTTGTCGACGCCGACGCGGGGACGCCCGCTCGCACAACTTCGCCACGCAAAGGGCGCCGCCCGGAACCGCTCGACAGAGCTGCGCGTTGGCCAAAGCTGCACGCAGTTCCGGCGAGAGGGTCTAAACGACGCCGAAGTCTTCCTCCTCCGCTCGCGGTGCTCGCCGCCGTTTTCCTCTGCGAGCTCTCGTTGTCGTCGGGAGCAGAGGGAGGAGGGAGAGGAGCCGCTGGAGGAAGCGAAAGGGAGGGGGCGCGCGTCGGGTGTGGCGGCTAGGGTTCCGCGGGGAGATTTGTCTTCCCGATGGACGGTCCAGATCGAAGCGGAGCCAGAGTCCTTGGATCGGACGGCTCGGAATGGGCAAGCGCTGAGGAGGAAGCTTTTCGCACAGGATTCCCCACCCACAAAGTCGCTGACAGATGGGTCCCACAGGCTCGGGTTGAAAGTCAAAGTCGGAACGGACGGCTGAGATCGTCCCGGAGCGACGATCGGACGGTCGGGAACGCGAAATCGCTGGGGAGGCGCGGTGACTACCCATGGTTCTATTCTTTAGATATCTTCTTCAACCTCTCGCTCTCCTCTCTGCCTCGCCTCTTACTTGATCTCCGGCTGCCATGACTCCGCAGATGACGCGATATTAGCGTACATGCGCCCGCCGCTGTTGGCCGAGGACATCGCCGCGCCTCCCACTCCTAGCGTCGCCCGCGCCTACCCTGGGACTTGATAAAGTATCGTTTCCTAGACTAACTCATGTACGTATGAGTTCAGGTTTCTGTATGAACCTAAACCGTATCTAACACAACTTGTACTTGTAAATCTGATCTCCCTAATATAAATATACTAGGACCCGGCCTATTGTGCCGCACGGTTCCACTACCCAAATCCTAGCTACTCTTTGTTTTTCATGGCATCAGAGCTAGCGATCTAGGACCCGTGATGAACACCTCGTCTTCAATCTCAAGCTCTATCTCCGACAGCTTGACCTCCAACTCCAGCTCCAATAGCTTTAACTCCGCTGTAGTCCAGTCCTCCACCATGGCGTCGATCATACCATCGTCGCCGATTAGCCTCTCCAATAAAATTACCCTCAAGTTGCACGCCGGCAATTTTCTGTACTGGCGTGCTCAGGTACCCTATGCTACGTAGCAATCGGCTCATGGGTTTCGTCGACGGATCACTTCCCTGCCCATCGGAGCTGATCCCCAACCCCGACGCTGCCAAGGAAGCTGGTGCTTCTCCTACCATACCGAACCCCCTCGTGACTGCCTGGCATCAACAGGATCAGGAGATCTTGTCGGCAATTGTTTGCTCCCTCTCCGAGGATGTGATCGGTTTGGTGCTGCTTGCGTCTACTTCTCGCGAGGCTTGGGTAACACTTTCTTCTAGCTTCTCGTCGCAATCCACCGCACGTATGATGCAAATACGTGAAGAACTACAAAAGGCGAAGAAGCTGGACATGAGCGCTACGGCGTTTTACAACAAGGTCATACGGCGATTGGACAGCCCCTTCGTCCCGAGGAATTCACCGCATACTTGTTAGCCGGACTTGAAAGTGACTACGACGCCCTCGCTCAGATCGTCGGTGCTCGCAGTGCATCCGATCCCATGCCTATTCACTACCGGAAAATTTGTGTATGCCGTGTGGAGCTATATTTGCCGTGAGCCAAACATTTGCGGAACACGGCAAAGAATGCTTTGCCGTGAGGAAATACTATCAGCGCACGGCAAACAAACCACCACTAGTAGAGAACAAGCCATAGGACCAAACAGAAATACCCCATTTGTCCCGGTCGTATTACAAACCGGGACAAATGGGGCCAAATAGTTGGTCTTAGCCTCCACGCGCTTTAAAATCGAATCTTTTGTCCCGGTTCCAACCACGAACCGGGACAAAAGGTCATCGGACCCATTTGTCCCGGTTCCAGCCACGAACCGGGACAAAAGTTAGGTGCCTATATATTTAAAAAATGTTTTGACACTTACAAAAATTCATTTTTGAAACTTAAAAAATAGAAAATGATATTTATGAAAATAATTTGAATAATCCCTTCGGCATGATTGTTTACTATATCAAGATGCATTCATTTGTGGAATACGAGACCTTTTCACAAATAATTTGAAGAATATGAATTAGACTCAAATAATCAGCATAAACTCATTTTACTAGGCGAAATTAGGTAGAAATCAAGAAAAAATCTAATACTTGGGGATTATCCATCATATGTGTACTAGTTTCCATGAAAAATAAATATGTGCCATTTTTCATCATATTTTTTGTCATTTGTTCACAAAAAAGTCATTTTTCGCACTTAACAAAAATGGAAAATGATATTTATGAAAATAACATGAAGAATCCCTTTGGCATGATTGTGAAATATGAGATCTGTGTCACAAACTATGTCGTGAAAATGACCATAACTTGATCATTTGGTTTGAAATTTGAAACTTCTAGATGTTTATAGATGATAGACCTTTTTGTGAAGATTTTTTTGCAAATTTTGTCAAAAATCAAGTTTATCATTTTTCATAGCAACTAGTACACATATAAGGAGCCCATGCCGAAGGATTTCATTTTTTGAGATGTTTATCAATTTATTTCATTTTTTCTTAAAAGCGATCAAAACGGTCGCGATGACTATTCGTCGAAAGAGGTAATATTTTATAGAATTATCAGTGTTTCTGTGATATAACCACTAGTTGTGTACCTCAAAATGATTTTTCCAAAAATTTCAGAACAAACTATCAAACAGTTGTAGTTCAAATTTGAATTACTTTCGATAAATCAACATAAACTCATTAAACTATGGGAAATTAGTTAGAAATTAAGGAAAAACCTAATACTTGGCGATTATCCATCATATGTGTACTAGTTTCCATGAAAATTAAATGGGTCCCATTTTGCATCATATTTTTGGTACTTTGTTCACAAAAAAGTCATTTTTTTCACTTAAAAAATGGAAAATAATACTTATGAAATTAATTTTAAGATTTCCTTTGGCAAGGTTGTTTCTTATACCAAGATACATCTATTTATGGGATATGAGATATTTATCACAAACTATGCCGTGGAAATGACCATAACTTGGTCATTTGTCTTGAAATTTCTAGATGTTCATACATGATAGACCTTTTTGTGAAGACTTTTTTTGCACATTTTGTCAAAAATCAATTTTATCATTTTTCATAGCAACTAGTACACATATAAGGAGCCCATGCCGAAGGATATCCTTTTTTGAGGTGTTTATCATTTTATTTTATTTTTTCTTAAAACCGATCAAAACGGTCGCGATGACTATTCGTCGAAAGAGGTAATATTTTATAGAATTATCAGTGTTTCTGTGATATAACCACTAGTTGTGTACCTCAAAATGATTTTTCCAAAAATTTCAGAACAAACTATCAAACAGTTGTAGTTCAAATTTGAATTACTTTCGATAAATCAACATAAACTCATTAAACTATGGGAAATTAGTTAGAAATTAAGGAAAAACCTAATACTTGGCGATTATCCATCATATGTGTACTAGTTTCCATGAAAATTAAATGGGTCCCATTTTGCATCATATTTTTGGTACTTTGTTCACAAAAAAAGTCATTTTTTTCACTTAAAAAATGGAAAATAATACTTATGAAATTAATTTTAAGATTTCCTTTGGCAAGGTTGTTTCTTATACCAAGATACATCTATTTATGGGATATGAGATATTTATCACAAACTATGCCGTGGAAATGACCATAACTTGGTCATTTGTCTTGAAACTTCTGGATGTTCATACATGATAGACCTTTTTGTGAAGACTTTTTTTGCACATTTTGTCAAAAATCAATTTTATCATTTTTCATAGCAACTAGTACACATATAAGGAGCCCATGCCGAAGGATATCCTTTTTTGAGGTGTTTATCATTTTATTTTATTTTTTCTTAAAACCGATCAAAACGGTCGCGATGACTATTCGTCGAAAGAGGTAATATTTTATAGAATTATCAGTGTTTCTGTGATATAACCACTAGTTGTGTACCTCAAAATGATTTTTCCAAAAATTTCAGAACAAACTATCAAACAGTTGTAGTTCAAATTTGAATTACTTTCGATAAATCAACATAAACTCATTAAACTATGGGAAATTAGTTAGAAATTAAGGAAAAACCTAATACTTGGGGATTATCCATCATATGTGTACTAGTTTCCATGAAAATTAAATGGGTCCCATTTTGCATCATATTTTTGGTACTTTGTTCACAAAAAAAGTCATTTTTTTCACTTAAAAAATGGAAAATAATACTTATGAAATTAATTTTAAGATTTCCTTTGGCAAGGTTGTTTCTTATACCAAGATACATCTATTTATGGGATATGAGATATTTATCACAAACTATGCCGTGGAAATGACCATAACTTGGTCATTTGTCTTGAAACTTCTGGATGTTCATACATGATAGACCTTTTTGTGAAGACTTTTTTTGCACATTTTGTCAAAAATCAATTTTATCATTTTTCATAGCAACTAGTACACATATAAGGAGCCCATGCCGAAGGATATCCTTTTTTGACGTGTTTATCATTTTATTTTATTTTTTCTTAAAACCGATCAAAACGGTCGCGATGACTATTCGTCGAAAGAGGTAATATTTTATAGAATTATCAGTGTTTCTGTGATATAACCACTAGTTGTGTACCTCAAAATGATTTTTCCAAAAATTTCAGAACAAACTATCAAACAGTTGTAGTTCAAATTTGAATTACTTTCGATAAATCAACATAAACTCATTAAACTATGGGAAATTAGTTAGAAATTAAGGAAAAACCTAATACTTGGGGATTATCCATCATATGTGTACTAGTTTCCATGAAAATTAAATGGGTCCCATTTTGCATCATATTTTTGGTACTTTGTTCACAAAAAAAGTCATTTTTTTCACTTAAAAAATGGAAAATAATACTTATGAAATTAATTTTAAGATTTCCTTTGGCAAGGTTGTTTCTTATACCAAGATACATCTATTTATGGGATATGAGATATTTATCACAAACTATGCCGTGGAAATGACCATAACTTGGTCATTTGTCTTGAAACTTCTAGATGTTCATACATGATAGACCTTTTTGTGAAGACTTTTTTTGCACATTTTGTCAAAAATCAAGTTTATCATTTTTCATAGCAACTAGTACACATATAAGGAGCCCATGCCGAAGGATATCCTTTTTTGACGTGTTTATCATTTTATTTTATTTTTTCTTAAAACCGATCAAAACGGTCGCGATGACTATCTATGTTTCTGTAATGCAAAAGATTATTTGGATGTCATATTTGAAATCCTCTAATTTTTTTGATCAATTTAGACATTTTATTTGTTGAATTCTGATTTAAGGTTTTAAAGATACGAATTATTCCATACTAAATAAAAAAAGGCAAAATTAAAATAATATTTATTTTATCATTATTTATTACAATATTATTATTCTATAGTCATTGTTGTTTATTCAACTTAATTTTTATAATACAAGTAATGAAAAAGTATAACATGATGATCGAGTGGTTAATATGATTGATGAGATAGTAATATCAGTAAGTTCTCAGTTCTCTCTTAGTATCTAATTTGAAAGGAACCTAAATGTTAATCGTGCTGGGGTTGGAGTAGTTTGAGGATGGGTGACCGAACGGGAAGTTTGACTTGAGACTAAGTGTGTAGTTAGTGATAAAGTGTGTGGGTTAGTGGGTAATTAAGTGTGTGGTAAGTGAGAAAAAAAGTAAAACAGAAAAAGAAAACAAAACAGAAAAAGAAAAAGAAAAAGAAAAAAAAGAAAGAGAAAAAGAAAAATAGAAAACAGAAAATTAAATGGGAATCAAAAATAGAAAATAGGAAAAAAACAAAAACACTATTGTCCCGGGTCGTAATACGAACCGGGACAAAAGATAGCCGGTCAGACACGCCCTGCCGCGACCACGTGGATTGTCATTTGGCCCCGGGTCATGGTGTGCCAGGGACAAAAAGGCACCCCTATTTGTCCCGAACATGTTGTCCCGATTCCACGACCGGGACAAATGGCTCTATGGAACCGGGACAAGAAGCGTGTTCTCTACTAGTGCACTCACGGCACGTACTACCCAGGGCGCACGGCAAAGTGTTGGACACGGCACAACGGACACAAAACACTCGGCAAAGATACAGCGGTCGGCAAAGAAAACTTTGCCGTGCGACAAGTTTCTCCAGCACGGCAAATCACGGGGACCGGCGACAACTGAATTCACGAACTTTCCCGCGCTAACCAATAATTCGCGGGAAATATCTTTGCCGGCCGTGTATAACAGAACTCACGGCAAAGAGTCGCAAATTTTATTCCCCCCGGGGAGAGCTCATTTCCCGTGCTCCAAATAATTTCGCGGGAAACGCTATGCCGTGCACAAATATCTCAGCACACGGCACATTGAGGGTTTGCCGTGTGTTTCTTATGTTAGCACACGGCATAGTTTTGATTTGCCGTGTGCCTTTCGTTGTGGTGCACGGCAAAGCATCTGTTTGCACTGTTTTGATAAGCTTACTATGTTTATTTTCTTTGTAAAGGCTTATAGTACGTTTATTTACTACACTTAATTATATTTATCTCAATAATATGCCTCAACACCCCCAAATAAGTGGATCGAACGTTCGAGGCGTCGTCTACTCCTCCCGAGGCGTTGAAAATGGGTTGCTCGATCGGCTTTTCTCCGTGATTATGTTAGGTTAGATCATATGAACATCTCAACCAAACTTTGGGCACATGTTACCACATGATTCCATGTCGTGCACCTGAAGTAGGACCATGGGGAACCAACATCTCATGTGTTCCGTCGCATGATTCCATGCCCCACACCCAAAAAGGCGTTTTCACCTCTAAGTGCAACAACTTACTACGGAGTAAGAGGGGTCGGTGAAGTGGGTCGCACCTCAGAGTTGTATCTTGGTTGTAACAACCTACCAACACACTAGGTATACATATGTTAGGGTCTATGCAAGTTTTGGTTGGGTTCCGACGCTACGGACCCCCTCTACGGCAAAACACCACTCCCATTGGAAAAAGTCCAACTTGTCGATCTACCCCTTTAACCGGCGCCGAGAGGGGGTAGACACATGAACATTTTTGCTTGGATGTGTTATTTTGTTGCATAGGACCGTGGGGAACACACATTTCATGTGTTTCGTCGCAAGATTCCATGACCGACACCCGAAACGGGAGATTTCACCTCTAAGTGCAAGAACTTACTACGGAGTAAGAGGGGTCGATGAAGCGGGTCGCGTCTCGGAGCTGTATCTTGGTTCTGACAACCTAACAACACACTATTATACATATTTTATGGGTCTATGCAAGTTTTGGTGGGGTTCCGACGATCCGAACCCCCTCTACGGCGAAACCCTGCTCCCGCTGGAAAAAAAGTCCAACATGTCGATCTACCCCTTTAACCGGCGCCGAGAGGGGGTAGACGCATGAACTTTTTTGTTTGGTTGTGTTAGTTTGTTACATATAAACATGGGGAACACACATTTCATGTGTTTCATCGCAAGATTCCATGCCCGACACCCGAAACGGGAGTTTTCACCTCTAAGTGCAAGAACTTACTACAGAGTAAGAGGGGTCGGTGAAGCGGGTCACACCTCGGAGCTGTATGTTGGTTCCCACAACCTACCAACCCACTAGTATACATATGTTAGGTTTCTATGCATGTTTTGGTGGGGTAGCGACGCTCCGGACGCCCTCTACGGCGAAACAGTGCTCCCGATGGAGAAAACTCCAACCTGTCGATCTACCCCTTTGACCGGTGCTGAGAGAGTGTAGACGCATGAACTTTTTTGCTTGGTTATGTTAGTTTGTTACATTGGACCATGAGTAACCAACATCTCATGTGTTCCGTCGCACGATTCCATGCCTGGCACCCGAAATGGGAGATTTCACCTCTAAGTGCAAGAACTTACTACGGAGTAAGAGGGGTCGATGAAGCGGGTCGCGTCTCGAAGCTGTATCTTGGTTCCCACATCCTACCAACACACTATTATACATATGTTAGGGGTCTATGAAATTTGCGGTGGGGTTCCGACGATCCGAACCCCCTCTACGGCGAAACCCTGCTCCCGCTGGAAAAAAAGTCTAACTTGTCGATCTACCCCTTTGGCCGGCGCCGAGAGGGGTTAGACGCATGGACTTTTTTGTTTGGTTGTGTTAGTTTGTTACATAGGAACATGGGGAACACATATTTCATGTGTTTCGTCGCAAGATTCCATGCCCGACACCCTAAACGGGAGTTTTCACCTCTTAGTGCAAGAACTTACTATGGAGTAAGAGGGTCGGTGAAGCGGGTCGCACCTCAGAGCTGTATATTGGTTCCCACAACCTACCAACACACTATTATACATATGTTAGGGGTCTATGCAAGTTTTGTTGGGGTTCCGACGCTCTGGACCCCCTCTACGGCGAAACCCTACACCCGCTGGAAAAAGTCCAACCTGTCGATCTACCCCTTTGTCCGGCGACGAGAGGGGGTAGACGCCTGATTTTTTTTGCTTGGTTGTGTTAGTTTGTTACATAGGACCATGAGGAACCAACATCTCATGTGTTCCGTTGCATAATCCCATGCCCGACACCCGAAACTGGAGTTTTCACCTCTAAGTGCAATAACTTACTACGTAGTAAGAGGGGTTCCGACACTCCGGACCCTCGCCACGGTGAAACCCCACATTGAATGGAAACGACGTCGTTTATCCCTTCCCCACGCGGTATACTTTCTACGAACGATGCTAACTCGGTGGAGCTTTTTGTTTTGTTTTTGTTTGGTTAGATCATAGGATCATGTCAAACCGTGGAAACTACTCCCGCAATTCATATTTTATAGTTTGGTAAATAAGTGTAACTACAATGTAGGATGTGCAAAAATGTAAATGGGTAGTGTCCTAACTAATACTGATAAAAGTCCACAAAAATAGTAAACAAGAAATTAAAAGAGGAAAAACAAAACGAAAAATGAAAACAACAATGCACACGGCAAAGAAATAGACGCACGGCAAAGAGCTAATTTGCCGTGCGCTTTCCTGGCGTGACACACGGCAAAATCCGATGGCTCACGGCAAAGAAAACCCGCACGGCAAACACTTATCCTACGTGTACACCCACACGCTCCGCTCGATCCCTCGTCACTGTCACACACCACGCACACTGTCACACACCACGCACAACGCCGCCGCCCCCGCATCGCCGCCGCCGGCCCGCCCCCGCCCCCGCATCGCCGCCCCCCACACGCGCCTCCACCGCCGCCGCCGCCCCCACCCCGCGCCTCCACCGCCGCCGCCACCCCAGCATCGCCGCCCCGACCTCGCGCCTCCCCGGCCGCGCCTGCATCGAGCTCGGAGCTGCCCGCGCCATGCTCGAATCTCCCGCGCCGCCCGAAGCTGCCCGGAGTTAGCGCCGCCGCCGCCGGATACTCCCCTGCGCCTCCTCCTCCACGCCGGCCTCCTGCTCCTCTGCCCGCATCGACGCCGGCCTCCTCCCCCACGCCCGCATCAACGCCGGCCTCCTCCTCCACGCCCGCATCGACGCCGGCCGGCCCCTCCTCCACGCCGTTCTCCTCCTCCACGCCGCGCCCCCTCCTCTGGCCGTCCGAGCTGGCCTTCGGCCTTCCTAGGTGAGCCGCACGCCGCGCCTCCTCCTCGTTTCAGTTTGTATTCCACGCCATTGTTGTGTTGCTGTGCAAGAAAGAGCAGGGATTTTATCGAAACAAGAAACTTAATTCCATCCTCGTGCAGGGATTTTATCGGGTTGTTGTGCAAGAATCAAAATAACATTTGTTATTTCTTTTCCCGTGCAGCGATATGTGTGGAGCGTGAGAGCAGGGCTGTCGACGGAGGGTGTCGGCGAAGGATCTTCTTCGCCATCGTTCACGCTTCGAGGGTGAGAAATTCGTGTGCCTCGCTTGAATGTACCTAGGGTTTTATTTTGGTCTAGATCACCGAGTCTGTCGCGTCACCTAGGCGTCTATACCTGTCCGTAAGCGTTACGCAGAAAAATATGCACATAGAGTTAGAGTTGCATATTTTCAGCCGTAACGCTTACGGCATTTACGGGGCAGCCCGCGGGTCCGTGGATTGGGTACGTTCTCCCTGCTCTACCTCGATCTGAGATAGAATTTCGGCAGCGCCTCCCCGTTGTTCTCCGGATGCACATTCTCTCGGCTTTTTGCCGAGACGTGCATCGGGAGAGCATCGGGGAGGTGCTGCCGAAATTCTGTCTCGGATCGGGTAGAGCGGGGAGGACGTACTCGGTCCACGGATCCGCGGGCTGTTTAGGTCCTTTACCCATTTGAGAGATAGGTGGATGCATGCCGTAAAAATAATTTTTTAAAATTGAGTGACATGTTGAACTGAAAGCATTGTGTATGTCTTTTTTGATACTGATTAAAGGATGGAGAACCGTGAGTGGATGTATGCTGGCAGAAAGAGTCAGTATGATTTTAGTAATGAATGGAGAGATAAGGCTGAGGAGTTTGTGAACAAGGCGTTTGACATCACTAGCAGACCCATGAAAGTGTTTTGCCCTTGTACAAAATGTGGTAACAGAAAGCGACAGACGAAGGTAGATGTGAGTACGCACCTCCTCAAGTTTGGGTTCACACCGTTCTACCATGTGTGGAATTTCCATGGTGAACAGTTAGCAAAACGTCCTAGAATCGAACCGCGTCAGATTCAGTCAGCGGGAGAATTTGACACTGGGTTCAACAACTGTCTGGACGACTTTGTTAATGCTAATGCGCCTGAAAGCCCTCATGTAGAGGTGGAGACACCTCAGGAGGCGGAGACAAGTGAGCAGCCGGAGGAAAACACACAGAAGTACTACGAGACTATGTTTGCTACGCAGAAACCCCTTCATGAGCATACAGATGTTACCCTTCTAGATGCCATCGCTCGCCTTATGGCCGTAAAGTGCCAGAGGAAGATATGCAGGGATGGTTTCGATGATATTCTGGCCGTCGTTGGCAGCCTTCTACCGAAAGGGCACATCTTGGCGAAGAGCTTCTACGAGGCGACTAAACTCCTTCGTGACCTTAAAATGTCATATGAGAAGATAGACGCCTGTCCAAAGGGATGCATGCTATTCCGGAAAGAACATGCTGGAACAAATTATTGCATCCATTGCAATTCCTCTAGGTACTTCGAGGTCGACCTCGGTGGTGGACAGAAGAGGCAGACCGGGATTCCCCAAAAAATTCTCCGGTACCTTCCATTTATACCGAGGCTCCAGCGGCTTTACATGAACAAAGACACTGCCCAGCAGATGCGATGGGCCGCGTTAGGGGAGAGATACACGAACAAGATGATGCATCCATCGGATGGTGCCGCATGGAAGAACTTTGTAGCGAAGCATCCACTGAAAGCGGGCAACCCGAGGAGCGTAGCTGTTGCTATATCAACTGATGGGTTCAATCCGTAAGGCATGTCGGCGGCAACATACAGCTGTTGGCCCGTGTTTGTCATCCCCCAGAACCTCCCCCCCGGCGAGTCCATGAGATCACATAACATGTTATTGTCGATGATAATCCCAGGACCGAAATACCCGGGTAAGAACATGAATGTGTACCTGGAACCACTGGTGGAAGACTTGGCTGTTGGCTGGAACGGTCGCGGGGTCCGAACATTTGACGCCTCAACAAAGGATCACTTTGATATGTATGTATGGTACCACACATCCCTGCATGACTTACCAGCGCGTGCTTTGTTCTGCGGCTGGTGTACACATGGGAAGTGGCCTTGCCCACAGTGCAGACAGGCTATGACTTTCTTCTGGCTTAAGAAGGGAGGCAAGTATTCCTGTTTTGATCAACATCGACAGTTCCTTGACCCAGATCATAGATTCAGGAGTGACGTAAAGCGTTTCAAGAAAGGAGTTGAGATCCATGCTCCGAAACCACGTTTGATGACCGGAAGAGAAATCAAGGCTGAGCTAGAAGCTCTCGTGCCTAAGCCCGATGGGAATGGTTTCGTGGGTTATGGGGAAACGCACCAGTGGACTCACATTCCGTGCTTCTGGAAGCTGCTCCCTTACATGGAGGATGTCGAGCTTCCACACAACATTGATGTAATGCATACCGAAAAGAATATCGCCGAGGCTCTTTATAGCTGCATCATGGAGACTGAGAAAACGAAGGATAACGTCAAAGCTCGAATTGACCAAGAAGAACTTTGTGACAGGCCAAATCTTGATATGCAGCCTCCTGGAGTCAACGGCAGTAGGTGGTCTAAGCCAAAGGCTCGGTTCTGCCCTACAAGGGCTGAAAAAAGGGAAATATTACAGTGGCTCGTGGACTGTTTGTACTTCCCTGATGGGTATGCAGCTAACTGGACGAGGTGTGTGAACCTGGAAACGCAGCGAGTAGGAGGGTTGAAGAGTCATGACTACCACGTGTGGATTGAGCGCATAATGCCGGTGATGATTCGAGGCTATGTCGATGAGGAGACTTGGCGAGTACTGTCGGAGTTGAGCTATTTCTTCAGAATGATTTGTGCAAGGGAGTTAGATCGTGAAGTGGTTGAGAAGCTGCATGAACAGGCACCCGAGTTACTTTGCAAACTAGAGATGATACTTCCGCCAGGGTTTTTTAATCCGATGCAACATATGATCTTACATCTCGCGGAAGAGGCTTTACTGGGGGGGCCTGTGTCGACCCGTTGGCAGTTTGCGCCTGAGAGAAAAATGAAGGTACTACGTGAAAATTGCGGCAATAAATGCAAGATCGAGGCATCCATGGCCGAGGCATGCCTTAACGAGGAGGTGTCACTCTTCACGACAAGGTATTATGATGCCAACATTCCCACAAACCATAATCCAGTCCTTCGCTACAATGTAGCCAACCCTGAAGATGTACCCAAGCTTAGCATCTTCACCGGGCTCGGTGGCAAATCAAGTGGCACAAAAAAGTTCATCATGAAAAAGCTCGAGCGGGATATGATCACCTCGTATATCTTGATAAGTATGGATGAAGTGAAGCCGTACATTGAGTAAGTCTTTCACCATTTAGTATTTCCGAAACATTCACTCCTATATTCGTGGCTAACTCCTCTTTTCTCATTGGCGTAGACGATTCACTCGTGAGAACTGGAAGCTGAGAAGGGAACCTACCCCGAAAGAGTCCAAGGATCTTTTTGACAAGGGTGGTGGTTTTGCCAAGGGTGGTGGTTTCATTAGCTGGTTCGCGTGTTTGGTACTGTTCTATCTAACTTTTCTAGTACCATGGACATTCATCGATCATTCCTTGTTCTAAACTTCTCGTGCTAAATTTGTAGGCAAAAAAAGACAAAGAGATGAGGCCAGAGCTTAGAAACATTGCCCATGGCTTTAGCCATTCCGTCAACTCATTCAATGCTTATGACGTGAATGGATATCGCTTCCATACCCATGAATACACAACAAAACGGGCCAACCGGAAGACAATAAATAGCGTGGTGTTATGTGAAGGCTCAGATAAACTCCATTACTATGGAAGAGTTGAGGCGATATACGAGTTGAATTATGGTTTTGGTAAAGGGCTAAATCCTGTTGTATTCAAATGCCATTGGTTCGACCCGCATCGGGTGAGACGGGATCCTACAATTGGATTAGTCGAAGTTGAACGAAGCTCCAAGTATTCGGGAGACGACGTCTACATTTTGGCTACCCAGGCCTTCCAAGTATTCTATCTTCCGTACCCGTGCAAGAAAACAACAAAAGCATATCAAAAGCGTCTACAAGGGTGGGATGTTGTGATGACGGTGCCGCCGCACAATAGGCCGCCGTTGCCTAACAGTGAAGATTACCGCTGCCTAGACCCCTCACCATCTGACGGCGAGTTTTATCAGGATGGAGGACTCCCTGAGATATTCACTATCAACTTGCCGACCGATGATGACATGGAATACGACGAAGAAGACGAAGATGCAGGAATGGAGGACACCCCACATGATGAAGTCGAGGAGGTTCATAACCAAGCCGATGTGACTTTGCTAGAGCGGCACCACGCAGGACTTGACGTCGATGAGCCACAGGGACCACCTCCAGGTTCCGTGGATGGTTGGTGGTGTCGCGACCCTGATAGTGATGACGATGAGCCACAGGGACCACCTCTAGGTTCCAATGAGGACACAGGCTACTGATAGCGATGAGGACACATGTATTAGTGATTGTCAGCCTAGCTTATATGTAATAGTTCAATGCTACTCTTATGTAATAGTGATTGTCAGTCTAGCTTCTTGTATGAGAACTCATTGTCGCTACTCCATGTATTTTGTTTTATTCTAATTATTGCTTCATCTAATTGTATTCATTTTTTACTTTGCTCATTGTTGCTTCATCTAATTGTATCTATTTACCTTACACTGATGAAACCCTTTTTTTTGTTGATGCAGGAAACATGCCAGGGGGGGGGGGGGAACAAAATGAAGAGGGCCTTGGCAAAAAAGGTGGGCAGCGTGAAGAAGATCCTGGTGGGATCGAGTAAGGCACCACTGCCACCTTCACCGCCACCCTCACCCTCACCCTCACCCTCACCTCCACGTGCGAGTGCACGACGTGGGAGTACGAGGAGAGAGCAGACTCCTCCCTTGGACGAGGAGACTGACCCTGAGGACATGGAGTACGAGGTGGAGCCGAGGCCGTCATCTGTGGATGAGTCGTTGGATTCTGAGTCCGAGTTGGGGAGCGAGGAGGGAAGCGAGGACTGGGGACGCCGTCTTGAGGAGGAGGAGGAGGACAGCGAGGATGAGGAGGGCGAGGAGGGCAGCGAGGAGGAGGATATCCCTGAGGATGGGTATGAGCTTGACCCGACGCTGCAGTGGGCGCCGCCGGAGGAGGAGTGGGTTGAGACTGACACGACTATGCCTTCACCACAGACCAAGCTCGTGTATCAACGGGGATCCGCGTCACTCCCCGATCGTTCTTATTATGCCGGGCGTCGGCATCTTCTCGTGCCCAGGGGGGAAAGGTACTTATTATAGTTTTTGTTTAATTTTAGCTAATCATTGTGTTTTGACTCACTAACCATACTAATTTTGGTTTTTTCATTGTGTAGGTCGTTTGGGTATGTGCCTCCTAGAGTGAAGGGGCAGCGTACCTACGCGAGCATCCTTGGATGTCTTGTCAAGGAGTTCTTCCCTGGGTTGGTCACCCTCCCAGATGGTACCGAGAGTGTAGCTTGGACTTTCAAGCATTACAGCTACAAGGTGGATCCTGATGGCAAGTACAACAACATGGCGCATAAGACCGTCCAGTCTTTCTGGGTAAGTTTGTTTAACTTCTCATCATTCTGTAAATCCGAGATTGCACTAATGGCTTTGACCCTATTTTACCTATGTGCATGCTTGTAGGACTACTTCTCCCACCTGCCGGAGGACGAGGAGGACTGCACAAAGATCCTTATGGGGATGCTCCCTAAGATGGT
The DNA here is from genome assembly GCA_026929855.1 of Poa annua. NCBI lineage: Eukaryota > Viridiplantae > Streptophyta > Magnoliopsida > Poales > Poaceae > Poa > Poa annua. The sequence continues at coordinate 62,871,892 of CM049434.1, forward strand.
GACAGACATGCACTACGAGGCTCGCGTGATCTCTGTTCGCAATTGGTACGCTGAAAAGGTGATCGCGATAAAGAAGAAGAAAGCCCGGGACATCTTGCTGCAGCCATGGCAGTACCTGCAGGTAGCTTCATTTCTACATTTGTCAATTTTACTGACTGCACTGTAATATCATTAATATGTGTGTTCTTTGTACGTAGGTGCCTCCTCCGTTCGTCGGTAACGATGCTAGGTGCCACCTTGCGATGGTAGCATGGTGGACTAGCCAGGCGTACCTCAAGTTGCACGAGGAGGGAAAGGCAAAGCGGGCGCACAACAAGGGTGGAACACACCGCCAAGGCAACCTTTGCCTTACCGAAGTCATACAAAGGGAGGTAAGCAAATGCATTCTTTAATCCACCTACCTATGTTCGTGCTCTCTTTTGCAATATCGTTTCCTTTTCACCTATGCTTGTGCTCTCTTTTGCAGGCCGTGAAGACCGGCGTAGAACCCTCCCCCTTTGCCGTTTGGTCCAACATGCGTACCATGGATAAGCCGGATCCTGTGACAGGGTCCTTGTGGATCAACGACGGCGCCCGGCTCAGGAGGGAGGGGTACACGGCAAAGTTCAAGGAGCGCAACGGTGTGGACGCTGACCCTCTCACCAGTCCACTTGATATTGAGGCTATCGTGCTTGCGGGGCAAGGCAAGGCGAATGGCCGCTTGTGGATAGGTGACGGCTTCGTCGACCCTCGCATCGTCCCGTCTCTACGCCGAGTCCGTCGTGGGAGGGCGCCAGGTGCGCCTGCTGTGGAGACCCACCCACGAGTTTCGTCTCTAGCTGTCGAGGAGCTTCGGGTATGTTCTTCAGACAATACATTTTATTACATGTTCTCCATTGCAACATTCATGACATCGCGATGACATAATGTAGTCCGAGTTGGCCGAGGACAGGAGACGTCGTCTTGAGGTCGAGGAGCAGGTTCGTCAGCAGCAGGAGCAGATCCAGCAGCAGCAGGAGCAGATGCGGCAATCACAGGAGCAATCACAGGAGCAGATGCGGCTAGCACAGGAGCACTCGAGGCAGATGATGGAGTGGATGACGAGCACGATGCAGCGCATTGCTCCTCCAGCAGACGGGACTCTTGCTTTCCCTCCACCCCCTCCACTGACGTTCCCATGGGTATGTTGTCAAACTTGTCTTTCTATTCATCTTATTGTTTTAACTAAATTATTTGTGTAATGCGAGTATTTTTCCATGTTGCAGATGGATCCAGGATCGGTGGGTGGATCTCACTCGATTGCGCCGTCGCCGCCTGGTGGCGAGGACGATCCGGAGGGGCAGCCCCGCGTCTCCAACTCTACCGTTGTGAAGGCGCTCCAGTGGGTACGCACGCATGACTTAGCTTCTTTACTTGTCAAAGTTGCCATTTTAACTTAGTTAGATCAATTTTGCCGATGACATTGACACTTAGCTATTTTAGTTGTCAAACTAGCCATTTCAACTTAATTAGGCCCCATTTCAACTTAGCTAGTTTTGCCTTACATGAAAAACTATCCTTTGTAAACAGACAAATGGAACTAGCAACAGTGTATACTATTAGTTAGCCATGCATTTGCTTCGTTCCTTGCACATGAATGGAAAAAAGAGTCTGCTGCGGTCAAAAGTTGGCTTTCGAATTCCTGTACTTCTCCTATGCTTCCAAATATCCAAATTTTCCTTGCACATGAATGACAGCTAAGGAGTGCACATAGAACTAGCAACAGTGTATACTAGTTGTGCTCCAAATTTTCCTTGCACATGATTTTTCCTAGCTATACTCATTATTTGTATATAAACTTGCAGCAGGGACAATGAGCGTCTATCTTCGGCATCCTTCTATCGTAGTGGAGTTCATGTGGTCAAGATTATGTCTATGCGTGAAAGGAGAATGCTATGTTGAATTATGACTATGTGGTGTTTAAGATTATGTCTATGTTTTCTGGAGTATGAACTATGTTTAATTAGTCATATGGAGGAGGTTATGTCCTGTTTATACATGCTATGGAGCACTATTTAGTCATATGTGTGTTTGAATTGTCAGCTGTGAATTATTTGTGAATTTTGTGTGAAATGCAGGGATATTTCAAAAACCAGTAAAATGGTGCCAAATGGCTGATTTGCCGTGTACTACCACACGGCAAAGCCCTTTGCCGTGCTGATACTCACGGCAAACCGGGGTACGTGTCGCAGGACTGTGCTCCTGGCGGCCGGGAGATGACCATATGGTACATATGCCGTGCGTTTCTGGTCAAGGCACACGGCAAAGACACAATCGACCAGACCGGCCAACATTTATGTGCCGTGCGTTTGTGGTGACGGCTCACGGCAAAGGGCAAATCTATGCCGTGCGTGGCCACCTAGAGTTCACGGCAAAGGTAAATGATAAGCCGTGTTGCCCAGTCAGTGCACACGGCAAAGTTCAAAGATATGCCGTGGGTGGACTCGCAGGACACACGGCAAAATGCGAAGATATGCCGTGCATGGGCACGAAGGATGCACGGCAAATCGTTGCTGAGGTGGACGAAGGGCTGACAATATCCTGACAGATATGTGCCATGCGGCGCTCGTGCAGCTCACGGCAAAGGCTTTGCCTTCCATTTTGCGAAAAGCTCACGGCAAAGGATCTTTGCCTACGGGTATTATGCCGTCCAGTGTTTGCCGTGCGAGTCCTGACGGCAAAGCCTTTGCCGGGTTCAATGAAGCCTTTGCCGACCGTTTGTTCATGACGGCAAATTCCGTTTTTCCGGTAGTGATTCGTGACTTATACGTGCAGATCCTCAGTACCGAGCAGCGTATAGAGGCTAGAAAGGCAGATCTCGGCATCGACATGCATATGGCACATTACAGTGCCAAGACTGGAGGTCGCAACATGCAGTTTCAGCAAGTCTATGATCACCGTGTGCCAGGGAAGTCCACATACACTCTTAGACCAGGCAGCAGCCCATCTGGTGGCTCGTTTCCATCTGGGGACGGATATCCTGATCGACGTGGTCCTACTCCAGGTGCTCCTGCGGTTGGCAGTGGCACTAGAGACCAATCTGTCAAATTTGTGGAAAATTAGGCCACGTTGCCTCCTGCCGCTTTAAAAGATACAGTCGCACTTTTCTCGGCAATGGCAACGATGGTCGGTATATGGACAAACAGCTTGCTGCCTACTCTGTTACACATGGGGCTACGGCACATGACTCTACTCCGTCGTATCCAGTTGATCCAAGCTGGTACGCTGACACGGGAGCAACAGATCAGCTTACCAATGAACTCGACAAGTTACATATGAGGGAACAATACCATGGCAAAGATCGGGTTCATACAGCAAATGGCACAGGTATGCGCATTACTCATATTGGTCAATCTACCCTTTCTACTCCATCACACCCCCTTCACTTAAAAAATGTCCTACATGTTCCTTCGGTCACTCGTAATCTCATGTCTGTTAAAAAAATTTCTGGTGACAATAATGTTTTCTTTGAATTTCATCCTTCATATTTCTTTGTCAAGGATCGGGACACGAGGGAGGTTCTTCTTAGAGGGGGATGCCGTGGAGGTCTCTATAATCTTGCTGCGTCTTCTCCATTCAAGCATGTTTTCAGCAGTACCAAGGTGTCCCTTGATTGGTGGCACTCACGTCTAGGTCATCCAGCCACCCCGATAGTCCAAAATATTTTACATCGTCATGAACTTCCATCTGAGTCAATCAATAAAGATGTAGTTTGTGATGCTTGTCAACAAGGAAAAAGTCACCAATTACCTTTTTCCCTTTCTACTCATTACCACATCGCCACTTGAGATTATTTTTTCTGATGTATTGGGGCCTGCCCAAACTTCTGTTAGTGGACATCAATACTATGTTAGCTTCATTGATTCTTATAGTCGTTTTACATGGCTTTATCTTCTTAAACATAAGTCTGATGTGTTCCGAATATTTCTTCAGTTTCAGCAACATGTTGAACGTCTTTTGAGTAAAAACATATTGCATGTTCAAACAGATTGGGGTGGTGAGTATCATAGACTAAATAAATTCTTTTCGGACATTGGTATCTCACATCGTGTTTCATGTCCACATACACATCAACAAAACGGCACTGCTGAGAGAAAACATAGGCATATCGTCGAAACTGGTTTGACTCTTCTTGCACATGCTTACGTGCCATATCGTTTTTGGAGTGACGCATTTTCTACGACATGTTTTCTTATTAATAGACTTCCCAGTCGAGTTATTTCGATGCAAACTCCACTTGAGCGTCTCCTTGGTGAGGTTCCTGATTATACATTTTTTAAAGTGTTTGGGTGTGCGTGTTGGCCACATCTCCGCCCCTACAATAAGCATAAACTTGAGTTTTGATCCAAGAAGTGTGTCTTTCTTGGGTATAGCTCTCTCCATAAAGGCTACAAATGTCTTCATATCCCCACTAATCGTGTCTATATTTCCCGTGATGTTGTGTTTGATGAAAATGTATTCCCATTTTCCCAAACTTCCTTCAAGTTCCACACCTCCCACATCCTCTACACTTCTATTAAATTCTGACCAATTTGATGATGCTGCATATACTCCTTTGCTTTTGACTAATCATGGTGCAGGAAATCCACGTGGTGCTCGGCTTGAACTTCTTGATGATAATTCTGTTCCTACTTTTTTTTTAGAAAAGGGGAGTCCCGGCCGATAAATAAAAAATTCTGTTCCTACTGAAGCACAACAGCACGTGAATCGCTCCGATCGCATGCATGCATGGGGATGTTCACGATCATGCAAACGAGGCCATGGACGAGCTTCTCACTCCAGCACGCAGTTCTGGCTCGTCTGGCCCTTCTCCAGCTTGCCCATCTCCACTCCTGGCAGCTCGCTTGGATTTTTCCACTCCTGGACCAGCGTCCAGCTCCACGAGTGCGGGCTCCTCTCCACCAACCATCCCATTGCCTGCTGATTTAAGTGCTCCACATGAGCTTGATCCAGCGATCGCTCCCAGCGATAGCTCTACGTCGCCTCCTGCTGCTACCGAACCAGCGATAGCTCCTGGTGTTACTACACGTCTACAACGAGGCATACGACAACGGACAACCAAAAAAATGGACGGACGGTACTGTTGCATGGTCTATTCATCGCATGGCGCATACAGCTGATCTCATCCATTCTGAACCTCATGATCATCATATTGCTATGACATGTCCGCATTGGCGTACAGCTATGGAGGCGGAATTTTCTGCTCTCCAAGCTAATCAGACATGGCGATCCGTTCCTCCGGTACCGGGAGCCAATGTCATTGATTGTAAGTGGGTGTTCAAAATCAAGAAAAAATCTGATGGTTCTATTGAGAGGTATAAGGTCCGTCTTGTGGCCAAAGGTTTCAAACAACGATATGGTCTTGACTATGAAGATACTTTTAGTCCAGTTGTGAAGCCCACTACCATTCGCCTGTTGTTGTCTATGGCTCTTACTCATAATTGGCATCTTCGACAACTTGATATACAGAATGCATTCTTGCATGGTGTTCTCGAAGAGGAAGTTTTTATGCGCCAACCTCCTGCCTTTGAGGATTCTCTTCAGCCTGGTTACCTATGTCGACTTGATAAGGCTCTTTATGGACTAAAACAGGCTCCTCGTGCGTGGCATGCTCGTCTCAGTTATGTTCTTAGCGGCCTTGGTTTTACGCCTTCTACAGCCGATACATCTCTGTTTATTTTGAGGCGTTCTGATGTCACCATCTATCTCCTTGTTTATGTGGACGACATTATTATGGTGAGTTCTTCTCATGCCGCTACTGTCGCCTTCTTCATCAGTTGGGTGCCTCATTTGCTCTTAAGGATCTTGAAAAGTTACACTATTTTCTTGGCATTGAGGTTCATAAATCCGATGGCGGTCTTCTTTTGAGCCAGCGCAAATATGCTTCTGAACTCTTAAGGCGTGCTGGTCTTTTGAAGTGTAGCCCAGTTTCTACACCTATGTCTTCATCAGACAAATTGTCTGCTACAGATGGCACGCCTCTCTCCTCCGAGGAGTCTACACGTTATCGTAACATTGTTGGAGGACTACAGTATCTTACTATGACGCAACCTGATTTGTCCTTTGCGGCCAACAAGGTGTGTCAGTATCTTCATGCCCTTCGTTGTGCACATTGGTCAGCGGTTAAGCGCATTCTCCGGTATGTTCAAGCCACTCTATCACATGGCTTATTTTTGAGACGTCCTACTATGTCTCCCGATCTTCTGTCCGCGTTCTCTGATGCTGATTGGGCTGGTCACTCTGATGATCGGCGATCAACGGGGGGATATGCTATCTTTTATGGTGGCAATCTTATTTCTTGGAGTGCTAGAAAGCAAGCTACAGTGTCTCGTTCCGGTATAGAGTCTGAATACAAAGCACTTGCCAATGCTACAGCAGAGCTTATTGGGGTGCAAGCTCTTCTTGATGAACTCGGTATATCTTATAGTGGTACACCTATTCTTTGGTGTGATAATATTGGAGCAACATATCTTTCTTCCAATCCGGTCTTTCATGCACGTACCAAACATATTGAAGTGTATTTCCATTTTGTTCGTGAACGAGTTGCTCACAAGTTGCTTCAAATCAAGTTCATCTCCTTTAAAGATCAGTTAGCTGATATATTCACAAAGCCTCTGCTGCTACCATTGTTTCAATCTTGTACAGACAATCTCAACCTTCGTAGCTTGGCTGAGATTGAGGAAGGGTGATAAAGTATGGTTTCCTAGACTAACTCATGTACGTATGAGTTCACGTTTCTGTATGAACCTGAACCGTATCTAACACAACTTGTACTTGTAAATCTGATCTCCCTAATATAAATATACCATGACCCGACCTATTGTGCCGCACGGTTCCGCTACCCAAATCCTATCTACTCTTTGTTTTTCAGGACTGACCCTTGACGACGTCGCTGCGGCCTTCGGCGCCTTCGGGGAGGTCAACGGTGTCAGCTCCGCCAACGACAGCGGCGCGACGTCGTCGTCCGGTTCCGCGAGCCGTCCTCCGTGGGGTGCGCGATGGCCGCACCGAACGAGTGCCGATAGGGAGAAGATTCCTTGCTGGACGGCGTCGCGTCCTTACCGTCCTGCTCGACGCTGCACCAGACAAGGTACGATGTGTGTGGAGCGACTGTCACCAGCGTGAATGCGCCAGCACTTGCGACAGACAGTTGGGCAGAATCAGAATCGACCTAACCAAGCGCTTGCTCCAGAGAGACAGAGAACTAGTCCCAGGTTATAGGCAACTAGTCTCAGGAGTCGGGATACAGAAATGTCTTTCAGTGCTTTTACTGATTATTTTTCAGACAATGAGATGTATTCTACATGTAATGTGTGACGAGAGAACCATGTAATATTGATCTTTTTGGAATGACGTCTAAGAGGTTCACGGCAGATAAAGCTTTAACAACTGCGTTCAGAAGATACTGGCAGAGACATAGATAACATAGGTATAGGAAATTGTGTCTTTTAACATTTTATATATCTACTACATTGTTCAAATTTAAACTTTAATGTGGAAGTGTCACGGAAATAACAGGAAATTATTGATGCACATGTACTTAGGAAATATGCTTAAGTAAGCCGGTACATCTATACTGGAATACAGTGTACATTAATACGCTGAAATTATAGCCGGGAACGGTATAGAGTGGAATGCCAGGTTATTCTTAGGATTGGTTCTATGGATGCCTGCGAGTTTTGTTTGTGTATTTAAACTCGGCGCATGACTCACACATGCGTACTGGGACCTAATTGTTGAACAGTACGTAATAGGCTCGGTAATTGGCTGTTAGGGATTTGGAGTCAATATAAAGGTCTCACCCTCTAGCCTCAATTTGAATTGTGAGCGGCACCACCGATAAGGCAGAGGAATACAGGGTAGGCCGAAATTGCTCCTACCCTAACTTTCCCTACAATAGGTACATGAGGATTCATTAACTAAAGCTGATTAAATTTAAGTATCAGCTCAACACAACATAAATTTAGTTGACGAAGTATCAACCATAAGAACCATAACTAGAAATTCATTAACAAATTTGCAACAACTTGTTTTTATGTATTTTATTTTTGTACTCAATCTTCTTGGAGCAGCAACGGCAGAGGCTTCTTTTTGATCTTTCTGCTTGGCTCTAGTACTAAGGGCACCTTCAACGGCCCAGCGCATACGGATAGGGATTCCGGACTGTGCCTTCGTCCATTTTGCGGTTGAGGTACCCCCAACGGCCGGCCGCATTTCAATAAGAAAAGTAGGTCATAGGAATTTCATTCATTTTAGCAAAGTTTGGATAGAAAATAAACACGCTGAAATATTCTTCATTTATTACAACAAAGTTCGAATAGAAAGAAAAATAAACATGTATCACTACTGGTTTACAAAATGAGTCCACATGTGCTCTATCAGATCATTCTGCAGACGTTCATGCAGTGTCTTGTCACGCATCTCCGCATACACGTCTGAATACTGCTCATATGTCACCGGTCCAGGTGTAGGCGCAACCAACTCACACTCAAATTCCCAGCCTTGATCAAATATACTCGCATCATCCCGTTCATTCTCGACAATCATATTGTGCATGATCACGCAAGCAGTCATCACCTCCCACATGACCTCCTTGCTCCACGTTCTTGCCGGGTGCCGAACAATAGCAAACCTGGACTGGAGCACACCAAATGCTCGCTCGACATCCTTCCGGCAAGCTTCTTGTTGCTGAGCAAACTTGCGAGCTTTCTCATTTCCAGGCATGCGAATGGTCTTCACAAAGACAGGCCACGAAGGGTATATACCATCAGCAAGGTAGTACCCGTTGTCATATGCATTTACATTAACCTCAAAGTTGATCACCGGTGCATTGCCCTCGGCCAACCTATCAAACACCGGTGATCTCTGAAGAACATTGATATCGTTGTGAGAGCCCGACATGCAAAAAAAGGAGTGCCAAATCCACAGATCTTTAGATGCAACAGCCTCAAGTATGACTGTGCACTCTCCAACATGTCCCTGATACTGTCCTTGCCAAGCAAAAGGACAGTTCTTCCACTCCCAATGCATACAATCTATGCACCCAAGCATGCCAGGGAAGCCTCCGCTCGAGTTCATGTTCATAAGACGGGCAGTGTCTTCCAAATTCGGCTCCCTCAAGTACTCGGGACCAAACACCTGAACAATAGCCTGAAGGAGATATGCCCTAGAGACAAATAAATATATAGTATTTATTGCATTATCTCATTAAGTTTATAATATGTTTTTGTATCATGCTATAACTGTATTAATCGGAATTGTTAATACACGTGTGATACATAGACAAACCAGGGTCCCTAGTAAACCTCTATATAAACTAGTTCATTGGGCAACTGTTGATCGAGTTTTCCCGATCATGGACATTCACGTCGGTTGACAATGAGGTCATCTTATTAGTAGAATAAGGTGATGGACATACCCAACAAAGTATTGCAAAAGGATCGTATCACAGTGTTCATCATTTGCAATAGGAAAGTAATATGATAGCTTATTCCTCGGACCGTGAGATCATATTAATTGCTGCTCCGTAGGATACTCTAAGTGCATCAAACGTCAGTTCATAAATGGGTGACAATAAAGGTGTATCTTGTGTATCTCGAAAGAGTACGTTGAGGCATATGGATCAAGAGCGGGATTTGTTCATCCGCGTGATGGAAAGATACTCTGGGCCCACTCGGTGAGATTACATCTATAAAGCTGCGCAGCATATGACTAGGTCATGGAGATGTAATATCACAGACGAGTTAAGTAACCCTTGTCGGTAACGAGATAAAACAGAACATCAGATGTTTACGATCATATCTCGGATAAGGTAGTATCGAAGGAACAAAAGGAATGAATATCATGTTTATGGTTCAACGACGATATTCGTAGAATGCACAGGGACCGTCACAGGCATCCAGGTCTCCCTGGCGGTCATTGGCGAGCGAGGGGTCTCGACCATGTCTGGAGTATTCTCGAACCGTAGGGTAACACGCTTAAGGTCTTGCCGACACATGGAGATCGTTGGAATAATAGAGATAAAGGAGAGAGAGAAAAAACTACCGGAAAGGTTCCGGTAGTTTCGGAAGGGTTCCGGGAATGTCCGAAGGAAGTTCGGGTGGTCCGAAAATTGTTTCGGAGTCACGGGAGATTAAATAATATGCAAATATATTAATTATGAATTAAATATATTTTATATTAATTTAATATTAATTAAAAGAAGAGAAAAAGGGGGCAGCCCACTTAATGGGCCAAAAGAGGCCCATGTGGGGGGGGGGGGGGGGGGGGGGCACCATGTAGCACATGGGGCCCATGGCCACCACGGCCAAGCCAGGTTCGGCCGCCCCCCCCCCCCCCCCTCCCTTGTTCCTCTCTTTAGTCCCACATGGGGGAGGCAAGGTGTGTTGCACACCCCCTCCCCCCTTTATAAAGAGAGGCATATTAATTGTTTTAAGATATCTAAAAATACAATTAATGTTGTATACGCCGGCCTGAGTTAATTCTCCGCCCGCTTGTCTCTCTCTCTCCCACATAAGCTATACCGCTGTGCGCCGTCGCACTGCGGGATTCCACCAAAGTTCTACCCCTGCGATCTCAGCTGGATCTGAGTGACCGGGGGTTGTCGGCAAGCTCCGTATGTGTGTGAGTACTCGGAGGCGCCACATTTGAGGTGCCAGGGCGACATCGTCTCGCCACCGCTGCAGCCCAGCCGACGCCGCTGCCGTCCCTCCTCCGCGGCGCGCCCTCCTCCTCGGCGCGCCCTACTCCTCGACGCCGCGTCTTCATCAACATCGCTGCATCATCGTCGCGCCAAGTTCTTCGCGACCTCGAGGTCGGCTACATCGTCTTCGTTGGCAACGCTTGTGCGGGAGCGTAATCCCCGCTATTCGGTCTACAAGAGGTATGTGACCAGTTCCGCCCCGTTACCGCATTACTAGATAGATAGATCCTGGCTGGTTTCGGTATTCGTTAGTTAGAAAAATTATTGTTTTCTGCTACGAACCCCTTCAGTGGTATCAGAGCCGATCTATGCATAGTTTTGCTGGTACGGTTAGAACTTGTGTTGAACATGAGGACGTGTTTCTTATATTTGCTACCCTTTCGCGTGCACTTGCTTTGCCTTCGGCATTGAGTTGATGAAGCGGCCCGGACCGACTTTACGCATACGCTTATGCGAGACTGGTTCCACACCTGACATACGGCTTGCACCGTATTTGTGGGTGGCGGGTGTCTGTCTCTATCTCTTTAGTTGGCTTTGCATTTTCAATGAAGGGCCCGAAAGGGATACATAAACATGCAATTGTTTGATCGGCGTTGTGGTACAAAGTTCGTAGGTAGGGAACGGTTCTCTCGCGAAAGCCTTAGAAGCCACGTAAAACTTGCAAAACTAGATAAAGGTAGAATCGTCTAACTTTGTTTTGCAGAGGCGTTTAAATATGACATGGTTACGGTAAGTTTTGAATTGTCCGTAATGTCGAAGGCAAAGGAGGCACCGTAGACTCGGAGCCATGCCGAGGCGCCCGGTCCAGGCGCACGGCGCCATGGAGGTCCAGGCACACGACCATGTCATATCGCACTTCATTACATTATTTGATCTTGTGTTGTTGTGTGTACATCCTATTGATTGCTTATATATTAGATATACGACGGTAGCTATAATAGGATGATCCCTAATAAATACCAAAATTGTGTTCTCCCTCGTTGTGCACCTCCAAGAAAGTTCTACGTTATGAGGCAGGCCGTGACGATTGGGTGTCACACATTTCGTCGTTCGCATACAGTGGGTGTAAGCCATGTTGCACGCGCAAAACATCGAGTTTTAATTGGCGAGCCTAGTATGTACAGACATAGTCTCGGAACACGGGAAGATCGAAAGATCGAGCATGAGTCACATGATTGTTGTGATCGACATTTCGATGTCCACCCTTGAAACTGTGCCGCCGGCTGTGACGATCAGTGGTGGTGCAGTGAATTGGGGTCGTGTAATCACTAAAATTATTGTAGGGATAATAATCTTAGTGGAGCATGTTTAAATAATTTGATTATAAACTGAGCTCATATTATTATAAACTTAGCCTTACCTACTTTGCAATCATATCCAGAGATGGTGCTCTTTCCTCGCGACAAGTTCTACTTCGATTACTTCCTTAGAAATCGGCCCTTGTTGGCTGATGGGTCCAACTTCATATATTGGTACAAGAAACTAAGAGAAGCTCTCAAACACAATAATATACTCTATGTCATAGAACAACGATTAGAAGAGGAACCAGAAGATTCTGCTAGCGAAGAAGAAGATGAGGAATTTCGTCAGCGTCGTGACATTTTCATAGAAGTGCAAACCATCATGGTCATAAATATGGTACCAGAGTTGAAAGAGCAGTTTCAACAAATGGAACCTTATGACATGATAGATTCGATCAAGGGGCATTTCATAGATGAAATTAAGTATGAGCAATACAGACAGCTGAGGAAGTTCCATTCACTCTAGATGGAGGAACATACCTGTTTGGAAACTCATTTGAAGAAAATGTATGACATTTACTTGAAACTTACGAATGTCTACGACTACTGGATGGCGGATTCATGTGCGATAGCTGCTGTGTTGATATCTTTACCTCCCAGCTATGAGAAACATGTCCGTGGCTATGCTATAAGAAGAGATACGATGACTTTCTTCGAGTTCATAAGCCAGTTCAAATCTGTAAAGGTTGAACCCATCGAAGGCGAAATCTTCGACGCCGCAGGTATATTTGATATACAAAGTTATAAATGTATTCTTCTCATGATACTTGATGGAAAGTATTTGATACTTATTATGTTTATGAAACAGGACCTGATTATCACAAGTATGCGAAGATATATGATGTGACAGTGCGCAAGTGATGGCAAGCAAAGGAGTTGATGGCCAGTGGTGTTCACGTCCTCAAGTTATCATTATAGTTATCATCAATAGTTTTTTATAAGACCTTTTTGTAATAGTGAGAGTGTGATTTTGCTTTGTGTCTTGAATGTTACAAGACAAAGTTATTCATACCTGTAATAGAACAAACCAGTTGTTTTAGGTTGTGGAACAAGTCAGTTGTTTTACATTATGAATAAAGTTTTCATGCAATCACATCTCGATTACATTATTAGAATGATAACATGATATACATTTATAAAACCAGGAATGATAAAATTAAATGTCCAAAGATTAAATGATTTTGTTTCAAGAACAAACACCACCAAATTTGATCATAAAAGCAGTGTAAGAAATATAGATACTTCGATCTATCAAAGTTACATGTGCCGAATTGATTAAATTACATTAGATATTGAAATGTCAATATACAAGGAAATTGATTGAAAGTCATACTGAATGATTATTAAATTAATTAAGTGGTGAATATCATTGTTTCGAATCTTTCTATGATTCTAAGTAAATAAATGTATTTGCCTAAGGAAACATGAGTCTGAAAATAATTTGATAAAAGATCAAAGGAATTTTCAGAAGAAAGGTGGATGGATATTATATCCACAGGATTCGATCAAACAGGACAATAATTTTGAATTATGGTTTTCACACAAAAGGACTTGTGAAAATTCGTTTCACAAATTATAATATCAGATATAGTGATATATGAGATATTATAATTAAAGTGTGGTCTTTTGGAATCTCTTAATATGTTCAAACATTGTAGTCGACATCCACTTTAGGAATGAATAGGGTAATTTTCCAACGATGATTCGTGTAATCGACAGTAAGTGTCGTGGTGTAGATGATTATACGATAATACAGAATATACACGAATAGTTCTTTGTAGAATACTCATATTAAGATGAGAGTGTATTCCAAACACCAACAGAAGCAAAATTTGTATTGATGTCTGTGTAACTCAAAAGAAAATATGATTTTTCGAGTTAAGGTTAATGGAATAAAAGTAGAAGCTTAAAATGAGGTATTAGACCTTTTTCCATGAAAGTAGAATATTGGAATATGTTCCGAAAAGAATATCTCTGCAAATGGAAATGAAAATTTGATGATAAGAGATCATAGTGTTTTCAAACAAGAAGCTTTTAAATGGGGTGTTATTTTAAGAATATTTGTTGTCAGGTCACAGTTTAATATTCAGTATTTTAGATCTTGTTGACAGAACAAGATACACCTTAAAAGTACAAGGAAAGTTGAGGAAATACCAAAATACGAATAAACACTTTGAGTCTTAAAATCCAAGTTACATTATAATGATTAAAACAGTAAATGTTACTCTAAATCTTATTAAGAGAATAAGATTGCTTAATCATCATATAAAATGTTATATGAAAGAAATGCAACTATAAGAAAGACATAGAAGCAAATTTTGTCAAGAAAAGTGTCTTGGACAAAATCAAAGTTGTTGACTACATGAGTGTAGACATGCTTAAAGTCTGTGGGATAAGTATTGATAGAATACTGTCAGATCGTATTAAAACTCGAATTGATAAATGATCAATGATTTTGGTTAGACCAAACTATCGAAAGAAATTATGAATTTACTAATTTAAGTGGAGCTTAGAATTAGTTTACTCAAATTTAATATGTGAGTGACATATTTTTGAGTGGGAGCTTAAATCCCCGTATGTAAATGACATATCATTTAATATGTGAGTGACATATTTTTGAGTGGGAGCTTAAATCCTTGTATGTAAATGACATATCTTGGATAGTACCAGTAGAATTAATTAGAAAGATGAAGTTGTGAAACAATTTAAAAGGTACTGTCTATTTCGAATAGAACAGGAATTTTAAATTAGAAGGTCGAGCTGTTTTATTTAGATTGGATTCTGAAAGGTCAGAATGGAATAAAACCAATGGGAAGGTCCTTGGAAATCTAATTAAAACATTAAATGTATTTACTACACGATAATAGTGGTTACAAGATATGTTGGTCTTTTATATTATGATAATAGACATCATATAGGAACCATATTATGTGCTCGATAAAGTGTGACCCATGTTCTTAAAAGAAGAACAATTATCAAAGTAAATTTAAAATTTACTAGAAGTAGAAAAGTGTTGGGCACTATTTTGACAATGAGATGTCGAAATTCTGCATAGATATGAAAGGTATATAGATATCGCGAGATTGTAACTGTTACAAAAGGTTCTCTATAACTGAGTGTGTTTACAATGCAATTGTATGATTAATAGAATCAGAGTAAGCGCTGGGAAACAAAAGTCTCACTTAGTTGTGGTATGTATATATATTTGTTATCAGGATAACAAGATGATATCAAACAAGGTGATATCAATGAATCGCAAAGAACATACAATTCTATATGGTATAGATTGTTGAAGTAACACTCTTCCACGAGCAGGCATTATCATAGAATGCTTATTAGATAAGGTGGTATGATTGAAAGTAAAATGCAGCTGGTTTATTTGTACTCCAGTGCAAGTGGGAGACTGAAGGAGATATGCCCTAGAGACAAATAAATATATAGTATTTATTGCATTATCTCATTAAGTTTATAATATGTTTTTGTATCATGCTATAACTGTATTAATCGGAATTGTTAATACACGTGTGATACATAGACAAACCAGGATCCCTAGTAAACCTCTATATAAACTAGTTCATTGGGCAACTGTTGATCGAGTTTTCCCGATCATGGACATTCACGTCGGTTGACAATGAGGTCATCTTATTAGTAGAATAAGGTGATGGACATACCCAACAAAGTATTGCAAAAGGATCGTATCACAGTGTTCATCATTTGCAATAGGAAAGTAATATGATAGCTTATTCCTCAGACTGTGAGATCGTATTAATTGCTGCTCCGTAGGATACTCTAAGTGCATCAAACGTCAGTTCATAAATGGGTGAAAATAAAGGTGTATCTTGTGTATCTCGAAAGAGTACGTTGAGGCATATGGATCAAGAGCGGGATTTGTTCATCCGCGTGATGGAAAGATACTCTGGGCCCACTCGGTGAGATTACATCTATAAAGCTGCGCCGCATATGACTAGGTCATGGAGATGTAATATCACAGACGAGTTAAGTAACCCTTGTCGGTAACGAGATAAAACAGAACATCAGATGTTTACGATCATATCTCGGATAAGGTTGTATCGAAGGAACAAAAGGAATGAATATCATGTTTATGGTTCAACGACGATATTCATAGAATGCACAGGGACCGTCACAGGCATCTAGGTCTCCCTGGCGGTCATTGGCGAGCGAGGGGTCTCGACCATGTCTGGAGTATTCTCGAACCGTAGGGTAACACGCTTAAGGTCTTGCCGACACATGGAGATCGTTGGAATAATAGAGATAAAGGAGAGAGAGAAATAACCCGGAAAGGTTCCGGTAGTTTCGGAAGGGTTCCGGGAATGTCCGAAGGAAGTTCGGGTGGTCCGAAAATTGTTTCGGAGTCACGGGAGATTAAATAATATGCAAATATATTAATTATGAATTAAATATATTTTATATTAATTAAAAGAAGAGAAAAAGGGGGCAGCCCACTTAATGGGCCAAAAGAGGCCCATGTGGGGGGGGGGGGGGGGGGCACCATGTAGCACATGGGGCCCATGGCCACCACGGCCAAGCCAGGTTCGGCCGCCCCCCCCCCCCCCTCCCTTGTTCCTCTCTTTAGTCCCACATGGGGGAGGCAAGGTGTGTTGCACACCCCCTCCCCCCTTTATAAAGAGAGGCATATTAATTGTTTTAAGATATCTAAAAATACAATTAATGTTGTATACGCCGGCCTGAGTTAATTCTCCGCCCGCTTGTCTCTCTCTCTCCCACATAAGCTATACCGCTGTGCGCCGTCGCACTGCGGGATTCCACCAAAGTTCTACCCCTGCGATCTCAGCTGGATCTGAGTGACCGGGGGTTGTCGGCAAGCACCGTATGTGTGTGAGTACTCGGAGGCGCCACATTTGAGGTGCCAGGGCGACATCGTCTCGCCACCGCTGCAGCCCAGCCGACGCCGCTGCCGTCCCTCCTCCGCGGCGCGCCCTCCTCCTCGGCGCGCCCTACTCCTCGACGCCGCGTCTTCATCAACATCGCTGCGTCATCGTCGCGCCAAGTTCTTCGCGACCTCGAGGTCGGCTACATCGTCTTCGTCGGCAATGCTTGTGCGGGAGCGTAATCCCCGCTATTCGGTGTACAAGAGGTATGTGACCAGTTCCGCCCCATTACCGCATTATTAGATAGATAGATCCTGGCTGGTTTCGGTATTCGTTAGTTAGAAAAATTATTGTTTTCTGCTACGAACCCCTTCATAGCCTCACAGAACTTGTACATGGACTCTAGGCAAGTTGACTCACTCATGCGCAAATATTCATCTACCAGATCACCGGCTACTCCATATGCAAGCATGCGTATAGCTGCCGTGCACTTCTGATAAGATGAGAAACCATACCTACCAGTAGCATCGGGTCTGGCGACGAAGTACTCATCGTATGCCCTCACCCCTTCAAGTATACGCATGAACAAGTTCCGTGACATCCGAAAACAGCGACGAAACTTTTGATCCGGATATGTTGGCTTCGCGGGATGGAAATAGTCCTTCCAAAGTTGGTAGTGACCTTGCTCCCGGTCACGATCCAACGCAGGAGCCCTTCCAATAACCGACCCAACATGCCGAGGCCACTCCGCCTGGTTGAAGTTGTGGACGAGCGTGGTCGCGACCATCGTAATTTCGGAACCGTCCTCCGATTCTTCGTCCGATGTATCGATGAAGGTCTTGTAGAAGAACTCATCGTCACCGTCCATCTAAGCAAAACAAACAAGTTAGAATGAAATTACATCACTTGTTCAACCAAAAAAGGTGGGTTGATTCTCACATACCTTCCGTCGGACACTTTCCGGGCGGTGGACTTCGCGGCCGCCTCCGGTCCAACGGCCGGACGACCTGGGAAGCGGCGGTGGCGGACGCCGGCAACGGCGGCGCAGGGCGGGACTTGCCGCGGTGGAAGAGGCCGAAGAGATAGGGCGGCGGCCGCTGCGAACCAGGCGGCGGCCGATGCGATCCAGGCGGCCGAAGGAAGGAGGAGGAGTGCGGTTTGTTTGGCTGGCAACTGGGCCAGGCGCGGACAAGACGCTGTCCGTTTTCTCCCCCAAATCTGGACCAAACTTAGCCCAGGTTTGGGGCCGAAACCTGTCCGCGCGGACAGTTGTCCCTATGCGCTGGGCCGTTGGAGAGGCTACTCTGTCCAGAAGGACAGATGTGGACAAGCCATGTCCGTATGCGCTAGGCCGTTGGAGGTGACCTAAGGCCCTTGCAGTAGAACTTCCAGCACTACCACTCCCAGAATTGATGTATGTTACGGATGAAGAACCTTGTGAGGGCTGGTCCTATGAATTCATATGAATTCAAGCTGATAGAAGCTGCTCTCTTTCTATCTCCACTACTAATAAAACAGCGAACTTGACTTTCGCTAAAGCCACACACCAAACTGTACATAGGTTAACCTGAGTCCTCCGATCAAAACTCCAGAAACACATCGTACTGTCAACAATTGCCCAATCGTCTGCCATCCTGATCTACGGCTCACAACTAAAGTTCTGCCCGCAGGACTACCCCGCAGAAACAGATGCCCACGATCAATCAAGAAAATAACTGCACGCACGCTCTCCCCTCGCCCTCGATCGATCCTGCTCGGAGACCCGGGCGTCAACGCGGTCGTCGCCCATCCCATGGCGCTGCAATAGCTCTGCTCTCGCGTGTCGACGCCATTCTCTCCTGGTCGCCCCAGTGCTCACGCCGCCTGTCGACGCCGTTCTCGCCAGGTCGCTCCTGTGGTCACGCTGCCTGTCGACGTCGTTCTCTCCCGGTCGCCCCCGTCGCCACGCCATCTTGACGGCAGGAACACCTCCGCCATCCATGCGACCTTTCCTACCTCTTGTGTCCACATTGTCTTCGACATAGTTGCCGCGTTGTACGCAGCCGCGCCATCTCCAAGCACAAGTTGCCATCACGTGCTACCTTCAGCATTCTTCCATCATCGTCCACAACTGAAACTGTCGAAAAGCAGATGCATGATGTCAGCCTAGCTGCGGTGAGTTATTCACAATTTGCAAGCACACGTGTTTAGGAGATCACATGCAAAAAACTTCATCATTGCTTCAACTTATCCCAGTCTTTTTAAATTGCCATGATCGTCTCTGTGCTGATTCCTACGCAGAACATTGGTATACATTTACAAATATGGAAAACAAAAGCCAAAAAACAGATCCCTAAACGCATAAGAAATTTATCATTACGAGTACCTTCATTTGCTTGTGATTTAGTTGCTCCAGTTCTTATTGATGGTAGATTGCCTTTCTGATTATCCAATGCATGGTAGTTTGCCTTTCTGATTGATGTCTGAAAATTGATAACGCAGTACAAGAAGCATCGTATTGCATATGGCATCCTCAAATGGGGTACGGACTCCATTCCAGGAACAAATGGCACCAATTCAGGTATATAAATATATCACTAACTCCTCTTACGCTGTTCATGAGGATCCTAAAGATTTTTGCCTCGCAGGACAAAGACTAGATTCAAAAGAACTGAAGAGACAAAGGGAACGAGAGAGATATGCACGAAACAGAGACGAGATTAATAAAAAGAAGCGTGAGGCCCATCAACTAAAGAATTGTTCACCAGCTAATCTCAAAGGAAAACAGACTACATCTAACACACCAGGTGCCATCTCACCTGGTAAGTGTATTGTTTTTGTTCACCTGATTTGATGCACTAATCTTAACTACCAGAAAGTTTGCCTATCAGTCCTAATAATACGAAAATGTTGATGTAGGAATGCCTACCGTTGTGATGCCGTCCGGTGTGACTACATTGGATGGATCAAACTCATTTCGATTAAACAAGACTACCTCTTCTTCCAAGGAGAATTTGACTAATGATCATTATTATAGCATTGAGTCTACACAGGGATGTGGATTACAAACTCCAGTTCGTACCTTAAATAGCTTGGGTAATGAGGAACACTAGCCCGTCATATCTCATTTTTACTGTGCCAACCCTAATATTCAATTCATATGTACATAACAAAATACTCTGCCAACACTAATTTTCATATTCTATGCACAGAAGATAAACACGCACTCCAAAGGCAGAGGAAAAATTCCTTTCAGTCCAACAAGAGTACCTCTTCTGACAAGGAAATTTTGACTACTGATCATGATTATAGCATTGGGTCTATGCAGGGATGTGGGTCACAAACGCCAGTTCGTACTTTCAAAAGCCTTGGTAATGAGGAACACCAGCTGGTCATATCTCATTTTTACTGTGACAACCCTAATATACATTTCCTACTTACATAAGATATGACTGTGCCAACACTAATTTTCATTTTCTTTTTTCTATGCACAGAAGATAAACAAGCACTCAAACGGCAGAGGGAAAATTCACGATATGAACAGAATAGAGAAGTCATTACCCAACGGCTATGGGAAACGCGTCGTCGAAATGAAAATGCAGCTGACCTTGCCAGTGGAGAAAGGACACAATCTGCTTTTCCAAAGTCAAACACTTTTGCAACAGGATTAAATACCGGGATATTTGCTACAGGGGAATCGGCGGTCATCCAGCTACATCACACACAATCAGGTGAAAGTTCTGTTTCATAGCAGTATATTTTTTGTTCTAGATAAACATCATAATGGGAAGAAATATTTTACCATGATCGTAACTGATCTTGTACGCTCAAACTATATGCAGCCATACCCACAATTGGTGCACAGTCATGTGCTTCGCCACTCAAACAACCAAATGATAGTACCAACAAAAATGAAGACGGTGACTGGCTACGCAGAAATGATACGTACCAGATGCAACAAATTGGAGGTAGAATGAGACCTGCCAACATGCCCAGTGGTAGGCCTTATGGAGAAACATCCGTCCAGAAATATTTAACCTTTTACTGACTGCCACTTGGCCTTACGTTCATCACTGGTACTTACTCTGTTTAATTCAGGTTCAGAGACATTTTCTGGCACGAATCAACCTCAACAGAACCCAGCTAATGATAATAGAGAAGGAATGGGTCCGTCCCCATATGCAGCTGGAAACAATCAAAATCCTACGACTATTTGTAATGAACAGATAGAGGATCCATATGGAATATTTGAGCCAGATGTTCAACAAGCCAATCTTGAAGGTACATTTATACATTGGTGTCCAGACTTAAAATACAAGCCATAAATTTTACCAGCTGTTTTGTTTTACCAAAACTATTGCCTACTAGATTCCTTGGAGCAATTGCAACATGGCGATGCTGCATACCACGAACCTGATGATGAAGCCAGGATGTTTGCCCAACCAGGTACATTATTGCTATCAAAATCTAATGTGATGTGGTATGTTCTATAATTAATGCAAATGTCCCATCTATTCCAGATGTTCATTTTGAAACCGTCCAAGTGGAACGGCAAAATGGTGATGGAACTCACACCAACGATACTCATGACAGGGTTTACATGAACCTCCCGAAAGATCACCAGGTCCTAAGAAAAGTTAGTGACTGCCGCCACTGTGGAGCACTGCGGTTTCAATATGAGGGGCCTGCATTCTGTTGTAGAAAGGGGAAAGTGGGTGTTTTTACTCCAGATGTAAATGAAGAGTTGAAACGGTTGTTCACAAGTCAAGATGATGAGGATGCTAAATATTTCAGAGAGAATATACGGTATTTCAACTCTCACTTCTCATTCACAAGTCTCGGAGTCACCCTTGACCGTCGAGTCAGTACTGCGGCAGGAACCGGTGTATATACATTTCGTGCATGTGGGGGGTTGTACCACGCTCTCGAGTATCTGTTGTCTGCTGAAACTGGCCCTCGACATTTACAACTATATATTTACGATACAGATGAAAACCTGTTGCATAGGGTTAAGAGGTCTCCAAATCTTAGGATTGATCTCATACGGAAGATTCTAGAAATACTAGAGCATAACCCTTATGCTCAAGTTTTTAAGAGCCTTGGCGCTGCGGAGAATCTAGATGAATATAGGATCTCAATAAACACAGATATCTAGCTTGATCAAAGAAGGTACAATGCGCCAACAACTTCTGAGGTGGCAGCAATATGGGTTGAAGGGAACGACCCTCATAATACCTTTGATAGGAGTGTTGTCGTTTATGGAAAAGGAGACCGTCCCCTGTATATTAGAGCATACTATGGCTGCTACGACCCTTTTTCATATCCACTATTCTTCCGACGTGGGGAGACCGACTGGAATCGTAAGATGCCATACATTGAGCCCCCAAATGAAACGACCCAGGATTCAGTGGACAGTTCTACACGTCAGGGAGCCCAATCCTCTCATTTTTGTTCAGGTTTGTTGTTCATTATTGATTTATATACTTGGGTTTACTGATTGTATTTTAAATTTTGTATAATTAAAATGATTTATGATCACGAAGGTTATCTTGTGGTCTTTGGATGTTAAATTTCATGGAGTACTTTACCGAAAATGTTTTGTCCAACACTCTCAAACAGGTATCTTTTGCTTTGTATCATGATTATTTTATGGTGTATCCAACTATGAAAACTAACTATGATTACTATTTAATTTTAGGTTCATATGACACATTTTAGAATAAAATTGGTTGTCATTTTAGTCTAATCGGAATTGGATGGGGAGGGCCAGGAGAGCCTTGCCGGCGGCCAAAAGGAATCGAAAAAACCTTGCGTGGGCTCATGGCTTGCGAGCTTGGGAGGAAGCTGAGAGTGGGGACTAGAAAGCGGGTGTGTCAGTGTGTCTGATGGATTTCCAGCAGGTTGATTTCCATCATCTTTTTTCAAGAAATAGATTGAGAGCGGTGTGGGTTCGTTACCATCCGGTTTTAGAATTGAATAATGATAATATAAGAAAATGTTGATTGTTGATGCGTGAGTAAACCACAATAAGGTGCGGTCTAATCCTCCACCTAAGAAAACAAATAACGTCAGTACCGCGTAGAAATTTTTCATCCAATGGAGGGAGGCAATAATTCATGTCACCCTTAGAAAATTTGCATCCAATGGAATATTGAAACGGTATTAAACTTTTCACTTAAATAAAAGTTTACTTATTTGTTCACTCACTGTGAGTTTTCATATGTAAGCATGTTATGTTTGGTTATTTAGTTTTTAGTCTAATGCATTCATGGTACTATGAGGCATCATCTTTTTACCGATACCCACGATAAAAATTCTCAACCATGCTCATTTGCTACATTTCAAACATGAACTTATATGACAATTTTGTGCTTTCTGGATTTTAAATAATACATGTCAGCCATTGTATGGTGTTCAGACATCAGTACATATTTAGTCACGACATTATTGTTGCGATAAAAAACTCATTGAATTAAAAATGACATTTACAATTTGAATACGTGCGTTGCACGTGCACGGCTACTAGTTCTGAGAAGGATTTGAAGTCTACAAATTTATTCAAGAAATATTAGAAGTTAGATAAAGCATAAATTGTAGACAAATAAACATAGTGTGTACCTTTGGGAGATATAAACAAAAATAAGAAAAAACAAATTGTGCATATAGGAGAATGTGTACCGTATCTTTATCATATATTTTTGAGTTGATGGTTCTGTCGTAGCAGATGATGCTGCAGCTGCCTTCTTCTTTTACAAGTTTACCAGCCCTTGACATCTTTGAAGCATTTGAAATTTTGGATTTTTCATGTGGTTCCCTCCTCCTCTCCCCACTAGGCCTACCAGTACCAGGCATTACGCCGTACATTGACGGAAGTGGCCTTGGCCTGGGAGAGATTGGCCAGCTAGGAATGCCCTCAATTGGCTCCAAGCAATGGTCATATATATCTTTAAAACATTCTATAGTATAGCACTTGGCCTTTGAAGCATTTGAAATTTTGGATTTTTCATGTGGTTCCCTCCTCCTCTCCCCACTAGGCCTACCAGGCATTACGCCGTACATTGACGGAAGTGGCCTTGGCCTGGGAGAGATTGGCCAGCTAGGAATGCCCTCAATTGGCTCCAAGCGTCTATCTTTAAAACATTCTATAGTATAGCACTTGGCAATGTACGTGTCAACACTTTTTTGACATTTAAGACGGTCGTATTCACCATCCGATTAGATAAAATAGAATGTTATTTACATAATTTTAAACTAAGAAAAAAACCTTTTACATACACTATAGAATATGCATGACAGTGCATGAGGGCATGGCAGCCCAGAAAGTTGCCCTCTGCCTGGCGAGAGATTTGTTTGAAACTTTTAAATGTATATAAAAAATTAGCAGGAGCACTAGAGGTCGGATGCAATAAATCTCTACTCGTCTTCGCCAAGATAAAGAGCGGATGGCCCTGAAACAATAACTAGTTGACCGCAGACACACGCGTGGATTAGGGCAGATGTTGGCCGACCTTAGAGCATCTCTACCGGCACCCATCTAATATGTGTCCGGCACCCTTCAATTGAACCCCTTTGGGGGCATCGGACCTGTGTCCGATTATTTTGTAGGCGGGTGCCACAACGACGCCCTCCAAATAAACCCTCTAAGTTTAAAGTTGTTATCACAAACACCTTGTGGGCTTTCTTTTAAACTACGGCGGGAAATTTGAAACAAGTCTAAAACTATCCTAAACGTCCTCCTCCTGCTCGTCGTCGTCGTCCTCCTCCTCCCCTTCCTCGTCGACCGCCATGTTGGAGTGGCCAACCTCGTTGCCGTTCCCCTACGGCTCGGCGTAGAACGACAGAGAGCTAGGCGATGTGTTCGCCACCTGAGCGAGCCAGTGTGTAGCACCCCCGAGAGCCAGGCTAGACAAATCCCAGATCTTCATCTGAGATAAGCCTAACATAGATTTCGAAAGCCAACAGTTGAAAATCGGTAACACAATAGAGACCCTACAACACAAGAAGCAATATGTTAAGCTCTTAACAGAGCGAAGAAGCAAATATCACCAAATAAGGTCACTGACCTGTCAATCACCAATACAACGGAAGGCAAATTATGGTATTAGACATAGCAAAATCAGCAAAAGGCCTAAGAGGCCAGAAAGCATAACGGCGACGTGCCAGTCCATAGATTACAGGCTGCCGTCTGGGAACCCCAACCTACTCGTCGATGTCCTCAAAACACACATGTCCAAATAATTGCGCAAGGCTGAGTACAGGAGGTACTCAACAAGACTTATTTAACCTATTATATATCTGCCCGTTCAGAGAGTATTAATGAATGTCTTTTGCATAAAGCCAGTTTTGTTCTCAAATCGAGGGAGGAGAGAATCTCGCATCAGTAGACTTTTTAAAAGGGATAAGAGAATGAAACACAAGCTTCATCCACATCTTCAATCTCCACTAGATCATCATGAGTTGTACCACCCACCAGAATCACCCCCTCGCTCAACCCGAGGAAGCAATTCTCCCTTAGTTGGCAAGTTTTATATTTAGATTATAATTGTCTATGATCGTCAGACATAAGGTACCAAGTCGTCCATAACCGTGGACACGGCTTTCCGAAAGATTTACCCTGCAGGGGGTGTAACTATCCACACACGCCAACCAACCGATACGCCAGACATTAGCACTCTACCTGGGAGTGCCGGTAGGAGGGTTGGCCACGACCTTTCCCAAGCTTCGCCTATGTCCATGAGCCACAACAGTAGGTCTGACCACCAACGCGCAACGGTCCCTAGTGCGGGTTGCCAGGGTCAACATCTGGACCGCAGCCCTGTTGCCCCAGCCCTAATCCTCTTCAATCCTTTTACCACACACGCAAATGGAAAACTCAAACTAGTGGCTTCACGTAGTAGGCTAGACAAGTTGGGGTCGAGGGGGGTCCAAGTCCAGTGTGGATGCACGATGTCTTGGTTCCAAAGACGAGAACTCAGTTCCTAGGTTGGCAAGAATGGAACAACCCACCACAATCCCTATGTGGCCTCCCATCTAAGCCTTTAGCATATTCAACATATATCTGATCATTCCACGTCATCCTTCACAGCTGATTCATCAACCGGATGGAGTAGAGGGAAGATCTAAGCAGGGCTAAGCATAGCAAACTCTAGCGATGCACCACATGCAACACTCTATACCTCAACTCAAAACAACATTTGAATCGCATGCATAATATCAGAATCAAATACTTTGAAATCTTATATGTGCAGATAAGAGGTTATGCTTGCCTTGCTCTTCGATAACAAGATATAACGCTTTTGGAAATCTTCGGCTTGACTTGATCAAGATAACCAAAATAACTCTTCATGGATTCCACTTGAGTTGATCGTCGATGATCTAGCAAAGGCCTTCGGTGTTGTCGATCTTCACTTCGGATTCGCATTCTACCGCGAAAAACGAAACACCAGAAAAGAAACGGGAAACAACATTCAACCATGGCATCGATGCAATGCGCACAATGTATGCATGACAAGTTAAAGGATTTAAATGCAAACCCTACACATGATATCACATTTTAAATGGAGTTTGGAACAAACCCCATATTTAAAGAAATGGTAAAGTGTTCTTCTATTTTAAACATGATTCAATGTTACTTAAACATGCATGATTTGGACATGATTGAATAGATCTTATTTTTCTGGAAATTTTGATATATTAATCATATTTTTCTGATTTAAAATGAATTAGTTATGAATTTCCAAAGATTAAACAATTTTGATTTGATTCAATTTAAAGCACTTATGAAATTAAAACAATAAATTGGACCCACATGTCAGAATTTTATTAATTTCTGAAAATCATTTTGGAAAAGATTAAATATCTGACAGAGGACCCCACATGTCATAGGTTTAATAATTACATAAAAGAATTTAGAGAAAATAAAAAGAAGTGATGACGTCAGCTGACGTCATCAATGGAGCAGAGGCTCCCTGCTGACCACGGATCGCTCAATCCGAGCTCAAGGGGCGAAGCGACGACGCGCATGAGACGCGCGCAGACGCGGGGAGCCAAAGGAGGGTGGCGCCGCTG
This sequence comes from Poa annua, assembly GCA_026929855.1. NCBI lineage: Eukaryota > Viridiplantae > Streptophyta > Magnoliopsida > Poales > Poaceae > Poa > Poa annua. Next base: position 62,898,810 of record CM049434.1, read on the forward strand.
GCAAATGGTCGACGGAGAGCTCCGGCGACGAGCAACCGCGGCGGTCCGAGAGGCGCACGGCGGCCGGACGCACGGGGGCGAGAGGGAGGTAAGAAGGGGGGTCCAGGAGGACCGTATGCTCACCGGGAAGACGAAGAGAAGGCCGAGGAGGTGAGGGGAGGCTGGATGCGGTCGGAATCCATGGCCCACGGCGGCGGACCGGAGTTGAGGAAGAATCGCACGGGGCGGCCGAATTCGTCGCGACCCGGGCTTACCAGCACGCACGGATCACCGAGGAGGGAGAAGAAAGGACGGCGGAGCCTCGGAGCTCCTCACCGTGGCTCGGGGTTGCCTGCAACGGCGGGAATTGCCGCCGGACCCGAGAGCTAGGGTTTCGGCCGGATAGCAACGAGGAGGAGAAGAAGAATAAATGGCCTAGGTTTCTCCAGAGGCGGCGGGGCTTCTTATACCCGAAGCAGTAGCGGCGGCGGGGATCTTGGCGCACAGCCGCGCGGAGGACGGCATCGGGCGCGACACGGCGGCGGCGTCCTTCTGGCGGAGGAAGAAGAAAGAGAAAGAAAAGAACATTTTTCGGAAAACCCCCTGTAGTTTTTAAGAAATACTGAATCCCTTAAAAAATAGGCCCCTGGTTCAGTAAATGAATATGTTGAGGGCCTTTTTGTAAACATAAAATTGATAGAAAAATACCAGGAGCTTTAGAATTTCACAAGGAAGCCATTGGCAACTTTACATTTTGAAAATTTTGAAACTCATTTAACACATTTAAAAATAGCAAGTGGTTTAGGCCACTTTAGGGTTTTTCTCTTTTATTTTAAAATTCAAATTTTGTGCAACTTTTAAATTAGATGCAAATGATGCTCATGATGCACGAAACAAATCCTAATTACCACTAAGCAAAATTGGGGATGTTACACAGCGCCGCTCCGCCCTGCCTTGCAGCCGCATCCATCCGGTGCAACTTCGCCGCCTCCGAGTGACGGCGCACGTAATACATCCGTCGTCGCGCCTCGCCGTCCATCGCCTTAGCTTCGCGGGCCCGACGGAAGGCGTCGTCGACGTGGGCGCGGTGCGTGTTCTCCACGTCGCTTCGGGCAGCCTGCAACACCTTTCGGCTTGCCCGCGCGGAGTTTAACTCCTCGTGGGCCGCACGTTGGGCGGCCATGAACGAGCCAGACTCGTCCTCCAACCCCGTGACGCCGCGTTGGCGTTGAGCTGCTCGTAGACCTGGAGCTCCGCGTCCATGAAGGCGCGGACTTGCTCCTCCCTCCGGGCGGTCTCCAGGGAAGCCCGAATGACGGCAGTCTCGGCCACTACCGCCGCCTCCTTCAAGCCAGCGCGAACCTGGCGGAACGCCGTCTCGTTGCGCCAATGCACCATGTGGCGAACGAGTTGTACGTCACGACCTGGTCGGGCCAGACCGGAGGGACCTGTTGCACCTCCTGCTGCTGCGCTGCCTCCTCCTCCTCCATGGGCTCCACCGGCTCCTCCTGCCAATGGAAGTCGTCGTCGTCACTGCCACTGCCGTCATCCGGTGACGGCGGGTTGAGGCCACGACTGATGCATGTAAAATGCATACATGAACTTTGCATTGTATTACTTATATTTCAATCATATTTGTATCATATAAGAGTTATATCATTGTTTTATATTGATTTTGGGAATATTTCACAGTTTCCCTATTTTTTTGGAATTAACCCTGTACCGACAGAAAACCCTATTTTCTATATTTTGATGTTTCAGGGACCCAAACAACGTCCAAATGACCTAATATTTCACGGTGAGCATTTTTGGGAAGAAAGAACGAGTAGGAGCCAAGGAAGCGCAAAAGTGGAAGCCTGAGGAAGGAAAGAGGTGGGCCCATGCGGCCAGATTCCTTGGCCATGTGGGGCACCCCCTTTTCCCCCTCGTGGCTCCGATGCCGTTGATCTTCGTCTCCGTGCCTTCCACTTGACCTAAAAACGACTGTAAAAATAGTCCCCCGATGCCTTTCGGAAGAGAGCGCCGCAGAAAACACAAAACCACGAAACAGAGACCTGGAGCTGCAGATTGGAGGGGGAAAACTCCGGCGGGGCGCTGCCGGTGTGGTCTCCATCTTCTCCAACGATTTCTCCACCGTCTCCATGATGAAGAAGGAGTAGTCCACCCCTGGACTATGGGTTTGTGGAAGTAACTTATGTATCTCTCCTCTCTTTGTGCTTCACTAATTAGCATCGTATGAGCTGCCGAACATGATTACGGTCATCTATGTAATACCTTTGTCGTGGATCTTTTTATGAGTTGATATATGTTTGAGATTGCAATAGTTTTGTTTCAGTTTTGAAAGTAGATGCATAATATGTACCCCGTTCTTGTTTATGTGTTCTGATCCAACATATGCATGAGGGCGTGTGAGGGGGAACATGTGCATTAGTTGGAAAACGGGGAGTTGCTAGTGCGGTGAACGTGAGAGAAAGTTCCGCGATCCACTTGGGTGTTTTACCTTACTTTGTTGCCTCACTAGGGATAAACAAAAATACCTTGGTACCGGGGATGTTGGGCATGACCATTGCCACTTCTCCATGACTAGATCTAGCATGTTCTTATTTTAACTTCATGTCATAGAACTTAAATCTATACTCTGATCTATCTTATTTACTAGGGTTATTGATTTAGTTCGCATCTTCGTGGAGTATAAGAGAGATTAATAACCAAAAGATCTATATGTTAGGACGTGATGCTCATTGCTACGTGTGCTGAGCGCTAAGTTGACGAGGGAGTATGATGCGGTGTTCCTTCCTCCTTCTCCAGCAATGGCGCCAGAAAAAGTCTTGATGGCTGCTTGATGACCCATAAGTATAGGGGATCGCAACAGTCTTCGAGGGAAGTAAAACCCAAATTTATTGATTCGACACAAGGGGAGCCAAAGAATATTTATAAGCCTTAACAGATTAATTGTCAGTTCAGCTGCACCTGTAAATAGACTTGCTCGACAGAGATTATTAGTAGCAATAGCTTTATACCAGTAGAGAAATAATAGCAGCAGTAAAATACAGACAGCAGCAGTGGTTGTAGTAGACAGCAGGATTAAAATAATGTAGGCATAGGGACGGATGAACGGGCGTTGCTTGGATAAGATAATTCATATAATAATCAAGACATTGGCATTTGCAGATAAATATGATAAAGCATCCAAATACTAAGTAACCATAGGCATGTGTTCCGTATTTATTCGTGCGTGCTCGCAATGAGAAACTTGCACAACATCTTTTGTCCTACTAGCCCGTTTACAGCGGGGTCTCAAGGGAAACTACTGTTAATTAAGGTACTCCTTTTAATAAAGTACCGGAGCAAAGCATTTACATTCCGTGAACACATGTGATCGTCACATCATAGCCATCCCCTCCGGTTGTCTCAATTATTGACACTTTGGGGCCTTGGGTTCCGGACAATAATATGTGTATACAACTTGCAGGTATGATCTAAAACAATGGTTATCCTCATAATTCAATAACATGTTCAGATCTGAAATCATGGCACTCGGGCCCTACTGACAAGCATTAAGCATAACAAGTTGCAACAATGACATAAAGTACTAACAACGGATACTAGGCACCATGCCCTAATGATCTTACAACTATTACATGAACGGTCTCATCCAATCCCTACCATCCCCTTCGGCCTACATCGGGGAATTACTCACACATGGATGGGGGAATCATGGATGGTTGATGGAGAGGTGGTGGCGATGACGATGGCGAAGATCTCCTTTGAATCCCTGTCCCGGTAGGGTGCCAGAACAGGAACTTCTGGTCCCCGAATTGAGTTTCGAGGAGGCGGCGGCGCTCGGGTGTGTTTTCTGGGAAAAGTGATGAACCCCCCGACGTTTCTAGGTCAGAAGGCTTAAGTAGTCCAAAGGGGAACCCCCCGAATTCAGGTAACAACGGAGTGCGATAAAAGAAACTTTAACGAACACATTTGCCCCATATGATGTAAATATTCTCGTTATCTGACCAAATGCTTAGGCTATTCATAATAAGATGTATGCAAATAATGTCACCTAATAGTTATGTAAACTATGAAAAGATACCAACATGCTAATAATAAACAACATGAAACATATCAATTTGCAGGATTGCAATGCTCATAAGAAGACATGATAAGGTGGTATCTCGCTTGCCCGAATTTGGACAGCAGAACATAAATGCCCGGGCACCTCTGAAGTTCAAAGGAAGACTAGAAATAAAGATATCAAAGATAAAAGCATCAAAGTTATACCACAGTTAACCGCATTCTGGGACAAGCACATGTCGTAGCAGTGGAACATGGGGTTCCCCTAGCGCTGCCCAAGTGGGTCCACCGCCTGTGGGCCCAGTACGAAGATGGACAAGGCCAAGACTCACCGCAAGACATGGCGGGTGCGCTCGTACCAAGCAAGACCTTCCGGGTACCCAGGACTCCCGGGTTCCCTGCACCCCCGGATGGAGCCGAAGACCTCGAGAGCGCGAGTCCCCGGCAGGGCCGGGCTCCCTCTCGGGTACAAGACCGTACAAGGAGAAGATAAGGCTTCTACCACCTTCTAGAGGATGGTAGAAGCCCCCAGAAGACTTGGGAACCAAGGCGCGGGCAGGGGACACAACCTACCCGCTGTCAGTCCCTGTCCGCCGCTCTCCCTAAAGGTGGCAGAGGATCCCACCAACCCGGTGACCGATACTTGGAGGAGAAGAGGCCACGTCGCCGTCTCCACCACGGAGAGGGGTTGCTTCCCGCCAAGACCCCCTGACGCTCCTCGCATGACCTCTGTGGTATCCCCTTTCTCTATAGAAGGAGGACTAAGGGTATGGACGAAAGGAGGGACAAGGTGAACTCAAGACTAAGCTAGTCTAGGGTAGGAAGAGAAGGAAGGTGATCTCCTCCGGGTAAGGATCTGTCCTTCTCCTTCCTCTAGCCGAGAACCCTGCCGGGTACCTCGCCGGAGCACACCATTGTAGCCACGCCATGTTTCGTCCATCTATCCAGACATGCAGGAGTAGGGCTGTTAGGCTTCGGGCGGTCTGAACCTGGGTAGATCGATGTGTGCTTTCCTTGTTTGCCTACCACGTCGAGATCGGAGAGTGAGTGAGGAGCTCGCCGGCGATCGTCCCCCGGGAGACATTTTCAGCCTTCTTGACGCCCCTACCAAATCTACAAAGGGGGTGTCTCGCACCCCCGGTGTCCATCCTTCGAGACACGACATCTGGCGCGCCAGGTAGGAGGCGCAAGCGCTGATCTCGTCTCCCCCTCACGCACTCGAGCTTCCACTGACCTCCACGCCACGGGCGGAGAGCGCGTGGACGCACCACCCCCGCCGCCTACGGAGAAGGCGGTGCAGGGCGGCGTAGATGGATTCAACCGCGTTCCTGGCGGCGGATCCAAGGAGGTTGCGCCACCCCGTACCTCGTTCCAGACTCCTCCCATTCTCTCGGGAGAGAAGAGCGTCGACAACGGGGCCACCAAGAACCAAGTCACGGGATGTACTCCTTCATCCAAGAGCAAGTCCTTCACGAACTCGTCCCTGGACGCTCAAGCTCGTCACGACGCCTTGGTGGCCGCCAGGGCGTTGATGCAGTTTCCACCAAGCGCCTCCGACCCCAAGGTATATCAGGCTTGGAGGGCACGCGTGGAAAAGCTCCTCGACTACGCCGACGGCGGGCCAATCCCCGCAGCCACTCAGGGTACCACCGTCGACGACCTTGGAGCCACGACCAGCAGAACGCGCGAACCGCGGGCACGGCCCCGCGGAGAGCGCACCGCTTAGACGGAACCTCCCCGAGCTGTCCCGACTAGGGCCGACCGGCCACCCCGAGACCAAGATAAGGCCATCTCCGTTGGGTCTTCAACCTCACAGGCGTATGATCTTCGCCACGACCTCAACAATCGCCAGCGCGAGGACATGCGCACTCGCATCGAACGCCGCCGAGAACGTCACCGCCAGGAAGATCGCGACGACGACCTTGCCGAAAGCTGTAACGCCCTCGCTCCCGATTTCCGTCGCTTCGACTGGCCCAAGAAGTTCAAGATCGACGTCCTCCGCTTCGACGGCACCACCAACCCCCGGGACTTTCTGCAGATCTACTCCCTCGCTACGATGGTTGCCGGGGCCGACGAGATCATGATGGCCAACTGGTTCCCGTTGGCCCGGAAGGGGGATGCCCAGACTTGACTCCTCAACCTCCCAAAGTGCTCCATCTGATCTTGGCGAGCACTGAAGGAGCAGTTCCTGGGGGCGTTCCAAGGGGGATACGAGCCTCCGGGTACCCCAAGAGACTTGTACAACTTCAAGCAGCTTCCGGGCGAAACCCTCCGCAAGTACGTCCAGCGCTTCAGTCACAAGATGAACACCATCCCATGCATCAAAGACGAGGTGGTGATCCAGTCCTTCAGCGCCAACGTCCGCAACCCTCGGATGCAAGAGAAGCTAAGCATCCATCACGTGGAGACCACCCGCAAGCTCTGGGAGCTCGCGGACCGCTGCGCGCGGGCGGAAGAAGGCGTGAGGGAAAGTGAACCTGAGGACAAATCTGCAGCGGCCAAGAGCAAGAAGCGGGATGTGGGAACGGACAAGCGCATCTTCATCGCCGAGCCACTCACGAAGAGGGTCAAGCCCGCAGAAGCGGAGGAGGAAGACGAAGAGCCGTGGTGTCACATACACCCTGACGGCAACCATCCGCTCAAGGACTGTTGTGCTCTCCGAGGTCTCGCTCTACGGGAGCATCGCCGGACTAACGGGGTCGGGCCGGGCGGCTGCTTCAACTGCGCCCTCGCCGGGCACATAGCTCGCGAATGCCCTACATGTCGCCAAAGAGGAGGCGGCCGTGGCTGGCATCGTGGCGGTGGCCGCGGAGGCCGAGGAGGATGACGCGGCGGACAAGGCGGGCGAGAACAACACAACCAGGCGGTTGCTCAAGGCAACAACGGAGAGGCCCTCGCCGTTCCGGGTAACGGTGGGCCGTTCCAATAGGTTGCCGGGGTCGTCGGTTGTATTCATGGAGGATCCTCTCTGCCTCCATCCAACAACGCTGTCAAGAGGCTGGTGCGGGAGCTCAACGCGGTAGTTTCAGCTCCGCCAAAGCCCCTGGACTGGTCCCACCAGGTCATCACCTTTGACCCGGAGGATCATCCTTCCAGCAATGCAGGGTTGGGACACTACCCATGATCGTGTCCCCGATCGTTCACAATTTCAAGGTCACCAAGATGCTGGTCGACGGAGGTTCCAGCCTCAACCTGCTGACGGCCAGGGCGCTGACCGCCCTGCGAGTTCCATTCTCTCGCCTCACCGACACGGGCCTCTTCCAAGGCGTGAATGGGAGCGTCACTCGGCCCCTCGGGAAGATCACTCTTCCGGTTCCCTTCGGCGACCACAAGAACTTCCGCACGGAGGACATCGTCTTCGACGTCGCCGACACTCCGCTCCCGTACAACGGCATACTCGGCCGGCCCGCTCTTGCCAAGTTCATGGCCGTCTCCCAGTTCGCCTATAACGTGCTGAAGATCCCCGCACCGCATGGCGTGATCAAGATCAAGGCCGACACAGACGACGCCATCTTCTGTGTTCAGAAGCTGAACCAGACGGTGGCGGCGACATCTGGTGTCCACCAAGAAGTTATGGAAGAAGATCTCGGTGCATTCCCCAGGGAAGGAGTTGATCCCGGGGGCTCGACATCAACTTCCAGAAAGAAGGCACCGTTCCATGGCGACCCACTGATGGCCAAGAAGGTGGCCCTGACTGGTGATGGAGTCCGCTCCATTACCATCGGTGCCCGCTTCACGGACAAATAGGAAAGTGTGCTCGTTGCCTTTCTTCGGGAGAACTCCGATGTCTTCGCGTGGGATGCATCGGAGATACCCGACGTACCAAGGGAGGTGATAGAGCACAAATTGGCGGTCAGCGCGGGCGCGCGACCCGTTAAGCAAGTTCTCCGGAACCAGAGCAAACAGAAGCTGGAGTTCATCATCGCCGAAGTCGACAAGTTGTTGGAAGCCGGCGTCATCCGTTCGGCTCCTCATCCTCTTTGGGTGGCGAACCCGGTGGTAGTTCCAAAGCCCCTGACGCTCAAGTGGCGTCTCTGCATCGACTTCACCGACCTAAATAAGGCCTGCCCAAAGGATCCATTCCCCCTGCCGTGTATCGATCAGATCGTGGATTCCACAGCGGGGTGCGAGCGGTTGTGCTTCTTGGATGCCTTCTCCGGGTACCATCAGATCCTGATGTCCATCGAAGATCAAGAAAAGACGGCCTTCATCACTCCCAAGGGCTGCTACTGCTACACCCGAATGCCTTTTGGCCTCCGGAACGCCAGCGCTACCTTCCAACGCGCGATGCAGGCGTGCCTTGGGCCACAGCTGGGTCGCAACGTCGAAGCGTACATTGACGACATCGTGGTCAAGACTCGGTACCAGGACTCACTAATTCAAGATCTCCACGAGACGTTCGAGAATCTCCGCCGGGTCAACTTCAAGCTCAACCCCGAAAAAAGCGTTTTCGGGGTTCCATCAGGCAATTTGATAGGTTTCTTGGTTTCCCATCAGGGAATCGAGGCTAATCCAGACAAGATCAAGGCGATCGATCGCATGGAAGCGCCGCGGCGGATCAAGGATGTGTAGCGCCTCAACGGGTGCATCACCGCACTCGGGCACTTCATCTCAAGGCTAGGAGAACGAGCTCTTCCATTCTTGAAGTTGCTCAAGAAGGAGGGCCCCGTTGACTGCTCCCCTGAGGCTGAGGAAGCCCATCAGTCTCTCAAGAACTACCTCGCCTCTCCACCAATCTTGGTGGCCCCCGCGGCGAATGAGCCTTTGCTGCTGTACATCGCTGCCACCAACCAGGTGGTGAGCGCGGTGTTGGTAGTAGAGCGCAATGCTCCCCCAAGGAAGCGAAGCAACGTCAAGAGCAAGCGACTCGGGGACACACTCCCGGGTCCGCATTGCAAGAAGAAGGCGCCGGGACTGCCCGGGTCCCAGGATCTGCGGACGACGAAGGTACCGGGGTGCTGGGTGCTGAGCAGCAACCAGCCGAGGACGTTGACTCCGTGGAGGAAGAGGCGAAACCCATTCATGAAGCACCCACCCGCAAAGCGCAGTACCCGATCTACTTCATCAGTTCGGTCCTGCGCGATGCGCGTGAACGCTACCCCATGATGCAGAAGCTGCTGCTAGCGATCCTCATCGCCTCATGCAAGCCGAGGCCTTACTTTGAGGGTCACCCAATCACCGTGGTCTCGAAGTACAATCTGAGAAGCCCTCTGGAGAACCCACTCGCCACAGGACACATCTCGTGGTGGGCCATGGAGCTTCAAGGATTTGGCCTCAAATTTGAACACACAGTCAACATCAAGAGCCAGGCGCTAGCGGACTTGACCGCAGAATGGACCGAGACGGCGTTCGAAGACCCGGAAGAGGAAACCTGCCTCCCCGGGAAGGAAGACCCCAGCACCTGGACCATGCACTTCGACGGTTCTTATTACAAGAATCAAGGAGGAGCCGGGGTGGTCCTGACATCTCCGACTAGCGACCGCCTGAAGTACGTCGTCCAGATGCACTTCCGCGGCGGCATCTCCAACAATACGATGGAGTACGAGGGCCTGCTGACGGGGCTCCGTGCGGCCATCAGCCTCGGCATCAGGAAAATCATCGTCAAGGGTGACTCTCAGCTGGTCATCAAGCAAGTGAACAAAGAGTACGTGTGCCCGCAAATGGCGCCGTACGTCGAGGAGGTGCCGAAGTTGCAGCGACGCTTCAACAGCTTCAGGGCTGCGTACATCTCGCGGGTGGACAACACGGTCGCGGACGAACTCTCGCGGCTGGCTTCCCAACGGGAGCCTATCCCTCCCGGGATCTACATCGAGGTACTCAAGCAACCGTCGGTGCCTTTCGACCGAGTCAAGACAAGTCCGGCTGCGACGCGGGGGCTGGTGACCTGTCTGCCCCGGCAGATAAGGATACTAGCCCTGGAGATCAAGACCTGGTGGCACCTGCGACGGAGGAAGCTTCGCTTCCCTCCTGTCAAACGGTGCTCCCAGTGGAGAGAAGCTGCCCACCTTGGGCCCCGGACATCGTCAAGTACATGACCGAGCATGCCCTTCCGGGTAACGACCATGAAACCGAGCAGGTGTCCCGCCAAGCCACGCTCTATGTTCTGATCGACGGGGAGCTCTACAGGCGGCGTGACAATGGAGTCAAACTCCGTTGCATTCCGCAAGAACAAGGCTAGGTGCTGATAAGGGACATACACGAAGGCACATGTTCCAGCCATGTCGCCTCAAGATCACTGGCGGGGAAAGTATTTCGTCATGGGTTCTACTGGCCAACAGTTCTCCACGACGCCGAGCAGATCGTCAATACATGTGAAGCTTGCCAGCACTACGCAAAGGACATCCATCAGCCAGCACAAGCTCAGTAGCCTATTCCAATCTCTTGGCCGTTCGCGGTCTGGGGGCTGGACATTGTGGGCAAGATCCCGAGATCTGTCGGGGGACATGAGTACCATTTCGTCGCCATCGACAAGTTCACGAAGTGGGTGGAAGTAGTGCCAGTACCGAAGCAGACGGCCCAAGCCGCTATCAAGTTCATTGAGGGGATCGTGTTCAGATACGGAGTACCCAATAGGATCATCACTGACAACGGCTCCCAGTTCACCAGCCGAGTTTTCCTCAACTTCTGCGAAGAGATGGGCATCAAGGTGTGCTTCGCCTCGGTGTCCTACCCAAGGTGTAACGGACAAGTGGAGCGAGCCAACGCAGAAGTACTAATTGGTCTGAAAACCAAGGCGTTTGACAAACAAGAAGACCGGGGCAAGAACCGGATCGAGCACCTACCAAGCATCCTATGGTCACTCGGGACCACACCCAGCAGAGCCACGGGAGAAACACCTTTCTTCCTCTTCTATGGAGCAGAAGCGGTCCTGCCAACTGAACTCAAGCACGGATCCCCCCGGGTACTTGCCTATGATGAAGAGGCACAAATGGAGAGGAGGATTGATGACATCAATTTTCTGGAAGAAGTGCGGTTTCGAGCATCTCTAAGATCCGCTCGTTACCAGCAAGCGCTCAGGCGCTATCATGGCCGCCATATGCGAGCAAGAGCATTGGAGCCAGGAGACCTGGTCCTCTAGAAGAAGCAAAAGCATGATGGCATAAACAAAATGTCATCGAAGTGGGAAGGTCCGTATCGGGTCACACATACCCTGAGGCCTGGAGCAGTCTACCTGGAGGATGAGAAGGGTAGGCCGGAGGGCAACGCCTGGAACATCGAGAATCTCCGGAAGTTCTACCCCTGACTACAAACACGAATCGCAAAATAGTTATGGTCGACTATGCACGCCCTGGGGGCTAGTGTTGTGTAGAAGGGTGTAAGAATCGTCGCCCAGAAATAAAAGATAAGTTTCCAATTCCGTGAGCCTCAATTTCTGTCGTAAAATCATTTTTCCGTAGCAACCCGTAAGCAGGGGCTGGTATGTGCCGGTGGCTGACATTGGGACGAGCGCGAGCGCCTATCATCGGGGCTGCCTGCCTAATCAGCCGTGCTGCCGCAGAAAGGAGTGATTGGGCAATGACTTCCACCCATGGCCCACGAGCATGGAGTCGTCGGCGGCGGGCTCCGTCCAAACCCAGCAGGGGTCGTTGGGGCAGCCGTCAACCTGCAGCCAGAAGCCGGACGGCCTGCCTTCCGCCATGGCCATCGCGAAGGAATCCGGAAGGCGCAAGTGACCGCGGAGCTGGCGGTCTAGATCCACCATGAACTCGAACGGGGCGAATCCTGTGTGGGCTGAGCTCCTCGGAGGAGAGGAAGCCCACCCACGACCATCGCGGCCGCCGCGGCCACCTCGACTTCCTCTTCCTCGACCTCGGCACCCGCCGCGACCACGGACAGACGGTCCTTCTCTCGCCGCGGCTTGAACGGTGTGCGCATGTCCTCGTCCCCGCTTCGCCGGCGCCATTACGACAATTGTGCTGGGTGGATTGAGAGGCAGGAAAGCAAAGAAGATGGGTGGGGACTAAGGAGTCCGCCCCGGCTTTTATAGCGCGAGCTCCTCCCCCCACGCCGGAATCCTCGGTCTCTCCGTTACCAAGAACTGTGGAGGCCAGCGCAGTTATTCCCGCAAGTGGAATAACTCCTAGAAGACCAGGCGCCGGACCCACTTTGACTTCTTTGGTCATAGCCCCGGCAGCCTCAGAAGACCGAAGCCGTCGGGACCATGCCCGGGGGCTACTATCGCAGCAGTGGAACATGGGGTTTCCCTAGCGCTGCCCAAGTGGGTCCACCGCCTGTGGGCCCAGCACGAAGATGGACAAGGCCAAGACTCACCGCAAGACTTGGCGGGTGCGCTCGCACCAAGCAAGACCTTCCGGGTCCCCAGGACCCCCGGGTTCCCTGCACCCCCGGATGGAGCCGAAGACCCCGAGAGCGTGAGTCCCCGGCAGGGCCGGGCTCCCTCTCGGGTACAAGACCGTACAAGGAGAATATAAGGCTTCTACCACCTTCCAGAGGATGGTAGAAGCCCCCAGAAGACTTGGGAACCAAGGCGCGGGCAGGGGACACCACCTACTCGGTGTCAGCCCCTGTCCGCCGCTTTCCCTAAAGGTGGCAGAGGATCCCACCAACCCGGTGACCGATACTTGGAGGAGAAGAGGCCACGTCGCCGTCTCCACGACGGAGAGGGGTTGCTTCCCGCCAAGACCCCCTCACGCTCCTCACATGACCTCTGTGGTATCCCCTTTCTCTATAAAAGGAGGACCAAGGGCATGGAGGAAAGGAGGGACAAGGTGAACTCAAGACTAAGCTAGTCTAGGGCAGGAAGAGAAGGAAGGTGATCTCCTCCGGGCAAGGATCTGTCCTTCTCCTTCCTCTAGCCGAGAACCCTGCCGGGTACCTCACCGGAGCACACCATCGTAGGCACGCCATGTTTCGTCCATCTATCCAGACATGCAGGAGTAGGGCTGTTAGCCTTCGGGCGGCCTGAACCTAGGTAGATCGTTGATGGCTCCCAAGTGCAGGAGATCAATTGTAGTACCTTTTGAATAGAAAAGGTTGTCGAACCCACATGGAGCTGAAGGTATTGGTTAGTAAGAATGATAGATAAAACAATGAAAGATGCAAGTGTTTTGGGGGTTTTTGGTTGTATGATTCCAAATAAAGTATATAATAACAGTTGAAAGCTCTCAATGAGAGAAAAGCCCAATCCTCTATGTGGCAAGAGGACAAGCTCAAGTGCTGTGTGTCTTATATTTGGAAAACGTTCCTGAGGGCGGCATGGATATAACTAGGCATATAGATTTATTAAACAACACGTTGAATATCTAGTCAAGTTTTAATCTTGTTTAGGACGGAGCCACAACTTAGGTAAAGCTAAACAAATAAACTAAACCCTCTTATAATGGATCAGGTGGCTAAGTAAATGACTGCACAAGAATTATTAAGACATAATGTCCCACCATAGCATTACACTCTAAGGTCCCCGATATTAATACCCCATAATAATAACTTCATGACTCATTCTCAGGTTTCTTGTCCTCCCAAGTCTTCCTCATTTCATTATACTACGGTGTTCTCCTATGAGCCCATATAGGTGAAGTGTTGTGCAGTCGAAGTTCGCACAACACCATCATAGAATCACATAAAAAGATAAACACTAGACAAAATACCAACACATGTCATATATAAATCATTGCCAATTCATCCTATGCCCTCAGGAACATACGGGAACTACTCACAACGTGCAAACATGATCATATTCAGTGGCATAGGTGGTACAACACAATCTGAAAATATAACTTCACCACCAAATAATGGCAAGTGCTCAATTACAAACATGAATAGTAGCACAAAACAAGTATCTAGGGTATAGCAACTCTCAAACTACGAGGGGAACGGAGTGGATCACAGAGATGATGATGAAGATGGTGCTGGTCTTGGTGATGGTGATGATGGAGAGGCCTCCTCCCATGCCAATGAGGAGAGGTGATGACGGTGACGATAATTTCCCCCTTCTCCGGAGCTCAGTAGCAACAGAATCTGACCCCCCTCGGAGGGAATCAGGAGTTTCCCCGCCGCCGTGGCCTCGAATCGTCTGGGGGAAAATTAGGGCGTAGGTTTTCGGAGGAGACGGAGGTCGTGGTAAAAAGCCCCAGGCGAGGAAGTGCCCGAGGCTCCACTTAGTGGGCCCCACGCGGCCAAGGAATCTGGCCGCGTGGGCCCCCCTCTTTTGGGCCTCGTGGCTCTTCCCTCTTCGATCTTTTGCCCCCTCTGGTTCTCCTGATGCAAAAACTGTTGTGCAACTTTCCGTTTTTCAATTGGGTTCCTGTAACTCCTGCAACAATAAAAACAAGAAAAGGGGGGTTTTCTGCCTCCCAAATATTAAATACCAAAAATAGGGACTTTGTATGAAAGTCCCCAAAATCATCTAAAACATGTAAAACATTGATATAATAGTTCCAATAACATTCTAATATGATGATATAAGTTGTATAAATGATGATATAAGATGCACGTATCAATCGCTTTGTGCTTTCCTTGTTTGCCTACCACATCGAGATCGGAGAGTGAGTGAGGAGCTCGACGGCGATCGTCCCCCGGGAGACGTTTTCTGCCTCCTTCGCACCCCTACCGATTCTACAAAGGGGGTGTCTCGCACCTCCGGTGTCCGTCCTTTGAGACACGACAGCACATTACACTAAGAATGACAACTATGCTCTCGAGAAAGTGCTCAAAAAAAGGATGGTGACTCAAAATAAAAATAAAAGATTGGCCCTTCGCGGAGGGAAGCAGGGATTTAACATGTGCTAGAGCTTTTCATTGTTTTGAAAACGGAAGCAAAATTGTTTTTGAGCGGTGGTTGTTCCGTCAACGAATGGCAATAGAGTTCCTGTTATCTTCCATACTAAACAAGTTGAGAGCGGTTCCGAGATATTTTAATATTAGGCATTTATAGCATGGACTTTTTATGTATAATGTGACATTGATACGTGCATTTTATATCATCATTTATATAACTCATATTATCATATTAGGATGTTATTGGCATCATTATATCATTGTTTTTACATGTTTTAGATGATTTAGCGGACTTTCATACAAAGTACCTGGTATTTAATATCTGGGAGGCAGAAAACCTTATTTTTCTTGTTTTTATTGTTTCGGGAGCTACAGGAACCCAAATGGAAAAAGGAAAATTACACAGCTGGTTTTTCATCGGGAGAACACCAGAGGGAAGAAGATCGAAGAGGGAAGAGCCACAAGGCCCAAAAGAGGGGGGCCCACGCGGCCAGATGCTTTGGCCGCGTGGGGCCCACCAAATGGAGCCTCGGGCACTTCCTCGCTTGGGGCTTTTTATCACGACGTGCGTCTTCCCCGAAAACCTACGAACTAATTTTTCTCCAGACCATCCGAGGCCGCGGCGGCGGCGAAACTCCTGATTCCCTCCGAGGGGGGTCAGATCCTGCTGCTCCGGAGCTCCAGAAAAGGGGGAAATCATCGTCACCGTCATCACCTCTCCTCCTTGGCGTGGGAGGAGGCCTCTCCATCATCACCATCACCAAGACCAGCACCATCTCCATCATCATCTCCGTGATCCACTCCGTTCCGCTCGTAGTTTGAGAGTTGCTATACCCTAGATACTTGTTTTGTGCTATTATTCATGTTTGTGATTGAGCACTTGTCATTATTTGGAGGTGAAGTTATATTTTCAGATTGTGTTGTACCACTTATGCCACTGAATATGATCATGTTTGCACGTTGTGAGTAGTTCCCGTATGTTCTTGAGGGCATAGGATGAATTGGCAATGATTTATATATGACATGTGTTGGTATTTTGTCTAGAGTTTATCTTATTATGTTATTCTATGATGGTTTTGTTCGAACGTCGACTGCACAACACTTCACCTATATGGGCTCATAGGAGAACACCGTAGTATAATGAAATGAGGAAGACTAGGGAGGAAAAGAAACCTAAGACCGAGTCATGAATTTATTACTATGGGGTATTAATATCGGGGACCTTAGAGTGTAATGCTATGGTGGGACTTTATGTCTTAATAATTCTTGTGCAGTCATTTACTTGGCCACATGATCCATCATAAGAGGGTTTAGTTCATTTATTTAGCTTTACCTAAAATGTGGCTCCGTCCTAAGAAGATTAAAACTTGACAAGATATTCAACGTGTTGTTTAATAAATCTATTTGCCTAGCTATATCCATGCCGCCCTAGTGAACATTTTCCTAATATGAGACACACATCACTTGAGCCTTTCCTCTTGCCACATAGAGGATTGGGCTTTTCTCTCATTGAGAGCTTCCAGCTGTTACTATTTACTTTCTGCATTTTTACTTATATTGCAACCATACAACCAAAAATCTCAAAAACACTTGCATCTTTCATTGTTTTATTTATCATTCTTGCTAACCAATACCTTCAGCTCCTCGTGGGTTCAACAACCTTTTCTATTCGAAAGGTACTACAATTGATCTCCTGCACTTGGGAGTCATCAGACACTCCTCCCAACCTTTGCTCACACAAGCCATGGCTAACCGAATCCTCGGGTGCCTACCAAACAATCACATACCATGGAGGAGTGTCTATTTTATTTTATTTATTATCTTTTGATGATATATTTGTCTAACCAGCTTTCAGCAAAATTAATGACAAGCAGATGAACCATGCAAGTCCAGGGTTACTTAATTAGTATGGAAGATAACAAGCCCAACTACTACTTCCTCATGAGCTAAAACAATGTCACAAAATGCGAAGTGTTTTGAAGGTTTTAAATGCAGCACATGCAAATTTACTTGAATTGTTTGAAATGCCATGCATAGGTATTTATAGTGGACTCTTTGGAATAACTTGATTTTCAGGGAGGTAGAAGCACGAGCGATCATTCCCGCTCAGTGCAAGTGAAGGCTAGCAATAGACTGGGAAGCGACAATCAAGAGAGAAATAACCGTCATAATCATGCTTGCCACAAAATAAAGTTAACGGAGGCATAAAAGTGATACTAGAACTCTGAGGCAAAGTAAATCATCAAGGCTTAATTGACTTTTTGTTTTCAGTCATATGCATACGTGAGCATGTGCCAAGTCAATTCAAATGAATTATTCAGAGGAGGATACCACAATGTCATACCCTTTTATGAACAAAACAATGCAAGCAAATATCTATAAAACATGCTACCCACTATTAACAAGTTGGAAATGATCATAAGAGAACATGAACTAGTAAGCATCCATTAATCGACATATACCTTACGTGAACCAACTAAGCATGTTCACATGAACGAGTATATGTACAAAAATGAAAACAAATAAAGTTCATACCAGCCCCTTACCCCAACTCAAATTGTCGTAAATCGTCATTATTGCTCTTTCACTTGTGTGCTCGAATAATATGAAATGATAAACAAGCTCCACTGGAGTCATGGAAGGCTGTTGAACCCTGCAACAAACTATACAAAACCGAAAAGAAACAACAAATATTTTTGGGTTTTCGAATTTTAAGACAAGAGCAAAAAGAAACAAGCAATAAAGCAAAATATTTTTGGGTTTTTGATTATCTAACCGAAATTAAAAAGTAAGCAAACTAATACTAGCAACTTAAATAAACTAGCAAAGAGAAACAACAGAAATATTTTTGGTCTTTTTGGGTTTTGAAAAGTAAAACAGAACAAGGAACAACAAAAAGAAAGAAAATAGAAACATGGATATACAAAGCATCGACAAATAATGATATGTAGATGAGTGAGTTATCGGTATACCTCCCACCAAGCTTAGGGTTTTGGCCTAAGTGGAGATCAATCCCACGGGGCCCAAGAAGTGGCGCCTCCAAAATATGACGAAGATGGATCCTCGCCCTGATACGAGCTCGAGGACGCACCGGTGTAGTGCGTGGTGTAGTCCTCCGCGGGCGTCCTGTCCTCGGAGTCGTGCTGCCCGTGGAAACCCAACAGACTCAGCTGCTCGTCCAACTCCACCATCGAGCGCGACTACGGTCTCCTGTCAATACTGACGAAACTGGGCTGCGGCAAAGGAACTTTCCTCTCGTCCCTGTCAGTAAATAAAACTCTGTAAACAAGCCTTCCTTCACGAGAGTTAGTAGTAACAAATTGATGATCTTTCATCACAGCAAGGTCGAGCCTGTAAGGGGTTAGTAATTCATCACTAGGATCAATAGGAAGGTTCCAATGTGTAATAATACGTGAGGCAATAATCCCTACATAAATGGGTCCCTTAGCAGCTAAGCGACGAGCAATGAGAGTACCAAGATTATAACTATTGTTATCATTAAAGGCAGCAGCAAGAAAAGCAAGATGATAGTTAGAAATGTTGCTAGTGTTCTCCCTACCAAGAATGCTAGTAGCAATATAGTATGTAAAATATCTAATAGCAGGGAGCTGGATGTTCCTTATCTTGCCACGTTGGGCTATGCGGTCATCGTCATTTGTCACCCCCCGGTAAAGCTGCATCAAATCGGCAGGGTGCCCTTGAATCTTCCTCGCTGTCCCAGACGGTGCAATACCTATCACACTGCAAAAATCTCGCAAAGTCATGGTAACAGGCCTATCATAGATTCTAAATGAAACAGATGGCCTGAAAGACGAGTTGTTAAAAGTGAAACTCTCAACAAAAGTTTTGGTAAGCATGATGTATTGAGGACTCTCATCCTCCATATATGTAATCAAACCAACCCTCTGCACAAGGAGTCAGAAATCATTAAGTATCCCTGCATCACGCATAAAGTCAGTGCATGGGAAGGAAGATGGGTTTGGAATTCCATCATCTCTCTCATCTCCAATGCTTGGTGCCATAAGATCTTCATTGTAGGATTGCCTAATGCGAGTAGTTGCCCTCGAAGGCCTTTCTACCCTTGGTGCATCCCTCTCAAAGATCTCCCCAAAGGTGTGGTTATGCATCTTCCTTTTCTGAAATTTTTAACAACTATCATAAAAATTGATTTTGAGACAACCAAATGAAAGGAACTACTATAGAGACTTGCTAGAGGCTTAATCATGCATCAAAACTAGTCATTCTAACATAGAACAAGTATTCAAACTCACTTAACATGACACCTACAACAGCAAAATACTCAAGATATAATCCACTAAACAAAATTCTACTTGTTGGATGATCGGAGGAGTCACATACCGGAGAGCAAATGCCCTAAATCTCAGCAGCAAAGATGGGTTGAGCAAGGAGATCGAAAATCCGAGGAGAAGAACAGCAAGAACATGATTTTTGGCAATGGATATGAGTTTGGTCGGGAGAGAGAAAGAGTGGGCACGAAGGAGAATAAGTGAGGGGCCAGGGGGGCGCCACACCATGCCACGGCGCGGCCAGGCCCCTGCCGCGCCACCATGTGCTGTGGTGGCATGGTGGGTCCCCCTGGTCAGCCCCAGGTACTCCCAGAATGCTCTTTCAAAAAATGACCATTGGTATAATTTTTTTAAAATTCTGATTTTTTTTAATTCTGGACATTTTCTGGTATTTAAGATATTAAATTCAGTGCAGGAAAAATGTTTTTCAAAATCATGTTCAACTAAAACTTTGCAAACTAAATGGTATTACAGTAGGTAAAATAAGGATGAAGAATAAAATGTTGTTTAGCACCTCCATGCATTTAAAACATACTTGTTAGCAAGGTTGATCAAGTCTTGCCACCAAACAAATTTTATATGACACAAAGGATTTAAACATTATGAGACACTCATGTTACCTTATATTGTATTGATATGGATCCAATCATAATACTTTGATATCCTTCTTTATAATCATATATAGGGCAATCAATACCTCCCACTTTGATGGATCTCAAATTAGTAATTGTATTAACTCCAAATATTTTGTCCATCTTCTTGGGGAAATAAACATTATGCTCTTTGTCATTCACATTGAAAGTTACTTTTCCTTTATTGCAATCAATAACAGCACCTGCATTATTCAAAAAGGGTATCCCAAGAATAATAGACATATTATCATCTTCAGGAAGTTCAAGAACAACAAAATCAGTTAATATCAAACAATTATTAGCCACTTGAACAGGAACATCCTCACAAATGCCAACAGGAACAACAGTAGATTTATCAGCCATTTGCAAAGATATATCAGTGGGAATCAATTTATCAAGATAAAGTCTCTTATAAAGATAAAAAGGCATAACACTAATGCCTGCTCCCAAGTCACATAGAGCAGTTCTAACATAATTATTTTTGATAGAGCAAGGAATGGTTTGTATACCTGGATCTCCCAACTTCTTTGGAACCTTGCCATTGAAAGAATAATTAGCAAGCATAGTAGAAATTTCCTCATTGGGAATTTTCCTTTTGTTAGAAACAGTATCTTTCATATATTTCGAATAAGGAGGCAATTTAATAGCATCAGTCAAAGGAATTTGTAAGAACAAAGATTTCATCCGATCACAAAATTTATTATAGTGTTCTTCTTCTTTAGACTTAAGTTTCTTAGAAGGAAAAGGCATTTGTTTTTGGACCCAAGGTTCTCTCTCACTACCATGTTTCTTAGCAATAAAATATTCCTTAGTATACTTTTTATTTTTAGAATTCTTTTCAGGTTCCTCCTCAATTTCTTCTTTATCTGAAGCATCATTCTTATCATTGTCATTATTATGTTCATTACCACTTTCAGTTTCAGAATCAGAAACAGATATACTATTAGGATCATTAATAGGTTCAGAGGATTCTACAACAGCTTTATGTTTCTTCTTCTTTTTCTTAGAAGGAGCACTAGTTTCTTTAACTCATTTAGAATCTTGTTCAGTTCTTTTCGGATGTCCTCAGGATATAAAGGATCCTGAGTAGAAATACCTCCTCTAGTGGTTACTTCAGAAATATGTTTCTCTTTATCCTTAGAGGCATTTACTAACAAATCTTTTGCACTTTAGTGAGTTGAACAATTTGAGTTTGAACCATATGAAAATGCTTAATAAGCATTTTAACATCATTGGAGGTTCTATCCACAATATCATGCAATTTACTAATACCTCGAGAATTTTCCATTAGATGATTCTCTACCCTCGTATTAAAGTTACCTTGCTTAACAATAAAATCATCAAATTCATCTAAGCATTGATCAGGAGGTTTAGAATAAGGAATATCTCTATCATCAAACCGTTGGAGAGAGTATACCTCAATTATGTATGAGTGGGGAATTCGCTTACATAATTCTTCTATAGGTGGTAGGTTCTTCACATCTTCAAATTTAATACCCTTCTCTTTAAGAGATTTCTTGGCTTCCTTCATCACTTCATCATTTAATTCAATTATACCCCTCTTCTTCCGTGTTGGTGTTGGTGCTGGGGTTGGCTCAGGTGTAGTCCAATCATCATGATTCTGACTAATTTTAGCCATTAATTCCTCAGCTCCATCAGGAGTTCTTTTCCTGAAAACACAACCAGCACAACTATCCAGGTATGTCCTAGATTCAACAGTTAGTCCACTATAAAATATATCAAGAAGTTAATTTTTAGCTAGTTCATGTCAAGGCCGAGCCCTAAGTAGAGAACAAAACCTTGCCCAAGCTTCAGGCAATTTCTCTTTTTCATCTTGCTCAAAGGTCAAAATTCTCAGCAAAGCAGCATGTTGAGCACTAGCAGGAAAATATTTCTGAAAGAAAGCATTAAGCAAACCAATAGGACTATTAATAGAACCAGGAGACAAATTATTATACCAAGTTTTAGCTTCACCTTTTAATGAGAAAGGAAAAAATTTAGTAACAAAGTAGGTGTGTTTCTTTATGTCATCAGAAAATAAATTACTCAAGGTGAATCAAGAGCAGCAGAGGTACTCAGAGTTGTACCTTTTCTTGTAGTGGATGGCAATACACGGACCCTTTCATCACCAGCTCTTCCCATGATGAATAAATTGCAGCGAACAATATCACTCTCAGGTGAGCTTATAAACAAAGCTATGCTCCCCGGCAATGGCGCCAGAAAATAGTCTTGATGACCCACAAGTATAGGGGATCGCAACAGTCTTCGAGGGAAGTAAAACCCAAATATATTGATTCGACACAAGGGGAGCCTGTCGCAGCAGTGGAACATGGGGTTCCCCTAGTGCTGCCCAAGTGGGTCCACCGCATGTGGGCCCCCCACGAAGACGCACAAGGCCAAGACTAGACGTAAGGTCTGGCGGGCGCACCCGCGCCAGGCAAGACCTCCCGGCTATGCAGGACGCCCGGGCCTCCTGCACCCCGGAAGGAACCGAAGACCCCGAGAGCGCGAGTCCCCGGCGGGGCCGGGCTCCCTCTTGGGTACAAGGCCGTACAAGGAGAAGATAAGGCTTCTACCACCTTCCAGAGGATGGTGGAAGCCCCTAGAGGACTTGGGAAGCAAGGCGCGGACAGGGGACACCACCTACCCATTGTCAGACCCTGTCCGCCCCTTTCCCAAAAGGCGCCAGAGATCCCACCAACCCGGTGACCGATACTTGGGGGAGAAGAGGCCACTTCGCCGTCTCCACCACGGAGAGGGGTTGCTTCCCGCCAAGAACCCCTCACGCTCCTCGCATGACCTCTGTGGTATCCCCTTTTCCCTATAAAAGGAGGACCAAGGGCATGGAGGAGGGAGGACCGGCTCAAGACCAAGAGAGCTTAAGAGGCAAGCAAGCACAAGAGATAGGCTAGCTCGCCAGTGATCCAAGGTAGAAGACCACCACCAAGCTAGGCTAGAAGGAGGAAGGGAAGGAAGGTGATCTCCTCCGGGCAAGGATCTGTCCTCCCCCTTCCTCTAGCCGGAGCACCCTGCCGGGTGCCTCGCCGGGAACGCCATTGTAGCCTCACCATGATTCATCCATCTATCCAGACATCCAGGAGTAGGGCTGTTAGCCTTCGGGCGGCCTGAACCTGGGTAGATCGTTGTGTGCTTTCCTTGTTTGCCTACCACGTCGAGATTGGAAAGTGAGTGAGGAACTTGTCCGGCGATCGTCTCTCGGGAGACGTCTTCAGCCTCCTTCGCGCCCCTACAGAATCTACAAAGGGGGTGCATCGCATCCCCGGTGTCCGTCCTTCGAGACACGACATCTGGCACGCCAAGTAGGGGGCGCAAGTGCTGATCTCGTCTTCGTCGACTCGGAGATCTTCGTCAAGGTCTTCATCAAGTTCTTCGTCAAGCATGCCGCCCAAGAAGAAGCCTGAGGCTGCGGCTGCCAAGGTTATCTCTCCTACATGCACTCGAGCTTCTATGGACCACCGCGCCACGGACGAAGAGCGCGCGGACGTGCCGCCCCCGCCGTCTGAGGAGTAGGTGGTGCTGGGCGTCGCGGGCGGGTCCAACCACGAGCTTGGTGGAGGATCCAAGGAGAATGAGACTCCTCATCCCTCGCTCCGGCCTCCGCCTCCCTTCTCGGGAGAAAAGAGCATCGGCAACACGGCGGCGAAGGATCGAGGCACCAGATGTACTCCTTCGAGCAAGAGCAAGTCCTTCACGAATGAGTCTCCGGACGCCCAAGCTCGCCACGACGCCCTTGTGGCCGCCAGGGCGCTGATGCAGTTCCCACCAAGCGCCACCGACCCCAAGGTGTACCAGGCGTGGAGGGAGCGCGTGGAGAATCTTCTCCACTACGCCGACGACAGGCCAACTCAGCCCACCACCGTCGACAACCCTGGCGTCCCAACCGGCGGAGCGCGCAAGCCGGGGGCTCGGCCTCGTGGAGACCACTTCACCGAGACGGAGCCCCCTCGTGCTGCTCCACCCGCGGCCAACCGGCCACCGCGAGACCAAGACAAGACCATCTCCGTTGGGTCTTCAACCTCAGAGGAGCATGGATCTTCGCCGTGACCTCAACAATTGGCAGCGCGAGGACATGCGCACCCGGATCGAACGTCGTCGAGAGCGTCACCACCGGGAAGATCACGACGACGACCTCGCCGAGGGTTGTAGCGCGCTCGCACCTGAGATTCGTCGCTTCAACTGGCCCAAGAAGTTCAAGATTGACGTTCTTCGCTTCGACGGCACCACCAACCCCCGGGACTTTCTACAGATCTACTCCCTCGCAGTGATGGTTGCCGGGGCCGACGAGATCATGATGGCCAACTGGTTCCCTTTGACCCTCAAAGGAGATGCCCAGACCTGGCTCCTCAACCTCCCTAAGTGCTCCATCCGATCTTGGCGAGCGCTGAAAGAGCAGTTCCTGGGAGCGATCCAAGGAGGGTACGAGCCTCCGGGCACCTCACGGGACCTGTACGACTTCAAGCAGCTTCCGGGCGAGACTCTACGCAAGTACATCCAGCGCTTCACACACAAGATGAAGACCATCCCATTCATCAAGGACGAGGTGGTGATCCAGTCCTTCAGCGCCAACATCCGCAACCCTCAGATGCAAGAGAAGCTAAGCATACACCGTGTGGAGACCACCCGCAAGCTCTGGGAGCTCGCCGACCGCTGCGCGCGAGCGGAGGAAGGCGCGAGGGAAAGCGAGCCTGAAGACAAGGCTGCAGCGGCCAAGAACAAGAAGCGGGACGCCGGAACCGACAAGCGCGTCTTCGTCACCGAGCCACTCGCGAAGAGGATCAAGCCCGCTGAAGCCGAAGGGGAAGACGAAGAGCCATGGTGTCACATGCGTACACCCCGAAGGCAACCACCCGCTCAAGGACTGTCGCGCTCTCCAAGGCTTCGCTCAACGAGAGCAGCGCCGGACTGACGGGGTCGGTCCAGGCGGCTGCTACAACTGCGGTCTCGCCCGACACAGAGCTCGCGAGTTCCCTACGGGTCGCCAAGGCGGAGGCGGCCGTGGTTGGCCTCGCGGCGGTCGCCGCGGAGGCCGAGGAGGAGGACGCGGCGCACAAGGCGGGTATGAGCAGCAAAACCAGGCGGCTGCCCAAGGAAACAACGGAGAAGCCCCTGCCGTTCCAGGCAACGGTGGGCAGTTCCAGGAGGTTGCTGGGGTCGTCGGGTGCATCCATGGAGGCTCCTCTCTGCCTCCATCCAACAGCGCTGGCAAGAGGCTGGTGCGGGAACTCAACGCGATGGTCTCGGCGCCGTCAAGGCCCCTGGACTGGTCCCACCAGGTCATCACCTTTGACCCGGAGGATCATCCTTCCAACACTGCCGGGGTAGTAAGACTTCCTCTGATCGTATCTCCGATCATCCACAACTTCAAAGTCACCAAGATGCTGGTCGACGGAGGTTCAGCCTCAATCTGCTGACGGCCAAGGCGCTGACCGCTCTACAAGTTCTATTCTCGCGCCTCACCGACACGGGCGTCTTCCAAGGCGTGAATGGGAGTGTCACGCGGCCCCTCGGAAAGATCACTCTTCCAGTCACCTTCGGCGACCACAAGAACTTCCGCACGGAGGACATCATCTTCGACGTCGCTGAAACTCCGCTCCCGTACAACGGCATCCTTGGCCGGCCTGCACTGGCCATGTTCATGGCCGTCTCCCACTTTGCCTACAACATGCTAAAGAACCCGGCACCGCATGACGTGATCAAGATCAAGGTCGACACAGACGACACCATCTTCTGTGTCCAGAAGCTGAACCAGACGGTGGCGGCGACATCCGGTGTCCATCAAGAAGCAATGGAGGAAGATCTCGGCGCATTCCCCTGGGAAGGAGCTGATTCGGGGGCCCGACGTCAACTTCCATCTAGAAGGCGCCATTCCAAGGCGACCCGCAGATGACCAAGAAGGTGGCCTTAACTGGTGATGGTGTCCGCTCCATTACCATCGGTGCTTCCCTCACGGACAATTAGGAAAGCGTGCTCGTCGCCTTCCTTTGGGAAAACTCTGATGTCTTCACGTGGGACGCATCGGAGATACCCGGCGTACCAAGGGAGGTGATAGAGCACAAATTAGCGGTCAGCGCGGACGCGCGACCGGTAAAACAAGTTCTCCGGAACCAGAGCAAACAGAAGCTGTAATTCATCATCGCCGAAGTCGACAAGTTGCTGGAAGCTGGCGTCATCCGCTTGGTTCCTCAGCCACTCTGGGTGGCGAACCCGGTGGTGGTTCCAAAACCTATGACTCTCAAGTGGCGCCTCTGCATAGACTTCACCGACCTAAACAAGGCCTGCCCGAAGGATCCATTCCCTCTGCCGCGTATCGATCAGATCGTGGACTCCACAACAGGGTGCAAGCTGTTATGCTTCTTGGATGCCTTCTCTGGGTACCATCAGATCCTGATGTCCATCGAAGATCAAGAGAAGACGGCCTTCATCACTCCCAAGGGCTGCTACTGTTACACCCGGATGCCTTTTGGCCTCCGGAACGCTGGCGCTACCTTCCAGCGCGCGATGCAGACATGCCTTGGGCCACAGCTGGGTCGCAACGCCGAAGCATATATCGATGACATCGTGGTCAAGTCCCGGTACCGGGATTCACTCGTCAAGGATCTTCATGAGACTTTCGAGAACCTCCGCCGGGTCAACTTCAAGCTCAACCCCGAGAAGTGCGTTTTCGGGGTCCCATCGGGCAAGCTGCTGGGTTTCTTGGTTTCCCATCAGGGAATCGAGGCTAATCCGGACAAGATCAAGGCGATCGATTGCATGGAAGCTCCTCGGCGGATCAAGGACGTGCAGCGCTGATACCCACAAGTATAGGGGATCGTTGAAATCTTCGATGTGTAAGTAAAGTATCGATCCCACGAGGAGTAGAAGCTATAAGTGTTTACCCTTTCAAATAAGAGTGTCACTATTCTTATTATCTATGCACTAGACAAAGTAAAATGATGCAAGTGTTTTGGGTTTTTGGTGTAGAGTTTGCAAGTAAAGTAAAAGCTGAAAATAAAATATGACAAGTGAAAGCTCTCAAAGAGAGAAAGCCCAATCCTCTATGCAGCAAGAGGACAAGCTCAAGTGTGTGTTTCTTATGTGTGGAAAACGTTCCCAAGGGCTACATGGATTTCATGGCATAGATATTTCTAGAACAACAAGGTAAATATTTTGTCAAGTTTTAATCTTCTTTGGACGGAGCCATAGTTTAGGTAAAGCTAAATAAATAGACTAAACCCTCTTATGATGGATCATGTGGCCAAGTAAATGACTACACAAGAGTTATTAAGACATAAAAGTCCCACCATAGCATTACACTCTAACGTCCCCGATATTAATCCCCTCCTAATGGAACTTCATGTATTAGACCATAGGTTTAGTGTTCAACTCCCAGGTCCTACCCAATCCATTACATAGTGTGATCACCTCATGCATTCCTCAACATATGCGTGCACTCATATATTGTACAACAAGACAATCATCAAAGATAAAGACTTGACCAAATACTCAAACATGAATAATGAAATCATTGCCAATCCATCCTATGCCCCCGGGAACATGAGAGAACTACTCACAACGCAAAGACATGATATGATTCAATGGCATAAGTGGTACAACACAATCTGAAAATATAATCTCCCCACAAAACAATGACAAGTAGCAATTCACACACATGTAGAACAGTACTTAGACAATAGCTAGGGTTCGAACAATCTCAAACTATGAGGGGAATAAAGTGGATCACGAAGATGGTGATGGAGATGGTGCTGGTCTTGACGTTGGTGTTGATGGAGACTCCGGAGGGGGGATGGAGAAGCCTTCCGCAGGTGATCTGGCGGCGTTTCCCCCCTCCAATCTTCTCCGGCAGCAGCCTTCTGTCTCTTTGTTTTTTCGTTTTGTGTTTCTCCCCCGCCTCCTTGTGAAAAGGCTCGGGAGACTATTTTTATAGGCGTTTTTAGGTCAAGACGAAGCCACGGAGACGAAGATCGACGGCATCGGAGCCACGAGGGGGGAGAAGGTGGGCCCCACACGGCCAAGGAATCTGGCCGCATGGGCTACCCCTTTTCCTCCTCGGACTTCCTTTTCTGCTCTTCCTTCGCTCCTAAGCCTTGTTCCTTCCAAAAAATGATCCCCGTGGAATATTAGGTCATTTGGACGTCGTTTGGGTCCCTGAAACATCAAAATATAGAAAAAAGGGTTTTCTGACAGTGCAGGGTTAATTCCAAATAAATAGGGAAACTGTAAAATATTCCCCAAAACATTATAAAACATTGATATAACCCTTATATGATGCAAATATGGATGAAATATGGGTAATACAATGCAAAGTTCATGTATGCATTTTACATGCATCAAGCGCCTCAACGGGCGCATCCCCGCACTCGGGCGCTTCATCTCAAGGCTTGGGGAACAAGCTCTTCCGTTCTTCAAGCTACTCAAGAAGGACGGTCCTGTCGACTGGACCCCCGAGGCTGAGGAAGCCCTTCAGTCTCTCAAGAACTACCTCGCGTCGCCGCCAATCTTGGTGGCCCCCGCGGTGAAGGAGCCTTTGCTACTGTACATCGCCGCCACCAACCAGGTGGTGAGTGCGGTGTTGGTAGTGGAACGTGACACTCCTCCAAGGAAACAGAGCAAAGTCAAGAGCAAGCGGCTCGGGGACACACTCCCGGGTCCACCTTGCAAGAAGAAGGCACCGGGCCTGCCTGGTTCCCAGGGCCTCAGCAGCCTGGCAGAATCTGCGGACGACGACAGTACCAGGGCGCTGGGGGCTGAGCAGCCACCAGCCCAGGACGTTGACTCCGTGGAAGAAGAGGTGGAACTCAGTCAAGAAGCTGCCACCCGAAAAGCGCAGTACCCGATCTACTTCGTCAGTTCGGTCCTGCGTGATGCGCGCGAACGCTACCCCATGATGCAGATGCTGCTGCTAGCGATCCTCATCGCCTCTCGCAAGCTAAGGCCGTACTTCGACAGCCACCCAATCATTGTGGTCTCAAAGTACAACCTGAGGAGCCTCCTGGAGAACCCACTCGCCGCAGGACGCATCTCGTGGTGGGCCATGGAGCTTCAAGGATTCGGCCTCACATTTGAACACACGGACAACATCAAGAGCCAGGCGCTAGCGGACTTAACCGCGGAATGGACCGACACGGCGTTCGAAGACCCGGAAGAGGAAACCTGCCTCCCCGAGAAAGAAGATCCCAGCGCTTGGACCATGCATTGCGACGGTTCTTATTCCAAGAATCAAGGAGGAGCCGGAGTTGTACTCACATATCCGACAAGCGACCGCTTGAAGTACGTCGTCCAGATGCACTTCCGAGGCGGCATCTCTAACAACACGATGGAGTACGAGGGCTTGCTCGCGGGGCTCCGAGCATCCATCAGCCTGGGCATCAGGAAGATCATCGTCAAGGGTGACTCCCAGCTAGTCATCAAGCAAGTGAACAAGGAGTACGCATGCCCGCAAATGGCACCGTACGTCGAGGAGGTGTGGAAGCTGCAGCGGTGCTTCGACAACTTCAGAGCCGTGTACATCCCATGGGGGGACAATTCGGTCGCGGACGAACTCTCGCGGATGGCTTCCCAACGGGAGCTCGTCCCTGCCGGGATCTACATCGAGGTGCTCAAGCAACCGTCGGTACCCTTCGATCAGTTTAAGTCAAGTTCGGCCACGGCGCCGGGGGCTGGCGACCTATCTGCCCCGGCAGAGCAGGATGCCAGCCCGGGAGATCAAGACCTGGTGGCGCCTGCCCGCCCTGGGCCCAAGACATCGTCAAGTACATGACCGAGCATACCCTTCCGGGTAACGACCATGAAGCCGAGAGGGTGTCCCGCCAAGCCAAGATCTACGTTCTGATCGACGGGGAGCTCTACAGGCGTCGATAAAACGGAGAACATTTTCACGACGACAGGCGTCGTCGACGGGGAGCTCTACGTTCTGATCCGCAAGAACAAGGCAAGGCGCTGCTGAAGGACATACACGAAGGCACATGCTCCAGTCATGTCGCATCAAGATCACTGGTGGGAAAGGTTTTCTGTCACGGGTTCTACTGGCCAACAGTTCTCCACGACGTCGAACAGATCGTCAAGACGTGTGAAGCTTTCCAGCACTATGCGAAGGACATTCATCAGCCAGCACAAGCTCTACAGCCTATACCAATCTCTTGGCCGTTCGCAGTCTGGGGGGTTGGATATCGTGGGCAAGATCCCGAGGTCCGTCGGGGGACATGAATATCTCTTCGTCGCCATCGACAAGTTCACGAAGTGGGTGGAGGTGATGCCAGTACCAAAGCAAACGGCCCAGGCCGCCATCAAATTCATCGAGGGGATCGTGTTCAGAAACGGAGTACCCAATAGGATCATCACAGACAATGGCTCTCAGTTCACCAGCCGAGCGTTCCTCAACTTCTGCGAAGAGATGGGCATCAAGGTGTGTTTCGCCTCGGTGTCCTACCCAAGGTGCAATGGACAAGTGGAGCGAGCTAACGCAGAAGTACTCAAGGGTCTGAAAACCAAAGCATTTGACAAACTAGAAGACCGGGGCAAGAACTGGATCGAGCACCTACCAAGCGTCTTATGGTCACTCAGGACCACAACCAGCAGAGCCACTGGAGAAACACCTTTCTTCCTCGTCTATGGAGCAGAAGCAGTCCTGCCAACTGAACTCAAGCACGGATCCCCCCGGGTACTTGCCTATGATGAAGAGGCACAAGTGGAGAGGAGAATTGATGACGTCAATTTCCTGGAAGAAGTGCGGTGTCGAGCATCCCTGAGATCTGCTCGTTACCAGCAAGCACTCAGGCGCTATCATGGCCGCTACGTGCGAGCAAGAGCATTGGAGCCAGGCGACCTGGTCCTCCGGAAAAAACAAAAGCTCGATGGCATGAACAAAATGAAATCGACGTGGGAAGGTCCGTATCGGGTCACGCATTGACGCATACCCTGAGACCTGGAGCGGTCTACTTGGAGGATGAGAACGGTAGACCGGAGAGCATTGCCTGGAACATCGAGAATCTCCGGAAATTCTACCCCTGACTACAAACACAAATCGCACTTAGTTAAGATCGACTATGCACGCCCTGGGGGCTAGTGTTGTGTAGAAGGGTGTAAGAATCGTCGCCAAGAAATAAAAGATAAGTTTTCAATTCCGTGAGCCTCAATTTTTGTTGAGAAATCATTTTTCCGCTGCAACCCGTAAGCAGGCGGCTAGGTATGTGCTGGTGGCTGACAGGGACGAGCTCGAGCACCCGTCAGCGGGGGCTGCTTTCCTAGTCAGCCGTGCTGTCGGAAGTGATTGGGCAGTGCTGTGCTTTAAAGCACTTAAGTACAGAGATTCACTACCAACTTTGCTTGCGGATTGCTTCGGATAAACTTTTTCACGACATGAAGAGAGGGTCCATTCTTTTCCTACTGAAAGTTTGTTGTGTGTAGCGCCTCCCCGGGACAGGAAATCTTCAAAAGGAGACGGAAGTGGAGCTAAATACCCGGGAGAGGCCTAACAAATCAGAAAGCGATTGGGGAAGCAGATAAGTTTTTGCATTTGCATACATCTTAGGCATAATATCTCGCTTGGATTCAATATACTAGCAACCTGAGCATGCTTAACGGTATATGAGAGCCCTTGCGGGGATCAGGCGTCCTCCCTGGTGAACGGTCAGTTTCCCTCTGGCTTAGTAGCTACGACTGTGGAGTAAAGCCTCGAAGGGTATAGTGCTTCCACGGGTATTACTTCTGGTGCTGACAGTTAAGGATACTTGCACCTGAGTTGATTCACTCCTCATAAACTGGAAAGCACATAGTGCAAGGGGAGATTGGGAAATGACCCCGGGAGTTGAGCTAGGAAATGCATTCATATTTAATTCTGATAATTACATAATTGCATTACATTCAGCAAGGCAACCTATGCCCATATCTAGCCTGTGCTACTAAAGCCAGTCCAGGCGCGCTGGCTGTGCAAACAAGTTTGCTCTTTGGCTGACGGGACAACTCTTCTCTTCCGGGGACGCTTGGAGGAGGAAAGGGACTTCCGCGCATAGTCTTTAGGGATCTCGAGGACCAGAAGGTCCCCCGGCGTACCCCGGAACGTACCGGGTACAAAGAGCATGGACGCAGTCATGGAACTTATCCATGATGTTTTCTTCTTCCTGCGGCAAGAAGGAGGACAGAAAAGATTCAGTCTTCGTCGTGAAGGCTGGATAAGCTCGAAGGGAACCTCACCTCAAAGACACTGTCAAGATCCTAGAGGAGCCGAAGCAGCCTCGGGTGGAGTGCGGCCTCGCTCCACAAGGCTGCAAGGATCTCGTCCTTCCGAAGCGCCACCACCACCGATGCATCCACAGCCGCAGGACCCGCTACGTCCCCAAGCGCGGGGAATACGAGGGACGGCCGAGGACGGATATCTGGACCAACTCCGCCCCAGAACGTCGATTCCGCCGTGGAGGTCTCCGAGGATCCACCCTCCGACTTCGCCTCCGCATCGCCGGACATCTTCGGCAACTCACATCTCGCAGCAAGGGGGAGTGGAAGCGAGTGGAGCGGAAGAGAAGAGGCGTGCGACGAAGACTGGGGGCTGCTGAGTCTTTTATAGACTTTTTGGCCGCCACCTACCGCTTGGCGATTCGAGTGCTGCAGTAATGGGGACACGTTTTGCAAAAGACCTAATCTCATTCACACGAGGCACAAGTGCAGAGTACAAGGAATGAAGACAAGCTCTACTTCGACAAAGACAAGATCTACAGTGGAGCCCTACTTTTCTACAGAAAAAAGATCCACCTCTGACAACCCGGGAGTGCGAGCGTACACCGGAAGGCGCTACTTCCAGAAGTACGTCGATGAGGCCGCCAAGAAGGATGTCAAAGAGAACTTCGACATCCCCTTTCCGGCCTCTCGCTCCTTCACGACGACGAGTCCTCATCCACCATGACGCTGGATGAGCTTTCCTCGTCTTCATCCTCGTCAGAAGAGCTGCTGCCGCCGTCGCCGCCGCTACTGCCACTGCTGCTTTCCATGCAGCACTCGGTGCGTCCTCCGGCATCGTCGAAGATTTTCACGGAGAACGTCGCATCCCCGTCGTATAGGAACGTCACCTTGTGCCCCCGGGTTAACCGCCGGGAGCGAGAAAATGAC
Organism: Poa annua; assembly: GCA_026929855.1. NCBI lineage: Eukaryota > Viridiplantae > Streptophyta > Magnoliopsida > Poales > Poaceae > Poa > Poa annua. The sequence goes on from CM049434.1 coordinate 62,931,652, forward strand.
TTCCACCCATGGCCCAGGAGCATGGAGTCGTCGACGGCGTACTCTGCCCAGACCCAGGAGGGGCCGTTGGGGCAGCCATCGACCTGCAGCCAGAAGCCGTAGGGCTTGTCCTCCGCCATGACCATCGCGATGGAGTTCGGAAGGCGCAGATGACCGCGAAGCTCGTGGTCCAGATCCACCAAGAACTCGAATGGGGCGAAGCCAGTATGGGCTGAGCTCCTCGGAGGAGGGAAAGCCCCGCCGCAGCCACCTCGACCGCCGCGGCCACCTCGTCTGCCTCGGCTCCCTCTTCCCTGACCTCGGCATCCGCTCCGACCACGGACAGACGGTCCTTCTCACGCCGCGGCTTGACCAGAGCGCGCCCGTCCTCGTCCCCTTCTCGCCGGCGCCATTTGCAGCAATGGCTCTGGTGGAGCAGGACAGGAAGGTACGGAAGATGGATGGGGACGGAGGAGTCCGCCCCTGCTTTTATAGCACGAGCTCTCCTCCCCACGACGGACTCCTCGGTTTCTCCGTTACCGGGAGTCGAGAAGGCCAGCAAAGTTATTCCCCCAAGTGGAGTAACTCCAAGACGAGTAGGCGCCGGACCCACTTTGACTTCTTTGGTCTTAGAACTTGTTCATCTCATGGGGTTAACGAATGGACCATATTACACTCATTTTATACTAGCCTAAATTACATGTTTAGAAATATTCTTAATTCCGCTGCTGGAGGGGCTTTTATGGGAATAACTATAGTAGAAGCTAAGAACATCTTAGAAAGTATTTTGCAAACCTATAAAGAGCACCTAATCCCTCTAACAAAGTAAACTCCGTAGAAGAAACAAATGATTTATCATCTAAAGTGGACACTATTCTTGCTTTCATTAATAAACAAAATATTGAAAATGTCCCCTTGCAAGAACTAGTTGGTAATAATCCTGAGAATATTGATGTTAACTTTATTAGGAACTATGGTAATAATGGGTATGGCAACAACAATTATAATTTTTATAATAAACCCCATATGTTTCAAACAAGTAGGATATGTTCCAAACAAGTAGGGTAGAACTATTCAGGGTTCCTAAATAACTATTCAGAACCGACCCCACCTAAAAATAAAACCGAACCCACTTCCCACCCCGATCCGATCCGCAACCCACCGCAGGCAGCCACGGCTCCCCGCACCCGACTCCCCGCAGGCCACCATGGCCGGCCGCCGCCTCGCGCCTCCCGGCGAGGTCGCCGTCCTCCACGGCCGGCCGCAGCCGCGCGCCACCCGGCGAGGTCTCCGTCCTCCACGCCCGGCCACCGCGCGCCTGAACCCCGCCGCCGCGCGCCGTCCGGCCGCATCGCGCCACAGATGCTCATGGTGGACAGGTGCGGGAGCTCGTGCTGCTCGCCCGTGGGCTCCTCCCGCGCGTCTGCCCAAGCCGCCCCGACCTCAATCGCCCTGCCCTGATGCCTCCAGGAGGTTCACCCAGACTGCCCGTCGCGTGCGCCCGCCACCCTCCTGCCCGGCGTGCCCCCTGCACCTCCCGCTGCGTGCTCCCCTTCTCCTACCTAGCGTCGCCGCTGCGGTTTACCTCCACCAGCGCTGCGGTCATGGACCATGGAGTTCCCAGCAAGGCGGCCAAGGACTACAACTTCTCCCTATCTGGACTCCGGTCTGCAGGTGTCTGAACTCCCCGAGCGGCGCCTCCATGTCTCGCGCTTGGCCGGGGGCAAGCCGCTGCCCTCCCCAGGTCGCTCCTCGGTTCCCTCTGCGCAACGTCGGCAGCATCAGGCTCCCCTGGTCGCTCCTCTTCTCCCTTTGTTCCCTCTGTACACGAAGATACAAAGCAGCAGCCGCACCACACACACACCCATGGCTGCTCTTATCCATCCACCTACCACCGCTACCTAGCCCAGCCACTCACGTGACTTTTTTCTGTAAATAGAGTGTGTCAAATACGTTGCGCTGAGATAGTTCAGATACAACAATCGCAATTTTCCATCTGCATCGCAATGATAAGCCCAATGAGCCGGCGGAGTTCATTTCCTTCTTAAAAATCTGATCACTTCTCAAAAATTGAAAAAGAAGTTCATTGTTCAAACTTCAGAAGTTCAAATTGTAGACTTTTGAAGTCCACTCTAAAAACCAGAATTGTTCTAAACAATAGAAATTTGTATAATGCGTCCGGAAGTTCATTTACACAAGCACCAAAGTTCAGAGGTGCAATTAAAATAGTTCAGTAGCATGAAAACAACAATGTTCTAAAAACTAGAAATTTGTAAACTTCGTCTTGAAGTTCACTTACACAATTAGCGAAGTTAAGAGGCACAAAATAAAATTTGTTGGGCGCTATCCCAGAGCGAATCCCAGGCCACGCCGCATGACAAAAACACAATAAAAAGGGGAAAAAATGTGGTTCACGGTTTTGTTCGGAGAAGTTCGATTCATGTCATTACGCGGCTCACATGTTTGTTCGGAGAAGTTCGATGCATGTCATGTCGCGGAGTTCACTTTGGTCGACAATTTTTTTTAGTCCATCGGCATGGAAAAAAGTTCACAATTTCTTGTCGCGAAGTTCAGTTACATAAGCACCGAAGTTCAAAGACACAAACAAAACGTAGTACAGATGGACAGATACCCCGAGAAGTTCAGATACGCATATAGGAGAAATTCCTGAGAATTTCAATAGTCCGTCAAGAAGTTAGGCGAGTATGTTCGCTCGCTTTGTGCAGAAAGTTCAGAAAAAAGTTCTGTTACAGGAACTGGTTTCTGAAACAAAAACTTTATTTTTAAAACAGCTCTTCATCCGTGAGAAATTACAAAATTTGACCTGAGATAGCCAAGATGCGATTTTTCCATACCTTTCCAACGGCGTATCATTTGCATCAATCCAGCAAACAGTTTGAAAACAACGACCAAAATATTGTACTAAAACAAAAAAGTTCGTGAAAACAATGTTTTATTTTTGAAACTGCTCTTAATACGTGAGGAGTTATGAAAATTGACCTAAGATAGCCAAGATGCGCTTTTTCCATACCTTTTCAACGGCGTATCATTTGCATCAATACGACAAACGGTTTGAAAACGGCGACCAAAATACTGTACTGAAACAGAAAAGTCCGCGAAAACAGTGTTCCGTCAGGAAGTTCACTTACAGAAGCTACCGAAGTTCAGAGACAAAATAAAAACTAGTTCAGATGGACGGATACCCGAGAAGTTCACACGCGCATACGGAGAAGTTTCTGAGAATTTTAATAGTCCATCAAGAAGTTCAGATACCTACGTGAGGAAGTTCAATCACGTGTTGCAGGAAGTTCAGAAGTTATTCAGGAACCAGTTCCTGAATAGCTGACTTACAAACAAGTATACCTCTAGTAGTAATGTTTCTAGTGACTTGGAAAACACCATTAGATCCTTTATATGTACTCAAAAAGAGCTTAATAAGGAATTTATATCTAAGTTTGAAAAACAAGATTCTTTGTTTGAAAGGGTAGATTAGCTCACTAAGGAAGTTTCCTCATTAAAGAATACCATTGTATCCCAAAAAGATGAAGAAACAATAAAATATTGTCAAGAAGTTATAAACAAATCTTGGGAACACATTCATGAACAAGAAAGAGTTGCTAAGGAAACCATTATGATAATGAATGAGAAACAAGTTGAGGTAGTTAAAATGCTTAGTGAAGTCAAGAAACCACTAATTGACTTAGAGAACCGTAGCTTGCATGAATTAATATCTATCTTACAAAAGTGATCCTTCCATTAATGATAACCAAGCAGGTTTTGGTTCTTATTTTGCTAATCATGTTTTAAAAGAAAAGATTGCTAGGTACAACCAAGAAGCTATGATACCACCTAAGCTTGGGGATATATGGATTCCCAAAGTACTAGTAACCATTGGAAAAGAGACACACCATGCTATATTAGATCTAGGATCTAGTGTATCTGTTTTGTCTAAAGAATTATATGAAGTTTTTAAATTAAAGAATCTTGAAAAATGCTCTGTTGAACTTGCACTTGCTGATGATTCTATTAAATATGCTTTAGGAAAAGTAAGTGATGTTATGGTAGAATTTCATATGACATTTGTGCCTGTTGATTTTCTAATTATGGATATGGGGAAGAAAACCTCTAGTCCTATTATTCTTGGAAGACCTTTTCTTCGTACCACGGTTGCTATCATTGATTCAAAAGAAGCAAATGTGAAGTTTCATTTTCCACACAAGAAATGCATGGAACACTTCCCAAGGAAGAGGGACACACCGAAGTTCAAGCTCCCTCATGAGCTTCGTCCACAATAAATATCAAGTAAGAAGCATAGCTACATGGCTATAAAGAAAGCGCTTTATGGGAGGCAACCTGGTAGTTTTTATTTGTGATTTTCTTTGTGTCCTCTTGCTTTAACAAGAGAGTTAGTTTTTAGTTTTGTTTCTGGAATTTTTAATAAAGTACCAAGTTTTACCCGTTTTGGTTTGAAAAATTGCTATTTGTATTCGGAGATTTTATTTCGGCACGAATCTGTGCACAGTATGATTTTCATTTCTATTCTGTAACTCCGAATGAGCTAAAATTTGAACTGTAGTTGCAACTTTTCATCCTCTGTAAGGGTGAATTTTTTCAGATTTGTTCGACATATTCAAGTGGGGTAAAATAATGTGTTTTACTGCTGCTGTTTTTTTGGACAGATACTGTCCCATTTTGTTTTATTCATTCTTTGAACTTTAAAGTTGAATATTTTTTTATCCAATTGAGTTTATGAGAAGGAATAAAACATTATACACTTTCTGGACATATTTCACAATTTTGTTTAAGGATTTCATGCAGCAAGCAATTCAATTGTTTTGTGCCTACTAATGTCACCCCACAAAAAAGAGATGGGAGAAACGGTGCTTTGAAGTTTTTTCACATGGATTAGAGGAGATGCACCAAGATCTATCCAAGGATGGTGAAGACCATAAGATTGGGGATGTGAATACAACCCCAATGGACCAACACACTCTTGGTTTGCATACGTCTAACTTCTGTTTTTCGGTCAACACACTTTATCGCATAAACTTGGAGCGTCTTTTGTTTTTGTTATTTCGGTTTGGTTTTTTGTTTGAGACCACCACTTTTCATTTATGATATTAGAGAGCTACTGGCAGTTTGGGTTGAAATAAGTTGGATGCTATTAAAAATATGGGAAAAAGGATGTTCGAGTTGATTTAAAAAGATACATATAGTTGCATGATTCTTATGCTTTCTAATGAGTATTAATTTGCAAGTGTTTTATCAAGAGCTATTTCTTATTCATGTTTTGATGCTGAATATTAATTTACTTTGTTTAACATGGATTTATTAGTTCTATGGACACTTATGCATGCATTTAGACGGTCAACTATCTCCCTCTTGCTAGCCCAAAAATTCCAACAAGTAAAAAACTTATTTTTCAACACCTTCAACCAAAGTTTTCCAGTGAGTCCACCATATCTACCTATTAGATAATATTATATTCCAAGTATGTTTACCATGTTATATTCTATTATCTATGCTTCCAAATTAAAATGCTTATGTTATTGGTTGTTACGGGAAAAGTTGGTTAAAAAGCTCTCACGAACTTGATGCACACTTTACTTTCATTTGCACTTAATAAATATGAACCATTGTGATTAAAATTATGAAGTTATGGGCTTGACAAGAGTCTTGGTTGGGAGTTAGCTCATATGTGTTGTCACATGTCAAGCTTTCAACGTGCTCTTAATTATATTTAAGTTGGTATCATGTACTTTTTTTTTATGGATGCCTAACATTGCGTGAAATAAAAGTGAAAACTTGGTAGGTTTGAGGAGTGAGTATAAATGGCTAGAGAGACTCACTGGGCGGCTAACCGAAGCCATGTGAGATACATGGTAGAAATTTACTTACACAACTATTTTGAACTTTCAGTGATGCACCTCACAATAAAAAGCTATGCCAATAAAAAAGGTGTTGAGGTTGTCCACGTGTTTGTTTGTCTTGTCATTTTTACATGGGCTTGTTCCATGTCCTGGGACAAGAGGTACCCCGGGAGAAACTCTTAATGATTCTATCATTACTTGCAATGACACTTAAACTTGCTTTGTGGCCCGAGTTGAGTAGCCAGTTGGAGAGGTTTTCGTACGCACGAGGCATGAGACATTCAACCCATACTTTGTCAAGCACATTACTCATATTTGCTTTCACTTTCAACTTAACCATTCAAGATACCATGATAGGGGTAATGAGAGCTCCACACAAATGGATACCACATTGCAAACATTAACTTAAGTAGAAGCATTTGGAAGCTAGATGAGACTTTTGCATGTTTTACCTCTACTTATTTATCTATCTTTCCAAAGTGTCCACCTTTTATATTCATATTTACAAGAATACTCTATGACCATTGTTGGATGTTTCTTTTTACTTTTCATTATGCATACATTTGGTCCATAGTACTTTCTTCTATGTTACACTTTGTGAATTATCATTGAACATCATTACATTGAATATTTGATATCACTTTATAATCTATCTTGTATATTGCTACTCCTTTAAGAATGAATCATTTGAATCTATTTAGCAATAGTAATCATCTTTGACATCCATTGATAGTATTAAAATGCAAAGTCCATGTTAGTTTTATCACCTTCATACTCGAGGACGAGTATAGGTTAAGCTTGGGGATGTTGCATGTAAAATGCATACATGAACTTTGCATTGTATTACTTATATTTCAATCATATTTGCATCATATAAGGGTTATATCATTGTTTTATATTGATTTTGGGAATATTTCACAGTTTCCCTATTTTTCTGGAATTAACCTTGCAGTGGCAGAAAACCCTATTTTCTATATTTTGATATTTCAGGGACCCAAACGACGTCCAAATGACCTAATATTTCACAGGGAGCATTTTTTGGAAGGAAGAAGGAGTAGGAGCCAAGGAAGCGCAAAAGTGGAAGCCCGAGGAAGGAAAGAGGTGGGCCCATGCGGCTAGATTCCTTGGCCGCGTGGGGCAACCCCTTTTCCCCCTCGTGGCTCCGATGCCATCGATCTTCGTCTCCGTTCCTTCCACTTGACCTAAAAACGACTATAATAATAGTCCCCCGATGCCTTTCGGATGGAGGGGGAAAACTCCGGCGGGGCGCTGCCGGCGTGGTCTCCATCTTCTCCAACGACTTCTCCACTGTCTCCATGATGAAGAAGGAGTAGTCCACCCCTGGACTATGGGCTTGTGGAAGTAACTTATGTAGTGCTTCACAAATTAGCATCGTATGAGCTGCCGAACATGATTACGGTCATATATGTAATACCTTTGTGGTGAATCTTTTAATGAGTTGATATATGTTTGAGATTGCAATAGTTTTGTTTTAGTTATGAAAGTAGATGCATATTATGTACCCCGTTCTTATTTATGTGTTCTGATCCAACAAATGTATGAGGGCGTGTGAGGGGGAACATGTGCATTAGTTGGAGTAACGGGGGGTGGCTAGTGCGTTGAACGTGAGAGAAAGTTCCGCGATCCACTTGGATGTTTTACCTTACTTTGTTGCCTCACTAGGGATAAACAAAAATACCTTGCTACCGGGGATGTTGGGCATGACCATTGCCACTTCTCCATGACTAGATCTAGCATGTTCTTAAAACTTCGTGTCATAGAACTTAAAACTATACACTGATCTATCTTAATTACTAGGGTGTTATGATTTAGTTCGCATCTTGGTGGAGTATAAGAGAGATTAATAACCAAAAGATCTCTATGTTAGGACGTAATGCCCATATAATTAGTAACTTGTCATGAAACCTTTATGTTGCAATCTCATATGTATATTTTTGTGTTCCATTATCTACCACTTTATTAAAAAGAGAGTGCATTTGTGAAACCATAAACCCCGGTCCATTTTTAATCATAAGAAACACCTTTCCAACAACTTTTAAGCACTTTTCATTTTCAGCCATTTAAAAATCCGAAAATTCAAAAATACTTTTATTACTTGCATTCATCATATAAAACCCAAAAACACTATCACCATTCATATTTATCATCTTTGCATATTTATTTACCACCATCATTGTTTTCTGGCATTATTGCTAGAGAGCATTGTCTCACAACTACCATTTTGTTTCCTACCACCGTTGCATTATCATCCATACCATCATTGCATATTTACTTCTCGTTTTGCATTTATTTTATTTTCATCTCTTTGCTCACACCTTGTGCTTGACAACCACTTAATGAGGTTGAGGGCACAAAACATTTTGTTTTGTTTTACAGGTATACCAAGAGAAGGACAATAAGATAAATCTTCTACACACAGTTCCCCGAGAGTTCGATATAAACCCGGAGTCACCCTTGTGGGGAAAACAAGACTTCCACATCTACAAACTCTGCACTTGGAGCTCAACCTAAGCGTATTATCTTTACGCCCATCAACGACGCGCCGCCTGTTGGGTGGACGTCGACCAGCAGGTAGGGAGCCGACACGGCATGGTGGAGTGCTACAACGATGGCGTGAGTGGCAAGTGCAGGCGAGGCGAGGCGAGTGCTACGGCGGCGATGGCATGAGTGGCAAGTGCGGCGATGGCGAGGTGCCTTTTATATCCGGCTCTCTGGGCGGGAAACGATGTCGCGGGAAGCGGTGGGAGGGCGAGGACGCGTCGGTGCACGCGCTGGAGCAAGCGTCCCGTCGGAGTACATGGCGGCGACACGTCCCGACCGCAGTCATCAATCGTGCCGCATGGGGAGCCGGGAAGGCTGCATACGCGTCCCGTCGGAATAATTGGCTGGCGTGTGGAATAGAGAACGAATCGGCGGGCAGTCGCGTCCCGTCGTCGCCATTAACGCGGCCTCACCGGCCTTCTCCACGGCGCTTTAAAACTGCCTTGGCCATGGTTTGTCTCAATGACGGGTGGGGGCCGCCGACCAGTCGATGTTCGGCGCGCTAGACAGGCCCCAAGTTTGGCGGGTGGGCTGGGGGTGCCGGATACAAATTTGACGGGTGGACACGTTTGGGGTGCCGCTACGGCGGTTTGTTTTGTCCGGACCCCGTTAGGTCTTTGGAGGGCCCCGGTGGAGATGCTCTTAGCACACTAATAAAGAACAACGACGACTCGATCCGGCGAGAAATAATACACGAGGTTACCCTAAGAAAGCAAAATCCACCTATGTTGAAATATCCACCTCTCCGGGCCCATGGGCCCAACCAATGGGGAGCGTGCGATCTTGTAAGGCTCTTTGTTTCCTTTCTCTATTCTGGAAGATTTCTAATCTAAAATATCACAGCAATGGAATGGAGAACATATCTTCTAAAAAATATTAGTAGTTTAGTCTAAATATAATTAATTAAACACAAAAAAGAACATTGATGACAGAGTGAACCCCACCTTTTACCCTTTTATTGTTCATTTGTGCCACATATTACTACATTTACTGACAATTCTACCGAAATATCCCATATATGAAACTGTGAACCTGTTTTAACATGTTTTAGCATTTTGTTTGTTCTATTAGATCGGACCGGCATGTTAAAACGGTGAGGAGCAGGTTGCGAGTTTGAACGATTTTAGTAATTTCCGATGGCGGTGGTGGTCAGACAGTATTTTGGTATGGATAAAAGGACAGTCAGTTTTATAGGCAGGCCACGATGGCCAGAAATAGGAACATGAGCTGTTAGTTTTCTGGACTTGATCACCCGAAGGCACGCGAGATGATCAGCGGAAGTACAGTATTACCAAGTTACTGTATTTTTTAGGGTGGTGCAGTGAAGCAAATATCATGATTCATGAGAGATACTCCACGTCTAATACAAATTTACATCGCAGAAGCTATCACATCGACCACAACTCACAAGTTTGAAGCACGCGGAATCACACCAAATCTGGCGCGGTATCGGCTATTTCGACTGCCGCCCGTCGGACGACTTGCCAGAGGACATGCTGCGGACGTTCTTCAGCAGGTCCTGGATCTTGGACAGCACCATCATCTGCGACGGGTCGCCCGGGGCGGCGGCGGCGGCAGCGCTGCTGCTCGCCTGGGCAGGCGCCGCCGGTGCCAGCGGCCTCTGGACGTTCCCCTGCAGCTTGATCTTCTCGAAGATGTACTGCTTCTCCGCCTCGGCCTCCTCGAGGCGGCGCTTCAGGTACATGCTCGCGTAGTCCTGCTCCGCCTTCTCCGACTTGGCCAGCGCGATGCTCTGAAGCTGCTCGGCCTCCTGCCGGGCCTCGTTGGCCTTGAGCTGGAACATCTCCGCCTCCGCGCTCTTCAGCCGGATGATGCTCTCCAGCTCCTCCACCTGCTGCTGCTTCCGCAGCCGATCCGCCTTGAGCTCCCGTGCCTCGCTCGCCTTATCCTCCAGCTCGCGCTCGCAGGAATCCACCGCCAGGCGGGCCTTCTTGAACATCTGCATCTTCTCTTCGGCCACCGTCTCCATCTTTCGAACAGCCTCTTGGACAACCTCCGCGATTCGATTGCAGGCCTCGTGGGGAGTGATCAGCCGCCCCACTTCTTCATTTTCGGACATCTTTGGGAAATCCATCCCAAGCTCTGACAGATATAGTTATAGTCAATACACACGTTCAGAATTACAGATCAGATAAGCAGATATACGACAAACTGCAGATAAATGCACTGAGAAACTGAAGCCTTCAGAATATTTTTTAACAAAGGACCACAAATTCTGCATGGAGCTCAAAAAGTTGTAAACTGTATGGAGCTCGCTAACAAACCGATGGCATGCAGAAATGCAAACGAACCCACAAAACTGAGCACACTATACTACTGGAACAAACAACAGCAATGAAGATAGACTTGCGTTTTGCCCTTATCGGTACAACCCGGAGGATTCTAGCCATCGCGAAGTATGATTTATGATCAAAAGATTCTAAAACTATAAAATATTATGTTTGAAAAAGAATCACAGAAGAGAACAAATTCGACTCCAAGACAGAGAACTCAAATCTCTTTGATGTTGGACGACAATGAATGCGCCAGCTACGTGTGCCCCTCCTGCGTGGAGGTTGTACCTGTACCTTTGCTCTCTTCCTGTTCAATGAAATAAACGCAAAATCTTTTGCATGTTCTCGAAAAAAAACTATCGAATTTTCTTCATCTTATTGATATGCAGATTACAGGTTCAGTGTGATATCGGTTCCTGTGAAAAAAAAAACAATTGAACAAAAAAGTGTTTCCTATAGTTTTAGCTGCATCCGATAAGAGACGAGTAGATATGAGCTCCATGTCACGGCAGCATGCACCATCACCCAACCAGCAATACTTCTTGCACATTAAATAACATAAACAAAGTACTCCCTCCATTCCACAATATAAGATGTTTTAGCCATTTTACACATTCATGTGTATATACATGTATCTAGACATGTTTTAGTGTACATGTGCACTCATTTTAGTCTGATCTAGACACCATGTATTACACCTAGAACATCTTATATTGTGAAACAGAGGTAGTATGTGTATGGGCATACACTTCTGATATGCCTCCTCTAAAAAACTGTTAATATGTCTAGAGTTCATGGTGGTGGGACCTCAGCTTTCACTATTTCGATAGTTCTAAGAGCATTATTGTTTTCACCACAATTTTGTGGTACTATTGTTTGTGTGCAGCAGCATCGTGGTATTGTTCAGAGAATGCCGACTGATTTACCCAATTCATTTAACTGTCATAATAATGTGTAAAAGAGGCCTGCACCTACAGCAGAATATCCCAAGCAAAACAAAAGACACTAGAAAGAAGTTACTTTTTCTATTAGAAAGGATATATGCATGCAATGAACTCAACCAATTTACACTACAAACCGAGAAAAATGTAGCGTGGTCAAAGATAAACCAAATACCAACAGAAGCATGTTCTGATTCAGAATGACAAAATGAGTGGATAAAACTACAGCACGTAAAGTGTACGTACCTTGGAGTGCCTGCAGCAGCGCTCTGGGACTCATAGATTGAGCAGTAGCATTTCTTAGTCTTTCAATGAGATCAGTACATCTCATGAACAAGTTCCTCCCTTTGGGGTCCTCACTTAAACGGAAAATCTTACGAACGTACTCAAGTTCTCGGAGCAAAGCATCCCTGTCCCAGCCAGGAGCACACTGTTGGAACACATCCCTAACCCACCCCAACAACTCAGATGTCCTCTGGCAGGCTTGGCACCGAAAAAGCATCTCTGCCTGTCCAGTTCCATTCTTTATTTTCTGTCCGGTCCCAATCTGCCCATCAAGGATTGCACAATCAGTGTGAGTCCAGTGAGAGCAGACATCACACCCAATCCAGCGACATGTATTGACTTCAAAATCAAACTTATTGCAGATCACACACATGCAGAGGTTGCAAAAGCCATTCCTGTTGCCACATATATTGCACCTACACTCTTCGGCAGGGAGAGCGCACTGACAAGCAATGTTCCGGCACCTCCTGTACAAGAAAACCTCAGCGAGATTGCTTAGTGGTATGTTAACACTTGGATGCAAGAATGCCTGGATTCCAGTCTTGATGGAAACAAGGATCTCCAGCTGTACATGGTGTGCCATCAAAAGCATAGTTGGTGTCAAATCCACCCTACCCTGGACGAGCTTCTGCAGGTATAAGAACTCCTCAACATGATGAGGACCACCAGTTCCTTCAAGAATCGATCGAAGCTCACTCTTGGTTTCGTCTAACAGCTCATCTGGCATAGCCTTCATTTTCTCAGCAATTAGGTCAACCCTGTCATGAGCAACCTCCCTGAGAGTCACTCTAACAGTATTTCGGATCCTACGAATGACTTGTCGCTCAACAACACCTTTGGTGGCTACCTCCTTATCATCATCCACTATTCTAATAGCTGTTGCAGCAGCACTACCACTGTTCTTGCTCGGCTCCACGGGCCAGGTCTCACGTGAACTGGCACTCTCAGTGGCAGAGTCATGCCCCGGGTCCGAATTTGATGCAGGCTCCTGCATGTCTGGCGAACCAACTTGCTCGGACGAGGCCAGAGAGAGGGGCGTCTGCAGGCTTGGGGCACTCCCGTTGTGCCGTGGGGGCGGCATCCCCTGCGGAAGCTGTTGGTGGAAATTTGCACCCGATGAGGTTCCCATATAAATTCAAAACCTGCAAGGGATAATAACTTCCATCAATCACCAGCTCACTTTAAACATTTTTTTTTTTGAGAAACACAGTACAGACGCAGACGCTCAGAAACACGCACGTACAGACACCCCTATGACCGCACACGTGCAAACCCTACCCCTATGAGCACCTCCGAGAGACTGGTCCGGCATATCTTGAGGTTGACGAAGTCACCACGGGCGCCTCGCTGTTGACGGGCACGTCACCTACCGCTGAAAGCATAGCGCCGGTTAAATCCTGGAAAATCCAGGAAAATGCGAGCACCCATGCCAAGTCTGGGACTTGAACCTGGATGGGCTGGTTCCATCACAAGGAACCGAACCAGTTGAGCTAGGCTCACTTCGCAGCTCACTTTAAACATTATTTGACATAGCAAAGTAATACATGAACCTATCTTGTGTTCTGAAGCAAATTATTAATAATACATGAACTTATCTTGTGTTCTGAAGCAAAACATTATTTGACATAGAAAAACATCTCTACACAGAGCAGCCACATAATTTATTCCCTCAATCCCCCATTCGAAAACAAGAGGGGTGATTTTCTGCATTTATTTCTATAATTGCTCCACTAATCTTAGTCACCAAACACAATCAGTACATAGTGAAGTCACAAAAATTATCCCATAAGCTCCCCAACTTTAAAAAATAAGCGGTATGATTTTCTTGGTATATTTCCAGAATTGCTCCAGTAACACAGAGAAACAAAAACCTAGCCAAAACTGCCAGCAACACCGATCGTCATCAGCCAGTTGCTCAAGAGTTGCCATTTCAAGCATCAGTTCACATACCAACTGAATAGCAAAATCTATCCCATGCAACCAAGCAAATTACTGATGCTCAAAAACAGTGGAACAGTTTTCTGCATATATTTCCTTAATCAACCTAGTAATCTTAATCAACAAACAACATCTCCAAACGGATCGTCACATAATTTCTCCCCTAAGCTCGCCAACTGAAAGACAAGTGGGAGAACTTTCTACATATATATATTTCAGAATTTCTACGGTAATCTTAATCAGAAAACACCATCTCTACATAGAGCATCAAAATAATTTCGCCTGTAAGCTCCTTAGTTCACGCAACACACTGAGAATCTAAACAAGAATATTGCCCATTTCATCTGCTGAAACCCCTCAATTCGACCAACCAACCGTTTACCTTCTAGGGAGAAATCAACAAAAAATGAGAAAAAAGAAGCTGGAAGTAACCCAGAGGCCTAGACGCCCATCCTCCACCACCAAACCTTCCTGGGATATTCCCGCTCCCACCTCAAGGGAGTCAAGGGTCAAACCCAGATCCCACAAATCCTAGCGCTCCATGGGGGACAAACCTGGGGTCAGAGAGCTCACCTCCGCGCGACGAGGTTGATCAGCACGGTCGTGGGAGACGGTCTTAGAAAGGAATCACCGGCGGCGGGTAGGGCAACGGCTCCGCCGACGACGTTGACGAGGAGTAGCTCGGAGAGACCGGTGAGGGAGACAGGTTTTGAGTAGAAAAAAAAAGTGAGCGGAAGAGGGAAGACCGAGGAGAACGGTAGTACTCGTCGAGCGGAAAGGAGCTGACAGAGTTGACTTTTGGTTATGGGCAAAATGGTACTGTACTTCTGTGCGTAGATTCATCTGAAACACAAATAATTGGTGGATTATGTGATAAACTAGTAGGCGGCGGCACGCCGCGCGCAGGTTGTTTTTTCAGTAAAAATAAAAATGGAAGTTTTTGTCCCCGCAGAAAAAGATGGGAGTTTTGTAGTTTACTTATTTTATTTATCTTGTAGTCAAAGTTGTTCGAATAATATTTTTGAGAAAATTAGTAGAAAAGAGAATCGTCGCATACAGAGAAACGTGTTGAGAAGCATAGAGCAATGCCAAAGCAGTATAATACCAGTACCTCCGACCCGAATTACCGTTCGCGGTGGTTTTTTTTTTAACCCTACTCTTTTTCACCTGAAGCAAAACGTCCTCCCACCAGCCTTATCTTCTCTTCTTATTCTCTGCTCGCCTGCCGGCCGCCTGCTCCGACCCTCCCGGCCGCCTGCTCCGCCCCTCCCTCGCCGCCAGCTCCGCCCCGTCCCGCGCCGCCTGCCCTCCTCGTCTCCCCCAAGATCATAATTTTGCCGCTGTTGACCTCCGGCGGCCGGGCCATGGAGGAGCACGGGGACGGTGACCTTCACGGGACACTCCCTCGGGGCCGGTGTCGCCGCCATGCTCGCCATGGTCGTCGTGCTCAACCTCGACAAGCTCGGGGTCATGGAGAGGGCCAGGACCAGGTGCTACGCCGGCCTTCTTTGGCGCGCTCGTCGCCCAGGTCGCCGACGGCTGCGAGGCCAAGGGCTTCTACACGCGCGACGCCTTCCTCACCGCGCTCGGCGGCTACCCTGCCTTCGGCCGCGTCGGCTCCGACGATGACTCCCAGCGCGAGATCGCCGCCTTCTTCGCCCACGTCAACCACGAGACCATAAGTAAGTCCCTAGCTACGTACACAGTACACTCGGTTTGCTACTTCGGATTCGGTACTGGTACTCCAGAGCCAGGAGTAGAATTTTTCACATGTCATCTTGTCTGAATTTTGCAATGTGCTAGTGTTGTCAGACAACATACCAGTTCTTGTCTGAATTTTGCAATGTGCTAGTGCTGTCAGACAGCATACCGGTTTCACATGTCATCTTGTTTATGGCAGGATGATTTCTTGTTGATGGACATCGTTAGAGAAATTTGATGCAGACTGGGTGGTATAGACTAGCTTAGGTTTAGCAGGATCACTAGTTTCTAGCATCTTAATTGGTTTCAGAGTCAGTTGTTAGGTTCTGCTACTCTGTTACCACACTTTATGTTTGCAATTAGAACGTTTAGCTGGATCACTAGTTTCTGGCATCTTAATTGATTCATATGTGGTGGCCAAAGTTTCAGATGTCCAATAATAAAGCCAATAAAGTAAGGGCTGTAAAAAGATTATTTTTGCAAACCTTTATGATCTGTGTTCTGAATATATTGGAAACCTTTATGATGATGGCCATCAGATGCAGCTAAATCTGAGGCAAACATGATTGCTCTCTTGTTGCAAAGCACTTATAATTTACAACATAATATATGCAAACATGATTGCTCTCCTGTTGCAAAGCACTTATAATTTACAACATAATATACTCTACAATTGTTTTGCTCTAGTATTACACGCAATCTAATTTAGGATGACTAGATGTGAACCAGGCCTCATGCTTGCTTGTGCCTTCTTGGCCTTCTTGTATTGCCCTTGTTCTTCTCCTCCTCTTCTCCTCTTGATCCTCTTCTTCTCCTTAGGCTTCTCTACATCTACTATTGGTTGTTTCCCTACCTCTTCTCCTGCTTAGGCTTCTCTTCTTCTATTCTTGGTTGTATTGCAGCTTCAAATTCGCCTATTTGTGCTTCCCGGATGAGATCAAGTTTCTGCAGATAGTAAACATAAAATTATGTTAAGATGAGATCAAGTTGCTGCAAATAGTAAACATAATTACAAGCAATAAGGCATTGACATACACTCTTCACTCGACGGAATGGACGGACAATGCTTGATGGGTCCTTCAACCATGTGGCCTATTCTTTTCCTGCGATAATAGTGTCATCATCTAGGATTACTTGGGACCTCCTTTTCTCTTTGATGCTTTCTTTGCTTGTTTATCCTTCATCTTCTCCTCCTCTTTCTCCACTTGTTGTTTCTCACAGTCGGCTATTAGCTTTAAGGTTTGTTCATACAGTGTGCTATCAACCTCTAGTATGTTAGGCAGGTTTCCCTCTTTTATTAGCTTGTCCTTGACCATGTGGGGTAGCTTACTGATGTCTACGCACGCTTCTATTCTTGCAGACAGTGTTGGGCCTCCAAGAGCAGAGGTTTGTAGAACAGCAGCAAGTTTCCCTTAAGTGAATCACCCAAGGTTTATCGAACTCAGGGAGGTAGAGGTCAAAGATATCCCTCTCAAGCAACCCTGCAATTATGATACAAGAAGTCTCTTGTGTCCCCAACACACCCAATACACTTGTCAGATGTATAGGTGCACTAGTTCGGCGAAGAGATAGTGAAATACAAGTAATATGGATGATTATAAGTAGTAATTGCAATCTGAAATAAAAATGGCAGCAAGCAAACATGTAGCAAAACTGGTTGTAAACGGTGTTTCAATGCTTAGAAACAAGGCCTAGGGATCATACTTTCACTAGTGGACATTCTCAACAATGACATCAAAGCTGAATAATAAATACTACTCTCAAACACTCTCTTGTTGGATGATAAACACCATTCACTGTGTAGGGCTACAAGAGCACCCCAAAAGTCAGAGCAAACTAACACCACAACGTCATAAAGGAATCACACGCGGTGCACATACTGTCACCTTTACAACCATGAATAACCCCGGAGTTCATAATAAAGTAACCTCTAGAGTGCATAATAGATAAAGAGTAACATCACATATTCAACTAGATTACAAAGCTCATGATCACATAAAGATCACATGGGAGAGAGATATAAACCACATAGCTACCGGTAGAGCCCGCAGCCTCGGGGGAGAACTACTCCCTCCTCATCGTAGGAGTCAGCAACGGCGAGGGGGATGGCGGTGGAGTTGATGGAGATGGCTCTGGGGGCAATTCCCCGTCCCGGCAGGGTGCCGGAACAGAGACTTCTGTCCCCCCGAATCTTGTCTTCGATGGCGGCGGCACAGCGGAACTCTTCTCGGGAAAAGGCTTATTGTTTTAGGGTTATTTCGTCGGGGGCAATATATGGGCGAAAGGGCGAAGGCGGTGGAGGCCCGAGGCCACGTCCTCACGTGCTGGCGCGGCATGGGGGGGGGGGGGGGGGGAGCCGCGCCCCCACCTGATGACGGCGCCTCGGTGCCCTTCTTCGTTTCCTCTTCGGACTTCTGGAACGTGTCGGGAAAAATAGGGACTTCGGCATAAAAATCGTCCAATTCCGAGAATATTTCCGTAAGTGGTTTTCTGAAACCAAAAACAGCAGAAAACAGGGAACTGGCACTGTGGCATCTTGTTAATAGGTTAGTCCCAGAAAATGCATAAAACTATATAAAATGTATATAAAACATGTAGGCAGTTGGTATAATATAAGCATGGAACATAAGAAATTATAGATACGTTTGAGACGTATCAAGCATCCCCAAGCTTAGTTCTACTCGTCCCGAGTAGGTAAAACGATAACAACAAATAATTTCTGAAGTGACATGCTTTCACATAATCTTGATCATATAATATTGTAAGGCTCATGTTATGAATGAAGTGACTCAAAGCAATGATCTATAGTTTGCTAACAAATAGACAAGGAGTAAACAAGTACATCATATAAGTAAAAACTTTTCATACATAGTACTTTCAAACAAGCATAAAAAAGATTTACATAAGAGTTAACTCATAAAGCAATATTCTCTAAGTAAAAGAGCATTGAAGCAACACAAAGGAAGATATAAGTTTCAGCATTGGCTTTCAACTTTGAACATGTATATCATATAGATAGTTGTCAACACAAAGGAATATAACAAGTGCAATAAGTAAGCATATAAGAGTTTTTGCACACAGTTGACACAAGCGTTTGCTTCGGGGACAGAAAGAATTAGGTAAAGTGACTCAACATAAAGTAAAAGATAGGCCCTTCGCAGAGGGAAGCAGGGATACAAGCATGTGCTAGAGCTTCTTGGTTTTATAGGTTTTTGAAATCATATAGAGAGCATAAAAGTAAGTTTTTGAGTGGTGTTTGTCGTTGTCAACGAATGATAGTGAATGAAAACTATATTTATCATGTTATCTAGACTTTCAAGAGCGGCTCCCATTGAAGGACGTTATTTCTACCCAAGGGTAGATCATCCTTCTTCTTTTTTGTTTACACATGCACACTTTTTATAAATTGGTTTGGCACTCCTCCCCACCATTGCTTACACAATCCATGGCTAACCGAATCCTCGGGTGCCTTCCAATCCATCTCAAACCTTGGAGGAGTGCCTATTTTTGAATAACATAACACTTTGGAACTTTCTTTTTGATAACTCATTGAAAACCATGTGAAGAGAATTGAATAATTAAACTTGGGACTGGGCACCCCATTTGCCAGCTCATTTGAAAATCTATCTAACAAGTTAAACATAGAGTAACCCACATACTTCCTCGTGAGCTAATAAACAGTGACACAAATAAGGGATAATAATTTTGAATAAAGATAGCACACGAAGTATTTGCTTGGAATGGTAGGAAATACCATGTAGTAGGTAGGTATGGTGGACACAAATGGCATGGGTTTTGGCTCAAGATTTTGGATGCGCGAGAAGCATTCCCTCTCAGTACAAGGCTCTGGCTAGCAAGGTTATTTGAAGCAAACACAAGTATAAACTATGACAACAAGACTTATATAAAAACATATTGCAAGCATTATAAAACTCTACATTGTCTTCCTTGTTGTTCAAAAACTTTAAATAGAAAATATCTAGACCTTAGAGATACCAAACATGCAAACCAAATTTCAACAAGTTTTACGGTAGTTCTTCACTAATGGGTTTTAACTACATGATGTAAAAGCTTAAACATGATCTACTTGAGAGCTCAAAACAATTGCCAAGCACCACAACATACAAGATAACAATCCATAAGGTCATGTATATTTTTTCATTATACCATCTACCACATTTAGCATTTTCTGTTTCCAACCAAACACTAATCAACTTATTTAAACATAGACTCTCAAAGTATTTATCAATGAGACAAGAGAGTATAACATAAGAGAACTAACAGCTCTAAACAAGAGATGCATGAAAAACAAGAGCTGAAATCATTGAAGTAACATAAAAGAATACTCAACAAATATAAGTGAAGAATAGGAGTATTCATAATAAAAAGCGGAGCGTGTCTCTCTCCCACAAAGGGATGCTAGGATCCATTTTATTCAGAGAATGAAAATAACAAAAACAAAAACAAAAACAAACAGACGCTCCAAGATGTGACAGAATTAAAATATAGTTTCACTAGAGAGGACCTGATAGTTTGTTGATGAAGAAGGCATCCCCAAGCTTAGACGCTTGAGTCTTCTTGAAATATGCTTGGGTGACCCACGGGGGCATCCTGATACGTCCATTTTGCATCACTATTTTATATCATAATTTACTGCTATTCATTGATATATTTCGTATTTGGAGATGATACTTATGTTATTTCATCTATTTTGCATGATTGATGATCATTGGGGGATGGAACTCCGGAGTCTGAATTCTGCTGGAAAAAGCGTCGTCGAGATACAATATTTGCGAAGCTCAGAAGATCAAATGAAACACCTGGGAAGTATTTTCTCACCAGATCACGAAGGAGGCCAAAAGGGGAGCCTGAGGTGGGGCCCAGGGGGCCCACACCATGCCCAGGCGCGGCACCTGTTGCTGCCGCGCGAGCACCAGGTGGGGCCGCCCTGGCCCGCCTCGGGTCGTGCCCTTTCGCGTACTTCATCGCCCCGAAAACCTAAGACCTGTACGGTGTCCAGAAATCCTCTTCGCCGCCACCACGAGGCGGAGAAGACAGAGGGAGAAAAGCTCTCCGGCATGCCGCCGGGGAAATTCCCTCCCGGAGGGGGGAAATCGTCGCCATCGTCACCGTCATCGAGCTGCACTCCATCACCATCGCCAACACCACCATCTCCACCGCCGACGCCGTCATCTCCATCGGTCCACTCCGTTTCCGCTGTAACATCTAGGGCTAAACCTTGTGTATTTGATAGGGGAAACTCTCCCGGTGTTGATTACTCTTGTTATTGATGCTATTGAGTGAAACCGTTGAATTAGGGTTTATGTTCAGATTGTTATCCATCATTATATCATCTCTGATCATGTACCATATGATGTGTTGTGAGTAGTTCGTTAAGTTCTTGAGGACATGGGAGAAGTCTAGATGTTAGTAGTGAACTATGTTGAGTAATATTTAATGTTTTGATATTTAAGTTGTGGTGCCATTCTTCTAGTGGTGTCATGTGAACATCGACTACATGACACTTCACCTTTATGGGCCTAGGGGAATGCATCGTGTACTCGGTTATTAATTGTGGGGTTGCCGGAGTGACAGAAACCTAAACCCCCGTTGATATTCCGATGCATGAGGGATAGCAGGATCTCAGAGTTTAAAGCTATGGTTAGATTTATCTTAATTACTTTCTTGTATTTGCGGATGCTTGCAAGGGGTATAATCATAAGTATGTATTAGTCCTAGGAAGGGCGGTGCATTAGCATAGGTTCACCCACACGACACTTATCCAAACACTAAAGATTAATCATCAATATGAAGCGAAAGCACTAGACAGAATTCTCGTGTGTCCTCAAGAACGTTTGGTCATCATAAGTAAACAAACCGGCTTGTCCTTTGCTCTAAAAAGGATTGGGCCACTCGCTGCAATTATAATTGCCGTGCTCTATTTACTCGCACTTTATTTATCTGTCATATCAAAGTCTACTGAAAACTTGTCTGCTAGTGTTTACAGTGAAACCCTCATCAAAACCACTTGTCAACACCTTCTGCTCCTCGTTGGGTTCGACACTCTTATTTATCGAAAGTACTGCGATACACCCCCTATACTTGTGGGTCATCAAGACTATTTTCTGGCGCCATTGCCGGGGAGTGAAGCGCTATTGGTAAGTGGAATTGGTAAGGAAAACTTTAGCTGTAAGTGCTGTTTTTATTTCTGTCTCCTTATTTGCTTAATAATGGAGAGAGGAAATGTTGCTTTCCTGTTTGGGAAGTCTTCTACCGCTGCTGAGGTAGAACATGAGGCGCCACCTGATGATATTGTGCCATTTAAAATACCTATGAAAATTATTGAACGTGTTATGAATAACCGCTATGTTGGAGATGGAACTGTCCACCCCGGTGATCATTTACTGTATTTACATGAATTATGCGAGTTGTTCAAGTGTGCAGGTATTACAATGGACGAAGTCAGGAAGAAATTATTCTCCATATCACTCGGTGGGAGAGCTGCGCATTGGTATAAACTGCTGAAGAACAGGGATTCTCTTGAATGGGAGGAAATTGTACCTCTCTTTTATTCTAAATTTTATCCTCCAAGTGAAATTCACCAAGATCGGAATTCTATAAATAATTTCTGGCCTCATGATGGAGAAAGTATTGCCCAAGCTTGGGGGAGATTGAAGGCATTAATGCTCAAATGCCCCATTCATGAGCTTCCTGGTAATATTATTGTTGATAACTTCTATGCAAGACTCTCCTTTGAAGATAAAACATTATTGGATACTTCTTGTGCTGGATCATTCACTCGTAATAAGAAGGAGTTTAAATGGGATCTTCTTGATCGTATTGAAGAAAATACTGAAGCATGGGAGAACGACAAAGGTAGGGAGCCAGGTATAAAATATGACTTTGAATGCATTAAGACTTTCATGAATACTAATGCATTTCGAAATATTAATAGTGCTTATGGTCTTGACTCTCAAGTTGTTGCAAATTATTATAAATCCTTTGCTGTCTATTTCGGTTTGCCCAAGAAGGGGTTTGAAAAATATCATGAACCTTATAAAGATAAATCTATTGCTCCTTTAGCTAAAAGCATTGAAGTTAATATTGTTGATCATATCATTCCTGAGCCTTATATTGATAAAATTCCTTTTCCTGTTAAAGTGAAAGAACATTCTATTATGGCTAGTGTGGTTAATAAGAGTGATAAGAAAGCTAAGGAACCTGATGAACAAATTAAAGTTGAACCTTCTGTGGCTATAGTTAAAGAGCTTGTTTCTGAAAATGTGGGAGAAGAGTATATTATATTTTGTGATGATGCTTCTAATGTTGTTTCTCATCCTGCAAAGCCAAGGAAGGCTAGTGTTCCTGTTTTATCTGTTAAAATTGGTGATCATTGCTATTATGGTTTATGTGATATTGCTGCAAGTTCAAGTGCTATTCCTTATGATCTTTATAAAGAAATTATGCATGAGATTGGTCCTAGTGAACTTGAAGAGATTGATGTGGTTATTCAACTTGCCAATAGAGAAACCATCTCTCCCATTGGTATTGTCAGAGATGTTGAAGTTCTATGTGGTAAGACTAAATATCCTGCTGATTTCCTCGTACTTGGTTCTGCTGCTAGTAAGACTTGCCCTATCATTTTTGTTAGACCTTTTCTAAATACTTGTGGTGCTGTTATAGATTGTAAGAAAGAGAAAATCCTTACTAAATTTGCTGGTGATTCATATGAATTCAATTTTTCGAAATTTGCTAAAACTCCTTATGAAACCGAATTGCCTAATGAGGATTTTAGAGTAGAACAACTTTCTTCTATTGCTCTTGCGCCTAGTAATTATATTCAGCAATTTATGGAAGATCATGAGAGTGAAGATTTTATGGAACAAAGGAATGAACTTGAGGACATATTCCTTCGTCAACCTATTCTTAAAAATAATTTAAAGGTGGAAGACTTGGGTAAAACACTTCCACCTAAAGAGGATCCTGTCTTTGCTTTAAAACCTTTGCCTGATAATCTTAAGTATGCTCATCTTGATGATAAGAAAATATGTCCTGTTATTATTAGTGCTAACCTTTCAGGTAAAGAAGAAGAAAGATTGTTGGAAATATTGAAGAAACACCGTGGAGCTATGGGTTATACTTTGGATGATTTAAAAGGGATTTCTCCTACTATATGTCAACATTCTATTAATATGGAGCCCGATGCAAAGCCAGTTGTTGAACATCAACGCCGTTTAATACCTAAGATGAAGGAAGTGGTAAGAAATGAGGTATTGAAACTTCTTGATGCTGGTATTATTTATCCTATTGCTGATAGTAGATGGGTTAGTCCTGTGCACTGTGTCCCTAAGAAAGGTGGAACTACTGTTGTACCTAATGATCATGATGAGCTTATTCCTCAAAGAGTAGTTGTTGGTTATAGAATGTGCATTGATTTTAGGAAGGTTAATAAAGTTACTAAGAAAGATCATTATCCATTACCTTTTATTGATCAAATGTTGGAGAGATTAGCCAATAAAACTCATTTTTTCTTTCTTGATGGTTATTCTGGTTTCTCTCAAATTGCTGTTAAAACTCAAGATCAAGAGAAAACCACATTTACCTGTCCTTATGGTACTTATGCTTATAGACGTATGCCTTTTGGTTTATGTAATGCTCCTGCTACTTTTCAAAGATGTATGTCTGCTATCTTTAATGGTTTTTGTGAGGAAATTGTGGAGGTGTTCATGGACGATTTCTCCGTCTATGGCACTTCCTTTGATAATTGCTTGCACAATCTTGATAAAGTTTTGTAGAGATGTGAAGAAACTAATCTTGTTCTTAATTGGGAGAAATGCCACTTTATGGTTAATGAAGGGATTGTTCTTGGACATAAAATTTCTGAAAGAGGTATTGAAGTTGATAGAGCCAAAGTGGAAGCAATTGAGAAAATGCCTTGCCCTAGAGATGTTAAAGGTATTCGTAATATTCTTGGTCATGCTGGTTTCTATAGAAGGTTTATCAAAGACTTTGCTAAGGTATCAAAGCCTCTTACTAATCTCTTGCAAAAAGATATACCATTTGTTTTTGATGATGATTGTAAGGAAGCTTTTGAAACTCTTAAGAAAGCTTTAATAACTGCTCCTATTGTTCAACCACCTGATTGGAATTTACCATTTGAAATTATGTGTGATGCTAGTGATTTTGCTGTTGGTGCTGTCCTTGGGCAAAGAGTGGATAAAAAGTTAAATGTTATTCATTATGCTAGTAAGACTCTTGATGCTGCTCAAAAGAATTATGCTACAACTGAAAAAGAATTTCTAGCTGTTGTCTTTGCTTGTGATAAATTTAGACAATACATTGTTGATTCTAAAGTTATTATTCATACTGATCATGCTGCAATTAGATACCTTATGGAAAAGAAAGATGCCAAGCCTAGGCTTATCAGATGGGTGTTACTTTTGCAAGAGTTCGATTTGCATATTGTGGATAGGAAGGGTGCTGAAAATCCTGTTGCTGATAATTTTTCTAGATTGGAAAACATTGCTTATGATCCTATACCTGTTAATGATAGTTTTCCAAATGAACAATTGGCTGCAATAAGGGTGAGTTCACGAGATAGTCCTTGGTATGCAGATTATGCTAACTTTATTGTTTCGAAGTATTTGCCTCCAACCTTTTCAGCTCAACAAAGAAGAAAATTCTTTTATGACTTAAGGCATTATTTCTGGGATGACCCACACTTATATAAAGAAGGAGTTGATGGTATTATGCGAAGATGTGTTCCGGAGTATGAACAAAAAGAGATATTGAGAAAGTGCCATAGTAGTGCTTATGGAGGACATCACGCTGGAGATAGAACCGCACAAAAGGTTTTACAATCAGGTTTTTATTGGCCTACTCTTTTTAAAGATGCAAGAAAGTTTATTTTATCTTGTGATGAATGTCAAAGAGTTGGTAATATCTCTAGGCGTAATGAAATGCCTATGAATTATTCTCTTGTTATTGAACCGTTTGATTGTTGGGGATTTGACTTCATGGGTCCTTTCCCTTCTTCAGAAGGTAATACTCATATACTTGTTGCTGTTGATTATGTTACTAAATGAGTAGAAGCTATACCTACTAAAAGTGCTGATGGTGAGACATCATTAAAAATGCTTCAAGATATTATTTTTCCTAGGTTTGGTGTTCCTAGATATCTTATGACTGATGGAGGTTCTCATTTTATTCATGGTGGGTTTAGAAAAGTTCTTGCTAAATATGGTGTTAATCATAGAATTGCTTCAGCTTATCATCCTCAAACTAGTGGGCAAGTAAAACTATCAAATAGAGAAATTAAATCTATCTTGCAAAAGACTGTTAATAGGACGAGGAAGAATTGGGCTAGTAAATTAAATGATGCATTGTGGGCTTATAGAACTGCTTATAAAAATCCCATGGGTATGTCTCCTTATAAAATGGTCTATGGAAAAGCTTGTCACTTGCCTTTAGAATTAGAACACAAAGCTTATTGGGCAGTGAGAGAACTAAATAGAGATTTTAAACTTGCTGGTGAGAAAAGATTACTTAATTTAAGTTCTTTAGATGAATGGAGAAGTGAAGCTTATGAAAATGCTAAACTATTTAAAGAGAAAGTTAAGAGATGGCATGATAGGAGAATCCTTAAGAGAGAGTTTCATGTTGGTGAGAAAGTTCTATTGTATAGCTCTCGTCTTAGATTCTTTGCAGGAAAATTGCTCTCCAAGTGGGAAGGACCATATGTCATTGTGGAGGTGTTTCGTTCGGGTGCGATAAAAATTGCTTCGCTCAAGGATGACTCTACACAAGTGGTAAATGGACAAAGACTCAAGCATTATATTTCTGGAGATTCTTATAATGAAGATGTTGATATTATTCAAGCAATTACTCCGGAAGATTATATTAAGGAAAATATTTCTGAGTCTGCAGAACCTGATTTCGAAAAGGTACAGTTTCGGTAAGAAAAAGTTCGCGAATTTAATTTTGAGCTACCTATTATTTATTTTTGGAAAATATGGAAAAATACGAGACGAAAACGAGCAGGACACGAAGTCTGAGGCGCCCACACGACGTGGTGGCGCGGGGCCCTTGCTGGCCGCGCGAGCACCTGGTGGGGGAGCCTCGGAGCTCCTCTCCTACTCGGTTTCGCCCTGTTGCCTTCCTTTTATTTCATAAATTTTTGCTATATATTCACCCGGAGTCCCCGAGGTCCGTATATCGTGTTTTCGACGCGTTTTTGTTTCGAGCTGTTTCTGTCCAGATGTCGTCTCAGGGATCTTGTTCCGAAGACTACGCACTTCGTCGCCAACGCGAACTCCTTCAAGATCTTGATCAAGGGTCTTTTGTTGGATGGGCGGATGATGAGAAGGTGAAGGCTAGGCGCAGGGACATGGACGACAGCGTCATGGAGGAAGTAAAGAAGATGCAGTCGGCCATGAAAGATCGCGCAAGGACGGGGACTAGCAAGCCCACCTTTGTGGGATCAATTAACGCCCAACGTGCTTTTTCTCATAACATGCAGGGAGCAATACCACCTGTTCCGGATCTTAGCTCTTTTCCAGATGCAACCGAAGCTCTCCATGTCACGGATCAGTTTTGCGAGCAGTACCGCGTCCTGAGGAGGGAAGTGGATATACTTCAAGAGGAGAACAACAGGCTTCGCAAGATGTTGGAGCGTTACCTTACCCCACTTCGAGTCGTCCCTCCATCACCACCGAAGGAGTAATTCATCATCGGTATTGGCATCTCCCTTAGCTTGTTCCAAGCTTGGGGGGAGTGCCGCGGTATCACCATTATCTTTCATATTTTACCTTTTAGTAGAGTCATATCATGAGTAGGGAAGTTATCTTATATGATGGTTTGCAGTGTGGAAGTATCTCTCTTTTAGTTGGCTGTCTATGTATCCCTTGGTGTGAGTTGCCGTTATGGAATATTAATGAGAAGTGTTATCATTTATTTTCTGCACACTTTATTTTAGTTTGCATCTTTTATCATGTATGATTGACCTTGTCATTAGTGTTGGTAATCACTTTGGGAGCATATAGTAAATCTTTTGGCTTTGGCAAACTTAGCATTGGTCAGTAGCTACAATACTTTGAGACTTAAGTGGAAAAAGGAATTACATGTAGAATGCAGAATTGATTAATCTTTCTCACTTGTAGATTATAAGCTTAGTATTCACAAACTTAAAATTGTGTGTGCCTTCAAGTAAGAATTGCATGATTGCCTTTACTACATGTATGTTTGTTTGTATCCATCAACTCTTATGCTTGCTACCCAACCTTGCTAGCCAAAGACCTGTATCGAGAGGGAATGCTTCTCATACATCCAAACCATGAACCGAAACCCCTGCTATTTGTGTCCACCATATCTACCTACTATGTGGTATTTTGCGCCACTCCAAGTAAATACTTCATGTGCTATCTTTATTCAAAACTACTACCCATTATTTGTGTCAATGTCTATTAGCTCATGAGGAAATAATAGTTGAGTTTGTTATCTTCCATACTAATTAAGTAACCCTTGACTTGCATGCTTCATCTGCTCGTCACTAATATTGCAAAGGGCTGGTTAGACCACTATAATATCAAAAGGTTGAGAAAGTTAAAAATAGACACTCCTCCATGGTTTGAGATTGATTGGTGGGCACCCGAGGATTCGGTTAGCCATGGCTTGTGAAAGCAAAGGTTGGGAGGAGTGTCAAGTTATATAAATAAAGTGCATATTATAAATGCCTGTTACTAAACAATTCGGAACCGCTCTCAACTTGCTTAGTATGGAAGATGACAAGAACTCTATTACCATTCGTTGACAACAACAAACACCACTCAAAAACTTACTTTTATGCTCTCTATATGATTTCGAAAACCTATAAAACCAAAAGCTCTAGCACATGCTTGTATCTCTGCTTCCCTCTGCGAAGGGCCTATCTTTTACTTTATGTTGAGTCAGTAAACCTATCTCCTTCTATCTTAAGCAAGCATTTGAGTTGATTGAGATTCAACCAGTTATACATTAGTATTGTTGACCATGTCTTTTATTCTTTCTTGCTTAGCACATTGTTGGCATCTAATGAATTTGATTTTTGGAGTTATCAACTAATAAAGAGGGCTGTTTTATAAACTAAGCTCAATATGTTCATTCTTCTCTGACCAAGGACTAAGTTTGCCAACACCAACTAAGGTTTTCTCTATGTACCTTATTGTGGTTTTCCTCTACTTGTTACAAGTTGATTTATATGAACGGAGTTGATATCTAAGATGACTTGTGCATTTATACATGTGATGCTTCTTGTCCGTATATTTTATATCGACACTTCACTCCATAAACCTGTGGTCATGTTTACCGAGTTCAGCTTTCGCTTGGGGACAAGCGAGGTCTAAGCTTGGGGGGAGTTGATACGTCCATTTTGCATCACTATTTTATATCATAATTTACTGCTATCCATTGATATATTTCGTATTTGGAGATGATACTTATGTTATTTCATCTATTTTGCATGATTGATGATCATTGGGGGATGCAACTCCGGAGTCTGAATTCTGCTGGAAAAAGCGTCGTCGAGATACAATATTTGCGAAGCTCAGAAGATCAAACGAAACACCTGGGAAGTATTTTCTCACCAGATCACGAAGGAGGCCAAAAGGGGAGCCTGAGGTGGGGCCCAGGGGGCCCACACCATGCCCAGGCGCGGCACCTGTTGCTGTCGCGCGAGCACCAGGTGGGGCCGCCCTGGCCCGCCTCTGGTCGTGCCCTTTCGCGTACTTCATCGCCCCGAAAACCTAAGACCTGTACGGTGTCCAGAAATCCTCTTCGCCGCCACCACGAGGCGGAGAAGACAGAGGGAGAAAAGCTCTCCGGCAGGCTGCGTTGCCGCCGGGGAAATTCCCTCCCGGAGGGGGGAACTCGTCGCCATCGTCACCGTCATCGAGCTGCACTCCATCACCATCGCCAACACCACCATCTCCACCGCCGACGCCGTCATCTCCATCGGTCCACTCCGTTCCCGCTGTAACATCTAGGGCTAAACCTTGTGTATTTGATAGGGGAAACTCTCCCGGTGTTGATTACTCTTGTTATTGATGCTATTGAGTGAAACCGTTGAATTAGGGTTTATGTTCAGATTGTTATCCATCATTATATCATCTCTGATCATGTACCATATGATGTGTTGTGAGTAGTTCGTTAAGTTCTTGAGGACATGGGAGAAGTCTAGATGTTAGTAGTGAACTATGTTGAGTAATATTTAATGTTTTGATATTTAAGTTGTGGTGCCATTCT
Organism: Poa annua; assembly: GCA_026929855.1. Classification (NCBI taxonomy): domain Eukaryota; kingdom Viridiplantae; phylum Streptophyta; class Magnoliopsida; order Poales; family Poaceae; genus Poa; species Poa annua. The sequence goes on from CM049434.1 coordinate 62,961,499, forward strand.
TCTAGTGGTGTCATGTGAACGTCGACTACATGACACTTCACCTTTATGGGCCTAGGGGAATGCATCGTGTACTCGGTTATTAATTGTGGGGTTGCCGGAGTGACAGAAACCTAAACCCCCGTTGATATTCCGATGCATGAGGGATAGCAGGATCTCAGAGTTTAAAGCTATGGTTAGATTTATCTTAATTACTTTCTTGTATTTGCGGATGCTTGCAAGGGGTATAATCATAAGTATGTATTAGTCCTAGGAAGGGCGGTGCATTAGCATAGGTTCACCCACACGACACTTATCCAAACACTAAAGATTAATCATCAATATGAAGCGAAAGCACTAGACAGAATTTCCGTGTGTCCTCAAGAACGTTTGGTCATCATAAGTAAACAAACCGGCTTGTCATTTGCTCTAAAAAGGATTGGGCCACTCGCTGCAATTATAATTGCCGCGCTCTATTTACTCGCACTTTATTTATCTGTCATATCAAAGTCTACTGAAAACTTGTCTGCTAGTGTTTACAGCGAAACCCTCATCAAAACCACTTGTCAACACCTTCTGCTCCTCGTTGGGTTCGACACTCTTATTTATCGAAAGTACTGCGATACACCCCCTATACTTGTGGGTCATCACATCCCCAAGCTTAGGCTCTTTCATCTTCTTGATCACATCATATCATCCACTCTCTTGATCCTTGAAAACTTCCTCCACACCAAACTCAAAGTAAACTTCATTAGAGGGTTAGTGCATAATCAAAAATTCTCATATTCTGTATGGAGACAATCATTATCATGGTACTGGATATTACCTACAGCCACTGGAATTTTATGGAACAAAAAGATCCACTAAAAAACAGCAAAAGAACCAATCCAAAATAAATGGCAGGATCTGTCAAAAACAGAACAGTCTATAAAGACGAATTTTTTCGAGGCACTTGACTTGCTCAAATCAGAAAACTCAAAACTAATGAAAGTTGCGTACATATCTGAGGATCACGCTCAGAAAATATCAGGTCATTCCGACTTTTCTGTTAAGAGTTATGAATTTAACGGTGGACAGCAGAAAAACTGTTCCTACGCAGAAATCCAAATCTAGGATCAACTTTCTACTAGAGACTTAACTTGGCACAACTATGCAATAAAATAAAGATACAAAAAAGTTGTTACAGAGGTAAGCATGCTCCTTGACTCAAAAAAATGAAAAATAACAGAAATAAAATAGTGGGTTGTCTCCCATAAGCGCTTTTCTTTAAAGCCTTTTAGCTAGGCAAGGAGATTTTTATGATGCTCCCATAAAAATGAGAGTTGAAAAACAAAAGAGAGCATCAAGAGGCGAACATCAAACACATTTAAGTCTAACCCACTTCCTATGCAAAGGGATCTTGTAGTAGGATAAATTATTGAAACATAAAGCAACTATCATAGAAAGATGAAACAAATGCAACTTCAAAACTTCTAACATAAAGAGAGGTGTTTTAGTAACTTGAAAACTTTTATAACCGTATTTTCCTCCCTCATAATAACTTTCAGTAGCATCATTGATAAAATCCACAATATAACCATCACATGAAACATTCTTATCATGATCCATATGCATAAAAGTATCATTATTTCCCTCATAAGAAAAATTCTTCTCATTAATAACAAGGGGAGCAGGATCATCATAAAGAACTTGGACATGATAGACGAGTTGTATATTAAAAGGATTGGTTTGAGTAATTCCTCGATAACTATGACAAGTTTCAAGAGGATGATTGTAATTATAACCTATGTCATAGTATTCTTTATAATTATGAAAGACTGGAGGCATAGTATCATCATAAGCAATAGAATAGTTATCTTCCAAGGTGTGTTTATTTGTAAACATATCATCATTTTTAATAGAAGGAGAGGTCTCAAATATATAATCATTAGTAGCAAAAGGATTTTCAAACAGCTCATCCCCAAGCTCAGAGCTTTCTATATCATCATGGGAAGAAACATGGATAGTACTAATAGTATAGAAATTATTAACATCATCATTTTCAGAATTAGTGTCCCAGAGACCTTCAATATCAAAAGAAGTGTGCTTTTCCCAATCATGATCACTAATATAAATAACAGGCATAGGTTCATCATCAAGTTCAGAATCATCGAATTCAGAATTATAAGTATTAATTGTAACAGGAGCAACAAGTTTGGGAGAAGATACCGTTTCCTCCCTCCTTTTACTCCTCTTCTTCTTCTTCCTCTTTCCCTTTTTCTTCTTCTTTTCCTCTTTAGGAGTGAGAGGCTTGAAAGGAAGCTTCTCCACATAACCTGGTTTAGTATTAGAGACAATGGAAGATACTTGGGGGAATTCCTCTCTTTCATTAATAAGCTCAAAACACACATTAGTCCTGTCATACTTTGGTAAAGTCTCATCCTTTATAATATTTTGTATGTAGGTGGTAGCATGGCAATTATTAACACAATAGAGATAACATCCATGCAACACATCATTCATATCAATATCACTCATATTTAACAAAGAAGTTTTTCTTGATAACTCTTCACACCCCAAAAATAATGTAAGTTCGTCATGTTGATTAGGAGTGATCATGTTATCACAAAAGTCTCCTGCAATATCCTTATTAGAACCTGAGCATTGAAATTCGAAATGACCCTCTTCATAGCAAAGTTCACAAATAAAAGGATAGGTGGCACAAACTTTTTCACCAAGATCTCTTAGAACCTTATGCCAACCTCTAGTATTTTCATTCCTATGATGGATACAATATTCATCTTCAATTTGATTAATTCCACAAGGTCTATGTATTCCACAAAAATTAACATGCTTATAAGAAATAGTATTTTCAGGAGTTTGAGCATGTCTATTGCAATCATTAACAACAATTTCATTTTCCATGCAAGTGTCTTTGAAAGGTTCATGATACACGTCCCAATTTTCTTTAGGAACATTAATATGAGAAGCAAAGGTTCTAGAACAATCAACAATAATATGAGAATCAAGACCATATTTAGCACTAAGCTCCTGAAAACCAGCAGTTTCAACGAAAGACTTAATGCAATCATATTCATAGTTTATACCTGATTCTTTACCTTTGTCATTCTCCCAATCTTCAGCATTGTTTCGAATTGTTTCAAGAAGATCCCACCTAGTTTCAACCTTCTTACTTGTGAAAGAGCCCTCTGAGCAGGAATCTAGATAATCCTTGCAATGTCCTGAAAGTCTTGCATAAAAATTATTAACAATTATTTTATCAGGAAGCTCATGGTTAGGACATTTGAGTATTAATGTTTTCAGCCTTCCCCAGGCTTGAGCAATGCTTTCTCCTTCATGAGGCCAGAAATTATATATAGAATTCCGATCTTGGTGAATCTCACTTGGAGGATAAAATTTAGAATAAAAGAGAGATACAATTTCCTCCCATCCAAGAGAGTGCCTATTCTTCAACAATTTATACCAATGCGCAGCTCTTCCACCAAGTGACATAGAAAATAATTTCTTCTTAACTTTGTCCATTGAAATACCTGCACACTTGAACTACTCGCATAATTCATGTAAGAATAGCAAATGATCACCAGGATGGACAGTTCCATCCCCTACATAGCGGTTATCCATAACACGATCAATAATTTTTATAGGTATTTTAAATGGCACTATTTCTTCAGGTGGCTTTAGAATATCACAAGCATCATTAAAATTATCACATATTGGAGGCAAAGCATTATCAAGGCAAAATAATTCCTCCAAGAGCAAAAAAGATTATTTTTATTTAAACTAGCTTCACCAAGCTTAGACTTTTACATAGCCTTAGCAATAATGGTGTCCAAAGAATTTATACTAATAACATTACTACCATTATTATGCAAACAAATTTACATAGGTTTTTTAATTTTCTCTTTAAAAGTATCATGTCCTAATGCAATATAAATTTCATAGAGATCTCTAATTTTTTTGTATCGCGTGGTGGCGGCTAGGGTTTGCCCCGGACTGTATATATGGTGCGAGTTGGGTAGGACGTGGGCTGTAAGCCACGACTGAGTCGGTAAAGCCCCACGATCCCCATTTAGCCTAACTAGTGAGATAAAAACAAGAAACAAAAAGTAATAACTGTAGAATCTAAAGGAGATACCTTCAAGCACTCACCTCCCCGGCAACGGCACCAGAAAATAGCTTGATGTCTACGCACGCTTCTATTCTCGCAGACAGTGTTGGGCCTCCAAGAGCAGAGGTTTGTAGAACAGCAGCAAGTTTCCCTTAAGTGAATCACCCAAGGTTTATCGAACTCAGGGAGGTAGAGGTCAAAGATATCCCTCTCAAGCAACCCTGCAATTAAGATACAAGAAGTCTCTTGTGTACCCAACACACCCAATACACTTGTCAGATGTATAGGTGCACTAGTTCGGCGAAGAGATAGTGAAATACAAGTAATATGGATGATTATAAGTAGTAATTGCAATCTGAAATAAAAATGGCAGTAAGCAAACATGTAGCAGAACTGGTTGTAAACGGTGTTTCAATGCTTAGAAACAAGGCCTAGGGATCATACTTTCACTAGTGGACATTCTCAACAATGACATCAAAGCTGAATAATAAATACTACTCTCAAACACTCTCTTGTTGGATGATAAACACCATTCACTGTGTAGGGCTACAAGAGCACCCCCAAAGTCAGAGTAAACTAACACCACAGCGTCATAAAGGAATCACACACGGTGCACATATTGTCACCTTTACAACCATGAATAACCCCGGAGTTCATAATAAAGTAACCTCTAGAGTGCATAATAGATAAAGAGTAACATCACATATTCAACTAGATTACAAAGCTCATGATCACATAAAGATCACATGGGAGAGAGATATAAACCACATAGCTACCGGTAGAGCCCGCAGCCTCGGGGGAGAACTACTCCCTCCTCATCGTAGGAGTCAGCAACGGCGATGGAGATGGCGGTGGAGTTGATGGAGATGGCTCCGGGGGCAATTCCCCGTCCCGGCAGGGTGCCGGAACAGAGACTTCTGTCCCCCGAATCTTGTCTTCGATGGCGGCAGCGCAGCGGAACTATTCTCAGGAAAAGGCTTATTGTTTTAGGGTTATTTCGTCGGGGGCAATATATGGGCGAAAGGGCGAAGGCGGTGGAGGCCCGAGGCCACGTCCTCAGGTGCTGGCGTGGCAGGGGGGGGGGGAGCCGCGCCCCCACCTGATGACGGCGCCTTGGTGCCCTTCTTCGTTTCCTCTTCAGACTTCTGGAACATGTCGGGAAAAATAGGGACTTCGGCATAAAAATCGTCCAATTCCGAGAATATTTCCTTAAGTGGTTTTCTGAAACCAAAAACAGCTGAAAATAGGGAACTGGCACTGTGGCATCTTGTTAATAGGTTAGTCCCAGAAAATGCATAAAACTATATAAAATGTATATAAAACATGTAGGCAATTGGTATAATATAAGCATGGAACATAAGAAATTATAGATACGTTTGAGACGTATCACTTACATGTGTTTCCACCTTGGTCTTTCATAATCTCCAGCAAGACAGACTGCAAGGTGACATACACTTTGGCAAGTGTCTTCACGTCATATGCATCATAAGCTTGTTCGACTGATTCTATCAGTTCTTTGAGAGTGTTAGGTGCACTCTCAAATGCCAAAGATTGGATGGAGCTGAAGAAGCAAAGGTCCAACACATTCACATCCGCGCGAGTTTCGAGGTTGGAAAGTTAACCTGATATCTAGTCCTGAAGCTTTTACAGTGGCCAGAAATAGAGGATCATCAGGCTGAACATGTGTTCTAGCATTGTCTTGCTGTATCCATAGTGTTTCCACATCTCCATCGTCAGGCCACACTTCTACAATTGCTGGAATTACCTTCTCACAGAGGTATTCCCGCATGACGTCTCTATTAACATTGACGTTCTTTAGTTCCATTGTGCCTTTTGTCCTACACTTCGAGTTGTATTTGGCTGCATCTTCTGTGACAAATGCCCAAAGGCCTACCTTTCCGTCAAATGTCACATTTCCTTGCGCATCATGTCTAGGTCTTGCAACTGTAGTTAAGAACATGACCTTGCCGATGCTTTTTTTGTTATGGATAGTGCGAACTGGTTCTGGTTCTTCTCGTGTTAGGTAGTAGATCCGATCTCACTTAGTCATATCAAACCATTTTTCATCCATATGCATTGTGTTCCTCATCTTTTTGAACCAAAGCTTTGCTTGTAATATTGTTGTTTCATCGACCATTGAGATGCAATATAGGAGCCTTCTTATTCTGTTTTCCAAAGATAGATATGGTTTCAGGCTATTGGTATGGCGCCTTAAATCGCCCCATTCCAACCTCCTTTGCATTGTTGACAAAGGGATACCAAGGGACCTTGCCAACGCCCTCAATGTACCCCTTTTGTTGAAGGGAACTTGAGGCACCCTTTCATCGAGATTAAGCTCTCTCCTCTTTCTTCCGCACCTGCCCTTCCGCTTATTTGAGAAATCAAGTGCTTCATTTCTGCCCTCTTGATCTATGGCCTTCTTCCATATCTTCTCGACAGATCTAAGACTTATTCCCAAAAGTTGAGCCACAACTTCTTTATCTGCCTTCACCACTGGTCTATCTTTTCCTAGAGCTTTCAGTGCAATATATGCTGCAAATTTAGAACTCTCCGGCACATCTTTATGGTGCCTCTGCGTAGCATGTTCTTGTTCTTCTTCTTCTGGGTTGTGGTCTGCCTCCGCAACATGTTCTTGTTCTTCTTCTGGAATGTGAGCAGCTTGTTCTTCTTCTTCTGGAGTATGTGGACTGAAGTTGAGATCCAGCTCTTGTGGAGGGAGTTAAGTTGATATCAAAGAGGACCATCTTAGTTAACTATGAGCAAACAATACATATCTGTAAATGGTTAAGCAAGATAGTAAATACAGGTAGAGGTAGCAGGGTAAGAACTAAATGTAACATGACAATACTAAATGTCCATGTCCTAAGTTTGTTCATCTTTAAAGTCCAGGAGCTAGATTAGATTAGATTGGTAGGAGCAGATCATGTTAAGGTGTGGACGCCAGCCTTGCTTTTGCTTTGGCTATGTGACAGTGAGTCCCAAGATTGTCAGTTTGTCATGACATGGCATGGCCAATTTGTCACAAGGTTTTTTGTGAGCCGGTTTTCAGAAAACAACTTCAGTTCTCAGTTTGTACAATGACAGTGACATGTTCAGATGTTCTTCATTTCTCCAAAGCTATTAATAGGATCAAACTACTGCAATAACCATAATTCTTCTAGTACTATACTCCATTGCTAATGATTCTAAATTTCTGATGATTCTGAATTCTGAATTTCTAATGATTCTGAATTCTAAATTTCTGATGATTCTGAATTCTGAATTTCTGATGATTCTGAATTCTGAATTTCTGATGATTCTGAATTCTGAATTTCTGATGATTCTGAAGGGAACTTGAGTAAAAAACTAATGATTCTGAATTTCTGATGCTAGATATGTAATGCCTGCCATTGCCAATTTGCACATTCTCTCAGGTCCAAACAAGAGGAGGAAGAAAACTTACAGGAGATCAGAACAAAAAGATGGAGAGGAGAGGAGGCCTCGAGCAGATGAGCACAGCCGGCGGGAGGAGACGAGCACAGCCGGCGGGAGGAGCCGGCCTGGAGCTGTACAGCCAGCGGAGATGGAGGCGCACGGCGGCCGGCAGAGGAGGCTTGGCCGACGAGGAAGAGGCCGCGGAGGGCAAGCTCCACGTCGGGACGGGAACAAGGCGAGGGGGCCAGAGCGGGAAAACGAGCGGAGGCACTCCCCTCGGTGGCCGCCGCCGGATCGCTTGGTGAAGCCCAGCTCCGTCCCCGTCCTCCCCTCGATGGCCGCCGCCGGATTCGCGCCACCGTGTGAAGGGGAAGCAGTCGCGATGGGAAGGGGAAGCGGCCGGCGGCGTGGGCCCTCCGAGGGAGCCTCCCAACTGCGGGCGGAGCCGCCGCAGACTCACTCTCTCCGGCGAGCTCGCGTGCTGTTCTATGCTGGACGAAAGAGACGATGGACTTGATTTAAAATCGTTCCAAACTGGCGGGGGGGGGGGGGGGGGGGGGTTTGTAAAGAAAAATTAAAACCCAGTCCGCCCATTAATTTGGGTCGGAGGGAGTAGAACATTTGACATCATCTATTTACAACATAATGTAACTTGCTTATTTATAACATAACACCCACACATTTGTTTTTTACTTGAAACATGTGCTTTTTTTTTGAAATTTTAACCACCATATATTAGGTCAGCAAGCCGCCTCATTAAAACCCTGCCAGTTCCTTTCAGTACCCTGGTTAGGGAAAGAGTGCATCTAAAACTTGCCGCCTCTGAATCACAGTATAGTTACATCCTCTATGATTTTGCTAAGAATAAATCTAGGAGGATCGTCGTCCCAATTACAAGATTATTTTTGGCTAAAGCTATACTGGGCTATGTCATGAGCAACCTTGTTTGCTTCTCTTGGACAATATTTGAAGGTCACGTCGCCGATCCGGGAAGCAATATCAACACAGTCCAGTATAGCTTTTGTAAATGTGTTGTTATATATAAGCACGTTATTTTTTATGTCGCGGCTACACTTTTGTAAAAACGCCCTCGTACATTTTTTTTAGTACCCTCCGCGCCATCATCCTAACCGTTTCAAGTCAAACTCCTATATATGTTTCCTTCCGTGTCTGTTGTTTCGTCTCTCGTTGTCGTCCATTCCCCACCACCCCAGATCACCACCACCAAGCTTCCTCCATGACACGCTGCCGTTGCCTTGCTCCACAACACCTTGTTTCCCTCCTCATGGAGAAGGTTGTTGAGCCTTTGCTTGCGAGCTCCAGGTCGGATTTTTATATCCAAGCCACCACTGGTGCTAGCAGCGCTCCTCGATCTGCTCTCCGATGGCGAGGAGAACCTAGTCAGCGAACTACAGGCGCTGATTGTCCATATGGGGGAGCAGCGGGAGTGTCCGGAGGAGAAGATGGTGAGCTCCACGAGGACGCCGCCACCTGCGCCTATGATCTCCGCCAACAGCCTCCTCCTCGCCTTCTTCCAGGACAAGATGGTCTAGGTGAGATTCCGTCGATCCACCCGTTCCCCTTCTCTTTATTTAATCTGCAACCTCCTCCATGAGTAGTGAATGCAAAGCTCTTTTTAATCACATCTTGTTAGTTTATTTTCTATAATTGTAAAATACATATATGGCACATAATTCAACTTACTTTGATCTCCTCCACATTTCTGATGACAAGGATATCTGACTTCTCATCGGAACACCTATACCACATTGGTTCAAGGCCAGTGCAACCAACATGAATTTGATACTGAGATTCATGCTCATATACTGTACTGCCTATGGTTTTAAAGGCATGCCATTTGCCAACACCAGATTCATACTCATATAGTGTACTGCCTATGATTTTTAAAGGCATGCCATTTGCGAAAGGATGGTGTAAGCAAAACTGAAATTGGACGAACCCTTCATGGGTGTTTTTATGTGATAATTAACTACACCAGGCTGTAGCTCATCACGAGTCTGAAATCCATAAACCAACTTCAATGGTCGTGCGCTCTTCACATGCTGCTGGTAGCGATTAAACCAATTATATGGACAAAATTCCAAGAGATCTAAGTATATGTTTACAGCAAGAAGCATTGTAGGTAAGAAAAGAATAACCAGAAATGCAATGATATGTTGCCGTGGCCATCATTAATCATGGTCAGGTAGGCCGGACTCAGGGCAGCTGATGGTGGCGACCTCCTAGTCAGTGGGTAGGATGACATAGTTGGGAGGAAGCTAGCCATATTACTGGGAGCTTTTGATTGGAGATGCCTTTCCTGCCTGCATCAACAAACTGAATGGAGAACCATGCATTATCACCTGTAATAGGAAGAAAACAATACCAAAGAAAGAGGCACAATAAGAAATAAACCTACAGGCAGCAGACGAACATAAATTAGGGACAATTGCTTCTGTGTCATAGTTCTCTCTAGTTTATCCGTCTGTGCCATACCTGCGTAGTTTCTCTCGTCTGTGCCCTGTATGGCTCGAAAATCGGCCAAACGCTTTGTTTCCCTCTGATAACCGTCACTTGGCCTGACTGGTGGGGTCGGCCTGTCGCGGCTCGGTTGGGATTTCCTGTGGTCGGCTAGTGGGGCCGGCCCTTTGACCTTAGATGTGGGCCCAGCGAAGTGCATGCACCCCGTCCCACTTGCATGCATGCGGTCGTACGTGCGCGTCCATGCAGTTCCACCTGTGCTCGCCGCGCCTTCAATGGCGTGCCCCCTAGTTCTCTCTAGTTTATCCGTCTGTGCCATTCCTGCGTAATTTCTCTCGTCTGTGTCCTGGATGGCTCGGAAATCGGCCAAACGCTCTGTTTCCCTCTGATAACCGTCACCTGGCCTGACTGGTGGGGTCGGCCTGTCACGGCTCGGTTGGGATTTCCTGGGGTCGGCTAGTGGGGCCGGCCCTTTGACCTTAGATGTGGGCCCGGCGAAGTGCATGCACCCCGTCCCACTTGCATGCATGCGGCCGTACGTGTGCGTCCATGCCGTTCCACCTGTGCTCGCCGCGCCTTCAATGGCGTGCCCCCCTGGCCGGCAAAAAGCTGCCTCGCCGCCTACACTGCCGGACTGGACGCGCATCTGCTCCGCCGTCCTCGCGTCTCTCTTGCCTACTCTATCCTGCTGCAAGATGAGCAGTCTGGAGCCGAATCAATGCCCGGTCGACATTACTGCCGTCTGGACCGCGACGCCGTCCAGACCGCTCCTAACATTAAAAGGAGCCATCTCCTTGCCCATTGCGCTCACAAATCCCCTCTTCCTCTGCTAGACACCTTCACCCAGTCCCGTATCTCTCCATGCCTCGTGGTGATGGCAGCTCCACTCCCAGCTCGAACCGCCGCCGCCACGTCCCCTATCCTTGGTTTCTTGAGGCGAGCGAGGAAAGCGGCATGGGGAGTGGGCGTGGGCGTACTCCTCCAAGTTCGAACAGGAGGCGAGCGAGGGAAGCGGCATGGGATGGGGAGTCTCCAAGAGGCAGGGGCAGGGCCATTGCTCCCGATCCCATTCCCTTCATCGATCTGTCCGACGAGGACGACGAGGACGACCAGGGTATGGACTGGACCATGGCCTGGAAGGAGGAGGTCACGGAGGTCCTGGACCCGGGTTTGGCCTAGGCCATGGCCGACCAGAAAGCCATGGACCTGGCTAAGCATTCCGCCGGCGAGCAGCAACGGCTCAATATCTACTCGGAGAGCAAGGGGAAGAAGGAGGACATGTGGTCGGCGTCGAACAACATCGCCCCAGAAGAGGTCGATGCCAAGGGCAAGGGTAGGGGCAAGGGCAAGGCCGAGTCGGTGGAGGTTTCCGATGACGAGGACGAGTGGTAGTCCATTTTAGTTATTAGTTGCTTTATTAAGGGCAAGTCCCAATTTAGTTATTAGTTGTTGATCTATTTTATAATTTAGCAAGGGCAAGTCCATTTTGTACTACCATGAAATTTGGCAATGGCCTTGTGCTTGACGTTTCCAATTGTGTGTGTAAATACACTTCAGTTTGCAAAGTTTGCTTAGAAATGGGGCCGTTTACCCTACCTAAGGAGCTCATTTGAAACACATTTTTCAGCGAGTCCACCATTTTTGCTTAGAAATGGGGCCGTTTACCCTACCTTTGGAGCTCATTTGAAACACATTTTTCAGCGAGTCCACCATTTTTGCTTAGAAATGGGGCCTTTTACCCTACCTTTGGAGCTCATTTGAAACACATTTTTCAGCGAGTCCACCTTTTTTGCTTAGAAACGGGGCCGTTTACCCTACCTTTGGAACTCATTTGAAACACATTTTTCAGCGAGTCCAAGCTCATTTGAAAATTTATATGGATTCAAGCTAGATTTGAGCAAGCTCATGGCTATTCCCATTTGGTTTGCCAAAATCCCCATTTAAGTTACGATGACGGGTAACAGCCAAAATCCGTATTTGGTGTGCCAAAATACCCATTTTGTGTCACTGTGGCAAATGGGGGTGGGCGAGCCAAAATCCCCGTTGGGTCCGCCGTGGTCCACTCGTCAGCGGGTGTACAGCCCTTGTCCTACGCGCGCGTCCAATCAGATCGCAGAATGAGCTTCTCGCGGATCGCCCCGAGTCTGCGTGCAGATTCCTTCTAGAGGAAATCGGACGGCTGCAGTTTAACCAACATTTGAAATGAGCGTCAAATGTTCAAAAAAATCAAAAAAAGGAAAATCATGCGCACATAGTCGTATTATGTCATATACTAACGACTCAAGTTGAAAAACATGGTCTACATACATTCAAAAGGAGAAGGGAATGGATCTCATGTGATATTGCATAACTCAAACTATTAGGTCAAAGATTAGAGAGAAGTGGTTTTGGAATTGCAACCTGAAATTTTCAAAACCTCACAAAAGCTTCATTTTGGAGTGACTAAGAAGGATCCATGCTTAGTTTTTCATTTTCATATTTTAAACTTGTTTAATGTTGGTCAAACTTAGGTTTGACCGAATTTGAAATAACCATAATTAATTCAAAAATTATCGAAAAATTGAAAAACCGACGCACATAGTCTTCATATGTCATATACTAACGACTCAAGTTGAAAAACATGGTCTACATACATTCAAAATTAGAAGGGCATGTATCTCATGCGATATCGCAAAACTCAAACGATGAGGTCTATGGTTGAAGAGAAGTGGTTTTGGAATTGCAACATGGTAATTTTAAAATACTCACGAAATTATCATTTTGGAGTGACTAAGAATGGTCTAGGCTTAGTTCGCGCCCAAATGTGCGCCACTGCGCTCCCAGAGCACGCCGTGGCGCGTCCGGAGCACGCCATGGCGCGTCCAGAGTGCACACTTAATGTGTTCGACAGAATTATAATAACAAATATTACAAACGATTCAAGTTGATAAACAAGGTCTACACACGTTCAGATCGCGTAACTACACAGAGCGTGCATTGTGGGTGCCAGTTCACGTCCATTTCGTGTCCAGATCGCGCTTGGTGTGTTGACACGGATGCACCGACGCATATTTGCACGTAAAAAGAAAATTAAATCGCGTGAGTTCTCGCAAAAAATGCTTCTGATACGTGTAGATGTCTCACAACGTCTCCAACTGCATTAAATTTGACCATAACGACGACGCACATCAACTGTTCGACACTTGTACTCGACACGTCTAGGGGCACCAGATGACGTGGTAAACATTTACAGGCATGTCAGTTTGACTAGACGTGAAGCGCGGTCACACGATGTCATCATCGCAAATATAATCTGTAAATTGTGTTGTCATGTTACACTGCGTTGGCAAGAAAACGAGGCGATGCGCCTGTTCGGTGCCCCAAGCGGTTATCGATTTATGCGCTGACGGCAGTGAATTCATCACTATCCTTCACAAATAAAAACCCCAATCCCATTGCATTGCGGTTCACTCGCTCTTCTCTCCATTGCGCATTTGTACAGTTTCTCTCTTCTCCCCATTCCGAAAAACCCCAACCACCCCTGCTCTCCAATGGATCACTGGTGGCAGAACGAAGCCATCCCGAGCGACTCCGACGGCGAGGGTAACCCGATCCCGTGGTGGGATGAGGACCACGGGCACGCCGGCGGCTCCGGCACCGACGACGACGGCGAGGGCGACAACGACGACCAGAGCGGCGGCTCTGACCCCGACGACTCCGACGGCGACTCCGACGACGACGAGCACGACGGGTCCGAGGAGGACTCGGACCCGGAGTTGGTGAAGGACGAGGAGGAGGAGGAGGAGGCGGAGGAGGAGGATGACTCCGACGACGACTCCGACGACGATGACGACGAACTGCCGGCCAAGAAGCGGCGCGTGTAGGCCGAGGCCGGCGTAGTATCAGTAGTGCATTAGTTGCACTGCTGATTAGTATTAGTATTAGGCCACCGCCGGTGTAGTAGCAGTGCTGCATGCACTGCTAATCTTTTGTAATTGTGAATATAATCCTATTCGAGTTATAAATCGATTTTAAATTAGTAGTAGCAGTTTCAATTCGAGTTATAAATTGAACTTCAGTTTTCAAATCGAGTTATGAATCCTATATTATAAATAAATTCGAGTTATAAATCGAGTTTCAATTAGTAGTAGTAGCAGTTTCAATTAGTAATAGCAGTTTCACTAAACAATGACGTACTAATCAACGAATTGTCAGTTACTTCAGTGTTAATTCAGTTAATTCAGTGTTAACTCAGTTAATTCAGTTAATTCGGTGTTAACCACATGTTAATTGGGGCCGAGATACCCAACCTGGGCGTCAGACTCGTCCCTTCCTGTCCCCACTTGAGACTCGCTTCCTGTCCCCACTTGAGCGGTCCCACTTGGAGGAGGAGGAGGATGAGGACGAGCATGCACTTCGCTAGGCCCACATCTAAGGTCAAAGGTCCGACCCCACTAGCCGACCCCACGAAATTCCAACCGAGCCGCGCCAGGCCGACCCCACCAGTCAGGCCAAGTGATGGTTGACCGGAGGGCAACGGAGCGTTTGGCCGATTTCCGAGCCATCCAGGGCACAGACGAGAGAAACTACGCAGGTATGGCACAGACGGATAAACTAGAGAGAACAAGGGCACATATGCAATTGTCCCCATAAATTATCGCAGGACTGGCTGAGAGTTTTTGCTTCATCGACACGCTGAAGTTGGGTTGGAGAAAGATGGTGGAGGCAAGTTTCGGAGCGTTTGCACACGGCACTATTCTCTCTGAGTTGGTCAGGGATATTTTTTTTTGTTAAATTCAATAAATATTAGAATACCCAATTCGTTCTACACATTAGTATTCCGATCACGAGACACATTCGTTGCAGGTTATGTTTACACTAGAAGAGGTAGGCGCGCTTTGCCGCGCTCATTTATATAGTAGTAAAAATAAAAATTAGCGTTCATGCCTGAAATCATTTTAAATATGACAAGTTTTTATAGGTGGGTGGCAAACACACGCTTACGGTTCAAGAAATTCATCTCCCAAGTCGACGCAAGAACTCCCTTGCACATCACACCGACAACTAGAAAGTACTCGTCTCCGGTCAATACCTGACGTATATGTGCCTTCTTTGTCTCAGCCGCTGTTGCGCAGTGTACATTGGCAACACAACCGGGGGCGATCGATGTGGGGTTCAGGCCGAAGCTGGCAGAGGATCGAAAAGTTGGAGAAGAGAAGTCCGATCATGAGAAACGACAATAGGATGGCCGAGAAAAGCTTGGACGGCTCGCGTGTTCTGCGCGCGATGTAATGATGCTCCCGAAGGAGGGGTTGTTTTGAAGCACGAGTGCGGAGTATGTTGGTTGCTCCGGCCTGATCGGCGACCACTTTGGTGTCGGAGGCGACACAGGAGGATGGGGAAGAATGACGGCGCCAGCACGTCGAGGCCTCGCAGCATCGTGGAGGACCTGTCCGAGATGGAGGGTGGTACAACTGTCGACTGATCGACTCGGGGAGGTCGGAAAGGTATTGCAGGGTGGATTGGGAGAGGCGACGTCTTTCTTATCCACACAAGATCAACATGCGGATCCATCAAATCAGTAAAGCGGTGGCCGGTATAAGTAACAAAAATTACACTCACTTACAAGTGGTGCCACACATGTTCATACCTAAGAAAAACAACATCTCTCTATTTTAAAGAGCTTATTAGTACTTAAAAAAGAAAATCACACTCACTTACTGGTGGGGCCACGCACGTTCACACCTAAAACAAACACAACTCTCTATTCTCTATTTTAAAGTGATTAGTCACTTACAGGTGGGACCACCCGTGTTCACACCTACAAGCAACCACAAACCTTCATTTTTTGGGAGCTTAGTTCTTTAAAGGATGCGTAGACACGTTAACAACCTTTCTTTTTGCTTGACACGGGAATGCATGCACATGCACCACACATCGGTACCGCGCCATGGTGCGATCTGCTCAGCTTGCGTTACGTGGAGTTGGTAAGGTAGTTGTACTACCTGTCGCTGGCGTCGTTTTGGTCCGAACCCGAAGTCCCTGTTAGAAGGAAATCTGAGAGCGATCGAGAGAGAGAAGCAAATGAATCAAACTGTGTCTTTCATTGATCATCAACATGGTATTTATACAGGGGTTCTCGTCGGTTCGGGATGTCAGTTACAAGAGGTGACGCCTCTAGGAGGCATGTCGGTTTGGGCATATAGCAACCTTTTAGGACGGTTGTTTCTATTCCTAACACTCCCCCTTGCACAAAGCTACGTCTTGTATGTCTTGTATCCGTTGATAATATCCCGTGTAATCTTGATGATCATTGAAGTTGTTAATATCTCCCTCAAAAACCCTGTGGGAAAAATACGAGGAGAGTATTGTGTATGATATGTTGCTAAAACTCCTTAAACCCCTGGTGGGAAAATAAGGAGAAAATGATGCAACATATGATGGTTATTGTCTCTTTGATAACTCATATGGGAAAACCTTAGAAAGGAAAAACCCATAAGTGAGTTTAGAGAACAATAAATATGTCTTGTATACTTCCTTTAAAAACCCGGTAGGGAAAACCGGAAGTACGACATATGATGTTTGAAGTTCTCCCCCAAAAACCCTTTGGGAAAAATGTGAGGAGAATTGTATTGGGATATGTTGTTAAAACTCCTTTAAAACCCGGTGGGAAAAGTAAGGAGAAAATGATACAACATATTATGATTATTGTCTTTGTTAACTCAATATGAATGAAATCCATAGAGTTTAGAGGACAATAAATATGTCGTGTATACTCTCCTATAATCCCCGGTGGGGAAAACAGAAAGTAAGACATATGATCTTATGTTGATATTACCTCATTAAAAACCTTGATGAGAACCTGGAAAGTAAACTCATAAAGGGAAAAAGAGTGTAATATGATGCTTTGAACATGTTATTATTCAGGAAGGTTCTCCCCCTAACCCTTGCAAATCACTAAGTTGTCGAATACCAATCCCATGAATTAATTTTTGGAACGTTATAGTTGGTAGAGACTTTGTGAATACATCAGTGAGGATATCACATGATTTGAGTTGCAAGATATTTATTCCCTTACTCTCGAGGAGTTCATGGGGATAAAACCATTTAACGCAATATGCTTGATGATATTGCTCTTTATGTAACATGTCTACACCTGTGCAACACAAGCAACATTATCTTGTAGATAATGATAGGTGATTCAAGAGAACCAATACCACATGAATAATGTACGTGGTTGATGACTGAGTTGAAGATCTTCTTCTCAGCAGTTGGGAAACCCTAAGAGGAAGGTGTGAAGCAGTGCAGCAGCAAGTTTTCCCTCAGTTATAAAACCAAGGTTATCGAACCAGTAGGAGATGAAGGCTCTTCTGAAGGTGTCAACGGCGCCAGAAAAAGTGCTTGGCGTCAAAGGAGAGGTTGACGTGGAACCTGCACACAACACAATCAAGATACTTTGCCCCAACTTAACAGTGAGGTTGTCAATCTCACTAGCTTGCTGTAATAAAGGGTTAGACGAATAGTGTGGAAAATGATGTTTGTTTGCAGAGAATGAAAGAACAGGATTGTAGTAGGTTGTATTATCAATTTAAAGAAAAGGACCGGGGTCCACAGTTCACTAGTGGTGTCTCTCCATAAATAATAATAGCATACATGAGGGTAAACAAATTACAGCTGGGCAATTGACAAAATAAAGAACTGCATAATAATGCATGTACAAGTCATGGTGTCTAGTGTGAGATTCATTTGGGAATTACAACATGATACATAGACCGTTATCCAACTGCATCTATGACTAATAATCCACCTTCCGGATAGCATCCGCACCCCTTTCAGTATTAAGTTGCAAGCAACAGATTATTGCATTAAGCAAAGTGTGTAATGTAAGTAGCACAATTATCCTTAGACAAAGAACTACTGTTTTATTCCTAGTAGCAACAGTACATTCACAATCTTAGAGGCTGCTGTCACCCCCCCAGATTAAATGAAGACATGAACCCACTATCGAGCATAAATACCCCCTCTTGGAGTCACAAGCATCTACTTGACCAGAGCATCTACTAGTAACGGAGAGCATGCAAGATCATAAATAACGCACTCACATAATATATAACGAAGCAAATGACATAGTACTCAATATTCATCGGATCCCAGCAAACACAACATGTAGCATTACATAAAGATGATCTTGATCATGATAGGAAGCTCACAAGATCTAAACATGATAGCACAAGTGGAGAAGACAATCATATAGCTACTGCTATGGACCCGTAGTACAAGGATGAACTACTCACGCATCAGTCCGGAGGCGGGCATGGTGATGTAGAGCCCTCCGGTGATGATTCCCCTCTCCGGCAGGCTGCCGGGAAGAGCTTCTGAACCCTCCCGAATTAGGCTTGACGACGGCGGCGGCTCCGTAATTTTTCATGTTTGGGTGTTAGGTCTTATTTCGTCGGGGGTATTTATAGGCGAAAGGGCGAAGGAGGTGGAGCCCCGAGGGGCCCTCATCATGTGGCGGCGTGGCCCGAGGTGGGACCGCGCCACCACATGATGAGGCCGCCTCGGTCTCCGTCTTCTCCTCCTCTTCGGTGTTCTGGATGGTTCCGAGAAAAATAGGGACTTCGGCTTTTGTTTCGTCCAATTCCGAGAATATTTCCTTAACAACTTTTCTGAAACAAAAAACAGCAGAAAATAGGGAACTGGCACTGTGTCATCTTGTTAATAGGTTAGTTCCAGAAAATGCATAAAAATGCTATAAATGTATATAAAACATGTAGCAATTGGTATAATATAAGCATGGAACATAGGAAATTATATATACGTTGGAGACGTATCAAGCATCCCCAAGCTTAGTTCTACTCGTCCCGAGTAGGTAAAACGATAACTAAGAATAATTTCTGAAGTGACATTCTTTCGCACAATCTTGATCATATAATAATGTAATGCATGTAAATTGAGATCAAATGAATAAGAGCTGTAGTTTATATTGATATCAAATGAGTAATGTATAAACACGTAGGAAGAAGAAAGTAAGACTTAAAATGAATCAGTACTAAAGAACAATCAAC
Source organism: Poa annua (assembly GCA_026929855.1). Taxonomy (NCBI): domain Eukaryota; kingdom Viridiplantae; phylum Streptophyta; class Magnoliopsida; order Poales; family Poaceae; genus Poa; species Poa annua. Next base: position 62,980,525 of record CM049434.1, read on the forward strand.
CGTGCATAGTAGATATTAAAGATGATTTAAGCTTCAAGAACAACAATATAATCATCTAATGTAGCAAACACTCATGAAAACTTTATGTTAGGATCAAGTCAAGCAATAACAATATGCACGTAGAAAATCATCTCTCTATTTGTTCACTTAAAAACAAGCAAGCGTTCAGCGTTGGTTCCTGGCACCAGGATGTTGTCGCTAAAAGAACATTAAGGGGGGTTTGGAAGGCCAACGGAAAAAAGTCTCACACAGGTGAAAGTGATCATTAGACAAGAGAAAGTCTTATAATCGAAGCTATGCAAGGAGTAGTGATTGCCACAGAACGGATGCACATAGAGCTATAAGTGTATGAAAGCTCTCCAATGGAACTAGTGGGGGTGCAGCCAACTTGCTTGCTCATGAAGATCTAGAGCACTTTTGAGGAGGCTCATCATTGGAATATACAAGCCAAGTTCTATAATGTAAAGTTCCCCACATAGTTATGCAAGTAAAACATGAACACTCTCTCATATGGAGTAAAGGTGCTAAACATGAGCACAAATGATGACTATGAATACTACAGGTGCTAAAACATGAGCGCAAGTGTGGTAAAGAATAGTAATGTTGCCCCCCCTTTTTTTCTTTCTCTTTTCTCCTTTTTTTTTTTCTCTTTTCTGTTTCTCTTTTCGATGGCCGCCATGGCTCTTTTCACTTTTAGGGGCAAACATTCTAATATGACAACATACTTTTGGTACAAATAACTCATAATGAATAAAACATAATGTATGAAACGGTGCCTCTGCCAGTGTAGCGGGATATGCAATGATCTAGTGTAACGTGGGTAAAACCGCACATAAGCTGTATAGAATCATGCAAGGCAATATAAAAATAATAAATGACAACAAGTCATGTAATGTAAGATGAAAGTTTCATGGCAATATATCTCGGAACAGCTATGGAAATGCTGTAGTAGGTAGGTATGGTGGATGTTTTGAGAAAGATATTTGGCTTATGTGTAGGAGAACATGATGAAGATCTCTCACGAGTTTTGGATGTACCCGAAGTATGCACCAACTCTCAATGTGAGAAAGGGCAATGCAAAGTACTGAAGAGGCTAGCAAATATGGTGGTGGAAGTGCCATGAAAACCGCAGCTTAGAAGTCACAAGTAAAAAGATTCCAACTAGAAATATGATCTTACAAGGCATAATGAAAATTACTCCATGAGGGACTGTCGCAAATGAACAAGTCACTGTTGGGACCCCGACCGTAGCGCATAACACAAAGTCATTACGGTTGCTTTTAACATTAGAAGTCATATATCATTATGCTATCAACTGGATGTTTAAGTGTGGCACAGCTTCAAGTTTTCTAGACCAACCATTCATCATTTTACTTTACTAAACCATCCAGTTTACCATTAAGCATATTAATATCTCAAAACAACATCAATGATTGAAATGAAACAATTTAATGATCTACAAGATTATGTATCCTTTCGTTATACCATCTACGACATTTAACATTTTCTGTTCCTAACCAAACACTAATCAACTTATTTAAACATAAACTCTCCAAGTATTTATCAATGAAACAAGACAGTATAACCTAACCGCTGCAGCTTTCAGCTTTCGCCATAAACATAAAACAATAAGTGCTGCGGCTTTCTGCTTTTGCCATAAACATAAAAGATAACTGCTGAGGCTTTCAGCTTTCGCCATAAACATAAAAGAATGCTAGGTTCCAATTTATTCAGAAAATTAAAATAACAAAGCAAAAATAAAAGCAAGCAGACGCTTCAAGTAAAGCACATAAGATGTGACGGAATTAAAATATAGTTTCACTAGAGATGACTTGATAGTTTGTTGATGAAGAAGGGGATGCCTTGGGCATCCCCAAGCTTAGACGCTTGAGTCTTCTTGAAATATGCTTAGGTGACCCACGGGGGCATCCCCAAGCTTAGGCTCTTTCATCTTCTTGATCACATCATATCATCCTCTCTCCTGATCCTCGAAAACTTCCTCCACATCAAACTCAAAGTAGACTTCATTAGAGGGTTAGCGCATAATCAAAAATTCTCATATTCTGCATGGAAAAAATCATTACACATGCTACTAGATATTAGCTACAGCCACTGGTATTTTGTGGAGCAAAAAGATCCACTCAAAAACAGCAAAAGGAGCAATGCAAAATAAATGGCAGAATTTTTCAAAAACAGAACAGTCCGTAAAGACGAATTTTTTCGAGGCACTTAAGTTGCTCAAATCAGAAAACTCAAAACTAATGAGAGTTGCGTACATATCAGAGGATCACGCACAGAAAATATCAGAATTTTTTGAATTTTCTGTAGGAGTTATGAATTAAACGGTGGACAGCAGAAAACTGTTCCTGCGCAGAAATCCAAATCTAGCATCAACTTTCTACTAGAGGCTTTACTTGACACAACAATGCGATAAAATAAAGATACAAAGGAATTGCTACAGAGGTAGACATGTTCCTTGACTCAACATAAAATAAAATAACAGGAATAAAAAGGTGGGTTGTCTCCCATAAGCGCTTTTCTTTCACGCCTTTCAGCTAGGCACAGAAAGTGTAACTCAAGTGTTTCCAAGAGATGAAGCATCAACATCATAATTTGTTCGAATGATAAAGAACTGCATAATAATGCATGTACAAGTCATGATCTCTAGTGTGAGATTCATTTGGTAATTACAACATGATACATAGACCGTTATCCAACTGCATCTATGACTAATAATCCATCTTCCGGATAGCATCCGCACCCCTTTCAGTATTAAGTTGCAAGCAACAGATTATCGCATTAAGCAAAGTGTGTAATGTAAGTAGCACAATTATCCTTAGACAAAGAACTACTGTTTATCCCTAGTAGCAACAGTACATTCACAATCTTAGAGGTTGCTGTCACCCCCCCAGATTAAATGAAGACATGAACCCACTATCGAGCATAGATACCCCCTCTTGGAGTCACAAGCATCTACTTGGTCAGAGCATCTACTAGTAACGGAGAGCATGCAAGATCATAAATAACGCACTCACATAATATATAATGAAGCAAATGACATAGTACTCAATATTCATCGGATCCCAGCAAACACAACATGTAGCATTACATAAAGATGATCTTGATCATGATAGGCAGCTCACAAGATCTAAACATGATAGCACAAGTGGAGAAGACAACCATCTAGCTACTGCTATGGACCTGTAGTCCAAGGATGAACTACTCACGCATCAGTCCGGAGGCGGGCATGGTGATGTAGAGCCCTCCGGTGATGATTCCCCTCTCCGGCAGGGTGCCGGAAAGAGGTTCTGAACCGTCTCGAACTAGGGTTGACGACGGCGGTGGCTCCGTAATGTTTCGTGGAAAAGTGTTCTGGTGTTAGGTCTTATTTCGTCGGGGGGTATTTAGAGGCAAAAGGGCGAAGGAGGTGTAGCCCCGAGGGGCTCTCATCATGTGGCGGCGCGGCCAGAGGTGGGACCACGCCACCACATGGTGTGGCCTCCACGTTCTCCGTCTTCTCCTCCTCTTCGGTTTTCTGGATGGTTCCGAGAAAAATAGGGACTTCGGCTTTTGTTTCGTCCAATTGCGAGAATATTTCCTTAACAACTTTTCTGAAACAAAAAACAGCAGAAAACAGGAAACTGGCACTGTGGCATCTTGTTGACAGGTTAGTCCCAGAAAATGTATAAAAATGCTATAAAGTGTATACAAAACATGTAGCAATTGGTATAATATAAGCATGGACTTATAGATACGTTGGAGACGTATCAGTGGTTTATCATTCCGTGAAGTCACATCGATTAACGCGGCTTTATATTTCAGAATGATTGGTTCACTAGTAGAAAAATGCCTATCAGTGGCGCACGAATTAGGCTTTCTGTGGCGCACCAATTGGACATGTTGGATGCGCCACTAAATTCGCGCCACTAATTTTTTTTTCTGTGGCCCACTAAATTCGCACTAGGGAACCATGCGCCACAGAATGCCTATTTTAGTTTAAAAAAAATACGGCTGCCCACTGCACCACCATGGTCGTGCTGGATGGCGTCGACGGGGGAGCGGTAGCTGCTGCGGCGGCCGACGGAGGAGGCCCACCAGAGAGGCGAGCGGCGTTCGTGGCGCGCAAGGGGCTGCTGAAGAAGGCGCTGGACCTCTCGGAGTCGGAAGAGGCGGCCGTCGCGGTGTTCTGCTCGGGCATCGAGGGCCTCACCGTGCTGGTCGACATGGACACCAGGGAGGTCGTGCACGTCTCCGACCGCGGCGTCGGCATCCCCATCCCGGCCGCCACCAACACGGACTACCGCCGCGCCGTAGCCTGCTCACGCGGCGCGCCTCGGAGGAGAAGGACACGACGGAGAGGCAGGGGAGGAAGGGGGGGGGGGGCTTGGCCTCGAGGGCGGCGGCGGCGGCGGAGGAATCGCGAGGGCGTTGGGCCCGCGCTGCGGCCTCCTCCGGCGGGCTCCTGCACGAGGACCTCCTGCTTCACATGGCTGCCTCGGAGCAGGCCGGCTCGACCTTGGGGCGGCTGGAGGTCGGAGATGGAGGCGCGGACCAGCAGGGGGAACGCGGGAGGACGGCCGGACCAGCAGGGGGCCGGGGTCGCCGGAGTTGTACAGGCATCAGCAGGGGGCTGCGCTCGGCGCAGGGGCTAGGGCGCGAGGTCGGGGCTCGCGGCAGCGGGCTCGAGGGCGCACGTCGGAGAGGCCTGGCGGCGCGCGGTGGCTGGGCCCGAGGGCGAGGGAGCGCAGGCATGCGGGGATCGAGTGAGCTAGGAAGAAGAATAGGTGCGGGGATCGTGCGGGGAGAGAGGGAGAGCAGAATAGGTGAACGTGAGGCTGACTTTTCTGTGGCTGTGCGTGGTCACACATCGTGAGAGGATAGGATAGGATAGGGTAGAGAGAGAATATAGATCTAGATCTGAGATCCGATTTTTTTGTGGCTTTTTCTGTGGCGCATGTAGCTGTATGCGCCACAGAAATCCTGACTTTTGTGGTGCATGCAGCCACATGCACCACAGAAAGACACATTTCTGTGGCGCACGGAACCTCATGCGCCACAAAAATTTGACTGTCTGTGGCGCATGTGGTTGCATGCGCCACAGAAATGTGTCTTTCTGTGGCGCATGTAGCGGCATGCGCCACAGAAAGACATATTTTTGTGGCGCATTCAACTTTAGTGCGCCACATAATTTCAAAATTCTGTGACGCATGCAAAACAATGCGCCACAAAAATAATTTCTGTGGCGCACGCTTTTTGGTGCTTCACAAAAAGAGGTTCACCTATAAGCCTTTTCCTACTAGTGGTAGGTGTAGTCACCAAAGTCTATTTCGAAGACATCAATGGAGTGACAATTCTACCATGTAGGTACACATTGTGGGGATCATTCAAGTAGCCAACATCAGTGTATCCTGATGATATTGGAGTTCAGATTTCTCTGAAATTACAAGAACATGTCAAATAATGTGTGGTGCCTTGGAGACATCGAAAGATATCCTTGATTCCCAACCAATTGTTTTGGTGGGTCCAATGGCACAGTGATATGGAACTATAAGTCCCAATATCCCTTCTACATCATCCCGTGGTTTGAGTGAATCTTTCTCTATTTTAGGTTTCTCCAATATTTATAATATAGGCATCTTGGTGTACCATAATACTTGAGTGAAGTAGCCCGAGTTGTAGTATCGAGCACTGTTTGGGTTTAACCAAATCCTTCATCTCAAATTCCGTCTTTTAGATGATCATGTGCTTCGTCATTGCAGGAGTAATCCTTGTGTATGACAAACACGCATGGGTAATCATCATTATAGGAGTAATCCTTGTGTATAAGGAACTCACTACGTCGGTTGTACCATAATATACCGACAACAACAAGCCATGTAATGACTCACTGATTTTACACAATGCATGTTGCATTTATATTTTGATTTGGATAGAGATTCCACCGGGAACCGTACATGTCCAAATCTAGTGATCCACATGGATATGTTGTCACTACACCTATCAACTTCATAGATAGATGATTTTGTACTGCCAATGATATAATCATCGGAACATTTTGACGATTCCAATCCTGTATGGAGAGTAGGTCTCGAATCTCTGCGGAAACCTGATCTTATGCTACAAGCCTTGCTTTCTCAGCAACTTGTTGTTCTCATTCCGTTTATAGAATAAAGCATATTGAATCCCGTATAGAGAATTCAATTGGAGGAGCGAGGCTAATTCTGCTTGGATTGCATACTTTCTTTACTTCAGTCCGAGCGAGTGGTTTACACTCTGCCATGGCCATGGTCTTTGGATCTGAATCATTGTGAAGGATATTTGCAATCATACAAGAGAAATGTTTGTCGACAATTGTAGGCTTTTGTTATATGATTCTCCATAGTCGATATTGTAGAAGGAAATCTCATGCACCTATGATGACTCTTCGTGATTTCCCAATACGCGTGAGTCCAGGTGTTCCGATGTCCCAGCCAGTGTGTGCAAGCTGAAGCTGGGTTTGTGGAGGTTTCCCTTCCACTGGGTGTATACTACCCATAAGGTGTTTGTCAACGCTAGGTTGACTTGCATTTACTGATTTAGAGGATTTCTTCCCAGTTTCCTATGTTGCTTGCAAGAAGCTGTATCCTGGTCAAAGGCCGTACTACTCCCCCTCTTTATATGAAATAGGGAGTTGAGTGGTTTTTGTTGGTACCTCCACTCTTTCGGGCGCATTTCTGGCCGGATTAGGAGTTTGTGATGCAAATTTGGCAGGTTATTTGCATGTGATGCAAATTTGTGAATCCGAACATGAGTCCAGATTCTTGAGTATGTGGATATGAGGAGGAACGTCAAGTCCCAATTGATTTCCTGGCATTAAATGTGGTACTTGAAATCTCCCCCTAATGCTTGGAAATAATCCTCCTTACATATAAGCAATCAACATACTGAAATAATCCTCCTTACATATAAGCAATCAGCATACTGAAATAATCCTCCTTACATATAAGCAATCAGCATACTGGACTCTGAAAGCATCCCTTATGAGGGGTTCAAGGTACTAGGTGATCGACGAAGATCTGTACCCCACATAGATCCCTCATATGTGGACCCATGATGTACACTGCGGTGGTGAGATCGGTAAGCATGAAGCGCTTCCGAACTTACGCAGATGGGAAATGCTCGGAGGATTTCCACGTATCAATTGCAGAGGGGAAGTACTGCGATATGCAGTTAGTCAGCAGCGTGTAAAACTGCATGACACCAACGTGAGTTGGCAAATTGCAACTCATTAACATGGGTCGCCCAATGAGAAAAATATTTTTGATCAGGGATATAACCAAAAACAATTGTGTATGGACACATTGGACACTGTGCTGTATTCGATCCTCAGAGCCGTGCACTAACAAGTGGAGGCATGTGAAGAGAATTCTGCAACAATATTTTTCCATTCAAATTGATTTAATTCGATTTTTAGTCCAAACAATTATTGGTTGAGACCACAAATATCACCTTGAATGTGTTCAAGGGACTGAAGTGATCCGTTGGCACAATATGTCCAAACTAAATCTCATGAATAGGAAAGTTTAACTCATGCAAAACATGACCGATGGAATTGCATTATATGCAACATGTGCTACGAGTAGGATGTAAGTGTAGTACAATCCAAACAATAGAGTGGGTACATTCTCATATACTTGTTCCACATCCATCGGATTGACACTCGTAGAAATCTATATATAGAATTGAAGAAGTTCCAGTATGGAAATCTTTATCAGATATATAGAATGTATAAAATCTTATTTATATCAGAGTGCTGATACAAATATATATGTTCTTTCACAATGACACAAATGAACATTAATTAAACGACCGCTTAGGAGATAGTGGGACTAGACGAAGTCTCCAAACATGTCGGTTGATGTATGTTCAACCATCATGTTCTCCGTGCCCATAGGGTTATGTGACAGCTGGAGAGTGACGGTGTTGCTAGGTCCAGAAGGATCATCTAGCGAACAACCTAAACTTCCTTGGTGTTGTCTGGATGAAGGTTGAAGTGAGCTTCAAACCTTTTCTCTTGGGCTCCTTTGCATCATTGGGGTTGCTGATACAGAATGACCAGATGTTTTAGGGTCTTGCACTTGTTAGTGGGATGCGTGTAGCAAGCACACTCGTCGCAAAGCTTAGTTTGGTCAAACTCAGGCTTTGCGATGCATTTCCCATAGTCTGAGTTTCTAGGCTTATGTTCCGGTTGCGCTTTTGCTTACCATTGAAGTTCGAAGGTGCCGTTGAAGGCACCATCAACCTTTCGTGCGTTTGCGACATTCATATGAACTTCAGTTAGAGATTGGGAACCAGCCGAGCAATGAGAGCCATTCTTAGCGAGCAGCTCATCATGCTTTTCACCCTGAAGTAAGATATGAATAAGATCGGAATAGACTTGGTTGTCGCGAGCACGATACTGGTGCTGGAGGATCTTGTCAGATGGGATCATAGTAGATAGAGTTTTCTCTATGTTTTCCACATCAGTAGGTTCCTTCCCGCAAAAGCGCAGTTTGGAACTGATCTTATGAACGTCATGATTGTACTCTCCGACAGACTTAAAGTCTTAGAGTCGGAGTTGAGTCCAATTATGAAGTGCTTCAGGCATGACAATGCCTTATGCTGTTCACCCCTCGTATTGAGGGCCTGAAACAAGGTACTAGGGGATTATCCCCCAAGTACTCTGATTTCAGATCTGGATGAATATGGTGCCTTATGATTATAAGGCATCATATTTTTGCTCATTTGTCAGCGGCGTCACTCCAGCCGGGGATGATTCCACCGGAGTCTGGATTGGACGCACTAATCCACAGGACGAGCAAGGGCGATCTTGATGTCCATGGGTAAACCAGAGAATATTAATTTACATTTGGTAAATTAAATCCATCATGATTATGTTGTAATAAATATGCAAAATAGATGAATATCCAAGAAGTGGGATTGAACTCAACAGTGTGAACTTCAAATTGTTAAACATGACATGTTGTCGACAATCTCCAAAATAAATTTTGGACTAGGTCTATCAGCATTAGCGGAGTATAGAATACTCACGCTTCGAATGCCTTATGCCATAACTTAATTAAATGTCTGTGAGAGCACATAGGCAATCATAATGTCAAAAATGACAATATATAGGCTTAAATAGCAGGTGTAGATAAATCTACACACTACCTCGTGATCGCAAAACATCAATTTGAAGAAGTCACTTTGAATTTTGCATATCAATTCATGCTCGTACCAAGCCAAAAAGCTCAATTAAGACGATGAATTGATTTTATTCGCGAGAAATTGAAAATCTCAACCGCATCACATCTGGAATACATAGTACTTTACAGATTAACAATATTGTAGAGATACCGAATTTATATTTGCAAGACATTTAGAAATCTCAATTGCAAATAGTGGATGCAAATTAACCTCAACATGTAAAAATACATGGAGATATATTGCATCACATTTAATTCTAGAGTATCGGTACTCAACAAACAAAATGTACTAAACAGAACAGGGTCTGACAGAAAAAGATTACTGCTAGAACTACTGTTATATAAGACTAATATGTTGTTAGCCCTCAAGCAAATTAGCTACTATCAAATCTGCTTGTGCCTTTGATTCCAGCCGCATGCTCATGGCCACGTGATCAGCGCCTACACGTGAGGCTGCCAGCCTGGTCAAGGGGCAAGGAGAGAGAAGGGAAATAAATCCCCAATTACTCGATCCAATCCTCACGAGAGGAGCTCCCGCCGCGCTCATCCTCTGAGGAAGGACCACCGGGGAGATGGGTGCCTAGCTCGACGCCGTTCGAGAGCCTGAGCGACGCGGGGCGCCATGTGCCTTAGCGGCGGCCACGGCTGCTCAACGGCGGGCTCGCGAGCGGGACGCCAAAGGCCACGAGACGGCGGCGAGCGCCCGTGCAGGGCGAGGGTGGAGGGACGGCAGGGAAAACGCGGCCCGTGGAGGACGGCGTACGCGGTTATCCCGGCGGCATGGCGTCGTCCTCGACCACGGATGTTCGTGACGGGAAACGCGGCGACCTCAACGACCGCTGGGGTCGGAGATGGCAGCGGCGCGATAGCCTCGACGGCCAGGAGAATCGTGGAAGGCAAGTTTTGTGGCATCAAGTTACCTGACGCGTTTCTTCTTGTTCTTCTCTGTCGGAGCAGTGGAATCCAGGGTGTGCGGGGCCCACTCTCCACAGCCCTCGCACGCGACGGTATCGAAGAATGACTAAGGACCGACCCAAACACTGGGAGAGACTCTCGAGGGGAGAAGTCCTCGAGAGGGCTTGAAGGGCAGCGAAGGCCTGAAGAGGCTCCCCCCGCGACTGCCCCTCTACAAGGCTCTGTCCCTTGGAGAGGAGTCAACGCAAATCACTCCACAAGGCCGCTCAGGCCTTGTAGAGATAATTCGCTGCGAAGCAACCGCCGCACAACGCACATGGCCTCTGCCGCGGCCGCAGAGTGACGCGCGCGCCTGCGCGCGGTGACGACGACGCCGCAATTGCCATTCTGGTGATTAAAGGGGTCAACAAAGCTGTGCCCCCCGCACCGGACTACGAAGCTTTCCCCTTTGATGATAAAGCGGATGGCCGGCGCTACGCTCCAACGACGAAGTCACCGTGGGCGCCCCCACGATCTCTGCGGCACCAGCTGGCCGTCCTGCGCGGACGGTGGTCTTCCTGCCTCAAGGGCAGGCTTTACGACCATGGACCGAGTCCATGGACAACCCAGCTGCGGTGCACCCCGCCCCTCCATTTCGTCGCCATGTGGAAACCCTTCCACCGCGCAGGACGCAGGGATGAGGCCCGGGGTGCCTATAAAAGGAGAGGGAGCACCTCCGTAGCAGGGGATCGAGCCCCGGACGCCCGGTTCCCCGATTCGCATCGATCGGACCTTTGGCACTCTACCATAGCGTAGCCTAGCCGAACACACTCGAGGAGGAAGAAGACCTTAGTGTTCCCTCCTTGAGCTCCACACTGCCATAAGAGAGCCCTCGGCAAGCTCGAAGCGTCGTTGGCCCAAAGTGTCCGGCCGGCCCGAGACACACGTCGATCAGTTGCGAGTCTGCGACGACACGATTTCAAAGCAGAGGCGCCTCCCGTGGGGTCTGGAGCCAGGACCACGCCTTCATGGCATTCGCCTGGCATGGCGTGGGTTGATACCCGCGCCAAGAAAACTGGGTAAGTATCTTGATCTTGGTTTTCTCTTCCTCAATCTCTGCTTGCCCGTTCTCTTCTGACAGGTTTTCTTGCTCCTTGCCAGCGACCTGGTGCCTGCGAAGCGTCGAAGGCTTCGCAAGGCCGCTGAGGTGAAGGGGACCGTGCCAGAGGCCGCGGCGGACGAGGCCTCGAGGCCTGTGGTGGAGGATACCACATGCCCTGCCAAGGGTGCGCCTCAGGCTGAGACGACTGCGCCGCCTCTCGAGGGGAGGCGCCCTGAGGAGCAAGCAGAGAGGGCGCCTATTCCGCCTCGCACTGCCACTCCTCTGGCGCAGCAGGAGGCCGAGGCGGACACGACGCTAATCCAGAGCACGCCAAGGGCCGACGAGATGGAGGGGGAAGCTCCTCCGCCGCCCCCGCCACGCTTTGCAGCGGAGGCGGAGACAGTGACTACGGGGCAGGCCTCTCCTGCCCCTGAAACTCATGATGAGGTGCCGCTTGAGGGCGGCGACACCGGCGCGCGGAGCGCAGGTGCTGAAGAAGAGAACTCGCCGCCAAGCCCCCAGGCCCGCGACGCTGCAGGGCCCCGCGCAGAGGCCCCCTTCTTCATTCTCGACGCAGGTGCTGGGACCTCCGCGCCACGTGGGGCTTCACAAGACCTGGCCCTCAGCGGCTGGGACTGGAGCAGGGGACGCCGCGGCGTCGCTTTCCGCCTGGTGCGGGAGTCCCTGGACGGGTTGGAGACCCACCTCGCCCTTGAGGACGCGGAGATCGCCCGGCGGCAGGGCGAGCTTGCGGAGGCCTGGGCCGCCTTTCACGCAGCTGTGGAGGTTCGCCGGCAGAGCGATCTGGCTCTGCAGGCGGAGCGCGAGGAGGCACTGCGCTTTTCCAAGGAGGTCCGCAAGGGCGCCGTGCGCGACGCCGAGGAGATCTTGGAGCCCCTCCAGGCCGAGCGCCAGGCGGCGGCGGACGACTTGGCCGCGGCCAGGGCGGAGCGGGAGGTGGTGGAGTCCTCGCTGGCGGACAAGCATCGCGAGCTTGTCCAGCTTGAGGCCAAGATCCTCACCGACTCTGAGGTCGTGCGGACCTCTCTGGAGGCGGTCCGCGCGACCTTGGATGCCAGGGGGCAAAGGCTGAATGAGCGCGAGAATGACGTGCGTCAGCGCGACGAGCAGCTGCTGCAGGCGGAGCAGGAGCTGTCGATGCAGCGCGTCGACCTTGAGGCCCGGGAGGGGAATCTGGCCGAAGCCCTCGGCAAGTTCAACCGTGAAGTGGCTACCCACAAGAAGCACGTGGAGCGCTTCAACGCATGATTTGCCGAGCGGAAGGAGGAGGCGGAGAAGGACTTCCAAGCCCGGGAGAAGGAGTACCGCGCCGCCATCTCTCGAGACTACAATGAGAAATTCAAGAAGCAGGAGAATCGCTTCAGGAAGAGGCGCGCCGAGGATGACGCCCGGATCCGTGAGCTGGAGCAGATGAACGCCAGGCTGAACTCCCGGGCGAGGCGTGCTGCGGATGGTCGCCGCCTTGCCGAAGAGGCGCGCGAGCGCATGTCGCAGGACCTCGCCGCCCTTATGGCGGACATGGAGGAGATGAACAAGCAGGTGGGCCCTGCCGTGGAGCGAGCGGTGGAGGCTGCCGAGAGCGCTCAAGCGGCGCGGGTGCTGTCGCAGCAGCGGGAGCGTATGTTCCAGTCCTTGGTGGCTCGGGGCAACGATCTCGTGGCGAAGCTGGGAGCGGAGGCGCTGCACGTCCCTGCTCAGGGCAACGCCGACGCAGCCGCGTACCTCGCTTACTTCGACAAGCTCTTCACGACGCTCGAGGGCCCTGCCGCGGAGCTCCGCGACGTCATCGAGGAGGAATGCCGCCAACTCCTGGCGGTGGCAGTCGACCGCATCTTCACCAACCTCCAGCACCTCCAGCCCGGCTTCGACTACACATTGGTGACCGAGCCTCTCGAGGGGGAGGAAGGGTGGCAGATCTCCAACTCAGTCCGAGACCAGGTCGACGACTTCTACAGCCGCTTCAAGCGGGCTGAGGCGAGGGAGGACGACGGCGAGGAGGCAGGCTCCGAGGGCGAGCCTGGAGAGGAAAGGTCTGCGGAGGAGGGCGATGAAGCTTCTGCCTGATCCTCTCCTGTATTATGATGCGCTTGTAGCGCCGTTAAAAGACTTGGCTTAGAGACTTTTGCTCCACAGTCTGTAATATATTTTTAAGTAGATGCTATTAAGTTCGCACGTGTGCCCCTCGAAGGGCCTTTTGCTTCAACTTCATGTCTTTGTTCGCTCTGCGTCGCTAGGACCCTTCTCCTTGCGCTATGACTCCGCCGCTGCGGTATGCCTGAGCAATGACTCGGCAAGGCCGGGGGGAGTTTAAGGCTTAGAGAGGTAAGAGTCCTCGAGGCGCGATGCTCAAGGGCCCCCCTTTGACGTGCAAGCAGTCCATGGAGTGTGAGGGAAAAGAATCGCTCGAGGGACGACGAGTGCTCGTGAGAGAGATGAAGAGATTTTCGAGGCGTGAGCGCTGAACTTAGCTTTGCGAGGCTTTTGCTCTGCGTAGGCTTTCCCTGGCGATGCGCTCTCCTCTAGGGGCCGAGTTTTGCCTCCACGAGCTTGGAGGGACTCTTGTTCCCTGCGGATGTTACAGAGGCGAACCCAAACGCTAGTGCATGGTAGTAAGGACTCATGTGCGCTTATAGGTTTCCTCATGTGTATCTCGCGAGGAGAGTATGTACCAAGGTCCTTTGGAGAGGTGGCGTGTTTTTGGGAGCATGCCCTTTAGCCAGAGCTCGGATCCCTTGGGTTTTGCAGTGCTGCTGGGGTGCTCTTGAGGCACAGGCACCGTACTCAGCCCCCGCTCGCGAGGTGCGCATGGGAAGAATATAAGCGCACATGGAAAGGCAAATGATGAAAGTAAACTCACCACCAAAATATTACACAGCGGCGCCTCAGCGCATAGTTCCACTTGGGAACGAAATGGTTCATTACACTTGGGGTTGCCAGGCTAACGTTCTTTCCATGTCGAGGCATGGGGACCACCCATTAGTGGCTGAGACTCTCTACGGCCTGCGGTGGCTCGTTACCAGGAGAGCTCGGAGGGCTGGCCCTCAGGAGAAGCTTTGTGAAGCTTGGAGGTGAAGTCGTGAGCTTCCCTCTAGAGACAAAAAATGCCTGACGTGACGATGATCACGGGCGTGACTATGATCACGGGTAGAACTTGCGTAGATGCGCGATGTTCCACGGATTCTTGACGGGGTTGCCGTCTTTAGTCTCGAGGCGCACAGCGCCAGGCCTGGCGATGTGAGAGACCCTGTAGGGGCCTTCCCACATAGGCGAGAGCTTGTGGAGACCTTCTCTGGAGAGGATTCGGCTGAGGACGAGGTCGCCCGCCTCCAGAGTGCGCGAGCGCACATGGCAGCTGTGTTAGCATCGCAGGTCTTGCTGGTACTTTGCCGCTCTGAGGGCGGCACGGCGGCACAATCCCTCGAGAAGCAGCAGGTCGTCGTTCTGGAGGTCCTCTTGGGTGTCCTCATTAAAGGCAAGGACCCGTGGGGATCCGTGCTTGATTTCTGTGGGGAGGACTGCTTCGGCTCCATAGACAAGGGCGAACGGCGTTTCACCAGTGGGCTTTGAGGGAGTTGTGCGTATGGACCAGAGCATAGATGGGAGCTCGGTGATCCAGCCCTTGCCGTGGCCCTTGAGGATGTTGAAGCTTCTGGTCTTGAGGCCCTTGAGGACTTCTGCATTTGCTCGCTCGGCTTGACCATTGCTCTGTGGATGAGCCACCGAGGCGAAGCAGAGCTTGATACTGAGTTTTTCGCAGTAAGACCGAAAGATGCCGCTGGTAAACTGTGAGCCATTGTCGGTGATGATGCGATTAGGCACTCCGAAGCGGCAGACCAGGCTCCTGATGAATTTCACCGCTGCCCCGGCTGGTATACTGTGCGCCGGTTCGACCTCGGCCCACTTGGTGAACTTGTCGACGACCATGAAGAGGAAACGGTAGCCCCCTTGCAATTTCGGCAAGGGGCCCAAAATGTCTAGCCCCCAGACCGCGAGCGGCCAGGAGAGCGGGATGGTCTGGAGCCCCAGTGCCGGCTGATGGATTTGCTTGGCGTGGTACTGGGAGGCGTCGCAAGCTTGGACGATGGTGACCGCATCTTGAAGCGCTTGCGGCCAGTAGAAGCCGCTCCTGAAGACCTTGCCTGCGAGGGTGCGCGCGCACAAGAGGTGGCCGCACTCTCCTCTATGGATGTCTTTGATCAGCATTCGGCCTTCTTCGAGAGGGACGCATTTGAGCGCGATCCCATTTGGGCGCTTGCGGTACAGGTCTCCCTCGAGGATGTAGTAGAATTTTGCCTGTCGAGCGATTCGCTCTGCTTCCGCATCTTCTTCAGGGAGGACCCCCTTCGTCAGGTAGTCTTTGAGCTCGTCAATCCAGCCTGTTTGAGGAGCCATGACAGCGCGGAATCCCTAAGCGCGTGGGAGAACCAGTTGGCCATGACCTTGTCGTCCCCTCCTGCAGCTTGGATAGAGGTGGTGTAGAGCTGCAGGAACTCGATGGGGTTGCTTGACCCGTCGTAGCCCTTGGGAAGGGCAGACCTGAACATCTATGGCCAGACCACGCGGCGCAGAGCGCGGGTGAAGGCCATGTAGCCGGTGGCGTACGTGGCAGTTCCGCCCTGGAGAGCCCTGCGGTTCTGCTGACCCGCCTGGCCGATTTCCTCGACGAGGCGGTTCTGGAGGTCCCTCTGGCGCTCCATCCCCACCCGCGCGTCAGGCGCGGTGCGCTGCACGATTTGGCAGTCGCGCGGCGAGGACGCATGAGAGGCAGCCTTCTGCGCCGCATCCGGAGGTGGTCCCGGTGGTGGCGGAGGCGCACCCGGCGCGGCCGTTCCTGCACGGCCAGATTGGTGAACCAGCGAGCGCGACGGAGCGGGGCGCGTCGTCACGATGTCGACGAGGTGGTGGAGGCGGTCGAGCCAGTGGTCATGGGCCTCCGGATTGGGCCGGTAGCGGAGAAGCTCCTGAGCCATGAGCAGCGCAGTGTGTGGATTGGGCTCTGGACGTCCCTGAGAGGACGCGCTTTGGCGCCGAGACGGATGCGAGGACTCAGTGTCCTCGTGGTGCTCGGGGTAGACGTCCTCGTCGTCGCGGCGGTCGCCGTCGCGGCGATCCTCGCTCTCGGGCTCCTCCACGTGCGGGCCGGTGTTGGCGCGCTCCGCCGTGCGGCTCCCGCGAGGGCGGCCGCGGCGGCCGGGAGTGGTGGCGGCGCCGGGCTCAGTATCAGCCCTGTTAGCTGTGCGCCTGTTGGCGCGTGTCGTGCGAGTGTCCATCATGGCGCGGAGGCTGGTCGAAGGTTGAAGACGCGCCTCAGCTCCCCCTACCTGGCGCGCCAAATGTCGGAGAGTGACTCCCACGATACAGCGGTGATCGCACTTTGAAGAGTTGTTCGATGGGGGGCAGAACGCGTTGGTCAAACAACCCTCAACCGGCACGGCGACGGTGCTCGTCGAGCCTGAGGAGGGACATCACGACAGAGACAGACACCAGCCCGTACCCAGGTTCACGGCCCTCGGAAGGAGGTAACACCGCTACTCCTGCTCGTCTGTATTGCGCTGCAGAGGGTACAGTACAATGAGCTTGCCGAGGGCTCTCTTATGGCAGTGAGGAGCTCAAGGAGGGAACAGTAAGGTCTTCTTCCTCCTCGAGTGCGCTCGGCTAGGCTACGCTATGGTAGAGTGCCAAAGGTCTGATCGATGGGAATCGGGGATCCGGGCGTCCGGGGCTCGATCCCCTGCTACGCAGGTGCTCCCTCTCCTTTTATAGGCGCCCCGGGCCTCATCCCTGCGTCCTGCGCGGTGGAAGGGTTCCCACATGGCGACGAAATGGAGGGGCGGGGTGCACCGCAGCTGGGTTGTCCATGGACTCGGTCCATGGTCGTAAAGCCTGCCCTTGAGGCAGGAAGACCACCGTCCGCGCAGGACGGCCAGCTGGTGCCGCAGAGATCGTGGGGGCGCTCACGGTGACGTCGTCGTTGGAGCGTAGCGCCGGCCATCCGCTTTATCACCAAAGGGGAAAGCTTCGTAGTCCGGTGTCGGGGGCACAGCTTTGTTGACCCCTTTAATCACCAGAATGGCAACTGCGGCGTCGTCGTCACCGCGCGCAGGCGCGCGCATCACTCTGCGGCCGCGGCAGAGGCCATGTGCGCTCTGCGGCGGTTGCTTGACAGCGAAGTATCTCTACAAGGCCTGAGCGGCCTTATGGAGGGATTTGCGTTGACTCCTCTCCAAGGGAGAGAGCCTTGTAAGGGGGCAGTCACGGGGGGAGCCTCTTCAGGCCTTCGCTGCCCTTCAAGCCCTCTCGAGGACTTCTCCCCTCGAGAGTCTCTCCAAGTGTTTGGCTTGGTCCTTAGTCATCCCCCATGCCGTCCACGATGCGGAAGGAGACGCACCCCGTCCGCTTGAGGTTTGCGGAGCTCCGTAGCGCGTAGAAGCTCCGGAAGAGGGCCACAGAAGGCTGCACCCCCAAGTAAGCTTCGCACAGGTAGGCGAAGATGGAGAGGATCAAGACAGAGTTGGGATGCAGGTGGAGAAGATGGATCTGGTAGAACTCCAGAATCGCCTCCAGGAAGGGCGAGTAGGGAGGCACCAGCCCGGCGTAGATGGTGTGGAGGAAGATGGGGAAAAACCCCTTCGGGAGCCGGCCGAGCTTTGCGGCCTGGAGAGCACTGGCGCCGTGCTCGTTGGTCTTCCCGGCGACCAAATGCCGGATCTTGTCCAGCGCCGCCTCGTTGAAGCACTCCCCGACCAGGGCGGGGCCAAGCACCCCTTCCCCCTGCGCGTCCACAGGGAGCCTCGCCATCGCCGCCTTGCCCTTCGCTGGACTCATCGTCGGGAAAGGGAGAAGTGCGAAAAAGCACGGAGGAAGAAGAAGATCGCCGGTGTGAGGAAGCTCAGAGGGTGAGGTCGAAAGGCCGGGCGCGCAAAATGAAAGCAGTAACGGCTGCTTGAGCCGGCGCGCGGGCTTTATCTCCCATCTGGGCAGTTACCGGGGCGTGGTGGGACCCCCCACAATGCACGCCCCGCCGAAGAAATCGTGTCGTCGCAGACTCGCAACTGATCGACGCGTGTCTCGGGCTGGCCGGACACTTTGGGCCCACGACGCTTCGTCTGAGCCTGGTGGGCTTCGCCGTGCCCATCATTGGCCCGGGGGCTACTGTCGGCCCAGTGGAATCCAGGGTGTGCGGGGCCCACTCTCCACAGCCCACGCACGCGACGGTATAGAAGAATGACTAAGGACCAAGCCAAACACTGGGAGAGACTCTCGAGGGGAGAAGTCCTCGAGAGGGCTTGAAGGGCAGCGAAGGCCTGAAGAGGCTCCCCCCGCGACTGACCCTCTACAAGGCTCTCTCCCTTGGAGAGGAGTCAACGCAAATCCCTCCACAAGGCTGCTCAGGCCTTGTAGAGATACTTCGCTGTGAAGCAACCGCCGCAGAGCGCACATGGCCTCTGCCGCGGCCGCAGAGTGACGCGCGCGCCTGCGCGCGGTGACGACGACGCCGCAGTTGCCATTCTTGTGATTAAAGGGGTCAACAAAGCTGTGCCCCCGCACCGGACTACGAAGCTTTCCCCTTTGTGATAAAGCGGATGGCCGGCGCTACGCTCCAACGACGACGTCACCGTGGGCGCCCCCACGATCTTTGCGGCACCAGCTGGCCGTCCTGCGCGGACGGTGGTCTTCCTGCCTCAAGGGCAGGCTTTACGACCATGGACCGAGTCCATGGACAACCCAGCTGCGGTGCACCACGCCCCTCCATTTCGTCGCCATGTGGGAACCCATCCACCGCGCAGGACGCAGGGATGAGGCCCGGGGCGCCTATAAAAGGAGAGGGAGCACCTCCGTAGCAGGGGATCGAGCCCCGGACGCCCGGATCCCCGATTCGCATCGATCGGACCTTTGGCACTCTACCATAGCGTAGCCTAGCCGAGCGCACTCGAGGAGGAAGAAGACCTTAGTGTTCCCTCCTTGAGCTCCACACTGCCATAAGGGAGCCCTCGGCAAGCTCATTGTACTGTACCCTCTGCAGGGCAATACAGACGAGCAGGAGTAGCGGTGTTACCTCCTTCCGAGGGCCGTGAACCTGGGTACGGGCTGGTGTCTGTCTCTGTCGTGATGTCCCTCCTCAGGCTCGACGAGCACCGTCGCCGTGCCGGTTGAGGGTTGTTTGACCAACGCGTTCAGCCCCCCATCGAACAACTCTTCAGAGTGTGATCACCCCTGTATCGTGGGAGTCACTCTCCGACATTCTCGTTTCTGGCGAGTTTGCCTGCTAGTTTTTACTCTGTTGGAGAGCAACGGGCCGATAACTTGTTAGAAGGAAACCTGAGAGCGATCGAGAGAGAAGCAAATGAATGGAACTGTGTCTTTCATTGATCATCAACATGGTATTTATACAAGAGCCGGATCCTCCGACTTTTGAGTCACTGACGTGTAGGTCCCGTGTGTGGTGGGCCTCATTTGTCAATAACCCAAAGTCCAAAGTTAGGGAAAGTTAGGCTTTGTAAAGTTAGAGGATCTCAATCGATTTATACAGGTTTCCCGTCGGTTCGGGATGTCAGTTACAAGAGGTGACGTCTCTAGGAGGCATGTCGGTTTGGGCATATAGCAACCGTTTAGAGCATCTCTAACAGCTGCCCTATTTTAGCCTCCGTGCCCTAAAAACCGAATTTTAGGGCACGAGAGGGCAAAAAACGACCTCCAACAGCTGCCCTATCACGTGCCCTATTTTGGGGCAGCCCTATATTTTGCTCCTCTCTGCCCCATATTTGGGGCAGAGAGGACCTCACCCGGACGTGCCCTATCCTTTCCTTTTCAACGCGCGCGACTCCAACTGCCACGCTTAAAGCTCCGCTTCACCCCTTTCCTCTCCCGATTTGACCGCCGCCGGCCACCTCCGCCCCATCTGAGCTCCGATTTTGCACCCACCCTGCTCGGATTGGAGCTGGCCTGGCCTGGCCTGTCCGATTTCGCACCCGCTCGACAAAATCCGGCGGAGATCGAGAGCTGGCGCGACTCCGGGCGATGTTCCCGACGAGTGCGGCCGCCGCGGCCAGCAGGAAGGAGACCGCGGGAAGGAGCGCGTCGTCTTCGCCGCAGTCAAATCCGGCGCAAGCGACTCCGCGTTGGATGAAATCTGGCGCAAGCGAATCCGGCGGCGGTCCGGGTCGACCTCTGCGCGCTCGAACTCATGCCCATCTTCGCCAAGGAGATGCTTGCCGGTAGAGTCGACCTCTGCGCAGAGGTGGGGAGGGGCGGCGCGACAGGAGGTGGGGTGGGGTGGAGCTGTGGCGGGGGAGCGGTTGCTCGCCGGCTCGCAGTAGGCGAGGAGGCGGCCGGGGGCGCGCTAGAGCAGGGAGGCGCGGGGCTGGACCGCCGATGGGGTGGAGGCGGCCGGGGGCGCGTTAGAGCACGGAGGCGCGGGGCTGGACCGGCCGTGGAGGGCCGCGACCTTGTCGGGAGCAGCACGCCGATCGCGTTGAGCGAGGAGAAAGTGCGGTGGTGGCCTTGGGAGGAGCAGGCGCTTCAGCCTCCGCGCCAGTGGGAAGAAGCAGGGGAGGTGTCGAGGCCAGCGTTGCGAGGAGGCGACCTGAAGGAGTTGGATCGGAGCGAGCTCCGGTTCGTTCCAATTCGCTGTAGAAGAATTCCACCGCACGAACTCGCCGCCGGTGACGTTCCGGTGACCATTTGGTCTCAGCACTGCCACCAATAGCTTCATCTCCGTATGCTCTAACTTTCGGTAGCCTCAATCCGGGATTCATAGCTCGAATTAGTCGAAGTGATCCTTGAATTCGAGTTCGTAGTATAAATTGTGTTCGAATGTTCATGAAATTTGTCTAAAATAGGGTATGTGATAGGGCATTTGTTGGAGAAGAGCTGCCCTAAAATAGGGCAGCTGGAAAAGTGGAAAACTACTCCGTGCCCTAGAAATGCTAAAACAGGTGCCCTATATGTGCAAAAGCATGATATAGGATAGGGCAGATGTTAGAGATGCTCTTAGGATGGTTGTTTCTATTCCGAACAGTCCCGAACACCCTCGCGTGCTCCATGCCAGCAGCCACGCCACGCCAGGTTGTGGCTCGCGTCCGCTCGGAACGGCCGCCCGACCCTGTCCAGCAAGTACAGTGTTGGGGGATCATAACCCGGTAGGCCCATGAAGAGGGAAGCATGGTCGGGTTTCAGTGATAGGCCGGAGAGCTTGTCGGTAACCCGGCCTAAGTAAAGAAGGCTTTAGAAGACCCGGAGGCAGTATGCGTCACGAAGTCCAAGACTAGGAGGATACGCAAGACAAGATGAGTTAGAGTAGAACTCCAGTAGTCTTACCATGTAAACCAGGAGACCCGGATGTCTTTATAAGCGGGCTTCTAGGTCATAGAGAGATAAGTTAAAAGAGGCTACGATAAGCCAGAGGCCGAATAAGATAGACAAAATAGAGAGAGCTCCCACGCCGGAGTCATCTAAACCCGGCGATCGCCATTGGCGCACCATATAACATATTATCATATCAGTGATTTATAGCAAGACGTAGGGATCCTCCACCGAGGGGACCCGAACTTGGGTAAAAAACACCTTCCTCCCCGTAGAGCTAGACAATCGCCTGAACACCAGATTCGCCTTGCCCCCCATCTCAAATTTTCCACCCGGAAACATCTGCCGTGACAATCCCACGACAGTTGGCACCCACCGTGGGGCCTGCGGCCAGATATGTGCTCATCATGGGAGAAGCGCTGCGAGGAAGAATCGCCGTCGGCGAGATCATCAGCAAGAAGATCGCATTGTTCAGATTCTGGCGAAGAGCCGGGAATAGATTGACTGGAAAAAGAAGAGCCGGCCATGGAAGAGGCCAGGTAAAGAGAAGTCGGAGGAGCCACCGAAACCGGGCCTAGAGTCAAAGAGCCGGCAGCGGAGAAACAGGACAAGTCCCCAGCGTGCTACAAATCAAGATCACAAATTAGCCGGAAAATTACTTCCCAGTTCAACACACGTAAATCAAGGTATCTGATCAAGAAGCAAAGAGGCAGACAGGTCAAAGCAATCAAAGCATCAAAGCAAGATTTCCAGCGTGCCGTATTAGAGCAAGCCGGCCAAACAAAAAAGGGTTAGTACAAAAGCCGGCCGGCGGCAGACTACATGCACAACATCAGATGTCTCAGGCTGCTACAGTTCGGATCGTTTGTCAGCACTGATTTCGAGTCTGGATTGAACAAATATCAAGAAGACCGAGGAGGCCGGATAGGAATAATATTTTAAAAGGAAAAGAAGAAAGAGATAGCAATCAGCTGACACGGCAATTCTTGTCCGGCTGAAACAAACAATAGGATTTTTCCATGGCGTGAGTTCTTATCCGATTGGGAATTAAAAAATAAAAAATATGGCAGTACTACTTGGAGTCTTACACGGATCAAGAAAGTATGCAAGGAAAGAGAAGCACCTAAGCTGTTTGCGGGGCACGTAAGCCGGGTTCACGTACACGTACGTAGGAAAGAAAAGAAGACGACGACCTGCCAGGCGCCGGGGTCGAGAAGCAATTAGAGAATGACCCGGCCGTGATCGGATTCGAGCGATCGCTAAGAGAAAAAAAATCGATGAAGCAAGTATATAGTAAAAAAGGAATTTGGAGCAGCGTTAGATTTCTAATTACAACATGTACAAGAAAAAAGAAAGAGTGCTGCCAGTTCTCTCAAGGCTGCAGTAAAAAGAAGAAGGCAAAACAAGACGTGCGATGCTCCAATCCAGGACGTGCAGCTTCGTAAAGACATGACCTGGTCGCTACAGGCTTCGGACAACATTCATCCATGACCCGGCCACCGGCCGGATTCGAGCGCGGCTGCCGCCGGGTCTCATCACGTCGCCAATGACATCCAGACAGCTAAGTCATGATTACGATCAAAGTTTTATATTATTCAGTCGGTTAAATAAAGTCGGCACATTCAGACAATCGTTGTGTTGAAAACATGGATCCAACCGCCTAAAAGACACGTGTGATGACCTCCGGGTTACAAACACTGAACCCTAGACGTGAAACATATTGGAGGACGATACATGAAACATCTCTTAGCCTTTACATTGCTTAGCGAGACCCGTGGGCGCTTCGCAAGCATACTTTGATCAATGGATTTATCAAAGTCGAGTTATTGCTGGATTTCTTAAAAGTTGGGCTATCGAATTCCCCCAAATGGATTTTCTAAAGTCGGGTTATCGAATTCTCGCAAGTGGATTTTTCAAAGTCGGGCTATCTAAGTCCCGCAAATGGATTTATCAAAGTCGAGTTATCTATCGCTCGCAATGGATTTCTAAATAACAAGATCGCTATTAAAGCGCCATCATCATGCTCCGGCTCTAGTGTCGTCGCCAATTGCCATAATTTGGCTTATGCGTTATCAGCGCCAAGAGTGCTACGCAACTTCGGTTAGCAATGCCCAGGAGCACCTTTGCAATAAAAATTAGCTTAGCCCGAGAGTGCTACGCAACTTCGGTTAGCTATGCCCAGGAGTGCTTTGCAGCCAAATATTAGCTTTGCCCAAGAGTGCTACGCAACTTCGGTTAGCAATGCCCAGGAGTGCTTCGCAATATGGCAAATTTGAGGTCTTGGGGCTGATCGCTTGAATAGCGCAATTACAAACTCAAGACCCGGCAAAAAGCCACATTGGTCATGGGGGATGATTACTTATAAAAAGGTACAGCTACAATCTCATGATCCGGCCAATATCAGAGCCACTTTATTCTTGGTTTCCTAGCTTAAGCTCGATGTGACTCGCGCTTATATGGCCTGATTGCTCACCTGTAAATTCAATCAGCCTGATGCCCATTGGGACTTGTCTAACACTGTTTTTATCAGAGAAGTGGCGAGAGGAAAAATCCATGTGAAAGCCGGGTTATAGTTCAAGGAAACCAAAAGGGTCATCTAAACCAAAAGGATTTGCAGAACCACAGATAACGTTCATCAAATAATGCAAATTCTCAGGGTGCGCGTACACCGTCAGAATAACTTGGTACTATGAAATCTAGAGAGCTCCGAGTAGCTGCAGGCAGCAGACGCGGCGCTTGGGGGCTACTCATCAAAAAGTCAGTTATGCTCAAATTGCTATAAGTCCCAGGTTGCCGCAGGCTAGAACCCGGCACTTGGGGGCTACCTAGTTTGAAGCTATTAGTTCTCAAGGAAGACCCGGAACACTGCAAGCAGTAGATCCGGCTCTTGGGGGCTACTTAGTTTGAAGCTCAAAAGCCATTAAAGTAAGAAATTTGAAGTCCCAGGTTGCTGCAAGAAACAACCCGGCACTTGGGGGCTAGAGTCGGGAAGTAATATTCCACGAGGTGAAGCATCAAAATCAATTTCGGATCTCAAGAATAAGCTGGAAGTTTTTGCGCGGGGTCTTCAAAACCGGGTCTTAAATGACAGCCTCCGTGTGAGTAGGCTGCATCAATCCCGAGTTATAGATACCTAGAGCATCCTTCAGCACGGCCTCCATATGAGCAGGCTTAATCAAGTCCGGATCAGATGAACCCGGGTCAAAGAAAACATGTTTATCTGAGGAGGGACGCCAAGAAGAGTCGGCCCCCATGATTTAATTAACTTGGACTTCTAGTCCAAAGTATTTATCTTATTTCAGGAGATTACCCTGGATGATTGAGCTGACGGCTCCATCCGGAACATGATGATCAAAATCAAGGTCACGAAGGAGAGCAAACCAAGCTCATATCCAAAGTCCTAGAGATGAAAGTCGCAAAGCGATGGCCGGGTTATGAACGGGACGCCAGCAAGAGCCGGCAAAACTGATACCCAAGAACCTGCTTGCTTGATGATTGTTATAGTTTTTTCAGATGATTACCCGGACAAAAGAAGTGACGGCTTCCCCAAGACTATGCCCAAGAGTGCAAGGTGAAGCAAGCCAAGTCTGATGTCCAAGTTATCCTGTGGGCTACTGTTGGGGGGATCATAACCCGGTAGGCCCATGAAGAGGGAAGCATGGTCGCGTTTCAGTGATAGGCCGGAGAGCTTGTCGGTAACTCGGCCTAAGTAAAGAAGGCTCTAGAAGACCCGGAGGCAGTATGCGTCACGGAGTCCAAGACTAGGAGGATACGAAAGACAAGATGAGTTAGAGTAGAACTCCAGTAGTCTTACCATGTAAACCAGGAGACCCGGATGTCTTTATAAGCGGGCTCCTAGATCATAGAGAGTTAAGTTAAAAGAGGCTACGATAAGCCAGAGGCCAAATAAGATAGACAAAATAGAGAGAGCTCCCAAGAGAGAGAGCTCTCACGCTGGAGTCATCTAAACCCGGCGATCGCCATTGGCGCACCATGTAACATATTATCATATCAGTGATTTATAGCAAGACGTAGGGATCCTCCACCGAGGGGACGCGAACTTGGGTAAAAAACACCTTCCTCCCCGTAGAGCTAGACAATATCCTGAACACCAGATTCGCCTTGCCCCCCATCTCAGAGTTTCCACCCGGAAACATCTGCCGTGACAATCCCACGACATACAGGTAGGGATCCAGGTGATCCCGAATGTCCAGCATCAGCTCCGCGCCACCCGCGTGAGCGTACCCCTCGACGGTATTGATCGACGCCGCGAGCCTATGGACGCGATTCACCATGTCGCATATTTTCACCATGCGCAACACTTCATCCTAAGCGCGTGCTGCAGCCTGTTCGTGAAGACGCGGTTGCCTGTAATGCGTAGCTTCACGGAGAGCCAAGCTTCATTGAGGAAAATATGAGAAGTGCATACATATTAATAAGAGAAGAAATAGAATCCTCATCCGGTACCACCATAGGGAAGAGCTCTCACGATAGCTGACTAACCCCGCCGCGACCAACGCCGCAGGCCACCCCGGCCCCGGCGTCCAACTCAGATCCCGCCGGACACCACCCCGGCTCCGGCATCGAGATTCATGGAGTCCACTTCCCCACCGCTTGGCTACCCGCTCCGGGGACAGTACACTCCGGCTAGCCCGCCTTCGGGATCCTCGACGGCCAGCCTAGAGAGGTACCATGTCTCCGACATCGGCATCTCGGGTGGCTCGTCTTAGGAAGAGAGCGTGGAGGGCCCGCGCCGGCATGTGAGCGCGGTGGCGGGCACGAGCAGGCCAGGAGGTGCCGGGTCGGAGGCGTTGCGTGCATCGCCGCAGCCGGGCTGGGAAGTTCCGCGGCCCTCGAAGAAGGCGATGTGGAGGCGCCGCCACGCCGGAAGACAGGAGGCTGGCCCGTCACGGCCGGTGGAGGAGGGGATGCGGGGAAAATGGCAGTGTGAAAATGATGTTGTCTGCATTAGGTGCGGCGAGTAGGGGCATGAGGCGTTCATGTGCACGCTCCCTCGGAGTCCTTCGTCGGAGGATGAGTTACGGAGAGCTGCACTGGCCAAGAGGGCACGGCGTGGCTCGCCGCCGCGGCGCCAGGGTTCTGGTGGTCAGATATGGCCACCGCTCCAGGAAGGATTCCGTCAGAACGGCGCGGCGCCGGGATAGGGGCTGCGGGCTGTGGCTCAGTCTGGCGAGGGCGCGCGCATGCACACGGCGGCGGCGCGTACCCATGCAGGAGATGGAAGGAGGGGCTTCTGAAAGTGCATTTCCTCTACATTGATTTTAGAGATTGTTGAAAACACATCAACAGGACTAATTGGTTTGTTAAGTATTTGCATAATTTACAGGATAATTTCAAGAGTTGACAAAGGAGAGAGAGGCCCCTGAATTCAATGTGATTTTGTTTTTCAGTCCAGCGGTAGTACCGCTGTCCCAGCGGTTGTACCGCTAGACATTGAAAAACCCCTGCATACCTTACGGTACCTAGCAGTAGCACTCCGGTAGTACCGCTGTTGTCCTTCGTTTTTCGACAAAGGACACGGCGGTAGTACCGCTGGCTCAGCTGGAGGTACCGCTGGAATTAAGAAAACTCTCGGCATAGGCTACGACACTAGGCGATATCGCTCCGGTAGTACCGTTGGTGTTCTTCTCCGTTTTCGGCTAAGGACCCAGCGGTAGTACTGCTGCCCTGGCACCAGCGGTTGTTCCTCTGGGGCACCACTGGTGCGGGAGAGGGATTCTGCCACAGTACCGTTCAGCGGTAGTACCGCTGAGGGATTTTTCAGACACCAATGGCTCGAATTCGGGGGGCCCTATTTAAAGACTCCTTCTTCTCCAAGAGCAGTTGAAGATTCTACACTATCTCTCCTCCATTGTTGCTGAGCTTTGAAGCTTTGGATCTCCCTCCTCCTCCACTCAAATCTGTTGATCTTTTGGGAAGTGAGGGAGAAGACCTAGATCTAGCTCTCCACCGAAGGAATTAGAATCGCCCCCTCTCTAGCTTGAGGGATCTTGTGCTAGTGTTTCCATAGCAAAACCTAGGGTTCTCACTACTTGTTCTTATGTATGTGTTGAGACCTTTGTGGTCAAGACCTTTATGGTCGTTGTGGGAGCCCCCGATTGAGTTGTGGGTGTGTGTCCCACGAACTGTTGTACGGGACCTTCTCCGCCCTTAAAGGAGTCCTTCATGGCTTGTTTGCTCGGCCTGCCTAGGGTTAGGTTTGCTCTGTCTGGCATGGGTCTTGCTGAAACCAGTCCATGATTGCTGCTGATCTTGCTTGGCATGGGTCTTGCTGCAACCAGTCCATGATTGCTGGGGATCTTGCCTGTCTTAGGCTCTGTAGCTTGTAGATATCGTTTACTGCAGTCCATATATGATTACCTGCTACATATCTTGCTTGCTGCATGCAACCAGTCCATGATTGCTGCGGATCTTGCTTGGCTTATGCTCCGTAGATTGTAGATCTTGTTTACTGCAGTCCATGTATGATTACCTGCAGTCTATTGTTGTATGAAGGGATTTGTTTTATGATTCTAACCGGGTATTTTGTTAGGTAATACTATCAAGGTTTGATCAACTTCAAGGAGCAAGGAGAACCAGGTGATGGTTGATCAACATGAACCTATGTTGCTTGGTTCTTTAATTGCATCCGTATGCTGTATCTGTTTTCACTAATTTGTATTCATTTTGTTTTGCCAACAGAGATCCAACCCCTCAATATCAGGCATGGGAAAGACTGGGAACAAGGAGCTGGCTGGTATGCAACTTCAACCTTCAACACCATTGTGTCTAATGCCGATAATCTTGTAGTTGAAGTTTAGTGTTCCAGTCTGAATAATAGTGTACCTAAATTGTCTACCAGGATTAAATGAAACTAAAAGCTGATAGTTGCTATGATTAGATCATTTACCTAAGTTGTTTGAATTGTCTTGCTTCCCTATGCATTTCAACCATTCATCTCATGGTTAAACTTCATTTTTATACATGTAAAGAAGCACCCCTCACTGATATAGAGAAGAACAGGGCTACCACCATGATGCGGAACAACCGCGCGTTACATAGCTATGGTCTTCCCGCCTTAGTGAGATTGCTTAGGACGACAAATGGTGGTCGAGGTGGTAGCACAGTTGCAAGTGATCAGTCATCTGCCATAACACAAGGTGGGAGCTCTGAGACCTCTGCCTACAATCCCAGAGATGACCAAGTAACTGAGGAGGAGGATGAGGTTCAGGGCAGTTTAGGGGAGTCAATTGTGCAGGTGCATACTCATCATTTTTGGGGCGCTGGGAATACTTGTTTTCTGTTTGATTATCTTTGTTTTGCTATAAACTGTGATTTAATGGCATTGCTTTTGCTATTTGTATGAGGTATTGAAGTCTCCCAAGAGTAGACAGAAGAAGGCTGGTATTAAAAACAGAGTCCCAAGGAGGAGTGAGAGGTGCAAAGCAAAACCAAGTTCAATGCCTACAGGGCCGGCTCTATATAATTTGGTGCCCTAGTGCAAGGTTGAAAAAATGGCCCATATATTTACTATAATCTACGTACATGATGCAAAATATTAAAAGTTTACGTCTAACCACATATTCTTCTTCCAATACATCCATAGATAATTCATATAAGCAATTAAGCAATGTCGTATCACGACAAAAAGTCTAAACAAGTTGCAAAAATATAACAATAATATTCCCTTCTAATTTGATTACCTCAAATAATGCTTCAATTCTACACAAAAAACCTTCTTCGGGCATTTCTGGATGCAAAATCGTTGAGCACAATTTCAATATCAATGTTGTCCAAGACATCCTTCTCAATACAACATGTAGCCAAGCCATTCAATCTGTCTTTTGACATAGTTGACCTCAAATAATTTTTCAGTAGTTTCAGTTTAGAGAAACTTCTTTCTAGACCCAATCCTCTCATTGGCCCCTTTTCAATTAGAATATCCCTTTTACGATTTTCAAGATGATTCCATGTTCTCGGATCATAGATAGATAAAAGAGAATCATCTTCCTCTCCCATACTGTCCACATTAACATTATCAGGATCTACATTTAAATTTAACAAACAATAGTTCGTTACTTACTAATAACTTCAAAGAAAATAGATATGAAGTTAGATGACAATATTACAGAAACTTACTTTTGTCCATGGGTTGGTCATTGTCCTCAACATTTGCATTTGAATTCTGAACATCATCTTCTCTAGGTTCATCTTCTTGCCTTTCATGATTATTGTTGGCATCAACCGTTGTAAAGTACTTATTTATAGCACCCCTTTGTGATTCAATAAATTGATCATTTAGTTTTCTTTGTTTCCTTTTGGCAGCACCGGACAATTGTTTAGGCATTGTAACACCTATAATTGTGAGAGAGGAGCAATTGAGGGCATGGAGGAGGGCATGGAGTGGAGGACTTCATGAATTCAGCAATTATGGATTGATGGAGGGGATCAGGGGAGGGGACATACCGAACCTGGGCAGGGCCAACGGAGCAGTCGAGGGCGCAGCCTGGAGAAGTCAGGGCGAGGGCGGCGAAGCAACTCGATCCGTCGGAAGAGGAGGCGAAGTCACGAAGAGCCGAGCACGGAGACGAACAGACAAGCAGACTCGATCGATACGAAGAGGAACAGGCGCAGGCAGGAGTCGTGCCGTCGACCGTCGTGCCTTTCCTCGTGTGCTAGCGATGGAGAGAAAGGGCCAGCCGGCCAGGCCAGCCCAACATTTATTTTTACTGACAACATTTTTTTAGATGTGTAGTAATCAAATTATGATGGAATGAAAAGAATTCGGCCCCCCTCTGGCCTGGGCCCTAGTTGGCCGCACCTGCCAACTAGCCTTAGAGCCGGCCCTGAATGCCTAGTGGAAGAGTGTTTGCTCCTGCAGAAGGGACACAGAGGGCTCTGGAAGTTGTTGATGAACATCCTCTCAAAAAAACCGACAGGAAGAAAGCAACTGACAAGTCTGCAACTAATCATGAAGATATCCCGCTCCGCAGCAATCACAAAAGCTCAGCGCAGAGGGATGAAGGATCTCATTCAACAAATGAAGTAAGTATTATGCGCAGGGACCCCAGTCCTACTGCATCTGTTGACAGGGATCCTCAGTACTATGATTCTGATGGGTATCTTGTTCCTGATGTTGAATTGAGTGATGCAGGCAAGTTTTCTTTTGAACAGTTGTCCACACTATCTACTGCATTTGTTATCTTTGTAGACTCTTTTGGATGTGGGCTGTTTTTTGAAATGATCTTTGTATGTATGCTGTTCAGGTCCAACCAAAACTGCTGTGAGTGCTGTCAAGCGTAAACGGAAGGGCACAGGGCTGGAGCAGATTACCCAAGGGCTGGGAGTCAAGATTAACATTCAGATTCCTGAAGGGTTGAAACGTCCTGAGAAGCCTATGCAAGATGCCAAGTTTGCATCGGAGGGTGGAATGATTGCAAGATCCCAGATGCCACTCTATCCGCATTTGAAGCAGTACAAGAAGGAGACGAATACGGTGAAAAATTTCCTTGGGAAACTGGGGGTAATCTTCTTGATCACGAGTTCATTGGTTAACTGATAGGACTTCTTGCTTGATTGTTTAAAGTTCATGATAACTAACCTTGTCCTTTCCCTTGTTTGCTTTGTAGGCAAATTTCAACATGGACATAGATTCGGAGGTCATCCATAAGGCTTGCTGTGACGTACTGAAGAGCGTGTCGAAGAACAGGCGCTACTTCATGAAAAAGGATTATTTTGACAAAATGGCAGCAAATGCAATCCCCCTCAAGTCCCCTGTTGCGGATGTCTCAGATGCAGACTGGCAAGCTCTCGCTGCTCTGTGGGGAACCGAAAGACACAGAGTA
Source organism: Poa annua (assembly GCA_026929855.1). Taxonomy (NCBI): domain Eukaryota; kingdom Viridiplantae; phylum Streptophyta; class Magnoliopsida; order Poales; family Poaceae; genus Poa; species Poa annua. Next base: position 63,011,913 of record CM049434.1, read on the forward strand.
TGTTTTTGCTTTAGTGCAAGAAATGTATGCATATTGTTGTGACATGGTATCTCTATATGTATGTGGATTCATATCGCTCATCTTGGTAGTGTGCATATTGCTGGATATCTTACATAATTGTACCCATATGCAGAAGACATGTGCGAGTAACAAGGGAAATCGTGGTAAAGTCAAAATTCTCCATAAGACTGGCTCTCGATGCTTTCCTGCTCATGTGTATTCAACTGTAAGAACCATCTTACAGAATTTCCTTTTGCATCTTACTCTTGTCTCCACAAGCTTATGTTCTGATTATTGGTGAACATCATTTTCCAGAGGGAGGACTGATGACCCACAAGTATAGGGGGTGTATCGCAGTACTTTCGATAAATAAGAGTGTCGAACCCAACGCGGAGCAGAAGGTGCTGACAAGCAGTTTTGATGAGGATTTCACTGTAAACACTAGCAGACAAGTTTTTAGGAGTTTTTTATAATGCAGATAAATAAAGTGCAAGTAAATAGAGCAGGGCAATAATAATTGCACCGAGTGGCCCAATCCTTTTTAGAGCAAAGGACAAGCCGGTTTGTTTACTTATGATGACCAAACGTTCCTGAGGACACACGGGATTTATGTCTAGTGCTTTCGCTTCATATAGATGATTAATCTTTAGTGTTTCGATAAGTGTTGTGTGGGTGAACCTATGCTAATGCACCGCCCTTCCTAGGACTAATACATACTTGTGATTATACCCCTTGCAAGCATCCGCAAATACAAGAAAGTAATTAGGATAAATCTAACCACAACCTTAAACTCTGAGATCCTACCATCCCTCATGCATCGAGATACCAACGGGGGTTTAGGTTTCTGTCACTCCGGCAACCCCACAATCAATATTCGAATACACAATGCATTCCCCTAGGCCCATAAAGGTGAAGTGTCATGTAGTCGACGTTCACATGACACCACTAGAAGAATAGCACCACAACTTAAATATCAAACCATTAAATATTACTCAACATAGTTCACTACTAACATCTAGACTTCTCCCATGTCCTCAAGAACTAAACGAACTACTCACAACACATCATATGGATCATGATCAGAGATGATATAATGATGGGTAACAATCTGAACATAAACCTTAATTCAACGGTTGCACCCAATAGCATCAATAACAATAGTAATCAACACCCAATAGAGGGAATGGAGTGGAACGATGGAGATGACGGTGTCGCCGGTGGAGATGGTGGTGATGATGATCCCGATGAAGTGCAGCTCGATGACGGTGACGATGGCGACGATTTCCCCCCTCCGGGAAGGGATTTCCCCGGCAGCTTTTCAGCCTGCCGGAGAGCTTTTCTCTCTGGGTGGATTCCGCCTCGTGGAGGCGGCGGCTCTGTTTCTGGTCGATCCCCCGAGTCTTAGGTTTTCGGGGGGATGAAGTACGCGAGAGGGCGCTGCCAGAGGTGGGCCAGGGAGGCCTCACAGGGTGCTGGCGCGACAGCAAGGGGAGCCGCGCCGGGACCTCATGTGGGCCCCCTGGGGCCCACCTGGTTCTCCCCTTTTGGCTCCCTTCGTCATCTGGAAAAATAGGAACTTCTGTATTCTTGGTTTTGTTTTCTGAGCTTCGCAAATATTGTATCTTGTCGGTGCTTTTTCCAGCAGAATTCAGACTCCATTGATTCATCCTCCAATAATCATCAAACATGCTAAATAGATGAAATAACATAAGTATCATCTCCAAATATGAAATATATCAATGAATAACAGTAAATTATGATATAAAATAGTGATGCAAAATGGACGTATCAACTCCCCCCAAGCTTAGACCTCGCTTGTCCCCAAGCGAAAGCTGAACTCAGTAAACATGACCACAGGTTTATGGAGTGAAGTGTCGATAAAGAATATACGGACAAGAAGCATCACATATATTAATACACAAATCATCTTAGATATCAACTCCGTTCATACAACTCAACTTGTAACAAGTAAAGGGAAATCACAATAAGGTACATAGAGAAAACCATAGTTGGTGTTGGCAAACTTCGTTCTTGGTCAAAGAACAATGAACATATTGAGCTTACTCTACAAAACAGCCCTCTTTATTAGTTGCTAACTCCAAAAGTTATATTTATCAAGGTAACAACAATGTGCTAAACAAGGTAGAATAAAAGACATGATTAACAATACAAATGTATAAATGGTTGAATCACAATCAACTCAAATGCTCGCTAAAGATAGAAGGAGATAGGTTTACTGACTCAACATAAAGTAAAAGATAGGCCCTTCGCAGAGGGAAGCAGAGATACAAGCATGTGCTAGAGCTTTTAGTTTTATGGGTTTTGAAATCATATAGAGAGCATCAAAGTAAGTTTTTGAGCGGTGTTTGTCGTTGTCAACGAATGGTAATAGAGTTCTTGTTATCTTCCATACTAAGCAAATTGAGAGCGGTTCCGAATTGTTTAGTAACAGGCATTTATAATATACACTTTATTTATATAACTTGACACTCCTCCCAACCTTTGCTTTCACAAACCATGGCTAACCGAATCCTCGGGTGCCCACCAATCAATCTCAAACCATGGAGGAGTGTCTATTTTTTTAACTTTCTCAACCTTTTTGATATTATAGTGGTCTAACCAGCTCTTTGCAATATTAGTGACGAGCAGATGGAGCATGCAAGTCAAGGGTTACTTAATTAGCATGGAAGATAGCAAACTCAACTATTATTTCCTCATGAGCTAATAAACATTGACACAAATAAAGGATAGTAGTTTTGATTAAAGGTAGCACATGAAGTATTTACTTGGAGTGGCGCAAAATACCACATAATAGGTAGGTATGGTGGACACAAGTGACAAGGGTTTTGGCTGAAGGTTTGGATGTATGAGAAGCATTCCCTCTCGATATGGGTCTTTGGCTAGCAAGGTTGGGTAGCAAGCATAAGAGTTGAAGGATACAAACAAACATACATGTAGTAAAGAACAATCATGCAATTCTTACTTGGAAGCACAAACAATTTTAAATTGTGAATACTAAGCTTATTAGCTACAAGTGAGAAAGATCATTGAATAATATGTCTACATGTGTAGTTCCTTTTTCTCCCCAGTCTCAAAGTATTGTAGCTACTGACCAATGCTAAGTTTGCCAAAACCAAAAGATTTACTATATGTTCCCAAAGTGATGCAAATACTAATAACAAGATCAATCATATATGATAGAAGTTGCAAACTAAAATAAGGTGTGCAGAAAGTAAATGATAACACTTCTCATTAATATTCCATAACGGCAACTCACACCAAGGGATACATAGATAGATAACCCACTAAAAGAGAGATACTTCCACATTGCAAACCATCATATAAGATAACTTCCCTACTCATGATATGACACTACTAAAAGGTAAAAGATAAAAGATAATGGTGATACCGCGGCACTCCCCCCAAGCTTGGAACAAGCCAAGGGAGATGCCAATACCGATGATGAATTACTCCTTCGGTGGTGATGGAGGGACGACTCGGAGTGGAGTAAGGTAACGCTCCAACATCTTGCGAAGCCTGTTGTTCTCCTCTTGAAGTATATCCACTTCCATCCTCAGGACTCGGTACTGATCGCAAAACTGATCTGTAACTCGGAGAGCATCGACCACATCTGGAAAAGAGCTAAGATCCGGAACAGGTGGTATTGCCCCCTGCATGTTATGAGAAAAAGCACGTTGGGCGTTAATTGATCCCACAAAGGTGGGCTTGCTAGTCCCCATCCTTAAGCGATCTCTTTTGGCCGACTGCATCTTCTTCACTTCCTCCATGACGCTTTCGTCCATGTCCTTGCGCCTAGACTTCACCTTATCATCGTCCGCCCATCCAACAAAAGACCCTTGATCAAGATCTTGAAGGAGTTCGCGTTGGCGACGAAGCGCGTAGTCTTCAGAACAAGATCCCTGAGACGACATCTGGACAGAAGCAGCTCGAAACAAAAACACGCCGAAAACACGATATACGGACCTCGGGGGTCTCGGGAGATTATATAGCAAAAATAAACGCAACAAAAGGAAGGCAACAGGGCGAAATCGAGTAGGAGACGGACTCCGAGGCTATGTCATCATGTGCTGGCGCGGCCAGGCTGGGGCCCGCGCCAGCACCTGATGGCGGTGCCTCGGGCACCGTCTCGTGCTCGTTTTGTTCTTGTATTTTTCCATATTTTCTAAAAATAAATACTGCATCTTCCAAAATTAAATTCGCGAACTTTTTCTTACCGAAACTGTACCTTTTCGAATTCAGCTTCTGCAGACTCAGAAATATGTTCTTTAATAAAAGCTTTCGGAGTAATTGCTTGAATAATATCAACATCTTCATTATAAGAATCTTCAGAAATATAATGCTTGAGACTTTGTCCATTTACCACTTGTGTAGAGTCATCTTTAAGTGAAGCAATTTTTATTGCACCCGAATGAAACACTTCCACGATAACATATGGTCCTTCCCACTGGAGAGTAATTTCCCTGCAAAGAATCTAAGACGAGAGCTATACAATAGAACTTTCTCACCAACACGAAACTCTCTCTTAAGGATTCTCCTATCATGCCATTTCTTAACTTTTTCTTTAAAGAGTTTAGCATTTTCATAGGCCTCACTTCTCCATTCATCTAAAGAACTCAAATCAAGTAATCTTTTCTCACCGGCAAGTTTAAAATCTCTATTTAGTTCTCTCACTGCCCAATAAGCCTTGTGTTCTAATTCTAAAGGCAAGTGACAAGCTTTTCCATAGACCATTTTATAAGGAGACATACCCATGGGATTTTTATAAGTAGTTCTATAAGCCCATAATGCATCATTTAATTTACTAGCCCAATTCTTCCTCGTTCTATTAACAGTCTTTTGCAAGATAGATTTAATTTCTCTATTTGATAATTCTACTTGCCCACTAGTTTGAGGATGATAAGTTGAAGCAATTCTATGATTAACACCATATTTAGCAAGAACTTTTCTAAAACCACCATGAATAAAATGAGAACCTCCATCAGTCATGAGATATCTAGGAACACCAAACATAGGGTAAATAATATCTTGAAGCATTTTTAATGATGTCTCACCATCAGCACTTTTAGTAGGTATAGCTTCTACCCATTTAGTAACATAATTAACAGCAACAAGTATATGAGTATTACCTTCTGAAGAAGGGAAAGGACCCATAAAGTCAAATCCCCAACAATCAAATGGTTCAATAACAAGAGAATAATTCATAGGCATTTCATTAAGTCTAGAGATATTACCAACTCTTTGACATTCATCACAAGATAAAATAAACTTTCTTGCATCTTTAAAGAGAGTAGGCCAATAAAAACCTGATTGTAGAACCTTTTGTGCAGTTCTATCTATAGCGTGATGTCCTCCATAAGCACTACTATGGCATTTTCTCAATATCTCTTTTTGTTCATACTCCGGAACACATCTTCGCATAATACCATCCACTCCTTCTTTATATAAGTGTGGGTCATCCCAAAAATAATGCCTCAAGTCATAAAAGAATTTTCTTCTTTGTTGAGCTGAAAAGGTTGGAGGCAAATACTTCGAAACAATAAAGTTAGCATAATCAGCGTACCAAGGACTATCTCGTGAACTCACCCTTATTGCAGCCAATTGTTCATTTGGAAAACTATCATTATGTAACATCCCAATATTTTGGAATGTTTGAAAATCACTAAAATTTGAAACTTTCGTTTTTATTAAAATAGACTTGGGTAAATGTTTTAAATATGCTACATACCTAAAAATTGCAAACCTTGCTTTTTAATTTGTTTTCAAAACATCTTGACCCCTCATGTGTAAACCTTTTTCAAGACCACCCCCTGACCAAATTGGCAAACCCTTAACTCAATCACATTAATTCTTTATGCATATCGAATTATGTGACACCCTTGACCAAACCCTTTGTTAAGCCTTTTTACGCTTGTTTGTTTCTTTATGTTATGTGCTTGTTAAATTGTTTGTTTATTGGATACCCCTGTATACTGTATAGATTGAACGGAGTGCAACGTTCGTTGTGACAAAGAGTGTGTGAGAAACGACAGCATTCATCAGGCAAGTGATACCATAAATGACCCATTATTTTATACTATTGCATTCCTAGTATTTTCAGTAGTACGCATGACAGGTTTACTATTGTTATATATATTATGCTATGCAAACCTTTTTAGGATATCCATATGACCACCTTGGTAGTGACCTATTATAATTTAGTGCAAGTACATGCTCCAAAAATGATTGTTTTATGGTAGATTTGTTAAGTGAAAATTTCACTAAATTAAATTACCGCCTGGGTGGATTGGTTTGATAGAGGAGGTTTCAAGTTGAGTCGCTACTCAGGGGTCGGGTCTGCGGCGGCCTGAGTTTGCTCACTTGTGGATGGCCACCCAGGGCTTTGAGATTTGATGTTGCACTGCGTCTAGTCGCTTACCGTGCAACCATTAGTCATATGGGCTCTGTCTAGACGGAGTATGTTGATGTTGACCTGGGTCGGATTTTCCAATGGTGGTAGCAGGGATAGGTGGGCAGTGGACTCCGTCGACTTGGGAAGACAACTTCTGAAAAGTCTCGTCTCGATCTTCTCCTTTTCCTCCTCACTAAATGAGTGTAGAGGATAGTTTGGGCTGATTGGGTCTAATGGTGAAAGTGCACACACTCTCGAGAGTTAAAAATCTAAGATCTTAGCCGTGTCCCCGGCATCGGACAATTTGAGAGACTACACAAGGCTGTCTACTGAAAATCTCTTCATTCCAATTTCATAATAAAATTTGATGGGTGAACAAGGGTTGGGAGTTCACTGATGTCTATCAGTGGTACTCATTAATTATAGTTTAGTAAAGGTGTTCACTGATGTCTATCAGTGGTACCCCTTGCTAAGATGAAAATGTCTTTTACAAATATAGGACAAAATTGGCTTTATCCAAATCAGCCTTGAACTCCACCAGCCAAATATGCATGTAGTAATAGTCTTGCCATTTATATCCACCATAGTATCACTTGCCACCACAATTCAATTGGGCTGACCCTTTATAGCTGGGCTGCAACTAAACCTTGCAGGTTCGACAAACGATGACTGAGGTTTCGATAGGATTTCGAGCCTACAACCAACATGCTTGCCTGTGGCACATGAAGATGATGAGGCTCATTGTAACTATTGTTTTCCGCTGCTATACTTTGTATTTTTTTGCTAGCCTTTTTAGGTTATGCAACTTGTAATGGATATTGTATCACTGGATCATGCGATTTAATAAAGTATTTGACACTTTTGCATGATATACATCTTAAACTGTGGTGCTAGCAATTGATCCAGGGACTAGCACTTGATCCAGGGACTAGCACATTAACATAGGGATCTCCACCCTATAATAAAAGGTGAGGTCGCTATAGATGGTATCAGAGCACTGTGTTGCCTGTAGGTTCGAGACCCTAGGTTTGGATAGAAATAGGTTTTGACCATAGGATTGAAAATCTATTTTTATTCACTTTACTAAACTAAATATATAATTCATTTTATCGTTTCTTTTACTCTCATCCACCGTCAACCTCCTGAAAATATCTTACCTTATTCTAGATGATCATGTCCTTAAAGTCTGATTCTGCTACTTCATGAGGAAATGCTACGATCCAACATGAAGCACTACATGCATATGAGAGAATTGAATAATCCAGATTTAGAGAGCAAGCACTTAGAAGAATTTCAAGAAAGTTGAAGAAGAACTTGAAGAATTCAAGAAGAAGATAGAATAGACCACCATTTTATTAGAACAACGATATCGTGTTAGTGTATTGACCATACCAACTTAGGTTGTATGACAATACTAGATTGTTTGTTTGTGTGTACCAGGTTGTTCGATATTTGCTAGGAGTTGTTTGTAATAAATTGTCTTGATCTTCTTGTATGAGTTAAAATGTTTGACTACTAACAAAAATTTCTTTTAAGGGTGGTAGCCCACCCAAATAATTCAAACCCAGTTGCCAAAACCTGGAGATCCCAAACCCATCTTTTCTTTCTAAACCTCCCCAAATATTCGGAATCATTCTCTCCTGGTTTTGCAGTTCCCGTGTCAACAACTGCATTTCCCCACCCTTCCCAGTTATCAGAATCATTCTCAGCTCTTGCTTTTTATTTTCAGGCTTGTCCGAATCTCGAGGACGAGATTCCATTTAAGGGTGATAGTCTGTAACATCCCAATATTTTGGAATGTTTGAAAATCACTAAAATTTGAAACTTTCGTTTTTATTAAAATAAAATATTAAAAGTTTTAATAGAAACCAATAATTTTGGCAAGATGATTTAATTTTTTTTTTCAAAGACACATTCATCTTATAAAATGTTTTTCTTTCCAAATAGCTGATTTTGAATATTTAACTTTTGGCTATTTATTAAACTCAAAAACAAATTTGCAAAGTGCCTTAAAGTTATTTGAAATTATGCCTAATTTGTAAGATGGTTTTTCATGAATAAAGTCAACATAAAGAATGAAATGTTTCCCAAATGTATTTTAGAGAGTTTCAAATAGTGCATATCATTTTCAAACATAACTTTGCATAAAAGTATTATTGGTTTGAAAATGAGTCCATTATATTTTCCATTTCTTTTCAAATATTTGTGTTATGTTATTTAATATTGTACTCAAGCCAAAAATTATTTAATATTGGAAAATGAGTTTAATTAACTTAATTTCAAACTTCTATAAGTGTTGTATTTTTTATAAATTTTATTTAGCCAAAAATAAAATTATTTAAAGCCTTGTTTTCAAATTTGACATAATGTGTCAAATTTGTGTTTAATCAATATTTCAAAATTATGATTTTTGAAAAGTGTTCAAAATATGCCCACAGCTGTTTTAAAACATAGATATGATTTTTAAGAATTTTTAGAAATTTATTTGACTTCATTTGGACACTTAAAACTAAAGATATGAAAGAAATAAGGAAAATCAGAAAAAGAAAAAGAAGACGTTTTACTCGACCAAATCACGCGCCGTTTCTTCCTAACTAAAGCCCACGATCTCCTCCTTCATTTCCCCCCAAAACCCCTCTCCGAAACGCCTCAAGGCAGCGAATTTACTCGCGGGAGTTCCTCCGACCGGAAATTACGCCCCCGAAAATCTCCTCCGTTACCGGCTCGAATCCGAGCGAAATTTGTGGAACTTGTTTCTCCCGTGCGCGTCTTTAAATACCCCAGCCCCTCCTCTCAGTTTCCCCTCAAGAACCCGATCGAATTGCGCCGCCGGGCTGCCGGAATAGCTCGCCGGAGCTACACGGAAGCCGCCGCCTTTTTCCTTTGATTCCGGCGAGGTGAGACCTCCCCCGAATCCGTGGTCCACTCCTGTGCCCCCGCCTTGGATACGCACACCTCCTTGACCCCTCCCTCGTTTTCTTTTTGCAGTAGTTGAAGCGGAGCAGAGCACAAAGCTCGTCGGCGTGGAAGCAGCCCCGGCCGCGCCTCCCTGCACTTTCCCGGACGCATCCGACGACGCCAACACGCTCAACGCCTCCGCCGTCGCGCGCCACACCTCCTCGTCGCCTCGCCAAGTCAAGGGAGCAACCGGAGCGCCGTCGCCGTCCACACCCGAGCCGCGCCGCCGCGGTCTTCACCATCTCCGGCCACCGGCGCCGCCGCCTCAAGGTCAAACCTCGGTGCGCCCTCCGATCCGCGGCCACCATCCACTTAGCTGTGCCGCGCCACGCCCGTGCGTTTCCTTCCCGAGTCCGAGGAGTCGCCGGAGCGACAAATCGGTGCACGCCCGAAGCCGCGCCGCCGTCGTCCTGAAGTCCGGCGAACCGGAGCGCCGCCACGTCTCGGTCAACCGCTGTGAGCCCTCCGATCTCTTTTTAACGGCCCAGATAATATCGCGTATTTGAACCGGTACGGTTAGATCCGAACCGTCAGATCTGGATCTGACGATCCAGATCCAACAAAGCCCGCCGAGCCGAGCCGCGGCTTAAGCCGAGTCGAGCTCGCAAGAACGAAGGAGGCTGCCGAGACCTTCAGATCCGCGGCGCAAGCGGTACAGGCTCGCCAAGACGTGCTGATCAGGCAACTAAAGAAGTCCGCGGAGGAGCGAGACAAGATGGCCGCCTCCAAGCGTGATATGATGAGCTTTCTCCCATACATGAGTGCCTCGGCGAAGAGGATCTCCCGGGAGCTGACGACCTTGCGGGTGCCTCAGCCCCCGGTTGCTTCGAGCAGTTTCTCCGCCTGTTTCAGGGGGTACCCTTCCTTTCTAGCGCGCGTGGCGGAACTCCTTGGTGAGCTTCGATCCCAGGCGGATGAGGCAGCCCGCCTAGCTGGCAAGAAGGCGGCGAGGCAGGCGGTAGCCTTCGTCGTGGCCGCCCTTCGTCGGCGCCATCCCTGAATCTCCTTGCTTGAGGAGATGAGTCACGCCACCCCGGAAGCCGCGTCCGCGTCTTTGCCGGGGGTTTCTGACGAGGTGGAGAGGATCATGGAGCGCTTCTCCCGCGAGCACGACCCATAAGCTGCTGGGTATCCTGAAACGTGTAAGACGACGATACCAGGTGTCGTGAACTGTGTTTATGTATCGCCAAAAGGCAAAACTTTTAGCGTTGTCGAATGTAAACATCATTTCCTTGCACTGAACTGTCTTTGTTACGCCCGTGGAGGCGCGATGCTCTCGGGAAGGGTCTTTCAGCTAGAGCGCTAACCAACCGTGTACCCCCAGACTGTCTGGAGAGCCGACACAGCGGAACCCCTGAAAGATCCATCGCTACTGAGCGCACAATCCTCAGCCCACAACCCCACTGCCAGAGGGAAACGGACAGCAGTGTTGGGGAAGGCGCTGCCCCAGGTTTACGCCCGCATTCGTTTTAGCGAAGGCATAAAGAAACAGGGATTTTTCTGATAAGTCTCAGGACCGGCCTAGGCCAGTAACAGCCGTGCCAAGGAAGGCACTACGGTTTAGACTCGGGAATAGGTTATCTCGGCTCAAGGCTCTGTTCCTGCAAGATTGAGTAGACAGAAAAGAATTGCGCCCGAAACACAGCGTAGAGGACCCGCTACGGCGGCGGCGCTACTGAATACCGAGATAACCTGAGGACTTCACGAATCGAGATAAGTACCTTGACCGTAATTGTTCTTTCCGGCGAGAAGACCAGGAAATGCTTGCTGACGTAATGAAGACGTTGGTCCTGAGACCTATCAGAAAAATCCCTTCCGGCGAGAAGACCCGGAAATGCTTGCTGACGTAATGAAGACGTCGGTCCTGAGACCTATCAGAAAAATCCCTTCCGGTAACCCGTGCTTAGCATAAGAAAACCAAATCCTTTATATTCCATTTTTCTAATTGATGCGGCAGAGGAGCCGGTCCCGTAATCCCATCAGTGATCAACTTAGATTCCTCAGAAACCATCCACCTAGAAATCCAATATTTCTGAGGAGGGGTGCTCAACCCGGTTTGGATGGTTACCACGTGACCTGGGAGTTCCCACTGCCCAGCCGGAGTGTCCCCCGGGGCAAAAGATTGATCCCAGATGGAAGATGTGCTTCGCGTGAGCTGTAGAGGGACTGGCCGACTGTTATCTGGAAGATCAACGGTCTGCGTGGAGACGTTGGAGAACGTTCGAAGAAATGTTTCCTTCTTGAGCACCCGGAAGTCTGATTTGGCCTTCCTTGCTGGCTTGAGAGGGCATTGCCGGTTGAGGTGTCCGGGTTCTCCGCAGGTATAACATTCCCCTCTATTGTTTTTCAGATACCTGCCGTTTCTGAACTGACGACAGTCCTCCAGGCTGTGCCTATCTGATTGGTGGTACACACACCAGACTCCAGGCTTGCCGTCCTTCCTCGGAGGGATGCAAATCTCTTGTGGTATGTACCGCTGGTCTCTTCTTCTGGCAGACTTTCTTCCTCGACCTGGCCGAGGATTTCTGCCGCGGGTTGGGATAGTGAGAGAAGCTCATCTGCACACTCCTGCGCTTGCGGGGGAAGATGGATTTCGGTGCCGGCAGCGAATTCCTTGGACCCCTCCTTGCCGACTAAGGGACTGGCGCATTCAGCAGGTGGAACCAACTTGATCCCAGACGTCCGGCCTTCTACTGGAGCGGGAGGAGTCCCCTCAAGGATATAACCGAGGCCAGGGTATCGTAGGAACTCCACCTCCGCGCTCCTCTTCCAGGCCATGTCAAGCGCCCTGGGGGCTCCGAGGCGCGTCGGGAAGAGAAAGACGAGTTTTGCCCCTGGTTGATGAAGAGGGTCTTCACTTTAATGACGACGATCTTGAGAGCCGGCTTCGTTGCTGGTGGAGATCTTTGACGTAGCCCTTGTGCCGAAAGAAGAGCTTGAGGTGGAAAGTGTTTCCACCGAGGAAGAACTCGAGGTAGATCTTGATGAAGAAGAACTCGACGTAGCTTGAGATCCAGACGGATCCAGCGCTTACGCCCCCTACATGGCGCGCCAGATGTCGTGTCTCGAAGGACGGACACCGGGGATGCGAGGCACCCCCATTGTAGATTCGGTAGGGGCGTGACGCGAAGGACTTTCTTCCTCGACCTGGCCGAGGATTTCTGCCGCGGGTTGGGATAGTGAGAGAAGCTCATCTGCACACTCCTGCGCTTGCGGGGGAAGATGGATTTCGGTGCCGGCAGCGAATTCCTTGGACCCCTCCTTGCCGACTAAGGGACTGGCGCATTCAACAGGTGGAACCAACTTGATCCCAGACATCTGGCCTTCTACTGGAGGGGGAGGAGTCCCCTCAAGGATATAACCGAGGCCAGGGTATCGTAGGAACTCCACCTCCGCGCTCCTCTTGCAGGCCATGTCAAGCGCCCTAGGGGCCCCGAGGTGCGTCGGGAAGAGAAAGACGAGTTTTGCCCCTGGTTGATGAAGAGGGTCTTTACTTTAATGACGACGATCTTGAGAGCCGGCTTCGTTGCTGGTGGAGATCTTTGACGTAGCCCTTGTGCCGGAAGAAGAGCTTGAGGTGGAAAGTGTTTCCACCGAGGAAGAACTCGAGGTAGATCTTGACGAAGAAGAGCTCGACGTAGCTTGAGATCCAGACGGATACAGCGCTTACGCCCCCTACCTGGCGCGCCAGATGTCGTGTCTCGAAGGACGGACACCGGGGATGCGAGGCACCCCCATTGTAGATTCGGTAGGGGCGCGAAGGAGGCTGGAAACGTCTCCCGGGGGACGATCGCCGGACAAGTTCCTCACTCGCTCTCCGAGCTCGACCGGGTAGGCAAACAAGGAAAGCACACAGTGATTTACCCAGGTTCAGGCCGCTCGAAGGCTAACAGCCCTACTCCTGCATGTCTAGATAGATGGACGGAACATGGTGTGGCTACAATGGTGTTTCCCGGCGGGGTACCGGCAGGGTACTCCGGCTAGAGGAAGGGGTAGGACAGATCCTTGCCCGGAGGAGATCACCTTCCTTCCCTTCCTCCTTCTAGCCTAGCTTGGTGGTTGTCTTCTTCCTTGGTTCGCCGGTCAGCTCTGGGCTATGGCTTGCCTATTCCTTAAGCTAGATCTCCTTCCGATCCTCCTCCTCCTCCATGCCCTCGGTCCTCCTTTTATAGGGAAAGGGGATACCACAGAGGTCATGCAAGGAGCGTGAGGGGTTCTTGGCGGGAAGCAACCCCTCTCTGTGGTGGAGACGACGACGTGGCCTCTTCTCCTCCAAGTATCCGTCTTCGGGTGGTTGAGATCTCTGGCGCCTTTCGGGAAAGCGGCTGGCACGGACTGACAGTGGGTAGGTGGTGTCCCCTGGCCGCGCCTTGCTTCCCAAGCCTTCTGGGGGCTTCCACCATCCTCTGGAAGGTAGTAGAAGCCTTATCTTCTCCTTGTACGGTCTTGCACCCGAGAGGGAGCTCGGCCCCGCCAGGGACTCGCGCTCTCGGGGTCTTCGGCTCCTTCCGGGTTGCAGGAGGCCTCGGGGTCCTACGCACCGAGGAGGTCTTGTGTGAAGCGGGTGCGCCCGCCAAGCCTTGCGTCGAGTCTTGGCCTTGTTCTCTCGTCTGCTGGGCCCACAGGCGGTGGACCCACTTTGGCAGCGCTAGGGGAACCCCATGTTCCACTGCTGCGACAAGGGGGTTACTTAAGTCACCGATGACCGTCTGCTGGGCCCACAGGCGGTGGACCCACTTTGACCGTCTTTGGACCGAGCTCATGAAGTCTTTCACTTTGCCGGCAAAGGTGGATGAAGATGATCCGGTTATAGAGAAGCGATGCAGGGCCTGGAGTCTTAGCGAGATGGCTGAACTATTCCGCAGCTGGAAGAAAAGACTAAACAAGTTTATATCCGAAGGTACGACTCCAGAATTCGTCGGAGTATTTGAAAAGGTAAAAGATCAGTTGGACGACTTTAAGGCGTACAAGCAATCGGATGAAGCTACGAAAAGGTCAGCGATAAATAAGAAAAAATGCGGAAAAGAAGACATATCACCATGTTATGGGGTTAGGTGGCTACCGGTCGGCCAGGCCTAAGTGGGAGAAAATTGAGGACGAGATAGCGTCTAAAGGTATAGACATCGAGACTCTGGATTGGTCTGAACGGCTTAAGGATTGGTTCTATGGGCATGGTGGAAAGTTACACCCAGAAACAGGGCAATGTATTTTTACCAAGGAGCACAGACCAGACCCTGTCGCAGAACTTAGAAAGGTATGGAGGGAGGTTGAGGAAGGCACCTTCCATCCCGACAGAGAGAATGACGAGCTGACAAAAGCCCTTGGGAATGCTGAACATAGTGGACGAACACGAGGCACCGCCGGCTCCGTTCAGTGGAAGGTTGGGTTTCCCGAGTCGGCTGACACTAACAGAAGCCGATCGAGAAAGAAGAAACAGTATAAAGACCGGATGCAGAAGCTAGAAGATAAATTAGTAGAGCATGAGAAGGAGATAGCAGCGCTCAAGGCTGGGGGTCCACGGAAGTCCTGCGAATCTGAGATGCACGAGATCCTTCGCCAATGCGGAAAAGCAGCGTGGCTTCCACGGAGCTCGTTCGACACAATTGCATGATCACGGGTACTCGCCACCCCGTGGATTGTAACACGTAGCAGGAAATGTGCGAGCTACATGTGCAATGCTTGAACATAACCGTGAAGGTGGCGGACGGCTTTGCCTTAGCTCCTAACCCTAATAGAACTTACCATTGCCGCCCGGTTCCAGATGGCTATGCTATTATCGGGGTGGATGAGATAATGAAACCATATGAGGGAATCAAGCTCGACTTCCCTACGGGTGAAGACAAAATTGAGTTGAGACATGCCTGCAAGAGTACCTGCTTATGGCAAAAGGAATACGTCTTGTTTCCACACATGGCGTAGAAGCAACCGTCTCCGAGAAGCAATCACCCTCCCTGTCCAGATCGCCCTCCTAGTCCAGACCTCCCCGACAACGACAACCAAGGCGCCAGTCCATCTCGATCTCCGCCGCCACGTCCGCGGACTCCGCCGACGCGTCAGCGGACTCCGCGGCCTCCGCAAAAGAAGCGGAAGTCAACCGTTGCGTCGACTAGTACTCAGAAGAGCGGTACGGGGAATAAAAAGAGGAAGATGACACCGCCGCCTCCTACCAAAACTGAGGAGGAGGTCGATGCATGGGTCCGGGAAGATACCAAAAAACAAATGGCACCAAAGAGGCCTCTGCCACCACCGATTTATTCTTTGAAAGCGATACGGTGGGAGGATGACTATGAACGCGTTCTGGTGCGTACAGCTAGAAGAGTGCGGGAAGAACAGAAACTTGTTGTGGGTGCAACCCGGAAGAGAGACGTTCCCCAGCTCGGAATGCAGGCGGGATAATCGGTCGCCCCGCTCGTAGTGTTGCCCACTGGTGCAGAACAGTCAACACTTGAGAAGCAACTTCTATCCTTACAACATGGAAAGAATATCAAGTTTCCTCAAATGGCACGGAAATATGTTAGAGGGGAGCCTCTTGTCGACCCTGGGATGGTGCGCACTCTACCAGGTAGAATGCACCAATTAAAAGCAAGGTACATGCATGCCACGACCCGTGAGAAAGGAAACTGGATCTATGCGAAAATTCTAGAGTCTCATTATGGCCCAGGTGATGATGAGGTTCAAGTTGAGCTCACAGAATTATTCCAGTTATTCAATTTTGACGCCCGCGACAAATCTATCATCAGTTGCTATTGTCTGTAACTGATTAAGTTATGTCTGTCATTAATTCTCTAGCACGGCTTGTTTTTCATTGCCCGTAATTAATTATCCTCATCACTAGATTATTTTTCTACTCTATTATGCAGACTGAAGATTATACAAGCTCAAAAGTGTGGAATCGTTGACCCAAATCGAGTTCATCATTATGGTTTATTAAATTACCCAGAGAAAATGGAGAAGCTTTTGTTATCTTAATGTTGAATCATTACAAAACCTACATACTATTTCCTTACAACTTCCAGTGAGTTTTTTACTGTCTTGTACATATTCACTAATTTGCTTACTCAATGTTAAGTGTAATTGATGATTTATTAACGTATATAAAATGCGCAGATATCACTGGATACTGCTTGAGATTGAGAAGGGAGTAGTTTCTGTCTACGACCGACTAAAGAAACCTGTTGACTAGTTCGTCGACATGCAACTGAGTAATTTCAAACATTATCGCACATCAATGAGCGGCTACAATGGGAACGTGTACGTAAATAATATATTTAAACTTGTTCACTTTTCAAATGAAATTATTTTTATGATGATTGATATATTGATGTTGAAAACATCCGGAGGAAGCTAGATGCAAAGGACCGTCTACTACCAATTGCAGAGGAAATTGCCGGCTTTCTGCTTAAATATGTCATAAAGCCAGGGGCAGAATACAGTACATTCACAGCAAAAAGGTAGGGTCTAATGGTAATGATCTCCCGGTTATAAATATTTGTTTCGGAAGTACTCCATGTAATAATGATAAATTTTATATAGTAGCGCATTATATGTTTACGCAACTCTCATTTGAAATGAAACATGAATATCGACAACCAAACACAAAAGAAAAAATAAAACACAAAAGAAAAAAGAAAACAGGAAAGTAGGAAAAGAAACAGCAAACAACAAAAGAAAAAAGAAAAAAGAAAAAAGAAAAAGAAAAAACGTATAGTCCCTGTTCGTGCTACGAACCGGGACAAAAGGTTTTACACCGCGCGCTCGGTGGGGAGACCACGTGGATTGTCTTTTGACCGGGTCGTAACACGACCAGGACAAAAGGACCCCTCTTTTGTTCCGAACACGTTGTCCCGGTTCCACGACCGGGACAAATGGCCCCTCGCCCACGGGTGTCAAACTAGATAAAACACATCTTCCGAGGGGTGCACTATGGTAAAAAAATAGCTATTTTACAAAGGATTTCATTTTTACCCGGTGGCCTGTGCAACACCTAACCAAGCTGTAGATCCGCCGGTGCTTGTAGGTGTTAGATCTTATTTCTTATTAGAGAGGACAATTAACATAACCTGCTCACAAGTAGAACCCCTAATTGGATCTTAAATAGATATGGTTTCCTACTTGACTAGAAGGATCTGGCGCGCTTTGCCGCGCCCCGTTTCCTTTATGGACACTTTTCCAAGTTACAAAAATTCTACAAACAACGGCATATCATGTTTCAGAGAACAGATGTAGAATGAAAAACAAAAGAGGCATATCAACATACGGAATTCAACTAAATAGAAGCAAATTTTAAAGAATAATGTTTCATTGAGAATATGTTAAACCTCACTTTCTAGCTTATTAAAAAAAACTTGTATGGTTAGCAGAGCACTACCACGACGCTAGCTAATTCAATACTGAATCACACTTTCAAATCCTGGCCAAAGGAACTCACATTAATCGGCATAGCTGCAAAAATAGAAAAAACGAAGTTAGTTGTCAAGACTCAAGACACACGCCACCAGCCACAGAGCCCACACTCAGACACGACATGCATCCCTCCGAATCGGCATCTCCACCGACAAACAGTCCCAAATGCGGAGGCTAACCCAAAAACCACAAAAACACATGAATCAAGCAACTGGTCATTTCTATGGAGCTAAGTGAAATCCATCTTCAGATGGAGCATACTGCTAGAATCAGGCGTTCCATAACCTCACCTTAAATACCCTGTCGAAGAAGAACCATGCTACAAACAGATTCCTCTGCCCAGCACCACGATCACTCCAAATGTTACTGAAGGAACCTTTCATGTGAGTGCACGCTCATCCACTTTAAGAATTTTCACTACATCAGCCTGCATTCTGAAAACTACCAGTAGAACGTACAACCGATGCTTGAATTGAAATGTATTGCTACAATACACATATTGCCCTGAAATCAGAAAGGCAATTAGAATTAGTGCAAATAAAAAACAAACACATGGTCTCATATTTTACCACTGGAGATCTTATTTGATATGTGTTCTTTTTTACAGATAACAGAGTCTATAGTGTGCAAAATGATTTAACAAAAGTGTGCAAAGGAGATATTTTTTGTGAGAAATGATTTACCAAATGTGTGCAAAGGACATATTTTTTGTATAGATGGATTTGACACCACAGGGTGATAGTTTTCTGCTGCATTCTTTGAGACCATACTGAAATCATTTTCTGTTTCTCATTTTGGTCATGTACCACTGCAATCCCTTTGAAATAAATGTGGTTTTGTTGTAACTCGTACCATTTGTTGAGAATGCTATTACGGCATCGCTAAAAGTTGTTTGACAAAAAATAACAAATCAACTAACTAAAAGCTCATTAAATATCCATGAACTAACTGAAAGCACCTCCAGTTCACTACCAAAAATACGTACATAGTGGCATGAGCGCACAGCGTAAGGCAAGCCTGAGATAGAACTCTGGTCCGCGGACCGCGGCTAGGCAAGGAGTGTATGTTGGATTAATAGGCATAATTTGCATGATTAATTCCAGTATATAAAGCATGATCGCAAACGCTACTAACATGTTAACCTCGAAAATACTAGACGTATTAATTAACATGAACAACAGCATGACATCTACGAACACAGCCATAATAAAACAGCACATCGGAACGTGGCGAACGTACCGAACGATTGTAGATGAAGTAGTTGTAGTCGTAGTCGTTGTAGTAGTTGTCGGAGCAACAACGGCAGCAGCTTGAGCAGCGACGGTAGCAGCTCGAAGAAGACGACGTTGAAGACGAGTCGCCCGTGGACCCGGAGATCGTCCAGGAAGTCGAGCCGTGATGAAGACCTTGAAAGCAGTCGCGCGGAGCGCTTCCCAAAAACCTTATCCGCCCTCTCCCGTACAGGATCACAAGGTCGAGCGGTTCCGGAGACCTGCTGTCCCGTTCGCCGGTGCACGCTGGCGCTCGGGATGGAGTAGACTACGGTGGCGGCGCAAGGCACGAGTTTGGCAAAACCTAGATTGGTTCGGGGGTTTGCAGCGCACGCAGTGCAGGGCATTATATAGCGCAGCTCGGAGGAAAACCCTAACGGGTACAGAGTGGGCCAAGTCCACGTCGCACACGTATAGGTCTGTTGGTAGCCCACGATCCGGGAGCGACCCGAACCGACTAACCAAGACGCGTCGGTCAAAACCGTTTTCCTGTACTGGAAAAATAAAGCTCGGCTCGGCGAGATTCCCGCAACCCGTGGCGCGTCGTGACGAGACGGACGGATGGGCGGTGCGTGCGTGCGTGCGAGCGGCGACGGAGGAGGAGGAGCGCGTGAGAGAGCCTCATGTTCTCACAAGCTTACCAAGTAGCACAACACTCCACTATATAAGGTGGTGCCACTCCTCTCAAACTAGCAATGTGGGACTAAACTTTAGCTCCCACACCACTCACATGTGAGCTGATATTTTTCCATGGGCTTTGAGATTTCAGAATTGCTTACTTGGGCTTCCCACACATGGGCCCAAATTCTAACAATCCCCCACCAGATCTCAAATCCCATTTAGAGATGTTTGCCAGACCTCGAGTCTTGTTTATATACCAGTGTTTCAACATACACTGTTAAGTTGAACTTCCGCCTAGAATCTTGAGCTACGTCAGTCGGCAACTTGAACAATGGACGAACCTTGAATTGCAAGTTTGGTGCTTCTAGATTTTACACAAAATCATAACTGGTACTTGGCTGCCAGTAACCTACCCCGCGGGTGTAGCATATGCGTCATACTACCTGGTCTCTTCATGAGTTTACTAGAGATCACCCAAATCTCATAGATTGCGACGTTTAACAATCTGACTCATATAGGTGTGTTCTTTCAAGAATGCTCTGTAGAACAGCATCTTTGCTATGAATAGCCAACAGAAACACATTAAGGCATGCTGCCAACCTGCCATACAGATTTTGAGAGTTTTGCATCATAGAGAGGGTTAGGTAACAACTCTCCTCTGTCACACCACTAGCTTGTTTTTCCCAGGTCCTAATTCATGGGATCTCCGATCACATAGGTTGGGTTACCACTATGGAGTAACGCTTATGGGTCTCAACCCCATCTCCTTCGATGCACTTTCTATCACATTACATGATAGTCCCTCCGTAAAGGGATCTGCCAGGTTTTTGTCTGTTTGAATATACGAAACAGATATTACTCCGGAGTTTCTCAATTTCCTGACAGACTTCAAACGTCTTTTAACGTGTCTTGATGACTTCGCGTTTTCCTTAGCACTGTTCACTTTGACAATAAGCATTTGGTTGTCACAGTTCATAAGGATGGCCGGTAATGGTTGCTCAACCACCGGCAAGTCCATCAAGAGCTGATGCAGCCATTCTGCCTCAACAGAAGCTGTATCTAAAGCAGTAAGTTCTGCTTCCATGGTTGACCTCGTCAATATGGTCTGTTTGCAAGACCTCCATGAGACCGCCCCACCACCAAGAATAAACGCATATCCACTTGTGGCGTAGAGCTCATCAACATCTGAGATCCAGTTCGAATCACAATATCCCTCAAGCACAGCAGGGTGCCCTGAATAGTGAATCCCATAGCTCATTGTACCGTTCAGATAGCGCATGACCCTTTCAAGTGCATGCCAATGATCAGTACCCGGGTTAGACATGAACCTGCTCAATTTGCTCACAGCAAAAGATATATCAGGTCTCGTCGCGCTCGCAAGGTACATGAGTGAACCGATCACTTGAGAGTATCTTAATTGATCTCTCGTCTCATTCTTGTTCTTTCTGAGTGTCACGCTGGTATCATAGGGTGTTGGAGAAGGCTTGCTGTCTATAAAGCCGAATCGGCTCAAGACCTTCTCAACGTAGTGTGATTGCGTTAGCGTAATCCCACTCTCATCCCTATTCAGCTTGATGTTCAGAATCAAATCAGCTTGTCCCAGATCTTTCATATCGAAGCTCTTTGACAGGAAAGACTTGACCTCATTTATCACTATCATGCTTGTACCGAAAATTAGTATGTCGTCAACATACTAGCATAATATGACACTGTCGCCCCCACCATGGCGATAATGAACACACCTATCAGCCTCATTAATGGCAAAGCCCGCAGAAGTTAAAGTTCTGTCAAACTTCTCATGGCATTGCTTAGGTGCTTGTTTCAGCCCATACAAAGATTTTAACAATTTGCACACCTTTCTCTCTTCACCTTTTACTACAAACCCATCAGGCTGATCCATATAGATTTCCTCTTCCAACTCTCTGTTAAGTAAAGCTATCTTTACGTCCATTTGATGAACGATCAGACCATAGGAGGCAGCCAGGGAAAGTAATACACGAATGGTGGTCAGTCTAGCAACAGGTGAATAGGTGTCAAAGTAATCTTCGCCTTCACGCTGGGTGTAGCCCTTGGCAACAAGCCGTGCCTTGTACTTTTCAATAGTACCATCAGACCTTAGCTTTTTCTTGAACACCCACTTACAAACCACCGGTTTGCACCCGTAGGGTCGTTCAGATAATTCCCAAGTTCCATTAGAAAGAATCGAGTCCATCTCATTATGGACGGCTTCTTTCCAGCCATCCGCATCAGGAGATGCAATCCTTTGTCTCTTGCTCCTCTTTGGAGCTTCATTGTCATCCTTCTCAAGGACTTCCTCAACATGTGGTTGTTCAGAATGATCAACAGATGTACTAGATTCAGTAAATATCTCAGAAGAAATTCTAGCAGTGCTATGCATATCCTTCATAGGAAACATGTTCTCAAAAAATGTTGCATCACGAGATTCCATAATAGTATCAACATGCATATCAGGTACCTCAGATTTAACCACTAGAAATCTATAGCCGATGCTCCGCTGAGCATAACCAAGAAAGACACTATCCACTGTCTTTGGTCCGAGTTTACGTTTCTTCGGTATTGGAACATTGACTTTCGCCAAGCACCCCCAAGTGCATAAATAAGAAAGTGATGGTTTTCTCCCAGACCACTCCTCGTAAGGGGTCTTCTCTTTATTCTTGTTAGGAACTCTATTCAGGACATGACACGAAGTCAATAAAGCCTCCCCACACCATGCCTTAGATAAACCAGCAGTGTCCAACATGGCGTTCACCAAGTCGGTCAGCGTGCGGTTTTTCCTCTCGGCAACCCCGTTCTATTGGGGAGAATAAGGAGGCGTCCTCTCATGAATAATACCGTGTTCCTCACAGAATACATCAAATATTTTAGAGAAATACTCGCCACCACGATCCGACCTGAGACGTTTGATCTTTCTCTCTAGTTGATTTTCTACTTCGGCTTTGTAAATTTTAAAGTAGTCTAAAGCTTCATCTTTAGTTTGCAACAAATATATAACAAAACCTAGTAGCATCATCAATTAAAGTCATGAAATATTTGTTTCCACCTTTTGTCAACACGCCATTCATCTCACACAGATCGGAATGTACGAGTTCCAGCAGTGCTAAGTGTCTCTCCTCGGCTGCCTTGTGAGGCTTTCGAGGTTGCTTTGATTGCACACAACTATGGCACTTGGAACCTTTGGCAATAGTGAAATTCGGAATTAAACTCATACTGGACAACTGAGACATCAAACCAAAATTAATTTGACATAAACGAGAATGCCAAACACTGGTATCATTGGAAACACCGCCACAAA
Source organism: Poa annua (assembly GCA_026929855.1). Lineage (NCBI taxonomy): Eukaryota > Viridiplantae > Streptophyta > Magnoliopsida > Poales > Poaceae > Poa > Poa annua. Next base: position 63,034,888 of record CM049434.1, read on the forward strand.
TATGATTTACTGATTTATTACAGAAATCTGGAAGTGAAAAACGGAACAAGCCTCCACACTCATAACCTTTACCAATAAATTGTCCAAACTTTGACACAACTATTTTATTGGACTTCAAGACTAACTTAAACCCATCTCTGCATAGAAGGGAACCGCTAACGAGATTCTTGTTCATAGTAGGGACATGCTGCACGTTCCTCAGCTGCACGATCTTCCCCGAAGTAAACTTCAGATCTACCATGCCAACACCACGAACAGTAGCATGTGATCCATTCCCCATTAGGACGGAAGAATCCCGATCGACCTGATAAGAAGTGAACAAAGAGATGTCAGCGCACACATGAACGTTAGCACCCGTATCAATCCACCAACATGGAGAATGAAATACTGAAGGCACAAATGGTAAATTACCATACCCATCAGTATTGCTAGCGGTCACGACATTGACATTGTTGGCCTTCTTCTTGTCTGCACGTTCTGGGTAGTCCACAGAGAAGTGGCCGAGCTCTCCACAGGTATAGGAACCTAGCTCAGATTTGTTCACCTTCTTCTTCTTCTTCTTCTTCTTCTTCTTCTTAAAAGAATTAGTCTTGACAGGTACATTGAACGCAGGCTTGTGCTTTCCTTTGTTCTTGCCGTGGTTATGGTTCTTCTGCACCATGTTGGCGCTAGACTGACCTTCACCACCTCTCTCAGCAGTGTCCTTAGCCCGAGACTTCTCCTCAACATCAAGAGACGCTATCAGGTTTTCAACCGATATCTCCTGTCTCTTGTGTTCGAGAGCTGTGGCGAAGTTCCTCCATGAAGGGGGCAACTTTGCAATAATGCATCCAGCTACAAACTTGTCAGGTAAGGCACACTTGGCGTGCTCAAGCTCCTTTGCAATGCACTGTACCTCATGAGCCTGTTCGACTACAGAACGGTTGTTAACCATCCTGTAATCATGGAAGCTCTCCATGATGTACAGTTCACTGCCAGCATCTGCTACACCGAACTTAGCGTTCAGTGCCTCCCAGAGCTCTTTGCCATCTTTGAAGTGCATGTACACATCAAACAGCTTGTTGCTAAGAGCACTCAGAACGAGTCCCACAAAGGCAGTGTTGGTTTCCTTGAACTTGTTCTGATCCTCGTCAGATATAGTTACTTCAGTTAAACCCGCACTAGACTCGAACACTTTCAGAGATTGCAACCACAACGTGGTCTTGTACTGCCATCTCTTAAAGCCCTCGCCGGTAAACTTATCCGGCCTCAGCGCATCAGATAGATATCCCATGTTTAACTCAGGAAATTGCCTATAACACATATAAGGTTTTTGGATTGTTGGATTAATAGGCATAATTTCCATGATTAATTCCAGTATATAAAGCATGATCGCAAACGCTACTAACATGTTAAGCTCGAAAATACTAGACGTATTAATTAACATGAACAACAACATGACATCTACGAACACAGCCATAATAAAACAGCACATCGAAACGTGCCGAACGTACCGAACGATTGTAGATGAAGTAGTTGTAGTCGTAGTCGTTGTAGTAGTTGTCGGAGCAACGACGGCAGCAGCTTGAGCAGCGACGGTAGCAGCTCGAAGAAGACGACGTTGAAGACGAGTCGCCCGCGGACCCGGAGATCGTCCAGGAAGTCGAGCCGTGATGAAGACCTTGAAAGCAGTCGCGCGGAGCGCTTCCCAAAAACCTTATTCGCCCTCTCCCGTACAGGATCACAAGGGCGAGCGGTTCCGGAGACCTGCTGTCCCGTTCGCCGGTGCACGCCGGCGCTCGGGATGGAGTAGACTACGGTGGCGGCGCAAGGCACGAGTTTGGCAAAACCTAGATTGGTTCGGGGGTTTGCAGCGCACGCAGTGCAGGGCATTATATAGCGCAGCTCGGAGGAAAATCCTAACGGGTACGGAGTGGGCCAAGTCCACGTCGCACACGTATAGGTCGGTTGGTAGCCCACGATCCGGGAGCGACCCGAACCGACTAACCAAGACGCGTCCGTCAAAACCGGTTTCCTGTACTGCAAAAATAAAGCTCGGCTCGGCGAGATTCCCGCAACCCACGGCGCGTCGTGACGGGACGGGCGGTGCGTGCGGCGGCGGCGGAGCGCGTGAGAGAGCCTCATGTTCTCACAAGCTTATCAAGTAGCACAACACTCCACTATATAACGTGGTGCCACTCCTCTCAAACTAGCAATGTGGGACTAAACTTTAGCTCCCACACCACTCACATGTGAGCTGCCATTTTTCCATGGGCTTTAAGATTTCAGAATTGCTTAATTGGGCTTCCCACACATGTGCCCAAATTCTAACAGTGTAGTGGACTGCTACAGCGCCTTCAGTGTCCTCCCCGACAAAGAAGTTGCTAAGAATCGACGGGCAAGTAATCAAGTAAATCCAAAAGAAACAACAATAGACAACGACCAAGAGTTGAAGACCTTGGTGCGCGCGAGTGTGTAGCTGTAGCTGGAGGAGCCGAAGGTCACGCACTAGGCCCAACAAAATGGCGACCTGCGATGAGGACGAAGCGCTTCCAACCTCCACCCTTTGGTCGTGATCCCCATCTCATGGACGGTGCAAGCAACAGCCGCCATTCACCAGGTTACTCTCGAATCAAACAAAAAATCGAAAAAAAAATCCTAACCGGGGAAGCGAGGAACCGCGGCGGACCAGCTGGAGCATACAGATGAAGGAGCCGCCCCGACGGGCACCAACCCGAAGCGGAAAGGGTGGAGCACCGGCGGCAGCCGAAATCAACGCCAACATCTCCCCCACCGTGACTCCCTAGTCCCTTCGCCCTGTCTCCCCCCACGGACGCGGCGGCAGCCGGATTAAGCGTCTCCTCGTGTTCTTCTCGACATGCCTGTCTTCTCTCCCCTCGACGACCACATTGAAGCTCGTGTTGCTTCTCCTCTGCAGCCGGTGGAGCTCATGGTGCTGCTGTGCCCCTGCGTTCGAGTTCTTCTCTGAACAAGTTACAGGTTGTTGCTGCTGCTCCCTGCACCCTAGTCAATGATTCAAAATCCAACCATGTGTATGTTTCTAATACTACTGCTTATGTCATTGCAGGTGCACCTCCATGTAATTTCTGGTCTTATCATGCATGTGGATGAACCCTGTCAAGGAGCTTTTTGCATTATACATGAGTCGTGCATTATATTGTTCAGTTTGGTGTTGCTTGAACGGATTTGGCATGAGATTTCCTGCAGGCAATGGTGAGAAGAAAATGGAAATAGTGTTTGTCCATCATGCAATTATGTGTTGTCTTCTGCTTTTCTATTGTTTTTCTTCTTTGCTGGTGAGAGAAACTGAAGATTCAGGCTTTGTAATCGAGCTATAAATGTTATGTAACTTCCTTCCCTTTAGAAGTGTTGCTCCCGTCCATCCTCATAAGTGATACAGCCAGATAATAACTTTGTAGACGTTTGAATGGACCACAATTATTTTTGCACGAACCTTGGCCTAGATTTGAATCTGAATCGCCTAAATCTATGATGTGATAAGCCACTATATACGATTTTTGCTCTTACTGAATATAAGAAGTGCAAGCATTTTATGTTCTTAATTTCTTTTGCTTTTAGTATTTAAGAATTTATGTGTGTAAGAATATAAGTTTGTAGTTGACTGCAACCATTTGCTTCCACACTATAGTATACTGACAGTGAAATTTCGTAAGGCTTGGCATACAATTTTAGTGGTCTATGGTTCAAATGCATTATCCTGTTAATTTGATTTCCTTTTTGGCTGTGAAAGCCGCATATGGCATAACAACTCTTTATCATGTAGCTATGTCTGATGGGTGCCTTATGTCGTATTTATTTCAGTGATACAGATTGTGAGAAGTCTCTGATGGGCATGGGCAACAATGAGGAAAGCAAACCAGGTGTTTTTCTTTCCTCACTAGGTAGGCTCTTGGCTCTCATGTTCTTTCAAACTTTTCCTTGCTTCTCATATTAATTAGCACACAGTTTAGCTCTTGGATTGTTGCAGCTAAGTAGAAATAAATAAAGTGGAAATATGTACCATCAAGTCGTCATTCTTTTAGTACCTCCCTTCAATAAGAATTGGTTTGTATGCATTTGTGATGCTTGCACGCTCATGGATCTGAAATTATACTCATTCAGATGTTGTTGTGTGACCCGCTTCCTCTGTCCCTCTCTGTTCAGCTGTTTGATGTGGTGAGGTGAGCTCTACTCTTTTCCACCTCTCTAATGGGGCCTCGGTGGTGCGAAAAGATACCGACCTAATTCTTATTGACCTTTTTATCTGGTGCAAGTGCGTGGTGAAAAGCCAACTTGGGGCCAAGATAGCTATGCACTCATACACAATATAAACTATGCATTGTTCAGGTGTCTCCCGTAATGATGTGATGATGTTCATACTGTCCCTCTTATTTGATACTCCGGATTAGTTTGTAGCATTGTTAGTAAGACCACATTGTATATAGTTAGTACTAATTAATTTGGTTCCATAGTTTTCTACAGGTTATGTGTACCTACATAAAATGAATTTTAGCCTATCATTTATGTTTACGTTTCCTTTTCTTGCATATGTTACCTACTCAATGAAGTGCAAAAGAGCAAAAGGTACCATTTAAATGGCTACTTAGAGTGCAAGGTTACGATTGTTTCTCCGCATGATATTATCTGTCTTTAGCAACTATATTGCATGGTTTTAGGTGATGTATATGAACATTGTCGAGTTTCTTATCGGAGACTTACTCTGAGATGCTTTCAGGCCGCTGATCATTTTCTGCCCAAGGCACACAAGATGACTCTTATTTTAGTTAGGATATCTCATACTCTCAGGCCACTGATCACTTACTCTGAGATGGTTTCAGATCACTAATCACTTTTCCGTTGTATTGGTCATGTAGGACATTTTGCTCCAGGACATTGTTTCTGAAGTTAAACATAGAGAAATGCTGCAGCTATAGCAGAGAATGGGTAGGATGTCAGGATGATTTACTGCTATTTCATTAGTTCTTATAGCAAGGGCCAGCAAGAAACTGAACCAATAACTGATTTTGGAAGAAGTAATTTTTGTACAATAATTCAGAAGGATTTTTTTATCAAGCCGGCCCCCTTTTTAAGGCCATTTATTTTGCAAATGAATACTACATGCATGTATTTTTTTATATTTACTTAGGTCGTAGCATTTACTTCAACATGTGCATATAGGAAATTTTGTTTGATGTTTGCAAAGTTTTAAATATTTTGGTTCTTACAACTTCTCATGTTTGAAAATATGGTACCTTAGTTTACAGATTAGTTGCTTAATTGCATGGGTTTGTTCTCACTGTAAGTCACATCAGCTGCAACGCTCGATCTCACTAATAATATAATGTCCGCCTTAAACATGGAAACAACCCTACAACAAAATTTCACACCAAGGGCGCGGCGTGCTGCCGCGCCAAATTCAACTAGTAGCCATGAAGGTCTTGACCTGCTGCAAACTATAGAATGACCACTATGTAACAAATTAACCAATAATCGTTAAATTGTTCAACAATGTACATTAGCAAAGACAAGACCCAATCTGCCCAATAAGAACCAAATCTAAATTATATGGTAACTTTTCAGCTCCAATGCTGGTACAAATGAAGTTTCTACAACTGTATTTTGTAAGATGTAACAATAATTCAGGAAAAACAATTTGAAATTTGGCATTGAGTTTCTTGAGAAGTTCTCGAAATAAGCAATGCAAATATCTTTCACTCACTAGTAGAAAACAGGCCTTCGGTTTTGAGCCCTGAGACCCTCTAGTCCCGGTTATGCCTGGAACCCGGACTAATGCTACCTTCAGTCCCGGTTCCAACGGCTAGGATGGCATCTCGAGCTCAAAACCCTACAGTCCCGGTTCCAGCCGAACATTTAGTCCCGGTTTGATATACGAACCGCGACTAAAAGTTTTAGTCGCGGTTCGTGTATCAAACCGGGACTAAATGTGCAGCCTGTACACCTCCCGGTTGCGATTTGAGCGTGTTTTGGAAACTGGTCAGTTTTGACTGCGTTTTGGAAACTGATCAGCCGGCGTTGATGTACACCAATTTAATCACTGCATGCAGCGCCGCCGCTCCTGAATGATCTGGGATAGATGATTCCAGAAGAGCTGGTTATTGATAGGGTGCTGTTGTCACTGCCCCCTAGCTATAAGGACGCTATCATGAACTACGACATGAAAGGGACATCAAAATCCTTGTCGGAAATTCTGATGATGCTCAACATGGCCGAATTGGAAATCAAGATGGACAAGATGGTGGTGACCATCAGATCATTGGAAGCGCAACTGCCCAAGTGTCTAGAAGATAAGAAGGCCGGCAAGATTGTCGGAAAAGAGAAAGGTATATTTGATATACATGTTATTGATGTGTACCTTACATGCGCCCGTAGCAATACCTGGGTATTTCATACCGGTTCTGTTGCTCACATTTGTAACTCTCAGGAGGAGTTACGGAATAAACGGCGCCTGGCAAAGGATGAGGTGACGATGCGCGTCGGCAACGGATCAAGAGTTGACGTGGTGGCTGTCGGCACACTCCCTCTACATCTACCATCGGGATTAGTTTTGGTTTTAAATAAGTGTTATTTTGTACCAAGTTTGAGTGTAAACATTATAAGTGGTTCTTGCTTGTTGCAAGACGGATATTCGTTCAAATCAGCATCAAGTGGTTGTGCTATTTCAATGAATGATATCTTTTATGTTGATGCTCCTATGAATAATGGTTTATTCTTGTTGAATCTCGATCGTAGTACTCACGTCCATAGCATAGATGCCAAGAGGATTAAACTTAGTAGCGATACCGCCATGTATATGTGGCATTGCCGTCTCGGTCATATTGGTATAAAGCGCATGAAGAAACTCCATACCGATGGACTTTTAGACTCGTTGGATTTTGGATCCCTCGACACATGTGAACCGTGCCTCATGGGCAAGATGACCAAGACACCGTTCAATGGTTTCATGGAACGGGCGTCGGACTTATTGGGAGTCATACATACAGATGTGTGTGGACCGATGAGCGTGTCGACACGCAATGGTTATCGTTATTTTGTCACCTTCACCGATGACTTGAGTAGATATGGGTATATCTATTTGATGAAACACAAGTCTGAAACATTTGAAAAGTTCAAAGAATTTCAAAGTGAAGTTGAAAATCAACTCAACAAGAAAATCAAGCACCTTCGATCCGATCGTGGTGGCGAATATTTGAGTTTTGGGTTTGGCACACATCTGAAGGCATGTGGCATCGTGCCGCAGCTTACGCCAGCTGGAACACCGCAACGCAACGGTGTGTCCGAGCGACGTAATCGTACCCTATTAGATAGCGTCCGGTCTATGATATCTCTTACCGACTTGCCCGTATCTTTTTGGGGATATGCGTTAGAAACAGCCGCATTCATTTTAAATAGGGCTCCGTCCAAATCCGTAGCAACGACACCGTATGAGATATGGCATGGCAAGAAACCTAAGTTGTCGTTCCTGAAGGTCTGGGGTTGTGAGGCGTATGTTAAGAAACTACAGCCCGACAAACTCGAACCGAAATCGGAGAAAGTCATCTTTGTAGGGTATCCGCGGGAAACCATAGGATACACCTTCTACAACCAAGCCGAGGGCAAAACGTTTGTCGCGAAGAACGGCACCTTTCTCGAGAAGGAGTTTCTCGCCAAAGGAGTAAGTGGGAGGAAAATAGACCTCGACGAGATTGTTGATCCTGAACTCGAAATTCCGAGTGGCGCAACGGAAAATGTTCCGGAAACGTCCTCCACAGATGGAGTGGGAGAAAATGTCGAGGATACTATTCTACCTCGTAGGTCTGGGAGATGTCGTAACGCTCCTGAGTGGTACGGCAACCTGGTTTGCACCGTCATGTTAATTGAACAAGACGAACCTACGAACTACAAAGAGGCTATGGCAGGCCCTGAGTCCGAGAAATGGCTTGAAGCCATGAAATCCGAAATAGGATCCATGTATGACAACAAAGTATGGACTTTGATGGAGATTCCCGAAGGGCGCAAGGCCGTCGAGAATAAATGGATCTTTAAGAAGAAGACTGATGCTGATGGTAACGTGACCGTCTATAAAGCTCGGCTTGTCGCAAAGGGTTTCCGACAAGTTCATGGAATTGACTACGATGAAACTTTTTCACCGGTAGCGATGCTAAAGTCTATTCGGGTTTTGCTAGCACTTGCTGCATATTACGACTATGAAATATGGCAGATGGATGTCAAAACAGCGTTCCTAAATGGTAACATTGAGGAAGAGTTGTATATGGTACAACCTGAAGGTTTTGTCGATCCAGAAAATGCTGTCATGGTATGCAAGCTTCAGCGTTCCATTTATGGACTGAAGCAAGCATCTCGGAGCTGGAATCTTCGCTTTGATGAGGTGATCAAAGGTTTTGGATTTGTCCAAAATATGGAAGAGACCTGCATTTACAAGAAAATGAGTGGGAGCTCAGTTGTGTTCCTAGTACTATATGTGGATGATATATTACTAATTGGGGATAATGTGGATCTTCTGAAAAGCGTGAAGAAATATTTAAACAGTAAATTTTCAATGAAGGACTTAGGAGAATCTGCATACGTTTTAGGCATTAAAATCTATCGTGATAGATCAAGACATCTATTAGCGTTGAGTCAGAGTACTTATCTTGATAAGATACTGAAACGGTTCGGTATGGAGACGGCAAAGAAAGGTTCTCTGCCAGTTGTCAAGAATAGAATATTGAGCAAGGCTCAGTGTCCGGTGACGGAACATGATAAAGCCGAAATGGCTAAACATCCTTATGCTTCAGCCATAGGATCGATCATGTATGCCATGTTAAGTACTCGACCTGATGTAGCATTGGCTCTTAGCTTGACGAGCCGGTTCCAAAGTAATCCTGGAAAGGATCATTGGGTAGCTGTTAAGAGCATTCTTAAGTATCTCAAGCAGACAAAGGAAATGTTCCTTGTGTATGGTGACTGTGAAGAAGAACTTGGCGTAACAGGTTACGTTGATGCAAGTTTCTGCACAGACCCAGATGACTCTAAGTCACAAACAGGATACGTTTTTAAGGTGAACGGAGGCGTTGTAAGCTGGAGGAGTGGGAAGCAACCCATCGTGGCCCAATCTACAATGGAATCGGAGTACATCGCTGCTTCTGAAGCCGCGAATGAAGCTGTATGGCTGAGGAAGTTCATTATCGAACTTGGAGTGTTCCCTAGCGCGCAAGATCCCGTGACCCTCTACTGCGACAATATGGGTGCTATTGCTAACGCGAAGGAACTAAGGTCTCACTCAACTGCCAAACACATTCTCCGACGCTTCCATGTGATACGACAGTATGTACAGGAAGGCGATGTAAAGATTTGCAAAGTGCATACGGATCTGAATGTGGCAGATCCTCTGACGAAGCCTCTCCTACTTGACAAGCATGTGAAACACCAAAATGCTATGGGTGTTAGGCTTTTACCAAGTAGTAAACTAGATTAAATTGTACTCTAGTGCAAGTGGGAGACTGAAGGAGATATGCCCTAGAGGCAATTAATAAAGTGTTATATTTATCATATCTCATTTGTTCATAATACGTTTTTATGTCATGCAATAACTGTATTAAGTGGAAACATTAATACACGTGTGATACGTAAAACAACCAGGTCCCTAGTAGCCTCTACGTGACTAGTTCATTGTGCAATCGATGATCGAGGTTTCCTGATCATGTGACATGGTGTTAATTTGACAATGGAGTCATATTGTTGGTAGAACGATGTGATGGACATACCCAATATTTATAGGACGTAGTCATTACGCCTTTGACCGTGAGATCAACTCTTATTGCTATTCCTGAAAGATACTTTGATTGCATCAAACATCATATCTTAATAGTGTGACAATAAAGGTGTCCCTCTCGGGTATCGGAAGGGAGTATGTTGAGACGAGGGATCAAGAGCGGGATTTGCCAGTCCGCATAGCAGGATAGATACCCTAGGGCCCACTCGGTGAGATTATGTCAAATGAGCTTGCAAGCGTGTGACAAGGTCACCAGGACATAATATCATGGACGAGTAGAAGATAGCGTTGTCGGTAACGAGATCAAGCTAGGTATCATGATATCTATGAACGAGTCTCGGACACGCTAAGTATCGCCATGGCAAAAGGTTTAAGACTCAAACGTCTAGGTTCGAACGACAAAGTATTCGTTATCTCGCAGGGATTAATTCTGGGTATCCTCGGTCCATGAATTAGTCATTGATCGGAGAGGATGTCTCGATCATGTCTGGTGAGATCTCGAACCGCTAGGGTAACACACTTAAGGGGAGTCGACATATTTACCGGAAGAGAAATTAAGAAAAGAGAGCACCGGGAACATCCCGGGAAAGATCCCATGGAGATCAGGCAGCGACGAAATAGTTTTCGGAGCCGGAATAAATTATATAATATGTATTTAATATTAATTAATGTAATTAATAGTTAAATATATTTTTATTTAATTTTTCCTGAATTTTTGAAGGCAAAATAGCCTTCCGGTGGAAAGAAGGCCCATGAAGGGGGGAAGGTTCCCCCCAAGGGAGGAAGGGGAGTTCGGCCGGCCCTACCTAGGCCGGCGCACCAAGGAGGGGGGCGGGTGTGGGAGTTTAGTCCCACACCGCCCGGCTGGCAAGGTTGGCTGCTCCCTTCTCCCTTTATATAGAGGTGCACCCCTGGCCTTTAAAGACACACCAATTCCTCTCTCTCTTTCTCCTTGATCCCGTGATTCCCTTGTTGGAGTTGCGCCGAGGAAAAGTTCTCTCCACCATACGCACACCGCCGTGCTGCTGGTCTCCCGGTCCCAGTCTTCCGCTGCTTCGTCCCTGGATCGGAGCCCGGAGTTCGTCGGCTTCACCGTACGTGTGTAACGCCCTGCGAGGTGCCACGCTAGTGGTGCTGGAGGTCTGCTTCCTCTACACGACCTCGAGGTCTTCGTCGGCTTCATCGACAACGCTTGTGCGGGAGCGTAATCCCCGCTTTTCGGTCTACAAGGGTATGTATACCGATATCCTCCGTATTACTATATCTGCATAGTATAGATCCTGGCTAGTTTTTGGTTATCGTTGTTAGGAAAATTTTTGTTTTCTGCCTGCGATCCCCTTCATTGACCACCCTGGCACTGAAGGGGAGGCAACCCTGAGAGAATTCAGGCATGGAATCATTTTATGGAAAAAGAAATACATCATATTTCTAGGCTCGACGCAGAGGCCACGGTCTCTCTCACCTCCACCACCTCCAAGTCCATATTGAACTTTGATAGGGATGACGACAACACCTACATGACTCCACCTCGATCTTCGCCGCCGCGTCAGCAGCCTGAACCTTCGCCGCCTGAATCTTCGCCTCCGCCCAATAAGTACAGGGAGGGAAAGCGGAAGATCAGCCAGGTCAAGTGGGGTAACTTGACTAAGTTCCCACCTCCGCCTACTAAGCGAAATTGTAGCCGCTTCCAAAGGTCCCCAAGAGTCCTCCCAAGTTTTATTACCATAAGACCCCCGTAGAAATCGTGCCAGACGTACCAATTGATCCGAAAACAAGAGAGTACTTTAGGAAAAACCTTTTTCAACCACCACAATATGTTTTAAACTATGATCGTGTTATTGACAAGGCATATAATGAGGTGCTGGAGGAAAGAAAGCATAAGAGACGCGACGTTGCTCAGCTTGGACAACAGAAAGAACAATCGATCGCTCCGCTGAAGGTGGCATCCAAGATTGTGATACCAGAAGGGTATGAGATTCCTGGTCTGACCTACGAAGAAATGGTGGGTTTGGTAGAGGTCGACATGGCTCCCGAGGCATTGCAATTTCGCCTTGGGAAGGATCTGGTCACGAAGGAGGACTGGGCCAACCTACCTACAAGAATGCGAGCATTACATAAATGGTACAATGATGCCTCAGCAGACGGGGATGAGATACTGTCTGTTCAAGTTAGAGATGAGCATTACTTCATGGGAGAACAGACGATCCATATTGACTTTGACGAACTCTTTCAGTTATTCAACCAGAGGGCCCTCGACAAATCTATCGTCAACTGCTATTGTTTGTAAGTGATTAATTTATCTCTAAAGCTAATCTCGTATCATTTTCCTATAATATAATTGTCCTCACTACATTCTTTTGTACGCTACTATGCAGAATGAAGATTCTCGAGTGTAGGAGGAAAGGGATTTATCAAGTTGGGTTCGTTGACCTAGATCGAGTTCATATACATAGCTTAAAAACAAAGCCGGAGGAAACAGAGAAGAACTTGCTCAATTTTTTTGGATAAACAACATTTCAAGAAGAGCATATTGTTTCCGTACAACTTCAGGTTAGAGTGTTACACGTTCATTTTTCCTCATACTCGATGTTGATGAGTTAGCTAGAGACTTAATATTTACTGAATTCTCTTCTATGTGCTGATGTGTGCAGCTACCACTGGATTCTCTTCAACATTGAAATTGACTTGGGGAAAGTTCAGATCGAGGACTCATTACATCGACCCATGACGGAGTACTGGAACATTAATGAAATGCTCCAGAGGTACTATATTAGCCTCTTTTCTTCATTTCCCGAGTTCCAGTTATGAATATATTATTTATTCATTTTCTTTACCGGGGTAGGGTGTAACACCCCAAATTTTGGAAGCAACAAAAGCTTAATTAATAAAGACCCAAAATTCTGAGGGAACAAAAACTTTTTGAAATGTCTTGTTAATAGATGTGTTTTACTCATGTTTACTCTATTTGCCATGTGGTGGTTTGTGTTTGTGTGGATGACCTCCCTAATTATCAACCTTGGAACTCAAACTAGTTATAATATGACCCTTGTGATCAATGTTATGACAAGTAAAATAGTCTATATATCTTCTCTTGTCATAATTTGAACAAACTCTATTTTACCTTGATGTTTTGATTTTAGCAAATACCCAAAAATATATTATTGGAGAAAATAAAAGTCTTTCCAAAAGCTAAATGTTTGCAAAACTATAAAGGACCATTTAATGAGTCCTAATATATTTTGAGTTTAGTATGTTGCTAGTGTTAGCAACTCTCATTTTCAAAACTCTTAATTTATTGGATAATTTTAATAAAAGTGTTTAAACCTCTTCCTCCAAAAGTCTTGTCATAATCATGATGCTCACAACCTCACCAACATATTTGATTTGCATTAAGTTCTTGGTTGGTTGTTTAAAAATTTGCTTGTATTGCATGTGGTTAAATGAAGTTTGTGTGTCCACTTAGGAGTGAGTCTTGATTGAGATCTTTCATGCTTAAATGTCCTATTCTATGATTGTGGTGTGTTTTCACCTCTTTTATTATGATTTGGTTCATAAGGAACTCAAAAATTCTATTTTTAAATCGTGGATGACTATCTTCATGTCTATTAAAACATAGCAAATCTAGGGCCCCATGTTAAGAAATCCATGACCCATTTTTGACATGTAAATCAACCAAGTTGATCTATGTCACCTATATTTTCAAAACCTGTCTTTCGTTGTTTGTTGACACCTTGTTTAACCACTTAATCATCTAGAGTTAGGAGGCTAGTCAAATCAGTGACCATTTGTCTTGTGCTGGATTCACTTTTGCCATTTTCATCTTTAGCAATTCAGAACACCTTTGGGCAATGCACTCGCACCCCTCTCTTCTTGGTCATCTTTGCTTGCTAGGAAAATTCTCTTGATCTATCCTTAAGCCTCTGGTTGCTTAATAATTAGTGATGAACATAGCCTCAAGTTAATCCTGTGAACTTTTCTCTAATCACCTAAACCATCGAATAACCCTCTGTCTCTCTCACCCCAACGACCCCCTCTGTCACTTATGGGCAGGCAAACACCATCCCGACCCTGACCCTACCTGTCAGCCACACCCCCACCCCCTTGCCCACTCACATCTCTCCTTGCTCCAAACCGACCAACGGGAGATCACTCCCCTCTCTCCCACTGGCCAGGCCACGTCCCTCCCGACCTGCACACCCTTGCCCCCATCCTCACCGTCCTCCTGAGCCAATGGAAGAGCCCCTCGCGCACTCCCTCTCCCTCTCCACCCGTGGGAACCCTAGATCGGGAGAGCCCTCTAAAACACGACCCCGTGACCCACTCCTCTCCATTCCACACCCAAAGCACTCCCCTGCCCCTCCTCTATCCACCCAGAGCGACCCCGAGCAAGCTCCCTTCCTTTGCAGCTCGGAACCATGAAGGAAACCTCCGCTCGAGCCCGTCGTTTTTGTGCACGAATGCCGCCGCGACTGACCATCTCCTCCAGCTCCCTCGGTTCCATCTCGTTCCCCTCGCCGATAGCTACCTCTGAGACATCGTTGCTCGCTTGCAGGTTCACCGGAGCCGCTGCGACCTCGCCGTGCCCGAGCCGGACGTCCTCGGCGTTCCCATCGACCGGAAGCTCTCCTACGAGTTCTGCAACCGCCCGAGGCCTTCCCCGAGCCCCCGAGTCCGCCTCCAACCCTCCTCGTCGTCCGGTCGAGCCCCCTCGGTGAGCAACCAGCAGCCCATGCCGTTTTCCCTCATTTTCCCGTGTCCTGGACGTTGCAAGGAAGAAGATGAACAGCTGCCGTCGATCTTTTGACCAACGGTTTTGATTGATTGTCTCTGGATCTGTTTATGGCCTTTAGATCTAGATCTGAGGGCAACTTAACCCTTTAGCTAGCTGGACCTCGACCTGGGCCGGCCCAACACTGTGCTGCCATGTCCCCCTTCCAATCTGGCCCGACTAGCATTTGTTTTAGTCAAATCTTTTTCTGTTTTGCAAATCCAGTTAGAAGAACTCTAGGTTTTAATCCACCATTTAATCCCTGAGCATGCGTTTGAGTTGATCCAAATTTTGGAGAGTATATATGTGTTTTCTTAACCATGTGAAATTGGCCGTTTGCAAAAATATATTTTTATGTGGGTGCTAGATCTGTTCTTGCAAAACGTATGGTTTTCACCATTTATTGAATAACTTGAGTTTTATAGATCCAAAATTAGAAAACTTTAGTTCTATGGAAAACTACAGAGAATACCTATCTAGATATATAAGCCATGCATGCAGGAGATTTATGAAAATAAAGTTATATTAAGTTTAAAATTAACCACAGTAGCATTTTGATGATTTTTAGTTCATTATTAAAACTGCTTTTTGGAGTAAATCCAATTGCATGTGGTAGATATGAGTAGTAGATATCATCTCCTAGTTTGGTAGAATTTTCCAGCTTGTATTTTGCACTTGGTGAAAAGTTTTCAAAAACAGTGGGTTATTACACTTAAAAATGAATATTTTTATTTTCTGTTATTTGCATGTGCTTAGTTTTATTTGTTTAAGCTAGTTATGTTTGTACAATGTAATTAGGAGTAATTTTGTGGAGTACCTATGTGTTTTGTTTATCATGCAACCCTGGTTTTGTCTCAAAATTATTTATACCTTGTGTTGCACATTAAATCTAGTAAAAAGTATGTTCTTCACTTAAAATGGAATATCTTGAGTTAGGAGTGTCCAAATTAGGTGAATCAAATTTCTACAGATAGATAAAATCCATATCTATCCATAGAAAGTAATCTTGCTTGCAGGAGAGTCCTAAAACAGAAACTATATGCATTTTAGTTTTGAGTCCAGAGGCTATTGTGGGATTTTTAGCTCCTGTTTTGTAAACCCTTTTGATGCAAATCCAACTTTCCTAGGTTCCAGTGAGTGCTAGGAAGGATGTGGTAGAAGGGTTTAATTTTCTGAACATTATTTTAGGAGTTATGGCTTTTTCACCTAAAACAGCACCAAAATGGCTATTTAGATGTATTAATTTTATTCTCTGTTTTTGGAAAATATAAATCATGTGTTTATTTTAAATCAAATTTGGGATCCAGAACCTAAACTTAACCTTAATACTTGTTTAAAACACACTAATAGTGTTATGGTGTTTTGTATGTTTGTGTCTAGCATAGTCTATTAGATGCCTATTTATAACACTAAGTGTTTTTGTATATTCTGCTTGTTGTTGTGTTTATGTTTTATGACCATATCCAGTAGTTGGTGCTATGTTGTAATGCTTGCTGTTTTCTAAATTATTTTAGATTGTTGTCAACATGCTTCTTTGTGGTGTTTTGTTAAATCAGCCAATTGCACCTTTTTAGCTCTTAGTCAACAACTTGTGTGAGCAGTTGTGTTAAACTTTATTGATTTATTAACTACTTATTAGTATGTGTTCCCAGAGCTAGCAACATGCTTGCATGTGAATGTGCTTAATGCTAGTGTTAATGCTTGCTTGTTAAGATACTTTTGTCTGGAGTACTTACTTATTTATTAAAATACTTTTGTCTGGAGTATTTCCTGAAACTAATATATAAACCCTACTAAAGTATCCAATCACCCTAAGAGGTGTTTTGTTTAAGTGTGTAGTTAGAAGTACCATTTATAACAATTAGGGGTGTTGTATATATTTTCTTAGGTGTGTTGTTGTTTGTCTTAGTTATATGGATTTGATGCTTGTTATTGCTTAACTAAGTGAATTGCGTGCCCTTGGTTATTAGCTTAGTGTTAGGTGCAGTGCTTGGTGTCTGTTATGTCCTTATGGCATTGTTTTGTATTTTGAGTGTTGTTCCTTTTTTTTTGTTTACGACGTTAGATACGATCGGGAAGGAACTGGAAGTGAGGAGTGAACCTGAGGAACATCAAGATCAAGACCATGGACATATTGCTGAGCCAGGCAAGCCACCTCACCACTATGGATCCTATTACTTTCAAAGCATGTTTTGTTTTCAAAATAAAATAATGCATGTTTCAATTCTTTTGTGGCACTTTGCCACAAAAAAAAACTATTTTACAAAATATTGTTTGGCCAAAGTTATCTACTAGATTATAATAGGTATTGTGAAAATAATTATTCACTTTATACGCCTTGTTGTTGAAGGCGCTATAAAGAAAATCATATTTTATCTAGTAGTATATCTTCATATTCTTCCCTCAAAATCTTAGGATGGGAGCCTTTTTTTTGATAAAAATGTTTTCGGAAGAAAAACCCGAGTTGCTGGGAGCAATCGGCGAGCAAGTGTTTTATAAAACCCGAGCTGCTGGGAGCAGTCGGAGATGTTTACGAAAACCCGAGCTGTTGGGAACAGTCGGAGATGGAGATGTTTTTGAAAAACAAAGTACTGCCCTAGCAGCCGCCCGAACAATTAACCCGTGCAACCACATTACCTGACATGGGTAGGGCTTAGCCGGAAGCTTGTCTGGTTTAGTATTGGGGCTCTCACACTTTCTATAGGGGCTGGGCCCCTGAAGCCGGGTTGCCGTCTGAACGAGGCAATACACATGTGAGGATCGCGCCGGAAGATTACGGTGGGTCTCCCGACTGCGGTGTGGCGTCCTAAGAGAGACCAGGGGTCTAGTGGAGCACACGGTGCCGGGGAGAACAAACCTACCGGGAGGCCCCGATACTTGGGTGGACATAGTGGAAAGCTTTGATCTGGTTATCCGGACCCCCGCATACTGTCGTATGACGGGCCGTGGCAGACACGGCGGAATGACCGTTCGGTGTGGGTAAAGTGCGCAACCTCTGCAGAGTGTACATCTATTCGAATAGCCGTGTCCGCGGTCATGGACGGTTGGAAAGGCCACTGATCTAGGCGTATGGGAAATTTCATGTTTTCAAAAGAAAGATGTTTTCGGAGGAAACGCGGAGGTACCTGGGAGGTACAGGAGCTGAGTGAGGATGGTTGGTCTCGGGGAGACAATCAGTCTGATCTCAAGGAAGGAAAAAGGGGTATCCCCATCCTAGTGTTTCTGAAAAGTTTTACAAAAGAGTTTTCAAAACGTGTAAATAGTACATGCTATTTCTACAAGAGAGATTTCAATCTCTAAATGTTTTCTTCAACAAAGATATAGAGATGTCGTATTCTCTATGTCAAAAGCATCTTTGCGGAAACTAAACCCTATAGTTGTAAATAGCAGCTATCCCAGTTTTCGAAAACACTTTTATTGCATTACCATAAAAACTTAAGCCTTGAGATGGTTTTGCGAGTACGTAAATGTACTCATATGGCTGTGTCCATGGATATTCAAACGTCCAGATTTCAACGAGGAGATGTGCGACGAGGACGAGGAGTACGCCGACGACTACGCCAGCTGAGTGTCACCGGTCAACTGCTCTGTGGGAATGTGTCTGGTTGTGACGAGGGCCGACGCTAGCCGCAAGCTTCCGCTATATCATAGTAAATTCCGTCCTATGTGACGATGATTGCAGACTTGGTCAGGTGACCACTATTTATTTGTGTAAGACTTGTATGTACGTTCGAATGATGTAACTCTGTATACCAGTTGATTATGTGATCGCGATGCACTGATCATTGGGATCGTGATCTGTTTACATAATGTGGACATCTCGGACTGGTAGTCTGAGGAGCCCTTACAGAAGGACGCGAGTATATGCGCATCTATGTCAATGAGCGGCTGTATATGGTGGTACGTAAAGCATTTACATATCAATTCACAATTTAACTCTTGATGTATTTATATTGACCGTCTTCTGTTGATATATCCAGCAAATGAATCAACGAGAGCATCTCACTGCATATCAACGCTCTAGAGGAATTCAAGAGGAAATTTGTGGATTTCTGCTTGACGAGGTCATAGCCCCAACAGGAGAATACAATATAAAACGTAAATAATGATTTTGATGTAATGATCGTGTTGGGACGACACTCATGTATATATATGATACATTTTTAACTTGATACGAGTCTCGTTGTATATGTAATATATGGATCTATTCTCGTTAGACACTTCATATAATATATGCATCGATGTGCGTAATTGTAGCGTACAAATAATAGTTTAAATCATAAATAAAACAGAAAACAGAAAACAAAATAAAAAATCCTAAAACCTAAAACCCCTCGAACTTTTTAGTCCCGGTTTGTTATACAAACCGGGACAAAAGGTCATCGCCGAGCAGCTCGCGTGCGCGCCCACCTGGATGCCTATTTGTCCCGGTTGCAGAACGTACCGCGACTATAGGTGGGGGCCTTTAGTCTCGATTCCGTAGTCCCGGTTGGTAAACCGGGACTAAAGGCCCTTACCTACCGGGACTGTTAGCCTATTTTCTACTAGTGACTGGTCCACCCCACCATTCAATGAATATAATAAGTTCATCAGAGAGATTAGTAATTTGCATACTTAAGTGACTGATCATTCACTAGTAGAAAACTGATATTTAGTACCGGTCTGTGAGAACCTTTAGTACCGGTTTTGCAACCGGTACTGCGCAACCGGGACTAAAGCCCCCGGAGCATTAGTACCGGTTGCTTATAGACCGGTACTAAAGGGTCTCCACGTCGGCGCGGGACAGGGATTCGTGTGGAAAACCTTTAGTACCGGTCGGTGTTACCGACCGGTATTAAACGTTTTCCAAAAAAAATGATTTTTTTTGAATTTTTCTAAAAAAAACAATTTTTTTTAGAATTTTGAAATTTCTCACTTAGCCACGCACTTAACTATCCACTGACCCACACACTTAATCTTAAGTCAAACTATTTATTCTAGTCAAATATCCCGTTCGGTCACCCATTATCAAACTACTCCAACCCAGCACGCTTAACATTTAGCTTCGTTTCAAATTAGATACTAAGAGAGAACTGAGAACTTACTGATATTACTATCTTATCAATCATATTAACCACTCAGTCATGATGATACACTTTTTCATTGCTTATATTATAAAATTTTACTTGAATAAACAAAAATGATTACATAATAATAATATTGAAAAAAATAATGATAAAATAACTATTACTTTATTTTTGCCTTTTTCATTTAGTATGAAATAATTCGTACCTTTAAATCCTTAAATCGGAATTTAACAAATAAAATGTCTAAATTGATCAAAAAAAAATTAGAGGAATCCAAATATGACATCCAAATCATCTTTTGCATTACAGAAACATCGATAGCCATGGTGACCATTTTGATCGATTTTACGAAAAAATGGAATAAAACGATGAACACCTCAAAAAATGATATCCTTTGGCATTGGGTCCTTATATGTGTACTTGACATCTTGGCGCGGCGATACGTCGCACCTGTGTTTTTGTGTAAGTATAACAAATAGTACAAATTATTGTTCAAATAGGAAGAATGATTTCATGTTTTTAGCAAGAATGATTTTTTTTACTGTCTGGTTTGGGGATTTTCCTACCAATTACTTAGAGATCGTAGCCAGAGTGGTTGCTCTAGGATGACAGTTCTCATTGCAACTTGTGATGCTTAAAAAATACCAAGATAAGTTAGACCAAGATAATTATAACATCATAAACAAAATAAATTTAAGAGAAAAATTATATCGTACATGTTTTTTTCCAATAAATCATACAGTGGGAAATGTACTGCTTAGTAGGAGAGGCAATGAAAAAAAGGCAGTAGAGTTACTATACTTAAGATCATGTGGTGTATATTAATTTGATGTTCCACTATAGTAAAAGTATTTTGACATATAGCTTTATTTCAGAGCTTGTTGTGGGACATATAGCTAGTTTTAAATGGATAATGTAAGAATACGCTTCTCCTTTCGAGCTATGGCGTCCAAGAACTTATGTTTGCAAAATTTACATAATAAGTAGCAGTCCATAGCGATGCTAAAGCAGCTCAACAAATCCTGCATATAAAGGAATCAAATGATTTTAGTGCTAATATAAAATCTTCATAAATCCCTTCAATTCCTTACATGTTGATGACGTACATTTTCCCATCCCTAGGAACAAAGTGGAAGGGAGAACACTTCAGCATTAAGCATTCCCGGAGATATTAAAATCCATTATGATATCGAACTAAGAATCTAACAATCAAATTGGATATATAAAACACAACATTGCACTGGACATGGATGAGGAGACTCATAGATCGAAAAATATACTCTAAAATACCTAAATTTCTATTGTTCCAGTTAATAAAAGACCCTGAGAGGGTAATCATGTTTTGCAATAAAAGAAAAGGAAATTGTTAGTAGTCAGGGTTGATTTCAGGACAAATAACTTCTCAACATTGAGGGGTCACTCAGGATAGAGAAATAAATACAGGGTCTGGATGATTTTGTGATAGGAAAATTGAGCAGTGAGCGAAGGTAGGGAAACCACTAATTCTAAGAATAATAAAATAGCTTGCCGTGTTTGTCTATATGAACCTAAATAATAGTGCACTGGGCGGTATGAACCGACCACATTTGTATGCGGATCTGCCTTCTCGGATCTTGATTATTTTTAGATGCGATGATGTCGGTTTGCTGTACAGCCATTCCAATATGTAATTCAGTATAGAACAGTATGAGTAGTACGCATGAAAAGGCAGATTGCATAAAACATTAGATTGTTGGTAATGATACCTGATACATAAGTTTTATCGCATACACGATTTTCTAGCTCGTCAAATAATTTGATGTTATATGTGTAGAAAGGCAAATTCTCAGGTTATCGATAAACTTCTGTTATTTTTGTGTTTCTTGCAAGTTTGATCCTGTAGAGATGGTCTGCTACTCTGTGTCTTATTTTCTGGCATGTGACCATGAATTGCATAATTTTGTAAATTGTATCCTCTTTTAGCTTTGCTCTGAACATGTTCACTCGGTCTTGTCATATGCAACCTTCAATGTCATTTCCCTGAGGAAAAAAGAAAAGTTAGGTGCAGTAAACTATCTTTGGAAGAAAGGAGAATGAATTAAAAGGACAATCTACGTGGAAGTTGGTAATTTATTAGTATCACATGTCTGAATTTTATTTTCATGTTGTAATTTGTAAGTACAGCAGAATTCAGTATGTTAGGTATACTGTAAGAAAAAGCGATTATAAGATGGGGTTTTAAAGCTGCTTCATAGTAGTTCTGAACTGAAGGTAAACATTTAAACCTTAGAAGCAAAATAACAGAGGCTACATTATGAGTATAGTACAAATTAAATATAGTTTTACATGCAAGCGAGCCATATATTTGTCTTCGATTCACTTGCAGCAATACATTATATAGAGAAAACAGATGTCAAATATGTTGTTAAGCTTGCTGGACACAGTTCGTTATATGAATTCAAATATAGAGGTATGTGCGTTCACAGCAAAATAACAAATGCAAAAATCGGGTATTTTCTTACATATACCT
Source organism: Poa annua (assembly GCA_026929855.1). Classification (NCBI taxonomy): domain Eukaryota; kingdom Viridiplantae; phylum Streptophyta; class Magnoliopsida; order Poales; family Poaceae; genus Poa; species Poa annua. The sequence continues at coordinate 63,057,003 of CM049434.1, forward strand.
GATGATCAAAGAAGAGCAACCCAACTCATACATTTCTTTGGTTTGATTCCAATTTTCCCAAACTTGTATGAGCCTAACTGTTACATGTGGCAGTCAAATTTCCACTAAATTCAGATTAAGAACTGGCTATTTGCATAGCTCTAGCTAAAAAAAATCTCATTTATCTGTAGATGCAAATAAAATACGGGAGGAATATTAACACTTCGAACAAACTATATCACTTCAGTTAATCTTATGTACAATATAGTAGAAGAATAGTTCACTTTGAACAGCTTATTAGAGCAATCTAGAAGGGATAAAATTAGAATAATCAACATCTGTTTCAATATTCGCCCATGAGGCCATAACTGAATGTATACTAGGCCTAACGGTTGCTGACAACACATTGTAAGGACCCCTCGGACCGAAATCTGAGATGCCCATGTTATGTAATAGATCACGATCCCAGAGATCAATGCATGGCAATCACATAACCAACAAGGTATCAAAGTCTTACATCATTCAAGTCGTACGAATAAAAGTCTTACAACACAGAGTGGTCACAGGACCAAGTCTGAAGTTCATCGCCGCGCAGGACGGAATTAACTAAGATACAGCGGAAACTCGTGGCTAGCGTCGGCCCTTGTCACCAACAGACGCCATCCCACAAGTGCAGTTGACCGGTGACAGGTAGGCATCGTAGTCGGCGCCATACTCCTCCTCTTCGGCGAAGGCCTCCTCGTTGTAATCTGGACATTTGAATATCAAGGGACACAGCCATATGAGTACAATTACGTACTCGCAATACCACCTCAAGGCTTAAGTTTTCATGGTAATGCAATAAAAGAATTTTCGAAAACTGGGATAGCTGCTATTTATAACTATAGGGTTTAGTTTTCGCAAAGATGCTTTCGATATAGAGATTATGACATCTCTGTATCTTTGTTGAAGAAAACTTTTAGAGACAGAAATCTCTCTAGTAAAAATAGCATGTACTATTTCCACGCTTTGAAAACTTTTTGTAAAACTCTTCAAAAACACTAGGATGGGGATACCCCTTTTTCCTTCCTTGAGATCGGACTGATTGTCTCCCCGAGACCAACCATCCTCACTCAACTCCTGTACCTCCCTGTTTCCTCTGAAAACAACTTTCTTTTTAAAACAAGAAATTGCCCATACGCCTAGATCAGTGGCCTTTCCAACTGTCCTTTGACCGCGGACACGGCTATTCGAATAGATGTACACTCTGCAGAGGTTGCGCACTTTACCCACACCAAACGGTCATTCCGCCGTGTCTGCCACGACCTGTCATACGAAAGTATGTGGCGGTCCGGATAACCAGATCAAAGCTTTCCACTATGTCCACCCTAGTATCGGGGCCTCCCGGTAGGTTTGTTCTCCCCGACACCGTGTGCTCCACCAGACCCCTGGTCTCTCTTAGGACGCCACACCGCCACGTCGGGAGACCCGCCGTAATCGTTCCGGCGCGAGTCCCGCATGTGTATTGCCTCATCCAGACGACAACCCTGCTTCAGGGGCCCAGCCCCTATAGAAAGTGTGAGAGCCCCAATACTAAAACAGACAAGCTTCCGGCTAAGCCCTACCCATATCAGGTAATGTGGTTGCACGGGTTAATTGTTCGGGCGGCTGCTAGGGCTGTACTTTGTTTTTCAAAAACATCTCCACCTCCGACTGTTCCCAACAACTCGGGTTTTTGTAAACATCTCCGATTGCTCCCAGCATCTCGGGTTTTCATAAAACATTTCTTTCTCGCTGATTGCTCCCAGCAACTCGGGTTTTTCTTCCGAAAACATTTTATTAAAACCAGGCTCCCATCCTAAGATTTTGAGGAAAGAATATAAACATATACTACTAGAAAAATATGATTTTCTTTATAGAGCCTTCAACAACAAGGCTCCTAAAGTGAATACTTATTTTTATAACACCTATAATAATCTAGTAGATAACTTTGGCCAAACAATATTTTGTAAAATAGTTTTTGGGTGGCAAAATACCACAAAAGAGGTAAAGCATGCATTATTTTATTTTGAAAACAAAACATGCTTTGTAAATATTAGGATTCATAGTGGTGAGGTGGCTTGCCTTGCTCAGCGTACTGTCCCTGGTCTTGCTCTTCTTCGTAGATGTGCTCAGCTACCTCGTACTGCTCCTCCTCTGCTTGCGGTTCTATCGCAACATGAAAGATAAACAAAGCTAACGTAAATCTTAAAATGCGTGTTGACAACAATCTGAACTAAACAAGAAAACAACAAGCATTTCACAACCAAAACATCTACTGGATAAACATTTAACACAATTCACCCAAACACAAACAAGGCACATAAAAATACTAGATGACATTTTTAGGGTTCCAAGTGTACTATGCTAAATATATTTAAGCAAGACATTACCACACAAATAAAGTTTTCAAATTAAGTTAACATGTTTTAGTTAAGCTATTGGAATCTAAGTGTGTTAAGAATGTACACACAAATTTCATAAACCGAAACAGGGAAATAACTTAGGGTTATTTTTAATTAACAAATGGCTGTTTTGGGAGAAAAAGCATAACTAATAAAATGGTGTTCAGAAAAATAAACCCTTCTACCACAACATGCCTAGTACCCACTGGAATCTAGGAAAATTGGATGTGCACCAAAAAGGATTACAAGGCAGAAACTAAAATTCCTACAAATGCTACTGTACTCAAAACTAAAATGCCTATAGCTTCTGTTTTAAGAAGCTTCTGCATGCAAAACTAATTTCTATGGGTAGGCATTGCTATTCTCTACCATAAGAAATTTGATTCACCTAATTAGGACAAACCTAGCTCATTTTATCAAAGTTTTAGTGATCTGGACCTCTTTTACCACTAATTAAGTAGAGCCCAAGTTATAATTTATTTTTAGGCAAAACCAACGTAGCATGGTCAGCAAAACACATGTGCATCCCACAAAATTGACCAAACATTATTTGCACAAGCAGATCTAGAACAAACTAATTAATCCAATCACACACAATTAACAGAAACTGGAAAAGATTAAAAGCACGGAATAAAAACGCGCACGGGCCGCAACTGGGCCAGATCTGCTCGAGGCCGGCTCGGATCTGCGCTGAACTCGGGCTGGGCCGGCCCAACTGCGCTGCGCGCGCGGCGGAGGGGTAAGCCGCCGTGGATCACAGATCCGACGGCCAAAAATAGAAGCGCTAAGTTTTGAAGGGGGATGTAAGGACCCCTCGAACCACAGTCCGAGATGTCCACGTTATGTAAAAGATCACGATCCCAATGATAAGTGCATCGCCATCACATAACCAACATGGTACCAAAGAGTTACATCATTCAAGTCATACGAACAAAAGTGTTACAACACAAAGTGGTCACATGACCAAGTCTGCAAATCATCGTCGCGCAGAACGGAATTAACTACGATACAGCGGAAGCTCGTGACTAGCGTCGACCCTCGTCACCACCAGACGCAATCCCACAAGTGCAGTTGACCGGTGACAGCTAGGTAGCGTGGTCGTCGGTATACTCCTCCTCCTCAGTGTACGATTCTTCATTGTAATCTGGACATTTGAATATCCAGGGACATAGCCAAATGAGTACAATTATGTACTCGCAAGACCACCTCTAGGCTTAAGTTTTCATGGTAATGCAATAAAAGTGTTTTCGAAAACTGGGATAGCTGCTATATACGACTATCAGGCTTAGTTTTCGCAAAGATGCTTTTGATATAGAGAATACGACATCTCTATGTCTTTGTTGAAGAAAACATTTAGGGAAAAGAATCTTCCCTCTTAGATATAGCAAGGACATATCTAAGTTTTGAAACATTTCTTAGGTAAAACTTTTTAAAACACTAGGATGGGGATACCCCTTTTTCCGTCCTTGAGATCGGACTGATTGTCTCCCCGAGACCAACCATCCTCACTCAGGTCCTGTACCTCCCAGGTACCTCCGTGTTTCCTCCGAAAACATCTTTCTTTTGAAAACATGAAATTGCCCATACGCCTAGATCAGTGGCCTTTCCAACCGTCCTTTGACCGCGGACACGGCTATTCGAATAAATGTACACTCTGCAGAGGTTGCGCACTTTACCCACACCAAGCGGTCATTCCGCCGTGTCTGCCATGGCCCGTCATATAAAAGTATGCGGGGGTCCGGATAACCTGATCAAAGCTTTTCACTATGTCGACCCTAGTCTAGAGCATCCTCTTCAGTGGGCTGAACCTCCCCGGCACCCAGTGAGATGGCCATCGTATCGATCCGGTCTCTCCATACTGCACTGCGCTATGACGAGAGACCCACTGTTGCCACCGGCTGTGAACTCAATCCGACACTTTTAATTAATCGGTCAGAGGGTCCCACCCTCATACGCTAATTAAGGTAGCTCCATATTAAGGTAAACAAGTTTCCGGCTAAGCCGTCCCTACCCATATCAGGTAATGTGGTTGCACGGGTTAATTGTTCGGGCGGCTGCTAGGGCAGTACTTTGTTTTTCAAAAACATCTCCACATCCGACTGTTCCCAACAGCTCGGGTTTTCGTAAATATCTCCGATTGCTCCCAGCAACTCGGGTTTTATAAAACACTTTCTCGCCGAGTGCTCCCAGCAACTCGGGTTTTTCTTCTGAAAACATTTTACCAAAACCAGGCTCCCATCCTAGGATTTTGAGGTAAGAGTATAAGGATATACTACTAGAAAAATTGGATTTTCTTGATAACACCTTCAGTAGAAGGCTTCTCAAGTGAAGCTTATTTTTATAAAACCTATTATACACTAGTAGATATCTTTGGCCAAGCAATATTTTGTAAAATAGTTTTTGGGTGGCAAAATGCCACAAAAGAAGTAAAACATGGATTATTTTATTTTGAAAACAAAACATGCTTTGTCAAATAAATAGGATTTCATAAGGGTGGTGAGGTAGCTTGCCTTGCTCAGCAAAGTGTCCCTGGTACGGCTCCTCCTCTGCTTGCGGTTCTATCGTGACATGAAAATAAACGGAACTAGCGTAAATCTTAAAATGTGTGTTGACAACAATTTAAAACCAGCAAGCAAACAGAAAGCATTGCACATCCAAACCATCTACTGGATAAAAGTCTCACACACTAACACAACAACATACAAAGCATATAAAAACACTTGATGGCCTTTTTAGAGTACAAAATGAATTATGCTAAACATAAACAAGTAAGACATTACAACACTAATAAAGGTTTTGAACTAAGATATTATGGTGTAGTTAAGGTGCTGGAATCTAAGTGGATTAAGAACATACACAGAAATTACATAAACTAAAACATGAAATTTAACTCAAGATTATTTTTAGTTAGCAAGTTGCTATTTTGGGGGAAAATGCATAACTATTAAAATATTGATCAGAAAATTAAACCCTTCTACCATAACATGTCTAGTACTTACTGGAACCTAGGAAAATTGGATTTGCATCAAAAGAGATTACAAAACAGAAACTAAAAATCCTACAAATGCTACTGGACTCAATACCAAAATGGATATAGTTTTTGTTTTGAGAAACTCCTGCATGCAACATTAATTTCTATGGGTGGGTACTGTTTTTATCTACCAGGAGAATTTTGATTCACCTCATTTGGATAATCCTAGCTCAAGTTATACTAAAAAGAGTGAAAACACACACTTTCTACAAGATTAAATGTGCAACACAAAATAAATTATATTTTTCAACCAAACTGGCTCTGCATGTCAAGGAAAACAACAGAGCATCTACTAAAATTACCCCTAGGTAACATGCATCAACAGACCTAACACAATATAATCAAACTAAACACAAACACTTAACAGAAATAGAAAAAGAATAAAGAAACCGCTAAAAAAAAGGATTGGGCCGCGCATGGGCCGGATCTGGCCGAGGCCCGAGCAGATCTGGCCTGGCGCGCGAGCTGGGCCGGCCCAACCGCGCTCGCAGCGTGGCCCGCGCGTGAAATCTCCAATGCGCGCGTGCCCTGCCGTCGTCTTCGACGCGCTCGCAGCCTCGCACGGCGAGCTCGCGGCAGGAGGAAACTGGCGACGGCGGCTGCTCACCTAGGGCTCACGGGCGGCTGCGGAGATGCTGGGGATCGGCGGAGGAGGCGACGACGAGCTCGGGGAGGTCCTCAGGTCCCGCATGCGACCTCAGCGTCCATGGCGGCGACGGCGGCTTGCTTCCACGGGTCGAGGACGACGGCGAGCTCCACGGCAGGCCTGGGCAACAGGGAGATGGTGGAGGGTTTGGCTTCGACCAGGGGAGCTTCTCGGGCCGAAAATGGTGGAGAAAGGGGCAGTAAAACGGCGGCCACGGCCGGTTCTCGCCTGCGACGAACTTCGGGTTTCGCGGGCGTTCCCGAGCGGCAGAGGGCACGGGGACGTGCAGGGCTTCGTGGGGGGAGGTGTGGGGTGTGGTGTGCGTGCTGTGGGAGGGGAGAGAGGGGCAGGGGTGAGCACAGGGTCGGGGAAACGGCAAGTGCCGTTTTCTAGGGTTTCTCGGCCACAGGAGGGAGAGAGGGGGAGTTGGGGCACATCTACTGGCTCAAATGGGCGGTGGGAGAGTGGGCAGGTTGGATATGGTCGGGTCGACGTGGTCTGGCCAGTAGGGAGAGGAGGGAGTGATCTTCCATTGGCCGGTTTGCAAAAAGAGACACGATGAGTGGAGGAGAGGGATGAGTGAGGGGCTGGCAAGTGGGCCAGGGGTGAGGGGTGTCTGTCTGTGCCCTCTAGTGACCAGAGAGAGACGATGGAGCGAGAGGGGAGGGTTAGCTAGGGTTTCTTCTTTTGTGTAGCCATTTTCCTATGTTCTCCGAATTTTATTTATGCCCAAAGATACTAATCATCAAAATGAAATCATAACACACAACCAACTAGTTGATGGTGTGGTTGAAATTATGATCAATAAAACAGAAAGTTTTTATGGAAAAAGGCAAGACACGGTTTGAAAATATTGGCAAGAAATAGGTACTTTGACCAAATGGTCACAGAATTTTTATGCCCTAAAAACCTAGTTGGTTTTATAATTTACCAAGGTCTCCAATAATTTTCTAAGGCGTGGTTTGGAAATATACAAGTCCTAGAGCAAGTTGGTTCAATTGCATGCCAAAAATAAATCATAGATTGCTTAACATGATGTCCTAGATTTGCTAAGTTTTAATAGACATGAAGATCACAATTATCAATTTTTTTGAATTAGCACAAGTTGTTAAGGTGTCATTATCAAGCAATTAAACAAGCTAGAGAGTTGTAGCAAAGGTAATAAGAGCACAAAAACAAATCATGCAAGAATAACTATAACACAGAAAAAGTTTTTTTTTGCTAACCAGAAAAACCTAGCCTAACACCACAATTCTAGGTTTAATAAATTTGGGGTGTTACAGACCTTCCCCACTTAGGAGAATCTCGTCCTCGAGATTCCGGAGTTGAAGAGGAGAGGAATCCAGGAAATTCACGCTTCAAGTAATCTTCACGCTCCCATGTAGCTTCTTCTTCCGAGTGGTTGCTCCATTGAACCTTCAGGAATCTGATCTTCCGCCTACGAGTCAAACGGATGTCTTCAGCTAGAACACGGAGTGGTCTCTCCCGATAGGTGAGGTCACTGTTGAGGTCGATGGTGTGATGATCCACCTTCTGATAAGAGTGGGTACCGTTAGGAACTTGTAGGCATTTCTGGAGCAGTGACACGTGAAACACGTCGTGAAACTCAGATAGGTGGGGTGGCAAATCCAGTTGATTCGAAACTTCTCCGCGTCTGCCATTTACTCTGAAAGGTCCAATGTACCTAGGGGCAAGCTTTCCTCTGACATGGAAACGCTGCATTCCCTTGAGTGGAGTAACGCGTAGGTATACCATGTCGCCGGTCTTGAAACTCAAATCACGCCTCTTGGAGTCCGTGTAACTCTTTTGTCTGGATTGGGCGGCCTTGAGACGGTCGCGGATTAGTTGGACTTGTTCTTCAGCTTCTCGCAGGGCATCAACTCCAAATACTTGGCTGTCCCCTGATTGGGACCAATTCAAAGGGGTACGGCACTTACGTCCATACAAAGCCTCGAATGGTGCCATCTTCAAACTAGATTGGTAGCTGTTGTTGTAGGAGAATTCTGCGAAGGGTAGGCAATCTTCCCATTTGGACCCGTAAGCTAACACACAGGCTCTAAGCATGTCTTCAAGAATTTGATTAACCCTCTCGGTTTGGCCTCCGGTCTGAGGGTGATAGGCGGTGCTGAAAAAGAGCTTTGTCCCGAGTTCCTCATGAAGCTTGGTCCAGAATTGGGAAGTGAACTGCGTTCCACGATCGGACACAATGGTCTTGGGTATCCCATGAAGGCTGACGATACGGGACATCTACAGGTCTGCAAGTTGATCTGAACGATGGGTGGTGCGAACAGGAATGAAGTGTGCAACCTTAGTGAGTCGGTCAACAATGACCCAAATGGCGTCGTGCCCACGTTTGGATCGGGGTAAGCCGGTGATAAAGTCCATGCCGACTTCATCCCACTTCCATTCAGGTACCTTGAGGGGTTGGAGTAATCCAGCGGGTCGCTGATGCTCGGCCTTGACTCTCTGACAGATATCACAACTCTGGACGAAGAAGGCAATCTCCCGCTTCATGCCATGCCACCAAAAATTTTCTTTGAGGTCTTGGTACATCTTGGTTCCACCGGGGTGGATGGAGTATAAAGTCTCGTGCGCTTCTTTCATGATTAGCTGCTTTAGATCGTGATCCGACGGCACGCAGATGCGGCCTTCATACCAAAGAGTACCCTCGCAATCGATAGTGAATCCGGGGACTTCTTCCCTTTCCATCCTACGCTTGATACCCTCTATGCTCTCATGGCCTTTCTGTGCTTTCTTGATCTGATCCCACAATGTTGGCTGCAACATGAGTTGATCTACAGCTCCGTAATTGACTACTTCAATACCCATCTTGTCGAGCTCGTTCCAAAGCTCTGGTTGTCGAGTCTTGATCATGGCGTTGAAAGAACACGGCTGTCGACTAAGGGCGTCAGCTACGACATTGGCTTTCCCAGGGTGATAATGAATATCTAAGTCATAATCCTTGATGAGCTCTATCCATCTCCGCTGCCTCATATTCAATTCTCGCTGGGTGAAAATATACTTCAAACTCTTGTGATCAGTGTAGATATTTCTACGATTCCCCATCAGAAAGTGGCGCCAGGTCTTGAGTGCGTGAACAACGGCAGCAAGTTCAAGGTCATGGGTCGGGTAATTCTTCTCGTGTTTGCGGAGTTGTCGCGAGGAATAGGAGATCACCTTGCCCTCTTGCATGAGGACACAGCCTAGTCCAAGCTTGGATGCGTCGCAGTATACGACAAAATCTTTGGTCACATCGGGCATGGTAAGAATGGGTGCGGTTGTAAGGCGCCTCTTCAGCTCTTGGAAACTTTCCTCACACTTGGCGGTCCACTCAAACTTCTTGTCCTTCTTCAGGAGTTGGGTGAGAGATTTGGCGATGCTCGGGAATCCTTCAACAAACTCGCGGTAGTATCCAGCCATTCCGAGAATAGATCTTACCTCAGTTTGGTTGGTGGGGGTTGGAAACTCAAGGATGGATTTGATGTGAGAAGGATCAACAGCTATTCCTCCGGCAGTGATAACATGTCCAAGAAATGCCACTTCCTTCAGCCAAAACTAACATTTGCTGAACTTGTCATACAACTGGTGTTCACGAAGGGTGCCTAATACTAGCCTCAGATGTTCTTCGTGTTCTTCGTCCGAATTGGAGTAGACTAGGATGTCGTCGATGAAAACAACCACGAATTTATCCAGGTACTTCATGAACACCTTATTCATGAGATGCATGAAATAGGCAGGGGCATTGGTCAGGCCAAAGGACATTACGGTGTATTCAAACAATCCGTAACGGGTGATGAAGGCTGTCTTGGGGATGTCAGACTCTCTTACTTTCAGCTGGTGATAACCGGTGCGGAGGTCGATCTTGGAAAAGACTCGGGCTCCGTTGAGTTGGTCAAACAGATCTTCAATCTTGGGAAGCGGGTACTTGTTCTTGATAGTGACGTCATTGAGTTTACGATAGTCCACACACAATCGGGTGGTACCATCTCTTTTATCCACGAATATGGTTGGAGATCCCCAGGGTGATGCACTGGGGCGAATCAACCCTTTCCTCAGCATGTCATCCAGTTGCTTCTTCAGTTCTTCTAACTCTTCGGGGTTCATACGGTAAGGCTTCTGGGCAATGGGTCCAGTTCCGGGAACTAGTTCGATGATGAACTTGATATCCCGATCAGGCAGCATACCGGGTAATTCTCCAGGGAAGACATCGGGGTATTCGCAAACTACTGGTACCTCTTCCAGGGCAGGCTCGTCTATGCTCTTGTGGCAATGACCTATCGATGGGCGGTGTTCAGCCGTGTAAATCACTTCCTCGCCCTCGGGACTTACCATGGATATTGCCTTCCTGGTACAATCAATAACTCCCCGATTCACGGCCATCCAATTCATCCCTAGGACCACTTCTATCCCTTGTTGTCCCAAAACTACAAGCTCCGCATGGAACCTAGCCCCCTGGATGTCCACGGGTACATCTTTGCAGGAAAGTTTGGCCTTAGCGATTGCTCCTAGGATTTGCACAAGCATGGGTCTACCCATAACTGTTGGCGTCATACCACTTTTTCTAACAAACGGCTCCGTAACAAAAGAATGGGATGCCCCTGAATCAAACAAGACTGTAGTGGGTACTGAGTTGACTGGAAACGTACCCATGACCAGGTCGGTGGCATCCAAGGCTTCCTCGGCGTTGATGTGGTTCAGGTGTCCTCTGGTCACAGATCTGGTCTTCTTTGGATAAGGGGCCTTGCCTCCAGGTGGACGGGTTGGTCCCTGATTCAACTTGGTCGCATTGGGGCGATTATCTGCAGGCTGCTTAGTGGGGCACTCACAAGAGAAATGCCTAGGCTGCCCACAAGTAAAACATCCAACTGTGGGTTTCGGACCATGGGGTCTGTTGGGATTGGGCCCAGCGTGATATCCACCTCCAGGGCGTGGAGCAAGCTGCCGGTTGGGGTAACTCGGCCGAGGTTCAAACGAAAGGCGTCTTGGCGGAGGTGCGGGGCGCAGGCGCTGGTTGCTGTTGTTGGGGCTGCGGGCTTGCGGTTTTCAAAGACTGCCTTGCGCTTGTGCTCCATCATAATCGCTGCGTCAGCCAGTGATTCCAGATCGGTGAACGGCATCACCACCAGGATACATTGCATCTCATCATGAAGGCCATTCAGGAATCTCTCCTTTTTGTCTTCCGTGTCAGTGTCGGCGGGGGCATACCTCGCCAAGGTGGTGAACTTCTCCAGATATTCACTAACTGATAGACTGCCCTGCTTCAGTTGCAGAAACTTCTCTCGCATGATACTAACGAGACCAGATGGCATGTAGCGCTTCAGAAATTTTGTCTTGAAAGCATTCCAGGTCACTACTTCATTCTGGGGCAGCAGCGCATGGACTGCCTCCCACCACGCTCGGGCCGGTCCAGAGAGATAGTGGGTGGCATATATCACCTTCTCATTGTCACCAACCTGGGCGACTCTTAAGTTGTTCTCGACTGTGCGGATCCAGTCATCAGCGTCTAGTGGCACCTCACTCTTGGAGAACACCGGTGTGTTAGTGTTCTGGAAATCACGCAGCTTGGAGCTTCCCTCATCATTGCCCTGGCCGCCATTAGGGTTGACGGCGATCTGGGCCAAGTGTTGCAGGGTGGCGAGACTCGCATTTCTCTCAGCGCGGGCAGCCTCGCGATCCTCCAAGACAAGACGAAGTATCTCGGCCATGGAGGGCTCGGGTGGGGGTGGTGGATCTCTCGCCATACTGAAGTTAGAAAAGATAACATAATTGAAAGGACAATGATGTCGCCTAGAGGGGGGGGGGTGAATAGGCGGTTTAAAACTTTTCCGGTTTAGGCTTGATAATTGCGGAATAAAACTAGGTGTTTAAATTAACAAGCCGACAACCTAAATAAACTAGGCTCACCTATGTGCACCAACAACTTATGCTAAGCAAGACAAACAACAAGGTGATAGCTATAGAATACTTCAAGCACGAAGGCTATCACAATGTAAAATGCATAAGTAAAAAGCTCGGGTATAGAAATAACCGAGGCACGTGGAGACGAGGATGTATTCCCGAGATCCTAATTGTTAAGGGAGTACGTCTCGTTGGAGAGGTGTGAACCGACACAACGGTTCAACAACCACAAAGGTTTCACCTTCTTCTCCGATGAACCGCACCACAAAGGCTTGGTTCACTTTCCACTATCGGAATTCCTTCGAGGCGGAATCCGGAGCCTTTCAACAACAATCCGGGGCACAACCCACAATGGGATTGGGGGCTCCCGAACGGCCTCCAACAACAATCCGGGGCACAACCCACAATGGGATTGGGGGCTCCCGAACGGCTTCAAGTGACCACACAAGGGTCCAACCACCACAAAGGCGTCTAGGGTCCAAGGACCCAAGAGTAACGAGCTCACAAACTTTCAACTTCCACGAATCCTCGTGGAGAGCACACCGATGCACCAAATGCAAAAGGCAAGAGCACAAGTGCTCAAATCCTTCACTCTCAAATCCCACCAAAAGCAACTAATGCTTATGGGGGGAAAAGAGAGGAAGAACAAGGAATCCACAAAGGAGTCAAATCCTTCACTCTCAAATCCCACCAAAAGCAACTAATGCTTATGGGGGGAGAAGAGAGGAAGAACAAAGGTGAAGAACCACAAAGGAACTCTAAGATCTAGATCCACTAGGTTCCCCTCACTTAGAGGAGATATGGATTGGTGGGATTGTAGATCTAGATCTCCTCTCACTTTTCCCTCAAGAATATGGAAGATTCAATGGAGGGATTGAGAGATAGGTAAGCTCAAGAAGGTCAACAATGGAGGAGAAAAACGTGCTCAAGAGCTTAGGTTCAATGGGGAAGAAGACCCCCTTAAATAGGGCCTCCAAAATCCAACCGTTATGCAGTTTTTCTCCGCAGGGTCGGTACTACCGCCCCCCAAAACCCGGTACTACTGCCTGGGCATTTTGTGCACTCAGAAAACGCGAAACCTTCTGGAATGGGCGGTAGTACTGCCTGAAATCGCGGTACTACCGCAGTGTCCAGAAACTGCAGAAACTGGTAAACGAAAACGTCAATATCTTTTCCATCCGGACTCCGTTTTCGATGATTTTTGGCTCATTGGAATCGTTACAACGAGCTCTACTTGAATGTGCATAGAAACATCACAGTCCATCATGTGAGGATAAAATCAAATGGGGAAAGGTTGAACTTTCCTAAACAATGCAAACCGGTAAAACCTCCTTCATAAAAAACGCAACAAGATATTCATACGAAATCTGTTTTTGATGAACTAGAGCTTAGTATGGAGATAAACCAAGCTCTAAATCCTCACATGGATAAAAGGCAACAAGTTTTCCAAAGTAAAACCATTTTTGAAAGAATTGGTCTTGTCGTGAAGATCACGACAAGCACCAAAACCCAACACGGAGAAAAACCAAATAAGAACCAAGAAAGATGATATGCCAAGCATGCAAAGGTTTGAGCTCTCCACAAAGATGCGATCAAGTTACTCACTCGAGAGCCCCTCTTGATAGTACGCCTATCTATGCTATAGCCCTATCAAGATCATACCTTTGTCTTGAGCATTCCACTTGAGCTAGATGATGACGATCTTGGTCTCTCCAAGTGGACCACCTTTCTTGATTGCGCTTGCTAGCACATGCTTGATGAAGACTTCTCCAAATGCTCCCCCATACTCCATTATGGGATGGCCTCGCTAAGCTTCGTCTTCATGTCTCCTTTGCAAGCTTCAATCAAAAGATATCTTCCGAGATGCATCGTATTGAACTTGCACTTCATCTTCTTCTCTTGATATGTATGATGGCTTGGGGGGGTAAACATGATTGTTCACTCAATCTTCTATTCCAAGCCATACTTGAAGTGAGCTCAACTCTACACATGACCATTCTTCATATAAACCCTTGAATAGAGCATTGGTCATTATGTCATCTTGAAGAGTCCAACACATGAACTCCTATAATTTCCCATGGACAAGATCTATAAGAATATCTCAATGTAAACATTAGTCCATAAGGATCATCATTAATTACCAAAACCATGCATGGGGACAACCATGCACTTTCAATCTCCCCCATTTTGGTAATTGATGACAATCCATTTTACGAGGGTTTATATAATGAATTTAAGCAACCATGCAACACAAAGAGCAAGGATGCAAGAGAACCACAAGAGAACAAACCCATATTCCCTTAAACCCTCTAAATTTCTCCCCCATTGGCATCGATTGCCGAAATGGAAAGAAAAACTTAGAAGGCAAATATAGTGAGAGCTCCCCCATAATGTGTGCATTTCTCATAATATGAGTGAAATCAAATGCACATATCCAATGACGAATAGATGGAGGGAGATCAAACTATATAGAGGATCCAAAGATTGCAAAAGAATATCAAATGGAAAGATACTTCAACGAAAGAAGCAAGCAATCAAAAGGATCCGAAAAGTGTTCTAAATATCATGAGGGAACTCCCCAAGGTACGTGCACAAATAGGATTTGTATTTCAATATAGTGTGCACAACATGGAATCCTCACTCCCTCCTAGATAAATTCGAACACAAGCTCATGCAAGAGAATGTAAATGATAAAGGAGGCAAAACAACTTTCACCTAATAAAATGTTTTGCAACAAGAGCAAGGAGCGGTAAATCAAATAATGGGTGTGAGATAAAAAGACATTATAGGAGACTAATACAAGGATGATAGCATCAACATAGTCTTTCAAGAAGAGTTGCACATAGTGCATATCATGTCTTTCCCATACCCACACACCAAAAGAGGTATAGCAAATAGCTCCACAAGCTTAGTAAAATGCACCAAGCATAACACATGGAAAATAAAGCTTGAGCCTTTTAGAAACCACCAAGGAGTCAAAAGCAATAAGAGGTGGTAACTAAAGATTTGGAATATCAATTAAAGATGTACTATTCTCACGTGTATAAGTTTCTAAGTAGACACTAATCACTAAGATATGGGTCTACAAATAAACATGTACACACAAGATAGATACACGGGTAAAGATTATGATATCCAGGAGGAAGTCATAAATACACCAATAAGATCTTTGCTTAAAAGCATAGCACAAAGCCCAATTATATCTTAACGGAATATAAGTGAACTTCCAACACATACTCATCATAGCATCAAAAATTATCCGCAAGGGATAAAGGTTAACAAACGGATGCTCCGAGTAAGATAACAAGTATCACAAAACGCAAATGATTTTGAAAATTCATCAATGTTGCACATGAGAGACTTTAAGTAGAAAGTGCTAGATTGACATAATTGGGATCGATGAATCATAGAAATGAATATATATTCCCCTTATATGTAATCATCCCGGCTTACTCACATTTGCAATAAAGACGTTTTGCAAGAACCAAATTAATTGCAACAAAAAGAGATTCATGCCAAGATACAACCTACACAAGGTTGAAAGCTAGAAATGTATGCATGAGGTAGATACTTGTTATCGAGATAGCATTGGTGATGTAGAAGATAAACGTTATCGATCATTCAAACTTGGCTCCAATGAACACATGGCGACACTATCTTCTTTGAAAATGAGACAAGCTTCCAATGCATCTCCAATGTACCTAAAACACGTTCAAGTACAACATGGTACCCAAACTCATTGGGTCCAAAGTAGTTAGAGCAACTACAATACATAGGACAAACTCCACATAAATATGTGCATATTGATATGAAATTGAATTTCATGTACATCTTAGCCATTTAGGATTTGATGGAGTTTATCCTATATATTGGATCAACGAAAGTAAACATGCCATAAGATATACATAGTAAATATGCATGCACAAGACTTTCAAGAATCAAATGAGATATAATTTGGACAAAACACCAATTAAATCAAGAAAGCACACACGAGTGTGGCAAGAAAAACAAATTGCCCAAACTATATCAAAAACAATATCAACACATGATAGAAGATACCTCTTCGAAAAGATACCAAATGATGAAAATATTATCAAGAAATAAACCAAACCCTCTACACTTTTCATGATGGCACAAAGTACCAAGACGAAAAATGTTTGTCTTCCAAAGAGACACCTCATCGGGATCAAATACCAAATGAAAACACCAAAAGTTCAAAAACATATAGGATTGCTCCCCCAAGATGTGTGCATTATTTATGATCTTGTATTTGAATACAAATGCACACAAATGGGATCATCACTCTCCATACATATTATTCAAGCACTAGTCATGTTCAAGGAAGGCCATAAAATCCAATACCATTTTAAAGAATGGTGTTCTACTCAATGTAAGATAGCTTTTCCAAAGAATAGTGCATTAACAAGGAGTATGACTTTTGAATGAAAATGCACAAGAATGAGATCATTGCTTTACCTAACTCAAGAAAACACAAAGCAAGTTTTGAGTAGAACAACAAAGAATCCAACCGGTGCAAGGAAGACAGAACGAGAGTTAGATCGAAACAAATCCTTGGCACTACACTAAGGCAATTCGAAGTAAGAACCAAATTTGAAGATGGTCTACAAATTCCACCACAATTATGAGCTTCACTTGTCACGGACAAGGAGTATATGGAGATATTTCTCGGTGGTATATAGGAATGTTATTCAAGACCAACTTCACAACAAGTAAGTATATGGCAAAGAATAGGAATTAAAACCATGGTAGATAGATAGATATTCTTGATAGCTTCACAATTCATGCGATAATGCAAAGCAACTCCAAGGAGTAGCTTGAATCTATTGGCTTCCCAAAAAGATATATGAGAACATATTTAGGGAAAGACATACCAAGAACATCCTTCACAAACAAGATCCAAAAGATTGAGGGACAAAAAGCATTTAAGTAAATGGGAACTTGTTTGAGCAACATGCCACATAGGAACAAGATAATTAGCAATATCAATTCTCGGTGGCAAAACCTCACATGTTCACATTTTCTAGGCTTGTAATATGCACATAGCTTATTACTCCCCCATAATGTGATAATCCATTTATTTTAAGACAAGAGGTAAATAAAACCAACTAGAGAAATTAATGGACATTATAGAATTTGAATTTCTCATGAGCAAGACATACCACATAGAGAATAGATAATATTGATATATCGACACTAAGTGGTATTTCCCATGTACACACATTTATAGAATTGTGAAGTGCACGAAGCATATCACTCTCCCATAATGGAATAGCCCATTAATCTCTCAAAGAGAGAGTCAACAATATAAGATAGCAAATAAAAGCAATAGGGCTCAAAACAAGTGGATGGTGTGCAAACCAAAATACACATACTTGATTTCTCAAGATAAGTAAGTAGAGAGCACAACACATACAAACACTAGCAAGGTACAAAACCTAACACATGCAAGGGTGCAAGCAACTTTCAATGTATATATGATTTAAATAAAAGTTACCGCAAGGAGGAACATTGGATATGAGATAGAACAATATAATCCATATGACTTGACTTGAGAGAATATAATTGATGAAGATCCCTTAATTCTTCATAGTGTAGCCAAGTCTCCAATGCCCTCCAACAACACCTATTGATCAAGTTTTAGCTTGTTGGTCCCCAACCACGTTGGGTCCTAAGAGGTTAGTCACAATAGGTTTGGCAACCCAAATGGTTCTTTTCATGACACCACTTTGAGTACCAACAAATTTGGCAAACACATTGCCAACCTTATCCTTCCGAAGAGAATAAACATCATCAACTATAATGGGGTTGGATAAGGTACCATTAGTGCATGAAGAAGCAAAGTGACCCTTCTCACGGCATAGGTAGCAACATCTACTTCCTCCTCTCTTCTTAGTTGGAGTCTTGACTTGAGGAGGGGTAGCTTGATTCTTCTTGGGAAGAGACCGTTCTTCAACTTGAGGAGCTTGAGTTTGAACTTGAGGCTTCTTCCCTTGTTGCTTCTCACTAAGAGCCTTCTTCTTCAAAGGGCAAGATCTAACATGGTGCCCTTCAACTTTGCACTTGAAGCAAACGATCTTGGCCGAATCCTTGACGTGTTCTTGGCCCTTGTTCTTCTTATTAAACGTGGACTTGTTCTTGATTTTGGAGTTGAATCCAAGTCCACTCTTGTCATTGGGGCGTCTTTGAACACTCAACATATTGTCAAGTGTAGAATCCCCAACATGACGCTTTTCCAAGTCTTTCTTCAAAGAAGTGACTTGTTCCTTGAGCTCTTTTAACTCCTCTACATGGTTAGTATCAACACAAATACTAGAGGAAGTAGAAGCTTCATTGTTAGAGCAACAAGGCATGGAAAGTAATTTATCACAAGATGTAGCAACATTGTGAGTGGATGGATCACTTGGACTAGCACATGGCAATATAGCATGAAGAGTAGAAGTTGTGGCATTGTCCACATGAGACTCACAAGATGTTACCTTTGACATAATAGCCTCATGAGCTAACTTTAGCTTAGCATGGGATGCTACAAGATCGTCATTAGAGCTAGAGAGCCTTTCATGAGTTTCTTCCAATTTCCCATACTTGCTAGTTAGCAACTCAAGTTGGGCTCTTAGCTCAACATTCTCCTTCACAATAGATGCTTCACAAGAAGTGGAGTTAGTAGCACAAGCATCATTGATATTAGAAATGGAAGAAGACAATTTTGCAAGCTTATCATTATTAGATAGTTGAGCTTGGAGTTGATTATGAGACTTGATGAGGAGAGAGTGTTCACTTTCTAAAGCCTTGTGAGCTTTGTCAAGTTTCTCTATGTCCTCACTTAGTCTAGCATTGCCAACACCAAATTCAACTTTTTCCTTTTTAAACACTTTATATTTTGCAATAGCATGATCTCTTTCCTTAATGATTTTAGCAATGATAAGATCATTTGATTCATCAAGAGATTCAAGTTGCTCCTCAAGAGACACTCGAAGCTCTTGCTCTTCGTCAAGGGCATTCTCTAAGGATGCTTTTTCAATAGCATCTTCTCTCTCAATTTTACATTTTTGCTCAAATTGAGTATCCAACTCCTCAATGATTTCTATACATTTAATAGCATGAGCAACAATTTCACGTAGAGAAGAGATAGCTTCACTACCTTTGGGAAGAGTACCAAGAACAATCTCACCCTTCTTGGTTAAGGTTTCAATGTCAAAATCTTCTCCATGAGGATCCAGAACCACATCATCACATATCTCGGGATTCGAGGTAGAAGTTATCTTGGAATCCTTAGACATAAGGCAAACATGATTAATGGATGAGGAGGATGAAGAATTACTTGAAGCACCATTGAGGTCCATGTCTTGTTCCAACAAATGTTGGGATTTCTCTACATTGTTAGTCATGCAAATACTAGAGGATATGGAAGCATTATTTTCATGACAACAAGACATAGAGAGCATATCATCATTATATTTAGTTAAGCAACTATTACTTGATATGCAAGGACCATCAACTCTAGCATGTATGACATTTGGAGTGCTAGAAGAGTTTAAGTCCAAAGATAGAACATTGCAATGTGATAGAGAAGAAGTATAATCAATAGTAAGTTCACCATCACCAATGCAATTTCTATCACCACTCACCATATCATTACCTTGTGACGAATCACATGTTGGTGAAATGGAAGAAGTTGTGAACTCATCACGGTCGGAGGTGGAGGGAGAACAATCATCCTCAATAATTTTGGACACTTCATATATATCTTGAAGCTTGGTCCAAAGCTCATGCGCATTTCGAAAAGGCATGATTGAAGCAAGAACTACATCGGTCAAAGCACATATAAGACCATTAGTAACTTGAGTCTCGAGATGAGAGTTTACCTCATCCTCTAAAGATAATTCATGGGAATCCTTTGGAGGAGATAAACTCACATCTACAATCCTCTTAATATAATTTGGACCCATGGCCCTAAAAAGATTAAGCATGCGAATTTTCCAAACATCATAATTTGTGCCATCGAATATGAAAGTGGGATCGTGCACTAATTCTCTAAACGACATCTTTTACTCTCTAGGCGGTAAAGCCCAAAAAGAGAGCCCAGGCTCTGATACCAATTGAAAGGACAATGATGTCGCCTAGAGGGGGGGGGGGGGGGGTGAATAGGCGGTTTAAAACTTTTCCGGTTTAGGCTTGATAATTGCGGAATAAAACTAGGTGTTTAAATTAACAAGCCGACAACCTAAATAAACTAGGCTCACCTATGTGCACCAACAACTTATGCTAAGCAAGACAAACAACAAGGTGATAGCTATAGAATACTTCAAGCACGAAGGCTATCACAATGTAAAATGCATAAGTAAAAAGCTCGGGTATAGAAATAACCGAGGCACGTGGAGACGAGGATGTATTCCCGAGTTCCTCCTTGTTAAGGGAGTACGTCTCGTTGGAGAGGTGTGAACCGACACAACGGTTCAACAACCACAAAGGTTTCACCTTCTTCTCCGATGAACCGCACCACAAAGGCTTGGTTCACTTTCCACTATCGGAATTCCTTCGAGGCGGAATCCGGAGCCTTTCAACAACAATCCGGGGCACAACCCACAATGGGATTGGGGGCTCCCGAACGGCCTCCAACAACAATCCGGGGCACAACCCACAATGGGATTGGGGGCTCCCGAACGGCTTCAAGTGACCACACAAGGGTCCAACCACCACAAAGGCGTCTAGGGTCCAAGGACCCAAGAGTAACGAGCTCACAAACTTTCAACTTCCACGAATCCTCGTGGAGAGCACACCGATGCACCAAATGCAAAAGGCAAGAGCACAAGTGCTCAAATCCTTCACTCTCAAATCCCACCAAAAGCAACTAATGCTTATGGGGGGAAAAGAGAGGAAGAACAAGGAATCCACAAAGGAGTCAAATCCTTCACTCTCAAATCCCACCAAAAGCAACTAATGCTTATGGGGGGAGAAGAGAGGAAGAACAAAGGTGAAGAACCACAAAGGAACTCTAAGATCTAGATCCACTAGGTTCCTCTCACTTAGAGGAGATATGGATTGGTGGGATTGTAGATCTAGATCTCCTCTCACTTTTCCCTCAAGAATATGGAAGATTCAATGGAGGGATTGAGAGATAGGTAAGCTCAAGAAGGTCAACAATGGAGGAGAAAAACGTGCTCAAGAGCTTAGGTTCAATGGGGAAGAAGACCCCCTTAAATAGGGCCTCCAAAATCCAACCGTTATGCAGTTTTTCTCCGCAGGGTCGGTACTACCGCCCCCCAAAACCCGGTACTACTGCCTGGGCATTTTGTGCACTCAGAAAACGCGAAACCTTCTGGAATGGGCGGTAGTACTGCCTGAAATCGCGGTACTACCGCAGTGTCCAGAAACTGCAGAAACTGGTAAACGAAAACGTCAATATCTTTTCCATCCGGACTCCGTTTTCGATGATTTTTGGCTCATTGGAATCGTTACAACGAGCTCTACTTGAATGTGCATAGAAACATCACAGTCCATCATGTGAGGATAAAATCAAATGGGGAAAGGTTGAACTTTCCTAAACAATGCAAACCGGTAAAACCTCCTTCATAAAAAACGCAACAAGATATTCATACGAAATCTGTTTTTGATGAACTAGAGCTTAGTATGGAGATAAACCAAGCTCTAAATCCTCACATGGATAAAAAGCAACAAGTTTTCCAAAGTAAAACCATTTTCGAAAGAATTGGTCTTGTCGTGAAGATCACGACAAGCACCAAAACCCAACACGGAGAAAAACCAAATAAGAACCAAGAAAGATGATATGCCAAGCATGCAAAGGTTTGAGCTCTCCACAAAGATGCGATCAAGTTACTCACTCGAGAGCCCCTCTTGATAGTACGCCTATCTATGCTATAGCCCTATCAAGATCATACCTTTGTCTTGAGCATTCCACTTGAGCTAGATGATGACGATCTTGGTCTCTCCAAGTGGACCACCTTTCTTGATTGCGCTTGCTAGCACATGCTTGATGAAGACTTCTCCAAATGCTCCCCCATACTCCATTATGGGATGGCCTCGCTAAGCTTCGTCTTCATGTCTCCTTTGCAAGCTTCAATCAAAAGATATCTTCCGAGATGCATCGTATTGAACTTGCACTTCATCTTCTTCTCTTGATATGTATGATGGCTTGGGGGGGGTAAACATGATTGTTCACTCAATCTTCTATTCCAAGCCATACTTGAAGTGAGCTCAACTCTACACATGACCATTCTTCATATAAACCCTTGAATAGAGCATTGGTCATTATGTCATCTTGAAGAGTCCAACACATGAACTCCTATAATTTCCCATGGACAAGATCTATAAGAATATCTCAATGTAAACATTAGTCCATAAGGATCGTCATTAATTACCAAAACCATGCATGGGGACAACCATGCACTTTCAATAATTAATACAACAGTTCCCTAATTTACTCTCCACGAGTACGATATTTGCTTGTTGAAGTCAACAAAATGAAAACTAGATAAAACCAGAAAACCACACACAAACAACATGCATATAAACAAGACACACAAGGTATTTCTAGGTACAACAAACATCTACTAAACGCGGTAGTTGGGTGTCCTAACAAAACAGATGCACCTATTGTGGTCAACTTCCTAAAGGTTAGGTCAAACTCCTACAGGTGTGCCTTCCTTGTACTTCAGAGACTCCTGCAGATTCTTAGAGTTGAAGTCTTGACGGTGAGACTGCTTCGGCCAAACGGTTTGCAGAGTAGTTGTGGTCATCATATAATCCATCCCCTTGATGTGGTATGTTGAGACCCTTAGATTGAACTTCTTCTTCAGGGTACTCGCTACTTAGGTCTCACTTGGATTCGTCGTCCAGTCTAAACAAGTTTTGAATAGGTCAAGGTTGTAGAGAAAATTCTTTTAAAATACCTGAAATTGGAAAGGTAAGATTAAGATATTTTTGAGAGTAGGTGAGGAGTGGAAACCATACTAGGCTTACCTAGAAGAAAATAGGGTTCTGTAGAAATAGGTTCTAGTAAAAATATTTTCTTCCTAAGCTAACGACCATGCAAACTAAGGTCTCCTAAGGTCAACGATGGCTCTGATACCAAGTCTGTAAGGACCCCTCGAACCACAGTCCGAGATTTCCACGTTATGTAAAAGATCACGATCCCAATGATCAGTGCATCGCAATCACATGACCAACATGGTACCAAAGAGTTACATCATTCAAGTCATACGAACAAAAATCTTACAACACAAAGTGGTCACATGACCAAGTCTGCAAATCATCGTCACGCAGGACGGAATTAACTACGATACAGCGGAAGCTCGTGACTAGCGTTGACCCTCGTCACCACCAGACGCAATCCCACAAGTGAAGTTGACCGGTGACAGCTAGGTAGCGTGGTCGTCGGTATCCTCCTCCTCCTCAGCGTACGCTTCTTCATTGTAATCTGGACATTTGAATATCCAGGGACATAGCCAAATGAGTACAATTACGTACTCACAAGACCACCTCTAGGCTTAAGTTTTCATGGTAATGCAATAAAAGTGTAACGTCCCAAATTTTGGAAACAAGAAAAACTTAGTTATAGAAGACCCAAAATTTAGGACCGTCAAAAACTTTTTGAAATGTCTTGTTAATGGATGTGTTTTACTCTTGTTTACTCTGTTTGCCATGTTGTGGTTTGTGTTTATGTGAATGACCTCTCTTGTTATGAACCTCGAAACTCAACCTAGTTATAATATAACCCTTGTGATCAATATTAAGACAAGTAAAATGATTCCTATATCTCCTCCCATCATATTTTTAATAAACTCTATTTACTATGATGTTTTGATTGTAGCAACTACCCAAAGACCAATTATTTGAGAAAATAAAAGTATTTCCAAAACTACATGTTTGCAGAATTACAAAGGATCATATAGTGGGTCCTGATATATTTTGAGTTTAATATGTTGCTAGTATTTGCAACTCTTATTTAAAAACTCTTATTTCTTTGGAAACTATTTCTAAGAAGTGGTTTAACCCTCTTTCTTCAAAATCATGTCATAATCATATTGATCACCACCTCCCAAATATATTGGTTTATTCTTAAAAGTGTGGTTAGTTATCCAATTGTTTGTGAGCCTGATCTTTTGGACATGTGCTTAATTTGTTTTCCTGGAGTGTGTATTTCTTTGAGTGTCATGTGGTTTTGTTTGTATAAAGTTTATGATTATTGTTTGAATTGGAGTCTTAGACATTTCTTTGATGGTTTTGCATGCTTGTAACTTGTTACCTTCTTATTAGGATTTTTGGTCAAAAATATTTTCAATAAGTAAATTTATAATATTGAAAAGCTATCTTAACTAATGTTAACTTTTAGCATTTCTAGAGCATGACAACTAGAGTTTATTTTGTTCAAAGTGGAAATGCAACTCACCTAATCTCATCCTTATCATCTCTACTAATCATAATTGACCTTATTTAAAATATTCAAAAAAAATTGGTCATCAATTCATGCTTGTTTTCAGTGCTACTTTATAAGGTGACCATTTGTGTTTGTATAAGATAGCATTTTGCCTTTTTCCTATTTAGCAATTCAGACCACCTTTGGTAAATGCACCTGCACCACTCACCTCTCCAACACATATGATAACTCTAGAATTTATTTTGGACTTGTGTTGTGCTTCTGGTTGACTTGTGTTTAGGGTTGATCTGGGCATCGAAATGTTTCTGTCACATGTCCCGAAAACCTAGTTACACCCCCTCTCCCCCAAACCTTGCTTTGGACATGCCCAGCACCCTCACACACCTCTGGAGACCATTAGCCACGTCCCTGTACAACCCTAGCCCTGAATCTCTTTTGTCTTTTTCTCTGCGGCATTAGATCGAGCACCAGGCGTGCAGGTTTCATCATTTCATTTATTCCACCCCCTCCAACGGTGTTGCGACGATAGCTTGCTTCCAAGCCGAGCATCAGCGACTGCAGACGCTCCTCCACCGCCTCCTTCGGCCAATCCCGAGCCCTTGCCCCCACACACCCCTGCCCTTGCCCGTGATGCCCAGAACCGGTCACCCTCACTTGTTTAAGCAGCCGAGACTCCCTGAGCCCCTCTCGCCTTGCCATTCATCCTCCCCTCACTCCACTCTCCCACCCCGAGCTAGGCCTCTCGAGCTCTCCCTCTCTCCTGCACTGGAACGCGAGAAGACTATCGCCCGGGGGTCCGCAAACTCCGAGCAAGATCCCCACCATTGTCGTGCCTCTCTGTTTCCCCTCTCTGCACCACCTCGTTTCCCTTCCCTTGGGCTCCCTCTCAGACATCGTCGTTCGTTTTCAGGTGCACCGGAGCTGCCGGAGGCGTGGCGTGGCCGTGACGGACGTCGTCGATCGCGCCGTCATTCGGGAGCCCTCCCACTCGAACTGCAGCTACCACTGACCACCCCGAGCCTCCACACTGCTACCACGCCCCTCCCTCGCCCTAGCATCCCCTCGGTGAGCCACCTACAGCCATGGTCGAGTTTCTGCCTTTTTTTTCAGGTTTTGCATGTCCTGAGGTTGAAGATGAACAGCAGCCGTCGATCTGCAAATCAACGGTTCCCTTTTCAGCAACCGAGATCTAATCCTAGTCCTTAGATCTGGATCTGAGGGTGGCATACCCCTTCGTGTCACTGCGCAGCGCACTAGCCCGGCCCAGCTTGCGTGGCTCGGCTCGACGCCGGATCTGGCCCGACTAGCATTTTTTTTAGTCAATTTTTTTCCTGTTTAAATTCCAGACAAGTACTATCCTAGCTTTTATTTATTTGTGGGAGATCTACTCATCCAAATAGGTTGATTCAAATTTTGTAGCATGCGTACGAGTTTTCTTAACCATGTGGAACTTGCCGTTTTCAATAATATGTTTTTATGAGTGTGCCAGATCTAATCTTGTAAAAAGTATACTTTCCACCATTTATTTAATTGTGAGAGTTCTATAAATCCAAAATTTTCAAACTCTCTGTAAAGCTTAGGAAAATACCTACCTAGATCTATAATCCATGCAGGAGATTTGTTAAACTAAAGTTCTATTAAGTTTAAGGTTGACACCAGTAGGATTTTGATGATTTTTAATTCAATATTAAAAATACTTTTTGGAGTAAATCCAATTGATTTGGTTAGATATGATTAGTAGCTATAATGTCCTAGCTTGGTAGGATTTTACAACCTATATTGTGTGCTTTATGAATTATTTTCTAAAACAGTGGGTTATTACACTTTAAAATGGAGACTCTTATTTTCTGTTAATTGCTTGTGTCTAGTTTAAATTGTTTATGCTAGATATGTGTGTTTAAATGGCTTAGGAGTATTTTTGTTAGATGCTTTGGTGTTTTCCTTAACATGCAGAGTTGGATTTATGACAAAAGTATTCATATTTTGTGCTTCACACTATTAGTGGTAAAATGCTTGTTTTCCACTAAAACTTTTATAGATAGAGCTAGGAGTGTCCAAATGAAATAAATACAATTTCTACAGAAAGCCTAAGTCAGTACCTATCCATAGACATTAACTTTGCATGCATGAGATTCCTAAATCAGTAACTACAATCTTTTTGGTTTTGAGACCAGTAGCATTTGGGTGATTTTTAATTCCTGTTTTGTAATCTATTTTGATGCAAATCCAATTTTCCTAGGTTCCAGTAGGTACTAGGCATGCTGTGGTAGAAGGGTTTAATTTGCTGAACATTATCTTGATAGTTATGCATTTTCTCCCTAAAACAGCAACTTGCTCACTAAAAATAACCTTAAGTTATTTTCCTGTTTTTAGTTAATGTATTTTGTGTGTATGTCTTAATCCACTTAGATTCCAGTAGTTTAACTAAACCATGATAACTTAATTTGAAACCTTTAATAGAGTTGTAATGCTTTGCTTGTTTGTATTTAGCATAATACACTCTGTACTCTAAAAATGTCATCAAGTATTTTTATATGCTTTGTATGTGATTGTGTTTAGGTGTAAGATTTTATCCAGTAGTTGCTTGTGTTTTGTGATGCTTGTTGCATGCTTTAAATACTTTAAACTTTTGTCAACATGCCCCTTTGAGGTATTCTATTAAATAACTCACCTGCATCCTTTTAGCTCTTTATCAACAACTTGTGTGAGCAGTTGTGTTAAACTTTATTGGTTGATTAACTACTTATTAGTATGTATTCCTAGAGCTAGTAACATGCTTGCATGTGAGTGTACTTAATGCTAGTGATAATGCTTGCTTATTAAGATACTTTTGTCTGAAGTACTTCCTGAAACTAATAAGATACTTTTGTCTGATGTATTTCCTGAACTAGAGTAGCACTCCATGTTTAATGACCTAGCCACCCTAAGGAGAGTTTTACCTTAGTGGGTAGTCAATCTACCTATTTCGCAACTAGGGTTGTTGGGTATATTTTCTTAAGCGTGTTTGTTGTTTGTCTTAGCTACGTGGACCTGTTGCTTGTTGTTGTTTAACTAAGTGAATTGCTTGCTTTGATTGTTAGCATAGTGTCTTGTGCAATGCTTGCTGTTTGTTATGTCCTTCTGGCTTTGTCTTGTATTTTGAGTGTTGTTCTTTTTCCTTGTTTACGACGTTAGATACGATCGGGAAGGAACTGGAAGTGAGAAGTGAACCTGAGGAACACAAAGATCAAGACCAGGGACATATTACTGAGCCAGGCAAGCCACCTCACCACTATGAATCCCATTAAGCATGTTTTGTTTTTCAAAATAAAATAATGCATGTTTTACCTCTTTTGTGGTACTTTGCCACCCAAAACTATCTTACAAAATATTGTTTGGCCAAAGTTATATACTAGATTATAATAGGTGTTGTAAAAATAAGTATTCACTTTATGAGCCTTGTTGTTAAAGGCGCTATAAAGAAAATCATATTTTTCTTTAGTAGTATATCCTTATGTTCTTACCTCAAAATTTTAGGATGGGAGCCTGTTTTGGATTTAAAAAAAATGTTTTCGGAGAAAACCCGAGTTGCTGGAGGCAATCGGCGAGAAAGAGATGTTTTATGAAAACCCGAGATGCTGGGAGCATTCGGAGATGGTTGTGAAAACCCGAGCTGCTGGGAGCAGTCGGAGATGGAGGTTTAATTTCGAAGTCCCTGCTGCCGCCCGAACAATTAACCCGTGCAACCACATTACCTGATATGGGTAGGGCTTAGCCGGAAGCTTGTCTATTTTAGTATGGAGGATTAAGACTCAGACGTCTAGGTTCGAACGACAAAGTATTCGTTATCTCGCAGGGATTAATTCTGGGTATCCTCGGTCCACGAATTAGTCCTTGATCGGAGAGGATGTCTCGATCATGTCTGGTGAGATCTCGAACCGCTAGGGTAACACACTTAAGTGGAGTCGAAATATTTACCGGAAGAGAAATTAAGAAAAGAGAGCACCGGGAACGTCCCGGGAAAGATCCGATGGAGATCGGGCAGCGACGAAATAGTTTTCGGAGCCGGAATAAATTATATAATATGTATTTAATATTAATTAATGTAATTAATAGTTAAATATATTTTTATTTAATTTTTCCTGAATTTTTAAAGGCAAAATACCTTAAATGGGTCTTCCGGTGGAAAGAAGGCCCATGAAGGGGGGAAGGTTCCCCCCAAGGGAGGAAGGGGAGTTCGGCCGGCCCTACCTAGGCCGGCGCACCAAGGAGGGGGGCGGGTGTGGGAGTTTAGTCCCACACCGCCCGGCTGGCAAGGTTGGCTGCTCCCTTCTCCCTTTATATAGAGGTGCACCCCTGGCCTTTAAAGACACACCAATTCCTCTCTCTCTTTCTCCTTGATCCCGTGATTCCCTTGTTGGAGTTGCGCCGAGGAAAAGTTCTCTCCACCATACGCACACCGCCGTGCTGCTGGTCTCCCGGTCCCAGTCTTCCGCTGCTTCGTCCCTGGATCGGAGCCCGGAGTTCGTCGGCTTCACCGTACGTGTGTAAGGCCCTGCGAGGTGCCACGCTAGTGGTGCTTGTTGGGGGGATCATAACCCGGTAGGTCCACCGACCTAGAAGACAAGCCGGCCTGGTAAGAACCAGGACCGGGTCAAGCATGAAGATATGGGCCGGGTCTCATGTAAGCCGGTGCGCCACCTGTGTCTTGGCCCGCAAGTCAATAAGGATCTAGAAGACTAGAGACCAAGTACAAGACGGAGTCCCGATAAGGAAGGCGAAGACTTAAAGGACTTAGAGTAGAGTCCGGGTGCGATTGTAACCCGGATCCCGCTTGTACGCCCAGCGAGACCCGCCGCCTTTATAAGGGGGTCTCCTGGTTCCTAGAAGGATAAGCTTTACCAGATCGCGAGTACCACCATTGTAATCTCGAGACCCGGAAGCTAAGGTGCCGAGTCCTCGAAACCCATATCAATAAAGCATTAGCAGGAAGTAGGTCTTTACCTCAAGACGAGGGGCCGAACTTGGGTAAACCCTTGTTTCCCCACGCCACGCTAGACAAGCTCCCGATGTCAGAAGTCGCTATGTCCCCATACTCAAGTTTCCACCCGGAAACATCTGCCTTGACAATCCCACGACAGTCCTGGAGGTCTGCTTCCTCTACACCACCTCGAGGTCTTCGTCGGCTTCATCGACAACGCTTGTGCGGGAGCGTAATCCCCGCTTTTCGGTCTACAAGGGTATGTATACCGATCTCCTCCGTATTACTATATCTGCATAGTATAGATCCTGGCTAGTTTTTGGTTATCGCTGTTAGGAATTTTTTTGTTTTCTGCCTGCGATCCCCTTCAGTGGTATCAGAGCCGATCTATGCGTAGATATAGCTGTACGCTAGTTGCACCCGTATTTATCACGGGGACATCGTTCTTTTATTTGCTACCCTCTCGCGTGCACTTGCAATGTCGGCAGCATTGAGTTGATGAAGCGGCCCGGACCGACTTTACGCGTACGCTTACGCGAGACTGGTTCCACTACTGACATACGACTGGTACCGTATATGTGGCTGGCGGGTGTCTGTCTCTCTCTTTTGTTGGCTTTGCATTTTGAATGGAGGGCCCGAAAGGGATGAATAAATATGCAATTATTTGATCGTTGTTGTGGTCATAAGTTCGTAGGTATGAAGCGGTTGTATTTACGGCAGCCCCAAGCCACGTAAAATACGCAAAAGATAAAGTAGAATGCGTCTAACTTTATTTTGCAGGGGCAATGTGATATGGTCAAGGTAGGTTTATTAAATTGTTTATAAACTGTGGGCGCGAAGGAGACCATCGGCGCAAGGACCATGTCACGTCGCATTACATATTGATGTTTTGAGTGCATCTTATATTGTGTGTATATATATATTTTTATATTAGTTACACGGCGGTGGTAATATAAGATGATCCCTCCAAAATACCATTAGTTTTGTCCCTTCGACGTGCACCACCAAGAAAGTTCTACGTTATGAGGCAGGTCGTGACGATCGGGTGTCAGACATATCGTCATTCGCATACAGTGGGTGTAAGACATGTTTGCACAAGCGTATACGTTGAAGGTTATTATGGCGAGCCTAGCATGTACAGACATGGCCTCGGAACACGGTGACCGAAAGGTCGAGCATGAGTCACAGAGTTGTTGTGATTGACATTTCGATGTCTACCTTTGAAGTTGTGTTGCCGGCTCTGACGATGAGGGGTTGCACAATGGATTAGGGTCGTGTGATCACTAAAACGATTAGAGTGATATTCGTTTTGAGTGGGAGTTCTTATAGTTATTTTCTAAAAACTTGAACTCAAAATTTTATGAACAAAGTCTTATGTTTTGCAAATTCCATTGTAGATGTCTCATCCCACCTTTAACCTAGGCCTGTTCCTTGAGAAAGAAAAGCTTAAGACCAATGGGTCAAACTTCATATCCTGGTTCCCTGATTTGAAGTCCCTTCTGAATACCCACAAGGTGGCTTACATCCTTGAAGCCCCCTTAGGTGATCAGCCAGCAAACACCACCTCAGAAATTGTTAGGATCGTCCACGAGTTTAAGGCGGAGATTTCCTCTTTTGTCCAGAGTGGCATGCTCTTTGCCATGGAGTCTGACCTGCAAAACCATTTTGAGAACAAGAGTGCTTATGAGGTAATCACTGAACTCAAGGTAGTTTTTGCACCACAAGTCATGGATGAGAGGTTTGAAGCTACCAAGCTTTTCTTCTCAGCCCAGATGGAAGAGCACGGCAACATAAGCGAGCACTTAGCCAATATGTTTGGCAGTGTTCACCTTTTGTCATGGCGATACTTAGCGTGTCCGAGACTCGTTCATAGATATCACGATACCTAGCTTGATCTCGTTACCGACAACACTATCTTCTACTCGTCCATGATATTATGTCCTCGTGACCTAGTCACACGCTTGCAAGCTCATTTGACATAATCTCACCGAGTGGGCCCTAGAGTATCTATCCTGCTATGCGGACTGGCAAATCCCGCTCTTGATCCCTCGTCTCAACATACTCCCTTCCGATACCCGAGAGGGACACCTTTATTGTCACACTATTAAGATATGACGTTTGATGCAATCAAAGTATCTTTCAGGAATAGCAATAAGAGTTGATCTCACGGTCAAAGGCGTAATGACTACGTCCTATAAATATTGGGTATGTCCATCACATCGTTCTACCAACGATATGACTCCATTGTCAAATTGACACCATGTCACATGATCGGGAAACCTCGATCATCGATTGCACAATGAACTAGTCACGTAGAGGCTACTAGGGACCTGGTTGTTTTACGTATCACACGTGTATTAATGTTTCCGCTTAATACAGTTATATCATGACACAAAAACGTATTATGAACAAATGAGATATGATAAATAAAACACTTTATTAATTTCCTCTAGGGCATATCTCCTTCAGTCAATCTCCAATGTCTCGCATCCAGGTACAATTTCATCCACCCCGACATGAGCATACCCAGTTGGAACCTCGCGGCAATGCCAACGCACTTCAGGATCAACTTTTAAAGCAAAGCCGACGGCCACCTTCGCGGATATGTTCTTCATTGGCAGGTGAAGCTCACAATCAGTCTTATCTTCGATATTATCCACGGGGTAGCGATCCATCGGTGACGCATCGACTTCTCCATCATCGTCATGCAACCCCGTGGAAGCCACACTGCTTATCCGGTTAGATGGGCCGTCGGCTGCAGGATCTATATAAATCTGATCGCCCTCTGTACGGCTTGAAAATTGCTCCTACATCTTCGTATACATCTCAAAGAGCAGCTCGTTCCTTTCTTCCACCTTATTCAGCCGGTCTGCCGCCTGCTGCTCCTTCCTCTTCGTTGCTCTCGCTCGGCTTCTATAAGTCTTATAGTCCTCATGAAACCCCATCTTCCAAGGAACACCTCCATAGCCTCGTGTTCGTCCTCCCTTCTCAGGATTTCCGAGTGCCTTTGTCAGCTCGTCGTACTCTCTATCCGGAATGAACGTTCCCACCTCCACCTCGGCTACTGCTTTTTTAAGATCAGCGAAGGGAGTCAACACTGCTTTCTTCGTCGGATCACGAAGAACCAACTCCCATGTTTCCTTCTCCAACGTCATACCATGCGCCATTAGGAAATTTCCTGCTCTCTCGGGCACTTTCTCCGTAGCTGGAGTTAGACCTTTTGCCTTAATTTCAGCCTTAACTTTATCCCACTTAGGCACGGCAGTCCTGTAGCCACCTGGCCCCAAATTATGATGGTATACCTTTTTCTTGGCATTATCCGCATTCTTTTTCGACCTATCAAGAGCTTCTTCCGATTCCTTGGACGTCTTGAAATCATCCCAGTGAGCACGTAACCTCTCTTCTGTTTCCTTAAACTTCGGAGTAATTTTCCCACTCTTGACATACTTCGCCCACAATTTTTTCTTGTGGTTCTGGAATTGTTTGGCCATCTTCTTCAGGATCCACACCTTGACTTTGGCCTTCAAGGCCGTTGTTTGCTCCTCGGTGTCCATCTTTGGCAGAGTGAAATGTGATATCAGCTTGTCCCAAATAGAATTTTTTAATTCGTTAGAGACAAAACTTATTCCATCAGCTGTTGGCTTCTTCCATTCTCGACAGGTGATCGGGATCATGTCCCTAACAAGAACTCCTGCTTGATTAGTAAATGCTGTCACGCTGTTTTTGTGCTCCAAAGGTTCCCCATCGGCACTGACTATGTCAATAATCATATGTGTCTTCTCGTCCCACTTTTTGGTCGGGCCCCGTAACCTTGAAGTGGAGGACTAAAAAAACATTCATTAAATATATGCTCATTGAATATATGCTCAGATACTGTGAGCCGTCATCTACCTGATGATCTTCTTGGCCTTCCCAATCATCTCTACCGTTCTGGTCCATAGCTTAACTATAAACAATAAAGATTAAAAGTAGTAGCAATAACAACAGAAGAGCAAGATTGAAAATACTAAAACAATATTTATACTAAAGCTATACTAGCAATACTAAACAATATTTATAGTAAGCTATACTAGCAATACTAAACAAGATTTATAGTAAGCTATACTAGCAATACTAAAACATTATTTATACTAAAGCTATACGAGCAATACTAAAATAATATTTATACTAAGCTATACTAGCAATACTAAAACAATATTTATACTAAGCTATACTAGCAATACTAAAACAATATTTATACTCAAGCTATATTATACAAATACTAAATACTAAACCTAATTGGGACTAAATTGAAGAAATTAGTCCTAATTGCTAAATTTACCACCTTTCCTAACACATCACTATGTCCATTTAACTAAAATTCAACCTAAAGCAACTAATTCAACCTAATCAACTAAAATTCAACCTAATTAAACAAGTAAAATTTAACCTAATCAACTAAAATTCAACCTAATGAACTAAAATTCAACCTAACAACTAACTCAACGTGCTCACCGTGGGGGGCTCGGTGTTCGCCGGTGAGGGAGCTACGTCGAGCGGCGAGCTCGGTGGCGGCGGTGAGGGAGAGAAAGAGCGGGCGCGGCGGCCTCCTCGACAACGGTGAGGAAGAGCGGGGCGCGGCGGCGGCAGCGGCTCCTCGTGCGGCAGCGGACGGCGAAGGGAGCAGACGGCGGCGAGCTCGGCAACGGCGACGCAAGAATCTGGCAGCCTGGCGACGTCGAGAGTCTCCTTAGCACTAGGTCCCGGTTGGTGGCTCCAACCGGGATCTGAATCTGGGTATTTATACCCCAGGACCTTTAGTCGCGGTTCGTGGCTCGCACCGCGACTAAAGGGGGGACTATAGTCGGGGTTGGAGGATCAAACCGCGACTCAGTGAGTTTTTCGACCGCGCCTAGTGCTACCCCTTTAGTCGCGGTTCGTAGCACCAACCGCGACCTAAGGTGTGTTTTTTGCGCCAAAACTCAATTTGTTTTTCATTTTGCACTTTCAAATGAGTTTGAATATACATTTGAATAATTCTGAATATATATTTGGATTCTGACAAAACTTTCAACATGAAAAGTATTTGAATTTGAATAACTAATATAAAACTATTTTCTATTTTCTATAGTAATTATTGTAAGTAATATAAAACTATTTTCTATTTGTAGAATTTTTGTATATTTTTGATTCTGACAAAACTTTCAGCATGAAAACTATTTGAATAACTAATATAAACTATTTTCTATTTTCTATAATAATTATTGTAACTAATATAAAACTATTTTCTATTTGTAGAACTTTTGTATATTTTGGAATTTGACAAAACTTTCAATATGAAATGTGTTTGAATTTGACTAACTAATTTAAAACTATTTTCTATTTTCTATAATAATTATTGTAACTATTTTAAAAACTGTTTGGATAAGAATTTAAAGAACTTTTGTATATTTTGGAATTTGACAAAACTTTCAATATGAAATGTGTTTGAATTTGACTAACTATCTATTTTCTATAATAATTGTTGTAACTATTTTAAAAACAGTTTGGATATGAATCTGAAGAACTTTTGTATATTTTGGAATTTGACAAAACTTTCAATATGAAATGTGTTTGAATTTGACTAACTAATATAAAACTATTTTCTTTTAAAAAAAATAAAGGGGTGTTTTTGCGCCAAAACTCTAAATTTTCATTTTGCAAATTTCAAATGGGTTTGAATATACATTTGAATAACTTCTGAATATATCTTTGAATATACGAGGAAATATTTAATAATTCATTTTTCTGTTATTTGTAAAGAAAATCATATTTATTTGGAAATATTCATATGTTCAAACCGAACCGATAGGAATCCACATATTTCGAATACATAAACCGAATTGAACGAATAATCTATATAAATAAAATATTCTTTTCCTTTAATCCATATAATCGAAATCCATCTAAATATTGTTTTCATAAAATCTTTTGCATAAAATATTCACGCAATTAAGTAATAATAATAATTCGAATACATAAATCGAATTGACCGAAGCCGGACCGATTAAGTAATAATATTAATTCGAATACATAAATCGAATTGACCGAAACCGATAGGAATAATAATAATAATAATTCGAATACATGAGATCGATCGAACACACAACGGTCTACTAATCATATCAATCGACATTGGTATTAATACCACTTCCGTGCAATCTCGAAGCCGAGGCGAGCGTCCAGAGCGGCATACACGACTTTCTCGTGGCTCAATGGAACCTTGCCCCATCCAGAAATTAGGTCTTCTTCTTTTTCTTCGTTGTCGTCCTTGTCCTCCTTCTTTTTCTTATTCTCAAGTTTTGTCCCGAGGATAGCATTGGAGAGAGCATACAGGCTTGGAGTAGGATTGCCGGTTGGGTTCCGGCTATCCCTCTGGAGGTCGACCGCTGACGGTATTGTTATTCCGTAGTAGCGCAGCATCCGCACGTCATTGTGGATAGCCACGCCGAAGAAGTTGATGGTCTTGTCACCTTAGAAATCGACGAGTAGCTTCGGCACCCGATCAGCCCTGCAAATTTGGAAAACAAGAGTCTCGGACGCCACCGAGAGTTGAATGACGGCGGCGCGCTGCCTATCCTCGAGTGCAAGATTCTTCTGGCGACCCGGGAGTGGGTCGGTGAACTCGGAGTCGAGTCCAACCCTCTTGATCGGTGCGGCGTCGAGATACTCCTTCTTCACTTAGTGGATCCACCACTCCACGTGTGATGCACGGAGGGTGACCCATACTTTGAAGTGCATGTCTTCTTTGGCGAAGAAGTACAACCGAGACGGAGTGACACGCCCGAGTGGCTCCATTGGAATAGAAGAGAGCAAGGATGGAGAGGGAGATTATGTGTGTGATTAGGCATGGATTACTTTAGCTTTTATAGCTAGCCGGAGAGGGAGGCCGGCGGCCAGCGAGCAGCGAGGCCGGCGGGCGTAAGGGCAAGGCCCTCGAAGCCGGGTTGTCGTCCGTATGAGGCAATACACATGCGGAGGGACCCACAGCCGGACGATTACGTTGGGTCCCCTGCCGTGGCAGTGTGGCGTCCCAAGAGAGACCAGGGGTCTAGTGGAGCACACGGTGCCGGGGGGAATAAACCTATCGGGAGTCCTCTTTACAAGGGCAGACATAGTGGAAAGCTTTGATCGTGTTATCCGGACCCCCGCATACGGTCGTATGACGGGCCGTGGCAGACACGGTGGAATGACCGTTTGGTGTGGATAAAGTGCGCAACCTCTGCAGAGTGTACATCTATTCGAATAGCCGTGTCCGTGGTCATGGACGGTTGCAAAGGCCACACTGGGCGCCTGGGGAAAGAAGATGCTTTTCAAGAAAAGTGTTTTGATGAAACAAGAAGGTACCTAGGAGGTACAAGAGTTGAGTGAGGATGTTTGGTCTCGGAGAGACAATCAGTCCGATCTCAAGGAAGGAAAAAGGGGTATCCCCATCCTAGTGTTTTTGAAAAATCTTACAAAAGAGTTTTCAAATCGTGGTAATAGTACATGCTATTTCTACAAGAGAGATTCGTATCTCTACATGTTTTCTTCAACAAAGATACAGAGATGTCGCGATCTCTATATCGAAAGCATCTTTGCGAAAACTAAGCCCTATAGTTGTATTTAGCGGCTACCCTAGTTTTCGAAAATCTTTTCAATGCATTACCATGAAAACTTAAGCCTTGAGGTGGTTTTGCGAGTACGTAAATGTACTCATATGGCTGTGTCCCTGGATATTCAAACGTCCAGATTACAACGAGGAGATATACGAAGAGGAGGAGGAGTACGCCGACGACTACGCCAACTGAGTGTCACCGGTCAACTGCTCTGTGGGAATGCGTCTGGTTGTGACGAGGGCCGACGCTAGCCGCAAGCTTCCGCTATATCGTAGTTAATTCCGTCCTGTGTGACGATGATTGCAGACTTGGTCATGTCACCACCTATTTATATAAGTCTTGTACTATTCGATTTGAATGATGTAACTTTGTATACCATGTTGGTTATGTGATCACGATGCACTGATCATTGGGATCGTGATCTGTTTACATAACGGGGACATCTCAGATTTCGGTCTGAGGGGTCCTTACAGACTTGGTATCAGAGCCATCGTTGACCTTAGGAGACCTTAGTTAGCATGGTCGTTAGCTTAGGAAGGAAATATTTTTGCTAAAACCCTATTTCTTAAAAATATATTTCTATCTAGGAAGTTCTAGTATGGCTTCCACTCCTCACCTATTCTACAAAATATCTTTATCTTACCTGTCTAATTTCAAGTATTTCGAAAGAGTTTTTCACTATTATCTTGTCCATATTCAAAACTTGTATAGGCTTGACAATGAACCCAAATGAGAACTAAATAGCTAGTACCGAGAAGGTGAAGTTCAGTCTCAAGATCTAAACATACGAGATCAAGGTGGTCGTCAAGTGAAGAAGCAAGCTACACAGCAACCCTTGCTTGCTTAAGCAGTCTCACTGTCAAGACTTCAACCCCAACGATGGTACTCCAATTGCAATTTCAACAGTCTCAAGCTGTCCAGCAGGATTCCAAGGCGATGAAATGAAGACTTCAACAACCATGAGACACCAAAACCCTTAGGATAAAGTAGGATATGACCCTTAGTTGGATTACCCGACTATCACGATTGTGGAGTGCCCTTTTTGGGTACTATAGGTGTCTTGTGTGCTCTTTTGCTGGTATGCATTTTGCTTGCGTGTGCCTTGTTTGTGTGCTTGTTGTTGGTGTGTTGTTTTTCTAGTATGTTTCACAAACACGCCTTGTCGGCAACACTTATTAAACACATACCTTCCTTTTGTTTAAAGATCTTTATGCCTCTGCATGAAAAACCTTTTTAGCCTTTTTGGTATAGTTGCACCCTGATGCACTTATAAAACTTGTTTTGGAAACCTCTCTAAAATGTTTTCCCTCTGACCAAAACTTTAACAAGTAGAAGCTATTAACTGCACCTGATACAGAAGAGCACCCGGAGAACGCCCATTCCCGTGATGTGACGAGCCTTGTCTAGTTTAAATAACTTTTTGAATTACAAGTATACCATCACTAACTTAACGTATCTAACTTTAGAATAACATCTATCACCAAGTTGTCGTGTTGCTAATCAACTAACATACTCAAGGCCTACAAACCAAGCCTAGAAAAGAAGTGCCAACAGAAGTCTCAGTTACAGATGGCAACACGAAGGACTCAAAGATCGGCAAGAGCCACTACTTTCTGAAGTTTTGTGAAGCCCTCAAGCCGTGTTATACAAAGGAGTTCGACATCGGCAACAACAAAGACAACCAACACTGAAGATCGTCTACCTGGAGAGGTACCACGAAGCTAGTGTCAATAGTGCCTTCTATGCGCCAACCTTATTAACTCATCTGACCCCGACTGGAGTGGTATAGAAAGAAGTACTTACCTTTTGGGCTAACTTAGATCCGATTGACCTCCGAAGACTTTTGCGAAGCGTCATGAAGTCCAATAACCAAAGAAGTCTTCATCAACACCCTTCGGCGGCTAAACCGAAGATGGACACGACGAAAGTCATGATATCCAACAAGACGCCAAGTACGACGAAAAGCCCGAAGACTGTTGCAGCTGACGATAACTACCACCAAGCAAGTTTAGACGCTTCTAGTAGCTCAAAGCACCCCTTTGACTTTTGAAGAAAAGCCGGAGAGAGTCAAGTCTACGGACCTGACACCCCTGTGAGGCTTGAAAACTGTTAGCGTGTGTTTAACTTCTAACCCCTCGAAGTGACAACAACAGTACAAGTATCTGCATCCACCCCAAGCACGGAGGAGCTACGACCAAGATGAAGATCGTCACGATAACCAAGACCAACAACACCTTGAAGCCGACAGCAACTTTTACCATCAACATCAACCCTTCAAGGCCCCTTTTTAAGGGGGGAAGACAGATGCTAACTTTATTAGGGAGTTTTCACAAATTTGTTCTTGCGCCCCAACCCTGGAGTATTTGAAGTCAAGTCAACAAGAAACCTACATTAGCATCGACCAACATGTCAACCTCTTCAGCAAGGACCCATGTCTTCCAGAAGAAATCAGACGCCGCATCGACAAGGAATTCTCAGTCGAGAAGCAACAACCTCGGAAGATGAAGGAGCATCAAACCCCTTAACCTTGCACTCTCTTAGTACCCGCTTAGGAATCTCGGGACGAGATTCTTTTAAGGGGGGAAGGTCTGTAACGTCCCAAATTTTGGAAACAAGAAAAACTTAGTTATAGAAGACCCAAAATTTAGGACCGTCAAAAACTTTTTGAAATGTCTTGTTAATGGATGTGTTTTACTCTTGTTTACTCTGTTTGCCATGTTGTGGTTTGTGTTTATGTGAATGACCTCTCTTGTTATGAACCTCGAAACTCAACCTAGTTATAATATAACCCTTGTGATCAATATTAAGACAAGTAAAATGATTCCTATATCTCCTCCCATCATATTTTTAATAAACTCTATTTACTATGATGTTTTGATTGTAGCAACTACCCAAAGACCAATTATTTGAGAAAATAAAAGTATTTCCAAAACTACATGTTTGCAGAATTACAAAGGATCATATAGTGGGTCCTGATATATTTTGAGTTTAATATGTTGCTAGTATTTGCAACTCTTATTTAAAAACTCTTATTTCTTTGGAAACTATTTCCAAGAAGTGGTTTAACCCTCTTTCTTCAAAATCATGTCATAATCATATTGATCACCACCTCCCAAATATATTGGTTTATTCTTAAAAGTGTGGTTAGTTATCCAATTGTTTGTGAGCCTGATCTTTTGGACATGTGCTTAATTTGTTTTCCTGGAGTGTGTATTTCTTTGAGTGTCATGTGGTTTTGTTTGTATAAAGTTTATGATTATTGTTTGAATTGGAGTCTTAGATATTTATTTGATGGTTTTGCATGCTTGTAACTTGTTACCTTCTTATTAGGATTTTTGGTCAAAAATATTTTCAATAAGTAAATTTATAATATTGAAAAGCTATCTTAACTAATGTTAACTTTTAGCATTTCTAGAGCATGACAACTAGAGTTTATTTTGTTCAAAGTGGAAATGCAACTCACCTAATCTCATCCTTATCATCTCTACTAATCATAATTGACCTTATTTAAAATATTCAAAAAAAATTGATCATCAATTCATGCTTGTTTTCAGTGCTACTTTATAAGGTGACCATTTGTGTTTGTATAAGATAGCATTTTGCCTTTTTCCTATTTAGCAATTCAGACCACCTTTGGTAAATGTACCTGCACCACTCACCTCTCCAACACATATGATAACTCTAGAATTTATTTTGGACTTGTGTTGTGCTTCTGGTTGACTTGTGTTTAGGGTTGATCTGGGCATCGAAATGTTTCTGTCACATGTCCGGAAAACCTAGTTACACCCCCTCTCCCCCAAACCTTGCTTTGGACATGCCCAGCACCCTCACACACCTCTGGAGACCATTAGCCACGTCCCTGTACAACCCTAGCCCTGAATCTCTTTTGTCTTTTTCTCTGCGGCATTAGATCGAGCACCAGGCGTGCAGGTTTCATCATTTCATTTATTCCACCCCCTCCAACAGTGTTGCGACGATAGCTTGCTTCCAAGCCGAGCATCAGCGACTGCAGACGCTCCTCCACCGCCTCCTTCGGCCAATCCCGAGCCCTTGCCCCCACACACCCCTGCCCTTGCCCGTGACGCCCAGAACCGGTCACCCTCACTTGTTTTAGCAGCCGAGACTCCCTGAGCCCCTCTCGCCTTGCCATTCATCCTCCCCTCACTCCACTCTCCCACCCCGAGCTAGGCCTCTCGAGCTCTCCCTCTCTCCTGCACTGGAACGCGAGAAGACTATCGCCCGGGGGTCCGCAAACTCCGAGCAAGATCCCCACCATTGTCGTGCCTCTCTGTTTCCCCTCTCTGCACCACCTCGTTTCCCTTCCCTTGGGCTCCCTCTCAGACATCGTCGTTCGTTTTCAGGTGCACCGGAGCTGCCGGAGGCGTGGCGTGGCCGTGACGGACGTCGTCGATCGCGCCGTCATTCGGGAGCCCTCCCACTCGAACTGCAGCTACCACTGACCACCCCGAGCCTCCACACTGCTAGCACGCCCCTCCCTCGCCCTAGCATCCCCTCGGTGAGCCACCTACAGCCATGGTCGAGTTTCTGCCTTTTTTTCACGTTTTGCATGTCCTGAGGTTGAAGATGAACAGCAGTCGTTGATCTGCAAATCAACGGTTCCCTTTTGAGCAACCGAGATCTAATCCTAGTCCTTAGATCTGGATCTGAGGGTGGCATACCCCTTCGTGTCACTGCGCAGCGCACTAGCCCGGCCCAGCTTGCGTGGCTCGGCTCGACGCCGGATCTGGCCCGACTAGCATTTTTTTTAGTCAATTTTTTTCCTGTTTAAATTCCAGACAAGTACTATCCTAGCTTTTATTTATTTGTGGGAGATCTACTCATCCAAATAGGTTGATTCAAATTTTGTAGCATGCGTACGAGTTTTCTTAACCATGTGGAACTTGCCGTTTTCAATAATATGTTTTTATGAGTGTGCCAGATCAAATCTTGTAAAAAGTATACTTTCCACCATTTATTTAATTGTGAGAGTTCTATAAATCCAAAAATTTCAAACTCTCTGTAAAGCTTAGGAAAATACCTACCTAGATCTATAATCCATGCAGGAGATTTGTTAAACTAAAGTTCTATTAAGTTTAAGGTTGACACCAGTAGGATTTTGATGATTTTTAATTCAATATTAAAAATACTTTTTGGAGTAAATCCAATTGATTTGGTTAGATATGATTAGTAGCTATAATGTCCTAGCTTGGTAGGATTTTACAACCTATATTGTGTGCTTTATGAATTATTTTCTAAAACAGTGGGTTATTACACTTTAAAATGGAGACTCTTATTTTCTGTTAATTGCTTGTGTCTAGTTTAAATTGTTTATGCTAGATATGTGTGTTTAAATGGCTTAGGAGTATTTTTGTTAGATGCTTTGGTGTTTTCCTTAACATGCAGAGTTGGATTTATGACAAAAGTATTCATATTTTGTGCTTCACACTATTAGTGGTAAAATGCTTGTTTTCCACTAAAACTTTTATAGATAGAGCTAGGAGTGTCCAAATGAAATAAATACAATTTCTACAGAAAGCCTAAGTCAGTACCTATCCATAGACATTAACTTTGCATGCATGAGATTCCTAAATCAGTAACTACAATCTTTTTGGTTTTGAGACCAGTAGCATTTGGGTGATTTTTAATTCCTGTTTTGTAATCTATTTTGATGCAAATCCAATTTTCCTAGGTTCCAGTAGGTACTAGGCATGCTGTGGTAGAAGGGTTTAATTTGCTGAACATTATCTTGATAGTTATGCATTTTCTCCCTAAAACAGCAACTTGCTCACTAAAAATAACCTTAAGTTATTTTCCTGTTTTTAGTTAATGTATTTTGTGTGTATGTCTTAATCCACTTAGATTCCAGTAGTTTAACTAAACCATGATAACTTAATTTGAAACCTTTAATAGAGTTGTAATGCTTTGCTTGTTTGTATTTAGCATAATACACTCTGTACTCTAAAAATGTCATCAAGTATTTTTATATGCTTTGTATGTGATTGTGTTTAGGTGTTAGATTTTATCCAGTAGTTGCTTGTGTTTTGTGATGCTTGTTGCATGCTTTAAATACTTTAAACTTTTGTCAACATGCCCCTTTGAGGTATTCTATTAAATAACTCACCTGCATCCTTTTAGCTCTTTATCAACAACTTGTGTGAGCAGTTGTGTTAAACTTTATTGGTTGATTAACTACTTATTAGTATGTATTCCTAGAGCTAGTAACATGCTTGCATGTGAGTGTGCTTAATGCTAGTGATAATGCTTGCTTATTAAGATACTTTTGTCTGAAGTACTTCCTGAAACTAATAAGATACTTTTGTCTGATGTATTTCCTGAACTAGAGTAGCACTCCATGTTTAATGACCTAGCCACCCTAAGGAGAGTTTTACCTTAGTGGGTAGTCAATCTACCTATTTCGCAACTAGGGTTGTTGGGTATATTTTCTTAAGCGTGTTTGTTGTTTGTCTTAGCTACGTGGACCTGTTGCTTGTTGTTGTTTAACTAAGTGAATTGCTTGCTTTGATTGTTAGCATAGTGTCTTGTGCAATGCTTGCTGTTTGTTATGTCCTTCTGGCTTTGTCTTGTATTTTGAGTGTTGTTCTTTTTCCTTGTTTACGACATTAGATACGATCGGGAAGGAACTGGAAGTTAGAAGTGAACCTGAGGAACACAAAGATCAAGACCAGGGACATATTGCTGAGCCAGGCAAGCCACCTCACCACTATGAATCCCATTAAGCATGTTTTGTTTTTCAAAATAAAATAATGCATGTTTTACCTCTTTTGTGGTACTTTGCCACCCAAAACTATCTTACAAAATATTGTTTGGCCAAAGTTATATACTAGATTATAATAGGTGTTGTAAAAATAAGTATTCACTTTATGAGCCTTGTTGTTAAAGGCGCTATAAAGAAAATCATATTTTTCTTTAGTAGTATATCCTTATGTTCTTACCTCAAAATTTTAGGATGGGAGCCTGTTTTGGATTTAAAAAAAATGTTTTCGGAGAAAACCCGAGTTGCTGGAGGCAATCGGCGAGAAAGAGATGTTTTATGAAAACCCGAGATGCTGGGAGCATTCGGAGATGGTTGTGAAAACCCGAGCTGCTGGGAGCAGTCGGAGATGGAGGTTTAATTTCGAAGTCCCTGCTGCCGCCCGAACAATTAACCCGTGCAACCACATTACCTGATATGGGTAGGGCTTAGCCGGAAGCTTGTCTATTTTAGTATGGAG
Organism: Poa annua; assembly: GCA_026929855.1. NCBI lineage: Eukaryota > Viridiplantae > Streptophyta > Magnoliopsida > Poales > Poaceae > Poa > Poa annua. The sequence goes on from CM049434.1 coordinate 63,101,203, forward strand.
GATCTCACACTCTATAAGGGCAAGGCCCTCGAAGCCGGGTTGTCGTCCGTATGAGGCAATACACATGCGGAGGGACCCACAGCCGGACGATTACGTTGGGTCCCCTGCCGTGGCAGTGTGGCGTCCCAAGAGAGACCAGGGGTCTAGTGGAGCACACGGTGCCGGGGGGAATAAACCTATCGGGAGTCCTCTGTACAAGGGCAGACATAGTGGAAAGCTTTGATCGTGTTATCCGGACCCCCGCATACGGTCGTATGACGGGCCGTGGCAGACACGGTGGAATGACCGTTTGGTGTGGGTAAAGTGCGCAACCTCTGCAGAGTGTACATCTATTCGAATAGCCGTGTTCGTGGTCATGGACGGTTGCAAAGGCCACACTGGGCGCCTGGGGAAAGAAGATGCTTTTCAAGAAAAGTGTTTTGATGAAACAAGAAGGTACCTAGGAGGTACAAGAGTTGAGTGAGGATGTTTGGTCTCGGAGAGACAATCAGTCCGATCTCAAGGAAGGAAAAAGGGGTATCCCCATCCTAGTGTTTTTGAAAAATCTTACAAAAGAGTTTTCAAATCGTGGAAATAGTACATGCTATTTCTACAAGAGAGATTCGTATCTCTACATGTTTTCTTCAACAAAGATACAGAGATGTCGCGATCTCTATATCGAAAGCATCTTTGCGAAAACTAAGCCCTATAGTTGTATTTAGCGGCTACCCCAGTTTTCGAAAATCTTTTCAATGCATTACCATGAAAACTTAAGCCTTGAGGTGGTTTTGCGAGTACGTAAATGTACTCATATGGCTGTGTCCCTGGATATTCAAACGTCCAGATTACAACGAGGAGATACACGAGGAGGAGGAGGAGTACGCCGACGACTACGCCAACTGAGTGTCACCGGTCAACTGCTATGTGGGAATGCGTCTGGTTGTGACGAGGGCCGACGCTAGCCGCAAGCTTCCGCTATATCGTAGTTAATTCCATCCTGTGTGACGATGATTGCAGACTTGGTCATGTCACCACCTATTTATATAAGTCTTGTACTATTCGATTTGAATGATGTAACTTTGTATACCATGTTGGTTATGTGATCACGATGCACTGATCATTGGGATCGTGATCTGTTTACATAACGGGGACATCTCAGATTTCGGTCTGAGGGGTCCTTACAGGCTTGGTATCAGAGCCATCGTTGACCTTAGGAGACCTTAGTTAGCATGGTCGTTAGCTTAGGAAGGAAATATTTTTGCTAAAACCCTATTTCTTAAAAATATATTTCTATCTAGGAAGTTCTAGTATGGCTTCCACTCCTCACCTATTCTACAAAATATCTTTATCTTACCTGTCTAATTTCAAGTATTTCGAAAGAGTTTTTCTCTATTATCTTGTCCATATTCAAAACTTGTATAGGCTTGACAATGAACCCAAATGAGAACTAAATAGCTAGTACCGAGAAGGTGAAGTTCAGTCTCAAGATCTAAACATACGAGATCAAGGTGGTCGTCAAGTGAAGAAGCAAGCTACACAGCAACCCTTGCTTGCTTAAGCAGTCTCACTGTCAAGACTTCAACCCCAACGATGGTACTCCAATTGCAATTTCAACAGTCTCAAGCTGTCCAGCAGGATTCCAAGGCGATGAAATGAAGACTTCAACAACCATGAGACACCAAAACCCTTAGGATAAAGTAGGATATGACCCTTAGTTGGATTACCCGACTATCACGATTGTGGAGTGCCCTTTTTGGGTACTATAGGTGTCTTGTGTGCTCTTTTGCTGGTATGCATTTTGCTTGCGTGTGCCTTGTTTGTGTGCTTGTTGTTGGTGTGTTGTTTTTCTAGTATGTTTCACAAACACGCCTTGTCGGCAACACTTATTAAACACATACCTTCCTTTTGTTTAAAGATCTTTATGCCTCTGCATGAAAAACCTTTTTAGCCTTTTTGGTATAGTTGCACCCTGATGCACTTATAAAACTTGTTTTGGAAACCTCTCTAAAATGTTTTCCCTCTGACCAAAACTTTAACAAGTAGAAGCTATTAACTGCACCTGATACAGAAGAGCACCCGGAGAACGCCCATTCCCGTGATGTGACGAGCCTTGTCTAGTTTAAATAACTTTTTGAATTACAAGTATACCATCACTAACTTAACGTATCTAACTTTAGAATAACATCTATCACCAAGTTGTCGTGTTGCTAATCAACTAACATACTCAAGGCCTACAAACCAAGCCTAGAAAAGAAGTGCCAACAGAAGTCTCAGTTACAGATGGCAACACGAAGGACTCAAAGATCGGCAAGAGCCACTACTTTCTGAAGTTTTGTGAAGCCCTCAAGCCGTGTTATACAAAGGAGTTCGACATCGGCAACAACAAAGACAACCAACACTGAAGATCGTCTACCTGGAGAGGTACCACGAAGCTAGTGTCAATAGTGCCTTCTATGCGCCAACCTTATTAACTCATCTGACCCCGACTGGAGTGGTATAGAAAGAAGTACTTACCTTTTGGGCTAACTTAGATCCGATTGACCTCCGAAGACTTTTGCGAAGCGTCATGAAGTCCAATAACCAAAGAAGTCTTCATCAACACCCTTCGGCGGCTAAACCGAAGATGGACGCGACGAAAGGCATGATATCCAACAAGACGCCAAGTACGACGAAAAGCCCGAAGACTGTTGCAGCTGACGATAACTACCACCAAGCAAGTTTAGACGCTTCTAGTAGCTCAAAGCACCCCTTTGACTTTTGAAGAAAAGCCGGAGAGAGTCAAGTCTACGGACCTGACACCCCTGTGAGGCTTGAAAACTGTTAGCGTGTGTTTAACTTCTAACCCCTCGAAGTGACAACAACAGTACAAGTATCTGCATCCACCCCAAGCACGGAGGAGCTACGACCAAGATGAAGATCGTCACGATAACCAAGACCAACAACACCTTGAAGCCGACAGCAACTTTTACCATCAACATCAACCCTTCAAGGCCCCTTTTTAAGGGGGGAAGACAGATGCTAACTTTATTAGGGAGTTTTCACAAATTTGTTCTTGCGCCCCAACCCTGGAGTATTTGAAGTCAAGTCAACAAGAAACCTACATTAGCATCGACCAACATGTCAACCTCTTCAGCAAGGACCCATGTCTTCCAGAAGAAATCAGACGCCGCATCGACAAGGAATTCTCAGTCGAGAAGCAACAACCTCGGAAGATGAAGGAGCATCAAACCCCTTAACCTTGCACTCTCTTAGTACCCGCTTAGGAATCTCGGGACGAGATTCTTTTAAGGGGGGAAGGTCTGTAACGTCCCAAATTTTGGAAACAAGAAAAACTTAGTTATAGAAGACCCAAAATTTAGGACCGTCAAAAACTTTTTGAAATGTCTTGTTAATGGATGTGTTTTACTCTTGTTTACTCTGTTTGCCATGTTGTGGTTTGTGTTTATGTGAATGACCTCTCTTGTTATGAACCTCGAAACTCAACCTAGTTATAATATAACCCTTGTGATCAATATTAAGACAAGTAAAATGATTCCTATATCTCCTCCCATCATATTTTTAATAAACTCTATTTACTATGATGTTTTGATTGTAGCAACTACCCAAAGACCAATTATTTGAGAAAATAAAAGTATTTCCAAAACTACATGTTTGCAGAATTACAAAGGATCATATAGTGGGTCCTGATATATTTTGAGTTTAATATGTTGCTAGTATTTGCAACTCTTATTTAAAAACTCTTATTTCTTTGGAAACTATTTCCAAGAAGTGGTTTAACCCTCTTTCTTCAAAATCATGTCATAATCATATTGATCACCACCTCCCAAATATATTGGTTTATTCTTAAAAGTGTGGTTAGTTATCCAATTGTTTGTGAGCCTGATCTTTTGGACATGTGCTTAATTTGTTTTCCTGGAGTGTGTATTTCTTTGAGTGTCATGTGGTTTTGTTTGTATAAAGTTTATGATTATTGTTTGAATTGGAGTCTTAGACATTTCTTTGATGGTTTTGCATGCTTGTAACTTGTTACCTTCTTATTAGGATTTTTGGTCAAAAATATTTTCAATAAGTAAATTTATAATATTGAAAATCTATCTTAACTAATGTTAACTTTTAGCATTTCTAGAGCATGACAACTAGAGTTTATTTTGTTCAAAGTGGAAATGCAACTCACCTAATCTCATCCTTATCATCTCTACTAATCATAATTGACCTTATTTAAAATATTCAAAAAAAATTGATCATCAATTCATGCTTGTTTTCAGTGCTACTTTATAAGGTGACCATTTGTGTTTGTATAAGATAGCATTTTGCCTTTTTCCTATTTAGCAATTCAGACCACCTTTGGTAAATGCACCTGCACCACTCACCTCTCCAACACATATGATAACTCTAGAATTTATTTTGGACTTGTGTTGTGCTTCTGGTTGACTTGTGTTTAGGGTTGATCTGGGCATCGAAATGTTTCTGTCACATGTCCCGAAAACCTAGTTACACCCCCTCTCCCCCAAACCTTGCTTTGGACATGCCCAGCACCCTCACACACCTCTGGAGACCATTAGCCACGTCCCTGTACAACCCTAGCCCTGAATCTCTTTTGTCTTTTTCTCTGCGGCATTAGATCGAGCACCAGGCGTGCAGGTTTCATCATTTCATTTATTCCACCCCCTCCAACGGTGTTGCGACGATAGCTTGCTTCCAAGCCGAGCATCAGCGACTGCAGATGCTCCTCCACCGCCTCCTTCGGCCAATCCCGAGCCCTTGCCCCCACACACCCCTGCCCTTGCCCGTGACGCCCAGAACCGGTCACCCTCACTTGTTTTAGCAGCCGAGACTCCCTGAGCCCCTCTCGCCTTGCCATTCATCCTCCCCTCACTCCACTCTCCCACCCCGAGCTAGGCCTCTCGAGCTCTCCCTCTCTCCTGCACTGGAACGCAAGAAGACTATCGCCCGGGGGTCCGCAAACTCCGAGCAAGATCCCCACCATTGTCGTGCCTCTCTGTTTCCCCTCTCTGCACCACCTCGTTTCCCTTCCCTTGGGCTCCCTCTCAGACATCGTCGTTCGTTTTCAGGTGCACCGGAGCTGCCGGAGGCGTGGCGTGGCCGTGACGGACGTCGTCGATCGCGCCGTCGTTCGGGAGCCCTCCCACTCGAACTGCAGCTACCACTGACCACCCCGAGCCTCCACACCGCTACCACGCCCCTCCCTCGCCCTAGCATCCCCTCGGTGAGCCACCTACAGCCATGGTCGAGTTTCTGCCTTTTTTTCACGTTTTACATGTCCTGAGGTTGAAGATGAACAGCAGCCGTCGATCTGCAAATCAACGGTTCCCTTTTGAGCAACCGAGATCTAATCCTAGTCCTTAGATCTGGATCTGAGGGTGGATACCCCTTCGTGTCACTGCGCAGCGCACTAGGCCGGCCCAGCTTGCGTGGCTCGGCTCGACGCCGGATCTGGCCCGACTAGCATTTTTTTTAGTCAATTTTTTTCCTGTTGAAATTCCAGACAAGTACTATCCTAGCTTTTATTTATTTGTGGGAGATCTACTCATCCAAATAGGTTGATTTAAATTTTGTAGCATGCGTACGAGTTTTCTTAACCATGTGGAACTTGCCGTTCTCAATAATATGTTTTTATGAGTGTGCCAGATCTAATCTTGTAAAAAGTATACTTTCCACCATTTATATAATTGTGAGAGTTCTATAAATACAAAATTTTCAAACTCTCTGTAAAGCTTAGGAAAATACCTACCTAGATCTATAATCCATGCATGCAGGAGATTTGTTAAACTAAAGTTCCACTACAAGAAATGTGTCAACTAGTGACCTTTTCTTAACGACCAAGATTTTTTTGGTCATAGTTTTGTGACCATTTTGAAATCGTTGGTCATAATCCACTTGAGAGGGACCGAATTCTGAAAAATTATGACCTTTTATGCTCCAAAGGTCATATTGCGGTGACACCAATTGGTCATAAATCTGCTAGCAGCACTATATGAGCTTAATTGTAATAGATAACGACCAATTTAATTGGTCACACATATGTATTGATGTGACTGGGATGCCACCTAAGCGATCTCGCCTATGTGTCACTTTCTCTCGCCTACATGTCACTGTCTGCGTGTCATTTGTGCTTACGTGTCACAACTGACATGTGGGGGCATGTTGGCAGAGGTGTTGACTATTGACAAATATGGCACAGGAGACCCACCAACTGACATGCGGGTCCAGCCTCCACTCCTCGCATGCACCATTGACATGTGGGCCCACCAGATCCCAACTGACATGCGGGTCCAGACGCGCACCCCTGACATGCGGGCCCTACCCACACCCAGCTGACATGCGGGTCCAGACCCGCACCCCTAACATACGGGTCCCACCCACCCAGCTGACATACGAGTCCCACCCGCACCATACCGACATGCGGGTCCCACCGGCAACCCTGACATGCGGGTCCGCCAACAGATGAACACAGCGGAATAAATCCTTGCAAAAATGAGCTCAGGGAGCTCAGGGGGACTCGAACTCGTGACCAAACATCTCTCCAAGTGGTGCTAACCATCAGACCACAGGACAACTCGTGATAGTAGAGTGAATTCGGCCAGTTAATTGTTCTATACGGCAGGAGTTGGGCCAGGCCCATCAGGAATAAAGCCACCCTGCCCTCACATTGTACACTCACATCTATTGGGCCCATAATAATTTTGATTTATTATTTTCTGTTTCTTTAATATCTTTTGATTTTCAACTCCAATTTCAACCAAATAATTTTTGAAAAAAATGTAAATATATGCTCTGTAATTGCATACCATTAAGGCACGTTTTTAATCAAAATAAGAAACAAACTATCCCTAAACTTATATATTACTTTATATAGGGTTTTGTGGATTTTCAAATAAAAATATGGGATTATTCTTCCAAATTATAATGCAAGATAAAATATGTGATTAAGCTTCTATTCTTAAAAAAATTGTGTATCTATGATGAAATATATACTTGTGTACCTAAAAATGATTTTCTTCAAAAATCTTGAGCAAACTATAAAGCAGATGTAGTTCAAATTTGACACGCTTCCACCTGATTCAGTGAAAATTTGTCTTTTTGACAATGGGTAGATAAAAACCATTTGACATGAAACCATTTGGTTATTTGTACATACAATGTGGTGTTATATTTTATAAAAATGGTGGTACCCCATTTTGCAACATATTTGTGGTATATGCTTCACAAAAAAACTCATTTTTCACACTCGGAAAATGATAAATGAATTTTTCGTGCAATAAAGTTGAAAAATTTGATCGGCAACATTGTTCTCCATTCGAAGATACATGTTTTTGCGCAATATGAGATCATTTGAACAAACTATGTCATGGTTATCGCCATAACATTGGTCATTTGGGCTGAAAGCCACGAATATTCGTACATGAGAGGTCATTTCTGTGAACACTTTTTGAAAATATCGTCCGTTTTCCAAGTTTGTCATTTTTGCTCAAAACTAGGTCACATATGATGACACTTGGCGAAGGATTCACATATTTTTGAATTTTTTTGAATTCTATGTGCCGATTTCAAAATACGGCCAAAACGGGGGGCGTGACCGTTCGTATCTGGGGGTGGAATTTTGTGAAACTCTTGGTGTATCTATGATGAAACATCTACTTGTGTACCTAGAAATGATTTTTTCAAAAAATCATGAGCAAACTATAAAGCACCTGTAGTTCAAAATTGACCCGGTTTCATCTGAATCGGCGGGAATTTGTCTTTTTGGAAAGGGGTGGATGGAAAGTTTTTCAGACACAACCATTTGGTTATTTGTACATTAAATGTGGTCTAATATTTTATAAAAATGGTGATCTCTCATTTTGCAACATATTTTTGGTAGATGCTTCACAGAAAAACCTATTTTTCGCACTCGGAAAATGAAAAATGGTTTTTCTGTGCAAAGAAGTTGAAAACTTTCTTCGGCAACATTGTTCTCCATTCCAATATGCATGTTTGTGCGCAATATGAGATCATTTGAACAAACCATGTCATGGTTATCGCCATAACATTGGTCATTTGGGCTGAAAGCCACGAATCTTCGTACATGAGAGGTCATTTCTGTGAACACTTTTTGAAAATATCGTCTGTTTTCCAAGTTTATTATTTTTCCTAAAAACTAGGTCACATATGATGACACTTTGCGAAGGATTCACATCTTTTTGATTTTTTTTGAATTCTATACGTCGATTTCAAAATACGGTCAAAACGGCGGACATGACCGTTCGTACCTAGGGATCGAATCTTGTGAAAATCTTTGTGTATCTATGATGAAATAGGTACTTGTGTACCTAGAAATGATTTTTTCAAAAAATCATGAGCAAACTATGAGGCCCCTGTAGTTCAAATTTTACCGGTTTTCAGCTGAATCGGCGGGAATTTGTCTTTTTGTAAAGGGGTGTATGGAAAGCTTTTCAGACATAACCATTTGGTCATTTGTACATTAAATGTGGTATAATATTTTCTAAAAATGGTGATCCCCCATTTTGCAACATATTTTTGGTAGATGCTTCACAAAAAAAAACCTATTTTCGCACTCGGAAAATGAAAAATGGTTTTTTTGTCCAAAGAAAATGAAAACTTTCTTCGGCAACATTGTTCTCCATTCCAATATGCATGTTTGTGCGCAATATGAGATCATTTGAACAAATCATGTCACGGTTATCGCCATAACATTGGTCATTTGGGCTGAAAGCCACGAATCTTCGTACATGAGAGGTCATTTCTGTGAACACTTTTTGAAAATATCGTCCGTTTTCCAAGTTTGTTATTTTTCCTTGAAAATAGGTCACATATAATGACACTTTGCGAAAGATTCACGTCCTTTTGATTTTTTTTGAATTCTATACGTCGATTTCAAAATACGGTCAAAACGGCGGACATGACCGTTCGTACCTAGGGATCGAATCTTGTGAAACTCTTTGTGTATCTATGATGAAATAGGTACTTGTGTACCCAAAATTGTTTTTTTTTTAATTATGAGCAAACTACGAGGCACCCGTAGTTCAAATTTGACCCGTTTCCAACTGAATCGGCGACAATTTGTCTTTTTTACAAATGGTGTATGGAAATCGTTAAACACATGAACTTTTGGTTATTTGTACATAAAATGTGATATAATATCATTTAAAAATGGTTTGATCCAAATTTGCAACATAGTTTTGGTAGGTCCTTCACAAAAAAACCCATTTTTCACACTCGAAAAATGCAAAATGGATTTTTGATGCAAAGAAATGGAAAACTTTATTCGGCAACATTGTTCCCCTTTCCAATGTGCACACTTGTGCACAATATGGGAATATTTGAACAAACTATGCCATGACTGTCGACATAACATTGGTCGATGAATAACGATGGTGGCCATTTTGATCATTTAAAAAAATATGTAAAATGCGAAAATTCTCAAAAAAGTAAATCCTTTGGCGCTGAGTTATTTTAAGTTTACTAGTTTCTGGGAAAAAATATAAACTTGATTTTTGACAAATAATACCCTGAATATTAGTTGATTCTTGGTGGTGGAGAAAACACAAAAAAAAAATGCTTTCTGATTGGCTAGAAGGATTTCACATGGATCATGTTTCTGAGCCGTTGGATCCTCTGAATCGAACGGCTCACGATGCCCCCATCCAGTGCTCAGCACACCACCTACCTCCACGCCCACCAAACCAACGCACCAAACCCTAACCCCACGCTCATCGAGCCCTCCAGAGCTCTCCCTCTCCCTCTTCGCTCGAGCGCCGCCTCTCCCTCTCGCTCCTCTCCCACACACGCAGCCACCCAAACTCCATTCCTTTCCCCCACCGCCGCCGCGTCCACCAGCCCTCCCGCAACGACTGTGGGGAGGCGCCGGCGAGTTCACAGAGGCGTACAAGCAGATGGGCCCGTGCTGCTTCTCCCCCGACGCCCGCTTCATCGCTATTCCCAAACCCTAAACACCAAATCCGCCGCCGTGCCCCCCTCCCCGTCCAGCCGCCAGATCATCGTCGTTCTCCGGCTGGCGTCCGTCGCCGCGCCCTCCTCCCATCTCTAACCTCCTCTCTTCAGCCATGCCCTCCCATCCCTTTTCCTCTGAGTGTTGTCTTGTTTGTTTTTAGGTCCGGAGGCGTGCGGCGTCGGCTAACGGCGACGCAGACGACGAGCGAGGCGGCCGACCACGTTTATGGACCTCTCCTACTACTCCTGGTGGCTGGTGTAGTGCCTCAACCACGACTTCGTCTACGACGCGCCCCTCCCCGTCTTCAGGCTCACGGAGAAGTCGCAAGTCAGTCCCCCCCCCCCCCCCCCCCCCCCCGCCCGATCCCCTTCTGCTGGCTTTGCCTCGATCTGACCGTGCCCTTAGGTTTTTTTTGTGGGGGAATCATATCTAGAATGGGACCTCTGGTTTTGTGCTTAGGCGGGTGATATCGGCTACGATTTATGTTGGTAATAATTAGGGTTTTGATGATGGGGGAGCACGAACCAGTGACTAAATTGCTAAATTAAATGGTTTGGTAGCGGTAGGGATCAGGATCCAGCCTCATTGTTGGAGCTTATTGCTCTGATTTGTGGATTCATTTTACCCTCTGTGAGTGTTGTGCTGCTAGATTGCGTATGTTGAGCTGTAGAACTGTGCCGCTATGAAGTATCATAGCTGCAGTAGATAGGAATGCTGTTGTATTGCCTTGCTTCGTGATAAGAAATGTATCTGCTTGCATGCTTTGCTTTGAGAAAATGCTCTTTGTAAAGAATATGTAAGTGACAGTGGTCTCTGTAAAGAATCTGCTTAATACTAGCTATCTACATTGTAAGCAGTTATTGTTGGATTTTCCTTTCCCATAATTGATGCCTCTTATGATGTTGATCTGTGTTGTTTGGCCTGTACACATGATGTATTTACTATATTGTATAATTGCCTTTCCTGTATGTGTGAATTAGTTAGTGATTGTTGGAATAACATGTGCTCAGTTTACTTTAATTGTGTTACCTATTTGAGTATAAATTGCTCATCTGTGTTTCCTATGAAGTTTTTCTTGCTGCCAAGTACTAGTGTCTGGTCTAGATAAGCAAACAATGAGTATTACACATGGTAGGAAATGTCATATGATTGAGTTGGATCAGTTCTGATTTGATGCCTTTGTTTTCTCTATTGAAATGCAGTTCTGATCTGATGCCTGTTATGGAAATTATCGTATGGCATATGTGCATTGAACATATGATAACTTCCGTTGGCATGGTGTAGTGCTCGTGTTTTAGTGTGATTGAATTATGTTCTTGAGCCTGCTAACTGTAGATAATTTGCTAGGCAGTTGTTTCCTTAATGGCTTATCTTCAAGTATATACTTGTTAGTAAGATCAGTATACCTTTCTTATGCTATTGCTTGACTCCTACCTCGCTTGTTCTCTCGCAGACCTGACGTAGCCCATATGCTTTCCTTTGTTGGAGCGCATCAACACTCGCCATGTTGCTGTATTTGCAGTGTCAATTTCACCCCGCTGACAACACAGCGTTCTGTACATTAGATAAGTCTTTGTTCTATCTCATTTTCCTCTTTTCTTACTTGGCTGATGGATGGTGCTATTATACCTTATTGTCTCACCTTACTGCATTTTGCATTGATCGTATGTTAAGGAATCATATGGCTCTTCCATTACATGGATAAGTTGTGAGCATTCAGTTTGTGCCATATCCATTTGAGCGCTTTACGCATTGCATTGTGTCCTCATACTCAGATGCTCATTGGGAAGCTTGTTCTTTATGTGCTGGTTTGGCCACTAGATAAATTTATGTATGTGCTCTGTTTTAGTGTAAAATATCTGTTTGATGAGAATTGATGTACAGTTGTTAACCTTGTATTATGATGAACCGTGAGGAGACAGTAGATCTATCTCATTTTTTAGGTGCTGCCTTCCATGGATCATGGCTTGCTCGTTAATTATATTCATTTGTCTGTTTCTTTGTAAATGCATGCACAAAGTTGAGTTTTATTCTGAGAAATTATTGGTGCATTTTTTCAGTTCCTTACTGTTGTACCAATGGCATGAACTGTTGTTCCTCACTTATCTGGTATTTACTGATTGCTGGCTGTTAGTATTTACTTGGGTAGTTCGCATGTTGTTAGTTTTGTTTTTATATTGTTCCTTACCATTTTGTTTTAATATGTAGGTGTTGTGCTAATCTTCATTCATGTTTCAAGGAGAGCTCCAGGACCGAAGAACAGAGCTGTAGCTCTCACTGGAGCTAGTTATATATTGAGAGCCAGTTAAACATTGATATTTAGTTGTGTTTCAGCTAGCTGCATGCTTGATGTGACTATATAATTGTAACCCGATGTCAACTTGGTATGATTGTAATGTGCAAAGTTTGACTATTTGCTTTGTTAATAGTATTACTAATGTTTTCTGGCTGTTCCAAAATATTATTTATTTTATGCCTAGAAATTTAAATCTGAAATATCTGTCCCGGTCAACTGGGACCCACCATTTGGGCCTGACAACCTGGACCCACCATCTTCTAGAACCTGACATATATGACCCACTTGGAAGGAACTAACAATTGGTCCCACATATCGCAATCTGACATTTAGGTCCCACTTATAGAAATGAAAAACAATTACCACGGCCCAAAAGAAAAAATGCAACAATATTGGGCTTGGCCGAAAAACTATTCCAATTTGTTGGGCTCGGCCCGTGTAGAGCATTAAAATGGACTGGGCTGATTTTGGTCAATAACCATTTCATTTGGTCACAATGTTGCCACGTCAGCTTCGCCACGTAGGATCTGACGTGGCCAGGCCAGATGGTGAGTGACCAAAAAATTGGTCACAAATGTTATGACCTTTTAGTTTGGTCAAAAGCGTTCATGACGATTGCACAAAAAAGGTCACGTGGTATCGTTAGTGACTGCTAGCTTTTGACCAATTGTTTTTGGTCACAAAAAGGTCATAGATGAAACTCTGTGACCATTCAGTGACCAATATGGGGGGTCACAGGTGAGCGTATTTCTTGTAGTGTTCTATTAAGTTTAAGGTTGACACCAGTAGCATTTTGATGATTTTTATTTCAATATTAAAAATACTTTTTGGAGTAAATCCAATTGATTTGGTTAGATATGATTAGTAGCTATAATGTCCTAGCTTGGTAGGATTTTACAACCTATATTGTGTGCTTTATGAATTATTTTCTAAAACAGTGGGTTATTACACTTTAAAATGGAGACTCTTATTTTCTGTTAATTCCTTGTGTCTAGTTTAAATTGTTTATGCTAGATATGTGTGTTTAAATGGTTTAGGAGTATTTTTGTTAGATGCTTTGGTGTTTTCCTTAACATGCAGAGTTGGATTTATCACAAAAGTATTCATATTTTGTGCTTCACACTATTAGTGGTAAAATGATTGTTTTCCACTAAAACTTTTATAGATAGAGCTAGGAGTGTCCAAATGAAGTGAATCCAATTTCTACAGAAAGCCTAAGTCAGTACCTATCCATAGACATTAACTTTGCATGCATGAGATTCCTAAATCAGTAACTACAATCTTTTTGGTTTTGAGACCAGTAGCATTTGGGTGATTTTTAATTCCTGTTTTGTAATCTCTTTTGATGCAAATCCAATTTTCCTAGGTTCCAGTAGGTACTAGGCATGCTGTGGTAGAAGGGTTTAATTTGCTGAACATTATCTTGATAGTTATGCGTTTTCTCCCTAAAACAGCAACTTGCTCACTAAAAATAACCTTAAGTAATTTTCCTGTTTTTAGTTTATGTATTTTGTGTGTATGTATTAATCCACTTAGATTCCAGTAGTTTAACTAAACCATGATAACTTAATTTGAAACCTTTAATAGAGTTGTAATGCTTTGCTTGTTTGTATTTAGCATAATACACTTTGTACTCTAAAAATGTCATCAAGTATTTTTATATGCTTTGTATGTGATTGTGTTTAGGTGTTAGATTTTATCCAGTAGTTTCTTGTGTTTTGTGATGCTTGTTGCATGCTTTAAATACTTTAAACTTTTGTCAACATGCCCCTTTGAGGTATTCTATTAAATAACTCACCGGCATCCTTTTAGCTCTTTATCAACAACTTGTGTGAGCAGTTGTGTTAAACTTTATTGGTTGATTAACTGCTTATTAGTATGTATTCCTAGAGCTAGTAACATGCTTGCATGTGAGTGTGCTTAATGCTAGTGATAATGCTTGCTTATTAAGATACTTTTGTCTGAAGTACTTCCTGAAACTAATAAGATACTTTTGTCTGATGTATTTCCTGAACTAGAGTAGCACTCCATGTTTAGTGACCTAGCCACCCTAAGGAGAGTTTTACCTTAGTGGGTAGTCAATCTACCTATTTCGCAACTAGGGTTGTTGGGTATATTTTCTTAAGTGTGTTTGTTGTTTGTCTTAGCTACGTGGACCTATTGCTTGTTGTTGTTTAACTAAGTGAATTGCTTGCTTTGATTGTTAGCTTAGTGTGTTGTGCAATGCTTGCTGTTTGTTATGTCCTTCTGGCTTTGTCTTGTATTTTGAGTGTTGTTCTTTTTCCTGTTTACGACGTTAGATACGATCGGGAAGGAACTGGAAGTGAGAAGTGAACCCGAGGAACACCAAGATCAAGACCAGGGACATATTGCTGAGCCAGGCAAGCCACCTCAGCACTATGAATCCCATTATTTTATCAAGCATGTTTTGTTTTTCAAAATAAAATAATGCATGTTTTACCTCTTTTGTGGTACTTTGCCACCCAAAACTATCTTACAAAATATTGTTTGGCCAAAGTTATATACTAGATTATAATAGGTGTTGTAAAAATAAGTATTCACTTTATGAGCCTTGTTGTTGAAGGCGCTATAAAGAAAATCATATTTTTCTTTAGTAGTATATCCTTATGTTCTTACCTCAAAATTTTAGGATGGGAGCCTGTTTTGGATTTACAAAAATGTTTTCGGAGAAAACCCGAGTTGCTGGAGGCAATCGGCGAGAAAGAGATGTTTTATGAAAACCCGAGATGCTGGGAGCATTCGGAGATGGTTGTGAAAACCTGAGCTGCTGGGAGCAGTCGGAGATGGAGGTTTAATTTCGAAGTCCCTGCTTTCGCCCGAACAATTAACCCGTGCAACCACATTATCTGATATGGGTAGGGCTTAGCCGGAAGCTTGTCTATTTTAGTATGGAGGATCTCACACTCCATAAGGGCAAGGCCCTCGAAGCCGGGTTGCCGTCTGTATGAGGCAATACACAAGCGGAGGGACCCACAGCCGGACGATTACGTTGGGTCCCCTGCCGTGGCGGTGTGGCGTCCCAAGAGAGACCAGGGGTCTAGTGGAGCACACGGTGCCGGGGGGGAATAAACCTATCGGGAGTCCTCTGTACTAGGGCAGACATAGTGGAAAGCTTTGATCGTGTTATCCGGAGCCCCGCATACGGTCATATGACGGGCCGTGGCAGACACGGCGGAATGACTGTTTGGTGTGGGTAAAGTGCGCAACCTCTGCAGAGTGTACATCTATTCGAATAGCCGTGTCCGCGGTCATGGACGGTTGCAAAGGCCACACTGGGCGCCTGGGGAAAGAAGTTGCTTTTCAAGAAAAGTGTTTTGATGAAACAAGAAGGTACCTGGGAGGTACAAGAGTTGAGTGAGGATGTTTGGTCTCGGAGAGACAATCAGTCCGATCTCAAGGAAGGAAAAAGGGGTATCCCCATCCTAGTGTTTTTGAAAAATCTTACAAAAGAGTTTTCAAATCGTGGAAATAGTACATGCTATTTCTACAAGAGAGATTCATATCTCTTCATGTTTTCTTCAACAAAGATACAGAGATGTCGCGATCTCTATATCGAAAGCATCTTTGCAAAAACTAAGCCCTATAGTTGTATTTAGCGGCCACCCCAGTTTTTGAAAATCTTTTCAATGCATTACCATGAAAACTTAAGCCTTGAGGTGGTTTTGCGAGTACGTAAATGTACTCATATGGCTGTGTCCCTGGATATTCAAACGTCCAGATTACAACGAGGAGATATACGAAGAGGAGGAGGAGTACGCCGACGACTACGCCAACTGAGTGTCACCGGTCAACTGCTCTGTGGGAATGCGTCTGGTTGTGACGAGGGCCGACGCTAGCCGCAAGCTTCCGCTATATCGTAGTTAATTCCGTCCTGTGTGACGATGATTGCAGACTTGGTCATGTGACCACCTATTTATATAAGTCATGTACTATTCGATTTGAATGATGTAACTTTGTATACCATGTTGGTTATGTGATCACGATGCACTGATCATTGGGATCGTGATCTGTTTACATAACGGGGACATCTCAGATTTCGGTCTGAGGGGTCCTTACAAAAAGCGTTTTCGAAAACTAGGATAGCTGCTATATGCGACTATCGGGCTTAGTTTTCGCAAAGATGCTTTTGATATAGAGAATACGACATCTCTATGTCTTTGTTGAAGAAAACATTTAGGGAAAAGAATCTTCCCTCTTAGATATAGCAAGGACATATCTAAGTTTTGAAACATTTCTTAGTTAAAACTTTTTAAAACACGATGGGGATACCTCTTTTTCCTTCCTTGAGATCGGACTGATTGTCTCCCCGAGACCAACCATCCTCACTCAGGTCCTGTACCTCCCAGGTACCTCCGTGTTTCCTCCGAAAACATCTTTATTTTGAAAACATGAAATTGCCCATACGCCTAGATCAGTGGCCTTTCCAACCGTCCTTTGACCGCGGACACGGCTATTCGAATAGATGTACACTCTGCAGAGGTTGCGCACTTTACCCACAAGAAACGGTCATTCCGCCGTATCTGCCACGGCCCGTCATACGAAGGTATGCGGGGGTCCGGATAACCTGATCAAAGCTTTTCACTGTGTCGACCCTAGTATAGAGCATCCTCTTCAGTGGGCTGAACCTCCCCGGCGCCAAGTGAGATGGCCATTGTATCGATCCGGTCTCTCCATACTGCACTGCGCCATGACGAGAGACCCACTGTTGCCACCGGCAGTGAACTCAATCCCACACTTTTAATTAATCGGTCAGAGGGTCCCACCCTCATACGCTAATTGAGGTAGCTCCATACTATGGTAAACAAGTTTCCGGCTAAGCCCTTAGCCCTACCCATATCAGGTAATGTGGTTGCACGGGTTAATTGTTCGGGCGGCTGCTACGGCAGTACTTTGTTTTTCAAAAACATCTCCACCTCCGACTGTTCCCAACAGCTCGGGTTTTAGTAAATATCTCCGATTGCTCCGAGAAACTCGGGTTTTATAAAACACTTTCTCGCCGAGTGCTCCCAGCAACTCGAGTTTTTCTTCTGAAAACGTTTTACCAAAACCAGGCTCCCATCCTAGGATTTTGAGGTAAGAGTATAAGGATATACTAATAGAAAAATAGGATTTTTTTGATAACACCTTCAGTAGAAGGCTTCTCAAGTGAAGCTTATTTTTATAAAACCTATCATACACTAGTAGATATCTTTGGCCAAACAATATTTTGTAAAATAGTTTTTGGGTGGAAAAATGCACAAAAGAAGTAAAACATGGATTATTTTATTTTGAAAACAAAACATGCTTTGTCAAATAAATAGGATTTCATAAGGGTGGTGAGGTGGCTTGCCTTGCTCAGCAAAGTGTCCCTGGTCTTGCTCTGCTGCGTAGGCGTGCTCAGCTACCTCGTACGGCTGCTCCTCTGCTTGCGGTTCTACCGTGACATGAAAATAAACGGAACTAGCGTAAATCTTAAAATGTGTGTTGACAACAATTTAAAACCAGCAAGCAAACAGAAAGCATTGCACATCCAAACCATCTACTGGATAAAAGTCTCACACACTAACACAACTACATACAAAGCATATAAAAACACTTGATGACCCTTTTAGAGTACAGAATGAATTATGCTAAACATAAACAAGTAAGACATTACAACACTAATAAAGGTTTCGAACTAAGATATTATGGTGTAGTTAAGGTGCTGGAATCTAAGTGAATTAAGAACATACACACAAATTACATAAACTAAAACATGAAATTTAACTCAAGATTATTTTTAGTTAGCAAGTTGCTGTTTTGGGGGAAAATGCATAACTATTAAAATATTGATCAGAAAATTAAACCCTTCTACCAAAACATGTCTAGTACTTACTGGAACCTAGGAAAATTGGATTTGCATCAAAAGAGATTACAAAACAGAAACTAAAAATCCTACAAATGCTACTGGACTCAATACGAAAATGGATTTATTTTTTGTTTTGAGAAACTCCTGCATGCAACATTAATTTTTATGGGTGGGTATTGTTTTTATCTACCAGGAGAATTTTGATTCACCTCATTTGGATAATCGTAGCTCATTTGAAAAACACACTTTCTACAAGATTAAATGTGCAACACAAAATAAATTATATTTTTCAACCAAACTGGCTCTGCATGTCAAGGAAAACAACAGAGCATCTACTAAAATTACCCCTAGGTAACATGCATCAACAGACCTAACACAATATAATTAAACTAAACACAAACACTTAACAGAAATAGAAAAAGAATAAAGAAACCGCTAAAAAAAGGATTGGGCCGCGCATGGGCCGGATCTGGCCGAGGCCAGAGCAGATCTGGCCTGGCGCGTGAGCTGGGCCGGCCCAACCGCGCGCGCAGCATGGCCCGCGCGTGAACTCTCCAATGCGTGCGAGCCCTGCCGTCGTCTTCGATGCGCTCGCAACCTCGCACGGCGAGCTCGCGGCAGGAGGAAACTGGCGACGGCGGCTGCTCACCTAGGGCTCGCGGGCGGCTGTGGAGATGCTGGGGATCGGTGGAGGAGGCGACGACGAGCTCGGGGAGGTCCTCAGGTCCCGCATGCAACCTCGGCGTCCATGGCGGCGACGACGGCTTGCTTCCACGGGTCGAGGACGACGGCGAGCTCCACGGCAGGCCTGGGCAACAGGGAGATGGTGGAGGGTTTGGCTTCGACCAGGGGAGCTTCTCGGGCCGAAAATGGCGGAGAAAGGGGCAGTAAAACGGCGGCCACGGCCGGTTCTCTCCTGCGACGACCTTCGGGTTTCGCGGGCGTTCCCGAGCGGCAGAGGGCACGGGGACGTGCAGGGCTTCGTGGGGGGAGGTGTGGGGTGTGGTGTGCGTGCTGTGGGAGGGAAGAGAGGGGCAGGGGTGAGCACGGGGTCGGGGAAACGGCAGGTGCCATTTTCTAGGGTTTCTCGGCCACATGAGGGAGAGAGGGGGAGTTGGGGCTCATCTACTGGCTCAAATGGGCGGTGGGAGAGTGGGCAGGTTGGATATGGTCAGGTCGACGTGGTCTGGCCAGTAGGGAGAGGAGGGAGTGATCCTCCATTGGCCGGTTTGCAAAAAGAGACACGATGAGTGGAGGAGAGGGATGAGTGAGGGGCTGGCAAGTGGGCCAGGGGTGAGGGGTGTGTGTCTCTGCCCTCTAGTGACTAGAGAGAGTCGATGGAGCGAGAGGGGAGGGTTAGCTAGGGTTTCTTCTTTTGTGTAGCCATTTTCTTATGTTCTCCGAATTTTATTTATGCCCAAAGATACTAATCATCAAAATGAAATCATTACACACAACCAACTAGTTGATGGTGTGGTTGAAGTCATGATCAATAAAACAGAAAGTTTTTATGGAAAAAGGCAAGACACGGTTTGAAAATATTGGCAAGAGATAGCTACTTTGACCAAATGGTCACAAAATTTTTATGCCCTAAAAACCTAGTTGGTTTTATAATTTACCAAGGTCTCCAATAATTTTCTAAGACGTGATTTGGAAATATACAAGTCCTAGAGCAAGTTGGTTCAATTGCATGCCAAAAATAAATCATAGATTGCTTAACATGATGTCCTAGATTTGCTAAGTTTTAATAGACATGAAGATCACAATTATCAATTTTTTTGAATTAGCACAAGTTGTTAAGGTGTCATTATCAAGCAATTAAACAAGCTAGAGAGTTGTAGCAAAGGTAATAAGAGCACAAAAACAAATCATGCAAGAATAACTATAACACACAAAAAGTTTTTTTTTGCTAACCAGAAAAACCTAGCCTGACACCACAATTCTAGGTTTAAATATTTGGGGTGTTACAGGGGCCGTAGATCTCCAGATCGACGGTCCCGGAGTCGTCTTCCTCGCCGCGCCAGCGCGGGCGAGACGCAGAGAAAGAGAGAAGAGGGCGCGGACGGTGCGCTCACCTCGGGCGGCTAGGGCTCGCGGGCGGGGTCGGGATTGGTGGAGAATGTGACGGCGAACACGGCGACGTCCTCAGCTCACGCATGCACCGTCGGGTTCCATGGCGGTGAGACGTCGTGCTTCAAGGGTCGATGACGAGCTCGACGCGTTCGGCGACCTAGAAAACGAACGAAGGGGAGGGGGAGTTAGATCTCGCGAAGGGGAGCTCGGAGGGCCAAGAATGGCAGGGAAACGTGGACGAGAACGTCGGCAAACGCTGCTCGAAAACTTTCGGTTGCCGAGAAGAAAGCTTCTCGTGCGGTCAGCTGAGAGGGAGAGCTTGAGCGAGGCTTCGTGGGGGTGGTGTGAGAGTGTGTCTGAGGCTCGAGGGGGTGGAAATGAGCAGTGGGGAGAGCTGGGGTGCGAGATAAATCCTCGGGTCCATTCTAGGGTTTTCTCACGTCCGCGAGTGAGAGTGAGAGCTGGGGCTCGTGTATTGGTCGGGGAGGGCGGTGGAGAGGGGGACAGAGAGGGTGTGGTCCGGGGCGACGTGTTTGAGCTAGTAGGGCGAGAGGGAGTGAGCTCTGGTTGGGCAAGAGAAGAAATGGAGAGAGGAGAGTGGTCGGGTGGCTGCATTGGGTCAATGACATGTGGGCAGGGCAGTGGACTTGTTGGTTCCCTTCTCCTGCAAGACAAGGAGGGGCAGGGGAGAGAAAGAGAGAGGGTTTTGCTGGCTCGGGTTGGTGAGGGTTTTCATTTGCTTCTTTTTCTTCTCTTCTCCTTATTTTTCTAAAAACACATACTAGCCCAAATCAAGCAAAAACATATTTATCACTAAGTTTAGAGGAGTGATTTGGCTAAAGTTTTAAATTCACAAAAATTACAAAAACAAACATATCACAAAAGACATTGGAAGTTTTAAAGGAAAAGAAACTAGACCAAATGGTCACTGATTTTTAATGCCCTCAAAACCTAGTTGGTTTTATGTTTAAACATGTTTGCAAATTGTTTTTAAAGACATCATTAGAAAGTATATATTGCATAGATCAAAGTGGTTATTTTGCATGTCAAAAATGGTGTATACTTTGCTTAATCCCTTGATCTAGATTGGCTAAGTTATAACAAACATGAAGATCACACAAAAATATTTAAGACACCAAAATAAAAGTTTTGCAAACAAACTAAATATGATAAAAGATTTTTGTTGGACTCAAAAGTTGCATCCTAACACCACAACAATAAGCCTAAGAAAGTTGGGGTGTTACAGACCTTCCCCCCTTAGGAGAATCTCGTCCTCGAGATTCCGGAGTTGAAGAGGAAAGGAAACCAGGAAATTCACGTTCCAGATAATCTTCACGCTCCCATGTGGCCTCTTCTTCCGAGTGGTTGCTCCATTGAATTTTCAGGAATCTGATCTTCTGTCGTCGAGTCAAACGGATATCCTCAGCTAGAACACGGAGTGGTCGTTCTCGGTAGGTGAGGTCATGGTTGAGGTCAATGGTGTGATGATCCACTTTCTGATAAGAGTGGGTACCATTGGGAACTTGCAGGCACTTACGGAGCAGGGATACGTGGAACACGTCATGAAACTCGGACAGGTGAGGGGGTAATTCCAATTGGTACGACACTTCTCCACTTCGGCCAATGATCTTGAAGGGTCCGATGTATCTGGGTGCCAGCTTCCCTTTGACATGGAATCGCTGCATTCCTTTGAGTGGTGTAACGCGCAGATACACCATGTCGCCTGTCTTGAAACTTAAATCGCGTCTCCGGAAGTCGGCGTTGCTCTTCTGCCTGGATTGGGCGGCCTTAAGACGGTCGCGGATTAGTTGAACTTGTTCTTCAGCTTCTCATAGAGCATCAACTCCGAAGACTTGGCTGTCTCAAGACTGTGACCAGTTCAAGGGGGTGCGACATTTACGCCCATACAAAGCCTCGAATGGTGCCATCTTCAGACTGGCCTGGTAACTATTGTTGTAGGAAAACTCTGCAAATGGCAAGCAATCTTCCCACTTGGATCCCTAAGCTAATACGCAGGCTCTAAGCATGTCTTCAAGAATTTGATTGACTCTCTCTGTTTGGCCTCCGGTCTGGGGGTGGTAAGCGGTGCTGAAAAAGAGCTTGGTTCCCAGGGCTTCGTGAAGCTTGAACCAGAATCGAGAGGTGAATTGGGTTCCGCGATCTGACACGATGGTCTTGGGTATCCCATGAAGGCTGACGATACGGGACATATATAGGTCTGCAAGTTGATCTGAATGATGAGTGGTGCGAATCGGTAAGAAGTGAGCAACCTTGGTGAGTCGGTCAACAATGACCCAAATGGTGTCATGCCCACGATTGGATCGGGGCAATCCAGTGATAAAGTCCATGCCAACTTCATCCCACTTCCATTCGGGTATCCTGAGGGGTTGGAGTAGTCCCGCGGGTCGTTGGTGTTCGGCCTTGACTCTTTGACAAACATCACAGTTCTGAACGAAGAAGGCAATCTCTCGCTTCATGCCATGCCACCAAAAAATTTCTTTGAGGTCTTGGTACATCTTGGTTCCACCGGGGTGGATGGAGTATAAAGTCTCGTGCGCTTCCTTCATGATGAGCTGCTTCAAATCATGATCCGATGGCACGCAGATGCGGCCGTTATACCAAAGAGTACCCTCGGAATCTATGGTGAATCCAGGGACTTCTTCTCTTTCCATCCTTTGCTTGATGCCTTCAATGCTCTCATGAGCTTTCTGTGCCTTCTTAATCTGATCCCATAAGGTGGGTTGTAGCATGAGTTGGTCTAAGGCTCCATAATTGACTACTTCTATACTCATCTTGTCCAGCTCATTCCAAAGCTCTGGTTGTCGAGTCTTGATCATGGCGTTGAAAGAACACGGTTGTCGACTAAGGGCATCAACTACGACATTAGCTTTTCCTGGGTGATAATGGATATCTAGGTCGTAATCCTTGATCAATTCTATCCATCTCCGCTGCCTCATATTTAGCTCTCGTTGAGTGAAGATATACTTCAAGCTCTTGTGGTCGGTGTAGATTTCGCAGCGGTTGCCCATCAGAAAATGACGCCAGGTCTTGAGTGCGTGAACTACAGCGGCAAGTTCCAGGCCATGGGTTGGGTAATTTTGCTCGTGATTGCGGAGTTGTCGCGAGGAATAGGAGATCACCTTGCCCTCCTGCATGAGGACACACCCTAGTCCAAGCTTGGAAGCGTCGCAATACACGACAAAATCTTTGGTCACGTCGGGCATGGTCAAAACAGGTGCTGTGCTAAGGCGCTTCTTCAACTCCTGAAAACTTTCTTCACATTTGACGGTCCACTCGAACTTCTTGTGTTTCTTAAGCAACTGGGTAAGGGGTTTGGCTATACTAGAGAATCCTTCAACAAACTTGCGGTAATATCCCGCTAATCCGAGGAAAGATCTCACTTCCGTGGGGTTGCTGGGGGCTTCTCGGTCCATGATGGACTTGATGTGAGTGGGGTCAACAGATATTCCTCCGGCTGAAATCACATGCCCAAGGAATGCCACTTCCTTAAGCCAGAACTGACACTTGCTAAATTTGGCATAAAGTTGGTACTCGCGAAGGGTGCCTTGAACTAGCCTCAGGTGCTCTTCATGCACTTCTTCTGACTTGGAATAAATCAGGATGTCGTTGATGAAGACAACCACAAATTTATCCAGATAATCCATGAACACCTTATTCATGAGATTCATGAAATAGGCAGGGGCATTGGTCAGACCAAAAGACATTACGGTGTATTCAAACAATCCGTAACGGGTGACGAGGCTGTCTTTGGGATATCTGATTCTCTCACTTTCAGTTGGTGGTAACCGGTGCGGAGATCGATCTTAGAAAAGACTCGGGCTCCATTGAGCTGATCAAACAGATCCTCAATCTTGGGAAGCGGGTACTTGTTCTTGATGGTCACATCGTTCAGCTTTCGGTAATCCACACATAAGCGAGTGGTACCGTCTCTTTTATCCACAAAGATCACTGGAGATCCCCATGGTGAAGCACTCGGGCGGATTAATCCCTTCCTCAGCATATCATCTAGCTGCTTCTTCAATTCTTCTAACTCTTCAGGGTTCATCCGGTAAGGTTTCTGGGCTATGGGTCCAGTTCCGGGAACTAACTCAATGATGAACTCGAAATCCCGATCAGGCGGCATATCTGGTAACTCTCCAGGAAATACGTCGGGGTATTCACAAACTACTTGTACATCCTCCAGGGTAGGTTCAGCTACACTCTTATGGCAATGACTCATGGTGGAGTGATGGGTTGATATATGCGTGATCTCAGCTCCTTCCGGGCTGGTTAAAGTGATAGACTTGGTGCAGCAGTCAATAACTCCACGGTTCACCGCCATCCACTCCATCCCTAGAACCACTTCTATCCCTTGTTTTCCTAAAACCACAAGATCTGCATGGAATCGGGCTCCCTGGATCTCCACAGGAGTCTCCCTGCAGTACATGTTGGCCCTAGTAGTGGCCCCCGGGATTTGCACGAGCATGGGGCGGTGCATCAGAGTCAGGTTCATACCACTCTTCTCAACAAACGATTCCGTGACAAAAGAATGGGATGCTCCTGAATCAAACAAAACTGAAGCAGGTACTGAGTTGACAGGGAACGTACCCAAAACAAGATCCAGAGCCTCCTCGGCACTGATATGGTTCAGGTGTCCTCTCACAATGTGACCTGACTTCTTTGGGTAGGGAGCCTTGCCTCCAGGTGGACGGGATGGTCCCTGATTCATCTTTGTCGCATTGGGGCGATTGTCGGCGGGCTGTTTAGTGGGGCAGTCTTGGGAAAAGTGTCCAGGCTGTCCACAGGTAAAGCATCCTCCTGTGGGCTTCGGAGCTGGCGGTCGGTTGAAGTTGAGACTGGGGTTGTGTCCGCCTCCGGGGCGAGGTGCAGGCGGGCGAGTGGGATAGCTGGGTCTCGGTGCATAGGATGGTGGTCTTGGTGTTAGATATGCTGGTCTTGACGGGGGAGCGGTACATGGGCGTGGGTAGCTGTTGCTGGGGCTGCTGCTGCTACTGCCTTGCTGCATAAGTTGACGGCGCTTGCGATTGTCGAAAGACGCTTTGCGCTTGTGCTCCATCATGATGGCTGCATCGGCCAGAGATTCCAAATCGGGAAAAGGCATAACCACCAGGATGCATTGCATTTCATCATGCAGTCCATTTAGGAACCTTTCTTTCTTCTTGTCCTCCGAGTCCGTGTCGGCGGGCGCATACCTCGCCAGGGTGGTGAACTTTTCCAGGTACTCGCCCACCGACATAGCTCCTTGCTTGATCTGCAGAAACTTCTCTCGCATGATACTGACTAGCCTGGTTGGCACATAGCGCTTCAAAAATTTGGTCTTGAAAGCATCCCAAGTTACTACTTCATCTTGGGGCAGCTGTGCACGAACTGCCTCCCACCATGCTCGGGCAGGTCCAGAGAGATAGTGGGTGGCATAGATCACCTTCTCATTGTCGCCAACCTGGGCGACCCTTAAGTTGTTCTCGACTGTACGGATCCAGTCGTCAGCATCCAGTGGCACATCACTCTTAGAGAACACCGGTGGGTGGGTATTCTGAAAGTCACGCAGCCTAGAGCGTCCCTCATCATTGCCTTGGCCGCCATTGGGGTTGACGGCGATTCGGGCCAGGTGTTGCAGAGTGGTGAGGTTCGCGGTCCTCTCAGCGCGGGCTGCCTCGCGGTCCTCCATGAGGAGGTGCAGCACTTGGGCCATAGAGGGCTCGGGTGGTGGTGGTGGATCTCGCGCCATGCTGAAGTCAAAAGGCAATTGAATTAAAAACCCCAAAATAGAACCACTTAATTTTTCAAAACTTGCTACTTAGAAGAAACGAGTGGTAGATAAAACAAGCTATTACGTAATACGAATTAAATCGCAGCAAGGAAACACACATCATAAAACATGAGCTGACTCCATAACAAGGTCTCAAAAGCATCACCTACGAGTCTACAAATGCGTGATAGAGTACCACCATAATCTTACAAACATCAAGACAACACACACATGCTAACAAGACCACACAATCGCAGCAATAGTTTGTTCGGTCCTAACTCAAAAGGAACTACTCGAAGTAGCTACTCGTCCGCGGCAGCGTCGTCAAGTGAGGCGTGTGCGTCGCTGTCGTAAGGTGGCTCCGATGGGTCCTCCTCCTCTGACATAACAGCCTTCGAGTCCTCGTCATCCTCCCCACGGAGGTAGTCATCCTCCTGCTCACTCTCGGGCTCCATGTCCATATCCTCCATAGGGTCCTCGTCGTCAGGTAGGAGATCCTCGTTCTCCTTGTGCAGCTCCTCCACCTCATCCTCAAGCTCGCGGATCCGGGAATCACGCTCGATAATGCTCGCGTTGAGCTCATCCACCCTACTCGCGAGGTGGAGCTGCAAGTAATGGTGGGTCTTGAAACGAGCCTGAAAGGAGCGACACTCCTTCCTCTCCTTCCCGAAATCAGCTCGGGACCTCTCTAGACGCTCCTCAATGGTCTTGAGCTTCTCCTCGGTGGCCTTGAGTTTCTCCTCAGCGGCCTTCAGCTTGTCCTCGGACTCCGGGAGCAAAGTCTCTGTCTCCGCGGTGAGCTGACGGCGAAAGTTACTCTCCATGTGACTCTCGAGCAGGTGGGCCTGGGTGTACTCGAGGAAGATCCCCAACTCTCCCACGTGGTGTCCAAAAGTGGGGTGGGGACGTGGCGGCGAAGGGCGGCTCTGCCCGTCAAGCCCCTCGAAGAACTCGAAGCGGTTGCCGACCAACTCGGCGCGGTGGGCGTGCACCAAGCGGGCAAGAGCTCGCTGAAGAACTGACACGATCGCTCCGGACTAGGTCGGCGCTGTAGACTCCTCGATCAGCTCCTCCGAAAGTGCTGGCACAAGCGGGCCTCGAAGGGTGCACCTCACCTTCCAAGACATCGCATCACCGACGATCGGTAGAGACCGTCCTAACAGCACCTCAGGGAGTGGGCGCCCCAAGTACCTAGTCAACTCAAGCAAGTCCGTCTGAAAGAGACGCGTGATCCCAGAGCTCGGCAACGCCCCCAACTGGATAGACGTCGTGAACTCGCCGTCCATCTACACAAAATTTTAAATGAACGTTGAATTAGTGAACAGTGTGCAAATTTTTTAAACAAGTAAAGACGTAGTACTTAATGCAGTTATATTATTTAATAATAGTTAAAATAGAGGGGAGAGGATAGCAGTATATTCCGCATATTTTAGACACCTCTCCTAAGTTTTTATGAGAAAACATTTTTGCGTGACGTCGACGCCCAACCTAGCTAAAGTCTCCTAAGGTCAACGATGGCTCTGATACCAAGTCTGTAAGGACCCCTCAGACCGAAATCTGAGATGCCCACGTTATGTAATAGATCACGATCCCAGAGATCAATGCATCGCAATCACATAACCAACAAGGTATCAAAGTCTTACATCATTCAAGTCGTATGAATAAAAGTCTTACAACACAGAGTGGTCACGGGACCAAGTCTAAAGTTCATGGCCGCGCAGGACGGAATTAACTAAGATACAGCGGAAGCTCGTGGCTAGCGTCGGCCCTCGTCACCAACAGGCGCCATCCACAAGTGCAGTTGACCGGTGACAGCTAGGCATCGTAGTCGGCGCCATACTCCTCCTCTTCGGCGAAGGCCTCCTCGTTGTAATCTGGACGTTTGAATATCCAGGGACACATCCATATGAGTACAATTACGTACTCGCAATACCACCTCAAGGCTTAAGTTTTCATGGTAATGCAATAAAAGAATTTTCGAAAACTGGGATAGCTGCTATTTACAACTATAGGGTTTAGTTTTCGCAAAGATGCTTTCGATATAGAGATTACGACATCTCTGTATCTTTGTTGAAGAAAACTTTTACAGACAGAAATCTCTCTTGTAAAAATAGCATGTACTATTTCCACGCTTTGAAAACTTTTTGTAAAACTCTTCAAAAACACTAGGATGAGGATACCCCTTTTTCCTTCCTTGAGATTGGACTGATTGTCTCCCCGAGACCAACCATCCTCACTCAACTCCTGTACCTCCCAGGTACCTCCTTGTTTCCACTGAAAACAACTTTCTTTTTAAAACAAGAAATTGCCCATACACCTAGATCAGTGGCCTTTCCAACCGTCCTTTGACCGCGGACACGGCTATTCGAATAGATGTACACTCTGCAGAGGTTGCGCACTTTACCCAAACCAAACGGTCATTCCGCCGTGTCTGCCACGGCCCGTCATACGAAAGTATGCGGGGGTCCGGATAACCAGATCAAAGTTTTCCACTATGTCCACCCTAGTATCGAGGCCTCCCGGTAGGTTTGTTCTCCCCGGCACCGTGTGCTCCACTATACCCCTGGTCTTTCTTAGGACGCCACACCGCCACGTCGGGAGACCCGCCGTAATCGTTCCGGCGCGAGTCCCGCATGTGTATTGCCTCGTCTAGACGACAACCCGGCTTCAGGGGCCCAGCCCCTACAGAAAGTGTGAGAGCCCCAATACTAAAACAGACAAGCTTCCGGCTAAGCCCTACCCATATCAGGTAATGTGGTTGCACGGGTTAATTGTTCGGGCGGCTGCTAGGGCTGTACTTTGTTTTTCAAAAACATCTCCACCTCCGACTGTTCCCAACCGCTCGGGTTTTCGTAAACATCTCCAATTGCTCCCAGCATCTCGGGTTTTCATAAAACATTTCTTTCTCGCCGATTGCTCCCAGCAACTCGGGTTTTTCTTCCGAAAACATTTTATCAAAACCAGGCTCCCATCCTAAGATTTTGAGGAAAGTATAGAAAGATATACTACTAGAAAAATATGATTTTCTTTATAGAGCCTTCAACAACAAGGCTGCTAAAGTGAATACTTATTTTTATAACACCTATAATAATCTAGTAGATAACTTTGGCCAAACAATATTTTGTAAAATAGTTTTTGGGTGGCAAAATACCACAAAAGAGGTAAAGCATGCATTATTTTATTTTGAAAACAAAACATGCTTTGTAAATAGTAGGATTCATAGTGGTGAGGTGGCTTGCCTTGCTCAGCGTACTGTCCCTGGTCTTGCTCTTCTTCGTAGATGTGCTCAGCTACCTCGTACTGCTCCTCCTCTGCTTGTGGTTCTATCGCAACATGAAAGATAAACGAAGCTAACGTAAATCTTAAAATGCGCGTTGACAACAATCTGAACTAAACAAGCAAATAGAAAGCATTTCACAACCAAAACATCTACTGGATAAACATTTAACACAATTCACCCAAACACAAACAAGGCACATAAAAATACTAGATGACATTTTTAGGGTTCCAAGTGTACTATGCTAAATATATTTAAGCCAGAAATTACCACACAAATAAAGTTTTCAAATCAAGTTAACATGTTTTAGTTAAGCTACTGGAATCTAAGTGTGTTAAGAATGTACACACAAATTTCATAAACCAAAACAGGGAAATAACTTAGGGTTATTTTTAATTAACAAATGGCTGTTTTGGGAGAAAAAGCATAACTAATAAAATAGTGTTCAGAAAAATAAACCCTTCTACCACAGCATGCCAAGTACCCACTGGAATCTAGGAAAATTGGATTTGCACCAAAAAGGATTACAAGGCAGAAACTAAAATTCCTACAAATGCTACTGTACTCAAAACTAAAATGCCTATAGCTTCTGTTTTAAGAAGCTTCTGCATGCAAAACTAATTTCTATGGGTGGGAATTGCTGTTCTCTACCATAAGAAATTTGATTCACCTAATTAGGAAAACCCTAGCTCATTTTATCAAAGTTTTAGTGATCTGGACCTCTTTTACCACTAATTAAGTACAGCCCAAGTTATAACTTATTTTTAGGCAAAACCAACTTAGCATGGTCAGAAAAACACATGTGCATCCCACAAAATTGACCAAACATTATTTGCACAAGCAGATCTAGCACAAACTAATTAATCCAATCACACACAATTAACAGAAACTGGAAAAGATTAAAAGCACGGAATAAAAACGCGCACGTGCCGCAACTGGGCCAGATCTGCTCGAGGCCGGCTCGGATCTGCGCTGAACTCGGGCTGGGACGGCCCAACTGCGCCGCGCGCGCGGCGAAGGGGTAAGCCGCCGTGGATCACAGATCCGACGGACAGAAATAGAAGCGCTAAGTTTTGAAGGGGGCCGTAGATCTCCAGATCGACGGTCCCCGAGTCGTCTTCCTCACCGCGCCAGCGCGGGCGAGACGCAGAGAAAGATAGAAGAGGGCGCGGACGGTGCGCTCACCTCGGGCGGCTAGGGCTCGCGGGCGGGGTCGGGATTGGTGGAGAAGGTGACGGCGAACACGGCGATGTCCTCTGCTCACGCATGCACCGTCGGGTTCCATGGCGGTGACGACGTCGTGCTTCACGGGTCGTGGATGAGCTCGACGCGTACGGCGACCTAGAAAACGAACGAAGGGGAGGGGGAGTTAGATCTCGCGAAGGGGAGCTCGGAGGGCCAAGAATGGCAGGGAAACGTGGACGAGAACGTCGGCAAACGCTGCTCGAAAACTTTCGGTTGCCGAGAAGAAACCTTCTCGTGCGGTCAGCTGAGAGGGAGAGCTTGAGCGAGGCTTCGTGGGGGTGGTGTGAGAGTGTGTCTGAGGCTCGAGGGGGTGGAAATGAGCAGTGGGGAGAGCTGGGGTGCGAGATAAAGCCTCGGGTCCGTTCTAGGGTTTTCTCACGTCCGCGAGTGAGAGTGAGAGCTGGGGCTCGTCTATTGGTCGGGGAGGGCATGAAGGGAATATGCCCTAGAGGCACTTAATAAAGATAGTTTATTAGTCATATTCCAATTGTTCATTATATGTTTTATACCATGCTATAACTGTATTAAGCGGAAACATTAATACACGTGTGGTAGATAAACAACCAGGTCCCTAGTTGCCTCTGCTAAGACTAGTTTCATTGCGCGATTGATGATCGAGGTTTCCCGATCATGAGACATGGCGTCTGTCGGCAATGGAGTCATATCGTTAGGTGGAACGATGTGATGGACTTACCCATAATTTGTAGGACGTAGTCATTACGCCTTTGACCGTGAGACCAACTCTTATTGTTATTCCTGGAAGATACTTTGATCGCACCAAACGTCATATCTTATAAAGTGTGACAATAACGGTGATACTTTTGGGTATCGGAAAGGGGTAGTTGAGACGAGGGGTCAAGAGCGGGATTTGTCAGTCCGTATAGCCGGATGGATACTCTAGGGCCCACTCGGTGAGATTATGTCAAATGAGTTTGCAAACATGTGACTAGGTCACCAGCTGACATAATATCACAGACGAGTAGAAGATAGTGTTGTCGGTAACGAGATCATGCTAGATATGGAGATATCTATGAACGATGCTCGGACACACTAAGTATCGCTATGGCAAAAGGTTTAAGACTCGACGTCCAGGTTTGATAGATGAAAGTCATTCGTTATATCACAGGGGTTAATTCATGGGGTCCAGGCCTACGAGTTAATCATTGATCAGAGAGGAGTCTCGATCATGTCTGTTATTATATCGAACCGCTAGGGTAACACACTTAAGGGGTTTCGACAAGACAACCGGAAACGAAAGAGATCACCGGGAACGTCTCGGGAATGATCCGATGGAGATCGGGCAGCGACGAAATAGTTTTCGGAGCTAGAATAAATTATATATAATATATTTGATATTAATTAGTGTAATTAATATTTAAATATGATTTTATATATTTATTTTCGATTTTTTAAAGGCTGATTTCCCTAAATGGGCCTTCTGGTGGAAAGAAGGCCCATGAGGGGGGGAAAGTCCCCCCAGGGCTTCGGATTGGGGGAGGGCCGGCCTAGGTGGGCCAAATGGGGCCCACCTAGGGCCGGCTGCTGTATCTTGGCCGAACCAGGCATGTGGGATAGTCCCACATTGCCTGGCTGGCAAGGTTGGCTCCCCCCGGGAGCCTTTATATAGAGGGGCACCCCTGGCCTTTTAATTCATCCAATTAATTCTCTTTCTCTCCTCGATAACGTGATTCCCTTTGTCGGAGTTGCGCCGAGTTGAGAGGGGATCTCTCCACCATAGCCCGCTGCCGCGCTGCTGGTGTTCCGGTCCAAGTCTTCCGCTGCTCGTCCTGGACTGGAGCTTCGGAGGCCGTCGTCTCCACCGTATGTGTGTAACACCCTGCGAGGTGCTGCGCTAGCGGTACTCGGAGGCCTACTTCCTCCACCCGATCTCGAGGTCATCTTCATCGTCTTCGTCGCGCCGAGTTCTTCGCGACCTAGAGGTCGGCTACGTCGTCTTCGTCGTCAACGCTTGTGCGGGAGCGTAATCCCCGCTTTTCGGTCTACAAGGGTATGTATTCCGATATCCGCCGTACTTCTATATCTGCATAGTGTAGATCTTGGCTAGTTTAAAGATATCGTTGGTAGGAAATTTTTTGTTTTCTGCTTGCGATCCCCTTCAGTGGTATCAGAGCCGATCTATCGTAGATATAGCTGTACGCTGTTAGAACCCGTGTTCGGCACGGGGGCACCGTTCCTGTTATTTGCTACCCTCTAGCGTGCACTTGTGATTCCAGCGGCATCGAGTTGATGAAGCGGCCCGGACCGACTTTACGCGTACGCTTACGCGAGACTGGTTCCACTACTGACATACGGCTTGTACCGTATCTGTGGCTGGCGGGTGTCAGTTTCTCTCTCTTTAGTTGGCTTTGCATTTTCAATGGAGGGCCCGAAAGGGATGCTTAAACATGCAATTATTGGATCGTTGTTGTGGTCATAAGGTTCGTAGGTATGAAGCGGTTCTATTTACGACAGCCCCAAGCCACGTAAAATATGCAAAAGATAAAGTAGAACGCGTCTTACTTTATTTTGCAGGGGCAATGTGATATGGTCAAGGTAGGTTTATTAAATTGTTTATGAACTGCGGGCGCCAAGAAGACCATGGCGCAATGGACTATATCACATCGCATTACATTTGATGTTTTGTGTGCATCTTATATTGTGTGATTATATATATTAGAATATATTAGTTACACGGCGGTAGAAATATAAGATGATCCCTTCAAAAATACCACTAGTGTTCTTCCTCCAACGAGCACCACCAAGAAAGTTCTACGTTATGAGGCAGGCCGTGACGATCGGGTGTCAGACATATCGTCGTTCGCATACAGTGGGTGTAAGCCATGTTGCACAAGCGTTACGTGGAGGTTATTGTGGCGAGCCTAGCATATGCAGATATGGCCTCGGAACACGGAGGCCGAAAGGTCGAGCATGAGTCACAGAGTTGTTGTGATCGACAATTCGTTGTCTACCCTTGAAGTTGTGTTGCCGGCTCTGACGATGAGGGGTTGTGCAATGGATGGGGGTCGTGTAATCGCTTAAACGATCAGGAGGGATGTTCGTTTGAGTGGGAGTTCGGATAGTTATTTTCTAAAATACTAGAACTCAAAATATAATGAACAAAGTCTGTTTTGCAAACCTTTGTAGATATTAACCATTGTAATAGCATCTTTTAAAATTAGGCGCATTCCTGCGATTGAGAAACTTAAAAGGTTGGGTCCAAACTTCATAGTTTTATACTTTAGCTTGAGGATACTCCTTGTTTAAACCGTTAGCTCTTTGTGATACAATACCCGCTAGGAGATAAACCCGGAGATTCCGCTAACAAAAGATAATTTGGATTATCAGGTTTTGTGCGGATGATATCATCATAGTCCAGTGTATGCTATGATCTCTGCCATAGAGAACCAACGGTGGGTACGAGTTATTAGATCGCGAACATATGAGATGGTCGCTAAACTCGGGGTACCCCTAAAGTTGGGTTGATGAAGTTTATCAGTACGTTGACTGATTGTCTTCTCAACCAAGATGGAAGAGAATACACACATTGAAGGAGCACGTGGCAGTCATACTTGATAACATTGGTCATACTTGATGACATATGGTCATACTTGATGAACATTGAGACGCCTCGCTCAGCTCGATCACTGGATGACAGACGTCGTTGCCAAGTGCAAATGCTATGTCATAGACTATGTCATGCAAGGGGAATCGTTCACCTTCATGGTTCTTGATCACGTTGGAAGTATCAAGAAGATGAAACAGATCGCCGGAAGTCATCAATGATGATGGTGTATATATGATATACATGTTATGAATGTTTTAGCTAAGCAAGTACTCGCAGTAGTGACTAAGTTTTGATACTAGTCATGTTTTATGAAAACCAGGTTTACTGCTTGAGTGGCTTGAAAGGATGAGGCGACATTGCGTGTTGATAATGGCACACAAATTGTTGTGATGGCCATAGACACTCTCCCTCTAGATCTACCATTTGAATAAATTCTTTATGATCGCCTGTTAGTATGATCGTTATAAGTGTGTCTCCTCTAGCGAGACAATTGTTCATATATATTAGTGACAAATTCGTTGTCCTATATTTATGAAGTAATGATCATATGCCGATTTGAATTTAGATGGTAGAAGCTCCCACATTCATAATATTAATGCCAAAGGATACAAACTTAATAAAGACACCACATTTGTGTGGCACTACCGTTTAATTCATGTCAATGTTATAGTCAATGAATTAGCTCCATACCAGATGGATCTACAAGTCTTTAGATTTGATCTTTTGACACTTGCAAAATAACTAAGACACCGTTTTCGGAAAACGGGCATATAACTTATTGATTGTCATGCATATAGATGTATGTGGTTCAATGAAGTAATTGACGGGTAGTGGAGACCTTTATTTCGTGAACTTCGCTGAACGTTTTGAGTATGACTTGTTGAGAATCATGCATATAGGTGTATGTGAATCAATGAAGTACTTTAACGTAAAGTGGAAGTGTTTATTTCATAGACTTCATGAATATTCCGAGTAGATATATGGATATCCACTCAGGGAATGTTAGTCTGGAAATTTTGATTCGATCAAACAAGTTCAGAATGAAGTAGGAAATAAATTTAACAAGAAAATCAAATTCCCGCGATACAGATCGAGGAAATAAAGATTTGAGTTATAATGTTGGCACGTCATTGGAAGACTTGTGAGAAGAGTTCCACAAATTACGTCGCATGGAACACCATAGTGTTATGGTATGTTAGGACGTCGTAATCGCACCCTATCGGATAGTGTGTGGTAAATAAATCTCTTACCGAATTATTGTGATCATTAGAGTTGTATGGTAGAAACGTAACACTCACGTTAGATAATAGGGAAACCATTTAAATCCATGGAGACAATACCATATTAGTGATGGCATGGCTTTTAGCCTAGATTGTCGTTTCAGCAATTTAGTGTTTTGAGGTGATCAAACCTAAAATGGATTAATCTTTGTAGTGTACCGTACCTAAAGAGTTAGTTGGGTACATGTCTCACGACATAGGCAAAATCGTTGCCGGGATATACCTTGTAAAAGAAATAGTTTCTTGTCCAAGGGTATAAGTGAGAAAGAAAGTAGAGCAAGACGAAGTTGATGAAACTTTCTCTCCAGACATCAGAGTGGCGCAACCGAAAGTGTTTTCGGTGTCATGCTCCACAGCTTGAAATAAGCTGATGATACAAGATCATGATGCTCTGAGCTCATACTAAGAACGTAGGCGTACGAGGTTGTGTTCCACACTATGTGTTATGACAATCTTGTTATGAAGGTCATATTAATGGAATATGACAGACTTACGAACTACGAAGAAGAGATGGTAGACCTAAGTCCGAGAAATGGCTATGAGTCATATATGATCCGAAATAAAATCCATGTACGATTACCAGGTATTGACTTGGGAGATCTTCTTGATGGCATCTAGGCTGTTAATAGAATATGGAATTTTATGAGAGAGTAGACATTGATAAGGATCGATTTGTCGTGAATCAGTTCCGACAGATTCAAAAGTTGACCACAACGAGATTTTGTCTCAAGTGGCGAAGCCTAAATCTATTCTGGATCGTTTAGCAATTACTATAATTTCGAATGAGAAATTGATAGAAGGATAAGGAAACCATGTTTCTTAATAGTGTCATTAAGAAAGAGTTGTAATCAGTACAATAATGGTTTGGTGATCCTGAGGATGCTAAACATGTATGCAAACTTCAGTTGTCCATTCATGGGCTGAAGCAAGCATATCGGAGCTGGAATCTTCACTTTGATAATGTGATCAAAGGATTTTGGAGTTGTCCAAAATAGTTGAAGAGACTTGCATTTGCAAAGAAGTGAGTGGGAGCAAAGTAGCTTTTCTTGATCTTATATGCGGAAGGCATATTTGAGTGGGAGCTAAGTAGCTTTCCTTGATCTTATATGCGGAAGGCATATTTGAGTGGGAGCTAGGTGTCATTTGTGATTTTGTATGTAACGACATATTGAATGACACAGATCCTCTAGTAGAGTGTAAAGGATTATTTAAGTGATTAAATTTTCTATGAAATGAAGTTAGGAGTATTAGGCATCCGATTTATAATTGTATAGATCGTAAGGGGCTTAATAACATTAGGTCGGAATATTTCCTAAGTTAAGATTCTGAAGTGTTTCAGAATAGAACAAGCGAAGAAAATGGTTCTTGCTTGTATGACTAGGTGAAATATTATCTTGGCATTTTCAGTGATAGCAAATGATGTTCGACATTCTCTATGTATCAGACATAGGTGCTATCAGATTGAAAGCTCGACTTAGTGTGACCCAAGTTCTTGGTTGAAGAACGGGTTCTAGAGTGATCCTTGTGTGGATCAATGAACAAACGTTAAGTATATTTTTCAGTGTCTGTGAGAACTGAAGATATGTTTTCTAGTAAAGGGTAAGAGTGGAAAGACAACTTGCCGTAAAACGGTTACGATGATGCAAGTTATTACACTGGCCCATACAACTAGAAATCTCATATAGGAGATGTCCTTTATTTTTAAGAAAGACATGGTTAGCTTGCGAAGTCGCATATGAATGCACTGTCGCATAATCTACATAGGTATAGAAATATATGCCAACTTCAGAAGTTGCAAGTGTGATTGGACTGAGCAGTTTTCCGAGCGTATGTGGTCCCCTTAATAGATCTCTTAGACTTTTAAGGCCCATGCTACGCGAATGTTCGAGTCTCACTCCATCCACTAGGATATATTTCACCGTCATCGTAAGATACGGGATGATGTCAAACTAGGTGACATAGAAGTGTTGCAAAGCATATATAGGTCTCAATGTGTGAGATCTGTTGACTGTATTCCTCTTCCACGAGACAAGCATGCACCAAGATGCTATGGGTGTTGAGCTTTTACCAAGTTGTAAACTAGATTAAGTGTTACTCTAGTGCAAGTGGGAGACTGAAGGGAATATGCCCTAGAGGCACTTAATAAAGATAGTTTATTAGTCATATTCCAATTGTTCATTATATGTTTTATACCATGCTATAACTGTATTAAGCGGAAACATTAATAC
This sequence comes from Poa annua, assembly GCA_026929855.1. Taxonomy (NCBI): domain Eukaryota; kingdom Viridiplantae; phylum Streptophyta; class Magnoliopsida; order Poales; family Poaceae; genus Poa; species Poa annua. Next base: position 63,138,737 of record CM049434.1, read on the forward strand.
ACGTGTGGTAGATAAACAACCAGGTCCCTAGTTGCCTCTGCTAAGACTAGTTTCATTGCGCGATTGATGATCGAGGTTTCCCGATCATGAGACATGGCGTCTGTCGGCAATGGAGTCATATCGTTAGGTGGAACGATGTGATGGACTTACCCATAATTTGTAGGACGTAGTCATTACGCCTTTGACCGTGAGACCAACTCTTATTGTTATTCCTGGAAGATACTTTGATCGCACCAAACGTCATATCTTATAAAGTGTGACAATAACGGTGATACTTTTGGGTATCGGAAAGGGGTAGTTGAGACGAGGGGTCAAGAGCGGGATTTGTCAGTCCGTATAGCCGGATGGATACTCTAGGGCCCACTCGTTGAGATTATGTCAAATGAGTTTGCAAACATGTGACTAGGTCACCAGCTGACATAATATCACAGACGAGTAGAAGATAGTGTTGTCGGTAACGAGATCATGCTAGATATGGAGATATCTATGAACGATGCTCGGACACACTAAGTATCGCTATGGCAAAAGGTTTAAGACTCGACGTCCAGGTTTGATAGATGAAAGTCATTCGTTATATCACAGGGGTTAATTCATGGGGTCCAGGCCTACGAGTTAATCATTGATCAGAGAGGAGTCTCGATCATGTCTGTTATTATATCGAACCGCTAGGGTAACACACTTAAGGGGTTTCGACAAGACAACCGGAAAGGAAAGAGATCACCGGGAACGTCCCGGGAATGATCCGATGGAGATCGGGCAGCGACGAAATAGTTTTCGGAGCTATAATAAATTATATATAATATATTTGATATTAATTAGTGTAATTAATATTTAAATATGATTTTATATATTTATTTTCGAATTTTTAAAGGCTGATTTCCCTAAATGGGCCTTCTGGTGGAAAGAAGGCCCATGAGGGGGGGAAAGTCCCCCCAGGGCTTCGGATTGGGGGAGGGCCGGCCTAGGTGGGCCAAATGGGGCCCACCTAGGGCCGGCTGCTGTATCTTGGCCGAACCAGGCATGTGGGATAGTCCCACATTGCCTGGCTGGCAAGGTTGGCTCCCCCCGGGAGCCTTTATATAGAGGGGCACCCCTGGCCTTTTAATTCATCCAATTAATTCTCTTTCTCTCCTCGATAACGTGATTCCCTTTGTCGGAGTTGCGCCGAGTTGAGAGGGGATCTCTCCACCATAGCCCGCTACCGCGCTGCTGGTGTTCCGGTCCAAGTCTTCCGCTGCTCGTCCTGGACTGGAGCTTCGGAGGCCGTCGTCTCCACCGTATGTGTGTAACACCCTGCGAGGTGCTGCGCTAGCGGTACTCGGAGGCCTACTTCCTCCACCCGATCTCGAGGTCATCTTCATCGTCTTCGTCGCGCCGAGTTCTTCGCGACCTAGAGGTCGGCTACGTCGTCTTCGTCGTCAACGCTTGTGCGGGAGCGTAATCCCCGCTTTTCGGTCTACAAGGGTATGTATTCCGATATCCGCCGTACTTCTATATCTGCATAGTGTAGATCTTGGCTAGTTTAAGGATATCGTTGGTAGGAATTTTTTTGTTTTCTGCTTGCGATCCCCTTCAGGGCAGTGGAGAGGGGGACAGAGAGGGTGTGGTCGGGGGCGACGTGTTTGAGCCAGTACGGAGAGAGGGAGTGAGCTCTGTTTGGGCAAGAGAAGAAATGGAGAGAGGGGAGTGGTCGGGTGGGTGCATTGGGTCGATGACATGTGGGGCAAGGGAGTGGACTTGCAGGTTCCCTTCTCCAGCAAGAGAAGGAGGGGCAGGGGAGAGAAAGAGAGAGGGTTTTGCTGGCTCGGGTTGGTGAGGGTTTTCATTTGCTTCTTTTTCTTCTCTTCTCCTTATTTTTCTAAAAACACATACTAGCCCAAATCAAGCAAAAACATATTTATCACTAAGTTTAGAGGAGTGATTTGTCTAAAGTTTTAAATTCACAAAAATTACAAAAACAAACAGATCACAATAGACATTGGAAGTTTTAAAGGAAAAGAAACTAGACCAAATGGTCACTGATTTTTAATGCCCTCAAAACCTAGTTGGTTTGATGTTTAAACATGTTTGCAAATTGTTTTTAAAGACATCATTAGAAAGTATATATTGCATAGATCAAAGTGGTTATTTTGCATGTCAAAAATGGTGTATAGTTTGCTTAATCCCTTGATCTAGATTGGCAAGTTATAACAAACATGAAGATCACACAAAAATATTTAAGACACCAAAATAAAAGTTTTGCAAACAAACTAAATATGATAAAAGATTTTTGTTGGACTCAAAACTTGCATCCTAACACCACAAAAATAAGCCTAAGAAAGTTGGGGTGTTACACACATCAATTACTAATCTACATAGACTGAGTTCCTAAAACCTTTCAAATATTTGTGCTCAGATAACAAAGCTTCTATAGGCAAGACGAAAAGAACTCCTTATATTTTCTGTATCGGCTCGGATCTCACAAAGGAAAGTACATCAATATGGTAAACACGAAACATACCATAGAGTAAGTTTTATAAGAAATCAGCTGCACATGAGCGTCCATAGTGTTTGTCGGTCCTTTTTTCTGTTGAAACAATACAAACTGTTGTAAGAACTCAAGTTTATTCCAGCCAGCTCACTTAGACATGTGATACACTCTCAAATAAAGTCTATTTTATAATTACATGAGAGAGGTAGGAATGACTGGCTGACCAACGGTACTATGTATGCAGGATCTGCCCATCTCTAAATTACTACGTAAGTACACTGAATGGTCAAGCTAAGCACGGTCCTTAAGAAGCTGATCTGAACATCAACCTAGGTAGCCTGGTAGTTGTGGAAAAGAAGAAAATGCTCGTCAGCGGATCAGAGAATAGGAACATCGTATTGCTACTACCATCACCATGGAGTGCTAAATTTTGTGTGACCTTTCTGGCTTGGAATTTCGTCAAACGTTTTGTAGGCATTCAGGCATCCAATACGCTGGATCAACTGTCCATAAACGGTGTACTACCATTGGAGTGAGAGAAAGAAACAAACATGAAAAAGAACACAAAGCTAGGCTGCTCACCTCTAGCCGTGGATCTGTGGAAGCGCATGCAGCATGACCCAAGCCGTTGGCGCAGGGCAAGGCGAGCGGCGACCGATAGAAGGCCATGCCCGTCATAGGCGGCGGCACTGGAGATGACTGGAGGGAGCTGCTGGGGCATGGTCTTGAAGATGTATTGTGGCTGAATCGTCGGGAACTACTGCTGCATCTCGAGCGGGAGCTGGAGCTGAACCTGCTTAGGGGGCTGCTAGGGCTGCGCCATGGAGGAAGTGGGGAGCGAAAGAGGAGGAGCCTGCTGCTGGGACTTCGGTGGTGTGGGCGTAGGCTGGAGGTCGGGGAAGGGGGCGGCCCGCCGGCGTCTGTAGAAGGGGGAGGACGGCTGGGTGGAAGGAAAGAATCGGTGTGTGGGAGGCCATGCGCTGGAGGTCGACGGAGTTGGAGGAAGAGGAGAAAATAAACTCGGCCGCCGTGGGTTGGAACTGGCGAGGATGGAGAGGCCGCGGCGGCGAAGCTCCTCGCGTCCTTCTGTAAGGGCTCCTCAGACTACCAGTCCGAGATGTCCACGTTATTTAAACAGATCACGATCCCAATGATCAGTGCATCGCGATCACATAACCAACTGGTATACAAAGTTACATCATTCAAACGTACATACAAGTCTTACACAAATAAATAGTGGTCACATGACCAAGTCTGCAATCATCGTCACACAGGACGGAATTAACTACCATATAGCGGAAGCTTTCGCCTAGCGTCGGCCCTCGTCACAACCAGACGCATTCCCACAGAGCAGTTGACCGGTGACACTCAGTTGGCGTAGTTGTCGGCGTACTTCTCCTCCTCGTCATACATCTCCTCATTGAAAATCTCGACGTTTGAATATCCAGGGACATAGCCATATGAGTACATTTACGTACTCGCAAAACCACCTCAAGGCTTAGGTTTTCATGGTAATGCAAGAAAAGTGTTTTCGAAAACTGGGATAGCTGCTATTTACAACTATAGGGTTTAGTTTTCGCAAAGTTGCTCTAGACATAGAGAATATGACATCTCTATATCTTTGTTGAAGAAAACATTTAGAGATAGAAATCTCTCTTGTAGAAATAGCATGCACTATTTCCATGTTTTGAAAACTCTTTTGTAAAACTTTTCAAAAACACTAGGATGGGGATACCCCTTTTTCTTTACTTGAGATCTGACTGATTGTCTCCCGAGACCAACCATCTTCTCCCAAATCCGTACCTCCCAGGTATCTCCTTGATGCCTCCTTGTTTCCACCGAAATCATTTCCTTTTTAAAACAAAAAATTGCCCATACGCCTAGATCAGTGGCCTTTCCAACCGTCCTTTGACCGCGGAAACGGCTATTCGAATAGATGTACACTCTGCAGAGGTTGCGCACTTTACCCACACCAATCGGTCAATTCCGCCGTGTCTGCCACGGCCCCGTCATACGAAAGTATGCGGGGGTCCGGATAACCAGATCAAAGCTTTTCACTATGTCCACCCTAGTATAGGGGCCTCCCGGTAGGTTTGTTCTCCCCGGCACTGTGTGCTCCACTAGACCCCTGGTCTCTCTTAGGATGCCACACCGCCACGTCGGCAGACCCGCCGTAATCGATCCGGCGCGAGTCCCACATGTGTATTGCCTCGTCCAGACGACAACCCGGCTTCAGGGGCCCAGCCCCTATAGAAAGTGTGAGAGCCCCAATACTAAAACGGACAAGCTTCCGGCTAAGCCCTACCCATATCAGGTAATGTGGTTGCACGAGTTAATTGTTCGGGCGGCTGCTAGGGCAGTATTTGTTTTTCAAAACATCTCCATCTCCGACTGTTCCCAACAGCTCGGGTTTTCGTAAACATCTCCGATTGCTCCCAGGAACTCGGGTTTTATAAAACACTTGCTCTCCGATTGCTCCCAGCAACTCGGGTTTTTCTTCCGAAAACATTTTAGCAAAACCAGGCTCCCATCCTAAGATTTTGAGGGAAGAATATAAAGATATACTACTAGAAAAATATGATTTTCTTTATAGAGCCTTCAACAACAAGGCTACTAAAGTGAATACTTATTTTTATAACACCTATTTTAATCTAGTATATAACTTTGGCCAAACAATATTTTTTTTAAATAGTTTTTGGGTGGCAAAGTACCACAAAAGAGGTAAAACATGCATTATTTTATTTTGAAAACAAAACATGCTTGATAAAATAATGGGATTCATTATAGAGGTGAGGTGGCTTGCCTGGCTCAGCAATATGTCCTTGGTCTTGATCATGTTGTTCCTCAGGTTCACTCCTCACTTCCAGTTCCTTCCCGCTCGTATCTAAGGTCGTAAACAGGAAAAAGAACGACACTCAATATAAAAGACAATACCACAAGGACGTAACAAACAACAAGCATTGCACAAGACACTAAGCAAGCAACTCACTTAGTTAAACAACAACAAGCAACAAGTCCATATAGCTATGAAAAACAACAAACACACCTAAGAAAAATATACATAACAACCCTAATTGTTAAAAATGGTAGTTCTAACTACACACTAAAACAAAACACCTCTTAGGGTGATTAGATCATTTAGCAGGGCTTCTATATTAGTTCAGGAAATACTTCATACAAAAGTATCTTATTAGTTCAGGAAGTACTTCAGACAAAAGTATCTTATTAGTTTAGGAAGTACTTCAGACAAAAGTATCTTAATAAGGAAGAATTATCACTAGCTTTTAGCACACTCAAATGCAAGCATGGTACTAGCTCTAGTAACACATATTATTAAGTAGTTAATCAACCAATAAAGGTTAACATCACTGCTCACACAAGTTGTCGATTAAGAGCTAAAAAGGTGCAGGTGAGTTATTTAATAGAACACCACAAAGCAGCATGTTGACAATTATTTAGAGTGTTTAAAGCATGCAGCAAGCATCACAAAACACAAACAACTACTGGATAAAATCTAACACATATCAACAACCACATGCATAGCACACAAATACAAATTGGTGAAACTACTAGGGAACAAGATAAATTATGTTAAATTCAAAGGTGAATTGCACCACAATACTTTTAGGAGATCATTAAGGTTATTAGAGGTTAAATTAAGGTTCTGGACTTATGATTGATTAAACATATAAAACCCACATCAATTTAAACAAAACAGGGAAATAATTCAATTCAAAATTCTAGACGCATAAGTCCTGTCTTGGGAGATTAATTACCATGCTCAGAATATAGCTCCTAAAATTAAATCCTTATATCACAGTACTCCTATTAACTATAGGCAGCCAAGAAAATTGGATTTGCATCAAAAGCTACTGTTAACAGGGAACTAAAAATCATACAAATGCTACTGGTCTCAAAACCAAAAAGATTGTAGCTTCTGTTCTACGAATCTCCTGCATGCAATATTAATTTCTATGGATAGGTACTGACTTAAGATTTCTGTAGAAATTGGATTTGATCTATTTGGATACTCCTAGCTCCAGATATTTTATTTTTGGTGGAGAACATACTTTTTACTAGATGTTATGTACAACACAAAATATAAATTATTTTTAGGCAAAACCAGTGCTGAAGGTTCAATAAAACACAAAAGCACTCCATAAAAATACTCCTCAGCTATTTTCAGAAACAGATCTAGCACAAACAATTAAAACTAGACACATGCAATTAACAGAAAATAAAAAATATACTTTGCCAAGCGTAATAACCCACTGTTTATGCAAATAATTCACTATGCAAAAAATATAAGCTGCAAAATTCTACCACGCTAGGAAACGAAAGCTACTACGCATATCTACCACATGCAATTGGATTTACCCCGAAAAGTATTTTTAATAATGGATTAAAAATCACCAAACAGGTACTGTTCCCAAAATTAAACCTAATAGAACTTTAGTTATACAGATCTCTTGCATGCAAGACTTATAGATCTAGATAGGTATGGTCCTAAGCTTTACAGAGAAATAAAGTTTGCATGATTTGGACCTACAGAACTCCCACAATAAAATAAATGGTGGGAATAATACTTTTTACAAGATTAGATCTAGCACAAACCTACCGATATATTTCTGGAAAAGGCCAACTGAGCATGGTTAAGAAAACACACAGGAACTCTACAAAATTTACCTCAAACCATTTGCATGCATAGATCTATCAGAAAAGAATTAAAGCTTCACTAGATCCAGCACAGGAAATTAAACAGAGTAATGCTAAACTGAAGAAAAACTAGAAATGGGCTGGATTTGGCTTCGGGCCAAGCCAGGCAACCTGGGCCGGCCTGCGCAGAGCGCGCGCACGCGAGGCGGTACGCCGCCGCCGGATCGGGATCGGACGGCCAGCGTTAGATCAGGAGGGGTTCAAGCAGAGCCGTGGATCGGAGATCCGACGGCTCCTGCAGTTCTTCTTCCTCACAACTCGAGGGACAGAGAGGAAAACCTAGCCATGGCGCCGGGGACGCGCGGCTCACCTAGAGGACGCGCAGGCTGAAGGAGAGGGTCGATGGAGGTGCGGAGGACTGGGGAGGGTGAGGGGTAGCAGCAGTTCTTGTCGGAGGGGTCCCAAACGGTGGGAACACCGAGGTCGCCCGCGGCGGGCACGGGCAGGGCACGAAGGCTCCGGCGTTCCTACAGGCAAAAGAAGATGTCTCAGAGCTAGGTCACACAGAGGGGAGCTCTCAGCAAGAAAAATGGAGGGTAGAGGTGGTCGGGGAAGACGGCTTCGTCCACGGCATGCTCCCGGTCAGAGCGCCGGTTCTTCGACGTTCGACGAGCAGGAGAGGAGGAGAGCTTGAGCGGCCTCGCAGGGGATGGGAGAGTGGGGTTATAGGAGTGCGAATGGCAAGGTGAGAGGGGCAGAGGGGCGTCGGGTGCGTAATAAGAGAGGGTGGCCGGTTCGGGTGTCTTGGGCATGGACAGAGGGAGAGAGGGCACTGGAAGGTTATTGGCTCGGGCAGGCGGTGTGTAATGATCATGATGGTACTGCAGCACGGCTTGGAAGCTAGCCCATGGCTCCTTGCCGATGGAGGGGAGTGGAATAAATGGGGAGGTCTCTCCTGCCCCCAATGTCCTCGACAAAATGCCACAAAGAAAAAGACAAAAGAGAGGGGAGCTAGGTTTAGCCAGGGGCAGGGCCAAGGGGTCCAGAGGGTGAGTGAGGGTTCAAGGCACGCCTAAAATAGAAGGGTTTGGGGAGAGGGGAGTGGAGGTTAGGTTTTTGGATAATTCGGGCTGATTAGGTTAGGCAACTAAGCATGGATGGATTAGTCAACTCTTTGCACAGCAAATTATAAAACAAGTTGTCTTGGATAAGAGGGGGTATAAGTTCAGCACTAGGTTTAGAAATTTCATGAAAAAGGGTCATTCAACACTAGATACAAAAATGGAAAAAGGCTATCTATTAAAACACATATGGTCACCTTATCATGAAGCACTAAAAACAAGCAAGAATTAGTGATCAACCATTTTTGTAAAATTCAAAGAAGGCTATATAATGAAAGTAGAGGTGATGAGGATGATGTTGGGTGAGTTGAATTTCCAAGTTCAATTAAATAAACCCTAAATGTTATGCTCTAGAAATGCTAAAATTTAACAGGGGTTAAGATAGCTTTTCATCATTATATAATTTTCTTGTTTAAGAATATTTTTAACCAAACATATTAATAAGAGGGAAACAAGTTACAAGCATGCAAAACCATCAAACAAATATATACTACTCCAATTCAAACAATAAACATTCACTTAATACAAACATAGCCACAAGTCACTCATAGGAATACAAACTCAAGGCAAACAATTTAAGCACATATCAAATAGGTCAAACACACATACAATTAGATCAACAACCACACTTTAAGATAAAACCAATATATTTGGGAGGTGGTGATCAATACAATAATGACAAGATTTTGAAGAAAGGAGGTTAAACCACTTCCTAGTAATAGTTTCCAAAGAGATATTAAATTAGGAGTTTTGGGAATGAAAGGTTCTAAGACTAGCAACACATTAAACTCAAAATATATCAGGTTCCACTATATGATCCTCTGTAGTTTTGCAAACATATAGTTTTGGAAATACTTTTATTTTCTCAAATAATTGGTCTTTGGGTAGTTGCTAAAATTATAGTTAATAGAGTTTGTTAAAAAACTTGACTAGGAGGAGTTATAGGAATCCTTTTACTATTCTTAACATTGACCAGAAGTGTTATATATGAACAGGTAAAATTCATATGTTGAAATTTTTAAAGGATCAACAACACAAACAACAACCACAACAGGGCAAACAGTGAAATCAAGAGTAAAGCACATACATTAACAAGACATTCCAAAAAGTTTTTGTTGCTTCCAAATTTTGGGTGTGTTAATATTAAGTTTTTCTTGTTTCCAAAATTTGGGACGTTACAGACCTTCCCCCCTCAAAAGAATCTCGTCCCGAGATTCCTAAGCGGGTACCAAGAGAGTGCAAGGACATAGGGTTTGTCGCTCCTTCATCTTCCGGGGTTGTTGATTCTCGACTGAGAATTCCTTGTTGATAAGGTGTCTGTTTTCTTCCAGAAGACTTCGGTTTGCTGGAGATATTGGCGTTGTGGTAGATGCTGATCCTTTTCTTGTCGGGTTGACTTCAAATACTCCAGGGTTGGGACGCAAGAACAAATTTGTGAAAACTCCCTAATAAAGTTAGCATATGTCTTCCCCCCCTTAAAAAGGGGCCTTGAAGGGTTGATGTTGATGGTAAAAGTTGCCCTCGGCTTCAAGGTGTGGTTGGTTTTGAGTATCATGAAAATCTTCATCTTGGTCGTAGCTCCTCGGTGATTGGGGTTTGATGTAGACACTTGGACTGATGTTGCAGTCTTGAGGGGTTAGCAGATAAACACAAGTCAACAGTTCTAAGCCTCACAGGGGTGCCAGGTCTGAAGACTTGACTCTCTCTGGTTTCCCTAAAAAGTCAAACGGTGTTACGAGCTACTAAAGACGTCTAAACTAGCTTGGGGCTAATGTCGTCCACAGCAATGGTCTTCAGGCTTTCCGTCGTTCTTGGCGTCTTGCTGGATATCATGACTTCACGATGGCTTCTAACCACCTTCACTTCAGCAGACGAAGAGAGTTGATTAAGACTTCCTTGGTTCTTGGGCTTCATGACGCTTCGCAAAAGTCTTCAGAGTTCAGTCGGATCTAAGTTAGCCTAAAAGATAAGTGCTCCTTTCTATATTACTCTAGTCGGGTCAGTTGAGTTAATAAGGTTGGTGCGTACAAGGCACTTTTGACACTAGCTTCGTGGTACATCTTCAAGTAGACAATCTTCAGTGCTGGTTTTCTTCGTGGTTGCTGACGTCAATCACCCTTGTATGACACGACTTGAGGGCTTCACAAAATCTTCAAAAAGTAGCGGCTCTTACCGGTCTTTGAGTCCTCCTTGTTAACATCTGTACGCGAGACTTCCGTTGGCACCTCTTTTCTTGTCTCGGTTTGTAGGTCTTGAGTAGGTTAGTGAGTTAGCAACAAGACAAACTGATGTTAGATGTTACTCTAAAGTTAGATACGTTAAGTTAGTGATGGTATACTTGTAATTCAAAAAGTTAATTAAACTAGGTAAGGCTCGAGACATCACAGAGATGGGCTTTCTCCGGGTGGTCTTCTGTATCAAGTGCAGTTAATAATTATCACGTGTATAATTTAGATTAGAGGGAAAACATTTTAGAAGGGTTTCCAAGACAGGTTTACAAGTGCATCAAGGTGCAGCGACGGCTAATCAGGCCAGAAAGGTTTTTGCATAGAGGCAAAAAGATGTTTAAACAAAAGGGAGGTATGTGTCTAATATGTGTTGCCAACAAGGCGTGCTTGTGGAAATTACTAGAAAAACAACACACCAACAATAACCACACAAACAAGACACACACAAACAAAAAGCATACCAGCAAAACAGCACATCAAACACCTATAGTACCAAAAGGGCACTTAACAAACGTGGTAGTCGGACAATCCGACCAAGGGTCATACCCTATTTTATCCTATGTGTTTTTGGTGTCACATGGTTGTTGAAGTTCTCATTCCACCACTTTAGGTTCCCACCGGAAAGATTGAGATTGTCTGGTTTGCTAATGGAGTAACATTGTTGGGGTTGAGTCGAGGGAGCGAAGGTGATTTTTGCATTCTGGTCTTGCATTCTGCACATCCGAGGTATTTGGAGGTCCTGGCTTTGCTGTCATCATCGATCTTGGTCTTGTGGACTATGCATCTGAGGGCTCTTGTCTCCGTCTTGGATCGAGTTACTTAGGTCTCACTCGGGTCCATCCTCATGCGTAAACAAGTTTTGAATAGGGACAAGAGAGTAGAGAAAACTTCTTTTGAAATACTTCGAAACTAGAGAGGTAAGATCAAGTTATTTCTGAGAATAGGTGAGGAGTGGAAGCCATACTAGGCTTACCTAGAAGAAAATAGATTTCGGTAGAAATAGGTTTTAGCAAAATATTTCCTTCGTAAGCTAACGACCATGCTAACTAAGGTCTCCTAAGGTCAACGATGGCTCTGATAGCAAGTCTGTAAGGGCCCCTCAGACTACCAGTCCGAGATGTCCACGTTATGTAAACAGATCACGATCCCAATGATCAGTGCATCGTGATCACATAACCAACTGGTATACAAAGTTACATCATTCAAACGTACATACAAGTCTTACACCAATAAATAGTGGTCACATGACCAAGTCTGCAATCATCGTCACACAGGACGGAATTAACTACGATATAGCGGAAGCTTTCGTCTAGCGTCGGCCCTCGTCACAACCAGACGCATTCCCACAGAGCAGTTGACCGGTGACACTCAGTTGGCGTAGTTCTCGGCGTACTTCTCCTCCTCGTCATACATCTCCTCGTTGAAAATCTGGACGTTTGAATATCCAGGGACATAGCCATATGAGTACATTTACGTACTCGCAAAACCACCTCAAGGCTTAAGTTTTCATGGTAATGCAAGAAAAGTGTTTCCGAAAACTGGGATAGCTGCTATTTACAACTATAGGGTTAAGTTTTCGCAAAGATGCTCTTGACATAGAGAATACGACATCTCTATATCTTTGTTGAAAAAAACATTTAGAGATAGAAATCTCTCTTGTAGAAATAGCATGCACTATTTCCACGTTTTGAAAACTCTTTTGTAAAACTTTTCAAAAACACTAGGATGGGGATACCCCTTTTTCTTTCCTTGAGATCTGACTTATTGTCTCCCCGAGACCAACCATCTTCTCCCAAATCCGTACCTCCCAGGTATCTCCTTGATGCCTCCTTGTTTCCACCGAAACCATTGTCTTTTTAAAACCAAAAATTGCACATACGCCTAGATCAGTGGCTTTTCCAACCGTCCTTTGACCGCGCACATGGCTATTCGAATAGATGTACACTCTGCAGAGGTTGCACACTTTACCCACACCAATCGGTCCATTCCGCCGTGTCTGCCACGGCCCGTCATACGAAAGTATGCGGGGTCCGGATAACCAGATGAAAGCTTTTCACTATGTCCACCCTAGTATAGGGGCCTCCCGGTAGGTTTGTTCTCCCTGGCACCGTGTGCTCCACTAGACCCCTGGTCCCTTTTAGGACGCCACACCGCCACGTCAGGAGACCCGCCGTAATAGTTCCGGCGCGAGTCCCGCATGTGTATTGCCTCGTCCAGACGACAACCCGGCTTCAGGGGCCCAGCCCCTATAGAAAGTGTGAGAGCCCCAATACTAAAACGAACAAGCTTCCGGCTAAGCCCTACCCATATCAGGTAATGTGGTTGCACGGGTTAATTGTTCGGGCGGCTGCTAGGGCAGTGCTTTGTTTTTCAAAACATCTCCATATCCGACTGTTCCCAACAGCTCGGGTTTTCGTAAAGATCTTCGATTGCTCCCAGCAACTCGGGTTTTATAAAACACTTGCTCTCCGATTGCTCCCAGCAACTCGGGTTTTTCTTCCGAAAACATTTTAGCAAAACCAGGCTCCATCCTAAGATTTTGAGGGAAGAATATAAAGATATACTACTAGAAAAATATGATTTTCTTTATAGAGCCTTCAACAACAAGGCTCCTAAAGTGAATACTTATTTTTATAACACCTATTTTAATCTAGTATATAACTTTGGCCAAACAATATTTTTTTTAAATAGTTTTTGGGTGACAAAGTACCACAAAAGAGGTAAAACATGCATTATTTTATTTTGAAAACAAAACATGCTTGATAAAATAATGGGAATCATTATAGAGGTGAGGTGGCTTGACTGGCTCAGCAATATGTCCTTGGTCTTGATCATGCTGTTCCTCAGGTTCACTCCTCACTTCAAGTTCCTCCCCGCTCGTATCTAACATCGTAAACAGGAAAAAGAACAACACTCAATATACAAGACAATACCACAAGGACGTAACAAACAACAAGCATTGCACAAGACACTAAGCAAGCAACTCACTTAGTTAAACAACAACAAGCAACAAGTCCATATAGCTAAGACAAACAACAAACACACCTAAGAAAAATATACATAACAACCCTAATTGTTAAAAATGGTAGTTCTAACTACACACTAAAACGAAACACCTCTTAGGGTGATTAGATCATTTAGCAGGGCTTCTATATTAGTTCAGGAAATACTTCAGACAAAAGTATCTTATTAGTTCAGGAAGTACTTCAGACAAAAGTATCTTATTAGTTCAGGAAGTACTTCAGACAAAAGTATCTTAATAAGCAAGAATTATCACTAGCATTTAGCACACTCACATGCAAGCATGGTACTAGCTCTAGGAACACATATTATTAAGTAGTTAATCAACCAATAAAGGATAACACCACTGCTCACACAAGTTGTCGATTAAGAGCTAAAAAGGTGCAGGTGAGTTATTTAATAGAACACCACAAAGGAGCATGTTGACAATAATTTAGAGTGTTTAAAGCATGCAGCAAGCATCACAAAACACAAACAACTACTGGATAAAATCTAACACATATCAACAACCACATGCATAGCACACAAATACAATTGGTAAAACTACTAGGGAGCAAGATAAATTATGTTAAATTCAAAGGTGAATTGCACCACAATACTTTTAGGAGATTAAGGTTATTAGAGGCTAAATTAAGGTTCTGGACTTATGATTGATTAAACATATAAAACCCACATCAATTTAAACAAAACAGGGAAATAATTCAATTCAAAATTCTAGATGCATAAGTCCTGTTTTGGGAGATTAATTACCATGCTCAGAATATAGCTCCTAAAATTAGATCCTTATATCACAGTACTCCTATTAACTATAGGAAGCCAAGGAAATTGGATTTGCATCAAAAGCTACTGTTAACAGGGAACTAAAAATCATACAAATGCTACTGGTCTCAAAACCAAAAAGATTGTAGCTTCTGTTCTAAGATTCTCCTGCATGCAAGATTTATTTCTATGGATAGGTACTGACTTAAGCTTTCTGTAGAAATTGGATTTGATCTATTTGGATACTCCTAGCTCTAGATATTTTATTTTTGGTGGAGAACATACTTTTTACTAGATGTTATGTACAACACAAAATATAAATTATTTTTAGGCAAAACCAGTGCTGCAGGTTCAATAAAACACAAAAGCACTCCATAAAAATACTCCTAAGCTATTTTCATAAATAGATCTAGCACAAACAATTAAAACTAGACACATGCAATTAACAGAAAATAAAAAATATACTTTTCCAAGTGTAATAACCCACTGTTTATGAAAATAATTCACTATGCAAAAAATATTAGCTGCAAAATTCTACCACGCAAGGAAATGAAAGCTACTACTCATATCTACCACATGCAATTGGATTTACTCCAAAAAGTATTTTTAATAATGGATTAAAAATCACCAAACAGCTACTGTTGCCAAAATTAAACCTAATAGAACTTTAGTTATACAGATCTCCTGCATGCAAGGCTTATAGATCTAGATAGGTATGTTCCTAAGCTTTACAGAGAAATAAAGTTTGCATGATTTGGACCTACAGAACTCCCACAATAAAATAAATGGTGGGAATAATACTTTTTACAAGATTAGATCTAGCACACACCTACTGATATATTTCTGGAAAAGGCCAACTGAGCATGGTTAAGAAAACACACAGGAACTCTACAAAATTTACCTCAAATCATTTGCATGCATAGATCTACCAGAAAAGAATTAAAGCTTCACTAGATCCAGCACAGGAAATTAAACAGAATAATGCTAAACTGAAGAAAAACAAGAAATGGGCTGGATCTGGCTTCGGGCCAAGCCACGCAACCTGGGCCGGCCTGTGCAGAGCGCGCGCACGCGAGGCGGGGGGGGGGGGGGGGATGATGCAAGTGTGGGTAGGAGCTTACGAAGATGAGTCCCTTGATGTTGACCTCGGTGATGGTCTCGCCGTCCTCGTCGTCATTGCTGGCGCGGAGCTTGTCGACGAAGTCCAGGCGCCCCTCCCGTGCGCGGTCCTCGGCCGTGGCGGCGTGCTCCGCCAGCAGCTTGGTGATGAGCCCGTCGAACTGGTTGTGAACCCGTTCTTCTTTCTCACGACTCGAGGGACAGAGAGGAAAACCTAGCCATGGCGCCGGGGCCACGCGGCTCAACTAGAGGACGCGCAGGCTGAAGGAGAGGGTCGATGGAGGTGCGGAGGACTGGGGAGGGTGAGGGGTAGCAGCAGTTCTTGTCGGAGGGGTCCCAAACGATGGGAACACCGAGGTCGCCCGTGGCGGGCACGGGCAGGGCACGAAGGCTCCGGCGTTCCTGCAGGCAAAAGAAGATGTCTCAGAGCTAGGTCAAGCAGAGGGGAGCTCTCAGCAAGAAAAATTGAGGGTAGAGGTGGTTGGGGAAGACGGCTTCGTCCGCGACATGCTCCCGGTCAGAGCGCCGGTTCTTCGACGTTCGACGAGCTGGAGAGGAGGAGAGCTTGAGCGGCCTCACAGGGGATGGGAGAGTGGGGTGAGAGGAGTGCGAATGGCAAGGTGAGAGGGGCAGAGGGGCGTCGGGTGCCTAATAAGAGAGGGTGGCCGGTTCGGGTGTCTCGGGCATGGACAGAGGGAGAGAGGGCACTGGAAGGCTATTGGCTTGGGTAGGCGGTGTGTAATGATCATGATGGTACTGCAGCACGGCTTGGAAGCTAGCCCATGGCTCCTTGCCGATGGAGGGGAGTGGAATAAATGGGGAGGTCTCTCCTGCCACAAAGAAAAAGACAAAAGAGAGGGGAGCTAGGGTTAGCCAGGGGCAGGGCCAAGGGGTCCAGAGGGTGAGTGAGGGTTCAAGGCACGCCTAACACGGAAGGGTTTGGGGAGAGGGGAGTGGAGGTTAGGTTTTTGGATAATTCGGGCTGATTAGCTTAGGGAACTAAGCATGGATGGATTAGTCAACTCTTTGGACAGCAAATTATAAAACAAGTTGTCTTGGATAAGAGGGGGTATAAGTTCAGCACTAAGTTTAGAAGTTCCATGAAAAAGGGTCATTCAACACTAGATACAAAAATGGAAAAAGGCTATCTATTAAAATACATATGGTCACCTTATCATGAAGCACTAAAAACAAGCAAGAATTAGTGATCAACCATTTTTGTGAAATTCAAAGAAGGCTATATAATGAAAGTAGAGGTGATGAGGATGATGTTGGGTGAGTTTCATTTCCAATTTCAATTAAATAAACCGTAAATGTTATGCTCTAGAAATGCTAAAATTTAACAGGGGTTAAGATAGCTTTTCATCATTATATAATTTTCTTGTTTAAGAATATTTTTAACCAAACATATTAATAAGAGGGAAACAAGTTACAAGCATGCAAAACCATCAAACAAATATATACTACTCCAATTCAAACAATAAACATTCACTTAATACAAACATAGCCACAAGTCACTCATAGGAATACAAACTCAAGGCAAACAATTTAAGCACATATCAAATAGGTCAAACACGCATACAATTAGATAAACAACCACACTTTAAGATAAAACCAATATATTTGGGAGGTGGTGATCAATACAATAATGACAAGATTTTGAAGAAAGGAGGTTGAACCACTTCCTAGTAATAGTTTCCAAAGAGATATTAAATTAGGAGTTTTTGGAATGAAAGTTGCTAAGACTAGCAACACATTAAACTCAAAATATATCAGGACCCACTATATGATCCTTTGTAGTTTTGCAAACATATAGTTTTGGAAATACTTTTATTTTCTCAAATAATTGGTCTTTGGGTAGTTGCTAAAATTATAGTTAATAGAGTTTGTTAAACAACTTGACTAGGAGGAGTTATACGAATCCTTTTACTATTCTTAACATTGACCATAAGGGTTATATATGAACAGGTAAAATTCATATGTTGAAATTTTAAAAGGATCAACAACACAAACAACAACCACAACAGGGCAAACAGTGAAATCAAGAGTAAAGCACATACATTAACAAGACATTCCAAAAAGTTTTTGTTGGTTCCAAATTTTGGGTGTGTTAATATTAAGTTTTTCTTGTTTCGAAAATTTGGGACGTTACAGACCTTCCCCCCTTAAAAGAATCTCGTCCCGAGATTCCTAAGCGGGTACCAAGAGAGTACAAGGACATAGGGTTTGTTGCTCCTTCATCTTCCGGGGTTGTTGATTCTCGACTAAGAATTCCTTGTTGATAAGGTGTCTGTTTAGGAAACTAGTACACATATGATGGATAATCCCCAAGTATTAGGTGTTTCCTTGATTTCTACCTAATTTCGCCTAGTTAAATGAGTTTATGCCGATTATTCGAAAGTAATTCAAATTTGAACTACAATTGTCTGATAGTTTGGTCTGAATCTTTAGGAAAAAACAATTTAAGGTGCATAACTATTGGTTATATCACAGAAACATTGATAATTCAAGAAAATCTTACCTCTTTCAATGAATATTCATCGCGGCCGTTTTGATCGTTCTTATGAAAAAATGAAATAAAGTGATAAACACCTCAAAAAAGGAAATCCTTTGGCATGGGGTCCTTTTATGTGTACTAGTTGCATGAAAAATGATAAACTTGATTTTTGAAAGAATTTGCAAAAAAAAGTCTTGACAAAAAGGTCTATCATCTATAAACATCTACAAGTTTCAAGCCAAATGATCAAGTTATGGTCATTTCCACGGCATAGTTTGTGATAAAGATCTCATATTCCACAAATAGGTGCATATTGGTATAAGAAACAATCATGCCGAAGCGATTCTTGAAATTATTTTCATAAATATCATTTTCCATTTTTTAAGTGCGAAAAATGACTTTTTGTGAACAAAGTACAAAAAATATGATGCAAAATGGCACCCATTTAATTTTTCATGGAAACTAGTACACATATGATGGATAATCACCAAGTATTAGGTTTTTCCTTGATTTCTATCTAATTTCGCCTAGTTAAATGAGTTTATGCCGATTATTCAAAAGTAATTCAAATTTGAACTACAACTGTTTGATAGTTTGGTCTGAATCTTTAGGAAAAATCATTTTAAGGTGCACAACTATTGGTTATATCACATAAACATTGATAATTCTAGAAAATATTTTCTCTTTCGATGAATAGTCATCGCGGCCGTATTGATCATTCTTACGAAAAAATGAAATAAAGTGATAAACACCTCAGAAAAGAAAATCCTTTGGCATGGGGTCCTTATATGTGTACTAGTTGCCATGAAAAATGATAAACTTGATTTTTGACAAAATTTGCAAAAAAAGTGTTCACAAAAAGGTCTATCATCTATAAACATCTATAAACATCTATAAGTTTCAAGCCAAATGATCAAGTTATGGTCATTTCCACGGCATAGTTTGTGATAAAGATCTCATATTCCACAAATAGGTGCATATTGGTATAAGAAATAATCATGCGAAGGGATTCTTGAAATTATTTTCATAAATATCATTTTCCATTTTTTAAGTGCGAAAAATGACTTTTTCTGAACAAAGTACAAAAAATATGATGCAAAATGACACCCATTTAATTTTCATGGAAACTAGTACACATATGATGGATAATCCCCAAGTATTAGGTTTTTCCTTGATTTCTACCTAATTTTGCCTAGTTAAATGAGTTTATGCCGATTATTCGAAAGTAATTCAAATTTGAACTACAATTGTTTGATAGTTTGGTCTGAATCTTTAGGAAAAATCATTTTAAGGTGCACAACTATTGGTTATATCACAGAAACATTGATAATTTTAGAAAATCTTACCTCTTTCGATGAATAGTTATCGCGACCGTTTTGATTGTTCTTACGAAAAAATGAAATAAAGTGATAAACACCTCAAAAAAGAAAATCCTTTGGTATGGGGTCCTTATATGTGTACTAGTTGCTATGAAAAATGATAAACTTGATTTTTGAAAAAAAATCCAAATAAATCTTCACAAAAAGGTCTATCATCTATAAGTTTCAAGCCAAATGATCAAGTTATGGTCATTTCCACGGCATAGTTTGTGATAAAGATCTCATATTCCACAAATAGGTGCATATTGGTATAGGAAACAATCATGCCGAAGGGATTCTTCAAATTATTTTCATAAATATCATTTTCCATTTTTTAAGTGCCAAAAATGACTTTTTTTGTGAACCAAGTATAATAATAATGATGCAAAATGGCAACCATCTAATTTCCACAAAGATTAGTACACATTTGATGGGCAATTCCAAAAGATTATAAGTGTTCTTGATTTCTACCTAATTTCGCCTACTTAAATGAGTTTATGTGGATTTTTTAAAAATAATTCAAAACATGGAATTTATTGCCGAAACCTTTAGTACCGGTCCGTGTCACGAACCGGTACTAAAGGTTTTGGCTCGGGCCCAGCCTGACGCAAAACCTTTAGTACCGGTTCGTGTCACGGCCGGTACTAATGCCCCCGGCCGAACTAACCGTTGGGACCGGTACTAATGCCACATTAGTACCGGCCTCCAACCCGGCCGGGACTAATGCTCTAGACGAAAGGTCCGTTTTCTACTAGTGATTACCCGAACTTGTCTCCTATCAAACCAACAGAAGTCCAAGGTCAAATCTTACTCCAACAATGATATATTTAGGCTCGTCATTAGCTAAATTCTCTGTTACCAATATCTATACCTACTAATGCAGGAAGGATGGCTTCTTTGGTTTCCTTGGTTTGGTTGGTCGTGAGGCCCACCTGTCAGCGTCTGTTGTTTTGTATAAAAACCCCTCAGAAACAGGGAAATCAACCCACTCCCTCTGCTCCTCTTATTTCCCCACACTTCTCTTATTTCCCCACGCTCGTCCGAAGTCGCCGCCGCCACCGTCGAGCCGGGCCGCGCCGCCGTTGTGGCTCCTCCCAGACGAATCAAAGAGTACCACGAGCTCGGCCATCACCTCCTCTACTCCCTCCTCGAGCAGAGCTTGCCGAAACGCCTGGTACGCGGCGTGCGGGATCGTCTTTGAAGGGGATCGCATGCAGAAAACAAAAAATTTCCTAACATCGATAACCTTAAACTAGCCAGAATCTATACTATGCAGATATAGTAGTACGCAGGGGGTTTGGTATACACACCTCTTGTAGACCGAAAAGCGGGGATTACGCTCCCGCACAAGCGTTGCTGACGAAGACGCCGTAGCCGACCTCAAGGTCGCGGAGAACTTGGCGCGACGAAGAAGACGATGACGCGGCGATGTCGTTGAAACCGACGACGACCTCGAGGCCGTGTGGAGGAAGCAGACCTCCAGCACCACTAGCGTGGCACCTCGCAGGGCGTTACACACATACGGTGAAGCCGACGAACTCCGGGCCCGATCCAGGGACGAGCAGCGGAAGACTGGGACCGGAAGACCAGCAGCACGGCGGCGTGCGTATGGTGGAGAAAACTTTATCCTTGGCGCAACTCCAAACTTGGGAGTCACGTGATCCAAGGAGAGAGAGAGAGAGAGAAAAGGTTGTGTACTTCAAAGGCCAGGGGTACCCCTCTATATAAAGGGGCCAAGGGGGCTGCCTACCTTGCCTGGCTGGCGGTGTGGGACTAATCCCACACCCCAGCCGGCCAAGGATGATGCGCCGGCCCTAGGTGGGCCCCATGTGGCCCACCTAGGCCGGCCGAACCAGCCCCTCCCTCATGGGGGGGGACTTTCCCCCCCTCATGGGCCTCTTTGCCCAAAGAGGCCCATTAAGGGATTTTTGCCTTTAAAAATTCAGGAAAAATTAAACAAAAATATATTTAACTATTAATTACACTAATTAATATTAAATACATATTACATAATTTATTCCGGCTCCGAAAACTATTTCGTCGCTGCCCGATCTCCATCGGAACTTTCCCGGCACGTTCCCGGTCTCTCTTTTCCTATTTTTCTCTTCCGGTAAAATGTCGACTCCCCTTAAGTGTGTTACACTAGCGGTTCGATTATCTCACCAGACATGATCGAGACTCCTCTCCGATCAATGACTAATTCGTGGACCGAGGATACCCAGAATTAATCCCTGCGAGATAACGAATACTTTACCTTTCGAACCTAGACGTCTGAGTCTTAAACCTTTTGCCATGCGATACTTAGCGTGTCCGAGACTCGTTCATAGATATCTCCATACCTAGCTTGATCTCGTTACCGACACTGCTAACTTCTACTCGTTCATGATATTATGTCCTGGTGACCTAGTCACACGCTTGCAAGCTCTTTTGACATAATCTCACCGAGTGGGCCCTAGAGTATCTATCCTGCTATGCGGACTGGCAAATCCCGCTCTTGATCCCCCGTCTCAACATACTCCTTTCCGACACCCGAGAGGGACACCTTTATTGTCACACTATGTAAGATATGACGTTTGATGCAATCAAAGTGTCTTCCAGGAATAGCAATAAGAGTAGATCTCACGGTCGAAGGCGTAATGACTACGTCCTACAAATATTGGGTATGTCCATCACGTCATTCTCCCAATGGCATGACTCCATTGTCAACTGACATAAATGTCACATGATCGGGAAACCTCGATCATCAATTGCCCAATGAACTAGTTAGATAGAGGCTACTAGGGACCTGGTTGTTTATCTACCACACGTGTATTAATGTTTCCGCTTAATACAGTTATAGCATGGTATAAAACATATAATGAACAATTGAGATATGACGAATAAACTATATTTATTAAGTGCCTCTAGGGCATATCTCCTTCAGTCTTCTCCGTGTCCGGCCGAGCGCCATCGCGCCCGATTCACCCCCGTTCGTCCGCCCCAGCCTTCTTCGTCCGCGATTCGTGCTCAAGGTGAGCATGCGGTCCCCCTAGAACCCTCCGTCGTCTCCCTCTCGCTCTAATTTGCGCTACCCGTACAGGCCGTCTCCGGCCGCCGCCATTCGTCATTGCCGGCGAAACTCTGGCAACCAAAAAGCAGCGGCGCCGCCACCATCCGGTAGCCCGTGATGCCGCACGTCCAACGCGCCCTCGTGCGCTTCCTCTCGTGCTCTGCCTTGTCGAAATCGTAGTTGACGGGCGCCCTCTTTTATTATTTTCCGAAATTAATTTCTGTAATTTATCAAGTCGGTGACATGTTGGTCCTGTTGTCAGAATTTTAATCTTTTCCAGAAATTGCAGAAAAATAAATAAATTTGTAAAATCCATATCTTTTAATTGGCAAGTCAGAAAATTATGAAAAATATATCAAAATGTTCAGAAAAATGTATCATATTTGTTTATATCGAATTCATGCATGTTTGAACAACTCAAATAAAGACTTGTCTAGAATCACTAACATCCCGCCGTCGCCGCCACCACCTCCCGCGCCTCCCGCCGCATCGCGCCAGAGCCCAGCGAGAACGACGACCTCGCCGCCGCCGCACCCTCCCCATCCTCCTCCCCCTCCCCCCGCCCCTTCCTTCTCGCTGCCCTCGAGATCCATGTTCGATCCGAGGGATGTGGGGGCCGGGGAACTTCCCGTGGAGATGCTTAATACGTTTGACTTGTTTGAAACCCGTTGCAAAGCACGGGCGTTTTTCCTAGTATAACTCAATGTAACAGAGGTCGTGAAGGTAGGCTTTATCTAAAGTGTCTGGTACTGTAGCTACACGGAGCTGTCGGGGATTTAGAACTTTCACTCTCCAAATGCTAGGAGACGGTTGTCATGGAGAACACCGGGGGACGGGAGAGAGGGCGCTGGGGGGGGGGGGGGGACAAAGAGAGTGGTGCGGCTGGGGATGACAAGCCGCGCGACCCGGGCTTGGGAGGTGATCTCGGGGACAGGATCGTGTGCAGGGGCAGTTTCTTTTCTTTCGTAGCGATCGTTTGGACCAGGGGCTGCGGGGACGTACGACTCACCATCACTTCAGCCTTTAGATAGTAGAGATATATGACAGACCACTCAAACCCGTGAGACTATATTTTTCGGCGATTATTTGGGCTGGGCAATTTTTGAGCCACACCACAACCCGTAGCCTCGCGGAGGGCTCGTTACAAGGCAGGACCCGACCATATCGCTGCCGCCACCAACCAAAACCCCCACCTGCCACTTGCTGCTGGCGATCAAAAATCCCCCGTCATTGCATACAGATCCAGTACCTCCGCACCAATATGAGGTGTAGTGGAGGCTCAATCGGACGCGGGGGTGGCCAGGCTGGCCGTTAAATGACATCGCACGATGACGACAACAGCTCCGAGGAGGAGTGGAAGCGGGTCGTCGCCTCCGACGGCGCTCGGAAGCTAGCCGCCCGCCGGTCCACCAACTATAACCGGACACCGATGCATGCCCTCTTCTGCCGCGAGGTGCCGGAGTTCGACCATCGCCGTGCACGCCGCTATGAGGCTGAGAGCTCCTCTGTCACGGAAACACGCACACCACCGTTGTCGCTGCCAAAGAAGGAGGAGGAGCTCCCGCTCGAGGTGTTGAATAATTAGGCGATTTAGCATATGATTTAATTTGTGAAAACAGTAAACAGATCATGACTAGAATAATACAAATAAATCTAATTATGCGATCTACTAAAAAAGTAGATAAACAGATGCAATCTAGAGCACATACTACAAGTACGAACTCTATCGAAACATCATATAGAAAAATAAAGAACACGTACAGTGCAGCGGCAGCCGCACCGCTGGAGGTCCCGTTGTCGCCCATGTCGTCGATGAAGAGGTTGGCGATGTCGGGGAAGAAGTCGTCGTTGGGGAAGAACTCGAAGCTAGTAGTCGCGCGAGTGTGTTCCCCAAAAACCTGATTGCCCCTCTCCCATACAGGATCACAAGAGGCGGGGTTCCGGAGGCCTACTGTCCCTTCAACCGGTGCACGCCGGAAGACGGGATGGAGAAGACTTGGAAGACGGTGGCGCAAGGTTCTGAAATAGTACGAGACCATGTATTGTGTGGGTGGCGGCTAGGGTTTGCCCCGACCTGTATATATAGCGCGGTCGGGTAGGACGTGGGCAGTAACGCCACGATCGAGTCGGTAAGCCCCACAATCCCAAAGGAATCGGAAACGGCAAAGTAATTAACGCGTCCGTTAATTATTAATCAATGACTCATTAATTTTCCTGAACTGCAAAAATATAGGCATCGGCGAGATTCCCGAAACCCGCGGTGAGGGGAGTGAGGAGGAGTAGCGCGCGTGTGGCAGTACTCTTCTCATGCTCTTACTAGTGGTAGAACACTCCACTGTATAAAGTGGTGCAGCTCACTCTCCACTATTAGTATGAGACTAAACATTAATCTCATACACACAACCAGCCAATCAGAATGGGCCAATAGATTTTCAAATTTTAGTTGGGACTTGGCACAAGTATACTAAAATTCCAGCACGAGGGGTACGACACGGTAGTGTTCGCCTCCTCCATCGACTCCTGCTCCATCGACACATTCACCGTCATGCTTTTGGCCCGCACAAAGCGGGATGAAGAGTTTACAAAGCGCCACCAAAAAACGAAGCACCACCACCGGGACGTGAAGATCAACGGCCTCTTGTTAGAACATGTCACAGAAGAAGGTGTTCATCGATCTTGACACTAACGAGGAATGAGCGTCGCCTCCATGGCTCTGGTGAGCCAGTTTTGGATCGTATTTAGGGCATCTCCAGTCGTAAGGCCCCCCAGGACGCCGATCCAGACGTTTTTTGGCCCCCCAGGCCGTCCCCAGACGTAATCGGCGTCTTGGGGGGCGCCGATTCCCAGCCGTTCAGCGACCGCGCGCCCCCAGCCGGCGATTTTGGCCGAAATTGGGACAAACATTGACATATTCATTGATTATTTCACATAATTCAACAAATAAAACAAATACATCCCCTGCCACGCGAAAGGTCATGTGTAGCAACTGCCTCAAGTATCACAGTGCAAGCTCCTTTGTGGCCCTTGTACATCCCCTGCCACGTGCAAGGGTAGTTCTTCCATGACCAATGCATGCAGTCGATGCTTCCAAGCATCTAGGAAATCCTCTTGCTGCATTGATGGCTAGGATCCGGGCAGTGTCTTCCACAGATGGTTTCCGCGGGTACTTGGCCCCGAATACCTCCACCACGGCGCTGCAGAACCTCTTCAGAGTATCAATGGCGGTGGACTCGGACATGCGTAGATAATCGTCTTGGGCATCACCGGGAGCACCGTATGCAAGCATCCTCATCGCCACTGTGCACTTCTGAAGAGAGGTGAATCCAACCGTGCCGACGCAATCCTTTTTGCAGTTGAAGTAGGGGACGAACTCCCGGATGGCATGAACAATGACGAGGAAGACCTTCCACTTCATCCTGAAACGACGTCGAAACATCTGCTCTCCATGGATTAGGTCATCGGCGAAGTAGTCGGCGTAGAGCATGCAATAGGCCTCCATTCTCTGCCTTGGTTTCGCCTTCCGGCGACCTGGCTTCGAGCCGGCTCGCCGCGGCTGCGCCTGATGGACCATGAGGCCGGCAAGAGCGGCGATGACCATCTGGTGCTCTTCGTCCTCGACCTCGGCAGCAGCCTCTTCTTCAAGCAGCTCGGCGAGCATCTCTTCGTCTTCGGAGTCCATTGCCGAGCAGGCAAAGCGCCAAACACCTTGCGGGCGAGATGGGCGAGCCGCAGTAGCGGAGGAGTCCTTGCGACTGTATCAAGGCGGAGAACGGCGAGGAGATGCCAGCAGCGGAGGATGGTGGTGTGTTGTCCTTTCTATATGTTTGAGGGCGGCGGCAGAAGGGCGGGTGCGGCCGGCGGCGACATGGTGGCGAGGCGATGTGGCGCGGGAGGGCGGGGACGGAATGGGGAAAGTTGGGTGTTGCCCCGACAGGTGTGTCCCACGTGTGTTTTTCTTCCGTCCGGCGCCCCCAATCCCCCCCCCCCCCCAACTGGGCGGGTTTGACCTGGTTTCGCCGGATTAGTAAACGGTCCAATCCGTCGTTTTTTGGGCTCCTGGAGGCGCGACTGGGAAGAAAACGGTGGAATTCGGCGATCCGGACGTCAAAAAACGGCCCAGGGGCGCGGCTGAAGATGCCTTAGGTTTAGGGTGACGATGCAATGATTCCCGCTATGTAAAAATATGATCCATGTTTATTTTTCCACGAATGATCCGGTGATGAACCAAAGTGATACTCTGTCTGTTCCCGTGAATGTATAAATTTTCAATTTTAAGTCATCAGTTTGTTTCTAGTGTTTCTGTTTTGCGCAAAGCAATTGGAGACGCACTCCCAAACAAACGGGCAGAGCTAGCTTACGGTCATCCGTGCCCCCGGTCGAATTTCCGACGAGCACTGTAGCACGACCACGGTCGGAACGAGTGCGTACCGGAGAGGGAGAAGAATGGGATGGGGACGAGATCCGCCGCTGCCAAGACCCGGTCCACCCCCGCAGCAACCACCGGCCGGACCCGCCTGGCACCGCCGCGGTCGCAGGAGCGCCACCCACCGCGGTCTCGTTCGTCCCCGCTGCCACCGCTGGCCGAACCGCCTGCCACCGCCGCAGGCCTCGCCGCCCCGCCGCCCCGCCCTCCTTGAACCGCCACCTCCGCCGGTCCGCCACCCCCCGGCCATCCCTCTAGGTCCGAGCTTCGTCTTCTTCTCCGGCGACGGCTGACCTCCCCACCGCCACCGATAAGTTTCTTTCTCGCCTACATCGGCGCCGCCGCCTCCGGCTCGGTCCATCTTCGCCGTCACCGTCTCCGCCGCGACCGGCCGCGGCATCACCGGCTCCGGCTCGGGGATGGTTGCCCATCTCCGGTCTCCATGGGTCGAGCTCGACGAGATGGGGAGGGGAAGGAGAAGACTCGTGTGAAGAGATAAGGTAGGGAGTGGACGGTTAGCTGGATTAGACAGAGAGCACGGGGCCACCACTTGCCCAGATCGCGCGCATTAATCATGGGCACGGTCAACCTGTAAGGAGCTCCCCTGCAAACAAACACCACTCAACGAGCCGACTCTATAAGCACGAAAAATCGAACTGTAAGACTAGTCACAATGGGGGTATCATAGGTGGTATCATGCATGGCATGTTGGCAAAATGATGACATGTCACAACAATTAATGAAGAAAGAGAGGATAGTGGTATCATAGGTAGATACCATAACATAACGGATTCCAATGCAATATGAGTCTAGCATCTAATAAATATAGTGTCATATGATACCACTCATATGTTACTATGCATTGTGAAAGTAGTATCATATACTAGTATCATTGAAGGAGATATGCCCTAGAGGCACTTAATAAATATAGTTTATTCGTCATATCTCAATTGTTCATTATATGTTTTATACCATGCTATAACTGTATTAAGCGGAAACATTAATACACGTGTGGTAGATAAACAACCAGGTCCCTAGTAGCCTCTACTTGACTAGTTCATTGGGCAATTGATGATCGAGGTTTCCCGATCATGTGACATTTATGTCAGTTGAAAATGGAGTCATGTCATTGGGAGAATGACGTGATGGACATACCCAATATTTGTAGGACGTAGTCATTACGCCTTCGACCGTGAGATCTACTCTTATTGCTATTCCTGGAAGACACTTTGATTGCATCAAACGTCATATCTTATATAGTGTGACAATAAAGGTGTCCCTCTCGGGTGTCGGAAACGAGTATGTTGAGACGGGGGATCAAGAGCGGGATTTGCCAGTCCGCATAGCAGGACAGATACTCTAGGGCCCACTCGGTGAGATTATGTCAAAAGAGCTTGCAAGCGTGTGACTAGGTCACCAGGACATAATATCATGGACGAGTAGAAGTTAGCAGTGTCGGTAACGAGATCAAGCTAGGTATGGAGATATCTATGAACGAGTCTCGGACACGCTAAGTATCGCATGGCAAAAGGTTTAAGACACAGACGTCTAGGTTCGAATGGTAAAGTATTCGTTATCTCGCAGGGATTAATTCTGGGTATCCTCGGTCCACGAATTAGTCATTGATCGGAGAGGAGTCTCGATCATGTCTGGTGAGATAATCGAACCGCTAGGGTAACACACTTAAGGGGAGTCGACATTTTACCGGAAGAGAAAAATAGGAAAAGAGAGACCGGGAACGTCCCGGGAAAGTTCCGATGGAGATCGGGCAGCGACGAAATAGTTTTCGAAGCCGGAATAAATTATGTAATATGTATTTAATATTAATTAGTGTAATTAATAGTTAAATATATTTTATTTTAATTTTTCCTGAATTTTTAAAGGCAAAAATCCCTAAATGGGCCTTTTTGGGCAAAAGGGCCCATGAGGGGGGGAGGAGTCCCCCCAAGGGGAGAGGGCTGGTTCGGCCGGCCTAGGTGGGCCACATGGGGCCCACCTAAGGCCGGCGCACCTTCCTAGGTCGGCCAGGGATGGTGTGGGATTAGTCCCACACCGCCCGGCTGGCGAGGTTGGCTGCTCCCATCCCCCTTTATATAGAGGGGCACCCCTGGCCTTTGAAACACACCAATTCCTTTCTCTCTCTCTCTCTCCTTGGATCACGTGACTCCCAAGTTTGGAGTTGCGCCAAGGATAAAGTTTTCTCCACCATACGCACGCCGCCGTGTTGCTGGTCTTCCGGTCCCAGTCTTCCGCTGCTCGTCCCTGGATCGGGCCCGGAGTTCGTCGGCTTCACCGTATGTGTGTAACACCCTGCGAGGTGCCACGCTAGTGGTGCTGGAGGTCTGCTTCCTCCACACAGCCTCGAGGTCGTCGTCGGTTTCACCGACATCGCCGCGTCATCGTCTTCTTCGTCGCGCCAAGTTCTCCGCGACCTTGAGGTCGGCTACGGCATCTTCGTCAGCAACGCTTGTGCGGGAGCGTAATCCCCACTTTTCGGTCTACAAGAGGTGTGTATACCGAACCCCCTGCGTACTACTATATCTGCATAGTATAGATTCTGGCTAGTTTAAGGTTATCGATGTTAGGAATTTTTTTTGTTTTCTGCATGCGATCCCCTTCAGTGGTATCAGAGCCGATCTATGCGTAGATATAGCTGTGCGCTAGCTGCACCCGTGTTTATCACGGGGACAACGTTCTTATTATTTGCTACCCTCTCGCGTGCACTTGCACTGCCGGCAGCATCGAGTTGATGAAGCGGCCCGGACCGACCTTACGCGTACGCTTACGCGAGACTGGTTCCACAACTGACATACGGCTGGTTCCGTATATGTGGCTGGCGGGTGTCTGTCTCTCTCTCTTTAGTTTGCTTTGCATTTTCAATGGAGGGCCCGAAAGGGATGAATAAATATGCAATTATTTGATCGTTGTTGTGGTCATAGGTTCGTAGGTATGAAGCGGTTCTATTTACGACAGCCCCAAGCCACGTAAAATTTGCAAAAGATAAAGTAGAGGCGTCTAACTTTATTTTGCAGGGGCTAAGTGATATGGTCAAGGTAGGTTTATTAAATTGTTTATAAACTGTGGGCGCGAAGGAGACCATCGGCGTAAGGACCATATCACGTCGCATTACATTTTGATGTTTTGTGTGCATCTTATATTGTGTGAATATATATAGTATATATTAGTTACACGGCGGTAGTAATATAAGATGATCCCTCCAAAATACCATTTGTGTTCTCCCTTCGACGTGCACCACCAAGTAAGTTCTACGTTATGAGGCAGGCCGTGATGATCGGGTGTCAGACATATCGTCGTTCGCATACAGTGGGTGTAAGCCATGTTGCACGCGCATTTACGCTGAAGGTTATTATGGCGAGCCTAGCATGTACAGACATGGCCTCGGAACAAGGTGACCGAAAGGTTAAGCATGAGTCACAAAGTTGTTGTGATTGACATGTCGATGTCTACCTTTGAAGTTATGTTGCCGGCTCTGACGATGAGGGGTTGCATAATGGATGAGGGTCGTGTAATCACTAAAACGATGAGAGGGATACTCGTTTTGAGTGGGAGTTCTGGTAGTTTTATTTTATTAAAACTTGAACCCTATTATATAATGAACAAAGTCTTTATGTTTTGCAAAACCTTTGTAGATATTAACCAATGTGATAGCCTTCTTTAAAAATTAGGCGCAATCCTGCGATTGAGAAACTTAAAAGGTTGGGTCCAAACTTCATAGTTTTATACTTTAGCTTGAGGATACTCCTTGTTTAAACCATTAGCTCTTTGTGATACAATACCCGCTAGGAGATAAACCCGGAGATTCCGCTAACAAAAGGATAATTTGGATTATCAAGTCTTTGTGCGGATAATATCATCATAGTGCAGTGTATGCTGTGATCTCTACCATAGAGCATTGACGGTGGGTACGAGTTGTTAGATCGCGAATATATGAGATGATCGCTAAACTCGGGATACACCTAAAGTTGGGTTGATGAAGTTTAACAGTATGTTGACTGTTTTTCTTCTCAACCAAGATGGAAGAGAATACACGCATTGAAGGAGCACGTGGCAGTCATAATTGATGACACTGGTCATACTCGATGACATTGGTCATATTTGATGACATTGAGACGCCTTGCTCAGCTCAATCACTGGATGACAGACGACGTTGCCAGGTGCAAATGCTTTGTCATAGACTATGTCATGCGAGGGGAATCGTTCACCTTCATGGTTCTTGATTGCGTTGGAAGAATCAAGAAGATGAAACAGATCGCCGGGAAGTCATCAATGATGATGGTGTATATATGATATACACGTTATGAATGTTTTGCCTAAGCAAGTACTCGCAGTAGTGACTAAGTTTTGATACTAGTCATGTTTTATGAAAACCAGATTTACTGCTTGAGTAGCTTGGAAGGATGAGGTGACAATGTGTGTTGATGATGGCAGACAAAATGTTGTGATGGCCATAGACACTCTCCCTCTAGATCTACCATTTGAATAAATTCTTTTATGATCGCCTGTTAGTATGATCGTTATAAGTGTGTCTTCTCTAGCAAGACAATTGTTCATATATGTTAGTGACAAAATCGTTGTCCTATATTTATGAAGTAATGATCATAAGCCGATTTGAATTTAGATGGTAGAAGCTCCCACATTCATAATATTAATGCCAAAGGATACAAACTTAATAAAGACACCACATTCGTGTGGCACTACCGTTTAAGTCATGTCTATGTTATAGTCAATGAACAAGCTCCATACGGATGGATCTACGAGTCCTTAGATTTGATCTTTTGACACTTGCAAGATAACTAAGACACCGTTTTCGGAAAGCGGGCATATAACTTATTGATAATCATGCATTTTGATGTATGTGGATCAATGAAGTAATTAACGTGTAGTGGAGACCTTTATTTCGTAAACTTCACTAAACGTTTTGAGTGTAACTTGTTGAGAATCATGCATATGGGTGTATGTGAATCAATGAAGTACTTTAACGTATAGTGGAAGTCTTTGTTTCCTAGACTTCATGAATATTCCGAGTAGATATACGGATATCCACTTAGGAAATGTTGGTCTGAAGATTTTGATTCGATCAAACAAGTTCAGAGTGAAGTAGGAAAATAAATTTAACAAGAAAATCAAATTCCTGCGATACAGATCGAGGAAATAAATATTTGAGTTATAATGTTGGCATATCATTGGAAGACTTGTGAGAAGAGTTCCACAAATTACGTCGCATGGAACACCATAGTGTTATGGTATGTTAGGACGTCGTAATCGCACCCTATCGGATAGTGTGTGGTAAATAAATCTCTTACCGAATTATTGTGATCATTGGAGTCGTATGGTAGAAACATAACATTCACGTTAGATAATAGGGACACCATTTAAATCCATGGAGACAATACCATATGAGTGATGGCATGGCTTTTAGCCTGGATTGTCGTTTCAGCAATTTAGTGTTTTGATGTGATCAAACCTAAAATGGATAAATCTTTGTAGTGTACCGTACCTAAAGAATTAGTTGGGTACATGTCTCACGACATAGGCAAAAACGTTGCCGGAATATGCCTTGCAAAAGAAATAGTTTCTTGTCCAAGGGTATTAGTGGGAAAGGAAGTAGAGCAAGACGAAGTTAATGAACTTCCTCTCCAGACATCAGAGTGGCGCAACGGAAAGTGTTTCCGGTGTCATGCTCCTCGACTTGAAAGAAGCTGATGATAAAGATCATGATGCTCTGAGCTCATACTAAGAACGTAGGCGTACGAGGTTGTGTTCCACACTGTGTGGTACGACAATCTTGTTATGAAGGTTATGTTAATGGAATATGACAGACCTACGAACTACGAAGAAGAGATGGTAGACCTAAGTCCGAGAAATGGCTATGAGTCATATATGATCCGAGATAAAATCCATATACGATTACCAGGTAATGACTTGGGAGATCTTCTTGATGGCATCTAGGCTGTTAATGGAATATGGAATTTTATGAAAGAATAGACGCTGATAAGGATCGATTTGTCGTGAAACAGTTCTGACAAATTCAAAAGTTGACCACAACGAGATTTTGTCTCAAGTGGCGAAGCCTAAATCTATTCGGGGTCGTTTCGCAATTACTACAATTTCAAATTGAGAAATTGATAGATGGATAAGGAAACCATGTTTCTTAATGGTATCATTAAGAAAGAGTTGTAATTAGTACAATCAAATGGTTTGGTGATCCTGAGGATGCTAAACATGTATGCAAACTTCAGCTGTCCATTCATGGGCTGAAGCAAGCATATCGGAGCTGGAATCTTCACTTTGATGATGTGATCAAAGGATTTTGGAGTTGTCCAAAATAGTTGAAGAAACTTGCATTTGCAAAGAAGTGAGTGGGAGCTAAGTAGCTTTCTTGATCTTATATGTGAATGGCATATTTGAGTGGGAGCTAAAAGAAAATCCTTGGTCTTATATACGGATGGCGTATTTAAGTGGGAGCTAAGTGTCATTCCTGGTTTTATATGTAACGACATATTGAGAATGATACAGATCCTCTAGCAAAGTATAAAGGATTATTTAAGTGATTAAATTTCCTATGAATGAAGTTAGGAGTATTAGGCATTCGATCTGTAATTGTATAGATCAGAAGGGGCTTAATAACATTAGGTCGGAATATTTTCCTAGGTTAAGATTCTGAAGTGTTTCAGAATAGAACAAGCGAAGAAAGAGTTCTTGCTTGTATGACTAGGTAAAATATTAAGTTTATCTTGGCATTTTCAGTGATAGCTGATGGAAGAATAATGATGTTCGACATCCTCTATGCCTCAGACATAGATTCTATCAGACTGAAAGCTCGACTTGGTGTGACCCACGTTCTTGGTTGAAGAACAGGTTCTAGAGTGATCCTTGTGTGGATCAATGAACAAACGTTAAGTATATTCTTCAGTGTCCGTGAGAACTGAAGATATGTTTTCTGGTAAAGGGTAAGAGTGGTAAGACAACTTGCCGTAAATCGGTTACGATGATGCAAGTTATGACACTGACCCATACGACTAGAAATCTCATATAGGAGATGGCCTTTGTTTTGAAGAAAGACATGGTTAGCTTGCGAAGTCGCATATGAATGCACTGTCGCATAATCTACATAATAGGTATAGAAATATATGGCAACTTCAGAAGTAGCAAGTGTGATTGGACTGAGCGGTTTTCCGAGCATATGTGGTCCCCCTTAATAGATCTCTTAAGACTTTTAAGGCCTATGCTACGTGAAAGGTTCGAGTCTCACTCCATCGACTAAGATATATTTCGCCGTCATCGTAAGATGCGGGATGATGTCAAACTGGTTGACATAGAAGTGTTGCAAAGCACATGCAGATCTCAATGTGTGAGATCTGTTGACTGTATTCCTCTTCCACGAAGCAAGCATGCACCAAGTTGCTATGGGTGTTGAGCTTTTACCAAGTTGTAAACTAGATTAAGTGTTACTCTAGTGCAAGTGGGAGACTGAAGGAGATATGCCCTAGAGGCACTTAATAAATATAGTTTATTCATCATATCTCAATTGTTCATTATATGTTTTATACCATGCTATAACTGTATTAAGCGGAAACATTAATACACGTGTGGTAGATAAACAACCAGGTCCCTAGTAGCCTCTACTTGACTAGTTCATTGGGCAATTGATGATCGAGGTTTCCCGATCATGTGACATTTTTGTCAGTTGACAATGGAGTCATGTCATTGGGAGAATGACGTGATGGACATACCCAATATTTGTAGGACGTAGTCATTACGCCTTCGACCGTGAGATCTACTCTTATTGCTATTCCTGGAAGACACTTTGATTGCATCAAACGTCATATCTTATATAGTGTGACAATAAAGGTGTCCCTCTCAGGTGTCGGAAAGGAGTATGTTGAGACGGGGGATCAAGAGCGGGATTTGCCAGTCCGCATAGCAGGATAGATACTCTAGGGCCCACTCGGTGAGATTATGTCAAAAGAGCTTGCAAGCGTGTGACTAGGTCACCAGGACATAATATCATGGACGAGTAGAAGTTAGCAGTGTCGGTAACGAGATCAAGCTAGGTATGGAGATATCTATGAACGAGTCTCGGACACGCTAAGTATCGCATGGCAAAAGGTTTAAGACTCAGACGTTTAGGTTCGAATGGTAAAGTATTCGTTATCTCGCAGGGATTAATTCTGGGTATCCTCGGTCCACGAGTTAGTCATTGATCGGAGAGGAGTCTCGATCATGTCTGGTGAGATAATCGAACCGCTAGGGTAACACACTTAAGGGGAGTCGACATTTTACCGGAAGAGAAAAATAGGAAAAGAGAGACCGGGAACGTCCCGGGAAAGTTCCGATGGAGATCGGGCAGCGACGAAATAGTTTTCGGAGCCGAAATAAATTATGTAATATGTATTTAATATTAATTAGTGTAATTAATAGTTAAATATATTTTATTTTAATTTTTCCTGAATTTTTAAAGGCAAAAATCCCTAAATGGGCCTTTTTGGGCAAAAGGGCCCATGAGGGGGGGAGGAGTCCCCCCAAGGGGAGAGGGCTGGTTCGGCCGGCCTAGGTGGGCCACATGGGGCCCACCTAGGGCCGGCGCACCTTCCTAGGTCGGCCAGGGCTGGTGTGGGATTAGTCCCACATCGCCCGGCTGGCGAGGTTGGCTGCTCCCATCCCCCTTTATATAGAGGGGCACCCCTGGCCTTTGAAACACCCCAATTCCTTTCTCTCTCTCTCTCTCCTTGGATCACGTGACTCCCAAGTTTGGAGTTGCGCCAAGGATAAAGTTTTCTCCACCATACGCACGCCGCCGTGTTGCTGTTCTTCCGGTCCCAGTCTTCCGCTGCTCGTCCCTGGATCGGGCCCGGAGTTCGTCGGCTTCACCGTATGTGTGTAACGCCCTGCGAGGTGCCACGCTAGTGGTGCTGGAGGTCTTCTTCCTCCACACGGCCTCGAGGTCGTCGTCGGTTTCACCGACATCGCCGCGTCATCGTCTTCTTCGTCGCGCCAAGTTCTCCGCGACCTTGAGGTCGGCTACGGCATCTTCGTCAGCAACGCTTGTGCGGGAGCGTAATCCCCGCTTTTCGGTCTACAAGAGGTGTGTATACCGAACCCCCTGTGTACTACTATATCTGCATAGTATAGATTCTGGCTAGTTTAAGGTTATCGATGTTAGGAATTTTTTTTGTTTTCTGCATGCGATCCCCTTCAATCATATGCATGATACTACCATATGATACTCCCCATTGTGACTAGTCTAAACGAGTTACGAGGGCCCGTGAGATAAGGGTGTCGGAGAGTGACTCCCACGAGACAGGGGTGGTCACACTCTGAAGAGAATGTTCGAAAGGGGCTGAACGCGGAGGTCAAAGAACCCTCAACCGGCACGGCGACGGTGCTCGTCGAGCCTGAGGAGGGACATCATGACAGAGATGAACACCAGCCCGTACCCAGGTTCACGGCCCTCTGGAGGAGGTAACACCGCTACTCCTGCTCGTCTGTATTGCGCTGTAGAGGATACAGTACAATGAGCTTGCCGAGGGCTCTCTTATGGCACAGTGGAGCTCAAGGAGGGAACTCTAGGGTCTTCTTCCTCCCCGAGCGCGCTTAGCTAGGATGCGCTATGGTAGAGTGTTCAAGCTCCGGATCATCGATCCACTGCTACGGAGGTGCACCCTCTCCTTTTATAGGCGCCCCGGGCCTCATCCCCGCGTCCTGCGCGGTGGAAGGGTTCCCACATGGCAACGAAACGGAGGAGCGGGGTGCACCGCAGCTGGGCTGTCCATGGACTCGGTCCATGGTCATAAAGCCTGCCCTTGAGGCAGGAAAGCCACCGTCCGCGCAGGACGGCCAGCTGGTGCCGCAGAGATCGTGGGGGTGCCCACGGTGACGTCGTCGTTGGAGCGTAGCGCTGGCCATCTGCTTTATCACCAAAAGGGAAAGCTTCGTAGTCCGGCGCGGGGGGCACAGCTTTGTTGACTCCTTTAATCACCAGAATGGCAACTGCGGCGTCGTCGTCACCGCGCGCAGGTGCGCGCGTCACTCTGCGGCCGCGGCAGAGGCCATGTGCGCTCTGCGGCGGTTGCTTCACTGCGAAGCATCTCTACAGGGCCTGAGCGGCCTTGTGGAGGGATTTGCGTTGACTCCTCTCCAGGGGAGAGAGCCTTGTAGAGGGGCAGCCGCGGGGGGAGCCTCTTCAGGCCTTCGCTCCCCCCTTTAAGCCCCCTCGAGGGATTCTCCTCTCGAGAGTCTCTCCAAGCGCTTGGCTTGGTCCTTAGTCATTTCTTCGGTACCGTCGCGTGCGAGGGCTGTGGAGAGTGGGCCCCGCACACCCTGGTTTCCACTGGGCCGACAGTAGCCCCCGGGCCCATGACGGGCACGGCAAAGCCCACCAGGCTCAGACAAAGCGTCGTGGGCCCAAAGTGTCCGGCCGGCCCGAGACACGCGTCGATCAGTTGCGTGTTTGCGACGGCACGATCTCTCCGGCGGGGCGTGCGTCGTGGGGTGCCCCACCACGGCCCGGTAACTGCTCAGACGAGACATAAAGCCTGCGCGCCGGCTCGAGCAGCCGTTACTGCATTCATTCTGCTTCTGCGCGCCCGGCCTTTCGATCTCCCATCTCTGAGCTCCCTCAGACCGGCGATCTTCGTCTCCTTCCGCGATCTTCCGCACTTCTTCCTTCCCCGACGATGAGTTCAGCAAAGGGCACGGCGGCGATGGCGAAGCCCCCTGTGGATGCGCAGGGGGAAGCGGCGCTCGGCCCTGCTCTGGTCGGGGAGCGCTACAATGAGGCGGCGCTGGACAAGATCCGGCATCTGGTCGCCGGGACGACCAACGAGCACGGCGCCAGCGCTCTCCAGGCCGCAAAGCTCGGCCGGCTTCCGAAGGGGTTTTTCCCCATCTTCCTCCACACCATCTACGCCGGGTTGGTGCCTCCCTACTCGCCCTTCCGAGAAGCCTGTCACGGCGGTGGTGAAGAAGGTGGATGACTTCCGGTAGAAGTGGCTCCTTATCGGCGTCACGTCGCTGAGCTCCTTCATCGATGTCCCGTAGGCGCCTCCCGTGAAGAACACCCACTAGGGCAAGCAGGCCTTCCGGAGCCCGCAGATCGCGGACTAGGTGGGCCGCATGAAGCTTCTTCGGGATAATAGCCACACCGGCCAGATGATTGTGGAGGACTTCGTGAGGCGCCGCATCGCTCCGCTTCAGGCGCACAAGAAGCCGATGTGGATGTACTCGGGCCTCTCGGACCCGATGCGGCTCCACTGCTGCGACCACCGTCCCGCAGTCGTCTCCACCATCATGGGCGTCCTCTTCATCAACCCGGACATGCCGGTGGCAGTTGCCGAGGTGCTGAGGCCTCTCCACCAACTCTCCATGAACGCGCGCCTGGCGATTCTGGAGAGGATGCCGACGTTTACCCCTCTCGGCCTGGCGGGGGAAGAGGAGGACGAGGTGGCCATGCCAATAGCGAAGGGGCCAGGAGCCGCGGAGTCACCCTCCGCATCGGACGCCGAGCTCGTCAAGGGCTGCGCCCCCGGTTGAGGAAATCTTTGAGGTCTCGTCCAGCGATGACGAGGCCTCCAGGGGGGCCCTTCGCGCCCTGCTACGGAGGGGGAATGCAGCGACGACAATGAGACCGCGGCAGGGCGACGAGAGCCTCGGTCCAAGGCGGCCCACGACAGGCCTGCTGGGGAGCCAACGGGCGCTCCCCTCAAGAGGAAAGCGGAGGCGCCTCCCGAGGGGTCTGGAGCCAGGACCACGCCTTCATGGCGCTCGCCAGGCATGGCGTGGGTTGACACCCGCGCCAAGAAAGCTGGGTAAGTATCTTGATCTTGGTTTTCCCTTCCTCAATCTCTGCTTGCCCGCTCTTCTTCTGACAGATTTTCTTACTCCTTGCCAGCGACCTGGTGCCTGCGAAGCGTCGAAGGCTTCGCAAGGCCGCGGAGGTGAAGAGAGCCACGCCAGAGGCCGCGGTTGACGAGGCCTCGAGGCCTGCGGTGGTGGACACCGCAGGCCCGGCAAAGGACACGCCTCAGGCTGAGGCGACTGCGCCGCCTCTCGAGGAGAGGTGCCCTGAGGAGCAAGCGGAGAGGGCGCCTACTCCGCCTCGCGCTGCCGCTCCTCCGGCACAGCAGGAGGCCGAGGCGGCCATGACGCCAACCCAGAGCCCGCCAAGGGCCGACGAGAGGGAGGGAGAAGCTCCTCCGCCGCCCCCGCCAAGCTCTGTAGCGGAGGAGGAGACAGCGGCCACGGGGCAGGCCTCTCCTGCCCCTGAGGCTCATGATGAGGTGGCGCTTGAGGGCGGCGACACCGGCGTGCGGAGCGCAGGCGCGGAGGAAGAGAGCTCGCCGTCAAGCCCCCAGGCCCGCGACGCTGCAGAGCGCCGGGCAGAGGCCCCCTTCTTCAAGCTCGACGCGGGTGCTGGGACCTCCGCGCCGCGTGGGGCTTCACAAGCTCTGGCCCTGAGTGGCTGGGACTGGAGCGGAGGACGCCGCGGCGTCGCCTTCCGCCTGGTGCGGGAGTCCCTGGACGGGTTGGAGGCGCACCTCGCCCTCGAGGACGCGGAGATCGCCCGGCGGCAGGGCGAGCTTGCGGAGGCCTGGGCCGCCTTCCACGCAGCCGTGGAGGTTCGCCGGCAGAGCGATCTGGCTCTGCAGGCAGAGCGCGAGGAGGCGCTGCGCTTCGCCAAGGAGGTCCGCGAGGGCGCCGTGCGCGAAGCCGAGGAACTTCTGGAGCCCCTCCAGGCCGAACGCCAGGCGGCAGTGGACGACTTGGCCGCGGCCAGGGCGGAGCGGGAGACGGTGGAGTCCTCGCTGGCGGACATGCATCGCGAGCTTGTCCAGCTTGAGGGCAAGACCCTCGCCGACTCTGACGTCGTGCGGACCTCTCTAGAGGGGGTCCGTGCGGCCTTGGATGCCAGGGGGCAGAGGCTGAGCGAGCGCGAGAACGACGTGCGTCAGCGCGACCACATCTTTACTTCCCTGCCGCAACTTGCGGAATTCATCCTTCTTCCTCTCAATGAGTCCGCCGGGAATGTGCTTCTTGCGGAACTTCTCCTGGAACTCGGCCCAGTTGATAACATGACCAGCTTGCTGGAGAGCCTTGGTAGCTTCCCACCAAGACCGTGCAGGTCCTGCAAGGTAGTGGGTTGCATACAGCACTTTCTCAGGTTCTCCCACGGCTGCAACTTCCAGGTTGTTGTTAATGGTGCGAAGCCAATCATCGGCCTCTAGTGGGTGAAGTCCCTTGGAATAGGTGGGTGGGTTGGTCTTCTGGAAATCGCTCAAAGTGGACCGCTGATTTCTGTCACATCCCAAATTTTGAAACTAAGAAAAACTTAGTTTTACAAGACCCAAATTTCTGAACCAACAAAAACTTTTGAAATGTTTTACTGACGATTGTATTTCCTTCCCATTGTTGTGTTTGAATTGTGTGGACTTGGAAGTGCGGTGGATCTTGTGGTGATTATTTGCTTGTTGGACTTCTGATTGTATTGATTGTTAATTCTTATTTTATTGTTTGCTTGGGTGAATAATTCCACCAATGTACTTGAAGTGTTAAATTGAAGACACACTTGACAACAAATTTGGAATGTGACTTGAATAGAAACAAACTCCTAAAATTATTAAACAATTTGAAATTAAGATCATAAGTTAAGTAGATGATCTTATCAAATTATTCTCTCTACCTAACTCTCTATTTTCTTCAAACAAATACTTTCTTATGAAAATAAAATCTATTTGAAGTTAATATATTTGTCAAGGAAGTTCCAAGAGTTCAAAAATAATATTTGAACTTGCTTCAAAATTTCAAAGGATTATAAATATGTATTTAAGAAAAATGCCATTTTTAAAGCCCTAGGAACAAATATATTTCAAAACATTTTATTTAAATACCCCAATTTTTGTGGAGCCTCCACATGTTGTGGGGAGCCTACCCAAATCATTTCAGATTTTTCTAAAATGTTTTGATGCCTCAAATAAATCACTGAAAAGCTACTGGTTTTAAAAGAAATAAAAGAAAATCAGGAAAAGGACGCAGTTGTAAATAAGAAAAGTTCTGCCAGGGTTTTTTTTGGGAATGTGTCGTGGCCCTCCTGTAGCCGCAGCACGGCGTGGCGCCAGTGCCGCCGTGCTCCTCGTTCCCGCTCGACGCCGCCCGTCGCCAGGGCCCCCTCCCGCTCCTCCTGCCGTGTCGAGGGAACACGACGCCGTGCCGCCCTCGGCCCTGCTCCTCCGTGACCGGGTGCCCTCCCCTCGCTGTCCCCCTGCTCGCCCGACCGTGCGACCGAACACGCCGACGCCGACCGCGGCCGTCCCTGTCCTCCAGCTCGCACCGCCCGGACCCCACCCTCCTCTCCTCTCCCCTGCGAGACGATAAGAAGACCCCGGGCCACTCCTTGCTCTCCATGCCCAGATATTTCCCCTCTCCCTCTCCATTTCTTCCGCCTTGGCCGTAGCCGAGCCGAGCGCGCCGTCGCGCGTCACCGTCGATTGAGAGCTCCCCGAGCCAAGTCAGGACCACCCGAAGCTCCGCCTCGTCCACCTCTCCTTCTCCGTGCAAGGAATCGAGCCGGGGCGTCGTTGTTGTGGAGATCGACGCCGTCTTCTTCCTCACGGGCCGTCGCGCTCCGGGCTCGATTCCGACGTCGTCACCGCACCTCTGCACCAACGGATCACACGCACGCATCGAGGGTGAGCACGCGAATCCCTTAGACATGCTCGTTACCCTCCTAACGCCGTAGCTCGTCGTAGTGATCACAGACCGTGTCCATCCGCCGCCGTGACTCGCCGTGGTCGCCTTCTCCGGTGACCATTTGGGTCGTAGCGCTGCCCCCCAGTCTCCCTACACCCGTGCGAGTCAAATGTACCCCTTAGTCCGTCCGCGCGTGTCCCCTTCCGTCGATCCCGTGCGCGTCGCCGCTGGTGATCACCGCGGCCGTGCGCGTCGTCACCGTGCACGGTCCACACCTCAAAAGGCTGCGCGCCCGTATACTAGCACCAGCACCGATCCATCCCAGTGGCTAGCACGTAGCGCACCCGCGCGCGAGGTCTCCGGTTCGAATCCGCGCGGCGCACCCCTTTTTCCTTTTATTCCGCTCGCTGACAGCTGGGCCCCACCGGTCAGTGACCGTGGCGGCCAGCACAGCCCGCACTCAGCCCAGTCAGCACCAGCGTGGCACTCGGGCCCGCATGGCAGTGGCTGTGGCTAGCCAGCCCTTCGGTGCAAAACGTTCCACTAGGTTTTCTGAGAAATAAAATAAATAGACAGATTCAAATATAAATTTGTAAAATCCATAACTTTTTAAATACTTATCCAAAAATTATAAATAAGATACCAAAATGTTCAGAAAAATAAAACCTGTCTTTTGGTGTAATTCACCTATCCAAATAAATTAGTTTATTTGATGTTTTATTAGAATAAAGAAAATGGCAGAAAAGAAAAGGCTTTTGGAAAATTCATATCTTTAAAAATAAGGATCCAAAAATTAAGTTTGACCAATTAAAATGTTTAGCAAGTGATAACCTTCATATTCCACCTTGTTTCCACACATGGATAATTATTTTGTAGTGTTGCTTAAAATAAATTAACAAAAAGGGCATATTGAGAAAGGATGTTATAAATTAATCCGTGATAAATTTTGGAATGAATCCAATTGGGTTGTCTTCTATATGTGTAGGAGAACATATCCCTAGCTTGGTTTGAATTTAGGAGTCACTGATTGACTTTGGTGCTAATTATAAGGTTTAGGTCTTTTCTGCCTATTTTTATTAGGCCTTTAATTAATGGTTATGTTATAATTTTATTGTTACAAATGTGTTTCCTAGCATGTGCAGGGTGGTAACCCACTGTTATGACATGTTCCTTTAATTTTACTAGCATGTTAGGAGGGCTAATTGTGAGTCATGTGTTTGTGAGGGTTTTATTCCCTATATAACTTTTCACCTAGTAATTAGGAATTACTATGTTTGTTTATTTTGATGTTAGACATGTTGGTGTGATTAATATGTTGCCTTGCTTGTTAAACTAGGTTGCCCTTAAGTGGAATTACCAAGATTAATTGGTAGTTTAACTTTTGTCTGGAGTATTTCCTGATCAGAGAAAAGTGGTTACTAAGTACCTCTAATTGAGGATGCCTTGGTGCTCTATATTTTGGCATGTGTATGGTGTTATACTCCTGTGAGTATCATGCCCTAGTAAATATAGATTTAGTTCGTTGCTTAATTAAACTAGTGCTATGTTTGTGGCTTGAGTGATTAGTTTGATACTTGTGGTTTGTTCCTTGTTTGTATGCCACTTGTGGTTTGGTTTGCTTATTGCGTGTTGTTTTATTTTCATGTTGCGACGCTAGTTATAAACGCTACCGGAGTGGTATTTGGAAAAGATTTATCGAAGAAGGATGGGAG
Source organism: Poa annua (assembly GCA_026929855.1). Taxonomy (NCBI): domain Eukaryota; kingdom Viridiplantae; phylum Streptophyta; class Magnoliopsida; order Poales; family Poaceae; genus Poa; species Poa annua. The sequence goes on from CM049434.1 coordinate 63,181,856, forward strand.
TTATTTCTTGATCAGTGAGAAGAAGCCCAGGAGCATTATGCGGGAATCAGGCAAGCTATCCCCTGAGCTTGCATCTTTATACATCTATTTTGGTTCACATGTTTTACTTATAAAGAGCATATGTGATTTATGTGGTGGTTGCCACTAAAGCTATGATTTTGAAAACCTTTTTTTTCCAAAATACAAGTATATTATTTTGACACCCTATATGGAGATATTAGATGGAAATTCCTTTTCAAACTATAGGATGGGAAAAAAATTGTTTACTCAAAACTCCTTTGAAAATACTTGTGTGGACATGGAATACCGAGATGTCGGTGTTGAAGTGGAGAAATGGTGAATGGTGATGTTTATGAAAATGCACATTGTGTCCTTGTACTTACGTCGACCAGCCGATAACCTGTGCAACCACATTACCTGACATGGGTAGGGCTTAGCTGGAAACTTGGTTATCTTAGTATGGAGCGCCTCAAAATGCTTAGGAGGGTGGGACCCTCTGAACCAAGTTATCTAAATGCGGGAACTAGATGTAATCTAGATTCGCTGCTGGTTGCAAACAGTGGGCCTCCTGCCATGGCGCAGTGTTGCTTGGAGAGACCGGATCGATACGATGGCCACCTCCACTGGGTGCCGGGGAGATTCAGTCCCACTGAAGAGGAGGCTCTATACTAGGGTGGACATAGCGAAAGGCTTTGATCTGGTTATCCGGACCCCCGCATACAGTCGTATGACGGGCCGTGGCAGACACGGCGGAATGACCGTTTGGTGTGGGTAAAGTGCACAACCTCTGCAGAGTGTAAAACTATTCGAATAGCCGAGTCCTCGGATATGGACAGTTGGGAGGCCCTACTCTGACCTATGTGCAAGTTTTGGAAAAGAATTGAGTTTTAAAAAGAAAAGGAAGTGGAGAATGACCCATACACCTATACCAACGGATCGGTATGAGGTTGTTGGGGACCATGAACCGTGACGGGTTATGGTCCGATAAAGGAGGAGTTTTGGAGAAACAGATAAAATGGTGATTTTCCGAGAAAAATGTTTATTAAAGAGACTTCTTACCTTTTTCAACAAAGATGTCTTTTTGGGAAAAAGTTTTAAAGAGACTTCTTACAAAGGCAGATTTAGTGGAAAAGTTCTAAAAACCTGCTTTCTTTTTTTTAATAAAGATATAGAGGTTTCAAAACAAAGTTTTATTAAACAAAGGTCTATCCTCCCCTTTTTAACAAGGAAGTAGAGTTTTCAAAGCAAACGAAGTTTTATTTAAACAAATAAAAGAGTAGTATATGCTCATGTTGGGGTAGTTTGCGAGTACGTAAATGTACTCATGGCTGTGTCCCTGGATATTCCCATGTCCAGAGTCCAAGAAGAAGTATGCTGAAGACCGAGAGACCGATGACGTCCTTGCGAACTAGGCCGTCTTCCCAGTCAGCTGCCTGTAGGTGTCTTGGCAAATGACTCGGGCCCCACGTTGATTGGTGTTTTCCGCTGCAAGAACTTATTGAAGATTATGGCTTCAATCAAGTAAGTAATTCCGTCGGTAATTATGGATGTTCTTTTGATACCAGTTTGATTGTGCTCAGCGACAGACTGATCACGGGATCGCTGATGTTGTAGGCACAAGGGTATTTCGGACAGCTAGTCCGGGGACCCCACAGACTTGGTATCAGAGCCATCCTGACTGTAACAGACCTTAGTTAGCATGGACGTTAGTTAGGAAAGAAATATTTTGTTAAAAATATATTGTTACCAAAAACATATTTTTATCTAAGGAAGTCCAAAAATGACTTCCACTCTTCTCACCTTCTCAAATATTTCCGAGTCTCATCCCTCTATTTTAAGATTTTCCAAGGATTTCTCTAATCCCTCTTACCCGTTCAAAATACTTGACGATGAACCCAAGTGAGACCTAATTAGCTAGCACCTACAAGAAGAAGCTTCCATCACAAGTACTCAACATTCCACATCGGGGTGATTGATATGCGAATACCAATGTTATCGATATCAACAAGCAAGAGACCTCCGAAGACCTCAACTCAATATCAATAATTCCACTCAATTACTACCTCGACTATCTCTATTCTCCTGCTGAAGCCGAAGGCGACAAAATTTCACCAACCAGGTTTAACAAAGACCCATAGGAACAACATATGATAGGAACTTTGGTTATACTACCCGATTACCACGAGTATTAGGCGTCCATTGGTACTAATGGTACCTTGTGTGTTGTTTGTTTGTGAGTTCTCTTCTTGTGTGTTGCTTCTCCTGTGTGTTTCGCGAATTGCGCCTTGTTAACAAACTCCTAATACTTACTCCGTAAAAGTAATCAGGTATCCTGATCAGGGTAGTCTTCTTGCGCTTTTTAAATTTTGTTTAACTACCCCTACAAAATATGTTTAATTCAATTCCGGCAATCATAGTTCCCCAGATGGAAAGGTCGCGAGAGCACTCCGACATCGGTTCTGGTTTTGAAGCAACCCAAAGTCCTCAGCTCCATCAAATCGAAGCTGCCCCAGGAACCCACTCGACACCCTTTGAAAGAGAAGAGTTCCTTACGTCTAAAGATCTGCCCAAGAAAATTAGAGAGGACGTCATCAGAGAACAACGTTGGTGTTACACTTGCAACGAACGTGGGCATATGACCAGGAAGTGCCCCCTTAGGTACATCATAGAGAAGAGACCACCCCAAGGAAAGGCTTGTAGTCAGTGCGGAAGGGGTGGACATCAGGCCAATCAATGCCCTGGCAGCTGCCCACACTGTTTTAATTTTCATCCACCTGGCGAGTGCCCAACCTCTAGCGTCACTTGCTACCTATGTGAAGGAAGTGATCATGTTCCGGCTAAGTGTCCTATGGAATTCATAGTAGACGCAGTAAAAGAGGCTCATGAGAAGATTGCTCAAGACGCCATCCACGCCCCGAGAAAGACATCCACTAAAGCATCCAGCCCATGCCACAATCCGAAGCGCCAGAAGGGGAGAAAACGCAAGGAGCCAACACCAACCTTAGAAGCATATCACAAGTTGTGCCTACGATCTGGAAGAACCCTTCCCAGGAAGAAGCCCTGTACTTTTCAGCAAGCCTCGGGAGTACAGCCAGCCAAAACCCGTGCCCTCGTACTCCCCTGTTACCACCGGGCAAATCTCGAGGACGAGATTTATTTTAAGGGGGGAAGAGCTGTCACATCCCAAATTTTGAAACTAAGAAAAACTTAGTTTTACAAGACCCAAATTTCTGAACCAACAAAAACTTTTGAAATGTTTTACTGACGATTGTATTTCCTTCCCATTGTTGTGTTTGAATTGTGTGGACTTGGAAGTGCGGTGGATCTTGTGGTGATTATTTGCTTGTTGGACTTCTGATTGTATTGATTGTTAATTCTTATTTTATTGTTTGCTTGGGTGAATAATTACACCAATGTACTTGAAGTGTTAAATTGAAGACACACTTGACAACAAATTTGGAATGTGACTTGGATAGAAACAAACTCCTAAAATTATTAAACAATTTGAAATTAAGATCATAAGTTAAGTAGATGATCTTATCAAATTATTCTCTCTACCTAACTCTCTATTTTCTTCAAACAAATACTTTCTTATGAAAATAAAATCTATTTGAAGTTAATATATTTGTCAAGGAAGTTCCAAGAGTTCAAAAATAATATTTGAACTTGCTTCAAAATTTCAAAGGATTATAAATTTGTATTTAAGAAAAATGCCATTTTTAAAGCCCTAGGAACAAATATAGTTCAAAACATTTTATTTAAATACCCCAATTTTTGTGGAGCCTCCACATGTTGTGGGGAGCCTACCCAAATCATTTCAGATTTTTCTAAAATGTTTTGATGCCTCAAATAAATCACTGAAAAGCTACTGGTTTTAAAAGAAATAAAAGAAAATCAGGAAAAGGACGCAGTTGTAAATAAGAAAAGTTCTGCCAGGGTTTTTTTTGGGAATGTGTCGTGGCCCTCCTGTAGCCGCAGCACGGCGTGGCGCCAGTGCCGCCGTGCTCCTCGTTCCCGCTCGACGCCGCCCGTCGCCAGGGCCCCCTCCCGCTCCTCCTGCCGTGTCGAGGAAACACGACGCCGTGCCGCCCTCGGCCCTGCTCCTCCGTGACCGGGTGCCCTCCCCTCGCTGTCCCACTGCTCGCCCGACCATGCGACCGAACAAGCCGACGCCGACCGCGGCCGTCCCTGTCCTCCAGCTCGCACCGCCCGGACCCCCCCCCCCTCCTCTCCTCTCCCCTGCGAGACGATAAGAAGACCCCGGGCCACTCCTTGCTCTCCATGCCCAGATATTTCCCCTCTCCCTCTCCATTTCTTCCGCCTTGGCCGTGGCCGAGCCGAGCGCGCCGTCGCGCGTCACCGTCGATTGAGAGCTCCCCGAGCCAAGTCAGGACCACCCGAAGCTCCGCCTCGTCCACCTCTCCTTCTCCATGCAAGGAATCGAGCCGGGGCGTCGTTGTTGTGGGGATCGACGCCGTCTTCTTCCTCACGGGCCGTCGCGCTCCGGGCTCGATTCCGACGTCGTCACCGCACCTCTGCACCAACGGATCACACGCACGCATCGAGGGTGAGCACGCGAATCCCTTAGACATGCTCGTTACCCTCCTAACGCCGTAGCTCGTCGTAGTGATCACAGACCGTGTCCATCCGCCGCCGTGACTCGCCGTGGTCGCCTTCTCCGGTGACCATTTGGGTCGTAGCGCTGCCCCCCAGTCTCCCTACACCCGTGCGAGTCAAATGTACCCCTTAGTTCGTCCGCGCGTGTCCCCTTCCGTCGATCCCGTGCGCGTCGCCGCTGGTGATCACCGCGGCCGTGCGCGTCGTCACCGTGCACGGTCCACACCTCAAAAGGCTGCGCGCCCGTATACTAGCACCAGCACCGATCCATCCCAGTGGCTAGCACGTAGCGCACCCGCGCGCGAGGTCTCCGGTTCGAATCCGCGCGGCGCACCCCTTTTTCCTTTTATTCCGCTCGCTGACAGCTGGGCCCCACCGGTCAGTGACCGTGGCGGCCAGCACAGCCCGCACTCAGCCCAGTCAGCACCAGCGTGGCACTCGGGCCCGCATGGCAGTGGCTGTGGCTAGCCAGCCCTTCGGTGCAAAACGTTCCACTAGGTTTTCTGAGAAATAAAATAAATAGACAGATTCAAATATAAATTTGTAAAATCCATAACTTTTTAAATACTTATCCAAAAATTATAAATAAGATACCAAAATGTTCAGAAAAATAAAACCTGTCTTTTGGTGTAATTCACCTATCCAAATAAATTAGTTTATTTGATGTTTTATTAGAATAAAGAAAATGGCAGAAAAGAAAAGGCTTTTGGAAAATTCATATCTTTAAAAATAAGGATCCAAAAATTAAGTTTGACCTATTAAAATGTTTAGCAAGTGATAACCTTCATATTCCACCTTGTTTCCACACATGGATAATTATTTTGTAGTGTTGCTTAAAATAAATTAACAAAAAGGGCATATTGAGAAAGGATGTTATAAATTAATCCGTGATAAATTTTGGAATGAATCCAATTGGGTTGTCTTCTATATGTGTAGGAGAACATATCCCTAGGTTGGTTTGAATTTAGGAGTCACTGATTGACTTTGGTGCTAATTATAAGGTTTAGGTCTTTTGTGCCTATTTTTATTAGGCCTTTAATTAATGGTTATGTTATAATTTTATTGTTACAAATGTGTTTCCTAGCATGTGCAGGGTGGTAACCCACTGTTATGACATGTTCCTTTAATTTTACTAGCATGTTAGGAGGGCTAATTGTGAGTCATGTGTTTGTGAGGGTTTTATTCCCTATATAACTTTTCACCTAGTAATTAGGAATTACTATGTTTGTTTATTTTGATGTTAGACATGTTGGTGTGATTAATATGTTGCCTTGCTTGTTAAACTAGGTTGCCCTTAAGTGGAATTACCAAGATTAATTGGTAGTTTAACTTTTGTCTGGAGTATTTCCTGATCAGAGAAAAGTGGTTACTAAGTACCTCTAATTGAGGATGCCTTGGTGCTCTATATTTTGGCATGTGTATGGTGTTATACTCCTGTGAGTATCATGCCCTAGTAAATATAGATTTAGTTCGTTGCTTAATTAAACTAGTGCTATGTTTGTGGCTTGAGTGATTAGTTTGATACTTGTGGTTTGTTCCTTGTTTGTATGCCACTTGTGGTTTGGTTTGCTTATTGCGTGTTGTTTTATTTTCATGTTGCGACGCTAGTTATAAACGCTACCGGAGTGGTATTTGGAAAAGATTTATCGAAGAAGGATGGGAGTTATTTCTTGATCAGTGAGAAGAAGCCCAGGAGCATTATGCGGGAATCAGGCAAGCTATCCCCTGAGCTTGCATCTTTATACATCTATTTTGGTTCACATGTTTTACTTATAAAGAGCATATGTGATTTATGTGGTGGTTGCCACTAAAGCTATGATTTTGAAAACCTTTTTTTTCCAAAATACAAGTATATTATTTTGACACCCTATATGGAGATATTAGATGGAAATTCCTTTTCAAACTATAGGATGGGAAAAAAATTGTTTACTCAAAACTCCTTTGAAAATACTTGTGTGGACATGGAATACCGAGATGTCGGTGTTGAAGTGGAGAAATGGTGAATGGTGATGTTTATGAAAATGCACATTGTGTCCTTGTACTTACGTCGACCAGCCGATAACCTGTGCAACCACATTACCTGACATGGGTAGGGCTTAGCTGGAAACTTGTTTATCTTAGTATGGAGCGCCTCAAAATGCTTAGGAGGGTGGGACCCTCTGAACCAAGTTATCTAAATGCGGGAACTAGATGTAATCTAGATTCGTTGCTGGTTGCAAACAGTGGGCCTCCTGCCATGGCGCAGTGTTGCTTGGAGAGACCGGATCGATACGATGGCCACCTCCACTGGGTGCCGGGGAGATTCAGTCCCACTGAAGAGGAGGCTCTATACTAGGGTGGACATAGCGAAAGGCTTTGATCTGGTTATCCGGACTCCCGCATACGGTCGTATGACGGGCCGTGGCAGACACGGCGGAATGACCGTTTGGTGTGGGTAAAGTGCACAACCTCTGCAGAGTGTAAAACTATTCGAATAGCCGAGTCCTCGGATATGGACAGTTGGGAGGCCCTACTCTGACCTATGTGCAAGTTTTGGAAAAGAATTGAGTTTTAAAAAGAAAAGGAAGTGGAGAATGACCCATACACCTATACCAACGGATCGGTATGAGGTTGTTGGGGACCATGAACCGTGACGGGTTATGGTCCGATAAAGGAGGAGTTTTGGAGAAACAGATAAAATGGTGATTTTCCGAGAAAAATGTTTATTAAAGAGACTTCTTACCTTTTTCAACAAAGATGTCTTTTTGGGAAAAAGTTTTAAAGAGACTTCTTACAAAGGCAGATTTAGTGGAAAAGTTCTAAAAACCTGCTTTCTTTTTTTTAATAAAGATATAGAGGTTTCAAAACAAAGTTTTATTAAACAAAGGTCTATCCTCCCCTTTTTAACAAGGAAGTAGAGTTTTCAAAGCAAACGAAGTTTTATTTAAACAAATAAAAGAGTAGTATATGCTCATGTTGGGGTAGTTTGCGAGTACGTAAATGTACTCATGGCTGTGTCCCTGGATATTCCCATGTCCAGAGTCCAAGAAGAAGTATGCCGAAGACCGAGAGACCGATGACGTCCTTGCGAACTAGGCCGTCTTCCCAGTCAGCTGCCTGTAGGTGTCTTGGCAAATGACTCGGGCCCCACGTTGATTGGTGTTTTCCGCTGCAAGAACTTATTGAAGATTATGGCTTCAATCAAGTAAGTAATTCCTTCGGTAATTATGGATGTTCTTTTGATACCAGTTTGATTGTGCTCAGCGACAGACTGATCACGGGATCGCTGATGTTGTAGGCACAAGGGTATTTCGGACAGCTAGTCCGGGGACCCCACAATTTCCTTCGCCATTGCCATTGCCATTGTTGTCGGAGAGTGACTCCCACGTAACAGGGGTAGTCTCGCCCTGAAGAGAGGTTCGAAGGGGGGACTGAACACGGAGGTCAACAACCCTCGAGCGGCTCGACGACGGTGCTCGCCGGGCCTGGAGAGGAACTATCACGCCAGAGATGGACACCGGCCCGTACCCAGGTTCACGGCCCTCAGGAGGAGGTAAAACCGCTACTCCTGCTTGTCTGTATTGCACTGTGAAGGTTACAGGACAATGAGCTTGCCGAAGGCTCTCTTGAGGCAGTTTGGTGCCTGGAGAGGGACACAATGGTCGTCTTCCTCCTCCAGCAGTTGGCTATCCTATGTGTTTAGGGTGCGATTGCGCGATTGGATGATCGGGCGATCCCCTTCTACGGTGGAGCTCCTGCTCCTTTTATAGGTGCCTCGGGCTCCGTCCACGTGCTGGTGGGCTCCCACACGCCAGTCTCGTGGAGGAGCGGGAGTCCACCGCGGCTCGTCCGTCCATGGACGCGGTCCATCCGTGCTAAAGTAGCGCGCCGTGGCCGACAGGCTGCAGGCGGTGCAGAGCGGCTCGCAGGCGCAGCAGAGGTCGTGGTGGAGCCCACGGTGACGATCTTCTTGGAGCGTTGCGCCGCCCAGCCGCTTTATCACCAAAGAGGAAAGTCCTAGCTGTCCTGCCGCAGGCGGCGCGGCTTTGTTGACTCCTTTATCACCAGAATGGCAACTGGGATGCTCGCGTCACCCTGCGGCTGCCGCAGGGGCCGTGTGCGTCCTGCAGCGCTTGCTTAGCCGCGAAGTGTCTCCACAGGGCCGTGGTCGCCTGTGGAGGGGTTTCCTGCTGACTTCTCTCCAGGCGGGCTGTGCCTGGGGAGTCTCTTGAAGCGCAGGGTCCTCTTCAGGCCCTGGCGTCCTCTTCAGGCCCTCGAGCGGAGATGTCTCTCGAGGGTCTCTCCAAGCGGTATCTTGGTCCTTAATCATTCCGTCAAAGATCTTCGCGGGCGAGGCCTGTAGGGAGTGGGCCGTGCATACCCCGGTCCTTACTGGGCCGACAGTAGCCCCCGGGCCCACGATGGGCACGACGAGGCCCGTTGGGTCTAGGCGAAGCGTCGTGGGGCCAATCCTGCAGGCCGGGCCGAGCCACGCGTCACTCCGGCGAGCAACGGTTGCGCACGATGCGGGACGTGCGTCGTGGGGGGTCCCACTACGCCCCGGTAACTGCTCCTTGACGAGACGTAAAGTCTCCGCGCCGGGGCAGGGAGCCGTTACTACTCCCACTTCTTCTCGCAGACGCCATCCGCACCGAGCTCTCCGCTCCTGCTCTCCGGCGCCCTCTTCTCCAGTTTCTCCAGCTTCTCCTCGCGCCGCACCCTCCTTTCTTCCGACGATGAGTCCGGCGAAGAACAAGGGCAAGGCGGCCGCGGGGTCCTCTTCGCAGGCGGCGCCCGCCAAGGTCGCGCACGGCGCGGCATTGCTTGGCGTGCGCGTCAACGACAAGGCCCTCGACAAGGTCCGCTTCCTGGTGGCGGACCGGACCAACGAGCACGGCGCCACCGCGCTCAAGCCCGCGGCGCACGGGAAACGCCCGCGAGGGTTTTTCCCCGTCTTCCAGCACTGCGTCTCGGCGGGACTGGTGCCGCCCTTCTCTCCGTTCCTGGAGGCGGTGCTGGCCTTCTACCAAATCCAGCTGCTGCACCTCCACCCCAACTCCGTGCTTATCCTCGCCATCTTCGCCTACCTCTGCGAGGCGTATCTTGGCTTGGAGCCCACGGTGGATCTCTTCCGGTGCTTCTACGCGCTCCGGAGCACGGCGAAGAACGAGCGCTCTGGGTGCGTCTCGTTCCGCATTGTGGACGGCATGGGGAGCGTCTACATCCCCATGTCGTGGAGCGAGGGCAAGGCCATCACCTCGGTGACGAAGAAGGTGGACGACTTCCGCCAGCGGTGGTTCTTCGTTGGGGTGGAGCAGCCCTGCGCCTTCCTCGAGGTCCCCGACGCGCCGCCCGTGAAGAATTCGAACTGGGGCAAGGCTTCCTTCTGCGACGCGCAGAACGTGATGCTGACGGGCCGCCTGAGCTACCTTCGGGAGGAAGGCCTCACGGGGCAGATCATCGTCGCGGACTTCGTGACGCGCCGCATTGCTCCTCTCCAGGCGCACTCGGTGCCAATGTGGATGTACTCCGGCCCCCAGGACAAGATGCGGCTCCACCGCGAGGACAACGACATGGACGCGGTCGACAACGTCCTGTCTGCGCTCTTCATCAACCCAGCGGTGCCCGCCATGGACGAACTCCCGATCACGCTCCGGCCTCTGCACCAGTGCAACATGACCGAGCGCCTGGCCATCCTGGCGGGGATGCCTCCGTACACCCCGTCAGGCCCTGCGGGGAAGATGGTGCCTGTGCCGGTGGTGCACGAGGCGGAGGGAGCAGAGACGCCCTCTGCCTCAGGAGCTGGGCAAGGCGAGGAGGAGGCCGCGGCGGGGGAGGAGTCCTCTTCGAGAGCCGGGCCCCTTACTGGCGAGATCTGCGACATCTCGTCAGGCGATGACGACGACGCCTTCGTGGTGGTGCCCTCGCGCCACGCGGAGGAGGAGGAGGCTGAGGAGGAGGCCTCTGACGAGGAGGCCTCGCCAGGGCGTCGCGAGCCCCGCTCCAAGGCGGCGGTGGATCGGCCCGGGGCGAGGCCGTCAGACGTCCCCTCCAAGAGGAAGGCCGAGGCGCCTCCGGAGGGGTCAGGCGCCAAGGCCAAGCCTTCCTGGCGCTCGCCAGGCTTGGCGTGGGTCGACACCGGCGCCAAGGAGTCCGGGTAAGTGCTTTTAACAGCAGATTGCTTGATTATTGTCCTCTTCTTTTCATGATTCTGATAATCGCCCCCTGATTCTTGCCAGCGACCTTGTGCCTGCGAAGCGCCACAGGCTTCGCAAGGCAGCGGAGGTGAAGGGAACCGCGGCAGAGGCCGTGGCTGAAGAGGCCGCGAGGCCTGTGGAGACGGCCTTCTCAGGCCCAACCGAAGAGGCGCCTCAAGCGGAGGTAGCTGGGCCTCTGGCGGGGGCGGCAGCGCCTCAGGCGGAAGCCGCTGCTCCTCCCCCCGAGCCGTTGGTGATGGAGGCGCAAGAGGAGCGGGCGGCCAGCCCTCCTCGAGCTCCTACCCCGCCTCGCGCGGCTACGCCGCCGCGTGAGCCGACTCCGGCTCGCGAGGCTACGCCACCGCGCTCAGCCACGCCTCTCGCGCAGCCAGAGGCCGGGACAGACCAGGGCCCGCCAAGCGCGGGCGCCTCTGCAGGGGGAGCTCCTTCGTCCCCGCCACGCCCCGCAGCGGGGGAGGAGGCGCAAGAGGCGACGCGACAGGGCGACGAGAGCGGCGAGACCAGCCTGGGCGCGGCAAAAGACGGGGAGCAACCTAGCCCCCAGGCACGCCCAGAGGCCTTGTTCTCCAGGCTCGACACCGGGGCCGGGCCTTCCACGCAACGCGGCCTGGTCCTTAGTGGCTGGGACTGGAGCAAGGGGCGCCGCGAGGTGGCCTTCCGCTTGGTGAGGGAGTCCCTGGAGGGGCTGGAGGCGCAGCTCGCCTTCGAGGATGCCCAGCTCGCCCAGCAACGCGGCGAGCTTGCGGAGGCTTGGAGGCGCTTCCATGCCGCTGTTGAGGCCCGCCGCCAGGAGGATCTGGCCCTCCAGGCTGCACGCGAGGAGGCCATCCGCTTTGCCAAGGAGGTCCGGGAGGGGGCCGTCCGCGACGCAGACGAGCTCCTTGCCCCCCTCCAGGACGCACGCGACGCGGCCGCCGATCTCCTCGCGGAGGTGAAGGCCGAGCGCGAGGCTATGGAGGGCTCGCTGGCGCAGAAACGCTGCGAGGTGTCCCAGCTGAAGTCCCAGCTCCTCTCCGCCCACCGGGCCGCGCAGGAGACTCTGGAGGAGGATCGCAAGAGCCTGGCCGAGCGCGAGCGACAGCTGGCCTCCAGGGAGAAGGACGTGGAGCAGCGTGACGAGCAGCGGCTCCAGGCAGAGGCCGAGCTAGCCACTAAGCGCGAAGAGCTCGAGGCGCGCGAGGGAGACCTGGCTCAGGCGCTCCAGAGGCATGACGAGAACGTCACCGCCCAGAAGCAAACCCTGGAGCGCTTCCAGCAGCGGTTTGCCGAGAAGAAGCAGGAGGCGGAGGCGGCCCTCGCGGAGCGCGAGAAGGAGTTCAGGCGGACCACCTCCAAGGAGTACCGTAACAAGGCCAAGAAGCAGGAGGACCGCTTCAAGGCCAAGCACACCGCTGATGCCAAGCGGATCGCGGAGCTTGAGAAAGCCAACTGCAAGCTCGAGGTCCGCCTCCAGCGCGCCAAGGATGCCTATCGCCAGGCTGAGGAGGGTCGCAGGGCGGCTGTCCTGGAGCTGGACGCCCTCGTCAAGGACGTGGAGGGGCAGGCGGGCTCGGCGGCCAAGCAGGTGACGGAAGCCGTGGACACCGCGCAGGCGGCTCGCGTGCTCACGAAGCAGCGGGAGCGCATGTTCCAGGCGCTGGTGGCCAGAGGCAATGAGCTTGCGGCTCAGCTTGGCGCGGAGGCTCCGCTCACTGAGGCTCGCGGTCGCGGCGACGCTGCCATGTACCTGGTCTACTTCGACCAGCTCTTCACGGCCCTCGAGAGCCCCGTCGCCGATCTCCGCGAGGTGATTGAGGTCGAGAGCCGCCAGCTTCTGGAGGTGGTTGTCGACCGCATCTTCACCAACCTCCGGCTCCTCTCGCCCGGCTTCGACCTCTCCACGGTGACCGAGGCGCGCCCGGCCGGGGAGGCCTTGCGGGTCTCCAACTCCCTCCGCGAGCAAGTCGAGGCCTTCTGCAACCGCTTCAAGCGTGCGGAGGTGGCTGCGGAGGACAGCGAGGAGGAGGCTGCCCCTGCCGAGGAGGAAGGCGCTGAGGAGGAGGAGCGTGCTGGCGCGGACTCCGCCTGAGCCTTGATCATCGCGCCTTTGAGCGCTTGTATCTGAGACAGTTTTTATATTCAGACACTGCATATTTTGGGCATGTAATATACTCTTTAAGCTTATTTGTGTTAACTTGTTTGCCCCTCGAGAGGCCTTTTCTGCCTTGTTTTCATGTCTATGTTTTCTCTGCGTCGTTAGGACCCATCTCTTCGCGCTGTGACTCCGCCGCTGCGGTATGCTAGAGCAATGACTCAGTAAGGCCGGGGGGAGTTTAAGGCTTGGAGAGGTAAGAGCCCTGAGTCGCGATGCTCAAGTGCCCCCCTTTGACGTGCGAGTAGCCCATGAAGCACAAGGGAGAACGAAATCGCTCGAGGGACAAACGTGCGCTTGGGGAGAAAAGGCTCTCGAGTCACGGGTGTAGGACTTAGCTTCTCGAGGCTTTTGCCCTGTAGAGGTTTTTTAGCCTGGCGAGGAGGTCCTCTTCAAGGGTTTTTCCCTGCTGCCTCCTCAGGCTTGTAGAGACGCTTGTTCTCTGTAGATGTTAGAGGGGCAAACCCAAACGCTTGTGCACGGTACAAGAGACTAATGCGCGCTTATAGGTCCCCTCAGGCGTTCCTTGCGAGGAGAGAGAGTACCAAGGTCCTTTGTAGAGATGGCGTGTTTGTGAGGGCCTGCCCTCCAGCCAGAGCTCGGATCCTTGGGTTTTGCAGTGCTGCTGGTGTGTCATTTGAGGCACTGGCACCGTACTCAGCCCCCGCTCGCGAGGTGCGCATGTGGAGAGATATAAGTGCCCATTTTCAACAAAGAAAATAATGCTGGAATAAAACTCACCACCAAAATATTACATAGCGGCGCCGTAGCGCATAGTTCACTTAGGAACGAAATTGGCGCCTGAGCGCAAAGTTCACTTGGAACGAAAATTGGTTCATTACACTTGGGTTTGCCAAGCTAACGTTCCTTCCATGTCGAGGCATGGGGACCACCCATTAGTGGCAGAGGTTCACTGCGGCCTGCGGGGGCTCATTTGCAGGAGAGCTCGGAGGGCTGGGCCTCGGGAGAAGCTTTGAGAAGCTTGGAGGTGAAGCCGTGAGCTTCCCTCTAGAGACAAAAAATGCCTGGCGTGACTATGATCACGGGTAGAACTTGCGCAGGTGCGCGATGTTCCACGGGTTCTTGACGGGGATGCCGTCTTCGGTCTCGAGGCGTACTGCGCCAGGCCTGGCGACGTGGGAGACCCTGTAGGGACCTTCCCACATCGGCGAGAGCTTGTGGAGGCCTTCCCTGGAGAGAATACGCCTGAGGACGAGGTCGCCCGCCTCAAGGGTGCGTGAGCGCACACGGCGGCTGTGGTAGCGTCGCAGGTCTTGCTGGTACCCTGCCGCCCTGAGGGCGGCCTGATGGCGCAGTCCCTCGAGGAACAGCAGGTCGTCGTTGTGGAGGCCCTCTTGGGTGTCCTCATTGAAGGCAAGGACCCGTGGTGATCCATGCTTGATTTCCGCAGGAAGGACTGCCTCGGCTCCGTAGACCAGGGCGAACGGCGTTTCGCCTGTAGGTCTTGAGGAAGTTGTGCGTATGGACCAGAGCACTGAAGGGAGCTCGTCGATCCAGCCCTTGCCGTGGCCCTTGAGGACGTTGAAGCAGAGGAGGTCGCAGCCAGCGGTGGAGTCCACAATCTGGTCTATCCTCGGCATAGGGTATGGGTCCTTGGGGCAGGCCTTGTTGACATCGGTGTAGTCGATGCAGAGTCGGCCTCCTCCAGCGGGTTTAGGGACAACCACGCCGTTGGAGAGCCAAGTGGGGTGCGCGACTTCGCGGACGACGTTTGCCGCCTTTAGCTTCTCTACTTCCTTGATGATGAAAGCTTGCTTCTCGGGGGCTTGCTTACGTGCTTTTTGCTTGACGGGGCGTGCGTCTGGACACACGGCTAAGTGGTGCTCGATCACCTCCCTTGGTACGCCGGACATATCTGACGGAGTCCATGCGAACATGTCAGAGTTTGCCCGAAGGAAGGCGACGAGCGCGCTTTCCTATTTGGGAGGCAGGGCAGCGCCTATGGTGACGCTAGCCCCCGAGCCTTCAGCCCCCGAGCTGGTGGTGTTCAGCGACACCTTCTTCGTGGCAGCTTGCTCCTGAGAGAATTGAACACCTTCTTCTTGGGCCTCTCGAGAGGCTCCATGTCCTCGTCAGCCGGGAAAGCCATGGCGGCTGCCTTGTAGGCGCTCTCGACAGCGCGCGTGGCGTCCAGGATATGGCCATGGATGGCAATGGTGCCGGCGCTGCCGGGAATCTTGACCATGTTGTAGGCGTGATGCGTGACGGCCATGAACTTCGCGAGGGCGGGGTAGCCGAGGATGGCGTTGTACGGCAAGCCGATGTGGGTGACATCGAAGTCGATCAGCTCCGTGCGATAGTTCTTCTGCGTGCCAAAGGTGACCGCGAGGCAGACTTGCCCCAGAGGCTCGATAGAACCACTGGTGACGCCCGTGAACGGCCTGGAGGGCATAAGCCACTCGTAGGGCACTTGAAGTGTCTCGAAGGTCTCGACAGAGATGACATTCAGGCCCGCTCCCCCATCGATGAGCGTCTTGGAGACGGTGATGTTGTTGATGGTGGGGGAGCAGACCAGGGGGAGGGTTCCAACAGTCTTGGTCGACTTGGGGTGGTCCTTGGCGTCGAAGGCGATGGTGTACTGGGACCACTTGAGGGGTCTGGAGGTCTCGGTGCTCGGGAGCGCAGCGTTGAGTTTGCGGGCGAACTGCTTGAACTGATTGTTCGACTTGGGCGCTTGAGCTCCGCCGAGGATGCAGGCCATGGCGCCTCTCGGGGCCTGGTAGCCTCCATCTTCCTCGTCGGGGAGGTTGTTGTTCTTCTCGGCGGCGTTGGCTTGAGTGCCCGACGGCTTCTGGTAGCCGCCATCGCGTCTACCCCTGCCGTCTCTGCGGTAGCCGCGACCTCTGCCGCGGCTTCCGCTGCCTTCTCCTCGCTCGCGTTCCCTGCTCAGCCTCTTGAGGTCGAAGCAGTCGTCTGTGGCGTGCCCACGCCTGTTGTGGTAGACGCAGAACGGACGGTGGTCCACCTCTTTTTCGCCGCGCTCGGGAGAACCCCTGCGGGAGCCCTTCGCGTCAGGCTCTGCCGCGAGGACCGCGGTGGCCTTGCGCTTGGGCTCTTCCTTCCTCTTGTGGCTCTTGGACCCCTCGCCAGGGTCGTCCCCCCGCGCGCTCATCTTGACGAAGAGGAGTCCCTCTTCAGCCTTGGCGCACTTATCCGCCAGATCGAACAGTTTCACCACAGAGGTGAGCTTGTCGTGGATGCCGAGCTTCTCGAGCATCCTGCGGTTCGTGACGCCCTCGCGGAAGGCAGCGATCACCTGGGTGTCGGGGATGTTTGGAATCTTGTTCCGCACCTGGCTGAAGCGCTGGATGTACTTGCGAAGAGTCTCATCCTTCTTCTGCACCACAGCGCGCAAGTCGTTGTGGGTGAGTGCGCGCTCGTACGTGCCCTTGAAGTTGGCGACGAACTGCCTGCAGAGCTCCTCCCAGGAGTCAATGGAGTCCTCCGGCAGGTTGAGAAGCCAGGACAGCGCTGAGTCCCTGAGGGCGTGGGAGAACCAGTTGGCCATGACCTTGTCGTCTCCCCCTGCAGCCTGGATGGAGGTGGTGTAGAGCTGCAGGAACTCGAGGGGGTTGGTGGACCCGTCGAAGCCCTTGGGGAGCGCTGGCCTGAACTTTTGCGGCCAGACCACACGACGCAGGGCGCGCGTGAAGGCCATGCAGCCTGAGGCATAGGTGGCCGTTCCTCCCTGGAGGGCCCTGCGGTTTTGTTGCCCCGCCTGACCGAGCTCCTCGACGAGGCGGTTCTGGAGGTCGCGGCGTCGCTCCATGCCCACGCGCGCGTCAGGCGCGGTGCGCTGCACGATTTGGCAGTCATGCGGCGATGAAGCATGGGAGGGAGCCCGCTGTGCCGTGGCCGGAGGTGGTCCTGGCGGCGGTGGGGGCGCACCTGGTGCGGCCGTCCCTGCAGGGCCGGAGGGTAAGATGGAGCGCGATAGAGCAGGGCGCGTGGTTGCGATGTCGACGAGGTGGTGGAGGCGGTCCAACCACTGGTCGTGTGCCTCGGCACTTGGCCGGTAGCGGAGGAGCTCCTGGGCCATGAGCAGCGCAGTGTGCGGGGCGGGCTCGTGGTGCTCCCGCGTGGACACGCTCTGGCGTCGGGACGGGTGCGAGGACTCAGCGTCCTCACGGCGCTCAGAGAGGTCCTCGTCATCGCGCTGGTCTCCGCCGCGATGCTCCTCGCTCTCCGGCTCCTCCACGCGCGGGCCGGTGCCAGCGCGCTCGGTCGTGCGGGGGCGACCACGGCGGCCGCGGGTGGGAGCAGTGCCGGGCTCGGTGTGAGCTCTCTCAGAGGTACGCCGGTTGGCGCGCGTCGCGCGGGTGTCCATCATGGCGCGGAGTTCGGAGGTCGAAGACGCGCCTCAGTCCCCTAACTGGCGCGCCAAATGTCGGAGAGTGACTCCCACGTAACAGGGGTAGTCTCGCCCTGAAGAGAGGTTCGAAGGGGGGACTGAACACGGAGGTCAACAACCCTCGAGAGGCTCGACGACGGTGCTCGCCGGGCCTGGAGAGGAACTATCACGCCAGAGATGGACACCGGCCCGTACCCAGGTTCACGGCCCTCAGTAGGAGGTAAAACCGCTACTTCTGCTTGTCCGTATTGCACTGTGAAGGTTACAGGACAATGAGCTTGCCGAAGGCTCTCTTGAGGCAGTTTGGTGCCTGGAGAGGGACACAATGGTCGTCTTCCTCCTCCAGCAGTTGGCTATCCTATGTGTTTAGGGTGCGATTGCGCGATTGGATGATCGGGCGATCCCCTTCTACGGTGGAGCTCCTGCTCCTTTTATAGGTGCCCCGGGCTCCGTCCACGTGCTGGTGGGCTCCCACACGCCAGTCTCGTGGAGGAGCGGGAGTCCACCGCGGCTCGTCCGTCCATAGACGCGGTCCATCCGTGCTAAAGTAGCGCGCCATGGCCGACAGGCTGCAGGCGGTGCAGAGCGGCTCGCAGGCGCAGCAGAGGTCGTGGTGGAGCCCACGGTGACGATCTTCTTGCAGCGTTGCGCCGCCCAGCCGCTTTATCACCAAAGAGGAAAGTCCTAGCTGTCCTGCCGCAGGCGGCGCGGCTTTGTTGACTCCTTTATCACCAGAATGGCAACTGGGATGCTCGCGTCACCCTGCGGCTGCCGCAGGGGCCATGTGCGTCCTGCAGCGCTTGCTTAGCCGCGAAGTGTCTCCACAGGGCCGTGGTCGCCTGTGGAGGGGTTTCCTGCTGACTTCTCTCCAGGCGGGCTGTGCCTGGGGAGTCTCTTGAAGCGCAGGGTCCTCTTCAGGCCCTGGCGTCCTCTTTAGGCCCTCGAGCGGAGATGTCTCTCGAGGGTCTCTCCAAGCGGTATCTTGGTCCTTAATCATTCCGTCAAAGATCTTCGCGGGCGAGGCCTGTAGGGAGTGGGCCGTGCATACCCCGGTCCTTACTGGGCCGACAATTGTTGTTGTTGTTGTTATTGTTATGGGCGGCAGCGATCTGCTGCAGGGCAGCGAGATGAGCTTGACGCTCCGCCCGGGCAGCTTGGCGTTCCTCCATGATAAGCGCAAGAAGTTGGGCGGTGGTTGGTTCCGGTGGTGGTGGTGGTCCTCCATCCGTGTTGGAGCGACGAGTGTCCACCATCCTGAAGCACACCGGGTATAAGGGGCAAGGCAAAAGGTTTCGACCAAAGGAAAAAGGTTGGTTTCGCATAATGGTTGATTAATTAAGGATTGTATGAAAAATATGTTACACAGATTAACAAGACTAACACACTCTTATAGCACAACCATCACATCAAGAGTTCACCACATCAAGCTTACAACATTGCCTTTCAGCTAATGTACATAGTACAAGTTTCCCAAAAGAACCACTACTTCGACTCGACTAGCGATAGGGGGTCAACCTAATCCTGCGGTAGTACTCAAGTCACTCGCCTACTGAGGTGGAACCTCAGGCTCTGCTGCGTCAGCGTCGGACTGGTAGGGTGGCTCCTCCGGGTCCTCCTCCTCGTCATCGAGAACTGCCTCGAGTGGCTCCGCCTCCTCGTCCTCTAGCTCCTCCTCGTCATCCTCCTGCTCATAGTCCATCTCCTCCAGGTAGTCGTCATCGTCACAGAGGAAAGCGTTGTTCTCCTTACGGAGATCCTCGCCCTCCTCCTCCATCTCGTCGGTACGGAGCTCCAGATCCTCGATCATCTCGTCCTGCTCTGCCATCTTCTTGCGGAGCTTCGCTATGGTCTTCCTCAGCTGGGTCCTCTTCTTGAGAAGAGCGACCTTCTCCTTCTTCAGCTGCGCCTCACTCTCGCGACTCTCCTTGAGCGAGATGCGCTCAAAGCGAGACCGAAGTCTAGCGCACATCAGATCCTCCTGGGTGCGAAAGAGCATAATCTCCATGTCCAGGATATACTCGCCGAACGTCGGGTGTAGAGGGGACCGAATAGGGTGTCCATCATCGGTGCGCCTCCCGTAGAACTGGAAACGAGAGTTTACCAACTCCGCCTTGTGCTCCTCACAAAGTCGGGCTAGCATCCGCTGCATGGCACGACACAGTCCGTCTTCCCAGTGGACGTCCATGGTGGTAAAGATGAGTGTCCTGGATCCGGGGGACTTGATGTTCCCGCGAACTGACGCCTCGACCAACCAAGACAGGTTCCCGTTGCCGAGAGTGTCCACCTGGGCTCCCTTAAACTCTGGAGTGGGGCGACCTAACAGCTTGCTCAACTCGAACAGCTCCTTCTCGAACATCAACTTGCCGTCCTTCTCAAGCTGAACGAACTCGGTGAAATGGATCGCCATCTACAATTTTTAGTCAAATTTTTAAGTTAGTGAGATGACAAGTGTATCAAAATTTTAAATCTAGTGAGGCAACAAGTGAGCAAAGTTTTTAAGTTTAATAGAATGACGAGTGTGCCAAATTTTTAAGGATACAAGGGAAAACGTAATATTTAGTGAGAGTAGAATTTTGCATAAGTGAGAGGATTAGAGATAAGCATTTTTCGAAAATACTTCATTCCTTTATTTTTTTTATTTTTTTTAGAATTTAACTTTTGTAACACCTACCTAGCGACCATGCTAATCTAAGGCTCCTAAAGTCGAGATGGCTCTGATACCAGCTCTGTGGGGACCCCGGACTAGCTGTCCGAAATACCCGATTATGCTTAACACAACGATCCCATGATCAGTCTGTCGTTGCACATAATCCGAACTGAATACCAAAGTTTACATCCATTACAATACCGTATTAAAGTCTTACATAAACGGTACTTTAGACCAAGTCTTACACAGGTGCCTCCATGGGCCAAACCAAAATAATCAGCGGAAGCTAAGGCGTAGTAGACATCATATCCTAACAATGACCCGACAGGCAGTCGACTTATGAAGATCCCTAGTTCGCATAGAAGTCGCCATACTCCTCCTTGGCGTAGTGCTCCTCCATGTCTGGCTACGACAATAGCCAGGGACGAAACCATGATTGTACTCGCAAACTACTCCAACATGAGTATGCACTAGTCTCATTTTAATTTCATACTTTTATTTATTTAAAACATCTCTATATCTTTGTTGAAGAAGGTAAGAAGAATTATATAACTATCATTAATATAATGTCCCATTTTATTAGTTTCTCCAAAACTCCTCCTTTTCCTGACCATAACCCGTCATAGTTCATGGTCTCCTACAACCTCATACCGATCCGTTGGTATAGGTGTATGGAACATTCTCCACTTCCTTTTCTTTTTAAAACTCAATTCTTTTCAAAACTTGCACATGGTCAAAGTAGGGTCTCTCAACTGTCCATATCCGAGGACTCGGCTATTCGAATAGTTTTACACTCTGCAGAGGTAGCACGCTTTTCCCACATCCATCCGGTAACTCATCGTGTCAGCCACGTCTCGCCATACAAGGTGTATGCGAAGTTGAGACACCGATCCTAGTCTGTCATTTGCTCATGCTAGTATAGGAACCTGCCCATATGATACTTTCCATCAACACTTAACCCAGCCCGTCGGGATCTAAGTGTGAGGACTCATAGTTTTGTCTGGCGGTGTATAGGGGACATCCTTCTATCCTCCTCCTTATCTTTTCATAGAGTTTGAGCGAGGACCCAGGTCAGGGGTAGTTCGTCAAACCATCCCCTCATGCATAACGGAGTCATCTCCGTAGATGAGGTATCCCATACTAATATGAGCAAACTAGATGACCAAGCCCTTTCCCATATGTGGGTAAATGTGGTCGCACAGGGTATTGGCTGATTGACGTAAGTACAAAGACACAATGTGTGTTTTATCAAAACCACCATTCTCCTTTTCCCCACACCAACATCTCGGTGCTTCATAGTCCCACAAGGTTGTCAAAGGGGTTTTGAATAAAACAATCTTTATTTTTCCCATCCTATAATTGATCTTATATTTCTACATAGGGTGGCAAAATAATTTCCATATACTTTTTTGAAAAGGGCTTTTAGAAAATCTTTGTCTTAAAAGTAAATCCTGTTATAAGAATGAATGCATGTATTAGGGTGCAAGCTCAGAGAGTAGCTTGCCTTGCTCGGCAAAGTGTTCTTGGTCTTGATCTTCGGGTTCCACGAACTCTTCTTCCTCGATAAACCCGACAACGGTCTCGTCTAATGCATAATCAAACAAATACAAACAATCGATAACCTATTCAATCAATATCACAACAATACAATCTTAAAT
Organism: Poa annua; assembly: GCA_026929855.1. Lineage (NCBI taxonomy): Eukaryota > Viridiplantae > Streptophyta > Magnoliopsida > Poales > Poaceae > Poa > Poa annua. The sequence continues at coordinate 63,203,478 of CM049434.1, forward strand.
GCTCTAAATAGCCACTTCATACATCAAGCAACACAATTTGGTTCCAATTTAATTGAATTAACCATTATTTAATTATGTCTTAATTATGGCAGAAACTAGTTGAACATGTTTAATTACATATCTCAAGTTCTGTTGGTCACAAAAATACAAACTAAATTTCTGCAGAAAGCTACTGATCTGTAGAAGACAACACAATTGGATTTGGGTCAATTGGAGTTACCAAACTCCCTACATAATGGTTTTATTCCAGAAGCTTAATAATCAAGTTTTAGCTATTAATCAAATTCTGTTGATCCTAAAATTAAATCCTCTTAGGGGTAACTAGCCATGACTAAATGTGACCCAAAAAAATTAGTCTTAACTCATTTGGCCTAACAGAGTATCAGAAACAAACAAGTTTAGATTTTAAACCTTATTTGGTATTTTTAATGCTATATTTTGATTATTTATCCAAATGAGGTGAAACCACTTGGGTTGGTTAGACAATTTCATAAGCTTTCCAGAACATTTTGATTTGATTTATTTGGAGTTATAAATCTCAAGATATTTAATTTCAAAGTTTGGATTCAGTACTGGAATTTTCAGAAACTAAATTAGAAAAGAAATGCTGTTGTGGATAATGTTGAGAATCCTGACGGGTGGGGTCCACTCGTCAGTGACTCAACCGAAACGGTGCGCGCGCTGGGAAAAGTTTAAAAATCTGACGAGTGGGGCCCACTGGTCAGCGTCTACTCCCAGCGAAGGGGTATGCTACCGTGGATCTAAGATCCAACGGCCGGGAGCGAGCGCATCGGCGACGACCTAAAACGGACGGCGCCGTGGCTCCGGCGACGGCGGCGGTGGTCGGAGTCTCACCTAGGGGGCTCGGGAGGATGCGCGGGTGATGCAGATCGACGGCGGAGGCTCGGGGAAGCTTGCTGGACGAACGGCGCGTGCTGGGGCGGCTCCAATCGACGGCGGCGAGCAGCTCCTCCTCCGCGGCCGTGATCCTACTCCGGCGAGGCTCCTGCGTCGTTCCTGGGCACGAACCAAAGGGGAAAAGGGGGCGTGTGAGTGCGGGGTTCATGGGGAAGAGAGTGCAGGCCAGAGAGAAGAGAGGGGAGGGCAGCACGGCTCGGCCGTGGTCGTCGTCTACCTCGGGCACGGCGAGCTCGAGGGTGGCCACGGGCGGCTGAGGCTTCGCGGCTACGGCTCCGCCCTCCTGGCGGTGCACGAGAGGGGGTGGTGGAGCAAGGGAGAGGCGGGGGAGTGGTGTGGAGAAATGGGGGGGTGCGGGGGCGCTTATAAGGCCGAGGTCCGGCGCACGGTGGACGAGGTGTTGGGGCGGTCCAGGGGAGGCTAGGGCTCGCCATAGGGAGCGGTGAGGTGCGGCGACGGTGTCGGGGTGCAGAGGGGCAAGGATGGCGCGTGGAGGCGAGCGGTGCGTGCTCAGCGTGGGGGACGGCCGTGAGGGCGCTCGGGCGGCGCACGACGTGCTCTGTGCGTCGCGGGTGCTGCGGGTGCGGGCTGCTGTGGTGCGTCCTGCTGCGCGGAGAGGGAGCAGGGTGGTGAGGGAGAGAGGGGGGGCACGGCGCTGGGACACAGTGCAGCGGCGAGGTCGATAGCGGTGTCCCCGGGTCGGCCATGGCGAGCGGCGAGCACGGGCGCGTGCAAGGGGGCGAGGGTGGGTGCTGTGGCGCCGATGTTCGTGTCCAAGGGAGCAGAAGAGCGAGGGAGAGAGGGGGGGGGGGCACGGCGCTGGGACACCACGGCGTCGACACCTCCTTCCTCCACAGCGCCGACCACGGCGACGTGCGCACGGCTGTCTGTCCCCTGGCGGCGACCACCAGGTGTTCGACGAAATGCCTGAACCAAAATAAATTCCATTTTTTTGAATTTTATTTTCATAATTTGCTTCACACATGTTTGTCAAGAGTTGTTGTGCTATTTGATTATTTATTTGGGCAAGTGCATCATAGCACATTTTGTGATTTGAATAAGATAAAGAAAGAAATAGAATTTGAATTTAGGTTTTTGAAATTAATATTTGGAGAGGGAAAAGTTGTGGGAATAAAATGGGAGGGTTCATATTATCACTCCACTGAATTTGGTTTGAAAGGAAAATGAATTTCCCACTTTGAGAAATAGTGTGACATTTGTCACATTGTTTTTATTGTTTCATGTTTTGTTTTGTTTATTTCCTTATCTTCAAGTTTTTAATTAGAGCTAACAACCAACACATTCACAAGAAATAATTATCACAAGCAACAATAAGAAATCAACACCTATTAATTCATAAAAAGTTTTTGTTGTCCCACATTTTTTATATAATAATTCATAATATTATTTTGGGATGTTACAGTCCTCTTGGGTGTCCTCATTGTAGGCAAGGACCCGTGGGGATCCGTGCTTGATTTCTGTGGGGAGGACTGCTTCGGCTCCATAGACGAGGGCGAACGGCGTTTCACCAGTGGGCTTAGAGGGAGTTGTGCGTATGGACCAGAGCACAGATGGGAGCTCGTCGATCCAAACCTTGCCGTGGCCCTTGAGGATGCTGAAACTTCTGGTCTTGAGGCCCTTGAGGACTTCCGCATTTGCTCGCTCGGCTTGGCCATTGCTCTGTGGATGAGCCACCGAGGCGAAACAGAGCTTGATGCCGAGTTTTTCGCAGTAAGACCGGAAGATGCCGCTGGTAAACTGTGAGCCATTGTCGGTGATGATGCGATTAGGCACTCCGAAGCGGCAGACCAGGCTCCTGATGAATTTCACCGCTGCCCCGGCTGGTATACTGCGCGTTGGTTCGACCTCGGGCCACTTGGTGAACTTGTCGACGGCCACGAAGAGGAAATGGTAGCCCCCTTGCGATTTCGGGAAGGGGCCCAAAATGTCCAGTCCCCAGACCGCGAACGGCCAGGAGAGCGGGATGGTCTGGAGCCCCAGCGCCGGCTGATGGATTTGCTTGGCGTGGTATTGGCAGGCATCGCAAGCTTGAACGATGGTGACCGCATCTTGGAGCGCGTGCGGCCAGTAGAAGCCGCTCCTGAAGACCTTGCCTGCGAGGGTGCGCGCGCACGAGTGGTGGCCGCACTCTCCGCTATGGATGTCTCTGATCAGCATTCGGCCTTCTTCAGGAGGGGTGCATTTGAGCGCGATCCCATTTGGGCGCTTGCGATACAGGTCTCCCTCGAGGATGTAGTAGGATTTTGCCTGTCGAGCGATTCGCTCTGCTTCCGCATCTTCTTCGGGGAGGATCCCCTTCATCAGGTAGTCTTTGATCTCGTCAATCCAGCCTGTTTCTTGATGCGCCGCTGTCAGCAACAGACGTTCCCCTGTGTAAGGACCACAATCGGGTGCCCCAGTTTCAGGAGGTGGTGGGAGTGCTTCGTCTGCGCTTGCTTCTTGTGGCTGCTTTATGGATGCCTTGGTGAGTCTTTCTTCAAAGACGCCTGCCTGCTGGGCTTGCCTTCGCGAGGCTCGCTTGGCGATGCCATCGGCCTCCTGGTTCTCTTTCCTCGGGATGTGCATGAGCTCCATGCCCCTGAAGTGCTTCTCGAGCTTGCGGACCTCTTCAAGGTATGCGGCCATGTGGTCGTCCTTAGGCGTGTAGCTTTTGTTGGAGAAGTTGACAAGTAACTGGGAGTCGCCCTTGACGAGTAAGTGCTTGACGCCTAGAGCGATGGCGGCGCGTAAGCCGGCGAGGAGGCCCTCGTATTCAGCGATGTTGTTGGAGATCTTGTCAATTGTGAAGCACAGCTGGACAGCGTAGTAGATTTTGTCGCCTTTGGGCGAGGTCAAGACGACGCCTGCCCCGCCATTGCGGCTGGCGAAGGCTCCATCGAAGTGCATGGTCCAGTGGCTGGGCATCGTGTCTCCAGAGAGTTCGGCCTCTTCTCCCCGAGGCTCTTCAGGGCTTGGGTCAGTCAATTCGGCAACGAAGTCTGCCAGCGCTCTTCCCTTGATGACTCTTGTGGTGTCGAAGCGCAAATTGAATGGCTGCAGCTCGATGTTCCATCCCGCAACACGATCTGTGGCGTTGGGGTTGCGCAGGATCTGCTCCAGGGGGAAGGAAGTGACCACCGTTATGGGGTGGCCCTGGAAGTAGTGTCGCAGCTTCCTGGAGGCGATGAGGAGCGTGACGAGAAGCTTCTGCTGCATTGGGTACCGTTCCCGAGCGTCCCGCAGTACTGTACTGACAAAGTAGACGGGGTGCTCGACAAGGGTTGTCGATGGAGGTGCAGCGTCAGCTCTCTGCGGAAGCTTTTCAGGGCCCTTGTCGAGATCCGCCTGTGGATGTGTCTCGGCAAGGGTGTTCGGAGCAGGCTCGACTTGAGGCTGTGGGCCTGGCGGCGGGTCTGTGGAGACTGCTCCTTTGCCGAGATCTCTGTCGGGCGGCATTGGACTTGGAGTGGCATTGCTTTTCTTGGGGAGGACAGGCTGTTCCCTCTCGGCCACCAGGACGGCGCTTGCGGTCTGAGGAGTGGCTGACAGGTACAGCTTCAGATGTTCGCCTGTCCTGGGGGCTACCATGACTGGTGGGCTGGCCAAGTACCTCTTTAAGTCTTCAAAGGCTTTGTCTGCTTCACGGGTCCATTTGAATGTGCCGGACTTCTTCATGATCTTGAAGAATGGCAGGGCTCTCTCGCCGAACTTGGAGATGAAACGGCCCAGGCTCGCCATACAGCCTGCTAAGCGCTGCATGTCCTTGAGCCGGCGAGGAGTCTGCATTCCTTCTATGGCCTTGATCTTGTCAGGGTTTGCTTCTATGCCGCGGTGGGACACGAGGAATCCGAGGAGCTTGCCTGAAGGTACTCTGAAGACGCACTTGGCGGGGTTCAACTTGATGTTCACCTTGCGCAGGCTGGTGAAAGTTTCCTCAAGATCCTTCAAGAGAGTGTCTCCCTCGCGAGACTTGACCACAATGTCGTCGACATAAGCTTCTGCATTTCTGCCCATCTACGCCCCCAAGGCTATCCTCATGAGCCTCTAGAAAGTGGCGCCGGCGTTCTTCAGGCCGAAAGGCATGCAAGTGTAGCAATACACACCACAGGGGGTGAGGAATGCTGTTTTCTCCTCGTCCTCTTTAGCCATTTTGATCTGGTGATAACCAGAGAAGGCGTCCAGAAAACAAAAGAGGTCGCAGCCGGCGGTGGAGTCCACGATCTGGTCTATCCTTGGCATGGGGTATGGGTCCTTGGGGCAGGCCTTATTGACGTCTGTGTAGTTGATGCAGAGTCGGCCTCCTCCAGCGGGTTTAGGGACAACCACGCCGTTGGAGAGCCAAGTGGGGTGCACGACTTCTCGGACGACATTTGCCGCTTGTAACTTTTGTACTTCCTTGACGATGAATGCTTGCTTCTCGGGGGCTTGCTTCCGCGCTTTTTGCTTGACGGGGCGTGCGTCTGGACACACGGCTAAGTCATGCTCAATCACCTCCCTTGGTACGCCGGACATATCTGACGGAGTCCATGCGAACATGTCAGAGTTTGCCCGAAGGAAGGCGACGAGCGCGCTTTCCTATTTGGGAGGCAAGGCAGCGCCTATGGTGACGCTAGCCCCTGAGCCCTCAGCCCCCGAGCCACTGGTGCTCAGCGACACCTTCTTCGTGGAAGCTTGCTCTTGAGAGAACATCTGTTTCTTCTTCTTGGGCCTCTCGAGAGGCTCCAGGTCCTCGTCAGCCGGGAATGCCATGGCGGCCGCCTTGTAGGCGCTCTCGACAGCGCGCGTGGCGTCCAGGATATGGCCGTGGATCGCGATAGTGCCAGCGCTGCCGAAGATCTTGACCATGTTGTAGGCGTGATGCGTGACGGCCATGAACTTCGCGAGGGCGGGGTAGCCGAGGATGGCGTTATACGGCAGGCCAATGTGCGCGACATCGAAGTCGATCAGCTCAGTGCGGTAGTTCTTCTGCGTGCCGAAGGTGACGGCCAGCCGGACCTGCCCCAGAGGTGCGATCGAACCACTAGTAACCCCTGTGAATGGCCTGGAGGGCATGAGCCACTCGTAAGGCACTTGAAGCGTCTCGAAGGTCTTGACAGAGATGACGTTCAGGCCAGCACCCCCATCAATGAGCATCTTGGAGACGGCAATGTTGTTGATGGTGGGGGAGCAGACCAGGGGGAGGGTTCCAACAGTCTTGGTCGACTTGGGGTGGTCCTTGGCGTCGAAGGCGATGGTGTACTGAGACCACTTGAGGGGCCTGGAGGTCTCGACGCTTGGGAGTGCGGCGTTGAGCTCGCGGGCGAACTGCTTGAACTGGTTGTTGGACTTAGGCGCCTGAGCTCCGCCGAGGATGCAAGCCATAGCCCCCCTTGGAGCCTGGTAGCCTCCATCTTCCTCGTCGGGGAGGTTATTGTTCTTCTCGACGGCGTTGGCTTGAGTGCCCGGCGGCTTCTGGTAGCTGCCCTTGCGTCCGCCTCTGCGGTAGCCGCGGCCTCTGCCGCGGCCCCCGCTGCCTTCTTCTTGCTCGCGCTCCCTGCTCAACCTCTTGAGGTCAAAGCAGTTCTCTGTAGCGTGGCCGCGCCTGTTGTGGTAGACGCAGAACGGACGGTTATCCTCCTTCTTGTCGCCAGGCTCAGGGGAGCCTCTGCGGGCGTACTTGGCGTCCGGCTCAGCCGCTAGGACAGCGGTGGTCTTGCTCTTGGTTTCCTCTCTCTTCTTGTGGCTCTTGGATCCCTCGGCCTGGTCGTCTGCCCGTTGGCTCATCTTGACGAAGAGGAGTCCCTCTTCAGCCTTGGCGCACTTGTCAGCGAGGTCGAACAGCTTCACCACAGAGGTGAGCTTGTCGTGAATGCCTAGCTTCTCGAGCATCCTACGGTTTGTGACGCCCTCTCTGAAGGCGGCAATGACTTGTGTGTCGGGGATGTTCGGGATCTTGTTGCGCACTTGGCTGAAGCGCTGGATGTACTTGCGGAGGGTCTCGTCTTTCCTCTGCACCACAGCGTGTAGGTCATTGTGGGTGAGCGCGTGCTCATAGGTGCCCTTGAAGTTGGCGACAAACTGCTTGCAGAGCTCCTCCCACGAGCCGACGGAGTCTTCAGGCAGGTTGAGGAGCCATGACAGCGCGGAATCCCTAAGCGCGTGGGAGAACCAGTTGGCCATGACCTTGTCGTCTCCTCCTGCAGCTTGGATAGAGGTGGTGTAGAGCTGTAGGAACTCGATGGGGTTGCTTGACCCGTCGTAGCCCTTGGGAAGGGCAGGCCTGAACTTCTGTGGCCAGACCACGCGGCGCAGAGCGGGGGTGAAGGCCATGCAGCCGGTGGCGTACGTGGCATTTCCGCCCTGGACAGCCCTGCGGTTCTGCTGCCCCGCCTGGCCGATTTCCTCGACGAGGCGGTTCTGGAGGTTCCTCTGGCGCTCCATCCCCACCCGCGCGTCTGGCGCGGTGCGCTGCACGATCTGGCAGTCGCGCGGCGAGGACGCATGGGAGGCCGCCCTTTGTGCCGCAGCCGGAGGTGGTCCCGGTGGTGGCGGAGGCGCACCCGGCGCGGCCGTTCCTGCGCGGCCAAAGTGGTGAACCAGCGAACGCGACGGAGCGGGGCACGTCGTCGCGATGTCGACGAGGTGGTGGAGGCGGTCGAGCCACTGGTCGTGGGCCTCCGGGTTGGGCCGGCGCGCCAAATGTCGGAGAGTGACTCCCACGAGACAGGGGTGGTCACACTCTGAAGAGAATGTTCGAAAGGGGCTGAACGCGGAGGTCAAACAACCCTCAACCGGCACGGCGACGGTGCTCGTCGAGCCTGAGGAGGGACATCACGACAGAGATGAACACCAGCCCGTACCCAGGTTCACGGCCCTCTGGAGGAGGTAACACCGCTACTCCTGCTCGTCTGTATTGCGCTGTAGAGGATACAATACAATGAGCTTGCCGAGGGCTCTCTTATGGCAGAGTGGAGCTCAAGGAGGGAACTCTAGGGTCTTTTTCCTCCCCGAGCGCGCTTAGCTAGGATGCGCTATGGTAGAGTGTTCAAGCTCCGGATCTTTGATCCCCTGCTACGGAGGTGCACCCTCTCCTTTTATAGGCGCCCCGGGCCTCATCCCCGCGTCCTGCGCGGTGGAAGGGTTCCCACATGGCGACGAAACGGAGGAGCAGGGTGCACCGCAGCTGGGCTGTCCATGGACTCGGTCCATGGTTGTAAAGCCTGCCCTTGAGGCAGGAAAGCCACCGTCCGCGCAGGACGGCCAGCTGGTGCCGCAGAGATCGTGGGGGTGCCCACGGTGACGTCGTCGTTGGAGCGTAGCGCCGGCCATCTGCTGTATCACCAAAGGGGAAAACTTCGTAGTCCGGCGCGGGGGGCACAGCTTTCTTGACTCCTTTAATCACCAGAATGGCAACTGCGGCGTCGTCGTCACCGCGCGCAGGTGCGCGCGTCACTCTGCGGCCGCGGCAGAGGCCATGTGCGCTCTGCGGCGGTTGCTTCACAGCGAAGCATCTCTACAGGGCCTGAGCGGCCATGTGGAGGGATTTGCGTTGACTCCTCTCCAGGGGAGAGAGCCTTGTAGAGAGGCAGCCGCGGGGGAGCCTCTTCAGGCCTTCGCGCCCCCCTTTAAGCCCCCTCGAGGGATTCTCCTCTCGAGAGTCTCTCCAAGCGCTTGGCTTGGTCCTTAATCATTTCTTCGGTACCGTCGCGTGCGAGGGCTGTGGAGAGTGGGCCCCGCACACCCTGATTTCCACTGGGCCGACGAAGGGGTCTGCTTTACAGCGAATATTAGAATTTATCAACTCACCATAGAGCATGTGCATCGCGGGACGCTTAGGTAGACGCTTGCCGAGCCAAAATAATTTAATTATCCAGCGACATAAAAGGCAAGCGCCTGCTACTCCAACGCATGCGCTTATTCAGGCGTTAAAACAGAACTGTATCGATGGCGCTCGCTGTTGGACACAAGTGATTTTCCAGGCGCTAAAATTTAAGCGCTCGACGCCTCAATTTGCAGCGACGCTAGCGTGTTTCCTGGCATACGCACGGAATTTTGCAGCGACGCTAGCGAGTTTCCTGGCATACGCACGGAATCGGACGTAACGGCCGGGAATTTCTTCCTAGCGCCTCTCCTTAGCGCCTCCATTGTACGTGCCCTAAGCAGCTCGGTGAAGACTCACGGAAACTGAAGATTGACAAAAAGGAGAATAGACAATTATTAACTGCGGACCATCTACACAGTACATGTATACATGTCCACGTTCTTGTCTAAACCCTACATATAGAAAACAAATCAACAAATACATACAGCACAGGTTTACAGTTTGTGCAGACATGCCGTTTCTTCTCAGGCCGAGAACGCCCCCTGGATCGCAAGGAGTGTACAAAGGTACACAAGTGCGGAATGGAAATTGAAGGGCGGCAAAGCTGCTAAGGTTCGAGCTTCAGGGAAACAACTCGGGACTGCCGGTTCCGCTTGGCCACCCTCACAAACACGATCGACAGGAATGGCGGCGCCCACCATGGCCTGCGGACTTCCTGCTCCCCTTTTAGGCACGCAACTGGAAGGATGGTTCAAGGAGTGATTGCAAACAGTCAGTCATTCAGTTTTGACAAAAGAAGAGAGGGGAATAGCAGCATAATGATAATAGCACCGATCATACTTCTAAAGACTAGTAGATAAAATAAGGTGGCAGAAATTTGAACCTTTAATTCGCCTCAGCTCTTTACAAAGTGTGATGAAATCTCCCCATTTCATATGGCACCGTCTGATAAATCGCAGAATCTGCTCTGTAGTAAATGTGGAGAGGCTTTCCAGGTACTCTCCATTCACACCATTTTCTTTAAATGTTTGGCGATAGCCACCGAGGTTTATCTCTTCTAACCACAACCCCACATCCTGAAAAGGAATAATCAATTTATCAGGGCAACGAAGAGTGTTTTGAATTCGAGGAAAACCACCTAAACATTACACCATTGTATTTAGCTTTCTTTGAAAATGCTATATGTCGATTTTTATTGGCAGAAACGAAGCAGAATAGATAGTGTGATTAAGAAGAAGAGATGACAATTTGGAAACAAACAATCCCGGAAGTGTTACTTCAGGCGATCCTAGAGATGCTTCTATCGCACAATAATAACAAAAACAATTTGTAAGAAATACTGTAAGATAAATGAGAGAGTCAATCATTTCCAAACTGTCATACGCAAAAAACCAATGCAATATTTCAACTTGTTTCCAAAACATACAGGATAACATGATCATTTCAACTTGAAAATTTATGTCCTGCTTCTGTATCGTCACCACTATCACTATTGCTACCAAATAATTTGTACTCCCTCTGTTCCTAATTATACGATTTTCCAGATATGTCAATGTGGACTACATACGGACGGAAATGAGTGATAAAGCTGAAACGCGTCTAGATTCATGTGAATAATAAAGAAGCTAAAACATCTTATCATTAGGAACGGAGGGAATAGTACCTAGGAATAATGGAACCGACACTTGCTAGAAAGTAAGGGGCTTAATGCAGTAGATCACATGCCACCATACGTCCATACCCATCACCACACATGGTAAGAGCGGACAGAGCAGGCATGGCAAACTCAGACCATCCCCCTTACACCAATGCCACAGTATACATCAATACATGAAGTCAAAGACAAGAAAGCAGGCATGGAAAACTCAGAACATTCCCCTTACACCACATCAACAATTTTGGAAAAAGAATCCATGCTTGTTAAATATAAAGGGGGTTTAAGTTCTGAGGACAGAATATTCAACAACAAGTTATGGGAGATCAAGCTTGGGCAAAACCAAATTTTACTTACCACTTATAGACCAGTGGGAGTCTGGGATGATCCAATCGAGATATGACATGCAGGAAAATATCTTTTTCATACAGCACGAAAATGACACATTTCCAGTACTAAAACGACATTTGTTTCCTCCAACTATGCGTTCTGTAGAGCAAATAATTGCCTTGACAAGTAAACATGCTTTTTGCAATGTTGGCAAACTAAAATAGTCTGTTAAAGTCGTGAAAGGTACAAATCAGGCCCTTGTTTTTTTTTGCGTCTAACAAAAATCATAAGACATATGTCCAGGTTAGCATAACCAGCAGGGACAAGTTTGCCAATCAGGCTAGTATGCCATTTGTAACAGGACAAGATTGCTGACCAAAAGAGCAGAGCAGAAAATGTGATTTGCACTCAAATAGCAGTGCTTATTTTTTATTTTTACAGAGATTGGTTCAGAAGATTCCATGTACAAGAAAATGAGTTTCATGTAGAAAAAATCTTACAAACACCAACCTTGCTCACCATACGCAAAGGGCTTGCGTTTTGTGAGGCTAGATTCAGCACAGAGTGGCTAAATTACTATCATACTCATGGATAAAACAGATAAAGCTGATTCATCGCATGCATGTTTGCAGACCCCCTCCATTTATTGTGGTGTTATATTGCTACTATTGTTCCCAGACAACCGCGATAGATAATCTAAAGTTTATAGGCAGTGCCCTCATTTGAATTTATGCACAAGTGCTGTTCAGTTTGCGCAATCTGAGCAGACATCATTTTACTAACACGTTAAAAGGTGGCCAGAGAATTAGTTAATATTAGACATAAGTATAGTTTCCTCTACACACCACAGTTTAGCTTTGCACAGAAACGGAAAAAAATCCCATTACTAGCACATGTTAAGGTGTATCATAAGATCTGAATTTGCACAAAATAGTAAATCACCCTATGTATCATATTCCTACGAGACACACAAATGTGGCAACACATAAGCAAAATAAATTTTTGATCTTGCTCATAAAAAATGTAACTGAAGAGAAGTAAAGATACGGAGTAATGCAAGTAGTACTTCAAGTGGAAAAATACCATACGCTTAAAATGATTGTATTAATGCCTTAGCTCAAGTGTTACTGTCATGAAAATAGATGGAACCTAAATGTATTCTGGAAGGATGAAAAAAAAAAGATGGACCACAAAATCTGTAAAGCAACTGGCCAACAACATCTTGTAAAGCAAAAGAAGACTCAAAACTAAGGCAATATAAAGCAGCATTGCAATTCCAAGGTTAAGGATCTTTAACAAATGATGTGATGGATTTCCCAATCACCCCCACCAAAGTTCAATCTAAAACCTATCTTGCTGACCATACACACACAAATAACTGATATAAAGTTTATGTTTTAATCAACAGTATAAAGACTAAGCACACGCTGATCCACGTGAAGAAATCGAACAAGTTGTTTTCCACATCCAATCAAGGAGAACAAATTCACAAACTAGAAAGGGGCACCAAAGAACGAACGACTGAAGGGGAACGAAACTAGGTAATCGGCAGCACCTCGACAGTCCAGATAAAGAAATCCAGCGGTTCAGGCGACCGTCGCCGGCTCATCTTGGCCTCCCCCTGGCGACGGCGGCGCGTCCCCCGCCTGCAAGCAAGTTAACCCTATCCAGATAAAAAAAAACGGCTCTCCCAAGAAAGAAAGCTCCCAAAAAGTAGTGCCAAAACAACCAGGGAAATACCGCTCTTGGATCCCCGAAGTTGAAATCGTTTCAGCCCGGCCCGCTCAATCTCATCAGCCCGGGAGGAAGGGGGAAGTACAGGAGCGCCCGCGTGGTGCGAAGTGGAGCTGCGAGCCTCCGCGAGGTGGCGAGTAGCCGAGCACTGGCCACTGGGCAGCAGCAGCTGCTGGTCTTCTTTTCCACACTAGGGTCTGGGGTGGCCCCTTTACAGAACAATAAATACGGGTCCGGTGCGGTGGCCGCGCGCGGCGCGCCAGGAAAGGGAAACGACGAGAGCGGTGCTATGCTCAATTGCAACTCCAACCCCCCACCCCCTACATGCAACAAATTAACATAGCAAACTACTACACCTACTACTCAGGACAACTCCAACTGCCCGACGCATATTGTGATCAAATTGGAAAAAAAGACCCTATTCACTAGGGCTCGCCGCCGACGGCTACTCCTCGTCGCTGTCACCGATGATATTGTAGAACGGCGGCGGGTCTCAGGGGAAGGACCATGCCACCGCCGGCACCCCTACGGCGGAGGAGGAGGAGGTGGTGGTACCTGGGAGGAGGACGCCGCCTCGCGTCACAGCTAGGCCTACTCACAGCGCTCCTGCTTCGGCGGCGGCCCGCGGTGGCTGGACGCGCCGCTGGTCGAGAAGGCGGAGGCCCTCGGCATTGTGTTGAGACCCTCCCAGCGCCCGAGCTCCTCAAGCTCGGACTGCTCCATCGCGGCTGTGATGGCCTCCTTCTCCGAGAGGTTCGGTGGCTGGAAGTCAGCCACCGAAACCTCGTACTCTTTGCCGGGCGGCGGCGGCTGCTCCTCCTCCTCCTGGCGAGCACCGCGGTCGCTGGCGCGCGAGACCCGGTCAAAGGGGGGAGGACACGCGCGGACAGCGCGACCCAAATTGGACAGCTCCGAGAAAATGCGTCGCCGCGGTTGGACAATTTGGGCGCGGTTTGCGTCGGGCCGTTGGGCTGGGTTTTTCCCGGCCCGGTCATTTCCAGACAGAAAATGACCGCGGCCGTCCGTTTGCGTCGGGCCGCTGGAGATGCCCTCATTGTCGGAGACCACTATTATGTCCGCACTGGAGCTCGAGCCGCCAACCTTGTAGTCGGTGGTGCCGGGGTCATCCACTCGTCCTCCTCCTCGCCATCGTCATCGTCCAATGAGAAGTCCTAGTCCCTACCAAAAATGGTGTGTTCATCCTCGAAGGGTACAAGGATTGCGCTCGACTAAGAAGGGGGTCGCTCTTCAGCTTAGCGACGACCTAGCAGTTCGCGGTTTCGTACGTGAATTGCCACTTTGTCGCGATGTGCTCCGCCTCCAGATAGGAGAGGAGCTCCACCTCCATGGCGACGCGGAACTGCTCGTGCACCTCGTTCAATGACATGGGGAAGTATTCGGCGGCCACGTCCTCGCCCTAATCGGGATTCAATCCTCCCCCTCCTAGCCAAGAAGGCCGACGGCAACATGCACAAGGATCCCCGCGCCGGAGGCACCAATCGGTGTGAGCAAAGATTCTTATCCGAGCTGGTTCAAAAAAAGTAAGCCCTACTTGCTTTTTTTAGGAGGACCATAGTCATTGACACCTAAAACCAACATATAGTATGTCCGTCAATATACACACTAGTCAAATGCCCGTGCTTTGCGACGGGATAGTATGAGATGATTTAAAAAGGGATAATATGATGTTGGTATATAAACATGTGTCACATGAGACCAAATCAATTCTAAAGTCGTTCTACCACTAAACACATGCGGCACGCGTATTAAAATGACCCATGAAACCTAGTTTCAAATCATATCAGGGTAATTGCTTTGTTTTTGTTTGCAGTTATGCCCGATGATCAACATATTCTCGCTCCCTTTATGTATGGATTGTCACCATGTAGATGATCGAGGGTGTAATTGTTTTTTGCAGCATGGTGCTAATATTTAACCACTAGTAGAAAACGGACTTTTGGTACAGACTTTTAGTCCCACACGCATTTACGGCCGGTACTAATATGACATTAGTACCGGTCCAGATGGCTGGACAGGGGAGGGGCAGCAGTACCGGTCGGGAAGCAACCTTCAGTACCGGTTGGTGTAACCAACCGGAACTAAAAGGTTTGGGGCTGGCGCTGCAGCGGGGGCCCACGGCGAGAACCTTTAGTACCGGTCTGTGTTACAAACCGGTACTAAAGATGGACATTTAGTACCGGTTTGTGACACCAGCCGGTACTAAATCATTTCGCTATAAATTACATTTGCTTCCTCCAGCCCGAGCTCACTTCACTCTCTGCCTCCTCATTTATTTGTCTCTGTTCTTGCTCGAGCTCGGTGGCGATCCGGCGATTTGTCCAATTTGGTGGCACCATTTTTGGTCAAAAAGGTTAGAAACTTGTTTCTCTTACATTTAATTGGAAACTTTAGTTCATTTAGTGCTAGTTTGAGCTCATTTAGTGTTAGTTTGACGTAGATAGAAAAATTTAGGAAAATCTAGAAATGTATTGTTAGTTTGACCTAGATAGAAAAATTTAGGAAAATCTAGAAATGTAGCTTATTTAGTGCTAGTTTCATCATTTACTTTGTGCTAGTTTAGCTAATTTTATCCTAGTTTAGCTCATTTAGTCCTAGTTTAGCTCATTTTATGCTATAATTACGTAATTAATTGTTTATAGAATTATTACTTGTATAATTTTCTTATTTGTGTAACTTTTTGTTATATATAGTGTCATGGTTTTGACATCTGTCCACACTGGCTCTGTCCACACGTGGAGGCCTTTTAGTACCGGACGATAAGCAACCGGTACTGATGCTGGGGGGGCATCAGTCCCGATTGCGCAGTACCGGTTGGGAAACCGGTACTGATGCCCCTCCCCGACTGGTACTGGATGTGCGTTTTCCACCAGTGAACATCTCGTAGCGTACATAATATGTGATATGAAAAATTATTACTTGAGAAGTTTAAAACTTGATACCATTACTACAGATTACTCAATTTGAAAATGAATGCATGCAATATATCTGGCCATGTATACCAACCAATATGCCGAGCGTTCCAGAAAAGCCGTCGGCATATAATTTATACGCCGACGGCTTTTCTTAGCCGGCCGTCGGCATATATAAGCCGTCGACATACAAGATGTACGCCGATAGTTTTCCATGCGCCGTCGGCAACTACGTGTCGTCTGTTTGGATGAACCTAACAACGTGTCTATATGTCGACGGGATGGCTTTTATATTCTGGTCGTCGGCATACATTTTTTTGTGCTCCTTTTCGTATTTAACTACTAGTACTATTACTTCATTGTTTTATGTTTTTTGTTTTTTCTTATGCCCATGTATACCACATAAAACATTCAATGTGAATACTCATCAATATGTTTCTATCAACATATCGATGGTGTGTCTACCCAGTCTCTTCACTGGTGAAGGGGTAGACGGCGCGGTTTGACTTTTTTTCCAGCAGGTTTGGATTTCGCCGAAGCGGGGCTCGGAATCCTATGCTCCGGACCCCGTTACGGCGGAACCCTACATCCGCTGGAAAAAAGTCAAACCTGGCAATCTACCCCTTTGACCCGCGCCAATAGGGGGTAGACGCATGATTTTTTTTGCTTGCTTGTGTCAGGTTGGTACATAGGACCATGGGAATCAACTTTTCATGTGGTCCGTCGCATGATTGCATGCCCGGCACCCGAAACGGGAGCTTTCACCTCTAAGTGTATGAACTTACTACAGATTAAGCGGGGTCGGTGAAGTGGGGTCGCACCTCGGAGTTGTATCTTGATTCCCACAACCTACCAATACACTATTATAGATATATTAGTGCCCATGCAAGGTTTGGTGGGTTTCTACGCTCTGTACCCCTGTTACGATGGAACCCTACATTTGCTGGAAAAAGTCAAACTAGAGATCTACCCCTTTGACCGGCGCCGAGAGGGGGTAGACGCATGAACTTTTTTTCTTGTTTGTGTTAGGTTGATACTGTCGCAGTAGTGGAACATGGGTTCCCCTAGCGCTGCCCAAGTGGCCCCGCCGCCTGTGGGCCCGACACGAAGATGGACCAGACCAAGACTCATCGCAAGACTTGACGGGCGCACCCGCGCCAAGCAAGATCTCCCGTGTACACTGGACCCCCAGGTTCCCTGTGCCCCGGATGGAGCCGATAACCCCGAGAGCGCGAGTCCCCGGCGGGGCCGGGCTCCCTCTCGGGTACCAGTCCGTACAAGACGAAGATAAGGCTTCTACCACCTTCCAGAGGATGGTAGAAGCCCCCAGACGGCTTGGGAAGCAAGGCGCGGGCGGAGGACACCGCCTGCGCGCTGTCAGCCACCGTCCACAGCTTTCCCCCAAAGGTGCCAGAGGATCTCACCAACCCAATGACCGATACTTGGAGAAGACCACGTCACCGTCTCCACCATGGAGAGGGGTTGCCTTCCGCCAAAACCCCTCACGCTCCTTGCATGACCTCTGTGGCATCCCCTTTATCTATAAAAGGAGGACCAAGGCATGGAGGAGAAGGGAGGCAAGTAGGTTGCAAAGACACAAGCTCATTGGTGTTCCCAAGGTAGAAGACAACCACCGAGCTAGGCTAGGGCGAGGAAGGGAAGGAAGGTGATCTCCTCCGGGCAAGGATCTGTCCTTCGTCTTCCTCTACCCGAGTTCCCTGCCGGGTACCTCGCCGGAGAACACCATTGTAGCCACACCATGATTTACCCATCAATCCAGACATGCAGGAGTATGGCTGTTAGCCTTCGGGCGGCCTGAACCTGAGTAGATCGTTGTGTGCTTTCCCTGTTTGCCTACCACGTCGAGATCGGAGAGTGAGTGAAGAGCTTGCCGACGGTCGTCCCCCGGGAGACGTTTCCAGCCTCCTTCGCGCCCCTACCGAATCTACAAAGGGGTGCCTCGCATCCCCGGTGTCCGTCCTTCGAGACACGACATCTGGTGCGCCAGGTAGGGGGCGCAAGCGCTTGATTCGTCTGGATACCAAGCCACGACAAGTTCTTCTTCGTCGAGATCTGCGCCGAGTTCTTATTCACCGGAGGCGTCTTCCACCTCGAGTTCTTCTTCCGGCACAAGAACTAGTTCAAGCTCTCCGCCCGCAACGAAGATCGGCCCTCAAAATTGCCGTCCATAGATAGAGGCTTTTTTCGGCGTACGGAAGCAGAGCCCATCCTTTCTTTACTGACACACGGCGGAGACCACCCAGCAGTCAGCATGGCCCGAAAGAGAAAGGAGAATACCGCTATGAAATTCTTGCGGTACCCCGGCCTCGGTTATGGCCTTAAGGGATCTCTTCCTCCTCCAGCAGAAGGCCGAACATTCGGAATCCGATTCGTTCCACCAGCTGCGTCAGTCAGTCCTATGGTTAGCAAAGGAAGACCCGAGGGAATTGCTGTTGACACCGAGATCCCTCATCTCTCACGGGTGCAAGGAGGCGAGGTAGGGCCTCGCCCGGCTGCGCAGCCCACGGAGCCGCTCCTAGAGATCGGCGACCTCGACCCAGACAAGGAAAAAGGCTTTCCGAAAGAGGACGTCGATGAATACACACCTCAGGAGATTTGTATCCCTCCGGGTAAAAATGGCAAGCCAGGAATTTGGTGCGTGTATCATCAGTCGGATAAGCACAACCTGGAGGACTGCCGGCAGTTCAGGAACAACACCCAGCTAAAGCAAAACCGAGGAGACTGCTATACCTGTGGAGAACCAGGGCACATCAGCCGGGAGTGCCCTCTCAAACCCGCGAGGAAAGCTAAGCTTGATTTCCGGGTGCCCAAGAAAGAAAGATCTCTCCGGACTTTCTCAAGTGTTTCCACGCAAACGAGCAGCCTTTCTGAAGAAGATCCGTCAGTCCTTCAGTGGCCCGCGAGGAGTACAGTTTCCATCTGGGATCAAGCTTTTGCCCCCGGGGATACTCCTGACGGGCGATGGGAGCTCCCGGGTCACGTAGTCGCCATTCAAACGGGACCGAGAGTGCCTCCCCAGAAATGCTGGATCTATAGATGGATAGCTTCTGAGGAGTCCAAGTCTAGCTCCGTTGGAATTACTGGACCTACATCCCCACCGCATAAATAGAAAGACGAAATTCAATAAAACGGTTTTCTTATCTGATGTCGGTGGGAAGGATTTCTCTGATCATAGGTCTCAGGACCGGCGTCTTCATTACGCCAGCAAGCATTTCCGGGTCTTCTCGTCGGAAGGATTTCTCTGATAGGTCTCAGGACCGGCGTCTTTATTACGCCAGCAAGCATTTCCGAGTCTTCTCGCCGGAAGGATTTCTTTGATAGGTCTCAGGACCGGCGTCTTCATTATTCCAGCAAGCATTTCCGGGTCTTCTCACCGGAAGGATTTCTCTGATGGGTCTCAGGACCGGCGTCTTCATTACGCCAGCAAGAATTTCTGGGTCTTCTCGCTGGAAGGATTTCTCTGATAGGTCTCAGGACCGGCGTCTTCATTACGCCAGCAAGCATTTCCGGGTCTTCTCGCTGGAAGGATTTTTCTGATAGGTCCGGGGACCGGCGTCCTCACTACGCCAGCAAACATTTCCGGGTCTTCTCGCGGGAAGGATTTGTCTGATAGGTCCCAGGACCGGCGTCCTCACTACGCCAGCAAGCATCTCTGGGTCTTCTCGCCGAAAGGATTTCTATGAGAGGTCTCAGGACCGGCGTCTTCTATCACGCCAGCCAAGTCAACCGGTGCACCTAAATGGTGGTCCCCGGGTTCCAAGGGAACAAAATACCAGGTCGCAGGACCGGCTCCGGCCAGCAAAAGCCGTGCCAAGGAAGGCACTCTGGGTCAGACCCGCGGCGGGATATCTCGGTTCAAGGCTCTGTTCCTGCGTAAATTGAGCAGAAAGAATAGAATTGCGCCCGAAACACGGCGTAGAAGACCCGCCACGGCGGCGGCACTACCAAATACCGAGATAGTCGAGGGACTCCACAGATCGAGCTAAGTACCTTTTCCTAGTTTGAGTCGTTTCTTTATGCTTTGGCTAAAACGAACGCGGGCGTAAACCTGGGGCAGCGCCTCCCCAAACACCAATGTCCGTTTCCCTCTGGCAGTGAGGTTTTGGGCTGAGGATCGTGCGGTCAGGAACGTTGGGCCTTTTGGGAGGTTGCGCCCTGTGTCTGTGCTCCAGACAATCTGGGGGCACATGGCTGGTTAGCGCCCCGGCCGAAGGATCCTTCCCGAGAGCGTCGAGCCCCCACGGGTATAACAAAAGCAACTCAAAATGAGGAAAGGATGTCTACATTCAAAAGCATTAAGTCTTACAATAAAGCCTTTCAGCGGTACAAAAGCCACAGTTCATGCCGCACGGTATTGTCGCTCTGGTTGTTTCAGGAAGCCCGGCGACTCACGGGTCATCCTCCCGGGAGAAGCGCTTCATGATCTTCTCCACCTCGTCAGGAACCCCCGGGAGAGATGCGGCTTCCGGGGCAGCGTGGTCCATCTCCGCGAGCAAGGAGAGCTGCGGATGGCGTTGCCGGAGGGCAGCCACGAAGAAGGTCACCGCGTGCCTCGCGGCCTTCTCTCCAGACAGGCGGGTGGCTTGGCTCGCTTGGGACCGGATCTCGCCAAGAAGCTCCGCGACGCGTCCCAAGAATGGAGGGTAGCCCCTGAAAGAGCTGGAGAAGCTGCTCGAGACGATCGACGGCTGGGATATCCCCAGCTGCGACAGCTCCCGAGCAATCTTCTTCGCTGACGCGCTCATCCCCGGAAGAAGGCTCATCAGGTAACTCTTGGTGGCCGCCGCCTTGTCCCGCTCGTCGTGAGCCACCTTCAGAAGCCCAGCTAGCTCCTCTTTGTGTGCCTAGGCAGCCTGCACCATGGACTTGGAGGTCTCGGCGGCATCCTTCGTCATCGCGAGCTCGATGTCCTTCGCCTCACGTTCCTCCTTCTCCTTGGAACGAAGGACCTCGATGCACTCGAGCTTCCCTTCGCGGTCGGCCATGACATCTTTCAGCTTGGCGACATTGCACGCCAGACCATCAGCACGGGTTTTCTGATTGTCTCTGTCCTCCCGGGCTTTCTGGAAGTCAATGCGGGCTTGATCCCGATCGCTCCTCTTACTCGCAAGGTCCTTTTTCATCTGGGAGACTTTCTCTGTGAGGGAGGAAATCTGGCGGTCCTCGCTCTTCATCTCCCTTTGGGCCCAACTCTCCACGTTTACCACGCCCTGCTCAAAGCGGGCCTCGCTTTGATCCTTTTCCAAGGAGAGCTGCACATTGCCCTCCCAGCATTTCTTCTCAGCATCATCCAGTGCGGACATCCGGGCGTCCAGCTCCCTCTCGCGCCCCGAGACTCACTGCTCACGGGCATCTAGCAGTTCGTCGTCCGCAGCCAGCTTCTTCTCCCTGGCCTCGAGAGCCTCTGCGTCGGCCGACAGCTTTTGCTCCCAAGACTTCAGCATGCCCTCGCGACGGGACAAGGGAGCCGCCAGCTGGCGCAGCTGAGCCTCGGTGAACTCCAGAAGCTTCTCCACGTTGGTAAACTCCGTGGGGTTGCTTGAGCCCGCTCTGGCTCCCCCAAGGTCGTTCGGGGAAGTCCTTTCTTCCGGGTCCTCGACCCGGGGAGAAGCGTCAGGTCTAGCGCCGGGCTGACCAGAGGGTTCCCGGGGGTCCACGTCACGCATTCCCCCGGGGCTTCATGGCCCTGCGCGTCGCCTGCTGGGGCCGCCGAAGGATCAGCCGACAAGTTCGACCGGGCCAAGACAAGCCCGGGGATCGGGGCGTTTTCCCCGGCACCCTCGACATCAACACTAGCGCTGTCATCTTCCCGGGCACACTTGCTGAAGGAATCGGGTGACTGGCTCCTGGACAAAACAGAGAAGGATGTCAGGGCGACATCTCAAACAAGTCGGCTTTCCCAGAGCGGAGTTCGTAGCAATGAAGCTCACCTTTCCTTCCTCTTGGACCCGGAGAAGCCCCAATTCCTCTCCACCAGGTCTTCAAAGACGCCGGGCGTCGGAGTACCCGACTCTTTTGATCCGTCGCTGGCTTCCGGGGGAGGAATGCTCACCGACCGCTGAGGAGAGTCTCCTCCCTTCGAAGAACCTGGCGAGGCCGGCTGCCTCGACAGGCGAGAGCTGACGTCTCCCGCGGGGGCACCCGAGAGCTCCTCCTCGCACTCTCCGTCGAAGACGCCAGGATCTTCCGGAGAAAAATCCCCTTGCGCCGAGCCTGACGCCTGTAGGCCGTCTCCAAGTGGCCCTTGATTCTTGGGAACGGGAGGAGGTTCAATCACCATCGTGCCTGCCAGGCCATACTCGTTGCACGGAGGCATGGAGAGCACGAATTCGTCCGCAAGAGGGTCCTCAAACAAGGGCAGAACGCCTTCCGGAAGAGCAATCGATGCCCGAGGCGGCAGGATTCCCAGGATCTTCTTCCAGCTGGCTTCCTGGGCTCGAAACGTCTGTGTAGAAGTGATGACCCACAAGTATAGGGGATCGCAACAGTCTTCGATGGAAGTAAAACCCAAATTTATTGATTCGACATAAGGGGAGCCAAAGAATATTTATAAGCCTTAACAGCAGAGTTGTCAATTCAGCTGCACCTGTGAATAGACTTGCTCGAGACAGATTATCAGTAGCAACAATTTTATAGCAGAGACAGTAGTGAAATAACAACAGCAGTAGAGTAAAAACAGCAGTGATGATTATAGTAGACAGCAGGATTAAAATACTGTAGGCATAGGGACGGATGAACGGGCGTTGCATGGATGAGATATTTCATATAATAACCAAGTCATGGGCATTTGCAGATAAATAATAATAAGCATCCAAGTATTAATTAACCATAGGCATGTGTTCCAATTTAGTTGTGCGTGCTCGCAATGAGAAACTTGCACATCATCTTTTGTCCTACCAGCTCGTTGCAGCGGGGCCTCAAGGGAATCTACTTGTAATTAAGGTACTCCTTTTAATAAAGTACCGGAGCAAAGCATTAACATTCCATGAACACATTTGATCCTCACATTACAACCATCCCCTCCGGTTGTCCCAATTGCTGTGACTTTGGGGACTCGGGTTCCGGACAATAATATGTGTATACAACTCATAGATATGATCTAAAACAATAATTATCTTCATGATACAATAACATGTTCAGATCTGAAATCATGGCACTCGGGCCCTAGTGTCAAGCATTAAGCATAACAAGTTGCAACAATGACCTAAAACACCGATAACGGATACTAGGCACCATGCCCTAATGATATTACAGCTATTACATGAACGATCTCATCCAATCCCTACCATCCCCTCAAGCCTACAACGGGGAATTACTCACACATGGATGGGGGAAACGATGATGGTTGATGGAGAGGCGTTGGTGATGACGATTGCGATGATCCCCTTCGATTCCCCGTCCCGGCGGAGTGCCGAAACAGGAACTTCTGGTCCCCGAATTGAGTTTCGAGGTGGCGGCGGCGCTCGGATGCGTTTCTGGAAAAAGTGCTTGGGGTGTCTCCGTTTTAGGTCAGAGGGGGCTTATATCCGAGAGAGGGACGCGAGGACTGCCGTGCCACCATATGGTGTTGGCCCCTCGTGGCTCTCCTCCGTCTCGTCTTCTGGCTCCGTGGGTCTTCGGGCAAAATAGGAGCTTTGGCCTTTTTTCTGGTATTTTTCCTAAAAGTTGAATTTCTGCACAAAAACAAGACACCAGGGCAATTCTGCTGAAAACAGCGTTAGCCCGTGTTTGTTGCATTCAAAACACACAAATTAGAGGTGAAACAATAGCAAAACTGTTCGGGAAAGTAGATACATTTCGGACGTATCAACTCCCCCAAGCTTAGCTTATTGCTTGTACTCAAGCAATTAAGTTAACAACTGAGTGCGATAAAAGAACTTTCACGAACACATTTGCTTCATATGATGTAAATATTCTCACTATGAGGACAAATGCTTAGGCTATTCATGATAAGATATATGCAAACGGTGTCACCTAATAGTTATGTAAACTATAAAGAGATGCCAATCATACCAATAATAAATAACATGAAACATATCAATTCACAGGATTGCAAAGCTCATAATAAAGTATGATAAGGTGGTATCTCGCTTGCCCGAATGTGTATAGCAAAACATAAATGCCCAGGCACCTCTGAGTTTCAAGAGAAGACTAGAAATAAAAATACCAAAGATAAAAGCATCAAGATTATACCGCAGTTAACAGTATTCTGGGACAAGCACATTACACTAAGAATGACAACTATGCTCTCAAGAAGGTGCTCAAAGAAGGATGGTGACTCAACAATAAAGTAAAAGATAGACCCTTCATTGAGGGAAGCAGGGATTTAACGTGTGCTAGAGCTTTTCATTGTTTTGAAAACAGAGGCAAAATTGTTTTTGAGTGGTGATTGATTTGTCAACGAATGGCAATAGAGTTCCTGTTATCTTCCATACTAAGCAAGTTTAGAGCGGTTCCGATTTATTTAAAAACAAGCATTTATAATATGCACCTTATTTATATAATTTGACACTCCTCCCAACCTTTGCTTTTCTCAAACCATGGCTAACCGAATCCTCGGGTGCCCACCAACAATCACATACCATGGAGGAGTGTCTATTTTTACTTTCTCAAATCTTTTGATATTATAGTGTTCTAACCAGCCCTTCGCAATATTAATGACGAGCAGATGAAGCATGCAAGTCGAGGGTTACTTAATTAGCATGGAAGATAACAAGCCCAACTACTACTTCCTCATGAGCTAAAACAGTGTCACAAATTGAGAAGTTGTTTGAAGGTTTTAAAGATATCACATGCAAATTTACTTGAATGGTTTGAAATGCCATACATAGGTGTTTTTGGTGGACTCTTTGGGATAACTTGGTTTTCAGGGATTTGGAAGCACAAGCATTTGCAGCTCAGTACAAGTGGAGGCTAGCAATAGACGGGGAAGCGACAATTCAAGAGAGCAATAACCGTCATAATCATGCTTGCGACAAAATAAAATTAACGGAGGCGTAAAAATGATACTAGAACTCTGAGGCAAAATAAATCATCAAGGTTAATTGACTTTTTGTTTTCAATCATAACATGTGTAAGAATGTGCCAAGTCGATTCAAATGAATTATTCAGAGGAGGATACCACAATGTCATATTCTACTATGAACAGAACAATGCAAGCAAATATCCACGAAACATGTTATCTACCATTAATAAATTGGGACCGATCATAAGAGAACATGAACTACTAAGCATCCAACAATAGACATATTCCTTATGCGAACCATCTAAGCATGCTCACATGAATGAGTATATGTACAAAAATGAAAAACAAATAGAGTTCATTACCAGCCTCTTACCCAACTCGAATCGTCATAGATCATCATTATTGCCTTTTCACTTGTGTGCTTGAAAGATATGAAATAATAACCAAGCTCCACGGAGTAACTGAAGGTGTTGAACTCTGAAACAAACTATACAAAACCAAAGAGAAACAAGAAATATTTTTGGGTTTTCGGATTTAGGAACTAGAACAGAACATCCAGCAAAGACAAAAAATTTAGAGGCCTCTAACATGCTCAGATCAGAAAACTTAAAACTAATGAAAGTTGCATACATATCTGAGGATTATGCTCACGAAATTTCAGGTCATTTGGATTTTTATGTGAAAAGTTATGAATTAAACGGTGGACAGCAGAAAACTGTCCCTGCGCGAAACAGCAAACAACAAAGCAAAATATTTTTGTGTTTTTGCATATTGAACCGAATTAAATACTAAGCATACTAATACTAGAGACTGAAGCAAACTAGGAAGAGAAATGACAGAAATATTTTTGGTCTTTTTGAGTTTTAAGAAAGTAAAACAAAACATGAACAAAATAAAGAAAGAAAGAAAACGAAAGGGAAACATGGATATACAAAGTACCGAATGATAATGATATATAGATGAGTGTGCTATCGGTATACCTCCCCCCAAGCTTAGGCTTTTGGCCTAAGTGGAGATCAATCCCATGGTGCCCATGATGAGGTATCTCCGTAGTATGACAAAGAACCTTCGCCCTAGTACGAACTCGAAGACGCTCCGGCGTAGTGCGCGGTGTAGTCCTCCTCAGGTGCCTCCTCAACGCCGTGCTGCCCATAGAAACCCTGCACGCTCAGCTTCTCGTCAACTCCACCTTCGTGAGCGACCACGGCCTCCTGTCAAGACTGAACAAACCGGGCTGCGGCAAAGGGACTTCCCTCTCGTCCCCGTCAGCAAATAACATTCTATAGACAAGATGGCCTGCAGTAGAGCTAGTAGTAACAAACTGGTGACCTTTCATTGCAGCAAGGTCAAGTCTACAAGGAGCAAGTAATTCATCATTTGGATCAATACGAAGCCCTACATGAGCAACAATACGAGACGCAATAATCCCTCCATAAATAGGTCCCTTAGTGGACAGGCGACGAGCAATGAGAGCACCAAGATTATATGTAGTGTTATTATTAAGTGTAGCATCAAGAAAAGCAAGATGATGATGTGAGATGTTACTAGTGTTCTACCTACCAAGCACGCTAGTACAAATGTAGTAAATAAAATATTTAATAGCTGGGAATTGAATATTCCTTATCTTGCCGCGTTGCGCTCGGCGGGTATCATCATTTGTCACCTCGCGGTAGAGCTGCGTCAACTCTTTCGGGTCCCCTTGAATCTTCTTGGTTGTTCCCGAATATGCAGTACCTATCACATCACAAAACTCACGCAAAGGCATAGTGATAGGCATATCATAAATCTTAAATGAAACAGTTGGTTTGAACATTTTATTGTTCAAAGTAAAGCTCTCAACAAAACTCTTGGTAAGCCTGACATATTGTGGACTCTCGTCCATCATATATGTAGTCAAGCCTACCCTCTGCACAAGAAGCAAGAAATCATCAAGTAATCCTGCACCACGCAAAAAGTCAGTGCATGGGAAAGACGATGAGTTTGGAAACCCATCATCCCTCTCATCTCCAATGCTTGGTGCCAAGATATTCTCATTGTAAGATTGCCTAATGCGAGTGGTTGATCTTGAGGGCCTTGATACCCTTGGTGCATCACTGTCAAAGATTTCTCCAAAGGTGTGGTTATGCATCTTCCTTTTCTGAAATTTTTAACAAATGTCATAAAAATTGATTTTTAGCCAACTAAATGAGAGGAGACTACTATAGTGACTTGCTAGAGGTTAAAGCATGCATCAAAACTAGTTATTCCAACTTAGAACAATCATTTAAACTCACTAAACATGACATCTACACCAGCAAAATACTCAAGGTATAATCCACTAAGCAAAATTCTATTTGGATGAACGGAGGAGTCACATACCGGAGAGCAAATGCCCCAAATCTCAGCAGCAAAGATGGGCTGAGCAAGGAGATCGAAAATCCGAGGGCAAGAGCAGCAAGAACACAAAAATTTTCAATGGCTGGGTGTTTGGTCGGGAGAGAGAAAGGTTGGGGAGGAAGGAGAGTAAGTGGAGGGACCTGGGGGTCCCACACCATGTGGAGGCGCGGCAGGCCCCACGCCACCATGTGGTGTGGTGACCCTGTGGGTCCCCCTGGTCACTCTCTGGTACTCCCAGGACCCTGCTCGAAAAATAGGATTTTTGACATAAAGATTTTAATTTTCTGAGAACTTTTATTTTTGGGCATTTTCTGGATTTTGAGATATTAAATTCAATGCATGAAAAATATTTTTCAAATCATATTTAACTAAAAACTATGCATACCAAATAGTATTACACTAGGTAAAATGAAGATGAGAAGAAAAATGTTGTTTAGCACCTCTATGCATTTAAAACATATTTGTTAACAAGGTTGATCAAGTCTTGCCACCAAATAAATTTTAGATGACATAAAAGGATTCAAACATTGTGAGATACTCATGTTACCTTGTATTGTATTGGTATGGATCCAATCATAAGAGTTTTGTATTCTTCTTTATAAGGGCAATCAATACTTCTCACTTTGATAGACCTCAAATTAGTAATTGTATTAACTCCATAAATTTTATCCACTCTCTTGGGGAAATAAACAGTATGTTCCTTGTCATCCACATGAAAAGTTACTTTTCCTTTATTGCAATCAATAACAGCCCCTGCAGTGTTCAGAAAAGGTTTTCCAAGAATAATAGACATATTGTCATGTTCAGGCATTTCAAGCACAACAAAATCAGTCATGATTAAACAATTATTAGCCACTTGAATAGGAACTTCCTCACAAATACCAACAGGAATAGCAGTAGATTTATCAGCCATTTGCAAAGATATATCAGTAGGTATCAACTTATCCAAATAAAGTCTCTTGTAAAGAGAGAAAGGCATAACACTAACTCCTGCTCCCAAGTCACATAGAGCAGTTCTAACATAGTTATTTTTGATAGAGCAAGGAATGGTTGGTATACCTGGATCACCCAACTTCTTTGGAACCTTGCCAGTGAAAGAGTAATTAGCAAGCATAGTAGATATCTGCTCATTAGTAATTTTCCTTTTGTTAGACACAATATCTTTCATATATTTTGAATAAGGAGGCAATTTAATAGCATCAGTCAAAGGAATTTGTAAGAACAAAAGTTTCATCCATTCACAAAATTTATTATAATGTTCTTGTTCTTTTGTTTTAAGTTTCTTACCAGGAAAAGGCATTTGTTTTTGGACCCAAGGCTCTTTTTCACTACCATGTTTCTTAGCAATAAATCTTCCTTAGTGCACTTTTCATTTTTATTATGCTTTTCAGGTTCTTCTTCTATTTCTTCCTTATCCGAATTACCATCCTTATCATTATCATTGTTATTAGTATTACTACTATCATTGTTATGTTCATTACCACTTTCAGTTTCAGCATCAGAAATAGATATACTATTAGGATCATTAACAGGTTCAGAGGATTCTACAACAGTTTTATGTTTCTTCTTCTTTTTCTTAGAAGGAGCACTAGGTTTATTAATTCGTTGAGAATCTTGTTCAATTCTTTTAGGATGTCCTTCAGGATATAAAGGATCCTGAGTAGAAATACCTCCTCTAGTTGTTACTTCGCAAACATGTTTTTCTTTATCAATAGAGGCATTCATTAACAAATCTTTTTGCACTTTAGTAAGTTGATCAATTTGAGTTTGAACCATATGAAAATGTTTAATAAGTATTTTAACATCATTGGAGGTTCTATCATGCAAGTTACTGATAGCACGAGAATTTTCCATTAAATGATTCTCTATTCTCATATTAAAATTACATTGCTTAGTAATAAAAGTATCAAATTCATCTAAGCATTGAGCAGGAGGTTTTGAGTAAGGAATATCTCTATCATCAAACCTTTGGAGAGAGTGTACCTCAATTAATGGCGTAGGAGGAATTGGCTTACATAATTCTTCAATAGGAGGTAAATTCTTCACATCTTCAGATTTAATACCTCTCTCTTTAAGAGATTCCTTGGCTTCCTTCATCACTTCTTCATCTAATTCAATCATACCTTGATACGTCTCCAACGTATCTATAATTTCTTATGTTCCATGCTTATATTATACCAATTGCTACATGTTTTATATACACTTTATATGGTTTTTATGCATTTTCTGGTACGAACCTATTAAAAAGATGCCACAGTGTCAGTTCCTTGTTTTCTGCTGTTTTTGGTTTCAGAAAAGCTGTTAAGGAAATATTCTCAGAATTGGACGAATCAAAAGGCAAAGTCCCTATTTTTCTCGGGAGCTTCCAGAACACCGAAGACGAGACGGAGGATGGAGGGCACCGAGGCGCCCACACCATGTGGCGGCGCGGGTCCCCCCCTGCCGCGCCTGGACATGGTGTGGGGCCCTCGGGCCTCCACCCCCTTCGCCCTTTCGCCTACAAATACCCGCCGACAATACAGGACCTAACACCCGAACAATTTTCCACGATACGTTCTAGAGCCGCCGCCGCCGTCAACCCTAGTTCAGGAGGGTTCAGAAGCTCTTCCCGGCACCCTGCCGGAGAGGGGAATCATCACCGGAGGGCTCTACATCACCATGCCCGCCTCCGGACTGATGCGTGATTAGTTCATCCTTGGACTACGGGTGCATACCAATAGCTAGATGGTTGTTTTCTCCTATTGTGCCATCATGTTTAGATCTTGTGAGCTGCCTATCATGTTCAAGATCATCTTTATGTAATGCTACAAGTTGTGTTTGCTGGGATCCGATGAATATTTGAGTACTATGTCATTTGCTTCATAATATATCATGTGAGTGCGTTATTTATGATCTTGCATGCTCTCCGTTACTAGTAGATGCTCTGGCCAAGTAGATACTTGTGACTCCAAGAGGGGGTATTTATGCTCGATAGTGGGTTCATGTCTCTATTTAATCTGGGGGAGTGAAAGCAACCTCTAAGATTGTAGATGTACTGTTGCTACTAGGGATAAAACAGTAGTTCTTTATCTAAGAATATTTGTGCTACTTACATTACACACTTTACTTAATGCAATAATCTGTTGCTTGCAACTTAATACTGAATGGTGTTGCGGATGCTATCCTGAAGGTGGATTATTAGTCATAGATGCAGTTGGATGACGGTCTATGTATCATGTTGTAATGCCCAAATGAATCTCACACTAGACATCATGACTTGTATATGCATTGTTATGCAGTTCTTTATTCTGTCAATTGCCCAGCTGTAATTTGTTTACCCGCATGTATGCTATTATTATTTATGGAGAGACACCACTAGTGAACTGTGGACCCCGGTCCTTTTTCCTTAAACTGATAAAACAACCTACTGCAATCCTGTTACTTTTATTCTCTACAAACAGACATCATTTTCCACACCATACGTTTAATCTCTGTTAAGTTGGGGCAAAGTATTTTGATTGTGTTGTGTGCAGGTTCCACGTCAGCTAAGAACCAGCTCTCTTCTGGCGCCGTTGACACCTTCAGAAGAACATTCACCTCCTACTGGTTCGATAACCTTGGTTTCACAACTGAGGGAAATTTGCTGCTGCACTACTTCATACTTTCCTCTTGGGGTTTCCCAACAACACCACCGTGTGCATCAAGCTCTTTTCTGGCGCCGTTGCCGGGGAGTTGAAGCTCTTCTGCGAGGGGAGTCTCTCACTCTCAATCTTTTTATTTTGTTATTGTCTTGCTTAGTTTATTTTTATTACTGTCTTGTTTGCTTAATATCAAAAATACAAAAAAAATTAGTTACTTGCATTAAATTGTTTATTTCGGTTTTGCTTTTATTTTGCTAAAATGAGTACTGCTAAGAATACTAAGTTGTGTGACTTCACTAGCACAAATAATAATAATTTCATATGCACTCCCATTGCTCCACCTGCTTCTAAAGTAGAATTCTTTGAAATCAAACCTGCCTTGTTAAACCTTGTTATGAGAGAGCAATTTTCTGGTGTTAGTACTGATGATGCTGCTGCCCATCTTAATAATTTTGTTGAACTTTGTGAAATGCAAAAATAGAAGAATAGAGATGGTGATATTATAAAACTGAAATTATTTCCTTTCTCTTTGAGAGGAAAAGCTAAAGAATGGTTGCTTTCATTGCCTAGGAATAGTATTGATTCATGGATTAAATGCAAAGATGCTTTTATTGGAAAATACTATCCTCCTGCTAAGATCATTTCCTTAAGAAGTAGCATTATGAACTTTAAACAATATGATAATGAACATGTTGCTCAAGCTTGGGAAAGAATGAAATCTTTGGTTAAAAATTGCCCTACCCATGAACTGACTGCTTGGATGATCATCCAAACCTTTTATGCAGGACTGAACTTTTCTTCAAGGAACTTGCTTGATTCGGCTGCTGGAGGTACATTTATGTCCATCACTTTGGGGGCTGCAACAAAACTCCTAGATGATATGATGGTTAATTATTCTGAGTGGCATACTGAAAGAGCTCCTCAAGGTAAGATGGTAAATTCTGTTGAAGAAACCTCTTCTTTGAGTGAAGAGATTGATGTTATTATGGCTATGCTTGTGAATGGTAAATCTCATATTGATCCAAATAATGTTCCCTTAGCTTCTTTGGTTGCACAAGAAGAGCATGTTGATGTGAACTTAATTAAAAATAATAATTTTAACAACAATGTCTATAGGAACAATTATGGTAACAACAACTACAAGCCTTATCCTCCTAATAATGGCAACAGCTATGGTAATTCTTATGGTAATTCTTATAGCAATAATAGGAATACCTCCTCTGAACTTGAAACCATGCTTAAGGATTTTATCACTACACAAACTGCTTTTAATAAAAATGTTGAGGAAAATTTTGGGAAAATTGATACTCTTGCTTCTAAAGTTGATAGTCTTGCTCTTGATGTTGATCTTTTGAAATCTAAAGTTATGCCTAATGATGCTAAATAGAATAAGACCTTTGCTAAAATTAATGCCATCCAAGTTCGAATTGATGATAATGTTAGGATGATGGCTAAATTACGTGCTAGATGGGAAAGAGAAGAAGAACTAGCTAAAAAGAATAATATTGCTAGAGTTTATACTATTACTACTACTGAAAATAAAGTTACCTCACATGCTAGTAAACCTCCTACTACTAATGGTAACATAATTTGTGTTGGCAATGTTTCCTCTACTTCTTCCAAAAAATTAAAATTGCCTAAAACTGCTGAAACTGTTCTTGATAAAAGTGCTGAAATTTTTAAGAACATAGGAGATAATGGTTCGGTTTGCTTTGATGATAATGATTTTGATTTTGATAATTGTAATATCTCTGAATTTATTAAGTTCTTGCAAAAGTTAGCCACAAGTTCTAATGCTAGTGCCATGAACATGGCATTTACAACTCATATTACAAATGCTCTCATTAAGGCTAGGGAAGAGAAATTAAAACTTGAAGCTTCTATCCCTAGGAAATTAGAAGATTGTTGGGAGCCCATCATTAAAATAAAAGTGGATGAATTTGATTGCAATGCTTTATTTGACCTTGGTGCAAGTATCTCTGTTATGCCTAAAAAGCTCTATGATATGTTTGACTTGCCACCTTTGGAACATTGCTATTTGGATGTTTTTCTTGTTGATAATGCTATGAAGAAACCTTTGGGGAGAATTAATGATGTTATTATTATGGTTAACAATAACCTTGTCCCCGTTGATTTTATTGTCTTGGATATTGAATGCAACCCATCTTGTCCACTTGTGTTGGGAAGACCTTTTCTTAGAACTGTGGGTGCTATTATTGCTATGAAAGAAGGAAATATTAGATACCAATTCTCACTCAAGAAAGGTATGGAACACTTCCCTAGAAAAAGAATGAAGCTACCTTTTAATTCTATCATTCGTACAAATTATGATGTTGATGCTTCATCTCTTGGAAATACTAGAATATCACCTTCTGTGCCTAGCTGAAAGGCGTTAAAGAAAATCGCTTATGGGAGACAACCCACTTTTTATTTCTGTTATTTTATTTTGTTGAGTCAAGGAACATGCTCACCTCTGTAGCAATTCCTTTGTATCTTTATTTTATCGCATTGTTGTGTCAAGTTAAGCCTCTAGTAGAAAGTTGATGCTAGATTTGGATTCCTGCAAAGGAACAGTTTTCTGCTGTCCACCGTTTAATTCGTAAGAATTCACAGAAAAATCAAAATGATCTGGGAATTTTTGTGCGTGATCCTCACATATGTACGCAACTTTCATTAGTTTTGAGTTTTCTGATTTGAGCAAGTTAAGTGCCTCGAAACAATTCGTCTTTACGGACTGTTCTGTTTTTGACAGATTCTGCCATTTATTTTGCATTGTTCCTTTTGCTGTTTTTGAATGGATCTTTTTGTTCCATAAAATACCAGTGGCTGTAGCTAATGTCCAGTAGCATGTGTAATGGTTTTGTCCATGCAGAATATGATAATTTTTGATTATGCACTAACCCTCTAATGAAGTCTACTTTGAGTTTGGTGTGGAGGAAGTTTTCAAGGATCAAGAGAGAAGGATGATATGATGTGATCAAGAAGATGAAAGATCCTAAGCTTGGGGATGCCCCCGTGGGTCACCCAAGCATATTTCAATAAGACTCAAGCGTCTAAGCTTGGGGATGCCCAATGCATCCCCTTCTTCATCAACAAACTATCAGGTCATCTCTAGTGAAACTATATTTTAATTCCGTCACATCTTATGTGCTTTACTTGAAGCGTCTATTTGTTTTTGTTTTTGTTTTTGTTATTTTCATTCTCTGAATAAAATGGATCCTAGCATTCCTTTGTGGGAGAGAGACACGCTCCGCTTTTTCTTATGAATACTCGTATTCTTCACTATTATTTGTTGAGTATTCTTCTATGTTACTTCAATACTATTAGCTCTTGTTTTTCACGCATCTCTTGTTAGAGCTGTTAGTTTTCTTATGTTATACTCTCATATCTCATTGTTAAATACTTGGAGACTTTATTTTTAGATAAGTTGATTGGTGTTTGGTTAAGAACTGAAAATGTTAAATGTGGTAGATGGTATGATGAAATGATACATAATCTTGTAGATCATTAAATTGTGTCACTTGAATCATTGATGTTGTTTTGAGATAATAATATGCTTAATGGTAAACATGATGGTTTAGTAAAGTGGAATGATTAATGGTTGGTCTAGAAAACAACCGTAATGTGCCACACTTAAATATCCAGTTGATAGCATGATGATATATGACTTCTAATGTTAAAAACAACCGTAATGACTTTGTGTTATGCGCTACGGTCGGGGTCCCAACAGTGACTTGTTCATTTGCCACAGTCCCTCATGGAGTGATTTTCATTATGCCTTGTAAAATCATATTTCTAGTTGGAATCTTTTTTCTTGTGACTTCTAAGCTGCGGTTTTCATGGCACTTCCACCACCATATTTGCTAGCCTATTCGGTTCTTTGCATTGCTCTTTCTCACATTGAGAGTTCGTGCATACTTCGCGGGTACATCCAAAACTCGTGGGAGATCTTCATCATGTTCTCCTACACATAAGCCAAATATCTTCCTCAAAACATTCACCATACCTACCTACTATAGCATTTCCATAGCTATTCCGAGATATATTGTCATGCAACTTCCATCTTACATTACATGACTTGTTGTCATTTATCATTTATATATTGCCTTGCATGATTCTTTACAGCTGATGTGCGGTTTTAGCCTTGTTACGCTAGATCATTGCATATCCTGCTACACTGGCAGAGGCACCGTTTCATACACTATGTTTTATTCCTTATGAGTTACTTGTATCAAAAGTGTGTTGTCATATTAGAATGTTTGCCCCTAAAAGTGAAAAGAGCCATGGAGGCCATCGATTAAAAAAATAGAAAAAAAGAAAAAAAAGAAAAAAAAGAAAGAAATAAAAATAAAAAGGGGGCAACATTACTACTCTTTATCCACACTTGTGCTCATGTTATAGCACCTGTAGTATTCATAGTCATCATCAGTGCTCATGTTTAGCACCTTTACTCCATATGAGAGAGTTTTCATGTTTTACTTGCATAACTATGTGGGGAACTTTACATTATAGAACTTGGCTTGTATATTCCAATGATGAGCCTCCTCAAAAGTGCTCTAGGTCTTCATAGGAAAAAGCAAGTTGGATGCACCCCCACTAGTTCCATTGGAGAGCTTTCATACACTTATAGCTCTATGTGCATCCGTTGTGTGGCCATCACTACTCCTTGCATAGCTTCGATTGTAAGACTTCCTCTTGTCTAATGATCACTTTCAGCTTTGTGAGACTTTCTTCCGTTGGCCTTCCAAACCCCCCTTATCATTCTTTTACCCACAACATCCTGGTGCCAGGAACCAACGCTGAACGCTTGCTTGTTTTTAAGTGAACAAATAGTGAGATGATTTTCTA
Source organism: Poa annua (assembly GCA_026929855.1). Taxonomy (NCBI): domain Eukaryota; kingdom Viridiplantae; phylum Streptophyta; class Magnoliopsida; order Poales; family Poaceae; genus Poa; species Poa annua. The sequence continues at coordinate 63,238,675 of CM049434.1, forward strand.
CGTGCATATTGTTATTGCTTGACTTTATCCTTTCATAAAGTTGTCATGAGTGTTGGATGCGTTAGATGATTATATTGTTATTCTTGAAGCTTTAATCATCTTTAATATCTACTTTGCACGGCTGATTGTTCTCTAGTATTGATTCATTGAAAGTTTTACTTTGTTCTTCCCACTTGTTTACTCATTACTCATTTGACATCAATATAAACTACAGCTTTTATTCATTTGATCTCAATTTACATGCATTACATTATTATATGATCAAAATTGTGTGAAAGCATGTCACTTCAGAAATTATTCTTGTTATCGTTTTACCTACTCGGGACGAGTAGAACTAAGCTTGGGGATGCTTGATACGTCTCCAACGTATCTATAATTTCTTATGTTCCATGCTTATATTATACCAATTGATACATGTTTTATATACACTTTATATGGTTTTTATGCATTTTCTGGTACGAACCTATTAAAAAGATGCCACAGTGTCAGTTCCCTGTTTTCTGCTGTTTTTGGTTTCAGAAAAGCTGTTAAGGAAATATTCTCAGAATTGGAAGAATCAAAAGGCAAAGTCCCTATTTTTCTCGGGAGCTTCCAGAACACCGAAGACGAGACGGAGGAGGGCACCGAGGCGACCTCACCATGTGGTGGCGCGGCCCCACCTCTGGTCGCGCCGCCACATGATGAGGGCCCCTCGGGGCTCCACCTCCTTCGCCCTTTCGCCTATAAATACCCCCCGACGAAATAAGACCTAAGACCCGAACACTTTTCCACGAAACATTACGGAGCCGCTAGAGAGGGGAATCATCACCGGAGGGCTCTACATCACCATGCCCGCCTCCGGACTGATGCGTTAGTAGTTCATCCTTGGACTATGGGTCCATAGCAGTAGCTAGATGGTTGTCTTCTCCTATTGTCCTACCATGTTGAGGTCGTGTGAGCTGCCTATCATGATCAAGATCATCTTTATGTAATGCTACATATTGTGTTCGCTGGGATCCGATGAATATTGATTACTATGTCATTTGCTTCATTATATATTATGTGAGTGTGTTATTTATGATCTTGCATGCTCTCCGTTACTAGTAGATGCTCTGGCCAAGTAGATGCTTGTGACTCCAAGAGGGGGTATTTATGCTCGATAGTGCGTTCATGTCTTCATTTAATCTGGGGGAGTGACAGCAACCTCTAAGATTGTGAATGTACTGTTGCTACTAGGGATAAAACAGTAGTTCTTTGTCTAAGGATAATTGTGCTACTTACATTGCACACTTTGCTTAATGCAATAATCTGTTGCTTGCAACTTAATACTGAAAGGGGTGCGAATGCTATACGGAAGGTGGATTATTAGTCATAGATGCAGTTGGATAACGGTCTATGTATCATGTTGTAATGCCAAAATGAATCTCACACTACACACCATGACTTGTACATGCATTATTATGCAGTTCTTTATTTTGTCAATTGCCCAGCCCTAATTTGTTTACCCTCATGTATGCTATTATTATTTATGGAGAGACACCACTAGTGAACTGTGGACCCTGGTCCTTTCTTTTACACTGATAATACAACCTACTGCAATCCTGTTCTTTCATTCTCTGCAAACGAACACCATTTTCCACACTATACGTCTAACCCTTTGTTACAGCAAGCCAGTGAGATTGACAACCTCACTGTTAAGCTAGGGCAAAGTATCTTGATTGTGTTGTGTGCAGGTTCCACGACAACCTCTCCTTTGACGCCAAGCACTTTTTCTGGAGCCGTTGACACCTTCAGAAGAGCCTTCATCTCCTACTGGTTCGATAACCTTGGTTTCATAACCGAGGGAAAACTTGCTGCTGCACTGCTTCACACCTTCCGTAAGCTTCCAGGACGGCCAAGAAGAACTTGGAGAAGGGCGGGAGGAGACCCATCACAAAGAAGGTGTGAAAGGTGGTTACCTCGTCGATATACTCTCTTCCATCACCGGGATACACCACCACCTCCGCTCCTTGGAAGCGCGAAGATAGGGCACGGCGGACGCCGTCCATGGCCTTCTCAGTGGAGAACTTGCTTGGGGACAGCAGCGCCTGAGACACCCTTGCCGGAGACGCCGTTGCTTGCGCGCCCGATGGACCCGTCGCCGCCTTCTTGGCCTTTGACGACTTGCTCACCTTCGACACCGCCTTCCGAGCATTCTTGGGTGCCATCGGAGTGTGGCGGGATGGATCTGAGGTCGCGGCGAAGGAGGCGAGAGGGGCGAGAGCTGGCTGCGGCGGAGGAAGGCGGAGATTTGGAAATGCCCGCTTGGGGGAAGAATGGCGAAGGTCCGGAGGCAGCAACTCCGGAACTGCTAAGTCAAGGCCGGTGGTCTGCCCCACACGCCACGTCGCGACCCCATTACTCCGACGGGCGCGGGGATCAAGGAGACATGCCGACTTCGGCGCGACCCTACCGTTGGATGCACGATCACGTCCGAGGCCGGCACGAATCGCAACGGGCGGCGCGACTCAGTCAAACGAAGCTCGGGGGGTTGCGTCTACCTCAGCATGGTGGGCCCCACCAAGCAGTACGAGATGACCAGGTGCCGGGACCCACTTTGACTATCTTTTTTTGGTCATAGCCGTGGCAGCCTCAGAAGACCGAAGCCGCCGGGACCATGCCCGGGGGCTACTGTCGCAGTATCGAAACATGGGGTTCCCCTAGCGCTGCCCAAGTGGACCCGCCGCCTGTGTGCCCAACACGAAGATGGACAAGACCAAGACTCGTCGCAAGACCTGACGGGCGCACCCGCACCAAGCAAAATCTCCCGGGTACACTGGACCCCCGGGTCCCCTGTGCCCCGGATGGAGCCGAATACCCCGAGAGCGCGAGTCCCCGGCGGGGCCAGGCTCCCTCTCAGGTGCCAGTCCGTACAAGATGAAGATAAGGCTTCTACCACCTTCCAGAGGATGGTACAAGTCCCCAGAAGGCTTGGGAAGCAAGACGCGGGCGGGGGACACCGCCTGCGCGCTGCCAGCCCCCGTCCGCAGCTTTCCCCCAAAGGTACCAGAGGATCTCACCAACCCAATGACCGATACTTGGAGGAGAGGAGGCCACGTCGCCGTCTCCACCACGGAGAGGGGTTGCCTCCTGCCAAAACCCCTCACGCTCCTCGCATGACCTCTGTGGCATCTCCTTTATCTATAAAAGGAGGACCAAGGCAAGTAGGTTGCAAGGACACAAGCTTATCGGTGTTCCCAAGGTAGAAGACAACCACCGAGCTAGGCTATGGCGAGGAAGGGAAGGAAGGTGATCTCCTCCGGGCAAGGATCTGTCCTTCGTCTTCCTCTAGCCGAGTACCCTGCCGGGTACCTCACCGGAGAACACCATTGTAGCCACACCATGATTCACCCATCAATCCAGACATGCAGTAGTAGGGCTGTTAGCCTTCGGGCGGCTTGAACCTGGGTAGATCGTTGTGTGCTTTCCTTGTTTGCCTACCACGTCGAGATCGGAGAGTGAGTGAAGAGCCTGCCGGCGGTCGCCCCCCGGGAGATATTTCCAGCCTGCTTCGCGCCCCTACCGAATCTACAAAGGGGGTGCCTCGCATCCACGGTTTCCGTCCTTCGAGACACGACATATACATAGGACCATGAGGAACCAACGTTTCATGTGGTCCGTCGCATGATTCCATGCCCGGCAACCGAAACGGGAGTTTTCACCTCTAAGTGTATGAACTTACTACGGAGTAAGTGGGTCGGTAAAGTGGGCCGCAACTCGAAGTTGTATCTTGGTTCTCAAAACCTAACTGTCGTCAAACTAGTTGCCGACAGCTTTTGTTACCGACGGCCGCAGAAAAACCGTCGGCCAACAACATATATGCCGACGACCTTTAGTTGCTGACGGCCACGCAGACTGTGTCGACCAGATCGACGCCGACGTACATATGGTGACGGTTTGTATGCCGACGGCAAAGGTACATTTGCAAAGCCGTCGGCATATACCTGTTTTCTTTTAGCGACTCTCAATATGGTTGATCACTTCCACAAGGGATGTGTATGTCCATCACGGTCCCATCAAACAAGTCATATGTAAAAAAATGATTTCGACCACAAATGCATATGACCATATCCATCATGACAAACTCTTCGTTACGACAGACTGCTCTGTTGGGGAAGCTGTTGGACGCGACACTTCCCGGCGACGAACGCTTGACAGCCTATTTGTGTGGGCATCGTGCAGCCTGCTCCGGACTCACTGTGTGTGCGCTGCCTTGCCCTCCGTGAGCGGCGACGGAGAATGGTATGTGGCGTTGAGGACGGGGCGCGACAGTATAGTGTCAACTAGAATGGGAGCGTTGACCAGTAATTTGAAAGGAGAGGAGTGAGGAGGGATTAAATTGGATAGGTTCCCTATCTCACTGACATGTGGGGAAATTTTCCCACATGTAACGTGGGAGGCGTGTCGGACACGTCCTGATACCTGGAAGGCCGAAAGTTGGGAGATTATGAGGGTGTTTGGATAAAAAAAGTCCATTTCCAAGCCGATGGGAGACATAGTGTACCTTTTTTTTTCTAGATCCATGTTGCGATGTGTGTGTGATGGGGAGGGGGAACCTTGGAGATGGCTTTAGCGTGCTTTTCCTTACCAACGAACCTTGACGGGTGTGTTATCTTTTTTTTCTCTGTTTAAAGCTTTGTTACTCATTCGCAAAAAAAAGAAGCTTTGTTGTTGATAGTTGACATCGAAATCGGTCGACATGCACAGTTTTATTTCTGTTTACAATGGAAAGAAATCATCGGATCATCTATGACGACGAAGCAAAGTGTTGGATAAACACACACTTAGTTGTACTTCCGACTCTGAAGTGTAATGTCCATTTCCTGAAGTGATGTGTGTGTGATAGGGAGGGGTCCCTTGGAGATGGCTTTAGCGTGCTTTTCCTTATCAACGAACCTTGACGGGTGTGTTATCTTTTTTCTCTGTTTAAAGCTTTGTTACTCATTCGCAAAAAAAGAAGAAGCTTTGTTGTTGATAGTTGACACCGATTTAGTTGGACATAATATCATATTTTGTTATGGACACTTCATCAAAAATTACTTTCCTTAAGGATAAATCGGTCGACATTCACAGTTTTATTTCTGTTTACAATGGAAAGAAATAATCGGATCATCTATGATGATGAAGCAAAGTGTTGGACAAACACACACTTAGTTGTACTTCCGACTCCGAAGCGTAATGTCCATTTCTTTCATCGTGCAATGAATCTGTAGCAAATACACAGATACACTCATTGGTTCAATGAATAACTGATCTCCTATACCTCTCATATACGGACTTGATACATTGTATTTCCTGTACTTCCTTTGTACGAATATCCATGCAGAAACACATGCTGCTTATTATTATTACTAGGTATTTTGATCGCCATTCCCTTTGTTATGAAGAGAAAATTAATGATATGACCAGAAACTAGGAAACCTTTAGGAATGAAAGGAGGCAATAGTAGAACTATTGATGGCGCATAAGATGGGGAGAGGTAGCCAAACTGAGCTAGGACTGTCGTGCACTACCAAATGTGACCGGGAAGACGGCGACTGTCGTAGTGGTATCACGGCAGATGCCATAGGATGGCTAATTGTGTGGGGCCGATGGACGCTGGTGGATCCGGGCAGGGCTAGCGAGCTAAGGAGCTCACACGAAAGATGGCAAGGAACCACCAAAACCGACTTAAGCAGGGAAGGAACCGCAAGAACACACGAAGGACACACACAAAATCTCAAGCAACCACAAACACACACGATGTACCCAGGTTCGGGGCCCTCGTGAGGAGGTAAGACCCCTACTCCTGCCTTGCCTCACTCTATATGTATGTCACAAGATCTACAAAGGTGCTCCTTGAGCTGTTCTGCCTCTCTCTCTAGGATGAACTCAAGAACAAGGATGAACTACCAGGAGGAGAAGAGTAAATGCGCCTATAGCTTTGGCTCTCTGGTTGGTGTCCCTCTCACAGGAGGAGTTATGGCGCTATTTATAGAGTAAGGGCCGAGTTACCAGGAAACCCTAACTCCTCCGGGTCCCACCGGACAATGACTACAGTCCAACGGCGATGTCAACATCCCTACCACGACCTAGCGCCGAGCTATCCGACATAGGTCGAGGTAGGCCATGATGCCTCTTTGCCGTAGCCGCCGCCGGCCTAGGTAATGATGCTTCCCCTGTCAGAGACAGGACGTGTCTTCTCCATGCCTTGTCTCCTGTCAGCCAGTTGCCAGTGCAGTGGAATGATCATATCGCCCTTGTCTTGTAGCCTTTGTCCCGCGCCCGTGTCAGGCGGGAGGTGACTTAGCTTCCGTGTCAGATGGGTCAGTGTCCTTGCAGTGTACTTGCCCTTGACCTCTGGTCCGACATAGGATCTTCCGGACGGCCTTGCTCTACCCGGCATTGTTATGCCGGATCCTCCGTCGTATCCCGGCAGGGATGTGCCGGGCCTGCTTACTCTGAACGCCTTCCAGAGTCCCGGCATGCCTATGCCGGAACCTCCTTCCCGCACACAATAAATAGAGAGACAATACCTACATGGCTATGCCGGTCAGGTTATGTCGGTCCGGTTATGTCGGTCCGACCCACGCTAGTTTACCAGTGTTTCCTGCCTTAGCCTCTCCCACGCCGGGCGTATGTCGGCTAGCTCCGACACACCTCCAAGCCGGCTTTACTCATAGCCCGAGTCACCCAGGACCCTGCTCACTAGCACCGGTTTCTGATATTGCACAAGAGAATGCCCCTAGGTCCAGCTACACGAAGATGTCTTAGGCTTGCTCCCAAAGACATCTTCGAGAAGCTGGTTCTTAGGAGAAATCTCTGCCTCTGCCTGAACGAGAGTGAGGGGCTGGGGGTCTATTTACAGTATCACCAGGGGAGACAGCCTGGCCCCTGCTTCCTCCAAAGGGCACCTCGTGACCTTTCCCAAGAGCCACCTCCTGCGTACCTCCAAAAGGCCTCCCTTTACCTCCCGAAGAGTCATATGACCTTTGGCGTCAGGCAAAGGATAGTTATCACTGTAAACACGAGTATCTTACCCTTGCCTTTACCCTACCCGGGGGTAGCACCCCGACAGCGACGCCTCCCCTCTCCTCTCCCTCCCTCCCCCGCCGCCTGAGAGTCGTGCTTGTGTCTCCGGCCCCTCTCCTACTTGATGCACTCACGGTGTAGTTGGAAAACCCCAAGAGGAAGGTGTGAAGTAGTGCAGCAGCAAATTTCTCTCAGTTGTGAAACCAAGGTTATCGAACCAGTAGGAGATGAAGAACACGTCTGAAGGTCTCCCCCTTGCAATGGCGCCAGCAATTGCTTGGTGGAGGTGGAACCTGCACAACACAATCAAGAAACTTTGCCCCAACTCAACAGTGAGGTTGTCAATCTCACCGGCTTGCTGTAACAAAGAGATTAACCGTAGGGTGTGGAAAATGATGTTTGTTTGCAGAGAATGAAAGTAACAGTTTGCAGTTGGTTGATTATCAGTTTAAAGAAAAGGACCGGGGTCCACAGTTCACTAGTGGTGTCTCTCTATAATAATAATAATAGCATACATGCGGGTAAACAAATTACAGCTGGGCAATTGATAGAATAAAGAGCCGCACAATGATGCATATACTAATGACATGATGTCTAGTGTGAGATTCATTTGGGCATTACAACAATATACATTGACCATTCCAACCGCATCTATGACTAATAATCCACCTTCCGGTTACCATCCGCACCCCTTTCAGTATTAAGTTGCAAGCAACAGATTATTGCATTAGGCAAAGTGTGTAATGTAAGTAATAGCATTATCCTTAGACAAAGTACTACTGTTTTATCCCTAGTTGCAACAGTACATCTACAACCTTAGAGCTTTCTGTCACTGCCCTAGATTAAATAGAGACATGAACCCACTATCGAGCATAAATACCCCCTCTTGGAGTCACAAACATTTACTTGGCCAGAGCAACTACTAGTAACGGAGAGCATGCAAGATCATAAACAACACACAACATGATATATTATGAAGCAATGACAAAGTATTCAATATTCATCGGATCCCAGCAAACACAACGTGTAGCATTACATAAAGATGATGTTGGGGGGATCATAACCCGGTAGGCCCACCGACCTAGAAGACAAGCCGGCCTGGTAAGAACCTGGGCCGAGTCAAGCATGAAGATATGGGCTGGGTTCCACGTAAGCCGGTGTGCGACGTGTGCCTTGGCCCACAAGTTAAGAGGGATCCAGAAGGCTAGAGACCAAGTACAAGACGGAGCCCTGATAAGTAAGGCGAAGACTTAGAGGGCTTAGAGTAGAGTCCGGGTACGATGGTAACCCGGATCCCGGTGGGCGCCAACTGTCGTGGGATTGTCACGACTTTGCTTCCAGGAGGGGAGCGGATCGTGAACGACTTTGCTTCGACGGAATCCTGTAGTGCTTGAATTGCCGCCTCTTCCTCAATGGACATGACTTCGCACTCTGGCGATCCAACAGACTCCTCTCCGTCCGTCTGGGCCATGGTGGCTGACCCGGACTCTGACTCGTACTCCGGCTCATACTGATCTGAGCCGGTTCCTGTGGTCTTGATCACGCCGACGAAAACACTGATTTGACCAAAGATGATCATACCGAGTCAATTCTGCCACTGTTTGAAGATCGTTGGGGATATGGACTTGAAGAGGAAGATCACCCGGTGTCCCCAGGACCCGCGCGACATATGACGGTTCACGTGGTAACAGCGGCTTAGTAGACCGATGGGATGGAAGCGTCCGTGAGTGACGAGACAAGCGCAGAAAGAACTGCCCGACAGGACCGAGAAATTTGGGAACGGAGCAACCTTGGCATGCCGCTAGCGGCGTACCCCCCACCCAACCCCAATACCGGGCCAGTTTTACCGACTCTCGGCGCAGCAATACCGGTGCACACACCAGCAGCCGGGACGGCATTCACAAACCCGATCCTGACGGCGGTGAACGATCAAACGAGAGCCGGCGCATCAGGAAACCAGACACAGAACTTGGGAGAAGTGACAAACACCAACTCGGCCATACAGAGGGAACTCGACGATTTGAAGTGGGCCATGGCCAGAGCAAACCAAGAGCGCGCGGATGAAGCCCGGCGTGTAGCAGAAAAAGAACGATCTTTGGCCCAGCAGGAGCAGAGGTTACAAGATGAAAGAGACGCTCTCCAAAGGAGGAGGGACGAGTTCACTGCGGTATAGAGCAGAAGGCGCGGAAGCCGGTTACCTCTGCCGACTGGAGTAAACACCATAGTACCTCAAGTCCTCGAATATCAGACGACACCAGCCAACGCGCCCATAGCGGCGGCCAACCCGGTGATGGGAGCCGGCGCGCCGCAAGCCGGGTTACAAGGAGGAGGCACAGGAAGTCTAGCTGGAGGAGCCAGAGCTGGAGAAGCAGTCATAGAACAACTACCTCCACCACCTCCCAGGTTTAGCACTCCCCCGGGTCATTACAATAATCCGGTTGACAATGTTTTTTGCAGCTGCACATGCCCTACAGCAGATCCCGTTCGACAACTCACCAGCCGGCATTGAAGCACAGAGGGCCGTTGACTTGTTATGCACTGCAGTGGTCCAACAGAACAATAATCCACGCGGGTCGCAAGCATTCAATTCAGAGCCACAAAGGAGACGTACCAGAAGCCGGCATGGAGAGCCGGCGGCAGCAAGATCAGTACAGAACCGGCTTGGGCCGGTGAATCAGCAGGTTCAGCAACAGCAAGTAATTCAACCACAGCCGGCGGCCGCACCCCAGAGGATGGCCGCACCGGCCGTGTCAGCGGCACAGTCAATAGTTAACAGTTCGAGGGCATGACGCATGGCCGCAGCAGCACCAGTAGGAGCCGGAGCTGCGGGAGCCGGAGTTGCAGGAGCCGGAGTTGGAGTAGTGATCCCCGCTAGACCCGCCGCATCTTCGCCTGCGCCGGGTCATGCAGGGGGCTCGTCTTCAAACCTGACAGGACCAAAGTGTTTATCAGATGCCATAAGAGCAGAGCCGTTTCCAGAAAAATTCAAAGAACCGACCAAAGTAAGCAATTACGAACCGAACATGAACCCGGAGACGTGGTTGAGTAGCTATGGCATGGCCATGGATATGAAGAATGCAACATCGAATCTATGCGCACGTTACCTGTATCTAATGATGGCGGAAGGTGCACCCAAGATATGGTTGGACCGGCTTCCACCGCGCAGTATCAATTCTTGGGAAGAGCTAAAGGCGGCGTTCATCAAGAACTTCGCTGGGACTTGCAAAAAGCAGTACACCGAGGCAGACTTAGATCGTTGTGTCATGAGGAAAACAGAGTCGGCGAGGCAATGGATGGCCAGAGTCACAGAGATCTTGCAGTCATCCCTCAACATTTCAGCACATACAGCTATAACATACATGGAGAAAAATTGCGGTTTTGATCCCTTAACACACAAGCTAGGACGTATGAAGGAAGACCCGGCTTGCAGGGAGATCTCAATAGGAGAAGTGGTGACAACAGCAAATAAGTATGCAGCCACAGATAAAAGGCCGGGTGAGACAGAGGAACAACAGAGGAACAACCGGGTCAGCGGAGGCCGTAACCCAAACCCAAGTCAGAACAATGGCAATCAGAACGGGAACAACAAGCGTCCTTATGAGGGCGGAAATTCAGAATTCGTAGGCACAACCCAGACGACGGGTTACAAAGGGCCGAGACCCGGTGGCAACTTCAGGGGAGGACCTCCGAGAAACACAAACTTCAATGAGATGTATATCATGCCATGCCCGAAACACAGCAAGAACGGGAGACCATCAAATCACTCGTTAGCCCAATGCGCCGACATAAGAGCTTGGATGAGACATGAGCAAGAGGCACAGAGGAGTCAAGGAAACTTCGGAAACAACGGCAACTTCAGTAACAATGGAAACAATGGTCACCCGGCGGGACCCGGACAGGGGGCTGGGTCGAACGGACCACCAAGCAATAATGCCGGGTCCAGTCAGTAGCAGAACCAAATCACATCCGGGTATCAGCAGAACCCGAAGGAGCTTCATAGTCAAGGCCAGTACCATGTCTTCACCACAAGCACGTCCAGGAGGGACAGAAAGTTAAAAGCAAGAGCCGTCAATGCAGTGGCGTCAGCCGTTCCAAAGTTTTTGAAGTGGTCAGAACAAACTATAACTTGGAGCAGGGAAGATCATCCGCCAGCAGTGGAACACCCGGGTCTCCTGGCTCTCGTTGTGGCACCTCAGGTTGACGGGTTCTCTTTGAACAAGGTCTTGATGGACGGAGGCAGCAGCATCAATATCCTATATCTCGATACATTCAAAAGGATGGGTTTAACCGAAGACCGCCTGACCCCAACATCGACAATCTTCCATGGAATAGTTCCAGGGAAGTCGGCACACTCAATTGGCCAGATCAGTCTAGAGGTGGCATTTGGAGTAAGCAAGGAGCAATTAAGGTCGGAGTTCTTGACGTTCGAGGTTGTTGATCTAAAAAGTCCGTATCATGCTCTATTCGGGAGGCCGGCTTACACCAAGTTCATGGCCCGGCCGTGTTATGTGTATCTCAAATTAAAGATGCCAGGACCCCAGCGAGTAATCACAGTCGAAGGAAGCAAGACTATGGCTATAGAGTGTGACAACGGAGACGCTATCATGGCAGAGCAGGCTTGTTCAGAAGAAGAGCTCAAGTACTACAAGTCTCAAGTAGACCCGGCAGACAAGCGTGTGCTGGAAAAGCCGGCTCACGAAGAAGAGAAGAAAAAATTCAAGTCGGCACAAGATACAAAGATGGTTGATTTCGTGGAAGGGGACCCCTCCAAGCAGTTCTCGGTAGGGGCCCACATGGACCCGAAATAGGAAAGCGAGCTCATCAAGTTCATCCGTGAGAATCGGGATATCTTCGCATGGTCTCCTTCAGACATGCCGGGTGTACCGAGTGAACTTGCTGAGCACAGCTTACATGTTGATCCAAAAGCAAAGCCGGTAAAGCAAGGACTACGTCGTTTCAACGCAGAGAGGAAAAAGGTCATTGGAGAAGAGATAGCCCGTCTGCTCGCAGCCGGGTTTCTCATGGAGGTTTACCATCCCAAGTGGCTGGCTAACCCGGTCCTAGTTTTGAAGAAGAACGGAGAGTGGCGCATGTGCGTGGATTACACCAACCTGAACAAGGTTTGCCCGAAAGACCCGTTTGCATTACCTCGTATAGATCAGATCATCGACGCCACAGCCGGCAGCGAATTGTTGTGTTTCCTGGACGCATATTCCGGGTATCATCAGATCAAGCTCAATGTTGACGACCAGGAGAAGACTTCGTTCATCACCCCTTTTGGTGCTTTTTGTTATAAAACTATGTCATTTGGTCTCAAGAATGCAGGTGCCACTTACCATAGGTGCATCCAGAATTGTTTCCAGAATCAAATCGGTCGCAACGTGCACGCGTATGTTGATGATGTTGTAATCAAGTCGCAGAAAGCCGGGTCACTACTGGATGACCTGACAGAAACGTTCACCAACCTCCGCAAGTACCAGATGAAGCTAAACCCGACCAAGTGCGTGTTTGGAGTTCCGGCTGGCATGTTGCTGGGTTTCATAGTCTCAGAGAGAGGGATAGAAGCAAACCCGGCCAAGATCAAGGCCATCATGAACCTGAAGAAGCCGGAATGCATTAATGATGTCCAGAAGCTGACGGGTTGCGTTAGAACACTAAGCCGGTTCATTGCAAGGATGGGAGAGAAAGCACTCCCACTCTACAAGTTGCTGAAGAAGTCAGACAAGTTTGTTTGGGGCCAGGAAGCAGATGACGCCTTTGAAGATCTAAAGAAGACATTGTCTACAGCTCCAGTGCTAGCAGCACCCACAGCAAAGAGCCGATGTTACTATACGTCTCTGCAAATTCAAGAGCCGTCAGTGCCGTGGTCGTGGTGGAGCGCAAAGAAGAAGGGAAGGAGTACCCAATTCAAAGGCCAGTTTACTATGTGAGCGAAGCTTTGACAGAGTCAAAACAGAGATATCCGCAGTGGCAGAAGCTAGTCTATGGCGTGTTCATGGCAAGCCGGAAGATGCCCCACTACTTCCAGGAACACCCCATCACGGTGGTGAGTTCCGCTCCTTTGGCAGAAATCATCAGAAACAGAGAAGCTACAGGCAGAATCGCAAAGTGGGCCATCGAGATGGGACCTTATCACATCAACTACGAGCCTAGGACAGCAATCAAATCACAAACCCTGGTGGATTTCGTCAATGACTGGACAGAATTTGACCCCTTACCACCGGCTCCAAGCGCAAAACATTGGATCATGCACTTCGACGGGTCAAAGCAGTTTGAAGGATCGGGAGCCGGCGTCGTCTTAACCTCGCCAAAAGGAGACAAGTTAAGTTACGTCTTGCAGATACATTTCGAACCATGCACCAATAACATTGCAGAGTATGAGGCCCTGTTACACGGTCTGAAAGACGCCAGAGAGATGAACATCAAAAGGATCATGTGTTATGGAGATTCTGACCTTGTCGCTCACCAAGTATCAGGAACTTGGGACAGAAAAGACGCCAACATGGCGGCTTACAGGAGAGAAGTAGACCGAGTTGCCGGCTTCTTCTCCGGCCATCAAGTTGAGCACATCAACAGACGAAAGAACGAGGCAGCTGACGCCTTATCAAGACTCGGCTCTTGGAGAGAGCCGGTGCCTCCAAACATATTCCTCGCCGAGTTACATCATCCCTCAGTCAAGCTTCCAACAGAAGAACAGTTAGCAAACCCTGATGACCCGGATTCACAGTTAGTCGCCGCCTTACACCAAACTCCGTCATGGACAGAGCCGTATCTGGCTTACTTACTGAGAGAAGAGCTACCACAAGACGAAGTACTGGCACGACAAATCGTACGCCGGGCTAAGGGATACGTCATCATCAACGGCGAGTTACACAAGAGGAGCACATCTGGAGTATTCTTACGCTGTGTTTCACCAGAGGAAGGCCGGAAAATTCTCCAGGAAATTCATGCAGGGGACTGCGGACATCATGCGTCCACAAGATCAATGGTGGCCAAAGCTTACAGGCACGGATTCTTTTGGTTGACGGCTTTGGCTGACGCAGAGAACATAGCCCGGGTTTGCGATGGATGCCAGCGATATGCAAGGCAGATACACGTTCCGGCTCAAGATTTGAAGACCATCCCAATAACATGGCCTTTTGCAGTTTGGGGCATGGATATGGTAGGACCTTTCCAAACTTCACCAAGTAAGAAGACTCACCTCTTAGTCGCAGTGGCCAAGTTCACAAAGTGGGTGGAAGTTCAAGCCGTCAATAGTTGCACAGCAGCAACAACAGTCAAATTCCTGAAGAAGATCATATATCGCTTCGGATATCCTCACAGCATCATCACTGATAACGGGACAAATTTTTCACTCGGAGAGATGCATATATTTTGCAAAGAGAACGGCATCCGGCTCGACCTTGCTTCAGTTTCACATCCTCAGTCAAACGGTCAAGTAGATAGGACAAACCAGGAGCTGTTAAGAGGCATCAAGCCAAGACTCCGGGTTCCAATAATCAGAGCCACCGGGTACTGGGAAGAAGATTTGCCATCAGTTGTCTGGAGCATAAACACAACCCCGAACAGATCAACAGACTTCACTCCCTTCTTCATGGTCTACGGGGCAGAAGCCGTGTTACCTAGCGACATTATCCATGATTCTCCAAGAGTTGCAAACTATGTTGAAATTGAGAACGAGCAAGCCCGGCAAAATTCAGTTGACATGCTTGAGGAGGCAAGAGAGCTAGCCCTGGAAAGATCAGCCATATACCACAAAGACCTGAGGCGTTACCATAGCCGCCGGGTTAGATCAAGAACTTTCCAGGAAGGAGACTTAGTCCTACGGCTAGCCCAGAACAAGACCGGCTTCCACAAGCTGACTCCCCCATGGGAAGGTCCCTTCGTGGTAAGCCGGAACTTGCACAACGGGTCCTATTACTTGGTGGATGCTAGAGAGCAAGCTACAACAACAGGAAACAATACAGACCATACAAGGTATCCGTTGACGGAAAACGATAGGCCCTGTAACATAGCAGAGCTTAGACCATACTACACTTAGGTTTTGTGAGCCCCCCGATAAGACGGGCTCCACCTTCTTTGTATCTTTTCAGTTTAAAAGCAGCAGGTTTCAGACGCGCTCTTTTCCTTACCAGGGTACCTAAGGGGACTGGAAGGTTTTTAATGAGGCGGCTTGCCAGCTATGTAAATATTATATGATCAATGAAATGAGGGAGGCACCTCTTAGAGAAAAAGAGAACTCTTTTCAATTCCTTTTTCTACATATGATCAGGGCCTTGGGGGCTTACTAACTAAAAAATTTGTAAGTTACAAACTCAAGACCCGGCAGAAACGCACAACTATTCTTGGTTTCTTGCCTGCTAGCTTGACGTTATTCTCACTTTATATATGACCAGATGCTAAAATCTGGCTTTCAATCTGACTATAAAGCCCATGGGGACTTAGCAGACCCTGCTTGCTCAGGAATTTTATGCACAGAAGTCATGAGAAAACCGGCTTTACAGAGAGCTAAAGAAACCAAAAGGGTCATAGAAACCGAAAAGACTTATAGATTTCACAAAAAACGGGTGTCATTAAAGAACAAGTTTTCGAACAAGCGCACGAAGGCGCATTACAGAGTAAGATAGAAATATTCGCATCTAACCTATTACAAGCCATGAAGGCCAATAAAATTGTTTCAGGAACAATTCGAGCCAAAAGATCCCACGCCTCTACAAGAGTCGGCATTTGGTACGTCCGGGCGATCTATGGGAGTGGAGGAGCCGGTGCAGATCCTTGCCCAGGGTCCTTCGTACCCCTAGTACCTTCGCCTGGTGGCTTCTGCAAAACGACTGAGGCCAAGGCCTCAAAGCCGTCAAGATCAGAAGGGCGAGAAGGAGCGGGTACATCAGGAGTTGAGCTCGAAGGGTTCGCACTTGTTGTGAAGGGCGTGAAGAGTTACGGTGCCTCCTCCACCGGCTTCCACAAGTTAATCGGCTCTGGCGGGACTTCGTTGACGGCGCGGTTACCTTCATCATATGCAGCCTGGAACTCGTCCAGCGCCAACCCATCAGCAATCTGACAAGCCGGACGCCGAACTGACTTCACGAGCTTCCCATATATCTTCGCGGTCTCCTGGCCATCAGGTTGAAACTCGGGGAAGCCCTTGGTTAGCTTGACCAGATCAAGGTTTGGATAATACGCCTTTGCCAGAGCTAGCGCGCGGATCGCACCCTTGCGGCAGGAAGACGCGTTCCATCGCTCCATTAGCACAGGCACCACAGAGGTGGCGGCAAGAAAGTCTGGAAGACCCGACGGACAAGTCCCAGCAGAAGAGGACATCTTGATCATTTCGGCACAGCCGAAGTAGAGCCGCCGGGTGACTCCATATATTGCTTGAATCTTGTCAACCCCCTTGATAGTCACTCCTTGAGCCGGACGTGACAAGAGGCGGAAGAAAGTAAGAATACTTGAGAAAACAAAGTAATGGAGCAAAGTAAAGAGGAGGAGAAAACTCACCGAATACAGCAACGGACAAGTTGTGGATGAACTTCTTTATCTTCTCCAGCTCGGAGACGACCTTCTGCAACTCAAGAGCTTTCACCTGGTTGGCGAGCTCTTGATCATGAACCTTCTTCCGCAAGGCCTCGTTATCATCTTGAAGCCGGGTTAACGTCTCCTCCTGCGCCTTCAGTCGCTCCTCGGCCTTTTCGCGGAGGCCGGTTTCCTACGCAAGTTGATGGCGCACCTCGCTGTTGCTTTTGGCACTTGCCTTCGAAAACTCCTACAGAGGGAAACAAAAATTCATCAAGATAGAGGCAAAAAGTGGAAGCAGCAAAGACGGCTTACAAGGCTAATATAGTATCTCAAAGAAGACCCGGAACATTGCAAGCAATAGTTCCGACTCTTGGGGACTACTCAGCAGAAACAAAAAGTTAAGGAGAGCCAACATGAATTTCAAGAAAGACCCGGAGCGTCGCAGGCTACTGCTCCGACTCTTGGGGAGTACTACAAAGAATCATCCATACTAGGAGACAGGTTCCCTATGATGCAAGTACTAAGCATTTATCTGAGTAAAAACTAAGCACTTGGGGACTACTAGTAGGGAACATACCTGGCAGCGAAAATGCAGATAGTTCCGCAGCTGTGATTCTTCTCTTCGAACCCTGGAGAGTCGTGCATGAATTTTCTGAAAAAGCTCTGGAAACTCCAAGGTGTTCAAGGGAACCTCATCCTCATCCTCAGAGTCCGAGTCTCCCGCTTCCTGAACTTGCCCTTTCCCCGCAGCACGAGCAGCAGGCCCCTCCTCTGCTTTAGCCTCCGGCTCCAGGACTTTCGTGATGGAAGAAGAAGGCGCACCAGGATCCTGGAAGCCGGTCCGGGTAATAGCGACGTCTGGCTCTTCCGGAATGATGGGAAGATCAGCCTTCGGAGGAGAAGAGGAGACGGGGTCAGGACGAACCGGGTCTACCGGCATCTCTGCTTGGGTCTCCTTGACCTCGGTCTCCGCAGGAGGAGTCGTCACAGTCTCGGGGGTCTCCTCGTGGCTGAGAACGGCTTGTGCTATGAAAGAAGATAACTTACATGAGTGATTGAGAATAAGCAGATCAAAACAAAGACATGGTGAGGAAATGTACCCCTTGTTGACGACAAAGTCAGAGGGGAGAGTCTCAGAGCCGGAACCTGAAGAGTAGGACATAGACCGGGATTTAGCAACCCGGATTTGGCCCGCCAGCGGATACCGAGCGGCGGGGGAAGTTTGATGAACGTTTCTTCTGCGAGGAGAAGGGTTGTTCAGGATACCTGAGGAGAGCTCTTCCGAGGAGGTAGATGAGCGGGTTTTTCGCCGCTTGGGCGCCGCCTCATCCTTGTCCTGCGTAGATGGACGAGTTTGAGAGCCGGAAGCTTCAAGATCGAGGAAACGAGAGCGTGGTATCAGGCGTACCGCGTTGCGGGCCCGCTTGGCTTGAGCCGGCGGGGAAGAAGGAGGCGCTGGGACTTTGATGGAGTCTTGGTCGCCTTGACCTGAAAGTTGGGGAATATAAGTGGAGGCATTGTCTTCGATATCGGCTTCCAAGAGATCCCGCAAAAGCCGGTCCACGGAATCAAGCTCACCTTCGCCCTCTGCGTCTCCTCCCCCCGAGTTCTGCGTCGACCCATCCTCTTGATCGGAGGGGGTGGGGGTTTCTTCGGCGGCCTTCCACCAGTCCTCGGTGGTCTAGGAGTAAATAAAAGACATTCATGGAAAAGCACAAGAGTATAGACAAGATACAAACAGAAAGGCAAAGAGACTGCAAGTTAAGTACCTTGGGAGCCGGGTTCTCAGAACAAAAGGGAAGGAGTCCATCGAGCGTTATCGCGGCGACGGACTCGGACAGCAGCTTCTTGGAAGCCCGGACAACTTCTTCATCCTCCGGCTCTTGAGAAGTGAACCGGAGAGGATCAGAGGGAACATTGGTGTAGTCACAAATGAGCTTGGGCCGGATGGACAGTGGCTTAATACACCACCCGACCCAGCATTTGACCAGATCGGTGCCTTTGAGGCCATGGGCCTTGAGAGCCCGGATTCTAGAAAGAATGGGAGCCAAGGTGGCGCGATCTCGGGCGTAAGAATTGACCGACTCTCCCAGCTCGAGGGGCTCAGAACAGAAACCCGGCAGCTTAGGTTGGCCTTTGGGAGAGGTGTCTTTGCAGTAAAAGAAGGTGGATTGCCATGCCCGGGGGTGGCTGTTAAGCTTCAAAGCCGGAAAAAGGGAGTCCCGGCGCCGCTGGATAGCGACTCCTCCACAGATGTTAAGAGGAAGAGTGGCAGAGGAGAGCTGTGGATTGCAATAGAAGAACTCGAGAAAAAGATCAACGGTGGGTTCCATTTGAAGATAATCTTCGCACAGAACAGTAAATTTCGAGATAGAGAGAATTGAGTTTGGGGACAAGTCTTGAGGCCGAAGACCATAATAAGAGAGAAGAGATCGGAAGAAGAGGGAACCCGGAGGTTTAAAGCCGCGGTTGAGGTGATCGGCGAACACGATTACCTCGTTCTCCCGGGGAGCCGGCACGACCTCGTCACGAGGAGCGCGCCATTGGATGACGTCTTGGGCTTGGAGCTCGCCGGAGTTGACCAAGTCCTGTAGTCTTGCACTAGAGATGGAGGAGCCCGTCCAGTTCCCAGATGGGGCCGCTGCGGCGGCGGTGCCGGAGGCAGAGGCACCGGCGGCGGCCATGGCCTTCTTGAGGTTCGCCTTGACTGCAGCGGCTGCGGCGGCGGCGGCCGGGCCTTTGCTTGAGGTCTTCTTGCCCATGGTGACGAAGAGTTAGATCTAGATCTGAGATAGAGAAGAAAGAGGAAATGGCGGCGAAGATGGATCCGGCGCGGTGGCGGAGGCGACCGGAGAAAGAACGACGGCGCTAGAGCTCGGTGAGGTTGCAGAGCTCGCGCTGGAGGAGGAAGATGAAGTGGAGGCGCACGGGGGGAAATGGTAGCTTTCCTCCCGTCCGCACTTATTTATAGCCCTAGTGGGGGGTGACCTAGGGGCAAGACAGGGAAAAGCCAAGATAATGATGGGCGGGGGAATAATATCTGAGATGTCAGATACTCCAACTGACAGGATCTTGGGTTCCCGAGGTAGCTGTCCGGCTCCTCGATTCTCGCGGAGGGATAAGTATTAAAGATGTCATTGACTGAGGAAGTTGACCGTTATCCTCGGGAAAGATCAAAAGAGATTGAAAATCGCTAAGTTTGGAAGCGAAAGTCGGCAAGAAGTGGCCGGGTTATGAACGGGCCGCCAGCAAGAGCCGGCCAAACTGACACCCATGTGCCTGTTTGTTTAATAAGTTGTTTATTGTTTTTCAGATGATAACCCGGACAAAAGGAATTACGGCTTCCCCTAGATTGTGCCCAAGAGTGCTAAGGTGAAGCAAGTCGATTCTGGTGTCCAAGTTATCCTGTGGGCTACTGTTGGGGGGATCATAACCCGGTAGGCCCACCGACCTAGAACACAAGCCGGCCTGGTAAGAACCTGGGCCGGGTCAAGCATGAAGATATGGGCTGGGTCCCACGTAAGCCGGTGTGCGACGTGTGCCTTGGCCCACAAGTTAAGAGGGATCCAGAAGGCTGGAGACCAAGTACAAGACGGAGCCCTGATAAGGAAGGCGAAGACTTAGAGGGCTTAGAGTAGAGTCCGGGTACGATGGTAACCCGGATCCCGCCTTGTGCCTCCAGTGAGACCCACCACCTATATAAGGGGGTCTCCTGGTTCCTAGAGGGTTAAGCTTTCACCAGATCGCAAATACCACCACTGTAATCTTGAGACCCGGAAGCCAAGGCGCCGAGTCCTCGAAACCCCATATCAATAAAGCAAAGCAGGAGTAGGTCTTTACCTCACGAAGAGGGGCCGAACCTGGGTAAACCCTTGTTTCCCCACGCCACACTAGACAAGCTCCCGATGTCAGAAGTCGCTATGTCCCCATACTCAAGTTTTCACCCGGAAACATCTGTCGTGACAATCCCACGATTAAATAGAGACATGAACCCACGATCGAGCATAAATACCCCCTCTTGGAGTCACAAGCATTTACTTGGCCAGAGCAACTACTAGTAACGGAGAGCATACAAGATCATAAACAACACACAACATGATATATTATGAAGCAATGACAAAGTATTCAATATTCATCGGATCCCAGCAAACACAACATGTAGCATTACATAAAGATGATTTTGATCATGATAGGCAGCTCACAAGATCTAAACATGACGGCACAAAAGGAGAAGACAACCATCTAGCTACTACTATGGACCCGTAGTCCAAGGATGAACTACTCACGCATCAGTCCGGAGGCGGGCATGGTGATGTAGAGCCCTCCGGTGATGATTCCCCTCTCCGGCAGGGTGCCGGGAGCAGGTTCTGAACCCTCCCGAACTAGGGTTGACGAAGGCGGCGGCTCCGTGAGGAAAAGTGGAAAAGTGCTCGGGGTGTTGGCCTTAGGTTTTCGGAGGGATTAAATAGGCGAAGGGGCGAAGGCGGTGGAGCCCCGAGGGCCCCACCTCAGGTCCTGGCGCGGCCAGAGGGCCTGCCACGCCACCCCTTGAGGTGGGCGCCTCGGTGCCCGTCTCCTTTTCCCCCTCGGACTTCTGGAACGTGTCTGGAATTCTAAGATCTTCGGCATAAAAATTGTCCAATTCCGAGAATATTTCCTTAAGTGGATTTCTGAATCCAAAAACAGCAGAAAACAGGGAACTGGCACTGTGGCATCTTGTCAATAGGTTAGTTCCAGAAAATGCATAAAACAATATAAAATGTGTATAAAACATGTAGACAATTGGTATAATATAAGCATGAAACAACATCAATGATTCAAGTGACACAGTTTAATGATCTACAAGATTATGTATCATTTAGTTATACCATCTACCACATTTAACATTTTCTATTCCTAACCAAACACCAATCAACTTATTTAAACATAAACTCTCTAAGTATTTAACAATGAAGCAAGAGAGTATAACATATGAGAACTAACAGCTCTAACAAGAGATGCATGAAAAACAAGAGCTGAAAGTATTGCAGTAGCTATAGAAGAATACTCAACAAATATAAGTAAAGAATAGGAGTATTCAAATGAAAAAGCGGAGCGTGTCTCTCTCCCACACAAGAATGCTAGGATCCATTTTATTCAGAAAACAAAAATAACAAAAGCAAAAACAAAAACAAACAGACGCTCCAAGTAAAGCACATAAGATGTGGCCGAATTAAAATATAGTTTCACTAGAGATAACCTGATAAGTTGTTGATGAAGAAGGTGATGCCTTGGGCATCCCCAAGTTTTGATGCTTGAGTCTTCTTGAAATATGCTTGGGTGACCCACGGGGGCATCCCCAAACTTAGGCTCTTTCATCTTCTTGATCACATCATATTATCCTTCTCTCTTGATCCTTGAAAACTTCCTCCACACCAAACTCAAAGTAGACTTCATTAGAGGGTTAGTGCATAATAAAAAATTCTTATATTCTGTATGAACACAATTGCTACCAATGCTACTGGAGATTAGCTACAGCCACTGATACTTTATGGAACAAAAAGATCCATCCAAATACAGCAAAAGAATCAATGCAAAATAAATGGCAGAATCTGTCAAAAACAGAACAGCCCATAAATACGAATTTGTTCGAGGCACTTAACTTGCTCAAATCAGAAAACTCAAAACTAATGAAAGTTGCATATATATCAGAGGAGTACGCACACAAAATCCCAGGTCATTTTCATTTTTCTGTGAATTCTTACGAATTTAACGGTGGACAGCAGAAAACTGTTCCTGCGCAGGAATCCAAATCTAACATCAACTTTCTACTAGAGAGTTAACTTGGCACAACAATGCAATAAAATAAAGATACAAAGGAATTGCTACAGAGGTAGGCATGTTCCTTGACTCAAGAAAATAAAATAACAGAAATAAAAAAGGTGGGTTGTCTCCCATAAGCGCTTTTGTTTAACGCCTTTGAGCTAGGCACATGAAAGCAAAACTCAAGTGTTTCCAAGAGAAGAAGCATCCAAATCAATAATTTCATCCAACACATGGTTTGTTGTAATAGGTGCTTTAGGTATCCATGAAGGTGTCATATTATGTAAATCACTACCATCATTTTTAGGCATACTAGGGGGTTTCAGTTTGGGAATATAGATGAACTTTTGCTCCCTCCCCACAAAAGCTTTCTCTTTCTTAGTTTTAATTGAGGAAAAAGTTGAACTTAAAGTTTCCATAGCCTCTTCTAATCCATCAATTCTATGATTATGAGTATCAAGGGTGTTACTAGTTTCTAAAGCAGTGATTCTTTCATTAATATCCTCTATTGATCCATTACTCTTACTAGCATTATCAAGAAAAAATTTCTCCATAGAATCCAACCTTTTAATAACATCTTCCAGAGTGATCTCAGTTTTAATTTCTTTAGTAGGTGGTGGTGATCCTACCAAACTCTCAATTAAATTGCAGGCCTCCAAAGCAGAAGTACCAAGAAAATTACCCCCCGTGAGAGTGTCAGAACATACCTATACCAACTAGAAATACCAACATAAAAATTTCTAAGAAGGATTAAAGTGGAATGTTTTTTAGTGCATTTTTTATGAGCATCATTTATCCTATACCATGCATCTTTCAAACTTTCTCCTCCTTGTTGCCTAAACGAACGTACTTCAACTTCAGGACTTCCCATTTTAGCAATATTAAGGCAAAACCGAAATAAAAATAACAATGCAAATAACTAATTCTTTTTTGTATTTTTGATAATAAGAAGCAAACAAGATAATAGCAAAGTAAATAAAATGCAAGTAACTAATTTTTTTGTGTTTTTGATATTAAGCAAACTAGACAATAATAAAGTAAATAAAATGCAAGACAAAAACAAAGTAAAGAGATTGGGAAGTGAGAGACTCCCCTTGCAGATGTGCTTCAGCTCCCCGGCAACGGCGCCAGAAATTCTTGATGCACTCACGGTGTAGTTGGAAAACCCCAAGAGGAAGGTGTGAAGTAGTGCAGCAGCAAATTTCCCTCAGTTGTGAAACCAAGGTTATCGAACCAGTAGGAGATGAAGAACACGTCTGAAGGTCTCCCCCTTGCAATGGCGCCAACAATTGCTTGGTGGAGGTGGAACCTGCACAACACAATCAAGAAACTTTGCCCCAACTCAACAGTGAGGTTGTCAATCTCACCGGCTTGCTGTAACAAAGAGATTAACCGTATGGTGTGGAAAATGATGTTTGTTTGCAGAGAATGAAAGTAACAGTTTGCAGTTCGTTGTATTATCAGTTTAAAGAAAAGGACCGGTGTCCACAGTTCACTAGTGGTGTCTCTCTATAATAATAATAATAGCATACATGCGGGTAAACAAATTACAGCTGGGCAATTGATAGAATAAAGAGCTGCATAATGATGCATATACTAATGACATGATGTCTAGTGTGAGATTCATTTGGGCATTACAACAATATACATAGACCGTTCCAACCGCATCTATGACTAATAATCCACCTTCCGGTTAGCGTCCGCACCCCTTTCAGTATTAAGTTGTAAGCAAACGATTATTGCATTAGGCAAAGTGTGTAATGTAAGTAATAGCATTATCCTTATACAAAGTACTACAGTTTTATCCCCAGTAGCAACAGTACATCTACAACCTTAGAGCTTTCTGTCACTGCCCCAGATTAAATAGAGACATGAACCGACTATCGAGCATAAATAACCCCTCTTGGAGTCACAAGCATTTACTTGGCCAGAGCAACTACTAGCAACGGAGAGCATGCAAGATCATAAACAACACACAACATGATATATTATGAAGCAATGACAAAGTATTCAATATTCATCGGATCCCAGCAAACACAACATGTAGCATTACATAAAGATGATTTTGATCATGATAGGCAGCTCACAAGATCTAAACATGACGGCACAACAGGAGAAGACAACCATCTAGCTACTGCTATGTACCCGTAGTCCAAGGATGAACTACTCACGCATCAGTCCGGAGGCGGGCATGGTGATGTAGAGCCCTCCGGTGATCATTCCCCTCTCCGGCAGGGTGCCGGGAGCAGGTTCTGAACCCTCCCGAACTAGGGTTGATGACGGCGGCGGCTCCGTGAGGAAAAGTGGAAAAGTGTTCGGGGTGTTGGCCTTAGGTTTTCGGGGGGATTAAATAGGCGAAGGGGCGAAGGCGGTGGAGACCCGAGGGCCCCACCTCAGGTCCTCGCGCGGCCAGAGGGCCTGCCGCGCCACCCCTTGAGGTGGGCGCCTCGGTGCCCGTCTCCTTTTCTCCCTCGGACTTCTGGAACGTGTCTGGAATTCTAAGATCTTCGGTATAAAAATTGTCCAATTCCGAGAATATTTCCTTAAGTGGATTTCCGAAACCAAAAACAGCAGAAAACAGGGAACTGGCACTGTGGCATCTTGTCAATAGGTTAGTTCCAGAAAATGCATAAAACAATATAAAATGTGTATAAAACACGTAGGCAATTGGTATAATATAAGCATGGAACATAAGAAATTATAGATACGTTTGAGACGTATCACTCCTCCGCTCCGGCGGCTTTGCCAGCCGGAGTCGTGGGAGGAGAGGGTGCCCGACTCCTCTGTATCTAGTAGTTGTAGGGTTTCTTTGCCTGTTTTGGCGTTCCGGCGTTATGCCGTTGAGAGTGGCTACTCCGTTGTGGCGCGACAGTGTCTGGCGGCCGGGCTTTGTCCTCTGCATCTTCTCGTGGTGGGAGTTGATGATGAGGATGGTGGCCGGTGTCGCTGTCCTCAATAAGTGCAGCGGCGCTCAGATCTGGAGCCCTTCTTCTTCTTCTGGCTACCTTGGTGGTGGATGGAGGCGAGGGAGGGGTGGATCTGTGACCCTGGTGGCTGATCTGGTCGGAGCAGCACGCGGCTTCGACCTCCGCCTGCTGTGGTTCCGCGTCTGGGCTCTGTCTTGGAGGCTTGGTGGTGGCGACCATGCCATGCCGGCCTTCTTCAATAAGCGCGTTCGGGGAGTTGTTCTTGCGTTCGAGCGCGAAGCAAGGGCTCGGCGGTGGTGCGTCTTCGGCGGGCCTCCAAGGTGGAGGCCAAAGCAGAGGATATCTGAAGCTAACTCCATCAAGCGCTGTGGTCTTCCTCTTCCTGGTAGTTTTCGATTCTTTCCCTTCTTCCTGTCCGGCCGTGGTGGCAAGGGAGATGAAGCTTTGAGTCTTGAGTCTGCTGGGCGGAGTGGCATGTTGCTGCTATTTCCTTGTGCGTACTACATGGTGGCGATGAATGCCTCCATGATCTTTGGCAGATGTGGCGGCTTCTGTGCTTCTTCTGTTTCGGAGGATCTTCTGGCCCTCTCCCGGAGCTCGACGGCGCGTCGTTGCCAAGTGGTTCCTCCCCGGCAATCTCGTGCTGGCCGGCGGCAGCGGTGCTTCACCGAAGGAGAGACGGCAAGCTTTACACTCTCGGATTTCGGTGCTTCCGGCGCCTAGAGATCGTCGGTGAACTGTGGTGGTGTTACCTCTGTACTTGGTTGTAATTTTACTTTTTGTGCCAGGGGCCTGTGTTTGTAAGTCCAGAGGCCTTATCTTCAAATTCTTTGTTCATTAGGGCAAGTGTTGTAAAACAGCCTCTGTGTTATCTGTACGTTACCTGTACGGCCAAGTGTTGATGAATATTAGCATCTGAGGGGTCCACGTGGCCCCACCCCTTGTTCAAAAAAAAAAGATGGAGAGAGGCTATAAGAGGGGACCACGGCTTTGGAATTGGTTTTTTAGGATTTTCCTCTTGGATTTTGAAATTCGTTCCATGTATAGGGGACCCGAGGACAAAGGGTTAGGTTGATCTTAAGTTCTTAAGCCAGATCAAACTACTATTATAGAGAAGTTTAACCATGTTTCCAAGAGAATGTTTCTTTACTAAGGACATGAATGTGGCTAATTCGTTAGAAAGTAAGGTGGACACTTCCATTATTCCTATGTAAGGTGTCTTTAGTTTGGAAGTAACAAGATCGGTGAGCGGTCTGGCTAGGTTATAGCATGTCATGTCTCCTCAGAAATCATCTCAGCCGTCTCTCTTTGACTCTTTGTACTTCTCAAAACAGAAAAATTTACAATGGTCAAGAAAAGTCTCTATCCGGCTCTCAATTCATGATTTTTTTAGGAACTCTGATAACGATCACCCCGACCCACTCCGGATCGGCCGGTAGACCCAAAACCTAATCCAAAAACTCTCTTCCGCAAGTTAAGCACAATGCATATGTTGGAAATAAAAATTACGTTCACAATTAGATTTAAGAAAACCCGATTAGTTTTAAGAAAACTGTATGCAACAAATCGGTTAAACTTTTTTTTGCGAATAAGACCCTGGTACTAAAAGAAATACCGAATAGTACAAAACACCTCAACATTAAACTTAACAAAGGCATCGTATACCGTTTGTTCGGCCAAACCACATTTAGTTTATCATGCACGGTCGAGTTTTTATTATCGTGTGCAATCTCACATCCCCACACGGTTCAAACTGGTGCACACGGTTTATGCTTTAAAGAATGTGCAATTGTATGCATCACCCATAGTTTCTTTTATCCGTGTGCGATTATGGAGATACTGGTAGTAATAACACTAACTTTGTTTTTTCCCTAAAAACCACTAGCTTTGTTTTGAATCCGGCTAACTAAGTATTATGGTGGTTCCTATATTCCGGGGACTTGATCGTAATGACCTATAGTTTTCTGATGATACAATAACTATTTTCTAAAAAAAATATTTCCTTCCGAGTTCCTAGCTACTCCCTCCGTTACTTGATACAAGGTGTCTAAGGTTTTTAGAAAAATTTCAAAATATAAGGTGTATTGCGATTTATAGGCAATTTTATTCATCAAAAAACAAGTCAAAATGTGGAACGGAGGAATTTGACCTATTGTTTTCAATTTGTAACTATTAGAAATTCTTCTCTCTCGATTTTTGTTTAAACAAAATGAGTGCACCTTATGTAAAATACAGGCGTCTTAATATCCGTGCCAAAACCTTATACACCTTATATTATGGAACGGAGGGAGTACTTTTTTTAGAGGAACGGACGAAGCTTTATTAATCAACACTCTAAACGTTTACAGGAATTCCCAACTCAGTTGGAGGATTAATCAAGCAAACATGTCTACCAAAATCTAATGAGGTTGTAGCTCTTCCTAGACGGTGTGCATCGCCATTCACTTTGCGCCGTTCATCGCCATTGACGTCCTGGAACTGAGATTTTCTTGCTAAGATTTCCTTGATGATCATGCAATGGGGTTCTCGGCTTTCACTTCTATGGTTTTTCTTGACAACCGAAAGACAGTCTGAGGAAATCTGGAACCTGTTAAGATGCATGTCCGCTGCCAGCGACATGGCTTCAGCACACGCCATCGCCTCCAAAGTCTCAGGTTCTGTGATGCCCTCGACCAAGACTGACGAAGCTCCCAGAACTTCCCTTGGTCGTCTCTGCATACTGCACTAAACGAACCCTTGTTCAACGTCTTTGCCACAGCTCCATCAACGTTAATATTCAGCTTTCCTATGGGTGGTAGCTGACACTTGGTCTCAGTGCTGCTGGTTGTGTCCTGTGTGTCCTGCCCTTTGCTCATAAACTTCAGATCATCCAAATATCCGACGATGAAGGTGGATAGAGGGGACCAATGTATTGCTGAAATATTGTCCAAATAATGAGTGGGCTTTTGGCCCATTTAGCAATTCCAGAAAAATACTAAAGGCCCATCCAGTCATGGCAAGTGATGAGAGTTTAGTCCCGTACTGTTAGTTTAGTAAGATGTACATCAGCTTATATACTGAGCCATTCTCCTACTAGTATGTCGTGTCTCAAAAAACGGACACCGGAGATGCAAGGCACTCCCTTTGTAGATTCGGTAGGGACGCGAATGAGGCTGGAAATGTCTCCCGGGGGACGATCGTCGGCAAGCTCTTCACTCACTTTCTGATCTCGACGTGGTAGGCAAACAAGGAATGCACACAGCGATCTACCAAGGTTCAGGCCGCCCGAATGCTAACAGATGTACTCCTGCATGTCTGGATTGATGGATGAATCATGGTGCGGCTACAATAGTGTTCTCCGGCGAGGTACCCGGCAGGGTACTCGGCTAGATGAAGAGGAAGGACAGATTCTTACCCGGAGGAGATCACCTTCCTTCTCTTCTCGACCTAGCCTAGCTCTGTGGTTGTCTTCTACCTTGGGATCGCCGATGAGCTTGTGTCCTTCCAACCTTCCGCTCCTCCATGCCTTGATCCTCCTTTTATAGGGAAAGGGGATGCCACACAGGTCATGCGAGGAGCGTGAGGGGTTTTGGCGGGAGGCAACCCCTCTCCGTGGTGGAGACGGCAACGTGGCCTCTTCTCCTCCAAGTATCGGTCACCGGGTTGCTGAGATCCTCTGGCGCCTTTGGGGACAGCCGGGACAGGGGCTGACGGCGCGCAGGCGGTGTCCCCTGCCTGCGCCTTGCTTCCCAAGCCTTCTGGGGGCTTCTACCATCCTATGGAAGATGGTAGAAGCCTTATCTTCGTCTTGTATGGACTGGTACCCGAGAGGGAGCCCGGCCCCGCCTGGGACTCGCGCTCTCTTGGTCTTCGGCTCCATCCGGGGCACAGGGGACCTGGGGGTCCTGAGTACCCGGAAGGTCTTGCTTGGCGTGGGTGCGCCCGCCAAGTCTTGCGATGAGTGTTGGTCTTGTCCATCTTTGGTTTGCGCCCACAGGCGGCGGGCCCACTTAGGCAGTCCTAGGGGAACCCCATGTTCCACTGCTGCGACAGTAGCCCCCTGGCATGGGCCCGGCGTCTTCGGTCTTCTGAGGCTGCCGGGGCTATGACCAAAAAGAGAGTCAAAGTGGGTCCCGACGCCTGGTCATCTTGCAATGCTTGGTGGGGCCCGCCGGGCTGAGGTAGATGCGAGCCCCCGAGCTTCGTTGACTGAGTCGTGCCGCACGTTCTGATTTCTGCGGGCCTCGGACGCGGTCGTGCATCCAACGGTAGGGTCGCGCTGAAGTATGCACGTCTCCTCGATCCCCGCGCCCATCAGAGTAATGGGGCCGTGACGTGACACGTGGGATGTCTCCTTAGCTATCCGTCGGAGGCTGGATTGCCTTTACCGACTCATTTCGCCAGAATCCCCTGCTCTCAGTCCTCCTCTCCACCCTCTGCTCCTGTGCCGCCGCCGTAGATCCGATGGTTCGCACTAAGAACGCCGGTCAGAAGAAGCCGAAAGGCGCCGCCGAGATTGTCCGGGTGCCGTCCTCCCCCAGATCCTTGAGGCGGCAAAAGAGGGCCGATCGCAACGCCCTCCAGGCGGAACTTCGCCGGGGGAAAGCTCTGTTTGCCAGCAAGTATGCCGGCAACGTCGAGAAGATGCAGGCCGCCTCGCACATGGGAGTTGTGGCGTCCGATGCGGTGGGAGATATCCCCGCCCGAGTGGCGAAGAACGTCTTCCCCCCTTCCGATTTGCGGCCGCCCGAGCAGATCCCCATCTTCGGCATCTTCATGTTTATGGGGGTCGTGCCGCCTTTCTCTGATTTCCTCCTGGAGATCTTGAAGACCTACGAGTTGAAGCTCATGCACCTGTCGCTGGGGGCAGTCTTGGACTTGGCAGTCTTCGCCCACTTCTGCAAGGCGTTTGTGGGGGTGATGCCATTCGTGGCCTTGTTCCGCCATTTATTCTACCCCCACAATGGGAAGTTTAGGTGGCTGGGAGGCGGCATCACGTTCTGCCTCCGTACGAAGCTCAAGGCGTCGTACCCCCAGATGAACATCAAGTCCAAGTGGGAGGAATGGCGGGACCGGTGGTTCTTGGTGAAGATCCCCGAAGCAAAGCCCCAGTGGGAGGAGCCGACGGAACTTCCAGAGAAGCTGGACTCCTGGGGCTACTTCGGTGGCCAGGATAGTGGCTTCTCGAAGATGGTGGTGCGCTTCGAGCTTCTCAGCGGTAAAGGGGTGACGGGCGCCGACGTCGCCGCTCACTTTCTCCGCCACCGGATAGCCCCACTGCAGCGGAGGTTGCACCCGTCGTGGGACTTTCGGGGACTCCAAGATCCATCTCGCCCGAGGAGTGCGAACATGTCTGAAGATCCATCTCCAAAATCCCGGGAGCTCGTCGTCGCTCTCTCAGCCAGAACCGTCGGGCTCTTCCGGGGAGATGTCCCCTTGCGCCAAACCGGACGCCTGCAAGCCGTCACCAAGAGGAGGATCAATCATCGTCGTACCCCGCAGACCATACTCATTGCACTGAGGCATGGAGATTTTGATCTCATCAGCAACAAGGTCCTCGAACAGGGGCAGAACGCCACTCGGAAGGGCAATCGACGCTAGAGGTGGAAGCACTCCCAAGATCTTCCTCCAACTGGGCTCCGAGACTCGGAACCCCTGCACGAAATCGCTGCACCCCACCTGGTGGATCTCCCAAACTGGGCGGTCCCTGTGCTGCAACGGAGCAATCCCTCTGCGGAGGGAATCCGCCGCGATCGCAGCACACGTCACGCCTTTCTCTCGAAGGAAGGCCAGTCTGGCAACTGCCGTAGACAAGGCTCCGTCTTCAGGGCTCAGCTTTTTGGAGTGTGCCAGGCGTTGCGCCGGGTAACCCAGAGTCGCCAGGTGAACATCCGCCGCCTGCGCCCGGATGGAGTACCATTCCCTCCTGCATTCCCCGGTAGGACCCGTCGTGATCATCTCCGGGTACTGATTTTCGAAGCCATCTCGGAGGCGGAAGGTCACGCCCCCAGCAATCCACTTGGACCTGCCCAGGCGTGGGACGAAGAAATTCCGGAACAGGGCCACGAAAGGCCTGACCCCCACGAACGCCTCGCAGGCGTAAGCAAAGACGGCGAGGATCCGCACCGCGTTGGGGTGCAGATGCAACATTGCCAGGCCGTACGCCTCCTACACAACCAAGAAGAACTTGGAGAATGGTGGGAGAAGTCCCATGGTCGAGAAGGTGTGGAAGGTGGCCACCCCGTCGACATACTCTCCTCCGTCCCCGGGGTACACCACCACTTCCGCTCCACGGAAGCACGAGGCCAAGGTATGACGGACGCCCTCCATGGCCACCTCGTCGGAGAACTTGCTCGGAGACAGCAGCGCCTTGGTCACCCTTGGTGAAGCCGCCGCCGCCTGATTTGTCCTGGCCAACTTCTTCGGCACCACTCACCGAGCCTTCCTTGGAGCCATCGGAGTACGGCGGAGCGGATCTGGCTTCACGGCAAAGGAGGCGAGAGGGGCGAGCGTTGGATTCAGTGGAGAGTGGAGAAGATTTGGAGGCAATGGCTTTGGGGGAGAATGGCAAAGGTAAGAAGGCGGCCGCTCCGGAACCGCTAAGTCAAGGCTAGAAGTCGACCCCACGCGTCACGTCGTGGCCCCATTACTCCGACGGGCGCGGGGATCGAGGGGTCGTGCAGACTTCGGCGCGACCCGACCATTGGATGCACGACTGCGTCTGAGGCCCGCACGGATCGTAATGTGCGCCACGACGCGGTCAACGAGACTTGGGGGCTCGCATCAACCTCAACCTGGCGGGCCCCACCAAGCAGCAGAAAGACGCCCAGGCGCCGAACCCAGTTTGACTTCTTTGGTCATAGCCCCGGCAGCCTCAGAAGACCGAAGCCGCCGGGACCATGCCCGGGGGCTACTGTCGCAGCAGTGGAACATGGGGTTCCCCTAGCGCTGCCGAAGTGGGTCCACCGCCTGTGGGCCCACCAGGAAGACGAACAAGGCCAAGGCTCGGCGCAAGGACTGGCGGGCGCACCCGCGCCAAGCGAGACCTCCCGGGTATGCAGGAACCCCGGGCCTCCTGTACCCCAGAGGGAACCGAAGACCACGAGAGCGCGAGTCCCCGGCGGGGCCGGGATCCCTCTCGGGTACTGTAAGGACCCCTTCAGACTACTAGTCCAAGATGTCCACGTTATTTAAACAGATCATGATCCCAATGATCAGTGCATCGCGATCACATAACCAACTGGTATACAAAGTTATATCATTCAAACGTACATACAAGTCTGATGACCCACAAGAATAGGGGGTGTATCGTAGTACTTTTGATAAATAAGAGTGTCGAACCAAACGAGGAGCAGAAGGTGCTGACAAGCAGTTTTGATGAGGATTTCACTGTAAACACTAGCAGACAAGTTTTTAGGAGTTTTTAATAATGCAGATAAATAAAATGCGAGTAAATAGAGCGCGGCAATAATAATTGCAGCGAGTGGCCCAATCCTTTTTAGAGCAAAGGACAAGCCGGTTTGTTTACTTATGATGACCAAACATTCCTGAGGACACACGGGATTTATGTCTAGTGCTTTCGCTTCATATAGATGATTAATCTTTAGTGTTTCGATAAGTGTTGTGTGGGTGAACCTATGCTAATGCACCGCCCTTCCTAGGACTAATACATACTTGTGATTATACCCCTTGCAAGCATCCGCAAATACAAGAAAGTAATTAAGATAAATCTAACCACAGCCTTAAACTCTGAGATCCTACCATCCCTCATGCATCGAGATACCAATGGGGGTTTAGGTTTCTGTCACTCCGGCAACCCCACAATTAATATTCGAATACACAATGCATTCCCCTAGGCCCATAATGGTGAAGTGTCATGTAGTCGACGTTCACATGACACCACTAGAAGAAGAGCACCACAACTTAAATATCAAACCATTAAATATTACTCAACATAGTTCACTACTAACATCTAGACTTCTCCCATGTCCTCAAGAACTAAACGAACTACTCACAACACATCATGTGGATCATGATCAGAGATGATATAATGATGGGTAACAATCTGAACATAAACCTTAATTCAACGGTTCCACCCAATAGCATCAATAACAATAGTAATCAACACCGGGAGAGTTTCCCCTATCAAATGCACGAGATTCAGCCCTAGATGTTACAGCGGGAACGGAGTGGAATGATGGAGATGACGGTGTCGGCGGTGGAGATGATGGTGATGATGATCCCGATGAAGTGCAGCTCGATGACGGTGACGATGGCGACGATTTCCCACCTCCGGGAAGGGATTTCCCCGGCAGATTTTCAGCTTGCCGGAGAGCTTTTCTCTCTCGGTGGTTTCCGCCTCGTGGAGGCGGCGGCTCTGTTTCTCCGTAATCCCCCTGGTCTTAGGTTTTCGGGGGCTTCAAGTACGCGAAAGGGCATCGCCAGAGGTGGGCCAGGGCGGCGCCATCAGGTGCTGGCGCGGCAGCATTGGGAGCCGCGCCAGGACCTGAGGTGGGCCCCCTGTGGCCCATCTGGTCCCCCCCTTTTGGCTCCCTTCGTCATCTGGAAAAATAGGACTTTGGGTATTCTTCATTTTGTTTTCTGAGCTTTGCAAATAATGTATCTTGATGGTGCTTTTTCCAGCAGAATTCAGACTCCGGTGATCCATCCTCCAACAATCATCAAACATGCAAAATAGATGAAATAACATAAGTATCATCTCTAAATATGAAATATATCAATGAATAACAGGAAATTATGATATAAAATAGTGATGCAAAATGGACGTATCAACTCCCCCCAAGCTTAGACCTCGCGTGTCCCCAAGCGAAAGCTGAACTCAGTAAACATGACCTCAGGTTTATGGAGTGAAGTGTCGATAAAGAATATACGGACAAGAAGCATCACATCTATTAATACACAAGTCATCTGAGATAATAACTCCATTCATATAACTCAACTTGTAACAAGTAAAGGCAAATCACAATAAGGTGCATACAGAAAACCATAGTTGGTGTTGGCAAACTTCGTTCTTGGTCAGAGAACAATGAACATATTGAGCTTACTCTACAAAACGGCCCTCTTAAGTAGTTGCTAACTCCCAAGGTCATATTTATTAGATAACAACAATGTGTTAAACAAGGAGGAATAAAAGACATGATTAAAAATACAAATGTATAAATGGTTGAATCACAATCAACTCAAATGCTTGCTTAAGATAGAAGGAGATAGGTTTACTGACTCAACATAAAGTAAAAGATAGGCCCTTCGCAGAGGGAAGTAGAGATACAAGCATGTGCTAGAGATTTTAGTTTTATAGGTTTTGAAATCATATAGAGAGCATCAAAGTAAGTTTTTGAGGGGTGTTTGTCGTTGCCAACGAATGGTAATAGAGTTCTTGTTATCTTCCATACTAAGCAAGTTGAGAGCGGTTCCGATTATTTAGTAACAAGCATTTATAATATTAATTTATATAACTTGACACTCCTCCCAACCTTTTCTTTCACAAGCCATGGCTAACCGAATCCTCGGGTGCCCACCAATCAATCTCCATCCATGGAGGAGTGTCTATTTTTAACTTTCTCAACATTTTTTATATTATAGTGGTCTAACCAGCTCTTTGCAATATTAGTGACGAGCAGATGGAGCATGCAAGTCAAGGGTTACTTAATTAGCATGGAAGATAACAAACTCAACTATTATTTCCTCATGAGCTAATAAACATTGACACAAATAAAGGATAGTAGTTTTGAATAAAGGTAGCACATGAAGTATTTACTTGGAGTGGCGCAAAATACCACATAGTAGGTAGGTATGGTGGACACAAGTGACAAGGGTTTGGCTAAAGGTTTGGATGTATGAGAAGCATTCCCTCTCGATACGGGTCTTTGGCTAGCAAGGTTGGGTAGCAAGCATAAGAGTTGAAGGATACATGTAGTAAAGAACAATCATGCAATTCCTACTTGAAAGCACAAACAATTTTAAATTGTGAATACTAAACTTATTAACTACAAGTGAGAAAGATCATTGAACAATATGTCTACATGTAGTTCCTTTTTCTCCCAAGTCTCAAAGTATTGTAGCTACTGACCAATGCTAAGTTTGCCAAAACCAAAAGATTTACTATATGTTACC
Organism: Poa annua; assembly: GCA_026929855.1. Classification (NCBI taxonomy): domain Eukaryota; kingdom Viridiplantae; phylum Streptophyta; class Magnoliopsida; order Poales; family Poaceae; genus Poa; species Poa annua. Next base: position 63,274,062 of record CM049434.1, read on the forward strand.
AAAGTGATGCAAATACTAATAACAAGATCAATCATATATGATAGAAATTGCAACTAAAATAAGGTGTGCAGAAAGTAAATGATAACACTTCTCATTAATATTCCATAACGGCAACTCACACCAAGGGATACATAGATAGATAACCAACTAAAAGAGAGATACTTCCACATTGCAAACCATCATATAAGATAACTTCCCTACTCATGATATGACACTACTAAAAGGTAAAAGATAAAAGATAATGGTGTGATACCGCGGCACTCCCCCCAAGCTTGGAACAAGCCAAGGGAGATGCCAATACCGATGATGAATTACTCCTTAGGTGGTGATGGAGGGACGACTCGGAGTGGAGTAAGAAAACGCTCCAACATCTTGCGAAGCCTGTTGTTCTCCTCTTGAAGTATTTCCACTTCCATCCTCAGGACTCGGTACTGATCGCAAAACTGATATGTGACTCGGAGAGCATCTGCCATATCTGGAAAGGAGCTAAGATCCGGAACAGGTGGTATTTCCCCCTGCATGTTATGAGAAAAAGCACGTTGGGCGTTAATTGATCCCACAAAGGTGGGCTTGCTAGTCCCCGTCCTTGAGAGATCTCTTTTGGTCGACTGCCTCTCCTTCACTTCCTCCATGACGCTTTCGTCCATGTCCTTGCGCCTAGCCTTCACCGTATCATCGTCCGCCCATCCAACAAAAGACCCTTGATCAAGATCTTGAAGGAGTTCGCGTCGGCGACGAAGCGAGTAGTCTTCAGAACAAGATCCCTGAGACGACATCTGGACAGAAACAGCTCGAAACAAAAACAGGTCGAAAACATGATATACAGACCTCGGGGGTCTTGGGAGATTTATAGCAAATATATGTGCAACAAAAGGAAGGCAACAGGGCGAAATCGAGTAGGAGACGGACTCCGAGGCTCCGTGCTCATGTGCTGGCGCGGCCAGGATGGGGCCCGCGCCAGCACCTGATGGCGGCGCCTCGGGCACCGTCTCATGCTCGTTTTGGTCTTGTATTTTTCCATATTTTCTAAAAACCAATATTCTATATTCCAAAATTAAATTCGCGAACTTTTTCTTACCGAAACTGTACCTTTTCGAATTCAGCTTCTGCAGACTCAGAAATATGTTCTTTAATAAAACCTTCCGGAGTAATTGCTTGAATAATATCAACATCTTCATTATAAGAATCTCCAGAAATATAATGCTTGAGTCTTTGTCCATTTACCACTTGTGTAGAGTCATCTTTAAGTGAAGCAATTTTTATTGCTCCGGAACGAAACACTTCCACGATAACATATGATCCTTCCCACTTTGAGAGCAATTTCCCTGCAAAGAATCTAAGACGAGAGCTATACAATAGAACTTTCTCACCAACATGAAACTCTCTCTTAAGGATTCTCCTATCATGCCATTTCTTAACTTTTTCTTTAAAGAGTTTAGCATTTTCATAAGCCTCACTTCTCCATTCATCTAAAGAACTCAAATCAAGTAATCTTTTCTCACCGGCAAGTTTAGAATCTCTATTTAGTTCTCTCACTGCCCAATAAGCTTTGTGTTCTAATTCTAAAGGCAAGTGACAAGCTTTTCCATAGACCATTTTATAAGGAGACATACCCATAGGATTTTTATAAGCAGTTCTATAAGCCCATAATGCATCATTTAATTTACTAGCCCAATTCTTCCTCGTTCTATTAACAGTCTTTTGCAAGATAGATTTAATTTCTCTATTTGATAATTCTACTTGCCCACTAGTTTGAGGATGATAAGCTGAAGCAATTCTATGATTAACACCATATTTAGCAAGAACTTTTCTAAAACCACCATGAATAAAATGAGAACCTCCATCAGTCATGAGATATCAAGGAACACCAAACCTAGGGAAAATAATATCTTGAAGCATTTTTAATGATGTCTCACCATCAGCACTTTTAGTAGGTATAGCTTCTACCCATTTAGTAACATAATCAACAGCAACAAGTATATGAGTATTGCCTTCTGAAGGAGGGAAAGGACCCATAAAGTCAAATCCCCAACAATCAAATGGTTCAATAACAAGAGAATAATTCATAGACATTTCATTACGTCTAGAGATATTACCAACTCTTTGACATTCATCACAAGATAGAATAAACATTCTTGCATCTTTAAAGAGAGTAGGCCAATAAAAACCCTATTGTAGAACCTTTTGTGCAGTTCTATCTCCAGCGTGATGTCCTCCATAAGCACTACTATGGCACTTTCTCAATATCTCCTTTTGTTCATACTCCGGAACACATCTTCGCATAATACCATCCACTCCTTATTTATATAAGTGCGGGTCATCCCAAAAATAATGCCTCAAGTCATAAAAGAATTTTCTTCTTTGTTGAGCTGAAAAGGTTGGAGGCAAATACTTCGAAACAATAAAGTTAGCATAATCAGCGTACCAAGGACTATCTCGTGAACTCACCCTTATTGCAGCCAATTGTTTATTTGGAAAAGTATCGTCAATAGCAATAGGATCATATGCAATATTTTCCAATCTAGACAGATTATCAGTCACATGATTTTCAGCACCTTTCCTATCTACAATATGCAAATCAAATTCTTGCAAAAGTAATACCCATCTAATAAGCCTAGGCTTTGCATCTTTCTTTTCCATAAGGTATCTAATTGCAGCATGATCAGTATGAATAATAAATTTAGAATCAACAATATATTGTCTAAATTTATCACAAGCAAAAACAACAGCTAGAAATTCTTTTTCAGTTGTAGCATAATTCTTTTGAGCAGAATCAAGAGTCTTACTAGCATAATGAATAACATTTAACTTCTTATCTACTCTTTGTCCAAGAACAGCACCAACAGCAAAATCACTAGCATCACACATAATTTCAAATGGTAAATTCCAATCAGGTGGTTGAACAATAGGAGCACTTATTAAAGCCTTCTTAAGAGTTTCAAAAGCTTCCTTACAATCATCATCAAAAACAAATGGTACATCTTTTTGCAAGAGATTAGTAAGAGGCTTCGATACCTTAGCAAAATCTTTAATAAACCTTCTATAGAAACCAGCATGACCAAGAATACTACGAATACCTTTAACATCTCTGCGGCAAGGCATTTTCTCAATTGCCTCCACTTTAGCTCTATCAACTTCAATACCTCTTTCAGAAATTTTATGTCCAAGAACGATTCCTTCATTAACCATAAAGTAACATTTCTCCCAATTGAGAACAAGATTAGTTTCTTCACACCTCTGCAAAACTTTATCAAGATTGTGCAAGCAATTAACAAAAGAAGTACCACAGACGGAGAAATCGTCCATGAACACCTCCACAATTTCCTCACAAAAACCATGAAAGATAGCAGACATGCATCTTTGAAAAGTAGCAGGAGCATTACATAAACCAAAAGGCATACGGCTATAAGCATAAGTACCATAAGGACAAGTAAATGTGGTTTTCTCTTGATCTTGAGTTTTAACAGCAATTTGAGAAAAACCAGAATAACCATCAAGAAAGCAAAAGTGAGTTTTATTGGCTAATCTCTCCAACATTTGATCTATAAAGGGTAATGGATAATGATCCTTCTTAGTAACTTTATTAACCTTTATAAAATCAATGAACATTCTATAACCAACAACTACTCTTTGCAGAATAAGTTCATCATTTTCATTAGGCACAACAGTAATTCCACCTTCCTTAGGGACACAGTGCACAGGACTAACCCATCTACTATCAGCAATAGGATAAATAATACCAGCGTCAAGAAGCTTTAATACCTCATTTCTTACCACTTCCTTCATCTTGGGGATTAAACGGCGTTGATGTTCAACAACTGGTTTTGCATCGGGCTCCATATGAATGGAAGTTATCCACCTAGAGGGGGGGGGGGGTGAATAGGTGGTGACCAATTTTTAATACTTTTTCAGTTTTAGGTTTGCAAAGGTAAATTGACTATATGTGCTACTAGGTGAAACAAGGTGCAAGACAAATGAAAATAATGCAATAAGGAAAAACAAGTAACGCAATAGAGGAGAGTGGAACGAGACAACCAAGGGAACAAGCAGACGCCGACTTTATCCCGAGTTCCACCACATGGGTGTACGTCTCGTTGGAGGGGTGTGAGCAACCACAAAGGTCAGCTCAACGCCACAAAGGTCTCACCCTATTCTCCGATGAATTCGACCGCCAAGGTCCGAATCCACCCTTCCACTAAGGACTCCTTTAAGGGCGGAGAAGGTCCCGTACAAATCCGTGAGGCACACACCCACAACCGAATTGGGGGCTCTCACTAAGACCACAAGAGGTCAATTCCACAAAGGATCCACAAAGGAGTAAGTAACAACAAGGAAGAATCTAGCTATCCACAAAGGAAACCCTAGATTCGTGGCCCCTCAAGATAGGGAGGGGGAAAGTGAAATTCCTTCGGTTGCGATGTAGATCGGGGTCTTCTCCTTCGGATCTCCAACTATCATTGGATTTGGTTGGCTAGATAGGGAGATCCATGGAAAATGAGCTCCAACCGAGATAGAAGAAGTGCTCCCTCCCATGCAAATCCCGTGAGTCCTATGAGAGACTTCTCCCCCTTTGGCATCAAGATATCAAAAAGGGAAGAAGCATCCACTAGCGTCCCAAGACTCAAGAGTCGGAATCGGAACTGTGTGCCTCATCCTCAAAATCATCCGCAGCTTCTGGATCCACATCTTGATCGTCAAGCACATTGGTGTCCCAAGTGAATCCAACAGTTTCCTCAGAATTCCACTCATCATAGGGTACCAGGGGCTGCAGGGGTCTCTTGGGAGGTGGCATCTTCAAATGAGCTCGAATCTCTTCCTGTTGCTTGAGAATGCGGTGGTTCTGTTGGTAGAAGGCATAGTTTTCACTATGAATGCAGCAGTTCATGTTCAACACCTTCTCCATGGCACGAACAATCCATGGGCGACTCTTCTTTTCAGCTTTCTTGATGTTGTGGCGTCGTGGTTGGCGAGTGGTGCCACCAAACACATCATCCTCATCGATCTCTTGAAGTGTAGCTTGCTTTTGCACCACATGAGCTTTCTTTTGAACAAGGTTGGCAGCTGTGTGGGCGATGCATCCAAGGGCACTATCCATATCGCTGCCATCTTCCTCAGATAACTGATACTTGCGCTTGATGAGAAGCATCACATATGGAGCATAGGGGGGAACTTTCCTCTCAAACACGGATTGACTCATTTCTTGAAAGATGAAATCCATGACATCAATTTTGTACTCCTCCTTGTCCAGCTCATACTCTCCAACATAGGCTTCATGGGCTTTGGCCATCAAGTTCACGAGACCCCCGGCAATGTTGTCAGCGTTGCCCGCGATGGGAGCAATGGTGTTGCGAAACATGCGAAGGAGAATATCATAAGTGGGCAGCAAACCATGCTGCGAGCCAATCTCTCCACCAGGCATATATAAGTCGGACATGGCGTTCTTGTTGTAGGCCACGCCCTGAAGGTGCATCCTCTCACCAGCTGCCACAGAGCTACCACTGAAGGAACAGCCAAGAATCCGAGCAAACTCACGGAAGGAGGAGGTCAAACGCTGTGTGCCAGTCATCCAAGTCATACCAATATCCTCTGAAGTGTCAAACACTACTGTCGCATAGAACTGATGAATGATGGACACGTTGTAGCTGCATTCAGTTCTCATAAGATGCTCCAAGCCCAACACCTTGCATACCTGAATAGCTCCCCCAAAATAATCAGCCTTCTTCATGAGCTTGTCGAAGTTGATCCATCTCATTGGGCAAACTGGCGCTTTACTGGAGAACTTGAGATATACCTCACGATAGAGCCAAGCCATCTCAGTGCAGAAGAACTTGGGGTCATCTTGCTCAGCATCATAGGACAGCTCACTGCGCCACTTGCGAAAGCTTGCTTTGTTGAAATCAGACAGTTGAAGCTCGGGCTTCTTCTTCTTGTTAGCACCACTGGGTTTTCTGAGCTGTGCAGCAGGAGGTAGCTCACTCTCATCACTTGAAGGATCACTAGGTGGCCGAGAGTGAACCCCTTTCGGACGACTAGCCATTGACTTGATGCGACCTCCTCGTGTAGAAGAACCTGCAAACAAACAGCATAGAGCAGATAGAAAGCAAGGGGGATAAGCACTCATGTCCAGGAAGGCAAAGGGAATAGTACACGAGCCGTTAAAAGTTCACAGAACTTGTCAGTTTTTCAGAATTTTGAACAGACCGGAGATTTCCGAGTCAGGTCCGGAAATTTCCGAGGGGCCGGAAATTTCCGAGTCTGAGCCGGAAATTTCCGGTCTGCACGAAATTTTGAAAAACTGAACCAAATCTATGAACGAAAAACAGATCTGTGCACGAGGAAGGTAGATCAAGCCTAGAGGAGCAGTTCTACCAAAGGAAACGAGCAACAACCTCCTAAATCGGCTAGGTTAAACGAAAAGAGATTTCGTCCTAGATTTGAAATAAGTGGAGTTACCGGTAGACATGGCGAAAACCGCGCGGTGGAAAACGATCCCCGCGATGAGGAGAAGCAGAACCGGCGAAGAACCGGAGAGATTGACGGAGAAACGGCCCGGGGACGGATCGGGGAAGAGCTTCTTCTCCAGCTTGGAGAGAGAAAGAAGGGGCATGGGGTGGATGAACTGTTCGGTTGGAACAGCCCACCCGTGCCCTATTTATAGCCGGAGAGACTTGGGTCGGAAATTTCCGGACTTAGGTTCGGAAATTTCCGGCACTATTTCCGGTTCAAAACACGATATATCCAGTATCGAGTTTGGAAACGGACTTAGTGTGGAAATTGACGGAGTCATCGGAAATTTCCGGACTTGGTTCGGAAATTTCCGGGCCCCGGAAATTTCCGGCTCTATTTCCGGTTCAAATTCAGCAGAGTGCAGTGCCGAATTTGAAACGGACTTAGGCGCCGAGAAATCTCAGGGACCGGATATTTCCGAGTCGCACTCGGAAATTTCCGGTCACCGGAAATTTCAGAGACTATTTCCGGTCAAAATCCAGCGAAGTGCAGTGCTGAGTTTTGAAAGGACTTAGTCTCGAAAATTTCTAGTGATTCGGAAATTTCCGAAAGTGGCTCGGAGATTTCCGCCCAACACAACAACAAAAAGATACAAATGGACATGAGTGAGAATTAAGCAAGTCTTGAGAGGGAGAAAGGCTTAGGATAGAGAAGCAAACTGTCGATGGTACTTCACACTCAAATTGCAAAACCAATAAGACACAAGAAAGACCAACTTGAGTGTGTTTTCCACAAGAGCCCAAAAAGCGAATGAAATCCAAGGGAAAAACCAAATGAGATCCAACTCTTCCATCGGAAGAGGTGGTGGCCGAAGCCACCGTGTATGAGGTTATAGCATAGCACCGCGAAGATGTATCTTGGGTCCATAACTACTACTCATCATTCAAGCTCACAAATTATGGATTAATTTGAAGTTTATCAATGATTCATTGCTATATGCATAATAGGGGGAGGAAGAATCCAATGTATTAGGAAAACACTCCCCCTAATTCCATGCGTACATCTACACCTAATAGAGCATTAAACGTTGATGTGTGTGCACCATTATCAAGCCAAAGTCCGAGAATCCACGATATTCAACTCATTCCTCAAGTAACAAAACCGGGCTTCGTCAAGGGGCTTCGTGAAGATATCCGCCAATTGATCCTTTCTCCCAACATAGGAGAGATCGATGTCTCCTCTTGCCACGTGATCTCGAATGAAGTGGTGGCGAATCTCAATATGCTTGGTCCTTGAATGTTGCACCGGATTATAGGCGATCTTGATGGCACTCTCATTATCACAGAGGAGCGGCACTTTGTCCAAATGGACCCCGTAATCCTTTAAAGTTTGCCGCATCCAAAGGAGTTGAGTACACCCACTTGCGGCGGCGACTTATTCGGCCTCCGCGGTGGAGAGAGAGATGCAATTTTGCTTCTTCGAGGACCAACTCACCAATGATCTTCCAATGAATTGACAAGTTCCCGAGGTTGACTTCCTATCATCCTTGTCACCCGCCCAATCCGAGTCGGTGTACCCACAAAGAGACAAGGTGCCATCTTTGGGGTACCACAACCCATAGCTTGGAGTATGAATCAAATACCGGAAGATTCTCTTGATAGCCACTTGGTGACTTTCCTTAGGCGCAGCTTGGTAACGTGCACACACTCCAACGCTTAACACTATATCCGGCCTAGATGCACAAAGGTAGAGAAGAGACCCAATCATAGATCGATATACCTTTTGGTCTACCTCTTTACCATTATGGTTAAGCTCGAGGTGGCACTTGGTTTGCATAGGAGTAGCGGCGACCTTTAGATCGAGTAGCTTGAATCTCTTGAGCATATCTTGAATGTACTTGGCTTGACAAATAAATGTTCCTTCTCTCAATTGCTTGATCTCAAAACCAAGAAAGAACCTAAGTTCACCCATCATGGACATCTCGAACTTGTCGGTCATAAGCTTGGCGAACTCTTCATTAAAAGAGAGATTAGTAGAACTGAAGATAATATCATCAACATATAATTGACAAATGAAGAGTTCTCCATTAACTTTCTTTGTGAAAAGAGTGGGATCGATCACCCCGACTTCGAATCCACGGTCTAACAAGAACTCCCGAAGGTGTTCATACCATGCTCTAGGTGCTTGTTTAAGCCCATAGAGAGCCTTATCCAACACGTAGACGTGGTTCGGGAAGTCGCGGCTCTCGAAACCCGGAGGTTGTTTAACATAGACAAGTTCATTAAGTGGGCCATTTAGAAAAGCACTTTTAACGTCCATTTGTTGCAATTTAAAACCATGATGAGATGCAAAGGCAATGAGAATACGTATCGATTCGAGGCGTGCAACCGGCGCATAGGTTTCACCAAAGTCGATGCCTTCAACTTGAGAAAAGCCTTGGGCCACCAATCGCGCCTTGTTCCTCACAACGATGCCGTGTTCATCTTGCTTGTTCTTGAAGATCCACTTGGTGCCGATAACATTGCGGCAAGTTTTTGGCTTCTCCACTAGTCTCCACACCTTGTTGCGCTCGAAGTTGTTGAGCTCTTCGTGCATTGCTTCAAGCCAATCGGGGTCTTCAAGGGCATCGAATACTTTCTTGGGTTCCACCATGGAGATGTGTGCTTGATGCTCACTAAAGTTGTTCAATTGACTCCGAGTGGACACCCTTCTTCTCACGTCACCGATGACCTTGTCAAGGGAAAGAGCCCTTAATTCCAAAGATCTTCCAACCCTTGCTTGGCGGCGAGTTTCGATTGCCTCTCTAGATGTAGAGGGAATCTCTTGATCAACTTGATCTTGTGGATCCTCGCCTTGGTCATCATGAGTGCCTTGATCATCATGAGTTAGTTCTTCACTTGAGTGTGAGGGGTGATCTTGCACATGAGACGAACTTGCACTCGAGATACTTGCTTCATTTGACTTGGATGGGGACTCAATATCTTCTTGAGGATGGAGAAATTGTTGGAGCAGTCCTTGCGATGGATCATCTTGTTGATGAAGAAGTTGTTCTTCTTGTGGAGGTGCTTGAAGATGATCTTGAGAGGCTTCACAATTTGCTTCGGGTGAGGTATCATAAGATTATTGTGATGGTGAGTGCTCTTCATGTGAAGAGCTTGTTCCGTCTTGATCAACTCCTTGATGTACTTCAATGGGACGATGGAAGCCTATTTCCATTCTCTTTATTGCATCTTGGGGTTGATCGTCACCTACATCACTTATTCCAACTTGCTCCACTTGGGAGCCGTCATTTTCATCGAATTCCACACTACAAGATTCTATGACTATCCTTGAGGATTTGTCATATATCCTATAGGTGTGGGATTCGATGCCATAACCAACAAATATGCCTTCAAGAGTTTTAGAGTGAAACTTACCCAACCGGGTGCCCTTTACGATCTTCCAATCTTCCAATGAATTGACAAGTTCCCGAGGTTGACTTCCTATCATCCTTGTCACCCGCCCAATCCGAGTCGGTGTACCCACAAAGAGACAAGGTGCCATCTTTGGGGTACCACAACCCATAGCTTGGAGTATGAATCAAATACCGGAAGATTCTCTTGATAGCCACTTGGTGACTTTCCTTAGGCGCGGCTTGGTAACGTGCACACACTCCAACGCTTAACACTATATCCGGCCTAGATGCACAAAGGTAGAGAAGAGACCCAATCATAGATCGATATACCTTTTGGTCTACCTCTTTACCATTATGGTTAAGCTCGAGGTGGCACTTGGTTTGCATAGGAGTAGCGGCGACCTTTAGATCGAGTAGCTTGAATCTCTTGAGCATATCTTGAATGTACTTGGCTTGACAAATAAATGTTCCTTCTCTCAATTGCTTGATCTCAAAACCAAGAAAGAACCTAAGTTCACCCATCATGGACATCTCGAACTTGTCGGTCATAAGCTTGGCGAACTCTTCATTAAAAGAGAGATTAGTAGAACTGAAGATAATATCATCAACATATAATTGACAAATGAAGAGTTCTCCATTAACTTTCTTTGTGAAAAGAGTGGGATCGATCACCCCGACTTCGAATCCACGGTCTAACAAGAACTCCCGAAGGTGTTCATACCATGCTCTAGGTGCTTGTTTAAGCCCATAGAGAGCCTTATCCAACACGTAGACGTGGTTCGGGAAGTCGCGGCTCTCGAAACCCGGAGGTTGTTTAACATAGACAAGTTCATTAAGTGGGCCATTTAGAAAAGCACTTTTAACGTCCATTTGTTGCAATTTAAAACCATGATGAGATGCAAAGGCAATGAGAATACGTATCGATTCGAGGCGTGCAACCAGCGCATAGGTTTCACCAAAGTCGATGCCTTCAACTTGAGAAAAGCCTTGGGCCACCAATCGCGCCTTGTTCCTCACAACGATGCCGTGTTCATCTTGCTTGTTCTTGAAGATCCACTTGGTGCCGATAACATTGCGGCAAGTTTTTGGCTTCTCCACTAGTCTCCACACCTTGTTGCGCTCGAAGTTGTTGAGCTCTTCGTGCATTGCTTCAAGCCAATCGGGGTCTTCAAGGGCATCGAATACTTTCTTGGGTTCCACCATGGAGATGTGTGCTTGATGCTCACTAAAGTTGTTCAATTGACTCCGAGTGGACACCCTTCTTCTCACGTCACCGATGACCTTGTCAAGGGAAAGAGCCCTTAATTCCAAAGATCTTCCAACCCTTGCTTGGCGGCGAGTTTCGATTGCCTCTCTAGATGTAGAGGGAATCTCTTGATCAACTTGATCTTGTGGATCCTCGCCTTGGTCATCATGAGTGCCTTGATCATCATGAGTTAGTTCTTCACTTGAGTGTGAGGGGTGATCTTGCACATGAGACGAACTTGCACTCGAGATACTTGCTTCATTTGACTTGGATGGGGACTCAATATCTTCTTGAGGATGGAGAAATTGTTGGAGCAGTCCTTGCGATGGATCATCTTGTTGATGAAGAAGTTGTTCTTCTTGTGGAGGTGCTTGAAGATGATCTTGAGAGGCTTCACAATTTGCTTCGGGTGAGGTATCATAAGATTATTGTGATGGTGAGTGCTCTTCATGTGAAGAGCTTGTTCCGTCTTGATCAACTCCTTGATGTACTTCAATGGGACGATGGAAGCCTATTTCCATTCTCTTTATTGCATCTTGGGGTTGATCGTCACCTACATCACTTATTCCAACTTGCTCCACTTGGGAGCCGTCATTTTCATCGAATTCCACACTACAAGATTCTATGACTATCCTTGAGGATTTGTCATATATCCTATAGGTGTGGGATTCGATGCCATAACCAACAAATATGCCTTCAAGAGTTTTAGAGTGAAACTTACCCAACCGGGTGCCCTTTACGATCTTCCAATCTTCCAATGAATTGACAAGTTCCCGAGGTTGACTTCCTATCATCCTTGTCACCCGCCCAATCCGAGTCGGTGTACCCACAAAGAGACAAGGTGCCATCTTTGGGGTACCACAACCCATAGCTTGGAGTATGAATCAAATACCGGAAGATTCTCTTGATAGCCACTTGGTGACTTTCCTTAGGCGCGGCTTGGTAACGTGCACACACTCCAACGCTTAACACTATATCCGGCCTAGATGCACAAAGGTAGAGAAGAGACCCAATCATAGATCGATATACCTTTTGGTCTACCTCTTTACCATTATGGTTAAGCTCGAGGTGGCACTTGGTTTGCATAGGAGTAGCGGCGACCTTTAGATCGAGTAGCTTGAATCTCTTGAGCATATCTTGAATGTACTTGGCTTGACAAATAAATGTTCCTTCTCTCAATTGCTTGATCTCAAAACCAAGAAAGAACCTAAGTTCACCCATCATGGACATCTCGAACTTGTCGGTCATAAGCTTGGCGAACTCTTCATTAAAAGAGAGATTAGTAGAACCGAAGATAATATCATCAACATATAATTGACAAATGAAGAGTTCTCCATTAACTTTCTTTGTGAAAAGAGTGGGATCGATCACCCCGACTTCGAATCCACGGTCTAACAAGAACTCCCGAAGGTGTTCATACCATGCTCTAGGTGCTTGTTTAAGCCCATAGAGAGCCTTATCCAACACGTAGACGTGGTTCGGGAAGTCGCGGCTCTCGAAACCCGGAGGTTGTTTAACATAGACAAGTTCATTAAGTGGGCCATTTAGAAAAGCACTTTTAACGTCCATTTGTTGCAATTTAAAACCATGATGAGATGCAAAGGCAATGAGAATACGTATCGATTCGAGGCGTGCAACCGGCGCATAGGTTTCACCAAAGTCGATGCCTTCAACTTGAGAAAAGCCTTGGGCCACCAATCGCGCCTTGTTCCTCACAACGATGCCGTGTTCATCTTGCTTGTTCTTGAAGATCCACTTGGTGCCGATAACATTGCGGCAAGTTTTTGGCTTCTCCACTAGTCTCCACACCTTGTTGCGCTCGAAGTTGTTGAGCTCTTCGTGCATTGCTTCAAGCCAATCGGGGTCTTCAAGGGCATCGAATACTTTCTTGGGTTCCACCATGGAGATGTGTGCTTGATGCTCACTAAAGTTGTTCAATTGACTCCGAGTGGACACCCTTCTTCTCACGTCACCGATGACCTTGTCAAGGGAAAGAGCCCTTAATTCCAAAGATCTTCCAACCCTTGCTTGGCGGCGAGTTTCGATTGCCTCTCTAGATGTAGAGGGAATCTCTTGATCAACTTGATCTTGTGGATCCTCGCCTTGATCATCATGAGTGCCTTGATCATCATGAGTTAGTTCTTCACTTGAGTGTGAGGGGTGATCTTGCACATGAGAGGAACTTGCACTCGAGATACTTGCTTCATTTGACTTGGATGGGGACTCAATATCTTCTTGAGGATGGAGAACTTGTTGGAGCAGTCCTTGCGATGGATCATCTTGTTGATGAAGAAGTTGTTCTTCTTGTGGAGGTGCTTGAAGATGATCTTGAGAGGCTTCACAATTTGCTTCGGGTGAGGTATCATAAGATTATTGTGATGGTGAGTGCTCTTCATGTGAAGAGCTTGTTCCGTCTTGATCAACTCCTTGATGTACTTCAATGGGACGATGGAAGCCTATTTCCATTCTCTTTATTGCATCTTGGGGTTGATCGTCACCTACATCACTTATTCCAACTTGCTCCACTTGGGAGCCGTCATTTTCATCGAATTCCACACTACAAGATTCTCTGACTATCCTTGAGGATTTGTCATATATCCTATAGGTGTGGGATTCGATGCCATAACCAACAAATATGCCTTCAAGAGTTTTAGAGTGAAACTTACCCAACCGGGTGCCCTTTACGAGGTAGTAGCATTTACAACCGAAGACTCGGAAGTATGAGATGTTGGGCTTGTTGCCGGTGAGTACCTCATAAGGTGTCTTCTTGAGGCCTTTGCGGAAGAAGAGGCGATTTGATGAATGACACGCCGTCGAAATGGCCTCCGCCCAAAAGTTGATTGGGGACTTGAACTCGGCCAACATAGATCTTGCCATGTCGATGAGAGTACGATTCTTCCTCTCCGCAACACCATTTTGTTGCGGTGTGTATGCAGCGGAATATTGATGACGAATGCCTTCGTCACTTAGGAAGTCGTTGAGCGTGTAGTTCTTGAACTCCGACCCGTTGTCGCTTCGAATCACCAATATGGGAAGGTTGTGTTGACGTTGAACCTCCTTAGAGAAGTCGATGAAGACTTGTTGAGTCTCATCCTTGGTCTTGAAGAAATATACCCATGTATACCTTGAGTAGTCGTCCACGATCACCAAACAATATTTCTTGCCACCAAGACTTATTTCCGGTATTGGACCAAAAAGATCAACATGAAGGAGTTCCAATATCCGGGTGGAGGAGATGATTGTCTTGCTTGGATGATGAATGTCATGCATCTTTCCCTCCACACATGCCCTACACACTTGATCTCTGGAAAAAGTAACATGGTCTTTTAGTCCAAGGATGTGGCCCCCTTTGTGGAGACTTTGCAAAGTCCTCATGTTTACGTGGGCTAGTCGGCGATGCCAAAGCCAACCCACGTCGGACTTTCCGAAGAGGCACATCTCATGAGTAGTGGTGACTCCGGAGAAATCAACCACGTAAAGCTCGTGTTCGACATGCCCCACGAAGGCCACTCGAAGGGACTTGCTCCACAAGAGGACCACGATGTCCGGCTCAAAGAAAGTTGAGATACCCAACTTTGTTAAAGCACGAACCGACATCAAATTATAGCCAAGAGAATCAACAAGCATGACATTGACTAGAGTAATATCGGTGGCAACTACCACTTTGCCAAGCCCGGTTACCTTAGACCTTGACTTGTCACCAAACGAGACGGTTACTTGATCAACATTAGGCCTCATCTCCGTGACAAGCTCCTTGCTCCCGGTCATATGACTTGTACACCCACTATCAATTATCCATTTCGAACCACCGGGAGCAAGACCCTACAAGAGATTAATTCTTGACTTTAGGTACCCATTGCTTAACAATGGGTGCCTTATGGTTAGCCACAAGTGTTTTGGGTACCCAAATAGAATAAGCAATAAAGCCATCAAAAGGACCAACATAGCGAGCACAAACATTTCCATAGTAATTCACATAGAGTGCATAGTTTGGGTTAGTGTCCCCCGCAAAGTCATTGCGAGTAGGCTTGCCCCTTGTGGCATTCCCACTTGCAATGTTGTTCACCCTTTCTTGTGCGGGAATGGTCTTCTTGGCACCAACCTTGTTTGGCCTCACATAACCAAGACCTTCCATCCCTTTGCGAGATTGAGGCTCATAGGTGGAAGTCTCAACAACATTCTTACCCTTGAGAAGAATGATCTTAGCGGAGGAGGCCTTGGCAATTTCTTCCTTCAACCTAACATTTTCATTCATAATATTTGCATGATCACAAGTACAAATAGGAGTGGACGTGCTTGGTTTCTCAAGATTAGTTAACCGAGTTTGTAATTGATCATGTGACTTCTTAAGAAGTTCATGTTCACTCTCCAATGCCGCATGGACATTGACGAGCTTCTCCATGTCTTCAATAAGACTCACATGGCCAGCCACAAAATCGGCCTTATCCTTTTGTGCCAACTTGTTCTTAGCAAAATAGAGGTCACGTTCTTTAACAAGTTTAGAATGCATAGAGTTATGAGACTCCTCAACGTTCTCAAGTTCTTCTTCTAGACGAACATAAGACTCTTCAACATCTCAGAGAGAGGATTGAAGATGTGCTATGGTGATAGCATCCTCTCTCTCAATCTTACCCTTTTCCTCAATGAGGTGTTCGAGCTCGCCAATGCGACTCATAAGGGCTCCCACATGTTTCTTGCTATCTCCTTGCAAGTTAGCCATAAAAGAGTCAAAAGCAACAAGCTCCTCCTTTATTTGGAGGCTAGTGGCATCATCAAGCTCATTCATATCATTCAAGGAAGTAGAGGATGAAGGTACCTCGGATGCCCTGGCCATAAGACATCTCACACTCTTGTTGGGTGAGTTCTCGTTGGGTGAGTCAAAGAGTGAGCTTGAAGATGAAGTCACCGTAGCTCTTGGCTTGGAAGTAGTAGCGTTAGGCGACGTGGATGGAGTTCTTGGTGTTGAGGAAGTAGCTTGATGGGTCGAGGTAGTAGTTGAAGTAGTGGCAATAGCCGCCACTTTATTTGGAGTCTCTTCTTCTTCCGACTCATCTTCATCCTCGGTGGGATACTCCTCTTGAGTCATCAACACGATCCGAGGTGCCTTCTTCTTGAAGAAAGCCCTCTTATTCTTGACATAAGCCTTCTTGGGAGGCATCTTGGACTTGTCCTTGAGAATAAGTCTTCCACCATTCTCTTCCCTCTTTTCATATGGGCACTCGGCAACGAAGTGGTACTTGTCTTGACAATTGTAGCATGTCCTAGCCTTGGAGATGTCCCTCTTTCCACCTTGTGGAGTTCCAACGAAGTGATGCTTGTTGAATTGAGCTTTTGCCCTTGATGGATTCTCCCAAAAGCCTTTTGCCGCAAGAGCAAGATGTGAAGGAGATATGCCCTAGAGGCAATTAATAAAGAGTATTTCTTTATCATATCTCGTTTGTTCATAATACGTTTTTGTGTCATGCTATAACCGTATTAAGCGGAAACATTAATACGGGTGTGATGCGTAAACAACCAGGTCCCTAGTAGCCTCTACTAAGACTAGTTTCGTTGCGCGATCGATGATCGAGGTTTCCCGATCATAGGGCATGGCGCCGGTCGGCAATGGAAGTCATATCGTTGGAGAACGATGTGATGGACATACCCATATTTGTAGGACGTAGTCATTACGCCTTTGACCGTGAGACCAACTCTTATTGTTATTCCTGGAAGATACTTTGATTGCACCAAACGTCGTATCTTAATTAGTATGACAATAACGGTGATACTTTTGGGTATCGGAAAGGAGTAGTTGAGACGAGGGGTCAAGAGCGGGATTTGCCAGTCCGCATAGCAGGATAGATACTCTAGGGCCCACTCGGTGAGATTATGTCTAATGAGCTTGCAAGCATGTGACTAGGTCACGGAGACATGAAATCATATACGAGTAGAAGATAGTGTTGTCGGTAACGAGGTCAGCTAGATATGGAGATATCTATGAACGACGCTCGGACACGCTAAGTATCGCTATGGCAAAAGGTTTAAGACTTTACGTTCAGGTTTGATAGATGAAAGTCATTCGTTATATCGCAGGGATTAATTCATGGGGTCCAGGCCTACGAGTTAGTCGTTGATCAGAGAGGAGTCTCGATCATACCTGTTATTATATCGAACCGCTAGGGTAACACACTTAAGGGGTTTCGACAAGACAACCGGAAAGGAAAGAGATCACCGGGAACGTCCCGGGAGAGGTCCGATGGAGATCGGGCAGCGACGAAATAGTTTTCGGAGCTACAATAAATTATATATAATATGTTTGATATTAATTAGTGTAATTAATGTCTAAATATGATTTTATATATTTATTTTCGAATTTATTTAGGCTGATTTCCCTAAATGGGCCTTCTAGTGGAAAGAAAGCCCATAAGGGGGGGAAAGTCCCCCCCGGGCTTGGGAATTGGAGAGAGGCCGGCCTAGGTGGGCCACAATGGCCCACCTAGGGCCGGTGCACCCCCTTGGCCGGATGGGGCTGTGGGGTTTAGTCCCACACCCCCCAGCTGGCAAGTTGGCTCCCCCCTGGGAGCCTATATAAGAAGGGGCACCCCTGGCCTTTTAATTCATCCAATTAATTCCCAATTCTCTCTCGATTTCGTGATTCCCTTTGTCGGAGTTGCGCCGAGTTGAGAGGGGGATCTCTTCCACCATAGCCCGCTGCCGCGCTGCTGGTGTTCCGGTCCAAGTCTTCCGCTGCTCGTCCTGGACTGGAGCTTCGGAGGCCGTCGTCTCCACCGTACGTGTGTAACGCCCTGCGAGGTGCTGCGCTAGCGGTGCTGAGAGGTCTGCTTCCTCTACACGACCTTGAGGTCGGCTTCGTCGGTCTTCATCGACAACGTTTGTGCGGGAACGTAATCACCGCTTTCGGTCTACAAGGGTATGTATTCCGATCTCCGTTTGTACTACTATATCTGCATAGAATAGATCTTGGCTTGTTTTAAGGATATCGTTGCTAGGAAATTTTTTGTTTTCTGCACACGATCCCCTTCAAGATGCTCTTTTTAAGCGAGCTTGAGACCTTCATTGGACAAGAATGAGGAACTCTCAAAGTCATCTTCACCTCCAACTTCAACCGTTGCCTTCAATGCAAGGTTTACTCCCTTTTGCATCCCTATGGCTCTTGCCCTAGCATCTTCGGCATTCTTGGTAGCAACCTTGAAGGATGTCATCTCTTGCATGACTTGATTTGAGGTCATGAGGTCATAGTTGTGTCTCCCTTGCAAGGTCTTCAAGTCCGTGCCCTCAAAAGGCATGAGGGAGCTCACGTACTTCCTCTTGATCCAAGCATCATCAATATAGGTTGCACCGAGGTCACGAAAGCTTGTGGCAATAGAAACCAACCTCCGGTACATCTCTTCATGATCTTCACCATCCAACTTATAGAACCCTTCCGCCTCATTGCTTAAGGCATCATAGCGATTTCTCTTCTTGCTCTCATTTCCAACAAATAAGTCGGAGAGAGCGTCCCATGTCTCCTTGGCAGTGGAGAATGGTTGGATGAGAGGCATGTCCTTGGCGCCCACGGCATGTTGGATCATGTTGAGTGCGGTGGCATTGAGTTGAGCATCCACCACCTCTCTCCGTGTCAAGTTGTTCGGGTCATGTGGCTTGAATCCAACTTGAATGATTCTCCATAGTTCGATCGAAGAGCTGCACACATGGGATTTCATTAAGAATTGCCATTGCGAAAAGGAATGATCTTTAATTTTAGGGGGATCATTTCTAATAGTGATATGAGGATGAGGAATGGGAGGATCGGGAGAGTAATGATTGGGTGGTGGCACATTGCCATATTTGTTAGACTCTCCATCCTTGGATGTGGAAGAGTCTTTGGTTTTAGAAGAGTTATCATTATCACCCTTTCCATCCATGCCCTTAGACATTTCGGGATCCGTACCACTCGATTCACTCGGAGGTGTTGGAGGAGATGAGGGCGATGCATTCTTTGGATTCCTTGAATTCATGAGTGCCTCAAGCATGTCATGAATCTTTTGGAATTGAGCTTCCATGGACGATGTCAACTTTGTTTCCAAAGCGTTGATATCGGCCATAGTGGCTCCTTTAGATTGCATCGCTGCCATCGCCTTTGCGGCCTCTTCGGTGAGAACTTCCTTAGTCATGGTAAATCTCAAGCGGTAAAGCTTTTAAGAGATAACCTGGCTCTGATACCAATTGAATGGAAGTTATCCACCTAGAGGGGGGGGGGGTGAATAGGTGGTGACCAATTTTTAATACTTTTTCAGTTTTAGGTTTGCAAAGGTAAATTGACTATATGTGCTACTAGGTGAAACAAGGTGCAAGACAAATGAAAATAATGCAATAAGGAAAAACAAGTAACACAATAGAGGAGAGTGGAACGAGACAACCAAGGGAACAAGGAGACGCCGACTTTATCCCGAGTTCCACCACATGGGTGTACGTCTCGTTGGAGGGGTGTGAGCAACCACAAAGGTCAGCTCAACGCCACAAAGGCCTCACCCTATTCTCCGATGAATTCGACCACCAAGGTCCGAATCCACCCTTCCACTAAGGACTCCTTTAAGGGCGGAGAAGGTTCCGTACAAATCCGTGAGGCACACACCCACAACCGAATTGGGGGCTCTCACTAAGACCACAAGAGGTCAATTCCACAAAGGATCCACAAAGGAGTAAGTAACAACAAGGAAGAATCTAGCTATCCACAAAGGAAGCGCTAGATTCGTGGCCCCTCAAGATAGAGAGGGGGAAAGTGAAATTCCTTCGGTGGCGATGTAGATCGGGGTCTTCTCCTTCGGATCTCCAACTATCATTGGATTTGGTTGGCTAGATAGGGAGATCCATGGAAAATGAGCTCCGGCAACAATGGGGCGTTTTGGATCTTAGAGAGCTAGTCTGCTGGAGGTAGGTGGAGGGGTATTTATACCCCTCCCCGAGATCTGACTGTTGTGCAGCCGCCAGCTCGGAAATTTCCGGGTTAAGTTCGGAAATTTCCGGACTGGCCACCGGAAATTTCCGGGCTACGGAAATGTCCGCGAGGAGTTCCGACGGATCTTCGACTGGAGGCAGTACGAGTTCAGCTTCTGACTTGGCGAAGATCTTGATCTTGCAGCTCGGAAATTTCCGGACTCCCATCGGAAATTTCCGGGCACCTGAAATTTCCGCCTGAAATTCCGACTACGAAGCTCTGAGAGGCAGTACCGCTTGACAATCTGGACTTAGTGAAGAATCTTCGGTGACTCGGAAATCTCCGGACAATGGCCGGAAATTTCCGGACACCGGAAATTTCCTGATGCATTTCCGACTGAAAAGCTCTGAATGCCAGTACTGCTTCATACACTGGACTTGGTGAAGAATCTTCAGTGACTCGGAAATTTCCGGGTTCGGGTGAAGCCCGGAAATTTCCGGGTACCTGAAATTTCCTGAAGGATTTCCGACTGAAATATATAAGAGTCCAGTACTGAAATATGCTGAATGTGTTTGAACACATTATTACACCTGTTCTAAAACCTACATAGATCATCACAAACATTAAACCCACCTTTTGTGTTGTCACTAGTCACCAAAAACAGGGAGTGCAAAGAATGCACTTTAACCATATTAATAGAATGTTGACATATAGTAGGAGAAATCCCTTTTAAATCATCCAAAGTATAACCCATAGCTCCACGGTGTTTCTTCAATACTTTCAATAATCTTTCCTCTTCTTTACCTGAAAGGTTAGCACTAATAATAATAGGATATATTTTCTTATCACCAATATGAGCATACTTAAGATTATCAGGCAAAGGTTTTAAATCAAAGACAGTATCTTCTTTAGGTGGAAGTGTTTTACCCAAGTCTTCCACCTTTAAATTATGTTTAAGAATAGGTTGACGGAGGAATATTTCATCAAGTTCATTTCTTTCTTCCATAAAGACTTCACTTTCATGATCTTCCATAAATTGCTGCAGAACATTGTTAGGAGCAAGAGCAATGGAGGCAAGTTGTTCTACTCTAAAATGCTCATTGGGTAATTCGGTTTCATAAGGGGTTTTAGCAAATTTCGAAAAATTGAATTCATACGAATCACCAGCAAACTTAGTAAAGATTTTCTCTTTCTTACAATCTATAACAGCACCACAAGTATTTAGAAAAGGTCTACCAAAAATGATAGGACAAGTCTTACTAGCAGCTGCACCAAGTACGAGAAAATCAACAGGATATTTAGTCTTACCACATAAAACTTCAACATCTCTAACCATACCAATCGGAGAGATAGTTTCTCTATTAGCAAGTTGAATAACCACATCAATTTCTTCAAGTTCACAAGAACCAATCTCATGCATAATTTCTCTATAAAGCTCATAAGGAATAGCACTTGAACTTGCACCAATATCACATAAACCATAATAGCAATGATCACCAATTTTAACAGATAACACAGGGACACTAGTTTTGCTTGAACTTTTAGGATGAGAAACAACATTTGAAGCATCTTCACAAAATATAATATACTCATCCCCAACATTTTTAGTAACAAGGTCTTTAACTATTGCCACATGCGTTTCAATTTTAATTTGTTCATCGGGTTCTATGGCTTTCTTTGCACTTTTGTTAACAACACTAGCCATAACAGAATGTTCCTTCACTTTAACAGGAAAAGGATTTTTTTCAATATAAGGCTCTGGAATAATATGATCAACAGTATTAACTTCAATGCTTTTAGTTATAGGAGCAATAGGTTTATCTTTATAAGGTTCATGATATTTTTCAAACCCCTCCTTGGGCAAACCGAAATAAGCAGCAAAGGATTTATAATAATTTGCAACAACTTGAGAGTCAAGACCATAAGCATTATTAATATTTCGAAATGCATCAGTATTCATGAAAGTTTTAATGCATTCGAAGTCATATTTTATACCTGACTCCCTACCTTTGTCGTTCTCCCATGCTTCAGTATTCTCTTCAATACGATCAAGAAGATCCCATTTAAACTCTTCTTTATTACGAGTGAATGATCCAGCACAAGAAGTATCCAATAATGTTTTATCTTCAAAAGAGAGTCTTGCATAGAAGTTATCAACAATAATATTACCAGGAAGCTCATGAATGGGGCATTTGAGCATTAGTGACTTCAATCTCCCCCAAGCTTGGGCAATACTTTCTCCATCATGAGGCCAGAAATTATATATAGAATTCCAATCTTGGTGAATCTCACTTGGAGGATAAAATTTAGAGTAAAAGAGAGGCACAATTTCCTCCCATCCAAGAGAATTCCTGTGCTTCAACAATTTATACCAATGCACAGCTCTCCCAGTAAGTGATATGGAGAATAATTTCTTCCTAACTTTGTCCATTGTAATACCTGCACACTTAAACAACTCGCATAATTCATGTAAAAACAGTAAATGATCACCGGGGTGGACAGTTCCATCCCCTTCATAGCGGTTAACCATAACACGATCAATAATTTTCATTGGTATTTTAAATGGCACTATTTCATCAGGTGGCGCCTCATTTTGTACCTCAGCAGTGGTAGAAGCCTTTCCAAACAGGAAAGCAATAGATCCTCTCTCCATAAATAAGCAAATTAGGAGACAGAAATAAAAACAGCACTTACAGCTAAAGTTTTCCTTACCAATTCCACTCACCAATAGCGCTTCACTCCCCGGCAACGGCGCCAGAAAATAGTCTTGATGACCCACAAGTATAGGGGGTGTATCGTAGTACTTTCGATAAATAAGAGTGTCGAACCCAACGAGGAGCAGAAGGTGCTGACAAGCAGTTTTGATGAGGATTTCACTGTAAACACCAGCAGACAAGTTTTTAGGAGTTTTTAATAATGCAGATAAATAAAATGCGAGTAAATAGAGCGCGGCAATAATAATTGCAGCGAGTGGCCCAATCCTTTTTAGAGCAAAGGACAAGCCGGTTTGTTTACTTATGATGACCAAACGTTCCTGAGGACACACGGGATTTATGTCTAGTGCTTTCGCTTCATATAGATGATTAATCTTTAGTGTTTCGATAGGTGTTGTGTGGGTGAACCTATGCTAATGCACCGCCCTTCCTAGGACTAATACATACTTGTGATTATACCCCTTGCAAGCATCCGCAAATACAAGAAAGTAATTAAGATAAATCTAACCACAGCCTTAAACTCTGAGATCCTACCATCCCTCATGCATCGAGATACCAACGGGGGTTTAGGTTTCTATCACTCTGGCAACCCCACAATTAATATTCGAATACACAATGCATTCCCCTAGGCCCATAAAGGTGAAGTGTCATGTAGTCGACGTTCACATGACACCACTAGAAGAATAGCACCACAACTTAAATATCAAACCATTAAATATTACTCAACATAGTTCACTACTAACATCTAGACTTCTCCCATGTCCTCAAAAACTAAACGAACTACTCACAACACATCATGTGGATCATGATCAGAGATGATATAATGATGGGTAACAATCTGAACATAAACCTTATTTCAACGGTTCCACCCAATAGCATCAATAACAATAGTAATCAACACCGGGAGAGTTTCCCCTATCAAATGCACAAGATTCAGCCCTAGATGTTACAGCGGGAACGGAGTGGAACGATGGAGATGACGGTGTCGGCGGTGGAGATGATGGTGATGATGATCCCGATGAAGTCCAGCTCGATGACGGTGACGATGGCGATGATTTCCCCCCTCCGGGAAGGGATTTCCCCGGCAGCTTTTCAGCCTGCCGGAGAGCTTTTCTCTCTCGGTGGTTTCCGCCTCGTGGAGGCGGCGGCTCTGTTTCTCCGTAATCCCCCTGGTCTTAGGTTTTCGGGGGCTTCAAGTACGCGAAAGGGCATCGCCAGAGGTGGGCCAGGGCGGCACCATCAGGTGCTGGCGCGGCAGCATTGGGAGCCGCGCCAGGACCTGAGGTGGGTCCCCTGTGGCCCATCTAGTCCCCCCCTTTTGGCTCCCTTCGTCATCTGGAAAAATAGGACTTTGGGTATTCTTCATTTTGTTTTTTGAGCTTTGCAAATAATTTATCTTGACGGTGCTTTTTCCAGCAGAATTCAAACTCCGGTGATCCATCCTCCAACAATCATCAAACATGCAAAATAGATGAAATAACATAAGTATCATCTCTAAATATGAAATATATCAATGAATAACAGTAAATTATGATATATAATAGTGATGCAAAATGGACGTATCAAAGTCTTACACAAATAAATAGTGGTCACGTGACCAAGCCTGCAATCATCGTCACACAGGACGGAATTAACTACGATATAGCGGAAGCTTGCGGCTAGCGTCGGCCCTCGTCACAACCAGACGCATTCCCACAGAGCAGTTGACCGGTGACACTCAGTTGGCGTAGTCGTCGGCGTACTCCTCGTCCTCGTCGTACATCTCCTCGTTGTAATCTGGACGTTTGAATATCCAGGGACACAACCATATGAGTACATTTACGTACTCGGAAAACCACCTCTAGGCTTAAGTTTTCATGGTAATGCAATAAAAGCGTTTTCGAAAACTGGGATAGCTGCTATATACGACTATAGGGCTTAGTTTTCGCAAAGGATGCTTTTAGACATAGAGATACGACATCTCTATATCTTTGTTGAAGAAAACATTTAGAGAAAGAAATCTCTCTTGTAGAAATAGCATGTACTATTTCCACGTTTTGAAAACACTGTTATAAAACTTTTCAAAAACACTAGGATGGCGATACCCCTTTTTCCTCTCCTGAGATCGGACTGATTGTCTCCCCGAGACCAACCATCTTCTCCCAGATCTGTACCTCTCAGGTTGCTCCTTGATGCCTCTTTGTTTCCACCGAAACCATTTTCTTTTTGAAAACCAAAACTTGCCCATACGCCTAGATCAGTGGCCTTTCCAACCGTCCTTTGACCGCGGACACGGCTATTCGAATAGATGTACACTCTGCAGAGGTGGTGCACTTTACCCACACCAAACTGTCAATTCCGCCGTGTCTGCCACGGCTCGTCATACTGAAGTATGCGGGGGTCCGGATAACCAGATCAAAGCTTTCCACTATGTCCACCCTAGTATCGGGGCCTCCCGGTAGGTTTGTTCTCCCCGGCACCGTGTGCTCAACTAGACCCCTGGTCTCTCTTAGGACGCCACACCGCCACGTCAGGAGACCCACCGTAATCGTTCCGGTGCGAGTCCCGCATGTGTATTTCCTCGTACAGACCATAACCCGGCTTCAAGGGCCCAGCTCCCATAGAAAGTAAGAGAGCCCCAATACTAAAACAGACAAGCTTCCGGCTAAGCCCTACCCATGTCAGGTAATGTCGTTGCACGGGTTAATTGTTCGGGCGGCTGCTAGGGCAGTACTTTGTTTTTCGAAAACATCTCCACCTCCGAGTGTTCCCAACAGCTCGGGTTTTCTTAAACATCTCCGATTGCTCCCAGCAACTCGGGTTTTTCAAAACACTTGCTCACCGAATGCTCCCAGGAGCTCGGGTTTTTCTCCGAAAACAGTTTTATTCAAAACAGGCTCCCATCCTAAGAGTTTGAGGTGAGAATATAACGATATACTACTAGAAAAATATGATTTTCTTTATAGAGCCTTGATGTCTAGGCACGCTTCTATTCTCGCAGACAGTGTTGGGCCTCCAAGAGCAGAGGTTCGTAGAACAGCAGCAAGTTTCACTTAAGTGAATCACCCAAGGTTTATCGAACTCAGGGAGGTAGAGGTCAAAGATATCCCTCTCAAGCAACCTTGCAATTAAGATACAAGAAGTCTCTTGTGTCCCCAACACACCAATACACTTGTCAGATGTATAGGTGCACTAGTTCGGCGAAGAGATAGTGAAATACAAGTAATATCGATGATTATAAGTAGTAATTGCAATCTGAAATAAAAATGGCAGCAAGCAAACATGTAGCAGAACTTGTTGGAAATGGTGTTTCAATGCTTAGAAACAAGGCCTAAGGATCATACTTTCACTAGTGGACATTCTCAACAATGACATCAAAGCTGAATAATAAATACTACTCTCAAACACTCTCATGTTGGATGATAAACACCATTCATTCTGTAGGGCTACAAGAGCACCCCCAAAGTCAGAGTAAACTAACACCACAGCGTCATAAAGGAATCACACACGGTGCACATACTGTCACCTTTACAACCATGAATAACCCCGGAGTTCATATTAAAGTAACCTCTAGAGTGCATAATAGATAAAGAGTAACATCACATATTCAACTAGATTACAAAGCTCATGATCACATAAAGATCACATGGGAGAGAGATATAAACCACACAGCTACCGGTAGAGCCCTCAGCCTCGGGGGAGAACTACTCACACCTCATCGTAGGAGTCAGCAACGGCGATGGAGATGGCGGTGGAGTTGATGGAGATGGCTCCGGGGGCAATTCCCCGTCCCGGCAGGGTGCCGAAACAGAGACTTCTGTCCCCCGAATCTTGTCTTCGATGGCGGCGGTGCAGCGGAACTCTTCTCGGGAAAAGGCTTATTCTTTTAGGGTTTTCACGTTGGGGGGTTTATATGGGCGAAAGGGCGAAGGCGGTGGAGGGCCGAGGCCACGTCCTCAGGTGCTGGCGCGGCAGGTGGGAAGCCGCGCCCCCACCTGATGACGGCGCCTCGGTACCCATCTTCGTTTCCTCTTCGGACTTCCGGAACGTGTCGGGAAAAATAGGGACTTCGGCATAAAAATCGTCCAATTCCGAGAATATTTCCTTAAGTCGTTTTCTGAAACCAAAAACAGCAGAAAACAGGGAACTGGCACCGTGGCATCTTGTTAATAGGTTAGTCCCAGAAAATGCATAAAACAATGCAAAGTGTGTATAAAACATGTAGCAATTGGTATAATATAAGCATGCAACATAAGAAATTATAGATACGTTTGAGACGTATCAAGCCTTCAACAACAAGGCCCCTAAAGTGAATACTTATTTTTATAACACCTATTATAATCTAGTAGATAACTTTGGCCAAACAATATTTTGTAAAATAGTTGTTGGGTGGCAAAATGCCACAAAAGAAGTAAAGCATGCATTATTTTATTTTGAAAACAAAACATGCTTTGTAAATAATAGGATTCATAGTGGTGAGGTGGCTTGCCTGGCTCAGCAATATGTCCTTGGTCTTGATCTTGATGTTCCTCAGGTTCACTCCTCACTTCCGGTTCCTTCCCGATCGTGTCTAACGTCGCAAACAGGAAAAAGGAACAACACTCAAAATACAAGACAATGCCACAAGGACATAACAAACAGCAAGCATTGCACAAGGCATAAGCTAACAAACAAAAGCAAGCAATTCACTTAGTTAAACAGCAACAAGCAAACAAGTCCATATAGCTATGAAAAACAACAAACATACTTAAGAAATATACAAAACAATCCTAATTGTTAAGAAGGTAGTTCTAACTACACACTTAAGCTAAACACCTCTTAGGGTTATTAGATTAGATATCAGTGGTTGTTATATTAGTTCAGAAAATACTTCAGACAAAAGTATCATAATAGTTTAGGAAATACTTCAGACAAAAGTACCTTAATCTGCAGGCATTAACACTAGCATTAAGCACACTCACATGCAATCCTGTTACTAGCTCTAGGAGGACATACTATTAAGTGGTTAACCAACCAACAAAGGTTAGCACCACTGCTCACACAAGTTTATGGCTAAGAGCTAAGAAGGTGTAGGTGAGTTATTTAATAGAACACCACAAACATTACTGCAAAGGAGCGTGTTGACAACAATCTAAAATAAACAAGCAAACAACAAGCATTACAAAACACAACGATCTACTGGATAACAATCTAACACATAAACATAACTACATACAAAGCTTATAGAAACAATTGGTGCCATTCTTAGGGTACAAAGTGGATTATGTTAAACACAAACAAGAAATGCACCACAACACTATTAAAGTCTTTAAACCAAGTTATTATGGTTTAAGTTAAGGTTCTTGACTCTAAGTTGATTAAGAACATACACACAATTTACATTACTAAAACAGGGGATTAACTTAAGACTATTATTAGTTAACAAATTGTTGTTTTGGGATAAAATGCATAACTAGCAAACTAATTGGATTTGAATCAAGCCTAGTACCTACTGGAACCTAGGAAACTTGGATTTGCATCAAAAGAGATTACAAAACAGAAACTAAAAATCCTACAAGGGCTACTGTACTCAAAACTAAAATGGACATAGTTTCTATTTTAAGAAACTCCTGCATGCAAGATTAATTTCTATGGGTGGGTATTACTTTTAACTACCAGTAGAAATTTGAGTCACCTCATTTGGATAATCCTAGCTCAAGTTATCTCAATTTGAGTGGAAAAACACTTTTTATAAGGTTTAATGTTCAGCACAAATTATAAACTATTTATAGACAAAACTAGTGTTTCCTGTTAGAGAAAATGCATAGATACACCAAAAAAATACTCCTAATCCAATTGCACAAACAGATCAAGCATAAACAATTTAATCTAAGCACATGCAAATAACATAAAATAAAATATCCAAATTTGAAGTGTAATAACCCACTGTTTTTGAAAATAAGTCACCAAGTGCAAAATATAGGTTATAAAATTCTACGAATCTAGGACATGATGGCTACTACCAATATCTAACCAAATCAATTGGATTTACTCCAAAAACTATTTTTCATAATGAAATAAAAATCAACAAAATGCTACTGGTATCAAAGTTAAATCTAGTATAACTTTAGTTTTACAAATCTACTGCATGCATGTCTTATATATCTAGGTAGGTATTCTCACTAGCTTTCCATAGAACCAAAGTTTGCAATATTTGGATCTATAAAACTCAAGTTATTACATAAATGGTGAAAACGATACTTTCTACAAGATTAAACCTAGAACACACATGGAAACATATTTTTGAGAAAGGCCAGTGCCAAGTGGTTAGGAAAACACATAGGTAGCCTAAAAAATTTGAATAACTTCATTTGGATGCATAGATCTCTCAGAAACTAATTAAAGCTACACTGCAACAAACAGGAAAAATTAAGAATGGAAAGGATTGACTGAAAAAAAAAAGGGCTGGATCTGGCCCTGGCCAGGCCCGCGGCGGCGCGCGCGCGCGACGAAGAGGTAAGTCACCGTCGGATCGAAATCCGATGGTCAGGGACAGATCTGGCTACGTTCAAAGCGGAGCGTCGATCTGGGAATCGACGGCTCCTGTCGATCTGGGAATCGACGGCTCCTGGCCATCTTCTTCCTCAGGTCGGAGACGCGGGACAAGAAACCCTAAGAATCGAGCTGAGCTCGAGGGATGCAGCAGCGTGGGTCGTTGATGGGCGCGGAGGGTCGGAGAAGGCGAGGGGTGGCAGCAGATCTTCCCAAAGAGCTCCAGAACGACTGCAACGTCGAGGTGGTCCGCGTCGGACACGAGATGGTCCAGGCGTCTCCGGTTGTTCCTGAAACAAAAGGGTATGTCTCAGAGGATGCCAGAATGGAGGGGAGTGAGTTAATCAAGAGTTAAGAAGAAGATAGGGGCGGAGGCGCTGGAGATCTTGCATGCACGTGCTCCGGACCGAGCTTCGTTCGACGAGAGCTCACGGCCGAGCAAGGGTGTTGGAGCTAAGTTGTTGGAGTGAGAATGGCAAGGCTAGGCCTCGGGTGAGAGGTCGTGGGCTCTTATCCGAGCGGGTGGCCGGTGCACGGTGCACTGCGTGCACGGGCGCGAGAGGAAAGGATGCTGGAGGAGGATTGGGCAAGAAGGGCAGTGACAGGAGGGTGTCTGGAGAGATGGGCGAGCATTAGGGCACGGTCTCGGGCTAGGGAGCGCTGAGGTCTGGCTGGAACGGGGGGACGTGCTCGTCGTGCACTGGGCAACAAGGGTGGCGCTCGTGACAGAAAGAAACGACAAGGAGATGGGGTGAGGCTGCGCCATGGTCATCATGGAGGTGGGTAATGGTGTCTGGCGCGGTGTGGTATCGCGAGGTGGTCGGGGGCGCTGGTTGGGTAGAGAGGGAGGTGCTTGGTTGCATCTGCACGGCAGATGCTCGATCTAATGCCCGAAAGAAAAAGAAATGGGGGAGGCAAGGCTAGGGTTGGACAGGGTCAAGTGCAAGAGGTCCAGGGGGTGTGTGATGGTCCAGGCATGTCCAAGGCAAGGTTTGGGGGAGAAATGAGTGCTAGGTTTTCGTTTAAAAAGATCTTTGGGTAATTGGGTTAGGTCGCTTTGCTAGGATGGATTAGTCAAATCTTCACCTAGAAAATTATAAAGCAAACAGGGTTGGGTGGTGGGGATATAGATTTAGCATTTGGTTTAAAAGTTTAGTTAAAAGGGGTTCAACAACAACTAGGTATGAAAATCGAAAAAGGCTATCTAATAATACACATAAGGTCACCTTATGATGTAGCACTCAAAACAGGCTTGAATTAATGACCAAACATTTTTCAAAATTATTACGTAATAGATGGATAGTAGAGATGATGAGGATCATGTTAGGTGAGTTGCATTTCCAAATTGAACAAAATAAACTCTAGTTGCCATGCTCTAGAAATGCTAAAAATTAACAGGGGTTAAGATAGCTTTTCATCATTATACAATTTACTTTTTTAAGAGTATTTTTAACCAAACATCTTAATAAGAGGGAAAAAAGTTACAAGCATGCAAAACCATCAAACAAATGTATATTACTCCAATTCAAACAAGAAACATTCACTTAATACAAACATAGCCACATGTCACTTATAGGAATACACACTCAAGGCAAACAATTTAAGCACATAACAAATAGGTCAAACACACATACAATTAGATAAACAACCACACTTTAAGATAAAACCAATATATTTGTGAGGTGGTGATTAATATGGGTATGACAAGTTTTAAGGACAAGAGGGTAAACCCATCCTTAGTAATCTTTTAAAAAGGAGTTTGATTTAAGAGGTTTTTAAATAAGAGCTGCTAACACTAGCAACATATTAAACTCAAAATGTTTTAGGACTCATCAAATGGTCCTTTATAGTTTTGCAAACATAATACTTTTGAAAATACTTTCATTTCCTCAAATAATGGGTCTTTGGGTAGTTGCTAAAATCAAAACATCATAGTAAATAGAGTTTGTTAAAAATATGATGAGATATATGGACTGGTTCACATGTCATGATATTGATCACATGGGTCATATTATAACTAGATGAGTTCCAAGGTTGATTATTTAGGGAGGTCATCAACACAACCAAAAAACCACAACAAGGTAAATAGAGCAAACAAGAGTAAAACACATCCATTAGTAAGATATTTCAAAAAGTTTTTGTTGCCCCTAAATTTTGAGTGATTTACAAATATGTTTTTCTTGGTTCCAAAATTTGGGGCGTTACAGGTACAAGACCGTACAAGGAGAAGATAAGGCTTCTACCACCTTCCAGAGGATGGTGGAAGCCCAGAGGACTTGGGAAGCAAGGCGCGGACAGGGGACACCACCTACCCACTGTCAGACCCTGTCCGCCCCTTTCCCCAAAGGCGCCAGAGATCCCACCAACCCAGTGACCGATACTTGGAGGAGAAGAGGCCACGTCGCCGTCTCCACCACGGAGAGGGGTTGCTTCCCGCCAAGAACCCCTCACGCTCCTCGCAAGACCTCTGTGGTATCCCCTTTCCCTATAAAAGGAGGACCAAGGGCATGGAGGAGGGAGGATCGACTCAAGGTCAAGGTAGCTTAAGAGGTAAGCAAGCACAAGCGATAGGCTAGCTCACCGGCGATCCAAGGTAGGAGACAACCACCAAGCTAGGCTAGAAGGAGGAAGGGAAGGAAGGTGATCTCCTCCGGGCAAGGATCTGTCCTCCCCCTTCCTCTAGCCGGATTACCCTGCCGGGTACCTCGCCGAGATCACCATTGTTGCCACACCATGATTCATCCATCTATTCAGACATGCAGGAGTAGGGCTGTTAGCCTTCGGGCGGCCTAAACCTGGGTAGATCGCTGTGTGCTTTCCTTGTTTGCCTACGACGTCGAGATCGGAGAGCGAGTGAGGAACTTGTCTGGCGATCGTCCCCTAGGAGACGTCTTCAGCCTCCTTCGCGCCCCTACCGAATCTACAAAGGGGGTGCCTCGCATCCCCGATGTCCGTCCTTCGAGACACGACAGATATATCAAATGCTATTGCTACTTTTGGTACTTACCACCACTTGCATCAGGATGATGTGCTGAAAGATCGAACCATGGTGTTTGCCTCGTTTGCTTTGCCTGCTCTGGTTCCACGAGATGTTTTTTTTGGCCATTATGGCAATTTGGGGGCTGTTAGAGAAACTTGGACAACTGCTTGTCATATTATGTCAGCAGAATTTGCAGAGGTATTGCCAGCTGATGAGGATGTCATGCCATTGGACGGCAATCCTCACCCAATGCCAGGGAATTTGCAACATGATGATCACTGGTTTGTCCCAGATACGTCTCAAACATATCTATAATTTCTTTCGTTCCATGCTTATATTATACCAACTGCTACCTTTTTTATATACACTTCATATCATTTTTATGCATTTTCTGGGACTAACCTATTAACAAGATGCCACAGTGCCAGTTCCTGTTTTTCTGCTATTTTTGGTTTCAGAAAAGTTGTTAAGGAAATATTCTCGGAATTGCATGAAACAAAAGCCAAAGTCCCTATTTTCCCCGGAAGCATCCAAAACACTGAAGAGGAGTAGGAGGGGGGGCCACGAGGCAGCCACACCTGGTGGTGGCGCGGCAGCCTCCTTGGTCGCGCCGCCATGTGGTGTGGGCCCCTCGGGCGCCCACCGACGTTGCCCTTTCGCCTATTTATACCCCCCGACGGAAAAACCCTAAGTACCCGAGCACTTTTTCACGAAACATCCCGTAGCCGCCGCCGTCGTCAACCCTAGTTCGGGAGGGTTCTGCAGCTCTTCCCGGCACCCTGCCGGAGAGGGGAATCATCACCGGAGGGCTCTACATCACCATGCCCTCCTCCGGACTGATGCGTGAGTAGTTCATCCTTTGACAATGGGTCCATAACAGTAGCTAGATGGTTGTCTCCTCCACTTGTGCTATCATGTTTAGATCTTGTGAGCTGCCTATCATGATCAAGATCTTCTTATTGTAGTACTACATGTTGTGTTTGCTGGGATCCGATGAATATTGAGTACTATGTCATTTGCTTCATATTATATCATGCGCATGTTGTTTATGATCTTGCATGCTCTCCGTTGCTAGTAGATGCTCTGGCCAAGTAGATGCTTGTGACTCCAAGAGGGGGTATTTATGCTCGATAGTTGGTTCATGTCTCCATTTAATCTGGGGGACTGACAGCAACCTCTAAGGTTGTGGATGTACTGTTGCTACTAGGGATAAAACAGTAATGCTTTGTCTTAGGATAATTGTGTTACTTACATTACACACTTTTCCTAATGCAATAATCTGTTGCTTGCAACTTAATACTGAAAGGGATACGGACGTTAACGGGAAGGTGGATTATTAGTGATAGATGCGGTTGGAACGGTCTATGTATATTGTTGTAATGCCCAAATGAATCTCATACTAGATACCATGACAAGTATATGCATTATTATGCAGTTCTTTATTTTGTCAATTGCCCAGCTGTAATTTGTTTACCCACATGTATGCTATTATTTATTTATGGAGAGACACCACTAGTGAACTGTGGACCCCGGTCTATTCTTTTACATTGATAATACAACCTACTGCAAACACTATTTTCTTTCATTCTCTGCAAACAAACATCATTTTCCACACTATACGTCTAATCCATTGTTACAGCAAGCCAGTGAGATTGACAACCTCACTGTTAAGTTGGGGCAAAGTATCTTGGTTGTGTTGTGTGCAGGTTCCACGTTCGTTGTTGACACCGGTAGTGCGCCCTGCCAACATCACCTTCAACAACCTTCAGAAGAGTCTTCATCTCCTACTGGTTCGATAAACCTTGATTTCATAACTGAGGGAAAACTTGCGGCTACACTCTCCACACCTTCCTCTTGGAGTTTCCCAACGCGCCTGTGTGCATCAAGATTTTCTGGCGCCGTTGCCGGGGAGAAGAAGCACTTCTGCAAGGGGAGTCTCTCACTGCCAATCTTTTTATTTTGTTATTGTCTTGCTTAGTTTATTTTTATTACTGTCTTGTTTGTTTATTATTATTAAAAACACACAAAAATTAGTTACTTGCATTAATATTTATATTTCGGTTTTATTTTAATTTTGCTAAAATGAGTACTCCTCAGAACACTAAGTTGTGTGACTTTACTAGCACAAATAATAATGATTTGATATGCACTCCTATTGCTCCACCTGCTTCTAAAGCAGATTTTTTATGAAATTAAACCTGCTTTGTTAAATCTTGTTATGAAAGAGCAATTTTCTGGTGTTAGTACTGATGCTGCTGCTGCCAATCTTAATAATTTTGTTGAACTTTGTGAATTGCAAAAATATAAGGATATAGATGGAGATATTATTAGATTAAAATTGTTTCCTTTCTCTTTAAAAGGAAGAGCTAATGTCGGCCCAGTGAGATCCAGGGTGTGCAGAGCCCACTCTCCACAGCCCTCACACGCGACAGAGTCGATGAAACGGCTAAGGACCGAGCAAAGCGCTTGGCGAGGTCCCTCCCGAGGCTGCTCCTCTACAGGGCCCTCTCCCCTGGAGAGGGGTCACACCAATCCCTCCACAGGCCGCCCCAGCCCTGTGGAGAGACTTCGCTCCGAAGGAACCACTGCAAGGTGCACATGGCCACTGCCGCGCCGCAGAGTGACACGCGCGTCTGCGCGCGATGACGACGGCGCCGCAGTTGCCGTTTTGGTGATTAAAGGAGTCAACAAAGTTGTGTCCCCTGCGCCGGCTTACGAGGGTTTCCTCTTTGGTGATAAAGCAGTTGGCCGGCGCTACGCTCCAAGGACGACGTCACCGTGGGCACCCCCACGATCCCCGCAGTACCAGCTGGCCGCCCAGCAAAGGCGGCGGCTTTTCTGTCACGAAGGCAGATTTTACGACCATGGACCGAGTCCATGGACAACCCCGCTGCGGTGCATCCCTCTCCACCGTTTCGTCGCCATGTGGGAACCCTTCCGCTACGCAGCACGCAGGGATGAGGCCCGGGACGCCTATATAAGGAGAGGGAGCACCTCCGTAGCAAAGGGACGGCCGATCGACAAACCACTCGCCTACTGGCACCATAGCCTAGCTTAGCAGACTCGAGGAGGAAGAAGACCATTGCTTCCCTCTTTGGGCTCTGCGCTGCCGCAACCGAGCCCTCGGCAAGCTCATTGCGCTGTAACCCCTACAGAGCAATACAGACAAGCAGGAGTAGCGGTCTTACCTCCTCCTGAGGGCCGTGAACCTGGGTACGGGCTTGAGTCCATCTCTGTCGTGTTATCCCTCTACAGGCACGACGAGCACCGTCGCCGAGCCGGTTGAGGGTTGTTGGCTAACGTGTTCAGTCCCCCTTCACGAACTTCCCTCAAGAGTGACTATCCCTGTTCCGTGGGAGCAACACCTCGACATTTAACGCGCCAGGTAGGGGGACTGAGGCGCGTCTTCAACCTCCAGCCGTCTCCGCGCCATGACGGACACCCGCGCGACGCGCGCCAACAGGCGCGCAGCTGACAGGGCTCACACCGAGCCCGGCACCGCTGCCACCCGCGGCCGCCGCGGCCGTCCTCGCACGACGGAGCGCGCCAACACTGGCCCACACATGGAGGAACCTGAGAGCAAGGAGCACCGTTGTAGCGACCACCGCGGCGACAGGGATGCCTCCCCGGAGCATCACGACGATGCTGAGTCTTCGCATCCGTCTCGGCGCCAAAGCGCGTCCTCTCGGGGACGCCCGGAGCCCACGCTGCACACCGCGCTGCTCATGGCCCAGGAGCTCCTACGCTACCGGCCTAGCGCGGAGGCCCACGACCAATGGCTGGACCGCCTCCACCACCTCGTCGACGTCGCGACCACGCGCCCCGCTCCATCGCGCTCCATGGTCCATCACTCTGGCCGCGCGGGAACGGCTGCACCAGATGCGCCTCCGCCGCCACCAGGACCGCCTCCGGCCGCAGCGCAGAGGGCTCCCTCTCATGCTTCCTCGCCACACGACTGCCAGATCGTGCGACGCACTGCGCCTGACGCGCGAGTAGGCATGGAGCGCCGCAGGGACCTCCAGAATCGCCTCGTCGAGGAGCTCGGCCAAGCGGGACAGCAGAACCGCAGGGCTCTCCAAGGAGGAACCGCCACGTACGCCTCTGGCTGCATGGCATTCACCCGCGCTCTGCGCCGTGTGGTCTGGCCGCAGAAGTTCAGGCCAGCCCTCCCCAAGGGCTTCGAAGGCTCGACCAACCCTCTCGAGTTCCTGCAGCTCTACACCACCTCCATCCAGGCTGCAGGAGGAGACGACAAGGTCATGGCCAACTGGTTCTCCCACGCCCTCAGGGACTCCGCGCTGTCGTGGCTCCTCAACTTGCCTGAGGACACAATCGACTCGTGGGAGGAGCTCTGCAGGCAATTCGTTGCCAACTTCAAAGGCACCTACGAGCGCGCGCTCACCCACAACGACCTGCGCGCTGTGGTGCAGAAGAAGGATGAGACTCTCTGCAAGTACATCCAGCGCTTCAGCCAAGTGCGCAACAAGATCCCGAACATCCCCGACACGCAGGTCATCGCCGCCTTCAGAGAGGGCGTCACAAATCGCCGAATGCTCGAGAAGCTGGGCATTCACGACAAGCTCACCTCTGTGGTGAAGCTGTTCGACCTCGCTGACAAGTGCGCCAAGGCTGAAGAGGGGCTCCTCTTCGTCAAGATGAGCCAGCGGACGGACGACCTGGCTGAGGCATCCAAGAGCCACAAGAAGCGTGAGGAGACCAAGCGCAAGACCACCGCCGTCCTGGCTGCAGAGCCAGCCGTCAAAAGCGCCCGCAGAGGCTCTCCTGAGCCTGGCAACAAGGAAGCGGACAACCGTCCGTTCTGTGTCTACCACAACAGGCGCGACCACGTCACAGACGACTGCTACGACCTCAAGAGGTTGAGCCGAGAGCGCGGGCGCGAAGAAGGCAACGGGAGCCGCGGCAGAGGCCGTGGCTACCGTAGGGACGGAAGAGGCGGACGCGGTGGTGGCTATCAGAA
Organism: Poa annua; assembly: GCA_026929855.1. Lineage (NCBI taxonomy): Eukaryota > Viridiplantae > Streptophyta > Magnoliopsida > Poales > Poaceae > Poa > Poa annua. The sequence continues at coordinate 63,311,248 of CM049434.1, forward strand.
GCCGCCAGGCACTCAGGCCAACGCTGCCGAGAAGAACAACAACCTCCCTGACGAGGAAGAGGGAGGCTACCAGGCCCCAAGGGGGGCTATGGCCTGCATCCTCGGAGGAGCCCAGGCACCCAAATCGAACAACCAGTTCAAGCAGTTCGCCCGCTGTCGGCCCAGTAAGGACCGGGGTATGCACGGCCCACTCCCTACAGGCCTCGCCCACGTGGAACTTCGGCAGAACGACTAAGGACCAAGCTACCGCTTGGAGGGACCCTCGAGAGGAATCCCCTCTCAAGGGCCTGAGGAGGACGCCAGGGCCTGAAGAGGACCCCGCGCCTCAGGAGACTCCCCAGGCGAGACCCGCCTGGGGGGAAGTCAACAGAAAACCCCTCCACAGGCAACCGTGGCCCTGTGGAGACACTTCGCAGCTAAGCAAGCGCTGCAGGGCGCACATGGCCTCTACAACGGCTGCCGGGTGACGCGAGCGTCTCAGCTGCCACTTTGGTGATAAAGGGGTCAACAAAGCCGCGCCGCCAGCGTCCAAGACTTTCTTCTTTGGTGATAAAGCGGCTGGACGGCGCAACGCTCCAAGGAGGTCGTCATCGTGGGATCCACCACTGCCTCTGCTGCGCCTGCGAGCCGCTCTGCAACGTCTGCAGCTGGTCGGCCACGGCGTGCTACTTTAGCACGGATGAGCCGCGTCCATGGACGCAGGAGTCGCTGTGGACTCCCTCTCCTTTGCGCCACCGGCGTGTGGGAGCCCACCAGCACGAGGGCGGAGCCCGGAGCGCCTATAAAAGGAGAAGGAGCTCCGCCATAGAGGGGGATCGCGCATTTGCACCTCCAATTGATCTCCAGTCGGCGAACCGCCTCCTGGACCCAAGAAGCCTTAGCTAAACACATAGGCCAGCTAACTCCTGGAGGAGGAAGACGACCTGTACGTCCCTCTCCAGGCACCAAACTGCCTCAAGAGAGCCTTCGGCGAGCTCATTGTCCTGTAACCTTCACAGTTCAATACAGACAAGCAGGAGTAGCGGTTTTACCTCCTCTCGAGGGCCGTGAACCTGGGTACGGGCTGGTGTCCATCTCTGGCGTGATTGTCCTCCTTCAGGCTCGGCGAGCACCGTCGTCGAGCCTCTCGAGAGTTGTTAGACCTCCGTGTTCAGTCCCCCCTTCGAACCTCTCTTCAGGGCGAGACTACCCCTGTTACGCGGGAATCACTCCTCGACATTTGGCGCGCCAGGTAGGGGGACTGAGGCGCGTCTTCAACCTCCGAACTCCACGCCATGATCGACACCCGCGCGACGCGCGCCAACCGGCGTACCTCTGAGAGAGCTCACACCGAGCCCGGCACTGCTCCCACCCGTGGCCGCCGTGGTCGCCCCCGCGCGACCGAGCGCGCTGGCACCGGCCCGCGCGTGGAGGAGCCAGAGAGCGAGGAGCGCCGCGGCGGAGACCAGCGCGACGACGAGGACCTCTCCGAGCGCCGTGAGGACGCTGAGTCCTCGCACCCGTCCCGGCACCAGAGCGTGTCCACTCGGGAACGCCACGAGCCAGCCCCGCATACCGCGCTGCTCATGGCCCAGGAGCTCCTCCGCTACCGGCCAAGTGCCGAGGCACACGACCAGTGGCTGGACCGCCTCCACCACCTCGTTGACATCGCAACCACGCGCCCTGCTCCGTCGCGCTCCATCGTGCCTTCCGGCCCTGCAGGGACGGCCGCACCAGGTGCGCCCCCACCGCCGCCAGGACCACCTCCGGCCGCGGCGCAGCGGGCTCCCTCACATGCTTCCTCGCCGCATGACTGTCAAATCGTGCAGCGCACTGCGCCTGACGCGCGAGTGGGCATGGAGCGACGCCGAGACCTCCAGAATCGCCTCGTCGAGGAGCTCGGCCAAGCGGGGCAGCAAAACCGCAGGGCCCTCCAGGGAGGAACGGCCACCTATGCCTCAGGCTGCATGGCCTTCACACGCGCCCTGCGTCGTGTGGTCTGGCCGCAGAAGTTCAGGCCAGCGCTACCCAAGGGCTTCGACGGGTCCACCAACCCTCTCGAGTTCCTGCAGCTCTACAGCACCTCCATCCAGGCTGCAGGGGGCGACGACAAGGTCATGGCCAACTGGTTCTCCCACGCCCTCAGGGACTCAGCGCTGTCCTGGCTTCTCAACCTGCCGGAGGACTCCATCGACTCCTGGGAGGAGCTCTGCAGGCAGTTCGTCGCCAACTTCAAGGGCACGTACGAGCGCGCACTCACCCACAACGACTTGCGCGCTGTGGTGCAGAAGAAAGATGAGACTCTTCGCAAGTACATCCAGCGCTTCAGCCAGGTGCGGAACAAGATTCCGAACATCCCCGACACCCAGGTGATCGCTGCCTTCCGCGAGGGCGTCACGAACCGCAGGATGCTCGAGAAGCTCGGCATCCACGACAAGCTCACCTCTGTGGTGAAGCTGTTCGATCTGGCGGATAAGTGCGCCAAGGCTGAAGAGGGACTCCTCTTCGTCAAGATGAGCGCGCGGGGGGACGACCCTGGCGAGGGGTCCAAGAGCCACAAGAAGAAGGAAGAGCCCAAGCGCAAGGCCACCGCGGTCCTCGCGGCAGAGCCTGACGCGAAGGGCTCCCGCAGGGGTTCTCCCGAGCGCGGCGACAAAGAGGTGGACCACCGTCCGTTCTGCGTCTACCACAACAGGCGCGGGCACGCTACAGACGACTGCTTCGACCTCAAGAGGCTGAGCAGGGAGCGCGAGCGAGGAGAAGGCAGCGGAAGCCGTGGCAGAGGTCGCGGCTACCGCAGAGACGGCAGGGGTAGGCGCGAAGGCGGCTACCGGAAGCCGTCGGGCACTCAGGCCAACGCCGCCGAGAAGAACAACAACCTCCCCAACGAGGAAGATGGAGGCTACCAGGCCCCGAGAGGCGCCATGGCCTGCATCCTCGGCGGGGCTCAAGCGCCCAAGTCGAACAATCAGTTCAAGCAGTTCGCCCGCAAACTCAACGCTGCGCTCCCGAGCACCGAGACCTCCAGGCCCCTCAAGTGGTCCCAGTACACCATCGCCTTCGACGCCAAGGACCACCCCAAGTCGACCAAGACTGTTGGAACCCTCCCCCTGGTCTGCTCCCCCACCATCAACAACATCACCGTCTCCAAGACGCTCATCGATGGGGGAGCGGGCCTGAATGTCATCTCTGTCGAGACCTTCGAGACGCTTCAAGTGCCCTACGAGTGGCTTATGCCCTCCAGGCCGTTCACGGGCGTCACCAGTGGTTCTATCGAGCCTCTGGGGCAAGTCCGCCTCGCGGTCACCTTTGGCACGCAGAAGAACTATCGTACGGAGCTGATCGACTTCGATGTCGCCCACATCGGCCTGCCGTACAACGCCATCCTCGGCTACCCCGCCCTCGCGAAGTTCATGGCCGTCACGCATCACGCCTACAACATGGTCAAGATTCCCGGCAGCGCTGGCACCATTGCCGTCCATGGCCATATCCTGGACGCCACGCGCGCTGTCGAGAGCGCCTACAAGGCAGCCGCCATGGCTTTCCCGGCTGACGAGGACATGGAGCCTCTCGAGAGGCCCAAGAAGAAGAAGCAAGTGTTCTCTCAGGAGCAAGCTGCCACGAAGAAGGTGTCGCTGGACACCACCAGCTCGGGGGCTGAAGGCTCGGGGGCTAGCGTCACCATAGGCGCTGCCCTGCCTCCCAAATAGGAAAGCGCGCTCGTCGCCTTCCTTCGGGCAAACTCTGACATGTTCGCGTGGACTCCGTCAGATATGTCCGGTGTACCGAGGGAGGTGATCGAGCACCACTTAGCCGTGTGCCCAGACGCACGCCCCGTCAAGCAAAAAGCACGTAAGCAAGCCCCCGAGAAGCAAGCTTTCATCATCAAGGAAGTAGAGAAGCTAAAGGCGGCAAACGTCGTCCGCGAAGTCGCGCACCCTACTTGGCTCTCCAACGGCGTGGTCGTCCCTAAACCCGCTGGAGACGGCCGACTCTGCATCGACTACACCGATGTCAACAAGGCCTGCCCCAAGGACCCATACCCCATGCCGAGGATAGACCAGATCGTGGACTCCACCGCTGGCTGTGACCTCCTCTGCTTTCTGGACGCCTTCTCTGGTTATCACCAGATCAAGATGGCTAAAGAGGACGAGGAGAAGACGGCATTCCTCACCCCTTGTGGTGTGTACTGCTACACATGCATGCCTTTCGGCCTGAAGAACGCTGGAGCCACCTTCCAGAGGCTCATGAGGATAGCCTTGGGGGCGCAGATGGGCAGAAACGCCGAGGCCTACGTCGACGATATCGTGGTCAAATCTCAAGAGGGGGACACCCTCTTGAGGGACCTCGAGGAAACCTTCGCCAGCCTGAGAAAGGTGAACATCAAGCTGAACCCCGCCAAGTGCGTCTTCGGGGTCCCTTCAGGCAAGCTCCTCGGATTCCTCGTGTCCCACCGTGGCATAGAGGCAAATCCTGACAAAATCAAGGCCATAGAGCAAATGCAGCCTCCCCGCCGACTCAAGGACATGCAGCGCTTAGCGGGCTGCATGGCCAGCCTTGGTCGTTTCATCTCCAAATTCGGCGAGAGAGCCCTGCCATTTTTCAAGATCATGAAGAGATCGGGCACATTCAAGTGGACCCCTGAGGCGGATAAAGCCTTCGAGGACTTGAAAAAGTATCTGGCTAGCCCTCCGGTCTTGGTGGCCCCCAGGGCAGGCGAGCACCTGAAGCTATACCTCTCAGCCACCCCACAGACCGCAAGCGCCGTCTTGGTGGTCGAAAGAGAAGAGCCTGTCCTCCCCAAGAAGAGCACTGCCACTCCAAGCCCAGAACCCCCCGACGACGACCCCGTCGAAGGAGCAGCCTCCACAGACCCGCTGCCAGGCCCGCCGCCTCAAGTCGAGCCTGCTCCCACAGCCCCTGTCGAGATGCCTCTACAGGCAGATCTCGACAAGGGCCCTGAAGAGCCTCCACAGGGGGCTGACGCTGCGCCACCTCAGGTAACCCTCGTCGAGCACCCCGTCTACTTCGTCAGCACAGTGCTGCGGGACGCTCGCGAGAGGTATCCAATGCAGCAGAAGCTCCTCGTCGCGCTCCTCATCGCCTCCAGGAAGTTGAGACACTACTTCCAGGGCCACCCCATCACGGTGGTCACTGCCTTCCCCCTGGAGCAGATCCTGCGCAACCCCAACGCCACAGATCGTGTCGCAGGATGGAATATCGAGCTGCAGCCATTCAACTTGCATTTCGACACCACGAGGGTCATAAAAGGACGAGCGCTGGCTGACTTCGTCGCCGAATGGACTGACCCAAGCCCTGAGGAGCCTCGCGAGGCAGAGGCCGAGCCCTCGGGAGACACGGTGCCCAGCCACTGGACCATGCACTTCGATGGAGCCTTCGCTTGCCGCAATGGCGGAGCAGGCGTCGTCCTAACTTCGCCCAAGGGTGACAAGCTATACTACGCTGTCCAGCTGTGCTTCACGATCGACAAGATCTCCAACAACATCGCCGAATACGAAGGTCTCCTCGCCGGCTTAAGGGCCGCCATCGCTCTAGGCGTCAAGCGCCTACTCGTCAAGGGAGACTCTCAGCTGCTCGTCAACTTCTCGAACAAGAGCTACACGCCGAAAGACGACCACATGGCCGCATACCCCGAAGAGGTCCGCAAGCTTGAGAAGCACTTCAGGGGCATGGAGCTCATGCACATCCCGAGAAAAGAAAACCAAGAGGCTGACGACATCGCCAAGCGGGCCTCGCGAAGGCAACCCCAGCAGGCCGGCGTCTTTGAAGAGAGGCTCGCCAAGGCATCCATCAAGCAGCCTCGAGAGGCCACAGCCGCAAGCGCAGACGAAGCACTCCCACCACCTCCTAAGTCTGGAGCACCCGATTGCGGTCCCAGCACAGGGGAGCGCCTGTTGCTCACGGCAACCCGCCAGGCCTCAGGCTGGATTGATGAGCTCAAGGACTACTTGGTGAAGGGAATCCTCCCTGAAGAAGATGCCGATGCAGAGCGAATCGCTCGACAGGCAAAATCCTACTGCATTCTCGAGGGAAACCTCTACCGCAGGCGCCCAAATGGTATCGCGCTCAAGTGTGTCCCTCCTGAGGAAGGCCGAGAGCTGATTGACGACATCCACAGCGGAGAGTGCGGCCACCACTCATGTGCGCGCACCCTCACAGGCAAGGTCTTCAGGAGCGGCTTCTACTGGCCTCAAGTGCTTCAAGATGCGGTCGCCATTGTGCAAACCTGCGACGCCTGCCAATTCCACGCCAAGCAAATCCATCAGCCGACGCTGGGGCTTCAAACCATCCCGCTCTCCTGGCCGTTTGCGGTCTGGGGACTGGACATCTTGGGCCCTTTCCCAAGGTCGCAGGGGGGCTACCGTTTCCTCTTCGTGGCCATCGACAAGTTCACCAAGTGGACCGAGGTCGAGCCGGTGCGCACCATACCAGCGGGGGCTGCGGTGAAATTCATCAGAAGCTTGGTCTGCCGCTTCGGCGTGCCCAACCGCATCATCACCGACAATGGCTCGGAATTCACCAGCGGCATCTTCCGAGCCTACTGCGATAAGCTTGGCGTCAAGGTCTGCTTCGCCTCGGTAGCTCACCCACGCAGCAACGGTCAAGCCGAGCGAGCAAACGCTGAGGTCCTCAAGGGCCTCAAGACCAGGAGCTTCAACATCCTCAAGGGCCACGGCAAGGGCTGGATCGACGAGCTCCCCTCCGTGCTCTGGTCCATACGCACAACTTCCTCGAGGCCTACAGGCGAAACGCCGTTCGCCATGGTCTACGGAGCTGAGGCAGTCCTCCCCGCAGAAATCAAGCATGGATCGCCACGGGTCCTCGCCTTCAATGAGGACACCCAAGAGGGCCTCCACAACGACGACCTGCTGCTTCTCGAGGGACTGCGCCGTCAGGCCGCCCTCAGAGCGGCAGGGTACCAACAAGACCTGCGGCGCTACCACAGCCGCCATGTGCGCTCACGCACCCTTGAGGCGGGCGACCTTGTCCTCAGGCGAATCCTCTCCAGGGAAGGCCTCCACAAGCTCTCGCCGATGTGGGAAGGTCCCTACAGGGTATCCCACGTCGTCAGGCCTGGCGCAGTACGCCTCGAGACCGAAGACGGCATCCCCGTCAAGAACCCGTGGAACATCGCGCACCTGCGCAAGTTCTACCCGTGATCATTGTCACGTCAAGACATCTAGCTGAAGAGGCAGCTTACGGCTCCACCTCCAAGCATTTTTTGTCTCTAGAGGTTAAAAGCTCACGGCTTAAACCTCCAAGCTCCAAAGGCTTCTCTCGAGGGTCAGCCCTCCGAGCTCTCCGTGTAAACGAGCCGCCTCAGGCCGTTGAGAGTCTCTGCCACTAATGGGTGGTCCCCATGCCTCGACATGGTCAAATACATTAACTTGGCAACCCCAAGCATAATGAGACAATTTCGTTCCTAAGTGAACTGCGCGCTGCGGCGCCGCTATGTAATATTTTGGTGGTGAGTTTATTTCAGCATTTTTTTCGTTATTGAAAATGGGCACTTATATCTCTCCACATGCGCACCTCGCGAGCGGGGGCTGAGTACGGTGCCAGTGCCTCAAATGACACGCCAGCAGCACTGCAAAATCCAAGGATCCGAGCTCTGGCTGGAGGGCAGGCCCTCACAAACACGCCATCTCTACAAAGGACCTTGGTACTCTCTCTCCTCGCAAGGAACGCCTGAGGAGACCTATAAGCGCGCATTAGTCCCTAGTACAGTGCACAAGCGTTTGGTCTTGCCTCTCTAACATCCATAGGGAGCAAACGCCTCTACAAGCCTGAGGAGGCAGCAGGGAAAAACCCTTGAAGAGGATCTCCCCGGCAAGCTAAAAAGCCTCTACAGGGCAAAAGCCTCGAGAAGCTAAGTCTCCCTCCTGCGACTCGAGAGCCTCTTCTCTCCAAGCGCACGTTTGTCCCTCGAGCGATTTCGTTCTCCCTTATGCTTCATGGACTACTCGCACGTCAAGGGGGAGCACTTGGGCATCGCGACCCAGGGCTCTTACCTCTCCAAGCCTCAAACTCCCCCCGGCCTTGCTGAGTCATTGCTCTAGCATACTGTAGTGGCGGAGTCATAGCGCGAAGAGACGGGTCCTAACGACGCAGAGAGAACATAGACATGAAAGTAAAGCAGAAAAGGCCTCTCGAGGGGCAAACAAGCTAGCATAAATAAGCTTAAAGAAGTATATTACAGGCCCAAAACGTGCAATGTCTGAATATAAGAAATTGTCTCAGATACAAGCGCTCAAAGGCGCGACAAGCAAGGCTCAGGCGGAGTCCGCGCCAGCACGCTCCTCCTCAGCGTCTTCCTCCTCGGCAGGGGCGGCCTCCTCCTCGCTGTCCTCCACAGCCACCTCCGCACGCTTGAAGCGGTTGCAGAAGGCCTCCACTTGCTCGCAGAGGGCGTTGGAGACCTGCAGGGCCTCTCCAGCCGGGCGCGCCTCGGTCACCGTGGAGAGGTCGAAGCTGGGCGTAAGGAGCCTGAGGTTGGTGAAGATGCGGTCGACCACCACCTCCAGAAGCTGGCGGCTCTCGAGCTCAATCACCTCGCGGAGGTCGCCGGCGGGGCCCTCGAGGGCCGTGAAGAGCTGGTCGAAGTAGACCAGGTACATCGCAGCATCACCACGACCGCGAGCCTCGGTGAGCGGCGCTTCTGCGCCGAGCTGGGCCGCGAGCTCATTGCCTCTCGCTACCAGCGCCTGGAACATGCGGTCCCGCTGCTTCGCGAGTACGAGAGCCGCCTGCGCGGTGTCCACGGCCTCCGTCACCTGCTTGGCTGCAGAGCCCGCCTGCCCCTCCACGTCCTTGACGAGGGCGTCCAGCTCCAGGGCAGCAGCCCGGCGGCCCTCCTCAGCCTGGCGGTAGGCATCCTTGGCGCGTTGGAGGCGGACCTCAAGCTTGGAGTTGGCCTTCTCAAGCTCCGCGATCCGCTCGGCGTCAGCAGTGTGCTTGGCCTTGAAGCGGTCCTCTTGCTTCTTGGCCTTGTCGCGGAACTCCTGGGAGATGGTCCGCCTGAACTCTTTCTCGCGCTCCGCGAGGGCTGCCTCCGCCTCCTTTTTCTTCTCAGCAAACCGCAGCTGGAAGCGCTCCAGGGCTTGCTTCTGGGCGGTGACGTTCTCGTCGTGCTGCTGGAGCGCTTGGGCCAGGTCCCCCTCGCGCGCCTCGAGCTCGTCGCGCTGCTCCACGTCCTTCTCCCTGGAGGCCAGCTGCCGCTCACGCTCGGCCAAGCTCTTGCGGTCCTCCTCCAGGGTCTCCTGCGCGGCCCGGTGGGTGGAGAGGAGCTGGGACTCTAGCTGGGAGACCTCACGGCGCTTCTGCTCCAGCGAGCCCTCCATAGCCTCGCGCTCGGCCTTCACCTCCGCGAGGAGATCGGCGGCCGCGTCGCGCGCGTCCTGGAGGGGGGCAAGGAGCTCGTCTGCGTCGCGGACGGCCCCCTCCCGGACCTCCTTAGCAAAGCGGGTGGCCTCCTCGCGTGCGGCCTGGAGCGCCTGATCCTCCTGGCGGCGGGCCTCAACCGCGGCATGGAAGCGCCCCCAGGCCTCCGCGAGCTCGTCACGTTGCTGAGCAAATTGGGCCTCCTCGAAGGCGAGCTGCGCCTCCAGGCCCTCCAGGGACTCCCTCACCACGCGGAAGGCCACCTCGCGGTGTCCCTTGCTCCAGTCCCAGCCGCTCAGGACCAGGCCGCGCTGCGCGGAAGGCCCGGCCCCGGCGTCGAACCTTGAGGATGAGGCCTTTGGGCGTGCCTGGGGGCTAGGCTGCTCCCGGTCCTTCGCCGCGCCCAGGATGGTCTCGCCGCCCTCGTCGCCCGATCGCGTCGCCTCTCGCGCCTCGCCCCCCGCTGCGGGGCGTGGCGGAGAAGGAGGAGCTCCCCCTGCAGAGGCACCCGCGCTTGGCGGGCCCTGGTCCGTCTCGGCGTCTGGTTGCGCGGGAGGCGTAGCCGCGCGAGGTGGGGTGGCCTCGCGTGCCGGAGTCGGCTCGCGCGGCGGCGTAGCTGCGCGAGGCGGTGTAGGAGCTCGAGGAGTGCTGGCCGACCACTCTTCCTACACCTCCACCACCAAGGGCACGGGGGGCGGTGCAGCGGCCTCCGCCTGAGGCGCTGCTGCCTCCGCCAGAAGCTCAGTTGCCTCCGCCTGAGGCACCTCTTCGGCTGGGCCTGCCGTGGCCGTCTCCCCTGGCCTCGCGGCCTCTTCAGCCACGGCCTCTGCCGCGGCTACCTTCACTTCCGCTGCCTTGCGAAGCCTACGGCGTTTCGTAGGCACTAGCTCGCTGAAAGGAATCAGGGAGCGGGTGTCAGAAATATGAGAAGGAGAATGCAGTAATCAAGCGTTTAGTAATTGAAGGAACTTACCCGGACCGCTTGGCGCCGGTGTCAACCCACGCCAAGCCTGGCGAGCGCCAGGAGGGCTTGGGCCTGGCGTCTGGCCTCTCCAAAGGCGCCTCGGCTTTCCGCTTAGAAGGGACGACGGAGGGCCTCGCGCCAGGCCTGTCGCTGGCCGCCTTGGACCGGGGCTCGCGATGCCCCAGCAAGGACTCCTCGTCAGAGGCCTCCCCTTCGGACTCCTCCTCCTCCGCGTGACGCGTGGGCGCCCCCGCGGATGCGTCGTCGTCGTCACCTGACGAGATGTCGCAAATCTCGCCCGCTTGGGGCCTGGCCCTCGAAGAGGCCTCCTCGCCAGCCGCGGCCTCCTCTTCGCCTTGCCCGGCTCCTGAGGCAGAGGGCGTCTCAGCCCCCTCCGCATCGTGCACTACGGGCACGGGCACTATCTTCCGCGCCGGGCCTGCCGGGGTGTACGGAGGAATCCCCTCCAGAACGGCCAGACGCTCAGTCATGTTGTACTGATGCAGAGGCCTGAGGGAGATCGGGAGTTCCTCCATGGCGGGCACCGCGGGGTTGATGAAGAGCGCGGACAGGACGTTGTCAACAGCGTCCTTGTCGTTGTCCTCGCGATGGAGCCGCATCTTGTCATTGGGGCCGGAATACATCCACATCGGCATCGCGTGCGCCTGGAGTGGGGCGAGGCGGCGCGTCACGAAGTCCGCCACGACGATTTGCCCCGTGAGGCCTTCCTCCCGGAGGTAGCTCAGGCGGCCCGACAGCATCACGTTCTGCGCGCCGCAGAAGGTGGCCTTGCCCCAGTGCGAGTTCTTCACGGGCGGCGCGTCAGGGACCTCGAGGAAGGCGCTTGGCTGCTCCACGCCGACGAAGAACCACCGCTGGCGGAAGTCGTCCACCTTCTTCGTCACGGAGGTGATGGCCTTGCCCTCGCTCCACGACATGGGGATGTAGACGCTCCCCATGCCGTCCACGATGCGGAAGGAGACGCACCCCGAGCGCTCGTTCTTCGCCGTGCTCCGGAGCGCGTAGAAGCACCGGAAGAGCTCCACCGAGGGCTCCACGCCTAGGTACGCCTCGCAGAGGTAGGCGAAGATGGCGAGGATGAGCACCGAGTTGGGATGGAGGTGCAGCAGTTGGATTTGGTAGAAGGCCAGCACCGCCTCCAGGAACGGGGAGAAGGGCGGCACCAGGCCCGCCGAGACGCAGTGCTGGAAGATGGGGAAAAACCCTCGCGGGCGTTTCCCGTGCGCCGCGGGCTTGAGCGCGGTGGCGCCGTGCTCGTTGGTCCGGTCCGCCACCAGGAAGCGGACCTTCTCGAGCGCCTTGTCGTTGACGCGCACGCCCAGCAATGCCGCACCGTGTGCAGCCTCGGCGGGCGCCGCTTGCGAAGAAGACCCCGCGGCCGCCTTGCCCTTGTTCTTCGGCGGAGTCATCGTCGGAGGGAAGAAGGGAACGGCGCGAGGGGAAGTTGGAGAAATCGGAGAAGAGGGCGCCGGGATGCAGGAGCGGAGAGCTCGGTGCGGATGGCGTCTGCGAGAAGAAGTGGGAGTAGTAACGGCTCCCTGCTCCGGCGCCGGGGCTTTATGTCTCGTCAAGGAGCGGTTACCGGGGCGTGGTGGGACCCCCCACGACGCACGCCCCGCATCGTGAGCATCCGTTGCTCGCCGGAGTGACGCGTGGCTCGGCCCGGCTGTGGGTACCCCGGACTAGCTGTCCGAAATACCCGATTATGCTTAACACAACGATCCCGTGATCAGTCTGTCGTTGCACATAATCCGAACTGAATACCAAAGTTTACATCCATTACAATACCGAATTAAAGTCTTACATAAACGGTCATTTAGACCAAGTCTTACATAGGTGCCTTCATGGGCCAAACCAAACTAATCAGCGGAAGCTAAGGCGTAGTAGACATCTTATCCCAACAACGACCCGACAGGCAGTCGACTTAAGAAGATCCCTAGTTCGCATAGAAGTCGCCTGTAATGCCCCAATCCATAAATTATACGGTGATGCTATGTGTCGGTGGTCATGCTACATAATCGAAGGTTACTGGGGTTACCACTCCCAGGCCGAGTAAACATCGGCAGGCGTGCTCGGCATGGATCATCGGCCACACAACCCTTCGATCATGCCATATCCAAAGCATAGCCCTCAAAGTATAATAAAGAGACTAAGACACCGGAACACCTGGCACAATAACAGGCCCTACGACTCAAGATAATATATAGTTCAACTCTTAGTAGAGGAAGATAGCAAATATTACACGCAGAGGTCACAGACCCAACATTACAATCAAGCGGAAGCCAATTAAGTTGTTCTAAACAACAAGATCCAAATATGGCCTAAGAGGCCTACAGATAAACAGTTCCGTGCCAGCTGGTTCCGAGTTGCCCCAGGCTGCCACCCGGGAACCCCAGTCTACTCGTCGATGTCAATAAAGAACCCACCGTCGAGATCGGTGAAGTCCTCCTCTGAAACAAAAATAAACAAGGGTGAGTTCGACGAACTCAGCAAGAATTTGAGCTATAAATGCTCCATGACTGGCTTTAAAGGCTTCATGGCTGTTTTGCGTAAAGCTGATTTTATTCATAAAATGACTCCAAGGCATCGACTATCAGAATATTTTAAAAGAGGGGTAAGAAGTAACTCTTTTCTTTTGATTCACTTCCTTATCACATCCACTGTACCTGTTCCACCAAGGCACCTCCCCGAATCACCCTCGAGGAAGTCAACCTTACAATCGTGAGTGGTACCTGTAGTACCCAGTTTTTAATCATTCCGTTAAAGTTATTCTATGATCACTGAATTCGTCACCAAGTCGTCCTTAACCGTGGACACGGCTTTTCGAAAAGATTTATCCCTGCAGGGGGTGTACAATGTGAAAGTCGCCAGGTTCCCGAGGGATCTCCCAGCTCCTTATCCATGCGTACCGTCCGGCCCATTACCTGTACAACTAGCTCTCTTCCGGGGAAAGCCGGCTGGGCGGGAGCGGCTAGATCCTTTACCTCGCCTTGGACTAACCAAGGATCATCAGTGACCGTAGGACAAGTTCAGTGCCTCCAACACCCTGCCCCGCGGCCACTCATTTTCCTACCACCATCATCCTCATCTCAGTCTTGGCCACCATCTCGACACACGCGCAAATGGAAAACCAAACTAGAGGACCCTCGGCTAGTCCGCCACAAGTTAGTCGGTCGACGAGGTTCCATATGCCCACGCATGGTAGCACGCTCAACTTGGCTCGAAGGCGAGAACGCGCACTTAGGCGGCGAGAACGAGACAACCCACCACATCCAGGTGGCCTCTCATCCCCACCTTTTAGCATTATTATTAATTATTACCACCATTTCTCCACCATCATCCGCGGAATTTCCACATCTGATCCCAACATGAATATCCATCGGACCACTAAGCAGTTAACTAAGCCTGGCTAAGCCACAACCTAGCAAAGTAATTAATTCAGGCCATCAACACAATCCTAAGGATAATAGGAGGGGAAACAGGTAATGGCTTCGGTAACTGAATGCAACGATAGGATACTATAATCCAATCAAATTGACATTTGGAACCGCATGCAATATTATAGTGGAGAAAATAATTTGCATAAAATAGGATAAGATATGCAAGAGGGTGGGGATCACGCTTGCCTTGCTCAGCAGGCGGGTAATACTGATCGTCGGGGTAATGTGGCGAAACCCCGTCTCCGTGATCTATCGATGTATAAAAACACCGGAAAGCACACAATCAATATAAGCAATTCATATGCAATGCGCAAGCACATGATGGTATGACATTTTAATGCAATGAATTACTACAATAATTATATGACATTTTGATGGGATGCTAGGAATCATTATTCAACGAGATAGGAATTATATTTTTCCTCTTTGTTTTTATTTGCACCTACCATTTTAATCTAGGTAACATGCTTGAAGGATTTTTAATATTTAGCACTGGTGCTTATGAGCATTTTTTTATTACAGGGGCACCATTTTAGCAATTGGAGGAATTTATTTTGAATTTAAACCATACATTTTTATTTCTACCCCTTCTTTAATTTAACAAAACAGAAAATTACAGTAGCAGTAATGGAAGTGTGAATCAGTCCATTTGATAGCATTTATTTTCCTGAGCATTTTGGTATATTATTTGCTAAATTTGGATAATTATTCTGAAAGTTATGAATTTTTGAAGTTTTAAGCATTTTCTGGCTTTCTATTAATTCGCAGGAAAAATGGGCCGGGCTTTTCTCACCGAGCGCGCAGCTAGCTCGTGCCACTGACGTGCGGGGCCAGGGGCCAGGTGGCGCTGACGCGGCGCTGACGCGGCGCGGGCAGGATCTGTGTCGCTGGCGCGTGGGACCGGGCGGTCAGCGTGGCCGGAGCGCACGGCCGTGGTGGTCGCCGGCGGCGAGGCGCACGGCTACGGCGATCTACGGCGCTAGGGCTCTCGCGGGCGGGCGCGTTCGACGGGTACGGGTACGAGGAGCAGAAAGCTGGCGTCGCCACTACGTAAATGTCGCCGGAGCGCAGCGAGCAGCGACGGCGAGCGGCGGCCGGCGGCGAGCTACAACGACCGGGCGTTCTAGGGGGAGAGGGGACGAGCGGGAGGGTCCATGAGGACCGCGAGCTCACCCTCGAAGCGTGCGGTTGCTCGTAGAAGAAGGAGGAGGTCGAGAACGGCGGCGAGCTTGCCCGAGGCGCGGCGGCCGGAGAGGAGGAAGACGAGGACGGGGCGGTCGATCCCGAGCTCCCCGGCACGATTCTTTCGGCGGAGAGGGAGCAGGCGTTGCGGCGGTCCTCGCGGGTGTCCTAGCTGGGCTCGGGGCGCACTCAATCGCCGGCGGCGAGCTCGGCATCCATGGCTAGGGTTCGGGCTCGTGAGGGAACAGAGGGAAAATATCGGGGGAGAGAGAGAGAGCAGCGCGGGTGGCCTCCTTATCCATGCGCGGGCAGCAGAGGAGGAGAGGGGGTCCGGGCGCGGCGCACGGGTGCCCGCCACGGCGACAGGGTGCGGCAGCGACGGGGAGGCTCGGTCGCTACAGAGGTAGGCGATGACACTTTTGCAGAAACCCCCCTGGCGCAATTTCTCTTTTCCTCACAGACAAGTCCTCCCCCCCCTTACAGAGAGGTCCTTTTCTATTTCCTTTTAAAATCCAGTGCAGAGTTTGATTTAATTGAGGCATTTAAACCTTTTTGAAAAATCTGGGAAAATTCAGGGAGTTTCCCCATATCATGTAGAGGCACCACAAAAATTGGCTCCTCAAAATAAAATGGTTTGGTGCACTTTTGTTCATAGGTGTTAAAAAGGGCATTTTGTTGATATTTCCATAAGTTGTCACTTTAATGATTTGGAGACCAAGCAAATATAATATTTGGAACTCTTGGAACTTCCTTGACAAATATGCCCAATTCACAGTGTTTGGATGCAATTGTCATAATAGTAGCAATTTGAGATGTATGCCATGATGCAATTACACAAAAGTGGAAAAATTACAGTGGTTTGCAGGTTTTAAACCTTGGGCTGTTACAATTCTACCCCCCTTACAGGAATCTCGTCCCGAGATTCTAAAGTTGCGGAAGAAAGTCGGGATATTCCTCACGAAGACTAGACTCTCTTTCCCAGGTAGCTTCTTCTTCGGAATGGTGAGACCACTGAACTTTGAAGAACTTGGTCGTCTTATTCCGAGTCTTCCTTTCTGCTTCATCTAGGATACGTATGGGATGCTCGCGATAGGTGAGATCCGCCTGGATATCCAGCTCCTCATGATTGACTCCACGGATAGGATCCTTGAAACAACGGCGGAGTTGGGATACATGGAACACATCATGCACATCCGGGAAGTTGGTAGGGAGTTCGAGCTGATAGGATAGATCTCCTCGTTTGGCCAGAATGGTGAAAGGGCCAACAAAACGAGGGGCCAACTTTCCCTTGATACCAAAGCGACGAATACCACGAAGAGGAGAGACGCGGAGATAGGCCTTGTCACCGATTTCATAATGCACCTCCTGATGGTGCTTGTCATAGTAGCTCTTCTGCCTAGACTGGGCAATCTTCAGATTCTCTCGTATGATTTTCACCGTCTCCTCAGCTTCATTGATCACATCCGGACCCAGGAGTTGCCTCTCTCCGGTCTCGGACCAATTTAGCGGAGTTCGGCATTTTCTTCCATACAGAACCTCGAATGGGGCCATACCCAGACTCGTTTGGTAGCTATTGTTGTAGGAGAACTCAGCGAAGTGAAGGTATTTCTCCCAACCTTTTCTAAAGGAGATCACGCAAGCTCGAAGCATGTCCTCCAGAACTTGGTTCACTCTTTCTGTTTGACCATCCGTTTGGGGATGGAAAGCTGTGCTGAAGTTGATGCGGGTTCCCATTGCTTGTTGGAAACTCGTCCAGAATTTAGAGGTGAACAAGCTGCCACGATCAGAGATTATCTTCTTAGGAACACCGTGAAGTACGATGATCCGGGAAGTATAAAGGTCAGCCAGCTTAGCAGCTGTGATGTCGACTCGCACTGGGAGGAAGTGAGCCACCTTGGATAGTCGATCGATGATTACCCAGATAGCATCGTTGCCCTTGGGAGATTTCGGCAGACCCGTAATAAAGTCCATACCAATCTCATCCCATTTCCATTCTGGAATCCCAATAGGGCGAAGAGTGCCAGCAGGCCTTTGATGTTCAGCCTTTACGCGACGACAGGTGTCGCATTCAGCAACATACTTGGCGATTTCTCTTTTCATCCGAGTCCACCAGAATAGTGGTCGGAGGTCTTGGTACATTTTAGTACTACCCGGATGAATAGAGAGAGGAGAATCATGAGCTTCTTTGAGGATTAGCTCCCTCAGATTCTGTTCCTTTGGTACCACCAGACGGTCACCAAAGTACACGATTCCCGCTTCATTCTCCAAGAAACATTTGGCTTTTCCACTAGCGATGTTCTTCTTGATATTAAGAATGCCATTATCTAGTTTCTGCGCCTCCTTTATCTGGTCCACCAGAGTAGATTTGATTTCCAGATTTGCGAGGTAGCCAGAAGGAACAATTTCCAGGTTCAAACGGGCGAACTCTTCATGGAGAGCAGGGTGAGCCTTCTCAATCATCAGGTTGTTGCTATAAGCTTTTCGACTTAGCGCGTCAGCCACGACGTTCGCCTTGCCGGGTTGGTAATTCAGACTCACATCATAGTCCTTGATTAACTCCAACCATCGTCTTTGCCTGAGATTTAGATCCGGCTGAGTGAAAAGGTACTTCAGACTCTTGTGATCCGAGTAAATCTCGCAACGGTTACCAAACAGGTATGGTCTCCATTGCTTCAGAGCATAAACCACTGCGGCAAGCTCTAGATCATGAGTTGGGTAATTTTGCTCATGTGGCTTCAATTGGCGAGAGGCATATGCCACTACATGTCCATCCTGCATTAGCACACAGCCCAAGCCTTGCAGAGAGGCGTCACAGAAGACTACGAAATCCTTACTTGCGTCCGGCAGGGCAAGCACAGGAGCAGAAGTGAGTTTGGCTTTTAGGGTTTTGAAGCTCTCTTCAGCCTTGTCCGTCCATACGAATTTTGTATCCTTCTTAAGAAGGTCAGTCAGAGGCTTGGCTATTTTGGAGAACCCTTCGATAAATCGGCGGTAGTAACCTGCCAATCTGAGAAAGCTTCTGATGTCCTTGACAGACATGGGAGTTACCCAATCCATGATAGATTGAATCTTATCGGGAACGACAGCCACTCCATTTGCGGATATCACATGTCCAAGGAAGACAAGATTATCCAACCAAAACTCACACTTGGAGAACTTGGCATAGAGGCGGTGTTCTCGAAGACGTGTCAGAACCAAGCGAAGATGCTCAGCATGCTCTTCATCGGTTTTGGAGTAGACAAGGATGTCATCGATGTAAATGACGACGAACTTGTCGAGAAAATCCATGAAGACGGAGTTCATGAGCCTCATGAACGTCGCAGGAGCATTAGTGAGTCCAAAGGACATAACAGTATACTCATATGAGCCATAGCGAGTAACAAAGGCCGTTTTTGGAATATCCTCCTTTCGGATTTTGATCTGATGGTACCCTGACCTCAGGTCCATCTTGGAGAATACCGTTGCACCAGCTAGTTGATCCAACAGATCATTGATGCGGGGAATAGGGTACTTGTTTTTGATTGTCACCGCATTTAACGGCCTGTAGTCAGAGACTAGTCGAGGCACGGTAGAATCTCTCTTCTTGACAAAGAGTACGGGACAACCCCAGGGTGAACTGCTCGGCTGAATGAACTCTTTCGCTAACAGTTCATCAATTTGCTCCTTTAACATCGCCAACTCCTCCACCGGCATTCGGTAGGGCTTTTTGGCAATCGGCGCAGTACCGGGAAGCAACTCTATGACAAACTCCACACTTCGATCAGGTGGCATGCCAGGCAATTCCTCCGGGAACACATCCGGGAAGTCGCACACAACATGTAAGTCTTGAATTTCAGGAGGGGATAAGCCTTCCATAAGGCAAAGGAGAAGCTCGGGTGAGTTGGGCATGGATGAAGATGGAGGTCTTGACTGTGCAGACCAATACTCCACAGTATCGCCGGAGGATGTGGTCACGGTGATGGTTCTGGCAGCACAGTCGAGGTTAGCCTTGTACTTCCCTAGCCAGTTCATGCCCAATATGGCATCAAAGCCGGTTGATTTGAAAGCTATCAGCGGAAATGGGAAGGGGAATGAGCCTATTTTAATTTGGACTTCGGGGGTCACTCTTTTGGTTTGCCAACGAGTACCCGGGCTGGTGACCATTAACGGTGTTTCCAACTCTTCAAACGGTATATTGTTTTGTTGTGCAAATGCTACCGAAATGAATGAATGTGATGCTCCAGAATCAAACAGTACGGTAGCTAGAGCTGCATGAATTCGAAGCGTACCCATGAGAACACTGGGGTCCTCCTCCACGTCTTCAACAGTGACGTGGTTCATGCGACCACGGTTAGCCGTACCCGTCTTGGCTACGGGCATGGCAGAGGATGGGGGTGGCGCCTTCCTAGGGCACTCTCTGGAGTAGTGGCCAGGCTGGCCACAGCTGTAGCAGGTGCTTGTCGGTGGTGCAGGGAGCTGAGGACGATAACCACTTCCGCCCGAGCCCATTCTCGGAGTAGGAGGGCGCGGCAGAGGTGGCCTGTATCCCGAGGTTCTTGGCACAAACGGAGGACGGGGCACGGAGCTATAGGGCACAAAAACCCTACGCTTCTTGCTGTCAGAAGCCGAGGAGCTCTGATGATCTCCCTGCAGTGGCCTCTTAGTGGCCTCCATTTCCTTCCTACCCTGTTCCAGGGTGAGAGCCTGGTTGTATAGTTCCTGGTAGCTCGGGAACGTGAAGGGCAGCAGCTCATAACGGAGCCTTGGATTTAGTCCCTTGCGGAACAACTCCTGCTTATCCGCATCATTAGTCACATCCCGAGGGGCATAACGGGAGAGACGGCTGAATTCATGACCAAAGGCTGGAATATCCATCCGACCCTGATGCAAGTCTAGGAACTCCCTTCTCTTCATGTCCATGATGGGCTTGGGGATGTATGCAGCGCGGAAGGCAGTGCGGAATTCCTCCCAAGTGAAAACATGCCCAGCATTGAACATTGCTTGGTGGCTTTCCCACCACGCGCCCGCTGCGCCCGCCAACAAGTAAGTGGCGAAGTTGACTTGTTCCACAGCAGGAACATGCAGGGCAGCGAACTTGCGCTCCAGTGCACGCAGCCAGTCATCGGCGTCCAGAGGCTCCTTAGCATCGGAGAAGGACGGTGGCTGGGATCGCAGGAACTCAGTGAGATTTGTACACTCGTTGTTCCTCCGGTTCCCTTGGTGCACCAACTGCTCGAGGAGTCGGTCGCTGCGCACGCGGTTCTCCTCCATAAACAGGAGGACCTCCGCCATTGTGGGTGGTGGCGGTAAATCTCCGCCACGGCGAGGGCCCACCATTCTGGATATTGACAAGGACACGGTTAGAATTCCGTCGTGTCACCATTTTACACAAAATAGGGACAGCGGAACTGATAATAACAACAGATAGGACACCATTGCACATCATTAGGCGAATGCATAGAGGAAACTGAGTACTGAAATACTGGTTCTAGTACAAGACATGGTTCGATGAGAGAGAGGTACAAGCCTCATACATTTACACTGAATAGAAACTAGAAAGATAGAAACTGACGAGTCTGTTACATAACGAGCTCTACTACTCTAGGCTCCAGAGATACCAGCAAGGGAGTAATGGCACAACTCGCAGGAAGGCACAATTACTCGAGCATCTACTGGTGAACACACGTGGCTAGTAGTACGCCGTGACGTCCTCAGCAAGGGGCGCCGGGGGAGTGTGGAAGCAGCGCGCACTGGCTGGCTGGTTGCCATACGGCGACTCGAGTGCAGTGAGCCTCGGGTCTCGGTGAGGTCCTGTAGGCGGGGTTACGCCACCAACTCCCGGACTGCGAACGTCGGGAGGCAGCTCCTCCAACGGGAGTGAGCGAAGCAGTGTGGGAGGAAGCGTCCCATCCATGACATACGGGCGCACACTCATCAGCGTAGCACGGTGGCTTGCGCGGGCCGAGACAGCGTAAAGGTACCACTGCCGGGCTCGACGGTCCAATGCTCGGACTAGCTCAATCAGTGCTCGGTGTCTGCTGTCCGACTCAAACTCGCCGCTGCTGTAAACAGCTCGGTAGACACCTGACGTACTGTCGCCGGCAGCTGGGAAGTGGCAGAAATCCGACGCCTGATTAGCGAGGTACGGACAATAGCTGCGGTAAATAGAGAGGCCGTTATACGCGGCCTCCTGAACCGCCTGCTCCACGGTCATGCCCACGCCTCCAGCTACGTTCTCAACGCGACCCTCGTCGTTGAGCACGCGCACCTTACAGAAGAACTGCGCTTGGCTGTACGGTACATACTCCTCATACACCGTGTACTCCGGGTACCACCTACAACCCTGGCTGGCCAAAGCTGCGGCAAACAAGGCGGGGAACCCTCGGACGCCCTCACATCGAGTGAGGCGAACAACCAAGCCCGAACCAGTCATCTGTAGCAAGAATAATTCAAATGTCAGGTACGGAGACTCTAGATTCAGGAATGAAAGTAGAACTCGGTTAGAAACTAGGAACAGCAAGGAAAATGATCCTGAAAGCAAACAGAGGGACGGGAGCCCCAAAATTGGTCGCCCCGCGCCCTAGAACCCAAGTGAGTAACAGTACACCACTTGAATGATCAGATATGCGCGGCGGAAGCGACACGTGATACGGCCCAAAACAAATAGAGGTAAGATTGCTCCGAGAATAGAGGATAACCAGATAAGGAGTAAAAAGAATCCTAAGATGGTTTTCACAACTCATTTTTAGGTTAAAAATATTTTCCCAACCACTAGACTCAACATCGACCAGCAGTAAGGGTTTCCTACAGGCGGTACTGCTCTGATACCAAGATGTAATGCCCCAATCCATAAATTATACGGTGATGCTATGTGTCGGTGGTCATGCTACATAATCGAAGGTTACTGGGGTTACCACTCCCAGGCCGAGTAAACATCGGCAGGCGTGCTCGGCATGGATCATCGGCCACACAACCCTTCGATCATGCCATATCCAAAGCATAGCCCTCAAAGTATAATAAAGAGACTAAGACACCGGAACACCTGGCACAATAACAGGCCCTACGACTCAAGATAATATATAGTTCAACTCTTAGTAGAGGAAGATAGCAAATATTACACGCAGAGGTCACAGACCCAACATTACAATCAAGCGGAAGCCAATTAAGTTGTTCTAAACAACAAGATCCAAATATGGCCTAAGAGGCCTACAGATAAACAGTTCCGTGCCAGCTGGTTCCGAGTTGCCCCAGGCTGCCACCCGGGAACCCCAGTCTACTCGTCGATGTCAATAAAGAACCCACCGTCGAGATCGGTGAAGTCCTCCTCTGAAACAAAAATAAACAAGGGTGAGTTCGACGAACTCAGCAAGAATTTGAGCTATAAATGCTCCATGACTGGCTTTAAAGGCTTCATGGCTGTTTTGCGTAAAGCTGATTTTATTCATAAAATGACTCCAAGGCATCGACTATCAGAATATTTTAAAAGAGGGGTAAGAAGTAACTCTTTTCTTTTGATTCACTTCCTTATCACATCCACTGTACCTGTTCCACCAAGGCACCTCCCCGAATCACCCTCGAGGAAGTCAACCTTACAATCGTGAGTGGTACCTGTAGTACCCAGTTTTTAATCATTCCGTTAAAGTTATTCTATGATCACTGAATTCGTCACCAAGTCGTCCTTAACCGTGGACACGGCTTTTCGAAAAGATTTATCCCTGCAGGGGGTGTACAATGTGAAAGTCGCCAGGTTCCCGAGGGATCTCCCAGCTCCTTATCCATGCGTACCGTCCGGCCCATTACCTGTACAACTAGCTCTCTTCCGGGGAAAGCCGGCTGGGCGGGAGCGGCTAGATCCTTTACCTCGCCTTGGACTAACCAAGGATCATCAGTGACCGTAGGACAAGTTCAGTGCCTCCAACACCCTGCCCCGCGGCCACTCATTTTCCTACCACCATCATCCTCATCTCAGTCTTGGCCACCATCTCGACACACGCGCAAATGGAAAACCAAACTAGAGGACCCTCGGCTAGTCCGCCACAAGTTAGTCGGTCGACGAGGTTCCATATGCCCACGCATGGTAGCACGCTCAACTTGGCTCGAAGGCGAGAACGCGCACTTAGGCGGCGAGAACGAGACAACCCACCACATCCATGTGGCCTCTCATCCCCACCTTTTAGCATTATTATTAATTATTACCACCATTTCTCCACCATCATCCGCGGAATTTCCACATCTGATCCCAACATGAATATCCATCGGACCACTAAGCAGTTAACTAAGCCTGGCTAAGCCACAACCTAGCAAAGTAATTAATTCAGGCCATCAACACAATCCTAAGGATAATAGGAGGGGAAACAGGTAATGGCTTCGGTAACTGAATGCAACGATAGGATACTATAATCCAATCAAATTGACATTTGGAACCGCATGCAATATTATAGTGGAGAAAATAATTTGCATAAAATAGGATAAGATATGCAAGAGGGTGGGGATCACGCTTGCCTTGCTCAGCAGGCGGGTAATACTGATCGTCGGGGTAATGTGGCGAAACCCCGTCTCCGTGATCTATCGATGTATAAAAACACCGGAAAGCACACAATCAATATAAGCAATTCATATGCAATGCGCAAGCACATGATGGTATGACATTTTAATGCAATGAATTACTACAATAATTATATGACATTTTGATGGGATGCTAGGAATCATTATTCAACGAGATAGGAATTATATTTTTCCTCTTTGTTTTTATTTGCACCTACCATTTTAATCTAGGTAACATGCTTGAAGGATTTTTAATATTTAGCACTGGTGCTTATGAGCATTTTTTTATTACAGGGGCACCATTTTAGCAATTGGAGGAATTTATTTTGAATTTAAACCATACATTTTTATTTCTACCCCTTCTTTAATTTAACAAAACAGAAAATTACAGTAGCAGTAATGGAAGTGTGAATCAGTCCATTTGATAGCATTTATTTTCCTGAGCATTTTGGTATATTATTTGCTAAATTTGGATAATTATTCTGAAAGTTATGAATTTTTGAAGTTTTAAGCATTTTCTGGCTTTCTATTAATTCGCAGGAAAAATGGGCCGGGCTTTTCTCACCGAGCGCGCAGCTAGCTCGTGCCACTGACGTGCGGGGCCAGGGGCCAGGTGGCGCTGACGCGGCGCTGACGCGGCGCGGGCAGGATCTGTGTCGCTGGCGCGTGGGACCGGGCGGTCAGCGTGGCCGGAGCGCACGGCCGTGGTGGTCGCCGGCGGCGAGGCGCACGGCTACGGCGATCTACGGCGCTAGGGCTCTCGCGGGCGGGCGCGTTCGACGGGTACGGGTACGAGGAGCAGAAAGCTGGCGTCGCCACTACGTAAATGTCGCCGGAGCGCAGCGAGCAGCGACGGCGAGCGGCGGCCGGCGGCGAGCTACAACGACCGGGCGTTCTAGGGGGAGAGGGGACGAGCGGGAGGGTCCATGAGGACCGCGAGCTCACCCTCGAAGCGTGCGGTTGCTCGTAGAAGAAGGAGGAGGTCGAGAACGGCGGCGAGCTTGCCCGAGGCGCGGCGGCCGGAGAGGAGGAAGACGAGGACGGGGCGGTCGATCCCGAGCTCCCCGGCACGATTCTTTCGGCGGAGAGGGAGCAGGCGTTGCGGCGGTCCTCGCGGGTGTCCTAGCTGGGCTCGGGGCGCACTCAATCGCCGGCGGCGAGCTCGGCATCCATGGCTAGGGTTCGGGCTCGTGAGGGAACAGAGGGAAAATATCGGGGGAGAGAGAGAGAGCAGCGCGGGTGGCCTCCTTATCCATGCGCGGGCAGCAGAGGAGGAGAGGGGGTCCGGGCGCGGCGCACGGGTGCCCGCCACGGCGACAGGGTGCGGCAGCGACGGGGAGGCTCGGTCGCTACAGAGGTAGGCGATGACACTTTTGCAGAAACCCCCCTGGCGCAATTTCTCTTTTCCTCACAGACAAGTCCTCCCCCCCCTTACAGAGAGGTCCTTTTCTATTTCCTTTTAAAATCCAGTGCAGAGTTTGATTTAATTGAGGCATTTAAACCTTTTTGAAAAATCTGGGAAAATTCAGGGAGCTTCCCCATATCATGTAGAGGCACCACAAAAATTGGCTCCTCAAAATAAAATGGTTTGGTGCACTTTTGTTCATAGGTGTTAAAAAGGGCATTTTGTTGATATTTCCATAAGTTGTCACTTTAATGATTTGGAGACCAAGCAAATATAATATTTGGAACTCTTGGAACTTCCTTGACAAATATGCCCAATTCACAGTGTTTGGATGCAATTGTCATAATAGTAGCAATTTGAGATGTATGCCATGATGCAATTACACAAAAGTGGAAAAATTACAGTGGTTTGCAGGTTTTAAACCTTGGGCTGTTACATCGCCATAGTCCTCCTTGGCGTAGTTTTCCTCCAAGTCTGGCTACGACAATAGCCAGGGACGAAACTATTATGAGTACAGTTGATTGTACTCGCAAACTACTCCAACATGAGTATGCACTAATCTCATTTTTAGTTTCACACTTTTATTTATTAAAACGTCTCCATATCTTTGTTGAAGAAGGTAAGAAGAATTCTATAGCTATCATTAATATATTGTCCCCTTTTATTAGTTTCACCAAAACTCCTCCTTTTTCCTGGCCATAACCCGTCAGGGTTCATGGTCTCCAACATCCTCATACCGATCCGTTGGTATAGGTGTATGGAACCTCCTCCACTTCCTTTTCTTTTTAAAATTTAAATCTTCAAAACTTGCACATGGTCAAAGTAGGGTCTCTCAACTGTCCATATCCGAGGACTCGGCTATTCGAATAGTTTTACACTCTGCAGAGGTAGCACGCTTTTCCCACATCCATCCGGTAACTCATCGTGTCAGCCACGTCTCGCCATACAAGGTGTATGCGAAGTTGAGACACCGATCCTAGTCTGTCCTTTGCTCATGCTAGTATAGGAACCTGCCCATATGATACTTTCCATCAACACTTAACCCAGCCCGTCGGAAACTAAGTGTGAGGACTCATAGTTTTGTCTGGCGGTGTATAGGGGACATCCTTCTATCCTCCTCCTTATCTTTTCATAGAGTTTGAGCGAGGACCCAGGTCAAGGTAGGTCCTCAGACCATCCCTCCATGCATAACGGAGTTGTCTCCGTCGATGAGGTATCCCATACTAATAAGAGCAAACTATATGACCAAGCCCTTTCCCATATATGGGTAAATGTGGTCGCACAGGGTATTGGCTGATTGACGTAAGTACAAAGACACAATGTGCGTTTTATCAAAACCACCATTCTCCTTTTCTCCGCTTCAACACCGACATCTCGGTGTTTCATAGCCACACAGGTTTTCAAAGGGGTTTTGAATAAAACAATCTTTATTTTTCCCATCCTATAATTTATCTTATATTTCTACATAAGGTGGCAAAATAATTTTCCATATACTTTTGAAAAGGGGCTTTTTAGAAAATATTTGTTTAAAAGTAATTCTTGTTCTACAAATGAATGCATGTATTAGGGTGCAAGCTCAGAGAGTAGCTTGCCTTGCTCGGCAAAGTGTTCCTGGTCTTGGTCTTCGGGTTACACGAACTCCTCTTCCTCGATAAACCCGACAACGTTCTCGTCTAATTCACAATCAAACAAATACCAACAATTACTAACCTACTCAATCAACATCACAACAATACAATCTTAAGTGCTCTAAATAGCCACTTCATACAGCAACAACACCATTTGGTTTTAATTTAATGGGGTTAACCATTATTTAATTATGTCTTGATTATGACAGAAACTGGTTGAACATGTTTAATTACATATTTCTAGTTCTGTTGGTCACAAAAATACAAACTAAATTTCTACAGAAAGCTATAGATGTGTAGAAGACAACACAATTGGATTAGTTACCAAACTCCCTACACAATGGTTTGAATCCAGAAGCTTAATAATCAAGTTTTAGCTACTAATTAAGTTCTGTTGATCTAAAAATTAAATCCTCTTAGGGGTTACTAGCCATGACTAAATGTGATTCAATAAAATTGGTCTTAACCCATTTGGACTAACAGAGTATCAGAAACAAACAAGTTTAGATTTTAAACCCTATTTGGCATTTTTAATACTATATTTTTATTATTTATCCAAATGAGGTGAAACCACTTGGGTTGGATAGACAATTTCATAAGCTTTCCAGAACATTTTGATTTGATTTATTTGGACTTATAATTCTCAAGTTATGGAATTTCAAAGTTTAATCCAGTACTGATTCCTAATTAAATCTAAAATTCGAATTTAACTCTGAGTGGATAATGTTGAGAATCCTGACGGGTGGGGTCCACTCGTCAGTGACTCAACCAAAACAGTGCGCGCGCTGGGAAATGTTCAAAACACTGACAGCGGGGCCCACCGGTCAGCGACTTAGGGCGCAAAGGGGTACGCTGCCGTGGATCTAGGATCCAACGGCCCACGTTCAATCGCGACGTCGACGACCTAAAACCGGCGGCGCTGCTACTCCGGCGACGGCGAGGTTCACGGTCTGCTCACCTAGGGGCTCGGGAGGCCGTGCGGATGATGCAGATCGACGGCGGCGACTTGGGGAGACTTGCTGGACGAACGGCGCGTGGTGGGGCGGCTCCAATCGACGGCGGCGAGCAGCTCCTCCTTCGCGGCCGTGCTCCAACTCCGGCGAGGTCTCCGCGTCGTTCCTGGCCACGATCCAGAGGGGAAAAGGGGGCGGGTGAGTGAGGGTTTCATGGAGAAGGGGGTGCGGCCAGAGAGGAGAGAAGGGGAATGGCAGCACGGCCAGGCCGTGGTCGTCGTCTACCTCGGACACGGCGAGCTCGAGGAGAACCACGGGCAGCCGGGCTTCGCGGCTACGGCTCCGCCCTCCTGGCGGTGCACGAGAGGCGAGGGTGTGAGGGGGAGAGGCAGTGGTGAGGTGTGGAGGAACGGGGTGCTCGGGGGGGGGGGGGGGGGGGGGGATTTATACCGGCGGTCCGGCGCACGGTGAACTGGGCTCAGGGGGCAGCAGAGGTCGTGCCCGCTCGCCGTAGGGGCGGTGCGGGGTGCGGCTACGTTGTGGGGTGGCCAGGGAGCAGGATGGAGGCTCGGGGTGGCGTGGAGGAAGCTCGACAGGGGGGGACGCCCTGGCGTGCTCTGGGAGCGTTCGGGCGGTGCGCGGCGCGCATTGTTCACGGCGATACTCCGGCGGGGACGGGTTCCTGCGGGCTGCGGTGTGGCGGGAGAGGGGGCAGCAAGGTGAGGGAGAGAGGGGGGGGCCTGGCACGGGCCAGCACGGCGTGGCTTCTCCACGGCCACAGTGCCGACCATGTCGCGGCCGCGCCGGCGGCTGTCCCCTGGCGTCCTTTGGCGTTCCCGGCCCGATTTCTTCGCGTTCTCGAGTGCGGTGAGGCGAGTGGAGTGAGGCAATTCGAGTGAGGGCAGTAGCTTGCATCAATTTGATCGAGATTGATCAATTCGTCCATGGATTTTGGGTTCGGTTTGGGATGAACAGGTGGTGACCACCAGGTGTTCGATGAAATGCTTGAACCAGAAACAATTTCCAAATTTTGAATTTTATTTTCATAATTTGCTTCACATAGGTTTATCAAGATTTATGGTGCTGTTTGATTTGTTATTGGATAAGTGCAACCTAGCACATTTTGTGATTTGAATAAGATAAAGAAAGACTATAATTTAAATTTAGATTTTTGAAATTAATATTTGAAGAGGGCAAAATGGTGGGAATAAAGTGGGAGTGTTAACATGTCACTCCACTGAATTTGGTTTGAAAGAAAATAATTTCCCACTTTGAGAAATAGGGTGACATTTGTCACATTGTTTTTATTGTTTTAATGTTTTGTTTTGTTTATTTTATTTTCTTCAAGTTTTTAATTAGAGCTAACAAACAACACATTCACAAGAAATATTTATCACAAGCAACAATAAGACACCCACACATATTAATTTATATAAAAAAAAGTTTTTGTTGGCCCACATTTTTGATTTAATATTTCATAATATTAATTTGGGACGTTACAGATCCTTCCCCCCTGAAAATAAATCTCGTCCCGAGATTTGCTAGGTTTGGGTACTAAAGAGGTTTGGGAATTCGCTTCTAAGATAGTCTTCGCGTTCCCAAGTTGCTTCATCTTCCGAATGGTTAGTCCACTGGACTTTGTAGAACTTGATCGCGCGCCTTCGGGTAAGACGAACATCTTCGTCGAGAATCTTGATGGGTCTCTCACGATAAGTCAGATCTTGATTCAGGTCGATGGAAAGGTGGTCGATGTTTTTGAAAACATCAGGCTGGTCAGGAACTTCAAGACATTTCCGGAGCAAGGAAATGTGGAAGACATCGTGGTAATCTGCTAACTCTTGAGGCAACTCCAGTTGATAAGACACTTCTCCTCGACGGGCTATGATCTTAAAGGGTCCAATATACCTTGGCGCTAATTTGCCTTTGACATGGAAACGCTGCATTCCTTTAAGGGGTGTCACTCGGAGATAGACATAATCTCCGATACTGAAGGTGACATCACGGCGCTTGGGATCAGCGTAACTCTTCTGACGGGATTGGGCGGTTTTAAGTCGCTCACGGATAAGCTGGACTTGCTCTTCAGCCTCACGGAGGGTATCTGGTCCAAACAGTTTGCCTTCTCCGGTGTCGGACCAATTCAGGGGCGTACGACACTTCCTGCCGTAAAGGGCTTCAAAAGGGGCCATTTGCAGACTAGACTGGTAACTATTGTTATAGGAGAATTCTGCAAATGGAAGACAATCTTCCCACTTGGATCCATAGGATAAAACACACGCGCGAAGCATGTCCTCTAATATCTGGTTCACTCTCTCAGTTTGGCCTCCGGTCTGGGGATGATAAGCTGTGCTAAATGCTAACTTGGTTCCGAGGGCTTCGTGTAGGGCTTTCCAGAACCTTGAGGTGAATTGTGTGCCTCTATCCGATACAATCCTCTTAGGCACACCATGCAGGCTTACTATTCTGGAAATATACAGGTCTGCTAACTGATTTCCCCGATAGGTGGTATTGACGGGAACAAAATGGGCAACCTTGGTCAGTCTATCAACGATGACCCAAATTGAGTCATGGCCTCGGTTGGATCTTGGAAGTCCGGTGATGAAGTCCATTCCAATCTCATCCCACTTCCACTCGGGAATCTTCAAGGGTTGAAGCAATCCAGCGGGTCGCTGATGTTCAGCCTTGACTCGCTGACAATTATCACACTTGGCTACAAAAACACCAATCTCTCGCTTCATTCCATGCCACCAAAATCTCTCACGAAGGTCTTGGTACATTTTGGTTCCGCCGGGGTGGATTGAATAGGGGGTCTCGTGGGCTTCCTTTAGGATTAACTCCTTAAGTTCCGTGACATTAGGGACACAGATACGACCATTGAATCTCAACACTCCTTCAGCATCTTCGGTAAAACCAGGCGCTTTACCGAGAGAAATCTTCTTCTTAATTCCTTCTATGCTCTCATGACCTTTCTGGGCTTCCTTGATTTGATCTATCAGGGTTGGGGCTAACTCTAAATTGGCGAGATAACCGCGGCTAACAAGCTCTAGTCCAAAATCTTGGAACTCTTTGAACAAGGCTGGCTGTTCGACTTGGATCAAGGCATTCAGGGTGCAGGGTTTGCGACTAAGGGCATCGGCAACTACATTAGCCTTTCCGGGGTGATAATGGATACCAATATCATAATCCTTGATTAATTCCATCGACCTTCTCTGTCGCAGATTTAACTCCTTCTGGGTGAAGATATACTTCAAGCTCTTATGATCCGTATAGATCTCGCAACGATGTCCCGCAAGATAGGAACGCCACGTCTTCAGAGCAAGAACAACAGCGGCTAACTCCAGGTCATGGGTTGGGTAGTTCTCTTCATGTGGTCGCAACTGCCGAGACAGATACGACACCACTTTGCCTTCTTGCATCAGAACGCAACCAAGTCCGAGGCGTGATGCATCGCAATACACGTCGAAACTCTTGGTGACGTCTGGCATAATCAGGACGGGGGTTGAGGTCAGTCTCTTCTTCAATTCCTGGAAGCTCTCTTCACACTTCTGAGTCCATTCAAACTCCTTGTCCTTTTTCAGCAGTTGGGTAAGGGGTTTGGCTATACTGGAGAATCCCTCAACGAACTTGCGGTAGTAACCCGCAAGTCCGAGAAAGCTTCGGATTTCAGTCACACTAGTTGGGGCTTCCCAGTTCACAATGGCTTGGATCTTCTCTGGGTCAACAGAAATTCCTCCCGCAGACACAACATGTCCGAGAAATGCCACCTCACTTAGCCAAAACTCACACTTGCTAAGCTTGGCATACAACTGGTGCTCTCGGAGGGTTGCTAAAACTAGACGCAGGTGTTCAGCATGCTCTCCTTCGGTTTTGGAGTAAATAAGGATGTCATCGAGGAAAACTACCACGAACTTGTCAAGATACTCCATGAAGATCTTGTTCATGAGATTCATAAAATAGGCTGGGGCATTGGTCAGACCAAAGGACATTACGGTGTATTCAAATAAACCGTAGCGGGTGGTGAAGGCAGTCTTGGGAATGTCTGTCTCTCGGATTTTTAACTGATGATATCCTGACCGAAGATCGATTTTGGAAAAGACTCGGGCTCCGTTCATTTGATCGAACAGATCCTCGATCTTTGGGAGAGGGTACTTGTTTTTAATGGTCACTTCATTTAACTTACGATAATCCACACACAGGCGTGTGGTACCGTCTCTCTTATCCACAAAAATAATGGGTGATCCCCAAGGTGAAGCGCTTGGGCGAATAAGTCCTTTGCTGAGCATATCTGCTAACTGCTTCTTCAACTCCACCAACTCTTCCGGATTCATCCGATAAGGCCTTTGGGATATAGGGGCTGTTCCTGGGATAAGTTCAATGATGAACTCAATATCCCGGTCTGGCGGCATACCAGGCAATTCTTCAGGGAAAACATCTCGGAACAGGTGAACAACACGGATCTCATCTAGGGTGGGTCGAGCTATGCTCTCATGGCATCCTGGTTGGGGTCGACTGGTTTCTGACACATACTCCACTTCTACTTCTTTGTCGGTGGTGAGGGATATAGCTCTTCTGGCGCAGTCAATTCGACCACGGTACTTGGCTAGCCAATTCATACCCAGTATAACATCTATACCTTGGGTCCCTAGAATGATTAAGTCGACTAGGAACTTTTCCCCTTTGATCTCAAGGGAAACGTCCGGGCAAAACGACTTGGTATCTATGGTGGATTCTGGGATTTGGATGACCATGGGTTTGGGTAAGAGGTTTCCGACTAAACCTCCCTTAGCAACAAATTCTTGGGTAACAAAAGAATGGGTAGCACCAGAATCAAACAGAACAGTTGCAGGTACTGAGTTGACAAGGAACGTACCCAGCACAACATCTGGCGCATCCATGGCCTCTTCAGCATTGATGTGGTGCAGACGTCCCTTGGCAACAGCAACATTTCCGCGGGGTGCGGGGTTCTTGCCAGTCCCATTACGGCCTTGGCCATTGTTCGGTGCTTGTGCATCGGGGCGTGGACCATTCTTCTTAGGATTGGGGCATTCTTTGGAGTAGTGACCCTTAGTGCCGCAATTAAAGCAGACAACATTGGCATTTCGGTTGAAGTTGTTAGAGTTGTTTGGGCGACTGGGGTAATTGGGGCGTGGGGTTTGTGGTGGTCGATAGGCTGGCTTGGGGTTTTGTGGGTAGGTGCGAGGCTTCTGGCTGCTCGAACCTTCCTGGGCAATCATTCTCCTCTTACGACCTTCAAACATAGACTTGCGCTTGGTCTCCAGCTGGATGGCTTTGTCCATAAGTGACTCCAAATCAACAAAGTCATGGATAACCAAAGCACACTGCAACTCATCATGAAGTCCATTCATGAAACGCTCCATCTTCTTCCTCTCGGTGTCGGTGTCATCAGGAGCATACCGAGATAAGTCAGTGAACTCATCCAGGTAACCGACCACATCTCTACTTCCTTGCCGCAACTTGCGGAACTCATCCTTCTTCCTCTCAATGAGTCCGCCGGGAATGTGCTTCTTGCGAAACTTCTCCTGGAACTCAACCCAGTTGATAACATAACCAGCTTGCTGGAGAGCCTTGGTAGCTTCCCACCAAGACCGTGCAGGTCCTGCAAGATAGTGGGTCGCATACAGCACTTTCTCTGGTTCTCCCACGGCTGCAACTTCCAGGTTGTTGTTAATGGTGCGAAGCCAATCATCGGCTTCTAGTGGGTGAAGTCCCTTGGAATAGGTGGGTGGGTTGGTCTTCTGAAAGTCGCTCAAAGTGGACCGCTGATTTCCTTCACCATTGCCATTGCCATGGTTGTTGTTGTTGTTGTTGTGAGCGGCAGCGATCTGCTGCAGGGCAGCGATATGAGCTTGACGCTCTGCCCGGGAAGCTTGGCGTTCCTCCATGATAAGCGCAAGAAGTTGGGCGGTGGTTGGTTCCGGTGGGGGTGGTGGTCCTCCATCCGTGTTGGAGCGACGAGTGTCCACCATCCTGAAGCACACCGGGTATAAGGGGCAAGGCAAAAAGGTTTTGACCAAAGGAAAAAGGTTGGTTTCGCGTAGTGATTGATTAATTAAGGATTCATGAGAAATATTTTACACAGATCAACAGGACCAACACACTTATATAGCACAATCATTACATCAAGAGTTCACTACATCAAGCTTACAACATTGCCCTTCAGCTAAGGTACATAGTGCAAGTTTTCCAAAAGAACCACTACTTCTACTCGACTAGCGATAGGGGGTCAACCTAATCCTGCGGTAGTACTCAAGTCACTCGCCTACTGAGGTGGAACCTCAGGCTCTGCTGCGTCAGCGTCGGACTGGTAGGGTGGCTCCTCTGGGTCCTCCTCCTCGTCATCCTCCTGCTCATAGTCCATCTCCTCCAGATAGTCGTCATCGTCGCTGAGGAAAGCGTTGTTCTCCTTGCGGAGATCCTCGCCCTCCTCCTCCATCTCGTCGGTACGGAGCTCCAGATCCTCGATCAGCTCGTCCTGCTCTGCCACCTTCTTGCGGAGCTTCGCTATGGTCTTCCTCATCTGGGTCCTCTTCTTGAGAAGAGCGACCTTCTCCTCCTTCAGCTGTGCCTCACTCTCGCGACTCTCCTTGAGCGAGAGGCGCTCAAAGTGAGACCGAAGTCTAGCGCACCTCAGATCCTCCTGGGTGCGAAAGAGCATAATCTCCATGTCCAAGATATACTCTCCGAACGTCGGGTGCAGAGGGGACCGAATAGGGTGTCCATCGACGGTGCGCCTCCCGTAGAACTGGAAACGAGAGTTCACCAACTCCGCCTTGTGCTCCTCACAAAGCCGGGATAGCATCCGCTGCATGGAACGACACAATCCGTCGTCCCAGTGGACGTCCATGGTGGTAAAGATGAGTGTCCTAGATCCGGGGGACTTGATGTTCCCGCGAACAGACGCCTCGACCAACCAAGACAGGTTCCCGTTGCCGGGAGTGTCCACCTGGGCTCCCTTAAACTCAGGAGTGGGGCGACCTAACAGCTTGGTCAACTCGAACAGGTCCTTCTCGAACATCAACTTGCCGTCCTTCTCAAGCTGAACGAACTCGGTGAAATGGATCGCCATCTACAATTTTTTTATCAAATTTTTAAGTTAGTGGGATGACAAGTGTATCAAAAATTTAAATGTACTGAGGCAACAAGTGAGCAAAATTTTAAGTTTAATAGAATGACGAGTGCGCCAAATTTTTAAGGATATAAGGGAAGACGTAATATTTAGTGAGAGTAGAATTTTGCATAAGTGAGAGGATTAGAGATAAGCATTTTTTTTTTTGAAAATACTTCATTCCTTTATTCTTTTAGAATTTAACTTTTGTAACTCCTACCTAGCGACCATGCTAATCTAAGGCTCCTAAAGTCGAGATGGCTCTGATACCAGGTCTGTGGGTACCCCGGACTAGCTGTCCGAAATACCCGATTATGCTTAACACAACGATCCCGTGATCAGTCTGTCGTTGCACATAATCCGAACTGAATACCAAAGTTTACATCCATTACAATACCGAATTAAAGTCTTACATAAACGGTCATTTAGACCAAGTCTTACATAGGTGCCTTCATGGGCCAAACCAAACTAATCAGCGGAAGCTAAGGCGGAGTAGACATCTTATCCCAACAACGACCCGACAGGCAGTCGACTTAAGAAGATCCCTAGTTCGCATAGAAGTCGCCATAGTCCTCCTTGGCGTAGTTTTCCTCCAAGTCTGGCTACGACAATAGCCAGGGACGAAACTATTATGAGTACAGTTGATTGTACTCGCAAACTACTCCAACATGAGTATGCACTAATCTCATTTTTAGTTTCACACTTTTATTTATTAAAACGTCTCCATATCTTTGTTGAAGAAGGTAAGAAGAATTCTATAGCTATCATTAATATATTGTCCCCTTTTATTAGTTTCACCAAAACTCCTCCTTTTTCCTGGCCATAACCCGTCAGGGTTCATGGTCTCCAACATCCTCATACCGATCCGTTGGTATAGGTGTATGGAACCTCCTCCACTTCCTTTTCTTTTTAAAATTTAAATCTTCAAAACTTGCACATGGTCAAAGTAGGGTCTCTCAACTGTCCATATCCGAGGACTCGGCTATTCGAATAGTTTTACACTCTGCAGAGGTAGCACGCTTTTCCCACATCCATCCGGTAACTCATCGTGTCAGCCACGTCTCGCCATACAAGGTGTATGCGAAGTTGAGACACCGATCCTAGTCTGTCCTTTGCTCATGCTAGTATAGGAACCTGCCCATATGATACTTTCCATCAACACTTAACCCAGCCCGTCGGAAACTAAGTGTGAGGACTCATAGTTTTGTCTGGCGGTGTATAGGGGACATCCTTCTATCCTCCTCCTTATCTTTTCATAGAGTTTGAGCGAGGACCCAGGTCAAGGTAGGTCCTCAGACCATCCCTCCATGCATAACGGAGTTGTCTCCGTCGATGAGGTATCCCATACTAATAAGAGCAAACTATATGACCAAGCCCTTTCCCATATATGGGTAAATGTGGTCGCACAGGGTATTGGCTGATTGACGTAAGTACAAAGACACAATGTGCGTTTTATCAAAACCACCATTCTCCTTTTCTCCGCTTCAACACCGACATCTCGGTGTTTCATAGCCACACAGGTTTTCAAAGGGGTTTTGAATAAAACAATCTTTATTTTTCCCATCCTATAATTTATCTTATATTTCTACATAAGGTGGCAAAATAATTTTCCATATACTTTTGAAAAGGGGCTTTTTAGAAAATATTTGTTTAAAAGTAATTCTTGTTCTACAAATGAATGCATGTATTAGGGTGCAAGCTCAGAGAGTAGCTTGCCTTGCTCGGCAAAGTGTTCCTGGTCTTGGTCTTCGGGTTCCACGAACTCCTCTTCCTCGATAAACCCGACAACGTTCTCGTCTAATTCACAATCAAACAAATACCAACAATTACTAACCTACTCAATCAACATCACAACAATACAATCTTAAGTGCTCTAAATAGCCACTTCATACAGCAACAACACCATTTGGTTTTAATTTAATGGGGTTAACCATTATTTAATTATGTCTTGATTATGACAGAAACTGGTTGAACATGTTTAATTACATATCTCTAGTTCTGTTGGTCACAAAAATACAAACTAAATTTCTACAGAAAGCTATAGATGTGTAGAAGACAACACAATTGGATTTGGGTCAATTGGAGTTACCAAACTCCCTACACAATGGTTTGAATCCAGAAGCTTAATAATCAAGTTTTAGCTACTAATTAAGTTCTGTTGATCTAAAAATTAAATCCTCTTAGGGGTTACTAGCCATGACTAAATGTGATTCAATAAAATTGGTCTTAACCCATTTGGACTAACAGAGTATCAGAGACAAACAAGTTTAGATTTTAAACCCTATTTGGCATTTTTAATACTATATTTTTATTATTTATCCAAATGAGGTGAAACCACTTGGGTTGGATAGACAATTTCATAAGCTTTCCAGAACATTTTGATTTGATTTATTTGGAGTTATAATTCTCAAGTTATGGAATTTCAAAGTTTAATCCAGTACTGATTCCTAATTAAATCTAAAATTCGAATTTAACTCTGAGTGGATAATGTTGAGAATCCTGACGGGTGGGGTCCACTTGTCAGTGACTCAACCAAAACAGTGCGCGCGCTGGGAAATGTTTAAAACACTGACAGCGGGGCCCACCGGTCAGCGACTTAGGGCGCGAAGGGGTACGCTGCCGTGGATCTAGGATCCAACGGCCCATGTTCAATCGCGACGTCGACGACCTAAAACCGGCGGCGCTGCTACTCCGGCGACGGCGAGGTTCACGGTCTGCTCACCTAGGGGCTCGGGAGGCCGTGCGGATGATGCAGATCGACGGCGGCGACTTGGGGAGACTTGCTGGACGAACGGCGCGTGGTGGGGCGGCTCCAATCGACGGCGGCGAGCAGCTCCTCCTTCGCGGCCGTGCTCCAACTCCGGCGAGGTCTCCGCGTCGTTCCTGGGCACGATCCAGAGGGGAAAAGGGGGCGGGTGAGTGAGGGTTTCATGGAGAAGGGGGTGCGGCCAGAGAGGAGAGAAGGGGAATGGCAGCACGGCCAGGCCGTGGTCGTCGTCTACCTCGGACACGGCGAGCTCGAGGAGAACCACGGGCAGCCGGGCTTCGCGGCTACGGCTCCGCCCTCCTGGCGGTGCACGAGAGGCGAGGGTGTGAGGGCGAGAGGCAGTGGTGAGGTGTGGAGGAACGGGGTGCTCGGGGGGGGGGGGGGGGGGGATTTATACCGGCGGTCCGGCGCACTGTGAACTGGGCTCAGGGGGCACCAGAGGTCGTGCCCGCTCGCCGTAGGGGCGGTGCGGGGTGCGGCTACGTTGTGGGGTGGCCAGGGAGCAGGATGGAGGCTCGGGGTGGCATGGAGGAAGCTCGACAGGGGGGGACGCCCTGGCGTGCTCTGGGAGCGTTCGGGCGGTGCGCGGCGCGCATTGTTCACGGCGATACTCCGGCGGGGACGGGTTCCTGCGGGCTGCGGTGTGGCGGGAGAGGGGGCAGCAAGGTGAGGGAGAGAGGGGGGGGGGCCTGGCACGGGCCAGCACGGCGTGGCTTCTCCACGGCCACAGTGCCGACCATGTCGCGGCCGCGCCGGCGGCTGTCCCCTGGCGTCCTTCGGCGTTCCCGACCCGATTTCTTCGCGTTCTCGAGTGCGGTGAGGCGAGTGGAGTGAGGCAATTCGAGTGAGGGCAGTAGCTTGCATAAATTTGATCGAGATTGATCAATTCGTCCATGGATTTTGGGTTCGGTTTGGGATGAACAGGTGGTGACCACCAGGTGTTCGATGAAATGCTTGAACCAGAAACAATTTCCAAATTTTGAATTTTATTTTCATAATTTGCTTCACATAGGTTTATCAAGATTTATGGTGCTGTTTGATTTGTTATTGGATAAGTGCAACCTAGCACATTTTGTGATTTGAATAAGATAAAGAAAGACTATAATTTAAATTTAGATTTTTGAAATTAATATTTGAAGAGGGAAAAATGGTGGGAATAAAGTGGGAGTGTTAACATGTCACTCCACTGAATTTGGTTTGAAAGAAAATAATTTCCCACTTTGAGAAATAGGGTGACATTTGTCACATTGTTTTTATTGTTTTAATGTTTTGTTTTGTTTATTTTCTTTTCTTCAAGTTTTTAATTAGAGCTAACAAACAACACATTCACAAGAAATATTTATCACAAGCAACAATAAGACACCCACACATATTAATTTATATAAAAAAAAGTTTTTGTTGGCCCACATTTTTGATTTAATATTTCATAATATTAATTTGGGACGTTACACCGGCCCGCAGGATTGGCCCCACGACGCTTCGCCTTGACCCAACGGGCCTCGTCGTGCCCATCGTGGGCTCGGGGGCTACTGTCGGCCCAGTAAGGACCGGGGTATGCACGGCCCACTCCCTACAGGCCTCGCCCACGTGGAACTTCGGCAGAACGACTAAGGACCAAGCTACCGCTTGGAGGGACCCTCGAGAGGAATCCCCTCTCAAGGGCCTGAGGAGGACGCCAGGGCCTGAAGAGGACCCCGCGCCTCAGGAGACTCCCCAGGCGAGACCCGCCTGGGGGGAAGTCAACAGAAAACCCCTCCACAGGCAACCATGGCCCTGTGGAGACACTTCGCAGCTAAGCAAGCGCTGCAGGGCGCACATGGCCTCTGCAACGGCTGCCGGGTGACGCGAGCGTCTCAGCTGCCACTTTGGTGATAAAGGGGTCAACAAAGCCGCGCCGCCAGCGTCCAAGACTTTCCTCTTTGGTG
Organism: Poa annua; assembly: GCA_026929855.1. NCBI lineage: Eukaryota > Viridiplantae > Streptophyta > Magnoliopsida > Poales > Poaceae > Poa > Poa annua. Next base: position 63,350,560 of record CM049434.1, read on the forward strand.
ATAAAGCGGCTGGACGGCGCAACGCTCCAAGGAGGTCGTCATCGTGGGCTCCACCACTGCCTCTGCTGCGCCTGCGAGCCGCTCTGCAACGTCTGCAGCTGGTCGGCCACGGCGTGCTACTTTAGCACGGATGAGCCGCGTCCATGGACGCAGGAGTCGCTGTGGACTCCCTCTCCTTTGCGCCACCAGCGTGTGGGAGCCCACCAGCACGAGGGAGGAGCCCGGAGCGCCTATAAAAGGAGCAGGAGCTCCGCCATAGAGGGGGATCGCGCATTTGCACCTCCAATTGATCTCCAGTCGGCGAACCGCCTCCTGGACCCAAGAAGCCTTAGCTAAACACATAGGCCAGCTAACTCCTGGAGGAGGAAGACGACCTGTACGTCCCTCTCCAGGCACCAAACTGTCTCAAGAGAGCCTTCGGCGAGCTCATTGTCCTGTAACCTTCACAGTTCAATACAGACAAGCAGGAGTAGCGGTTTTACCTCCTCTCGAGGGCCGTGAACCTGGGTACGGGCTGGTGTCCATCTCTGGCGTGATTGTCCTCCTTCAGGCTCGGCGAGCACCGTCGTCGAGCCTCTCGAGAGTTGTTAGACCTCCGTGTTCAGTCCCCCCTTCGAACCTCTCTTCAGGGCGAGACTACCCCTGTTACGCGGGAATCACTCCTCGACACCCGCGAGCTCAATGCCACGCTCCCAAGCACCGAGACCTCCAGGCCCCTCAAGTGGTCCCAGTACACCATCGCCTTCGACGCCAAGGACCACCCCAAGTCGACCAAGACTGTGGGAACCCTCCCCCTGGTCTGCTCCCCCACCATCAACAACATCACCGTCTCCAAGACGCTCATTGATGGAGGAGCAGGCCTGAACGTCATCTCTGTCGAGACCTTCGAGACTCTCCAGGTGCCTTACGAGTGGCTCATGCCCTCTAGGCCATTCACAGGGGTCACCAGTGGTTCAATCGAACCCCTGGGGCAGGTCCGGCTGGCTGTCACCTTCGGCACGCAGAAGAACTACCGCACGGAGCTGATCGACTTCGACGTCGCCCACATCGGCCTGCTGTACAACGCCATCCTCGGCTATCCCGCCCTCGCGAAGTTCATGGCCGTCACGCACCATGCCTACAACATGGTCAAGATCCCCGGCAGCGCTGGCACTATCGCCATCCATGGTCATATCCTGGACGCCACGCGCGCTGTTGAGAGCGCCTACAAGGCCGCCGCCATGGCATTCCCGGCTAACGAGGACATGGAGCCTCTCGAGAGGCCCAAGAAGAAGAAGCAAGTGTTCTCCCAGGAGCAAGCTGCCACGAAGAAGGTGTCGCTGGACACCAGTGGCTCGGGGGCTGAGGGCTCCAGGGCCAGCGTCACCATAGGCGCTGCCCTGCCTCCCAAATAGGAAAGCGCGCTCGTCGCCTTCCTCCGGGCAAACTCTGACATGTTCGCATGGACTCTGTTGGGGGGATCGTAACCCGGTAGTCCCACCGACATAGAAGACCCGCCGGCTTGGTGAGAACCTGGGCCGGGTTAAGCAAGAGTGTATGGGCCGGGATTCGTGAGAGTCGGTACGCCGCGTGAGTCTTGGCCCGTACGACAAGAAGGATCTAGAAGGTTAGAGACCAAGTACAAGACGGAGTCCTGATAAGGAAGGCAAAGACCTAGAGGACTTAGAGTCCGGGTACGATTGTAACCCGGATCACGCCTGTATGTCCAGCGAGACCCGCCGCCTATATAAGGGGGTCTCCTGGTCCTTAGAAGGATAAGCTTTACCAGATCGCAAGCACCACCATTGTAATCTCGAGACCCGGAAGCTAAGGCGCCGAGTCCTCGAAACCCATATCAATAAAGCAGTAGCAGGAAGTAGGTCTTTACCTCGAGACGAGGGGCCGAACCTGGGTAAACCCTTGTTTTCCCACGCCGTGCTAGACAAGCTCCCGATGTCAGAAGTCGCTATGTCCCCATACTCAAGTTTCCACCCGGAAACATCTGCCGTGACAATCCCACGACAGTTGGCGCCCACCGTGGGGCCTGCGGCCAAGAATATCATGATTTGTGGAGAAGCGCGGCGCGGTATAGAAAACCTAGCTATCGGCCAGATCCACACGCTTCCAGGAGGGGAGCGGATCGTGGACGACTTTGGCTGGAAAGAAGAAGCAGATCAGCTGGAAACCGGATCTATGATCGCCTTCGGTCAGATCAACGTCTTCGTCGGCGTGATCCGGACCACAGGAGCCGGCTCAGATCAGTATGAGCCGGAGTACGAGTCAAAATCCGGGTCAGCTACCATGGCTCAGTCGGATGGAGAAGAATCTGTTGGATCGCCAGAGTGCGAAGTCATGACTATCGAGGAAGAGGCGGCAATTCAAGCACTACAGGATTCCGTCGGAATACCAACAAACGTGTCCGATCTGGATACAGATACCGAGTCAATTCTGCCGCTGTTTGAAGATCGGTGGGGATTTGGGCTCGAAGAAGAGGATCACCCGGTGTCCCCGGGACTCGCGCGACACATGACGGTTCACGTGGTAACGGCGGCTCAGCAAACCGATGGGGTGGAAGCATCCGTGAGTAGTGAAACAAGCGCAGAAAGAACCGCCAGACGGGATCGAGAAATTTGGGATCGGAGCAACCTTGGCATGCCACCAGCGGCGTACCCTCCACCACACCCCAATACCGGACCTGTTTTACCAACTTTTGGCGCGGGAGTACAGACACAAACGCCAGCACCCGGGACAGCGTTCACAAACCCGATCCTGACCGCGGTGAACGATTAGGCGAGAGCCGGTGCATCGGGAATCCCGGCTCAGAACCCGGGAGAAGTAACAAACACCAATTCAGCTATACAGAGGGAGTTGGAAGATTTAAGGCGAGCCATGGCTAGGGCGAGCCAAGAGCGTGCGGATGAAGCCCGGCGCGTAGCAGAGAAGGAACGATCTTTGGCCCAGCAGGAGCAGAGGCTACAAGACGAAAGAAACGCCCTCCAGAGGAGAAGGGACGAGTTAACTGCGGTGCAGAGCAGAAGGCGCGGAAGTCGGCTACCCTTGCCGACTGGAGTCAACACCATAGTGCCCCAAGTCTTGGAGTATCAGACGACGCCAGCCAATGCGCCCATAGCAGCGGATAATCCGGTGATGGGAGCCGGCGCACCACAGGCCGAGTTACGAGGAGCAGGAAGTCCAGCGGGAGGAGCCGGAGCCGGGGAAGCAGCCGCAGAACAACTACCTCCGCCACCTCCCAGGTTCACTACTCCCCCGGGTCATTATAATAATCCGGTTGATAATGTTTTTGCAGCTGCACACGCGCTACAGCAGATCCCGTTCGACAATTCGCCAGCCGGTATTGAGGCACGGAGAGCCGTGGATTTGCTGCGCACTGCTGTGGTCCAACAGAACAATAATCCGCGCGGGTCGCAAGCATTCAACTCAGAACCACAAAGGAGTCGTACCAGAAGCCGGCACGGAGAGCCACCAGCAGCAAGATCCATCCAGAACCGGTTAGGACCGGTAAACCCGCAAGGCCAACAACAAAATCAGCAAGTAATCCAGCCGCCACAGCCGGCCGTGTCCGCGGCTCAGTCGATAGTCAATAGTTCAAGAGCAAGACGTGCAGCCGCGGCGGCAGCACCACCGGCAGCAGGGGCCGGAGCAGCTGGAGCACCAGGAGTCGGAATAGTGATTCCCGCAGCACCTTCTCCTGCGCCGGGTCACACAGGGGGCTCAACTTCAAACTTGACGGGACCAAAGTGTTTGTCAGATGCCATCAGGGCGGAGCCGTTTCCAGAAAAATTCAAAGAGCCGACCAAAGTGTGCAATTACGAGCCGAACATGAATCCAGAGACATGGTTGAGCAGTTACGGCATGGCCATGGACATGAAGAACGCTTCACCGAATCTGTGTGCACGCTACATGTATCTTATGTTAGCAGAAGGAGCACCTAAAATTTGGCTAGACCGACTCCCGCCACGCAGTATCAACTCATGGGAGGAACTGAAGGCGGCGTTCATCAAGAACTTCGCCGGAACTTGCAAGAAACAGTACACTGAGGCCGACCTGGATCGATGTGTCATGAGGAAAACCGAGTCAGCCAGACAGTGGATGGGCCGGGTCACAGAAATCTTGCAGTCATCCCTCAACATCTCGGCACACACAGCTATATCATACATGGAGAAAAACTGCGGCTTTGAGCCGTTGACACACAAGCTTAGAAGTATGAGGGAAGACCCGCCCTGCAACAACATCTCAATAGGGGAAGTGGTGACAACAGCGAATAAATATGCAGCCAAGGATAAGAAGCCGGGTGAAACAGAGGAACAACAGAGGAACAATCGGATCAGCGGAGGTCGTAACCCAAACCCAAGCCAGAGTAATAACAATCAGAACGGAAATAACAAGCGTCCCTATGAGGGCGGAAATTCAGAGTTCGTAGGCACAACCCAGACGACGGGTTACAGGGGACCAAGACCCGGTGGTAACTTTAGAGGAGGACCTCCGAAAGGTTCGAACTTCAGCGAGATGTATAGCATGCCGTGTCCAAAACACAGCAAGAACGGGAGACCATCCAATCACTCGCTAGCTCAGTGCGCGGACATCAGAGCCTGGATGAGACATGAGCAGGAAGGCCAGAGGAGTCAGGGGAACTTCGGAGGTAGCAGCGGTTTCAATGGAAACAACGGCAACTCGATGGGACCCGGACAGGGGGCTGGGTCGAACGGACCGCCAAACAATAATGCCGGGTCCAGTCAACAACAGAATCAAGTCACAACCGGGTATCAGCAGAACCCGAAAGAGCTTCATAGTCAAGGACAGTATCACGTCTTCACCACCAGCACGTCCAGGAGAGACAGGAAATTAAAAGCAAGAGCCGTCAATGCAGTGGCATCAGCCGTTCCAAGATTCTTGAAGTGGTCAGAGCAAACTATAACTTGGAGTAGAGAGGATCACCCTCCAGCAGTAGAACATCCGGGTCTTCTGGCTCTCGTCGTGGCACCACAGGTGGACGGGTTCTCCTTGAATAAAGTTCTGATGGACGGAGGCAGCAGCATCAATATCTTATACCTCGATACTTTCAGAAGGATGGGACTGACCCAAGACCGCCTTACCCCTACATCTACGATCTTCCACGGCATAGTCCCAGGGAAGTCGGCACATCCGATTGGCCAGATCAGCCTTGAGGTGGCATTCGGAGTGAGCAAAGAGCAATTCAGGTCGGAGTTCCTGACGTTTGAGGTTGTTGATTTAAAAAGTCCGTATCACGCTCTATTCGGGAGGCCGGCTTACGCCAAATTCATGGCTCGGCCCTGTTATGTGTACCTCAAACTGAAGATGCCAGGACCCCAAGGAATAATCACAGTAGAGGGAAGCAAGACTATGGCTGCAGAGTGTGACAACGGGGATGCCATCATGGCAGAGCAGGCTTGCTCAGAGGAGGAGCTCAAGTTCTACAAGTCTCAAGTAGACCAGACAGATAAGCGTGTGCTGGAAAAGCCGGCTCATGAGGAAGAGAAGAAAAAATTCAAGTCGTCTCAAGATACAAAGATGGTTGATTTTGAAGAAGGGGACTCCTCCAAGCAGTTCTCGGTGGGGACCCACTTGGACCCGAAATAGGAAAGCGAGCTCATCAAGTTCATCCGTGAGAATCGGGACATCTTCGCATGGTCTCCTTCAGACATGCCGGGTGTCCCGAGTGAACTTGCTGAGCACAGCTTACATGTTGATCCAAAGGCAAAGCCGGTAAAACAAGGACTACGTCGTCTCAACGCAGAGAGGAAAAAGATCGTCGGAGAGGAGGTAGCTCGTTTGCTTGCAGCCGGGTTTATCATGGAAGTCTACCATCCCAAGTGGCTGGCTAACCCGGTCCTAGTTCTGAAGACAAACGGAGAGTGGCGCATGTGCATTGACTACACCAGCTTGAACAAGGTCTGCCCGAAAGACCCCTTTGCATTGCCGCGTATAGATCAGATCATCGATGCCACAGCCGGTAGCGAGTTGTTATGTTTCCTGGACGCATATTCCGGGTATCATCAGATCAAGCTCAATGTTGACGACCAGGAGAAGACGTCGTTCATCACCCCTTTCGGTGCTTTCTGTTACAAAAACATGACCTTTGGCCTCAAGAATGCAGGTGCCACCTACCAAAGGTGCATCCAGAATTGTTTCCAGAACCAAATCGGTCGCAACGTGCATGCCTATGTCGATGATGTCGTGATCAAGTCACAGAAAGCCGGGTCACTCCTGGATGACCTAAAGGAGACCTTCGCCAACCTGCGCAAATATCAGATGAAGTTAAACCCGACCAAGTGCGTGTTCGGAGTTCCGGCTGGCATGTTGCTGGGTTTCATAGTCTCAGAGAGAGGGATAGAAGCTAACCCGGCTAAAATCAAGGCCATCATGAACCTTAAGAAGCCGGAGTGCGTTAATGATGTCCAGAAGCTGACAGGGTGTGTCACAGCCCTGAGCCGGTTCATTGCAAGGATGGGAGAGAAAGCTCTTCCGCTGTACAAGCTGTTGAAGAAGTCAGATAAGTTTGCTTGGGGCCAGGAGGCAGACGACGCCTTTGAAGACCTAAAGAAGACATTGTCCACAGCTCCAGTGTTAGCGGCTCCCACGAGCAAGGAGCCGATGTTGTTGTATGTCTCTGCAAATTCCAGAGCCGTCAGTGCTGTGGTCGTGGTGGAGCGCAAGGAAGAAGGAAAGGAGTACCCAATTCAAAGGCCGGTCTACTATGTTAGTGAAGCTCTCACAGAGTCCAAGCAGAGGTACCCGCAGTGGCAGAAGTTGGTCTACGGCGTGTTTATGGCAAGCCGGAAGATGCCACACTATTTTCAGGAACACCCCATCACTGTGGTGAGTTCTGCTCCCTTAGCGGAAATCATCGGAAACAGAGAAGCTACAGGCAGGATCGCAAAGTGGGCCATCGAGATGGGGCCTTATCATATCAACTACGAGCCAAGAACAGCAATCAAGTCACAGGCCTTGGTGGATTTCGTCAATGATTGGACAGAGTTTGACCCCCTACCTCCGCCTCCAAGCGCCAAACATTGGATTATGCACTTCGACGGGTCAAAGCAGTTTGAAGGTTCGGGAGCCGGCGTTGTACTAACTTCGCCAAAAGGAGACAAGTTGAGTTACGTCCTGCAGATACATTTCGAACCATGCACCAATAACGTGGCAGAGTATGAGGCCTTGTTACACGGTTTGAAAGTCGCTAGAGAGATGAACATCAAAAGAATCATGTGCTATGGAGACTCTGACCTTGTGGCTCAGCAAGTTTCAGGAACCTGGGATAGAAAAGACGCCAACATGGCGGCTTACAGGAGAGAAGTAGATCGTATCGCCGGCTTCTTCTCCGGCTACCAAGTTGACCATATTGACAGACGAAAAAATGAGGCGGCCGACGCCCTATCAAGACTCGGTTCTAGCAGAGAGCCGGTACCTCCAAACGTGTTCCTCGCCGAGTTACATCATCCCTCGGTCAAGCTGCCAACAGAAGAAGAGTTAGCAAACCCTGATGACCCGGAATCACAACTAGTCGCAGCCGTACGTCAAACACCGTCCTGGACTGATCCGTATATGGCTTACCTGCAAAGGGAAGAATTACCTCAAGACGAAGTACTAGCACGACAGATTGTGCGCCGGGCTAAGGGTTACGTCATCATCAATGGCGAGTTACACAAGAGGAGCACGTCCGGGGTATTCTTACGATGTGTCTCACCAGAGGAAGGCCGGAAAATCCTCCAGGAAATTCACGCAGGGGACTGCGGACATCACGCGTCCACAAGATCGATGGTTGCTAAAGCGTTCAGGCATGGATTCTTTTGGCTGACGGCTCTGGCTGACGCAGAAAATATAGCCCGGGTTTGCGATGGTTGTCAGCGATATGCAAGACAGATCCATATTCCGGCTCAAGATTTGAAGACCATCCCAATAACATGGCCCTTTGCAGTTTGGGGCATGGATATGGTAGGACCCTTCCAAACTTCACCCAATAAGAAGACTCACCTACTAGTTGCAGTGGACAAGTTCACGAAGTGGGTGGAGGTCCAAGCCGTCAATAGTTGCACAGCAGCAACAGCAGTCAAGTTCCTGAAGAAAATCATATATCGTTTCGGGTATCCTCACAGCATCATCACCGATAACGGGACAAATTTTTCACTCGGAGAGATGCAGATATTTTGCAAAGAGAACGGCATCCGGCTCGACCTTGCTTCAGTTTCACATCCTCAGTCGAACGGCCAAGTTGAGAGGACAAACCAGGAGCTGCTAAGAGGCATCAAGCCAAGGCTTCGGGTTCCATTAATCAGAGCCGCCGGGTGCTGGGAAGAGGAGCTCCCATCAGTCGTCTGGAGCATAAACACAACCCCAAATAGATCAACAGACATCACTCCCTTCTTCATGGTTTATGGGGCAGAAGCCGTGTTACCCAGTGACATTATCCATGATTCTCCGAGAGTGGCAAACTATGTTGAAACTGAGAACGAGCAAGCCCGGCAAAATTCAGTTGATATGCTTGAGGAGGCAAGAGAGCTAGCCCTGGAAAGATCAGCCATATACCAGCAAGACCTGAGGCGTTATCACAGCCCCCGGGTTAAATCAAGAGCTTTCCAGGAAGGAGACTTGGTCTTGAGGCTAGCCCAGAACAAGACCGGCTTCCACAAGCTAACTCCCCCATGGGAAGGCCCCTTCGTGGTAAGCCGGAACTTGCACAACGGGTCTTATTACCTGGTGGATGCCAGAGAGCAAGCTACAAGGACAGGAAACAATACAGACCATACAAGTAACCCGTTGACAGAGAACGACAGGCCTTGGAATATAGCAGAACTTCGACCATACTACACTTAGGTTTTGTGAGCCCCCGGATGAGACGGGCTCCACCTTTTTGTATCTCTTTTGTTTAAAGGCAGCAGGTTTCAGACACGCTCTTTTCCTTACCAGGGTACCTAAGGGGACTGGAAGGTTTTTAATGAGGCGGCTTGCTAGCTATGTACATATTATATGATCAATAAAGTGAGGAAGGCACCTCTAAGAAGAAAAGAGTATTGTGTTTTCAGTTCCTTATTCTTTATATGATCAGGGTCTTGGGGGCTTACCAACTAAGAAAGTTGTAAGTTGCAAACTCATGACCCGGCAAAAAAGCCAAAATTATTCTTGGTTCCTTGCCTGCTAGCTTGATGTTATTCTCATCTTATATATGACCAGATGCTAAAATCCGGCTTTCAATCTAGCTATGAAGCCCATGGGGACTTAGCAGACCCTGATTGCGCGAGAATTTTATGCAGAGTCAAGAGAAAGCCGGCTATGCAGAGAGCTAAAGAAATCAAAAGGGTCATCTAAACCAACAAAGACTTGCACAAATTCGCAAAAGATGGTTTGTTATACGCAGAGTACTCAGAGGCACACGAAGGTGCACCAGAAAAGGTATAACAAGTATTTACATCTAACCTATTACAGGCCATGAAGACCAATATAGTGTTGCAGGAATTTAAGTCAGGTCGAAAGTTTGTAAGCCGGTACATAAGTCGGCGTTCGGAACATCGGGGCGGTCTATTGGTGTGGAGGAGCCGGTGCAGATCCTTGCCCAAGGTCCCTCGTATCCTTTGTAGTTCCGCTTCGTGGCCTCTGCAAAACGACCGAAGCCAAGGCTTCAAAGCCGTCAAGATCGGAGGGACGAGAGCGAGCTGGAATGTCAGGAGTTGAGCTTGAGGGGTTCGCACTTGTCGTGAAGGGCGTGAAGAGTTGCGGCGCCTCTTCTACCGGCTTCCATAAGTTGATCGGCTCCGGCGGGACCTCCTTGATGGCATGGTTGTCTTCGTCATAAGCAGCTTGGAACTCGTTCAGTGCCAACCCATGGGTAATTTGACAAGCCGGACGCCGAACGGATTTCACGAGCTTCCCATATATCTTTGAGGTCTCAGTGCCATCAGGCTGGAATTCAGGGAAGCCCTTCGTGAGCTTGGCCGGGTCAAGGTTGGGGTAGTATGCCTTCGCCAATGCAAGTGTACGGATAGCACCCTTGCGACAGGCAGACGCCTTCCATCGCTCCATCAGCATAGGCACCACAGAGGTGGCGGCGAGAAAATCCGGAAGACCCGGAGGACATTCCCCAGAAGAAGTAGACGCCTTGATCATCTCGGCGCAGTCGAAGTAGAGTCGGCGGGTGACGCCGTATATGGCCTGAATTTTCTCAAGTGTTCCCTTTATGGTCACCCCCTGAGCCGGACCTGGCAGGGAGCAAACGGAGGATAAGGAAACCTGAGATGACAAAGCAATACAAGAAAGAAAAGGCAAGAAGAAGACTCACCGAAGACAGCAACGGCCAAGTTATGAACGAGCTTCTTTATTTTCTCCAGCTCGGAGACCACTCTTTGCAGCTCAAGAGCCTTCACCTGTATGGCGAGCTCTTGTTCGTGCACCTTCTTCCGCAAAGCCTCATTGTCAGTTTGAAGCCGTTTTAGTGCTTCTTCTTGAAGCTTCAGCTGTTCCTCAGCCTTCTCACGAAGGCCGGCTTCACGCGCAAGTTTATGGCGTGTTTCGTTGTTGCTCTCGGCTGCGGCTTTCGAAAACTCCTGCAGAGGGAACATATATTTATCAAGACAGAGACAAAAAGATCAGGAAGCAGTTTATAAAGCAATGACGGTATCTCAAAGAAGACCCGGAGCGCAGCAAGCTACTGCTCCGACTCTTGGGGACTACTCATTGCAAAAGTTCACTAGTAAGAAAGACCCGGAGCGCACCAAGCTACTGCTCCGACTCTTGGGGACTACTTCAAAGAAACATTTCTATTGAGACGGGTTCCTTATCATGCAAGTACTAAGCATTTACCTAAGTAAAGTCTAAGCACTTGGGGACTACTAGAGGGAACATACCTGGTAGCGGAAGTGCAGATAGTTGCGCAGCTGAGACTCCTCCTTTCGCGCCCTGGAGAGTCGCTTATGGATTCTCTCATAAAGTTCTGGAAACTCCAAGGTGTTGTAAGGAGTTTCGTCTTCAGAGTCCGATTCTTCGGTTTCCTTGACCTGTTCCTTGCCTGCGGCACGGGCAGCGGGCCCTTCCTCAGCCTTAAGTTCCGGCTCAAGGACCTTCGCCACGGAAGTTGAAGGCGCGGCGGGATCTTGAAAGCCGGTTCCCGTTACAGCGACATCCGGTTCTTCCGGAATAACAGGAAGATCGGACTTTGGAGGGGAAGAACAGTCGGGAACAGGGAGAGTCGGTTCAATCGGTTTCTCAGCTTGAGTTTCTTCAACCTCAGGCTCAGCTGGAGGGGTTGTGATAGCGTCAGGGGTTTCCTCATCACTGAGGACGGCTTGATGCACCGCTAGGTGCCCCGCCCGCTGATGACGCTCCCGATGATGTGAAAAATGTTTTCCTGACTCAGAAGGAGGACCACAGTGTAGTTCACTGCGGCATTCTGTATGGTTTAGAGCCGGAGCTGCGAAAACGTTTCGAGAACAGCACCGCTTTTGATACAATGGGAGAATTGAAAATGATTTTCGATACCCATGCTGCCGTAGAAAGTTATGATGCTTCAGAAAAGTTCTTTAGCTGCATGATGGAAGAGAACAGCTCCGTTAGCGAGCACGTACTCAAAATGTCTGGGTACGCCGATAAGCTCATAGCCCTGGGTATATCGATCCCCAATGAGCTAGGAATTCATCGTGTTCTCCAATCACTCCCACCAAGTTACAAGAACTTTGTGATGAACTACAATATGCAAGGCATGAAGAAGACTCTCCCCGAGCTTCTGTCAATGCTCAAAACTGCTGAAGTGGAGATCAAAAAGGAGCATCAAGTGTTGATGATCAATAAAACCACTAGTTTCAAGAAAGGCAAGAAAGGCAAGCCGAAGGGTAATTTCAAGAAGGGCGGCAAAACTGTTGCCGCGCCTGAGAAAAAGACCAAGGCTGGCCCTAAGCCTGACACTGAGTGCTTTTACTGCAAGGGTACTGGGCACTGGAAGCGTAATTGCCCCAAATATCTGGCGGATAAGAAGGCCGGCAAAGTGAACAAAGGTATATGTGATATACACGTTATTGATGTGTACCTTACTAGTACTCGTAGTAGCGCCTGGGTATTTGATACTGGTTCGGTTGCTAACATATGTAACTCGAAACAGGAACTACGGAATAGACGACAACTAGCAAAGGATGAGGTGACGATGCGCGTCGGCAATGGATCAAAGGTTGATGTGATTGCTGTCGGGACGCTACCTCTTCGTCTACCATCAGGATTAGTGATGAACCTTAATAATTGTTATTTGGTGCCTGCGTTGAGCATGAACATTATATCTGGATCTTGTTTGATGCAAAACGGTTATTCATTTAAGTCTGAGAACAATGCATGTTCGATTTATGTGAATGATATCTTTTATGGTCATGCACCTATGAAGAATGGTTTATTTCTTTTGAATCTTGATAGTAATGATACACACATTCATAATGTGAATGCCAAAAGAATCAAGTTGAATGATGATATTGCTACGTACATGTGGCCTTGCCGCTTAGGTCATATTGGTGTTAAGCGCATGAAGAAGCTCCATTCTGATGGGCTCCTAGAATCACTTGATTATGAATCATTTGAGACATGTGAACCATGCCTTATGGGCAAGATGACTAGAACCCCGTTTTCCGGCACGATGGAACGGGCGACGGATTTATTGGAAATCATACATACCGATGTGTGTGGTCCAATGAGTGTGTCGGCGCGCGGTGGATATCGTTATTTTGTTACCTTCACGGATGATTTAAGTAGATATGGGTATATTTACTTAATGAAACACAAGTCTGAGACGTTCGAAAAGTTCAAAGAATTTCAGAGTGAAGTGGAAAACCATCGTAACAGAAAGATCAAATTTCTGCGATCCGATCGTGGAGGTGAGTATTTGAGTTACGAGTTTGGCACACATATGAAAGAATGTGGAATAGTTTCACAACTCACTCCTGCCGGAACACCACAACGTAATGGTGTGTCCGAACGTCGTAATCGTACTTTATTGGATATGGTTCGATCTATGATGTCTCTTACAGATTTCCCACTATCGTTTTGGGGTCATGCACTAGAGACAGCTACATTCACTTTAAATAGGGCTCCATCTAAATCCGTTGAAACGACACCGTATGAACTATGGTTTGGAAACAAACCTAAGCTATCGTTTCTAAAAGTTTGGGGATGCGATGTTTATGTGAAGAAGCTTCAACCTGATAAACTCGAACCCAAAGCGGAAAAATGCGTCTTCATAGGATACCCTAAAGAAACAATTGGGTACACCTTCTATCACAGATCCGAAGGCAAAGTTTTCGCTGCCAAGAATGGATCCTTTTTGGAGAAGGAGTTTCTCTCAAAAGGTGTGAGTGGTAGGAAGGTAGAACTCGACGAGGTTATTGAACCTTCTCTTCTTGGAATGGCGAGTAGCGCAGCGCCGGAAATTGTTCCGGAGTTGACTTCACCAGATGAAGAGGGAACTAATGATAATCAAGATCATGAAACTCCGAAAGAGGATACTACCGTACTTCGCAGGTCAACAAGGACGCGTACAGCTCCTGAACTGTACGGCAACCCCGTCATGAACGTCATGGTAGTTGATAATGATGACCCTGCGACGTATGATGAAGCGATAATGAGCTCAGATTCCAACAAATGGCTAGAAGCCATGAAATCCGAAATGGAATCCATGTACGAAAACCAAGTATGGACTTTGGTGGACTTACCCAATGACCGCAAGGCCGTTGAGAACAAATGGATTTTCAAGAAGAAAACTGACGCTGATGGTAATGTGACCGTCTATAAAGCTCGACTTGTCGCAAAGGGTTTTCGACAAATTCAAGGAATTGACTACGAGGAGACTTTCTCTCCTGTAGCGATGCTAAAGTCTGTTAGGATTATGTTAGCAATTGCTGCTTTTTTCGATTACGAAATCTGGCAGATGGATGTCAAAACGGCATTCCTTAATGGTCACATTGAGGAAGAGTTGTACATGGTGCAACCCAAAGGTTTTGACGATCCTAAGGATGCTGACAAGGTATGCAAACTTCAGCGATCCATTTATGGACTGAAGCAAGCATCCCGAAGTTGGAACCTCCGCTTTGATGAAGTGATCAAAGGGTTTGGATTTGTCCAAACTTATGGAGAAGCTTGTATCTACAAGAAAGTGAGTGGGAGCTCTGTAGCATTTCTAGTACTATATGTGGATGACATATTGTTGATTGGAAATGATATAGAATTTTTGAATAGTATAAAAGGTTATTTGAACAATAGTTTTTCGATGAAGGACCTCGGTGAAGCATCGTATATATTAGGCATCAAAATCTATAGAGATAGATCAAGACGCTTGATTGGGCTTTCTCAAAGTACATACCTTGACAAGATTCTGAAGAAGTTCAGAATGGACGAAAGTAAGAAAGGGCTCTTACCTATGTTGCAAGGAAAGATATTGAGTCAGACTCAAAGTCCAGCTACATCGGAAGATAGAGAATTGATGAACAAGATCCCCTATGCCTCAGCCATAGGCTCTATCATGTATGCTATGCTATGTACAAGACCGGATGTGGCACATGCTATTAGCTTGACTAGCAGGTACCAATCTGATCCAGGTTTGGAACACTGGATGGCGGTAAAGAATATCCTAAAGTACTTAAGAAGGACTAAGGATATGTTTCTCGTGTATGGCGGTGAAGAAGAGATCGTCGCAAGATGTTACGTCGATGCTAGCTTCGACACCGATCCAGATGACTCTAAGTCACAATCTGGGTACGTATTTGTTATGAATGGAGGAGCAGTAAGCTGGAGGAGTTCCAAGCAACCCGTGGTAGCGGGATCGTCGACAGAAGCGGAATATGTTGCTGCCTCGGAGGCAGCGCAGGAAGGAGTTTGGATGAAGGAGTTCATATCCGAACTAGGTGTGGTTCCAAGTGCGTTGGATCCGATGGTTATCTATTGTGACAACAATGGTGCCATAGCCAATGCTAAAGAACCAAGGTCTCACAAGAATTCCAAACATTTCAAACGCCGCTTTCACTCAATCCGTGAGCATGTCAAGGATGGTGATATAAAGATTTGCAAAGTACACATGGATCTGAATGTGGCAGACCCTTTGACTAAACAACTCCCAAGGGCAAAACATGATCAACACCGGAACTCCATGGGTGTTAGGGTCATTACAATGTAATCTAGATTATTGCCCCTAGTGCAAGTGGGAGACTGAAAGGAATATGCCCGAGAGGCAATAATAAAGTGGTTATTATATAATTCCATATTTATGATAAATGTTTATTTCTCATGCTAGAATTGTATTAATCGGAAACATTGATACATGTGTGACTAATGAACAAATAAGAGTTCCTAGTAAAGCCTCTCTTTTAACTAGCTCGTTGATTAACAGATGATCAAGGTTTCCTGATCATGAACATTGGATGTTGTAAATAACGGGATCACATCATTAGGAGAATGATGTGATGAACACGCACCCAAATCAAGTATAGCAATGCGATCAAGTCATTAAGTTTACATTGTTGTACTAAGCATACGAAGTAATCCTAATCCTTAGACCATGAGATCATGTCAATCACTAACACCGGAAGAATGCTTTGATGACATCAAACATCACACCGTAACAGGGTGACTATAAAGGTGGCGTTGGGTATTCCGAAAGTCTTAGTTGAGGATCATGGATCAAGAAGTGGGATTTGTCCATCCAGATGACGGAGAGATATACTCTGGGCCCTCTCGGTGATATCACATCGACACCGCTTGCAAGCACGTGACTAGGTCACAAGGATGTCATATCACAGAACGAGTAAAGAGTACTTGTCGGGAACAAGATCGAACTAGGTATAGATGATACCAATGATCGGATCTCGGACAAGTAAAATATCGCGAGACAAAAGGAATTGGTTATGACGTTTTTGGTTCACGCGATCACAAGATTCATCGTCGAATATGTAGGAGTCATTACGGATCTCCAGATCCCGCTGTTGACTATTGATCGGAGAGGTGTCTCGATCATGTCTACATTATTCACGAACCGTAGGGTGACACACTTAAGGTTTGTCGACGCTTTTGGGTAGACACGGAATTTCGGAGAAAAGTTTGGACAGCACCGAAATTGTTTCGGGTAATATTGAAATAGTTCAAGGGGTTAATTGTCAATGGTTGCCAATGGTTGTTAATAGAATTAACAAATGAACCAAGGGGATAAGTGTTAATGTTTGTTAATATAATTAACAAATATTAAAAAGAAATGAAATTGTTTTATTTAATAAAGAAAAACCCTTGGGATTTTTTAGTGGAGTTTTAAAGAGAGTGAGTGGGCATGAGTGGATGCTCCACTCACATGAAGAGGAAGGGGTGGGGGCTCCTTGAGCCGCACCACCCTTGGGCTGCCTCCCTCTCCTATATAAGGAGAGGTAGAGCTCCCTCTTATGGACACACTTGATCCTCTCTCCCTCCTCCCGCTGCTCCACCTCTCGGCCATCCGCTTGGCGAAGCCATGGCCGTTTAGTTCTCCACCACACCACGCCGTCGTGCTGTTGGAGTTCCTTGGTGGTTCTACTACTTCCGCTGCCCCGCTGGATCGAGGGAACGGAGGTCGTCATCAAGCCGTACGTGTGACCGAGTACGGAGGCGCCGCCGTTTGCGGCGTACATCTTCACGATCTTGAGATCGGCAAGTGTTCCACTACATCGTCCACGAGAATCCCTCTCGAAACGCTTTCGGTCTTCGAGGGTGAGTTCTCTTGGAACATGTTCCACCCGTTACGAGCATCTCCTAGATTAGATCTTGGCACGTTGGTTGTTCCCTTCGTAGGAAATTTTTTGTTTTCTATGCTACGAACCCATCACCATTTGAAGATAGTCTTCGCATAGAACGGTGAAGTTGGAGATGGAAAGAATTGAATTTGGGGCCAAGTCTTGAGGCCTAAGGCCGTAGTAGGCGAGCAAAGTGCGGAAAAAGAGGGAACCCGGAGGCTTAAAGCCGCGATTGAGGTGATCGGCAAATATTATTACCTCATTATCCCGAGGAACCGGCACGACCTCGTTACCCGGGGCGCGCCAGTGGAGGATGTCTTGGGCTTGAAGATCGCCGGAATCGACTAAATCTTGCATCTTGGCGATAGAGACCGTTGAGCCAGTCCAACTTCCGGAAGCAGGTGCTGCGGCGGCGGTGCCGGAAGCGGCGGTGGCTTTGGCCTTCTTCAGGTTGGCCCTAACAGCGGCGGCCGCGGCGGCTGCGGCAGGACCCTTGCTTGCTACTTTTTTCCCCATGGAAGCAGGGAATGAGATCTAGATCTAAAAGTGGAATGTGAGGAGATGGCGGCGGCGATGGCTGCGGCACAGTTCTGGATTCGAGCAGAAGAAGTAAGAGAATGGTGGCGCTAGCTAGCTCCGGCGAACGGTGGCAGAGCTCGAGCACGGGAGTGGCAGCGGCGGCGCTGGAGGAAGAAGAAGGAGTGGGGGCGCACGGGGGAAATGGTCGCTTTTTTCCCATCCCCACTTATTTATATCCCAAGTGGGAGTTGACCTAGGGGCAAAACAGGAAGAGTCCGAGGATAATCATGGCTTTGGGGAACCATATCCAAGATGTCAGATTTTGTACCTGACAGAATCTTGGGTTCCCGAGATAGACGCACGACTCCTCGATTCTCGTGAAAGGATAAGCATTAAAAATGTCATTGACTCCGGAGGTTGACCGACGTCTTCGAGGAAGTCTAAAGAAAGTTGAAAATTGATAAGTCTGGAAGTGGAAGTCGGCAGGCGATGGCCGGGTTAGGAACGGGCCGCCAGTAAGAGCCGGCCAAACCGACACCTGTGTGCTCGCTTGCTTAATAAGTTGTTTATTGTTTTTCAGATGATAACCCGGACAAAAGAAGTGACGGCTTCCCCAAGATTATGCCCAAGAGTGTGAGGCGAAGCAAGTCAATTCTGATGTCCAAGTTATCCTGGGGGCTGCCGTTGGGGGGATCGTAACCCGGTAGGCCCACCGACATAGAAGACCCGCCGGCTTGGTGAGAACCTGGGCCGGGTTAAGCAAGAGTGTATGGGCCGGGATTCGTGAGAGTCGGTACGCCGCGTGAGTCTTGGCCCGTACGACAAGAAGGATCTAGAAGGTTAGAGACCAAGTACAAGACGGAGTCCTGATAAGGAAGGCAAAGACCTAGAGGACTTAGAGTCCGGGTACGATTGTAACCCGGATCACGCCTGTATGTCCAGCGAGACCCGCCGCCTATATAAGGGGGTCTCCTGGTCCTTAGAAGGATAAGCTTTACCAGATCGCAAGCACCACCATTGTAATCTCGAGACCCGGAAGCTAAGGCGCCGAGTCCTCGAAACCCATATCAATAAAGCAGTAGCAGGAAGTAGGTCTTTACCTCGAGACGAGGGGCCGAACCTGGGTAAACCCTTGTTTTCCCACGCCGTGCTAGACAAGCTCCCGATGTCAGAAGTCGCTATGTCCCCATACTCAACTTTCCACCCGGAAACATCTGCCGTGACAATCCCACGACAGACTCCGTCAGACATGTCCGGTGTACCGAGGGAGGTGATCGAGCACCACTTAGCCGTGTGTCCAGATGCACGCCCCGTCAAGCAAAAAGCACGCAAGCAAGCCCCCGAGAAGCAAGCATTCATCGTCAAGGAAGTAGAGAAGCTAAAAGCGGCAAATGTCGTCCGCGAAGTCGCGCACCCCACTTGGCTCTCCAACGGCGTGGCTGTCCCTAAACCCGCGGGAGGAGGCCGACTTTGCATCGACTACACCGACGTCAACAAGGCCTGCCCCAAGGACCCATACCCCATGCCGAGGATAGACCAGATCGTGGACTCCACCGCTGGCTGCGACCTCCTCTGTTTTCTGGACGCCTTCTCTGGTTATCACCAGATCAAAATGGCTAAAGATGACGAGGAGAAGACAGCATTCCTCACCCCTTGTGGTGTGTACTGCTACACTTGCATGCCTTTCGGCCTGAAGAACGCCGGCGCCACTTTCCAGAGGCTCATGAGGATAGCTTTGGGGGCACAGATGGGCAGAAATGCAGAGGCATATGTCGACGACATCGTGGTCAAGTCTCGCGAGGGAGATACCCTCTTGAAGGATCTCGAGGAAACCTTCGCCAGCCTGCGCAAGGTGAACATCAAGCTGAACCCCGCCAAGTGCGTCTTCGGGGTGCCTTCAGGCAAACTCCTCGGATTCCTCGTGTCCCACCGCGGCATAGAAGCAAACCCTGACAAGATCAAGGCCATAGAAGCGATGCAGCCTCCTCGCCGGCTCAAGGACATGCAGCGCCTAGCAGGCTGTATGGCTAGTCTGGGCCGCTTCATCTCTAAGTTCGGCGAGAGAGCCCTGCCATTCTTCAAGATCATGAAGAGATCCGGCACATTCAAGTGGACCCCCGAGGCGGACAAGGCTTTCGAAGACCTAAAGAGATATTTGGCCAGCCCACCAGTCATGGTGGCCCCCAGGACAGGCGAACATCTGAAGCTGTACCTATCAGCCACTCCTCAGACCGCAAGCGCTGTCCTAGTGGTCGAGAGGGAAGAGCCAGTCCTCCCCAAGAAGAGTGCCGCCACTCCAAGCCCAAAGCCGCCCGACAAAGAAATCGGCGAAGGAGCAGACTACACAGACCCACTGCCAGGCCCACAGCCTCAAGTCGAGTCTGCTCCGAACACCCTTGCCGAGACCCCTCCACAGGCAAATCTCGACAAGGGCCCTGAGGAGCCTCCACAGAGAATCGACGCTGCACCCCTCTCGACAGCCCTTGTCGAGCACCCCGTGTACTTTGTCAGTACGGTACTGCGGGATGCTCGGGAGCGGTACCCAATGCAGCAGAAGCTTCTCGTCGCTCTCCTCATCGCCTCCAGGAAGCTGAGACATTACTTCCAGGGCCACCCCATCACGGTGGTCACTTCTTTCCCCCTGGAGCAGATTCTGCGCAACCCCAACGCCACAGACCGTGTCGCGGGTTGGAATATAGAGTTGCAGCCATTCAACTTGCGCTTCGACACCACAAGAGTCATCAAGGGACGAGCGCTGGCAGACTTTGTCGTAGAATGGACCGACCCAAGCCCTGAAGAGCCTCGGGGAGAAGAGGCCGAGCCCTCCGGAGACATAATGCCCAGCCACTGGACCATGCACTTCGACGGAGCCTTTGCCTGCCGCAATGGCGGGGCAGGCGTCGTCTTGACCTCGCCCAAGGGCGACAAGCTCTACTATACTGTCCAGTTGTGCTTCACGATTGACAAGATCTCCAACAACATCGCTGAGTACGAGGGCCTCCTCGCTGGCTTAAGGGCCGCCATCGCTATAGGCGTCAAGCACCTACTCGTAAAGGGCGACTCCCAGTTGCTTCTCAACTTCTCCAACAAGAGCTACACGCCTAAAGACGACCACATGGCCGCATACCTTGAAGAGGTCCGCAAGCTCCAGAAGCACTTCAGGGGCATGGAGCTTATGCATATCCCGAGGAAACAGAACCAGGAGGCTGACGACATCGCCAAGTGAGCCTCGAGAAGGCAACCCCAGCAGGCCGGCGTCTTTGAGGAAAGGCTCGCCAAGGCATCCATCAAGCAGCCTCAAGAGGCCACAGCTGCAAGCACAGACGAAGCACTCCCACCAGCTCCTGTTGCTGGGGCACCCGACTGTGGCCCCCACACCGGGGAGCGTCTGTTGCTGACGGCAGCCCACCAGGACACAGGCTGGATTGACGAGCTCAAGGATTACTTGGCGAAGGGGATCCTCCCTGAAGAGGATGCGGAAGCAGAGCGGATCGCTCGACAAGCGAAATCCTACTGCATCCTCGAGGGAGACCTATACCGCAAGCGCCCGAATGGCATCGCGCTCAAATGCGTCCCTCCCGAGGAAGGCCGAACGCTGATCAAGGACATCCATAGCGGGGAATGCGGCCACCACTCGTGTGCGCGCACCCTCGCGGGCAAGGTCTTCAGGAGCGGATTCTACTGGCCACAAGTGCTTCAAGATGCGGTCGCCATCGTCCAAGCCTGCGACGCCTGCCAGTTCCACGCCAAGCAAATTCATCAGCCGGCGCTGGGGCTCCAGACCATCCCGCTCTCCTGGCCGTTCGCGGTCTGGGGGCTCGATATCCTGGGCCCCTTCCCGAAGTCGCAGGGGGGCTATCGCTTCCTCTTAGTGGCCATCGACAAGTTCACCAAGTGGGCCGAAGTGGAACCAGTGCGCACCATACCAGTCGGAGCCGCGGTGATATTCATCAGGAGCTTGGTCTGCCGCTTCGGAGTGCCTAACCGCATCATCACTGACAATGGCTCACAATTCACCAGCGGCATTTTCCGAGCCTACTGCGAAAAGCTCGGCGTCAAGATCTGCTTCGCCTCGGTGGCTCATCCACGCAGCAACGGTCAAGCCGAGCGAGCGAACGCAGAAGTCCTCAAGGGCCTCAAGACCAGAAGCTTCAACATCCTCAAGGGTCACGGCAAGGGCTGGATCGAGGAGCTCCCATCTGTGCTCTGGTCCATGCGCACAACCGCTTCAAGGCCTACGGGCGAAACGCCGTTCGCCCTTGTCTACGGAGCTGAAGCTGTCCTCCCCGCAGAAATCAAGCATGGATCCCCACGGGTCCTTGCCTTCAACGAGGACACCCAAGAGGGCCTCCACAACGACGACCTGCTGTTTCTCGAGGGCCTGCGCCGCCGGGCCGCCCTCAGAGCGGCAAAGTACCAGCAAGATCTGCGACGCTACCACAGCCGCCATGTGCGCTCACGCACTCTTGAGGCGGGCGATCTCGTCCTCAGGCGAATCCTCTCCAGAGAAGGCCTCCACAAGCTCTCGCCGATGTGGGAAGGCCCCTACAGGGTCTCCCACATCGCCAGGCCTGGCGCAGTACGCCTTGAGACCGAAGACGGCATCCCCGTCAAGAACCCGTGGAACATCACGCATCTGCGCAAATTCTACCCGTGATCATAGTCACGCCAGGCATTTTTTGTCTCTAGAGGGAAGCTCACGGCTTCACCTCCAAGCTTCTCCAAGCTTCTCCCGAGGGTCAGCCCTCCGAGCTCTCCTGCAAATGAGCCCCCGCAGGCCGCAGTGAACCTCTGCCACTAATGGGTGGTCCCCATGCCTCGACATGGAAGGAACGTTAGCTTGGCAAACCCAAGTGTAATGAACCGATTTCCGTTCCAAGTGAACTTTGCGCTCCGGCACCATTTTCGTTCCAAGTGAACTATGCGCTAAGGCGCCATTTCGTTCCTAAGTGAACTCAGCACTGAGGCGCCGTTGTGTAATATTTTGATGGCAAGTTTTACCTTTGTCATTTACTTTCACATGTGCGCTTATATTCTTCCCATGCGCACCTCGCGAGCGGGGGCTGAGTACGGTGCCTGTGCCCAAGAGCACCCCAGCAGCACTGCAAAATCCAAGAGACCCTGAGCTCTGGCTAAAGGGCATGCTCCCGGATACACGCCACCTCTCCGAAGGACCTTGGTACTCTCTCTCCTCGCGAGGCACCCATGAGGAAACCTATAAGCGCGCATGAGTCCTTACTACCATGCTCTAGCGTTTTGGTTCGCCTCTCTAACATCCACAGGGAACGAGAGTCTCTCCAGGCCTGTGGAGGAAAAACTCGGCCCCTGAAGGGAAAGGCATCACCTAAGGAGTCCCACGCAGGGCGAAAAGCCTCGTGAAGCTAAGTTCCCTGCTCACACCAGGCGAATCTTCGTATCTCTCTCACGAGCACTCTGCGTCCCTCGAGCGTTTCTTTCCTTCACTCTCCATGGGCTGCTTGCGCGTCAAAGGGGAGCCCTGAGCATCGCGACTCGAGGGCTCCTACCTCTCTAAGCCTTAAACTCCCCCCGGCCTTGCCGAGTCATTGCTCGAGCATACCGCAGCGGCGGAGTCATAGCGCGAGGAGAAGGGTCCAAGCGACGCAGGGCGAAAAAGACATGGAAGTAAAGCAAAAGGCCCTCGAGGGGCACACACACAGACTTAGCAGCACATGCTTAAAAGTATGAAGTATATTACAAACTGCAAAGCAAAAGTCTTTAAAGCAAACATCCCTACAGCGCTACAAGCGCATGGCATTTCAGGAAAGAGATCAAGCAGAGGCGTCGCCCTCGTCCTCCCCGGACTCTTCGCCTTCAGGCTCGCCCTCCTCATCGTCGCCCTCCTCGCCGCCAGCGTCCTCCGCTGCAGCCCACTTGAAGCGGCTGCAGAAGTTGTCGACCTGGTCGCGGATGGAGATATTCCACCCCTTCTCCCCCTCGAGAGGCTCGGTCACCGTAGTGAAGTCGAAGCCAGGCTGGAGGTTCTGGAGGTTGGTGAAGATGCGGTCAACCGCCACCGCCAGGAGCTGGCGGCACTCCTCATCGACGACGCCGCGGAGCTCGGCGGCAGGGCCCTCGAGCGCTGAGAAGAGCTGCTCGAAGTACATGAGGTAGGTGGCGGCGTCGGAGTTGCCTTGAAGGGGGACGGTCGGCGCATCCACTCCCAGCTTCGCGGCGAGCTCGCGGCCCCGGCCCACCAAGGACTGGAACATGCGCTCCCGCTACTGCGACAGCACCTGCGCCGCCTTGGTGCTCTGTGCCGCCACCACCGCCTTCTCCATAACAGGGCCCACCTGCTGGTTCATCTCCTCCATATCGGCCATGAGGGAGGCGAGGTCCTGCTCCGTGCGCTTGCGGGCCTCCTCAGCGGCGCGGCGGCGATCCGTTGCGCGCTTCACCTTGGAGACAAGGGTAGCGTTCATGTTCTCGAGCTGGTGGATCCGGGTGCCGCTCTCGCTGAGCCTCTTCTTGAAGCGGCCCTCCTTCTTGGTGAACTTGTCGGCGTAGTCGCGGGAGACGGCGGCGTGGTACGCCTTCTCCCGGGCCTAGAACTCCTTCTCGGCCTCCGCCTTCTGCTCGGCGAACCTCTTGTTGAAGCGCTCCACATGCCCCTTGTGGGTGGCCACCTCGCGTTCATACCTGCCGAGGGCCGCAGCCAGGCTCTCCTCGCGGGCCTCGAGGGCGGCGCGCTGCTCTGACAGCTCCTGCTCCCTCAGCGCCAGCTGTTCGTCGCGGCGGCGCACGTCCTCCTCGCGCTCGCTCAGGCCCCGCCCCCTGGCGTCCAAGCTCGCGTGGACCCCCTCCAGGGTGGTCCGCACGGTCTCAGAGTCGGCGAGGATTTTAGCCTCAAGCTCGACAAGCTCGTGGTGCTTGGCCGCCAGGGAGTGCTCCACGGCCTCCCGCTCTGCCCTGGCCGCGGCCAGGTCTTCCGCCGCTGCCCGGCGCTCGGCCTTCAAGGGCTGCAGAAGCTCCTCGGCGTCGCGCATGGCACCCTCGCGGACCTCCTCGGCCAAGCGGTGCGCCTCCTCGCGCTCCGCCTGCAAGGCCTGATCGCTCCGCCGACGAGTCTCCACGGCCGCGTGGAACGCGGCCCAAGCCTCTGCGAGCTCGTCCCTCTGCCGGGCGAGCTCCCCGTCCTCCTGGGCAAGGTGAGCCTCCAGCCCCTCCAGAGACTCCCGCACCAAGCGGAAGGCGACGTCGCGTCGCCCCCTGCTCCAGTCCCAGCTTCCGAGGGCCCTGCTCCCGCATCAAGCTTGGAGCGGGGAGTCTCTGCGTGGGCTCGGGGGCTCGGAGGCGCGTCCTCCGCTCCGGCGCCCGCGTCCTACGCGCCGACGTTGCCCCCCTCAGGCGGCACCTCGCCCTGGGCCCCCGGGGCAGGAAAGGCCTGCTCCGCAGCGGCCGCTTCCTCCTCCGCCTTGGTGCTTGGCGGGGGCAGTGGGAGTTCAGCCCCCACTGCCTCGTTGACCTTCGGCGGGTTCGGGGCCGAAGTAGTGTCTGTCGCGGCCTCCTGCCGTGCTGGCAGGGTCGCAGCGCGCGGCGGAGTGGCCGCCTTCTCCACCTGCTCCTCGGGGCATTTTTCCTCCAGAGGCGGCGCGGTGGCCTCGGCCTGGGGAGAGTCCCCATGAAGGCCTGCGGGGGTTTCCTCCGCAGGCCTCGAGGCCTCTTCTGTGGCGGCCTCTGCCGCGGCCTCTGGAGCGGCCTTCTTCACGTCCGCAGCCTTGCGGAGCCTACGGCGCTTTGCAGGCGCCGGGTCGCTGGCAGAAGACAAGAAAATCGGTCAGGGGGAGGAGACAAGCAAAAGACTGAAGAAGAAAATCAAGACCAAGAACACTTACCCTGTCTTCTTGGCGCGGGTGTCAACCCACGCCATGCCGGACGAACGCCAAGAAGGCGTGGCCCGGACTCCGTATCCCTCAGGAGCCGCCTCAGCTTTCCTCTTGAGGGAAGTGCTTGGGGGCTCCCCTCCAGGCCTGTCGTGGGCCGCCTTGGTTCGGGGCTCCTGTCGCCCCGCGCCGGCCTCATCCTCATCATCGCCGGAGGAGAGCTCGAAGACCTCCTCAGGAGGGGGCGAGGCCCTTGACGAGCTCGCTCCGCCTGCAGAGGGAACGGCCCCAGCCGCAGCGTCGCCCTGCTCGGCGTCAGACGCATACGGCGAATCCGCAGCATCCTGCCCCCTCGCCACGGGCATGGGCCCATCTTCCTCCTCTTCCCCCGCCAGGCCTAGTGGGGTGAAGCTGGGCATCCGCTCCAGAATCGCCAGGCGCGAGGCCAGGTTTATCTGATGAAGAGGCCTCAGCTCGGCCGCAACCGCCACGGACACGTCGGGGTTGATGAAGAGGCCGCCCATGATGGTCTCGACGACGGCGGGGAGGTGGTCGCAGGGGTGGAGTCGCATCGAGTCGGAGGGACCCGCGTACATCCACATCGGCTTCTTGTGCGCCTGCAGAGGAGCGATGCGGCGGCGCACGAAGTCCTCTGCGATCATCTGGCCGGTGAGGCCGTTCTCCCGAACCGTCCTCATGCGCGCCACGAGGCTTCCGATCTTGGGGCCCTGGAAGGCCTGCTTCCCCCAATGGGTGTTCTTCACGGGCGGCGCCTCCGGGACCTCGAGGAAGGAGCTCTGCGACTTGACGCCAATGAGGAACCACTTCTGCCTGAAGTCGTCCACCTTCTTCGACACTGCCGTGACGGGTTTGTCGTCGCTCCACGACATGGGGATGTTGACGTCCCCCATGCCGTCCGCAATGCGGAAGGACACGCACCCCGTCCGCTCGGCCTTCGCGGTGTTCCGGAGCGCGTAGAAGCTCCGGAAGAGGGCCACCGAGGGCTGCACCCCCAGATACGCCTCGCACAGGTAGGCGAAGATGGAGAGGATGAGGATGGCGTTGGGGTGTAGGTGGAGAAGGTGGATCTGGTAGAACTCTAGGACGGCCTCGAGGAAAGGCGAATACGGAGGCACCAGTCCGGCGAAGAGAGTGTGGAGGAAAATGGGGAAAAACCCCGTCGGAAGGCGGCCGTGCCTCGCGGCCTGGATGGCGCTGGCGCCATGCTCATTGGTCTTCCCGGCGACCAGGTGCTGAATCTTGCCCAGCGCCGCCGCATCGACGCGCACCCCGATCAGGGCGGGTCCAAGCGCTTCTTCGCCCTGCGCATCGGAGGGGAGCGTGGACATTGCTGCCTTGCCTTTGGGTCCGCCCATTGTCGAGGAGGATGCAAGAAGCGGAGCGCCGGAGAAGAAAGGAGTGCGCCGGAGGAGAAAAGAGTTCACCGAAGTTGGAAAACCAGGAGGTCGAGAGTTGGAAGACTGGAGGCGCGGAATGGGAGTAGTGGCTGCGGTTCCGACCAGCGCGCAGCTTTATACCGCAGTCGGGCGGTTACCAAGGCGAGGTCGTGATGATCGTGGTGGGACCCCCCACGACGCACGTTTCTACCGGAGAAACCGAGTCGCCGCAAGTTCATCTCCAAACGATGCGTGTCACGGGCCGGCCGGACATATTGGACCCACGACGCTTCGTCTGGACCCGATGGGCCTCGCCGTGCCCATCATGGGCCCGGGGGCTACTGTCGGCCCAGTGAGATCCAGGCTGTGCAGAGCCCACTCTCCACAGCCCTCACACGCGACAGAGTCGATGAAATGGCTAAGGACCGAGCAAAGCGCTTGGAGAGACCCTCGAGAGGAGAATCCCTCGAGAGGGCTGAAGAGGGCAGCGAAGGCCTGGCGAGGCCCCTCCCGAGGCTGCTCCTCTACAGGGCCCTCTCCCCTGGAGAGGGGTCACACCAATCCCTCCACAGGCCGCCCCAGCCCTGTGGAGAGACTTCGCTCCGAAGGAACCACTGCAAGGCGCACATGGCCACTGCCGTGCCGCAGAGTGACGCGCGCGTCTGCGCGCTATGACGACGGCGCCGCAGTTGCCGTTTTGGTGATTAAAGGAGTCAACAAAGCTGTGTCCCCTGCGCCGGCTTACGAGGGTTTCCTCTTTGGTGATAAAGCAGTTGGCCGGCGCTACGCTCCAAGGACGACGTCACCGTGGGCACCCCCACGATCCCCGCAGTACCAGCTGGCCGCCCAGCGAAGGCGGCGGCTTTTCTGTCACGAAGGCAGACTTTACGACCAGGGACCGAGTCCATGGACAACCCCGCTGCGGTGCATCCCTCTCCACCGTTTCGTCGCCATGTGGGAACCCTTCCGCTGCGCAGCACGCAGGGATGAGGCCCGGGACGCCTATATAAGGAGAGGAAGCACCTCCGTAGCAAAGGGACGGCCGATCGACAAACCACTCGCCTACTGGCACCATAGCCTAGCTTAGCAGACTCGAGGAGGAAGAAGACCATTGCTTCCCTCTTTGGGCTCTGCGCTGCTGCAACCGAGCCCTCGGCAAGCTCATTGCGCTGTAACCCCTACAGAGCAATACAGACAAGCAGGAGTAGCGGTCTTACCTCCTCCTGAGGGCCGTGAACCTGGGTACGGGCTTGAGTCCATCTCTGTCGTGTTATCCCTCTACAGGCACGACAAGCACCGTCGCCGAGCCGGTTGAGGGTTGTTGGCTAACGTGTTCAGTCCCCCTTCACGAACTTCCCTCGAGAGTGACTATCCCTGTTCCGTGGGAGCAACACCTCGACAGCTAAAGAATGGTTGCTATCATTGCCTAGAAATAGTATTGATTCATGGACTAAATGCAAAGATGCTTTCTTTGGAAAATATGATCCTCCTGCTATGATTATTTCTTTAAGAAACTTGTTGGATTCGGCTGCAGGAGGTACCTTTATGTCCATCACTTTGGGGGCTGCAACAAAACTTCTTGATGATATGATGATTAATTATTCTGAGTGGCATACTGAAAGGACTCCTCAAGGTAAGAAGGTAAATTCTGTTGAAGGAACCTCCCCTTTGAGTGATAAGATTGATGTTATTATTTCTATGCTTGTGAGTTGTAAATCTCATATTGATCCAAATAGTTTTCCCATAGCTTCATTGGTTGCACAAGAAGAGCATGTTGATGTGAACTTCATTAAAAATAATAATTTTAACAACAATGCTTATAGGAATAATTTTGGTAATAACAACTACAAGCCTTATCCTCCTAATAATGGTAATGGTTATGTTAATTCTTATGGTAGAATGCCTAGTGAGGAGAGGATTTTAGAAGTTGAAAGAGCCACTAAAAACTTTATGCAAACTCAATACGAGCAAAATAAAGTATTCACTAAAACTATGGAGGAACAATCTGTATGTTAAAAAATATTAGTTATCAAATGGAGAAGTTAAATAGGCAAATTTCTGGTTTGCAAGGTAAAATTTCAAATGCTGAAACATGTATTTCATCTATGTCTGAAGCACAATCTTCTTTGATTAATAAAATGGCTACTAAATCTGAAACTATTGATGATAATCCATTTGCTACTGCTAATGCTATTCAAGTAAGAGTGGATGATAACGTTAGGATGTTGGCTGAGTTGCATGCTAGATGGGAAAGAGAAGATGAACTAGCTAGAAAGAATAATATAGCTAAAGTTTGCACTATTACTACTACTGAAAATAATATTACCTCACATGCTAGTAAACTCCTACTATTAATGGTAACATAATTGGTGTTGGCAATGTTTCCTCTACTTCTTCCAAACGTTTAAAATTGCCTAAAACAGCTCTTGATAAAAGTGCTGAAATTTTTAAGAACATAGGAGGTAATGGTTCCATTTCTTTTGATAATAATAACTTTGATTTTGATGATTGTAATATCTCTGAAGTTATTAAGTTCTTGCAAAATTTAGCTACAAGTCCTAATGCTAGCACTATAAATATGGCCTTTACAACTCATATTACAAATGCTCTCATTAAAGCTAGGGAAGAGAAATTAAAACATGAAGCTTCTATCCCTATGAAGTTAGAAGATGGTTGGGAGCCCATCATTAAAATAAAGGTGAATGAATTTGATTGCAATGCTTTATGTGATCTTGGTGCAAGTATTTCTGTTATGCCGAAGAAACCTTATGTTATGTTTGATTTGCCACCTTTGGAACATTGCTATTTGGATGTTTTTCTCGTTGATACTGCTATGAAGAAACCTTTGGAGAGAGTTGATGATGTTCTTATTATGGTTAACAATAACCTTGTCCCCGTTGATTTTATTTTTTGGGATATTGAATGCAATGCCTCTTGTCCTATTGTTTTGGGATGACCTTTTCTTAGAACTGTGGGTGCTATTATTGATATGAAAGAAGGAAATATTACATACCAATTCCCACTTAAGAAAGGTATGGAACACTTCCCTAGAAAAAGAATGAAGCTACCTTTTGATTCTATTATTAGAACAAACTATTCCATTGATGCTTCTTCTCTTGGAAACACTTGAGTTTTACTTTCTGTGCCTAGCTGAAAGGCGTTAAATAAAAGCGCTTATGGGAGACAACCCACTTTTTATTTCTGTTATTTTTCTTTTTCTTGAGTCAAGGAGCATGCTTACCTCTGTAGCAACTCCTTTGTATCTTTATTTTATCGCATTATTGTGTCAAGTAAAGTCTCTAGTAGGAAGTTGATTCTAGATTTGGATTTCTGCATAGGAACAGTTTTCTTCTGTCCATTATTTAATTCGTAAGAATTCACAGAAAATCAAAATGTCCTGAGATTTTTTGTGCGTGATCCTTAGATATGTACGCAACTTTCATTAGTTTTAAGTTTTTTCATCTGAGCAAGTTAAGTGCCTCAAAAAAATTCGTCTTTACGGACTGTTCGGTATTTGACAGATTCTGCCATTTATTTTGCATTGCCTCTTTTACTGTTTTTGAGTGGATCTTTTTGCTCCACAAAATACCAGTGGCCGTAGCTAATGTCCAGTAGCATTGGTGATGATTGTGTCCATGCAGAGTATGAGAATTTTTTATTATGCACTAACCCTCTAATGAAGTTTACTTTGAGTTTGGTGTGTAGGAAGTTTTCAAGGATCAAGAGAGAGGATGATATGATGTGATCAAGAAGATGAAAATGCCTAAGCTTGGGGATGCCCCCGTGGGTCACCCAAGCATATTTCAAGAAGACTCATGCGTCTAAGCTTGGGGATGCCTAAGGCATCCCCTTCTTCATCAACAAACTATCAGGTCATCTATAGTGAAACTATATTTTAATTCCTTCACATCTTATGTGCTTTACTTGAAGCATTAGTTTGGTTTTATTTTTGCTTTGTTATTTTCATTTTCTGAATAAATTGGATCCTAGCATTCTTTTATGTTTATGGCGAAAGCTGAAAGCCGCATCACTTATTCTTTTATGTTTATGGCGAAAGCTGAAAGCCGCAGCACTTATTGTTTTATGTTTATGGCGAAAGCTGAACGCCATAGCGGTTAGGAAATACTCTCTTGTTTCATTATTAATTACTTGGAGAGTTTATGTTTAAATAAGTTGATTGGTGTTTGGTTTGACATAGGAAATGCTACATGTGGTAGATGGTATAATGAAAAGACATACATGTTCTTGTAGATCATTATCTTGTATGTTGTGGTGCTTGGCAATTGTTTTGAGCTATCAAGTAGATCATGTTTAAGCTCTTGCATCATGTAGTTAAGAACCTATTAGTGAAGAACTACCGTAGAGCTTGTTGAAATTTGGTTTGCATGTTTGGTATCTCTAAGGTCTGGATATTTTCTAGTAAAGTGTGTGAACAACAAGGAAGACAATGTAGAGTTCTATAATGCTTGCAATATGTTTTTATGTGAGTCTTGTTGTGCCTGTTGTCATCTTGTGTTTGCTTCAAACAACCTTGCTAGCCAAAGCCTTGTATAGAGAGGAATTCTTCTCATGCATCCAAAACCTTGAGCCAAAACCCATGCCATTTGTGTCCACCATACCTACCTACTACGTGGTATTTTCTGCCAATCCAAGCAAATACTTCATGTGCTACCTTTATTCAAAACTTATTATCACTTATTTGTGTCAATGTTATTAGCTCCTGAGGAAGTATGTGGTGTTTTCGATATCAACCTTGTTATTTGCTTATGACAGACTTTCACCAATGGACTAGTGGCACATCCACTTATCCAATAAGTTTGCAAAAAAGAGCTGGCAAATGGAGCTGGAAATATTACATACCAATTCCCACTTAAGAAAGGTATGGAACACTTCCCTAGAAAAAGAATGAAGCTACCTTTTGATTCTCTTATTAGAACAAACTATTCCATTGATGCTTCTTCTCTTGGAAACACTTGAGTTTTACTTTCTGTGCCTAGCTGAAAGGCGTTAAATAAAAGCGCTTATGGGAGACAACCCACTTTTTATTTCTGTTATTTTTCTTTTTCTTGAGTCAAGGAGCATGCTTACCTCTGTAGCAACTCCTTTGTATCTTTATTTTATCGCATTGTTGTGTCAAGTAAAGTCTCTAGTAGGAAGTTGCTTCTAGATTTGGATTTCTGCATATGAACAGTTTTCTTCTGTCCATTGTTTAATTCGTAAGAATTCACAGAAAATCAAAATGTCCTGAGATTTTTTGTGCGTGATCCTTAGATATGTACGCAACTTTCATTAGTTTTAAGTTTTTTCATCTGAGCAAGTTAAGTGCCTCAAAAAAATTCGTCTTTACGGACTGTTCGGTATTTGACAGATTCTGCCATTTATTTTGCGTTGCCTCTTTTACTGTTTTTGAGTGGATCTTTTTGCTCCACAAAATACCAGTGGCCGTAGCTAATGTCCAGTAGCATTGGTGATGATTGTGTCCATGCAGAGTATGAGAATTTTTTATTATGCACTAACCCTCTAATGAAGTTTACTTTGAGTTTGGTGTGTAGGAAGTTTTCAAGGATCAAGAGAGAGGATGATATGATGTGATCAAGAAGATGAAAATGCCTAAGCTTGGGGATGCCCCCGTGGGTCACCCAAGCATATTTCAAGAAGACTCATGCGTCTAAGCTTGGGGATGCCTAAGGCATCCCCTTCTTCATCAACAAACTATCAGGTCATCTATAGTGAAACTATATTTTAATTCCTTCACATCTTATGTGCTTTACTTGAAGCATTAGTTTGCTTTTATTTTTGCTTTGTTATTTTCATTTTCTGAATAAATTGGATCCTAGCATTCTTTTATGTTTATGGCGAAAGCTGAAAGCCGCATCACTTATTCTTTTATGTTTATGGCGAAAGCTGAAAGCCGCAGCACTTATTGTTTTATGTTTATGGCGGAAGCTGAACGCCATAGTGGTTAGGAAATACTCTCTTGTTTCATTATTAATTACTTGGAGAGTTTATGTTTAAATAAGTTGATTGGTGTTTGGTTTGACATAGGAAATGCTACATGTGGTAGATGGTATAATGAAAAGACATACATGTTCTTGTAGATCATTATCTTGTATGTTGTGGTGCTTGGCAATTGTTTTGAGCTATCAAGTAGATCATGTTTAAGCTCTTGCATCATGTAGTTAAGAACCTATTAGTGAAGAACTACCGTAGAGCTTGTTGAAATTTGGTTTGCATGTTTGGTATCTCTAAGGTCTGGATATTTTCTAGTAAAGTGTGTGAACAACAAGGAAGACAATGTAGAGTTCTATAATGCTTGCAATATGTTTTTATGTGAGTCTTGTTGTGCCTGTTGTCATCTTGTGTTTGCTTCAAACAACCTTGCTAGCCAAAGCCTTGTATAGAGAGGAATTCTTCTCATGCATCCAAAACCTTGAGCCAAAACCCATGCCATTTGTGTCCACCATACCTACCTACTACGTCGTATTTTCTGCCATTCCAAGCAAATACTTCATGTGCTATCTTTATTCAAAACTTATTATCACTTATTTGTGTCAATGTTATTAGCTCCTGAGGAAGTATGTGGTGTTTTCGATATCAACCTTGTTATTTGCTTATGACAGACTTTCACCAATGGACTAGTGGCACATCCACTTATCCAATAAGTTTGCAAAAAAGAGCTGGCAAATGGAGTGCCCAGTCCCAATTAATTACAACTTTAACCGCTTAATTCTCTTCACATTTTTGCCCTGATCCAATCAGTCAAGCAATAATACCAGTTTCTAAAACTGCATGTGTAAACAAAAGAGAACAAGAAGGATGATATCGTCCTTCAATGGGAGCCGCTCTTGAAAGTCTGGTTGACAAGGGGGGTAGAAGTGCCCACTACCATTCGTTGACAACAACAAACACCACTCAAAAACTTACTTTTATGCTCTCTATATGATTTCAAAAACCTAAAAAAGCTAAAAGGCTCTAGCACATGCTTGTATCCCTGCTTCCCTCTGTGAAGGGCCTTTCTTTTACTTTATGTTGAGTCAGTTTACCTACTTCTTTCTGTCTTAGAAGCAAACACTTGTGTCAACTTTGTGTGCAACAATTCTTACATGCTTACTTATTGCACTTATTATATTTCTTTGTGTTGACAACTGTCTATATGATATACATGTTACAAGTTGAAAGCCAATGCTGAAACTTAAATCTCCCTATGTGTTGCTTCAATGCTCTTTTAGTTAGAAACTATTGCTTTATGAGTTAACTCTTATGGAAAACTTTTTTATGCTTGTTTGAAAGTACTATCCATGAAAAGTTTTTACTTATATGATTCAGTTGTTTACTCCTTGTCTATTTGTTAGCAAACTATAGACCATTGCCTTGAGTCACTTCATTCATAACATGAGCCTCACAATATTATTTGATCAAGATTGTGTGAAGCATGTCACTACATAAATTATTTGTTGTTATCGTTTTGCCTACTCGGGACGAGTAGAACTAAGCTTGGGGATGCTTGATACGTCTCAAACGTATCTATAATTTCTTTTGTTCCATGCTTATATTATACCAATTGCTACATGTTTTATATACACTTTATATCTTTTTTATGCATTTTCTGGGACTAACCTATTAACAAGATGCCACAGTGCCAGTTCTTGTTTTTCTGTTGTTCTTGGTTTCAGAAAAGTTGTTAAGGAAATATTCTCGGAATTGCACGAAACAAAAGCCAAAGTCCCTATTTTACCCGGAAGCATCCAGAACACCGAAGAGGAGTAGGAGGGGGGCCACGAGGCAGCCACACCTGGAGGTGGGGCGACAACCTCCTTGGCCGCGCCGCCACGTGGTGTGGGCCCCTCGGGCGCCCACCGACGTTGCCCTTTCGCCTATTTATACCCCCTGACGGAAAAAACATAAGTACCCGAGCACTTTTCCACGAAACATCCCGTAGCCTCCGCCATCCTCAACCCTAGTTCGGAAGGGTTCTGCAGCTCTTCCCGGCACCCTGCCGGAGAGGGGAACCATCACCGGAGGGCTCTAAATCACCATGTCCGCCTCCAGACTGATGCGTGAGTAGTTCATCCTTTGACTATGGGTCCATAACAGTAGCTAGATGGTTGTCTCCTCCACTTGTGCTATCATGTTTAGATCTTGTGAGCTGCCTATCATGATCAAGATCATCTTATTGTAGTATTACATGTTGTGTTTGCTGGGATCCGATGAATATTGAGTACTATGTCATTTTCTTCATAATATATCATGTGCATGTTGTTTATGATCTTGCATGCTCTCCGTTGCTAGTAGATGCTCTGGCCAAGTAGATGCTTGTGACTCCCAGAGGGGGTATTTATGCTCGATAGTGGGTTCATGTCTCCATTTAATCTGGGGAGTGGCAGCAACCTCTAAGGTTGTGGATGTACTGTTGCTACTAAGGATAAAACATTAATGCTTTGTCTAAGGATAATTGTGTTATTTACATTACACACTTTGCCTAATGCAATAATCTGTTGCTTGCAACTTAATACTGAAAGGGGTACGGACGTTAACGGGAAGGTGGATTATTAGTCATATATGCGGTTGGAACGGTCTATGTATATTGTTATAATGCCCAAATGAATCTCATACTAGACATCATGACAGGTATATGCATCAGTATGCAGTTCTTTATTTTGTCAATTGCCCAGCTGTAATTTGTTTTACCCACATGTATGCTATTATTTATTTATGGAGAGACACCACTAGTGAACTGTGGACCCCGGTCCATTCTTTTACATTGATAATACAACCTACTTCAAACACTATTTTCTTTCATTCTCTACAAACAAACATCATATTCCACACTATACGTCTAATCGTTTGTTATAGCAAGCCAGTGAGATTGACAACCTCACTGTTAAGTTGGGGCAAATTATTTTGGTTGTGTTGTGTGCAGGTTCCAGGTTCGTTGTTGACACCGGTAGTGCGCACTGCCAACGTCAGCTTCAACAACCTTCAGAAGAGTCTTCATCTCCTACTGGTTTGATAAACCTTGGTTTCATTACTGAGGGAAAACTTGCTGCTACACTCTCCACACCTTCCTATTTGGGTTTCCCAACGCACCTGTGTGCATCATCCCCCCCCCCCCCCCCCCAATACCCTGACATAGGATGGAATGCTCCAATCCAGCCAGCTCCTGTGCAACCGGATGTGGATAACCAGAATCAGGAGGGTGGGTTTGTCGATCCAGTACTTGAGGAAGTTGATCCAGCAATCCAGAAGGGCCATGACCCTGATGATTCAGTGGTGCTGAATCCCTCAGCAGCATCTAATGCAGACATTGCTATGGCAGAGGACCAGGAAGTAGAACAACAGGTGATGCAGCAGGTTCAGAACCAGGAACATGCAGGTCATTCCTTTTGTGCAGCAACAACATGAGCAGTTGGAGCCAGATGTGATGCAGGTGGGCTTTGTTTTACCTGTTTTTGGTATAGTTGTGCCTCCTTCAATGCAGTGGGACAGTTTACTTGATCACTATCTTCCAACTTGGCTAACTGAAGACATACCAAGGCCTGTTTGTTCACTGTTTGAATTCTCTTCTGTCGGAGAGTGATTCCCAAGATACAGGGGTGATCACACTCTGAAGAGTTGTTCGAAGGGGGGCTGAACGCGTTGGTCAAACAACCCTCAACCGGCACGGCGACGGTGCTCGTCGAGCCTGAGGAGGGACATCACGACAGAGACAGACACCAGCCCGTACCCAGGTTCACGGCCCTTGGAAGGAGGTAACACCGCTAGGGTACAGTACAATGAGCTTGCCGAGGGCTCTCTTATGGCAGTGTGGAGCTCAAGGAGGGAACACTAAGGTCTTCTTCCTCCTCGAGTGTGTTCGGCTAGGCTACCTATGGTAGAGTGCCAAAGGTCTGATCGATGCGAATCGGGGATTCGGGCGTCCGGGGATCGATCGATCCCTTGCTACGGAGGTGCTCCCTCTCCTTTTATAGGCGCCCCGGGCCTCATTCCCGCGTCCTGCGCGGTGGAAGGGTTCCCACATGGCGACAAAATGGAGGAGCGGGGTGCATCGCAGCTCGGTTGTCCATGGACTCGGTCCATCGTCGTAAAGCCTGCCCTTGAGGCAGGAAGACCACCGTCCGCGCAGGACGGCCAGTTGGTGCCGCAGAGATCGTGGGGGCGCCCACGGTGACGTCGTCGTTGGAGCGTAGTGCCGGCCATCCGCTTTATCACCAAAGGGGAAAGCTCCGTAGTCCGGTGCGGGGGGCACAACTTTGTTGACCCCTTTAATCACCAGAATGTCAACTGCGGCGTTGTCGTCACAGCGCGCAGACGCGCGCGTCACTCTGCGGCCGCGACAGAGGCCATGTGCGCTCTGCGGCGGTTGCTTCACAGCGAAGTACCTCTACAAGGCCTGAGCGGCCTTGTGGAGGGATTTGCATTGACTCCTCTCCAAGGGAGAGAGCCTTGTAGAGGGGCAGTCGCGGGGGAAGCCTCTTCAGGCCTTCGCTGCCCTTCAATCCCTCTCGAGGACTTCTCCCCTCGAGAGTCCCTCCCAGTGTTTGGCTTGGTCCTTAGTCATTCTTCGATACCATCGCGTGCGAGGGCTGTGGAGAGTGGGCCCCGCACACCCTGGATTCCACTGGGCCGACAGTAGCCCCCGGGCCCATGATGGGCACGGCGAAGCCCACCAGGCTCAGATGAAGCGTCGTGGGCCCAAAGTGTCCGGCCAGCCCAAGACACGCGTCGATCAGTTGCGAGTCTGCGACGACACGAATTCTTCGGCGGGGCGTGCGTCGTGGGGGGCCCACCACGCCCCGGTAACTACCCAGATGGGAGATAAAGCCTGCGCGCCGGCTCGAGCAGCCGTTACTGCTCTCATTCCGCGCGCCCGGCCTTTCGACCTCACCCTCTGCGCTTCCTCGCACCGGCGATCTTCTTCTTCCTCCGCGCTTTTTCGCACTTCTCCCTTACCCCACGATGAGTCCAGCGAAGGGCAAGGCGGCGATGGCGAAGCTCCCTGTGGACGCGCAGGGGGAAGGGGTGCTTGGCCCCGCCCTGGTCGGGGAGCGCTTCAACGAGGCGACGCTGGACAAGATCCGGCATTTGGTCGCCGGGAAGACCAATGAGCATGGCGCCAGTGCTCTCCAGGCCGCAAAGCTCGGCCGGCTCCCGAAGGGGTTTTTCCCCATCTTCCTCCACACCATCTACGCCGGGCTGGTGCCTCCCTACTCGCCCTTCCTGGAGGCGATTCTAGAGTTCTACCAGATCCATCTTCTCCACCTGCACACCAACTCTGTCTTGATCCTCTCCATCTTCGCCTACCTGTGCGAAGCTTAATTGGGGGTGCAGCCTTCTGTGGCCCTCTTCCGGAGCTTCTACGCGCTCCGGAGCTCCGCAAACCTCGAGCAGACGGGGTGCGTCTCCTTCCGCATCGTGGACGGCACGGGGGATGTCTGCATCCCCATGTCGTGGAACGGCGAGAAGCCTGTCACGGCGGTGGTGAAGAAGGTGGATGACTTCCGGCAGAAGTGGTTCCTCATCGGCGTCAAGTCGCTGAGCTCCTTCATCGACATCCCGGAGGCGCCGCCCGTGAAGAACACCCACTGGGGCAAGCTGGTCTTCCGGAGCCCGCAGATCGCGGACCTGGTGGGCCACATGAAGCTTCTTCGGGATAATGGCCTCACCGGTCAGATGATTGCGGAGGACTTCGTGAGGCGCCGCATCGCTCCGCTTCAGGCGCACAAGAAGCCGATGTGGATGTACTCGGGCCTCACGGACCCGATGTGGCTCCACTGCTGCGACCACTGCCCCGAAGCCGTCTCCACCATCATGGGCGTCCTCTTCATCAACCCGGACATGCCAGTGGCGGTTGCTGAGGTGCTGAGGCCTCTCCACCAACTCTCCATGAACACGCGCCTGGCGATTCTGGAGCGGATGCCGACGTTTACCCCGCTTGGCTTGGCGGGGGAGGAGAAGGACGAGGTGGCCATGCCTATAGCGGAGGAGCCAGGAGCCGCGGAGTCTCCCTCCGCATCGGACGTCGAGCTAGGCCGCGAGGCGGCAAGGGCGAACCCCTCGACCGGCGGGGTGAGCTCGTCAAGGGCTGCGCCCCCTGTCGAGGAAATCTTCGAGGTCTCGTCCGGCGACGACGAGCCCTTCAGGGTGGCCCCTTCGCGCCCTGTTACGAAGGGGGAAGGTAGCGACAACGATGAGACTGCGGCGGGGCGACGAGAGCCCCGGACCAAGGCGGCCCATGACAGGCCTGCTGGGGAGCCGATGGGCGCTCCCCTCAAGAGGAAAGCAGAGGCGCCTCCCGTGGGGTCTGGAGCCAGGACCACGCCTACATGGCGTTCGCCTGGCATGGCGTGGGTTGATACCCGCGCCAAGAAAACTGGGTAAGTATCTTGATCTTGGTTTTCTCTTCGTCAATCTCTGCTTACTCGTTCTCTTCTGACAGGTTTTCTTGCTCCTTGCCAGCGACCTGGTGCCTGCGAAGCATCGGAGGCTTCGCAAGGCCGCTGAGGTGAAGGGGACCGTGCCAGAGGCCACGGCGAACGAGGCCTCGAGGCCTGTGGAGGAGGATACCGCAGGCCCTGCCAAGGGTGCGCCTCAGGCTGAGGCGACTGCGCCGCCACTCGAGGGGAGGCGCCCCGAGGAGCAAGTGGAGAGGGCGCCTACTCCGCCTCGCACTGCCACTCCTCCGGCGCAGCAGGAGGCTGAGGCGGACACGACGCCAAACCAGAGCCCGCCAAGGGCCGACGAGATGGAGGGGGAAGCTCTTCCGCCGCCCCCGCCAAGCGCTGCAGCGGAGGCAGAGACAGTGACTACGGGGCATGCCTCTCCTGCCCCTGAAGCTCATGATGAGGTGCCGCTTGAGGGCGGCGACACCGGCGCGCGGAGCGCAGGTGCTGAAGAGGAGAACTCGCCGACAAGCCCCCAGGCCCGCGACGGTGCGGGGCCCCGCGCAGAGGCCCCCTTCTTCAAGCTCGACGCAGGTGCTGGGACCTCCGCGCCGCGTGGGGCTTCACAAGACCTGGCCCTCAGCGGCTGGGACTGGAGCAGGGGACGCCGCGGCGTCGCCTTCCGCCTTGTGCGGGAGTCCCTGGACGGGTTGGAGGCCCACCTCGCCCATGAGGACGCGGAGATTGCCCGGCGGCAGGGCGAGCTTGCGGAGGCCTGGGCCGCCTTTCACGCAGCTGTGGAGGTTCGCCGGCAGAGCGATCTGGCTCTGCAGGCGGAGCGCGAGGAGGCACTGCGCTTTGCCAAGGAGGTCCGCGAGGGGGCCGTGCGCGACGCCGAGGATATCTTGGAGCCCCTCCAGGCCGAGCGCCAGCGGCGGCGGACGACTTGGCCGCGGCCAGGGCGGAGCGGGAGGCGGTGGAGTCCTCGTTGGCGGACAAGCATCGCGAGCTTCTCCAGCTTGAGGCCAAGATCCTCGCCGACTCTGAGGTCGTGCGGACCTCTCTGGAGGCGGTCCGCACGGCCTTGGATGCCAGGGGGCAAAGGCTGAATGAGCGCGAGAATGACGTGCGTCAGCGCGACGAGCAGCTGCTGCAGGCGGAGCAGGAGCTGTCGGTGCAGCGCGTCGACCTTGAGGCCCGGGAGGGGAATCTGGCTGAAGCCCTCAGCAAGTTCAACCGTGAAGTGGCTACCCACAAGAAGCACGTGGAGCGCTTCAACGCAAGGTTTGCCGAGCGGAAGGAGGAGGCGGAGAAGGACTTCCAAGCCCGGGAGAAGGAGTACCGCGCCGCCGTCTCTCGAGACTACAATGAGAAATTCAAGAAGCAGGAGAATCGCTTCAGGAAGAGGCGCGCCGAGGATGACGCCCGGATCCGTGAGCTGGAGCAGATGAACGCCAGGCTGAACTCCCGGGCGAGGCGTGCTGCGGATGGTCGCCGCCTTGCCGAAGAGGCTCGCGAGCGCATGTCGCAGGACCTCGCCGCCCTTATGGCGGACATGGAGGAGATGAACAAGCAGGTGGGCCCTGCCGTGGATCGAGCGGTGGAGGCTGCCGAGAGCGCTCAAGCGGCGCGGCTGCTGTCGCAGCAGTGGGAGCGTATGTTCCAGTCCTTGGTTGCTCGGGGCAACGATCTCGCGGCGAAGCTGGGAGTGGAGGCGCCGCACGTCCCTGGTCAGGGCAACGCCGACGCCGCCGCGTACCTCGCCTACTTCGACAAGCTCTTCACGGCGCTCGAGGGCCCTGCCGCGGAGCTCCGTGACGTCGTCGAGGAGGAATGCCGCCAACTCCTGGCGGTGGCAGTCGACCGCATCTTCACCAACCTCCAGCACCTCCAGCCCGGCTTTGACTACACATCGGTGACCGAGCCTCTCGAGGGGGAGGAAGGGTGGCAGATCTCCAACTCAGTCCGAGACCAGGTCGACGACTTCTGCAGCTGCTTCAAGCGGGCTGAGGCGAGGGAGGACGACGGTGAGGAGGCAGGCTCCGAGGGCGAGCCTGGAGAGGAAAGGTCTGCGGAGGAGGGCGACGAAGCTTCTGCCTGATCCTCTCCTGTATTATGATGCGCTTGTAGCGCCGTTAAAAGACTTGGCTTAGAGACTTTTGCTCCACAGTCTGTAATGTATTTTTAAGTAGATGCTATTAAGTTCGCACGTGTGCCCCTCGAAGGGCCTTTTGCTTCAACCTCATGTCTTTGTTCGCTCTGCGTCGCTAGGACCCTTCTCCTTGCGCTATGACTCCGCCGCTGCGGTATGCCTGAGCAATGACTCGGCAAGGCCGGGGGGAGTTTAAGGCTTAGAGAGGTAAGAGTCCTCGAGGCGCGATGCTTAAGGGCCCCCCTTTGACGTGCAAGCAGTCCATGGAGTGTGAGGGAAAAGAATCGCTCGAGGGACGACGAGTGCTCGTGAGAGAGATGAAGAGATTCTCGAGGCGTGAGCGCTGAACTTAGCTTTGCGAGGCTTTTGCTCTGCGTAGGCTGTCCCTGGCGATGCCCTCTCCTCTAGGGGCCGAGTTTTGCCTCCACGAGCTTGGAGGGACTCTTGTTCCCTGCGGATGTTAGGGAGGCGAACCCAAACGCTAGTGCATGGTAGTAAGGACTCATGTGCGCTTATAGGTTTCCTTATGTGTATCTCGCGAGGAGAGTAGGTACGAAGGTGGCGTGTTTTTGGGAGCATGCCCTTTAGCCAGAGCTCGGATCCCTTGGGTTTTGCAGTGCTGCTGGGGTGCTCTAGAGGCACAGGCACCGTACTCAGCCCCCGCTCGCGAGGTGCGCATGGGAAGAATATAAGCGCACATGGAAAGGCAAATGATGAAAGTAAACTCACCACCAAAATATTACACAGCGGCGCCTTAGCGCATAGTTCACTTAGGAACGAAATGGTTCATTACACTTGGGGTTGCCAAGCTAACGTTCTTTCCATGTCGAGGCATGGGGACCACCCATTAGGGCCTGAGACTCTCTACGGCCTGCGGTGGCTTGTTACCAGGAGAGCTCGGAGGGCTGGCCCTTAGGAGAAGCTTGGAGGTGAAGCCGTGAGCTTCCCTCTAGAGACAAAAAATGCCTGGCGTGACGATGATCACGGGCGTGACTATGATCACGGGTAGAACTTGCGTAGATGCGCGATGTTCCACGGGTTCTTGACGGGGATGCCGTCTTTAGTCTCGAGGCGCATAGCGCCAGGCCTGGCGATGTGAGAGACCCTGTAGGGGCCTTCCCACATAGGCGAGAGCTTGTGGAGGCCTTCTCTGGAGAGGATTCGTCTGAGGACGAGGTCGCCCGCCTCCAGAGTGCGCGAGCGCACATGGCGGCTGTGGTAGCGTCGCAGGTCTTGCTGGTACTTTGCCGCTCTGAGGGCGGCACGGCGGCGCAATCCCTCGAGAAGCAGCAGGTCGTCGTTGTGGAGGTCCTCTTGGATGTCCTCATTGAAGGCAAGGACCCGTGGGGATCCGTGCTTGATTTCTGTGGGGAGGACTGCTTCGGCTCCATAGACGAGGGCGAACGGCGTTTCACCTGTGGGCTTTGAGGCAGTTGTGCGCATGGACCAGAGCACAGATGGGAGCTCGTCGATCCAGCCCTTGCCGTGGCCCTTGAGGATGTTGAAGCTTCTGGTCTTGAGGCCCTTGAGGACTTCCGCATTTGCTCGCTCGGCTTGACCATTGCTCTGTGGATGAGCCACCGAGGCGAAGCAGAGCTTGATGCTGAGTTTTTCGCAATAAGACCGGAAGATGCCGCTGGTAAACTGCGAGCCATTGTCGGTGATGATGCGATTAGGCACTCCGAAGCGGCAGACCAGGCTCCTGATGAATTTCACCGCTGCCCCGGCTGGTATACTACGCGCCGGTTCGACCTCGGCCCACTTGGTGAACTTGTCGACGGCCATGAAGAGGAAACGGTAGCCCCCTTGCGATTTCGGGAAGGGGCCCAAAATGTCCAGCCCCCCGGCCGCGAACGGCCAGGAGAGTGGGATGGTCTGGAGCCCCAGCGCCGGCTGATGGATTTGCTTGGCGTGGTACTGGCAGGCATCGCAAGCTTGGACGATGGTGACCGCATCTTGAAGCGCTTGCGGCCAGTAGAAACCGCTCTTGGAGACCTTGCCTGCGAGGGTGTGCACGCACGAGTGGTGGCCGCACTCTCCGCTATGGATGTCTTTGATCAGCATTCGGCCTTCTTCGGGAGGGGCACATTTGAGCGCGATCCCATTTGGGCGC
The DNA here is from genome assembly GCA_026929855.1 of Poa annua. NCBI lineage: Eukaryota > Viridiplantae > Streptophyta > Magnoliopsida > Poales > Poaceae > Poa > Poa annua. Next base: position 63,393,692 of record CM049434.1, read on the forward strand.
TTGCGGTACAGGTCTCCCTCGAGGATGTAGTAGGATTTTGCCTGTCGAGCGATTCACTCTGCTTCCGCATCTTCTTCGGGGAGCACCCCCTTCATCAGGTAGTCTTTGAGCTCGTCAATCCAGCCTGTTTCTTGATGTGCCGCTGTCAGCAACAGACGCTCCCCTGTGTGAGGACCACAATCGTGTGCCCCAGCTTCAGGAGGTGGTGGGAGTGCTTCGTCTGTGCTTGCAGCTGTAGCTTCTTGTGGCTGCTTTATGGATGCCTTGGCGAGCCTTTCTTCAAAGACGCCTGCCTGCTGGGCTTGTCTTCGCGAGGCTCGCTTGGCGATGTCGTCGGCGTCCTGGTTCTCTTTCCTCGAGATGTGCATGAGCTCCATGCCTCTGAAGTGCTTCTCGAGCTTGCGGACCTCTTCAAGGTATGCGGCCATGTGGTCGTCCTTAGGCGTGTAGCTTTTGTTGGAGAAGTTGACAAGCAACTGGGAGTCGCCTTTGACGAGTAAGTGCTTGACGCCTAGAGCGATGGCGGCCCTTAAGCCGGCGAGAAGGCCCTCATATTCAGCGATGTTGTTGGAGATCTTGTCCATTGTGAAGCACAGCTGGACAGCGTAGTAGAGTTTGTCGCCTTTGGGTGAGGTCAAGACGACGCCTGCCCCGCCACTGCGGCAGGCGAAGGCTCCATCGAAGTGCATGGTCCAGTGGCTGGGCATCGTGTCTCCAGAGAGCTCGGCCTCTTCTCCCCGAGGCTCTTCAGGACTTGGGTCAGTCCATTCGGCGACGAAGTCCGCCAGCGCTCTTCCCTTGATGACTCTTGTGGTGTCGAAGCGCAAATTGAATGGCTGCAGCTCGATGTTCCATCCCGCGACACGATCTGTGGCGTTGGGGTTGCGCAGGATCTGCTCCAAGGGGAAGGAAGTGACCACCTTGATGGGGTGCCCTGGAAGTAGTGTCGCAGCTTCCTGGAGGCGATGAGGAGCTTCTGCTGCATTGGGTACCGTTCCCGAGCGTCCCGCAGTACTGTACTGACAAAGTAGACGGGGTGCTCGACAAGGGTTGTCGATGGAGGTGCAGCGTCGGCTCTCTGCGGAGGCTCTTCAGGGCCCTTGTCGAGATCCGCTTGTGGAGGGGTCTCGGCAAGGCTGTTCGGACCAGACTCGACTTGAGGCTGTGGGTTCGGAGCAGACTCTACTGTACTGACAAAGTAGATGGGGCCTGGCGGTGGGTCTGTGGAGACTGCTCCTTTGCCGAGATCTTTGTCGGGCGGCATTGGACTTGGAGTGGCAGCGCTTTTCTTGGAGAGGACTGGCTCTTCCCTTTCGGCCACCAGGACGGCGCTTGCGGTCTGAGGAGTGGCTGATAGGTACAGCTTCAGATGTTCGCCTGTCCTGGGGGCTACCATGACTGATGGGCTGGCCAAATACCTCTTTAAGTCTTCAAAAGCTTTGTCTACTTCAGGGGTCCACCTGAATGTGCCGGACTTCTTCATGGTCTTGAAGAATGGCAGGGCTCTCTCGCCGAATTTGAAGATGAAATGGCCCAGGCTGGCCATACAGCCTGCTAAGCGCTGCATGTCATTGAGCCGGCGAGGAGGCTGCATTCCTTCTATGGCCTTGATCTTGTCAGGGTTTGCTTCTATGCCGCGGTGAGACACGAGGAATCCGAGGAGTTTGCCTGAAGGTACCCCGAAGACGCACTTGGCGGGGTTCAGCTTGATGTTTACCTTGCGCAGGCTGGCGAAGGTTTCCTCGAGATCCTTCAAGAGAGTGTCTCCCTCGCGAGACTTGACCACAATGTCGTCGACATAAGCTTCCGCGTTTCTGCCCATCTGCGCCCCCAAGGCTATCCTCATGAGCCTCTGGAAAGTGGCGCCGGCGTTCTTCAGGCCGAAAGGCATGCAAGTGTAGCAGTACACACCACAGGGGGTGAGGAATGCTGCTTTCTCCTCGTCCTCTTTAGCCATTTTGATCTGGTGATAACCAGAGAAGGCGTCCAGAAAACAAAGGAGGTCGCAGCCGGCGGTGGAGTCCACGATCTGGTCTATCCTTGGCGTGGGGTATGGGTCCTTGGGGCAGGCCTTATTGACGTCTGTGTAGTCGATGCAGAGTCGGCCTCCTCCAGCGGGTTTAGGGACAACCATGCCGTTGGAGAGCCAAGTGGGGTGCGCGACTTCGCGGACGACATTTGCCGCTTGTAACTTTTGTACTTCCTTGACGATGAATGCTTGCTTCTCGGGGGCTTGCTTCCGCGCTTTTTGCTTGACGGGGCGTGCGTCTGGACACACGGCTAAGTGGTGCTCGATCACCTCCCTTGGTACGCCGGACATATCTGACGGAGTCCATGCGAACATGTCAGAGTTTGCCCGAAGGAAGGCGACGAGCGTGCTTTCCAATTTGGGAGGCAGGGCAGCGCCTATGGTGACGCTAGCCCCGGAGCCCTCAGCCCCCGAGCCACTGGTGCTCAGTGACACCCTCTTCGTGGAAGCTTGCTCTTAAGAGAACATCTGTTTCTTCTTCTTGAGCCTCTCGAGAGGCTCCATGTCCTCGTCAGACGGGAACGCCATGGCGGCTGCCTTGTAGGCGCTCTCGACAGCGCGCGTGGCATCCAGGATATGACCATGGATGGTGATAGTGCCAGCGCTGCCGGGGATCTTGACCATGTTGTAGGCGTGATGCGTGACGGCTATGAACTTCGCGAGGGCGGGGTAGCCGAGGATGGCGTTATACGGCAGGCCAATGTGCGCGACGTCGAAGTCGATCAGCTCAGTGCGGTAGTTCTTCTGCGAGCCAAAGGTGACGGCCAGCTGGACCTGCCGCAGAGGTGCGATCGAACCACTGGTGACCCCTGTGAATGGCCTGGAGGGCATGAGCCACTCGTAAGGCACTTGAAGCGTCTCGAAGGTCTCGACAGAGATGACGTTCAGGCCAGCACCCCCATCAATGAGCGTCTTGGAGACGGCAATGTTGTTGATGGTGGGGGAGCAGACCAGGGGGAGGGTTCCAACAGTCTTGGTTGACTTGGGGTGGTCCTTGGCGTCGAAAGCGATGGTGTACTGAGACCACTTGAGGGGCCTGGAGGTCTCGACGGTTGGGAGTGCGGCGTTGAGCTCGCGGGCGAACTGCTTGAACTGGTTGTTAGACTTGGGCGCCTGAGCTCTACCGAGGATGCAGGCCATAGCCCCCCTTGGGGCCTGGTAGCCTCCATCTTCCTCGTCGGGGAGGTTATTGTTCTTCTCGACGGCGTTGGCTTGAGTGCCCGGCGGCTTCTGGTAGCTGCCCTTGCGTCCGCCTCTGCGGTAGCTGCGGCCTCTGCCGCGGCTCCCGCTGCCCTCTTCTTGCTCGCGCTCTCTGCTCAGCCTCTTGAGATCGAAGCAGTTCTCTGTAGCGTGGCCGCGCCTGTTGTCGTAGACGCAGAACGGACGGTTGTCCTCCTTTATCTCGCCAGGCTCAGGGGAGTCTCTGCGGGCGTACTTGGCATCTGGCTCAGCCGCTAGGACAGCGGTGGTCTTGCGCTTGGTTTCTTCCCGCTTCTTGTGACTCTTGGATCCCTCAGCCTGGTCGTCTACCCGCTGGCTCATCTTGACGAAGAGGAGTCCCTCTTCAGCCTTGGCGCACTTGTCAGCGAGGTCGAACAGCTTTACCACAGAGGTGAGCTTGTCGTGAATGCCCAGCTTCTCGAGCATCCTGCTGTTTGTGACGCCCTCTCTGAAGGCGGCAATGACTTGTGTGTCGGGAATGTTCGGGATCTTATTGCGCACTTGGCTAAAGCGCTGGATGTACTTGCGGAGGGTCTCATCTTTCTTCTGCACCACAGCGCGCAGGTCATTGTGGGTGAGCGCGCGCTCATATGTGCCCTTGAAGTTGGCGACGAACTGCCTGCAGAGTTCCTCCCACGAGCCGATGGAGTCTTCAGGCAGGTTGAGGAGCCATGACAGCGCGGAATCCCTAAGCGCGTGGGAGAACCAGTTGGCCATGACCTTGTCATCTCCTCCTGCAGCTTGGATAGAGGTGGTGTAGAGCTGCAGGAACTCGATGGGGTTGCTTGACCCGTCGTAGCCCTTGGGAAGGGCAGGCCTGAACTTCTGTGGCCAGACCACGCGGCGTAGAGCGCGGGTGAAGGCCACGCAGCCGGTGGCGTACGTGGCGGTTCCGCCCTGGAGAGCCCTGCGGTTATGCTGCCCCGCCAGGCCGATTTTCTCGACGAGGCGGTTCTGGAGGTCCCTCTGGCGCTCCATCCCACCCGCGCGTCAGGCGCGGTGCGCTGCACGATTTGGCAGTCGCGCGGCGAGGACGCATGAGAGGCAGCCCTCTACGCCGCAACCGGAGGTGGTCCCGGTGGTGGCGGAGGCGCACCCGGTGCGGCCGTTCCTGCGCGGCCAGAGTTGTGAACCAACGAGCGCGGCGGAGCGGGGTACGTCGTCGCGATGTCGACGAGGTGGTGGAGGCGGTCGAGCCAGTGGTCGTGGGCCTCCGGATTGGGCCGGAAGCGGAGAAGCTCCTGAGCCATGAGCAGCGCAGTGTGTGGACTGGGCTCTGGACGTCCCTGAGAGGACGCGCTTTGGCGCCGAGACGGATGCGAGGACTCAGCGTCCTCTTGGTGCTCTGGGTAGACGTCCTCGTCGTCGCGGCGGTCGCCGTCGCGGCGGTCGCCGTCGCGGCGGTCGCCGTCGCGGCGATCCTCGCTCTCGGGCTCCTCCACGTGCGGGCCGGTGTTGGCGCGCTCCGCCGTGCGGCTCCCGTGAGGGCGGCCGTGGCGGCCGCGAGTGGTGGCGGCGCCGGGCTCAGTATCAGCCCCGTCAGCTGTGCGCCTGTTGGCGCGTGTCGTGCGAGTGTCCATCATGGCGCGAGGCTGGTCGAAGGTTGAAGACGCGCCTCAAACCCCTACCTGGCGCGCCAAATATCGGAGAGTGATTCCCAAGATACAGGGGTGATCACACTCTGAAGAGTTGTTCGAAGGGGGGCTGAATGCGTTGGTCAAACAACCCTCAACCGGCACGGCGACGGTGCTCGTCGAGCCTGAGGAGGGACATCACGACAGAGACAGACACCAGCCCGTACCTAGGTTCACGGCCCTCAGAAGGAGGTAACACCGCTACTCCTGCTTGTCTGTATTGCGCTGTAGAGGGTACAGTACAATGAGCTTTCCGAGGGCTCTCTTATGGCAGTGTGGAGCTCAAGGAGCGAACACTAAGGTCTTCTTCCTCCTCGAGTGTGTTCGGCTAGGCTACCTATGGTAGAGTGCCAAAGGTCTGGTCGATGCGAATCGGGGATTCGGGCGTCCGGGGATCGATCGATCCCTTGCTACGGAGGTGCTCCCTCTCCTTTTATAGACGCCCCGGGCCTCATCCCCGCGTCCTGCGCGGTGGAAGGGTTCCCACATGGCGACGAAATGGAGGAGCGGGGTGCACCGCAGCTCGGTTGTCCATGGACTCGGTCCATCGTCGTAAAGCCTGCCCTTGAGGCAGGAAGACCACCGTCCGCGCAGGACGGCCAGCTGGTGCCGCAGAGATCGTGGGGGCGCCCACGGTAACGTCGTCGTTGGAGCGTAGCGCCGGCCATCCGCTTTATCACCAAAGGGGAAAGCTCCGTAGTCCGGTGCGGGGGGCACAGCTTTGTTGACCCCTTTAATCACCAGAATGGCAACTGCGGCATCGTCGTCACCGCGCGCAGACGCGCGCGTCACTCTGCGGCCGCGGCAGAGGCCATGTGCGCTCTGCGGAGGTTCCTTCACAGCGAAGTATCTCTACAAGGCCTGAGCGGCCTTGTGGAGGGATTTGCGTTGACTCCTCTCCAAGGGAGAGAGCCTTGTAGAGGGGCAGTCGCGGGGGAAGCCTCTTCAGGCCTTCGCTGCCCTTCAAGCCCTCTCGAGGACTTCTCCCCTCGAGAGTCTCTCCCAGTGTTTGGCTTGGTCCTTAGTCATTCTTCGATACCATCGCGTGCGAGGGCTGTGGAAAGTGGGCCCCGCACACCCTGGATTCCACTGGGCCGACATCTTCACTCACAAAGAGATCTTAGACTTTGGCTTTTGATCACTAGTTGATGCCATTTCACTTGGAAGTGGTGAACCAGATTGCCAGGAAAATTCTGTCGCCTCGACGGATTGCACCTTTACCTTGCAAGCCAGTCGAAAGGGCTCTTCGTGTCTCTCATTCATACTGTGAAGATGGGCCGGCATCTAGTGCATTGCCTGCTGTGTTCTCAGCTGAGGCGCTAAATGATATTGGGCCCAGAGAGAGGAAGAGAAGGCCCAAGAAACAGCCCACACCTGAGGTTGAGACTGCTGTTCGTCGCTCTGCGCGTAACATAGCTAAGAATAATGGGTTCAAACATTCAGTTGCTAGGACAACAAGCAGGCCCAAGAAGAAGCTCAGGACAAAGCGCAATGCACTGGTGATCGCTGAACAGACTGATGATACTGATGAGGTGCAGGTGTACCCGGAAACACCAATCCAAGTGCTGCAGAAAGTGGGAGCTTGCTTGGGCATTGATGCAACTAAACTGTCGGTGGTGAAGCTTACGGCTACTCCAAATGCTAAAAATCCCAAGAATGTTTAGATGTTAGTGTAGTATCTATTTTGCTGTGTCGGGACTATACTAAATGTCCCAGACTTTTGGATGGTGAACTTGTTCTTTGCACTTTCGTACCTCTTAGTCAGTGGTGGTTGTGACTGTCTTATGTTCTCGGTTATTTATGCTCTGGTTATGCCTGTGATGCCCTTGTTATTATGCATGCTCTGGTTATGTTTGTGCTGCATTAATTGCTATTGGTGCTCTCGTTGTTACTGCCTTATGTCCCTGGTTTTTTATGCCCTGGTTATGCATGTGGTGTTCTGGCTGTCATTGATACTATGGTGTTTTAATGTGTCTACAACGAGCTAAAATTTGGAGGGTTTTGTGCTGGAATGTTCGTGTTTTAAATGCCGAGTCTCGACATCGTGCGGTACATTCTAAAATTGAAGAGAGTCAAGCGTCGGTTGTTTGCATTCAGGAGACACAATGTGAGTATATGGATCATAAATTTATCATAAAGTTTTCCCCAAAGCGATTCGATTCTTTTGCTTACTCTCCATCCAGAGGTGCTTCTGGGGCTGCTTGTTGTGTGGAATTCTTCACTGCTGACTGCCAAGGTGATACAGATTATTGACTTTTTCATTATAGTGGAATTTACATCAACACACAATGGGGAGAGTTGGAGAATGCTTACGGTGTATGGGCCTTTGTCATGTCTCGAAGGACGGACACCGGGGATGCGAGGCACCCCCTTTGTAGATTCAGTAGGGGCGTGAAGGATGCTGGAAACGTCTCCGGGGGACGATCGCTGGCAAGCTCTCAATCACTCTCTCCGATCTCGACGTGGTGGGTAAACAAGTAAATCACACAATGATCTACCCAGGTTCAGGCCGCCCGAAGGCTAACAGCTCTACTCTTGCATGTCTGGATAGATGATAGGATCATGGTGTGGCTACAATGGTGTTCTCCGGCGAGGGTACCCGACAGGGTTCTCGGCTAGAGGAAGAGGGAGGACAGATTGACGAGGTATGAACTCGGCAAATCCCATGGTAAGGTACCTTGGGTTGTATCGGGTGGAAGAATATATAGACGTTGGTGATTCCGGACGGATGCCAAGCAAGGATTTACCCAGGTTCAGGCTCCCGGAGGATAATACCCTACTCCTGCTTGTCTGACTAATATCTCTGTGTTACTAGGTGGCTACAATGGCGTCCCAGCGAGTCGGAGGCTCGCTAGGGTTTCTGGCTATTCGATTGCGTAAGTTCTACCGACCCCCTCCTGGTCTTTATATAGGAGGCCAGGTCTCAGGAGTTTGAATACGAGTTGGTTTACAGATAAATTAAGTTCTAAGTCGGTACGCTAGCTCCTGTCTTGAGCCGCACTCCTTCTTTATTGGGCCACATTGCGCCTTCCTTGTGCTATCTTGTTTATGGGCCACCGGGTGGGCCTTCCAATATATCAGGCCTCCTTGTCATCGAGTGGGTACACCTGTTGGGTATAACCACATTAGTAGCCCCCGAGTGCCTATTCGACTCCGAAGGATCGTGTAGGGACTCCTTGATCCGTATTATCTTGACTGACTCCCGAAGATGCTTCAACCTGCTTACAATGATATAACGGCGAGAATATATGACTCGCAATATTTGATATATGCATATGCACTTTCATTTCGTCTTGTAAGGGATGGATGGCATAGTAGGCCTGATTCAACCGACAGATCGGGGTCAAGTAAATTCGCGACTCGGGCGAAATACCTTTCTAGCCTACGCAGATTCGAGTCCCTTGGCTTGAACCCGGTAAGACCGTTCAAGTTCGACTCTAGCCTTTCGGGACTTACTGGTCAGAACCCGTTCAACTTGGCGCGTCCGCCGGGATGTTGCATCATGCCTGCTGGCATGGAACTTATCAGGTCCACATAGGTTGTATGGGCCACCTGGCCTTATTCAGGTCTTAGCTTTGCGCTTTTTTGCACAGCATCCGAGGACCAGTCTCGGCTAGAACATCCCGGGAATTGTTATTTATACATTTGAATATGGTCCGGGAAGTACTCGACCGGATTTCCACTGTCTACCAAAGCCTTTTGCTTCATTCCTTCCTCGGGTGACTTCGATTCGTCGAGTGCTCTTCTTCTTCACATGACGCTGATCGTCGACTCAACTCATCGGGTGCGCGAAAGCGCTCCCGGTCGGAGTAGCCCCCGAGATTGAGTGCAATTGCTTGTAATTGAGCTTAAGCTAAAAATAAAGATCAAGAAACTTGTCAAAAACAAATTACGCTCCCGATGGGAGTGCACCTTGTGTCGCAATGTACCAACCAAAGAGCATATCATCTGGCTTGCAGAAGGTTGATTATTGATAGAGGACCGCAGCCGCTAGCTTGTCGACTGCGAGCACTGTTCGCTTGTAACTGACGTTGTTCTGGTAGAAATGATGTCATTGATGACGCTTGAAAAGATGCTTTGACGCTGCCGATGGGACATAACCGAAGTGGGGCCAAACTGCCAACGACGACCGCGGCTGGCCTATATGATTTGACCGCACACGTCATGCGGGAAGCGGAACGTGATGATGGCCTCCTCAATTCCTGTGCGTAGTGGGCGGTTACCGCACCGCTTGCGCTTCATGGGCATGCACGGATGCGTGCCACGTGGCCACGTCTTTTAATTCTGTGGCTGGGATGAAGAAAGGCCGACCACTATAAGCCGTAACGGAGGATCTCTTTACCTCTGCCCTACCATTTTCACCGCTCCGGTACTGTTCTTCTTCCTCCTCCGCTCTGCCTCCACTGCACACTACACCACGCCATCACTGAACTTCGCTTGCACACCAAATCCAACCACCGCGCGCACAATGGCACCAAAGAAAGTTGTTGCCAAGCCCGGGAAGGGGGCCAAGGGTTCGTGGCACAAATCAACGCTGAAGGTGGCGCAGCTCGACGCGTTGCGCAACGGCAGCGTGCTGCCATCGGATGCTGCCGTGCTCCGGCTCATCGGCGATGAGGTGATCCCGACGCCGGAGTAAGACGAGCGCATCTGCTTTGCGGACTTCATGAATAGAGGTCTGTCCTTCCCTCTGCACAACTTCCTACGCGGCTTGCTCTGCGTCTATGGCGTGCAACTGCACGACCTGACGCCTAATGCAGTGCATTACATCGCGTGCTTCATCACCCTTTGCGAGTGCTTTTTGGGCATCACGCCCCACTGGGGCTTGTGGCGGAGGTGCTTCGTCATCAAGCACCAGAGTCAAGCAGGCCCTGGCAAAGTTGGGCTGCAGGTGCGCTCCGGCTCTGGCTACTACGACATCAAGTCCTCGGAGTCGGTGCAAGGGTGGAGGGGTCGCTGGTTCTATGTCAAGGACCAAATAGCTGAAGGCAGGACGACAGGACTTGCTGCATTCAGCCACAATGCCCAGGTGTCGAAGAAGAGGTCATGGCGGCACGGCATGTCAGATTCTGAAGCGGCTGAAGCTGAACGACTGTGAAAGCAAGTAGAGCAACTGCAGATCGAAGAAGGGCGGGTGCTAACTGGCATCCACCTTATCGCTACGTTCATCCGCCGCCGAATCCAGCCGCTGCAAGCTCGCCCACACCCAATGTGGGAGTACAACGGCGTCGCCGACTCCAGCAGGATTTCGAAATCTTGCTTTGACGCAAACGGGCTACTGCAAGTAGTGAAGATCCTTTCTTCGGCCAAGGACCTAAGGACTGACGACTTGACACCGCCAATCAAACCCTATGGCAAGGATCATCCTCGCCCACAGGTACACGTTGAACACTTGCTAATGTCACTAAAACTGCCCCTCCTCTTCTTCTGTCAGAGTCGATCTTTGCTAACGCTTGAATAACATGCAGGACCATGTAGACGCAGTGAGTCTTCCACCAGTTCTTGAAGAACTAGGATTGGACAATGACCTGCTTAAGGAGGACACCTCCTCATCAGTTCATGCCGCAGACTCACACTCTAGTGGTGACGTGGAGGAGTCCACCCATGTGTCTGTCAGGGACAAGCGCAAACGCACCAAGGGGGAGGAAGCCAGCTCAGCGGACTCCGCAGCCGCGAAAAAGAAAACTACCGGCGAAGCTGGTAGCGCCGGTGCGACGACATCGACTGCGCTCGCTTCCCTGTCACATCCGCTGTCAGTCATTCCGCTGCGTAGTGATACGTCCCAAACGTATCTATATTTTCTTATGTTCCATGCTTATATTATACCAATTGCCTACATGTTTTATATACATTTTATATAGTTTTATGCATTTTCTGGGACTAACCTATTAACAAGATGCCACAGTGCCAGTTCCCTATTTTCTGCTGTTTTTGGTTTCAGAAATCCACTGAAGGAAATATTCTCGGAATTGGACAATTTTTATACCGAAGACCTTATTTTTCCCGACACGTTCCAGAAGTCCGAAGAAGAGATGAAGAAGGGCACCGAGGCGCCGCCATCAGGTGGTGGCGCGGCTCCCCCCTCTGCCGCGCCAGCACCTGAGGGTGGGCCCTCGGGCCTCCACCGCCTTCGCCCTTTCGCCTACTTAAACCCCCCGAAAACATAAGACATGAGCCCCGAACACTTTTTCCAGAAACCTTACGGAGCCGCCACCGTCGTCAACCCTAGTTCGGGAGGGTTCAGAACCTCTTCCCGGCACCCTGCCGGAGAGGGGGATCATCACCGGAGGGCTCTACATCACCATGCCCGCCTCCGGACTGCTGTGTGAGTAGTTCATCCTTGGACTACGGGTCCATAGTAGTAGCTAGATGGTTGTCTTCTCCTATTGTGCCATCATGTTTAGATCTTGTGAGCTGCCTAACATGATCAAGATCATCTTTATGTAATGCTACATGTTGTGTTTGCTGGGATCCGATGGATATTGAATACTATGTCATTTTCTTCATAATATATCATGTTGTGTGTTGTTTATGATCTTGCATGCTCTCCGTTGCTAGTAGATGCTCTGGCCAAGTAGATGCTTGTGACTCCAAGAGGGGGTATTTATGCTCGATAGTGGGTTCATGTCTCTATTTAATCTGGGGTAGTGACAGCAAGCTCTAAGATTGTAGATGTACTGTTGCTACTAGGGATAAAACAGTAGTACTTTGTCTAAGGATAATGTTATTACTTACATTACACACTTTGCCTAATGCAATAATCTGTTGCTTGCAACTTAATACTGAAAGGGGTGCGGACGCTAAACGGAAGGTGGATTATTAGTCATAGATGCGGTTGGAACGGTCTATGTATATTGTTGTAATGCCCAAATGAATCTCACACTAGACATCATGACATTAGTATATGCATCATTATGCAGCTATTTATTCTTTCAATTGCCCAGCTGTAATTTGTTTATCCACATGTATGCTATTATTATTATTTATGGAGGGACACCACTAGTGAACTGTGGACCCCGGTCCTTTTCTTTAAACTGATAATATAACCAACTGCAAACTGTTTTCTTTCATTCTCTGCAAACAAACATCATCTTCCACACATACGTTTAATCCTTTGTTACAGCAAGCCGGTGAGATTGACAACCTCACTGTTTCGTTGGGGAAAAGTACTTTGATTGTGCTGTGTGCAGGTTCCACGTTGGTGATTGTAAACGGCGCCAACAACAACCTTCAGACGTGTTCTTCATCTCCTACTGGTTCGATAACCTCGGTTTCATCACTGAGGGAAATTTGCTGCTCCACTACTTCACACCTTCCTCTTGGGGTTTCCCAACAACACCACCACCGGGTGCATCAAGCAAAATTTCTGGCGCCGTTGCCGGGGAGCTGAGGCACATCTGCAAGGGGAGTCTCTCACTTCCCAATCTCTTTACTTTGTTTTTGTCTTGCTTAGTTTATTTTTATTTCCTGCTTAGTTTGCTATTAAATATCAAAAACACAAAAAAATTAGTTACTTGCAGTTTATTTACCTTGCTATTATCTTGTTTGCTATTAAATATTAAAAACACAAAAAAATTAGTTACTTGCATTGTTATTTATATTTCGGTTTTGCCTTAATATTGCTAAAATGGGAAGTCCTGAAGTTGAAGTACGTTCATTTAGGCGACAAGGAGGAGAAAGCTTGAAAGATGCATGGTATAGGATAAATGATGCTCATCAAAAATGCACTAATAAACATTCTACTTTAATCCTTCTTAGGAATTTTTATGTTGGTATCTCTAGTTGGTATAGGTATGTTCTTGACACTCTCACGGGGGGTAATTTTCTTGGTACTTCTGCTTTGGAGGCCTACAATTTAATTGAGAGTTTGGTAGGATCACCACCACCTACTAAGGAAATTAAAACTGAGATCACTCTGGAAGATGTTATTAAAAGGTTGGATTCTATGGAGAAATTTTTTCTTGATAATGCTAGCAAGAGTAATGGATCAATAGAGGATATTAATGAAAGGGTCACTGCTTTATAAACTAGTAACACCCTTGATACTCATAATCATAGAATTGATGGATTAGAAGAGGCTATGGAAACTTTAAGCTCAACTTTTTCCTTTATGAAAACTAAGAAAGAGAAAGCTTTTGTGTGGAGGGAGCAAAAGTTCATCTATATTGCCAAACCGAAACCCTCTAGTATGCCTAAAAATGATGGTAGTGATTTACGTAATATGACACCTTCATGGATACCTAAAGCACCTATTACAACAAACCATGTCTTGGATGAAATTATTGATGTGGATGCTTCTTCTCTTGGAAATACTTGAGTTTTGCTTTCTGTGCCTAGCTCAAAGGCGTTAAACAAAAGCGCTTATGGGAGACAACCCACTTTTTATTTCTGTTATTTTATTTTGTTGAGTCAAGGAACACGCCTACCTCTGTAGCAATTCCTTTGTATCTTTACTTTATTGCATAAGTTGTGCCAAGTTAAGTCTCTAGTAGAAAGTTGATGCTAGAATTGGATCTCTGCGCAGGAATAGTTTTTCTGCTGTCCACCGTTTAATTCGTTAGAATTCACAGAAAAATCAAAATGACCTAGGATTTTTTTGTGCGTGATCCTCAGTTATGTACGCAACTTTCATTAGTTTTGAGTTTTCTGATTTGAGCAAGTTAAGTGCCTCGAAAAAATTTGTATTTACGGACTGTTTTGTTTTTGACAGATTCTGCCATTTATTTTGCATTGGTTCTTTGGCTGTTTTTGAATGGATCTTTTTGTTCCATAAAATTCCAGTGGCTGTAGCTAATGTCCAGTACCATGATAATGATTGTCTCTATGCAGAATATGAGAATTTTTGATTATGCACTAACCCTCTAATTAAGTTTACTTTGAGTTTGGTGTGGAGTAAGTTTTCAAGGATCAAGGGAGAGGATGATATGATGTGATCAAGAAGATGAAAGACCCTAAGCTTGGGGATGCCCCCGTGGGTCACCCAAGAATATTTTAAGAAGACTCAAGCGTCAAAGCTTGGGGATGCCCAAGGCATCCCCTTCTTCATCAACAACTTATCAGGTTATCTCTAGTGAAACTATATTTTAATTTCGCCACATCTTATGTGCTTTACTTGGAGCGTCTGTTTGTTTTTATTTTTCCTTTTGTTATTTTCATTCTCTGAATAAAATGGATCATAGCATTCTTGTGTGGGAGAGAGACACGCTCCGCTTTTTCTTATGAATACTCGAATTCTTCACTTATATTTGTTGAGTATTCTTCTATAGCTACTACAATACTTTCAGCTCTTATTTTTCATGCACCTCTTGTTCAGAGCTGTTAGTTCTCATATGTTATACTCTCTTGCTTCATTGTTAAATACTTGGAGAGTTTACGTTTCAAATAAGTTGATTGGTGTTTGGTTAAGAACAGAAAATGTTAAATATGGTAGATGGTATAACTAAATGATACATAATCTTGTAGATCATTAAATTGTGTCACTTGAATCATTGATTTTATTTTGAGATATTAATATGCTTAATGGTAAAACATGATGGTTTAGTAAACTGGAATGATTAATGATTGGTCTAGAAAACTTGAAGCTGTGCCACACTTAAATATCCAGTTGATAGCATAATCGTACATGACTTCTAATGTTAAAAACAACCGTAATAACTTTGTGTTATGCGCTACGGTCGGGGTCCCAACAGTGACTTGTTCATTTGCCACAGTCCCTCATGGAGTGATTTTCATTATGCCTTGTAAGATCATATTTCTAGTTGGAATCTTTTTGCTTGTGAGTTCTAAAGCTGCGGTTTTCATGGCACTTCCACCACTATATTTGCTAGCCTCTTCGGTACTTTGCATTGCCCTTTCTCACATTGAGAGTTGGTGCATACTTCACGGGTACATCCAAAACTCGTGGGAGATCTTCATCATGTTCTCCTACACATAAGCCAAATATCTTCCTCAAAACATCCACCATACCTACCTACTACAGCATTTCCATAGCTGTTCTGAGATATATTGCCATGCAACCTTCATCTTACATTACATTACTTGTTGTCATTTATCATTTATATATTGCTTTGCATGATTCTATATAGCTGATGTGTGGTTTTACCCATGTTACGCCAGATCATTGCATATCCTGCTACACTGGCAGAGGCACCGTTTCATACACCATGTTTTATCCCTTATGAGATCCTTGTATCGAAAGTGTGTTGTCATATTAGAATGTTTGCCCCTAAAAGTGAAAACAGCCATGGAGGCCATCGAAAAGAGAAACAGAAAAATACAAAAAAAGAGAAAAAAGAGAAAAAAAGAAAGAAAGAAAGAATAAAAAGGGGGCAACATTACTACTCTCTATCCACACTTGTGCTCATGTTATAGCACCTGTAATATTCATAGTCATCATTTGTGCTCATGTTTAGCACCTTTACTCCAGATGTGAGAGTTTTCATGTTTTACTTGTATAACTATGTGGGTAACTTTACACTATAGAACTTGGCTTGTATATTCCAATGATGAGCCTCCTCAAAAGTGCTATAGGTCTTCATGAGCAAGCAAGTTAGATGCACCCCGACTAGTTCCATTGCAGAGCTTTCATACACTTATAGCTCTATGTGCATCCGTTGTGTGGCAATCACTACTCCTTGCATAGCTTCGATTATAAGACTTCCTCTTGTCTAATGATCACTTTCAGCTCTGTGAGACTTTCTTCCGTTGGCCTTCCAAACCCCCATTATTATTCTTTTAGCCACAACATCCTGGTGCCAGGAACCAACGCTGAACACTTGCTTGTCTTTGAGTGAACAAATAGAGAGATGATTTTCTACGTGCATATTGTTATTGCTTGACTTGATCCTTTCACAAAGTTGTCATGAGTGTTTGATTCATTAGATGATTATATTGTTGTTCTTGAAGCTTAAATCATCTTTAATATCTACTTTGCACGGTTGATTGTTCTCTAGTACTAATTCATTGATAGTTTTTGCTTTGTTCTTCCTACTTGTTTATTCATTACTCATTTGATATCAATATAAACTACAGCTTTTATTCATTTGATCTCAACTTACATGCATTACATTATTATTTGATCAAGATTGTGGGAAAGCATGTCACTTCAGAAATTATTCTTGTTATCGTTTTACCTACTCGAGGACGAGTAGAACTAAGCTTGGGTATGCTTGATACGTCCCAAAAGTATCTATAATTTCTTATGTTCCATGCTTATATTATAGGGACAATTGCTTCTGTGCCCCAGTTCTCTCTAGTTTATTCGTCTGTGCCATACCCGCGTAGTTTCTCTCGTCTGTGCCCTGGATGGCTCGCAAATCGGCCAAACGCTCCGTTGCCCTCTAGTCAACCGTCACTTGGCCTGACTGGTGGGGTCGGCCTGGCGCGGCTCGGCTGGAATTTCCTGGGTCGGCTTGTGTGCGGCTCGGTTGGGATTTCCTGGGGTCGGCGTGGGGTCGGCGCGTGGGGTCGGTGTGGGGTCGGCGCGTGGGGTCGGAGCGAGGTCGGCGTGGGGTCGGCGCGTGGGGTCGGCGCGGGGTCGGCGTGGGGTCAGTTAGGGTTTCGCCGCCCACCCCCGCCGCGGCTAATAAAAGGGGGCCGCCCTCGCCGGAGAAACGCCCATTTCCTCTCCCTCTCTCTCCCCCTCCCTCCCTCGAAAATGTGGTGGAGCACGCCCTCGCCGGAGAGCCCCTACTCGACGATGTCGGACTCGGAGATCTACTTGCCTCAGGAATTGCACGACATGCAGGAGATGGAGCGAGAGGAGGAGGAGGAGAGGCTAGCGGAGAAGAACCTTCGCCGGAAGCGGAAAGGGCTCCCCCCCTGTGCGAGAAGAAAGAGCAACCATATGAAGTGTGGCGTGGAGATCTTCCGCCGCAATCCCCAGTCTACGAGTACGGGGCATCGGAGTCCTCGGACGAGCCCTACTCCGACGAGGAGCGCGGGCCTGCTGTCGTGGACCAACCGCCCGCGCCTGTCGTCATTGCGCCCATTGCCGAGCCCAATGTTGTCATCGAGGACATCCCTGGCGAGGGGAACTCGGACGACATGGACGACTTGGATGATGAGGATGACTCCGATGCCTCCGACTCCGACGACGAGGACAAATCCGACGCCTCCGACGCCTCTGATGTCACCATCAGTCCACCGCAGCACCCATGAAAAAGAAGAAGAAGAAGAAGAAGAAGAATAAGAAGAAGAAGAACAAGAAGAAGAAGAAGAAGAAGAAGAAGAAGAAGAAGAAGAAGAAGAAGAAGAAGAAGAAGAAGTAGTAGTATTAGTAGTAGTTCTTGTTTTAAGGTAGTAACTGATTGTGTTATATGGAGATAATCGTTTGTTTCTATGGAGTAAATCTTTATTCTGATCGTCTATCTTGTTTGACAAATGCATTTACACCGTGATTGGACATGACGGATAGGCTAGGCTAGCGGTGGTGAGGAGGAAGCAGTTCTGCGACGCGTTCAATGACCATGCCTATCCGTGCACGCTACATAGACGGCAGGGTGGACTACGGCATGCCACTCACGTATTCAATGTGCACGCAGTGCCACGAACTGGAAGGCTCTCAGATGTGTCTCATCGTACGACTCGTAAAAAATTGATTTGCTTCGTATTCTTCCTTTCACGCTTGAACGGATAAACATGAAGGTAACCCAAACATGAACGGATACGTGCCGCTCGTTCTGCCCTATGGTCAATGTACACATAAATTTACGCAGACTGGCGCGAGCGATCGAGCTGTAACGCAAGTACGCGATGGGAACGCGGCCGACATAGCTATAGCTAGTACAGTATATGAAAACTTGACCAAAAATATTGCTTAAATGATTCTAATCGATGATCTTAATTAAACAAACAGTAGACAATATATGAAAAAAATGGTGCACTAAATTAGTAGACCCAAATCTAAAGTAGACAGTAGTTCATAAGTAGACAATAGACAGTAGTTCATAAGTAGACAGTACACAATAGTTCATACATATTTTTAGTAGACCCAAATCTAAACTAAAGCGGCAACCAGACCATCTGCGGCCGCAACCCCGCTACTCACTATCGGAGGCGGCGAAGGCCTAGTTGAGCCACTGGCGGCGGCGCACCTCCTCCCACTCCCGCGCGCGAGCGGTGTGCTCGGCATCCTGTCGCAGACCCTGCTCCAGACGCACCTCGTTCATCACCTCCTCAAACTTGGCATCTGCACGGCAACGCTTCTCCGCGTGGCGCTCTGAACGCACGGACTTGGTGAAAACACGCGCATCCAGCTCGACTTGGTCGACGATCTTGAGGATGTCCTCGCCGTCGTCGGTGGAGGGCGATTCGAGACTTGAGTAGGAATCGTCGTCGTCACTGCACTTGGTAAACGGTGCCGGCGGCGGCGGCGGTGGGGTCTCCAAATAAAAGCGCTGCGGCTCGCGAGGCCTACGAGGACTCAGACTCCCCATCGTGACGTCGCTGCGGTGGGCGTCGACCGCGCACCGCGCAGGCGGCGCTGCCCCTCCTCTGAGCTACGTTCCTCCTCCTCGCTGCAATGACATTCGATTGACGGCGGCGGCGCTGCGCCGGGTCGTAGTAGCTATTGTATGGGGATGACATGGCGGTGAGAACGGAGATGGGCGGCGAGATGGATGGCGAGAAGGCGGATGGAAGGGTTTAAATGGCCGCGTAGTAGGCGGGAAATGCTACACATATGGCGGGAAATGCTACGCATATGGCGCGCAACGCGAAACTGGCACCTAGATTCCAGCGAGCACGTACATTCCAGCGAGTACGCGAAACTGTCAAACTTGGTCAAAAAAGAGTGAAAAATGAATGGTACAAATGAACGGGTTTCAAGCTGAGTTACGCAAACTTCTGATTTTTTTGAAAAGTACGTATGAACACATTTTTCAGCGAGTCCACTGTTTTTGCTTAGAAATGGGGCCATTTACCCTACCTTTGGAGCTCACTTGGAACACATTTTTCAGCGAGTCCACTGTTTTTGCTTAGAAATGGGGCCGTTTACCCTACCTTTGGAGCTCATTTGGAACATATTTTCCAGCGAGTCTACCATTTTTTGTTTAGAAATGGGGCCGTTTACCCTACCTTTGGAGCTCATTTGGAACACATTTTTTAGCGAGTCCACCATTTTTTGCTTAGAAATGAGACCGAAATGTGAAATAACCATAAAAAATTCAAAAAATATCAAAAAATTGAAAAACCGACGCACATACTCTTCATATGTCATATACTAACGACTCAAGTTGAAAAACATGGTCTACATACATTCAAAAGGAGAAGGGCATGGATCTCATGTGATATCTCATAACTCAAACGATGAGATCTAAGCTTGAAGAGAAGTGTGGTTTTAGAATTGCAACATGAAATTTGGAACACATTTTTCAGCGAGTCCAAGCTCATTTGAAAATCTATATGGATTCAAGCTAGATTTGAGCAAGCTCATGGCTATCCCCATTTGGTTTGCCAAAATCCCCATTTAAGTTACGATGACGGGTAACAGCCAAAATCCGCATTTGGTGCCAAAATACCCATTTTGTGTCGCTGAGACAAATGGGGGTGGGCGAGCCAAAATCCCCGTTGGGTCCGCCGTGGTCCACTCGTCAGCGGGTGTACAGCCCTTGTCCTACGCGCGCGTCCAATCAGATCGCAGAATGAGCTTCTCGCGGATCGCCCCGAGTCTGCGTGCAGATTCCTTCTAGACGAAATCGGGCGGCTGCAGTTTAACCGACATTTGAAATGAGCTTCAAATATTCAAAAAAAATCAAAAAAAAAGGAAAATCATGCGCACATAGTCGTATTATGTCATATAGTAACGACTCAAGTTGAAAAACATGGTCTACATACATTCAAAAGGAGAAGGGCATGGATCTCATGTGATATTGCATAACTCAAACTAAGAGGTCTAAGGTTAGAGAGAAGTGGTTTTGGAATTGCAACATGAAATTTTCAAAAACCTCACAAAAGCTTCATTTTGGAGTGACTAAGAAGGATCCATGCTTAGTTTTTCATTTTCATGTTTTAAACTTGTTTAAATGTTGGTCAAACTTAGGTTTGACCGAATTTGAAATAACCATAATAAATTCAAAAATTATCGAAAAATTGAAAAACCGACGCTCATAGTCTTCATATGTCATACACTAACGACTCAAGTTGAAAAACATGGTCTACATACATTCAAAAGGAGAAGGGCATGGATCTCATGTGATATTGCATAACTCAAACTATGAGGTCTAAGGTTAGAGAGAAGTAGTTTTGGAATTGCAACATGAAATTTTCAAAAACCTCACAAAAGCTTCATTTTGGAGTGACTAAGAAGGATCCATGCTTAGTTTTTCATTTTCATGTTTTAAACTTGTTTAAATGTTGGTCAAACTTAGGTTTGACTGAATTTGAAATAACCATAATAAATTCAAAAATTATCGAAAAATTGAAAAACTGACGCTCATAGTCTTCATATGTGATACACTAACGACTCAAGTTGAAAAACATGGTCTACGTACATTCAAAATTAGAAGGGCATGTATCTCATGTGATATCGCAAAACTCAAATGATGAGGTCTAAGGTTGAAGAGAAGTTGTAACATCCCAATATTTTGGAATGTTTGAAAATCACTAAAATTTGAAACTTTCGTTTTTATTAAAATAAAATATTAAAAGTTTTAATAGAAACCAATAATTTTGGCAAGGTGATTGAAATTGAAATTTTTATTTTTTCAAAGACACATTCATCTTATAAAATGTTTTCTTTCCAAATAGCTGATTTTGAATATTTAACTTTTGGCTATTTATTAGACTCAAAAACCATATTTGAAAAGTGCCTTAAAGTTATTTGAAATTACGCCTAATTTGTAAAATGGTTTTTCATGAATAAAGTCAACATAAAGAATGAAATGTTTCCCAAATGTACTTTAGAGAGTTTCAAATAATGCATATCATTTTCAAACATAACTTTGCATAAAAGTATTATTGGTTTGATAATGAGTCCATTATATTTTCCATTTCTTTTCAAA
Organism: Poa annua; assembly: GCA_026929855.1. NCBI lineage: Eukaryota > Viridiplantae > Streptophyta > Magnoliopsida > Poales > Poaceae > Poa > Poa annua. The sequence continues at coordinate 63,414,577 of CM049434.1, forward strand.
TATTTGTCTTATGTTATTTAATATTGTACTCAGGCCAAAAATGATTTAATATTGGAAAATGAGTTTAATTAACTTAATTTCAAACTTCTATAAGTGTTGTTTTTTTTATAAATTTTATTTATCCAAAAATAAAATTATTTAAAGCCGTGTTTTCAAATTTGACATAATGTGTCAAATTTGTATTTAATCAATATTTTAAAATTTTATTTTTGAAAAGTGTTCTAAATATGACCACAACTGTTTTAAAACATAGATATGATTTTTAAGATTTTTTAGAAATATATTTGACTTCATTTGGACACTTAAAACAAAAGATATGAAAGAAATGAGAAAAATCGGAAAAAGAAAAAGAAAAATTGTTGACGTCAGCGATGACGTCAGCGTCTTCAACGTCCAGTGGACGGAAATCACGCCCGAAGAACAGCTCACGCGTTACGTTCTTCCCGAATTGATTCCGGACGTTTTACTCGACCAAATCACGCGCCGTTTCTTCCTAATTGAAGCCCACGATCTCCTATTTAATTCCCGCACAAAACCCCTCTCTGAAACGGCTCAAGGCCAGCGAATTTACTCGCAGGTGTCCTCCGACCGAAAATCCCGCCCCCGATTTCTTTCTCGACCCCGGATCAAATCAAGCGCGATTTCTGCGGGATTCGTTTCCCCTCGAGTCTCCTTAAATAGCCCTCGACCTCCTCCTTCCTTTCCCCCCAAAAGACCTCTCCGAAACGCCGCCAGGCCGCCCAATTTCATCATCGGAGTCCGCTACCACCGCCACCATTTTGTTCATTTCTGGCGAGTTGAGCACTACCCCGACCTCGAGACCATCTCTCCTTGTTTTCTCATTACCGTGCGCATCTTCTTATGTCGGATGTGCATTTGTTTTCGCAGCCAAACGAGGAGCCCAAGGACGACCCGAAGGTCATCAACGACGTTCCTACTCCGGCCTCACCTCATCGCCTCCCGAGGACAAAATCCTCGATGCCGCAGCCTCCATCGCAAGAGCCGTCGCGCGGAGCACGCCGTCGTGGCCTCCTAGAGGCCAGGGGAGCCCCGCAACGTCGACTGCGTCGAAGCTGAGCGCCGCGCCGCCGCGTCCTTCCTCAGCTCCGGCCACCGGCGCCGCCTCGTGATGGTCAACGCCTCCAGGACCGTCGGATGCAAATCCTACGACCGCGATCAGATCAGCCCCCGAAGAGGTATCTCCAGATCTGATCCATATGATTTTCATAAAATCCTACGGCCCCTGTTAACCCCAGATCCGAACCAATCACAGGGCACCACGTCACCCTATCCTTTCTGGATTTATTTCCGAGTAGAAAATAAAAAGGCAGTTTTACAGAAAAACACCCGTATTTTAGATTCATTATAACTTTTTACTGGTTTGGCCAATTTTAACAAACTTTATATTTTTGGAAAGCCCTTGACTTGTAGAATATTTTTGTTCTGTTAGAATTCAAATTTCACTTAGTGTTAATTATTCAATTTTCAAATGGAGGATTTGAGTATATTTGTCATAACTTTAAATCTATAAATCCAAAAATTGCAATTAAAATTGTTTTAGAAACCTTAGAATATTTCTAATATGATGCCCCTGTTAGAAAATAATTTTGAGCATTATTTTGATGATTTAACAATCATATGTTTAAATCGAGTAAGTTTGAGTAATTTTGACATAACTTTTGATAGAAAAATCATTTTTGAATAAATCCAATTGCTATAAATTTGTTTAAATCCTCTCTCTCCATTAGCACTGTTTATAAATTTTGGTTATAAAAGTTTAATCACAGAAAACTTTAATATTGTAATTACCCCTTTTATTATATCTTGCTATTATAGAAATTAATTAAATTGCACTTATAGCTTCATGCATACCTTATAAAAATCAAAAAATTAGTATGATGCTTTCTTGTGATTAAAAATTGCATTTCACGCATAGCATATTTTATTGTATAGTTATACTCCGCATAGGAAAACTTCTCCCTATTCCTTCTCTAAGTTAGGTTTAGTTCGACATGGTGTTTTCGTAAAGTGCCATGCACTTAGACACTTGGGATTCTCAACATGAAGCTAGAAGACCAAAGAAGACTTAGAAGAAAACAGACTCCGGAAGCATCTCCGAGTAGTAGAAGCACTTAGAAGAAAATCAAGAGAAACTTCAAGAAGACCAACCCCCTTTATTTCTCTAAGTCTCTCACTCTTTCTTTCTTCTCTCTTAGACTTCGTGGTGGCTAAGTTAATCCAAGACCAGCCCTGGTGATATCAAAACCATCAAGTATGCAGAACCATGAAGTCTACAAATTTCAATGAAGACATCACAAAGAAGAAAGTTACGAGGAAGCCTGGAAGACCAACTACATCCTTCTCTTTACCTTTTTCTGCCCTTCCCATCCCTCCTTCACTTTGGACATAAACCCCTTTTTGATCATGATATTACCACCTTGAAGTATGTTGGATCCTAGCGGCATAGTGAGATGAAGCGGCCCGGAGACTAACCTTACATGTCCACGTACATGAGACCTGTTCCACAATCATAAGTGGCTGGCCGGTTGTCTGTCTCTCTCACTATAGTGAATATCCGATTTACAAAGGGTTGTTAATAATTGTTGATCACCTTGAAGAATAGACTTAGTATTTTTCTCTAAATATTTATGCACATCATGACTAAGTACTTAGAGTGCTAACTGAAGATGAATAAAGCTACAAGGGAGTTGAAGATTTCGAGAAGCATGTGAAGACTTGGAGCAGCCTTACAACTTATTCAAGTTGATTTATAGCAAAGTTATTTTGTCCAACCTATGACCTTGGTCCTTAGTCAATTTTTTAACCAACATATTTGCCTTGCATAAACTTAGAATATTTTCATGGCATGACATGCATCTCTAGTACTTAGAAATATTTTGCACATCATGCATGACATATGTTCCTTAGAAGTTTTATGAAACTTGTTTCTTCTTTATGTATGTGTTGTGTTGTTGTGTTTTATGTTGATTGTTGTATTGTTGTTTAGATTGAACGGAGATCCCTGAGTTACGTTGAAAAGAGTTGTGAGCACCGAGAACTTCCAAAGGCAAGTGGCACACCTCATAAATTTCCTAAGTATTTTGTCTATGCATGACTTAGATAATTTCCTTATGCATGTGTAGGACTTAGTAGTATTGCTATGCAGACATGTTTAGATTTCCCTACTCCATTGTGTCTAGGTACCTATGTAATGACTTAGTAGAATTATTGATGCTATGCAAAAGTTGTTTTATGAAAATATAAATTCTACTAAGTTAAGAAAGAACCTCCTGGGTGGATTGGTTGGATACGGAGGCGAAGTTGAGTGGCTACTCCGGACCATTTCTATGGTGTATACCTGAGTATGTGCACTTGTGGATGGCCACCCAGGGAACAAAGGGATCTGAAGAACTCCAAGTGATGTTAGCTTCCAGTGCAGCCATTGCCAATATGGGCTCTGGCTTGATCAACTAAGTTGCGTGGACTCGCCCCGGCTTGACAAGCAGATGCAGAGGGTGTTAGGTGGAACGGGTCAAGCCAGTATGGGGAGGGAAAATGCTTCTGAAAGATCTCGTCTCATTCTTCTCCTTTTCCTTATCACTTACAGAGTGTAGAGGATAGTTTGGGCTGAATGGGTACAATGGTGAACGTCACAACCTCTGCAGAGTTAAAATCTAAGTACTTAGCCGTGTCCCCGGTACGGACAATTTGAGCAGCTGATCAAGGACGTCAACGGAGGATCCCACCATTCCAACTTCAAAATTTAAAACTTGATGGGTGAACAAGGGTAGAATGAGACATTGGATTTCATGCCACGGATGTCTCGAATAGAAGAAAAGTGTTTTCAAAAGAGTTAGGAAAAAATTGGCTTTATGCAAAATAGCCTTGAACTCCACCAGCCAAATAAGCATATAGGTTATTAGAGTTATTCCATTAAGTGTCCACCATAGTGTCACTTGCCTGTTCCATTTTAAATGGTTCTGACCCACGTTGTTGCAATATTTTTCTTATTGCAGATTGTTCAGATAACGAGTGAGGTTTCGTTTAAGGGTTTCGAGTCTGCAACCAACATGTTTTCGCCTGTGGCAACATGAAGATGATGGAGACTCACTGTTATTGTATTTCCGCTACTTTACTCTTTCAATGCTAGCTTCGTGCTATGCAACTTGTAAAGAATATTTCCTTTGTACTGGATCATCGATGTAATAAAATTGATACTTTGTTGTGATATTACATCGTAAACTGTGTGTGCAAACAAATCGATCCAGGGATTTGCACTACACACAGGGACTTGCCATTTTCTAAGTGCAGGTCCGCTACAGAAGTGATTTTGGAATTGCAACATGGTAATTTCAAAATACTCACGAAAGTATCATTTTGGAGTGACTAGGAATGGTCTAGGCATAGTTCTCGCCCAAATTTTACACAAATGTGCTCCAGAGCACGCCGTGTCGCGCTCTGAGCACGCCATGGCGCGTCCAGAGCGCGTCCAGAGTGCACACTTAAGGTGTTCGACAGAAGTACAATAACAAGTATTACAAATTTTCTCAAATGTCCACAGCTTTGACTTGCTCCTTGTGCGAATACAAGGACCTAAGGTGACCTTGCTCTGGGTGTTCCTTGCTGGATTTGGACCAGTTGGGTCCATGACCTCCCCTTCTCGTGCTTCTTGGCTCGTTTGTTCTTTGATGCTGTTGATGCTGGTGCTGCTATTGATGCTCGTGCTGCTGTTGATGCTCGTGATGCTCGTGATGCTGCTGATGCTCCTGCTGCTGGTGATGCTGGAACCCGGGTACTTCCAGTAGCCGAAACTGGTGGTCTCGGAGGCGAAGCTACAAATGGCTCTTCCATTCCAGCACATGCTGCCGATACAAATGCCTCTTCTTCAGGATTGGGAACAGAAGCTTCTCGTTCCATAGCTTCTGTTGCCGGGCCCCATTCTTCTTGAGCAGCTCTTTTCCTTGCACGAGTCCTTTTCTGCCAGTGGTATTTAGTTTTACCCTTCTTACTTGTCTTTTCCCTGGCATTCGAAATTCAAGTGAAACAGATATTAACAAATATGGAAAATATGTTTACTAGTGCATACGACTACCATTCTAGACACACATACGTTTCATCAAACTCTCTTGCTACGGCTTGTGCTAATGCGGCTACTTCTACTGCTATGGCTGCTTCTTCTGCTGCTGCTGCTACTTCTGCTGCTTCTGCTGCTTCATCTGCGCCCCATCCTTGATCTGTTACAAGTATAGAGGGGGCTGCATTGTTGCATAGCCTTTGAATGTGCCCCACTATTCCACATCTTTTGCACGGACGCCTCTTTACGGCTGCACCCTCTGCACCTGGTCTTAGTCTGTTTACCCTTGGCCTTCCAGGTGCTCTATGTAGCGCCGGAGGGTGCAGTTTGAATCCTGGATCATACTCATCCCATTGTTCTCTTCCCAATAAAGCAGGCACGTTATCAGCATATGCTAACTTAAACTTGTCAATAGAGAAATATTCAGACACATATGGATCAACTTTGCCCGTTTCGCCTCCGATGTAGTTCAGGAATTACAGGGCATGTATACATGGCTTGCCAGTGATCTCCCATCTCTTACAACTACATTTCTTCTTTCCCAAATTTACTGGATACCTCCAAACACGGTCTCGGAAGACATATGTCAGCTCAGCCTCTATGGCGTTTACTCTTTGCAGAGTCATATCACCCTGCATATTTCTTCCTCGCGCATGCAAATTCTTGATCACACTTGGGATGATGAGATGGCCATCATATGAGTGTCCAATTCTATTGTGCAATACCATCTTCTCCATTATCAACTGCCTGATGTTGTCAAATATTTCCCACACCATTAGACCTTTCAGGTGCTTAATCTTTGCGTTGAAACTTTCAGTAATGTTGCTTGTCACATAGTCGACCTTGCACAATGTTCCAAATAAGCTTCTCGTCCACAGCTTTCCGTGATGTGTTTCGAAGTATGTTTTGACACCAGCATTTTCAGCGTACATGGTCTTCAAGTGGTGTTTATACTTCTTCTCGCTGCATGTGTACGCTGCTGGCCAAAGGTTTGCATCAAATACTTTCCCCTTAAAATGCTTCTTGAAATTAGCAACAAGATGTCTCATACATTCCCTGTGCTCTGCTTCAGGAAACACAATTTCTACAGCATTCTCCAAACCCTTGCAAGCATCTGTATGGATAACCAATCCAGCAGGGTCCCCTATAACCTTGTGTAAATTCTCCAGAAACCACCTCCAGCTAAGCTCGTTCTCCGACTCCACCACACCAAAAGCAACTGGAAAAAGCCAGTTGTGTCCATCAACTGCACAAGCAGCTACCAACTGTCCTTTCCATCTTCCAGTTAGAGCAGTTGCATCCACAGCCAAATATGGCCTGCAACCTTTACGAAACCCTTCATGGCAAGCCTTGAAAGAGACAAAAGCCCTCCTGAAGATATTTCTTTCAACCATTTTTCCTCTCACTCTGGACTGCACAGCCACATGATCGATTTCTACCACACTACCTGGACTTGCCTTCTCCACCTCAGATTTGAATGCGTACAACAAGTGAAAGCTATCTGCCCACGCAGTACCTTTTATGTTCTTCAGGGCCTCTTCTCTAGCGTTCCATAGCTTCGTGTAAGATATCTTCATCTCAAATTTATATTTATCACTGATCATTTTCCCGAGGGCAGTTGCTCCTAATCTTTGGTTCTGTCTTAGCAATGGAGTCATCACCTCTGTCAGCCACCCTTTGCTTGCTAAGTGTGTTTTCTGCCAGGCCACCTTAGATGGACAAGTGTGCTCATGCTCGTTATACCTTATCTCTATCATGTCTTTCTCGTCATGTTTGTCACGAATCTTCTTTGGCACAAGAGTGGCATGCAACTTCCACTTGCACCTCTCATCTGGGCAGTGAACCGTATACCTATCTGTCTGACTCTTCTCAATGGAGAAAATATTGTTGCTGAGGATGCTAGACGTTGTAAGTGCTTTCTGAAGTTCATTCACATTTTTGAATCTTGTCCCTGCAGCAAGCTTAGGAGCATTCCTATCCCAATCAAGATCTGGCATTTCATCGCCATCGTATTCATCTTCAATCAACATATCAGCGTTCTCCTCCTCCCCTTCACGACTATCTTGTACAAGCTGAGCGACAGGGGCCCTATGGCCCAATTCATGCACAAATTCAGGAAACATCTTCTCATCTTCATCGTCGTTCCGCGACACGGGATCGTCGGGCACCACTTCATCGTCTGAATTAATATTATCAACATTGGGCTGACTTGCACTACCACTGGTGGGCTGGCTCGTACTTCCACTAGGTTGACTTGTACTAACATTGGGTTGACTTGTATTGCCACTGGGCTGACTACGAGGTAACGGCGGAAGCTGAGCATCAGCAGCTGCCCCCTTTCGCTCTCCCTTTCCCTTTGTCTTTCGCGATTCATGTTCAAGTCGTTTCCGAGCCACCTCAAGCCTAATTTTACCAAATCGCTCGGTCGCGCTCTGAGCAAATAAGCATCCAGCTGCAGTGTCATCGGGCAGTGGGATGAAAGAGCCCTCCAACAGATCCTAGTATTTGATTACGACAGTATCAATTGTCCGTCGGCTGAATTTGTCACAGCAAGCTTTAAGCAAATCCTTTAACGAATAAGTCGTTTCTACCACCAACTGATCCCAAAAAGGAGGGGCGAACTCGAGATCCGGCTGCCAGCGAGTGACCATTTCGACTAACAAGCGAAAAGCAGTATTCAGATTCATCCTTCTGAATAAAATTCATGGCGATAAGGTCAAATTGAAGCCGTATTCAACTACATACATCACGAAATTGAGACAATCGATAGATTAATCGAGACAATCGAGAGATTATGTACTTACTTCCTCATCCAAGTGTTATATGAATCCGATTTCACCCAGTCCTCGCCGTTATAAGCACAAGGCGGATCGAGCGGAACGGCTGGGTCTGGAACTTCCGCCATGGATGTTTCTTGCAAGCAGAGGTGCAGTGCACCACAGGCGGACAGGGACGGGCGGGGCGACGCTAGGGCGGTGGCACGGGGCGTATCAGATCGGGATTTGGGGGGAAGACGATGATTCAAACCTACCAACGTTCCAATTCGAAATGAGCCGACCCCACGCGAGCCGCACACTAGCCGCCCAACCGAGCCGCGCCAGGCCGACCACACCAGTCAGGCCAAGTGACGGTTGACCAGAGGGCAAAGGGAGCGTTTGGCCGATTTCCGAGCCAAACGGGGCACAGACGAGAGAAACTACGCGGGTATGGCACAGACGGATAAACTAGAGAGAACCGGGGCACAGAAGCAATTGTCCCTATATTATACCAATTGCCTACATGTTTTATATACATTTTATATAGTTTTATGCATTTTCTGGGACTAACCTATTAACAAGATGCCACAGTGCCAGTTCTTTGTTTTCTGCTGTTTTTGGTTTCAGAAATCCACTTAAGGAAATATTCTCGGAATTGGACAATTTTTATACCGAAGACCTTATTTTTCCCGACACGTTTCAGAAGTCCGAAGAAGAGACGAAGAAGGGCACCGAGGCGCCGCCATCAGGTGGTGGCGCGGCTCCCCCCTCTGCCGCGCCAGCACCTGAGGGTGGGCCCTCGGGCCTCCACCGCCTTCGCCCTTTCGCCTACTTAAACCCCCCGAAAACCTAAGACATGAGCCCCGAACACTTTTTCCAGAAACCTTACGGAGCCGCCGCCGTCGTCAACCCTAGTTCGAGAGGGTTCAGAACCTCTACCCGGCACCCTGCCGGAGAGGGGGATCATCACCGGAGGGCTCTACATCACCATGCCCGCCTCCGGACTGCTGTGTGAGTAGTTCATCCTTGGACTACGGGTCCATAGCAGTAGCTAGATGGTTGTCTTCTCCTATTGTGCCATCATGTTTAGGTCTTGTGAGCTGCCTAACATGATCAAGATCATCTTTATGTAAGTCTACATGTTGTGTTTGCTGGGATCCGATGGATATTGAATACTATGTCATTTTCTTCATAATATATCATGTTGTGTGTTGTTTATGATCTTGCATGCTCTCCGTTGCTAGTAGATGCTCTGGCCAAGTAGATGATTGTGACTCCAAGAGGGGGTATTTATGCTCGATAGTGGGTTCATGTCTCTATTTAATCTGGGGTAGTGACAGCAAGCTCTAAGATTGTAGATGTACTGTTGCTACTAGGGATAAAACAGTAGTACTTTGTCTAAGGATAATGTTATTACTTACATTACACACTTTGCCTAATGCAATAATCTGTTGCTTGCAACTTAATACTGAAAGGGGTGCGGACGCTAACCGGAAGGTGGATTATTAGTCATAGATGCGGTTGGAACGGTCTATGTATATTGCTGTAATGCCCAAATGAATCTCACACTAGACATCATGACATTAGTATATGCATCATTATGCAGCTCTTTATTCTATCAATTGCCCAGCTGTAATTTGTTTACCCACATGTATGCTATTATTATTATTATTTATGGAGAGACACCACTAGTGAACTGTGGACCCCGGTCCTTTTCTTTAAACTGATAATACAACCAACTGCAAACTGCTTTCTTTCATTCTCTGCAAACAAACATCATCTTCCACACATACGTTTAATCCTTTGTTACAGCAAGCCGGTGAGATTGACAACATCACTGTTTCGTTGGGGCAAAGTACTTTGATTGTGCTGTGTGCAGGTTCCACGTTGGTGATCGTAAACGGCGCCACCAACAACCTTCAGACGTGTTCTTCATCTCCTACTGGTTCGATAACCTCGGTTTCATCACTGAGGGAAATTTTTCTGCTGCACTACTTCACACCTTCCTCTTGGGGTTTCCCAACAAAACCACCACCGGGTGCATCACGTAGCCGTCCTCCACTCGCACCCGTTACCAAGCGGGTCAATGTCTTTGCCTCCGAGTAATTTTTCTGGCGAAGTAACATATTTCCGTACTTTATAAACAGTGTCCAAGCTGTAAAGTGTTTATGATTGCCGACAGCTTTGAGGATGATGAAGACGAAGTTCTGGAAGTGCCGGCTCCAACTCCTGCTCCGACCAAGGCGTCGGTGACTGACCAAGTGCCAGAAGGGGCTACTACACATCTCAAAAGCTCTGGTCCAGTCGCGGAGGTGGGGTCGCCTGATACTACGGACCCGGAACAATTCGTGCTACTACCACGCCCGCCTGCGGGCCCGTCGTCGTCGTCTGCCTCTCACCACGTAAGTTTGCATTTGAGTGAACTGTCAATTTCAAAGTCTGCCATCGGGTGCACGACAGTGCTCCCGATGGGAGTAGCCCCCGAGTCTGTTGCTAGCTCCCTGGAGGTAGGTATAGACTCCCTTAGCCGAGACCTGATGTCTGTTTGCACATGAATAACATCCCTTCGCACGTCCACTGCTTGACGCCATCGACCAGTTCCTGAGGGTCGAATCTGAGAACGCTGATCTGCGAAAGCAGTTGCTTAAGGCAAAAAGTAAGTCATTGATATCTCTATTGAATTCTACTCATCTAAATTCAGTCTCATTTGCTCCAATTGTCTGGCTGATTTAACTGACTTGCAAGCATTGCAGCCGACAAATCGGAAGCTGAAACTGCTCGCGACTCCACCCTGAAAGAGTTGGAGGCGGTGCGCCAAGAGTTGAAAAGCGCCAGTGAAGAAAATGCCTCAAAACTGGCGCTCGCTCGACAAGAAGCCAAACAGGAACAAGAGACGCGGCAAGCGGAACGCGACTCACCTCTTGCCGCTCGACTGTCTTCTTTGAGCCAAGCTTTTTCTGGTACGCCATACCCACTGCAAAACATCGCAAAGTATCTCGAGTAATGTTATAAGAATAACCCTGACATCACACCTTTTAACTTTCGTGCACCGCCGGCCACAACAGACGACCCGCTGCTCGGAGCTGCTGAAACGACAGACCTTCTGGGGAGTCGCATGGCCGCACTGCTGCCAAAAGCGTTGGAGTCCCTGACAGCGCTGCACAGTACTATATTTCCGAAGGCTCCACTGCCGACGACTCCGGATGGGCTGGTCACTACCTTCAATCCGGAAGTCGCGCAGCTGAACGAGTTCATCCGGGAGCAGACGGTATGTGGCTCCCGCACTACCCTGAAGCTGATACTTGTGCACAAAATCCAGGGAGACTTCGAGAAAGCATTCTCGGAGTTTCCCAAAGGATCTTTAAAGGTTTATGCCAACGAGGCTGAAAAGCTGGCCGACATCCTTCTTGACACACTCGATAAACGTGCCGCGGCTCGCCAAGCGAAGACTGCAACGGCGAGTTCAGCGAGCAAGGAGTAGGGAGCTAGGAAGTTTATTTCCCGTTATCTAAGAACTTTGTACTGTCGGCCCAGTGGAATCTAGGGTGTACATGGCCCACTCTCCACGGGCCGTGCACGCGACAGCGTCTACAAAACGACTAAGGACCAAGCCAACCGCTTGGAGTGTGCCCCCCAAGGGAGAAACCCCTGCGGGGGACCTGCGGCGCTGGAGAGGCCTGAAGGGGGCTCCCCCCGAGGGCGTCCCGCCTGAGGGCTCCCTCCCCCAGCGGGGAGCCGGTTTGGCCTTATCCCCTTGAGAGCCTCAGGCCCCTGAGGGAATACTTCGCGACGAAGGTAGCGCTGTAAAGCGCACATGGGCGCTGCAGCGCGCACATGGGCTCCGCTGCGGCCGCAGAGTGACGCGCGCGACCAGCGCGCACGACAGCAGCAGCGTCACCATTGCCGTTCCCGTGATAAAAGGGGTCAACAAAGCCGCGCCGCCAGCGCCAGGACCGCCAGGACTTTCCTCTTTGGTGATAAAGCTGATGGACGGCGCAACGCTCCAAGACGATCGTCATCGTGGGCTCCACCACGATCTCTGCTGCTCCTGCAAGCCGCTCTGCACCGCCTGCAACCTGTCGGCCACGGCGCGCTACTTTAGCACGGATGGACCGCGTCCATGGACGGACGAGGTGCGGTGGACTCCCGCTCCTCCATGCGACTGACGTGCGGGAGCCCACCAGCCCGGGGGCGGAGCCCGGGGCGCCTATAAAAGGAGCAGGAGCTCCACCGTAGAAGGGGATCGCCCAATCGCCCGATCGCCCAATCGCCCAATCGCCCGATCGCCCGATCGCCCGATCGCCCGATCGCCCAATCGCGCAATCGCACCCTAAGCGCGTAGGATAGCCAACTGCTGGGGGAGGAAGACGACCGTTGTGTCCCTCTCCAAGCACTAATCTGCCTCAAGAGAGCCTTCGGCAAGTTCATTGTCCTGTAACCTTCACAGTGCAATGCAGACAAGCAGGAGTAGCGGTTTTACCTCCTCTCGAGGGCCGTGAACCTGGGTACGGGCCGGTGTCTCTCTCTGTCGTGCCGCTCCACCCCAAGCACCGCGAGCAACGTCGCGGCGTGCATCGAGGGTTGTTTGACCTCCGTGTTCAGTCCCCCTTCGAACCTCTCTTCGGGGCCGAGACTACCCCAGTTACGTGGGAGTCATTCTCCGACATTTGGCGCGCCAGGTAGGGGACTGAGGCGCGTCTTCAACCTCCGAACTCCGCGCCATGATGGATACCCGCGCGACGCGCGCCAACAGGCGCACCTCCGAGAGGGCTCACACCGAGCCTGGCACTGCCCCCACCCGCGGCCGCCGTGGTCGCCCCCGCACGACCGAGCGCGCTGGCACCGGCCCGCGCGTGGAGGAGCCAGAGAGCGAGGGGCACCGCGGCGGAGACCAGCGCGACGACGAGGACCACTCTGGGCGCCGTGAGGACGCCGAGTCCTCGCACCCGTCCCGGCGCCAGAGCGTGTCCACGCGGGAACACCAAGAGCCCGCCCCGCACACCGCGCTACTCATGGCCCAGGAGCTCCTCCGCTACCGGCCCAGTGCCGAGGCGCACGACCAGTGGCTGGACCGCCTCCACCACCTCGTCGACATCGCAACCGCGCGCCCCGATCCGTCGCGCTCCATCGTGCCTTCCGGCCCGGCAGGGACGGCCGCGACAAGTGCGCCACCGCCGCCGCCGGGACCGCCTCCGGCCGCGGCGCAGCGGGCTCCCTCCCACGCTTCCTCGCCGCACGACTGCCAAATCGTGCAGCGCGCCGCACCTGACGCGCGTGTGGGCATGGAGCGACGTCGCGACCTCCAGAACCGCCTCGTCGAGGAGCTCGGTCAGGCGGGGCAACAAAACCGCAGGGCCCTCCAAGGAGGAACGGCCACCTACGCCTCTGGCTGCATGGCCTTCACGCGCGCCCTGCGTCGTGTGGTCTGGCCGCAGAAGTTCAGGCCAGCGCTCCCCAAGGGTTTCGACGGGTCCACCAACCCTCTCGAGTTCTTGCAGCTCTACACCACTTCCATCCAGGCTGCAGGGGGCGACGACAAGGTCATGGCCAACTGGTTCTCCCACGCCCTCAGGGACTCCGCGCTGTCCTGGTTACTCAATCTGCCGGAGGACTCCATCGACTCCTGGGAGGAGCTCTGCAGGCAGTTCGTCGCCAACTTCAAGGGCACGTACGAGCGCGCACTCACCCACAACGACCTGCGCGCTGTGGTGCAGAAGAAGGATGAAACTCTCCGCAAGTACATCCAGCGCTTCAGCCAGGTGCGGAACAAGATTCCAAACATCCCCGACACCCAGGTGATCGCTGCCTTCCGCGAGGGCGTCACAAACCGCAGGATGCTCGAGAAGCTCGGCATCCACGACAAGCTCACCTCTGTGGTGAAGTTGTTCGATCTGGCGGACAAGTGCGCCAAGGCTGAAGAGGGACTCCTCTTCGTCAAGATGAGCGCCCGGGGGGACGACCCTGGCGAGGGGTCCAAGGGCCACAAGAAGAGGGAAGAACCCAAGCGCAAGGCTACCGCGGTCCTCGCGGCAGAGCCTGGCGCGAAGAGCTCCCGCAGGGGCTCCCCCGAGCGCGGCGGCAATGAGGTGGACCACCGCCCGTTCTGCGTCTACCACAACAGGCGCGGGCACGCCACAGACGACTGCTTCGACCTCAAGAGGCTGAGCAGGGAACGCGAGCGTGGAGAAGGCAGCGGAGGCCGCGGCAGAGGCCGCGGCTACCGCAGAGACGGCAAGGGCAGGCGTGATGGCGGCTACCAGAAGCCGTCGGGCACTCAAGCCAACGCCGCCGAGAAGAACAACAACCTCCCCGACGAGGAGGATGGAGGCTACCAGGCCCCGAGAGGCGCCATGGCCTGCATCCTCGGCGGAGCTCAGGCGCCCAAGTCGAACAATCAGTTCAAGCGGTTCGCCCGCGAACTCAACGCTGCGCTCCCGAGCACTGAGACCTCCAGACCCCTCAAGTGGTCCCAGTACACCATCGCCTTCGACGCCAAGGACCACCCCAAGTCGACCAGGACTGTTGGAACCCTCCCCCTGGTCTGCTCCCCCACCATCAACAACATCACCGTCTCCAAGACGCTCATCGACGGGGGAGCAGGCCTGAATGTCATCTCTGTCGAGACCTTCGAGACGCTTCAGGTGCCCTACGAGTGGCTTATGCCCTCCAGGCCGTTCACGGGCGTCACCAGCGGTTCTATCGAGCCTCTGGGGCAAGTCCGCCTCGCGGTCACCTTTGGCACGCAGAAGAACTATCGCACAGAGCTGATCGACTTCGATGTCGCCCACATCGGTTTGCCGTACAACGCCATCCTCGGCTACCCCGCCCTCGCGAAGTTCATGGCCGTCACGCATCACGCCTACAACATGGTCAAGATTCCCGGCAGCGCCGGCACCATCGCCATCCATGGACATGTCCTGGACGCCACGCGCGCTGTCGAGAGCGCCTACAAGGCAGCCGCCATGGCTTTCCCGGCTGACGAGGACATGGAGCCTCTCGAGAGGCCCAAGAAGAAGAAGCAGGTGTTCTCCCAGGAGCAAGCCGCCACGAAAAAGGTGCCGCTGGACACCACCAGCTCGGGGGCTGAAGGCTCGGGGGCTAGCGTCACCATAGGCGCTGCCCTGCCTCCCAAATAGGAAAGCGCGCTCGTCGCTTTCCTTCGGGCAAACTCTGACATGTTCGCGCGGACTCCGTCAGATATGTCCGGTGTACCAAGGGAGGTGATCGAGCACCACTTAGCCGTGTGCCCAGACGCACGCCCCGTCAAGGCCTACAGGCGAGACGCCGTTCGCCCTGGTCTACGGAGCTGAGGCGGTCCTCCCCGCGGAAATCAAGCATGGATCGCCACGGGTCCTTGCCTTCAATGAGGACACCCAAGAGGGACTCCACAACGACGACCTGCTGCTTCTCGAGGGACTGCGCCGCCAGGCCGCCCTCAGGGCGGCAGGGTACCAGCAAGACCTGCGACGCTACCATAGCCGCCAAGTGCGCTCACGCACCCTTGAGGCGGGCGACCTCGTCCTCAGGCGAATCCTCTCCAGGGAAGGTCTCCACAAGCTCTCCCCGATGTGGGAAGGCCCATACAGGGTCTCCCACGTCGCCAGGCCCGGCGCAGTACGCCTCGAGACCGAGGACGGCATCCCCGTCAAGAACCCGTGGAACATCGCGCACCTGCGCAAGTTCTACCCGTGATCGCCGTCACGCCAGGCATTTTTTGTCTCTAGAGGGAAGCTCACGGCTTCACCTCCAAGCTTCTCAAAGCTTCCCCCGAGGCCCAGTCCTCCGAGCTCTCCTGCAAATGAGCCCTCGTAGGCCGCAGCGAACCTCTGCCACTAATGGGTGGTCCCCATGCCGCGACATGGAAGGAACGTTCGCTTGGCAAACCCAAGTGTAATGAACCGATTTTCGTTCCAAGTGAACTTTGCGCTCTGGCGCCATTTTCGTTCCTAAGTGAACTATGCGCTACGGCGCCGCTATGTAATATTTTGATGGTGAGTTTTATTCCAGCTTTATTTCCTTTGTTGAAAATGGGCACTTATATCTCACCACATGCGTACCTCGCGAGCGGGGGCTGAGTACGGTGCCAGTGCCTCAAATGACACACCAGCAGCACTGCAAAACCCAAGGATCCGAGCTCTGGCTAGAGGGCAGGCCCTCCCAAGCACGCCATCTCTTCAAAGGACCTTGGTACTCTCTCTCCTCGCAAGAAACGCCTGAGGGGACCTATAAGCGCGCATTAGTCCCTGATGCTATGATCTAGCGTTTCGGCTTGCCCCTCTAACATCCACAGAGAGCGAAAATCCCCACCAGGCCTGCGGAGGAGAACCCTCGGCCCCTGAAGGGGAGAATTCCGCCAGAGAAGGCCCACATCGGGCGAACGCCTCGCGAAGCTAAGTTTCTCGCCCACCTCAAGGGGATCCTCGCACTTCTCTCATAGGCACTCTGCGCCCCTCAAGTGGTTCTTCCCTTACTCTCCGTGGACTGCTTGCGCGCCAAAGGGGGGCCCTCAGCATCGCGACTTGAGGGCTCTTACCTACCCAAGCCTTAAACTCCCCCCGGCCTTGCCGAGTCATTGCTCGCGCATACCGCAGCGGCAGGAGTCATAGCGCGAGGGGTAGGGTCCAACGACGCAGAGCAAAAAAGACACGGAGATGAAGCAAAGACCCCGCGAAGGAGGCACACTTAATTGATAGCAAAATGTTTACAAAGCGAAGAAGTAAATTACGAGGAAGAAAATGAAATTCCCTAACAGGCAAACGCCCCTAAAGCGCTACAAGCGCGACGCGTTGCAGGAGGAGATTAGCTGGAGGCCTCAGCATCGTCCTGGTCGCTCTCTTCTTCCTCCTCGGGCTCGCTCCCCTCGCCACCTTCCTCCGCAGCGGCCCGCTTGAAGCGGCTGCAGAAGTCGTCCACCTGGTCGCGGACGGAGCTAGAGGCTTTCCACGCAGCCTCCCCCTCCAGCGGCTCGGTCACCGTGGCGAAGTCGAACCCGGGCTGGAGGTGGACAAGGTTGGAGAAGATGCGCTCCACCGCCACCGCCAGAAGCTGGCGGCACTCCTCCTCAACCACGTCGCGGATCTCCGCCGTGGGGCCTTCGAGCGCTGTGAAGAGCTGCTCGAAGTACAGGAGGTATGTGGCGGCGTCAGCGTGGCCCCGAGCCGGAACGCTTGGCGCCTCCGCCCCCAGCTTCGCGGCAAGCTCACGGCCCCGTCCCGTCAAGGACAGGAACATGCGCTCCCGCTGCTGCGACAGCACCTGCGCCGCCTGGATGCTCTCCGCCGCCTCCACCGCTTTCTCCACGGCAGGCCCCACCTGCCGGTTCATCTCCTCAATATCCCCCATGAGGGCAGCGAGGTCCTTGGAGATGTCCTCTCGGGCCTTCTCGGCGGCGAGGCGGCGATCGGTCTCGCGCTTCGCCTTGGCGGCGAGTTTCGCGTTCTCCTTCTCGAGCCGCTGGATCCGGGCGCCGCTCTCCCCCAGCCTCGCCTTGAAGCGATCCTCCTGCTTGGAGAATTTCTCCTTGTAGTCCTGGGAGACGGCGGCGCGGATCTTGTTCTCCTTCTCCCGGAGCTCCTTGTTGAGCTCGTCCTTCCGCTCGGCAAGCCGCACGTTGGCTCGCTCCACATTCCCCTTGTGGGCGGCGATATCGCGCTCGAGCTTGCTGAGCGCCGCGGCGACGCTGTCCTCGCGGGCTTCGAGGGCCGTGCGCTGTCCGGACAGCTCCTGCTCTCGCAGCACCAGCTGCTCGTCGCGCCGGCGAGCATCCTCCTCGCGCTCGCTCAAGGCGCGTCCGCGGGCCTCCAGGCCCGTGCGGAGCTCTTCGAGAGCGGTCCGCACAACCCCGGCATCCGCCAGGATTTTCTTCTCGAGCTCGATGAGCTCGGTGTGCTTCGCCGCCAGCGAGCGCTCCGCGGCCTCACGCTCCGCCTTGGCAGCGGCGAGGTCCTCGGCGGCAGCTCGGCGCTCAGCCCTCAGGGGCCGGAGGAGCTCTTCGGCTTCACGCAAGGCCCCCTCGCGGATCTCCTCAGCAAAGCGCGCCGCCTCCTCGCGCTCCGCCTGCAGCGCCTGATCGCTCTTGCGCCGGGCCTCTACCGCCGCGTGGAAGGCGGCCCATGCGTCGGCAAGCTCGTCCCTCTGGCGGGCGAGCGCCCGGTCCTCGGTGGCCAGGTAGGCCTCGAGCCCCTCCAGGGACTCCCGCACGAAGCGGAAGGCGACGTCGCGGCGCCCTCTACCCCAGTCGAACCGGCCCAGAGCAAGGCCCTGGGGCGGACCGCGCGACCCAGAAGGGCCCGCACCCGCGTCAGGCTCCGCGGCAGACGCCCTCGCGTGGGCCTGGGGGCTCGGAGGCAGGACCTCCTCCGTGCTCGGTCCCCGGCCCCCAGTGCTTCCCCCCTCGGGCGGCACCTCCCGGTCCGCCTCCGAGTCAGGGGCGTGAGGCCCGGCCCTCGCGGTTTCCTCCTCCCCCGCGGTGCCCGGTGGCGGCAGTGGAGTGCCCTCCCGGCGAGATTTGGGGGGACACGGCGCCGACTCGGCACCCGCAGGAGCCTCTGGCTGCGCCGGCGGGGTAGCTGCGCGGGGAGGAGTGGGCGCCCTCTCCACCTGCTCCTCCACCCGCTCTGCCTCGGGTGGCGGCGCCGATGCGTCCTCCTGAGGAACCTCCCCCCAAGGGCCTGTAGGCCTCGAGGCCTCCGACACTGCGGCCTCGCCGGCCTCGGTCCCCGGTGCGGTGTCAGGGGCGGCCCTCTTCACGTCTGCGGCCTTCCGAAGCCTGCGGCGCTTCGCAGGAGCGGGGCTGGTGGAGTAAAGGGGAGATTGGTCAAGAAACAAAAGCAAGCATGCCGGACCAGGAAACGAAAGGGCAAAAGAACCTTACCTCGTCTTCTTGGCGCGGGTGTCCACCCACGTCATGCCTGGCGAGCGCCACGAGGGCACAGCCCGCGTCCCCGCCTCGAGGGCCTCCTCGGCTTTCCTCTTGTGGGGAGCGCCCGGGGGCTCTCCGGCGGGCCTGTCGTGGGCCGCCTTAGTCCTCGGCTCATAGCGCCCCGCCGCGGCCTCCTCGCTGTCGCCGGAGGAATGCTCGTCAGCCTCCTCCGCCGGGGGCGCAACGCCGGAAGAACTCGCCGCGCCCGCCGAGCTCCCGACGCCTGCAGAGGGCCCCGTCCTCGTCTCCGCATCGCCCTGCTCCGAGTCGGACGCGCTTGGCGACTCGGTGGTGCCCGCTGGCATGGGCTCCTCCTCCTCTTCATCCCCCGCCAGGCCTAGCGGGGTGAACGCGGGCGCCTGCGCCAGGGTGGCCCGGCGCCTGTCGGGGACCTCGAACAGAGGCCGTATCGCCACGTGGACTCTCTCGGGCACCTCCGGGTTGACGAAGAGGCCCCCCAGGATGGTCTCGACGACTGCGGGGCGATGGTCGCTCAGGTGCAGCCGCAGCGGATCCGTAGGCCCTGAGTACGCCCACATCGGCTTCTTGTGCGCCTGCAGGGGGGCGATGCGGCGCCTCACAAACTCCGCCGCCACCAGCTGGCCGGTCAGGCCGTGCTCGCGAAGCGCCTTCAAGTGGCCCACGAGGTCGGCTATTGCGTGCCCCTCCAGGGAGCGCATGCTCCAGTGAGTGTTCTTAACCGGCGCCGCCTCGGGGACCTCAAGGAGGGAGCTCTCCGAGGGAACGCGGATGAGGAACCACTTCTGCCTGAAGTCCTCCACCTTCTTCGACACCGCCGTCATGGGCTTGTCGCCGTTCCAGGCCATGGGGATATAGACATCTCCCATGCCGTCTGCGATGCGGAAGGATACGCAGCCCGTCCGCTCCTTCCTCGCAGTATTCCGCAGGGCGTAGAAGCTTCGGAAGAGAGCGATGGAGGGCTTCACCCCCAAGTACGCCTCACACAAGAAGGCGAAGATGGAGAGGATGAGGATGGCCTTGGGGTGGAGGTGCAGAAGGTGGATCTGGTAGAACTCAAGAACAGCTTCGAAGAAGGGAGAGTAGGGCGGCACCAGCCCAGCGAAGAGAGTGTGGAGGAAGATGGGATAGTAGCCGGCGGGAAAGCGTCCGGTCCGCGCAGGCAGAATGGCGCTGGCGCCATGCTCGTTGTGCTTCCCGGCAACCAGGTGCTGGATCTTATCCAGCGCCGTCGCGTCAATGCGCGCCCCGACCAGAGCGGGGCCGAACTCCGCCTCTCCGTGCGCGCCATGGCGGACCGAGGCCGCCGTCTTCTTGCCCTTGGATCCTCCCATTGTCGGAGAGGGACGGGGGCTCGGAGGGCGGAAGGAGTTGGCCGGAAAGAGAAAGTTTCGCCGGAGGTGGGAGACTAAGAGGCGGAGTGCCGATGGACTAGATGGACAAGACGGGACGGGGTAATGACTGCGCCGCGGACCAGCGCGCGACTTTTAACCCCGCCCGAGCAGTTACCGAGACACGATGATGATGAGCGTGGCGGGCGTGGTGGGCCCCCCCCACTACGCACGTTTCCGCCGGAGTAACCGAGACGCCGCGAGTCGACCTCTAGGTGACGCGTGTCCCACGACGCTTCGCCTGCTGTTTTGGGCCCACGACGCTTCGCCTAGTCCCGATGGGCCTCGGCGCGCCCATCATGGGCCCGGGGGCTACTGTCGGCCCAGTGGAATCTAGGGTGTACATGGCCCACTCTCCACGGGCCGTGCACGCGACAGCGTCTACAAAACGACTAAGGACCAAGCCAACCGCTTGGAGTGTGCCCCCCAAGGGAGAAACCCCTGCGGGGGACCTGCGGCGCTGGAGAGGCCTGAAGGGGGCTCCCCCCGAGGGCGTCCCGCCTGAGGGCTCCCTCCCCCAGCGGGGA
The DNA here is from genome assembly GCA_026929855.1 of Poa annua. Classification (NCBI taxonomy): domain Eukaryota; kingdom Viridiplantae; phylum Streptophyta; class Magnoliopsida; order Poales; family Poaceae; genus Poa; species Poa annua. The sequence goes on from CM049434.1 coordinate 63,435,225, forward strand.
GCCGGTTTGGCCTTATCCCCTTGAGAGCCTCAGGCCCCTGAGGGAATACTTCGCGACGAAGGTAGCGCTGTAAAGCGCACATGGGCGCTGCAGCGCGCACATGGGCTCCGCTGCGGCCGCAGAGTGACGCGCGCGACCAGCGCGCACGACAGCAGCAGCGTCACCATTGCCGTTCCCGTGATAAAAGGGGTCAACAAAGCCGCGCCGCCAGCGCCAGGACCGCCAGGACTTTCCTCTTTGGTGATAAAGCTGATGGACGGCGCAACGCTCCAAGACGATCGTCATCGTGGGCTCCACCACGATCTCTGCTGCTCCTGCAAGCCGCTCTGCACCGCCTGCAACCTGTCGGCCACGGCGCGCTACTTTAGCACGGATGGACCGCGTCCATGGACGGACGAGGTGCGGTGGACTCCCGCTCCTCCATGCGACTGACGTGCGGGAGCCCACCAGCCCGGGGGCGGAGCCCGGGGCGCCTATAAAAGGAGCAGGAGCTCCACCGTAGAAGGGGATCGCCCAATCGCCCGATCGCCCAATCGCCCAATCGCCCGATCGCCCGATCGCCCGATCGCCCGATCGCCCAATCGCGCAATCGCACCCTAAGCGCGTAGGATAGCCAACTGCTGGGGGAGGAAGACGACCGTTGTGTCCCTCTCCAAGCACTAATCTGCCTCAAGAGAGCCTTCGGCAAGTTCATTGTCCTGTAACCTTCACAGTGCAATGCAGACAAGCAGGAGTAGCGGTTTTACCTCCTCTCGAGGGCCGTGAACCTGGGTACGGGCCGGTGTCTCTCTCTGTCGTGCCGCTCCACCCCAAGCACCGCGAGCAACGTCGCGGCGTGCATCGAGGGTTGTTTGACCTCCGTGTTCAGTCCCCCTTCGAACCTCTCTTCGGGGCCGAGACTACCCCAGTTACGTGGGAGTCATTCTCCGACATGTACGATGTTATATTTTGTTGGCATGCCTGCTGCACTTTTATTTCTGAACCAGGTCTCCTTATTAAGTTGTAACGAACTTGTTGTGACCTGCTATCTGAAGTAGATTTTCTGAGCCCCTGACTGTGCTTTACCACACGACCCTTGTCTGTCCTTGACGTTTTGTTGATCGTTTGTATTTTATCTCCTGCAGAGTGCTCCTTCAACCTCCACTCCTGTAATCTCTCCGTACGACCATCATGATAGATACAGGTATGGGTTGCTGGAGAATCGATGCTCCGAAGTTGAGAGAAAATTGAGGGAAGTGATGGGAGTTCTTGCAATTATGAAGTCCAAGCAACCGAAACCCCTAGAACGGGAAGACTTCATTATTGCTGAGATAGAAGAAGCGAATGCTGGATTGCTATGTGAGTCCTCAAAAGCGCAGCCCCCGAGTCTTGTGCAATGGGCCAACAGCCCTGACATTTTGGCGTTGCTTGCAGGTGTTCAACAAGACTCCGGTGCAGAAAGAGATCGAGGGCAATCTCGGTTTATCAATATAAGCAATAATATTGGGCGGGACACCACATTCGTCTGGGCCGATAAGAAGAAAGCTCGAGTGCTGCTCACGCTCCGAGATCGGATTGGGCAAGTCGGTGAATTCGTGAAGACCTGTATGCAGGCGCTGGCAAGAATCCATGATGCTATGTTTCCACTGAACGATCAACCTCAAGGATTGGCTGCCCTGATGGCAAAGTTCCAACACGGGGAAGTCATTCGCGACTTTGTCCGTCACCAGCTGATTGTGGGTGTCGCAGCAGTGGAACATGGGGTTCCCCTAGCGCTTCCTAAGTGGGTCCACCGCCTGTGGGTCCAGCGCAAGGATGAACAAGGCCAAGACTCGACGCAAGGCCTGGCGGGTGCACCTTCGCCATACAAGACCGTACGACAAGAAGATAAGGTTTCTACCACCATCCAGAGGTTGGTGGAAGCCCCCAGAAGGCTTGGGAAGCAAGGCGCGGCCAGGGGACACCACCTACCCACTGTCAGCCCGCGCCAGCCGCTTTCCCCAAAGGCGCCAGAGATCTCATCCACCCGTGGACGGATACTTGGAGGAGAAAAGGACACGTCGCCGTCTCCACCACGGAGAGGGGTTGTTTCCTGCCAAGAACCCCTCATGCTCCTTGCATGACCTCTGTGTTATCCCCTTTCCCTCTAAAAGGAGGACCAAGGGCATGGAGGAGAAAGGACCGGCTCAAGCTAGCTTAAGGAGTAAGCAAGCTCTAGCCAAGAACTGACCGGCGATCCAAGGTAGAAGACAACCACCAAGCTAGGCTAGGAGGTGGAAGGGAAGGAAGGTGATCTCCTCCGGGCAAGGATCTGTCCTCCCCCTTCCTCTAGTCGGATTACCCTGCCGGGTACCTCGCCGGGAAACACCATTGTAGCCACACCATGATCCAACCATCTATCCAGACATGTAGGAGTAGGGCTGTTAGCCTTCGGGCGGCCTGAACCTGGGTAGATCGTTGTGTGTTTTCCCTGTTTGCGTACCACATCGAAATCGGAGAGCGAGAGAGGAACTTGTCCGACAATCGTCCCCCGGGAGACGTTTCCAGCCTCCTTCGTGCCCCTACCGAATCTACAAAGGGGGTACCTCGCATCGCTAGTGTCCGTGATTCGAGACACGACATCTGGCGCGCCAGGTAGGGGGCGCAAGCGCTGATCTCGTCTTCATCAACTCGGAGATCTTCGTCAAGTTCTTCTTCGTCCAGGATCTACGTTGAGTTCTTCTTCGTCAAGATCTGCCTCAAGCTGTTTTGCTGGCGCAAGGCCTACGCTAAGGTCTTCATCAACGGCAAGATCGGCTTCGGGACCTGCGTCCTGGGAAAAAGCACGTTCTCTTCGCGAGCAAGAACAAGATCTTCCCCGACCACCAGCCGGCACCATGTCCGAAGCCGGAGAAGCTTCCGGGGAACAAGCCCAACGCACGCTCCAGCAAGGCCGGGGGCTGAAGGAGGCCTTGGGAGCCGCGTGAGCGCTCCTCTCCTACCCTCCGGACCTCTGCAAGACCGACGCCTGCGTGAAGGCCTGGATCTCTAGCTTGGCGAGCCTGCTAAACTTTGCTCTCCAGTTCCACGACTCTTCCGTCTCTGCCTCCGCCAGCCATGCGGGCGTCGTCAAAACCGAGGTCGTCGTCACCAACACCGAAGTCCGCGCTAACGACCCCGAGCCACTGTCCCCCGGAAGGGGGCAAACTGAAGACCTGCGCGGCAAGCAACTCGTGGAGCAGCTCGAGGAAGATGCTGGCCAGAGCTCCAATCCCCGGCGCCGTTCTCGGGAAGACATGGAAGGAAAAACGAGCCAACACCTCATGACCCGCTGACTCCATTCCCGACGTCGGTCTTCGATCTACACCGCCTAGTGCAGATGGAAGGAGAGAAGCTGCGCCATTTCGTCTGGAGGTTCTGAGCTATCGCGGACAGGGTTGTCACCACAGACTCCCTGGAGTAGCGCGTCATCCTCCTGTTCCACATGAACGTACGGGACGCAAGGATGCGTGTGGAGCTGAACACCCGGCTAATCACAACCCTGGAAGAGCTGTGGAGGTTGACCGACCGCTGCTCCAGAGCGGAAGAAGCCATCGACGCACCACCTTGTATGATCCTCTGAGATTTACTGAAACTTGTACCCGGAAAGGATCACTATGCGACAAGATGTACCCGGAAGCATCAGGCTACCACTCAAGAACTTCGGTCATGAATAAAAGATAAGTTGTCCCGAAAAACCCATTGATCTCTCGTGAATCATGTTTTTTCGTGGATAAGATCGGTGCAAAGTACGCTAGCGGCTAGCGAAAGGCAAAGGCTTGACCGTCGTACGAGCACTTGCGAGGTAGCGGCTCTCCCGGGGGTAGCAGCGGCACGAATTGCCAAAATACCACTCGGGAGCGAGCGCACCATCGGGGTGAGCGACCCTTCAGGGTAACTGCGGGGCTTGAGAGTGCATGCAAGATCAGTCGAGGCCTCGCTTGCATGCCTGCAGGCCAGAGGGTCCCTCGAGGACGTGGAGAACAGCAGCAACGGCAAAGACAAGTTAAAAGCGCTTGTGAAAACAAAGCAAAACGGCAGAATCATTAAGTTCTAGACTGTTACAATAAAGGGCAGATTGTAGCACAACGAACTAATGCAAAGTTTATCATTTCAGGGCAGCGTGGCGTTCGGACGGCTTCTTGGTTGAAGCTTGGCGGGGGAACTCCTTCCCTGCCACTACAGATGCCTGGGCCTTCATCGCCTGGAGGGCCTCGGAGGACGGAGATACGCTGGCCCAGTCCGGCATGACGGACGATGGGTTGGCGTCGACAAACGCCGCCATCACCAAGGCTGCCGTGTGCCTACTCACCGGGAACTTGTCGTTCACCAGCTGGAGTGCGAGCGCGTTCTTGGCGGCATGCACTTCACCGGCCTTCTCTTTGATAAGGGCGGCGAATGCGAGCAGACTCTTGCGGTCCGCTTCAAGAAGGCCGGGGGCTGTTTTCTGGCTCAGCTGGGACACCCGGCGATAGAGACCATCGCATGCCCCGGCAAGCAAAGCGAGGCCATCCCTGTTCGAGTTCTGGAGAGTGGACAGCTCACCCGAAGCCTTGTCACGGGAGTCCGCCACCCGGTTGTCCTCCTTCATCTTCGCCATGTCCTGCTCCAGCCTCTCCACGGAACCCTCCAGCACGGACATCTTCCGGCCATCTTCTTCGGCTTTCATCAGAAGAGACTGGGAGTTGGACTGCTCCTGAGCGAGCACGCCCTCGAGATCTTTTTTGGCCTGGTCCGTCTCCTTCAACTGAGTGTTGGGGTAGTGGAGGTTCTGACCTTGCAGCTCGAGCTCCTTCTGAAGGTCGTCAATGACCCCGTTCTTGGACTCGACCTCTTGCTCCAAGCCGCGCCTCTGGGCGCTCATGATGGCGGACATTGCAGCCAAGGCCCGGAATTTATCCTTCAACTGCTCCTTTTTGGCCGCCAGCTCCTCCACCTTCAGCCTCCACGCAGCAGACCTCTCCGCCTCTTTCTCCTGGAGGTGCGCGATCAGTAGTTGCACCCTCCGGGACTGACGATCCAGCTTGGCTTTCCCACTCGCCATCCGGCCCACCGCCTCGCCAACCTTCTTCTCGACGGAGGTCTCGCGCGCGCGGACCTCGTCTTCCAGCAAAGTCATCCCATGAAGGATGGCGTCCATGGTGCTCTTTCCGCGGATGGCGACCTCCGAAGTGGATCCTGAGGAGGTGTCCTCTACCCGACCTCCCGGGGCCAAGCTCTCCCTGATCTTTTCCAGCTCCGCTAGTTCCTCGCTGGTGTCCGAATCAAGAGAATAGTCCGTGAATGCGACCATCTCGGAGTCGAGGAGGGAGCTTACAGACCGTGCTTCCGGCACACACACTCCACCAATCACCAGCCCTCCTGCGCCGGCACTTGGGGGCTGGCAGGCGGGCGGCGTCCCCGCCGCACGATTCGATGCTCCCTGCAATACCTCTCGCTCATCGGGAGGGGCCGCGACCCCTCCAATAGCTCCAAGGCCTTCGGGCGGAGCCGCATCTGCAGCGGAAGCATCTGAAGACAAGGTAGCCACGACATGAGAACGGAGCTACTCGAGGTCTCTACCAAGAACAATCAAGAGAATTCTGTGGTTACCCGCGGGTTCTAGAGTTGGAGCCCCCGGCGCCTCCACATTGCGAGATGGAGTGGTGGCGGTAACGCTCCCCACGCCGCTCCCTCAGCGGTTCTCGACCTCGGCCATCGGAGGAGGAAACATCCCCGCCCGGCGTCTCGGGGTGCTCGAGGCGGTGTCATCTTCCGCACTCCTTCGGAGCCAATTCCTCCTCTCAAGTGACCTGCCGCCCCTGCAAGTCATCATAAACAAAGCTTTCCGGGTTATGTTACGGAAACCCGGCGACCTAAGAGGTTGGTCGGAGAACCTTACCCCCGGGAACGCTTGCTGCTCATCGGCGCCGGCACGTCGACGGATCCTCCGGAAGAATCCGGGGACACCTTCCGGGTCTGCGCCCCTGACAGAGAACTCGAGGAGTTCGCCATCCTCGTCACCAGAACGTACGCCCCCGCGTCGACGTCCATGCCGGAATTCTCCGCCACACCGCCTGCCAATCGTGCGGGCGCGGAAGTCGTAGTGGCCCCCAGGCCCGGGGCCTCTGGGGCATCATCATCGGCAAGAAGCCTCTCTGCCTCGTCGTCGTCGTCATCGTCATCATCGTCGTCATCGCCTTCTTCATCGTCCTCATCGTCGCCGCCCTCCTCATCACCCGAGCCGGTGGTGTCATCGGCGGTGTCTTCCGCGGAGTCACCCTCGTCCTCCTCCGACTCTTCCTCGTCTCCGTCGGAGTGGGCCTTGGCATTGCGCGCATTCCCCGGAGGAATAGGGTCGTGGCCTTCCTGGCCTTCAAGCCCTAATGCGGTGCATGCGGGCATCTCGCCCAAGACCTCCGCCTTCAGCTGGTCCTCGCATAGAGGAAGGACCCCCGCTAGGAGGTCGAACAGGGTCTTCGGGGTGAACAGCTTGGATATGTTCTCCTGAATCTTCCTGTCGGACAAGTTCACCGTCCTCAGGCGAGTGGGGTCGTGGAGGCCTCGGAACTCCCACGACGGATGCGGCCTCTTCTGCAGCGGAGCAATCCGGTTGCGAAGAAAGTGAGCGGCGACCACAGCGCCCGTTACTCCCTTGCTATCCAGAAGCTTGATGCGCTCCACCACCTTCGAGAAACCGTTGTCCTGGCCGCTAAGATAACTCCAGGAGTCCAGTTTCGTCGGGAGCTCCTTCGGCTCCTCCCACTGAGGCTCGACCACGGGGACCTCCACCAGGAACCACCGGTCCCGCCACTCATCCCATTTGGACTTGATGCCTATCTTGGGGTACGACTCCTTGAGAGTCAAGCGGAAGCAGAACGTGACACCGCCGGACAGCCACTGGTTCGCCCCGATGCGAGGATAGAAGAAATGACGGAACAGGGCAACGGATGGCATCACCCCCACGAACGCCTCGCAGAGGTGAGCAAAGACCATCAGGTCCAAGATGGCCCCCGGCGACAAGTGCAGGAGCTTCAGCTTGTAGGACTTCAGGACTTCCAGGAGGATGTCGGAGAAAGGGGGACGACCCCCATCAACATGAAGATGTCAAAAATGGGGATCTCATTGGGCTTCCGCGCTTCGGAAGGGGAGGATACAATCGTCACTGCTCGAGCGGGGACATCTCCCACAGCTTCAGACTCCACGGCCCCCATGTGCTCGGCGAACCGCATCATGTCAGCATCGCTGGCGTACTTGCTATTGAGCAGAGCCTGCTTTCGGCGAAGATCCGCCTGAGCGGCAGTGACCTCGGCCCTCGTAGTCTACCTCAAGGATCTCGGCGAGGCCTGCCGAATTATTCCGGCGGCGCCCTCCGGCTTCTTCTGTCCGGTTTTCTTGATGCGAACCATCGGATCTATAGCGATGGCGCGAGAGCAGGCGGTGAAGCGGAGAGGGGGGCAGAGAATTTTGGTGGAAATGAGTCAGTGACGACAATCCAGCCCCTGACGGATGATTAAGAGGGTATCCCACGCGTCACGTCACGGCCCCATTACTCCGACAGGTGCGGGGATCAAGGGGTCGTGCCGACTTCGGCGCGACCCAAACGTTGGGCACACGACCACGTCCGAGGCCCGCACGAACCGCATAGTTCGGCACGACTCCGTCGACAAGGCTCGGGGGCTCGCCTCTACCTCAACTCTGCGGGCCCCACCCAGCAGCACAAGGATAACCAGGCGCCGGACCCACTTTGACTTTTTTGGTCATGCCCCCGGCAGCCTCAGAAGACCGAAGCCGCCGGGACCATGCCCGGGGGCTACTGTCACAGCAGTGGAACATGGGGTTCCCCTAGCGCTGCCTAAGTGGGTCCACCGCCTGTGGGGCCAGCGCAAGGATGAACAAGGCAGAGACTCGACGCAAGGCCTGGCGGGCGCACCCGCGCCATAGAAGACCCCCCGGGTGTATAGGATCACCGGGGCCTCCTGCGACCCGGAAGGAAACGAAGACCCCGAGAGCGCGAGTCCCCGGCGGGGCCGAGCTCCCTCTCGGGTGCAAGACTGTACGACGAGAAGATAAGGTTTCTACCACCTTCCAGAGGTTGGTGCAAGCCCCAGAAGGCTTGGGAAGCAAGGCGCGGCCAGGGGACACCACCTACCCTTTGTCAGCCCGTGCTAGCCGCTTTCCCCAAAGGTGGCAGGGATCTCAACCACCCGAAGACGGATACATGGAGGAGAAGAGGCCACGTCGCTGTCTCCACCATGGAGAGGGGTTGCTTTCCGCCAAGAACCCCTCACGCTCCTTGCATGACCTCTGTGGTATCCCCTTTCCCTATAAAAGGAGGACCAAGGGCATGGAGGAGAAAGGACCGGCTCAAGCTAGCTTAAGGAGTAAGCAAGCTCTAGCCAAGAACTGACCGGCGATCCAAGGTAGAAGACAACCACCAAGCTAGGCTAGGAGGAGGAAGGGAAGGAAGGTGATCTCCTCCGGGCAAGGATCTGTCCTCCCCCTTCCTCTAGTCGGATTGCCCTGCCGGGTACCTCATCGGGAAACACCATTGTAGCCACATCATGATCCAACCATCTATCCAGACATGCAGGAGTAGGGCTGCTAGCCTTCGGGCGGCCTGAACCTGGGTAGATCGCTGTGTGTTTTCCTTGTTTGCGTACCATGTCGAGATCGGAGAGCAAGAGAGGAACTTGTCCAACGATCGTCCCCCGGGAGACGTTTCCAGCCTCCTTCGCGCCCTACCGAATCTACAAAGGGGGTGCCTCGCATCCCCGGTGTCCGTGATTCAAGACACGACAGTGGGTGGGTGCCAAGGCTACACTAGCGTTCGTGCACCTCCACCACCCGCGCTTGAGCCTGGCCGAAGTTGGGAATGGTCTCCCCTGGGAAGCGGCACAGGCTGGTCCTGTCGAGATGCAAACACACTATGACGCAGCCGAAGGTCCTGCCAATTGTATAGTCGCTTTGGTTGAGCGAGAAACCGACGTGGAACTCGACCGCCGAAGTTGTTCCCAAGTGAAGAAAGAATTGCTGTAAAGGGTGTTAGGACAAAAAGGGGAGTAAAGAAGACTAAGGTATACCGGTATGTTTGGAATTGAAATGTTGTCTGTATGTTGAAACCGAGCCCCCGAGCGTCGAGTGCGACTGGGGTTTGAATTTTGGATTACTGACTGATTGAATATATAGCTTTATCCAGCCCCCGAGTGTTGTTTGCCGTTAGGTGGTTGGATCTGACATGTATTCTTTAAAATTGACAGCCCCCGAGTGTTTGGTGAGACTAATAAATATGTGCTTGTATCTAAAGGGGATCGCAGGCAGAAAACAAAAAAATTCCTAACAGCGTTAACCTTAAACTAGCCAGAATCTATACTATGCAGATATAGTAATACGGAGGAGATCGGTATACATACCCTTGTAGACCGAAAGCGGGAATTACGCTCCCGCACAAGCGTTGTCGATGAAGCCGACGAAGCCGACCTCGAGGTCGTGTAGAGGAAGAAGACCTCCAGCACCACTAGCGTGGCACCTCGCAGGGCGTTACACACGTACGGTGCAGCCGACGAACTCCGTGCTCCGATCCAGGGACGAAGCAGCGGAAGACTGGGACCGGAAGACCAGCAGCACGGCGGTGTGCGTATGGTGGAGAGAACTCCTCCTTGGTGCAACTCCAACAAGGGAATCACGTTATTCAAGGAGGAAAAGAGAGAGAGAAATTGGTGTGTTTAAAAGGCCAGGGGTGCACCTCTATATAAAGGGGCAAGAGGGCTGCCAACCTTGCCAGCCGGGCGGTGTGGGACTAATCCCACACCAGCCTGGCCGGCCTCCTTGGTGCGCCGGCCTAGGTGGGCCCCATGTGGCCCACCTAGGGCTGGCCGAACTCCCCTCCCTCTCTTGGGGGGAACCTTCCCCCCCTCATGGGCCCTCTTTGCATGAGAAGGCCCATTTAGGGTATTTTGCCTTTAAAAATTCAGGAAAAATTAAATAAAAATATATTTAACTATTAATTACATTAATTAATATTAAATACATATTACATAATTTATTCCGGCTCCGAAAACTATTTCGTCGCTGCCCGATCTCCATCGGATCTTTCCCGGGACGCTCCCGGTGCACTCTCTTCTAATTTCTCTTCCGGTAAACTTGTCGACTCCCCTTAAGTGTGTTACCCTAGCGGTTCGAGATCTCGCCAGACATGATCGAGACTTTTCTCCGATCAATGACTAATTCGTGGACCCTGGATACCCAGAATTAATCCCTGTGAGATAACGAATAACTTTGTCGTTCGAACCTGGACGTCGAGTCTTAAACCTTTTGCCATGGCGATACTTAGCGTGTCCAAGACTCGTTCATAGATATCATGATACCTAGCTTGATCTCGTTACCGACATCGCTATCTTCTACTCGTCCATGATATTATGTCCTGGTGACCTAGTCACATGCTTGCAAGCTCATTTGACATAATCTCACCGAGTGGGCCCTAGAGTATCTATCCTGCTATGCGGACTGGCAAATCCCGCTCTTGATCCCTCGTCTCAACATACTCATTTCCGATACCCGAGAGGGACACCTTTATTGTCACACTATTAAGATATGACGTTTGATGCAATCAAAGTATCTTTCAGGAATAGCAATAAGAGTTGATCTCACGGTCAAAGGCGTAATGACTACGTCCTACAAATATTGGGTATGTCCATCACGTCATTCTCCTAATGACATGACTCCATTGTCAACTGACATCAATGTCACATGATCGGGAAACCTCGATCATCAATTGCCCAATGAACTAGTTAGATAGAGGCTACTAGGGACCTGGTTGTTTATCTACCACACGTGTATTAATGTTTCCGCTTAATACAGTTATAGCATGGTATAAAACATATAATGAACAATTGAGATATGACGAATAAAATATCTTTATTAAGTGCCTCTAGGGCATATCTCCTTCAGTCTCCCACTTGCACTAGAGTAACACTTAATCTAGTTTACAACTTGGTAAAAGCTCAACACCCATAGCAACTTGGTGCATGCTTGTCTCGTGGAAGAGGAATACAGTCAACAGATCTCACAGATTGAGACCTATATGTGCTTTTCAACACTTCTATGTCACCTAGTTTGACATCATCCCGTATCTTACGATGACGGCGAAATATATCTTAGTCGATGGAGTGAGACTCGAACCTTCGCGTAGCATGGGTCTTAAAAGTCTAGGAGATCTATTAAGGGGAACCACATATGCTAGGAAACTGTTCAGTCCAATCACACTGGCTACTTCTGAAGTTGCCATATATTTCTATACCTATGTAGATTATGCGACAGTGCATCCATATGCGACTTCGCAAGCTAACCATGTCTTTCTTCAAAATAAAGGACATCTCCTATATGAGATTTCTAGTCTTATGGGTCAGTGTCATAACTTGCATCATCGTAACCGTTTTATGGCAAGTTGTCTTTCCACTCTTACCCTTTACCAGAAAAATATCTTTAGTTCTCACAGACACTAAAGAATATACTTAACGTTTGTTCATTGATCCATACAAGGATCACTCTAGAACCCGTTCTTCAACCAAGAACTTGGGTCACACCAAGTCGAGCTTTCAGTCTGATAGAATCTATGTCTGAGGCATAGAAAATGTCGAACATCATATTCTTTCATTAGCTATCACTGAAAAAGCCAAGATAAACTTAATATTTTACCTAGTCATACAAGCAAGAACCTTTTTCTTCGCTTGTTCTATTCTGAAACACTTCAGAATCTTAACCTAGGAAAATATTCCGACCTAATGTTATTAAGCCCCTTTTTTATCTATACAATTATAGATCGGATGCCTAATACTCCTAACTTCATTCATAGAAAATTTAATCACTTAAATAATCCTTTATACCTTACTAGAGGATCTGTATCATTCTCAATATGTCGTTACATATAAAATCATGAATGACACCTAGCTCCCACTCAAATATGCCTTCCACATATAAGATCAAGAAAAGCTACTTAGCTCCCACTCACTTCTTTGCAAATGCAAGTTTCTTCAACTATTTTGGACAACTCCAAAATCCTTTGATCACATCATCAAAGTGAAGATTCCAGCTCCGATATGCTTGCTTCAGCCCATGAATGGACAGCTGAAGTTTCCATACACGTTTAGCATCCTCAGGATCCTGAAACCATTTCATTGTACTAATTACAACTCTTTCTTAATGATACCATTAAGAAACATGATTTCCTTATCCTTCTATCAATTTCTCAATTTGAAATTATAGTAATTGCTAAACGACCCCGAATAGAGTTAGGCTTCGCCACTTGAGACAAAATCTCGTTGTGGTCAACTTTTGAATCTGTCGGAACTGTTTCACGACAAATCGATCCTTATCAGTGTCTACTCTCTCATAAAATTCCATATTCTATTAACAGCTTAGATGCCATCAAGAAGATCTCCCAAGTCATTACCTGGTAATCGTACATGGATTTTATCTCGGATCATATATGACTCACAGCCATTTCTCGGACTTAGGTCTACCATCTCTTCTTCGTAGTTCGTAGGTCTGTCATATTCCATTAACATGACCTTCATAACAAGATTGTCGTAACACACAGTGTGGAACACAACCTCGTACGCCTACGTTCTTAGTATGAGCTCAGAGCATCATGATCTTTATCATCAGCTTCTTTCCAGTTGAGAAGCATAACACCGGAAACACATTCCGATGCGCCACTCTGATGTGTGGAGAGAAAGTTCATTAACTTCGTCTTGTTCTACTTTCTTTCCCACTTATACCCTTGGACAAGAAACTATTTCTTTTGCAAGGTATATTCCGGCAACGTTTTTGCCTATGTCGTGAGACATGTACCCAACTAATTCTTTAGGTACGGTACACTACAAAGATTTATCCATTTTAGGTTTGATCACATCGAAACACTAAATTGCGGAAACGACAATCCAGGCTAAAAGCCATGCCATCACTCATATGGTATTGTCTCCATGGATTTAAATGGTTTCCCTATTATCTAACGTGAATGTTATGTTTCTACCATATGACTCCAATGATCACAATAATTCGATAAGAGATTTATTTACCACACACTATCCGATAGGGTGCGATTACGACGTCCTAACATACCATAACACTATGGTGTTCCATGCGACGTAATTTGTGGAACTCTTCTCACAAGTCTTCCAATGATATGCCAACATTATAACTCAAATCTTTATTTCCTCGATCTGTATCGCAGGAATTTGATTTTCTTGTTAAATTTATTTCCTACTTCATTCTGAACTTGTTTGATCGAATCAAAATTTCCAGATTAACATTCCCTAAGTGGATATCCATATATCTACTCGGAATATTCATGAAGTCTATGAAATAAAGAGTTCCACTATACGTTAAAGTACTTCATTGATTCACATACACCCATATGCATGATTCTCAACAAGTTATACTCAAAACGTTCAGTGAAGTTTACGAAATAAAGGTCTCCACTACACGTTAATTAGTTCATTGATCCACATACATCTATATGCATGATTATCAATAAGTCATATGACCGCTTTCCGAAAACGGTGTCTTAGTTATCTTGCAAGTGTTAAAAGATCAAATCTAAAGACTTGTAGATCCATCCATATGGAGCTTGTTCATTGACTATAACATTGACATGACTTAAACGGTAGTGCCACACGAATGTGGTGTCTTTATTAAGTTTGTATCCTTTGGCATTAATATTATGAATGTGGGAGCTTCTACCATCTAAATTCAAATCGGCTTATGATCATTACTTCATAAATATAGGACAACGATTTTGTCACTAACATATATGAACAATTGTCTTGCTAGAGAAGACATACTTATAACGATCATACTAACAGACGATCATAAAAGAATTTATTCAAATGGTAGATCTAGAGGGAGAGTGTCTATGGCCATCACAACATTTTGTCTGCCATCATCAACACACATTGTCGCCTCATCCTTCCAAGCTACTCAAGCAGTAAATCTGGTTTTCATAAAACATGACTAGTATCAAAAACTTAGTCACTACTGCGAGTACTTGCTTAGGTAAAACATTCATAACGTGTATATCATATATACACCATCATCATCGATGACTTCCCGGCGATCTGTTTCATCTTCTTGATTCTTCCAACACAATCAAGAACCATGAAGGTGAACGATTCCCCTTGCATGACATAGTGTATGACAAAGCATTTGCATCTGGCAACGTTGGCTGTCATCCAGTGATCGAGCTGAGCGAGGCGTCTCAATGTCATCAAGTATGACCAATGTCATCGAGTATGACCAGTGTCATCAAGTATGACTGCCACGTGCTCCTTCAATGCGTGTATTCTCTTCCATCTTGGTTGAGAAGAAAAACAGTCAATGTACTGATAAACTTCATCAACCCAACTTTAGGTGTATCCTGAGTTTAGCGATCATCTCATATGTTCGCGATCTAACAACTCGCACCCACCGTTAATTCTCTATGGCAGAGATCATAGCATACACTGGACTATGATGATATTATCCGCACAAAAACTTGATAATCCAAATTATCCTTTTGTTAGCGGAATCTCCGGGTTTATCTCCTAGCGGGTATTGTATCACAAAGAGCTAATGGTTTAAACAAGGAGTATCCTCAAGCTAAAGTATAAAACTATGAAGTTTGGACCCAACCTTTTAAGTTTCTCAATCGCAGTATTGCGTCTAATTTTTAAAGAAGGCTATTACATTGGTTAATATCTACAAAGGTTTTGCAAAACATAAAGACTTTGTTCATTATAAAATAGGGTTCAAGTTTTAATAAAATAAAACTACCAGAACTCCCACTCAAAACGAATATCCCTCTAATCGTTTTAGTGATTACACGACCCTCATCCATTATGCAACCCCTCATCATCAGAGCCGGCAACATAACTTCAAAGGTAGACATCGAAATGTCAATCACAACAACTTTTGTGACTCATGCTCGACCTTTCGGTCTCCGTGTTCCGAGGCCATGTCTGTACATGCTAGGCTCGCCATAATAACCTTCAACGTATACGCTTGTGCAACATGGCTTACACCCACTGTATGCGAACGACGATATGTCTGACACCCGATCGTCACGGCCTGCCTCATAACGTAGAACTTTCTTGGTGGTGCACGTCGAAGGGAGAACACTAATGGTATTTTGGAGGGATCATCTTATATTACTACCGCCGTGTGACTAATATATAACTATATATATACACACAATATAAGATGCACACAAAACATCAATATGTAATGCGATGTGACATGGTCCTTGCGCCGATGGTCTCCTTCGCGCCCACAGTTTATAAACAATTTAATAAACCTACCTTGACCATATCACATTGCCCCTGCAAAATAAAGTTAGACGCGTTCTACTTTATCTTTTGCATATTTTACGTGGCTTGGGGCTGTCGTAAATAGAACCGCTTCATACCTACGAACCTATGACCACAACAACGATCAAATAATTGCATATTTATTCATCCCTTTCGGGCCCTCCATTGAAAATGCAAAGCCAACTAAAGACAGAGAGACAGACACCCGCCAGCCACATATACGGTACCAGCCGTATGTCAGTAGTGGAACCAGTCTCGCGTAAGTGTACGCGTAAAGTCGGTCCGGGCCGCTTCATCAACTCAATGCTACCGACATTGCAAGTGCACGCGAGAGGGTAGCAAATAAAAGAACGATGTCCCCGTGATAAACACGGGTTCTAAAAGCGTACAGCTATATCTACGCATAGATCGGCTCTGATACCACAGAAGGGGATCGCAGGCAGAAAACAAAAAATTTCCTAACAGCGATAACCTTAAACTAGCCAGAATCTATACTATGCAGATATAGTAATACGGAGGAGATCGGTATACATACCCTTGTAGACCGAAAGCGGGGATTACGCTCCCGCACAAGCGTTGTCGATGAAGCCGACGAAGCCGACCTCGAGGTCGTGTAGAGGAAGAAGACCTCCAGCACCACTAGCGTGGCACCTCGCAGGGCGTTACACACGTACGGTGAAGCCGACGAACTCCGGGCTCCGATCCAGGGACGAAGCAGCGGAAGACTGGGACCGGAAGACCAGCAGCATGGCGGTGTGCGTATGGTGGAGAGAACTCCTCCTTGGCGCAACTCCAACAAGGGAATCACGTTATTCAAGGAGGAAAAGAGAGAGAGAAATTGGTGTGTTTAAAAAGCCAGAGGTGCATATAAAGGGGCAAGAGGGCTGCCAACCTTGCCAGCCGGGCGGTGTGGGACTAATCCCACACCAGCCTGGCCGGCCTCCTTGGTGCGCCGGCCTAGGTGGGCCCCATGTGGCCCACCTAGGGCTGGCCGAACTCCCCTCCCTCTCTTGGGGGGAACCTTCCCCCCCCCCCCCCCCCCCCCCCCCCCTCATGGGCCCTCTTTGCATGAGAAGGCCCATTTAGGGTATTTTGCCTTTAAAAATTCAGGAAAAAATAAATAAAAATATATTTAACTATTAATTACATTAATTAATATTAAATACATATTACATAATTTATTCCGGCTCCGAAAACTATTTCGTCGCTGCCCGATCTCCATCGGATCTTTCCCGGGACGCTCCCGGTGCACTCTCTTCTAATTTCTCTTCCGGTAAACTTGTCGACTCCCCTTAAGTGTGTTACCCTAGCGGTTCGAGATCTCGCCAGACATGATCGAGACACTTCTCCGATCAATGACTAATTCGTGGACCCTAGATACCCAGAATTAATCCCTGTGAGATAACGAATAACTTTGTCGTTCGAACCTGGACGTCGAGTCTTAAACCTTTTGCCATGGCGATACTTAGCGTGTCCGAGACTCGTTCATAGATATCATGATACCTAGCTTGATCTCGTTACCGACATCGCTATCTTCTACTCGTCCATGATATTATATCCTGGTGACCTAGTCACATGCTTGCAAGCTCATTTGACATAATCTCACCGAGTGGGCCCTAGAGTATCTATCCTGCTATGCGGACTGGCAAATCCCGCTCTTGATCCCTCGTCTCAACATACTCCTTTCCGATACCCGAGAGGGACACCTTTATTGTGACACTATTAAGATATGACGTTTGATGCAATCAAAGTATCTTTCAGGAATAGCAATAAGAGTTGATCTCACAGTCAAAGGCGTAATGACTACGTCCTACAAATATTGGGTATGTCCATCACGTCATTCTCCTAATGACATGACTCCATTGTCAACTGACATCAATGTCATATGATCGGGAAACCTCGATCATCAATTGCCCAATGAACTAGTTAGATAGAGGCTACTAGGGACCTGGTTGTTTATCTACCACACGTGTATTAATGTTTCCGCTTAATACAGTTATAGCATGGTATAAAACATATAATGAACAATTGAGATATGACGAATAAAATATCTTTATTAAGTGCCTCTAGGGCATATCTCCTTCAGTATCGTATGAATAAAAAATGAAATTATAGAGGAACATTGTATTTTATTGGTGATCAATATACTGTCTGTCTGATACAAACTTGGCTGAATGCAGCCTTTATTTATGAGTAAGATATATGGGCCGAGATGACAGTCTACTAGGCATAAAAGCGATGCAGGTGTGCTGCGTTCCATGGGTTGTGGGAAAGCTCCCCTGACTCAGCGTGCTTTAGTCGATAGGCACCGTTGCCTATGACTTCTGTTATGATAAAAGGTCCTTCCCAAGGTGATGCGAGCTTGTGGACCTTCTTTTGCTTCAGTCGAATTACCAGGTCGCCTACCGTGAAGGATCGTGGTCGCAGGCGGCGACTTTGGTAGTTTCGCAGGCTTTGCTGATATACTGTTGTTCTGGCGAGGGTGATGTCACGTGCTTCGTCCAAGGTGCCGATGTCGTCTTCGAGTGCTGCATCGGAGTCTTGCTCGTCGTAGATGACCACCCGAGGTGCGTCGAACTTCAGGTCATATGGCATGACTGCTTCCGCTCCGTGCGCAGGGAAGAAAGGTGTGTATTGCGTGGACCTATTAGGAGTCGTGCGCAAGCTCCAAAGTACGGCGGGTAACTCCTCGGCCTAGGCGCCTGCTGCACGCTTGAGTGGTACCAAGATTCTTTTCTTCAAGCCGCTGCAAACTAAGCCATTGGCTTTCTCGACTTGCCCGTTGGACTGCGGATGCGCGACCGAGGCGTACTTGAGTTTGATTCCTTGGTCTTTGCAGAAATCGCGGAACTCTTCGGCCGTGAAGTTGGTCCCGTTGTCGGTGATTATGCTGTTGGGCACTCCGAAGCGGAAGATGATGGACTTGATGAAATCGACTACCGATGTTGCCGTAGCGTTTGTGACGGGCACTGCCTCGATCCACTTGGTGAACTTCTCGACTGCAACTAGGAGGAAAGTGTGACCCCGTCGTGATGACTTCTTTATAGGCCCAACCATGTCGAGTCCCCACTGAGCGAAGGGCCAGGCCAATGGAATGGTCTTGAGTTCGGATGCTGGGGCGTGTGGCTTAGTCGCATACTTCTGGCAGTCGAGGCACGTCTCTACTACGTCCTCTGCGTCTTACATAGTCGTGGGCCAGTAGAAACCGGCTCGCAAGGCCTTGGCTACGAGTGCTCTGCTGCTCGCGTGGTGTCCACAAGTCCCCGCATGGATGTCCACCAAGAGTATTGATCTTCTAGCCTCGGGTGCGATGCATCGCTGCAAGACTCCCGAGATGCTTCGTTTGTACAGCTCCTTGTTGATCACCGTGAAGGCCTTGGAACGCCGAGCGACTCACTTTGCTTCAACTGGATCTGAAGGTACCTCCTGGCAAAGGAGTGTAACATCCAGGATTTTTCAAGATTTTGAAAAATAAGAAAAATTAAAAACTTTTTGAAAAACTATATGTATGTTGATTTGAAAAGAAAATTCATGCATGCATTCATCATCATATAGCTTTGTTTGCATTTGGATATTTCAAAAGTTGGAATATTATTTCCACTTGAAAACATATTTTAGAAAATAATCGTGAAGACGCAATTTATGCTCTATATAATATTTTGATGATGTTATCTGTTCCATTTTAAAATTTGTTTTGTTTCAATTATATTTATCTGAAACATAAGTTTCAAATATGATAGTTTCAAAATTTGTATATTGGGATTTTATTAAATTTTATTTAGGCACAAATATATTTATTAAAGACCCATTTTCAAGTTTGACAAAAGAGTCAAATTTGCATTTAATCAAATATTCAAAATTTTATTTTTGAAAAATGTTCAAAACATTCCCACAAATGTTTTAAAAAGATAGATATGATTTTTACAAATTTATAGAAATTTATTTGACTCATTTTGGACCTCCAAATCAAAAGTTATAAAAGAAAAAAAAAGAAAACAGAAAAAGGAAATAGAAAATACCTGTGACGTCATCTATGACGTCATCATGACATCAGCGTATCTTCAACCTCCGGAAGAGATTTTCCCGTCGAGGAGTTCGATCCGATCACGCCCCAAATCCGAGCCTTGCTCTCCACGAAATCCGCTCTCGTGCAGCTCTATAAATATCCCCCGACCTCCTCGTGTTTTCCCCTCTCTTCCCTCTTCGATTTGAGCCGCCAGGCCGCCGATTTCGCTCACCGGAGTTCATCGCCTCCGCCGCCGTTTTTCTTCGTTCTCCGGCGAGGTGAGCACTTCTCCAGCCCGAGACCGTGCCAGTACTTTTTCCCACGCCCGTGCGGATCTCCCAGACACCTTATTGCTTCTTCTATGCAGCCTTTCGATGAATCCGAGCACGAACCGAAGCTCACTGCCGTCGCCGCCAATCCATCGATTCCGGCGAGGTAAGGCCACGCCCGAGCTCGAGAACCCTCTCTTTATCCTCCCCACGCCGTGGCGCAACTCGCTGACTACCTCCCTGTCTTCAATCGTGACCAAACCGAGCAGGGCGAGCACTACCCGAAGGTCGCCGGCGCCGCTGCATCTACGTCCACGCCTCCACGACGCTCTGGGACGCGCGGCTCGACGCCAACATCACCAGCGCCTCCGACGTGGACATCCTCGCCTCATCCTCGTCCTCGCGTGTTCGGGGAGCCGCCGGAACATCGTCGCCGTCAACGCCCGAGTCCGCGCCGTCGTCGTCCTCCAGTCCGGCGACCGGAGCGCCACCAAGGTTAGGTCAAACCCCTGCGAGCCGTCCGATCTAGATCCAATGGATTAGATTAGATCTACTATATTTACTTTTTCCGAATCGGTACCATCCAATCAGGATTTGCCACGTCGACCCCCAGTCAGCAAGCACAGTCAGCGCCAGCGCGGAAAAGGATTTTCTTATTTAGATTAAATCGGCAGTTTTGCAGAAAAGCCCTCGCATCTTAGATCTATCACTACATTTTATTGGCTTGTCCAAAAATTGCAAACTTTATATTTTTGGAAAGCTTAGGACTAGTAGAAACTTTTGGCATCATTACTTTTATGTTTTGTCGAATTAAAATTTGATGAAATTCAAAAGTGGCATAAATTGATCAAACTCTTTTGCTATAAATTTGAATGTCTAAAGTACTGGCCAACATGTTTCGAGTCTGCAACCAACATGTTTTCGCCTGTGGCAACATGAAGATGATGGAGACTCACTGCTATTTACTTCCGTTGTTATTTCTTTCAAAGCTAGCTTTAGGCTATGCAAATTGTATCGAATATTTTGTGTCTGGATCATCGATGTAATAAATTTGATACTTTGTTGTGATATTACATCGTAAACTGTGTGTGCAAATGAATCGATCCAGGGATTTGCACTATACACAGGGACTTGCCAATTTTTAAGTGCAGGTCCGCTACAGATGGTATCAGAGCACTGTGTTGCCTGTAGGTTCGAAACCCCTAAGTTTGGATAGAAATAGGTTTGACCATAGGATTGAAAATCTATTTTCATTCAGTTTTCTAAAAACAAAACTTTTCATTTTATCTTCCTCGTACTCTCATCTTCTATCAACCTTCTAAAGATATCTTACCTTATTCTAGATGACCATGTTCTTAAGTTTGATTCTGCTGCTTCATATGCAATTTTACGAGTCAACATGAAGCACTACATGCATGGAAGACCATTGAAGAAACCAGATTCAGGAAACACTTAGAAGATTTTCAAGAAAGTTGAAGAAGTACTGGGAGCATTCAAGAAGAAGATAGAATAGACCACCATTAATTAGAACAACGATATCGTGTTAGTGTATTGATCATATCAACTTAGGTTATGTGACAATACTAGATTGTTTATTTGTGTTTGAACCATGTTGCTTGATGTTTGTTAGAGTTTGTTTGTAAGATGATTTTCCTTATTCTGCTGTGTTTGGGTTGGATTCTTCCTTAGTCTCTTTCTAATCTCTACTCATCCATGATTAAGCCACCCTATCCTAAAGAGCAGCAAGTCCATCAAGAAGTGACGATATGCATGTGAAATTCAAGTTACATGAGCTAATGCATCATAGAAGCTTACTACCCAGAAGAAGGATATATGAAGAAGTTGCAACTATTCAACTGGAGGTGCAAAGAGCTTACACAACCCCAATAGTTTGAGAAACGATAGTTTAGCTCAAGTCGTCTTACATACTAGAAACTCTCTGTCGGACAAGTGAGGTGACCTAGTGTTATCATACGAGATTTACCAATCTAAGTACAAGGTAATGATTGAGTACAACATGGATTGGCCCCCATGATGAATACTCACATTATTCACTCTTGCTATGAGGAATGGTAAATCTGAGTGACATACCTATAGGAGAGACGACGATGTTTATCCTAAACCATAGAATGGTAAGTATATACAACCCTATGTGAGGTGCCGAAATGTATTAGATTACAGTGAGGATAACCACAAGCAAAGTTTTGGAGTTACCCTACAATCGAAGATTTGTCTACTATGAGAGTTAGGTTAGTTGCTTGGAAGCTGGAAGCTGTGAAGATGAAGCACATGGAGAACATCAAGTGATTGGAATTTAGAGGTCATCGTGAAATCCTCATAGCTTGACTTTCAGATTGACCCAGGAGTGACCCTTCAATATCAAAAGCAATTCAAGAGGTTTCTGATGTCATACAACCCTACCATGATGGAAAAGTTCGACTCAAGGATTGAAGAAAAGATTTCAGACTAGCGCAAAAGTTTCTTTTAAGGGTGGTAGCCCACCGAGATAATTTGATCCAAGTTGTCCGAACCCATCTTTCTTTCTAGCCTCTCCGAATCTCGGGGACGAGATTCCTTTTAAGGGTGGTAGTCTATAACATCCAGGATTTTTCAAGATTTTGAAAAATAAGAAAAATTAAAAACTTTTTGAAAAACTATATGTATGTTGATTTGAAAAGAAAATTCATGCATGCATTCATCATCATATAGCTTTGTTTGCATTTGGATATTTCAAAAGTTGGAATATTATTTCCACTTGAAAACATATTTTAGAAAATAATCGTGAAGACGCAATTTATGCTCTATATAATATTTTGATGATGTTATCTGTTCCATTTTAAAATTTGTTTTGTTTTAATTATATTTATCTGAAACATAAGTTTCAAATATGATAGTTTAAAAATTTGTATATTGGGATTTTATTAAATTTTATTTAGGCACAAATATATTTATTAAAGACCCATTTTCAAGTTTGACAAAAGAGTCAAATTTGCATTTAATCAAATAGTCAAAATTTTATTTTTGAAAAATGTTCAAAACATTCCCACAAATGTTTTAAAAAGATAGATATGATTTTTACAAATTTATAGAAATTTATTTGACTCATTTTGGACCTCCAAATCAAAAGTTATAAAAGAAAAAAAAAGAAAACAGAAAAAGGAAATAGAAAATACCTGTGACGTCATCTATGACGTCATCATGACGTCAGCGTATCTTCAACCTCCGGAAGAGATTTTCCCGTCGAGGAGTTCGATCCAATCACGCCCCAAATCCGAGCCTTGCTCTCCACGAAATCCGCTCTCGTGCAGCTCTATAAATATCCCCCGACCTCCTCGTGTTTTCCCCTCTCTTCCCTCTTCGATTTGAGCCGCCAGGCCGCCGATTTCGCTCACCGGAGTTCATCGCCTCCGCCGCCGTTTTTCTTCGTTCTCCGGCGAGGTGAGCACTTCTCCAGCCCGAGACCGTGCCAGTACTTTTTCCCACGCCCGTGCGGATCTCCCAGACACCTTATTGCTTCTTCTATGCAGCCTTTCGATGAATCCGAGCACGAACCGAAGCTCACTGCCGTCGCCGCCAATCCATCGATTCCGGCGAGGTAAGGCCACGCCCGAGCTCGAGAACCCTCTCTTTATCCTCCCCACGCCGTGGCGCAACTCGCTGACTACCTCCATGTCTTCAATCGTGACCAAACCGAGCAGGGCGAGCACTACCCGAAGGTCGCCGGCGCCGCTGCATCTACGTCCACGCCTCCACGACGCTCTGGGACGCGCGGCTCGACGCCAACATCACCAGCGCCTCCGCCGTGGACATCCTCGCCTCGTCCTCGTCCTCGCGTGTTCGGGGAGCCGCCGGAACATCGTCGCCGTCAACGCCCGAGTCCGCGCCGTCGTCGTCCTCCAGTCCGGCGACCGGAGCGCCACCAAGGTTAGGTCAAACCCCTGCGAGCCGTCCGATCTAGATCCAATGGATTAGATTAGATCTACTATATTTACTTTTTCCGAATCGGTACCATCCAATCAGGATTTGCCACGTCGACCCCCAGTCAGCAAGCACAGTCAGCGCCAGCGCGGAAAAGGATTTTCTTATTTAGATTAAATTGGCAGTTTTGCAGAAAAGCCCTCGCATCTTAGATCTATCACTACTTTTTATTGGCTTGTCCAAAAATTGCAAACTTTATATTTTTGGAAAGCTTAGGACTAGTAGAAACTTTTGGCATCATTACTTTTATGTTTTGTCGAATTAAAATTTGATGAAATTCAAAAGTGGCATAAAATTGATCAAACTCTTTTGCTATAAATTTGAATGTCTAAAGTACTGGCCATAGGAATACTCAAATAAGTTTTGTAGAATAATTTTCTATGGTTTTGTAATTAATATTGATTAAATGCTTTTTAGGTGATATTTTAATAATTAAAATTGATTAAAATTATTTTTCTTCATTTATTAGAATAATAAGATGACTTAGTCATATTTTGATCACCTTAGCTACAAAAGTACTTAGAAATATTTTGCCCCTTCAAGTAAAACAATTTTCTTACTTAGAAAATATTTGATAAATATTTGACAACACTTTTCCTTAGAAAAATTTCAACATCTTAAAAATGCTAAATCTTTTCCTTAGAGAATTTTAGCATCTAGAAAACTTAGTTGTTTTATTTTGATAAGTGTTGTACTTAGAAATTTTGCACTGCATGCACAACATATTTATTAGTTATTGTTTTTCTCTAAGTTAGGATTATTTTCGACATAGTGTTTTTGAAAAATGTTATGCACTTAGAAACACTTAGAAAATAAAAAGTTCTTCATCCCATGATTGTCATACTTGGGATTCTCAACACGAAGACTAGAAGGCCAATGAAGACTTAGCCAAGAAACTCCGAATGCATCTCCAAGAAGCAAAAAACACTTAGAAGAAAATCAAGAGGAACTTCAAGAAGACCAACCCCTTTATTTCTCTAAGTCTTTCTCTCTTCTTTTCTTTTTCTCTTAGACTTCGTGGTGGCTAAGTTATATCCAAGACCAGCCCTGGTGATATCAAAATCATCAAGTCCGAAGAATCATCAAGTCCGAAGAATCATCAAGTCTGAAGAATCATCAAGTCTGAAGAAACATCAAGCCTACAAAATTTCAATGAAGACATCACATCAAGGAGAAAGTTACAAAGACCTGGAGATGGTCCTCGGAAGACCAACTAAATCTTTCTCTATCTTTTTCTGCCTTCCTATCCCTCTTTCACTTTGGTCATAAACCCCTTTTTGATCATGATATTGCCACCTTTGAAGTATGTTGGATCCTAGCGGCATAGTGAGATGAAGTGGCCCGGAGACTAACCTTACATGTCCACGTACATGAGACCTGTTCCACAATTATAAGTGGCTGGCCGGGTGTCTGTCTCTCTCACTATAGTGAATATCCAATTTACAAAGAGTTGTTAATAATTGTTGATCACCTTGAAGAATAGACTTAGTATTTTCTCTAAGAATTTATGCGCATCATGACCAAGTCCTTAGAGTGCTAATGGAAGATGAAGAAAACTACAAAGGAGTTGAAGAATTCAAGATCAAACATGTTGAAGACTTGGAGTAGCCTTACAACTTAATCAAGTTGATTTATAGCAAGTTATTTTTATGACCTTGGTCCTTAGTCATTTTTGACTAAACATACTTGCCTTGCATTAACTTAGAATATTTTCATGGCATCACATGCATCTCTAGTCCTTAGGAATATTTTGCATATCATGCATGTCATATTTTTCTAAGTGTTGCATTTATGCTTGTATGTTTATTTGTCGCTTGTTTGACTTGTTAGAAATTTCGGAGAGAAACGAAGGCTTTTGCAACTGCTACTCCTGCTCTCCCTGTTGCCAAGGCAAGTGGCACACCTCATAAATTCCTAAGTATTTTTATATGCATGAGTAGAATTATTTTTCCTAAGCATGTGTAGGACTTAGTAGATTTGCTATGCAAGACTTGTTTAGAATCCCCTACTCCTTTGTGTCTAGGAACCTATATAATGACTTAGTAGAATTGTTGATGCTATGCAAAAGTGTTTTATGGAAAGGCTTAAATTCTACTAAGTTAATGTACCACCTGGGTGGAATTGGTTTTGAATGGTTTATGTTTAGTGCTGTTCCTTAGGGGTGACCTCTAAGGGATAGTCACTTGTGGATGGCCACCCAGGGTATTAAGGGACCAATGTTTTCTCCAAGTGAAGATTGCTTCCAGTGCAGCCATTAGTCAATGGGCTCTGGCTAGATGGATTAAGTTGCATGGACTCATCCCGACTTGACAGGTGGTGGTAGTTGGTTAGTTGGGAGCGCGTCAAGTCAGTATGGGATGGTGAAAGTGCTTCTGAAAAGTCTCGTCTCAACTCTCTCCTTTTCCTTAGCACAAATTGTGTGCTTGAGGATAGTTTGGGTTTGTTGGGTCTAATGGTGAAAGTGCACAACCTCTGCAGAGTGTAAAACTAAGTACTTAGCCGTGTCCCCGGTTACGGACAATTTGAGCAGCTGATCAAGGATTCAACGGAGGCTCCCAACATTCCAACTTCTTAAGTTAAAACTTGATGGGTGAACAAGGGTAGAAAAGACTATGGTTTTCATGCCATAATGTCTTATTATTTGATGAAAATGTTTTACAAAGAGTTAGGCAAAACTGGCTTTATGCAAAATAGCCTTGAACTCCACCAGCCAAATATGCATATAGGCTATAGAGTTATTCCATTAAGTGTCCACCATAGTGTCACTTGCCAGATCCATTTTTAATGGAATCTAACCCACTCTGTTGCAAAATTTTATTTGTTACAGGATATTCAGATGACGAGTGAAGTTACGTTAAGGATTTCGAGTCTGCAACCAACATGTTTTCGCCTGTGGCAACATGAAGATGATGGAGACTCACTGCTATTTACTTCCGTTGTTATTTCTTTCAAAGCTAGCTTTAGGCTATGCAAATTGTATCGAATATTTTGTTAAGTCTGGATCATCGATGTAATAAATTTGATACTTTGTTGTGATATTACATCGTAAACTATGTGTGCAAATGAATCGATCCAGGGATTTGCACTATACACAGGGACTTGCCAATTTTTAAGTGCAGGTCCGCTACAAGGAGGTAGGCTACGAAAGGCTTCATCCAGGAGGGCTCTATGAGGAAAACTTCGACTGGGGGAGTTGTGGCCAGTGCGTTGCCGGGCTGCTGCTCAGCCGGGGTTTTGACATCTTGGTCAGTTGAAGAATCGACTTCAGCTGCAGTTGCGGCTGGCTTTTTATCTTGACTGATCTTTCCTTGATACGCTTGAGGAAAACGCCAGGCGGGATCGGTTCTTTCTTTGATCCGATGTTGGCTAAGATGTCTGCCTCCTCATTGCTTTCTCGACAAACGTGTCGTAGTTCGGAGCCATCGAAACTGCCCTCCATGATGTTGTACATGTCGCGATACGCCGTCATGTTATCTGTGTTGGCGTCACACTCCTTCATTGTTTGCTGTACCACGAGATTTGAGTCACCGTATATCATTAGTCGAGTTGCTCCGCAAGCCTTTGCCATGCGCATACCCTGCAGCAGTGCCTCGTACTCAGCCTCGTTGTTCGAAGCTCTCTTGAAATCCATCTGTAGCACATAGCGTATCTTGTCGCCTTTGGGTGATGTGAGGATGACGCCGGCTCTCGCCCCGTCGTGTCTCTTGGACCCGTCAAAATACATTGTCCAGTAGTTGGACAAGTTAGGGACGTGCGGGAGCTGTGCTTCGATCCACTCAGTCGTGAAGTCTGGGAGGACCTGAGCCTTGATGACCTTCGGGTGCCTGTAAGTGATGTCTCTGGGTCCAAGCTCGATGCTCCACTTGGCTACTCGCCCGGTTGCCATGGAGTTGTTGAGGATATCGGCCAGTGGGGCGCTGCTCACCACCGCTATAGGGTGCTCTGTGAAGTAGTGCATGACCTTGCGACTTGCCATGAACACGCCATACGCGAGCTTCTGATAGTGCGGGTACCGCTCTTTAGAAGGGGAGAGTACCTCGCTGAGGTAATAAATAGGTCGCTGTACGGGCTGTGTTTTTCCTTCTTCGGGTCTCTCGACCACGAGTACCGAGCTAACCACCCTGTTGGTGGCTGCTATGTATAGGTACAGAATCTCGTTCTCTCGAGGCGCCACGAGTATAGGTGGATTAGTAAGCACGCGCTTTAGTTCGGCGAAAGTTGTCTGTGCTTCGACCATCCACTCGAACTTGTCTATTTTCTTCGTCAGCT
The DNA here is from genome assembly GCA_026929855.1 of Poa annua. Lineage (NCBI taxonomy): Eukaryota > Viridiplantae > Streptophyta > Magnoliopsida > Poales > Poaceae > Poa > Poa annua. Next base: position 63,463,067 of record CM049434.1, read on the forward strand.
GATAGAAGGGCAGAGCCTTCTCGCCCATTCGACTAATGAATCTGCTTAGCGCTGCTACTCTTCCTGCTAATCCTTGGACTTCTCGAAGTTTTGTCGGCTCAGGCATCTGCAAGATCGCCTGGATTTTCTCCGGGTTAGCTTCGATGCCCCTGGCGGACACGAGGTAACCCAATATTTGCCCTGATGGCAAACCAAACACGCACTTGGTAAGGTTAAGCTTGATCCGGTACTTGTTGAGTGCGAGGAAAGTCTCGCGTAAATCATCGATTAGTGTACCCACTTTGCGAGTCTTCACGACGATGTCGTCGATGTAGACTTGAATGTTCCTGCCGATCTGGTCCTTCAAGCAGTTCTGCATCATACGCTGGTAAGTCGCACCCGCGTTGTTCAGCCCAAAGGTCATCTTTGTATAGCAATATACACCGTGAGGGGTGATGAACGTGGTTTTCTCCTCGTCTTCTTTTTTCATCTGAATCTGCTGGTATCCCGAGTATGCATCAAGGAACGAGAGGCGCTCGTGTCCTGCAGTCAAATCTACTATCTGATCTATCCGCGGCAGTGGAAAGTGATCTTTGGGGCAACACTTGTTGAGTGACGTGAAGTCAAGGCACATGCGAGCCTTCTTGACCCCCTTCTTTGGCACGAGTACTGGGTTTGCGACCCAGTCAGACTTCTTAAGCTCTCGAATGAACTTAGCATCTAACAACCTGTCGACCTCTCTCCTGACTGCCAATCGCTTTGGCTCGGATAACCGTCGCATTGTCTGTTTTACCGGCTTCGTGCCTGGATAAATTTGTAAGGCGTGCTCGGCGAGTTCCCTGGGTACACCTGGCATATCAGTGGGATTCCAGGCAAAAATCTCCCAGTGCTCACGGAGTAACTCGACGAGCGCGCCTTCCTATGCTTCAGTTAAACTTGATGACACGAGGACCGTCTTGTTCACGTCCGTCGGATGCACCTGATGTGACGTCGTGTCGTTCTTCGCACTAAAAGAATTTTTGAGTGCGGGTTTCTTGCTTTCGGGGAACAAGGTGCGGTCGTTGTCCAGAGCTATTTCTGCAAGCTGTTCTTGAGCGCCGAAAGTTTCGGATATCTTGCTGAACTCTTTGTCACAATTATTTGACTTGCGGAATTCGCCACGGACTGTTATGATTCCCTTGGGTCTGGGCAGTTTGAGCATTAGGTACGCATAATGTGGTACTGCCACAAATCGTGCAAACGCCGGACGCCCGAAGATGACGTGGTACCGAGATCTCCAGTCGACGACCTCGAACTCGATATTCTCTTTCCTGAAGTGATCTGCCTCACCAAAAACGACCTCGATTAATATTGTACCCAAAGGATATACTGCTTTGCCCGACACTATGCCGTGGAAGGTGTTATCTGATGGTTTCAAGTTGGTGATATATAGGTTCATGTTACGCAACGTGTCTGCGAAGATGATGTTAATGCCACTGCCTTCGTACATGAAGACCTTGCTCATCATGAATCCTCCGACTAGAGCGTGTAGGACCAGAGGAGCATGTCCCGGCTGCGGTACTCGCGGAGGGTGGTCCTCACGAGTGAAACTGATGAGTGTTTCTGACCCCTTGAGGTACTCTGGGGCGGCAGGTGGTACCATGGTGGCTAAGTGAACCTGTCGACTGATCAATTTCTAGCACCGATTCGAAGGGCGTCCCTTCTGTATCATGTACATGGACCGTCTAGTTTGTGGGTACTGATCTTGTGCCGCAGCTGAATCCTCTTGTCGCTGGTTTAGCTGGATTGCTCCTGCGATGTGCCCTGCTGGCGGTGGATGTGGTCCCTCGGGTGCTGGCAGACCGAGTGGTAGGCATGCGTTTCTGCGCAACTCGGCTTGGATTGCTATGAAATCACGGCAATCCTTAAGAAGGTGAGTTGCTGTTAGTTTGTCGTTGTCTCCCCTGAATAAATGTATCTTGCATGGGTCGTTGAGTTGTTCAGCCGAGGTTCGATATGGACCTGTAGCACCCCCGAGAGCCAAGCTAGACAAATCTAAGACCTTAATCTGAGATAAGCCTAACATACATCTCGAAAGCCAACAGTTGAAATCGGTAGCACAACAAAGACCCTACAACATAAGAAGCAATATATTAAGCTCTTAACAGAGCGAAGAAGCAAATAACACCAAATAAGGTCACTGACCTGTCAATCACCAATACAACGGAAGGCAAATTATGCTATTAGACATAGCAAGATTAGCAAAAGGCCTAAGAGGCCAAAGCATAACGGCGACGTCCAAGTCCAAAGATTCCAGGCTGCCGTCTGGGAACCCCAACCTACTCGTCGATGTCGATGTCCACAAAACACACCTGTCCAAATAATTGCGCAAGGTTGAGTACGAGAGGTACTCAACAAGACTTATTTAACCTATTATATATCTGCTCGTTCAGAGAGTATTAATGAATGTCTTTTGCATAAAGCCAGTTTTGTTTTTAATCGAGGGAGAAGAGAATCTCGCATCAGTAGACTTTTAAAAAGGGATAAGAGAGTGAAACACTAGCTTCATTCACCATCTTCAGTCTACACCAGATCATCATGAGTTGTACCACCCACCAAAATCACCCCCTCGCTCAACCCGAGGAAGCAATCCTCCCTTAGTTGGCAAGTTTTATATTTAGATTATAGTTGTCTATGATCATCAGACATAAGGTACCAAGTCGTCCATAACCGTGGACACGGCTTTCCGAAAGATTTACCCTGCAGGGGGTGTAACTACCCACACACGCCAACCAACCGATGCGCCAACGTTTTAGCACTCTTCCGGGGAGTGCCGGCAGAAGGGTTGGCCACGACCTTTCCCAAGCTTCGCCTATCTCCATGAGCCACAGCAGTAGGTCAGACCGCCATCTCAGCGATCCCTAGTGCGGGTTGCCAGGGTCAAGATCAGAGCGTCACACTCTCCTGACCCGAGCCCTAATTTTCCTCAACTCATTTTACCGCACACGCAAATGGAACACTCGAACTAGTGGCTTAACGTAGTAGGCTAGGCAAGTTGGGATCGAGGGGTTTCCGAGCCCTGTGTGGATGCACGAATAGTCTTGGTTCCAAAGACGAGAACTCAGTTCCTAGGTCGGCGAGAATGGAACAACCCACCACAATCCCAATGTGGCCTCCCATCCAAGCCTTTAGCATTTCAACACATCTCTGATCATTCCACGTCATCCTTCACAGCTCTGATTCATCAACCGGATGGAGCAGAGGGAAAATCTAAGCATGGCTAAGCATAGCAAACTCTAGCGATGCAACACTTAAGACACTCCATACCTCAACTCAAAACCACATTTGAATCGCATGCATAACACCAGAATCAAATACTTTGAAATCTTATATGTGCAGATAAGAGGTTATGCTTGCCTTGCTCCTTGGTAACAAGATATATAACTTTGCAAATCTTCGGCTTGACTTGATCCAGATAACGAAGAATAACCTGTCATAGATTCTGTTTGATTTGATCGCCGATGGTCCACCACTGTCCTTCGGTGTTGTTGATCTCCACTTCGAACTCGCATTCTACCTCGAAGAATAAAACACCGGAAAAGAAACGGGAAACAACATTCAACCATGGCATCGATGCAATGCGCACAATGTATGCATGACAATTTAAGGAATTTAATTTAAAGCCCTACACATGATAGCACATTTTCAATGGAGTTGGAACAAACCCCATGTTTAAATAAAAGGTAAATTGTTCTTCTATTTTTAAAATGGTTCAAAGTTGGTTAAACATGCACGATCTGGACATAATTGAATAGATCTTATTTTTCTGCAAATTTTGATATATTAATCACATTTTTCTGATTTAAAATGATTAAGTTATGAATTTCCAAAGATTAAACAATTTTAATTCAATTTAAAACATTTATGATATTAAATAAATAATATTGGACCCACATGTCAGATTCTTATTAATTACAGAAAACATTTTTTGAAAAGATTAAATTCCTGACAAGGGAACCCACCTGTCAGATATTCAACAAATTACAGAAATGATATGAATTTTCAGAAAAGAAAAGAAATAGGCCGATGACGTCGGCATGACGTCATCAATGGCGAATCCCCACCGCCGAGCACCAATTGCTCGAACCAGGAGGAATTGGAATGATTCCCCTGCGTCAATTGATAGAGGAGATCAGGGCGGACCCAATGGAGGCGGCGCCGCTCGCTTTGGGTCGCCGGAGATGCTCTGGCGAGCACATGCCGCGGCGGCCCGAGATGGAACACGGCGGCCGAGGCAAGCAGAGCTCAAGGAGGAATAAGGAAGGGTCCCGAAGGACCTTTGGCTCACTGTGGGGACGCCGGAGAGGTCGGGGGAGCGCGGGAAGGCCGGAGGCAGCCGCAAACGAGCTTGCCGGCGAAGGGCAGAGGCGGAAGAACTTGGACGAATTTGTCCGATTCCCGGCTTCCCAGCAATCTCCACAAGACGAGGAGGGAGAGGAGAACACGGCGCAGCTCCAGAGAGTCTTGCCGGACCTCGGAGTGGCCGTGGTTGACGGCGATTCGAGAGGAGGCCGGAGCTAGGGTTTCGGCCGAAAGGGGAAGAAGAAGAGTAGAAGAGGGAATGGCCTAGGGTTTCTTCCAGCGGCGGCGGAGGGATTCTTAAAGGAGGCGCGACGTTGGCGGCGCGTATCTTGGAGTAGGGCGGCGTCGGACGGCAGCGGGCGCGACACGGCGACGTCGGACGGCAGCGGGCGCGACACGGCGGCGGCGTCCTTTTGGCGAGGAAGAAGAAGAGAGAATTGCCAAAATACCACTAGTCAAAACAGAGAATGCCAAAATAACACCCAAAAAGCCGAACTTGCCAAAATACCATCATCGTTAAGGTTTTTCATGCCACAATACCACTACCGTCAATTGTCAAAGTTCTCATGTTAGTCAAACATGTCAGTTTTCTTAGAATGTCCAAATTGCCCTCAACTAGACTAGTCACAGCCAGGAAAACGAATCATCCACGATTCCTCTCTAACTTCTGGTTCCTCTTCACCTTCTCCCGAGCGACCATGGCGCAGCCGGCCGCATCGCCTCGCCGGCGGTTGCGCTCTCCCGTCTGAATCCGGCCTTCCCTCCACTTTAATCTCAGGATCCGTCCAAGCTTCTGCCCGACGACGCTCAGAGATGCGCCGTCCGCCGTGCCCAGCCCAAGATCCTGTACGTTGACACCCGGGGAGCGGGGCGGTCGAAGCTTCCGCACGGCGACGCCAGGAGATGCCCCGTCCGCCGTTCCCTGCCCAGGCTTCTGCACGCTGATGCCCGGGCCGGTCTCGTCGCGCGCAGCTCAAGCTTCTCGTCACGCGCAGCTCTGCTTGCCGACTTGGAGACGTGTACGGCGACGCTCGGCCGGAAGTCGCCCTCCGTCGCGACCTGCCCAGCCTCCACGATCGTTGCTCCGTGGCCTGGTCTCTCTGCACTATCGTGGGTATGCTCCCTGCGCTGATAGACTGTACTCATGTACTGTACTGTTTCCCATGGAAAGCTAGGTGCAAAAAATTCAGAGTTCTTTTTTTCTGTGTTTCAGTACTTACTCATGAATTGTTGTTGTAAAACGTTGCTGAAATTGTGTGTGAAGAGGTAAGGGCACAAGTGTCTTTCTATGTTGGAAGTTAGTCTCAGTTTCTGTCTAGTGGTATTTTGGCATGAAAAACTAGATTTAGTGGTATTTTGGCAAGTTCGGCTTTTTGGGTGTTATTTTGGCATTCTCGGTTTTGACTAGTGGTATTGTGGCAATTCTCTCGAAGAAGAAAGAAGAAAGAAAAGAACATTTTTCGGAAAACCCCCTATAGTTTTTAAGAAATACCGAAACCTTTGCAAACAGGCCCCTAGTTTGGAAAATAAATCTTTTGAGGGCCTTTTTGTAAGCAGAAAATTTGTAACAAAATACCAGGAGCTTTAGAATTTCACAAGGAAGCCATTGGCAACTTTGGATTTTGAAAATTTTGAAATTCTTTTAACACATTTAAAATTAGCAAGTGGTTTAGGCCACTTTAGGGTTTTCTCTTTTATTTTGAAACTCAAATTTTGTGCAACTTCAATTTAGATGCAAATGATGCTCATGATGCACAAAACAAATCCTAATTACCACTAATATAATTTGGGGCAGTTACAAATCTATCCCCCTTACAAGAATATCGTCCCGAGATTCCTAAGGTAGGAAGAGAGATAGAGGGAAGAGGGCTACTCCGGTCTTGGATGATCTTGTCGATCCCATGGCGATCTTATTTCTTGAAGAAGTTGATCCATAACTTCATGGATGATTGTAGCACTTCATCTTCCGTCGGACTGTTCTTCAATTACACCAAAGAAAAGAGGGAAATAACTCTAGAATGAGGATCTTTAAAAAGATCGAGTATCTCATGGTAAACTCAAGGGAGGAGTGTGCAAAAACAACTCTTGAGCTAACGAGCATGAAACACATCAAGATAACAGATGGAAAGGAATAAGTTTCAAGTTGGTAGACAACTGTTCCGCGAAAGCATTAGAATATGAACTTTGCACAAGGCTAAGATGGATAAATAACGAGATCTTGATACAACAAAAGGAAGAACCCTTTTCAGATTTCAGTCATTTGGCATACAAGACGCTTGCCACATGATTAAAAGTCCAGGGCCCTAAGATGACTGACAAATTCACACAACGTGTGAGTTGAAAAGAATTTCAAGTACAAGCAAAAGGAAGGAAGAACTGATCAACAAAATGTTGAAGATCACCACAGAAAGAAAATTCACATGATGGATAGGTTGTCAAAAGATAAGAGCAGGATCTGAAGGATCAATCGAGAGACATTCAGACTCTTCGAGAACATTGGAAAGGAAAACTTCTTCTTGATCTTCTGGATACCCATAACAAGCTCATGACAAACCTTCAATAGGTGATGAGGTAAAGATCGAGCTTTGGAATAAGAAAAGACCATAAGGCGGTAGCTTTTAGAATAAGCCACACAACAATCCTCATGGAGAGTGGTTGTTCCTGATGACTTCAAGGGATTAGGACGATAGGCCTTCCGGCTAATTGTGTCAACCACAACATCAGTCCTGCCGGATTTATTTTTACAAATAAACCTATGTCAAAATCCTTGTCGAACACCAACCATCGTTGCTGCTTGAGATTCAGCTCTGGTTAGTTGGGATGATAACTCAGACTCAGAATGTCCGAAAGGAAAGTTTGCAAGGAATACCACAGAGGCAAGGTGGATAGATTCTCAAGATATGGACTACCATGTCTAGCTCGAAAAGATGAGCGAGATTGCAACAACCCATGTATTAGTCAACTACATGAATCATATGCAATGAACACAATTGAGTCCTTGTTGGGAAACAATAAAGAAGATAATTAAGTTCTTCGACTTCTTCTCATTCTTGATCCAATCAGTCAGTGGCTTGGTGTGCATGTATGACTTCTTCAAGGAATGGAGGTAACAACCTATCATCCCATGAATAATCCGCACATGCATGACCGACTAGAGATGATTCCCGAGGAAACAAAGGGGACACTCTACTTGGATTCACGACGACATCTTTCAGCAAATGCACGTGAACTAGAGTAGGTTACTTCCAACATCCAGAACACATTCTTCGTGATGACACAAAGATGGTTCTCAAAAGTTTCCAACATTAATGCCAAATATTCATAATGATCCTACTCAAACATGGAGGCGATAAGAATGTTATCGATGGGCTCAACAACAATCTTATTAAGATACTCCAACAAGATGGAATCATATGATGCATGAACAAGGCAAAAGTATTGGTCAGACCAAGGACATGAAGATGTAAGCTGGCGAAACACCATGAGTAAAACATCATCAAGATGGTCCTTGGGACTGAGTTCGATTTGACGATAGCCCAAATCAAATCGAAGATTAGAAAGATAGCAAATCCATTAAGATATACTAGCTTGCTTCAATATGACAACACAGGTAGACAGGAGTCTTGCTTTTCAAGGCAAAACGATATGGCCTTAAGAGTTTTGGTATAAGCCTAACTCTTTGACCGAGTATGTGCAGCGGAACAACGGACTTGGTAGCACAATCGACTTCACTTGGTGACCGGATAACCAATCACACAAGGAAGGAATCAAATGTCCTTAGATGTCAAAGCAATGAAAATTGCTAAGAATATCTGATAGCCACATCAATACACACGCCATAGCATTCCCGAGCACGAGCAGCTAGGAGAAAAGCGTGAGTAAGGACATGTACAAGCATCACTTCATCACTAAGTCATGAGACACAACACAACCTCTTAATATATAAGAGTATGATACCTTAATATGGAACAGATTAGAAGAAACAAAGCCTCTTGATCTGCAGACCACAACACTTTGACCTGGTCCTAGACATGGACGAGGTACGGGAGTTTGTTTCTCCCTGACATCCCGAAGTGGAATGTCACGACGGACCACAAGAGTAACATGCATTAGTACACCAATGCACATTTACAACTTGGATGCCAAGTGGCATACACGGGTCGGAACACAAACACAGAGAAAGGATCATACTTAGGAAAACCCTAAAATGTAGATGAACAAATTAACATACATCTGATAACTTGTTCCGATAAGAAAGGTGTGGCAGAGTCACCAACATATATGTGAGACTCATAAAGAGCACTCTTGTCGTGATCCTTTTGGTTCCATGACGGAACCTCTACCAAAGCTAGTGGAAGGAGCAAACCTTGGATGTCGCAAGTCAATCACGACAAAACCACGAGCTGGAAGGCTAGCTAGAACTGACGTTACTAGCCCTTCTGAGGTAGCAAGCATTCCTCAGGGATCAACAAAATGGATCTTAGGTTAAAGGTCAGCATCATGTACTGATAGAGTGAGCATCACATGGCTAACAACCCACATGACTCAGCACACCACCAGCAGCACAATCTGGGACCTTCGGTTCAGGTCCAAGGGTGAAACCCCAAAGAAAGAGTAACAACCATTCGAGTGTCACAAAGGGCATAACAATTTAGTAATCAAGAGATAGCTTCAGAGATCCATCACAGCTTCCGAAGTATCAAAGGAGGGAAAAGAGATCTTCATGGTGAAAGAATCCTCAAAGACTAGAATAGAATGAGGCAGAAACGACAAAGTTGAGAGATCATGATGGAAAGGAATCTCCCATGTCAAACAACGAAAGCCGGATCAAAGAACACACCAGACTCTAGAAAACATAACACTAGGTCAACTTGGCTGAGAAACGATTTGCACTTGATGCACCTATATTTTGAATGACCAGGAGAAAGAGAGAGCAAATGTTTTCAACCAAAATAAGGTAAGATGACCCAGAATTAGAGCGACACCAGATAAGGAGTAAACAGAAGCCTACCCAGAGTTTTGCAAATAGTTTTAACTTCCAAATAATTTTCACAACCACTAGACTCAACATCGACCAGTAGAAAGGTTTTCCTACAGACGAACCTCCTCTGATACCAAAACCTGTAGCACACCCGAGAGCCAAGCTAGACAAATCTGAGACCTTAATCTGAGATAAGCCTAACATAGATCTCGAAAGCCAACAGTTGAAATCGGTAGCACAACAAAGACCCTACAACATAAGAAGCAATATATTAAGCTCTTAACAGAGCGAAGAAGCAAATATCACCAAATAAGCTCACTGACCTGTCAATCACCAATACAACGGAAGGCACATTATGCTATTAGACATAGCAAGATTAGCAAAAGGCCTAAGAGGCCAAAGCATAACGGCGACGTCCCAGTCCATAGATTCCAGGCTGCCGTCTGGGAACCCCAACCTACTCGTCGATGTCGATATCCACAAAACACACCTGTCCAAATAATTGCGCAAGGCTGAGTACGAGAGGTACTCAACAAGACTTATTTAACCTATTATATATCTGCTCGTTCAGAGAGTATTAATGAATGTCTTTTGCATAAAGCCAGTTTTGTTTTTAATCGAGGGAGAAGAGAATCTTGCATCAGTAGACTTTTAAAAAGGGATAAGAGAGTGAAACACTAGCTTCATTCACCATCTTCAGTCTACACCAGATCATCATGAGTTGTACCACCCACCAGAATCACCCCCTCGCTCAACCCGAGGAAACAATCCTCCCTTAGTTGGCAAGTTTTATATTTAGATTATAGTTGTCTATGATCATCAGACATAAGGTACCAAGTCGTCCATAACCGTGGACACGGCTTTCCGAAAGATTTACCCTGCAGGGGGTGTAACTACCCACACACGCCAACCAACCGATGCGCCAACGTTTTAGCACTCTTCCGGGGAGTGCCGGCAGAAGGGTTGGCCACGACCTTTCCCAAGCTTCGCCTATGTCCATGAGCCACAGCAGTAGGTCAGACCGCCATCTCAGTGATCCCTAGTGCGGGTTGCCAGGGTCAAGATTAGAGCGTCACACTCTCCTCACCCGAGCCCTAATTTTCCTCAACTCATTTTACCGCACACGCAAATGGAACACTCGAACTAGTGGCTTCACATAGTAGGCTAGGCAAGTTGGGATCGAGGGGTTTCCGAGCCCTGTGTGGATGCACGAATAGTCTTGGTTCCAAAGACGAGAACTCAGTTCCTAGGTCGGCGAGAATGGAACAACCCACCACAATCCCAATGTGGCCTCCCATCCAAGCCTTTAGCATTTCAACACATCTCTGATCATTCCACGTCATCCTTCACAGCTCTGATTCATCAACCAGATGGAGCAGAGGGAAAATCTAAGCATGGCTAAGCATAGCAAACTCTAGCGATGCAACACTTAAGACACTCTATACCTCAACTCAAAACCACATTTGAATCGCATGCATAACACCAGAATCAAATACTTTGAAATCTTATATGTGCAGATAAGAGGTTATGCTTGCCTTGCTCCTCGATAACAAGATATATAACTTTGCAAATCTTCGGCTTGACTTGATCCAGATAACGAAGAATAACCCGTCATAGATTCTGTTTGATTTGATCGCCGATGGTCCACCACTGGCCTTCGGTGTTGTCGATCTCCACTTCAAACTCGCATTCTACCGCGAAGAATAAAACACCGGAAAAGAAACGGGAAACAACATTCAACCATGGCATCGATGCAATGCCCACAATGTATGCATGACAATTTAAGGGATTTAATTTAAAGCCCTACACATGATAGCACATTTTAAATGGAGTTGGAACAAACCCCATGTTTAAATAAAAGGTAAATTGTTCTTCTATTTTAAAAATGGTTCAAAGTTGGTTAAACATGCATGATCTGGACATAATTGAATAGATCTTATTTTTCTGCAAATTTTGATATATTAATCACATTTTTCTGATTTAAAATGATTAAGTTATGAATTTCCAAAGATTAAACAATTTTAGTTCAATTTAAAACATTTATGATATTAAATAAATAATATTGGACCCACATGTCAGATTCTTATTAATTACAGAAAACATTTTTGAAAAGATTAAATTCCTGACAAGGGGACCCACCTGTCAGATATTCAACAAATTATAGAAATGATATGAATTTTCAGAAAAGAAAAGAAATAGGCCGATGATGGTGGCATGACGTCATCAATGGCAAATCCCCACCGCCGAGCACCAATTGCTCGAACCAGGAGGAATTGGAACGATTCCCCTGCGGCAATTGATAGAGGAGATAAGGGCGGACCCAATGGAGGCGGCGCCGCTCGCTTTGGGTCGCCGGAGATGCTCCGGCGAGCACATGCCACGGCGGCCCGAGATGGAACACGGCGGCCGGAGCAAGCAGAGCTCGAGGAGGAATAAGGAAGGGTCCCGAAGGACCTTTGGCTCACAGTGGGGACGCCGGAGAGGTCGGGGGAGCGTGGGAAGGCCGGAGCCAGCCGCAAACGAGCTCGCCAGCGACGGGTAGAGGCGGAAGAACTTGGACGAATTCGTCTGATTCCCGGCTTCCCAGCAATCTCCACAAGACGAGGAGGGAGAGGAGAACACGGCGCAGCTCCAGAGAGTCTCGCCGGACCTCGGAGTGGCCGTGGTTGACGGCGATTCGAGAGGAGGCCGGAGCTAGGGTTTCGGCCGAAAGGGGAAGAAGAAGAAGAGTAGAAGAGCGAATGGCCTAGGGTTTCATCCAGCGGCGGCGGAGGGATTCTTAAAGAAGGCGCGACGTCGGCGGCGCGTATCTTGGAGCAGGCCGGCGTCGGACGGCAGCGGGCGCGACACGGCGGCGGCGTCCTTCTGGCGAGGAAGAAGAAAGAAGAAAGAAAAGAACATTTTTCGGAAAACCCCCTATAATTTTTAAGAAATACCGAAACCTTTGCAAACAGGCCCCTGGTTTGGAAAATAAATCTTTTGAGGGCCTTTTTGTAAGCAGAAAATTTGTAAGAAAATACCATGAGCTTCAGAATTTCACAAGGAAGCCATTGGCAACTTTGGATTTTGAAAATATTGAAATTCTTTTAACACATTTAAAATTAGCAAGTGGTTTAGGCCACTTTAAGGTTTTCTCTTTCATTTTGAAACTCAAATTTTGTGCAACTTCAATTTAGATGCAAATGATGCTCATGATGCACAAAACAAATCCTAATTACCACTAATATAATTTGGGGGGTGTTACAGGATGTTCCTCTCTTCGGGTCCCCCTGGGCTTCCACTTGCGTCTTCGATTCCTGTCATCGCGGTTTCCGTCATCGCAGGTTCTATCAATGCGGTCGTCACGTTGAACGTCCTCCTGTTGGGTGTTACTGCGACTGCGATTGTCCTGGAAGCCAGCTGCGAGTTGCTCGACTCCGTCCAACTCGTCATAAGGTCTCTGCTTATTGCGCATGTCCTGCCGGTCGTGGCGTCCCCAGTTGCCCTACTGACGGTCTGCTTCGGGTGATGGTAGCCTATCAGACCTGACAGAGTCCTCTCCATCGGCCCACTTGTTAGCTATTTCCATGAGAGGTGCGATTGTCTTGGGGTTCTCACAACCTAGCGCCTCCTGGAGGTCGTTGCGCTTGACTCCCTGGATGAAGGCAAATATGGCGTTGTCCTCTGATATGTTTGTGCCTGAGTTTTTCATCGTAGTCCACCGCTGGATATACTCGCGGAGGCACTCGCCAGTCTTTTGCTTGCATGCTCTAAGCTGCTGGAATGATGCGGGTCGCGTGAAGGTGGACGAAAAGTTTCTTTTGAAATCACTGCAAAAGGAGTCCCACGTTCCGTAAGAACTGCGAGGCAAACTTCAGAGCAATGCTCGGGCTGATCCCGTGAGCATTAGCTGGATGTATTGCATGGCAGTCGTGGTGTTTCCTCTTTGGCAGGCTACTGCCGTTCTGTAATCCTCCAACCAAGCTGACAGTTCCTGACTACCATCGTACTTGGGGGTTTCTGATGTTAACTTGAAACTCTTTGGCATGCGAGTCTCCCGGACGTCAGTCGTGAAACACAGGCTCCACAGGAACTTCCGATTCTGTGTACGAACTGCTTCAACTGGAACCTGGGGTGCGACGGCGGTGCCTTCGCTGGTGCCTTCGCCTGTTCATTGTTCGCTGAGTAATGATATCTCGTGCGTCGACGCCTTCCTCCACGTAGTCGTGTTGGAAACCTGCGGCGCGCCTTTGCTGTCGGCACTCCTCTCTCTCGCGCCGGCGTTCTTCTTCCTCGTGACGGCGTCGAGTGGCTCGTTCTTCTTCGGTTTCGTCCCTGCTGCCATGGCGCTGCCTGGACCTGCTTCTTTCCGGCTCGTCTCTGTCGCGTTCGTCGCGGTGACGGCGTCTTGATCTGCTCCCTTTTGGCTCTTCTCGATCACGATCTTCGCGATGCTGAGTGCCATTGTGCGTGCCCTGCCCATTAGGGGTGGGTATGTCTCGTGGCCTGTTGCCGTTTGCTCGAGTGCCTCTTGGTGTTCGGCGGGTTCTGCCCAAGGCTGGTCCCAGGGCGACCTGGTGTGTTGGCGGTTGGTACCAATGTTGTCCCCACATTTCCTAAGGCGTCGATCTGCGCCCGATGCAGACCATAACACGGGTCATCCACAGGAGGCAATGTAGATCGCAGGTAAGTCGCGACCGAAGCAACTGCCGCTGCGGTCGTCTGTGGCACCGGTATGCCGTCGTCTCCAATTGTCATAAACCTCTGTCTGATGTTTGTTGGCTCTAAGCCGGCTTGTGGCATTCGAGTGCGAGTTCTTACGTGCTCTGCTGTTCGCGGCTCTGCTCTTGTCGAGTAAGACGAAGAATCTGCCGCTCTTCTTGCGCTGGCTGAGTCTGCTCTCAACTGCCTCTCGTTGAGTTCGCGTTGCATCTCGATCAACTCCAGATTTTTCTTGCGCAGCAAATACTGATATGCTAACAAGTCGTCCCTGGGGGAATCCTCCGGCAATAGTGTGCCGTTGTTGACGATGTCTTGAATTCTGACCGCCATCTCCTCCGTGATGGTAAGGTCCGTGTCGGCGCTCAACCGGACTTGTAGCGGGTACTAGAAATGCTGGGGCTCCCTGCGCTGCGGCGGTGTTGTAAAGGCACCTGGTGTGCCGTTTTGTGCTACACACCATGAATACTTGGCTGGATGGTCAGTTCCGCGCGTTGCGGCCCTCATCGTGGCGATCGCCGTCATCACTTGACGAAGAGTTGACGCCGCGCATAACGGTGGCCACCTGACAGATGGCGCAGTCGGAGCAGTAGCAGGTGACGTCGGAGCCCTCGGCCGACGTGTCGACGAAGGATGGAGTCGAAGGAAACTTGTTATCGAAGACGCGCAAAATTGGCGATGCTAATGGGTCGACGACGTCCGGAGTCGACGAAGGCGTGGAGTCGATTGTGTTTAGCGCAGATGTGATCGGTGTTTCCGACCTTGGAGATCGGGTAGGACTCGACACATCGAGCGTGCCCCACTGGTTGACAAGAAAACGGAAACTGCCAAACGTTAGATCCATACCTGAGTGTATCTCTGCGAACGCTGGTCGCTCAGACTCCGAGTGCGGGACGAAGTCGAAGGTGCCGACGGTGTACGACTTCCGCAGATTCGGCGAGTTCCGAGTCGAAGAAGAGGCGGATGATGAAGTCGATGAGGCCGCCGAAACCGTAGATCCAACGCCTGTTCTTCCCACAGACGGCGCCAATTGACAAGGTATGAACTCGGCAAATCCCATGGTAAGGTACCTTAAGTTTTATAGGGTGGAAGAATATATAGACATTGGTTCAGGCTCCCGGAGAATAATACCCTACTCCTGCTTGTCTGACTAGCGACGTCCCGGCCTGGCCTTTATAAGGTGGCTACAATGGCGTCCCGGCGAGTCGGAGGCTCGCTAGGGTTTCTGGCTATTCGATTGCGTAAGTTCTACCGACCCCCTCCTGGCCTTTATATAGGAGGCCAGGTCTCAGGAGTTTGAATACGAGTTGGTTTACAGATAAGGTAAGTTCTAAGTCGGTACGCTAGCTCCTGTCTTGAGCCGCACTCCTTCTTTATTGGGCCACATTTCGCCTTCCTTGTGCTATCTTGTTTATGGGCCACCGGGTGGGCCTTCCAGTATATCAGGCCTCCTTGTCATCAAGTGGGTATACCCGTTGGGTATAACCACATCACAGATCCTTGACCGGAGGAGATCACCTTCCCTCTCTTCCCTGCCCTAGCCTAGCTTGGTGGTCGTCTTCTACCTTGGGCTCGCCGGAGCCTTGTGTTCTCCGTTGTGGTTCCGGTCCTCCTCCTCGCCATGCCTTGGTCCTCCTTTTATAGGTAAAGGGGTTGCCACAGAGGTCATGCGAGGAGCTTGAGGGGGTCTTGGCGGGAAGCCACCCCTCTCCATGGTGGAGGTAGCGACGTGGCCTCTTCTCCTCCAAGTATCGTTCGCCCGGGTTGGTGAGATCTCCATCTCCTTTGTGGAAAGCGGCGGACAGGGGCTGACACAATGCAGGCAGTGTCCCCTACCCGCGCCTTGCTTCCCAAGTCTTCTGTGGACTTCTACCATCTTCTGGAGGATGGTAGAAGCCTTGTCTTCAACTCGTACGGAGTGGTACCTGGGAGGGAGCCCGGCGCCGCCGGGGACTCGCGCTCTCGGGGTCCTCTGCTCCATCCCGGTTGTGAGGGACCCGGGGGTCCTTTGCACCCGGAGGTCTTGGCTGGCGCGGTGTGCCCGCCAGGTCTTGCGTCGAGTCTTGGCCTTGTCCATCTTCGCGTTGGGCCCACAGGCGGTGGACCCACTTTGGCAGCACTAGGGGAATCCCATGTTGCACTGCTGCGACAGTAGCCCCCGGGCATGGTCCCGACGGCTTTTGCTTCGAAGGCTGCCGGGGCTATGACCAAAAAGAAGGTCAAAGTGGGTCCCGGCGCCTGGTCGTCTTGTGCTGCTTGGTGGGGGCCCTCCGGGCTGAAGTAGAGGCGAGCCCACAAGCTCCTTTGACCGAGCCGCACCGAACGTTGCGATTTGTGCGGTCCTCGGACCTGGTCGTGCATCCAACGGTCGGGGCGCGCCGAAGTCGGCACGTCTCTCCGATCCCCACGGCCGTCAGAGTAATGGGGCCGCGACGTGACGTGTGGGGTAGGCCACTGACCTTGACTTGAAAGGCCTGACGTCCCCGCCCCTAGCACTTCGCCATTCTCCCCCAAACTTCCGCCTCCAATCTTTTGCCTGCCTTCTCTGACTCTGCTACTCAAACCTCTCGCCTCCTCCGCCGCGGCTCCAGATCCATTCCGCCACACCGTGATGGCTCCCAAGAGAATCCGGCGGGCTGTGGCGAAGGCGAGCAAGTCGTCGGTGCTTCGCCATTCTCCCCCAAACTTCCGCCTCCAATCTTTCCCCTCCCTTCTCTGACTCTGCTACTCAAACCTCTCGCCTCCTCCGCCGCCGCTCCAGATCCATTTCGCCACACCCCGATGGCTCCCAAGAGAATCCGGCGGGCGGTGGCGAAGGCGATCAAGTCGTCGGTGGAAAAGCAAGCGGCGGCGGCTTCGCCAGGAGTGCAAGCAACGGCGGCTTCGCCAAGGGTGTCTCAGGCGCTGCTGTCTCCGAGCAAGTTCCCTGATGAGAAGGCCATGGACCGCGTCCGCCGCATCCTGTCTTCGCGATTCCGAGGGGCAGAGGTGGTGGTGTATCTCAGGAACGGGGGAGAGTATGCCGACGGGGTAACCACCTTCCACGTCTTCTCGGTAATGGGCACTACCCCAGAAAAGACTTAATGTGTAAGTCTTAACTGTGGCGCATCACATATGCCGTACGCCACAAGTACTTATCTGTGGCGCACCTGCTTCTGGTGCGTCACAGTTAAGCCCCTTAACTGTGGCGCTCTATATATATACCTATACCTATATATATATATATATATATATATATATATATATATATATATAATAATAATAATAATAATAATAATATAATAATAATAATAATAATATATATATAATAATAATAATAATAATAATAAAGGCAGTAAGGCTTCTGTTAAAATTTTCGTCGACCCTTTTTTTGTACGGTTTTGCCCCTACAAGTTCGTTGATATTACCCACCTTTGCCATCCGTAAGTGGAAAAACGGTTCGACATGTTTTCCTCGGCTCCGTCCGAGCGGACTTTCCCATTCCTCCAACCACCGCCGGCGCCTGGCTAGATTCGTGGTGCTAACTCCGTGCCGCCGGCCAGCCAGCGGTGCGCCACGGAGGCCCTACCCCACCTCCACCGCGACTAGATCGCCGGCCTCAACCCGTAGGACGAGCCCCGCCGCGAGCCGCTCGATAGGCCCGCCCAGGAGATCCTCGCCAGTGCGGCGCTGGCGTTGGCATCGAGCTTCAATGGAGAAAAAAGAGCAGCAACAAGCGGGAAGGCCCGGGAGGATGGCCCGCGCTAGCGTCCATGGCGAGCGAGGTGCCGCCTTCAGTCCCGGTGAGGTGCTCGCCCTCGCGGCAGCTAACAGCGTCACGGCCAAGTGATGCCGCCTGCCTTCAGCACCGTGTTCCCACCGCAATCCGCATCAGGAGGAGTCCCCTCTGGGCCTCGACTCGATTCCTTCGGCCGGGACGTAGAAGACGATGCGACGATCACGATTTGGGGACCATCTGGGCCCAGGGGTGGCTGGAGCGACAGCGCCGCAACGAGGCGACGACGGGGAGGCTTACGCGGAGCTGAGCAGGCTGCAGGTGCGGACGCAGAGCTGGCGCAAGGCGGCGGCCTCTCGATGCGTTTGTACGCTCACCTGAGTCCCGACGACCCGAGCTCTCCTCCCGCTCGATGCAGCCCCTGTGCCCCTGCTCATCACCGGACTGGATCTCTGTCGCCGCCGAGGCCATCGCGGGGCACAGAGTCCGTAGCGGCCGCACGCGCTGGATATCCAACTGAAGAGGAAGTGCGCGTGAGATTTGCGGGAGTCTGGGGAAGTTAGGGCGGCGCCGGCGACCAGACGGAGGTGGGGGTGAGACGAAGGAAACGTTGGCCTCTACCTCACCCGTTCCGGCAGCCACGCTGGGCGCCTGTGCGACTGGTTGATGCTCCATCTTCCTGTTTCAGCTTGCCACAGTAGATTCGTCAGTTCGGATTTCAGACTTTACAACTCGAGTTCAACAGGTAACTAGATGCAGGAAATTGAGGTCGTTGCCTCGCAGCTAGCTTGACATAGAGGCTGTTTCTAGAGGTTTGACTCGATATCCTGAAGATTTCCTAGCTTCAAAAAATCAGGCATCTATAATCTGTTGGATACATATATTCTGAATATTCTGTAGTACATAGGAAGCGGTGATAGCAGTATTGTCTGACTGTTTTCCCTTTCTCTTCGATGGGAGTAAGAGCCAGAAGCATTGACAAGTGTCACCTGACTATGCAATTGTTTCCCAAACTCCGGTTGGTCCATGACGAACTGTGTCCAGACACCCCCAGAGCTTAGAACGAACGTTATCGGCATTGCAGTCTTCAGTCTTCAGTCTCTTCACGGCATGTGTTGGCCTTGTCCATGTGTGTTGTTGTGCTGGTCACATGATGCGGACTCTGGACTACTGTTTACAGTTAACTTTGTTCTTTCCAAGTTTAGCTCGATGATTGTTCGACTCCCGCTTGGGCGAGATTTTGTGAATTTCGCCATAGACAAAGGAGGGCGTTTCTGGTGATGGATTTGGCGATTGGAAACCGCTGGCGATTCTGGTTGTTCAGGCGGTGCGTCAGGCAGCCGACAGTGGTCATCAATGTATGTACTGAGAATTCAGATGAAAGCATATATCTCTTTCCTCACAAGAACTTGGCATTTTCAAATTCAGATGAAAGCATGTATTTTTAGTCAAGTCAGCCATTTATTTAAACCTATTACTTTTTTTTTAAAACCGGGCAGGAGCCTTGCCTTTTCATACTTTAAATCTATTACGTGGTCATACTTTCTGAAACCATCTGATTAAGTTGTCGTAGCACGCAAAAAAGGCGTATAATCCTGTGTGATGATACTTTCTGGAACGTTTACTCCAGAGCTTAATTTCAGTTCACTCAGCCATAATATGTTAATCTATTATTCATAGCACGAGCTTGCAATTTCAAATAACCAAACTTCTAATTGTAGGCTAGCACTTTTTTTTCCGGTCAGTACATAATTGAGTTTCCACTTGAAATTGGAATTTACATGGTTCTATGAAGACGTCTGATTTAGAGTTGTCATTGATTTAGGGTTATTAGGAATGGCGTAAGTTTTCCAATGGGTAGTTATTATGATATTCGCAGAATATAATGTCTTTGAAATTAAGTAGTAATATAATTCTTGGCCTAAATAAATATTCAAAAAAGCTAAGGTGCCCTATGTTCAAAGTGAAGGTTGTAGAGATATCTGGTATATGAATTGGTTTTGTAATAATTAGTATAATATCGTTGAGCAGTTTGGGCATCTCCACGACACAATTTTATTTCTCCCGGTGCAACGCACGGGCATCTTTCCTAGTCAAATATAATACTAAGAAAATGCCGCTTGCTGCAATTAGGCCCGTGGTGCCCAGCTGCCTTCCACGTCACCAGCATAACCAGTACAATACACAGATCTAACGAAGGCCAAGAAAAGCTAAAACCACACCTCATGGCTATCTTCTTGACGATATCGATGGCAGGACCAAGTATAACTGCCCTAGAAAGAGTGGGAGGAGGGCCGAAGGGTCGAGGCGGAAGCTGACATACCTAAGATAAATCAAGGTTGCCATTGCAGAAGAGGGGTTGTAGGAGGAGGTGCATGTCCGCGACGGCGCTGAAAGTTGTTAGGAGTGTCGTAGCGTCGGGACAGAAGAGCTGCTCCACTAGAATTGAGAGGGATCAAAGCATCGGCGAGGGCGAGCGTCGGCGGCGTCACCTCTAGGATGCGTCGCGCAGCCATCAAAACATGAGGGGTCACTAGTAGAAAACGGACTTTTGGTCCAGACTTTTAATCCCGCACAAGTTTGCGGCCGGTACTAATATTTCATTAGTACCGGTACAAGCAGCCGGACAGGCGAGCGGCAGCAGTACCGGTCGAATCGAAACCTTTAGTACCGGGCCGTAACACGAGCCGGTACTAATGGTCCGTGGTAGGGCAACAGCCGCGCGGGGCCGCGCGAGCGGAGCTTTAGTACCGGTTCGTGTTACGGCCCGGTACTAAAAGTCGAACGGTTCGCCTCCCGCCCACGATTTTACACACGATTCGCTACGACGCGGGCAGTTCTTTTCCTCTCCTCTCTTCTTCCTTCCGGCGGCGACCCTCTCATCTCTCTTCTTGCATCGATCCCTCCGGCCACCATGAATCCGGCACCACCAATCACTCGCTACGGACAGGTGCTTGCACATGGCAACACCTATCTTAAGGTCGTGTACACGAACGACAGCGCTAAGGTGGCGGGTTTTCTATCCGATTTCAAGTATTGGCTTGGCGAAGCTCGGGAGCAAGACAAGTTCATGGGTCTTGACCTCGAGTACACGGCCGATCAAGGAGATGTTGCGGTCATCCAACTATGTTTCAAGAAACATGTCATGGTCTTCCAATGGGCAAGGTAATCCAATGTTGGGGCTTTTTTTTTTTAATTTGTTGATTCATAGGATAGGAAAATTGCATAGGATAGCAATTTCTCTTTGATTGTAGTGAAATGATTATATATATTGGCCGAAAATGAAAGTTGCATTGCATATTGTTGTTATTCTTATATTATACATGATCTTGAATTGTATATTGGCCGAAAATGAAAGTTGCATATTGTTGTTATTCTTATTATACTTGATCTCAAATTATATATTGGCCGAAAATCTTAGTTGCATTGCATATTGTTGTTATTCTTATTATACATGATCTCAAATTATATATTGACCGAAAATGAAAGTTGCATTGCATATTGTTGTTATTCTTATTATACTTGATCTCAAATTATATATTGGCCGAAAATGAAAATTGCATTGCATATTGTTGTTATTCTTATTATACATGATCTCAAATTATATATTGGCCGAAAAGGAAAGTTGCATATTGTTGTTATTCATATTATACTTGATCTCAAATTATATATTGGCCGAAAATGAAAGTTGCATTGCATATTGTTGTTATTCTTATTATACATGATCTCAAATTATATATTGGCCGAAAATGAAAGTTGCATATTGTTGTTATTCTTATTATACTTGATCTCAAATTATATATTGGCCGAAAATGAAAGTTGCATTGCATATTGTTGTTATTCTTATTATACATGATCTCAAATTATATATTGGCAGTATTTTTAACATGTGTTCCATTTGTTGTTGCAGTAGTGACAATCAATGTCCAATACTCATGGATTTTCTTCGCAGCGGCATACATTTTGCTAGCGTTGATATAACGAATGACAAGATCAAGATGAGACGCACCTGGGGTCTTGAGATACCATCTGCCTGCCACATTGATCTCCAGGACTTGTTCAGGCTTGACCATGTCAAGACTGGAATGGCTGATATGGCAGTCGCCGTGATCGACGAGGACGCGTACGCTGATATGAAGACAAGATTCGACAAGGAGCGGCACAAACTTTGGGAGAAGACCCCACTTGACGGTTGCAACATTGAGTATGCATCAATAGATGCGTACGTTGTATACCAGGTGTACCGCCAGATTACATCAACTATGGGCAGCGTCACCTCGTACCGCCACCAGTGCGCCATGAGTCTTCTGCTTCGGGGTCAGATTCGGAGAACGATTTGTACTAGTGTTTGCAATGGCAAACACTTTATCTCTAATATTTTGTAGTGCTTGAGGGTCTCCTCATGTGGAACAGAGTAGTGTTATTACAAACATTTTGTCTCTCTAATATTTTGTAGTGGTTGAGGGTCTCCTCATGTGGAAGTGAGTAGTGTTATTGCAAACACTTTATCTCTAATATTTTGTAGTGCTTGAGTGTCTCCTCATCTGGAAGAGAGTAGTGTTATTGTTGCAAACACTTTATCTCTAATATTTTGTACAGTGCTTAAGGGTCTCCTCATCTGGAAGAGACTAGTGTTTGCAGTTTAATATATATGGGTATCTTCAATTATGCAGTACACATATATGGTCCCCATGTCAAAGGATTTCCTTTTTTGAAGTGTTTATCACATTATTTCATTTTTTCGTAAAAACAATCAAAACGGTCGCGATGACAATTCATCGAAAGATGTAATATTTTCTAGAACTATCAATGTTTCTGTGATATAACCAGTAGTTGTGTACCTTAAAATGATTTTTCCAAAAATTTCAGACCAAACTATCAAACAGTTGTAGTTCAAATTTGAATTACTTTCAAAAAATCGACATAAACTCAATTAACTAGGGGAAATTAGGTAGAAAAAAAAAACCTAATACTTGGGGATTATCCATCATACGTAGCCTACTCTTAGTGAAAATTGGATGGGTGCCATTTTGCATCATATGTTTTGTACTTTGTTCACAAAAAAGTCATTTTTTGCACATAAAAAATGGAAAATGATATTTATGAAAATAATTTCAAGAATTCCTTTGGCAATATTGTTTCTTATACCAATATGCACCTATTTGTGGAATATGAGATCTTTATCACAAACTATGTTGTTGAAATGACTATAACTTGATCATTTGACTTGAAACTTCTAGATGTCTATAGATGATAGACATTTTTGTGAAGACTTTTTTTGTATATTTTGTCCAAAATCAAGTTTATCATTTTTCATAGGAACTAGTACACATATATGGTCCCCATGCCAAAGGATTTCCTTTTTTGAAGTGTTTATCACATTATTTCATTTTTTCGTAAAAACGATCAAAACGGTCGCGATGACAATTCATCGAAAGATGTAATATTTTCTAGAAGTATCAATGTTTCTGTGATATAACCAGTAGTTGTGTACCTTAAAATGATTTTTCCAAAAATTTCAGACCAAACTATCAAACAGTGTAGTTCAAATTTGAATTAATTTCGAAAAATCGACATAAACTCAATTAACTAGGGCAAATTAGGTAGAAATCAAAGAAAAACCTAATACTTTGAGATTATCCATCATATGTGGACTACTCTTAGTGAAAATCCATTTTGCATCATATGTTTTGTACTTTGTTCCCAAAAAAAGTCATTTTTTGCACTTAAAAAATGGAAAATGATATTTATGAAAATAATTTCAAGAATTCCTTTGGCAATATTGTTTCTTATACCAATATGCACCTATTTGTGGAATATGAGATCTTTATCACAAACTATGTTGTTGAAATGACCATAACTTGATCATTTGACTTGAAACTTCTAGATGTCTATAGATGATAGACATTTTTGTGAAGACTTTTTTTGTATATTTTGTCCAAAATCAAGTTTATCATTTTTCATAGCAAAATGAGTTTCTCTAATAATAATAAAGGCAGTAAGGTTTCTGCTCAAATTTTCGTCGTCCCTTTTTTTTAGACAGTTTTACCCCTACCCGTTTTATGTATTTACCCACCTTTGCCACCCATAACGTCTGGATAACGGTTCGGTTCAAGTCTTTCTGTTGTTCGACGCCCTCCCACCCCCGTGCACCCGTCCGCCTCCTCACCTGCTGTCCCTCGCCTCGCCTCTGGTCGATTCGCCCCGGCCCAGCTCTCCTTCAAGCGCAACATGTCGCTCTGGTCTGCCGCCTGTCCCTCCATGGCCTCCATTCGACCTCGGCGTACACCTCTCTAGCGGGGTCAACGCCATGGCTCTCCTCTCCTTGGCCGCCGGGCAGATTTGGCTGCTTTAGGAGCTCCAATCTGACGCACTGTCGAGCTCCAGCGGCAGGGGGATTTGAATGGGCGGCGCAGCGGATTCCGGCGACGTGGTTGCGTGCAAGCCTGCGGACGGTAGGGCACGCGGGTGACGCGGGACTTGCGTACACCTGCTCCCAGGTCGTCGACAAGACAAGCTCCAGCGGCAGTCCAGGCAGGGGACCTGCCGAGCTCCAGGTCCAGGGGCAGGGGAACTGCCCCGAGCGCTGCCCCGGAATCATCTTCACCTCGCCCTCGCCGAGGAAGCGCTGCTGCTGCATCTGCTCCCGCACAGCCGCCTCCGCGTGCTGGTGTCCCTGGCCGCAGGATTGCTGCTCTCTGCGGTGACGTTGGTGCTCTCCGGCATAGAAGACCGCAGGCAGGCAGGCTCGGGAGCGGCGGCGTTCGTTTCTTCTCACGCAGACGCAGGTATGAAAGGAAGGAGTTTCCCAGCGCACCGGCCGTAGCGGCGGCGTGAGCTTATATTGCGACTACGGCGTGTGGAGAAGGACCGGGATAAGGTTGGACCTCGACGAAACGGAAACAAACAACCGGAGGTGGAGAAGACGAGCACGGTGTCTGCGCTACAGGCAAGAGAGGATGCGAAAATCGGGGAAGAGGAGATCCTGACGAGGTGGTTTTATATATGCCAATCGGAGAATCTAGGATAGAGAATGGCAGTCGAATTTGGCGGAACCAGACAACCAGCTGACCGCGAGCATGATTCAGGAGGACGAATTTGGTGCACACACAGCACGGATGGGAACACAGATTGGTTTGTTAGATCATTCATCACCGAGATAGTCAAGTAGGACAGCGGTCCTGAAAGCAAGCCAGGACCCAAACCTGTGACCGAGTCTCGATCCCTGGGCCTGAGTCCTGAAGGGGGTGTGCTATGTGTGGCTCCGTGGTTGTGGCCGTCTAGACAGGTGAAGAGCCGGCCGTGTAGGTGCAGAGGAGGAACCCGGGGGAGAGCCGAGTAGATCTCTGCGGTGCTGGTTGTCGAGATCTGGTGAGTGTGGGCGTGAGCTGGGTGTCGAGATCTGGTGAGTGTGGGCGTGAGCTGGGTGTCGCTCGACAGGCGTTCCAGGAGGACTTGCTCCCGGGGTATCGTTCAAGCCTTCCAAGCATCCATCAACTGCATGTTGTTTAGGTCGCTCTGTGTTATGAACGTCAGACTACGATTCACAATCACAGACTAGATGCTAGCTCTTCATGTGTAGTACATGACTGTCTGTACGTACATGGAGTCCTGTAGATTGATTACATGCTTTTATTTCCTACGAGTTTTAAGTGTACAAGCTCTAGCTTTGTATGTTTACTAGATTTCAAATTTAGATGAAAAGCTGCTTATTTCAGACCATTATAAAATACTTCACGTGTATATTGAAGTTTCATGATTAGCTTGGTTTAGCTTTAGCTTATTTTAGCTTGATCCCTCGGCAACTAATCTATTGCCCTATAAGCTTTAGTAAATATTGTATGAATTTCCTGTGAACCTTGTAGTGTATAATTATCGTCTATACTAATTGTGTATATAATATTTGATGAAGCCCGCCGTTATGCGAATCTTGAAAGAATATGTGAATCTTGCAAAAAACTATGGTTTAACTTGAATTGATTTTCTTGGTAACTACGTGCATGTTATATAAATATGTCTATGCAAAAAAATGTCTTGGCTGATACGGATTTTCTCTCCCGTTATGCAAAAAAATGTCTTGGCTGATACGGATTTTCTCTCCCGTTGCAACGCACGGGCAATTTGGATGAAACAATAAAAGTTTGAACCAGACCTTTTGATCTTTGCTTATCTCTCTAGGCGTCCTTGCTACATCGGTTTCCGTAATTCGCTTCTTCAGGTCGACTGCAGCTTGAGCGATAGTGGTAGGACTTCTGGAGCTCGATGATGATCCTCCCAATATCATAATAAAGTCACCCATATTAAGCTTGATGGTACAGTTATGTTACCGCTGAATTTCTGTTCAATGACATTCTTTACTGATTAAAAGGGTAAGATTTATTATAATCAAACTTTGTTACTCGGAGCAGACAGAGAGAAATCAGATCATAAACCAGAAATTAGTAATTGGATGACATAAGAGTAGGTGTGTCCCGCAAATCATTCTCAAGCTTTGTGTGTTGCACATGTCCATTTAGGAAACTCCCTTCTTTGTAAATTTCTTGGTTGAATTTGCTTCAATTCGTCGCCAAAACATTTTTTGTTGTCATAATTCTTAGTAATGCCTCCTCACAGTGATATATAACCTGGCTTGGCTACCACTCTTGGTAGAAGAAAAAATAGATACCATACCATAATTTGCCGCTGCAGCCATTCCTTGGTCCCGGACTCAGCTGCGCCGTGAAGGCGACAGCCTACTACAACGTGAAGAATCCTTCAACTCTCTAACAATGTAAAGTTAATGTGGTATAAGCTGCCTGCAATTTCATTGGCAAAGGAAGGACACATTATAGGAATTCATGACAAGGAGACAATATAAGAGTTGAAGGATTATGTGGCTCTGCAATGAACAATCACAAATCAGCTTGCTAAGAAAACCTAATTCTCCTATAGATGTCAGATTTACTAAGAACAAACTATCATGCTTTGTAGTGACACTGCTGAAACTATTTGAGATTTGTATGCTAACCTGCATGAAAATTTTCACCTATACGTGGAACATGAACATGGTGTCACGTCAGAATGATATCATGTTACATGGGAAATAATATAAGCATTGAAATGAGATGTAATTATGATCTGTAAGTGAATGGAGTACTAAATTTTCCATCTTGTGACATGATACAATACATAAGCAGCGCCTCTGGCTCGAGCACATCAAGTCATAGTGTGGTAAAAGCTATACTAACTGCATCAAAGAACACTGCATATTCAGAATTGCATCAGCGGACCCTGCATAGAAAAGAAGAGTAGACGCACGCTAGATGTGGCAAGGAGCTGGGCGGCGTTGAAGTTCACCTGACAGTGTGGAGGAGATGGGCGCCGTCCATGAGAAGGTAGTGGTGGCCTGGTGGGATAAGTCGGCGCTGTCCAAGTTTATAATTGAGAATCGGCCGGCCGTCGGGTGCAGCACATCGATCAGGGTAGAAGTCATAGTGCATGTAGCTTGCGTGCAGGCTGGAGCGGTGGTGTGCAGAGCGGAAGCGGCCGGCACGCTCGCGTGGTGGCCTTATAGCGAAGCCGATGGCCAGCATGCAAAGGTCGACTTCGCCACAGACACCACGGAGGGTCGGAGGCCCCTATGCTGCTATGCACAAGTGCGTGCCTGCCATCTTGAGTCGGGGAAGCGCAGCAGGCACACATCATGGCCGCAACCCCTGTGTGATTCGAGCTGCTTGTTGTCACTTGTGCTCATTGTCCTCTGGCATGAAGAGACGCCGCGGATCATGTCGTCACTGATTCGGTAAACGACCAGGGGAGAGCAGTTCGAGCGGAGTAGTTGACGGAGCTGCTCGTAAAAGCTAGCCATCGCTTCCTGATCCGCTTTGATAAGCTTTCGTCAAAGCTCTTCAGGTCGTGCTCGTCGGCGGAGCTCGTTCCTCGGGCCATGGCACGCATGTTGCTAGACGACGACCTTGCTGAGTATGGGGGATTTGACATTGGAGACCAGGAACGGCGTTCTCGACGCAATTATCCATAATCATGTGATGGATGCGACAGCGCGGCCACCTCTGCTTGATCTCGAAGCGTTCGCCGCCGGACACGTGGTCGCCGCCATGGGTCCAATCGTTAGCTCGCCCGATAGCTTGAAACACTGGATTCCGATCTAAGATTGGATCGTTTTGGTGCAGGACAATCGATCGCTCCCACATTTATGAGGCAAGAAGAAGCGGACTTGGATCCGGTTGGAATACTCAAGTCTGGATCCTATCGCAAGGCTATGTACAGACGGCTTTCATCAGGACTTCGTGCAACCATGTACGGATACCACGACGGATCGATCGATCGGGAAAAAACGAATCGATCGGAAAAAAACGGTTTGACTTGGTCAATGTTGTTTGCTACTCGACATCTGGACAATCTGGTTCGTTGATTGATAATTGAACGCATAAGATTCAATGTATCCCGACATGTTTATTCTTTCAATAGTAGTCTAGAAGCAACTTAAATAGGGGGTGCAGTGAGGTGGGATTCGTCGTCACAATTACCTGGTGCGTCACAATTAAGGTGGGGTTGGAGCCCTATCCAAATTGATGACATATCTGTGGCGCACCCCGCAGGCATGCGCCACAGATAACGCTCATATCTGTAGCGCATCAAAACCGTCACGGTACCCACTTTCGAATGGTTAAGAAAAAAAAATACTTGTGACGCACGGAAGGGACATGCGCCATGGTTAAGTCTGCCGTTATCATGCACACACAGTTTAACTTGGACGAGAGAGGAAACACGGACGGGAGAGGAAACACACACGCCATGGTCAGCGGTCAGCCCTCTGTAGATCTCGATCCCCTTTCTCTCTCCCTCTCCGCGATTCAATCCGGCGTCGCCGATGCCGCCTCCGGCCGCCGGACGTCCCCATGACCGACCCCCTCTCCTCCTCCAGCCCGGCTCCTCCTCCCCAGCGCAGTGGTGTTCCGTCGTGCTGGCCGGACCGCGGCGCGATGGTGCCCGTGCTCCCCAGCCCGCGGTGCTGCCCATGCTCCGTAGCGCCCACACGAGCTGCGCCGCCTCTGCTTGGTGCTCACCATGGCGAACTGCCCCGCAAGCTCTGCCCCACTTCGGCCGCTGTCGCCTCCTCTCTCCCTCGTCGCCGTGCAGGATCGAGTCGCTGCGCCCCACGGGAGGAAGGAGGAGGAGCAGGGAGTCGCCGCGCATTACGAATCCACCTCATCGTCCGGTGCAGGCCGCACCCACGTGGTGGCGAGGGCAGGCGCGAGCGTTGCGTGTGCTTGCCCCATCTGCCTCGAAGCCTTCAAAGACGAGGCCTACCTCGACGCCTGCTTGCGTAAGTCTTTCCTCCCCCAAAATTGGTTGTGTCCTCCTCTCGATCAAATCAGGCTGAAAACCTAATCCTAACCGAGGGGATTCTTCAAACCTCTCAAGGATATGTATCTGGAAATCTCCAAGAAATTGGGGTCATTCTATTAACCGTGGTGCTCCGGCGAAGCGCGGGACGACGACGACCGCCTGATCTGCTCCAAGAGTCGGACACTGAATCTCTAGCGCGGGACGACGGCGACCGATGACGCGTCTGTACGAGCCAGCTCTAGGTAAGCGCTCTGTCCCAATCCCAAATCCATATCCACTTCTTCCCCCAATCTTACCCGACCTCTCAAATCGATGCTTTCTTTCTCTCTTTCTTGAGCAGCAGCCCAACGAGGACGTGTCCGTCCTGTGCTCGTGACATGGAAGCCTGGGTGCTTAGCTTAAAAGAATTTTAGGAATGAGTGCTATTTCAGAGTTCAAGTTTAGGTATTAGCTCGTTACAGTTTAGTCAGTCGTTCTATCCCTTTGTTTGGTGAACTATATGTGATGTGATATCGCAACAGATCTTGACTGTTGGACATATGTATTTTGAACCATTTGATGAAATATTGGATAAATAAAATACTGAATTGGTGGATTTTTTTTTTTTATATCCAAATTGATACTAGTAGCGCACGTTCTAATAGGTGCGCCCTAGTACTATTATTTTTAAACACCCAAATATTTACTAGTGGCGCACCGGATAGGATGTGCGCTACTTGTATAGGTCTTATTAGTGGCGCATGGTATAGTATGTGTGCCACTGGTAAGTAAAACCGTGGCGCATTAGGTGGTGCGCCACAGATAAGACTTTAACTGTGTGGCGCATCACATGGTGCGCCACAGATATGAAAGAATCAGTGGCGTGAAATGTTGTGGCGCACCAGAATGCGCCACAGATTGTTAAATCTGGTGCGCCACAGATTGCCTTTTCTGGGACAGTGGGGTCTTCTCCCGCCTTGCTCCGAATTCTTCCTAGCCGTCTTGGAAGCTTACGGCCTGGCTATGTTGCATCTGCATCCCAATGCGGTGCAAATTCTGGCCGTCTTTGCTTACGCCTGCGACGCGTTCGTGGGTGTCAGGCCGTCAGTGGCCTTGTTTCACCATTTTCTTCGTCCCACGCCTGGGCAAGTCCAAGTGGATTGCCGGAGGTGTGACCTTCCGCCTTCGGGAAGGAGCCGAGAGTCAGGCACCGGAGATGCTCGTGGTGGCTTCTTGAGGGGAATGGAGAAAAGAATGGTACTCTGTTCGGGCGGATGGGTCGAGCATCCACAAGGGGATCCCGTGCTATCCGGCCCAGCACCTGGCACACTCCAGGAAGAGGAGTCCTCAGGATGAAGCCCTGTCTCCGGTGGTCGCCAGACTGACCTCCCTCCGAGAGTGATTGCGGCAGATTTTCTCCGAAGGGGAACTAGATAATACCCCACGCGTTGCTGCGGGCATAGAGAGCAACAACCTATATGTAAAACTGCATAAACAATTTTGCGAAGGTACACCACAATGAAGATAGTAGTCGTGGAAAATACAATTCAATATTTCATGTAGAAATGAGAAATACAATTATATATAAGAACATGTTGTTGTGGACTCCAACCTACGATAAGCTCTAAAAGTTAGAAGGGGGTAAAATAGATAAAGATGATGCTAAAAGTGGACTGTAAGCATGTTAAGAGTTAAGACATTGATGTTTATGGTATGAACTAAATTAATTCACAGGAGTCATTGCGTTAGTTGAATTTGAAGATAACTGAGTCATGCTATTCGTCGAATCTGAAGATGAACACTAGTAGAAAAAGGGGCTCTAGTCCCAGTTTGGGAGGCCCTCTAGTCCCGGTTTCTCCAACTGCGACTAGCAAAGCGGGACTAAAGCCTCCCACCCTTTAGTCCCGGTTGTCTACGAACCTGGATTAAAGGCCCTCCCACATGGCCACGTGTATCCGGAGGGTTGGGACCCTTTAGTCCCGGTTGGTAATACCAACCTGGACTAAAGGTTTTCGCAGAAATTTAATTTTTTTCAAAAAAATCAATTTTTTTCAGGTTTTTTTAGGTGTTTTTATTTTGAATCTTAGAATAGTTTTTGAACTTGGAATCTTTAAATTATTTGACCAATTAATTTATATTTACCCCTATTCTCAAGTCAAAGTGCATACTTATGGTCAAACTTCCAGCTCGGTCACCCATTGTCACTAGTCTCCACCCCAAGCACGCTTAACTTTTGGATTCCTTTCAAATTAGATATTAAGAGAGAACTGAGAACTTACTGATATTACTATCTTATCAATCATATTAACCACTCGGTCATGATGCTACACTTTTTCATTGCTTGTATTATAAAATTTTAATTGAATAAACAAAAATGATTATATAATAATAATATTGAAATAAATAATATTGAAATAGATAATACTATATTTTTTGCCTTTTTATTTAGTATGGAATAATTCGTATCTTTAAATCCTTAAATCAGAATTTAACAAATAAAATGTCTAAATTGATCAAAAAAATTAGAGGAATCCAAATATGACATCCAAATCATCTTTTGCATTATAGGAACATCGATAGCCATGGTGACCATTTTGATCTTTTTTACGAAAAAATGAAATAAAACGATAAACACCTCAAAAAAGTATATCCTTTGGCATGGGGTTCTTATATGTGTACGAGTTGCTATGAAAAATGATAAACTTGATTTTTGCAAAAAATTGCAATTTTTTTTTCACAAAAAGGTCTATCAAGTTATGATCATTTCCACGGCATAGTTTGTGATAAAGATCTCATATTCCACAAATAGGTGAATCTTGGTATAGGAAAAATTCATGCCGAAGGGATTCTTTAAATAATTTTCATAAATATCATTTTCCATTTTTTAAGTGCCAAAAATGACTTTTTTGTGAACAAATTACAAAAAAATATGATGCAAAATGGCACCCATTTAATTTTCATGGAAATTAGTACACATATGATGGATAATCCCCAAGTATTAGGGCTTTCCTTGGTTTCTACCTAATTTCGACTAGTTAAATGTGGTTATGTCGATTTTTCGAAAGTAATTTAAATTTGAACAACAATTATTTGATAGTTTGGTCTGAATGTTTTGGAAAAATCATTTTAAGGTACACAACTATTGGTTATATCACAGAAACATTGATAATTCTTGAAAATCTTACTTCTTTCGATGAATAGTCATTGCGACCGTTTTGATCGTTTTTACGAAAAAATGGAATAAAGTGATAAACACCTCAAAAAAGAAAATCCTTTGACATGGGGTACTTATATGTGTACTAGTTGCCATGAAAAAATGATAAACTTTATTTTGGACAAAATTTGCAAAAAAGTTTTCACAAAAAGGTCTATTATCTATAAACATCTATAAGTTTCAAGGCAAATGATCAAGTTATGGTCATTTCCACGGCATAGTTTGTGATAAAGATCTCATATTCCACAAATAGATGTATATTTGTATAGGAAACAATCATGCTGAAGGGATTCTTAAAATTATTTTCATAAATATCATTTTCCATTTTTTAAGTGCGAAAAATGACTTTTTTTTGTGAACAAAGTACAAAAAATATGATGCAAAATGGCACCCATTTAATTTTCATGGAAACTGGTACCCATATGATGAATAATTCCCAAATATTAGGTTTTTCATTGATTTCTACCTAATTTCGCCTAGTTAAATGAGTTTATGTCGATTTTTCGGAAGTAATTCATATTTGAACTACAACTATTTGATAGTTTGGTCAGAATCTTATGGAAACATCATTTTAAGGTACACATCTATTGTTTATATCGTTGAAATATTGATAATTATTGAAAATCTTATCTCTTTCGATGAATAGTCATCGCGACCGTTTTGATTGTTTTTATGAAAAAATGGAATAAAGTGATAAACACATCAAAAAAGGAAATCCTTTGGCACGGGGTACTTATATGTGTACTAGTTGCCATGAAAAATGATAAACTTGATTTTTGACAAAATTTGCCAAAAAAGTATTCGAAAAAGACTATCATCTGTAAACATCTATAAGTTTCAAGCCAAATGATCAAGTTATGATCATTTCCACGGCATAGTTTGTGATAAAGATATCATATTACACAAATAGGTGCATATTGGTATAGGAAACAATCATGCTGAAGGGATTCTTGAAATTATTTTCATAAATATCATTTTCCATTATTTAAGTGCGAAAAATGACTTTTTTTGTGAACAAAGTACAAAAAATATGATGCAAAATGGCACCCATTTAATTTTCATGGAAACTAGTACACATATGATGGATAAACCCCGCGTATTAGGTTTTTCATTGATTTCTACCTAATTTCGCCTAGTTAAATGAGTTTATGTCGATTTTTCAAAAGTAATTCAAATTTGAACTACAACTATTTGATAGTTTGGTCTGAATCTTTTGAAAAAATCAGTTTAAGGTACACAACTATTGGCTATATCATAGAAACATTGATAATTCTTGAAAATCTTACCTCTTTCGATGAATAGTCATCGCGACCGCTTTGATCGTTTTTTACGAAAAAATGGAATAAAGTGATAAACACCTCAAAAACGAAAATTCCTTGACATGGGGTCCTTATATGTGTACTAGTTGCCATGAAAAATGATAAACTTGATTTTTGACAAAATCTGCAAAAAAAAGTCTTCACAAAAAGGTCTATTATCTATAAACATCTATAAGTTTCAAGCCAAATGATCAAGTTATGGTCATTTCTACGACATAGTTTGTGATAAAGATCTCATATTCCACAAATAGGTGTATATTGGTATAAAAAAATGCCGAAGGGATTCTTTAAATTATTTTCATAAATATCATTTTCCATTTTTTAGGTGCGAAAAATGACTTTTTTTGTGAACAAAGTATAAAAAATATGATGCAAAATGGCACCCATTTAATTTTCATGGAAACTAGTACACATATGATGGATAATCCCCAAGTATTAGGTTTTTCATTGATTTCTACCTAATTTCGCCTAGTTAAATGAGTTTATGTCGATTTTTGGAAAGTAATTCAAATTTGAACTACAACTATTTGATAGTTTTGTCTGAATATTTTGGAAAAATCATTTTAAGGTACGCAACTATTGGTTATATCACAGAAACATTGATAATTCTTGAAAATCTTACCTCTTTCGATGAATAGTCATCGCGACCGTTTTGATCGTTTTTACAAAAAATGGAATAAAGTGATAAACACCTCAAAAAAGAAAATCCTTTGGCATGGTGTCCTTATATGTGTACTATTTGCCATGAAAAATGATAAACTTGATTTTTGTTAAAATTTGCCAAAAAAGTCTTCGCAAAAAGGACTATCATGTATAAACATCTATAATTTTCAAGCCAAATGATTAAGTTATGGTCATTTCCACGGCATAGTTTGTGATAAAGATCTCATAATACACAAATAGGTGCATATTGGTATAGGAAACAATCATGCCGAAGTGATTCTTGAAATTATTTTCACAAATATCGTTTTCCATTTTTTAAGTGCGAAAAATGACTTTTTTGTGAACAAAGTACAAAAAATATGATGCAAAATGGCACCCATTTAATTTTCATGGAAACTAGTACACATATGATGGATAATCCCGAAGTATTATGTTTTTCATTGATTTCTACCTAATTCCGCCTAGTTAAATGAGTTTATGTCGATTTTTCGAAAGTAATTCAAATTTGAACTTCAACTATTTGATAGTTTGGTCTGAATCTTTTGGAAAAATCATTTTAAGGTACACAACTATTGGTTATATCACAGGAACATTGATAATTGTTGAAAATCTTACCTCTTTCGATGAATAGTCATCGCGACCGTTTTGATCGTTTTTTACGAAAAAATGGAATAAAGTGATAATCACCTCAAAAAAGAAAATCTCCAGCTCCACAAGCAGTTCACTCAACTGCAAACCAAGCATATTAATACTGCTTGTCAAGCATATTAATCTGCATATATTCTGTAGTATTAATATATGGATCTAGCAGTTCACCTAACTTCAAATCAGAGGCATCAGCATCGTATTAGAATGCCTAAAAAATGTAGATTCTTCAGAGATGTTTTGGCGGCCTATTAGTTCTCACCTTCATAAATAGCTGCTCAACCTCGTTGGCTGCTACTCCTGAGTGGAAGATGTTCCTCTTGTATGCATTCACCGGCGGCCACCCCACAACTTGTTCTGAAGCCAATTAACCATGGTTAGCTTAATTATCTCACATTGCAGTGTACATCAAATTCTTTAGAGATTCTGCAGAGTGTGTATGTACTTACTTAGTCAGCTTGCTTGGTATAGAAGTCTTCTACTGGATGGAGTTTTTTTTTTTTGAAACGTCTGGATGGAGTTTTCTGATTGTAGGTTTTAGCTCTTCTGCTGACAAAAGCCTACAAAAATGCGGAAGCCTCAACTTAGACACAATCTTATACTGTTCAGTGTATATGACAGGAAAAACTAACAACTGTAATTTTACCCATCATTACCCAGATCAAGCTGTAAAAGAAAACACTAACATACTGAAGCAGGTGAGAGATCACTACAAATATTCATATTATTAGACCAAAATACTGACGTGCAAAAAACACAAGGACTCTAGAAGAGAGTCAAAATACTTATATAACTATATTAGGGAAGATGACAAATTGCACCAACTGAGTAAAGAACAATGGTCCAATGCCAATCCATGTTTTAACATGTGAACATGTGTGGTGGTTGGTAAATTAAGAGGGTATTTATAGATAAAGTGGAGCAAAGTAAATACTATTTTAGAAGAATCTACATCAGTATGCTGCTACTCTTTTACGGACTGATATAATTGGATTTATATGACTGACTAACCTTCCGCATTTCAAGTACTAAATCAGCAAGGAAGAGGAAAACAATGGATGAACTGTCTTTCCTAGTCGACAATCTGAGTATAGCTGCCAACTCGGCCAGTGAATGATTTGCATAAACTTATAAACTGAAGGCTAAGCACATAGCATTTTCAATAAAATAAAAACTAAGAGTACAATCCATGAAGGGGAGACTAAGCCCATACTAAATCAGCTTATAAACTATATAGCAATTTATGGGAAGACAAATATTCAGTAATCCTAATTTCCCACATCTGAACCAAAATAAGCGCTCAACAAACTTGTGTCACTGAATTTCGAATGAAAGGATGAGTACAATTAAATACTTGGAAGAAGCTATACAATAAAGGTCCGAGGATCCTAACCATATAGATCCTCACATAATAGAATATATGAAATCAGGTATCCTAGAGATCAATAAGGTATGGTATAGAAATTTTTGTATTCTACACCTAAGAAAAGGTTATGCAGATTTAACCACTCAAAGACCCGCTTGAAATCATCAGCATGTGTAATAGCTACCGTCGAAACATTTGCTAACAGTACACTTGATGCTTTCTTGAATCCCAATTAACAGATTCAGAGTGTAGAATTTAACGGTTAGGAAGATTTTATAATTGCACCACTATAGAGCATGCATATACAGTTAGTCTGAAGATGGAAGCACAAAATTAAGACTGTACGCCGCTGATCACTGAAAGATGTATAATTTGATTCCACTGTAAATCAATGATGTATCATTTCAACGGTACTGTTCACTTAGCATTTTGTTGGACAAATCCTCTCCCTAGGTATCTATTCTTCCACGAATGCCAGGTCCATGTACAAACTGTATGCAAAACAGAGCAAATCAACACCTTAAAAGCTCAAAGTTGCAAACGCATCTCCTACTACTTGCTGGTATTTTGCTGCAACCATTGCTTACCTAAAGCTAAGGTCCCCGTACATGGAGGCGACCAAGAGTCCCTGCAGGCAGCTATTTTTTGACCTGCCACACAGCATGCTGACGTAACGGTGCACATCTTGGCTGTGTCGCCGTGGTGAGGGCCACCTCCATCCCGGTGCTCATCCCCCACGTTGTCACAGGCGACGCTCTTCCCAGTTTCTCTTTCAGCCCGCATTGAAGTGTCAGAGCTTAAGCACAAGTTTGAACTGTACATCACAATGCAAAGTCGTGGTTGTTTATTTCAGAGTACAATACATGGTGGGTATCACTAAATTATGGGACAGAGCAGTTGGATTGTTCGTATAATTCAGAAAATGCCCAAAAATTAGGCCACCTGCCCATGACTGCATCTCTTCCTCTTGGTCTGAGAGAGAGAGAGAGACGTGAGAGAGGGGAGATGTGTTGAGAGGAAGAGGGAGGATCTTACCCATGGAGGAGTCCGTGGGAGCCCTTGGTCGCCTCCCTCGTCGCGCCGCTCGCCTCCTTGCCCCGTCCGTGGTTGCATCTCATCTCATTCTTCATCCACAATTTCGGAAAAGGAAGAGGGGATGGGGATTGGCTCGAGCTCCACCGGGATGGAGAGGGCGAGGAATAAGAGAAGGAGGGGGTCGCGGCCTCGTCGTCATGGCCAATCTCGCGGCGGCACACGCGGAGGATGGCGGTGACGAACGGCGGCGAATCCGGCCGTCCCGGCATGCTTCCGCCGGCGAGGAGGTAGAGGGCGTGACGGCGGAGCTCCCCGTGGGCGTCGATCTGACCGGGGAGGAGCGGAGCGGCCGCGCAGCGCGGTGGCGGCGGCGGCGATTTCGGCGGCGTGGGAGAGAGAAGAAAGGGGCGGGGGGAGACTGCGGGGTTGCTTTGCAGAAAAGCATCTAAAGTTTTGCTTATTTGCGAACAGGGCCTGTGCAGTTCTGGGAAGTGGACTACGGGGCGTAGGTTCGAGTTTCCAGTGGCTTTTTTGCAAAATAGGCGTGGTTACCGGTGGGAACCGGGGCGACCGGCCGGTGACTGGGCGACGTGTCGCGCGCTGATTGGCTAAAAATAGCGGATGAACAGTACCGGGGCAATAGGGACGACGTGGACGTATCTAGGCCGTCGGACGTGGCGATCGGACGGTGCAGACAATTGGGGCGACGTGGAGCGCTGTCAGGACGCGAATCTCACCATCTTTTATATATAGGGTAATAAGATATTAAGCAAGAATAAGATATTTAGCGGTGACATACAAACTGAGAAAGTCAAGAGTGCTTGTCATATCGAAAACCTTACACAGCATAACAGGAGAGTTAGCTCTAAAGGAGAACTTCCACGGATAAATGCCATATAAAAATTTGCAGTCGGAGCCCAACTCAATCTGGAATTCTCAGTCTTCACGAACGAAAATACAAATAAACCAAAACAGGGGAGGAGACGGGTAGGGGAGATCGCCTGTAGATGGTCCTACTTAAAACACAAATCCTCCAAATTTTAACCACTCTAGCAGTGCCACCACACAGGTAGACGGGGGAGGGAAGATCGCCTGGTTAAGCTAGTGCCGCGACGCGAGACGATGGCCGGTGCAGGCTGTGTGTGGAAGGAGGAGCAGTATTTCGTGTTTGGGACCTGCGATGAGGAATGGATTCATCCTATTGAGATTTTGTAGCCTGGTATATAAGAAGGGAGGAATTAGATGCTAGAGAATGGGAAAAGATAAGCGTGTCATGGAATAGGAAGGGGAGAAGACGGTGCAAATTTTGATTGAACTTCCTCCGTCAGTTTTTTTGCATTTATTTCTCGTGATTCTGAAGGTCATGGAGAATAGAGAACATGGATCGAAATTGTCCGGCGACTGCGAAGGTCAATGGAATAAAAACATCAATGGGCCAGTTACTACTACTGGTGAGAAGTAATGGCCGCTGGGCTGCATGTGGTCGGTATCGATTTGGTATCAACGGAAGCGGAACGGAACGCATGCATAGGCCACGTGGACCAATTAGAAACTTTGCTGATGTGTATAGCCTGCATGTTGAGAGAAATCAGCTAGTGGGTTGTTCCTATTTAGATATAGAAGATTACTACTCCGTAGTTCAGGGACCGCACGGTGTGGGAGATCAACCTGGTGGGATGCAGTAGCTGGAAGAAGATCGTGGGAGTACTGCCGCCTCGGGCGTCGAATGCTCTTTCGGGTGACATTCAGCCCCTGTACGAGAATCCTCTTGCCGACGAGATCGTATTCTCCATGCCCCCGTGCAATGAGTATGGTCTGGCTGGCAGAATGGTGATAGATACTCCTCCTATGCCCAAGGATCAGGGACCAATCGGGGATGGCCTGCAAGCGTCAGGCTTGGCGCAAGGAGACGTTTCCCCGGAAGAGCCTGGTGTCTCCGAAGGAGAGTGCGAGGGCGAGCATCCGGAAGCCCCTGCAGGGTACAGAGGCTCGCGCTTGTCGGGGCGGTCGGCTTCCTCAGGCTCTTGAAAGGGAAGAGACTCCGCTTAGCCGTCAGTGAGCATTCCTCTCCCAGAGGTCAGCTACGGATCTCAAGAGTCAGGCGTTCCGATGCCCGGCGTATTTGAGGACCTGTTCGAGAGGAACTGGGGCTTCTCTGGGTCTAAGAGGAAAGAAAGGTAAGCTTTCCCGATGTGAGTTCTGCCCCGGGAGAACCAGCTTATTTGTGATGTTGTTCTGACATTCCTTCTTTATTTTGTGTAGGAGCCAATCGCCTGAGTGCTCCAGCAAGCGCACGCGCGAGGATGGTGGCGCCGATGTTGGTGTTGACGCGGAAGTTCAGGCTGAAGGTGCCTATGAGCCCCCGAGTCACACCCCGGAACCAGGGTGGGACCCGGAGGCGACTGAAGGTGCCGGGGAAAACACTCAGATCCCCGGGCTTGTCGCGCAACAGACGAGTTTGCCGGTCGCTCACTCGGCGGCCCCTGCAGATGGAGCGCATAGTCCTGAAGCCTCCGGGGGGAAGCGCGACGTGGACCCCCGGGAACCTTCTGGTCAGCCCAGCGCTAGGGCGGACGCTCCTCCTCAGAACGATGACCTAGAGACAGAGCCGACTCCGAACAACTTTGGAGGTGCAGGAGCGGGCTCAAGTTTCTCCAGGGAGTTCCCTGACGTTGAGGAGCTTCTGGCGTTTACTAGGGTCCATCTGCGCCAGCTGGTGGCTCCTGCATCCCATCGTGAGGACGAACTGAGGTCTTGGGAGCAAAGGCTGGCGGCCGATGCAGAGGCTCTCGAGGCCAGGGAGAGGAAGCTGGCCATGGATGATGAGATGCTGAACGCCCGGGAGCAGGGAGTCTCGGGTCGCGAGAGGGAGCTGGAAGCTCGAATGTATGCGCTGGATGACACTGAGGCCAAGTGCTGGGAGGGCAACCTGCAGCTTCGTCTGGAAGTAGATCTGAGCGAAGCCCGCTTGGAGCAGGGCCTAACAAACGTGGACAACTGGGCCCGAAAGGAGGTGAGGAGCTTGAGCAACCAAGTCTCCTTGCTAAACGAGCAGATCGCGCGGCTGAGAAAGGACCTCGCGGCTGAGAAACAGAGCCGGGAGCGAACCCGCCACGACTTCAAGAAGGCCCGGGAAGAGCGGGACAAGCAGACTGCTCGTGCTGTCGATCTGGCGCATGACGTCGCCAGACTGAAAGAGGTCGTGGCCGACCGCGATGGGAAGTTTGAGCGCAGCGGAGTTCTCCGGTCCAAGGAGAGGAAAGAGCTCGAGAAGAAGGACGCTGAGCTCGCAGCGGCGAAGGATGCCGCCGAGACCTCCAAGTCCACGGCGCAGGCTGCTTGGGCTCGCCAAGAGGAGCTGACCGAGCAACTGAACGTAGCCCATGAGGAGCGGGACAAGGCGGTGACCATCAAGTGCGATTTTATGGGCCTTCTCCCACGTATGAGCGCATCAGCGGCGAAGATTTCCCGCGAGCTGGCGAGGCTGCGAATGGTCTGGGCCCCGGTTGTCTCGAGCAGTCGGTCCTGCTCGTTCATGGGCTACCCGGCGTTCCTGGAGCGTGTTGCCGAGCTCCTCGGTGAAATCCGATCTCACGTGAGCAAGGCCACCCGCCTGGCCGGAGAGAAGGCCGCGAAGCTATTGGTGACCGACTTCGTGGCTGCCCTTCGGCAGCACCATCCGCAGCTTTCCTTGCTCGCAGAGATGGACAACACCACCCTGGAAGCGGCGTCTCTTCCGGGGGTTATTGACGAGGTGGAGAAGATCATGGAGCGCTTCTTCCGCGAGCACGATCCGTGAGCTGCCGGTTCTCCTGAAACATTTACAACGGCAATACCGGGGGCCGTAAACTGTGCTTTTGTACTTTAGCAAGATTGAATACTTTGAATGTACATAACCTTTCCTTGAATTGAGTTGCTTTCGATATACCTGTGGAGGATTGACGCTATCGGGAAGGGTCCATTGGCCAGAGTGCTAACCAGCCGTGTGCCTCTTGATTGTCTGGAGCGCAGACACAGGGCGCGACTCCCCAAAAGACCCATCGCTCCTAACCACAGGAACCTCAGCCCTCAGCCCCACTGCCAGAGGGAAACAAACAGTGGTGGCTGCGAAGGTGCTGCCCCAGGTTTACGCCCGCAATCCTTTTAGCCAAGGCATAAAGAAACGACACAACCTAGGTAAAGGTACTTAGCTCGATTCGTGGGTCCTTCGCTTTCTCGGTATTTGGTAGCGGTGCCACCGTGGCGGGTCTTCTACGCTGTGTTTCAGGCGTAATTCTATTCTGTCTGCTCATTTTCGCAGGGACAGAGTCTTGAACAGAGATAGTCTGCCGCGGGTCTGACCCGGAGTGCCTTCCTTGGCACGTCTTGCTGGCCGGAGCCGGTCCGGGGACCTTTATTTTGTTCCCCTGGAACCCGGAGGTCACCGTTTAGGTGAACCGGTTGACTGGCTGGCGTGATAGAAACGTCGGTCCGGAGACCTATACCTTGCTCGTTCCAATACTCGGAGTTCACCACGAGGGTGATCCGATGATTGACTGGCGTAATGAGGATGCCGGTCCGGAGACCGCTGGACTGCTTCTCCATATAGAAATCCGTAAGAATACCCATGAGCTTTGCTGGCGTAATGAGGACGCCGGTCCGGAGGCCCTAAGAATGCCTTTCCGGCGAGAAAACCCGGAAACTCTTGCTGGCGTAATGAAGACGCCGGTCTGGGGACCTCATGAATACCTTTCCGGCGAGAAAATACGGAAGCTCTTATTGGCGTAGTGAAGACGCCGGTCCGGGGACCTCATGAATACCTTTCCGGCAAGAAAACCCGGAAGCTCTTGCTGGCGTAATGACGACGTCGGTCCGGGGACCTCATGAATACCTTTCCGGCGAGAAAACCCGGAAGCTCTTGCTGGCATAATGAAGACGCCGGTCTGGGGACCTTATTATCCTTTCATCGACTTGGGCTTAGAGTGAAAAAACCCAATCCATTTATTTTGATTTCCTATTGATGCGGCTGAGATGCCGGTTCTGTAACTCCACCAATGCTTGATGTAGACTCTTCAGAAACCATCCATCTAGAGATCCAATACTTTTGGGGAGGTACACTTGGTCCCGTTTGAATGGTCACTACGTGACCCGGGAGCTCCCATTTTCCATCAAGAGTGTCTCCCGGGGCAAAGGCCTGATCCCAGATAGAAGCTGTATTTTGCATGGACTGCCGAGGGTCTGACGGATTGCTTTCGGGGGCGTTGTCCGTCTGCGTGGAAACGCTCGAGAGAGCCCGAAAGGACCTTCCTCTGTTAGGTACCCGGGTGTCAGAGCTAGCTTTTTTCGTTGGCTTGAGAGGGCAATTCCGGCTGACATGTCCCGGTTCTCCACAGGTATAGGAATCTCCTCTATTCTGCTTTAGCTAAGTGTTGTTTCTGAACTGCCCGCAGTCCTCCAAGCTGTGCCTATCCGATTGGTGGTACACGCACCAAACTCCCGGCTAGCCGTCCTTCCCCGTGGGGATGCAGATCTCTTGTGGTGTGTACGTATTAGGGTCTTCTGCCGGAGATTCCTCGTCCTTGTCGCGATCGAGGTTATCCTCTTCTGGAAGCGGCACTGGGGGCTGCATGTCCGAATGAGGCCCGCCCTCATCCCCATACGTCCATGAAGGAGGACTGATCTCGGCGTTCGTGATACTTTCCTCGGGCCTTCCCTTGCTGGCCGAAGGACTAGTATTCGCAGCAGGAGGGATAAACTGGATTCCAGATGCTCGGCCCTCTGTTGGAAGAGGTGGAGATTCTTCAAGATTATATACGAGGCCAGGGTACCGCAAGAATTCAACCGTGGCGCTCTCTTTCCTCTTCCGCGCTATGCCGAGCACCCGACTATCGAGAACTACTTCGGCGAGGG
The DNA here is from genome assembly GCA_026929855.1 of Poa annua. Lineage (NCBI taxonomy): Eukaryota > Viridiplantae > Streptophyta > Magnoliopsida > Poales > Poaceae > Poa > Poa annua. Next base: position 63,506,240 of record CM049434.1, read on the forward strand.
GGGGGGGGGGGGGGGGGCTTCGTCCCCCTACGCCGACGAATCTTCCCTGCTGAAGGTGGCTACCTTGGGGGCCAATCTTCGTCGTGGGCGAAGAGCTCAAGTAGTTCTTGTGCCGGAGGAGGAAGAACTTGGTGCAGACAGCGTTTCCGATGAAGAAGAACTTGACACAAATCTTGACGGTGAGGAAGAACTTGTCGTGGCTGGAGCCGGAGACGAATCCATCGCTTGCGCCCCCTACCTGATGCCAGATGTCGTGTCTCGAAGGACGGACACCGGGGATGCGAGTGATACCCACAAGTATAGGGGATCGTTGAAATCTTCGATGTGTAAGTAAAGTATCGATCCCACGAGGAGTAGAAGGTATAAATGTTTATCCTTTCAAATAAGAGTGTCACTATTCTTATTATCTATGCACTAGACAAAGTAAAATGATGCAAGTGTTTTGGATTTTTGGTGTAGAGTTTGCAAATAAAGTAAAAGCTGAAAATAAAATATGACAAGTGAAAGCTCTCAAAGTGAGAAAGCCCAATCCTCTATGCAGCAAGAGGACAAGCTTAAGTCTGTGTTTCATATGTGTGGAAAACGTTCCCAAGGGCTACATGGATTTCATGGCATAGATATTTCTAGAACAACAAGGTAAATATTTTGTCAAGTTATAATCTTCTTTGGACGGAGCCATAATTAGGTGTAGCCAAATAAATATACTAAACCCCTTATGATGGGTCTTGTGGCGAAGTAAATGAGCGCACACGAGTTATTAAGACATGAAGTCCCACCATACCATAAACTCTAAGGTCCCCGATATTAATCCCCTCCTAATGGAACTTCATGTATTAGACCACATGTTTATTTGTCAACTCCCAGGTCCTACCCAATCCATTACATAGTGTGATCACCTCATGCATTCCTCAACATATGTGTGCACCCATATATTGTACAATAAGACAATCATCAAAGATAAAGACTTGACCAAATACTCAAACATGTTTAGTGAAATCATTGCCAATCCATCCTATGCCCCGGGGAACATGAGAGAACTACTCACAACACGAAGACATGATATGACTCAATCGCATAAGTGATACAACACAATCTGAAAATATAATCTCCCCACAAAATAATGACAAGTAGCAATTCACACACATGTAGAACATTACTTAGACAATAGCTAGGATTTGAACAATCTCAAACTATGAGGGGGATGAAGTGGATCACGAAGGTGGTGATGAAGATGGTGCTGGTCTTGACGGTGGTGTTGATGGAGACTCCAGAGGGGGGATGGAGGAGCCTTCCGGAGGTGATCCGGCGGCGTTTCCCCCATCCAATCTTCTCCGGCGACATCCTTCTGACTCTCTGTTTCTTGGTTTCGTGTTTCTCCGCCGCCTCCTCGCGAAACTCCTCAGGGGACTATTTTATAGACGTTTTTATGTCAAGACGAAGCCACGGAGACGAAGATCGACGGCATCGGAGCCACGAGGGCCAAGATGGTGGGCCCCATGTGGCCAAGGAATCTGGCCGTGTGGGCCCCCCTATTTTGCTCCTCGGGCTTCCACTTTTGCACTTCCTTCGCTCCTACGCTTTGTTCCTTCCAAAAAATGATCTCCGTGAAATATTAGGTCATTTGGACGTCGTTTGGGTCCCTGAAACATCAAAATATAGAAAAGGGGTTTTCTGACAATGCAGGGTTAATTCCAAATAAATAGGGAAACTGTGAAATATTCCCCAAAACATTATAAAACATTGATATAACCCTTATATGATGCAAATATGAATGAAATATAAGTAATGTAATGCAAAGTTCATGTATGCATTTTACATGTATCAACATCCCCAATCTTAACCTACACTCGTCCTCGAGTATGAAGGTGATAAAACTAAACATGGACTTGTCATTTTATTACTTAACAAAGGATATCAAAGATGATTATTATTGATACATAGAGTCAAATGATTCATTCTGAATAAGTAGTAGCAACATACAAGATATATTATCATGAGGTATCAAATATTCAAGACAAATATATTCAATGATAATTCACAAAGTGTAACATGAAAGAAAAGTTCCATGGACCAAATGAATGCATAAATGAAAAAGTAAAAAGATATCCTATATTGGTCATAGAGTATTCGTATAGAAATCTGAATATGAAAGGTGGACACTTTGAAAAGATAGATAAATAAGTAGAGGAATAATATGCAAGAGTATCATCTAGCTTCCAAAATGCTTCAACTTAAGTTAATGTTTGCAATGTAGTGTCCATTGGTGTGAAGTTCTGATTACCCCTATCATAGCATCTTTAGTGATTAATAGTTGAAAGTGAAAGCAAATATGAGTTATGTGCTTGACAAAGTATGGGTCAAAAGTCTCATGCCCCTTGAGAACAAAAACCTCTCTAACTGGCTACTCAGCTTGGGCCACAAAGCAAGTGAAGGTTACAGTCATCGTGAGTAAAAGTGGCATCATACACTAGTAGAAAATGGGGCTTCGGTTTTGAGCCCTGAGTCCCTTCAGTCCCGGTCCAGCCTGGAACCCGGACTGAAGGTACTATTAGTCCCGGTTTCAACGGCTAGTAAGGCATCTCGAGGTCGAAACCTATTAGTCCCGGTTCCAGACAAACTTTTAGTCCCGGTTTGTTATACGAACCGCGACCAAACGTTTTAGTCGCGGTTCGTGTAACAAACCGGGACTAAAAGTCCCATTTTATATATACTTTCGTCCCTCAGGCCCGAGCCAGCCGTTGCATTTTCTGTTCAGAGCGCGTGTGGAGAGCTGCTCGAGCTGTTCTTGGTGTTCTTCGCGTGGAGCTCGAGTTCATCAGCGTTGCCGTCGATTTGTGAAGATTTGAAGCTTCCTGCCTTCTAAAAGGTTAGCCATTGTATCCTATTATCTCTTACTGCTAATTTTGGCTCATTTAATGCTTTAGAAGTATAGAGAATGGTGGATTTAGCTTTAGGAGTAATTTTGTGGGAAGTGTGAGCTCAAATTTTAGCTACCTAGCTAGTTTGCATATGTGTGAAGATACGGTCAACTTAGCTCAACAATAGCTCAACTTTAGCTCAACTTAGTTATTTATATGTATATAATGATATGTTACATATCCGAGCCACGCAGCCGTATACGATGGTCGACAACAGCGAGGTCCCGGGCGTCGTGAACAACTCCTCCTTTTCGGATGAGGTATTATTAGCACATCTAGATGTCATGTCGTCTCTGTAATATAAAAATAATTTTTAATTTAGGGTGAGAATTTCCTAATTTAATTTTTCCAATTATAAATATTAGGAATCAGTATGTGAGTGCGGCATTCGTGATGGATGTGTCCAGTTTCAACATTGTCTACAAGGAAAAGTCATTCTCCTAGAAGAATTAAATTTTACAAGAGAGGAGAAGAGAAAGACCGATGAAAATTTGAGTAGGACCGAAGAGAAGCTAAGGCTAGCTCATGATACAATCCACAAGATGAAGCAAGATTTAAAAACTCTGAACGAAAAAAGAGACATGGTTGTGGAAAAGAAGGGGGAAATAGAGTTGGATTTGGCGGATATCATCGATGGACACATGATCCAGACTCGTGAAACTAGGGAAAGAACGAGGTTGAAGATTAATAAGATGAAAAAGGCAGCTCTCCGAAATGAAATGTTCCTACATTTCTCATTCGGTGTCATTGTTCTCCTAGTCGCGATTATAATCGCCATGTACGGTTTTTTAAAGTGTGCAAACTAGTGTTGTCGTACTGTGTTGGGACTCAGAATTATTGTTAGCATTGTGTGATTGCGCTTGTATTGTGATGAACACTATATTAATTTGAGCACTTACTCTCTATGTATATAATTGTGTGTAGATGAGACGACAATGGATGTACAGTGACCGGCGATCGAATGAGTTCATGCAAGGCGTGCGGGAATTTGTCGAGGTTGCTAAGGGAAACGCGCATAATGGTTTTATGTGGTGTCCATGCTGTGTGTGTCGGAACGAGAGGGATTTCCCCGACTCACGGGATATTCACATCCACCTCTATACGTCCGGTTTCATGCCCGGCTATAAATGTTGGACCAAGCATGGAGAAATAGGGGTCATGATGGAAGACGACGAAGAAGAAGATAATAATGACGACTATCCTATGTTCCCTGAACAGTGTGAGAGAGAAAATGTCGAAAATGAAGAACAAGAAGAAGAAGAAGTTGAAGCACCAGATGAGCCTATTGATGATCTTGGTCGGGTCATTGCTGATGCGAAGCGAGACTGCGAAAGTGAAAAGGAGAGGCTGAAGTTCGGGCAGATGTTAGAGGATCACAAAAAATTGTTGTACCCAACTTGCAAAAATGAACAGAAAAAGCTGGATACCACGCTAGAATTGCTGAGATGGAAGGCAGAGAACGGCGTGACCGATAAGGGATTTGAAAAGTTGCTAAAAATTATGAAAAAGAAACTTCCAGAGGATAACGAATTGCCCGTCAGTACGTACGAAGCAAAGAAGGTTGTCTGCCCTCTAGGATTAGAAGTGGAGAAGATACACGCTTGCCCAAATGACTGCATCCTGTACCGCGGTGACTATGAGAATTTGGTTGCATGCCCGGTATGCACTGCATTGCGGTACAAGATCAGACGAGATGACCCTGAAGGTGTTGAGGGCAAGGGCACCAGGAACAGGGTTCCTGTCAAGGTGATGTGGTATGCTCCTGTAATACCACGGTTGAAACGTTTGTTCAGAAACAAAGAGCATGCCAAGTTGATGCGATGGCACAAGGAAGACCGTAAGAAAGACGAGATGTTGAGACACCCCGCTGATGGGTCGCAGTGGAGAAAAATTGATAGAACGTCTCCCGACTTTGCAAATGAAGCAAGGAACTTAAGGTTTGGTCTAAGTACAGATGGCTTTAATCCTTTTGGGGAGCAGAGCAGCAGTCATAGCACCTGGCCCGTGACTCTATGTATGTATAACCTTCCACCGTGGTTGTGCATGAAACGAAAGTTCATTATGATGCCATTGCTCATCCAAGGACCGAAGCAACCCGGCAACAACCTTGATGTGTACCTCAGGCCATTAGTTGAGGAATTTTTATAGTTGTGGCAGGAAGAAGGTGTACGTGTATGGGATGAGTACAAACAGGAGGAATTTGACCTACGAGCGTTGCTGTTCGTAACCATCAATGATTGGCCTGCTCTTAGTAACCTTTCAGGACAGACAACCAAGGGATATCATGCATGCACACACTGTTTAGATAAGACTGATAGTGTATATTTGACTAACGGGGGGAAGAATGTGTACCCTAGGCATCGTCGTTTTCTTCCACCCAATCATCCCTTAAGAAAAAAAGGCAAGCATTTCGGTGAGGCGGAAAAATGGAAGAAGCCTAACCTTCGTTCTGGTGCTGATGTATTTCATATGGTTAAGGATTTGAAAGTAATATTTGGAAAGGGTCCTGGCAGCCTAAAAGTTCCGAATGACGCTAACGGACACGCACCCATGTGGAAAAAAAAATCTATATTTTGGGAGCTACCCTATTGGGAAATCCTAGAGGTCCGCTCTTGTATCGACGTGATGCACGTGACGAAGAATCTTTGCTTGAACCTTCTAGCCCACTTGGGTGTGTATGGGAAGAATAAAAAAGATACACCGGGAGCACGAGAGGACCAGCAACGTTTGAGAGAAATGGACGGCATCCATCAAGAGCCGTTTGAAGGTCCTGCCAGCTATACTCTTACGAAAGAAGAGAAGGACATATTTTTTGAGTGTCTGAGTAGTATGAAGGTCCCATCCGGATTCTCATCGAACATAAAGCGAATAATAAATATGGCTAAGAAAAAATTCCAAAACCTAAAGTCTCATGACTGCCACGTGCTTATGACCCAATTGCTTCCGGTTGCATTGAGGGGGCTTCAACCGGAAAGTGTTCGACTACCCATTGTGAAGTTATGTGCATTCTTGAATGCAATATCTCAGAAGGTAATCGATCCAGTGAGTCTACATACCTTACAGGTTGATGTGGTTCAGTGTCTTGTCAGTTTCGAGTTGGTGTTCCCACCATCCTTCTTCGATATTATGACGCACCTAATAGTTCACCTAGTCGAAGAGATTTCCATCCTCGGTCCTGTATTTCTACACAATATGTTACCCTTTGAGAGATTCATGGGAGTCTTAAAGAAGTATGTTCATAACCGTGCTAGGCCTGAAGGAAGCATCTCCAACGGCTTTGGAACAGAGGAGGTCATTGGGTTTTGTGTGGACTTTATTCCTGATTTTAAGCCGATTGGTGTTCCTGAATCGCGGCATGAGGGGAGATTGAGTGGAAAAGGCACTCTCGGAAGGAAAACAATGATCTGTATGGACGGTCATTCTTTAACTGAAGCAGATTACACAGTTCTGCAGAATTCCACCTTTGTGGCTCCTTATATTGAGGAACACATGAATATTGTACGGTCCAAAAACCCGGAGATAGATGACTCCTCGATAACAGAAGCACACAAGGCGAATTTCAACGGTTGGTTGCAAGCACATCTCATGAATAACAACACTGTTGACATGGAGTTGTTCGACTTGGCCAGCGGACCATCTTCGACCATATCAACTTTCCAAGGGTACGAGATAAATGGGAATACATTTTACACGATGACACAAGATAAAAAGAGCACCAACCAAAACAGCGGTGTCCGCTTTGATGCAACAAACGACGATGGAAGTAAGGACACATATTATGGTTACATAGAGGAGATATGGGAACTTGACTATGGACCTTCTTTTAAGATCCCTTTGTTTCGGTGCAAATGGGTCAAGATGACAGGGGTACATGTAGATACCCAGTACGGAATGACAACGGTGGATCTCCAGAATCTTGGGTACCTAAACGAACCATTCGTCCTAGCCAATGATGTGGCTCAAGTTTTTTATGTGAAGGATATGTCTACTAGACTGAATAAAAGAAAACAAAAGCAAGACAAAACATTATCCGGTGATACCAAGCGCCACATAGTTCTTTCAGGGAAAAGAAATATCGTGGGAGTGGAGGACAAGACAGACATGTCTGAAGATTACAATAAGTTTGATGAAATCCCACCCTTCAAAGTCAACATTGACCCAACTATCAGGTTAAACAATGAAGATACTCCATGGTTACACAGCGCATATAAGAAAGCGAAACACTAGTTGATGTGTAATAATGTTAAACCTTTTATGTAACTCTATGTGTCAGAAGCTGTAATAATGTATTCCGCGCCATCACGCCGCCTTATTTCAAGTTATTATTAGTTTAATTATAAAATATAATGCAAAAGATCTGAGTTTACCTCATATTTAATTGAAAATGGCAAAATGGTTATTATTATAAAATTATTTTAAGAATCAGAAAATGAAAAATCGCGACTAAAGGTGTCAGAATCCAAATATGTAGTCAGAAGTTAATCAAATGTATGTTCAACCTCTTTTGAAATTGCAAAATGAAAAATATTTGAGTTTTGGCGCAAAAACACACCTTTAGTCGCGGTTGGTTTTACGAACCGCGACTAAAGGGGTGGCACCGCGCGCGAAAACTAATCGGCCGAAAAACACACTGGGTCGCGGTTCGTGGCTCCAACAGGGACTAAAGGGGTACCTTTAGTCGCGGTTGGTGCCACGAACCGCGACTAAAAGTCACTGGTATAAATACTTCTCCTCCACTATCCCGGTTCAAGCCACGAACCGGGACAGCGCTAAGGAACCACCCTGACGCCGGCAGGCTGCCCAAATCGAGCGCGCCGCCGTCCGCTGCGCCGCCGTCCGTCAGCGCCGCCACTGCTGAGTTCGCCTCGCCGCCGTCCGCTGCGCCGCCGTCCGTCAGCGCCGCCACTGCTTCCTCTTCTTCTCCCTCAACGCCGCGCCGCCGAGCTCGTCAGCCCCATCCCTGCCGAGCTCGTCGTCCCCGTCCCCGCCGAGCTCGTCGTCGTCGTCGCAGCCGGTGAGCACTCCGGCCTCTCTCGTCGATCACTTAGTATTGGTGACGTCATGGTGACGTCATCGGTTTTTTTTTCCAGAAAATGAATTAAGACTTTAAATTGCTAGGAATTGGTAGGAAATTGATAGAAATGCTAGGAATTGCTAGAAACTGAATTAGTTTAGGTGTTCATCTTGTGTTTTAGTTAATCATTTTGGAATTGCTAGGAATTGGTAGGAAATTGATAGAAATGCTACTGGTTTTTAAATTGCTATAGGAAATGCTACTATTTTAGATGAATTGCTATTGCTTTAGTACTATTTAGTTGATTAATATTTGTGCAATGTGTTGATTAATATTTGTGCAATGTGTTGTTTAATATTTGTGAAAATGCTATTTGTGACAATGTGTTTTTATGCAATGTGTTGATTAATTTGTGATGCAATGTTAAGTGAATTGCTACTGTTAAGCTCCATTGTTAAGCTCCATTGTCATGCTGACGTCAGCATGACTACTTTTGGCCGATGATTAGACGATGGTTGCATCTTCAGGGAGGTGTGAGTGAACCATGTTGTCTGAACATATATGCAATGTTCATTCCACGTTGTTCGCTGACACCATCCCTGAAGCAATTCTATATGAGGCCTTGCTGTCTGTTTTGGAATGTTAGGAAGTTTGTAAATTAGTGTGTTGGCAAATTGTTATAGTATTTTAGTGTCTTCAATTTAGAATTTAGAACTATTGTTTTAGGACTTAGTAGTTGAATTTAGAATTTAGCAATATGTTGGAATTTAATACAATGTTTTTTAATTTTACAATGTTTTATACAATGTCTTGGATTTTAAGAGTTAATGTAAATATTCATAGTTTCAAGATGGACGGGACTATGGATGTCCGGGACTGGGCTCCGCCGGGTTGGCACTGGGAGGTGCTACCTTCCGGTGTGCGCAGATTGGTGAGGAATGAGGGAACCATCGTCGACCCGGAGCTTCTTTGGTGGCGGTCACGTGGGCCCCGACGGGTACAGAGGGTGCCGGCCCCCGAGGAGTTGGTACGTCGTCGTGTCAGGGAGGAGGACGAGCACGTCCGTCGGTACATGGTCGCGTTGGATGTCCGTCCGTCCAACACTTGGCAGCATCTTCAGGGATCTCACATTAGTTATGATCCTGTTTGGGTTCCTTCACTTTGGGTTTTCACCGCACGCGGCATGTTTCCGGCGGTTCAACGTCCATTTTGATTAGCGTGATGTATTATGGATGCGATATATATTATTATGACTTGTAACTAATTGATGTTATTGCTACTACTACTTTCAATGTCCCTCTTTGTTGTTATTGCTACTACTTTTAATCTTTATTTAATCCTTTTTCTTTATAGTTAAAGCTATGGACCACAACGGTAACGGTAGAGATCCTCAAGAAGATGCATTGTTGAACATGATAGGGGAAAGCCGACCAGAAGATGTAGAGAACTTTGTGGATGACGGTCACAATATCTGAATGATGATGGGTATTGCTTGTTGGAAGATTTGTTACAAGGAGACAACCCGCAAACAAGTATTGATGTCGATACTAGCGCTGGGCCCTCAACCTGCAAGTCCTCCGATGTAAATATTTAAGTCTTTGCTCATGATATATATCACTAGTTAGACCTTCACACATTGAGCATATATTAAACGAATGTTTTTTGTAGACCTCCAAATCGAACAAATCTTCCACTTCAAGGGGCCCGACCAAAAAGTGGGACGAGAACATGCACATGAGGATTGATGTAGTCAGTGCCGATGGGATCCCTTTGGAGCCCAAAAAGAGCGTGACAGCATTTACAAATCAAGCAGGAGTTCTTGTTAGGGATATGATCCCAATCACCTGTCGAGAATGGAATAAGCCAGCAAGAGCCGACAATATAAGTTTTGTCTCTGACGAATTAAAGAAATCTATCTGGGAGAAGCTGATATCACACTTCACTCTGCCGAAGATGGACACCCCGGAGCAAACAAAGGCCATGATGGACAAAGTGAAGGCGTGGATCCTTAAGAAGATGGCCACACAATTCTGTAACCACAAGAAAAGATTGTGGGCGACTTATGTCAAGAGCGGGAAAATTACTCCGGAGTTCAAGGAAACTCAAGAGAGGTTACGTGTTCAATGGGATGATTTCAAGACGTACAAGGAATCGGAAGAAGCTATAGCACGGTCGAAAAAGAACGCGGATAATGCCGCGCTGAAGATATATCATCATAATCTCGGGACAGGTGGCTACAGGACTGCCAGGCCTAAGTGGGATAAACTTAAGGCTGAAATTAAGGCAAAAGGGCTATCTCCAGGTACAGAGAAAGTGCCCGAAAGAGCAGGAAATTTCCTAATGGCGCATGGTATGACGTTGGATATGGAAACAGGGGAGTTGGTTCTTCGTGATCCGACGAAGAAAACAGTGTTGACTCCCCTCAAGGATCTTGAAACAGCAATAGCCGAGGTGGAGGCGGGAACTTTTGTTCCTGATAGAGATAACGACGAACTGACAAAGGCACTCAAAAATCCTGAGCACGGAGGACGCGTACGAGGCTATGGATGTGTTACTTGGAAGATAGGGTTTCATGAGAACATAAACACTTATAGATGCCGAGTGAGAGCACAGAAGAGGAGGGAGCAGCAGGCGGCAGACCGGCTGAAGAATGTGGAAGAAAAGAACGAGCAGCTCTTTGCGCTGTATTCTCAGATGCAGGAGCAAATATCAAGCCGTCCAGAGGGAGAACACATGTACATAGATCCCGCACCCGACTGCCGGAGAAGCAGCATGGCTTCCACGTCGTTGCATGTCAGCGTTGATGATGCACAGGTTGATGTGTCACCGATGGAGCGCTACCCCGTGGACAATATCGAAGAGAAGACTGATTGTGAGCTACACCAGCCATTGAAGAATATATCCATGAAGGTGGCCGTCGGCTTTGCTTTGAAAGTTGATCCTGCAGCGCGTTGGCATGGCCGCGAGATTCCAGCTGGGTATGCTCGTGTCGGGGTGGATGAAATTCTATCCGGATGTGAGACATTGGAGATTGACTTCGCTGGCCCTGAAGGGGAGTCGACCCTGGGAGAAGTCTTGCATGGAGTTATTTTATGGAAAAAGAAATACATCATATTTCCAGGCAACTTGCAAAGGACTAAGTCTCCCTCAGCTCCACGTCGATCATCGCGGCCTGATGCTCCACCACCTCCACCTCGATCATCGCCGCCTAAGGCTCCCTCACCTCCACGTCGATCATCGCCACCTAAGGCTCCCTCACCTCCACGTAGATCATCGCCGCCTAAGTCTCCCTCACCTTCACCTCGACCATCGCCGCCTAAGGCTCCCTCACCTCCACGTCGATCATCGCCGCCTAAGGCTCCCTCACCTTCACCTCGATCATCGCCGCCTAAGGCTCCCTCACCTCCACCTCAACCATCGCCGCCTCTTTCTGCGCCTAAGGCTCCCTCATCTACGCCAAAGGCTCCCTCATCTACTTCTAAGGCTCCGTCATCTATGCCTAAGGCTCCATCATCTACGCCAAAGGCTCCCTCATCTACGCCTAAGGCTCCATCATCTACGCTTAAGGCTCCCTCATCTGCGACTAAGGCTTCCTCATCTGCGCCTAAGGCTCCCACATCTTCCACGCTGCATCAGCGGACTCGATCTTCGGCGCCGCCCACTCAGTACATTGGAGTAAAGCGGAAGTGCCCGACTCCGCCTACTAAGGAGAAAGTGTCACCGCTCCCCAAGGGTCGTCCCACGAAGAATAAGAGGCAGCAGAGAGCCGACGTTGCCCAGCTTGGACAACAGAAAAAACAATCGATCGTTCCGTTGAAGGTGGCATCCCCAATTGTATTACCAGAAAACTTTGAAGAAATTCCTGGTCTGACGATTGATGAAATGCTAGGCATAGTTGAAACCGGCATGGCTCCCCTGGCAAGGCAATTTGTCATGGGGAAGGAACTGGTCACAGAGGCGGAGTTGGCACTGCTACCTCCAAGGATGCGAGAATTACATCAGTGGTATATGGAGCGCACAAAAGACGGCCAAACAATGATGTCTCTTACATATAAAGATGAACATTACTTCATCGGAGAACAGATAATCCATATTGATTTTGATGAATTATGTCAGTTATTCAATATGGAAGCCCTCGACAAATGTATCATGAGCTGCTATTGTCTGTAAGTGATTAATTTTTATTTCTATTATTAATTAAGTCTCTAGCTAATTAAGTCTCACTACATACATTCGTTCATATGCTATTATGCAGAAAGAAGATTCTCGAATGTAAGAGGATGCCTAATTATCAAGTTGGGTTCGTTGACCCGGATCGAGTTCATGTACATACCCTAGAACAATTTTCGGAGGAAACGGAGAACAACTTGTTCAATGCATTGAAGCAACAAAATTATAAAGATGTGATTTTGTTTCCATACAACTTCAGGTGAGAGTGTTCTTACTGTCTTATACACATTAACTTTTCGCTCTGACTAAATGTTGATGAACGTGTGCAGCTACCACTGGATTCTCTTTAACATTCAAATTGACCGTGGGATAGTTGAGATCGAGGACTCAATAGCGCATACCTTGGAGTATTACGCAAGCATTACTGATATGCTCCAAAAGTAATTTCAATCGTTATTACACTATATCGGCCTCTTTATTTTCCTGTGTTCTAGTTATTAATATCTTCTTTATTCATTTTATTTGTAGGGTATGGAAGCGGTTCACAAGATCTGAGGCTGGTCATTTTAAATCAGAGCTGACCTTTAAACAAATCCCCGTAAGTATAGTACTCATTTTAATTCAAGTTTTAATATCGGATTGTCCTGTTTCATTATTATTTGATTCAACTCTATTTTCGTAAAGTGCGAGAAACAGCCACCGGCGACTAATCTATGTGGATACTTCGTTTGCGAGTACATGCGCACGTGTGTCAGTGCGCGGACTTCTCCACATGTACGTTCAACATTAATATATATATATTCAGAGTTTTACTTTTGTTACTAACAATTTATATATTCATATCGACCTTCTATTTGATACAGAATGTGGCTTCACGATCGCAACTCCCAGCAAAGCAACGCATAAGAGAAATTCAAGAGGAAATTGCTGTTTTTTTGCTTGACGAGGTCATAACCCCAATGGGAGAATACCATGAAAACCCATAAGTGATATTCATGTAATTCTCGTGTTCGGAAGACACTCGTGTGTATATATGATCGAATGTATATATATGTTTGTACGACTGACTCGTTATATTATATATGCATGTATGCTTAATTTAGACTCGTCATACAATATATGCATCGATGTGTGTAATTGTACCGTACGAATAATAGCTTAAATCATAAATAAAACAGAAAGCATAAAACAAAATAAAAAGACCTAAACCCTAAAACCTCTCGCACTTTTAGTCCCGGTTTGTAATACAGACCGGGACAAAAGGTTGTGGCCTGAGCAGCTCGCCTGCGAGCCCACGTGGATGCTATTTGTCCCGGTTGCAGACGGGACCGCGACTAAAGGGGCTGGCCTTTAGTCCCGATTCCGCAGTCCCGGTTTTTAAACCGGGACAAAAGGCCCTTACAAACCGGGACTGTTAGGCTGTTTTCTACTAGTGATAGAGAGTATCACCCCGGGTACCATTTGCCCTAGGACACAGAACGAGCCCATGCCCAAATCACAAAGCAAGCAAACAGTGGACATCTCAACATCTCTTTCTTTTACTAATGCTTTTTTCTTGTAAATGCTTTTTCTGTTGTGAGATGTATCATAGATTCCTCCACTATGGGTACGTTGCAAACTTCCACCATGGGCCACATGGCTTAAGTTAGCCGCCACATGTGTCTCTCTAGCCATTAATACCACTCGCCTGAACTTACTAAGTTTCTATCTTCATTTCACGCAATGTTAGGCATCCATCAACAAAAGAAGATGATATCAACTTAAATGAGATACAGAACACGTTGAAAGCTTGCCATGTGACAGCACATATGAGCTAACTCCCAACCAAAGATCTTTATCAAGACCAAAACATCATAATTTTAATCACAATGGGTCAAGTTTATTAAGTGCAAGTAATGTGTGCATCAAGTTCCTGATGAGAGCTTTTTAACCAACTTTACCCATAACAATCCCAGTAACATAAGCATCTTGATTTGGAAGCATAGATAAAACAATATAACATGGTAAACATACTTGGAATAGCATATTAGCTAATAGGTAGATATGGTGGACTCATTGGAAAAACTTGGTTGAAGGTATTGGAAAACAAGTTTTTTACTTGTTGGAATTTTTGGGCTAGCAAGAGGGAGAAAGTTGACCATCTAAATGCATGCATAAGTGTCCATAGAGCTAACCATTTCATGTTAAACAAATTAAAGCATCATTCAGCATATAAAACATGAATAAGAAATAACTCTTCATAAGACACTTGCAAATTAATACTCATTAACAAGCACATAAATCATGCAACTATATGTATCTTTTTAAATCAACTCAATCATCCTCTTCCCAATATTTTTATAGCATCCAACTTAATTCAACCCAAACTTCCAGTAGCTCTCTCATAACATAAATGAAAAGTGGTGGTCTTATTAAAAACAAAACAAAAATAGAAAGAACAATAAAAAGACGCTCCAAGTTTATGCGATAAAGTGCATCGATCGAAAAACAGAAGCTAGACGTGTGCAAACCGAGAGTGTGTTGGTCCAGTGGGGTTGTATTCACATCCCCAAGCTTATGGTTTTCACCATCCTTGGATAGCTCTCGGTGCATCTCTTCTAATCCCTGTGAAAAAACTTCAAAACACCGTTTCTCCCATTTCTTTTCTGTGGGGTGACATTAGTAGGCACAAAACAATTGAATTGCTTGTTGTATCAAATCCATAGACAAACACAAGAAACATGTCCAGAAAGTGTATAATGTTGTATTCCTTCTCATAAAATCAATTGGATAAAAAAGATTCAACTTAAAAGTTCAAAGAATGCATAAAACAAAATGGGACAAAATCTGTCCAGAAAAACAACAGCAGCAAAACACATTTTTTTACCCCACTTAAATATGTCGAAAAAATCTGAAAACATTCACGCTTACAGAGGATCAAAAGTTGCAACTATAGTTCAAATTTCACTTTATTCGGAGTTATAGAATAGAAATGAAAAATCATACTGTGCACAGATTCGTGCTGGAATAAAATCTCCGAATACAAAAAGCAACTTTTTCAAGCCAAAATGGGTAAACTTGACACTTTATTGAAAATTCCAGAAACTAAACCAAAAACAAAGTCTCTTGTTACAGAAGAAGACACAAAGAAAACCACAAATAAAACAATCGGGTTACCTCCCGTAAAGCGCTTTCTTTATAGCCATATAGCTAGGCTTACTTACTTGGTATCAAGATGGTTGGAGTGAGGTCACTTGGCATCCCCATGCTTGAATTCTTCTACTTACTTGATATGTGTAGGGTGAGCCTAGGGGATGCATCCCCAAGCTTGAGTGTTTGTCCCTCTTGATCTTTGTTGATCTCCCTCAACTCTTCCACTTGAAAATTCTCTTTACACAAAACTCATCATAAACTTGATTAGAGGGGTTAGTGTCTCCATAAATTAAATCCACATAGGTACAGCAAATACATATCATGAGTTGATTCTAATCATCAGATACTGTTACTACGGTTGTGTATTGCTCCTTGATCAAAAGAACCACACAAAACACAAGTAATGAGAGCAATGCAAAATAAAGACAAAATCTGTCAAAAACTGGACAACCTGAAAAGAGTGATTTTTTAGAGGCACTTACGTTGCTCAAATCAGAAAACTTTGAACTAATGAAATGTGTAATAATAACTGAATATTTCTTTCGTAAAATATCAGCTCAAAATTCCTTTTCTGTGATTTTATACATTTTTCGCAGTAGATCTCAGGAATCTGTTTTCAAGACAGCAAATCACTATTGTTAAATCCTACCTCTCAAAAGAGGTTTATTTCTTGCCATAAAGATGACAAATAAGATACAAAGGTGATGTTACGGTAGTAAACAATCACCTTGACTCAAAAACTGAAAACCAAACTAAATAAATAAAAAACAAACAAAAAGAACCAAGAATGGTTCAAGAGAAACAAACAAAGAAGAAAGAAAATATTTTTGTTGTTTTTGATTAAGCAAAAAGGAAAAAGAAGAATCAAATATATACAACTTAAACACTCTTTTTATTTGGTTTTAGCTTTGGGATAAGTTGTAATGATAAATACTTTGCAATGGTTCCATTGGCATGAACAACACATGTTCAAGGTCGACCCCAACCTCTCCATTACTCATCTTTCTCATTTACTTTCCCAAATTTTATATAAAGTGAAAATATTAAAATAGTTATTAGAAAACAGTAGGTAAAGTTATTTTACATGTTCTCAAGAAATAAAGGTGTGCCCAAACAGAATTGGTAATAAAAGCATAAAGAGCACACCACAAAATATTAAACCATTAACTTTTAAGTCTAACTCCATTCCTATGCATTGGCATTTTATACATGAATAAATACCAGCAATTTTGTGGTAACCAATGCACGTAATGATTAGTAGGTTGCATTATAAATAGCATAAAAACATAAAGATAAGTCTTTCTTCCTCTCTCATAATAGTTATGAGTAGTGGAAGGAAATTTCACAAAACAACTGTTGGATTGGTGCAACTTTGCAAACTTTGGAACATATAGAGGATTATTAAAACTATCATGTGAGCTATTAGCATGTTTTCCTCTCTCATAATACTTGCAAGAAACACCATAAACGTGGTGGTTGTGGGTGGAATGGTTATTAGTGCAAGATAATTCCAGCCCACACAAGTACTTTTCAACATATAAAAACTTCTCCTCTATGGTGTGAATAGGTGAACTCAAAGATAAAGTAGGACTCTCATGAGTGAGAGTATTGTCACAAGCAACAAGTATATCATTTTTATCCTCACATAAAGTATTAACAACTAAACATGGAGGATTATCAATAAGCATAGGACCATCATCTAAAGAATTATCATAAAGCATGTCTAAGCAACACTCCTCATTATCATCCATAAGTTCACTAGTAGCATTATTAAAAAGTAAAGGAGCATTATTATTTTCATCATAATAGCATGGGTTATCATATAGGATCAAAGAATTTTCAGTTTCACACTCATCATAACATGGGTTCTCATAAATAACAGATTTTTCAGTTTGAGTGTTACTATCATAAAACATGTCTAAACCATATTCCTCATCGTCTTTAAAATTATTATCAATAATGTTCTTATTAGGCATAGGTTCATATTCCTCATCATCATCAGAATCATAAAATCAAAGTTTGTCATCAGCACTATATTGAATGTTACCCTCATCCATAGGTGGTGAAGGTGGAGTTTCCCTTTCTTCATTATCTAGTTGTTCATCATTTTCATCATCTTCTTGGGGTTGCATGGGCATCCCCAAGCTTAGGTTTTTATCCTCTTCTTCACATTCTTCCTCTTCCAAGCTTATGTTTTCATCATCTTCTTCCTGCAAAACATCAGTACTTTCTTCGGCAAATCTCTTCCTTGTGTCAACAACATAGATATTTTCATTAAATTCAAGTGTGCAGAGATCAAGGAGAGTGGCAATAAAAACTTTAAATTGAGAAGCTATAGGGCACGTTTCATGTTCATCAATGAAGGTGTATAATTCATAGGCTGCCATAAAAATAACAAATTGCTCTACTTCTTCCATCCCTAAGTGAGCATAATTCGATGTATGATAAGTTGCAATAACATGTTCTCTATTGGATGGGCATTGGAATTCAAAGTGTCCAAAGTATTCAGACCAACAAGTTTTTTTCTTATGACAATTAAGCAACACACTAGCAATTTGATTTAGAAGCTCTATGTATTCTCCTAATCTTTTCCCTTCTTCTGATTTTTGCCGGCCCATTGGAAACCAGGGTATACTAGGCCGCTCGTTCTACGCCTGGGGGGCTCGCTCCCCAAGGTCCTTCAGGAGGCTGCCTCACGAAGCTCCCTCTTGGAGCTTGGAGAGCGGATCCCTTCGGTCGCGGAAAGGGTTATGCAGCTCCCGAGCCCCCCTCGGGAGGTGGCACAGTCTCTCTCTCTCGTCAGAAGTTGTAGGCCCGACACGACTGTGCGGTCACGCCCGGACTTACCCCTTCAGTGGTAAAAGAGGGGAGACCAAACCAGCAGCAGAGGGCCGTGCCCTCAAAACTTGCCGTTTCGGTGCAGGACGGCGCCGACCACCGTCCTGTCCCGTTGGTGGCCACGATTCCCTCTTTACCAAGGACGTCCGGACCTGCATTAAAGGAGCAAGGACTGAAGTTGCAGAGGGAAGAAGACAACGACGTCGCAACAGTGCAAGGCCGTGGATCTGACTTGGTCGGCTGCTTTTTCCAAAGCAACCGCAGAAGAACAGAGCTCCCCTTGGAAGCTTGCGGGAGCGTCCCGCCGTGGAGTTGGAAGACCAAGACCCAGCTGCCTATAAAATGGGGCAGCCGCCGGCCCGGCTAGTGGTTCGGACATTGTAAGCTCAAACCCTAGAAACTCTAGGCGTTCGCCATGGTAGCTCTGTGTGTTCGCGAAAGCAATACAACAAAGCAGGAAAAGGGCATTCACCTCCGTGGTGGCCTGAACCTGGGTAAACCAAGTGTCAATCTCTATAGTGTTTCCATCTCCTTCGTCGAGCCTCGTGAGGACAGAGGCAACGCTCTAAGGCCCCGAGTGTTCGATACTCTTTCATAGCTTCTTCGTAGGCTATATTTCGACATTTGGCGCGCCAGGTAGGGGGTGTTTAAGGCGTGCCTGAATCCTCGCACGCTTGGCAATGGAGGGCCAAGGTTCTGGCCTGAAGCCATGGCGCACCGAGCACGCGGACGAGGAGTACATCATTGACATAGCCGAGCACCCGCTCGACTGACAAAGCGAGCCCGAGCCAGCGTCGCCGTCTCGCAGGCGCCCACTCGACCTCGCCAGCGCCTCTCATTGCTCTGAAAAGAAGACGCCGCCTGCGCGGCCCGCGGAAAGGAAGGCAGCTCACCGGCGTTCCACCGCTGCTGAGGGCCGCAGCGAAGTCACCACCAAGCGCCAGAAGGGCATGTGCGCCGATCCTCCACCAAGGCCACCGCAGCGGCAGTTCGCCCCGGCTCCGTGTGGAAACACCCGGCGTGCCTGCGCCTGCCCCGCCGGATCCCAAGGTCCGTCGCGTCGCCCCTCTATGAGCACACGGTGGAGGCTTGGACGCAAAGAAATAGTGAGACACAAGTCCAAAGCCACGGCGTTTGCCGGCACGACGCTCGGCCCCCCTCCCCTCGCGTTAGGCCCTGGCTCTGGTTTTTGTCCCCGAAGCGGCATGCCAAGGCCGGGCTTCCGAGAGCGCTACCCCGGAGCCGGCGACCCGGTCCAATTCTTAGAAACCTACATGCAAGAGGTGCGAGACGCTGGCGGTAACGACATCGACATGATGGAATGGTTCCCATGGGCGCTGGAGGGGCCGGCCCTTGCCTGGTCGGCCAGCCTCCCCAAGGGTTTCGTCACGCCATGGGCTAAGCTGTGCCGGGTTTTTGCGGCCCGGTTCGGGGAAGCGATCCCCACGTTCCATGGAGCAGGCGCTCCCTCGCCGGGGTGGCCGGCCCGGCCACAAGCACCGCTACCCACAGGAGGACCGACAGGCTGGAGGGAAGCGCAAGGACGTCAAGAGCAGGGGGACATGCCCAGGCGGGAGAAGGCGAGGGCGTCCCCGGAGCCGCCGCCCCCGGGGGAAGCCCGGACCAAGGACGGACCGTGGGGGAGAGGTCAGGACGCGGCAGCAGGGAGCATGACCGCCGAAGGCCGCTGTGTCCAGCTCCTGGGCCAGGAGAGATGCCTGGCCAGCATCCTGGGAGGCACGGGGGCTACCTGCCGGGCCGGTGCAAACAGACATTCTCCGCGAACGGCGGGACTGCCCACCATGCATACCTCGGCACCGCCCGGTCGCGCCAGCGCGAGGCGGCGTATTCCAAAGATGATGGGACCACCTAGCCCGCAAGCCTCAGGCGGCCTCCCCAGGCAGCTCCTCTGGTCCGAGCAGCCTCTAATCTTCGACCTCAGCGATCATCCTCAAGATGTCGGCGCCGCCGGCACTGTCCCGTTTGTGTGCTCCGCAGAAATCGGCGACGCCACCGTCCCCGACACCCTCATCGACGGAGGAGCCGGCCTCAACGTGCTTTCATGCCTAACCTTTTTTCAGATGGAGATAGACCCTGCATGACTTCGGCCCGCCCGTCCATTCGCCGGGGTAACCCCGTGCATCACTGTGCCCAGGGGACAGATACGCCTTACGGTTGCATTTGGTGATAACAGGAATCACCGGACGGAGTGCCTCGACTTCGACGTCGCCGACATAAAGCTCACGTACAACGCCATCTTGGGCTACCCCGCACTGGCACGATTCATGGCGGCCACCCGTCACGCCTACAACCTTCTCAAGGTCACGGGTCCCGCTGAAACGATCACCATACGAGGGGAGAGGACGACCCCCTGGTGCCAGTGCGGCCGAGAGCACGAGGCAGACGGCGAGGGCGAAGCGGACGGCACGGGGGCTACCCATTTTGCCCTACCGACGAGCCCGCACATAAGGTAAAAGCATGCCCATCGCGGGGTACGGTGTGGGCAGCTCTGCGCGGCCCACACTTCGACACACCTCCTCGAGAAGCCTCGAGAGGAGGCTCGGTGCAAAGCACGGTACTGGCCGCCCCGGGCGGTCAGTGCCTCAACCTTTTGTGGCATCCCCACAAGGCGGGCTCAACGTGAGGCTTCCTGCGGAAAGACCTCCCTTGAGAAATCCTCTACAGTGTCACCTCGGGCCGCGGGAGCTCCAGTCCACGCCTAGTGAAGGCCTCGTGCTCATCGCGACGGCATGCTCCGTGCCAGCCACGGCAGCGGTATTTTGAAACCACCCTTTTGTATTTCGAAAACCGTGTACCCGGTCGCAATGAATGAAAACGGAATTTGGTAACAACCATTGACTGGTGCATGTGCTGGACTAACGGCTCCTTTTTACGACCGCTTCCCGAGTATTTGTTCTCTCCTTACGGTCGGCTCGTGAGCGGGGGCTAGGCACGGAGGCTGCTTGGGCCAGAGTCTGCCCAACAGCACCGAAAAACCCAGTAAGGCTGAGTGTCGGTGGATGGGCCTGCTCCCAGACATGCCGCCTCACCAAGGTCACTGGTGCAGCTCTCGCAAGGCACGGTCCCTAGCCCGGGTCCGTCCCAGCAATACCGAAAAACCCAAAGTGATCGAGTGCCGGTGGATGGGCTTGCCCCACACATGCCGCCTCACGTGGGTCCTTGGTGCTCACTATCTTTCTCACGAGACGACCTAGAGGAGCGCACGGGGGCGGCCACACAGGAGCCAAACACTGCTCCCTCGATGAAACAGAACATTGTAGGGCTCAAGAATCGCTGGCAGAAGCTGCACAATCATCCTCCCACGCGGAGACGTTCGCCTAAAAACACCGCCGCATCACAGGTTCGGTCTTTAAAAAAATACATTACATAACAAGTCCATAACGAGAACGAAGTTGCAGGAACTAGGCGTCAGCACACGCCCGAATCAAAACCCTAAGGGTCACACGACGGAGCCTCCTTCGCCAGCGCCGCTAGCTGGCGTGCGCGAAGGCGTCCACCAGCTTCGTCACGAGCCCGTCCACGCGATCCCCTAGGCGACGACTCACGAAAGATGGTACGACCCTCAGCAGGAGGGGCATGTCGAAGGAGGGCTCCTGCTGGACAAGGTTGCAGAAGACCCTGCGCACCGCCTACGTGGCGAAGTCGCGGCACTCCGCGTCAAGAGAGGCGTCTAGCGAGGTCTGGAGCTCCTCCAGGCTGGAAACGACGTCGGCCAGGAACGCGAGACGTTGGCGAGGCAGCTCAGGCTCCACAGGCAGGACGACAGGCTCGGCGCCGAGCTGATCCAAGACTTCCTTCAGCCGGAGGGCCAGCCGTTGGAAGACATGGCTACAGGGGTCTTCAGGGGAGCCGGCCATCGGCTCTCGGGAGCCATTCCACGGCACCAGCAAGCCAGAGTCCCCGCCGGCCGAAGGCCCGGAGCCGCTCGGGGGGCGAGATTGCCCCTCGAACTTCCCTTCAAGAGCCTTCAGGGCCTCGCGATACCCGCGGGTGGCCTGCTGCACCGCCTCGTCCTTCTCCCGACTCCCCTAGTCTACGAGTTTCTTCAGCATACCCGCCATCTTGGAGTCGGCAGCGCGCACCCGCTCCTCCGCCTGGGCGAGCTGTCCGACACGCTTGTCCAGGGCTGCGAGCTCCAACGCCAGTGCCGCCCGGCCATCGGCCAGCTCCTGAGCGCCAACAGACACCTCCTTCCTTCCAGTAGCCAGGATCGCCAGGTCGGCCTCGAGCTGGAGCTTTTGAGCCTGCAGACGACCCTGAAGAGCGGCAGCGGCCGCCGCTTGACCAGCAACCTCCGCCTCTCGGCGGACGAATTCCGCCTCGCGAGCCTTCAGTCCCTCGGCAGCACGGGAGAACTCGGAGTTGGCGCATTCCCTCTCTACAGAGATTGCCAACCCCTGGGCCAGGGCGTCGTCCAGCTGTCGCTTAGCCAGGGACGTCACCTCCGCAGCCTCCTTGTCGGCAGCCGCTCGGATTTCCCGAGCATCCTCAAGGGCCCTCTCGCCGGCCGCGCGAGCAGAGGACTCTTGACGACGGCTATGGGACACTGCCTCCTCCAGCTTCGCGTAGCCCAGGGCCAGGCGGTGACGATCGCGCTTGAGTCTCTCCTGCTCGAGTAAGTGTGCAACTCGGAGCTTGTTGAGGATCTCATGGCCGAAGGCAATGAGCTCCCCATCTAGAACGAAGTGCCACCGTGCCTGCGGAACCAGGGCTGGCTTTCCCTTAGAGTCGAAAGGAGTGTCGGGGTCGGAGGAGGCCTGCAAGACTGACCCGGCACCCCCGCCCGAGCGCGCCCCCGCCGGGGGCGGCAGAAGCGCCGAAGCCTGCCCCCCGTCATGAGCTCCCGCCTCGCCATCGTCGTTAGTCTCCACCACCTTGTCTAACCGCGCCCGGTGAGAGTCTCCCCCGCCCGAGGGAGCAGCGGAGGAACAGGATGGGCCACCTCGCGACGCCGTCGTCGGCTCCTTGGAACCAAGATCGCCACCCGGGGCATTCACCGGACCCTCGGAGGTGGCCCCTGTCCCGTAGGGGGCTGGGTCGCCTGCTACCTTCTCGCCCTAGGGGGACCCTGATACGTCTCAAACGTATCTATAATTTCTTATATTCCATGCTTATATTATACCAATTGCTACATGTTTTATATACACTTTATATGATTTTTGTGCATTTTCTGGGACTAACCTATTAACAAGATGCCACAGTGCCAGTTCCCTGTTTTCTGCTGTTTTTGGTTTCAGAAAAACTGTTAAGGAAATATTCTCGGAATTGGACGAATCAAAAGCCAAAGTCCCTATTTTTCTCGGGAGCTTCCAGAACACCGAAGAGGATACGGAGGAGAGCCACGAGGCGGCCTCACCTAGTGGAGGCGCGGCCCCCCTTCTAGCCGCGCCACCACGTGGTGTGGGCCCCTCGGGGCTCCACTGCCTTTGCCCTTTCGCCTACAAATACCCCCCCGACAAAATAACCCTAGGCACCCGAACACTTTTCCACGATACGTTCCAGAGCCGTCGCCGCCGTCAACCCTAGTTCGGGAGGGTTCAGAAGCTCTTCCCGGCACCCTGCCGGAGAGGGGAATCATCACCGGAGGGCTCTACATCCCCATGCCCGCCTCCGGACTGATGCGTGAGTAGTTCATCCTTGGACTACGTGTCCATAGCAGTAGCTAGATGGTTGTCTTCTCCTATTGTGCCATCATGTTTAGATCTTGTGAGCTGCCTAATCATCTTTATGTAATGCTACATGTTGTGTTTGCTGGGATCCGATGAATAATTGAGTACTATGTCATTTTCTTCACAATATATCTTGTGAGTGCGTTATTTATGATCTTGCATACTCTCCGTTACTAGTAGATGCTCTGGCCAAGTAGATGCTTGTGACTCCAAGAGGGGGTATTTATGCTCGATCTGTTGCTTGCAACTTAATACTTAATGGTGTTGCGGATGCTATCCTGAAGGTGGATTATTAGTCATAGATGCAGTTGGATGACGGTCTATGTATCATGTTGTAATGCCCAAATGAATCTCACACTAGACACCATGACTTGTATATGCATTGTTATGCAGTTCTTTATTCTGTCAATTGCCCGGCTGTAATTTGTTTACACGCATGTATGCTATTATTATTTATGGAGAGACACCACTAGTGAACTGTGGACCCCGGTCCTTTTTCTTTAAACTGATAAAACAACCTACTGCAATCCTGTTACTTTCATTCTCTGCAAACAAACATCATTTTCCACACATACGTTTAATCTTTTGTTACAGCAAGCCAGTGAGATTGACAACCTCACTGTTAAGTTGGGGCAAAGTATCTTGATTGTGTTGTGTGCAGGTTCCAAGTCAACCCTCAGGATCATCTCCCTGCAACAGCATTTTTCTGGCGCCGTTGACACCTTCAGAAGAATTTTCATCTCGTACTGGTTCGATAACCTTGGTTTCACAACTGAGTGAAACTTGCTGCTGCACTACTTCATACCTTCCTCTTGGGGTTTCCCAACAACACCACCGTGTGCATCAAGCCCCGGGCGGCGCCGTCAACGCCACCGTCTCCACCCCTGCCATCACCGCAGCGGCAGGGTCGGCAGGGCCTGAGTCAGCAGGAGTCGCGCGAATCGCCCCAGGGGCCATCTCGCAGAACGCTTCAGGAGCGACCTCGGGAGCCGCCTCGGGAGTCGCCCCGGCGGAAGCGCTGCCCTTCCCCGCCGCCTGGCTGTCTTCCTCCGTGGAGCTACGCAGAGGTGTACCCGCGGCAGGACTGGGGTTGGACCGCGGTGGTGAAAGGTCCGGGGAGGACGGTGAGCTAGACCGGGCAACGCACACTTTCCTCCTCTTGAAGGGTTTTGGAAGAAGGGCAGCAGGCGTTTCATCCACGCTGTCCGCAGCAGCCCTGCAGGAGCAAAGAGCTTAGATCACAGCCGGTGACAGCAGCATGAGACCAAGGAGAAGGGCTTACTGAGCTGGGTCGCCCCAGGACCCCCTGCGCTTGCGGGCTGCGCCAGAGGCTTGCGAAGCGCCAGGAGGGCAGCCGCTGAGAGCGGCCGTGGCTTTTCGCCCCATGGGCGCCCTGGGAGGGGGCGCCCTAGTCGGCGCCGCCAGATTAGACCGACGGGCAAGGGTGAACCGCCCGTCGTCAGTAGAGGAGGACGAAGCCGAGGAGGAGCCTCAGGAGGAACCTCCCTCGCGTTTCGAGGAGCCTGCCGCTGAAAGGGCTTCCTTCGCGGTCGGCTCACCGCCGTCCACCGACCAAGGATTAGACCTCCTCCTCGCTTGCCCCGGCGCAAGGAGCCCCCATTGGTCAAAGCACGGCATGGAGACCACGACTTTACCCAGAGCCTCCTCTTCCAGCGTGTACAGGGGCGCTAGCTCACCCCCCATGGAGGGAACCTCCCCTACGGAGGACGAGAAGAGAGTCTTGATCAAGAGATCCATCACCCCCTCCTCATGATCGGAGTCGTGGAGGCGTGTCGGGTCGAGAATGCCGGAGTAGTGCCAGGCCGGGCTAACGCGCCGTTGGAGGGGAGTCACGCGCCTCGTGAGGTATTCTTTGGCCACCATGGCCCCAGTCAGTCCGCGCGCCCGCAAGCCCCGCATACGCTCCTGGAGGGGAGCGAGCGCAGGGTCCTCCAGCGTCTCGTGCTCCCAACCTGGGCACTTCTGCGTAGAGGCCGACGGGACCAGGTAGCGGTCATGCGCTCGCCCCACGTCCAGATAAACCCACTTCTCGCGGAAATCCTCCACCCTCTTCGTCATGGGGATGGGAATGATGGAAGGGGCCTTACCATCCGTAATCCGGAAGGACATGCTCCCGGAGAGCTGGGCGCCCGCAGTGACGCGGAGGCTGTAGAAGCATCGGAAGAGGGCCACAGACGGCTCTACTCCCAGGAAGGCCTCGCAGAGGTAGGCGAAGATGGCCAGAAGCAGAACGGAGTTGGGGTGGAGGTGCAGAGCACGGATCTTGTAGTGGTCCAGGATGGCGTCGAAGAAGTCGGAGAAAGGAGGGACAAACCCGCAGTACACGTCGTGTGCAAAGAAAGGGAAGCTAGTGCCGGAAAACTGGGTGCGAGGCGTCTGGCCGTGGCGCACCACCGTCGGCCCATGACTGTTCGACGTCGTAGCCAGGACGAACTGCAACTGATTCACTGAGTCTGGAGAGCCCAGACGCGACCGCCCCAGCGCGGCTGGCGGAGCAGTTGACGCCGGGGCGCGTTTCCCCTTCGCGACAGAGTCTTTGGAGCCGGCCATCGCTTGGTTGTCAAAGGAGCGGCGGAGTCCGGAGCGTCGGAGACAACGAGCAGATTGGATCTGAGAATGACGGAGACAGGACGCAAGAGGACGCTCCGAGAAACCGCTCAGTCCTTTATTCGCCCCCCAGGTGGGCCGAGACGTCATGGTGAGCATCAACCGCTTAAACCTCAGGCCTCGAACTCGTCAGATGGCCCCATGTCGACCCAGTGCCCATGAGCGCACCATGCCCGCCATGGGCCCGGGGGCTACTGTCGGCCCATTGGAAACCAGGGTATACTGGGCCGCTCGTTCTACGCCTGGGTGGCTCGCTCCCCGAGGTCCTTCAGGAGGCTGCCTCACGAAGCTCCCTGTTGGAGCTTCGAGAGCGGATCCCTTCGGTCACGGAAAGGGTTATGCAGCTCCCGAGCCCCCCTCAGGAGGTGACACAGTCTCTCTCTCTCTCTCTCTCTCTCTCGTCAGAAGTTGTAGGCGTGACACGACTGTGCGGTCACGCCCGGACTTACCCGTTAAGGGGTAAAAGAGGGGAGACCAAACCAGCAGCAGAGGGCCGTGCCCTCAAAACTTGCCGTTTCGGTGCAAGACGGCGCCGACCACCGTCCTGTCCCTTTGGTGCCCACGATTCCCTCTTTACCAAGGACGTCCGGACCTGCGTTAAAGGAGCAAGGACTGAAGCTGCAGAGGGAACAAGACAACGACGGCGCAGCAGTGCAGGGCCGTGGATCTGACTTGGTCGGCTGCTTTTGCCAAAGCAGCCGCAGAAGAACAGAGCTCCCCTTGGAAGCTTGCGGGAGCGTCCCGCCGTGGAGTTGGAAGACCAAAACCCAGCCGCCTATAAAATGGGGCAGCCGCCGGCCCGGCTAGTGGTTCGGACATTGTAATCTCAATCCCTAGAAACTCTAGCGTTCGCCATTATAGCTTTGTGTGTTCGCCCAAGCAATACAACAAAGCAGGAGTACGGTATTCACCTCCGTGGTGGCCTGAACCTGGGTAAACCAAGTGTCAATCTCTGTAGTGTTTCCATCTCCTTCGTCGAGCCTCATGAGGACAGAGGCAACGCTCTAAGGCCCCCAGTGTTCGATACTCTTTCATTGCTTCTTCAGAGGCTATATTCCGACAATTTTCTAAATTCAGCGGCTATCATGGTGTTTTCATTATAGTTTTCCATTTTCTATTTTTTTGTGTTTTTGATATATATATATATATATAACTGAAAGTAAAACTAAACTAAATGAAAAACTGAAAGTAAACTAGAGTAAATGCAAAACTGAAAATAAATATCTTGTGCAAGCAAGAATAAAAACTTAAGCGCTACAATCCCCGGCAACGGCGCCAGAAAATGTCTTTATACCGACAAGTATAGGGGATCGTTGAAATCTTCGATGTGTAAGTAAAGTATCGATCCCATGAGGAGTAGAAGGTATAAGTGTTTGTCCTTTCAAATAAGAGTGTCACTATTCTTATTATCTATGCACTAGACAAAGTAAAATGATGCAAGTGTTTTGGATTTTTGGTGTAGAGTTTGCAAATTAAGTAAAAGCTGAAAATAAAATATGACAAGTGAAAGCTCTCAAAGAGAGAAAGCCCAATCCTCTATGCAGCAAGAGGACAATCTTAAGTGTGTGTTTCTTATGTGTGGAAAACGTTCCCAAGGGCTACATGGATTTCATGGCATAGATATTTCTAGAACAACAAAGTAAATATTTTGTCAAGTTTTAATCTTCTTGGACGGAGCCATAATTAGGTGTAGCTAAATAAATATACTAAACCCCTTATGATGGGTCTTGTGGCCAAGTAAATGACTGCACAAGAGTAATTAAGACATAAAGTCCCACCATAGACATAAACTCTAAGGTCCCCGATATTAATCCCCTCCTAATGGAACTTCATGTATTAGACCACATGTTTATTTGTCAACTCCGAGGTCCTACCCAATCCATTACATAGTGTGATCACCTCATGCATTCCTCAACATATGTGTGCACCCATATATTGTACAATAAGACAATCATCAAAGATAAAGACTTGACCAAATACTCAAACATGTTTAGTGAAATCATTGCCAATCCATCCTATGCCCCCTGGAACATGAGAGAACTACTCACAACACGAAGACACGATATGATTCAATGGAATAAGTGATACAACCCAATCTGAAAATATAACCTCCCCACAAAACAATGACAAGTAGCAATTCACACACATGTAGAACAGTACTTAGACAATAGCTAGGGTTCGAACAATCTAAAACTATGAGGGGGATGAAGTGGATCACGAAGGTGGTGATGAAGATGGTGCTGGTCTTGACGGTGGTGTTGATGGAGACTCCGGAGGGGGATGGAGGAGCCTTCCGGAGGTGATCCGGCGGCGTTTCCCCCCTCTGATCTTCTCCGGCGGCAGCCTTCTGATTCTCTGTTTCTTGGTTTCGTGTTTCTCCGCCGCCTCCTCGCAAAACACTAGACCCAACATCGACCAATAGCAAGGGTTTCCTACAGGCAAGCCTGCTCTGATACCAAAAACTTGTGGCGACCCCGGAATCCAGAGTTATACATAAATGTTACGTGCTCTTAGACATGATAGCCGAGAGTTACTGGGTTACCAACCCCAGGCAGCATTGCACTGCAGGCGTGCCGGGAACACCGGTCACACAAACCCCTCGGAAGACTACCACGCTAATCATAACCAAGAATGCATAACAAAGAATCCCAGAGTCTTGTTAAGCTATCGGACTCGACCTCTGAATTATACAGCAATGCTATGTGTCACTGGTCATGCTACGTAACCGAGGGTCCCTGGGGTTACCACTCCCAGGCCGATGCTCATCGGCAGGCGTGCTCGGAATGGATCATCGGCACACAACCCCTCGGCTGCGCCATAACACGGGCATAGCCAAAACTGCATAATAAAGAGCCCAAGAACCATAACCCTTCAACCGTGCACTTTATATCCATACACGCATCATGCACGGGATGGGTAGCGGACAACCGGTATAAAGCAGACTCTACGACATGAAGTAGTGTAAGGTATATATGTTACAAGAGGTAGCTTTACACACAGAGGTCTTCCGACCCAACATTACATCATACAACGAAAAGCGAATATGTTGCTATTCAACAAGACTTGCTAAAGGCCTAAGAGGCCGGAAAATAAGCAACGGGGCTACATAACCTACAAGTTCCAGGCTGCCACCTGGGAACCCCAAACTACTCGTCGATGTCATCGTAGGAACCACCATCGGAGTGCTGAACTTTACCTGAACCAAATATAACAAGAATGAGTACGGGATGTACTCAACAAGACTTAATTAACCTATTATATATCTGCTTATTCAGAGAGTTTGAATGCAGGTTTCTTTGCATAAAGCCAATTTTGTTTCGAAATCAAGGAAGAGAAGCACGTATAATAGATCTTTTAAAATGAGATAAGAGAGTGACAAGACTAGCTCTAATCACCAAGTAGCACTTTCCGAAAGATCACCAACATCTCTCCATGTTGGTCTTCCATGTTTAGTTCAGGTTCTCTATGATCTCGCCCATTAATTCCAAGTCATCCATAACCGCGGACACGGCTATTCGAATAGATTTAACCCTGCAGGGGTGTACAACTTTACCCACACGTACCGCCCGGCTCCTTACCGATCATTAGCTCTCTTCCTCGGAAAGCCGGCAGAGTGGGAACGGTTACAACCTTTACCTTGCGTAAGCCTATCCATGGATAATGTGTGCTGAAGTCAAGGTTCTGGGCTCCAACCCCCTCGACCGCGGCCACGATCCTATGAACGCCCGAACTATAGAACCCACGGATAGATTACGCAAGTTAGTTAGTCGATGGGGCGTCCTCAACCCACCCATGGTAGTACGCTTAGTCTTGGATCAAGGTACGAAAACTCAAGGTCCTAGGTCGGCGAGAATGAGACAAAACACCACACCATACCTCTGTGGCCTCTCATCCACGCCTTTTAGTCATTTTCATCACATACTCTGATCATTTCACTTCACACTCACCTTCAGTGACATCTTTGATTCATCAACCGTATGCGGTAGAGATAACAACTATGCATGGCTAAGCAATATGAGGCTTTGGAGATACACACAAGCAATACCTAGGGTTTCTGGGAGCAGTGGATCAGGGTATTTAGGCGATGCAAATACATAGGATAGCTCTATCTATTCACAAAAAATATATTGGAATCGCATGCATGATACGAGAAGCTGAAATTCTTTTAAAACACATATATGAGCAGATAAGAGGTTATGCTTGCCTTGTTTGTCGATAACAAGATATAGAGATTTGAAAATCTTCTGCTTGACTTGATCATTGATTGATCAAGTATTCGTCTTAGGAGGTCGACGATCTTGATATCGTATCCACGTCCTACCGGGGAGAATGAAAACACCGGAAAAGGAAAAACAACACTCAACCATGGCATCGATGCAATGTGCACAAATGTATGCATGTCATATTAAGGAATTCAATTTAAAACCTAAAGCATGGATAACAACTTAAATGGGGTTCAAATACAACTAAACACAATATTTGGAATAAACCCCATAATTAAATAAAATGGCATTTTAGTGATTCTAGACAACTCTTAATTATAGTTGTTCAAACATGCATGAATTTGATACAAATAGATAGGATCTATTTTACTGAACATTTTGATATATTATTCATAATTTTCTGAGTTAGCAATTAAAAGATATGAATTTTACAAATTTATTTATTTTTCTGAAATTCCTGGAAAATAATAAAAGGAAGGGCTGAGGTCAGCATGACGTCATGCTGACGTCAGCAATGGAGCTGAGCTCCTGCCGACCACGGATTGGACGATTGGGAGCGCGAGGGGGCGCGCGCTCGGACGCATTGGACGCGGATGGCCTCGGGCAACCAGATGGTGGCTGCGCCGCTCCTATTTGATCGCCGGAGTTGCGCCGGTGACGGCGTTCCGCGGCGGCGGAGGACGACCTGCACGGCGGCCATGAATTAGAGAGCGAGGGAGAAACGGGAGGGGTCCAGGAGGAGCAGCGGCTCACCGGGAAGACGATACGGTGGTCGCCGAGCTCGGGGGTCACCGGAGTTGGCGGAATCGAGCACGGAGAGGCGGCGGCCGGAGTTGATGAAGGCAGCTCGATTCGCATGATTTCGGGCATCTCCTAACGAGTTGCTCTACGAGGAACGATAGGAGGATGAAGCGGAGCTTCCGGTGGCGTCGAATCATCCTGGGATGGCCGGAATCGGTGGCACGGAGCGGCGGCCGGTGAGGCTCTCCGGCGGCTAGGGCTTGCTCGGGAAGAAAGCGAGAGAGAGGAGGGGCCACGCGAGGATGAGGGAAGGAGGAGGAAGAGGAGCACGGCTTGGTCTCCTTGGGCTTATCCAGTTACGGGAGGGCAAGCACGAGGCGTCTCTCACCACGCACGGGCACGGAGCTGCCTGCCTGCCTGGAGGAAGAAGACAAAGGGAGATTTTACGAAAGCCCCTTGAAGTTTTGGAGAATACAAAACCTAATTTAACAAAAACTTGTTGAATTTTTCTAGGCTTTTAGAAGAGTCAATAAATCACCCAAAAATTTATGTAGGCTCCTAATATTATAGAGAAGCCCCACATATTTTTATTTTGAATTTTTGAAAGTTTTAGAACCACCTTTGAAAATATAACAAAGTTTAGGAAACTTTAAGGTTTTATTCTTTAATTTAAAATGCAAATTTTTCTTAGTGCAAAAATTAATGCATGACATGACATGATTAACTATTTAACTTAGTATTACAAACTTGGGTTGTTACATAATATAATGCAAAGTTCACGTATGCATTTTACATGCATCAGCGAGACACCCCCTTTGTAGATTCGGTAGGGGCGCGAAGGAGGCTGGAAACGTCTCCTGGGGGACGATCGCCGGCAAGCTCTCACTCACTCTCTCCGATCTCGACGTGGTGGGTAAACAAGTAAAGCACACAGCGATCTACCCAGGTTCAGGCCGCCCAAAGGCTAACAGCCCTACTCCTGCATGTCTGGATAGATGATAGGATCATAGTGTGGCTACAATGGTGTTCTCCGGCGAGGGTACACGGCAGGGTTCTCGGGTAGAGGAAGAGGGAGGATAGATCCTTGCCCAGAGGATATCACCTTCCCTCTCTTCCCTGCCCTAGCCTAGCTTGGTGGTCTTCTTCTACCTTAGGCTCGCCGGAGCCTTGTGTTCTCCGTTGTGGTTCCGGTCCTCCTCCTCGCCATGCCTTGGTCCTCCTTTTATAGGTAAAAGGTTTGCCACAGAGGTATTCCGAGGAGCATGAGGGGGTCTTGGCGGAAAGCCACCCCTCTCCATGGTGGAGGTGGCGACGTGGCCTCGTCTCCTCCAAGTATCGTTCGCCCGGGTTGGTGAGATCTCCATCTCCTTTGGGGAAAGCGGCGGACAAGGGCTGACACAATGCAGGCGGAGTCCCCTGCCCGCGCCTTGCTTCCCAAGTATTCTTGGGGCTTCTACCATCGTCTCGTACGGAGTGGTACCTGAGAGGGAGCCCGGCCCCGTCGGGGACTCGCGCTCTCGGGGTCTTCTGCTCCATCCGGGGTGTGAGGGACCCGGGGGTCCTTTGCACCCGGAGGTCTTGGCTAGCGTGGTGTGCCCGCCAGGTCTTGCGTCGAGTCTTGGCCTTGTCCATCTTCACGTTGGGCCCACAGGCGGTGGACCCACTTTGGCAGCACTAGGGGAACCCCATGTTCCACTGCTGCGACAGCCTTGTAAAGGGATTGAGAGGGATAATTTTGTCTCTTGGCTTTACAATTTGCAAATACCAACTTTAAGCAACTGGCTTTTTCTTGGAGATTGTAATTTTATAAGATCTGATGATAATAGAAACAAGCCCGGGGGAGACATCCATGACATGTGCATTTTCAATGATAGCATTGGTCATTTGGGGTTAGTGGAGTTGCCTTTGAAAGGGAGAGTGTCGGCCCATTGGAAACCAGGGTATGCTGGGCCGGGCCTCCCTGCGATGCCGCAAGGAGGCTCAGCGCCGTTCGGACCTAGGCAAGGCAAGAAGAGCCATCCCTCGCGAGGCCATGTTTTTCTCTGTCCACGGGAACCTACGGAGGGCATCCCGCGAGCACCGTTCGAGGGTGGCCGTCCGGCTCTTCAGGCTCCCTCGGAAGGACAAGGCTGTGTTTCCCGAGGGGCACTTTTGCAGGGAACCCACGTGCAGGAGCAGGGTGAGGGATCCCCAGACGCTAGAGTTCGTCCTTCGCCACTGCACAGCAGCTCGACGACCACCAAGACTTACCTTCCCGGTGATAAAAGGGGAAAACCGGATCAGCCGCAAGGGTCGTGCTCCCAAGACTTACTACTTCGGTGCAAGCCGGCACCGTCCGTCACCGCAGTCTCAGCTCTGGGCCTGTTTTCCTCTGTACCAAGGAAGACCGGCTCTGCGCCAAAGGAGGGGCGACTGAAGTTTCAGGGGGAAGAAGACAATGGCCGCGCAGCGGCGCAGGGCCGTGGATCTGACTTGGTCGGCCACCTTTGCCAAAGCGTCCGCAGAAGGGCAGGGCCCCTTGTGGAAGCATGTCGGAGCGTCCTGTCATGGGATCCGAAGACGAAGGCTCCCATCCGCCTATAAAAGAGGGCCGTCGACGGCCCGGCAAAGGGCTGGAACATTGGGTACTCAAACCCTAGAAACCCTAGGTGTTCACCATTGTAGCTCCCTGTGTTCTACCAAGCAATACAATCAAGCAGGAGTAGGGCATTCACCTCCACGGTGGCCTGAACCTGGGTAAACAAAGTGTCAATCTCTATAGTGTTGTTCATCTCCTTCGTCGAGCCTCGTGAGTGTTGTTCATCTCCTTCGTCGAGCCTCGTGAGGTCGGAGGCATCGCTCTAAGGCCCCCAGTGTTCGATACTCTTTCTTAGCTTCTTCGGAGGCTATATTCCGACATTTGGTGCGCCAGGTAGGGGCCTTTAAAAGCGCGCCCTGAGAATCACCCACGCTCGGCCATGGAGCGACACGGAAGTGACACTCGCCGTCACCAAGAGCAGGACTCGGACGAGAGCCCCCGCGGGACCGAAGGCCGGTACCGGGGGCAGACCAGGGAGGCCGACATTCGCGCTCGGACTCGCGGCCTCAGGAGATCCGCCGGCCCCGACTCGGCCCCTGCACTACACCTCATTCGGGATCTGCTCAACCTGGTGCAGGGACGGTCCCAGTTTGCACCACGCTCCCCCCGAGAGGAGCGGCGCCCGCAGAACA
The DNA here is from genome assembly GCA_026929855.1 of Poa annua. Lineage (NCBI taxonomy): Eukaryota > Viridiplantae > Streptophyta > Magnoliopsida > Poales > Poaceae > Poa > Poa annua. The sequence goes on from CM049434.1 coordinate 63,540,804, forward strand.
TCGCGGACGACTCCCCGGAGTATTCAATGCCGCGCCCGGGATGTCGGGACGAGGACCTGCTCGGCGACCCCGACGAAGAACCATGAAACAGACGCTCCAAATCGATGGACGACGACCGCTCCTCGCGCAACAGCTCGGGGGCTCGCTCCATACGGCGCGCTCCTGAGGACGCCCGCGTCACCCTCGCCAGGCAGCGCGAGCGCGAGCAGCGGGTACTGGGTGGTTTGGCTGCAGCCGGCCGTCGTCACGCCGTGTCATCTGCCAAAGGAGCCCTCGCACACAGCAGCGGCTGCGCCGCCCTCAGTGAGGATCTCCGATAAGTTGCGTGGCCTCCAAACTTCCGCCCGGAAGGCTCACCGCGTTTCGATGGAACGCAGAGCCCTCTTGAATTCCTGCAGAGCTACACCCTGTGCATCCAAGCCGCTGGCGGGGGCGACCGGGTCATGGCGAATTGGTTCCCCCTAGCGTTGGAAGGACCCGCACGCGCCTGGCTGTACGGTCTCTCGGAGTGCTCCGTCACCTCGTGGGCAGATCTCTGTCGTAAGTTCGTCGCTAACTTTCAGAGGGATGACGGTCCGCCGACAGATCTAGCAGACCTCCGGTTACTGCGGCAGGAGCCTGGGGAGACACTGCGCGCATTCACGCAGCCTTTTAGCTAGTTGTGCAGGCGACTGAACGGCGTCAAGGACAAGGACGTCATCACCGCCTTCGTGGAAGGAACTACCCACGCCGGAATCAGGAGAGAGCTCAGCGGGCGGGGGCCGAGGCAATCGGTGATCGAGCTGTTCAGCATGGCGGACAGGTACTCCAAGGCAGAAGAGGGCCAGATTTTTTCAGCATGAAGGAAGCGCCGGGGCCTCTCTACGAGCCGAGGCACGGAGACGGAAGAGGGAGGACAGGACAGAAGACCCACCAGAGGAGCCCCGTTTCTGCGTCTTCCATAAGCTCAACTCGCATAGAACGGAGGACTGCATGAAGCTTAAGGGGATCCAGCGACTTCAGCAGGCCGAACGACGGGACATCACCGCCCGTCGAAAGGAAAAGCGGTGGCGTCCAAGTCTTGGAAGGGATCACCACCGTCCGTCCGGGGAACGCCTTCTACCATGTCTGCTAGGCGGCTCTCCGGCGCCAACACCCAGCGGACACGCCGCAGGGGCGTCGCGCGCGGAAGGCGCCGCACACCTCGCGAACACCTCCGCCAAAACGCTCAAGTGGTCCGAGCAGGTTGTGACGTTCGACGCGGCCAATCATCCAAGGACCACCGTGGTGGTAGGAACCATTCCCCTCGTCTGCACCCCCACGATCAACAAGGTCGTCGTTCGGAACAACTTGGTAGATGGGGGAGCAGGCCTGAACGTGATTTCGATAGAAGCTTTCGACCGGCTGGGAGTGGATCGTGCGAAGCTGCGCCCAACCAAGCCAATCAAAGGCGTGACAGCGGGAGTTACCATGCCCATAGGACGGGTTTGTCTGCCAGTGACGTTCGGTGACAAGACCAACTACCGCACGGAAAGCTTGGACTTTGAGGTAGCACTTATCAGCCTCTCGTATCAAGCCATCCTAGGGTACCCAGCGCTGGCCAAGCTCATGGCGGTGGTACACCATGCGTATAACACGGTGAAGAACCCAGGGAGTAACGGCATCATCAAGGTTTTTTGCGACGAAAGCTCTTCTCTGTTTTCCCTGCGACAGGCCCATAGGACGAGAGCTAAGCTGCTGCCTCCCAACGAGGATGCGGTCGAGCACCTTGGCGGCCCCCACAGAGGAAGGCAGAGGCGGGCCCAGGAGAGGGCCGCTGCCCGCAAAGCCGTGAATGGGTAAAAACCCACCATGGGGACGGCGACGGGCCAGAAGGCCGAGACAACAAGACAGCAACACCTCGCGAGCTCGCTGCGCTGCACTCGCCTCGCGAGGCACCACTCGCAAAAGTCCTTCGTATCAGGCTGTGCGTGAGCGGGGGCTAGGCACGGTGGCTGCTTGGGCCAGAGTCTGCCCAGCGGCGCCGAAAAACCAAAGAAGGCTGAGCGCAGGTGGATGGGCCAGCCCCACACATGCCACCTCACCAAGGCCCTTGGTGCTACCCTCATGAGGCACGGTGTCTATGTACGAGAATCGTCCTGGCAGCACTGAAAAATCCAAGAAGATCGAGTGACGGTGGAATGGGCTAGCCCCACACATGCCGCCTCATCCAAGGTCCTTGGTGCCACCTAGTAAGGCACGGTGTCGACGAGCGGGCCGGTCCCGACAAAACCGAAAAACCCAATAAGGCTGAGCGCGGTGGCTGGGGTCCGCCCTCACACATGCGGCCTCATGAAGGCCCTTGGTGCCATTGTTAAATATATTGTATTGTACAACCATGCGAGGCACGATGCCTTTGAGCCGGCCAAACCCGACAACATCGAAAAACCCAATCAGACTGAGCGCCGGTGGCTGGGGCTATCCCCACACATGCCGCCTCATGAAGGTCCTTGGTGCCGTAACAAAACGTACCCTGTTTTTCCTTGAAGGGAAGGGACGCACGGAGGCTACCCTCCACGCGTCGCTCGGCTACATAGCCCAGGTACTCGCGCGAGGCCTCGCCAGAACCAGCAGGAGCTCGAGAGGAACGGCACGCGCGTACCCAACACGCTCAGCCACCCGTCATGGGACAAACCCCAGCCATGGAACTCACCCACGCAAGGAAAACGTCGTAAGAAAACAGGAACAAAAGGCAGGCCCAGCAACAGGCCAGACCTCACAAGTCTTAGACAAAACGTACGGCGTAGTAGCACACGAGGCCTAAGAGATTCAACAGACTTAACACGACACAGCAAGTAGTCAAGCAGGCAAGAGTACATAGGCCACTAGAAGCCGCTGTCTTCAGAGGCGTCCCCTGAGGAGGTGTCTTCTTGGGCGCTTTCTTCTTCAGGAGCCTCTTCAGCGGCATCCTCTCCTTGACCGCCCAGCGTCGACAGGCCAGTCTCCTGGTCGTCCTTCCGGGAGAAAGCAGCCACCAGCGCCGCCACGTGCTTTCCCACCTTCACCTCCAGCTGGCGAGCGACGGAAGAAGGCACCACCTCCAAAAGTCCTGAGAGGTCGACGGCGGGGTGGCACAGCATCAGGTTGCAGAAGACCCGGTGCACAGCCGTCGCGGCAAACTCACGACTGTCCTCGTCAAGACGCTCCCGAACCACCGCTGCAAGCCCTTGCAGCCGGGACACCACGCCTGAGAAGAAAGCCAGGTAGGCAGCCGGAGAAAACTCTTCCAGCGGAGAGCTGACACCCTCAGACCCGAGGCAAACGAGCGCTTCATTCGCCTGGGACACGAGGTCGCGAAACATCCTGCTCCGCTTGTGGTCGAGCATCAGCTGGGCAGCGGAGGCCTCGCGCGCCTCGCCAACCGCATCGGCAGCTTGACGGATCTGCTCCCACAAGTCAGCCGCTTCTTCCTGAGCTTGGGTCTGGATAAGCACATCTTGTTCCGCCCGCCTCGCGGAGAAGCGTGTCTCCTGCTCCGAGGCAGCAGCGCGGAACCGCCGCTGCGCAGCGAAGATGGCTGCGTCTTTCCTCTCATTAGCCTCCTCCTCGTACTCGGCCCTGGCGGGCGAAGAGCGTCTGGTTGGCCCTCTCATGGCGAGCAGCAGCGGTTGACTCAGCTTCCAAGACTCGAGCTTCCCGAGCATCCAGGGCCGCACGAATCACCCCCAGGGCGTCAGACCTTGCCCCCAGTTCGGCAGCACGGGCGTCCAGTGCTAAGCGCCTCTCGTCCTCGTCATGAGCCAGGTCCTGAGCCTGGGCCTCCAGGGCCACCACAGCCTCTTCTCGGCTGGCGAAGTGCTCCTCACGACGGTCGCGGTCGAGCTCGCGAAGCCTCAAGACTTCCTCGCGCTGGGAGACGTCACTCAGTAGCTGACGCCTCTCCCTCAAGAGGGAGAGCTCTCGGTCTTGGAATCTTTCCAGCTCACCTCTAGCGCATGCCAGGCTCTCTTGAGCCTACTGAGCCACGCTCGCTCGGATCTCGGCGGCCTGGCGGTTCGCCTCCTCCAGAGCGAAGCGAGCCGCCGCATCCTTACGGCGGCCTACTTCCACTGCCTGCTCCAGCGCAGCAAACCCCTCGGCAAGGCGGCGTCGCTCGCCGGCTGTCCTCTGCATTTCGAACTCGTGACAGAGGCGGAGCTCCTCGAGGACATTGTGGGCGACGCGGATCAGCTCCCCCACGATGAAGGTGCCTCCTCTCCTGAGGGACGAGGGCCTGACTCGTGCTTGGGATGGAGGCCGTCCCAGCCACAGGGCCACTCGAGGTGCTAGCACTGGCGACACCTGTCTTGGGGGCGGGCCGAGAGGGCGTAGAACCCTCCTCGTCACTGTCGTCCTCCACCACTACCAGGTCCTCTGTGGCCTCCACAGGCGTGTGCACCGGCGGCGCCGCTGTGTCTTGGACCAGGGGGCGCTGACTCTCCCCGCCCGCGCTAGGAGGACACGGGGGCTGACGGCCGTCGTCATCGCTTGCGTCCTCGCGCCCAAGGCGGAGTGAGAGCCGCTCCGCATTGGCCTTTGAGTGCCTCTCGCGGAGGATGGCCTCGCCAACGGTCACCCCCGCCGCAGCAGGGGAAGGGGAAGTAGGAAAAGAGGAGGGCGCCTCAGGAGGAGCAGAGGGGCCGCCCGCCGTCCGGAGCCTTTTCTGCCGGTGCAGCAAAGGCTCCTCGTCGGACTCATCAACCTCCTCGGGCACTGTAGCCCGGGCGAGGGCCTCTTCCTCCCTGTACGCTGCCTCCCTATAAGGAGTGCACCGTTAGACGGCACCAAGCCGGAAGCCAAAAAGAACCGCGAAGAAAAGGACTTACTGAGCAGGATCCACCCCTTTGCCTCTCGGCCTGAGGAGGGAGGAAGACCCGACGGACCTCCCAAGAAGGGAACTTGGGCCCTGGGTGAGAGAGCCCATGTACACCACTCTGACCGCCAGAGGACTCCCCCCACCGCTCGAGGAGTCGCCGTCGCTGTCACTGTCGTCGCTCTTGCTCCTCGAAGGGAGGTCTTCGTCACTGCTGGATGAGGGCTCTGCGTCCAAGAGGGTCAATGGCGAGCCTGCGCCCGGCAGCACCGAAGAGGATGCCTCCTGAAGGCTGCGAGCCACCGTCTCCACAACCAGGGGGTTCTCCCCCCGTCGGTCTAGGCCCCTCGCGAGAACCCCCCACTAGTCGAAGCGGGGAAGAGGGCTGATCAGGCTTTCTCGGACCTCACGTCGGCAGAAGTAAAGGGGCGCGGGCCTGACCCCCAGTACAGTGTCCCCTTCGGAAGGCGTCGCCAGAATGGCCCCCAAAAGATCCTCGACCAATCCGCTGGGAGGGTCACCCCTGAGCAGGCGCATAGGATCTGCCTCGCCGGCGTACTCCCAGACGGGGCGGCTGTGCCTCTGAACCGGGGCAATGCGCCGAGTCAGGAACTCCTCCATCACCGCTGCTCCTATGAGGCCCTCCCGCTGCAGGCGCCGGAGGCCCTCCATCAGCAGGCCAACTCCCTTGCCCTCCAACACCTCGTACTCCCAGCCGGGGTTCTTCACCGCCGGCGCCGCCGGAGCCTGGTAAAGGGCAGTCGTCGCCCTTGCGTCCATAAAGACCCAGCGGGAGAGGTAGCCCTCCACCTTTTTGAGGGCGCTCATGGGGATATAGAAGGGCGAACGGGCGTCGACGAGGACAAAGGAGGCGCGCCCGGTGCATTTGTCCTTCGCCATAAGGCGGATACTGCAAAAGCTGCGGAAGAGCGCCACGGAGGGCTCTACGCCCAAGTAGGCCTCACAGGTGTAGGCGAAGATCGCAAGAATGATGACGGAGGTAGGCTGGAGGTGGAGGACGCAGATCTGGTAGTGCTCCAGAATTGCGTCGAAGAAGTCAGAGAACGGCGGCACGAGGCTGCCGATGATGGAGTGAAGGAAGAAGCGGAACTCTGTGGCCGAGAGTTGCGCTACCGAGGTAGCGCCGTGGCGCACGCCAGTAGCCCTGTGCTCGTTGAACTTGCCGACGAAGGAGGACCAATGCTCATCCACCTTACTCGGCCTGTTCAGCCGGGACGGCTCGATGGCTCCTGGCTGGCCCGTCACCACGAGTGTTTTCCCTCTCGCCGCCGCTAGCTGCCTGCAGCCGGTCATCGCGCACACAGGCGTGGAGGACGAGAAGGAGGCATATCGAGGAAGGGAGGAGTTGTGAATCTGGAGATGGGGAGCAGTAACTGGCTAGAGGTGGCGTGGCGCTGTTTTATGGCGGGAAAGGTTCCCCAAGCGCTGCACGGAGTGTGGTGTGACGCCAGTAACCGCTCATCACGACGTGGCCACCCGTTTAGCATCTCGTTCTCGGCCATTATAGGCCCAACAACGGCCTACGGGTACAAGACCCACGGCCCCCATTGGCCCGGGGGCTACTGTCGGCCCATTGGAAACCGGGGTATCCTGGGCCGGGCCTCCCCGTGATGCCGCAAGGAGGCTCAGCGCCGTTCGGACCTAGGCAAGGCAAGAAGAGCCAGACCTCGCGAGGTCGTGTTTTTCTCTGTCCATGAGAACCTACGGAGGGCATCCCGTGAGCACCGTTCAAGGGTGGCCGTCCGCCTCTTCAGGCTCCCTCGGGAGGACAAGGCTGTGTTTCCCGAGGGGCACTTTTGCAGGGAAGCTACGTGCAGGAGCAGGACGAGGGACCCCCAGACGCGAGAGTTCGTCCTTGGCCACTGCACAGCAGCTCGACGACTTCCAAGACTTACCTTCCCAGTGATAAAAGGGGAAAACCGGATCAGCCGCCAGTGCCGTGCTCCCAAGACTTACTACTTCGGTGCAAGCCGGCACCGTCCGTCACCGTTGTCTCAGCTTTGGGCCTGTTTTCCTCTGTACCAAGGACGACCGGCTCTACGCCAAAGGAGGGGCGACTGAAAAGTCAGGGGGGAGAAGACATCGGCCGCGCAGTGGCGCAGGGCCGTGGATCTGACTTGGTCGGCCGCCTTTGCCAAAGCGTCCGCAGAAGGCAGGGCCCCTTGTGGAAGCATGTGGGAGCGTCCCGTCGTGGGATCCGAAGACGAAGGCTCCCAACCGCCTATAAAAGAGGGCCGTCGCCGGCCCGGCAAAGGGCTGGAACATTGGGTACTCAAACCCTAGAAACCTTAGGTGTTCACCATTGTAGCTCCATGTGTTCTACCAAGCAATACAATCAAGCAGGAGTAGGGCATTCACCTCCGCGGTGGCCTGAACCTGGGTAAACAAAGTGTCAATCTCTGTAGTATTGTTTATCTCCTTCGCCGAGCCTTGTGAGTGTTGTTCATCTCCTTCGTCGAGCCTTGTGAGGTCAGAGGCAGCGCTCTAAGGCCCCCAGTGTTCGATACTCTTTCTTAGCTTCCTCGAAACCCCATATCAATAAAGCAAACCAGGAGTAGGTCTTTACCTCAAGAAGAGGGGCCGAACCTGGGTAAACCCTTGTTTCCCCACGCCTCGCTAGACAAGCTCCCGATGTCAGAAGTCTCTATGTCCCAATACTCAAGTTTCCACCCGAAAACATCTGTCGTGACAATCCCACGACAAACTCGAAGCGAGAAAATCCCTCGGTTAGGTACCTTGGGTTTCGTATAAAGAGAGAAGTATGGCGGCTGGTGGTTCCGGACGGCTGACAAGCAAAGAGTTTACCCAGGTTCGGCCCCTCATTGTGAGGTAAAGACCTACTCCTGCTTGTCTGATCTGGTATTGATGATGATTACATGGTGGCCGTGATGGCTATGGTGGTAAGGCGTGGTCGCCTGGCTATTGCTGTCTATCTGTTGGCCTGATCTTTTTGTTTACCCCTCCCTGTCTTTATATATGCAGCCAGGGGGGGTTTTACATGAGTCCTAGTAGACTACGAATAGGAGTCCTTGTCTTGTCCTTCAAGTTATTTCCTTAACAGCTTCTTGGGCTTCACTAGGCCACCCGGTGAGCCTCTATCTTCATTATACGCCATAGTGTGGGTACCCGGAGGGTATAACCACGTCAGTAGCCCCCGAGTGCCTGGTCGACTCGAAGAGTCGGGCAGGGCCTATTTACTTCATAGATCTTCAGGTCCTCCTTACGCGTGATGATTGATACGTCTCAAACGTATCTATAATTTCTTACGTTCCATGCTTATATTATACCCATTGCTACATGTTTTATATACACTTTATATGGTTTTTATGCATTTTCTGAGACTAACCTATTAACAAGATGCCACAGTGCCAATTCCCTGTTTTCTGCTGTTTTTGGTTTCAGAAAAGTTGTTCTGGAAATATTCTCGGAATCGGACGAAACAAAAGCCAAAACTCCTATTTTTCTCAGAAGGATCCAGAAGACCGAAGAGCTAACGAAGAGGGGCCACAGGGCGCCCACACCTGGTGGAGGCGCGGCTCCCCCTTCTGCCGCGCCACCACGTGGTGTGGGGCCCACGGCCCTCCACCGACGTTGCCCTTTCGCCTATTTATTCCCCCCAACGAGAAAACCCTCGGGACCCGAACAGATATCCACGAAAAGTTCCAGAGCCGCCACCGTCGTCAACCCTAGTTCGGGAGTGTTCAGAAGCTCTTCCCGGCACCCTGCCGGAGAGGGGAATCATCACCGGAGGGCTCTACATCACCATGCCCGCCTCCGGACTTATGCGTGAGTAGTTCATCCTTGGACTACGGGTCCATAGCAGTAGCTAGATGGTTGTCTTCTCAAATTGTGCTACCATGTTTAGATCTTGTGAGCTGGCTATCATGATCAAGATCATCTTTATGTAATGATACATGTTGTGTTTGCTGGGATCCAATGAATAATTGAGTACTATGTCATTTGCTTCATTATATATTATGTGAGTGCGTTATTTATGATCTTGCATGCTCTCCGTTACTAGTAGATGCTCTGGCCAAGTAGATGCTTGTGACTCCAAGAGTGGGTATTTATGCTCGATAGTGGGTTCATGTCTTCATTTAATCTGGGGGAGTGACATCAACCTCTAAGATTGTGAATGTACTGTTGCTACTAGGGATAAAACAGTAGTTGTTTGTCTAAGGATAATTGTGCTACTTACATTACACACTTTGCTTAATGCAATAATCTGTTGCTTGCAACTTAATACTGAAAGGTGTGAGGATGCTATCCGGAAGGTGGATTATTAGTCATAGATGCAGTTGGATAACGGTCTATGTATCATGTTGTAATGCCCAAATGAATCTCACACTAGACACCACGAATAGTATATGCATTATTATGCAGTTCTTTATTTTGTCAATTGTCCGGCTGTAATTTGTCTACCCTCATGTATGCTATTATTATTTATGGAGAGACACCACTAGTGAACTGTGGACCCCGGTTCTTTTTCTTTAAATTGATAATACAATCTACTGCAATCCTGTTCTTTCACTCTCTGCAAACAAACATCATTTTCCACACCATACGTTTAATCCTTTGTTACAGCAATCCAGTGAGATTGACAACCTCACTGTCAAGTTGGGGCAAAATAGTTTGATTGTGTTGTGTGCAGGTTCCACGTTCGTGGTTGACACCGGTAGTGCGCCCTGCCATGGTCAACCGCATCAACTTTCAGAAGAATCTTCATCTCCTACTGGATTGATAACCTTGGTTTCGTAACTGAGGGAAATTTGCTGCTACACTGCTTCACACCTTCCTCTTGGGGTTTCCCAACTGCTGAGAAAAAGATCTCCGACTCAATCATCAATGGTCGGTTGGAGTCTTCAGTCGGTACTGCGCCGAGTGCTTCTGTCTTGGTTGTACTTCGAGTACTTCTGTCCTTGTAATACTTTGAGTGTGTCAGTTGCGTGACCAACGCTCACCGGGTGCGTGGCCAGCGCTCCCGATGGGAGTAGCCCCCGAGGCTATGTGCGACTCGCAGAGTCGGGCATAGTCTCAAGTTGTTCTAATCCCTTATATTTTATCTTATGTTTCTTGGTTCCTCATATCCTGTGAATAAATATAGTAAAAAGATTGATATATCGAAGTTAATTACTGCAATTCGCCTTTATCAGGCGCTCCTTTGTACTTCCTGTCCTGTTAAGGATTATAATGCGAAATCTCATGACTCGGAATATTTGATATATATATGTAATTTCTTTTCGACTTATGTGGGATGGATGGCGTAGTAGGCCTGATTCAACCGACGGATCGGGGTCAAGTGAATTCGCGACTCGGGCGAAATACCTTTCTAGCCTACGCAGATTCGAGTCCCTTGGCTCGAACCCGGTAAGACCGTTCAAGTTCGACTCAAGCCTGTCTGGACTTACTGGTCAGAACCCGGTCATTGTTAGAGTACCCTTGGCGCGTACACCGTGATTTTGCATCATGCCTACTGTCATGGAAATTATCAGGTCCACATAGCTTGTATGGGCCACCCGGCCTTACTCAGGTCTTACCTTTGTACTTTTTGTACAGCATCCGAGGACCCGTCTCGGCAGGAACATACCGGGAATTATTATTTAAATATTTGAATATGGTCCGAGAGATACTCGACCGAATTTTTGTTGCATATGTGAGCTTTTTGGCTGTAGATATTCTTCGAGTGGTCTCGATCTGTCGGGTGAGCTTGTTCTTCGACTGACGCTGATCGTCGACTCAAATCATCAGGTGCGCGGGCAGTGCCCCCGACAGGAGTAGCCCCTGAGGCTATGTTTAATTGCTCTCAATTGAGCGTAGGCTCGAAATCACAATCAAAAATGTTGTGGATGCCCTCCCGATGGGAGTTATGTTGCTGAAATTTGAAGCGACTGAGGAGATGCTCAACTCGTCTTTATATCTGTGTATATTGGCTTGAAACAATGGCTAATCGGCCAATTAGTGTAAACAGATATAATATTTTGGAGTAAAAAACTATTGTTGAGCATAATACCTTGGAGTAAATATAATACCATAAATTAAATCTTATCTGCGAGACATAGTAGAGATGGTGGGCGGAGTCGATACGACAAGTGACGCGGTGGATAGAATGGATGCGGCGGACCGGAGTCGACGCAGCCCCCGAGCGTCGAATGCGACTGGTGTGAATTGTTGAATGAACTGTTATGCTGCAGCCACCGAGCGTCGAGTGCGACTGGGTGAATTGTTGAATGAACTGTTATGTCGCAGCCCCGAGCGTCGAGTGTGACTGGGTGAATTTTTGAATGAACTGTTATGCCGCAGCCCCCGAGCGTCGAGTGCGACTGGGGCGGCTAGTAGATAGCTGGTAGTCGACGCGGCGGAAGGAGTCGACGCGGCGGAATAAGTAATCGAGGTGGCGGATAAAATCAACACGACGGAATAAGTAGTCGAGCCAACGGACGTAGTCGACGCGACGGTGGGTGCGGCTGTTTAGCCGAAAGATAATCCAGGCGACAGTCGGAATCGATGCGACAAAGTTTGCAGTTGTTTGAGAAATCCGAAGCGAGTTTTAAGAGAACTCGACTTAAAAAATCTGATGCGGTTTATGGAGAACCCGACTTTAAAAATTCCGGTGCGGGTCATAAAAGAACCTGACTTTAAAAATTCCAATGCGGGTTAACCCCGACTTTGAGAAATTCCAATGCGGGTTTTTAGAGAACCCGACTTTGAATATCCGATGCGGGTTATGACCCGACTTTAAAAATCCGATGCGGGTTATGACCCGACTTTTAGAACATTCCGATGCAGGTTATAACCCGACTTTGAGAAATTCAACTGGACATCAAATATTTTGTGTCGATGCGTGGTTTCGGCCAGCGAACAATATGGTTTATTGTAAGAGAGAAAAATTACCGTATTGGCCGTAGCGTGGTTTCGGCCAGCGAACAATATGGTTTATTGTAAGAGAGAAAAATTACCGTATTGGCCGTAATTGTTATATCTATTAATTTTGCATAGTGGCTTACGGGCCAATTAATGCAAGCAAATATAATACTTTGAAGTAAATAAATTTTGTTCATAGTGGCACTACTATAAATTTAAACTTATCTGCGAGTTGTAGTAGACCCGGCGAACGGAGTCGAAAAAGGGTGGCGTGGCGCGGCGTTTGGTCGGGCGGAGTCGAAACGGCGACTGCCACGCCCAGCCCCCGAATCCGTCTTGTCGAGTCGGCGAGGCGGAATCGAAAAAAGGGCAGTGGAGTCGATGATGGCACCGAACTCGTCTCGTCGGTGCAGCAAGGGAGTTGTTGCTGTAAATGTGGAAGCGCCAGCCCTCGAGTGCATGTGGCGCCCCCCCAGGGAGCAGGCTATTTGCGCCGATACCGCAGGCGCGGTTGTTATTGTGATGGTCGACGAAGTTGTTGTCAAGGCGCGGGCGTCGGCGCCGGCGAGTTGTCGTAGATGCTGCCGAACCGCACAAGCCGGAACTGTTGAGTCATGGATGCTGTGGACCTGTGGTGGTTGAGTCGCCGGTCCATCGGGTACGCGCGGTCGAATCCGATGCGCCGTTTCGCCAAGGCGTACACGCGCACGGCGAATTCTGATCTTTTGGATCCGCGTCCGTGAATGAATCTTTCAAAATTTTCTATCAAAAATAACGCAAGCAAAAGGCAAAAGATTTACGCATAATAAAATTTAATATGTATAACCATATGAGAAGTGATCAACAGGAAAATAGCACCTGATGTCCGAGCGGGCCACGACGGTAAGCGGTGGCGTGGCTGGAGTCGCGACCGTTGCGAGCCCGCGATGGCTGTAATTGTTGAGCTGACAAAAAAAATTGTACCAGAGGATTGCTGCCCTCGATCGTTGCAGCTAGGTGATGGATCTTTTGTATGATGATGTAGTAGTATAAGAGCATCTCTAACAGAGCCTGTAAACGCCTCGAAAACCTTAAAACTCCGGCGACTTCACGGGCGATGCTTTTTTTGCGCCATAGCAGAGCCTGTAAACGCAACTCGGCCCGTAAACGGGATACGGGGGCTCGTAGATTCGGACGCCCGACCGGTATTTATGCCGGGTTCGCGTCGATTCCCCATCCCAAACCCTTATCTACTCGCCGCCGCCGACGAGCAATCCGCTCCCCGCCCCGTCTTCTCCGACGAGCAATAGACCGCAGCCGGAGTCCGCCGCATAGCCGGGATGCCCCCCAAGCGCGAGTACCCGTCGCCGCCGCCGCATCCGAGCCGAGACCCTTTCGACGGAGACTACTCCGACACGAGGAGGGCGAAAGCGGTGATTAGCGACGGCGCTCGGAAGCGCGCCGCCCGCTGGTACAGCAACCGCAGAGAGGAGGTCCCGGCTTCGTACTTCCGGCGCGAGGCCGTGGAGTTCGACCGGCTCCGCGCCGAGCACGAGGGCCGCCGCCGCCAAGCGCGCATCGCCGGCAAAGGAAGCTCAAGCGGCGGCGCCAGCTCCCGAGGCTCCGCGCTGGTGGCTCTTCCACCGGCGGAGGACTACGAGGCCAGCGCATTCGGGTCCTCCGTGGCGGCGGAGGACTTCGTCGACGACGACACGCTTGATGCCATCACGGCTCAAGTTCTTCTCCGGTCCGTGCGCGAGGCGGAGGAGTGGAAGGCCCAGCTCGACCGCGATAAGGAGCTCGACCAGATCCTGCTACACCAGGGCCTCGAGGCGGACCGCCTCGCCGGGGAGAGGAGGGCCTACTGGGAGGCGGACGCGGAGGCCGTCATCGATCTCGTCTCCAACGAGGACTGAGCTCGTCATCCTTGGCCTCGACCTCGTCGCCGCCGCTCCCGAGGCCTCGGTTAGCCGATTTTGGGTAGTATGGTAGGGCGGCGACGATTTAGCAGTAGTTTAGCTTTTGGATCCGTCCAGTTCTATGTAAATTATGTAAGAATCGGAGATGAACTCGTTTATCGAACGCATCGGTGAAAAACAATCTTTTGTTCCCGCCAAATCTATGAAATATGCAGTTTCGTTTAAGGTTTCTGCTATGCGCAGCGAACAGCTGCAAGCAGATTTGTCAAAAAATGTGAACCGTAAATTCTTTTTGAGGTTTCACTTATAACTGCTCTGTTATAGATGCTCTAGCTGGTGCTTCGGGAGCTGTACGCACGACGCACCGTGACCCGCTTCACATGTTGCGTGCTGGTTCGCGGCTACGAGAGACGTCACCGCCACGTGCGCCGGCGCGTGCTCCCTTAGACAATCCGAGGAGTACGCACGAGCTAGCTTCTCACCTATGTCAATTTCTTTTAGGGCAGCGCTGAGCGTCCTCCGGAGGTTCGGAATCTCCGATCCCCCGCCTCCTCTGCGTGACACGTGTCGCAGCACTTAACCCCACACCCCTCGGGAAGGGGAAAACAAAATTCCTCCCAGCGTCGCTTTCGCTCGATTCAGGGGCAGAGCTCCGACGCCTCTCGTCACCCACCACTCGCACGGAGTTGCGCCCCTCGCCGGAGCTACGACCGCCGGTCTCGCCGGAGCTGCGACCCGCCACCGCCGAAGAAGCTTCCTCACCGTACGGTACCACAGCCACACGCCGATGGAAACGCGCTGGCAGCAACGGCGCCCAACAGTGGTAGCAGCAACGACGCCCAACGGTAGCACCACCGCTCGCCGCTGGCAGCAACGGCGCCCAACACTGGTAGCAGCAACGACGCCCAACGGTAGCACCACCGCAAGCCGCTGGCAGCAACGGGCAACGGTGCCCAACGATGGTAGCAGCACCGCCACCATTTGGTAGCACCATCGACATTCCTTGGTAGCACCGCTGCCCCCTTGCGGCAGCACCTCCGACCACCTACTGGAGCAAAACCACCCACAACTGGTAGCAATGGCGCCCACCGGTAGCATGGCCGCTCGGTGCGTATTGCGTAGCATCGCCACCCTTCTTCGGTAGCACCGCGTCCACCGGTTGTAGCACCGCGCGTGGCCAGTTGTAGCAGCGGCAAAGCCGGCCGCTTGTAGCACCGCCGGCGGGAGGCGGCGCCGCCTTGCAGCAGAGACACACAGCAACACCACCACCACAGATGGTTGCAGCACCACCATGGATCTGGGGGCAAAAAAGCTTTGCTGTTTGGAAGTGGAGAGAGAGGGAGGACTTCTATGGCAGCAACAAAAACAAGAGAAGCGAGCTCCGGCGCGTCGCCGGGCCGGTGGGCGATGGCCAAAACGAGTCGTGGATATGGTGGAGCGAAAGCACCTTGTGTTGTGGAGCCCGTGGGGAAGAAAGGTAAAAGGATGGGAAAGAGAAGGAGATGAGTGGTGGAGAAGGAAAGAAGGAAGAGATAAGGTAAACGTGGTGGATCCCTCAACGTGGCTGTCTCCAACGCGGTGGACGCGTGGCGCGCGCGCAGTGCGGAGGACGCGAGCCCCCGAGCCCCCGGAGGAATAACAGCGTTTTCCTTTCTTTTATCTTTTGCTCCTCGGGACTTGAACCGCTGATCCAAGTCGTTTATGTCCTGGGCTAGTCGATTGAACCTAGCCTCGCGTGAGCATATCAACACGACCAGCTCGCCGACACGTAGGCCTCCTGCTTTGGCACGGGAGCACTACTCCATCGACTAGATTAGAGCAAGATAGTATAGCCGGTTGTTGCCTATAAGGTAGTGCCATGTCATCTATAGCCAACTTAATAGTCAACAAGTATAATAGCTGAACACAAATATGGACTATTTTATTAATAGTTGGCCCACCTTCCACTCTCACAAAGCGTCTAGGAGCACGTGTTGCAGCTGGCTATTGCATAAGAGCCCGCTACCATTCTCTCTCTTATTATCTCTCCTCCATGTAAGTATGAAAATATTATTTAAATCCTTATAGCCCGCTGACTAGACCTTATTGTACTTTCTCTTAATCTGCCGCCGCCGTTTGCTCTTAGCATCAGTTGATCTGCACTTTTTGTTTTTCAGTCATTTGGCGATTCCCATGCATATGGATCCGAATCGACTGGAGGCTGCTGGGATCGGAACGCCGGCCGACCGGATTTCTCGCTCTCCACCTTTTTTTTTCCTCCGTTCCCGTGTAGTACACCAGCTAGTCCTTGTTGCATGGTCCAGGCGATGATGCTTCATCTTGGAATCACCGATCAGGCTGGACCTGAGTAGGACTCGAACTCCCGCACGAAAACGAATCAAGAGGATTGGTTAGCCCGATCTCCAGGTTGATTGTTGACACTCGTGCACCCGCGGCCCGCCAATCAAGCCGACTGACTCTCGTTTTGCTTGACTGCTTAGGCTTTGTATGCGCATATGCGTGGCGGCAGGGTTGCTGTGGAAGCTGCCGCTACCACCGTCGTCAGACTGGACCGCGGAGGCTGCACCCAAGGAACGCTGCCATCGTTCCATGCCGCTGCCGCCGTAGTCGTTGATGTAGACTTCAGGTTGATACTGTTGTACATTGGATCGGATCAGCCGCATATAAGGACGGAGTCGTCGAGCCCCCGTGCGTTGATCTGATATGTCGAATCGTCGTACTTGTCGATGAAGATTGGAGCCGCCGCAACCGTGAATCCAGCATGTTGTTATTCCCACAGACGGCGCCAATTGACGGGTGTAAACCCGGCAAATCACTCGGTTAGGTACCTTGGGTTTCGTATAGAGAGAAGTATGGCGGCTGGTGTTTTCGGACGGCTGACAAGCAAAGAGTTTACCCAGGTTCGGCCCCTCATTGTGAGGTAAAGACCTACTCCTGCTTGTCTGATCTGTTATTGATGATGATTACATGGTGGTCGTGATGGCTATGGTGCTAAGGCGTGGTCGCCTGGCTATTTCTGTCTATCTGTTGGCCTGATCTTTTTGTCTACCCCACCCTGTATTTATATATGCAGCCAGGGGGGTTTTACATGAGTCCTATTATACTACGAATAGAAGTACTTGTCTTGTACTTCAAGTTATTTTCTTAACGGCTTATTGGACTTCGTTGGGCCACCCGGTGATCCTCTATCTTCATTATACGCCATAGTGTGGGTACCGGGAGGGTATAACCACGGCAAACTCGAAACGAGAAAACTCAAACTGACCTTCACATAGAGTTGTTCATACATTACATCATTGATACATCATACGCTGGACAGCATCAGCATCAGCGTATGATACAATATCATAGCCTTATCTATTTGCGTCAAAAGACATTACATTGGTATGAGGCATATCTTTTGTCCAGGCCAAGGATCAGCATAACCAGTGATGCAAGAGCGCATCACTTTGCATGATAAAGTTATATTTATCTTGTCAAAACAATCAAGAGCCAAAAATCTTCTCGCATGTAAAGATATATAAATATTGTTTACCACAACCAAAAAAGTAGATCTTGCACTACATAATCAAGGCCTAAGGATTTTGTTTCATTCCTGATTTGTTCCAAAGTAATTGTTGGTGGGTTTATATTTCTTCCAAACATACTGTTCCTAGGTCATTGCTAGTGCATTCGTGCTTCTTCCAAATATCAAAAGTTTGTTAATTTCCAGAAAATCAGATTTATGGTGTTTGTATTTTAACAACATAAGAAGTGATGGTCTTGTACCAACGTAAATCGGAGATTTTCTAAATATTAATCCATAAAAATTGAAGCTAGAATTTGCACGAAAATCTATGGATTATTGTAATCATAGCAGGCTCATTTCCAGCCAAATATAATCCTGGCTTAAGTCACACTTGCTGACAAACTTAGCTTACCTTCTCTATTTTATCAATAACCAGTGTTGGCATTTGAAAGTAATATCCGTGGTGCTTAAACTGCAGATGTCACCATGTGGGGAACAGCTGCAATCATAAGTGAACAAAAATGTCAAACAAACCTGGTTAAAATATGCTATCCTTTATAAAGGTAACATATGGATCCGCTGGTCCAAACAAACTTGTACATTGATAAATCTTGCCAAAAAATCACACAATTGTGGTGGACCTATTTTGGATCTTATGATGCATTGGAGTACGCTGTTTAGAAAATGAAAATCATAAAGAAAGTACCACATAAATATCAATACAATGATTATGTGCCTATTATAACAACACAAGTCACCTTCACCTCCCAGGGTGATAAAGAATCACGGTTAGAGTTAAATATTGTGGACTTTTAATACTTATGGAAAGGAAATATTTTTTCTTCCTTGCATTAGTTGCTGTCGAGGTCTTTCCTGTTCTTTTTTGCTGTCTACTTTAGGGGAGGTGACCCTATAGAATAAGAGTGTTACAGTAGTGTTGCATAATGTTCAGTAAGTAATATGTAAATGAAGAAGGTAGTTGTACATAGTTACCTCATCGATATCAGAACCAGGTTGGTTGATAATATATTTGACATGTGTATTTTCTGTATCGGCAGTAGCTTCGGAAATTTGATGTACATCTGGAGGATGGTTGCCAATGTAGATGCCTCCTTGCTTGTTGGCGTACTTGGTAGTCTTGTAACAATCTGTGTAGTTGGCTGTTCTATGACAATCTCTGTTGATGATGGCTGATTGATTGCTTCAGCTTTCTTCACTTCGAATACTATGAGACCTTCCTGGTTAACATCATAAGTTTCGTTTTTTATTACAGCAACGACGGTGCACTTTTTGCCCGCCGTGGCCGCAATGGCAGGTGGAATAAAATTCTGCCTTCCCTTTGCCTGTGCAAGGAGTAATGTTATGTCTTTACCGATAATGATGTCGGCGTCCTCTCCATAGAAGATAAATCTGCCAGTAGTTACCTTGCTTTCATTGGTTAATTCGATGTCTCTTGCATTGACTGAAAGTTTGTACCTGTATATATAAAATATGTGTTGTTTTAAATAAAAAAGCAAAAAATATTTCGGTCATGTGTAAATGTTTAACAAAGAAATTACCTGTGCGTTGACTTTAAGCTGGAGCACTTGCAACACTTACGCGTCCCATCATACAATCTCATGCCTGAAAATCATTTCTCCACCAATCATGTGGATTGTTTACTTGGGAAGTAAGTATATTCAGTTTGAATTTTTTTGCCTAGAATAGTAGGTACAAATTTTTACATGCCAATCTGTTTGTAAAGCGCACTATATGAAAAAAGTCAGTGTGTTTGAATCTTAAGCTTACACCGATGTCAGAAAGGTCGTGGCATCGTAGAGCAGACAATGTTGTTTCAGAAGGTTCAGCTGATCTTGTGTCGTGTCCATCCCATTCGAGAGTTTCTGCTTCAAATTGTTTAGCATGTCTGCCCCATAATGTCAGCTTGTCAATTAATCAGGAGATAGCACACCTGATAAGCACTGTTTATCTGCAGAAAAAAGAGCACGGCTCTAAGTTTAGATAGGTAATAAAAAAGGATAGTCAGATTAAAGAAATAAGGGATCAGGATAATTAGTGTTAGACATGTATAGTCTTGTTTTACCTTTTCCCCGTATTATAAAGGTCTCTTTGCATATTGCCCACAACTGTACATATATTGTCCTTTAGCCCCTGTAAATGATAGCTGCTCATTGCATGGTATCAGAAGGTTAGCCTCTTCCCGCACGCAGCAACTCCGTGCTCGATTGCTGACCACCGACGATCATTCCGGTCGTTACCTCTTCTCCCACCTTGTTTGTTCTAGTTGATTTTGAGCCAAATCGACCTCCTGCGATCTGCTCGGTCGCCGCCTTTTCCGGCCGCCACCGTCCACGACCTCCTGCGATCTGCCGGCCGACGCCCGATTTACTCTGCTCGGTCGCCGCCTTTTCCGGCCGCCGCCGTCCGGATCCAGCAGACCCCGCTCCATTCCGGCCGCCGCCGCTCCCCGATCCCGTACTGGTGCGCGCAGGTTGTTTACCCTTCGATCCCTTCGATCCAGTGCTGCTGCCTGTGTGTGCTTTTCCCTTCGATCCCTTCGATCGATCCAGTGCTGCTGCCTGTGTGCTTGCTCCAGATTCAGATCCGTATTTGCTGCTGCTGAGAGTTGACTTAAAAAAAAACAGATTGGAAGCAGGATAGCATCCTCTTCATCAGGCTATATTGCTATTCCTCGCTGTCCGATGATTTGTTATGGTACCAACTATGCGGATTTTGCCGCACACATGCGCATCCACATGCGCGGTCTCAAGCTTTGGGGTGTTATTTGTGGCGAGGTTCCCTGTCCTCCGCGTCCCATTGCTCCGGTGGCTCCCGTCCTACCAACGCCACCGGTTATTGCTAATGATGCTTCAGAGGCTGACCGGGTTGCAGCCAAGACCGCCGATGATGTTGCGGTCGATGCTTATGATCAGCAGGTAGCAGACTTCTCTGAAACTCTTTCCACTTATCGTGAGGCTCAGTCTGCCTATTCTCAGTGGTGTGATGATGATGCCCGTGCTGCTGCTGTTCTCACTGCTAGTATTTAGACTAAGTTTGCCTCTGAGATTATGGGCCTTGGTACTGTTTATGAGATGTGGGATCATCTTCGCCAGCGGTATCAGCCCTCTGGTGACTCTCTCTTTTTATCTGTGATCCGTCAGGAGCATGCTCTCCAGCAGGGTGATTCCGGTGTTGATGAGTTCTACACACAGATTTTAGCTATTTGGCGTCAGCTTGATTCTCTCCGCTCTGTTGTCTGTGGTACTTGCCCATGTTGCCGGACTGTGAGGTCTGATCTGGAGTTTCAGCGGGTTTATGAGTTCCTGTCTCGGCTTCGTCCAGAGTTTGAGCCCCGTCGAGCCCAGTTGATTGCTCGAGGCCGTGTTCCTCTCTCGGTGGTACTTTCTGAGCTCCGTGCTGAGGAGACCCGTCTCCGTACTGCTGGCTTGCTTGGAGTTCCCTCGGTGCTCGCTGCTCAAGCCCCTACTATGTTGGCTGCTACTCCAGTGCCCTCTCGTTCCAGTGCACCACCTCTGCTGGCTACTCCTTCTGATGGTATGGGTCGCTCATCGTCGGGCGGTGGAGGTCGCCCCTCTCGTGGTGGGGGTCGCTCTCGCCCTCCTCGCATTCAGTGCGGCTATTGTCAGAAGCCAGGGCACCCCGAGACTGATTGCTACAAGAAGATGCTGGACATGGGTCGTGCTTCTTCGTCTGGGACTCTTCCTCCTTCGCGTCCGTCCCTCTCTGAGCAGTATATGGCGACGCTTCGACGCATATTGGCTGCCTCTAGCTCCTCTTCCTCGACAGGCACTGCTGGTTCTGTGACTGCTGTCTCCCGCACTGAGCGACCACCGTCTCCACAGTCAGCTACTTCCTCGTGGGTCTTAGATTCTGTAGCTTCTTTTCATATGACTTCTGACTCTTCTGCGTTATCATCTCTTCACTCTCTTGAGTTTCCTCTTTCTGTTCTTACTGCTGACGGTACTTCCCTTCCTGTCGCCAGTCGCGGCAATCTTTCTACTCCTTCTTTTTCTGTTCCGGATGTTTCTCTTGTTCCTCGCCTCACTATGAATTTGTTGTCCGTTGCTCAGACTACTGATTCTGGTTGTCGTGTCATCTTTGACGCTGATTCTGTTTCTGTCCAGGATCGTCACACCAAGCTTCTGGTGGGAGCTGGCCCTCGGCGCCGTGACTCCCCAGTGCTTTGGGATCTTGACTGGCTTCGTCTTCCACATGCCCACACCAGCACCACCACTCGTTCACATGCTCTTGCTACTTCCGCTTCCGCTTCATTTCAGCAATGGCATCATCGACTTGGTCATCTTTGTGGCTCTCGCCTATCGTCCTTAGTTCATCGCGGTCTTCTGGGGTCTGTCTCAGGAGATGTTTCGCTTCAGTGTCAGGGTTGTAGACTTGGAAAACAAATTTAGTTACCCTATCCTACTAGTACCTCCGTGTCAGAGCGTCCCTTTGATTTGATACATTCTGATGTATGGGGTCCGGCTCCCTTCGCTTCGAAGGGGGGACCATCGCTACTATGTTATATTTATTGACGATTTCTCTCGCTATACTTGGCTTTACTTCATGACTTCTCGTAGCGAGGTTCTCTCTATATATAAGAGATTTGCTGCCATGTTTCACACCCAGTTCTCCACGCCTATTCGTATTTTTCGATCTGATTCTGCTGGTGAGTATGTCTCCCAGATGTTGCGTGGTTTTCTCGCTGAGCAGGGGACTCTCGCTCAGTTCTCCTGTCCTGGTGCTCACGCTCAGAATGGCGTGGCCGAGCGCAAGCATCGCCATATGCTTGAGACGGCTCGTGCGCTGAAGATTGCCGCCGCTCTTCCGCCTCACTTTTGGGCTGAGGTTGTTTCCACTTCCACCTATCTCATCAACCTTCAGCCCTCGGCGGCCTTAAAGGGTGATATTCCTCTAGAGCGTCTCTTTGCTCGCTCCCCTGATTATTCAGCACTTCGCTCGTTTGGTTGTGTTTGCTATGTTCTTCTTGCCCCTCGTGAGTGCACCAAACTGACCGCTCAGTCTGTTGAGTGTGTGTTTGTCGGCTACAGCGATAAGCACAAGGGTTATAGGTGTTGGGGCCCCGTTGGTCGTCGGATGCGCATTTCTCGTGATGTCACTTTTGATGAGTCGCGTCCCTTCTACCCGCGTCCCTCCTCCCGGACTTTCTCGGTGGATGACATCTCTTTTCTCTTGTCCCCTGAAACACCACCCTCTATGCCTATCGATCCTTCTTCTCGCCATATTCTTGCCGATGCCCCACCACCTCCCTCCTCCCCACCTAGTCCTCCTCCTTCCTCTTCCGACTCTCCACCTGCCTCTACACTCTCTTCTTTTCCTTTTCACTATTCTCGTCGCTCTCACATTCCGGATGCCTCTTCTGACGTTTCTTCCTCTACTTCTTCCGAGGTGCCTGATACGTCTCAAACGTATATATAATTTCTTATGTTCCATGCTTATATTATACCAATTGCTACATGTTTTATATACACTTTGTGTTGTTTTATGCATTTTCTGGGACTAAATTATTAACAAGATGCCATAGTGCCAGTTCCCTGTTTTCTGCTGTTTTTGGTTTCAGAAAACTACTTAAGGAAATATTATCGGAATTGGACAATTTTTATACCAAAGTCCCTATTTTTCCCGACACGTTCCAGAAGTCCGAAGAGGAGACGAAGGAGGGCACCGAGGCGCCGTCACAAGGTGGGGGCGCGGCTCCCCCCCCCCCCCCCCATGCCGCGCAAACACCGCGTGACGGGCCCTCGGGCCTCCACCGCCTTCGCCCTTTCGCCTACTTAAACCCCCCGAAAATCTAAGACCGAGAGGCAGAACACTTTTCCAGAAACCCTTACGGAGCCACCGCCGTCGTCAACCCTAGTTCGGGAGTGTTCAGAACCTCTTCCCGGCACCCTGCCAGAGAGGGGGATCATCACCGGAGGGCTCTACATCACCATGCCCGCCTCCGGACTGATGCGTGAGTAGTTCATCCTTGGACTACGGGTCCATAGCAGTAGCTAGATGGTTGTCTTCTCCTATTGTGCCATCATGTTTAGATCTTGTGAGCTGCCTATCATGATCAAGATCATCTTTATGTAATGCTACATGTTGTGTTTGTTCGGATCCGATGGATATTGAATACTATGTCATTTGCTTCATAATATATCATGTTGTGTGTTGTTTATGATCTTGCATGCTCTCCGTTGCTAGTAGATTCTTGTGACTCCAAGAGGGGGTATTTATGCTCGATAGTGGTTCATGTCTCTATTTAATCTGGGGGAGTGACAGCAACCTCTAAGATTGTAGAGGTACTGTTGCTACTAGGGATAAAACAGTAGTGCTTTGTCTAAGGATAATGTTGTTACTTACATTACACACTTTGCCTAATGCAATAATCTATTGCTTGCAACTTAATACTGAAAGGGGTGCGGACGCTAACCGGAAGATGGATTATTAGTCATAGATGCGGTTGGAACGGTCTATGTATATTGTTGTAATGCCCAAATGAATCTCACAATAGACATCATGACATTAGTATATGCATCATTATGCAGCTCTTTATTCTGTCGATTGCCCAGCTGTAATTTGTTTACCCGCATGTATGCTATTATTATTATTATGGAGAGACACCACTAGTGAACTGTGGACCCCGGTCCTTTTCTTTAAACTGATAGTACAACCAACTGCAAACTGTTACTTTCATTCTCTGCAAACATCATCCTCCACACATACGTTTAATCCTTTGTTACAGCAAGCCAGTGAGATTGACAACCTCACTGTTTCGTTGGGGCAAAGTAGTTTGATTGTGTTGTGCAGGCTCCACCTCCCTTTCCATCAAGTAATTTCTGGCGCCATTGCCAGGGAGACCTTCAGACGTGTTCTTCATCTCCTACTGCTTCGATAACCTTGGTTTCATCGCTGAGGGAAATTTGCTGCTGCACTACATCACACCTTCCTCTTGGGGTTTCCCAACAACACCACACCGGTGCATCAAGCATTTTTCTGGCGCCGTTGCCGGGGAGATAGGAGCACCTCTGTTCAGAAGACTTTCAGCTCCCCTTCGACGCCATTTTTCTGGCGCCGTTGCCGGGGAGCTGAAGCACATCTGCAAGGGGAGTCTCTCACTTCCCAATCTCTTTACTTTGTTTTTGTCTTGCTTAGTTAAATTTTATTTCCTGTTTAGTTTGCTTTTAAATATCAAAAATACAAAAATAATTAGTTACTTGCATTTTATTTACTTTGTTATTATCTTGTTTGCTTCTTATTATCAAAAACACAAAAAAATTAGTTACTTGCATTAATTTTTGTATTTTGGTTTTAGCTTTATTTCTGTTAAAATGTTGCTCCCTAAGTACACCCTGGAAGACCTGCCAGTAGGAAGTGGTTCTATAATTGGAAAAGATAATATTGAAGAATTCTTTGACCATGTTAGTATGCATGATGATTTTGAGGATAGATCCATAGCAGAACTTGCTCCCAATTATGAAATTGCTGCAGCTTCCTTGGTTCACATGCTAGAGGCTAGGTTTGTTAACCTCCATCCCATAATTCAACAAATGTTTCTTAATCTTCATAATGTTGAAAATGCTGAAAAGAAAGATTTTATTCTAGAAACCCTGCTTAAAGAATTTGGTGATGTTGCTAAAGAAGCTAGGAAAGTTTTTGACCATTTTAATATGCTAGGCTCATGTGTAGAGGTCATCAATACACTAGAAAAATTGGGGCAAACCGAACCTAAAAAGGGAGAAGTAATCAAAGTACCAATACCTATTAAACTTGTAGCTATGCATGAAGCTTTGGAAGAAAATTTTGATTGGATTGTCCCTGCGAATCCCTTTGATGAATATAGTAAACCAAAGAGTAATGAAAAAGGGATCTCTGAAACTCATATAGATAAAATACAATGCATAGTTGAGAGGATTTCTTGCATTGATTTGGATGCTTCTTCTCTTGGAAATACTTGAGTTTTGCTTTATGTGCCTAGCTCAAAGGCGTTAAACAAAAGCGCTTATGGGAGACAACCCACTTTTTTTTTCATGTTATTTTATTTTCTTGAGTCAAGGAACATGCCTACCTCTGTAGCAATTACTTTGTATCTTTACTTTATTGCATAAGTTGTGCCAAGTTAAGTCTCTAGTAGAAAGTTGATGCTAGATTTGGATTGCTGCGCAGGAACAGTTTTCTGTTGTCCACCGTTTAATTCGTTAGAATTCACAGAAAAATCAAAATGACCTGGGATTTGTTGTGCGTGATCCTCATATATGTACGCAACTTTCATTAGTTTTGAGTTTTCTGATTTGAGCAAGTTAAGTGCCTCGAAAAAATTCGTCTTTACGGACTGTTCTGTTTTTGACAGATTCTATCATTTATTTTGCATTGCTTCTTTTGCTGTTTTTGAATGGATCTTTTTGTTCCATAAAATTCCAGTGGTTGTAGCTAATGTCCAGTACCATGATAATGACTGTCTCCACGCAGAATATGAGAATTTTTGATTATGCACTAACCCTCTAATGAAGTTTACTTTAAATTTGGTGTGGAGGAAGTTTTCAAGGATCAAGAGAGATGATGATATGATGTGATCAAGAAGATGAAAGAGCCTAAGCTTGGGGATGCCCCCGTGGGTCACCCAAGCATATTTCAATAAGACTCAAGCGTCAAAGCTTGGGGATGCCCAAGGCATCCCCTTCTTCATCAACAATTTATCAGGTTATCTCTAGTGAAACTATATTTTAATTCCGCCACATCTTATGTTCTTTACTTGGAGCGTCTGTTTGTTTTTATTTTTGCTTTTGGTTATTTTTGTTTTCTGAATAAAATGGATCCTAACATTCTTGTGTGGGAGAGAGAAACGCCCCGCTTTTTCATTTGAATACTCCTATTCTTCACTTATACTTGTTGAGTATTCTTCTATAGCTACTGCAATACTTTCAGCTCTTATTTTTCATGCACCTCTTGTTCAGAGCTGTTAGTTCTCATATTTTATACTCTCTTGCTTCATTGTTAAAATACTTGGAGAGTTTATGTTTCAAATAAGTTGATTTGTGTTTGGTTAAGAACAGAAAATGTTAAATGTGGTAGATGGTATAACTAAATGATACATAATCTTGTAGATCATTAAATTGTGTCACTTGAATCATTGATGTTGTTTTGAGATATTAATATGCTTAATGGTAAACATGATGGTTTAGTAAAGTGGAATGATTAATGGCTGGTCTAGAAAACTTGAAGCTGTGCCACACTTAAATATCCAGTTGATAGCATAATGGTATATGACTTCTAATGTTAAAAACAACCGTAATGACTTTGTGTTATGCACTACGGTCGGGGTCCCAACAGTGACTTGTTCATTTGCCACAGTCCCTCATGGAGTGATTTTCATTATGCCTTGTAAGATCATATTTCTAGTTGTAATCTTTTTGCTTGTGAGTTCTAAAGCTGCGGTTTTCATGGCACATCCACCACCATATTTGCTAGCCTCTTCGGTACTTTGCATTGCCCTTTCTCACATTGAGAGTTGGTGCATACTTCGCGGGTACATCCAAAACTCGTGGGAGATCTTCATCATGTTCTCCTACACATAAGTCAAATATCTTCCTCAAAACATCCACCATACCTACCTACTACAGCATTTCCATATCTGTTCCGAGATATATTGCCATGCAACTTTCATCTTACATTACATGACTTGTTGTCACTTATCATTTATATATTGCTTTGCATGATTCTATATAGCTGATGTGTGGATTTACCCATGTTACGCTAGATCATTGCATATCCTGCTACACTGGCAGAGGCACCGTTTCATACACCATGTTTTATCCCTTATGAGATCCTTTTATCAAAAGTGTGTTGTCATGTTAGAATGTTTGCCCCTAAAAGTGAAAAGAGCCATGGAGGCCATCGAAAAGAGAAACAGAAAAATACAAAAAAAATGGAAAAATAGGAAAAAAGAAGAAAAAAAAGAAAGAAAGAAAGAATAAAAAAGGGGGCAACATTACTACTCTTTATCCACACTTGTGCTCATGTTATAGCACCTGTAATATTCATAGTCATCATTTGTGCTCATGTTTAGCACCTTTACTCCATACGTGAGAGTTTTCATGTTCTACTTGTATAACTATGTGGGGAACTTTACATTATAGAACTTGGCTTGTATATTCCAATGATGAGCCTCCTCAAAAGTGCTCTAGGTCTTCATGAGCAAGCAAGTTAGGTGCACCCCCACTAGTTCCATTGGAGAGCTTTCATACACTTATAGCTCTATGTGCATCCGTTGTGTGGCAATCACTACTCCTTACATAGCTTCGATTATAAGACTTCCTCTTGTCTAATGATCACTTTCAGCTGTGTGAGACGTTCTTCCGTTGGCCTTCCAAACCCCCATTATTATTCTTTTAGCCACAACATCCTGGTGCCAGGAACCAACGCTGAACACTTGCTTGTTTTTGAGTGAACAAATAGAGAGATGATCTTCTACGTGCATATTATTATTGCTTGACTTGATCCTTTCACAAAGTTGTCATGAGTGTTTGATTCATTAGATGATTATATTGTTGTTCTTGAAGCTTAAATCATCTTTAATATCTACTTTGCACGGTTGATTGTTCTCTAGTACTAATTCATTGAAAGTTTTGCTTTGTTTTTCCTACTTGTTTGTTCATTACTCATTTGATATCTACAACTTTTATTCATTTGATCTCAGTTTACATGCATTACATTATTATATGATCAAGATTGTGTGAAAGCATGTCACTTCAGAAATTATTCTTGTTATCGTTTTACCTACTCGAGGACGAGTAGAACTAAGCTTGGGGATGCTTGATACGTCTCAAACGTATCTATAATTTCTTATGTTCCATGCTTATATTATACCAATTGCTACATGTTTTATATACACTTTGTGTTGTTTTATGCATTTTCTGGGACTAACCTATTAACAAGATGCCATAGTGCCAGTTCCCTGTTTTCTTCTGTTTTTTGTTTCAGAAAACTACTTAAGGAAATATTCTCGGAATTGGACAATTTTTATACCAAAGTCCCTATTTTTCCCGACACGTTCCAGAAGTCCGAAGAGGAGACGAAGGAGGGCACCGAGGCGCCGTCACAAGGTGGGGGCGCGGCTCCCCCCCCTGCCGCGCCAACACCGCGTGACAGGCCCTCGGGCCTCCACCGCCTTCGCCCTTTCGCCTACTTAAACCCCCCGAAAACCTAAGACCGGGAGGCAGAACACTTTTCCAGAAACCCTTACGGAGCCGCCGCCGTCGTCAACCCTAGTTCGGGAGGGTTCAGAACCTCTTCCCGGCACCCTGCCGGAGAGGGGGATCATCACCGGAGGGCTCTACATACATCACCATGCCCGCCTCCGGACTGATGCGTGAGTAGTTCATCCTTGGACTACGGGTGCATAGCAGTAGCTAGATGGTTGTCTTATCCTATTGTGCCATCATGTTTAGCTCTTGTGAGCTGCCTATCATGATCAAGATCATCTTTATGTAATGCTACATGTTGTGTTTGCTGGGATCCGATGGATATTGAATACTATGTCATTTGCTTCATTAATATATCATGTTGTGTGTTGTTTATGATCTTGCATGCTCTCCGTTGCTAGTAGATGCTCTGGCCAAGTAGATGCTTGTGACTCCAAGAGGGGGTATTTATGCTCGATAGTGGGTTCATGTCTCTATTTAATCTGGAGGAGTGACAGCAACCTCTAAGATTGTAGATGTACTGTTGCTACTAGGGATAAAACAGTAGTAATTTGTCTAAGGATAATGTTATTACTTACATTACACACTTTGCCTAATGCAATAATCTGTTGCTTGCAACTTAATACTGAAAGGGGTGCGGACGCTAACCGGAAGGTGGATTATTAGTCATAGATGCGGTTGGAATGGTCTATGTATATTGTTATAATGCCCAAATGAATCTCACACTAGACATCATGACATTAGTATATGCATCATTATGCTGCTCTTTATTCTGTCAATTGCCCAGCTGTAATTTGTTTACCCGCATGTATGCTATTATTATTATTATGGAGAGACACCACTAGTGAACTGTGGACCCAGGTCCTTTTCTTTAAACTGATAATAGAACCAACTGCATACTGTTACTTTCATTCTCTGCAAACATCATCCTCCACACATACGTTTAATCCTTTGTTACAGCAAGCCAGTGAGATTGACAACCTCACTGTTTCGTTGGGGCAAGTAGTTTGATTCTGTTATGCAGGCTCCACCTCCCTTTCCATCAAGTAATTTCTGGCGCCATTGCCAGGGAGACCTTCAGACGTGTTCTTCATCTCCTACTGGTTCGATAACCTTGGTTTCATCACTAAGGCAAATTTGCTGCTGCACTACTTCACACCTTCCTCTTGGGGTTTCCCAACAACACCACACCGGTGCATCAGTGCCTTCTTCCTCTGATGAGATGACTCCTCCTCTTCCCCCTCGCCATCGTCGTCCACCTGATCGCTACTCTCCTAGTCACTATGGTCTTTCTGTTTCCCTTGAGCCGACTTCTTATCGGGATGCTCGGTGTCATCCTGAATGGCAGCTTGCCATGGCTGAGGAGATTGCTGGGCTTGAGCGCACCGGCACCTGGGATATTGTCTCTCCTCCTCCCGGTGTTCGTCCCATCACATGCAAGTGGGTCTACAAGATTAAGACTCGCTCCAATGGATCTCTTGAGTGCTACAAAGCGCGTCTTGTGGCTCGTGGCTTCCAGCAGGAGCAGGGCCGTGATTATGATGAGACCTTTGCACCTGTGGCTCATACGACCACCGTCCGTACTCTTCTTGCTGTGGCCTCTGTTCGCCACTGGTCTGTGTCTCAGCTTGATGTTCAGAACGCTTTTCTCAATGGTGAGTTGCGTGAGGAGGTTTACATGCAGCCTCCTCCTGGGTACTCTGTCCCTGATGGCATGGTTTGCCGTCTGCGGCGCTCTCTCTATGGCCTGAAACAGGCCCCTCGCGCTTGGTTTAAGCGCTTCGCCTCTGTGGTGACTGCTGCTGGCTTCTCCCCGAGCGCCCATGATCCCGCGCTGTTTGTTCACACATCTCCTCGAGGGCGGACCCTTCTCCTCCTCTATGTTGATGATATGATCATCACTGGCGATGATTCTGAGTATATTGCCTTTGTTAAGGCCCGCCTTCATGAGCAGTTCCTTATGACTGATCTTGGTCCTCTTCGTTACTTTCTTGGGATTGAGGTGTCCTCCACTTCTGATGGATTTTATATCTCTCAGGAAAAGTATATACAGGATCTCCTTGCTCGTGCTGCTCTTGGTGATGAGCGCACTGTTGAGACTCCTATGGAGCTCAATGTCCAGCTTCGCGCTTCTGATGGTGATCCTCTTTCTGATCCGACACACTATCGCCATCTTGTTGGGAGCCTTGTCTATCTTGCCGTTACTCGACCAGATATTGCCCATCCTGTCCATATTCTGAGTTAGTTTGTTTCTGCTCCCACCTCGGTTCACTATAGTCATCTTCTTCGTGTTCTTCGCTATCTTCGAGGCACGATCACTCGTCGTCTATTCTTACCTCGTTCCAGCTCCTTACAGCTCCAGGCCTACTCTGATGCTACGTGGGCTAGTGATCCTTCGGATCGTCGCTCGCTTTCTGCCTACTGTGTGTTTCTTGGTGGTTCTCTCATTGCATGGAAGACAAAGAAACAGACCGCCGTTTCCCGTTCCAGTACAGAGGCTGAGTTGAGAGCTATGGCCAGCTTGATGGCCGAGGTGACTTGGTTACGCTGGTTATTGGAGGATTTTGGTGTGTCTGTCACTACACCGACTCCTCTATTGTCAGACAGTACAGGTGCTATCAGCATTGCGTGAGATCCGGTGAAGCATGAGCTCACCAAACACATAGGTGTTGATGCCTTCTTTGTGCGCATTGCGGTGCAGGATCAGATTCTCGCTCTCCAGTATGTGCCTTCCGAGTTGCAGTTGGCGGATTTCTTCACGAAGGCCCAGACTCGAGCGCAGCATAGTTTGTTTCTCTCCAAACTCAGTGTTGTTGACCCACCATGAGTTTGAGGGGGGGTGTTAGACATGTATAGTCTTGTTTTACCTTTTCCCCGTAGTATAAGGGCCTATTTGCATATTGTCCACACCTGTACATGTAAACAATTAGTACTCAAGTAATCATAATTAAAATAGGTCCTCTCTCACACTGGCCTATGAGTCAAGTTAATCGCTTTCATACCCAATACTTCATATTAGCATAAGAAATTTAGAAGTTTAACTATTTTGTTTATATTTATGAATATAAATTAAATTGCACTATCAATGTAAGAACAATACGATCAATTATAGCATCATCGTTATCTACCCATATGACAATTTTTTTTAAGATAACCTCACAGAAAGATCAAAACATAAATACTTGAACTTAAAATCCAGCATGTAAAAGAAAGTCAATGAGGTCTTGACAATAAAAATAAACAAATATACAAACAAAGACCGAACTTGGAGCTAGGACCAAAGCAATAGCAGGCTTAAAAAGGTTTTGAAACCAAAGCAACATATAAGTCTTTTTTTTAACTGATCAAACCTATGCGTCTACTTGAGAATATATATGCAGGAGTACTATTTTTAGTTGCCACCAATCCAATCACGTATCGTGCCTGAACAGATAACAAAAATGGGCATTTAACCTTTGTAAGCTCATAGGCCTTTGTACGGCAAACCCATTAAATAATAACCAGAGCGACATGTTACCAACTTGTATTGATCAAAACACATCTATCAAATGCTAACTCAACAAAATACTAAAGTGGGTATCTTTTACACAACTCCAAATTACCAATCAAATATAATTAAACCAGGGGAGATTTTGCGACGATATAGTACGACAGTTGACAGAGAACGATGTATGCACATACCATATGACAATTAATCTTTGTTCTTCCTCCAGTAAATATCAAAGTATTATCGGGAGAAGCAGACATGGAGATCATGGGCCAACGCTGTCGCTGGTTGCGGTCACACTCTACGCGAAGCTGCTTTGCAGTTCTGGACACATAACGACAACGTTCTTTATGAATTTAATGCACGGATCATTTCTAGTTGTAGAATATGGCTTTGGTGTAAAACAAAACAAACTCAACAGCCATAGCACAGCAAAGAACACCTTAAAAGGTGCAGGAGTTGAGAAAAAATAATACAGACATTTGTAGCTATATACCATTTTTGTCGAACCCGAATTGATTGTCACATCAAACTGAAACCATCATATTCTCATGAATCGAAATGAGTACCTTGAACTGATGTGTTTACTCTGGTAGAGGATGAATCCAGCCTGCATTTAAGTAACGCCATCTCACCAATTTAGTTGGGAAAAAACTCTCATATTTCATCTAAAAGCATGTATATATGTATTAAGCTGCTGCACACACACTAGTGGAAAAAGAACCTCCAGTCCCGGTCGGGGAGGGGCATCAGTACCGGTTGTGCAACCGGTACTGCCCAATCGGGACTAAAGGCCTCCAACATTAGTACCGGTCGTGTTGCGACCGGCACTAAATGGCATCCACGTGGGGCGCAGGGCGTGGTTTCGTCTGGAAACCTTCAGTACCGGTCGGTGTTACCGACCGGTACTAAAGGTTTTCCAAAAAATTGAATTTCTTCTTGAATTTTTCAGAAAAAAAATACTATTTTTTAGAATTTCTAAATTTCTCACTTAGCCACACACTTAACTATCCACTAACCCATACACTTTATCACTAACTACACACTTAATCTCCAGACAAATTATTTAATCTAGTTAAATTTCCCGTTCCTACACACTTAATCTCAAGTAAAACTTTTAATCTAGTCAAATTTCCCGTTCGGTCACCCATCCTGAAACTACTGCAACACTAGCACGATTAACATTTAGGTTCCTTTCAAATTAGATACTAAGAGAGAACTGAGAACATACTGATAGTTGTATCTTATCAATCATGTTAACCACTCGGTCATGATGAAACACTTGTTCTACTCTTATATTATAAAAAATTACTTGAATAAACAAAAATGATTATATAATAATAATATTAAAATAAATAATGATAAAATAAATATTACTTTATTTTTAAAAATGATTATATAATAATAAATATTGAAAAAAATGAAATAAAGTGATAAACACCTCAAAAAAGGAAATCCTTTGGCATGGGGTCCTTATATGTGTACTAGTTGCCATGAAAAATGATAAACTTTATTTTTGACAAAAATTGCAAAAAAAGTTTTCACAAAAAGGTTTATCGTGTATAGACATATAGAAGTTTCAAGCCAAATGATCAAGTTATGATTATTTCCACGACATAGTTTGTGATAA
The DNA here is from genome assembly GCA_026929855.1 of Poa annua. Taxonomy (NCBI): domain Eukaryota; kingdom Viridiplantae; phylum Streptophyta; class Magnoliopsida; order Poales; family Poaceae; genus Poa; species Poa annua. Next base: position 63,574,241 of record CM049434.1, read on the forward strand.
AGATCTCATATTCCACAAATAGGTGCATATTGGTATAAGAAACAACCATGCCAAAGGAAATCTTGAAATTATTTTCATAAATGTCATTTTCCATTTTTTAAGTGCAAAAAATGACTTTTTTTGTGAACAAAGTACCAAAAATATGATGCAAAATGGCACCCATTTAATTTTCATGGAAACTAGTACACATATTATGGATAATCCCCAAGTATTAGGTTTTTCCTTGATTTCTACCTAATTTCCCCTAGTTAAATGATTTTATGCCGATTTTTCGAAAGTAATTCAAATTTGAACTACAACTATTTGATAGTTTGGTCTGAATCTTTTGGGAAAATCATTTTAAGGTAAAAAACTATTGGTTATATCACAGAAACATTGAAAATTCTTGAAAATCTTACCTCTCTCGATGAATAGTCATCGCTGCCGTTTTGATCGTTTTTAGGAAAAAAAATGAAATAAAGTGATAAACACCTCAAAAAAGGAAATCCTTTAGCATGGGTCCTTATATGTGTACTAGTTGCCATGAAAAATGATAAACTTGATTTTTGATAAAAATTGCAAAAAAAGTCTTCACAAAAAGGTCTATCGTGTATAGACATCTATAAATTTTAAGCCAAATGATCAAGTTATGGTCATTTCCACGGCATAGTTTGTGATAAATATCTCATATTCCACAAATAGGTGCATATTGGTATAAGAAACAACCATGCCAAAGGAAATCTTGAAATTATTTTCATAAATGTCATTTTCCATTTTTAAGTGCAAAAAATGACTTTTTTTGTGAACAAAGTACCAAAAATATGATGCAAAATGGCACCCATTTAATTTTAATGGAAACTAGTACACATATTATGGATAATCCCCAAGTATTAGGTTTTTCCTTGATTTCTACCTAATTTCCCCTAGTTAAATGAGTTGATGCCGATTTTTCGAAAGTAATTCAAATTTGAACTACAACTATTTGATAGTTTGGTCTGAATCTTTTGGGAAAATCATTTTAAGGTACACAACTATTGGTTATATCACAGAAACATTGAAAATTCTTGAAAATCTTACCCCTTTCGATGAATAGTCATCGCTGCCGTTTTGATCGTTTTTAGGAAAAAATGAAATAAAGTGATAAACACCTCAAAAAGAGGTGCATAATATTAGAGATAAACAGGGACATATATCATACTTAAACAGGGACATACAGAAAGTACTGCATAATTGAAGATACCCATATATATGAAAGTGCAAACACTACTCTCTTCCAGATGAGTAGACCCTCAAGCACTACAAAATATTAGAGATAAAGTGTTTGCAATAACACTACTCTCTTCCAGATGAGGAGACCCTCAAGCACTACAAAATATTAGAGATAAAGTGTTTGCAATAACACTACTCTCTTCCAGGTGAGGAGACCCTCAAGCACTACAAAATATAAGAGATAAAGTGTTTGCCATTGCAAACACTAGTACAAATCGTCCCCCGAATCAGAATACCCCGAAGCAGAAGACTCATGGCGCACTGGTGGTGGTACGAGGTGACGCTGCCCGTAATTGACAATTCTAATCTTACGGTACACCTCGTATGCAACGTACGCATCTATTGCTGCATACTCAATGTTGATACCGTCAAGTGGGGTCTTCTCCCAAAAGCCGTGCTGCTTCTTGGGGAATCTTGTCTTCATTTCAGTGTACTCGTCCTCGTCGATCACGGCGACTGCCATATCAGCCATTCCAGTCTTGTCATGGTCAAGCTTGAACAAGTCCTGGAGATCAATGTGGCAGGAAGATGGTATCTCAAGACCCCATGGGCGTCTCATCTTGATCTTGTCATTCGTTATATCAACGCTAGCAAAATGTATGCCGCTGCGAAGAAAATCCATGAGTATTGGACATTGCTTGTCACTACTGCAACAACAAATGGAACACATGTTATAAATACTGCTGCAACAAAGTATAATTTAGAACAACAAGTTTAATAAGAATAATAACAAGTATAATTTGAGATCAAGTATAATAAGAACTATACTACAATCAAAGAGAACAATATGCAACTTTCATTTTCGGCCAATATATAATTTGAGATCAAGTATAGTAAGAATAACAACAATATGCAACTTTCATTTTCGGCCAATATATAATTTGAGATCAAATATAATAAGAATAACAACAATATGCAACTTTCATTTTCGGCCAATATATAATTTGAGATCAAGTATAATAAGAATAACAACAATATGCAACTTTCATTTTCGGCCAATATATAATTTGAGATCAAGTATAATAAGAATAAAAACAATATGCAACTTTCATTTTTGGCCAATATATAATTTGAGATCAAGTATAATAAGAATAACAACAATATGCAACTTTCATTTTCGACCAATATATAATTTGAGATCAAGTATAATAAGAATAACAACAATATGCAACTTTCATTTTCGGCCAATATATAATTTGAGATCAAGTATAATAAGAATAACAACAATATGCAACTTTCATTTTCGGCAAATATATAATTTGAGATCAAGTATAATAAGAATAACAACAATATGCAACTTTCATTTTCGGCCAATATATATAATTATTTCAGTACAATCAAAGAGAAATTGCTATCCTATGCAATTTTCCTATCCATATGAATCAACAAAGAAAATAAGCCCCAACATCTCCTTGGAAAATATATTACCTTGCCCATTGGAAGACCTTGACATGTTTCTTCAAACAAAGTTGGATGACGGCAACATCTCCTTGATCGGCCGTATACTCGAGATCAAGGCCCATGAACTTGTCTTGCTCCCGAGCTTCGCCAAGCCAACATTTTAAATCGGAAATAAAACCCGCCACCTTAGCGCTATCGTTCGTGTACACGACATTGAGATAGGTGTTGCCATGTGCAAGCACCCGCTCGTAGCGAGTGATTGGTGGTGCCGGATTCATGGTGGCCGGAGGGATGGAAGAAGAGAGAGGAGAGGGTCGCCGGCCGGAGGAAGAAGAGACGATAGCAGGAAAACGAATAACAGAACGTCCCCGTCTGTAGCTAATCGTGTGTAAAATGGCAGGCGGGAGGCGAACGGTTTGGCTTTAGTACCGGGCCGTAACATGAGCCGGTACTAAAGCTCCGCTCGCGCGACCCCGCGCGACTGTTGCCCTGCCACGGACCATTAGTACCGGCTCGTGTTACGGCCCGGTACTAAAGGTTCCTAAAGAATCGGTACTGCTGCCCCTTGATACGTCCAAAACGTATCTACTTTCCCGAACACTTTTGCTATTGTTTTACCTCTAATTTGTGTGTTTTGAATGCAACAAACACGGACTAACGCTGTTTTCAGCAGAATTACCCTGGTGTCTTGTTTTTGTGCAGAAAAATCAACTTTATGGAAAAACCCCGAAAAACACCTGGAAGTCATTTTTTCATCGGGAGGGTCCAGGAACCACGAAGACCAAACGGAGGAGGGCAGCGAGGCGCCCACACCACGTGCTCGCGCGGGTGGGGCCCTGCCGCGCCAGGAGGTGGTGTGACCGCCTCGGTCACCCCCTCGCGACCCCCTCTCGGCTATAAGTCCCTCCTGACCTAAAAACGCACGGGGGGTATCCACTTTCGCCAGAAACATCTCCGTACGCCGCCGCCACCGCGAACCCTAGTTCGGGGACCAGAAGTCTCTGTTTCGGCACCCTGCTGGGACGGGGAATCGAAGGGGATCATCGCCATCGTCATCGCCAACGCCTCTCCATCAACCATCCATGTTTTCCCCATCCATGTGTGAGTAATCCACCGCTGTAGGCTTGAGGGGATGGTAGGGATTGGATGAGATCATTCATGTAATAGCTGTAATATCGTTAGGGCATGGTGCCTAGTATCCGTTATCGGTGTTTTACGTCATTGTTGCAACTTGTTATGCTTAATGCTTGACACTAGGGCCCGAGTGCCATGATTTCAGATCTGAACATGTTATTGTATCATGAGGATAATTATTGTTTTAGATCATATCTATGAGTTGTATACACATATTATTATCCGGAACCGATGGCCCCAAAGTGACAGCAATTGGGATAACCGGAGGGAATGTCTGTGATGTGTGGATTACATGTGTTCACGGAATGTTAATGCTTTGCTCCGGTACTTTATTAAAAGGAGTACCTTAATTGCCAGTAGTTTCCCTAGAGGCCCCGCTGCAAACGGGCTGGCAGGACAAAAGATGTTGTGCAAGTTTCTCATTGCGAGCACGCACAACTAAATTGGAATACATGCCTATGGTTAATAAATACTTGGATGCTTTATATTATTTATCTGCAAATGCCTATGCTATGATATTACATGAATTATCTTATCCATGCAACGCCCGTACATCCGTCCCTATGCCTACAGTATTTTAATCCTGCTGTCTACCGTAATCACAATCGCTGTCTTAATTCTACTGCTGCTATTATTTCACTACTTTCTCTGCTATAAAACTGTTGCTACTGATAATCTGTCCCCGAGCAAGTCTATTCACAGGTGCAGCTGATCTGACAAATCATCTGTTAAAGCTTATAAATATTCTTTGGCTCCCCTTGTGTCGAATCAATAAATTTGGGTTTTACTTCCCTCGAAGACTGTTGCGATCCCCTATACTTGTGGGTCATCAAGACTATTTTCTGGCGCCGTTGTCGGGGAGCATAGCTTTATTTATAAGCCCACCTGAGTGTGATATTGTTCGCTGGAATTTATTCATCATGGGAAAACCTGCTGATAAGAAGTTTCCCATACTGCCATCCACTACAAGAAAAGGTACGACTCTGAGTACCTCTGCTGCTCTTGACTCTCCAACTGTGATGAGTAAGTTTGTTACACCACCACAACCTGCACGTTCTGTTACTACTGCTGAATCTGAAATTACTTATGATGATGCTTCTACTGCTCTTGATGAAACTGGTTCATTAGGTCCCTTTTTAGAAGCTACTATTGCTAAATCTAAACAAATTGAAAATGCTGAAATTCCTGATGAAAATGCTGAAACACCTGTTAATTCACCTGAATTTACACGTGATACTTATGATGAGCGTGATGATATGTATGTGGATCTTGATGATGCTCTTGTTGAAGAAATTAATGCTATTAAAGATGCTAGTGCTATTAAAAATCTTGTTGAAAAACGTGCTGTTAGATATAAATTATCTCCTGATGCTAAGTTTGCTACATCTACTATAAACATTAAAGATAAAGCTTATGGTTTCTCTCTTGATTTGGCTCATATAGCTATTGTTGAAAGAGAACCTTTTTGTGGAACTGAAAATGAAAGTGCTGTAGAACACATGAATGTATTGTCTGATTTAAGTGGAATATCTGCTGAGGACATTAAAAGACGCACTTACTTTGTTGCTAAAATATTTCCTTTTTCATTAAAAGGAGAAGCTAAAACCGGGTATAATAATTTGTCTCCTGGTTCCATTACTAGTCCTAAGGGGTTGCTTGATGCTTTCTTTCAAAAATATTTTCCTGCTAGTGCTCAACATGATGCTTTGTTAAGAATCTATAATTTTAATCAAGATGAAGATGAGAAATTGCCTAAAGCTTGGACACGCTTTTGTTCCATTTTAAGGGGCCAGCCGAACCATGATTTGGAGAAAAATGATCTACTTGATATATTTTATAGTGGACTAACTGCTGAATCTAGGACATACCTGGATAGTTTTGCTAGTTGTGTTTTCAGGAAAAGGACTCCCGAAGAGGTTGAGGAATTATTAGCCATGATATGCAAGAATAATGATGATTGGGATATTCCTGAACCTACTCCAACACCACCACCAACACCGAAGAAGGGAGGTATGATTGAATTAAATGAAGAAACGATGAAGGAAGCTAAAAGATCTCTTAAGGAGAGTGGTATTAAATCTGAAGATGTGAAGTATTTACCTCTTATTGAAGAATTATGTAAGCCAATTCCTCCTTCAACCGTAATTGAGGTACACTCTCTCCAAAGGTTTGATGACGGAGATATCCCTTACTCTAAACCTCCTGCTCAATGCTTAGATGAATTTGATACTTTTATTACTAAGCAATGCAATTTTAATATGAGAATAGAGAATCATTTAATGGAAAATTCTCGTGCTATTAGTGAATTGCATGATATTGTTGATAGAACTTCTAATGATGTTAAAGTGCTCATTAAACACTTTCATATGGTTCAAACTCAAATAGATCAACTCACTAAAGTGCAAAAAGAATTGCTAGAGAATGCCTCTATAGCTAAAGAAAAACTTGTTTGTGAAGTAACAACTAGAGGTGGCAAATCTACTCAAGACCCTTTGTATCCTGAAGGACATTATAAAAGAATTGAACAAGATTCTCAGCGAGTTAATGAACCTAGTACTCCTTCTAGGAAAAAGAAAAAGAAACATAAAACTGTTGTAGAATCCTCTGAACCTGTTAATGATCCTAATAGTATATCTGTTTCTGATGCTGAAACTGAAAGTGGTAATGAACACAACAATGATGATGCTAATAACAATGATAATGATAAAAATGCTAATTCGGATAGAGAAGAATTAGAGGAGGAACCTGAAAAGCATGTTAAAAATAAAAAGTACACTAAAGAAGATTTTATTGCTAAGAAACATGGTAATGAAAGAGAACCTTGGGTCCAAAAACCAATGCCTTTTCCTGCTAAGAAACTTAAAACAAAAGAGGAAGAACATTATAATAAATTTTGTGATTGGATGAAACCATTGTTCTTGCAAATTCCTTTGACTGATGCTATTAAGTTGCCTCCTTATTCTAAATATATGAAAGATATTGTGACTAATAAAAGGAAAATTCCTAATGAGAAAATATCTACTATGCTCGCTAATTACTCTTTTAATGGCAAAGTTCCAAAGAAGCTGGGTGATCCAGGTATTCCAACTATACCTTGCTCTATCAAAAATAATTATGTAAAAACTGCTCTATGTGACTTGGGAGCTGGAGTAAGTGTTATGCCTTTCTCTCTTTACAAGAGACTTTACCTTGATAAATTGATACCCACCGATATATCTTTGCAAATGGCTGATAAATCTACTGTTGTTCCTGTTGGAATTTGTGAGGATGTTCCTGTTCAAATAACTACCAATTGTTTAATTATGACTGACTTTGTTGTTCTTGAAATGCCTGAAGATGATAATATGTCTATTATTCTTGGAAGACCTTTTCTAAATACTGCAGGGGCTGTTATTGATTGCAATAAAGGAAAAGTTACTTTTAATGTTCATGACAAGGAGCATACTGTTTATTTTCCCAAGAAAGTTGATAAAATGCCTGGAGTTAATACAATTACCAATTTGAGATCTATTAGAGTGGGAAGTATTGATTGCCCATATAAAGAAGAATACAAAACTCTCATGATTGGACCCATACCAATTCAATATAAGGTAACATGAGTGTCTCATATAGTTTAAAATCTTTTATGTCATATAAAATTCATTTGGTGGCAAGACTTGATCAACCTTGTTAACAAGTGCATTTTAAATGCATAAAGAGGCTAAACAATTTTCTCTCTCTCATTCTTGTTTTACCTACTGTAATGTTATTTAGGTTGCAATGTTTAGTTGAATTTGTTGTTAGAAAATAATTTTTCAATATTGAATTTAATAATGCAAAATACCAGAAAATGAAAAAAATAAAGTTTCTCAGAAAATTAAAAAAAAAATCGAGGAGGGACCTGGAAGTGCCAAAGAGCAACCAGGGAGGGCCACAGGGCCACCTCACCACATGGTGGCGCGGCAGCCTCCAGGCTGCGCCAGCACATGGTGTGGGGCCCACAGGCCCCCCCCACTTGCTCTCTCTCCTTCCCCTGCCTTCCTCTTGCCCGAAAAATCACTTTTCGATAGCTCAAACTCGTGTTCTTCCTGCTCATTTCCTGTGATTTCGATCTCCACATTCAGCCAATTTCTGTTGCTGAAATTTGGTGCATCTACTCTCCAGTATGTGACTCCTCCGAATATCCAAGTAGAATTTTGTTTAGTGGTGTATATATGAAGTATTTTGCTGCTGTAGATATCTTGTTTAGTGAGTTTGAATGCTTGTTCTAAGTTGAAATAACTAGTTTTGATGCATGCTTAAGCCTCTAGCAAGTTACTATAGTAGTTTCCCTTCATCTAGTTGGCTAAAAATCGATTTTTATGATGTTTGTAAAAAAATTCAGAACATGGAGTGGAATTCATATGCACTAGATCCAAGTGAGATAGTGGTGCAAGGGAAGATGAAAGTTCATAGGGAAGAAGGAGTATTCCCTGCTATTTACCCATGCTCACAGTTCATGGAGGTTGCAGGGATTGCACATGATTTCCATACTCTCTTGTCCAATGCAGGATTGGAACGTTTTGTTGAGGACCAACCTTTTCAATATGCTATGTTGTCTATGTCGGTGGTGCAGGATTTCCGCTGCAATTTGAACTCACCTAACCCCACTGTGCATTATAAGATTTACAACAAATCTGTGGATTTGCCTTTTGGTGTTTTCTGTTCAGCGATGAGAGTTCCGCATGGAGGATCCTTAGAGAAGCTGAAAGGGAACCCAAGGCCATTGATGGATTTGTATGAGGAGATTTGCTATGGGAGGAGTTTCTCTAAGGAGGACGGTAAAATCAGGAGTATTCATCTTCCTTCCATTCGCTATTTTGCATACTTCATTACTAAATGTGTTCTTGCTAGAAGGACAGCCGGTAAATTAGGCTTGTCTGATTTAGCTTTTCTAGCTGCTCCTTTGCGTCGTGAGAGAACTTATAACTTGGGTGCTCTGATTGCTCACCGTCTTGCTACTAACCGCGAGAGGGGAGGAATTTGTGGAGGACTAGTCGCTTCACGATTACTAGCATCGCATTGTTTGGAACCCCATCCTTTTGATTTTCAGCTACCTATGGAAAAATTAGATATTGATTCAATGAAGAAACATGAATTTATTGCTGAGGATGGTAATTTGTATTTTCTCCCTTACATTATAACTTTTCCAAGGAGGAAACATTTTACAGTATCTACCATTGATAGGATTGTTATCTTGCCTGCACCTCTGCTTAACCTTGTTGGCAGGGGGAACTTGTCAGTCTCAGAGGCTGAACTTGACACACTTGAGGAGCAGCCCGGCCCGGATAGTAGGGACAATGATGAGGAGTATGGGGGTGGTTTCATTCAGCCCCCGGAGACAGCTAGTTTCGTGTACCCGGATCCGGGGTATGCGGGACCTTCGGGATCTTCCTCCACCGCAGCCGATGCGGAGTATGACTACACGGGGCCTAACCCACCAAGTTGGGGCCATTATTCACATTGGGGCTGATCTCCACTTAGGCCAAAAGCCTAAGCTTGGGGGGAGGTATACCGATAGCACACTCATCTACATATCATTACCATTCGGTACTTTGTATATCCATGTTTCGTTGTAGTTCTCTTTCTTTCTCTCATTTGTTCATGCTTTGTTTGCTTTCCATAAACCCAAAAACACCAAAAAGATTTTTGTTAACTCTCTTGCTGGTTTGTTTTAGTATCTAGTATTAATATGCCTAGTATTTATTTCAGTTCAATGTGCAAAAACACAAAAATATTTTGCTTTGTTGTGTGCTGTTTCGCGCAGGGACAGATTTCTGCTGTCCACCGTTTAAATCATAACTCTTCACAGAAATATCGGAATGACCTGAAATTTCGTGTGCATATTCCTCAGATGTGTACGCAACTTTCATTACTTTTGAGTTTTCTGATCAGGGCATGTTAAGGCCTTCGAAAAAAATCGTCTTTGCTGGCTGTTCTGTTTTTAGTTCCTAAACCCGAAAACCCAAAATATTTGCTGTTTCTCTTTGGTTTTGTATAGTTTGTTTCAGAGGTCATTACCTTCGGTTACTCCATGGAGCTTGGTTATTATTTCATATCTTTCAAGCACACAAGTGATAAGGCAATTATGATGATCTATGACAATTCGAGTTGGGTAAGAGGCTGGTAATGAACTCTATTTGTTTCTCATTTTTGTACATATATTCATTCATGTGAGCATGCTTAGATGGTTCGCATAAGGTATATGTCGATTGGTAGATGCTTAGTAGTTCGTGTTCTCTCATGATCGTTTCCAATTTATTTATGATGGATGTCATGTTTCTATGGATATTTGCTTGCATTCTTTTGCTCATAATAGAATATGACATTGTGGTATCCTCCTCTGAATAATTCATTTGAATTGACTTGGCACATGTTTACACATGTTATGACTGAAAAAAAAAAGTCAATTAAGCCTTGATGACATATTTTGCCTCAGAGTTCTAGTATCATTTTTATGCCTCCGTTAATTCTATTTCGTCGCAAGCATGATTATGATGGTTATTGCTCTCTTGAATTGTCGCTTTCCCATCTTTTGCTAGCCTCCACTTGTAGTAAGCTGAAAATGCTTGTGCTTCCAAACCCCTGAAAACCAAGTTATTCCAAAGAGTCCACCATAAACACCTATGCATGGCAATTTCGAACCATTCAAGTAAATTTGCATGTGCTATCTTTAAAACATTCAAACACTTCTCAATTTGTGCCACTGTTTTAAGCTCATGAGGAAGTAGTAGTTGGGTTTGTTATCTTCCATACTAATTAAGTAATTGACTTGCATGCTACATCTGCTCGTCACTAATTTTGCAAAGAGCTGGTTAGACCACTATAATATCAAAAAAATTGAAAAGTGAAAAAATAGACACTCCTCCATGGTATGTGATTGCTGGTGGGCACCCGAGGATTCGGTTAGCCATGGTTTGTGAAAAGCAAAGGTTGGGAGGAGTGTCAAAATATCAAAAAAAGATAAAATATAAAGATGCATATTATAAATGCTTGATTTTAAATAATTCGGAACCGCTCTCAGCTTGCTTAGTATGGAAGATAACAAGAACTCTATTGCCATTCGTTGACGGAACAACCACCACTCAAAAAACAATTTTACCTCTGTTTTCAAATGATAAGAAGATCTAGCACATGTTAAATCCCTGCTTCCCTCAATGAAGGGCATATCTTTTACTTTATTGTTGAGTCACCATCCTTCCTTGAGCACCTTCTTGAGAGTATAATTGTCATTCTTAGTGTAATGTGCTTGTCCCTTAATATGTTAACCGCGGTGTAATCTTGATGCTTTTGTCTTTGATATCTTTATCTCTAGTCTTCCCTTGAAACTCAGAGGTGCCTGGGCATTTATGTTTTGCTGTTCCATTCGGGCAAGCGAGATACCACTTTATCATACTTTCTTATGAGCCTTGCAATCCTGTGAATTGATATGTTCCATGTTATTTATCATTGGTATAATTGGCATCTTTTCATGGTTTACATAACTATTGGGTGACACCGTTTATATATGTCTTGTTATGAATAGTCTAAGCATTTGTCCTCATAATGAGAATATTTACATCACATGAGCAAATGAGTTCGTGAAAGCTCTTTTATCGCACTCAGTTGTTAACCAGAATTGCTTGAGGACAAGCAATAAGCTAAGCTTGGGGGGAGTTGATACGTCCAAAACGTATCTACTTTCCCGAACACTTTTGCTATTGTTTTACCTCTAATTTGTGTGTTTTGAATGCAACTAACACGGACTAACGCTGTTTTCAGCAGAATTACCCTGGTGTCTTGTTTTTGTGCAGAAAAATCAACTTTATGGAAAAACCCCGAAAAACACCTGGAAGTCATTTTTTCATCGGGAGGGTCCAGGAACCACGAAGACCAAACGGAGGAGGGCAGCGAGGCGCCCACACCACGTGCTCGCGCGGGTGGGGCCCCGCCGCGCCAGGAGGTGGTGTGACCGCCTCGGTCACCCCCTCGCGACCTCCTCTCGGCTATAAGTCCCTCCTGACCTAAAAACGCACGGGGGGTATCCACTTTCGCCAGAAACATCTCCGTACGCCGCCGCCACCGCGAACCCTAGTTCGGGGACCAGAAGTCTCTGTTCCGGCACCCTGTCGGGACGGGGAATCGAAGGGGATCATCGCCATCGTCATCGCCAACGCCTCTCCATCAACCATCCATGTTTTCCCCATCCATGTGTGAGTAATCCACCGCTGTAGGCTTGAGGGGATGGTAGGGATTGGATGAGATCATTCATGTAATAGTTTTAATATCGTTAGGGCATGGTGCCTAGTATCCGTTATCGGTGTTTTACGTCATTGTTGCAACTTGTTATGCTTATCATGAGGATAATTATTGTTATTGATCATATCTATGAGTTGTATACACATATTATTGTCCGGAACCGATGGCCCCAAAGTGACAGCAATTGGGATAACCGGAGTGAATGGCTGTGATGTGAGGATTACATGTGTTCACGGAATGTTAATGCTTTGCTCCGGTACTTTATTAAAAGGAGTACCTTAATTGCCAGTAGTTTCCCTAGAGGCCCCGCTGCAAACGGGCTGGCAGGACAAAAGATGTTGTGCAAGTTTCTCATTGCGAGCACGCACAACTAAATTGGAATACATGCCTATGGTTAATAAATACTTGGATGCTTTATATTATTTATCTGCAAATGCCTATGCTATGATATTACATGAATTATCTTATCCATGCAATGCCCGTACATCCGTCCCTATGCCTACAGTATTTTAATCCTGCTGTCTACCGTAATCACAATCGCTGTCTTAATTCTACTGCTGCTATTATTTCACTACTGTCTCTGCTATAAAACTGTTGCTACTGATAATCTGTCCCGAGCAAGTCTATTCACAGGTGCAGCTGATCTGACAAATCATCTGTTAAAGCTTATAAATATTCTTTGGCTCCCCTTGTGTCGAATCAATAAATTTGGGTTTTATTTCCCTCGAAGACTGTTGCGATCCCCTATACTTGTGGGTCATCACCCCTCACCTGTCCGGTCGCTTGGACCGGTACTAATGTTATATTAGTACCGGCCGCAAACTGGTACGGGTCTAAAAGTCTGGACCAAAGGTTCGTTTTCTACTAGTGACACCATCTGAATAAACTAACCGTCAGCAGCAAAGGATCCATAGTTGGGAAAATACCACATATTACATTCTGCTGCCGTCAACGGAAACGCACGGGCGTTCATTCTACGTCTAGATCGCCAATCACACGCAATAGAAAAAATAACAAAAAGAAATGAGTTATTGCCGAGGGTAGGCAGTAGAAGGAGTGAATAGGAATACATAGTTGATGCCGAGATGTCAGCCACTCTGTACCTGACGAAGGATATGTCAAGACCTGAAGATCTAATTACAAGCAAAGTATCGCTTCGCGATACCCTTATGAAGATCGGACGGTTCTCTCCTCTCCAAGGGATCAACGGCTACGATGGAAGACAGCTGGCGACTGTTATTACCTTCAGTTGTTTTCCAGTTTACTTGTTACCGTCTGTAACTTAACTCCGAACTGGCTATATGCCCATCCCGTGGGGATACGACTGGGCTATCGATGAGTATTATCGCTATGCGAAACCCTAGCTTATCTAGTTGTTCTTAGCTGTTCTTTACTTCCTTAGCAAATCCTGGTAATTCATCGAACTGGGTCTCCATATCGGGAGTTTATAGTCAGATTCCGACTAGCGGGATCTGACAATTGGTATCAGAGCCGAAGTTCTTTGGCCAAAAAAATTTCCAGAGTACCAAATCGGAGGAATCCAACATCACGAGCTTCTCCGGGCGGCGAATCGAATCGGGAGAAGAGGGTGGTTGGGATCTCTCGTAAAATCCCACCGTCCCAACCCTTTTCGCGGCGGCGGGGTGCTGTGTCGACGGTGGCGCAGGCGGCGGAGACGTCCTCTGTGACGCGGGTCGACGGAGGCGGCTTGGCGGCGGCGGCACCATTCGGGCACAAATCGAGCAATTCACGGTTGCTGGGGAACTTCTCCTCGGTGGTAAAATTCCGGTGATTAGTTCGGTTCGTGTGTCTACCGGTGGCGGGATCGCGAGGCGGCGGTAGATGGCGGACGAGCAAGATGGGGAAATCCCGGAACACAGAGACGGCGGATGCTCAAGAACTCGCTGCTCTCAAGATCGACATCGAGCACGTCAACACACGGGCGGAGGAAATCGGATCCAAAGTCGATGGAGTGGAAGAAAAGGTAACTGCTTTATCAACTCAATTGACTCGATTGGAATCTCTACTGTTGGCCGACCGTGAGCGCGTCTCGGATCAACAAAGAACTGCCGAAGTAGAGAACCAACAAGCAGTTGAGCGAGCTCAGCATCAAGCTGATGAGCAGGAGAAAGCAGCAGCAGTAGAGAAGCTGAAACAGCTACAAATGGAGGAACAGCGTGGTCGCGGTCATTCCAAACCACCTCACTGGCGCAGACGCGGTGAAACACAAGACCCACCCAGTTATGTTTACCCGGCCACTGAAGAGTGTGGGGATCAGTATCAACATGAAAGAATGGGAAGTGAGCAGTGCTATAAAGAAATGCACCAGGTTGGAGAAGAGCAATATACACAGATGCCTCAGTACTCCTACCAACAAACCCTTGTTCCTCCTCCACAAACCAATATACCCTACTACCCACCCACCCAGCAACAACAACCTTACCCACAAGGGAACCAATACCCTACACACCACCAAACCTTCCCCACAACCTATCAGTTCCCACCACAACCAGATCCCTACAATACATTCAACCCACACTACTATCCTAATTCCCTACCCACTTGGCAACACTTTTATCCTCAACCCAGACCACAACCACCTCTAGCACCACCACAGCTCCAACTACAACCAAATATACCATACAACCCACACCATCCACCACCAAACAACATCCAGAACGACAATCAAACCTATCACAGACAAGGAGAGCCTCCTGACAGAGGTCATTATAACAGAGGAGGTAGAAACCAAGAATTTGATCGTGATGCTCAATTCTACAAGTCCATTGCTAAGGCCCCTAAAATGGATTTCCCTCGCTTCGATGGAAGAAATCCTGAAGAATGGCTCCGCATGACTGCCAAATACTTTGCAATGGTCTATGTCCCTGAAAATGCCAAATTTGACTATGCACAGATGTATATTACTGGCAGAGCTGACACTTGGTTGAGGAACTCTGGAGTACTTGAAGAAAACCTCTCGTGGAAGGATTTCTGTGATGTTGTGGTGCAGAGATTCGTAGGTCATAGCTCTTATGAGGCTGTTGAGGAGTTTAATTCCATTCGACAAGGGTATACCACTGTCAATGACTATACCGACAAATTTGAAGAGAAGATGGCAAATTATCGCAAGGAAAACCCTGAGGTTAAGGAAGCATACTATATCAAGTGTTATATCAATGGATTAAGGGGTGGAATAAAGCATTATATGAAACCCCTTAAACCTGCTTCTTTATATGAGGCTGTAGCTTATGCAAGGGATATGGAACTTGGCATGCAAGCAACAGCTCAGAGCCGTAACAGGAGATTGATTGCAGCGAGTAGGCCCAATTTCTCTCCACAGAATCAGCAGAGATCTCCTTCAGCTGCTGACAACACTGTCAAGAAAGATTTTGACAAATCCAAACCAAGACCTGAGGCAAAATTTACTGAACCAGGAAAATGTAAATACTGTGGTCAGAAATGGTTTTTTGGACACCGTTGTCAGCAATACAAGTCACTGAATCTTATGACAGCTGACACATCTCAAGAGCAAGAAGAAGAAGAAGAATTCCACGATATACCACCTGAAGAGGAAGAAACAGAGGCTGCACCTACTTCAACTGAAGATGAACAGCCAATAAAAATCTCAGTAAATGCAATCAAAGGCCAAAGCAACAAAAATACATTTACTCTGAGAATACTTATTGGAGGCAAGATTGCAACAGCATTGGTTGACACGGGTAGCACACACCTTTATTGACCTCAAGTTTTCAACCATGATTAAATGCAAAGCCATATCAAACACACTTGAAAAAGTGATAGTGGCAGGAGGTGGTGAGTTGCAATCGGGAGCACATGTTGCAGACATTGAATATGCAATTCAGGGACATAAATTCTGCAACTCCTTCAAAATCCTTTCTCTGCAAGGCTATGATATTGTCCTTGGTGGTGATTGGCTGCAGAAACACAGCCCAGTGAAGTTCGATTACACTTCTAGGCATATCAAGATCAAACTTGCTGATAAGGAAAAGGTGACACTGGTTGATGAATCTCTCAAGAAGGGTGTGCAAGTGATGTCTTTGGCCAAACTGAAAAAAGAACTGCGCAAAGGAGCTACTGGTTACTATCTTTTTCCTATGTCTGCTGATGGCAAGGAAGAACTACCAGTGCATCCGGAATTAACAGCATTATTAGCAGAATTCTCTGACGTTTTTGCTGAACCAATCGGCCTTCCACCAGAAAGGAGTTGTGATCACTCCATACCACTGGAAGCAGGAGCTGAACCACCTAGAGTGCGACCGTACAGGGTGCCGCATAAACAGAAGTCAGAAATGGAACAGCAAATTAAACAATTGCTCGACTCTTCGGTTATCCAGCCAAGCCAAAGTCCTTATGCATCACCAGCAATTTTGGTAAAGAAAAAGGACGGCTCCTGGCGTCTTTTCATTGATTTCAGAAAACTGTATTCTATGACAATTAAAGACAAGTTTCCGATACCTGTCATTGAGGATCTCCTCGATGAACTTTATGGCGCCAAAGTGTTCACCAAACTTGATTTGCGTTCTGGGTATCACCAGATTCGAATGAAGCCTCAGGACATTCAAAAGACTGCTTTCCGGACATATTTTGGTCACTTTGAATACCTTGTCATGCCATTTGGGTTAACCAACGCCCCAGCGACATTTCAGTCTCTGATGAACACAGTCTTTGCACCATTTCTGCGGAAATTCATGTTAGTCTTCTTTGACGACATATTGGTGTACAGCTCAAGCATTGAAGACCATGTGAAGCATCTGCAACAGGTTTTGCAAGTCCTCGGAGACAACAAGTTGTATGCAAAACAAAGCAAATGCACATTTGCAACGCCTCAGGTCGAGTACCTTGGCCATGTCATCTCAGAAAAAGGTGTAGCAACTGACCCACAGAAAATAGCAGCAGTTAGGGATTGGCCTGTGCCGAAGGACATCACACAATTGAGAAGAATACTAGGCATGACTGGCTACTACAGAAGATTCATTTCTGCATATGGAATCATCTGTCGTCCACTACATGATATGCTTAAGAAGCATTCTTTCCATTGGACTGAAGCACAAACACAAGCTTTTAATAAACTTAAAGCTTGTTTGACCTCTGCACATGTCTTGGCACTACCAAACTTTTCCCTTCCCTTTACACTAGAAACAGATGCATGTGGCAATGGGTTGGGTGTAGTTCTTATGCAGCAGGTACGACCAATAGCTTATTACAGCAAAACAATTGGCCCAAAAGCTGCAGCAATGTCAACATATGACAAGGAAGCGTTAGCCATTTTTGAGGCACTGAAAAAGTGGAGACATTACATACTTGGCAGTGAGCTACTCATCAAAACTGACCAAAAAAGCTTGAAGTTCATCACTGAACAAAAGGTTGCTGAAGGGGTGCAACATAAACTGCTCTTGAAACTCTTGGAATTCAATTACAAAATTGACTACAAGAAAGGAAAAGAAAATAAAGCAGCAGATGCACTCAGCCGTAGGGATTGTGCACTAATGGCTACCACAGTAGTCTCACCTGTATGGATAGATACAGTGGAACAAAGCTACATTCAGGATCCTCGCTGTCAAGACCTTATACAGAAACTCACCATTTCTCCGACTTGTCAGCCAGGGTTTTCACTACATGCGTGCATCCTACGATACAAGAACATAATCTACATCGGTCCTGATGAAGAACTTAAGAAGCAAATACTTCAGTCCCTTCACTCTTCACCTATTGGAGGTCATTCTGGCATGGTAGCGAGCTATCAACGAGTGAAACGAGTGTTCTATTGGCCAGGACTCAAAAAGCACACTGAAAAATTCATCCCTGAATGTGCAGTTTGCCAGCGCGCAAAGTCTGAACACTGCAGCTATCCTGGACTGTTGAAACCACTGGATTCACCTGACATGGCTTGGCAGCACATCACCATGGACTTCATAGAAGGCCTGCCTAAATCTTTGGGAAAAGAATTTATCCTGGTTGTTGTTGACAGGTTAACAAAATCTGCCCATTTTATTGCCCTCCCTCACCCATATTCAGTACAAAGTGTCTCTCAGGCATTCATGGACAATATCTTCAAGCTTCTCGTTCCACCAATTAGCATCATCACTGACAGAGATCGGATATTCACTAGTCACATGTGGCAGAAAATTTTCAAAGCAATGAATGTCAAGCTAAACTTAAGCACTGCATACCACCCCCAGACAGATGGTCAAACTGAGCGGGTTAATCAGTGCCTCGAATCATATCTGCATGGTTTTCCAACAACCAAAGAAATGGGCAGCTTGGCTTTCTCTTGCAGAGTGGTGGTACAACACTACCTACCACACAGCACTCAAAGTTTCTCCCTTCTAGGAGCTGTATGGATATGCTCCTCCGCAGATAAGCGAAATTTCCATTCCTGGTCCTGAAGATAGTGATGCTCGTCAGTTCATGTTGGACAAGCAACAGCAACTAGTTCAGCTAAAGCAAAACCTTGCTCAAGCACAAGCCAGAATGAAGAAACATGCTGATAAGAAACGCACAGAGCGCAACCTGGAAGTGGGTGAAATGGTATACATCAAGATGCAACCTTACCGCATGGCCGCTTTCGGCATTCGACAATCCATCAAGCTAACCAGCAAATATTATGGCCCTTTTCGCATTCTGGAGAAAATCGGATCCCTTTCTTACAAGCTGCAATTACTAGATGGAGTCCAAATTCATCCTGTTTTCCATGTGAGCCAATTGAAAAAACACCTGGGCTCTCACGCAGTCCCGGAACCTGGACTACCTATGGTTGGTGCAGATGGCACAATCAAAACTGAACCATCTCAGGTACTGGAAACTCGCTCTCTGCCTCGCAATGGTGTGTTGGTCACGCAGTGGCTCGTCCAGTGGGTTAATCTAGCTCCTGATGACTCTTCGTGTGAAGATGCAAATTTCATCAAGCAGACTTTCCCGGATTTCTATACCATGACAATCAAGGCTTGGTTTCCTGATCACAACACTTGAGGACAAGTGTTTTCTCAAGGAGGGAGCAATGTCAGCCACTCTGTACCTGACGAAGGATATGTCAAGACCTGAAGATCTAATTACAAGCAACGTATCGCTTCGCGATACCCTTATGAAGATCGGACGGTTCTCTCCTCTCCAAGGGATCAACGACTACGATGGAAGACAGCTGGCGACTGTTATTACCTTTAGTTGTTTTCCAGTTTACTTGTTATTGTCTGTAACTTAACTCCGAACTGGCTATATACCCATCCCGTGGGGATACGACTGGGCTATCGATGAGTATTATCGCTATGCAAAACCCTAGCTTATCTAGTTGTTCTTAGATGTTCTTTACTTCCTTAGCAAATCCTGGTAATTCATCGAACTGGGTCTCCATATCGGGAGTTTATAGTCAGATTCCGACTAGCGGGATCTGACACGAGATTTACGTGCAGCACCGTGCGCCGTCCTCCATGCCCGGACACCTCTCAGCCGGTGGCCGAGCAGGGGCAGTACCACCTGCAGGCTGCAGCAGGGCGCCGCCGTCACCATGACCTGCTGGTCCTCTCTGTACAACCAGGATCCCATCCTAGGGTTTGTGCTGGGGCTGGTTCACACGGTGGAATAGAAAGATGAGGAGGAGAGAGCTCTGGGGCGTTGGTCGGCGGGGCTGAAAGCCGCCGGAGGCGGCCGGATCTACGCCGCCGATGGAGGCACAGTAAGGATCGAGAGGGGATGGAGGAGGTACTGGGAGGAGGAGCAGTTCTCGTACCGCCGCCGCCGCTGTGTCGGGGCTGGAGGGAGAGAGGATGAGTTGAGTGTGAGGATTAGGGATCTAGGGTTATGGGTTGGTATATTATAAGGAGGACCGAACCGTAAATTTCGGTAAACGGAAGGGCTTTTCTGCAAAAATGATGCACGGACGCGGCACCGGCCGTTGGATCCGCGATCAACGGCGCAGAGATGGGGCAACCTGACCGGGAAACGCGACAGCGCACCATTGGACGATAAGAGGAGGTGAACAGTAAAATTGGACCAAATCGAGCGAAATCACCAGACGTGGATAGCCTGATCGGCTCTCAATCATACGCCCTTTTATATATAGTGTAATAACGTGCTTTTCTGCAAAAACGACGCACGGATGCGGCGCCGGCCGTTGGATCCACGATCGACGGCGCAGAGACGGGGCAACCTGACCGGGAAACGCGACAGCGCACCATTGGACAATAAGAGGAGGTGAACAGTAAAATTGGACCAAATCGAGCGAAATCACCCGACGTGGATAGCCTGATCGGCTCCCAATCATACGCCCTTTTATATATAGTATAATAACGTGCTTTTCTGCAAAAACTACGCACGGACGCGGCGCCGGCCGTTGGATCCGCGATCGACGGCGCAGAGACGGGGCAACCTGACCGGGAAACGCGACAGCGCACCATTGGACAATAAAAGGAGGTGAACAGTGAAATTGGACCAAATCGAGCGAAATCACCAGACGTGGATAGCCCGATTGGCTCCCAATCATACGCCCTTTTATATATAGTGTAATAGCGTTCCATAACCATGCTCGACCATGGAACGATCAATTAGAACCTGATAACTGCTTCAAGTTCTACAATTAACAATTATGTTGACCAGCGGAATTAAGCATGCGCCCTTAAGCCTTATGGGGTCATGCTAGTTGGGTGGAAACATTTCAATTAAACATAATAATGTACATGGGTACATTTCAATTAAACATAATAATGTACCCATTTCACATTGATGTCAATATCTTCACAAATTTCACATCACTCCTATAGATATGAACACCACCTCATATTGTACATCCCTTGGCAATCCAATTCCCATCCGTCTCTAATCCTGTAAGAATCCATTTGCTTCGAGGTATGCCACTACTTTATTGGCCATTGATTTAGGCGTAGCGCAATCGCCAACTTTACAATGTATTACTATCTGCATGGAGCATTTCAAGTGCTCAATCAGAGAAGTGAACCGCCATCATCATAAAACTAGGAACCTCTTATCGAATGTTAGGTAATAATAATACAAGGCTGATTTTGATTAATTTTGTGAGATTCTGATGCTAGTTAGGTTTGCAAAGATTTGCACTAACCTCGCAATCAGAAGGTGCTTCATAAGGATCATCTATTCCAGTAAACCCTGCAGGAGATTTCCAAATTAAGATTTGTAAAAGGTAAACAAGAATGGTAGTCTGTTTGGTTCTTTTACCTTTGATTTTTCCAGCGCGGGCAAGCTTGTACAAGCCTTTTGGATCCCTAGCTTCACAGACTTCAAGTGGGACATTCAGGAACACCTGCAGAAATTGATTTCTCTGTACCGGTTATCTTACTAAGAGATTCGAGTAGATGGTTTGAATTAGTTCTATTATTTGATGAGATACACCTCAATGAATGATGAACTGTGCAGTAAATTGCGGCAACTACTTCGATCACTTCTGTATGGTGATATCAAGCTAGCAATGCAGATCAGGCCAGCATCTGCAAATAGCTTTGCCACTTCTCCTGAATTGTAGAGCACAAACATATTTAGAAATGGTAAGATTGAAAGGCAAGAAACGACCATAGACTTCTGAACCAAACATATATACCTACTCTCCGTATATTTTCAGCACGGTCCTTTGCTTCGAAACTGAGGTCTCTGTTTAATCCATGCCTGAGATTGTCACCATCTAGAATGTAGGTCAGATGACCTTTGGAGTACAGCTCGTGACTCAGTGCGCATGCTAATGTGCTTTTTCCTGAAGAAGATGTAAGATTTTGTGAAGATATAAGATGCTGCAAATTTGAGTGTATGAATATGATTACTTGATCAACTCATATATACCTGAACCACTTAGCCCAGTGATCCACACAACACAGCCCTTCTGGTTTAGCAATTTCTGCCTCTCAGACTGCCCTATTGGACAGTCATGCCAAAGGATGTTTGTCGATTTCCCAACAGTTGAGGTCACAAGCTCGTCCATTCCTGGTAAATTCAGACTCGTAAGAATCTATAATTGCCAAATATTATGTTATAGAATGCTTCCAAATGACAAAGTAAATCATATTTGGCATTATTAGTGCTCCATGAAGTGATTTCTCCTTACTGATGATCTAAGAAAGGTACTCATTCCTGGTGCTTGTAGGCTGTGACAACACCTAGTAATGCAGTTATAATCAGAAGCAGAGCAAAGACAAAAACAGAACCTGATATGCTAAATCATTCAGTTCAAGTCCCACACTCCCACTAGACAAAGATACTGATAGTGATCTCCATGCCACACCAAACATAAGATCGTGAGATATTCTTTGATTATTACTATCCCCCCACTCAGTACAAGGCACTTAAAAAAACAGCTATTTTCATATGCATTTTGTTGTTTATTGATATTGACATACATAGCTCTGATATGCACGCAGCGATGTTAGTGTAAAAAAAAATCCGACATTTCCACCAACATCTGCGAAATTACTCAGATGTCATTTTTTAATTATCACTGGAAAGGCGCAAGCCCCACGGAGACATTACTCAGATGTAAGTCTGTCATACTCACCCAAAACATTCAACTCCATACATCGTCCACGTTGTTACTAGTTATTAATTGAATCAGAGTCGAAGTTGTTAGGGTGGTTTTAAGATCGGAGATCCACAAATATATTAATGAACCATGTGTGCGTATGATGAGTAAAATATCCGAAAACTACAAAAAGGAATTAATAATGGTTGGTATAGTTCTACTACTGTTGTAGCATTGAGTTTCGATTTCATTTCTTCACCGCCATTTAGTTCCTGCAAGTAATTATTCAGAAAGCACCTATCCTTATGTAAGAAATCGGAAAGCAGAACTTTTTTTTTTTACAATAACGAAAGAACGTGTGGCCAATTTGCTATTAACAGTAGAAATTATTTACTTATTGACGGTGCAAGTTTTTAACTTTTCAATTCTGACAATTTATCCGCTTATGCGCTTGTTAGAAGAAAGTTGCTATTCAAGCCAAACAAAACATGATCCAATACTGATTAGATAATAACATGAAACCTAATAAAAAAAGGTACGCGATTTCTCCAACAGATGAAAATATGTAAGTGACTGCAACGAGAAAAAAATAACACTCGCAAATCAATCACGAGTCACCTGCCACGGCGGACCCATTGACGAGCTGCTTCCCGCCGGCCACAGCCGCCGCCTGCACGGCCTCCGACCTCTCCCCTGTGGCCGCCGCCACAAGCCTGCCACCGGCTCCTTCCCTCCTCGCACCTACGGCGATGCGGACGGAGCACGGCGTCGCCATCGGCGCGCGACGGTGGCACAGGACGTCGCCGCCAGCGCCGGTGCCCGGCCGAGGAGGAGCCTTTGCGAGCATGGCGCGTCACGCGTGGCAGACACACACACTGACACGCACACTCCTCCCCTTGTGGAAATACTTTTGCCGAGAGGAATTTGAGGGGCTGGACTGCTGGAGAGGAAGGTGAATACTAGATGATTTTCTATTTATAGGGCCTCCAAACGCTGCCACCTGGTCCGGCCCCCGCGTCGCCTCCCGCATAGGGCGGCACGGGCGGAGCCCTAGCCACCGCCGCCTCTAGCCCTCCCTCCTCCCTGTCCTCCTCCTCGCCGCCGCCGGCGGGCGCGCCTGGGCAAAGCCCGGGGCTGTTGGCGGCGGCGGGCATCCCCTCCTGCGTCGCGCTCGCGGAGGGATCCCTCGATCTACGGCGCCGTCTTCCATGGCCGGTGGCGGGGGCTGGTCCGGGAGCGGCCCGTCGGGATCCTGGGCGGACGCCGGGGCGGCGGCCCCGGAAGGCGGTCTGCGGCGCGTTGCGCCCGCTCGTGGCAGCTCCATGGCGGAGTTCATGGTGGGCGGGCGGCGGCCGGCGAAGCAGCTGGCGGCGGGGGCGACCCCGATGGCTGCCGATCCGGCTTCCATGGCGGCGTGGCTGAGAGTGGTGGTGGCCGGCGGGCCCTGTCGCTTCTCCCCCCGGTGGCTCCGCTCCGGTGATGGGAGCTGGCGGCGGCGGCTTCGTCGTCAAGTTAGTGGATCTGTGGTGGCCTCCTCTTCTGCCAGAGGTGGTTGGCAGGTTGTTCCGATGGTGAGGAGGTGGTGCTTCCGCCGGTGAAAACCGTGCTCGGATTCCGTTCTGGGCGGGTGATGGCGGTGTGTATGCACCGTTCTCTTGTTGAAGACATCGTCATTGCGGACTGCTTCCACTCTACTCGAGTTGCTCTTGGGGGAAACCCTAGATCCGGGTCTTCCGGGTCGGACAATGGTGACGCATCTGGCGTCGCTTTCCCTCTTGAGGGCATTGTTTTTAGAGCAGCTGTCGGACGGTGGTGTTTCGAGGTCTGCTAATGGCTATACGGAGCTCTACCTTGAAGATGGACCAGCGGTCGGTGGAGGTGACGGCTTCTGCAGCGAGAGCATAGGCGCTCGCGAAGGGTCTGCTACACGGGTCATGTGCTCCTGTTTCGCCATAGGGTGACTCAGCCACGTTTCCAGTCATTTTTAGCTGATGGGGAGTTTGTTCATGTTATTAGGGCATAGGTCCTGATGACATTTCTTCACCCATTGTCGGGTTCGCAGGTGTGGTGTGGTGGCTTCGGGTTTTGTGTTGTATATCTTTGTCAGATCTCTTTTCAATTGAATAAATGAAATAAAGGCCGTATGCATCACCCTGATGCAGAGGCCGGGTCTGCCCCTTTTCTAAAAAAAAAAAAAAAAAAAAAAAGGACCATGGAACGGAAACGTCATGGCCAGACAGACTTTGTGTCGGATGTCTACTTGGAATCTACAATCTTGAATCATGTAGGCTAGGATCTAGGATAGGTTTTCTTTCTTTGATTAAGATAGATATATAATTTTGCATTTGGATCACTGAATTCAGCTAAACCGTAAATGCGAATATAGACGGCTGGATTTGTCACAATTCTTACAAAGCAAATTGTATATATCCACTGGTTCTTCTAACTGTTTCAAGATCGATACATTCATCACTCTAAAACCAATCTTTTGTTCGATGGTTAAGAGAGTGGTTGCATATCTAGCTCACTCTCATATATATTGGAATTATTCTTTCAATGGGATGCAGACTTCTTCTTGATAGTGATATATTTGTGGTGACTTCATCAATTAGAATATGTGTGTGTGTTCTGATCTTCCATTGGCGCTTTCGTAGTGTGTCTGAAGTCAGTAATAATTTTCCATGTTTAGAGGTCATTTTAAATTCTCGGGTCAATTATATGTACTTTATTATTATTATTATTATTATTATTATTATTATTATTATTATTATTATTATTGGGTAAGCAGAAAGGGAGAAAATAGGATCGCTCATGTGCCGCCCGGAACAGAAAATCTAGAATCGCCAAGAGCAACACCCGGCGACTCCCCTATCGCCCTGCAGCCAGCATGGGAGACGGTGGCAGTGGGCCTTGGTCCCAAAGGGGTTGGGACCGGAGGATGCGGCGATGACACCCTTGACCAACTAGGGTGATGTTAATGGAGATTCTGAGCGCGGGGGCTGGGGCGGCGCTCCTCGTCATGTGGCGCGGCAACGGTAACCTCCACTGTGGTCGCCTCCACACAGAGGCTGATTGTGGCGAGCAAAGGCGGTGGTGGGTCTAGGATCCCGCCCAGATCCATCGGTTCCATGGCCTAGGGCCGCACGACGGCCCAATTGGGGGTTGGGGCAAAGCCTATCTACGCGACATGGTGACCATCCAGCCGGCTACGACTTAGGTGTGATGGCTGCCGGTGAAAATCAAGGTCCGACTTCGGTCATGGTGGGTGTTGGTGGTGTCTATACGTCGCTACCTAGTTGAAATCGTCGTCATTGCAGGCATTGTCTCCTTGCTTCGGGCTGCTCTAGGGTGAAAGTTAGATTTGGGTTAGGTGTAGCGTCACAGTGGTCGTCAAAAAGATGGTTTCTGTTCGATTGATGTATTTTTTTTGTCAGGCTTTGTTGAATAATATGATTAAAAAATGTGTGTGCATCATTTTGAGGTAGGGGCTATGAGGCTGGGGTTCAAAACCGGGCATTCCGAAAGAAAAAAATATCCTCGGTTAACACTATTGATGAGAAAATACAAAATAGGCAGGATGCATGTTCTTTTACATGCTAATTCATCTAGTGTACTGCGGCTAGATGATAAAAATCTAAATTCACTCTCAAGAGCTAATTTGGCCATTTTAGTAGATATAGATGAAACTAAGCACACATAGTGACAATTTATATGACCAAACATAGCTACGGAGTATTAATTAACTGTTACATTTAAAACGGAGCTCTACCTTATTCTTCTTATGTGATACGTAAAAGTTAGAACTGAAAATTTGGTACGCAACTTTTGCATGTGGAGATATATAAAGCGTGCATTTTCCTGGATTTGAAGAGAAAGATGCATTTCACAAGCTAAAGAAGCGCTAATAAAGGAGTACCGTGCATTTGGTCAAGCTTGGAAAAAGTCTATTTTCAACCCTGAATTCGTAAAGGTTTGGCGATTTGAACACTAAACTTCAAATCCCTATCGTTTGGACCCTGAATTTGCGAATCCCGGTCTATTTTAAACCCTGACCAAGATTCCAGCACAGAAAAAATAGTAAAGTTAAACTGAATAATTTGCTAGTTTCACTGACTAAGATGACCCACATGTCATGTACATCTTCAACCTCTCTGCTATGTAGCCATCGAAGGGACGAGGCCTAGTGGATGCCGCGGAAGCAGGAATTAGCCTGAGATGCAGGAAGCAGGATTTCTCTCCGTCTGCAGCGAAATCCAAGCTGCTCCCTCAAGCATCGGCTTTCATCGCTCCAAGCCAGATCGAAGGTGCTCGTAGGTCCTTTTCCTTTCAGATTTTCTCAGCCCCAACATTGCGTACACGGCAACGACTTGATCTGCTGCTGCCCGAAGAGCTCCAGATGCTCCTATCTAGCGCGTTGGTGCTGCTCTTCCTGCTGCTGCCGATGGCACATGTGCACCGCCGTCCAGGGTTGCGGCAGGGGACTCCGGAGCAAGGGGTGCGGACAACGTGTGGGGGTGTCCAAAGATGGATGCGGCCGGAGCAAGGGCGCCGGGACAGCGCACGGGGGTGGCCAAAGATGGGTGCAGGGACAACGCACGGGGGTGTCGTCGGAGCGCGTGACGACCGGGATCTGGGCGGGGCGCAGCACGCTGCGCTGCCGGCCGGAGTTGGAGGCGGCGCGGAGAGATGGCCGGGGTTGGAGGTGCAGTTGATGCTTGATTTGGGAAGGGCTCGCGGGTTGGGGTGGTCCGGTAGGGACGACGAGCGCGTTAGCTGTTCCTCACCCATGCGACGACCAGCGCGGAGCAGGAGCTTGTCTTCGTTGTCCTCGGCCTCTGAGTCGGGGTCGTCGTCGTCCTCCGCGGCGGGCGCGGGCGCCCCAGCCGCCACCGAGCGGAGATGAAGGAGCAGGTCCTCCCTGACCTCGTCGAGCTGCTGCGGGAGGAGCGCCTGCTGGTGGGCGGGGCGATGGCGTCGCCGGCGCGGTTGACGGCCGCGCACCACAGCACGCGGTGGTCCCCCATGTCTTGAGCGTCACCGGAGGCAACGAAGACAGCACCCCGCGCCGCGCGCTCGAGGAGTTGGTCGTCGTCGTCGAGACCGCCTCCGCGGCGGTCGGATCCGGCGAGCCGTTCGTCCGCCGCGCGGTGTCCAATCCACCTTTGACCTCCAACTTCCGAACGAGGACAGAGATGCACATGACATGTGGGTCCGTTTGTCAGTGAGACAATGCGAATTCCCGACCAGATTATTTTTCCTCCAACATGCCAAACAGCTCCAGGGTTTGATTTAGACCGGGATTTGCAAGTTTAGGATTCGAATGACAGGGATTTGAAGTTCAGAGTTCAAATCGCCGAACCTCTATTCAGGGTTGAAAATAGACTTTTTCCTTTATATAAGGAAACGCCATGAAGTGGATCAGAATATAGCGTTGAGAATGGTGCGGGTTGAAACGGCCGAGATTCTTGTCACAAGAATGATTCCGCATATGGTGTTGTGCCTGTCCAAGGTTAACCACGCGGGCGGATTCAGTGAACCTGACTTCCAGTCGAGATGAGTTATGGACGGCATCTCAGTACAGACCTTTTTGTTTCACAAGAAAAGATTGCATATTTATTGGTTGTGACCGACGTGTATCATGCATAATTTATGAATACGGTGTAAACTCTCTTTAACTGAACTAGCTACCTTATTAGTTCAACCAACCAGCCATAGTAAGAATAAACTTATCAAAAGATACTCTTTTTTTTATGGAGGCAAAGGATTTACCATTGCATAATAGAGAAGAAGTTAGAGGTTCTTAAGTTTTGGTGCCTAGGACGGACCTAGGACTTTGCACAAAAGTGTATTCTCCCGGCATTACATTGCTTAAAGAAGAAGCCCCAATCCTTCCATGCATCCTTTTCTGATTCTGGAAACAACAATGTTAGAGGGGGAAGCGTGATGACGGAAGACTCGAGCATTCCGTTCTTTTCGAGTATCCCAAGAGTCAAGCATGGTTAGAGACACCAAGCTTTAATAGGTCTACCCTTGTCGGATGCCATAGTGGTCCACCAATCTTTGACATTTTCAAAATTATTTTACGAGTTGGGGGAGGTATCATGGAAGCCACACCAAGAAAGAATGGACGATCAAACATGCATGGCGAAGCAGTCACTTAAACATAAGTTGTGTCGCCGATTCTTGAACTTGATTGGAAAGAGGCATGGTCATGCAATGATACCTGCAATAAAAACAACAGAAACCCTAGTCTCATGGGTTGCTCTCGCTCGACTCCGAAGGCGCCACCGTCGCACACCTACTAGCCCTTTCTCATTCGTCCCCCTCCCCCCTTATTGCGGCCAGAGGATTCCATCTAACCGCTGATGGTGGCGGTGGGGCGTCGTTTTCCTCCTCTCCTTTCTCCGTACTCAAGCGCACTCTCATGTGCCTCCTCTCTAATGAGTGTGGTTCACGAGCAGCGACGAATGTGGCTACTAGATTCTTGCGACTATGTAAGCTCGATGTCGTATATGCATGTGTGGTCGATCAGATCACTGGATTGCGCGTCCGTCCCACATGTGTGTGTGATGCCATGGATCAACATGGACTGCGTCTTGTGGACCTGCATGGATTGGTAGGTTTTGATGGTGCTTCGGTGCTCATTGTGTGAACACAGTTTCATTTGCATTGCGATATCCACGCCATATTTGTGAGTGTGGCGAAGGTGCGTTGGGAGAACGGTGTTTTGTAGTTGTGTTGTTGGCTAGTGGGGGCAGCGTGACTTTGTTTCCGGAGTTGTTCTTAGGACACTGAGTATTGATCTCCGAGGTGAAAACTATTTTTTTTTAACACCTTTACCGTAGGGGAGAACCCCTACGGTTAATTTTATATATTAATATGAATCAACTCCGGTTACAATGCAGTTACATTTTAGAGGTGAAAACTATAGGTTTGCACTATCTGCAATGGCAACCTTTTAGACGTGTTCCTTGTTGAATGCATAGCCTGGAAGGACTTTCTCCAGTGAAAACTATGATTTGACTTATATGGTTAGATCGGATGACCACGATACGTGTACATGGTTCCTTTTTTAAGACGTCGCTCTTGAAAGACCTGTTTCACAGTCCAGATGCTGTCAATGGTGACGGCTGCTCTTGATATATGCGAGTAGTCGATTGTGTGCATTCTTTAAATCTTTCTTGGCATTATGTTATTGCAGAGGCTACGTGTAACCCGTGCCTACTTGATATTAAAATATATTCTCTTTATGGAAAAACAAAAACAAGGAAAGTTATTTATTATTTGCAGAAAAAGTATGTCTCTATGCATTGACGGATGAAACTAAATTACAGCGCTAACCCTGCGCACACGATGCAAACCCTTGGCCCCGGCCCATCACCCACAATGACACTGTGGATCCCTAACTTGATGGCGAAGAGATATGAAAAGTCATGACTGTTAAGGAGTATTAGTATCGGTTTAGGAGTCCGTATTAGACTGGATTTACTTTCGTGTTTCCCAAGTCAGATGTACTGTATATTGTGGCCTTTGGTCCCCTCATAATACAAGTTGCATATTCCTAACATGGTATCAGAGCATAGGGCTTTTTTTTCTTCTCCCACACGCGCAACTCGTGCTTCCCGCTATCTCGATCCGATCGTGGTCTCCTTCCGCTGCTGCTCTCCATCGTGGTCTTTCGATCCATTGTGCTGCGTTGCTGCTCTCCGTCTCCGTTTGTGGTCTTGTCTCAGATCGATCTCTTTCGTCGTCGTCTGTTGAGCTATGGATCGGTCTCATGTTGGGGTGGCTAATCCCCATCCTCCAGGCCGTGCGCCGTCGCCGGCCGGCCTCCTCTGCCGCCGCCGTCGGGTGGCCGTCCGTCCGCGTCGCCCACCTGCTTCCGGTCGCTCCTGTCGTTGTTGTCCCGTGACGACTTGTCGGTTCCAGATCGGGTCCGACCGCTCCTCTCGCTACTGTCCCGGTCGCTCGCTAGATGAGAGCCTCTCAGCTATGCTTCTAAATTGATTTCGATCTGAAACAGATCGTGATTTCCTTTTTTTTTAGTTTCATGTGTCATGTCGTTGTCCTTGTGCACCGTCTCTCGTTCTCACTCTCCGGTGATTTTTGACGGTGTGCAGTGTGTCTTCTCCTATGTTTTTTTCGCTGCGTCCACCAAAATCGGTTCTTTTCGTGTTTCGTGTCATGAGAGTCCGTTATACCTTTTTATGTCAGCCTCCTTCCTCTTAGTCCTGGTCCTTCTATAGGATTTTTGTGGCCTCCTCTTCTCGGTACTGATCCTTCTATAGGATTTTTGTGGCCTCATTTTCTCGGTCCTGGTCCTTCTATAGGATTTTTGTGGCCTCCTCTTCTCAGTCCTGGTCCTTCTATAGGATTTTTGTGGCCTCCTGTTCTCGGTCCTAGTCCTTTTTATAGGATTTTTGTGGCCTCATTTTCTCGGTCCTGGTCCCTTTTATAGGATTTTTTGTGGCCTCGTTTCCTCGGTCCTGATCCTCTCTATAGGATTTTTGTGGCCTCGTTTCGCATTGTCATTGATCTACGCACATTCTTTTGTCGCGATCTTCTTTCGCCGTCGTTTTCTTGTGCTATTATCGTTTATGACATGCTCTTCTCTTGATCGAATTTCGGTCTCCGTCGGTTCCTTCTTCGATCGACTCTATCCACTTTGGCTTGACTTTCACAGATTTTGAAGACTCGTCATGCTTCACCATCACTCAAGACTTTGGATTATCTCTAGTTTTACACTTATTCAAATGCAACGCTATTGCATACGCTTTGCATTTGAGGGGGGTGTTAAGGAGTATTAGTATTTGTCTAGGAGTCCGTATTAGACTAGATTTACTTTCGTGTTCCCCAAGTCAGATGTACTATATATTGTGGCCTTTGGTCCCCTCATAATACAAGTTGCATATTCCTAACAATGACCACCAGCGTTTGTGTTTATCATTTTCCTTCTCTACTTTTGTGGGGTTTGTGACCTAACAGTCACCAACCACATAGCCACGTACGTGTCTAAATGCCTGCCAAATCTTGCTCAACTAAAGAGTCGCAATGGTTGGACACGTCAATCACA
Organism: Poa annua; assembly: GCA_026929855.1. Lineage (NCBI taxonomy): Eukaryota > Viridiplantae > Streptophyta > Magnoliopsida > Poales > Poaceae > Poa > Poa annua. Next base: position 63,605,845 of record CM049434.1, read on the forward strand.
ATGAGATATTTTTCTTTTCGAAAAAGAGCCAATGCCCCCGGGCTCAATCACAACTACAAAAAGCTTAGGGCACCCACTAAAGTATAAGCTATCTTGTGAGTTTGTGAAAGCTACATATGCACAGTGCACACAATTCACCCGTGCATATAGCCTTTTACTGACAAAACGGAGGATTTTTCTTTTAAGTGATCTAATATTGCTGCCAAACTACACCCGTTCTATCAAGGAACCATGTGCAAATAGATTATCCACATCATCTGGTGAGCCAACCTCTATTATTGATTCAACTTGAGCAACCTGTTCGCAGCATACAAAATGGCAACTCATGATCCACTACTGTAGTGCTACTAGCACTAGCCATGACCAAGTTACACTTTCTGGCTTTGGTTACTTCATGAACAATATCTTTCATCAAACATAAAGCTTTTGGGCGGCACAAACTGATTACCATGGAGCTAATTATTGTACCGTGAGAATCACAATTCTGATTGTACTGTTTGTAGTCTGTAGAGATGTTAACTCTCTCGTATAAGGCCTGCAAAAATAACGCTCTCGCATTTATTTCTCAGGATCATTTTTCTTCTCGTAATTTTGTTTGCGGGTTCTGGTAATTTCAGCACCTCCATACTCTTGCTTCTTTTCAATACGAGGAAAATGGCAAGTGTTTGGAATTGGGTGAACTGAAACGTGCGGGCACAGTCAACGAAGGCCGGGTCGGCGAGGGAGGGAGGGAGGGAGGGAAGGCCGCCGGGGAGGGGAGGGGAGTGTTTGCGCGTTTTGGGGCCGTCGGAAAGGAGCGTGTTTTGGTTGGTACGAGGAGGGCTCCTGCTCGGCCTCTGGCCGCTCCGCTGCGGCGCTGGCGTGGTGCTCGATTTGTAGGAGGTGGAGGAGGGCGGCGTCGGCGTCGGTGGGGAAGCAGGAGGAGCGGTCCGCGGCCCCCGGGACGGCAGCGTCGAGCGGGGAGACCATGTCGGCAGGGAGGCGGAGGAGAGGAGTGGCCGGCCTCCATGCCGCCGGAGGACCAGGGGCAAGGGCGAGCTCGAGCGCGAGCGAAGCAGGCCGGCGGCGGCTAACCCTAGAACTGGTGGGTAAAATGAGTGGAATTAGGGGTCTAGGTCACGGTCTGGGCTTATATACCACGTGGCCGATTCATAAATTGCAGGGAACACAGGGGCTTTCTTGCATAACTGTCGCGGGGAGCCAGGAACCGTCGGATGTACAATTGACGGCGCGGAAGTAGCCGGGCGAAGCTACAGTGACCCGAGCGAATAGAGGGCAGCGCGGGCTGTCGGATACGCGGTCGACGGCGCGGAGGTGGCCAGTCACTGTAGCTTTCTAAAGCTACAGTGACCCAATCGCTGTGAGGCCGGCGATTACGCTCTCTTTAATATAGTTAGGAATTTATTACCATGCACTTGCTGTGAATCTTTAACTGAATGTGAATTGCTGTGAATTTTTATCTGAATGTGGGACGTCTTCCGGATTTCGCTGTGATGATCAGAAAATGACTGAAATGAATTGCGAAGATCATTATGGTCATTAACAGGCATTATTTGATACATTAATTCCGTACTACTTATGGCTGGCTTAGGTATGACCTTGCTCGAGCTTATTTGATACAGTACGTACTTACTGTACACGGCAACGCAAGATCCTATTCTAACTTACAAGGAGCAAAATAACAATGCAAAGTCAGTATTAAAATCTAAGAACAAATGCACCATGCAATCAATTGACTTGATAGCAACACATCTTGGACTATGGCCAGTTCAGCCATTTACTTGACTTCTCATTCTTGGTCTGCGCCAGTTCTCAGACTGAGGCTGATGTCCATACCGTTGTAGGCCAGGGGAGCGTACATCCAAGTCTCGTCAGAGCTCAAGACCTGTTCAAGAAAAGGCAAGAACGATCAGAACAATACTGGCATGCTTGAAATAACTTGTACGGTTGCAACAAAGGATTAAGAAAAAACACCCTTTCCCCCAGAATTTAAATCCATATGCCTTATTTGATATTCTCTGTATAGTTCTGGTATTTTGTTCAAATTTGAAGCTCCAAATAACACAACCCTCATCCCAACTACGCCTTTGGATAATCGGGCTCAAACTGATGACTGCCACCACGTCACAGTGACCGCTTAGTTATATCCTTCCCCGTCAAAGAGAATTAACGAACCCTCAAACAAAGGGGCGAGGAACTCAAAGGCCACTATTATTGATTATCAAGGTCAAACTGATAGCTTGTGTTACTTTTCGCAGTATTATGGATAGTCAAATAATTGGAAACAAAAACAGGATTCAGTCTTATGGCACAAGCTGATGACAGCCCCGCAGCACCTGTGTCTGCGTTTCCAAGGGAACCCCTCTCTTTCAAGAGGATTCACGGATGTCAAACCCTAGTAAGGTTCTTCTCTTTGCATCGAATTAGACCACGTGATCCACTGCTTGTGTAATATGTGAAAGTACTGTGGCACTTGCTCTAACATTCTGGACGTGTCCAAGGAAAATCTTGGAGAAAGATTCGATGAATTCAGTGTTGCGTTTTCCAAGTACGCAATGACTTGGCTACTCCCTCTGTTTCAATATGACTACACACGCACCGAAATGAGTGAACTTGAACACTAAAATACGTCTATATACGTACATCCGAGTTTTGAAAAGGCTAAAGCATCTTATAATTTGGAGCGTAGAGAGTAGAACACAAGCAATTACCTTTATCTGCAGCTGCAGAAACTTGACGTACTGAACGGCATCCTCCAACATTGTGCTGATATCAACCTGGAAATAGAGCAGACTAAAGTGTTAAAAGGACTGTCCATTAGCCAATAACTGAATTACTAACCAACCAGTGAGAGCTTACTTTGGTTCCGTTGGGAATCAGCTGCTGCAGTACTCTCAGTTTCTCGTTGATCCTCTCTCTTCTCTTCTGTTGAGAAGCATCACAAATGCCATCAGAAAACATAAACATTCATAGTCCCCGATCAGATCAAGAGTAACATAACCATATACTAACCTTTGCATAAAGACTTTGCAAATTCTTTGAAGGCCGCTTGCAACCTCTGGAATTGTCATTCTCATTCGGAACACTGGATTTCTCAGATGTGACAATCGAATCTTCTTCCGAGCTGCAGCAGGACAAGGAGCACTGGTTGACAATGTCGGTGCTGGTCTCCTTATCGGTCAGGCTTGAACCCAGAGCCTCTGATGCCTAAGATGAATAACGTTAATGAATGTGAGAACATTCAGATGCTTTATTTCAATACACACTGCATAATTTTGCTTTCACAGTATAGTAGTCTTACCGAGGGAACCGTCCGGGATTTCTTGGTAGTCTTCTTAATCTGCTCATCCATGTGGTATTTCCTCTTGTGACCAGTAACAGCCTGATGCCTATGATCAATGCATAAGCCCATGCCAGCGTTCACCATGGGCGCTGCGGCATAGCTCTCGTCGTCAGGACGAAGGAACAAACTACTAGGCGCTTTGCTAGCTATGATGCAAGAACTGGCACTGCTGTTTGGAGAACAAAAGTTGGCACCAACATCACTGTTGCTCCAGAACATGGACTGCAGGTGAGCAATCATCTCAGACTCCTCGCTCCTTGCATCGATGGAGCTCCAAATGGATGCACACTTCGCCTCCATTCTATTGAACTTATGACTGAACCTTCTAGCGCAGCTTCTAAAACTCCTAAATTCTATTGAAAGGACTCTGGTGATGTCCTGTTGTGAGCACATAGCAGGTAGGGACATGTACATTTATACAACGTTTCAGAGAATCTTTTCAGATATATATTTGACTGAGGTTACACCCTACTCTTAATAAGAGAAGAATGACAACTAAGCAGGGTAGTAGTTTAAATCTTACGAGCAATGACCTAATACCCTCAAAATCTTCAACATCGAAGACTAGAAAGATCGCATTCGGAATCGTCTGCCCATTGAGCAATCGAAAGAGGCAATAATGCCATATTGTGCCCTCCAAGGAGCACCAAGAGAACAATAATGTTATAAACTCACGGTTTAATACAGGAGAATAGCAATAATAATGGTAATTGTATAATGCTATCAAGTGATTCATATGATCAGTAATAAAGTTGTGAATAGGCAAAAACAAAATATCAATTCTATAAACTGATTGGGAGATGGTCAGGAATAAGAAATTTTGGGGTGGAGATAGTCATGGGAGAGAAGTGCTCGCAGATCATAAATAAAATAGGGTAGATTAAAATATTTTTGCAACTGCATGTTCTTTCCTTTGTTGGAAGACTTTGCAATAGTTCCTTCAATGTGTAAGGGAATTTTGTTACATCACTTGGTACTCTTGCATGAAGGCTCCATTTTGGATTCACATTATGCAAGTATACTTCAACTCACATGTAGCTTATGTGGTAATGAGGAGAACAGAAACTTTAGAGAGATATGTATTAGCATTTTACATGGCAACCTTGCCAGTTGCCACTGCTGAAAACCACAATAGAAAACCTACATGTTGAATGAAAACTCTATATTAAATAAGTAAGATGAAGTCATGAAGTCCTTATTTCGTGTATTTGGACAGCTCAAGACGTGCTTAATTCCATATTGAGTTTGTAAACGCGGTTTCCGTAAGACATCAGCACTCTAGCTGGTGTTGATAAAGATGCAGAATAATTAGCAACTAGATTCAGAAATCAGAAGAGATTGCTTTGAATATGCACCTCCAAATGGGCCAAGTTCATTATTGCCTTCGCAACATACACGCTAGCTGTTCTTTGGTTTGGTACTACCAATTAAAAGGATCATACAGGATATTCTGAATACAATCATTTGTTGAACCAATTTCAACCAATTATGAATAACTTCGATGGGACTAGAAAAAGAATTGTACAATACATACCTTAGTTGAATAATTGAAAGGAGATCATGACTGCATAAGGAACTGGAAAACAGCAGAACAGTGCAACCTAGACTAATAGTTTTTTGTAAGCAAGGCTTGTAATGCAATACCTACTTGCTTGGCCTTAGTATAAGATGCACTCCGTAATGCGAGCAGAGCAGGAAGTGGACAAAACTATGCAAGTAAGATATTTTGGTACAGTGAAGTCATCCATTTTAATTGACAGAATATAATCTTATGTAATCAGGGTGTGTCCACAAACAATTACTCACTCGGTTCTTAAAAGATAAGATGTTCTAGATATTTCTCTTTTTTGAAACGGTGGAGAAGTTTTACCCTAATGTATTATTAAAAAGGACGTTGTCCAGATAATTAACAAAACACAGACAAAAAACCGTCACAACAAACACCACAACCACAATTGTAACACAATTGCTCACCCGACTGCCAAACAGTCGCTCACTTATTGAAACCACGAACTGACATGACATGTGGAACACAACACCAGATAGTAAATAATCATGGAAATTTCCTTTTGGCGCCAATCTTCTTTCTTGTCATCTCGAGAGACTTCAAAACCTTTCTAATTATAACCTTTAAATCCTTTCCTATTAAGATGCAGCCTATTTCCTTTTCACCAAAAAAAAAGATGGAGCCCGTTTCCAACTCATCAAGTCGCAAAACTCTTTTCCAAATAAAAAATGATTTCCTACCGGGAGGAGGCCGGAGGTGTTTTTTTAAAGAAGAAGAGTGCATGAGAGCACTGATGAGTACACGCTGGTGTTGCGAGCACGGGGGCTCGAACCCAGGTGGGCAGGCATGCATCAACCCATGCCTACCATCCCGGCTATGCCGTGGTTCTCAACTCTTTTCCAAATAGAGCCTCCGAGTTCTACATGTTGACTAGATTAAATCAACAACCTTATAAACTAGAAACATGTCTAGTGAATCTACAAAGAGACTAAAACATCTTATCTTTAAAAACAGATGGAGTAGAAACTATAGGAGTTATAAGTATTTTGAGTTGCAATCCATTTAGTTTTTAACAATTATACAAACAACGAAAGGAACAAAAGAAAATAAACTTGGGAGTCCCATTTGCAAAAGAAAATATGTTTATAGAACAGGTCTCTGCTGTGTCACCCTGCTAAAAAGATAAGAACAAGACAAAGTATGCCAAAATCTTTTCACAGAAGGGCAATAAAATCTCAAGATTTGACAAACAGGCTCAACACATCATTGCAGTTTCAGGATGCTGCATCCCATCTTTGCTGCTTCAGACCCGTAGGGAGGCAACATTCATTGTTATTACACATTACAAGTTCTTAACAATACTTTCTCTGATCATATAGAAAACAATATTTGTCAGATCAGTTTCATGCCAATAATGGCAGGACTCGTGATCAGACAGACAAAATTTTAGTACAACAAATTTCAGCTCAAGACAACAATTATGGTAGCAGAAACATTTGGATCACCTGTAAAAATACATTGGACATTTTGTTCCACAGATCCGCAGCAACAAATAAGTAGCAATTAGTTATCAGCTTAAGATTGGTATGGAGGGTACTGCAGCAGCCAAAAATAAGCATTAAAAACACAAGCTATAGAGACATCCCAAGCAGCATCAGAGCAAGTCTTCGAATACAAGATAATACTTCCAAGTTTGATCACAGTTGATCACATAGTCACTTCGACAACCACATGGCTCTCACCAAAACTTTAACAGGTTTACTAGCATAATACTCTGAACACAAAGCTAAAGCACATAAATTAAGCCTTCAATGATGGATCCATTGCACTGATGCAGACGAAGATCTCAGTCACAACAGCAAAACCAAAGAGTCTTCAACGGTACTGCAATGAAGAGAAACACAAGTTGTTGAGAGACTTTTCTGAGATAAAAGCTTCTGATTAGTAAATCACAAAAACATATGTTGTTTGACGCCTTGAAAGAAACATGTTTAGAAGGACGTGGGTGATAGAACAAAAAATATAGCATGTACAAATGTCCTGATCAAGGATTTATCAGACTGATTTGTTTCCAGGATAACCGCAAGAGTAGATTATACATGTCTCACAGTAAAAGAGAAACCTCAAAATCCTAAAGTTGAGCACTTCAAGTGAACCAGACCAAATGAATAAACTTGTTGAACAACTGTTCACGGAGCCTGATAAGTTGAGTATACCTTGATGAAACCAATGTCCTTGGCGTTGCTGCGGAAGCACTGCCTGCAGCACATGAGCCCGTACTTCCTGATCAGACCATGGGAGTTGCCACAGACCCGGCTGCAGAAAATGAACATGCTATTAAATTAAGAACAAACAAATGGGCAGCTCATAACAAACTACTTCAAACATAGTTTGAATTAACAGTATTATCTCTCAAGTAATGAAGTATGATACACATAAAGATTATGACAACAACAACTACAACAGAGAAATGTAAAAGGCAACTCATACTAGTATGGTGATATTCGGTGCAAATTTAATGCTCGATTTCATGTATAATAGACACTAGTATCTAGATCAAGCAACGCTCATACACTTGGCTGTGAACACTTGGCTGTGAACTCGTCATCATCAAAGTACATCTAGGAGATCAAGCATGGTATCCAGAAGAGATAGATATGATCAAGTACAAAAGCGTTTCAAGCATCGCCAGCAGACAGAATCAAAGTAGCATACAGAACACGATTTCGTAGCAAATCGCTGAATAAATTGCAACAAAATAACCAAACGATAACTGCATAGTGAACAGATATAGCACCAAGCGGAAGGAAGTATTACAATTGACACACCTAGTAAAAGATATAGCATCACAGGGAACCCACAGAGTAGTTTCATCATCAGAACCAACAGGGCGCTAATTGAATGTTTCTAATTTACTACAAGGACGCAAGGAGCGTACCAGACGCGGGATCCGGGGCCGTAGTTCTTGGGGTGGGAGTTCCACACGTTGGAGTGACCCATCGTCTTCTCCGGCTCTGGGAGCTTCCTTTCGGCTGGACGGCGGCGCGGCAGCTTCTGAACGATTTGAGGGGCGGCGGCGGCGCTAGGAGATGGGCAGCCTATATAGGTATCAGGGCGTGGAACCCTAACTCGGTGTCCCCGCCGTTCACCGTTGGGCTGGGCCTAAGTCAGCGAAGATCCGTTGGAGTTTTCACTTGTGTCCACAGGATGGTGAAGCCCATCTGTCTCCCTGGCCCATTCGATCCCTTGTGTGTTTCCTTTCTTAATTATTTTTTCTTGCTCTCTTCCAAATTGTTCTAGATGAATGATCGGCTGTTCCAGAAACAAGGGTAAGGCTCCCCAGGACAACATATTGTAAAATGAAATATTTCGAAACTAAAGTATTTCAACGCCAGGCAAAGAAACACTGCAGTTTTTCTCCTTTCTCATTTTTAGAAAAAGAGGGTCGGACCTCTTTATCGAAAACTTTAAAAAAAAAACTACACTTTTAGACAAGACTTCAATTTGTAAACCACATTATTTATTGGATCCAAACACATTAAATTATTTAATACTTCATTATTTTTAGAAACTGAAGTATTCTCTATATACTTCAAAAATACTTAGATACCAAACGGAGCCTAAACTGTGACTTGTTTGCATGGTTTCTTATTACAGGTAAAAAAAATTCAAATTCATTCTACATTGGAGTTTTCACTTGTTCATGCTTCTACATTCCTGTCTGTATTTGGATTTCTCCAAAATTTATGACATGGATATTCTTTGATGTTGTCCTATAATCGAAAAGGTGTAGAGAATTTTGTTTACTTAGATTCTACATGTTTCTCTACTTTTCTTCATGTGAGTTTCTGTTGTCTTAAAGGAAAACAAGTATTAGTGTAGTATATTCCATCTACTAAAAAAGAAATAAGATGCAAGTGCATGTAGCTAGGAACGAGAATCTCTCTTAACTCAATCGACGCCATGCGGAATCACACAGTGGAGAATACGATGCCACACGTGTGCACTCCCACCAAACTGATTGGCAATATGCCAACCGATGTCTACATTTTTCTTAGTGAGAGTTTCTCGCTGAGATCCGATGCCCACTCTACGGCCGCAACACGAAGGAAATGAGCGGTGCCCAAATATCCCAAACTGAATATTTGGTAAACTTTGGTACCTGTAGTTTTACACGGAAAAAAATTACGGAGAGAATGTTTCAAACTGCAGTTGGTTGACTGAACTGAAGGGATATAAACCTAGAGATGAAGCTACTCAAGCCATATTCATTTTGTCGTGTTAGGTCTCCAACCAGGAAATCGACAAGTGCCGTGCTAGGTGATTGCCTCTTTTCTCACATGCATGAAAAAGGCACAAGAAAAAGTCTCAAACTCTATTGACAAGTAGTAGCATCTTGAGTTGGAGTCGCACATCCATTTTTTTCTATGCCCACTACAAAGCTAGCTAGCCGTAAAATGAACCGTCACTAAGCTAGCTAGCCTTTATCATTCAGAACCTTATACCTTCCATTTTTTGTTTACCCACCAATCAACCAACCAAAGATGATGCATGTATGTGTTCCACTTTTCGGCTACTGCGTAACACTACTTTCAGCAATTGGATCATTTGTTATGGTTGGTACATGGTTGGTACGACCATAGATTATGAATCATGTGTTATCTAACCACGAGTCTCGAGTTAAAAGACCCGACCAACACAATATTAGTTTAATAAAAGTAGTTGTGGCATAGAGTGTGTTTGGTTAGACTTTTTTTTTCTTTTGATTTTGGCTTATAACCCATAAAAACAACTAAATAGTTGATTTTGACTTTTGGCTTTTGGCTTATACCATAGTCTAACATAAGTCAAAAGCCAAAAGACAAAAGCACATATTTAGATACTTTTTTGTCTTATAAGTCAAAGCCAAAAGCCAACTAAGGGCCAGTTCTTTTGCTGGCTTAAAAAATAAGTTGCCCCCTCCACAGCTTCTCTCATAAGCCGCCCAGCTTATTGCTGTGGGCTTCTAAAATAATTATCTCATTACTAATCTGGAAGCTGCAAGTAATAAGCTACTCGGCTTATGAAATAAGCTGGGGGAGGGGCAGCTTATGAAATAAGCCAGCAAAAGAACGGGGCCTTATTGGAGATGCTCTAAGGAAACTGAATGACCGGTTGATACATGCAATTCAGTATAAATTGCTTATAGCACTAGTTTCTACCGTATCGCCGACCTCCTACGGGCTATGTGCAATATTAGCAATGCTCGTGTTTTCGCACATGAGAATACAACTAGATAAAGTTAAATTAGAGGCCCTTGTTCAGTTGTTCTGCCGGCTAAGTTGGCAAATCAAGAAGCAGGTCTCAGTTTTCAGGAACGTTGCCGAGCACCTTCAGCCCAGCATCTTTCCCATCTGGAAGGAAATCGATCAATGGTGTAGCTCACAAGATAACAGATCAAAATAAAGATCCTCCGGGTCTGAACCTATAATTAGTTGCAGGAATTCAGCTCATAGGAATAGTTCTTGCCCGACTTTTGGCTGCTCTTTCAACTCTTCAACTGTAAGCCATCGTGCTACACTCTGTATACCACATTGTTGGACTCGGCCGATCTAATCTATCCGCTTGATAAGTCATTTCATGGCATGTATCTTTAACTATAGATGAATATGTCCAATGAAGCTGGTTGGAAGTGAGTTGTTAACTAAGTAGAGGAGGTGGGTCAATTATGCCGTTTGCGCGTGTGCAGTCTCCACTTAATTCTGTGCATCTCATGCACAAACAGTTGCTCTACTTCTAGTGTTCTGAGGATCTCAAATTCTCAAGCCCAACTTGCGCACCCCTGAAAGCGACAAACTAAAAAGGAAATTCGTTGCATCTGTATCTGAAGATCAGTTGGGAGAAGCAAGCCTATCGATCAAACTGGTGTGCTCAGGGGAGGATAAGTACTGACATGGATGTTGTCCCCCTGATTTTCGCACACAGTGATTGAGATGCCTAGAGTGCAGTGTATCGTGTGATATGCTGCCAAGTTTTATTCCCTTTAATTTGTGATGGTGATGCCCGGTTATTTTGACACTTGCCTAACACCTTTGTGTGCCCACTGTCCAATCCGGGGTCCGTAAGAGTTTGGAAGGATCTTCTTTTCTTTTCCTTGTGCACTTGCCAAGTGTGCGAACAATATCAGGACTACAAAATGCGGCTGTTGGTCAATAAATGGTTCAAGCTTGAACAAACCACATGGCGACACGCATACTTTCTGAATACTGTACATTTTTGCTTACATTGTCCTCAGCCCCGCACTAAATCCATGAGAACTACTTCACTATAAAATAAAGAATTACTCGTGCTTCATGTGCCATGTAAAAGACAAAACTTTTGTCTTGTTTCAAAAAAAACTGCATAATGAGATGGGTCCAGTGTGTAAGGACGGATGTCATCTCCTTTTCTAATGAGAGAATCAGTAACTAAGTGAGAGATAAGTCAGAGAAGCTACTGACTGATATAGTAACACTAACAGCAGGATCAAAGGAGACATGTCTTTCCTTTTTTAGGAAACAAACAAGACTCTGTTGTGAGTTTAATTAACCACCAACAGAAGTTACATTGTTTATAAGAGCATCTACACCGGGGGCCTCTAAAGGACCCCTAAAGGCCCTTTGGGGGGCCGGACACGAAAATTGCCCACCAGCGGCACCCCCAAATTCTCGCCCCGAGCGATTTTATGTCCGACACCCCTATAGGGCCTCTATACTTGGACGCCCTCCTGGGGGTGCCGGACATCGACTCGGGCATGGTCCTGAAAGCGCTGGCCCGCCCGTCATACACACGACGCGCCGCGCCCGTGTTAATGAAGGCGCGCAGGAGGCCGCTCTGCCGCGTTTAATGTCGAGGACTCGGCGGGCAGTCTCCCAGGAGATGGGACTGGACGGGAGGCACTGCGACGAGACGGCGGCGGCAGGCCTGCCGGCACGTGTCGCATTAACGCCGGCGACAGCGTGCACGGCAGTCCACGCAACGCATTTACGCCGGCGCGGATGCTCACGCACCGCCCCCTCCCCTGCCGCCCTTAAATCCCCTCTCCCACGGCGAACTCTCTCCCACACCGCCCTCTGTTCTCTCCGTCTCCCACACCCTCGGTCGTCCCCTTTCCGTCGACCTCTCCCTCTCCCATGGCGAACAACTGGGAGGTGCAGCAGCCGCAGCGCCGCAGCTACCGCCCGGTGAAGGACGAGCCGCGCTCGCCTCCGCGTCGTGGAGGCACCGGCATCGTCATCAGCGAACGCCGCGAACAACGGCGTTCGCCACCACGCGGACGGCTGTACCTGCGCCGCCCCAGGACGCGTCCACCTCCCGTGGAGACGATCCCTTACGGGTACGACGTGTCGCCCCCGCTGCGGAACGAGCACGACGGCGACGCGCCGGGGTTCCTGGCCGCCATCGCGGACTCGGTGACCACCATCGAGCGCGACAGCCCCGGCTACCTCGCCGCCATCGCGGACTCGGTGGCAACGGCGGTAGCCTCGTCCTCCTCCGGCGGCGCCTCCTGCAGCCGTGCACCGCGTTGCCATGACGGCGCGTCCACCAGCCTGGGCGGATCGGGCTCCTCCTCCGCCTACATCGTAATCGACGACGACGACGGCAGCGGCGATGACAGGGACATGGCGTGGCTGGAGGACTAGGCTAGGGTTTAAATTTGAATCGTTTAGTTTAATTTTAATCGTTTAAGTTTGAATCATTTGTGTTCATCGTTTGTGTTCATCGCCGGCGGTTCATGCGCCCGCAAGGTGTTCGACCGTTTGCTCGCGATTGGGGGTGGGACTTTGGGGAGTGCCGCTGTGGGCGGACTCTAAATGTTGACCGGACACATGTCCGGCACCCCCCAAAGGAGGCCCAATTGGGGGGTGCCGGACACCGATTTAGAGGCCCCCGGTGGAGATGCTCTAAGTTTGCTTATGAGAAAACTAAGGAGCTAATTGATCCAATTATAAGAAATATTATCGACAAAGAAAAATTGTAATGCCCCGACCCCGCAATTATACAATGATGCTATGTGTCGGTGGTCATGCTACATAATCGAAGGTTACTGGGTTACCACTCCCAGGCCGAGTAAACATCGGCAGGCGTGCCCGGCATGGATCATCGGCCACACAACCCTTCGATCATGCCATATCCAAAGCATAGCCCTCAATGTATAATAAAGAGATCAAGACACCGGAACATCTGGCACATAACAGACCCTACGACTCAAAGCAATATAGTTCAACTCTTATAATAGAGAAAGATAGCAAATATTACAATCAGAGGTCACCGACCCAACATTACAACATGCGGAAGCAAATTAAGTTGTTCTAAACAACAAGATCCAAATATGGCCTAAGAGGCCTACAGATAAACAGTTCCGTGCCAGCTGGTTCCGAGTTGCCCCAGGCTGCCACCCGGGAAAACCCCAGACTACTCGTCGACGTCAATGTAGAACCCACCTTCGCCTTCTGCGAAGTCTTCAACTGAAACCAAAAAATATCAACAAAGCAAAGCTGAGTACGACGTACTCGCAAGATTACTAGAGCTACTAGCTCGGATGATTGGCTTTCAAAGGTTTTATGGTTATTTTGCATAAAGCTAGTTTTCTCTTTAAATGACACGACACCAGGCAGCGACTAATCAGATTAGTTTTGAAAGGGGATAAGATAGTAAATCTCCAACTCCTTTGTTTCTCTTTCTACCACCAGCACACAATCTCATAAGGCACCTCCCCGAATCACCCTCGAGGAAATAAACCTTCATACTTAAGTTTTTCCAATTTTACAAAGAATTCAAGTTTTCTATGATCTCAGAATCCGATACCAAGTCGTCCATAATCGTGGACACGTCTTTTCGAAAAGATTAAACCCTGCAGGGGTGTACTATTTTTAACCACCAGTACCGTCCGGCTCATTGCCTGATCATTAGCTCTCTTCCGGGGAAAGCCGGCTGAGTGGGAGCGGTTACAACCTTTACCTTGCATGAGACTAACCCAAGGACCATCAGTGGCCGAAGGACAAGTTCAGTGCCTCCAACACCCTGCCCCGCGGCCACATCCTAAACACCACCATCCTCATCCCAGCCCTTGCCACCATCTCCACGCACGCGCAAATGGAAAGCTCAAACTAGAGGACCCTTGGCTGGCCCCTCACAAGTTAGTCAGTCGATAGAGAGCCCATACGCCCACCGATGGAAGCACGCTCAGTCTTGGCTCAAAGGCGAGAACTCGCACCTAGGCGGCATGAATGAGGCAAAACACCATCAACCCACGATGGCAACTCATCCAAGCCTTTTAAGCATCTTTATTAAGTACTACAAGTGTCCACCTCAACCGGACAAGAATCCATCACCATTTCCAACAATGAAATATCATACGACAACTAAGCATTGCACTAAGCATGGCTAAGCATTTATCTGAATAATAATAACTCAGGCCAACACACAATCCTATGGATATTAGGAAGGAAATAGGTAAGGGTAACAGGTACTTAATGCAACTAATAGGATACTCTAATCATAGAACAAGATTGACCTTTGAACCGAATGCAATATTCTGTGGAGAAAATAATTCTTTGAAAACAATAGGATCAGACATGCAAGAGAGGGGGGTTTACGCTTGCCTTGCGGTGGTGGCGGGAAATACGGATCGTCGAGGTATTGTGGTGGAACCTCGACACTGGGATCTATCGGTGCACATAATTAACAAAAGGAAACAATAAATAACAAGAATACAAGCAAGTGCAATGCACACACATGATGGCATGAGATTTTAATGCACTGAAATTAGCATAACATTGTTTAGCAATTTAAATGGGGAGCAGATATAAATATCTCAACCAGCTACACCATACCCCCATATTTAACTTAATGACATTACCAACTTCCACTTGTATGCAGTACCAAATTATGGTTCAAATATGCATGAAATTGATGTTAGTTGATAGGTATTATCTTTGTGATCATTTTGGTGCATTAAACTTAATTTTTGTATAAGTAAATCTTAAGCTAAGAATTTTCGAAGTGGGGTTCCAATTCTGCCATTTTAATAAAATACAATAAACAACTATTTAAATTACTTATTTGCACATAAATAGGATATAAACAGGTAGGGTTATTTATCCTGATCATTTTGATACCTTATTTGTAATTTTTGGAGCAATATTCAATTTGTTATGGATTTTACAAGTTTAAATTTTAATCTATCTAACTGTTTAATTTTTCAGAAAAATCGCCCGGGTCGTTTTTCACCGAGGGCAAGGCTACCCACGCTCACAGACACGCGGGCCCAGGGCCACGCTGGACTCCACGCGGGCGGACGAAACCCACGGCCTGGGTTGACCGAGCGGGCGCCACGACCTGCACGCGCGCGCGGCGAGGCCGCGACGCGGGCGTGCACTGATCCGACGGCAGGGGCCTCGCGCGGATGCGCCTCTGCTAGAACTCGACGCGCGCGGTGTCGGGGAACCCCATGGCGCAGGTACGGACCAAATGGTCGCCGGAAAATGCCCCGGCGCGGCGGCGACACGAAACGGCGGCGGCGAGCTACGGTCACGGCGGCGCGACTAGCTATGGCAAGATAGGGGAGGGATGAGGGTGTCTAGGAGGAGGGCGAGCTCACCCTTGACGCGTGGGTGGGCTCTACGTGGACGGGGGAGGTCGGAGACGGTGGCAATGGTGCGGCGGAGCTCCGGCCGGCCGGGAGGAAGATGAGCTTGGCGGCGTTGATTCTGGACCTCCCGCTTCGATTCCTTCTATGCGGAGGTTAAAGGGGACGAGGCGGTTCCAGTGCGCCACTCATCTCGGCTCGGGGAGGCTTCTAACGGCGGCGATCCGTCGGCGGCTCGCGGCCATGGCTAGGACTCGGTGGGGAGGAAAAATGGAGGGGGGGAGAGAGGTTGCAGCACGTCGTGGGAGGGGGAAAAGTGGTGGAGAGCAGAGGAGCCACGAGGTGGGGGGCCTCCTTATCCTCTCCTCGCCTCCACGGCGAGCGAAGGGGCACGGACGGGCGCCATGCTTCTCTTCCTGTGGCTACAGGAAGAAGATGGTGAGTTTGCGAAAAACACCCTGCCCAAAGTTTTTTTTCCTGTTTTGTTAAAATCCAGTAGCTTTTAGGGATTTATTTGAGGTACTTAAGCATTATTAAAAATTATGAAAAACTTCAAGGTGGTTCCCCAACCCATATAGAAGCACCAAATTTTTTGGTGTGGTAAAATAAAATGTTTTGAACATCAATTGTTCATAGTGCTTACATATGGCATTTTGGCTAAATTTCCATTAGTGAATTTTTATAGCCTTTTAAAAGCAAGTACAAAATATTAATTTTGAACTCTTGGAACTTCCTTGACAAATATGGAAGCTCCATATAATCTGGTTTTGTCAATCTCAAACACTTTCGATAAAATTTTAATTTGGGAGATTTCCATGTCCCGAGGTTTCAATCTTTTTTTTTCTTAATTAAGTTAAGCCTTTTATAAATGATGCATATGATGCTCATGATGTATGTTGAGTAAATTTAAAAGTGGGCATATTGTTCAAATTTCTACAGTACCAAAGTGGGGCTGTTACAAAAATCTAGCTAGCTTGTGAGCAATAAAGGAGACATGTCTAGCGCACATGTTCATGTATACACAAATATAAGCCGTCGTATCTAAAAAAACAATTACATGTAAGTCGCTTGCCACCCCAGAATATCTAGGCAGCCCCGTCGGGGTCACCAAGACCACTGTCCAATCTCGCCGGGAGAGGAGCCAAAGGACCAGCGGGAAGACAAGAGGCAAATGCCGCCCGATGCATGTCTTGCTCCAAGGCGATGCCTCCAAGGACGACAGACGATGTTGATGCGATGCCATCGTCGGATCCAAGACTGAATCGGGAATTTCTCCCGGAGCACCGACGGGAGAACACCACATGAATAGGACACCTCAAGGGAGGAGCACGACACCCCCATGCGCCAATGTACAAGGGATTTCGCCAAGCAAATCCTCTGTGACACATAGGAACAGGCCGACGTCACCACCTCTGCAGAAGCAGAGCACAGGGCCAAAAGCACCAGGCTCCATCCACACCGGCAGGATCGCGAGACGCAGTAGCGACAGGGGCAGCGACGCGAGGCAAGCAGCACCACGTAAGGACCCACGCACGGGCTCCGATGCACACGCGAACACTGTCGATATGCTGGCGCAGCCCCGAGCTGGGATCAACGGCCGGACCACCGTGTCACACCTGTTCCATCGCTAGACAATGTAACAGTGTGACATACGAGTTGTGGTTATGTCTAGCGGGCCTGAGGCCGTAGGAGGTGTGCGTGTGTCCAGTGGGCCAGAGGCCGTCGCGTGTGTGGTGCTGTTATAAACCACTCAACCTGAGCTGTATCGGTATCGGTATCGATGGAATAGAACTTGGAGCAGAAGCCTTCCTCATCCTCCATCTGATCCTCACCTCTTGCTTGCTCCTCTCACCCACTCCAATTCCCCGTCCGATCTCGATCCTCTCGATCGGGTCGTGACAATTGGTATCCAGAACCAGAAATTTTTCCCACTGTGTTGATCCGCTGCACCCACACTCCTTCGGCATTGATCTGTAAATCCGGGCGAAGGTGTGAGATCACCTCGGTGATTTCGCGCAAAATCCTGAGCACGGTCGGATCTGCTTGAGGCGGGCGCGACGGCACCACCGAAGCAGACCGCGCAGACGCAGCAAGTACTGGCGGCCATGGCGGAACAGGCAGGCGAGATGAAGGGGTTGCTGGAGTCCATCATCAAGCGCCTCGACTCGCAGATCACCACGGGCGACCAGCGCCATGCGGAGCAGCTCTCCTTCAACACCCAGATTTCTTTGGATCTCGCTGGGGTGCAGAAGCAGCTGGCGCTGACGCAGCATGACGTCGACGAGACTAGGAAGGCGCTGTCCGTGACGTCAGGGTCCGTGGCGTCGACGAGTACAGAGGTGCGCGAGCAACTCCACGCGCGGCTGACCAACGAGCGCGAACCACTGATGCCGCAGCCACCAGCCGCGCAGATGCTGCCGCAGCCACAACTTGTGCATCGGCAACCACCTATTCCACCGCACCAAAACCAGCATCTGCGCCGGGAGGAGCGCGGCGAAGAGCAAGGGTATGTGAAAACGCCGAAACATGATTTCCCACGATTTTCTGGTTCATTGCCGAGTCTCTGGTTGGATCGTTGTCGCACATATTTCGATCTGTACCATGTGCCACCCGGTCAGTGGTTTACCACGGCGTCTCTGTACATGGATGGCCATGCCGCTCTGTGGTTGCAGGCGTTCCGTCAGTCGGGCCGTGTTATCACATGGGAAGGGTTTTGTGCAGCGGCGATTGAGGAATTTGGTCCAGATGAGTTTGAAGCACAGATGCACAAGTTGCTGCAATTGCATCAGACATGCTCAGTCACGGAGTACAGACATCAATTTGAAACATACATGTATCATTTGTTAGCATTGGATCCGTCGCTGAACACAAAGTTTTTCGTTACTCGATTTCTGTTGGGTCCGAAGGATGAACTGCGAGCAGCAGTAAGAATTCAGGCACCGACCAGCATTACACGAGCTACCGTGTTTGCTAAAATACAAGAGGAGGAACTGGAGATTGTTCGTCCTCGTGGTCGTATCGCACCAGCAGGTAGACCACCACCTCTTCCAGCAGCACCAGCTCGTGTTCAGGTGTTGCCGCGAGCTGCACCGGATGATTTTGGCCGAGAGCGACAGCTGCGGGATTTTCGTCGGGCTAACAATTTGTGTTTCAAATGTGGTGATCGTTACTCTCGGGATCATCAGTGTAAGAAGCAAGGTGCTCAGCTCCTGACAATACAAGTTGGCGAGTTTGGCGAAGTGTTAACTGACGATGCAGTACGAGCACTGGAACTGATACAGGAGCCTGAACCGGAGGAGGCTGAGTGCTGTGCGTTGTCTGCTCATGCGACCAGTGGTACTGAATCTTCGGCGTGCATCAGACTGCGTGCGCAAGTGGGTAATCAGGTGATGCTGCTGCTGTTGGATTCTGGCAGTACACATAGTTTCCTTGATGCATCCTTTGTGTCTCGCATTGGAGTGCAGCAGCTGGACATTCCAGCAGTTTCAGTGAAGGTAGCTAATGGGCAACAGTTGGTGTGCAATACAATGGTGCCAGCACTAGAATGGGGCAGCCAATGGCATACATTCACATCCAACTGGCGAGTGATTCAATTGGGTGCTTATGATGGTGTACTGGGCATGGATTGGTTGGGTAAAAACAGTCCGATGCAGTGTGATTGGAAATTGAAAAATATTGCTTTTGCACACAATGGACAGCAAGTTAAATTGCAAGGAATCACTACTGCTCAACTGACACCACCAACAACTGCAACACTGCATATGTTGCAGGAGTGGGAAGAACACAACGAAATTTGGGCGATGGTTGTTATTCAGAACATACCACCAACTGACGGTTCATCAGAGTCTTCAGTAACACCTGAAATTCAAGTGGTGTTATCTGAATTTCGGGATGTGTTTGCGGAACCAACAGGATTACCACCATCTCGTCAGTACGATCACGCAATTACATTGGAGCACGGTGCCAAGCCGCCAAATGCAAAACCCTATCGTTATGCGCCACACCAGAAAGATGAAATTGGGCGTCAGGTTCGGGAAATGCTCAAAGCAGGGACAATAGTGCACAGTATGAGTCCATTCGCAGCTCCAGTTCTGCTTGTGAAGAAGAAGGACGGTAGCTGGCGATTTTACATTGATTTCCGTCGACTGAATCTCATAACAATTAAGAACAAGTTTCCTCTGCCAATTGTGGACGAGCTCCTCGATGAATTGGCCGGCGCAGCTTATTTTTCTAAGCTTGATCTTCGCGCTGGCTATCATCAGATTCGAATGAGGCCAGATGACGAAGAGAAGACCGCCTTCAAGACACATCACGGTCATTTTCATTTTCGAGTGATGCCATTCGGCTTGACGAACGCGCCAGCGACATTTCAGTGCTTGATGAACGCAATTTTCGCCGATGTTACACGTAAGTTTGTCATTGTCTTTTTGGATGATATACTTGTGTACAGTAAGACGTTGCAGGAGCACCGTGAGCATCTGCGAATGGTGCTCGCTCGTCTTCGTCAACACCAGCTGTTCGCAAAGGAATCCAAGTGCTCGTTCGCGCAAACTCGCATCGAGTACCTGGGACACGTGATCACGGCTGAGGGTGTGGCTACCGACCCAGCCAAGACTCAGGCTATGCATGCGTGGCCGACTCCAACCAATGCCACAGAGTTGCGAGGCATTCTGGGTTTCACAGGATATTATCGCAAGTTCGTACCTCGTTACGGTGTCATTGCCAAGCCCCTGACTCAGTTGTTGACAAAGAAGGGTTTCGTCTGGAATCCACAAGCGCAGGAGGCATTTGAGAACCTCAAGCAGGCTATGATTCAGACTCCAGTTCTCGCATTACCTAATTTCGATCGACAATTCTCAGTCGAGACCGATGCTTGCGACACCGGCATCGGCGCAGTCTTGATGCAGGATGGGCACCCTTTGGCGTATTTCAGCAAGGTGTTGGGTGTTCGTAATCAGAAGCTGTCCACGTACGAGAAGGAATTCTTGGCGGTTATGATGGCTATCGATCGCTGGCGATCGTACTTACAGCGGGGCCCGTTCACCATTGTCACTGACCACAAAAGTCTATGCAATTTGGGTGATCAACAATTGGACACGGAGCTCCAGCGGAAAGCCATGGCGAAATTGGTGGGGCTACAATTCAAGTTCCTGTATCGCAAGGGAGCTGACAACGGTGCAGCTGATGCGTTATCACGCGTGGGTCACTTGCTGTCTGTCCGTGCAATTTCTCTTTGTCAGTCGAACTGGGTACAGGTAGTGGTCAACTCATATGAAACTGATGCCGCGGCACAGGAATTGCTACAGCAACTGGCAGTTCATAGCCCCGATGAGAAGGGTTTTGCTTTACAACAAGGGTTGATCAGGTTCAAAGGTCACATTTGGATTGGTGCGAATTCGGCGCTGCGAACAAAGTTGATTAGCGCCCTGCATGACAGCGCTGTGGGTGGTCATTCTGGTGTTACTGTAACTTTTCAGCGTGTCAAGAAATTGTTTGCTTGGACAGGGCTACGAACAGCTGTTGAGGAGTATGTTCGTCAGTGTCAAGTCTGTCAGCAGTCCAAGCATGAAAACATCAAGATACCTGGGAAGTTGCAACCATTGCCGATACCTGCTGCACCTTGGCAAGATATTTCGCTGGATTTCATGGAAGGCTTGCCAGTATCGGAGGGTTTTGATGCTATACTAGTGGTAGTTGATCGTTTCACCAAGCTGTCACACTTCATACCTCTCCGACACCCGTTTACAGCGAGTCAAGTGGCAAAGGCTCTTTGGGATCATGTGATTAAGTTACACGGCGTTCCTCTGTCAATCGTGTCAGATCGGGATAGGATATTCACAAGTTCAGTATGGAGGGAGATGTTTGCAACTGCGGGTACCAAGTTGCTCTACTCTACGGCCTATCATCCACAAACGGATGGCCAGACGGAGAGAGTTAACCAATGTCTTGAGATGTACTTGCACAGTGCCATTCATGATTCTCCGAAGCAGTGGCGTCGTTGGTTGCCGACGGCGGAGTTTTGGTACAATTCCAGTCATCATGCGTCGTTGGGATGTTCGCCGTTTAAAGCCTTATATGGCAGGGAGCCTAATCTGGGAGGAATGTTACAGACAACAGCCGCTGAAGCAATGGCAAGTGAGATGGATTGGTTGGCTCATACGGAGGTGTTGCGTGCTCGCCTAACTCAAGCACAGACACGTTGCAAGAAGAAGGCCGACAAAAACAGAACCGAACGATCGTTCCAAGTGGGAGATCAAGTGTTGCTGAAGTTACAGCCGTATGCACAATCATCCGTTGCTAATCGCCCGTGTGCTAAGTTGGCATACAAATTCTTTGGTCCGTTTGTGATCGAGGAGAAGTTCGGAGCACTGGCATGCAAACTGACATTGCCCGCAGATAGTCGAATTCATCCAGTTTTTCATGTGTCACAGCTCAAGCCATTCACACCCAACTACTCTCCCGTGTTTGCGGATTTACCCAAGTTACCAGACCTGACAACAAGAGATACAGTTCCGGTGGCTATACTGGATCACCGAATGGTGAAACGAGGCAACGAAGCAGCGGTGCAGCTCAAGATTCAGTGGGATGCGATGCCAGCATCCACTGCTACCTGGGAGGACTACGACGTCCTTCGTCATCGATACCCGCAGGCTACCATCTGGGAAGGGGTCTCGTCTGAAGGAGAGGGCAATGTCACACCTGTTCCATCGCTAGACAATGTAACAATGTGACATACGAGTTGTGGTTATGTCCAGCGGGCCTGAGGCCGTAGGTGGTGTGCGTGTGTCCAGTGGGCCAGAGGCCGTCGCGTGTGTGGTGCTGTTATAAACCACTCAACCTGAGCTGTATCGGTATCGATGGAATAGAACTTGGAGCAGAAGCCTTCCTCATCCTCCATCTGATCCTCACCTCTTGCTTGCTCCTCTCACCCACTCCAATTCCCCGTCCGATCTCGATCCTCTCGATCGGGTCGTGACACACCGAGGCTGAGTGGCAGTAGTTCCCCTACGAGAGCCGCCCGCGCCGCGCCTTGTAGCCAGCTCTCCTCGCGCCGGGACAGGGTGGAGAGCAATGGACGCAGAGGGCAGGAGACAAGGGCGGAGCTCCAAAGAATGACTGGAGGGGGCGAGGCGAGGGAGACGCTTGTCCAAAGAACGACTATTGGACGCGGAAGTCTTTGAAGCTGTTAATCACCAACAACCAACAAAAGTTACATCATTTATAGGTTTTCTTACGATAAAACAAAGGGTCTAATCGACCCAATTATAAGAACTATTATCAACAACGCAAACTCTAGTCTCTACGGAGGGTTTGGTAGCTCGTAGCTTTTTTTGGAGCTCGCCGTGAGCAAAATACATGCCTTGAGCCGTGTTGGCATGCATGCCCTGAGCTCGCCATGGACGCATTTCTAAATACGTGTAGGTCTCAGTACAAGATCTATTCGCCTACGAGCACCAAAACGAAAATCTTACAACACAGGAGTTCTGTAACATGGCGAGTTGAAACTACTCCTTAAAAAGAAATTTAAAACGGACAACCGTGTGCGACAAATTTTAAAAATGCGTCAAAAAATTTGCACACATGAACACAAAATTAAAAGCTCACACTTAAGGAAAGTTTGAACTGATTGTCGGAATGGAACCATATCACTAATACGCAAATATTTCGTGTAGAACTTATTTTGAACGGAGCTAATGTTGTATTGATTAAGAGAGTAGGCGAAAGGGAGAGTGAGGGGAAGGAGAAGTCACCTAGGTGCCTTTGGTAGCCTCGACTCCCCTTGGCTTGAGGGTGGCAAAAAACTGCCCGTTTGGTTGTCTGGGCTCCCTCAAGCTGTTGCACAACACGGTTCTTAAAGCACCGTTGGGCCAGGCACGGGAGGAACGCCCGTATCGGCCGTTTCCAGCGAGCCACCCAAATCTGGCGGTGAGGAGATACAAAAGCTGCACGAGCGGGGACGAAGAGGAAGATGTCGCGACCTAAAGCTCGCAGCAACGAAAAGTGAAAAGGGGGCGGGAAGGATTTCCTAAACAAAAACTCTAATTGCAACGTTTGAACTCCTATCCTATAAAGATTCAGATGCATGGAGAATCGAGCTGATGATCATCACGATCATCCAAATTTAGAAGTCTTGAGATCACTTTCAACTATTTTATGTTGCTGCCAAATTCAACTCCGGATTGTACTTGGGATAACAAAAACTTACAGAACGAAATATATTCTTCAACAAATCAAATTATATACTTCTTGAATAAAGAGTTTGTGCTTGGAGCCTTGGACCGAACTGATTTTTTTCCATTAATGTACCAGAAATAAACCCCAAATCTACTGTATGAGAAATTAAGCAAAAACACACAAAACTAGATGACAGGAATCCTAGCTTAACAACGACAACATCTAAAGTATACAAAACAGCTATCAATGGTGTGAAGGGGCAACCAAATCAAGCTACTTAATTAAGGAGATATACAGAAGATGACATGGCTTACATCATGCAAGCATGGTTTGGGTTACATTAATGAGATCAAGAAATGCTATATTCATTTCGTCATGTTCTAAGATGTCCAAATCTGTGGAATTAAATAACGAGATAAGTTTGGAATTCCCCTAGAATCTGATAGCACTAGCTAGCTAGGGAGAATATCAATTCACATCACCAACTACTACATTAGCTCCCGTCGCCAAAGTAGTACAAGAATTACTATAATATCTTGCTTGATCATGACAAAGACAAGTTAATCACAGTGTCGAATCTTGAATTGTATATAAACCAATCATGGCACCATCTATATAGTTAATCTGATCAAGCCTATCAAAACATAGCAAAACAATTTCTGACTTCTTACCTTGCGTGGTAGCGAGCATCACAGTATGTCTAAATTCCGCCTGTAAGACAGCTGTGGTCGTTGGCCATTTGGGGCTCTATTAATAAAGCCGGGTGCTATGCTTTCGTTCCAAGAGAAGATAGCGGTAAGTACTCTTCTACACAATGAAGTTGAGGCACCCTTGGTCCATCTTACAGCTTCACAGGACATGGCAGAGCACGTCGACCCCGGGCACGACGTACTATACTGCACACCTTGACAGATCACTTTCAAGGCTAATTCCTGCAAGATCAACTTTGTTATCATAAATAGAGGAACTATATTATTAGGACATTACAGTCAAGACTAACTCTAAATTAACCTGAAATCATGAAGACAGATCAGTCTTAGCCAAGCTAAATAATACTTATACCAGTATCCGATATACAAAGATATCATTCTGAGTTTCTGACCGATAAACTTATCCGGCAAGAAGCATGACATGTTCTACACGAATATTAAGTAATGGCATGAGCTGTTTCAATCATTCTGTAGCCTTATTTTTTCATGCGAGGCTGATACGTTTGACTTAGCATGACACTAACATAGTCAATTATAATATTTTTCGGATCTGGACAACTGGTGTTGATAGTACTAACCGGTGCGCATGTGAATACGAGAGATCTAAACACACTGCATGTCGACTTGTCTGCTCAATGATTCTTGGGAAGGATTGATACACAAAAAAATTGAGGAACCTAGAGTGCTATGCCACCCCAGTAAGTACACCAACGGGAACCTCACAATATTATCAAGACAAAAAAACACAGACGCTGGACATAGAAATATTAGATAGTGTTAGTATGCATTAAGATGATTGCAGGAAATATTCTCATGAATGAACCCTAATACCATTGACATGAAAATCTACAGTGCTATTACAGTAAAATCGATCGGTGTCTTTACTTACTTTATCAACTGGACTACCTCTAGCAAGGCAACCAAGTGAATGGGTACATATAACGTCACAACTAGGGTAGTTCAACTGTGTAGAGATACCAGGGGACACGTAAGCTTTTGAAGTTGGGAGATAATATAATAGCTAGAGCTTCTTATCTCATCACGCCTATCTTTTTCTTGGCACTACATGGAAGAATCTTTCACACATCAAGATACATGGAACTCATTGGCCAAAGCGACTTGGATTTGTTTGGCATGCCTACAAATGGCCCCACCAGTTGCTGTGCTGTGAAGCTCATGGCAGCCAGGAGAGAATCTTAACTCTCCTCTTCCATCACCCCCCTCTCGCTGCCTCACTACATATCTATATCTATCTATCATACACGCCAAGCTGCTTAATTTGCTTGCTTCTCGGCTGAAGCAAAGCTCCTACCTGGTAAACTATAAAAGAGAGCTTATTTGGGGAGTTAGAGGGAATACCTTCCGTGCTCTCAATAGGTGATTTTGGCTGCTGGAAACCAGAACAGAGGTGAGCAAACTTCTTCTCATCTCTTGGTTTGTCTTGTTTCTTCTCCCATGGAACATCTGTAGCATGCTTCACAGTTCAGAGTATGCGGATCTTTGTGTTCTATCATCTGCTATGAAGATTTTCGGAAGGCCTAAAGGCATGTACCATCTGAAAGGGCATTTTTTTTAGGTCTTTCTTCATTTTGATACTCTGCCGCAGAAAGCATGCTTTACAGTTGTTGTCAGAATAGCAAATGGCACGGTCCTTCAAAGTGGAAAGTGATCAATGCCTGTAACTGCAACCATAAGATTTTGTTTTGTTAGTTCACCTAGTTGGAGAAGTATATGACTCTATTGATAGCATTACGAAGGTTTAGGTTGTTATAAGCTCACAACTGCAAGGCTTGATAGCACACAGAATGATGAAGAGTCATACTTAGATGATGTCTCAATCTCTTATAACACAATATTTGGAAATCAGTTTTATTTTATTTTTCCTGTTCTGTATCTCTTCAAGTTTGACGGCAATACAAGTTCAATTAAGAAAATAGTTGGTTTCTACAAAACAAGAATCCAAAAGTTCTCTTTAAACAGTGATGCTTACCCATAAGAACAAAAGCTCGAACAATTATGTTACCAATTCATGGAAAAGGCACTACGATAAAATTCAGTACTGAATGTATTTCCTACTACGGATTACGCAAGAAATTGCATGCAATACTCATCGTGATGTTCTCATGAAACAGATAGGAAATAAATACGCAAAATCGAGGCTTGCAACTAGCATTACCAAGAGATGGACAGGGAGCGGATGAAGATGGCTATCCTGGAGCAAGAACACACATTCAGACAACAGGTAAGGCAACACACACTCATGTATACACTATTCTACTGATATCTCCAATTTCGGGTAGAACATTGAAAACGCTTTCTGTTGGCAGCGATACTAACATAAAGATCAACCTGTCAAACTTTTCCCTAAACAGTTTCAAGTATGTGTATATAGCGCGCCAAATTGAGAAACTATGGAGCACATGCAAATTTAACACACAATTATTTTTCAATGCATCAACCAAGGCTAGTTTTATGGTACCTTTTACTAGTGCCATCCGGTGACCAGTATGAATTCATATCAACGTCTGAGATGAACTCATGGAGATTAGGCCCAACCGGCCCATTAAACCGACATTATGTTTTTTTAAGTAGCGAAACGGTAAAAAACATAGCTATGGAGCAAGGCAAACGTCTCCAGCCTGGCCGGTCTCGTTTTTCAGGCCGACTGTCTCTCCTTTGTTTTCTTCTTGGACCATCGCTTGGAAGCCTCCCAGCCTGGTTTTCAGCGGCAGCTGTTGTACACCAACGCCACCTACCAGCGCCCCCAGCTCCTTCACTTGCGATAGAATGTCAAGCAGTTCATCTAGCGCTAGGGGTAGCTCTTCCGTGCACACCATAGCAGTTCATCCAGCGCCATGGGCAACTCTCCCGTTAGAGGATAGGAAGGAGCAGAGGTGCGGCTTGTGGTCTCAGTCTCCGCCTCGACGTCCGAACCCCTCTGGCGAAATAGGGACTTCGTTTCCGTCAAGCTTGACCATATCATTCATGTCCGCGCCGGACAGGTCGCTCACGTTCCAGGTCAATCCGATCATCTCCTTCACACCATGTCTGCGAGAACCACCGGAGATCTATAATCCTAGCCATGTCGACATAGAGCCTTTAATCTCTCTTCTTCGTCCCCATCCCACTGTCGAACATCTGAGGGCATACCACTGTGCATGCCCATTCCTGCTCACCTCGGATACTATTGACCTCTCTTATCTCTCTCTGGTACATGTCGACATCATGTAATTACCTATACACTGCTTTTCCGCCTCCCAATCAGACGCGAGCTAGAGTGGCCATGTCGCCATGGAGGCACGGTGCTCGAGCCCCCGGCTATTTAAGGCCGGCCACCCTCTTGCTCCATTTCGAATCGACCATAACCTCCGTCGCGGGCAACTCGGCGTCAAGCCGTCGATACAGGCCATCGCAGACCCTCTTGTTTCTTCCTATTGCACCCTAGAGCTCGCAGACTCAAACCAAGGAAGGCTTGCCAGCGACCAGCGCAGAGGAGAGGGCTTGACGACCGGCCGGAGAGGCGGCCTATCGGCGGACATGGAAGTGGTGTCGTGGCCACACATGGGAAGGTGGAGGGGCGGGCGTGGAGCTTGCCCTGTCCGTCGAGAACAACTTCCTACACTCTACGTCATCAGCCTCTGACGGCACCAACGCCGCCGACGTGCTCAGCTTCGGACCAGAATACAAATTTTATCTTGGCTTGGCACCCATCTAGCGTTCTGGCCCGGCCCATCTATAGGAGGTCACGAATTAGGCACTAGTATGAATTATACTACTCCAGTTTTTAGCACTAGTATGAATTCGTCCGAGCCCTTGGATAGGCAGAAATAAACGACCGTAATTGATTTGAGGGTACCATAAAACACCTCTCAACCAATGATTAAGAGTTGCTCGACTAGTCACGAGTCTCTGACAAGTCACTCGATTAATCTATGAGCCAGTACTTAGCTTCCAAACAAAAAACTCGATTGTTCTTGAATATTAGGGATTAGTCATGATCATCAGTCAGTACAGGTGCACGGGTTTTAATATTAAAAACCATGTCCTGATCCAGTTCCGTTGTGACAAGTTGAACATGGATCCCGGGAACTGGAGGCGATGCCCGCTGTGCTTGTTTGCCTGAAAGAGACTGTCCTAGTGCCACTCGTGCCCAAAGTTTACTCTAAACTAGCCACTTTAGGTTGGTTTCCCCGACTGCGCAAACAAGGGAAAATGCTCAAGTGTGAATGTGACTGTCTAAGTAAACATATGTTGTAACGTGTTCTCTAGGCATCCAAGTATGTATTATAATGAATGAAACAAGTATAGTTATACATATAGGTGAGAAGAAACGTAGTAATACAAGAAAGTTGGTCAGAAAATTAAAAATAGTCACTAAGAAGCAGTACCGGCATCGATTCGTGCGCTAATGTCAGCTAATTCATAAATAGCTAGCCAAAATGTTGCAGGCACTCCTGGTTAAAGCCTTCCAGGCTTCTGGTCATTAGAATAGTTGGAACCTGTAGTGATAGCTAAAGCCTTGTTCATGGTATGTTTCGAATCGACAAATTCTTCTGCACGCTTCCAGGGTAGAGTTTCTGACCAATGTCTACATTGTTGAACCAGGTTCATGAGATGCACCGAGTTTACCATGTTCAGAAACAACTGATGCAGGAGATGCACACAGCCGGGGTGAGCCGAGCTCATGCTGGGACGAAGCCTAAACTTGACGTTTGGCGCAACGAGAAGGTTACCAGCTGCCAGCAATTCTACAGCTTCTCAAATAGCAGCACCCCTGCAGAAGAATGCAACCTGGACCTCACTCTAGCAACTGGGAACAGTAGCAGAAGGACCAACGGTGGAAGACAGAAGGGCAAGCAAGTAATGAAGTCCTCAGACTCGGACTCCGGAACAGCATTATCGTCAACATCGACAGAATCCGAGCTGGCTCAGTTCAAGGAGTTCGACACAACAGCGGTGAGATTTCAGAGTGAGATTAAGAGGTTTACCATTGTCGACGAGAAGAATCAGTCTCCTTGGCCAAACCAGCCTGCGAGGCTGAGGATGGCATGGTGAATGAATTACTAGGATTTGGAGTTGTAGATTACAGAGAGAGAAGAAGTGATGTTGTTACATGTACATCACAGAGCTAATTTGTTGCAGCAATTGACAATTGAAAGAGATGGTCGCCTAACATTCTCCATCTTTTGCAGGTGACTATGCATTAGATTTAGTTGTATCAGGGAGACCTCGAAACCAAGAACGAAATTGGTTCAGATTTTTAGCCAAGTTGGTAACCATGAATAGCGTGCCAAATTAATATTCATATATAAGAAGTATAATTATGCACAAGCAAGAAATCACCGAACTCGTCTATAATGAATTACCTCAGGAATATTCAATTCCGTGAATTACACGAGGAGTATTCATAGGCGTCGCCACTCAAAAATAAGACGCAGGAAACTGATTCATCACTGCGGTAAGTTGAGAACTAGAATATGTCCATGTAAAACCACTTGAAGCAATAGCAAATTATGAACAAGATCCATCGAAACTAAATCAATAGGCCATCAATTATTAGGCTATACCACTACGGTTTTGCCAGATAAATTTTCTTCACGGTCACAGAGCTGCATCAATCACATACCGGCAGCAGCAGAAATCAAGAGCGCATAATACGGGAGAGAAAACAGAGGGACGGGATGTAATGTGAGGAAGCTCACCGTTGCCAAGCACAGGTTTGACAGCTTGATTGCGTCATGGGAACCAGGGACGGAGCTGCCATAGAGGCGTAATCATCAATTAGTACTAATTAACGATAGTTGCCCGTGGCGATGGCGGCGGGGTGCGGTGCCGGTGAGCGATTGGTCGCTCTTGTCGGCGCATTTCTTTACCCGGAGAAAGGGTCCAGTGGATTCAGTCAATATTTTCTTCCGTGGGCTATTTTAGCTTGCGGGATGGCGTTGCTGCGCCGGCCCGTATCATTTTTTTCGTTTTGCATTTCCATTTTTTATTATTTTGTTTTCTGTTTTTTTTCATTTGTATTTTAAGATAATGAAAATTGGTTCAGATTTTAAAAAATGGTTCTAATTTTGAAAATGATTCATTTTCTAAAATAGTTCAATTTTTTTAAAATGTTAATTTTAAAAATGGTTTCAAATTTGAAGATGGTTCCAATATTAAAAATGGTTCATCTTTTCAAAATCTAAACAAAATT
This sequence comes from Poa annua, assembly GCA_026929855.1. NCBI lineage: Eukaryota > Viridiplantae > Streptophyta > Magnoliopsida > Poales > Poaceae > Poa > Poa annua. The sequence goes on from CM049434.1 coordinate 63,636,385, forward strand.
GAAAATGGTTCCAATTTTAAAAGTTTCAATTCTGAAAAGATTCATTTTTTTTCAGATTTTGAAAATGGTTCCATGTTTGAAAATGGTTCCAATTTTAAAAATGGTTTATTTTTAAAAATGTTTTGGATTTTGAAAATATTCATTTTTAAAAATGGTTCTAAATTTAGAAATGTTTCAGATATTGAAAAATATTATTTTTAGGAAATGGTTCCAAATTTGAAAAATGGTTCCAATTTTGAGAATAGGAAAAAATTAAAACATAAAACGAAAAAAAAGTAGAGAAGAAAAGAAAAAATGTCTGATGGTTCGGTCGCGCCTCCCCTTTAGGCGACGCACGCCTGTATCGTCGCCTGCGGGCGATGTATAGGATTTACCTCAGTGTGGGGTCATATTGTGAGACCAACTCTATTATATAATGTGGCCCAACATCTGTCGTTTTAATGTTATTTAAGGAAAATGTGAAGAAAATTTTGGAGGAAAGATGCATCCACAACCACAAGGACAAGCAGAGGTACTTTTCACTCGTCTGATCCGTACGGACGTTTGTTTGTACTTATTTGTTTCATTTTTTATTTTGTTCCCCACTTTTTACCTAAAATCCTACCCTTTACGTTTTCTCAGTTTTGCACAAATTCGCTCTTTGAAGACTCGAGGATGGCCAAGCGACCGTTTTCTATCAGGTTGACCGTTACTTGTCCTGACTGGTGGGTCTGCTAAAAATGCTGACATGTAGGGCCGGACTGGGACACCTTTTTAATTAAGGAATATAACTTATGGCCATACGTGGTCTTTCTCCCTTGGTCCTTCTAGAGAAAACCAAAGAAAACCCCAGCAAAACCCCAAACATAGAGCTAAAGGACGAGTATTCATCAATGCATAAAGGAGGGGCCGGGGATTCAAGGCGAAGAGGAGTTCCATCGCCCGTTGATGTCGAGAAGGGAGCACAAGCAGAGGAGACCTTGGCTGCTGGGGCCTTTCGCAGCAGGCAGGGCTGAAATCATTTCAAAAAATTCCACCGTGATCCTGCCATTGTGTGTAAATGTGCCATTTTTTCCTTTAGAGCTACCGAACTGTGGATTACAATTGGATTAATTTGACTTTCAGTATGGCAATGTATGTTCTTCTAAATTCCTTTTGTTATTGTTTTTAAAAACATGAAATGGAAAGAAGAGGATTGTCCTATGTGCCTCGACGAGTTGAATTCTACAATTACCAAGATGAAGTTGTAGCTAGTACCTTTGAGTTCCAGTGAATGTCATAAATTTGCCTTTCAGTTTGTGGGTTCTTAGTTTGTCCGCTTTTTAAATTAAATATAGATTGTGCCATGATGTTTCGAAGATCGTCTAGAGAATCTGGGAGTGGATGGATACTACGTATGCAAAGGGAGAGAAATACTACTTCAACGGAGAAAAGTGGTAAATGGAGTTAATACTATGTGTAAGGAGATAAGAAATAATTCAAGGTTAACCACATTCATAATTCTATTTTGGGACCGCGGTGGAGATTGCTCCGTGTAGCTGGAAAAGTGGGCAATGGAATTAAATACTACTAGAAACATACCCGCGCGTTGTGGTGGAAATCCTTTAATGTTTTTACTATGCAAATAAAGGATATAATACTACGGATATGCATTTTTTAAAAATAGTACAACATATCACAATTGTCGAAAGGTTATATTACTTGGCGTGATTTTTTGTATTTGATGATAAAAATAGGTGACATGGAAAATTAGATGTGAAAAGTAAATGATATGAATATGTTGCATGCAAGAAAATATTGGTTTTAATAAATTAGTGGGATAACATGGACATTTGGTTGGCTAAAAAAATGGACTAGACGTGCACGCGCGCTTCGCCGCGCCGGCTGTTGGGCGTTGGTGTATGCTTTGCAGTGACGTAGACGCATTGTATGTATACTGGGTGAACAAAGTAGCGTCAATCGTATTGTTGCACGAGCAGAAAACATCCAAATTTCAATGAAACTATGCCTTACTATTTTGCAGCTTAAACCATTTTCACCGAGAGCTGACCGCTACATAATCATAGTTCAGAAGTTCACGGGCTAACCTATTCAATACACCGTTTGATCTTTGAAACTTCCATCAGGGATTTTGTTCAAGATGTTCATTTGCCCTTGCCGGAGGTCCCGAATCTTGCCGGTTTTAACACTATCAAAACTCAAAAGTGGTAGAACTGAAAATATATATACACCGTACGCATCAAAACTACCTGACAGAAATTATCTACTATCAAACATGTGCAGCGGTGTTATCAGAAACTTGACTGGATAGACGATCGTACTAACCCTGGACACTCAGTAAGCTGCAACCATGATCAAGAGCTTCTGAGGAACATAAACCATATTTTTAACACTAAGAAAGCCACCAGAAAGATCTTCATATTGCCAACACTTGATTGCCAAGGAACCGAATACATCTAACACTATAGACAACACATGATTATTGTTTTCAGAAAAAAGAGCATGTCTTCCACCGGTAAGGTAGAAGGCGACAAATACCTACGTTGGAGAGGACACCGTCGCGTCGTGGGAGTGAGGTCGACATGGCCACAGCAGTTAATTGCAGTGCTGGATAACTCCATGTCAAAGTGGTGGTGCGCAAAGCGACATGTGCAACACCACCACTATGACATTATCAGCAGGGGTGACGTGGGTATACCTTCCGGGTACTCCCACTATGACGTATAATGAAGACGAGGCCCACCAGGTGGCCCAATAAAGACCAAGAAGCTGATAAGAAAATAACTTGAAGGACAAGATAAGTACTCCTAGTCGTAGTCTATTAAGACTCATGTAAACCCCGCTTTCTGCATATATAAAGACAGGGATGGGTAGACAAAAACACAAGCCAACAGATATCAGAGATAGCCAAGGCGACATCGCCATAGACAGATAGACAGAAGATAGCCGGGCAAAACCCGGCGAGACCACCATAGCCATCACGGCCACCATGTAATTATCATCAATATCAGATCAGACAAGCAGTAGTAGGTTTTTACCTCACAATAAGGGGCCGAAACTGGGTAAACTATTTGCTTGTCAGCCGTCCGGAACTACCAGCCGTCATACTTCTCTATCTATACAAAACCCAAGGTACCTAACCGAGTGATTTGTCGGGCTTACACCCCGTCAATTGGCGCCGTGTGTGGGAACAACAGCTTACGGTTGCGGCGGCCCCAACCTTCATCGACAACGACGGCGACTCGCCGTATCAGATCAACGCATGGGGGCTCGACAACAACATCGTCCACATATGCGGCTGTCCGATCCAACCGATTACAGCAACCAGTTTACAACAACAACGAAGCTACAATCTACACCACCAACACCGGCGGCGATTTGTCATACTGGATCGATACCAAAAGGCGATCTGAACCTCGGAAGAAAATTCAGCAGCTAACCAGTCGAGATCTTCTCGGCTGATCCGCTGCCCTGTGGCGTACGAGTTAGGTTGAGGCCCGGCAACGGAAGAAATTCAACGAACATATCATTATGGATCAGGCCTATCACTACTCGCACGAGGATCAAAGAAGAGAAAAGGAAGAGATTTGAGGAAATCGTGTCCGACTCGAAAGATACTGCTTCCAGCTAGAGCGAGGCTGGCGTACCTACGTGCAAGGAAATAAATCGATAGTAATTTTGGATCAAGCACTCACGTGGATCACGTCCATGTGCTGCACGGTTTCACAGATCAGGTAAAAAAAGAAAAGAAAAGAAAAAGCAGGAGCTAATCGGAACATCAGGTCCAAATAAGGCAGTCGCAGCCAACGTCTTGTCAGCTCCCGAATCAGCGGTCAACCAGGAGTCTCAATCCTGCCCGATGTGGATCGCGCAAGCATGCGGACGGGCAGTGATCTAATTTCTTATCCCCAGCATCATCAATTTCTCTCACATATTACTTGAGACTATTTAAATATTTTATTTCATACACTAATTGCCCTGTTTACATTAGGAATACAAATGCAAGGATAGTATAAAAGCCAGCAGCAGAGACGGAACGGGCACCGGCTTTAACCGCACGTACCCAATAAATTGACGACTCGAGCCAGCTACAGCGCACGGTGGGACGGCACTGTCGTTTTCATCGGCTGCTCGGCAATCTCTACACCAACGTAAAAGTAGGCGTACCTCCGACTCGGGGGCTGGCGACTCGACATCAATGAAGGGGATCGCAGGCAGAAAACAAAAAATTTCCTATCGGCGATAACCTTAAACTAGCCAGGATCTACACTATGCAGATATAGAAGTACGGCGGAGATCGGAATACATACCCTTGTAGACCGAAAAGCGGGGATTACGCTCCCGCACAAGCGTTGACGACGAAGACGACGTAGCCGACCTCTAGGTCGCGAAGAACTCGGCGCGACGAAGACGATGAAGATGACCTCGAGGTCGGGTGGAGGAAGTAGGCCTCCGAGTACCGCTAGCGCAGCACCTCGCAGGGTGTTACACACATACGGTGGAGACGACGGCCTCCGAAGCTCCAGTCCAGGACGAGCAGCGGAAGACTTGGACCGGAACACCAGCAGCGCGGCAGCGGGCTATGGTGGAGAGATCCCCTCATCCTCCTCGGCGCAACTCCGACAAAGGGAATCACGTTATCGAGAGAGAATTCGGGAATTAATTGGTTGAATTAAAAGGCCAGGGGTGCCCCTTCTTATATAGGCTCCCGGGGGGAGCCAACCTTGCCAGCCAGGCAATGTGGGACTATCCCACATGCCTGGTTCGGCCAAGATACAGCAGCCGGCCCTAGGTGGGCCCCATTTGGCCCACCTAGGCCGGCCCTCCCCCAATCCGAAGCCCTGGGGGGACTTTCCCCCCCTCATGGGCCTTCTTTCCACCAGAAGGCCCATTTAGGGAAATCAGCCTTTAAAAATTCGAAAATAAATATATAAAATCATATTTAAATATTAATTACACTAATTAATATCAAACATATTATATATAATTTATTCTAGCTCCGAAAACTATTTCGTCGCTGCCCGATCTCCATCGGACCATTCCTGGGACGTTCCCGATGATCTCTTTCCTTTCCGGTTGTCTTGTCGAAACCCCTTAAGTGTGTTACCCTAGCGGTTCGATATAATAACAGACATGATCGAGACTCCTCTCCGATCAATGATTAACTCGTAGGCCTGGACCCCATGAATTAACCCCTGTGATATAACGAATGACTTTCATCTATCAAACCTGGACGTCGAGTCTTAAACCTTTTGCCATAGCGATACTTAGCGTGTCTGAGCATCGTTCATAGATATCTCCATACCTAGCATGATCTCGTTACCGACAACACTATCTTCTACTCGTCTGTGATATTATGTCAGCTGGTGACCTAGTCACATGTTTGCAAACTCATTTGACATAATCTCACCGAGTGGGCCCTAGAGTATCTATCCGGCTATGCGGACTGACAAATCCCGCTCTTGACCCCTCGTCTCAACTATTCCTTTCTGATACCCAAAAGTATCACCGTTATTGTCACACTTTATAAGACATGACGTTTGGTGCGATCAAAGTATCTTCCAGGAATAACAATAAGAGTTGGTCTCACGGTCAAAGGCGTAATGACTACGTCCTACAAATTATGGGTAAGTCCATCACATCGTTCCACCTAACGATATGACTCCATTGCCGACAGACGCCATGTCTCATGATCGGAAAACCTCGATCATCAATCGCGCAATGAAACTAGTCTTAGCAGAGGCAACTAGGGACCTGGTTGTTTATCTACCACACGTGTATTAATGTTTCCGCTTAATACAGTTATAGCATGGTATAAAACATATAATGAACAATTGGAATATAACCAATAAACTATCTTTATTAAGTGCCTCTAGGGCATATTCCCTTCAGTCTCCCACTTGCACTAGAGTAACACTTAATCTAGTTTACAACTTGGTAAAAGCTCAACACCCATAGCATCTTGGTGCATGCTTGTCTCGTGGAAGAGGAATACAGTCAACAGATCTCACACATTGAGACCTATATGTGCTTTGCAACACTTCTATGTCACCTAGTTTGACATCATCCCGTATCTTACGATGACGGTGAAATATATCCTAGTGGATGGAGTGAGACTCGAACATTCGCGTAGCATGGGCCTTAAAAGTCTAAGAGATCTATTAAGGGGACCACATACGCTCGGAAAACTGCTCAGTCCAATCACACTTGCAACTTCTGAAGTTGGCATATATTTCTATACCTATGTAGATTATGCAACAGTGCATTCATATGCGACTTCGCAAACTAACCATGTCTTTCTTCAAAATAAAGGACATCTCCTATATGAGATTTCTAGTTGTATGGGCCAGTGTAATAACTTGCATCATCGTAACCTCTTTACGGCAAGTTGTCTTTCACTCTTTCCCTTTACCAGAAAACATATCTTCAGTTCTCACAGACACTGAAAAATATACTTAACGTTTGTTCATTGATCCACACAAGGATCACTCTAGAACCCGTTCTTCAACCAAGAACTTGGGTCACACTAAGTCGAGCTTTCAATCTGATAGCATCTATGTCTGATACATAGAGAATGTCGAACATCATTTGCTATCACTGAAAATGCCAAGATAAACTTAATATTTCACCTAGTCATACAAGTAAGAACCATTTTCTTCGCTTGTTCTATTCTGAAACACTTCAGAATCTTAACTTAGGAAATATTCCGACCTAATGTTATTAAGCCCCTTACGATCTATACAATTATAGATTGGATGCCTAATACTCCTAACTTCTTTCATAGAAAATTTAATCACTTAAATAATCCTTTACACTCTACTAGAGGATCTGTGCCATTCAATATGTCGTCACATACAAAATCATGAATGACACCTAGCTCCCACTCAAATATGCCTTCCGCATATAAGATCAAGGAAAGCTACTTAGCTCCCACTCAAATATGCCTTCCGCATATAAGATCAAGAAAAGCTACTTTGCTCCCACTCACTTCTTTGCAAATGCAAGTCTCTTCAACTATTTTGGACAACTCCAAAATCCTTTGATCACATTATCAAAGTGAAGATTCCAGCTCCGATATGCTTGCTTCAGCCCATGAATGGACAACTGAAGTTTGCATACATGTTTAGCATCCTCAGGATCACCAAACCATTATTGTACTGATTACAACTCTTTCTTAATGACACTATTAAGAAACATGGTTTCCTTATCCTTCTATCAATTTCTCATTCGAAATTATAGTAATTGCTAAACGACCCAGAATAGATTTAGGCTTCGCCACTTGAGACAAAATCTCGTTGTGGTCAACTTTTGAATCTGTCGGAACTGTTTCACGACAAATCGATCCTTATCAGTGTCTACTCTCTCATAAAATTCCATATTCTGTTAACATCCTAGATGCCATCAAGAAGATCTCCCAAGTCAATACCTGGTAATCGTACATGGATTTTATTTCGGATCATATATGACTCATAGCCATTTCTCGGACTTAGGTCTACCATTTCTTCTTCGTAGTTCGTAGGTCTGTCATATTCCATTAATATGACCTTCATAACAAGATTGTCGTAACACATAGTGTGGAACACAACCTCGTACGCGAGCTCAGAGCATCATGATCTTGTATCATCAGCTTCTTTCAAGCTGTGGAGCATGACACTGAAAACACTTTCAGTTGCGCCACTCTGATGTCTGGAGAGAAAGTTCATCAACTTTATCTTGCTCTACTTTCTTTCTCACTTATACCCTTGGACAAGAAACTATTTCTTTCGCAAGGTATATCCCGGCAACGATTTTGCCTATGTCGTGAGACATGTACCCAACTAACTCTTTAGGTACACTACAAAGATTAATCCATTTTAGGTTTGATCACATCAAAACACTAAATTGCTGAAACGACAATCTAGGCTAAAAGCCATGCCATCACTAATATGGTATTGTCTCCATGGATTCAAATGGTTTCCCTATTATCTAACGTGAGTGTTACGTTTCTACCATATGACTCTAATGATCACGATAATTCAGTAAGAGATTTATTTACCACACACTATCCGATAGGGTGCGATTACGACGTCCTAACATACCATAACACTATGGTGTTCCATGCGACGTAATTTGTGGAACTCTTCTCACAAGTCTTCCAATGACGTGCCAACATTATAACTCAAATCTTTATTTCCTCGATCTGTATCGCAGGAATTAGATTTTCTTGTTAAGTTTATTTCCTACTTCATTCTGAACTTGTTTGATCGAATCAAAATTTTCAGGCCAACATTCCCTGAGTGGATATTCATATATCTACTCGGAATATTCATGAAGTCTATGAAATAAAGACTTCCACTTCACGTTAAAGTACTTCATTGATTCACATACACCCATATGCACGATTCTCAACTAGTTATACTCAAAACGTTCAGCGAAGTTCACGAAATAAAGGTCTCCACTACCCGTCAATTACTTCATTGAACCACATACATCTATATGCATGACTATCAATAAGTTATATGCCCGTTTTCCGAAAACGGTGTCTTAGTTATCTTGCCATTGTCAAAAGATCAAATCTAAGGACTTGTAGATCCATCCGGTATGGAGCTAATTCATTGACTATAACATTGACATGAATTAAACGGTAGTGCCACACATATGTGGTGTCTTTATTAAGTTTGTATCCTTTGGCATTAATATTATGAATGTGGGAGCTTCTACCATCTAAATTCAAATCGGCATATGATCATTACTTCATAAATATAGGACAACGAATTTGTCACTAATATATATATGAACAATTGTCTCGCTAGAGGAGACACACTTATAACGATCATACTAACAGGCGATCATAAAGAATTTATTCAAATGGTAGATCTAGAGGGAGAGTGTCTATGGCCATCACAACAATTTGTCTGCCATTATCAACACGCAATGTCGCCTCATCCTTTCAAGCCACTCAAGCAGTAAACCTGGTTTTCATAAAACATGACTAGTATCAAAACTTAGTCACTACTGCGAGTACTTGCTTAGCTAAAACATTCATAACATGTATATCATATATACACCATCATCATTGATGACTTCCGGCGATCTGTTTCATCTTCTTGATACTTCCAACGTAATCAAGAACCATGAAGGTGAACGATTCCCCTTGCATGACATAGTCTATGACATAGCATTTGCACCTGGCAACGTCGTCTGTCATCCAGTGATCGAGCTGAGCGAGGCATCTCAATGTCATCAAGTATGACCAATGTCATCAAGTATGACTGCCACGTGCTCCTTCAATGTGTGTATTCTCTTCCATCTTGGTTGAGAAGACAATCAGTCAACGTACTGATAAACTTCATCAACCCAACTTTAGGGGTACCCCGAGTTTAGCGACCATCTCATATGTTCGCGATCTAATAACTCGTACCCACCGTTGGTTCTCTATGGCAGAGATCATAGCATACACTGGACTATGATGATATCATCCGCACAAAACCTAATAATCCAAATTATCTTTTGTTAGCGGAATCTTCGGGTTTATCTCCTAGCGGGTATTGTATCACAAAGAGCTAACGGTTTAAACAAGGAGTATCCTCAAGCTAAAGTATAAAACTATGAAGTTTGGACCCAACCTTTTAAGTTTCTCAATCGCAGGAATGCGCCTAATTTTAAAAGATGCTATTACAATGGTTAATATCTACAAAGGTTTGCAAAACAGACTTTGTTCATTATATTTTGAGTTCTAGTATTTAAAAAAATAACTATCCGAACTCCCACTCAAACGAACATCCCTCCTGGTCGTTTAAGCGATTACACGACCCCCATCCATTGCACAACCCCTCATCGTCAGAGCCGGCAACACAACTTCAAGGGTAGACAATTGTGAATCACAACAACTCTGTGACTCATGCTCGGCCTTTTGGCCTCCGTGTTCCGAGGCCATATCTGCATATGCTAGGCTCGCCACAATAACCTCCACGTAACGCTTGTGCAACATGGCTTACACCCACTGTATGCGAACGACGATATGTCTGACACCCGATCGTCACGGCCTGCCTCATAACGTAGAACTTTCTTGGTGGTGCTCGTTGGAGGAAGAACACTAGTGGTATTATGAAGGGATCATCTTATATATAACTACCGCCGCGTTACTAATATATATACTAATATATATAATCACACAATATAAGATGCACTCAAAACATCAAATGTAATGCGATGTGATATAGTCCATTGCGCCATGGTCTTCTTCGCGCCCGCAGTTCATAAACAATTTAATAAACCTACCTTGACCATATCACATTGCCCCTGCAAAATAAAGTTAGACGCTTCTACTTTATCTTTTGCATATTTTACGTGGCTTGGGGCTGTCGTAAATAGAACCGCTTCATACCTACGAACCTTATGACCACAACAACGATCCAATAATTGCATGTTTAAGCATCCCTTTCGGGCCCTCCATTGAAAATGCAAGACCAACTAAAGAGAGAGAGACAGACACCCGCCAGCCACAGATACGGTACAAGCCGTATGTCAGTAGTGGAACCAGTCTCGCGTAAGCGTACGCGTAAAGTCGGTCCGGGCCGCTTCATCAACTCGATGCCGCTGGAATCACAAGTGCACGCTAGAGGGTAGCAAATAACAGGAACGGTGCCCCCGTGCAGAACACGGGTTCTAACAGCGTACAGCTATATCTACGATAGATCGGATCTGATACCACTGAAGGGGATCGCAGGCAGAAAACAAAAAATTTCCTATCGGCGATAACCTTAAACTAGCCAGGATCTACACTATGCAGATATAGAAGTACGGCGGAGATCGGAATACATACCCTTGTAGACCGAAAAGCGGGGATTACGCTCCCGCACAAGCGTTGACGACGAAGACGACGTAGCCGACCTCTAGGTCGCGAAGAACTCGGCGCGACAAAGACGATGAAGATGACCTCGAGGTCGGGTGGAGGAAGTAGGCCTCCGAGTACCGCTAGCGCAGCACCTCGCAGGGTGTTACACACATACGGTGGAGACGACGGCCTCCGAAGCTCCAGTCCAGGACGAGCAGCGGAAGACTTGGACCGGAACACCAGCAGCGCGGCAGCGGGCTATGGTGGAGAGATCCCCTCATCCTCCTCGGCGCAACTCCGACAAAGGGAATCACGTTATCGAGAGAGAATTCGGGAATTAATTGGTTGAATTAAAAGGCCAGGGGTGCCCCTTCTTATATAGGCTCCCGGGGGGAGCCAACCTTGCCAGCCAGGCAATGTGGGACTATCCCACATGCCTGGTTCGGCCAAGATACAGCAGCCGGCCCTAGGTGGGCCCCATTTGGCCCACCTAGGCCGGCCCTCCCCCAATCCGAAGCCCTGGGGGGACTTTCCCCCCCTCATGGGCCTTCTTTCCACCAGAAGGCCATTTAGGGAAATCAGCCTTTAAAAATTCGAAAATAAATATATAAAATCATATTTAAATATTAATTACACTAATTAATATCAAACATATTATATATAATTTATTCTAGCTCCGAAAACTATTTCGTCGCTGCCCGATCTCCATCGGACCATTCCCGGGACGTTCCCGATGATCTCTTTCCTTTCCGGTTGTCTTGTCGAAACCCCTTAAGTGTGTTACCCTAGCGGTTCGATATAATAACAGACATGATCGAGACTCCTCTCCGATCAATGATTAACTCGTAGGCCTGGACCCCATGAATTAACCCCTGTGATATAACGAATGACTTTCATCTATCAAACCTGGACGTCGAGTCTTAAACCTTTTGCCATAGCGATACTTAGCGTGTCCGAGCATCGTTCATAGATATCTCCATACCTAGCATGATCTCGTTACCGACAACACTATCTTCTACTCGTCTGTGATATTATGTCAGCTGGTGACCTAGTCACATGTTTGCAAACTCATTTGACATAATCTCACCGAGTGGGCCCTAGAGTATCTATCCGGCTATGCGGACTGACAAATCCCGCTCTTGACCCCTCGTCTCAACTATTCCTTTCCGATACCCAAAAGTATCACCGTTATTGTCACACTTTATAAGACATGACGTTTGGTGCGATCAAAGTATCTTCCAGGAATAACAATAAGAGTTGGTCTCACGGTCAAAGGCGTAATGACTACGTCCTACAAATTATGGGTAAGTCCATCACATCGTTCCACCTAACGATATGACTCCATTGCCGACAGACGCCATGTCTCATGATCGGGAAACCTCGATCATCAATCGCGCAATGAAACTAGTCTTAGCAGAGTCAACTAGGGACATGGTTGTTTATCTACCACACGTGTATTAATGTTTCCGCTTAATACAGTTATAGCATGGTATAAAACATATAATGAACAATTGGAATATAACCAATAAACTATCTTTATTAAGTGCCTCTAGGGCATATTCCCTTCAATCAACAACAACAATTTTCTCGCTGCACCCGAGTCACACGACTACGCTGCCTTTTTCAACTCCGTCTCGCCGACTCGACAAGGCGGACTCGGGGGCTGGGCGTTGCAGTCGCCGTTTCGACTCCGCCTGGCCAAACGCTATGCCACTCCGCCATTTTCGACTCCGTTCGGCCGCGTCTACTACATCTCGCAGTATTACAATTTGTCACTCTTTTACTTCAAAATATTATATTTGCTTACACTAATTGGCCGGTAAGCCATTATGCAAAGTAATAGATATAACAATTGCGGCCAATACGGTCGTTTTATCTCTTGCAACAAATCAAATTATTCGTTCGCCGAAACCACGCGTCTATTGGGTGACCAACTGGATTTCTCAAAGTCGGGTTATAAAGCGCGTCGGATTTCTAAAGTCGGGATCTTGATAACTCGCGTCGGATTTTTCAAAGTCGAGTTCTCTTTAACTCGCAACGGAATTGTTTCTAAGTCTGGTTATTTATAACCTGCATCGGAATTTTTGAAGTCGGGTTCTTATCACCCGCGTCGGATTTCTCAAGGTCGGGTTATCTACAACTCGCGTCGGATTTTCAAAGTCGGGTTCTCTATAACCCGCATCGGATTTTTTAAAGTCGAGTTCTTTAAAACTCGCTTCGATTTTCTCAAACAGCCGCACCCAATGCCGCGTCGACTCCGTCCGCTGCCTCGACTATTTATTCCGCCGCATCGATTACTTATTCCGCCGCGCCGACTACCAGCTATCTACTAGCCGCTCCAGTCGCACTCGACGCTCGGGGGCTGCGGCCTAACAGTTCATTCAGCAAGTCACCCCAGTCGCGCTCGATGCTCGGGGGCTGCGTCGACTCCGATCCGCTGCATCTAGTCTATCCACTGCGTCACTCGCCGTGTCGACTCCATACAAAGACGAGTTGAGCATCTACTCAGTCGCTTCATACTTCAGCAATTTACTCCCATCGGGAGGGCACCTGCAACATTTTCAGCTGTGATTTCGAGCCTACGCTCAATTGCAAGCAATTAAACAAAGCCTCGGGGGCTGCTCCAATCGGGAGCGCTGTCGCACGCCCGATGACTTAAGATGACGATCAGCGTCAGTCGACGATGAAGCATGATAGGCGAATCAGGTTCACCCGAAGAACATGAAGACCGAGAATCTTAATTGCGTAGTCGAAATTCGATCGAGTAACTCCCGAACCATATTCAAGTATAAAAACAATAATTCCCGGAATGTTCCAGCTGAGACTGGTCCCCGATGTTGTGCGAAAAAGCGCAAAGGTAAGACCTGAATAAGGCCAGGTGGCCCGTACATGCTATATGGACCCGAAAATTTCCATGCCTGCAGGCATGATGCAAAATCCCGGCGGACGCGCCAAGGTTACTCTAAATATGATCGGGTTGTGACCAGTAAATCCAGACAGGCGTGAGTCGAACTTGAACGGTCTTACCGGGTTCGAGCCAAGGGACTCGAATCTGCGTAGGCTAGAAAGGTATTTCGCCCGAGTCGCGAATTCACTTGACCCCGATCCGTCGGTTGAATCAGGCCTACTATGCCATCCATCCCACATAATATGAAACGAGTATATATATCAAAGAATCTCGAGTCATGAAATCTCACATTATGTTCCTTAACAGCACGGGATGTACAAAAGAGCGCCCTGATAAGGCGAATTTTAGTAACTAACTTCGATACATCAATCTTTTTATTATATTTGTTCGCAGGATATGAGAACCAAGAAACAGAACATAAAAGCCATGGGATTAGAACAACTTGAGCCTATGCCCGACTGTGCGAGTCGCACATAGCCTCGGGGGCTACTCCCATCGGGAGCGCTGGCCGCGCACCCGATGAGATGGTCGCGCAACTGACGCACTCGGAGTATTACAAGGACAGAAGCACTCGAAGTACAACCAAGTCAGAAGCACTCGGCACAGTACCGATTGAAGATTCCAACCAACCATCACGCATAAGGAGGACCTGAGGATTTATGAAGTAATGAGTCCCTGTCCGACTCTTCGAGTCGACCAGGCACTCGGGGGCTACTGACGTGGGTATACCTTCCGGTACCCCTACTATGACGTATAATGAAGACGAGTCCCACCAGGTGGCCCAATGAAGACCAAGAAGCTGATAAGGAAATAACTTGAAGGACAAGATAAGTACTCCTAGTCGTAGTCTATTAGGACTCATGTAAACCCCCCCCCCCCCCCCCGGCTGCATATATAAAGACAGGGAGGGGTCGACAAAAACACAAGCTAACAGATATCAGAGATAGCCAAGGCGACATCGCCATATACAGATAGACATAAGATAGCCGGGCAAACCCCGACGAGACCACCATAGCCATCACTGCCACCATGTAATCATCATCAATACCAGATCAGACAAGCAGGAGTAGGTCTTTACGTCACAATGAGGGGCCGAAGCTGGGTAAACTCTTTGCTTGTCAGCCGTCCGGAACCACCAGCCGCCATACTTCTCTCTCTATACAAAACCCAAGGTACCTAACCGAGTGATTTGCCGGGCCTACACCCCGTCAAGGAGTCATGGCGAGGAGCAATCTCAAAAGCTGGCCAGTCATGGCAATTATCACCTTGAGATACACCATCGTCTGTATACTACCTAATTCATTTAGTATAACTCCAATCAATAACTTCTCAGAAAAATATTACATGATTAAATTTCCCCATTACGATTAAAACTTAAAAGAGAGGAATAAATAAGTGCTCATTTTTCCATGCTTGTTTGAGGAGAGAATCAGATTCTTGTATAGGTAAAACATGAAGATACATACCAGAAATGACATCTATAAAGATGGATTATAATTGATTTGGCCATGTTTGTTTCAGTATAAATTAAATGAGGCTTTTATGCTACCCTCAAATAAACCACAACCGTTTATTTTCGTTGATCTAACGGCTAAAAACGTTTGTGCTAAAAAGTGTGACTAGTAGTTTTCGTACTAGTGGAAAATCAGCTCGTCGCCCATATGGGCATTGACCCAATAGGGTAGAACGGTACTGGCCCAAGTAAAAAAATCATAATTTCTTAGCCCAAGACGATATATTGGTGTCTGGCCACGAAATTTCAGAATCTCCATCCCAGCCTAGGTGAACCAAATCCCCAATTTGGATGAAATGGAAAGTCGGGAGGAAACCCTACATCGTCCATGCGTCCAACGAATAAGCACAAGTACTCGTTGAGCTCGTTTTTTATATAAAAGTCTGAACCAACATTTAATATTTCAGGAGAATTATAATAACCCGAATGCCCAATTAGTACTATGTATCCATCACTTAGTAATACATCACTTCGCGTATTACTAGATTTCGTTCTTTCTTTCAAGGTCCTGTAACGAGGTCAGTTCATGGTTATAATGACGGTCATCATTTTGAGAAATTGACGTGCTGAGTTCAGTATTTTTTCTGATGAAGGGATTTCTTATTTAAAAATTAAGCATTGCACCCGGCCTCAGTGTAAAATGCACACAACCGCAATCAAATTGAATGAAAATAAAATAAATGTAGCAACCCCCCGCGTCGCCCTCCTCCTGGCGGCACGGGGAAACCCTAGCCACCGGCCGCTAGGTCTCCCGCCCCTGCCTCCCCGCTCCGCCGCCGCCGGCAAAAGGCCGTGGCGCGCCCCACGGAAGGTGGCGGCAGGGCGTTCTCTTCCCCCTTCCTCGCGTCTGGGAAGATGCAAGGCTGCTCGGCTGGAGGTCGAGCGCAGCTTTGGTGGCTGCCGGTGACGGCGCCTTGGAGGTGGTCGAGCGGTGGAGGTGGTCGTCAGTGCAAGGAGAGGCCTCGCCACATCTTCCAACCGTGCACATGCCTACATAAAGATGCCTCGATATCCCACCCGTTGTATGGACCATGAACGGAGAGTACTTGTGTACCTGTAGAGTACCTGCAAACGACAAAAATCTTTATTATTGAAAAGCTTGTCATTTCTGCACAACCAAAGCAACTATATAACGATTATTGCTCCCACCCTAATAACAGTTCTTAACTTCTTATCTATCACATGCAACCATTTGGCAGATACATTTTCAACAGACTTGGGCAACATATATCTCGCTGTGAAAGTCAAGCAACAATGCAAAAGTAGTTGGCATTACTTAAGTCTGGATATTGTTTCTGCAATTCTGCTTGTAGCGAGACCAACAAACTAGAAATCGGAAAACACATACCTGCCAATTGCCTACTCATGCAGGTGGCAACTTCATTAGGAACTAAGTAGCTAGTAGCTAGACCTAACACCTATTTCAACACTATAAATCGGAAAACACAAACCAGACTTGAGACTACAAGCCGGTTATAGCTCTGCACGCAGCCCACGCATGAATTTCTGCTTCTGCAGATAAATGCATCTATCTAAACCGTTCCCGATAATGCACAAGAAAGGAACTCCTTTGCTTTCAATGCCAGTCTGACTTCTTTGGTTTCTCGTCCTGGGGCTTATAAAAAAATTCTCTTGAAGATGTCTGAATTGCGAAGCTTTTCTCTAGACTCATGTGCTGAAGGTATTCTTGAGTTGCCCCCTAACAGATGCATATCATTTAAGTTTAGATGAACAAAGATATCATGGATTTGTAATATACACTTCTTTGAACCATACCGTTCCGAGAGATTCCCTCGTATTGAGCATCCTTTTCTTTTAAATTGGTGGGAAAGAGAATCTTCTGTACTTTTTCGATGAATTTGAATCTCTCAATATCACCACTCCTGATGCGTGCTTCTAGCTGCAAGGGAAGATAGCATACCAAATGAATCCAACTTCTTAACATGAAGCCGCTCGCTTGCTGACCTGAACATGTACAATGCAGATAAAGATGCTAGCAATAGGCAACCAGCTATCGTCTAGCTATCGTCTAGGGACAGGGACAAGTTCGTTCTAAAAAATAGCAGTGAGCAGGCACCTTGAGTTTAATTTCTAATGCACCAGTCAGAAATTTGTAAAGTGTCGAATAGACAATATATAGTACTCACAAGAGCGATACAAAAAATTGATCCATGGTACAACACAGGTCTATAAAAACCAATTGAATTGATACATGTCACAGTTGCAGGCTGATCTAGACAGGAAGTATGGTGGTTCACATATGTGAACTTGTCATGCTCATGTTCATAATATAGCCTATATGTATGAGCAGGCATATGCAGCTTGCGTGAGTATTAGTTAATGTGTATGAAACAACTGAGAACAAATTAAATCGGGTCCTTTGAATCCATAAGATTAGTTGGGTACTAATCTGAAGGCAACCTACCATTGTAGATGCCCAATTCCTTAATTACTCAGAGGATTATTTACACTGAGCAAGAATTCGATCCCAAAATATGCTGACATTTCATGAAGAATACATGTTATATCTACTTCTGAATTACACGGACATGCCATTTTACCTTGTCTGATGGAAATAGCAAACAGCTGACGCGGCAGGGGTCGTGCTCTGTCGATTGCAGCCGAGTTCAAGAAGTAGGGTGCAGGCGGCGTCAGCGTCCAAGGCGAGGAAGGAATTTCCAGGTACAGGGAGCGGGCGTCGGCGTCGCAGGCAATGTGCGGTTTCGGGATCGGTGGTGACGGGCCTCGTTGGATGCGACCTCCCGTGTGGAGGTGGCAGCAGCACGATCGCTCGTCGTTCCCTTCCGCCCTAGATGGGGACGTGGCGTCGTCGACGGATGCGACCCAGCCACAGTCCATGGAGGCGGCGGAGGCGGCGTGCAGGCAGAATTGGAGACAGGACATGGGGGTGGATGCGGCGCGAGTTGGGATGGGGCGTCGGCGCAAATTTGGGGGGTGGAGGCAGACGACGAATGTGACATCGGCTCGGCGGCGACTCCCTCACACGGAAAGAGGAAAAGAGGGTGGCGGCGGCGCAAGGGCAGGGTCAAGCCGGCTGGAAGCGGTCGACCAATGGTGTCTTGTACGTTGACAGGCGCCTCTTATTAGTTTTTCCACAAAATTATAACTACGTGGGCTTTTTGGGCCTAATTAATCTCGTCCGTCAGATTAAACCATACTACTCATATTTTAGGAGTAGTAAAAGGTACCGTAAAAGTTGCCAAATTAAATACTTGTACATATAAACATGATTAAAATACAGAACATAACCTGCCATGTATACAGATGAATCATAATGATCTTATAAACAAAAGGAGACTATGTATATTCTTTGCTACATTTGCACACTAGTGCAGAACAGGCTAGTAGTCCCGGGCCGTAAGGGCTCGTTGTCCCGGTCGCGCGCCCGGGACAACGTGTTCGGAACAAAAGGGGATGGCCTTTTGTCCCGGGCACGCCACGACCCGGGACAACATGCGGATCCACGTGGCCGCGGGAGCGAGCGTCTGCCCGGGTACCATTTTTCCCGGTTGGTAATACGAACCGGGACTATATATTTTTTGTTTTTGTTTTTTTTGTTTCCTGTTTTCTGTTTCTTTTCCTATTTCATTTCCTGCTTTCTGTTTTTCTTTTTCTTTTGTGTTTTCTGTTTTACCCTTTCTTTTGTGTTTTGTTGTCGATATTCCTATTTCATCTCAAACAAGTTTCGTAAACATATTATACGCTACTATATGGTACTTGGTATATAGAAACATTATCATTATTACATGGAGTACTCCGAATCTAATATTTGCAACCGGCCGGGGAGATCATTAGATCGATGACATAGAGGCACTAGACCCTACTTTCGAGCTGCTTTAGTACTGCAGTCGGCCTTCCTCTTTGGAGCCGCTTGAGTACTGCATTCCGCCCCCCTCTGAAGCACATAGTCCATCAGAAAGCCTGACACCTCCTCCGCAATTGGGAGTAAGCGGTCCTTTGCATCTAGCCGGTTCCGGATGTTTTCAAACTGTAAAGAAGAGATCAACAACATTAATATATCAATCATTATAAAAATAATTCCATTTGAAAAGTGAACAAAATTGAAAAAACAAAGTTTGAATATATTCTTTACGTACGCGTTGCCATTCTGCCCGCCGCTCATTGATGTGTGAACGAATGAACTCGCAGATATAGAATCCACATAAATTAGTTCCATGTTGCTGCTTCGCACACTTTAAGAGAGAATATGATAGGATTCAATTAAATAATAATAGAAGGTATTAAAAATGGTATTGGGAATTAGAATTAAAGAATTAAAGAGATGCGCGGACGAGATGCGCGGACCTAGATATGACTGCTTACCTCTTCTAGTTTAAAAGTTAGATCCTTACATACACCCTTGTGGAATCCGGTGAACTTGTCCCAAACCCTACACGGAATAGAAAATGATTAAATAAGTTATTAATTTCCCTATATTAGAACGGAACAGGCCGACTACGGTAATGATTGAAATTACCTCTGAAGCATTAGTTGCAAGTCGATTAACTTCTCAAGCGGTTTGCTTAATGGGTCGTATATGCATACTTTTACCCGTTCAACCTGAATCTCAAGCAGTATCCAGTGATATCTGCGCATGTTTATATACGTTAATAACTCATCAATTACACTTAATATCGAGTAAGCAAATTAGTGAATATGTACAAGACAGTAAATAACTCACTCGAAGTTGTAAGGAAATAGTATGTAGGTTTTGTAATATTGCGGCATTAAGTATGAGAGCAAAAGCTCCTCCGTATTCTCTGGTTAATTTAATATACCATAATGGTGAACTCGATTTGGGT
Source organism: Poa annua (assembly GCA_026929855.1). Lineage (NCBI taxonomy): Eukaryota > Viridiplantae > Streptophyta > Magnoliopsida > Poales > Poaceae > Poa > Poa annua. The sequence continues at coordinate 63,656,424 of CM049434.1, forward strand.
CAACGAACCCAACGTTATTATCAGCTCCAAGCTTCCGAGATTCTATAATCTTCAATCTGCATAATAACATAGTAGAAAAGGATAATTACATGCAATGAAAAACAAGCTAAGCTAGAGAATTAATGACAGGTATAATTTAATCACTTACAGCCAATAGGCGCACTGATGATAGATTTGTCGAGGGCGTCAAAATTGAATAACTGGAATAATTCTGGGAGCTCAATATGAAGCTCATCATCACCTGGGCCATAATGAGACTTTTGAATTTTCGCATAGATATAGTCTCCTTCATTGTGGGTCGTGCAAGACATGTACCAGTCATGTAATTGGTGCATTCTTGCTGGTAGGGCGCGCAGCTGAGAAGGGTCGATCAGAGGCTGCCCTCTAACATATTGCCGCGCCATTTCAGCAAACTCGACAGTTTCGCCCGATTGTAAGGCGCGAAGGTATGAAACAGACATACCTAATTCTCTAGCTTGCTTCTCAATTTCTGTCTCCTCTACACCACTGGGCAACACTCTGAGCGCGGTGACCGATTGTACCGCCTGCATTCCGAGCTGGGGAACGTCTCTATTCTTGTTTGCACCCGCAGCCCGTTTTCGTTCTTCACTCACTCTTCTAGATGTACGCACCAGAACGCGTACATAGTTATCGTCCATATTCATCTGATACTGCGATGGCTGCGTAAGAAATTCATAGGCCCACTGTATCGCTTCCGGAGAATATACCGGCTTTGGCGGAGACTTCTTTCGTGCCAAGGATAACTTGGTAGGAGGCGGCAGAGGAGGCGGCGGTGTCATCTTCCTCGCTTTCTTCCCCGTACTGCTCTTCTGATTACTACTAGTCGACACAGCGTTGGACTTCTGCTTCTTTTGCGGAGGCGGCGGCGTCGGCTGACGCGGCGGCGGCGGAGATGGAGATGGACTGGCGCCTTGGTCGTCGTTGTCATTGTCAGGGAGGTCTGGACTGGCATGTGGACTGGGAGGGCGATTGCTTCTCGGAGAAGGTTGCTTTTGCAACAAGTGTGGGAACACGATGTATTCCTTTTTCCATAAGCAGGTAGTCCTGCAGGCATATCTCGATTCATCCTCGCCTTCACCCGTAGGGAAGTCCAGCTTTATTCCCTCATATCCCTTAATAACCTCATCAACCCCGACAACAGCATAGCCATCTGGAATTGGGCGGCAATGGTAAGTTCCATCTGGTATAGGCGGTATGGCAAAACCTTCCGCCACCTTCACGGTTATGTTCAAGCATGGCACATGTAGCTCGCACAGTTCCTGCTGCACGATACAATCCAGGGGGTGATGAGGTCCCATGGTATCACCGTGGCGAACGAGCTCCATGGAAGACACGCTGCTTCTTCGCATAGATTTTGGATCAGGAGAAGGATCTTCATGCGTCACGGATTCGCAGGAATTCCGTGGACGCTGTTTCGCTGCCTTGAGCGCTGCTATCTCCTTCTCAACTTCTGCTAATTTATCTTCTGGCCTCTGCACCCGGTCTTCCCGCTCTTTCTTCTTTCTCGCTCGGCTTCTGTAAGTGCTAGCATCAGCAGGAAACCCAATCTTCCACGGAACGGAGCCGACGGTTCCTCGTGTTCGTCCACTGTGTTCATCATTCCCAAGGGCTCGCGATAGCTCGTCCTTCTCTCTGTCAGGCTAGAACGTGCCTGCCTCCACCTCCTTCCATACATCTCTGAGTGCTTTGATAGGGTCAGGTCCGTGCTCCTTGGTAAAAATACATCGCCCTGTTTCAGGGTGTAACTTTCCACCATGCCCATAGAACCAAGCCTTAAGCCGTTCTGGCCAATCCATTGTCTCGAGCTCTATATTTTTAGCCAGTAACTCATCCTCCATTTTCTCCCACTTAGGCATGGCCGTCAGGTAGCCACCTGACCCCATGTTATGGTGATATTTCTTGTTTGCTGCATTTTTCTTATTTCTCTATGACAATTTCTTAGCTTCAGCCGATAGCTTGTACGCCTTAAATACGGGCCACTCATCTTTTATGTTTTCATAGATTCCGACGAATTCTGGAGTCGTAGCTGCAGTTACGAACTTGTTTAGCCTTTTCTTCTAGCTGCGGAACAGTTCTCCCATCTCCATAAGAGTCCAGGTCATGCATCGTTTCTCTATAACCGGGTCATTTTCATCCTCCTCTTCCGGTAAAGTGAAATTCTTAAGGAGCTCGGTCCAAAGGCGATGTTTGTCTTCAACGTGGACATAAATAACCCCCTCTCTTGGCACCTTTGGCTTATTCCATTCGTGAGCCGTGATGGAGATTCTGTCCCGAACAATGGCTCCGCACTGAGACGAACACCGGAGGGCATATATATATATATATATATATACCTCGGCGGACGACTTTCCAACACCAGAGTCGTCATGTGCTCTCCGCAGAGCTGCATCGTCGGAGACGTCTATTTCGTCGGAAGGCCCCTCCAATCCATCACCGGACTCGTTCAGGAACTGTGTGGTGAAATCGTCTGAGTCGTCCTCCTGTCCCTCTACATGACCTACGCGGATGATGTTGTACATGTCCTCTTCTTGTTCATGGTCTCTACCGGGCTCCATAGTTTCTGCAAGTTATTAAGACAAATTCACATCTTCATTTCTATTTGCATCTCGATTGAAGTATCATATTATTAACCATGAAGGTGGCGGAGTAGTCGAACAATGCTATTTCCATAGTTAAATATAGATTAAATATCACTAATATAGTCGAATAATCCATTTAAAGCAACAATAATACATCTCAAATAATCCATTTACATTTTCTTGCTCGTCTCTAACAGTGGCGGAGTAGTCGAACAATGCCGGGGCTCCGACAGGGCGCAAAATCCGAGGGGACAGCGGCTCCGACACGGTGACAAATCCGAGTACCTGCACGCAAAATCCGAGTACTTAACAAAAATAGACACTTAAACATCTAACACTTAACAAACATTGGGAAATTCTAACACTTAACACTTAACATACATTGGGAAATTCTAACACTTAACACTTAACAAATTAACTAACTACACAATTTAACTAACACTTAACAAATTAACTAACTACACAATTTAACTAACTAAACAATTTAACTAACTGCGCAATTTAACTAACACAAAATTTAATGATACAACATTATAGGTTCTATTTTTCTGAACATTTTGATATAAAGTTTGCATTTTTCTGATTTAATATGAATTAGTTATGAATTATCAAAGTTTCAATTCAGTACTGCATGACGTAAGCATGACGTCACTGCTGCAATTCCTCTCCCGTGGTCATCGGAAGCTCACCGGCGACGAACTCCGGCGGAAACCCTAAACCGAATCGGAAGCCAGTGACGAATTGAACCTAATAGAGGGTACATGGAGGTAGGTAAGCTCACCACGAGCACGCCGAACTGCTCGGAGAAGCGACCACGACCGGAGGAGCAGCTTGACGGCCGGAGGCGAAGAAGAAGGCGCCTCGGCTTCGCGCGCGGGTAACAGCGTCGGGGACGGAGACGACCACGACGGACGGCGATGGAGGAGGGAGCGGCGCGGGCGCGAGCAGCAGCGTCGGGGACGAAGTCGAGGACGGCGGCGGCGAGCTCCGGCGACGGGAAATTTTGGCAGCCTGACGGCATCGATGTGCTTTGCTCCGGGTTGTGGCTCGACCCGGAGCGCTAAGTGCTGCTTATATAGGAGGACCCCCTTTTGTCCCGGTTCGTGGCTGGAACCGGGATAAAAGGGGTACCTTTTGTCCCGGGCTGAGCCACCACCCAGGACAGATGTGCATTTTCGGTTCGCGCCTTTGCACGCCCTTTTATCCCGGTTTGTGGCTGGAACCGGGACAGAAGGGGGATTTTCAGTTTCTTTTCATTTTGAATTTTCCAAAATAGTTTGAATCTGATTTTGAGTAGCTTTTGCAAATTTTGGAATTTGACAAAACTTTCAATATGAAAAGTGTTTGAATTTGAATAACTAATACAAAAACATTTTTCTGTTTTCTATAATAATTATTTTAACTATTTTAAAAATCGTTTGAATTCGAAGAACTTTTGAAAATTTTGGAATTTGACAAAACTTTCAATATGAAAAGTGTTTGAATTTGAATAACTAATACAAAAACATTTTCTGTTTTCTATAATAATTATTTAACTATTTTAAAAATAGTTTGAATTTGAAGAACTTTTGCATATTATGGAATTTGACAAAACTTTCAATATGAAAAGTGTTATAATTTGAATAACTAATACAAAAACATTTTCTGTTTTCTATAATAATTATTTTAACTATTTTAAAAATAGATTGAATTTGAAGAACTTTTGCATATTATGGAATTTGACAAAACTTTCAATATGAAAAGTGTTAGAATTTGAATAACTAATACAAAAACATTTTCTGTTTTCTATAATAATTATTTTAACTATTTTAAAAATAGTTTGAATTTGATGAACTTTTGCATATTATGGAATTTGACAAAACTTTCAATATGAAAAGTGTTTGAATTTGAATAACTAATTAAAAAACATTTTCTGTTTTCTATAATAATTATTTTAACTATTTTAAGCACACGGATCGTGTGTTTCTTTCAAGCACTTGTGAGCCGTTAGATCAGGGGTGTGTTTCTTTTGATGGCTTGTGAGCTGTTGGATCAACACTATCACTTCCAAACCGGGACTAAAGAAGCACACGGATCGTGTGTTTCTTTCAAGCACTTGTGAGCCGTTGGATCAGGCGTGTGCTTCTTCTGAGGGCTTGTGAGCTGTTGGATCAGCACTATCAGGACCACTTCGTGAGCCACATGACCCTATATATAGCCCCCTCTCGGACATGTTCGGCACTCAATGTATCATCCTTCTAGTTATTTTGGTATACAAAGCATTCGGATTCCCTGCATACGTCCGACCATGCATTTGATATGCGGGCACTCACGATCCACAGTTGGGCTGTATGCGGCGGATCCATTTGATATGCAGGTAAAAATGAGGGATCTTCTTCATATAAAATGTTTAATACATTATTACACATCGCACCAACATCTCCATCACACAACGCCGCCAGTTCTTCCGGGTCGGAACCATGGAGCATCTTCTTCATTCAACTTGATGATTGGGTCAATGTTCACTACGAAGGGCGGAATTTCATCAAACTTGTTGTAATCATCTGACATGTCTGTCTTGTCCTCCACTCCCACGATGTTTCTTTTTCCTGAAAGAACTATGTGACGCTTCGGCTCATCGTATGATGTATTCGTTTCCGTATTTTTTTCTTTTTCTGGGTCTGCTAGACATGTCCTTCACATAGAAAACCTGAGCCACATCATTTGCTAGGATGAATCGTTCGTCTCCGTACCCAAGATTGTTTAGATCCACTTCTGTCATTCCGTACTGCTTGTCTACCTAAACCGCGCCTTTCAGATTGACCCATTTGCACCGAAACAAAGGGACCTTAAAAAAAGGTCCATAGTCAAGTTCCCATATCTCCTCTATGCAACCATAATATGTGTTCTTCTGCCCATTGTTGTTTGTTGCATCAATGCGAACACCACTGTTTTGGTTGGTGCTCTTTTTATCTTGGACTGTCATGTAAAATGTATTCCCATTAATCTCGTACCCTTGGAAAGTACATATAGTTGTAGATGGTGCCCTGGCCAACAAGTATAACTGTTCTTCAACCTTCTTACCATTATTCAAGAGATGTGTTCGCAACCAACCGCCGAAAGTCGCCATGTGTGTACGTACAATCCAGTTGTCAGACTTCCCCGCGTGTAGGGAGCGTACAATATTCCTGTGTTCATCGATATACGGGGCCACTGAAAGGACAATGATGTCGCCTAGAGGGGGGGGGGGGGGTGAATAGGCGGTTTAAAACTTTTCCGGTTTAGGCTTGATAATTGCGGAATAAAACTAGGTGTTTAAATTAACAAGCCGGCAACCTAAATAAACTAGGCTCACCTATGTGCACCAACAACTTATGCTAAGCAAGACAAACAACAAGGTGATAGCAATATAGAATACTTCAAGCACGAAGGCTATCACAATGTAAATTGCATAAGTAAAAGCTCGGGTATAGAAATAACCGAGGCACGCGGAGACGAGGATGTATTCCCGAGTTCCTCCTTGTTAAGGGAGTACGTCTCGTTGGAGAGGTGTGAACCGACACAACGGTTCAACAACCACAAAGGTTTTCACCCTCTTCTCCGATGAACCGCACCACAAAGGTTTGGTTCACCTTCCACTATCGGTAATCCTTCGAGGCGGAATCCGGAGGCTTTCAACAACAATCCGAGGCACAACCCACAAAAGGATTGGGGGCTCCCGAACGGCTTTCAACAACAATCCGGGGCACAACCCACAATGGGTTGGGGGCTCCCGAACGGCTTCAAGTGACCACACAATGGTCCAACCACCACAATGGCGTCTAGGGTCCAAGGACCCAAGAGTAACAACTTCACAAGCTTTCAACTTCCACGAATCCTCGTGGAGAGCACACCGATGCACCAAATGCAAGAGGCAAGAGCACAAGTGCTCAAATCCTTCACTCTCAAATCCCACCACAAGCAACTAATGCTTATGGGGGGAGAAGAGAGGAAGAACAAAGAAGAACACAACAAATGGAACTCCAAGACCTAGATCGAAAGGGTTCCCCTCACTTAGAGAAGATATGGTTTGGTGGAAATGTAGATCTAGGTCTTCTCCTTCAATTCTCCAAAGATCAAAGAGTTTGGGTGGAGGGATTGGGAGATATCAAGGAAATGAGCTTGCAACAATGGAGGAGAGAGAAATCAAAACTTAGAGGGCAGAGCTAAGTGGCTGGAGGTAGGTGGAGGGGTATTTATACCCCTCCCAGAAAAAGAACCGTTGCAGTCCACTTAGACCGGAGACTCCGGTCTGGAAGGCCGGAGACTCCGGCCTGGCCGGAGACTCTGGTCCCTGAGACCGGAGACTCCGGCCTAGAAAGAGCAGGGAAAAAGTCGACGCAGGAAAATAACACCGGAGACTCCGGACCGCATAGGCCGGAGACTCCGGCCCCCCCAGAGACTCCGGGGTCACTCCGGATCTACTCCGGACCCCTATACAGAGAGTGCCGACCGTTGGAACAAAAAACGGATCGCGAGGACCGGATACTCCGGTCTAGGACCGGAGACTCCGGCCTAGCAAAAACTGCAGCAAAACCGAACACGAAAACGTCAATATCTTTTCCATCCGGACTCCGTTTTCGATGATTTTTGGCTCGTTGGAATCGTTACAACGAGCTCTACTTGAATGTGCATAGAAACATCACAGTCCATCATGTGAGGATAAAACCAAATGGGGAAAGGTTGAACTTTCCTAAACAATGCAAACCGGTAAAACCTCCTTCATAAAAAACGCAACAAGATATTCATACGAAATCTGTTTTTGATGAACTAGAGCTTAGTATGGAGATAAACCAAGCTCTAAATCCTCACATGGATGAAAGGCAATAAGTTTTCCAAAGTAAAACCATTTTCGAAGGACTTGGTCTTGTCATGAAGATCACGACAAGGACCGAAACCCAACACGGAGAAAAACCAAATAAGAACCAAGAAAAATGATATGCCAAGCATGCAAAGGTTTGAGCTCTCCACAAAGATGCGATCAAGTTACTCACTCGAGAGCCCCTCTTGATAGTACGCCATCTATCCTAAAACCCGGTCTCCCACTAACACCATGAGACCGGTAAAATAGAAAACCTATCAAGATCATACCTTTGCCTTGCGCATTCCACTTGAGCTCGATGATGACGATCTTGACTCTCTCAAGTTGAAACACCTTTCTTGATTGTGCTTGCTAGCACATGCTTGATGAGGACTTCTCCAAATGCTCCCCCATACTCCATTATGGGAGGGCCTCGCTAAGCTTCGTCTTCATGTCTCCTTTGCAAGCTTCAATCAAAAGATATCTTCCGAGATGCATCATATTGAACTTGCACTTCATCTTCTTCTCTTGATATGTATGATGGCTTGGGGGTAAACATGATTGTTCACTCAATCTTCTATTCCAAGCCATACTTGCGATGAGCTCAACTCTATACATGACCATTCTTCATATTAACCCTTGAATAGAGCAATGGTCATTATGTCATCTTGAAGAGTCCAACACATGAACTCCTATATTTTCCCATGGACAAGATCTATAAGAATATCTCAATGTAAACATTAGTCCATAAGGATTGTCATTAATTACCAAAACCACGCATGGGGGCAACCATGCACTTTCAGCCACCAAGGTAGAACTTTGTAGAACTGTATAGTGTGCTTCAGTGAAAGAATGCCCATCCATACAAATTTTTGTTTTCCTTCCTAGTGAAATACAGGACCGAGAACTTGAATCTCTTTGACTAGGTGAACCAGGAGATGCGTCATAACATCAAAGAAGGATGGGGGGAACACCAACTCAAAACTGACAAGACACTGGACCACATCATTCTGTAGCCTTGGTAGAATCGCCAGATCGATTACCTTCTGAGATATTGCATTGAGGAATGCACAAAGCTTCACAATGGGTACTCGAACATTTTCCGGCAGAAGCCCCATGAGTGCAATCGGAAGCAATTGCGTCATAATCACGTGGCAGTCATGTGACTTTAGATTTTGAAAATTTTGGAGTCTCACGTTTACTATCCTCTTTATATTCGACGAGAAGCCAGCAGTGACCTTGATACTGCTCAGGCATTCAAAGAATATTACTTTCTCTTGTTTGGTAAGAGCGTAGCTGGCAGGACCTTCGTAGTGTTCGGGATTTAGTCTGTCTCGTTCTTTCAGACGTTTCTGGTCCTCCCGTGCTTCCTCTGTGTCTTTTTTCTTCCCGTACACGCCCAAGTGGCCTAGCAGGTTCACGCAAATATTCTTCGTCACGTGCATCACATCGATTGCAGATCGGACCTCTAGGATCTTCCAATATGGTAGCTACCAAAATATAGATTTTTTCTTCCACATGGGTGCGTGCCCGTTAGCGTCTTTCGGAACCTCTAGTCCTCCAGGACCCTTTCCAAAGATTACTTTTAAATCCTTGACCATATCAAATATTTGTTCACCAGTACGGTCGACAGGCCTCCTACTGTGATCAGCCTCACCTTTAAAATGTTTGCCTTTCTTCCTTGCGGTATGCCTGATCGGAAGAAATCGACGATGCCCCAGATACACACACTTCTTACATTTATCCAAATATATACATTCAGTCTCACCCAAACAGTGTGTGCATGCATTGTACCCCTTGGTTGTCTGCCCTGAGAGGTTAGCAAGAGCAGGCCAATCGTTGATCGTTACAAAAAGCAAAGCTCGTAGGTCAAATTCCTCCTCTTTGTGCTCATCCCACACATGTACACCTTCTTCCCGCCACAACTGTAAAAGTTCTTCAACTAATGGCCTGAGGTACACATCAAGCTCGTTGCCAGGTTGTTTCGGGCCTTGGATGAGCATTGGCATCATAATGAACTTTCGCTTCATGCACAACCAAGGAGGAAGGTTATAAATACATAGAGTCACAGGCCATGTGCTATGACAGCTGCCCTGCTCCCCAAAAGGATTGAAGCCGTCTGTACTAAGACCAAACCTTAAGTTCCTTGCGTCATCTGTAAAGTCCGGGAACTCTCTCAATTTTTCTCCACTGCGACCCATCAGCGGGGTGTCTGCACATCGCGTCTTTCTTACGGTCCTCTTTGTGCCATCGCAACAACTTGACATGCTCTCTGTTTGTGAACAGACGTTTCAAGCGTGGTATTATAGGAGCATACCACATCACCTTGGCAGGAACCCTCTTCCAGGGCCGCTCGCCCTCAACTTCACTAGGGTCATCTCGTCGGATCTTGTACCGCAATGCAGTGCATACCGGGCATGCATCCAAATTCTCGTACTCACCGCGGCAGAGGATGCAGTCATTAGGGCAGGCATGTATCTTCTGCACGTCTAATTCTAGAGGGCACAGAACCTTCTTTGCTTCCTACATACTGCCGGGCAACTCGTTAACCTTTGGAAGCATCTTCCTAATTATGTGCAGCAACTTTTCAAATCCCTTGTCAGTCACACCACACTCTGCCTTCCACTGCAGTAATTCCAGTGTGGTACCCAGCTTTTTCTGACCATCTTCGCAACTTGGATACAACAATTTATTGTGATCCTCTAACGTCTTCTCGAACTTCGACCTCTCCTTTTCAGTTCCGCACTCTCTCTTTGCATCAGCAATGGCCCGACCAAGATCGTCAGCGGGCTCATCTGGTGCCTCTTCATCTTCAGCTTCCCCCGTTGCAGCATCACCGTAATCCGGAAACATAGGATAGTTGTCATCATCTTCTTCTTCATTGTCTTCCATCATAACCCCTTCTTCTCCGTGCTTGATCCAACGATTATAGCTGGGCATGAAACCGTGGGTTCTCGCGTCTGGGTAATCTGTCTTATTCTAACAGTTGACACATGGACAACACATGAAACCATTGGTACTATGAGCCTTGGCTACGTCGAGAAATCATTGGTACTATGAGCCTTGGCTACGTCGAGAAATTTCCTCAAGCCCGTCATGTACTCGGCAGTGCGTTGGTCACCATACATCCATTGTCGGTCCATCTGCATTATATAATTAACTATATCAATAACCATTACAGAACATCGAGAAATAACCACTGAACATGCATTGTATCAATGACAAATGAAATGAGAAAAAAATTAACCTCGATCGAAAAGAAGGATAAAACTTATGTGTGTATCAAATCATTTTGTGAACTCTCTCGGGCATTTCATCGAACACGTTGCGTGCATACTTAAAAAATAAACTAGCACACACCCTCCTACTACCATAGTAAAAAAAAAACCTTCAATGGTCTTGGGAGAGGGAGACTGCTGAGTATATATAGGCATCCACTTTTTTGTCTCGGTTCCAGCCACGAACCGGGACAAAAAGGCTGGTGAGCCACGCACCTTTTGTCCCGGTTCCTGGCTGGAACCGGGACAAAAGCTCACGATCTGGAGCACGAAGCACGTGGAGGCTTCGAGGCCCCATTTATCCCGGTTTGTAATGCGACCGGGACAAATGGGGTATTTCGACTTGGTCCAAAGACCTGTTTTCTACTAGTGGCAAAACAATTAATGAATTTACGAAGCTAGGTATTCATTACGAAGAAGGAATATGTGAGATAATTAAAAATTCAGTTGCAGGGCACCTCGCGACCAAAAAATGAAATTAAACTCATATAGGTTTTAGTGTGTCCTTGATCTCTGCAGTCCCAGACGCACGTGACACGTCGAAGGATTTTACATTGGTGAATTCAACATGATCCATCTGTCAGTGCTTCAGTCTGCATTGTTTCTCTAACTGCGCACAAGAACCTAATTTTAGTTCGAAAATAGAAATGCACTATCAAGGCGAAGCATGGAAGAATGAAGATGGTTATTTTAATTGATGTGCTCACAGTGGTACCAATCAAAATAGAACTTGATTGCTTTTGCTCCGAGGCTGTATATTATCTAATGGATTCAGGTAGGAGGCGGTAAATTTGCACAACATAGAAAGGGGTTGACATGATGGGATTCATAGTTAATGGTTTCTGATAGTCTACTATAGACTGTACAGTCAAGTTCAACAGCTTAGAAGCTTAGAAGAGCGGAGTAAGCAAATTTGTAATCTAAATATGTTTTTTTTTTAGATAAACAGGGACCCCTCCCCGGTTCCATTAAGCAAAGCCAAACGAAACCAGCTTAATCTAAATATGTGTCAGCTCTTTTGCTAAATGGATACGTAACATTTGAAGAAACAGGATAACAATTTGCTTTGTGTTCGCGAGAACGGCTTCAGGTTCATCAGCCTGCATGTTAACAGAGAACTAATTCGGATATGAGTTAACAAAAAATTGTGCGAGCCCAGGCTGCAAGCACAAAAGATATTTGCATAGTACTGCGCTGTTTCTTGCCTAATCTCATTTGATTTCAAATATCGAGAATGTAAATTTCTCACTGAATTCAAAGGGCACCACAAACCCACAAGTTTATCCTGCACAATCTGAGTCCAAGCAAAGATTGGAAGAGGGCTAATAAAGATCCACCGTCACAGCTGTACCTTTAGTCATGACTTCATCTTGTGATTTTTAATGTGTTCAAATTTCTGCATTGCAAAATGAAGTTTCACCATTCTAAATTAACGTATGGCATATTAACTAAGGATATAGTTCGGGAGGCCACGGCGCATTCTCAGGCATTGGCAGCCTTTGCGTCGCTGCTTTGTGGGCCTTGCTGCCTGGGTGTTGTTTTGCTTCGCTGTCGCGACCGTGCCTTCTCGTGTGCGGACGTGTTCGTGCGTGGAGGGTTGGGGTCTATGGGGGCGGGGTGTCAGTGGCTCTGGGTCTAGCTGTGTTTTCTTCTTTTTTACTTTTCGCCGTTGTTTTCGGCTTTGTTTTCCCGTGCTTCTTCCTCCTGGGGTGCTCAAGGTCTGCGGGGCGTTCGTTGTAGGCGTGTTGATCTGAGGGGGTTGGTGTTCGGAGCTGTGGGCTTGACGTTCGCCGGCTGCGTTTCAGGTGTGCGAGTGCTGGTGGGTTGCTGCTGTCTGTTTGCTGCTTTTTCCGGCGAGTCGCCGGGGCTGGCTGCGCCTCTTCAAACCCTAGCCCACCCGTGATGGCTGCGCTGCCCCTCCCTATCTCGGGCGTCAAGATGACGGATGTGAGGCCTCGAGCGGCGTTGAGGGCGAGAAGGCGAGGAGGAGGGAAGACGGAGCGGCGATAGGAGGCGTTTGCGTGGTGGTGGCGGCACGAGGAGGAAGATGATGTGGGGACGGGCATCAGATCTTGGAGGAATTGCGGCGGCCCCAAGCTCTGACTCCACGTCCTTATTCACCGCCTTCTGCGTGGCCGCCAGGTAGGTGGGGACCGCTCCGCCATGGGACGACAAAGGAGTGGAGGGACATGAGCGGGTGGGCGTCGCTGGGTTCTGGGGGAGGCGCGGCGTTTGACGGCCCACATGAAGTGCGGCTGGCGCTGGGGTTCCTGTAGGGATGAGGCTGGGCGGTGGAGGAGGACGGCCGAGTTGAGCAGGGACAACAGCGGAAAGGCAGAGATGGGGGCGCGGCCTGAAGGTATCGGCCAGCACAGCACAAGGATTGGAGCCGGCGAGACGCCGCTGCTCCTGGCGGCCACGTTCGTCCACACCGCGACGACGGCCTACCTCCTGCAGCGCGGCGCTGACACGCGCGCCCCGTACACCGACGGCGAGACCCCGCTCCACTGGGCCGCCTAGAACGGTACGTGCGTACCTCGCCAGCCAACACCGCCGGCTCACCCCGTATTCATGTCGCTCTTGCCTCCGGTGTGCGCCTTGATTTTGCTGCTGTTTTTCAGGGGATCGGGAGCTGGCGATGCTGCTCCTTCACAAAGGCGTCGAGGTGGGCGTGGAGAACACGCATCTCGCCGCCGCGCGGGCGAGCCCAGAGGTCGTCGCCGTCCTGCTACGCCACGACGTCATGTATGTCCGGCCGATCGCTCTTGCGTCTATTTTTATTCTAGGCTTCGGCGCATGAGCAATAAGGTTTATCAGGTGTTCCTTTTCTTTTCCGATTCAGATGTAGCATGGTACATGGTGCTTTCATCTTGATCCAGCTGCCCGTGAACTAAACTAAAACAGTCAGTGCTACTCCAGTTTGACTATATCATGTCTACTGAAATTGCTTAATCATTCTGCTACTTATAAGAAAAGGAAGAAACTTGACTTCATACTTCAACCTCATGTTCAAATATAAACATGCGTAGTCATACTGCTACTCACTAGAGAAAAGTTAAGAAGGCTAGGAAGTGTTCTACCAAACTGAAATTATAACACATTGTTGTGGGCTACTGGTAATTTGCAGGAGGATCCATGCTTTGGTGAATATATAGAGGAACAGTTTCACGTCAAGCATTAGGCTAAGCATCGATGTCCATTGCAACAGAGTGATCACGGATGTTTTCTAGCTAGGTCCTGTATCGTGGATACTTATTTCCTTTTTCGGTGCTGCATTTCAGGCTACGTCTTCCCGTAGTAGCGGCTGGAGATGGAGCCTATGTGGAGATGGTTTTCTTCGGCGACTTAGCCCGAGATTTGGTGGCCAAGCCCGCTGATGTCCTGGTTGTGAATAATTGCATTCTCTTCTCCAGTGTGTCTGCTGAAATTAATGCTCTAACGGGCAGGAATTACAACTCTTTCTGTAGTGAATTTTTTTTGTTTCCAAGTCCCTTAATTCTACCCCGAAGGTAGTTCTGTGTTTGTTTGGTTGGAAATTTTGCTTACGGATGTTGACAAAACATCTCAAGATTTTAGTCGTTCTGAGGTTCCGAGCTCTGGTGTGCACGAGCTTGGTGAACGTACTGCTCCTTTTTGTTGTTTCAGATATTTTAAATTCAGTTTTTGCTTGCTGTATTCCTTATCAGTTTTGGTGTTGAAGGTTCTGAACATGCTGGGAGTCACAAAGTGTTTGCTGCTCCATCTACCGATGTAGCCGTCCACACTACGCCGCCTCCAGCCACCTCGGTCTGTATAGTGTATATCCTATTAATTTGCATCATGAAAAAAGTTTACTGAAACTATTTACTGTTTAAGGGAAGCCCAGGTGAAAATTCTTCATTTAGCACCAATCAGCCTGAAGATTTCTGGGCCGCTGATATGAAATCGCTTTTGATCGACATTTCTGAAAAAAAGTACGTTTCCTATTTACTTTGCTTACTTCTCCGTACTGAACTTATTGAATGATGAGTGTTCCTTATATGTTCTTTTGTTAAATGAAGGGTACTGCCAAGAGGCAGTTGTTCCCAAAAGGTGCTGAGAAGACATTGACGAAGGTATTAACATGCATGCTTGCACGTCACGTTTATTCTCCTCTTTTCTGTTTAACCGTGTGGTAATTTACTTAATCCTGATCAGACCATGAGGAAGGTCAAATAGCTGCATTTTGGATGGGAGGAGTTGCGCCTGGATGGCGTATGCTGCATCGTCTAAATGGCGTATGCTCTCGTGTTTGATTTCTGTATGGTTGTGTGTCGTCTCTGTAGATGAAACTTGTATGTTATACTCTGATGTCTACTTTCACGCTATGTATGTGAATAGACTGCTTTTGAACTGGGATGTACGGTTTTATTGTTTGTGGCGTGTCATGCACTAGGATATGTGTTCTGAACGCTTGTTTGTAATCTGTAGTCCAGCTCGTGTGTCCGTGCTTAGTTTTCGATTAAACAGATGAACAGATTGTACCTAAAGTTTATGTGCCGTAAAGAAGTTGGTTTGTCTATCCATTGAACTTTTTTGTGTTGCTTAGATAGCACGTTGCTATTTATACGTTTCCGTTCGATCGTACTGGCGAGTTAGTTGCGTGAACACCTTCTATACAATCCTAGCCTTTATTCTAAGTTTTATAAAAAGCTATGCAACAACAACTAGCAGCCGGCGCGGCGAAGCGCGCGTGACCGTCTAGTATGTCAAGAAGATACAAGTGCAAGAGTAAAGCTAAGAGACCACCACGATCTCTTCGGCGGGGCGTGCGTCGTGGGGGGTCCCACCACGCCCCGGTAACTGCCCAGACGGGAGTTAAAGCCTGCGCACCGGCTCGAGCAGCCGTTACTGCTTCCATTCTGCGCGCCCGGCCTTTCGATCTCTCCCTCTGAGCTTCCTCACTCCGGCGATCTTCGTCTCCTTCCGCGCTCTTTCGCACTTCTTCCTTTCCCGGCGATGAGTTCAGCGAAGGGCAAGGCGGCGATGGCGAAGCCCCCTGTGGACGCGCAGGCGGAGGGGGTGCTTGGCCCCGCCCTGGTCGGGGAGCGCTTCAATGAGGCGGCGCTGGACAAGATCCGGCATTTGGTCGCCGGGAAGACCAACGAGCGCGGCGCCAGTGCTCTCCAGGCCGCAAAGCTCGGCCGGCTCCCGAAGGGGTTTTTCCCCATCTTCCTCCACACTATCTACGCCGGGCTGGTGCCTCCCTACTCGCCCTTCCAGGAGGCGATCCTGGAGTTCTACCAGATCCATCTTCTCGATCTGCACCCCAACTCCGTCTTGATCCTCTCCATATTCGCCTACCTGTGCGAAGATTATCTGGGGGTGCAGCCTTCCGTGGCCCTCTTCCGGAGCTTCTACGCGCTCCGGAGCTCCGCAAACCTCGAGCGGACGGGGTGCGTCTCCTTCCGCATCGTGGACGGCATGGGGGATGTCTGCATCCCCATGTCGTGGAACGGCGAGAAGCCTGTCACGGCGGTGGTGAAGAAGGTGGATGACTTCCGGCAAAAGTGGCTCCTTATCGGCGTCAAGTCGCTGAGCTCCTTCCTCGACGTCCCGGAGGCGCCGCCCGTAAAGAACACCCACTGGGGCAAGCTGGTCTTCCGGAGCCCGCAGATCGCGGACCTGGTGGGCCGCATGAAGCTTCTTCAGGATAATGGCCTCACCGGTCAGATGATTGCGGAGGACTTCGTGAGGCGCAGCATCGTTCCGCTTCAGGCGCACAAGAAGCCGATGTGGATGTACTCGGGCCTCACGGACCCGATGCGGCTCCACTGCTGCGACCACCGCCCCGAAGCCGTCTCCACCAACTCTCCATGAACACGCGCCTGGCGATTCTGGAGCGGATGCCGAAGTTTACCCCGCTTGGCTTGGCGGGGGAGGAGGAGGACGAGGTGGCCATGCCTGAGGCGAAGGTGCCAGGAGCCGCGGAGTCGCCCTCCGCATCGGACGTCGAGCTTGGCGGCGCGGCGGCAAGGGCGAATCCCTCGACCGGCGGGGCGAGCTCGTCAAGAGCTGCGCCCCCTGCTGAGGAAATCTTCGAGGTCTCGTCCGGCGACGATGAGCCCTTCAGGGAGGCCCCTTCGCGCCCTGTTACGGAGGGGGAAGGTAGCGGTGACGATGAGGCTGCGGCGGGGTGACGAGAGCCCCGGTCCAAGGCGGCCCATGACAGGCCCGCTGGGGAGCCAGTGGGCGCTCCCCTCAAGAGGAAAGCAGAGGCGCCTCCCGAGGGGTCTGGAGCCAGGACCACGCCTTCATGGCGCTCGCCTGGCATGGCGTGGGTTGACACCCGCGCCAATAAAGCTGCGTAAGTATCTTGATCTTGGTTTTCTCTTCCTCAATCTCTGCTTGCCCGTTCTCTTCTGATGGATTTTCTTGCTCCTTGCCAGCGACCTGGTGCCTGCGAAGCGTCGAAGGCTTCGCAAGACCGCGGAGGTGAAGAAAGCCGCGCCAGAGGCCGCGGCTGACGAGGCCTCGAGGCCTGTGGTGGTGGATACCGCAGGCCCTGCCAAGGACGCGCCTCAGGCTGAGGCGACCTCGTCGCCTCTCGACGGGAGGCGCCCTGAGGAGCAAGCGGAGAGGGCGCCTACTCCGCCTCGCGCTGCCACTCCTCCGGCGCAGCAGGAGGCCGAGGCGGACACGACGCCAATCCAGAGCCCGCCAAGGGCCGACGAGACGGAGGGGGAAGCTCCTCCGCCGCCCCCGCCAAACCCTGCAGCGGAGGCGGAGACAGCGGCTACGGGGCAGGCTTCTCCGGCCCCTGAGGCTCATGATGAGGTGCCGCTTGTGGGTGGCGACACTGGCGCGTGGAGCGGAGGTGCGGAGGAAGAGAGCTCGCCGCCAAGCCCCCAGGCCCACGACGCTGCAGGGCCCCGCGCAGAGGCCCCCTTCTTCAAGCTCGACGCAGGTGCTGGGACCTCCACGCCGCGCGGGGCTTCACAAGACCTGGCCCTCAGCGGCTGGGACTGCAGCAGAGGACGCCGCGGCGTCGCCTTCCGCCTGGTGCGGGAGTCCCTGGACGGGCTGGGGACCCACCTCGCCCTCGAGGACGCGGAGATCGCCCGGCGGCAGGGCGAGCTTGCGGAGGCCTGGGCCGCCTTTCACGCAGCCGTGGAGGTTCGCCGGCAGAGCGATCTGGCTCTGCAGGCGGAGCGCGAGGAGGCGCTGCGCTTTGCCAAGAAGGTCCGTGAGGGCGCCGTGCGCGAAGCCGAGGAAATCCTGGAGCCCCTCCAGGCCGAGCGCCAGGCAGCGGCGGACGACTTGGCCGCGGCGAGGGCGGAGCGGGAGACGGTGGAGTCCTCGCTGGCGGACAAGCATCGCGAGCTTGTCCAGCTTGAGGCCAAGATCCTCGCCGACTCTGAGGTCGTGCGGACCTCTCTGGAGGCGGTCCGCACGGCCTTGGATGCCAGGGGGCAAAGGCTGAACGAGCGCGAGAATGACGTGCGTCAGCGCGACGAGCAGCTGCTGCAGGCGAAGCAGGAGCTGTCGGCGCAGCGCGTCGACCTTGAGGCCCGGGAGGGGAATCTGGCCGAAGCCCTCGGCAAGTTCAACCGCGAAGTGGTTACCCACAAGAAGCACTTGGAGCGCTTCAACGCCAGGTTTGCTGAGCGGAAGGAGGAGGCGGAGAAGGAGTTCCAAGCCCGGGAGAGGGAGTACCGCGCCGCCGTCTCTCGAGACTACAATGAGAAATTCAAGAAGCAGGAGAATCGCTTCAGGAAGAGGCGCGCCGAGGATGACGCCCGGATCCGTGAGCTGGAGCTGATGAACGCCAGGCTGAACTCCCGGGCGAGGCGTGCTGCGGATGGTCGCCGCCTCGCCGAATAGGCTCACGAGCGCATGTCGCAGGACCTCGCCGCTCTTGTGGCGGACATGGAGGAGATGAACAAGCAGGTGGGCCCTGCCGTGCACCGAGCGGTGGAGGCTGCCGAGAGCGCTCAAGCGGCGCGGGTGCTGTCGCAGCAGCGGGAGCGTATGTTCCTGTCCTTGGTGGCTCGGGGCAACGATCTCGCGGCGAAGCTGGGAGTGGAGGCGCCGCACGTCCCTGTCCAGGGCAACGCCGACGCCGCCGCATACCTCGCCTACTTCGACAAGCTCTTCACGGCGCTCGAGGGCCCTGCCGCGGAGCTCCGCGACGTCGTCGAGCAGGAATGCCGCCAACTCCTGGCGGTGGTAGTCGACCGCATCTTCACCAACCTCCAGCACCTCCAGCCCGGCTTCGACTACACATCGGTGACCGAGCCTCTCGAGGGGGAGGAAGGGTGGCAGATCTCCAACTCCGTCCGAGACCAGGTCGACGACTTCTGCAGCCGCTTCAAGCGGGCTGAGGCGAGGGAGGACGACGGCGAGGAGGCAGGCTCCGAGGGCGAGCCTGGAGAGGAAGCTTCTGCCTGATCCTTTCCTGTATTGTGATGCGCTTGTAGCGCCATTAAAAGACTTGGCTTAGAGACTTTTGCTACACAGTCTGTAATATACTTTTAAGTAGATGCTATTAAGTTCGCACGTGTGCCCCTCGAAGGGCCTTTTGCTTCAACTTCATGTCTTTGTTTGCTCTGCGTCGCTAGGACCCTTCTCCTTGCGCTATGACTCCGCCGCTGCGGTATGCCCGAGCAATGACTCGGCAAGGCCGGGGGGAGTTTAAGGCTTAGAGAGGTAAGAGTCCTCGAGGCGCGATGCTCGAGGGCCCCCCTTTGACGTGCAAGCAGTCCATGGAGTGTGAGGGAAAAGAATTGCTCGAGGGACGATGAGTGCTCGCGAGAGAGAAGAGATTCTCGAGGCGTGAGCGTTGAACTTAGCTTTGCGAGGCTTTTGCTCTGCGTAGGCTTTCCCTGGCGATGTGCTCTCCTCTAGGGGCCGAGTTTTGCCTCCACGAGCTTGGAGGGACTTTTGTTCCCTGCGGATGTTAGAGAGGCGAACCCAAACGCTAGTGCATGGTAGTAAGGACTCATGTGCGCTTATAGGTTTCCTCATGTGTATCTCGTGAGGAGAGTAAGTACCAAGGTCCTTTGGAGAGGTGGCGTGTTTTCGGGAGCATGCCCTTTAGCCAGAGCTCGGATCCCTTGGGTTTTGCAGTGCTGCTGGGGTGCTCTTGAGGCACAGGCACCGTACTCAGCCCCCTCTCACGAGGTGCGCATGGGAAGAATATAAGCGCACATGGAAAGGCAAATGATGAAAGTAAACTCACCACCAAAATATTACATAGTGGCGCCTTAGCGCATAGTTCACTTAGGAACGAAATGGTTCATTACACTTGGGGTTGCCAAGCTAATGTTCTTTCCATGTCGAGGCATGGGGACCACCCATTAGTGGCTAAGACTCTCTACGGCCTGCGGTGGCTCGTTACAAGGAGAGCTCGGAGGGCTGGCCCTCAGGAGAAGGTTTGTGAAGCTTGGAGGTGAAGCCATGAGCTTCCCTCTAGAGACAAAAAATGCCTCACGTGACAATGATCACGGGCGTGAATATGATCACGGGTAGAACTTGCGTAGATGCGCGATGTTCCACGGGTTCTTGACGGGGATGTCGTCTTTAGTCTCGAGGCGCGCAGCGCTAGGCCTGGCGATGTGAGAGAACCTGTAGGGGCCTTCCCACATAGGCGAGAGCTTGTGGAGACCTTCTCTGGAGAGGGTTCGTCTGAGGACGAGGTCGCCCGCCTCCAGAGTGCGCGAGCGCACATGGCGGCTGTGGTAGCGTCGCAGGTCTTGCTGGTACTTTGCCGCTCTGAGGGCGGCCCGGCGGCGCAATCCCTCGAGAAGTAGCAGGTCGTCGTTGTGGAGGTCCTCTTGGGTGTCCTCATTGAAGGCAAGGACCCGTGGGGATCCGTGCTTGATTTCGGTGGGGAGGACTGCTTCGGCTCCATAGACGAGGGCGAACGGCGTTTCACCAGTGGGCTTTGAGGGAGTTGTGCGTATGGACCAGAGCACAGATGGGAGCTCGTCGATCCGGCCCTTGCCGTGGCCCTTGAGGATGTTGAAGCTTCTGGTCTTGAGGCCCTTGAGGACTTCCGCATTTGCTCGCTCGGCTTGACCGTTGCTCTGTGGTTGAGCCACCGAGGCGAAGCAGAGCTTGATGCCGAGTTTTTCGCAGTAAGACCGGAAGATGCCGCTGGTGAACTGCGAGCCATTGTCAGTGATGATGTGATTAGGCACTCCGAAGCGGCAGACCAGGCTCCTGATGAATTTCACCGCTGCCCCGGCTGGTATACTGCGCGTCGGTTCAACCTCGGGCCACTTGGTGAACTTGTCGACGGCCACGAAGAGGAAACGGTAGCCCCCTTGCGATTTCGGGAAGGGGCCCAAAATGTCCAGCCCCTAGACTGCGAACGGGCAGGAGAGCGGGATGGTCTGGAGCCCCAGCGCCGGCTGATGGATTTGCTTGGCGTGGTACTGGCAGGCGTCGCAAGCTTGGACGATAGTGACCGCATCTTGAAGCGCTTGCGGCCAGTAGAAGCCGCTCCTGAAGACCTTGCCTGTGAGGGTACGCGCGCACGAGTGGTGGCCGCACTCTCCGCTATGGATGTCTTTGATCAGCATTCGGCCTTCTTCGGGAGGGACGCATTTGAGCGCGATCCCATTTGGGCGCTTGCGGTACAGATCTCCCTCGAGGATGTAGTAGGATTTTGCCTGTCGAGCGATTCGCTTTGCTTCCGCATCTTCTTCGGGGAGAACCCCCTTCATCAGGTAGTCTTTGAGCTCGTCAATCCGGCCTGTTTCTTGATGTGCCGCTGTTAGCAACAGACGCTCCCCTGTGTGAGGACCACAATCGGGTGCCCCAGCTTCAGGAGGTGGTGGGAGTGCTTCGTCTGTGCTTGCGGCCGTAGCTTCTTGTGGCTGCTTTATGGATGCCTTGGTGAGCCTTTCTTCAAAGACGCCTGCCTGCTGGGCTTGTCTTCGCGAGGCTCGCTTGGCGATGTCGTCGGCCTCCTGGTTCTCTTTCCTCAGGATGTGCATGAGCTCCATGCCTCTGAAGTGCTTCTCGAGCTTGCGGACCTCTTCAAGGTATGCGGCCATGTGGTCGTCCTTAGGCTTGTAGCTTTTGTTGGAGAAGTTGACAAGCAACTGGGAGTCGCCCTTGACGAGTAAGTGCTTGACGCCTAGAGCGATGGCGGCCCTTAAGCCGGCGAGAAGGCCCTCGTATTCAGCGATGTTGTTGGAGATCTTGTCAATTGTGAAGCACAGCTGGACAGCGTAGTAGAGTTTGTCGCCTTTGGGCGAGGTCAAGACGACGCCTGCCCCGCCATTGCGGCAGGCGAAGGCTCCATCGAAGTGCATGGTCCAGTGGCTGGGCATCGTGTCTCCAGAGGGCTCGGCCTCTTCTTCCCGAGGCTCTTCCGGGCTTGGGTCAGTCTATTCGGCGACGAAGTCTGCCAGCGCTCTTCCCTTGATGACTCTTGTGGTGTCGAAGCGCAAATTGAATGGCTGCAGCTCGATGTTCCATCCTGCGACACGATCTGTGGCGTTGGGGTTGCGCAGGATCTGCTCCAGGGGGAAGGAAGTGACCACCATGATGGGGTGGCCCTGGAAGTAATGTCTCAGCTTCCTGGAGGCGATGAGGAGAGCGACGAGTAGCTTCTGCTGCATTGGGTACCGCTCCCGAGCATCCCGCAGTACTGTACTGACGATGTAGACGGGGTGCTCGACAAGGGTTGTCGATGGAGGTGCAGCGTCAGCTCTCTGCGGAGGCTCTTCAGGGCCCTTGTCGAGATCCGCCTGTGGAGGGGTCTCGGCAAGGGTGTTCGGAGCAGACTCGACTTGAGGCTGTGGGCCTGGCGGTGGGTCTGTGGAGACTGCTCCTTTGCCGAGATCTTTGTCGGGCGGCATTGGACTTGGAGTGGCAGCGCTTTTCTTGGGGAGGACTGGCTCTTCCCTTTCGGTCACCAGGACGGCGCTTGCGGTCTGAGGAGTGGCTGATAGGTACAGCTTCAGATGTTCGCCTGTCCTGGGTGCTACCATGACTGGTGGGCTGGCCAAATACCTCTTTAAGTCTTCCAAAGCTTTGTCTGCTTCAGGGGTCCACCTGAATGTGCCGGACTTCTTCATGATCTTGAAGAATGGCAGGGCTCTCTCGCCGAACTTGGAGATGAAACGGCCCAGGCTGGCCATACAACCTGCTAAGCGCTGCATGTCCTTGAGCCG
Source organism: Poa annua (assembly GCA_026929855.1). Lineage (NCBI taxonomy): Eukaryota > Viridiplantae > Streptophyta > Magnoliopsida > Poales > Poaceae > Poa > Poa annua. Next base: position 63,679,267 of record CM049434.1, read on the forward strand.
GCGAGGAGGCTGCATTCCTTCTATGGCCTTGATCTTGTCAGGGTTTGCTTCTATGCCGCGGTGAGACACGAGGAATCCGAGGAGTTTGCCTGAAGGTACCCCGAAGACGCACTTGGCCGGGTTCAGCTTGATGTTCACCTTGCGCAGGCTGGCGAAGGTTTCCTCGAGATCCTTCAAGAGAGTGTCTCCCTCGCGAGACTTGACCACAATGTCGTCGACATAAGCTTCTGCGTTTCTGCCCATCTGCGCCCCCAAGGCTATCCTCATGAGCCTCTGGAAAGTGGCGCCGGCGTTGTTCAGGCCGAAAGGCATGCAAGTGTAGCAATACACACCACAGGGGGTGAGGAATGCTGTTTTCTCCTCGTCCTCTTTAGCCATTTTGATCTGGTGATAACCAGAGAAGGCGTCCAGAAAACAAAGGAGGTCGCAGCCGGCGGTGGAGTCCACGATCTGGTCTATCCTAGGCATGGGGTATGGGTCCTTGGGGCAGGCCTTATTGACGTCTGTGTAGTCGATGCAGAGTCGGCCTCCTCCAGCGGGTTTAGAGACAACCACGCCGTTGGAGAGCCAAGTGGGGTGCGCGACTTCGCGGACGACATTTGCCGCTTTTAACTTTTCTACTTCCTTGACGATGAATGCTTGCTTCTCGGGGGCTTGCTTCCGCGCTTTTTTGCTTGACGGGGCGTGCGTCTGGACACACGGCTAAGTGGTGCTCGATCACCTCCCTTGGTACGCCGGACATATCTGACGGAGTCCATGCGAACATGTCAGAGTTTGCCCGAAGGAAGGCGACGAGCGCGCTTTCCTATTTGGGAGGCAAGGCAGCGCCTATGGTGACGCTAGCCCCCGAGCCCTCAGCCCCCGAGCCACTGGTGCTCAGCGACACCTTCTTCGTGGAAGCTTGCTCTTGAGAGAACATCTGTTTCTTCTTCTTAGGCCTCTCGAGAGGCTCCATGTCCTCGTCAGCCGGGAACGCCGTGGCGGCTGCCTTGTAGGCGCTCTCGACAGCGCGCGTGGCATCCAGGATATGACCATGGATGGCGATAGTGCCAGCGCTGCCGGGGATCTTGACCATGTTGTAGGCGTGATGCGTGACGGCCATGAATTTCGCGAGGGCGGGGTAGCCGAGGATGGCGTTATACGGCAGGCCAATGTGCGCGACGTCGAAGTCGATCAGCTCAGTGCGGTAGTTCTTCTGCGTGTCGAAGGTGCCGGCCAGCCGGACCTGTCCGAGAGGTGCGATCGAACCACTGGTGACCCCTGTGAATGGCCTGGAGGGCATGAGCCACTCGTAAGGCACTTGAAGCGTCTCGAAGGTCTCGACAGAGATGACGTTCAGGCCAGCGCCCCCATCAATGAGCGTCTTGGAGACGGCAATGTTGTTGATGGTGGGGGAGTAGACCAGGGGGAGGGTTCCAACAGTCTTGGTCGACTTGGGGTGGTCCTTGGCGTCGAAGGCGATGGTGTACTGAGACCACTTGAGGGGCCTGGAGGTCTCGACGCTTGGGAGTGCGGCGTTGAGCTCGCGGGCGAACTGCTTGAACTGGTTGTTAGACTTGGGCGCCTGAGCTCCGCCGAGGATGCAGGCCATAGCCCCCCTTGGGGCCTGGTAGCCTCCATCTTCCTCGTCGGGGAGGTTGTTGTTCATCTCGACGGCGTTGGCTTGAGTGCCCGGCGGCTTCTGGTAGCTGCCCTTGCGTCCGCCTCTGCGGTAGCCACGGCCTCTGCCGCGGCCCCCGCTGCCCTCTTCTTGCTCGCGCTCTCTGCTCAGCCTCTTGAGGTCGAAGCAGTTCTCTGTAGCGTGGCCGCGCCTGTTGTGGTAGACGCAGAACGGACGGTTGTCCTCCTTCTTGTCGCCAGGCTCAGGGGAGTCTCTGCGGGCGTACTTGGCATCTGGCTTGGCCGCTAGGACAGCGGTGGTCTTGCACTTAGTTTCTTCCCGCTTCTTGTGACTCTTGGATCCCTCGGCCTGGTCGTCTGCCCGCTGGCTCATCTTGACGAAGAGGAGTCCCTCTTCAGCCTTGGCGCACTTGTCTGCGAGGTCGAACAGCTTTACCACAGAGGTTAGCTTGTCGTGAATGCCCAGCTTCTCGAGCATCCTGCGGTTTGTGACGCCCTCTCTGAAGGCGGCAATGACTTGTGTGTCGGGGATGTTCGGGATCTTGTTGCGCACTTGGCTGAAGCGCTGGATGTACTTGCGGAGGGTCTCATCTTTCCTCTGCACCACAGCGCGCAGGTCATTGTGGGTGAGCGCGCGCTCATATGTGCCCTTGAAGTTGGCGACAAATTGCCTGCGGAGCTCCTCCCACGAGCCGACGGAGTCTTCAGGCAGGTTGAGGAGCCATGACAGCGCGGAATCCCTAAGCGCGTGGGAGAACCAGTTGGCCATGAGCTTGTCGTCCCCTCCTGCAGCTTGGATAGAGGTGGTGTAGAGCTGCAAGAACTCGATGGGGTTGCTTGACCCGTCGTAACCCTTGGGAAGGGCAGGCCTGAACTTCTGTGGCCAGACCACGCGGCGCAGAGCGCGGGTGAAGGCCATGCAGCCGGTGGCGTACGTGGCGGTTCCGCCCTGGAGAGCCCTGCGGTTCTGCTGCCCTGCCTGGCCGATTTCCTCGACGAGGCGGTTCTGGAGGTCCCTCTGGCGCTCCATCCCCACCCGCGCGTCAGGCGTGGTAGGCTGCACGATTTGGCAGTCGCGCGGCGAGGACGCATGGGAGGAAGCCCTTTGTACCGCGGCCGGAGGTGGTCCCGGTGGTGGCGGAGGCGCATCCGGCGCGGCCGTTCCTGCGCGGCCAGAGTGGTGGACCAGCGAACGCGACGGAGCCGGGCGCGTCGTCGCGATGTCGACGAGGTGGTGGAGGCGGTCGAGCCACTGGTCGTGGGCCTCCGGGTTGGGCCGGTAGCGGAGAAGCTCCTGAGCCATGAGCAGCGCAGTGTGTGGACCGGGCTCGGGACGTCCCTGAGAGGACGCGCTCTGGCGCCGAGACGGACGCGAGGACTCAGCGTCCCCGTGGTGCTCGGAGAAGTCCTCGTCGTCGCGGCGGTCGCCGCCGCGGTGATCCTCGCTCTCGGGCTCCTCCACGTGCGGGCCGGTGTTGGCGCGCTCCGCCGTGCGAGGGCGGCCGCGGCGGCCGCGAGTGGCTGCGGTGCCGGGCTCAGTATGAGCCCTGTCAGCTGCGCGCCTGTTGGTGCGTGTCGTGCGGGTGTCCGTCATGGCGCGGAGGCTGGTCGAAGGTTGAAGACGCGCCTCAGCCCCTACCTGACGCGCCAAATCTCGGAGAGTGACTCCCACGAGACAGAGGTGGTCACACTCTGAAGAGTATGTTCGAAAAGGGCTGAACGCGGAGGTCAAACAACCCTCAACCGGCACGGCGACGGTGCTCGTCGAGCCTGAGGAGGGACATCACGACAGAGATGGACACCAGCCCGTACCCAGGTTCATGGCCCTCTGGAGGAGGTAACACTGCTACTCCTGCTTGTCTGTATTGCGCTGCAGAGGGTACAGTACAATGAGCTTGCCGAGGGCTCTCTTATGGCAGTGTGGAGCTCAAGGAGGGAACTTTAGGGTCTTCTTCCTCCTCGAGTGTGTTCGGCTAGGCTACGCTATGGTAGAGTGCTCAAGCTCCGATTGATCGATCGATCCTTTGCTACGGAGGTGCTCCCTCTCCTTTTATAGGCGCCCCGGGCCTCATCCCCGCGTCCTGCGCGGTGGAAGGGTTCCCACATGGCGACGAAGTGGAGGAGCGGGGTGCACCACAGCTGGGTTGTCCATGGACTCGGTCCATGGTCGTAAAGCCTGCCCTTGAGGCAGGAAAGCCACCGTCCGCGCAGGACGGCCAGCTGGTGCCGCAGAGATCGTGGGGGTGCCCACGGTGATGTCGTCGTTGGAGCGTAGCGCCGGCCATCCGCTTTATCACCAAAGGGGAAAGCTTCGTAGTCCGGCGCGGGGGGCACAGCTTTGTTGACTCCTTTAATCACCAGAATGGCAACTGCGGCGTCGTCGTCACCGCGCGCAGGCGCGCACGTCACTCTGCGGCCGCGGAAGAGGCCATGTGCGCTCTGCGGCGGTTGCTTCACATCGAAGTATCTCTACAAGGCCTAAGCGGCCTTGTGGAGGGATTTGCGTTGACTCCTCTCCAGGGGAGAGAGCCTTGTAGAGGGGCAGTCGCAGGGGGAGCCTCTTCAGGCCTTCGCTGCCCCTTTGAGCCCTCTCGAGGACTTTCGTCCCTCTAGAGTCTCTCCAAGCGTTTGGCTCGGTCCTTAGTCATTTCTTCGATACCGTCGCGTGCGAGGGCTGTGGAGAGTGGGGCCTGCACACCCTGGATTCCACTAGGCCGACACACACCAAGGCACACGCGTGGCAGCTCAGGGAAGGCGTGAGAAAAAGGAACAACCAGGCCCACAAATCAGTGAGTATACTCGGTGCAAATGCCCTCTGAGAAGGCACGCTCGGCAACGGCCTTACAGCCGTAGAGAATGACGTGAATAGCTTACATGCATTCAGTGGGGTTTTCTTTATACATGTATAGATGTGTAAGCAGATAAATAGTACATAAAACTCTCCAGAGACCACACCAAGGCACACGCGTGGCAGCTCAGGGAAGGCGTGAGAAAAAGGAACAGCCAGGCCCACAAATAAGAGAGTATACTCGGTGCAAATTCCCTCTGAGAAGGCACGCTCGGCAACGGCCTTACAACCGTAGAGAATGACGTGAATAGCTTACATGCATTCAGTGGGGTTTTCTTTATACATGTATAGATGTGTAAGGAGATAAATAGTACATAAAGGTTACCACAAATTTATACTTCTGTCTGTGGATCGCAATGGAGAGTACTCAACTGCAGATTAGGCAAGATTATGCTAACAATCTCCCCTTAATCTTGACTTAACGTATCCTTGTACTCTTTGGTCTTGATTCCTTGCAACATCACAACTTTGATGACTCGACTCAACGCGTCCTCCGGATGTTGTCAAATTCACATATGATGTAAAACATCTTATGTTTAATGTTGAAGTGTCTAACGCAAACAATGCTACCAAATCTTTGGTTCAATACTCTATGACATGGTACAGGTGGTGAGCAACCAAGCAAAAAAATCTTTGGTTCAATACTCTGGTGTGTTAGTTTGTGTTATTTTTCTAACACATTGAGTACTTTATATTTTTAAACTTAATTCCTTCGTCTATTTGATCAGGGTGGGGTAGACAAATTGTAAATTGGTGCGAGCCTTCCCTGTCGAGTTGTTGGATTCATGGGCACGTAAGGTGGTGCCTGACTCCACGGATAGAGAGATGCGGAAGGCATGGTGGTTTCTAGGAACGGGATTGCACACAAGGGTTTACCTAGCTTCAGATCTTGCAGCGGTGGCAAGACCCTACATGCTGCTATAATTCACTAGATGCGAATATGTGTACAGGTTACAATGTATGTTGCGGGGCGTATTGAGCGTAGCCCTAAGGCTCTCAGGAGGCCGGCTTATATAGGCATCGTGCCTTCTCTTACAAGGAAAGGCTAACCGACCTATCTTAGGAGTCCTAGACTAACGCGGGGTAGGCCCTAACTTGTTCTCTAAGGCGAACGTCGCTTCTTTTGGATCCCGGTCGGCTTCTGGGCTTCCTCTTGCGCTTCAGCCCACTGGGCCGCCCATAAGCCGTAGACCTTATGACGGGGTGTAAACCCGGCAAATCCCTCGGTTAGGTACTTTGGGTTTCGTATAGAGAGAGAAGTATGGCGGCTGGTGGTTCCGGACGGCTGACAAGCAAAGAGTTTACCCAGGTTCGGCCCCTCATTGCGAGGTAAAGACCTACTCCTGCTTGTCTGATCTGGTATTGATGATGATTACATGGTGGCCGTGATGGCTATGGTGGTCTCGTCGGGGTTTGCCCGGCTATCTTCTGTCTAATGTCTATGGCGATGTCGCCTTGCTATTTCCGTCTATCTGTTGGCTTATCTTTTTATCTACCCCTACCTGTCTTAATATATGCAGTCAGGGGGGTTTTACACGAGTCGTAATAGACTACGACTAGGAGTCCTTGTCTTGTACTTCAAGTTATTTGGTAGCAGCTTCTTGGTCTTCATTGGGCCACCTGGTGGGCCTCATCTTCATTATACGCCATAGTGGGGGTACCCGGAAGGTATACCCACGTCAGTAGCCCCGGAGTGCCTGGTCGACTCGAAGAGTCGGGCAGGGACTCATTACTTCATAGATCTTCAGGTGCTCATTATGCATCATGGTTGGTTGGACTCTTCAGTCGGTACTGCGCCGAGTGCTTCTGTCTTGGTCTTGGTTGTACTTCGAGTGCATCTGTGTCGGTAATACTTCGAGTGCATCTGTCTTGATAATTCTTCGAGTGCGTCAACTGCGCGAGCAGCGCTCATCGGGTGCGCGGCCAGCGCTCCCGATGGGAGTAGTCCTCGAGGCTTTGTGCGACTCGCAGAGTCGGGCATAGGCTCAAGTTGTTCTAATCCCATGTATTTATCTTCTGTTTCTTGATTCCTCATATCCTGCGAACATATATAGTAAAAAGATTGATGTATCGAAGTTAGTTACTGCAATTCGCCTTATCAGGCGCTCCTGGTAATGAATGTCCAGCTGTGAGATGGTTGACATATTTGTTGTTTCGAAGTCGAGTATATTTGTTTCGTCTTATCTGGGATGGATGGCATAGTAGGCCTGTTTCATCCGACGGACCGGGGTCAAGTGAATTCGCGACTCGGGCGAAATACCTTTCTAGCCTACGCAGATTCGAGTCCCTTGGCTCGAACCCGGTATGACCGTGCAAGTTCGACTCATGCCTGTTTGGACTTACTGGTCAGAACCCGGCCTTTTTATATGTACCCTTGGCGCGTCCGCCGGGATTTTGCATCACGCCTGCTGGCATGGAAATTATCAGGTCCGCATAGCTTGTATGGGCCACCCGGCCTTACTCAGGTCTTACTTTTGTACTTTGGTACAGCATCCGAGGACCAGTCTCGGCTGGAACATCCCGGGAATTATTATTTATATATTTGAATATGGTCCGGGAGATACTCGACTAGATTTCGACTGCATATGTGAGCTTTTGGCTCCAGATATTCTTCGAGTGGACTCGATCCGTCGAGTGAGCTTCATCTTTGACTGACGCTGATCGTCGACTCAATTCATCGGGTGCGCGACAGCATTCCCAATTGGAGTAGCCCCCGAGGCTATGTTTAATTGCTTGCAATTGAGCGTAGGCTCGAAATCACAGCCGAAAATGTTGCAGGTGCCCTCCCGATGGGAGTAAATTGCTGAAGTATGAAGCGACTGAGGAGATGCTCAACTCGTATTTTTACCTCTTGAGACGTAGTAGAGATGATGGGCTTAGTCGGCACGGCGAGTAACGCGGTGGACAGAGTGTGCGGCGGACCGGAGTCGACGCAACCCCCGAGCGTCGAGAGCAACTGGGGTGACTTGCTGAATAAACTGTTATGCCGCAGCCCCCGAGCGACGAGTGCGACTGGGGTGAATTATTGAATGAACTGTTATACCGCAGCCCCCGAGCGTCGAGTGCGACTGGGGGTGAATTATTGAATGAACTGTTATACCGCAGCCCCTGAGCGTCGAGTGCGACCGGGGCGGACTTTGTTGAATGAACTGTTATGCCGCAGCCCCCGAGCGTCGAGTGCGACTGGGGTGAATAGTAGATAACTGGTAGTTGACGCGGCGGACGGAGTCAACGCGACGGAATAAGTAATTGACGCGGCGGACGGAATCAATGCGGCAATTAGTGCCGAAATATAATCCAGGCGGTGGACGGAGTCGATGCGGCAGTGGGTGCTGCTATTTGAGAAATCCGGTGCGAGATATAGAAAACTCGACTTTAAAAAATTCCGATGCGGGTCTTTAGAAAACCCGACTTGATAATTCTGAAGCAGGTTTTTACAGTACCCGACTTTGAAAATTCCGATGCGGGTCATAAAGAACCCGACTTTGAATATCCGATGCGGGTTATGACCCGTCTTAAAATAAATAAATAAATTCCGATGCGGGTTATAACCCGACTTTGAGAAATCCAGCTGGTCATCCAATATTTGCGCCGGCGCGTGCTCTCGGCCAGCGAATAATGTAACAAAGAAAATGGCAAGATTGGTGGCAAATATTATATTATATCTAGTACTTGCATAATGGCTTACCGGCCAGTTAGTGCAAGCAAATATAATACACTGAAGTAAATGAATTTCTGCTCATAACGATAAATTATAATATTATAAATTGAAACTTATCTGCGAGATGTGGTAGACGCGATGGAAGGAGTCGACGCGGCGGAGTGGCGCGGCGTTTGGCTGGGCGGAGTCGACCGGATCCATCTGGTGAAGCTAGCTAGCTCTCTTGCATTGATCATCCTCTCGATGATTTTACGAACACAACAAACAATCGATTTTTCGGCGGGGCTGCGTTTCCTCTTATCTGATCAACCGCATCTGATGGAATTTAGTGATGATGAACCAACAGGTGCGCTGATTCATGGCGGAGAGTCGCCGCTGTCGTAGATTGGATCGGAACAGCCGCATACGAGAGGAGGGTGTTGTCGTCTGAGCCCCCATGCGCTGATCTGATACGGCGAGTCGCCGTCGTTGTCGATGAAGATTGGGCCGCCGCAACCATAAATCCAGCACGCTGTTCTTCCCACAGACGGCGCCAATTGACGGGGTGTAAACCCGACAAATCCCTCGGTTAGGTACTTTGGGTTTCGTATAGAGAGAGAAGTATGGCGGCTGGTGGTTCCGGACGGCTGACAAGCAAAGAGTTTACCCAGGTTCGGCCCCTCATTGTGAGGTAAAGACCTACTCCTGCTTGTCCGATCTGGTATTGATGATGATTACATGGTGGCCGTGATGGCTATGGTGGTCTCGTCGGGGTTTGCCCGGCTATCTTCTGTCTAATGTCTATGGCGATGTCGCCTTGCTATTTCTGTCTATCTGTTGGCTTATCTTTTTATCTACCCCTACCTGTCTTTATATATGCAGCCAGGGGGGTTTTACACGAGTCGTAATAGACTACGACTAGGAGTCCTTGTCTTGTACTTCAAGTTATTTGGTAGCAGCTTCTTGGTCTTCATTGGGCCACCTGGTGGGCCTCATCTTCATTATACGCCATAGTGGGGGTACCCGGAAGGTATACCCACGTCACCTTATCACCTCTTGGGCCACCCTGGTAGGCTGGTTTTAGTTCATGTGGTCGGCATACCTATTTGGTATATCCTCCTTAGTAGTCCCCGAAAAGGTTTGAGCACTCCAGCTTGTTCGTCTTGTTATTCACTTCGAAACTTTCGTCTTCATCTTTGGTGAAATGCTGCATAGCTCGAACCATTCCCAATATAACTGAGGATAAGGCTTTGCATAAGCCGAAACGACCGTGGTGTTTGCATAACACATAAGACAAAAATATTGTCAACGAATGGACAGAGAAAGGAATCTTGTCAGCGAGGCGTCACGTCTTGTCAATGTTCAGTCCACGACAGTACAGACTGTTGGCCAGAAAATCTCATGATTGCGATTTTCCCGCGCACGGCCCGAGATTTACCGTAGAAGGAAAACAACCTCCTCGTCTCCTCCGCTCCACGTGGCGCAGATCCAGCGGTTAGAATCCAACCGTTGCGGAGATCGTGGGGTTTGGCTCATAAATACCATTTCCAAAAAATCAAATCTCCCACCGATTCATTTCCAGTCTCTGTTCATCATCTCCCTCGCGCCCGAGATCTCTCTCTCTCTGCACGAGATCGGAAACCGTCCCCTCTCCGTTCCCCCCCACTCATTCATGGACCACACGAACACGCGCGCGGCGGCGGCAGAGGAAACGGTGAAGGCAGCGAGGAGCACGGCGGAGGGCTCCGGCACTTGCGAGATTTCCTCGTCCGCGGGCGCGCCATTGGAGGGGTTGCTCGTAGAGCCCCTCATTATTCTGTATCCGGGGGAGAAAATCCCCACGGATTCCGGCAATGCAACCGCGGCCGGCGCCGAGGAAGAAGGAGATGACTCCTCTCCGCGCCATTGGCTCCCCTCGACCATCACCGACGATGATCTGACGGAGTTGGAGCGGAAGGGTCTTCTTCCTCCTCGGGCTATTTGCAAATGGCGTTCGACTTTCGAGCACGCCACCCCGGCTCCAGAAGGCGACGAGCGGGTAATCCTGGTTTCCCACTTGCATCGCGGCTTGTCTTTGCCGCCGTCGTCTTTTTTTTATATCTGTCTTAGATTACTATGGCCTTCAGCCACACAACCTAGGACCCAATAGCATATTGTACCTAGCTGGTTTCCAAGCATTTAGGAACAGAGCCCAGCTTAGACTTTTGAAAGTACTGCTTTCACTGTAAACGCCAAACAGAAGGCGATGAATTGCTCACCTTAGGCACTATAAGCCTAAACTTGCATAGGAATAGTGCGTTCCTAAGGTGGACTCCGTCCGTGGCTGGGCGGGCACCTTCTTTTATTGTTCAGACATAGCTCCTGAGGGGAAGGCGATAGGTCTCCTGCGTTTTGTAAATTCAGCTGCTTCTCCTCACCCGTTGATACGTCTCAAACGTATCTATAATTTCTTATGTTCCATGCTTATATTATACCAATTGCTGCATGTTTTATATACACTTTGTGTTGTTCTATGCATTTTCTGGGACTAACCTATTAACAAGATGCCACAGTGCCAGTTCCCTGTTTTCTGCTATTTTTGGTTTCAGAAAACCACTTAAGGAAATATTCTCGGAATTGGACGAAATTAATACCAAAGTCCCTATTTTTCACGGGAGGTTCCAGAACACCGGTAGCTAGATGGTTGTCTTCTCCTTTTGTGCCATCATGTTTAGATCTTGTGAGCTGCCTATCATGATCAAGATCATCTTTATGTAATGCTACATGTTGTGTTTGCTGGGATCCGATGGATATTGAATACTATGTCATTTGCTTCATAATATATCATGTTGTGTGTTGATACGTCCATTTTGCATCACTATTTTATACCATAATTTACTGTTATTCATTGATATATTTCATATTTAGAGATGATACTTATGTTATTTCATCTATTTTGCATGTTTGATGATTATTGGAGAATGGATCATCGGAGTCTGGATTCTGCTGGAAAAAGCACCGTCATGATACAATATTTGCGAAGATCAGAAATCAAATCCAACCAGATGGAAGTTACAATTTTACCAGATAACGGAGGAGGCCAAAAGGGGAGCCCAAGGTGGGGCCCACACCATGCCACGGCTCATGATAGGAGAATTCTTAAGCGAGAGTTTCATGTTGGTGAGAAAGTTCTTTTGTATAGCTCTTGTATTAGATTCTTTGCAGGGAAATTACTCTCCAAATGGGAAGGACCTTATGTTATTGTGGAGGTATTTTGTTCGGGTGCAATAAAAATTGCTTCACTCAAGGATGACTCTACACAAGTGGTAAATGGACAAAGACTCAAACATTATATTTCTGGAGATTCGTATAATGAAGATGTTGATATTATTCAAGTTATTGCTCCGGAAACATTTATCAAAGAGAAATTTTCTGAGTCTGCATAAGCTGAATTCGAAAAGGTATGGTTTCGGTAAGAAAAGGCCCGCGTTTTAATTTTTGGAAGATACTACATCAGCTTTTGGAAAATATAGAAAAATAAGAGACGAAAATGAGCACGAGACGGTGCCCGAGGCACCGTAACCACGTGGTGGCGCGGGCCCCATGCTGGCCGCGCCACCCTATGGTTTGGCCGCCTCGGAGTCCGTCTCCTACTCGATTTCGCCCTGTTGCCTTCCGTTTGTTGCGTATATTTTTGCTATATAATCTCCCGAGACCCCTGAGGTCCGTATATCGTGTTTTCGACGTGTTTTTGTTCCGAGCTGTTTCTGTCCAGAATTTTGTCCCAGTTCTAGAGCCATCATGTCTTCGTCCGAGCCCTCCAAGGACAGTTTCTTTGCGAACGTCGTCAACCCGTATTTAAACGAGTTGAAGATGCATCCCAAGGAGTTGCTGCTCAAGGAAGGGAAGATGCAAGTTGAAGACGTTCAGGGCCCTCAAGGAGAAGGGAGCATAGAGGACAGGATGAAGAGTCTGGAGCAAGAGGTCTTCAAATACAAGAAGATGGCGGAACGTGAGGCGGACATCGTTCACCGGATCGTGGCTGAAGTTATTGCCAAGCATGAGGAGGAGACTTCAAAGCTCTGGGAAGACATCTTCTCACTCCATAAGACTACCAACAATCTCCAGGCGCAACTCTACGATGTTCAGAATCAAAACTGTGAGTATGAAACCAGGTTTAAACGCATAAGTGCTGCTGCAAGTTTCAGGATACTCGAGACCAAGTCATCATTTGTCGATGCAGAGCCCCTACCTTGGAAACTGGATGAAGAAGACTATTCACCAACGCCACCTCAGGAGTAATTCGTCATCGGTATTGGCATCTCCCTTGGCTTGTTCCAAGCATGGGGGAGTGCCGCGGTATCACACCATTATCTTTTACCTTTTACCTTTTAGTAGTGTCATATCATGAGTAGGCAAGTTATCTTATATGATGGTTTGCATTGTGGAAGTATCTCTCTTTTAGTTGGTTATCTATCTATGTATCCCTTGGTGTGAGTTGCCGTTATGGAATATTAATGAGAAGTTTTATCATTTACTTTTCGCACACTCTATTTTAGTTTGCAACTTCTATCATATATGATTAAGCTCGTTATTAGTATTTGCATCCCTTTGGGAACATATAGTGAATCTTTTGGTTTTGGCAAACTTAGCATTGGTTAGTAGCTTCAATACTTTGAGACTTGAGGGGAGAAAAGGGAATCACATGTAGACATATTATTCAATGATCTTTCTCACTTGTAGCTAATAAGTTTAGTATTCACAATTTAAAATTGTTTGTGCTTCCAAGTAAGAATTGCATGATTGTCTTTACTACATGTATGTTTGTTTGTATCCTTCAACTCTTATGCTTGCTACCCAGCCTTGCTAGCCAAAGACCTGTATCGAGAGGGAATGCTTATCATACATCCAAACCATGAGCCAAAACCCTTGTCACTTGTGTCCACCATACCTACCTATTATGTTGTATTTTGCGCCACTCCAAGTAAATACTTCATGTGCTATCTTTATTCAAAACTACTATCCCTTATTTGTGTCAATGTTTATTAGCTCATGAGGAAATAATAGTTGAGTTTGTTATCTTCCATGCTAATCAAGTAACCCTTGACTTGCATGCTCCATCTGCTCGTCACTAATATTGCAAAGAGCTGGTTAGACCACTATAATATCAAAAGGTTGAGAAAGTTAAAAATAGACACTCCTCCATGGTTTGAGATTTATTGGTGGGCACCCGAGGATTCGGTTAGCCATGGTTTGTGAAAGCAAAGGTTGGGAGGAGTGTCAAGTTATATAAATAAAGTGCATATTATAAATGCCTGTTACTAAACAATTCGGAACCGCTCTCAACTTGCTTAGTATGGAAGATAACAAGAACTCTATTACCATTCGTTGACAACGACAAACACTACCCAAAAACTTATTCTTATGCTCCCTATATTATTTCAAAACCTATAAAACTAAAAGCTCTAGCACATGCTCGTATCTCTGCTTCCCTCTGCGAAGGGCCTATGTTTTACTTTATGTTGAGTCAGTAAACCTATCTCTTTCTATCTTAAGCAAGCATTTGAGTTGATTGTGATTCAACCATTTATACATGTATATTGTTAATCATGTCTTTTATTCTTCCTTGTTTAGCACAATGTTGTTATCTAATAAATATGACCATGGGAGTTAGCAACTACTTAAGAGGGCTGTTTTGTAGAGTAAGTTCAATTTGATCATTGTTCTCTGACCAAGAACGAAGCTTGCCAACACCAATTATGATTGTCTCTATGCACCTTATTGTGATTTGCTTTTACTTATTACAAGTTGAGTTATATGAATGGAGTTATTATCTAAGATGACTTGTGTAGTAATAAATGTGATGCTTATTGTCCGTATATTGTTTATCGGCACTTCACTCCATAAACCCGTGGTCATGTTTACTGAGTTCAGCTCTCGCTTGGGGACAAGCGAGGTCTAAGCTTGGGGGGAGTTGATACGTCCATTTTGCATCACTATTTTATACCATAATTTACTGTTATTCATTGATATATTTCATATTTAGAGATGATACTTATGTTATTTCATCTATTTTGCATGTTTGATGATTATTGGAGAATGGATCATCGGAGTCTGGATTCTGCTGGAAAAAGCACCGTCAAGATACAATATTTACGAAGATCAGAAATCAAATCCAACCAGATGGAAGTTACTATTTTACCAGATAACGGAGGAGGCCAAAAGGGGAGCCCAAGGTGGGGCCCACACCATGCCACGGCGCGGCACCCCTTCTGCCGCGCCGGGAGGGGGTGTGGCCACCCTGGCCCACCTGAGGCGATGCCCCTTCGCGTACTTGATGCCCCCAAAAACCTAAGGCAGAGGGGAGAGACGAGAAACAGAGCCGCCGCCTCCACGAGGCGGAAACCACCGAGAGAGAAAAGCTCTCCGGCAGGCTGAAAAGCTGCCGGGGAAATCCCTTCCCGGAGGGGGGAAATCGTCGCCATCGTCATCGTCATCGAGCTGCGCTTCATCGGGATCATCATCATCATCATCCCCACCGCCGACACCATCATCTCCACCGCTCCACTCCGTTCCCGCTGTAACATCTAGGGCTGAATCTTGTGCATTTGATAGGGGAAACTCTCCCGGTGTTGATTACTATTGTTATTGCTGCTATTGGGTGGAACCGTTGAATTAAGGTTTATGTTCAGATTGTTACCCATCATTATATCATCTCTGATCACGATCCATATGATGTGTTGTGAGTAGTTCGTTTAGTTCTTGACGACATGGGAGAACTCTAGATGTTTGTAGTGAACTATGTTGAGTAATATTTAATGGTTTGATATTTAAGTTGTGGTGCTATTCTTCTAGTGGTGTCATGTGAACGTCGACTACATGACACTTCACCTTTATGGGCCTAGGGGAATGCATTGTGTATTCGAATATTAATTGTGGGGTTGCCGGAGAGACAGAAACCTAAACCCCCGTTGGTATCGCGATGCATGAGGGATGGTAGGATCTCAGAGTTTAAGGCTGTGGTTAGATTTATCTTAATTACTTTCTTGTATTTGCGGATGCTTGCAAGGGGCATAATCACAAGTATGTATTAGTCCTAGGAAGGGCGGTGCATTAGCATAGGTTCACCCACACAGCACTTATCGAAACACTAAAGATTAATCATCTATACGAAGCGAAAGCACTAGACATAAATCCGGTGTGTCCTCAGGAACGTTTGGTTATCATAAGTAAACAAACCGGCTTGTCCTTTGCTCTAAAAAGGATTGGGCCACTCGTTGCAATTATTATTGCCGCGCTTTATTTACTCGCACTTTATTTATCTGCATTATCAAAAACTCCTAAAAACTTGTCTGCTAGTGTTTACAGTGAAATCCTCATCAAAACCGCTTGTCAGCACCTTCTGCTCCTCGTTGGGTTCGACACTCTTATTTATCGAAAGTACTACGATACACCCCCTATACTTGTGGGTCATCAAGACTATTTTCTGGCGCCGTTGCCGGGGAGTGAAGCGCTATTGGTAAGTGGAATTGGTAAGGAAAACTTTAGCTGTAAGTGCTGTTTTAATTGTTGTCTCCTAATTTACTTAATTATGGAGAGAGCATCGATTCACTTCCTGTTTGGAAGAACTTCTACCGCTGCTGAGGTAGAAGATGAGGCGCCACCTGAAGAAATTGTGCCATTTAAAATACCTGTCGGCCCAGTAAGGACCGGGGTATGCACGGCCCACTCCCTACAGGCCTCGCCCGCGAAGATCTTTGACGGAATGATTAAGGACCAAGATACCGCTTGGAGAGACCCTCGAGAGACATCTCCGCTCGAGGGCCTGAAGAGGACGCCAGGGCCTGAAGAGGACCCTGCGCTTCAAGAGACTCCCCAGGCACAGCCCGCCTGGAGAGAAGTCAGCAGGAAACCCCTCCACAGGCGACCACGGCCCTGTGGAGACACTTCGCGGCTAAGCAAGCGCTGCAGGACGCACATGGCCCCTGCAGCAGCCGCAGGGTGACGCGAGCATCCCAGTTGCCATTCTGGTGATAAAGGAGTCAACAAAGCCGCGCCGCCTGCGGCAGGACAGCCAGGACTTTCCTCTTTGGTGATAAAGCGGCTGGACGGCGCAACGCTCCAAGAAGATCGTCACCGTGGGCTCCACCACGACCTCTGCTGCGCCTGCGAGCCGCTCTGCACCGCCTGCAGCCTGTCGGCCACGGCGCGCTACTTTAGCACGGATGGACCGCGTCCATGGACGAACGAGCCGCGGTGGACTCCCGCTCCTCCACGAGACTGGCGTGTGGGAGCCCACCAGCACGAGGACGGAGCCCGGGGCACCTATAAAAGGAGCAGGAGCTCCACCGTAGAGGGGGATCGCCCGATCGCCTAACCGCGCAATCGCACCCTGAGCACAGAGGATAGCCAACTGCTGGGGGAGGAAGACGACCATTGTGTCCCTCTCCAAGCATAAAACTGCCTCAAGAGAGCCCTCGGCAAGCTCATTGTCCTGTAACCTTCGCAGTGCAATACAGACAAGCAGGAGTAGCGGTTTTACCTCCTCCTGAGGGCCGTGAACCTGGGTACGGGCCGGTGTCCATCTCTGGCGTGATAATTCCTCTCCAGGCCCGGCGAGCACCGTCGTCGAGCCTCTCGAGGGTTGTTTGACCTCCGTGTTCAGTCCCCCCTTCGAACCTCTCTTCAGGGTGTGGCTACCCCTGTTCCGTGGGAGTCACTCTCCGACATTTGGCGCGCCAGGTAGGGGGCTGAGGCGCGTCTTCGACCTCCGAACTCCGCGCCATGATGGACACCCACGCGACGCGCGCCAACCGGCGTACCTCTGAAAGAGCTCACACCGAGCCCGGCACTGCTCCCACCCGTGGCCGCCGTGGTCGCCCTCGCGCGTCTGAGCGCGCTGGCACCGGCCCGCGCGTGGAGGAGCCAGAGAGCGAGGAGCACCGCGGCGGAGACCAGCGCGGCGACGAGGACCTCTCTGAGTGCCGTGAGGACGCTGAGTCCTCACACCCGTCCCGACGCCAGAGCGTGTCCACGCGGGAGCACCACGAGCCCGCCCCGCACACTGCGCTGCTCATGGCCCAGGAGCTCCTCCGCTACCGGCCAAGTGCCGAGGCACACGACCAGTGGCTGGACCGCCTGCACCACCTCGTCGACATCGCAACCACGCGCCCTGCTCCGTCGCGCTCCATCGTGCCCTCCGGCCCTGCAGGGACGGCCGCACAAGGTGCGCCCCCACCGCCGCCAGGACCACCTCCGGCCGCGGCTCAGCGGGCTCCCTCCCATGCTTCCTCGCCGCACGATTGCCAGATCGTGCAGCGCACTGCGCCTGACGCACGAGTGGGCATGGAGCGACGCCGCGACCTCCAGAACCGCCTCATCGAAGAGCTCGGCCAGGCGGGGCAGCAAAACCGCAGGGCCCTCCAGGGAGGAACGGCCACCTATGCCTCAGGCTGCATGGCCTTCACGCGCGCTCTGCGTCGCATGGTCTGGCCGTAGAAGTTCAGGCCAGCGCTCCCCAAAGGCTTCGACGGGTCCACCAACCCTCTCGAGTTCCTGCAGCTCTACACCACCTCCATCCAGGCTGCAGGGGGAGACGACAAGGTCATGGCCAACTGGTTCTCCCACGCCCTCAGGGACTCAGCGCTGTCCTGGCTTCTCAACCTGCCGGAGGACTCCATCGACTCCTGGGAGGAGCTCTGCAGGCAGTTCGTCGCCAACTTCAAGGGCACGTACGAGCGCGCACTCACCCACAACGACTTGCGCGCTGTGGTGCAGAAGAAGGACGAGACTCTTCGCAAGTACATCCAGCGCTTCAGCCAGGTGCGGAACAAGATTCCAAACATCCCCGACACCCAGGTGATCGCTGCCTTCCGCGAGGGCGTCACGAACCGCAGGATGCTCGAGAAGCTCGGCATCCATTGTGGTGAAGCTGTTCGATCTGGCGGATAAGTGCGCCAAGGCTGAAGAGGGACTCCTCTTCGTCAAGATGAGCGCGCGGGGGGACGACCCTGGCGAGGGGTCCAAGAGCCGCAAGAAGAAGGAGGAGCCCAAGCGCAAGGCCACCGCGGTCCTCGCGGCAGAGCCTGACGCGAAGGGCTCCCGCAGGGGTTCTCCCGAGCGCGGCGACAAAGAGGTGGACCACCGTCCGTTCTGCGTCTACCACAACAGGCGTGGGCACGCCACAGACGACTGCTTCGACCTCAAGAGGCTGAGCAGGGAACGCGAGCGAGGAGAAGGCAGCGGAAGCCGCGGCAGAGGTTGCGGCTACCGCAGAGACGGCAGGGGTAGACGCGATGGCGGCTACCAGAAGCCGTCGGGCACTCAAGCCAACGCCGCCGAGAAGAACAACAACCTCCCCGACGAGGAAGATGGAGGCTACCAGGCCCCGAGAGGCGCCATGGCCTGCATCCTCGGCGGAGCTCAAGCGCCCAAGTCGAACAATCAGTTCAAGCAGTTCGCCCGCGAACTCAACGCTGCGCTCCCGAGCACCGAGACCTCCAGACCCCTCAAGTGGTCCCAATACACCATCGCCTTCGACGCCAAGGACCACCCCAAGTCGACCAAGACTGTTGGAACCCTCCCCCTGGTCTGCTCCCCCACCATCAACAACATCACCGTCTCCAAGACGCTCATCGATGGGGGAGCGGGCCTGAATGTCATCTCTGTCGAGACCTTCGAGACGCTTCAAGTGCCCTACGAGTGGCTTATGCCCTCCAGGCCGTTCACGGGCGTCACCAGTGGTTCTATCGAACCTCTGGGACAAGTCCGCCTCGCGGTCACCTTTGGCACGCAGAAGAGCTATCGCACGGAGCTGATCGACTTCGATGTCGCCCACATCGGCTTGCCGTACAACGCCATCCTCGGCTACCCCGCCCTTGCGAAGTTCATGGCCGTCACGCATCACGCCTACAACATGGTCAAGATTCCCGGCAGCGCCGGCACCATTGCCATATCCTGGACGCCACGCGCGCTGTCGAGAGCGCCTACAAGGCAGCCGCCATGGCTTTCCCGGCTGACGAGGACATGGAGCCTCTCGAGAGGCCCAAGAAGAAGAAGCAAGTGTTCTCTCAGGAGCAAGCTGCCACGAAGAAGGTGTCGCTGAACACCACCAGCTCGGGGGCTGAAGGCTCGGGGGCTAGCGTCACCATAGGCGCTGCCCTGCCACCCAAATAGGAAAGCGCGCTCGTCGCCTTCCTTCGGGCAAACTCTGACATGTTCGCATGGACTCCGTCAGATATGTCCGGTGTACCAAGGGAGGTGATCGAGCACCACTTAGCCGTGTGTCCAGACGCACGCCCCGTCAAGCAAAAAGCACGTAAGCAAGCCCCCGAGAAGCAAGCTTTCATCATCAAGGAAGTAGAGAAGCTCAAGGCGGCAAATGTCGTCCGCGAAGTCGCGCACCCCACTTGGCTCTCCAACGGCGTGGTTGTTCCTAAACCCGCTGGAGGAGGCCGACTCTGCATCGACTACACCGATGTCAACAAGGCCTGCCCCAAGGACCCATACCCTATGCCGAGGATAGACCAGATCGTGGACTCCACCGCTGGCTGCGACCTCCTCTGTTTTCTGGACGCCTTCTCAGGTTATCACCAGATCAAGATGGCTAAAGAGGACGAGGAGAAGACGGCATTCCTCACCCCTTGTGGTGTGTACTGCTACACATGCATGCCCTTCGGCCTGAAGAACGCAGGAGACACTTTCCAGAGGCTCATGAGGATAGCCTTGGGGGCACAGATGGGCAGAAACGCTGAGGCCTACGTCGATGATATCGTGGTCAAGTCTCGAGAGGGGGACACCCTCTTGAGGGACCTCGAGGAAACCTTCGCCAGCCTGAGAAAGGTGAACATCAAGCTGAACCCCGCCAAGTGCGTCTTCGGGGTCCCTTCAGGCAAGCTCCTCGGATTCCTCGTGTCCCACCGTGGCATAGAGGCAAATCCTGACAAGATCAAGGCCATAGAGCAAATGCAGCCTCCTCGCCGACTCAAGGATATGCAGCGCTTAGCGGGCTGCATGGCCAGCCTTGGCCGTTTCATCTCTAAGTTTGGCGAGAGAGCCCTGCCATTTTTCAAGATCATGAAGAGATCGGGCACATTCAAGTGGACCCCTGAGGCGGATAAAGCCTTCGAGGACTTAAAGAAGTATCTGGCTAGCCCTCCAGTCTTGGTGGCCCCCAGGGCAGGCGAGCACCTGAAGCTGTACCTCTCAGCCACCCCTCAGACCGCAAGCGCCGTCTTGGTGGTCGAGAGGGAAGAGCCTGTCCTCCCCAAGAAGAGCACTGCAACTCCAAGCCCAGAACCCCCCGACAAAGGCCCCGTCGAAGGAGCAGCCTCCACAGACCCACTTCCAAGCCCACCGCCTCAAGTCGAGTCTGCTCCCCCCACCCCTGTCGGGACGCCTCCACATGCGGATCTCGACAAGGGCCCTGAAGAGCCTCCACAGGGGGCTGACGCTGCGCCACCTCAGGCAACCCTCGTCGAGCACCCCGTTTACTTCGTCAGCACAGTGCTGCGGGACGCTCGCGAGAGATATCCAATGCAGCAGAAGCTCCTCGTCGCGCTCCTCATCGCCTCCAGGAAGCTGAGACACTACTTCCAGGGCCACCCCATCACGGTGGTCACCGCCTTCCCCCTGGAGCAAATCCTGCGCAACCCCAACGCCACAGATCGCGTCGCAGGATGGAACATCGAGCTGCAGCCGTTCAACTTGCGTTTCGACACCACGAGGGTCATAAAAGGAAGAGCGCTGGCCGATTTCGTCGCCGAATGGACCGACCCAAGCCCTGAGGAGCCTCGCGAGACAGAAGCCGAGCCCTCGGGAGACACGGTGCCCAGCCACTGGACCATGCACTTCGATGGAGCCTTCGCTTGTCGCAATGGCAGAGCAGGCGTCGTCCTAACTTCGCCCAAGGGTGACAAGCTGTACTACGCTGTCCAGCTGTGCTTCACGATCGACAAAATCTCCAACAACATCGCCGAGTACGAAGGCCTCCTCGCCGGCTTAAGGGACGCCATCGCTCTAGGCGTCAAGCACCTACTCGTCAAGGGAGACTCTCAGCTGCTCGTCAACTTCTCCAACAAGAGCTACACGTCGAAAGACGACCACATGGCCGCATACCTCGAAGAGGTCCGCAAACTTGAGAAGCACTTCAGGGGCATGGAGCTCATGCACATCCCGAGGAAAGAAAACCAAGAGGCTGACGACATCGCCAAGCGGGCCTCGCGAAGGCAACCCCAGCAGGCCGGTGTCTTTGAAGAGAGGCTCGCCAAGGCATCCATCAAGCAGCCTCGAGAGGCCACAACCGCAAGCACAGATGAAGCACTCCCACCACCTCCTGAGTCTGGGGCACCCGATTGCGGTCCCAGCACAGGGGAGCGCCTGTTGCTAATGGCAACCCACCAGGCCTCAGGCTGGATTGATGAGCTCAAGGACTACTTGGTGAAAGGAATCCTCCCTGAAGAAGATGCTGACGCAGAGCGAATCGCTCGACAGGCGAAATCCTACTGCATCCTCGAGGGAAACCTCTACCGCAAGAGCCCAAATGGTATCGCGCTCAAGTGCGTCCCTCCTGAGGAAGGCCGAGAGCTGATCAAGGACATCCACAGCGGGGAGTGCGGCCACCACTCATGTGCGCGCACCCTCGCAGGCAAGGTCTTCAGGAGCGGCTTCTACTGGCCTCAAGTGCTTCAAGATGCGGTCGCCATTGTGCAAACCTGCGACGCCTGCCAATTCCACGCCAAGCAAATTCATCAGCCGGCGCTGGGGCTTCAAACCATCCCGCTCTCCTGGCCGTTTGCGGTCTGGGGGCTGGACATCTTGGGCCCCTTCCCAAGGTCGCAGGGGGGCTATCGTTTTCTCTTCGTGGCCATCGACAAGTTCACCAAATGGACCGAAGTTGAGCCAGTGCGCACCATACCAGCGGGGGCCGCGGTGAAATTCATCAGGAGCCTGGTCTGACGCTTCGGCGTGCCCAACCGCATCATCACTGACAATGGCTCGCAATTCACCAGCGGCATCTTCCGAGCCTACTGCGACAAGCTTGGCGTCAAGGTCTGCTTCGCCTCCGTGGCTCACCCACGTAGCAACGGTCAAGCCGAGCGAGCAAACGCAGAGGTCCTCAAGGGCCTCAAGACCAGGAGCTTCAACATCCTCAAGGGCCACGGCAAGGGCTGGATCGACGAGCTCCCTTCGGTGCTCTGGTCCATACGCACAACTTCCTCAAGGCCTACAGGCGAAACGCCGTTCGCCCTGGTCTACGGAGCTGAGGCAGTCCTTCCTGCGGAAATCAAGCATGGATCACCACGGGTCCTTGCCTTCAATGAGGACACCCAAGAGGGCCTCCACAACGACGACCTGCTGTTCCTCGAGGGACTGCGCCGTCAGGCCGCCCTCAGGGCGGCGGGGTACCAGCAAGACCTGCGACGCTACCACAGCCGCCATGTGAGCTCACGCACCCTTGAGGCGGGCGACCTCGTCCTCAGGCGAATCCTCTCCAGGGAAGGCCTCCACAAGCTCTCGCCGATGTGGGAAGGCCCCTACAGGGTCTCCCACGTCGCCAGGCCTGGCGCAGTACGCCTCGAGACCGAAGACGGCATCCCCGTCAAGAACCCGTGGAACATCGCGCATCTGCGCAAGTTTTACCCGTGATCATAGTCACGCCAGGCATTTTTTGTCTCTAGAGGGAAGCTCACGGCTTCACCTCCAAGCTTCTCAAAGCTTCTCCCGAGGCCCAGCCCTCCGAGCTCTCCTGCAAATGAGCCCCCGCAGGCCGCAGTGAACCTCTGCCAGTAATGGGTGGTCCCCATGCCTCGACATGGAAGGAACGTTAGCTTGGCAAACCCAAGTGTAATGAACCGATTTTCGTTCCAAGTGAACTTTGCGCTCAGGCGCCATTTTTGTTCCTAAGTGAACTATGCGCTACGGCGCCGCTATGTAATATTTTGGTGGTGAGTTTTATTCCAACATTATTTTCTTTGTTGAAAATGGGCACTTATATCTCTCCACATGCGCACCTCGCGAGCGGGGGCTGAGTACGGTGCCAGTGCCTCAAATGACACACCAGCAGCACTGCAAAACCCAAGGATCCGAGCTCTGGCTGGAGGGCAGGCCCTCACAAACACGCCATCTCTACAAAGGACCTTGGTACTCTCTCTCCTCGCAAGGAACGCCTGAGGGGACCTATAAGCGCGCATTAGTCCCTTGTACCGTGCACAAGCGTTTGGGTTTGCCCCTCTAACATCTACAGAGAACAAGCGTCTCTACAAGCCTGAGGAGGCAGCAGGGAAAAACCCTTGAAGAGGACCTCCTCGCCAGGCTAAAAAACCTCTACAGGGCAAAAGCCTCGAGAAGCTAAGTCCTACACCTGTGACTCGAGAGCCTTTTCTCCCCAAGCGCACGTTTGTCCCTCGAGCGATTTCGTTCTCCTTTGTGCTTCATGGGCTACTCGCACGTCAAAGGGGGGCACTTGAGCATCGCGACTCAGGGCTCTTACCTCTCCAAGCCTTAAACTCCCCCCGGCCTTGCTGAGTCATTGCTCTAGCATACCGCAGCGGCGGAGTCATAGCGCGAAGAGATGGGTCCTAACGACGCAGAGAAAACATAGACATGAAAACAAGGCAGAAAAGGCCTCTCGAGGGGCAAACAAGTTAACACAAAAAAGCTTAAAGAGTATATTACATGCCCAAAATATGCAGTGTCTGAATATAAAAACTGTCTCAGATACAAGCGCTCAGAGGCGCGATAATCAAGGCTCAGGCGGAGTCCGCGCCAGCACGCTCCTCCTCCTCAGCGCCTTCCTCCTCGGCAGGGGCAGCCTCCTCCTCGCTGTCCTCCGCAGCCACCTCCGCACGCTTGAAGCGGTTGCAGAAGGCCTCGACTTGCTCGCGGAGGGAGTTGGAGACCCGCAAGGCCTCACCGGCCGGGCGCGCCTCGGTCACCGTGGAGAGGTCGAAGCCGGGCGAGAGGAGCCGGATGTTGGTGAAGATGCGGTCGACAAACACCTCCAGAAGCTGGCGGCTCTCGACCTCAATCACCTCGCGGAGATCGGCGACGGGGCTCTCGAGGGCCGTGAAGAGCTGGTCGAAGTAGACCAGGTACATGGCAGCGTCGCCACGACCGCGAGCCTCAGTGAGCGGAGCCTCCGCGCCAAGCTGAGCCGCAAGCTCATTGCCTCTGGCCACCAGCGCCTGGAACATGCGCTCCCGCTGCTTCGTGAGCACGCGAGCCGCCTGCGCGGTGTCCACGGCTTCCGTCACCTGCTTGGCCGCCGAGCCCGCCTGCCCCTCCACGTCCTTGACGAGGGCGTCCAGCTCCAGGACAGCCGCCCTGCGACCCTCCTCAGCCTGGCGATAGGCATCCTTGGCGCGCTGGAGGCGGACCTCGAGCTTGGAGTTGGCTTTCTCAAGCTCCGCGATCCGCTTGGCATCAGCGGTGTGCTTGGCCTTGAAGCGGTCCTCCTGCTTCTTGGCCTTGTCACGGTACTCCTTGGAGGTGGTCCGCCTGAACTCCTTCTCGCGCTCCGCGAGGGCCGCCTCCGCGTCCTGCTTCTTCTCGGCAAACCGCTGCTGGAAGCGCTCCAGGGTTTGCTTCTGGGCGGTGACGTTCTCGTCATGCCTCTGGAGCGCCTGAGCCAGGTCTCCCTCGCGCGCCTCGAGCTCTTCGCGCTTAGTGGCTAGCTCGGCCTCTGCCTGGAGCCGTTGCTCGTCACGCTGCTCCACGTCCTTCTCCCTGGAGGCCAGCTGTCGCTCGCGCTCGGCCAGGCTCTTGCGATCCTCCTCCAGAGTCTCCTGCGCGGCCCGGTGGGCGGAGAGGAGCTGGGACTCCAGCTGGGACACCTCGCGGCGTTTCTGTGCCAGCGAGCCCTCCATAGCCTCGCGCTCGGCCTTCACCTCCGCGAGGAGATCGGCGGCCGCGTCGCGCGCGTCCTGGAGGGGGGCAAGGAGCTCGTCTGCGTCGCGGACGGCCCCCTCCCGGACCTCCTTGGCAAAGCGGTGGCCTCCTCACGTGCAGCCTGGAGGGCCAGATCCTCCTGGCGGCGGGCCTCAACAGCGGCATGGAAGCGCCTCCAAGCCTCCGCAAGCTCGCCGCGTTGCTGGGCGAGCTGGGCATCCTCGAAGGCGAGCTGCGCCTCCAGCCCCTCCAGGGACTCCCTCACCAAGCGGAAGGCCACCTCGCGGCGCCCCTTGCTCCAGTCCCAGCCACTAAGGACCAGGCCGCGTTGCGTGGAAGGCCCGGCCCCGGTGTCGAGCCTGGAGAACGAGGCCTCTGGGCGTGCCTGGGGGCTAGGTAGCTCCCCGTCTTTTGCCGCGCCCAGGCTGGTCTCGCCGCTCTCGTCGCCCTGTCGCGTCGCCTCTTGCGCCTCCTCCCCCGCTGCGGGGCGTGGCGGGGACGAAGGAGCTCCCCCTGCAGAGGCGCCCGCGCTTGGCGGGCCCTGGTCTGTCCCGGCCTCTGGCTGCGCGAGAGGCGTGGCTGAGCGCGGTGGCGTAGCCTCGCGAGCCGGAGTCGGCTCACGCGGCGGCGTAGCCGCGCGAGGTGGGGTAGGAGCTCGAGGAGGGCTGACCGCCCGCTCCTCCTGCGCCTCCATCACCAACGGCTCGGGGGGCGGAGCAGCGGCTTCCGCCTGAGGCGCTGCCGCCCCCGCCAGAGGCCCAGCTACCTCCGCTTGAGGCACCTCTTCGGTTGGGCCTGAGAAGGCCGTCTCCACAGGCCTCGCGGCCTCTTCAGCCACGGCCTCTGCCGCGGCTCCCTTCACCTCCGCTGCCTTGCGAAGCCTGCGGCGCTTCGCAGGCACAAGGTCGCTGGCAAGAATCAGGGGGCGATTATCAGAATCATGAAAAGAAGAGGACAATAATCAAGCAATCCGCTGTTAAAAGCACTTACCCGGACACCTTGGCGCCGTTGTCCACCCACGCCAAGCCTGGCGAGCGCCAGGAAGGCTTGGCCTTGGCGCCTGACCCCTCCGGAGGCGCCTCGGTTTTCCTCTTGGAGGGGACGTCTGACGGCCTCGCCCCGGGCCGATCCACCGCCGCCTTGGAGCGGGGCTCGCGACGCCCTGGCGAGGCCTCCTCGTCAGAGGCCTCCTCCTCAGCCTCCTCCTCCTCCGCGTGGCGCGAGGGCACCACCACGAAGGCGTCGTCGTCATCGCCTGACGAGATCTCGCAGATCTCGCTAGTAAGGGGCCCGGCTCTCGAAGAGGACTCCTCCCCCGCCGCGGCCTCCTCCCCGCCTTGCCCAGCTCCTGAGGCAGAGGGCGTCTCTGCTCCCTCCGCCTCGTGCACCACCGGCACAGGCACCATCTTCCCCGCAGGGCCTGACGGGGTGTACGGAGGCATCCCCGCCAGGATGGCCAGGCGCTCGGTCATGTTGCACTGGTGCAGAGGCCGGAGCGTGATCGGGAGTTCGTCCATGGCGGGCACCGCTGGGTTGATGAAGAGCGCAGACAGGACGTTGTCGACCGCGTCCTTGTCGTTGTCCTCGCGGTGGAGCCGCATCTTGTCCTGGGGGCCGGAGTACATCCACATTGGCACCGAGTGCGCCTGGAGAGGAGCAATGCGGCGCGTCACGAAGTCCGCGACGATGATCTGCCCCGTGAGGCCTTCCTCCCGAAGGTAGCTCAGGCGGCCCGTCAGCATCACGTTCTGCGCGCCGCAGAAGGAAGCCTTGCCCCAGTTCAAATTCTTCACGGGCGGCGCGTCGGGGACCTCGAGGAAGGCGCAGGGCTGCTCCACCCCAACGAAGAACCACCGCTGGCGGAAGTCGTCCACCTTCTTCGTCACCGAGGTGATGGCCTTGCCCTCGCTCCACGACATGGGGATGTAGACGCTCCCCATGCCGTCCACAATGCGGAACGAGACGCACCCAGAGCGCTCGTTCTTCGCCGTGCTCCGGAGCGCGTAGAAGCACCGGAAGAGATCCACCGTGGGCTCCAAGCCAAGATACGCCTCGCAGAGGTAGGCGAAGATGGCGAGGATGAGCACGGAGTTGGGGTGGAGGTGCAGCAGTTGGATTTGGTAGAAGGCCAGCACCGCCTCCAGGAACGGAGAGAAGGGCGGCACCAGTCCCGCCGAGACGCAGTGCTGGAAGACGGGGAAAAACCCTCGCGGGCGTTTCCCGTGCGCCGCGGGCTTGAGCGCGGTGGCGCCGTGCTCGTTGGTCCGGTCCGCCACCAGGAAGCGGACCTTGTCGAGGGCCTTGTCGTTGACGCGCACGCCAAGCAATGCCGCGCCGTGCGCGACCTCGGCGGGCGCCGCTTGCGAAGAGGACCCCGCGGCCGCCTTGCCCTTGTTCTTCGCCGGACTCATCGTCGGAAGAAAGGAGGGTGCGGCGCGAGGAGAAGCTGGAGAAACTGGAGAAGAGGGCGCCGGAGGGCAGGAGCGGAGAGCTCGGTGCGGATGGCGTCTGCGAGAAGAAGTGGGACTAGTAACGGCTCCCTGCCCCGGCGCGGAGACTTTATGTCTCGTCAAGGAGCAGTTACCGGGGCGTGGTGGGACCCCCCACGACGCACGTCCCACATCGTGCGCAACCGTTGCTCGCCGGAGTGACGCGTGGCTCGGCCCGACCTGCAGGATTGGCCCCACGACGCTTCGCCTAGACCCAACGGGCCTCGTCGTGCCCATCGTGGGCCCGGGGGCTACTGTCGGCCCAGTAAGGACCGGGGTATGCACGGCCCACTCCCTACAGGCCTCGCCCGCGAAGATCTTTGACGGAATGATTAAGGACCAAGATACCGCTTGGAGAGACCCTCGAGAGACATCTCCGCTCGAGGGCCTGAAGAGGACGCCAGGGCCTGAAGAGGACCCTGCGCTTCAAGAGACTCCCCAGGCACAGCCCGCCTGGAGAGAAGTCAGCAGGAAACCCCTCCACAGGCGACCACGGCCCTGTGGAGACACTTCGCGGCTAAGCAAGCGCTGCAGGACGCACATGGCCCCTGCAGCAGCCGCAGGGTGACGCGAGCATCCCAGTTGCCATTCTGGTGATAAAGGAGTCAACAAAGCCGCGCCGCCTGCGGCAGGACAGCTAGGACTTTCCTCTTTGGTGATAAAGCGGCTGGACGGCGCAACGCTCCAAGAAGATCGTCACCGTGGGCTCCACCACGACCTCTGCTTCGCCTGCGAGCCGCTCTGCACCGCCTGCAGCCTGTCGGCCACGGCGCGCTACTTTAGCACGGATGGACCGCGTCCATGGCTGGACGAGCCGCGGTGGACTCCCGCTCCTCCACGAGACTGGCGTGTGGGAGCCCACCAGCACGAGGACGGAGCCCGGGGCACCTATAAAAGGAGCAGGAGCTCCACCGTAGAGGGGGATCGCCCGATCGCCTAACCGCGCAATCGCACCCTGAGCACATAGGATAGCCAACTGCTGGGGGAGGAAGACGACCATTGTGTCCCTCTCCAAGCATAAAACTGCCTCAAGAGAGCCCTCGGCAAGCTCATTGTCCTGTAACCTTCGCAGTGCAATACAGACAAGTAGGAGTAGCGGTTTTACCTCCTCCTGAGGGCCGTGAACCTGGGTACGGGCCGGTGTCCATCTCTGGCGTGATAATTCCTCTCCAGGCCCGGCGAGCACCGTCATCGAGCCTCTCGAGGGTTGTTTGACCTCCGTGTTCAGTCCCCCCTTCGAACCTCTCTTCAGGGTGTGGCTACCCCTGTTCCGTGGGAGTCACTCTCCGACAATACCTATGAACATTGTTGATCGTGTTATGAGTAACCGCTATGAAGGGGATGGAACTGTCCATCCTGGTGATCATTTGCTATATTTACATGAATTATGCGAGTTGTTCAAGTGTGCAGGCATTACAATGGAGAAAGTAAGGAATAAATTATTCTCTTTATCACTTACTGGGAGAAATTGTACCTCTCTTTTATTCTAAATTTTATCCTCCAAGTGAGATTCACCAAGATCGGAATTGTATATATAATTTATGGCCTCATGATGGAGAAAGTATTGCCCAATAAAACATTATTGGATACTGCTCAAATGCCCCATTCATGAGCTTCCTGGTAATATTATTGTTGATAACTTCTATGCAGGACTCTCTTTTGAAGATAAAACATTATTGGATACTGCTTGTTCTGGATCATTCACGCGCAATAAAGAAGAGTTTAAATGGGACCTTCTTGATCGTATTGAGAAGAATACTGAAGCATGGGAGAACGACAAAGGTAGGGAGTCAGGTATAAAATATGACTTCGAATGCATTAAAACTTTCATGAATACTGATGCATTTCGAAATATTAGTAAAGCTTATGGTCTTGACTCTCAAGTTGTTGCAAATTATTACAAAGCTTTTGCTGCTCATTTCGGTTTGCCTAAGGAGGGTTTTGAGAAATACCATGAGCCTTATAAAGATAAATCTGTTTCTCCTATAGCTAAAAGCATTGAAGTTAATATTGTTGATAATGTTATCCCTGAGCCTTATATTGAAAAAATTCCTTTTCCTGTTAAAATGAAAGAACATTCTATTATGTCTAGTGTGGTTAACAAAAGTGCAAAGAAAGCTATAGAATCTGATGAACAAATTAATATTGAACCTTCTGTAGCTATAGTAAAAGATCTTGTTACTGGAAATGTGGAAGATGAGTATATTATATTTTGTGAGGATGCTTCTAATGTTGTTTCTCATCCTAAGAGTTCAAGGAAAACAAGTGTACATGTGCTTTCTGTTAGAATTGGTGATCATTGCTATTATGGTTTATGTGATATTGGTGCAAGTTCAAGTGCTATTCCTTATGAGCTTTATAAAGAAATTATGCATGAGATTGGTCCTTGTGAACTTGAAGAGATTGATGTGGTTATTCAGTTTGCTAATAGAGAAACCATCTCTCCAATTGGTATTGTTAGAGATGTTGAAGTTTTATGTGGTAAGATTAAATATCCTGCTGATTTTCTCGTACTTGGTTCTGTTGCTAGTAATACTTGTCCTATCATTTTTGGTAGACCTTTTCTAAATACTTGTGGAGCTATTATAGATTGTAAGAAAGAGAAAATCTTTACTAAGTTTGCTGGTGATGCACTCGGTGGTGTTGTTGGGAAACCCCAAGAGGAAGGTGTGAAGTAGTGCAGCAGCAAATTTCGCTCAGTTATGAAACCAAGGTTATTGAGCCAGTATGAGATGAAGAACACGTCTGAAGGTCTCCCTGGCAATGGCGCCAGAAAACAGCTTGTTGGAAAGGGAGGTGGAACCTGCACAACACAATCAAACTACTTTGCCCCAACGAAACACTGAGGTTGTCAATCTCACCGGCTTGCTGTAACAAAGGATTAAACGTATGTGTGGAGGATGATGTTTGTAGAGAATGAAAGTAACAGTTTCCAGTTGGTTGTATTATCAGTTTAAAGAAAAGGACGGGGTCCACAGTTCACTAGTGGTGTCTCTCCATAAATAATAATAATAGCATACATGTGGGTAAACAAATTACAGCTGGGCAATTGACAGAATAAAGAGCTGCATAATGATGCATATACTAATGTCATGATGTCTAGTGTGAGATTCATTTGGGCATTACAACAACATACATAGACTGTTCCAACCGCATCTATGACTAATAATCCACCTTCCGGTTAGCGTCCGCACCCCTTTCAGTATTAAGTTGCAAGCAACAGATTATTGCATTAGGCAAAGTGTGTAATGTAAGTAATACAATTATCCTTAGACAAAGTACTACTGTTTTATCCCTAGTAGCAACATTACATCTACAATCTTAGAGCTTGCTGTCACTACCCCAGATTAAATAGAGACATGAACCCACTATCGAGCATAAATACTCCCTCTTGGAGTCACAAGCATCTACTTGGCCAGAGCATCTACTAGCAACGGAGAGCATGCAAGATCATAAACAACACACAACATGATATATTATGAAGCAAATGACATAGTATTCAATATCCATCGGATCCCAGCAAACACAACATGTAGCATTACATAAAGATGATCTTGATCATGATAGGCAGCTCACAAGATCTAAACATGATGGCACAATAGGAGAAGACAACCATCTAGCTACTGCTATGGACCCGTAGTCCAAGGATGAACTACTCACGCATCAGTCCGAAGGCGGGCATGGTGATGTAGAGCCCTCCGGTGATGATTCCCCTCTCCGGCAGGGTGCCGGGAAGAGCTTCTGAACCCTCCCGAACTAGGGTTGACGACGGCGGCGGCTCCGTAAGGTTTTGTGGAAAAGTGTTCGGGTCCTAGGTCTTGTATTGTCGGGGGGTATTTGTAGGCGAAAGGGCGAAGGCGGTGGAGGCCCGAGGCCACGTCATCGTGTGCCGGCGCGGTAGGGGGGGAGCCGCGCCCCCACCTGATGACGGCGCCTCGGTGCCATCCTTCGTTTCCTCTTCGGACTTCTGGAACGTGTCGGGAAAAATAGGGACTTCGGTATAAAAATTGTCCAATTCCGAGAATATTTCCTTCAGTGGTTTTCTGAAACCAAAAACAGCAGAAAACAGGGAACTGGCACTGTGGCATCTTGTTAATAGGTTAGTCCCAGAAAATGCATAAAACAACACAAAGTGTATATAAAACATGTAGCAATTGGTATAATATAAGCATGGAACATAAGAAATTATAGATACGTTTGAGACGTATCAAGCATCCCCAAGCTTAGTTCTACTCGTCCTCGAGTAGGTAAAACGATAACAAGAATAATTTCTGAAGTGACATGCTTTCACACAATCTTGATCATATAATAATGTAATGCATGTAAATTGAGATCAAATGAATAAAAACTGTAGTTTATATTGATATCAAATGAGTAATGAATAAACAAGTAGGAAGAACAAAGCAAAACTTTCAATAAATTAGTACTAGAGAACAATCAACCGTGCAAAGTAGATATTAAAGATGATTTAAGCTTCAAGAACAACAATATAATCATCTAATGAATCAAACATTCATGAAAACTTTGTGAAAGGATCAAGTCAAGCAATAACAATATGCACGTAGAAGATCATCTCTCTATTTGTTCACTCAAAAACAAGCAAGTGTTCAGCGTTGGTTCCTGGCACCAGGATGTTGTGGCTAAAAGAATAATAAGGGGGGTTTGGAAGGCCAACGGAAGAAAGTCTCACACAGCTGAAAGTGATCATTAGCCAAGTGGAAGTCTTACAATCGAAGCTATGCAAGGAGTAGTGATTGCCACACAACGGATGCACATAGAGCTATAAGTGTAGGAAAGCTCTCCAATGAAACTAGTGCGGGTGCATCTAACTTGCTTGCTCATGAAGACCTAGAGCACTTTTGAGGAGGCTCATCATTGGAATATACAAGCCAAGTTCTATAATGTAAAGTTCCCCACATAGTTATACAAGTAGATCTTGAAAACTCTCACATATGGAGTAACGGTGCTAAACATGAGCACAAATGATGACTATGAATATTACAGGTGCTATAACATGAGCACAAGTGTGGATAAAGAGTAGTAATGTTGCCCCCTTTTTATTCTTTCTTTCTTTTTTTTTCTTTTTTTCCATTTTTTTGTATTTTTCCGTTTCTCTTTTCGATGGCCTCCATGGCTCTTTTCACTTTTAGGGGCAAACATTCTAATATTACAACACACTTTTGATACAAGTGACTCATAAGGAATAAAATATAGTGTATGAAACGGTGCCTCTGCCAGTGTAGCAGGATATGCAATGATCTAGCGTAACATGGGTAAAACCACACATCAGCTATATAGAATCATGCAAAGCAATATATAAATGATAAATGACAACAAGTCATGTAATGTAAGATGAAAGTTGCATGGCAATATATCTCGGAACAGCTATGGAAATGCTGTAGTAGGTAGGTATGGTGGATGTTTTGAGGAAGATATTTGGCTTATGTGTAGGAGAACATGATGAAGATCTCCCACGAGTTTTGGATGTACCCGTGAAGTATGCACCAACTCTCAATGTGAGAAAGGGCAATGCAAAGTACCGAAGAGTCTAGCAAATATGGTGGTGGAAGTGCCATGAAAACCGCAGCTTTAGAACTCACAAGCAAAAAGATTCCAACTAGAAATATGATCTTAGAAGGCATAATGAAAATCACTCCATGAGGGACTGTGGCAAATGAACAAGTCACTGTTGGGACCCCGACCGTAGCGCATAACACAAAGTCATTACGGTTGTTTTTAACATTAGAATCGTATATCATTATGCTATCAACTGGATATTTAAGTGTGGCACAGCTTCAAGTTTTCTAGACCAGCCATTAATCATTCCACTTTACTAAAACACCATGTTTTACCATTAAGCATATAAATATCTCAAAACAACATCAATGATTCAAGTGACACAATTTAATGATCTACAAGATTATGTATCATTTAGTTATACCATCTACTACACTTAACATTTTCAGCTCTTAACCAAATACCAATCAACTTATTTAAAACATAAAATCTCCAAGTATTTAACAATGAGATGTGAGAGTATAACATATGAGAACTAACAGCTCTGAACAAGAGGTGCATGAAAAATAAGAGCTGAAAGTATTGCAGTAGCTATAGAAGAATACTCAACAAATATAAGTGAAGAATAGGAGTATTCAAATGAAAAAGCGGAGCGTGTTTCTCTCCCACACAAGAATGCTAGGATCCATTTTATTCAGAGAATGAAAATAACAAAAGCAAAAATAAAAAAACAAACAGACGCTCCAAGTAAAGCACATAAGATGTGGCGGAATTAAAATATAGTTTCACTAGAGATAACCTGATAAGTTGTTGATGAAGAAGGGGATGCCTTGGGCATCCACAAGCTTTGACGCTTGAGTCTTCTTGAAATATGCTTGGGTGACCCACGGGGGCATCCCCAAGCTTAGGCTCTTTCATCTTCTTGATCATATCATATCATCCTCTCTCTTGAGCCTTGAAAACTTCCTCCACACCAAACTCAAAGTAAACTTTAGAGGGTTAGTGCATAATCAAAAATTCTCATATTCTGTATGGAGGCAATCATTATCATGGTACTGGACATTAGCTACAGCCACTGGAATTTTATGGTACAAAAAGATCCATTCAAAAACAGCAAAAGAAAGCGTCCCTCCTCATTGCCTTGGCCGCCATTGGGGTTAACGGCAATTTGGGCCAGGTGTTGCAGAGTAGCGAGGTTCGCGGTCCTCTCAGCGCGGGCGGCCTCGCGGTCCTCCATGAGGAGGCGCAGCACTTGGGCCATAGAGGGCTCGGGTGGTGGTGGTGGTGGATCTCGCGCCATGCTGGAGTTTAGAACAACAATCGAATTAAAAACCTAGAGCGAAGCCACTCATTTCCAAACATGCAGTTGAGTAAAACAAGCAATACTTAAACCAAGCCAACATGGAGAAACGAAATCACAGCCAAGAAACACACGTCATAAAACATAATTAAGGTCTCACTAGCATCACATACGAGTTCCCAAATGCACGATAGAGTACCATCATAGTCTTACCAACATCAAGACGACACATACATGCTAACAAGACCACACAATCGCAGAAATAGTTCGCGATGGTTCAGTCCTAACTCAAAAGAAACTACTCGAAGTAGCTACTCGTCTGCGGCAGCGTCGCTGTCGAAAGGTGGCTCGGAAGGGTCCTCCTCCTCAGACATAACAACCTCCGAGTCCTCGTCATCCTCGCCACGGAGGTCGTCATCCTCCTGCTCACTCTCGGGCTCCATATCCATGTCCTCCATAGGGTCCTCGTCTCGTTCTCCTTGCGGAGCTCCTCTACCTCCTCCTCAAGCTCACGGATCCGGGCGTCCTGAAGGGTAACAATCACGTCGAGATCGCCAACCCTCCTCTTGAGGTTGGTCTGCCAGAAACGAGAGGTCTTGAGACGTGCTCTGAGACCGCGGCACTCCGCTCGCTCTCTCCCAAACTCTTCCTGGGACTTCGCCAGGCGCTCCTCGGTGGTCTTGAGCTTCTCCTCCGCGTCCTTTAGCTTGTCCTGAGACGCCTTGAGCTGGGCCCTCGCGTCCTCGGTCTCGTGCTCGGCCTCCGAAACTCGAACCTTCGCATCGTCGTACTGCAGGTGGCGAAGATCGCTCTCCATGCGACTGCTGATCAGCTGGGACTGAGTGTACTCGAGGAAGATCCCCAGCTCTCCCACGTGGTTCCCAAAAGTGGGGTGGGGACGCGGCGGCAAGGGGTGGCTCAGCTCGTCAAGCCCTCCGAAGAACTCGAAGCGGGTGCCGACGAACTCGGCTTTGTGGGCGTGCACCAAGTGGGCAAGAGCTCGCTGAAGAACCGTCACGATCGCTCCAGTCTGCGTCGGCGCTATAGCGTCCTCAATCAGCTCCTCCGCAAGTGGTGGCACAAGCGGGCCTCGAAGGGTGCACCTCACCGTCCAAGACATCACGTCGCCAACCATCGGCAGGCACCGTCCTATCAGCAGCTCAGGGAGTGGGCGCCCCAAATACTGGGTCAACTGAAGCAAATCCACCAGAAAGAGACGGTTGATCCCCGAGTTGGGCAACGCCCCCAACTGGATAGACGTCGTGAAATCGCCGTCCATCTACACAAAATTTTAGATGAAGGTTGAATTAGTGAACGGTGTGCAGAATTTTAAACAAGTAAAAAAATGTAATACTTAATGTAAGTATATTACTTAATAGTAGTTAAAATAGAGGGGAGAGGATAGCAGTATATTCCGCATATTTTAGACACCTCTCCTAAGTTTTTATGAAAACATTTTTGCGTGACGTCGACGCCCAACCTAGCTAAAGTCTTCTAAGGTCAACGATGGCTCTGATACCAAGTCTGTAAGGACCCCTCAGACCGAAATCTGAGATGCCCACGTTATGTAATAGATCACGATCCCAGAGATCAATGCATTGCAATCACATAACCAACAAGGTATCAAAGTCTTACATCATTCAAGTCGTACGGATAAAAGTCTTACAACACAAAGTGGTCACATGACCAAGTCTGGCAATCATCTCCTCGCAGGGCGGAATTAACTAAGATAAAGCGGAAGCTCGGGGCTAACGTCGGCCTTCATCATCGACAGACGCCCTCCCACAAGTGCAGTTGACCGGCGACAGCTAGGCATCGTAGTCAGCGCCATACCCCTCCTCTTCGACGACGGCCTCCTCGTTGTAATCTGGAAGTTTGAATATCCAGGGACACAGCCATATGAGTACAATTACGTACTCGCAATACCACCTCAAGGCTTAAGTTTTCATGGTAATGCATTGAAAAGATTTTCGAAAACTGGGGTAGCCGCTAAATACAACTATAGGGCTTAGTTTTCGCAAAGATGCTTTCGATATAGAGATCACAACATCTTTGTATCTTTGTTGAAGAAAACATTTAGAGATAGAAATCGCTCTGGTAGAAATAGCATGTACTATTTCCACGATTTGAAAACTCTTTTGTAAGATCTTTCAAACACACTAGGATGGGGATACGCCTTTCTCATTCCTTGAGGTCAGACTGATTGCCTCCCCGAGACCAATCATCCTTACTCGACTTCTGTACCTCCCAGGTACCTCCTTGTTTTCCTCCGAAAACACCTTTCCTTTGAAAATCATAAAACAGCCAGCATGCCTACTGGGACCTTTCCAACCGTCCATGACCGTGGACACGGCTATTCGAATAGATGTACACTCTGCAGAGGTTGCGCACTTTACCCACACCAAACGGTCATTCCGCCGTGTCTGCCACGGCCCGTCATACGACCGTATGCGGGGGTCCGGATAACACGATCAAAGCTTTTCACTATGTCTGCCCTAGTCAGAGGACTCCCGATAGGTTTATTCCCCCTGGCACCGTGCGCTCCACTAGACCCCTGGTCTCTCTTGGGACGCCACACCGCCACGGCAGGGGACCCAACGTAATCGTCCGGCTGCGGGTCCCTCCGCTTGTGTATTGTCTCATACAGACGACAACCCGGCTTCGAGGGCTTCACCCTTATAGAGTATGAGATCCTCCGTACAAAAGAAAACAAGCTTCCGGCTAAGCCCTACCCATGGCAGGTAATGTGGTTGCACGGGTTGTTGTTCGGGCGGCAGCTAGGGTCACACTTTGTTTTTCCAAAAACATCTCCACCTCCGACTGTTCCCAACAGCTCGGGTTTTCGTAAACATCTCCGATTGCTCCCAGCAACTCGGGTTTTATAAAACACTTGCTCGCCGATTGCTCCCAGCAACTCGGGTTTTCTTTCGAAATCTTTTTAGTAAAACCAGGCTCCCATCCTAAGAGTTTGAGGTGAGAATATAAGGATATACTACTAGATAAAATATGATTTTCTTTATAGCTCCTTCAACAACAAGGTGCCTAAAGTGAATACTTATTTTCATAACACCTATTATAATCTAGTAGATAGCTTTGGCCAAACAATATTTTGTAAAATAGTTTTTGGGTGGTACCACAAAAGAAATAAAGCATCCATTATTTTATTTTGAAAAACACAACATGCTTGGTAAATAGTAGGATTTATAGTGGTGAGGTGGCTTGCCTTGCTCAGCGTACTGTCCCTGGTCTTGCTCTTCCTCGTAGTTGTGCTCAGCTACCTCGTACTGCTCCTCCTCTGCTTGCGGTTCTATCGCAACATGAAAAATAAACGAAGCTAACGTAAATCCTAAAATTCGTGTTGACAACAATCTGAACTAAACAAGCAGACAACAAGCATTTCAAAACAGAACCACCTACTGGATAAAAACATATCACATACACACAATTCACCCAAACATAAACAAGGCACATAAAAATACTAGATGACAATTCTTTTTAGTGGGTTCCAAGTGTACTATGCTAAAAACATTTAAGCAAGACATTACTACACAAATAAAGTTTTCAAATTAAGTTAACATGTTTTAGTTAAGCTACTGGAATCTAAGTGTGTTGACAAAGTACACACAATTTTCATAAATAAAAATAGGGAAATAATTTAGGGATATTTTTAATTAGTAATTGGCTGTTTTGGGAGAAAAAACATAACTATCAAAATATTGATCAGCAAAATAAATCCTTCTACCACAACATACCTAGTAACTATAGGAAACTAGAAAAATTGGATGTGCATCAAAAAGGGTTACAAAACAGCAGTTAAAAATCCTACAAATGCTACTGTACTCAAAACTAAATTGCAAACAGTTTCTGTTTCAAGAAGTTCCTGCATGCAAGCCTAATTTCTATGGGTAGGTAGTGATTTTATCTTTCTGTAGAATTTTGGTTTACTCCATTTGGACATTCCTAGCTTAAGTTATTCCAGTTTTAGTGGAAATACACTTTTTACCATTTTGAGTGTACAGGGAAAGATATAAATTATTTTTGTGCAAAACTAACTTTGCATGTTCATGAAAACACATAGGTATCCAGAAAAAATACTCCTACAAAATTAGCATAAACGGATCTAGCACAAATGAATTAAACTAAACATGCATAAATAACAGAAACTAGAAAAGATTAAATCCAGAAAATAAAAACGTCCACGGGCTGAGTTTGGGCCGGATCTGACTTCGGCGGGCACGGATCTGGGCCGCAAGTGGACCAGGCCGGCCCAACACGCGCTCGGCGCGGCGCCAGCGCGGAAAACGGTCAACGACCGGGCGCGTTCAAAGGTGGCCGTAGATCTGAAGATCTACGGTCCCTGGTCGTCGTCTCCGACGCGACGGCGCGCGGACAAACCAGAGAGCAGGGGAAAGAGGGCGATGGCGGCGCGCTCACCTAGGGGCTGTGCATGCGGCGTTGGAGGCTCGCGGATGGTGGAGAGGGTCGAGGGAGAGGCGCGGGCACGGATAGCTTCAGCGGGGGTGGCCGGAGTCCATGGCTGCGGCGGCTTCGTGCTCTTCGGGTCGAGGACGAACGCGACGTGCACGGGCACCTAGAGAGAAAAAGGGGACGAGGGTGAGATAGGTCTCATCGAGACAAGCTCGGAGAGCCAAAAATGGCGGAGAAAGATGAAAGGAGGCGATGGCTATCGCCGATTTTCGCCGTCGGTCACCGTGGAGAAGAAAGCTTGGCACGGCCAGCAGAGGTGATGAACTCGGGCGAGGATTGGTGGGGGAGCAGAGGGGATGCGAGGGTAAGCTCTGAGGGGGAAAATGAGCAGAGAGGGAGGTGAGGGGACGAGTTATGGCCTCGGACCCTATCTAGGGTTTCTCGGGCATGGGCTGGGGAGAGGGCTGGGACGGCTCTGGTTGGTTCGTATGGGCGGTGGAGAGGGGACAGAGAGGCTGTGGTCGGGTGAGGCGTGTCCTGGCCAGTGAGAAGAGAGGGGGTGAGCTCGGGTTTGGCAATGGAGGGAAAGGAGAGAGGGGAGTGGTGGGATTTTTCCTTGAGCCCATGACAAGTGGGCCAGGGGGTGGGGGTGCTGGCTTGCCTCTTAGTCCAGTGCAGAGAGACGTTGGAGGGAGAGAGAGGGTTGGAGGGGCTCGGGTAGACTAGGGTTTTCTTTTCCCCCTCCTCTCTAAAAACTCCAAAACAAAGATTAGCACAAAAGCAATCAAAGCACATTTTCTAATGAGGTTAGAGGTGTGAAGAGGGCCTAGGTGTTGAGTTAGCAACCATTCCAAACTTATTTGATCACAAAAGAGTTTTAAAGTTTGAAAAGAGATGAAAATAAGACCAAATGGTCACCTATTTTTAATGCCCTCTAAACACAGTTGGTTTAGCATTTTAACAAGCTCATCAAGGATGTCCTAAGGCAGTGTATGAAAGTATACAAGCCATAGAGCAAGTTGGTTAAGATGCATGCCAAAAACCACTCATAGTTTGCTTAATATGAGGTCCTAGATTTGCTAAGTTTTAACAGACATGAAGATCACAAAAATCTGATTTTAATAAAGTCATGTTTGTTAAGAAGATAAAATCAAACATTAGCCACATTAGTGAGGTCAAGCAAAGGTAACATGATCACCAAAGAAATCTATGCAAGAATTATAAAGCACACAAAAAGTTTTTGATCCCTCAGAAGAATCTAGCCTAACACCTCAATTCTATGCTAAGAAAGTTGGGGTGTTACATAAAGCATCCAAGTACAAAATAACCATAGGCATGTGTTCCAATTTAGTTGTGCGTGCTCGCAACGAGAAACTTGCACATCATCTTTTGTCCTACCAGCCCGTTTGCAGCAGGGCCTCAAGGGAAACTACTGGTAATTAACGTACTCCTTTTAATAAAGTACCGGAGCAAAGCATTAACATTCCGCGAACACATGTGATCCTCACATCACAGCCATCCCCTCCGGTTGTCCCAATTATTGTCACTTTGGGGCCTCGGGTTCCGGACAATAATATGTGTATACAACTCGTAGATATGATCTAAAACAATAATTATCCTCATGATACAATAACATGTTCAGATCTGAAATCATGCTACTCGGGCCCTAGTGTCAAGCATTAAGCATAACAAGTTGCAACAATGACGTAAAGTACTAACAACGGATACTAGGCACCATGCCCTAATGATATTACAGCTATTACATGAACGATCTCATCCAATCCCTACCATCCCCTCAAGCCTACAGCGGGGAATAACTCACACATGGATGGGGGAAACAATGATGGTTGATGGAGAGGCGTTGGCGATGATGATGGCGATGATCCCCTTCAAATCCCCATCCCGGCGGAGTGCCGGAACAGGAACTTATGGTCCCCGGATTGAGTTTCGAGGTGGCGGCGGCGCTCGGATGTGTTTCTGGGAAAAGTGCTCGGGGGTATCTGATTTTTAGGTCTGGGGGACCTTATATCCGAGAGAGGGGCGCGAGGAGGTGGCCGAGTCGGCCTCATCATGTGCTGGCGCGGCCAGGAGCCTGCCGCGCCAGCACCTAGTGAGGTTGACTTGATGCCCCCCTCCGTCTCATCTTCTGGCTCCGTGGGTCTTCGGGCAAAATAGGAACTTTGGCCTTTTTTCTGGTATTTTTCCTAAAAGTTGAATTTCTGCACAAAAACAAGACACCAGGGCAATTCTGCTGAAAACAGCGTTAGTCCGTGTTAGTTGCATTCAAAACACACAAATTAGAGGCAAAACAATAGCAAAAGTGTTCGGGAAAGTAGATACGTTTTGAACGTATCAGGAGCAGCGGGAGGAGAAAACATCTAATACCGCACCTGAGCGACTAGATTGAGTAGTAGAAGAGAAGAACACTTACCCGCGGCCATTGCCGCAGGTCCGAGGTGACAAGGCAGTGCTCGTGCAACCTCTGGAGGAGGCAGATGGCACCAGAGCACCGTGAGCAGCTCGGATAAGCCATGGCGCTGCACAGCACGGGGGCAAGCACCGTCACCGAAACCCTAGCTTGGGGGAGTCGAGTTGCGCAAGCAGTCCAGAGGTGGCGAGAGATGAATCGAACTGGACAGGAAGGAAGAGGGGAGCGAGAGGAAGGTTTTGCCCCACGGCTCGACGGCGGAGGTGGCCGGACATGGTCAGAGCAGGAGGAGAGGCGCGACGGCGGCGAGTCGCCTAAGAATCGCGAGAGGAGAGCACGGGAGAGAGAGAGGGGTTAGGGTTAGGTTTGACCGGTGCGTTCTGTGAATCAGACCGGACCAATTTGACTCGGTTCGACCGAGTCAGCCTAGGGTCATTTTAGTAATTTCCCCATTTAGGGAAAAGCACTAGTTAAAACAATTATTTCCCACTGGAATAAAATCCTAAAAATACAATAAGATATCCACACACATCAGAAAAATCTAAGGAATTTGATTATGATTTTTATTGGATTTTTTGAAAACCTTTGCTTGATGAAAAATTCAAAGTTCCTTAAGTGGATAATCTTTGAAATATTTTCCAAAATTAACTTTCTAAAGGTAAATAAATTTGGAAAAATTATTGAACAAGTTCAAATGACATTTTGAACATCATTTACATTTCAAAATATGACTATCCTGTCACTCATCCTAGATTATAAAATACACCAAGCAATCATCTCTAAATCGGGGGAATTTTGGGTAAACACCTCGAATGCATATCATCTATGCATAAAGGCATGAATTCAGATTTTTGAACATTGTCTCATATGAGCAATGATTTGGTTTTCAGAACACGAGGGATCCAACTCATCGGAAGCTTTAGACTGCACTACTTGTCAGTCTCAAGGCAAGTTTCATACTTGCATGTCCTGATTGTTTATTTTACTACATGTATGTGCAAAGTAATATCATTGCATTTCAAAAAGAAAAATTATTTTCGAATGATGTGAAGTGCTATATATATTGTTTGGCGGGCGATGGAACCATGGATGGTACGGATATCATGGTGGAGGTTCCATCGTACGGAAAGTAAATACCTAGGAATTTATTACCCAAGTTCAAGTGATCCGAGCGCCGTGTTGAAGTATCGGCCAACAGATTCACTATGGATCGGCTAGTCAGAAGTATGTTCCCTCGTCCATTTATCCTCGGCAGAATACTACCTGGGTAGTGTCCGTTGCGGCGGCCAACTACGTGGAAGCGCGTAAACTTCCCACCCGGCGGGGTGTCTGGAGTATAGCTCGGGAGGGGTGATGAGCGGTTGTGTCATCTACCGGCTCGATCATAAATGGGCGGATATTTGGGGTGCAGGGAGGAGCTCCACATGACTAGGTGCCCTGAGTCCTGGCTATAGCACAGATGGTGTGCAAATAAATCATTTAAGGACCAGGCTGCTGTTGGGTAAAGCGATGCAGCTCTGCAGTCATAAAAAGGAAACTGTGACGAACACAGACCGCAGCGGGAAAGGCATCCCAAGTGATGACTATCAACCCATGGAGACTGTGAGCTTAGTTTTCTAAATTAAAATTGGACATTTCAAGATATGATTTCCAAAACCTGCATATTCATCTTTGACTTTTTTGTCAAGATGGTAGATAGTGCATACCACTTATCTAAGCATAATGCTAAACTTACTGAGTAACGTTGTTACTCATTCGTTTCCTCTTTTGATCCCTTGCTTAGACTGTGAGGGGTATTTGGAGGTGGGCTACGGACTGTACCATACTAGCGAGGTGAACTATGAACAACCGGACCTATCCGGAGTAGTTGAAGGCGTGGACTACCTGATCGCCTATGGAGCCAGCGATGACGAGGAGGAGGAGCCCCAGACTTAGAGCATAGTTTGCTAGTCGGGCCGAGCAATACTAGACTAGTACTACTTAGTGCTGAGTCATGGTTCTTAGTTTGCTTTTATCAATAAGACGAAGGTTGACACCTGTCACCTGGCCAGTAGTTGAACTCCCACCTTTACCAGAGGAAGACGTTGCATCTTTTATGCATTTCTGGCTTGTAATACTAAGCAGTGTGGAATAAAGTGGACCCACAATGTTTCTGTTGTACTACTCTGTGTGATGTAATATTTACGGATCAGTCCTTCCATGGGTGTTATGTCAAGACTTGTACACTACAATATGAAGTGGTGTGCGGGGTCACGACACCAGACGCGGCCAGGCGGGGAGAAACGACGAAGCGGACGGCGTCGAGGCCGGGCGCGTTGGGGCGGCCGGTGACAGGGGTTAGCGCGGGCGCGCGATGGCGAGTTGGGTTGGCCGATGGCGGCGGTTGGCGTGGGGGCGAGTTGCGGCGGCGGTTGCGCGGGCTCTCTGGACTTAGCGAATTTTGGAGATGCGAACTGGAAGAAGAGAGGTGATGACCCACAAGTTTAGGGGGTGTATCGTAGTACTTTCGATCAATAAGAGTGTCGAACCCAACGAGGAGCATAAGGTGCTGACAAGCATTTTTGATTAGGAGTTCACTGTAAATACTAGCAGACAAGTTTTTAGGAGTTTTTGATATAGCAGATAAATAAAGTGCGAGTAAATAAAGTGCAAAATAATAATTGCAGCGATTGGGCCAATCCTTTTTAGAGCAAAGGACAAGCCGGTTGGTTTACTTATATTGACCAAACGTTCCTGAGGACACACGGGAATTCTGTCTGGTGCTTTCGCTTCATATAGATGATTAATCTTTAGTGTTTCGATAAGTGTTGTGTGGGTGAACCTATGCTAATGCACCGCCCTTCCCAGGACTAATACATACTTTTGATTATGCCCCTAGCAAGCATCCGCAAATACTAGAAAGTAATTAAGATAAATCTAACCACAGCCTTAAACTCTGAGATCCTGCTATCCCTCATGCATCGAGATACCAACGGGGGTTTAGGTTTGTGTCACTCCGGCAACCCCACGATTAATATTTGAATACACAATACATTCCCCTAGGCCCATAAAGGTGAAGTGTCATGTAGTCGACGTTCACATGACACCACTAGAAGAATAGCACCACAACTTAAATATCAAACCATTAAATATTACTCAACATAGTTCACTACTAACATCTAGACTTCTCCCATGTCCTCAAGAACTAAACGAACTACTCACAACACATCATTTGGAACATGATCAGAGGTGATATAATGATGGATAACAATCTGAACATAAACCTTAATTCAACGGTTTCACTCAATAGCATCAATAACAATAGTAGTCAACACCGGGAGAGTTTCCCCTATCAAATAGACAAGATTTAGCCCTAGATGTTACAGCGGGAACGGAGTGGAACGATGGAGATGACGGTGTCGGCGGTGGAGATGATGGTGATGATGATCCCGATGAAGTGCAGCTCGATGATGGTGACGATGGCGACGATTTCCCCCTCCGGGAGGGAATTTCCCTGGCAGATTTCTCCCTACCGGAGAGCTTTTCTCTCTCTGGTGTTTTCCGCCTCATGGAGGCGG
Organism: Poa annua; assembly: GCA_026929855.1. Lineage (NCBI taxonomy): Eukaryota > Viridiplantae > Streptophyta > Magnoliopsida > Poales > Poaceae > Poa > Poa annua. The sequence goes on from CM049434.1 coordinate 63,723,960, forward strand.
CGGAATATTTCCTCGATGGTCCCCTGTGTCTTAGGGTTTCGGGGGGATGAAGTATGCGAAGGGGCATCGTCAGATGTGGGCCAGGGGCTCCACACCACGTGCCGGCACGGCAGAGGGGGTGGCCGCGCCATGGCATGGTGTGGGCCCATGGTGGCCCACATCAGCCTACCTTTTTTGGCTCCCTCTGGCATCTGGTATAATAGGAGTTTCCATCTATTTACTTCTGATTTCTGATCTTTGCAAATATCGTGTCTTGACGGTCCTTTTTCTAGCAGAATTCAGACTTCGGTGATCAATTCTCCAATAATCATCAAACATGCAAAATAGATGAAATAACATAAGTATCATCTCTAAATATGAAATATATCAATGAATAACCGTAAATTATGATATAAAATAGTGATGCAAAATGGACGTATCAACTCCCCCAAGCTTAGACCTCGCTTGTCCCCAAGCGAAAGCTGAACTCAGTAAACATGACCACAGGTTTATGGAGTGAAGTGTCGATAAATAAAATACGGACAAGAAGTATCACATCTACTAATACACAAGTCATCTTAGACAACAACTCCATTCATATAACCCAACTTCTAACAAGTAAAAGGAAATCACAATAAGGTGCAAGAAGGGGATCGTAGGCAGAAAACAAAAAAATTCCTAACAGCGATAACCTTAAACTAGCCAAGATCTATACTATGCAGATATAGTAATACGGAGGAGATCGGTATACATACCCTTGTAGACCGAAAAGCGGGGATTACGCTCCCGCACAAGCGTTGTCGATGAAGCCGACGAAGACCTCGAGGTCGTCATGAGGAAGTAGACCTCCAGCACCACTAGTGTGGCACCTCGCAGGGCGTTACACACGTACGGTGAAGCCGACGAACTCCGGGCTCCGATCCAGGGACGAAGCAGCGGAAGACTGGGACCGGAAGACCAGCAGCACGGTGGTGTGCGTGTGGTGGAGAGAACTCCTCCTTGGCGCAACTCCAACAAGGGAATCACGTTATTCAAGGAGGAAGAGAGAGAGAGAAATTGGTGTGTAGAGAGGGGCTCTCTCCCCCTCTATATATAGGAGAAAGGGGGCACCCCACCTTGCTAACCAGGCAAGGTGGGACTAAACCCCAGCCGCACCAAATAGGGGAGAGGGAGGCCGGCCCCCACATGGGCCCCTAGGGCCCAATTCGGCCCCCCTTGGTGGGTATGGCCCTTGAGGGAAAATTCGGCCCCTATATGGGCCTTCTCCCCTCCGGGGAAGGCCCATTTAGTGGGCTGCATGTTTAAATACGAATTTAATCATTATAAATTCATTAAAATAATATTAATTCACTAATTAATATTAATTTAACATATATAAACAATTTCCACTCTTCCGGAACTTTTCCGAAACTCTCCGAACTACCTTCGGTACTCCGATACGACTTCGGATTCTCTCCCGGAACTTTTCCGGTGCTTTCTCTTTTCTCTTTCTCTTCCGGTAAACTTGTCGACTCCCCTTAAGTGTTTTACCCTAGCGGTTCGAGATCTCTCCAGACATGATCGAGACAAGCTCTCCGATCAATGACTAATTCGTGGACCTTGGATACCCAGAATTAATCCCTGCGAGATAACGAATACTTTGTCGTTCGAACCTAGACGTCTGAGTCTTAAACCTTTTGCCATGGCGATACTTAGCGTGTCCGAGACTCGTTCATAGATATCATGATACCTAGCTTGATCTCGTTACTGACATCGCTAACTTCTACTCGTCAATGATATTATGTCCTGGTGACCTAGTCACACGCTTGCAAGCTCATTTGACATAATCTCACCGAGTGGGCCCTAGAGTATCTATCCTGCTATGCGGACTGGCAAATCCCGCTCTTGATCCCTCGTCTCAACATACTCCTTTCCGATACCCGAGAGGGACACCTTTATTGTCACACTATTAAGATATGACGTTTGATGCAATCAAAGTATCTTTCAGGAATAGCAATAAGAGTTGATCCCACGGTCAAAGGCGTAATGACTACGTCCTACAAATATTGGGTATGTCCATCACGTCATTCTCCCAATGACATGACTCCATTGTCAACTGACATCAATGTCACATGATCGGGAAACCTCGATCATCAATTGCCCAATGAACTAGTTAGATAGAGGCTACTAGGGACCTGGTTGTTTATCTACCACACGTGTATTAATGTTTCTGCTTAATACAGTTATAGCATGGTATAAAACATATAATGAACAATTGAGATATGACGAATAAACTATATTTATTAAGTGCCTCTAGGGCATATCTCCTTCAGTCTCCCACTTGCACTAGAGTAACACTTAATCTAGTTTACAACTTGGTAAAAGCTCAACACCCATAGCAACTTGGTGCATGCTTGTCTCGTGGAAGAGGAATACAGTCAACAGATCTCACAGATTGAGACCTATATGTGCTTTGCAACACTTCTATGTCACCTAGTTTGACATCATCCCGTATCTTACGATGACGGTGAAATATATCTTAGTCGATGGAGTGAGACCCGAACCTTCGCGTAGCATGGGACTTAAAAGTGTAAGAGATCTATTAAGGGGAACCACATATGCTCGGAAACTGTTCAGTCCAATCACACTGGCTACTTCTGAAGTTGCCATATATTTCTATACCTATGTAGATTATGCGACAGTGCATCCATATGCGACTTCGCAAGCTAACCATGTCTTTCTTCAAAATAAAGGACATCTCCTATATGAGATTTCTAGTCGTATGGGTCAGTGTCATAACTTGCATCATCGTAACCATTTTACGGCAACTTGTCTTTCCACTCTTACTCTTTACCAGAAAACATATCTTTAGTTCTCACAGACACTAAAGAATATACTTAACGTTTGTTCATTGATCCACACAAGGATCACTCTAGAACCCGTTCTTCAACCAAGAACTTGGGTCACACCAAGTCGAGCTTTCAGTCTGATAGAATCTATGTCTGAGGCATAGAGAATGTCGAACATGATTTTCTATCACTGAAAATGCCAAGATAAACTCAATATTTTACCTAGTCATACAAGCAAGAACCCGTTTCTTCGCTTGTTCTATTCTGAAACACTTCAGAATCTTAACTTAGGAAAATATTCCGACCTAATGTTATTAAGCCCCTTTTGATCTATACAATTATAGATCGGATGCCTAATACTCCTAACTTCATTCATAGTAAATTTAATCACTTAAATAATCCTTTATACCTTACTAGAGGATCTGTATCATTCTCAATATGTCGTTACATATAAAATCATGAATGACACCTAGCTCCCACTCAAATATGCCTTCCACATATAAGATCAAGAAAAGCTACTTAGCTCCTACTCACTTCTTTGCAAATGCAAGTTTCTTCAACTATTTTGGACAACTCCAAAATCCTTTGATCACATCATCAAAATGAAGATTCCAGCTCCGATATGCTTGCTTCAGGCCATGAATGGACAGTTGAAGTTTGCATACATGTTTAGCATCCTCAGGATCACCAAACCATTTCATTGTACTAATTACAACTCTGTCTTAAAGATACCATTAAGAAACACGGTTTCCTTATCCATCTATCAATTTCTCAATTTGAAATTATAGTAATTGCTAAACGATCCCGAATAGACTTAGGCTTCACCACTTGAGACAAAATCTCGTTGTGGTCAACTTTTGAATCTGTCGGAACTGTTTCACGACAAATCGATCCTTATCAGTGTCTACTCTCTCATAAAATTCCATATTCTATTAACAGCTTAGATGCCATCAAGAAGATCTCCCAAGTCATTACCTGGTAATCGTACATGGATTTTATCTCGGATCATATATGACTCATAGCCATTTCTCGGACTTAGGTCTACCATCTCTTCTTCGTAGTTCGTAGGTCTGTCATATTCCGTTAACATGACCTTCATAACAAGATTGTCGTACCAGACAGTGTGGAACACAAACTCGTACGCCTACGTTCTTAGTATGAGCTCAGAGCATCATGATCTTTATCATCAGCTTCTTTCCAGTTGAGGAGCATAACATCGGAAACACTTTCCGTTGCGCCACTCTGATGTTTGGAGAGGAAGTTCATTAACTTCGTCTTGCTCTACTTTCTTTCCCACTTATACCCTTGGACAAGAAACTATTTCTTTTGCAAGGTATATTCCGGCAACGTTTTTGCCTATGTCGTGAGACATGTACCCAACTAATTCTTTAGGTACGGTACACTACAAAGATTTATCCATTTTAGGTTTGATCACATCAAAACACTAAATTGCTGAAACGACAATCCAGGCTAAAAGCCATGCCATCACTCATATGGTATTGTCTCCATGGATTTAAATGGTTTCCCTATTATCTAATGTGCATGTTATGTTTCTACCATATGACTCCAATGATCACAAAAATTCGATAAGAGATTTATTTACCACACACTATCCGATAGGGTGTGATTACGACGTCCTAACATACCATAACACTATGGTGTTCCATGCGACGTAATTTGTGGAACTCTTCTCACAAGTCTTCCAATGGTATGCCAACATTATAACTCAAATCTTTATTCCTCGATCTGTATCGTAGAAATTTGATTTTCTTGTTAAATTTATTTCCTACTTCATTATGAATTTGTTTGATCGAATCAAAATTTCCAGATTAACATTCCCTAAGTGGATATCCATATATCTACTTGGAATATTCATGAAGTCTATGAAATAAAGACTTCCACTATACGATTAAAGTACTTCATTGATTCACATACACCCATATGCATGATTCTCAACAAGTTATACTCAAAACGTTCAGTGAAGTTTACGAAATAAAGGTCTCCACTACACGTTAATTACTTCATTGATCCACATACATCTATATGCATGATTATCAATAAGTTATATGCCCGCTTTCCGAAAACGGTGTCTTAGTTATCTTGCAAGTGTCAAAAGATCAAATCTAAGGACTTGTAGATCCATCCGTATGGAGCTTGTTCATTGACTATAACATTGACATGACTTAAACGGTAGTGCCACACGAATGTGGTGTCTTTATTAAGTTTGTATCCTTTGGCATTAATATTATGAATGTGGGAGCTCTACCATCTAAATTCAAATCGGCTTATGATCATTACTTCATAAATATAGGACAACGATTTTGTCACTAACATATATGAACAATTGTCTTGCTAGAGAAGACATACTTATAACGATCATACTAACAGACGATCATAAAAGAATTTATTCAAATGGTAGATCTAGAGGGAGAGTGTCTATGGCCATCACAACATTTTGTCTGCCATCATCAACACACATTGTCGCCTCATCCTTCCAAGCTACTCAAGCAGTAAATCTGGTTTTCATAAAACATGACTAGTATCAAAAACTTAGTCACTACTGCGAGTACTTGCTTAGGTAAAACATTCATAACGTGTATATCATATATACACCATCATCATCGATGACTTCCCGACGATCTGTTTCATCTTCTTGATTCTTCCAACGCAATCAAGAACCATGAAGGTGAACGATTCCCCTTGCATGACATAGTCTATGACAAAGCATTTGCATCAGGCAACGTTGTCTGTCATCCAGTGATCGAGCTGAGCGAGGCTTCTCAATGTCATCAAGTATGACCAATGTCATCGAGTATGACCAGTGTCATCAAGTATGACTGCCACGTGCTCCTTCAATGCGTGTGTTCTCTTCCATCTTGGTTGAGAAGTAAAACAGTCAACGTACTGATAAACTTCATCAACCCAACTTTAGCTGTATCCTGAGTTTAGCGATCATCTCATATGTTCGCGATCTAACAACTCGTACCCACCGTAAATTCTCTATGGCAGAGATCATAGCATACACTGGACTATGATGATATTATCCGCACAAAAACTTGATAATCCAAATTATCCTTTTGTTAGCGGAATCTCCGGGTTTATCTCCTAGCGGGTATTGTATCATAAAGAACTAATGGTTTAAACAAGGAGTATCCTCAAGCTAAAGTATAAAACTATGAAGTTTGGACCCAACCTTTTAAGTTTCTCAATCGCAGGATTGCGCCTAATTTTTAAAGAAGGCTATTACATTGGTTAATATCTACAAAGGTTTTGCAAAACATAAAGACCTTGTTCATTATAAAATAGGGTTCAAGTTTTAATAAAATAAAACTACCAGAACTCCCACTCAAAACGAATATCCCTCTAATCGTTTTAGTGATTACACGACCCTCATCCATTATGCAACCCCTCATCGTCAGAGCCGGCAACATAACTTCAAAGGTAGACATCGAAATGTCAATCACAACAACTTTTGTGACTCATGCTCGACCTTTCGGTCTCCGTGTTCCGAGGCCATGTCTGTACATGCTAGGCTCGCCATAATAACCTTCAACGTATACGCTTGTGAAACATGGCTTACACCCACTGTATGCGAACGATGATATGTCTGACACCCGATCGTCACGGCCTGCCTCATAACGTATAACTTTCTTGGTGGTGCACGTCGAGGGAGAACACTAATGGTATTTTGGAGGGATCATCTTATATTACTACCGCCATGTGACTAATATATAACTATATATATACACACACACAATATAAGATGCACACAAAACATCAATATGTAATGCGACGTGACATGGTCCTTGCGCCGATGGTCTCCTTCGCGCCCACAGTTTATAAACAATTTAATAAACCTACCTTGACCATATCACATTGCCCCTGCAAAATAAAGTTAGACGCGTTCTACTTTATCTTTTGCATATTTTACGTGGCTTGGGGCTGTCGTAAATAGAACCGCTTCATACCTACGAACCTATGACCACAACAACGATCAAATAATTGCATATTTATTCATCCCTTTCGGGCCCTCCATTGAAAATGCAAAGCCAACTAAAGAGAGAGAGACAGACACCCGCCAGCCACATATACGGTACCAGCCGTATGTCAGTAGTGGAACCAGTCTCGCGTAAGCGTACGCGTAATGTCGGTCCGGGCCGCTTCATCAACTCAATGCTGCCGACAATGCAAGTGCACGCGAGAGGGTAGCAAATAAAAGAACAATGCCCCCGTGATAAACACGGGTTCTAAAAGCGTACAGCTATATCTACGCATAGATCGGCTCTGATACCACTGAAGGGGATCGCAGGCAGAAAACAAAAATTTTCCTAACAGCGATAACCTTAAACTAACCAAGATCTATACTATGCAGATATAGTAATACGGAGGAGATCGGTATATATACCCTTGTAGACCGAAAAGCGGGGATTACGCTCCCGCACAAGCGTTGTCGATGAAGCCGACGAACGACGAAGACCTCGAGGTCATGTAGAGGAAGTAGACCTCCAGCACCACTAGTGTGGCACCTCGCAGGGCGTTACACATGTACGGTGAAGCCGACGAACTCCGGGCTCCGATCCAGGGACGAAGCAGCGGAAGACTGGGACCGGAAGACCAGCAGCACGGCGGTGTGCGTGTGGTGGAGAGAACTCCTCCTTGGCGCAACTCCAACAAGGGAATCACGTTATTCAAGAAGGAAGAGAGAGAGAGAGAAATTGGTGTGTAGAGAGGGGCTCTCTCCCCCTCTATATATAGGAGAAAGGGGGCACCCCACCTTGCTAACCAGGCAAGGTGGGACTAAACCCCAGCCGCACCAAATAGGGGAGAGGGAGGCCGGCCCCCACATGGGCCCCTAGGGCCCAATTCGGCCCCCCTTGGTGGGTATGGCCCTTGGGGGAAAATTCGGCCCCTATATGGGCCTTCTCTCCTCCGGGGAAGGCCCATTTAGTAGGCTGCATGTTTAAATACGAATTTAATCATTATAAATTCATTAAAATAATATTAATTCACTAATTAATATTAATTTAACATATATAAACAATTTCCTCTCTTCCGGAACTTTTCCGAAACTCTCCGAACTACCTTCGGTACTCCGATACGACTTCGGATTCTCTCCCGGAACTTTTCCGGTGCTTTCTCTTTTCTCTTTCTCTTCCGGTAAACTTGTCGACTCCCCTTAAGTGTGTTACCCTAGCGGTTCGAGATCTCTCTAGACATGATCGAGACAAGCTCTCCGATCAATGACTAATTCGTGGACCTTGGATACCCAGAATTAATCCCTGCGAGATAACGAATACTTTGTCGTTCGAACCTAGACGTCTGAGTCTTAAACCTTTTGCCATGGCGATACTTAGCGTGTCTGAGACTCGTTCATAGATATCATGATACCTAGCTTGATCTCGTTACTGACATCGCTAACTTCTACTCGTCTATGATATTATGTCCTGGTGACCTAGTCACACGCTTGCAAGCTCATTTGACATAATCTCACCGAGTGGGCCCTAGAGTATCTATCCTGCTATGCGGACTGGCAAATCCAGCTCTTGATCCCTCGTCTTAACATACTGCTTTCCGATACCCGAGAGGGACACCTTTATTGTCACACTATTAAGATATGACGTTTGATGCAATCAAAGTATCTTTCAGGAATAGCAATAAGAGTTGATCCCACGGTCAAAGGCGTAATGACTACGTCCTACAAATATTGGGTATGTCCATCACGTCATTCTCCCAATGACATGACTCCATTGTCAACTGACATCAATGTCACATGATCGGGAAACCTCGATCATCAATTGCCCAATGAACTAGTTAGATAGAGGCTACTAGGGACCTGGTTGTTTATCTACCACACGTGTATTAATGTTTCCGCTTAATACAGTTATAGCATGGTATAAAACATATAATGAACAATTGAGATATGACGAATAAACTATATTTATTAAGTGCCTCTAGGGCATATCTCCTTCAGTGCATAGAGACAATCATAGTTGGTGATGGCAAACTTCGCTCTTGGTCAGAGAACAATGAACAGATTGAACCTACTTTTCAAAACAGCCTCCTTACAATCATTACTAACTTCCAAAGTCATATTTATTTGATAACAACTTTGTGCTAAACATGGAAGAAATAAGAGACATGATTAACAATACATATGTATACATGGTTGAATCACAACAACTCAAATGCTTGCTTGAGACAGAGGGAAATAGGTTTACTGACTCAACATAAAAGTAAAAGATAGGCCCTTCGCAGAGGGATGCAGAGATACAAACATGTGCATGAGCTTTTAATTTTTGAAATCATATAGAGAGTACAAAGTAAGTTTTTAGCTATGTATGTCGTTATCAACGAATGATAGTGAATGAAAACTATATTTACCATGTTATCTAGACTTTCAAGAGCGCCTCCCATTGAAGGACGTTATCATCCTTCTTCTCTTTTGTTTACACATGCACATTTTATAAATTGGTTTGGCACTCCTACCCACCATTGCTTACACAATCCATGGCTAACCGAATCCTCGGGTGCCTTCCAATCAATCTCAAACCATGGAGGAGTGCCTTTTTTTTAAAATAGTATAACACTTTGAAACTTGCTTTTTGATAAATCATGGTAAATCATGTGAAGAGAATTAAACAGTTGTAGTTGTAATTAATTGGGGCTGGGCACCCCATTTGCCGGCTCCTTTTGCAATATTAATGGATAAGCGGATGTGCCACTAGTCCAAAAATGAAAGTCTATCTAATAAGTTAAACATAGAGTAACCCAAATACTTCCTCATGAGCTAATAAACAGTGACACAAATAAGGGATAATATTTTGAATAAATATAGCACATGAAGTATTTACTTGAAGTGGCGCAAAATACCATCTAATAGGTAGTTATGGTGGACACAGATGGCAAATGTTTTGGCTCAAGGTAGGTTTGGATGTATGAGAAGCATTCCCTCTCAATACAGGTTTTTGGCTAGCAAGGTTGTGTAGCAAACATAAGAGTTGAGGGATACAAACAAATATACATGTAGTAAAAACAATCATGCAATCTTCCTTGGAAGCATAAACAATTTTAATTTGTGAATACTAAGCTTATGAGCTACAAGTGAGAAAGATCATTGAATAATATATCTACATGTACTTCTTTTTATCCACTTAAGTCTCAAAGTATTGTAGCTACTGACCAATGTTAAGTTTACCAAAACCAAAAGATTTACTATATGCTCCCAAAAGTGAAACCAATACTAATAACAAGATCAATCATATAATAGAAATTGCAACTAAAATAAGGTCTGCAGAAAGTAAATGATAAAACTTCTCATTAATATTCCATATCGGCAACTCACACAAAGGGATACATAGATACCAACTAAAAGAGAGATACTTCCATATTGCAAACCATCTTATAAGATAACTTCCCTACTCATGATATGACTCTACTGAAAAGATAAAAAGGTAAAAGATAATGGTGTGATACCGCGGCACTCCCCCAAGCTTGGAACAAGCCAAGGGGATGCCAATACCCAAGATGAATTACTCCTTCGGCGGTGATGGTGGGACGACTTTGAGATGGGTCGGGAAACGTTCCAGCATCTTGCGAAGCCTGTTATTCTCCACTTGATGTATTTCCACCTCCATCCTCAGGACTCGATACTGATCGCAAAACTCATCGGTAACTCGGAGAGCATCAGCTACATCTGGGAAAGAGCTAAGATCCGTAATAGGTGGTATTGCTCCCTGCATGTTATGAGAAAAAGCACGTTGAGTGTTAACGGATCCCACAAAGGTGGGCCTGCTAGCGCTTTGGCCTGCCCGGTCTCTTTTGGCTGACGACATCTCCTTCACTTGTCCATGTCCTTGCGCCTGGCCTTCGCTTTTTCCTTCTCCTCCCATCCAACGAAAGATCCTTGATCAAGGCCTTGGAGGAGTTCACGACGGCGACACAACGCAGTCTTTGGAACAGAAACCCTGGGACGAGATCTGGACAGAAACAGCTCGAAACAAAAAACACCTCGAAAACACGATATACGGACCTCGGGGTATCCGGGGGATTATATAGCAAAAAAATTCGCATCAAAAGGAAGGCTACGGGAGGAAATCTAGTCGGAGACGAGCTCCGAGGCTCGCTCACCATGTGGTGGCACGCCCAGGATGGGGCCCGCTCCACCATGTGGTGACGTGGCCTCGAGCCTCGTCTCGTACTCGATTTCGTCTCGTAATTTTCCATATTTTCTAAAAACTACTAAAATATATTCCAAAAAGTAAAACGCGAATTTTTCCTTACCGAAACTATACCTTTTTGAAATCAGCTTCTGCAGTCCCAGAGATTTGCTTTCTAATGAAAACCTCCAGAGTAATCACTAGAATAATATCAATATCTTCATTATAAGAATCTCCAAAAATATAATGTTTGAGTCTTTGTCCATTCACCACTTGTGTAGAATCATCTTTAAGTGAAGCAATTTTTATTGCACCCGAGCGATATTCCTCCACAATAAAATAAGGTCCTTCCCATTTTGAGAGTAATTTTCCTGCAAAAAAATTTAAGACGAGAACTATATAATAGAAATTTCTCACCAACATGAAACTCTCTCTTAAGAATTCTCTTATCGTGCCATTTCTTAACTTTCTCTTTAAAGAGTTTAGCATTTTCATAAGCCTCACTTCTCCGTTCATCTAAAGAACTCAAGTCTAGCAACCTTTTCTCACCAGAGGGTTTAAAATCTCTATTAAGTTCTCTCACTGCCCAATAAGCTTTGTGTTCTAATTCTAAAGGCAAGTGACAAGCTTTTCCATAAACCATTTTATAAGGAGACATACCCATAGGATTTTTATAAGCAGTTCTATAAGCCCATAAAGCATCATTTAACTTACTAGCCCAATTTTTTCTAGTTCTATTAACAGTCTTTTGCAAGATAGATTTAATCTCTCTATTTGATAATTCTACTTCCCACTTGTTTGTGGATGATAAGCTGAAGCAATTCTATGATTAACACCATATTTAGCAAGAACTTTTCTAAAACCGCCATGAATAAAATGAGAACCTCCATCAGTCATAAGATATCTAGGTACACCAAACCTAGGGAAAATAATATCTTGAAGCATTTTTAATGAGGTCTCACCATCAGCACTTTTTGTAGGTATAGCTTATACCCATTTAGTAACATAATCAACAGCAACAAGTATATGAGTATAACCTTGTGAAGGTGGAAAAGGACCCATAAAGTCAAATCCCCAACAATCAAATGGTTCAATAACAAGAGAATAACTCATAGGCATTTCATTGCGTCTAGAAATATTACCAACTCTTTGACATTCATCACAAGACAAAATAAACTTTCTCGCATCTTTAAAGAGAGTAGGCCAATAAAAACCTGATTGTAGAACCTTTTGTGCAGTTCTATCTCCGGCGTGATGTCCTCCATAGGCACTACTATGGCATTTCCTCAATATCTCTTGTTGTTCATATTCCGGAACACATCTTCTCATAATACCATCCACTCCTTCTTTATATAAGTGTGGATCATCCCAAAAATAATGCCTCAAGTCATAGAAGAATTTCCTTCTTTGTTGAGCTGAAAAGGTTGGAGGCAAATACTTTGAAACAATAAAGTTAGCGTAATCAGCATACCAAGGACTATCTCGTGAACTCACCCATATTCCAGCCAATTGTTCATTTGGAAAACTATCATTAACAGGAGTAGGATCATAAGTAATGTTTTCCAATCTAGACAAATTATCAGCAACAGGATTTTCAGCACCTTTCCTATCTACAATATGCAAATCGAATTCTTGCAAAAGTAACACCCATCTAATAAGCCTAGGCTTAACATCTTTCTTTTCCATAAGTTTCAAAAGTAACACCCATCTAATAGCAGCATGATCAGTATGAATAGTAATTTTAGAATCAACAATATAAGGTCTAAATTTATCGCAAGCAAAAACAACAGCTAGAAATTCTTTTTCAGTTGTAGCATAATTCTTTTGAGCAGAATTAAGAGTCTTACTAGCATAATGAATAACATTCAAATTCTTATCTATTCGCTGTCCAAGAACAGCACCAACAGCAAAATCACTAGCATCACACATAATCTCAAATGGTAAATTCCAATCAGGTGGTTGAACAATATGAGCACTTGTTAAAGCCTTCTTCAAAGTTTCAAAAGCTTCCTTACAATCATCATCAAAAACAAATGGTACATTTTTTGGAGAAGATTAGTAAGAGGCTTTAAAATTTTAGAGAAATCTTTAATAAACCTTCTATAGAAAACAACATGACCAAGAATACTACGAATACCTTTAACATCTCTGGGGCAAGGCATCTTCTCAATTGCCTCAACTTTAGCTCTATCAACTTCAATGCCTCTTTCAGAAATTTTATGTCCAAGAACAATTCCTTCATTAACCATAAAGTGGCATTTCTCCCAATTAAGAACAAGGTTAGTTTCTTCACATCTCTGCAAAACTTTATCAAGGTTGTGCAAACAATTATCAAAAGAAGTTCCATAGACAGAGAAATCGTCCATGAATACTTCCACAATTTCCTCACAAAAACCATGAAAAATAGCAGACATGCATCTTTGAAAAGTAGCAGGAGCATTACATAAACCAAAAGGCATACGTCTATAAGCATAAGTACCATAAGGACAAGTAAAAGTGGTTTTCTCTTGATCCTGCGCTTTAACAGCAATTTGAGAGAACCCAGAATATCCATCAAGAAAGGAAAAATGAGTTTTCTTAGAAAACCTCTCTATTTTTCTTAGTAACTTTATTAACTTTTCTAAAATCAATGCACATTCTATAACCAACTACTACTCTTTGAGGAATAAGTTCATCGTTTTCATTTGGCATAACAGTAATTCCTCCTTTCTTAGGGACACAGTGCACAGGACTTACCCATCTACTATCAGCAATAGGATAAATAATACCAGCATCAAGAAGTTTCAATACCTCATTTCTTACCACTTCCTTCATCTTGGGTATTAGACAACGTTGATGTTCAACAACTGGCTTTGCATCAGGTTCCATATTAATACCATGTTGACATATAGTAGGAGAAATCCCTTTTAAATCATCAAGAGTATAACCAATAGCTCCACGGTGTTTCTTCTATACTTCCAATAATCTTTCTTCTTCTTTACCTGAAAGGTTAGCACTAATAATAACAGGATATGTTTTCTTATCATCAATATGAGCATACTTAAGATTATCAGGCAAAGGTTTTAAATCAAAGACAGTATCCTCCTTAGGTGGGAGTGTTTTACCCAAATCTTCCACCGGTAAATTGTGTTTCAATATAGGTTGACGAAGGAATATTTCATCAAGCTCATTCCTTTCTTCCCTAAAGACTTCACTTTCATGATCTTCCATATATTGCTGCAAAACATTGTTAGGAGCAAGAGCAATAGAAGCAAGTTGTTCAATTTTAAAGTCCTCATTTGGCAATTCGGTTTCATAAGGAGCTTTAGCAAATTTCAAAAAATTAAATTAATATGAATCACCAGCAAACCTAGTAAATATTTCCTCTTTCTTACAATCTATAACAGCACCACAAGTATTCAGAAAAGGTCAACCAAAAATGATAGGACAAGTCTTACTAGCAACTTAACCAAGTATGAGAAAATCAGCAGGATATTTAGTCTTACCACATAAAACTTCAACATCTCTAACAATACCAATTGGAGAGATAGTTTCTCTATTAGCAAGTTGAATAACCACATCAATTTCTTCAAGTTCATAAGGACCAATCTCATGCATAATTTCTTTATAAAGCTCATAAGAAATAGCACTTGAACTTGCACCAATATCACATAAACCATAATAACAATGATCACCAATTCTAACAGAAAGCACAGGCACACTAGTTTTCCTAGAACTTTTAGGATGTGAAACAATATTAGAAGCATCCTCACAAAATATAATATACTCATCTTCCACATTTCCAGTAACAAGATCTTTTACTATTGCTACAGAAGGTTCAATATTAATATGCTCATCAGGTTCTATAGCTTTCTTTGTACTTTTGTTAACAACACTGGACACAATAGAATGTTCCTTTACTTTAACATGAAAAGGAATTTTTTCAATATAAGGTTCAGGGATAATGTGATCAACAGTATTAACTTCAATACTTTTAGTTATAGGAGAAACAGATGCATCTTTATAAGGTTCATGATATTTCTTGAAACCATCCTTAGGCAAACCGAAATATGAAGCAATGGCTTTATAATAATTTGCAACAACTTCAGAGTCAAGACCATAAGCATTACTAATATTTTGAAAAGCATCAGTATTCATGAAAGTTTTAATGCATTCAAAGTCATATTTTATAACTGACTCCCTACCTTTGTCGTTCTCCCATCTTTCAGTGTTCTCTTCAATACGGTCAAGAAGATCCCATTTAAACTCTTCTTTATTATGTGTAAATGATCCAGAACAAGCAGTATCCAATAATGTTTTATCTTCAAAAGAGATTCTTGCATAGAAGTTATCAACAATGATATTAACAGGAAGCTCATGAATGGGACATTTGAGCATTAATGCCTTCAACCTCCCCCACGCTTGGGCAATACTTTCTCCAGCATGAGGCCAGAAATTATATATAGAATTCCGATCTTGGTGAATCTCACTTGGAGGATAAAATTTAGAATAAAAGAGAGGTACAATTTCCTCCCATCCAAGAGAACGCCCATTCTTCAACAATTTATACCAATGCGCAGCTCTTCCATCAAGTGATATAGAGAAAAATTTCTTCTTAACTTTGTCCATTGAAATACATGCACACTTGAACAACTCGCATAATTCATGTAAAAATAGCAAATGATCACCAGGATGGACAGTTTCATCCCCTTCATAGCGGTTATCCATAACACGATCAATAATTTTCATAGGTATTTTAAATGGCACTACTTCTTCAGGTGGCGCCTCCTCTACTACCTTAGCAGTGGACGTAGCTTTCCCAAATATGAAGTCAATCGATGATCTCTCCATAATTAAGTAAATTAGGAGATAGAAATAAAAACAGCACTTACAGCAAAAGTTTTCCTTACCAATAGCGCTTCACTCCCCGGAAACGGCGCCAGAAAATAGTCTTGATGACCCACCAGTATAGGGGGTGTATCGTAGTGTCGCAGCAGTGGAACATGGGGTTCCCCTAGCGCTGCCTAAGTGGGTCCACGGCATGTGCGCCCAGCGCAAGGATGCACAAGGCCAAGACTTGACGCAAGGCCTAGCGGGCGCGCCCGCGCCATACAAGACATCCCGGGTGCATAGGACCCCCGGGGCCTCCTACGACCCAGAAGGAACCGAAGACCCCGAGAGCACGAGTCCCCAGCGGGGCGGAGCTCCCTCCCGGGTACAAGACCGTACGACGAGAAGATAAGGTTTCTACCACCTTCCAGAGGATGGTAGAAGCCCCTAGAAGGCTTGGGAAGAAAGGCGCGGCCAGGGGACACCACCTACCCACTGTCAGCCCGCGCCAGCCGCTTTCCCCAAAGGTGCCAGAGGTCTCAACCACCCGAAGACGGATACTTGGAGGAGAAGAGGCCACGTCGCCGTCTCCACCATGGAAAGGGGTTGCTTCCCGCCAAGAACCCCTCATGCTCCTTGCATGACCTCTGTGGTATCCCCTTTCCCTAGAAAAGGAGGACCAAGGGCATGGAGGAGAGAGGACCAGCTCAAGCTAGCTTAAGGAGTAATCAAGCTCTAGCCAAGAACTGACCGGCGATCCAAGGTAGAAGACAACCACCAAGCTAGGCTAGGAGGAGGAAGGGAAGGAAGGTGATCTGTCCTCCCCCTTCCTCTAGTCGGGTCACCCTGCCGGGTACCTCGCCGGAAAACACCATTGTAGCCGCACCATGATCCAACCATCTATCCAGACATGCAGGAGTAGGGCTGTTAGCCTTCGGGCGGCCTGAACCTGGGTAGATCGCGGTGTGCTTTCCTTGTTTGCATACCACATCGAGATCGGAGAGTGAGAGAGGAACTTGTCCGACGATCGTCCCCCGGGAGACGTTTCCAGCCTCCTTCGCACCCCTAAAGAATCTACAAAGGGGGTGCCTCGCATCCCCGGTGTCCGCGATTAGAGACAGGACATCTGGCGCGCCAGGTAGGGGGCGCAAGCGCTGATCTCGTCTTCATCGACTCGAAGATCTTCGTCAAGTTCTTCTTCATCCAGGATCTATGTTGAGTTCTTCTTCGTCAAGTTCTGCGTCGAGTTCCTCTTCGCCGAGATCCATGCCGAGTTTTTCCTTGCCGAGATCTACGTCGAGTTCTTCTTCGTCAAAGATCTGCCTCCAGTTCCTTTGCCGACGCCAGGTCTGCGCCGAGACCTTCGCCAAACGGCTCTCGGCATGGCCCGGAAAAGGAAAGGAAACGCGGCGTTGGAATTCCCACAGCATCCCGGTCTCGGTTATATCCTCGAGAGGTCTCCTCCTCCTCCGGTGGAAGGCCGGACATTCGGAACTAAGTTCATCCCGTCCACCGAATGCGTCGATCCCTGGGTCAGCAAGGATGGACCCAAGGATCTCCCCACCGGCACCGAGATCCTTCTTCCCCCGCAAGCACAGGAGCACACAGCAGAGCCTCTCTCCACAGCACTGCCCGCTGAAGCGACGTCAGAAAACGGAATCCTGAACTAGGCCGAGAAAGAAATTATGCCGAATGAAGAGGTCGACGGGTATATACCACAAGGGATCTGCATCCCGCCAAGGAAGGACGGAAAGCCCGGAGACTGGTGTGTGTACCACCAGTCGGATAGGCATAGCTTGGAAGACTGTCGTCAGTTCCGAAATGGAAAATATCTAAAGAACAACAGAGGGGAATGTTACACTTGCGGGGAACCTAGGCATCTCAGCCGGGAATGTCCCCTCAAGCCGGCGAGAAAGGTTAAATCAGATTTCCAAGTGCTCAAGAAGGAGAGATCTCTCCCAACTTTCTCCAACGCCTCCACGCAGACTATTGATCCCCCGGGACACCCTCTACCGATCTCTATGCAGCCCACGCAAAGCACGGATTCCGTCTGGGATCAAGCTTTTGCCCCGGGAGATACTCCGTGCGGACAATGGGAGCTCCCGGGTCACGTGGTGACTATCCATATCGGGTTAAGCACACCCCCTCAGAAATATTGGATAACTAAATGGATGGCTTCTGAGGAATCCAAATTGATCACCGATGGAATTACGGAACCGGCACCATTGCCGCACCAATAAGTGGAATATAAAGGATTTGGTTTTCTTAATCTTGAGCACTGGCTGCCGGAAGGGATTTTTCTAATAGGTCTCAGTACCGGCGTCTTCATTACGCCTGCAAGCATTTCTGGGTCTTCTCGCCGGAAGGGATTTTTCTGATAGGTCTCAGGACCGGCGTCTTCATTACGCCAGCAAGCATTTCCGCGTCTTCTCGCCAGAAGCATATTTCTCTGGACAAGAAGTCCAGTGGACTCACGACCGGCGTCATCACTACGCCAGCCAGCAACCGGAACACCTGTGTGGTGAAACTCCGAAGTATTGGAAGAAAAATAAGAGGTCTCAGGACCGGCGTCCTCACTACGCCAGTCAGCCAGCCGGTTCACCTGTGTGGTGATCGCCGGGTTCCAAGGGAACAGAATAAGAGGTCCCAGGACCGGCTTAGGCCAGTAACAGCCGTGCCAAGAAAGGCACAACGGGTCAGACCCGGGAATAGGTTATCTCGGTTCAAGACTCTATTCCTGCGAGATTGAGAAGAAGGAAAATAATTGCGCCCGAAACACGGCGTAGAATACCCGCCACGGCGGCAGCGCTACTGAACACCGAGATAACCTGAGGACTTCACGAATCCAGCTAAGTGCCTTTACCTTGCCTGTCCTGTTTCTTTGTACCTTGGCTAAAACGAACGCGGGCGTAAACCTAGGGCAGCACCTCCCACAACTCCGCTCTCTGTTTCCCTCTGGCAGTAGAGTTGTGGGCTGAGGATTGTGCGATCAGGAGCGATGGATTTTTCGGGGGGTTGCGCCCTTTGTCGGCTCACCAGACAGTCTGGGGGTACACAGCTGGTTAGCGCTCTGGCTGAAAGACCCTTCCCGAGAGCATCAAGCCTCCACGGGCATAACAGAAACAGTTCAGCACAAGGAAAGGATGTTTACATTCGAAAGCATTAAAGTTTTGCCTTTCGGCGATACATAGACGCAGTTCACGACACCTGGTGTTGTCATCCTACATGTTTCAGGGTACCTAGCAGCAGCCTACATGCCGTCTTCACGAGAGAAGCGCTCCATGATCTTCTCCACCTCGTCAGAAATCCCCGGCAGAGGCGCAGCTCCCGGGACGACATGGCTCATCTCTTCGAGCAAGGAGATCCGCGGGCGATGCTGCCGAAGGGCGGCCACGAGGGAAGTCACCGCCTGTCTTGCTGCTTTCTCACCAGCTAGGCGAGCTGCCTCGGCCGCTTGGGACCGAAGCTCACCCAAGAGCTCCGCCACGTGCGTCAGAAAAGGCGGATACCCCCTGAAGGAAGCAGAGAAACTACTCGAAGCCACCGGGGGCTGGGGCACCCGCAATATAGCCAGCTCCCTGGAGATCTTCTTCGCCGAGGCACTCATCCCCGGGAGGAAACTCATCATGTCACGCTTAGACGCGGCTATCTTGTCCCGCTCCTCTACGGCTTTCCTCAGCCGCTCGGCCAACTCCTCTTGGCGATCCTGCGCCGCGGATTTGGTGGCCTCCTTTGCTCTTACAAGCTCGGCGTCCTTCTCCTCGCTCTCCTTCTTCTCTTCGGATCGGAGAACTGCAACGTGCTCGAGCTGCCCGTCGTGTTCGGCCACGGCCTCTTTCAGACTAGCGACCTCATGCGCCAAGCCATCCGCACGAGCAGCTTGCTGGTTCCGCTCACCTCGGACTCTCTTGTAGTCTGTGTAGGCTTGGTCTCGGCTTCGCCGCTTGTCCGCCAGCTCCTTCTTCAGCACAGAGACTTGCTCGGAGAGCGAGGCAACTCGCTGGCTCAAATCCCTCGTCTCCTGCCGGGCCCACTTGTCTGCGCTCGTCAGGCCTTCTTCCAGGAGAGCTTCGCTCCGCTCCACCTCTAAGCGCAGCTGCGAATTGCCCTCCAGGCACTTCCTCTCCGCTTCGTCCAGTGCTGACGCCCGAGCTTCCAGTTCTTTCGCACGAATGGAGGTGCGCTTCTCCCCAGCATAGAGCAGCTCCTCCTTCGCCACTAACTCTTGCTCTCTAGCCTCGAGTTTCTCTGCCTCGGCTACCAGCTTCCGCTCCCAAGACTTTAACTCCTCTTCGCGGCGGGTCGCGGGAACTGCCGGCTGGCGCAGTTGGGCCCCGGTGAACGCCAGGAGCTCTCCCACCTCGGTAAACGCCATGGGGGAACTTGAGCCCGTTTTGTTTTCCCCATGACCTTTGGGTGGAACCTCCTCTTCTGGGTCTTCAGCACGAGGAGGAGCATCACCCCTAACCCCTGGCGGACTAGAAGGTCCCCCGGGATCTACGCCACGCCTCTTCCTGGGGGCTTCGGAGTCTTGCGCTCCCCCCGCCGAGACTGCCGGGGGAGCGACCGACGGGACCACCGGAGCCAGAACAAGCCTGGGGACCGGTCCGGACTCCCCGACCTCCTCGACGTCATCTCCTTCGCCACCGTGAGCGTGCTTACTGGAGGCCTCAGGCGACCGGTCCCTGCGCGAAACAAAAAAGGAGTTTTCTAAGGCAATCCCGCAAGCATACAGCCTTGTTCAAAGTGGAGTCACCAGTAGAGGAAATTCACCTGTCTTTCCTCTTGGACCCGGAGAAGCACCAGTTTCTCACTGCCAGGTCCTCAAAGACGCTTGGCGTCCGGACACCCGATCCGCGAGACTCGTCACTGGCTTCCGGGAGAGGGAGGTCAGCAGACATCGGAGGAGAACCCCTCTCTCCCGGAGAACTCGGCGGAACCGGCCACTCAACTGGGCGCGACCCCACAACTTCAGCAGGGACTCCCGGAGACTCACCATCACTCCCCCCGTCGGAATCTCCAGGCTCCTCCGGGGAGACATCCCCTTGCGCCCAGCCGGATGCCTGCAAGCCATCGCCCGGCGGCCCTTGGTCCTTGGGCACCGGCGAGGGCTCAATCGTCGCGGTCCCCCGCAGACCGTACTCGTTGCACTGAGGCATGGAGATTATGGTCTCGTCGGCGAAGGGATCCTCAAACAAGGCAGGATGCCGCTCGGGAGGGCCATCGACGACCGAGGCGGGAGAACTCCCAAAATCTTCCTCCAGCTGGGTTCCGGGACTTGGAACCCCTGCCCAGAGGTGCTGCTACCCGCCAGGTGAATCTGCCAGACCGGAAGATGCCTATGCTGCAGCGGAGCGATCCCCCTGCGAAGGAAATCTGACGCGATCATGACACACGTCACTCCTTTCTCTCGGAGGAAAGCCAGTCTGGCGACTGCCTCGGACAAAGCGCTATCTTGGGGGCTCACCTTCTTGGAGTACGCTAGGCGCTGCGCCGGGTAGCACAGAGTCTCTAGGTGTATGCTCGTAATCTGCACACGGACTGAGTACCACTCCTTCCTACACTCCCCCGTGGGCCCCGTCATGATCATCTCCGAGAACTGGTCCTCAACGCCGTCTCGAAGGCGGAAGGTGACGCCCCCGGCGATCCACTTGGACTTGCCTAGGCGGGGGACAAAGAAGTGGCGGAACAGGGCCACCGACGGCCTGACGCCCATGAACGCCTCGTAGGCGTAAGCGAAGACGGCAAGAATCCGCACCGCGTTGGGATGCAAGTGCAGCATCGCAAAACCATACGCCTCCAGGACAACCAAGAAGAACTTGGAAAATGGAGGGAGGAGCCCCATCGTCGAGAAGATGTGGAAGGTGGCTACCCCACCGGCGTATTCTCCCCCGTCCCCGGGGTACGCTACCAGTTCTGCCCCGCGGAAACTCGAGGTCAATGTGCGGCGGACGTTTCCCATGGCCGCCTCATCGGAAAGCTTGCTCGGCGACAGCAGCACCCTGGTCACCCTTGGCGAAGCCGCCACCGCCAGATTCGCTCCGACCGACTTCTTCGCTACCGTTCGCCGGATCCTCTTTGGGGCCATCGGGGCACGGCGGAGTGGATCTATCTCCGCGATGGAGGAAGTGGGAAGGGCGAGCAGTAGAATCGATGGAGAAAGACGAAGAGTTGGAGGCAATGGCGTGGGGAGAGTGGTGAAAGTGAGAAGGCAGCCGCTCTGGAGCCGTTAAGTCAAGGCCAGCGGCCTGCCCCACGCGTCATGTCGTGGCCCCATCACTCCGACGAGCGAGGGGATCGAGGGGACGTGCCGACTTCGGCGCGACCCAACCGTTGGGCACACGACCACGTCCAAGGCCTGCATGAACCGCAACGTTCGGCACGACTCAGTCCACAATGCTTTGGGGCTCGCCTCTACCTCAACTCGGCGGGCCCCACCCAGCAGCACAAGGATGACCAGGCGCCGGACCCACTTTGACTTTTTTGGTCATGCCCCCGGCAGCCTCAGAAGACCGAAGCCGCCGGGACTATGCCCGCGGGCTACTGTCGCAGCAGTGGAAGATGGGGTTCCCCTAGCGCTACTGATGTCTACGCACGCTTCTATTCTCGTAGACAGTGTTGGGCCTCCAAGAGCAGAGTTTTGTAGGATAGCAGCAAGTTTCCCTTAATTGAATCACCCAAGGTTTATCGAACTCAGGGAGGTAGAGGTCAAAGATATCCCTCTAGAGCAATACTGCAATTAAGATACAAGAAGTCTCTTGTGTCCCCAACACACCCAATACACTTGTCAGATGTATAGGTGCACTAGTTCGGCGAAGAGATAGTGAAATACAAGTAATATGGATGATTATAAGTAGCAATTGCAATCTGAAATAAAAATGGCAGCAAGCAAACATGTAGCAGAACAGGTTGTAAACGGTGTTTCAATGCTTAGAAACAAGGCCTAGGGATCAGACTTTCACTAGTGTACACTCTCAACAATGACCTCATAGTTGAATAACAAATACTACTCTCAAACACTCTCTTGTTGGATAACAAACACCATTCATTTCGTAGGGCTGCAAAAGCACACCCCAAAGTCTGAGTAAACAAACACCACAACGTCATAAAGGAATAACACACGGTGCGCACACTGTCACCTTCACAACCGTGAATAACCCCGGAGTTCATATTAAAGTAACCTCTAGAGTGCATAATAGATAAAGAGTAACATCACATATTCAACTAGATTACAGAGCTCATGATCACATAAAGATCACACCATGGGAGAGAGAGATAAACCACATAGCTACCGGTAGAGCCCGCAGCCTCGGGGGAGAACTACTCCCTCCTCATCATGGGAGTCAGCAGCGGCGATGAAGATGGCGGTGGAGTCGATGGAGATGGCTTCCAGGGGCAATTCCCCGTCCCGGCAGGGTGCCGGAACAGAGACTTCTGTCCCCCGAAACTTGTCTTCGATGGCGGCGGCGCAGCGGAAATCTTCTCGGGAAAAGGCTTCGGTATTAGGTCTTATTTCGTCGGGGGGTATATGTAGGCGAAAGGGCGAAGGCGGTGGAGCCCCGAGGGGCCCACACCACGTGGTGGCGCGGCCAGAAGGGGGGTCGCGCCTCCACCAGGTGAGGCCGCATCGTGGCTCTCCTCCGTATCCTCTTCGTTGTTCTGGAAGCTCCTGAGAAAAATAGGGACTTTGGCTTTTGATTCGTCCAATTCCGAGAATATTTTCTTAACAGTTTTTCTCAAACCAAAAACCATATAAAGTGTATATAAAACATGTAGCAATTGGTATAATATAAGCATGGAACATAAGAAATTATAGATACGTTGGAGACGTATCAAGCATCCCCAAGCTTAGTTTTACTCGTCCCGAGTAGGTAAAACGATAACAAGAATAATTTCTAAAGTGACATGCTTTAGAACAATCTTGATCATATAATAATGTAATGCATGTAAATTGAGATCAAATGAATAAGAGTTGTAGTTTATATTGATATCAAATGAGTAATGTATAAACAAGTAGGAAGAACAAAGTAAAACTTTCAATGAATCAGTACTAAAGAACAATCAACCGTGCAAAGTAGATATTAAAGATGATTTAAGCTTCAAGAACAACAATATAATCATCTAATGCATCCAACACTCATGACAACTTTGTGTTAGGATCAAGTCAAGCAATAACAATATGCACGTAGAAAATCATCTCTCTATTTGTTCACTTAAAAACAAGCAAGCGTTCAGCGTTGCTTCCTGGCACCAGGATGTTGTGGCCAAAAGAACATTAAGGGGGGTTTGGAAGGCCAACGGAAAAAAGTCTCACAAAGCTGAAAGTGATCATTAGACAAGAGGAAGTCTTATAATCGAAGCTATGCAAGGAGTAGTGATTGCCACACAACGGATGCACATAGAGCTATAAGTGTATGAAAGCTCTCCAATGGAACTAGTGGGGGTGCATCCAACTTGCTTGCTCATGAAGACCTAGAGCACTTTTGAGGAGGCTCATCATTGGAATATACAAGCCAAGTTCTATAATGTAAAGTTCCCCACATAGTTATGCATGTAAAACATGAAAACTCTCTCATATGGAGTAAAGGTGCTAAACATGAGCACAAATGATGACTATGAATACTACAGGTGCTATAACATGAGCACAAGTGTGGATAAAGAGTAGTAATGTTGCCCCCTTTTTATTTTTCTTTCTTTTTTTTCTCTTTTCTCTTTTTCTATTTTTTTTTACTTTTTCTGTTTCTCTTTTCGATGGCCTCCATGGCTCTTTTCACTTTTAGGGGCAAACATTCTAATATGACAACACCCTTTTGGTACAAATAACTCATAATGAATAAAACATAATGTATGAAATGGTGCCTCTGCCAGTGTAGCAGGATATGCAATGATCTAGCGTAACATGGGTAAAACCGCACATCAGCTGTAAAGAATCATGCAAGGCAATATATAAATGATAAATGACAACAAGTCATGTAATGTAAGATGAAAGTTGCATGGCAATATATCTCGGAACAGCTGTGGAAATGCTGTGATAGGTAGGTATGGTGGATGTTTTGAGGAAGATATTTGGCTTAGGTGTAGGAGAACATGATGAAGGTCTCCCACGAGTTTTGGATGTACCCGCGAAGTATGCACCAACTCTCAATGTGAGAAAGGGCAATGCAAAGTACCGAAGAGGCTAGCAAATATGGTGGTGGAAGTGCCATGAAAACCGCAGCTTAGAACTCACAAGAAAAAATATTCCAACTAGAAATATGATCTTACAAGGCATAATGAAAATCACTCCATGAGGGACTGTGCCAAATGAACAAGTCACTGTTGGCACCCCGACCGTAGCGCATAACACAAAGTTATTATGGTTGCTTTTAACATTAGTAGTCATATATCATTATGCTATCAACTGGATATTTAAGTGTGGCACAGCTTCAAGTTTTCTAGACCAACCATTAATCATTCCACTTTACTAAACCATCATGTTTACCATTAAGCATATTAATATCTCAAAACAACATCAATGATTCAAGCGAGATAATTTAATGATCTACAAGATTATGTATCCTTTCGTTATACCATCTACCACATTAAACATTTTCTGTTCCAACCAAACACCAATCAACTTATTTAAACATAAACGCTCCAAGTATTTAACAATGAAACAAGAGAGTATAACATAAGAAAACTAACAGATCTAAACGAGAGATGCATGAAAAACAAGAGCTGAAAGTATTGAAGTAACATAGAAGAATACTCAACAAATATAAGTGAAGAATACGAGTATTCATAAGAAAAAGCGGAACGTGTCTCTCTCCCATAAAGGAATGCTAGGATCCATTTTATTTACAGAATGAAAATAACAAAAGCAAAAATAAAAACAAACAAACGCTTCAAGTAAAGCACATAAGATGTGACAGAATTAAAATATAGTTTCACTAGAGATGACCTGATAGTTTGTTGATGAAGAAGGGGATGCCTTGGGCATCCCCAAGCTTAGACGCTTGAGTCTTCTTGAAATATGCTTGGGTGACCCACGGGGGCATCCCCAAGCTTAGGCTCTTTCATCTTCTTGATCACATCATATCATCTTTGATCCTTGAAAACTTCCTCCACACCAAACTCAAAGTAGACTTCATTAGAGGGTTAGTGCATAATAAAAAATTCTCATATTATGCATGGACAAAACCATTACACATGCTACTGGACATTAGCTACAGCCACTGGTATTTTATGGAACAAAAAGATCCATTCAAAAACAGCAAAAGGAGCAATTCAAAATAAATGGCAAAATCTGTCAAAAACAGAACAGTCCGTAAAGAGGATTTTTTTCGAGGCACTTAACTTGCTCAAATCAGAAAACTCAAAACTAATGAAAGTTGCGTACATATCTGAGGATCACGCTCAGCAAATATCAGATTTTTTTCAATTTTTCTGCAGAGAGTCATGAATTAAACGGTGGGCAGCAGAAAACTGTTCCTGCGAAGGAATCCAAATCTAGCATCAACTTTCTATTAGAGGCTTAACTTGACACAATAATGCGATAAAATAAAGATACAAAGGAATTGCTACAGAGGTAGACATGTTCCTTGACTCAAATTAAAGAAAATAACTGAAATAAAATATTGGGTTGTCTCCCAAAAGCTCTTTCTTTATAGCCATTAAGATAGGCATAGTGATTTTTATGATGCTCTCATAAAAATGAGAGTTGAAAAACCAAAGAGAGCATCAAGAGGCAAATATCAAACACTTTTTAAGTCTAACCCTCTTCCTATGCAAAGGAATCTTGTAAAGAAACAAGTTATGAAAGCACAAAGCAATAAGCATAGGAAAGCAAAACAAGTGCAACTTCAAAAATTTCAACATAAAGAGAGGAGACTTAATATTATTGTGATGTATGAAGTCATGTCTCCTTCTCTCATAAGGACCAGTAGGTCTTAAAGTACCCAGCAAATAAAAGAAAATCAAGAGAAAGCTCAAAACATTCATCATAAAGAGAAGAAATTTAGTAACATGAGGATCTCTATAACCATACTTTCCTCTCTCAAAATACTTTTCAGCGGCATCATGAATAGACTCAACAATATAGCTGTCACCGAAAGCATTCTTATCATGATGCATAAGCATAATAATATCATTACTCTCCACATAAGCATAATCAATTTTATTGGTAATAATGGGGGTAAAACTATCACATCCATCATTGTAATCATCATAAATTGGAGGC
This sequence comes from Poa annua, assembly GCA_026929855.1. NCBI lineage: Eukaryota > Viridiplantae > Streptophyta > Magnoliopsida > Poales > Poaceae > Poa > Poa annua. Next base: position 63,750,950 of record CM049434.1, read on the forward strand.
ATAGAATAATCATAATGAATTTTATCCTCAATAGTAGATGGACTGAAAATATCATATTCGTCATTGTAAATGTCATATATAGGAGGCATATCATAATCAACATAAACCATATCCTCAATAGTAGGTGGACCGAAAATATCACAATGACCATAATTATCATATATTGGAGGCAAAGTATCATCAAAGAAAATTTTCTCCTCAAAGCTTGGGGGACTAAAAATAACACATTCATCAACAATGGCTTCCCCAATCTTAGACTTTTCCATAGCATTAGCAATAATGGTGTTCAAAGAATTTATACTAATAGCATTACTACGACTATTATCACTACAACCGAACTGGGTTTTTCTGACGCGGTCATTTTGTCACGTATTAACGAAAATTGTCACGGATTACCCCTTCGTGACGATATTAGGGCGTCACTAGGCCCGTCACAAAATCCGCGTCACAGATTACAAAATAGTGACGCCACGACAAAATCGCGTCACGCATTATGGATAATCGGTGACACGTTTTTTCGCGTCACGCATTCATGGAATGCATGACAACATTATTAGTCACCGTTAATTCGTAAATTTGTCACCGATGAACGGAATGCGTGACAAAAATTATGTCATTGATTGGTTCGTCACCTATTTTAGACCGGTCAAAGCTGCTGACCTGTCGGTCAATGAAGATGATGTGGTCGTTTACGTGGCTGTTGACGTGGATGCTGCCAAGTGGCCGTTTAGGTGGCAATCGACGTGTCTATTGATGTGTATGCTGACATGTGGGTCCGATCTCTGCTGACGTGGCATGATGTCAAAAGGGTCCACGAAATGCTGACATGTGGACCCACCGGTTTGCTGGCATGTGGGACCCACCGGTTTGCTGACATGTGGACCCACCGGATTTCTGACATGTGGGACCCACCGGATTTCTGACATGCGGGACCCACCGGTTTGCTGGCATGTGGGACCCACCGGATTTCTGACATGCTGGACCCACCAGTTTGCTGACATGTGGGACCCACCGGATTTTTTTTGCGGGACCAACCAGTTCCCGACGGTTGTTGGCCAATGGAATTTTTTTAATATTTGCAATTTTTGAGGCAATTTGTGAATAAAAAGAATTCAAATGAACCATTTGAAAATGAACCGAAAAAACATTATTGCACTTATAATACAGGCACACAAAAAGCTTAATGTCTGATTGACACCAACTGTTACAATACCACACGAAAATGAAAGAACGTAGGCAAAAATATGGAAGAAATCAAGTGTTCAGAAAGAAAACACTACTGGCTGGCAAGGACTGCTGCTTATTTGGTCACCTAGTGTTATTGCAATGCTTTTTGAGTAGAAAACCAAGAAGCGCATCCATCTGTTGCTGCCTCGATTGTATTTCATAAGTCATGTCATCATAGGACTTGTGGAGAGCTTCATATTCTGTCTCCTTCATTTTCAGGGCTTCAGTTCTTTCTTCCACGGCCTCTATTCTTTCCTGCAGTTGCTGGTACCTTGGAGATGTTGGTAAGGACTTTTGCTCATGATCTTCTACTATTCCTTCAAACTCTGGGATGCTTGCAGATGTCATGCTAGATGTAGTCCCCAAGTCTGACAGGAAAATGCCTTTCATTCTGCGTTTCTTGAGGACATCTTCACAAATCTGCTGATCAGTTCGGGGAGGCTCATCTTTCATGTGTGGACCCATTTTTGCAAGGATCATTTCATCCTGCCATAGGATATGAGTATTTATTTGTCATGTGCAAGAAACAGTACGTAATAATGCTACAAGAAAATGTAAACATTTTACTTACATAAGCAGCTTGTGCATCCTTGCTCATGATATCAGCATTGTTTGTTTTGGTTATTTTAAAAACTTCAATAGGAGTTGCTTCACGCGTCTCAGTAATCATCAAGACAGGAGGAACCTACAAGGGTTGCGAAAGAGGTAAATAAGAAGAGTATATGAAAAAAATAGTGAAGAGGTAAGGTTTTCAGAGGGTTAGCCACTTACTGCAGATACGTCGCCAACATAGATGGACCTTATGAGGGTATTTGTCGCACCTAATTGGTTCAATTCGTCGAGCAGTCCTCGAATTGCATAGTTTACCATAAAGTTAAAATATATTAGTGCACAAGTTATAAGTGAAATAATTAGGTACAACTGAATTTTACTGATAAGTACATACTGCTTATACCTCGCAGGCATCCTTGCTTGAAGAGCGACTTGTCTCACCTATCTGGTGAGTTTTACTCATCCCGTTGATTGCCTAGTAAGCCATGAAATAAAAACATATGAATGCACAAGCTATAACTGAAGAAACATGAGTTATAAAATCATGGTGTCGCACGAAACATACTGAATCTTTGTACATCCAGTGTGGTCCAGGACCCTTCTTCTTTCGTGTGCTTGAATCACCGTAGACAAATTTTCTTGCTATGGAGTCAAAATCTTCCATTTCTTCACCATTTCCTTGAGCTTGCTTCTTCAGTAGTGCAGACATACGAGAAGCATTCTCTTCCATCGCTAGCTTCCTAATTTTTTCATATCCAACATATGATCCGTCTTCATTACCTTAAATAAAAGGAAGTTAATAATTTTATATGCATATACACTTATTGATAGCATATAGATTAAAACATGACAACAATCAATTCATATGTCTATGTTTTTAAACCGACACAACTATCGTAGCATAAAATCCAATAGAATGAGGTCCGTGCATAACTATAAACCTGACAGACAAAGTTTCAGTTTCGGAACGACACTTTTACTGTAGCTCGTCTAGCTGTTGTCGCTGTCTGTTTCAGTATAGCATTGAGGTTCAGTATTAGTCTGAATAAACGTGGCATTTTTAACAGACTTACAGAAAATAATTTGACATCAACTTGGACGGATCTCGAACATGAAAGTTTGTCTACCCATCTGAACCAACTATAATCCATGGAACCCTACAGTACTTGATTATTACCTATACGACGGTGAAAATATTGACTTCTTTAACAATTGTGATGACTTGATACGTAATAAGAGCGTGCAATAACAATGATTGGTAGCAGATATGATCATGCAAATATAACTGGTTAACTCATGATGTTTACCCGAGTCAACAAAATATCACAAATATGCATATATCTATATGGAATAGAAGATGAGAGGGAGAGATGTTGAATGAATAACCCCTACTACAAGAAATTTAATCTTTACCAGGGCTGCCGTTGTTCTCCTGCATCTTCATGCCGGGGTTTTCCTCCAGATGGCTGCCGTTCACGTCGGTCGTCAGGTCGATCATATTGTTGTGGCCCAACATTTTCCACTGCCGGGGCAGTCGGATCTAGGGTGATCAAGAGGATGAGGTACGCGAGATTAGATCTTCGAGAGGAGAGGGAGGATGATAGGAATGGAAGGTGTGGTACGAGATCGTGGGTTCTGGCGATACGAGGGGCGTATTTAGGGGGAGGCTGGCCGGCTGGGTGCGCGTGCGCGGGACGTTTTCTTTTCAGACGAAAAAAGGGGGGGGGGGGGGGACGGGGAAATTTTAAATAAAGGAGGGAACAAAAAATTTAAACCATAAAGGAGGGAACGTACTGTGTTTTATACAAACGAAATAAAATTTTCCCATCTAAATTAGGTGTGCTTGTAAATTGAGCAGAGATTTTTTGTGAGTGTTCATGCACGCATACTAGGTGTGCTTGCATATTCACAATTTTATAACATGTGTACTTGTATCAATAATTTTGTAAGGACGAAAAAAGGCGAAAATGAAATTAATGCATGAAAAGTGGTAAATTACATATAATAGTAATTTTAAACTCATATGAATCGTGCAATGTTGGTACGATCATAAATAAAGTATCAATCACAAACATTCTGAATGGTTTCCATAAGTTCGATGTCAACAGTACACTTATGATGGCATTTTGGGCACTATGGTCATAACGTTGACGCGGAAAGCTCGAGCAAAACCTTCCAAGATGCATGTACCTACATTTGTGGTTTTAGGTACGCAAAGATCTTTTTTGTGGTTTTTTGTTTTCCTAAACACTTGTGAAACCAAAAATTGTGGTGGAACCAACATGGGTGGGTCGATATCGATCATGTCGGTTACAGTGCAACTTGGAACCAAGTTGCACATACAAGATCCACATTTAGCTCAAAATTTTTGTGGGTGGTCATGCACACATACTAGGTGGGCTTGCAGATTTTGAGATTTTTCTGACAATTATAAGTGTGCCATATCATTTTCTTTGAAGAAGAATGCCAGAAATTGAAAAAATGCATGAAAATTGGTCAAATTCATGTTAAAATCATTTTAAACTCACATGAGTCATGCAATGTTTGTATAATCATGTATAAATTAAGTACCACGGGATGTGAAAGAGTTGTGGTCAAGTTAGATGCAAATGGTTCACTTTGGAGGATGTGACAGAAGTACTCGACCGTGTTCATGGCGACGCCGCAGGGGAGAAGAAGAGACTGCAGTGAAACAGAGGGGCGGTGGGCATAAACGAAGTTGAAACGAAAGGGGACAGGTGGCCGCTTGCATGTATTGTCACGTCAAAACACCGGTATGCATTGTCAAGTCAAAACCCCTGTATCGCCGCTGTGCCTCTCTCCTCTCCTCCTACCGTGTATTTGACTGCACCGAAACCAATCCCTCGCCCTCCTCTAGCAGCCGCCACGTCTCAGCACTAACGTCTTTCACCGCCGCCACCTCTCTTGCCACCGGCCGCTCACCATTGGACTCGGCACGAGCACACTAAGTTAGTACCAAAAATGCCCACGTACGTCTTACATTTTCTGGCCATTTTCTTCCAAGAAATTGATAGCATGCAATAACATATTTTTGTCATAAAAATCTGAAAATATGCTGCATGTGGAAATTTTCTTAATATGGTATTGTACTTTTTTTGCTGCATGTGGATTGCCTCCTACTTGGAATGGTACAAACTTGCGAGCACTTCATTTCAGTACCACATGTCCACATATGCACGCAAAAAACAACAAAATTGCATGTAGGTACAAGTAGTTCTTGTTTGTTAGTTTTAGATCATCTATAACATTCACTAAGCACCCCCACAAAAAAAAAATCACTAAGCACCACGTAAAAAAGGAGTCCTTGTTTGTTAGTTAACAATAAGTTTTTTTTTCTGAGATGTGCGCGTGAGATGGTAATAAATAGAGGGGAATTCTTTTCAAAAAAAAAATATAGAGGGGAAGGGATGCCAATTGTTTTTTTCGCTCACGGTAACTGCTTCCGTGGGGGCCGAGGAGGAGTTCGGTCATTAATCTTCTCAACTGCCACCACTTCCTCTGTTTATCCTTGCTTCTGGCCCCCACTTCATCTTCTTCCTCTCCATCCGCGCCGCCATGGACCCAGTACAAATCCGTACCATCTCGACGTCGTACACCGCCCATGGCCCGACGGACATAGAGGTGACCTACACCAATGACATTGCGCAGGTTGAGAAAACCCTCGAGGTGCTCAAGATGAAGCTGTTGAAGATGGATGAGGAGGATGAGTTCATGGGGCTGGATTTTGAGTACACCAACGCGGAAGAAGAATCTAAAGAGGTTGCAGTCGTTCAACTATGCGTGGACAAAACTGTGTTGGCCTGGCAATTGGCTAGGTATGACTCATAGATCTAGTTGTTTACATTTCCGGATTGGGGTTTTCTTACACTAGTGTAAGAAAAGTAAGTAAAATATTTATCTTTCTGTTAAATACAGATATATATATATGTACTGTTTCTTTTACCTACTTTGATTTGGTTTCACGATTCACATGTACTACTGTGACTACGATGATAAATGGTCAACTGAAAAAATATGCAAAATATGGCAGCAAGCAGAAATGAAAGGTCTTTTCCAAATGCCAAAATGAAATGCAATATTGCAATGAAGAAATTGTAATTTTCATCTTGTAGGTGTCTTTGTATCAATTGGTCTTTTCTTGTTCAATAGCATTTTTGTAGAGGTTATGACAACCTGACAATTGCGCCTATGAAATGGTAGATTGAAGGAAGTAACTGTAATTTTTTATCTTCTTTTTAGTGTTTTATCAATTGCTTCAGTGATTGTGTTACATATAGGATTGTACAATGGTAGAACTATCTGACAGTCTAATTTTGAGGATATGCTTCCTTCATTTATTTTGTTGGTACTCATATTTCATTAATTTGACTGTGTTACATATATGAGTGTATAATAAATTTATTTATGTTACCATATACTTGATATGTGAATCTGAACTGTACCTTATCCAAATTTACAATTTATACTTTGTAACCACTTTAGGCCCAGGGACACCTGTCAGAAGCTATTCGAGTTGTTCACCGAGAGGACGTGTAAATTTGCCAGCGTCGACATCAGAGCTGACAGGAAGGTCATGGAAAGAACCTGGGGTTTTACAATCCCAATAAGGTACCATGTTGACATCCAAGATATCTACTACATAAAAGGCTGTGGACAAGACGGGAGGACTGGAATGGCTCAGCTTGCAGGCGAACTCATCAACAAATCTTATGAAACCATGAAGACCAAGTTCCCATAGATTGGGCACAAAAACTGGGAGAAGCAGCCACTTGATGAGGTTAACCTCAGATATGCTGCTGTTGATGGGTTTGTCTCGTTCGAGCTGTACCGGGTTCTCCAGTGCATCCTAAAGGGGCTGGTTTGTCTCCAACCTAAACCAAAAGTACCACAGGTCATCCCCAAATTATGTGCACCCTCATCATCTACCACCAGCAGCAGCAAGCGAAACAAGTGGGAGGAGGACATCTATGCCGATCGCCCCAACATGGGTGATGCGTGGAATTCCGGGTGGAAGTGAGCGGCATGAAGTGCTCGATATGTGTCATACTGTTTATATGCTGTATTGTTCATATGTAGTATTCCAGAACTTAGTTTAGCCGTATGTGCATGCTTTTGTGTCACTCGTTCCCTACAATGTAACAGCTATCTGACCAATGTGGTTTAGCTCAATTGTATGTAAAGCACTTTACGTATGATGTGTATAAATCAGTACAATGTTGATGACCTATATAGTTCTTGCTTAATGTGTTGATTCTTGGCACATTGGTGCATATTTGCACGGAATATAATATGGTTGAAAATAGCACCAAGTAGGAACAAAAAGGTGCAAATTAGCATGAACACAAGTACCACATAACTTAAACACACAGAAGGTACCGAAATTCATTACACACGATAAGTAATTCATAATAAGAAATTAAATTGTTCAGAAAATATTAAAAACAACCGGGGCAGGAGTTGACATTGAATAAATGTCACAGGCGCCACACATAAACACTAGTACTTCTTCTTCTTCTTTGAAGGTCCAGCACCGGCATCCTTCTTCTTAGAGACTAGGAACTCATAGAGTGCCAAGTGTTCAGGCCTAACCTGAGGATCAACCTTTCTGTTCTGAACACGACTGATCCCTAAAGCATGTTGTTCAAGACTATGAACATCCTTGGTCAGTATCTTGTCATCCAAAGGGCACCTATATCTGCCGTCCGTAGGGCATGGGACAATCGGCTTGCGCATACCAGCTTCAAACTCAGCTCGTACCATCTTCGAGTAGCTTCTCATGTTACATCTTCGAACCAAATCAGCAGGTTTGTACTGGATTGAAATAAAAAATGAGTTATGCAACGGTTTTGATGCAGCAATGGCCAAAAAAAAGTTTGCCAATACAACTATGTGCATGACGAAAAATAACAGTACATCCAAAAGTAAGTTCACAACAATGGAGACACTTAATTCAATTCATGTGAAATTGTTTAAATCTTTATGATGAATAACAACATTTAATGTAGGCGTAGTAGACACTAAAACATCTATAATTTGATGAGATCTACAAATAAAGATGTAGATGAAAAGTGAAAAACCAGTACATATCTACGCCTTAAAAACTATTAATAAAGATCTAACTAAACAGTAAATAAATGAACTAACGACGAAATCTAGAGGTACTGATAACAATCTGGAGCACTAACCTCCAGTTCTTCATCAGATTCCGAGGATGCAGCGTTAGACCAGAAATCCTCGTCGATCTGTGCATACAACCTCTTCTTCGGGGAATCATCATTGCCGCCGGCGACGTCGGTTGCCGGATACTTACCGGCATCATCACCAAGAATATCGGGTGAGCAGACGGCGCTGGGTGGACTCCCCTTATCATCTCCCGACCAGTAGCCATCTTCGTATGGCGTCATATACTGCGAATCGTCGAAGGTCTCCACAACCTTCTTAGGACGGTCGACGGCGCCGCTCGAACCCTCGTCGGGTACCTTTGCAGCGGCAGCAGCGGTGTTCGTAGCCGGCTCCTTAGGCGACCCGACAACAACAGGAGGAGGACTAGCATCAGCATCTACTACGGAATTCCCCGGATCCATCATCGGCGGTGCTTCAGAGAAAACCCTAGTCCGCATCATACTAGACGTGGGAGGGGAAGTGGGGAACTGGGGGAGGCGGCGAATAGGGCTAGTAGTGGGTACACATTGCGGTTATAATAAATAAGGAGAGGACGGGAGAGCAGGAGTCCAAACCTAATTTGAAGCAATATAACATGTTTTCGTAAATCGGCTAAAATGCACACATACTAGATTGGCTAAAAAACAAGAAATACATAGAAACAAAGGATTAACATAGTCTTACACAAATTATCACAGCCTGTTCTTCCATAAATAACCAAAACTAAGTCAATATTGTCTAAACATGACTTAGTGAACATAGAACTATGGCAAATGCCCTAACGATAACTAGTACATGCCTCCATACTGAGAAGTACTAGCATCCGGAGCAGGTGGCACCGTCGGAACGAACCAAATCGGTGTCTCGCTACGTACCACATGATCGGCGCATCTCGTTATATGCAGCGTTGAGCCAATGGCAGGCCCACCGCAAACGTGCATGCGGATCCAGGTAGGATCTGGCTGAGTGTTGTAGTGAAAGGCACGCCCATGTGTAGCAAACACACAATCTGGTTTAAACACTGGAAGAGCTGGTGGTAAGGCTGGTGGTAACCCAGCAACAAAACCATCTTCGCCAGCAGCAGCTTCACCATCATGTTGTTCTCCATCACCATCAACAGCAAAAGGGAATTCTGATTCTTCAGTGGCAGCAGCTTCATGGGTAGCGGGAGGGGCCTGAAGGAAAAAAGGATTGTTCATCCCAAGAAACGCAGACATGCCATTCAGACTGTCAACCCTGCTCCAGGCTCCTTCCAGAGGATCAGTGTACAGATCTGCAGGCAGCGAGAAAACGTCACAGCGCCGGTTTGAATACGAGTACACATATGCCCCCATGTACACAACTGAACCGCGAGCCCATTTTTGCGAGCCATTGATATGGAACCACATAAGTTTGTGATCCTTTGGTGCTAGGAACCAGCACCCTTCTGCAGCGTCCCCTTCCTCAGCATCGTCAATGGCAGGAGCTTGTATGAGACGCGGCGCTGCGTGTGTACCTGAGAGTTACTTCCAGTTAGTGTGGCACAGGTTTGCTCAGACAATGTGAATGTCCACTCAATGAGTACCCAAATGAATTAAATTTAAATTAACTTACCCCATTCGAATGGTTGCCAAACATGCACATCTCCATGTGGTTCAGTAACCGCATATATACGATCAAGGGTACGGCGTTCCGAGTTTTCGTGGGTGCCGACGGCATCCACATATTTCGATGGTCGCAAGTCCGTGTGAGGCAAGATGGTCCAGACCCACTCAAGCGGCCATCGAACGATGGCAATTAGCTTGTCGAACACGGCAATGGCATCGTAACACCATTCCTCACAGGAAATAAATGGCCTTCTTGTGAGTTGAATCTTCATCAGAGTTAGTACTGCACCGTTGAATTTGAAATTGAATGGGTGCTTCGACTGCCATCCATCACTGTAAGGAGTTATGCCGACATCCTCCAGAGATGGCATCGTTAACCTCAGTGACCTGTACACGTTAGTGAGAGTCAAATTTCTTGGGTGTTCCCCATTGATCATCACCAACCACTCTCCGTTGCCGTCGACCCAGAATTGTACGCCTTCAAATCCTTCCTGGCCTTCCTCCTTCAACCGCACCAATGCTGGTGCCATGTTCTTGTCCAGAAGCATGAGTCTACCACCAATGATCTGCAATAAGCCATAGATATATAGTCACACAAGAATTACTTAAAATAATATTCATAGACTGCATGCAAACCATAAAACAACACCTTAATGTGGTGATGAATTACTTAAAATAGATGTGTAAGTGCGCATAGATAAGTAAAAGAAAATAATACATGTTACCAAGGAACTGCAAAGACAAAATTAAAATTTAGATTTGTGTACACATTGACATAGATGTAAGATCAGATTCACATGGATATAAGTACAGATCTAAAGAACCGTGCTAAACAAGGTAGAACATCAAATAAAAAGCATATTTTCAAGAAGGCAGGACACAAAAAGATGCAAACAATCTAAAAAAGGATTACGAACTAACAACCTCTTCGCGGGAGCGTGAGCTCTGCTCCATGTGTAGAAAGCCGGGCGTGCCAAACAGATGCTTCACATCCTCGCGAATCGCGGTTCGATAACCAACGATGCCACGAGAAAGGCGACCGGCGCTGATGATGTCCATTTCGGAGGTGATCATCTGCACGGTCGAGCCGGTGAGATTCTCCCATCCGAACTCCTACCGGTGCCGGGCAAACTCACTCGGCCCCTCAGACTCAACAGCCTCGCGCTTCGACATCGGGGTTTTTGTCGCCAGACCGGGGATGCGGGTGGGGGGGGGGAAGAGATGCTGGTCCGTGCAGAAAAACTGTAGGAAGTAGGGAATATTGGAAGGTGGAACTGCTGTATCAGAGTCGCCAGGAGGAAGAAGATCTTTTTTTTTTGAAAGGACCAGGAGGAAGAAGATTGAGCAGTTACGGTAGCGAGATAAACGAGCAGCGAGGTTAAACAAATGGGTCGTGGCTGAGCGGATCTCGTCCGTGCACACTAAACGTCGGCTTAATCGTGAGCCGTAGGATCTAAACCGTCATCATGACGATGCTTCCTTGCTGTCGAAGCCTTGCCAAAGTCTCTGCACCTAGACCAGATGTGACCAGACCAAACGTCTTTCAAGCATTTTAATAGGTTTTCATGCATTTAATTCATTTTCTTGCCTTTTTGTAGCAATAAAAAGACTGACATACCTAAACATGTCAGAAAAATCTCAAACTTTGAATTTTGTCGATTCCTATCTAGTTTTGCTCTTTTAAATGAACTTTAGCCGATTTACGAAAAGTAGGTCAAATTTGAACTACAAGTATGTCATAGTTTTATGTAATTGATTCGAAAAAATAAATTCGGGGTTCCCAAGTAGTGATTGTATCATAAATTCCTCGAAATTTATTGAAGATTCGACACCTGCACGTGAATCACCATGCGTGCAAATTTTACCCTGTTTTGAAAAAATTCAATTTAAATGTAGAAAGTTCAAAAAAATGAAAACAATTCTCAGGTAGTACCCTTAGGTCCTCTGGATTCTGAGTATAAAAAAGTAAATTAGAAAATGACAAGATCATAACACAACACTTCAAACATAGCACATTCGACAAAGAAGATTTGAGAGCTTCAAGCCCAACTTCCTTGGAAGAACACCATATCCATGTCAAAGTTCATTATAATGAGCAGAAATTTGGTACACTGGTGCATCCTGGCATGGGAACATAAGTGAACGACTCATTTTTTTTAAAAAACAATTTTAATTTTATTTTTGAATTTGTAGCCGTCTAATTTGAGTTTTTTTGTGAACCAAGTACCAAAAATAAGGTGCAAAATAGCATGAACACAATTTCCATGGAATTAGCGACATATGTTATGTGTAATACCGAAGTACTTTGAATTTTGTCGATTGCTATCTAGTTTTGCTCATTTAAATGAACTTTAGTCGATTTACAAAAAGTAGGTCAAATTTGAACTACAAGTATGTCATAGTTTGCTGTAATTAATTTGAAAAAATAAGTTCGGGGTTCCCAAGTAGTGATTGTATCATAAATTCCTCAAAATTTATCGAAGATTCGACACCTGCACGTGAATCACCATGCATGCAAATTTTACCCTGTTTTGAAAAAATTCAATTTAAATGTAGAAAGTTCAAAAAACTGAAAACAATTCTCAGGTAGTACCCTTAGGTCCTCTGGATTCTGAGTATAAAAAACTAAATTAGAAAATGACTATATCATAACACAACACTTCAAACATAGCACATTCGACAAAAAAGATTTAAGAGCTTCAAGCCCAACTGCCTTGGAAGAACACCATATCCATGTCAAAGTTCATTATAATGAGCTGAAATTTGGTACACTGGTGCATCCTGGCATGGGAACATCTCATTTTTTTTAAATATCTTTTAATTTTATTTTTGAATTTGTAAGCGTCTAATTTGAGTTTTTTTGTGAACGAAGTACCAAAAATAAGGTGCAAAATAGCATGAACACAATTTCCACGGAATTAGGGACATATGTTATGTGTAATTCCGAAGTACTTTGAATTTTGCCGATTGCTATCTAGTTTTGCTCTTTTAAATGAACTTTAGCCGATTTACGAAAAGTAGGTCAAATTTGAACTACAAGTATGTCATAGTTTTATGTAATTGATTCGAAAAAATAAGTTCGGGGTCCCCAAGTAGTGATTGTATCATAAATTCCTCGAAATTTATCGAAGATTCGACACCTGCACGTGAATCACCATGCGTGCAAATTTTACCCTGTTTTGAAAAAAATCAATTTAAATGTAGAAAGTTCAGAAAAATGAAAACAATTCTCAGGTAGTACCCTTAGGTCCTCTGGATTCTAAGTATAAAAAAGTAAATTAGAAAATGACGAGATCATAACACAACACTTCAAACATAGCACATTCGACAAAGAAGATTTAAGAGCTTCAAGCCCAACTGCCTTGGAAGAACACCATATCCATGTCAAAGTTCATTATAATGAGCTGAAATTTGGTACACTGGTGCATCCTGGCATGGGAACATAAGTGAACGACTCATTTTTTTAATTTTATTTTTGAATTTGTAAGCGTCTAATTTGAGTTTTTTTGTGAACCAAGTACCAAAAACAAGGTGCAAAATGGCATGAACACAATTTCCACGGAATTCGGGACATATGTTATGTGTAATACCGAAGTACTTTGAATTTTGTCGATTGCTATCTAGTTTTGCTCATTTAAATGAACTTTAGTCGATTTATGAAAAGTAGGTCAAATTTGAACTACAAGTATGTCATAGTTTGCTTTAATTAATTTGAAAAAATAATTTCGGGGTTCCCAAGTAGTGATTGTATCATAAATTCCTCGAAATTTATCGAAGATTCGACACCTGCACGTGAATCACCATGCGTGCAAATTTTACCCTGTTTTGAAAAAATTCAAATTAAATGTAGAAAGTTCAAAAAAATGAAAACAATTCTCAGGTAGTACCCTTATGTCCTCTGGATTCCGAGTATAAAAAAGTAAATTAGAAAATGACAAGATCATAACACAACTCTTCAAACATAGCACATTCGACAAAGAAGATTTAAGAGCTTCAAGCCCAACTACCATTGAAGAACACCATATCCATGTCAAAGTTCATTATAATGAGCTGAAATTTGGTACACTGGTGCATCCTGGCATGGGAACATAAGTGAACGACTCATTTTTTTTAAATATCTTTTAATTTTATTTTTGAATTTGTAAGCGTCTAATTTGAGTTTTTTTGTGAATGAAGTACCAAAAATAAGGTGCAAAATAGCATCTTAACACAATTTCCACGGAATTAGGGACATATGTTATGTGTAATACCGAAGTACTTTGAATTTTGCCGAATGCTATCTAGTTTTGCTCTTTTAAATGAACTTTAGCCGATTTACAAAAAGTAGGTCAAATTTGAACTACAATTTTGTCATAGTTTTATGTAATTGATTCGAAAAAATAAGTTCGGGGTTCCCAAGTAGTGATTGTATCATAAATTCCTCGAAATTTATCGAAGATTCGACACCTGGACGTGAATCACCATGCGTGCAAATTTTACCCTGTTTTGAAAAAATTCAATGTAAATGTAGAAAGTTCAGAAAAATGAAAACAATTCTCAGGTAGTACCCTTAGGTCCTCTGGATTCTGAGTATAAAAAAGTAAATTAGAAAATGACGAGATCATAACACAACACTTCAAACATAGCACATTCGACAAAGAAGATTTAAGAGCTTCAAGCCCAACTGCCTTGGAAGAACACCATATCCATGTCAAAGTTCATTATAATGAGCTGAAATTTGGTACACTGGTGCATCCTGGCATGGGAACATAAGTGAACGACTCATTTTTTTAATTTTATTTTTGAATTTGTAAGCGTCTAATTTGAGTTTTTTTGTGAACCAAGTACCAAAAATAAGGTGCAAAATGGCATGAACACAATTTCCACGCAATTAGGGACATATGTTATGTGTAATACCGAAGTACTTTCAATTTTGTCGATTGTTATCTAGTTTTGCTCATTTAAATGAACTTTAGTCGATTTATGAAAAGTAGGTCAAATTTGAACTACAAGTATGTCATAGTTTGCTTTAATTAATTTGAAAAAATAATTTCGGGGTTCCCAAGTAGTGATTGTATCATAAATTCCTCGAAATTTATCGAAGATTCGACACCTGCACGTGAATCACCATGCGTGCAAATTTTACCCTGTTTTGAAAAAATTCAAATTAAATGTAGAAAGTTCAAAAAAATGAAAACAATTCTCAGGTAGTACCCTTATGTCCTCTGGATTCCGAGTATAAAAAAGTAAATTAGAAAATGACAAGATCATAACACAACACTTCAAACATAGCACATTCGACAAAGAAGATTTAAGAGCTTCAAGCCCAACTGCCTTGGAAGAACACCATATCCATGTCAAAGTTCATTATAATGAGCTGAAATTTGGTACGCTGGTGCATCCTGGCATGCGAACATAAGTGAACGACTCATTTAAAAAAAAAAATCTTTTAGATTTATTTTTGAATTTGTAAGCGTCTAATTTGAGTTTTTTTGTGAACGAAGTACCAAAAATAAGGTGCAAAATAGCATGACCACAATTTCCACGGAATTAGGGACATATGTTATGTGTAATACCGAAGTACTTTGAATTTTGCCGATTGCTATCTAGTTTTGCTCTTTTAAATGAACTTTAGCCGATTTACGAAAAGTAGGTCAAATTTGAACTACAAGTATGTCATAGTTTTATGTAATTGATTCGAAAAAATAAGTTTGGGGTTCCCAAGTAGTGATTGTATCATAAATTCCTCGAAATTTATCGAAGATTCGACACCTGCACGTGAATCACCATGCGTGCAAATTTTACCCTGTTTTGAAAAAATTCAATTTAAATGTAGAAAGTTCAGAAAAATGAAAACAATTCTCAGGTAGTACCCTTAGGTCCTCTGGATTCTGAGTATAAAAAAGTAAATTAGAAAATGACAAGATCATAACACAACACTTCAAACATAGCACATTCGACAAAGAAGATTTAAGAGCTTCAAGCCCAACTGCCTTGGAAGAACACCATATCCATGTCAAAGTTCATTATAATGAGCTGAAATTTGGTACACTGGTGCATCCTGGCATGGGAACATAAGTGAACGACTCATTTAAAAAAAATATCTTTTAATTTTATTTTTGAATTTGTAAGCGTCTAATTTGAGTTTTTTTGTGAATGAAGTACCAAAAATATGGTGCAAAATAGCAGGGTTCTCGCTCAGATTTAGCAGGGTTTCCGCCTCCGTCATATGACAGTCTTGTTCGTCTCCATCTACATGAGCCACTATCTTCTTATGGCGTTTTGCCTCGCGGGCCTCTTCAGCCCTCGTCGCAGCTACCTGTTTCTTCCAGCTTGGAGCTCCACGACGCGTAGACATGGCTGGGGTGGTATGCGGAGTGGGGATTTCTCCGCCGACTGGTGGCGAGTGGGGAAGAAGGTGAATAGTGGAGTGACCGAGACTTCTACTGCCTTCGGTACTTTAATACGTGGCAACCGTCTCCTCGCATTCACCGAGAAATCAGGTCCGTCCATTTAGAATCTACGAACGGACAGATGGAATCACCTTAGTCCTCGTCTAACTCGCCCTCTTCCCCAGTTCAGCCATTCCCAAAATTCCCCAGGCCACCTACTCACCCTACGGCGGCGGACACTAGCGCCTTCCTCACCGACAACCTCCCCGTTCTCCGCAAAGCCGTAACGTCGTCCACAGATCGACATCCCCTCCTTAACCCCTGACTGGTAAGCAGAAGCGATTACATTCCTTTGCCTCCACATTTTGATGTACCTAAATCTTGGTCAAAACCCGTAGTTTCGTCGTCCGAAACCACGCCTAGCTAAGACGTAGGTTAGATCCCTGAGAATGTCGTATGGTTGCAATCCCCCACCATCACACGGAAATGGCCATTTACGAATAAGTGAATATTTGAGACTGGGCTGGTATTTTCCCCACCTCTCAACAAGAAAAAAAATACTTTAAATTGACCTCCTCTCATAATGTTTTTGACCTAACATATTTGCTTTGTTTTTGCATTTTTCATGTTTTACATAGATGGACAACAATGAATGTGTTGTTTGTGGACAGAGTGCCGAGTTCTGCCGTGGATATGATCGTCAAGCAGTTTCATGTCATATAAAGATGATAAAGGATTTTGATTGCTACGCGGTAAATTTTTTTAAAGTACTTGTCATAGACTGGTCTGCAAATAGTAGTTGCCTATTATGTGTTTAAATTCTCTGTGAAATGCAGATTATCCCTTGTTATATGAAAGATCGCATAAATGCTCTGTCCGAGAACTGGTTGGTCGCTGAGGCTTCAGGAAATCGTTTGTATGATCTGTATATTCGGAATACTGAATTGAGATCTTTTTTGTGTGGCCCCTATTGGCACTCTCTTATGCGTCAGCGTGATGTCATGATGGGCGATATCCTGACCATTGAACTATTTGATGATGATTTCCAATTTGAGGATGATGAACCTGACAGGAACTTGGCTCAGGTTTTTATCACAGTCTCAGATGCAAATCAGGAACTGAAACCTCATGTGCACATACATGGTACAAAAAATATTCTTTCATGAATAAGATATTCTACATTTTTAACCCTTCACACCAAATTCATATTTATACCGCTTTCTAGATTACCCTCTGTTTGAAGTTCCACCAAGCATTAGAGGAACTCTTCACAAGACCATTTTCTCAGACATTTCCCTCGTAAGGATGGACAACATGGCTGAATTACTGTGGGAGATGTATAAAAGAGTTCACGTGGTCTCTGACGATGAGTTCTACCATGTTCTGTACCTTCAGTTCTTTGTACACAGGATGACCAATGAGAATTTCTTTCAAGGATCCCTGGTACACTCCATTGTCTTAATACTGTACATATGTTCCTTTACTTCGAAGTATTTCATTTGTCCAGTAGGTTGTTGAATTTGCCTATTTTAATGATCATATTTCTCTGTTTATCATTGTCGGCCCAGTAGGATCCAGGGTGTGCAGAGCCCACTCTCCAGGGCCCTCGCACGCGACGGTGTCGACGAAACAACTAAGGACCAAGCAGAACGCTTGGAGAGACCCTCGAGAGGAAAGGTCTCTCGAGAGGACTGGAGGGAGCAGCGAAGGCCTGAAGAGGCTTCTCCCGAGGCTGCCCCTCTGCAAGGCCCTCTCCCCTGGAGAGGGGTCAACGCAAACCCCTCCACAAGGCCGCCCATGCCCTGTGGAGATACTTCGCTACGAAGCAATCGCCGCAGAGCGCACATGGCCTCTGCCGCGGCCGCAGAGTGACGCACGCGTCTGCGAGCGATGACGACGGCGCCGCAGTTGCCATTCTGGTGATTAAAGGAGTCAACAAAGCTGTGTCCCCCGCGCCGGACCACGAGGCTTTCCCCTTTGACGATAAAGCGGATGGCCGGCGCTACGCTCCAAGGACGACGTCACCGTGGGCGCCCCCACGATCTCTGCGGCGCCGGCTGGCCGTCCTGCGTGGACGGTGGCTTTCTTGCGTCACGGGCAGGCTTTACGACCATGGACCGGGTCCATGGAGACCCCAGCAGCGGTGCACCCCGCTCCTCCGTTTCGTCGCCATGTTGGGACCCTTCCACTGCGCAGAGCGCGAGGACGAGGCCCGGGGCGCCTATAAAAGGAGGGGGAGCACCACCGTAGCAAGGGATCGATCAATCGTGAATCGACCAGTTAGCACTCCACCATTGTGTAGTTTAGCCTAGCGCACTCGAGGAGGAAGGAGACCTCGGTTTTCCTCCTTGAGCTCTGCCCTGTCGGAAGAGAGCCCTCGGCAAGCTCATTGTACTGTAACCTCCGCAGTGCAATACAGACAAGCAGGAGTAGCGGTGTTACCTCCTCCTGAGGGCCGTGAACCTGGGTACGGGCCGCTGTCCATCTCTGCCGTGCTGTCCCTCCTCAGGCTCGACGAGCACCGTCGCCGTGCCGGTCGAGGGTTGTAGACCAACGTGTTCAGTCCCCTTCTCGAACTACTCTTCAGAGTGTGACTATCCCTGTCTCGTGGGAATCACTCTCCGACATTTGGCGCGCCAGGTAGGGGACTGAGGCACGTCTTCAACCTTCGGTCAGCTTCCGCGCCATGACAGACACCCGCGCAGCACGCGCCAACAGGCGCGCAGCGGACAGGGCTCATACAGAGCCCGGCACCGCCCCCACTCACGGCCGCCGCGGCCGTCCTCGCACGACGGAGCGCGCCAATACCGGCCCGCACGTGGAGGAGCCCGAGAGCGAGGATCACCGTGACGGTGACCACCGCGACAACAGGGACGCCTCCCCGGAGCACCACGACGATGCCGAGTCCTCGCATCCGTCTCGGCACCAAAGCGCGTCCTCTAAGGGACACCCGGAGCCCACGCCGCACACCGCGCTTCTCATGGCCCAGGAGCTCCTCCGCTACCGGCCTAGCGCGGAGGCCCACGACCAGTGGCTTGGCCGCCTCCACCACCTCGTCGACGTCGCGACAACGCGCCCCGCTCCGTCGCGCTCCCTCGTTCACCACTCTGCCCGCGCTGGAACTGCCGCGCCGGATGCGCCTCCGCACCGCCGGGACCACCTCCGGCCGTAGCGCAGAGGGCTCCCTCACATGCGTCCTCGCCACGCGACTGCCAAATTGTGCAGCGCGCCGCGCCTGACGCGCGAGTGGGGATGGAACGCCGGAGGGACCTCCAGAACCGCCTTGTCGAGGAAATCGGCCAGGCGGGGCAGCAGAACCGCAGGGCTCTCCAGGGCGGGACCGCCACGTACGCCACCGGCTGCATGGCCTTCACCCGCGCTCTGCGCCGCGTGGTATGGCCGCAGAAGTTCAGGCCTGCCCTCCCCAAGGGCTACGACGGGTTGAGCAACCCCATCGAGTTCCTGCAGCTCTACACCACCTCTATCCAGGCTGCAGGAGGAGACGACAAGGTCATGGCCAACTGGTTCTCCCACGCCCTCAGGGACTCTGCGCTGTCATGGCTCCTCAACTTGCCTGAGGACTCCATCGACTCGTGGGAGGAGCTCTGCAGGCAGTTCGTCGCCAACTTCAAGGGCACCTACGAGCGCGCGCTCACCCACAACGACCTGCGCGCTGTGGTGTAGAGGAAAGATCCCGAACATCCCCGACACGCAGGTCATTGCCGCCTTCAGGGAGGGCGTCACAAACCGCAGGATGCTCGAGAAGCTGGGCATTCACGACAAGCTCACCTCTGTGGTGAAGCTGTTCGACCTCGCTGACAAGTGCGCCAAGGCTGAAAAGGGGCTCCTCTTCGTCAAGATTAGCCAGCGGGCGGACGACCCTGCCGAGGGGTCCAAGAGCCACAAGAAGCGGGAGGAAACCAAGCGCGAAACCACCGCTGTCCTAGCGGCGGAGCCAGCCGCCAAGAACGCCCGCAGAAACTCCCCTGAGCCTGGCGACAAAGAGGCGGACAACCGTCCATTCTGCGTCTACCACAATAGGCGCGGCTACGCCACCGAGAACTGCTTCGATCTCAAGAGGCTGAGCCGAGAACGCGAGCGCGAGGAGGCTAGCGGGAGCCGCGGCAGAGGCTGCAGCTACCGCAGAGATGGCAGAGGCGGACGCAATGGCAGCTACCAGAAGCCGCCAGGCACTCAAGCCAACGCTGCCGAGAAGAACAACAACCTCCCTGACGAGGAAGATGGAGGCTATCAGGCCCCGAGGGGAGCTATGGCCTGCATCCTCGGCGGAGCTCAGGCACCCAAGTCCAACAACCAGTTCAAGCAGTTCGCCCGCGAACTCAACGCCGAGCTCCCAAGTGCCGAGACCTCCAGGCCCCTCAAGTGGTCTTAGTACACCATCGCCTTCGACGCCAAGGACCACCCCAAGTCGACCAAGACTGTCGGAACCCTCCCCCTGGTCTGCTCCCCCACCATCAACAACATTGCCGTCTCCAAGACGCTCATCGATGGGGGAGCCGGTCTGAACGTCATCTCTGTCGAGACCTTCGAGACGCTTCAAGTGCCTTACGAGTGTCTCATGCCCTCTAGGCCATTCACTGGGGTCACCAGTGGTTCGATCGAACCTCTGGGGCAGGTCCGGCTGGCCGCCACCTTCGGCACGCAGAAGAACTACCGCACTAAGCTGATCGACTTCGACGTCGCACACATTGGCCTGCCGTATAACGCCATCCTCGGCTACCCCGCCCTCGCGAAGTTCATGGCCGTCACGCATCACTCCTACAACATGGTCAAGATCCCCGGCAGCGCTAGCACTATCGCCATCCATGGTCATATCCTGGATGCCACGCGCACTGTCGAGAGCGCCTACAAGGCGGCCGCCATGGCATTCCCAGCTGACGAGGACATGGAGCCTCTCGAGAGGCCCAAGAAGAAGAAACAGATCATCTCTCAAGAGCAAGCTTCCACGAGGGCGCCGGGGCTAGCGTCACCATAGGCGCTGCCCTGCCTCCCAAATAGGAAAGCGCGCTCGTCGCCTTCCTTCGGGCAAACTCTGACATGTTCGCTTGGACCCTGTCAGATATGTCCGGTGTACCAAGGGAGGTGATCGAGCACCACTTATCCGTGTGTCCAGACGCACGCCCCGTCAAGCAAAAAGCACGCAAGCAAGCCCCCGAGAAGCAAGCATTCATCGTCAAGGACGTAGAGAAGCTAAAAGCGGCAAATATCGTCCGCGAAGTCGCGCACCCCACTTGGCTCTCCAACGGCGTGGTTGTCCCTAAACCCGCTGGAGGAGGCCGACTCTGCATCGACTACAAAGACGTCAACAAGGCCTGCCCCAAGGACCCATACCCTATGCCGAGGATAGACCAGATCGTGGACTCCACCGCCGGCTGTGGCCTCCTCTGTTTTCTGGACGCCTTCTCTGGTTATCACCAGATCAAAATGGCTAAAGAGGACGAGGAGAAAACAGCATTCCTCACCCCTTGTGGTGTGTATTGCTACACTTGCATGCCTTTTGGCCTGAAGAACGCCGGCGCTACTTTCCAGAGGCTCATGAGGATAGCCTTGGGGGCACAGATGGGCAGAAACGCAGAAGCATACGTCGACGACATTGTGGTCAAGTCTCGCGAGGGGGACACTCTCTTGAAGGATCTCGAGGAAACCTTCGCCAGCCTGCGCAAGGTGAACATCAAGCTGAACCCCGCCAAGTGCGTCTTCGGGGTACCTTCAGGCAAACTCCTCGGATTCCTCGTGTCCCACCGCGGCATAGAAGCAAACCCTGACAAGATCAAGGCCATAGAAGGGATGCAGCCTCCTCGCCGGCTCAAGTACATGCAGCGCCTAGCAGGCTGTATGGCTAGCCTGGGCCGCTTCATCTCCAAGTTCGGCGAGAGAGCCCTGCCATTTTTCAAGATCATGAAGAGATCCGGCACATTCAAATGGACCCCTGAAGCGGGCAAGGCTTTTGAGGAATTAAAGAGATATTTGGCCAGCCCACCGATCATGGTGGCCCCCAGGACAGGTGAGCATCTGAAGCTGTACCTATCAGCCACTCCTCAGACCGCAAGCGCCGTCCTGGTGGTCGAAAGGGAAGAGCCAGTCCTCCCCAAGAAAAGCGCTGCCACCCCAAGCCCAAAGCCGCCCGACAAAGATCTCGGCGAAGGAGCAGTCTCCACAGACCCACTGCCAGGCCCACAGCCTCAAGTCGAGTCTGCTCCGAACACCCTTGCCGAGACCCATCCACAGGCGGATCTCGACAAGGGCCCTGAAGAGCCTCCACAGAGAGCCGACGCTGCACCTCCCTCGACAACCCTTGTCGAGCACCCCATCTACTTCGTCAGTACAGTACTGCGGGATGCTCGGGAGCGGTACCCAATGCAGCAGAAGCTACTCGTCGCTCTCCTCATCGCCTCCAGGAAGCTGAGACATTACTTCCAGGGCCACCCCATCATGGTGGTCACTTCCTTCCCCCTGGAGCAGATCCTGCGCAACCCCAACGCCACAGATCGTGTCGCAGGATGGAACATCGAGCTGCAGCCATTCAATTTGCGCTTCGACACCACAAGAGTCATCAAGGGAAGAGCGCTGGCAGACTTCGTCGCCGAATAGACTGACCCAAGCCCGGAAGAGCCTCGGGAAGAAGAGGCCGAGCCCTCTGGAGACACGATGCCCAGCCACTGGACCATGCACTTCGATGGAGCCTTCGCCTGCCGCAATGGCGGGGCAGGCGTCGTCTTGACCTCGCCCAAAGGCGACAAACTCTACTACGCTGTCCAGCTGTGCTTCACGATGGACAAGATCTCCAACAACATCGCTGAATACGAGGGCCTCCTCGCCGGCTTAAGGGCTGCCATCGCTCTGGGCGTCAAGCACTTACTCGTCAAAGGAGACTCCCAGTTGCTTGTCAACTTCTCCAACAAAAGCTACACGCCTAAAGACGACCACATGGCCGCGTACCTTGAAGAGGTCCGCAAGCTCGAGAAGCACTTCAGGGGCATGGAGCTCATGCACATCCCAAGGAAAGAGAACCAGGAGGCCGACGACATCGCCAAGCGAGCCTCGCGAAGGCAAGCCCAACAAGCAGGAGTCTTTGAAGAGAGACTCACCAAGGCGTCCATAAAGCAGCCTCAAGAGACTACAGCCGCAAGCACGGACGAAGCACTCCCACCACCTCCTGAGGCTGGGGCACCCGACTGTGGTCCTCACACAGGGGAGCGCCTGTTGCTGACGGCGGCTGGCCAAGAAACAGGCTGGATTGACGAGCTCAAAGACTACTTGGTGAAGGGGATCCTCCCCGAAGAAGATGCGGAAGCAGAGCGAATCGCTCGACAGGCAAAATCCTACTGCATCCTCGAGGGAGACCTGTACCGCAAGCGCCCAAATGGCATCGCGCTCAAATGCGTCCCTCCCGACGAAGGCCGAATGCTGATCAAGGATATCCATAGCGGAGAGTGCGGCCACCACTCATGTGCGCGCACCCTCGCCGGCAAGGTCTTCAGGAGCGGGTTCTACTGGCCGCAAGTGCTTCAAGATGCGGTCACCATCGTCCAATCTTGCGACGCCTGCCAGTACCACGCCAAGCAAATCCATCAGCCGGCGCTGGGACTCCAGACCATCCCGCTCTCCTGGCCGTTCGCGGTCTGGGGGCTAGACATTTTGGGCCCCTTCCTGAAGTCGCAGGGGGGCTACCGCTTCCTCTTCGTGGCTGTCGACAAGTTCACTAAGTGGGCCGAGGTCGAACCAGTGCGCACCATACCAGCCGGGGCAGCGGTGAAATTCATCAGGAGCCTGGTCTGCCGCTTTGGAGTGCCTAATCGCATCATCACCGACAATGGCTCACAGTTTACTAGTGGCATCTTCCGCTCTTACTGTGAAAAACTCGGCATCAAGCTCTGCTTCGCCTCGGTGGCTCATCCACGGAGCAATGGTCAAGCCGAGCGAGCAAATGCAGAGGTCCTTAAGGGCCTCAAGACCAGAAGCTTCAACATCCTCAAGGGTCACGGCAAGGGCTGGATCGACGAGCTCCCATCTGTGCTCTGGTCCATGCGCACAATGTGGGGACCCCGGACTAGCTGTCCGAAATACCCGATTATGTTTAACACAACGATCCCGTGATCAGTCTGTCGTTGCACATAATCCGAACTGAATACCAAAGTTTACATCCATTACAATACCGAATTAAAGTCTTACATAAACGGTCATTTAGACCAAGTCTTACATAGGTGCCTTCATGGGCCAAACCAAAATAATCAGCGGAAGCTAAGGCGTAGTAGACATCATATCCCAACAACGACCCGACAGGCAGTAGTCCTCCTCCTTGGCGTAGTCCTCCTCCATGTCTGACATAGGTGCCTTACATGAAGATCCCTAGTTTGCATAGAAGTCGCCATACTCCTCCTTGGCGTAGTCCTCCTCCATGTCTGGCTACGACAATAGCCAAGGACGAAACTATTACGAGTACAATTGATTGTACTCGCAAACTACTCCAACGTGAGTATGCACTAATCTCATTTTTAGTTTCACACTTTTATTTATTTAAAACCTCTCTGTATCTTTGTTGAAGAAGGTAAGAAGAATTTTATAACTATCATTAATATAATGACCCATTCTAGTAGTTTCACCAAAACTCCTCCTTTTCTTGGTCATAACCCGCCAGGGTTCCTGGTCTCCAACAACCTCATACCGACCCGTTGGTATAGGTGTATGGAACATCCTCCAGTTCCTTTTTTTTTTTAAATTCAAATCTTTCAAAACTTGCACATGGTCAAAGTAGGGTCTCTCAACTGTCCATATCCGAGGACTCGGCTATTCGAATAGTTTTAACCCTCTGCAGAGGTAGCACGCTTTTCCCACACCCATCCGATAACTCATCGTGTCAGCCACGTCTCGCCATACCAAGTGTATGCGAAGTTGAGTCACCCAGGTCAGGGGTAGGTCATCAAACCATCCCCTCATGCATAACGGAGTCATCTCCGCTGATGAGGTATCCCATACTAATATGAGCAAACTATATGACTAAGCCCTTTCCCATATGTGGGTAAATGTGGTCGCACAGAGTATCGGCTGATTGACGTAAGTACAAAGACACAATGTGCGTTTTATCAAAACCACCATTCTCCTTTTCTTCAATTCATCACCACATCTCGATGTTTCATAGCCACACGAGGTTTCAAAGGAGTTTTGATAAAACAATCTTTATTTTTTTTTCCATCCTATAATTTATCATATATTTCTACATAGGGTGGCAAAATAATTTCCATATACTTTTTGAAAAGATTTTATAAAAACCTTTGCTTTAAAATGACTTTGTAAAAATAGATGCATGTATTAGGGTGCAAGCTCAGAGAGTAGCTTGCCTTGCTCGGCAAAGTGATCCTGGTCTTGATCTTCAGGTTCCACAAATCCTTCCTCCTCGATATATCCGGCAACGTTCTCGTCTAATACACAATCAAGCAAATGCAAACAATCACTATCCTACTCAATCAATTATCACAACAATACAATCTCAAATGCTCTAAATAGCCACTTCATATATCAAACAATACAATTTGGCTTCAATTTAATTGAATTAGCCATTATTCATTTATATCTTAACTAGGGCAGAAACTAGTTGAACATGTTTAATTACATAACTTAAGTTCTGTTGGTCACAAAAATACAACCTAAATTTCTACAGAAAGCTATTGATGTGTGGAAGACAACACAATTGGATTTGGGTCAATTGGAGTTACCATACTCCCTACATAATGGTTTTAATCCAGAAGCTTAATAATCAAGTTTTAGCTATTAATCAAATTCTGTTGATCCTAAAATTAAATCCTCTTAGGGGTAACTAGCCATGACTAAATGAGACCCAATAAAATTAGTCTTAACTCATTTGGCCTAACAAAGTATCAGAAACAAACAAGTTTAAATTTTAAACCTTATTTGGTATTTTTAATGCTATATTTTTATTATTTATCCAAATGAGGTGAAACCACTTGGGTTGGTTAGACAATTTCATAAGCTTTCCAGAACATTTTGATTTTATTTATTTGGAGTTATAAATCTCGAGATATTGAATTTCAAAGTTTGAATCCAGTACTGGAATTTTCAGAGAAATTAAATAAGAAAAATGGTTCTGTCTGGATAATGTTGAAAACACTGACGGGTGGGGTCCACTCGTCAGCGTCTCAACTAAAAACGGTGCGCGCGCTGGAAATGTTTAAAAGCCTGACGTGCGGGGCCCGCGGTTCAGTGACTTAAAGCGCGAAGCGGTATGCTACCGTAGATCTAAGATCCAACGGCCGAGGATGGAGCACGCCGGCGACGACCTAAATCGGGCGGCGCCGTGGCTGCGGCGACGGCGGCGGTGGTCGGAGTCTCACCTAGGGGGCTCGGGAGGATGCGCGGGTGATGCAGATCGACGGCGGCGACTCGGGGAAGCTTGCTGGACGAACGGCGCGTGCTGGGGCGGCTCCAATCGACGGCGGCGAGCAACTCCTCCTCCGCGGCCGTGCTCCAACTCCGGCGAGGCTCCTACGTCGTTCCTGGGCACGAAGCAGAGGGGAAAAGGGGGCGGGTGAGCGAGGTGGTAATGGAGAAGGGGATGCGAGCCAGAGAGGAGAGAAAGGGGGTCAGGCACGGCCTGGCCGCGGTCGTCGTCTACCTCGGACACGGCGAGCACGGCCACGAGCAGCAGCGAGCTCGCGGCGGCGGCTCTGCCCTTCCTAGCGGCGTACGGTGAGTGGGGAGTGGAGGGGAGCAGGCGAGAGGGGCGGTGGTGAAGTGTGGAGCAATGGAGAGCTCGGGGCGGCTTTTATAGCGGCGGGCCGGCGCATGGTGGACGCGGCGCAGGGGGCACCCGAGGGCGTGCCGGCTCGCCGTAGGGGTGGCGCGGGGTGCTGCTAGGCTGCGGGGTGCTCGGGGAACCAAATGGGCAAGGGGGGGGGTGGCGTGGAGGCTGCCGGTGAGGTCGACGTGGGGGCCGGCCGTGGAGCGTGTCCGGGCGGCGCACGTCGTGCGCGGCGCGTCGCGGCCTCGGCGCGTGCGGGCTGCTGCTGGGTGGCCTTGCTGCGCTGCGAGGGGACAGAGAGGTGAGGGAGAGCGAGGGAGGGCACAGCGCGGCCGGCACGGCGCGGCGTCGTCGCGGCCACAGTGCCGACCACGGCGACGTGCGCGCGGCCGCTGCTGTCGCCTGCGGCTCCTCGGCGCTCCCGGGCCCGATTCCTCGCGTTCCTGCGTGCATTGAGTCGAGTGGAGCAAGGGGAATCCAGTGGAGGCAACAAATGGAAGAATTAAACACTAAATCGCTCAATTTGATCCGTGGATTTGGTGCGGTTTGGGATGAACTGGGTGGCGTCCAGCAGGTGTTCGACACAATGTCTGAACCAAAACAGTGTCCAAATTTTTGAGATTTATTTTTATAATTTGGTTCACATATGTTTGTCTATGTTTATGGTACTGTTTGGCTATTTTTGTGACAAGTCCAACCTAGCATATTTTGTGATTTGAATTTGATAAAGAAAGAAATATAAATTTGAATTTAGGTTTTTGAATTGAATATTTGAAGAGGGAAAAGTTGTGGAACTAAAATAAGAGGGTTTATATTACCACTCCATTGAATTTGGTTTGAAAATAAATAGATTTCTTAAGTTGGGAAATAGTGTGGCATGTGTCACATTGTTTGTATTGTTTTATATTTTGTTTTGTTTATTTTCTTTTCTTCAAACTTTTAATTAGAACTAACAACCAACACATTCACAAGAAATAACTATCACAAGCAAAATATGAAATCAACACACATTAATTCATAAGAAAAGTTTTTGTTGGCCCATATTTTTGATATAATAATTCATATTAAATTTTTGGGATGTTACACACAACCTCTTCAAGGCCCACGGGTGAAACACCGTTCGCCCTTGTCTACGGAGCCGAAGCAGTCCTCCCTGCAGAAATCAAGCACGGATCACCACGGGTCCTTGCCTTCAACGAGGACACCCAAGAGGACCTCCACAACGACGACCTGCTGCTTCTCGAGGGACTGCGCCGCCGTGCCGCACTCAGAGCGGCAAAGTACCAGCAAGACCTGTGACGCTACCACAGTCGCCATGTGCGCTCACGCACTCTTGAGGCGGGCGACCTCGTCCTCAGACGAATCCTCTCCAGAGAAGGCCTCCACAACCTCTGGCCGATGTGGGAAGGCCCCTACAGGGTCTCCCACATCGCCAGGCCTGGCGCCGTACGCCTCGAGACGGAAGACGGCATCCCCGTCAAAAACCCGTGGAACATTGCGCATCTACGCAAGTTCTACCCGTGATCATAGTCACGCCCGTGATCATCGTCACGTAAGGCATTTTTTGTCTCTAGAGGGAAGCTCACGGCTTCACCTCCAAGCTTCACAAAGTTTCTCCTGAGGGCCAGCCCTCCGAGCTCTCCTGCTAACGAGCCACCGCAGGCCGCAGAGAGTCTCAACCACTAATGGGTGGTCCCCATGCCTCGACATGGAAGGAACGTTAGCTTGGCAAACCCAACTGTAATGAACCTTTTCGTTCCTAAGTGAACTATGCGCTACCGCGCCATTTCGTTCCCAAGTGAACTATGCACTACGGCGCCGCTATGTAATATTTCGACGGCAAGTTTTCTTTCGTCGTTTACTTTTCCATGTGCGCTTATATTCTTCCCATGCGCACCTCGCGAGCGGGGGCTGAGTACGGTGCCTGTGCCTCAAGAGCACCCCAGCAGCACTGCAAAATCCAAGGGACCCGAGCTCTGGCTAAAGGGCATGCTCCCGGATACACGCCACCTCTCCAAAGGACCTTGGTACTTTCTCTCCTCGCGAGATACCCATGAGAAAACCTATAAGCGCGCATAAGTCTTTACTATCATGCTTTAGCGTCTGGGTTCGCCTCTCTAACCTCCACAGGGAACAAGAGTCTCTCCAAGCTCGTGGAGGAAGAACTCGGCCCCTAAAGGAGAACGCATCGCCAAGGAAAGCCTACGCAGAGCAAAAGCCTCGCGAAGCTAAGTTCCCTGCTCGCACCAAGAGAGTCTCTTCATCCCTCTCACGAGCACTTTTCGTCCCTCGAGCGTTTCTTTTCCCTCACTCTCCATGGGCTGCTTGCACGTCAAAGGGGGGCCCTTGAGCATCGCGCCTCGAGGACTCCTACCTCTCTAAGCCTTAAACTCCCCCCGGCCTTGCCGAGTCATTGCTCGAGCATACCGCAGCGGCGGAGTCATAGCGCAAGGAGAAGGGCCCTAGCGACGCAGAGCGAAAAGAGGCATGGAGATGAAGCAAAAGGCCTTCGAGGGGCACGCACGCAAACTTAGTAGCATATGCATAAGAAATATATTACAAACCATGGAGCAAAAGTCTCTAAGCCAGATATCTCGACAAGCGCTACAAGCGCGTTACATTTCAGGAGAAGGTTAAGCAGAAGCCCCGTCGCTGTCCTCGCCGTCGTCCTCTCCAGGCTCGTCCTCGGAGCCTGCCTCCTCGCCGTCGTCCTCCCCCACCTCGGCCCGCTTGAAGCGGCTGCAGAAGTCGTCGACTTGCTCACGGACCGAGTTGGAGATCTTCCACCCCTTCTCCCCCTCGAGAGGCTCGGTCACCGTCGAGTAGTTGAAGCCGGGCTGGAGGTGCTGGAGGTTGGTGAAGATGCGGTCGACGGCCACCGCCAGGAGTTGGCGGCATTCCTCCTCGACGACATCGCGGATCTCCGCGGCAGGGCCCTCGAGGGCTGTGAAGAGCTGCTCAAAGTAGGCGAGGTACGCGGCGGCGTCGCAGTTGCCCTGTGCGGGGACGGGCGGCACCTCCGCACCCAGCTTCGCTGCAAGCTCGTTGCCCCGAGTCACCAAGGACTGGAACATGCGCTCCCGCTGCTGCGATAGCACCCGCGCGCCTTGGGCGTTCTCGGCAGCCTCCACCGCCTTCTCCACAGCAGGGCCCACCTGCTGGTTCATCTCCTCCATATCCGCCATGATGGAGGCGAGGTCCTGCGCCATGCGCTCGCGAGCTTCCTCGGCGGCGCGGCGACCATCTGTTGCGCGCCTCACCCGGGAGTTCAAATTGGCGTTCATCCCCTCCAGCTGGTGGATCCGAGCGGCATCCTCATCGCGCCTCTTCTTGAAGCGGCCCTTCTGCTTCTTGAACTTCTCAGCATCGTCACGGGAGACAGCGGTGCGGTACGCCTTCTCCCGGGCTTGGAATTCCTTCTTAGCCTCCTCCTTCAGCTCGGCGAACTTCGCGTTGAAGCGCTCCACATGCCTCTTGTGGGTAGCCACTTCGCGCTCGTGCTTGCCGAGGGACTCGGCCAGGCTCTCTTCGCGGGCCTCGACGGCGGTGCGCTGCCCTGACAGCTCCTGCTCTGCCAGCAGCAGCTGCTCATCGCGCCGGCGCACGTCGTTCGCAGCGCTCGCCCAGACTCTGCCCCTTGGCCTCCAAGGTCGCACGGACCGCCTCCAGAGAGGTCCGCACGGTCTCTGAGTCGGCGAGGATCTTGGCCTCGAGCTGGACGAGCTCGCGGTGCTTGTCCGTCAGCGAGTGCTCCACTGCCTCCCGCTCCGCCCTGGCCGCGGCCAGGTCATCCGCCGCTGCCTGGCGCTCGGCCTGGAGGGGCTCCAGGAGCTCTTCAGCGTCGCGCGCGGCGCCCTCGCGGACCTCCTTGGCGAAGCGCAGCGCCTCCTCGCGCTCCGCCTGCAGAGCCAGGTCGCTCTGCCGGCGAGCCTCCACAGCCGCGTGGAAAGCGGCCCAGGCCTCCGCGAGGTCGTCCTGCCGCCGGGCGAGCTCCCCGTCCTCAAGGGCGAGGTGGGCCTCCAGCCCATCCAAAGACTCCCGCACCAGGCGGAAGGCGACGCCGCGGCGCCCCTTGCTCCAGTCCCAGCTGCAGAGGACAAGAGCCTGGGAAGTCCCGCACGGCGCGGAGGTCCCAGCGCCTGCGTCGAGCTTGGAAGGGGGAGCCTCCGCGCGGGCCTGGGGGCTCGGCGGCGAGCCCTCCGCCTCGGCGCCCGTGTTCTGCGTGCCGGCGTCGCCCCGCTCAAGCGGCGCCTCGTCATGGGTTTCCGGGGTGGGAGAGGCCTGCCCCGTGGCCGCTGCCTCCTCCTCCGCCGGAGTGCTTGGCGGGGGCGGCAGAAGGTCTTCTCCCACCATCTCGTCGGCCTTTGGTGGGCTCGGGGTCGGTGTAGTGCCAGCCGCGGCCTCCTGCTGCGCTGGCGGAGCCGCAGCATGCGGCGGAGTGGGCGCCTTTTCCGCCTGCTCCTCAGAGCACTCCTCCCCCGGAGGCGGCGCGGACGCCTCAGCCTGAGGCGCATCCTCGTGAGGGCCTGCAGGGACCTCCTCCGCAGGCCTCGAGGCCTCGTCTGCTGCGGCCTCTGGCGCGGCTTTCTTCACATCCGCCGCCTTGCGGAGCCTTCGGCGCTTCGCGGGCACTAGGTCGCTAGCAGAGAGCAAGAAGACTTGTCAGGGGAGAGCAGACAAGCAAGGATTGAAGAAGAAAAACCAAGTTAAAAACACTTACCCAGTCTTCTTGGCGCGGGTGTCAACCCACGCCATGCCAGACGAACGCCAAGAAGGCGTGGTCCAGGCTCCGGATCCTTCAGGAGCCGTCTCGGCTTTCCTCTTGAGGGGAGCGCTCGTGGGCTCCCCGGCAGGCCTGTCATGGGCCGCCTTGGACCGAGGCTCCTGTCGCCCTGCCTCGGCCTCCTTGTCGTCACTGGACGATAGCTCGAAGACCTCCTCAGCAGGGGGCGCGGCCTTTGACGAGCTCGCCCCGCCTGCTGAGGGGATCGCCCCTGCCGCCGCGCCGCCTTGCTCGGCGTCGGATGCGTAGGGCGACTCCGTGGCGTCTGGCCCCTTCGCCACGGGCATGGGCCCCTCGTCCTCCTCCCCCACCGGGCCAAGCGGGGTGAACGTGGGCCTCTGCTGCAGCACCGCCAGGCGCGCGGCCAAGTTGAGCTGGTGGAGGGGCCTCAGCACCGCAGCAACCGCCACGGGCACCTCCGGGTTGATGAAGAGGCCACCCATGATGGTGGAGACGATAGCGGGGTGATGGTCGCAGGGGTGGAGTCGCATCGGGTCCGAGGGGCCTGAGTACATCCACATCGGCTTCTTGTGCGCCTGTAGAGGAGCGATGCGGCGGCTCACGAAGTCCTCCGCGATCATCTGGCCGGTGAGGCCGTTCTCCCGAAGCAGCCTCATGCGCCCCATGAGGTCTCCTATCTGCGGGCCCTGGAAGATCTGCTTACCCTAGTGGGTATTCTTCACGGGCGGTGCCTCCGGGGTGTCGAGGAAGGAGCTCTGTGATTTGATGCCGATGAGGAACCACTTCTGCCTGAAGTCGTCCACCTTCTTCACCACCGCCGTGACGGGCTTCTCGCCGTTCCACGACATGGGGATGTAGACGTCCCTCATGCCGTCCACGATGCGGAAAGATACGCATCCCGTCCGCTCGAGTTTCGCGGAGTTCCGGAGCGCGTACAAGCTCCTGAAGAGGGCCACCGAAGGCTGCACCCCCAAGTAGGCTTCGCACAGATAGGCGAAGATGGAGAGGATCAAGATGGAGTTGGGGTGGAGGTGGAGAAGATGGATCTGGTAGAACTCCAGAACCGCCTCCAGGAAGGGCGAGTATGGAGGCACCAGCCCGGCGTAAACGGTGTGGAGGAAAATGGGAAAAAACCCCGCCGTAAGACGGCCGAGCTTGGCAGCCTGAATGGCGCTGGCGCCGTGTTCATTGGACTTCCCGACGACCAGGTGCCGGATCTTGCAGCGCCGTCTCATTGACGCGCTCCCCGATCAGGGCGGGGCCGAGCGCCTCTTCCCCCTGTGCGTCTGAGGGGAGCGTCCCCATCACCGCCTTGCCTTTCGGTCAACCCATCGTCGGGGAAGGAGAAGAAAGCGGAAGGTCGAGGAAGAAGAAGGAGTTCACCGGTGAGAGAAAGCTAGGAGGACGAGAGCGAGAAGGCTGGATGCGCGGAATGAGAGCAGTAACTGCTGTTCGGACCGGCGCGCAGGCTTTATGCCCCATCTGGGCAGTTACCAAGGCGTGGTCGTGGTGGGACCCCCCACGACGCACGTTCTGCCGGAGAAAACGAGTCGCCGCAAACTCACCACCGATCGACGCGGGTCTCGGGCCGGCCGGACATTTTGGACCCACGACGCTTTGTCTGGGCCCGCTGGGCCTCGCCGTGCCCGTCATGGGCCTGGGGGCTACTGTCGGCCAGTAGGATCCAGGGTGTGCAGAGCCCACTCTCTAGGGCCCTCGCACGCTTGGAGAGACCCTCGAGAGGACTGGAGGGAGCAGCGAAGGCCTGAAGAGGCTCCTCCCGAGGCTGCCCCTCTGCAAGGCCCTCTCCCCTGGAGAGGGGTCAACGCAAACCCCTCCACAAGGCCGCCCAGGCCCTGTGGAGATACTTCGTTACGAAGCAATCGCCGCAGAGCGCACATGGCCTCTGCCGCGGCCGCAGAGTGACGCGCGCGTCTGCGCGCGATGACGACGGCGCCGCAGTTGCCATTCTGGTGATTAAAGGAGTCAACAAAGCTGTGTCCCCCGCGCCGGACCACGAGACTTTCCCCTTTGACGATAAAGCGGATGGCCGGCGCTACGCTCCAAGGACGACGTCACCGTGGGCGCCCCCACGATCTCTGCGGCGCCGGCTGGCCGTCCTGCGTGGACGGTGGCTTTCTTGCGTCACGGGCAGGCTTTACGACCATGGACCGGGTCCATGGAGACCCCAGCAGCGGCGCACCCCGCTCCTCCGTTTCGTCGCCATGTGGGGACCCTTCCACTGCGCAGAGCGCGAGGACGAGGCCCGGGGCGCCTATAAAAGGAGGGGGAGCACCACCGTAGCAAGGGATCGATCAATAGCGAATCGACCAGTTAGCACTCCACCATTGTGTAGTTTAGACTAGCGCACTCGAGGAGGAAGGAGACCTCGGTTTTCCTCCTTGAGCTCTGCCCTGCCGGAAGAGAGCCCTCGGCAAGCTCATTGTACTGTAACCTCCGCAGTGCAATACAGACAAGCAGGAGTAGCGGTGTTACCTCCTCCTGAGGGCCGTGAACCTGGGTACGGGCCGCTGTCCATCTCTGCCGTGCTGTCCCTCCTCAGGCTCGACGAGCACCGTCACCGTGCCGGTCGAGGGTTGTAGACCAACGTGTTCAGTCCCCTTCTGGAACTACTCTTCAGAGTGTGACTATCCCTGTCTCGTAGGAATCACTCTCCGACAATCATTTTTTAGACTATCCCAAAGAGGTCTCTTCTTGGATATAAGATTCCTTCAAAGGGAAAAGTTCTCTATTGGCATAGTTCATTGGATGTACCACGAGAAGGCCTATATTCAGAAGTAAATGGCAAAGATTATGAATTCTGGGATGGGTTTATGGGATTCTACGACGACAAAGGAATTGTTCGTAGATCTCTCCTTCTTGTGAAAATCGAGCCTAGAGAATTCAGATTAGTCCTTGAAATTGAGAATATGGGGTTTTGAGTATAGCAATCGTGTAGTTAAAGACTATAAGCAATGTATCTAGACTATGTGTACTGTTGTTGCCCTGAACTGATGCCGAAGCCTGTTATGTGCAATTACATGATGTAAACCTTCTAAGTACTGTCGCATGAATCCTCACTGATTCGCTATCGGTAGGATGAGTGGAAACTTTTGTAATGGTAATGTGAACCAGCTAGTCCATCTGCAGTTCTATTATGATGCTAATGTGGAACCTTTGATAATTGTAGTAACATAACAATGTTTGGAATATTAAGTGGAGGCACAATTTTTCGCTCAAAATTTGTCATGTGTTGATGTTTTGGAATGCAAACTAACTTAAATTGTCGCCTGAAACAGTAGCAAATGCACACTAGGCCTAAATTCAGTAGAGCCCTTATACTGCGAACCTCAAAAAAGTTCGTGTTTTTTGACAAATCTGCGTCTAGCTGGTCGCCGCGCATAGCAGAACCCTTAAACCGAACTGCATATTCATAGATTTGGCGGGAACAAATTTTCCATTCTTCACCGATACGTTCTATTACGAGTTCATCCCCGATTTACATTAAGCTAGACGGATCCAAAAGCTAAAACTACTGCTAAATCATCACCGGAGCCTACCGTACTACCAAAACTCGGCTCACCGGAGCCCAGGTGCGGCAGCGACGATGTCGAGGTGGCGCTGATGCAGCTCACTCCTCGTCGGAGACCAGGTCGATGACCTCCCTCACGTAGGCCGCCCAGTACGCCTTCTTCTCGGCAGCCAGGGCGTCTGCCTCGAGCCCGTGGTGTAGGAGTATGTTGTCGATCTCCTCCTCGCGGGCTGCCTGCGCCTTCTTCTCCTCTGCCTCCAGCACTGACCGGAGAAGCACTTGAGCCGTGATGAACTCAAGTGACTCGTCGGGCACGAAGTCCTCCGCCGCCACTGAGGACCCGAACGCGGCGGCGTCGTACTCCTCCGCCGGAGGCAGCGCCACTAGCTCGGTGGAGGTGCTCGCGCTGCCGCTTGAGCTTCCTTCACCGTGCGCGCGCGCGCGGCGGCGGCGGGCCTCGCTCTCGGTGCGGAGGCGGTCGAACTCCTCGACCTCGCGCCGGAAGTAGGCCGGCGGGATCCGTTGGCCTCGGTTGCTGAAGGCGCGCGCCGCCCGCTTCGAGCGCCGTCGCTCGTCACCGCTTGCGCGCGGCGCTTGTCGAAGAAGTCCCCGTCGAAAGGGTCTCGGCGGTGCGGCGGGGTCGAAGGCTCGCGCTTGGGGCCCATCATGCGGGTGCGGCGGACTCCGGCACCGGCGGATTTCTCGTCGGAGAAGATGGTGGCGGCGGGCGCCCGTATCCAGTTTACGGGCCGTTTTGCGTTTGAGGGCTCTGCTATGGCGCAAAAAAGGCTTCGGCCCGTGAAGTCGCCGGACTTTTACGGTTTTCAGGCTGTTTGAGGGTTCTGTTAGAGATGCTCTAAGCAATGTATCTAGACTATGTGTAGTGTTGTTGCCCTGAACTGATGCCGAAGCCTGTTTCTGTGCAATTACATGATGTAAACCTTGTATGTACTGTCTTCTGAATCCTCACTGATTCGCTATATCGGTAGGATGAGTGGAAACTTTTGTAATGGTAATGTGAACCAGTTATTCCATCTGCAGTTCTATTATGATGCTAATGTGGAACCTTTGATAATTCAAGTAACATAACAATGTTTGGAATATTAAGTGGAGGCACATTTTTTGTCATGTGTTGATGTTTTGGAATGCAAACTAACTTATATTGTCGCCTAAAACAGTGAAAACAGCAAATCCACACTAGTCTTTAATTCAGTACAACCTAATAAATACCAGCACCGCGTAAAACGTATCAGTAACATTACCTTGACAAATCGGTAGCGCGTCTTTATTTTGTTCACAAGGTCGCGGGTTCAAAATACATGTAACGATTATTTTTTTCCCATTTTACTTAATTATCTGACAATTCGGTCTCAAATAATCGGTGACAACCAGAGTGACGCCCTAAATCCGTCACCAGTAGTAATCCGTGACAAATTTAGTGACACGAAAGTTGGTCGTCATGCATTAACACTAATGCGTGACGAAGATGAAAAATCCATCACCTATTACGGATAATCAGTGACAAATTCGATGTCGTCAACAGGTGTGTCGTCACAAAAGGTCGGATCGGTAGTAGTGTATGCAAACAAACTTCCATAGGTTTTTTAATTTTCTCTTCAAACACATCATGTCCTAACTCAAGATAAATTTCATAGAGCTCTCTAATTTTTTTCTTGTTTTCCATTAGGCCTAACTAGTGAAAATAAAAACAAGAGACAAAAAGTAATAACTGCAGGATCTAAAGGAGATACCTTCCAACGCTTACCTCCCCGTGATGCGTCTCCAACGTATCTATAATTTCTTATGTTTCATGCTTATATTATACCCATTGCTACATGTTTTATATACACTTTATATGGTTTTTATGCATTTTCTGGGACTAACCTATTAACAAGATGCCACGGTGGCAGTTCCCTGTTTTCCGCTGTTTTTGGTTTCAGAAAAGCTGTTAAGGAAATATTCTCGGAATTGCACGAAAGAAAAGCCAATACCCCTATTTTCCCCGGAAGCATCCAGAACACCGAAGAGGATACGGAGGAGGGCCACGAGGCGGCCACACCTGTTGGTGGCGCGGCTCCCTCCTTGGCCGCGCCACCACGTGGTGTGGGCCCCTCGGGGCCCCACCTCCTTCGCCCTTTCGCCTAATTAAACCCCCCGACGGGAAAACCCTAAGTACCCGAACACTTTTTCCAGAAAACATTACGGAGCTGCCGCCGTCGTCAACCCTAGTTCGGGAGGGTTCAGAAGCTCTTCCCGGCACCCTGTCGGAGAGGAGAATCATCACCGGAGGGCTCTACATCACCATGCCCGCCTCCGGACTGATGCGTGAGTAGTTCATCCTTGAACTACGGGTCCATAGCAGTAGCTAGATGGTTGTCTTCTCCTATTGTGCCATCATGTTTAGATCTTGTGAGATGCCTATCATGATCAAGATCATCTTTATGTAATGCTACATGTTGTGTTTGCTGGGATCCAATGAATAATTGAGTACTATGTCATTTGCTTCATAATATATCTTGTGAGTGCGTTATTTATGATCTTGCATGCTCTCCGTTACTAGTAGATGCTCTGGCTAAGTAGATGCTTGTGACTCCAAGAGGGGGTATTTATGCTCGATAGTGGGTTAATGTCTCTATTTAATCTGGGGGAGTGACAACAACCTCTAAGATTGTAGATGTACTGTTGCTACTAGGGATAAAACAGCAGTTCTTTATCTAAGGATATTTGTGCTACTTACATTACACACTTTACTTAATGCAATAATCTGTTGTTTGCAACTTAATACTGAATGGTGTTGCGGATGCTATCCTGAAGGTGGATTATTAGTCATAGATACAGTTGGATGACGGTCTATGTATCATGTTGTAATGCCCAAATGAATCTCACACTAGACATCATGACTTGTATATGCATTGTTATGCAGTTCTTTATTCTGTCAATTGCCCAGCTATAATTTGTTTACCCGCATGTATGCTATTATTATTTATGGAGAGACACCACTAGTGAACTGTGGACCCCGGTCCTTTTTCCTTAAACTGATAAAACAACCTACTGCAATCCTGTTACTTTCATTCTCTGCAAACAAACATCATTTTCCACACATACGTTTAATCCTTTGTTACAGCAAGCCAGTGAGATTGACAACCTCACTGTTAAGTTGGGGCTAAGTATCTTGATTGTGTTGTGTGCAGGTTTCACGACAGCTACACGCCAAGCTCTTTTCTGGCGCCGTTTGTCGGCCCAGTTGATCCTAGGGTGTGCAGATCCCACTCTCCACGGCCCTCACACGCGTCGATGCCGACGAAACGACTAAGGACCAAGCGGAACGCTTGGGGAGACCCCCGAGGGGAGAGCCCTCTCGAGGGGACTCGAGGAGGCAGCGAAGGGCCTGAAGGGGCTCCCCCTGAGGCCGCCCCCCGGCAAGGCTTTTCTCCCCTGAAGGGGCGTCAACAAAACTCCCTCCACAAGGCCTCCAGGGCCTGTGGAGATGCTTCTCTACGAAGCAATCGCTGCAGAGCGCACATGGCCTCTGCAGCAGCCGCAGAGTGACGCGCGCGTCTGCGCGCGATGACGGCGGTGCCGCAGTTGCCGTTCTGGTGATAAAAGGAGTCAACAAAGCGCTGTGTCCCCTGCGCCGCCACCAAGACCTTCCTCTTTGGTGATAAAAGCAGGTGGCCGGCGCAACGCTCCAGCGGCGACGTCACCGTGGGCATCCCCACGGTCTCTGCAGTACCAGCTGGCCGCTCTGCAAAGACGGCTGCTGCCCTGCCACGATGGTAGGCCTTGCGACCATGGACCGAGTCCATGGGCACCCCGGCTGCGGTGCACCCCGCTCCACCATTTTCGTCGCCATGTGGGAACCCTTCCACTGCGCGGCACGCAGGGATGAGGCCCGGGGCGCCTATATAAGGGGCAGGTGCACCACCGCAGCAGGGATCGATCGTTCGACCACTCATCCATTGACACCCCACGGTAGCTTAGCCAAGCCCAGCGAGCCCGAGGAGGAAGAAGGCCGGAACCTTCCCCCTCCGGGCTCCGCACCGCCTCGCGAGGGCCCGCAACAAACTCTTTGTACCATAGCCTCTACTGAGCAATACAGACAAGCAGGAGTAGCGGTTTTACCTCACCCTGAGGGCCGTGAACCTGGGTACGGGCCGGAGTCCATCTCTGTCATGCTGTTCCTCTACAGGCTCGACGAGCACCGTCGCCGAGCCGGTCGTGGGTTGTTGACCAACGTGTTCAGTCCCCCTCACGAACATTCCCCGAGAGTGGTTATCCCTGTTCCGTGGGAATCACACCTCGACATTTGGCGCGCCAGGTAGGGGGACTGAGGCGCGTCTTCAACCTCTAGCCGGCTTTCCGCCATGACGGACACCCGCACGACGCGCGCCAACAGGCGCGCAGCTGACCGGGCTCACACCGAGCCCGGCACGGCTCCCACCCGTGGCCGCCGCGGCCGCCCTCGTGCTGCCGAGCGCGCCAACACCGGCCCGCATGTGGAGGAGCCTGAGAGCGAGGACTACCATGACAGCGACCACCGCGACGACAGGGACGTCCCCCCGGATCGCAACGACGATGCCGAGTCTTCGCATCCGTCACGGCGCCAAGGCGCGTCCTCTCATGGACGCCCAGAGCCCACGCCGCACACCGCGCTCCTCATGGCCCAGGAGCTCCTACGCTACCGGCCTAGCGCTGAGGCCCACGACCAGTGGTTGGACCGCCTGCACCACCTCGTCGACGTCGCCACCACGCGCCCCGCCCCGTTGCGCTCCATGGTCCAGCACTCCGGCCGCGTGGGAACGGCTGCACCAGAGGCGCCTCCGCCGCCGCCAGGACCGCCTCCGGCCGCAGCGCAGAGGGCTCCCTCTCACGCCTCCTCGCCGCACGACTGCCAGATCGTGCAGCGCACTGCGCCTGACGCGCGGGTGGGCATGGAGCGCCGCAGGGACCTCCAGAATCGCCTCGTTGAGGAGCTCGGCCAGGCAGGGCAGCAGAACCGCAGGGTTCTCCAGGGAGGAATCACCACGTACGCCTCTGGCTGCATGGCCTTCACCCGCGCTCTGCGTCGCGTGGTCTGGCCGCAGAAGTTCAGGCCGACCCTCCCCAAGGGCTTCAACGGGTCGACCAACCCTCTCGAGTTCCTGCAGCTCTACACCACCTCCATCCAGGCTGCAGGGGGAGATGACAAGGTCATGGCAAACTGGTTCTCCCACGCGCTCAGGGACTCCGCGCTGTCCTGGCTCCTCAACCTGCCTGAGGACTCCATCGACTCCTGAGAGGAGCTCTGCAAGCAGTTCGTCGCCAACTTCAAGGGCACATACGAGCGCGCACTCACCCACAACGACCTGCGCGCTGTGGTGCAGAAGAAGGATGAGACCCTCCGCAAGTACATCCAGCGCTTCAGCCAAGTGCGCAACAAGATCCCGAACATCCCTGACACGCAGGTCATCGCCGCCTTCAGAGAGGGCGTCACGAACCGCAGGATGCTCGAGAAGCTGGGCATTCACGACAAGCTCACCTCTGTGGTGAAGCTGTTCGACCTCGCGGACAAATGCGCCAAGGCTGAAGAGGGACTCCTCTTCGTCAAGATGAGCCAGCGAGGGGACGACCAGGCTGAGGGCTCCAAGAGCCACAAGAAGCGCGAGGAGACCAAGCGCAAGACCACTGCTGTCCTAGCGGCGGAGCCAGCCACCAAGAACGCCCGCAGAAGCTCCCCCGAGCCTGGCGACAAGGAGGCGGACCACCGTCCGTTCTGCGTCTACCACAACAGGCGTGGCCATGCCACAGACGACTGCTTCGACCTCAAGAGGCTGAGCAGGGAGCGCGAGCGAGGAGAAGGCAGCGGAAACCGCGGCAGAGGCCGCGGCTACCGCAGAGACGGCAGGGGCAGGCGCGATGGCGGCTACCAGAAGCCGTCGGGCACTCAAGCCAACGCCGCCGAGAAGAACAACAACCTCCCTGACGAGGAAGATGGAGGCTACCAGGCCCCGAGAGGGGCTATGGCCTGCATCCTCGGCGGGGCTCAGGCGCCCAAGTCGAACAACCAGTTCAAGCAGTTCGCCCGCGAGCTCAACGCCGCGCTCCCGAGCACCGAAACCTCCCGGTCCCTCAAGTGGTCCCAGTACACCATCGCCTTCGACGCCAAGGACCACCCCAAGTCGACCAAGACTGTTGGGACCCTCCCCCTGGTCTGCTCCCCCACCATCAATAACATCACCGTCTCCAAGACGCTCATTGATGGGGGAGCTGGCCTGAACGTCATCTCTGTCGAGACCTTCGAGACGCTTCAAGTGCCCTACGAGTGGCTTATGCCCTCCAGGCCGTTCACCGGGGTCACCAGTGGTTCCATCGAACCCCTGGGCCAGGTCCGGCTCGCCGTCACCTTCGGCACGCAGAAGAACTCTCGCACAGAGCTGATCGACTTCGACGTCGCCCACATCAGCCTGCCGTACAATGCCATCCTCGGCTACCCCGCTCTCGCGAAATTCATGGCCGTCACGCACCATGCCTACAACATGGTCAAGATCCCCGGCAGCGCTGGCACCATCGCCATCCATGGTCATATCCTGGACTCCACGCGTGCTGTCGAGAGCGCCTACAAGGCAGCTGCCATGGCATTCCCGGCTGACAAGGACAAGGAGCCTCTCGAGAGGCCCAAGAAGAAGAAACAAGTGTTCTCTCAGGAGCAAGCTGCCACGAAGAAGGTGTCGCTGAGCACCAGTGGCTCGGGGGCTGAAGGCTCAGGGGCTAGCGTCACCATAGGCGCTGCCCTGCCTCCCAAATAGGAAAGCGCGCTCGTCGCCTTCCTTCGGGCAAACTCTGACATGTTCGCATGGACTCCGTCAGATATGTCCGGCGTACCAAGGGAGGTGATCGAGCACCACTTAGCCGTGTGTCCAGACGCACGCCCCGTCAAGCAAAAAGCACGCAAGCAAGCCCCCGAGAAGCAAGCATTCATCGTCAAGGAAGTAGAGAAGCTAAAGGCGGCGAAAGTCGTCCGCGAAGTCGCGCACCCCACTTGGCTCTCCAACGGCGTGGTTGTCCCTAAACCCGCTGGAGGAGGCCGACTCTGCATCGACTACACCGATGTCAACAAGGCCTGCCCCAAGGACCCATACCCCAAGCCGAGGATAGACCAGATCGTGGACTCCACCGCTGGCTGCGACCTCCTCTGTTTTCTGGACGCCTTCTCTGGTTACCACCAGATCAAGATGGCTAAAGAGGACGAGGAGAAGACAGCATTCCTCACCCCCTGTGGCGTGTATTGCTACACATGCATGCCTTTCGGCCTGAAGAATGCTGGCGCCACTTTCCAGAGGCTCATGAGGATCGCCTTGGGGGCACAGATGGGCAGAAACGCAGAGGCCTACGTCGATGACATAGTGGTCAAGTCTCGGGAGGTAGACACCCTCTTGAAGGATCTCGAGGAAACCTTCGCCAGCCTGCGCAAGGTGAACATCAAGCTGAACCCCGCCAAGTGCGTCTTCGGGGTACCTTCAGGCAAACTCCTCGGATTCCTGGTGTCCCACCGCGGCATAGAAGCAAACCCTGACAAGATCAAGGCCATAGAAGGAATGCAACCTCCTCGCCGGCTCAAGGAAATGCAGCGCTTAGCAGGCTGCATGGCTAGCCTGGGCCGATTCATCTCCAAGTTCGGCGAGAGAGCCCTGCCATTTTTCAAGATCATGAAGAGATCTGGCACATTCAAGTGGACCCCTGAGGCGGACAAGGCCTTTGAGGACTTAAAGAAGTATTTGGCCAGCCCACCAGTCTTGCTGGCCCCCAGGACAGGCGAACATCTGAAGCTGTATCTTTCAGCCACTCCTCAGACCGCAAGCGCCGTCCTGGTGGCCGAGAGGGAAGAGCCTGTCCTCCCCAAGAAGAGCACTGCCACTCCAAGCCCAAAGCCTCCCGACAAGGATCTCGTCAAAGGAGCAGCCTCCACAGACCCACTGCCAGGCCCACAGCCTCAAGTCGAGCCTGCTCCCGGCACCCCAGTCGAGACCCCCCTACAGGCGGATCTCGACAAGGGCCCTGAGGAGCCTCCGCAGAGGACTGACGCTGCAACCCCAACGACAACCCTTGTCGAGCACCCCGTCTACTTCATCAACACGGTGCTGCGGGATGCTCGGGAGCGGTACCCGATGCAGCAGAAGCTTCTCATCGCCCTCCTTATCGCCTCCAGGAAGCTGAGACACTACTTCCAGGGCCACCCCATCACGGTGGTCACTTCTTTCCCCCTGGAGCAGATCCTGCGCAACCCCAACGCCACAGATCGTGTCGCGGGATGGAACAAAGAGCTGCAGCCATTTAACTTCCGTTTCGACACCACAAGAGTCATCAAGGGGCGAGCGCTGGCTGGAGATCGTGTCGCGGGATGGAACAAAGAGCTGCAGCCATTTAACTTCCGTTTCGTCACCGAATGGACTGACCCAAGCCCTGAAGAGCCTCGGGGGGAAGAGGCTGAGCCCGCTGGAGACACAATGCCCAGCCACTGGACCATGCACTTCGATGGAGCCTTTGCCTGCCGCAATGGCGGGGCAGGCGTCGTCCTGACTTCGCCCAAAGGCGACAAGCTCTACTACGCTGTCCAATTGTGCTTCACGATTGATAAGATCTCCAACAACATCGCTGAATACGAGGGCCTCCTCGCCGGCTTAAGGGCCGCCATCGCTCTAGGCGTCAAGCACCTACTCATCAAGGGCGACTCCCAGTTGCTCGTCAACTTCTCCAACAAGAGCTACACGCCTAAAGACGACCACATGGAAGCATACCTTGAAGAGGTCCGCAAGCTCGAGAAGCACTTCAGGGGCATGGAACTCATGCATATCCCAAGGAAAGAGAACCAGGAGGCCGATGATATCGCCAAGCGAGCCTCGCGAAGGCAACCCTAGCAGGCCGGCGTCTTTGAGGAAAGGCTCGCCAAGGCATCCATCAAGCAGCCTCGAGAGGCCACGGCCGCAAGCACAGATGAAGCACTCCCACCACCTCCTGAGTCTGGGGCCCCCGATTGCGGCCCCAGCACAGGGGAGCGTCTGTTGCTGACGGCAGCCCACCAAGCCACAGGCTGGATTGACGAGCTCAAGGACTACTTGGCGAAGGGGATCCTCCCTGAAGAAGATGCAGAAGCAGAGCGAATAGCTCGACAGGCGAAATCCTACTGCATCCTTGAGGGAGACCTCTATCGCAAGCGCCCGAACGGCATCGCGCTCAAATGCGTCCCCCCCGAGGAAGGCCGAACGCTGATCAAGGACATCCACAGCGGGGAGTGCGGCCACCACTCGTGCGCGCGCACCCTCGCAGGCAAGGTCTTCAGGAGCGGTTTCTACTGGCCACTAGTGCTTCAAGATGCGGTCGCCA
This sequence comes from Poa annua, assembly GCA_026929855.1. NCBI lineage: Eukaryota > Viridiplantae > Streptophyta > Magnoliopsida > Poales > Poaceae > Poa > Poa annua. Next base: position 63,795,282 of record CM049434.1, read on the forward strand.
TCGTGCAAACCTGCGACGCCTGCCAGTTCCACGCCAAGCAAATTCACCAGCCGGCACTGGAGCTCCAAACCATCCCGCTCTCCTGGCCGTTCGCGGTCTGGGGGCTGGACATCTTGGGCCCCTTCCCGAAGTCGCAGGGGGGCTATCGTTTCCTCTTCGTGGCCGTCGACAAGTTCACCAAGTGGGCCGAGGTTGAACCAGCGCGCACCATTCCAGCCGGAGCCGCGGTGAAATTCATCAGGAGCCTGGTCTGCCGCTTTGGGGTGCCCAACCGCATCATCACCGATAATGGCTCGCAATTCACCAGCGGCATCTTCCGAGCCTACTGCGACAAGCTCGGCGTCAAGATCTGCTTCGCCTCGGTGGCTCACCCACGCAGCAATGGTCAAGCCGAGCGAGCAAACGCAGAAGTCCTCAAGGGCCTCAAGACCAGAAGCTTCAACGTCCTCAAAGGGCACGGCAAGGGCTGGATTGATGAGCTCCCATCTGTGCTCTGGTCCATGCGCACAACCGCTTCAAGGCCTACAGGCGAAACGCCGTTCGCCCTTGTCTACGGAGCCGAAGCTGTCCTTCCCACAGAAATCAAGCATGAATCCCCACGGGTCCTTGCCTTCAACGAGGACATCCAAGAGGGCCTCCACAATGACGACCTACTGTTCCTCGAGGGACTGCGCCAACACGCCGCCCTCAGAGCGGCGAAGTACCAGCTAGATCTGCGACGCTACCACAGCCGCCATGTGCGCTCGCGCACCCTTGAGGCGGGTGACCTCGTCCTCAGGCGAATCCTCTCCAGGGAAGGTCTCCACAAGCTCTCGCCGATGTGGGAAGGCCCCTACCGGGTCTCCCACATCGCCAGGCCTGGCGCAGTACGCCTCGAGACCGAAGACGGCATCCCTGTCAAGAACCCGTGGAACATCGCGCATCTGCGCAAGTTCTACCCGTGATCATAGTCACGCCAGGCATTTCTTGTCTCTAGAGGGAAGCTCACGGCTTCACCTCCAAGCTTCTCAAAGCTTCTCCCGAGGCTCAGCCCTCTGAGCTCTCCTGCCAATGAGCCACCGCAGGCCGCAGTGAACCTCTGCCACTAATGGGTGGTCCCCATGCCTCGACATGGAAGGAACGTTAGCTTGGCAAACCCAAGTGTAATGAACCGATTCTCGTTCCAAGTGAACTCTGCGCTCAGGCGCCATTTTCGTTCCAAGTGAACTTTGCGCTAAGACGCCATTTTCGTTCCAAGTGAACTTTGCGTCAAGGCGCCGCTATGTAATATTTCGATGGCAAGTTTTACTTTCATCCTTTACTTTCAAAATGTGCGCTTATATTCTTCCCGTGCGCACCTCGCGAGCGGGGGCTGAGTACGGTGCCTGTGCCCAAGAGCACCCCAGCAGCACTGCAAAATCCAAGGGACCTTGAGCTCTGGCTAAAGGGCATGCTCCCGGATACACGCCACCTCCCCAAAGGACCTTGGTACTCTCTCTCCTCGCGAGGCACCCATGAGGAAACCTATAAGCGCGCATAAGTCCTTACTACTATGCTGAAGGAGATATGCCCTAGAGGCAATTAATAAAGAGTGTTTCTTTATCATATCTCGTTTTTGTGTCATGCTATAACCGTATTAAGCGGAAACATTAATACGGGTGTGATGCGTAAACAACCAGGTCCCTAGTAGCCTCTACTAAGACTAGTTTCGTTGCGCGATCGATGATCGAGGTTTCCCGATCATAGGGCATGGCGCCGGTCGGCAATGGAAGTCATATCGTTGGAGAACGATGTGATGGACATACCCATATTTGTAGGACGTAGTCATTACGCCTTTGACCGTGAGACCAACTCTTATTGTTATTCCTGGAAGATACTTTGATTGCACCAAACGTCGTATCTTAATTAGTATGACAATAACGGTGATACTTTTGGGTATCGGAAAGGAGTAGTTGAGACGAGGGGTCAAGAGCGGGATTTGCCAGTCCGCATAGCAGGACAGATACTCTAGGGCCCACTCGGTGAGATTATGTCTAATGAGCTTGCAAGCATGTGACTAGGTCACGGAGACATGAAATCATAGACGAGTAGAAGATAGCGTTGTCGGTAACGAGGTCAGCTAGATATGGAGATATCTATGAACGACGCTCGGACACGCTAAGTATCGCTGTGGCAAAAGGTTTAAGACTTTACGTTCAGGTTTGATAGATGAAAGTCATTCGTTATATCACAGGGATTAATTCATGGGGTCCAGGCCTACGAGTTAGTCGTTGATCAGAGAGGAGTCTCGATCATACCTGTTATTATATCGAACCGCTAGGGTAACACACTTAAGGGGTTTCGACAAGACAACCGGAAAGGAAAGAGATCACCGGGAACGTCCCGGGAGAGGTCCGATGGAGATCGGGCAGCGACGAAATAGTTTTCGGAGCTAGAATAAATTATATATAATATGTTTGATATTAATTAGTGTAATTAATGTCCAAATATGATTTTATATATTTATTTTCGAATTTATTAAGGCTGATTTTCCTAAATGGGCCTTCTGGTGGAAAGAAGGCCTATGGGGGGAAAAATCCCTAAGGGAATTCGGTGGGGGGGGAGCATGGCCGGCCTAGGTGGGCCAAAAGGGGCCCACCAGGGCCGGCGCACCTGCTCATGCCGAACCAGGCATGTGGGGGTTAGTCCCGCATTGCCTGGTTAGCAAGTTGGCTCCCTCCCGGGAGCCTTTATATAGAGGGGCACCCCTGGCCTTTTAATTCATCCAATTAATTCCCAATTCTCTCTCGATTTCGTGATTCCCTTTGTCGGAGTTGCGCCGAGTTGAGAGGGGGATCTCTTCCACCATAGCCCGCTGCCGCGCTGCTGGTGTTCCGGTCCAAGTCTTCCGCTGCTCGTCCTGGACTGGAGCTTCGGAGGCCGTCGTCTCCACCGTACGTGTGTAACGCCCTGCGAGGTGCTGCGCTAGCGGTACTGGGAGGTCTTCTTCCTCTTCACGACCTTGAGGTCGGCTTCGTCGGTCTTCATCGTCAACGTTCGTGCGGGAACGTAATCCCGCTTTCGGTCTACAAGGGTATGTATTCCGATCTCCGTTCGTACCACTATATCTGCATAGAATAGATCTTGGCATGTTTTAAGGATATCGTTGCTAGGAAATTTTTTGTTTTCTGCACACGATCCCCTTCAGTGGTATCGGAGCCGATCTATCGTAGATATAGCTGTACGCTGTTAGAACCCGTGTTCTGCACGGGGACACCGTTCCTGTTATTTGCTACCCTCTAGCGTGCACTTGTGATTCCAGCGGCATAGAGTTGATGAAGCGGCCCGGACCGACTTTACGCGTACGCTTACGCGAGACTGGTTCCACTACTGACATACGGCTTGTACCGTATATGTGGCTGGCGGGTGTCAGTTTCTCTCTCTTTAGTTGGTCTTGCATTTTCAATGGAGGGCCCGAAAGGGATGCTTAAACATGCAATTATTGGATCGTTGTTGTGGTCATAAGGTTCGTAGGTATGAAGCGGTTCTATTTACGACAGCCCCAAGCCACGTAAAATATGCAAAAGATAAAGTAGAAGCGTCTAACTTTATTTTGCAGGGGCTATGTGATATGGTCAAGGTAGGTTTATTAAATTGTTTATGAACTGCGGGCGCCAAGAAGACCATGGCGCAATGGACTGTATCACATCGCATTACATTTGATGTTTTGTGTGCATCTTATATTGTGTGATTATATATATTAGTATATATTAGTTACACGGCGGTAGTCATATATAAGATGATCCCTTCAAAAATACCACTAGTGTTCTTCCTCCAACGAGCACCACCAAGAAAGTTCTACGTTATGAGGCAGGCCGTGACGATCGGGTGTCAGACATATCGTCGTTCGCATACAGTGGGTGTAAGCCATGTTGCACAAGCGTTACGTGGAGGTTATAGTGGCGAGCCTAGCATATGCAGATATGGCCTCGGAACACGGAGGCCGAAAGGTCGAGCATGAGTCACAGAGTTGTTGTGATGGACAATTGTCTACCCTTGAAGTTGTGCTGCCGGCTCTGACGATGAGGGGTGGTGCAATGGATGGGGGTCGTGTAATCGCTTAAACGACCAGGAGGGATGTTCGTTTGAGTGGGAGTTATGTTAGTTATTTTCTAAAAATACTATAACTCAAAATTATTATGAACAAAGTCTTATGTTGTTGCAAATTCCATTGTAGATGTCTCGCCCCTCGTTTAACCTAGGTCTGTTCCTTGAGAAAGAAAAGCTTAAGACCAATGGGTCAAACTTCATGGCCTGGTTCCGCAACCTGAGGATCCTCCTCACTCCCCATAGGGTGGCCTACGTCATTGAGGCCGCCATAGGTGACCCTCCCGCAGATGGAGCCTCTGAGGATGAGAAGAAGGTCTTCCAGACCAAATCGGAGGACTCCGCCTTTGTCCAGAGTGGCATGCTCTACGCCATGGAAGCCGACCTGCAGAAGCACTTTGAGAAGATGAGTGCCTTCGAGATAATTTCTGATCTCAAGGCTGTCTTTGCGCCGCAGGCTAAGGCTGAGAGATATGAAGCTTCCGAGCTTTTCTTCTCGGCCAAGATGGAGGAGCATAGCAGTGTGAGCGAGCACGTGGTCAAGATGTCTGGCTACGTTCAACGCCTGAATGCTCTGGAATGCAAGATTCCCGATGAGCTGGCGATTGATAGGGTGCTGCAATCGTTGCCCCCTAGCTATAAAGGCTTCGTCATGAACTACAACATGCAGGGCATGGCTAAGTCCCTGGGTGAAGTGTTCGTGATGCTCAAGACTGCTGAGGTGGAGATCAAGAAGGAGCACACGCTCTTGATGGTCAACAAGACCGTCGATTTTAAGAAATCCGGTGTCAAGGGAAAGAAGAGCTGGAAGTCCAGGAGGGAGGGCAAACTGGTTGCCAAGCCCAAGACTAACAAATCTGGTCCCAGAGCTGGCGTGGAGTGCTTCTACTGCAAGGGAAAAGGTCACTGGAAGCGCAACTGCCCCAAGTACCTGGAGGATAGGAAAGCTGGCAAGATAGTCGAAAAAGAGCAAGGTATATTTGATATACATGTTATAGATGTGTACCTTACATCCGCTCGTAGCAACACTTGGGTATTTGATACTGGTTCTGTTGCTCATATATGTAACTCTCAGGAGGAGTTACGGAATAAACGGCGGCTGGCTAAGGATGAGGTGACGATGCGCGTCGGCAACGGATCGAGAGTCGACGTGGTGGCTGTCGGCACGCTCCCTCTACATCTACCATCGGGATTAGTTTTGGTTTTAAATAAGTGTTATTTTGTACCATCGTTGAGTGTAAACATTATAAGTGGGTCTTGCCTGTTACAAGACGGTTATTCATTTAAATCAGTATCAAGCAGTTGTGCTATTTATATGAATGATATCTTTTATGTTGATGCTCCCGAGAATAATGGTTTATTCTTGTTGAATCTCGATCGTAGTACTCACATCCATAACATAGAAGCCAAACGGATTAAGTGTAGTGATGATACCGCCATGTATATGTGGCATTGCCGTCTTGGTCATATTGGTATAAAGCGCATGAAGAAACTCCACTCCGATGGACTTTTGGACTCGTTGGATTTTGGATCCCTCGATACATGCGAACCATGCCTTATGGGCAAAATGACCAGGACACCGTTCAAAGGTTTCGTTGAACGGGCGTCGGATTTATTGGGGATCATACATACAGATGTGTGTGGACCAATGAGCGTATCGACACGCAATGGTTATCGTTACTTCGTCACCTTCACTGATGACTTGAGTAGATACGGTTATATCTATTTGATGAAACACAAGTCTGAAACTTTTGAAAAGTTCAAAGAATTTCAAAGTGAAGTTGAAAATCAGCTTAACAAGAAAATCAAGCACCTCCGATCCGATCGTGGTGGCGAGTATTTGAGTTTTGAGTTTGGCACACATCTGAAGAGTTGTGGCATCGTACCCCAACTTACGCCTGCTGGAACACCGCAACGTAACGGCGTGTCCGAGCGACGTAATCGTACTCTACTGGATAGTGTCCGATCTATGATGTCTCTTACCGATTTGCCCGTATCTTTCTGGGGTTATGCGTTAGAAACAGCCGCATTCATTTTAAATAGGGCTCCGTCCAAATCCGTTGAAACGACACCGTATGAATTATGGTATGGCAAGAAGCCTAAGTTATCGTTTCTGAAGGTTTGGGGTTGTGAGGCGTATGTTAAGAAACTACAGCCCGACAAACTCGAACCGAAGTCGGAGAAAGTCGTCTTTGTAGGATATCCGCGGGAAACCGTAGGATACACCTTCTACAACCAAGCTGAGGGCAAAACGTTTGTCGCGAAGACCGGTACCTTTCTAGAGAAGGAGTTTCTCGCGAAAGGAGTAAGTGGGAGGAAGGTAGACCTCAATGAGATCGTTGATCCTGAACTCGAGATTCCGAGTGGCGCAACGGAAGCTGTTCCGGAAACGTCCTCCACAGATGGAGTGGGAGAAACTGTCGAGGAAAGTGTTCTACCTCGTAGGTCTGGTAGATCTAGTATCGCACCAGAATGGTATGGCAACATGGTTTGCACCGTCATGTTAATTGAACAAGACGAACCTACGAACTACAAGGAGGCAATGGCGAGTCTAGAGTCCGAGAAATGGCTAGAAGCCATGAAATCCGAAATAGGATCCATGTATGATAACAAAGTGTGGAATTTGATGGATATTCCCGAAGGGCGCAAGGCCGTCGAGAATAAATGGATCTTTAAGAAGAACACTGATGCTGATGGTAATGTGACCGTCTATAAAGCTCGGCTTGTCGCAAAAGGTTTCCGACAAGTTCATGGGATTGACTACGATGAAACTTTTTCACCGGTAGCGATGCTGAAGTCTATTCGGATTTTGTTAGCAGTTGCTGCCTATTACGATTATGAAATATGGCAGATGGATGTCAAAACAGCCTTCCTAAATGGAAACATTGAGGAAGAGTTGTACATGGTACAACCGGAAGGTTTTGTCGATCCAGAAAATGCTGGCAAGGTATGCAAGCTTCAGCGCTCCATTTATGGATTGAAGCAAGCATCTCGGAGCTGGAATCTTCGATTTGATGAGGTAATCAAAGGTTTTGGATTTGTCCAAAATTTGGAAGAGACCTGCATTTACAAGAAAATGAGTGGGAGCTCGGTTGTGTTCTTAGCACTATATGTAGATGACATATTGCTAATTGGGAATGATGTGGAACTTCTGAATAGCGTGAAGGGTTATTTAAACAGTATGTTTTCCATGAAGGACTTAGGAGAAGCTGCATACGTCTTAGGCATTAAAATCTATCGTGATAGATCAAGACGTCTATTAGCGTTGAGTCAGAGTACTTATCTTGATAAAATACTGAAGCGTTTCGGTATGGAGAAGGCAAAGAAGGGTTCTCTGCCGGTTATCAAGAATAAAACATTGCGAAAGGCACAGTGTCCGGTAACGGAACAGGATAAGGCCGATATGACTAAACATCCTTATGCTTCAGCCATAGGATCGATTATGTATGCAATGTTAAGTACTAGACCTGATGTGGCATTAGCTCTAAGTTTGACAAGCCGTTTCCAGAGTAATCCTGGAATGGCGCATTGGATTGCTGTTAAGAGCATTCTTAAGTATCTCAATAAGACAAAGGAAATGTTCCTTGTCTATGGTGGCTGCGATGAAGAACTTGGCGTAACAGGTTACGTGGATGCAAGTTTCTGCTCAGACCCCGATGACTCTAAGTCACAGACAGGTTATGTGTTCAAGGTAAATGGGGGCGCCGTGTGCTGGAGAAGTGGGAAGCAACCCATCGTCGCACAATCTACAATGGAGTCGGAGTATATTGCTGCTTGCGAAGCTGCGAATGAAGCTGTGTGGCTGAGGAAGTTCATCATTGAACTTGGAGTGTTCCCGAGCGTGCAAGACCCCGTGGTCCTCTTCTGCGACAATACGGGTGCCATTGCTAACGCCAAGGAGCCAAGGTCTCACTCCACCGCCAAACACATTCTCCGACGCTTCCATGTGATACGACAGTACGTACAAGGAGGCGATGTGAAGATTTGCAAAGTGCATACGGATCTGAATGTGGCAGATCCTCTGACGAAGCCTCTTCCGCTTGACAAGCACGTGAAACACCAAGATGCTATGGGTGTCCGGCTTTTACCAAGTTGTAATCTAGATTAATTTGTACTCTAGTGCAAGTGGGAGACTGAAGGAGATATGCCCTAGAGGCAATTAATAAAGAGTGTTTCTTTATCATATCTCGTTTGTTCATAATACGTTTTTGTGTCATGCTATAACCGTATTAAGCGGAAACATTAATACGGGTGTGATGCGTAAGCAACCAGGTCCCTAGTAGCCTCTACTAAGACTAGTTTCGTTGCGCGATCGATGATCGAGGTTTCCCGATCATAGGGCATGGCGCCGGTCGGCAATGGAAGTCATATCGTTGGAGAACGATGTGATGGACATACCCATATTTGTAGGACGTAGTCATTACGCCTTTGACCGTGAGACCAACTCTTATTGTTATTCCTGGAAGATACTTTGATTGCACCAAACGTCGTATCTTAATTAGTATGACAATAACGGTGATACTTTTGGGTATCGGAAAGGAGTAGTTGAGACGAGGGGTCAAGAGCGGGATTTGCCAGTCCGCATAGCAGGACAGATACTCTAGGGCCCACTCAGTGAGATTATGTCTAATGAGCTTGCAAGCATGTGACTAGGTCACGGAGACATGAAATCATAGACGAGTAGAAGATAGCGTTGTCGGTAACGAGGTCAGCTAGATATGGAGATATCTATGAACGACGCTCGGACACGCTAAGTATCGCTGTGGCAAAAGGTTTAAGACTTTACGTTCAGGTTTGATAGATGAAAGTCATTCGTTATATCACAGGGATTAATTCATGGGGTCCAGGCCTACGAGTTAGTCGTTGATCAGAGAGGAGTCTCGATCATACCTGTTATTATATCGAACCGCTAGGGTAACACACTTAAGGGGTTTCGACAAGACAACCGGAAAGGAAAGAGATCACCGGGAACGTCCCGGGAGAGGTCCGATGGAGATCGGGCAGCGACGAAATAGTTTTCGGAGCTAGAATAAATTATATATATTATGTTTGATATTAATTAGTGTAATTAATGTCCAAATATGATTTTATATATTTATTTTCGAATTTATTAAGGCTGATTTTCCTAAATGGGCCTTCTGGTGGAAAGAAGGCCCATGGGGGGAAAAATCCCTAAGGGAATTCGGTGGGGGGGAGCATGGCCGGCCTAGGTGGGCCAAAAGGGGCCCACCAGGGCCGGCGCACCTGCTCATGCCGAACCAGGCATGTGGGGGTTAGTCCCACATTGCCTGGTTAGCAAGTTGGCTCCCTCCCGGGAGCCTTTATATAGAGGGGCACCCCTGGCCTTTTAATTCATCCAATTAATTCCCAATTCTCTCTCGATTTCGTGATTCCCTTTGTCGGAGTTGCGCCGAATTGAGAGGGGGATCTCTTCCACCATAGCCCGCTGCCGCGCTGCTGGTGTTCCGGTCCAAGTCTTCCGCTGCTCGTCCTAGACTGGAGCTTCGGAGGCCGTCGTCTCCACCGTACGTGTGTAACGCCCTGCGAGGTGCTGCGCTAGCGGTACTGGGAGGTCTTCTTCCTCTTCACGACCTTGAGGTCGGCTTCGTCGGTCTTCATCGTCAACGTTCGTGCGGGAACGTAATCCCGCTTTCGGTCTACAAGGGTATGTATTCCGATCTCCGTTCGTACCACTATATCTGCATAGAATAGATCTTGGCATGTTTTAAGGATATCGTTGCTAGGAAATTTTTTGTTTTCTGCACACGATCCCCTTCATATGCTCTAGCGTTTTGGTTTGCCTCTCTAACATCCACAGGGAACGAGAATCTCTCCAGGCCTGTGGAGGAAAAACGCGGCCCTTGAAGGGAAGGACATCGCCAGAGGAGTCCCACGCAGGGCGAAAAGCCTCGCGAAGCTAAGTTCCCTGTCCACATCAAGAGAACCCTTGCATCTCTCTCACGAGCACTCTGCGTCCCTCGAGTGGTCCTTTCCCTCACTCTCCATGGGCTGCTTGCGCGTCAAAGGGGGGCTCTCAGCATCGCGACTCAAGGGTTCTTACCTCTCTAAGCCTTAAACTCCCCCCGGCCTTGCCGAGTCATCGCACGAGCATACCGCAGCGGCGGAGTCATAGTGCGAAGAGAAGGGTCCAGCGACGCAGAGTGAAAAAGACATGGAATTGAGGCAAAGACCCCTCGAGGGGAGCACACACAGACTAAGCAGCGCTTGTTGAAAAAGATAAGAAGTATATTACAAGCTGCTAAATGAAAGTCTTTAAAACAAATGCTCCTACAGCGCTGCAAGCGCACTACATGGCAGGAGAGGATCTCAGGGGGAAGTTAGGCAGAGGCCTCGCCGTCGTCTTGGCCGGATTCTTCTCCTTCAGGCCCGCTCTCCTCGTCGTCGCCGTCCTCATCCTCCGCTGCGGCCCGCTTGAAGCGGCTGCAGAAGTCGTCCACCTGGTCGCGGACGGAGTTGGAGGCCTTCCACCTTGCCTCCCCCTCGAGGGGTTCGGTCACCGTGGCGAGGTCGAACCCGGGCTGGAGGTGCACGAGGTTGGAGAAGATGCGGTCCACCGCCACCGCCAGGAGCTGGCGGCACTCCTCCTCGATGACGTCGCGGAGCTCCGCGGCGGGGCCATCGAGCGCCGTGAAGAGCTGCTCGAAGTATAGGAGGTAAGTGGCGGCGTCGGAGTGGCCTTGAGTGGGGACGGACGGCGCTTCTGCTCCCAACTTTGCAGCGAGCTCGCGGCCCCGGCCCGCCAGGGACAGGAACATACGCTCCCGCTGCTGCGACAGCACCTGCGCCGCCTTGGCGCTCTCGACCGCTTCCACCGCCTTCTCCACGGCAGGACCCACCTGCTGGTTCATCTCCTCCATGTCTGCCATGAGGGAGGAGAGGTCCTGCGCCGTGCGATCGCGCGCCTCTTCAGCAGCGCGGCGACGGTCCACCTCGCGCCCAAGGCGGGCGCTCAGGGTGGTGTTCGCCTTCTCCAACTTGTGGATGCGGGCGGCGTCCTCGTCGCGCCTCTTCTTGAAGCGCTCCTCCTGCTTGGAGAACTTGTCCTTGTAATCCTTGGAGACGGCGGCGCGGAGCTCTTTCTCCTTCTCCTGGAGTTTCTTCATGGCCTCCTCCTTCCGTTCCGCTAGCCGCGCATTGGCGCGCTCCACGCTCCCCTTGTGGGCGGCCACTTCACGCTCAAGCTTGCTGAGCGCCGCTGTCAGGCCATCCTCGCGGGCCTCGAGGGCAGCGCGCTGCCCCGACAGCTCCTGCTCCCTCAGCGCCAACTGCTCGTCGCGGCGGCGCACGTCCTCCTCGCGCTCGCCCAGAGTTCGCCCTCTGGCCTCCAAGTTCGTGCGGACCTCGTCCAGCGCAGACCGCACCGTCTCGGAGTCGGCGAGAATCTTCGTCTCGAGCGCGACGAGCTCGCTGTGCTTGGCCGCCAGGGAGTGCTCCACGGCCACCCGCTCTGCCCTGGCCGCGGCCAAGTCTTCAGCCGCGGCCCGGCGCTCGGCCTTCAAGGGCTGCAGAAGCTCCTCGGCGTCGCGCATGGCGCCCTCGCGGACCTCCTCGGCGAAGCGTATCGCCTCCTCGCGCTCCTCCTGCAGGGCCAAGTCGCTCTGCCGGCGAGCCTCCACAGCCGCGTGAAAAGCGGCCCAAGCCCTCGCGAGCTCGTCCCGCTGCCGGGCAAGCTCCTGGTCCTCCAGGGCGAGATGGGCCTCCAGCCCCTCCAGGGACTCCCGCACCAGGCGGAAGGCAACGTCTCGGCGCCCTCGGCTCCAGTCCCAGCTGCCGAGGGCGAGGGCCTGCGAGGGCCTGCGTGGCGCGGAAGGCCCTGCCCCCGCGTCGAGCCTGGTGAAGGTAGCTTCCACATGGGCCCAAGGGCTTGGAGGCAGGTCCTCCTCCTCAGCGCCTGCATGCTGCGCCCCGGTATCGTCCCGCTCGAGCGGCACTTCCTTGCTCGCTTCCGGGGCAGAGAAGGTCTGCCCAGTCACCGCTGCCTCCTCCTCCACTGTAGTGCTTGGCGGGGAGGGGGAAAGATTCTCCCTGCCGGCCTTCGGAGGGCTCGGAGCCGGCGGGGCGCCAGCCGCAGCTTCAGTTTGTGCTGGAGGGGTGGCTGCGCGGGGCGGAGTGGGTGCCCACTCCGCCTGCTCCTCCACGTGCTCCTCCTCCGGGGGCGGCACGTGTGCCCCCGTCTGGGGCATCTCCTCCTGAGGGCCTGTAGGAGTCTCCTCCTCAGGCCGAAAGACCTCGCCAGCCGCGGTCTCGTCCGCCGTAGCCTCAGGCATGGCCTCAGGAGCGGCTCTCTTCACGTCCGCGGCCTTGCGGACCCTTCGGCGCTTCGCAGGCGCTGGGTCGCTGGCGGAACGCAAAGAAAATCGATCAGGGGAGGAGACAAGCAGAAGATCGAAGGGAAAAGGTAGAACTCAAGCGCACTTACCTGGACTTCTTAGCGTGGGTGTCAACCCACGCCATGCCTGACGCGCGCCACGAGGGCGCGGTCCGAGCTCCTGACCCCTCAGGAGCCGTCTCAACCTTCCTCTTGAGGGGAGCGCTAGGGGGCTCCCCGGCAGGCCCGTCATGGGCCGCCTTGGTCCGTGGCTCTTGGCACCCAGCCTCGGCCCCCTCTCCATCGCTGGACGAGAGCTCGCAGACCTCCCCCGCGGGGGGCGCGGCTCTGGACGAACTTCCCGCGCCCCCGGAGGGCATCGCCTCCGCCTCCGCGTCGCCCTGCTCCGCGTCGCCATGCTCCGCGTCTGACGCGTACGGAGACTCGGCGGCATCCCCGTCCTTCGCCATAGGCAGGGGCCCATCCTCTTCCTCTTCCCCCGCCAGGCCCAGCGCGGTGAATGTGGGCATCAGCTCCAAGATAGCCTGGCGCTGGTCCGGAACCTGGTACAGGGGCCTTATTGCCGTGGGGACCGCCGCGGGCACGTCTGGGTTGACGAAGAGGCCGCCCATGATGGTGGCGACGATGGCGGGGCGATGGTCGCAGGGGTGGAGCCGCATCGGGTCCATGAGCCCCGAGTACGCCCACATCGCCTTCTTGTGCGCCTGAAGGGGGGCGATGCGGCGCCTCACGAACTCCTCCGCAACCATTTGGCCCGTGAGGCCGTTCTCCCGGAGCGTCCTCAAGCGGCCCACGAGGCCGGCCACCTGCGGGCCCCTGAGGGCCTGCTTGCCCCAGTGGGTGTTCTTCACGGGCGGCGCATCTGGGACGTCGAGGAGGGAGCTCTGCGACGGGACGCCGATGAGGAACCACTTCTGCCTGAAGTCGTCCACCTTCTTCGACACAGCCGTGACAGGTCTCTCGTCGCTCCACGACATGGGGATGTAGACGTCCCCCATGCCGTCCGCAATGCGGAAGGACACGCACCCCGTCCGCTCGGCCTTCGCGGTGTTCCGAAGCGCGTAGAAACTCCTGAAGAGGGCCACCGAGGGCTTCACCCCCAGATAGGCCTCACACAAGAAGGCGAAGATGGAGAGGATGAGGATGGCGTTGGGGTGAAGGTGAAGAAGGTGGATCTGGTAGAACTCCAGGACGGCCTCGAGAAAAGGCGAGTACGGAGGCACCAGCCCGGCGAAGAGAGTGTGGAGGAAAATAGGGAAAAAACCCGTCGGAAGGCGGCCGTGCCTCGCGGCCTGGATGGCGCTGGCGCCATGCTCATTGGTCTTCCCGGCGACCAGGTGTTGAATCTTGCCCAGCGCCGCCACATCAACGCGCACCCCGATCAGGGCGGGGCCGAGCGTCTCTTCGCCCTGCGCGTCGGAGGGGAGCGCGGACATCGGCGCCTTGCCTTTAGGTCCGCCCATTGTCGAGGAGGATGCTTAAAGCGGTTCGCCGGAGGAGAAAAGAGTTCGCCGAAGTTGGAGAACTAAGAGGTCGAGAGCTGGAAGTCTGGAGGCGCGGAATGGGAGTAATGACTGCGATTCGGACCGGCGCGCAGCTTTATGCCCCGTCCGAGCAGTTACCAAGGCATGGTCGTGGTGGACGTGGTGGGGCCCCCCACTACGCACGATCGTCTGGAGAAACCGAGTCGTCACAAACTCACCACCGAGTGACGCGTGTCACGGGCAGGCCGGACTTCTTGGACCCGCGACGCTTCGTCTGGGCCCGATGGGCCTCGCCGTGCCCGTCGTGGGCCCGGGGGCTACTGTCGGCCCAGTGGATCCTAGGGTGTGCAGAGCCCACTCTCCACGGCCCTCACACGCGTCGATGCCGACGAAACGACTAAGGACCAAGCGGAACGCTTGGGGAGACCCCCGAGGGGAGAGCCCTCTCGAGGGGACTCGAGGAGGCAGCGAAGGGCCTGAAGGGGCTCCCCCTGAGGCCACCCCCCGGCAAGGCTTTTCTCCCCTGAAGGGGCGTCAACACAACTCCCTCCACAAGGCCTCTAGGGCCCTGTGGAGATGCTTCTCTACGAAGCAATCGCTGCAGAGCGCACATGGCCTCTGCAGCAGCCGCAGAGTGACGCGCGCGTCTGCGCGCGATGACGGCGGCGCCGCAGTTGCCTTTCTGGTGATAAAAGGAGTCAACAAAGCGCTGTGTCCCCTGCGCCGCCACCAAGACCTTCCTCTTTGGTGATAAAAGCAGGTGGCCGGCGCAACGCTCCAGCGGCGACGTCACCGTGGGCACCCCCACGGTCTCTGCAGTACCAGCTGGCCGCTCTGCAAAGACGGCGGCTGCCCTGCCACGATGGCAGTCCTTGCGACCATGGACCAAGTCCATGGGCACCCCGGCTGCGGTGCACCCCGCTCCACCATTTTCGTCGCCATGTGGGAACCCTTCCACTGCGCGGCACGCAGGGATGAGGCCCGGGGCGCCTATATAAGGGGCAGGTGTACCACCGCAGCAGGGATCGATCGTTCGACCACTCATCCATTGACACCCCACGGTAGCTTAGCCAAGCCCAGCGAGCCCGAGGAGGAAGAAGGCCGGAACCTTCCCCCTCCGAGCCCCGCACCGCCTCGCGAGGGCCCGCGGCAAGCTCTTTGTACCATAGCCTCTACTGAGCAATACAGACAAGCAGGAATATCGGTTTTACGTCACCCTGAGGGCCGTGAACCTGGGTACGGGCCCGAGTCCATCTCTGTCATGTTGTTCCTCTACAGGCTCGACGAGCACCGTCGCCGAGCCGGTCGTGGGTTGTTGACCAACGTGTTCAGTCCCCCTCACGAACTTTCCCCGAGAGTGGTTATCCCTGTTCCGTGGGAATCACACCTCGACACCGTTGACACCTTCAGAAGAACTCCAGTTTCCTACTGGTTCGATAACCTTGGTTTCACAACTGAGGGAAATTTGCTGCTGCACTACTTCATACCTTCGTCTTGGGGTTTCCCAACAACACCTCACCGGTGCATCACCCCGGCAACGGCGTGAGAAAATAGCTTGATATCTACGCACGCTTCTGTTCTCGTAGACAGTGTTGGGCCTCCAAGAGCAAAGGTTTGTAGGACAGCAACAAATTTCCCTTAAGTGAATCACCCAAGGTTTATCGAACTCAGGGAGGTAGAGGTCAAAGATATCCCGCTCAATCAACCCTGCAATTAAGATACAAGAAGTCTCTTGTGTCCCCAACACACCTAATACACTTGTCAGATGTATAGGTGCACTAGTTCAGCGAAGAGATAGGGAAATACAAGTAATATGGATGATTATAAGTAGTAATTGCAATCTGAAATAAAAATGGCAGCAAGCAAACATGTAGCAGAACAGGTTGTAAACGGTGTTTCAATGCTTAGAAACAAGGTCTAGGGATCATACTTTCACTAGTGGACACTCTCAACAATGACCTCATAGTTGAATAACAAATACTACTCTCAAACACTCTCTTGTTGGATAACAAACACCATTCATTGCGTAGGGCTACAAAAGCACACCCCAAAGTCTGAGTAAACAAACACCACAACGTCATAAAGGAATCACACACGGTGCGCAAACTGTCACCTTTACAACCGTGAATAACCCTGGAGTTCATATTAAAGTAACCTCTAGAGTGCATAATAGATAACGAGTAACATCACATATTCAACTAGATTACAAAGCTCATGATCACATAAAGATCACACCATGGGAGAGAGAGATAAACCACATAGCTACCGGTAGAGCCCGCAGCCTCGGGGGAGAACTACTCCCTCCTCATCATGGGAGTCAGCAGGGGCGATGAAGATGGCGGTGGAGTCGATGGAGATGGCTTTCGGGGGCAATTCCCCGTCCCGGCAGGGTGCCGAAACAGAGACTTATGTCCCCCGAAACTTGTCTTTGATGGCGGCGGCGCAGCGGAACTCTTCTCGGGAAAAGGCTTCGGTATTAGGTCTTATTTCGTCGGGGGGTATATATAGGCGAAAGGGCGAAGGCGGTGGAGCCCCGAGGGGCCCACACCACGTGGTGGCGCGGCCAGAAGGGGGGCCGCGCCTCCACCAGGTGAGGCCGCCTCGTGGCTCTCCTCCGTATCCTCTTCGGTGTTCTGGAAGCTCCCGAGAAAAATAGGGACTTTGGCTTTTGATTCGTCCAATTCCGAGAATATTTCCTTAACAGTTTTTCTGTAACCAAAAATAGCAGAAAATAGGGAACTGGCACTGCGGCATCTTGTTAATAGGTTAGTCCCAGAAAATGCATAAAAACCATATAAAGTGTATATAAAACATGTAGCAATTGGTATAATATAAGCATGGAACATAAGAAATGATAGATACGTTGGAGACGTATCAGCTGCCTAAGTGGGTCCACCGCCTGTGGGCCCAGCGCAAGGATGCACAAGGCCAAGACTTGACGCAAGCCCTGGCGGGTGCGCCCGCGCCATACAAGACATCCCGGGTGCACAGTACCCCCGGGGCCTCCTACGACCCGGAAGGAACCAAAGACCCCAAGAGCGCGAGTCCCCGGCGGGGCCGAGCTCCCTCTCGGGTACAAGACCGTACGACGAGAAGATAAGGTTTCTACCACCTTCCAGAGGATGGTAGAAGCCCCCAGAAGGATTGGGAAGCAAGGCGCGGCCAGGGGACACCACCAACCCACTGTCAGCCCGCGCCAGCCGCTTCCCCCAAAGGTGCCAGAGGTCTCAACCACCCGAAGACAGATACTCGGAGGAGAAGAGGCCACGTCGCCGTCTCCACCACGGAGAGGGGTTGCTTCCCGCCAAGAACCCCTCACGCTCCTTGCATGACCTCTGTGGTATCCTCTTTCCCTATAAAAGGAGGACCAAGTGCATGGAGGAGAGAGGACCGACTCAAGCTAGCTTAAGGAGTAAGCAAGCTCTAGCCAAGAACTGACCGGCGATCCAAGGTAGAAGACAACCACCAAGCTAGGCTAGGAGGAGGAAGGGAAGGAAGGTGATCTACTCTAGGAAAGGATTTGTCCTCCCCCTTCCTCTAGTCGGGTCACCCTGCCGGGTACCTCGCCGAAAAACACCATTGTAGCCACACCATGATCCAACCATCTATCCAGACATGCAGGTAGATCGCGGTGTGCTTTCCTTGTTTGCATACCACGTCGAGATCGGAGAGTGAGAGAGGAACTTGTCCGACGATCGTCCCCCAGGAGACGTTTCCAGCCTCCTTCGCGCCCCTACCGAATCTACAAAGGGGGTGCCTCGCATCCCCGGTGTCCGTGATTAGAGACACGACACGTAGTACTTTCGATAAATAAGAGTGTCGAACCCAACGAGGAGCAGAAGGTGATGACAAGCAGTTTTGATTAGGAGTTCACTGTAAATACTAGCAGACAAGTTTTTAGGAGTTTTTGATATAGCAGATAAATAAAGTGCGAGTAAATAAAGTGCAATAATAATATTTGCAGCGATTGGGCCAATCCTTTCTAGAGCAAAGGACAAGCCGGTTGGTTTACTTATATTGACCAAACGTTCCTGAGGACACACGGGAATTCTGTCTAGTGCTTTCGCTTCATATAGATGATTAATCTTTAGTGTTTCGATAAGTGTTCTGTGGGTGAACCTATGCTAATGCACCGCCCTTCTAGGACTAATACATACTTGTGATTATACCCCTAGGAAGCATCCGCAAATACTAGAAAGTAATTAAGATAAATCTAACCACAGCCTTAAACTCTGAGATCCTGCTATCCCTCATGCATCGAGATACCAACGGGGGTTTAGGTTTCTGTCACTCCGGCAACCCCACAATTAATATTCGAATACACAATGCATTCCCCTAGGCCCATAAAACTGAAGTGTCATGTAGTCGATGTTCACATGACACCACTAGAAGAATATCACCACAACTTAAATATAAAACCATTAAATATTACTCAACATAGTTCACTACTAACATCTAGACTTCTCCCATGTCCTCAAGAACTAAACGAACTACTCACAGCACATCATTTGGAACCTAATCAGAGGTGATATAATGATGGATAACAATCTGAACATAAACCTTAATTCAACGGTTTCACTCAATAGCATCAATAACAATAGTAATCAACACCGGGAGAGTTTCCCCTATCAAATAGACAAGATTCAGCCCGAGATGTTACAGCGGGAACGGAGTGGAACGATGGAGATGACGGTGTCGGCGGTGGAGATGATGGTGATGATGATCCCGATGAAGTGCAGCTCGATGACGGTGACGATGGCGACGATTTCCCCCCTCCGGGAGGGAATTTCCCCGGCTGATTTCTCCCTGACGGAGAGCTTTTCTCTCTCTTGTGTTTTCCGCTTCGTGGAGGCGGCGGAATATTTCCTCGATGGTCCCCTGTGTCTTAGGGTTTCGGGGGGATGAAGTACGCGAAGGGGCATCATCGGATGTGGGCCAGGGGCTCCACACTACGTGTCGGCGCGGCGGAGGGGGTGGCTGCGCCATGGCATGGTGTGGGCCCATGGTGGCCCACATCAGCCTACCCTTTTGGCTCCCTCCGGCATCTGGTAAAATAGGAGTTTCCATCTCTTTACTTCTGATTTCTGATCTTCGCAAATATGGTGTCTTGACGGTCCTTTTTCCAGCAGAATTTCGACTCCGGTGATCAATTCTCCAATAATCATCAAGCATGCAAAATAGATGAAATAACATAAGTATCATCTCTAAATATGAAATATATCAATGAATAACAGTAAATTATGATATAAAATAGTGATGCAAAATGGACGTATCAAGAGGCAGGCGCGAGGGCGGGCCCACATGTAAGTGGGGGCAAATCAATTTTGTGGCGCATCCGCGGTGGGGTGCGCCACGGAAAGTTGATATTTTGTGGCGCATCCGAAGGTGCGTGCGCCACAGAATTTATTTGACTGATATTTATTTGACAGATATTTTAAAACCTGGGCTGTGTCTGTTTAGACAAACACACACTGAGGTTCCACTAGTTAGCACAGTTAGTGTAAACCTGTGGCCTGGGCAGCCAGGTTCAAATCCTGGTTGTGTCACATTTTGGTCAATTGAAAAAACTTAATTTTTAGTTATATTTAAAGAAAGAAGTGACAAAAATTAATACACACTTTAGTACATCATTATTTTAGTCATGACATACACGTATATATTCTTGCATTGTCTCGTACACACACATACAAAATAATACACCAAAAAAGTCTTCTTTGTCCCGGCCGGTTCCGAGAGCTAGCTTCTCTTCTTTCCCTTCTTCGCGGTTGAATACTTTAGTCCGGGCACCTTGAGATTTCTTTGCGTGAACGGACAACCTTTAGTAGGTAGGGAGGTCTTGCTTGTGTGTTTGCTAGTAGTCAGCATGTCGAAGAACTTGTCGAATTCCTCCTCGATCTTTGGATCGCCGTTCTTGTCCAAGTCTTCCTCATTGGCGTCTCCTTCCATTCCGATGATGCTCCTCTTTCCCCTCCTCACGACAACACGGATAGGCTTTGACGCGTCGGTAATGAAGAAACACTGCTCAACTTGGCTAGCGAGTACCCATGGCTCGTTTTTCGCTTAGGCTTTCTTCGATTTGGCATCGGGTATTACCATGGTGGTGAAATACCTGCCTTCTCTGACGACGTCCTTGGCCCATCTCACACGGAACATTGGCACCAACTCTCCACAGTAGTTGAGGTCCCAGATCTCCTCGATCCTTCCAAAGAATCTTTCCTTGACAGTAGCCTCGTCATCGTCGTAGGATAGCATAGTTACTCCTGAGTTTTGATATTCACGATTCTTGTCCTTTTTCTCGGTGTAGAATCTGTAACCGTTGATGTCGTACGTCTGATAGGTCCTTACGTTCTGCCCAGGGCCCTGTGATAAGGAGAAGGTGAGTTTTTCATCTTCCGTAGATGGCCTTATGCTCGCTGCTTGAACTAGTTGCCTTTTCTTGAACCAACGCGTGAAGCTGGAGTGCGCTCTTCCTCGGCCGACCCAGGA
The DNA here is from genome assembly GCA_026929855.1 of Poa annua. Classification (NCBI taxonomy): domain Eukaryota; kingdom Viridiplantae; phylum Streptophyta; class Magnoliopsida; order Poales; family Poaceae; genus Poa; species Poa annua. Next base: position 63,815,667 of record CM049434.1, read on the forward strand.
TGATGTAATTTAGCTCGATTAAGCTCTTGTGCTCTTCCACCCAAGGTTCGATCAATTGTAAGTGTAGTAGCGCGACCCGGTGAGCCCTGCCGAGGTCTTCTTTTTGACCATGAACGCCGACAAAGAGTGAGCGGTAGCCCTCGCGGTGACCGAATCCACCAAGCCTGCCGAGGTGCTTCCTGGTGTGAAGACCAACATCCTGGTCCTCGGTGCTTAGATAATTTTGGCAGAAGGAGATGCACTCGTAGGTTAGAAAGCCCTTGGCCATGCTTGTGTCTGGACGGGCCCTGTTGCGAACGTATCCTTTCATGACACCGTTCTGCCTTTCGAACGACATCATGTAGTGCAGGAACATCGTCCCGAGCTGCTTGATGTCCTCAACGACATGGAGAAGGAGATGCACGAAGATATCAAAGAATGCGGGCGAGAAGTAAATCTCGAGCTCACATAGTATCAGCACGATCTCTTCCTGTAGCCTGTCGAGCTGCTTCACGCCGATCGACTTCATGTTGATGACGTCGAAAAAGTTGCACAGGCCATGCAGCGTATCTCGGACGTTGATACGTCTCAAACATATCCATAATTTATGTTGTTCCATGCTTATATTATACCAATTGCTACATGTTTTATATAACTTTATATCATTTTTATGCATTTTCTGGACTAACCTATTAACAAGATGCCACAGTGCCAGTTCCTGTTTAGTGCTGTTTTTTATTTCAGAAAAGTTGTTCTGGAAATATTCTCGGAATTGGAAGAAACGAAAAGCGATGTTCCTATTTTTCCCGACACGTCACGGAGTCCGAAGGGGAGACGAAGGGGACCGAGGAGGTGGCTGATGTCTACGCACGCTTCTAATCTTGTAGACAGTGTTGGGCCTCCAAGAGCAGAGGTTTGTAGAACAGCAGCAAGTTTCCCTTAAGTGAATCACCCAAGGTTTATCGAACTCGGCGAGGTAGAGGTCAAAGATATCCCTCTCTAGCAACCCTGCAATTAAGATACAAGAAGTCTCTTGTGTCCCCACCCCAACACACCCAATACACTTGTCAGATGTATAGGTGCACTAGTTCGGCGAAGAGATAGTGAAATACAATTAATATGGATGATTATAAGTAGTATTTACAATCTGAAATAAAAATGGCAGCAAGCAAACATGTAGCAGAACTTGTTGGAAACGGTGTTTCAATGCTTAGAAACAAGGCCTAGGGATCATACTTTCACTAGTGGACACTCTCAACAATGACATCATAATTAAATAAATAAACACTACTCTCAAACACTCTCTTGTTGGATAACAAACACCATTCATTAATTGCGTAGGGCTACAAGAGCACCCTCAAAGTCCGAGTAAACAAGCACCACAACGTCATAAATTAAAGGAGTCACACATGGTGCACACACTGTCACCTTTACACCTTGGGGAGTAACTCCGGAGTTCATATTAAAGTAACCTCTAGAGTGCATAATAGATAGAGAGTAACATCACATATTCAACTAGATTACAAAGCTCATGATCACATAAAGATCACACCATGGGAGAGAGAGATAAACCACATAGCTACCGGTAGAACCCGCAGCCCCGGGGGAGAACTACTCCCTCCTCATCATGAGAGTCAGCAGCGGCGATGAAGATGGCCGTGGAGTTGATGGAGATGACTCCGGGGGCAATTCCCCGTCCCGGCAGGGTGCCGGAACAGAGACTTCTGTCCCCTGAAACTTGTCTTCGATGGCGGCGGCGCAGCGGAACTCTTCTCTGGAAAACGACGATTATTTTAGGGTTTTCATGTCGGGGGCATTATATGGGCGAAAGGGCGACGTCGGTGGGCGCCCGAGGGGCCCACGCCACATGGTGGCGCGGCCAGAGGGGGAGCCGCGCCACCACATGGTGTGGCTGCCTCCTCGGCCCCCTTCGTCTCCCCTTCGGACTCCGTGTCGTGTCGGGAAAAATAGGAACTTTGCCTTTTGTTTCGTCCAATTCCGAGAATATTTCCAGAACAACTTTTCTGAAACCAAAAACAGCAGAAAACAGGGAACTGGCACTGTGGCATCTTGCTAATAGGTTAGTCCAAGAAAATGCATAAAAATGATATAAAGTGCATATAAAACATGTAGCAATTGGTATAATATAAGCATGGAACATAAGAAATTATAGATACGTTGGAGACGTATCAAGCATCCCCAAGCTTAGTTCTACTCGTCCCGAATAGGTAAACGATAACAAGAATAATTTCTGAAGTGACATGCTTTCACACAATCTTGATCATATAATAATGCAATGCATGTAAATTGAGATCAAATGAATAAAAGCTGTAGTTTATATTGATATCAAATAAGTAATGAGTAAACAAGTAGGAAGAACAAAGTAAAACTTTCAATGAATCAATACTAGAGAACAATCAACCCTGCAAAGTAGATATTAAAGATGATTTAAGCTTCAAGAATAACAATATAATCATCTAATGCATCCAACACTCATGACAACTTTGTGAAAGGATCAAGTCAAGCAATAACAATATGCACGTACAAAATCATCTCTCTATTTGTTCACTTAAAAACAAGCAAGCGTTCAGCGTTGGTTCCTGGCACCAGGATGTTGTGGCTAAAAGAATAATAAGGGGTGTTTGGAAGGCCAACGGAAGAAAGTCTCACACAGCTGAAAGTGATCATTAGACAAGAGGAAGTCTTATAATCGAAGCTATGCAAGGAGTAGTGATTGCCACACAACGGATGCACATAGAGCTATAAGTGTATGAAAGCTCTCCAATGGAACTAGTGGGGGTGCATCCAACTTGCTTGCTCATGAAGACCTAGAGCACTTTTGAGGAGGCTCATCATTTGAATATACAAGCCAAGTTCTATAATGTAAAGTTCCCCACATAGTTATGCAAGTAAAACATGAAAACTCTCTCATAGGGAGTAAAGGTGCTGAACATGAGCACAAATGATGACTATGAATACTATGGGTGCTAAAAGATGAGCACAAGTGTGGATAAAGAGTAGTAATGTTGCCCCCTTTTTTATTTTTCTTTCTTTCTTTTTCTTTTTTTTTCTATTTTTCTATTTTTTTTTTACTTTTTCTGTTTCTCTTTTCGATGGCCTCCATGGCACTTTTCACTTTTAGGGGCAAACATTCTAATATGACAACACACTTTTGATATAAGTGACTCATAAGGAATAAAACATAGTGTAGCAGGATATGCAATGGTCTAGAGTAACGTGGGTAAAACCACACATCAGTTGTAAAGAATCATGCAAGGCAATATATAAATGATAAATGACAACAAGTCATGTAATGTAAGATGAAAGTTGCATGGCAATATATCTCCGAACAGCTATGGAAATGCTGTAGTAGGTAGGTGATACGTCTCAAACGTATCTATAATTTCTTATGTTCCATGCTTATATTATACCAATTGCCTACATGTTTTATACACATTTTATATTGTTTTATGCATTTTCTGGAACTAACCTATTGACAAGATGCCATAGTGCCAGTTCCCTGTTTTCTGCTGTTTTTGGTTTCAGAAATCCACTTAAGGAAATATTCTCGAAATTGGACAATTTTTATACCGAAGATCTTAGAATTCCAGACACGTTCCAGAAGTCCGAGGGGGAAAGGGAGACGGGCACCGAGGCGCCCACCTCAAGGGGTGGCGCGGCAGGCCCTCTTGCCGCGCCAGGACCTGAGCTGGGGCCCTCGGGGCTCCACCGCCTTCGCCCCTTCGCCTATTTAATCCCCCCGAAAACCTAAGGCATTGGCAGCGAACACTTTTCCACTTTTCCTCACGGAGCGGCCGCCATCGTCAACCCTAGTTCGGGAGGGTTCAGAACCTGCTCCCGGAACCCTGCCGAAGAGGGGAGTCATCACCGGAGGGCTCTACATCACCATGCCCGCCTCCGGACTGATGCGTGAGTAGTTCATCCTTGGACTACGGGTCCATAGCAGTAGCTAGATGGTTGTCTTCTCCTTTTGTGCCATCATGTTTAGATCTTGTGAGCTGCCTATCATGATCAAGATCATCTTTATGTAATGCTACATGTTGTGTTTGCTGGGATCCGATGAATATTAAATACTTTGTCATTGCTTCATAATATATCATGTTGTGTGTTGTTTATGATCTTGCATGCTCTCCGTTGCTAGTAGTTGCTCTGGCCAAGTAAATGCTTGTGACTCCAAGAGGGGGTATTTATGCTCGATAGTGGGTTCATGTCTCTATTTAATCTGGGGCAGTGACAGAAAGCTCTAAGGTTGTAGATGTACTGTTGCTACTAGGGATAAAACAGTAGTACTTTATCTAAGGATGATGTTACTTACTTACATTACACACTTGGCCTAATGCAATAATCTGTTGCTTGCAACTTAATACTGAAAGGGGTGCGGACGCTAACCGGAAGGTGGATTATTAGTCATAGATGCGGTTGGAACGGTCTATGTATATTGTTGTAATGCCCAAATGAATCTCACAGTAGACATCATGTCATTAGTATATGCATCATTATGCAGCTCTTTATTCTGTCAATTGCCCAGCTGTAATTTGTTTACCCGCATGTATGCCATTATTATTATTATTATTATGGAGAGACACCACTAGTGAACTGTGGACCCCGGTCCTTTTCTCTAAACTGATAATACAACCAACTACAAACTGTTACTTTCATTCTCTGCAAACAAACATCATTTTCCACACCATACGGTTAATCTCTTTGTTACAGCAAGCCGGTGAGATTGACAACCTCACTGTTGAGTTGGGGCAAAGTTTCTTGATTGTGTTGTGCAGGTTCCACCTCCACCAAGCAATTGCTGGCGCCATTGCAAGGGGGAGACCTTTAGACTTGTTCTTCATCTCCTGCTAGTTCGATAACCTTGGTTTCATCACTGAGGGAAATTTGCTGCTGCACTACTTCACACCTTCCTCTTGGGGTTTTCCAACTACACCGTGAGTGCATCAAAGAATTTCTGGTGCCGTTGCCGGGGAGATAGGAGCACCTCTGTGTCAGCAAGTCTTGACTCCCTGCAACAGCACTTTCTGGCACCGTTGCCGGGGAGATCAAGACACATCCGCAAGGGGAGTCTCTCACTTCCCAATCTCTTTACTTTGTTTTTGTCTTGCATTTTATTTACTTTATTATTGTCTTGTTTGCTTAATATCAAAAATACAAAAAAAAATAGTTACTTGCATTATCATTTTTATTTCGGTTTTTATTGTTATTTTCGGTTTTGCTTTAATATTGTTAAAATGGGAAGTCCTGAAGTTGAAGTACGTTCGTTTAGGCAACAAGGAGGAGAAAGTTTGAAAGATGCATGGTATAGGATAAATGATGCTCATCAAAAATGCACTAAAAACATTCCACTTTAATCCTTCTTAGGAATTTTTATGTTGGTATTTCTAGTTGGTATAGGTATGTTCTTGACACTCTCATGGGGGGTAATTCTCTTGGTACTTCTGCTTTGGAGGCCTGCAATTTAATTGAGAGTTTGGTAGGATGACCACCACCTACTAAGGAAATTAAAACTGAGATCACTCTGGAAGATATTATTAAAAGGTTGGATTCTATGGAGAAAATTTTTCTTGCCAATGTTAGCAAGAGTAATGGAGCAATAGAAGATATTAATGAAAGAGTCACTGCTTTAGAAACTAGTAACACCCTTGATACTCATAACCATAGAATTGATGGATTAGAAGAGGCTATGGAAACTTTAAGTTCAACTTTTTCCTCTATTAAAACTAAGAAAGAGAAAGCTTTTGTGGGGAGGGAGCAAAAGTTCATCTATATTCCCAAACCGAAACCCCCTAGTATGCCTAAAAATGATGGTAGTGATTTACGTAATATGACACCTTCATGGATATCTAAAGCACCTATTACAACAAACCATGTCTTGGATGAAATCATTGATTTGTATGCTTCTTCTCTTGGAAATACTTGAGTTTTGCTTTCTGTGCCTACCTCTAAGGCGTTAAAGAAAAGCGCTTATGGGAGACAACCCACTTTTTATTTCTGTTATTTTATTTTTTTGAGTTAAGGAAGATGTCTACCTCTGGAGCAATTCCTTTGTATCTTTATTTTATTGCATTGTTGTGCCAAGTTAAGCCTCTAGTAGAAAGTTGATGTTAGATTTGGATTCCTGCGCAGGAACAGTTTTCTGCTGTCCACCGTTAAATTCGTAAGAATTCACAGAAAAATGAAAATGACCTGGGATTTTTTGTGCGTGATCCTCAGATATATATGCAACTTTCATTAGTTTTGAGTTTTCTGATTTGAGCAAGTTAAGTGCCTCGAAAAAATTCGTCTTTAGAGACTGTTCTGTTTTTGACAGATTCTGCCATTTATTTTGCATTGGTTATTTTGCTGTATTTGGATGGATCTTTTTGTTCCATAAAATTCCAGTGGCTGTAGCTAATGTCCAGTATCATGATAATGATTGTCTCCATACAGAATATAAGAATTTTTGATTATGCACTAACCCTCTAATGAAGTCTACTTTGAGTTTGGTGTGGAGGAAGTTTTCAAGGATCAAGAGAGAGGATGATATGATGTGATCAAGAAGATGAAAGAGCCTAAGCTTGGGGATGCCCCCGTGGGTCACCCAAGCATATTTCAAGAAAACTCAAGCGTCAAAGCTTGGGGATGCCCAAGGCATCCCCTTCTACATCAACAACTTATCAGGTTATCTCTAGTGAAACTATATTTTAATTCGGCCACATCTTATGTGCTTTACTTGGAGCGTCTGTTTGTTTTTATTTTTGCTTTTGTTATTTTTGTTTTCTGAATAAAATGAATCCTAGCATTCTTGTGTGGGAGAGAGACACGCTCCGCTTTTTCATTTGAATGCTCCTATTCTTCACTTATACTTGTTGAGTATTCTTCTATAGCTACTGCAATACTTTCAGCTCTTGTTTTTCATGCACCTCTTGTTCAGAGCTGTTAGTTCTCATATGTTATACTCTCTTGTTTCATTGTTAAATACTTGTAGAGTTTATGTTTTAAATAAGTTGATTGGTGTTTGGTTAGGAACAGAAAATGTTAAATGTGGTAGATGGTATAACTAAATGATACATAATCTTGTAGATCATTAAATTGTGTCACTTGAATCATTGATGTTGTTTTGAGATATTAATATGCTTAATGGTAAACATGATGGTTTAGTAAGGTGGAATGATTAATGGTTGGTCTAGAAAACTTGAAGCTGTGCCACACTTAAATTTCAAGTTGATAGCATAATGAAATATGACTCCTAATGTTAAAAGCAACCGTAATGACTTTGTGTTATGCGCTACGGTCGGGGTCCCAACTGTGACTTGTTCATTTGCCACAGTCCCTCGTGGAGTGATTTTCATTATGCCTTGTAAGATCATGTTTCTATTTGGAATCCTTTTTCTTGTGAGTTCTAAAGCTGCGGTTTTCATGGCACTTCCACCTCCATATTTGCTAGCCTCTTCGGTACTTTGCATTGCCCTTTCTTGCATTGAGAGTTGGTGCATACTTCGCGGGTACATCCAAAACTCGTGGGAGATCTTCATCATGTTCTCTTACACATAAGCCAAATATCTTCCTCAAAACATCCACCATACCTACCTACTACAGCATTTCCATAGCTGTTCCGAGATATATTGCCATGCAACTTTCATCTTACATTACATGACTTGTTGTCATTTATCATTTATATATTGCTTTGCATGATTCTATACAGCTGATGTGTGGTTTTACCCATGTTACGCTAGATCATTGCATATCCTGCTACACTGGCAGAGGCACCGTTTTCATACACCATGTTTTATCCATTACGAGATATTTGTATCAAAAGTGTGTTGTCATATTATCATATTAGAATGTTTGCCCCTAAAAGTAAAAAGAGCCATGGAGACCATCGAAAAGAGAAACAGAAAAATACAAAAAAAATAGAAAAAAGAGAAAAGAGAAAGAAAAAAGGAAGAATAAAAAGGGGGCAACATTACTACTCTTTATCCACACTTGTGCTCATGTTATAGCACCTGTAATATTCATAGTCATCATTTGTGCTCATGTTTAGCACCTATACTTCATATGAGAGAGTTTTCATGTTTTACTTGCATAACTATGTGGGGAACTTTACACTATAGAACTTGGCTTGTATATTCCAATGATGAGCCTCCTCAAAAGTGCTCTAGGTCAAGCAAGTTAGATGGACCCCCACTAGTTCCATTGGATAGCTTTCATACACTTATAGCTCTATGTGCATCCGTTGTGTGGCAATCACTACTCCTTGCATAGCTTCGATTATAAGACTTCCTCTTGTCTAATGATCACTTTCAGCTGTGTGAGACTTTCTTCCGTTGGCCTTCTAAACCCCCATTAACATTCTCTTAGCCACAACATCCTGGTGCCAGGAACCAACGCTGAACACTTGCTTGTTTTTGTGTGAACAAATAGAGAAATGATCTTCTATGTGCATATTGCTATCACTTGCTTGATCCTTTCACAAAGTTGTCATGATTGTTTGATTCATTAGATGATTATATTGTTGTGCTTGAAGCTTAAATCATCTTTAATATCTACTTTGCACGGTTGATTGTTCTCTATTACTGATTCATTGGAAGTTTTGCTTTGTTATGCCTACTTGTTTATTCATTACTCATTTGATATCAATATAAACTACAGCTTTTATTCATTTGATCTCAACTTACATGGATTACATTATTATTTGATCAAGATTGTGTGAAAGCATGTCACTCCAGAAATTATTTGTTATCGTTTTACCTACTCGAGGACGAGTAGAACAAAGCTTGGGGATGCTTGATACGTCTCAAACGTATCTATAATTTCTTATGTTCCATGCTTATATTATACCAATTGCCTACATGTTTTATACACATTTTATATTGTTTTATGCATTTTCTGGAACTAACCTATTGACAAGATGCCACAGTGCCAGTTCACTGTTTTCTGCTGTTTTTGGTTTCAAAAATCCACTTAACGAAATATTCTCGGAATTGGACAATTTTTATACCGAAGATCTTAGAATTCCAGACACGTTCCAGAAATCCGAGGGGGAAGAGGAGATGGGCACCGAGGCGCCCACCTCAAGGGGTGGCGCGGCAGGCCCTCTGGCCGCGCCAGGACCTGAGGTGGAGCCCTCGGAGCTCCACCGCCTTCGCCCCTTCGCCTATTTAATCCCCCCGAAAACCTAAGGCATTGGCACCGAACACTTTTCCACTTTTCCTCACGGAACCGCCGCCGTCGTCAACCCTAGTTCAGGAGGGTTCAGAACCTGCTCCCGGCACCCTGCCAGAGAGGGGAATCATCACCGGAGGGCTCTACATCACCATGCCCGCCTCCGGACTGATGCGTGAGTAGTTCATCCTTGGACTACGGCTCCATAGCAGTAGGTAGATGGTTGTCTTCTCCTTTTGTGCCATCATGTTTAGATCTTGTGAGCTGCCTATCATGATCAAGATCATCCTTATGTAATGCTACATGTTGTGTTTGCTGGGATCCGATGCATATTGAATACTTTGTCATTTCTTCATAATATATCATGTTGTGTGTTGTTTATGATCTTGCATGCTCTCCGTTGCTAGTAGTTGCTCTGGCCAAGTAAATGCTTGTGACTCCAAGAGGGGGTATTTATGCTCGATAGTGGGTTCATGTCTATATTTAATCTGGGGCAGTGACAGAAAGCTCTAAGGTTGTAGATAAACTGTTGCTACTAGGGATAAAACAGTAGTACTTTATCTAAGGATGATGTTACTTACTTACATTACACACTTTGCCTAATGCAATAATCTGTTGCTTGCAACTTAATACTGAAAGGGGTGCGGACGCTAACCGGAAGGTGCATTATTAGTCATAGATGCGGTTGGAACAGTCTATGTATATTGTTGTAATGCCCAAATGAATCTCCCACTAGACATCATGTCATTAGTATATGCATCATTATGCAGCTCTTTATTCTGTCAATTGCCCAGCTGTAATTTGTTTACCCGCATGTATGCTATTATTATTATTATTATTATTATTATTATTATTATTATTATTATTATGGAGAGACACCACTAGTGAACTGTGGACCCCGGTCCTTTTCTCTAAACTGATAATACAACCAACCGCAAACTGTTACTTTCATTCTCTGCAAACAAACATCATTTTCCACACCATACGGTTAATCTCCTTGTTACAGCAAGCCGGTGAGATTGACAACCTCACTGTTGAGTTGGGGCAAAGTTTCTTGATTGTGTTGTGCAGGTTCCACCTCCACCAAGCAATTGCTGGCGCCATTGCAAGGGGGAGACCTTCAGACTTGTTCTTCATCTTCTACTGGTTCGATAACCTTGGTTTCATCACTGAGGGAAATTTGCTGCTGCACTACTTCACACCTTCCTCTTGGGGTTAGGTATGGTGGATGTTTTGAGGAAGATATTTGGCTTATGTGTAGGAGAACATGATGAAGATCTCCCATGAGTTTTGGATGTACCCGCGAAGTATGCACCAACTCTCAATGTGAGAAAGGGCAATGCAAAGTACCGAAGAGGCTAGCAAATATGGTGGTGGAAGTGCCATGAAAACCGCAGCTTAGAACTCACAAGCAAAAAGATTCCAACTAGAAATATGATCTTACAAGGCATAATGAAAATCACTCCATGAGGGACTGTGGCAAATGAACAATTCACTGTTGGGACCCCGACCGTAGCGCATAACACAAAGTCATTACGGTTGCTTTTAACATTAGAAGTCATATATCATTATGCTATCAACTGGATATTTAAGTGTGGCACAGCTTCAAGTTTTCTAGACCAACCATTAATCATTCCACTTTTACTAAACCATCATGTTTTACCATTAAGCATATTAATATCTCAAAACAACATTAATGATTCAAGTGACACAATTTAATGATCTACAAGATTATGTATCATTTCATCATACCATCTACCACATTTAACATTTTCTGTTCTTAACCAAACGCCAATCAACTTATCTAAAAATAAACTCTCCAAGTATTTAACAATGAGATATGAGAGTATAACATAAGAAAACTAACAGCTGTAACAAGAGATGCATGAAAAACGAGAGCTGAAAGTAATGAAGTAACATAGAAGAATACTCAACAAATATAAGTGAAGAATACGAGTATTCATAAGAAAAAGCGGAGCGTGTCTCTCTCCCACAGAGGAATGCTAGGATCCATTTTATTCAGAGAATGAAAATAACAAGAACAAAAATAAAAACAAATAGACGCTTCAAGTAAAGCACATAAGATGTGACGGAATTAAAATATAGTTTCACTAGAGATGACCTGATAGTTTGTTGATGAAGAAGGGGATGCCTTGGGCATCCCCAAGCTTAGACGCTTGAGTTTTCTTGAAATATGCTTGGGTGACCCACGGGGGCATCCCCAAGCTTAGGCTCTTTCATCTTCTTGATCACATCATATCATCCTTCTCTCTTGATCCTTGAAAACTTCCTACACACCTAACTCAAAGTAGACTTCATTAGAGGGTTAGTGCATAATCAAAAATTCTCATATTCTGCATGGACAAAACCATTACACATGCTACTGGACATTATCTACAGCCACTAGTATTTTATGGAACAAAAAGATCCATTCAAAAACAGCAAAAGGAACAATGCAAAATAAATGGCAGAATCTGTCAAAAACAGAACAGTCCGTAAAGACGAATTTTTTCGAGGCACTTAACTTGCTCAAATCAGAAAACTCAAAACTAATGAAAGTTGCGTACATATGTGAGGATCACGCACAAAAATTCCCAGATCATTTTGATTTTTCTGTAAATTCTTACGAATTAAACGGTGGACAGCAGAAAACTGTTCATGTGCAGGAATCCAAATCTAGCATCAACTTTCTACTAGAGGCTTAACTTGACACAACAATGCGATAAAATAAAAATACAAAGGAATTGCTACAGAGGTATTCATGTTCCTTGACACAACAAAATAAAATAACAGAAATAAAAACGTGGGTTGTCTCCCATAAGCGCTTTTCTTTAAAGCGTTTTAGCTAGGCATGGAGATTTTTATGATGCTCTCATAAAAATGAGAGTTGAAAAACCAAAGAGAGCATCAAGAGGCAAATATCAAACACTTTTTAAGTCTAACCCTCTTGCTATGCAATGGAATCTTGTAAAGAAACAAGTTATGAAAGCACAAAGCAATAAGCATAGGAAAGGAAAACAAGTGCAACTTCAAAATTTTCAACATAGAGAGAGGTGTTTTAGTACCATTAAAACTTCTACAACCATATTCTCCTCTCTCATAGTAGTTGCAAGTAGTAGAAATAAATTCAACCATATAATCACAAGAATCATTCAACTTAGATAATATAGGCATATAAAGAGGATCATTAAATTTATTTTGGAATTCATTAGCATGCTTCCCTCTTTCAAAATAGTTATTAAGATCAATATCAAGTTTAAGATCATGGTTGCAACAAAGATTTGGAACTAGAGACAATTGCAAACTACATAAGTATTTCTCAACATAAGCAAATTTCTCCTCCATGGTGTAATTAGGAGAATTCAAGAACAAAGCAGGACTCTCATGAGTAAGAGTACCATCACAAGCAGCAATTATATCATTTTTATCCTCACATAAATAAGTAATAACTTCTGAACATAGAGGATTATCGATAAGCATAGGACCATCATCTAAAGCATTATCATATAGCATATTTAAGCAATACTCATCATTATCATCAATAAGTTCACTTGTAGCATCATGAATAAAATTTACAACATAACTATCACATAAAACATTCTTATCATGAGCCACATGCATAAAAGAATTAATACTCTCCACATAAGCATAGCCATTCTTATTAATTGTAGCGGGAGCAAATTCAACAAAATAGCTATCATTATTATTCTCATCACCATAATCATCAAATATAGGAGGCATATCGTGAACATAATTAATTTTCTCCTCAATAGTAGGTGGACTAAAAATATCATATTCATCATTGTAATCATCATATATTGGAGGTATAGTATCATCAAAGTAAATTTTCTCCTCCGTGCTTGGGGAACTAAAAATATCATGGTCATCAAAACCAGCTTCCCCAAGCTTAGAATTTTCCATAGCATTAGCAATAATGGTGTTCAAAGAATTCATACTAATAACATTGCTACTAGCATGCAAATAAAGTTCCATAGGTTTTTTAATTTTCCATTCAAACACCTCATGTCCTAACTCAAGATAAATACTATAAAGATCTCTAATATTTTTGTTGTTTTCCATTAAGCCTAACTAGTGAAAATAAAAACAAGAAACAAAAGAAATAATTGCAGAATCTAAAGGAGATACCTTCCAACGCTTACCTCCCCGGCAACGGCGCCAGAAAATAGCTCTATGTCTACGCACGCTTCTATTCTTGTAGACAGTGTTGGGCCTCCAAGAGCAGGGGTTTGTAGGACAGCAGCAAGTTTCCCGTAAGTGAATCACCCAAGGTTTATTGAACTCGGGGAGGTAGAGGTCAAAGATATCCCTCTCAATCAACCCTGCAATTAAGATACAAGAAGTCTCTTGTGTCCCCAACACACCCAATACACTTGTCAGATGTATAGGTGCACTAGTTCGGCGAAGAGATAGTGAAATACAAGTAATATGGATGATTATAAGTAGTATTTGCAATCTGAAATAAAAATGGCAGCAAGTAAACATGTAGCAGAACTTGTTGGAAACGGTGTTTCAATGCTTAGAAACAAGGCCTAGGGATCATACTTTCACTAGTGGACACTCTCAACAATGACATCATAATTAAATAAATAAACACTACTCTCAAACACTCTCTTGTTGGATAACAAACACCATTCATTAATTGCGTAGGGCTACAAGAGCACCCTCAAAGTCCGAGTAAACAAGCACCACAACGTCATAAATTAAAGGAGTCACACACGGTGCACACACTGTCACCTTTACACCGTGGAGAGTAACTCCAGAGTTCATATTAAAGTAACCTCTAGAGTGCATAATAGATAGAGAGTAACATCACATATTCAACTAGATTACAAAGCTCATGATACATAAAGATCACACCATGGGAGAGCGAGATAAACCACATAGCTACCGGTAGAGCCCGCAGCCCCGGGGGAGAACTACTCCCTCCTCATCATGAGAGTCAGCAGCGGCGATGAAGATGGTGGTGGAGTTGATGGAGATGACTCCGGGGGCAATTCCCCGTCCCGGCAGGGTGCCGGAACAGAGACTTCTGTTGCCCGAAACTTGTCTTCGATGGCGGCGGCGCAGCGGAACTCTTCTCTGGAAAACGACGATTCTTTTAGGGTTTTCATGTCGGGGGCATTATATGGGCGAAAGGGCGACGTAGGTGGGCGCCCGAGGGGCCCCCACCACATGGTGGCGCGGCCAGAGGGGGAGCCGCGCCACCACATGGTGTGGCTGGCTCCTCGGCCCCCTTCGTCTCCCCTTCGGACTCCGTGTCATGTCGGGAAAAATAGGAACTTTGCCTTTTGTTTCGTCCAATTCCGAGAATATTTCCAGAACAACTTTTCTGAAACCAAAAACAGCAGAAAACAGGGAACTGGCACTGTGGCATCTTGTTAATAGGTTAGTCCCAGAAAATGCATAAAAATGATATAAAGTGCATATAAAACATGTAGCAATTGGTATACTATAAGCATGGAACATAAGAAATTATAGATACGTTGGAGACGTATCAGTGGCCACACCATGTGGTGGTGCGGGTCCCCCTCTGGCCGCGCCGCCATATGGTGTGGGCCCCTTGGGCGCCCACCGACATCGCCCTTTCGCCCATATATTGCCCCCGACGCAAAAAACCCTAATCAATCAGCCTTCGTCCACGAAAAGTTCCGCAGCGCCGCCGCCATCAAAGACAAGTTTCGGGGGACATAAGTCTCTGTTTCGGCACCCTGCCGGGACGGGGAATTGCCCCCGAATCCATCGCCATCGACTCGACCGCCATCTTCATCGCCGCTGCTGACTCCCATGTTGAGGAGGGAGTAGTTCTCCCCCGAGGCTGACGGCTCTACCGGTAGCTATGTGGTTTATCTCTCTCTCCCACGGTGTGATCTTTTGGTGATCATGAGCTTTGTAATCTAGTTAAATAAGTAGATGTTACTCTTTATCTATTCTGCCACTCAAGAGGTTACTTAAATATGAACTCCGGAGTCACTCCCACGGTGTGAAGGTGACGGTGTGCGCATCCTGTGTGACTCCTTTATGATGTTGTGGTGTTTGTTTGCTCAGGCTTTGAGGTGTGCTTTTATAGCCCTACGCAATGAATGGTGTTCGTTATCCAACAAGAGAGTGTTTTAGAGTAGCGTTTATTTATTCAATTATGAGGTCATTGTTGAGAGTGTCCACTAGTGAAAGTATGATCCCTAGGCCTTGTTTCTAAGCATATAAACACCGTTCACAACCAGTTCTGCTACATGTTTGCTTGCTGGCATTTTTATTTCAGATTGCAATTACCACTTATAATCATCCATATTACTTGTATTTCACTATCTCTTCGCCGAACTAGTGCACCTATAGACCTGACAAGTGTATTGGGTGTGTTGGGGACACAAGAGACTTCTTGTATCTTAATTGCAGGGTTGCTTGAGAGGGATATCTTTGACCTCTACCTCCCTGAGTTCGATAAACCATGGGTGATTCACTTAAGGGAAACTTGCTGCTGTCCTACAAACATCTGCTCTTGGAGGCCCAACACTGTCTACGAGAATAGAAGCTGTCGGAGAGTGACTCCCACGATACAGGGGTGGTCACACTCTGAAGAGTTGTTCGATGGGGGGCTGAACGCGTTGGTCAAACAACCCTCAACCGGCACGGCGACGGTGCTCCTCGAGCCTGAGGAGGGACATCACGACAGAGACAGACACCAGCCCGTACCCAGGTTCACGGCCCTCGGAAGGAGGTAACACCGCTACTCCTTCTTGTCTGTATTGCGCTGCAGAGGGTACAGTACAATGAGCTTGCCGAGGGCTCTCTTATGGCAGTGTGGAGCTCAAGGAGGGAACACTAAGGTCTTCTTCCTCCTCGAGTGTGTTCGGCTAGGCTACGCTATGGTAGAGTACTTGGCATCTGGCTCAGCCGCTAGGACAGCGGTGGTCTTGCGCTTGGTTTCTTCCCCCTTCTTGTGACTCTTGGATCCCTCGGCATGGTCGTCTACCCGCTGGCTCATCTTGACGAAGAGGAGTCCCTCTTCAGCCTTGGCGCACTTGTCAGCGAGGTCGAACAACTTTACCACAGAGGTGAGCTTGTCGTGAATGCCCAGCTTCTCGAGCATCCTGCGGTTTGTGACGCCCTCTCTGAAGGCGGCAATGACTTGTGTATCGGGAATGTTCGGGATCTTGTTGCGCACTTGGCTAAAGCGCTGGATGTACTTGCGGAGGGTCTCATCTTTCTTCTGCACCACAGCGCGCAGGTCATTGTGGGTGAGCGCGCGCTCATATGTGCCCTTGAAGTTGGCGACGAACTGCCTGCAGAGTTCCTCCCACGAGCCGATGGAGTCTTCAGGCAGGTTGAGGAGCCATGACAGCGCGGAATCCCTAAGCGCATGGGAGAACCAGTTGGCCATGACCTTGTCGTCCCCTCCTACAGCTTGGATAGAGGTGGTGTTGTGGGGACCCCGGACTAGCCGTCCGAAATACCTGATTATGCTTAACACAAGGATCCCATGATCAGTCTGTCGTTGCACATAATCCGAACTGAATACCAAAGTTTACATCCATTACAATACCGCATTAAAGTCTTACATAAACGGTCATTTAGACCAAGTCTTACATAGGTGCCTTCATGGGCCAAACCAAAATAATCAGCGGAAACTAAGGCGTAGTAGACATCATATCCTAACAATGACCCGACAGGCAGTCGACTTATGAAGATCCCTAGTTTGCATAGAAGTCGCCATACTCCTCCTTGGTGAAGTGCTCCTCCATGTCTGGCTACGACAATCGCCAGGGACGAAACCATTATGAGTACATTTGATTGTACTCGCAAACTACTCCAACATGAGTATGCACTAATCTCATTTTAATTTCATACTTTTATTTCTTTAAAACATCTCTATATCTTTGTTGAAGAAGGTAAGAAGAATTTTATAACTACTCTTAATATAATGTCCCATTTTATTAGTTTCTCCAAAACTCCTCCTTTTTCTGACCATAACCCGCCATGGTTCATGGTCTCCAACAACCTCATACCGATCCGTTGGTATAGGTGTATGGAACATTCTCCACTTCCTTTTCTTTTTAAAACTCAATTATTTTCAAAACTTGCACATGGTCAAAGTAGGGTCTCTCAACTGTCCATATCCGAGGACTCGGCTATTCGAATAGTTTTACACTCTGCAGAGGTAGCACGCTTTTCCCACATCCATCCGGTAACTCATCGTGTCAGCCACGTCCCACCATACAAGGTGTATGCGAAGTCGAGACACCGATCCTAGTCTGTCCTTTGCTCATGCTAGTATAGGACCCTGCCCATATGATACTTTCCATCAACACTTAACCCAGCCCGTCGGGATCTAAGTGTGAGGACTCATAGTTTTGTCTGGCGGTGTATAGGGGACATCCTTCTATCCTCCTCCTTATCTCTCCATAGAGTTTGAGCGAGGACCCAGGTCAGGGGTAGTTCATCAAACCATCCCCTCATGCATAACGGAGTCATCTCCGTAGATGAGGTATCCCATACTAATATGAGCAAATTATATGACCAAGCCCTTTCCCATATGTGGGTAAATGTGGTCGCACAGGGTATTGGCTGATTGACGTAAGTACAAAGACACAATGTGCGTTTTATCAAAACCACCATTCTCCTTTTCTCCACTTCAACGCCGACATCTCGGCGCTTCATAGCCACACAGGGGTTTTAAAGGGGTTTTGAATAAAACAATCTTTATTTTTCCCATCCTATAATTTGGTATAAGTTATCCTATATTTCTACATAGGGTGGCAAAATAATTTCCATATACTTTTTAAAAAAAAGTTTTAGAAAAATCTTTGCCTTAGGAGTAAATCATGTTATAAAAATAGATGCATGTATTAGGGTGCAAGCTCAGAGAGTAGCTTGCCTTGCTCGGCAAAGTGATCTTGGTCTTGATCTTCAGGTTCCACGAATTCTTCTTCCTCGATAAATCCGACAACGTTCTCGTCTAATTCATAATCAAACAAATACAAACAATCACTAACCTACTCAATCAACATCACAACAATACAATCTTGAATGCTCTAAATAGCCACTGCATACATCAAGCAACACAATTTGGTTTCAATTTAATTGAATTAACCATTATTTAATTATGTCCTAATTATGGCAGAAACTAATTGAACATGTTTAATTACATATCTCAAGTTCTGTTGGTCACAAAAATACAAACTAAATTTCTACAGAAATCTACTGATGTGTAGAAGACAACACAATTGGATTTGGGTCAATTGGAGTTACCAAACTCCCTACATAATGGTTTTAATCCAGAAGCTTAATAATCAAGTTTTAGCTATTAATCAAGTTCTCTTGATCCTAAAATTAAATCCTCTTATGGGTAACTAGCCATGACTAAATGTGACCCAATAAAATTAGTCTTAACTCATTTGGCCTAACAGAGTATCAAAAACAAACAAGTTTAGATTTTAAACCTTTTGTGGTATTTTTAATACTACATTTTTATTATTTATCTAAATGAGGTGAAACCACTTGGGTTGGTTAGACAATTTCATAAGCTTTCCAGAACATTTTGATTTGATTTATTTGGAGTTATAAATCTCGAGATATTGAATTTCAAAGTTGAGTCCAGTACTGAAATTCCAGAAAACTAAATTAGAAAAGAAATGCTGTTCTGGATAATGTTGAGAATCCTGACGGGTGGGGTCCACTCGTCAGTGACTCAGCCGAAAACAGTGCGCGCGCTGGAAATGTTTAAAAGTCTGACGGGCGGGGCCCGCGGGTCAGCGACTTAAGCACGAAGCAGTACGCTGCCGTGGATCTAAGATCCAACGGCCGAGAAGCGAGCACATCGGCGACGACCTAAAACGGGCGGCGCCGTGGCTCCGGCGACTGCTACGGTGGTCGGAGGCTCACCTAGGGGGCTCGGGAGGATGCGCGGGTGATGCAGATCGACGGCGGAGGCTCGGGGAAGCTTGCTGGACGAACGGCGCTTGCTGGGGATGCTCCAATCGACGGCGGCGAGCAGCTCCTCCTCCGCGGCCGTGCTCCAACTCCGGCGAGGCTCCTGCGTCGCTCCAGGGCACGAAGCAGAGGGGAAAAGGGGGCGGGTGAGTGAGGTGGTAATGGTGAAGGGGGTACAGGCCAGAGAGGAGGGAAAGAGAGTGCAGCACGGCTCGGCCGTGGTCGTCGTCTACCTCGGGCACGGCGAGCTCGGGGATGGCCACTGGCGGCAGTGGCTTCGCGGCTACGGCTCCGCCCTCCTGGCGGTGCACGAGCGAGTGTGGAGCGAGGGAGAGGCAGTGGTGGAGTGTGGAGAAAACGGGAGCTCGGGGGGGGGGGGGGGGGGGGGGGGGGCTTTTAAGGCCGAGGTTCGGTCCATGGTGGACGGGGTGCTGGGGCGGTCCAGAGGGGGCTAGGGCTCGCCATAGGGTGCGGTGCGGTGCGGCTACGGTGTCGGGGTGCAGAGGAGCAAGGTTGGCGCGTGGAGGCGAGCTGCGCGTGCTCGAGTGGGGGACGGCCGTGGCGAGCGCTCGGGCGGCGCTCGACGTGCACGGGGCGTCGCGAGGGCTGCGGGAGCGGGCTGCTGCTGGGCGTCCTGCTGCGCTGAGAGGGAGCAGGGAGGTGAGGGAGAGAGGGGGGGCATGGCGCGGCCAGCACGGCGTCGACACCGTCGTGGCCACAGTGCCGACCATGGCGACGTACGTGCGGGCGGCTGTCCCCTGGCGTTCCTCCTCGTTCCCGGCCTTAATCCTCGGCGTCTTCGAGTGCGGTGAGGTGAAGGGAGTGAGGAAAATCAAATGGGGGCAGTGATTTGCATCAACTCGATCGAAATCACCCAAATCGATCTCGGATTTGGGTTGGTTTAGGAAGAACAGGATGGTGATCACCAGGTGTTCGATGAAATGCTTGAACCAAAAATAATTTCCAATTTTTGAATTTTATTTTCATAATTTGCTTCACACATGTTTGTCAAGATTTGTTGTGCTATTTGATTATTTATTGGACAAGTGCAACATAGCACATTTTGTGAGTTGAATAAGATAAAGAAATGAAATAGAATTTAAATTTAGGTTTTTGAAATTAATATTTGGAGAGGGAAAAGTTGTGGGAATAAAATGGGAGTGATCATATCACCACTCCACTGAATTTGATTCGAAAGAAAATGAATTTCTTACTTGGAGAAATGGTGTGACATTTGTCACATTGTTTTTATTGTTTTATCTTTTGTTTTGTTTATTTTCTTTTCTTCAAGTTTTTAATTAGAGCTAACAACCCACACATTCACAAGAAATAATTATTACAAGCAACAATATGAAATCAACACATATTAATTCATAAAAAGTTTTTGTTGGCCCACATTTTTGATATAATAATACTGATTATAATTTTGGGATGTTACAGATCCTTCCCCCCTTAAAATAAATCTCGTCCCTAGATTCGCTAGGTTTGGGCACTAAAGAGGTTTGGGAATTCGCTTCTAAGATAGTCTTCGCGTTCCCAAGTTGCTTCATCTTCAGAGTGGTTAGTCCACTGGACCTTGTAGAACTTAATCGCGCGCCTTCGGGTAAGACGAACATCTTCGTCGAGAATCCTGATGGGTCTCTCACGATAAGTCAGATCTTGATTCAGGTCGATGGAAAGGTGGTCGATGTTTTTGAAAACATTAGGCTGGTCAGGAACTTCAAGACATTTCCGGAGCAAGGAAATGTGGAAGACATCGTGATAATCTGCTAACTCTTGGGGCAACTCTAGTTGATAAGACACTTCTCCTCGACGAGCAATGATCTTAAAGGGCCCAATATACCTTGGCGCTAATTTTCCTTTGACATGGAAACGCTGCATTCCTTTAAGGGGTGTCACTCGGAGATAGACATAATCTCCGACACTAAAAGTGACATCACGACGCTTGGGATCAGCGTAACTCTTCTGACGGGATTGGGCAGTTTTAAGACGCTCACGGATAAGTTGGACTTGTTCTTCAGCCTCACGGAGAGTATCTGGTCCAAACAATTTGCCTTCTCCGGTGTCGGACCAATTCAGGGGCGTACGACACTTCCTGCCGTAAAGGGCTTCGAAAGGGGCCATTTGCAGACTAGACTGGTAACTATTGTTGTAGGAGAACTCTGCAAATGGAAGACAATCTTCCCACTTGGAACCATAGGATAGAACACACGCGCGAAGCATGTCCTCTAATATCTGGTTCACTCGCTCAGTTTGGCCTCCGGTCTGGGGATGATAAGCTGTGCTAAACGCTAACTTGGTTCCGAGGGCTTCGTGAAGGGCTATCCAGAACCTCGAGGTGAATTGCGTGCCTCTGTCAGAAACAATCTTCTTAGGCTCACCATGCAGGCTTACTATTCTGGAAATATACAGGTCTGCTAACTGATTTCCCCGATAAGTGCTATTGACGGGAATGAAATGGGCAACCTTGGTTAGTCTATCAACGATGACCCAGATTGAGTCATGACCTCGGTTGGATCTTGAAAGTCCGGTAATAAAATCCATTCCAATTTCATCCCACTTCCACTCGGGAATTTTCAGAGGTTGGAGCAATCCAGCGGGTCGCTGATGTTCAGCCTTGACTCGCTGACAGATATCACACTTGGCTACAAAAACACCAATCCCTCGCTTCATTCCGTGCCACCAAAATCTTTCACGAAGGTCTTGATACATTTTGGTTCCGCCGGGGTGGATTGAATAAGGGGTCTCGTGGGCTTCCTTCAGGATTAACTCCTTAAGTTCCGTGATATTGGGCACACAGATACGACCATTGAATCTCAACACTCCTTCAGCATTTTCGGTAAAACCGGGCGCCTTGCCGAGAGAAATCTTCTTTTTAATTCCTTCTATGCTCTCATGACCTTTTTGGGCTTCCTTGATTTGATCTATCAGGGTTGGGGCTAACTCTAAGTTGGCGAGATAACCGCGACTAACCAGCTCTAGTCCAAAATCTTTGAACTCTTTGAACAAGGCTGGCTGTTCGGCTTGGATCAAGGCATTCAGGGTGCAAGGTTTGCGACTAAGGGCATCGGCAACTACATTAGCCTTTCCGGGGTGATAATGGATCCCAATATCGTAATCTTTGATTAATTCCATCCACCTTCTCTGTCGCAGATTTAACTCCTTCTGGGTGAAGATATACTTCAAGCTCTTATGATCCGTATAGATCTCGCAACGATGTCCCGCAAGATAGGGACGCCACGTCTTCAGAGCAAGAACAACAGCGGCTAACTCCAGATCATGGGTTGGGTAGTTCTCTTCATGCGGTCGCAACTGCCGGGACAGATACGACACCACTTTGCCTTCTTGCATCAGAACGCAACCAAGTCCGAGGCGTGATGCATCGCAATACACGTCGAAACTCTTGGTGACGTCTGGCATAGTCAGGACGGGGGTTGAGGTCAGTCTCTTCTTCAATTCTTGGAAACTCTCTTCACACTTCTGAGTCCATTCAAACTTCTTGTCCTTTTTCAGCAGTTGGGTCAGGGGTTTGGCTATACTGGAGAATCCTTCAACGAACTTGCGGTAGTATCCCGCCATTCCGAGAAAGCTTCGGATTTCAGTCACACTAGTTGGGGCTTCCCAGTCCACAATGGCTTGGATCTTCTCTGGGTCAACTGAAATCCCTCCCGCAGACACTACATGTCCGAGAAATGCCACTTCACTGAGCCAAAACTCACAATTGCTAAGCTTAGCATACAACTGGTGCTCTCGGAGGGTTTCTAAAACTAGACGCAGGTGTTCAGCATGCTCTTCTTCGGTCTTGGAGTAAATAAGGATGTCATCGAGGAAAACTACCACGAACTTGTCGAGGTACTCCATGAAAATCTTGTTCATGAGATTCATGAAATAGGCTGGGGCATTGGTCAGACCAAAGGACATTACGGTGTATTCAAACAAACCGTAGCGGGTGGTGAAGGCGGTCTTGGGAATGTCTGTCTCTCGGATTTTCAACTGATGATATCCTGTCCGAAGATCTATCTTGGAAAAGACTCGGGCTCCGTTCATCTGATCGAACAGATCCTCGATCTTTGGGAGAGGATACGTGTTTTTAATGGTCACGTCGTTTAACTTGCGATAATCCACACACAGGCGTGTGGTACCGTCTCGCTTGTCCACAAAAATAATGGGTGTTCCCCAAGGTGAAGCGCTTGGGCGAATAAGTACTTTGCTGAGCATATCAGCTAACTGCTTCTTCCATTCAACCAATTCTTCCGGATTCATCCGATAAGGCCTTTGGGATATAGGGGCTGTTCCTGGGATAAGTTCAATTATGAACTCAATATCCCGGTCTGGCGGCATACCAGGCAATTCTTCAGGGAAAACATCTCGGAACAGGTGAACAACACGGATCTCATCTAGGGTGGGTCGAGCTATGCTCTCATGGCATCCTGGTTGGGGTCGACTGGTTTCAGACACATACTCCACTTCTGCTCCTTTGTCGGTGGTGAGGGATACAGCTCTTCTGGCGCAGTCCATCCGACCACGGTACTTGGCTAGCCAATTCATACCCAGTATAACATCTATACCCTGGGTTCCTAGTGAAGGGGATCGCAGGCAGAAAACAAAATTTTTCCTAACCGCGATAACCAAAAACTAGCCAAGATCTATACTATGCAGATATAGTAGTACGCAAGGGGGTTCGGTATACACACCTCTTGTAGACCGAAAAGCGGGGATTACGCTCCCGCACAAGCGTTGACGACGTAGACGCCGTAGCCGACCTCAAGGTCGCGGAGAACTTGGCGCGACGAAGAAGACGATGACGCGGCGATGTCGGTGAAACCGACGACGACCTTGAGGCCGTATGGAGGAAGCAGACCTCCAGCACCAATAGTGTGGCACCTCGCAGGGCGTTACACACATACGGTGAAGCCGACGAACTCCGGGCCCGATCCAGGGACGAGCAGCGGAAGACTGGGACCGGAAGACCAGCAGCACGGCGGCGGGCTATGGTGGAGAGAGAACTCTCATCCTCCTCGGCGCAACTCCGACAAAGGGAATCACGAGATCGAGAAGAAATCGAGAATTAATTGGATGAATTAAAAGGCCAAGGGTGCCCCTCTATATAAAGGCTCCCGGGGGGAGCCAACCTTGCCAGCCAGGCAATGTGGGACTATCCCACAGCCTGGTTCGGCCAAGGAGCAGCCGCCGGCCCTAGGTGGGCCCCTTGTGGCCCACCTAGGCCGGCTCCAACCCAATCCGAAGCCCTGGGGGGACTTTCCCCCCCTCATGGGCCTTCTTTCCACCAGAAGGCCCATTTAGGGAAATCAGCCTTTAAAAATTCGAAAATAAATATATAAAATCATATTTAAATATTAATTACACTAATTAATATCAAACATATTATATATAATTTATTCTAGCTCCGAAAACTATTTCGTCGCTGCCCGATCTCCATCGGACCTCTCCCGGGACGTTCCCGGTCTCTCTTTTCCTATTTTTCTCTTCCGGTAAAATGTCGACTCCCCTTAAGTGTGATACCCTAGCGGTTCGATTATCTCACCAGACATGATCGAGACTCCTCTCCGATCAATGACTAATTCGTGGACCGAGGATACCCAGAATTAATCCCTGCGAGATAACGAATACTTTACCTATCGAACCTGGACGTCTGAGTCTTAAACCTTTTGCCATAGCGATACTTAGCGTGTCCGAGACTCATTCATAGATATCTCCATACCTAGCTTGATCTCGTTACCAACAACACTATCTTCTACTCGTCTATGATATTATGTCAGCTGGTGACCTAGTCACATGTTTGCAAACTCATTTGACATAATCTCACCGAGTGGGCCCTAGAGTATCTATCCTGCTATGCGGACTGGCAAATCCCGCTCTTGATCCCCCGTCTCAACATACTCCTTTCCGACACCCGAGAGGGACATCTTTATTGTCACACTATATAAATATGACGTTTGATGCAATCAAAGTGTCTTCCAGGAATAGCAATAAGAGTAGATCTCACGGTCGAAGGTGTAATGACTACGTCCTACAAATATTGGGTATGTCCATCACATCGTTCTACCAACGACATGACTTCATTGTCAACTGACATAAATATCACATGATCGGGAAACCTCGATCATCAATTGCCCAATGAACTAGTCAAGTAGAGGCTACTAGGGACCTGGTTGTTTATCTACCACACGTGTATTAATGTTTCCGCTTAATACAGTTATAGCATGGTATAAAACATATAATGAACAATTGGGATATGACTAATAAACTATCTTTATTAAGTGCCTCTAGGGCATATTCCCTTCAGTCTCCCACTTGCACTAGAGTAACACTTAATCTAGTTTACAACTTGGTAAAAGCTCAACACCCATAGCATCTTGGTGCATGCTTGTCTCGTGGAAGAGGAATACAGTCAACAGATCTCACACATTGAGACCTATATGTGCTTTGCAACACTTCTATGTCATCTAGATTGACATCATCCCGTATCTTACGATGACGGTGAAATATATCCTAGTGGATGGAGTGAGACTCGAACATTCGCGTAGCATGGGACTTAAAAGTCTAAGAGATCTATTAAGGGGACCACATACGCTCGGAAAACTGCTCAGTCCAATCACACTTGCTACTTCTGAAGTTGCCATATATTTCTATACCTATGAAGATTATGCGATAGTGCATTCATATGCGACTTCGCAAACTAACCATGTCTTTCTTCAAAACAAAGGACATCTCCTATATGAGATTTCTAGTCGTATGGGTCAGTGTCATAACTTGCATCCTCGTAACCGTTTTACGGCAAGTTTGTCTATCCACTCTTACCCTTTACCAGAAAACATATCTTCAGTTCTCACAGACACTGAAGAAAATACTTAACGTTTGTTCATTGATCACACACAAGGATCACTCTAGAACCCGTTCTTCGACCAAGAACGTGGGTCACACCAAGTTGAGCTTTCAGTCTGATAGAATCTATGTCTAAGGCATAGAGGATGTCGAACATCCTTTTCTTTCATTAGCTATCACTGAAAAAGCCAAGATAAACTTAATATTATACCTAGTCATACAAGCAAGAACCTTTTTCTTCGCTTGTTCTATTCTGACACACTTCAGAATCTTAACCTAGGAAAATATTCCGACCTAATGTTATTAAGCCCCTTACGATCTATACAATTATAGATTGGATGCCTAATACTCCTAACTTCTTTCATAGAAAATTTAATCACTTAAATAATCCTTTACACTCTACTAGAGGATCTGTGTCATTCAATATATCGTTACATATAAAATCATGAATGACACCTAGCTCCCACTCAAATATGCCTTCCGCATATAAGATCAAGGAAAGCTACTTAGCTCCCACTCAAATATGCCTTCCGCATATAAGATCAAGAAAAGCTACTTAGCTCCCACTCAAATATGCCTTCCGCATATAAGATCAAGAAAAGCTACTTTGCTCCCACTCACTTCTTTGCAAATGTAGGTTTCTTCAACTATTTTGGACAACTCCAAAATCCTTTGATCACATTATCAAAGTGAAGATTCCAGCTCCGATATGCTTGCTTCAGCCCATGAATGGACAACTGAAGTTTGCATACATGTTTAGCATCCTCAGGATCACCGAACCATTTCATTGTACTAATTACAACTCTTTCTTAATCAGACCATTAAGAAACATGGTTTCCTTATCCATCTATTAATTTCTCAATTTGAAATTATAGTAATTGCTAAACGACCCGAATAGATTTAGGCTTCGCCACTTGAGACAAATCTCGTTGTGGTCAACTTTTGAATCTGTCGGAACTGTTTTACGACAAATCGATCCTTATCAGTGTCTACTCTCTCATAAAATTCCATATTCCATTAACAGCCTAGATGCCATCAAGAAGATCTCCCAAGTCATTACCTGGTAATCGTACATGGATTTTATTTCGGATCATATATGACTCATAGTCATTTCTCGGACTTAGGTCTACCATCTCTTCTTCGTAGTTCGTAGGTCCGTCATATTCCACTAATATGACCTTCATAACAAGATTGTCATACCACACAATGTGGAACACAACCTCGCACGCCTACGTTCTCAGTATGAGCTCAGAGCATCATGATCTTAATCATCAGCTTCTTTCAAGTTGAGGAGCATGACACAGGAAAAACACTTTCCGTTGCGCCACTCTGATGTCTGGAGAGGAAGTTCATTAACTTCGTCTTGCTCTACTTTCTTTCCCACTTATACCCTTGGACAAGAAACTATTTCTTTTGCAAGGCATATTCCGGCAACGATTTTGCCTATGTCGTGAGACATGTACCCAACTAACTCTTTAGGTACGGTATACTACAAAGATTAATCCATTTTAGGTTTGATCACATCAAAACACTAAATTGTTAAAACGACAATCTAGGCTAAAAGCCACGCCATCACTCATATGGTATTGTCTCCATGGATTTAAATGGTTTCCCTACTTCTAACGTGAATGTTATGTTTCTACCATACGACTCCAATGATCACAATAATTCGGTAAGAGATTTATTTACCACACACTATCTGATAGGGTGCGATTACGACGTCCTAACATACCATAACACTATGGTGTTTCATGTGACGTAATTTGTGGAACTCTTCTCACAAGTCTTCCAATGATGTGCCAACATTATAACTCAAATCTTTATTTCCTTGATCTGTATCGCAGAAATTTGATTTTCTTGTTAAGTTTATTTCCTGCTTCATTCTGAACTTGTTTGATCGAATCAAAATTTCCAGACTAACATTCCCTGAGTGGATATCCATATATCTACCTGGAATATTCATGAAGTCTATCAAATAAAGACTTCCACTACACGTTTAAAGTACTTCATTGATTCACATACACCCATATGCACGATTCTCAACAAGTTATACTCAAAACGTTCAGCGAAGTTCACGAAATAAAGGTCTTCACTACCCGTCAATTACTTCATTGATCCACATACATCTATATGCATGACTATCAATAAGTTATATGCCCGTTTTCCGAAAACGGTGTCTTAGTTATCTTGCAAGTGTCAAAAGATCAAATCTAAGGACTTGTAGATCCATCCGATATGGTGCTAATTCATTGACTATAACATTGACATGAATTAAACGGCAGTGCCACACATATGTGGTGTCTTTATTAAGTTTGTATCCTTTGGCATTAATATTATGAATGTGGGAGCTTCTACCATCTAAATTCAAATCGGCATATGATCATTACTTCATAAATATAGGACAACGAATTTGTCACTAACATATATGAACAATTGTCTCGCTAGAGGAGACACACTTATAACGATCATACTAACAGGCGATCATAAAGAATTTATTCAAATGGTAGATCTAGAGGGAGAGTGTCTATGGCCATCACAACAATTTGTCTGCCATTATCAACACGCAATGTCACCTCATCCTTCCAAGCTACTCAAGCAGTAAACCTGGTTTTCATAAAACATGACTAGTATCAAAAACTTAGTCACTACTGCGAGTACTTGCTTAGCTAAAACATTCATAACATGTATATCATATATACACCATCATCATTGATGACTTCCGGCGATCTGTTTCATCTTTCTTGATACTTCCAACGTAATCAAGAACCATGAAGGTGAACGATTCCCCTTGCATGACATAGTCTATGACAAAGCATTTGCACCTGGCAACGTCGTCTGTCATCCAGTGATCGAGCTGAGCGAGGCATCTCAATGTTCATCAAGTATGACCATATGTCATCAAGTATGACTGTCACGTGCTCCTTCAATGTGTATTCTCTTCCATCTTGGTTGAGAAGACAATCAGTCAACGTACTGATAAACTTCATCAACCCAACTTTAGGGGTACCCCGAGTTTAGCGATCATCTCATATGTTCGCGATCTAACAACTCGTACACATCGTTGGTTCTCTATGGCAGAGATCATAGCATACACTGGACTATGATGATATCATCCGCACAAAACCTGATAATCCAAATTATCTTTTGTTAGCGGAATCTCCGGGTTTATCTCCTAGCGGGTATTGTATCACAAAGAGCTAACGGTTTAAACAAGGAGTATCCTCAAGCTAAAGTATAAAACTATGAAGTTTGGACCCAACTTTTTAAGTTTCTCAATCGCAGGATTGTGCCTAATTTTCAAAGAAGGCTATTACATTGGTTAATATCTACAAAGGTTTTGCAAAACAGACTTTGTTCATTATAAAATAGGGTTCAAGTTTTAATAAAATAAAACTATCAGAACTCCCACTCAAAACGATATCCCTCAAATCGTTTTAGTGATTACACGACCCCCATCCATTGTGCAACCCCTCATCGTCAGAGCCGGCAACACAACTTCAAAGGTGGACATCGAAATGTCGATCACAACAACTCTGTGACTCATGCTCGACCTTTCGGCCTCCGTGTTCCGAGGCCATATCTGCATATGCTAGGCTCGCCACAATAACCTTCAACGAACGCGCGTGCAACATGGCTTACACCCACTGTATGCGAACGACGATATGTCTGACACCCGATCGTCACGGCCTGCCTCATAACGTAGAACTTTCTTGGTGGTGCACGTCGAAGGAAGAACACTAGTGGTATTTTGGAGGGATCATCTTATATTACTACCGCCGTGTAACCAATATATACTAATATATAATCACACAATATAAGATGCATACAAAACATCAAAATGTAATGCGATGTGACATGGTCCTTGCGCCGGTGGTCTCCTTCGCGCCAACAGTTCATAAACAATTTAATAAACCTACCTTGACCATATCACATTGCCCCTGCAAAATAAAGTTAGACGCTTCTACTTTATCTTTTGCATATTTTACGTGGCTTGGGGCTGTCGTAAATAGAACCGCTTCATACCTACGAACCTATGACCACAACAACGATCAAATAATTGCATATTTATGTATCCCTTTCGGGCCCTCCATTGAAAATGCAAAGCCAACTAAAGAGAGAGAGACAGACACCCGCCAGCCACATATACGGAACCAGCCGTATGTCAGTTGTGGAACCAGTCTCGCGTAAGCGTACGCGTAAGCGTACGCGTAAGGTCGGTCCGGGCCGCTTCATCAACTCGATGCTGCCGGCAGTGCAAGTGCACGCGAGAGGGTAGCAAATAATAAGAACGATGTCCCCGTGTAGAAACACGGGTGAAGCTAGCGCATAGCTATATCTACGCATAGATCGGCTCTGATACCACTGAAGGGGATCGCAGGCAGAAAACAAAAAATTTCCTAACCGCGATAACCAAAAACTAGCCAAGATCTATACTATGCAGATATAGTAGTACGCAAGGGAGTTCGGTATACACACCTCTTGTAGACCGAAAAGCGGGGATTACGCTCCCGCACAAGCGTTGACGACGTAGACGTCGTAGCCGACCTCAAGGTCGCGGAGAACTTGGCGCGACGAAGAAGACGATGACGCGGCGATGTCGGTGAAACCGACGACGACCTTGAGGCCGTATGGAGGAAGCAGACCTCCAGCACCAATAGTGTGGCACCTCGCAGGGCGTTACACACATACGGTGAAGCCGACGAACTCCGGGCCCGATCCAGGGACGAGCAGCGGAAGACTGGGACCGGAAGACCAGCAGCACGGCGGCGGGCTATGGTGGAGAGAGAACTCTCATCCTCCTCGGCGCAACTCCGACAAAGGGAATCACGAGATCGAGAAGAAATCGAGAATTAATTGGATGAATTAAAAGGCTAGGGGTGCCCCTCTATATAAAGGCTCCCGGGGGGAGCCAACCTTGCCAGCCAGGCAATGTGGGACTATCCCACAGCCTGGTTCGGCCAAGGAGCAGCCGCCGGCCCTAGGTGGGCCCCTTGTGGCCCACCTAGGCCGGCTCCAACCCAATCCGAAGCCCTGGGGGGACTTTCCCCCCCTCATGGGCCTTCTTTCCACCAGAAGGCCCATTTAGGGAAATCAGCCTTTAAAAATTCGAAAATAAATATATAAAATCATATTTAAATATTAATTACACTAATTAATATCAAACATATTATATATAATTTATTCTAGCTCCGAAAACTATTTCGTCGCTGCCCGATCTCCATCGGACCTCTCCCGGGACGTTCCCGGTCTCTCTTTTCCTATTTTTCTCTTCCGGTAAAATGTCGACTCCCCTTAAGTGTGATACCATAGCGGTTCGATTATCTCACCAGACATGATCGAGACTCCTCTCCGATCAATGACTAATTCGTGGACCGAGGATACCCAGAATTAATCCCTGCGAGATAACGAATACTTTACCTATCGAACCTGGACGTCTGAGTCTTAAACCTTTTGCCATAGCGATACTTAGCGTGTCCGAGACTCATTCATAGATATCTCCATACCTAGCTTGATCTCGTTACCGACAACACTATCTTCTACTCGTCTATGATATTATGTCAGCTGGTGACCTAGTCACATGTTTGCAAACTCATTTGACATAATCTCACCGAGTGGGCCCTAGAGTATCTATCCTGCTATGCGGACTGGCAAATCCCGCTCTTGATCCCCCGTCTCAACATACTCCTTTCCGACACCCGAGAGGGACATCTTTATTGTCACACTATATAAATATGACGTTTGATGCAATCAAAGTGTCTTCCAGGAATAGCAATAAGAGTAGATCTCACGGTCGAAGGTGTAATGACTACGTCCTACAAATATTGGGTATGTCCATCACATCGTTCTACCAACGACATGACTTCATTGTCAACTGACATAAATGTCACATGATCGGGAAACCTCGATCATCAATTGCCCAATGAACTAGTCAAGTAGAGGCTACTAGGGACCTGGTTGTTTATCTACCACACGTGTATTAATGTTTCCGCTTAATACAGTTATAGCATGGTATAAAACATATAATGAACAATTGGGATATGATTAATAAACTATCTTTATTAAGTGCCTCTAGGGCATATTCCCTTCACCTAGAATAATTAAGTCGACTAGAAACTTTTCTCCTTTGATCTCAAGGGAAATGTCAGGGCAAAACGACTTGGTCTCTAGGGTGGATTCTGGGATTTGGATGACCATGGGTTTGGGTAAGAGGTTTCTGACTAAACCTCCCTTAGCAACAAATTCTTGGGTAACAAAGGAATGGGTAGCACCAGAATCAAACAGAACAGTTGCAGGTACTGAGTTGACAAGGAACGTACCCAGCACAACATCTGGCGCATCCATGGCCTCTTCAGCATTGATGTGGTGCAGACGGCCCTTGGCAACAGCAACATTTCCGCGGGGTGCGGGGTTCTTGCCATTTCCATTACGGCCTTGGCCATTGTTCGGTGCCTGTGCATCGGGGCGTGGACCATTCTTCTTAGGATTGGGGCATTCTCTAGAGTAGTGACCCTTAATGCCGCAATCAAAGCAGACAACATTAGCATTGCGGTTGAAGTTGTTAGAGTTCCCTCCCGGACGGGTATTGTTATTGGGGCGGTTGAAGTTGTTTGGGCGATTAGGGAAATTGGGGCGTGGAGTTTGTGGTGGTCGATAGGCCGGCTTGTGGTTTTGTGGAAAGATGCGAGGCTTCTGGTTGCTCGAACCTTCCTGGGCACTCATTCTCCTCTTGCGACCTTCAAACATAGACTTGCGCTTGGTCTCCAGCTGGATGGCTTTGTCCACAAGTGACTCCAAATCAACAAAGTCATGGATAACCAAAGCACACTGCAACTCATCATGAAGTCCATTCATGAAACGCTCCATCTTCTTCTTCTCGGTGTCGGTGTCATCAGGAGCATACCGAGATAAGTCAGTGAACTCATCAAGATAACCGACCACATCTCTACTTCCCTGCCGCAACTTGCGGAATTCATCCTTCTTCCTCTCAATGAGTCCGCCGGGAATGTGCTTCTTGCGGAACCTCTCCTGGAACTCGGCCCAGTTGATAACATGACCAGCTTGCTGGAGAGCCTTGGTAGTTTCCCACCAAGCTCGTGCAGGTCCTGCAAGATAGTGGGTTGCATACAGCACTTTCTCAGGTTCTCCCACGGCAGGAACTTCCAGGTTGTTGTCAATGGTGCGAAGCCAATCATCGGCCTCTAATGGGTGAAGTCCCTTGGAATAGGTAGGTGGGTTGGTCTTCTGAAAATCGCTCAAAGTGGACCGCTGATTTCCTTCGCCATTGCCATTGCCATTGTTGTTGTTGTTGTTGTTGTGATGGGCGGCAGCGATCTGCTGCAGGGCAGCGAGATGAGCTTGACGCTCCGCCCGGGCAGCTTGGCGTTCCTCCATGATAAGCGCAAGAAGTTGGGCGGTGGTTGGTTCCGGTGGTGGTGGTGGTCCTCCATCCGTGTTGGAGCGACGAGTGTCCACCATCCTGAGCACACCGGGTATAAGAGGCAAGGCAAAAGGTTTCGACCAAGGGAAAAGGTCGGTTTCGCATAGTGGTTGATTAATTAAGGATTATATGGAAAATATTTTACACAGATTAACAAGACTAACACACTTATATAGCACAACCATCACATCAAAGAGTTCACCACATCAAGCTTACAACATTGCCCTTCAGCTAATGTACACAATACAGGGTTTCCAAAAGAACCACTACTTCGACTCGACTAGCGATAGGGGGTCAACCTAATCCTGCGGTAGTACTCAAGTCACTCGCCTACTGAGGTGGAACCTCAGGCTCTGCTGCGTCAGCGTCGGACTGGTAGGGTGGCTCCTCCGGGTCCTCCTCCTCGTCCTCGAGAACTGACTCGAGTGGCTCCTCCTCCTCGTCCTCTAGCTCCTCCTCGTCGTCCTCCTGCTCATAGTCCATCTCCTCCAGGTAGTCGTCATCGTCACTGAGGAAAGCGTTGTTCTCCTTACGGAGATCCTCGCCCTCCTCCTCCATCTCGTTGGTATGGTGCTCCAGATCCTCTATCATCTCGTCCTGCTCTGCCATCTTCTTGCGGAGCTTCGCTATGGTCCTCCTCAGCTGGGTCCTCTTCTTGAGAAGAGCGACCTTCTCCTCCTTCAGCTGCGCCTCACGCTCGCGACTCTCCTTGAGCGAGATGCGCTCAAAACGAGACCGAAGTCTAGCGCACATCAGATCCTCCTGGGTGCGGAAGAGCATAATCTCCATGTCCAGGATATACTCTCCGAACGTCGGGTGTAGAAGGGACCGAATAGGATGTCCATCATCGGTGCGCCTCCCGTAGAACTGGAAATGAGAGTTCACCAACTCCGCCTTGTGCTCCTCACAAAGTCGGGCTAGCATCCGCTGCAAGGCACGACACAGTCCGTCTTCCCAGTGGACGTCCATGGTGGTAAAGATGAGTGTCCTAGATCCGGGGGACTTGATGTTCCCGCGAACAGACGCCTCGACCAACCAAGACAGGTTCCCGTTGCCGAGAGTGTCCACCTGGGCTCCCTTAAACTCTGGAGCGGGGCGACCTAACAGCTTGCTCAACTCGAACAGGTCCTTCTCGAACATCAACTTGCCGTCCTTCTCAAGCTGAACGAACTCGGTGAAATGGATCGCCATCTACAATTTTTAGTCAAATTTTTAAGTTAGTGAGATGACAAGTGTATCAAAATTTTAAATGTAGTGAGGCAACAAGTGAGCAAAATTTTTTTAAGTTTAATAGAATGATGAGTGTGCCAAATTTTTAAGGATACAAGGGAAAACGTAATATTTAGTGAGATTAGAATTTTTGCATAAGAGAGAGGATTAGAGATAAGCATTTTTCGAAAATACTTCATTCCTTTATTTTATTATAGAATTTAACTTTTGTAACACCTTCCTAGCGACCATGCTAATCTAAGGTCTCCTAAAGTCGAGATGGCTCTGATACCAGCTCTGTGGGGACCCCGGACTGGCTGTCCGAAATACCCGATTATGCTTAACACAACGATCCCATGATCAGTCTGTCGTTGCACATAATCCGAACTGAATATCAAAGTTTACATCCATTACAATACCGCATTAAAGTCTTACATAAACGGTCATTTAGACCAAGTCTTACATAGGTGCCTTCATGGGCCAAACCAAAATAATCAGCGGAAACTAAGGCGTAGTAGACATCATATCCTAACAATGACCCGACAGGCAGTCGACTTATGAAGATCCCTAGTTTGCATAGAAGTCGCCATACTCCTCCTTGGCGAAGTGCTCCTCCATGTCTGGCTACGACAATCGCCAGGGACGAAACCATTATGAGTACATTTGATTGTACTCGCAAACTACTCCAACATGAGTATGCACTAATCTCATTTTAATTTCATACTTTTATTTCTTTAAAACATCTCTATATCTTTGTTGAAGAAGGTAAGAAGAATTTTATAACTACTCTTAATATAATGTCCCATTTTATTAGTTTCTCCAAAACTCCTCCTTTTTCTGACCATAACCCGCCATGGTTCATGGTCTCCAACAACCTCATACCGATCCGTTGGTATAGGTGTATGGAACATTCTCCACTTCCTTTTCTTTTTAAAACTCAATTATTTTCAAAACTTGCACATGGTCAAAGTAGGGTCTCTCAACTGTCCATATCCGAGGACTCGGCTATTCGAATAGTTTTACACTCTGCAGAGGTAGCACGCTTTTCCCACATCCATCCGGTAACTCATCGTGTCAGCCACGTCCCGCCATACAAGGTGTATGCGAAGTCGAGACACCGATCCTAGTATGTCCTTTGCTCATGCTAGTATAGGACCCTGCCCATATGATACTTTCCATCAACACTTAACCCAGCCCGTCGGGATCTAAGTGTGAGGACTCATAGTTTTGTCTGGCGGTGTATAGGGGACATCCTTCTATCCTCCTCCTTATCTCTCCATAGAGTTTGAGCGAGGACCCAGGTCAGGGGTAGTTCATCAAACCATCCCCTCATGCATAACGGAGTCATCTCCGTAGATGAGGTATCCCATACTAATATGAGCAAATTATATGACCAAGCCCTTTCCCATATGTGGGTAAATGTGGTCGCACAGGGTATTGGCTGATTGACGTAAGTACAAAGACACAATGTGCGTTTTATCAAAACCACCAGTCTCCTTTTCTCCACTTCAACGCCGACATCTCGGCGCTTCATAGCCACACAGGGGTTTTAAAGGGGTTTTGAATAGAACAATCTTTATTTTGTCCCATCCTATAATTTGGTATAAGTTATCCTATATTTCTACATAGGGTGGCAAAATAATTTCCATATACTTTTTAAAAAAAAGTTTTAGAAAAATCTTTGCCTTAGGAGTAAATCATGTTATAAAAATAGATGCATGTATTAGAGTGCAAGCTCAGAGAGTAGCTTGCCTTGCTCGGCAAAGTGATCTTGGTCTTGATCTTCAGGTTCCACGAATTCTTCTTCCTCGATAAATCCGACAACGTTCTCGTCTAATTCATAATCAAGCAAATACAAACAATCACTAACCTACTCAATCAACATCACAACAATACAATCTTGAATGCTCTAAATAGCCACTGCATACATCAAGCAACACAATTTGGTTTCAATTTAATTGAATTAACCATTATTTAATTATGTCCTAATTATGGCAGAAACTAATTGAACATGTTTAATTACATATCTCAAGTTCTGTTGGTCACAAAAATACAACCTAAATTTCTACAGAAAGCTACTGATGTGTAGAAGACAACACAATTGGATTTGGGTCAATTGGAGTTACCAAACTCCCTACATAATGGTTTTAATCCAGAAGCTTAATAATCAAGTTTTAGCTATTAATCAAGTTCTGTTGATCCTAAAATTAAATCCTCTTATGGGTAACTAGCCATGACTAAATGTGACCCAATAAAATTAGTCTTAACTCATTTGGCCTAACAGAGTATCAGAAACAAACAAGTTTAGATTTTAAACCTTTTGTGGTATTTTTAATACTACATTTTTATTATTTATCTAAATTAGGTGAAACCACTTGGGTTGGTTAGACAATTTCATAAGCTTTCCAGAACATTTTGATTTGATTTATTTGGAGTTATAAATCTCGAGATATTGAATTTCAAAGTTGAGTCCAGTACTGAAATTCCAGAAAACTAAATTAGAAAAGAAATGCTGTTCTGGATAATGTTGAGAATCCTGACGGGTGGGGTCCACTCGTCAGTGACTCAGCCGAAAACAGTGCGCGCGCTGGAAATGTTTAAAAGTCTGACGGGCGGGGCCCGCGGGTCAGCGACTTAAGCACGAAGCGGTACGCTGCCGTGGATCTAAGATCCAACGGCCGAGAAGCGAGCACATCGGCGACAACCTAAAACGGGCGGCGCCGTGGCTCCGGCGACTGCTACGGTGGTCGGAGGCTCACCTAGGGGGCTCGGGAGGATGCGCGGGTGATGCAGATTGACGGCGGAGGCTCTGGGAAGCTTGCTGGACGAACGGCGCTTGCTGGGGATGCTCCAATCGACGGCGGCGAGCAGCTCCTCCTCCGCGGCCGTGCTCCAACTCCGGCGAGGCTCCTGCGTCACTCCAGGGCACGAAGCAGAGGGGAAAAGGAGGCGGGTGAGTGAGGTGGTAATGGTGAAGGGGGTACAGGCCAGAGAGGAGGGAAAGAGAGTGCAGCACGGCTCGGCCGTGGTCGTCGTCTACCTCGGGCACGGCGAGCTCGGGGATGGCCACTGGCGGTAGTGGCTTCGCGGCTACGGCTCCGCCCTCCTGGCGGTGCACGAGCGAGTGTGGAGCGAGGGAGAGGCAGTGGTGGAGTGTGGAGAAAACTGGAGCTCGGGGGGGGGGGGGGTTTAAGGCCGAGGTTCGGTCCATGGTGGACGGGGTGTTGGGGCGGTCCAGAGGGGGCTAGGGCTCGCCATAGGGTGCGGTGCGGTGTGGCTACGGTGTCGGGGTGCAGAGGAGCAAGGTTGGCGCGTGGAGGCGAGCTGCGCGTGCTCGAGTGGGGGACGGCCGTGGCGAGCGCTCGGGCGGCGCTCGACGTGCACGGCGCGTCGCGAGGGCTGCGGGAGCGGGCTGCTGCTGGGCGTCCTGCTGCGCTGAGAGGGAGCAGGGAGGTGAGGGAGAGAGGGGGGGCATGGCGCGGCCAGCACGGCGTCGACACCGTCGTGGCCACAGTGCCGACCATGGCGACGTGCGTGCGGGCTGCTGTCCCCTGGCGTTCCTCCTCGCTCCCGGCCCTAATCCTCGGCGTCTTCGAGTGCGGTGAGGTGAAGGGAGTGAGGAAAATCAAATGGGGGCAGTGATTTGGGTTGGTTTAGGAAGAACAGGGTGGTGATCACCAGGTGTTCGATGAAATGCTTGAACCAAAAATAATTTCCAATTTTTGAATTTTATTTTCATAATTTGCTTCACACATGTTTGTCAAGATTTGTTGTGCTATTTGATTATTTATTGGACAAGTGCAACATAGCACATTTTGTGATTTGAATAAGATAAAGAAATGAAATAGAATTTAAATTCAGGTTTTTGAAATTAATATTTGGAGAGGGAAAAGTTGTGGGAATAAAATGGGAGTGATCATATCACCACTCCACTGAATTTGGTTTGAAAGAAAATGAATTTCTTACTTGGAGAAATGGTGTGACATTTGTCACATTGTTTTTATTGTTTTATCTTTTGTTTTGTTCATTTTCTTTTCTTCAAGTTTTTAATTAGAGCTAACAACCCACACATTCACAAGAAATAATTATTACAAGCAACAATATGAAATCAACACATATTAATTCATAAAAAGTTTTTGTTGGGCACATTTTTGATATAATAATACTGATTATAATTTTGGGATGTTACAGGTGTAGAGCTGCAGGAACTCGATGGGGTTGCTTGACCCGTCGTAGCCCTTGGGAAGGGCAGGCCTGAACTTCTGTGGCCAGACCACGCGGCGCAGAGCGCGGGTGAAGGCCATGCGGCCGGTGGCGTACGTGGCGGTTCCGCACTGGAGAGCCCTGCGGTTCTGCTGCCCCGCCTGGCCGATTTCCTCGACGAGGCGGTTCTGGAGATCCCTCTGGCGCTCCATCCCCACCCGCGCGTCAGGCGCGGTGCGCTGCACGATTTGGCAGTCGCGCGGCGAGGACGCATGAGAGGCAGCCCTCTGCGCCGCAACCGGAGGTGGTCCCGGTGGTGGCGGAGGCGCACCCGGCGCGTCCGTCCCTGCGCGGCCAGAGTGGTGAACCAGCGAGCGCGACGGAGCGGGGCGCGTCGTCGCGATGTCGACGAGGTGGTGGAGGCGGTCGAGCCAGTGGTCGTGGGCCTCCGGATTGGGCCGGTAGCGGAGAAGCTCCTGAGCCATGAGCAGCGCAGTGTGTGGACTGGGATCTGGACGTCCCTGAGAGGACGCGCTTTGGCGCCGAGACGGATGCGAGGACTCAGCGTCCTCGTGGTGCTCGGGGTAGACGTCCTCGTCGTCACGGCGGTCGCCGTCGCGGCGATCCTCGCTCTTAGGCTCCTCCACGTGCGGGCCGGTGTTGGCGCGCTCCGCCGTGCGGCTCCCGCGAGGACGGCCGCGGCGGCCGCGAGTGGTGGCGGCGCCGGGCTCAGTATCAGCCCTGTCAGCTGTGCGCCTGTTGGCGCGTGTCGTGCGAGTGTCCATCAAGGCGCGGAGGCTGGTCGAAGGTTGAAGACGCGCCTCAGCCCCCTACCTGGCGCGCCAAATGTCGGAGAGTGACTCCCACGATACGGGGGTGGTCACACTCTGAAGAGTTGTTCGATGGGGGGCTGAACGCGTTGGTCGAACAACCCTCAACCAACATGGCGACGGTGCTCGTCGAGCCTGAGGAGGGACATCACGACAGAGACAGACACCAGCCCGTACCCAGGTTCACGGCCCTCGGAAGGAGGTAACACCGCTACTCCTGCTTGTCTGTATTGCGCTGCAGAGGGTACAGTACAATGAGCTTGCCGAGGGCTCTCTTATGGCAGTGTGGAGCTCAAGGAGCGAACACTAAGGTCTTCTTCCTCCTCGAGTGTGTTCGGCTAGGCTACGCTATGGTAGAGTGCCAAAGGTCTGATCGATGCGAATCGGGGATCCGGGCGTCCGGGACTCGATCGATCCTCTGCTACGGAGGTGCTCCCTCTCCTTTTATAGGCGCCCCGGGCCTCATCCCTGCGTCCTGCGCGGTGGAAGGGTTCCCACATGGTGACGAAATGGAGTGGCGGGGTGCACCGCAGCTGGGTTGTCCATGGACTCGGTCTGTTGGGGGGATCGTAACCCGGTAGGCCCACCGACAGAGAAGACCCGCCGGCCTTGGGGAGAACCTGGGCAGGGTTAAGCAAGAATGTGTGGGCCGGGATTCATGAGAGCCGGTACGCTGCGCGAGTCTTGGCCCGCACGTCAAGAGGAGTCGGGCTAGAGACCAAGTACAAGACGGAGTCCTGATAAAGGAGGCGAAGACCTAGAGGATTTAGAGTCCGGGTACGATTGTAACCCGGATCACGCCTGTATGTCTAGTGAGACCCACCGCCTATATAAGGGGGTCTCCTGGTCCTTAGGAGGATAAGCTTTACCAGATCGCCAGTACCACCATTGTAATCTCGAGACCCGGAAGCTAAGGCGCCGAGTCCTCGAAACCCATATCAATAAAGCAGTAGCAGGAAGTAGGTCTTTACCTCGAGACGAGGGGCCGAACCTGGGTAAATCCTTGTTTCCCCACGCCGTGCTAGACAAGCTCCCGATGTCAGAAGTCGCTATGTCCCCATACTCAAGTTTCCACCCGGAAACATCTGTCGTGACAATCCCACGACAGTTGGCGCCCACCGTGGGGCCAGCGGCCAGGAACATCATGATTTATGGAGAAGCGCGGCGCGGTATGGAAAACCTAGCTATCGGCCAGATCCACACGCTTCCAGGAGGGGAGCGGATCGTGGACGACTTTGGTTGGAAGGAAGAAGCAGATCAGCTGGAAACCGGATCTATGATCGCCTTCAGACAGATCAACGTCTTCGTCGGCGTGATCCGGACCACAGGAGCCGGCTCAGATCAGTATGAGTCGGAGTACGGGTCAGAGTCCGGGTCAGCCACCATAGCTCAGTCGGATGGGGAAGAATCTGTTGGATCGCCCGAGTGCGAAGTTTTGACTATCGAGGAAGAGGCGGGAATTCAAGCACTACAGGATTCCGTCGGGATACCAACAAACGTGTCCGATCTGGATACAGATACCGAGTCAATTCTGCCGCTGTTTGAAGATCGGTGGGGATTTGGGCTCGAAGAAGAAGATCACCCGGCACCCCCGGGACCCGCACGACACATGACGGTCCACGTGGTAACGGCGGCTCAGCAAACTGATGGGGTGGAAGCATCCGTAAGTAGTGAAACAAGTGCAGAAAGAACCGCCAGACGGGATCGAGAAATTTGGGATCAGAGCAACCTCGGCATGCCACCAGCGGTGTACCCTCCACCACACCCCAACACCGGACCCGTTTTACCAACTTTTGGCGCGGGAGTACAGACACACACGCCAGCACCCGGGACAGCGTTCACAAACCCGATCCTGACCGCGGTGAACGATCAGGCGAGAGCCGGTGCATCGGGAATCCCGGCTCAGAACCCGGGAGAAGTAACAAACACCAGTTCAGCTATACAGAGGGAGTTGGAAGATTTAAGGCGAGCCATGGTTAGGGCGAACCAAGAGCGCGCGGATGAAGCCCGGCGCGTAGCGGAGAAGGAACGATCTTTGGCCCAGCAGGAGCAGAGGCTACAAGACGAAAGAAACGCCCTCCAGAGGAGAAGGGACGAGTTAACTGCGGTGCAGAGCAGAAGGCGCGGAAGCCGGCTACCCCTGCCGACTGGAGTCAACACCATAGTGCCTCATGTCTTGCAATATCAGACGACGCCAGCCAATGCGCCCATAGCAGCGGTTAATCCGGTGATGGGAGCCGGCGCACCACAGGCCGAGTTACGAGGAGCAGGAAGTCCAGCGGGAGGAGCCGGAGTCGGGGAAGCAGCCACGGAACAACTACCTCCGCCACCTCCCAGGTTCACTACTCCCTCGGGTCATTATAATAATCCGGTTGATAACGTTTTTGCAGCTGCACACGCGCTACAGCAGATCCCGTTCGACAATTCGCCAGCCGGTATTGAGGCACGGAGAGCCGTGGACTTGCTGCGTACTGCTGTGGTCCAACAGAACAATAATCCGCGCGGGTCACAAGCATTCAACTCAGAACCACAAAGGAGTCGTACCAGAAGCCGGCACGGAGAACCACAAGCAGCAAGATCTATCCAGAACCGGCTCGGACCAGTAAGCCAGCGAGGCCAACAACAAAATCAGCAAGTAATCCAGCCGCCACAGCCGGCCGTGTCCGCGGCTCAGTCAGTAGTCAATAGTTCAAGAGCAAGACGTGCAGCTGCGGCGGCAGCACCACCGGCAGCGGGAGCCGGAGCAGCTGGAGCACCAGGAGTCAGAATAGTGACTCCCGCAGCACCTTCTCCTCCGCCGGGTTACACAGGGGGCTCAACTTCAAACTTGACGGGACCAAAGTGTTTGTCAGATGCCATCAGGGCAGAGCCGTTTCCAGAAAAATTCAAAGAGCCGACCAAAGTGTGCAATTATGAGCCGAACATGAATCCAGAAACATGGTTGAGCAGTTATGGCATGGCCATGGACATGAAGAACGCTTCACCGAATCTGTGTGCACGCTACATGTATCTTATGTTAGCAGAAGGAGCACCTAAAATTTGGCTAGACCGACTCCCGCCACGCAGTATCAACTCTTGGGAGGAACTGAAGGCGGCGTTCATCAAGAACTTCGCCGGAACTTGCAAGAAACAGTACACTGAGGCCGACCTGGATCGATGTGTCATGAGGAAAACCGAGTCAGCCAGACAATGGATGGGCCGGGTTACGGAAATCTTGCAGTCATCCCTCAACATCTCGGCACACACAGCTATATCGTACATGGAGAAAAACTGCGGCTTTGAGCCATTGACCCACAAGCTTGGACGTATGAGGGAAGACCCGGCCTGCAACAACATCTCAATAGGGGAAGTGGTGACAACAGCGAATAAATATGCAGCCACGGATAAGAAGCCGGGTGAAACAGAGGAACAACAGAGGAACAACCGGATCAGCGGAGGCCGTAACCCAAACACAAACCCGAATCAGAACGGAAATAACAAGCGTCCCTATGAGAGCGGAAATTCAGAGTTTGTAGGCACAACCCAGACGACGGGTTACAGGGGACCTAGACCCGGAGGTAACTTTAGGGGAGGACCTCCGAGAAGCTCGAACTTCAGCGAGATGTACAGCATGCCGTGTCCAAAACACAGCAAGAACGGGAGACCATCCAATCACTCGCTAGCTCAGTGCGCGGACATCAGAGCCTGGATGAGACATGAGCAGGAAGGCCAGAGGAGTCAGGGGAACTTCGGAGGAAACAGCGGTTTCAATGGAAACAACGGCAACTCGATGGGACCCGAACAGGGGGCTGGGTCAAACGGACCGCCAAACAATAATGCCGGGTCCAGTCAACAACAGAATCAAGTCACAACTGGGTATCAGCAGAACCCGAAAGAACTTCATAGTCAAGGACAGTATCACGTCTTCACCACCAGTACGTCTAGGAGAGACAGGAAATTAAAAGCAAGAGCCGTCAATGCAGTGGCATCAGCCGTTCCAAGATTCTTGAAGTGGTCGGAGCAAACTATAACTTGGAGTAGAGAGGATCACCCTCCAGCAGTAGAACATCCGGGTCTCCTGGCTCTCGTCGTGGCACCACAAGTGGACGGGTTCTCCCTGAATAAAGTCCTGATGGACGGAGGCAGCAGCATCAATATCTTATACCTCGATACTTTCAGAAGGATGGGTTTGACCCAAGACCGCCTTACCCCTACATCTACAATCTTCCACGGCATAGTCCCAGGGAAGTCGGCACATCCAATTGGCCAGATCAGCCTTGAGGTGGCGTTCGGTGTGAGCAAAGAGCAATTCAGGTCAGAGTTCCTGACATTTGAGGTTGTTGATTTAAAAAGTCCGTATCACGCTCTATTCGGGAGGCCGGCTTACGCCAAATTCATGGCGCGGCCTTGTTATGTATACCTCAAGCTCAAGATGCCAGGACCCCAGGGAATAATCACAGTAGAGGGAAGCAAAACCATGGCTGCAGAGTGTGACAACGGGGATGCCATCATGGCAGAGCAGGCTTGCTCAGAGGAGGAGCTCAAGTTCTACAAGTCTCAGGTAGACCCGACAGATAAGCGTGTGCTGGAAAAGCCGGCTCATGAGGAAGAGAAGAAAAAATTCAAGTCAGCTCAAGATACAAAGATGGTTGATTTCGAAGAAGGGGACTCCTCCAGGCAATTCTCGGTGGGGACTCACTTGGACCCGAAATAGGAAAGCGAGCTCATCAAGTTCATCCGTGAGAATCGGGACATCTTCGCATGGTCTCCTTCAGACATGCCGGGTGTCCCGAGTGAACTTGCTGAGCACAGCTTACATGTTGATCCAAAGGCAAAGCCGGTAAAACAAGGACTACGTCGTCTCAACGCAGAGAGGAAAAAGATCGTCGGAGAAGAGGTAGCTCGTTTGCTTGCAGCCGGGTTTATCATGGAAGTCTACCATCCCAAGTGGCTGGCTAACCCGGTCCTAGTTCTGAAGAAAAACGGAGAGTGGCGCATGTGCATTGACTACACCAGCTTGAACAAGGTCTGCCCGAAAGACCCCTTTGCATTGCCGCG
This sequence comes from Poa annua, assembly GCA_026929855.1. NCBI lineage: Eukaryota > Viridiplantae > Streptophyta > Magnoliopsida > Poales > Poaceae > Poa > Poa annua. The sequence goes on from CM049434.1 coordinate 63,860,328, forward strand.
TATAGATCAGATCATTGATGCCACAGCCGGTAGCGAGTTGTTATGTTTCTTGGATGCATACTCCGGGTATCATCAGATCAAGCTCAATGTTGACGACCAGGAGAAGACGTCGTTCATCACCCCTTTCGGTGCTTTCTGTTACAAAAACATGACCTTTGGCCTCAAGAATGCAGGTGCCACCTACCAAAGGTGCATCCAGAATTGTTTCCAGAACCAAATCGGTCGCAACGTGCATGCCTACGTCGATGATGTCGTGATCAAGTCACAGAAAGCCGGGTCACTCCTGGATGACTTAAAGGAGACCTTTGACAACCTGCGCAAATATCAGATGAAGTTGAACCCGACCAAGTGCGTGTTCGGAGTTCCGGCTGGCATGTTGCTGGGTTTCATAGTCTCAGAGAGAGGGATAGAAGCTAACCCGGCTAAAATTAAGGCCATCATGAACCTTAAGAAGCCGGAGTGTGTTAATGATGTCCAGAAACTAACAGGGTGTGTCACAGCCCTGAGCCGGTTCATTGCAAGGATGGGGGAGAAAGCTCTTCCACTATACAAGCTGTTGAAGAAGTCAGATAAGTTTGTCTGGGGCCAGGAGGCAGATGACGCCTTTGAAGACCTAAAGAAGACATTGTCCACAGCTCCAGTGTTAGCGGCCCCCACGAGCAAGGAGCCGATGTTGTTGTACGTTTCCGCAAATTCCAGAGCCGTCAGCGCTGTGGTCGTAGTGGAGCGCAAGGAAGAAGGAAAGGAGTACCCAATTCAAAGACCGGTCTACTATGTTAGTGAAGCTCTCACAGAGTCCAAGCAGAGGTACCCGCAATGGCAGAAGTTGGTATACGGCGTGTTTATGGCAAGCCGGAAGATGCCACACTATTTTCAGGAACACCCAATCACTGTGGTGAGTTCCGCTCCCTTGGCGGAAATCATCGGAAACAGAGAAGCTACAGGCAGGATCGCAAAGTGGGCCATCGAGATGGGGCCTTATCATATCAACTACGAGCCAAGAACAGCAATCAAGTCACAGGCCTTGGTGGATTTCGTCAATGATTGGACAGAGTTTGACCCCTTACCTCCGCCTCCAAGCGCCAAGCATTGGATTATGCACTTCGACGGGTCAAAGCAGTTTGAAGGCTCGGGAGCCGGCGTTGTACTAACTTCGCCAAAAGGAGACAAGTTGAGTTACGTCCTGCAGATACATTTCGAACCATGCACCAATAACGTGGCAGAGTATGAGGCCTTGTTACACGGTCTGAAAGTCGCTAGAGAGATGAACATCAAAAGAATCATGTGCTATGGAGACTCGGACCTTGTGGCTCAGCAAGTTTTAGGAACCTGGGATAGAAAAGACGCCAACATGGCGGCTTACAGGCGAGAAGTAGATCGTATTGCCGGCTTCTTCTCCGGCTACCAAGTTGACCATATCGACAGACGAAAGAATGAGGCGACCGACGCCCTATCAAGACTCGGTTCTAGCAGAGAGCCGGTACCTCCAAACGTGTTCCTCGCCGAGTTACATCATCCCTCGGTCAAGCTGCCAACAGAAGAAGAGTTGGCAAACCCTGATGACCCGGAATCACAGCTAGTCGCAGCCGTACATCAAACACCGTCCTGGACTGAGCCGTATATAGCTTACCTGCAGAGGGAAGAATTACCTCAAGACGAAGTACTAGCACGACAGATTGTGCGCCGGGCTAAGGGCTACGTTATCATCAATGGCGAGTTACACAAAAGGAGCACGTCCGGGGTATTCTTACGATGTGTCTCACCAGAGGAAGGCCGGAAAATCCTTCAGGAAATTCACGCAGGGGACTGCGGACATCACGCGTCCACAAGATCGATGGTTGCTAAAGCGTTCAGGCATGGATTCTTTTGGCTGACGGCCCTGGCTGACGCAGAAAATATAGCCCGGGTTTGCGATGGATGCCAGTGATACGCAAGGCAGATTCATATTCCGGCTCAAGACCTGAAGACCATCCCAATAACATGGCCCTTTCCAGTTTGGGGCATGGACATGGTGGGACCTTTCCAGACTTCACCCAACAAAAAGACTCACCTACTGGTCGCAGTGGACAAATTCACAAAGTGGGTAGAGGTGCAAGCCGTCAACAGTTGCACAGCAGCAACAGCCGTCAAGTTCCTAAAGAAAATCATATATCATTTTGGGTATCCTCACAGCATCATCACTGATAATGGGACAAATTTTTCACTTGGAGAGATGCAGATATTTTGCAAGGAGAACGGCATCCGGCTCGACCTTGCTTCAGTTTCACACCCTCAGTCAAACGGCCAAGTGGAGAGGACAAACCAAGAGCTGCTAAGAGGCATCAAGCCAAGACTCCGGGTCCCGTTAATCAGAGCCGCCGGGTGCTGGGAAGAGGAGCTCCCATCAGTCGTCTGGAGCATAAACACAACCCCAAATAGATCAACAGACTTTACTCCTTTCTTCATGGTTTATGGGGCAGAAGCCGTGTTACCCAGCGACATTATCCATGATTCTCCGAGAGTGGCAAATTATGTTGAAACTGGGAACGAGCAAGCCCAGCAAAATTCAGTTGATATGCTGGAGGAGGCAAGAGAGCTGGCCTTGGAAAGATCAGCCATATATCAGCAAGACCTGAGGCGTTATCACAGCCGCCGGGTTAAATCAAGAACTTTTCAGGAAGGCGACCTGGTCCTAAGGCTAGCCCAGAACAAGACCGGCTTCCACAAGCTAACTCCCCCATGGGAAGGCCCTTTCGTGGTAAGCCGGAACTTGCACAACGGGTCTTATTACTTGGTGGATGCTAGAGAACAAGCTACAAGGACAGGAAACAATACAGACCATACAAGGAACCCGTTGACAGAGAACGACAGGCCTTGGAATATAGCAGAACTTCGACCATACTACACTTAGGTTTTGTGAGCCCCCAGATGAGACGGGCTCCACCTTTTTGTATCTCTTTCGTTTAAACGCAGCAGGTTTCAGACGCGCTCTTTTCCTTACCAGGGTACCTAAGGGGACTGGAAGGTTTTTAATGAGGCGGCTTGCTAGCTATGTACATATTATATGATCAATAAAGTGAGGAAGGCACCTCTAAGAAGAAAAGAGTATTGTGTTTTCAGTTCCTTATTCTTTATATGATCAGGGTCTTGGGGGCTTACTAACTAAGAAAGTTGTAAGTTGTAAACTCATAACCCGGCAAAGAAGCCACAATTATTCTTGGTTCCTTGCCTGCTAGTTTGATGGTATTCTCATACATGACCAGATGCTAAAACTCCGGCTTTCAATCTGACTATGAGGCCCATGGGGACTTAGCAGACCCTGGTTGCTCCGGGTTTTCAGACACAGAAGTCACGAGAAACCCGGCTATGCAGAGAGCTAAAGAAACCAAAAGGGTAAAAGAAACCAAGGAAGTAAGACATTTATAGAGACATGTTATATTACAGCAGCGGCGCACGAAGGCGCATCAAAAGGTATAGCAAGTATTTCGATCTAACCTATTACAGGCCATGAAGCACAATATAAAGTTACAAGAATTTAAGTCAGGTCGAAAGTCTATAAGCCGGTACATAAGTCGGCTTTCGGAACATCTGGGCGGTCTATTGGTGCGGAGGAGCCGACGCAGATCCTTGCCCAGGGTCCCTCGTATCCTTTGTAATTCCGCCTTGTGGCCTCTGCAAAACGACCGAAGACAAGGCTTCAAAGCCGTCAAGATCGGAGGGACGAGAGGGAGCTGGAATGTCGGGAGTTGAGCTTGAGGGGTTCGCACTTGTTGTGAAGGGCGTGAAGAGTTGCGGCGCCTCTTCTACCGGCTTCCATAAGTTGATCGGCTCCGGCGGGACCTCCTTGATGGCATGGTTGTCTTCGTCATAAGCAGCTTGGAACTCGTTTAGTGCCAACCCATTGGTAATCTGACAAGCCGGACGCCGAACGGATTTCACGAGCTTCCCATATATCTTTGAGGTCTCAGTGCCATCAGGCTGGAATTCAGGGAAGCCCTTTGTGAGCTTGGCCGGGTCAAGGTTGGGGTAGTATGCCTTCGCCAATGCAAGTGTACGGATAGCACCCTTGCGACAGGCAGACGCCTTCCATCGCTCCATCAGCATAGGTACCACAGAGGTGGCGGCGAGAAAATCCGGAAGACCCGGAGGACATTCCCCAGAAGAAGTAGATGCCTTGATCATCTCGGCGCAGCCGAAGTAGAGTCGGCGGGTGACGCCATACATGGCCTGAATTTTCTCAAGTGTTCCCTTTATGGTCACCCCCTGAGCCGGACCTAGCAGGGAACAAACGGAGGATAAGGAAACCTACGATGACAAAGCAATACAAGAAAGAAAAGGTAAGAAGAAGACTCACCGAAGACAGCAACGGCCAAGTTATGAACGAGCTTCTTTATTTTCTCCAGCTCGGAGACTGCTCTTTGCAGTTCAAGAGCCTTCACCTGTATGGCGAGCTCTTGTTCGTGCACCTTCTTCCGCAAAGCCTCATTGTCAGTTTGAAGCCGTTTTAGGGCTTCTTCTTGAAGCTTCAGCTGTTCCTCAGCCTTCTCACGAAGGCCGGCTTGGCGCGCAAGTTCATGGCGTGTTTCGCTGTTGCTCTCGGCGGTGGCTTTCGAAAACTCCTGCAGAGGAAACATATATTTATCAAGACAGACAAAAATATCAGGAAGCAGTTTATAAAGCAATGATGGTATCTCAAAAGAAGACCCGGAGCGCAGCAAGCTACTGCTCCGACTCTTGGGGACTACTTATTGCAAAAGTTCATTAGTAAGAAAGACCCGGAGCGCAGCAAGCTACTGCTCCGACTCTTGGGGACTACTTATTGCAAAAGTTCAATAGTAAGAAAGACCCGGAGCGCAGCAAGCTACTGCTCCGACTCCTGGGGACTACTTCAAAGAAACATTTCTATTGAGACAGGTTCCCTATCATGCAAGTACTAAGCATTTACCTAAGTAAAGTCTAAGCACTTGGGGACTACTAGAGGGAACATACCTGGTAGCGGAAGTGCAGATAGTTGCGTAGCTGAGATTCCTCCTTTCGCACCCTGGAGAGTCGCTTATGGATTCTCTCAAAAAGTTCTGGAAACTCCAAGGTGCTGTAAGGAGTTTCATCTTCAGAGTCCGAGTCTGCGGTTTCCTTGACCTGTTCCTTGCCTGCGGCACGGGTAGCGGGCCCTTCCTTAGCCTTAAGTTCCGGCTCAAGGACCTTCGCCACGGAAGTTGAAGGCGCGGCGGGGTCTTGAAAGCCGGTGCCCGTTACAGCGACATCCGGTTCTTCCGGAATGACAGGAAGATCGGACTTTGGAGGGGAAGAAGAGTCTGGAACAGGGAGAGTCGGGTCAGACGGCTTCTCGGTTTGAGTCTCTTCAACCTCAGGCTCAGCTGGAGGGGTTGTGATAGCGTCAGGGGTTTCCTCATCACTAAGGATGGCTTGGGCTCTGGGAAAGTATAAAGACATGTGAGGAACAGTAAGTGGGCTAAAGCAAAGATACGGTGTAAAGTAAAAATAGGACTTACCCCTTGTTGATGACAAAGTCGGAGGGGAGAGCCTCTGAACCGGAACCTGAAGAGCAGGACATAGACCGGGATTCAGAAACCCGGAGGCAGCCCGCCAAAGGGTAACGTGCATCGGGGGAAGTCTGATGAGCGTTCCTCCCGCGGGGAGAAGGATTGTTTGGGATACCTGAGGAGAGCTCGTCGGAAGATGCGGACGAGCGAGTCCTTCGACGTTTAGGCGTCACCTCTTCCTTGTCCTGCGCAGACGGACAAGTTTGAGAGCCGGAAGCAGCTTCTAGAGCGATGAAACGAGAGCGTGGTATCAATTGTACCGCGTTACGGGCCCGCTTTGCTCCAGCCGGTGGAGAAGGGGGTGTCGGAGCCTTGGTGGAGTCTTGTTCACCTTGACCTGGAATGTGGGGAGTATGAGAAGAAGTGTCGTCTTCAAGATCGGCTTCTATGAGTTTTTTCCAAAGCCGGTCCATGGAGTCAAGCTCACCTTCGCCTTCTTCCTCTTCTTCTGAATTTTGTTCCGACTCGTCTTCTTGGTCGGAGGAGACGGGTGTTTCATCGGCGGCGTTCCACCAGTCTTCAGTGGCCTGAGGAAGGAACAGAGGAGTTCATGATGGGTTATTGAAATACAGAAGGGATAAAAAGAAAGAAGTATAGGAGCTAGAGGGGAGCAAGCTAAGTACCTTTGGAGCCGGGTTCTCGGAACTGAAGGGGAGGAGCCCGTCCAGAGTTATCGTAGCGATAGACTCGGACAAAAGTTTCTTAGAAGTTCGGATGACTTCTTCATCGTCCGGCTCTTCAAAGGTGAACCGGAGACAATCAGAGGGAATGTTGGTGTAGTCGCAAATAAGCTTGGGTCGGATAGATAGTGGTTTTATACACCACCCGACCCAGCATTTGACCAGGTCGGTGCCTTTGAGGCCGTGAGCCTTGAGAGCTCGGATCCTGGAAAGAGTGGGGGCCAAAGCCGCGCGGCTTTTGGCGTAGGAGTTGGTTGATTCTCCTAGCACGAGAGGCTCAGCGCGAAAACCCGGCAGTCTGGGTTGGCCCTTGGGAGAGGTGTCCTTGCAATAGAAAAAGGTAGATTGCCAGGCTCGAGGGTGGCTGTTAAGTTTGAGAGCCGGAAAAAGGGAGTCTCGGCGACGTTGAATCGCGACTCCTCCGCAAACGTTCAAAGGAAGAGTGGCAGAGGAACGTTGTGGGTTGCAGTAGAAAAATTCAAGAAAGAGGTCGAGAGAGGGCTCCATTTGAAGATAGTCTTCGCATAAAACGGTAAAGTTGGAGATGGAAAGAATCGAATTCGGGGCCAAGTCTTGAGGCCTGAGGCCGTAGTAAGCGAGCAGAGTGCGGAAAAAGAGGGAACCCGGAGGTTTGAAGCCGCGATTGAGGTGATCGGCAAATATTATTACCTCACTATCTCGAGGAGCCGGCACGACCTCGTTACCCGGGGCGCGCCAGTGGATGATGTCTTGGGCTTGAAGATCGCCGGAGTCCGCTAAGTCCTGCAGCTTGGCGACAGAGACGGTTGATCCAGTCCAGCTCCCGGAAGCAGGCGCTGCGGCGGCGGCGCCAGAAGCGGAGGCACCAGCGGCAGCTTTGGCCTTCTTCAGGTTGACCTTCGCAGCGGCGGCGGCGGCGGGGCCCTTGCTCGCAACTTTTTTCCCCATTGAAGGAAGTTGCCGAGATCTAGATCTGAAAGTGGAATGCGAGGAGATGGCTGCGGGGATGACTGCGGCACGGTTCTGGATTTGAGCAGAAGAGGCAAGAGAACGGTGGCGCTAGCTAGCTCCGGCGAAGGTTGGAGAGCTCGAGCTTGGGAGTGACAGCGGCGGCGCTGGAGGAAGAAGAAGAAGTGGGGGCGCACGGGGGGAATGGTCGCTTTCTTCCCCGTCCCCACTTATTTATATCCCAAGTGAGAGTTGACCTAGGGGCAAAACAGGAAGAATCCAAGGATAATGATGACCTCGAGGGACCATATCCGTGGTGCCAGATTTTGTACCTGACAGAATCTTGGGTTCCCGAGACTGACGCGCGACTCCTCGATGCTCGCGAAGTGATAAGCATTAAAAATGTCGTTGACCCTGGAGGTTGACCGACGTCTTCAAGGAAGCATAAAGAAAGCTGAAAATCATTCTGGAAGTGGGAGGCGGCGGACGATGACCGGGTTAGGAGCGGGCCGCCAGTAAGAGCCGGCCAAACCGATACCTGTGCGCTCGCTTGCTTAATAAGTTGTTTATTGTTTTCCAGATGATAACCCGGACAAAAGAAGTGACGGCTTCCCCAAGATTATACCCAAGTGTGTGAGGCGAAGCAAGTCAATTCCGATGTCCAAGTTATCCTGGGGGCTACTGTTGGGGGGATCGTAACCCGGTAGGCCCACCGACAGAGAAGACCCGCCGGCCTTGGGGAGAACCTGGGCAGGGTTAAGCAAGAATGTGTGGGCCGGGAATCATGAGAGCCGGTACGCTGCGCGAGTCTTGGCCCGCACGTCAAGAGGAGTCGGGCTAGAGACCAAGTACAAGACGGAGTCCTGATAAAGGAGGCGAAGACCTAGAGGATTTAGAGTCCGGGTACGATTGTAACCCGGATCACGCCTGTATGTCTAGCGAGACCCACCGCCTATATAAGGGGGTCTCCTGGTCCTTAGGAGGATAAGCTTTACCAGATCGCCAGTACCACCATTGTAATCTCGAGACCCGGAAGCTAAGGCACCGAGTCCTCGAAACCCATATCAATAAAGCAGTAGCAGGAAGTAGGTCTTTACCTCGAGACGAGGGGCCGAACCTGGGTAAATCCTTGTTTCCCCACGCCGTGCTAGACAAGCTCCCGATGTCAGAAGTCGCTATGTCCCCATACTCAAGTTTCCACCCGGAAACATCTGTCGTGACAATCCCACGACACGGTCCATGGTCGTAAAGCCTGCCCTTGAGGCAGGAAGACCACCATCCACGCAGGACGGCCAGCTGGTGCCGCAGAAATCGTGGGGGCGTCCGCGGTGACGTCGTTGTTGGAGCGTAGCGCCGGCCCTCCGCTTTATCATCAAAGAGGAAAGCTTCGTAGTCCGGTGCGGGGGGCACAGCTTTGTTGACCCCTTTAATCACCAGAATGGCAACTGCGGCGTCGTCGTCACCACGCGCAGGCGCGCGCGTCACTCTGCGGCCGCGGTAGAGGCCATGTGCGCTCTGCGGCGGTTGCTTCACAGCGAAGTATCTCTACAAGGCCCGAGCGGCCTTGTGGAGGGATTTGCGTTGACTCCTCTCCAAGGGAGAGAGCCTTGTAGAGGGGCACTCGCGGGGGGAGACTCTTCAGGCCTTCGCTGCCCTTCAAGCCCTCTCGAGGACTTCTCCCCTCGAGAGTCTCTCCCAGTGTTTGGCTTGGTCCTTAGTCATTCTTCGATACCGTCGCGTGCGAGGGCTGTGGAGAGTGGGCCCCGCACACCCTGGATTCCACTGGGCCGACAGTAGCCCCCGGGCCCATGATGGGCACGACGAAGCCCACCAGGCTCAGACGAAGCGTCGTGGGCCCAAAGTGTCCGGCCGGCCCGAGACACGCGTCGATCAGTTGCGAGTCTGCGATGACACGATTTCTTCGGCGGAGCGTGCGTCGTGGGGGGTCCCACCACGCCCCGGTAACTTCCCAGATGGGAGATAAAGCCTGCGCGCCGGCTCGAGCAGCCGTTACTGCTCTCATTTTGCGCGCCCGGCCTTTCGACCTCACCCTCTGAGCTTCCTCACACCGGCGATCTTCTTCTTCCTCCGCGCTTTTTCGCACTTCTCCCTTTCCCGACGATGAGTCCAGCGAAGGGCAAGGCGGCGATGGCGAAGCTCCCTGCGGACGCGCAGGGGGAAGGGGTGCTTGGCCCCACCCTAGTAGGGGAGCGCATCAACGAGGCGGCGCTAGACAAGATCCGGCATTTGGTCGCCGGGAAGACCAACGAGCACGGCGCTAGTGCTCTCCGGGCCGCAAAGCTCGGCCGGCTCCCGAAGGGGTTTTTCCCCATCTTCGTCCACACCATCTACGCCGGGCTGGTGCCTCCCTACTCGCCCTTCCTGGAGGCGATTCTGGAGTTCTACCAGATCCATCTTCTCCACCTGCATCCCAACTCTGTCTTGATCCTCTCCATCTTCTCCTACCTGTGCGAAGCTTACTTGGGGGTGCAGCCTTCTGTGGCCCTCTTCCGGAGCTTCTACGCGCTCCGGAGCTCCGCAAACCTCGAGCGGACGGGGTGCGTCTCCTTCCGCATCGTGGACGGCATGGGGATGTCTGTATCCCCATGTTGTGGAACGGTGAGAAGCCTGTCACGGCGGTGGTGAAGAAGGTGGATGACTTCCGGCAGCGGTGGTTCCTCATCGGCGTCAAGTCGCTGAGCTCCTTCATCGACATCCCGGTGGCGCCGCCCGTGAAGAACACCCACTGGGGCAAGCTGGTCTTCCGGAGCCCGCAGATGGCGGACCTGGTGGGCCGCATGAAGCTTCTTCGGGATAATGGCCTCACCGGTTAGATGATTGCGGAGGACTTCGTGAGGCGCCGCATCGCTCCGCTTCAGGCGCACAAGAAGCCGATGTGGATGTACTCGGGCCTCACGGACCCAATGCGGCTCCACTGCTGCGACCACCGCCCCGAAGCCGTCTCCTCCATCATGGGCGTCCTCTTCATCAACCCGGACATGCCAGTGGCGGTTGCTGAGGTGCTGAGGCCTCTCCACCAACTCTCCATGAACACGCGTCTGGCGATTCTGGAGCGGATGCCGACGTTCACCCTGCTTGGCTTGGCGGGGGAGGACGAGGACGAGGTGGCCATGCCTGTAGCGAAAGAGCCAGGAGCCGCGGAGTCGCCCTCCGCATCGGACGTCGAGCTAGGCGGCAAGGGCGAACCCCTCGACCGGGGGGGCGAGCTCATCAAGGGCTGCGCCCCCTGTCGAGGAAATCTTCGAGGTCTCGTCCGGCGACGACGAGCCCTTCAGGGTGGCCCCTTCGCGCCCTGTTACGGAGGGGGAAGGTAGCGACGGCGATGAGACTGCGGCGGGGCGACGAGAGCCCCGGACCAAGGCGGCCCATGACAGGCCTGCTGGGGAGCCAATGGGCGCTCCCCTCAAGAGGAAAGCAGAGGCGCCTCCCGTGGGGTCTGGAGCCAGGACCACACCTTCATGGCGTTCGCCTGGCATGACGTGGGTTGATACCCGCGCCAAGAAAACTGGGTAAGTATCTTGATCTTGGTTTTCTCTTCCTCAATCTCTGCTTGCCCGTTCTCTTCTGACAGGTTTTCTTGCTCCTTGCCAACGACCTGGTGCCTGCGAAGCGTCGAAGGCTTCGCAAGGCCGCTAAGGTGAAGGGGACCGTGCCAGAGGCCGCGGCGGACGAGGCCTCGAGGCCTGTGGTGGAGGGTACCGCAGGCCCTGCCAAGGGTGCGCAGGTGCTGAAGAAGAGAACTCGCCGCCAAGCCCCCAGGCCCGCGACGCTGCAGGGCCCCGCACAGAGGCCCCCTTCTTCAAGCTCGACGCAGGTGCTGGGACCTCCGCGCCGCGTGGGGCTTCACAAGACCTGGCCCTCAGCGGCTGGGACTGGAGCAGGGGACGCCGCGGCGTCGCCTTCCGCCTGGTGCGGGAGTCCCTGGACGGGTTGGAGACCCACCTCGCCCTTGAGGACGCGGAGATCGCCCGGCGGAAGGGCGAGCTTGCGGAGGCCTGGGCCGCCTTTCACGCAGCTGTGGAGGTTCGCCGGCAGAGCGATCTGGCTCTGCAGGCGGAGCGCGAGGAGGCACTGCGCTTTTCCAAGGAGGTCCGCGAGGGCGCCGTGCGCGACGCCGAGGAGATCTTGGGGCCCCTCCAGGCCGAGCGCCAGGCGGCGGCGGACGACTTGGCAGCGGCCAGGGCGGAGCGGGAGGCGGTGGAGTCCTCGCTGGCGGACAAGCATCGCGAGCTTGTCCGGCTTGAGGCCAAGATCCTCGCCGATTCTGAGGTCGTGCGGACCTCTCTGGAGGCGGTCCGCGCGGCCTTGGATGCCAGGGGGCAAAGGCTGAATGAGCGCGAGAATGACGTGCGTCAGCGCGACGAGCAGCTGCTGCAGGCGGAGCAAGAGCTGTCGGTGCAGCGCGTCGACCTTGAGGCCCGGGAGGGGAATCTGGCCGAAGCCCTCGGCAAGTTCAACCGTGAAGTGGCTACCCACAAGAAGCACGTGGAGCGCTTCAACGCAAGGTTTGCCGAGCGGAAGGAGGAGGCGGAGAAGGACTTCCAAGCCCGGGAGAAGGAGTACCACGCCGCCGTCTCTCGAGACTACAATGAGAAATTCAAGAAGCAGGAGAATCGCTTCAGGAAGAGGCGCGCCGAGGATGACGCCCGGATCCGTGAGCTGGAGCAGATGAACGCCAGGCTGAACTCCCGGGCGAGGCGTGCTGCGGATGGTCGCCGCCTTGCCGAAGAGGCTCGCGAGCGCATGTCGCAGGACCTCGCCGCCCTTATGGCGGACATGGAGGAGATGAACAAGCAGGTGGGCCCTGCCGTGGAGCGAGCGGTGGAGGCTGCCGAGAGCGCTCAAGCGGCGCGGGTGCTGTCGCAGCAGCGGGAGCGTATGTTACAGTCCGTGGTGGCTCGGGGCAACGATCTCGCGGCGAAGCTGGGAGCGGAGGCGCCGCACGTCCCTGCTCAGGGCAACGCCGACGCCGCCGCGTACCTCGCCTACTTCGACAAGCTCTTCACGGCGCTCGAGGGCCCTGCCGCGGAGCTCCGCGACGTCGTCGAGGAGGAATGCTGCCAACTCCTGGCGGTGGCAGTCGACCGCATCTTCACCAACCTCCAGCACCTCCAGCCCGGCTTCGACTACACATTGGTGACCGAGCCTCTCGAGGGGGAGGAAGGGTGGCAGATCTCCAACTCAGTCCGAGACCAAGTCGACGATTTCTGCAGCCGCTTCAAGCGGGCTGAGGCGAGGGAGGACGACGGCGAGGAGGCAGGCTCCGAGGGCGAGCCTGGAGAGGAAAGATCTGCGGAGAAGGGCGACGAAGCTTCTGCCTGATCCTCTCCTGTATTATGATGCGCTTGTAGCGCCGTTAAAAGACTTGGCTTAGAGACTCTTGCTCCACAGCCTGTAATATATTTTTAAGTAGATGCTATTAAGTTCGCACGTGTGCCCCTCAAAGGGACTTTTGCTTCAACTTCATGTCTTTGTTCGCTCTGCGTCGCTAGGACCCTTCTCCTTGCGCTATGACTCCTCCGCTGCGGTATGCCTGAGCAATGACTCGGCAAGGCCGGGGGGAGTTTAAGGCTTAGAGAGGTAAGAGTCCTCGAGGCGCGATGCTCAAGGGCCCCCCTTTGACGTGCAAGCGTTCCATGGAGTGTGAGGGAAAAGAATCGCTCGAGGGACGACGAGTGCTCGTGAGAGAGATGAAGAGATTCTCGAGGCGTGAGCGCTGAACTTAGCTTTGCGAGGCTTTTGCTCTGCGTAGGCTTTCCCTGGCGATGCGCTCTCCTCTAGGGGCCGAGTTTTGCCTCCACGACCTTGGAGGGACTCTTGTTCCCTGCGGATGTTAGAGAGGCGAACCCAAACGCTAGTGCATGGTAGTAAGGACTCATGTGCTATTATAGGTTTCCTCATGTGTATCTCGCGAGGAGAGTAAGTACCAAGGTCCTTTGGAGAGGTGGCGTGTTTTTGGGAGCATGCCCTTTAGCCAGAGCTCGTATCCCTTGGGTTTTGCAGTGCTGTTGGGGTGCTCTTGAGGCACAGGCACCGTACTCAGCCCCCGCTCGCGAGGTGCGCATGGGAAGAATATAAGCGCACATGGAAAGGCAAATGATGAAAGTAAACTCACCACCAAAATATTACACAGCGGCGCCTCAGCGCATAGTTCACTTGGGAACGAAATGGTTCATTACACTTGGGGTTGCCAAGCTAACGTTCTTTCCATGTCGAGGCATGGGGACCACCCATTAGTGGCTGAGACTCTCTACGGCCTGCGGTGGCTCATTACCAGGAGAGCTCGGAGGGCTGGCCCTCAGGAGAAGCTTTGTGAAGCTTGGAGGTGAAGCCGTGAGCTTCCCTCTAGAGACAAAAAATGCCTGACGTGACGATGATCACGGGTGTGACTATGATCACGGGTAGAACTTGCGTAGATGCGCGATGTTCCACGGGTTCTTGACGGGGATGCCGTCTTTAGTCTCGAGGCGCACAGCGCCAAGCCTGGCGATGTGAGAGACCCTGTAGGGGCCTTCCCACATAGGCGAGAGCTTGTGGAGACCTTCTCTGGAGAGGATTCGTCTGAGTACGAGGTCGCCCACCTCCAGAGTGCGCGAGCGCACATGGCGGCTGTGGCAGCGTCGCAGGTCTTGCTGGTACTTTGCCGCTCTGAGGGCGGCACGGCGGTGCAATCCCTCGAGAAGCAGCAGGTCGTCGTTGTGGAGGTCCTCTTGGGTGTCCTCATTGAAGGCAAGGACCCGTGGGGATCCATGCTTGATTTCTGTGGGGAGGACTGCTTCGGCTCCATAGACGAGGGCGAACGGCGTTTCACCAGTGGGCTTTGAGGGAGTTGTGCGTATGGACCAGAGCACAGATGGGAGCTCGTCGATCCAGCCCTTGCCGTGGCCCTTGAGGATGTTGAAGCTTCTGGTCTTGAGGCCCTTGAGGACTTCCGCATTTGCTCGCTCGGCTTGACCATTTCTCTGTGGATGAGCCACCGAGGCGAAGCAGAGCTTGATGCCGAGTTTTTCGCAGTAAGACCGGAAGATGCCACTGGTAAACTGCGAGCCATTGTCGGTGATGATGCGATTAGGCACTCCGAAGCGGTAGACCAGGCTCCTGATGAATTTCACCGCTGCCCCGGCTGGTATACTGCGCGCCGGTTCGACCTCGGCCCACTTGGTGAACTTGTCGACGGCCACGAAGAGGAATAGGTAGCTCCCTTGCGATTTCGGGAAGGGGCCCAAAATGTCCAGCCCCCAGACCGCGAACGGCCAGGAGAGCGGGATGGTCTGGAGCCCCAGCGCCGGCTGATGGATTTGCTTGGCGTGGTATTGGCAGGCGTCGCAAGCTTGGACGATGGTGACCGCATCTTGAAGCGCTTGCGGCCAGTAGAAGCCGCTCCTGAAGACCTTGCCTGCGAGGGTGCGCGCGCACAAGTGGTGGCCGCACTCTCCGCTATGGATGTCTTTGATCAGCATTCGGCCTTCTTCGGGAGGGACGCATTTGAGCGCGATCCCATTTGGGCGCTTGCGGTACAGGTCTCCCTCGAGGATGTAGTAGGATTTTGCCCGTCGAGCGATTCGCTCTGCTTCCGCATCTTTTTCGGGGAGGACCCCCTTCATCAGGTAGTCTTTGAGCTCGTCAATCCAGCCTGTTTCTTGATGTGCCGCTGTCAGCAACAGACGCTCCTCTGTGTGAGGACCACAATCGGGTGCCCCAGCTTCAGGAGGTGGTGGGAGTGCTTCGTCTGTGCTTGCGGCTGTAGCTTCTTGTGGCTGCTTTATGGATGCCTTGGTGAGCCTTTCTTCGAAGACGCCTGCCTGCTGGGCTTGTCTTCGCGAGGCTCACTTGGCGATGTCGTCGGCCTCCTGGTTCTCTTTCCTCGGGATGTGCATGAGCTCCATGCCTCTGAAGTGCTTCTCGAGCTTGCGGACCTCTTCAAGGTATGCGGCCATGTGGTCGTCCTTAGGCGTGTAGCTTTTGTTGGAGAAGTTGACAAGCAACTGGGAGTCGCCTTTGACGAGTAAGTGCTTGACGCCTAGAGCGATTGCGGCTCTTATGCCGGCGAGAAGGCCCTTGTATTCAGCGATGTTGTTGGAGATCTTGTCAATTGTGAAGCACAGCTGGACAGCGTAGTAGAGTTTGTCGCCTTTGGGTGAGGTCAAGACGACGCCTGCCCCGCCATTGCGGCAGGTGAAGGCTCCATCGAAGTGCATGGTCCAGTGGCTGGGCATCGTGTCTCCAGAGAGCTCGGCCTCTTCTCCCCGAGGCTCTTCAGGACTTGGGTCAGTCCATTCGGCGACGAAGTCCGCCAGTGCTCTTCCCTTGATAACTCTTGTGGTGTCGAAGCGCAAATTGAATGGCTGCACCTCGACGTTCCATCCCGCGACACGATCTATCGCGTTGGAGTTGCGCAGGATCTGCTCCAGGGGGAAGGAAGTGACCACCGTGATGGGGTGGCCCTGGAAGTAGTGTTGCAGCTTCCTGGAGGCGATGAGGAGCTTCTGCTGCATTGGGTACCGTTCCCGAGCGTCCCGCAGTACTGTACTGACAAAGTAGACGGGGTGCTCGACAAGGGTTGTCGATGGAGGTGCAGCGTCGGCTCTCTGCGGAGGCTCTTCAGGGCCCTTGTCGAGATCCGCCTGTGGAGGGATCTCGGCAAGGGTGTTCGGAGCAGACTCGACTTGAGGCTGTGGGCCTGGCGGTGGGTCTGTGGAGACTGCTCCTTTGCCGAGATCTTTTTCGGGCGGCGTTGGACTTGGAGTGGCAGCGCTTTTCTTGGGGAGGACTGGCTCTTCCCTTTCGGCCACCAGGACGGCGCTTGCGGTCTGAGGAGTGGCTGATAGGTACAGCTTCAGATGTTCGCCTGTCCTGGGGGCTACCATGACTGGTGGGCTGGCCAAATACCTCTTTAAGTCTTCAAAAGCTTTGTCTGCTTCAGGGGTCCACCTGAATGTGTCGGACTTCTTCATAATCTTGAAGAATGACAGGGCTATCTCGCCGAATTTGGAGATGAAACGGCCCAGGCTGGCCATACAGCCTGCTAAGCGCTGCATGTCCTTGAGCCGGCGAGGAGGCTGCATTCCTTCTATGGCCTTGATCTTGTCAGGGTTTGCTTCTATGCTGCGGTGAGACACGAGGAATCCGAGGAGTTTGCCTGAAGGTACCCCGAAGACGAACTTGGCGGGGTTCAGCTTGATGTTCACCTTGCGCAGGCTGGCGAAGGTTTCCTCGAGATCATTCAAGAGAGTGTCTCCCTCGCGAGACTTGACCACAATGTCGTCGACATAAGCTTCTGCGTTTTTGCCCATCTGCGCCCCCAAGGCTATCCTCATGAGCCTCTGGAAAGTGGCGCCGGCGTTCTTCAAGCCGAAAGGCATGCAAGTGTAGCTATACACACCACAGGGGGTGAGGAATGCTGTTTTCTCCTCGTCCTCTTTAGCCATTTTGATCTGGTGATAACCAGAGAAGGCGTCCAGAAAACAAAGGAGGTCGCAGCCGGCGGTGGAGTCCACGATCTGGTCTATCCTTGGCATGGGGTATGGGTCCTTGGGGCAGGCCTTATTGACGTCTGTGTAGTCGATGCAGAGTCGGCCTCCTCCAGCGGGTTTAGGGACAACCACGCCGTTGGAGAGCCAAGTGGGGTGCGCGACTTCGCGGACGACATTTGCCGCTTGTAACTTTTCTACTTCCTTGACGATGAATGCTTGCTTCTCGGGGGCTTGCTTCCGCGCTTTTTGCTTGACGGGGCGTGCGTCTGGACACACGGCTAAGTGGTGCTCGATCACCTCCCTTGGTACGCCGGACATATCTGACGGAGTCCATGCGAACATGTCAGAGTTTGCCCGAAGGAAGGCGACGAGCGCGCTTTCCTATTAGGGAGGCAAGGCAACGCCTATGGTGACGCTAGCCCCGGAGCCCTCTGCCCCCGAGCCACTGGTGCTCATCGACACCTTCTTCGTGGAAGCTTGCTCTTGAGAGAACATCTGTTTCTTCTTCTTGGGCCTCTCGAGAGGCTCCATGTCCTCGTCATCCGGGAACGCCATGGCGGCTGCCTTGTAGGCGCTCTCGACAGCGCGCGTGGCATCCAGGATATGACCATGGATGGTGATAGTGCCAGCGCTGCCGGGGATCTTGACCATGTTGTAGGCGTGATGCGTGACGGCCATGAACTTCGCGAGGGCGGGGTAGCCGAGGATGGCGTTATACGGCAGGCCAATGTGCGCGATATCGAAGGCGATCAGCTCAGTGCGGTAGTTCTTCTGCGTGCCGAAGGTGACGGCCAGCCGGACCTGCCCCAGAGGTGCGATCGAACCACTGGTGACCCCTGTGAATGGCCTGGAGGGCATGAGCCACTCGTAAGGCACTTGAAGCGTCTCGAAGGTCTCGACAGAGATGACGTTCAGGCCAGCACCCCCATCAATGAGCGTCTTTGAGACGGCAATGTTGTTGATGGTGGGGGAGCAGACCAGGGGGAGGGTTCAAACAGTCTTGGTCGACTTGGGGTGGTCCTTGGCGTCGAAAGCGATGGTGTACTGAGACCACTTGAGGGGCCTGGAGGTCTCGATGCTTGGGAGTGCGGCGTTGAGCTCGCGGGCGAACTGCTTGAACTGGTTGTTAGACTTGGGCGCCTGAGCTCCGCCGAGGATGCAGGCCATAGCCCCCCTTGGGGCCTGGTAGCCTCCATCTTCCTCGTCGGGGAGGTTATTGTTCTTCTCGATGGCGTTGGCTTGAGTGCCCGGCGGCTTCTGGTAGCTGCCCTTGCGTCCGCCTCTACGGTAGCTGCGGCCTCTGCCGCGGCTCCCGCTGCCCTCTTCTTGCTTGCGCTCTCTGCTCAGCCTCTTGAGATCGAAGCAGTTCCCTGTAGCATGGCCGCACCTATTGTGGTAGATGTAGAACGGACGGTTGTCCTCCTTTTTGTCGCCAGGCTCAGGGGAGTCTCTGCGGGCGTACTTGGCATCTGGCTCAGCCGCTAGGACAGCGGTGGTCTTGCGCTTGGTTTCTTCCCCCTTCTTGTGACTCTTGGATCCCTCGGCCTGGTCGTCTACCCGCTGGCTCATCTTGACGAAGAGGAGTCCCTCTTCAGCCTTGGCGCACTTGTCAGCGAGGTCGAACAGCTTTACCACAGAGGTGAGCTTGTCGTGAATGCCCAGCTTCTCGAGCATCCTGCGGTTTGTAACGCCCTCTCTGAAGGCGGCAATGACTTGTGTGTCGGGAATGTTCGGGATCTTGTTGCGCACTTGGCTAAAGCGCTGGATGTACTTGCGGAGGGTCTCATCTTTCTTCTGCACCACAGCGCGCAGGTCATTGTGGGTGAGCGCGCGCTCATATGTGCCCTTGAAGTTGGCGACAAACTGCCTACAGAGTTCCTCCCACGAGCCGATGGAGTCTTCAGGCAGGTTGAGGAGCCATGACAGCGCGGAATCCCTAAGCGCGTGGGAGAACCAGTTGGCCATGACCTTGTCGTCCCCTCCTGCAGCTTGGATAGAGGTGGTGTAGAGCTGCAGGAACTCGATGGGGTTGCTTGACCCGTCGTAGCCCTTGGGAAGGGCAGGCCTGAACTTCTGTGGCCAGACCACGCGGCGCAGAGCGTGGGTGAAGGCCATGCAGCCGGTGGCGTACGTGGCGGTTCCGCCCTAGAGAGCCCTGCGGTTCTGCTGCCCCGCCTGGCCGATTTCCTCGACGAGGCGGTTCTGGAGATCCCTCTGGCGCTCCATCCCCACCCGCGCGTCAGGCGCGGTGCGCTGCACGATTTGGCAGTCGTGCGGCGAGGACGCATGAGAGGCAGCACTCTACGCCACAACCGGAGGTGGTCCCGGTGGTGGCGGAGGCGCACCCGGCGCATCCGTCCCTGCGCGGCCAGAGTGGTGAACCAGCAAGCGATGTCGACGAGGTGGTGGAGGCAGTCGAGCCAATGGTCGTGGGCCTCCGGATTGGGCCGGTAGCGGAGAAGCTCCTGAGCCATGAGCAGCGCAGTGTGTGGATTGGGCTCTGGACGTCCCTGAGAGGACGCGCTTTGGCGCCGAGACGGATGCGAGGACTCAGCGTCCTCGTGGTGCTCGGGGTAGACGTCCTCGTCGTCACGGCGGTCGCCGTCGCGGCGATCCTCGCTCTCGGGCTCCTCCACGTGCGGGCCGGTGTTGGCGCGCTCCGCCGTGCGGCTCCCGCGAGGACGGCCGCGGCGGCCGCGAGTGGTGGCGGCGCCGGGCTCAGTATCAGCCCTGTCAGCTGTGCGCCTGTTGGCGCGTGTCGTGCGAGTGTCCATCGTGGCGCGGAGGCTGGTCGAAGGTTGAAGACGCGCCTCAGCCCCCTACCTGGCGCGCCAAATGTCGGAGAGTGACTTCCACGATACAGGGGTGGTCACACTCTGAAGAGTTGTTCGATGGGGGGCTGAACGCATTGGTCAAACAACCCTCAACCGGCACGGCGACGGTGCTCGTCGAGCCTGAGGAGGGACATCACGACAGAGACAGACACCAGCCCGTACCCAGGTTCACGGCCCTCGGAAGGAGGTAACACCGCTACTCCTGCTTGTCTGTATTGCGCTGCAGAGGGTACAGTACAATGAGCTTGCCGAGGGCTCTCTTATGGCAGTGTGGAGCTCAAGGAGGGAACAGTAAGGTCTTCTTCCTCCTCGAGTGTGTTCGGCCAGGCTACGCTATGGTAGAGTGCCAAAGGTCCGATCGATGCGAATCGGGGATCCGGGCGTCCGGGACTCGATCGATCCTCTGCTACGGAGGTGCTCCCTCTCCTTTTATAGGCGCCCCGGGCCTCATCCCTGCGTCCTGCGCGATGGAAGGGTTCCCACATGGCGACGAAATGGAGGGGCGGGGTGTACCGCAGCTGGGTTGTCCATGGACTCGGTCCATGGTCGTAAAGCCTGCCCTTGAGGCAGGAAGACCACCGTCCGCGCAGGACGGCCAGCTGGTGCCGCAGAGATCGTGGGGGCGCCCACGGTGACATCGTCGTTGGAGCGTAGCGCCGGCCCTCCGCTTTATCACCAAAGGGGAAAGCTTCGTAGTCCGGTGCGGGGAGGCACAGCTTTGTTGACCCCTTTAATCACCAGAATGGCAACTGCGGCGTCGTCGTCACCGCGCGCAGGCGCGCGCGTCACTCTGCGTCCGTGGCAGAGGCCATGTGCGCTCTGCGGCGGTTGCTTCACAGCGAAGTATCTCTACAAGGCCCGAGCGGTCTTGTGGAGGGATTTGCGTTGACTCCTCTCCAAGGGAGAGAGCCTTGTAGAGGGGCACTCGCGGGGGGAGCCTCTTCAGGCCTTCGCTGCCCTTCAAGCCCTCTCGAGGACTTCTCCCCTCGAGAGTCTCTCCCAGTGTTTGGCTTGGTCCTTAGTCATTCTTCGATACCGTCGCGTGCGAGGGCTGTGGAGAGTGGGCCCCGCACACCCTGGATTCCACTGGGCCGACAGAAGCGTGCGTGGACATCAGATGTGCTCGTCCATTATCCCTCAGATCGCAACGGGAATTATCTGCGTCATCAGCACGTGACAATCGTGAGACTTCATGCCGGTGAACCTCTTCTTCGTTGCGTCCAGATATCTGCTGATCTTCTCCGCGTAACCTGGAGGAAATTTGACTCCTAGAAGGCTTTTGTAGAACTGCTCGAGCTCCTCCGGACTCATAGTGAAGCAGGCAGGGGGAAGCACCACCGTGTTCTTCTTTACCCTTTTGCGGCGACCTTGAGTCCCTTCCGTCTGATCATCATCGTCGTCATCCCTGTCAGGTGCCTGAAGCTCTTTCTTGATGCCAAGACATTTCAGTTCAGATTTTGCTCCCGTCCAATCCTTGTACTTTTCCGGCATGTTGGAAAGAGTGCCAACTAGACTCTCGGTGACATTCTTCGTAATGTGCATCATATCGAGGCTATGGGGCGTCTTGAGGACCTTCCAGTACTCCAAGTCGTGGAAAACAGACCTTGCTTTCCATACACCCATCAGGGGATCTACCCTCGGTCACTTCTTTCCTGGCGCAGGGCACTCCTCCCAATTTCTCAAAAGCTCGTCGATTTCAGTGCCGGTCCTCTGGTGCGGGGCTCTTCCGAGCTCCTTTTCACCATTGAACAGGTGACCGTGTTTCCTCCACGGGTGATCCATGCGAAGCCACCGTCGAGCCCATGGGAACACGGTTTTCGAAGACCCATCCCTTGGTAGCTGAAGATGCGGGGTCCCATCCATGCACCTGACACATGTGCCGAATCTGTGGCCTACCTGGGCCGATACATATGAGCAACTAGGATAGTCATGCACCATCGTGAACAAGGCGGCTCTCATGTCGAAATATTCTCAGTGTAGGCATCCCACGTACGGGCTGGCGTCTCCCACATCGTGGCTAACTACTCTTTCAACAGCGTGAGATACAGATGTATGTCGACCCCCGGTTGTTTCGGCCCCTGGATGAGAATGCTCATGTGTATGTACCATTGCTTCGTGCACAGCCAAGGGTGAAGGTTGTAAGGCCATGCAAACACGGGCCAGGTGCTATGTGTGCTACTCTGGTTGCCGAACGGATTGAGTCCATCGGTGCTCATACCCAGCCTGATGTTCCTTGTGTCGCCTCCAAAATTTTCAAAGGCGTTGTCCAATGCTTCCCACTTGCTAGCGTCTGAAGGGTGTGACAGGATCCTTCCCTTCTCCGGATCTTCTTCGGGCTTCTCCCTTTCCGCGTGCCATTGCATGAGCTTTGTTTCCTTAGGGTCCACAAAGTACCGCTGCAGACGGGGAGTGATTGGAAAGTACCATACCACTTTTCGAGGAACTTTCTTGTTCCCACCCTTGTACCGATCTTGGTCGCACACCGGACATTTGGATCTGTCCTTGTACTCGCCCCGATAAATTGCGCAATCATTGACGCGGGCATGGTATCTAACGTGCGGTAGGTCAAGTGGGCACACGACTTTCTTGGCCTCCTCGATGCTAGTTGGCAATGTGTTCCCCTAGGGAAGACGATCGTGCATGAATTTCATGTTCTTCGTGAAGCTCACGCCGGTCCATTTGCTTTCAGCCCTCATCTCCAGAGCATCAAGCGTTACTTGCAAGCGTGTATCATGTGGCCGGCACCCAGGATACAACTGAGTCTTCTCGTCTATCTCCATTTGTGCCAGTTTGGCTCTCTCTTTGGCGTTGCTCGTCTCCTTGAGGAGCAGTTCTTGAACATGAGAGTTCCGCAAGGCCGACATTAGTGTCTTCTCCGTGATCGAGTCTTCTCCACCACCGCCATATCCCCCATGGTTATCATGATGATCTCCTTCGTCATGATCATCTTCTCCGCCGACATCTCCTTCGTCATGACAACCATGTCGGTGGGACTCTTCGTCTTCTCGCCCGCCGACTTTGTCTTCATACGTATTTGCTGTCGGTGCATGGTTGAAGCCTAGCATGAAACCGCGCCTGAGCAGGTGATTCTCCAATTGTCCAGAATCAGGGTCGATCCAGCTCACGAGTTTGCATGTCCGACACGGACATCTTATCTGGCACCTGTTGCACCGAATCATTTCCGCCTTCGCTTCTTCCTTGTATCTACTTATTTGACCGGACCTCATCGCGACGACCATGGTTGCCTACGCGGTATACATAGAGCAGAACCGAGAAACAAGAGTATGTTAATAAGAACCGCAACATGCACACACACATATGCATGTTCGACAGAAAATTTCTACGTGACTTCTCCTAAAAGTAGGACATACGGGTGGTGCAAAAAATTGCCGAAATGGAAATGAATCAACATTTCGGCAAACATCCATGCACCACGCCGACGCAAGCAACAACAAAAACAACAACATGCAAATATTCATGCACATCACAACAACAAACATCGGGCCATCGTGCAAACCGCCCGCCGACAAACGCTTCACCCTACAAACAAACACCCGGCCATACAGACACCGGAGGCCACAAACAACATGCATATGCATGTCGATCCAACAATAGTCACCTAGTGGATTCGGTCCCGGTCCCGAGAACGTGAGAACGATGAGAGAGCTAGTGTGGTGTCTTGGAGAGAAATTAGTGGTCAAAAAGAGGAGGAGAGAGTATATATAGAGCCTCCTCAAGCCCTCACCAATTATCTATGGATCAAAGTAGGTTTAAGCACAAGAAATGGAGAAAAGAATGGAAAGAATTGGGTGAGAGGGAGGAGGAAAACGAGTTGTGTGACAGAAGGGAAAGGTCACAAATGAATCTGAGATTGAGTGCATTGAATGCCTTTATAATTTCGGGCAGCCTTTTTGTGGCGCACCCGCTTTTTTTGGGACACCAAGCCCATGCGCCACAGAAAGTTGTCATTCTGTGGCGCGGCCACAGCCCATGCGCCACAGAAAGTGCGCCACTCATGCACCACAGAATGCCCACTTTTTGTGGCGCATAAGCTAGGGTGCGCCACAGAATGTCCACTTTCATTATGTGGCGCATGGGCTGGGTGCGCCACTGAAAGGGCCCCGATTTTGAAATTCAAACGGAGCTGGCGGGGCCCACGAGGTTTCTGTGGCGGATGCGGTAGGGTGCGCCACAAAAAGGATGAATTTAGTGACGCATGTCACAGATATTTGTGGCGCACTTTAGTGGATGCGCCACTATTTTTTTTTTGTGGCGCATCGCTTGTTTGGTGCGCCACAAAATACCATCTTACCTATAAGCACTTTCCTACTAGCGAAAACTGATATATACCACCATACATGAAGCTTTTTTCCAAACTCAGTATAAACTGGGTATTTCCTATTTATTAAGGAAATGAAATGTGAGTAAACCCAACCAGACCAGGTGTATCGCAGTCGTAAAACATGACTCTGTGTTGCGTAAGCAATGGGTTTCTATTTCACGAAGGATCCAGTTAACCCATTCTTCCTATAGAGGAATTTGTGTTACCAATCAAGGGAGTACACCTTCAAGGATATACGGGGAGAGAACTGATAGCAATCCTCCATCGATCATATTGCTCAATACAACAGAACCAAGGAGATTCAGCCACTAAATAGTACTATATATGCCACAATTGTAATTGTGAAGTTTGTGCAACTGAATATGCCAGAACATTGAAGGGGAATTAAGTTGTAACACGTTCCGTATGGTTCCACTAGGACCACTGGACAAGAAAATATATGCACTTTTGCACCAATTACTACACGTGTTAGTTGAAAATTAACTGGTAAACATTTTTCTTTTCTTACAACAGTCAACAAGCTAGAGACAGTTGACGACAAAGAAAGATGTATTGGCTTGGAAGTTCAGAAGTTGGATATATCAATTAATCGATTCACCAACAGCGAAGACAAAAATAAGGTACTAAAGTAACCAAAATGAGAAAAATCACCATGGGAAATCCAGTTTGTGCAGCAAAATCGAAACCAAAATGATCAGATATGTTTTTTGAGGAACATGTAAGTTTCTTCTTATCCTGCATCATCCATTAGCATTTCCAATTCACGAAATCTATGTAATATCGGTGTTGTATTGTTAGGAAGAATACTGGCTGCACCCTGAATAGCAGCCTCTAGTGCCTCGACCTCTTCAACTCTTGCACGCTCACAGTATATGTTGATAACAAGAGATTTAAGGACAGAGAGATGGCGGATACCAAGATCAGGAGAACCACATGCAGCTTTCACTTCATGAACAATGATCTGAAATTCAAGTGTTTCGAGCATTGGTGTCGCTCCTTCGAAGAAGATCAGATTCGTCCAATGAACGAAGTTCAGTTTCTTCAGACATCGGAAACCATTATTGCCGACAACAAGACATCTTTCTTCAGGGTCTGCTGCATTTGAGAATAACTTGAGAAATTGTAAGACTGGGAAATCTGAAAGCACCCGGAGTGTTTCCTGCATCACTTTAACCTCAATGTCCAGGTAGGTGAGGTTGGCCAGTGAAGCCATCCACACTGGAATCTTTCTAAGACACCAACCTTTAATTTGTAATTCCTGAAGGTGATGAGGAGGAGGGGACCAGGAATCCAGCAGGAAGTCTAGTGACCATGGACTGATGAGCGTTAAATTTTGAAGGTTGGAAGTACCTAGTTTGACAAGCAAAGAAACAAAATCATCCGCATATACCATTCTATCCTTGTGCGCATCGCTGATGCGCCAATCCAATCCAAGGGTTCTCAATTTGGTCAAACTGCCCAGTTCTTGTAACATGGTTACTGGGGTAGTGTAGTCCACAACTACAAGTGACACAAACTCTAGAGCTTGCATCTTGCCAACTCCATTCGGCAATTTGACACGATGAGCAATTAACCATTTCAAATTCCAAAGCTTAACAATACTTGCAGGCAATTCGGTTGTACCATAACAGTCGAGAAGATCCAGTATCACCAATGACTGCAACTCTCCTATTTGTTCTGGAAGTATAATGCTACTTGCTCTAATCCGTAAGTATCTCAACTGAGATAATCTCCTTATATCTCCAAGATAGCAGCTTCCCAAATTCTCATTGCCATCTAGATCTAGCACTCTTAGGGTTCGGAAGTTCGAAAGAGGAGGCATTAGTTCGGAGTACCTGAATATGTTCAGGGATCGAACATGAGCAACAGACATGGAATGTGCTAACATGTTTTCTGCACTAGGGCAGTCAAATGATAGTCGGTGAACCTTTCCCTGTGAGCTCAGTATTTGCCTTTTGTCAGTAACTATAGTAACAAAATTAACTTCAACTGCCTTGGATACAATCAGGTCAAGAATCAAATCATGCACCCGGCAAGCATACACTTTACCGTCATATTGAAAATCCACAGGTTGGATCAGGCTTCTATTTATAAGTTCATTAAAATAGCATTCCCCTTCGTCCTCTAAGTTTCTGCCTCCAAAACCCTTGATGAACCCTTCTGCTATCCACCTTCTTATCAAATAATCCCTCCTGATCTCATAATCTTCGGGAAACATACTCATGTACAATATGCAGGTTCTTAAATGATGCGGAAGATCATTATAACTCAGAGATAGTATCAAGTTCATTTCCTCCACGTCAGAGTTTTTCTCGAGTCCAGAACCAATTGAACTACAGACCTTCATCCACTCTTCCCTTGCATCTGACTTAGTAGTCAATAGACTTGCCATAGTAATGATGGCCAAAGGTAAACCACCACATTTCCTTACTATCTCAAGTGAAATCTGTTTCAGTTGATGAGGGCACTCATCTTCAGAGCCAAAAATTCTTCTATAGAATAACATTTTAGAGTCACCCTCACTTAGCGCCCTCAACTCATATACAAGATCATAGTCAGGGGAGGAGCATGATTTGGCAACAGTGCCAATTCTGGTTGTCGCAATTATTCTACTACCGCGAGTATTCTCAGGGAAAGAACATTTGATAATCTTCCAGGCTTGGGTACTCCAAATATCATCAATTACGATTAAATACCTATTAGATGAAAGAGAACTAGGATTAAATGGTAACCTACATAACCTTATCTGCATCATGATATTGTGTAAGAAATGCTACTGCAAAGCATTTTATGTCACCAATAAGAATTCAGTACAAGTATTGGCAGTAAGTAAACTTTCAGTTTACAAATAATGTCAAGACAATCAGAATGTTCGTGAGGAGGCAGCCAGCTAAGAGTGATTACAGTCAGATACCTCTTGTCCTGTAGGAAATCCCTCAATTCGTTGATGAGCTGCTCAGTATCACCTGATCCATTGAGTTCACAATCATCCTTTTTTAGTTGAGAGAGCATTAGTCGAAAGATCATCCCCATGTCAGGATTTTGTGACAATGACACAAATGATTTGCAATCGAATCGATCTCCGATGCTTCGGTAGACCTGGTTAGCTAGAGTAGTCTTGCCTAATCCCCCAGCACCCACAACTGACACCACCTTCATCCTCTCTTCCCCATCGTCGATCAACTTAACGAGCTCCTCCCTCGGACCATTGACACCGACAAGCCCTCCCAGGTCCGCGTAGAGCGCCGGCAGCCGGCGATCGACCGGCACCACGCGAGCGGAGCTATTGGTGGCATCGATCTTGTACCGCTTCCGCCGGTGGCCGGCCTCGACGACTCGAGCCTTGAGCTCCTGGATCTGCTCGGCGATCCCACGGCGAGACACCATCTCCCGCACCGCCTGCACGTAGCCGAGGACGAACCCCACGACGCCGCCTCCGCCGCCGCCGGAGCGGTCCTGGCCGCGGCCGCGGAGCTGGTCCATGTAGTCGTCGACGCAGTCCTCGATGTCGTAGGTCATGTCCCTGACCTGTCCCCTCCACTCCCTGGTCTGCGGGTCGAGCGGCGCCTCCGCCTCGGCGTCGGCCAGCCTCTCGAGGAGCGCGTTCATGCTGCTCAGCTCGTCCCGCAGGAAGGCGACCGCCCGGCGCGTGGCGCTGTGCATCCGGTAGCAGTCCTCCCCCAGCAACGCGGCGAGCTTAGCAAGCAGGGAGCTCATCGCCCCCGTCGCGGCGCTCGCCATGATCCCGCCCCCGTCCATCATCCGTAGCCCGACTCGAATCCCTGGATTCCTGCGCAGAATTCACGTCGGCGAGGTGGGATTCTGTAGAGGCAAAAACTCTGCTACACTGCGTCTCGGTTGCTCGACTTGACTGATGCTGCTGCCGTGCAAATTAAGCAAAAACACGAACCAATCTCCTCGCCATCTGCTTCAACCGCAGCAATCGCCATGTTCTCTAGCGCTGAGTGGAAATGGTGGAGCGGATATGCTGCAGCAAGCGGCCGGAGGAGAGATGACAAGTCTAGGCAAATCTTGTCCGGCGGTCAACAACGCGACGCGGCAAGACGAGGGGAAAATGCCGCTCGTTGGGTTGGTGGAAGATGGGATGTCTGGAGGCGACTACACAGCACGGTGCCTCAAGTCATCGATGACTGGGAATTTATGTTCCGATGAAGTCACCGCTGACATCTGAAGAAATGTCACATTATTCTGTTTGACGATTAGGTCATCTCCTCAAAATTAGCCCTGCTTGTGACGTAGGAGAGCTTAGTGTCTCGGAATGCATGGAGGAGGGTGCGGGGGCGGTAGGCCCCGCGGTATGGTACGAGTTCTTTTTCCGGTCGGACTGCAATCGATTTAGGGTCATATATACATCTCGTAATCCGCCGGTTGGGATAAATCATACATTATAAACCCACGACGTTTGTAACCTCAACTGATCATAGTGAAGTATTTTTTGCTGGCGCCCGTGGTTTTTACTCCTCTTTTGTTTGGAGGGGTTTCCCACGTTAAAATCTCGTGTCCCCATTGGTTTGATCTTTCCGTATTCATAGTTTTCGTGCTATCTTTCATAACCCTCCCGACGCATTTTGAGGTCAAATCGGACATTTCCTGCCCGGCACATTTTGGGGCTAAATCTGATCCGTTTACGTCGGGTCGCGCATAGGTTTGGGTTTTTGTCGGCGTCATCGCCGAGGCTTCATCGCTGGCGTCGCCTAGTCCGTCGTCGTCACCGGTGAGAGGTCGATGTGCGCCGGCGGGTCCCAGGGATACGACCATGGCACCATTGGCACCCCTGGGGCTGCTGGCGCCGGAGCCTGAGGCGGAGGCAGAGCTGTTTGGGGCTCGGGCCAGGCCCAGTTCACCTGGATGGGAGGCGCGCGAGGCGGCGACTCCCAGGCCACGTCGTAGCCACATGGCTCTGCTGGAGGTGGCGGTGGTGAGGCGGCGCTGCTGGAGGCGCCGCTGCGGCTTGTGGATGCCAGGCGGCCAGCTGCGCCCCGAGGCCGACCTAGTGGCCGAGCTCCTCAAGCTCGCTCTCCTCGATTGCGCGCCGGAGGGCCTCCTCCTCCGGCGGTGGCGGCACCCAGTTGTCCCCCTGCCCGTAGTCGTAGTGGCAGTCGCCAAGGAGGCCCGAGCGTCGCCTCGGGTCTTGTTCGTACGCTGGCCGATCCCACATCCTTGTGTCGTAGTCGAAGGCATCATGGTTGCGTAGGTCTGACTGGAGGAGCGATCGACGTCGCCTAATCTCGTCACGCCGCTCAATCTGCAGAGGGGCACCGGAGGGACCGACACCCTCCTGGTGTTAGGGAGCTAGCGGTCGGGGAGGTGGTCGTCGCCGAGGGGATCATGCGCATTCGCGGCGTAGAGCGCCTACGCGAGAGGAACCGACACGTAAGGTCGGGTCCTCTCCTTCTTCGGCGGCGGCGACATCTTCCTGGCCGAGGACGACGAGCCGACCTCTGTCTTCGGCTTCTTCAAGGGCCAGCCTCCGGTCATGGTGGCGGTGGGAGAATGGAAAATTTTGTGGCCGTGGGGATGGCCGTGGCAGCGGCTTTTAAAGAGGGCGAGTACACGGTCTTCCAAGGCTAGTGATGGCGGCGCAGGGTCTTCGGCGGTGGTGGCCAGTAGCGCGTCGCCATGAAGTGGAAGAGGCCGCGCAGCCTTTCCCGATGTGCTGAGCTATACAACAGTTAATGAGCAAAAATACTATTATCAGTAGTAACACTTAAAAAAGAGATGTGCACAAGGACAAACATTTGCACATGCAATTGTCATTATGTTCCAAATCTTATGAGGCACTCCTCACCACTTGATTGAGCAATGGCAGAGTCCTCTTTTTGTACTTGAGAGAGTGTGAACCGCAAAATCTTTCTTATATCAGGATTCTGCGACACCGACACAAATCGCTTGGCACTTGAACAATTTACCAATTTTTGGTATATCTGATTAGCAAGAGTTGTTTTCCCCAATCCTCGGAAACCTATGATAGATACCACCTTAAGTGAGAGCTCCTCATCCACAATCACCTTAATAAACTCGTCCCTTGGACCATCAATAGTTCAATACCAACTAGGCTGGTTGCCTCCAAATAACGGACAGGCAACCGAGGGTCAATGGGCACAACATTGGTGCTAGCAGAAGAGACAACAGCATCGAGCTTGT
Organism: Poa annua; assembly: GCA_026929855.1. Taxonomy (NCBI): domain Eukaryota; kingdom Viridiplantae; phylum Streptophyta; class Magnoliopsida; order Poales; family Poaceae; genus Poa; species Poa annua. The sequence continues at coordinate 63,890,313 of CM049434.1, forward strand.
ATCTTCTATGACGCTGACTTGCCTCGATGATGCGGGACTTGAGTTGCACTGCAATCTCACGGTGAGCTGCAAAGTTTTTCACCTTCCGGACGCTCTTGCTAAAGAATTCCATCACGCGCCATCAGACTTGTCTGGTTCATTGTGGAGGCGACTCATGTACTTATCGACGTAATCCTCGATCTCATAGGCCATGTCCCTCCACTCCTTCATCTGCGGGTCAACTAGGGGTGGGCATAAAAACCGAAGACCGAAAACCGAAACCGAAAAAACCGAGACCGAAACCGAAAAGACCGAGACCAAAAAGACTGTTAGAAATTTGGGTAGCAAATTAGAAAAGACCGAAATTATATCAGAAATTCGGTCATCACTTATACATAACCCAAATAGACCGAAAGACCGATTTTATTTTATTTTGAGAGAATTATGTACGAAAGCAGCCAAATTTGTGTGCCAGCCTAGTTTATGTACATATATTCTGCCAGCCTAGTTTATGTCAACCGTGTCCGACTCGGCCAGCTTCCCGAGGAGAGCGTTCATGCTGCATTGCTGCTGAGCTCGTCTTTCAGCAAGGCGATGTCGCGCCTCAGGCTATTCTGCGTCGTGTACTCCTCCTGCAAGGCTGCAACAGCGTTGTGAGCTTGCAGAGGAGGCATCTCATCACCCCGGCCGTGGCGGCGCTCACCATGATCCCTTCCATCTTGTGCTGCAATTAGCTAGCAGCAGTTCAGCACCACATGCTTAGTGCTGACATGGAGAGCAGCGTTTCCAGATCTCGGCGCATTGCTAGCATCCAATGCACAAATCCAACTATGTTCCTGAGAAATTAAGGGAAGAAAACGCAGTTACACGGCACACCTTATTTTCCCTCCAGCTGCCTGCTCGCTCTAGCTACTGGGACCTCTGAACGAGCCACCCTAGCTCCAACCGAATCCGCCGCTTTGTTCTGCTTCTGCACCGGGTAGCAACGAGGAAATTGATTTGGGGAAGTCGTCTGAACTCTGAAGCAATTGGGATGACGCATCTCGGTTCTAGGTCAACGCAACATCCGGGGACGTCGGCCGCCCCTCGCCCCATCCACTGTGCCTGTGGGCGTCCGCATGTTCGTCCCGCCTCCCGTGTAACGAAGATCCGGGGAGACAATGCTCCTTGAACCAAAATGGAAATGACGAAGGCGTGTGAGCTTATCATCCTCCCGTAGTCCCGTCGCCGTCCACCCGCCGCTCTCCTGCATCAAAATCCCTGACCTGTAGGGTGCCTTCATATATACGCTTTTGAGCAAGCTCCTCCCGGTCCATGGCAGCGCGGTTCCCTTGTTCAATCTTGAACTGATGCCGAATCCGGAAGAAGTTAGAAATACAGTAGTCGTTATCACATCTCCGTGATTCTCTCTGCGTACAAGTGTAGAAGTATACGAGTCGATGATGAAACCGAATCCGACTCATGTTTATACAAGTCCTTGTGCCTGTATGGTCATCGATCGCCTATATATTTAAACCGGAGCTATGCGAATCGACGCCAAACAACGTTCCCTCTGAGAGCTCGGTGCCCATCGATCCTACGCAGCAAAACTCAACTCCATATATATGTAATATATATAGCATGTTGAATAATTAGACAATTTAGCGTATGATTTAATTCGCGAAAACAGTGAACAATTCATGACTAGAATAGTACAGATTAAACTAATCATATGATCTACGAAAACAGTAGATAAATAGATGCAATCTAGAGCACATACTACAATCAAGAACTCTAGTGAAACATCATATAGGAAGATCAAGAACACGTACCACTAGTAGGGAAAAGCCTACTGCTGGCGAACAAAAAAAGCCTACCGCTGACGAACAAGTGGTGGATTCCCACTGGCGGACACTTGTTCGCCAGCGGTACGGACAGTTACCGCTGGCGAACAAATCTTATGTGCACCAGCAATAGTTAGCACCGGCGAACATTTGCCTCTGTGTGCCACTAGTTACTAATGGCGAGCAATCTAGCTTGTGCGCCAGCAGTAGGGTAGCAGCACTGGCCTGTAACAATTGAGAAAAAAAAAACGCTTCAATTCATACGTACTAATCACATTTGCTATTGTACGTAGCATTACAGTACACATTTGCTACTGTACGTAGCATTACACGGTACATACAAACACCAGTCATGTATACAGTTAATCATACATAATCTATATATATACACAATACACACCGCCGCTGTTGTGTTGTGTTTGATGTCATCGTGACGACATCCGTGCTTGATGTTGTCGCTGCCGCAGCCCTCGTGTCGATGTCGCCGCTGCAGCCCTCGTGTCGATGTCGCCACAGCAACGCTCGTCGTTGTCCTCGGTGTCGCAGCCCCTTTGTCGTCGTTCTCGGTGTCGCAGGGGAAGTACCTCCTGACATGGCAACAAAACAAGGAAATTCATAATTTGTTAAATCTACTAGTTCAACCTGATGCATATAAACTAGTAAAAAAACGGCGGCCATGTACAAAACAACTTGCAATTGCAATTACAATTCCAAAATGTGTGTCAAAATGCATTGTTTAATCAGTAAGGAACCACTAGCAACTTTATTCCTATTTACAAATCATGTGCAACCACTAGAAGATGTCCACGAGTATCCTCGTCGTCGTTGGGCGCTCGGGTGACGCGTCGCAACGACGCAGCTGCGGCAACGGCGTCAACAGGGCAGCCTCGCCGGTCGCACGCGCTCCGGCTCCGGGTGCGCATGGCGCACCGGGCAGGAGGAGTGTGCACAGCCAGGAGTCGATGCAGCTTCCGTGGAACAAGTTCCTGCACGCTGGCAACATGCGCACTACGTCGCCGTCCTCCAGCTCCAGCAGGCACACCACCGCCACGCACTCCACCGACGCCGCCGCCCTCCCCTTGCTGCCGCTCTTCATCTTACTGATGCTGCTCTTGCGGCTCTTACCTCAGTTGTCCTGAGGCGACGCGCGCCCCCTGTACATGAACGTCGGCCGTCGGGAGCACGTCCATGCTCAGCCTGAGGTGGGTGTCCGGCAGCGTTCATGCCGTAGCGGACGGCCGGGTACAGCAGAACGCTGACAGGACGGCACGCCAAGATCCTGGAGCGTATGCACGCCAAGCAAAATTAGAGGGTCCAACCTCACCTGTATTTGGCAGCAGTTCTAGGAACGGAGACACTAACGGAGGAAGAGGAAAGACCTGGAATCGAAGCCTCCAAGTCTCGGGTCGACCCATGAGACCCTTTGGGTCAAGCAAGGCCGGCCTCACAGACCCAATTTTCATACAAGGCCGACCCGACCGCCCCAACGGCCTTGTATTTTTGGGCCGGGCCAGTGACCCGGTGGGTCGACCCGACCCATTCCCATCCTGAGTGCAACCACTAGCAGATCATGGTCAATCCTATTTTATTACAAGAAGCAAGTTACTTACACAACGGAGCCAACTTTATTCCTACAGTTAGCATTCCAAAACGGAGCCAACTATGATGCACTCTATGCAAATACTTACACAACTCAATTTTAAGCTTGCAAATCATCAAGAATATATTCCTAAGAAAATATATGAAACCAGCAACTATAAATCTATCAAGCTACTGTCTTGCAAGATTTATACACACAAAGAAATCTATCATCCAAATAGGAGTATAACACAACACCAGTAAGAGCACTAGATACATCAGATTAGTTCATCCATAAAACATTAGACATTCTCTAGACAATAGTGACAGATCATTGACAGATGAAGTAGTGATGCATAATAGACATTACAGTCATAAGGATGTAGTAGTGAAGCACTTGCACTAGCAAAATAGCAAGCCGGTTCATCAAGAAGAAAAGATAGGGTTGATGTTTTACCGGATATATCATGAGTTGAATATAGATACTTTGTTGTAACTCCTTATCTTTGTGGTGATTTATTAATATCAACCTATCTAACATATGCTAAGAAGCTAACAATAAAGAGCTGGGTATTTACATACATACATACATAGGAAAATGATTTAATAATCCTATGAGTATGTACTCCCACACTCAGTATTAGCAGAAGTTTCAGTTGGACCAGGTCTACCAGTAGCACATATGTGTATGGCAGGAGGATAAAGTAACAGATCGAGGAAATTTTCTCACCTTCAAGCTGCAGCAGTGGCGACGAGCGAATTGAGACTGGTCGATGGCAGGATATATCTGTTCTTGTAAAATACTGTGAGGCCAAAGAAAAAATTAGGGGCCGCACCTTAATAAAAAAGTTGACAACATGCAAAGCTGGCTTAACCGCTTAACCAAAAAACTAGAACTCTATTGATGATAATATGAAGACAAGGGCAATCAATAATAACACGAGGATATACATATATTATGCTTATCAAGAAACAACAGCAGCACAAGTAACATTCGCATCATTAACCGAAAGAAGATGGAACTCAATTCTCTGCACCGACAAGCTAAATTGGTTTGGACTGAAGGAATTTAGCAGGTGCGGCTTACCTTTAGCAGGTCGACGAGGACGATTGTGTCGGGGGAGTGGTTTTTCTTGAGAAGGATTAGTCGTCCTTGTTCGACTTGCACCAGAGTTGCTGCTCGCTTGTCCTACACCTACACAGATCACTGAAGTTGATGCACAACACTTACACATGTCTCAGATTTGGGTTAGCATTCCAAACGGAGCCAAATGTCAAGCACTCTATGCAAATACTTAGACACAACTCCATTTTAAGCTTGCAAATCATCAAGAATTTATTCCCACGCAAATATATGAAACCAGAACCTATAAATCTATTAAGCTACTGTCTTGCAGGATCTATACAAGCAAAGAAATCTATCATCCAAATAGGAGTATCACACAACACCAATAAGAGCACTAGATCCATCAGATTAATTCATCCATTAAACATTAGACATTCTCTTAGAGAATAGTGACAGACCATTGACAAACAAACTAGAGAACGGAGTAGCTTGTACTAAATCATGCAGCCACAAATATACAATGGGCTGATTAACCCATAAGCAAATTAATTTGTGAAGCTTTTCATTGGGTTTTTTGCTATAACGTTTGTGGTTATTTTGAAGAGCCCAGCACATGCATATAACCTGAGAGATTATTTAACTGATGCCAAGTTGGACACTGTGTGTGTTAGCTATTCGCATATACTACTCCAGTTTTGAAATGGGACTGACTACATTATGACCATGTGTAAAATTGGCTGGAAGCCCTGTATAATATAGTATGGTACAGGTATATTACTCAAATTTTAATCATGAAACAAATTCAACAAGCAAGGACCTCAACTAAAATAATTTATATGGTGCTCTATATGCTTAATTTACTGCAAGTTAAGTGTGACACACTTGATTCAGAGGACATAGGCAGGAGGTTTATTTACTCTACATACTACAAATACTCCAGTTGCTATAGACTGAGTGCAAAACTGAAGGAGCGGGAAGCTACAGATAGTAACCAAGCGAGGTTCTAGCAAAGATGTGTGTTTCCGCTTCTGTTTTCTCAAGTAGAGAAGAGATTTTAATTGGAACGGAGGAGGGTGAAAAGATGATTCAGATCAATACCTTGAGGATACGGACGGTGGGCAGAGCGTGCTAATGACGGCGGCGCCTGTGTTGCCTCTTCGCCGTTGATGTCGAGGTTGCTGAGGTGGAGCCGTCGCCGGCGGGCGTGGATGCCGCCGAGGCCGATGCGGTGGTAGGCGGTCCCGTGGTGGCGGGGGTGGAGGGGCCGTCGTGGTCGCTGCGGCTGGACGGGGCGCCGGTGCTGCCGCCGCTGATGGCGGAGGACGTGGCGCTGGAGGGCAGGCGCCGCGGCGGGAGGACGCTGCGGACGGAGAGGATTGAGGCGGCGGCTGCGGAGGTCGAGGGCGAGGAGGACACGTGAGGCGCGGCGGGGTAGGAAAGGGGATTGAGGTGCGCTGGAGATCCAGAGAGGTGGAGAGAGAAAGGGGATCGGGGAAGCAGGAGAAGAAAGGAAAAAAGAAAGGGATCGTGGGAGGTGGGCGGTGGGCGGGTTTTTCTCGTCAACGCTTTCCACCGGCTGCTGGCGAACATGGGTGGTGCGTAATTTCGTTCGCCAGGGCGGTAAGTGTTGTTAGCGCTGTGATTCTACCGCTGCCGCACCTAGTTTCATGTTCGCCGGCAGTAATAATTCTAGTGCTGGCGAGCCATGCGTTTTGTTCGCCAGCGGTAAGCTTAGAATACTCCAGACGCTTCCGCTGGCGAACGTCTCTGGTTGTCCGTCAGCGGTAGCACTTTTACCGCTGGCAGACAAACCATTATGTTCGCCAGCGGTATATTTACTGGCGCACGAAAAATTTGTTCGCCAGCAGTAGTAGGGTGGCTATATGCCTTTCCCTACTAGTGTACAGTGCAGCGGTAGTCGCACCGCTGGAGGTCCCGTTGTCGCTCATGTCGTCGATGAAGAGATTGGCAATGTCGGGGAAGAAGTTGTCGTAGGGGAAGAACTCGAAGCCAGTAGTCGCGCGGGTGCACTTCCCAAAAACCTGACCGCCCCTCTCCCCTACAGGATCACAAGAGGCGGGGTTCCGGAGGCCTAATGTCCCTTCAACCGGTGCACGCCGGAAGACGGGATGGAGAAGACTTGGAAGACGGCGGCGCAAGGTTCTGAAACGGTGTGAGACCATGTATCGCGTGGTGACGGCTAGGGTTGCCTCTGACTGAATTTATAGCGCGTGTCGGGTAGGACGTGGGCGGTAAGCCACGACCGAGTCGGTTACGCCCCACGATTCCAAAGGAATCGGAAACGGCAAGGTAATTAACGCGTCCGTTAATTATCAATCAATGACTCATAAATTTTCCCGAACAGCAAAAATATAAGCTCGGCTCGGCGAGATTGCCGCAACCCACGGCGCGTCGTGACGAGGCGAGGCGTGGCGTGGCGTGGCGAGGCGAGCGAGGAGGAGGAGCGCGTGTGACACTCTTCATCTTCTCATGCTCTCACTAGCTCATACTAGTACTAGAACATCCCACTATATAAAGTGGTGCAGCTCACTCTCCACTAGCAGTATGGGACTAAACATTAGTCACTACTCACACAACCAGCCATTTATTAATGGTCCATTGTAATTTCGGATTTTAGTTGGACTGGCCCAAGTACACTAAAATTCTAGCATAGCCACGGTACAATGGGGGTACCCTCATGCATGTCTTCTATCCGCAACCTCTTCCATAGCGGCGAGAGCGAGACCCCGCCGGCCATCATCACACCTCCGAGCGTGTTGGCGTCGCACCTCGTCAAGTTTGACAGCTACTCATGCACCAAGGGGCTCGCAAAGGGCAAATACATCTGCTCCGAAATCTAGCATCAACTTTCTACTAGAGACTTTACTTGGCACAACAATGCGATAAAATAATGATACAAAGGAGTTGTTATAGAGGTGAGCAATCTCCTTGACTCAAATAAAAGAAAAAAATGCAGAAATAAAATAATGCGTTGTCTTCCATAAGCGCTTTTCTTTAACGCCTTTCAGCTAGGCACAGAAAGTGAAAATCAAGTGTTTCCAAGTGAAGAAGCATCAACAGAATAATTTGTTCGATTAATGGAATCAAAAGATAGCTTCATTCTCTTTCTAGGGAAATGTTCCATACCTTTCTTAAGTGGGAATTGGTACCTAATATTTTCTTCTTTCATATCAATAATAGCACGAACAGTTCTAAGAAAAGGTCTTCTCAAAACAATAGGACAAGATGCATTGCATTCAATATCCAAAACAATAAAATCAACTGGGACAAGGCTGTTATTAACCATAATAAGAACATCATCAACTCGCCCCAAAGGTTTCTTCATAGCATTATCAGGAAGATATACATCCAAATTACAATGTTCCAAAGGTGGCAAATCAAACATATCATAAAGTTTCTTAGGCATAACAGAGATACTAGCACCAAGATCACGTAAAGCATTACCATCAAACTCATTAACTTTTATTTTAATGATGGGCTCCCAACCATCTTCTAACTTCCTAGGGATAGAAGCTTCATGTTTTAATTTTTCTTCCCTAACTTGAATGAGAGCATTTGTAATATCTTTTGTAAAGGCCATATTCATAGCATTAGCATTAGGACTTCTAGCTAGCTTTTGCAAGAACATAATAACTTTGGAAATATTACAATCATAATAATCAAAGTTATTATCATCAAAGGAAATGGGACCATTGTCACCAACACTCCTAAAAATTTCAGCTCTTTTATCAGAAATAGTTTCAGTGGTTTTAGGCAATTTTAAACGTTTTGAAGAAGTAGTAGAAACATTGCCAACACCAATTATGTTACCATTAATAGTAGGAGGTTTACTAGCATGTGAAACTCCATCATTACTAGTGGTGGGAATAGTATAAACTCTAGCTATATTATTCTCTTTAGCAATTTTATCTTCTCTTTCCCACCTAGCATGCAACTCAGCCATCATCCTAACATTATCATAGATTCTAACTTGAATGGCATTAGCTGTAGCAAAAGTCTTGTTATCATTAGGCATAACTTTTAATTTCAAAAGATCAACATCAAGAGCAAGGCTATCAACTTTGGAAGCAAGAACATCAATTTTACCAAGCTTTTCCTCAACCGATTTATTAAAAGCAGTTTGTGTAGTAATAAAATCCTTAAGCGTGGTTTCAAGATCAGAGGATACACTTCCATTATTGCTGAAGGAATTACCATAAGAATTAGCATAACCATTACCACTATTAGCAGGATAAGGCTTATAATTGTTATTACCAAAATTATTCCTGTAAGCATTGTTGTTAAAATTATTATTTTTAATGAAGTTCACATCAAAATGCTCTTCTTGTGCAACCAATGAAGCTAAGGTAACATTATTTGGATCAACATGAGATTTACCATTCACAAGCATAAACATAATAACATCAATCTTTTCACTCAAAGAAGAGGTTTCTTCAACATAATTTACCTTCTTACCTTGAGGAGCCCTTTCGGTATGCCACTCAGAATAATTAATTATCATATCATCAAGAAGCTTTGTTGCAGCACCCAAAGTGATGGGCATAAAGGTACCTCCAGCAGCTGAATCAAGAAGGTTCCTTGAAGAAAAATTCAGTCCTGCATAAAAGGTTTGAATGATCACCCAAGCAGTCAGTCCATGGGTAGGGCAATTCTTTACCAATGATTTCATTCTTCCCCATGCTTGGGCAACATGTTCATTATCAAATTGTTTAAAGTTCATGATGCTACTTCTTAGAGAAATAATCTTAGCAGGAGGATAATATTTTCCAATGAAAGCATCTTTGCATTTAGTCCATGAATCAATACTATTTCTAGGCAATGATAGCAACCATTCTTTAGCTCTTCCTCTCGAAGAGAAAGGAAACAATTTTAATTTAATAATATCTCCATCTATATCCTTATACTTTTGCATCTCACAAAGTTCAAATAAACTATTAAGATGGGCAGCAGCATCATCAGTACTAACACCAGAAAATTGCTCTTTCATAACAAGATTTAACAAAGCGGAAATCTCATAAAGCAGGTGGAGCAATAGGAGTGCATATGAAATCATTATTATTTGTGCTAGTGAAATCATTCTCAGGAGTACTCTTTTGAGTAAAATTAATACAAAAATAAATGCAAGTAACTATTTTTTTGTGTTTTTAATAATAAAAAGCAAACAAGACACTAATAAAAATAAACGAAGCAAGACAATAACAAACTAAAGAGATTGGAAGTGAGAGACTCCCCTTGCAGAGGTGCTCCTTCTCCTCGGCAACGGCGCCAGAAAATATGCTTGATATGCGTGAGACACACGTTCGTTGGGACACCCAAGAGGAAGGTATGATGAGTGTAGCAGCAAGTTTTCCCTCAGTAAGAAACCGAGGTTTTCAATCCAGTAGGAGATGAAGACGCTTCTGAAGGTTGTTGGGGGCGGAATCTGGCACTGACGTGGAACCTGCACACAACACAACCAAAATACTTTGTCTCAACCAAAAGCTGTTGTCTCCTTATCCTTCTTGATGAAACCTACAAAACAAAGTAAATTGTTTTGTGCCCTCAACCTCACCAAGTGGTTGTCAAGCACAAGGTGTAAGTAAAAGATATAGAAATAATAAATGCAAAACAGAAATAAATATGCAATGGTGGTAAATAAAAGTGCAAGGATGGTATGAATGATATTGGATGATGTTTTTATGGTTTGTATGGTGTTTGCAAGATGTAAAAGTATTTTTGTATTTTCGGATTTTTAAATGACAGAAAATGTAAAGTGCTAATAAAGTGTTGGAAAGGTGTTTCTTATGATTAAAAATGGACTGGGGTTCATGGTTTCACAAATGCACTCTCTCTTTTATATAGTGGTAGATAATGGAACAAAGTAAGGTAAAAACCCAAGTGGATCACGGTATTGCTGTCAACTTACCACAAAACCACCCCCCGTTACTGTAACGCCCCAAAATTTGAAAGCAACAAAAACCTAATTATAAAAGATCCAAAATTCTGAGGGAACAAAAACTTTTTGAAATGCATGTTAATGGATGTGTTTTCCTCCTGTTTGTTCTGTTTGCCATGTTGTAGTTGGTGTTTGTGTTGATGACCTCTCTAACTATCAACCTTAAAAACTCAATCTAGTTAAAATATGGCCTCTGAGATCAATGTTATGGCCAGTAAAATAGTCCATATATCTTATCCTATCTTAGTTTTAACAAACTATACTTATTATGATGTTTTGATTTTAGCAACTACCCAAAGACCTTTTATTTGAGAAAATAAAAGTATTTCCAAAAAACTATATGATTTCAAAACTACCAAGGGACCATATATGGAGTCCTAATATATTTTAATATAATATGTTGCAAGTATTAGCAACTCTCTTTTCAAAACCCCAACTTCATTAGCAACTCCCTCCTAATCAACCCATCTTGTCTTTTAATTTTCTGGTTAGAGGATGGACTAATCCATGTTAGCAATGTGGCCTATTCTAATCAGCCCAAGTAGAATATATATCTAAAACCCACACTCCCTCTCCCCCAACCCTTGTTTTGGACTTGCCCTAACCCTCACACACCCCCGGTATGCTTTGACCATCGACCCTCCCCAGCCCTGGCTTGAATCTCTTTTGTTTTTCTCGGTTGGACATTTCAGCGAGCACCTGCTGGGCAGTGATGGCCGAGCACCTCCCTCTCTACCCAACCAGCTCCCCCGACCACCTCGTGAGACCATGCCGCGCCAGACACCCTTACCCACCCCCATGATGACCATGGCGCAGCCTCGCCCCTTCTCCTTGTCGTTTCTATGTGTCCCGAGCGCCGCTCTTTCCGTCCCTCTCGACCCGCCATTCTTGCGCCCTCCTTCTCCCCATACCTCTAGCTACCACCTTGACACCATCGTGCTGTTTCAGGAACGCCGGAGCCACCGGGAACGTGCCATGGCCGTGACGGATGCCGTCGACCCTGCCACCGCTCCGAGACGCCCCTGAGCAAACCGAGCACTCCTCTGCACCGCCTCGACCTCCCGCACCGTCATCCACCCCTCTCCGTCGTCTGGAGCACGCCCGAGGTGAGCCCCGCGTGCTCGGCACCTTCCCTAGGGTTTCTGCCCGCATCGTCTGTGTCCTGAGGAAGAAGAACGCAAGGGACCGTCCGATCTCCGATCGACGGCTGTTTTTGAAAGCCGGGCGATCTAATCTCGACCCTCCACTGCTGATCCGGCGGCGGCGTACCGCTCCGGCAGCGCGCGCGGTGCGATGGGCCGGCCTGGCACTGTGCGGCCCAGGTCCGGCCAGATCCGGCCCCTTTAATCTTTTTCCCCTAGATCCATTTTCCTGTTTAGTTTCCTGATTAACTTCTTTGTTAGTTTTTATTCATTTGTGGTAAATCTGTGCATGATAAAATTTTGAAATAAATTTTGTTGGATTGCTATGCGTTTTCTTAACCATGTGGCACTGGCAGTTTTCAAAAATATGTATTTGTGTGTGCTCTAGGTTAAATCTAGTAAAAAGTATAGTTTTCACCATTTGTTTAATTGTGGGAGTTTTTTATATCCAAATCATGCAAACTTTATTTCTCTGTAAAGCATAGGAGAATACCTATCCATATATGTAAGCCTTGCATGCATAAGATTTGTGAAACTATAGGTCTATAAAGTTTAGGTTTGACTCCAATGGCATTTTGGTTATTTTTAATTCTTTATTAAAAATAGTTTTTGATGCAAATCCAATTTTCTTAGCTCCATATGATTTTTAGTTGTACTGTAGTAGGAGGGTTTATTTTTAGGAGCTATATTTCTGGAGTAGTGGATTATATGCCAAAACAGAAGATTTATGCACTAGAATAATCTATTTAATTTTTCTGTTTTTGATTAGTTATTTAACCAAGCTATTTTGTAACATCTTGTAATGTTACCCCACTGTTATCAAGGGTGTGTAGCACCGTAACCTTTGTGTTTGACTAAAAGGTTTTACTTAAAAATGATTTGTATATTTTAAATTTCATAAGAAATAATAATAAGATCAATTATAACCTTGAGGCATCTTGGAGATACTTTAGCATGGCTTAATGTGTTCCCAAACCAGTAGCTCATTTATTAGAAAGGGGTGAAAAGCATTTGTTTGTGCTATGTTGTTGCTTATAAGGCTTTCTCTCTTGTGTTTAGAATATCTTGTTGTTTAGTAATGGTGTGGTATGTTGTTTTGCATTCTATGTGCTAGATTTAATTCACCTTGCCCAAAGAACTACACTTGTTTTATAATCTTGTGGTTGATTGTTTTGATGCCCCTTAAAACAATCGTGTGTTTATACTTGTGTTGTATTTGGTCTCTGCTGATTGTCTTAGCTATAAGTTCTTGATGTTGGTTACTGTTTGTCTAGGTGGACTGTATGTTTGTGTTTGTTAGTAGCTAATAAGGAGCAACCAATAACTTTTTGCTTGGTCCAGGCTTGAAGTAGTCTATCTTGTGTTAATTTATTAAATGAGCAATTGCGTCCATTTTAACTCTTAGTCAAGGACTTGTCTAATTTGTAGTGTTAACCTTTGTTGTTTAATTAGTTACGTACTAATAATTGTCCTAGGGATGTCAACATGTTTGCAAGAGAGTGTGCTAGTGTGGATGTTAATGCTTGCTTGTGTGTTAATATAACTTTGGTTTGAAGTATCTCCTAGACTACTGTGATACCTTTGTCTAGAGTATTTCTTAGTATATTATAACTTTTGTCTGGAGTATTTCCTTTATAAGGGGAGACTTACTCCTTTCACCTAGGTGAACATCCTCGTCGGGATATCTAGTTGTCTTACTTGTTGTGTATAATTTTTGGGCATGGCCTGTTTGGAACACCGTCAGTAAGGCTAGGACCTTCATGTTTGTAGAGATCCAGTGGGTCATGAGTGTTTGGTTGCCGTGAGTAGCATCCAGGAGTTGTACCAAGTTTGAAAATGCTTGTGGTATGTGTGAGGACCCCTCAGACTACCAGTCTGAGATGTCCACGTTATGTAAACAGATCACGATCCCAATGATCAGTGCATCGCGATCACATAACCAACTGGTATACAAAGTTACATCATTCAAACGTACATACAAGTCTTACACAAATAAATAGTGGTCACATGACCAAGTCTGCAATCATCGTCACACATGACGGAATTAGCTACGATATAGCGGAAGCTTGCGGCTAGCGTCGGCCCTCGTCACAACCGGACGCATTCCCACAGAGCAGTTGACCGGTGACACTCAGCTGGCGTAGTCGTCGGCGTCCTTCTCGTCCTCATCGCACATCTCCTCGTTGTAATCTGGACGTTTGAATATCCAGGGACACAGCCATATGAGTACATTTACGTACTCGCAAAACTACCTCAAGGCTTAAGTTTTCATGGTAATGCATCGAAAAGAATTTCGAAAACTGGGATAGCCGCTAAATACAACTATAGGGCTTAGTTTTCGCAAAGATGATTTCGATATAGAGATCACGACATCTCTGTATCTTTGTTGAAGAAAACTTTTAGAGATAGAAATCTCTCTTGTAGAAATAGCATGTACTATTTCCACGTTTCGAAAACTCTTTTGTAAAACTTTTCAAAAGTACTAGGATGGGGATACCCCTTTTTCCTTCCTTGAGATCGGACTGATTGTCTCCCCGAGACCAACCATCCTCACTCAACTCTTGTACCTCCCAGGTACCTCCTTGTTTCCACCGAAACCATTTTCTTTTGAAAACTGAAAAATTGCCCATACGCCTAGATCAGTGGCCTTTCCAACCGTCCATGACCGAGGACTCGGCTTTTCGAATAGATTTACACTCTGCAGAGGTTGCGCACTTTACCCACACCAAACGGTCATTCCGCCGTGTCAGCCACGGCCCGTCATACGACCGTATGCGGGGGTCCGGATAACGCGATCAAAGCTTTCCACTATGTCCACCCTAGTATCGGGGCCTCCCGGTGGGTTTGTTCTCCCCGGCACTGTGTGCTCCACTAGACCCCTGGTCTCTCTTAGGACGCCACACCGCCACGTCAGGAGACCCGCCGTAATCGTTCCGGCGCGAGTCCCACATGTGTATTGCCTCGTCCAGACGACAACCCGGCTTCAGGGGCCCAGCCCCTATAGAAAGTATGAGAGCCCCAATACTAAAACAGACAAGCTTCCGGCTAAGCCCTACCCATGTCAGGTAATGTGGTTGCACGGGTTAATTGTACGGGCGGCTGCTAGGGCTGTACTTTGTTTTTCCAAAAACACCTCCATCACCGACTGTTCCCAACAGCTCGGGTTTTCGTAAAACACCTCCGATTGCTCCCAGCAACTCGGATTTTTATAAAATACTTGCTCGCCGATTGCTCCCAGCAACTCGGGTTTTTCTTCCGAAAACATTTTGTCAAAACCAGGCTCCCATCCTAAGAATTTGAGGAAAGAATATAAAGATTTCTACTAGATAAAATATGATTTTCTTTATAGCTCCTTCAACAACAAGGTGCCTAAAGTGAATACTTATTTTCATAACACCTATTAGAATCTAGTAGATAGCTTTGGCCAAACAATATTTTGTAAAAATAGTTTTTGGGGTGGAAAGGTACCACAAAAGAAGTAAAGCATGCATTATTTTATTTTGAAAACAAAACATGCTTGGTAAATAGTAGGATTCATAGTGGTGAGGTGGCTTGCCTGGCTCAGCAATATGTCCATGGTCTTGATCTTGATGTTCCTCAGGTTCACTCCTCACGTCCAGTTCCTTCCCGATCGTATCTAACGTCGCAAACAGGAAAAAGAGCAACACTCAAAATACAAGACAATGCCACAAGGACATAACAAACATCTAGCGTTGCACAAGACACTAAGCTAGCAAACAAAAGCAAACAATTCACTTAGTTAAACAGCAACAAGCACATATAGATAAGACAAACAATAAATACAGCTAAGAAAATAAACACAGTCACCCTAAGTGTTACCAAGGTAGTTTTAACTAAGCACGAAGGCAGAACACCTCTTAGGTTTATTAGATCATTTAACAAGGGCTGCTACCTTAGTTCAGGAAATACTTCAGACAAAAGTATCTTAGTAAATAAGGGAGTACTCAAGACAAAAGTATCTTAACAAATAAGGAAGTACTCCAGACAAAAGTATCTTAACATGCAAGCATTAACTCTAGCATTAAGCACCTCACATGCAAGCATGTTACTAGCTCTAGGGACACATACCAATAAGTAGTAAATCAACTAACAAAGGTTAGCACCACAACTCACACAAGTTTATGGCTAAGAGCTAAAAGGATGCAATGATTTATTTAATAGAACACCACAAACATTACTGCAAAGGAGCGTGTTGACAACAATCTAAAGTAAACAAGAGAACAACAAGTATTACAAAACAGAACCACCTACTGGATAAAACCTAACACATAAACACTACCACAAATAAAGCACATAAGAACACTTTGTGTTATTATTAGGGTATAATGTGAATTATGTTAAACATAGACAAGTAATGCACCACAACATTATCCGAGTGTTTAAACCAAGTTATTATGGTTGAGTTAAGATTCTGGATTTAAAGTTGATTAAGATCATATAAAACCCACATCAATTTAAACAAAACAGGGAAATGATTCAATTCAAAATCCTAGATGCATAAGTCCTGTTTTGGGAGATTAATTACCATGCTCAGAATATAGCTCCTAAAATCAAACCCTTCTACCACAGTACTCCTAGTAGCCACACCAAGCCATGAAAATTTGGATTTGCACAAAAATCATAATTCAATGGTGAATTAAAAATGCACCAAGTGCTACTGGTCCTAAAACCAAAATGAATAGAACTTCTGTTTTATGAAACTCCTATAAGCAAAGTTGATGGTTCTGGGTAAGTATTGATTTAAGCTATCTGTAGAAATTTAGTTTGCTTAATTTGGACAATCCTAGCTCTGGATATTTAAGTTTTAGTGGAAACACTATTGTTTACTAGATATTTAACACTGCACAAAATATAGTACATAATGACCTCAAACCAGTGCTGCATGTTTCATAAAACACATAAGCACTCCACAAAATTACTCCTAAGCTATTTTCATAAACAGATCTAGCACCAACAATTAAAACTAGACACATGCCATTAACAGAAAATAAAAATATACTTTTCCGAGTGTAATAACTCACTGTTTTATAAAATAAATCAATATTCACAAAATATAAGCTGGAAAATTCTACCAAGCTAGGATATGATAGCTACTACCCATTTCTAACCAAATCAATTGGATTTACTCCAAAAAGTATTTTCAATAACAAGCTGAAAATCACCAAACCGCCACTGGTGTCAAATTTAAACTTAATAGAACTTTAGTTTCACAACTCTCCTGCATGCATGGATTACAGATCTAGGTAGTTATTCTTCTAGGCTTTACAGAGAACTAAAGTTTGCTAGTTTTGGATCTATAAAACTCAAGTTATCCAATAAATGGTGAAACAAATACTTTTTGCAAGAACAGATCTAGCACCCACATAAAAATGTATTTTTGCAAACGGCCAATTCCACAGGGTTAAGAAAACACACAGTTACCACAGAAAATTTTAATCAACTCATTTACATGCTCGGTGATTAAATGATGAATTAAAACCTAGAGCACTTCTAACAGGATTTAGAAAACAGGAAAAGATTTGACTAAAAACAATTGCTAGCCGGGCCAGATCTGAAGGGGACGGGGCAGCACGGTGCTGGGCCGGCCCAGGGCATGGTCCAGCTCGCCAAAGGGGTAAGCTACCCTCAGATCTAGATCTAAAGGCCAGAAAAAGATCCAAAAGCATTCAATCGAAACCGTTGATCAAAAGATGGACGGTGGCTGTTCTTCTTCTTCCTCACAATGACCAGAACGTGAATAGGAGGAGGAATTCGACCTAGGCTGCTGGTTGCTCACCGTGGGGGCTGCTGGAGGCCCTGGAGATGTTGTAGGAGGGGTTAGGAAAGTCGGGGCGGCTGGGGTTCGCAGCAGTTCGTGCTGGAGAGCTCACGAACTACGGCAAGGGCGACGACGTCCGTGTCGGACACGTCATGGCTCCGAGAGCTCCGGTGTACCTACGAAGAAACGGAGATGTCCCTGAGACACATATCGAAAAGGTGAACTCGAGGGTCTAACAATGGAGGGAATAAATGGACAGAGGCGCCGGGAATGTCCATGACAAGCTCGCTGGACCGAGCTCCAAATTCTTGCATTCCTCGCGGACAGAGAGCGAGAGAGCTCGAGATATTTCTTGGGGTGGAGGAGTGGACGGGCAGGAGGTGGAATGGCATAGTGAGGAGAGGAGAGAGTGGCTCGGGGCTCTTATCCAAGAGGGTAGCCGGTTCCATGGTCTCGGGTATGGGCTGGGGAGAGAGAGGGCTCGAGCTGGGGTTGGCTGGGGAGGGCGGTGTGCAATGATGAAATGCGCTGCTGCACCTCTTTGGACAGTAGCCAATGTACTGGAGTCGTTGGAGGGACTGAATTGATGGAGTGGAGGTCTCCTGCCTGCCAGGTGCTCGACAAAATGCCTAAAAGAAACAAGAGAGAGAAAAGAGAGCTAGGGTTGGACAGGGGCAGGGTCAAAGGGTCCAGAGGGTGGGTGAGGGTTCAAGACACGTCCAATACCAGAGTTAGGGGAGGGAGGAGTGTGGGTTTTAGATATAGATGAAATTAGGCCTGATTAGATTGAGCCACAAGGTAAGGATGGTTTAGTCAATCCTTTGGCTCAAAAGTTATAAAACAAGATGGGCTGCTCAGAAGGGATATGGGTGAATCTTTAGGCTTACAAGTTAAGGTCAAAAGGTTCAATCAACAACTACATGTGAAAATGGGAAAAGGCTATCTAATAATACCCATATGGTCACCTTATCATGAAGCACTAAAAACAAGCAAGTATTAGTGATCAAATATTTTTATTAACTTTAAAGAAGGTTATAGATGGATAGTAGAGATGATAAGGATGAGGTTAGGTGAGTTGCATTTCCAATTTGAACAAAATAAACTCTAATTGTCATGCTCTAGAAATGCTAAAACTTAACATGAGTTAAGATGGCTTTTCATCATTATAAAATTTACTTGATGAAAATATTTTCGACCAAATATCTTAATAAGAGGGAAACAAGTTTCAACAATGCAAAACCATCAAACAATTATCTAAGACTTCAACTCAATCAATAACCATTAACTTGATACAAACAAAACCACCTGACACTCAGAGAAATACACACTCAAGGCAAACAATTTAAGCATCTGTCAAATAGATCAAACACCCGAACAATTGGATAACTAACCACACTTTTAATATAAAACAAATATATTTATGAGGTGGTGATCAACAAAATCAAGACAAGGTTTTTGGTAGGAATAGAATTAAACCACACTTTGGAAATTGATTTCCATAGACTACTAAAATTGGATTTTTGAAAGGAGGGTTGCTAATACTTGCAACATATTAAGATCAAAATATGATAGGACTTATGCTATGGTCCTTTATAGTTTTGTAAACATATAGCTTTTGGGAAATGCTTTTATTTTCTCAATTAATAGGTCTTAGGGTAGTTGCTAAGATCATAGTAAATATAGTTTGTTAAAAATAAGATAGGAGAAGATGTATGGACTATCTTTTTACTTGTCATAACATGGTCACAAGGGTTATGACAAAACTTGGTTGACTTAATAGGTGGTTATTTAGAAATCAACAACACAAGGAAAAAAACATGACATGACCACCATAGCAATACAAGATAAACACATCCATTAACAGACTTTTCAAAAAGTTTTTGTTCCCTCAGAATTTTGGATCTTTTATAATTAAGTTTTTGTTGCTTTCAAAATTTGGGGCGTTACAGTATGTTTACTTTACTTCAGATTGTTGTCAACATGCATCTAGAGTCTAGTGATCTGCTTGCAGTTTGTATGTCCTTGTGGCATTGTCTTGCATATTGAGTGTTGTTCCTTTCTCTTGTTTGCGACGTTAGATACGATCGGGGAGGAACGAGAGACAAGGAGTGAGCTCGAGGAACATCAAGATCAAGACCAAGGACATATTGTTGAGCCAGGCAAGCCACCGCACCACTATGAATCCTATTATTTTCAAAGCATGTTTTGTTTTCAAAATAAAATAATGCATGTTTCACTTCTTTTGTGGCACTTTGCCACCCAAAAACTATTTTACAAAGTATTGTTTGGCAAAAGTTACCTACTAGATTGTAATAGGTATTATGAAAATAAGTATTCACTTTATACGCCTTGTTGTTGAAGGCGCTATAAAGAAAATCATATTTTATCTAGTAGTATATATTCATATTCTTCCCTCAAAATCTTAGGATGGGAGCCTGGTTTTGATAAAATGTTTTCGGAAGAAAAACCCGAGTTGCTGGGAGCAATCGGCGAGCAAGTGTTTTATAAAACCCGAGTTGCTGGGAGCAATCGGAGATGTTTACGAAAACCCGAGCTGTTGGGAACAGTCGGAGGTGGAGATGTTTTTGAAAAACAAAGTGTGACCCTAGCTACCGCCCGAACAACAACCCGTGCAACCACATTACCTGACATGGGTAGGGCTTAGCCGGAAGCTTGTCCGTTTCAGTATTGGGGCTCTCATACTTTCTATAGGGGCTGGGCCCTTGAAGCCGGGTTGCCGTCTGGACGAGGCAATACACATGCGGGACTCGCGCCGGAACGATTACGGCGGGTCTCCTGACGTGGCGGTATGGCGTCCTAAGAGAGACCAGGGGTCTAGTGGAGCACACGGTGCCGGGGAGAACAAACCTACCGGGAGGCCCCGATACTAGGGTGGACATAGTGGAAGGCTTTGATCGTGTTATCCGGACCCCCGCATACGATCGTATGGCGGGCCGTGGCAGAGACGGCGGAATGACCGTTTGGTGTGGGTAAAGTGCGCAACCTCTGCAGAGTGTACATCTATTCGAATAGCCGTGTCCGCAGTCATGGACGGTTGGAAAGGTCCCACTAGGCATGGTGGCTGTTTTATGATTCCAAAAGAAAGGTGTTTTCGGAGGAAAACAAGGAGGTACCTGGCAGGTACAGAAGTTGGGTAAGGATGGTTGGTCTCGGGGAGACAATCAGTCCGACCTCAAGGAAGGAAAAAGGGGTATTCCCATCCTAGTGTTTTTGAAAAGTTTTACAAAAGAGTTTTCGAAACGTGGGAATAGTATATACTATTTCTACCAGAGAGATTTCTTTCTCTAAATGTTTTTCTTCAACAAAGATACAGAGATGTCGTAATCTCTATATTGAAAGCATCTTTGCGAAAACTAAACCCTATAGTTGTAAATAGCAGCTATCCCAGTTTTCGAAAATTCTTTTATTGCATTACCATGCAAAATTAAGCCTAGAGGTGGTTTTGCGAGTACGTAAATGTACTCATATGGCTATTTCCCTGGATATTCAAACGTCCAGATTACAACGAGGAGATATACGAAGAGGAGGAGGAGTACGCCGACGATTACGCCAACTGAGTGTCACCGGTCAACTGCTCTGTGGGAATGCGTCTGGTTGTGACGAGGGCCGACGCTAGCCGCAAGCTTCCGCTATACCGTAGTTAATTCCGTCCTGTGTGACGATGACTGCAGACTTGGTCATGTGACCACCTATTTATGTAAGTCTTGTACTATTCGTTTTTGAATGATGTAACTTTGCATACCATGTTGGTTATGTCATCGCGATGCACTGATCATTGGGATCGTGATCTGTTTACATAACATGGACATCTCGGACTGGTAGTCTGAGGGGTCCTTACAGACTTGGTATCAGAGCCATCGTTGACCTTAGGAGACCTTAGTTAGCATGGCCGTTAGCTTAGAAAGGAAATATTTTGCTAAAAACCCTATTTCTACGTAAATCTATTTTCTTCTAGGTAAGCCTAGTATGGCTTCCACTCCTCACCTATTCTCAAAAATATCTTGATCTTACCTCTCTAATTTCCAAGTATTTCAAAAGAGTTTTCTCTACTCTCCTGTCCCTATTCGAAACTTGTTTACGCTTGACGATGGACCCAAGTGAGACCTAAGTAGCTAGAGCCAAGACGGAGACAAGAGCCCTCAGATGCACAGTCCACAAGACCAAGATCGTCGATGACAGCAAAGCCAGGATCTCCAAATACCTCGGATGTGCAGAATGCAAGACCAGAATGCAAAATCACCTTCGCTCCCTCGACTCAACCCCAACAATGTTACTCCATCAGCAAACCGGACAATCCCAAGCTTTTCGGCAAGAACCCAAGGTGATCAAATGAGGACTTCAGCAACCATGTGACACCAAACCCCATAGGATGAAGTAGGATATGACCCTTAGTTGGATTACCCGACAATCATGATTGCTTAGTGCCCTTTTTGGTACTATAGATGTCTTGTGTGCTTGTTGTTGGTGTGCTTTTCGATTGTGTGCTCATCGTTTGTGTCTGCCTTGTTCGTGTGCATGCATGCTGCTTGTGTGTGATTTGCTGGTATGTTTCACAAGCACGCCTTCTCGGCAACTTAGATACATACTTCCCTTTTGTTTAAACATCCTTTTGCCTCTACACAAAAACCTTTTTAGCCCCTTTATCCATTCCTGCACCCTAATGCACTTGTCAATTTTTCTTGGAAACCTTTCTAAAATGTCTTCCCTCTGAGCAAAACTTTAACCAGCGAGACCGATTAACTGGACATGATACGGAAGACCACCCAAAGAAAACCATCCCCGTGATGTGACGAGCCTTACCTAGTTTAATTAACTTTTCAAATTACAAGTATACCATCACTAACTTATCATATCTAACTTTAGAGTAACATCTAACACCAGTGTTTTGTTACTAACTAACCTCCTCAAGACCTACAAACCAAGGCAAGAAAAGAGGTGCCAACGGAAGTCTGGCGTACAGATGTTAACAAGGAGGACTCAAAGACCGGTATGAGCCTCTACTTTTTGAAAATTTTGTGAAGCCCTCAAGCCGTGACGCGTAAAGAAGATCGACGTCGGCAACAACGAAGACAGCCAACACTAAAGATCGTCTACATAAAGATGTACCCTGAAGCAAGAGTCATCAATGCCCTCTAGGCGCCAACCTCATTACCTCAACTGACCCCGACTAGAGTAATATAGAAAGAAGCATTTATCTTTTAGTAGAAGGCATGATATCCAGCAAAACGACAGGGACGACGAAAAGCCCGAAGACTGTTGCAATTGGCGGTACCTGCCACCAAGCAAGTTTAGACGCTTTTAGTAGCTCGAAGCACCCTTTTGACTTTTGAAGAAAAACCGGAGAGAGTCAACTCTACGGACCTGACACCCCTGTGAGGCTTGAAAAACGATTGACGCATGTTTAGCTGCTAACCCCTCAAGACGACAATATGAGGACCAGCATCAGCATCCACCCCAAGCACGGAGGAACTACGACCAAGATGAAGAGTGTCACGATACCCAAGAACCGCAACACCGTGAAGTCGGCAATAACTTATACCACTAACTTTAACGCTTCTAGGCCCCTTTTTAAGGGGGGAAGACATATGCTAGTTTTATTAGAAAGTTTTGACAAACTGTTCTTGCACCCCAACCCTGGAGCATTTAAAGTCAACCCGACCAGAACCCTGCATTGGCATCGATCAATATGACAACACCTTCAGCAAAGACCCAAGTCTTACAGAAGAAATCAGACGCCGCATCTACAAGGAAACCTCAATCAAGAATCAACAACCTCAGAAGATGAAGAATCATCAAACCCTCTTTTCTTGCACTCTCTTAGTACCCACTTAGGAATCTCGGGACGAGATTCTTTTAAGGGGGGAAGGTCTGTAACGCCCCAAATTTTGAAAGCAACAAAAACCTAATTATAAAAGATCCAAAATTCTGAGGGAACAAAAACTTTTTGAAATGCATGTTAATGGATGTGTTTTCCTCCTGTTTGTTCTGTTTGCCATGTTGTAGTTGGTGTTTGTGTTGATGACCTCTCTAACTATCAACCTTAAAAACTCAATCTAGTTAAAATATGGCCTCTGAGATCAATGTTATGGCCAGTAAAATAGTCCATATATCTTATCCTATCTTAGTTTTAACAAACTATACTTATTATGATGTTTTGATTTTAGCAACTACCCAAAGACCTTTTATTTGAGAAAATAAAAGTATTTCCAAAAAACTATATGATTTCAAAACTACCAAGGGACCATATATGGAGTCCTAATATATTTTAATATAATATGTTGCAAGTATTAGCAACTCTCTTTTCAAAACCCCAACTTCATTAGTCTTTGGGAATCAATTCCCAAAAGTGTTTAATTAATTCAATTTCAACCAAAAACCTTGTCTTGATCATATTGGTCACCATCTCAACTTTGACTTGTTATATATGCTACATGCTTGGATTGTTTATTCATTCAGTTGTTTCTGGAATTGTTTGGCTTGTATTTGAGTTTGCTTGTTTTGTTATATGAATATTGCATGTCCACTTAGGTGTGAGGCTTGATTGAGATCTTTCATGCTTAAATGTTGCCTTTTTGGTGATTGTGGTGTGTTTACCCCTTTATACTATGTTTTGGTTCGAAGGAAACTCAAAAATTCCATTTTCAAATAGGAGATGACTATCCTCCTTACTATTAACTTTTAGCCTTTCTAGAACATGATAATTAGGGTTTATTTCAGTCAAATTGGAAATGCAGCTCACCTACTATCATCCTCACCACCCCTACTTCCCACCCATATCATTCTTGTTAATTTACATAATTGTTTGAATCCCTCATACATGTTGGTTTGAGTGTTTCATTTTAAGGTGACCATATCTAGTTTATAACATAGCAATTTGACAATTTTGTACCTAGTTGTTATTGAGCCCTTTTGACCTAAGCTCTTTAACCAAATGTTGCACCTATGTCCCTCCTAATCAACCCATCTTGTCTTTTAATTTTCTGGTCAGAGGATGGACTAATCCATGTTAGCAATGTGGCCTATTCTAATCAGCCCAAGTAGAATATATATCTAAAACCCACACTCCCTCTCCCCCAACCCTTGTTTTGGACTTGCCCTAACCCTCACACACCCCCGGTATGCTTTGACCATCGACCCTCCCCAGCCCTAGCTTGAATCTCTTTTGTTTTTCTGGGTTGGACATTTCAGCGAGCACCTGCTGAGCAGTGATGGCCGAGCACCTCCCTCCCTACCCAACCAGCTCCCCCGACCACCTCGTGAGACCATGCCGCGCCAGACACCCTTACCCACCCCCATGATGACCATGGCACAGCCTCGCCCCTTCTCCTTGTCGTTTCTATGTGTCCCGAGCGCCGCTCTTTCCGTCCCTCTCGACCCGCCATTCTTGCGCCCTCCTTCTCCCGGTACCTCTAGCTACCACCTTGACACCATCGTGCTGTTTCAGGAATGCCGGAGCCACCGGGAACGTGCCATGGCCGTGACGGACGCCGTCGACCCTGCCACCGCTCCGAGACGCCCCTGAGCAAACCGAGCACTCCTCTGCACCGCCTCGACCTCCCGCACCGTCCTCCACCCCTCTCCGTCGTCTGGAGCATGCCCGAGGTGAGCCCCGCGTGCTCGGCACCTTCCCTAGGGTTTCTGCCCGCGTCGTCCGTGTCCTGAGGAAGAAGAACGCAAGGGGCCGTCCGATCTCCGATCGACGGCTGTTTTTGAAAGCCGGGCGATCTAATCTCGACCCTCCACTGCTGATCCGGCGGCGGCGTACCGCTCCCGCAGCGCGCGCGGCGCGATGGGCCGGCCTGGCACTGTGCGGCCCAGGTCTGGCCAGATCCGGCCCCTTTAATCTTTTTCCCCTAGATCCATTTTCCTGTTTAGTTTCCCGATTAACTTCTTTGTTAGTTTTTATTCATTTGTGGTAGGTCTATGCAAGATAAAATTTTGAAATAAATTTTGTTCGATTGCTATGCGTTTTCTTAACCATGTGGCACTGGCCGTTTTCAAAAATATGTATTTGTGTGTGCTCTAGGTTAAATCTAGTAAAAAGTATAGTTTTCACCATTTGTTTAATTGTGGGAGTTCTGTATATCCAAATCATGCAAACTTTATTTCTCTGTAAAGCATAGGAGAATACCTATCCATATATGTAAGCCTTGCATGCATAAGATTTGTGAAACTATAGGTCTATAAAGTTTAGGTTTGACTCCAGTGGCATTTTGGTGATTTTTAATTCCTTATTAAAAATAGTTTTTGATGCAAATCCAATTTTCTTAGCTCCATATGATTTTTAGTTGTACTGTAGTAGGAGGGTTTATTTTTAGGAGCTATATTTCTGGAGTAGTGGATTATATGCCAAAACAGAAGATTTATGCACTAGAATAATCTATTTAATTTTTCTGTTTTTGATTAGTTATTTAACCAAGCTATTTTGTAACATCTTGTAATGTTACCCCACTATTATCAAGGGTGTGTAGCACTGTAACCTTTGTGTTTGACTAAAAGGTTTTACTTAAAAATGATTTGTATATTTTAAATTTCACAAGAAATAATAATAAGATCAATTATAACCTTGAGGCATCTTGGAGATACTTTAGCATGGCTTAATGTGTTCCCAAACCAGTAGCTCATTTATTAGAAAGGGGTGAAAAGCATTTGTTTGTGCTATGTTGTTGCTTGTAAGGCTTTCTCTCTTGTGTTAAGAATATCTTGTTGTTTAGTAATGGTGTGGTATGTTGTTTTGCATTCTATGTTCTAGATTTAATTCACCTTGCCCAAAGAACTACACTTGTTTTATAATCTTGTGGTTGATTGTTTTGATGCCCCTTAAAACTATCGTGTGTTTATACTTGTGTTGTATTTGGTCTCTGCTGATTGTCTTAGCTATAAGTTCTTGATGTTGGTTACTGTTTGTCTAGGTGGACTGTATGTTTGTGTTTGTTAGTAGCTAATAAGGAGCAACCAATAACTTTTTGCCTGGTCCAGGCTTGAGGTAGTCTATCTTGTGTTAATTTATTAAATGAGCAATTGCGTCCATTTTAACTCTTAGTCAAGGACTTGTCTAATTTGTAGTGTTAACCTTTGTTGTTTAATTAGTTACGTACTAATATTTGTCCTAGGGATGTCAACATGTTTGCAAGAGAGTGTGCTAGTGTGGATGTTAATGCTTGCTTGTGTGTTAATATAACTTTGGTTTGAAGTATCTCCTAGACTACTGTGATACCTTTGTCTAGAGTATTTCTTAGTATATTATAACTTTTGTCTGGAGTATTTCCTCTATAAGGGGAGACTTACTCCTTTCACCTAGGTGAACATCCTCGTCGGGATATCTAGTTGTCTTACTTGTTGTGTATACTTTTTGGGCATGGCCTGTTTGGAACACCGTCAGTAAGGCTAGGACCTTCATGTTTGTAGAGATCCAGTGGGTCATGACTGTGTGGTTGCCGTGAGTAGCATCCAGGAGTTGTACCAAGTTTGAAAATGCTTGTGGTATGTTTACTTTACTTCAGATTGTTGTCAACACGCATCTAGAGTCTAGTGATCTGCTTGCAGTTTGTATGTCCTTGTGGCGTTGTCTTGCATATTGAGTGTTGTTCCTTTCTCTTGTTTGCGACGTTAGATACGATCGGGGAGGAACGAGAGACAAGGAGTGAGCTCGAGGAACATCAAGATCAAGACCAAGGACATATTGTTGAGCCAGGCAAGCCACCTCACCACTATGAATCCTATTATTTTCTAAGCACGTTTTGTTTTCAAAATAAAATAATGCATGTTTCACTTCTTTTGTGGCATTTTGCCACCCAAAAACTATTTTACAAAGTATTGTTTGGCCAAAGGTACCTACTAGATTGTAATAGGTATTATGAAAATAAGTATTCACTTTATGCGCCTTGTTGTTGAAGGCGCTATAAAGAAAATCATATTTTATCTAGTAGTATATCTTCATATTCTTCCCTCAAAATCTTAGGATGGGAGCCTGGTTTTGATAAAATGTTTTCGGAAGAAAAAACCCGAGTTGCTGGGAGCAATCGGCGAGCAAGTGTTTTATAAAACCCGAGTTGCTGGGAGCAATCGGAGATGTTTACGAAAACCCGAGCTGTTGGGAACAGTCGGAGGTGGAGATGTTTTTGAAAAACAAAGTGTGACCCTAGCTGCCGCCCGAACAACAACCCGTGCAACCACATTACCTGACATGGGTAGGGCTTAGCCGGAAGCTTGTCCGTTTCAGTATTGGGGCTCTCATACTTTCTATAGGGGCTGGGCCCTTGAAGCCGGGTTGCCGTCTGGACGAGGCAATACACATGCGGGACTCGCGCCGGAATGATTACGGCGGGTCTCCTGACGTGGCGGTGTGGTGTCCTAAGAGAGACCAGGGGTCTAGTGGAGCACACGGTGCTGGGGAGAACAAACCTACCGGGAGGCCCCGATACTAGGGTGGACATAGTGGAAGGCTTTGATCGTCTTATCCGGACCCCCGCATACGATCGTATGGCGGGCCGTGGTAGACACGGCGGAATGACCGTTTGGTGTGGGTAAAGTGCGCAACCTCTGCAGAGTGTACATCTATTCGAATAGCCGTGTCCGCGGTCCTGGACGGTTGGAAAGGTCCCACTAGGCATGCTGGCTGTTTTATGATTTCAAAAGAAAGGTGTTTTCGGAGGAAAACAAGGAGGTACCTGGGAGGTACAGAAGTTGGGTAAGGATGGTTTGTCTCGGGGAGACAATCAGTCCGACCTCAAGGAAGGAAAAAGGGGTATCCCCATCCTAGTGTTTTTGAAAAGTTTTACAAAAGAATTTTCAAAACGTGGGAATAGTATATACTATTTCTACAAGAGAGATTTCTTTCTCTAAATGTTTTTCTTCAACAAAGATACAGAGATGTCGTAATCTCTATATTGAAAGCATCTTTGCGAAAACTAAACCCTATAGTTGTAAATAGCAGCTATCCCAGTTTTCGAAAATTCTTTTATAGCATTACCATGAAAACTTAAGCCTAGAGGTGGTTTTGCGAGTACGTAAATGTACTCATATGGCTGTGTCCCTGGATATTAAAACGTCCAGATTATAACGAGGAGATATACGAAGAGGAGGAGGAGTACGCCGACGACTACGCCAACTGAGTGTTACCGGTCAACTGCTCTGTGGGAATGCGTCTGGTTGTGACGAGGGCCGACGCTAGCCGCAAGCTTCCGCTATACCGTAGTTAATTCCGTCCTGTGTGACGATGACTGCAGACTTGGTCATGTGACCACCTATTTATGTAAGTCTTGTACTATTCGTTTTTGAATGATGTAACTTTGTATACCATGTTGGTTATGTGATCGCGATGCACTGATCATTGGGATCGTGATCTGTTTACATAACATGGACATCTCGGACTGGTAGTCTGAGGGGTCCTTACAGTTACTCCAACTAATGCACACGTTCCCCCTCACACGCTCTCATACACATGTTGGATCAAAACACATAGACAAGAACGGGGTACATAATATGCATCTACTTTCATAACAAAGACATAAAAATTGCAATCATCATAACATATATCAACGTAAGAGATCCACCACAAAGGTATTACATATATGACCATAATCATGTTCAGCAGCTCATATGGCACTAATTAGTGAAGCTCAAGAGAGAGGAGAGATACATAAGTTACTTTCACAAACCCATAGTCCAGAGGTGGACTACTCCTTCTTCATCATGGAGACGGTGGAGAAGTCATTGGAGAAGGTGGAGACCACACCGGCAGCGCCCCGCCGGAGTTTTCCCCCTCCAATCTGCAGCTCCAGGTTTCTGCGGCGCTCCCTCCGAAAGGGCTCGGGAGACTATTTTTATAGGCGTTTTTAGGTCAAGACGAAGCCACGGAGACGAAGATCGACGGCATCGGAGGCTCGAGGGCCCAGAAGAGGTGCCCCACGCGGCCAAGGAATCTGGCCGCGTGGGCCCCCCTCTTTTGGTCCTCGGCCTTCCACTTTTGCTCTTCCTTCGCTCTTACGATTTGTTCCTTCCAAAAAATGATCTTCACGAAGTTTCAGGTCATTTAGACGTCGTTTGAGTCCCTGAAACATCAAAATATAGAAAAAGGGGTTTTCTGACAGCGCAGGGTTAATTCCAAATAAATAGGGAAAGTGTGAAATATTCCCCAAAACATTATAAAACATTGATATAACCCTTATATGATGCAAATATGGATGAAATATGAGTAATACAATGCAAAGTTCATGTATGCATTTTACATGCATCAACATCCCCAAGCTTAACCTATATTCGTCCTCGAGTATGTAGGTGATAAAACTAAACATGGACTTGACATTTTATTACTTAACAAAGGATATCAAAGATGATTGCTACATAGAGTCAAATGATTCATTCTTTAATAAAGAGTAGCAACATACAAGACATATTATCAAGAGATATCAAATATTCAAGGTAAAGATGTTCAATGATAATTCACAAAGTGTAACATGAAAGAAAAGTTCTATGGACCAAATGAATGCATAAATGAAAAGTAAAAGATATCCTAGGTTGGTCATAGAGTATAGAAATCTAAATATAAAAGGTGGACACTTTGGAAAGATAGATAAATAAGTAGAGGAATAACATGCAAGAGTATTATCTAGCTTCTAAATGCTTCAACTTAAGCTAATGTTTGCCATGTAGTGCCCATTGGAGTGAAGTTCTCATTGCCCCTATCATAGCATCTTTAGTGATTAATAGTTGAAAGTGAAAGCAAATATGAGTTATGTGCTTGACAAAGTATGGGTCAAAAAGCCTCATGCCCGTTGAAAACAAAAACCTCTCCGACTTGCTACTGAACTTGGGCCACAAAGCAAGCACTACAACCGAACTGGCCTTTTGTGACGCGGTCATTTTGTCACGTATTAACGAAATTTGTCATGGATTACCCCTACGTGATGATATTAGGGCGTCACTAAGCCCGTCACAAAATCCTCGTCACAGATTACAAAATAGTGACGCCACGACAAAATCGCGTCACGCATTATGGATAATCGGTGACGCGTTTTTTCGCGTCACGCATTGATGGAATGCATGACAACATTATTAGTCACCGTTAATTCGTAAATTTGTCACCGATGAACGGAATGCGTGACAAAAATTATGTCATTGATTGGTTCGTCACCTGTTTTAGACCGGTCAAAGCTGCTGACCTGTCGGTCAATGAAGATGATGTGGTCGTTTACGTGGCTGTTGACGTGGATGCTGACGTGGATGCTGACAAGTGGCTATTTAGGTGGCAATCGTCGTGTCTGTTGACGTGTATGCTGACATGTGGGTCCGTTCTCTGCTGACGTGGCATGATGTCAAAAGGGTCCACGAAATGCTGACATGTGGACCCACCGGTTTGCTGGCATGTGGGACCCACCGGTTTGCTGACATGCGGGACACACCGGTTTGCTGACATGTGGGACCCACCGGATTTCTGACATGCGGGACCACATTTAGGCCGTAATGAATTATTTGAATTTTTCGTCACGGCATTTATTTCAACAAAAATAAATACACACAAAATTGAATATTTCAAATGTGGTGAATAAAACAAATGAACTATATTTTCATTATAACACGAGCACTTAGAGTACACATGAAAAATAAAAAAAATACACAGAAATAACGAGGGAAAGCTTCTGTGCACGAATAACAATTCGCTATGTTTAGTTGGGCTGGGATGATTGCGTATTCCATAAGAGGTAATTTAGCATGGCTTGCATTTCCTGCTGCCTAGCTTCAAATTCCGAAGACTTCTCTCGATGGGAATTCTCGAGAGCTTCAAGTTGTTCTTTCTGCCTCATTGTATCTTCTGCAAATTCCTCTTGCTGGGCCTTTAGCTTTTGCTCCATTTCTATCTTGTACTTTTTAGCTGACTCTACTGATTGATGTTCCTGATCTTCTAGCCTTTCTTCCAATTCTTTGATGCGTGAAGATGATATGCTAGATTTCCTGGATATAGCTGACAGACCCAAGCTCGTGAGGAATGTGCTCCTCGAGTTCTTCTTCGCCAATTTCTCCTTGAGGACTTCTTCAACTATTTGCAAATCTGTTTTTGCGGGCTCATGTTCTTGGTGGGGACCCATTTTTTTGAGAAGCATGTTTACCTGCGGCATGATTAAAACGCTTTTTGTCAGTACTGTAATGAAAATTTAACAAGGTTGCTGCAATGAAATGAGGTAAATTTGTTTACATATGCTTCTTCTGACTCCTTGCTCATGATACCATCCTTGTTAGTGTGAGAAATCCTATAAAATTCAATAGGTGAAGGATCTTCCTTATCTTGATCTTCCGTCATAGTTGATTTCTACAATAATTGTACCATGATAGCATTAGCAATGTACATCACATAATTGCTGAGAAAGTGTGGTTTGCACAAGTACAGTTAAAAGACTTGCCACAATTTCCCAATGTGCAGGGTAGCTTCTAGAACCAGTGGTATGGTGCTGCTTGACCAGTGAACGGTTTTCTGCATTCTTCACACACTTTGCCTATTTAAAATAGCTGCAATATTAGTATTCACAATAAAAAGCAGAAACATAGAGTAATCGAACAATCTGGCGACTGCATTAATATGTAACTTGTACCTTGTAGTCTTCCTCAAACTATAAGGTGACCAGCTTTTCCCAACTATCCTCTTCAACTTCAGCTGGCTTCAGCAAGAGTGCTTGCGGTACAGTTAGATTATAAATCTTGGGCCAATATTTGTATTTCAGCCTATATCGGTATTGGTGAACAGAACGCTGCAAAATGGCAGTGCACACTTCCTTGGCCACTTCATCATTTGTGTCCATGTTAAATTTTTCCTACAGAAAATATGAATCCAATGTTATAACGACGGTATGGCTGAACTGCACGTAAACATTAGGTGATCAATATCATAACTGTGCCGACTCAGCACCACAGGCTTGATAGCATCTGGAATCACATTTTCAAGAGGAGTGTCCTTAATGCCGTACTCCTTCCAGTTGGTTGCAACAGTCATCCCAGTGCGGACGTGAACAACGAACTGGGAACTCAGTTTAGCTGCTTGCACATGATCTACGGGTCTTTTCGAACCTAAGGTGAAGTCAATCTGCATCTTATTGCCTCCATGCTGTCTTGCGTACGCTTCTAGTCCATGCCCCATTGTTGGTGTGCGTTTACCTCGCTTTCTGCTTCCCCTCATAGAGATGGTTGAAACCTCTGAAATAAATTCACAACGCACGATGTAACATGAAGTGCAATCAGATGCATAAAAGAAACAACAAAGTATGTTAATAAAAAAGGGAATGATGAGCGTACGCTGACTGTTGATGTTAGCAAGTGCATTATCATCAGGTGAGTTGCTGTCTTTGGAGGTTAACTTTTGTGTTGGCGAGTTCTGTGCCGCAACAATGTCCTCCCCATTTGGGGGTGTCTCTTCCAACGGTTGGGAATCTTGGAATGCTGTTGATCTTGTCATTCTAGTCGTAGGCATTACATTAGTCGAACGCTTCTTCTGCTTCTTTCGTGGTCCTGTACAACCATCTACTTGATGAACTTCGTAGGCATTACATAAAGTCCCACCATAGCCATAAACTCTAAGGTCCCCGGTATAAATCCCCTCCTAAATGAACTTCGTGTATTAGACCACAGGCTTACGTGTCCTCCCAGGTCCTACCCAATCCATTACACTAGTGTGATCACCTTCATGCATTCCTCAACATATGTGTGCACCCATATATTGTACAATAAGATAACCATAAAAGATAAAAACTTGACCAAATACTCAATACATGTTTAAGTGAAAATCATTGCCAATCCATCCTATGCCCCCAGGAACATGAGAGAACTACTCACAACGCGAATACATGATATGATTCAATGGCATAAGTGATACAACACAATCTGAAAATATAATCTCCCCACAAAACAATGACAAGTAGCAATGCACAAATATGTAGAATAGTACTTAGACAATAGCTAGGGTTCGAACAATCTAAAACTATGAGGGGGATGAAGTGGATCACGAAGATGTTGATGGAGATGGTGCCGGTCTTGATGGTGGTGTTGATGGAGACTCCGGAGGGGGGTGGAGGAGCCTTCCGGAGGTGATCGGGCGGCGTTTCCCCCCTCCAATCTTCTCCGGCGGCAGCCTTCTAACTCTCTGTTTCTTGGTTTCATGTTTCTCTGCCGCCCCTTGCGAAACTCCTCGGGGGACTATTTTTATAGTCGGTTTTAGGTCAAGACGAAGCCACGGAGACGAAAACGGACGGCATCGGAGCCACGAGGGCCAAAAGAGGGTATCCCACACGGCCAAGGAATCTAGCCGCATTGGCCCCTCCCTTTTGGGCCTCGTACTTCCTTTTTTCCTCTTTCTTGGCTCGTACTCTTTCTTCCTTCCAAAAAATGATCCCTGGGATCTGAGGTCATTTGGACGTCGTATGCTCCTTGAAAGTCAAAAACATGGAAAAAGGGGTTTTCTGGTTCTGCAGGGTTAATTCCAAATAAATGGGGAAAGTGTGAATTATCCCCCAAAATCATTATATAACATAAATATAACCCATATATGATGCAAATAAGTTGGAATATCAAGTAATAAAATGTAAAGTTCATGTCTGCATCTTACATGCATCAACATCCCCAAGCTTACCCAATACTTGTCCTCGAGTATGAAGGTGATAAAACTTATATGGACTTTGCATTTTAATACTATCAAAGGATATCAAAGATGATTACTATTGCTACATAGAGTAAAATGATTCCTTCTTAATAAGTAGTAGCAACATACAAGATAGATTATCAAGTGATATCAAATATTCAAGGTAAAGTTGTTCAATGATAATTCACAAAGTGTAACATAGAAGAAAAGTACTATGGACCAAATGAATGCATAATGAAAAGTAAAAAGATATCCTATATTGGTCACAGAGTATTCTTATAGAAATCTGAATATAAAGGTGGACACTTTGGAATGATATATAAATAAGTAGAGGTATAACATGCAAAAAGTTTCATTTAGCTTCCAAATGCTTCTACTTAAGTTAAAGTTTGCAATGTGGTATCTATTTGTGTGAAGCTCTCATTACCCCTATCATAGCATCTTGAATGGTCAATGTTGAAAGTGAAAGTAAATATGAGTTATGTGCTTGACAAAGTATAGGTTGAATGTCTCATGCCCCTTGAAAACAAAAACCTCTCCGACTGGCTACTCAACTTGGGCCATAAAGCAAGTTTAGGTTACAGGCATTGCAAGCAATAATAACATCATAAAGAGTTTACTCCCGGGGTACCTCTTGTCCCATGACATAGAACAAGCCCATGTCAAAATGACCAGACAAACAAACACTTGGACAACCTCAACACCTTTTTTATTTGGCATAGCTTTTTTATTGAGAGGTGCATCACTGAAAGTCCACATAGTTGTGTAAGTAAATTTGTACCATGTCTCTCGCATGGCTTGGGTTAGCCGCCCGGTGAGTCTCTCTAGCCATTTATACTCACTCCCTAAACTTACCGAGTTTCCATTTTCATTTCACGTAATGTTAGGCATCCATAGACAAAAGCACATGATATCAACTTAAATAAGATAAAGATCACGTTGAAAGCTTGCCATGTGACAGAACATATGAGCTTACTCCCAACCCAAAGACTCTTGTCAAGCCCATAACTTCATAATTTTAATCACAATGGTTCATGTTTATTAAGTACAATAAAAGTAAGGTGTGCGTCAAGTTCGTGAGAGCTTTTTAACCAACTTCACCCATAACAAGCAAAATAACATAAGCATTTTAATTTGGAAGCATAAATAATGCAATATAACATGATAAACATACTTGGAATAGCATTTTAGCTAATAGGTAGATATGGTGGACTCACTGAAAAAACTTTGGTTGAAGGTGTTGGAAACAAGCTTTTTACTTGTTGGAATTTTTTGGCTAGCAAGAGGGGGAAAGTTGACCATCTAAATGCATGCATAAGTGTCCATAGAACAAACCAATCCATGCTAAACAAAGTAAAGTAGCATTCAGCATATAAACATGAATAAAAGAAAGCTCTTGATAAAACAGTTGCAAATTAATACTCATTAAAAAGCATATGAATCATGCAACTATATGTATCTTTTTAAATCAACTCAAATATCCTCTTCCCAATCTTTTTAATAGCATCCAACTTAATTCAACCAAAATTTCCAGAACCTCTCTCATAACATAAATGATAATGATGGTCTTACGAAAAGCAAAACAAAAATAAAAAGAACAATAAAAGGGACGCTCCAAGTTTATGCGATAGTAACGCATTGATAGAAAAACAGAAAATAGACGTGTGCAAACCGAGAGTGTTTGGTCCAGTGGGGTGCCTTGACATCCCCAAGATCATGGTCTTCACCATCCTTAGATAGATCTTGGTGCATCTCCTCTAATCCCTATGAAAAAACTTCAACACAAAATTTTCTCTCATCTCTTTTCTGTGGGGTGACATTAGTAGGTACAAAAGATAGAATTCTTGCTGCAAGAAATTTATGAACATAAATTCATTTTAAGTGTACAGAAAGTGTATAATGTTGTATGCTTCCTTATAAACTCAATTCAATCAAAAAGATTCACCTTAAAGTCCAAACAATGTATCAAACAAAATATGACAGAATCTGTCCAGAAAAACAGCAGCAGCAAAACGTATTTATTTACCCTATTAGACATGTCCAAAAAACCAGCAAAAATTCATGCATACAGAGGATGAAAAGTTTCAACTACATTTCAAATTTGAGCTCAATCGGAGTTACATAATAGGAATGAAAAATCATATCGTGCACTGACTCGTGCTGGAATAAAATCTCCAAATACAATAAGCAACTTTTTCAAACCAAAATGGGTACCCGCGCCAAGGATGAACAAGGCCAAGACTCGGCGCAAGGCCTGGCGGGCGCACCCGCGCCATACAAGACCTCCCGGGTGCACAGGACCCCCGGGCCTCCTACGACCCGAAAGGAACCGAAGACCCCGAGAACGCGAGTCCCTGGTGGGACCGAGCTCCCTCTCGGGTGCAAGACTGTATGACGAGAAGATAAGGTTTCCACCACCTTCCAGAGGATGGTGGAAGCCCCCAGAAGGCTTGGGAAGCAAGGCACGGCCAGGGGACACCACCTACCCGCTGTCAGCCCGCGCCAGCCGCTTTCCCCAAAGGCGCCAGAGATCTCAACCACTCGAAGACGGATACTTGGAGGAGAAGTGGCCACGTCGCCGTCTCCACCACGAAGAGGGGTTGCTTCCCACCAAGAACCCCTCACGCTCCTTGCATGACCTCTGTGGTATCCCCTTTCCCTATAAAAGGAGGACCAAGGGCATGGAGGAGGAGGGACTGATACGTCTCCAACGTATCTATAATTTCTTATGTCCCATGCTTATATTATACCAATTGCTACATGTTTTATATACACTTTATAGGGTTTTTATGCATTTTATGGGACTAACCTATGAACAAGATGCCACAATGCCAGTTCCCTGTTTTCTGCTGTTTTTTGTTTCAGAAAAGCTGTTAAGGAAATATTCTCGGAATTGCACGAAACAAAGACCCAAGTTCCTATTTTTCCCGACACGTTCCAGAAGTCCGAAGAGGAGACGAAGGAGGGCACCGAGGTGCCCACATCATGTGGTGGCGCGGATCCCTTCCTGGCCGCGCCAGCACATGGTGTGGGGCCCTCAGGCCTCCACCGCCTTCGCCCTTTCACCCATATATTGCCCCCGACAAAATAACCCTAGGCACGGAAGTCTTTTCCTGAGAAGAGTTCCGCTGCACCGCCGCCATCGAAGACAAGATTCGGGGGACAGAAGTCTCTGTTCCGGCACCCTGTCGGGACGGGGAAATGCCCCAGGAGCCATCTCCATCGACTCCACCGCCATCTCCATCGCCGTTGCTGACTCCTACGGTAAGGAGTAAGTAGTTCTCCCCCTGGGCTGCGGGCTCTACCGGTAGCTATGTGGTTTATCTCTCTCTCCCATGGTGTGATGTTTATGTGATCATGAGCTTTGTAATCTAGTTGAATTGTAGATGCTACTCTTTATCTATTATGCACTTTAGAGGTTACATTAATATGAACTCCGGAGTTACTCTCCACGGTGTAAAGTTGACAGTGTGTGCATCGTGTGTGACTCCTTTATGACGTTGTGGTGTTTGTTTACTCAGACTTTGGGGTGTGCTTTTATAGCCCTACGCAATGAATGGTGTTTTATCATCCAACAAGAGAGTGTTTGAGAGTAGTATTTATTATTCAACTATGAGTTCATTGTTGAGAGTGTCCACTAGTGAAAGTATGATCCCTATGCCTTCCAAGCATTAAAACACCGTTTACAACAAGTTCTGCTGCATGTTTGCTTGCTGCCATTTTTATTTCAGATTGCAATTACTACTTATAATCATCCATATTACTTGTATTTCACTGTCTCTTCGCCGAACTAGTGCACCTATACATCTGACAAGTGTATTGGGTGTGTTGGGGACACAAGAGACTTCTTGTATCTTAATTGCGGGGTTGCTTGAGAGGGATATCTTTGACCTCTACCTCCCTGAGTTCGATTAACCTTGGGTGATTCACTTAAGAGAAACTTGCTGTTCTACAAACCTCTGCTCTTGGAGGCCCAACACTGTCTACGAGAATAGAAGCGTGCGTAGACATGAAGCTTTTTTCTGGCGCCGTTGCCGGGGAGGTAAGCGTTGGAAGGTATCTCCTTTAGATTCTGCAATTTTATATTTTTGTCTCTTGTTTTTATTTCACTAGTTAGGCTAAATGGAAAACAACAAAAAAATTAGAGATCTCTATGAAGTTTATATTGCATTAGGACATGATACTTTTGAAGAGAAAATTAAAAAACCTATGGAAGTTAGTTTGCATAATAGTGGTAGTAATGTTATTAGTATAAATTCTGTAGACACCATTATTGCTAAGGCTATGGAAAAGCCTAAGCTTGGGGAAGCTAGTTTATATAAAAATAATCTTTTTTGCTCCTTAGCTTTGGAGGAATTATTTTGCCTTGATAATGCTTTGCCTCCAATATGTGATAATTCTAATGATGCTTGTGATATTCTAAAGCCACCTGAAGAAAAGTGGCATTTAAAATACCTATGAAAATTATTGATTGTGTTATCGATAACCGCTATGTAGGGGATGGAACTGTCCATCCTGGTGATCATTTGCTATTCTTACATGAATTATGCGAGTTGTTCAAGTGTGCAGGTATTTCGATGGACAAAGTTAAGAAGAAATTATTTTTTATGTCACTTGGTGGAAGAGCTGCGCATTGGTATAAATTACTGAAGAATAGGCACTCTCTTGGATGGGAGGAAATTGTATCTCTCTTTTATTCTAAACTTTATCCTCCAAGTGAGATTCACCAAGATCGGAATTCTATATATAATTTCTGGCCTCATGAAGGAGAAAGCATTGCTCAAGCCTGGGGAAGGCTGAAAACATTAATACTCAAATGTCCTAACCATGAGCTTCCTAATAAAATAATTGTTAATAATTTTTATGCAAGACTTTCAGGACATTGCAAGGATTATCTAGATTCCTGTTCAGAGGGCTCTTTCACAAGTAAGAAGGTTGAAGCTATATGGGATCTTCTTGAAACAATGCTGAAGATTGGGAGAATGACAAAGGTAAAGAATCAGGTATAAACTATGAATATGATTGCATTAAGTCTTTCGTTGAAACTGCTGGTTTTCAAGAGCTTAGAGCTAAATATGGTCTTGATTCTCATATTATTGTTGATTGTTCTAGAACCTTTGCTTCTCATATTAATGTTCCTAAAGAAAATTGGGACGTGTATCATGAACCTTGCAAAGACACTTGCATGGAAAATGAAATTGTTGTTAATGATTGCAATAGACATG
Organism: Poa annua; assembly: GCA_026929855.1. NCBI lineage: Eukaryota > Viridiplantae > Streptophyta > Magnoliopsida > Poales > Poaceae > Poa > Poa annua. The sequence goes on from CM049434.1 coordinate 63,929,506, forward strand.
CTCAAACTCCTGAAAATACTATTTCTTATAAGCATGTTAATTTTGTTGGAATCCATAGACCTTGTGGAATTAATCAAATTAAAGATGAATATTGTAGCCATCATAGGAATGAAAATACTAGAGCTTGGTATAAGGTTCTAAGAGATCTTGGTGAAAAAGTTTGTGCCACCTATCCTTTTATTTGTGAACTTTGCTATGAAGAGGGTCATTTCGAATTTCAATGCTCAGGTTCTAATATATTGCAGGAGACTTTTGTGATAACATGATCACTCCTAATCAACATGATGAACTTACATTATTTTTGGGGTGTGAAGAGTTATCAAGAAAAACTTCTTTGTTAAATATGAGTGATATTGATATGAATGATGTGTTGCATGGATGTTATCTCTATTGTGTTAATAATTGCCATGCTAACACCTACATACAAAATATTATAAAGGATGAGACTTTACCAAAGTATGACAGGACTAATGTGTGTTTTGAGCTTATTAATGAAAGAGAGGAATTCCCCCAAGTTTCTTCCATTGTCTCTAATACTAAACCAGGTTATGTGGAGAAGCTTCCTTTCAAGCCTCTCCCTCCTAAAGAGGAAAATAAGAAGAAAAAGGGAAAGAGGAAGAAGAGGAGTAAAAGGAGAAAGAAAACGGTATCTTCTCCCAAACTTGTTGCTCCTGTTACAATCAATACTTATAACTCTGAATTCGATGATTCTTAACTTGATGATGAACCTATGCCTGTTATTTATATTAGTGATCATGATTGGGAAAAGCACACTTCTTTTGATATTGAAGATCTCTGGGACACTAATTCTGAAAATGATGATGTTAATAATTGCTATACTTTTAGTACTATCCATGTTTCCTCCCATGATGATGTAGAAAGCTCTGAGCTTAGGGATGAGGTGTTTGAAAATCCTTTTGCTACTAATGATTATATATTTGATACCTCTCCTTCTAGTAAAAATGATGATATGTTTACAAATGTACACACTTTGGAGGATAACTATTCTATTGCTTATGATGATACTATGCCTCCAGTCTTTGATAATTATAAAGAATACTATGACATGGGTTATAATTACAATTATCCTCTTGAAACTTGTCACAGTTATAGAGGAATTACTCAAACCAATCCTTTTAATATACAACTTGTCTATCATGTTCAAGTTCTTTATGATCCTGCTCCCATTGTTATTAATGAGAAAAACTTTTCTTATGAGGGAAATAATGATACTTTTATGCATATGGATCATGATAAGAATGTTTCATGTGTTATATTGTGGATTTTATCAATGATGCTACTGAAAGTTATTATGAGAGAGCAAAATATGGTTGTAAAAGTTTTCAAGTTACTAAAACACCTCTCTTTGCTTAGCTTCTATCTTGTTTAGGTTCTACTTTGTAATAATAAGACTTCTCTACTAATTGTAATTATAAGACTTCTCTACTAATTGTAATAATAAGACCTCTTTGTATTTTCGTAAATATATCTGTATATATACATATATTTGTACAGCAGGAAAAATAAATCGAAAATTCCTGTAAATTATTCTGTGGCGCATGCCAATTATTTCTGTGGCGCACGCAATTCTGTGGCGCACGGATGGGGAATGCGCCACAGATAACATTATGTGGCGCACTTGGCTGGGTGCGCCCCAGAAATGTTGTCTTTCTGTGGCGCACCGCGGAAGAGCGCCATAGTGTCGCGGGGTTGCTCCCACGCAACAGGGGTAGACTTGCCCCGAAGAGAGGTTCGAAAGGGGACTGAACACGGAGGTCAAACAACCCTCGATGCGCGCCGCGACGTTGCTCGCGGTGCCTGGAGCGGGACTGTACGACAGAGAGTGACACCGGCCCTTACCCAGGTTCACGGCCCTCAAGATGAGGTAAAACCGCTACTCCTGCCTGTCTGAATTGCACTGTGGTGACTGCAGTACAGTGAGCCTCCGGGCGCTCAGGAGGTCCGGAGGTGGAGGACGTGTCACATCCCAAATTTTGGAACCAAGAAAAACTTATTTTTACCAGACCCAAAATTCAGAACCAACAAAAACTTTTTGAAATGTTTCATTGATGATTGTGTTTCCCTTCCCATTGCTATGTTTGAACCTGTGTGACTTGTTGTTTAAGTGGTTTGACTAGTAAATATAAGACCCAACCAAGGTGAAAATATATTCAACTCTGGTGATCATGTTATGACAAGAAAATATTCTATATAAATCTTTTCCATTCTTATTTTGGCCAACTCCTTTTCAATGATATTTTGATTTATCAACAACCAAAACTAATATCCAGTATTTGAGAAAGTAAAAGCATTTCCAAAACTATGTGCTCCCAAGGATATGGGGATCTATATGCTACCTCCTACCTATTTCTCAACCCTGATATTTTTCAGGTGTATACCACCCCCACTTCATAAAACTCTTATTTTCACTCTATTTGAACTTAACACTGGTGGGAATTATATTATCCCACATATTTCCTTTCTCAGATCTTTTGAAAACTATTGAGTTATAAGTGGAGATAGTTTTAAACATCATCTTGTCATAACTAAGTGTGATCATTTTTAAGAAAGTATTGTTAATTATTTGAATGGTGATATGATTAATTCTATGGTTTGAATGTTGTGGCCTTGATGGTGATGATTATTGTATTATTTGCTTGGGTGAATAATTACACCAAAATACTTTAAGTGTTAAATTGAAGACACACTTGACAACAAAGTTGGGTGAGACTTGAATAGAAACAAACTCCTCAAATTAATCAACAAATGGGAATTTAAATCATGAGCTAAAGAAATGATCTAAATAAATTAGACTCCCTACTCAACTGTCTATTTTCTTCAAAACAAATACTTTCTTATGAGAATAAAATCTAATTTAAGTTAATATATTTGTCAAGGAAGTTCCAAGAGTTCAAATTAATATTTGGACTTGCTTAAAAATTTCTAAAAGATTATAAAAAGGGTTTTGAGAAAAATGTTATATTTCAAACTCTATGAACAAAAAGTGTTCCAAACATTTTATTTTGCAACACAAAATTTTGTGCAACTTCTACATGTATATAGGAAGCCTCATGAATATTTTCAAATTTTTCTAAAATATTTTAGTGCCTCAAATAAATCCTTGAAATGCTACTGGATTTAAGTGAATTAATAGAAAAACAGAAAAGGACTGGTTTGCGAAGTGGAAAAATATTGTCCAGGGGGGGGTTTTCAGAAAATGTTCATCTTCTGTAGAGAGGCATGGCGACAGTGGCCGGTGTCGTCGTGCTCCCCGCGCCGCCGTCGCCGCCCGGGCCCCCCCCCCCTCGCTGCAGTGTCGCCGCCCGGACCCCCCGCCTCTCCGCCTCGCTCCTCTGCTCCCTGGACAAGCATCCGCGCCACGCCCCCTCCCCTTTTTGCACGCGCCCGTGCCGCCGCTCGGCATGTCCGCGGACGGCACGGCGACGTGCGCCTCCCGCCGTGCCATCTCCCTAGCGTTCCCTGCCGGACCCCCCTCCTCTCCCCTGCGCGATAAGAACCCCCGAGACGCTCCCCTGCTTCCCGGCTCTCTCTTCCTCATTTTCTTCCCCACGGCCGAACCGCCCGAGCTCGCCGTCGTGCCTCGCCGGCGTTAGGCGCTACCCCGAGCCAAATGGAGACCTCCTCCCGCTCCGCCCCGTCGTCCTCTACGTCCTCGTGCGAGGAATCGCCGCGGGCCGCCCGGAATCGCCGTCGCCGTCCTCGTCTTCCCGAGCTCCGGCCGCCGCGCCTCGAGGAAGATTGCCGCCGTCTCCGACCTTCTCCGACCGAGCCGAACCCACCCACGCGTCGAGGGTGAGTACGCCGTCCTCCGGGACACCCCCTCCTCCCTCCTCCTGCCCTGTGACCTCGCCGTCGAGCGAGAGGCCGCACGGCCGTCCGCCGTGGCCGTGCGCGTCGAGCACGAGCACGACGCCGTGCGTCCTCCCCTCGGCCCCCCCTGCACACGCACGAGCCGCCCGCGTCCCCGCACCCTTTAGCACCCCTCGCACCGCGGATGCGCCGCCGGGATTTGGTCATCGCCGGCATTCTCTCCGTCGGGCACGGCCACCGCGCACTGTGCCTGCAAATCTTCAGTTTCGTCAGTTATAAATCGCGCGTATAGATTATACTAAATCGAGCCCTTATCCTAGCACAACCCAGCACCCGACCCAGTGGCTAGCGTAGCCGCACCGCACGCCCGCGAGATCGCGAGTTCGAACCCCCGCAGCGCGCGCGTAGCCTTTTTCATTTTAATTGCGCACTGACAGGTGGGCCCCACCGGTCAGTGACCGCGGTAGCCAGCACCGCCGCACCCTGCCCAGTCAGCGCCAACGTGGCCCTTGGGCCCGCGTGGCAGTGGCACGGGCTAGCCCTCCCCTCGGTGAAAAACGTTTCACCGAGAATGTTTTTGAAAATATTAAAAACAGAAAAGGAATTGAATTTGTAAAATCCATAACTTTTTAAATACTTGTCCAAAAATTACAAATAAAATACCAAAATGTTCAGAAAGGTAAATACTGCCTTTTGGTCTAATTCATTTATCCAAATAAATTAGTTTATATAATTTTTCATTAAAATAAAGAAAAAGGGTAGAAAAGAAAATGAATTTAGAAAATCAATACTGGACTCATTTTGTAAATTCAATAACTTGAGATTTATAACTCCAAATAAATCAAATCCAAATGTTCTGGAATGCTTATGAAATTATCTAACCAACCCAATTGGTTTCACCTCATTTAGATATATAATAAAAATGTATTACTCAAAATGCCATAAAGGGTTTAAAATCCAAACTTGTTTGTTTCTGATACTCTGTTAGTCCAAATTGGTTGAGACCAATTTTATTGAGTCACATTTAGTCATGGTTAGCCACCCCTAAAAGGATTTAATTTTTAGAACAACAGAACTTAATTGATAGCCAAAACTTGATTATTAATCTTCTGGATTGAAACCATTATGTAGGGAGTTTGGTAACTCCAATTGACCCAAATCCAATTGTGTTGTCTCATACACATCAGTAGCTTTCTGTAGAAGTTTAGTTTGTATTTTTATGACCAACAGAACTTAAGATATGTAATTAAACATGTTCAACTAGTTTCTGCCATAATTAAGACACAATCAAATAATGGCTAATTCAATTAAATTGAAACCAAATTGTGTTGCTTGATATATGAAGTGACTATTTAGAGCATTTAAGATTGTATTGCTGTAATAATTGTTGTGCTGCTGTTGCTTGCTAGTTGTTGTTGTTTAGCATGTTATAATATGTTAGTGCTGTTAGTGTTAGTTGTTAGACACATTGTTGAGTAATATGTTTGCATGGCTTGATGGACTTGATAGTCTTGGAGTGGAATACTAGCTTAATATCTTGTTAGTGTATCCACCTTAGCTTGGTGAGGTATTTAAATTATAGAGATTAATTGGTGACTTAACTTTTGTTTGAAGTATTTCCTAGTTAGGAAAAGGGGTTTGTGAATTACCTCTAATTGAGGGTGTCCTTGTGCCCTCTTGTTTTTAGCATGTGTTTGGTGTTATACTCCTGTGAGTATAATGCCCTAGTAAATATAGATTTAGTTCGTTGCTTGATTAAACTAGTGCTATGTTTGTGGCTTGAGTGATTAGTTTGATACTTGTGGTTTGTTCCTTGTTTGTATACCACTTGGGTTTTGGTTTGCTTATTGAGTGTTGTTTTATTTTCATGTTGCGACGCTAGAGATAAACGCTGCCTGAGGGGTATTTGGAAAGGATTTATCGAAGAAGAATCGGAGTTTATTTTCTTGATCAGTGAGAAGAAGCCCAGGAGCATTATGCGAGAATCAGGCAAGCTATTCCCTGAGCTTGCATCTTTATACATCTATTTTGAGTCACATGTTTTACTTATAAAGAGCATATGTGATTTATGTGGTGGTTGCCACTAAAGCTATGATTTTGAAAACCCTTTTCCAAAATACAAGTATATTATTTTGACACCCTATATGGAGATATTAGATGGAAATTCTTTTTCAAACTATAGGATGGGAAAAATATTGTTTACTCAAAACTCCTTTGAAAATACTTGTGTGGACATGGAGCACCAAGATGTGGTGATGAATTGGAGAAAAGGAGAATGGTGGTTTTGATAAAACGCACATTGTGTCTTTGTACTTACGTCACTCAGCCGATACTCTGTGCGACCACATTTACCCACATATGGGAAAGGGCTTAGTCATATAGTTTGCTCTTATTAGTATGGGATACCTCATCGACGGAGACAACTCCGTTATGCATGGAGGGATGGTCTGAGGACCTACCTTGACCTGGGTCCTCGCTCAAATTCTATGAAAAGATAAGGAGGAGGATAGAAGGATGTCCCCTATACACCGCCAGATAAAACCTATGAGTCCTCACACTTAGATTCCGACGGGCTGGGTTAAGTGTCGATGGAAAGTATCATATGGGCAGGATCCTATACTAGCATGAGCAAAGGACAGACTAGGGTCGGTGACTCAACTTCGCATACCCCTGGTATGGCGAGACGTGGCAGACACGATGAGTTATCGGATGGGTGTGGGAAAAGCGTGCTACCTCTGCAGAGGGTTAAAACTATTCGAATAGCCGAGTCCTCGGATATGGACAGTTGGGAGGCCCTACTTTGACCATGTGCAAGTTTTGGGAAAAGAATTGAGTTTTAAAAAGAAAAGGAAGTGGAGAATGACCCATACACCTATACCAACGGATCGGTATGAGGCTATTGGGGACCATGAACCATGACGGGTTATGGTCTGAAAAAGGAGGAGTTTTGGAGAAACAGATAAAATGGTGATTTTTCGATAAAATGTTTATTAAAGAGACTTCTTACTTTTTTCAACAAAGATGCCCCTTTTGGGAAAAAGGTTTTAAAGAGACTCCTTACAAAGGCAGATTTATGGGAAAAGTTCTGAAGACCTTCTTTCCTTTTTCAATAAAGATATAGAGTTTTTCAAGGCAAACAAAGTTTTATTTAAACAAATAAAAGAATAGCGCATGCTCATGTTGGGGTAGTTTGCGAGTACGTAAATGTACTCATGGCTGTGTCCCTGGATATTCCCATGTCCAGAGTTCAAGAAGAAGCAAGATGAAGACCGAGAGACCGATGACGTCCGTGCGAACTAGGCCGTCTTCCCAGTCAGCTGCCTGTAGGTGTCTTGGCAAATGACTCGGGCCCCACGTTGATTGGTGTTTTCCGCTGCAATAACTTATTAAAGATTATGGCTTCAATCAAGTAAGTAATTCATTCGGTAATTATGGATGTTCTTTTGATACCAGTTCGATTGTGCTCAGCGACAGACTGATCACGGGATCGCTGATGTTGTAGGCACAAGGGTATTTCGGACAGCTAGTCCGGGGTCCCCACAGACTTGGTATCAGAGCCATCCTGACTGTAACAGACCTTAGTTAGCATGGACGTTAGTTAGGAAAGAAATATTTTGTTAAAAATATATTGTTACCAAAAACATATTTTTATCTAAGGAAGTCCAAAAATAACTTCCACTCTTCTCACCTTCTCAAATATTTCCGAGTCTCATCCCTCTATTTTAAGATTTTCCAAGGATTTCTCTAATCCCTCTTACCCGTTCAAAATACTTGACGATGCACCCAAGTGAGACCTAATTAGCTAGCAGCTACGAGAAGAAGCTTCCATTGCAAGTACTCAACATTCCACGTCGAGGTGATGGACCCGCCAGTACCCATGTTATCGATATCAACAAAGCAAGAGACCTCCGAAGACCTCAACTCAATATCAACAATTCCACCCAGTCACTCCTTCGATAAATTTCGCCAGCTGAAGACGAAGGCGACAAAGAGAAGACTTCACCAACCATATCAACCAAGGCCCATAGGAAAAGCATGACAGGACCCTCGGTTGTAATACCCGATTACCACGAGTAGTACATCCTGCGGTACTAGAAGTACCTTGTGTGCCTTTGCTTATGTGCACTGTGTTTCTCTGTTGTTTGTTTGAGACTTCTCTGTTAGTGTGTCGATTTTCTTGTGCGTTCACAATCACGTCTTAATGGCAACATAAAGTAAACCAAAGTTCTCTTTTTATAAAAATTCCTTTTCGTCAGTTGCACCTTGTTGCAGATGTAAAGCCTCTTAGGAAAATATTTTCTGGAAAGTTCTTCTTATCTCAACCGTCTCCCGATAAGAACTGACCGTTTCGCAAGCTACAAAAGACCCCCAATCTTTAACCAATAACCTGCGATTTTTGCAACCTAACCGGAAAATCAGATAATGGCCTTCGAGCACCATCTGGAGCAAGTGCGTCAAGATCTTGAAGAGGAACTGCTAGGAAGATTCAAGCTCAGAGACCGCAAGAAGAAGGAACTGCGACAAAGAGATTAAAAAGAGATTTCTTAAATTGGTAACAAGTAATTAATATACCGGACTATCCTTGAGTATTCGGAAACTCATACATCAGAAGCTGTTATTATTAATCTCTCTAAAATAGTGTGATATTCCAATGTTCGTGTTGTATACAAGTAGTTTGGTAACAAGCCTCATGAACTTGTTAACAAATCACTTTTATATGCTCAAACACTTGAGTGTCATACCCAAACTAAAGAGAACGCCAGATAATCCAGCACATCTCAGCCTCTGGAATATGAAAAGTAGTTTGATGACAAGACTAGCTACCTTGTTAACAAATTCTTTTTGTATGACGAAGGCAATTCGATGTCATAAAGACAACCACATTCTTATACAACTAACCAATAGAAAGCCTTGCTAGGACTAAGTGGATTCCTTCACCACATGGGTGAGATAAATGATGTTATAACCCGAATAAAGGAAAATAATAATTTTCTTAAATCAAGTGTATAACTTAGGAAACATGCAAGTTCCAAATAAGAAAGTCACATGGAGATTTATAGTGTTTTCCCAAGGATATGATTTCTAAAACAAGAACAGAAAAAGTTACCATTTGAGAAAAACAACGGGTGTGAAGGTTCTTCACTAACTTTTTCTAAGATCCGCTAACCCGTAACATTTGAACAATCGTCTATCCACTCCCCAAATCACCTACCTCGGGACACTCGAATTGACTTTTAGACTCCTCTGGGAGCTCGATACCCTAGATTGGACCTCTTGTAATTCTTCCCAAAGCTTCACGAAGATCAAGAACCAATGAAGTCAACAATGAAGTCCCTCCCTTATTCAGCTGAAGAAGGACAAATATGAAGACAAATGTCGACAAGCTACTCCAGGAGAAGGTTGCTTCCAAGTCAACTCCAGCTGCGACTTTCCACAAGACCGGTTCAAGACCCCTTTTTAAGGGGGGAAGACCTGCAATAGGTACACCAGAACGTGGTAAGGAGATCCGTGCGCCTTGGCCCTGTAAAAACCGGAAACATCCGACCAAGACTATCCATACAAGTCAACCGTCAAGATAATCCCATCATAAAGGATCTGAACTCAGCACATAAGTTTATCAACATAGAAAGCCTCGCAACATAGATTTGTCAAGATCTCACGTGGTGACCTTACTAAAAAAGCCACAACCTCGGAAGCATAACCAGCCTAAAACTCAGGCCCTCGTACTCCCCTATTACCCCACCTTACAAATCTCGGGACGAGATTTATTTTAAGGGGGGAAGGATCTGTCACATCCCAAATTTTGGAACCAAGAAAAACTTATTTTTACCAGACCCAAAATTCAGAACCAACAAAAACTTTTTGAAATGTTTCATTGATGATTGTGTTTCCCTTCCCATTGCTATGTTTGAACCTGTGTGACTTGTTGTTTAAGTGGTTTGACTAGTAAATATAAGACCCAACCAAGGTGAAAATATATTCAACTCTGGTGATCATGTTATGACAAGAAAATATTCTATATAAATCTTTTCCATTCTTATTTTGGCCAACTCCTTTTCAATGATATTTTGATTTATCAACAACCAAAACTAATATCCAGTATTTGAGAAAGTAAAAGCATTTCCAAAACTATGTGCTCCCAAGGATATGGGGATCTATATGCTACCTCCTACCTATTTCTCAACCCTGATATTTTTCAGGTGTATACCACCCCCACTTCATAAAACTCTTATTTTCACTCTATTTGAACTTAACACTGGTGGGAATTATATTATCCCACATATTTCCTTTCTCAGATCTTTTGAAAACTATTGAGTTATAAGTGGAGATAGTTTTAAACATCATCTTGTCATAACTAAGTGTGATCATTTTTAAGAAAGTATTGTTAATTATTTGAATGGTGATATGATTAATTCTATGGTTTGAATGTTGTGGCCTTGATGGTGATGATTATTGTATTATTTGCTTGGGTGAATAATTACACCAAAATACTTTAAGTGTTAAATTGAAGACACACTTGACAACAAAGTTGGGTGAGACTTGAATAGAAACAAACTCCTCAAATTAATCAACAAATGGGAATTTAAATCATGAGCTAAAGAAATGATCTAAATAAATTAGGCTCCCTACTCAACTGTCTATTTTCTTCAAAACAAATACTTTCTTATGAGAATAAAATCTAATTTAAGTTAATATATTTGTCAAGGAAGTTCCAAGAGTTCAAATTAATATTTGGACTTGCTTAAAAATTTCTAAAAGATTATAAAAAGGGTTTTGAGAAAAATGTTATATTTCAAACTCTATGAACAAAAAGTGTTCCAAACATTTTATTTTGCAACACAAAATTTTGTGCAACTTCTACATGTATATAGGAAGCCTCATGAATATTTTCAAATTTTTCTAAAATATTTTAGTGCCTCAAATAAATCCTTGAAATGCTACTGGATTTAAGTGAATTAATAGAAAAACAGAAAAGGACTGGTTTGCGAAGTGGAAAAATATTGTCCAGGGGGGGGTTTTCAGAAAATGTTCATCTTCTGTAGAGAGGCATGGCGACAGTGGCCGGTGTCGCCGTGCTCCCCGCGCCGCCGTCGCCGCCCGGCCCCCCCCCCTCGCTGCAGTGTCGCCGCCCGGACCCCCCGCCTCTCCGCCTCGCTCCTCTGCTCCCTGGACAAGCATCCGCGCCACGCCCCCTCCCCTTTTTGCACGCGCCCGTGCCGCCGCTCGGCATGTCCGCGGACGGCACGGCGACGTGCGCCTCCCGCCGTGCCATCTCCCAAGCGTTCCCTGCCGGACCCCCCTCCTCTCCCCTGCGCGATAAGAACCCCCGAGACGCTCCCCTGCTTCCCGGCTCTCTCTTCCTCATTTTCTTCCCCACGGCCGAACCGCCCGAGCTCGCCGTCGCGCCTCGCCGGCGTTAGGCGCCACCCCGAGCCAAATGGAGACCTCCTCCCGCTCCGCCCCGTCGTCCTCTACGTCCTCGTGCGAGGAATCGCCGCGGGCCGCCCGGAATCGCCGTCGCCGTCCTCGTCTTCCCGAGCTCCGGCCGCCGCGCCTCGAGGAAGATTGCCGCCGTCTCCGACCTTCTCCGACCGAGCCGAACCCACCCACGCGTCGAGGGTGAGTACGCCGTCCTCCGGGACACCCCCTCCTCCCTCCTCCTGCCCTGTGACCTCGCCGTCGAGCGAGAGGCCGCACGGCCGTCCGCCGTGGCCGTGCGCGTCGAGCACGAGCACGACGCCGTGCGTCCTCCCCTCGGCCCCCCCTGCACACGCACGAGCCGCCCGCGTCCCCGCACCCTTTAGCACCCCTCGCACCGCGGATGCGCCGCCGGGATTTGGTCATCGCCGGCGTTCTCTCCGTCGGGCACGGCCACCGCGCACTGTGCCTGCAAATCTTCAGTTTCGTCAGTTATAAATCGCGCGTATAGATTATACTAAATCGAGCCCTTATCCTAGCACAACCCAGCACCCGACCCAGTGGCTAGCGTAGCCGCACCGCACGCCCGCGAGATCGCGAGTTCGAACCCCCGCAGCGCGCGCGTAGCCTTTTTCATTTTAATTGCGCACTGACAGGTGGGCCCCACCGGTCAGTGACCGCGGTAGCCAGCACCGCCGCACCCTGCCCAGTCAGCGCCAACGTGGCCCTTGGGCCCGCGTGGCAGTGGCACGGGCTAGCCCTCCCCTCGGTGAAAAACGTTTCACCGAGAATGTTTTTGAAAATATTAAAAACAGAAAAGGAATTGAATTTGTAAAATCCATAACTTTTTAAATACTTGTCCAAAAATTACAAATAAAATACCAAAATGTTCAGAAAGGTAAATACTGCCTTTTGGTCTAATTCATTTATCCAAATAAATTAGTTTATATAATTTTTCATTAAAATAAAGAAAAAGGGTAGAAAAGAAAATGAATTTAGAAAATCAATACTGGACTCATTTTGTAAATTCAATAACTTGAGATTTATAACTCCAAATAAATCAAATACAAATGTTCTGGAATGCTTATGAAATTATCTAACCAACCCAATTGGTTTCACCTCATTTAGATATATAATAAAAATGTATTACTCAAAATGCCATAAAGGGTTTAAAATCCAAACTTGTTTGTTTCTGATACTCTGTTAGTCCAAATTGGTTGAGACCAATTTTATTGAGTCACATTTAGTCATGGTTAGCCACCCCTAAAAGGATTTAATTTTTAGAACAACAGAACTTAATTGATAGCCAAAACTTGATTATTAATCTTCTGGATTGAAACCATTATGTAGGGAGTTTGGTAACTCCAATTGACCCAAATCCAATTGTGTTGTCTCATACACATCAGTAGCTTTCTGTAGAAGTTTAGTTTGTATTTTTATGACCAACAGAACTTAAGATATGTAATTAAACATGTTCAACTAGTTTCTGCCATAATTAAGACACAATCAAATAATGGCTAATTCAATTAAATTGAAACCAAATTGTGTTGCTTGATATATGAAGTGACTATTTAGAGCATTTAAGATTGTATTGCTGTAATAATTGTTGTGCTGCTGTTGCTTGCTAGTTGTTGTTGTTTAGCATGTTATAATATGTTAGTGCTGTTAGTGTTAGTTGTTAGACACATTGTTGAGTAATATGTTTGCATGGCTTGATGGACTTGATAGTCTTGGAGTGGAATACTAGCTTAATATCTTGTTAGTGTATCCACCTTAGCTTGGTGAGGTATTTAAATTATAGAGATTAATTGGTGACTTAACTTTTGTTTGAAGTATTTCCTAGTTAGGAAAAGGGGTTTGTGAATTACCTCTAATTGAGGGTGTCCTTGTGCCCTCTTGTTTTTAGCATGTGTTTGGTGTTATACTCCTGTGAGTATAATGCCCTAGTAAATATAGATTTAGTTCGTTGCTTGATTAAACTAGTGCTATGTTTGTGGCTTGAGTGATTAGTTTGATACTTGTGGTTTGTTCCTTGTTTGTATACCACTTGGGTTTTGGTTTGCTTATTGAGTGTTGTTTTATTTTCATGTTGCGACGCTAGAGATAAACGCTGCCTGAGGGGTATTTGGAAAGGATTTATCGAAGAAGAATCGGAGTTTATTTTCTTGATCAGTGAGAAGAAGCCCAGGAGCATTATGCGAGAATCAGGCAAGCTATTCCCTGAGCTTGCATCTTTATACATCTATTTTGAGTCACATGTTTTACTTATAAAGAGCATATGTGATTTATGTGGTGGTTGCCACTAAAGCTATGATTTTGAAAACCCTTTTCCAAAATACAAGTATATTATTTTGACACCCTATATGGAGATATTAGATGGAAATTCTTTTTCAAACTATAGGATGGGAAAAATATTGTTTACTCAAAACTCCTTTGAAAATACTTGTGTGGACATGGAGCACCAAGATGTGGTGATGAATTGGAGAAAAGGAGAATGGTGGTTTTGATAAAACGCACATTGTGTCTTTGTACTTACGTCACTCAGCCGATACTCTGTGCGACCACATTTACCCACATATGGGAAAGGGCTTAGTCATATAGTTTGCTCTTATTAGTATGGGATACCTCATCGACGGAGACAACTCCGTTATGCATGGAGGGATGGTCTGAGGACCTACCTTGACCTGGGTCCTCGCTCAAATTCTATGAAAAGATAAGGAGGAGGATAGAAGGATGTCCCCTATACACCGCCAGATAAAACCTATGAGTCCTCACACTTAGATTCCGACGGGCTGGGTTAAGTGTCGATGGAAAGTATCATATGGGCAGGATCCTATACTAGCATGAGCAAAGGACAGACTAGGGTCGGTGACTCAACTTCGCATACCCCTGGTATGGCGAGACGTGGCAGACACGATGAGTTATCGGATGGGTGTGGGAAAAGCGTGCTACCTCTGCAGAGGGTTAAAACTATTCGAATAGCCGAGTCCTCGGATATGGACAGTTGGGAGGCCCTACTTTGACCATGTGCAAGTTTTGGGAAAAGAATTGAGTTTTAAAAAGAAAAGGAAGTGGAGAATGACCCATACACCTATACCAACGGATCGGTATGAGGCTATTGGGGACCATGAACCATGACGGGTTATGGTCTGAAAAAGGAGGAGTTTTGGAGAAACAGATAAAATGGTGATTTTTCGATAAAATGTTTATTAAAGAGACTTCTTACTTTTTTCAACAAAGATGCCCCTTTTGGGAAAAAGGTTTTAAAGAGACTCCTTACAAAGGCAGATTTATGGGAAAAGTTCTGAAGACCTTCTTTCCTTTTTCAATAAAGATATAGAGTTTTTCAAGGCAAACAAAGTTTTATTTAAACAAATAAAAGAATAGCGCATGCTCATGTTGGGGTAGTTTGCGAGTACGTAAATGTACTCATGGCTGTGTCCCTGGATATTCCCATGTCCAGAGTTCAAGAAGAAGCAAGATGAAGACCGAGAGACCGATGACGTCCGTGCGAACTAGGCCGTCTTCCCAGTCAGCTGCCTGTAGGTGTCTTGGCAAATGACTCGGGCCCCACGTTGATTGGTGTTTTCCGCTGCAATAACTTATTAAAGATTATGGCTTCAATCAAGTAAGTAATTCATTCGGTAATTATGGATGTTCTTTTGATACCAGTTCGATTGTGCTCAGCGACAGACTGATCACGGGATCGCTGATGTTGTAGGCACAAGGGTATTTCGGACAGCTAGTCCGGGGTCCCCACAGGACGCTATCTAATTCGGGATCAAAAATCCCCGGGGGCTTGAACACGGAAGTGCCCCCGCTCCTTAAATAGTTGCCCCGGGCCTCATCCCTGCGACCTGCGCAGTGGAAGGGTTCCCACATGGCGACGAGCGGCGGAGCGGGGTGCACCACTACCCGCTCGTCCATGGACTCGGTCCATGGCCGTAAAGCCTGCCTTCGTGGCAGGGCAGCTGTCTCCTCCGTCCTTGGACGCAGCTCCTCCGCGCTAAAGCGGCGCGCCGTGGCCGACAGGCCGCAGGCTTTGCAGAGTGGCCCGCAGATGCGGCAGAGACCATAGAGAGCGCCCGCGGTGACGTCGTCGTTGGAGCGTTGCGCCGGCCAACTGCTTTATCGCCAAAGAGGTAAGCCACGTTAGCGGCGCAGGAGCCACAGAGCTTTGTTGACTCCTTTTATCACCGGGACGGCAACTGCGGCACTGGCGCTGTCGTGCGCGCAGGCGCGCGCGTCACCCTGCGGCTGCTGCAGAGCCCATGTGCGCTCTGCAGCGCTTCCTTCGCCGCGAAGTATCCCCTCGAGGGGCTGAGGCTCTAGAGGGAGAGGTGCCGTGCTGGCCCCCCTCAGAGCGAGAGAGCCCTCAAGTGGGACGCCCTCGGGGGGAACCTCCTTCAGGCCTCCGGTGGCGCCTCAAGTCCCCTCCAGGGGTTTCCGCCTCGGGGGGCTCCTTAAACGGTCTGCTTGGTCCTTAGCCGTTTTGTAGATGCTGTCGCGGGTACGGCGAGTGGAGAGTGGGCTCTGTACACCCTAGAATCCACTGGGCCGACAGTAGCCCCCGGGCCCATGATGGGCGCGGCGAGGCCCATCGGGGCTAGGCGAAGCGTCGTGGGCCCAAAACTGCAGGCCGGCCGCGGTACACGCGTCACCCGGAGGTGGACTTGTGGCGACTCGTTTTCTCCGGCGAAGACGTGCGTAGTGGGGGGGGGGGGGGGGCACCACGTTCGCCACGTCTTCCACGATCGTGCCTCGGTAACCGCTCGGACGGGGTTAAAAGCCGTGCTCTGGTCCGAGCCGCAGTCATTACCCCGTCCTGTCTTGTCCATCCGCCCATCAGTTCTCCGCCTCCTAGACTGCCACCTCCGGCGAATCTTCCCTTCCTTCGCTTC
Organism: Poa annua; assembly: GCA_026929855.1. NCBI lineage: Eukaryota > Viridiplantae > Streptophyta > Magnoliopsida > Poales > Poaceae > Poa > Poa annua. The sequence continues at coordinate 63,945,657 of CM049434.1, forward strand.
CTCCGTGCTCCCGTCCTTCTCCGACGATGGGAGGATCCAAGGGCAAGAAAACGGCGGCTTCGGCCCGCCAAGACGCACAGGGGGAGGGGGAGTTCGGCCCCTCTCTGGTCGGGGCGCGCATCACCGCGGCGGCGCTGGACAAGATCCAGCACCTGGTCGCCGGGAAGCACAATGAGCATGGCGTCAGCGCCATTCTGCCTGCGCGGACCGGTCGCTTCCCCGCTGGCTACTTCCCCATCTTCCTCCACACACTCTACGCTGGACTGGTGCCGCCGTATTCTCCTTTCCTCGAGGCCGTCCTCGAGTTCTACCAGGTCCATCTTCTGCATCTCCACCCCAACGCCATCCTTGTCCTCTCTATTTTCGCCTTCTTGTGCGAGGCTTACTTGGGAGTGAAGCCCTCCATCGCTCTCTTCCGAAGCTTCTACGCACTGCGGAACACTGCGAAGATGGAGCGGACGGGCTGCGTATCCTTCCGCATCGCGGACGGCATGGGAGATGTCTACATCCCCATGGCCTGGAACGGCGACAGGCCCGTGACGGCGGTGTCGAAGAAGGTGGAAGACTTCAGGCAGAAGTGGTTCCTTATCCGCGTTCCCTCGGAGAGCTCCCTCCTTGAGGTCCCCGAGGCGCCGCCCGTGAAGAACACCCACTGGAGCAAGCGTTCCCTGGAGGGGCAAGCAATAGCCGACCTCGTGGGCCACCTGAGGGCGCTTCGCGAGCACGGCCTGACCGGCCAGCTGGTGGCGGCGGAGTTCGTGAGGCGCCGCATCGCCCCCCTGCAGGCGCACAAGAAGCCGATGTGGGCGTACACAGGGCCTACGGACCCGCTGCGGCTGTATCTGAGCGACCACCGCCCCGCGGTCGTCGAGACCATCCTGGGAGGCCTCTTCGTCAACCCAGAGGTGCCCGCGAGGGTTCACGTGGCGATACGTCCTCTGTTTGAAGTCCCAGACAAGCGCCGGGCCACCCTGGCGCAGGCGCCCGCGTTCACCCCGCTAGGCTTGGCGGGGGATGAAGAGGAGGAGGAGCCCATGCCAGCGGACACTACCGAGTCGCCAAGCGCATCCGACTCGGAGCAGGGCGACGCGGAGACGAGGGTGGAGCCCTCTGCCGGCGTAGGAAGCTCTGCGGGCGCGGGAAGCTCTTCCGGCGTTGCGCCCCCGGCAGGGGAGGTCCACGAGCTTTCCTCCGGCGACAGCGAGGAGGCTGCGGCGGGGCGCCATGAGCCGAGGACCAAGGCGGCCCATGACAGGCCTGCCGGGGAGCCCCCGAGCACTCCCCACAAGAGGAAAGCCGAGGAGGCCCCCGAGGCGGGGGCGCGGGCTGTGCCTTCATGGCGCTCGCCAGGCATGACGTGGGTAGACACCCGCGCCAAGAAAACCAGGTGAGATTCTTTTGCCTTTTCCTTTCCTTTCTGAGTCCAGCTTGCTCGCTCTTCTTTCTTGACCAATCTTTTCCTTTTACCTCAGCGGCCCTGATCCTGCGAAGCGCCGCAGGCTTCGCAAAGCCGCAGACGTGAAGAGGGCCGCCCCCGACGCTGCACCGGAGGTTGAGGCCAGCGAGACCGCGGCGGCGGAGGCCTCGAGGCCTGTGGTGGGGGGTACCGTAGGCTCTCAGGAGGAGATGCCTCAGGCGGAGACATTTGTGCCACCACCCGAGGAAGAGCGGGTGGAGGAACAGGTGGAGAAGATACCCACTCCACCCCGCACAGCTACCCCTCCAGCGCAGCCAGGGGCTCCCGCGGGTGCCGAATCGTCGCCGAGCCCTCCCAAGTCTCGCAGGGAGGATACTCCACCACCGCCGCCGGACACCGTGGGGGAGGAGGAAACAGCAAGGACCGGGCCTCACGCACCTGCCCCGGGCGCGGACCGGGAAGTGCCGCCCGAGGGGGGAAGCACAGGAGGCCTGGGACCGAGTATGGAGGCGGAGGACCTGCCCCCGAGCCCCCAGGCCCACGCGGGGGCTTCTGCCGCCCAGCCGGATGCGGGTGCGGGACCCTCTAAGCGGCGCGGTCCGCCCCCGGGCCTCGCTCTGGGCCGCTTTGACTGGGGCCGAGGACGCCGCGACGTCGCCTTCCGCTTCGTGCGGGAGTCCCTGGAGCGGCTCGAGGCCTACCTGGCCACAGAAGACCAGGCGCTCGCACGCCAACGTGACGAGCTCGCCGACGCCTGGGCCGCCTTCCACGCGGCAGTAGAGGCCCGCCGCAAGGGCGACCAGGCGCTGCAAGAGGAGCGCGAGGCGGCGGCGCGCTTTGCCGAAGAGGTCCGCGAGGGGGCCTTGCGCGAAGCTGAGGAACTCCTTCAGCCCTTGAGGGCTGAGCGCCGAGCCGCTGCAAAGGACCTCGCCACGGCCAAGGCGGAGCGGGAGGCCGTGGAGCATTCGCTGGCGGCGAAGCATGCCGAGCTCGTCGAGCTCGAGAAGAAGATCCTTGCGGATGCCGGGGTAGTGCGGACCGCCCTCGATGAGCTCCGCACGAGCCTGGAGGCCCGCGGGCGCGCTTTGAGCGAGCGCGAGGAGGATGCACGCCGTCGCGACGAGCAGCTGGTGCTGAGGGAGCAGGAGCTGTCAGGACAGCGCACGGCCCTTGAGGCCCGCGAAGACAGCGTTGCCACGGCGTTCAGCAAGCTCGAGCGCGAGGTCGCCGCCCACAAGGGGAATGTGGAGCGAGCCAACGTGCGGCTTGCAGAGCGGAAGGACGAGCTCAACAAGGAGCTCCGGGAGAAGGAGAACAAAATCCGCGCCGCAGTCTCCCAGGACTATAAGGATAAATTCTCCAAACAGGAGGACCGCTTCAAGGCGAGGCTGGGGGAGAACGGCGCCCGGATCCAAAAGCTCGAGAAGGAGAACGCCAAACTCGCTGCCAAGGTGAAGCGCGAAACTGATCGCCGCCTCGCCGCCGAGAAGGCCCGAGAGGACATATCCCAGGACCTCGCCTCCCTCATGGGGGACATGGAGGAGATGGACCGGCAGGTGGGGCCTGCTGTGGAGAAAGCAGTGGAGGCGGCGGAGAGCATTCAGGCGGCGCAGGTGCTGTCGCAGCAGCGGGAGCGCATGTTCCTGTCCTTGACGGGACGGGGTCGTGAGCTCGCCGCGAAGCTGGGGGCGGAGGCGCCAAGCGTTCCGGCTCAGGGCCACGCTGACGCCGCCACCTATCTCCTGTACTTCGAGCAGCTCTTCACAGCGCTCGAAGGCCCTACTGCGGAGATCCGCGACGTGGTCGAGGAGGAGTGCCGTCAGCTTCTGGCGGTGGCGGTGGACCGCGTCTTCTCCAACCTCGTCCACCTCCAACCCGGGTTCGACCTCGCCACGGTGACCGAGCCACTGGAGGGGGACGCTGCGTGGAAAGCCTCCAGCTCCGTCCGCGACCAAGTGGACGACTCTGCAGCCGCTTCAAGCGGGCCGCTGCAGAGGAAGGCGGCGAGGGGAGCGAGCCCGAGGAGGAAGAAGAGAGCGACCAGGACGACGCTGAGGCCTCCGACTAATCTCCTCCTGCAACGCGTCGCGCTTGTAGCGCTTTAGGGGCGTTTGCCCGTTAGAGAATTTCATTTTCCACCTTGTAATTTATTTCTTCACTTTGTAAACAATTTGCTATCGATTAAGTGTGCGCTTCCTTCGGGGGGTCTTTGCTTCATCTCAGTGTCTTTTTCGCTCTGCGTCGTTGGACCCTTCCCCTCGCGCTATGACTCCTGCCGCTGCGGTATGCTCGAGCAATGACTCGGCAAGGCCGGGGGGAGTTTAAGGCTTGGGGAGGTAAGAGCCCTCAAGTCGCGATGCTGAGGGCCCCCCTTTGACGCGCAAGCAGTCCATGGAGAGTAAGGAAAGAACCACTTGAGGGACGCAGAGTGCTCATGAGAAAAAAGCGAGGATTCCCTTGAGGTGGGCGAGAAACTTAGCTTCGCGAGGCGTTTGCCCGATGTGGGTCTTCCCTGGCGGAGTTCTCCCCTTCAGGGGCCGAGGGTTCTCCCCCGCAGGCCTGGTGGGGACTTTCGCTTTCTGTGGATGTTAGAGGGGCAAGCCGAAATGCTAGATCACAGCATCAGGGACTAATGCGCGCTTATAGGTCCCCTCAGGCGTTCCTTGCGAGGAGAGAGAGTACCAAGGTCCTTTGAAGAGATGGCGTGCCTGGGAGGGCCTGCCCTCTAGCCAGAGCTCGGATCCTTGGGTTTTGCAGTGCTGCTGGTGTGTCATTTGAGGCACTGGCACCGTACTCAGCCCCCGCTCGCGAGGTGCGCATGTGGAGAGATATAAGTGCCCATTTTCAATAAAGGAAATAATGCTGGAATAAACTCACCACCAAAATATTACATAGCGGCGCCGTAGCGCACAGTTCACTTAGGAACGAAAGTGGCGCCGGAGCGCAAAGTTCACTTGGAACGAAAATGGCGCCTGAGCGCAAAGTTCACTTGGAACGAAAATCGGTTCATTACACTTGGGTTTGCCAAGCTAACGTTCCTTCCATGTCACGGCATGGGGGCCACCCATTAGTGGCAGAGGTTCACTGCGGCCTACGTGGGCTCATTTGCAGGAGAGCTCGGAGGGCTGGGCCTCGGGAGAAGCTTTGAGAAGCTTGGAGGTGAAGCCATGGGCTTCCCTCTAGAGACAAAAAATACCTGGCGTGACTGCGATCACGGGTAGAACTTGCGCAGGTGCGCGATGTTCCACGGGTTCTTGACGGGGATGCCGTCTTCGGTCTCGAGGCGTACTGCGCCAGGCCTGGCGACGTGGGAGACCCTGTAGGGGCCTTCCCACATCGGGGAGAGCTTGTGGAGACCTTCCCTGGAGAGGATTCGCCTGAGGACGAGGTCGCCCGCTTCAAGGGTGCGTGAGCGCACATGGCGGCTGTGGTAGCGTCGCAGGTCTTGCTGGTACCCTGCCGCCCTGAGGGCGGCCTGACGGCGCAGTCCCTCGAGAAGCAGCAGGTCGTCGTTGTGGAGGCCCTCTTGGGTGTCCTCATTGAAGGAAAGGACCCGTGGCGATCCATGCTTGATTTCTGCGGGGAGGACTGCCTCAGCTCCGTAGACCAGGGCGAACGGCGTTTCGCCTGTAGGCCTCGAGGAGGTTGTGCGTATGGACCAGAGCACTGAGGGGAGCTCGTCAATCCAGCCCTTGCCGTGGCCCTTGAGGATGTTGAAGCTCCTGGTCTTGAGGCCCTTGAGGACTTCTGCGTTTGCTCGCTCGGCTTGACCGTTGCTGCGTGGGTGAGCTACCGAGGCGAAGTAGACCTTGATACCAAGCTTGTCGCAGTAGGCTCGGAAGATGCCGCTGGTGAATTGCGAGCCGTTGTCAGTGATGATGCGGTTGGGCACGCCGAAGCGGCAGACCAAGCTCCGGATGAACTTCACCGCAGCCCCAGCTGGTATGGTGCGCACCGGCTCAACCTCGGTCCACTTGGTGAACTTTTCGATGGCCACGAAGAGGAAACGGTAGCCCCCCTGCGACTTCGGGAAGGGGCCCAGGATGTCCAGCCCCCAGACCGCGAACGGCCAGGAGAGCGGGATGGTCTGAAGCTCCAGTGCCGGCTGATGAATTTGCTTGGCGTGGAATTGGCAGGCGTCGCAGGTTTGCACAATGGCGACCGCATCTTGAAGCACCTGAGGCCAGTAGAAGCCGCTCCTGAAGACCTTGCCTGTGAGGGTGCGCGCACATGAGTGGTGGCCGCACTCCCCGCTGTGGATGTCCTTAATCAGCTCTCGGCCTTCCTCAGGAGGGACGCACTTGAGCGCGACACCATTTGGGCGCTTGCGGTAGAGGTTTTCCTCGAGGATGCAGTATGATTTCGCCTGTCGAGCGACTCGCTCTGCGTCAGCATCTTCTTCAGGGAGGATTCCTTTCACCAAGTAGTCCTTGAGCTCATCAATCCAGCCTGAGGCCTGGCGGGTTGCCGTCAGCATCAGACGCTCCCCTGTGCTGGGACCGCAATCAGGCGCCCCAGATTCAGGAGGTGGTGGGAGCGCTTCGCCTGCGCTTGCGGCTGTGGCCTCTCGAGGCTGCTTGATGGATGCCTTGGCGAGCCTCTCTTCGAAGACACCGGCCTGCTGGGGCTGCCTCCGCGAGGCTCGCTTGGCGATGTCGTCAGCCTCTTGGTTTTCTTTCCTCGGGACGTGCATGAGCTCCATGCCCCTGAAGTGCTTCTCAAGCTTGCGGACCTCTTCGAGGTATGCGGTCATGTGGTCGTCTTTCGGCGTGTAGCTCTTGTTGGAGAAGTTGACGAGCAGCTGTGAGTCTCCCTTGACGAGTAGGTGCTTGACGCCTAGAGCGATGGCGGCCCTTAGGCCGGCGAGGAGGCCTTCGTATTCGGCGATGTTGTTGGAGATCTTGTCGATTGTAAAGCACAGCTGGACAGCGTAATATAGCTTGTCACCCTTGGGCGAGGTTAGGACGACGCCTGCTCCGCCATTGCGGCAAGCGAAGGCTCCATCGAAGTGCATGGTCCAGTGGCTGGGCGCCGCGTCTCCCGAGGGCTCGGCCTCTGCCTCACGAGGCTCCTCAGGGCTTGGGTCAGTCCATTCGGCGATGAAATCGGCCAGCGCTCTTCCTTTGATGACCCTCGTGGTGTCGAAGCGCAAGTTAAATGGCTGCAGCTCGATGTTCCATCCTGCGACACGATCTGTGGCGTTGGGGTTGCGCAGGATCTGCTCCAGGGGGAAGGCAGTGACCACCGTGATGGGGTGGCCCTGGAAGTAGTGTCTCAACTTCCTGGAGGCGATGAGGAGCGCGACGAGGAGCTTTTGCTGCATTGGATATCGCTCGCGAGCGTCCCGCAGCACCGTGCTGACGAAGTAGACGGGGTGCTCGACGAGGGTTGTCTGAGGTGGCGCAGCATCGGCCCTCTGTGGGGGCTCTTCAGGGCTCCTGTCGAGATTTGCCTGTGAGGGCCTCTCGACAGGGGTTGTTGGAGCGGGCTCGACTTGAGGCGATGGGCCTGGCAGTGGGTCTGCGGAGGCTGCTCCTTCGACGGGGCCTTTGTCGGGGGGTTCTGGGCTTGGAGTGGCAGTGCTCTTCTTGGGGAGGACAGGCTCTTCCCTCTCGACCACCAAGACGGCGCTTGCTGTCTGAGGGGTGGCTGAGAGGTACAACTTCAGGTGCTCGTCTGCCCTTGGGGCCACCAAGACCGGAGGGCTAGCCAGATACTTCTTTAAATCTTCGAAGGCTTTATCCGCCTCAGGGGTCCACTTGAATGTGCCCGACCTCTTCATGATCTTGAAAAATGGCAGGGCTCTCTCGCCGAATTTAGAGATGAAACGACCAAGGCTGGCCATGCAGCCCGCAAGGCGCTGCATTTCCTTGAGTCGGCGAGGAGGCTGCATTTGTTCTATGGCCTTGATCTTGTCAGGATTTGCCTCTATGCCACGGTGGGACACGAGGAATCCGAGGAGCTTGCCTGAAGGGACCCCGAAGACGCACTTGGCGGGGTTGAGCTTGATGTTCACCTTTCTCAGGCTGGTGAAGGTTTCCTCGAGATCCCTCAAGAGGGTGTCTCCCTCTCGAGACTTGACCACGATGTCATCGACATAGGCCTCAGCATTTCTGCCCATCTGAGCCCCCAAGGCTATCCTCATGAGCCTCTGGAAGGTGGCCCCGGCGTTCTTCAGGCCAAAGGGCATGCATGTGTAGCAGTACACACCACAGGGGGTGAGGAATGCCGTCTTCTCCTCGTCCTCTTTAGCCATCTTGATCTGGTGATAACCAGAGAAGGCATCCAGAAAACAGAGGAGGTCACAGCCAGCGGTGGAGTCCACGATCTGGTCTATCCTCGGCATGGGGTATGGGTCCTTGGGGCAGGCCTTGTTGACATCTGTGTAGTCGATGCAGAGTCGGCCTCCTCCAGCGGGCTTAGGAACAACCACGCCGTTGGAGAGCCAAGTGGGGTGCGCGACTTCGCGGACGACATTTGCCGCCTTGAGTTTCTCTACTTCCTTGACGATGAATGCTTGCTTCTCGGGGGCTTGCTTACGTGCTTTTTGCTTGACGGGGCGTGCGTCTGGACACACGGCTAAATGGTGCTCGATCACCTCCCTTGGTACACCGGACATATCTGACGGAGTCCACGCGAACATGTCAGAGTTTGCCCGAAGGAAAGCGACGAGCGCGCTTTCCTATTTGGGAGGCAAGGCAGCGCCTATGGTGACGTTAGCCCCCGAGCCTTCAGCCCCCGAGCTGGTGGTGTCCAGCGGCACCTTCTTCGTGGCGGCTTGCTCCTGAGAGAACACCTGCTTCTTCTTCTTGGGCCTCTCGAGAGGCTCCATGTCCTCGTCAGCCGGGAAAGCCATGGCGGCTGCCTTGTAGGCGCTCTCGACAGCGCGCGTGGCGTCCAGGACATGGCCATGGACGGCGATGGTGCCAGCGCTGCCGGGAATCTTGACCATGTTGTAGGCGTGATGCGTGACGGCCATGAACTTCGCGAGGGCGGGGTAGCCGAGGATGGCGTTGTACGGCAAACCGATGTGCGCGACGTCGAAGTCGATCAGCTCCGTGCGGTAGTTCCTCTGCGTGCCAAAGGTGACCGCGAGGCGGACTTGCCCCAGAGGCTCGATAGAACCACTGGTGACGCCCGTGAACGGCCTGGAGGGCATAAGCCACTCGTAGGGCACTTGAAGCGTCTCGAAGGTCTCAACCGAGATGACATTCAGGCCCGCTCCCCCGTCGATGAGCGTCTTGGAGACGGTGATGTTATTGATGGTGGGGGAGCAGACCAGGGGGAGGGTTCCAACAGTCTTCGTCGACTTGGGGTGGTCCTTGGCGTCGAAGGCGATGGTGTACTGGGACCACTTGAGGGGCCTGGAGGTCTCGGTGCTCGGGAGCGCGGCGTTGAGTTCGCGGGCGAACTGCTTGAACTGATTGTTCGACTTGGGCGCTTGAGCTCCGCCGAGGATGCAGGCCATGGCGCCTCTCGGGGCCTGATAGCCTCCATCTTCCTCGTCGGGGAGGTTGTTGTTCTTTTCGGCGGCGTTGGCTTGAGTGCCCGACGGCTTCTGGTAGCCGCCATCGCGCCTGCCCTTGCCGTCTCTGCGGTAGCCGCGACCTCTGCCGCGGCTTCCGCTGCCTTCTCCTCGCTCGCGTTCCCTGCTCAGCCTCTTGAGGTCGAAGCAGTCGTCTGTAGCGTGCCCACGCCTGTTGTGGTAGACGCAGAACGGACGGTGGTCCACCTCTTTGTCGCCGCGCTCGGGGGAACCCCTGCGGGAGCCCTTCGCGTCAGGCTCTGCCGCGAGGACCGCGGTGGCCTTGCGCTTGGGCTCTTCCTTCTTCTTGTGGCTCTTGGACCCCTCGCCAGGGTCGTCTCCCCGCGCGCTCATCTTGACGAAGAGGAGTCCCTCTTCAGCCTTGGCGCACTTGTCCGCCAGATCGAACAGCTTCACCACAGAGGTGAGCTTGTCGTGGATGCCGAGCTTCTCGAGCATCCTGCGGTTCGTGACGCCCTCGCGGAAGGCAGCGATCACCTGGGTGTCGGGGATGTTTGGAATCTTGTTCCGCACCTGGCTGAAGCGCTGGATGTACTTGCGAAGAGTTTCACCCTTCTTCTGCACCACAGCGCGCAAGTCGTTGTGGGTGAGTGCGCGCTCGTACGTGCCCTTGAAGTTGGCGACGAACTGCCTGCAGAGCTCCTCCCAGGAGTCGATGGAGTCCTCCGGCAGGTTGAGAAGCCAGGACAGCGCGGAGTCCCTGAGGGCGTGGGAGAACCAGTTGGCCATGACCTTGTCGTCGCCCCCTGCAGCCTGGATGGAAGTGGTGTAGAGCTGCAGGAACTCGAGAGGGTTGGTGGACCCGTCGAAGCCCTTGGGGAGCGCTGGCCTGAACTTCTGCGGCCAGACCACACGACGCAGGGCGCGCGTGAAGGCCATGCAGCCTGAGGCATAGGTGGCCGTTCCTCCCTGGAGGGCCCTGCGGTTTTGCTGCCCCGCTTGACCGAGCTCCTCGACGAGGCGGTTCTGGAGGTCGCGACGTCGCTCCATGCCCACACGCGCGTCAGGTGCGGTGCGCTGCACGATTTGGCAGTCGTGCGGCGAGGAAGCATGGGAGGGAGCCCGCTGTGCCGCGGCCGGAGGCGGGGCCGGCGGCGGCGGTGGCGCACCCGGTGCGGCCGTCCCTGCAGGGCCGGAAGGCACGATGGAGCGCGACGGAGCAGGGCGCGTGGTTGCGATGTCGACGAGGTGGTGGAGGCGGTCCAGCCACTGGTCGTGCGCCTCGGCACTTGGCCGGTAGCGGAGGAGCTCCTGAGCCATGAGTAGCGCGGTGTGCGGGGCGGGCTCTTGGTGTTCCCGCGTGGACACGCTCTGACGCCGGGACGGGTGTGAGGACTCAGCGTCCCCACGGCGCTCGGAGAGGTCCTCGTCATCACGCTGGTCTCCTTCGCGGCGCTCCTCGCTCTCCGGCTCCTCCACGCGTGGGCCGGTGCCAGCGCGCTCGGCCGCGCGAGGGCGACCACGGCGGCCGCGGGTGGGGGCAGTGCCGGGCTCGGTGTGAGCTCTCTCGGAGGTGCGCCTATTGGCGCGCGTCGCGCGGGTGTCCATCATGGCACGAAGTTCGGAGGTTGAAGACGCGCCTCAGTCCCCTACCTGGCGCGCCAAATGTCGCGGGGTTGCTCCCACGCAACAGGGGTAGACTTGCCCCGAAGAGAGGTTCGAAAGGGGACTGAACACGGAGGTCAAACAACCCTCGATGCGCGCCGCGACGTTGCTCGCGGTGCCTGGAGCGGGACTGTACGACAGAGAGTGACACCGGCCCTTACCCAGGTTCACGGCCCTCAAGATGAGGTAAAACCGCTACTCCTGCCTGTCTGAATTGCACTGTGGTGACTGCAGTACAGCGAGCCTCCGGGCGCTCAGGAGGTCCGGAGGTGGAGGACGCTATCTAATTCGGGATCAAAAATCCCCGGGGGCTTGAACACGGAAGTGCCCCCGCTCCTTAAATAGTTGCCCCGGGCCTCATCCCTGCGACCTGCGCAGTGGAAGGGTTCCCACATGGTGACGAGCGGCGGAGCGGGGTGCACCACTACCCGCTCGTCCATGGACTCGGTCCATGGCCGTAAAGCCTGCCTTCGTGGCAGGGCAGCTGTCTCCTCCGTCCTTGGACGCAGCTCCTCCGCGCTAAAGCGGCGCGCCGTGGCCGACAGGCCGCAGGCTTTGCAGAGTGGCCCGCAGATGCGGCAGAGACCATAGAGAGCGCCCGCGGTGACGTCGTCGTTGGAGCGTTGCGCCGGCCAACTGCTTTATCGCCAAAGAGGTAAGCCACGTTAGCGGCGCAGGAGCCACAGAGCTTTGTTGACTCCTTTTATCACCGGGACGGCAACTGCGGCACTGGCGCTGTCGTGCGCGCAGGCGCGCGCGTCACCCTGCGGCTGCTGCAGAGCCCATGTGCGCTCTGCAGCGCTTCCTTCGCCGCGAAGTATCCCCTCGAGGGGCTGAGGCTCTAGAGGGAGAGGTGCCGTGCTGGCCCCCCTCAAAGCGAGAGAGCCCTCAAGTGGGACGCCCTCGGGGGGAACCTCCTTCAGGCCTCCGGTGGCGCCTCAAGTCCCCTCCAGGGGTTTCCGCCTCGGGGGGCTCCTTAAACGGTCTGCTTGGTCCTTAGCCGTTTTGTAGATGCTGTCGCGGGTACGGCGAGTGGAGAGTGGGCTCTGTACACCCTAGAATCCACTGGGCCGACACATAGAATTATAATTTAGTGGTGAGAATTCTGTAGCGCATCCCCCATTTTCCTGGGTGCGCCACAGAATACCCTTATTGGTGCGCCATGATGTTCACGGCTGTGAGGAGTTGGAAAACCCCAAGAGGAAGGTATGATGAGCGTAGTAGCAAGTTATGAAACCAAGGTTATCGAACCAGTAGGAGGTTGAAGAACACGACGAAGGTCTCCAAGCGCCAGCAAAGTGCTTGCACGTGGAGGTGGAATCTGTACAACACAATCAATAAACTTTACTCCAACTCAACAGTGAGGTTGTCAATCTCACCGGCTTGCTGTAACAAGGATTAAACGTATGGTGTGGAAGATGATGTTTGCAGAGAATGAAAGTAACAGTTTGCAGTTGGTTGTATTATCAGTGTAAAGAAAAGGACCGGGGTCCACAGTTCACTAGTGGTGTCTCTCCATAAATAATAATAATAGCATACATGCGGGTAAACAAATTACAGCTGGGCAATTGACAGAATAAAGAGCTGCATAATGATGCATATACTAATGACATGATGTCTACTGTGAGATTCATTTGGGCATTACAACAATATACATAGACCGTTCCAACCGCATCTATGACTAATAATCCACCTTCCGGTTAGCGTCCGCACCCCTTTCAGTATTAAGTTGCAAGCAACAGATTATTGCATTAGGTAAAGTGTGTAATGTAAGTAATATCATTATCCTTAGACAAAGTACTACTGTTTTATCCCTAGTAGCAACAGTACATCTACAATCGTAGAGGTTGCTGTCACTCCCCCAGATTAAATAGAGACATGAACCCACTATCGAGCATAAATACCCCCTCTTGGAGTCACAAGCATCTACTTGGCCAGAGCATCTACTAGCAACGGAGAGCATGCAAGATCATAAACAACACACAACATGATATATTATGAAGCAAATAACATAGTATTCAATATCCATCGGATCCCATCAAACACAACATGTAGCATTACATAAAGATGATCTTGATCATGATATGCAACTCACAAGATCTAAACATGATGGCACAATAGGAGAAGGCAACCATCTAGCTACTGCTATGGACCCGTAGTCCAAGGATGAACTACTCACGCATTAGTCCGGAGGCGGGCATGGTGATGTAGAGCCCTCCGGTGATGATCCCCCTCTCCGGCAGGGTGCCGGGAAGAGGTTCTGAACCCTCCCGAACTAGGGTTGATGACGGCGAACTAGGGTTGATGACGGCGGCGGCTCCGTAAGGTTTCTGGAAAAAGTGTTCGGCCCTTATGTCTTAGGTTTTCGGGGGGTTTAAGTAGGCGAAAGGGCGAAGGCGGTGGAGGCCCGAGGGCCCACCCTCAGGTGCTGGCGCGGCAGAGGGGGGAGCCGCGCCACCACCTGATGGCGGCGCCTCGGTGCCCTTCTTCGTCTCTTTTTCGGACTTCTGGAAAGTGTTCGTCCCAAACGTATCTATAATTTCTTATGTTCCATGCTTATATTATACCAATTGCCTACATGTTTTATATACATTTTATATAGTTTTATGCATTTTCTGGGACTAACCTATTAACAAGATGCCACAGTGCCAGTTCCCTGTTTTCTGCTGTTTTTGGTTTCAGAAATCCACTTAAGGAAATATTTTCGGAATTGGACAATTTTTATACCGAAGACCTTATTTTTCCCGACACGTTCCAGAAGTCCGAAGAAGAGACGAAGAAGGGCACCGAGGCGCCGCCATCAGGTGGTGGCGCGGCTCCCCCCTCTGCCGCGCCAGCACCTGAGGGTGGGCCCTCGGGCCTCCACCGCCTTCGCCCTTTCGCCTACTTAAACCACCCCCGAAAACCTAAGACATAAGGGCCGAAGACTTTTTCCAGAAACCTTACGGAGCCGCCGCCGGCGTCAACCCTAGTTCGGGAGGGTTCAGAACCTCTTCCCGCACCCTGCCGGAGAGGGGGATCATCACCGGAGGGCTCTACATCACCATGCCCGCCTCCGGACTGATGCGTGAGTAGTTCATCCTTGGACTACGGGTCCATAGCAGTAGCTAGATGGTTGTCTTCTCCTATTGTGCCATCATGTTTAGATCTTGTGAGCTGCCTATCATGATCAAGATCATCTTTATGTAATGCGACATGTTGTGTTTGCTGGGATCCTATGGATATTGAATACTATGTCATTTGCTTCATAATATATCATGTTGTGTGTTGTTTATGATCTTGCATGCTATCCATTGCTAGTAAATGCTCTGGCCAAGTAGATTCTTGTGACTCCAAGAGGGGGTATTTATGCTCGATAGTGGGTTCATGTCAATATTTAATCTGGGGTAGTGACAGCACGCTCTAAGATTGTAGATGTACTGTTGCTACTAGGGATAAAACAGTAGTACTTTGTCTAAGGATAATGTTATTACTTACATTACACACTTTGCCTAATGCAATAATCTGTTGCTTGCAACTTAATACTGAAAGGGGTGCGGACGCTAACCGGAAGGTGGATTATTAGTCATAGATGCGGTTGGAACGGTCTATGTATATTGTTGTAATGCCCAAATGAATCTCACACTAGACATCATGACATTAGTATATGCATCATTATGCAGCTCTTTATTCTGTCAATTGCCCAGCTGTAATTTGTTTACCCGCATGTATGGTATTATTATTATTTATGGAGAGACACCACTAGTGAACTGTGGACCCCAGTCCTTTTCTTTAAAATGATAATACAACCAACTGCAAACTGTTACTTTCATTCTCTGCAAACATCATCTTCCACACATACGTTTAATCCTTTGTGACAGCAAGCCGGTGAGATTGACAACCTCACTGTTTCGTTGGGGCAAAGTACTTTGGTTGTGTTGTGTGCAGGTTCCACGTTGGCACCGAATCCTTTGGTGTTGCGCCGTGCCAAATTCGCCACCAACAACCTTCAGACGTGTTCTTCATCTCCTACTGGTTCGATAACCTTGGTTTCATCACTTAGGAAAATTTGCTGCTGCACTACTTCACACCTTCCTCTTGGGGTTTCCCAACAACACCACCGTGTGCATCAAGTAATTTCTGGCGCCGTTGCCGGGGAGATAGGAGCACCTCTGTTCAGAAGACTTTCACGCTCCCTCGTCAACTCAGCGCTCAGCAAGTAATTTCTGGCGCCGTTGCCGGGGAGCTGAAGCACATCTGCAAGGGGAGTCTCTCACTTCCCAATCTCTTTACTTTGTTTTTGTCTTGCTTAGTTTATTTTTATTTCCTGTTTAGTTTGCTATTAAATATCAAAAACACAAAAAAATTAGTTACTTGCATTTTATTTACCTTGCTATTATCTTGTTTGCTTCCCATTATCAAAAACACAAAAAAATTAGTTACTTGCATTGTTATTTTTATTTCGGTTTAGTCATTTTTTATTCGGTTTAGTAATTGTATATTTCGGTTTTGCTTTGATATTGCTAAAATGGGAAGTCCTGAAGTTGAAGTACGTTCGTTTAGGCAACAAGGAGGAGAGAATTTGAAAGATGCTTGGTATAGGATAAATGATGCTCATCATAGGTGTACTAATTAAGAAATATTCCATCTTAATCCTTCTTAGGAATTTTTATGTTGGTATCACTAGTTGGTATAGGTACGTTCTTGACACTCTCACAGGAGGCAACTTCCTAGGACCTCCTGCTTTGGAAGCTTGTAATTTAATTGAAAGTTTGGTAGGATCACCATCACCTACTAAAGAAATTAAAACTGAGATCACTCTGGAAGATGTTATTAAAAGGTTGGATTCTATGGAGAATTTTTTTCTTGATAATGCTAGCAAGAGTAGTGGATCAATAGAGGATATTAATGAAAGAATCACTGCCTTAGAAACTAGTAACACCCTTGATACTCAGAATCATAGAATTGATGGATTAGAAGAGGCTATGGAAATTTTAAGTTCAACTTTTTCCTCTATTAAAACTAAGAAAGAGAAAGCTTTTGTGGGGAGGGAGCAAAAGTTCATCTATATTCCCAAACCGAAACCCCCTAGTATGCCTAAAAATGATGGTAGTGATTTACGTAATATAACACCTTCATGGATACCTAAATCACCTATTACAACAAACCATGTCTTGGATGAAATTATTGATTTGGATGCTTTTTCTATTGGAAATACTTGAGTTTTGCTTTCTGTGCCTAGCTCAAAGGCGTTAAACAAAAGCGCTTATGCGAGACAACCCACTTTTTTATTTATGTTATTTTATTTTCTTGAGTCAAGGAACACGCCTAAGTCTGTAGCAATTCCTTTGTATCTTTACTTTATTGCATAAGTTGTGCCAAGTTAAGTCTCTAGTAGAAAGTTGATGCTAGAATTGGATCTCTGCGCAGTAACAGTTTTTCTGCTGTCCACCGTTTAATTCGTTAGAATTCACAGAAAAATCAAAATGACCTGGGATTTTTTGTGCGTGATCCTCAGATATGTACGCCACTTTCATTAGCTTTGAGTTTTCTGATTTGAGCAAGTTAAGTGCCTCGAAAAAAATCGCCTTTACGGACTGTTCTGTTTTTGACAGATTCTGCCATTTATTTTGCATTAGTTCTTTGGCTGTTTTTTTATGGATCTTTTTGTTCCATAAAATTCCAGTGGTTGTAGCTAATGTCCAGTACCATGATAATGATTGTCTCCATGCAGAATATGAGAATTTTTTATTATGCACTAACCCTCTAATGAAGTTTACTTTGAGTTTGGTGTGAAGGAAGTTTTCAAGGATCAAGAGAGAGGATGATATGATGTGATCAAGAAGAGGAAAGAGCCTAAGCTTGGGGATGCCTCCGTGGGTCACCCAAGCATATTTCAAGAAGACTCAAGCGTCAAAGCTTGGGGATGCCTTCTCAACAACTTATCAGGTTATCTCTAGTGAAACTATATTTTAATTCCGCCACATCTTATGTGCTTTACTTGGAGCGTCTGTTTGTTTTTATTTTTGCTTTTGTTATTCTTGTTCTCTGAATAAAATGGATCCTAGCATTCTTGTGTGGGAGAGAGACACGCTCCGCTTTTTCATTTGAATACTCCTATTCTTCGCTTATATTTGTTGAGTATTCTTCCATAGCTACTTCAATACTTTCAGCTCTTATTTTTCATGCATCTCTTGTTAGAGCTGTTAGTTTTCTTATGTTATACTCTCATATCTCATTGTTAAATACTTGGAGAGTTTATGTTTTAAATAAGTTGATTGGTGTTTGGTTAAGAACAGAAAATGTTAAATGTGGTAGATGGTATAACTAAATGATACATAATCTTGTAGATCATTAAATTGTGTCACTTGAATCATTGATGTTGTTTTGAGATATTAATATGCTTAATGGTAAAACATGATGGTTTAGTAAAGTGGAATGATTAATGGTTGGTCTAGAAAACTTGAAGCTGTGCCACACTTAAATATCCAGTTGATAGCATAATGGTATATGACTTCTAATGTTAAAAACAACCATAATGACTTTGTGTTATGCGCTACGGTCGAGGTCCCAACAGTGACTTGTTCATTTGCCACAGTCCCTCATGGAGTGAGTTTCATTATGCCTTGTAAGATCATATTTCTAGTTGGAATCTTTTTGCTTGTGAGTTCTAAAGCTGCGGTTTTCATGGCACTTCCACCACCATATTTGCTAGCCTCTTCAGTACTTTGCATTGCCCTTTCTCACATTCAGAGTTGGTGCATACTTCGCGGGTACATCCGAAACTCGTGGGAGATCTTCATCATGTTCTCCTACACATAAGCCAAATATCTTCCCCAAAACATCCACCATACCTACCTACTACAGCATTTCCATAGCTGTTCCAAGATATATTGCCATGCAACTTTCATCTTACATTACATGACTTGTTGTCATTTATCATTTATATATTGCTTTGCATGATTCTATATAGCTGATGTGTGGTTTTACCCATGTTACGCTAGATCATTGCATATCCTGCTACACTGGCAGAGGCACCGTTTCATACACCATGTTTTATCCTTTATGAGATCCTTGTATCAAAAGTGTGTTGTCATGATAGAATGTTTTCCCCTAAAAGTGAAAAGAGCCATGGAGGCCATCGAAAAGAGAAATAGAAAAATACAAAAAAATGGAAAAAAAGAAAGAAAAAAAAAGAAAGAAAGAATAAAAAAGGGGGCAACATTACTACACTTTATCCACATTTGTGCTCATGTTTAGCACCTTTACTCAATATGTGAGAGTTTTCATGATCCACTTGTATAACTATGTCGGGAACTTTACATTACAGAACTTGGCTTGTATATTCCAATGATGAGCCTCCTCAAAAGTGCTCTAGGTCTTCATGAGCAAGCAAGTTAGATGCACCCCCACTAGTTCCATTGGAGAGCTTTCATACACTTATAGCTCTATGTGCATCCGTTGTGTGGCAATCACTACTCCTTGCATAGCTTCGATTATAAGACTTCCTCTTGTCTAATGATCACTTTCAGCTGTGTGAGACTTTCTTCCGTTGGCCTTCCAAACCCCCATTATTATTCTCTTAGCCACAACATCCTGGTGCCAGGAACCAACGCTGAACACTTGCTTGTTTTTGAGTGAACAAATAGAGAGATGATCTTCTACGTGCATATTGTTATTGCTTGACTTGATCCTTTCACAAAGTTGTCATGAGTGTTTGATTCATTAGATTATTATATTGTTATTCTTGAAGCTTAAATCATCTTTAATATCTACTTTGCATGGTTGATTGTTCTCTAGTACTAATTCATTGAAAGTTTTGCTTTGTTCTTCCTACTTGTTTACCCATTACTCATTTGATATCAATATAAACTACAGCTTTTATTCATTTGATCTCAGTTTACATGCATTACATTATTATTTGATCAAGATTGTGTGAAAGCATGTCACTTCAGAAATTATTCTTGTTATCGTTTTACCTACTCGAGGACGAGTAGAACTAAGCTTGGGGATGCTTGATACGTCCCAAACGTATCTATAATTTCTTATGTTCCATGCTTATATTATACCAATTGCCTACATGTTTTATATACATTTTATATAGTTTTATGCATTTTCTTGGACTAACCTATTAACAAGATGCCACAGTGCCAGTTCCCTGTTTTCTGCTGTTTTTGGTTTCAGAAATCCACTTAAGGAAATATTCTCGGAATTGGACAATTTTTATACCGAAGACCTTATTTTTCCCGACACGTTCCAGAAGTCCGAAGAAGAGACGAAGAAGGGCACCGAGGCGCCGCCATCAGGTGGTGGCGCGACTCCCCCCTCTACCGCGCCAGCACCTGAGGGTGGGCCCTCGGGCCTCCACTGCCTTCGCCCTTTCGCCTACTTAAACCCCCCGAAAACCTAAGACATAAGGGCCGAACACTTTTTCCAGAAACCTTACGGAGCTGCCGCCATCGTCAACCCTAGTTCGGGAGGGTTTAGAACCTCTTCCCGGCACCCTGCCGGAGAGGGGGATCATCACCGGAGGGCTCTACATCACCATGCCCGCCTCCGGACGGATGCGTGAGTAGTTCATCCTTGGACTACGGGTCCATAGCAGTAGCTAGATGGTTGTCTTCTCTTATTGTGCCATCGTGTTTAGATCTTGTGAGCTGCCTATCATGATCAAGATCATCTTTATGTAATGCTACATGTTGTGTTTGCTGGGATCCGATGGATATTGAATACTATGTCATTTGCTTCATAATATATCATGTTGTGTGTTGTTTATGATCTTTCATGCTATCCGTTGCTAGTAGATGCTCTGGCCAAGTAGATGCTTGTGACTCCAAGAGGGGGTATTTATGCTCGATAGTGGGTTCATGTCTCTATTTAATCTGGGGTACTGACAGCAAGCTCTAAGATTGTAGATGTACTGTTGCTACTAGGGATAAAATAGTAGTACTTTGTCTAAGGATAATATTATTACTTACATTAGACACTTTACCAAATGCAATAATCTGTTGCTTGCAACTTAATACTGAAAGGGGTGCGGACGCTAACCGGAAGGTGGATTATTAGTCATAGATGCGGTTGGAACGGTCTATGTATATTGTTGTAATGCCCAAATGAATATGACACTAGACATCATGACATTAGTATATGCATCATTATGCAGCTCTTTATTCTGTCAATTGCCCAGCTGTAATTTGTTTACCCGCATGTATGCTATTATTATTATTTATGGAGAGACACCACTAGTGAACTGTGGACCCCGGTCCTTTTCTTTAAACTGATAATACAACCAACTACAAACTGTTGCTTTCATTCACTGCAAACATCATCTTCCACACATATGTTTAATCCTTTGTTACAGCAAGCCGGTGAGATTGACAACCTCACTGTTTCGTTGGGGCAAAGTACTTTGGTTGTGCTGTGTGCAGGTTCCACGTTGGCACCGAATCCTTTGGTGTTGCGCCGTGCCAAATTCGCCACCAACAACCTTCAGACGTGTTCTTCATCTCCTACTGGTTCGATAACCTTGGTTTCATCACTGAGGGAAATTTGCTGCTGCATTACTTCACACCTTCATCTTGGGGTTTCCCAACAACACCACCGTGTGCATCAAAGAGCTGCATAATGATGCATATACTAATGACATGATGTCTAGTGTGAGATTCATTTGGGCATTACAACAATATACATAGACCGTTCCAACCGCATCTATGACTAATAATCCACCTTCCGGTTAGCGTCCGCACCCCTTTCAGTATTAAGTTGCAAGCAACAGATTATTGCATTAGGTAAAGTGTGTAATGTAAGTAATAGCATTATCCTTAGACAAAGTACTACTGTTTTAACCCTAGTAGCAACAGTACATCTACAATCTTAGAGGTTGCTGTCACTCCCCCAGATTAAATAGAGACATGAACCACTATTGAGCATAAATACCCCCTCTTGGAGTCACAAGCATCTACTTGGCCAGAGCATCTACTAGCAACGGAGAGCAGGCAAGATCATAAACAACACACAACATGATATATTATGAAGCAAATGACATAGTATTCAATATCCATCGGATCCCAGCAAACACAATATGTAGCATTACATAAAGATGATCTTGATCATGATAGGCAGCTCACAAGATCTAAACATGATGGCACAATAGGAGAAGACAACCATCTAGCTACTGCTATGGACCCGTAGTCCAAGGATGAACTACTCACGCATCAGTCCGGAGGTGGGCATGGTGATGTAGAGCCCTCCGTTGATGATCCCCCTCTCCGGCAGGGTGCCGGGAAGAGGTTCTGAACCCTCCCGAACTAGGGTTGACGACGGTGGCGGCTCCGTAAGGTTTCTGGAAAAAGTGTTCGGCCCTTATGTCTTAGGTTTTCGGGGGGTTTAAGTAGGCGAAAGGGCGAAGGCGGTGGAGGCCCGAGGGCCCACCCTCAGGTGCTGGCGCGGCAGAGGGGGGAGCCGCGCCACCACCTGATGGCGGCGCCTCGGTGCCCTTCTTCGGACTTCTGGAACGTGTCGGAAAAAATAAGGTCTTCGGTATAAAAATTGTCCAATTCCGAGAATATTTCCTTAAGTGAATTTCTGAAACCAAAAACAGCAGAAAACAGGGAACTGGCACTGTGGCATCTTGTTAATAGGTTAGTCCCAGAAAATGCATAAAACTATATAAAATGTATATAAAACATGTAGGCAATTGGTATAATATAAGCATGGAACATAAGAAATTATAGATACGTTTGGGACGTATCACGCCACTGATAGAGGTTTCTGTACTAGTGCATGTTTAGATCTTGTGAGCTGCTTATCATGATCAAGATCATATTATTGTAATGCTACATGTTGTGTTTTCTGGGATCCGATGAATATTGAATACTATGTCAAGATGCTTATTTATATCATGTGTATGTTATTTATGATCTTGCATGCTCTCAGTTACTAGTAGATGCTCTGGCCAAGTAGATGCTTGTGACTCCAAGAGGGGGTATTTATGCTAGATAGTGGGTTCAGTCTCCGTTTAATCTGGGGGAGTGACAGCAACCTCTAAGATTGTGGATGTGCTGTTGCCACTAGGGGTAAAACAGAGATGCTTTGTCTAAGGGTAATTGTGTTGCTTACATTACACACTTTACTTAATGCAATAATCTGTTGCTTGCAACTTAATACTGAATGGGGTGCGGACGCTAACCGGAAGGTGGATTATTAGTCATAGATGCGGTTGGAACGGTCTATGAATCATGTTGTAATGCCCAAGTAAATCTCATAGTAGACACTCTGACTAGTATATGCATTGTTATGCAGTTCTTTATTTTGTCAATTGCCCAGCTGTAATTTGTTTACCCGCATGTTAGTCATTTATTATGGAGAGACACCACTAGTGAACTATGGACCCCGGTCCTTTCTTTTTCTTCGATAATACAACCTACTGCAAACATTGTTCTTTTACATTCTCTGCAAACAAACATCATTTTCCGTACTATACATGTAATCCTTTGTTTACAGCAAGCCGGTGAGATTGACAACCTCACTGTTAAGTTGGGGCAAAGTATTTTGGTTGTGTTGTGTGCAGGTTCCACGTTAGTGCCGGATTCCCTGGTGTTGCGCCGTGCCATATTCCGCCACCAACAACCTTCAGAAGCGTCTTCATCTCCTACTGGATTGATAACCTCGGTTTCTTACTGAGGGAAAACTTGCTGCTACACTCATCATACCTTCCTCTTGGGGTCTCCTAACGAACGTGTGTCTCACGCGTATCAACGGCCCCCAAACATCAGCATGTACATAATCAAGTGTACCTTTGGTGGTATGAACGGAAGCATTGAACTTATCTCTCGTGTGCTTACCGAATATGCAATGTTCACAAAATTGCATCTTTCCCAAACTGCAGTCTTTCAGCAACTCTCTCTTGATCAATTCTGTCATAACAAGTCCGCTCATGTGTCCAAGAGGCTTATGCTAGAGGTTAGTTTTATTTGAATCATCATGAGAAACAGCAACAACAGTACCAGATAATGTGCTACCTCTAAGAACATATAACTTAGCAGAATTCATGCCACCAACCATAACTATGAGAGAACCTTTTGATACCTTCAGGAATCTGTTCCCGACGGTATACTTGTACCCGTCATAATCAAGGGTACTGAGCGAGATCAAATTTCTCGCCATGGTTGGTATGTGTTTCACGCCGGTCAACGTGCGTGGCATGCGTCTTGATCTGAACAGATTCAACGCCAGCAATGGTGCATTGCTGGTCGTTCCCCACGCGTACGAAATCTCCAGTCTGCACTAACTTATAAGAACTGAACCAATCTTTGTTACAACAAATATGAAAAGAACATGCAGTATCTAGAATCCATTCATCCTTACGTGAAACACAAGCAGCTAAAACGGCTGGGCATTGGCCATCAGAACTACCATCAACAACAGCAGCCTCAAGGCATTCGCCATCAGAACTACCATCAACAACAACAGCCTCACCGGTATCATTACCTTCATCTTTATTTTTCTATTGTTAAGTAACTTTTCTTTTCTCCTTGTTCTGCAGCTTCCAGCAATCATCAATGTTGTGATTACTCTTCTTACAATACCTGCAGAACTTGTCACGGCCTTTAGACTTTGAGCGACCTCTGTCGCCCTTGCTCTTGTCTCTGTTGTTGTTGTAGTTGTTGTCTCGCTGCTAAGGCCTGCCACGGACCTCCAAAGCATCACCCTTTGAAGAGGATGACTCATCCTTCTGTACCATACCCTTCATCTTTTCCCTCGTCATGAGAGTCTCATAAACTTCACCAGTGGTTAGTTCATCACGGCTAAGCAGTATGGTATCACGGAAATTTGCACAGGAATTTGGCAGAGTAACTAGGAGTAAAAGTGCTAGATCTTCATCCTTATATTTTACCTCTATCGACACTAGGTCGGAAACGATCTTCTTGAAGATCGATATGTGATTCATTACAGAACCACCTTCTTACAGCTTGTGCGAGAACAACTTCATCTTAACGTGCATCTTGCTAGTTAGATCCTTAGACATGCAGACCGACTCCAGCTTAGCCCACAAATATAGGGGATCGCAACAGTATTCGAGGGAAGTAAAACCCAAATTTATTGATTCGACACAAGGGGAGACAAAGAATACTTATAAGCCTTAACAGCGGAGTTGTCAATTCAGCTGCACCTGGATAAGCACTAGTAACAGGGGCGATGTGAAAGCAGCAGTAATATGAGAGCAATAGTAATAGTAACACAGCAGCAATAGCAGTAACACAGAGGCAATGGCACCAGAAAATATTCAAGTGCGTAGTTGACTTTAGAGCAATGATGATGACAGAAGGACCGGGGTTCCCAGTGATATCCCACAAGTATAGGGGATCGTGTGTAGCCTTTTTGATAAGTAAGAGTGTCGAACCCAACGAGGAGCTAAAGGTAGGATGAATGTTCTCTCAAGTTCTATCAACCACTGATATAACTCTACGCACACCAAACGTTTGCATTATCTACGAAATAAAACTAGAGCAATAATACGGGTATGAGAGATAGTTTTGCAACATAATAAATACAAGAAAGTAAATGTTAGTGCTGCAACAATAAGATATACTAAGTAACCATAAACAAACAGTACCATGAGTGTGGAAAAGTGGTGGTAATTGTGGTGGCTTTGTCCAAGATTAATTAGTGAAGATATTGGTTTCATTGTCTTCGATGCAGTTTTCTATATGGGAGAGGCTAAATATACATGCACTCCACTACTTGGGATTACAAGTACTATATGATTGGATTGTTAGCAAACATCCGTAAATACTAACAATGCATTAAGGTTTGCCCAACCATAGCCTTAAGTTCAACGGTCCTCTTACTCCCATACGTGCAACTAACCGGTTCGAGTCCTCAGGTTTCTGTCACTCCGGCAGAACTACCCCCCTTCCTTTGCACATACTACTAACCCTAGGGTGTTGATCCATGCGCGCACAAATATAATGGACACCAAAGGACAGTACCATATCAACATACAACTCTAATGAACCTCATGCATTCAACAAAGCAATCAAAAGACAAATAACTACGCAAACATGCCATAGATCATAGGATAAATATTATAGCATCAAGCACCATGTTTATATAGGATGGTACAGAGGTTTGTGGGAGGATGAACCACTGAATACAAGGAGGAGTTGGTGATGGAGATGGCGGTGAAGACGGCGGAGAGGGCAGCGAGGAGCGCAGGGCGGCGGCGGCGGCGCGGGGAACTCTTTCCCTGCCGCCGGCATCATGGGGGAGCGCCACCCCTTAGCCTCCCTCCTTCATGGCTTCTTGGGAGCCCTCCCCCATGGAGATGGGATCCATGGGGGAGTCAAAACCGTGGCTTTGGTGGCTGGAAATTCATGGTTGGAGGAGTCCTGGGCGAGTTAGGTTTCCTCCCTTTATATAACTTCTCGGATTTCCGTCAACCCCTTTTGGGCTCCACGAAAACGGGCATATCTGGAGCATCCGGACTCGGATTGGGACGAATTTTAAGTCCAGGATCATCAGCATAAAATTTCCTACAACTTTGTAACAATTTTTATTTCCATTTGACATCGTCTTCAGGCCCAAACGTGACAATCTTCGAAAATAGTTTTCAGACAGATTTCTGGAAAGTCCCAATTTGACTCCAACAAGGTTTCCTCTTGTATTCTTGATAATTTCTACACATCAAAGAGTAAAACAAGAACATTGTGCACTTTTGCAACCATTAGTAGGTTAGTCCAAATAAATAATAAACTTAATATAAAAACAAGTACTAAAAGTATAAAAATGGCATGAAACAATCAAAAATTATAGATACGTTTTGGACGTATCAACACCCCCAAGCTTAATTCCTGCTCATCCTCGAGTAGATAATGATAACAAAATAATTTTTGATTGTAAATGCTATGATCAGGTCATTAACAATTGCATGATGTATGGATAGTAAAACTTAGCAATCATGTTACCCAATGAAAAGTATCAACCAACCAAGAGCTCATAACATGAAATTTATAAACATCAACAAGATTGTATGATCATAATAAAGCATGGTAGAGTGGTATCTCGCTTGCCTGAATTTGTACAGCAAAACATAAATGCCCGGGCACCTCTGAAGCTTTAAATGAAGACTAGATATAAAGATATCAAAGATAAAAGCATCAAGCTATGTCACGGTTAACCGTATTCTGGGACAAGTACATTTCACTAAGAATGACAGCTATGCTCTCGAAAAAGTGCTCAAAGAAAGAATGGTGACTCAACATTAAAATTAAAGATAGACCCTTCGTAGAGGGAAGCAGGGATTTATCATGTGCTAGAGCTTTTCATTTATAAAATAGGAGTAAAATTGTTTTTGAGTGGTGGTTGTTCTGTCAACGAATGGCAATAGAGTTCTTGTTATCTTCCATACTAAACAAGTTGAGAGCGGTTCCGATTTATTAAAAACATGCATTTTATAGTATGCTCTTTATATATGGCTTGACACTCCTCCCAACCTTTGCTTATCACAAACCATGGCTAACCGAATCCTCGGGTGCCCACCAACAATCACATACCATGGAGGAGTGTCTATTTTTACATTCTTAAATCTTTTGGATATTATAGTGGTCTAACCAACTCTTTGCAAAATTAATGACAAGCAGATGAAGCATGCAAGTCGAGGTTTACTTAATTAGTATGGAAGATAACAAGCCCAGCCACTACTTCCTCATGAGCTAAAACAGTGTCACAAAATGAGAAGTATTTTGAAGGTTTTAAAGGTAGAACATGCAAATTTACTTGAATGGTTTGAAATGCCATGCATAGGGATTTATAGTGGACTCTTTGGGATAACTTGGTTTTTATGGATTTGGAAGCACAAGCAGTAATACCGCTTAGTACAAGTGGAGGCTAGCAATAGACTAGGGAGCGACAATCAAGAGAGCAATAACCATCATAATCATACTTGTGACAAAATAAAATTAACAGTGGCATAAAAGTGATACTAGAACTCCGAGGCAAAATAAATCATCGAGTCTTTGATGACTTTTGTTTGAGTCATAAACATGCGCGAGCATGTGCCAAGTTGATTCAAGTAAATCATTCAGAGGAGGATACCACAATGCCATACCATCTTATGAATAGACAATGCATGTTAAGATCAAAATAACATAATATGCACTATTAGTTAGTTTAAACTAACCATAAGAAAACATAAACTACTAAACAATATCATTTACACGTCATTTTTAAGTTTACCAAACTTTGAACCACCTCTTCAAACAGGAGATAAATAAAGATGTGACGATCAACTTATTTTAACATAAACCCTCCAAATACTTAACAATGAAACAAGAGAGTATATCATATAAGAATTAACAGCTCTAAACAAGAGATGCATGAAAAACATGAACTAAAAGCAAAAAGAATACTCAACGAATATAAGTGAAGAATACGAGTATTCATAAGAAAAAGCGGAGCGTGTCTCTCTCCCACAAAAGAATGCTAGGATCCATTTTATTCAGAGAATGAAAATAACAAAATAAAAATAAAAGCAAACAGACGCTTCAAGTAAAACACATAAGATGTGACGGAATTAAAATATAGTTTCACTAGAGATGACCTGATAGTTTGTTGATGAAGAAGGGGATGCCTTGGGCGTCCCCAAGCTTAGACGCTTGAGTCCTCTTAAAATATGCTTGGGTGACCCACGGGGGCATCCCAAAGCTTAGGCTTTTTCACCTTCTTGATCACATCATATCATCCTCTCTCTTGATCCTTGAAAACTTCCTCCACACCAAACTCAAAGTAAACTTCATTAGAGGATTAGTGCATAATCAAAAATTCTCATATTCTGCATGGACACAATCATCACACATGCTAGTGGACACTATCTACAGCCACTGGTATTTTGTGGAGCAAAAAGATCCACTCAAAAACAGCAAAAGAGGCAATGCAAAATAAATGGTAGAATCTGTCAAAAACAGAACAGTCCGTAAAGACGAATTTTTTCGAGGCACTTAACTTGCTCAGATCAGAAAACTCAAAGCTAATGAAAGTTGCATACATATCTGAGGATCAAGCACAAAAAATTCCAGATCATTTTGATTTTTCTGTGAACTCTTACGAATTAAACGGTGGACAGCAGAAAACTGTTCCTGTGCAGGAATCCAAATCTAGCATCTTACTATTAGAAGCTTTACTTGACACAACAATGCGATAAAATAAACATACAAAGGAGTTGATACTTAGGTAAGCATGCTTCTTGACTCAAATAAAAGAAAAATTATAGAAATAAAACATGGGTTGTCTCCCATAAGCGGTTTTCTTTAACGCCTTTTAGCTAGGCACCATATGTATCAACTAAGCTAAATTGGTAAAACTTGGTACTTTATTTTTGATAAAATAAGAGACCAGAGGCTAAGCAATACTTGAACATGCTAGATACAACAAGTAAAAATCTAAATAAAAATCAAAAGTAAAAGCCAAATAAAATCAAAATAGAGAACAAAACAAAGAAGCAAAACAAAAGAAACTATTTTTGTTGTTTTCAATTTATAAGTGAAAGTAAAGAAGTCAAAAGGAAATAAAGATCCTAATAAAACTAAATAAGTTAAAACCAAGACATATAAAATCAATTATAATACAAGTTAACACAATACATATCATGTGGATGGGTAATATAGAGTATGAAGGAGACAACCTCATGTTAATTAGTTGATGAATAGGGGGATCACTCGGGCATCCCCAAGCTTAGATGATTGTATCTTCTTGAATTTGTTCTTGGGATGCACCTACACATCCCCAAGCTTGAGCTCTTGTGTCTTCTTATTCATCTCATATCACCATATTGATTAGAACTTATAAGCTACATCCACATAAAACTTCACAAAACACATTAGTAGCGTTAGTACTCATTAAATAAAATCCACTCATGTTCAAGTATTGTCAAATCTCATAATATTTATTAAACATTAGCCACTGTAATACCAAGGTTTCTTATTATTTCCGTTGTCCGTCGAAAAAATAAGGAAACTTTTGAACCCTAAGTATAATATTAAATAAACAGAATAGATATCTGCCAAAACTGAACAGTATGTAAAGATGACATTCAACGAGATAGTTACGTAGCTCAAATGAAAAAACTTAAAACTAACGAAAGACATATTATGATCTCAGGTTGATGCACAAAAAATGTCCGGTAAAAATAATATTCTGAGATTTATCACGATTTTTTACAGTGAAGCACAGGAAATCTGTCTAAGCATAATCAGTCAGTAAAGATCGAATTATTAGACCTATCTACGTACCTAAAATCAGAAAAGTCAAAACTAATGAAAGTAAGGTAATAAGCAGTACTTTGCACTCAAGAAATTTCATATCAATATCACGTTCTGGTGATTTTATACATTTTATACGGTGAAGCACGGATATCTGTTTCTAGGTGTCGAGGTG
The DNA here is from genome assembly GCA_026929855.1 of Poa annua. Classification (NCBI taxonomy): domain Eukaryota; kingdom Viridiplantae; phylum Streptophyta; class Magnoliopsida; order Poales; family Poaceae; genus Poa; species Poa annua. The sequence goes on from CM049434.1 coordinate 63,974,636, forward strand.
TGATTCCCACGAAGCTAGGGATAGTCACTCTCTGAAGAGAAGTTCGTGGAGGGGGCTGAACAGGTTGGTCTACAACCCTCAACCGGCCCGGCGACGATGCTCGTCGAGCCTGGAGAGGGACAGCACGACAGAGATGAACACCAACCCGTACCCAGGTTCACGGCCCTCTGGAGGAGGTAAAACCGCTACTCCTGCTTGTCTGTATTGCACTGTAGAGGGTACAGTACAATGAGCTTGCCGAGGGCTCTCTTGCGGCAGTGCAGAGCTCGAGGAGGGAAGCTGAGGCCTTCTTCCTCCTTGAGTTCGCTAGGCTAGGTTAAGCTACGGTGCGATTAGTTGATCCTCCTCTACGGAGGTGCTGCCTCTCCTTATATAGGCGCCCCGGGCTTCTTCTTCCCACACGGCGACGAAACGGAGGAGCGGGGTGCACCTCTCCCGGGATGTCCATGGACCCGGTCCATGGTCGCAAAGCCTGCACGTGACGCCAGAAAGCCACCGTCCACGCAGGACGGCCAGCTGGCGCTGTAGAGATCGTGGGGGTGCCCACGGTGACGTTGTCCTTGGAGCGTAGCGCAGGCCAACTGCTTTATCACCAAAGAGGAAACCCTCGTAAGCCGGCGCAGGGGACACAGCTTTGTTGACCTCCTTTAATCACCAGAATGGTAACTGCGGCGCCGTCGTCATCGCGCGCAGACGCGCGCGTCACTCTGCGTCCGCGACAGAGGCCATGTGCGCTCTGCGGCGATTGCTTCGTAGCGAAGCATCTCTACAGGGCCTGGGCGGCCCTGCGGAGGGATTTGCGTTGACCCCTCTCCAGGGGAGCGGGCCTTGTAGAGGGGCAGCCTTGGGAGAAACCTCTTCAGGCCTTCGCTGCTCCCTCCGGTTCCCTCGAGAGACCTTTCCCCTCGAGGGTCTCTCCAAGCGCTCTGCTTGGTCCTTAGTCGTTTCGTCGATTCTGTCGCGTGTGAGGGCTGTGGAGAGTGGGCTCTGCACACCCTGGATCCCACTGGGCCGACAGTAGCCCCCGGGCCCATGACGGGCACGGCGTGGCCCTTCGGGCCCAGGCGAAGCGTCGTGGGTCCAAAACGTCCGGCCGGCCCGAGACACGCGTCGATCGGTGGTGAGTTTGCGGCGACTCGGTTTCTCCGGCAGAAACGTGCGTCGTGGGGGGTCCCACCACGACCACCACGACCACGCCTTGGTAACTGCCCAAACGGGGTATAAAGCTGCGCGCCGGTCCGAACAGCAGTCATTACCCCCATTCCGTGCATCCAAACTTCTCGCTCTTGTCCTCCTAGCTTTTCCTCTCCGGCGAACTCCTTCTTCTTCCTCGTCCTTGTGCTTCCTTCTCCTTCCCCGACGATGGGTGGACCGAAGGGCAAGGCGGCGATGGGGACGCTCCCCTCAGACGCGCAGGGCGAAGAGGCGCTCGGCCCCGCCCTGATCGGGGAACGCGTCAATGCGACGGCGCTGGACAAGATCCGGCATTTGGTTGCCGGGAAGTCCAACGAACATGGCGCCAGCGCCATCCAGGCCGCCAAGCTCGGCCGTCTCCCGGTGGGGTTTTTTCCCATTTTCCTCCACACCGTTTACGCCGGGCTGATTCCTCCGTACTCGCCCTTCCTGGAGGCAGTTCTGGAGTTCTACCAGATCCATCTTCTCCACCTTCACCCCAACTCCATCCTGATTCTCTCCATCTTCGCCTATTTGTGCGAAGCCTACCTGGGGGTGCAGCCCTCGGTGGCCCTCTTCAGGAGTTTCTACGCGCTCCGGAACTCCGCGAAGCTCGAGCGGATGGGATGCGTATCCTTCCGCATCGTGGACGGCATGGGGGACGTCTTGTAAAGGACCTGCACTTAGAAAATGGCAAGTCCCTGTGTATAGTGCAAATCCCTGGATCGATTCGTTTGCACACACAGTTTACGATGTAATATCACAACAAGGTATCAATTTTATTACATCGATGATCCAGACTTAAAAATATTCGTTACAACTTGCATAGCACGAGGCTAGCTTTTGAAAGAGTAAAGCAGCGGAAATAAAATAATAGTGAGTCTCCATCTTCATGTTGCCACAGGCGAAAACATGTTGGTTGCAGACTCGAAATCCCTAAACGAAATCTCACTCGTCATCCGAACAATCTGCAATAAGAAAAATATTGCAGCAACGTGGGTCAGAACCATTTAAAATGGAACTGGCAAGTGACACTATGGTGGACGCTTAGTGGAATAACTCTAATAACCTATATGCATATTTGGCTGGTGGAGTTCAAAGGCTATTTTGCATAAAGCCAGTTTTATCCTGTCACTTTATAAACAATTTCAACATCATAATTGGCAACACTGGTAAGTCCTAGTGAACCAAAATATGGCCCCTCCCTGGGTGCACTCTCAGGTAAAAACCCCCACATACTATGGTCCTAAGTATAGTGAAAACTATCTTAGGTGAAAACCCCCATAGACATGGTCCTGAATAGCTCACCCATCTAAGTGTACCCTCAGGTGAAAACCCCCACATAACATGGTCCTAAGTATAGTAGAAACTATCTTAGGTGAAAACCCCCATGAACATGGTCCTGAGTAGTCCACTATTGTTCACCTATCAAAATTTTATTTAAAAAATTGGAATGTTGGGATTCCTCCATTGATGTCCTTGATCAGCTGAAATCTTCCTTTGGAGTTCTTCACTTGGAGTCCTTCTCTTCACTTCCTTCAATTCCCTTTGGAGTTCTTCACTTGGAGTCCTTCTCTTCACTTCCTTCAATTCCCTTTGTTCCTGGGTGGCCTTCCACAAGTGTGCTCTCAGGTGAAAACCCCCACGTACATGATCCTAAGTATAGTGGAAACTACCTTAGGTAAAAACCCTCATGGACATGGTCCTGAGTAGCCACTCAACATAAACCAAACAACCAATCCACCCAGGTGATTCATTAACTTAGTGAGGTGTACTCTCAGGTGAAAACCCCCACATACTATGATCCTAAGTATAGTAAAAACTATCTTAGGTGAAAACCCTCATAGACATGGTCCTGAGTAGACACTTAACAATTTTATAAAACTTTTCATCAATTGCATAGCATCAAAATTCTACTAAGTATTCATAGGTACCTAGACATATAGGTATAGGGAAAATTCTAAACATGTTTTGCATAGCAATATTACTAAGTCCTTCCCATGCTTAAGAAATAAACTACCCATGCATATAGAAAATACTTTGGAGATTTATGAATGTGCCACTTGCCTTTGCAGCAGGAAGAGCAGGAGTAGCAGTTGCAAAAGTCTTCGTTTCTCTCCGAATTTTCTAACACAAGAAACATGCCACAATTCAACACACAACAATACAATAAAAAAAATATATGCATGAGATGCTATTTTGGAAACACAAGGTTTACATAAAGGTTTGGTTAAGGAATAAGTTGTATTTAACATATTTGTCAAGAAAAATTCCAAGAGTTATATAATAGCCCATTAATTGTGATTGAAACATAAAAAGGTTTAAAACACAATTTAAACTAAAGGTCCATAAAGTGGCATTTAAAGGTTTTAACACATCTTAATTGCATTAATATGTCATTTAGTTTCTCTGGTCAAAAGTCATTATTTAGGATATTTTTCAAAAGAAAACATATAAAATCTTTTCTAGGATTTAAACTATAACAACAATACTTAATTTAAGCACATGATTTTTAAATCATAATAACAATGTTCAAAAATATTTTCTAACAGAGGATTCATATTACACATATTCTAAGGTTTCTAAAACTATTTTATTTGCAAAAATTGGATTTATAGAATTAAAGATATGCCAAAAATACTCAAATCATAATTCGAAATTTGAATATTTTGAACTATGTCAAAATTGAAAACTAACAGTTCTAAAATATTCTACATGTCAAGGGCTTTCCAAAAATATAATAATATTTAAATTTGGCTAAACATATAAAAAGTAATGACAAAAACAATATGCAGGGGCTTATCTGTAAAACTGCCATTTTAATTTAATTCAAAAAAAATCTTTTCCGCGCTGGCGCTGACGTGGCGCTGACGCGGCGCTGACTGTACGCTGACTGTGTGTACCGATTCGATTTAAAAAGAGATCTAATCTCGGCCGTACACGGGAGATCTGAAGGCTGGGAACAAAACAGAGCGGCTCGGCCGGCCGGAGTCGTCTCCGGTGACCTAACCGTGGCGGCGCCATTGCCGGCGACGCGCGTTCTCGGCGTTCTACGGCCTACGGAGACGAGCGCGACATACCGTGGTGCGTAGGAGACCGAGGCGGAGACGATGGCGAGGTTGCGGCGATCGGTGCTTCCTCGTCTCCCCGGAATCGCTCGTCGGAGTAGCGCGCGGCGGCGGTTCGCGTCGGGTGTGCACGGATGCGAAGATTGGCTGCGGGAAATAATACGAAACCTTGTCAAACAACTACGCAAGGATGAATCAAAGGGAGAGGGAGAGATGAGAGGGTCCGGGGTGGCCGGAGTTCGTCGTACGGCGAGGTTTTCACCGTCGGCAGTGGCGGGACGGCGGGGTCGTGTGTGGGCAGCCTAGGGGCTCTCGGGTGGTCGTGTCTGGGGAAAAATACGGAGGAGATCGAGGGCTATTTGTAGGAAGAAACGGCGCTCAATTTGGGGTCTTAAAACTCCCGAATTCATCTCGATTAAATCGGCCGTTTCGGTCGTGGACGTGAGCGTGGTCTCCGGCCGTTTGAAGAAGACGATGACGTGGCCCTGACGGATGGGGCCCACTCGTCAGTGAAGGGAGAGAGAGAGCGCGCGTGTTGGGCCGTTGGCGGGCTGGAAGAAGCTGCGCGCGCGGCGGATAGCATTTGGGCTTCGGCCCAAATGGCTCGGGGGCTGGCCTCGTTTATTATTATTATTATTATTTTATTTTTTTCAAATGATTTTCTGATTTGAAACTTTTGAATTTGAAATAAATTCATAACTTTATCAAAATTTCTCAGAACAATTCATAAAAATACTTTTTGAAAAGCTTATTAAAAATAGAACTTTTTGGTAGTATTTTTGTCTAAAATAAAATTAAATAAAATGGAAATTTTTTATAAATTCAATATAACAACTTTATGGAAAATAAAAATCAATATAAACATATAAATAAAATCTAATTTAAAGCTTATTTGATTTAAATGTCATGTTTAAAAATGATGATGATATGAATGCAAGAATTAAAATTGGATTTCAAAACAAAATCTATATAGTTTCAAAAAGTTTTTGATTTTCCTAAATTTTCAAAATTTTGAAAATCTTGGGATGTTACAGACTACCACCCTTAAAAGAAATCTCGTCCTCGAGATTTGGGAAGGCTAGCAAAAGGTTGTGACTAGGATGTCTGGGTGGCTACCACCCTTAAAAGAAAACTTTGTTGGTAGTCAAACTTTAAACTGGATAACTGGTTTCGAACGTACCCTCCACCATATGGACATGGTTCACATATCCTTTATCGAAAGGGTTTGGCTTGGTAGTTTCTGCCTTCTTTGCTGGGAACTCACTTGCGTAGTGGCCCCTGTTCTTGCACTTGTAGCAAAGCACCTGGCTAATATCCTTCTGGTGTTCTAGATTTGGGCGGGGTTGTCCATGGTTATGACCAGTAGGTCCATTTCCCTTGTGGTCTCCATTGCTTCCATTAAATCCACCATTATGGTTATGATTATGATGTTGGTGGCTACTTCCTCCACTATGGTGGTTCCTTGGTTTATGTTCATGGTTGACATCATGAGAAAAGTGCTTCTTGAATGCAGGCTCAGAATGATGTTTCTTCATACTCAGCTTCCTCTTCCTGTTTTCAGCTTTCTTCAGGCTATCTTCAAGGGTGATGGCTTGATCTAGGAGGGCCTGATAGTTCGGAGCATAAGCGACCGTCAGTGGAATCTTCAGTTCGTCACTCAGTCCCTTGAGAAATTTTGCCTTCCTTTTTGCATCTGTGTCTATGTCCTCAGGAGCATAACGAGACAAGGCATAGAAGTCATCCATATACTCCTTAAGGGTCCTGTTTCCTTGCCTCAGGTTTCTGAACTCTTCTTGCTTCAAGTTCATAATGCCCGAGGAAATATGAGCATTGCGAAAGCCTTCCTTGAAATTCTCCCAAGTCAGGGTATCTAGGGGGTGGGTGATTTGATAAGTTTCCCACCATTGGATTGCTGGTCCCTCCAACAGATGGGTAGTGAACCTCACCTTCTCAGCATCAGTGCATTCACAAGTCACCAGATCCTTTTGCACAGAACGCAACCAGTCATCTGCCACAATTGGCTCAGTTGCATTGGAGAACTTGTTAGGCCTAAGCCTCAGAAATCTGGCAAGCCTGTCCACTTGGGGAGGTGGTGGCGGTGGCGGATTGTTGTTGTTATTGTTATTGTTGGTGGTTGCTGCAATGAACTGAGTCATCATAGTCATCAACTGGGCTTGGGCAGTCATCAGCTGCTGCATAGCATCATCGTTGTTGTTGTTCTCGGGAGCACGGCGGGGAGGCATCTGTGGTTTAGCATAGATGAGAAAAAGAAAGACAGATCTAGGGAAAATATTCCTACCCATACAAGCAATTAACACACTCAACCACAACCATCAAATTAAGCATGTTTTTAAGAAAACCGAACTAATCGTTTTGGAACGAAGTACACCGAGATTACGGAAAACAATTATGATAATACTGCCATATCACAATTTGATAGGTCAATACATCACTTAAGATCTCGTTATTCTAATTAAAAAGGTGGTCTAATCTATCTCCTTCCTAAGTGCATCAAGTTCCTTCTCTATTTCCTTGAGTTCATCAAGGTACTTCTGGGTGTTGTGAAGTCTAAATCGAAGTCTTCCTCCAAGGTGTTTGATGGCTTCCCAAGCTGCACTTCTTGCTGAATCAAAGAATGATGTGTGGACTATGGTGTTGGTGAATATGCAGCAACCTTTGGTCTTGTGGTCATCTTCTTTGCTTTTGTATATATGGAGTTGCACCCACCAGTACTCTTGACCCTCACCTATGAAAGGAAAACCTTTGTATATTGCTTCTCCTTCATATCCCAAACTCTTCATGTTGTCCTTAAGTGCTCTTGGAAACTCAGTCTCACATTCCAAGGTCATAGTCATCACTGGTCCTTTCTTGATGGATTCAATGAGACTGGTCATCTAAAAACAAGAGAAGAATACTTAGAAAGGAAATAGTTAAGATAGTTACAAGAATGATGTTTAAAAGTTTTCTTAGTAGCAAACTTAATAAAAATAGATTTTCAATCCTATGGCCAAACCTATTTCTATCCAGACTTAGGGTTTCGAACCTACAGGCAACACAGTGCTCTGATACCATCTGTAAAGGACCTGCACTTAGAAAATGGCAAGTCCCTGTGTATAGTGCAAATCCCTGGATCGATTCGTTTGCACACACAGTTTACGATGTAATATCACAACAAGGTATCAATTTTATTACATCGATGATCCAGACTTAAAAATATTCGTTACAACTTGCATAGCACGAGGCTAGCTTTTGAAAGAGTAAAGCAGCGGAAATAAAATAACAGTGAGTCTCCATCTTCATATTGCCACAGGCGAAAACATGTTGGTTGCAGACTCGAAATCCCTAAACGAAATCTCACTCGTCATCCGAACAATCTGCAATAAGAAAAATATTGCAGCAACGTGGGTCAGAACCATTTAAAATGGAACTGGCAAGTGACACTATGGTGGACGCTTAGTGGAATAACTCTAATAACCTATATGCATATTTGGCTGGTGGAGTTCAAAGGCTATTTTGCATAAAGCCAGTTTTATCCTGTCACTTTATAAACAATTTCAACATCATAATTGGCAACACTGGTAAGTCCCAGTGAACCAAAATATGGCCCCTCCCTGGGTGCACTCTCAGGTAAAAAACCCCACATACTATGGTCCTAAGTATAGTGAAAACTATCTTAGGTGAAAACCCCCATAGACATGGTCCTGAATAGCTCACCCATCTAAGTGTACCCTCAGGTGAAAACCCCCACATAACATGGTCCTAAGTATAGTAGAAACTATCTTAGGTGAAAACCCCCATGAACATGGTCCTGAGTAGTCCACTATTGTTCACCTATCAAAATTTTATTTAAGAAATTGGAATGTTGGGATTCCTCCATTGATGTCCTTGATCAGCTGAAATCTTCCTTTGGAGTTCTTCACTTGGAGTCCTTCTCTTCACTTCCTTCAATTCCCTTTGGAGTTCTTCACTTGGAGTCCTTCTCTTCACTTCCTTCAATTCCCTTTGTTCCTGGGTGGCCTTCCACAAGTGTGCTCTCAGGTGAAAACCCCCACGTACATGATCCTAAGTATAGTGGAAACTACCTTAGGTAAAAACCCTCATGGACATGGTCCTGAGTAGCCACTCAACATAAACCAAACAACCAATCCACCCAGGTGATTCATTAACTTAGTGAGGTGTACTCTCAGGTGAAAACCCCCACATACTATGATCCTAAGTATAGTAAAAACTATCTTAGGTGAAAACCCTCATAGACATGGTCCTGAGTAGACACTTAACAATTTTATAAAACTTTTCATCAATTGCATAGCATCAAAATTCTACTAAGTATTCATAGGTACCTAGACATATAGGTATAGGGAAAATTCTAAACATGTTTTGCATAGCAATATTACTAAGTCCTTCCCATGCTTAAGAAATAAACTACCCATGCATATAGAAAATACTTTGGAGATTTATGAATGTGCCACTTGCCTTTGCAGCAGGAAGAGCAGGAGTAGCAGTTGCAAAAGTCTTCGTTTCTCTCCGAATTTTCTAACACAAGAAACATGCCACAATTAACCACACAACAATACAATAAAAAAAAAAATATGCATGAGATGCTATTTTGGAAACACAAGGTTTACATAAAGGTTTGGTTAAGGAATAAGTTGTATTTAACATATTTGTCAAGAAAAATTCCAAGAGTTATATAACAGCCCATTAATTGTGATTGAAACATAAAAAGGTTTAAAACACAATTTAAACTAAAGGTCCATAAAGTGGCATTTAAAGGTTTTAACACATCTTAATTGCATTAATATGTCATTTAGTTTCTCTGGTCAAAAGTCATTATTTAGGATATTTTTCAAAAGAAAACATATAAAATCTTTTCTAGGATTTAAACTATAACAACAATACTTAATTTAAGCACATGATTTTTAAATCATAATAACAATGTTCAAAAATATTTTCTAACAGAGGATTCATATTACACATATTCTAAGGTTTCTAAAACTATTTTATTTGCAAAAATTGGATTTATAGAATTAAAGATATGCCAAAAATACTCAAATCATAATTCGAAATTTGAATATTTTGAACTATGTCAAAATTGAAAACTAACAGTTCTAAAATATTCTACATGTCAAGGGCTTTCCAAAAATATAATAATATTTAAATTTGGCTAAACATATAAAAAGTAATGACAAAAACAATATGCAGGGGCTTATCTGTAAAACTGCCATTTTAATTTAATTCAAAAAAAATCTTTTCCGCGCTGGCGCTGACGTGGCGCTGACGCGGCGCTGACTGTACGCTGACTGTGCGTACCGATTCGATTTAAAAAGAGATCTAATCTCGGCCGTACACGGGAGATCTGAAGGCTGGGAACAAAACAGAGCGGCTCGGCCGGCCGGAGTCGTCTCCGGTGACCTAACCGTGGCGGCGCCATTGCCGGCGACGCGCGTTCTCGGCGTTCTACGGCCTACGGAGACGAGCGCGACATACCGTGGTGCGTAGGAGACCGAGGCGGAGACGATGGCGAGGTTGCGGCGATCGGTGCTTCCTCGTCTCCCCGGAATCGCTCGTCGGAGTAGCGCGCGGCGGCGGTTCGCGTCGGGTGTGCACGGATGCGAAGATTGGCTGCGGGAAATAATACGAAACCTTGTCAAACAACTACGCAAGGATGAATCAAAGGGAGAGGGAGAGATGAGAGGGTCCGGGGTGGCCGGAGTTCGTCGTACGGCGAGGTTTTCACCGTCGGCAGTGGCGGGACGGCGGGGTCGTGTGTGGGCAGCCTAGGGGCTCTCGGGTGGTCGTGTCTGGGGAAAAATACGGAGGAGATCGAGGGCTATTTGTAGGAAGAAACGGCGCTCAATTTGGGGTCTTAAAACTCCCGAATTCATCTCGATTAAATCGGCCGTTTCGGTCGTGGACGTGAGCGTGGTCTCCGGCCGTTTGAAGAAGACGATGACGTGGCCCTGACGGATGGGGCCCACTCGTCAGTGAAGGGAGAGAGAGAGCGCGCGTGTTGGGCCGTTGGCGGGCTGGAAGAAGCTGCGCGCGCGGCGGATAGCATTTGGGCTTCGGCCCAAATGGCTCGGGGGCTGGCCTCGTTTATTATTATTATTTTTTATTTTTTTTTCAAATGATTTTCTGATTTGAAACTTTTGAATTTGAAATAAATTCATAACTTTATCAAAATTTCTCAGAACAATTCATAAAAATACTTTTTGAAAAGCTTATTAAAAATAGAACTTTTTGGTAGTATTTTTGTCTAAAATAAAATTAAATAAAATGGAATTTTTTTATAAATTCAATATAACAACTTTATGGAAAATAAAAATCAATATAAACATATAAATAAAATCTAATTTAAAGCTTATTTGATTTAAATGTCATGTTTAAAAATGATGATGATATGAATGCAAGGGTTAAAATTGGATTTCAAAACAAAATCTATATAGTTTCAAAAAGTTTTTGATTTTCCTAAATTTTCAAAATTTTGAAAATCTTGGGATGTTACACGTCTACATCCCCATGTCGTGGAGCGGCGAGAAGCCCATCACGGCGGTGGTGAAGAAGGTGGACGACTTCAGGCAGAAGTGGTTCCTCATCGGTGCCTCGTCGCGGAGCTCCTTCCTCGACACCCCGGAGGCGCCGCCGGTGAAGAATACCCACTGGGGCAAGCAGGTCTTCCGGGGCCCGCAGATCGGAGACCTCGTGGGGCGCATGAGGCCGCTTCGGGAGAACGGCCTCACCGGCCAGATGAGCGCGGAGGACTTCGTCCGCCGCCGCATCGCGCCTCTGCAGGCGCATAAGAAGCCGATGTGGATGTACTCGGGCCCCTCCGACCCGATGCGACTCCACCCCTGCGACCATCGCCCCTCCGTTGTCGAGACCATCATGGGCGGCCTCTTCATCAACCCCGACGTGCCCGTGGCGATTGCCGCGGAGCTGAGGCCTCTTCATCAGCTCAACCTGGCCGCACGCCTGGCGGTGCTGGATCAGATGCCCACGTTCACCCCGCTTGGCCTGGCGGGCGAGGAGGAGGACGAGGGGCCCATGCCCATGGCGAAAGGACCAGACGCCGCGGAGTCGCCATATGCATCTGACGCTGAGCAGGGCGACGCGGCGGCTGGGGCTATTCCCTCTGCAGGCGGCGCGAGCTCGTCAAGAGCCGCGCCCCCTCCTGAGGAGGTCTTCGAGCTCTCGTCCAGCGACGATGAGGAGGCCGAGGCGGGGCGACAGGAACCCCGGACCAAGGCGGCCCACGACAGGCCTGCTGGGGAGCCCCCGAGCGCTCCCCTCAAGAGGAAAGCTGAGACGGCTCCGGAGGGATCCGGAGCCTAGGCCACGCCTTCTTGGCGTTCGTCCGGCATGGCGTGGGTTGACACCCGCGCCAAGAAGATAGGGTAAGTGTTTCTAATTTGGTTCTCCTTCTTCAGTATTTGCTCGTCTGCTCCCCTCAGACAAGACTTCTTGTTCTCTGCTAGTGATCCGACGCCTGCGAAGCGCCGAAGGCTTCGGAAGGCGGCGGATGTGAAGAAAACCGCTCCGGAGGCCGCGGCAGAGGCCGCAGCAGAAGAGGCCTCGAAGCCTGCGGAGGAAGTCCCTGCAGGCCCTCACGGGGATGCGCCTCAGGCTGAGGCGACCGCGCCGCCTCTGGAGGAGGAGCGCCCTGAGGAGCAGGCGGAGAAGGCGCCCACTCCGCCGCGTGCTGCGACTCCGCCAGCGCAGCAGGAGGCCGCGGCAGGCACTACATCGGCCCCGAGCCCACCAAAGGCCGACGAGACGGTGGGAGCAGATCTCCCGCCGCCCCCGCCAAACACCGCGGCGGAGGAGGAGGCAGCGGCTGCGGGGCAGGCCTCTCCTGCCCCGGAAACCCACGAGGAGGCGCCGCTTGAGCGGGAGGACGCTAGCGCGCAAAAGGTGGGCGCTGAGGTGGAGGACTCGCCGCCGAGCCCCCAGGCCCGCGCGGAGGCCTCCTCTTCCAAGCCTGACGCAGGCGCAGGGCCCTCCACGCCGCGCGGGACTTCTCAGGCTCTTGTCCCCGGCAGCTGGGACTGGAGCAAGGGGCGTCCCGACGTCGCCTTCCGCTTGGTGAGGGAGTCCCTGGACGGGCTGGAGGCTCACCTCGCCCTCGAGGACAGGGAGCTCGCCCGGCAGCGGGATGAGCTTGCGGTGGCCTGGGCCGCTTTCCATGCGGCTGTGGAGGCTCGTCGGCAGGGCGACCTTGCTCTGCAGGCGGAGCGCGAGGAGGTGCTGCGCTTCGCCAAGGAGGTCCGCGAGGGCGCTGTGCGCGAGGCCGAGGAGACCCTGGAGCCCGTCCAGGCCGAGCGCCGGGCAGCAGAGGATGCCCTGGACGCGGCCAGGGCGGAGCGGGAGGCAATGGAGCACTCGCTGGCGAACAAACACCGCGAGCTCGCCCAGCTCAAGGCCAAGATTCTCGCCGACTCCGAAACCGTGCAGACCTCTTTGGAGGCGGTTCGCGCGAGCTTGGAGGCCAGGGGCCAGAGTCTGGGCGAGCGCGAGAGCGACCTGCGCCGGCGCAACGAGTAGCTGGCGCTATCGGAGCAGGAGCTGTCAGGGCAGCGCGCCGCCCTCGAGGCCCGCGAAGAGAGCCTGGCCGAGTCCCTCGTCAAGCACGAGCATGAAGTGGCCACCCACAAGAGGCACGTGGAGCGCTTCAACTCGAAGCTCGCCGAGCTGAAGGCGGAGGCCGAGAAAGAATTCCAGGCCCGGGAGAAGGCGTACCGCGCCGCTGTTTCCCGCGACTATGATGAGAAGTTCAGGAAGCAGGAGAGTCGCTTCAAGCGGAAGCGCGGTGAGGACGGCGCCCGGATCCACCAGCTGGAGGAGATGAACGCCACCCTGAACGCCCGGGTGAGGCGCGAAGCGGATCGCCGCCGCGTCGCTGAAGAGGCTCGCGAGCACGCGGCGCAAGACCTCGCCTCCCTCATGGCGGACATGGAGGAGATGAACCAGCAGGTGGGCCCTGCTGTGGAGAAGGCGGTGGAGGCTGCCGAGAGCGCCCAGGCGGCGCGGGTGCTCTCGCAGCAGCGGGGGCGCATGTTCCAGTCCCTGGTGGCTCGGGGCAACGAGCTTGCCGCGAAGCTGGGAGCGGAGGCGCCGCCCGTCCCCGTGCAGGGCAACTCCGACGCCGCCGCGTACCTCGCCTACTTTGAGCAGCTCTTCACGGCGCTCGAGGGCCCTGCCGCGGAACTCCGCGACGTCATCGAGGAGGAATGCCGCCAACTCCTGGCGGTAGTGGTCGACCGCATCTTCGCCAACCTCCAGCGCCTCCAGCCTGGCTTCGACTACTCCACGGTGACCGAGCCTCTCGAGGGAGAGGTGGGGTGGAAGATCTCCAACTCGGTCCGTGACCAAGTTGACGACTTCTGCAGCCGCTTCAAGCGTGCCGCGGTGGAGGATGACGACGGCGAGGAGGGCGGCGACGAGGAGGACGAGCCAGAGGAAGAAGGGTCCGGGGAGAACAACGACGGGGCTTCTGCCTGACTTCCTCCTACAATGTAATGCGCTTGTAGCACTGTAGAGATGTTTGTCTTAAAGACTTTTGTTCTTCAGTCTGTAATATACTTCGTATTTTTAAGCATGTGCTGCTAAGTTTGTGTGCATGCCCCTCGAGGGCCTTTTGCTTCAATTCCATGTCTTTTTCGCTCTGCGTCACTAGGACCCTTCTCCTCGCGCTATGACTCCGCCGCTGCGGTATGCTCGAGCAATGACTCGGCAAGGCCGGGGGGAGTTTAAGGCTTAGAGAGGTAAGAGTCCTCAAGGCGCGATGCTCAAGGGCCCCCCCCCTTTGACGCGCAAGCAGTCCATGGAGATTGAGGGAAAAGAAACGCTCAAGGGACGCGGAGTGCTCGTGAGAGAGATGAAGAGATTCTCTTGGTGTGAGCAGGGAACTTAGCTTCGCGAGGCTTTCGCTCTACGCAGGATTCCCTTGGCGATGCGTTTTCCTCCAGGGGCCGAGTTTTTCCTCCACAAGCTTGGAGAGACTCTTGTTCCCTGTGGATGTTAGAGAGGCGAACCCAAACGCTAGAGCATGGTAGTAAGGACTCATGCGTGCTTATAGGTTTCCTCATAGGAATCTCGCGAGGAGAGAGAGTACCAAGGCCCTTCGGAGAGGTGGCGTGTATCCGGGAGCATGCCCTTTAGCCAGAGCTCGGGTCCCTTGGATTTTGCAGTGCTGCTGGGGTGCTCTTGAGGCACAGGCACCGTACTCAGCCCCCGCTCGCGAGGTGCGCATGGGAAGAATATAAGCGCACATGGAAAAGTAAATGACGAAAGTAAACTTGCCATTGAAATATTACACAGCGGCGCCTCAGCGCAGAGTTCACTTAGGAATGAAATGGCGCCTTAGCGCATAGTTCACTTAGGAACGAAAATGGTTCATTACACTTGGGTTTGCCAAGCTAACGTTCCGTCCATGTCGAGGCATGGGGACCACCCATCAGTGGCTGAGATTCACTGCGGCCTGCGGTGGCTCGTTAGCAGGAGAGCTCGGAGGGCTGACCCTCAGGAGAAGCTTTGAGAAGCTTGGAGGTGAAGCCGTGAGCTTCCGTCTAGACACAAAAAATGCCTGGCGTGACAATGATCACGGGTAGAACTTGCGTAGATGTGCGATGTTCCACGGGTTCTTGACGGGGATGCCGTCTTCAGTCTCGAGGCGTACTGCGCCAGGCCTGGCGATGTGGGAGACCCTGTAGGGGCCTTCCCACATCGGCGAGAGCTTGTGGAGGCTTTCTCTGGAGAGGATTCGCCTGAGGACGAGGTCGCCCGCCTCAAGAGTGCGTGAGCGCACATGGCGGTTGTGGTAGCGTCGCAGGTCTTGCTGGTACTTTGCCGCTCTAAGGGCTGGTACTTTGCCGCTCTGTGGAGGCTGCTCCTTTGGCGAGATCCTTGTCGGGCGGCTTTGGGCTTGGGGTGGCCGTGCTCTTCTTGGGGAGGATTGGCTCTTCTCTTTCAGCCACCAGGACGGCGCTTGCGGTCTGAGGAGTGGCTGAAAGGTACAGCTTCAGATGTTCGCCTGTCCTGGGGGCCACCATGACTGGTGGGCTGGCCAAATACTTCTTTAGGTCCTCAAAAGCTTTGTCTGCCTCAGGGGTCCACTTGAATGTGCCGGATCTCTTCATGATCTTAAAAAATGGCAGGGCTCTCTCGCCGAACATGGAGATGAAACGGCCCAGGCTGGCCATGCAGCCCGCTAAGCGCTGCATGTCCTTGAGCCGGCGAGGAGGCTGCATTCCTTCTATGGCCTTGATCTTGTCAGGATTTGCTTCTATGCCGCAGTGGGACACCAGGAATCCGAGGAGTTTGCCTGAAGGCACCCCGAAGACGCACTTGGCGGGGTTCAGCTTGATGTTCACCTTGCGCAGGCTGGCGAAGGTTTCCTCGAGATCCTTCAAGAGAGTATCTCCCTCGCGAGACTTGACCACGATGTCGTCGACATAGGCTTCTGCATTTCTGCCCATCTGTGCGCCCAAGGCTATCCTCATGAGCCTCTGGAAAGTGGCGCCGGCGTTCTTCAGGCCGAAAGGCATGCAAGTGTAGCAATGCACACCACAAGGGGTGAGGAATGCTGTTTTCTCCTCATCCTCTTTAGCCATCTTGATTTGGTGATAACCAGAGAAGGCGTCCAGAAAGCAGAGGAGGTCGTAGCCGGCGGTGGAGTCCACGATCTGGTCTATCCTTGGCATGGGGTATGGGTCCTTGGGGCAGGCTTTATTGACATCTGTGTAGTCGATGCAGAGTCGGCCTCCTCCAGCGGGTTTAGGGACAACCACGCCGTTGGAGAGCCAAGTGGGGTGCGCGACTTTGCGGACGACATTTGCCGCTTTTAGCTTCTCTACTTCCTTGACGATGAATGCTTACTTCTCGGGGGCTTGCTTGCGTGCTTTTTGCTTGACGGGGCGTGCGTCTGGACACACGGCTAAGTGGTGCTCGATCACCTCCCTTGGTACACCGGACATATCTGACGGAGTCCACGCGAACATGTCAGAGTTTGCCCGAAGGAAGGCGACGAGCGCGCTTTCCTATTTGGGTGGCAGGGCAGCGCCTATGGTGATGCTAGCCCCCGTCCCCTCAGCCTCCGAGCCACTGGTGCCCAGCGACACCCTCTTCGTGGAAGCTTGCTCCTGAGAGAACATCTGTTTTTTCTTCTGAGGCCTCTCGAGAGGCTCCATGTCCTCGTCAGCCGGAAACGCCATGGCAGCTGCCTTGTAGGCGCTCTCGACAGCGCGCGTGGCATCCAGGATATGACCATGGATGGCGATGGTGCCAGCGCTGCCGGGGATCTTGACCATGTTGTAGGCGTGATGCGTGACGGCCATGAACTTCGCGAGGGCGGGGTAGCCGACGATGGCATTGTACGGCAGGCCAATGTGTGCGACGTCGAAGTCGATCAGCTCGGTGCGGTAGTTCTTCTGCGTGCCGAAGGTGACGGCCAGCCGGACCTGCCCCAGAGGTTCGATTGAACCACTAGTGACCCCTGTGAATGGCCTGGAGGGCATGAGCCACTCGTAAGGCACCTGAAGAGTCTCGAAGGTCTCGACAGAGATGACGTTCAGGCCAGCTCCCCCATCAATGAGCGTCTTGGAGACGGCGATGTTGTTGATGGTGGGGGAGCAGACCAGGGGGAGGGTTCCAACAGTCTTGGTCGACTTGGGGTGGTCCTTGGCGTCGAAGGCGATGGTGTACTAGGACCACTTGAGGGGCCTGGAGGTCTCGGTGCTCGGGAGCGCGGCATTGAGTTCGCGGGCGAACTGCTTGAACTGGTTGTTCGACTTGGGTGCCTGAGCTCCGCCGAGGATGCAGGCCATAGCCCCCCTTGGGGCCTGATAGCCTCCATCCTCCTCGTCAGGGAGGTTGTTGTTCTTCTCGGCAGCGTTGGCTTGAGTGCCTGGCGGCTTCTGATAGCCGCCACCGCGTCCGCCTCTGCCGTCCCTGCGGTAGCCGCGGCCTCTGCCGCGGCTCCCGTTGCCTTCTTCGCTTTCGCGCTCTCGGCTCAGCCTCTTGAGATCGAAGCAGTTGTCTGTGGCGTGGCCGCGCCTGTTGTGGTAGACGCAGAACGGACGGTTGTCCGCCTCCTTGTCGCTAGGCTCAGGGGAGCCTCTGCGGGCGTTCTTGGCGGCTGGCTCCGCCGCCAGGACAGCGGTGGTCTTGCGCTTGGTCTCCTCGCGCTTCTTGTGGCTCTTGGATCCCTCAGCCAGGTCGTCCGTCCGCTGGCTCATCTTGACGAAGAGGAGTCCCTCCTCAGCCTTGGCGCACTTGTCAGCGAGGTCGAACAGCTTCACCACAGAGGTGAGCTTGTCGTGAATGCCCAGCTTCTCGAGCATACTGCGATTTGTGACGCCCTCCCTGAAGGCGGCAATGACTTGCGTGTCGGGGATGTTCGGGATCTTGTTGCGCACTTGGCTGAAGCGCTGGATGTACTTGCGGAGAGTCTCATCCTTCTTCTGCACCACAGCGCGCAGGTCGTTGTGGTTGAGCGCGCGCTCGTAGGTGCCCTTGAAGTTGGCGACGAACTGCCTGCAGAGCTCCTCCCACGAGTCGATGGAGTCCTCAGGCAAGTTGAGGAGCCACGACAGCGCGGAGTCCCTGAGGGCGTGGAAGAACCAGTTGGCCATGACTTTGTCGTCTCCTCCTGCAGCCTGGATAGAGGTGGTGTAGATCTGCAGGAACTCGATGGGGTTGCTTGACCCGTCGTAGCCCTTGGGGAGGGCAGGCCTGAACTTCTGCGTCCATACCACGCGGCGCAGAGCGCGGGTGAAGGCCATGCAGCCGGTGGCGTATGTGGCGGTCCCGCCCTGGAGAGCCCTGCGGTTCTGCTGCCCCGCCTGGCCGATTTCCTCGACAAGGCGGTTCTGGAGGTCTCTCCGGCGTTCCATCCCCACTCGCGCGTCAGGCGCGGCGCGCTACACGATTTGGCAGTCACGTGGCGAGGATGCATGAGAGGGAGCCCTCTGCGCTGCAGCTGGAGGTGGTCCTGGCGGCGGCGGAGGCGCATCTGGTGCAGCCGTTCCCGCGTGGCCGGAGAGGTGAACCAGAGAGCGCGATGGAGCGGGGCGCGTCGTCGCGACGTCGACGAGGTGGTGGAGGCGGTCGAGCCACTGGTCGTGGGCCTCCGCGCTTGGCCGGTAGCGGAGGCGCTCCTGGGCCATTAGAAGCGCGGTGTGCGGCGTGGGCTCTGGGCGTCCCTGAGAAGACGCGCCCTGGCGCCGAGACGGACGCGAGGACTCAGCGTCCTCGTGGTGCTCGGAGAAGTCCTCATCACCGCGGCGGTCATCGCCGTGGTGTTCCTCACTTTCGGGCTCCTCCACGCACGAGCCGGTGTTGGCTCGCTCTGTAGTGCGGGGGCGGCCGCGGGTGGGAGCGGTGCCGGGCTCGGTATGAGCCCTCTCAGCAGCGCGCCTGTTGGCGCGCGTCGTGCGGGTGTCCGCCATGGCGCGGAGTCTGGTCGAAGGTTGAAGACGCGCCTCAGCTCCCTACCTGGCGCGCCAAATGTCGAGGTATGATTCCCACGAAGCTAGGGATAGTCACTCTCTGAAGAGAAGTTCGTGGAGGGGGCTGAACACGTTGGTCTAAAACCCTCAACCGGCCCGGCGACGATGCTCGTCGAGCCTGGAGAGGGACAGCACGACAGAGATGAACACGAACCCGTACCCAGGTTCACGGCCCTCTGGAGGAGGTAAAACCGCTACTCCTGCTTGTCTGTATTGGGCTGTAGAGGGTACAGTACAATGAGCTTACCGAGGGCTCTCTTGCGGCAGTGCAGAGCTCGAGGAGGGAAGCTGAGGCCTTCTTCCTCCTTGAGTTCGCTAGGCTAGGTTAAGCTACGGTGCGATTAGTTGATCCTCCTCTACGGAGGTGCTGCCTCTCCTTATATAGGCGCCCCGGGCTTCTTCTTCCCGCACGGCGAAGAAACGGAGGAGCGGGGTGCACCGCTCCCGGGATGTCCAGGGACCCGGTCCATGGTCGCAAAGCCTGCCCGTGACGCCAGAAAGCCACCGTGCATGCAGGACGGCCAGCTGGCGCTGCAGAGATCGTGGGGGTTCCCACGGTGACGTTGTCCTTGGAGCGTAGCGCCGGCCAACTGCTTTATCACCAAAGAGGAAACCCTCATAAGCCGGCGCAGGGGACACAGCTTTGTTGACCTCCTTTAATCACCAGAATGGTAACTGCGGCGCCATCGTCATCGCGCGCAGACGCGCGCGTCACTCTGCGTCCGCGACAGAGGCCATGTGCGCTCTGCGGCGATTGCTTCGTAGCGAAGCATCTCTACAGGGCCTGGGCGGCCCTACGGAGGGATTTGCGTTGACCCCTCTCCAGGGGAGGGGGCCTTGTAGAGGGGCAGCCTCGGGAGAAACCTCTTCAGGCCTTCGCTGCTCCCTCCGGTTCCCTCGAGAGACCTTTCCCCTCGAGGGTCTCTCCAAGCACTCTGCTTGGTCCTTAGTCGTTTCGTCGATTCTGTCGCATGTGAGGGCTGTGGAGAGTGGGCTCTGCACACCCTGTATCCCACTGAGCCGACACTAGGCAGCAAAGTGGCAAACTTGCATCATAAACAAACAAGAAGTTATCTATACATTTTATTTTTATGGTATAGAGGAATATGTACAATATATACACAATATATACAAGTTTCTAACTGAAAAGCTTCCATGGAAAGAATTGTTTTGGTTTCATAGGCATGAACACAAGTGTTCAAGGTCGACCCCACTTAACCATTACTCATCTTTCCAATCATTTTCCTTTTTGAAAACGTTTTTAGATAACAAGTACAACTAAATTTTTTTTGTAATTCGCATTCCCTATCCATACTAAGATAGAGAACAACTTAAAACTGAAAGTAAAAACTACTTAGAGATAAAGCAAACAAGTGCATACAAGAATATTCACCCACACGCTATTGCTCCCCGGCAACGGCGCCAGAAAAGTTCTTGATATCCCACAAGTATAGGGGATCGTGTGTAGCCTTTTCGATAAGTAAGAGTGTCGAACCCAACGAGTAGCTAAAGGTAGGATGAATGTTCTCTCAAGTTCTATCAACCACTGATACAACTCTACGCACACCAAACATTTGCATTATCTACGAAATAAAACTAGAGCAATAATACGGGTATGAGAGATAGTTTTGCAAGATAATAAATACAAGAAAGTAAATGTTAGTGCTGCAAACAGTACCATGAGTGTGGAAAAGTGGTGGTAATTGTGGTGTCTTTGTCCAAGATTAATTAGTGAAGATATTGGTTTCATTGTTTTCGATGCAGTTTTCTATGTGGGAGAGGCTAAATATACATGCACTCCACTACTTGGGATTACAAGTACTATATGATTGGATTGTTAGCAAACATCCGTAAATACTAACAATGCATTAAGGTTTGCCCAACCATAGCCTTAAGTTCAACTGTCCTCTTACTCCCATACGTGCAACTAACCGGTTCGAGTCCTCAGGTTTCTGTCACTCCGGCAGAACTACCCCCTTCCTTTCCACATACTACTAACTCTAGGATGTTGATCCATGCGCGCACAAATATAATGGACACCAAAAGACAGTACCATATCAACATACAACTCTAATGAACCTCATGCATTCAACAAAGCAATCAAAAGACAAATAACTACGCAAACATGCCATAGATCATAGGATAAATATTATAGCATCAAGCACCATGTTTATATAGGACGGTACAGAGGTTTGTGGGAGGATGAACCACTGAATACAAGGAGGAGTTGGTGATGGAGATGGCGGTGAAGACGGCGGAGAGGGCAGCGAGGAGCGCAGGGCGGTGGCGGCGCCGGCGCCGGCGCCGGCGCGGGGAACTCTTTCCCTGCCGCCGGCATCATGGGGGAGCGCCACCCCTTAGCCTCCCTCCTTCATGGCTTTTTGGGAGCCCTCCCCCATGGAGATGGGATCCATGGGGGAGGCAAAACCGTGGCTTTGGTGGCTGGAAATTCGTGGTTGGAGGAGTCCTGGGCGAGTTAGGTTTCCTCCTTTTATATAGCTTCTCGGATTTCCGTCAACCCCTCTTGGGCTCCACGAAAACGGGCATATCTAGAGCATCCGGACTCGGATTGGGACGAATTTTAAGTCCAGGATCATCAGCATAAAATTTTCTACAACTTTGTAACAATTTTGATTTCCATTTGACGTCGTCTTCAGGCCCAAACGTGACAATTTTCGAAAATAGTTTTCAGACAGATTTCTGTAAAGTCCCAATTTGACTCCAACAAGGTTTCCTCTTGTATTATTGATAATTTCTACACATCAAAGAGTAAAACAAGAACACTGTGCATTTTTGCAACCATTAGTAGGTTAGTCCAAATAAATAATAAACTTAATATAAAAACAAGTACTAAAAGCATAAAAATGGCATTAAACAATCAAAAATTATAGATACGTTTTGGACGTATCACCCAGCTATCTACACTAGTGGTAACTCTATAAAAACAAGTGTTGGGTAAACAAACTGCAGTTGGACAATTGACAGTATTAAAATAACATTAAGACAGAACATCAGTTTATTAATCATGTAGGCATGTTTTCCATATATAGTCATACGTGCTCGCAATGAGAATCTTGTATAACATCTTTTGTCCTACCAGCCTGTTTGCTGCGGGGCCTAAAGGGAATCTACTGTTAATTAAGGTACTCATTTTAATAGAGCACCGGAGCAAAGCATTAGCACTTGGTGAAAACATATGATCCTCATATCTAAACCATCCCCTCCAGTTATCCCAGTTGCTGTCACTCTGGGGCATCGGGTTCCGGTCAGAAACATGTGCAAACAACTTGTAGATACAATCTAAGCAATAATTATAGATCTTAAATCTAAGATCATGCCACTCATGCACTAGTGACAAGCATTAAACACAACAAGATTGCAGCAACAATAACTTCACAAACTTTGATGGATAGACTGATCATAATGTAACAATTTATCGGATCCCAACAAACACAACACCGATTACATCATATGGATCTCAATCATGTAAGGCAGCTCATGAGATCATTGTATTGAAGTACATGGGAGAGAGAGTACCAACTAGTTACAGCCAAGAACCCGTAGTCCATGGGGGAACTACTCGCAAACCATCATGGAGTCGAAGTGGAGGCGGTGGAGTCCATGGAGATGGCTCCGGGGGTCAATCCCCGTCCCGGCAGGGTGCCGGAACAGGAAATTCTGACCCCCGAAACTTGTCTTCGATGGCGGCGGAGCTACGGACCTTTTCGTGGATTTCTGATCTGGTGTTAGGTCTTATTTCGTCGGGGGGATATAAATAGGCGAAAGGGCGAAGGCGGTGGAGGCCCGAGGGCCCCACACCATGTCCCGGCGCGGCTGGAGGTGGGGCCGCGCCGCCACATGGTCTGGGCGCCTCGGTGCCCGACTCCGTCTCGTCTTCGATGTTCTGGATGCTTCCGGGAAAAATAGGGACTTCGGATTTTGTTTTGTCCAATTTCGAGAATATTTCCTTAACATTTTTTCTGACACCAAAAACAGCAGAAAACAGGGAACTGGCACTGTGGCATCTTGTTAATAGGTTAGTCCCAGAAAATTCATAAAAACCATACAAAGTGTATATAAAACATGTAGCAACCGGTATAATATAAGCATGGAACATAAGAAATTATTGATACGTTTGATACGTATCAAGCATCCCCAAGCTTAGTTCTACTTGTCCCGAGTAGGTAAAACGATAACAACAAATAATTTCTGGAGTGACATGCTTTCACACAATCTTGATCAAATAATATTGTAAGGCTCATGTAATGAATGAAATGACTCAAGGCAATGGTCTATAGTTTGCTAACAAATAGACAACGAGTAAACAACTACATCATATAAGTAAAAACTTTTCATGAATAGTACTTTCAAACAAGCATCAAAAAGATTTGCATAAGATTCAAACAAGCATCAAAAAGATTTGCATAAGAGTCAACTCATAAAGCAATATTCTCTAAGTAAAAGAGCATTGAAGCAACACAAAGGAAGATATAAGTTTCAGCATTGGATTTTAACTTTGAACATGTATATCATATAGATAGTTGTCAACATAAAGAAATATAACAAGTGCAATAAGTAAACATATAAGAGTTGTTGCACACAGTTGACACAAGTGTTTGCTTCGGGGATAGAAAGAGGTAGGTAAACTGACTCAACATAAAATAAAAGTTAGGCCCTTCGTAGAGGGAAGCAGGGATACAAACATGTGCTAGAGCTTCTTGGTTTTATAGGTTTGTTAAATCATATAGAGAGCATAAAAGTAAGTTTTTGAGTGGTGTTTGTCGTTGTCAACGAATGGTAATGGGCACTCTACCCCCCTAGTCAACCAGACTTTCAAGAGCGGCTCCCATTGAAGGACGTTATTTCTACCAGCAAGGCAGATCATCCCTCTTATCTCTTTTGTTTACACATGTAGTTAAAAACTAGTATCATTGCTTGGCTGATTAGATCAGGGCAAAAATGTGAAGAGATTGCAGCGGCTAAAGTTGTAATTAATTGGGACTGGGCACCCCATTTGCCAGCTCTTTTTGCAAAATTAATGGATAAGCGGTGTATATGCCACTAGTCCGGTTGGTGAAAGTCTGTCTAAAAGCTAATGACAAGGTTGATATCCGTAACACCACATACTTCCTCATGAGCTAATAAACATTAACACAAATAAGGGATAATAAGTTTTGAATAAAAGGTAGCACATGATGTATTTACTTGGAATGGCAGAAAATACCATATAGTAGGTAGGTATGGTGGACACAAATGGCGTGGGTTTTGGCTCAAGGATTTTGGATGCACGAGAAGCATTCCCTCTCAGTACAAGGCTTTGGCTACCAAGGTTGTTTGAAGCAAACACAAGTATAAACTATGACAACAAGACGTATATAAAAACATATTACAAGCATTATAAAACTCTACATTGTCTTCCTTGTTGTTCAAACACATTAACTAGAAAATATCTGGACCTTAGAGATACCAAACATGCAAAACAAATTTCAGCAAGCTCTATGGTAGTTCTTCACTAATAGGTTTTAACTAAATGATACAAGAGCTTAAACATGATCTACTTGAGAGCTCAAAACAATTGCCAAGTATCACAAAAAGTTCAAGACAATGATCTACAAGCATATGTATGTCTTTTCATTATACCATCTACCACATGTAGCATTTTCTGTTTCCAACCAATCAACTTATTTAAACATAAACTCTCCAAGTTATTTAACAATGAGACAAGAGAATATTTCATATGAGAACCAACAGCTCTAAACAAAGAGGTGCATGAAAAACAAGAGCTGAAAGCATTGAAGTAACTACAAAAGAATACTCAACAATTATAGGTGAAGAATAGGAGTATTCAAATGAAAAGGCGGAGCGTGTCTCTCTCCCACAAAAGAATGCTAGGATCCATTTTATTCAGAAAACAAAAATAACAAAGCAAAAATAAAAGCAAACAGACGCTCCAAGTAAAGCACATAAGATGTGACGGAATTAAAATATAATTTCACCAGAGATGACCTGATAAGTTGTTGATGAAGAAGGGGATGCCTTGGGCATCCCCAAGCTTAGACGCTTGAGTCTTCTTGAAATATGCTTGGGTGACCCACGGGGGCATACCCAAGCTTAGGCTTTTCACTCTTCTTGATCACATTATATCATCCTCCGGTCTTGATCCTTGAAAACTTCCTTCACACCAAACTTCTTATAAACTTCATTAGAGGGGTTAGTTCTCAAAAACATTAATCCACTTTGGTTCTGTTGTTACACATTGCAAGAATTCAATAAAACATTAGCTACAGCTCTCCATGATAAAGAACCTTGCTTAAAGTCCACAAGAGACAATGCAAAAAAAATAGAGACAGAATCTGTCAAAACAGAACAGCCAGTAAAGATGAATTTTTTCGAGGCACTTAACTTGCTCAGATCAGAAAACTCAAAACTAATGAAAGTTGCGTACATATCTGAGGATCACGCAGAAAAAATAACAGGTCATTTCGATTTTTCGTTGATTTGTTATGAATTAAACGGTGGACAGCAAAAAAACTGTTACTGTGCAGAAATCCAAATCTAGTATCAACTTTCTATTAGAGACTTTACTTGGCACAACAATGCAATAAAATAAAGATACAAAGGAGTTGTTAAAGAGGTAAGCATGCTCCTTGACTCAAATAAAAGAAAAATTACAGAAATAAAACATGGGTTGTCTCCCAAGAGCGCTTTTCTTTAATGCCTTTTAGCTAGGCTTGATAGTTGTAATGATGCTCTCATGAAAATAGAAAATGAAGCAAAAGGAGCATCAAGAAGCAAATTCAAAACACATTTAAGTCTAACCCACTTCCTATGCATAGGAATCTTGCACAAAAATAAATTCACAAAGAACAAAGTGACAAGCATAGGAAGATAAAACAAGAATAACTTCAAGACTTTTAGCATATAGAGAGGTGTTTTAGTACCATGAAAACTTCTATAACCATATTTTCCTCTCTCATAATAATTTTCAGTAGCATCATGAATAAACTCAACAATATAACCATCACATAAAGCATGCTTTTCATGATCTACAAGCACATAATTTTTATCAAGCTCCAAAATAGTAGGATTAAAACATTCAAACCCACTTTTAACCATTTTATAACAAGATGATTGATCATTCTCAAGAGATATGGGGCTCCAAGATAAAGTCAAGACCTCTCCAATCCCATTTTCAATAGTAGTACCATTAATATTATCAAGTAACATAGGACCATCATCTAGAGCTTTATCATAAACATTTTCTAAGCAAACTTCTTTAGTATCATGCATTTCGAAATTAGGAACAAATAAAGGATTATCATAAGATTTATCAAAATAGCATGGATTATCATATATAACAGTAGCATAATTATTCTCACAAGTTTTACTCATAGGGAATATTTCAAGAGAATCCACAGGAACATAACATTCATCCTCCTTTGGTAAGCATGGGGGACAATCAAATAGTGTAAGAGATAAAAAGTTACTATCATTAGAAGGTAGGCATGGGTAGCTAATCCATTCTTCCTCCTTTTGTTCATCACTCTCCTCCTCTTTTTCATCTAATGAGGTTTTAGGTTCAGCAATCTCTTCTTCCACAGGTTCCTGCAAATTGTGGATACATTCTTGTGCATGAGTGAGTCTCTCTTTATAATCAATGATATAACAATTATTGCTGAAATTTTCTATGCAATAATCAAGGATAGAAGAGACATAATCTTTAAGGTTATTACAAGCAACACAGGTTTCATAATTTTTAGACATGAAGGATTCTATTTTAGAAGCTCCCATAAATAAAACAAATTGTTCTAGTTCTTCAAATCCAAGATGAATATAGTTATTCCAATGATAGTTCACAATTAAAGCTTCTTTACTAAAGCCACATTGGAATTTAAGATGTTTAGTATCCTGTTCAGAGCAACAATTTATATCATGACGTTTAAGCAAAATTTCAGCAATTGTATTCAACTTTTCTAACACGCCTCTCACGACTTTCCCCTTATATGATTATCTATACTTCATATATAATTCTTCAGGTTCCATAGAGTATCTAGCATGTTCTTCCACAACAACAGTTTTTTATATATTTTCGGTTTTTCAAATTTTTATGGATTTTTAGGTATATAAGAAAAATAAAACAAGACAAAAATAAACTAGACAAAAGTAAACTAAACTAAACTAAACAGAAATAAACTAAGCACAAATAAACTAGACAAGACAAAATAAAATAAAACACAGAGAGAGGTAGAGTGTACTCCCCAGGTGAACTTATGAGTAGAGCTATGCTCCCCGGCAATGGCGCCAGAAAATAGTCTTGATAACCCACAAGTATAGGGGATCGCAACAGTCTTCGAGGGAAGTAAAACCCAAATTTATTGATTCGACACAAGGGGAGACAAAAAATACTTATAAGTCTTAACAGCGGAGTTGTCAATTCAGCTACACCTGGATAAGCACTAGTAACAGGGGTGATGTGAAAGCAGCAGTAATATAAGAGCAATAGTAATAGTAACACAGCAGCAATAGCAGTAACACAGAGGCAATGGCACCAGAAAATATTCAAGTGCGTAGTTGACTTAAGAGCAATGATGATGACAGAAGGACCGGGGTTCCCAGCTATCTACACTAGTGGTAACTCTCCAAGAACAAGGGTTGGGTGAACAAATTACAGTTGGGCAATTGACAGTATTGAAATAACATTAAGATGGAACATCAGTTTATTAATCATGTAGGCATGTTTTCCATATATAGTCAGACGTGCTCGCAATGAGAAACTTGTATAATATCTTTTGTCCTACCAGCCCGTTTGCAGCGGGGCCTCAAGGGAATCTACTGGTAATTAAGGTACTCCTTTTAATAGAGCACCGGAGCAAAGCATTAGCACTTAGTGAAAACATGTGATCCTCATATCTAAACCATCCCCTCCAGTTATCCCAGTTGCTGTCACTCTGGGGCCTCGGGTTCCGGACAGAGACATGTGCAAACAACTTGTAGATACAATCTAAGCAATAATTATAGAGCTTAAATCTAAGATCATGCCACTCGTGCACTAGTGACAAGCATTAAACAAAACAAGATTGCAGCAACAATAACTTCACAAACTTTGATGGATAGACTGATCATAATGTAACAATTTATCGGATCCCAACAAACACAACACCGATTACATCATATGGATCTCAATCATGTAAGGCAGCTCATGAGATCATTGTATTGAAGTACATGGGAGAGAGAGTACCAACTAGCTACAGCCAAGAACCCGTAGTCCATGGGGGAACTACTCGCAAACCAACATGGAGTCGAAGTGGAGGCGGTGGAGTCGATGGAGATGGCTCCGGGGGTCAATCCCCGTCCCGGCAGGGTGCCGGAACAGGAAATTCTGACCCCCGAAACTTGTCTTCGATGGCGGCGGAGCTACGGACCTTTTCGGGGATTTCTGATCTGGTGTTAGGTCTTATTTCGTCGGGGGGATATAAATAGGCGAAAGGGCGAAGGCGGTGGAGGCCCGAGGGCCCCACACCATGTCCCGACGCGGCTGGAGGTGGGGCCGCGCCGCCACATGGTCTGGGCGCCTCGGTGCCCGACTCCGTCTCGTCTTCGATGTTTTGGATGCTTCCGGAAAAAATAGGGACTTCGGCTTTTGTTTCGTCCAATTCCGAGAATATTTCCTTAACAGTTTTTCTGAAACCAAAAACAGCAGAAAACAGGGAACTGGCACTGTGGCATCTTGTTAATAGGTTAATCCCAGAAAATGCATAAAAACCATACAAAGTGTATATAAAACATGTAGCAATTGGTATAATATAAGCATGGAACATAAGAAATTATAGATACGTTTGAGACGTATCAATACACTACCCCAGAAAAGGCAATCTGTGGCGCATCAAGTTTAGCAATCAGTGGCGCATTCTGGTGCGCCAGAACTATTCACGCCACTGATTCTTTTATATCTGTGGCACACGTGCGCCACAGATATAATCGTATTTGTGGCACTATGTAATGCTCCACAGATTAGCATATATCTGTGGCGCATCACACGGTGCGCCACTAGTATCAATTTGGGTATTAAAAAAATTGACCATTTAAGCACTGAAACAGCACTGAAACATCAGATATATAACAATGACAGGTAGCAGTTCTACATCATGTATAGCAACGACTAGTCGAGCAGCTAGCAGTTCTACATAGGATATATAAAAACTACAAGTAGCATTTCACATAGGATATATAAAAACTACAAGTAGCGAGTGCTAATCATCCTCGGAGGTGGTAGTAGTGAATAGGTCGCCCCACCTTGGATCATCATCGGCCCACCTCGAATCGAGGGTGTCGCCCTCCTTCTCGGCGGCCTCGCGACGGCGGCGCCGGTCTGCCCTCCTTTGCTCCCTTCGGTTGTTGAAGAATGCCTCCTCGTCGGCGACGTCGTCCGGGAACCGCTCCCTCCGCTGGCGCATCACCTCCTCGTCACGCTCGGCGATGATGATCCGGCGCTGCACCTGGCGGTGGCGGTGTTGATCCTCGTCGGTGAGGAGGGTCGGCTGTGGCGCAAGGACCTCCGCCTCCTCGATGGATGGGCAGTCCGGGGAGTTCAGCTCGCTCCGCGGGCGCCAGAAACGCCACGCGACCGCGTCGTACACGCGCGCTGCCTGCCCCGGCGTGGCGTACGTCCCGAGCGTCTGCCGAAATCCGCCGACGCGAATTTCAACGTAGTAGGTGCCGTTGGGCCCAAACCCGAACACCGCGGAAGCAGGACGACCCGCGGCGGCGCGGCGCCATCGTCTACACAAGAGGAGGTTCAGCGGTAAGTAAAGCACATTAAACTTGCGTAATGGTGACATGTAAATAAAAATTCTAAATGAAGACTTATAGACAAAACAAGATTCAAAAAAATTATGTGAAATCCAACTGAAATTCATGCCTCATACTTAGACTGGACACACAAATTCAGACATGGCATTAGTGAAATCCAATGGGTTGCAGAAAATGTGTATTAATTCGTGCACATCACAGGTTTCACTAACGTCACCTCTGGATCACACGGTGTCACAACAGTTTAATCATCGGCATTCCCAAAGAATACAAAACTATAAACAAGAATGATGCATGCCTCGTACTTAGAAGTGACACATGCTTCAGAGATGGAGCAAGCGAGCCAGGTGGAATGCACGAGATCTGTGCACTCATGCATATCACAAGGCTCGCTCGCCCCACCCCAGGAACACAATGTGTCACAACATTTTAATCATCGGCATATCAAAAGATGGTAAACATTAGAGAGAAGGTAAAATGCAAGTTAAAAAGCACTCAACAAAAACAAGCAAGGCCTCATATGGAATTTCTTCGGGGACGGTGTGAGCGAACAACGTGGAATGAACATTACATATATGTTCAGACAACATGGTTCACTCACACCTCCCTGAAGATGCAACGTGCAACCATCTAATTATCGGCCAAAAGTAGTCATCTTAAACTAAGCCAACAAAATCAGACTGACAAATGAGAAATAAACAAATTTTGCCTCATACTTAGATTGGAAACACAAATGGTCCGAGATGGCGTTAGTGAGGGCCAGTGGGATGCAGAAAATGTGTATTTCTACACATCACGGGTCGCATTCCACTGGCCCTCACTAACGCCACCTCTGGATCTCACGGTGTCACGGCATTTTAATCATCGGCATCCCTTAGAGATCGAATACAAAACTATAAATATTTGAATCATCGGCATGCATGAAATGACTTGCAAAAAGTATTAACATAACATTTTAAACGTTTTAACAAAGTTGTAATACCATCTGGACACACATTTTAGACAATTTAACAAAAGTATTAACTATGCATGCATGTAGCCCAGTATGATTAAGTCTAACTAAACCAACTCACGACTACTCATCTCCTTGCTTGCCGATCCTCTAGCACGTGCACTCTCTAACTCTTTGTGCTTCTAATCTGGCCGCTACGCCATACTGCCGAACATACATTTGGCTAGAAATTAATCAACTACTACAACTAACGTCATGCAAACCTAAAAAACAAGAATCATAGGATCAACTCATGCATTCGAGATAGTGACAAGAATCGGAGCTCACGGTGAGGGTGTGGATGTAGCAGTTCACGCTCAGGGAGGACCTACGCCGACGGCCGGAGCGGATGTCAAGGACGTAGTCGATGTGTGCGGCGATCCTCGGCTCGATTCCTTCGGCTCCTGGGAGCGCTGCTGTGGAGGTGCACCGGAGGCTGTCGTGGAGGCGGCCGAGGTGCGCAGAAGGCGTGCGTGAAGGGAATATGCCCTAGAGGCACTTAATAAAGATAGTTTATTGGTTATATTCCAATTGTTCATTATATGTTTTATACCATGCTATAACTGTATTAAGTGGAAACATTAATACACGTGTGGTAGATAAACAACCAGGTCCCTAGTTGCCTCTACTAAGACTAGTTTCATTGCGCGATTGATGATCGAGGTTTCCCGATCATGAGACATGGCGTCTGTTGGCAATGGATTCATATCGTTAGGTGGAACGATGTGATGGACTTACCCATAATTTGTAGGACGTAGTCATTACGCCTTCGACCGTGAGATCAACTCTTATTGTTATTCCTGGAAGATACTTTGATCGCACCAAACGTCATATCTTATATAGTGTGACAATGATAGGTGATACTTTTGGGTATCAGAAGGGAATAGTTGAGACGAGGGGTCAAGAGCGGGATTTGTCAGTCCGTATAGCCGGATAGATACTCTAGGGCCCACTCGGTGAGATTATGTCAAATGAGTTTGCAAACATGTGACTAGGTCACCAGCTGACATAATATCATAGACGAGTAGAAGATAGTGTTGTCGGTAACGAGATCATGCTAGGTATGGAGATATCTATGAACGATGCTCGGACACGCTAAGTATCGCTATGGCAAAAGGTTTAAGACTCGACGTCCAGGTTTGATAGATGAAAGTCATTCGTTATATCACAGGGGTTAATTCATGGGGTCCAGGCCTACGAGTTAATCATTGATCGGAGAGGAGTCTCGATCATGTCTGTTATTATATCGAACCGCTAGGGTAACACACTTAAGGGGTTTCGACAAGACAACCGGAAAGGAAAGAGATCACCGGGAACGTCCCGGGAATGGTCCGATGGAGATCGGGCAGCGACGAAATAGTTTTCAGAGCTAGAATAAATTATATATAATATGTTTGATATTAATTAGTGTAATTAATGTTTAAATCTGATTTTATATATTTATTTTCGAATTTATTTAGGCTGATTTCTCTAAATGGGCCTTCTGGTCGAAAGAAGGCCCAAGAGGGGAAAATTCCCTAGGGGAATTCGGTGGGGGCATGATGGCCGGCCTAGGTGGGCCAAAAGGGGCCCACCATGGGGCCGGCGCACCAGCCTAGCCGCACCAGGCAATGGGGGATAGTCCCACATTGCCTGGCTGGCAAGGTTGGCTCCCCCCGGTAGCCTTTATATAGAGGGGCTTTTAATTCAACCAATTAATTCCCCAATTCTCTCTCGATTTCGTGATTCCCTTTGTCGGAGTTGCGCCGAGCTGAGAGGGGGATCTCTCCACCATAAGCCCGCTGCCGCGCTGCTGGTGTTCCGGTCCAAGTCTTCCGCTGCTCGTCCTGGACTGGAGCTTCGGAGGCCGTCGTCTCCACCGTATGTGTGTAACACCCTGCGAGGTGCTGCGCTAGCGGTACTCGGAGTCCTACTTCCTCCACCCGACCTCGAGGTCATCTTCATCGTCTTCGTCGCGCCGAGTTCTTCGCGACCTAGAGGTCGGCTACGTCGTCTTCGTCGTCAACGCTTGTGCGGGAGCGTAATCCCCGCTTTTCGGTCTACAAGGGTATGTATTCCGATCTCCGCCGTACTTCTATATCTGCATAGTGTAGATCTTGGCTAGTTTAAGGATATCGTTGGTAGGAATTT
Organism: Poa annua; assembly: GCA_026929855.1. Lineage (NCBI taxonomy): Eukaryota > Viridiplantae > Streptophyta > Magnoliopsida > Poales > Poaceae > Poa > Poa annua. Next base: position 64,007,311 of record CM049434.1, read on the forward strand.
TTTTGTTTTCTGCATGCGATCTCCTTCAGTGGTATCAGAGCCGATCTATCGTAGATATAGCTGTACGCTGTTAGAACCCGTGTTCTGCACGGGGGCACCGTTCCTGTTATTTGCTACCCTCTAGCGTGCACTTGTGATTCCAGCGGCATCGAGTTGATGAAGCGGCCCGGACCGACTTTACGCGTACGCTTACGCGAGACTGGTTCCACTACTGACATACGGCTTGTACCGTATCTGTGGCTGGCGGGTGTCAGTTTCTCTCTCTTTAGTTGGCTTTGCATTTTCAATGGAGGGCCCGAAAGGGATGCTTAAACATGCACTTATTGGATCGTTGTTGTGGTCATAAGTTCGTAGGTAAGAAGCGGTTCTTTTTACGACAGCCCCAAGCCACGTAAAATATGCAAAAGATAAAGTAGAACGCGTCTAACTTTATTTTGCAGGGGCAATGTGATATGGTCAAGGTAGGTTTATTAAATTGTTTATGAACTGCGGGCACCAAGAAGACCATGGCGCAATGGACTATATCACATCGCATTACATTTGATGTTTTGAGTGCATCTTATATTGTGTGATTATATATATTAGTATATATATTAGTTACGCGGCGGTAGTTATATATAAGATGATCCCTTCATAATACCACTAGTGTTCTTCCTCCAACGAGCACCACCAAGAAAGTTCTACGTTATGAGGCAGGCCGTGACGATCGGGTGTCAGACATATCGTCGTTCGCATACAGTGGGTGTAAGCCATGTTGCACAAGCGTTACGTGGAGGTTATTGTGGCGAGCCTAGCATATGCAGATATGGCCTCGGAACACGGAGGCCGAAATGTCGAGCATGAGTCACAGAGTTGTTGTGATCGACAATTCGTTGTCTACCCTTGAAGTTGTGTTGCCGGCTCTGACGATGAGGGGTTGCGCAATGGATGGGGGTCGTGTAATCGCTGAAACGACCAGGAGGGATGTTCGTTTGAGTGGGAGTTCTGATAGTTATTTTCTAAAATACTAGAACTCAAAATATAATGAATAAAGTCTGTTTTGCAAACCTTTGTGGATATTAACCAATGTAATAGCATCTTTTAAAATTAGGCGTGTTCCTGCGATTGAGAAACTTAAAAGGTTAGGTCCAAACTTCATAGTTTTATACTTTAGCTTGAGGATACTCCTTGTTTAAACCGTTAGCTCTTTGTGATACAATACCCGCTAGGAGATAAACCCGGAGATTACGCTAACAAAAGGATAATTTGGATTATCAAGTTTTTGTTCGGATGATATCATCATAGTCCAGTGTATGCTATGATCTCCTCCATAGAGAACCAACGATGTGTACGAGTTGTTAGATCGCGAACATATGAGATGATCGCTAAACTCGGGGTACACCTAAAGTTGGAGTGATGAAGTTTATCAGTACGTTGACTGATTGTCTTCTCAACCAATATGGAAGAGAATACACACATTGAATGAGCACGTGGCAGTCATACTTGATGACACTAGTCATACTTGATGACATATCGTCATACTTGATGACATTGAGACGCCTCGCTCCGCTCGATCATTGGATGACAGACGACGTTGCCAGGTGCAAATACTTTGTCATAGACTATGTCATGCAAGGGGAATCATTCACCTTCATGGTTCTTGATTACGTTGGAAGTATCAAGAAGATGAAACAGATCGCCGGAAGTCATCAATGATGATGGTGTATATATGATATACACGTTATGAATGTTTTACCTAAGCAAGTACTCGCAGTAGTGACTATGTTTTGATACTAGTCATGTTTTATGAAAACCAGATTTACTACTTGAGTAGCTTGGAAGGATGAGGCGACATTACGTGTTGATAATGGCAGACAAATTGTTGTGATGGCCATAGACATTCTCCCTCTAAATCTACCATTTGAATAAATTCTTTTATGATCGCCTGTTAGTATGATCGTTATAAGTGTGTCTCCTCTAGCGAGACAATTGTTCATATATGTTAGTGACAAATTCGCTGTCCTATATTTATGAAGTAATGATCATATGCCGATTTGAATTTAGATGGTAGAAGCTCCCACATTCATAATATTAAGGCCAAAGGAAATAAGCTTAATAGAGACACCACATTCGTGTGGCACCACCGTTTAATTCATGTCAATGTTATAGTCAATGAATTAGCTCCATACAGATGGATCTACAAGTCCTTAGATTTGATCTTTTGACAATGGCAAGATAACTAAGACACCGTTTTCGGAAAGCGGGCATATTACTTATTGATATTCATGCATACAGATGTATGTATATCAATGAAGTAATTAACGTGTAGTGGAGATCTTTATTTCGTAAACTTCACTGAACGTTTTGAGTATAACTTGTTGAGAATCATGCATATGGGTGTATGTGAATCAATGAAGTACTTTAACGTAAAGTGGAAGTGTTTATTTCGTAGACTTCATGAATATTCCGAGTAGATATATGGATATCCACTCAGGGAATGTTAGTCTGGAAATTTTGATTCGATCAAACAAGTTCAGAATGAAGTAGGAAATAAATTTAACAAGAAAATCTAATTCCTGCGATACAGATCGAGGAAATAAAGATTTGAGTTATAATGTTGGCACGTCATTGGAAGACTTGTGAGAAGAGTTCCAAAAATTAAGTCGCATGGAACACCATAGTGTTATGGTATGTTAGGACGTCGTAATCGCACCCTATCGGATAGTGTGTGGTAAATAAATCTCTTACCGAATTATTGTGATCATTAGAGTCGTATGGTAGAAACGTAACACTCACGTTAGATAATAGGGAAACCATTTAAATCCATGGAGACAATACCATATTAGTGATGGCATGGCTTTTAGCCTAGATTGTCGTTTCAGCAATTTAGTGTTTTGATGTGATCAAACCTAAAATGGATTAATCTTTGTAGTGTACCTAAAGAGTTAATTGGGTACATGTCTCACGACATAGGCAAAATCGTTGCCGGAATATACCTTGCGAAAGAAATAGTTTCTTGTCCAAGGGTATAAGTGAGAAAGAAAGTAGAGCAAGACGAAGTTGATGAAACTTTCTCTCCAGACATCAGAGTGGCGCAACTGAAAGTGTTTTCGGTGTCATGCTCCACAGCTTGAAAGAAGTTGATGATACAAGATCATGATGCTCTGAGCTCATACTAAGAACGTAGGCGTACGAGGTTGTGTTCCACACTATGTGTTACGACAATCCTGTTATGAAGGTCATGTTAATGGAATATGACAGACCTACGAACTACGAAGAAGAGATGGTAGACCTAAGTCCGAGAAATGGCTATGAGTCATATATGATCCGAAATAAAATCCATGTACGATTACCAGGTATTGACTTGGGAGATCTTCTTTATGGCATCTAGGATGTTAACAGAATATGGAATTTTATGAGAGAGTAGACACTGATAAGGATCGATTTGTCGTGAAACAGTTCCGACAGATTCAAAAGTTGACCATAATGAGATTTTGTCTCAAGTGGCGAAGCCTAAATCTATTCTGGGTCGTTTAGCAATTACTATAATTTCGAATGAGAAATTGATAGATGGATAAGGAAACCATGTTTCTTAATAGTGTCATTAAGAAAGAGTTGTAATTAGTACAATAATGGTTTGGTGATCCTGAGGATGCTAAACATGTATGCAAACTTCAGTTGTCCATTCATGGGCTGAAGCAAGCATATCGGAGCTGGAATCTTCACTTTGATGATGTGATCAAAGGATTTTGGAGTTGTCCAAAATAGTTGAAGAAACTTGCAAAGATTTGAGTGGGAGCTAAGTAGCTTTCCTTGATCTTATATGCGGAAGGCATATTTGAGTGGGAGCTAGGTGTCATTCATGATTTTGTATGTGACGACATATTGAATGACACAGATCCTCTAGTAGAGTGTAAAGGATTATTTAAGTGATTAAATTTTCTATGAAAGAAGTTAGGAGTATTAGGCATCCAATCTATAATTGTATAGATCGTAAGGGGCTTAATAACATTAGGTCGGAATATTTCCTAAGTTAAGATTCTGAAGTGTTTTAGAATAGAACAAGCGAAGAAAATGGTTCTTACTTGTATGACTAGGTGAAATATTAAGTTTATCTTGGCATTTTCAGTGATAGCAAATGATGTTCGACATTCTCTATGTATCAGACATAGATGCTATCAGATTGAAAGCTCGACTTAGTGTGACCCAAGTTCTTGGTTGAAGAACGGGTTCTAGAGTGATCCTTGTGTGGATCAATGAACAAACGTTAAGTATATTTTTCAGTGTCTGTGAGAACTGAAGATATGTTTTCTGGCAAAGGGAAAGAGTGAAAGACAACTTGCCGTAAAGAGGTTACGATGATGCAAGTTATTACACTGGCCCATACAACTAGAAATCTCATATAGGAGATGTCCTTTATTTTGAATAAAGACATGGTTAGTTTGCGAAGTCGCATATGAATGCACTGTTGCATAATCTACGTAGGTATAGAAATATATGGCAACTTCAGAAGTAGCAAGTGTGATTGGACTGAGCAGTTTTCCGAGCGTATGTGGTCCCCTTAATAGATCTCTTAGACTTTTAAGGCCCATGCTACGCGAATGTTCGAGTCTCACTCCATCCACTAGGATATATTTCACCGTCATCGTAAGATACGGGATGATGTCAAACTAGGTGACATAGAAGTGTTGCAAAGCACATATAGGTCTCAATGTGTGAGATCTGTTGACTGTATTCCTCTTCCACGAGACAAGCATGCACCAAGATGCTATGGGTGTTGAGCTTTTACCAAGTTGTGAACTAGATTAAGTATTACTCTAGTGCAAGTGGGAGACTGAAGGGAATATGCCCTAGAGGCACTTAATAAAGATAGTTCATTGGTTATATTCCAATTGTTCATTATATGTTTTATACCATGCTATAACTGTATTAAGCGGAAACATTAATACACGTGTGGTAGATAAACAACCAGGTCCCTAGTTGCCTCTACTAAGACTAGTTTCATTGCGCGATTGATGATCGAGGTTTCCCGATCATGAGACATGGCGTCTGTTGGCAATGGAGTCATATCGTTAGGTGGAACGATGTGATGGACTTACCCATAATTTGTAGGACGTAGTCATTACGCCTTCGACCGTGAGATCAACTCTTATTGTTATTCCTGGAAGATACTTTGATCGCACCAAACGTCATATCTTATATAGTGTGACAATGATAGGTGATACTTTTGGGTATCGGAAGGGAATAGTTGAGACGAGGGGTCAAGAGCGGGATTTGTCAGTCCGTATAGCCGGATAGATACTCTAGGGCCCACTCGGTGAGATTATGTCAAATGAGTTTGCAAACATGTGACTAGGTCACCAGCTGACATAATATCATAGACGAGTAGAAGATAGTGTTGTCGGTAACGAGATCATGCTAGGTATGGAGATATCTATGAACGATGCTCGGACACGCTAAGTATCGCTATGGCAAAAGGTTTAAGACTCGACGTCCAGGTTTGATAGATGAAAGTCATTCGTTATATCACAGGGGTTAATTCATGGGGTCCAGGCCTACGAGTTAATCATTGATCGGAGAGGAGTCTCGATCATGTCTGTTATTATATCGAACCGCTAGGGTAACACACTTAAGGGGTTTCGACAAGACAACCGGAAAGGAAAGAGATCACCGGGAACGTCCCGGGAATGGTCCGATGGAGATCGGGCAGCGACGAAATAGTTTTCGGAGATAGAATAAATTATATATAATATGTTTGATATTAATTAGTGTAATTAATGTTTAAATATGATTTTATATATTTATTTTCGAATTTATTTAGGCTGATTTCTCTAAATGGGCCTTCTGGTCGAAAGAAGGCCCAAGAGGGGAAAATTCCCTAGGGGAATTCGGTGGGGGCATGATGGCCGGCCTAGGTGGGCCAAAAGGGGCCCACCATGGGGCCGGCGCACCAGCCTAGCCGCACTAGGCAATGGGGGATAGTCCCACATTGCCTGGCTGGCAAGGTTGGCTCCCCCCGGGAGCCTTTATATAGAGGGGCATCCCTGGCCTTTTAATTCAACCAATTAATTCCCCAATTCTCTCTCGATTTCGTGATTCCCTTTGTCGGAGTTGCGCCGAGCTGAGAGGGGGATCTCTCCACCATAAGCCCGCTGCCGCGCTGCTGGTGTTCCGGTCCAAGTCTTCCGCTGCTCGTCCTGGACTGGAGCTTCGGAGGCCGTCGTCTCCACCGTATGTGTGTAACACCCTGCGAGGTGCTGCGCTAGCGGTACTCGGAGGCCTACTTCCTCCACCCGACCTCGAGGTCATCTTCATCGTCTTCGTCGCGCCGAGTTCTTCGCGACCTAGAGGTCGGCTACGTCGTCTTCGTCGTCAACGCTTGTGCGGGAGCGTAATCCCCGCTTTTCGGTCTACAAGGGTATGTATTCCGATCTCCGCCGTACTTCTATATCTGCATAGTGTAGATCTTGGCTAGTTTAAGGATATCGTTGGTAGGAAAATTTTTGTTTTCTGCATGCGATCTCCTTCAGTGCGGGCGACGGTGGGCGGGGCGGCGGGGATGCGGTGGAGGCGGGGATGCGGTGGGCGGGGCGGCGGGGATGCGGTGGGGGAGGCGGGCTGCGGTGGAGGAGGTGGAGGAGGGCGGCGGCGCTGCGGGAGGGGGTCGAGGAGGTGGAGGAGGGCGGCGGCGCTGCGGGAGAGGAGGCGGTCTGCGCGCGGGGGCGGGGGGGGGGGGGGGGGGGGGCGCTGCGGTGGAGCGAGAGGATAAGGTTGCCACAATTCTGTGGCGCACCCAGCACAGTGCGCCACAGAATGTTATCAGTGGCGCATTACTTAGCCGTGCGCCACAGAATCCCGCCTATTTCTCCTGCCTATTTCTCCCGCCTTTTTCTCCCGCCTATTCCCACCCTTTCCCGCCATTTTTCTTCTCTCCTCGTCCTATAAAAACCCCCAAAGCGGTCTGAACTTGGTATAGATTCAGTCTAGCTAGATAGGGCAAGCATGGTTTGTGTTTGTCCTTTCAATAAGTGTGCGTCTGGCGGGTTCCACAGTCCCGCCGCGGAGTATCTCGCGCGTAGTGCCCATAGTTTGCATGTTGAGGGTAGGAAAGTGTATCACAACGAACTTATTGAGAGTGAGAGCCATCTCGCTTTGCTGGGATCCAAGCTTTGCAGCGCTGGGTATCCATATTGGACCCCTAACCAAATTCGTCGTGAATTGGTTAGGATTCGAGCCAGGTTTGAGAAGAAAGTTGAGAAGGGCAAGTTCTTCAAAACTCAATGGGATATTGATTCATACGCTGAGTCTTACAGTTGGCTAGATGAGAGCGGTTATTCTGATGACTTCATGCCGTCGTCGAAGAAGAGTGTATCATCGTCAAAGGGCAAGGGCGCTGCATCGACGGATTCAGGAGGCTGCGTCGATGGGAGGTGAATTTATTAAGTTCGGCAGATGCAGGAGGCTGCGTCGATTTGAGTTGTGTTGTATCTTCATTTCAGCTATGTTGTATCGTCATTGTTTCAGTTGTGTTGTATCTTCATTTGTTGTGTTATGTGATGTGTTGGTTTGAGTTGTGTGTATTGTAATCTTACTTTCAGTACCGACTTATTTGAAGTTGTGGTGTTCGCGTATTATCGAGTGTCTCTGATACATAGATAGAGTGTGAAGTCTCACCCACCAATATTCGGAGTGTCGGAGAGAGTACTGCTCCATCGATCCGCATCGAATTGCACAGACCCTAAACTGTGGCGCATTGCAGACGGATGCGCCACAGGTAGGCCTTCGATTTGGATCAAGCCCCAGACCCGCCCTAACTGTGGCGCACCGAGTACACTATGCGCCACAAGTAAGAGTCTTAACTGTGGCGCACCTGCTTCTTGTGCGCCACAGATATGTGTTCGATTTCGACAGGCCCAGCCCAACCTTAACTATGGCGCATCCAATATGCCGTGCGCCACAGATAAGTGTCTTAACTGTGGCGCAACAGAAACAGGTGCGCCACAGTTCCATACTTGTGGTGCACGGCATATCGGATGCGCCATAATTAAGGTTTACACATTAAGTTTTTTCTGGGTAGTGATATATGATGGCATAACCCTAGGTCGGCTGCAGTCCGACCCGAAAAAGAACTCGTACCGTACCGCTCTTTTACATCATAAGCAGGCCTTTATCAACATATATAAATTTAGATCACCAGAAAATAACAATATTGCTATTCTTACAAGTGACTACGAGACTGCTAGTAGTGTGGTAATGACTACATGACAGAACGGCGCGTTTTCTACAGCCATCTCCAAAATCAGATCGATCACCACGCACATTCTCCAAAATCAGCCTTTTCTTGCTGGACGTGTCCCTTGTATCTTTCTATCTACTACCATGTGGTTTGTAAAGTGTAAGAACCGAGGTTTCTTCTTGGAGCTTCATCCGCGATTTATTCTTCTTCTGCTCTGTGACGGGTGTGGTTTTCTTAATCTATTCGACGACTTTCTGTTCGGAACCAATAATATCAGGCCGATTCTATGGTGAACGGTAGCAGCGGCGCAGCGTTAACACAGTCTGGAAGTTGAAGATGAAGGACATCTTAATAATCTCGTTGTAATTTCATTTCTAAATGTTTTGTACTGTTCAATGTTTCTTGTAATGCTCTTTTTCACAAAAAATACTACTCCCGCCGTTTTTAAATATAACATGTTTTAGGTATTATATATATTGTCTAGATGCATAATAAAATAAATGAATATACACATTAAAACATATGTAGATATGTGTACGTGTGAATATGGATAAAGTCTTAAACATTTTACATTAAAAAACAGAGTAATTAAAAAACGAGGAAGTAATTTGAATGTTCAGAGTAAACAGCCGCATGCAGCTCCTCCCTTCCATGGTAGGGCGTAGGTGTCACCTGATGCTAGAAAACAAACCCTTATGTCCCCTTGTTCGATCTTGTACATTCTAGAAGAAGTTCGACAGAATCGCTGTCTTACATCTCCGTGAAGAAAGGAACATAACGGATTGAGTACCGGGAGTCCACGCGGGCAACTCCAGCCGTGCTCCTGGTCGCTTTTTCACGTCCTCGGATCGCCGAATTCCGTCATTTTCTTACCAGTCGTGCCCTCAGAAGTCAAAAAGCGCCGGATTGGACCGTTTTCCAATCCGACGAATCCAGGCCAAACCCGCCCGGTTGGAGCGATTGGGGGCTTCGGCGGAAAGAAAAGCACGAGTGGGCCACACCTGTCGGAGTATCGGCCACCTTTCCCCACTTCGTCCCCGCCTTCCCGCGCCACCTCGCCTCACCGCCATGTCGCCGCCGGCCGCACCCGTCCTCCCCCCGCCGCGCGCGCCTCAAACATGTAGAAAGACCATCATATCACCAGCCTTCGCCACCGGTACCTCCTCGCCATCCTTCGCCTTTGATTCGGCCGCAAGAGCTCCTCCACCGCTGCGACTCGCCCACCTCGCCCGCAAGGTGTTTGGCGTTTTGCATGCTCGGACAAGGACTCCGAAGATGAAGGGATGCTCGCCGAGATGCTTGAAGAAGAGGTTACCCCCGAGGTCGAGGACGAAGAGAATCAGATGGTCATCGCCGCTCTTGCAGTCGCAGCAGGCGTAGCCGCGGCGAGGCGGCTCGAAGCCAGGTCGCCGGAAGTCGAGGCCAAGACAGAGGATGGAGGCCTATTGCATGCTCTACGGCGACTAATTTGTCGTTGATCCAATCCATGGCGAGGAGACATTTCGGCGTCGCTTCAAGATGAAATGGAAGGTCTTCCTCGACATTGTTCATGACATTCGAGAGTTCGACTCCTACTTCAAGTGCAAGAGGGATTGCACTGGCACGGTTGGATTCACCTCTCTTCAGAAGTGCACAGTGACAATGAGGATGCTTGCATACGGTGCTCCCAGTGATGCCCAAGATGATTATCTGTGCATGTCGAGCCCACCGCCATTGAAACTCTGAACAAGTTCTGCAGGGCAGTGGTGGAGGTGTTCGGGTCGAAATACCTGCTAACACCAACTGCGGAAGACACTGCCCGAATCCTAGCCACCAATGCAGCAAGAGGATTTCCTGTGATGCTTGGAAGCATTGACTGCATGCATTGGTCATGGAAGAACTGCCCTTTCGAGTGGCAGGGGATGTACAAAGGCTACAAAGGAGCTTGCACTGTGATTCTTGAGGCAATTGCTACACATGACCTCTGGATTTCGCACTCTTTTTTGGCATGTCATGATCTCACAACGACATCAACATTCTACAGTGCTCCCCCGTCTTTGCCAAGATTGTTGAAGGGCACGCTCCCTCGATGGACTACGAGATCAATGGGCACCATTACACGAAGGGCTACTACTTGGCTGATGGCATCTCTCCAAGATGGTCAACATTTGTGAAGATCATCTCAAACCCTGTGCCTAGAAGTGCCAAATCTTGGTTTGCCAAGTGCTAGGAGGCTTGCAGGAAGGATGTCGAGCGGACATTTGGTGCGCTGCAGTCTCGATTTGCCGTTGTCCGGTACCCCGCTCTGACTTGGTCGAAGGCTCACATGTGCGAGGTGACGAACGGTTGTGTTATTTTACATAAAATGATCGTTAAAAGCGAGCAGGGTGAGCCGGTCATCAACACTGAACCGTACTACAGACAGGGTCCTCTTGCAGATGTTGATCACCAGGTGCCGACAACATGGGCAGAGTTTCTCGCTATGTGCCAGAAGATTCGAGACCCACATGTGCGCAACCAACTTCAGGATGATCTGGTGGCACATTTGTGGGCTCTGAAAGCCAATGCTTAGTTTGATTTTTTGTAATTTGTGTGTGAAAACATGAAAAACTATTTGTATGCTTTTGTTGCATGACTTTGTATGTGAAACTATCTATGTATTTGTTTTATTTGTTGAATTATGTGAAAAAAATCTATGAATATGTCAATGTTTGTGCAAATTTCATCCAAAATCGCCGGCTGGGGGCGACCGATCGCCGAACGGCTGGCAATCGCCCCCGACGCCGATTACGTCCGGCGCCGGGCTTGGGGGGCAAAAATTCACGCGGATCAGCGTCCTTGGGTGCGCAACGACTAGAGATGCCCTAAGAGCATATCTAACAGTGTCTCGTAAACACTCCAAACATATAAAATAACTGCTATTTTTTCGTCCCCGTAAAAATATGCGCAAATTAGTAACCATAAAAGTGGTCGATCCGAGAAACTTTTTAGAGGTAGCGCCAGAAATCGTCGTCTGACCCCCACTGGTAGGCCACGCGGGGTCGCCGGATGCCGCCGCCTCTGATCTCAAGAAGAGGAAGCGAGCGGGGACGCTAGGAGTTTTGTCGGCCGGCGCCGGTGCTCACGCCACGGCCTTCTACGTCCCGACACTCGTCGGTCAGCAGAAAATCCCCACCGCACAACGGAAGAAGTCGCCGCCGGGCGTTGTGAAGAAGCAGCAGCAGCACGCACGTTCCTCTTCAGGCTGCAGTGCCAGTGGCCGGAATTTCCGCTCCGCAAACTCTCGAGGATATGGCCCACAACGTGTTTGGTGAAATGCCCCCAAGGTATGAAACCGAATCGGTTCCCAACTCATTCGTGCAACTTCTAAACGAGACCGAGGTGTGCATCACCGAGCCACCTCTCGCGACGTGCTATTTGGATGAAGAGGAGGAGGATGGTGAAGATGAGGCAAAAGTAAGGAAGAGGAAGGCCGTGAACTACACCGAAATCCAGTACACCTGGTTCGAGCATGGTCGGAAGTGTCTTGATGCGGTCCATGGCATGGACCAATCGCGGAAGCGTTATTGGATTAAGATTGAAAACACATCCTTCCATGTCGTGCCTTGTGTTGCACACCCGGTGCCCGCTCCTATGATCCCTATCGATCATAGGAGTCCCGCGTGAGACAGAACGGTGTGGCTGCATGGTGATTGCGTATATAGTTTAAGGGGATCTATGCGAATCAACTATAAACTAAGTACCCCTACGGGAGTTCACCGTCCCCATAGTACGAAGCAAACTCAAGTTCGGCATGGGGGGAACCATGTCCAGGTCATGTCTGATTTCCGCCGACAACCTCTCCGACGGCGGCCTGACCGCGTCGTCCATTGTCGCACCGACAGCGGTGTCGGGCTCAAACGTCATCAAGATCGACGGCTACTCAACGGCCAATTCATCAAGTTCGAAACATTCAGCATCGGAGGTCATAGCTGGTGTGTACAGTATTACCCCGACGGTATAAACCCGGATAGCGCCGATTACATATCTATTTTTGTACGTCCCGGCCACAGAAACACCAATAAAGTCAGGGCACAATTCAGTATTAGTTTGCTTGACCAAGATAACCACTTGTTCAAAAAAAAAAGATAACCAACCAGTGCTATCGTACAGCAGATGCAGCAACCAGATACTCATCTTCTCCGACAAAGGAACTGTCTGGGGCTACCCTAAATTCATCGAAAGGAAAGCCTTGGAGCTGTGTGTCGGCCGGTGGAATTCGGCGGCCTCGGCATCATGAACCTGAAACTGCTAGGTTTTGCGCTACGCATGCGCTGGCTGTGGTTAAAGAAGAAACGGCAGGGGTGCTGGACTGACCTCAAGATGAACTTCGAGCCTGAGGTAAAGGCTATGTTCGATGCCTCAGTCACTTTCTCAGTTGGCGACGGTAGGACGACGCTCTTCTGGGATGATGCATGGTTGGATGGCCAATCCATCAGGATCTTAGCGCCTGCACTTGTCGCCGCTGTCGACGAGGGAATTAGGCAAGTGTGCACGGTGGAAGAAGCTGTCCTGCACCGGCGATGGATCCGCGACATCACGGGGCCCCTCACCGTGCCGGTTCTGGTGCAGTTTCTCGACCTCGTGGACAAGCTACAGAACGTGCAGCTAGCCCCGGAAACGCCGGATCGTCTAATCTGGAAGTGGACGGCGTCCTCGGATTACACAGCTAGCTCTGCCTACAAAGTGTTTCATGCTGGTCTCGTGCTCTTCCCCTGCGGCAAGACCATATGGAAAACCTGGGCACCTGGTAAATGCAAGATTCACATCTGGCTCGCTCTTCAGCGCCGTATCTGGACAGCGGATCGGATGCGGCGACATGGCATGAACTCGCACACCACCTGCCCCCTCTGCGACCAAGAGCCCGAGACAGCCGATCACCTAGCAGTTGGTTGCGTCTTCGCCCGTGAGGTTTGGCACAACATACTGCAACGCTGCAACCTGCTCACAGTCATGCCGGCCGCCACAGACACCCTCCTCGCATGGTGGCCCGAACAACGCCGCCGCGTGCCGAAGCAGCAGAGAAAGGGTTTTGACTCACTCGTCCTCCTCATGGTTTGGATCCTTTGGAAGGAGCAGAATAACCGAGTTTTTCAGCGAGTCTCGGAGACGGTCCCCGAAGTCTGTCGCAGACTCGCCGGTGAGATCGATCTCTGGAAATTGTCGGGAGCTGTAGGGCTGGGTGTCATTTGGAGTTAGCCTGTAAATTTCTTTTTCGGTGGGCGCTGTTTCTTCTCCCCTCGTTTGCACAGGCTGCCCGCCCTAGCAGCAGTGCCGAGGTCCTGTAACCGCATCTCTCTGATGCCGGAATCGCTGTAGCCCTGTTTTTCTCTCTCCTTCTATCTAAGACGACACGCGATGCTTTTGCGTGTTCGCAAAAAAAGCCTTGGAACAATCCCTTTGCCTAAAAGATGATGTTTTCACATCAAAAAGAAAGAAGATGATGTTTCATGATCCGATGCGATGTCACCGTGATGATGGAGATCTTCACCGAACCTATGCCCCCACCTTTGGTGGTGCCACCATCCGACATGCACCGGCATCTTGGCCAGCTACTATTGTCCGACGAGGCAGCCGGTGTTACTTCTGAGGTCGAGGCAGCCACATTCACTGCACACTGGTCGCTCATCGGTGTTCAAGGCGGAGCTCCTTGGTCCGATGAAGGAGAAGGCGGCATCACATGTACGGATTGTTGACATGGAGCCCAATGTGTTCAAGGCTTTTCTCCACTTCATCTACACCGACTTGCTACCTGAGCTGGCCGATGATGACAGGGCAGCAATGTGCCAGCATATGCTCGTAGCAGCGGACAGATATAACATGGAAAGGCTAAAGTGATTTGCGAGGAGAAGCTGTGCAACCACCTCTGCAAGAGAACGGCTGTGACTACTTTGACACTGGCTGAACAGCATGAAGGCATGCTTTAAGTTCCTCACTAATCCGGGCAACTTGAAGTCTGTAATGGCATCTGACGGCTACCAGCACCTGAGAAACAGCTGCCCCTCTGTTATAGAACAGCTGCTCACCAAGCTTGCTCCGTGAACTTCTTCCAGTTTGAAGGGAAAACCAGTAGATTTATTTAAATATCTCTTCTATTTCAATTCTTAAAAGTTACTATGCAATGTGTTGATTACATAAAGTCCAAGAACAAGGTTTGCTTATTGTCCAGATGTATTTAAGCGTGACCGTGTTGAAGATATAAGACAGAAGTTAACCCTGATATAAGAAAATTCAAAAACCTATGGTCTCTTATCCGTGCCTGCAGCTGCGGGTCTTACACTCGGTTGAAAACCAAACATTGCATGGATGCATTTGGTCCCAAAGCGTTTGCATTTGAGAATGTCAAGAATAACTCAATTCTCTACTTTGTCAATATAAAGCTTGGTGAAACCTGTTACCTTTTGGGCTTATTATAAGAGATGTAAAGTCTATCCTACACAAGACTTCAATTGTAAATTGACTTTGTTGGACAAATTGATCTGCACTAACTTCGTTATAATACTTTGCAGTCAACGAGTTCTAGAGTGACGTAAAAATGTGATATTGGCCTGAAGTCATCTACTGTTACAGGACTCTCTTAGTGCTACCAGTATGATCTCTCCTCTCGTGTTATCTTGAGCACGGTTAGCATGTCGTCAGAGATGCAAAGCCAATGAAACATGGTACATAAATAACATCTACTGGAAGAAAAAAGAAGTACCCCCAGAGCCATGGGATTTCACATGACTTATATATTAGCAAATACCATCAATTTACAGCCTTCCAGTGAGACTATAACCAGAAGATGAAAGCATGTTGCAACAGCACAGAGGCACAGACAAACTAAGAGGAAAAAGCTTCCCCTGCCGGCCATTTCAAAGAGAAAAAAGAATGTTTATATGCACCGTTCGAAGATATCGAGGATTCCAGAATCCCTAAATAGAGCATGTTGCTGATTCAATACTTACAGGGTCTATTTACACAGTATTGGCCGGGCTGGATACCTGTTTTTTCAGATTATCATACCAGATGTTAATCCAAGACAATGAGTCCAGCCCAAGGTCTACTTAAGTTGTCTCGTTGAACTCCATTTTCTGCAGAGCATCATGGTGAAGCAAAAGATCAGTTGTGATTCGGTACAAGGGAAACATACTATGAAATGATAGAAATGAAATAAATACTGATGACAGCAATACACATTCATCAGAAGTTTGGCAAAGCTAGATTACTGAACCACAAAAATTTGGTAACAAGCAATGCAGGCTTCCCATCTGATGACAAACTGTCCTGCCTAGTTTTTAAAATTTAAATAGTCTAGTATCAGAATTAGGTACACATTCTTCAGCCCCAAACAACATTCTCCATGTTATTTGTGTCTGATTCTGTCCAGTGTAGATGTGCAGTTCCCTTCGCAACAAAAATATGTATGCTAGTAAATAATTATGACATTACCAATCATCCTACACGAAGAGGCTTAATAGTCTTTGTATCATTATCTTAAGTATAAACCAGGCCTACAGTACGTTTTCTCTCACCCAACACAAATTAGGTTAAGAGGAAATCAACAAACTGAGTAGTCTCAGACTAACAGCTGCCATGTTTTCAGGTATTCCGATGCATGAGAAGATTAATAACCTATCTAACGACAAGGAATAAGCTCAAAGCTTTACTGTTAATGGCGATATGACATTTTCCACAATTAATGTCACATCAATACAGCTGCTTTCAGGCTCCAAGTGTGAAATCTGTAATCAGGGCAGTATAACCATATGGTCCTTTCAGTCTCAACTTACATGTTTGTGATGACTGGTGATATCTACACTACAATAATATCATATCATGCGTGAGAAAATAAAATAGGGTTACCAAAGGGGCATCCAAATGTCTCTGCACATGAGCATTATATGCGACTGCTGGAGTTGAAAGTAACAAACAAGTAAAAATGTTGCATTGCAATCAATTGCATAGTTAAATTAAGGCCTGCCCTATTTAAACACACAACATAGCGCTTAAGAGAAGTAAATTGCAAAGATGCTTCCTACAATGCCTACACTGTTCCAAAGTAAATTTGGACTAAAAAAGTCATAATAGAACAAAGTTCGCACCTAACTATACTGGTGCTAATTAATCAAGTGCTGCACTATTGAACAAAGCGCAAGGAACAAGAAATGCTGCATAAAAAATTATAGTATAACGTAACTGATGTCCTATACTATGGAAACATAAAAAAGGTGCACCCAAATTAAGTAAAATGCAAAAACTTGTCCTGCAATCCCAACACTGTTCCAAAGTAAATACGGGCTACTGATCTCATCATAGAACAAAGAGTAGAAGCACATGGAAATGGTATCAACCGATGATCACAGAGATAAAATGGTAAAACCAACTTACCTTTCCACAAACTGGGCATGCCTCACTTCTTTCCATCCACTCATAAATACAGCCAAGGTGGAAATGATGTGAGCACTGCATTATTATCCTAGGATTCTCCGAAGTATAATCTGCAAATTAGATAGATAAGGATCAGTCAGGTTATTTGATATGATAGTACACTTACCCGCATAGAACATAAATTTATGAGAGTTCTTGTGAATCTGTTCATCATCCATTGTGTTTACACAATGTAGCAATGCAACATGTATAAAACTTAAGAGTGTGTTACCCAAGAAATTAAATTAGTGCAACAGAAGTTGAACATGGAAAAAGTGAACTGATTTGGTATCATTTTTGGTCGTGTAATTAACATAACAAATGCTTGTTGTTTCATATATGTGCTACTTCCACTCTTGCTTAAGATTCTGAAACTAATGTCTTGTGCAAAATTTAGTGCAGACATCTTCCTAATAGGCTAGTGTACTAAAACTTGGTGAGCATTACCTTCAAGACATGTTGGGCAGACGTCTTCATCTTCAGCAGACGGAGAAAAGTAGGTGAAGTAATTTCCAGATTCCTTCCGGGACAGCTTATCTCCGTATGCGGAGCTGCCTCTTTTCATTTTTGTGTCGTAGTTTGTTTTACTCGGCTTGTCTACTGAACTCATTGTTTCCATTTCCTCGTCAAAATTTGCTCTGAGTGGTTCTGATTCCTCTGGTGAATGGCTTGAAGCATCATGCCTTGACGCAAACCAGTCGCGCAGAGGAGGGGAGAATCTAGGATCATCATATGGCAGCGGTCTTGGAGGTGAACGATATGTATCGAACGAACTTTCAGATGAATCAATAGGGGTGGCTTCTATAGCTTGAGAAACTGTGTGGACCGTTCCAACTCGGAATAAAACAGTGTACTATGAAAATGAGATAAAAAGATGTAGTTATATCCTACCTGTATAAGCACAATTTATGTTGAAGTACTCCTAAGTAATATATTACAAGAGAGATAAGAATACAAATTTCAGTGGGTAGGTGGAATAAAAACAATTTGTAGCATGGTTTTGGTGTGCTCACTTTAGAAGACTAGTTACAGTGCAGAACTATAGGTTAAGTATAAACAAGGCGACGGTAGTGTATTAGGTAGTTTCTTGTTGATCCCTTCTTTCTCGTCTTAGTACAGAGTATAATATATTGTCCAAGATTGGAGGTAATCCGACAGAAGAGAACATTGTAACCATCGAAATGTGTACCTATACAGATGCTAAATCATTTTGTCATCCACCAAGACACACCCCATCGGGTTTTGCTAGAGAAAACACAGAGATGTGTACTTGCACAAACGCTAAAATGACAAGCCTAGGACAATCAAGAAACAGGGGACGAGACTTACAGCATTGATGAGCTGCTGGGTAAAACACCTGAGACACATGCAGTTCCTGTACACACCGGGAGCCTGGTTACCATGGTGGTCGGAGTAATCGGCTTGCAAACACGAGCATAAAGCACCCATGACCCCCCAACCACGCCTTGCCTGAAAAGAGAGAACCAAGACGGGGCAGCCAACAGGCACCGACAGGGTACCGACTCCTGGCAGGTAGGAGCAAAACAAGTAGCCAAGACGGGTTTCTTGGCTAGTACGGCGGCGGGGCTCCTGGAAACGATACCTGCCAATGGAAGGAATTCACACCGTAGCATAGAAAATCAATCGTATCAGTGAAGAAACGTCGTCCAGCCCGATGATGGAACTGGACTCCCCTGAATTATCTTTCTTCAAGCGGGTACCATGAATAGCATTAGCTCGGGGTACCTTGGATAGGGTAGTCCTGCCGGTCGACTAATATCGGAGAAGAGATATCCGGCGGAATTGGATTGTCCACAGCGAGCCGACAAAAATCGGAGCAGGCTAGGGATTCCTTGCCGGCAAAGGAAGAAATCGCATCCGTCCGGCCGGCCGAGATGGTGGAGGGATCGGAAGAGGAGGAGGTCCTTGGCTTGGCTCGGAGGCTGGAGGAGGACGGGGGGTTTCGGCGAGGGGGATTGAGGGGGAGGGGAGAGAGACTTTTGTCGGACGGAATCGAAGAGAGGGAGAGAGGGGGAGGTCGGGGATGGCACGCGTCCCATGGCTAGAGATATATACCCATGGCAAACTTAGTAAAAAAGGTAAGTTTGTTTAGATTTTTTTTTGCATTGTTTGATGCGTGGATTTTTTTTATGTTTTCTAAAGTGAGGATACTATGTTTGTGTACTTTTTTTGGTTAGTTCATTTTTTTGTTTCAAACGTGTGAGGTGTAAGGGAAATGATATGTTGTTTGTGCTGAGCTGTATGTATGAGCGTTAACTGCAGGCACGTAGTTTTGTTGTTTAGGATACGTGTCTGACTGCATGCTTTGCATGTATGAGTGTTAGCTGCAGGCACATAGTTTTTTTGTTTAGGATACGTGTCTGAGTGCACGCTGTGCTAACCTTTATCCTTTATCTGGTGTTGTAGATAGGGATGCTGCTCTTGGTGCTATATAAGGCGGGCGGTAGTGTAAGGCAACAGTATACGAAAGAAGGACTCTCTATAGAGGCGGGATATCCAGTGTGATCATTTAGAAGTTTAGATGTCGAAGAATCGCCAGCTCTGGTCAGATTTGTTGGGATGCTTGAGGGATCGTCAGTTCTGATCGGGTTTGTCGGTATGCTCGAGGAAGGACGTCGATGAGCTGCTGCCCCCAGAGCATGATGTTTTTCAGTTTTGGTTAAAAGAAGGTGACGCGGATTTAGAGCAGACTGTTCGTGATGTTCTCTCATATTACTTTGTTTTCAGAAGTTTCTTTGATGTGAGGAAGGGTAGCAACGGTGTTTCTGTGTTTGCGATAGCACAGTGTGAAGAGCATGCTTCTCATCTTCATGGGAAAATCTTTTGTTTAGAAGGAGCAGGATGGTTATATAGTGCGAAGGTTCATCGCTCTTGGATGGACGATAAAGATCTAGCCGAAGACGACATGCCAGACATAGAGTTTGAGTATTAGATTTAGTTATGTAATAGTATGTCTGTATTCAAATAAAGGAGCTATGCTACGTATAGGTGCGTAGGTTGTCCGGTCAGGTTAAGTTTTTAGTCGGCAAGGTTGCTGTACTACTCAGATAAATATATGAACCATGAGTGATGTGGATGTCGTTGTAAGTTGTGATGAAGTGTTGTTACTACTTGGATAAATATGTGAGTGATGAGTGATAAGTTGTGATGAAGTGTTGTTACTACTTGGATAAATATGTGAGTGATGAGTGATGTGGATGCTGTTGTAAGCTGTAACGTGGTATTGTTTTAATTTTTAGCATTTGCAGGTATCTGTAAATTACGGTACAAAATGCAAACTGTATTTCGGAAAAATTAAAGGCGGTGGTGCACATATGTTTAAATAATTTAAATAATGTAGGTTCGAAAATTAGTGTATTTTGAAGAAGATCGCGTTAAAAAATTGCTTGATTCGCGATAATTTTTATGGACGGACCGTTTTGTGAATTTGAATTTACGGTAATTTGGAAAAAATGGTAACCTCTATGGTTAGTATGAAAGGGTATGGAATTGATTGAAATTATTGGTTTTGGTTGTACAAACGCAAGTGGATAGCCGCGCCCGTGTACGGAAAAAATTAAGGGCGGTGGTGCACATATGTTTAAATAAAGTAGGTTAAAAAATTAGTGTAATCCGAAGAGAATTGCGTTAAAAAATTGCTTAATTCGCGATAATTTTTGTGGATGGACTGGTTTGTGGATTCGAATTTGCGGTAATTTGAAAAAAAAATTGTAACCTCTATGGTTAGTATGAAAAGGTATGGAATTGATTATAATTATCAGTTTTGGTTGTACAAATGCATGTACATATGGGTTGGTTGTGAAGAAATATTTTTTTCTTCAAATTTTGCCATTTTTTTGTGTTATTTTAATTACACATCAAAATATACGACTCTTGTGAAACTTATTTGTTTGTGTAATTATTTTTTATGTTCTGTAAAAATACATGTCAATGTGTTGGTTGTAAAGAAGTTTTTCCCCCTTTTTTGTATATTTTTTCTATTCTTTTGAAATGCACACGGAAAGATACGAATCTTTTGAATTTCATTTTTTTTGTAGTAATACATTTTATGTTGTGTGAAAAGGCATGTAAATGTGTTAGTTGGAAAGAAATATTTTTTCTTCAAATTTTGGTATTTTGTTTGCATTTTTCTAATTTGGAAATCAAAAGATATGAATTGTTTTTTTTAAAAAAAATCCTGTTATTACAGGGACACTGACAGCGGGCCCCGCACGTCAGCCTCACCACGCTGACGTCAGTCCTCGACATCAGCGGGCGGCGGAACGGCCGGCGACGCCGAGGTCCCCACCGCGCGGATCCGCTAGAGAACGCGGAGGCGAGGCGGATGGGCGCCGGGCGGAGCCATATGGTCACCGGAGCAGCCGCCGGTAGCCGAAACCGCGGCGGCGCACCCGGAGGGCGGCGGCGGCGATTCCGGCCACCCCGGGACGCGTCCGGCGACCAGGAGGTGGAGGCCGAGGCGGCGTAGCTCCCTGCGACCTTCAATCTGGGCGGGGATGCGTCCAGCTGCGGCGGGCTCGCGGGCGAGGGAGAGAAGAGAGAGAGGGAGGGGGATTCTGCGATGCTATTTTGCAGAAAAGTCTGCGTACTTTTCCTTATTTGCACTTAGGTCCCTCGTTGTGTTAACATGTGGAGTGCTGGCTGATGGTTCAAATTGTGTAGATGCTTTTTTGCAAAATAGCCAGGGTGACCGGCGGGACGGGCTGTGACCGGATGGTTACCGGGCGACGTGGCACGCGCTGATTGGCTAAAAATAGCGATGAACAATACCGGGGTGGGTTTCGGGCGACGTGGTTCAATCTACACCGTCCGTCGAGCCGATCGGACGGCTAGAATAATGGGGGCGACGTGGACCAAGGAGATGGCGCGAATCTCAGTCTTTTATATATAGGGTAATGCTAATTTTGGAGAGAAACATAGTAGGATTGAAATATTGGCGGAACATGATTTTCTGAGTGTCGGTATAGGGTCGCTCTTTAGGGCCCTGTAGATTCAAATGAATATCATAGGATTATAAAGGATTACGTCATACTTAGAATTTTTCACACAGATTACATTGTACGACTACTATTTTGATGAAAATTTCTATCCACTCAAACTCTCATGTTACAGTTCATTTGTTTTCCTATGATCCAAACATTCGTTGTCGAAAATTTTGGTATGCTCTAAATTAGGTAGGATTTAACTAGACTTGACACTCAGATCATGCTTTTTTTCCTTATCATATTAATCCAAGAGGCACTTATTCAATAGGAGTTACTCCCTCTGTCCGAAAATAAGCACGGTAGTCGAAGATGTACCTTGTGGGGTGGGGTACGAGTAGACCAGACCAATGATAAAAAAACATAGATACGAGCATGATCTCCCTGTCTCAAAAGCAGGATTGTTCTGAGGTATTCAGCAAGGAGATCATATATACCTGCACTATTGCACTATGATTTTCATTGAAATAAGCATTTCCTTGATTTTTTTTACACCGGATATAGGATTTATCTAAATTTCAATATATGTATAGTTGTATACACTAAAACATGTCTACATATATCCGAATCTAAAAAAATTTAAGACATCTATTTCCGAACCGGAAGGAGATACTTGGGGAATAATAGAGATGTGGATCCACAATCCATGTGTTTTGCCTTTGAGTGGTCCCCTAACTATTTTAGCGAGTTCATCAAGTACAACATTTGATTGTCTATATATTCCCTCCGTCCTAAAATAACTGACTTAAATTTGTTCAAAAATGGATGTAGCTATACATGAAACGAAACATGTATAGATACATCCAATCTTTACAAATCTGAGACAATTATCTTGAGACGGAGGAAATACATAACTAAACTGAATTTATTCCTGTGCAAGGCGGTAACCACCACCTCTGAATTTCTCGGTGGGCTAGATCTCCTGCTGTGATAATGACCTCGTGATTACCTCCTCTCCTCGGGTACTCCCTTTTTCGTCCTTTATTTTCATCTCAGTACAGATCCTCCACCCCCAACCCTCATCTCTATCAGCCGCAAAAAAAGTTGAGTACGTAAAAAAATATAGTTGACCTCGATCAACCTTGAATAGGCTTGAATTTGGTTTCACAAAGTAATTGAAAAAACCTCTACAACTTGGGGTGAGTGTTGTTACATGTGTCCTAAGACGCTCTAAGATGAAGATATCTTTGTGTTAAATGGGAGTTGGTACTTGTACATCCGCCAGCGAACCGTGGTCCGCTGGCTCGCCCGACCGCTAGCTTCACCGATCGCTCGCTTTGCTTAGGCCCATCAAACACGCATGGTCCGGCCCAAACACTCAAGACGCCAACCCTACCTCTCCCTCCTCCATTCCCCCACCGCAGCCGTCTTCACCATCGCCATATACAACCGAGAGCTCGGCACCCCGCGCTGCGACCACGCACCCCCGCATGTGCTCATGCAGGCTTGGCGGGGCGGGGAACGCTACAAGCTCAACCAGTCCTGCGCCTTCTTGAGGACTCACTCCGCCGGCCTCGCCTCCCATCCCCGCGCCCGCTCGCCGTCGAGTGCCAAATCGGTTGGCGGCGACGGCAGCGATTGGTAGTTTGGCACACAACCTTGTCATCTCCGTGTACAATCATCTCCGTGTACAAAAGGTTCTCCTTCGGAGATTTCGTGGTCTGGATCCTCCTCACGAAGCACGTCCGCGCGCGATGAACGCGCGATCCTGATGTCTGTCTGCCTGTCCGTACAGGATGGAGGTGTCGTGTTGATATGGCGCACAGCGACGCCGCCGCGAAGGTCGTGGATGAGGACGACGTATCCTCGTACTGGTCCTCACGCGGCCACCATGTCGCATCCGCGCGGCCACCGTATCAGGCTGCTCGATGGCCCTGGCACCACAGACACAACCACCTGCGAGGCGCACTGCTGCTACGAGCCGGTGAAGCCAGAGGCCAACGGCGGCGAAGGGATCCACCAGAGGTTGGGTATTGCCGTTGGCATGAGCGATGCATTTGTGATGAAGGAGTAAGAGTATAGCTCGCCGAGGATAAGGATGAGGTAGCCATGGAGCAGTGAGCAAATTGTGGAAGACGTGTGTGTAGTTGTGTACGCCATCACCGTACCTTGGGCATGCTTGCCGCACTGCTGCTGCTGGCGCTGGCCTGCTGGGTCTCAACATGTCCTGGAGCGGCATCACCAAAGCCCTCACGCTCATCGTCCTTGAATTCAAGGATGCCCGGCTCTGCCTCGAGAAAGGTATCAGACCAAATATTTGGTTCATCTTCATGTGTCTATCAGTCTATATGTCTGGTTAAAGTTAAATTGAAATATGTGTGTAAACAATAAAATTTTGTTTCACGGCGTCCTACACCTGCATAGTTATCTATCAGTAGACGCTGAACCATTGCATTAGCTGTGATCATTTCATCCTCCACTGTTGGTTATGAATAAGAATGGTTTACCCCATCTTCTTTCTAGCTGGGCACAAACATCTTCCTCCCTTTGATTCATTGTCATTGACACGGTAAGGTTGAGGCGTTGATGCCTTGAATCCATCTCAGTGAGCTTCTGAAACTTATCATTTGCAGGAGGACCGTCCACTTTTTTTTCAGTTTTGTGCCAAAGAGATGCAAATATGGTGGAAACACATTGCGTTTATGTTGACATAAACTTTTGGGACTGTTCCAACCTCTATTATATTATACTGAATCTTTTTAATGTATGTGGTAACTTATCTAGCTGTCTTTTTGGTAGCCCATATGTTAGTCACATAAAAAAAGGTACTTCGGTCTGCTTCTGATAAATGATACCTAAGTATCTGTGTGACAGCCTGATATTGGTACTAGGCCATGCAGTGATATAAGTTAAACTTCCCCAACTGTCGCGTTGTATTCAGAGTGGTTGTATTGTTATTGAAGGTTTGAAAGTTTACATTTTATGTCTAGGATTATATTTTACTCATGCAAATTAATATCATTGTCATTTTTTATATCTAAGAACTGCAGTATGCACCGATGGTCGCATCATGTGTCGCCGCTTTCCCATGTCCTTGCCTCAGCAGCCGGCCTGGACTCTGATGCCTAAACAAGCCTTGGACTTCTGCTGGAGCTGTTCCATTGCAAGTGTTTCCTCCTCTGATTCTATTATTTTCTAGCTCCTTGTTCAGACTCTGTGCGCTAAAAATCTGGTACACGAGTACATAATGCCGTGCTCTTCTTTGTTGCTTTTTCCCTAATTTTGCTTGCCACAACATAAGAATATGTAGGGAGTATCATTAGATGGAATAAAGTGGTGTTAGAACACATTGACCGTTCTTAATATCATTACCTCGTCACTTCACATATTCAGAAAGGAGTATCAGTTTTTATACACTTTTCAGTTGTTAATATCAGATGCCTTGTGGAAGTTAGGAAGCTATCGCTTGAAGACAACCAAAGCACATGATAGGATAGCATACATGAGCTTAGAACAGTTCAGTCTCAGTTACTATTACATGCATGTACACGTATTTTTTCACTGCATCGCTTTGTTGGTCACATGAGTAATGCGACTTGACTAACCCAATACCCTCATAATTTTCTTTACTCTGTTCATTTAGTTAATCTAAACACATATGGATAGTACATATGCTCTGAGTTTAACAAAATTCATCGCTCAAATAGTGATCAAACATGATTACACATATATCTACCTATGTGCTAGATACTGTTTTATTTGTACATATTTTATACAAGTTGGCCATACAACTCTTTGTACATGAGCAGGGGTATGTTTTGTCTTCTGCGTGTGCAGCTGGTAAAATGAATGCATGAGAGATCCAAGATTCTTTTAATTACATATGAGAGAGGTGAGTGGTCTTATGAGATCTGCTATCCTGGGAAAATTTGAGAGGTTCGTGTAGAAGTTGTAAAGGTAAGATGCTTCAGAGTTGCTACCTTTAACAGGAGAGAAAAGTTGTGGACTCATTTACATTGTGAAAAAATAAACATTTATCTTTTAACCCTACAAAGTTATTAAAGTTCCAATTATGTATCTCCACGTTTCGACAATTTTCTACATTCAGTTCATTCAGTTTCAGAAGATATATGGATCTGGTGGATTGAGCACCAGTAAAGAGGATTTTGTGGGATTTAAATCCTACTATAAATAATCCAACATGTATTTATGGAGCCGAAAAACAGGATGACGATGTGTGGATTTGAGAGACAAGAGGTTGGAGTAACATAGTAGTACGACGGAACATGTAGAGAGGGGTAGATATATGATTTCCCAAACCTATTTCGATGATAAAAAATCTTTTAAAAAACCGTAGCAACGCACGGGCATTCAACTAGTGACAACTAGAGTGGGAGTGAATAGCATTCTTCAAGAAGATAACCAATATGTTGCGGAAACATGCAGGTTGAAGAAACAAATAGTCATAACGCATGGACCGATGGCATGTACACTAAAAAAGTATAGATGGATATGTAAATAAATGTTTTAATATACGAGAGAGAACGAATCACTATAATCTATAATTAATCAAGGGAAACATATGTACAACAAAATAAGAGTCGGAACGAAGACACCTAATATATTTTTCGGAGTTCGAGTTGTTGGCATCTACTCTAAGTCTTCTTTTGAGAGGCTATGTACACACGCACCCAGGTTCATCAACATCACCGAGTATAACCCAACAGAACCAATCAAATGATCTTGAACCAATCCTTCTCCTCTGTTTGGCCAAGCTTCACCCACTTGTCGTGATCCCTAATGGCGGGTCTTGCTAGGTGATCGCCAAACCTTGGCTCGGCAAATTTACATCTTAGATGATGGATGGCCACCATGGCACTCCACACCATGGACAGTTGACACCTAACTGTTTAGCATATGCCAAATCTTCAAGAGTATCAAGGATCTTTCTTGATAGATATGTTATTGTATGCTCGATCATTCTACCGCCCCAGCCGCTCGGCACCGGCTCCTCCAAACACCGCCTCCGACCACCGCCTCCCCAGCTGCTCAGCCATGTCTCCTCCGACCGCACCGGCTCAGCTCCTCGAACCATCACCGAGCAGATCACCTGACCGCTAACGACAACCTCCGCTGACGATGTCTACCTTCCAGCGACCGGGTATAGGCTTAGCCCGTCCAAATAAAGATTCTAAATTTGATAGTGAACGATATTGTTTGTGGTCTAGTATGATGCTTTGTTTGTACATCACGAATTTGTGGACTAATTGGAGTAGCGACCGTGGTTTGTTTGTGTATTTGGACTAGTGACCTTGCCTCTTTTTACTTCCTGAAAATGTCTCCTGTTAGTAAGACGATGGCTTGGTAGATGCTTTTAAAGTTTCCTCTTGGTCTATAAAATTGATGGATAATAAGCATATTTTTTTATGCCGTTGCTCACCGTGTATTTTGGCATATACTGAATTATACTGTGACACTATTTTTTTAATTACCAGCTACCCTTTTATATTATTTATATTTTATTTCTATCTCATTTTATAGTAGAGAAAAGTATATGCAATATACCATCGTTTTATTATGTGCACAATCAAATTTAGAGGCGTTACAGACATATCACTACTCAACAAAGCAAGTAAGGCAAAACTGCATAAGCATAAAAAAAGTCTCACAAGCAGTTTAAGAGTTTTTCCCCATCACGGTTTCTCCCCAGCGGAATCTATAAGCCGGCTTATGCATAAGCATAAGCCCAAAATAAGTTAGCCTAAGGCCTCCATGGCCAAGACCACCCTTCTCAAGGGTAGGAAACCACTTATTGCTCCTCTCTGTGAGCAAACACCACACAAAGGGAAGGAGGAGAATAAGAAGAAGACAGAGCCCACACAACCAAAGAAGGACAACATTGCGAGTGGCAGTGCCACAAGGGGCAAGCACACTCGTAATGACTTTGCGGGAGATGCTGATAATCCCCAAGAGTATGGAATCACTGTAGCACAATTCGATAAGTATTTGATTATCGAACCCACGAGGAGCTGAAGGTAAACATTCTATTCTCTAAAGCCTTATAACTCTTATATGGCCTTTTATGCAAAGCAACTAATTTAAATATGGAAATTTTTACTAGTAACTAGGAAATAGAAAATTACTAAAAAGTTAAAACTACAAGTAAACTAGTGTAAACAAGTTAGATAAGTTTAAATGATGGAAGGTTTCTAAAGCAAGTTTCTAAAGAAGGTTTCTCAAGCAAGTCTTAGGTTTCTTAAAGCAAGTCTCTTAAGCAAATTTCTCTAAGGGAGTAATTGTTCTATTAATTATTATTTTATTTGTTTGGCTGTCACAATTAGTGAAGCACATGTTTAGTCTTTATTGTCTCTTTCATGTAGGAGCGACAAATAGGTGCAACCAATTAAATGCCAAATTAGACAACTCTTGATGGGTCCTAAGACCACGTACATGAGCAAGCAACAAAGGAATCATTAAGACATAAATGTCCCATCATAGCCTTAAGTTCTAGGGTCCCCAATATGTATTCCCCCTCATAGCAATGATCAAATCTCGGACACCGGTTTCTTGTCCTCTGTCATGTCCTTCACCGATCATTACTATAGTCTATAAGGTGACCAACTTACATGCATTAACCAACATATGCATGCACTTATATATTGTACATCAATACAATCATTAAAGATAACAATACTTGTAATACGTGCACTTATATATTATACATCAAGACAATCATAAAAGATAACAATACTTGTATGCAACCAATCAACGAATTATTTCATTTTTGTCATTAACAAATCACTACTCAAACATAGACATAGACAAGGAGACACAATAAATAATGAAAAAAATATTCCATCATACATCATGTTTGCTAAGATATTACAGTGGAGAGATGCTGTAGATGTTGATTATGAACACGCCGGAGGGGGTGGTGCCCTCCGGAGACGATTCCGGCGGTGTTTCCCCCCTCCGACCTTCTTAGGAAGCAGCCTTCTGACTCTTTGTTTATGTGTTTTCGATCCCCGCCTCCGTGTGTGTCGAGGATCGCTGAAAAGGGGTATATGTGTTAGCACAGCCATGCCGTGGCGGTGGCGACTGGCGTGAGTGCGCCAGGTCACAGTCCGTGTTCGTGGCGGGTGCATGCGTGTGTGCGCGGGTGTGTGCGTGTGTATATGTTAGGTCGTAGCGAGGTGTGCGGAGGACCGAGTCCTGCAGCTGGCCGGCCGCGTCGTTCGCGTTCGTGCGCGTCGCGTGCGTGAGTTGGAGCGTGCAGGTAGTGGCGTCATGGGTGCGTGGGTCGTGTAAGTACGCAACGTGGGTGCGGGTAGGAGCACGAGCTCCGCCATATATACCCACCCCTCTGTAATCGTTTGATCAACCGGGTTAGAGCTCGAGGAAGAAGAAGCCGTCAGTGCGGCTAGGTGTTCGTGCGCCTGAAAAGTTCAGTTTCGTCAGTAAGTTCAGTTTTGTCAGTGCGATTCTGAACTTCATCTCCTCCCTCCCGTTCGAGCGACAAAGTTCAGTTTTGTCAGTGCAATTCTGAACTTCATCTCCTCCCTCCCGTTCGAGCGACAAAGAGAAGAGAGAGTGAGCAGCGGCGAGCCAGTGCTCCCGCTTATAATATGTAGTAAGTTTTAGGTCAAAACAAGTCGGTTGACGAAAAAATAGACATAGACAGTGGAGAGCGCTCGACGTGCAAAAGAGCACAACTGGCGCGGCCCAGGGGAGGGACCGCGCCAACCCTTCTTTTTTTAGTTGGTTGGGCTGCTAGTCTCCATTTTAGATGGCTCAGGTTTCATCAGACCCGACGATTGATAATGATAAATACTCTAATTTCTAGCTAATCGAATGGCATAACGCCTACCTCTTGCAAGCACACTATCGCAGTTACTTGCATTGTAGAATCGATTATGACAGCAAGCAAGCACAAGTACACCATCAGCTCACATCTAAAGATGGCAATCGAGTTATGTTTAATCGGGTCGAGCTATATACCAGACAAAAGCCCAAACCCAACAATCAAGCCGAGGTCTTACATCAGACACGTGCTTTAGCCCGATAGGTAACCCAGCCCAATCAGGCACACCCATCAGACGTCTCAGCGCAAAATACATTTAAATTAACTTAGAGTATTTATTTTTTTTCTTGCCCAAAATTCCGGAGCATAGGCTATCTGACCTGAGCCTGGGATACAGGGACTCCATTGCTGAACACTGGAAAAAGAACAAGTATGATAGAGAGTTGTCATGCAAAATATGCAAAATGTTAAAATCTGTGACTTACAATCACGTTTCGGAAGAGCGCGAAAAGAACATGACAGAAAGTCAGCAATACAATCATTTCGATGGTTGTATCCTAACCAGATTTGAGTAAGGTGTAAACAAAGGCGACAGCGCATGGCACACAGGAGCAGCATTGCATGCTCCTGGAGAGTTATATACAGGAAGGCACGTCATGCCAAGTTACGACTCTTGCGCAAAACAACTCAGGCCAGTCCTAGATCTCAGCAGTGGGAGACTATGTAGGTTGTGGAGTTTCATCAAGGCGGAACATGTTGATCTCTTGCTGCTTGAAGTATCTCCGGTCTTCCTCATCGACAAGGACCAGGTTGAGGTAGTACTTGACACTGAATTTGTTGTTTATGTTGCGGTAAGTTGGTGTAAGCTCGTATGGCGTCAAGAATAGCCTTACCGGAATAGATTCACCTGTAATAAACGTTTCAGTAACCTCAGTAACCAGTAAGGGGAACCTCTTATTTAAAACTCCCTCCATCCCATAATATAAGATGTTATTACAACCAATATAGGCAATAACATCTTACATTGTGAGACAGAGTGAGTAATAAATATGAGTTCATTATAGGCACCTCAATGTACACTAGTAGGAACCTCTTTATGTACGTCACCACTTAAGGCCTCGTTTGGTAAGAGTGTATTAGATAGTCTTTGGGTGTATTTTCCCAAGGGGTTTGGGTGAAAACACCTTTATCACCCGAAACACCTTGTCACACCGCAATCCTCTTCCTGATCAATACTCTCCATTGCTTCATCCGTTTGGAAGGCAGGAATAATTCCAACTCTCACTTTCCCCACCTTCTTGTTTATCCACGGATCAATGAAAAAGGAAGCACATGAAGCGCACAGTGGCCTTTCTGCTTTTTATTAGTACGATTAGATCCATAAGATCCATTGCTCCTTCAATTGTGGCGCCATGGCCTGGCCAGCGAGCTCAGGCTGGCTCAATTTCGCCCGCCATGGCCGCAACCCTCAGTTATCTTCACCAAACATGGCATGATTTTTCGGGCGGATGGTGTCTGTTGTGGCCGCGACCATCGTCGAGGTGGGGGACTGGGAGTGATCGTCGGGGAGCTCGCACGCGGAACACAGTCCAGTCCTTATTGTCGTGGAGCCGGGCAGTGTGAGCGGCAGCGCGGGCAAAGAGGACACACAGAGCGGCGAGGCTGGGGTGTGAGAGTCCGGGAGAACGCCGGCGAGCCGCCGGCAGCGGAAGCATATGACGGGCAAAGAGGACACACAGAGCGGCGAGGCTGGGGTGTGAGAGTCCAGGAGAACGCCGGCGAGCCGCCGGCAGCGGAAGCATATGACGGGCAAAGAGGACACACAGAGCGGCGAGGCTGGGGTGTGAGAGTCCGGGAGAACGCCGGCGAGCCGCCGGCAGCGGAAGCATATGAAAGGAATCAGGGGACAGAGAAGAAACGGCAGCGACGTTCGTCCAGCGACGACAACTGAAAAACGCGAGGGGGCCCAGGTGTCTCGAATCCACTTCTACCCGACGTGGTTTCTGGGGTTTGCTGGGTTTCAGCTCAACCAAAACCGGGCCACCAAACAGTCCGAGAGTGTTTCTGAGGGTATTTTTCTGGGCTGGGAAAAGACACAAAAAAACACCTCAAAACCGGCCTGCCAAACAAGGCCTAAATGATTTGGACTAACCAAGTGGTCAGCAGGTAGTTTTGACTTTTGACTGGGCACTTAGCAATACTGGAAATAGTAGAAAAAATGTGTTATATACCTCTAACTGGGGCACCATCCATCAGCTCAAATTTTGCAAGTGTCTCAGTCTCAACATATGTATTGGGACCTGATCCGGTTGATTCCCGACGACGAATCTCAAGCTCCATGTTTTTTATCTTTATCCTGACTAGAAGAAAGTAAATCTTTCCAACAATCACATCCTTGAGATGGTACCTGGATAAGGTAATGATACACAAGCAAGATCCTCAGTACTCTGAGCATGCAAAATGGGGTGACAGACAGAAGATATTACAACACTGCCATATAGTACTGAACTTACTTGCTTTTGCTGTACTCAAACTCAATATGCAAGCAATCTTCAATTCCAACTTCCATCTAAAAAGCAATGATCAATTTCAACAATCACAGACAAAGGTCTGGTACATGTAGGTGTAACTCCAGCATAAATGCATAATGAGCAACAAAAGTTATGCAAGAAGCCAACAAGGATGTCAAGAAGTGGCTACCATTGCCACTATTAGATGATGCAGTGAAAACACAAGTAAAGCTTTTAGTAGATAATTTTTTTATCAAATGCGGAACATGAACATCAGAATCTGGGGCGGACCTAGGACAAGCACTGACATAAAGGCTCCCCTGTGGGTTGCACTTGCACAGGCCCTCGCCAGCACCGTCTATATCGTTCCCGTAAGTAGTCTAGTACCGCACTACCGCTACAAAAGTACTCTTAGATAACAAACGATATATGGAGCATAAATAATTAAACTCCATGAGTATGCAAGTTTAGTCCATGAGGTGGCTTCTTAAAATTGCTAGTGTTACGGTTTACTGTATTTGCTCTACAAAGACAGATTGACTTGACAAATGGGTTGATCAAGTTTACCACCTTGAACCAAATATCACAAGATATATTCTAGTTTATTAATGTATCCTAGACAATATATGCATACCTACCTGGATAAAAGAACAATGTATAAGGAGGTAACTGAACTGTGTGGAAATCCAGACTAGTACTAGCAGCTAGGGTTTGCACTGAAAAATCTCCAAGCCAGTAATTTGGATTACAAGACAGGTGATAAAATATACACAACCGGAAAATCTCCAAGCCTGCACTGACTCAGGGATCTTCAGCGTCCGTGAGAAGACAGGAATCGAACATGTAACCTCTTTGTGCCTTGTGCTAGCTTGCTACGACCGGGGCATGGCAACTGGCCTTGAGACTTCTATTTGTTTGGAAGCAGGCCAGAAATGTGGGACTGGGGGTCTCTGGGGACTTCTCTACTGCAAACACAGATTTTTTTTGCGGCAACGTTACATGGGTGCACCCAACATTCTCATGACCACATACATGTCCTGGGTGATGTCCTCTGTACCCAGAGAACCTTCTCTCAATACTAAGGTAACCCTGGTCCTAGGTAATGTTCTCTATCTGAGCTGACCATATTGGAGCATATGTTGGCCTCTAATTTGAAAGCAGACATAGAGAGTGTAGCTGACGATAACAAAATTCTGAAATTCTCGAGATAAAAAATACCTGAAATGTGTCCCTGACCATTAGATCATTTGGTGTATTTTGTTTCCTGTGTTAACTACAGAACATGTCCCAGCCTATGTTTAACTAGTTGTTGTATTTCTTCTCTATTTATGTGTGCTGCTAGATCCGTGCAAGACTTATCTTGACAAGCCTTGCTACATAACTGAAGGACTTGTCCTAACTCCTAACAAACCTATGTTATTTTGGATGTTCCTAATGTGCTCTCGTGTTCGAACTTTTATTTCAATTCTGTACAAAATTAGTCCTCTAAATGTTCTCCAAATAGAGTCTGTTATATTACATAACGGTGGCCAATTTAAGATAAAATCCTCATATTAGGCCGAGGGTATTTCTATTAAGAAGTTTTAGATTTGTCCTAGATGGAAACTAGTCCTTTCCTTGACAGAGTAGGACTTATACTTACCTATCTGATCTGCGTTGTTGTGCTATCCTACCAACGCTATGACTTTCTTGCCTCAGCTTGGGTACTATCAAAAGTTGGCATCCACATTGATCTTCAGAACATTACCGTCAATATTTTTTCACTTACATCATCTAGATGTACTGCCCGAGAAACATTATGTCCAGGTTAGGACAGATGGAAACCAATCCCACTTATCAGTTTCTTACCGTAGTAGGACATGTCCTTAACTCAGTTGAGTTCTGAGGCTCTCTTATGAAGGGATACATCTAGTTCAAATGTCCTCATGAGAACATGTCCTGGGTGGATGCTTTCGATGACAAGAGAACCTTGTCTTAATTGATACATCTATTTCAAATAAATGTCTCTACACAACAGCACACTGCAGTTAGCTCTGTTGTAGTGGCCTGGCCTGCGCACTGTTGGAATAATCCTGTGCATTCTAGAAATATCTACCATGTACTAGTAGTCTTTGACTACAGTGACTTAGTAGCTAAGCCAGTAGCTAGTAGTAGTCTCTAGAATACACATGAGCTGTAATCTGGTAGAAGACACTAGAAGCTAGTAGTAGTCTCTAGAATACACATGAGCTGTAATCTGGTAGAAGACACTAGAAGCTAGTAGTAGATATTTTCCTACCTAGGTCGGTTGTAAAGTCCTATAAATAGGACATGCACCCAAAGGGGTGGAGTAGCGTGAACCAGAGATGTAGTCTCCGTCGGGACCGTGGTGTGTGCCCGATCGGCCGGCAGGAGAGCTCTCTGGCTAGTACTGCGTGTGTACCTTCATGTACGTGTTTGAGTGAGCTGAAGAGGAATAGAGTAGGGCGTATGTGCGCCCATGGCGGCGTTCGTGCGCCTGCCGGGGAAAATTTTGTGTCTCCACCTCCATTGCTTGTTAGTGCGAGTGAGAAAGAAAGAAGAGAGAGGTGCAGCCAAGGTGCTGTGCCAACACGCACTGAGCAGTTAGCGCCAGCAATTAATGGCCCAGGAAAAAAAGTAGCTTGAGTGTTGGAAGCTTGATTTTCTTTGTAGAAAAGTAGCAGTCACTAGGTTGACAGTTCTTAGTTTTGTTATTACCAGTGTCTCGTCTTGTATACATTGTTGAAAGTTCCTGTTGACCCAAAGAAGAAGTTTGCTCCGAAGAGAGAAACAACACTCTCGTGAACTGGTAAACGAGATTTTAATGAACAAATGCAGGATATCTTTGGCGGTTCAGGATGTCATGTTCAGGGTTCTGGGCACCGAGAGTAGGTTCTCTTATTACTGACGACATCCACCCAGAACTTGTATGAGGTCATCAGAAAGTTTTGGCGAGTAAGTTCGGTAGTGAGAGAGGAGGATATGTTCGGCATGATTACCTAAGTAGTTATAAGAGAAGGCTCTCTGGTCATCGAAGACATCCAGCCAGGACATGTACGGGGACATCAGAATGTTCCAGGGAGATATTCTGCAGTGGGCAGCGAAGGAGGATATGTTCAGGGTTACCTTAGCATTGAGAGAAGGTTTTCTGGGTACAGTGGACATGTATGTGGACATAACCCAGGACTCAACATCACATGGGTGCACTCAAATCAGAATGGATAGTTCCTCCTATTTGCACACTACTAAAATAATTTCCCACTTGTTTGATACAGTGCTACCTGCCAGTACTTTGTTTCAAGAAGATCAATTCCATCTTAAACTCCAGTGATCACTATGACTCCAAGATTGATGTTGAACTGGTGCTATAATAATTTTCAGTATTTCACCATGTGAGCCCTTTCCTCTCTTTCAGCGATTAATACTACTAGTATTATTTTTAGAAGTTCTAAATGGCACATCATAATAATTTGAACAGGCAACACCATATTACTGTGAATTGGTAAGGCCAAAACCGCAATTGATATTTAAAAGTATCACTTAGTCCAACAAACCTTACAAACATAATTACAATCATAATCTTTTAGAACAACACATCCAGTTATTAGGACTAACCCTTGATATATGTCAAAAAAAGGACTAACCTTGATACTGTTGTTGATTGAAGGAAGAGGAGAATAGTTTCTTACCTGAAAACAAAAGAAACATAACTAAAATAATCCACAGAACACACGAAGTACTACAAACTGAAATGCATTTCTTTGGGAACACTGAAGAATACGCAGGAAAAGCAAAGAATAAATTTAATTATGTACAGATCATGTGAAATTCTCATTTTCAATTTTCCTATGACAACCATGGTTAGATAATTAGAATATGATGGTCCAAGTTGATCTACAATTTAAGCTGACGGACACACATGGAAGATCAATAGGACGAAGTTTAGACTTACACAGAAATCCCGACTTTCGACAATATTGCCAACATAGTTTCTACCAATCGTAACTTTCAGGATGTACCTGCGAGCATAAGATAATAACGAGTATGCAGTTCAGTCTTCATAGATAGTGTTAATCTAGTTTTCGATGCTGCGCAGCATGCAAGCTGTTCTTGCTATGAACTGTGCAACGCATAATGCAAGGTTGTTGATAGTTCTTTCTTACCTCAGTCTGACATTTGTTCCATTATATGACTCATATGGCATTTCAACAGTAGAAAACTCAAATGGATATGTCTTTCGTTCATATATTTCACCAGGTACATCTAACTCACGCACTGCATACAAATAAAACAGCACTTCAGATGATGAAATGGTTTTACATGTAAACAATAAGCTAACTTAAATAAATGGCGGTAAGCTATAATTCATCTGAGGATTAATTGAATACTCATTGGTCACTCATTTATGGTATGATATGCGGATTACATATAAAAATGTAACACTACTCCTAATAACACCGTTGCGGAAGTTACTCTGATAGTGCGCCTTCTGAAGAAAATTTGTAAAGCGTGTGGGTATCTCAGCAAAAAGGTTATTGGCCAATGGATCATGCAGTATGTTCAAGTGAGAACCTACCCAATGAAGTGAAGTCGTAGAAGTTGCCTCTGTCGAAATACAACTCTGCAATAAAAAAAGTATCACAGAAAACAATGTCAATACTCAATACTTAGCAAGAACTAAAGTATTCAAGGAGATTAGTAGTTGATCAGTGCTCAGGAGTTTTTTTTTTTGCAGTTTCTCTCCAGCAATGAAATCCTATACTTTGACATGCCAATGAAATTTACAGATAAAATTCGCAGCTCTTAGAAATAAACAGTACGAAGTATGCTAATTTGCAAGGAGAGTAATGTGGTACTACAGCATCCTATAGATAAATTACAATCGGCGCTCTGGCACTTATGTTCGTAAGTCACAACTAATCACAGCAAGGAAGCATTGGAGGAAGTAGCATAGCCTGTACCTATCTGACCAAGCAGCTCAATCTTAACACCCATGTGCTCAATCCTTTTACCCGGAACAGGTGCTATCGACACCTGCAAACCATTTAATCCATGTCAAGAATCGATCTCACACACTAGAAGAAACACAGGAGGCAAGGAAAAACACTGGCACTACCGCTCCGGCTATCGTCTCCAGGCTCTGGAACGTCGGCACCATCGCGGTCTTCCCATTATCCTTCCTGACCGGTACCTGCAAGGAAGAATCACAACGCCAGGAATGAGTCCTGGAACCGAACGACCCCCTTATAACGGGACGCAACACGAAGAGCGTGCAGCTGAAGGGACCGTCGCACCTGCTTCCGGTTCTTCTCGTCGGAGAAGGTGACGAAGATGTCGCAGGGAGGCTTGAAGGCGCCGATGATATAATTCTGGACCGAAACAGAGGGAATAAGAGTGGGATCTAGTGCGATCTCAGGTGGATGCGATGCCAATTCGGAGGGGAACGAATAGCGAGGTGGTCAAGATTAGACGTGATCGCGGTTGTTACCATGGTGGCGTCGGAGCAGAAAACAAGGTGGACGCGGGGCCGACGCGGAGGAGGTGGCCGAGGAAGGTCGTCGTCGCCGGAGGGGGGAGATCGCCGGCGTCTCGGACGGGCGGGCTTGTTGGAGCTGTCCGTCAACTGTCGGGTCGGGTTCAGGTGAGAGACAGCTTGATGGGCTGGCTTCTGCTGGTTGCTACTGCACTGGATATGGGTTATGGGACACTGTGATTACCGATGGTAAGGGTCACCCGCAAATCCGATGATACCCGTATTAAATGGGGCGGGTTTGGAGAAGAAAAAACCCGACAACCTACATAGTGGCTATAGACCCGCCTGTCATTGTAATAGAGGAAGTGAGAAACCCTAACTTTCCCACGAGCCACGATGGCCAAGTCGTTTCTTTTCCTCCCGCCTCCCGATGCTGCCCGCTCCCCTGCCTGCCCGCTCCTCTGCAACATCGCCTCTGCCGCACCTTCTCCTGCGTCGCGGCCGCTCGCCTGCTCCTATGCCGCCTCTCTGCGTCGTCGCCGCTCGCCCGCTTCTCTGCCACCTCCTTGAGCCGCCGCCACATCTTCTCCTGCGTCGCCGCACCTTCTCCGGCGCCTGCCCGCCGCACGGCCGTACATGGGACGATGTATTCTCGGCCTCGGCCCTCGGTGGCGCTACTCAAGGTGCACCCAAATCTAGTGGAGCTGGGCAAGACGCGGTCGCGCGCGGTGGAGATGGGGCGAGGCGCGACTTGACTTGGACGCGGAGCTCCCATACATGCTGAAGCTCACGGGGTCGTCGGCAAGAGCAGATGCCAAATCGAGATCCTCGTTGATCCCAAAAGGAGGCGGACGACCACACCGGCGTGTCCTAGATTGTGAGGAAGGGGACGAGCTCAAATCGAGCTCCTTGTTGATCCCAGATCTCGCTGAGGCGGGTACCGGCCGGGTCTCGCAAACCCGGCGGGTCGCGGGTATGGTGGGGTTCTAGACCCGCCGGCGGGTATGGGGTGGTGAGAGGGTCGGGTACAGGTATGGGTATGGGGGCCAAACCCGCCCCCAAACCCGGCGGGTGCCATCCGGAACTATGATGCGTTCTGGACCGTCAATCTTGTGTGCCGGAAAGAATCACAGCCGTCCATTAGATCTACAAAGAGAAACCACATCGGCCCAAGGAACTGACAAGGTGACCCAGTCGAATGTCTGTTTTTTTTCTAGCAAATCATTTTGTGACATTGTTTGTCCACTTTGTGTTACTTTCGTTGCTTGTACAAAAATTATCTTCAATTTGCATTACATCTAGATCCATGGCCACTCCATTATTCTCGGCATGACATTTCCTCTAAGTTTATAAAGATTATTACATCTTGATCTTGAGAACATTCCACATAATGAAATAACCAAGAAAACACATAAGGTTTCCTACGAGTTCATCGTCAAAATTGCTCTTTCTTTGAGCTATCTCTTACTCTTTCTTAAAATAAGCAACACTGGTCTTTGAGCTCACAGGTTTTAGACAGAAGACAAGATGTGCTCGACTTTAAAATAATAAAGCCACAAGGCAGAGTAACACAACGGGAAAAGAGCTTAGAGTTATTACAGGCCGAAAAGACATGTGATGCACACGCCAAAGTGCTAAGAACTAAAAGATTCAAACTTGTCAGCACAAGCGCTGACGCAGCTGCAGGAGTTCCTAAGATGAAGAAGTCCCTTGATGCAGAGACGGCATCCAGCGGATGCGCGGCTCCTTCCTTGAGAAGAGGTTTCCATAGTAAGAGAATTTTGTACATGCAATTAGCGGGTTGTTTTGGGAACATGGCTTTGACGGAGTACTTGTTACGAACCAACCATAAACACCAACAAATTGTAGCAAAAAGCACACGC
Organism: Poa annua; assembly: GCA_026929855.1. Lineage (NCBI taxonomy): Eukaryota > Viridiplantae > Streptophyta > Magnoliopsida > Poales > Poaceae > Poa > Poa annua. The sequence goes on from CM049434.1 coordinate 64,046,563, forward strand.
AAGACCTGCCGTTTGTCACCCTTAAACCCTGCAAGAATGACCACCAGATCATCAAACTTTATTGGGTCCTAGGGAACCTGCAACTCTTTCCTAAACCCTGCCCAAAAAAAATTCGCAAGCACACAGCAGAAGAAGATGTGGGAGGCGTCCACCGGATCCCCACACAAGGCACACTACCCATTGGAGGGTCCGGGTCGCAAAGCAATCTGGTCATTCGAGGTTAGACGCCCACGAGCCAGTTGCCACAAAAAGATACGAATCTTGAGCGGCACCTTGGCCTTCCAAATGTCAGCAGCATTCTGGATTGGGGCATCTGAATAAAGCTTCCTATACAACGAGTTGGTGGAAAACCGGACCGACGCTTACTGCACCCAGAACACCCCATCCCTCTCATCAGAGGGCTCCGAATCCTCGATTTCCGCACGCTGAGCCTGCCAGTAACTCAACTCAATGGGGGCCAAAGCATCGTCTAAAACGAAGACTCCAGCTCACCCCACTATGAGCCTGCGCAAGCGAGTCTGGCTTAGTGGAGATGGCGAACAGGCTTGGGAACGGTCACACAAGGGACGCTCCCCTATCCAGTGATCCGTCCAAAAACGTATTAAATTCCCATTCCCCACTGAGAAATGGGCTCCCAGTTTAAACACATCTTTCACTTTGTGTATCACATGTTAGAATTGGGAACCACCGGCTGCATTAGAGCCAAAAATATCCACTGCCCCTGGGTACTTGGCCCTCTGAAGTCTGGCCCACCTACTTTCTTGATCCTCCTCCGAGAATAATCTCCAGATCCATTTGACCATAAGGGCCTTATTTAGCAATTTGGTGTTGGAAACTACAAGACCACCCTGGTCTTTTGGTTTACATATGTCCTGCCAACTAACCATGTGATACTTCCTCTTGTTGCCTTTGCCTTCCCAAAAGATACGGCCTATGTGCATGTCAAAACCCTTATGTGTGTCACTCGGTAGCAATAACAAGCCCATGTGTGTGGATGGGCATGTTGGATAGGCACGCGTCTACCAGGGTTAGACATGTCGTTGACGACATAAATCTCCCCTGCCAAGAATCTGTTCAAAAACCGGCCTTAGCCACCAATGGTTCCAGATCGGCCATAGTTAACTTACGATCCGCAATCATAAAACCTAGATAAGTGAAGGGAAAAGCCCCCTCCTTGCAGTTCAGGAGGTCTGCTAGTCTGGTATGTTCCTGTGCAGAGCAACCCATCACAATGACCTCACTTTTGTGAAAAATGATCTTCATACCAGACAACAGCTCGAAACAGATCAACAAAAAATTGAGATGTGCAATCCCACTCTGGGAGTTTTCGATTAAGATGATTGTATCTTCTACGTACTACCGATGAGTGACTGATGCTCACGGGTGTGAGGAGTTGGAAAACCCCAAGAGGAAGGTGTGATGAGCGTAGTAGCAAGTTTCCCTCAGTTATGAAACCAAGGTTATCGAACCAGTAGGAGATGAAGAACACAACGAAGGTCTCCCTGGCGCCAGAAAAGTGCTTGCGCGTGGTTGACGAGGGAGGTGGAATCTGCACAACACAATCAAGAAACTTTGCTCCAACTCAACAGTGAGGTTGTCAATCTCACCGGCTTGCTGTAACAAGGATTAAACGTATGGTGTGGAAGATGATGTTTGCAGAGAATGAAAGAAAGCAGTTTGCAGTTGGTTGTATTATCAGTTTAAAGAAAAGGACCGGGGAACACAGTTCACTAGTGGTGTCTCTCCATAAATAATAATAATAGCATACATGTGGGTAAACAAATTACAGCTGGGCGATTGACAGAATAAAGAGCTGCATAATGATGCATATACTAATGTCATGATGTCTAGTGTGAGATTCATTTGGGCATTACAACAATATACATAGACCGTTCCAACCGCATCTATGACTAATAATCCACCTTCCGGTTAGCGTCCGCACCCCTTTCAGTATTAAGTTGCAAGCAACAGATTATTGCATTAGGCAAAGTGTATAATGTAAGTAATACAATTATCCTTAGACAAAGTACTACTGTTTTATCCCTAGTAGCAACAGTACATCTACAATCTTAGAGCTTGCTGTCACTACCCCAGATTAAATAGAGACATGAACCCACTATCGAGCATAAATACCCCCTCTTGGAGTCACAAGAATCTACTTGGCCAGAGCATCTACTAGCAACGGAGAGCATGCAAGATCATAAACAACACACAACATGATATATTATGAAGCAAATGACATAGTATTCAATATCCATCGGATCCCAGCAAACACAACATGTAGCATTACATAAAGATGATCTTGATCATGATAGGCAGCTCACAAGGTCTAAACATGATGTCACAATAGGAGAAGACAACCATCTAGCTACTGCTATGGACCCGTAGTCCAAGGATGAACTACGCACGCATCAGTCCGGAGGCGGGCATGGTGATGTAGAGCCCTCCGGTGATGATTCCCCTCTCCGGCAGGGTGCCGAGAAGAGCTTCTGAACCCTCCCGAACTAGGGTTGACGACGGCGGCGGCTCCGTAATGTTTCGTGGAAAAGTGTTTGGCTCTTAGGTCTTGTATTGTCGGGGGCTTTAAATAGGCGAAAGGGCGAAGGCGGTGGAGGGCCGAGGCTCCCTCCTCAGGCGCTGGCGCGGCCAGAAGTGGGGCCGCGCCGACACCTCATCTGGGGGCCTCGTGGCCCCTCTCCGTTAGCTCTCCGGTGTTCTGGAACCTCCCGTGAAAAATAGGGACTTTGGTATTAATTTCGTCCAATTCCGAGAATATTTCCTTAAGTGGTTTTGTGAAACCAAAAACAGCAGAAAACAGGGAACTGGCACTGTGGCATCTTGTTAATAGGTTAGTCCCAGAAAATGCATAAAACAATGCAAAGTGTGTATAAAACATGTAGCAATTGGTATAATATAAGCATGGAACATAAGAAATTATAGATACGTTTGAGACGTATCAGTGACACCCTCGGGCACAAGGTGCAACACCACACCTTTAATATGACCAACAATACTTGCCCGGTAAAGCATCAAATCAAGGGCATCAACCATAAAATTGAACAGACTGGGTGAGTGCGGATCCCCTTGCCTCACCCCCCCTCCCCCCCCCCCCCCCCCGATTCCTGAAATATGTCCCAAACTTACCATTCACAGAAATTGCTGTTTGACCACCCTTAACCAATTGCATGATCTTCTGAACCATTGGCCGCAGGTGGTGAAGAACTACAACCTCGAGGTGGATGACTGCATCGTCTTCAAGCTGACTGCCAGAAGCTTGAAGATGCACGGCTAGTTCTGAGCACGACATCCATCTGCATCGTCTTCATGCTGTCTACAAGATCATGACATCCATCTGCAGAGTCTAGGCATGCCCTGAGCATGGCTAGTCCCATCGCGCTCGTAGTGTTGATCAGGGGCAAGTGATGCCCCTTAGTTGCATTTTGATCAGGGGGATGTAGTAATGCCCCTGTTAGGGTCAATCAGGGGCATGGGATGCCCCTGCTAATTGTACTAACCATGCTGCTTTGCTACTTGTGTTGATCAGGATGGTTTCGTCCCCTGCTAATGCCCTAATCCTGCTAATAATCTAAGCATAGTACTCTTGCATGATCTGATTGTTTGTTGTTCTTAAGCCTTGCATGTGCATTGGTTAGGAGGTGGTAAGATCACTGATGACTCCCAAGTGCAGGAGATCAATTGTAGTACCTTTCGATTAGAAAAGGTTGTCGAACCCACGAGGAGCTGAAGGTATTGGTTAGCAAGAATGATAAATAAAACAATGAAAGATGCAATTGTTTTTGAGATTTTGTTGTATGGTTGCAAAGATAATAAAAATGCTGATAAGTAAATAGTAACAGTTGAAAGCTCTCAAAGAGAGAAAAGCCCAATCCTCTATGTAGCAAGAGGACAAGCTCAAGTGATGTGTGTCTTATATGTGGAAACCGTTCCCGAGGACGGCATAGATATTGCTAGGCATAGAGATTTATTAAACAACACATTGAATATCTTGTCAAGTTTTAATCTTCTTTTGGACGGAGCCATAATTTAGGTAAAGCTAAATAAATAAACTAAACCCTCTTATGATGGGTCTTGTGGCCAAATAAATGACTGCACAAGAGTTATTAAGACATAAAGTCCCACCATAGCATTACACTCTAAGGTCCCCGATATTAATACCCCATAATAATAACTTCATGAATCGGTCTCAGGTTTACTTGTCCTCCCAAGTCTCCCTCACTCTATTATACTACAATGTTCTCCTATGAGCCCATATAGGTGAAGTGTTATGCAGTCGATGTTCGCACAACACCATCATAGAATCACATAAAAAGATAAACACTAGACAAAATACCAACACATGTTATATATAAATCATTGCCAATTCATCCTATGCCCTCAGGAACATACGGGAACTACTCACAACGTGCAAACATGATCATATTCAGTGGCATAAGTGATACAACACAATATGAAAATATAACTTCACCTCCAAATAATGACAAGTACTCAATCACAAACATGAATAGGAGCACAAAACAAGTATCTAGGTTATAGCAACTCTCAAACTACGAGGTGAACGGAGTGGATCACGGAGATGATGATGGAGATGGTGCTGGTCTTGGTGATGGTAATGATGGAGAGGCCTCCTCCCACGCCAAGGAGGACAGTTGATGACGGTGACGATGATTTCCCCCTTCTCCGGAGATCCGGAGCAGCAGGATCTGACCCCCTTCGGAGGGAATCTGGAGTTTCGCGGCCGCCGCGGCCTCGGATGGTCTTGGGAAAATTAGGGCGTCCATTTTCGGGCGAGATGGAGGTCGTGATAAAAAGCCCCGAGCGTGGAAGTGCCCGAGGCGCCAGATGGTGGGCCCCACGCTGCCAAGGAATCTGGCCGCGTGGGCCACCCCCTTTTGGCCCTTGTGGCTTTTCCTTCTTCGATCTTTCGCCCACTGTTGTTCTCGTGATGAAAAACCAACTGTGCAATTTTCCTTTTTCTATTTGGGTCCCTGTAGCTCCTGAAACAATAAAAACAAGAAAAAGGAGGTTTTCTGCCTCCCATATATTAAATACCAAAAATAGGGACTTTGTATGAAAGTCCCATAAATAATCTAAAACATGTAAAAACATTGATATTGATATAATAATGCCAATAACATTCTAATATGATAATATGAGTTATTGATGCACACGATGGTGTTGTTGGGAAACCCCAAGAGAAAGGTATGATGAGTGCAGCAGGAAGTTTCCCTCAGTTATGAAACCAAGGTTATCGAACCAGTAGGAGATGAAGACGCTTCTGAAGGTGTCAACGGCACCAGGAAAGAGCTGTTGCAGGGATGTCCTGACGGTTGACTTGGAACCTGCACCCAACACAACCAAGATACTTTGCCCCAACTTAACAGTGAGGTTGTCAATCTCACCGGCTTGCTGAAAACAAAGGGTTAGACGTATAGTGTGGAAAATGATGTTTGTTTGCGGAGAATAAAAAAGAACAGTGTTTGTAGTAGGTTGTATTATCAATGTAAAAGAATGGACCGGGGTCCATAGTTCACTGGTGGTGTCTCTCCATAATAAATAATAGCATACATGTGGGTAAAAAATTACAGCTGGGCAATTGACAAACTAAAGAACTGCATAATGATGCATATACTTGTCATGGTGTCTAGTATGAGATTCATTTGGGCATTACAACAAGATTCATAGACCGTTCCAACCGCATCTATGACTAACTAGTAAAATGCCCGTGCGTTTCAACGGGCAGAAAAAAAATAAACATATTATGTTTGAACTAAACTTAGATTTTGATTCTAACGTGTTGCCACGGGTAGAAGGTTGGTCCATGTATGTTGTGGCGAGCACCGAAGTTCCTCTTCGGTTTTTTCCTCTTTATTGATAACTATGAGATTTACGATCATGTTGGAAGTCATGAACACATAAATATGATTTCAATATTGTTGCTACTATTCTTGATCTTGGATCATGGAAGACTTGGGCTCCCAGCATCCATTGGATGCATTGATATTAGTCTTGGTAAGGCTATTATTTTATCGTATGATTTCTCCTTGAAAAATTATTGTCAACCAACTTTCCCGGTAAATTTACTTGATCAAGTTGTAAAAATTTGACTAATCTTAGCATGTCCACGATGCCATTTACCATGGGAAGTATGCCTGAATTGTTGACCACACTTTTTCGATAAATTGTTGACCATATTTAAGTGAGCTAGATCCCAAAATTGTCGTAAACATCTCCTGCTTAAGCGTTATGATATCAAACAGGTGTAAATAATTTTCTTCTATATATAAATTTTTACAGATAGGAGGTCACAAATGCATAGACAAAAAAATTCTGTAGGAAAAGAAACAAGTTAATTCAAAGCGGCTCAGTTACAGCCAACAAATAACTTAGCAAAGTAGCAGAGGTAATTTAACCAATTATTCAGCTATACTATAGCTTCTTCTACTTTTATGTGCATCCAATGGGAAGTGAAATCTGATGTCCACGCACGCTTCTATTCTCGTAGACAGTGTTGGGCCTCCAAGAGCAGAGGTTTGTAGAACAGCAGCAAGTTTCCCTTAAGTGAATCACCCAAGGTTTATCGAACTCAGGGAGGTAGAGGTCAAGGATATCCCTCTCAAGCAACCCTGCAATTAAGATACAAGAAGTCTCTTGTGTCCCCAACACACCCAATACACTTGTCAGATGTATAGGTGCACTAGTTCGGCGAAGAGATAGTGAAATACAAGTAATATGGATGATTATAAGTAGTAATTGCAATCTCTAATAAAAATGGCAGCAAGCAAACATGTAGCAGAACTTGTTGTAAACGGTGTTTTAATGCTTAGAAACAAGGCCTAGGGATCATACTTTCACTAGTGGACATTCTCAACAATGACTTCAAAGCTGAATAATAAATACTACTGTCAAACACTCTCATGTGGGATGATAAACATCATTCACTGTGTAGGGCTACAAGAACACCCTCAAAGTCAGAGTAAATTAACACCACAACGTCATAAAGGAATCACACACGGTGCACATACTGTCACCTTTACAACCATGAATAACCCCGGAGTTCATACTAAAATAACCTCTAGAGTGCATAATAGATAAAGAGTAGCATCACATATTCAATTAGATTACAAAGCTCATGATCACATAAAGATCACACCATGGGAGAGAGAGATAAACCACATAGCTACCGGTAGAGCCCGCAGCCCCGGGGGAGAACTACTTACTCCTCATCGTAGGAGTCAGCAACGGCGATGGAGATGGCGGTGGAGTTGATGGAGATGACTCCGAGGGCAATTCCCCGTCCCGGCAGGGTGCCGGAACAGAGACTTCTGTCCCCCGAAACTTGTCTTCGATGGCGGCGGGGCAGCGGAACTCTTCTCGGGAAAAGGTCTATTCTTTTAGTGTTTGCATCTCGGGGACATTATATGGGCGAAAGGGCGAAGGCGGTGGAGCCCCGAGGGCCCCACCTCAGGTCCTGGCGCGGCCAGGAAGGCTGCCGCGCCACCCCTTGAGGTGGGCGCCTCGGTGCCCGTCTCCTTTTCCCCCTCGGACTTCTGGAACGTGTCTGGAATTCTAAGGTCTTCGGTATAAAAATTGTCCAATTCCGAGAATATTTCCTTAAGTGGATTTCTGAAACCAAAAACAGCGGAAAACAGGGAACTTGCACTGTGGCATCTTGTTAATAAGTTAGTTCCAGAAAATGCATAAAACAATACAAAATGTGTATAAAACATGTAGGCAATTGGTATAATATAAGCATGGAACATAAGAAATTATAGATACGTTTGAGACGTATCAAGCATCCCTAAGCTTAGTTCTACTCGTCCTCGAGTAGGTAAAACGATAACAAATAATTTCTGAAGTGACATGCTTTCACACAATCTTCATCATATAATATTGTAAGGCTCATGTTATGAATGAAGTGACTCAAGGCAATGGTCTATAGTTTGCTAACAAATAAACAAGGAGTAAACAACTACATCATATAAGTAAAAACTTTTAATGGATAGTACTTTCAAACAAGCATCAAAAAGATTTGCATAAGAGTTAACTCATAAAGCAATATTTTCTAAGTAAAAGAGCATTGAAGCAACACAAATGAAGATATAAGTTTCAGCATTGGCTTTCAACTTTGAACATGTATATCATATAGATAGTTGTCAACACAAAGGAATATAACAAGTGCAATAAATAAGCATATAAGAGTTGTTGCACACAATTGACACAAGTGTTTGCCACGGGGATAGAAAGAGGTAGGTAAACTGACTCAACATAAAGTAAAAGATAGGCCCTTCGTAGAGGGAAGCAGGGATACAAGCATGTGCTAGAGCTTCTTGGTTTTATAGGTTTTTGAAATCATATAGAGAGCATAAAAGTAAGTTTTTGAGTGGTGTTTGTCGTTGTCAACGAATGATAGTGAATGAAAACTATATTTACCATGTTATCTAGAATTTCAAGAGCGGCTCCCATTGAAGGACGTTATTTCTACCCAAGGGTAGATCATCCCTCTTCTCTTTTGTTTACACATGCACACTTTTAAAAATTGGTTTGGCACTCCTCCCCACCATTGCTTACACAATCCATGGCTAACCGAATCCTCGGGTGCCTTCCAATCTATCTCAAACCTTGGAGGAGTGCCCATTTTTGAATATCATAACACTTTGGAACTCTCTTTTTGATAACTCATTGAAAACCATTTGAAGAGAATTGAACAATTAAACTTGGGACTGGGCACCCCATTTGCCGGCTCATTTGAAAGTCTATCTAACAAATTAAACATTAAGTAACCCACATACTTCCTCATGAGCTAATAAACAGTGACACAAATAAGGTATAATAATTTTGAATAAAGATAGCACATGAAGTATTTACTTGGAATGGCATAAAATACCATGTAGTAGGTAGGTATGGTGGACACAAATGACATGGGTTTTGTTTCAAGGTTTTGGATGCACGAGAAGCATTCCCTCTCAGTACAAGGCTTTGGCTAGCAAGGTTATTTGAAGCAAACACAAGTATAAACTATGACAACAAGACGTATATAAAAACATATTGCAAGCATTATAAAACTCTACATTGTCTTCCTTGTTGCTCAAACACTTTTACTAGAAAATATCTAGACCTTAGAGATACCAAACATGCAAACCAAATTTCAACAAGTTTTACGGTAGTTCTTCACTAATGGGTTTCAACTACATGATGTAAAAGCTTAAACATGATCTACTTGAGAGCTCAAAACAATTGCCAAGCATCACAAAAAATTCAAGACAATGATCTACAAGCATATGTATGTCTTTTCATTATACCATCTACCACATTTAGCATTTTCTGTTTCTAACCAAACACCAATCAACTTATTCAAACATAAACTCTCCAAGTATTTAACAATGAGACAAGAGAGTATAACATAAGAGAACTAACAGCTCTAAACAAGAGATGCATGAAAAACAAGAGCTGAAAGTATTGCAGTAGCTATAGAAGAATACTCAACAAATATAAGTGAAGAATAGGAGTATTCAAATGAAAAAGCGGAGCGTGTCTCTCTCCCACAAAGGAATGCTAGGATCCATTTTATTCAGAGAACAAAAATAACAAAAGCAAAAATAAAAACAAACAGACGCTCCAAGTAAAGCACATGAGATGTGGCGGAATTAAAATATAGTTTCACTAGAGATAACCTGATAAGTTGTTGATGAAGAAGGGGATGCCTTGGGCATCCCCAAGCTTTGACGCTTGAGTCTTTTTGAAGTATGCTTGGGTGACCCACGGGGGCATCCCCAAGCTTAGGCTCTTTCATCTTCTTGATCACATCATATCATCCTCTCTCTTGATCCTTGAAAACTTCCTCCACACCAAACTCAAAGTAAACTTCATTAGAGGGTTAGTGCATAATCAAAAATTCTCATATTCTGTATGGATACAATCATTATCATGGTACTGGACATTAGCTACAGCCACTGGAATTTTATGGAACAAAAAGATCCATTCAAAAACAGCAAAAGAACCAATGCAAAATAAATGACAGAATCTGTCAAAAACAGAACAGTCCGTAAAGATGAATTTTTTCGAGGCACTTAACTTGCTCAAATCAGAAAACTCAAAACTAATGAAAGTTGCATACATATCTGAAGATCACGCACAGAAAATCCCAGGTCATTTTGATTTTTCTGTGAATTCTAACGAATTAAACGGTGGACAGCAGAAAATCTGTTCCTGTGCAGAAATCCAAATCTAGCATCAACTTCCTACTAGAGGCTTTACTTGACACAACAATGCGTTAAAATAAAGATAAAAAGGAGTTGCTACAGAAGTAAGCAAGCTCCTTGACTCAAATAAAAGAAAAATAACAGAAATAAAAAGTGGCTTATCTCCCATAAGCGCTTTTCTTTAAAGCCTTTTAGCTAGGCAAGGAGATTTTTATGATGCTCTCATAAAGATGAGAGTTGAAAAACGAAAGAGAGCATCAAGAGGCAAATATCAAACACATTTAAGTCTAACCCACTTCCTATGCAAAGGGATCTTGTAGTAGGATAAATTATTGAAACATAAAGCAACTATCATAAAAAGATGAAACAAATGCAACTTCAAAACTTCCAACATAAAGAGAGGTGTTTTAGTAACTTGAAAACTTTTACAACCATATTTTCCTCCCTCATAATAACTTTCAGTAGCATCATTGATAAAATCCACAATATAACCATCACACGAAACATTCTTATCATGATCCATATGCATAAAAGTATCATTATTTCCCTCATACGAAAAGTTCTTCTCATTAATAACAAGGGGAGCAGGATCATCATAAAGAACTTGAACATGATAGACAAGTTGTGCATTAAAAGGGTTGGTTTGAGTAATTCCCCTATAACTATGACAAGTTTCAAGAGGATGATTGTAATTATAACCTATGTCATAGTATTCTTTATAATTATCAAAGACTGGAGGCATAGTATCATCATAAGCAATAGAATAGTTATCTTCCAAAGTGTGTTTATTTGTAAACATATCATCATTTTTACTAGAAGGAGAGGCATCAAATATATAATCATTAGTAGCAAAAGGATTTTCAAACACCTCATCCATAAGCTCAGAGCTTTCTATATCATCATGGGAAGAAACATGGATAGTACTAATAGTATAGCAATTATTAACATCATCATTTTCAGAATTAGTGTCCCAGAGATCTTCAATATCAAAAGAAGTTTGCTTTTCCCAATCATGATCACTAATATAAATAACAGGCATAGGTTCATCATCAAGTTCAGAATCATCAAATTCAGAATTATAAGTATCAATTGTAACAGGAGCAACAAGTTTGGGAGAAGATACCGTTTCCTCTCTCCTTTTACTCCTCTTCTTCTTCTTCCTCTTTCCCTTTTTCTTCTTATTTTCCTCTTTTGGAGGGAGACGCTTGAAAGGAAGCTTCTCCACATAACTTGGTTTAGTATTAGAGACAATGGAAGAAACTTGGGGGACTTCCTCTCTTTCATTAATAAGCTCAAAACACACATTAGTCCTGTCATACTTTGGTAAAGTCTCATCCTTTATAATATTTTGTATGTAAGTGTTAGCATGGCAATTATTAACACAATAGAGATAACATCCATGTAACAAATCATTCATATCAACATCACGCATATTTAACAAAGAAGTTTTTCTTGATAACTCTTCACACCCCAAAAATAATGTAAGTTCATCATGTTGATTAGGAGTGATCATGCTATCACAAAAGTCTCCTGCAATATCTTTATTAGAACCTGAGCATTGAAATTCGAAATGACCCTCTTCATAGCAAAGTTCACAAATAAAAGGATAGGTGGCACAAATTGTTTTACCAAGATCTCTTAGAACCTTATACCAACCTCTAGTATTTTCATTCCTATGATGGATACAATATTCTTCTTCAATTTGATTAATTCCACAAGGTCTATGTATTCCACAAAAATTAACATGCTTATAAGAAATAGTATTTTCAGGAGTTTGAGCATGTCTATTGCAATCATTAACAACAATTTCATTTTCCATGCAAGTGTATTTGAAAGGTTCATGATACACGTCCCAATTTTCTTTAGGAACATTAATATGAGAAGCAAAGGTTCTAGAACAATCAACAATAATATGAGAATCAAGACCATATTTAGCACTAAGCTCTTGAAAACCAGCAGTTTCAACGAAAGACTTAATGCAATCATATTCATAGTTTATACCTGATTCTTTACCTTTGTCATTCTCCCAATCTTCAGCATTGTTTCAAATTGTTTCAAGAAGATCCCATCTAGCTTCAACCTTCTTACTTGTGAAAGAGCCCTCTGAACAGGAATCTAGATAATCCTTGCAATGTCCTGAAAGTCTTGCATAAAAATTATTAACAATTATTTTATCAGGAAGCTCATGGTTAGGACATTTGAGTATTAATGTTTTCAGCCTTCCCCAGGCTTGAGCAATGCTTTCTCCTTCATGAGGCCAGAAATTATATATAGAATTCCGATCCTTGTGAATCTCACTTGGAGGATAAAATTTAGAATAAAAGAGAGATACAATTTCCTCCCATCCAAGAGAGTGCCTATTCTTCAACAATTTATACCAATGCGCAGCTCTTCCACCAAGTGACACAGAAAATAATTTCTTCTTAACTTTGTCCATTGAAATACCTGCACACTTGAACAACTCGCATAATTCATGTAAGAATAGCAAATGATCACCAGGATGGACAGTTACATCCCCTACATAGCGGTTATCCATAACACGATCAATAATTTTCATAGGTATTTTAAATGGCACTATTTCTTCAGGTGGCTTTAGAATATCACAAGCATCGTTAGAATTATCACATATTGGAGGCAAAACATTATCAAGGCAAAATAATTCCTCCAAAGCTGAGGAGCAAAAATGATTATTTTTACGTAAACTAGCTTCTCCAAGCTTAGGCTTTTCCACAACCTTAGAAATAATGGTGTCCAAAGAATTTATACTAATAATACTAGTACCACTATTATGCAAACTAACTTCCATAGGTTTTTTAATTTTCTCTTCAAAAGTATCATGTCCTAATGCAATATAAATTTCATAGAGATCTCTAATTTTTTTGTTGTTTTCCATTTAGCCTACCTAGTGAAAATAAAAACAAGAAACAAAAAGTAATAACTGATGGATCTAAAGGAAATACCTTCCAACGCTTACCTCCCCGGCAATGGCGCCAGAAAATAGCTTGATGTCCACGCACGCTTCTATTCTCGTAGACAGTGTTGGGCCTCCAAGAGCAGAGGTTTGTAGAACAGCAGCAAGTTTCCCTTAAGTGAATCACCCAAGGTTTATCAAACTCAGGGAGGTAGAGGTCAAGGATATCCCTCTCAAGCAACCCTGCAATTAAGATACAAGAAGTCTCTTGTGTCCCCAACACACCCAATACACTTGTCAGATGTATAGGTGCACTAGTTCGGCGAAGAGATAGTGAAATACAAGTAATATGGATGATTATAAGTAGTAATTGCAATCTCTAATAAAAATGGCAGCAAGCAAACATGTAGCAGAACTTGTTGTAAACGGTGTTTTAATGCTTAGAAACAAGGCCTAGGGATCATACTTTCACTAGTGGACATTCTCAACAATGACTTCAAAGCTGAATAATAAATACTACTCTCAAACACTCTCATGTGGGATGATAAACACCATTCACTGTGTAGGGCTACAAGAGCACCCTCAAAGTCAGAGTAAACTAACACCACAACGTCATAAAGGAATCACACACGGTGCACATACTGTCACCTTTACAACCATGAATAACCCCGGAGTTCATATTAAAGTAACCTCTATAGTGCATAATAGATAAAGAGTAGCATCACATATTCAATTAGATTACAAAGCTCATGATCACATAAAGATCACACCATGGGAGAGAGAGATAAACCACATAGCTACCGGTAGAGCCCGCAGCCCCGGGGGAGAACTACTCACTCCTCATCGTAGGAGTCAGCAACGGCGATGGAGATGGCGGTGGAGTTGATGGAGATGACTCCGGGGGCAATTCCCCGTCCCGGCAGGGTGCCGGAACAGAGACTTCTGTCCCCCGAAACTTGTCTTCGATGGTGGCGGCGCAGCGGAACTCTTCTCGGGAAAAGGTCTATTCTTTTAGGGTTTGCATCTCGGGGACATTATATGGGCGAAAGGGCGAAGGCGGTGGAGCCTCGAGGGCCCCACCTCAGGTCCTGGCGCGGCCAGGAAGGCTGCCGCGCCACCCCTTGAGGTGGGCACCTCGGTGCCCGTCTCTTTTTCCCCCTCGGACTTCTGGAACGTGTCTGGAATTCTAAGGTCTTCGGTATAAAAATTGTCCAATTCCGAGAATATTTCCTTAAGTGGATTTCTGAAACCAAAAACAGCAGAAAACAGGGAACTGGCACTGTGGCATCTTGTTAATAGGTTAGTTCCAGAAAATGCATAAAACAATACAAAATGTGTATAAAACATGTAGGCAATTGGTATAATATAAGCATGGAACATAAGAAATTATAGATACGTCAACACCCAAACATAAGCTCTGATTAGCTCCTACTCCTAATATGTCATGAACTCAAATATAAATGCAAGTGTAACTCTTAATTACAAAATCAAATAAGTATCAAGACCGTATAAATCTTATACACCTCAGCTAATACGGCCATATAAATGAAAAAGAAGCGTTTCCTGATCCTATATTCGCACCATAAGTCTCAATATCAATATTGAGATCACATCACTGACCAGACCGAAGACCTGGCTGATCTGCGTTGCAGAGTTGATACGTCCAAAACGTATCCACTTTCCCGAACACTTTTGCTATTGTTTAACCTCTAATTTGTGTGTTTTGAATGCAACTAACACGGACTAACGCTGTTTTCAGCAGAATTGCCCTGGTGTCTTATTTTTGTGCAGAAATTAAACTTTATGGAAAAATCCCAGAAATTATGCGAAAGTCCCTATTTTTCCCGAAGACCCACGGAGCCAGAAGACCAGACGCGGGGGGGCACCGAGCCCACCTCACAGGGTGCTGGCGCGGCAGGCCCCTGGCCGCGCCAGCACCTCATGAGGTCGACTCGACCACCCCCTCGCGGCCCCCTCTCGGATATAAACTCCCTCAGACCTAAAAACGTGGGGGTTTTCATCACTTTTCCCAGAAACAGCTCCGTGCGCCGCCGCCACCTCGAAACTCAATTCGGGGACCAGAAGTCTCTGTTCCGGCACTCCGCCGGGACGGGGAATCGAAGGGGATCATCGCCATCGTCATCACCAACGCCTCTCCATCAACCATCATCGTTTCCCCCATCCATGTGTGAGTAATTCCCCGCTGTAGGCTTGAGGGGATGGTAGGAATTGGATGAGATCGTTCATGTAATAGTTGTAATATCATTAGGGCATGGTGCCTAGTATCCGTTATCGGTGTTTTACGTCATTGTTGCAACTTGTTATGCTTAATGCTTGACACTAGGGCCCGAGTGCCATGATTTCAGATCTGAACATGTTATTGTATCATGAGGATAATCAATGTTTTAGATCATATCTATGAGTTGTATACACATATTATTGTCCGGAACCGAAGGCCCCAAAGTGACAATAATTGGGACAGCCGGAGGGGATGGCTGTGATGTGAGGATCACGTGTGTTCACGGAGTGTTAATGCTTTGCTCCGGTACTGTATTAAAAGGAGTACCTTAATTACCAGTAGATTCCCCCGAGGCCCCGCTGCAAACGGGCTGGTAGGACAAAAGATGATGTGCAAGTTTCTCATTGCGAGCACGCATAACTAAATTGGAACACATGCCTATGGTTAATAAATACTTGGATGCTTTATCTTATTTATCTGCAAATGCCTATGTCGTGATATTACATGAATTATCTTATCCATGCAACGACCGTTAATCCGTCCCTGTGCCTACAGTATTTTAATCCTGCTGTCTACTATAATCACTACTGCTTTCTTATTTCTACTGCTGCTGTTATTTCACTACTGTCACTACTATAAAACTATTGCTACTGATAATCTGGCTCGAGCAAGTCTATTCACAGGTGCAGCTGAACTGACAATTCATCTGTTAAGGCTTATAAATATTCTTTGGCTCCCCTTGTGTCGAATCAATAAATTTGGGTTTTACTTCCCTCGAAGACTGTTGCGATCCCCTATACTTGTGGGTCATCAAGACTATTTTCTGGCGCCGTTGCCGGGGAGCATAGCTTTATTTATAAGTTCACCTGAGATTGATATTGCTTTCTGGAATTCATTCATCATGGGAAAGCCTGGTGATAAGAAGTTTCCCATTCTGCCATCCACAACAAGAAAAGGTACAAC
The DNA here is from genome assembly GCA_026929855.1 of Poa annua. Lineage (NCBI taxonomy): Eukaryota > Viridiplantae > Streptophyta > Magnoliopsida > Poales > Poaceae > Poa > Poa annua. The sequence goes on from CM049434.1 coordinate 64,062,896, forward strand.
TCTGAGTTCTGCTGCTGCACTTGATTCTCCGTCTGTGATGAGTAAGCTTATTTCACCGCTGCATGATACTCGTACTATTACTTCTGCTGAATCTGAAAATGCTTCTGAAAATTGTGATGATGCTTCTACTGTGCTTGATGAAAATGGTTCCTTAGGACCTTTTCTAGATGCTATAATTGATAAATCTAAACAAACTGAAAATGCTGAAAATTCTAATACTTCTGCTAGTTCACCTGAGTCTAGAGAGTATTTTCCTGATGATCCCGATGAAACTTATGTGGAACTTGATGATGATTTTGTTGATGAGATTAATGCTACTAAAGATGCTAGTGCTATGAAAAGCCTTCTTGAAAAACATGCTGTTAGATATAAATTATCTCCTGATGATAAATTTGCTACATCTCCCATAAATATTAAAGATAAAGATTATGATTTCTCTATTGATTTAGCTCACATAGCTATTGTTGAAAGAGAACCTTTCTGTGGAACCGAAAATGAAAGTGCTGTAGAACACATGAATGAACTCTCTACTTTGAGTGGTATATTTTCTGAGGACATAAAGATGCGCACTTCCTTTGTCACTAAAATATTTCCTTTCCCATTAAAAGGAGAAGCTAAAACCTGGTATAATAATTTGTCTCCTGGTTCCATTACTAGTCCTATTGGTTTGCTTGATACTTTCTTTCGGAAATATTTTCCTGCTAGTGCTCAACGTGATGCTTTGTTAAGGATTTATAACTTTAATCAAGAAGAGGATGAGAAATTTCCTGATGCTTGGACACGGTTTTGCTCTCTAATAAGAGGCCAGCCGAACCATGATTTAGAGAAAAATGATCTTCTTGATATATTTTACAGTGGACTAACCGTTGAATCTAGGACATATTTGGATAGTTGTGCTAGTTGTGTTTTCAGGAAACAAACTCCAGAAGAAGCTGAGGAATTAATGGGTAAGATAAGCCAGAATTATGATGATTGGAATATTCCTGAACCTACTCCAACACCTACACCAACACCAAGGAAGAGAGGTATGATTGAATTAGATGAAGAAGTGATGAAGGAAGCCAAGAAATCTCTTAAAGAGAGAGGTATTAAATCTGAAGATGTGAAGAATTTACCTCCTATAGAAGAATTATGTAAGCCAATTCCTCCTTCACCCGTAATTGAGGTACACTCTCTCCAAAGGTTTGATGATAGAGATATTCCTTACTCTAAACCTCCTGATCAATGCTTAGATGAATTTGATACTTTTATTGCTAAGCAAGGTAATTTTAATATTAGAATTGAGAATCATCTAATAGAAAACTCTTGCGCTATTAGTAACTTGCATGATATTGTTGATAGAACCTCCAATGATGTTAAAATACTTATTAAACATTTTCATATGGTTCAAACTCAAATTGATCAACTTTCTAAAGTGCAAAAAGAAATGTTAATGAATGCCTCTAGGGATAAAGAAAAAACATGTTTGTGAAGTAACAACTAGAGGTGGCAAATCTACTCAAGATCCTTTATATCCTAAGGGACATTCTAAAAGAATTGAACAAGACTCTCAACAAGTTAATGAACCTAGTGCTCCTTCTAAGAAAAAGAAGAAGAAACATAAAACTGTTGTAGAATCCTCTGAACTTGTTAACAATCCTAATAGTATATCTGTTTCTGATGCTGAAACCGAAAGTGGTAATGAACTTAACAATGATAATAATAATGCCAATGATAATGATAAAAATGCTAATTCGGATAGGGAAGAAATGGAAGAGGAATCTGAAAAACACACTAAAAATAAAAAGTACACTAAGGAAGATTTTATTGCTAAGAAACATGGTAGTGAAAGAGAACCTTGGGTCAAAAAACAAATGCCTTTTCCTGCTAGGAAACTTAAAACCAAAGAAGAAGAACACTATAATAAATTTTGTGATTGGATGAAACCTTTGTTCTTGCAAATTCCTTTGACTGATGCTATTAAGTTGCCTCCTTATTCTAAATATATGAAAGATATTGTTTCTAACAAAAGGAAAATTCCTAATGAGGAAATATCTACTGTGCTTGCTAATTACTCTTTTAATGGCAAGGTTCCAAAGAAGTTGGGTGATCCAGGTATACCAACCATTCCTTGCTCTATCAAAAATAATTATGTTAGAACTCTCTATGTGACTTGGGAGCAGGAGTTAGTGTTATGCCTTTCTCTCTTTACAAGAGACTTTACCTTGATAAATTGATACCTACTGATATATCTTTGCAAATGGCTGATAAATCTACTGCTATTCATGTTGGCATGTGTGAGGACGTTCCTGTTCAAGTAGCTACTAATTGCTTGATTATGACTGACTTTGTTGTTCTTGAAATGCCTGAAGATGATAATGTGTCTATTATTCTTGGGAGACCTTTTCTAAATACTGCAGGGGCTGTTATTGATTGTAATAAAGGAAAAGTAACTTTCAATGTGAATGACAAAGAACATACTGTTTATTTTCCCAAGAGGTTGGATAAAATACATGGAGTTAATACAATTACCAATGTAAGATCTATTAAAGTGGGAAGTATTGATTGTCCTTATATAGAAGAATACAAAACTCTTATGATTGGATCCATACTAATACGATACAAGGTAACATGAGTGTCCCGTGAAGTTTAAATCTTTTATGTCATATAAAATTCATTTGGTGGCAAGACTTGATCAACCTTGTTAACAAGTGCATTTTAAATGCATGAAAGTGCTAAACAACTTTCTTTCTCTCAAACTTGTTTTACCTACTGTAATATCATTTAGTTTGCAAAGTTTAGTTGCATTTGGTGTTAGAAAACAAAATTTTCAATATGAAAATTATTAATGCAAAATACCAGGAAATAATAAAAATTAAATTTTCTCAGAATTTCAAAAATTTTATACCAAAATTCCTATTTTTCGAGGAGGTACCTGAGGGTACCAGAGGCTGACCAGGGGACCCACCATGCCCCCACATGAGGTGGTGGCGCGGCAGGCCTTTGGCCGCGCCAGGGCATGAGGAGGGCCCACCTGGCCCCTCCACTTACTCTCCTTCCTCCCCATTCTTTCTCTCTCCCGACCAAACACTCCCACATCGAAAAATTTCGTGTTCTTGCTGCTCTTGCCCTCGGATTTTCGATCTCCTTGCTCAGCCCATCTTTGTTGCTGAGATTTGGGATATTCACTCTCCGGTATGTGACTCCTCCGATTATCCAAGTAGAATTTTGTTTAGTAGATTATATATTGAGTATTTTGCTGCTGTAGATATCATGTTTAGTGAGTTTAAATGATTGTTCTAAGTGAGGATAACTAGTTTTGATGAATGCTTAAGCCTCTAGCAAGTCACTATAGTGGTTTCCCCTCATTTAGTTGGCTAAAAATCAATTTTTATGTCATTTGTTAAAAATTTCAGAACATGGAGTGGAACCCATATGCAATAGACCAACATGAGATAGTGGTGCATGAGAAGATGAAGGTTCATCGTGAAGAGAGTGTATTTCCTGCTATTTACCCATGCTCACAATTCATGAGTGTTACAGGGATTGCACATGATTTTCATACTCTAATGACCAATGCAGGACTAGAACATTTTGTTGATGATCAACCCTTTCAATATGCTAAGCTAGCCATGTCGGTGGTGTAGGACTTCGATTGCGATTTGACCTCATCTAACTCTATGGTGCACTATAAGATTTACAATAAATCTGTGGATTTGCCTTTTGCTGTTTTTTGTGCAGCAATTAGAGTACCACATGGGGGATCTCTAGATAAGTTGAAAGGGAAGCCTAAGCCATTGCTGGACTTATATGAGGACATTTGCTATGGGAGGAGTTTCTCTCGAGAGGAGGGTAAAATCCGGAGTATTCATCTCCCTTCCATTCGATACTTTGCCTACTTCATTACTAAATGTGTTCTTGCTAGGAAAGCAGCGAGTAAATTGGCCTTGCCTGACTTAGCTTTTCTAGCTGCTGCATTACGCAATGATAAAACTTATAATTTGGGTGCTCTGATTGCTTACCGTCTCACCACTAACCGTGAGAAGGGAGGAGTTTGTGGAGGTCTAGTTGCCTCTCGTTTATTAGCTTTGCATGGTTTGGCACCTCACCCCCTTGATTTTCTGCTTCCTATAGAAAAACTAGTCATTGATTCCATGAAGAAACATAACTTTATTGCTGACCATGGTAGTTTGCATGTTCTCCCTTACATTATAACCTTTCCCAGGAAGCAATATTTGAAAGTGTCCACAATTGTTAGAACTGTTATTTTGCCTGCACCTCCGCTTAACCTTTATGCTAGGGAAAACTGGTCAGTCTCGGAGGCTGAGCTTGACACGCTTGAAGGGCAACACGGCCCGAACGTGGGAGACAACGAAGAGGAGCATGAGGGTGACTTTAGTCAGCCCCCTGAGACAGCTGGTTCATCGTACCCAGATCCGGGGTATGCAGGACCTTCGGGGTCTTCCTCCACCGCAGCTGAGCCAGAGTACGACTTCACCAGGTTTGACCCGCCGGGCTGGAACCATTATTCACCATGGGGCTGATTCCCACTTAGGCCAAAAGCCTAAGCTTGGGGGGAGGTAGACCGATAGCACACTCATCTATATATCATTACATCGGTACTTTGTATATCCATGTTTCGTTTTAGTTTTCTTTCTTTCTTTTATTTGTTCATGTTTTGCTTTGCTTCCCAAAACCCAAAAATACCAAAAAGATTTCTGTTATTTCTCTTGCTGGTTGTTTTAGTATCTAGTATTAGTATGCTTAGTATTTAATTCAGTTCAATATGCAAAAACACAAAAATATTTTGCTTTGTTGTTTGCTGTTTCGCGCAGGGACAGATTTCTGCTGTCCACCGTTTAAATCATAACTTCCTGTAGAAAATCCAAATGACCTGAAATTTCTTGTGCATGATCCTCAGATATGTACGCAACTTTCATTCGTTTTGAGTTTTCTGATCTGAGCATGTTAAGGTCCTCGAAAAAATTCGTCTTCACAGGCTGTTCTGTTTTTGTTCTGTTTTTAGTTCCTAAATCCGAAAATCCAAAAATATTTGTTGTTTCTTTTGGTTTTGTATAGTTTGTTTCAGAGCTCAATGCCATCCATTACTCCATGGAGATTGGTTTTCATTTCATATTATTCAAGCCACACAAGTGAAGGAGCAATGATGACGATATATGACAATTCGAGTTGGGTAAGAGGCTGGTAATGAACTCTATTTGTTTTTCATTTTTGTACATATACTCATTCATGTGAGCATGCTTAGATGGTTCGCATAAGATATGTGTCGATTGGTGGATGCTTAGTTGTTTATGTTCTCTTATGATCAATTCCAATTTATTAATAGTAGATGACATGTTTCTATGGATGTTTGCTTGCATTGTTTTGTTCATGGAAGAGTATGACATTGTAGTATCCTCCTCTGAACAAATTCATTTGTATCGACTCGGCACATGCTCACACATGTATATGACTAAAAACAAAGAGTCAATTAAGCCTTGATGATTTATTTTGCCTCAGAGTTCTAGTATCACTTTTATGCCTCAGTTAATTTTATTTTGTCGCAAGCATGATTATGACGGTTATTGCTCTCTTGAATTGTCGCTTCCCTGTCTATTGCTAGACTCCACTTGTACTGAGCAATTTTGCTTGTGCTTCCAAATCCCTGAAAACCTAGTTACTCCAAAGAGTCCACTATAAATACCCATGCATGGCATTTCAAACCATTCAAGTAAATTTGCATGTGCTACCTTTAAAACCTTCAAACACTTCTCAATTTGTGCCACTGTTTCGAGCTCATGAGGAAGTAGTAGTTGGGTTTGTTATCTTCCATACTAATTAAGTAACCGACTTGCATGCTCCATTTGCTTGTCACTAATATTGCAAAGAGCTGGTTAGACCACTATAATATCAAAAGTTTTGAAAAGCGAAAAATAGACACTCCTCCATGGTATGTGATTGCTGGTGGGCACCCGAGGATTCGGCTAGCCATGGTTTGTGAAAAGCAAAGGTTGGGAGGAGTGTCAAAATATCAAAAAGATAAAATATAAAGATGCATATTATAAATGCTTGATTTTAAAATAATTCGGAACCGCTCTCAACTTGCTTAGTATGGAAGATAACAAGAACTCTATTGCCATTCGTTGACGGAACAACCACCACTCAAAAACAATTTTACCTCTGTTATCAAAATAATGAAAAGCTCTAGCACATGTCAAATCCCTGCTTCCATCAATGAAGGGCATATCTTTTACTTACTGTTGAGTCACCATCCTTCTTTGAGCACCTTCTTGAGAGCATAGTTGTCATTCTTAGTGAAATGTGCTTGTCCCAGAATACTGTTAACTGCGGTGTAACTTTGATGCTTTTATCTTTGACATCTTTATCTCTAGTCTACTCTTAAATCTCAGAGGTGCCTGGGCATTTATGTTTTGCTGTACACTTTCGGGCAAGCGAGATACCACCTTATCATACTTTCTTATGAGCCTTGCAATCCTGTGAATTGATATGTTTCATGTTATTTACTATTAGTATGATTGGCATCTGTTCATAGTTTACATAACTAACTAGGTGACACCACTTATATATATCTTATTATGAATAGCCTAAGCATTTGTCAGATAATGAGAATATTTACATCATATGAAGCAAATGTGTTCGTGAAAGTTCTTTTATCGCACTCAGTTGTTAACTGAATTGCTTAAGGACAAGCAATAAGCTAAGCTTGGGGGGAGTTGATACGTCCAAAACGTATCCACTTTCCCGAACACTTTTGCTATTGTTTTACCTCTAATTTGTGTGTTTTGAATGCAACTAACACGGACTAACGCTGTTTTCAGCAGAATTGCCCTGGTGTCTTATTTTTGTGCAGAAATTCAACTTTATGGAAAAATCCCAGAAATTATGCGAAAGTCCCTATTTTGCCCGAAGACCCACGGAGCCAGAAGACCAGACGGAGGGGGGCAACGAGCCCACCTCACAGGGTGCTGGCGTGGCAGGCCCCTGGTCGCGCCAGCACCTCATGAGGTCGACTCGACCACCCCCTCGCGGCCCCCTCTCGGATATAAACTCTCTCAGACCTAAAAACGGGGGGGGGGGGGGGGGGGGAGTTCATCACTTTTCCCAGAAACACCTCCGTGCGCCGCCGCCACCTCGAAACTCAATTCGGGGACCAGAACTCTCTGTTCCGGCACTCCGCCGGGACGGGGAATCGAAGGGGATCATCGCCATCGTCATCACCAACGCCTCTCCATCAACCATCATCGTTTCCCCCATCCATGTGTGAGTAATTCCCCGCTGTAGGCTTGAGGGGATGGTAGAGATTGGATGAGATCGATCATGTAATAGCTGTAATATCATTAGGGCATGGTGCCTAGTATCCGTTATCGGTGTTTTACGTCATTGTTGCAACTTGTTATGCTTAATGCTTGACACCAGGGCCCGAGTGCCATGATTTCAGATCTGAACATGTTATTGTATCATGAGGATAATCAATGTTTTAGATCATATCTATGAGTTGTATACACATATTATTGTCCGGAACCGAAGGCCCCAAAGTGACAATAATTGGGACAGCGGGAGGGGATGGCTGTGATGTGAGGATCACGTGTGTTCACGGAGTGTTAATGCTCTGCTCCGGTACTTTATTAAAAGGAGTACCTTAATTACCAGTAGATTCCCTTGAGGCCCTGCTGCAAACGGGCTGGTAGGACAAAAGATGATGTGCAAGTTTCTCATTGCGAGCACACACAACTAAATTGGAACACATGCCTATGGTAAATAAATACTTGGATGCTTTATCTTATTTATCTACAAATGCCTATGTCGTGATATTACATGAATTATCTTATCCATGCAACGACCGTTCATCCGTCCCTGTGCCTACTGTATTTTAATCCTGTTGTCTACTATAATCACTACTGTTGTCTTATTTCTACTGCTGCTGTTATTTCACTACTGTGATACTATAAAACTGTTGCTACTGATAATCTGTCTCGAGCAAGTCTATTCACTAGTGCAGCTGAACTGACAATTCATCTGTTAAGGCTTATAAATATTCTTTGGCTCCCCTTGTGTCGAATCAATAAATTTGGGTTTTACTTCCCTCGAAGACTGTTGCGATCCCCTATACTTGTGGGTCATCAAGCGTGCATACTGAACCTGTGGAAAGCTAGGAACAACAGGGTTTTCAATAAGCATGAGACCACAATTGTTGCACTGCTTAGGGGGATCGGCGCAGACCAGGAGCTCCGGGCAACACGGGCACACCATGACAGCTATGAGATCAGGGGATGGGCTTCGAAGTTCCAGGAGTAGTCTATAGGTTCACTTCTTTTATTTTCCCTGAACTTGGCCACACTTGTGGCTCAACCATCTACATATAAAAGTCAACTATGAATGACGTAGACACAACTCTACCTTTTATGTTAAAAAAACATTACACGAGGTCATTGTATACACTACAGTACAGTACTGCAAGTAAAAGTGTAAAACCAACAGAGACAACTCCCATAGCAAGGCAACAAGTATGAAAATATGTAAGCGGGTACCTCTGATCAACCCGGCAAGTCAGGGTCATGCTAATCATGTTCCTGAGCTCTTCATCACTCATCTTGCTACGAGCATAACCAAAAACTGTAAAATAAGATCTTCTTCTTGGCAAGGTCGCCGGAGGCTCCGACCACCGTGATACTGACAGTGTTCTCTCCCTGCTCCGGCTCCACGGCTATAGCTCCAGACGAGTTACTATCTAGCACCCCTGCAACAACCACTTCTCGGTGCAGTGTTCTTGTATGCAAGCGGCGGTGAGTTCAAATAGCCGTGCTAGTCTATTAGCATAATAGTAACGGATTAGAAGAAGAGCAGAGGAGGCAAGGCTCTAGCGCTCACCAGTTCCGGCCGAGCACCTCATGCGCGCGGTACCCCGTGGCGGCCTCGAAGGCGGCGTTGACGTAGATGACGGGGAAGTCGGGCTCCACCGCGTCTGACACCACGATCGCCGCCGCCCTCTGCTCCCCCGCCGGCCCCATCCCCAGCCCCGGCGCTCCCCACGCCCACCCTTCATCTTCCTCCTCTTCCCCTTCCACCTCCATCTCCACATCCTCCTCCTCCGCGGTGTAAAGCCTCATCTGCTTCACAGCCACGACGGCGCCGTGATCCGTCGAGTCGAGACGCGGAGGTGACGCCCCGCCGTAGGATGAGCATCCCCCTCTGCAACCGGCCTTCCATCTCCATTTTCTCCTCCCTACTCCACCTGTGTCTGGTGCATCCCCTCCCCTCCATCGAGCTCCACGCGGCGGAGGTAGGCGGCGTGGGGGACCCAGCGGCCAGCGAGGACGGTGAGGGGATAAGGAGGGTGGCAGTGACTAATAATCCACCTTCCGGTTAGCGTCCGCACCCCATTCAGTATTAAGTTGCAAGCAACAGATTATTGCATTAAGTAAAGTGCGTAATGTAAGCAACACAATTATCCTTAGACAAAGCATTGCTGTTTTATCCCTAGTAGCAACAGTACATCCACAACCTTAGAGGTTGCTGTCACTCCCCCAGATTAAATGGAGACTGAACCCACTATCGAGCATAAATACCCCCTCTTGGAGTCACAAGCATCTACTTGGCCAGAGCATCTACTAGTAACAGAGAGCATGCAATATCATAAACAACATACACATGATATATAATTAAGCAACTTGACATAGTATTCAATATTCATCCGATCCCAGTGATGACCCACAAGTATAGGGGATCGCAACAGTCTTCGAGGGAAGTAAAACCCAAATTTATTGATTCGACACAAGGGGAGCCAAAGAATATTTATAAGTCTTAACAACGGAGTTGTCAATTCAGCTGCACCTGTGAATAGACTTGCTCGAGACAGATTATCAGTAGCAACAGTTTTATAGCAGTGACAATAGTGAAATAACAGCAGCAGTAGAATAAAAACAGCAGTGATGATTATAGTAGACAACAGGATTAAAATACTGTAGGCATAGGGACGGATGAACGGGCGTTGCATGGATGAGATATTTCATATAATAACCAAGTCATGGGCATTTGCAGATAAATAATAATAAGCATCCAAGTATTAATTAACCATAGGCATGTGTTCCAATTTAGTTGTGCGTGCTCGCAATGAGAAACTTGCACATCATCTTTTGTCCTACCAGCCCGTTGCAGCGGGGCCTCAAGGGAAACTATTGGTAATTAAGGTACTCCTTTTAATAAAGTACCGGAGCAAAGCATTAACATTCCGTGAACACATGTGATCCTCACATCACAGCCATCCCCTCCGGTTGTCCCAATTATTGTCACTTTGGGGCCTCGGGTTCCGGACAATAATATGTGTATACAACTCATAGATATGATCTAAAACAATAATTATCTTCATGATACAATAACATGTTCAGATCTGAAATCATGGCACTCGGGCCCTAGTGTCAAGCATTAAGCATAACAAGCTGCAACAATGACATAAAACACCGATAACGGATACTAGGCACCATGCCCTAATGATATTACAGCTATTACATGAACGATCTCATCCAATCCCTACCATCCCCTCAAGCCTACAGTGGAGAATTACTCACACATGGATGGGGGAAACGATGATGGTTGATGGAGAGGCGTTGGTGATGATGATGGCGATGATCCCCTTCGATTCCCCGTCCCGGCGGAGTGCCGGAACAGGAATTTCTGGTCCCTGAATTGAGTTTCGAGGTGGCGGTGGCGCTCGGATGCGTTTCTGGAAAAAGTCCTCGGGGTGTCTCTGTTTTTAGGTAAGAGGGGGCTTATATCCGAGAGAGGGACGCGAGGATGTGACCGAGGCGACCACATCATGTGGTGGCGCGGCAGGAGGGAGCTTATATCCGAGAGAGGGACGCGAGGACGTGACCGAGGTGGCCACACCATGTGGTGGCGCGGCCAGGGGTCTCTCTAGCCAATAATACCACTCGCCCGAACTTACTAACTTTCCATCTTTATTTCACGCAATGTTAGGCATCCATCACCAAAGGAACATGATATCAACTTTTATAAAGAATAAAGTGCAATGTTGAAAGCTTTCCACGTGTCAGCACGTATGAGCTAGCTCCTAACCAAAGACCTTTGTCAAGCCCAAAACATCATAATCTTAATCACCATGGGTCATGTTTATTAAGTGCATAAAAAGTAATGTGTACATCAAGTTCATGAGAGCTTTTAAACCAACTTAACCCATGACAATCCCAATAACATAAGCATCTTAATTTGGAAGCATAGATAAAAACAATATAACATGGTAAACATACTTGGAATAGCATATTAGCTAATAGGTAGATATGGTGGACTCACTGGAAAAATTTGGTTGAAGGTGTTGGAAAACAAGCTTTTTACTTGTTGGAGTTTTTGGGCTAGCAAGAGGGAGAAAGCTGACCATCTAAATGCATGCATAAGTGTCCATAGAGCTAACCATTTCATGTTAAACAAAGTAAAGCATCATTCAGCATATAAAACATGAATAAGAAATAACTCTAGACAAGACACTTGCATATTAATATTCATTAACAAAGCACATGAATCATGCAACTATATGTATTCTTTTAAATCAACTCAAACACCCTCTTCCCAATATTTTTATAGCATCCAACTTAATTCAACCCAAACTTCCAGTAGCTCTCTCATAACATAAATAAAAAGTGGTGGTCTCAAACAAAAAACCAAACCGAAATAACAAAAATAAGAAAAAAAAACGCTCCAAGTTTATGCGATAAAGTGCAATGAACGAAAAACAGAAGTTAGACATGTGCAAACCGAGAGTATGTAGGTTCAGTGGGGTTGTCTTCACATCCCAATCTTATGGTTTTCACCATCTTTGGATAGCTCTTGGTGCATCTCCTCTAATCCCTGTGAAAAAACTTCAAAACACTGTTTCTCCCATTTCTTATCTGTGGGGTGACATAAGTAGGCACAAAATAATAGAATTGCTTGCTGCATGAAATCCTTAGACAAACATAATAAACATGTCCAGAAAGTGTATAATGTTGTATTCCTTCTAATAAACTCAATTGGATAAAAAAGATTCAAGTTAAAAGCTTAATGAACGCATGAAACAAAATGGGACAGAATCTGTCCAGAAAAACAGCAGCAGCAAAACGTATTTGTTTACCCCACTTAAATATGTCGAACAATTCTGAAAACATTCACGCTTACAGAGGATGAAAAGTTGCAACTATAGTTCAAATTTAAGCTCATTCGGAGTTACATAATAGGAATTAAAAATCATGCCGTGCACAGATTCGTGCTGGAATAAAATCTTCGAATGGAAAAAGCAACTTTTCAAAGCCCAAATGGGTAAAACTTGGCAATTTATTAAAAATTCCAGAACCTAAACTTAAAACAAAGTCTCTTGGTACAGCAAGGGGACTCAAAGAAAATCTCAAATAAAAACAATCGGGTTGCCTCCCATAAAGCGCTTTCTTTATAGCCATATAGCTAGGCTTCTTACTTGATATTTATAGTGGGCGAAGCTCATGAGGGAGCTTGAACTTTGATGTGTCCCTCTTCCTAGGAAAGTGCTCCATGCACTTCTTGTGTGGGAACTGAAACATCACATTCCCCTCCTTTGAATCGATTATAGCACATGTAGTATGAAGAAAAGGACTTCCCAAAATGATAGGACTAGTGGTTTTATTCCCCATGTCCATTATTAAAAAGTCAACAGGCATAAAAGTCATGTGTAACTCTACCATAACATGACTTACTTTTCCTAAAGCATATTTAATGGAATCATCAGCAAGTGAAAGTTCAATAGAGCAATTCTCAAGATTCTTTAATTCAAGTACTTCATATAGTTCCTTATACATGACAGAGACACTATAGATCCTAGATCTAATGTGGCATGGTATGTCTCTATTGCAATTGTTACTAATATCTTGGGGACCCAAATATCCCAAGGCTTAGGTGGTGTCATAGCTTCTTTGTTGTACCTAGCAATTTTCTCATTTCAAAAATGGCTAGCAATAAAAGAACCAAAACCAGCTTGATTAATATTAATAGAAGGATCACTAGCAAATTTCTGTAGGATAGACATAAGTTCATGCAAGCTACAACTCTCTAAGTCAAGTAGTGGTTCCTTGACTTCACTAAGCATCTTAACTTCTTCAACTTTTTTTCTTTCTACTGTATGGATTATATAGTTCATGACGGTCATCAAAAACATCTTCAAGTATTTGGGCTTTTTCAAGACTTTCTTTAATTTTCACTTCCAAAAGTAAACCATCAAGCAAAATATGAGTATTAGAAGCATGAGTATTCATAAAAGAGCCCTTACATTCATTATCCAAAAAGATTCTAGAGGTTTCAGACAATCCCCTAAAAAAAAATATGCGTAAGCATCCAATCCCTTAGACCATGTTCCATTCCAAAAGCTATTCGTCTAAACCTTTCCCAAGTTTTTACCAAAGGTTCTTCTTCCTCTTGTTTAAAGGCAATAACTATTTGTCTAAGATTAGATATACTTTCAGTTGAACAAAATCTTTCAATAAATGCAGCTTTTAGATTAAACCAAGTGTTAAAATTACCAGGAGGCCATCTTAATATCCAATCTAAGGCTTTCCCAGCAAGAGAGTAGGGAAAAAGCTTAACTTTAATCACATTAACATTAGCATGTTTTAAGTTTAACACTTTGCATCTTTCATTAAACTTCTTAAGATGTTGCATAGGATCTTCTTTAGGTTTACCATAAAAACGATGTTCATAGATTACTTTAGTGATATTATGATCAACTTCAAATTCTTCAACAGGAATATTCATATCTTGAGGAAAGTTCTTAACACCAAATGGCCAAAAAGTTCTCTTTTCCATTATAGCAAGTTTTTAGGTGTTTATTTTTATTTTTAATGCAAAACTGAAAATAAAATGACACTAAAACAATGCAAAGCGAAATGATAAATGTAAAAAAAAATGCAAAACTGAAAATAAAATAACAACCCGAAATATAAAAATGAGAAAAACAAAAAAAAAATATAATGCTTTGAAGGTGAAAAGATGGGTAAGATGATGCTCACAGTGGTGCAACCTCCCCAAGCTTAGGCGTTTGTACATGTTGGTGATGTTGACGTTGTTTGTGAGGTATCCTTTCCACTTGTCCAGTAACTCCGCCAGAAAATATCTTGCACAGTTGATGAAGACTTGTGGGACAACTCTTTACTTGCTCACTTCCCCGGCAACGGCGCCAGAAAATGTCTTGATGACCCTTGACGACGATGATGGCTACAGAAGATATACTAGCTCCAACACCTGCGTCAAAAGAATGTGGGTTAGGTTGAGACTCTAAGTGCAGAGTGTATAGTAAAGGAAAAAGACTATTTTCCCCACGAGGGTGACTCGAGGGTTTAATATCGAACTCTCGGGGAAATGAACCAAAAGTTGTTGTCTCCTTATCCTTCTTTATGAAACCTACAAAACAAGGTAGATTGTTTTGTGTCATCAACCTCACCAAGTGGTTGTCAAGCACAAGGTGTAAGTAAAAGATATAGAAATAACAAATGCAAAACAAAAATAAATATGCAATGATGTAAATAAAAGTGCAAGGATGGTATAAATGATATTGGATGATGTTTTTGTGGTTTGTATGGTGTTTGCAAGATGTAAAAGTATTTTTGTATTTTCGGATTTTTAAATAGCAGAAAATGTAAAGTGCTTATAAAGTGTTGGAAAGGTGTTTGTTATGATTAAAAATGGACTGAGGTTTATGGTTTCACAAATGCACTCTCTCTTTTATATAGTGGTAGATAATAGAACATAGGAATTGACATATGAGATTGCAACAAGACAAGTTATTAATAATATGGGCATCACATCCTAACATAGAGATCTTTTGGTTATTAATCTCTTTTATACTCCACCAAGATGCGAACTAAATCATAACACCTCAGTAATTAAGATAAACAGAGTATAGCTTTAAGTTCAATGACATGAAGTTTAAATAAGAACATACTAGATCTAGTCATGGTGATAGTGGCAATGTCACCCACATATCCCCGGTAGCATGGTATTTCCTTTATCCCTAGTGAGGCAAAAAAGTAAGGTAACAACCCAAGTGGATCACGGTATTGCTGTCAACTTACCACAAAACCACACCCCGTTACTCCAACTAATGCACACGTTCCCCCTCACACGCTCTCATACACATGTTGGATTAAAATACAGAGACAAGAACGGGGTACATAATATGCATCTACTTTCATAACAAAGACATAATAATTGCAATCATCATAACATATATCAACTTGACAGATCCACCACAAAGGTATTACATATATGACTATAATCATGTTCAGCAGCCCATATGGCACTAATTAGTGAAGCTCAAGAGAGAGGAAAGATACATAAGTTACTTCCACAAACCCATAGTGCAGGGGTGGACTACTCCCTCTTCATCACGGAGACGGTGGAGAAGTCGTTGGAGAAGGTGGAGACCACACCGGCAGCGCCCCGCCGGATTTTCCCCCCTCCAATCTGCAGCTCCAGGTCTCTGTTTCGTGGTTTCTATGTTTCTGTGGCGCTCTCTCCGAAAGGCATCGGGGGACTATTTTTATAGTCGTTTTTAGGTCAAGACGAAGCCAGGGAGACGAAGATCGATGCATCGGAGGCTCGAGGGCCAGGATGGGGTGCTCCACGCGGCCAAGGAATCTGGCTGCGTGGGCCCACCCCTTTTGGTCCTCGGCATTCCACTTTTGCTCTTCCTGCGCTCCTAAGCCTTGTTCCTTCCAAAAAATGTTCTCCGTGGAATATTAGGTCATTTGGACGTCGTTTGGGTCCCTGAAACATCAAAATATAGAAAAAGGGGTTTTCTGACAGTGCAAGGTTAATTCCAAATAAATAGGGAAACTGTGAAATATTCCCCAAAACATTATAAAACATTGATATAACCCTTATATGATGCAAATATGGATGAAATATGAGTAATACAATGCAAAGTTCATGTATGCATTTTACATGCATCAACATGCAAAATAGATGAAATAACATAAGTATCATCCCTAAATATGAAATATATCAATGAGTAACAGTAAATTATGATATAAAATAGTGATGCAAAATGGACGTATTAGCGTCACGTGAGCGGGGGCTAGGCACGGTGGCTGCTTTGGCCAGAGTCTGTCCAACGGCACCGAAAAACCCAATAAGGCCGAGCGTTGGTGGTTGGGCCAGCTCCCACGCATGCCACCTCATCAAGGTCCTTGGTGCTATCCTCATGAGGCATGGCGTCTATGTACGGGCCTGTCCTGGCAGCACTGCAAAACCCAATAAGGCTGAGCGCTGATTGAATGGGCTAGCCCCACACTTGCCGCTTCATTCAAAGGTCCTTTGTGCTTTCCAAACTCACGCGACAATTTAGAAAGAGACCCTCTTGAGGCACGGTGTCGATGTACAAGTCCTCCTGGCTGCACTGAAAAACCGAAGAAGATCGAGCGCTGGTGGAATGGGCTAGCCCCACACATGCCGCCTCATCCACGGTCCTTGGTGCTCTCGCAAACTCGTCCAACTTTTTTTTAAGCACGATGTCGATGTACGGGTCCGCCTGGCAACACTGAAAAACCCAAGAAGATCGAGTGCTGGTGGAATGGGCTAGCCCCACACATGCCGCCTTATTCACGGTCCTTGGTGCTCTCGTAATTTATGCTAACATCTTAGAGTTTTTCAAGAAGGAGGAGGAACGGTGTCGATGTACGGGCCTGCGCCGGCAGCACTGAAAAACCCAAGAAGATCGAGCGCTGGTGGAATGGGCCAGCCCCACACATGCTGCCTCATTCACGGTCCTTAGTTCTCCCCGAGGCATTCTTTTCTTTGCCTGTTTTTCCCTCTAGGAAAGCTCGTCAGGACCCTCGCGAGGAAAGACCTGAAGATGGTTTTCCACACCACGCTAGGACCCTCGTGCCCCTCGCAAAGACAGATACCTCAAAAGCACATCGCCCCCGCGCGTTAAAGATTGGGCCTTCTTCGACCAGGAAAAACAGGAGAAATCAACACAGAAGCATGAAGAGCCAGGACGGGAAGGGATTTTTCTTTCATTACGTCAGCATTACAAACGTGGCTTAGATAACAAAAGGGACCTAGTCTACCCTATGGAGAAGAGACCCGACGCACGCGAGGAGAAGACCGCCACAGTGGTGAAGGCCGTCGGCATTCAGGTCGAGGACCACCAACCGCCACGGTGGTGAAGGCCGCCGGCATCAAGGTCGAGGCCTTCAAACCGCCTGAGGATGCCGCGTGCGAGGTGCGAGCTCATCACCAACCAAGGCAGGAGGGGGCGCCTAATCGGACTCCTCCTCGTGCTTCACCGACGCAAGGCTAGAATCCTCGTCGGAGTCGTCGTCGCGGAGGCTCTCGCCGCTGGACTCCTCGCTGGAAGATGGGCCGCTGCTGCTCCCGCTCTCTGGACAGCAGGCCAGCCTGGCCCCACTCTTCTCAAAAGAGCTTGACGAGGAAGGTGTTTTCCCCGACAAACTTGAAGGCTAGGTAGCTTCCAGCCCAGATATAGTGGTTGCGGGAAAAGGCCTTCCACCCGTGCGATAGGAAGACGGCGCCGTCGTCTTCCCTCTCAGCGTCGCACCACGACGGACCATCGCGGCACCCGTCCATGCGCAGCCAGAAGCCCTTCACCGGATCATCCCCAACCACGCGGATGAAGTATCATGGGAGGAGAAGGTAGTGGCGGGCGCGGCGGCAAAGACGCACCAAAAACTCGCAGCCCTCTACCCAGTCGCAGTGGGGAGGAGGAGCGCTCGTAGAAGCTCGGTCGCCGCGCATGGTCGATTTGCGACCCCGCGGCCGCCCACGAGGACGACCGCGAGGTTTCTTGGTCGCCCCGCGAGCACTAGTGCCCTCGTCAGAGGTCGCGGCCGTGCGCCCTCCTCGGCCTCTTCCCCGAGAACCACGAACCATTGCGAGCAAGGCAAGGGAGGAGAAGTAAGGGAAGAAGGGAAGAGGAGTGCAGAGGTGAGCGCCCCTTCGGCCCCGTTTATGGGCAAGTGGGGAGGCAGTTCGTCTCGGGGCATCGCGGATGGGAATCGAGGCGCCAAGCGAGTAAGACCACCCACCGCTCTGGATGGGACATTACGGTCGCACCCCGCGATTCCCGACGCGTCATCACAACGTCAGGGGAGAGATCAGCTATCGCCCGCCACCTGGCGAACCGTCATCATCACGCCCTCCTTCGAAAATTACCACTTTGGCCCCGCGGCGTTTATTCTCTATATGGGCCGCGCTCGCCACGGGCCCGGGGGCTACTATCGGGCCTACGGATCGCGGGGTATACCGGCCCATCATTTCCTCGTCAGGTTGTAGGACCGTGTGGGCCTAACAGGTAGCCTGAAAGTGCCTGAAAGGCCAAACCTCCGCAGGAGGTCTGAGCCTCAGGAGGGGATCCTCCACGGGACCAAAGAAGCCCCTCTCACGAGGGCCTTCCCCCCCCCCCCCCAAGGATCCCACGGGAGGAGGTGCGATGCAGAGAGTCATGAGGCTTGTCGTGGCCCGTGTCACGTGCAAAAGCGGGGCAAGGGCCACCCTCTCTGGAACAGGCCGTCATCAAGCACTACGCCGCAGAGCCGGCGACCCCAAAGTTTATCGTTTTGGTGATAAAAGGGGGAGACCAAGTGCTCTGTCCATGGTCGTGGCCCCTGACTTGCCATTCTGGTGCAAGGCAGCGCCACGGGCTGGGCAGTCCTCTCTTTTCTCTTTACTGAGGACGTCTGCTACTGTGTAAAGGAAGCACCCACTAGAGTTGCAGGCAAGTGAAGACAACGGCTTCGCAGCAGGGACAGGGCCGTGGACCTGTCCCGGTCGGCCGCTTTGCCAAAGCAGCCACAGTGGAGCAGAGGCACTCTTGGAAGCTTGCGGGATCTTCTCGCCATGAGTTTTGGAGGCCAAGGTCGTTGGCCTCCTATAATAGGAGGCAAACCCCGGCCTGGCTAAAGGTTCGGAAGTTGTAAGGAAAACCCTAGGTCTACTAGGCGAGTCACCATTGTAGCTCCTCGAGCATCGTCAAGCAATACCACAAAGCAGAAGTAGGGCATTCACCTCCGTGGTGGCCTGAACCTGGGAAAACCATAGGTCTACTAGGCGAGTCACCATTGTAACCTCCTCGAGCATCGTCAAGCAATACCACAAAGCAGGAGTAGGGCATTCACCTCCGTGGTGGCCTGATACGTCTCAAACATATCTATAATTTCTTATGTTCCATGCTTATATTATACCAATTGCTACATGTTTTATATACACTTTGTATGGTTTTATGCATTTTCTGGGACTAACCTATTACCAAGATGCCACAATGCCAGTTCCCTGTTTTCTGCTGTTTTTGGTTTCAGAAAACCCCTTAAGTAAATATTCTCGGAATTGGACGAATTTAATACCAAAGTCCCTATTTTTCACGGGAGGTTCCAGAACACCGAAGACCTGACGGAGAGGGGCCACGAGGCCCCCAGATGAGGTCCCGGCGCGGCTCCCCCCTCTACCGCGCGGGCCCCTCATGAGGGCGCCTCGGGCCTCCACCGCCTTCGCCCTTTCGCCCATATATTGCCCCCGACGCAAAAACCCTAGAACAATAAGCCTTTTCCCGAGAAGAGTTCCGCTGCGCCGCCGCCATTAAAGACAAGATTCGGGGGACAGAAGTCTCTGTTTCGGCACCCTGCCGGGACGGGGAATTGCCCCCAGAGTCATCTCCATCAACTCCACCGCCATCTCCATCGCCGTTGCTGACTCCTACGATGAGGAGTGAGTAGTTTTCCCCCGGGGCTGCGGGCTCTACCGGTAGCTATGTGGTTTATATCTCTCTCCCATCTGATCTTTATGTGATCATGAGCTTTGTAATCTAGTTGAATAAGTGATGTTACTCTTTATCTATTATGCACTCTAGAGGTTACTTTATTATGAACTCCGGGGTTATTCATGGTTGTAAAGGTGACAGTATGTGCACCGTGTGTGATTCCTTTATGACGCTGTGGTGTTAGTTTACTCTGACTTTGGGGGTGCTCTTGTAGCCCTACACAGTGAATGGTGTTTATCATCCAACATGAGAGTGTTTGAGAGTAGTATTTATTATTCAACTTTGATGTCATTGTTGAGAATGTCCACTAGTGAAAGTATGATCCCTAGGCCTTGTTTCTAAGCATTGAAACACCGTTTACAACCAGTTCTGCTACATGTTTGCTTGCTGCCATTTTTATTTCAGATTGCAATTACTACTTATAATCATCCATATTACTTGTATTTCACTATCTCTTCGCCGAACTAGTGCACCTATACATCTGACAAGTGTATTGGGTGTGTTGGGGACACAAGAGACTTCTTGTATCTTAATTGCAGGGTTGCTTGAGAGGGATATCTTTGACCTCTACCTCCCTGAGTTCGATAAACCTTGGGTGATTCACTTAAGGGAAACTTGCTGCAGTCCTACAAACCTCTGCTCTTGGAGGCCCGACACTATCTACAAGAATAGAAGCGTGCGTAGACATCAAGCTATTTTCTGGCGCCGTTGCCGGGGAGGTGAGTGCTTGAAGGTATCTCCTTTAGATCCTGCAGTTATTACTTTTTGTGTCTTTTTTTTATTTTCACTAGTTAGGCCTAATGGAAAACAACAAAAAAATTAGAGAGCTCTATGAAATTTATCTTGAGTTAGGACATGATGTGTTTGAAGAGAAAATTAAAAAACCTATGGAAGTTTGTTTGCATAATAGTGGTAGTAATGTTATTAGTATAAATTCTTTGAACACCATTATTGCTAATGCTATGGAAAAGTCTAAGCTTGGGGAAGCCGTTGTTGATGAATGTGTTATTCTTAGTCCCCCGAGTT
Source organism: Poa annua (assembly GCA_026929855.1). NCBI lineage: Eukaryota > Viridiplantae > Streptophyta > Magnoliopsida > Poales > Poaceae > Poa > Poa annua. The sequence goes on from CM049434.1 coordinate 64,083,708, forward strand.
TTGAGGAGAAAATTTTCTTTGATGATACTTTGCCTCCAATATATGATAATTATAATCATTGTGATATTTTCAGTCCACCTACTATTGAGGATATGGTTTATGTTGATTATGATATGCCTCCTATATATGACGTTTACAATGATGAATATGATATTTTCAGTCCATCTACTATTGAGGATAAAATTAATTATGATTATTCTATGCCTCCAATTTATGACGATTACAATGATGGATGTGATAGTTTTACTCCTACTATTACTAATAAAATTGATTATGCTTATGTGGAGAGTAATGATATTATTATGCTTATGGATCATGATAAGAATGCTTTAGGTGATAGCTATATTGTTGAGTCTATTCATGATGACGCTGAAAATTATTTTGAGAGAGGAAAGTATGGTTATAGAGATCTTCATGTTAATAAGTTTCTTCTCTTTATGATGAATGTTTTGATCCTTCTCTTGATTTTCTTTTATTTCCTGGGTACTTTAAGACCCACTGGTCATTATGAGAGAGGGAGACATGGATTCATACATCAAAATAATATTAAGTCTCCTCTCTTTATGTTGAAATTTTTGAAGTTGCACTTGTTTTGCCTTCCTATGCTAGTCACTTTGTGCTTTATTAATTTATTTTATTACAAGATTCCTTTGCATAGGAAGTGCGTTAGATTTAAATATGTTTTATATATGCTTCTTGATACTCTATTTTATGTTTCAACTCTCATCTTTATGTGAGCATCATAAATATCACTATGCCTAGCTAAAAGGCTTTAAAGAAAAGCGCTTATGGCAGACAACCCAATATTTTATTTCTGTCATTTTTCTTTTATTTGAGTCAAGGAGCATGCTTACCTCTGTAGCAACTCCTTTGTATTTATTTTATTACATAGTTGTGCCAAGTTAAGTCTCTAGTATAAAGTTGATGCTAGATTTGGATTTCTGCGCAGGAACAGTTTTTCTGTTGTCCACCATTAAATTCATAACTCTTTACAGAAACGTCGGAATGACCTGATATTTTCTGAGCGTGATCCTCAGATATGTACGCAACTTTAATTAGTTTTGAGTTTTCTGATTTGAGCAAATTAAGTGCCTCGAAAAAATTCGTCTTTACAGACTGTTCTGTTTTTGACAGATTCTGCCATCTATTTTGCATTGGTTCTTTTGCTGTTTTTGAATGGATCTTTTTGTTCCAAAAAATTCCAGTGGCTGTAGCTAATGTCCAGTACCATGATAATGATTGTCTCCATACATAATATGAGAATTTTTGATTATGCACTAACCCTCTAATGAAGTTTACTTCGAGTTTGGTGTGGAGGAAGTTTTCAAGGATCAAGAGAGAGGATGATATGATGTGATCAAGAAGATGAAAGAGCCTAAGCTTGGGGATGCCCCCGTGGGTCACCCAAGCATATTTCAAGAAGACTCAAGCGTCAAAACTTGGGGATGCCCAAGGCATCCCCTTCTTCATCAACAACTTATCAGGTTATCTCTAGTGAAACTATATTTTAATTCCGACACATCTTATGTGCTTTACTTGAAGCGTCTGTTTGTTTTTGTTTTTGTTTTCGTTATTTTCATTCTCGGAATAAAATGGATCCTAGCATTCTTTTGTGGGAGAGAGACACGCTCCGCTTTTTCTTATGAATACTCGTATTCTTCACTTATATTTGTTGAGTATTCCTCTATGTTACTTCAATACTATTAGCTCTTGTTTTTCATGCATATCTTGTTAGACCTGTTAGTTTTCTTATATTATACTCTCACATCTCATTGTTAAATACTTGGAGAGTTTATTTTTAGATAAGTTGATTGGCGTTTGGTTAAGAACAGAAAATGTTAAATGTGGTAGACGGAATGATGAATTGATACATAATCTTGTAGATCATTAAATTGTGTCACTTGAATCATTGATGTTGTTTTGAGATATTAATATGCTTAATGGTAAAACATGATGGTTTAGTAAAGTGGAATGATTAATGGTTGGTCTAGAAAACTTGAAGCTGTGCCACACTTAAATATCCAGTTGATAGCATGATGATATATGACTTCTAATGTTAAAAGCAACCATAATGACTTTGTGTTATGCGCTACGGTCGGGGTCCCAACAGTGACTTCTTCATTTGCCACAGTCCCTCATGGAGTGATTTTCATTATGCCTTGTAAGATCATATTTCTAGTTGGAATCTTTTTGCTTGTGAGTTCTAAGCTGCGGTTTTCATGGCACTTCCACCACCATATTTGCTAGCCTCTTCGGTACTTTGCATTGCCCTTTCCCACATTGAGAGTTGGTGCATACTTCGCGGGTACATCCAAAACTCGTGGGAGATCTTCATCATGTTCTCCTACACATAAGCCAAATATCTTCCTCAAAACACCCACCATACCTACCTACTACAACATTTCCATAACTGTTCCGAGATATATTGCCATGCAACTTCCATCTTACATTACATGACTTGTTGTCATTTATCATTTATATATTGCCTTGCATGATTCTTTACAGCTGATGTGTGGTTTTACCCATGTTACGCTAGATCATTGCATATCCTGCTACACTGGCAGAGGCACCGTTTCATACACTATGTTTTATTCCTTATGAGTTACTTGTATCAAAAGTGTGTTGTCATATTAGAATGTTTGCCCCTAAAAGTGAAAAGAGCCATGGAGGGCATCGAAAAGAGAAACAGAAAAAGTAAATAAAAAATAAAAAATAGAAAAAAGAAAAAAAAAAGAAAGAAAAATAAAAAGGGGGCAACATTACTACTCTTTATCCACACTTGTGCTCATGTTATAGCACCTGTAGTATTCATAGTCATCATTTGTGCTCATGTTTAGCACCTTTACTCCATATGAGAGAGTTTTCATGTTTTACTTGCATAACTATGTGGGGAACTTTACATTATAGAACTTGGCTTGTATATTCCAATGATGAGCCTCCTCAAAAGTGCTCTAGGTCTTCATGAGCAAGCAAGTTGGATGCACCCCCACTAGTTCCATTGGAGAGCTTTCATACACTTATAGCTCTATGTGCATCCGTTGTGTGGAAATCACTACTCCTTGCATAGCTTCGATTATAAGACTTCCTCCTGTCTAATGATCACTTTCAGCTGTGTGAGACTTTCTTCCGTTGGCCTTCCAACCCCCCCCCCCCCCCCCCCCCCTTAACAATCTTTTAGCCACAACATCCTGGTGCCAGGAACCAACGCTGAACGCTTGCTTGTTTTTAAGTGAACAAATAGAGAGATGATTTTCTACGTCCATATTTTTATTGCTTGACTTGATCCTTTCACAAAGTTGTCATGAGTGTTGGATGCATTGGATGATTATATTGTTATTCTTGAAGCTTAAATCATCTTTAATATCTGCTTTGCACGGTTGATTGTTCTCTAGTATTGATTCATTGAAAGTTTTGCTTTGTTCTTCCTACTTGTTTACTCATTACTCATTTGATATCAATATAAACTACAACTTTTATTCATTTGATCTCAATTTACATGCATTACATTATTATATGATCAAGATTGTGTGAAAGCATGTCACTTCCGAAATTATTCTTGTTATCGTTTTACCTACTCGAGGACGAGTAGAACTAAGCTTGGGGATGCTTGATACGTCTCAAACGTATCTATAATTTCTTATGTTCCATGCTTATATTATACCAATTGCTACATGTTTTATATACACTTTGTATGGTTTTATGCATTTTCTGGGACTAACCTATTAACAAGATGCCACAGTGCCAGTTCCCTGTTTCTGCTGTTTTTAGTTTCAGAAAACCCCTTAAGGAAATATTCTCGGAATTGGACGAATTTAATACCAAAGTCCCTATTTTTCATGGGAGGTTCCAGAACACCGAAGACCTGACGGAGAGGGGCCACGAGGCCCCCAGATGAGGTCCCGGCGCGGCTCCCCCCTCTGCCGCGCGGGCCCCTCATGAGGGCGCCTCGGGCCTCCACCGCCTTCGCCCTTTCGCCCATATATTGCCTCCGACGCAAAAACCCTATAACAATAAGCCTTTTCCCGAGAAGAGTTCCGCTGCGCCGCCGCCATCAAAGACAAGATTCGGGGGACAGAAGTCTCTGTTTCGGCACCCTGCCGGGACGGGGAATTGCCCCCGGAGTCATCTCCATCAACTCCACCGCCATCTCCATCGCTGTTGCTGACTCCTACGATGAGGAGTGAGTAGTTCTCCCCCGGGGCTGCGGGCTCTACCGGTAGCTATGTGGTTTATATCTCTCTCCCATGTGATCTTTACGTGATCATGAGCTTTGTAATCTAGTTGAATAAGTGATGTTACTCTTTATCTATTATGCACTTTAGAGGTTACTTTATTATGAACTCCGGGGTTATTCATGGTTGTAAAGGTGACAGTATGTGCACCGTGTGTGATTCCTTTATGACACTGTGGTGTTAGTTTACTCTGACTGGGGGTGCTCTTGTAGCCCTACACAGTGAATGATGTTTATCATCCAACATGAGAGTGTTTGAGAGTAGTATTTATTATTCAGCTTTGATGTCATTGTTGAGAATGTCCACTAGTGAAAGTATGATCCCTAGGACTTGTTTCTAAGCATTGAAACACCGTTTACAACCAGTTCTGCTACATGTTTGATTGCTGGCATTTTTATTTCAGATTGCAATTACTACTTATAATCATCCATATTACTTATATTTCACTATCTCTTCGCCGAACTAGTGCACCTATACATTTGACAAGTGTATTGGGTGTGTTGGGGACACAAGAGACTTCTTGTATCTTAATTGCAGGGTTGCTTGAGAGGGATATCTTTGACCTCTACCTACCTGAGTTCGATAAACCTTGGGTGATTCAGTTAAGGGAAACTTGCTGCTGTTCTACAAATCTCTGTTCTTGGAGGTCCAACACTGTCTACAAGAATAGAAGTGTGCGTAGTAAACCAAGTGTCAATCTCTGCAATGTTGTCTTCTCCTTCGTCGAGCCCCCTGTGTGTTCGATACCCACACACATAGCTTCTTCGGAGGCTATACTCCGATAGATAGAGTAGCTAGCTGATTACATTTCCAAGGCAGATCAATTAGCTAGCTACGGATGTGCGGCAGCGAATCAATGAGGCTAGCTTGAGAAAAAGAAATCAATAGAGGAATCTTAGTTAGTGTAATCGATTTTACTCAACAAACTGTGGCATGACGAAGAACTTGGTGAGGCGGCCGTCTCCATCTGCAGCACATGGAAACACAGCGACACGGCGACGGGATGTGGTTGCTGTTTCGCGTCTCATATGAGTCGTCCTCTGAGAGAGCTCCTGGCCGGTCGGCCGAAAAGAGGAGGAAAAGAAGAGATCTGGGGAAGGAGCACAAAGGAGCATAACGTACCTCATGATTGGGTACCGATGGAGGTGGATGCAGCTGCCCTTGCGTGGAAACTTTGCTGCTCTTGCGTGGCGTCGCCGCCGTCGCGGCCGGTAGAGCTCGGGCAGGCGCATGGACAGGGGCTCGGGCAGGCGGCGGCGCGGCCGCAGCGGCGAGGAGGGTGGCGTCAACGGCATCGGGCCGGAGCTACCGGACTCGGGGGGAAATGAGGTCGATTTGGGTTCTAGGGTTAGCGTGTGTCTTATATATCGGAGGACTGATACACAATTTGTGGACAAAGTTGGGGCTTTTGTGCAAAAAACGCGCGGCACGTCGGATCTGGATCGGACGGCGCGGAGGCGTGCGCGTACTGTAGATCCGCGCAAATGCACATCTACAGTACCGCGGTGACATGGGTTGATCCTGGCTGTCCGCTCCCCCAATCCAGCGGTCCTACGACATGGCCAAGTTCGTAGGAACCCTAAATGGGTTAACTTTTATATAGGTAAGATGAAGGGAGAGAAAACGAGAGGCATCAACACAGTTCAACACTGAAGAAAACACAAACACGCACTTTCGTCCACACAAAAAGATCCGCGCAAAAAGAAAAACTGATGGATCACAATCACATGATGGTGCAAGCACCGGCCGGGTCCTCCTCGCTGAAGAGCTGGCACCCCCGCCTGTAGCTGGCGCTGCCGGCGTAGCACCCCGCTGGCGTCGGCAAGACGCCGACAGTATATCCATACACCCTGCCGCAGTTGCAGCACTTGCATCCCTCGTAGTACCCCTGGTAGCACGGCTGGCAGCACGAGCAGCCGTATGATGATCCCGCTGTTCTAATTGGCTGCGGCGGCGCCGGCCACGAAGGGATCTCTATTTCCACCGTCGACGACTTCACGTTGACAGGAAAAACGGGCCTCGACGGCGGCCGATGCAGCTTCTCATTCTCCACTGGTGGCGCCGGCGGGAATGGTTTGTACACCGGTTCGAGCTCGGCGGACCTCTCCCATTGCTTTTGCTCCTCGGTCGTCGGCGACATCACTGTTGAAATGTGGCTGTCAGGGGCAGCGGGCTGCGTGGGCGGCGGTGGGTTCTCGACCGGCGGTTGCGGTGGCAGTGGCAGTTGCTCATGAGCTTGCGGCGGATGAGGCTCCATATCTGTCTTCTTCGACTTTCCCTTCTTATTATTCTTTCCATTCTTCACTGGCAGCGGCCCTGCCATTCTCTCCGGCTGCTCGCCGCCGCCGCCTTGTTGGATGATCTCGATGCCCTTGATCACCTTGCCCCCCTTGCACCTAATCTTGCAGGAGAGCCTGTGGGGGTCGAACGGCCCGACCACGGCAATCGTCTTGCTCCCGTCGTCGAAGGAGATGGTCCGGATCCCCTCCTGATCTGCACGTAGGAATGAACAGATGGATCAAAATCTCAAATAACAGGCACATCTTCACTTCCTGAGACGAAGATGGTCAGATGGATGAACATGTAGGAAAATAATTGTAAGAGATTGTAGTTTACCTTGGAGTTTGCAGAGGATCTTACGAATCTTTTTGTAACACGAGCAGCAACCAAGATCAACCTTTAGGATTAGCGTGGACATCTGTGTTGACAGCACAAAAGTATGGTAAATATTCTTTGTTTAAAATTGGGGAGCACAAATTCGGAGGTCTGCAAAAATGAATACATGTAGCTATCTAAATTTAATTTGAAGTTTTGCTGAAACATTGTATCACACCGTGAAGCTTAAAATTCCCGGTTATTAAGAATCAGAACATAAAGGTAGCAAAATATCAATAGGATGAAAATATTTGATAGGGAGTTAATTATGTCTTAGATATTGCTATCGCAGTGTGAATGAAATCTGAAGAATAACGATGCACCCATAATTTCTACAAACATATCAATTTCAGTACTATGCAACACAGAACATAATTCTACAACACATAGCCCATGTTTTTTTGCCAATTTGAAGAGGGAGGGAGGGAGGGAGGGAGAGGGAGAGGGAGAGGGAGAGAGAGAGAGAGGGAGCTCACCTTCTCTGCCATGCTTTCCGGGTGGCCTCCTTGGCTTCTTACACGGAGAGGGAAGCAGAATGGAGAGAGAGAGAGTTGGATAGTGAGGCGTATAAATTGCTGGGACTATTAACGCGTTTCCTTATTCCTCCATAAACAATAGGCATGCAATTGGTTGATTCACTAATTAAATTTATTTGGTGTTAAACACATATTTAAACCTGTACTTATTTGCTGACTAATTGAAGGGGTAGCCATTTTATATCTTCAGCTGACTAGCTCTTGCTATTGCTCCAACAAGTGCATCTCATTTGGGATTGAACAGTTTTATTTTTATTATGAACTTAATTGGTTCTTCCATGATATCACAAGAATGGTTGATTCTCTATTTCACTTCACTTTAACTAGAGGGTACTTATATTCGGCCTCCGTGCATGCATCTAGAACATTGGGCGACACTTCGTCCTTCTAGGCACAGCTAGCTAGTTCATTTGGAAAGAAAAAAGTTTGGTTTTGTCCAGCCGTTGGTGTGTGCGCCAAGTCCTGCTAAATATTCCCAAAGTAAAGTGAGCCATGGAATCAGGTTCTTGATTGCACTGGCGACTAAGAAATCAAGAAGCCTTTGAGTCTTGTTGATGCTACGTGCTACCAGAATGGACCTACGAAGAACGCATGGGGATTTGGGAGAAAACGCTAGTTCTTATTCTGTTTGGAACATGGCAAAGTTCTGTGTGTGCATCGTGATATATATTTCTTGTCAAGTTTTAGAGTGGTTGGCATTTTTAAGAACCGTTCAACCATCCTAATCTAACGGTGTTAAAACAGACGGTAGTACGGTCCTGAAATTTGTGTGGAACCGGTACCGATAATATATGGGATGGGTACCGATACTTTGTCGAGCCCAACCGCAGAAACATAGCAGCGATCCACGCACAACTCGCTGACGAAATCATCTTCGAAAGGCATCCGGCTGTCGGCCTCCGCCCCAGTTTTCTTCAGTCTCATCAACCCGTCATGCCCTTGGTCTATGGATTCCACGCGAACTTGTCGTGCACTTCATTACTGCAAAATATGGTCTTCTTCCATGCACTAGTGGAAAACGCCTATTTAGTACCGGTTGCTTCGTCAACCAACGGCCTGAGGTTCACGTCAAGCTCGCTGCCGGGTTGCTTCGGGACTTGGATGAGCACTAGCATGATAATGAACTTTCGCTTCATGCACAACCAAGACGGAAGGTTGTAAATACATAGAGTCACAGGCCAGGTGCTATGACTGCTGCTCTGCTCCCCAAAAGGATTGAATCCGTCCGTACTTAGACCAAACATTAAGTTTCTTACGTCATCTGCAAAGTCCGGGAACTCTCTCTCGATTTTTCTCCACTGCGACCCATCAGCAGGGTGTCTGAACATCGCGTCTTTCTTACGGTCCTCTCTGTGCCATCGCAACATCTTGACATGCTCTCTGTTGCTGAACAAACATTTCAACCGTGATATTATAGGAGCATACCACATCACCTTGGCAGGAACCCTCTTTCTGGGGCGCTCGCCCTCAACTTCAGCAGGGTCATCTCGCCTGATCTTATACCGCAATGCACCGCATACTGGGCATGCATTCAGATTCTCGTACTCCTCACCGCGGTAGAGTATGCAGTCATTAATGCATGCATGTATCTTTTGCACCTCTAATCCTAGAGTGCAGACGATCTTCTTTGCTTCATACGTACCGTCGGGCAATTCGTTATCCTTTGGAAGCATCTTCTTTATCTTTTTCAGCAACTTTTCAAACCCCTTGTCCGATACACCATTCTCAGCCTTCCATTGCAGCAAATCCAGCGTGGTACCCAGCTTTTTCTGGTCATCTTCGACACCTGGGTATAATTTTTTTTTATGATCCTCTAACATGCGCTGCAACTTCAACCACTCGCTCTGACTTACGCTATTTCTCTGTGCATCAGCAATGGCCCGAGCAAGATCATCAGCGGGCTCATCCGGCCCCTCTTTGTCAGTCGCGTCTTCTCTAGGTTCCCCCATTGTAGTACCGTCGTATTCAGTAAACTCAGGTAAGTTGTCATCGTACTCTTCTTCTTCATTTTCTTCCATTATGACCCCTGTTTCTCCGTGTTTGGTCCAACAATTATAGCCGGACATGAAACCGGACTCAAACAGGTGGATGTGAATGGTTTTTTATTTGGAGTAACCCTTGATATTCTTATAAGCACAACATGGACAGTACATAAAACCATCCCGCTTATTTGCCTCAGCAACACGGATAAAATCCAGCACGCCGGTCATGAACTCCAGAGAGCGTCGGTCAACGTACATCCATTGTCGATTCATCTGCATTATGTAAATATATCCAAAACCATTACACAATAGCTATATATATCATGAATAGAGAGATACGTGACCAATTCATTAATACAAGTTCACCATATTTAAACAAATCTAATACATAGTTCTCATAAACATTCATTAATTGAAACTAACCTAGAACTAGCTAAAGAATTTAAATCCAACGACAAATGCGATCAAAATCGCAACTAAGATAATTATTGAACCAACAACTTCAAGCGCATTCCATTCATCTTGATCTCGCGATCCAAGCGCATTGCCTCCATCTTGATCTTGTTATCATCGACGACGTCGGCAATCTTGAACTCCCATTTCATCTTCTTTTCGAGACGAAGATCTTCACTTCTTTTCAGTTTTGCTTTCAAATCATTGTTTTCTTTTACAAAAAACTCGACAATAGGGTCGGGCTGATTTTCCGGTTCAACTACCTCCTAGATAAAAATATATCTAAGTCAAGTTGGTCGGTATAATTGTTATAAACACAAATAAGAAAATTATACAGGTAATAATTATATAACTAAGATTTTATTTTCAAAAGATAAAAACAAGAGGCTCACCGAGGTGGTGTCGGCGACGGGACGACGCGGGAGATCGACGGCGGTGAGGAAGGGGACGAGACGACACTACAGAAAACCACAAATCATAATTTAATTTAAGCTCAAAATGCATATACAACAATTATTTAGCTAATCAATGAGCTAGCATTAAATGAGCTAAACTAGGACTAAATAAATGATCAACCCCTAAACAAAATTAATTAGCTAATTTAAAAACAATTAACTATCTAATTATAAAAACAATTATTTTGCTAATCATTGAACTATCACTAAATGAGCTAAACTAGCACAAAGTAAATTATCAAACTAGCACTAAATAAGCTACATTTATAGATTTCCCTAAATTTTTCGATCTAGGGCAAACTAACACTAAATGAGCTAAAACTAGCACTAAATGAGCTGAAATTTGCAACTAAACGGAAGAGAAACAAGTTGCTTACCTTTTGGACTAAAAATGGTGCCACAAAATTGGACAAATTCGCTGGATCTATTGGATCGCCACCAAACTCGAGCAAGAACATAGAGGAATTAAATGAAGTGCAGAGAGTGAGCTCGTACTCGAGCTGGAAGAAGCTGCATTTATAGCGAAAAGATTTAGTACTGGTTCGTGTATAGAACCTGTAAGGGCCCCTCTGACTACCCGTCAGAGATGCCCACGTTATGTAAACAGATCACGATCCCAATGATCAGTGCATCGCGATCACATAACCAACTGTTATACAAAGTTACATCATTCAAATGTACATACAAGTATTACACAATTAAATAGTGGTCACATGACCAAGTCTGCAATCATCGTCGCACAGGACGGAATTAACTACGATATAGCGGAAGCTTGCGGCTAGCGTCGGTCCTCGTCACAACCAGACGCATTCCCACAGAGCAGTTGACCGGTGACACTCAGTTGGCGTAGTCGTCGGCGTACTGCTCCTCCTCGTCGCACATCTCCTCGTTGCAATCTGGACGTTTGAATATCTAGGGACACAGCCATATGAGTACATTTACGTACTCGCAAAACCACCTCTAGTCTTAAGTTTTCATGGTAATGCAATAAAAGTATTTTCGAAAACTGGGATAGCTGCTATTTACAACTATAGGGTTTAGTTTTCGCGAAGATGCTTTCAACATAGAGATTACGACATCTCAGTATCTTTGTTGAAAAAAACTACAGAAATCTCTCTTGTAGAAATAGCATGTACTATTTCCACGCTTTGAAAACACTTTTGTAAAACTTTTCAAAAACACTAGGATGAGGTCACCCCTTTTTCCTTCCGTGAGATCGGACTGATTGTCTCCCCGAGACCAACCATCTTCACTCAACTCCTGTACCTCCCAGGTACCTCCTTGTTTCCTCCGAAAACACCTTTCTCTTTTTAGAACAAAAATTGCCCGTACGCCTAGATCGGGGACCTTTCCAACCGTCATTTGACCGCGGACACGGCTATTCGAATAAAATTTACACTCTACAGAGGTGGTGCACTTTACCCACACCAATCGGTCAATTCCGCCGTGTCTGCCACGACCCGTCACACGACAGTATGCGGGGGTCCGGATAACCAGATCAAAGCTTTCCACTATGTCCACCCTAGTATCGGGGCCTCCCGGTAGGTTTATTCTCCACGGCACCGTGTGCTCCACTAGACCCCTGGTCTCTCTTAGGACGCCACACCGCCACGTCGGGAGACCCACCGTAATCGTCCGGCGCGATCCCCACATGTGTATTGCCTCGTCCAGACGGCAACCCGACTTCAGAGGCCCAGGCCCCATAGAAAGTATGAGAGCCCCAACACTAAAACGGACAAGCTTCCGGCTAAGACCTACCCACGTCAGGTAATGTGGTTGCACGGGTTAATTGTTCGGGCGGCCGCTAGGGCAGTACTCTGTTTTTCGAAAACATCTGCACCTCTGACTGTTCCCAACAGCTCGGGTTTTCTTAAAAATCTCCGATTGCTCCCAGCAACTCAGGTTTTATAAAACACTTGCTCGCCGATTGCTCCCAGCAACTCGGGTTTTTCTTCCGAAGACATTTTATCAAAACCAGGCTCCCATCCTAAGATTTTGTGGAAAGAATATAAAGATATACTACTTGAAAAATATGATTTTCTTTATAGAGCCTTCAACAACATGGCTCCTAAAGTGAATACTCATTTTTATAACACCTATTATAATCTAGTAGACAACTTTGGCCAAACAGTATTTTGTAAAAATAGTTTTTGGGTGGCAAAATGCCACAAAAGAAGTAAAGCATGCATTATTTTATTTTGAAAACAAAACATGCTTTGTAAATAATATGATTCATAGTGGTGAGGTGGCTTGCCTCGCTCAACAATATGTCCTTGTCCTTATCTTGATGTTCCTCAGGTTCACTCCTCACTTCCAGTTCCTTCCCGATCGTATCTAACGTTGTAAACAGGGAAAAGAGCAACACTCAAAATACAAGACAATTTCACTAGGACATAACAAACAACTAGTATTGCACAAGGCATCAGCTATCAAACAAAAGCAAGCAATTCACTTAGTTAAACAACAACAAGCAATAAATTCATATAGCTAAGACAATCAACAACACACCTAAGAAAATATACACAACAACCCTAATTATTAAAAAGGTAGTTTAACTACACACTAAGGCAAAACTCCCCTTAGGGGGATTAGGTCATTAAACAAGGGCTGCTACATTAGTTCAGGAAATACTTCAGACAAAAGTATCTTAACATGCAAGCATTATCATTAGCATTAAGCACACTCATATGTAAGCATGTCACTAGATATAGGAACACATACCATTAAGTAGTTAATCAATCAAGATAGGTTAACACCACTGCTCACACAAGTTGTTGATTCAGAGCTAAAAAGATGCAGGTGAGTTATTTAATAGAATACCACAAGTAAGATCAATTCAACCATTATAACAAGCAATCACATAGTAAATGACAGCACACAAATTCATCATACAACTTCATCTCAAATAAATACACACTCGTCTACAAAAAGAATCTAAACATGTGTAACTTGTTGGGCAAGGAGGATTAAACTTAGCACAAGAGTATATTGCTCAAAGATGTATTTCAGAAGTTGAATATTGTTATAAAAGGTTAAAATAAGGCTCTGGACTTATGTTTGGTTAAACAAGCAAGGCACACAATTTTATTAAAAACAGGAATTTAAATTAATAGTTTTACTAGTTGCAAGAGCCCTGCTTTGGAAAATAAATCACTACTCACAGAATAAAGCTCCTAAAAATAAATCCTCCTACCACAGTATACCTAGTAACCAAAATAAGTCATGAAAAGTGGATTTGCACCAAAAGCTACTGCCATTTAAGAATTAAAAATACTTCAAGTGCTACTGGTCCCAAAACCAAACAGAATATAGCTTCTGTTCTAAGAAACTCCTACATGCAAGGTTAATTTCTATAAATAGATATTGATTTTATCTTTATGTAGAAATTGGATTCACTCCATTTGGACAGTCCTAGCTCCATCTACTTCAGTTTAAGTGGAATAAACACATTATACCATTATTAGTGTACAACACAAGATATAAGTTATTTTTAGACTAATCCAACTTTGCATGTTAATGTAAACGTATAAGCATCTTACAAAAATATTCCTAAGCCATTTTCACACACATATCTAGCATAAACCATTTAAACTAGACACAAGCAAATAACAGAAAATAAAAATATCCACTTTCTAGTGTAATTACCCACTGTTTTTTGATAATAATCCATTATGTGCAAAATATAGGTTGGAAAAATCTACCAAGCTAGTACATGATAGCTACTACTCATATCTACCACATGCAATTGGATTTACTCCAAAAAGTATTTTTAATAAAGAATTAAAAATCACCAAACAGCTACTGTTGTCAATCTAAAACATAATAGAACTCTAATTAAACAGATCTCCTGCGTGCAAGACTTATGGATCTAGGTAGGTATAAATCTAAGCCATACAGAGAATTTTAGTCTGCAAGATTTGGATCTATAAAAATCTAGTTATTAATTAAATGGTGAAAAAGACACTTTTTACTAGATCAAGCCTACCACACACATAAAAACATATTTTGGCAAGAGTACAGTGCCACATGGTGGAGAAAACACATATGCATGCTAAAAAATTTGAATCAATCGATTTGGATAAATATATCGCCCTCAAACGAATTAAAACTAACAAGCATTTCTCGGGAAAATTAACAGGAAAAAAATTCAACGAAGAGATATAAACAAAAAAAAACATGCTAACAGGCCAGATCTGGCCAGACCCGAGCCATCCGAGCTGGGCCGGCCCATCTCAGCGCGCGCGCGAGTGGAGGGCTGCGTGGCTGTTGGATCCAGATCAGAGGGCTAGAAATAGATCGCAGAGGTTAAAAAATGGGCCATCGATCTGGCGATGGACGGCTCTAGGCTCGTCTTCTTCCTCGCGCTAACCAGACCGGAGAGGAAAACCTAGCTACAGAGGGCGACTTCTCACGGCTCACCTAGGGCTTGTGAACTCGATTTCGTGGTCGGGGATGGATGCGGGGACCAAGGGGAGGTCAGGGATGGTCTCAAATCCGCCCGGAGTACACCGGTTCGACGACGACGTTGAGGACTGCGCGTCGGGCTCGAGATGAGCATGACGTCCACGGTGAACCTGAAACAAAACGACGATGTCTCAGGGATAGCTCACACAGAGAGAAACGATATGGAACCGAGGGAGGGAGATGAGGGGGACGGAGTCCATGGAGAGCTTGCTCGGACCTTCGGGCTCGAGTGGTGTTCTTCACATGCTCCAGAGCAACAGAGGGAGAAAGAGCACGAGCTATTGCTAGGGGTGGAAGAGGGGAAATAGGGGAAGGGAATGGGCAAGGTGAGAGGGGCAGAGGGTGTCTCCGTTGCTTAACAAGGGAGGGTGGCCGTTTTGCACGTTCACGGGCATGGCACGGGAGAGAGAGAGGGCTCGGCTGGGGTTGGCTTGGGGAGGGCGGTGTGCAATGATGAAAGGCGCTGCTGCACCTCTTTGGACAGTAGCAAACGGACAGTAGTCGTTGGAGGGAGGGGTTTAATGGAGAGGAGGTTTCTTGCCTGCCAGGTGCTCGACAAAATGTCCAGGCCAGAAAAGAAAAAGAAGCGGGAGCTAGGGCAGGGCAGGGTTGGAGACCAAAGAGGCCAGGGGTGTGTGTGTGGGTAAGGGCATGTCCAAAACAAGGGTTCGGGGAGAGGGGTGTGTCGATTTAGGGTTTAGAAGATTTTTGGGCTGATTAGGCTAGGCCACTTTTCTTAGATGGATTAGTCAATCCTTAGTCTTACAAATTATGATAAAAGATGAGTTGATTAGAAGGGACATAGGTTCAGCATTTGGTTTAATAGATTAGGAAAAAAGGGTTCAATAACAACTAGATACAAAATTGTCAACTTGCTAATCTCTAACACCACAAATGGCCACCTTAAAAAGTAGCACTCAAAACAAGCAATAATAAGTGATCAAACATATTTGTAAATTTTAAATAAGGCTATATGTGGAAAGTAGAGGTGAAGTAGGTGATGCTAGAGATTTTGCATTTCCAAAGTGATCAAAAGAAACATAAATGGTGAGGCTCTAGAAATGCTAAAAGTTAACAGGAGTTAAGATAGCTTTTCATCATTATAAATTTTTACTTGTTTGAAAATATTTTCAACCAAAGATCTTACTAAGAAGGAAACATGTTACAAGCATGCAAAACCATCAAACAAAACTCAATGATTCCAATTCAAGCAATAAACATTTACTTGATACAAACAAATCTACATGCCACTCAAAGAAATACATACTCAAGGCAAACATTTTAGGCACAAGTTAAATAGTTCAAACAAACACACACAAATGGATAAGTAATCCAACTTTTAAGATAAAGAAAATATATTTGTGAGGTGGTGACCAACATGATCATGACACGATTTTGGGAGAGAGGGTTAAACCACTCCTTGGTGATATTTTCCAAAGATTATTTAATTAAGAGTTTTGAAATAAGAGTTGCTAAACTCAAACCATCTTGGTAAAAGATAGGAGAAGATATATGGACATGTTTTACTTGTCATAACATTGATCTCAGAGGTCAATTTACAACTAGGTTGAGTTTTCAGGTTGATAGCTAGAAAGGTCACCAACACAAACACAAACCATAACATGGCAAACAGAGCAAACAAGAGCAACACACATCCATTAAGAAGACATTTCAAAAAGTTTTTGACGGCCCTAAATTTTGGGTCTTTTATAATTAAGTTTTTCTTGCTTCCAAATTTGGGACGTTACAGACCTCCCCCCCTTAAAAGAATCTCGTCCCGAGATTCCTAGGCGGGTACTAAGAGAGTGCAAGGTTAGGGGGTTTGATGCTCTGTAGCGGAACTGCACTTAGAAAATGGCAAGTCCCTGTGTATAGTGCAAATCCCTGGATCGATTCGTTTGCACACACAGTTTACGATGTAATATCACAACAAAGTATCAATTTTATTACATCGATGATCCAGACTTACAAAATATTCATTACAATTTGCATAGCAGAAAGCTAGCATTGGAAATAGTAAACAGCGGAAATACAATAGCAGTGAGTCTCCATCATCTTCATGTTGCCACAGGCGAAAACATGTTGGTTGCAGACTCGAAACCTTTAAACGACACCTCACTCGTCATCTGGACATTCTGCAATAAGAAAAATATTGCAGCAACGTGGGTCAGAACCATTTAAAATGGAACTGGCAAGTGACACTATGGTGGACACTTAGTGGAATAACTCTAATAACCTATATGCTTATTTGGCTGGTGGAGTTCAAGGCTATTTTGCATAAAGCAAGTTTTTTCCTAACTCTTTTGAAAACACTTTTGTTCTATTCGAGACATCCGTGGCATGAAATCCACTGTCTCATTCTACCCTTGTTCACCCATCAAGTTTTAAATTTTGAAGTTGGAATGGTGGGATCCTCCGTTGACGTCCTTGATCAGCTGCTCAAATTGTCCGTACCGGGGACACGGCTAAGTACTTAGATTTTAACTCTGCAGAGGTTGTGCACGTTCACCATTGTACCCATTCAGCCCAAACTATCCTTTACACTCTGTAAGTGATAAGGAAAAGGAGAAGAATGAGACGAGATCTTTCAGAAGCATTTTCCCTCCCCATACTGGCTTGACCCGTTCCACCTAACACCCTCTACATCTGCTTGTCAAGCCGGGGCGAGTCCACGCAACTTAGTTGATCAAGCCAGAGCCCATATTGGCAATGGCTGCACTGGAAGCTAACATCACTTGGAGTTCTTCAGATCCCTTTGTTCCCTGGGTGGCCATCCACAAGTGCACATACTCAGGTATACACCATAGAAATGGTCCTGAGTAGCCACTCAACTTCGCCTCCGTATACAACCAATCCACCCAGGAGGTTCTTTCTTAACTTAGTAAAATTTAGATTTTCATAAAACAACTTTTGCATAGCATCAATAATTCTACTAAGTCATTACATAGGTACCTAGACACAGGAGTAAGAAATCTCTAAACAGGTCAAGCATAGCATTTCTACTAAGTCCTACACATGCTTAGGAAAATAATCTACTCATGCATAGAAAAATATTAGGACTTTTATGAGGTGTGCCACTTGCCTTTGGAAGTTGTCGGTGCTCACAAACTCTTTTCAACGTAACTCGGAGCTCTCCGTTCGATCTAAACAATATAGACAAACAACAATACAACAATCAACATAAAACACAATCAACACAACGCATACAAACAAGTTTCATAAAACTTCTAAGGAAAAAAATATGTTTATGCATGATGTGCAAAATATTTCTAAGTACTTGAGATGCATGACATGCCATGAAAATATTCTAAGTTAAGTGCAAGGCAAGAATTTGGTCAAAATGACTAAGGACCAAAGTCATAACAGCTGGGGTCGAATTTTAACTAAGGACTAGATGCTAACGCATCAAGTCAAAATAATTTCTAAGAAGTTGATAGCCCTTTTTCTAAGGACTAGTCATGATGTGCATAAATTCTTAGAGAAAAATACTAAGTCTATTCTTCAAGGTGATCAACAATTATTAACAACCCTTTGTACATCAGATATTCACTATAGTGAGAGAGACAGACACCCGGCCAGCCACTTATGATTGTGGAACAGGTCTCATGTACGTGGACATGTAAGGTTAGTCTCCAGGCCGCTTCATCTCACTATGCCGCTAGGATCCAACATACTCAAAGGAGATAATAACATGATCAAAAAGGGGTTTATGTCTAAAGTGAAAGACAAGATTAGGAAAGAGGGAAAAGATAGAAAGAAGGATGTAGTTGGTCTTCAAGGAATCTTCTCCTTGCTTCCTTGTAGCTTTCTCCTTGATGTGATGACTTCATTGCTATTTGTAGAGTTGATGGTTTTGGTGTCACCAAGGCTGGTCTTGGATTTAACTTAGCCACCAAGAAATCTAAGAAAGAAGAAAAGAAAAGAGAGAAAAGACTTAGAGAATAAAGGGGGTCGGTCTTCTGAAGCTCCTCTTGATTTTCTTCTAAGTGCTTCTTCTTCTTGGAGATGCTTCCGGAGCCTGTTTTCTTCTAAGTCTTCATATTAAAAATCCCAAGTATGACAATCATGGGATGAAGAACTTTTATTTTCTAAGTGTTTCTAAGTGCATAACACTTTTCAAAACACTATGTCGAAAATAATCCTAACTTAGAGAAAAACAATAACTAATAAATATGATATGAATGCAATGCACTTTTAAATCACAAGGAAACATCATACTTGATAAAGTTTTCGAGATGCTAAATTTTTCTAAGGAAAAGATGTAGCCCTTTTAAGATGTTGAAATTCTCCTAAGGAAAAGCGTTATTTTTCTAAGGAAGAAATCACTTTGTTTGAGAGGACAAAATATTTCTAAGTACTTTTTGTAACTAAAGTGGTCATAATATGGCTAAGTACTTTATAATTTCGAATAGATGATGACAATTAATTTTAATATATTTTTTTAATAAATTTTAATCATTAAATTATCATTTAAAAAGTATTTAATCAATGTTAATTATAAAATACACAGAGAATTATTCTACAAAATTTAGTAGAAAATTCCTACTGCAAATACTTAGTCATTCAAATTTATAGAAATTGGATTTACTCAAAAATATTGTTCCTATCAAAACTTATGTTAAAATTACTCAAATTAATCAATTTAAAAATTATGATTGTTAAATTGTCACAATAATGCTCAAAAATATTTTCTAACAGGGGCATCATATTAAAATATTCTAAGGTTTCTAAAACAATTTTATTTACAATTTTTAAACTTATAGATTTAAAGTTATGACAAAAATACTCAAATCATCCATTTGAAATACTCAAAAATACTCAAATTCTAACAGGACTTAAATATTCTACATGTCGAGAGATTTTCAAAAATATAAAGTTTGTTAACTTTGGCCAATCCAATAAAAAGTTATAATAGATCTAAGATACAGGGGCTATCTTGCAAAACTGCCAAATTTTAATCTATTAAGAAAATCGCAGAAAATCTTATCCGACGTGGCGCTGACGCGACGCTGACGCGGCGCTGACTCAGCCTACCGTTTCGATTTAAAAAAATAAATAAAACGTGACCGCAGGATCTAGATCTAACGGCTCAGATCTAAATGGTCAGAAACGAGCGGCGCGGCCGGCCGGAGTTTCTCCTGTGACCGAAGAACGCGGCGGCGCCATCGCCGGCGTTCGAGCTAAATACGCGCTACGGCCTAAGGAGAAGAACGGCGCATACCCGTGGGTGCAGGACGTCGCTGCAGAGACGATGGCGAGGTGGCGGCGACCGGAGCTTCTCGGTTCGTCCTCGATTGCTCGCCGGAGTTGTGCGTGGCGGCGGTCCTCTTCGGGTGTGCACGGATGCGAGGATGTGCTGCGTTTTGAAACGCAAAAATGTGTCAAATAGATGCGCAAGGAAGAAATAAGGTGAAAGGGAGAGGAGAGAGGGTCCGGGGTGGCCGGCGTTGAGCATACGGTGAAGTTTTTACCGACAGCGGCGGCGGGATGTCAGGGTCTCGTGCGGGCAGCCTAGGGCCTCTCGGGCAGTGGTTCTTGGGGCAAAAGAGATAGGACAACGAGGGCTATTAGTAGGAGGAGACGGTACTCGAAACGGTGTAGTAATTCAGACGAATTTAAGGGCACAATCAAATCAGCCGTTTTGGCGTTCCGGAGCTCCGGCATCAAATTCTCCAGAACGGGGGCGTTTTGGAGAGGGCTTTTGGGGGAAATTAAATAGGAGATCGTGGGCTTCAAGTAGGAAGAAACAGTGCATCAAATGGTTGAGTAAAACGCCCAGAATCAATTCGGGAAGAGAAACTGAAAATCGTGCGTGTTTCCGTCCGTCTGGACCTTGAAGACGACGCTGACATCATCTCTGACGTCAGCAGTTTTTCTTTTTCTTTTTCTGATTTTTCCTATTTATTTCATATCTTTTGTTTTAAGTGTCCAAATGAAGTCAAATAAATTTCTAAAAATTCTTAAAAATCATATATATGTTTTAAAACAGTTGTGGGTATATTTTGAACACTTTTTAAAAATCATAATTTTGAAATATTGATTAAATACAAATTTGACACTTTATGTCAAATTTGAAAACATGTCTTAAATAATTTTATTTTTGGCTAAATAAAATTTATAAAAAATACATCACTTATAGAAGTTTGAAATTAAGTTAATTAAACTCATTTTCCAATATTACATCATTTTTGGCTTTAGTACCATATTAAATAACATAACACAGCTATATGAAATGAAGAGGGAAATATAATGTATTTATTTTTAATTCAAAATACTTTGTGCACCATTAATTTTTATATTATGATAAATCATTTGAAAAATCCATTAAATACCTTTGGAAAATATTCTAGATTTATTTCATTTCTTATATTGAATATATTCATGAAAATCATTTCAGCAAATAGACCATATTTTAAATAGTTTAAAAGAACATCTGTAAACATTATTTTAATTTATGAATATCTATGGCTAAGTGATTGAAATCAAATACTTATGAAGGAACTTTTTATTACAAGAAAATGGTTTGAAAGTTTGTAAACCATTTGTCAAATTATATATTGAGGTTTAAGAAAAACAATGGATAGTAAAATGTTTAACTTGAAACAAGTTTTGAAAATAATGATTACTTGAGATATTTCAAATAATAAACTATTTGGAAGATGCTATGAAGTCTTTTATGGTTGGTTTTCTTATGCTTTTAATGTTTTATTTTAATCTAAAACAAAAGTTTAAATTTTTAGTGATTTTTAAACATTCCAAAATTTTGGGATGTTACATGCTCCTTCATCTTCCGAGGTTGTTGCTTCTCGACCGAGAATTCCTTGTTGATAAGGTGTCTGATTTCTTCCAGAAGACTTCGGTCTGCTGGAGATATTGGCATGTTGGTAGATGCTGATCCGCTTCTTGTCGGGTTGACTTCAAATGCTCCAGGGTTGCGGCGCAAGAGAAAATTTGTCAAAACTCCCTAATAAAGTTAGCATATGTCTTCCCCCTTAAAAAGGGGACACTAGAAGGGTTAAAGTTGATGGTAAAAGTTGCTGTCGGCTTCAAGTTGTAGTTGGTCTTGAGTATCATGACGATCTTCATCTTGGTCGTATCTTTGTGGTGGTTGGGGTTGATGTAGACACTTGTCC
Organism: Poa annua; assembly: GCA_026929855.1. Classification (NCBI taxonomy): domain Eukaryota; kingdom Viridiplantae; phylum Streptophyta; class Magnoliopsida; order Poales; family Poaceae; genus Poa; species Poa annua. The sequence continues at coordinate 64,105,618 of CM049434.1, forward strand.
TGATATTGCCGTCTTGAGGGGTTAGCAGTTAAACACACGCCAACAGTTTTAACCCTCACAGGGGTGCCAGGTCCATAGACTTGACTCTCTCCGGCTTTTCCTAATAAGTCAAAGGGTGTTACGAGATACTAAAGACGTCTAAACTTGCTTGGTGGTAGGTGTCGTCAACTGCAACAATCTTCGGGCTTCTCGACGTCCTTGGCGTCTTGCTGGATATGATGCCTTCTAGTGTGTCCACGTTCGGTTTAGTAGACGAAGAAAATTGATGAAGACTTCCTTGGTTCTTGGGCTTCATGATGCTTCGCAAAAGTCTTTAGAGGTCAGTCGGATCTAAGTTAGCCCAAAAGATAAGTACTTCTTTCTATATTACTCTAGTCGGGGTTAGTTGAGTTAATAAGGTTGGCACATAGGAGGCACTGATGACTCTAGCTTCGTGGTACATCTCCAGGTAGACGACCTTCAGTGCTGGTTGTCTTCGTTGTTGCTGACGTCAATCACCATTGTATGACACGACTTGAGGGCTTCACAAAATCTTCAAAAAGTAGTGGCTCTTGCCGATCTTTGAGTCCTCCGTGTTGCCATCAGTAAGTGAGACTTTCGTTGGCACTTCTTTTATTATCTCGGTTTGTAGGTCTTGAGTAGGTTAGTTAGTTAGCCACAAGTCCAACTGGTGTTAGATGTTACTCTAAAGCTAGATACGTTAGGTTAGTGATGGTATACTTGTAATTTCGAAAAGTTAATTAAATTAGGCAAGGTCTGTCGCATCACGGAGATGGGGATCAAAACTTCGGCTTCTCTGGTGGTTCTAGAAATAATTACACAAAATGGTGGATGAAGACCGTTATCTGACTTGCCGGTTAAGTTGCAGCATCTTAGGTTCTCAAGGTGGTTTTCTGTATCGTATACCGTTACTAACTCTCACGTGTTAAAGTTTAGGCTAGAAGGAAAACATTTTAGAAAGACTTCCAAGACAGGTTTACAAGTGCATCACGATGCAGCTACAGCTAAAGGGGCCAAAAAGGTTTTAAACACAAGGGAAGTATGTGTCTACTATGTGTTGCCGACAAGGCGTGCTTGTGAAACATACCGGAAAAACAACACACCAGCAACAAGCACACAAACAAGACACACACCAGCAAATAGCATACCAGCAAAACAACACACCAAACACTTATAGTGCCAAAAGGGCACGTAACAAATGTGATAGTCGGGTAATCCAACTAAGGGTCATATCCTATTTTATCCTATGGGGTTTGGTGTCACATGGTTGCCGCAGTCCTCATTTGATCACCTTGGGTTCTTGCCGAAAAGCTTGAAATTGTCCGGTTTGCTGATGGACTAACATTGTTGGGGTTGAGTCGAGGGAGCGAAGGTGATTTTTGCATTCTGGTCTGGCATTCTGCACATTCGAGGTATTTGGAGGTCCTGGCTTTGCTGTCATCAACGACCTTGGTCTTGTGGACTGTGCATCTAAGGGTTCTTGTCTCCGTCTTTGATCTAGCTACTTAGGTCTCACTTGGGTCCATCGTCAAGCGTAAACAAGTTTCGAATAGGGACAACAGAGTAGAGAAAACTCTTTTGAAATACTTTGAAATTAGAGAGGTAAGATCAAGATATTTTTGAGAATAGGTGAGGAGTGGAAGCCATACTAGGCTTACCTAGAAGAAAATAGATTTCAGTAGAAATAGGGTTTTAGCAAAAATATTTCCTTCCTAAGCTAACGACCATGCTAACTAAGGTCTCCTAAGGTCAACGATGGCTCTGATACCAAGTCTGTAAGGGCCCCTCTGACTACCCGTCAGAGATGCCCACGTTATGTAAACAGATCACGATCCCAATGATCAGTGCATCGCGATCACATAACCAACTGGTATACAAAGTTACATCATTCAAACGTACATACAAGTCTTACACAAATAAATAGTGGTCACATGACCAAGTCTGCAATCATCGTCACACAGGACGGAATTAACTATGATATAGCGGAAGCTTGCGGCTAGCGTCGGTCCTCGTCACAACCAGACGCATTCCCAAAGAGCAGTTGACCGGTGACACTCAGTTGGCGTAGTCGTCGGCGTACTCCTCTCCTCGTCGCACATCTCCTCGTTGCAATCTGGACGTTTGAATATCTAGGGACACGGCCATATGAGTACATTTACGTACTCGCAAAACCACCTCTAGTCTTAAGTTTTCATGGTAATGCAATAAAAGTATTTTCGAAAACTGGGATAGCTGCTATTTACAACTATAGGGTTTAGTTTTCGCAAAGATGCTTTCGACATAGAGATTACGACATCTCAGTATCTTTGTTGAAGAAAACTTTTAGAGACAGAAATCTCTCTTGTAGAAATAGCATGTACTATTTCCACGCTTTGAAAGCACTTTTGTAAAACTTTTCAAAAACACTAGGATGAGGTCACCCCTTTTTCCTTCCGTGAGATCGGACTGATTGTCTCCCCGAGACCAACCATCTTCACTCAACTCCTGTACCTCCCAGGTACCTCCTTGTTTCCTCCGAAAATACCTTTCTCTATTTAAAACAAAAATTGCCCGTACGCCTAGATCGGGGACCTTTCCAACCGTCCTTTGACCGCGGACACGGCTATTCGAATAGAATTTACACTCTGTAGAGGTGGTGCACTTTACCCACACCAATCGGTCAATTCCGCCGTGTCTGCCACGGGCCGTCACACGACAGTATACGGGGGTCCGGATAACCAGATCAAAGCTTTCCACTATGTCCACCCTAGTATTGGTGCCTCCCGGTAGGTTTGTTCTCCCCGGCATCGTGTGCTCCACTAGACCCCTGGTCTCTCTTAGGACGCCACACCGCCACGTCGGGAGACCCACGGTAATCGTCCAGCGCGATCCCCACATGTGTATTGCCTCGTCCAGACGGCAACCCGGCTTCAGGGGCCCAGCCCCCATAGAAAGTATGAGAGCCCCAACACGAAAACAGACAAGCTTCCGGCTAAGCCCTACCCATGTCAGGTAATGTGGTTGCACGGGTTAATTGTTCGGGCGGCCGCTAGGGCAGTACTTTGTTTTTCGAAAACATCTCCACCTCCGACTGTTCCCAACCCGGGTATACTTAAAGATCTCCGATTGCTCCCAGCAACTCGGGTTTTATAAAACACTTGCTCACCGATTGCTCCCAGCAACTCGGGTTTTTCTTCCGATAACATTTTATCGAAACCAGGCTCCCATCCTAAGATTTTGTGGAAAGAATATAAAGATATACTACTAGAAAAATATGATTTTCTTTATAGAGCCTTCAACAACAAGGCTCCTAAAGTGAATACTCATTTTTATAACACCTATTATAATCTAGTAGATAACTTTGGCCAAACAGTATTTTGTAAAAATAGTTTTTGGGTGGCAAAATGCCACAAAAGAAGTAAAGCATGCATTATTTTATTTTTGAAAACGAAACATGCTTTGTAAATAATAGGATTCATAGTGGTGAGGTGGCTTGTCTGGCTCAGCAATATGTCCTTGTCTTGATCTTGATGTTTCTCAGGTTCACTCCTCACTTCCAGTTCCTTCCCGACCGTATCTAACGTCGTAAACAGGGAAACGAGCAACACTCAAAATACAAGACAATGCCACAAGGACATAACAAACAACTAGTATTGCACAAGGCATCAGCTATCAAACAAAAGCAAGCAATTCACTTAGTTAAACAACAACAAGCAATAAATTCATATAGCTAAGACAATCAACAACACACCTAAGAAAATATACACAACAACCCTAATTATTAAAAAGGTAGTTTAACTAAACACTAAGGCAAAACTCCCCTTAGGGGGATTAGGTCATTAAACAAGGGCTGCTACATTAGTTCAGGAAATACTTCACACAAAAGTATCTTAACATGCAAGCATTATCATAAGCATTAAGCACACTCATATGTAAGCATGTCACTAGATATAGGAACACATACCATTAAGTAGTTAATCAATCAAGATAGGTTAACACCACTTCTCACGCAAGTTGTTGATTAAGACCTAAACAGATGCAGGTGAGTTATTTAATAGAATACCACAAGTAAGATCAATTCAACCATTATAACAAGCAATCACATAGTAAATGACAGCACACAAATTCATCATACAACTTCATCTCAAAAAGATACACACCCATCTACAAAAAGAATGTAAACATGTGTAACTTGTTGGGCAAGGAGGATTAAACTTAGCACAAGAGTATATTGCTCAAAGATGTATTTCAGAAGTTGAATATTGTTATAAAAGGTTAAAATAAGGCTCTGGACTTATGTTTGGTTAAACAAGCAAGGCACACAATTTTATTAAAAACAGGAATTTAAATTAATAGTTTTACTAGTTGCAAGAGCCCTGCTTTGGAAAATAAATCACTACTCACAAAATAAAGCTCCTAAAAATAAATCCTCCTACCACAGTATACCTAGTAACCAAAATAAGTCATGAAAAGTGGATTTGCACCAAAAGCTACTGCCATTTAAGAATTAAAAATACTTCAAGTGCTACTGGTCCCAAAACCAAACAGAATATAGCTTCTGTTCTAAGAAACTCCTACATGCAAGGTTAATTTCTATAAATAGATATTGATTTTATCTTTATGTAGAAATTGGATTCACTCCATTTGGACAGTCCTAGCTCCATCTACTTCAGTTTAAGTGGAATAAACACATTATACCATTATTAGTGTACAACACAAGATATAAGTTATTTTTAGACGAATCCAACTTTGCATGTTAATGAAAACGTATAAGCATCTAACAAAAATATTCCTAAGCCATTTTCACACACATATCTAGCATAAACAATTTAAACTAGACACAAGCAAATAACAGAAAATAAAATATCCGCTTTCTAGTGGAATAACCCACTGTTTTTGATAATAATTCATTATGTGCAAAATATAAGTTGGAAAAATCTACCAAGCTAGTACATGATAGCTACTACTCATATCTACCACATGCAATTGGATTTACTCCAAAAAGTATTTTTAATAAAGAATTAAAAATCACCAAACAGCTACTGTTGTCAATCTAAAACATAATAGAACTCTAATTAAACAGATCTCCTGCATGCAAGACTTATGGATCTAGGTAGGTATAAATCTAAGCTATACAGAGAATTTTAGTCTGCAAGATTTGGATCTATAAAAATCTAGTTATTAATTAAATGGTGAAAAAGACACTTTTTACTAGATCAAGCCTAGCACACACATAAAAACATATTTTGGCAAGAGTCCAGTGCCACATGGTGGAGAAAACACATATGCATGCTACAAAATTTGAATCAATCGATTTGGATAAATATATCGCCCTCAAACGAATTAAAACTAATAAGCATTTCTCAGGAAAATTAACAGGAAAAAAATTCAACGAAGAGAAAAAAACAAAAAAAAAACATGCTAACAGGCCAGATCTGGCCGGACCCGAGCCATCCGAGCTGGGCCGGCCCATCTCAGTGCGCGCGCGAGTGGAGGGCTGCGTGGCTTCTGGATCCAGATCAGAGGGCTAGAAATAGATCGCAGAGGTTCAAAAATGGGCCATCGATCTGGCGATGGACGGCTCTAGGCTCGTCTTCTTCCTCGCGCTAACCAGACCGGAGAGGAAAACCTAGCTACAGAGGGCGGCTTCTCACGGCTCACTTAGGGCTTGCGAACTCGATTTTGTGGTCGGGGATGGACGCGGGGACCAAGGGGAGGTCCGCGATGGTCTCAAATCCGCCCGGAGTGCACCGGTTCAACGACGACGTTGAGGACGGCCGCATCGGGCTCGAGATGAGCATGACGTCCACGGTGAACCTGAAACAAAACGACGATGTCTCAGGGATAGCTCTCACAGAGAGAAACGATATGGAACCGAGGGAGGGAGATGAGGGGGACGGAGTCCATGGAGAGCTTGCTCGGAGCCTTCGGGCTCGAGTGGTGTTCTTCACATGCTCCAGAGCAGCAGAGGGCGAAAGAGCACGAGCTATTGCTAGGGGTGGAAGAGGGGACTTAGGGGAAGGGAATGGGCAAGGTGAGAGGGGCAGAGGGTGTCTCCGTTTCTTAACAAGGGAGGGTGGCCGTTTTGCACGTTCATGGGCATGGCACGGGAGAGAGAGAGGGCTCGGCTGGGGTTGGCTCGGGGAGGGCGGTGTGCAATGATGAAAGGCGCTGTTGCACCTCTTTGGACAGTAGCAAACAGACAGTAGTCGTTGGAGGGAGGAGTTTAATGGAGAGAAGGTTTCTTGCCTGCCAGGTGCTTGACAAAATGTCTAGGCCAGAAAAGAAAAAGAAGCGGGAGCTAGGGCAGGGCAGAGTTGGAGACCAAAGAGGCCAGGGGTGTGTGTGTGGGTAAGGGCATGTCGAAAACAAGGGTTCGGGGAGAGGGGTGTGTCGATTTAGGGTTTAGAAGATTTTTGGGCTGATTAGGCTAGGCCACTTTTCTTAGATGGATTAGTCAATCCTTAGTCTTACAAATTATGATAAAAGATGAGTTGATTAGAAGGGACATAGGTTCAGCATTTGGTTTAATAGATTAGGAAAAAAGGGTTCAATAACAACTAGATACAAAATTGTCAACTTGCTAATCTCTAACACCACAAATGGCCACCTTAAAAAGTAGCACTCAAAACAAGCAATAATAAGTGATCAAACATATTTGTAAATTTTAAATAAGGCTATATGTGGAAAGTAGAGGTGAAGTAGGTGATGCTAGAGATTTTGCATTTCCAAAGTGATCAAAAGAAACATAAATGGTGAGGCTCTAGAAATGCTAAAAGTTAACAGGAGTTAAGATAGCTTTTCATCATTATAAATTTTTACTTGTTTGAAAATATTTTCAACCAAAGATCTTACTAAGAAGGAAACATGTTACAAACATGCAAAACCATCAAACAAAACTCAATGATTCCAATTCAAGCAATAAACATTTACTTGATACAAACAAATCTACATGCCACTCAAAGAAATACATTCTCAAGGCAAACATTTTAGGCACAAGTTAAATAGTTCAAACACACACACACACAAATGGATAAGTAATCCAACTTTTAAGATAAGGAAAATAGGGACAATTGCTTCTGTGCCCTGGTTCTCTCTAGTTTATCCGTCTGTGCCATACCTGCGTAGTTTCTCTCGTCTGTGCCCCGTTTGGCTCGGAAATCGGCCAAACGCTCCGTTGCCCTCTGGTCAACCGTCACTTGGCCTGACTGGTGGGGTCGGCCTGGCGCGGCTCGGTTGGGATTACCTGGGGTTGGCTAGTGGGGTCGGCCCTTTGACCTTAGATGTGGGCCCAGCGAAGTGCATGCTCGTCCTCATCCTCCTCCTCCTCCAAGTGGGGACAGGAAGCGAGTCTCAAGTGGGGACAGGAAGGGACGAGTCTGACGCCCAGGTTGGGTATCTCGGCCCGAATTAACACGTGGTTAACACCGAATTAACTGAGTTAACACTGAATTAACTGAATTAACACTGAAGTAACTGACAATTCGTTGATTAGTACGTCATTGTTTAGTGAAACTGCTATTACTAATTGAAACTGCTACTACTACTAATTGAAACTCGATTTATAACTTGAATTGATTTATAATATAGGATTCATAACTCGATTTGAAAACTGAAATTCAATTTATAACTCGAATTGAAACTGCTACTACGAATTGAAAATCGATTTATAACTCGAATAGGATTATATTAGGATTGTATTCACAATTACAAAAGATTAGCAGTGCATGCAGCACTGCTACTACGCCGGTGGCGGCCTAATACTACACTAATCAGTAGTGCAACTAATGCACTACTGCTACTGTCGTGGGATTGTCACGACAGATGTTTCCAGATGGAAACTTGAGTATGGGGACATAGCGACTTCTGACATCGGGAGCTTGTCTAGCGTGGCGTGGGGAAACAAGGGTTTACCCAGGTTCGGCCCCTCGTCTTGAGGTAAAGACCTACTTCCTGCTACTGCTTTATTGATATGGGTTTCGAGGACTCGGCGCCTTAGCTTCCGGGTCTCGAGATTACAATGGTGATACTTGCGATCTGGTAAAGCTTCACCCTCTAGGAACCAGGAGACCCCCTTATATAGGCGGTGGGTCTCGCTGGAGGTACAAGGCGGGATCCGGGTTACAATCGTACCCGGACTCTAGTCTAAGCCCTCTAAGTCTTCACCTTGCTTATCAGGACTCCGTCTTGTACTTGGTCTCTAGCCTTCTGGAGCCTTCTTGTCTTGCGGGCCAAGGAACACGCGCGCACCGGCTTACGTGGGACCCGGCCCATATCTCTATGCTTGTTTCGGCCCAGGCTCCTGCCAGGCCGGCTTATCTTCTAGGTCGGTGGGCCTACCGGGTTATGATCCCCCCAACAGTAGCCCCCAGGATAACTTGGACACGAGAATTGACTTGCTTCACCTTTGCGCTCTTGGGCATAATCTCAGGGAAGCCGTCATTCCTTTTGTCCGGGTTATCATCTGAAAAACAATAAACAACTTATTAAACAAGCAGGCACACGGGTGTCAGTTTGGCCGGCTCTTGCTGGCGGCCCGTTCATAACCCGGCAATCACTTGTTGACTTTCATTTCTCTGAGACTTTGACTTTCTTTTTCTTTCTTTAATCTTTTCTCCGTCGCCGGTCAACCTTCTTGGTCAACGGCATATTTAATGCATACCCGTGCGTGGGAATCGAGGAAACAACAACCACCTCGGGGAGGCAAAGATCTTGCCAGGAATATCTCCTGTAGACCAGATTCTGTTCCCCGGGATAATGATTATCTTTCCACTTTTACCGCTTTACCCCTAGGTCAACTCCAGGGTCTATAAATAGGGTCCCGGGGTGAAAAGTGAATCACTTTCCCCCCGAGCTCTCCACTTCGTCTTCCTCCTCGAGCCGCTCGCCCTTTCGTCTTCCCGAGCTCAAGGTTTCTCCGCGCCGCCCATCTGCAAGATCCGTCCGGCGAGCTCCTCCACGTTCTCCGTCTTGCGCGCGCGGCCCGGACCTCACCTGACCTTCTCTTCCGCATCGGTATGCTTCTCAGTCTATCTCATTTCCGATCTCACGGCATCGTGCTCTTCGGTTAACCTCGAGTTCATCGCGCTCTTCATTCTCTTCCTTTTAACTTGTTTTTCCGAGGCGCCCTAGATCCATTTTGCTGTGCATTGTTTACTGCTTCACTGTTTGCTACTTCGGACCTTAAATCTTTCTTCTTCTCGAGATTTCTCTGACAAACTGGCTCGGGCCTCTTGCTCTTCCTTTTTCCTTCTATTTTCCCTGATTCTCTAGATCCGTACCGTCCTCGTCTCCTCTTCGTATCTTGTTTGCAGACTTTCGAGCTTCCCATCTCAGCAATGGGTCTAAAGTCGGCCGCTAAGCGTGTCCCGAAGAAAATCAAGAAGACAGCCGGCGCCGGGTCATCTGCGACAGTCGCCGCGGAGAAGGCCAAGCGTAAGATCACTTGTAACTGGACCAAGTCTTGCATCAGCGAGAGCCGCCTGCATGAACTGGCCGAACTCGGCTATCTTCCTCCTAAGACGGAGATCTCCTGGCGAGCTCCGGATGAGGACGAGACGTCGCCCCAGCCGGGTCAAGGTGAAGTTGTCGTATTCGCTGATCATGTTACCCGGGGATTTCGTCCCCCGGGTTCTCTCTTCTTTCGCCAGGTTTTGGACTACTTCCAAATCCGTCCACAAGACATCGCACCTAACTCGGTGCTTAATATCGCCCACTTCGTGGTTCTGTGCGAGGCTTACCTCTGCATAGAACCCAGCCTTCCCCTATTCCTTGAATTCTTCTACTGCAAACCCCAAAGGGAAAACAGCGACGGTCCTTTAGTCGCCTGCGGGGGTGTCACCATCTAGCGCCGCAGGAATATCATTTTCCCGGGTGTCGTTCTCCACTCGCACCCGAAAGACTGGCAGAAAACTTGGTTCTACTGCAAGACACTCACTCCACCCGGCGAACCTGCCCTTCCGGGTTTCCGCGTCGACCGACTCTTGATGAATGACAAGATGAACTCCTTCGCCACCCTTCAAGGCGGAAGGCCCTTGAGCCTCTGGTCGGCCGAGTCTGCGCCCTCCTTGCGCACGGCTTAACAGGTACCGACCTTGTTAAGTGTTGGATGGGGTGGCATATCGCCCCGCCCGCCGCGCGTCCGGCTTTGATGCATCAATACACCGGGTCTCTCGACGACCCCTTACGCTTCAACAAGATGCAGCACACCGATGCTGTTATGATAAAGGCTATCCGGAAGATAGTCAATGAGTCTCCGGCTGACCTCGCGGAAGATGGCCTCCCGCCTTTCTCTGCCTCGAACCCGCCAAAGCCGGTACTTACAACACTCTTTTGCCGTTCATACTTTGTGTTACTGTCTTTGTCTTATCTTCGCGTATTTCAGGTTAATGACCCCTGGTGGGCTGCTACACTATCCTCCGCGCCTAACTCGGGCGGGGAGTCTGAGGAAGATCAGCCGGAGGTTGATGCTGATGCTGAAGACGCTGGCCCTGAAGCCGGCGCAGAAGAAGAAGAAGAAGAAGAAGAAGAAGAAGAAGAAGAAGAAGAAGAAGAAGGTGAGTTAGACTTCATCACCCGGATCTTCCTCGAGTTATTAGATGCCGAACTTCAGGGAAACCAGTCTCCTCTTAATCCAAACTCGCATCTATCGGATACCACTCTGCCCTCTTCAGACCCGGCTCCCCCAGCTCCGAAGAGGAAGCTTAGGTCGGATGCTGCAAAGGTAATCACCATAATGCTTCTTTTATCCGTGACCTTTCTTTTGACGCATGCTAACATCTTTGTTGGCCGCAGGAGCAATCGGAACTCCGCCATCAACGCCGCCGGCTTCGATCTTCGGACTCTGACGAGCCTCTGAACGAAGGTATTCCTAATAACCCGCCTCCTCGCCGGGTTAAGCATCCACAAAGGCGTCCTTCAGTTCTTTACCCTTTAGCCGGGACTCAACGGAAGGCTAAGTCCCAGTCTCTCTCAGATTCTTCAGATTCGAGCGATGATCTCTTTGGCGACTTCGCCGTCAATGAGGGGTAAGTTTTGTCCACGCGTACTTGACATGTTTTGCTTGTTTCTATTTTGTCTAACGTCTTTTTATTCCACAGAGCTCGCGCTGCTCCGGCTTCCGTCCTTGCTCAGTCAGAGCCGGCCAACAAATCTCCCGCTCGCGACGAGGCAAATGTCGACAAGCCAACTTCGCGGCCGGCTTCTCCCCTGATCCCTGACAACCGGGCTTCTGTGTCGTCTGACGTGGAAATCACCGGCTCCAAACTGGGTGAGAAGCCATCCAGCTCCCACATTGCCAAGACCACTAAACCGGAGGCAGCACCGGCTAAACCTCTCGCCGGCAAAGCTCCAGTGCCCAGCGCCAGCTTCCAGTCCTACAAGGATTTGGACTCTGCTACTCTCTTCGGAGAGCTTCAACGGCGCATTTCTGAGCACCGAAAGGCGGAGGACAGCGTGCTTGTTGAGCTTCAGGGCAAGTTTGAGGTATGTGAATACTCATCTTCCAGTCCCCAAGTGCCGAGTTATCGGCTTGCTGTTACTCGGGACTTCTTTAAAACTTGTCTGGCTCTCTGTAGTTTCGGTTAACTTCAATTAGTAGTCCCCAAGAGTTGGAATTATTGCTTGCAATGTTCCGAGTCTTCTTAATAAAATTCAGTACGTTAAAACTGATAAAACTTCAACTGAGTAGTCCCCAAGAGTCGGATCTACAGCTTGATGTGTTCCGGGTCTTCTGTTTGAACTCTTTGCTTTGTTGTTTCTCAAATTGAGTAGCCCCCAAGTGCCGGGTTTCTGCTTGCGGCAACCTAGGACTTATAACAATTTGAGTTTGTTAACTTCTTTCTTGTAATGTCTATCACTTCTTGATTCTTCTGCTATCTTTGAACTTCCAGGACCAGGCTCAACAGCATGATCATGCCCTCCAGGTGGTGAAGGAGGAGCTGAATAGTGAAGTCGGCCGACGTGCCGATCTAGAGAAGAAGCTTGCCGAGCTTGAAAAGAAACTCGGCCAGGCTGCCGAAGAAAATGCCGGGCTTCGGCAAGAGATTGAGGAGCATGAGAGTGCGTGGGCTGATGCACGAGACAAGCTGCAGGAGGATCTGAAGGCCTCCAACGCGAAGTTTGAAAAACTTGTCTCGTTCATCACTGAGATGGTGGTGTCCCTCTTTGGTAAGCTTACTTTCGTCCTTGAGATGCATTGTTTGCTGCTTGCTTTCCCAAAATGTGTCCGGCTTATCAATCTTTGTTTTTTCCTTTCATAGGCTCCTGGAACCCAATATGCGATCTTGAACCGGAGATGAAGCTGAGGGCCGCCTACACTCTTGCTCAGCAATTGTATTATGGTGCCGACAAAGCTCTGATGGCCTGCCATGGTTGGGAGAAGCCGCCAACCACCCAAGCCAAATTTCTGCAACAGCTTAATGTTTTGCCGGCTTGGATGGATATCTGGAGGAGGTCCGCTGCCCGGAGAGCCGCTATGCGCATTCTTGCGTTGACCAAGGCACATTACCCGGCTATTGACACGGAGCTGCTGACCCGGGGGTGGCCTTCTCTGAAGAGTGATAGGACTCCGCTTACGCGAGAGGACATCACAAAGATTGTCGTCGTGGTGAACAGACAGATGCCTACGGGTAGGCTAATTTGTGGGGCCGATGGACGCTAGAGGATTCGGGGAGGGATAGCGCACTGAGAAGCACACACAGAGGAACACACGGACACGGGGATTTACCCTGCTTCGGGGCTCTCGTGAGGAGATAAAACCCCTACTGCAGCATCTAGCCTATTTGGTGTATTTCTTCTCTCAACATCGTCGCGGGATACATGCTCTATGAGCTGAGTACTAAATGCCTCTAAGAGGTCTTGGGGAAAAAGAGAGCAAGGGAGGAAATGGGGCTGCCGTGGGGGGTGTGTCTCTCTCTTGGTCTCTCCCCCTGGTGCTCCTTATATAGAGGGAGCCCAGGGGACAAGGGGGGCCCACATGACACTATACATGCACTGTTCATGATTTGACTACTGGGGTCTAATCGACACTATTCCCTGTGTCATGCAGTGTACTCTAGTCACATCAGGGGATGGGCTTGGCATGTCTTGTCTTTCCTTTGTCCTGTAGCGCTTGGCATGGCATCTTCTCCGCATAACCCGGCATGGATATGCCGGATAACTTGGCGACTCCTCTCATGGGCAACCCGACATGGATATGCCGGATTCCACCTCGCAAACCGGCGTGGGTATGCCGGATAATCTGCTTCTCCCAAGACCCGGCATGGTTATGCCGGATTACCCTTCATAAACCGTTCTTCCAATATCATATCCCGGTCCCTTCCGACCCGGGCATATGTCGGTCAGCAAGTATGCCGGTTCCGTCTTGGACATAGCTTTTACCATATCTTTACCCTACCCGGGGGTAGCCCCCCGACACTAGTCCCCGAGGCTGCGGGGGACTCGCAGAGTCGCGCGCAGACTTAGAAGAAATAACAACACCACCATCTTTACCTACTCCACCGTGTACCTGCAAAAATACAATCATATGCCGGTGTCTTAGCCGCTCTGGGCGTTTTACCGACATAGATGTCTTCGGCCACCGCCGGCTTGACATAAACATACCTCACATGCCGGCTTTTAGCCACTCTGGGCGTATACCGACACGGACGTCTCATGTGCCGGCCTTTAGCCACTCTGGGCGTATACCGACACAGAGTCTCATGTGCCGGCTTTTAGCCACTCTGGGCGTATACCGACACAGACGCCTCCAACCTCTGTTGATATGACATAAGTGTATCTCGGGTGTCTCGAATGTCCGGTAGCCACTCTGGGCACTTACCGACATGGATGTCTCCAGACTCTGCTGGTTTGACATAAGTGTATCTCGGGTGTCTCGGTATCTCGGCCACTCTGGGCATATCACACATGTCTCGGTATCTCGGCCACTCTGGGCATATCACATATGTCTCGGTACCTCGGCCACTCTGGGCATATCACACATCTCATTTCACAAACCAACATGAACGATGACCGGGGATACAGGATGATGCCATGATACTATGGCGAACCGAAGTAAACGGCGATCTGGAGATACGGGATGATGCCGCGATACATTGGCGAACTGACAAAAGTGACAACCGGGAAATGATAGGCCATTTATAACTCGGCAAGCCGATACCAAAGACTATCCGACATGAGCAACAACCTGGTATGATATGCTGTTTATAATTCGGCAAGCCGATACCAAAGACCATATGCAACATATCTTGAGACAATAGCAATTATAAGCTGGATCCGAGATAACCGATATAACCAAGATTTCCGACATGCGTATTCTCCCGATAAGACCGATATCACCTTTTAACGTCAGTTCATGCATGCATATATATATACTGAATTTTCAACAGGAGCGACAACTTTATTTAACACGCCAAATTAAATCTTACCGACATAAGTGACGACACGGTATAATAGGTCATTTATAACTCGGTAAACCGACATCAAAGATAGTCGAGGATACACTTCCAGGCCCTAATAAATATACGATCGATCCGAGATAACCGACATAACAACCAAGATAACCAAGATAATCAAGCCCTTTGACATGAATATCCTCTCGGTAAAACCGACATCACCTTTCAACGTTAGTCCAGGCATGCATGTGTAATAAATATTCAACAGGAGCGACTGCTCTATTAACAGGTCAAACTAATTTTAACTTAAAGACAGAAATTACGACGAGTTGCAAAGCTACGCACTAGGGTGCCGACTCGGTTTTCACCGAGTCCCCGAGTTACACTAGAGATCTAGCAGAAAGAACAGAACGCACTGGCGGGCTAATCCCCGGGTCAAGACATCTTGCTCCGGGGAAGACACACAGACAACATACGCCGAATTACTTTTTAGACCGACCCCCGAGTTTGTTTTCATGTTTACTATACTCCACAACATCTGCTCTTGACTACCATTCTAGGCGTTCGTCAGTCGAGTCACAAGATCATCTCGGATAGCATACATTACTTGAACTTTGAAACAAGGTTGAAAGCTATTCGGTATACGGACACCACAGATAACAAGACAGACATATAAACATGGCAGTCCCCGAGCTCCATGTCGGGGTGTCGGCATAAAGGCAATATAGAAACAACTGAGATAAAACACACAAGTAAAGGCGGGGCAGTCCCCGAGTTCATCCCAGGGTGCCGACATGCAAATAACTCGGAACTAATAGACATAAACCACATGCATACAGATAAACTGATTTCCGAGCTGCTCTACCGACTTAGGATGAAAAGCATAACTGACCGGTGAGCCAGTCCCCGGGTCAAGACATCTTGCCCCGGGGGAAAATATACAGATAACATAACATGGCAGTCCCCGGGTTATGACCTCTCGCTCCCGGGTTAACAACTAAATTAGGCATGAAGGGGCAGTCCCCGAGTTACTCTCAAGACTGGCCAATTGCATGATACAGACGAAGATACTCACGGAGCATTGGTGCGGTCGGGATCGACGGAGCCGACATGACCCGGGCAACTGTCGGGGGGTTGCCCGGAATCTGTCGACAGCGAGCGCTGGTGTAGGTCGGAACGGCCTCTGCGTGCGGCGGCAAGTCGGGGCGTGGGGACCATGGTGATGTCGAGTCCCCGAGTTGATGAAGAAGGTCCCGTCCGAAATTAGCCCAGCAAGCGCCACTGATGCCCCACGGTGGGCGCCAACTGTCGTCGTGGTGAACAGACAGATGCCTACGGGTCGGCTAATTTGTGGGGCCGATGGACGCTAGAGGATTCGGGGAGGGATAGCGCACTGAGAAGCACACACAGATGAACACACGGACACGGGGATTTACCCTGCTTCGGGGCTCTCGTGAGGAGATAAAACCCCTACTGCAGCATCTAGCCTATTTGGTGTATTTCTTCTCTCAACATCGTCGCGGGATACATGCTCTATGAGCTGAGTACTAAATGCCTCTAAGAGGTCTTGGGGAAAAAGAGAGCAAGGGAGGAAATGGGGCTGCCGTGGGGGGTGTGTCTCTCTCTTGGTCTCTCCCCCTGGTGCTCCTTATATAGAGGGAGCCCAGGGGACAAGGGGGGCCCACATGACACTATACATGCACTGTTCATGATTTGACTACTGGGGTCTAATCGACACTATTCCCTGTGTCATGCAGTGTACTCTAGTCACATCAGGGGATGGGCTTGGCATGTCTTGTCTTTCCTTTGTCCTGTAGCGCTTGGCATGGCATCTTCTCCGCATAACCCGGCATGGATATGCCGGATAACTTGGCGACTCCTCTCATGGGCAACCCGACATGGATATACCGGATTCCACCTCGCAAACCGGCGTGGGTATGCCGGATAATCTGCTTCTCCCAAGACCCGGCATGGTTATGCCGGATTACCCTTCATAAACCGTTCTTCCAATATCATATCCCGGTCCCTTCCGACCCGGGCACATGTCGGTCAGCAAGTATGCCGGTTCCGTCTTGGACATAGCTTTTACCATATCTTTACCCTACCCGGGGGTAGCCCCCCGACAAAGATTGATGAGACGACCCGGCATCACGCTACGCTTCTCACTGATACCTTGAGCTTGAGCTCCTTCCAAACTGGCTTCAACGCTGAGGGCGCGAAGTTATATCCGAAGGACCCGGCCGAAACGAAGATGGATCCGAGCTACCGGGCGCCTCTTCCAACTGAGCCGGAGGATGCTCAAGCTTCGAGAGTTTCCACAGCGCCAGCGTCTGCTACAGACTTCCAACTTCCCAGTTTATTTGAAATATGCTGGGAAGAGGCGGAAGGCATAACTCGGAGGAAGTCGAAAAAGAAGTCCGACTCTTCCAGCTCTAGTGCTCCAGCCCCCAAGACTCCTGTTGTTCCTACTGAAACTGGCCTGGCAGTATAAACCGGCTTGTAACTGTCTGATAACACTTTATGATGTCCTGCAAACAATATTCTTTTGGCCTATATGGCATGTAATAGGTTAGCTTTAAACTTCAATTAGCTATACCTGCTCTGGTGCGCCTTCGTGCGCTTTTGAAAACTTGATCTTTAGTGAAATCCGTCTTCTGTGAAATCTATAAGTCTTTTCGGTTTCGGTGACCCTTTTGGTTTCTTTAGCTCTGTGCAAAGCCGGTTTTCTCGTGACTTTCTGTGCATAAAACTCCTGATCAATCAGGGTCTGCTAAGTCCCCATGGGCTTCATAGTCAGATTGAAAGCCGGATTTTAGCATCTGGCCATATATAAAGTGAGAATAACATCAAGCTAGCAGGCAAGTATAACCAAGAATAATTGTGGCGTCTCTGCCGGGTCTTGAGTTTGTAACTTACAACTTTCTTAGTTAGTAAGCCCCCAAGACCCTGATCATATGAAAAATAAGGAACTGAAAACACGATGCTCTTTCTTTTTAGAGGTGCCTTCCTCATTTCATTGATCATATAATATGTACATAGCTAGCAAGCCGCCTCATTAAAAACCTTCCAGTCCCCTTAGGTACCCTGGTAAGGAAAAGAGCGCGTCTGAAACCTGCTGCTTTTAAACTGAAAAGATACAAAAAGATGGAGCCCGTCTCATCTGGGGGCTCACAAAACCTAAGTGTAGTATGGTCTAAGCTCTGCTATATTCCAGGGCCTGTCGTTCTCTGTCAACGGGTTCCTTGTATGGTCTGTATTGTTTCCTGTTGTTGTAGCTTGCTCTCTAGCATCCACCAAATAATATAACCCGTTGTGCAAGTTCCGGCTTACCACGAAGGGACCTTCCCATGGGGGAGTCAGCTTGTGGAAGCCGGTCTTGTTCTGGGCTAGCCGGAGGACTAAGTCTCCTTCCTGGAAAGTTCTTGATCTAACCCGGCGGCTATGATAACGCCTCAGGTCTTGTTGGTATATGGCTGATCTTTCCAGGGCTAGCTCTCTTGCCTCCTCAAGCATGTCAACTGAATTTTGCCGGGCTTGCTCGTTCTTAGTTTCGACGTAGTTTGCTACTCTTGGAGAATCATGGATAATGTCGCTGGGTAACACGGCTTCTGCCCCGTAGACCATGAAGAAGGGAGTGAAGTCTGTTGATCTGTTCGGGGTTGTGTTTATGCTCCAGACAACTGATGGCAGCTCTTCTTCCCAGCACCCGGCGGCTCTGATTAATGGAACCCGGAGTCTTGGCTTGATGCCTCTTAACAGCTCCTGGTTTGTCCTCTCTACTTGACCGTTTGACCGAGGATGTGAAACTGAAGCAAGGTCGAGCCGGATGCCGTTCTCTTTGCAAAATATCTGCATCTCTCCAAGTGAAAATTTTGTCCCGTTATCAGTGATGATGCTGTGAGGATATCCGAAGCGATATATGATCTTCTTTAGGAACTTGACTGCTGTAGCTGGTGTGCAACTATTGACGGCTTGAACTTCCACCCACTTCATGAACTTGTCCACTGCGACTAGGAGGTGAGTCTTCTTATTGGGTGAAGTCTGGAAAGGTCCTACCATATCCATGCCCCAAACTGCAAAGGGCCATGTTATTGGGATAGTCCTCAAATCCTGAGCCGGCACATGTATCTGTCTTGCATATCGCTGACATCCGTCGCAAACCCGGGCTATGTTCTCCGCGTCTGCCAAAGCCGTCAACCAAAAGAAGCCATGTCTGTAAGCTTTGGCAACCATTGATCTTGTAGAAGCATGATGACCACAATCTCCTGAGTGGATTTCCTGAAGTATCTTCCAGCCTTCCTCTGGTGAGATGCATCGTAGGAATACTCCAGACATGCTCCTTTTATGCAGCTCTCCGTTGATGATAACATAACCCTTAGCCCGGCGTACGATCTGCCGGGCCAACACTTCATCTTGTGGTAGCTCTTCTCTCAGTAAGTAAGCCAGATATGGCTCTGTCCATGATGGAGTATGGTGTATGGCGGCGACTAACTGTGAATCCGGGTCATCCGGGTTTGCTAACTCCTCCTCTGTCGGAAGATTGACTGATGGATGATGTAACTCGGCGAGGAACACGTTTGGGGGCACCGGCTCTCTCCTAGAGCCGAGTCTTGATAAGGCGTCAGCTGCCTCGTTTTTCCGCCTCTCGATGTGTTCGACCTGATACCCGGAGAAAAAACCGGCCACTCGGTCTACCTCTCTTCTGTAAGCCGCCATGTTGGCATCTTTCCTGTCCCAAGTTCCTGCTACTTGTTGAGCAACGAGGTCGGAATCTCCGTAGCACATGATCCTCTTGATGTTCATCTCTTTGGCGACTTTCAGACCGTGCAACAAGGCCTCATACTCAGCGATGTTATTGGTGCAAGGCTCGAAGTATATCTGTAAGACATAACTCAGCTTGTCTCCCTTTGGTGAAGTTAAGACAACGCCGGCTCCTACTCCCCCGAACAACTTTGACCCGTCGAAATGCATAACCCAGTGCTTCGCGCTTGGTGCAGGTGGTAAAGGATCGAACTCTGTCCAGTCATTGACAAAATCAACTAAGGCTTGTGACTTGATTGCTGTCCTTGGCTCGTAGTCGATATGATAAGGCCCCATCTCGATGGCCCACTTTGCGATTCTTCCTGTTGCTTCTCTGTTTCTGATGATTTCTGCTAAGGGAGCGGAACTCACCACCGTGATGGGGTGTTCTTGAAAATAGTGGGGCATTTTCCGGCTTGCCATGAAGACGCCATAAACTAGCTTCTGCCACTGCGGGTATCTTTGTTTCGACTCTGTCAGTGCTTCGCTAACATAGTAAACCGGCCTCTGGATTGGGTACTCCTTTCCTTCTTCCTTGCGTTCCCCCACAACCATGGCACTGACGGCTCGTGAGTTTGCGGAGATATAAAGTAACATTGGCTCCTTACTGGTGGGAGCCGCCAGAACTGATGCTGATGATAATGTCTTCTTCAAATCTTCAAAGGCGTCATCTGCTTCCTGACCCTAAACAAATTTATCCGACTTCTTCAACAGCTTGTAAAGTGGAAGTGCCTTCTCTCCCATCCTTGCAATGAACCGGCTTAGGGCTGTGACACAACCGGTCAGCTTCTGGACATCATTGATACACTCCAGCTTCTTAAGATTCATGATGGCCTTAATCTTTGCCGGGTTTTCTTCTATTCCTCTTTCTGAGACTATGAAACCCAGCAGCATGCCTGCTGGAACTCCGAACACACACTTGGTCAGGTTTAACTTCATCTGATACTTGCGAAGGTTGGTGAAGGTCTCTGTCATATCGTCCAACAATGACCCGGCTTTCTGCGACTTGATCACGACGTCATCAACATAAGCATGTACGTTGCGACCGATCTGGTTCTGGAAACAATTCTGGATGCATCTCTGGTAGGTGGCACCTGGATTCTTGAGACCAAACGACATGGTTTTGTAACAAAAGGCACCAAAGGGGGTGATGAACGAAGTCTTCTCCTGGTCATCCACGTTGAGCTTGATCTGGTGATACCCGGAATATGCATCCAAGAAACATAACAACTCGCTGCCGGCTGTAGCATCGATGATCTGATCTATGCGAGGCAAAGCAAAGGGGTCTTTCGGGCAAACCTTTTTCAAGCTGGTGTATGATACGTCCATGTTGCATCACTATTTTATATCATAATTTACTGCTATTCATTGATATATTTCATATTTGGAGATGATACTTATGTTATTTCATCTATTTTGCATGATTGATGATCATTGGGGGATGGAACTCCGGAGTCTGAATTCTGCTGGAAAAAGCGTCATCGAGATACAATATTTGCGAAGCTCAGAAGATCAAACGAAACACCTGGGAATTATTTTCTCACCAGATCACGAAGGAGGCCAAAAGGGGAGCCTGAGGTGGGGCCCAGGGGGCCCACACCATGCCCAGGCGCGGCAGGGAGGCTGGCCGCGCGAGCATGTGGTGGGGCCGCCCTGGCCCACCACCGGGCGTGCCCTTTCGCGTACTTCATCCCCCCGAAAACCTAAGACCAGGGGGTGTTCAGAAATCCTCTTCGCCGCCACCATGAGGCGGAGAAGACAGAGAGAGAAAAGCTCTCCGGCAGGCTGCGTTGCCGCCGGGGAAATTCCCTCCCGGAGGGGGGAAATCGTCACCGTCATCGAGCTGCACTCCATCACCATCGCCAACACCACCATCTCCACCGCCGACGCCGTCATCTCCATCAGTCCACTCCGTTCCCGCTGTAACATCTAGGGCTAAACCTTGTGTATTTGATAGGGGAAACTCTCCCGGTGTTGATTACTCTTGTTATTGATGCTATTGAGTGAAACCGTTGAATTAGGGTTTATGTTCAGATTGTTATCCATCATTATATCATCTCTGATCATGTACCATATGATGTGTTGTGAGTAGTTCGTTAAGTTCTTGAGGACATGGGAGAAGTCTAGATGTTAGTAGTGAACTATGTTGAGTAATATTTAATGTTTTGATATTTAAGTTGTGGTGCCATTCTTCTAGTGGTGTCATGTGAACGTCGACTACATGACACTTCACCTTTATGGGCCTAGGGGAATGCATCGTGTACTCGGTTATTAATTGTGGGGTTGCCGGAGTGACAGAAACCTAAACCCCCATTGATATTCCGATGCATGAGGGATAGCAGGATCTCAGAGTTTAAAGCTATGGTTAGATTTATCTTAATTACTTTCTTGTATTTGCGGATGCTTGCAAGGGGTATAATCATAAGTATGTATTAGTCCTAGGAAGGGCGGTGCATTAGCATAGGTTCACCCACACGACACTTATCCAAACACTAAAGATTAATCATCAATATGAAGCGAAAGCACTAGACAGAATTCCCGTGTGTCCTCAAGAACGTTTGGTCATCATAAGTAAACAAACCGGCTTGTCCTTTGCTCTAAAAAGGATTGTGCCACTTGCTGCAATTATAATTGCCGCGCTCTATTTACTCGCACTTTATTTATCTGTCATATCAAAGTCTACTGAAAACTTGTCTGCTAGTGTTTACAGTGAAACCCTCATCAAAACCACTTGTCAACACCTTCTGCTCCTCGTTGGGTTCGACACTCTTATTTATCGAAAGTACTGCGATACACCCCCTATACTGGTGGGTCATCAAGACTATTTTCTGGCGCCGTTGCCGGGGAGTGAAGCGCTATTGGTAAGTGGAATTGGTAAGGAAAACTTTAGCTGTAAGTGCTGTTTTTATTTCTGTCTCCTTATTTGCTTAATAATGGAGAGAGGAAATGTTGCTTTCCTGTTTGGGAAGTCTTCTACCGCTGCTGAGGTAGAACATGAGGCGCCACCTGATGATATTGTGCCATTTAAAATACCTATGAAAATTATTGAACGTGTTATGAATAACCGCTATGTTGGAGATGGAACTGTCCACCCCGGTGATCATTTACTGTATTTACATGAATTATGCGAGTTGTTCAAGTCTGCAGGTATTACAATGGACGAAGTCAGGAAGAAATTATTCTCCATATCACTCGGTGGGAGAGCTGCGCATTGGTATAAACTGCTGAAGAACAGGGATTCTCTTGGATGGGAGGAAATTGTACCTCTCTTTTATTCTAAATTTTATCCTCCAAGTGAAATTCACCAAGATCGGAATTCTATATATAATTTCTGGCCTCATGATGGAGAAAGTATTGCCCAAGCTTGGGGGAGATGGAAGGCATTAATGCTCAAATGCCCCATTCATGAGCTTCCTGGTAATATTATTGTTGATAACTTCTATGCAAGACTCTCCTTTGAAGATAAAACATTATTGGATACTTCTTGTGCTGGATCATTCACTCGTAATAAGAAGGAGTTTAAATGGGATCTTCTTGATCGTATTGAAGAAAATACTGAAGCATGGGAGAACGACAAATGTAGGGAGCCAGGTATAAAATATGACTTTGAATGCATTAAGACTTTCATGAATACTGATGCATTTCGAAATATTAATAGTGCTTATGGTCTTGACTCTCAAGTTGTTGCAAATTATTATAAATCCTTTGCTGTCTATTTCGGTTTGCCCAAGAAGGGGTTTGAAAAATATCATGAACCTTATAAAGATAAATCTATTGCTCCTTTAGCTAAAAGCATTGAAGTTAATATTGTTGATCATATCATTCCTGAGCCTTATATTGATAAAATTCCTTTTCCTGTTAAAGTGAAAGAACATTCTATTATGGCTAGTGTGGTTAATAAAAGTGATAAGAAAGCTAAGGAACCTGATGAACAAATTAAAGTTGAACCTTCTGTGGCTATAGTTAAAGAGCTTGTTTCTGAAAATGTGGGAGAAGAGTATATTATATTTTGTGATGATGCTTCTAATGTTGTTTCTCATCCTGCAAAGCCAAGGAAGGCTAGTGTTCCTGTGTTATCTGTTAAAATCGGTGATCATTGCTATTATGGTTTATGTGATATTGGTGCAATTTCAAGTGCTATTCCTTATGATCTTTATAAAGAAATTATGCATGAGATTGGTCCTAGTGAACTTGAAGAGATTGATGTGGTTATTCAACTTGCTAATAGACAAACTATCTCTCCCATTGGTATTGTCAGAGATGTTGAAGTTCTATGTGGTAAGACTAAATATCCTGCTGATTTCCTCGTACTTGGTTGTGCTGCTAGTAAGACTTGTCCTATCATTTTTGGTAGACCTTTTCTAAATACTTGTGGTGCTGTTATAGATTGTAAGAAAGAGAAAATCCTTACTAAATTTGCTGGTGATTCATATGAATTCAATTTTTCGAAATTTGCTAAAACTCCTTATGAAACTGAATTGCCTAATGAGGATTTTAGAGTAGAACAACTTTCTTCTATTGCTCTTGCGCCTAGTAATTATATTCAGCAATTTATGGAAGATCATGAGAGTGAAGATTTTATGGAACAAAGGAATGAACTTGAGGACATATTCCTTCGTCAACCTATTCTTAAACATAATTTAAAGGTGGAAGACTTGGGTAAAACACTTCCACCTAAAGAGGATCCTGTCTTTGATTTAAAACCTTTGCCTGATAATCTTAAGTATGCTCATCTTGATGATAAGAAAATATATCATGTTATTATTAGTGCTAACCTTTCAGGTAAAGAAGAAAAAATATTGTTGGAAATATTGAAGAAACACCGTGGAGCTATGGGTTATACTTTGGATGATTTAAAAGGGATTTCTCCTACTATATGTCAACATTCTATTAATATGGAGCCTGATGCAAAGCCAGTTGTTGAACATCAACGCCGTTTAATACCTAAGATGAAGGAAGTGGTAAGAAATGAGGTGTTAAAACTTCTTGATGCAGGTATTATTTATCCTATTGCTGATAGTAGATGGGTTAGTCCTGTGCACTGTGTCCCTAAGAAAGGTGGAATTACTGTTGTACCTAATGATCATGATGAGCTTATCCCTCAAAGAGTAGTTCTTGGTTATAGAATGTGCATTGATTTTAGGAAGGTTAATAAAGTTACTAAGAAAGATCATTATCCATTACCTTTTATTGATCAAATGTTGGAGAGATTAGCCAATAAAACTCATTTTTGCTTTCTTGATGGTTATTCTGGTTTCTCTCAAATTGCTGTTAAAACTCAAGATCAAGAGAAAACCACATTTACCTGTCCTTATGGTACTTATGCTTATAGACGTATGCCTTTTGGTTTATGTAATGCTCCTGCTACTTTTCAAAGATGTATGTCTGCTATCTTTCATGGTTTTTGTGAGGAAATTGTGGAGGTGTTCATGGACGATTTCTCCGTTTATGGCACTTCCTTTGATAATTGCTTGCACAATCTTGATAAAGTTTTGCAGAGATGTGAAGAAACTAATCTTGTTCTTAATTGGGAGAAATGCCACTTTATGGTTAATGAAGGGATTGTTCTTGCACATAAAATTTCTGAAAGAGGTATTGAAGTTGATAGAGCCAAAGTGGAAGCAATTGAGAAAATGCCTTGCCCTAGAGATGTTAAAGGTATTCGTAGTATTCTTGGTCATGCTGGTTTCTATAGAAGGTTTATCAAAGACTTTGCTAAGGTATCAAAGCCTCTTACTAATCTCTTGCAAAAAGATATACCGTTTGTTTTTTATGATGATTGTAAGGAAGCTTTTGAAACTCTTAAGAAAGCTTTAATAACTGCTCCTATTGTTCAACCACCTGATTGCAATTTACCATTTGAAATTATGTGTGATGCTAGTGATTTTGCTGTTGGTGCTGTCCTTGGGCAAAGAGTGGATAAAAAGTTAAATGTTATTCATTATGCTAGTAAGACTCTTGATGCTGCTCAAAAGAATTATGCTACAACTGAAAAAGAATTTCTAGCTGTAGTCTTTGCTTGTGATAAATTTAGACAATACATTGTTGATTCTAAAGTTATTATTCATACTGATCATGCTGCAATTAGATAACTTATGGAAAAGAAAGATGCAAAGCCTAGGCTTATCAGATGGGTGTTACTTTTGCAAGAATTCGATTTGCATATTGTGGATAGGAAGGGTGCTGAAAATCCTGTTGCTGATAATTTGTCTAGATTGGAAAACATTGCTTATGATCCTATACCTGTTAATGATAGTTTTCCAAATGAACAATTGGCTGCAATAAGGGTGAGTTCACGAGATAGTCCTTGGTATGCAGATTATGCTAACTTTATTGTTTCGAAGTATTTGCCTCCAACCTTTTCAGCTCAACAAAGAAGAAAATTCTTTTATGACTTAAGGCATTATTTCTGGGATGACCCACACTTATATAAAGAAGGAGTTGATGGTATTATGCGAAGATGTGTTCCGGAGTATGAACAAAAAGAGATATTGAGAAAGTGCCATAGTAGTGCGTATGGAGGACATCACGCTGGAGATAGAACCGCACAAAAGGTTTTACAATCAGGTTTTTATTGGCCTACTCTTTTTAAAGATGCAAGAAAGTTTATTTTATCTTGTGATGAATGTCAAAGAGTTGGTAATATCTCTAGACGTAATGAAATGCCTATGAATTATTCTCTTGTTATTGAACCGTTTGATTGTTGGGGATTTGACTTTATGGGTCCTTTCCCTTCTTCAGAAGGTAATACTCATATACTTGTTGCTGTTGATTGTGTTACTAAATGGGTAGAAGCTATACCTACTAAAAGTGCTGATGGTGAGACATCATTAAAAATGCTTCAAGATATTATTTTCCCTAGGTTTGGTGTTCCTAGATATCTTATGACTGATGGAGGTTCTCATTTTATTCATGGTGGGTTTAGAAAAGTTCTTGCTAAATATGGTGTTAATCATAGAATTGCTTCAGCTTATCATCCTCAAACTAGTGGGCAAGTAGAACTATCAAATAGAGAAATTAAATCTATCTTGCAAAAGACTGTTAATAGGACGAGGAAGAATTGGGCTAGTAAATTAAATGATGCATTGTGGGCTTATAGAACTGCTTATAAAAATCCCATGGGTATGTCTCCTTATAAAATGGTTTATGGAAAAGCTTGTCACAGTCACTTGCCTTTAGAATTAGAACACAAAGCTTATTGGGCAGTGAGAGAACTAAATAGAGATTTTAAACTTGCTGGTGAGAAAAGATTACTTAATTTAAGTTCTTTAGATGAATGGAGAAGTGAAGCTTATGAAAATGCTAAACTATTTAAAGAGAAAGTTAAGAGATGGCATGATAGGAGAATCCTTAAGAGAGAGTTTCATGTTGGTGAGAAAGTTTTATTGTATAGCACTCGTCTTAGATTCTTTGCAGGAAAATTGCTCTCCAAGTGGGAAGGACCATATGTCATTGTCGAGGTGTTTCGTTCGGGTGCGATAAAAATTGCTTCGCTCAAGGATGACTCTACACAAGTGGTAAATGGACAAAGACTCAAGCATTATATTTCTGAAGATTCTTATAATGAAGATGTTGATATTATTCAAGCAATTACTCCGGAAGATTATATTAAGGAAAATATTTCTGAGTCTGCAGAACCTGATTTCGAAAAGGTACAGTTTCGGTAAGAAAAAGTTTGCGAATTTAATTTTGAGCTACCTATTATTTATTTTTGGAAAATATGGAAAAACACGAGACGAAAACGAGCAGGACACGAAGTCCGAGGCGCCCACACCACGTGGTGGCGCGGGGCCCTTGCTGGCCGCGCGAGCACCAGGTGGGGGAGCCTCGGAGCTCCTCTCCTACTCGGTTTCGCCCTGTTGCCTTCCTTTTATTTCGTAAATTTTTGCTATATATTCACCCGGAGCCCCCGAGGTCCGTATATCGTGTTTTCGACGCGTTTTTGTTTCGAGCTGTTTCTGTCCAGATGTCGTCTCAGGGATCTTGTTCCGAAGACTACGCACTTCGTCGCCAACGCGAACTCCTTCAAGACCTTGATCAAGGGTCTTTTGTTGGATGGGCGGATGATGAGAAGGTGAAGGCTAGGCGCAGGGACATGGACGACAGCGTCATGGAGGAAGTAAAGAAGATGCAGTCGGCCAAGAAAGATCGCGCAAGGACGGGGACTAGCAAGCCCACCTTTGTGGGATCAATTAACGCCCAACGTGCTTTTTCTCATAACATGCAGGGAGCAATACCACCTGTTCCGGATCTTAGCTTTTTTCCAGATGCAACCGAAGCTCTCCGTGTCATGGATCAGTTTTGCGAGCAGTACCGCGTCCTGAGGAGGGAAGTGGATATACTTCAAGAGGAGAACAACAGGCTTCGCAAGATGTTGGAGCGTTACCTTACCCCACTTCGAGTCGTCCCTCCATCACCACCGAAGGAGTAATTCATCATCGGTATTGGCATCTCTCTAAGCTTGTCCCAAGCTTGGGGGGAGTGCCGCGGTATCACCATTATCTTTCATCTTTTACCTTTTAGTAGAGTCATATCATGAGTAGGGAAGTTATCTTATATGATAGTTTGCAGTGTGGAAGTATCTCTCTTTTAGTTGGCTGTCTATGTATCCCTTGGTGTGAGTTGCCGTTATGGAATATTAATGAGAAGTGTTATCATTTATTTTCTGCACACTTTATTTTAGTTTGCAACTTTTATCATGTATGATTGATCTTGTCATTAGTGTTGGTAATCACTTTGGGAGCATATAGTAAATCTTTTGGCTTTGGCAAACTTAGCATTGGTCAGTAGCTACAATACTTTGAGACTTAAGTGGAAAAAGGAATTACATGTAGAATATAGAATTCATTAATCTTTCTCACTTGTAGATTATAAGCTTAGTATTCACAAACTTAAAATTGTGTGTGCCTTCAAGTAAGAATTGCATGATTGTCTTTACTACATGTATGTTTGTTTGTATCCATCAACTCTTATGCTTGCTACCCAACCTTGCTAGCCAAAGACCTGTATCGAGAGGGAATACTTCTCATACATCCAAACCATGAACCGAAACCCCTGCCATTTGTGTCCACCATATCTACCTACTATGTGGTATTTTGTGCCACTCCAAGTAAATACTTCTTGTGCTATCTTTATTCAAAATTATTATCCCTTATTTGTGTCAATGTTCACTAGCTCATGAGGAAATAATAGTTGGGTTTGTTATCTTCCATACTAATTAAGTAACCCTTGACTTGCATGCTAAATCTGCTCGTCATTAATATTGCAAAGGGGTGGTCAGACCACTATAATATCAAAGGTTGAGATTTTAAAAAATAGGCACTCCTCCATGGTTTGAGATTGATTGGTGGGCACCCGAGGATTCGGTTAGCCATGGTTGTGTTAGAAAGGTGGGGAGGAGTGTCAAGGATGTGAAAGTAAAGGAAAAAGAAGATGAATATCATAAAGGCTTGTTTTTTAAAAAATAAATCGGAACCACCCTTAACTTGCTTAGTATGGGAGATGACAAGAACTCTATTACCATTCGTTGACAACAACAAACACCGCTCAAAAACTTACTTTTATGCTCTCTATATGATTTCGAAAACCTATAAAACCAAAAGCTCTAGCACATGCTTGTATCTCTGCTTCCCTCTGCGAAGGGCCTATCTTTTACTTTATGTTGAGTCAGTAAACCTATCTTCTTCTATCTTAAGCAAGCACTTGAGTTGACTGTGATTCAACCAGTTATACATTAGTATTGTTGATCATGTCTTTTATTCTTTCTTGCTTAGCACATTGTTGGCATCTAATGAATTTGATTTTTGGAGTTATCAACTAATAAAGAGGGCTGTTTTATAAACTAAGCTCAATATGTTCATTGTCCTCTGACCAAGGACTAAGTTTGCCAACACCAACTAAGGTTTTCTTTATGTACCTTATTGTGGTTTTCCTCTACTTGTTACAAGTTGATTTATATGAACGGAGTCGATATCTAAGATGACTTGTGCATTTATACATGTGATGCTTCTTGTCCGTATATTTTATATCGACACTTCACTCCATAAACCAGTGGTCATGTTTACCGAGTTCAGCTTTCGCTTGGGGACAAGCGAGGTCTAAGCTTGGGGGGAGTTGATACGTCCATGTTGCATCACTATTTTATATCATAATTTACTGCTATTCATTGATATATTTCGTATTTGGAGATGATACTTATGTTATTTCATCTATTTTGCATGATTGATGATCATTGGGGGATGGAACTCCGGAGTCTGAATTCTGCTGGAAAAAGCGTCATCGAGATACAATATTTGCGAAGCTCAGAAGATCAAACGAAACACCTGGGAATTATTTTCTCACCAGATCACGAAGGAGGCCAAAAGGGGAGCCTGAGGTGGGCCCAGGGGGCCCACACCATGCCCAGGCGCGGCAGGGAGGCTGGCCGCGCGAGCATGTGGTGGGGCCGCCCTGGCCCACCACCGGGCGTGCCCTTTCGCGTACTTCATCCCCCCGAAAACCTAAGACCTGGGGGGTGTTCAGAAATCCTCTTCGCCGCCACCACGAGGCGGAGAAGACAGAGAGAGAAAAGCTCTCCGGCAGGCTGCGTTGCCGCCGGGGAAATTCCCTCCCGGAGGGGGGAAATCGCCACCGTCATCGAGCTGCACTCCATCACCATCGCCAACACCACCATCTCCACCGCCGACGCCGTCATCTCCATCGGTCCACTCCGTTCCCGCTGTAACATCTAGGGCTAAACCTTGTGTATTTGATAGGGGAAACTCTCCCGGTGTTGATTACTCTTGTTATTGATGCTATTGAGTGAAACCGTTGAATTAGGGTTTATGTTCAGATTGTTATCCATCATTATATCATCTCTGATCATGTACCATATGATGTGTTGTGAGTAGTTCGTTAAGTTCTTGAGGACATGGGAGAAGTCTAGATGTTAGTAGTGAACTATGTTGAGTAATATTTAATGTTTTGATATTTAAGTTGTGGTGCCATTCTTCTAGTGGTGTCATGTGAACGTCGACTACATGACACTTCACCTTTATGGGCCTAGGGGAATGCATCGTGTACTCGGTTATTAATTGTGGGGTTGCCGGAGTGACAGAAACCTAAACCCCCGTCGATATTCCGATGCATGAGGGATAGCAGGATCTCAGAGTTTAAAGCTATGGTTAGATTTATCTTAATTACTTTCTTGTATTTGCGGATGCTTGCAAGGGGTATAATCATAAGTATGTATTAGTCCTAGGAAGGGCGGTGCATTAGCATAGGTTCACCCACACGACACTTATCCAAACACTAAAGATTAATCATCAATATGAAGCGAAAGCACTAGATAGAATTCCCGTGTGTCCTCAAGAATGCTTGGTCATCATAAGTAAACAAACCGGCTTGTCCTTTGCTCTAAAAAGGATTGGGCCACTCGCTGCAATTATAATTGCCGCGCTCTATTTACTCGCACTTTATTTATCTGTCATATCAAAGTCTACTGAAAACTTGTCTGCTAGTGTTTATAGTGAAACCCTCATCAAAACCACTTGTCAACACCTTCTGCTCCTCGTTGGGTTCGACACTCTTATTTATCGAAAGTACTGCGATACACCCCCTATACTTGTGGGTCATCAGTGTAATCCAAGCACATGCGCCACTCTCCGTTCTTCTTCAAAACTAGGACCGGGTTAGCCAGCCACTTGGGATGGTAAACCTCCATGATAAACCCGGCTGCGAGCAGACGAGCTATCTCTTCTTCGATGATCTTTTTCCTCTCTGCATTGAAACGACGTAGTCCTTGCTTTACCGGCTTTGCCTTTGGATCAACATGTAAGCTGTGCTCAGCAAGTTCACTCGGTACACCCGGCATGTCTGAAGGAGACCATGCGAAGATGTCCCGATTCTCACGGATGAACTTGATGAGCTCGCTTTCCTATTTTGGGTCCATGTGGGCCCCTATCGAGAACTGCTTGGAGGAGTCCCCTTCTACGAAATCAACCATCTTTGTATCTTGAGCCGACTGGAATTTTTTCTTCTCTTCCTCGTGAGCCGGCTTTTCCAGCACACGCTTATCTGTCGGGTCTACTTGAGACTTGTAGTACTTGAGCTCTTCCTCTGAGCAAGCCTGCTCTGCCATGATAGCGTCCCCATTGTCACACTCTACAGCCATAGTCTTGCTTCCTTCCACTGTGATTACTCCCTGGGGTCCTGGCATCTTCAGTTTGAGATACACGTAACAGGGCCGAGCCATGAACTTGGCGTAAGCCGGCCTCCCGAATAGAGCGTGATACGGACTTTTTAGATCAACGACCTCGAACGTCAAGAACTTCGATCTGAATTGTTCCTTGCTCACTCCAAATGCCACTTCTAGGCTGATCTGGCCAATTGGGTGTGCCGACTTCCCTGGAACTATGCCATGGAAGATTGTCGATGTTGGGGTCAAGCGGTCTTGGGTTAAACCCATCCTTTTGAATGTGTCGAGATACAGGATATTGATGCTGCTGCCTCCGTCCATCAAGACTTTGTTCAAGGAGAAACCGTCCACCTGTGGTGCTACGACGAGAGCCAGGAGACCCGGATGCTCCACTGCTGGCGGGTGGTCTTCTCTGCTCCAAGTTATAGTTTGTTCTGACCACTTCAAGAATCTCAGAACGGCTGATGCTACTGCATTGACGGCTCTTGCTTTTAACTTCCTGTCCCTCCTGGACGTGCTTGTGGTGAAGACGTGATACTGGCCTTGGCTATGAAGCTCCTTCGGGTTCTGCTGATACCCGGTTGTGACTTGATTCTGTTGTTGACTAGACCCGGCGTTACTGTTTGGCAGTCCGTTCAACCCAGCCCCCTGTCCGGGTCCCGTCGAGTTACCGTTGTTTCCATTGAAGTTGCCGCTACCTCCGAAGTTCCCCTGACTCCTCTGGCTCTCCTGCTCATGTCTCATCCAGACTCTGATATCGGCACACTGAGCTAGCGAGTGATTTGATGGTCTCCCGTTCTTGCTGTGTTTTGGACACGGCATGCTGTACATCTCACTGAAGTTCGGATTTCTCGGAGGTCCTCCTCTAAAGTTGCCACCGGGTCTCGGCCCCCTGTAACCCGTCGTCTGGGTTGTGCCTACGAACTCTGAATTTCCGCCCTCATAAGGACGTTTGTTATTCCCGTTCTGATTGCCATTGTTCTGACTTGGGTTTGAGTTGCGGCCTCCACTGACCTGGTTATTCCTCTGTTGTTCCTCTGTCTCACCCGGCCTTTTATCCGTGGCTGCATACTTGTTTGCTGTTGTCACCACTTCTCCTATTGAGATCTCCCTGCAGGCCGGGTCTTCCCTCATACGTCCGAGCTTGTGCGTCAACGGCTCAGAGCCGCAGTTTTTCTCCATGTACGATATAGCTGTATGTGCTGAGATGTCGAGGGATGATTGTAAGATTTCTATAACACGGCCCATCCATTGTCTTGCTGACTCAGTTTTTCTCATGACACAACGATCCAAATCTGCCTCGGTGTATTGTTTCTTGCAAGTTCCAGCAAAATTCTAGATGAACGCCGCCTTTAGCTCCTCCCACGAATTGATACTGCGTGGTGGAAGTCGGTCTAGCCAAATTTTGGGTGCTCCTCCTGCTAACATAAGATACATGTAACGTGCACACAGATTCGGTGATGCGTTCTTCATGTCCATGGCCATGCCATAACTACTCAACCACGTCTCCGGGTTCATGTTTGGCTCGTAATTGCATACTTTGGTCGGCTCTTTGAATTTTTATGGAAACGGCTCCGCTCTGATAGCATCTGATAAACACTTTGGTCCTGTCAGGTTTGAAGACGAGCCCCCTGCGTGACCCGGCGCAGGCGAAGATGCGGCGGGTCTGGCGGGGATCACTAGTCCGACTCCGGCTGCTCCGGCTCCGGCCGCTCCAGCTCCGGCTGCCAGTGGTGCTACCGCCGCGGCTGCGCGTCTTGCTCTTGAGCTATTGACTATTGACTGTGCCGCGGACATGGCCGGTGCGGCGGCCGCCGTCTGTTCCCGCTGGATCACTTGCTGGTTTACCGGCCCAAGCCGGTTCTGGATGGATCTTGCTGCCGCCGGCTCTCCGTGCCGGCTTCTGGTACGACTCCTTTGTGGCTCTGAATTGAATGCTTGCGATCCGCGTGGATTATTGTTCTGTTGGACCACTGCGGTGCGTAACAAGTCAGCGGCCCTCCGTGCTTCAATGCCGGCCGGTGAGTTGTCGAACGGGATCTGCTGTAGGGCATGTGCAGCTGCAAAAACATTGTCAACCGGATTATTGTAATGACCCGGGGGAGTACTAAACCTGGGAGGTGGTGGAGGTAGTTGTTCTATGACTGCTTCTCCGGCTCTGGCTCCTCCTGCCGGACTTCCCGCACCTCCTCCGGCTTGCGCTCCTTGTAACCCGGCCTGCGGCGTGCCGGCTCCCATCACCGGGTTGGCCGCCGCTACGGGCGCGTTGGCTGGCGTCGTCTGATACTCCAGGACTTGAGGTACTATGGTGTTGACTCCAGTCGGTAGAGGTAGCCGGCTTCCGCGCATCCTGCTCTGCACCGCAGTTAGCTCGTCCCTCCTCCTTTGGAGGGCGTCTCTTTCATCTTGTAACCTTTGCTCTTGCTGGGCCAAAGATCGTTCTTTTTCCGCTACACGCCGGGCTTCATCAGCGCGCTCTTGGTTCGCTCTGGCCATGGCCCGCTTTAGATCTTCCAGCTCCCTCTGTATGGCTGAGTTGGTGTTTGTTACTTCTCCCAAGTTCTGTGTCTGGTTTCCTGACGCGCCGGCTCTCGTCTGATCGTTCGTCGCCGTCAGGATCGGGTTTGTGAATGCCGTCCCGGGCGCTGGTGTGTGTGTCTGTATTCCTGCGCCGAAGGTCGGTAAAACTGGCCCGCTATTGGGATTGGGCGGTGGGTACGTTGCTGGTGGCATGCCGAGCTGACCCCGCTCCCAGATTTCTCTATCCTGTCTGGCGGTTCTCTCAGCACTTGTCTCGCTACTAACGGAAGTTTCCGCTCCATCAGTCTGCTGAGTCGCTGTTACCACGTGCACCGTCATATGTCGCGCGGGTCCTGGGGACACCGGGTGATCTTCCTCATCAAGTCCGAACCCCCAACGATCTTCAAACAGTGGCAGACTTGACTCGATATCTGTGTCCAGATCTGACACGTTTGTTGGTGCTTCGACGGAATCCTGTAGTGCTTGAATTGCCGCCTCTTCCTCAATGGACATGACTTCGCACTCTGGCGATCCAACAGATTCCTCTCCGTCCGTCTGGGCCATGGTGGCTGACCCGGACTCTGACTCGTACTCCGGCTCATACTGATCTGAGCCGGCTCCTGCGGTCTGGATCACGCCGACGAAAACGCTGATCTGACCGAAGATGATCATAGATCCGGTTTCCAGCTGATCCGCCTCTTCCTTCCAACCAAAGTCGTCCACGATCCGCTCCCCTCCTAGAAGTGTGTAGATCTGGCCGATAGCTAGGTTTTTCATACCGCGCCGCGCTTCTCCAAAGATCATGATGTTCTTGGCCGCAGGCCCCATGGTGGGCGCCAACTGTCGTGGGATTGTCACGACAGATGTTTCCGGATGGAAACTTGAGTATGGGGACATAGCGACTTCTGACATCGGGAGCTTGTCTAGCGTGGCGTGGGGAAACAAGGGTTTACCCAGGTTCGGCTCCTCGTCTTGAGGTAAAGACCTACTTCCTGCTACTTCTTTATTGATATGGGTTTCGAGGACTCGGCGCCTTAGCTTCCGGGTCTCGAGATTACAATGGTGATACTTGCGATCTGGTAAAGCTTCACCCTCTAGGAACCAGGAGACCCCCTTATATAGGCGGTGGGTCTCGCTGGAGGTACAAGGCGGGATCCGGGTTACAATCGTACCCGGACTCTACTCTAAGCCCTCTAAATCTTCGCCTTCCTTATCAGGACTCCGTCTTGTACTTGGTCTCTAGCCATCTGGAGCCTTCTTGTCTTGCGGGCCAAGGCACACGCGTGCACCGGCTTACGTGAGACCCGGCCCATATCTCTATGCTTGTTTCGGCCCAGGCTCCTGCCAGGCCGGCTTATCTTCTAGGTCGGTGGGCCTACCGGGTTATGATCCCCCCAACAGCTACTACGCCGGCCTCGGCCTACACGCGCCGCTTCTTGGCCGATGGTTCGTCGTCGTCGTCGTCGGAGTCGTCGTCGGAGTCATCCTCCTCCTCCGCCTCCTCCTCCTCGTCATCGTCGTCGTCGTCCTCCTCCTCGTCATCCTTCACCAACTCCGGGTCCGAGTCCTTCTCCTCGGACCCGTCGTGTTCGTCGTCGTCGGAGTCGCCGTCGGAGTCGTCGGGGTCAGAGCCGCCGCTCTGGTCGTCGTCGTCGCCCTCGTCGTCGTCGTCGGTGCCGGAGCCGCCGGCATGCCCGTGGTCCTCATCCCACCACGGGATCGGGTTACCCTCGCCGTCGGAATCGCTCGGGATGGCTTCGTTCTGCCACCAGTGATCCATTGGAGAGCAAGGGTGGTTGGGGTTTTTCGGAATGAGGAGAAGAGAGAAACTGCACAAATGCGCAATGGAGAGAAGAGCGAG
Organism: Poa annua; assembly: GCA_026929855.1. Lineage (NCBI taxonomy): Eukaryota > Viridiplantae > Streptophyta > Magnoliopsida > Poales > Poaceae > Poa > Poa annua. The sequence continues at coordinate 64,141,346 of CM049434.1, forward strand.
TGAACCGCAATGCAATGGGATTGGGGTTTTTATTTGTGAAGGATAGTGATGAATTCACTGCCGTCGGCCCATAAATCGATAACCGCTTGGGGCACTGAACAGGCGCATCGCCTCGTTTTCTTGCAAATGCAGTGTAACATGACAACACAATTTACTGAATATATTCGCAACGATGACATCGTGTGACCGCGCTTCACGTCTAGTCGAACTGACATGCCCGTAAATGTTTACCACGTCATCTGGTGCCCCTATACGTGTCGACTACAAGTGTCGAACAGTTGATGTGCGTCGTCGTTATGGTCAAATTTAATGCAGTTGGAGACGTTGTGAGACATCTACACGTATCCGAAGCATTTTTTGCGAGAACTGACGCAATTAATTTTCTTTTTACGTGCAAATATCCAGATACGAACTGGACGTGAACTACACATATCGGTGCATCCGTGTCAACACACCAAGCGCAATCTGGACACGAACTGGACGTGAACTGGCACCCACAATGTGCGCTCTGTGTAGTTACGCGATCTGAACGTGTGTAGACCTTGTTTATCAACTTGAATCGTTTGTAATATTTGTTATTATACTTCTGTCGAACACCTTAAGTGCGCACTCTGGACGCGCCATGGCGTGCTCCGGACGCGCCACGGCGTGCTCTGGGAGCGCACTGGCGCACATTTGGGCGCCACGGCGTGCTCTGTGAGCGCACTGCTGATGTCCCACAAGTATAGGGGGTGTATCGTAGTACTTTCGATAAATAAGAGTGTCGAACCCAACGAGGAGCAGAAGGTGCTGACAAGCAGTTTTGATGAGGATTTCACTGTAAACACTAGCAGATAAGTTTTTAGGAGTTTTTGATAATGCAAATAAATAAAGGGCGAGTAAATAGAGCGCGGCAATAATAATTCCAGCGAGTGGCCCAATCCTTTTTAGAGCAAAGGACAAGCTGGTTTGTTTACTTATGATGACCAAACGTTCCTGAGGACACGCGGGATTTATGTCTAGTGCTTTCGCTTCATATGGATGATTAATCTTTAGTGTTTTGATAAGTGTCGTGTGGGCTAACCTATGCTAATGCACCGCCCTTCCTAGGACTAATACATACTTGTGATTAAACCCCTTGCAAGCATCCGCAAATACAAGAAAGTAATTAAGATAAATCTAACCACAGCCTTAAACTCTGAGATCCTGCTATCCCTCATGCATCGAAATACCAACGGGGGTTTAGGTTTCTGTCACTCCGGCAACCCCACAATTGATAATCGAATACACAATGCATTCCCCTAGGCCCATAAAGGTGAAGTGTCATGTAGTCGACGTTCACATGACACCACTAGAAGAATAGCACCACAACTTAAATATCAAACCATTAAATATTACTCAACATAGTTCACTACTAACATCTAGACTTCTCCCATGTCCTCAAGAACTAAACGAACTACTCACAACACATCATACGGGACATGATCAGAGATGATATAATGATGGGTACCAATCTGAACATAAACCTTAATTCAACGGTTCCACCCAATAGCATCAATAACAATAGTAATCAACACCGGGAGAGTTTCCCCTATCAAATGCACAAGATTCAGCCCTAGATGTTACAGCGGGAACGGAGTGGAGCGGTGGAGATGACGGTGTCGGCGGTGGAGATGATGGTGATGATGATCCCGATGAAGTGCAGCTCGATGACGGTGACGATGGCGACGATTTCCCCCCTCCGGTAAGGGATTTCCCCGGCAGCTTCGCAGCCTGCCGGAGAGCTTTTCTCTCTCGGTGGTTTCCGCCTCGTGGAGGCGGCGGCTTTGTTTCTTGTCCAACCCCCGTATCTTAGGTTTTCTGGGGGGTCAAGTACGCGAAGGGGCGCTGCCAGACGTGGGCCAGGGCGGCCACCTCATGTGGTGGCGTGGCAGGCAAGGGAGCCGCGCCAGCCCTTGAGGTGGGCCCCCTGTGGCCCACCTGGCTCCCCCCTTTTGGCCTCCTTCGTCATCTGGAAAGTTAAGACTTTTGGTATTCTCCTTTTTGTTTTCTGAGGTTTGCAAATAATGTATCTTGACGGTGCTTTTTCCATCAAATTCCAGCCTCCGGTGATTCATCCCCCAACAATCATCAAACATGCAAAATAGATGAAATAACATAAGTATCATCTCTAAATGTGAAATATATCAATGAATAACAGTAAATTATGATATAAAATAGTGATGCAAAATGGACGTATCAACTCCCCCCAAGCTTAGACCTCGCTTGTCCCCAAGCGAAAGCTGAGCTCAGTAAACATGACCACAGGTTTATGGAGTGAAGTGTCGATAAACAATATACGGACAAGAAGCATCACATCTATTAATACACAAGTCATCTTAGATAATAACTCCATTCATATAACTCAACTTGTAACAAGTAAAGGCAAATCACAATAAGGTGCATAGAGAAAACCATAGTTGGTGTTGGCAAACTTCGTTCTTGGTCAGAGAACAATGAACATATTGAGCTTATTCTACAAAACAGCCCTCTTTATTAGTTGCTAACTCCCAAGGTCATATTTATTAGATAACAACAATGTGCTACACAAGGAAGAATAAAAGACATGATTCACAATATACATGTGTAGATGGTTGAATCACAATCAACCCAAATGCTTGCTTAAGATAGAAGGAGATAGGTTTACTAACTCAATCATAAAATAAAAGATAGGCCCTTCGCAGAGGGAAGCAGAGATACAAGCATGTGCTAGAGCTTTTAGTTTTACAGGTTTTGAAATCATATAGAGAGCATAAGAATAAGTTTTTGAGTGGTGTTTATCGTTGTCAACGAATGGTAATAGAGTTCTTGTTATCTTCCATACTAAGCAAGTTGAGAGTGGTTCCGATTATTTAGTAACAAGCATTTATAATATGCACTTATATAGCTTGACACTCCTCCGAACCTTTGCTTTCACAAGCCATGGCTAACCGAATCCTCGGGTGCCCACCAATCAATCTCAATCCATGGAGGAGTGTCTATTTTTAACTTTCTCAACCTTTTTGATATTATAGTGGTCTAACCAGCTCTTTGCAATATTAATGACGAGCAGATGGAGCATGCAAGTCAAGGGTTACTTAATTAGCATGGAAGATAACAAACTCAACTATTATTTCCTCATGACCTAATAAACATTGACACAAATAAAGGATAGTAGTTTTGAATAAAGATAGCACATGAAGTATTTACTTGGAGTGGCGCAAAATACCACATAATAGGTAGGTATGGTGGACACATGTGACAAAGGTTTTGGCTGAAGGTTTGGATGTATGAGAAGCATTCCCTCTCGATACAGGTCTTTGGCTAGCAAGGTTGGGTAGCAAGCATAAGAGTTGAAGGATACAAACAAACATACATGTAGTAAAGAACAATCATGCAATTCTTACTTGAAAGCACAAACAATTTTAAATTGCGAATACTAAACTTATTATCTACAAGTGAGAAAGATAAATGAATACTATATCTACATGTAGTTCCTTTTTCTTCCCAGTCTCAAAGTATTGTAGCTACTGACCAATGCTAAGTTTGCCAAAACCAAAAGATTTACTATATGTTCCCAAAGTGATATCAATACTAATAACAAGAACAATCATATATGATAGAAGTTGCAAACTAAAATAAAGTGTGCAGAAAGTAAATGATAACACTTCTCATTAATATTCCATAACGACAACTCACACCAAGGGATAGATAGATAACCAACTAAAAGAGAGATACTTCCACATTGCAAACCATCATATAAGATAACTTCCCTACTCATGATATGACACTACTAAAAGGTAAAAGATAAAAGATAATGGTGTGATACCGCGGCACTCCCCCCAAGCTTGAAACAAGCTAAGGGAGATGCCGATACCGATGACGAATTACTCCTGAGATGGCGTTGGAGAAGAGTGTTCTTCATCCAATTTCCAAGGTAGGGGCTCTCCATCAACAAAAGATGACTTGGTCTCGAGTATCCTGAAACTTGCAACAGCATTTATGCGTTTAAACCTGGTTTCATACTCACAGTTTTGATTCTGAACATCGTAGAGTTGCGCTTGGAGATTGTTGGCAGTCTTATGGAGTGAGAAGATATCCTCCCAGAGCTTTGCAGTTTCCTCCTCATGCTTGGCAATAAGTTCAGCCACGATCCGGTGAACGATGTCCACCTCACGTTCCGCCATCTTCTTGTATTTGAAAACCTCCTGCTCCAGACTCTTCATCTTATCCTCCATGCTCACTTCTCCTTGGGGACCCTGAACGTCCTCAACTTGAACCTTCCCTTCCTTTAGCAGCAACTCTTTGGGATGCATCTTCAACTCGTTTAAATACGGGTTGACGACGTTCGCAAAGAAACTGTCCTTGGAGGGCTCGGACGAAGACATAATGGTTCTAGATCCAAGGTTGCAATCTGACAGAAAAAGATCGAAACAAAAACAAGTCGAAAATACGATATACGGACCTCGGGGGTCTCGAGAGATTATATAGCAAAAACATATGCAACAAAAGGAAGGCAACAGGGCGAAAACGGGTAGGAGACGGACTCCGAGGCGCCCACCTCAGGGGCTGGCGCGACCAACATGGGGCCCGCGCCACCACCTGATGGCGGTGCCTCGGGCACCATCTCGTGCTCGTTTTGGTCTCGTATTTTTCCATATTTTCTAAATATCAATATTCTATATCCCAAAATTAAATTCGCGAACTTTTTCTTACCGAAACTGTACCTTTTCCAATTCAGCTTCTGCAGACTCAGAAATATTTTCCTTAATAAAAGCTTCCGGAGAAATTACTTGAATAATATCAACATCTTCATTATAAGAATCTCCAGAAATATAATGCTTGAGTCTTTGTCCATTTACCACTTGTGTAGAATCATCTTTAAGTGAAGCAATTTTTATGGCACCCGAACGAAACACTTCCACGATAACATATGGTCCTTCCCATTTGGAGAGTAACTTCCCTGCAAAGAATCTAAGACGAGAGCTATACAATAGAACTTTCTCACCAACATGAAACTCTCTCTTAAGGATTCTCCTATCATGCCATTTCTTAACTTTTTCTTTAAAGAGTTTAGCATTTTCATAGGCCTCACTTCTCCATTCATCTAAAGCAAGTAATCTTTTCTCACCAGCAAGTTTAAAATCTCTATTTAGTTCTCTCACTGCCCAATAAGCTTTGTGTTCTAATTCTAAAGGCAAGTGACAAGCTTTTCCATAGACCATTTTATAAGGAGACAAACCCATGGGATTTTTATAAGCAGTTCTGTAAGCCCACAATGCATCATTTAATTTACTAGCCCAATTCTTCCTCGTTCTATTAATAGTCTTTTGCAAGATAGATTTAATTTCTCTATTTGATAATTCTACTTGCCCACTAGTTTGAGGATGATAAGCTGAAGCAATTCTATGATTAACACCATATTTAGCAAGAACTTTTCTAAAACCACCATGAATAAAATGAGAACCTCCATCAGTCATGAGATATCTAGGTACACCGAACCTAGGGAAAATAATATCTTGAAGGATTTTTAATGATGTCTCACCATCAGCACTTTTAGTAGGTATAGCTTCTACCCATTTAGTAACATAATCAACAGCAACAAGTATATGAGTATTACCTTCTGAAGAAGGGAAAGGACCCATAAAGTCAAATCCCCAACAATCAAATGGTTCAATAACAAGAGAATAATTCATAGGCATTTCATTACGTCTAGAGATATTACCAACTCTTTGACATTCATCACAAGACAAAATCTTTGATATTACCAATTCTTGCATCTTTAAAGAGAGTAGGACAATAAAAACCTGATTGTAAAATCTTTTGTGCGGTTCTATCTCCAGCGTGATGTCCTCCATAAGCACTACTATGACATTTTCTCAATATCTCTTTTTGTTCATACTCCGGAACACATCTTCACATAATACCATCCACTCCTTCTTTATATAAGTGTGGGTCATCCCAAAAATAATGCCTCAAGTCATAAAAGAATTTTCTTCTTTGTTGAGCTGAAAAGGTTGGAGGCAAATATTTCGAAACAATAAAGTTAGCATAATCAGCATACCAAGGACTATCTCGTGAACTCACCCTTATTGCAGCCAATTGTTCATTTGGAAAACTATCATTAACAGGAATAGGATCATATGCAATGTTTTCCAATCTAGACAAATTATCAGCAACAGGATTTTCAGCACCTTTCCTATCCACAATATGCAAATCAAATTCTTGCAAAAATAATACCCATCTAATAAGCCTAGGCTTTGCATCTTTCTTTTCCATAAGGTATCTAATTGTAGCATGATCAGTATGAATAATAACTTTAGAATCAACAATATATTGTCTAAATTTATCACAAGCAAAAACAACAGCTAGAAATTCTTTTTCAGTAGTTGCATAATTCTTTTGAGCAGAATCAAGAGTCTTACTAGCATAATGAATAACATTTAACTTCTTATCAATTCTTTGTCCAAGAACAGCACCAATAGAAAAATCACTAGCATCACACATAATTTCAAATGGTAAATTCCAATCAGGTGGTTGAACAACAGGAGCAGTAATTAAAGCCTTCTTAAGAGTTTCAAAAGCTTCCTTACAATCATCATCAAAAATAGATGGTACATCTTTTTGCAAGAGATTAGTAAGAGGCTTTGATACCTTAGCAAAATCTTTAATAAACCTTCTGTAGAAACCAGCATGACCAAGAATACTACGAATACCTTTAACATCTCTGGGGCAAGGCATTTTCTCAATTGCCTCCACTTTAGCTCTATCAACTTCAATACCTCTTTCAGAAATTTTGTGTCCAAGGACAATTCCTTCATTAACCATAAAGTGACATTTCTACCAATTAAGAACAAGATTAGTTTCCTCACATCTCTGCAAAACTTTATCAAGATTGTGCAAGCAATTATCAAAAGAAGTACCATAGACGGAGAAATCGTCCATGAACACCTCCACAATTTCCTCACAAAAACCATGAAAGATAGCAGACATGCATCTTTGAAAAGTAGCAGGAGCATTACATAAACCAAAAGGCATAGGTCAATAAGCATAAGTACCATAAGGACAAGTAAATGTGGTTTTCTCTTGATCTTGAGTTTTAACAGCAATTTGAGAGAAACTAGAATAACCATCAAGAAAGCAAAAGTGAGTTTTATTGGCTAATCTTTCTGACATTTGATCAATAAAGGGTAATGGATAATGATCTTTCTTAGTAACTTTATTAACCTTTCTAAAATCAATGCACATTCTATACCCAACAACTACTCTTTGAGGGATAAGCTCATAATTTTCATTAGGCACAACAGTAATTCCACCTTTCTTAGGGACACAGTGCACAGGACTAACCCATGTACTATTAGCAATAGGATAAATAATACCAGCATCAAGAAGTTTTAATACCTCATTTCTTACCACTTCCTTCATCTTAGGTATTAAACGGCGTTGATGTTCAAAAACTGGCTTTGCATCGGGCTCCATATTAATAGAATATTGACATATAGTAGGAGAAATCCCTTTTAAATCATCCAAAGTATAACCCATAGCTCCACAGTGTTTCTTCAATACTTACAATAATCTTTCCTCTTCTATTCCTGAAAGGTTAGCACTAATAATAACAGGATATATTTTCTTATCATCAAGATGAGCATACTTAAGATTATCAGGCAAAGGTTTTAAATCAAAGATAGGATCCTCTTTAGGTGGAAGTGTTTTACCCAAGTCTTCCACTTGTGAATTATGTTTAAGAATAGGTTGACGGAGGAATATTTCTTCAAGTTCATTCCTTTCTTCCATAAAAACTTCACTTTCATGTTCTTCCATAAATTCTTGCTTAAAATTATTAGGAGCAAGAGCAATAGAAGCAAGTTGTTCTACTCTAAAGTCCTCATTAGGCAATTCGGTTTCATAAGGGGTTTTAGCAAATTTCGAAAAATTGAATTCATGCGAATCACCAGCAAACTTAGTAAGGATTTTCTCTTTCTTACAATCTATAACAGCACCACAAGTATTTAGAAAAGGTCTACCAAATATGATAGGACAAGTCTTACTAGCAGCTGCACCAAGTACGAGAAAATCAGCAGGATATTTAATCTTACCACATAAAACTTCAACACCTCTAACAATACCAATTGGAGAGATAGTTTCTCTATTAGCAAGTTGAATAACCACATCAATTTCTTCAAGTTCACAAGAACCAATCTCATGCATAATTTCTCTATAAAGCTCATAAGGAATAGCACTTGAACTTGCACCAATATCACATAAACCATAATAAAAATGATCACCAATTTTAACAGATAACACAGGAACACTAGTTTTCCTTGATCTTTTAGGATGAGAAACAATATTAGAAGCATCTTCGCAAAATATAATATACTCATCTCCAAGATTTTTAGTAACAAGATCTTTAACAATAGCCACAGGAGTTTCAATTTTAATTTGTTCATCAGGTTCTATAGCTTTCTTTTCAATCTTGTTAACAACACTAGCCATAACAGAATGTTCTTTCACTTTAAGAGGAAAAGGAATTCTTTCAATATAAGGCTCAGGAATAATATGATCAACAGTATGAACTTCAATGCTTTTAGTTATAGGAGCAATAGATTTATCTTTATAAGGTTCATGATATTTGTCAAAGCCATCCTTGGGCAAACCGAAATAAGCAGCAAATGATTTATAATAATTTGCAACAACTTGAGGGTCAAGACCATAGGCATTATTAATATTTCGAAATGCATCAGTATTCATGAAAGTTTTAATGCATTCGAAGTCATATTTTATACCTGACTCCCTACCTTTGTCGTTCTCCCATGCTTCAGTATTTTCTTCAATACGATCAAGAAGATCCCATTTAAACTCCTCTTTATGACGAGTGAATGATCCAGCACAAGAGGTATCCAATAATGTTTTGTCTTCAAAAGAGACTCTTGCATAGAAGTTATCAACAATAATATTACCAGGAAGCTCATGAATGGGGCATTTGAGCATTAGTGACTTCAATCTCCCCCAAGTTTGGGCAATAATTTCTCCATCATGAGGCCAGAAATTATATATAGAATTCCGATCTTGGTGAATCTCACTTGGAGAATAAAATTTGGAGTAAAAGAGAGGTACAATTTCCTCCCATCCCAGAGAACTCATGTTCTTCAACAATTTATACCAATGCGCAGCTCTCCCAGCAAGTGATATGGAGAATAATTTCTTCCTAACTTGGTCCATTGTAATACCTGCACACTTGAACAACTCGCATAATTCATGTAGAAACAATAAATGATCACCGGGGTGGACAGTTCCATCCCCTTCATAGCGGTTATCCATAACACGATCAATAATTTTCATAGGTATTTTAAATGGCACTATTTCATCAGGTGGCGCCTCATTTTCTACCTCAGCAGTGGTAGAAGCCTTCCCAAACAGGAAAGCAATAGTTCCTCTCTCCATAATTAAGCAAATTAGGAGACAGAAATAAAAACAGCACTTACAGCTAAAGTTTTCCTTACCAATTGCACTTACCAATAGCGCTTCACTCCCCGGCAACGGCGCCAGAAAATAGTCTTGATGACCCACAAGTATAGGGGGTGTATCGTAGTACTTTCGATAAATAAGAGTGTCGAACCCAACGAGGAGCAGAAGGTGCTGACAAGCAGTTTTGATGAGGATTTCACTGTAAACACTAGCAGATAAGTTTTTAGAAGTTTTTGATAATGCAGATAAATAAAGTGCGAGTAAATAGAGCACGGAAATAATAATTGCAGCAAGTGGCCCCATCCTTTTTAGAGCAAAGGACAAGCCGGTTTGTTTACTTATGATGACCAAACGTTCCTGAGGACACACGGGATTTATGTCTAGTGCTTTCGCTTCATATGGATGATTAATCTTTAGTGTTTTGATAAGTGTCGTGTGGGTGAACCTATGCTAATGCACCGCCCTTCCTAGGACTAATACATACTTGTGATTATACCCCTTGCAAGCATCCGCAAAAACAAGAAATTAATTAAGATAAATCTAACCACAGCCTTAAACTCTGAGATCCTGCTATCCCTCATGCATCGAAATACCAACGGGGGTTTAGGTTTCTGTCACTCCGGCAACCCCACAATTGATAATCGAATACACAATGCATTCCCCTAGGCCCATAAAGGTGAAGTGTCATGTAGTCGACGTTCACATGACACCACTAGAAGAATAGCACCACAACTTAAATATCAAACCATTAAATATTACTCAACATAGTTCACTACTAACATCTAGACTTCTCCCATGTCCTCAAGAACTAAACGAACTACTCACAACACATCATACGGGACATGATCAGAGATGATATAATGATGGGTACCAATCTGAACATAAACCTTAATTCAACGGTTCCACCCAATAGCATCAATAACAATAGTAATCAACACCGGGAGAGATTCCCCTATCAAATGCACAAGATTCATCCCTAGATGTTACAGCGGGAACGGAGTGGAGCGGTGGAGATGACGGTGTCGGCGGTGGAGATGATGGTGATGATGATCCCTATGAAGTGCAGCTCGATGACGGTGACGATGGCGACGATTTCCCCCCTCCGGGAAGGGACTTCCCCGGCAGCTTCGCAGCCTGCCGGAGAGCTTTTCTCTCTCGGTGGTTTCCGCCTCGTGGAGGCGGCGGCTCTGTTTCTTGTCCAAGCCCCGTATCTTAGGTTTTCTGGGGGGTCAAGTACGCGAAGGGGCGCTGCCAGACGTGGGCCAGGGCGGCCACCTCATGTGGTGGCGCGGCAGGCAAGGGAGCCGCGCCAGCCCTTGAGGTGGGCCCCCTGTGGCCCACCTGGCTCCCCCCTTTTGGCCTCCTTCGTCATCTGGAAAGTTAAGACTTTTGGTATTCTCCTTTTTGTTTTCTGAGCTTTGCAAATAATGTATCTTGACGGTGCTTTTTCCATCAGATTCCAGCCTCCGGTGATTCATCCCCCAACAATCATCAAACATGCAAAATAGATGAAATAACATAAGTATCATCTCTAAATGTGAAATATATCAACGAATAACAGTAAATTATGATATAAAATAGTGATGCAAAATGGACGTATCAACTGCCTCACTCCAAAATGATACTTTCGTGAGTATTTTGAAATTACCATGTTGCAATTCCAAAACCATTTCTCTTCAACCTTAGACCTCATCGTTTGAGTTTTGCGATATCAAATGAGATACATGCCCTTCTAATTTTGAATGTATGTAGACCATGTTTTTCAACTTGAGTCGTTAGTATATGACATATGAAGACTATGTACATCGGTTTTTCAATTTTTCGATAAATTTTGAATTTATTATGGTTATTTCAAATTCGGTCAAACCTAAGTTTGACCAACATTTGAACAAGTTAAAACATGAAAATGAAAAACTAAGCATGGATCCTTCTTAGTCACTCCAAAATGAATCTTTTGTGAGGTTTTTGAAAATTTCATGTTGCAATTCCAAAGCCACTTCTCTCTAACCCATAGACCTCATAGTTTGAGTTATGCAATATCACATGAGATCCATGCCCTTCTCCTTTTGAATGTATGTAGACCATGTTTTTCAACTTGAGTCGTTAGTATATGACATAATACGACTATGTGCGCATGATTTTCCTTTTTTTGATTTTTTTTTTAATATTTGAAGCTCATTTCAAATGTCGGTTAAACTGCAGCCGTCCGATTTCCTATAGAAGGAATCTGCACGCAGACTCGGGGCGATCCGCGAGAAGCTCATTCTGTGATCTGATTGGACGCGCGCGTAGGACAAGGGCTGTACACCCGCTGACGAGTGGACCACGGCGGACCCAACGGGGATTTTGGCTCGCCCACCCCCATTTGCCTCAATGACACAAAATGGGTATTTTGGCACACCAAATGCGGATTTTGGCTGTTACCCGTCATCGTAACTTAAATGGGGATTTTGGCAAACCAAATGGGGATAGCCATGAGCTTGCTCAAATCTAGCTTGAATCCATATAAATTTTCAAATGAGCTTGGACTCGCTGAAAAATGTGTTTCAAATGAGCTCCAAAGGTAGGGTAAACGGCCCCGTTTCTAAGCAAAAATGGTGGACTCGCTGAAAAATGTGTTTCAAATGAGCTCCAAAGGTAGGGTAAAAGGCCCCATTTATAAGCAAAAATGGTGGACTCGCTGAAAAATGTGTTTCAAATGAGCTCCAAAGGAAGGGTAAAAGGCCCCATTTATAAGCAAAAATGGTGGACTCGCTGAAAAATGTGTTTCAAATGAGCTGCAAAGGTAGGGTAAACGGCCCCATTTCTAAGCCAAATTTCATGGTAGTATAAAATGGACTTGCCCTCGCTAAATTATAAAATAGATCAACAACTAATAACTAAATTGGCACATGCCCTTAATAAAGCAACTAATAACTAAAATTGACTACCACTCGTCTTCGTCATCGGAATTCTCCACCGACTCGGCCTTGCCCTTGCCCCTGCCCTTGCCCTTGGCATCGACCTCTTCTGGGGCATTGCTGTTCGACACCGACCACATGTCCTCCTTCTTCCCCTTGCTCTCCGAGTAGATACTGAGCCGTTGCTGCTCGGCGGCGGAATGCTTGGCCAGGTCCATGGCTTTCTGGTCGTCCATGGCCCAGGCCAAACCCGGGTCACGGACCTCCGTGACCTCCTCCTTCCAGGCCATGGTCCAGTCCATACCCTGGTCGTCCTCGTCGGACAGATCGATGAAGGGAATGGGATCGGGAGCAATGGCCCTGCCCCTGCCCCTGCCCCTGCCCCTTGGAGACTCCCCGTCCCATGCCGCTTCCCTCGCTCGCCTCCTGCTCGAACATGGAGGAGTACGCGCACAACCACGCCCACGCCCACTCCCCATGCCGCTTCCCTCGCTCGCCTCAAGAAACCAAGGATAGGGGACGTGGCGGCGGCGGCGGTTCGAGCTGGGAGTGGAGCTGCCATCACCACGAGGCATGGAGAGATACAGGACTGGGCGAAGGTGTCTAGGAGAGGAAGAGTGGATTTGTGAGCGCAATGTGCAAGGAGATTGCTCCTTTTAATGTTAGGAGCAGTCTGGTCGGCGTCGCGGTTTAGACGGCAGTAATGGCGACCGGGCATTGATTCGGCTCCAGACTGCTCATCTTGCAGCAGGATAGAGTAGGCAAGAGAGACGCGAGGACGGCAGAGCAGATGCGTGTCCGGTCCGGCAGTGTAGGCGGCGAGGCAGCTTTTTGCCGGCCAGGGGGGCACGCCATTGAAGGCGCAGCGAGCACAGGTGGAACGGCATGGACGCGCACGTACGGCCGCATGCATGCAGGTGGGACGGGGTGCATGCACTTCGCTGGGCCCACATCTAAGGTCAAAGGGCCGACCCCAGGAAATCCCAACCGAGCCGTGCCAGGCCGACCCCACCAGTCAGGCCAAGTGACGGTTGACCAGAGGGCAACGGAGCGTTTGGCCGATTTCCGAGCCAAACGGGGCACAGACGAGAGAAACTACGCAGGTATGGCACAGACGGATAAACTAGAGAGAACCAGGGTACAGAAGCAATTGTCCCAAGAAAATATATTTGTGAGGTGGTGACCAACATGATCATGACAAGATTTTGGGAGAGAGGGTTAAACCACTCCTTGGTGATATTTTCCAAAGATTATTTAATTAAGAGTTTTGAAATAAGAGTTGCTAAACTCAAACCATCTTGGTAAAAGATAGGAGAAGATATATGGACATGTTTTACTTGTCATAACATTGATCTCAGAGGTCAATTTACAACTGGGTTGAGTTTTCAGGTTGATAGCTAGAGAGGTCACCAACACAAACACAAACCATAACATGTCAAACAGAGCAAACAAGAGCAACACACATCCATTAAGAAGACATTTCAAAAAGTTTTTGATGCCCCTAAATTTTAGGTCTTTTGTAATTAAGTTTTTCTTGCTTCCAAAATTTGGGACGTTACAGAACCGGTACTAAAAGTGTCCCTTTAGTACCGGTTGTAGACACGATCCGGTACTAAAAGTTTTGGCTTGGGCCCCGGCCTGACGCAAAACATGTCACGAACCGGTACTAAAGGTTTCTTACGAATCGGTACTGATGCCCCCGGCCGAACTATCCGTTGGGACCGGTACTAATGCCACATTAGTACCGGCCTCCAACACGGCCGAGACTAATGTGCTGGACCAAAGGTCAGCTTTCTACTAGGTAGGCAGAACGTAATGGACATTCGGTGCACGTCGTTGCCGACGTACCATCTGTTCCCGCTGATGTGGATCCCGGAAAGATCCCAAACCATGCCCAATATTTTCGCCCCTTCATCGATCGTGATCCTCCCAACCATTGGAATCGATGCTATAAGCTGTAAATTCCCGTCGCCACACTCGTCTCCAGTGAACACCGCTAGTGGTCGATCTACGAGGACGTTCTGGTGCTCGACCTCGACTCTAGTGAACTTGGCGAAGACGGACAAGAAGATGGTGCACCGCCGCTGCCGTCCTCCACCCTTGGGCCTTGGCTGTAGTGGCTTGTGGCCTACATATTTCATTAGCCATGCTAGATGTATTGTTCTCAGATGTGTACTGCAGTAGGCTCTAGCTGGAGTTATGTCATTTTAACTTTGCTTTATTTTCTGAGACGATTGCCAGCAGCTGCGGAGACTCGTCTTCGGTAATTTAGAACGATCGCTGGAAGCTCTTCTGGGATGATCACCGGCTGCCGGGACGATGACACCGTCGGTCTTTAGGACAATTGCTTTGGGAATGGAGGACCGCATCATGTTTTAATCACCGTCTAACATAAATTGTGTGATAATCATATACTTGATGGTACCATGGGTACCATCCCAATCACCGTAAAATAGCAGAAATACAGTCAGTAAATCAATGTGGAAAATTGAGTTATGGAGATCGCAAGGATTCGACGAGTTCCCTTATTGCTGAAATAAATCCAAGGGGAAAGCCTTCTAAATGGTAGGTACAACATTGGTTTTACTCTTGCTCCTTCTATGCATGCAGCTACTCCACACCCGTCCATACCAAGGACCAGCGGAGCTAAAGTCATTTGCGCGCACAACATAATGCTCACGACCTTTATTTGCGTGCTTCGACTTCTGACTATACGTACACCTTATATTTTGGAACAGAGGCGGTATAACTGGACTATACATGGTGTTCTATATCTCTCCACTCTATGGGAAGGTTGCCCTTCTCCCATATCTCCTTTCTGTTGTTACAAACTCACCTTCTTTCGTCATTGTTTGAGCAAAGTACAAACTGCACAATGACTTGGCACTAGATATCCCCCATGCGCACTATTTTGTTGTTGTTCTTCCATAGTACTAGGATCAAGGTCCCATCAAATAAAAAAATAGTACTAGGATCAGGGGGTGGCGTGATCTGTAGCTGCGCGCGCCATAGGCCTGGGAAGCATAGGAAATGCAAAGGGCACGGGGGCAACTGAAAACTGATGCACATGATAGCTACAATGTTACTGGTAAGTGCTAATCTTGTGGAGACGCCGTATAACAGGACTGTGTGTTGGCCCACAAATCTGAGCGGTGAAGTCGAACTAGTGCACACATCTATCTATCGTAGAAATGTAACAAGAGCAGGATACAATTCCACATTTACATATATACGATTAGTTACATTGTCATGTGCACATTAATATTCATATGTATGTGTTGTTTGCAGTCCCTAGCTAGTAACATTGTCACGGGTCTCGTGATAACGATGATAGGGTGTGATGAAGTAAAGCGTAAGCGAGAGCGTGAGCTAGGTCCCCATGACTTTCCCACACCACCGCCGGTCATCCTTCCTCCCCCTCCCCATCGCTCCTATGGAGGGTGACATATCCAGGTGCTGTTCTGACATCGTCAAGGAGGAGACCTTAACGGAGGGCGGTTCTTCTCAATGCTCCTACACCGATATAGTGTGTGATGGCAGTTCTAGAAGGACAACGCTCGTCATCCAGTTGCTTGCTAGGTACCATTCTGAGACTAGCAAGAGATAGTGGAAAGGCGTCAAGGACATCTTCAGATAAGTACAAGGGTTCCAAGAACTTGGTTCACTTTACCAAAATTATCAAGAAATATCAATTGTAGGCTGTACCACTTCTGGTTATGTATGGGATGACCCCTAAAAGTCCAAATCAAAGAGTCGTAGAATCCCCCATTATCTGTCAACGTAATGTTGCTTGTGTTGTACATCTTCAGATAACTGCAAGGGGACCAAGAACTTGGTTCGTTTTACCAAAATTATCAAGAAATATCAATTGAAGGTTGTACAGTTCTGGTTATCTATGGGATGACCCCTAAATGTCCAAATAAAAGAGTCGTAGCATCCCCCATTATCTATGAAGATAATCTTGCTTGGGTTGTACATGTGTAGATGGGCTATGTGAAAACATATCGGTCCCAAGTTTGTATACACATGAATTGCAAAAGATCAACGAAGCATAATAATCTTGCATACTAAGTCGATTTACTTACTAAGTCATTATTAGCATGTTCTTTCGAAAGATGTGTTTTTGAAATTCGTATGTTGAGGTATAGGGAGATGCAAGGTTCAGGGGGAGAATCTTCACAAACTCATCATTAAATATCTGAACTGATGGTGAGTAATCAACTTAATGGTTGAGTGGATTGACTGATTCATCACAATCAGTAGAAATCTACCTTGGTCATGCTGCGATTTACTAGAGGCCTAATACACCTAAATGGAGGGAGTACGACTATTTCCGCATCCTCACTACAATAATTGAACTAAAATATGACGATCTCTGAATACTGATTATGGCTTTTATCTACCGTCCATCACATGGGCTTTGCGTGGAACGCAAACGCTGCCTAATTTTCATGTGATTGCTAACGGGAGACACAAAAAGTACCACATTTTCACGTTGATGTCGCCCAATGGTTCGTTCATGGCCAAGGCTTACATTCACAATCATGTTTACGATTTTTATCGTGCTCTTATGGGTGCCTCGGAGTCGCAGTCTTGTGGCCTCGCGCATAACACCTAGTGGTTGATAGGCGGGTCTCGGAAGACGAAAACACAAAGTTGGCTATTACGTACTTTGACGACGAACTTGAATTTGTGGTAAAATCCATGAAGTCTGATTCTACTCCGAGTCCAAATGGGTTCCCAGTCTTTTTCTTCAAGCGATGATGGGGCCTTTATAAACATGGTGTTTTATGCATTTTGAATGACTTCATCCTGGGCAGGATTGACATTGCGCATCTAAATTTTGGGTGTTGCCGTTGATACGGAGAGTCCAAGGTGCAAAGCTGATATCGCAATTGAGGTCAATCACCTTGATCAACGTAATCTTCAAGATCATGTTTCATAAAGGGTCGCTTCAGCCCGAATCAGACGACTTTCATCAAGGGTCGCTTCATCTTAGACATCGACTTAGCGCCAGAGGAAATTATTCATGAGCTCAAACACAAGTTGTGGGGGGGGGGGGGGGGGTCTTGTTAAAACTATACTTCGAAAAGGCGTATGAAAAAGTCAATTGGGACTTTATCTCGGAGGTTCAACAAGATAGGTTTTATCCGGGCTTTGTCCATAGGGTGTCGCAGCTGGTCAAGGGTGGCCAGACGGACATGCTCTCTCCTCTGCTCTTCAAGTTTGTGGCAGAAGGTTTGTCAGCTATTCTCATAACGATAGCTTTGTCAGGCGACACATAGGGGGTGACCCCGCATCTAATACTTGGGGTACCACACAATTACAAGCGAACGATACTCTGATCATGATCCAAGACAATTACAGGGCCATTGCGAACCTCAGATTCCTGCTGATGTGTTTTGTGGGTATGTCGGGTTGAAAAATCAATTCAACAAGATTGTGAGGTGATCGTGATGGACAAGCCGAGAGCTCAGCAATAGAGAGTGGTAGATATTCTTAACTATAAGTTGGGAGCGTTCCCGTTCATCTACCTATCCCTAGGGTTGTTGGCCCGGACAGAAAGTTACTGTTGACCAGTGGAATTTCCTGGTGCTAAGGCTGGCTGGTAGCTAGGGTGGAACCGTGGGTGGGTAGATTTTCGTCTTTGGGTAATTATATCCAATTTGTGTCTTTCTAACCTCCCTATGTTGATATGGGCTTGTTCAACTCCAAGTTGGTGTTCATGGAAAGTTTGATGCCTATCGAGCCAGGTTTTGATGGGATGGGAGCGGGCCCCAAACGTAAATACCATGTTGTTAAGTGGACAGCGGTGTGTTGACCTAAGGAGTGTGAGGGTCTGGGGATCGCCAACTCTAAGCATATGAGCATTGCATTGATGCTCGGTGTGGAAATTGTCCCAATAAGATGATTCGATTGTTGGAAAACTGATTAGGGCGAAATAATTGTTGACAAATGATATCTTTGCGGCTTCTAGCGGCGGCGGGGGGGGGGGGGGGGGGGGGGGAGGGGGGACACCTCTCTAAGGTTGGAGCGAAAAAACACAATAAGCGACGGGAGAAGGACACTTTTCTAGCTGGATCATTGGCAGGGGGACTCTCTTCTTAAATACCGGTTCCTCTCATTTTGTGATGTGTCAAAATTAGCAGGCGGATGTGGTGGTGGACCAGATCACCCTTTGTCGAACGCTAAACAGGGCTGCGGTAGCCCAATGGGTGGTGGTATCACAACTGACCAATTAAAACAGTGTTGTAGAGGGGTTAGATACAGTCTCTTGGGCTTGGATGTTTCGAGGGTTTATTAAGTGGCGTTGATGTACAATAAACTCGCGTAAGGGGTCACAATAGCTCACTTTGGGGTTGTTTGGAGGGCCAAGTTTCCTTTCAAAATCCAAATCTTTTCGTTTCAGCTTATCTTAGACATACTGCGTTCATACTTGTATATGAAAACTCGATATGGTCCCTTAGACTGGAATTGCGCTTTGGGTGGTGCAGGGGAAGATTCCACGCATATCTTCTTTAGTGTTCCTTGGCAAAATTTTCCATGAGGGTCTTATGCCCTTCAAATTTTGCCCAATCCTATGCCATGATCAGCTCGTTGTCATTGAGTTGTTGGACTTTGTTTATTGCTCAATCGTGGACGCTTAGAATATTCGTAACAAACTTGCCATTGAGTGTAGTCATTTACCATCCTGCTGACGTGATCTTCAAATATGTCTTTTTCTTACAGCTTTGGTCCCTAAACGCCAATGCGATTGACAAATCCAAAAGTTAAGCTGGATGGAGAGCGAGCTAAGGCTGTTGTATACACTCAATCTACCTCCCCCTAGAGCTTCCCGAAGCTAGGACTAGGCCATGGAGGTTGCCGACGATTCCTATTGTGATGTCTGTGTTAGTCCTCGCTAGTCATTGTAGTCCCGCTAGACCATGACGTCCTCGTTAGAACTCGCTAGTTGTTGCACCGTGTCTGTTGCCGACCGTTGGTCTTCAATGTTTTGTTGGGCTGAGTTGTTCGCCTCAGCTTGTAATCGTATCTTTGTGAAAGTTCTGCCTTATTAAGTTAAGTTTGGGCCTTCGTACCTTTTATCTATAAAAAGGATATATTTTAAAAAATGCGCAAAACGAATTTCTTACAACAAAAAACTAAACAACCAAATTACTATAAAAAAAAATTGTCTTAATGAGCCTAACAAGGAAGAGTGGAACTATGAAGAATTCTCGTGCGGCCAACAGAATTTGGCCAGTCGTCCGAAAACTGATGTGTTTGTGGGAGTGTGTGTACTGTGTAGTGTAGCTTGTCTGGATTTTTTTTGAGAGTAACGCCTACCGTCCTTTTATAAAAGGCAGCAATTATAGTACTCTCTCTTCAGCAAAATATGTCACACTTTTTATCACATTTGGATGTATCTATACACTAAGTCATGTCTAGATACATCCAATTTTTTATCAATTTGAGACATCCTTTATTAGACGGAGGGAGTACAAGATTGTCTGGAATTTATCATGTGCAATGGTCAGAGGAAATTGCATCTTCCACCAGAATCTTGCCTTACACAAACCACCATTTTTGTAAATATTTTGCACTCTCCACTAGAGTTTACATGTAAACGTGTCACTGCAGTATAAATAGCAGTTTATTGCTGACAGCCAAACTGACGGATGGATCCCACAGAGATAATCAAGTGACAAGTTTGACCATCTCTCCTTCCCCTACGCTGCCCTATGCCCTCTTCATCTCCTGTAAAGTGTCTCTTTCTCTCCCTTAGGGCATCTCCAGCGGACGTCCGCAGTCCGTTTCCGTCCGAAAATGACCGGGGCCGATAAAAATCCAGCCCAACGGCTCGACGCATTTTGTCCGGGCCATCCGCGGTGACGCAAACGCGGCCCAAATTTGGGCGCGGTTTGCGTCTCCGCGGACGGACCGCGCAATCCACACGCGTCCTCCCTAATTGGTTACGGCCCCACATGGCATGGACATAATTATAGATTAGATAATTTCATTAGTAGCTAATATAGTTCAGACCTCCTTAACCCCAAAATTGCGCCGACGACGGCCATATACTCACTGTCGTGCGCCCTACCACTACGGGGGCTACTGGCAGTCGCTCGCCCTACTGACCGCCGGAACTGCCACCAGCGCCAGAAGGATCGACACCCCAGATCGCGCGCTGACGCTTGTCTACCAGACGACGCCTCAGCTGCGGATAGCCCCTGCCACTCGTCCTTCGCCCGTCGAATCGCATCCATCCGGTGGCCCTTGTCCAGCATCCGGCGAGCCTGGCCCTCCTCCAGGTCATTCATCCAGCGCCTGCGCTGCCACCGCCTCCGACGCAGCCTGCGTGGCCCAGCTGCACCATGTCAAAAAAAAATTGGATGCCACAAGGTATACTGTAGCAGTACTCTTGCTGATGGTAGGTTGGAGTTTGTTTTTACTGTTAAGGGATCATTTAGACTGCATTGAAATGCTTAGATGCAAAATCTGGTGGAGAGTGTAAAATATTTACAAAACTGGTGGTTTGTGCAACGGGGTGGCTAGAGCCTGGTGGAAGATGCAATTTCCTCCAATGGTCATGATAGATTCTTATAGTAAGAGCATCTCCACCGGGGGCCTCTAAAAGACCCCCAAAGGGCCTTTGGGGGGGGCCGGACACGAAAAACGCCCACCAGCGGCACCCCCCAAAGCCTTGCCCTGAGCGATTTTTTGTTCGGCACCCCCAATAGGCCTCCAAGTTTGGAGGCCCTCCTGGGGGTGCCGGACATGGCCTCTGACAGGTGCGCCCCACCCGTCATAGACAGGGCGTGAGGAGGTGCTGTAAATTGCGCCGTGCAGGAGGCCGTTCCGCCCGCGTTAATGGCGACGAGTTTCTGCATGCGACGAAGCGACGGGACGGCGAGGCGTCTGCGGCACGCCTCGCAATTACGCCGGCGCCCTGGCTTTCCCAGCTTCCCAAGCGTCGGCGTGATCGAATCGCGTCGCCACCACATAACTCCGACGCGACGCGTGCACACCCACCCGCCGCTTCCCGCCCAGCGCCACCACTTCCCGCCCCTCCGTTTCCCACCCTCTCCACGCCTATATAACACTCCTCCGACGTGCAGCCTCACCACACCAACAGGCCAAGCACCATGCCTCGCCGCCTCCAAACCACCTGGTCCACCCTCACCTAGGCAGCGCGCCGCGCTCACCCTCTGGAGCAGGAGCCGGAGCAGGTGCCAGAGCAGGCGCTCCAGCCTGTCGTCGACGAGGAGCCCTTCGACTGGGAAAACGTCGACGACATCGACGTGGAGGAGCAGCTGGAGCAGGAGCCGGCCCAGGATCCTTACCCTGGGCAGGAGCCGCCTCCGGAGGAGGAGCTGACGCAGGAGCAGGAGCCGGCGCCGGAGCAGGAGCTGCCGCCGCCCCTGTGGCCCGACCAGGTGGTCGTCGTCAACTCCTTCGACACCTGGCGCGTCGAGCAGGCGGCCAACCAGTTCAAGCTCGGCTACGAGGCGGTTGGCGACGCCGTCGAGGCCGCCATCCTGAAGGCCTCCCTCGAGACCACGGAGCGAGACGATCGCTGCTGCGCCTTCATGGCCATCGAGCGCGCGGCGTACGCGGACCTCAACGTCGTGGCCGCGGAGCGGGAGAATCCGGCCTCGATGGAGGCCGCCCAGCAGGCTGTTCACGAGGAGCTGAACCGGGCGCGCGAGGCGAGGCAGGCAGCCAGGGATGACATGCACTGGGCGGCGAGCGCGCTCCGGCAGGAGAGGCGTGTCCGCTCGCGCCTAGCCCATCAGAGCCAGAAGGCCTCCATGGCAGGACAGGCGCCCCGCTACGACGACGAGGCAGGCCAGGGCGGCGGAGTTTAGCTTAGGGTTTAGATTAGGTTTTAAATTTCAATAGTTTAGTTTAATTTGAATCGTTTAACTTTAAATCGTTTAAATTCCATGTCGCTCGCAAGGTGTTCGACCATTTGCGCAGGATTGCGGGTGGGCCTTTGGGGAGTGCCGCTGTGGGCGGCCTCCAAATATTGCCTGGACACATGTCGGCAGCCCCAAAAGAGGTGTAATTGGAGGGTGCCGGACACCGAATTAGAGGCCCCCGGTGAATATGCTCTAAGCAGGTTGATGGAGAAAAGAAACAAAAGATTCCATAGCTCTAGAGAGAGGGGGCTAAGTGTTTGGAGAAGGCTACCAATCACAGAAGAACACAGCTTGTCCTCCCTGCCATGCGCACACTGTGCTCACATAGTTCTGGTAATATTCCCTGCTGCTCTCCACAAGCGGCCATTCGATATGAGGCATGCGCTTGTGCTCAAATATGCAAATACTGGAACATGATTCTCAATTGCTAATTCGGCACCAGAAGCTTTGTTCTCTTTCTACATAATTAGTCCTTCTGTTTCTTTAATTAGGTGAAACAATGTTAGTTCTAGGGCTGTAGACATAGAACAAATAGGGACCCACTGAACCAAATCAGTGGTCAAAAAGTTTGGAACACTCAGATCAGGAACCAAGAAAGTGCAGCAATTCACACAAATAAGATTCTGCCCATGGTGTTGTACACCATGATTGGCAGCCCAAAAAAAAATTGAAACTTTTATTCTCTCCTGCCGCTGCTGTCCAGCATCTTGCAGATGCCCACTAGAGAGACCCCGGATATCCAGAGACCCCCTTGTTCTTTTTTTGCTCTCCTTTGGCATGCACAAAAGGAGAACCTTATCTACATTTACACCAACTCGTCAGATGATCTAGCAGTCGGAACAGGTAGAATCAAGTCGTTTGGTCATCAGGCTTTTCATCATAACTCATCAGGGCAGAAAGGAAAATTCACAGGGGACGGGGAGATTGGTACAAGCTTTTAAAGCTTGGCACTTTGCATACCATGGGAATTTCAGTCTGAGATGGACCCTTCCAGTCCAAGGGCAACGGTTTTTTTATTTTCTCTCACAAAACGAATGAAGAAAATGAACCTTTTTTTTTAAGAACTCCAAATTTCTACAAGATGAACTGCATATCTTGCATGAGACAACACTGCATGCATACGCTCTATGTACCACTTTTACCAAAATCGTCCTGGAGATGGTAACCAGATTCTACATACAGTATGAGGTAAGCCTGCCAATGACAAACATAAGCAGATTATCAAGAACTACTGCTGGTTCTATAATGCTGTTTCTTTCACATCGTCACATGAACTTCTACATAATAGTTGTCTCTTTCTCATCATCAACAAATGAAGCACTGAATTTGTAGCAGAGGACGAGAAGAAGAACAGCAACAAATTCATTAAGCAAGGAACAAGAACTAGCCTAGTACTAGTAAGTAGTAATACCTCATCAGTAACTCACATCCTGGTCCTGCCTTGCTAGCTGCGTCCATGACGATGCCAAGAAGCTTGCTAGCCGGGCCGGACGCGCTTCTGTCCAGCGGCGGCGCGGCCTGCGGCGTCGGGGGAGCGCAGCGTTCCGGAGGAATCGCCCTCAGAGGAGGCGCCGTCCATGCCGCCGCGGTGCGCGAAGGAGGCGGAGAGGTCGGCGTAGAGGCCGACGACGCGGCGGATGTTGTTGTTGAGCTCCCGGATGAGACCGACGTTGCGGGTGAGGCTGTCCGGCGCGCGGGACTCGTGGTTCTGGTTGATCTCGCTGATGAGCATCCGGTTCTGGTCAAGGATGCTCTGCACCTGCACGAAGCTCTTATGGAACGTCTGGATCAGCTTCCCGTCCACCACCTGCTGATGATGGACCCCGGCTCCGCCGCCGCCGCCGCCATTGCCCATCCCCGAGAAGCTATCGCCTTCCATCTCTTGTTGATTCTTCTTCACCTGGCGTCTCACAGCACAGAGCTACCTAGTGTCCTGAACAAAATCAGTTGGCTAAACTTTAGCATTTATGTGGGGATTGGGTTGTACTGGAAGCAAATAAAGACTCATCAAGAACATCTAGCACAAAGATTCAATGTGCAGGTGCAGTACAAGACAGTACTACAGTACTAGAATCCAAGCAGAGGTTAAAAAATCTGCATTGAAAAACACTCCCACGGAGAAATCCAAGAACTAGACCTAGATAACAAGAGGTGAAATTCACCTATCTGAATCTCCTCCTAGAAACCAAAATCCGAGCATCAGGCGCGGCAGAGCGGTCTATCTACTGGAATCGCAACAAGCAGGTTGGTTGCTCAGCAGTCACCATTGCCCGCATGGGATTCAAGAACTTTAATAAATAGGAGGAGAGGGAGAAAAGCAACATAGAAAGAAGGGAAGGATTCTATAGGACTTACCCCAACCAAATGTTATCCTGCAGAAACCTTTGCAATTAAGAAGAGGGAAAGGGGGTGGATACCCAGGATGATAGACAGGGGATGGAATCTATCGGGAAGTGTTTGGGGAGAGAGGAAGAGCCTTAGGTGAAATCATGGCCATTTCTCTCTCTGTATGTGTTTCTTCGTAGAACCAGTAGTAGCACATGAGAGGAGAGGAGAGGAGAGGAGATGGAGGACAACCAAAACTTTTGTAATGACCAAAAGCTGGCCCCAATTCCATAAATATATGGGGCTACCGATTGCTTGCCCCCTTCCCCTATGTTGCTTTCTGCCCACATTTGCATGCACCAAAACAAGATACTAATCAACCCATAATCCAATCTTTGGCAGGGCCCCCCTCGTGGGCAAGGCAGAATAATGCCAAGACTAGAACTGAAAGCAGCAGCATCAAACGATAAAAAAGAAGAAGAGAGCTAGCTGGATTTTACTCGAAACAAGCCAGGGAAAGGGGAGAGTTAGGCCCAGTTCTTTTGGAGCTTCTCACGGGCTTAGAGATGGAAAAAAGTCTAAGCCCAAAAGAACTGGATTTTAATCCGCTTCGTGGGACAGCCGGCTTCTACGGATCCTTCACGGTGGAGAGAAGCTGGGATACCCCAACTTCCCGCACCCGCCCACGGCTTCCCTCTAGTGAACTCGAACCGTTTTTTAAGTTGCCCCTGTTGGACACGAATATTACATCGAATTGCCACCGCACAGTCAACAGCGAACCGGCCATTTTTCCTTTGCTTCTTATTCCCCTCTCCTCGAGCCTTCTCTCCCGTGCCGAGCCCCTCGCCGCCGCCGACGCCTGCCGCCAGCCCGCCTCCTCTCCTCGTGTTCCCCTGGGTGCTAGGGTTCTCCCGTGCCAGCCTGCCGACCCCGGCAACTCGCCGGACGGGGCTCGATCTGGTGAAGCCGTCCACCACCGCATCCGGTCAACCAGCTGCTCTTCCGGGGCTTGATCTGCTGCGGCTCCAAGCAGCGGCGCCGCCGCCCTCACCAATTGCTCGGCGGCGTGTGGGATCCCGGCCTACGGCGCTCCACCTGCCTCAAATCGATCCTGATCCCGATCCAATTCGTCGGCCCGGCTCGAGTCAATCTCGATCCCGGCGGCCGTTTCTCCGCTGCGGCCATTCACCAGCGCTTTGCCTCCGGCCGACCTTCTTCTCATGCAGCCGCCCACCTCAATCTTCTCAATGTCCACCCGCTCTCAAGGTAGCAGTTTCTCCGATTTCTCCGATTAGTGATGCAGCACTCCCGTCCCCCGACCTGCTTCTCCCGTCCAAAGTAGCAGGTTGATCTGATTTCTGATTCGTCTGTACAATACAATATGTGGCCATGTTTCTGATTGAAAGCTTCTACGTAGTACTACTACTCTGTTGGCAATTTCCTAGCTAGAAGAAAGTATCGTGTTGTTTGTACGTGTAGTTGTTTCCGTGTGCACTTGACAGGAAGACACGCATTGTAAAAAAAATATTAGACAGGAAGACACACGCATTGTAATCAACTAATAATGAATATTATTTTTTTGTAAGATTTAGCAATACATATTAGTTTGTGATCATACACGTGAAAACATCACAAAAGAACTAAAAAATACATAAGTTAGAACATAAATTTATTCTAAGGGTGTTATAGACTTTTTATCATACAACTCAGACAATAAGCTAGGACAGGAGAAGCCACAAAGAACTGGACTGCATTTTCTCATGAGCTTATTTCCACTGCAGTTTCTCTGGACAGCTCAACTCGGGATGGCTTATGCACAAGCCGAAGCCCAAAAGAACTGGGCCTTAGTTAGAAAAAGCCAACAAAATCCCTCAGGCTATGTTTGGATGTCCATATTCGAACACATAATAAGAAATTAGAATTGAGTTTCTCAAATTTTATTGTTTGGTACACGAGACTTCACCAAACTCGACCCCTGCATCGCCCACCTCTGGCGAAACGGGGGGAAACCCTAGCGCCGCCGCCTTAGGCCCCACGCCCCCTCCCTCGCTTCGCTCCCGTCGGAGGGGCCGCCGGCAAAGCCGCGCGCGCCCTCGGGGTGTTGGAGGTGGGGTGATTCCTCACCTTTCGTGGCGGCGACGAAAAAGCTTGTGCGCCGGGGCGGCGGCCCGGAAGTGTTGGTGGTGGTCGGCGAGGTCTGTGGGCTAGCAGAAGCGGGCGGCGATGGGTTCGACGATCCGGCGCCGGATCTGGCGCAGAGGGGCAGCAACAGATGTGGGGCGCGGCAGAGAAGATGGGAGCCGGGGTGGCGCCCCCAGGATCTGGTGGTGGCGACCGGTGAGATGGGGGCGGCCTGACGCGGGCGGCGGTTGATCTGGCGCCCCGGCGGGTGGATCTGGCGCGGGCATGCAGCGCCTCGTCTCGGGCGGTTGCTGGTGGTTGACTGCAGGTCGCGACTCACCTGTTCGTGCCCTGCTGTCCGGGTCGTGTGGCCTGATGGCGGAGATGTAGTCTCCGAGCAAAAGCTCTGCATTCGCCGGTGGCGGTGCCGATGACGGCGGACCCTTTGGGGCAGTGCTCCTTCTCAAAGGCGTCATCATGGAGCTGCATCTCCTGCTTTTGCGAGTGTCTTTGAATTCCGGGTGAAGACCTGAGTTCCTTTTGTGCGGGCGACGACGACACATTTGTCATACCTTCTTCAAGGCAGCGTCTTGGAGTCCTCGGACACTCGTGGCATAGCAAGTTTGCATCAGCTTCTCTTGGTGACTTTGCCGTCGCGGGTGGTGGATACCGGACTGGCGGCTCGGGACGGTGGATGGATGCCGAGGCGGCGGCCTTGGTCTCCCACGCTATGACGGTTCTATCAGGTAGAGCTGTTGTTTAGCCTGGGTCTGGGTGGCGCCCTGGATGAAGCCTGCGTGGGCATGAGGTTCGTCGACCCAACTGGATCGCCTTGATCTGGTTGCTATGCAGAGGCGGCGACCCCGGAACAGGATGATTTTGGTGACGACCTAGATGAAGATTATTTGGGCAGACGGTTCGTCGACCTTTACTGGATCGCTTTCGGGCAATCCGAAAGTCGATCTGGTTGCCACGCCGGGGCGGCGGCCCAAGAGCGTGTGGCGTTTGGTCGACTTGTGACGTTTGGTCGGCTTGTGTCATGTGGACTCGGTGCAGACCCTGCTCTCCCGCGGCCGGTGCTCCTCCCGCTGGCGGACGCCGCGGCGGCTGACCGGGCCCTACTGGCGCGGACCCTGGTCGTCCGCGCGGACCTCAACTCGGGCACGGCCTCCTGCCAGCGCTCCCCCCGCTGGCGGACGGCGGGCGCGACCAGTGTATGCAGCAGCGCAACTCCACAACCGCATCCTTGGATTCCACGCAAAAGGTCGAAGACGCAACGCGGCGGAGGCAGAAGATCAAAGACGTAACGACCTCCTCCACGCGGCCGTCCTCCCCGAGCCAAAGACAGGAGGTTAAAGACGCAGACGCTGGCGGGGTGCGGCGGTGTGTGGCCGGAGGAGGCGAGGTCGACGACGGTGCGAAGACTCCGACGAGGTAGTGCCAAATCGATCTGGACTGCCGGCAAGGGCCCATTTGTAATTGTTCTTTTTTCTGGGGTGTTTGTAAATTCAACTATTCCTAATAGATCTGGGGTTCTTTTCATATGAACAAATTTTTTGTTTGTTAAAATTCATAAATAGTTACTACTGGCGCATACACAGAAACGGCTCGCGAGCGGTAGCCCAACACACATTGGCGCACAATGTAAAATGGTCATCAGCGGTAAGCTACTTAGCGCTGGCAGACTGAACGGACAGATGTCGCCTAGAGGTGGGGGGGGTGAATAGGCGATTTAAAACTTTTTCCGGGGAGCCGGAATTTCCGAGCCTAGATGGACCGGAAATTCCGGTATGCTTGATAAAGGCGGAATAAAACTAGTGTTTTACTTTAGCAAGCATACAACCTAAATATACTAGGTTCACCTATGTGCACCAACAACTTATGCTAAGCAATACAAGTAACAAGGTGATAGCAAGATATATATATGACTTCAAGCACGAAGGCTATCACAATGTAAAGTGCATAAGTAAAGAGCTCGGGTATAGAAATAACCGAGGCACGCGGAGACGAGGATGTATTCCCGAGTTCCACCCAAAGGGTGTACGTCTCGTTGGAGAGGTGTGCGCAACCACAACAGGTTAGCCGCAACGCCACCAAGGCTCACTTTCTTCTCCTGATGAACTCAACCACAAAAAGTTGCGAGTTCACCTTCCACTATTGATCCCCTTTTGGGCGGAGATCGAATCCCTTACAACAATCTTGAGGCACACACCCACAACTTAATTGGGGGCTCCCAAGTCTTGAGGCACACACCCACAACTTAATTGGGGGCATCTTGTAGCTTTGTGTGTTGATCAACAACTTGATCAACCTTTTATCTTCCAATCTTTCTTTGCTAATATGATGTCTTGACTCCTTCAAGACATACTTGCAATATGCTCAACCCAACACATGACCATCCATCATATGCATCCTTGAATGGGACATTGGTCATCAAATAAGCTTCTAGAGTCCAACACATGAACTCAACCATTCCCATGGACACGATCTATAAAGATATCTTAATGCAAACATTAGTCCATAGAGGTTGTCATCAATTACCAAAACCACACATTAGGGAAAATGCTCTTTCACAGACGACCCTGTTCGCCAGCGGTAACCGTTACCACAAGCGGGCGCATGTTCGCCAGTGGTAACCAAAGACCGTCCGCCAGCGGTAAGTTATTCTGTTCAAGTGAATATTGTTGGATGATGGTTGTTGTGTTTGGCCCAAAATACTGACAAGACTAAATGAAGAAGAAACAGTTCAGATCATGGAGCAGAACGCAATGAGAGGATTTCTAGTGATGCTAGGTTGCAAGCACTTGAGTCGGAAGAATTATCTATTTGGTCGGCAAAGATTGTACAAAGGGGCCGCATAGGATATTGCAGTGTGGTTGATCATGAAGTAGTGGCCGATCATAAAGTTTGGATTTGGCAAGTTTTTTTTACATGACAAGATCCCACAATGTTATTAATCTGTTGCAACGCTCTTTGGTATTTGCGAAGTTCGTTGAAGGCCATGCTGCAGCAGTCAACTATGAGATCAATAGCCACCAGTAGGACAAATGATACTACCTAGCCTATGGCATCGGTCCAAGGTGAGAAATATTTGTAAAAGACAAACTCCAACCCTCTAAGCAACAAAAAAGAAGACTTTATACCTCTTTCCTTGCCTTGTTGGTTTGCATCAAAAGAGTGGGAGAAAGGATGTTGATGTAGTGCAACCCACGGTTATCACCATGTCATGCACTCCATCATGTTCCAAGTCGCCACGAACCCCGAAGGTGAACCCCTTCCTCTACTTGAACTCATTTCCCATCCTCTTCAGTGGTATGCTATGTCATGTTCCGTCCTTTGATGCTAGGTTCGTCATGACGAGTACTACTACACAAAAGGGTGACCAAGGTGCGCGAGGAACGGACCCCGACAAGACGGTGGCTTGGAAGAGGAGAAGGAAGAGGAACCAAATGATGCGCAAGGCGACCAAGCTGATGAGCAAGAAGCTCCAGACAGCGGTACTACCGCCCGAGACCACTGGGTACCGCTAGTACTTGGATGCATCAGGCCCAACGGTACAACCGCTGTCCCAGCGGTACTACCGCTAGACGTCCTGCATACCTCCTGCCTAGCTAGCGGCACCGAGCGGTACCGGTGTGGTACTACCGCCAGCACTGTGAAAAAGCAGTCCCAGCGGTACTACCGCTGCGCACACAGGAATTCGAGCTGAAGCCTTGGAAGCTTCCTCCACCTACCCCCTTTTTGGCATAGACTATAAATAGGAGTTCCCCTCCCACTTTGGAAGAAGGAAGGATATGAGATGAGATAGAGCTTGTGCTCTCCCCTGCCTTTGTGGAGATGATGCCTCCTCTTGTGGAGAAGATCCCTCTTGTGGATTCAAGACCTCTCCTTAGATCATCCATCTATTGAGTTGTATCAAGATCCATCCTTGTACTTAGTCATTCCTTGTTGGATTCTACCAACTGCTTGCCAATCTCCCACCCTTCTTGTGGATTCTATTGGCCCGGTTGGACATACCGGTGAGGGAAACGTGTCCTTGTATCGTGTTTGTGTTCTTGTGTTCTTCGCGTTCTTCGTGTTCTTCGTGTTCTTGCGTGCGTTCATCCGAATCCGCCGTCAATCCGTGAAGATCGGGCACCCCAAGAGGTTCACCCCTCATCATATGGTATCAGAGCCCTAAGTTGCTACGGATTTGACTTGTGTTACCACCCAAATTCACCAATTTTTTCTTGTTCTTGAGAAATTCGAAAAATTTCACCAAAAATAGCCCCAATTTGCTTTTGGACCGATCTGTGATTTGAGTGCGTTTTGGTAGGTTTTTTGATCCACAGATCTATTGCTAAACTTGTTGATCTACCTTCCTTTGTGTTCCCATAGCCTAATTCCATCATTTGACCCTCCGATTTGTCGTTTGAAATCAAGGTTTTCCGCTGAAATCGCGAAAATTTTCGGTTCGGGTTCGAATCTGTGATTTCCGTGCTCAGCGGTACTACCTCTAGTCCAGCGGTACTACCACCAGCCTGGTACCAGCGGTACTACCGCCAGCCCAGCGGTACTACCGCCAAGGCGACAGAGGAGAAAAACAACATTTCAGCCTTCGGTTTTTGGCATATCTTTTACTTCCGGACTCCGTTTTTTATGTTCTTTGGCTCGTTTTGAAGCTACGAACAAGCTCTACATAACCATTGCAGTTGATCCAACATCCACCATCTCCAAAATCCGTGGGCAAGCCCGAAGCTTCTACAACAAAGGGTGAAGATCGTCGACGAAAGGTATAAACATCGCAAATCTTTTCCCCTTACAATTCCTTTGTGAGCCACACTATTCCTTGCGATTACCATTACCTATCGAGGCTAGCTCATTTATGATTGCTTGGGCTTTGCACAAGTATGTCGTGTAGTTTCCGAGCAAGAATTACATGCGCTAGTTGGTATATCTATCTATTGGCACAAAGTTGGTGAGGAAAAGCAAAATGAGAAAAAGAAGAAAAAAGAGAGAGAAAAAGAAAGAAAGAGAGAAACACCACTTGCCACATCTTATAGGAAGCGCGCAAAGCTCGATGAACATCTTGTAGGTGGTATATTTTGTGCAAATCTTGTAGCCCACCAATAAATTGCAATCGAGCTAGTGGCTCTCCTTGTACTTGTGCAACATGAGCTTGTGGTTCTACAAACCCGAGACCAAGATATTGTAATGGCAAATCGAACATGGTGGTATATTTATCTTCCTTGTGGCATCACCAAGCCTTCCACTACCACGACTTCGATTCCATGAGCGTCAACGACATGGTGGACCATCACCACCACACCAAGTACATGGAGTGCTACACCACCTCCGACTCCACGAGCGTCCATGATATGGTGGAGCAATGCGACCACGAGTACATCTATGACGACATGGTGGAGCACACCGACGACTACCACCTCTCAAGCATGAGCGAGAACATCGACGACACCTTCGACAACATGCAAGAGGATATGGAGCCCATCACCACCGTGTTCAAGAGCACCACTACCACATTTGTTGGAGCAACCTACTATGGTTCAAGCTCATGACGGAGCACCTACAAGGCCACCGTGAGTTCATCCTATGGAGCTCCTACACCTTCAAGAAGGCGCCACAAGAAGGTCATCGACAAGGCCAAGCCAATCGAAGGCCCATCTAGCTCTACATGGCACCACAAGCCCAACACATTCAAGATGTGGAATGCTTCATCAAGCTCAAGTGGAGGCTCCAAGGCAAGTTCGCCAAGGGATCAAAAACGCCGACGTCGACATGAGGAGACGCATCTACATGATCTTCGAAGACACCTTTCCCCTCAAGAACCCCAACACCGACATGAGGAGAAATCCAAGACGGCGACAAGTGAACATCCTAGGGTGTCTCCTAGTTCCACTACCATGGCACCCACACGAGCTACATGTGTTCATGAGATCATGGCTGACATCGACAAGTTCTTCGAGCGACGAGCAATACGTCGACGCCGCAAGACACATGATCACACATGTGAGGCCCCTACCACTACATTGGCAATCTTCTCAAGCCCTTCTCATGGCATGGAGTTTACACCAAGTGCCACCACCACATTAGCCCCCATATGGCAAGATGAAGACCTCATATGCGACAATTGCCAAGGCCAAGACCATGATGCACGGGAATGCCCCAATCTCTTGTGCCCATTATGCAATGGAAGAGGTCACTTGATGTGGGATTGCCAAGGTGACCAAGACGGCGAGAAGATGTTCGAGCATGGGATTTTCCCTTCGCCCATGGAGTTGAGTGAGGATGCCCATCTTATGGCACTCACATTTGGATGTGACGGAGTTGAGGAGGTTGAGCATGGGAGTTTCCCTTCAACCTTGGAGGCGTTTGGAGTTGAGAACATGGAGCCGGTCCTCTTGTGCTCGAATTATGAGGTAGTACCAATCCATTGTGAGAATGAGAGCCACCTAGCCCACTTGAGTGAGAGTGAGAGTGACTTGAGTGCCTCCACCATACGTGAGATTGAGTGTTGCGACTATGAGGGAATGAGTAATACACCACTTGAGTTGAGAGAGGTAGTTGATAGGTCTTGTGAGGCCATTTTGCATTCTAACAACTTACCCCTTTCTTCTAGTGTGTTATCTCATTGTGTGCTAGGTTCCTTGGAGGATGAGACACCAATCCTTGACATGATGGTGCCTCCAATCGAGAAGATGTACATGGAGGATGAAGTCGGCCACGTGGAGGGAACTACTACTACAACACCCACTTCACATGAGCGGAGCTAACAAGGTATGGGTGTTGATGTGACCACGATCCCGCTAGTGGACATGATGAATATTGGTTGCTTGCATGCGTTGGATGATTTGATTGATGTCACATATGAGTCATTCCTTTTTCCTTTGGATTTCTCTATTTGTGATGACATTGCCGTGCCCATGCTTTGCAATCAATGTTTGCATTACTCTCCCATTGTTGCATTCAAAATGTTGAACAATTGTTCTTCCCAATGTTTGGTATGCAATAATGTTGATATGCTTGATAATGAGATTGCCCCCATAGCTTTCTCACATTTTGGCGATTCTTCGTTTGCTCTTATGGACCTTGTTCCATCCTTCAATTTGCATTGTGACCTCCCACATATGTCATATTTTCCAATTGACTTTGGTGTGTTTGGTAATTTGCAAATGAAGAGACGCATCATGATGGATGATGTGTTCCTTTACCATGCACATAATGTCTTTCTTGACTCACTTTTGTGTTATGGTACAACGATGATAATGTCAACCTCAATTGGGCATGAGTTGACAAAACGAGCTCTTGAGACCATACCCATGAGTTGTGGATTAATTCCAACTCTAAAAGCATTCCCATGTTTTGCATCAAACAATTCGAACAATTGTTCTTGCTTTTGGTTTGTTTGCAAACATGATGGCTATTGTGGTTGTCCCTATGACAAGAATGTCTCCTTGATCTTTGCTATGGATGATTTATGTGTTGCAACAAATACGATGAACAATTGTTCTTTCCTTTGGCTTGTTTGCAACCATAATGACGTTTTGAGCATGTCTTGTCATGAGTGTTTTGGTTTCTACCCGCTTGGTGTTCCACGACAATATGTAGAAAACTTGCTCTTTCCTGTGCTTTGTCTTGTGAACATCATATGGTCTCCAATGCATTGCTTGCACATTGACCTTGCATATGCATTCAATTCCATATATTTGTGTTGTGCTAATTGTGTAATGAACAAGAATGAACATGTCCTTGATGATATGATCCTCTATCATGCACACACATTTTTTGCTTGGTTTTTGGTGTGTAGGTATCACAACATGGTGAACCGACCGACAAGGTCAACACATCTACCCCCCATGCACGGTGAAGGCGATTCATCGTCGAGGACGACGATCTTTGAAGCGGGGGAGTTGATGTAGTGCAACCCACGGTTATCACCATGTCATGCACTCCATCATGTTCCAAGTCGCCACGGACCCCGAAGGTGAACCCCTTCCTCTACTTGAACTCATTTCCCATCCTCTTGAGTGGTATGCTATGTCATGTTCCGTCCTTTTATGCTATGTTCGTCATGACGAGTACTACTACACAAGAGGGTGACCAAGGTGCGCAAGGAACGGACCCTGACAAGACGGTGGCTTGGAAGAGGAACCAAATGATGCGCAAGGCGACGAAGCTGATGAGCAAGAAGCTCCAGACAGCGGTACTACCGCCCGAGACCGCTGGGTACCGCCAGCACTGGGATGCATTAGTCCCAGCGGTACTACCGCTAGACCTCCTGCATACCTCCTGCCTAGCTAGCGGCACCGAGCGGTACCGGTGCGGTCCTACCGCCAGCACTGTGACGAAGCAGTCCCAGCGGTACTACCGCTGCGCACACATGAATTTGAGCTGAAGCCTTGGAAGCTTCCTCCACCTACCCCCTTTTTGGCATAGACTATAAATAGGAGTTCCCCTCTCACTTTAGAAGAAGGAAGGATATGAGATGAGATAGAGCTTGTGCTCTCCCCTCCCTTTGTGGAGATGATGCCTCCTCTTGTGGAGAAGATCCCTCTTGTGGATTCAAGACCTCTCCTTAGATCATCCATCTATTGAGTTGTATCAAGATCCATCCTTGGACTTAGTCATTCCTTGTTTGATTCTACCAAGTGCTTGCCAATCTCCCACCCTTCTTGTGGATTCTATTGGCCCGGTTGGACATACCGGTGAGGGAAACGTGTCCTTGTATCGTGTTTGTGTTCTTGTGTTCCTCGCGTTCTTCATGTTCTTGCATGTGTTCATCCGAATCCGCCATCAATCCGTGAAGATCGGGCACCGCAAGGTTCACCCCTCATCAGATGTCGAGCGGACATTTGGAGTGCTGCAACAAATGTTTGCTTTTGTTCGCTACCCTAACATGGTCGAATAAGCAGATGTCGGAGGTAATGAATCCGTTCGTGATCATTCTATCAAGAGTGAGCATCCGGTTCATAATCCTCTTCCATTCGACTTTTAGATCCTCTGGTTGATGTTGATCACGACGTAGCAGCAGATTTTGCTGATTTTCTGGCCATGAACATGGAGATTCATGATGAAAATGTTCATCAACAAATTCAGAATAATATAATCAAGCATTTGTGGGCACCCGGCAAACAGCAGCGGCAGTCCCGGGAGGGCAACCTAATTAATTGTATGAGTAATTTTATTTAATTTTTTTTAAATTTTATTTCATGCAATAATTATAAAAAAAATCATATATATTTGATTTATACTTATAAAAGTGTTCGAATTAGATGAAAAAAGATTTTGGGAGGGCCAATTAGACACGGCGAGTGGGAACGACGCTCCAATAGCCGGCTCGTCCGGACAGCGTTCATAGCCCCTGTCCGAACGCCCATCGGGACGGCATTTGGACGCCAGGATTTGGGACGCTCGAAATGGGGTTCTTTAACCCTCAACAGCTGTAAATTACAGTCAAGGTAGCCGATGTTTTGACAGCTGAATGAGTAGAATCAATTAGGAGAGGATTCCTCCAGCACTGCACGCACCACTTGGCCTTGTACCCAAACAGGAATTGATCTGATCCTTCTAGCACAGTACAAGAAACATTAGAAAATAATCATCTTTTGTAATAGCAAGTACAGACACAGACACATGAGGATGGGTATGTTATTACTCCATGTAGGATGTGTCAAATAAAAATATTACTAGTGATTAAAGAAACAGGCATCCTCCTTTTGTGTTGTTCTTTCTTCCTGTCACCCAACCGAACCACATGGGTTATACAGGCTAACAACAGATGCATAGCATATGTATAAACTGATGCACCCTGATGAATACATACCCTTTGCTTTTAGAAAGAAATTTGTTTGAACAAATGTGGAGGAGAGCCGTATGGTGTGGCGTGTAGGTGGGAGGAAGAAGGTAGTAGGAGAGTACATCGGTCAGATGCAAAGGTATGGGCTGAATTTACACCGGGTGCCGCCTGGGGAAGAGTAGCTCGACGAACAGAGGAAGACAAGCCAGGTGGATAACTGCTTCTTCTGTCTCCTGTGCGTGCGGTGCCTCTGTGCTGCCTCGGAGAGAAGATGCTTCGGGCTCCTCTGGAAAACATTTACTGAAATGTGCGTGCTTCAGGTTGACTGGAAATAAAGCATTATTTCCAACAATCACTGAAATAAATGCATCGGTTCTACGCAGAGCAGACTCTCAATCGGTTTTAATTCAGAAAACTCAGTTTCTCTCTCTTCCCTCTTGAACGTTTGAGTTTGATCTTCAAACAAGTTATTTTTACGATACCATAACCTTGATATGGTACTGCGTTTCCACTCCAACAGATGACAAAGTTATATATATGTGTGTTTCACACATGTATGAAGTATCTATCATACCGGGAGGTATGTAACATGTAGTATGGAGTATATTATGTTATTTTAGTACTATAGATACTTCTTTTTGGAAACAGTTGTAATTTTTTCATGAAACTTGTTTTGGGGTATTTTAGATATAGTATATGAACATACTCAAACCGATAAAGTATGACAAATACTTCCGTATGATAGTATATGAGACGTGGGTGTAGTTACACCCGGGAGTAGAAAGCATTTAACCTATATAACCTATATATATATATATATATATATATATATATATATATATATATATATATATATATATATATATATATATATATATATATAAACAGGAACTTTCTGAACTTCCTGGCGAGTGCTAAGTGAACTTCCTGACGCCTAGTGATGTGAACTTCCTTTTAGATTCACGGTCTAATTGTCAGGCATTTTTAGATCTGGTTGGGCATTTATGTGGTCGGCCCACATCCTGGCCCAATAACTCCGGGTTCGGCCAGGTGAGAAGCATCAATTTTTTCGGCCCACATCCCAGCCCATTAAGTGCGGTTCCGGCCAGGTGCTTATCAGTTAATGCGTTTTTTTTTCTTCTGTTGTGCTCCTCTCCTCCTCTGCCCGCATCCCTCCCCGCTCCTCTCCTCCTCCGTCGCAGCAACCGCCGCCAGGAGAGGAAACCGCCGCCGCATTCTGCTTAAACCGCTCCCTCGCTCCCGTAGCCTTCTCAGCCCGCTCACTTCGTAGCCTCTGCCGCGGGGGTTCCTGTCGCCGCGCTCCCCTCTCCCCGCAGACTGTTCCTCCCGCTTCATTCCCACCGTCCCCGGCGTTGGTTCATCGGAGCAAGCGCGCGCTCGATCTGCGGCCGGGAATCGGCTCCTCTCCCGTTCTCTCGCCGCGGCTCCATCGGCGTGAAGCTTTCGAGGGCCCATTCCCCATCCGCACCGACGCAGTGCCCGTCCTTTTTTTCTCTGAAGGCTTGAAGATTGATCGGTTTGTTCAAATGGAGCCTACTGATGGGAGCAGTTCGGGAGGTATATTTGAACCACATCACCTTCGTTTTAATGTTTTCTGTGTGATTTTCGTTCACATGTGTTAGCTTACTTGTTTGACAAACAAATTATCTAGGGTTTCATTTTTGTGTGTCCAATGATTGTGATTGATCAAGCATTTTGTGTTTTTTATGATGCTCTATGTGTTCCTGTGGGTTGCTCTTGTGTTTAATTGCTCATACTATGCTTGAGAACATTTTTCATATGTGTGAACTGTTTTAGCATCTGTTGGATGAACTTCCTTTTTGTTTTTGTAGTTTCATATATGTTTTTGTATTTTGCACCACTAGGGTTTTCATGTTAATTGACTAGGGGTTCTAATGCAATTCATTTTTTCAGTGTTTTTCAAATTGAATGAACTGTATTTATCAATTGAATGAACTTCCTATGTAATTCAGTGTGCAATTTGTTGTATTCAGTGTCCATTTATTGTTTTATCTTGAATTTTTTTTCTCTGTGTTCATTATATGCACCTTAATAATTTGGTGAACTTGTTTTATCAGTTTGTATGAACTTCCTGTGTAATTCATTGTTCAATTTTTGTGTTCAGTGTTCATTATATGCACTCTTATTATTTTGGTGAACTTTTTTTAACATTTATATGAACTTCCTGTGGTTTTTGTAGCTCATAGAT
The DNA here is from genome assembly GCA_026929855.1 of Poa annua. Taxonomy (NCBI): domain Eukaryota; kingdom Viridiplantae; phylum Streptophyta; class Magnoliopsida; order Poales; family Poaceae; genus Poa; species Poa annua. Next base: position 64,180,079 of record CM049434.1, read on the forward strand.
GTTTTTTGTAGTTTTTTATCATTTTTTTGTTCTCATGTTTAATACTTGTGTAGGAGACTAGGTTTTTCTACTGCAATTTGTTCTCAGAATTCAATTAGTTGTATTCAGTGTCCAAATATATATATGCACCTTAATTTTTTTCGTGAACTGTTTTTAACAGTTTGTATGAACTTCCTTTGTTTTTTTCGGCAGCCGATGATGTTATTAAGGAGACAATAGATGCGTTGAATGCTGACTTCCCTGGAGATGGTCCACCTGATGGGAATAGTCCGGTGCCCCGTGTGACCGGTGGCCCAATTTATGACGAAACCCCGGCCCGTGTTACTGTTGGTGTTGCAGATTGTAGCGGCGGAGGAACAGCTGCTCCTATTTTTGATTCTACCCCATTGCCCCATGGTTCTGCTGATGATATCACCAATGACTTGCCTAATCTATCTATATCAGAGCATACTCCACAGTGGCAGGATACACCGTCTCAAAGTGTTTGTGGTCCTGAGGAGGTCACCCAGGAACACAATGTACAAGCTCAATTAGATAAGTACGAGAAGGAACATGGGGCCAGGGTTGCTGAGCATGAAAAGAAAGTTCAAACTTATCAAAGAAGGCGGGTTGCTGTTGCTAAAAGGAAGCTGGTACGCACACCAGGGGTTCAGCCATATGTTGCTTCGGTCCCTAGACGTAGTCCTCGCGTTGCTGTGAGCACATCAGTCCCTCGACGTAGTCCTCATGTTGCTGCGAGCGCAACACAGGACACTTGTTCCCATGAGTCTGCATCTCCTTTGAAGAATGCTGCAAATCGACATGTCATGTTTGATGAACCCTACATTCCTGATGACACTGATGCAAAGGAGGATGACGATGATTTTGTTGCTGATAAGGTTTATTTCTTATGGTCCCCTTCATTTTTTTTGTTTGTATTGTATGTTTTTCCATTGTCATAATTCATGTATGATGTTTTTTTGTATCTTCTCTTATGTGAACTTCATACTGTACCAGTGTTAACCTTCAAGTCATTGTGCTTTTATTTTTCTGTGTGTGTAGTAATTTTGTTGAATGAGCTGCTTTTTTTGTTCATGTGAACTTTCATAATTGTGTAGTTTTTCTTTTCAGCTTGTGAACCGTCTAGATCATGTGAGTGTATTTTTATTTTCTGTCTATCTGAACTTCTTAATATGTCCTTTTTTAAACTTCACAGGTGATATCATGTGTGAACCTTCTAAATCATGTGTTTTAATTTTTTTAATATTACTTAAATGCGGCAACCAGTACATGTGAACCTCCTTATGTATTCTATGTGAACCTTCTTTTTTCTTTTTATCATTATACATGCATATTATATCCTTGTTTTTCCATAGTAATGTGAACTTCACAACACTTCATTGGTAAACCTTAAATTTCATTTTTTTTTTGTGTCTGATATCTCTATTTTGTTAATTTTCTAGGATGCTGTAAATAAGAAAAGGGCCAGAGCTGGTACAGATGTGAGTAAAGTTGGGAAAAAAAGAAAAGGAAGAGTGTTAAAGCAGGCTGAATTCATGGATGATGGTGAGGATGTAGATGATGACCAAGTCATGAAAAAGAGGAAATCCACTGTATTCAAGAGAGGCAAACAAAGCAAAGTTGTCGAAGACGGAGATGATAAAATTGCTCCTGGCCGTTTCCAGCAGACCGTCCGATGTTCTATGGGTGAAGTTATAGATGCTGCTAAGTTGCTCCTGGATCCTCATAAGAAAATAGTTCGTGCTGCTGGATTTGGCTGTGTGTTTGACTGGGTTCTTGATGGCAATGTTGCTCGTCCGTTGGCGTGTGTACTATTGATGAGGATGGACACCACCACCATGAAGATTGATTGTGGTGCTGGCAAGGTGGTGGTTGTCAACAGAGAGTCCGTGCGCCACGTTTTTGGTTTCCCAATGGGGGGTGAAACTGTCCCTAGACCTTCTGATACTGGCCATGACGCTGCTCTGGTGAAGCTTAAGGAAGAACTGGGTTTCGCTAGTAATGCTAGTATTGAGACAAAGCATCTACGCGACCTTTTGGCTAAACTAGTGGATGATGAGGCAAGAGTTAGTAGTGCTGTGAAGGTTTTTTTTGCCATATTGTACACCAAGCTTATATGCCCTGGGTCTTTAGTTCGTATCGGCAGGGAGGCTGCTATGCTTCTTGACATGGATTACGATAAGATGGCTAGAAGTGATTTCTGCCAATTAGTTGTTGATGAGTTGAAGCGTGCAGCTGAGAAGTATCAGGATACAAATGTACCACAGGCAGGGCCCGAGGGGTGTGTTATTCTTCCAGTTGTCCAGTACTTGGACAGTTGTCTGTCAAAGAAACATTCTATCTTGCATCGCAGGACCCCTCGCGCTAATTTCTTGGAGCAGAAGAGGTTGAAAGCAATTTACCTTGAAGATCGCATTAAGAATGGCAGGAATGACCTTTCGAAGTACATCATTGGGAAGTTGCCTGTAAGTTAACCTTCTTTTTATTTTCTAAGTGAACTTCTTTTTTTTGTTGCTGTTAAGCCATGTTTTAGTGTAGTTAACCTTCTTTTTTTATTCTAAGTGAACTTTTCTGTAACCTTATTTTTTTACTCTAAGTGAACTTTTATGCTTTGTTGCTGTTAAGCTATGTTGTAGTAGTTAACCTTCTTTTTTTCTGTATTCCAAGTGAACTTTCTTTTTTCACACTTTTTTTTGTTGTTGTTTTAAGCCATGTTGTAGTACTTAACCTTCTTTTCTTAATTCCAAATGAACCTTCTTTTTTTTTATTCTAAGTGATCTTCTCTTTACTAACTTTTTTGTTTTCCTTTTTTTTGTGTGTCTGTGACAGTGGAAGGGGCGCAATGATATCGCCTATTCGTATGTGTTCCCCGTCGAAGATCTGAGGATAGAGTCAAGTCCCCCAAGTCCTATCCATCGCTCTAAAATGCCGGATGATGCCCAGGCTAGAGTCACTGGCCCTCGCTTGTTAGATACCCAGCCACCATTTGAGAATCCTGGCGCTGCGCCTCAGTTATCTTCTGATATCCCAACAACGTCATCTGTTACATCCATCCAGAAGATTGACCAGCTTCTGCAAAAAGCCGTGGAACTTTCACGGTCTCTTCCGAGTGTGGACGAACGTATTAGCAGGGTGTCTGGCCTTTTCCCTCCTGGACATCTCCCTCCAAGTGATGTTCTAAAACAATTTTCAGAACTTGATAATAGCGCCCTCGATAATCTTAGGTCTGCTCTGTCTTTTGTTCGCCAAGGGTTTGCCGACATTGCCGCAAAACAAGACTTGTTATGTAAGCAGTATGAGAAAGAAGCTGTCATCAAAGAAATGCAGTTTAGAGATGAAGCTGAACCAGGTGGAGTGCTTTCTGGCAGAGAGAACTTCTTTCCATCACCAGGTCTAGGCCAAAGAGAATCAGATGCTGAGGTGGGTGTTACTTCTTGCGATTTTTTTAAAACCTGCTTGTGAACCTCCTTTATGTTTATAAGTGAACTTCTTTTTTTATGTACTGCTGGTAGGCTGAAGCTAGGGAAGCAGAGGAGAAGGCAGCTACGTGCAGCGATGAAGATGATATGAATGAAGAACATGCAGATGAAGAAGCAGATAACTTAAATGCCCGGCGCGTGGAGTCACCTGTGTCACCACCAGTTGATGATAGCGATGATGACGGCGCTGGAGGTGATAATTTTGTGTTCACAGGTGCTGTGCGAGATGACTCTATTCCAAGTTCACAGTATGGAGAGCAGAAATTCGAGGAAGGTGCTGATGTGGTTCTGACCAAAGACAATAACATACATGTAAGCGCAAGTTTGCGTGATGATGCCACCTTTGCTGCTACTGCAACAGCTGGTGTGCATGTGCAAGACAGCGGTGAAGCTGTCACCACCAGTCCAGTTGATGTAAATCAGTCTGTAGGAGCAGATATTGTTGTTGAGGAGGGAACAACTGTTGCCAACCCCGTCGATGATGTAATTTTGCGCACCGCAGACGCAGATCCACCCGATGTCAATGGGGTTGTGTCCAGCAGTAGCCGAGCCACGGGAAATGATGCAGAGCCGGTTGTTCAGTCTGATCAAGGGGGGAAAGATGACTGTGTAGCTGACACTACTGCCGCAGATGCAGACCCACTTCTTGGAGACAAATCGAGCATGTCGCAATACATAGGCAAGGATGCATGAATATAGTATCCCTTCCACTACCTTATCCCCCCTTAGTTTAACGCATGCTACTTTTTCCTACTGCACTTTTTATTTTTACCAGGTTATGTAAATGTTTTCACCATTAATAACTATCTTATAATGACTCCCTTTTTATGTTTTAAATGTGTGTGTTTTTTATTATGTAGGAGTACACACTGTTTTTGTGTTACTGCTTTTTGGCATGTAGAGCGTGTTAGCGATGTATTTTTTTTATGTGTTTTTGTACACATCACTGCCCAAGTGAACTTCCCAGCCAGCATTTGTTAGATTACGTACCACGAGCATGGTTACCTAAGTGAACTTCTTTCCTGTTATAAATTGAACTTCTATTTTTTATTGCTCTTAATTTAAATTTTTTGGTTTTTCAGCCCCAAGCTTGCAATGCACACCTTCAGAATCCCAGGTCCTGCTTTGAGGAGAATCAAGGATGTTTTTCACGCTGTTATAAAATTGAGGAAGGATCCTATTTTGAAGTATGTATTTTCGATCTTTTTATATTTCTTTCCCTTTTTCTCATGTGTGGGCAGTCCTGGTTTTTTTGTGTTTAATTCATGTTATCTTCATTTCTTTTTTTTTAGTTTTCAGTGACCTTATATATTCATTGTAATTTGTAGGGATAAAATACTTATTAAGAATGATTTGTGCCCATGCACCATTGGTCAACTTGGTAATGCCTTCTAGCCTAATGGAATGATTTGCTCGTATGTGGTCTCTGTTGGAACTTTTTTGCTGAACCAGAAGTATAAGCACTCAGAAAAGATGGTGGTGCCGTATACATGTTGCGTAAGTGTCTGAACTTTTTCAGTCTTCTGCATGCTGCTTTTTAAATTTTTGATTGTGTTTTTATATAACTATGTAATCTGAACTTTCTGCATATGCCTATCTGAACTTCCATTTTACTTTCATTTTTTTGAACAGAGGCATATTTTTGAAGGAAATCTTACAAGTAGGAGTGTCAGGGATCTTTTTAGTGTTGATGCGGAAGAGCGTTTGGATAAGAAAGATTTGGTAACCATTAAGGCCGCCCATCTCTTTTTTTGGTCCATGTTATCTTGCCTTTTTTTCATTAGGCACCTTTTCAATATAATCATATCTTGTATGCAGATCCTCTTTGCTACTTTCGACCCCCCTAATCCGCCTACCCCAGGGAATGTTGGCCATTTTTGCTTAGTTGGTGTTAACCTAAAGCTTCAACGTTTTGAGTTGCTTGATTCTCTTCGGGAAGACAATGACCCAGATGCTCAAAGGGTATTCTATACCATGGCTGGTCGTATCAAGAAGTTATGGAGGGAAGCCACGAATGATAAGGGAGAGTCATTCGAACCAAAGAGTATCGATCATTTTGAGATTCATTACGTGAGAACGCCTAAGCAGCAGACACCGTAAGTTTTATTACAGATTTTTATTATTCAGTTATACAGAGTTGTTGTTTTTGTTTTCTTATTTCCTTTCTCAGCTTCATTGTTTCCTTTTTTGACTTTTCTTTTTGTATTATGTGTCGTGTCCTCACAGGAATGATTGCGGGTTTTTCATGCTCCAGTGCCTGAATTCTTGGGATGGTGAGAATCTGGTGATATTTAGGCAAAAAAATATCCTGAACATAAGGATGACTGTATTATACAGTTGGCTGACGGCAGAGGTGTTTAACATCGACCTTCAATCTGAATTAGGTGTTGCTGCAGGTATTTTTTTTGTGTGTGTGTGTTTTTTTTGGTGCACAGGCCCCTGTGATTTGATGATGTGAACTTTCTTTTTTTAGAAAAAGTTATATGATGTGAACTTTCTTTTTTTTAGTGACTGACCCTTCAAATTTTGTTTGTACGCTTATATGCAGTAAAACTTTATTTGTTCTCTTCTTTTTCCTTTCTGTGATATTTTTTTCGTGCACTGGTCCCTATGTGATTGACTGAAAGCGCAGGATTTGAACTTTCTTTTTCTATTGACTGAACCTTCACATTTTTTTGTTGTACGCTTATATGCAGTAAACCTTTATTCTGTTGACAGGCCCAGGTTTATTTTTGGAGGAGGATGATTTTGCATTATTTGGGACTCAGTCTCTCACTCCTGAGGTTATTGTTGTCAAAGAAATAGATTGGGCGAACACTAAAAGCAAGGCGCAAAAGGCTGTTGAAAAACTCCATTCCAATGTGAGGAAATCTACCAAGAAGGTTGCAACTGTACCTCGACTGAAGGTGAAGGATGTAATAACTTTGGCGGATGACGACGATGATTTTGTCTCCCCGTTGCCAGCGAAAAGGAAGGCTGTTGATACATGCTCTAGGGGCAGCAGTGATGATTTTGTCACTCAAAAGCCAAAGTGTTTACAAACTGGAACTCTTGTGCTTTCTAATAAGAGGGCTAACATCATAAGCAAGAAGTTGAGGATTCCTTTGGAGAAATTTGAGCCATATGAGTTCCAACATCTTTCCAAGTCAAAAAGCTTAAAAAGTTTGATCTTAAGCAAAGATTATCAGGCTAGACATGGGAGGTGAGTATCATTTTTCTATCTTCCTAAATGTGTTTATTTTTTTGCATGATTTTAGTTTCAGTTTTGTCATTTTATGTTATATATACCTTTTTTTATCCAATCTCATTTTCTCGAGGGTTTTTTTTTGTTCTTGCGATTATTCTTCAGAGATATATTGGCATTGTTTACAAGCCCCGCGGGTGATCCTTTGTCAATCGATGGCAATCTTATGTGGAGGTTGTTTGGTCGTGGGGAAATGATGGAAGGAGAAATAATGGAACACATCATATCATACTGGAAAGATGATGCGGCTACGAAAAAGATGTTTGAGTCAGGGAAGCGCGTATTGCTTGGACCGCACTTCATCCCTGTAATGTCATCATTTCCACCCATTTTTCTCAACAAACTACCTCTATATTTTGTTTTTTATGCACTGTATGAGTTTTTAATGTGTTTTGTGCAGTATCTAATCTTGTTGTCCTCATATTTTTTTTCTTTATTTTTTTTAAGCAGTATCTACTTGATTTTGACCCATATTCTGGGGGAAAAGGTGACGCTGCTGAGGCATCAGCGAGCTTGTTTGATGTAAAGAGAGCTGCAAAAATGTTTAACCAGTACGTTAGGGCGTCTGAAGATTTGTTGAATGCAAACCTGGTACATTATTTTTCCCATCTTTCTTTTTCTTACACATAGTGAACTTTCTTTGCAGTGCCTACTGAACTTCTTTTTTTTTAAGTGATATATAATGGTGTAAACTTTTTCCCACTGTCTGACTGAATCTTTTCTTTTTGTTTTTTTGTTATATAGAGTGAACTTTCTTTTTCTTTACTAACAGCAGAACTTTATGATCCTGCTTTCTCTTTTTTTATGTTTCTTCTCACTGCCACCTTCTGCTCATAGATTTTATTGCCTCGCTTCCATGCGGGTCATCACACGTTGTACGTGATGAATAGATACACTGGCGCCCTTGATATTTTTGACAGCCTTAGATATGCCAACAGTAGTACAACCAGGTCTGCGCATCACAAAGATCGTGTTGAAATTGTAAGTTCAAACGTTCCGCTTCTGTTCCAACGTTGTGTTTTTTTGGGTCCATGTTGATCCTGTTTCTATGTATATGTATCACTTCTTTTTTCTTAAAACAGATGAGGAGGATGGTTCTATTGATGAAAGAGGTTTATGGGACTGATGAGTATAATAAGAAAAACTCATTCAACTGGGAGGCCCTGGCTGAGAAGTGTCATTATGTGGCCACCCCTGAGCAAGGATCAAACGAGTGTGGTTTCTACGCACTAAGGTTTGCTGTCACGCATGATGGTGAGAAGTTTGTCAAGAAGATAAAGAACAAAGATGTTAGTGTTTTCTTCAACTCATTTTTTGAGTTTTTCCTTGTGGGTACGATCCAGCAAACATGTGTTCTTACATGCCATTTGCCATATGTTGTTTTCATTTTTGCAGAGCGCCGTTGAGGACTGGAAAGCTGAGCATTTATACCAGCTTATGTTCCACCCAAAGAATGAACTTTCACCGGAGGAGTGGCCACAAAAAGTGCAAGATCTTGTCCAGATGCTGTAATTGGCGGTGCTGTTTGGTGGGGATTTGTTGCATTAGGCAATTTGTATTTTCACTTTTTATGTATTGTATCCCAGGGGAATTATGTACTTCTTCTATGTGGTGATCAAAACATGCAAGTTTTAGTCTGTTCAGGTCTTATTATTCTGAAAAACAGATCTTTTGTTGCTGTAATGTGTCAACTTCTATAAACCACTATTTTTTTTCTTTTTTGGATGTGAACTGTCTTTTTTTTCTGTGTGTTTCTAAAGTTGTTTGGATTATTCAAATCATTTTTAATCAGAACCTTTTTAATCAGAACTGTAGATTCCACATGAACTGAACCTTTTAAATCAGAACCTTCAAATAAGGTCAAGTGAACCTTTATTTAGCACCAGACATCACTTTTATTTAGTGTATGTGTATGACTAGTATACTTCCTTTTCTGTTTTTCCTGAGATGGACTTCCTAACATTGATCGACTGAACCTTCAAAAAATAGTGGCAAGCGAACCTTAATTTTAGTATCAGTCCAACTACTCTCTTTTGTTTTTTTTAGTGTATGATTTGTAATATATTTTTTTCTCCTCATTTAACACATAGGTGAACCTCCCTACACACAGAAACTGAACCTTCAAAAAAAAGCAAGTGAACATTTTTTTTAGTAACAGGGTTTTATTGTATGATGTGCATTATTAATTCTCCTTCCCCTGAGGTGAACTTCCTCAGTTTTCTCAACTGAACCTTCAAAATACTAGCAAGTGAACCTTAATTTTAGTACCAGGTAAGCTTCCCCGAACTTTTTCCTCACATAATTTGAAACCTGTAAAATCTATGATGTCTGAACCTTCAAAAATAGTGGCAATTGAACCTTAATTTTAGTGTCAGTCCAACTACTCTCTTTTTTTAGTGTATGATTTGTAATATTCTTTTTTCTCCTCCTTTTAACACACTGGTGAACCTCCCTACACACAGAAACTGAACCTTCAAAACAAAGGCAAGTGAACCTTATTTTTTTAGTACCAGGTTTTTATTGTAAGATTTGCATTTTTCAATTCTCTTTTCCCACCTGAGGTGAACTTCCTTCTAATTCTCAACTGAACCTTCAAAAATTTAGCAAGCGAACCTTAAATTTATTAACAGGCAAGCTTCCCTGAACTTTTCCTCATAGACAATAAATTGAACCTGTAAAATCTATGATTTCTATCCTTTGTCATTTCTAATACGGTAAGTACTTTTCATACATTTTTCTATCATGTACTTCTATTATCGCTTCCTACCGGTCCTTCTTCCGGTGTGGCATCCTCATCATTTCTAAGTCTCTTGCTGTTGAGTGTAGCAGAAATCGGCAGTGTTAGCTTCTCGGTAGCTTTTTGTTTTTTCTTTGCCTCAAGATTATCTAAAGCTTGCTGCTTTAGTTGTGCTTCAAGCTGCAACCTCACACAAGTTCTGGCATTGTGACCCCTAATCAGTCCACATTCGCCACATACCCGCACCCCAAGCGGGTTCATTTTCTCACTGCCATCTTTTTGCTTGTAAGCTGACTGATTTCTTTCTAGGAATTCTTGTTTCCGGGGGCAAGTTCTTGCGTTATGATCCTCCCTCTCACCACATACACCACACCTCCTGTGCATGGGCTTCATGTCTTCATTTTTTTTGCGTGTTGTCATCTTCTCATCTAGTACCGATGCTTGTTGTTCAGTGTGTGTTTGTTGGTCATATTCAGCCTCATCATTTTCTGCACTTTCTTCGGTGTTTTGCTCTTCCTCTAAACTATTTTGCTCTTCATCTTCCTCTTCACTGTTGTCTGATTCATCTTCGTAATCCACCTCTTCGTCGGTATCTAGTGTTTCCTCACCTTCCGTCTCTGGCACGGTCTGTTTTGCAATGAAATTCCTGATAGATATCTTCACATTCTCCTTACCCTTCGAGTCAGGTTCACCATACAAGGTTGTATGTGCTCTGAGCAGCTCCTCTGCCAGCTGCCTTTTCTTGCAAGTCCTTGCATTGTGCCCTTTAATCTTGTTGCAGTTGCTACACAATCTTTTACCCTTTGGATCCCCATTTTCATCGAGCTGTGGTTGTGGTCGTTGAGGAGCAGCGGGTGGGGGCTCTTTTCTATCTTTGCTCCTACTGCCTTTTGTTCTAGCTACTGGAGGTGGTAGGATGTCATCATACCTATCATTATCCATAACATCAGGAACTTCATTAGTCACAGGGTGTTGTTCAGGTTCACCAGCAGCTGTTGTATTGTTACTATCTTTTTCTCTGACAGGTTCCTGATCATCCATTCTCTTGTTTACTTCCTTGAAAGCTTCCATCGCTTTGTCGAACATGCGGTCAGAGGAGACACCTCTATTGACTGTCTTCATTGCTTCGTTATACAGCATTGTCCGTCTGTATTCGAGCGACGTTCCATCAGACGCTGTCGATATGAAGTCACGACGTTTGAAAGTTGGATCTGTCACAGGATTTTTTGTATATCTCTTCAAAATGTATCTTGTCGGAAGCTCGTCAACCCGAAGGTGCTCGAGAACAGCGATTACATGGTGGCAAAACAAACCTGCAAGAGAACAGGATTTTTAAAATGTGGAAGGCCATGATTTTTTGTTTTGGAGAATGATGTGAACTTCTTTATTTTTCCAAGAGAAGAATATACCTGTATGTTCCCAAAGCTTGCATTCACATTTATATTCCCCTTCATCTACATCAGCCCACACGCGGAACTCATGCCTTTACCAGGCAAATGTTCTACTCTGGTTATAGTGGTGCACAAAGAATTCCTTTGGTGCTTCTGGTTTTGTTTTAATGCGAAAACCCGTGCTCTGGTATTGGCGTTCCCTGAACACCGCGTACACTGCTCTAGTGTAGTGCTGCATTGCCTGGGCCTCGAAACCATACCGTGTCAACGTCTCTCCTTCACCCTGCAACGGAGGCAAATAACAAAAAGTTAGTCCATTAAACCATTAGTTTTTTTAAATAGTAACTCTGGACTTCTATATTTTTCATTGTGAACTTCCTTTTTCATTTTGTTAACATGGTAAAAAGTTTATCATTCTTTTAAACTGAACTTCAACAGCTTATCAGCATGAACTTTTCAGGTTTAATCACACTGAACTGCAACATATAACATTATGAACTTTATTTTTTTTGGCAACATGAGAAAAGGTTTCAGGGTTTATTTACCGTTGAGGCATTTGTCTCGGCATTTTCTGCTTCATGCCTAGCCTGTATGCAATTGTTGACTTGCTGCACAAAAATGTGTAGATCATCTTGCTCTTTCACAAATCCCCTCTTCAAAACAAAATTCATGCTTTCACTTCTTTGCGTTGACGTCATGCGTGCACAGAATACATCCTTCCAATATGCTGACACCCAACTTTTCCGTTCATTCCATAGGCTCACCATCACATTAACATCCGCAAGTTTGTAGGTTGCTATTAAGTTATGCCACGCTTCTTCGAACTCAGCTGGCATCAGGGGATGGTTAAGCACTGCGACTAGTTTCTCCTTCAGGTCAGGGAACACCTTGTAAAGCTTTGCCAAAGCATCCTTATGTTTCCTCATTATATGCCATCTACAAAGCTTATGCAGAGTCCGCTTGAAAATGGCCTTCATTGCCCTTGCCATAGAAGGACACTGGTCTGCATTTTGTTTTTAGAAATTCATTAGACACATGTTAGAAAAGTGAACGAACTTTCTTTTTTTGCCATTATGTCAACTTTTGTCAGGCACAGAAATGAACTTCCTAACAAACAACGTTTTTAATGTATATAAACATAATCAGAATGGATTTTTGGAGGGTGAACCTTCTTTTTCTGCTAATCTGAACTACTTTTTCTGATCCAGATACGAACTTCCTAATAAAGAAACCTTTTTAAACTTTTTGTATATACACATATGCATAATGGGGTTTGGCAGAGTGAACCTTCTTCTTTGGATTATGTGAACTACATTCTGACACAGATATGAACTTCCTAACAAACAAAACTTTTGGTGTGATATATAAACATATGCGGAATGGTTTTCGGAGCTGTAAACTCACCTGTTAGCATGCATATGGGTTGTTTCCCTCGCATGCATCTGAGAAATGTACTGAACACCCACTTGAATGAATCTACAGATTCATCACCCATTAATGCAACACCAAAAATGCAAGACTGCAGATGATTGTTGACACCCACAAACACTGCTAGAGGCATGTGGAACTGATTTGACTTGTATGTGGTGTCGAAAGTGATGCAGTCGCCAAAGTCTGCATAAGCAGCCCTGCAGCTTGCATTTGACCAGAATATATTCTTGATCCTCTTAAGTTCATCAACATGGATGTCAAAGTAGAAATTTTCATTCTGAACTTTCATGTCGTCGAAGAACTTGAACATTTTCTTCACGTCATCTGCAGCCTCTTTGCGTGCATTTTCAGCTTTCCTGCACAAAAAAAAATCAACAAACTTAATAATAAGTTGTTTCCTATCACTATTTTTTTCATAGCTATTTTGGTCTCCCAGGCTCCACTTACATGTTCAATATATCTCTTTCATTGCAACCTATTTTGCCTCTACCACCACACAGCCTTGAAAGTATACCCATAATACTCACATGCTTGATATTGCTAAACTGGAGGTCTTTTATATAGTCCTTTAGATTTGAGTCAACTGTCTTGTGGGAATGCAGGAACACAAGCATTGATGGGCTTAGCAGGAGTTGGTGGTTGTGCTCAAACACCACACTTTTCACAATGCATGTTCCATCTTCTTTTTCCTTCAAGCCGATGCATGCTTTGCAGCTAGTTTTCTTGCTAGCCCTCTCACGCTGTCGTGCACCAGCAGCAACATTTGTCTCGTGCTTGCCTTCTCTAACACATCTGAGGTACCGCCTATACTTGTTGCGCTGGTTCTTTTTTATTCCAAATCCAGCATGCCTTGCATATGTGTTGTAAAATTCATATGCTTCATCCAATGTGCGGAAATGCTGACCAACGGTGGGTATGAGGTGACTAGGGAGCTCCGACGCCTGCATGAATTTTTCAGATTTGTTATATTTTTTACTCACAATTCATGGAACAGTAACAACAAAGTCAAATAGCAGTTGCAACACTCAAATAAACAGGATTTTTGTTAGAGTTCTTACGTGTGTGTACGTCCGAAGAGGTGCAGGGGTTTGTCTCTGATCCGGGTTTACCGGACAAGGAGGAGTTACTATGGGGACATGAAGTAGTGGATCCCTAGGAGGCATGTGACTTTCATCAGTTTCTTTTGTTGATCTGTCCCCATTCTTGCAGCCAGGATCACGTTCCGGGTGCCCTGTCCCAGAGGATGTTGTTCGAGCTGCGCTGCTAGTAACCTGAACTTCAACTTCTGGAGAAGTGGACCTCTGCCATGCATCATTATTGCCGTCAACCTGAGCATGTTCGGTACTGTGTGTACCCTTCTCATTCGTTAATCCTTGACCCCGAAATCTACGCGGGAGGCGGTACGTTGGTTCTGTTACGTGGATCGGTTTGTCATGCTGTATAGGAGAACACGGAGTTTTCGGTGGACCAGACCACCACATCACATCCTGTTCACCGTCTTCATCGTTTGTTGCGAATACCTGTATATGAACTCCCTCATCAAATTTACTGAACTGCCCGTCGCCGACCTCTTCAGTCAGATTTTCATCAAGTTTCTCAACCTCTAGGTCAGGAAAGGTCCGTTCAGTCGAGTGTTCTTGCGCATTGGTCAACATGGAACTAGGTTTAGGTTCTCCTGATTTTCTGCAATTTCCATCAGTCACAACTCCACGTATACCTCGACGCGGAAGACGGTACGAGGGTTCTGAAACCTTTATTGGTCGATCATGCACTATTGGTGAACGGGATGCTGGTGGTGGGCCTGACCAGCACAATATTTCTTCCTGGTCCTCCTTATCTGTGATTTTCATGCGTTTGGCAAAATCGATCTGATCAAGCTGTCACACAATCAAAGAAATATACATGTCATTATACATGCAACCAATATCTGAACTTTTTTTAATCTGGTATGTGAACTTCCTAGCTATCAACAAAGTGACTATAATTTTTATAGCAAATATTTTGCTATCTGAACTTTTTAAAGCATTTTTTTTAGTTGAACTTCCTACATGTATGTGAACCTTCAACATGCATAAACTAACTGAATTCACAGGAAGCAAAATAAATAAATCATGTACACACTTTTTTTTATAATCATGTATGTGAACTTTCTACATAATCATAAATAAAACAAAAAGTGATACAATATGATACCAAAATAGAGTTTCGTAAACCTTAATCACATAGCCATGTGAACTTCCTTGTCACAATGAGACTAAATAATGGTTTTGCAAAATCCACATAGTTCCATGAAGCCACTATCTACCATGCAAGGTAATAGTTAACCTCCTACCATTTATACAGTGAACTTTCCAACATAATCCAACAGAAGAATCACTATTTTTACAAACTACATCTCTACCTCATCCAAAACCACTAAAACAATAAGTGATACACACAGTATGAATAGCAAAATAGTGTTTCTGCGAACCTTCAACGCATACCCATGTGAACTTCCTACATGATACTCCACAATTCTGCTCACAATGAGACCAATAATGGATTGCAAAATCAAGCAAAGTTTCATGGAACATCAATGGGGAGAGTGATAAAGGGGTTGTAAACCTCTAGATCCAGCTTCGTGTTCCTCGTTGGTGTCGGATCCCCTGCCATGGTATCCGAGGTGGGGGGAGGAAGGGAGGTGCTCCTGCAATGGCTCGTCGTCGTTCCAGTCGCGGCTTCCCTCCTGGATTCGCCAACAACCACCGTGCGTCCACCACACGCTCTTTGGGGGGAGGGCAGCGGAGCTTCCGTCGCCGGCTCCCTCACGTCGGCCTCCGCCGCCGCTCGCTCGCCTGCGCCGGAGCGGAAGGAGGCGCTCTAGGTAGGGGAGGGCAGCGGAGCTTCCGTCGCCGGCTCCCTCGCGTCGGCCTCCGCCGCCGCTCGCTCGCCTGCGCCGGAGCGGAAGGAGGCGCTCTAGGTGGGGGAGGGCAGCAGAGCTTCCGTCGCCGGCTCCCTCGCGTCGGCCTCTGCCGGAGCGGAAGGAGGCGGTGGGGATCGGGGGTGGGGGGGATCGAGGTGGATGTCGGGGCAAGGTGGGGTGGGTGGTTCGCAATTTAATTGGTCGGGGGTGGGAGTGCGGGTCGGATCCGGTCCGGTCCCCTTCCTAATCAGGTAGTTCCTACTTAAGCTAAATAGGAATCTCTTAAGGTAGATTCCTGTTTAGTCTTGCCCTATATATATATATATATATATATATATATATATATATATATATATATATATATATATATATATATATATATATATATATATCTCTATTCTGCACCCAGGTGCAGGATAAATTATTTTGCACCCGAGGTTTTTTTACATTGTTTTTATATAATAAAATATGTTTATCATCCAAATAATTGCATTTATTTTGTCCCATAAATAAAAATCTACATAAGAAATGCAATATATAAGTCATAACATTGTAAAAATAGGTAAAAATGCGTATTTTACATAATATTTTTTATATGCCACATAAATAAAGTTTGACGTTATGTTAATATTTTCTTACGTTAGTACTAACTTACTAAGTGTGGCAAAATTTACGTGACGTAAAAATTCTTTACGGTTCAAAAGATACGGGGTGGATGTAGAATAAGGTAGCGCTATTTGACTCCCTGGGAGCAGAATATTATTCTGCACCCCGGCTGAACGGTGCGCGTGGGAGTGGGCGGCATAAGAAAATGTCAAATGCAAAGCTACGGTGCGTTTGCCGGTTCCGTGACACCCTTTTTGCGTGGAAAAGAAAATTGCCCCGACGGTTTCTTCACGGCCGCGGGTCTTGACAGGCTGAGAGCTAGCCCACTAACGGAGCAGTTGCAGTTCAACATGCAGGCGGCCGGCCACATCCTCCACGCGCGGCCGGAGATCGAACCCTCCCCGCGCCGGCCCATCGTTCGCCGCCGCCGGAGATCAAGCCCTCCCCGAGCCAGCCCATCATTCACCGCCGACGGAGATCAAGCTCTCCCCGCGCCGCCCATCGTTCGCCGCCGCCGGGAACCGAAGCTTACTCCATCCTCCGCCTGGAGCATCCAAATGGCCTCTCCGTCTGGCATAGATAGCTCTTTCTCGTTGCAGCTCTCATTGGATGCCTTCTACCTTCCTCTGCATTTTTTATCTTTGGTGTCCGCTGTCTGATCTTGTCCAATTGACCTTCTCCTGCAAGTACTAACTGTTGTGCTTGTTTGCATGTAGATCCTGAGGTTGACAAAACAGAGTCCGATGGTGTGATCCCATGGCTCTTCTTGTCAAGGTAACTGCAGTAGAGTTGTACAACTGAGCTATCGAAGCTATTTCTTTTGGTTAATGGATGATACGTGTGCTAATCAATTGAAGCGCAGTGGTGCCGTCTAGCCGATGTAATTTTTCTTGGTTATTACGCCGACAGTTCATTATAATCATGGGGATCGGGAGTTGTATTACCTGCTTGTTGCAATTTCTAGTTGTATTACTAACACACAACTTTTCCTTCTCTAGCTTTTCCTTTACGGTAGTGATTTACTTGTGGAGATTGCTTTTGCTTCTGCCCTGTATTTTGCCATGGTATTTCTACTTGGTATATGCACCATCTTCCTCATAATTTATCTGTTGTCTTGCTCTCTTAACACCAACATGGCGGACATTACTAGTATATTATGGGATGATTTTCTTTTGTTTGCATTCTGTTTAAACATGGATTAGTAATGTTGATTTAAATGAGGCGAGTTTTATAGAAAGTAATCTGTTAATTCTATGTCATACTTTTTAGAGGATTTAAATTAGGGAAGAAAAGAATCTGTATAATAACTTTGTCGTTGCAAGTAAGGCACGGTGGCCGCCCGTTCCTTTCTTGACATTTCTTCATTTATAACTAGCAAAGGATTATAAGTTCATACATGAACTGAACCATGTTAAAATATTTTCAATGCAAATTCTGATTTAATATAGTGAAGCCACAGCTCCAAATTATGGAAACAAACAGCAATGAGTGAGTATCAACTGGTACGAAGTGGATTGTTTACCTGCATCCGAGGACAGATTACTGGGCTCCATTTATATACTGTAGAAGATATTCCAATGGCATGCCTTTGAGGACAGATTACATTCTAGGATTTCTGGGCTCCATTTATATAGGACAAACTTGTGAATAGTCGTGTGCTACTCGATTCTTGCACCTGGTGTTTAGACTGTTTTTAGTAAGAATCTAGTCGATTTCTTAGTCAGATTCTTGAATGCTTTTTTTTAACATTAATACCGAGCGTCTACTTCCAAAATTTTCGTTGTGAAATCGCATTGCTACTTTTTTTATCATGTAGACCAGCCACATTTCCTAATGTTGGCACCGATTGCAGTGGAATTCAGCAACCATGTATTACTCATATAATTTGTTTTAGCTGGTGCATGATGTGGTCTTTAGTACCTGCAGTGGTGGCCCCTTGGAACTGCATGGTTTATTCCAGTGTATGCTACTTTGCAGCTCATATGTAGGAAATGTAGTGCATGAGATATCTTATGCCTAAGGTATTCCAAATAATTTTCTTACTTCATTTTATTATGTGGCCAAGCAAGTGTGCTATAGCTTCTTTTTGTTGTTGATGTTAGTTTTTCGAAGGTATATTTATAAATATAGGATTTTGCTAATTAGTCTTTGTTGAATATTTACAAATATAGGATTTTGGCGTTGAAGCTTGACCAATTGCTTGATCGTAACATGGATAGACTATTTTGGCTGGATTGGAGTTTGGACTGACGGTGGAAGAAATAGAGAGCAGCATGAAGGAGAACTGGAGTTCCTGGTAATTTTGAGAACACTGGTTAAAGCCCAGGATGACGACCCGTGACACTCTGCCTATGATTCCATGTGTATAAAACTTATGTAATGGTTGCATCCATGTCTGTGTAGAAAAAGAATACAATTAAGACATTTTTTGGATTTTACAAGTGAGAAATATGTGTTTCATGCTTTGGACAGAAAGTTATGGTGATATGCCATATCATATTATTGTTTGGATTGTTTTGCATCTGATACCATTGGATTATTGTTTCTTCTTTTTATGAACTCAGTCAGACTTTCCTCTTTTTATGAACTCAGTCAGATCCAGAAGTTTCACCCCAAGCCAGCCCAGAGAGATGCATGTGATGTATTAAAGTGAAAAACCTGCTAGCACCATCGACCACTAAACCTGATAATAAAATATCCAAGAACTTACAACGCTATATGAAATAAGAGTTTGGATTGCCAAAGTAAGATTTACTTAGCCAAGGAACAGCTAGGACAAACATAAATTACGATGCCAATTCATTGTCTTCAACCTAAACAGGCAAGCTGGAATCAGGATTCAGCAATCCTTTTTTGGCTCATAAAATTGTGATGTACGTTCTCATAAAATATGATGAGAAATTTCTGTTCACAGTTTACACACTGCAAAAGCTACACCGTCTCACATTTACATCGGCAAATAATACAATTTGTGCCATAATTTGTACAACTTTTAATAAATCAGCTAGAAGTTGGCATGTACGGCTTGAGTATATGAGAGCAGCCGTCATGCTTATTTCTTCCCAATTGCCATAATTGCCCGATTGCATTTCTCTTCTCAATGGTGAGTACTTTTGGTGCCTGAAACAGCAGATAATACTCCATAAGAAGCATCTCAAAATGTTTCCAAGGAGATATGTCACGGACAGAAAAGTACTAATAAAACCTACAAGATGAGGTTTTTTTAACATACCCTACCAAACTAGATTGGACATACCATTCACGACAACAACTGAAAAGGATGAATAATTACTTGTCTAAAGATCTGTTTTTTACAGCAACAATAGTTATGTCAAGTAAAATTTAACAACTACCAATCAAGATAATACATAGTTGGATAAAATATCATCACTTACTCAACCGAATTAGTAGAGATGACGGTACTGAAGATTTCCAAGGTAAAAGAAAGAAGCACCTAGCATGGATCCCTCGTTGCGACTGCCGTAATCGGTAAAGATGCACACAAGAAACAGATACATGATTGAAAAATTATATTGCCAAGCAAACTGCCCGATGCCGCACAATAACAAAATATATACTAAATCGTGTATTGTTGTGACTGAATATAAGATGGATTAGTTAAAAACTAGATCAGCTAAACTGAAATACGAACATTTATGATTGCTTGCCAATCCTTCATATAAGAAATATTTATTCAGATTGTTTTCAAATCTTTCCACTATGACCGAGATGTCCTGAAACCCTGCTCTCTTCAAAAAATATACATACAACTAGAAAAGTAGCTCCTGACCTAAAACAAAACAAAAAATATTGAACCAGAGAAGGCCAGTGCTAATAAGGAGAGCTAATGGCGCTACAGAATGAGAAAGCACAAAACGGAAATGAGGGTGACAAGCAACGGAAGAAAATTTATCACCAAAAAAAGTGGTGATCTATCACGGTTTACTAATTTCTCCCAAAAGTTAATTTCTAGTAATTCGTTAGTTTGCATCCCACTTGCCAGATATCACAAATCAACATCAGGAAAAACTGGGGAAGCTAGTAACACAATAGAAAATCCATGTACTACAACTACAACAACATAAAAATAAATCACATCTAGAAGAGCAAGGATGCTACGAGCTGTGTACACAAACTAGAAGAAAAAGAATTACACGGAGACAAGTTTGCCTTCGATTCCAGTCCATACCCGTATGGATCCAGCCGGCTCAACAGTCAACAATTCAGATCCATAAAGCTAACGGCGCCAAGAAGATGCCGCTGTCACCAGGAAAGAGAAACGAATCCATGGACATTGGGAAAAGGAAACACGACCACTACTGAAAAACAGGAATCGACCGTGATGAGAGCGAGTGAGCCACTCACACTTGCGGGCGATGGTCGGTACTGGAGTACCAATGGTGAATATCGAAGACGCCATCCCTCGTTGGAGACCGCCGTGATGGCAGGCGAATCCACCGCTGTAATCTGCAGTCTGTGCCATGCTACCCGTAATCCGCCGGCCTCGTTACCGACGCCGGCCGACGAGGCTAGCCGCCGCACCGCTCGCATCCGAGATCACACCGTAGATGCTTCCCGCCGCTAGCCGCCGAGACGGCCGGCCGACGACACCACCGGCAGCGCCAATCGCCGCCGCGGGTCAGTTGCAACCCGGGAGGAAATAATGAGGTGAAAGTGGGCACCTCCACGCCCCCACGACCAAATAGGGATAAACCGTCGGGGTGAAAAATAAAGAGGAAAATTACGGCGCATGGTGGTGGAACCATACCGAGAAGAAGGATCGATGGGATCCGGTGCCCGGTCCGGCTCGGTGGCCGACCGGGTGCAGAATACCTAATTCTACACCCAGGTGTTTAATAGAGTCTAATAATGTCCAAGACACAATCATGGTGTAGGACAAGACGGCTATGATGAAAATAAGATGAAGCCATAAGCAACGTGAAGGTTGCACCAATAATGCCTTCCAACAAAAAGGCCATATCCACCAAACAAAAAAAAAAGACATGAAAATGTATACGTTATATATAAAATACGATTATTAATATGCACTAGAAATATTCAGGTGATACGATAGATATGCGTTATTTTATAATTTTAATATTACTGTTTTTGGATTATTTTAATATTAATATTAATATTTTATTTTATTTTTCTTTGCAGGAACTTTTTAGGGCTGGCGAGGCCAACGAGCTACCGGTGGGTTTGTGCTGATGTAAAAATCCTACTCAGTACTCACCGTTCTTTCCGCTATATTGCTTCAGGAGTAGCTAAGTTTTTTTCCCTAGATATATTTAGACAGGTTTATATGGGGTGTTTTCTTATCGTCATCCCAGGCAGTTCCACCCAGCGGGAACACTTCTCTACGGCTACCAGGTTCTCATTTCAACGCCACACGGCTTAACAGAGAACTACACGCAGATGTTTCTCCTATAGGATTCCTAGCATAAGAACCCAACCCGTATAAACACGCTAAACAGACCGAGGGAAAAACAGAACTACTTCATTTCCACAATATAACATCCATTACGGTTTTCCCTTTCGGGAACCCCCGAAGGGTTTACACACAGAGAGGGGAGATTACCTGCCTACGGCCTTCCCTCTTACACTCCTTAAATTACACTGGATTTTATTACACTGGGAGGAAGAACTACTACTACTGAGCAGCGAGTCTGCTGGAACGCTAAGCTCTCTGCTCTGGATGGAATGCTACTGCTGGTGTTGGTTGTGTCTTGCTTCGCTGCGGGAGGCTCTATTTATAGCCAAGGGAGCGGCTCTTCACGGGAGCTCCTTAATAATTCTCCTCTTCTTTCTTGATGCAAATCATGCGCCTATGTTGTGGGCCTTAATAATTCTCCTCTTCTTTCTTGATGCAAATCATGCGCCTATGTTGTAGGCTTTATAGGCTTGTAGTCTATGTAGGCTTCCTTTATAGCTTCATAGCTCCATGATCATATGTTGGAAGGCATTATTGGTGCAACCTTCACGTTGCTTATGGCTTCATCTTATCTTCACCATAGCCATCTTGTCCGACACCATGATTGTGTCTTGGACATTATTTCCAAAAGTAGAAATATGTGGCCTTCTCTTCTCGTATGTCTTGCTTCTTCATGCCTGCCTTTGCCTAACCAAAGAAACATTAGCAGCATTTTTTTTTGTTTGGTGGATATGGCCTCTGCGCCCAAATTATTGATAGCAATATCAATATTATGGTATATATCCTCCGCGCCCAAATTATTGATAGTAATATCAATTTAACTTACATATTATTTGTATTCAAACTTCATAGCTTATTCATGGCTTATTCTGGTTTCTGCCCATGTCCTGCAATGTCCATATGGTCATCAT
This sequence comes from Poa annua, assembly GCA_026929855.1. Lineage (NCBI taxonomy): Eukaryota > Viridiplantae > Streptophyta > Magnoliopsida > Poales > Poaceae > Poa > Poa annua. Next base: position 64,202,214 of record CM049434.1, read on the forward strand.
TTGATAGATTGAAATCATATTTTGTCAGATATTCCTTCTTTATTTCTTCAAATTTTTCGTCAAACTCTGCTCGTAATTCTTTCAAAATTTCTTCTTTTAATGATTTCTTAGAGTCTTCGAACTTTTCTTCAATCTTAATATTTACATATTCGATATCTAGTGGGTCGACACCTTTCACTAGACAATCTTTATATGTTTGATATTTTGGGGAGTCTTCTTCTTTAATTCTCTTTGAGTTTGATACTTCTCCTTTTGTATATATTGGAGTTGGTGATGCAGGGATATCCTTATCTGTTTTCTTACTCTTTTGAATGTATTCCTTTGCTTTTGGTTCTATATAGTAATTTTCACCAATAATGCTCCTTGCTTGTTTCAAGGCTTCATTAATATCAATATATTTTTTCCATGTTATGTCTTCTTTTTTCTTTCTTGCGACTAGCTTTTCCTTTACTATTTCTTCAAAGGTCATGTATATACCTGGGTTTGTCCCATCAAATAGGACGTAAAGCGATTTTATTTCCTGTATATTAATTTTTGCTGGCACTGAACCTTTCCTATTCATCATATTGAAATATTCTGCAAGGCTGTTCAGAACAGATAGCATATAGCCTTTGTCTTCTCTTCTATTGTTGTATTGATACCAGAAGTTATCAAGTATGCATGATTGAACTTCGTCAAGAATGATATGATTCTTAGGCTTGAAGTTGAATGTATTCTGTGGGAATATTTTTAAACTATTCTCTATCCCGAAGGTGAACACTTCTGATCCATTTGGAAGCAACCCCTTCTTCATTCCTGCAAAATTGTCGAACGAGAGAATATGTCAGGTAAACAATTATGTTTTCCTTTGATATGCTCAAAGATAACTTTATATCCATTTCCTGTTATAATATCTTCAAATAAGACCCATCTTCTAGTAGAACTTTTTTACTATTTATTTGATTATAGTATCTGCATATTGCTTCGCAATTTGTTCGTACTGTGAATTCTTTAAATCCCAAATATAGCCTAAATGCATTTATTGCATTAACTACTGCGAGAATTTCTCTATCAATATTATTCACTGTTTTCAATTTATAGCTTCCTGAGGCATATCTGCATATTTTCTCTTCTGCTTTAGCAGAGTACTTATTTGGCTTTTGTTTTAATATAGCTCCCCATCCTACTTTGGATGCATCTGTTTCAATTATAAAATAATTATCTTCTAAAGGTAATTCTAAGGGTTTCAAGCTTTTAACCTTATCTTTAATAGCCTGAACTAATTTTATATCTTTAGAATTAAAATATTTTTTACCATTCTTTCTTAGTTTTGCATATAAAGGTCCAGCTAGTTTCGCTAGGTTATCTATATAATTTCTTGCATAATTTACAATTCCTAAGAATTGTTGTAAGACCTTTTTATCATTCATAGTATCAGGAAATGGTAGTATTTTCTTAGCAATATGCTCTTGTAGATAGATTTTTCCTTCTCCAATTTCATGTCCTAGAAAATTAATTTTCTCTTTGCATATTTCCATTTTCTTTTTAGATAATATTAACCCATTCTGTTCTACCTTTCTAAAGAAAACTTCAAGGTGAGCAATGTGCTCTTTGTAAGATTTCGAAAATACTAATAAATCGTCTACACAAACTAATATGAATGCTTGATTCTCATTAAATATATTTTGCATTTTCCTTTGAAATAGTGCAGGGGCATTTTTTAATCCCAATGGAATTGATTCTTCTGCCATTTTTACTTGCCAAAACCCTGCTTTTAAGTCGAATTTAGAAAAGAATTTACTTCCTTGTATCCTATTAATCCACTCTTGTTTATTGGGGATATTGTATGCATCATCTACCGTATTATCATTAAGTCATTTATAGTTAATAACCATTCTAGATTTTCCTCTTACTTCTTCGGCATGATTTCTAACTATAAATGCTGCAGATCTATGGGGGGCTCTGCTTTCTCTAATTGCTTTTAATTTTAATAATTCTTCTATATGCATTTTAAATTCTTCTATATCCTTGGGAGTAGCTTCTATTGGTCCTGACTTAATTATATAATCAGGGTTTATAATATTTATTTTGCATACTATGGAATTCTTATCCCAATGTTTCATTGGTATTTCCCCAATGATTTGTAAATCTTCCAATCTTTGCACAATCTTGTCTATATCTTTCTTGGATTTTATGTCTCTATACCAGTTTGGAGAGAATGATTGTAATCCTATACATTCTATGCATGTGTTCTCTATATGATATTCTTCTATCGTGTCACTTGGTTCCTCTTCTATGCAGGTTTCAGAAATTTCTGCGCGTGGCAAATATTCACTGTCTAAATTAGATATTTCTACATTTTGCAAAGATTTTCTTTGCTTTCCAATCTCAGATATGTATGGTACACTATCTTGATATGGGATGAATGTAACACCTTCTTCATGTATAATTGTTGTTTGTAAGGATTGTTGTAAAAATCTTAATCCCAATATCATGTCGTCATTGATTAACGATAAATCTCTTACTGTAATTTCGTCTATTATATATTTAGTGCCATTTATATATGTTGCAATGTTATATGCCAATTGTTTATGGATTTTCTTTATTCCTGACATGTCTGTAGACACTTCAGCTTTACTACCGTCTACGGTCTTAACTATTTCAGGACATCTCATAAAATATTTATCGTGAATGATATTTTTTGTGCAACCTGTATCTAATAGTGCCAATATTTTGAACGAAATATTTGGCTTTAAAACTATTTTAACTGGGATTCTTATTCCATAAATGTAATGCCCCAATCCATAAATTATACGGTGATGCTATGTGTCGGTGGTCATGCTACATAATCGAAGGTTACTGGGGTTACCACTCCCAGGCCGAGTAAACATCGGCAGGCGTGCTCGGCATGGATCATCGGCCACACAACCCTTCGATCATGCCATATCCAAAGCATAGCCCTCAAAGTATAATAAAGAGACTAAGACACCGGAACACCTGGCACAATAACAGGCCCTACGACTCAAGATAATATATAGTTCAACTCTTAGTAGAGGAAGATAGCAAATATTACACGCAGAGGTCACAGACCCAACATTACAATCAAGCGGAAGCCAATTAAGTTGTTCTAAACAACAAGATCCAAATATGGCCTAAGAGGCCTACAGATAAACAGTTCCGTGCCAGCTGGTTCCGAGTTGCCCCAGGCTGCCACCCGGGAACCCCAGTCTACTCGTCGATGTCAATAAAGAACCCACCGTCGAGATCGGTGAAGTCCTCCTCTGAAACAAAAATAAACAAGGGTGAGTTCGACGAACTCAGCAAGAATTTGAGCTATAAATGCTCCATGACTGGCTTTAAAGGCTTCATGGCTGTTTTGCGTAAAGCTGATTTTATTCATAAAATGACTCCAAGGCATCGACTATCAGAATATTTTAAAAGAGGGGTAAGAAGTAACTCTTTTCTTTTGATTCACTTCCTTATCACATCCACTGTACCTGTTCCACCAAGGCACCTCCCCGAATCACCCTCGAGGAAGTCAACCTTACAATCGTGAGTGGTACCTGTAGTACCCAGTTTTTAATCATTCCGTTAAAGTTATTCTATGATCACTGAATTCGTCACCAAGTCGTCCTTAACCGTGGACACGGCTTTTCGAAAAGATTTATCCCTGCAGGGGGTGTACAATGTGAAAGTCGCCAGGTTCCCGAGGGATCTCCCAGCTCCTTATCCATGCGTACCGTCCGGCCCATTACCTGTACAACTAGCTCTCTTCCGGGGAAAGCCGGCTGGGCGGGAGCGGCTAGATCCTTTACCTCGCCTTGGACTAACCAAGGATCATCAGTGACCGTAGGACAAGTTCAGTGCCTCCAACACCCTGCCCCGCGGCCACTCATTTTCCTACCACCATCATCCTCATCTCAGTCTTGGCCACCATCTCGACACACGCGCAAATGGAAAACCAAACTAGAGGACCCTCGGCTAGTCCGCCACAAGTTAGTCGGTCGACGAGGTTCCATATGCCCACGCATGGTAGCACGCTCAACTTGGCTCGAAGGCGAGAACGCGCACTTAGGCGGCGAGAACGAGACAACCCACCACATCCATGTGGCCTCTCATCCCCACCTTTTAGCATTATTATTAATTATTACCACCATTTCTCCACCATCATCCGCGGAATTTCCACATCTGATCCCAACATGAATATCCATCGGACCACTAAGCAGTTAACTAAGCCTGGCTAAGCCACAACCTAGCAAAGTAATTAATTCAGGCCATCAACACAATCCTAAGGATAATAGGAGGGGAAACAGGTAATGGCTTCGGTAACTGAATGCAACGATAGGATACTATAATCCAATCAAATTGACATTTGGAACCGCATGCAATATTATAGTGGAGAAAATAATTTGCATAAAATAGGATAAGATATGCAAGAGGGTGGGGATCACGCTTGCCTTGCTCAGCAGGCGGGTAATACTGATCGTCGGGGTAATGTGGCGAAACCCCGTCTCCGTGATCTATCGATGTATAAAAACACCGGAAAGCACACAATCAATATAAGCAATTCATATGCAATGCGCAAGCACATGATGGTATGACATTTTAATGCAATGAATTACTACAATAATTATATGACATTTTGATGGGATGCTAGGAATCATTATTCAACGAGATAGGAATTATATTTTTCCTCTTTGTTTTTATTTGCACCTACCATTTTAATCTAGGTAACATGCTTGAAGGATTTTTAATATTTAGCACTGGTGCTTATGAGCATTTTTTTATTACAGGGGCACCATTTTAGCAATTGGAGGAATTTATTTTGAATTTAAACCATACATTTTTATTTCTACCCCTTCTTTAATTTAACAAAACAGAAAATTACAGTAGCAGTAATGGAAGTGTGAATCAGTCCATTTGATAGCATTTATTTTCCTGAGCATTTTGGTATATTATTTGCTAAATTTGGATAATTATTCTGAAAGTTATGAATTTTTGAAGTTTTAAGCATTTTCTGGCTTTCTATTAATTCGCAGGAAAAATGGGCCGGGCTTTTCTCACCGAGCGCGCAGCTAGCTCGTGCCACTGACGTGCGGGGCCAGGGGCCAGGTGGCGCTGACGCGGCGCTGACGCGGCGCGGGCAGGATCTGTGTCGCTGGCGCGTGGGACCGGGCGGTCAGCGTGGCCGGAGCGCACGGCCGTGGTGGTCGCCGGCGGCGAGGCGCACGGCTACGGCGATCTACGGCGCTAGGGCTCTCGCGGGCGGGCGCGTTCGACGGGTACGGGTACGAGGAGCAGAAAGCTGGCGTCGCCACTACGTAAATGTCGCCGGAGCGCAGCGAGCAGCGACGGCGAGCGGCGGCCGGCGGCGAGCTACAACGACCGGGCGTTCTAGGGGGAGAGGGGACGAGCGGGAGGGTCCATGAGGACCGCGAGCTCACCCTCGAAGCGTGCGGTTGCTCGTAGAAGAAGGAGGAGGTCGAGAACGGCGGCGAGCTTGCCCGAGGCGCGGCGGCCGGAGAGGAGGAAGACGAGGACGGGGCGGTCGATCCCGAGCTCCCCGGCACGATTCTTTCGGCGGAGAGGGAGCAGGCGTTGCGGCGGTCCTCGCGGGTGTCCTAGCTGGGCTCGGGGCGCACTCAATCGCCGGCGGCGAGCTCGGCATCCATGGCTAGGGTTCGGGCTCGTGAGGGAACAGAGGGAAAATATCGGGGGAGAGAGAGAGAGCAGCGCGGGTGGCCTCCTTATCCATGCGCGGGCAGCAGAGGAGGAGAGGGGGTCCGGGCGCGGCGCACGGGTGCCCGCCACGGCGACAGGGTGCGGCAGCGACGGGGAGGCTCGGTCGCTACAGAGGTAGGCGATGACACTTTTGCAGAAACCCCCCTAGCGCAATTTCTCTTTTCCTCACAGACAAGTCCTCCCCCCCCCCCTTACAGAGAGGTCCTTTTCTATTTCCTTTTAAAATCCAGTGCAGAGTTTGATTTAATTGAGGCATTTAAACCTTTTTGAAAAATCTGGGAAAATTCAGGGAGCTTCCCCATATCATGTAGAGGCACCACAAAAATTGGCTCCTCAAAATAAAATGGTTTGGTGCACTTTTGTTCATAGGTGTTAAAAAGGGCATTTTGTTGATATTTCCATAAGTTGTCACTTTAATGATTTGGAGACCAAGCAAATATAATATTTGGAACTCTTGGAACTTCCTTGACAAATATGCCCAATTCACAGTGTTTGGATGCAATTGTCATAATAGTAGCAATTTGAGATGTATGCCATGATGCAATTACACAAAAGTGGAAAAATTACAGTGGTTTGCAGGTTTTAAACCTTGGGCTGTTACAATTCTACCCCCCTTACAGGAATCTCGTCCCGAGATTCTAAAGTTGCGGAAGAAAGTCGGGATATTCCTCACGAAGACTAGACTCTCTTTCCCAGGTAGCTTCTTCTTCGGAATGGTGAGACCACTGAACTTTGAAGAACTTGGTCGTCTTATTCCGAGTCTTCCTTTCTGCTTCATCTAGGATACGTATGGGATGCTCGCGATAGGTGAGATCCGCCTGGATATCCAGCTCCTCATGATTGACTCCACGGATAGGATCCTTGAAACAACGGCGGAGTTGGGATACATGGAACACATCATGCACATCCGGGAAGTTGGTAGGGAGTTCGAGCTGATAGGATAGATCTCCTCGTTTGGCCAGAATGGTGAAAGGGCCAACAAAACGAGGGGCCAACTTTCCCTTGATACCAAAGCGACGAATACCACGAAGAGGAGAGACGCGGAGATAGGCCTTGTCACCGATTTCATAATGCACCTCCTGATGGTGCTTGTCATAGTAGCTCTTCTGCCTAGACTGGGCAATCTTCAGATTCTCTCGTATGATTTTCACCGTCTCCTCAGCTTCATTGATCACATCCGGACCCAGGAGTTGCCTCTCTCCGGTCTCGGACCAATTTAGCGGAGTTCGGCATTTTCTTCCATACAGAACCTCGAATGGGGCCATACCCAGACTCGTTTGGTAGCTATTGTTGTAGGAGAACTCAGCGAAGTGAAGGTATTTCTCCCAACCTTTTCTAAAGGAGATCACGCAAGCTCGAAGCATGTCCTCCAGAACTTGGTTCACTCTTTCTGTTTGACCATCCGTTTGGGGATGGAAAGCTGTGCTGAAGTTGATGCGGGTTCCCATTGCTTGTTGGAAACTCGTCCAGAATTTAGAGGTGAACAAGCTGCCACGATCAGAGATTATCTTCTTAGGAACACCGTGAAGTACGATGATCCGGGAAGTATAAAGGTCAGCCAGCTTAGCAGCTGTGATGTCGACTCGCACTGGGAGGAAGTGAGCCACCTTGGATAGTCGATCGATGATTACCCAGATAGCATCGTTGCCCTTGGGAGATTTCGGCAGACCCGTAATAAAGTCCATACCAATCTCATCCCATTTCCATTCTGGAATCGCAATAGGGCGAAGAGTGCCAGCAGGCCTTTGATGTTCAGCCTTTACGCGACGACAGGTGTCGCATTCAGCAACATACTTGGCGATTTCTCTTTTCATCCGAGTCCACCAGAATAGTGGTCGGAGGTCTTGGTACATTTTAGTACTACCCGGATGAATAGAGAGAGGAGAATCATGAGCTTCTTTGAGGATTAGCTCCCTCAGATTCTGTTCCTTTGGTACCACCAGACGGTCACCAAAGTACACGATTCCCGCTTCATTCTCCAAGAAACATTTGGCTTTTCCACTAGCGATGTTCTTCTTGATATTAAGAATGCCATTATCTAGTTTCTGCGCCTCCTTTATCTGGTCCACCAGAGTAGATTTGATTTCCAGATTTGCGAGGTAGCCAGAAGGAACAATTTCCAGGTTCAAACGGGCGAACTCTTCATGGAGAGCAGGGTGAGCCTTCTCAATCATCAGGTTGTTGCTATAAGCTTTTCGACTTAGCGCGTCAGCCACGACGTTCGCCTTGCCGGGTTGGTAATTCAGACTCACATCATAGTCCTTGATTAACTCCAACCATCGTCTTTGCCTGAGATTTAGATCCGGCTGAGTGAAAAGGTACTTCAGACTCTTGTGATCCGAGTAAATCTCGCAACGGTTACCAAACAGGTATGGTCTCCATTGCTTCAGAGCATAAACCACTGCGGCAAGCTCTAGATCATGAGTTGGGTAATTTTGCTCATGTGGCTTCAATTGGCGAGAGGCATATGCCACTACATGTCCATCCTGCATTAGCACACAGCCCAAGCCTTGCAGAGAGGCGTCACAGAAGACTACGAAATCCTTACTTGCGTCCGGCAGGGCAAGCACAGGAGCAGAAGTGAGTTTGGCTTTTAGGGTTTTGAAGCTCTCTTCAGCCTTGTCCGTCCATACGAATTTTGTATCCTTCTTAAGAAGGTCAGTCAGAGGCTTGGCTATTTTGGAGAACCCTTCGATAAATCGGCGGTAGTAACCTGCCAATCCGAGAAAGCTTCTGATGTCCTTGACAGACATGGGAGTTACCCAATCCATGATAGATTGAATCTTATCGGGAACGACAGCCACTCCATTTGCGGATATCACATGTCCAAGGAAGACAAGATTATCCAACCAAAACTCACACTTGGAGAACTTGGCATAGAGGCGGTGTTCTCGAAGACGTGTCAGAACCAAGCGAAGATGCTCAGCATGCTCTTCATCGGTTTTGGAGTAGACAAGGATGTCATCGATGTAAATGACGACGAACTTGTCGAGAAAATCCATGAAGACGGAGTTCATGAGCCTCATGAACGTCGCAGGAGCATTAGTGAGTCCAAAGGACATAACAGTATACTCATATGAGCCATAGCGAGTAACAAAGGCCGTTTTTGGAATATCCTCCTTTCGGATTTTGATCTGATGGTACCCTGACCTCAGGTCCATCTTGGAGAATACCGTTGCACCAGCTAGTTGATCCAACAGATCATTGATGCGGGGAATAGGGTACTTGTTTTTGATTGTCACCGCATTTAACGGCCTGTAGTCAGAGACTAGTCGAGGCACGGTAGAATCTCTCTTCTTGACAAAGAGTACGGGACAACCCCAGGGTGAACTGCTCGGCTGAATGAACTCTTTCGCTAACAGTTCATCAATTTGCTCCTTTAACATCGCCAACTCCTCCACCGGCATTCGGTAGGGCTTTTTGGCAATCGGCGCAGTACCGGGAAGCAACTCTATGACAAACTCCACACTTCGATCAGGTGGCATGCCAGGCAATTCCTCCGGGAACACATCCGGGAAGTCGCACACAACATGTAAGTCTTGAATTTCAGGAGGGGATAAGCCTTCCATAAGGCAAAGGAGAAGCTCGGGTGAGTTGGGCATGGATGAAGATGGAGGTCTTGACTGTGCAGACCAATACTCCACAGTATCGCCGGAGGATGTGGTCACGGTGATGGTTCTGGCAGCACAGTCGAGGTTAGCCTTGTACTTCCCTAGCCAGTTCATGCCCAATATGGCATCAAAGCCGGTTGATTTGAAAGCTATCAGCGGAAATGGGAAGGGGAATGAGCCTATTTTAATTTGGACTTCGGGGGTCACTCTTTTGGTTTGCCAACGAGTACCCGGGCTGGTGACCATTAACGGTGTTTCCAACTCTTCAAACGGTATATTGTTTTGTTGTGCAAATGCTACCGAAATGAATGAATGTGATGCTCCAGAATCAAACAGTACGGTAGCTAGAGCTGCATGAATTCGAAGCGTACCCATGAGAACACTGGGGTCCTCCTCCACGTCTTCAACAGTGACGTGGTTCATGCGACCACGGTTAGCCGTACCCGTCTTGGCTACGGGCATGGCAGAGGATGGGGGTGGCGCCTTCCTAGGGCACTCTCTGGAGTAGTGGCCAGGCTGGCCACAGCTGTAGCAGGTGCTTGTCGGTGGTGCAGGGAGCTGAGGACGATAACCACTTCCGCCCGAGCCCATTCTCGGAGTAGGAGGGCGCGGCAGAGGTGGCCTGTATCCCGAGGTTCTTGGCACAAACGGAGGACGGGGCACGGAGCTATAGGGCACAAAAACCCTACGCTTCTTGCTGTCAGAAGCCGAGGAGCTCTGATGATCTCCCTGCAGTGGCCTCTTAGTGGCCTCCATTTCCTTCCTACCCTGTTCCAGGGTGAGAGCCTGGTTGTATAGTTCCTGGTAGCTCGGGAACGTGAAGGGCAGCAGCTCATAACGGAGCCTTGGATTTAGTCCCTTGCGGAACAACTCCTGCTTATCCGCATCATTAGTCACATCCCGAGGGGCATAACGGGAGAGACGGCTGAATTCATGACCAAAGGCTGGAATATCCATCCGACCCTGATGCAAGTCCAGGAACTCCCTTCTCTTCATGTCCATGATGGGCTTGGGGATGTATGCAGCGCGGAAGGCAGTGCGGAATTCCTCCCAAGTGAAAACATGCCCAGCATCGAACATTGCTTGGTGGCTTTCCCACCACGCGCCCGCTGCGCCCGCCAACAAGTAAGTGGCGAAGTTGACTTGTTCCACAGCAGGAACATGCAGGGCAGCGAACTTGCGCTCCAGTGCACGCAGCCAGTCATCGGCGTCCAGAGGCTCCTTAGCATCGGAGAAGGACGGTGGCTGGGATCGCAGGAACTCAGTGAGATTTGTACACTCGTTGTTCCTCCGGTTCCCTTGGTGCACCAACTGCTCGAGGAGTCGGTCGCTGCGCACGCGGTTCTCCTCCATAAACAGGAGGACCTCCGCCATTGTGGGTGGTGGCGGTAAATCTCCGCCACGGCGAGGGCCCACCATTCTGGATATTGACAAGGACACGGTTAGAATTCCGTCGTGTCACCATTTTACACAAAATAGGGACAGCGGAACTGATAATAACAACAGATAGGACACCATTGCACATCATTAGGCGAATGCATAGAGGAAACTGAGTACTGAAATACTGGTTCTAGTACAAGACATGGTTCGATGAGAGAGAGGTACAAGCCTCATACATTTACACTGAATAGAAACTAGAAAGATAGAAACTGACGAGTCTGTTACATAACGAGCTCTACTACTCTAGGCTCCAGAGATACCAGCAAGGGAGTAATGGCACAACTCGCAGGAAGGCACAATTACTCGAGCATCTACTGGTGAACACACGTGGCTAGTAGTACGCCGTGACGTCCTCAGCAAGGGGCGCCGGGGGAGTGTGGAAGCAGCGCGCACTGGCTGGCTGGTTGCCATACGGCGACTCGAGTGCAGTGAGCCTCGGGTCTCGGTGAGGTCCTGTAGGCGGGGTTACGCCACCAACTCCCGGACTGCGAACGTCGGGAGGCAGCTCCTCCAACGGGAGTGAGCGAAGCAGTGTGGGAGGAAGCGTCCCATCCATGACATACGGGCGCACACTCATCAGCGTAGCACGGTGGTTTGCGCGGGCCGAGACAGCGTAAAGGTACCACTGCCGGGCTCGACGGTCCAACGCTCGGACTAGCTCAATCAGTGCTCGGTGCCTGCTGTCCGACTCAAACTCGCCGCTGCTGTAAACAGCTCGGTAGACACCTGACGTACTGTCGCCGGCAGCTGGGAAGTGGCAGAAATCCGACGCCTGATTAGCGAGGTACGGACAATAGCTGCGGTAAATAGAGAGGCCGTTATACGCGGCCTCCTGAACCGCCTGCTCCACGGTCATGCCCACGCCTCCAGCTACGTTCTCAACGCGACCCTCGTCGTTGAGCACGCGCACCTTACAGAAGAACTGCGCTTGGCTGTACGGTACATACTCCTCATACACCGTGTACTCCGGGTACCACCTACAACCCTGGCTGGCCAAAGCTGCGGCAAACAAGGCGGGGAACCCTCGGACGCCCTCACATCGAGTGAGGCGAACAACCAAGCCCGAACCAGTCATCTGTAGCAAGAATAATTCAAATGTCAGGTACGGAGACTCTAGATTCAGGAATGAAAGTAGAACTCGGTTAGAAACTAGGAACAGCAAGGAAAATGATCCTGAAAGCAAACAGAGGGACGGGAGCCCCAAAATTGGTCGCCCCGCGCCCTAGAACCCAATTGAGTAACAGTACACCACTTGAATGATCAGATATGCGCGGCGGAAGCGACACGTGATACGGCCCAAAACAAATAGAGGTAAGATTGCTCCGAGAATAGAGGATAACCAGATAAGGAGTAAAAAGAATCCTAAGATGGTTTTCACAACTCATTTTTAGGTTAAAAATATTTTCCCAACCACTAGACTCAACATCGACCAGCAGTAAGGGTTTCCTACAGGCGGTACTGCTCTGATACCAAGATGTAATGCCCCAATCCATAAATTATACGGTGATGCTATGTGTCGGTGGTCATGCTACATAATCGAAGGTTACTGGGGTTACCACTCCCAGGCCGAGTAAACATCGGCAGGCGTGCTCGGCATGGATCATCGGCCACACAACCCTTCGATCATGCCATATCCAAAGCATAGCCCTCAAAGTATAATAAAGAGACTAAGACACCGGAACACCTGGCACAATAACAGGCCCTACGACTCAAGATAATATATAGTTCAACTCTTAGTAGAGGAAGATAGCAAATATTACACGCAGAGGTCACAGACCCAACATTACAATCAAGCGGAAGCCAATTAAGTTGTTCTAAACAACAAGATCCAAATATGGCCTAAGAGGCCTACAGATAAACAGTTCCGTGCCAGCTGGTTCCGAGTTGCCCCAGGCTGCCACCCGGGAACCCCAGTCTACTCGTCGATGTCAATAAAGAACCCACCGTCGAGATCGGTGAAGTCCTCCTCTGAAACAAAAATAAACAAGGGTGAGTTCGACGAACTCAGCAAGAATTTGAGCTATAAATGCTCCATGACTGGCTTTAAAGGCTTCATGGCTGTTTTGCGTAAAGCTGATTTTATTCATAAAATGACTCCAAGGCATCGACTATCAGAATATTTTAAAAGAGGGGTAAGAAGTAACTCTTTTCTTTTGATTCACTTCCTTATCACATCCACTGTACCTGTTCCACCAAGGCACCTCCCCGAATCACCCTCGAGGAAGTCAACCTTACAATCGTGAGTGGTACCTGTAGTACCCAGTTTTTAATCATTCCGTTAAAGTTATTCTATGATCACTGAATTCGTCACCAAGTCGTCCTTAACCGTGGACACGGCTTTTCGAAAAGATTTATCCCTGCAGGGGGTGTACAATGTGAAAGTCGCCAGGTTCCCGAGGGATCTCCCAGCTCCTTATCCATGCGTACCGTCCGGCCCATTACCTGTACAACTAGCTCTCTTCCGGGGAAAGCCGGCTGGGCGGGAGCGGCTAGATCCTTTACCTCGCCTTGGACTAACCAAGGATCATCAGTGACCGTAGGACAAGTTCAGTGCCTCCAACACCCTGCCCCGCGGCCACTCATTTTCCTACCACCATCATCCTCATCTCAGTCTTGGCCACCATCTCGACACACGCGCAAATGGAAAACCAAACTAGAGGACCCTCGGCTAGTCCGCCACAAGTTAGTCGGTCGACGAGGTTCCATATGCCCACGCATGGTAGCACGCTCAACTTGGCTCGAAGGCGAGAACGCGCACTTAGGCGGCGAGAACGAGACAACCCACCACATCCATGTGGCCTCTCATCCCCACCTTTTAGCATTATTATTAATTATTACCACCATTTCTCCACCATCATCCGCGGAATTTCCACATCTGATCCCAACATGAATATCCATCGGACCACTAAGCAGTTAACTAAGCCTGGCTAAGCCACAACCTAGCAAAGTAATTAATTCAGGCCATCAACACAATCCTAAGGATAATAGGAGGGGAAACAGGTAATGGCTTCGGTAACTGAATGCAACGATAGGATACTATAATCCAATCAAATTGACATTTGGAACCGCATGCAATATTATAGTGGAGAAAATAATTTGCATAAAATAGGATAAGATATGCAAGAGGGTGGGGATCACGCTTGCCTTGCTCAGCAGGCGGGTAATACTGATCGTCGGGGTAATGTGGCGAAACCCCGTCTCCGTGATCTATCGATGTATAAAAACACCGGAAAGCACACAATCAATATAAGCAATTCATATGCAATGCGCAAGCACATGATGGTATGACATTTTAATGCAATGAATTACTACAATAATTATATGACATTTTGATGGGATGCTAGGAATCATTATTCAACGAGATAGGAATTATATTTTTCCTCTTTGTTTTTATTTGCACCTACCATTTTAATCTAGGTAACATGCTTGAAGGATTTTTAATATTTAGCACTGGTGCTTATGAGCATTTTTTTATTACAGGGGCACCATTTTAGCAATTGGAGGAATTTATTTTGAATTTAAACCATACATTTTTATTTCTACCCCTTCTTTAATTTAACAAAACAGAAAATTACAGTAGCAGTAATGGAAGTGTGAATCAGTCCATTTGATAGCATTTATTTTCCTGAGCATTTTGGTATATTATTTGCTAAATTTGGATAATTATTCTGAAAGTTATGAATTTTTGAAGTTTTAAGCATTTTCTGGCTTTCTATTAATTCGCAGGAAAAATGGGCCGGGCTTTTCTCACCGAGCGCGCAGCTAGCTCGTGCCACTGACGTGCGGGGCCAGGGGCCAGGTGGCGCTGACGCGGCGCTGACGCGGCGCGGGCAGGATCTGTGTCGCTGGCGCGTGGGACCGGGCGGTCAGCGTGGCCGGAGCGCACGGCCGTGGTGGTCGCCGGCGGCGAGGCGCACGGCTACGGCGATCTACGGCGCTAGGGCTCTCGCGGGCGGGCGCGTTCGACGGGTACGGGTACGAGGAGCAGAAAGCTGGCGTCGCCACTACGTAAATGTCGCCGGAGCGCAGCGAGCAGCGACGGCGAGCGGCGGCCGGCGGCGAGCTACAACGACCGGGCGTTCTAGGGGGAGAGGGGACGAGCGGGAGGGTCCATGAGGACCGCGAGCTCACCCTCGAAGCGTGCGGTTGCTCGTAGAAGAAGGAGGAGGTCGAGAACGGCGGCGAGCTTGCCCGAGGCGCGGCGGCCGGAGAGGAGGAAGACGAGGACGGGGCGGTCGATCCCGAGCTCCCCGGCACGATTCTTTCGGCGGAGAGGGAGCAGGCGTTGCGGCGGTCCTCGCGGGTGTCCTAGCTGGGCTCGGGGCGCACTCAATCGCCGGCGGCGAGCTCGGCATCCATGGCTAGGGTTCGGGCTCGTGAGGGAACAGAGGGAAAATATCGGGGGAGAGAGAGAGAGCAGCGCGGGTGGCCTCCTTATCCATGCGCGGGCAGCAGAGGAGGAGAGGGGGTCCGGGCGCGGCGCACGGGTGCCCGCCACGGCGACAGGGTGCGGCAGCGACGGGGAGGCTCGGTCGCTACAGAGGTAGGCGATGACACTTTTGCAGAAACCCCCCTGGCGCAATTTCTCTTTTCCTCACAGACAAGTCCTCCCCCCCCTTACAGAGAGGTCCTTTTCTATTTCCTTTTAAAATCCAGTGCAGAGTTTGATTTAATTGAGGCATTTAAACCTTTTTGAAAAATCTGGGAAAATTCAGGGAGCTTCCCCATATCATGTAGAGGCACCACAAAAATTGGCTCCTCAAAATAAAATGGTTTGGTGCACTTTTGTTCATAGGTGTTAAAAAGGGCATTTTGTTGATATTTCCATAAGTTGTCACTTTAATGATTTGGAGACCAAGCAAATATAATATTTGGAACTCTTGGAACTTCCTTGACAAATATGCCCAATTCACAGTGTTTGGATGCAATTGTCATAATAGTAGCAATTTGAGATGTATGCCATGATGCAATTACACAAAAGTGGAAAAATTACAGTGGTTTGCAGGTTTTAAACCTTGGGCTGTTACAATAAACTTCCTTAAATGGTAATCTAACTACATATTTATTTCCAAAACTAGTAATTGCATCTTTTAATTGGATTAACCTGTCCCCTTTGTTTTCTCTCACTGTTACCATTTGATCTTTAAGTTCAGTGTTTTGGATGGTATTATCTCTTTGTTCTATTGTACTATTATTATCTTTTTCTACCTTATATTTTAGCTCTTCTAATTCTGCTTCTAATTTATTTATTCTATTTTCTAAATTCCTAACCCTACTTGATAATATTTTATCTTCAGGTTCATACTCTATTTCTTGTCTCCAATTCTGATTACTGGCCTTTAAACAAGAAGCACATGCTTGTCTTAAACATAAGCTACATGTAGATCTATTTTCTTGACTTGGGTAGTATATACAGAAGGCACATTTAATGTTATAATCTCCTTTTCCTCTAACCCAATCATGTTCACAATCTACTTGATTCATCATTTCAACTTTTAATCCTGCTAAATGATCTATTAAATCTATCTCATCTTCGCTTGACTCATATTCTGGGGTCTCATTTTCTATTTCATCTGTTTCTATGATTGAATATATTGACTTGAAACGGATCAACCCGGTAAGGTTGCATCCCGTGTATAGTGCTAGTCCCTGGATCGATTCGCTAGCACGCACGTTTCCAATTGAATTATCAAAATCCAGTGCATCATTATTACAACGTATTGATCCAGCAAAATATAATTCATTACAATCTGCATAGCACCCGGCTAGCACTAATAAAATATCAAGTCTCAAATAACAGCGGAAATAAATAAGATAGAAGGCTCCATCTAGATGTGCCACAGGCGACCATGTTGAGTGGAGTCTCGCGACCTACCGCAACGATCACTCAGAATCGGTATATCCTGCAATGATGAGTTACAGCCAGAACAACCACTGGTCAACACAATTGAATTGTATTGGCAAGATGTGCAAAAAAGAATGGTTGTTTATTATACCTAGCATCTACATGCATATTTGGCTAGGTGGAGGTTTAGGCTCTTTTGCGAAAAGCAATACCCTTATCATATCATTTATTAAACAAAATAGTTTTCCAATAATCACTTGGACACACTGCTTGACAACAGGTGCTCCTACCCATTAGTTCAACCACAAGTTTTAAGAAATTATGAAATTGGGATGAGCGAGAAATCGACATAGTTACAAGCCTAGTTGTTCAATTTGTCCTTAACCAGGGACATGGCTAAGATCTTAGTTTTAAACTCTCGAGAGTTTTGTACACTTTACCCGTAAGACCCGATTAGCCCCGTTTACCAAAACACACAATTTGTATAATGGTTGGGAGAAAACCAAGATAAAACCATTGGGAAATAGACCCTCAAACCACCTGCGGACCGGTACATCCTACTATAAACTACATCTGCTAGTCACGACGGGTTCGAGGTTCTATAACTTACTAGGTTCCATCAACGCCCATACTTATGTTGACAAACGGTTGTACACGTAAACTACCAAACAAGCAACCAATCTATTCTCTTTGACCACTCTAGCAATCCGCCCAGATAATTGATTAACTTATGTTGTTTTCATCATAATGGTAAAATATCAATAACTTTAAATCTTTTCATAACATGAAATCCATAACCCCGTTTACTAAGCATGGCTAAGCATTACTATACTTACGATGGCGACAAGAGGACAATAATTGTCATGGTAGAACACATGGCTATCCTAACTGGGTTTTCATAGCGATGCGTAATAACACAATATTTCCTATACATGCAAGACTACATAAAAATCTAATAATGCATAGGAAAATAATAGGACATTTATGGTAAAAGCACACTTGCCTTGGTGAATGTTGTTCACGCAATCCTCACAGTCGCAAGGGTTGCACTCCGCACAATCTACACGTCGATAGTACCACAATAAGAACAACTAACATTGCAAGAATTCATACACATGTATGCATGTCAAATTAATAGTGGACACTGTTTTTAGTTTATTCTCTGGTCATTAAACTAGAATGATGCTTATGCAATTTATTAGAATGTAACAATAGAGTTAATACAATTTTCAAAGCCTTTTAAAAGGGTTTAATAAGGTTCTGCATTTCTCCATATGATTATGTGTTCGAAAATTATATATTTTATCTCCTCTGGTTAGACAATTTAATTATCTTTCAGGAACAAAAAGATTTGGTTCATTTGGATTTACAGAAATAAAGTTATGCCCAAAATACTATATTCAATGTTTTGATTTCTGCAGCATGTAGGTTCGGCAAACATGTAATATTTTTGTATATTCAGATTCTACACAAAATTCTGATTCCAACGGTATTTTATTTGCAATTTTCTGAGGTGTGGTTTATTTTATATCATTTTTACAAGATCTACTAATTCTCTGTTTGTGTACTATTCGAATTTTCAGAACTGCGACACATGGCGAGTTCTGATTGGGTGGTACCCTTTCATCTAAGTGACCTATCCGATCCCTTGACTCCACATCCAACGGCTGCTGTGCTTCTTCCCAGATGAGAAATACCAGTACGTAGACAATGGCAGGAGGAGAAACTCACGGTGAACACTGCAAGTTTGCACGTGGATGGTAGCGACGTTCTGCTACTTCCCAGACTTGGCGACGGCAGCGATTCCTCCCAGCTCCTCTTCTCTTCCTCTGCTAGCTCCAAACGATGGTTGTGACGACTTCCCGAGACGGTTCTCCGGCGAACTTCCGGCGACGAGATTGATTCGTCTAGCGCAAGATTGTGAGATTGAATCGTTAATAACGGTGCAGAGGTGGAATAAGAGAAACATGGGATAGGGTAGATGGATTCGGGAGGTGCCGGACATGCGACAAGAACCTTCCGAAGCTCCGGACGGCGGCAATGACGGCGAGCTCCGCCGAGCTCGAAACCGGCGGCTAGGGTTCGATATTTGCGGGAAAACGGAACCGCGTTGATGTGGAGTATTTATAGACTGGGTTTCGTGTCGAAGGGATAACCGAGTCAAACGAATTCTGGAGATTTTCTGGCAGTAGTTCGGTAGAGGAAAATCATAGGACTGTAGGTGTTCGTTCCGATTCTGTTTCAGAGAACGAAAGAAAATTCAGTTTCAGGGAAACAGCGTACAGTACGCCTATACGTGCGTCAGGAGAAAGAAAACAAATAGAATCTGGAGGTTGGGTTCGGTGTCTCCTTTGGCCCAAGTAGCCTACGGTTGCTCCTCTATTTCCTTGCTTTAATTCTTTTCTTTGTTAGCTCTTTCTTCCCGCATGTATCATTCTATAGTAAAAATAGATTGTGCTTATATGCTCATAGACATATATTGCTATTGAACTGATCCAGTATATTATGATTTGGGGTAGCGTTCATTAAACTTTTTAAATGTGAATGAATGATGCAGAACTATATGATGCAATGCACATGAATATGCAAACATCCAAAATCTAAAATTAGGGATGTTACAAACTAACCCCCTTAAGATGAATCTCGTCCTCGAGATTCGGAATGGCTAGCAAATAGGTGAAGCTGGTTTTATCTATGGTCATTATCTAGACTAAGCCCCTTAAAGAGAATTTAACTTGGCCTCCTCAAAACATGCGTTGAAATCATTTGCATGAATTTAATTAGCTTGTGTTACCATCAACTGTTGAACTATGGGGATCACGGCGGGGAGACATCTGTTGGGTTAGCATAGATAAGTATAGATGGAAATAGACTATGGAAAAATACTACCCATACCTAGCATGATCAAAACAACATGTAGCAATCAAGATATAAACAAACCAATCATTTTAAAATACTTCTTGAAAATACTATATAAATTCCTGCGAAAATCTTAATTAAAATTTGAAAACAAAATAGTTGAAAATACTCGAACTACAATTGCCATTCCATACAAGTGGATATAGTCAATACCTAACACGAATATCAATTCCTAGCATAAACTAATTGGGGGCAATCTATTATATTTTCTAGAAAGCTCCAATAGTAGGTAGTTGTGTCTTTTCCTTGACCGAAGAAACTTCTGTATGGGGATGTCCACTAATATTTGAAAAGTGAGAGACGCGGGTAAAAGATGAAGATAAGTTGATTACAAGAATGAAGTGTAACAATGTATAGAGGATTTGGAAAATAAGTTTTTATTCTATGCCTTTTCCTAATCCATTCCTAGGTCGCGATCCTACAGTCAACACACTGCTCTGATACCATCTGAAACGGATCAACCCGGTAAGGTTGCATCCCGTGTATAGTGCTAGTCACTGGATCGACTCGCTAGCACACACGTTTCCAAATGAATTATCAAAATCCAGTGCATCATTATTACAACGTATTGATCCAGCAAAATATAATTCATTACAATCTGCATAGCACTCGGCTAGCACTAATAAAATATCAAGTCTCAAATAACAGCGGAAATAAATAAGATAGAAGGCTCCATCTAGATGTGCCACAGGTGACCATGTTGAGTGGAGTCTCGCGACCTACCGCAACGATCACTCAGAATCGGTATATCCTGCAATGATGAGTTACAGCCAGAACAACCACTGGTCAACACAATTGAATTGTATTGGCAAGATGTGCAAAAAGAATGGTTGTTTATTATACCTAGCATCTATATGCATATTTGGCTAGGTGGAGGTTTAGGTTCTTTTGCGAAAAGCAATACCCTTATCCTATCATTTATTAAACAAAATAGTTTTCCAATAATCACTTGGACACACTGCTTGACAACAGGTGCTCCTACCCATTAGTTCAACCACAAGTTTTAAGAAATTATGAAATTGGGATGAGCGAGAAATCGACATAGTTACAAGCCTAGTTGTTCAATTTGTCCTTAACCAGGGACATGGCTAAGATCTTAGTTTTAGACTCTCGAGAGTTTTGTACACTTTACCCGTAAGACCCGATTAGCCCCGTTTACCAAAACACACAATTTGTATAATGGTTGGGAGAAAACCAAGATAAAACCATTGGGAAATAGACCCTCAAACCACCTGCGGACCGGTACATCCTACTATAAACTACATCTGCTAGTCACAACGGGTTCGAGGTTCTATAACTTACTAGGTTCCATCAACGCCCATACTTATGTTGACAAACGGTTGTACACGTAAACTACCAAACAAGCAACCAATCTATTCTCTTTGAAAACCTGCGCGGCGGTCCCCACCATACAACACTCCGATGACCACTCTAGCAATCCGCCCAGAGAATTGATTAACTTATGTTGTTTTCATCATAATGGTAAAATATCAATAACTTTAAATCTTTTCATAACATGAAATCCATAACCCCGTTTACTAAGCATGGCTAAGCATTACTATACTTACGATGGCGACAAGAGGACAATAATTGTCATGGTAGAACACATGGCTATCCTAACTGGGTTTTCATAGCAATGCGTAATAACACAATATTTCCTATACATGCAAGACTACATAAAAATCTAATAATGCATAGGAAAATAATAGGACATTTATGGTAAAAGCACACTTGCCTTGGTGAATGTTGTTCACGCAATCCTCACAGTCGCAAGGGTTGCACTCCGCACAATCTACACGTCGATAGTACCACAATAAGAACAACTAACATTGCAAGAATTCATACACATGTATGCATGTCAAATTAATAGTGGACACTGTTTTTAGTTTATTCTCTGGTCATTAAACTAGAATGATGCTTATGCAATTTATTAGAATGTAACAATAGAGTTAATACAATTTTCAAAGCCTTTTAAAAGGGTTTAATAAGGTTATGCATTTCTCCATATGATTATGTGTTCGAAAATTATATATTTTATCTCCTCTGGTTAGACAATTTAATTATCTTTCAGGAACAAAAAGATTTGGTTCATTTGGATTTACAGAAATAAAGTTATGCCCAAAATACTATATTCAATGTTTTGATTTCTGCAGCATGTAGATTCGGCAAACATGTAATATTTTTGTATATTCAGATTCTACACAAAATTCTGATTCCAACTGTATTTTATTTGCAATTTTCTGACGTGTGGTTTATTTTATATCATTTTTACAAGATCTACTAATTCTCTGTTTGTGTACTATTCGAATTTTCAGAACTGCGACACATGGCGAGTTCTGATTGGGTGGTACCCTTTCATCTAAGTGACCTATCCGATCCCTTGACTCCACATCCAACGGCTGCTGTGCTTCTTCCCAGATGAGAAATACCAGTACGTAGACAATGGCAGGAGGAGAAACTCACGGTGAACACTGCAAGTTTGCACGTGGATGGTAGCGACGTTCTGCTACTTCCCAGACTTGGCGACGGCAGCGATTCCTCCCAGCTCCTCTCCTCTTCCTCTGCTAGCTCCAAACGATGGTTGTGACGACTTCCCGAGACGGTTCTCCGGCGAACTTCCGGCGACGAGATTGATTCGTCTAGCGCAAGATTGTGAGATTGAATCGTTAATAACGGTGCAGAGGTGGAATAAGAGAAACATGGGATAGGGTAGATGGATTCGGGAGGTGCCGGACATGCGACAAGAACCTTCCGAAGCTCCGGACGGCGGCAACGACGGCGAGCTCCGCCGAGCTCCGCCGAGCTCGAAACCGGCGGCTAGGGTTCGATATTTGCGGGAAAACGGAACCGCGTTGATGTGGAGTATTTATAGACTGGGTTTCGTGTCGAAGGGATAACCGAGTCAAACGAATTCTGGAGATTTTCTGGCAGTAGTTCGGTAGAGGAAAATCATAGGACTGTAGGTGTTCGTTCCGATTCAGTTTCAGAGAACGAAAGAAAATTCAGTTTCAGGGAAACAGCGTACAGTACGCCTATACGTGCGTCAGGAGAAAGAAAACAAATAGAATCTGGAGGTTGGGTTCGGTGTCTCCTTTGGCCCAAGTAGCCTACGGTTGCTCCTCTATTTCCTTGCTTTAATTCTTTTCTTTGTTAGCTCTTTCTCCCCACATGTATCATTCTATAGTAAAAATAGATTGTGCTTATATGCTCATAGACATATATTGCTATTGAACTGATCCAGTATATTATGATTTGGGGTAGCGTTCATTAAACTTTTTAAATGTGAATGAATGATGCAGAACTATATGATGCAATGCACATGAATATGCAAACATCCAAAATCTAAAATTAGGGATGTTACATGACTCATCATCTTTTATTTCATCATCACAAGCTAATATATTCTCATTAACACTATCAATGATTAACACCCTTTCTTGCTCTTCGTATTTACTAGAATACCTCTTTTGGTCCTTATTAGGGCAAGTTTTACTTAGATGATCGGGTGAATTACATATAAAACACCTACAAGTTTTATCATAAGATTTTCTTGGGTTATATCTTCTAACATTTCGCTTGTGTAAAAATGGGGCTCTATTATCCGACCTTCTTAGAAAATATCTTTTCTTTGTTCTATAATTCTTATTTTCTCTTCTCTGAGGCTTATAATATTTTTTGTTTCTATACCTATCTTCTCCATATGTTAATGGTATTTGTACTATGTTATTGCAGAAATTATAATCTGATTTCTTCATAGACCTTTGTGCTTGTATGCTAGTACATACCTTTCTTAAATGTTTAAACACAAATGTTATAGCTTGGGAAATATTTACTACACGCCCTACTGATTCTTTCTTGTATTCCTCATATATTATAGATCCTAGAGGGTCTGGTAATTTGTTAAAATATCTTTCCACTACTACATTATATCCTGGCTTTGCAGTGGTGGCATTATATAAATAATGTTGAGAAAATTCCTTTATACCTTTCCAACTAGTTAATGTTAATTTTTCTATTTCTCTCAACCTTTCATTTTGTAAAACTGTATTTCCTAATTCTGGATCTTCAGCTATAACCATATTTGATATGACATTTGCAAAATTATTAGGATTACTTCCGGCTCTTTTTAGTTCTTCATAAAGATTAGGATAATTTTCGACCCATTCTTCCCATAAAACTTTAACAGATTCTCCTACAAATGTCTCGAGGTATGTTAGCATATCTTCTACCTTGTTGCCTATGCTATACTGATTTTGTATATATTTCTGGACTATTAAGCCTTTCCATATGCTAAGTATATTTGGCCAATCTACCGGGTCATGAGCTGCTAAGTTTAGAATTGCACCATCATTCCTAGTATTTTGGAATTGTACTGGTTTTTCAAAGTCTCTTCTTTCGCTACCCATGTGTCTGTATTGTCCCGAAATATATGTGGGTTGGAAATCTTCTTTTTCCGGAGGCCATTGTCCAGCTGCCCTGGTTGGTCTTTCTCTTTCTCCTTCTCTTTTTACTGAGGTTTCACCAAATACTCCTTTTCTTTTACTGCTTTCCATTTCCATGGCTTCCATTGCATTATCTAAATTTTGCAATCCTACCTCATCTAGTGAATTTAGAAAATAACTATTTTCTTCAGAGTTATCACAGGCTTCATTTTCTGACCAAAATTCTTTCATTAATTCTTCTTCTTCTTCATAACTTTCTGTTAGTATTTTGTTATTTATATCCCATTGCTCTTCTTCGCATAATTCTTTATTTTTACTGCTCTGAGCAGCATCATTGTTTTTATTTTTATCAATATCTTTTGTCGCTATGTTATTATTTACCATATTTGAACTACTAGTAACTGATTTTTTCTCGTTTTTTAATTTCTTTAACCTTGCAATCTCTCTAATAAAAAACAATTGCTTTTCTCTAATCTTAGGCCAATCTTTTATCATGGAATTATTATATTCCCACTCTATATGTTTTAACTTTATTTCCCAATGATTTATATCTTCATCTAAATCGGATTTCTCCATGCATTCAGTTGTACCCTTATTCTTGTTATCATTATATTCTGAATCTGAGGCGAAAGATTCTACATCGTCTATGGTTGCAGCTTTATAATCTGTGAACCTTATGCTACTGCTTCCTTCACAATTTTGATAGCTTATATAGTTATTGGGCTGTTTTAATTCTTTCTTCTCTATTAGTTCACTTATATTCCATTCCTCTCCTGCTCTTTCTTCAGAACTAATTTTAAGAGGACTCATAAATCTTATGCCTTTCGATTGCATGCTTTCAATTACGTCATCTACATTTACTCTATATCTAGAGCTACTTTTGTTGGACAATCTTCCTATAAATTCTATGCTTACCAGCAAATTTGTTCCCTTAAAATCTTCATATCCCTTAGACTGGAACCCAAAGCTCATTTTCTCAATAAATTCTTTTAGAGGCATCATTAGGTCTGGGGCTATGTAGGTTATAAGTCTATTTTCATTCATATCTCCTTCCATGAATCCTAATGCTGCTTTATCTATTGATCCCCATCTTTTGTCTAATAATGTTATTAATACCTTTGCTCCTAATTTCTTTCTTGTCATTCCTTTTACTCCTATGATGTACATACCTTGGTGAATATATTTATACCCGCAATATTTGAGATCATTTTCTATGTTCTTGCTCACAATTCTTAATTCTACAGGATGTGTTAACACACTTAATTCTACTTCTCTAGATATTCTATATAGACCACTTCGGCTTTCAAACATTCCCATATGGTATACATGTTGCGGTTTTATTTTTCTTAGCGTATCTTTTTGATATCTTTCTAAATCACTTTGCAAATCTATGACTTCTTCTAAACTATCAATGTCATCTGACTTGCTGCATGACATTCTATGCATCATTGTTAGAGGTCTTGAATCTTGCCTAATTAATTGGAGGGTTTTGTCTCTTCTATTTTTAGATATGTCCATTTTTCAGAATTGATATTCCTTGGTGAAGCTAATATTCCGGACGAAGCTAAAACGATTTCCTTGTTGCTTTGCACACCCTTTAGCTTTTCTAAAATCTGAACTAATAATTGCAGGATTGTGTTATTTTGTCTTATTAATATTTTGGAATCTTCTTTTGGCGAGTCGTGACTAGAAAATCCTACTGCAGGTGTTAAATATTTTTCTACTTCTTTTAATGCTTGATTATATTCGGACATAAAATTATGAGAGTATCAAGGTTTTTACCTCTTGAACCAACGCTTTGATTTCGAGTATATCTTGCCTGGTTTGTGGACTTGGTAGAGAATCTTTGCTTTTATTTTTTCCGATTGATAGCACCTCTTCCTTAATGTAATCGTTATTCTTGCAAATTGTATTCTGTCTTGATTTTGCTTCCTCTAGTTTATGCAAAATTAAATCAACTTTATTATTCAACAAAGTATACTTTTCTATGTGTTTTTGATATTCTCGAAACAAACTTTCAAATTTTTGATCCAAAATGTCTTGTCTTTTCCCCCAAGATATAAAGGAGTTATATATTAAATCAACTATAATATTCAACTGGCTATGCGTAGTATGCCAAGTATGTTCTTCAGAAGGATTTATTCTGCACCTTATATCAGTATGGTCTTTAGTTTTTATTACTTTACCTTCGCTAACTTCTAAATTTAAGTACTTTAACCTTTCAATGATTAAACACTAGCTCTGATACCAACAATATGAAAATGTATACGTTATATATAAAATACGATTATTAATATGCACTAGAAATATTCAGGTGATACGATAGATATGCGTTATTTTATAATTTTAATATTACTGTTTTTGGATTATTTTAATATTAATATTAATATTTTATTTTATTTTTCTTTGCAGGATCTTTTTAGGGCTGGCGAGGCCAACGAGCTACCGGTGGGTTTGTGCTGATGTAAAAATCCTACTCAGTACTCACCGTTCTTTCCGCTATATTGCTTCATGAGTAGCTAAGTTTCTTTCCCTAGATATATTTAGACAGGTTTATATGGGGTGTTTTCTTATCGTCATCCCAGGCAGTTCCACCCAGAGGGAACACTTCTCTACGGCTACCAGGTTCTCATTTCAATGCCACACGGCTTAACAGAGAACTACACGCAGAGGTTTCTCCTATAGGATCCCTAGCATAAGAACCCAACCCGTATAAACACGCTAAACAGACCAAGGGAAAAACAGAACTAATTCATTTCCACAATATAACATCCATTACGGTTTTCCCTTTCGGGAACCCCCGAAGGGTTTACACACAGAGAGGGGAGATTACCTGCCTACGGCCTTCCCTCTTACACTCCTTAAATTACACTGGATTTTATTACACTGGGAGGAAGAACTACTACTACTGAGCAGCGAGTCTGCTGGAACGCTAAGCTCTCTGCTCTGGATGGAATGCTGGTGCTGGTGTTGGTTGTGTCTTGCTTCGCTGCGGGAGGCTCTATTTATAGCCAAGGGAGCAGCTCTTCACGGGAGCTCCTTAATAATTCTCCTATTCTTTCTTGATGCAAATCATGCGCCTATGTTGTAGGCCTTAATAATTTTCTTCTTCTTTCTTGATGCAAATCATGCGTCTATGTTGTAGGCTTTATAGGCTTGTAGTCTATGTAGGCTTCCTTTATAGCTTCATAGCTCCATGATCATATGTTGGAAGGCATTATTGGTGCAACCTTCACGTTGCTTATGGCTTCATCTTATCTTCACCATAGCCATCTTGTCCTACACCATGATTGTGTCTTGGACATTATTTCCAAAAGTAGAAATATGTGGCCTTCTCTTCTCGTATGTCTTGCTTCTTCATGCCTGCCTTTGCCTAACCGAAGAAACATTAGCAGCATTTTTTTTTTGTGGATATGGCCTCTGCGCCCAAATTATTGATAGCAATATCAGTATTATGGTATATATCCTCCATATATATATATATATATATATATATATATATATATATATATATATATATATATATATATATATAGAAACCCTATTCTGCACCCAGGTGCAGGATAAATTATTTTGCACCCGAATTTTTTTTACATTGTTTTTATAAAATAAAATATGTTTATCATCCAAATAATTGCATTTATTTTGTCCCATAATTAAAAATCTACATAAGAAATGCAATATATAAGTCATAACATTGTAAAAATAGGTAAAAATGCGTATTTTACATAACATTTTTTATATGCCACATAAATAAAGTTTTACGTTATGTTAATATTTTCTTACGTTCCTATTAACTTACGAAGTATGGCAAAATTTACGTGACGTAAAAATTATTTACGGTTCAAAAGATACGGGGTGGGTGTAGAATAACTATTCTACTCCCAGGGAGTCAAATAGCGCTACCCTATATATAGATATATATATATTACTTCATACATATCTAAGATATACATAGCCAAAATATTTACTTGGTGTACATACCTAAAACTTACCGTATTCCATCCAGGAGCATGGGCATCAGGGAGCACCTGTTAATTTACCTATATATATATACATACATATATATATATATACATATATATATATATATGTATGTTAAATGGTTTCTACTCCCGGGTGTAACTACACCCACGTCATATATATATGTTAAATTGTTTCTACTCCCGGGTGTAACTACACCCACGTTTCATATACCACCTTACGAAAGTATTTGTCATACTTTATCGGTTTGAGTATGTTCATATACTATATCTAAGATACCTAAAACAAGTTTCATGAAAAAATTGCAACTGTACTAATATTTTACACTATATACTCGAAATATCGTTATATGTGCATATAAAAGAGAAGTGTGTAGAATTTTTTTACATACTACCAAAAAAGAAGTATCTATAGTACTAAAATAACATTATATACTCCATACTACATATTACATACCTCCCGTTGTGTTACATACTCCATATATGTGTGAAACACACGTGAGTGACAACCCCTTAAGTGTTTCTAGAATACCTATTCTAGACAACTTTCCGTTCCTAAAGACCTTCTTAACCCGATGATTCCCCACCTTAACCACCTTCTTATCCCGAACCAACTCCTCCGCTCGGCCCTCCGACCCCCACCCCTCGCGCCACCACGGCTTGCCTACCGCCGGCCAATCCCCGACCTCGCCTCCACGGATCCCACCTCCAGCACGCCGCCCACATCTCCAGCGGGCCGCCGCACCCCACCTCTCTCACCGTAGAGGATAGGGCTCATCCGCCTCGATGGCCTTCTTCCTCAGCGCCGGCCTACTCCCTCCATGTCCCCTCCACCGCGCTGGGGCATCGCCGGCCTCTACCGTGCTCAGCGCCGGTCACTCCTCCACTCCGACGCGGGAGCGGCCCCCCAAGATGTCGCGCACGCTCGCACGATCTGGACCCGTCCCCAACCTCTAGCCCTGCTGTCCACCGAAGACCCTCCATCTCCTTCCCCTGTGCTCCCCACAGCGCGCTTTCCCTGCGACCCACCACCACGCCGCCTCGCCGGTTCCTTCCCCACCACGGGCTTCCCCGGTGATGCCGCCATCCCCGTGCGCCTCCACGGCCTGGCACACCGGTCTCTCCTGCACTCCCGAGCGGGAGCGCCCGCCTCCACGACGTGTGAGTTCGCCGCCCTCGAGGCCTAAGGCCACCTCCCCCATGACTTGCGCGCCGCGGACGCCCACCCACAGCACCTGCGCACCGGTGACGCCCTCCAGACCCGGGAGTCCACGTCGCAGCTCCAGGAGGTCCATGCCGCAGCTCCAGGAGGTCCACGCTGCAGAGCTTAGGGAGTCCACGGCGCGCCCCACCTTCTTCCCCAGGGCCGGCAGCCCATCACGCCGAACCGCAAGTCAACAGCCATGAGAATCCCCGGAAGTCCTAGGTCCATCCAGTCCGGGAGATCCCCGCTCCTTCGTCCTTTTTCGTTCCTCCATGTACAGAGGCACAAGCACTTCTGAATCTAGCACTTCAATGTTATTTTAAGTTCAGTACAATCTGATTTACCAGACAAACAATTCGCAGAATCCACATACTGGGTCTGGCATTGCTTTTCTAGTGTAATGCCTCTGAATTTCCCAGCACGGGACTATTGCTCACTGCAGCCTAAGTGTTTGTAATAATGCCTCTGAATAATGCCTCTTATTATTTACCCATGGAGCTAGCAGCAGGATGCCATTGCGGAGTAGAACATGCGACAGCATTTATCATTGTTTTGCTATTGTCCAGCAAGCACGACATGTTTATTTTTCACCTGATATAAGTTCACCTGATATTAAACACAGGTTCACTATCTTAAATCGCGGAAATTCACCTCATATTAAAACAGAAGTTAATACTACAAAAGGTTCATTTCATATTATACGGCGATATGTGAAGTTCACATCGTATTTAATCAAAAGTTTACACGACGGGAGTTTGCTTTTTAGAAGAATATAACAAAAACAGAGGTTCGTTGTCTAAAAACATAAGTCCGGCCGGCACAAGCACCTTCTGAGCACCTTTGATTTGTCACCGGTGAGAAGACGGATACTGCGGCCATGGAGATCCTCATATGATCTGTGGATGGACCATGGTCGTATGCATGATGATGATAGACGGTATGGAGAGTCCCTCGTTTTGTTGCCCACCAAGTGTTTGTAGATATGTCTACATGAAGATAATTTCATTATTCCAGAAGTTTATAGATGGAGCTGAAATGTTTATTACTCCAGAAGTTCATTTTGAATGCGTTGGAGGTTAACTTTTTCAACTCGAGAAGTTCACAGTTTGAACTCCTGAAATTCACCATTCATTACGGGAAATTATAAAGTTAACCTTTTAACTCGCAGAAGTTCAAACCAGAAGTTCATATCGTCCAACTAAAAAGGCTCACTTTTTTTGTGTCGGAAGTTCACCAAGAACGTGTTGCAAGTTTACTCCATCAAACTTGGAAATTCATGTGGAAGTACACTACGAAAACAAATCACAAATACAAATTATTATAACCTGATGAGAAGTCCTCTAAACATATGTCTAGAAGTTCATTTCGTCACTGTTGTGAAGTTCACATATCCATTCCAGGAGTTAATTTTTTTCCAATATTTAACGAGTTCATATCTTTTAAATATCCCGGAAGTTTACATAAGTCGCGATCGAAGTTCACATATACATAAGGAGAGGTTCACCTTCGTATTATCCACGTACAATTAGTATTGATATGAGTCTAATTAACTCTCCCATGCTGTCACACTCCACCCCGAGAATCATAATCGAGCCAATTTCAAATTGTTCCCGTATCACCTTGTTTTCCGTTTTTTCGTATTTTCAAAATTAAACAAAAACCGTACTGAATTAGAAAACTATTTCTGTATGAAAAAGTTGCGTATTGTCGATATCTTTTCAACGCCGTATCATTTGCTACGTTTCGATAAACGGTTTGAAAGTAATTGACAAAATACTGTCCGCTGGACATAAATATTCAGAAAACAGAAATGTTAATTCTCGAAACTGCTCTTAATCCGTGTGGAATTAGAAAATGTGACCTGAGATAGTCAAGATGCGCTTTTTACATGCGTTTCCAACGGTGTATCATTTGCGTCTATCCGATAAACGGTTTGCAAATTGCGTCCAAAACAGTACGAAAACGAAGAAATACGCGAAAAACCGTGTTTCGTATCTTTAAAATTACTTTTAAACCGTAACTAATTTCAAAATCTTGTAGAAGTGAAAAAGGTGCGGATTTTCCATACCTTTCTAACGGCGTATCATTTGCTTCAATCGGACAAACGGTTTGAAAAACCACGATTGAAATACGATGAACCTGCAAGTTCTCGTCAGGAGGTTCACTTGATACACGCCGGGAAGTTCAGAAAGTTGTCCAAAATACTTATTCTAGAGGGGAGTCTAGAATAGCTGGCAGGTATATATATTTAGGGGACTGGGCATCCCAAATTTGAGACTGATGAACAAGGCACTCCGAGCGAGGTGGCTTTGGCTCAGTCGGACGGAGGACGCAAAGCCGTGGCAGGAGTTCAACATCTAAGTTCCCCGCACGGTCCGGCATTTGTTTGAGGCGGCGACGTCCTCGGCTGTGGGCGACGGGACTGACACCTTTTTCTGGAGTGACAGGTGGTTGCCTGGTGGGCGTGTGCGGGATCTGGCTCCACACATCCTCTTCGGAGTCTCCAAGGGGCCCCGTGACTCGAGGACTGTCAGTCAGGGTCTCGCTGGTGGATGGCTGGAGGACGTCCCACCTGACCTTAATGCGCGTGAGCTCGGCGAACTTCTGTCCCTCTCAGACAGTGTGGCGGCTTTCTCCCTCTCTGAGGGTGTTGCCGATGAGTTTCGGTGGAACTGGGAGGCAAACCACAAATACTCTGCGCGCTCGGCTTACAGGGCTCTCTTCCAGGGCAAAACCGGGATGGCGGGGGCCTTGCAGATCTGGCAATCGCGGGCCCCAAACAAGTGCAAATACTTCCTCTGGTTGGCCTTCAAGAATAGGTGTTGGACGGCTGACCGCTTGGGCCGTAGAGGCTTACCCAGACCGGCATCCTGCACTTTCTGCGATCAGGAGGAGGAGGACATCAATCACCTCCTGCTAGGCTGTGCCCTATCTCGACAGGTTTGGTCCTCCTTCGTGAGGATGTGGGGGAAGGCTGACTAGGTACCGGAGCACGGTGACCTTCTCGTGGAATGGTTTACCTCGAAGGAGGTCAGAGGGAGAGAGGCTAAAGACTTGTGGACAGACTTTGCCCTTATTTGTTGGAGCTTGTGGAGACACAGAAACAATGTCGTTTTCGAGGGGCATGCGCCATCGGTGGAGGCTGCGACCAAGATGGTGGAAGCAGAAGCAGTGCTTTGGTTGGCAGCAGGTCTTTTTAGCGATTGTCTAGGTCCCGTTGAGAGGTGGAGGGTTGGCGAGTGATCTTTTTTCTTTTCCATTTCGGTTGGGCGTCCCTCAGGCACATGTGCCGAAACGCGATGTAATCGGCCGCTTGGCCTCTCCTTCTTGAAATCGATACGTCTGCTGGGACGTATCATTAAAAAAAAAGTTAGTTTTTTCTACGGTGGAGTTTCAAAGATGTCAGATTAAACTTGTTTTATTTTTAAAAAAAGGGCACCCAGCCTCTGCATCAATCGATGCATGCAGCTTTTATTTTATTGATCCAAAGTTTCTTATAGTGTCTTACAGAATAAAAACATCAAGGATCACTCAAGGTTGCAACATGGATCAGCCAACGAAAAAATAAGGACAACCAAATGTGATCTTGCATCAACATGTTATTCTAATTCTAAAATCGGAACACCAGCTGAATTGGGCAAATAGATCCGAGGCCACCGACTCCAGGCGGCTGCACCCAGAATCTATCGCGCCACGCTTCTCCGTTGATTGTAGGAAGGACCACATACAGATCCAATGATTAGCCAACGTGATAACCTGCATAAATGAAGTTTTCTTTGTCCTGTTAAAAATATAATCATTTCTTACATTCCAAATAGCCCAAAGCAGAGCATAGACACCAACACAAATTTGAACTTTCTCAGATTTCGATACACCTGTCAACCAATTACTAAACAAACTTGTTATGGTATTCGGAGCTTGAAGACCAAAAGCCATATGAACAATACGCCATACCATCCTTGCGAGAGGACATTTTATGAATAAATGTTGCATTGTTTCCTCTTGATCACAAAAAGTAACACTTATTACATCCATTCCAATTTCTCTTAGCTAGGTTATCCTTTGTAAGAATCTCCCTACGGTATAGGAACCACATGAAAATCTTAATTTTTAGTGGCACCTTCATCTTCCACAAATATTTACGTAAGAATTTAGTCTGACCACTCATAAAATCTTAATAGAGTGATCTAACAGTAAAAACCCCATTGGCTGTCAAATTCCACCGAAACCCATCCTTGTGATCTGATGCACACGGTGGTGTTGTTGGGAAAAGCTCAAGAGGAAGGTATGATGAGTGCAGCAACAAGTCTTCCCTCAGTTATGAAACCAAGGTTATCAATCCAGTAGGAGATGAAGAACACGTCTGAATGTTGTCGGTGGCGGAATATGGCACGGCGCAACACCAGGGATTCCGGCACTGACGTGGAACCTGCACACACACAACCAATATACTTTGCCCCAACTTAACAGTGATGTTGTCAATCTCTCACTGGCTTGCTGTAACAAAGGATTAAACGTATGTGTGGAAGATGATGTTTGCAGAGAATGAAAGAAAGCAGTTTGCAGTTGGTTGTATTATCACTTTAAAGAAAAGGACCAGGGTCCACAGTTCACTAGTGGTGTCTCTCCATAAATAATAATAATAGCATACATGTGGGTAAACAAATTACAGCTGGGCAATTGACAGAATAAAGAGCTGCATAATGATGCATATACTAATGTCATGATGTCTAGTATGAGATTCATTTGGGCATTACAACAATATACATAGACCGTTCCAACCGCATCTATGACTAATAATCCACCTTCCGGTTAGCGTCCGCACCCCTTTCAGTAGTAAGTTGCAAGCAACAAATTATTGCATTAGGCAAAGTGTGTAATGTAAGTAATACAATTATCCTTAGAGAAAGTACTACTGTTTTATCCCTAGTAGCAACAGTACATATACAATCTTAGAGCTTGCAGTCACTACCCCAGATTAAATAGAGACATGAACCCACTATCGAGCATAAATACCCCCTCTTGGAGTCACAAGCATCTACTTGGCCAGAACATCTACTAGCAACGGAGAGCATGCAAGATCTTAAACAACACACAACATGATATATTATGAAGCAAATGACATAGTATTCAATATCCATCGGATCCCAGCAAACACAACATGTAGCATGACATAAAGATGATCTTGATCATGATAGGCAGCTCACAAGATCTAAACATGATGGCACAATAGGAGAACACAACCATCTAGCTACTGCTATGGACCCGTAGTCCAAGGATGAACTACTCACGCATCAGTCCGGAGGTGGGCATGGTGAACGGAAGTTGTCCACCTAGAGGGGGGGGGGGGGGGGGGGGGTGAATAGGTGGTGACCAAATTTTATAACTTTTTCAGTTTTAAGCTTGCGAAAGTAAATTTACTATATGTGATACTAGATGAAGCAAGGTGAAGACAAAGAAAACAAAGCAATAAAGATAAGCAAGTAACACAAGGAGGATAATGAAACGAGACAACCTAGGGAACAAGGAGACGGCGATTTATCCCGAGTTCCACCACATGGGTGTACGTCTCGTTGGAGGGGTGTGAGCCACCACAAAGGTTAGCTCAACGCCACAAAGGCCTCACCCTATTCTCCGATGAATTCGACCACCAAGGTCCGAATTCACTCTTCCACTAAGGACTCCTTTAAGGGCGGAGAAGGTCCCGTACAAATCCGTGAGGCACACACCCACAACTGAATTGGGGGCTCTCACCAAGACCACAACAGGTCAATTCCACAAAGGATCCACAAAGGAGTAAGAAACAACAAGGTAGAATCTAGCTATCCACAAAGGAAACCCTAGATTCGTGTCCCCTCAAGATAGGGAGGGGGAAAGTGAAATTCCTTCGGTGGCGATGTAGATCGGGGTCTTCTCCTTCGGATCTCCAAATATCATTGGGTTTGGTTGGCTAGATAGGGAGATCCATGGGAAATGAGCTCCAGCAGCAATGGGGTGTTTTGGATCTAAGAGAGCTAAAGTGCTGGAGGTAGGTGGAGGGGTATTTATACCCCTCCCCGAGATCTGACCGTTTGCAGCCGCCAGCTCGGAAATTTCCGGGTCATGTTCGGAAATTTCCGGACTGAAGACCGGAAATTTCCGGACTGACACCCGGAAATTTCCGGGCTACGGAAATCTCCGCGAAGAGTTCAGCTTCTGACTTGGCGATGATCTTGATCGAGCAGCTCGGAAATTTCCGGACTCCCATCGGAAATTTCCGGGCACCTGAAATTTCCGCCTGAAATTCCGACTGCGAGGTTCTGGGAGGCAGTACCGCTTGACAATCTGGACTTAGTGAAAAACCTTCGGTGACTCGGAAATCTCCGGACACTGTCCGGAAATTTCCGGACCTGATGCATTTCCGACTGATAAACTCTGAAAGCCAGTACTGCTTCAAACAAGGACTTGGTGAAGAATTCTTCAGTGACTCGGAAATTTCCGGGTGAAGCCCGGAAATTTCCGGGTACCTGAAATTTCCTGAAGGATTTCCGACTGAATAAAAAAGGGTCCAGTACTGAAATATGTTGAATGTGTTTGAACACATTATTATACCTGTTCTAGAACCTGCATAAAACATCGCAAACATTAAATCCACCTTTTGTGTTGTCACTCGTCACCAAAAAAACAGGAAGTGCAAAGAATGCACTTTCAATCTCCCCCTTTTTGGTGAATGATGACAACACAAAAGGAGAGCGGATTTGCAAAATATAGACGGGCTCCCCCTAAGTGTGTGCATTATCTTTGGGATGTTCTTGAATACAAAATGCACACAACTTAGGATCATTGCTCCCCCTAGATTTTACAAACCACGCAAGCAACGAAAATATACCCACAAAGACAAAGTAGAACATGCATAGTTTACCAAATTTAACTAGCTATTACAATAGGAGTTTAAGAGGTCCTCATCTCTCACAAACAAGCAACTAAAGAAGTCCAAATAATATAAGAAAAGGGAGCACTAGAACAAAGCAACCGAGATAAAAGAAGATGTGCTCCCTCCCAAGCAAATCCCGTGAGTCCTATGAGATACTTCTCCCCATTTGGCATCAAGATACCAAAAAGGGAAAAAAGCAGCTACTAGCGTCCCGAGACTCAAGAGTCGGAATCTGAACTGTGCTCCTCCTCCTCATCATCATCAGCTGCTGGATCCACCTCGATATCCTCAGGCACTATGGTGTCCCATGTGAATCCAACTGTGTCTTCAGAATTCCACTCAGCATATGGTACTATGGGCTTCAGTGGTCTCTTTGGAGGTGGCATCTTCAAATGAGCTCGAATTTCTTCCTGCTGCTTGAGAATGCGGTGGTTCTGCTGGTAGATGGCATAGTTCTCACTGTGAATGCATCAGTTCATGTTCAACACCTTCTCCATGGCGCGAACAATCCAAGGGCGACTCTTCTTTTCAGCTTTCTTGATGTTGTGGTGGCGTGGTTGGCGAGTGGGACCACCAAACACATCATCCTCATCGATCTTTTGAAGTGTAGCTTGCTTTTGCACTACATGAGCTTTCTTTTGAACAAGGTTGGCAGCTGTGTGGGGAATGCATCCAAGAGCACTATCCATATCGCCGCCATCTTCCTCAGATAACTGAAACTTGCGCTTGATGAGAAGCATCACATAGGGAGCATAGGGGGGAACTTTCCTCTCAAAGATGGCTTGACTCATTTCTTGAAAGATGAAATCCATGATATCAACCTTGTACTCCTCCTTGTCCAGCTCATACTCTCCAACAAAGGCTTCATGTGCTTTGGCCATCAAGTTCACGAGACCGCCAGCTATGTTGTCAGCATTGCCTGCAATGGGAGCAATGGTGTTGCGAAACATGCGGAGGAGAATATCATAAGTGGGCAGCAAACCATGCTGCGAGCCAATCTCTCCACCAGGCATATATAAATCAGACATGGCGTTCTTGTTGTAGGCCACGCCCTGAAGATGCATCCTTTCACCAGCTGCCACAGAGCTCCCACTGAAGGAACAACCAAGAATCCTGGCAAACTCTCGGAAAGAGGAGGTCAAGTGTTGTGTGCCAGTCATCCATGTCATGCCAATATCTTCTGAATTGTCAAATACAACTGTCGCATAGAACTGATGAATGATGGACACGTTGTAGCTGCACTCCGTCCTCATGAGATGCTCCAAACCCAGCACCCTGCAAACCTGAACAGCTCCCCCAAAGTAATCTGCCTTCTTCATGAGCTTGTCGAAGTTGATCCATCTCATCGGGCAAACTGGCGCTTTACTGGAGAACTTGAGATAAACCTCACGATACAGCCATGCCATCTCTGTGCAGAAGAACTTGGGATCATCCTGCTCAGCCCCATAGGACAGCTCACTGCGCCACTTTCGAAAGCTTGCCTTGTTGAAATCTGAAAGTTGAAGCTCGGGCTTCTTCTTCTTGTTAGCCCCAGTTGATTTTCTGAGCTGTGCAGCAGGAGGGAGCTCACTCTCTTCACTGGAGGGATCACTAGATGGCCGAGAGTGAGTTGCTTTCGAACGATGAGCCATTGACTTAAGGCGACCTCCTCGGGTAGAAGAACCTGCAAACAAACTGCATAGAGCAGATAGAAAGCAAAGGGGATAAGCACTCATGTCTAGGAAGGCGTAGGAAAAAGTACACGAGCCGTTAAAAATTCACAGAACTTGTCTGTTTTTCAGAATTTTGGACAGGCCGGAGATTTCCGAGTCAGGTCCGGAAATTTCCGAGGGGTCGGAAATTTCCGAGTCTGAACCGGAAATTTCCGGTCTGCACCAAATTTTTGAAAAACTGAACCAAATCTATGAACGAAAAACAGATCTGTGCACGAGGAAGGTAGATCAAGCCTAGAGGAGCAGTTCTACCAAAGGAAACCAGCAACAACCTCCTAAATCGGCTAGGTTAAACGAAAATAGATCTCGTCCTAGATTTGAAATAAGAGGAGTTACCGGTAGACATGGTGAAAACCGAGCGGATGAATGCGATCCCCGCGGCGAGGAGAAGCAGATCCGGCAAAGAACCGGAGAGATCGACGGAGAAACGGCGCGGGGACGGATCGGAGATGAGTTTCTTCTCCGGCTTGGAGAGAGAGAGAAGGGGCACGGGGTGGATGAACTGTTCGGTTCGAACAGCCCACCCGTGCCCTATTTATAGCCGGAGAAGTTTGAGTCGGAAATTTCCGGACTTAGGTTCGGAAATTTCCGGACCCCGGAAATTTCCGGCACTATTTCCGGTTCAAAACACGATATATCCAGTACCGAGTTTGGAAACAGACTTAGTGCGGAAATTGATGGAGTCATCGGAAATTTCTGGACTTGGTTCGGAAATTTCCGGGCCCGGCTCTATTTCCGGTTCAAATTCAGCAGAGTGCAGTGCCGAATTTGAAAAGGACTTAGGCGCCGAGAAATTTCAGGGACCGGATATTTCCGAGTCACACTCGGAAATTTCCGGTCACCGGAAATTTCAGAGACTATTTCCGGTCAAAATCCAGCAAGGTGCAGTGCTGAGTTTTGGAAGGACTTAGTGTCGAAAATTTCTAGTAATTCGGAAATTTCCGAGGGTGGCTCGGAGATTTCCGCCCAACGAAACAGCAAAAGGATACAAATGGACATGAGTGAGAATTAAGCAAGTCTTGAGAGGGAGAAAGGCTTGGGATAGAGAAGCAAACTGTCGATGGTACTTCACACTCAAATTGCAAAACCAATAAAACACAAGAACTACCAACTTGAGTGTGTTTTCCACAAGATCCCAAAAAGCGAATGAAATCCAAGGAAGAAACCAAATGAGATCCAACTCTTCCAAAGGAGGAGGTGGTGGCCGAAGCCACCGTGTATGAGATTATAGCATGGCACCGCGAAGATGTATCTTGGGTCCATAACTACTACTCATCATTTAAGCTCACAAATTATGGATTAATTTGAAGTTTATCAATGATTCATTGCTATATGCATAATAGGGGGAGGAAGAATCCAATGTATTAGGAAAACACTCCCCCTAAGTCCATGCGTACATCTACACCTAATAGAGCATTAAACGTTGATGTGTGTGCACCATTATCAAGCCAAAGTCCGAGAATCCACGATATTTAACTCATTCCTCAAGTAACAAAACCTGGCTTCGTCAAGGGGCTTCGTGAAGATATCAGCCAATTGATCCTTTGTCCCAACATATGAGAGGTCGATGTCTCCTCTTGCCACGTGATCTCGAATGAAGTGGTGGCGAATCTCAATATGCTTGGTCCTTGAATGTTGCACCGGATTATAGGCGATCTTGATCGCACTCTCATTATCACAGAGGAGCGGCACTTTGTCCAAATGGACCCCGTAATCCTTTAAAGTTTGCCGCATCCAAAGGAGTTGAGTGCACCCACTTGCGGCGGCGACATATTCGGCCTGCGCGGTGGAGAGAGAGATGCAATTTTGCTTCTTCGAGGACCAACTCACCAATGATCTTCCAATGAATTGACAAGTTCCCGAGGTAGACTTCCTATCATCCTTGTCACCCGCCCAGTCGGAGTCGGTGTACCCACAAAGAGACAAGGTGCCATCTTTGGGGTACCACAACCCATAGCTTGGAGTATGAATCAAATACCGGAAGATTCTCTTGATAGCCACTTGGTGACTTTCCTTAGGCGCGGCTTGGTAACGTGCACACACTCCAACGCTTAACACTATATCCGGCCTAGATGCACAAAGGTAAAGAAGAGACCCAATCATAGATCGATATACCTTTTGGTCTACCTCTTTACCATTAGGGTTAAGCTCGAGGTGGCACTTGGTTTGCATAGGAGTAGCGGCGCCCTTTAGATCGAGGAGCTTGAATCTCTTGAGCATATCTTGAATGTACTTGGCTTGACAAATAAAAGTTCCTTCTCTCAATTGCTTGATCTCAAAACCAAGAAAGAACCTAAGTTCACCCATCATGGACATCTCGAACTTGTCGGTCATAAGCTTGGCGAACTCTTCATTAAAAGAGAGATTAGTAGAACCGAAGATAATATCATCAACATATAATTGACAAATGAAGAGTTCCCCATTAACTTTCTTTGTAAAAAGAGTGGGATCGATCACCCCGACTTCGAATCCACGGTCTAACAAGAACTCCCGAAGGTGTTCATACCATGCTCTAGGTGCTTGTTTAAGCCCATAGAGAGCTTTATCCAACACGTAGACGTGGTTCGGGAAGTCGCGGTTCTCGAAACCCGGAGGTTGTTTAACATAGACAAGTTCATTAAGTGGGCCATTGAGAAAAGCACTTTTAACGTCCATTTGTTGCAATTTAAAACCATGATGAGATGCAAAGGCAATGAGAATACGTATCGACTCGAGGCGTGCAACCGGCGCGTAGGTTTCACCAAAGTCGATGCCTTCAACTTGAGAAAAACCTTGGGCCACCAATCGCGCCTTGTTCCTCACAACGATGCCGTGTTCATCTTGCTTGTTCTTGAAGATCCACTTGGTACCGATAACATTGCGGCAACTATTTGGCTTCTCTACTAGTCTCCACACCTTATTGCGCTCGAAGTTGTTGAGCTCTTCGTGCATTGCTTCAAGCCAATCGGGGTCTTCAAGAGCATCGAATACTTTCTTGGGTTCCACCATGGAGATGTGTGCTTGATGCTCACTAAAGTTGGCCAATTGACTCCTTGTGGACACCCTTCTTCTCACATCACCGATGACCTTGTCAAGGGAAAGAGCCCTTAGTTCCAAAGATCTTCCAACTCTTGCTTGGCGGCGAGTTTTGATTGCCTCTCTAGATGTAGAGGGAATCTCTTGATCAACTTGATCTTGTGGATCCTCGCCTTGACCATTATGAGTGCCTTGATCACCATGAGTTGTTTCTTCACTTGAGTGTGAGGGGTGATCTTGCACATGAGAGGAACTTGCACTCGAGATACTAGCTTCATTTGACTTGGATGGGGACCCAATATCTTCTTGAGGATGGAGAACTTGTTAGAGCGGTCCTTGCGATGGATTATCTTGTTGAGGAAGAGGTTGTTCTTCTTGTGAATGTGCTTGTGGACGATCTTGAGAGGCTTCATCATTTGCTTCGGGTGAGGTATCAAGAGATTCTTGTGATGGTGAGTGCTCTTCATGTGAAGAGCTTGCTTCGTCTTGATCAACTCCTTGATGTACTTCAATGGGACGATGGAAGCCTATTCCCATTCTCCTTATTGCATCTTGGGGTTGATCATCACCTACATCACTTATTCCAACTTGCTCCACTTGGGAGCCGTCATTCTCATCGAATTCCACACTACAAGATTCTATGACGATCCTTGAGGATTTGTCATAGATCCTATAGGTGTGGGATTCAATGCCATAACCAACAAATATGCCTTCAAGAGTTTTAGAGTGAAACTTACCCAACCGGGTGCCCTTTACGAGGTAGTAGCATTTGCAACCGAAGACTCGGAAGTAAGATATGTTGGGCTTGTTGCCGGTGAGTACTTCATAAGGTGTCTTCTTGAGGCCTTTGCGGAAAAAGAGGCGATTTGATGAATGACATGCCGTAGCAATGGCCTCCGCCCAAAAGTTGATTGGGGACTTGAACTCGGCCAACATAGATCTTGCCATGTCGATGAGAGTACGATTCTTCCTCTCCGCAACGCCATTTTGTTGCGGAGTGTATGCAGCGGAATATTGATGACGAATGCCTTCGTCACTTAGGAAGTCGTTGAGCGTATAGTTCTTGAACTCCGACCCGTTGTCGCTTCGAATCACCAATATGGGAAGGTTGTGTTGGCGTTGAACCTCCTTAGAGAAGTCGATGAAGACTTGTTGAGTCTCATCCTTGGTCTTGAAGAAATATACCCATGTATACCTTGAGTAGTCATCCACGATCACCAAACAATATTTCTTGCCACCAAGACTTATTTCCGGTATTGGACCAAAAAGATCAACATGAAGTAGTTCCAATATCCGGGTGGAGGAGATGATTGTCTTGCTTGGATGATGAATATCATGCATCTTTCCCTCCACACATGCCCTACACACTCGATCTGTGGAAAAAGTAACATGGTCTTTTAGTCCAAGGATGTGGCCCCCTTTGTGGAGACTTTGCAAAGTCCTCATGTTTACGTGGGCTAGTCGGCGATGCCAAAGCCAACCCACGTCGGCCTTTCCGAAGAGGCACATCTCATGAGTAGTGGTGACTCCGGAGAAATCAACCACGTAAAGCTCATGTTCGACATGCCCCACGAAGGCCACTCGAAGGGACTTGCTCCACAAGAGGACCACGATGTCTGGCTCAAAGAAAGTTGAGATACCCAACTTTGCTAAAGCACGAACCGACATCAAATTATAGCCAAGAGAATCAACAAGCATGACATTGACAAGAGTAATATCGGGGGCAACTACCACTTTGCCAAGCCCGGTTACCTTAGACCTTGACTTGTCACCAAACGAGACGGTTACTTGATCAACATTAGGCCTCATCTCCGTGACAAGCTCCTTGCTCCCGGTCATATGACTTGTACACCCACTATCAATTATCCATTTCGAACCGCCGGGAGCAAGACCCTACAAAAGATTAATTCTTGACTTTAGGTACCCATTGCTTAACAATGGGTGCCTTAAGGTTAGCCACAAGGGTTTTGGGAACCCAAATAGAGTAAGCAATAAAACCATCAAAAGGACCAATATAGCGAGCACAAACATTTCCATAGTAATTCACATAGAGTGCATAGTTTGGGTTAGTGTCTCCCGCAAAGTTATTGCGAGTAGGCTTGCCCCTTGTGGCATTCCCACTTGCAATGTTGTTCACCTTTGCTTGGGCGGGAATGGTCTTCTTGGCACCAACCTTGCCCGGCCTCACATAACTAAGACCTTCCTTCCCTTTGCGAGATTGAGGCTCATAGATGGGAGTCTCAACAACATTCTTACCCTTGAGAAGGATGATCTTAGCGGAGGAGGCCTTGGCAATTTCTTCCTTCAACCTAACATTTTCATTCATAATATTTGCATGATCACAAGTGCAAATAGGAGTGGATGTGCTTGGTTTCTCAAGATTAGTTAACCGAGTTTGTAGTTGATCATGTGACTTCTTAAGAAGTTCATGTTCACTCTCCAATGCCGCATGGACATTGACGAGCTTCTCCATGTCTTCAAAAAGACTCACATGGCCAGCCACAAAATCGGCCTTATCCTTTTGTGCCAACTTGTTCTTAGCAAAATAGAGGTCACGTTCTTTGACAAGTTTAGAATGCATAGAGTTATGAGATTACTCAATGTTCTCAAGTTCTTCTTCTAAACGAACATGAGACTCTTCAATATCTCGGAGAGAGGATTGAAGATGTGCTATGGTGATAGCATCCTCTCTCTCAATCTTACCCTTTTCCTCAATGAGGTGTTCGAGCTCGCCAATGCGACTCATAAGGGCTCCCACATGTTTCTTGCTATCTCCTTGCAAGTTAGCCATAAAAGAGTCAAAAGCAACAAGCTCCTCCTTTATTTGGAGGCTAGCGGCATCATCAAGCT
Organism: Poa annua; assembly: GCA_026929855.1. Taxonomy (NCBI): domain Eukaryota; kingdom Viridiplantae; phylum Streptophyta; class Magnoliopsida; order Poales; family Poaceae; genus Poa; species Poa annua. The sequence continues at coordinate 64,245,869 of CM049434.1, forward strand.
CATTCATATCATTCAAGGAAGTGGAGGATGAAGGTACCTCGGATGCCTTGGCCATAAGGCATCTCACACTCTTGTTGGGGGAGTTCTCGTTGGGTGAGTCAAAGAGTGAGCTTGAAGATGAAGTCACCGTAGCTCTTGGCTTGGAAGTAGTAGCGTTAGGCGACGGGGATGGAGTTCTTGGTGTTGAGGAAGTAGCATGATGGGTCGAGGTAGTAGTTGAAGTAGTGGCAATAGCCGCCACTTCATTCGGAGTTTCTTCTTCTTCCGACTCATCTTCATCTTCGGTGGGATACTCCTCTTGAGTCATCAACACGATCCGAGGTGCCTTCTTCTTGAAGAAAGCCCTCTTATTCTTGACATAGGCCTTCTTGGGAGGCATCTTGGACTTGTCCTTGAGAATGAGTCTTCCACCATTCTCTTCCCTCTTTTCATATGGGCACTCGGCAACGAAGTGATACTTGTCTTGACAATTGTAGCATGTCCTAGCCTTGGAGATGTCCCTCTTTCCACCTTGTGGAGATCCAACAAGGGGATGCCGGTAGAATTGAGCTCTTGCCTTTGAAGGATTCTCCCAAAAGCCTTTTTCCGCAAGAGCAAGATGCTCATTGTAAGCGAGCTTGAGACCTTCATTGGATAACAAAGAGGAACTCTCAAAGTCATCTTCACTTCCACCTTCAACCGTTGCCTTCAATGCAAGGTTTACTCCCTTTTGCATCCCAATGGCTCTTGCCCTAGCATCTTCGGCATTCTTGGTAGCAACCTTGAAGGATGTCATCTCTTGCATGACTTGATTTGAGGTCATGAGGTCATAGTTGTGTCTTCCTTGCAAAGTCTTCAAGTCCGTGCCCTCAAAAGGCATGAGGGAGCTCACGTACTTCCTCTTGATCCAAGCATCATCAATATAGGTTGCACCGAGGTCACGAAAGCTTGTGGCAATAGAAACCAACCTCCGGTACATCTCTTCATGATCTTCACCATCCAACTTATAGAAACCTTCCGCCTCATTGCTTAAGGCATCGTAGCGATTTCTCTTCATGCTCTCATTTCCAACAAATAAGTCGGAGAGAGCGTCCCATGTCTCCTTGGCGGTGGAGAAGGGTTGGATGAGAGGCATGTCCTTGGCGCCCACGGCATGTTGAATCATGTTGAGGGCGGTGGTGTTGAGTTGAGCATCCACAACCTCTCTCCTTGTCAAGTTGTTCGGGTCATGTGGCTTGAATCCAACTTGAATGATTCTCCATAGTTCGATCGAAGAGCTGCACACATGGGATTTCATTAAGAATTGCCATTGTGAAAAGGAATGATCTTTAATTTTAGGGGGATCATTTCTAATAGTGATATGAGGATGAGGAATGGGAGGATCGGGAGAGTAATGATTGGGTGGTGGCACATTGCCATATTTGTTAGACTCTCCATCCTTAGAGGTGGAAGAGTCTTTAGCTTTAGAAGAGTTATCATTATCACCCTTTCCATCCATGCCCTTAGACATTTCGGGATCCGTACCACTCGATTCACTCGGAGGAGTTGGAGGAGATGAGGGCGATGCATTCTTTGGATTCCTTGAATTCATGAGTGCCTCAAGCATGTCATGAATCTTTTGGAATTGAGCTTCCATGGACGATGTCAACTTTGTTTCCAAAGCGTTGATATCGGCCATGGTAGCTCCTTTGGATTGCATCGCTGCCATCGCCTTTGCGGCCTCTTTGGTGTCAACTTCCTTTGTCATGGTATATCTCAAGCGGTAAAGCTTTTAAGAGATAACCTGGCTCTGATACCAATTTAACGGAAGTTGTCCACCTAGAGGGGGGGGGGGGGGGGTGAATAGGTGGTGACCAAATTTTATAACTTTTTCAGTTTTAAGCTTGCAAAAGTAAATTTACTATATGTGATACTAGATGAAGCAAGGTGCAAGACAAAGAAAACAAAGCAATAAAGATAAGCAAGTAACACAAGGAGGATAATGAAACGAGACAACCTAGGGAACAAGGAGACGGCGATTTATCCCGAGTTCCACCACATGGGTGTACGTCTCGTTGGAGGGGTGTGAGCCACCACAAAGGTTAGCTCAACGCCACAAAGGCCTCACCCTATTCTCCGATGAATTCGACCACCAAGGTCCGAATTCACTCTTCCACTAAGGACTCCTTTAAGGGCGGAGAAGGTCCCGTACAAATCCGTGAGGCACACACCCACAACTGAATTGGGGGCTCTCACCAAGACCACAACAGGTCAATTCCACAAAGGATCCTCAAAGGAGTAAGAAACAACAAGGTAGAATCTAGCTATCCACAAAGGAAACCCTAGATTCGTGTCCCCTCAAGATAGGGAGGGGGAAAGTGAAATTCCTTCGGTGGCGATGTAGATCGGGGTCTTCTCATTCGGATCTCCAAATATCATTGGGTTTCGTTGGCTAGATAGGGAGATCCATGGGAAATGAGCTCCAGCAGCAATGGGGTGTTTTGGATCTAAGAGAGCTAAAGTGCTGGAGGTAGGTGGAGGGGTATTTATACCCCTCCCCGAGATCTGACCGTTTGCAGCCGCCAGCTCGGAAATTTCCGGGTCAAGTTCGGAAATTTCCGGACTGAAGACCGGAAATTTCCGGACTGACACCCGGAAATTTCCGGGCTACAGAAATCTCCGCGAAGAGTTCAGCTTCTGACTTGGCGATGATCTTGATCGAGCAGCTCGGAAATTTCCGGACTCCCATCGGAAATTTCCGGGCACCTGAAATTTCCAACTGAAATTCCGACTGCGAGGTTCTGGGAGGCAGTACCGCTTGACAATCTGGACTTAGTGAAAAACCTTCGGTGACTCGGAAATCTCCGGACACTGTCCGGAAATTTCCGGACACCGGAAATTTCCTGATGCATTTCCGACTGATAAACTCTGAAAGCCAGTACTGCTTCAAACAAGGACTTGGTGAAGAATTCTTCAGTGACTCGGAAATTTCCGGGTGAAGCCCGAAAATTTCCGGGTACCTGAAATTTCCTGAAGGATTTCCGACTGAATAAAAAAGGGTCCAGTACTGAAATATGTTGAATGTGTTTGAACACATTATTATACCTGTTTTAGAACCTGCATAAAACATCGCAAACATTAAATCCACCTTTTGTGTTGTCACTCGTCACCAAAAAAACAGGAAGTGCAAAGAATGCACTTTCACATGGTGATGTGGAGCCCTCCGGTGATGATTCCCCTATCGGGCAGGGTGCCGGGAAGAGCTTCTGAACCCTCCCGAACTAGGGTTGACGACGGCGGCGGCTCCGTAATGTTTCGTGGAAAAGTGTTCGGGTATTAGGTCTTGTACTGTCGGGGGCTTTAAGTAGGCGAAAGGGCGAAGGCGGTGGAGGGCCGAGGCCCCGTCATCAGGTGCTGGCGCGGCCAGAAGTGGGGCCGCGCCGGCACCTCATCTGGGGGCCTCGTGGCCCCTCTCCGGTAGCTCTCCGGTGTTCTGGAACCTCCCGTGAAAAATAGGGACTTTGGTATTAATTTCATCCAATTCCGAGAATATTTCCTTAAGTGGTTTTCTGAAACCAAAAACAGCAGAAAACAGGGAACTGGCACTGTGGCATCTTGTTAATAGGTTAGTCCCAGAAAATGCATAAAATAATGCAAAGTGTATATAAAACATGTAGCAATTGGTATAATATAAGCATGGAACATAACAAATTATAGATACGTTTGAGACGTATCAAGCATCCCCAAGCTTAGTTCTACTCGTCCTCGAGTAGGTAAAACGATAACAAGAATAATTTCTGAAGTGACATGCTTTCACACAATCTTGATCATATAATAATGTAATGCATATAAACTGAGATCAAATGAATAAAAGCTGTAGTTTATATTGATATCAATTGAGTAATGAATAAACAAGTAGGAAGAACAAAGTAAAACTTTCAATGAATGAGTACTAGAGAACAATCAACCGTGCAAAGTAGATATTAAAAATGATTTAAGCTTCAAGAATAACAATATAATCATCTAATGAATCAAACACTCATGACAACTTTGTGAAAGGATCAAGTCAAGCAATAACAATATGCACGTAGAAGATCATCTCTCTATTTTTTCACTCAAAAACAAGCAAGTGTTCAGCGTTGGTTCCTGGCACCAGGATGTTGTGGCTAAAAGAATAATAAGGGGGGTTTGGAAGGCCAACGGAAGAAACTCTCACACAGCTGAAAGTGATCATTAGACAAGAGGAAGTCTTACAATCGAAGCAATGCAAGGAGTAGTGCTTGCCACACAACGGATGCACATAGAGCTATAAGTGTATGAAAGCTCTCCAATGGAACTAGTGAGGGTGCATCTAACTTGCTTGCTCATGAAGACCTAGAGCACTTTTGAGGAGGCTCATCATTGGAATATACAAGCCATGTTCTATAATGTGAAGTTCCCCGCATAGTTATGCAAGTAGAACATGAAAACTCTCTCATATGGAGTAAAGGTGCTAAACATGAGCACAAATGATGACTATGAATATTACAGGTGCTATAACATGAGCACAAGAGTAATGTTGCGCCCTTTTTATTCTTTCTTTCTTTTATTTTTTTTATTTTTTTATTTTTCTGTTTCTCTTTTCGATGGCCTCCATGGCTCTTTTCACTTTTATGGGCAAACATTCTAATATGACAACACACTTTTGATACAAGGACCTCATAAGATATAAAACATAATGTATGAAACGGTGCCTCTGCCAGTGTAGCAGGATATGCAATGATCTAGCGTAACATGGGTAAAACCACACATCAGCTATATAGAATCATGCAAAGCAATATATAAATGATAAATGACAACAAGTCATGTAATGTACGATGGAAGTTGCATGGCAATATATCTCGGAACAGCTATGGAAATGCTGTAGTAGGTAGGTATGGTGGATGTTTTGAGGAAGATATTTGTCTTATGTGTAGGAGAACATGATGAAGATCTCCCACAAGTTTTGGATGTATCCGCGAAGTATGCACCAACTCTCAATGTGAGAAAGGGCAATGCAAAGTACCGAAGAGGCTAGCAAATATGGTGGTGGAAGTGCCATGAAAACCGCAGCTTTAGAACTCACAAGCAAAAAGATTCCAACTAGAAATATGATCTTACAAGGCATAATGAAAATCACTCCATGAGGGACTGTGGCAAATGAACAAGTCACTGTTGGGACCCCGACCGTAGCGCATAACACAAAGTCATTACGGTTGTTTTTAACATTAGAAGTCATATATCATTATGCTATCAACTGGATATTTAGTGTGGCACAGCTTCAAGTTTTATAGACCAACCATTAATCATTCCACTTTACTAAACCATCATGTTTTACCATTAAACATAATAATATCTCAAAACAACATCAATGATTCAAGTGACACAATTTAATGATCTACAAGATTATGTATCATTTAGTTATACCATCTACTACACTTAACATTTTCTGTTCTTAACCAAACACCAATCAATTTATTTAAAACATAAACTCTCCAAGTATTTAGCAATGACATGTGAGAGTATAACATAAGAAAACTAACAGCTCTAACAAGAGATGCATGAAAAGTAAGAGCTGAAAGTATTACAGTAGCATAGAAGAATACTCAACAAGTATAAGTGAAGAATAGGAGTATTCAAATGAAAAAGCGGAGCGTGTCTCTCTCCCACACAAGAATGCTAGGATCCATTTTATTCAGAAAACAAAAATAACAAAAGAAAAAATAAAAACAAACAGACGCTCCAAGTAAAGCACATAAGATGTGGCAGAATTAAAATATAGTTTCACCAGAGATAACATGATAAGTTGTTGATGAAGAAGGGGATGCCTTGGGCATCCCCAAGGTTTGACGCTTGAGTCTTCTTGAAATATGCTTGGGTCACCCACGGGGGCATCCCCAAGCTTAGGCTCTTTCATCTTCTTGATCACATCATATCATCCTCTCTCTTAATCCTTGAAAACTTTCTCCACACCAAACTCAAAGTAAACTTCATTAGAGGATTAGTGCATAATCAACAATTCTCATATTCTATATGGAGACAATCATTATCATGGTACTGGACATTAGCTACAGCCACTGGAATTTTATGGAACAAAAAGATGCATTCAAAAACAGCAAAAGAACCAATGCAAAAAAATGGCAGAATCTGTCAAAAACAGAACAGTCTGTAAAGTCGAATTTTTTCGAGGCACTTAACTTGCTCAAATAAGAAAACCCAAAACTAATGAAAGTTGCGTACGTATATGAGGATCACGCTCAGAAAATATCAGGTCGTTCCAACGTTTCTGTAAAGAGTTATGAATTAAACGGTGAACAGCAGAAAAACTGTTCCTGCGCAGAGATCCAATTCTAGCATCAACTTTCTACTAGAGGCTTAACTTGGCACAACTATGCAATAAAATAAAGATACAAAGGAATTGCTACAGAGGTAGGCATGTTCCTTGACTCAAGAAAATAAAATAACAGGAATAAAAAGTGGGTTGTCTCCCATAAGCACTTTTCTTTAATGCCTTTCAACTAGGCACAGAAAGCATAACTCAAGTATTTCCAAGAGAAGAAGCATCAACATTATAGTTTGTACGAATAATAGAATCAAAAGGTAGCTTCATCTTCTTCCTAGGGAAGTGTTCCAACCTTATATTTCCTTCTTTCATATCAATAATAGCACCAACCGGGCGGAGGAAAGGTCTTCCCAAAACAATAGGACAAGAGGGGTTGCACTCAATATCCAAGACAATAAAATCAACGGGGACAAGGTTATTATTTACCATGACATGAACATCATTAACTCTCCCCAAAGGTTTCTTCAAAGCATTATCAGCAAGAAAAACATCCAAATAGGAATGTTCAAAAGGTGGCAAGTCAAACATATCATAAAGTTTCTTAGGCATAACAGAAATACTTGCACCAAGATCACACAAAGCATTGCAATCAAATTCATTCACTTTTATCTTAATGATGGGCTCCCAACCATCTTCTAACTTCTTAGGGATAGAAGCTTCAAGTTTTAATTTCGCTTCCCTAGCTTTAATGAGAGCATTTGTAATATGTGTAGTAAAAGCCATATTTAAAGTACTAGCATTAGGACTTGTAGCTAGCTTTTGAAAGAACTTAATAACTTCATAGATATTACAATTATCATAATCAAATTCATTATCATCAAAAGTAATGGGACAATTATCTCCTATGCTCTTAAAAATTTCAGCACTTTTATCAAGCATAGTTTTAGAAGTTTTAGGCAATTTTAAACATTTGGAAGTAGTAGAAGAAACATTGCCAACACCAATTATGTTACCATTAATAGTAGGAGGCTTACTATCATGTGAAGTAACATTATTTTCAGTAGTAGTAATGGTGCAAACTCTAACAATATCATCCTTTTTAGCTAGGTCCTCTCTTTCCCATCTAGCACGCAATTCAGCCATCATCCTAACATTTTCATCAATTCGAATTTGGATGGCATTAATTTTAGTAAGGGTCTTACTCTCATTAGTATCATTAGGCATGACTTTAGATTTTAAAAGATCAACATCAATAACAAGACTATCAACTTTAGAGGCAAGAATATCAATTTTCCCAAACTTTTCCTCAACAGTTTTATTAAAGGAAGTTTGTGTAGTGATAAAATCTTTTAACCTGGTTTCAAGTTCAGAGGAGGTATTCCTATTATTGCTATAAGAATTACCATAAGAATTACCATTATTAGGAGGATAGGGCTTATAGTTGTTATTACCATAATTGTTCCTATAGGCATTGTTGTTGAAATTATTATTTTTAATGAAGTTAACATCAACATGCTCTTCTTGTGCAACTAAAGAAGCTAAGGAAACATTATTAGGATCCATATGAGATTTACCATTCACAAGCATAGACATGATCATATCAATCTTTTCACTCAAAGAGGAGGTTTCTTCAACAGAATTTACCTTCTTACCTTGAGGAGTCCTTTCAGTATGCCACTCAGAATAATTAACCATCATATTGTCCAGAAGTTTTGTTGCAGCCCCCAAAGTGATGAACATAAAAGTACATCCAGCAGCCGAATCCAATAAATTTCTTGAATGAAAATTTAGTCCTGCATAGAAGGTTTGGATGATCATCCAAGCAGTCAGTCCATGGGTTGGGCAATTTTTAACCAGAGATTTCATTCTTTCCTAAGCTTGAGCAACATGTTCATTATCAAATTGCTTAAAGTTCATAATGCTACTCCTTAGGGAAATGATCTTAGCAGGAGGATAGTATTTTCCAATAAAAGCATCTTTGCTTTTAATCCAAGAATCAATACTATTCCTAGGCAATGAAAGTAATCATTCTTTAGCTCTTCCTCTCAAGGAGAAAGGAAATAATTTCAGTTTTATAATGTCCCCATCTATGTCCTTATATTTTTGCATTTCACAAAGTTCAACAAAATTATTTAGATGGGCAGCAGCATCATCAGAACTAACACCAGAAAATTGCTCTTTCATGACAAGATTTAACAAAGCAGGTTTAATTTCAAAGAATTCTGCTTTGGAAGCAGGTGGAGCAATAGGTGTGCATATAAAATCATTATTGTTGGTGCTAGTAAAGTCACACAACTTAGTATTCTCAGCAGTAGTCATTTTTAGCAAAATTTAAAAGCAAACCGAAATATAAATATTAATGCAAGTAAGTAATTTTTTTTGTGTTTTTGATAATAAGAAGCAAACAACATAATAACAAAGTAAATAAAATGCATGTAACTATTTTTTGTGTGTTTTTGATATTTAATAGCAAACTAAACAGGAAATAAAATTTAACTAAGCAAGACAAAAACAAAGTAAAGAGATTGGGAAGTGAGAGACTCCCCTTGCAGATGTGCTTCAGCTCCCCGGCAACGGCGACAGAAAATTTGCTTGATGCACACGGTGGTGTTGTTGAGAAAACCCCAAGAGGAAGGTATGATGAGTGCAGCAGCAAGTCTTCCCTCAGTTATGAAACCAAGGTTATCAATCCAGTAGGAGATGAAGAACACGTCTGAAGGTTGTCGGTGGCGGAATATGGCACGGCGCAACACCAGGGATTCCGGCACTGGCGTGGAACCTGCACACACACAATCAAGATACTTTGCCCCAACTTAACAGTGAGGTTGTCAATCTCACTGGCTTGCTGTAACAAAGGATTAAACGTATGTGTGGAAGATGATGTTTGCAGAGAATGAAAGAAAGCAGTTTGCAGTTGATTGTATTATCAGTTTAAAGAAAAGGACCGGGGTCCACAGTGAAGGGAATATGCCCTAGAGGCACTTAATAAAGATAGTTTATTAGTCATATTCCAATTGTTCATTATATGTTTTATACCATGCTATAACTGTATTAAGCGGAAACATTAATACACGTGTGGTAGATAAACAACCAGGTCCCTAGTTGCCTCTGCTGAGACTAGTTTCATTGCGCGATTGATGATCGAGGTTTCCCGATCATGAGACATGGCGTCTGTCGGCAATGGAGTCATATCGTTAGGTGGAACGATGTGATGGACTTACCCATAATTTGTAGGACGTAGTCATTACGCCTTTGACCGTGAGACCAACTCTTATTGTTATTCCTGGAAGATACTTTGATCGCACCAAACGTCATGTCTTATAAAGTGTGACAATAACGGTGATACTTTTGGGTATCGGAAAGGGGTAGTTGAGACGAGGGGTCAAGAGCGGGATTTGTCAGTCCGCATAGCCGGATAGATACTCTAGGGCCCACTCGGTGAGATTATGTCAAATGAGTTTGCAAACATGTGACTAGGTCACCAGCTGACATAATATCACAGACGAGTAGAAGATAGTGTTGTCGGTAACGAGATCATGCTAGGTATGGAGATATCTATGAATGAGTCTCGGACACGCTAAAGTATCGCTATGGCAAAAGGTTTAAGACTCGACGTCCAGGTTTGATAGATGAAAGTCATTCGTTATATCACAGGGGTTAATTCATGGTGTCCAGGCCTACGAGTTAATCATTGATCGGAGAGGAGTCTCGATCATGTCTGTTATTATATCGAACCGCTAGGGTAACACACTTAAGGGGTTTCGACAAGACAACCGGAAAGGAAAGAGATCACCGGGAACGTCCCGGGAATGGTCCGATGGAGATCGGGCAGCGACGAAATAGTTTTCGGAGCTAGAATAAATTATATATAATATGTTTGATATTAATTAGTGTAATTAATATTTAAATATGATTTTATATATTTATTTTCGAATTTATTTAGGCTGATTTTCCTAAATGGGCCTTCTGGTGGAAAGAAGGCCCATGTGGGGGAAAAACCCCTAGGGAATTCGGTGGGGGGGGGGATATTGGCCGGCCTAGGTGGGCCAAAAGAGGCCCACCAGGTGGCCGGCTGCTGTCTTGGCCGAACCAGGCAATGGGGGATAGTCCCACATTGCCTGGCTGGCAAGGTTGGCTCCCCCCGGGAGCCTTTATATAGAGGGGCACCCCTGGCCTTTTAATTCATCCAATTAATTCTCTTTCTCTCCTCGATAACGTGATTCCCTTTGTCGGAGTTGCGCCGAGTTGAGAGGGGATCTCTCCACCATAGCCCGCTGCCGCGCTGCTGGTGTTCCGGTCCAAGTCTTCCGCTGCTCGTCCTGGACTGGAGCTTCGGAGGCCGTCGTCTCCACCGTATGTGTGTAACACCCTGCGAGGTGCTGCGCTAGCGGTACTCGGAGGCCTACTTCCTCCACCCGACCTCGAGGTCATCTTCATCGTCTTCGTCGCGCCGAGTTCTTCGCGACCTAGAGGTCGGCTACGTCGTCTTCGTCGTCAACGCTTGTGCGGGAGCGTAATCCCCGCTTTTCGGTCTACAAGGGTATGTATTCCGATATCCGCCGTACTTCTATATCTGCATAGTATAGATCCTGGCTAGTTTAAGGATATCGTTCGTAGGAAAATTTTTGTTTTCTGCCTGTGATCCCCTTCAGTGGTATCAGAGCCGATCTATCGTAGATATAGCTGTACGCTGTTAGAACCCGTGTTCGGCACGGGGGCACCGTTCCTGTTATTTGCTACTCTCTAGCGTGCACTTGTGATTCCAGCGGCATCGAGTTGATGAAGCGGCCCGGACCGACTTTACGCGTACGCTTACGCGAGACTGGTTCCACTACTGACATACGGCTTGTACCGTATCTGTGGCTGGCGGGTGTCTGTCTCTCTCTCTTTAGTTGGTCTTGCATTTTCAATGGAGGGCCCGAAAGGGATGCTTAAACATGCAATTATTGGATCGTTGTTGTGGTCATAAGTTCGTCGGTAAGAAGCGGTTCTTTTTACGACAGCCCCAAGCCACGTAAAATATGCAAAAGATAAAGTAGAAGCGTCTAACTTTATTTTGCAGGGGCAATGTGATATGGTCAAGGTAGGTTTCTTAAATTGTTTATGAACTGCGGGCGCCAAGAAGACCATGGCGCAATGGACTATATCACATCGCATTACATTTGATGTTTTGTGTGCATCTTATATTGTGTGATTATATATATTAGAATATATTAGTTACACGGCGGTAGAAATATAAGATGATCCCTTCAAAAATACCACTAGTGTTCTTCCTCCAACGAGCACCACCAAGAAAGTTCTACGTTATGAGGCAGGCCGTGACGATCGGGTGTCAGACATATCGTCGTTCGCATACGGTGGGTGTAAGCCATGTTGCACAAGCGTTACGTGGAGGTTATTGTGGCGAGCCTAGCATATGCAGATATGGCCTCGGAACACGGAGGCCGAAAGGTCGAGCATGAGTCACAGAGTTGTTGTGATTGACAATTGTCTACCCTTGAAGTTGTGCTGCCGGCTCTGACGATGAGGGGTTGCGCAATGGATGGGGGTCGTGTAATCGCTTAAACGACCAGGAGGGATGTTCGTTTGAGTGGGAGTTCGGATAGTTATTTTCTAAAATACTAGAACTCAAAATATAATGAACAAAGTCTGTTTTGCAAACCTTTGTAGATATTAACCATTGTAATAGCATCTTTTAAAATTAGGCGCATTCCTGCGATTGAGAAACTTAAAAGGTTGGGTCCAAACTTCATAGTTTTATACTTTAGCTTGAGGATACTCCTTGTTTAAACCGTTAGCTCTTTGTGATACAATACCCGTTAGGAGATAAGCCCGGAGATTCCGCTTACAAAAGATAATATGGATTATCAGGTTTTGTGCGGATGATATCATCATAGTCCAGTGTATGCTATGATCTCTGCCATAGAAAACCAACGGTGGGTACGAGTTATTAGATCGCGAACATATGAGATGGTCGCTAAACTCGGGGTACCCCTAAAGTTGGGTTGATGAAGTTTATCAGTACGTTGACTGATTGTCTTCTCAACCAAGATGGAAGAGAATACACACATTGAAGGAGCACGTGGCAGTCATACTTGATGACATATGGTCATACTTGATGAACATTGAGATGCCTCGCTCAGCTCGATCACTGGATGACAGACGACGTTGCCAGGTGCAAATGCTTTGTCATAGACTATGTCATGCAAAGGGGAATCGTTCACCTTTATGGTTCTTGATTACGTTGGAAGTATCAAGAAGATGAAACAGATCGCCGGGAAGTCATCAATGATGATGGTGTATATATGATATACATGTTATGAATGTTTTAGCTAAGCAAGTACTCGCAGTAGTGACTAAGTTTTGATACTAGTCATGTTTTATGAAAACCAGGTTTACTGCTTGAGTGGCTTGAAAGGATGAGGCGACATTGCGTGTTGATAATGGCAGACAAATTGTTGTGATGGCCATAGACACTCTCCCTCTAGATCTACCATTTGAATAAATTCTTTATGATCGCCTGTTAGTATGATCGTTATAAGTGTGTCTCCTCTAGCGAGACAATTGTTCATATATATTAGTGACAAATTCGTTGTCCTATATTTATGAAGTAATGATCATATGCCGATTTGAATTTAGATGGTAGAAGCTCCCACATTCATAATATTAATGCCAAAGGAAATAAACTTAATAGAGACACCACATTCGTGTGGCACTACCGTTTAATTCATGTCAATGTTATAGTCAATGAATTAGCTCCATACCGGATGGATCTACAAGTCTTTAGATTTGATCTTTTGACACTTGCAAAATAACTAAGACACCGTTTTCGGAAAACGGGCATATAACTTATTGATAGTCATGCATATAGATGTATGTGGTTCAATGAAGTAATTGACGGGTAGTGGAGACCTTTATTTCGTGAACTTCGCTGAACGTTTTGAGTATGACTTGTTGAGAATCATGCATATGGGTGTATGTGAATCAATGAAGTACTTTAACGTAAAGTGGAAGTGTTTATTTCATAGACTTCATGAATATTCCGAGTAGATATATGAATATCCACTCAGGGAATGTTAGTCTGGAAATTTTGATTCGATCAAACAAGTTCAGAATGAAGTAGGAAATAAATTTAACAAGAAAATCTAATTCCTGCGATACAGATCGAGGAAATAAAGATTTGAGTTATAATGTTGGCACGTCATTGGAAGACTTGTGAGAAGAGTTCCACAAATTACGTCGCATGGAACACCATAGTGTTATGGTATGTTAGGACGTCGTAATCGCACCCTATCGGATAGTGTGTGGTAAATAAATCTCTTACCGAATTATTGTGATCATTAGAGTCGTATGGTAGAAACGTAACACTCACGTTAGATAATAGGGAAACCATTTAAATCCATGGAGACAATACCATATTAGTGATGGCATGGCTTTTAGCCTAGATTGTCGTTTCAGCAATTTAGTGTTTTGATGTGATCAAACCTAAAATGGATTAATCTTTGTAGTGTACCGTACCTAAAGAGTTAGTTGGGTACATGTCTCACGACATAGGCAAAATCGTTGCCGGGATATACCTTGCGAAAGAAATAGTTTCTTGTCCAAGGGTATAAGTGAGAAAGAAAGTAGAGCAAGACAAAGTTGATGAACTTTCTCTCCAGACATCAGAGTGGCGCAACTGAAAGTGTTTTCGGTGTCATGCTCCACAGCTTGAAAGAAGCTGATGATACAAGATCATGATGCTCTGAGCTCATACTAAGAACGTAGGTATACGAGGTTGTGTTCCACACTGTGTGTTACGACAATCTTGTTATGAAGGTCATATTAATGGAATATGACAGACCTACGAACTACGAAGAAGAGATGGTAGACCTAAGTCCGAGAAATGGCTATGAGTCATATATGATCCGAAATAAAATCCATATACGATTACCAGGTATTGACTTGGGAGATCTTCTTGATGGCATCTAGGATGTTAACAGAATATGGAATTTTATGAGAGAATAGACACTGATAAGGATCGATTTGTCGTGAAATAGTTCCGACAGATTCAAAAGTTGACCACAATGAGATTTTGTCTCAAGTGGCGAAGCCTAAATCTATTCTGGGTCGTTTAGCAATTACTATAATTTCGAATGAGAAATTGATAGAAGGATAAGGAAACCATGTTTCTTAATAGTGTCATTAAGAAAGAGTTGTAATCAGTACAATAATGGTTTGATGATCCTAAGGATGCTAAACATGTATGCAAACTTCAGTTGTCCATTCATGGGCTGAAGCAAGCATATCGGAGCTGGAATCTTCACTTTGATGATGTGATCAAAGGATTTTGGAGTTGTCCAAAATAGTTGAAGAGACTTGCATTTGCAAAGAAGTGAGTGGGAGCAAAGTAGCTTTTCTTGATCTTATATGCGGAAGGCATATTTGAGTGGGAGCTAAGTAGCTTTCCTTGATCTTATATGCGGAAGGCATATTTGAGTGGGAGCTAGGTGTCATTTGTGATTTTGTATGTAACGACATATTGAATGACACAGATCCTCTAGTAGAGTGTAAAGGATTATTTAAGTGATTAAATTTTCTATGAAATGAAGTTAGGAGTATTAGGCATCCGATTTATAATTGTATAGATCCTAAGGGGCTTAATAACATTAGGTCGGAATATTTCCTAAGTTAAGATTCTGAAGTGTTTCAGAATAGAACAAGCGAAGAAAATGGTTCTTGCTTGTATGACTAGGTGAAATATTAAGTTTATCTTGGCATTTTCAGTGATAGCAAATGATGTTCGACATTCTCTATGTATCAGACATAGATGCTATCAGATTGAAAGCTCGACTTAGTGTGACCCAAGTTCTTGGTTGAAGAACGGGTTCTAGAGTGATCCTTGTGTGGATCAATGAACAAACGTTAAGTATATTTTTCAGTGTCTGTGAGAACTGAAGATATGTTTTCTGGTAAAGGGAAAGAGTGAAAGACAACTTGCCGTAAAGAGGTTACGATGATGCAAGTTATTACACTGGCCCATACAACTAGAAATCTCATATAGGAGATGTCCTTTATTTTGAAGAAAGACATGGTTAGTTTGCGAAGTCGCATATGAATGCACTGTCGCATAATCTACATAGGTATAGAAATATATGCCAACTTCAGAAGTTGCAAGTGTGATTGGACTGAGCAGTTTTCCGAGCGTATGTGGTCCCCTTAATAGATCTCTTAGACTTTTAAGGCCCATGCTACGCGAATGTTCGAGTCTCACTCCATCCACTAGGATATATTTCACCGTCATCGTAAGATACGGGATGATGTCAATCTAGATGACATAGAAGTGTTGCAAAGCACATATAGGTCTCAATGTGTGAGATCTGTTGACTGTATTCCTCTTCCACGAGACAAGCATGCACCAAGATGCTATGGGTGTTGAGCTTTTACCAAGTTGTAAACTAGATTAAGTGTTACTCTAGTGCAAGTGGGAGACTGAAGGGAATATGCCCTAGAGGCACTTAATAAAGATAGTTTATTAGTCATATTCCAATTGTTCATTATATGTTTTATACCATGCTATAACTGTATTAAGCGGAAACATTAATACACGTGTGGTAGATAAACAACCAGGTCCCTAGTTGCCTCTGCTGAGACTAGTTTCATTGCGCGATTGATGATCGAGGTTTCCCGATCATGAGACATGGCGTCTGTCGGCAATGGAGTCATATCGTTAGGTGGAACGATGTGATGGACTTACCCATAATTTGTAGGACGTAGTCATTACGCCTTTGACCGTGAGACCAACTCTTATTGTTATTCCTGGAAGATACTTTGATCGCACCAAACGTCATGTCTTATAAAGTGTGACAATAACGGTGATACTTTTGGGTATCGGAAAGGGGTAGTTGAGACGAGGGGTCAAGAGCGGGATTTGTCAGTCCGCATAGCCGGATAGATACTCTAGGGCCCACTCGGTGAGATTATGTCAAATGAGTTTGCAAACATGTGACTAGGTCACCAGCTGACATAATATCACAGACGAGTAGAAGATAGTGTTGTCGGTAACGAGATCATGCTAGGTATGGAGATATCTATGAATGAGTCTCGGACACGCTAAAGTATCGCTATGGCAAAAGGTTTAAGACTCGACGTCCAGGTTTGATAGATGAAAGTCATTCGTTATATCACAGGGGTTAATTCATGGGGTCCAGGCCTACGAGTTAATCATTGATCGGAGAGGAGTCTCGATCATGTCTGTTATTATATCGAACCGCTAGGGTAACACACTTAAGGGGTTTCGACAAGACAACCGGAAAGGAAAGAGATCACCGGGAACGTCCCGGGAATGGTCCGATGGAGATCGGGCAGCGACGAAATAGTTTTCGGAGCTAGAATAAATTATATATAATATGTTTGATATTAATTAGTGTAATTAATATTTAAATATGATTTTATATATTTATTTTCGAATTTATTTAGGCTGATTTTCCTAAATGGGCCTTCTGGTGGAAAGAAGGCCCATGTGGGGGAAAAACCCCTAGGGAATTCGGTGGGGGGGATATTGGCCGGCCTAGGTGGGCCAAAAGAGGCCCACCAGGTGGCCGGCTGCTGTCTTGGCCGAACCAGGCAATGGGGGATAGTCCCACATTGCCTGGCTGGCAAGGTTGGCTCCCCCCGGGAGCCTTTATATAGAGGGGCACCCCTGGCCTTTTAATTCATCCAATTAATTCTCTTTCTCTCCTCGATAACGTGATTCACTTTGTCGGAGTTGCGCCGAGTTGAGAGGGGATCTCTCCACCATAGCCCGCTGCCGCGCTGCTGGTGTTCCGGTCCAAGTCTTCCGCTGCTCGTCCTGGACTGGAGCTTCGGAGGCCGTCGTCTCCACCGTATGTGTGTAACACCCTGCGAGGTGCTGCGCTAGCGGTACTCGGAGGCCTACTTCCTCCACCCGACCTCGAGGTCATCTTCATCGTCTTCGTCGCGCCGAGTTCTTCGCGACCTAGAGGTCGACTACGTCGTCTTCGTCGTCAACGCTTGTGCGGGAGCGTAATCCCCGCTTTTCGGTCTACAAGGGTATGTATTCCAATATCCGCCGTACTTCTATATCTGCATAGTATAGATCCTGGCTAGTTTAAGGATATCGTTCGTAGGATTTTTTTTTGTTTTCTGCCTGCGATCCCCTTCACACAGTTCACTAGTGGTGTCTCTCCATGAATAATAATAATAGCATACATATGGGTAAACAAATTACAGCTGAGCAATTGACAGAATAAAGAGCTGCATAATGATGCATATACTAATGTCATGATGTCTAGTGTGAGATTCATTTGGGCATTACAACAATATACATAGACCGTTCCAACCGCATCTATGACTAATAATCCACCTTCCGGTTAGCGTCCGCAACCCTTTTAGTATTAAGTTGCAAGCAACAGATTATTGCATTAGGCGAAGTGTGTAATGCAAGTAATACAATTATCCTTAGACAAATTACTACTGTTTTATCCCTAGTAGCAACAGTACATCTACGATCTTAGAGCTTGATGTCACTACCCCAGATTAAATAGAGACATGAACCCACTATCGAGCATAAATACTCCCTCTTGGAGTGACAAGCATCTACTTGGCCAGAGCATCTACTAGCAACGGAGAGCATGCAAGATCATAAACAACACACAACATGATATATTATGAAGCAAATGACATAGTATTCCATATCCATCGGATCCCAGCAAACACAACATGTAGCATTACATAAAGATGATCTTGATCATGATAGGCAGCTCACAAGATCTAAACATGATGGCACAATAGGAGAACACAACCATCTAGCTACTGCTATGGACCCGTAGTCCAAGGATGAACTACTCACGCATCAGTCCAGAGGCGGGCATGGTGATGTAGAGCCCTCCGGTGATGATTCCCCTCTCCGGCAGGGTGCCGGGAAGAGCTTCTGAACCCTCCGGAACTAGGGTTGACGACGGCGGCGGCTCCGTAATGTTTCGTGGAAAAGTGTTCGGGGCTTAGGTCTTGTATTGTCGGGGGCTTTAAGTAGGCAAAAGGGCGAAGGCGGTGGAGGGCCAAGGCCCCGTCATCAGGTGCTGGCGCGGCCAGAAGTGGGGCCGCGCCGACACCTCATCTAGGGGCCTCGTGGCCCCTCTCCGTTAGCTCTCCGGTGTTCTGGAACCTCCCGTGAAAAATAGGGACTTTGTTATTAATTTCGTCCAATTCCGAGAATATTTCCTTAAGTGGTTTTCTGAAACCAAAAACAGCAGAAAACAGGGAAATGGCACTGTGGCATCTTGTTAATAGGTTAGTCCCAGAAAATGCATAAAACAATGCAAAGTGTATATAAAACATGTAGCACATGGTATAATATAAGCATGGAACATAAGAAATTATAGATACGTTTGACACGTATCATGTACCCCGCGAGACTTGTACGACTTCAAGTAGCTTCCGGGCGAGACTCTCCGCAAGTACATCCAGCGCTTCACCCACAAGATGAACACCATCCCGTGCATCAAGGACGAGGTGGTGATCCAGTCCTTCAGCGCCAACGTCCGCAACCCCCGGATGAAAGAGAAGCTACGAATCCACCGCGTGGAGACTACCCGCAAGCTCTGGGAGCTAGCCGACCGCTGCGCGCGAGCGAAAGAAGGCGTGAGGGAAAGCGAAGTTGAAGACAAGGCCGCAGCAGCCAAGAACAAGAAGCGAGACGCTGGAGCCGACAAGTGTGTCTTCGTCACCGAGCCGCTCGCGAAGAGGGTCAAGCCCCCTGAAGCCGAAGGGGAAGAAGAAGAGCCATGGAGTCACATACAACCCGAAGGCAACCATCCGCTCAAGGATTGTCGCGCTCTCCGAGGCTTCGTACTACAAGAGCAGCGCCAGACTGACGGGATAGGTCCCGGCGGCTGCTTCAAGTGCGGGCTCGACGGACACAGAGCTCGCGAGTGCCCTACAGGTCGCCAAGGCGGAGGCGCCCGCGGCTGGCCTCGCGGCGGTGGCCGCGGAAGCCGTGGAGGAGGCCGCGGCGGACAAGGCGGGCACGAACAGCAAAACCAGGCGGCTGCCCAAGGCAACAACGGAGATGCCCCTGCCGTACCGGGTAACGGTGGGCAGTTCCAAGAGGTTGCCGGGGTCGTCGGTTGCATCCATGGAGGCTCCTCTCTGCCTTCATCCAACAGTGCTGGCAAGAAGCTGGTGCGGGAACTCAACGCGGTGGTCTCAGCACCGTCAAGACCCCTGGACTGGTCCCACCAGGTCATCACCTTTAACCCGGAGGATCATCCTTCCAACACTGCCGGGGTCGAAACACTGCCTATGATCGTGTCCCCGGTCATCCACAACTTCAAGGTCACCAAGATGCTGGTAGACGGAGGCTCCAGCCTCAACCTACTGTAAGGGCCCCTTATACTACCAGTCCGAGATGTCCACGTTATGTAAACAGATCACGATCCCAATGATCAGTGCATCGCGATCACATAACCAACATGGTATACAAAGTTACATCATTCAAATCGAATAATACAAGACTTACATAAATAGGTGGTCACATGACCAAGCCTACAATCATCGTCACACAGGACGGGATTAACTACGATATAGCGGAAGCTTGCGGCTAGCGTCGGCCCTCGTCACAACCAGACGCCTTCCCACAGAGCAGTTGACCGGTGACACTCGGTTGGCGTAGTCGTCGGCGTACTCCTCGTCCTCGTCGTACATCTCCTCGTTGTAATCTGGACGTTTGAATATGCAGGGACACAGCCATATGAGTACATTTACGTACTCGCAAAACCACCTCTAGGCTTAAGTTTTCATGGTAATGCAATAAAAGAATTTTCGAAAACTGGGATAGCTGCTATTTACAACTATAGGGTTTAGTTTTTTCGCAAAGATGCTTTCAATATAGAGATTACGACATCTCTGTATCTTTGTTGAAGAAAACACTTAGAAATAGAAATCTCTCTTGTAGAAATAGCATGTACTATTTCCACGTTTTGAAAACTCTTTTGTAAAACTTTTCAAAAGTACTAGGATGGGGATACCCCTTTTTCTCTCCTTGAGATCGGACTGATTGTCTCCCCGAGACCAACCATCCTCCTTCAGCTCCTGTACCTCCCAGGTACCTCCCTGTTTCACCAAAACACTTTTCTTGAAAAACAACTTCTTTCCCCAGGCGCCCAGTGTGGCCTTTGCAACCGTCCATGACCGCGGACACGGCTATTCGAATAGATGTACACTCTGCAGAGGTTGTGCACTTTACCCACACCAAACGGTCATTCCGCCGTGTCTGCCACGGCCCGTCATACGACCATATGCGGGGGTCCGGATAACACGATCAAAGCTTTCCACTATGTCCACCCTAGTATCGGGGTCTCCCGGTGGGTTTGTTCTCCCCGGCACCGTGTGCTCCACTAGACCCCTGGTCTCTCTTAGGACGCCACACCGCCACGTCAGGAGACCCGCCGTAATCGTCCCGGCGCGAGTCCCGCATGTGTATTGCCTCGTCCAGACGACAACCCGGCTTCAAGGGACCAGCCCCTATAGAAAGTATGAGAGCCCCAATACTAAGACAGACAAGCTTCCGGCTAAGCCCTACCCATGTCAGGTAATGTGGTTGCACGGGTTAATTGTTCGGGCGGCAGCAGGGACTTCGAAATTAAACCTCCATCTCCGACTGCTCCCAGCAGCTCGGGTTTTCACAAACATCTCCGAATGCTCCCAGCAACTCGGGTTTTATAAAACACTTGCTCGCCGATTGCTCTCAGCAACTCGGGTTTTATAAAACACTTGCTCGCCGATTGCTCCCAGCGACTCGGGTTTTTCTTCCGAAAACCTTTTTATCAAAACTAGGTTCCCCTCCTAAGAGTTTGAGGTGAGAATATAAGGATATACTACTAGATAAAATATGATTTTCTTTATAGCACCTTCAACAACAAGGCGCATAAAGTGAATACCTATTTTCATAATACCTATTATAATCTAGTAGATAACTTTGGCCAAACAATATTTTGTAAAATAGTTTTCGGGTGGCAAGGTACCACAAAAGAAGTAAAACATGCATTATTTTATTTTGAAAACAAAACATGCTTTGCAAATAGTGGGATTCATAGTGGTGAGGTGGCTTGCCTGGCTCAGCAATATGTCCATGGTCTTGATCTTGATGTTCCTCAGGTTCACTCCTCACTTCCAGTTCCTTCCCGATCGTATCTAACGTCGCAAACAGGAAAAAGAACAACACTCAATATACAAGACAATACCACAAGGACATACAACAGCAAGCAGATCATCCTACGCTAGGTGCGTGTTGACAACAATCTGAAGTAAAGTAAACATACTACAACCATTTTAATCTACGAACAGCTACTGGGTACTATCTAAGGCAACCAAGCACTCATGACACACTTGATTTGTACAAACATGATGGCCCTAGTTTCACTGACAGTGTTCCAAACAGGAATGCCCAAAAAGTACACACAACTAGTAATTGGCTAATATTCCGATGAGGGTGTACCCCAAGGTTAAGGGAGCAAGTCTCCTCTTATAGCGGAAATACTTCAGGCGAAAGTTATAACTGGCTTGGAAATACTCGAGACAAAAGTATAATCGTAGGCTAGGAGATACTTCAAATAAAAGTTATATTAACACACAAGCAAGCATTAATATTCACATTAGCACACTCTCATGCAAACCTATTGCCCACCCTAGAACAAATATTAGTAAGTAATTAATTAAACAACAAAGGCTAGCACTACTAATCACACCAGCCCCAGATTAGGAGTTTAAAAGAATGCAATTTGCTCATTTCAAAAATCACCACAAGAGAGACTAACTCAAGCCTGAAACTAGCACAAAGGTACTGGTTGTTTCTTAGTCGAAACTAACAACGCAAACATATAGTCCACATATTCAAACGGTAACCCATAACAAATACCTATAGCTAAGACAAACAATAGAGATTAAATATAACACAAGTATAAACAATCAATTGACTTAAGTGGCATCAAAACAATCCACCACATCTTTGTACAAACAGATTCTAAAACATGTGTAATTCTTTGGGCAGGGTGAATTAAATCTAGCACATAGAATGCAAAACAACATACCCCACAATTTCTAAACAACAAGATATTCTTAAAAAAAAAGAGAAAGTCTACAAGCAACAACATAACACAAACAAATGCTTGTCTCCTCTTTCATATTTGAGCTACTGGTTTCATAACACATTTAGCCCTGCTAAGGGTCTTCCATGATGCCTCAAGGTTATATTTGAATTATTATTATTTCTGTGAAGTTTAAATTATACAAATCATTTTTTTGTAAAAACCTTTTTGTCAAATACAAAGGATACAGTACAACACACCATTCATAATAGTGGGGTAACATTACAAGGTGTTTGAAATAGCTTGGTTGAATAACTAATCAAAAAACAGAAAAATTAAATAGATTATTCTAGTGCATAAATCTTCTGTTTTGGCATATAATCCACTACTCCAGAAATATAGCCCCTAAAAATAAACCCTTTGTCCACAGTAAACCTAGTAACCATATAAAGCTATGAAAATTGGATTTGCATCAAAACCTATTTTTAATAGAGAATTAAAAATCACCAAAATGCTACTGGTGTCAATCTTAAACTTTATATATCTGTAGTTCCACAAATCTTCTGCATGCATGGCTTATATATCTAGGTAGGTATTATAAGTAGCTTTCCATAGAACTAAAGTTTGCAAGTTTTGGATCTACAAAAGTCAAGTTATTAAATAAATGGTGAAACAGATAATTTTTACAAGATCTAACCTAGCACACACATAGTACTATATTTTTGAAAACGGCCAAAGCCACATGGTTAAGAAAACACATAGCTACTCAACAAAATTTGAATCGCACCATTTGGATGAACAGATCTACCAGAAATGAATAAAAGCTATGCTAGTTATTCTCTGGAAATTAAACAGAGAAATAGATCTATGAAAAAAAAGGAAAATGGATCAAATCCGCAGCCGGGCCGAGCTCACGGTGCTGGGCCGGCCCGCCGGCGCTGCTCGCGCGGCGAAGGGGCACGCGGCTGTCGGATCCGGGGTGGAGGGCTAGGATTAGACGGGAAAGGTTTCAAAAGGGGCCGTTGATTCACAATCCGACGGTCCCCGTCCTTCTTCTTCCTCCCGACACGGAACTCGCGAGCGGGAACCCTGGAGAAGACGAGGCCGAGGGCTAGCTCACCTAGAGGTACCGCAGGACGAAGAGGAGCGAAGAAGGAGGGTGCGGAGGGTCGAGGCAGCCGAGGGG
Organism: Poa annua; assembly: GCA_026929855.1. Lineage (NCBI taxonomy): Eukaryota > Viridiplantae > Streptophyta > Magnoliopsida > Poales > Poaceae > Poa > Poa annua. The sequence goes on from CM049434.1 coordinate 64,269,399, forward strand.
AGGTCGCGGGAGGTCGAGTCACGCGCCCGCGCGCCATGGAACGGAGGCGAGGCCGACGGCGTTCACGTCGGGCACGGCGAGGCCGCAGAGGCTCCGGTGTACCTGTATGCAAGATACGATGTCTAAGGGGTAGCCTGAGGAGAGGGGAGCGAGCTAGAGAAAAGAGAGAGAGAGCAGAGGGGGACGGAGGCCAAGGCGTTCATGCTCGAAGGAGCTCGGGACCGAGTGGAGGTTCACGGCCGTTCCTGGCCGTGCTAGAGCAATATCTCGCTCGAGAGCGCACAAAATGGTGGAGGAGGTTGGTGGGAGGTGGAATGGCAAGGAGGGAGGGGTCGGGGGAGTCTCGGTGCCAGTAATGGAGAGGGGGGGGGGGGGGGGAGTTGAGGGAGTCACGGGCACGGGCAATGCGAGGGAGAGAGAGGGCTCGGGAGCGGGATTGGCCGAAGGAGGCGGTGGGGGAGCGTCTGCCCGTGCTGCAGATGGATTTGGAAGCTAGCTAATGGCTCTGACCGGCGGAGGGGAGTGGAGGGATGGGGAGGTGTTTTCCTGTCTGCGAGGTGTTTGCTGAATTGTCACAATGAGGACACACAGAGAGAAAAGGGCTAGGAGCCCTAGGGTTCTGTCCACTAGGGTCCAGGGAGGGTGTGGGGATCCAATGCTGGTCTAAGACCATAGTATGAGGAGAGGGGGTGTTGGTTTTAGATATTGATGGTATTGGGGCTGATTGAGCTAGTTAACTTTGCAAACATGGATTAGTCAATTCTTTGACTTAAAAATAACAAAACAGGTTGGGTTGGCTAGAGGGCAAATAGGTTTAACACTTTGTTTAAAACCTTGGGTCAAAGGGGTTTAATAACAGCTAGATACAAAAATGTCAAATTGCTATTCTTTAACACAACATATGGCCATCTTATAATTAAGCACTCAAAATAAGCAAGAATTAGTGATCAAATAATTTTGTAAATTGTAAATAAGGCTATATATGGAAAATAGAGGTGATGTGGGTGATACTAGAGGTTTTGTATTTCGAAGATTAATAAAATAAACCCTAATTGACATGCTCTAGAAATGCTAAAAGTTAACAGGAGTGAAGATATATTTTATATCTATATTAAAATAGAAATTTTGTAAATATCAACTCAAAACAATTCTACAAGAGGTAACACATTTCACTCAAGCAAGACAAGCAAAACAAACAGTTGGATACCAAATCAAATCATGTGCATTAAAGGTTGCTACAAGCAATCACCACATGAATACTCATAAAATAACACACTCAAGTCAAGCAATTTAAGCACATATCAAATAGGTCAAACATATCTTCAATTAGATAAACAACCACACTTTGAGATAAAACCAATATATCTTGTGAGGTGGTGATCAACACAATAGTGACAAGATTTTGAAGGAAGAAGATTAAACCACTTCCTAGTAAAAGTTTCCAAAGAGATATTATTAGGAGTTTTTGAAATAAAAGTTGTTAAGACTAGCAACACATTAAACTCAAAATATATTAGGACTTACTATATGGTCCTTTATAGTTTTGCAAACATATAACTTTTGGAAATACTTTTATGTTCTCAAATGATGGGTCGTTGGGTAGTTGCTAAAATCAAAACATCATGGTAGATAGAGTTTGTTAAGAAGAAGATAGGAGAAGATATATGGACTGTTTTATTTATCATAGCATTTAACTCAGAAGTCATATTACAACTAGGAAGAGTTTCCAAGGTTGATAATTAGAGATGTCACCAACACAAACACAAACCATAACATGGCAAACAGAGCAAACAAGAGCAACACACATCCATTAAAAAGACACTTCAAAAAGTTTTTGACGGCCCTAAATTTTGGGTCTTTTATAATTAAGTTTTTCTTGCTTCCAAAATTTGGGGCGTTACAGACCTTCCCCCCTTAAAAGAATCTCGTCCCGAGATTCCTAAGTGGGTACTAAGAGAGTGCAAGGTTAAGGGGTTTTGATGCTCCTTCATCTTCCGGGGTTGTTGCTTCTCGATTGAGAATTCCTTGTCGATGCGGCGTCTGATTTCTTCTGGAAGACTTGGGTCCTTGCTGAAGAGGTTGACATGTTGGTCGATGCTGATGTAGGTTTCTTGTTGGGTTGACTTCAAATGCTCCAGGATTGGGGTGCAAGAACAAATTTGTCCAAACTCCCTAAGAACGTTAGCATACGCTTCCCCCCTTAAAAAGGGCATAGAAGGGTTAAAGTTAGTGGTACAAGTTATTGCCGACTTCACGGTGTTGGGGGTCTTAGGTATCGTGACGCTCTTCATCTTGGTCGTAGCTCCTTGGTGCTTGGGGTGGATGCAGACACTTGTACTGATGTCGCCGTCTTGAGGGGTTAGCATATACACACAAGTCAACAGTTTTCAAACCTCATATGGTTGTCAGGTCTGTAGACTTGACTCTCTCTAGTTTTTTTTTCCTGCTAAGTCAAATGGTGTTATAAGTCGCTAATAGTGTCAGACTAGCTTGGGTTAATTCCTTCAACTACATCAGTCTTCGCGCTTTTCATTGTCCTTGGCGTCTTGCTAGATATCATGACTTCACGATGACTTCTAACCACCTTCGTTTCAGCAGACGAAGAGAGTTGATGAAGACTTCCCTGGTTCTTGGGCTTCATGATGCTTCGCAAAGTCTTCGGAGGTCGGTAGGATCTAAGTTAGCCCAAAAGATGAGTACTTCTTTCTGTATAACTCTAGTCGGGGTCAGATGAGTTAATAAGGTTGGCGCATAGAAGGCACTGATGACACTAGCTTCGTGGTACGCCTTCAGGTAAACGATCTTCAGTGCTGGTTGTCTTGGTTGTTGCTGACGTCGACCTCCTTTGCACGTCCTGACTTGAGGGCTTCACAAAATCTTCAGAAAGTAGTGGCTCTTGCCGATCTTTGAGTCCTTCGTGTTGCCATCTGTAACTGAGACTTCTGTTGGCACTTCTTCTCTGGGTTTGGTTTGTAGTTCTTGAGTAGGTTAGTTGATTAGCAACACGACAAACTAGTGTTAGATGCTACTCTATAGTTAGATATGTTAAAACGGTGACAGTATAGTTGTAATTTGAAAAGTTAATTAAACTAGGCAAGGCTCGTCACATCCCGGGGATGGGCTTTCTCCGGATGGTCTTCTGTATCAAGTGCAGTTAACAACTCTCACGTGTAAAATTTAGATTAGAGGGAAAACATTTTAGAAAGGTTTCCAAGACAGGTTTACAAGTGCATAAGGGTGCAGCTACGGCTAACAGGCCAGAAAGATTTTTTTGCATAGAGGCAAAAGGAGGTTTAAATAAAAGGGAAGTATGTGCCTAAGTTTGCCGAGAAGACGTGCTTGTGAAACTTACCAGGAAAACAACACTCAACACAAGCACACAAACAAGACTCACACAAGCAAAAAGCATACCAGCAAAACAGCACACAAACAACGAGCACACAAGGCACCTACAGTACCAAAAAGAACACTCAACAAACACGTTAGTCGGATAATCCAACCAAGGGTGACATCCTACTTTATCCTATGGGCTTTGGTGTCACAAGGTCACAAGGTCGTTGGAGTCCTCATCTCATCACCTAAGGTTCCCGCCGAAAAGCTTGAGATTTTTCAGGGTTGCAAATGGAGTACAATGTTGAGGTTGAAGTCTACACAGTGAGATTGCTTCGGCAAACCAGGGTTGCTTTACAGCTTCGATCTTCACTTATCAACCACCTTGACGTCGTATGTTGAGGTCCTGAGGTGGAACGGCTTCTTCTGGGTACTTGCTAATTAGGCCTCACTTGGGTTCATCGTCCAGACTAGACAAGTTTTGAATAGGGACAAGATAGTAGATGAAAGCCTTTGAAACTCCTTAAAATAGAGAGGTAAGGTTAGAATACTTTTGAGAAGGTGAGAAGAGTGGAAGCCATACCAGGGCTTACCTAGATAGAAATAAGTTTGTAAAAATAGGGTTTAGCCAAAATATTTTCTTCCTAAGCTAACGGCCATGCTAACTAAGGTGTCCTAAGGTCAACGATGGCTCTGATACCAAGTCTGTAAGGGCCCCTCAGACTACCAGTCCGAGATGTCCACGTTATGTAAACAGATCACGATCCCAATGATCAGTGCATCGCGATCACATAACCAACATGGTATACAAAGTTACATCATTCAAATCGAATAATACAAGACTTACATAAATAGGTGGTCACATGACCAAGCCTGCAATCATCGTTACACAGGACGGGATTAACTACGATATAGCGGATGCTTGCGGCTAGCGTCGGCCCTCGTCACAACCAGACGCCTTCCCACAGAGCAGTTGACCGGTGACACTCGGTTGGCGTAGTCGTCGGCGTACTCCTCGTCCTCGTCGTACATCTCCTCGTTGTAATCTGGACGTTTGAATATGCAGGGACACAGCCATATGAGTACATTTACGTACTCGCAAAACCACCTCTAGGCTTAAGTTTTCATGGTAATGCAATAATAGAATTTTCGAAAACTGGGATAGCTGCTATTTACAACTATAGGGTTTAGTTTTTTCGCAAAGATGCTTTCAATACAGAGATTACGACATCTCTGTATCTTTGTTGAAGAAAACACTTAGAAATAGAAATCTCTCTTGTAGAAATAGCATGTACTATTTCCACGTTTTGAAAACTCTTTTGTAAAACTTTTCAAAAGTACTAGGATGGGGATACCCCTTTTTCTCTCCTTGAGATCGGACTGATTGTCTCCCCGAGAACAACCATCCTCCTTCAGCTCCTGTACCTCCCAGGTACCTCCCTGTTTCACCAAAACACTTTTCTTGAAAAACAACTTCTTTCCCCAGGCGCCCAGTGTGGCCTTTGCAACCGTCCATGACCGCGGACACGGCTATTCGAATAGATGTACACTCTGCAGAGGTTGTGCACTTTACCCACACCAAACGGTCATTCCGCCGTGTCTGCCACGGCCCGTCATACGACCATATGCGGGGGTCCGGATAACACGATCAAAGCTTTCCACTATGTCCACCCTAGTATCGGGGTCTCCCGGTGGGTTTGTTCTCCCCGGCACCGTGTGCTCCACTAGACCCCTGGTCTCTCTTAGGACGCCACACCGCCACGTCAGGAGACCCGCCGTAATCGTCCCGGCGCGAGTCCCGCATGTGTATTGCCTCGTCCAGACGACAACCCGGCTTCAAGGGACCAGCCCCTATAGAAAGTATGAGAGCCCCAATACTAAGACAGACAAGCTTCCGGCTAAGCCCTACCCATGTCAGGTAATGTGGTTGCACGGGTTAATTGTTCGGGCGGCAGCAGGGACTTCGAAATTAAACCTCCATCTCCGACTGCTCCCAGCAGCTCGGGTTTTCACAAACATCTCCGAATGCTCCCAGCAACTCGGGTTTTATAAAACACTTGCTCGCCGATTGCTCTCAGCAACTCGGGTTTTATAAAACACTTGCTCGCCGATTGCTCCCAGCGACTCGGGTTTTTCTTCCGAAAACCTTTTTATCAAAACTAGGTTCCCCTCCTAAGAGTTTGAGGTGAGAATATAAGGATATACTACTAGATAAAATATGATTTTCTTTATAGCACCTTCAACAACAAGGCGCATAAAGTGAATACCTATTTTCATAATACCTATTATAATCTAGTAGATAACTTTGGCCAAACAATATTTTGTAAAATAGTTTTCGGGTGGCAAGGTACCACAAAAGAAGTAAAACATGCATTATTTTATTTTGAAAACAAAACATGCTTTGCAAATAGTGGGATTCATAGTGGTGAGGTGGCTTGCCTGGCTCAGCAATATGTCCATGGTCTTGATCTTGATGTTCCTCAGGTTCACTCCTCACTTCCAGTTCCTTCCCGATCGTATCTAACGTCGCAAACAGGAAAAAGAACAACACTCAATATACAAGACAATACCACAAGGACATACAACAGCAAGCAGATCATCCTACGCTAGATGCGTGTTGACAACAATCTGAAGTAAAGTAAACATACTACAACCATTTTAATCTACGAACAGCTACTGGGTACTATCTAAGGCAACCAAGCACTCATGACACACTTGATTTGTACAAACATGATGGCCCTAGTTTCACTGACAGTGTTCCAAACAGGAATGCCCAAAAAGTACACACAACTAGTAATTGGCTAATATTCCGATGAGGGTGTACCCCAAGGTTAAGGGAGCAAGTCTCCTCTTATAGCGGAAATACTTCAGGCGAAAGTTATAACTGGCTTGGAAATACTCGATACAAAAGTATAATCGTAGGCTAGGAGATACTTCAAATAAAAGTTATATTAACACACAAGCAAGCATTAATATTCACATTAGCACACTCTCATGCAAACCTATTGCCCACCCTAGAACAAATATTAGTAAGTAATTAATTAAACAACAAAGGCTAGCACTACTAATCACACTAGCCCTAGATTAGGAGTTTAAAAGAATGCAATTTGCTCATTTCAAAAATCACCACAAGAGAGACTAACTCAAGCCTGAAACTAGCACAAAGGTACTGGTTGTTTGTTAGTAGAAACTAACAACGCAAACATATAGTCCACATATTCAAACGGTAACCCATAACAAATACCTATAGCTAAGACAAACAATAGAGATTAAATATAACACAAGTATAAACAATCAATTGACTTAAGTGGCATCAAAACAATCCACCACATCTTTGTACAAACAGATTCTAAAACATGTGTAATTCTTTGGGCAGGGTGAATTAAATCTAGCACATAGAATGCAAAACAACATACCCCACAATTTCTAAACAACAAGATATTCTTAAAAAAAAGAGAAAGTCTACAAGCAACAACATAACACAAACAAATGCTTGTCTCCTCTTTCATATTTGAGCTACTGGTTTCATAACACATTTAGCCCTGCTAAGGGTCTTCCATGATGCCTCAAGGTTATATTTGAATTATTATTATTTCTGTGAAGTTTAAATTATACAAATCATTTTTTTGTAAAAACCTTTTTGTCAAATACAAAGGATACAGTACAACACACCATTCATAATAGTGGGGTAACATTACAAGGTGTTTGAAATAGCTTGGTTGAATAACTAATCAAAAAACAGAAAAATTAAATAGATTATTCTAGTGCATAAATCTTCTGTTTTGGCATATAATCCACTACTCCAGAAATATAGCCCCTAAAAATAAACCCTTTGTCCACAGTAAACCTAGTAACCATATAAAGCTATGAAAATTGGATTTGCATCAAAACCTATTTTTAATAGAGAATTAAAAATCACCAAAATGCTACTGGTGTCAATCTTAAACTTTATATATCTGTAGTTCCACAAATCTTCTGCATGCATGGCTTATATATCTAGGTAGGTATTATAAGTAGCTTTCCATAGAACTAAAGTTTGCAAGTTTTGGATCTACAAAAGTCAAGTTATTAAATAAATGGTGAAACAGATAATTTTTACAAGATCTAACCTAGCACACACATAGTACTATATTTTTGAAAACGGCCAAAGCCACATGGTTAAGAAAACACATAGCTACTCAACAAAATTTGAATCGCACCATTTGGATGAACAGATCTACCAGAAATGAATAAAAGCTATGCTAGTTATTCTCTGGAAATTAAACAGAGAAATAGATCTATGAAAAAAAAGGAAAATGGATCAAATCCGCAGCCGGGCCGAGCTCACGGTGCTGGGCCGGCCCGCCGGCGCTGCTCGCGCGGCGAAGGGGCACGCGGCTGTCGGATCCGGGGTGGAGGGATAGGATTAGACGGGAAAGGTTTCAAAAGGGGCCGTTGATTCACAATCCGACGGTCCCCGTCCTTCTTCTTCCTCCCGACACGGAACTCGCGAGCGGGAACCCTGGAGAAGACGAGGCCGAGGGCTAGCTCACCTAGAGGTACCGCAGGACGAAGAGGAGCGAAGAAGGAGGGTGCGGAGGGTCGAGGCAGCCGAGGGGAGGTCGCGGGAGGTCGAGTCACGCGCCCGCGCGCCATGGAACGGAGGCGAGGCCGACGGCGTTCACGTCGGGCACGGCGAGGCCGCAGAGGCTCCGGTGTACCTGTATGCAAGATACGATGTCTAAGGGGTAGCCTGAGGAGAGGGGAGCGAGCTAGAGAAAAGAGAGAGAGAGTAGAGGGGGACGGAGGCCAAGGCGTTCATGCTCGAAGGAGCTCGGGACCGAGTGGAGGTTCACGGCCGTTCCTGGCCATGCTAGAGCAATATCTCGCTCGAGAGCGCACAAAATGGTGGAGGAGGCTGGTAGGAGGTGGAATGGCAAGGAGGGACGGGTCGGGGGAGTCTCGGTGCCAATAATGGAGAGGGGGGGGGGGGCGAGTTGAGGGGGTCACGGGCATGGGCAATGCGAGGGAGAGAGAGGGTGAAAGGACAATGATGTCGCCTAGAGGGGGGGGGGGGGGTGAATAGGCGGTTTAAAACTTTTCCGGTTTAGGCTTGATAATTGCGGAATAAAACTAGGTGTTTAAATTAACAAGCCGACAACCTAAATAAAGTAGGCTCACCTATGTGCACCAACAACTTATGCTAAGCAAGACAAACAACAAGGTGATAGCTATAGAATACTTCAAGCACGAAGGCTATCACAATGTAAAATGCATAAGTAAAAAGCTCGGGTATAGAAATAACCGAGGCACGTGGAGACGAGGATGTATTCCCGAGTTCCTCCTTGTTAAGGGAGTACGTCTCGTTGGAGAGGTGTGAACCGACACAACGGTTCAACAACCACAAAGGTTTCACCTTCTTCTCCGATGAACCGCACCACAAAGGCTTGGTTCACCTTCCACTATCGGAATTCCTTCGAGGCGGAATCCGGAGCCTTTCAACAACAATCCGGGGCACAACCCACAATGGGATTGGGGGCTCCCGAACGGCCTCCAAGAACAATCTGGGGCACAGCCCACAATGGGATTGGGGGCTCCCGAACGGCTTCAAGTGACCACACAAGGGTCCAACCACCACAAAGGCGTCTAGGGTCCAAGGACCCAAGAGTAACAAGCTCACAAACTTTCAACTTCCACGAATCCTCGTGGAGAGCACACCGATGCACCAAATGCAAAAGGCAAGAGCACAAGTGCTCAAATCCTTTACTCTCAAATCCCACCAAAAGCAACTAATGCTTATAGGGGGAAAAGAGAGGAAGAACAAGGAATCCACAAAGGAGTCAAATCCTTCACTCTCAAATCCCACCAAAAGCAACTAATGCTTATGGGGGGAGAAGAGAGGAAGAACAAAGGTGAAGAACCACAAAGGAACTCTAAGATCTAGATCCACTAGGTTCCCGTCACTTAGAGGAGATATGGATTGGTGGGATTGTAGATCTAGATCTCCTCTCACTTTTCCCTCAAGAATATGGAAGATTCAATGGAGGGATTGAGAGATAGGCAAGCTCAAGAAGGTCAACAATGGAGGAGAAAAACGTGCTCAAGAGCTTGGGTTGAATGGGGAAGAAGACCCCTTTAAATAGGGCCTCCAAAATCCAACCGTTATGCAGTTTTTCTCCGCAGGGTCGGTACTACCGCCCCCCAAAACCCGGTACTACTGCCTGGGCATTTTGTGCACTCAGAAAACGCGAAATCTTCTGGAATGGGTGGTAGTACTGCCTGAAATCGCGGTACTACCGCAGTGTCCAGAAACTGCAGAAACTGGTAAACGAAAACGTCAATATCTTTTCCATCCGGACTCCGTTTTCGATGATTTTTGGCTCGTTGGAATCGTTACAACGAGCTCTACTTGAATGTGCATAGAAACATCACAGTCCATCATGTGAGGATAAAACCAAATGGGGAAAGGTTGAACTTTCCTAAACAATGCAAACCGGTAAAACCTCCTTCATCAAAAACACAACAAGATATTCATACGAAATCTGTTTTTGATGAACTAGAGCTTAGTATGGAGATAAACCAAGCTCTAAATCCTCACATGGATAAAGGGCAACAAGTTTTCCAAAGTAAAATCATTTTCAAAGGACTTGGTCTTGTCATGAAGATCACGACAAGCACCAAAACCCAACACGGAGAAAAGCCAAATAAGAACCAAGTAAAATGATATGCCAAGCATGCAAAGGTTTGAGCTCTCCACAAAGATGCGATCAAGTTACTCACTCGAGAGCCCCTCTTGATAGTACGCCTATCTATCCTATAGCCCTATCAAGATCATACCTTTGTCTTGAGCATTCCACTTGAGCTAGATGATGACGATCTTGGTCTCTCCAAGTGGGCCACCTTTCTTGATTGCGCTTGCTAGCACATGCTTGATGAAGACTTCTCCAAATACTCCCCCATACGCCATTATGGGAGAGTCTCGCTTAGCTTCGTCTTCATGTCAATCTCCAAGCTCCATTAGCTTCGTCTTCATTCCGACCTCCAAGCTTCGAGCATAAGATATCTCCGAAAAGCTTCTCTTGGTCTTGCACGTCTTAACCTTGATGACGAACACCGCATGACATCATCGTCCATGAGCTCTATGAGATGTTCTTCTTGTTGCAAGCCCATGGGAAGATACCTAGCCCAACATATAGATACCACACACACACTTAGGTTAGTACACAAAGCTATATGGACAAGAGCTTACCATCCCAAGAGATACATGATCCACTTGGTACATCTTGTAGCTTTGTGTGTTGATCAACATCTTGATCATTCTCGTATCATCCCATCTATCTTCATATAAACCCTTGAATAGAGCATTGGTCATTATGTCATCTTGAAGAGTCCAACACATGAACTCCTATAATTTCCCATTGACAAGATCTATAAGAATATCTCAATGTAAACATTAGGCCATAAGGATTGTCATTAATTACCAAAACCATGCATGGGGACAACCATGCACTTTCAATCTCCCCCATTTTGGTAATTGATGACAATCCATTTTACGAGGGTTTATATAATGAATTTAAGCAACCATGCAACACAAAGAGCAAGGATGCAAGAGAACCGCAAGAGAACAAACCCATATTCTCTTAAACCCTCTAAATTTCTCCCCCATTGGCATCGATTGCCGAAATGGAAAGAAAAATTTAGAAGGCAAATATAGTGAGAGCTCCCCCATAATGTGTGCATTTCTCATAATATGAGTGAAATTAAATGCACATATCTAATGACGAATAGATGGAGGGAGATCAAACTATATAGAGGATCCAAAGATTGCAAAAGAATATCAAATGGAAAAGATACTTCAACGAAAGAAGCAAGCAATCAAAAGGATCCGAAAAGTGTTCTAAATATCATGAGGGAACTCCCCAAGGTACGTGCACAAATAGGATTTGTATTTCAATATAGTGTGCACAACATGGAATCCTCACTCCCTCCTAGATAAATTCGAACACAAGCTCATGCAAGAGAATGTAAATGATAAAGGAGGCAAAACAACTTTCACCTAATAAAATGTTTTGCAACAAGAGCAAGGAGCGGCAAATAAAAGAATGGGTGTGAGATACAAAGACATTTTAGGAGACTAATACAAGGATGAGCCAAAGCATCAACATAGTTGTAACAGCCCTACTTTTGGAACTGTAAATTTTGAACCAAATTTTCACTTTTTGCATTCCATTCATGCATCAAGACATCATATGTTCTAGTGGTTAATTTGAAACTAAGTAGGAAAACCAACGATGACCAAATGAAAACAAGCGCACCACTTAAATTCAATCCTTGCAATTCAAATTTGCTTGACTTGACAAATACAATATAAATTACAAATCCATATTTGTCAAGGAAATTCCAAGGGTTCCCAAATAATACTTTGGACTGGCTAAATAATTCCAAAGGAGTATAAATTTGAATTGACAAAAAAAATTGCCTAAGCAACTCCCCAATTTGTTTCCCCAAGCAAATGGACTTCAAATGAATTCATAATTCTTGGAGTGCTTGCCAAGGGTGCAGGGAGGATGCACAAAAATTGGCATAATTTTTAGAAGTAAACAAGTCCCTCAATTAATTCAAAAACAGTACTGATTTCTGAAAAACAGAACAGAAAAGGACTTGTATGTAAATAATAAAATGCAGCCAGGGACTTCTTAGTAAAATCTGCGTCTTCTTCCTGTAGCGACCGCGAGCGAGCTGCTCGAGCCGCGCCCGCTCGACGCAGAGCCCTCCCCTGCCCGTCGCTGGCCCGCACGAGGAGGATAAGACCACCACCGAAGCCGCTCTGCTCCTCTCTCTCCCCCGATATTTTTCGCTGCTCTCTCTCTCTGTTTCTTCCCGAGCCGAACCATGGCCATGGCCGCCGAGCTCGCCGCCGTCGATTGAAGCATCCCCGAGCAGATCGAGGAGCACCACGAGCTCCGCGACGTCGCCTCCTTCCTCTGCGCCGAAGGAATCTAAGAGGGACGCCGCGAATCGACCGCACCGTCCGCGCCTTCTTCGTCTCCGGCCGCCGTGTGTTGAGCAAGACTGCCGCCATTCCCGACCTTCTCCGACCACGCTGAGCACACCCACGCGCCTAGGGTGAGCACGACGTCCTCCGGGACATCTTCTTCTCCCTCCTCCTGCTCTGTAGCCTCGCCTTCGTGCGAGAGGCCGCTCGGCCGTCCGCCATGGCCGCCGCCATGTCGATCAAGAACGCGAGCCGCGCGCCCGTTTTCCTCTGCTCTAGCACGCGCACGGCTACGGCCGCCTCTCCCACACTTGGTTGCACGCACACCGGCACACGGAGCGCCGCCCGAACGTGGTCCTCGCCGTCTGTTGTCGTCGCCGTCCGTCGCGGACCAAAGACTGAAGCTTTGGTTTTCAGTTTCGTCAGATCCCGGTTTAGCACTTCAAAAAGAATCAGACGCGTGTACTAACACAAACACCGCACCGGCCCAGTGGCTCGCACGCCTCGCGCGCGCCCGCGAGGTCGCGGTTCGATTCCCGGCCAGCGCCACCCCTTTTTGGGGATTTAATTTCCGCTCCCACTAACAGGCGGGCCCCGCCCGTCAGCGGCACAGAGGCCCGGGCTGCTGCGTCAGCACCAGCGTGGCCGATGGCCCCACTGGCCAGTGGCTGTGTGTAGCCCAGCCCGTGTGCAAAAAGTGTTAAAGCATTTTTCTGTAAATTATTAAAACTGACAGAAACTTGGATAAAACTTGTAAAATTCATATCTTTTTAAATACTTGTCCAAATTTTGCAAATAATATACCGAAATGCTCAGAAAAATAAATGGAGTCTATTAGTATGACTCACACCTCCAATGCATTTAGTTTAGTTGCTGTTTTTGGGGATTTAATTTCCGCTCCCACTGACAGGCGGGCCCCGCCCGTCAGCGGCACAGAGGCCCGGGCTGCTGCGTCAGCACCAGCGTGGCCGATGGCCCCACTGGCCAGTGGCTGTGTGTAGCCCAGCCCGTGTGCAAAAAGTGTTAAAGCATTTTTCTGTAAATTATTAAAACTGACAGAAACTTGGATAAAACTTGTAAAATTCATATCTTTTTAAATACTTGTCCAAATTTTGCAAATAATATACCGAAATGCTCAGAAAAATAAATGGAGTCTATTAGTATGACTCACACCTCCAATGCATTTAGTTTAGTTGCTGTTTTGTTAAATTAAGAAAAAGGGTAGAAATAAAATGGGTATCGCAAATTCATTATAATTTTATCGGATTGCTAGAAAATTGTGCCCCTTATGTCAAAATGCTCATAAGCACGTGTGCTAAACAATCAGCATCATTTTAAGCATGTTACCTAAATTAAAAGCCCAGGAGAACATAAAAACAAGTATGGAGCTATATTTCCGCTCTTGTTGGATAATTATTCTAGGCACCCCATTTAAATTGCTAGATTTGTTATAGTAAATTCAGTGCACTAAAATGTCATTCCATCATGTGCTTGTGCATTGCACTTGTTCTACTTGTGTGGTGTTTGATGGTTGCTTTCCGGTGTTCTTATACATCGATAGATCCCAGTGTCGAGGTTCCACCGCAATACCTCGACGATCCGTATTTCCCGCCACCACCACAAGGCAAGCGTAATCCCCCCTCTGAGCATATCTTATCCTATTTTCCGCAAATATTTTCTCCACTATAATATTGCATGCGGTTCCAAATGTCAATTTTATTGGATTAGAGTATCCTATAGTTGCATTAAGTTCCCGTTGCCATTACCTGTTTCCCTCCTATTATCCATAGGTTTGTATTGTTGGCCTGAGATAATTAACTATGCTATGTTGTTGCTTAGCCATGCTTAGTTAAATGTTTATTCGTCCGATGGATATTCATGTTGGGAACAGATGTGGAAATGAGCGGATGATGGTGGAGAAATTGTGGTGACAGGTAATAAAATGCTAAAAGGTGGGGATGAGAGGCCACATGGGATGTGGTGGGTTGTCTCGTTCTCGCCGCCTCAGTGCGAGTTCTCCCCTTCGAGCCAAGTTGAGCGTGCAACCATGCGTGGGCATATGGAACCTCGTCGACCGACTAACTTGTGGCGGACTAGCCGAGGGTCCTCTAGTTTGGCTTTCCATTTGCGCGTGTGTTGAGATGGTGGCCAAGACTGAGATGAGGATGGTGGTGTTTAGGAAAATGAGTGGCCGCGGGGCAGGGTGATGGAGTCACTGAACCTGTCCTACCGCCACTGATGATCCTGGGTTAGTTCTAAGCGAGGTAAAGGTCGTAGCCGCTCCCACCCAGCCGGCTTTCCCCGGAAGAGAGCTAATGTACAGGCAATGGGTCGGACGGTACGCATGGATAAGAAGCTAGGAGGTCCCTCGGGAACCTGGCAACTTTCACATTGTACACCCCTGCAGGGCTAAATCTTTTCGAAAAGCCGTGTCCACGGTTAAGGACGACTTGGTGACGGATTCAGAGATCATAGAATAACTTTAACTGAATGATTAAAAACTGGGTACTAGAGGTACCGCTCACTATTGTAAGGTTGACTTCCTCGAGGGTGATTCGGGGAGGTGCCTGTGATGAACAGGTACAGTGGTTGACGATTGGTCGCTGATGAGAAAGTGATCAAAAGAAAAAGAGTTACTTCTTACCCCTCTTTTAAAATATTCTGATAGCCGATGCCTTGGAGTGGTGTTTTAATAAACAAAATCAGCCTTATGCAAAACAGCCATAAAACCTTGAAAGCCAATCATCGAGCATATATTAGCTCCTAATCTTGCCGAGTTCGTCGAACTCAACCTTGTTTAATTTGTTTCAGAGGAGGACTTCACCGACCTCGAAGGTGGGTTCTTTGTGGACATCGACGAGTAGTCTGGGGTTCCCGGGTGGCAGCCTGGGGCAACTCGGAACCAGCTGGCACGGAACTATTTATCTGTAGGCCTCTTAGGCCATATTTGGATCTTGTTGTTTAGAACAACTTAATTTGCTTCCGCTTGTTGTAATGTTGGGTCAGTGACCTCTGATTGTAATATTTGCTATCTTTCTCTATTATAAGAGTTGAACTATAATATTTTGAGTCGTAGGGTCTGTTATGTGCCAGGTGTTCCGGTGTCTTGATCTCTTTATTATACACTGAGGGCTATGCTTTGGATATGGCATGATCGAAGGGTTGTGTGGCCGATGATCCATGCCGAGCATGCCTGCCGATGTTTACTCGGCCTGGGAGTGGTAACCCCAGTAACCTTCGATTATGTAGCATGACCACCGACACATAGCATCATTGTATAATTTGCGGGGTCGGGGCATTACAAATGGTATCAGAGCCGTACCGCCTGTAGGAAACCCTTCTATTGGTCGACGCTGAGTTTAGTGTTTGTGAAAAGTATTTATAACCTACAAATGAGTTGCGAAAACCATCTTAGGATTCTTTTTACTCCTTACCTGGTCACTCTACTCTTGGAGACAACTTACCTCTATTTGTTTTAAGTCTTATCACGTGTCGCTTCCGCCGCGCATGGCTTGTCATACAAGTAGAGTAGGCTTACTCGCCTTGGGTTTTTGGGCTTGGGGCGACCAGCTTATGGGGCTCCAGTCCCAGTGGTTGCTTGTGGGATCAATTTCTTTGCTATGCCTAGTCCCTACACAAGTTCTACTTTCATTCCTGACTCTTGAGTCTCCGTACCTGACGTTTGAATTATTGTTGCTACAGATGACTGGTTCGGGCTTGGTTGTTCGCCTCACTCGCTGTGAGGGCGTCAGAGGGTTCCCCGCCTTGTTTGCCGCAGCTTTGGCCAGCCAGGGTTGTAGGTGGTACCCGGAGTACACCGTGTATGAGGAGTACGCCCCGTACAGCCAAGCGCAGTTCTTCTGTAAGGTGCGCGTGCTCAACGACGAGGGGAATCGCGTTGAGAACGTAGCAGGAGGCGTGGGCATGACCGTGGAACAGGCGGTCCAGGAGGCCGCGTATAACGGCCTCGCCATCTACCGTAGGTATTGTCCGTACCTCGCTAACCAGGCGTCGGACTTCTGCCACTTCCCAGCTGCCGACGACAGTACGTCGGGTGTCTACCGAGCCGTATACAGCAGCGGCGAGGTTGACTCGGACAGCAGGCACCGGGCACTGATTGAACTAGTCCGAGCGTTGGACCGTCGAGCCCGGCAGTGGTACCTCTACGCTGTCTCGGCGCGCGCAAGCCACCGTGCTACACTGATGAGTGTGCGCCCGTATGTCATGGATGGGACGCTCCCTCTCTCACTACTTCACCCACCACCGTTGGAGGAGCTGCCTCCCGACGTTCGCAGTCCGGGAGTTGGTGGCGTAACCCCGCCTACAGGACCTCACCGAGACCCGAGGCTTACTGCACTCGAGTCGCCGTATGGCAACCAGCCAGCAAGTGCACGCCGCTTCCACACTCCCCCTGCGCCACTTGATGAGGATGTCATGGCGTACTACTAGCCATGTGCGTTACCAGTAGATGCTCGAGTAATTGTGCCTTCCTGCGTGTTGTGCCAAATACTCCCTTGCCTGTATCTCTGGAGCCTGGAGCAGTAGAGCTCGTTATGTAACAGACTCGTCAGTTTTTATCTTCCTAGTACCCATTCAGTGTAATATGTATGAGGCTTGTACGCTTGCTCTCATCAAATTGTGGCTTGTACCAGAACCAGTATATGTGTACTCAATTCCATCTATGCTTGCGCCTAGTGATTTGGATGATGTCCTAGCTGCTGTTACTACCAGTTTTGCTGTCCCTATTTTGTGTACAAGGGTGGACATTTTTACTACTCTCTCAGTCGTTACGATGGGATTCTAACCGTGTCCTTGTCAAATATCCAGAATGACGGGTCGTCGCCGCGGCGAAGATTTACCGCCACCACCCACAATGGCGGAGGTCCTCCTGATTATGGAGGAGAACCGCGTGCGCAGCGACCGACTCCTCGAGCAGTTGGTGCACCAAGGGAACCGGAGGAACAACGATTGTAATACTCTCACTGAGTTCCTGCGGTCCCAGCCACCGTCCTTCTCCGATGCTAAGGAGCCCTTGGACGCAGATGACTGGCTGCGTGCACTGGAGCGCAAGTTCGCCGCCCTGCATGTTCCAGCGGTGGAGCAGGTCAACTTCGCCACTTACCTATTGGAGGGTGCAGCGGGCGCTTGGTGGGAGAACCACATGGCGATGTTCGCGGCTGGACATGTTTTCACTTGGGAGGAGTTTCGCACTGCCTTCCGCGCGGCCTACATACCCAAGCCCATCATGGACTTGAAGAGGAGGGAGTTCCTGGACCTGCATCAGGGACGGATGGACATTCAAGCCTATGGTCGTGAATTCAACCGTCTCTCCCGTTACGCCCCTCGGGATGTGACCAATGATGCGGATAAGCAGGAGTTGTTCCGCAAGGGGCTAAATCCAAGGCTTCGTTACGAGCTGTTGCCCTTCAAGTTCCACAACTACCAGGAGTTGTACAATCAGGCTCTCACCCTGGAACAGGGGAGGAAGGAACTGGAGGCCACTAAGAGGCCAATTCAAGGGGATCAGCAGAGCTCCTCGGCTTCCGACGGCAAGAAGCGTAGGGTCTTTGTTCCCTATAGCTCCGTGCCCCGTCCTCAGTTTGTGCCGAGGACCTCGGGGTACAGGCCACCTCTGCCGCGCCCTCCTACTCCGAAAATGGGCCCGGGCGGAAGTGGTTATCGTCCTCAACTCCCTGCACCACCGACAAACACGTGCTACAGCTGTGGCCAGCCCGGCCACTACTCCAGGGAATGCCCTCGGAAGGCGCCACCACCAGCTTCTGCCACGCCCGCAGCCAAGGCGGGTACGGCTAGCCGTGGTCGCCTGAACCACGTCACGGTTGAAGACGTTGAGGAGGACCCCAGCGTCCTCATGGGTACGCTTCGAATTAATGCAGCTCTAGCTACAGTACTGTTTGATTCTGGAGCATCACATTCATTCATTTCGGTAGCCTTTGCACAACAAAACCATATACCGTTTGAAGAGTTGGAAACACCGTTAATGGTCACCAGCCCGGGCACTCGATGGCGAACCAACAGGGTTACCCCCGAGGTCCAGATTAATATAGGCTCATTCCCCTTCCCATTTCCTCTGATAGCCTTCAAATCAACCGGCCTTGATGCCATATTGGGCATGAACTGGCTAGGGAAGTACAAGGCTAACCTCGACTGTGCTGCCAGAACCATCACCGTGACCACATCTTCCGGCGACATTGTTGAGTATTGGTCTGCACTGTCAAGACCCCCATCTTCAGTCATTCCCAACTCACCAGAGCTCCTCCTTTGCTTTATGGAAGGCTTATCCCCTCCTGAAATCCAGGACATCCACGTTGTGTGCGACTTCCCGGATGTGTTCCCGGAGGAATTGCCTGGCATGCCACCTGATCGAAGTGTGGAGTTTGTCATAGAGTTGCTTCCCGGTACTGCGCCAATTGCCAAGAAGCCCTACCGTATGCCGGTGGAGGAGTTGGCTCTGTTGAAAGAGCAAATTGATCAGCTGTTAGCGAAAGAGTTCATTCAGCCTAGCAGTTCACCTTGGGGTTGTCCGGTACTCTTTGTCAAGAAGAGGGATTCTACCGTGCCTCGTCTAGTCTCTGACTACAGACCGTTAAATGCGGTGACTATCAAAAACAAATATCCTATTCCTCGCATCAATGATCTGTTGGATCAATTAGCTGGTGCAACGGTATTTTCCAAGATGGACCTGAGGTCAGGGTACCATCAGATCAAGATCCGAAAGCAGGATATCCCAAAGACGGCATTTGTTACTCGCTATGGCTCCTATGAGTATACCGTTATGTCCTTTGGTCTCACCAATGCTCCTGCTACGTTCATGCGGCTCATGAACTCCGTCTTCATGGATTATCTCGACAAGTTCGTCGTCATTTACATCGATGACATCCTCGTCTACTCCAAAACCGATGAAGAGCATGCCGAACATCTTCGGTTGGTTCTGACACGCCTTCGAGAACACCGCCTTTATGCCAAGTTCTCCAAGTGTGAGTTTTGGTTGGATAATCTTGTCTTCCTTGGTCATGTGATATCCGCAAATGGAGTGGCTGTCGTTCCCGACAAGATTCAAGCTATTATGGATTGGGTAACTCCCATGTCAGTCAAGGACATCCGTAGCTTTCTCGGATTGGCGGGTTACTACCGCCGATTCATCGAAGGTTTCTCCAAGATAGCCAAGCCTCTGACCGACCTTCTCAAGAAGGATACAAAGTTCGTATGGACGGACAAGGCTGAAGAGAGCTTCAAAACCCTGAAAGCCAAACTCACGTCCGCTCCTGTGCTTGCCCTGCCGGACACAAGCAAGGATTTCGTAGTCTTCTGTGACGCCTCTCTGCAAGGCTTGGGCTGTGTGTTAATGCAAGATGGCCATGTAGTGGCATATGCCTCTCGCCAATTGAAGCCGCATGAGCAAAATTACCCAACTCATGATTTAGAGCTTGCCGCTGTGGTTTATGCTCTGAAGCAATGGAGACCATACCTGTTTGGTAACCGTTGCGAGATTTACTCAGATCACAAGAGTCTGAAATACCTTTTCACTCAGCCGGATTTAAATCTCAGGCAAAGGCGTTGGTTGGAGTTAATCAAAGACTATGATGTGAGTCTGAACTATCAACCCGGCAAGGCAAACGTCGTGGCTGACGCGCTAAGTCGAAAATCTTATAGCAACAACCTGATGGTTGAGAAGGCTCAACCTGCTCTTCATGAAGAGTTCGCCCGTTTGAACCTGGAAATTGTTCCCTCTGGCTACCTTGCAAATCTGGAGATCAAATCTACTCTGGTAGACCAGATAAAGGAGGCGCAGAAACTAGATAACGGCATTCTTAATATCAAGAAGAACATTGCTAGTGGAAAGGCCAAATGTTTCTCGGAAGATGAAGCGGGAGTCGTGTACTTTGGTGACCGTCTGGTGGTGCCAAAGGAACGGAATCTGAAGGAGCTGATTCTCCAAGAAGCGCATGATTCACCTCTCTCTATTCATCCCGGTAGTACCAAAATGTACCGAGACCTTCGACCACAATTCTGGTGGACTCGGATGAAACGAGAAATCGCCAAGTATGTTGCTGAATGCGACACCTGTCGTCGTGTAAAGGCTGAACATCAAAGGCCTGCTGGCACTCTTCGCCCTATTGCAATTCCAGAATGGAAATGGGATGAGATTGGTATGGACTTTATTACGGGTCTGCCGAAGTCTCCCAAGGGCAACGATGCCATCTGGGTAATCATCGATCGACTATCCAAAGTGGCTCACTTCCTCCCTGTGCGTGTCGACATCACGGCTGCCAAGCTGGCTGACCTATATGCTTCCCGGATTGTCGTACTTCACGGTGTTCCCAAGAAGATAATTTCTGATCGTGGCAGCCTGTTCACCTCCAGGTTCTGGACGAGTTTCCAGCAAGCCATGGGAACCCGTCTCAACTTCAGCACAGCTTACCATCCCCAAACCGATGGTCAGACCGAGAGGGTGAACCAAGTTCTAGAGGACATGCTTCGAGCATGTGTAATCTCTTTTGGCAAGGGTTGGGAAAAATATCTTCCCTTCGCGGAGTTCTCCTACAACAATAGCTACCAAGCGAGTCTGGGTATGGCCCCATTTGAGGTTCTGTATGGAAGAAAATGCCGAACTCCGCTAAATTGGTCCGAGACCGGAGAGAGGCAACTCTTGGGTCCAGATGTGATCAATGAAGCTGAGGAGAAGGTGAAAATCATACGAGAGAATCTGAAGATTGCCCAGTCTAGGCAGAAGAGCTACTATGACAAGCACCATCAGGAGGTCCATTATGAAATTGGTGACAAGGCCTATCTCCGCGTCTCTCCACTTCGTGGTATTCGTCGCTTCGGGATCAAGGGAAAATTGGCCCCTCGATATGTTGGCCCTTTCACCATTCTGGCCAAACGAGGAGATCTATCCTACCAGCTAGAACTCCCAACCAACTTCCCGGATGTGCATGATGTGTTCCATGTATCCCAACTCCGCCGTTGTTTCAAGGATCCTATCCGTGGAGTCAATCATGAGGAGCTGGATATCCAGGCGGATCTCACCTATCGCGAGCATCCCATACGTATCCTGGACGAAGCAGAAAGGAAGACTCGAAACAAGACCACCAAGTTCTTCAAAATTCAGTGGTCCCATCATTCTGAAGAGGAGGCAACCTGGGAGAGAGAGTCTAGTCTTCGTGAAGAGTATCCCGACTTCCTCCCGCAACCTTAAAATCTCGGGACGAGATTCCTGTAAGGGGGGTAGAATTGTAACAGCCCTACTTTTGGAACTGTAAATTTTGAACCAAATTTTCACTTTTTGCATTCCATTCATGCATCAAGACATCATATGTTCTAGTGGTTAATTTGAAACTAAGTAGGAAAACCAACGATGACCAAATGAAAACAAGGGCACCACTTAAATTCAATCCTTGCAATTCAAATTTGCTTGACTTGACAAATACAATATAAATTACAAATCCATATTTGTCAAGGAAATTCCAAGGGTTCCCAAATAATACTTTGGACTGGCTAAATAATTCCAAAGGAGTATAAATTTGAATTGACAAAAAATTTGCCTAAGCAACTCCCCAATTTGTTTCCCCAAGCAAATGGACTTCAAATGAATTCATAATTCTTGGAGTGCTTGCCAAGGGTGCAGGGAGGATGCACAAAAATTGGCATAATTTTTAGAAGTAAACAAGTGCCTCAATTAATTCAAAAACAGTACTGATTTCTGAAAAACAGAACAGAAAAGGACTTGTATGTAAATAATAAAATGCAGCCAGGGACTTCTTAGTAAAATCTGCGTCTTCTTCCTGTAGCGACCGCGAGCGAGCTGCTCGAGCCGCGCCCGCTCGACGCAGAGCCCTCCCCTGCCCGTCGCTGGCCCGCACGAGGAGGATAAGACCACCACCGAAGCCGCTCTGCTCCTCTCTCTCCCCCGATATTTTTCGCTGCTCTCTCTCTGTTTCTTCCCGAGCCGAACCATGGCCATGGCCGCCGAGCTCGCCGCCGTCGATTGAAGCATCCCCGAGCAGATCGAGGAGCACCACGAGCTCCGCGACGTCGCCTCCTTCCTCTGCGCCGAAGGAATCTAAGAGGGACGCCGCGAATCGACCGCACCGTCCGCGCCTTCTTCGTCTCCGGCCGCCGTGTGTTGAGCAAGACTGCCGCCATTCCCGACCTTCTCCGACCACGCTGAGCACACCCACGCGCCTAGGGTGAGCACGCCGTCCTCCGGGACATCTTCTTCTCCCTCCTCCTGCTCTGTAGCCTCGCCTTCGTGCGAGAGGCCGCTCGGCCGTCCGCCATGGCCGCCGCCATGTCGATCAAGAACGCGAGCCGCGCGCCCGTTTTCCTCTGCTCTAGCACGCGCACGGCTACGGCCGCCTCTCCCACACTTGGTTGCACGGACACCGGCACACGGAGCGCCGCCCGAACGTGGTCCTCGCCGTCTGTTGTCGTCGCCGTCCGTCGCGGACCAAAGACTGAAGCTTTGGTTTTCAGTTTCGTCAGATCCCGGTTTAGCACTTCAAAAAGAACCAGACGCGTATACTAACACAAACACCGCACAGGCCCAGTGGCTCGCACGCCGCGCGCGCGCCCGCGAGGTCGCGGGTTCGATTCCTGGCCGGCGCCACCCCTTTTTGGGGATTTAATTTCCGCTCCCACTGACAGGCGGGCCCCGCCCGTCAGCGGCACAGAGGCCCGGGCTGCTGCGTCAGCACCAGCGTGGCCGATGGCCCCACTGGCCAGTGGCTGTGTGTAGCCCAGCCCGTGTGCAAAAAGTGTTAAAGCATTTTTCTGTAAATTATTAAAACTGACAGAAACTTGGATAAAACTTGTAAAATTCATATCTTTTTAAATACTTGTCCAAATTTTGCAAATAATATACCGAAATGCTCAGAAAAATAAATGGAGTCTATTAGTATGACTCACACCTCCAATGCATTTAGTTTAGTTGCTGTTTTGTTAAATTAAGAAAAAGGGTAGAAATAAAATGGGTATCGCAAATTCATTATAATTTTATCGGATTGCTAGAAAATTGTGCCCCTTATGTCAAAATGCTCATAAGCACGTGTGCTAAACAATCAGCATCATTTTAAGCATGTTACCTAAATTAAAAGCCCAGGAGAACATAAAAACAAGTATGGAGCTATATTTCCGCTCTTGTTGGATAATTATTCTGGGCACCCCATTTAAATTGCTAGATTTGTTATAGTAAATTCAGTGCACTAAAATGTCATTCCATCATGTGCTTGTGCATTGCACTTGTTCTACTTGTGTGGTGTTTGATGGTTGCTTTCCGGTGTTCTTATACATCGATAGATCCCAGTGTCGAGGTTCCACCGCAATACCTCGACGATCCGTATTTCCCGCCACCACCGCAAGGCAAGCGTAATCCCCCCTCTGAGCATATCTTATCCTATTTTCCGCAAATATTTTCTCCACTATAATATTGGATGCGGTTCCAAATGTCAATTTTATTGGATTAGAGTATCCTATAGTTGCATTAAGTTCCCGTTGCCATTACCTGTTTCCCTCCTATTATCCATAGGTTTGTATTGTTGGCCTGAGATAATTAACTATGCTATGTTGTTGCTTAGCCATGCTTAGTTAAATGTTTATTCGTCCGATGGATATTCATGTTGGGAACAGATGTGGAAATGAGCGGATGATGGTGGAGAAATTGTGGTGACAGGTAATAAAATGCTAAAAGGTGGGGATGAGAGGCCACATGGGATGTGGTGGGTTGTCTCGTTCTCGCCGCCTCAGTGCGAGTTCTCCCCTTCGAGCCAAGTTGAGCGTGCAACCATGCGTGGGCATATGGAACCTCGTCGACCGACTAACTTGTGGCAGACTAGCCGAGGGTCCTCTAGTTTGGCTTTCCATTTGCGCGTGTGTTGAGATGGTGGCCAAGACTGAGATGAGGATGGTGGTGTTTAGGAAAATGAGTGGCCGCGGGGCAGGGTGATGGAGTCACTGAACCTGTCCTACCGCCACTGATGATCCTGGGTTAGTTCTAAGCGAGGTAAAGGTCGTAGCCGCTCCCACCCAGCCGGCTTTCCCCGGAAGAGAGCTAATGTACAGGCAATGGGTCGGACGGTACGCATGGATAAGAAGCTAGGAGGTCCCTCGGGAACCTGGCAACTTTCACATTGTACACCCCTGCAGGGTTAAATCTTTTCGAAAAGCCGTGTCCACGGTTAAGGACGACTTGGTGACGGATTCAGAGACCATAGAATAACTTTAACTGAATGATTAAAAACTGGGTACTAGAGGTACCGCTCACTATTGTAAGGTTGACTTCCTCGAGGGTGATTCGTGGAGGTGCCTGTGATGAACAGGTACAGTGGTTGACGATTGGTCGCTGATGAGAAAGTGATCAAAAGAAAAAGAGTTACTTCTTACCCCTCTTTTAAAATATTCTGATAGTCGATGCCTTGGAGTGGTGTTTTAATAAACAAAATCAGCCTTATGCAAAACAGCCATAAAACCTTGAAAGCCAATCATCGAGCATATATTAGCTCCTAATCTTGCAGAGTTCGTCGAACTCAACCTTGTTTAATTTGTTTCAGAGGAGGACTTCACCGACCTCGAAGGTGGGTTCTTTGTGGACATCGACGAGTAGTCTGGGGTTCCCGGGTGGCAGCCTGGGGCAACTCGGAACCAGCTGGCACGGAACTATTTATCTGTAGGCCTCTTAGGCCATATTCGGATCTTGTTGTTTAGAACAACTTAATTTGCTTCCGCTTGTTGTAATGTTGGGTCAGTGACCTCTGATTGTAATATTTGCTATCTTTCTCTATTATAAGAGTTGAACTATAATATTTTGAGTCGTAGGGTCTGTTATGTGCCAGGTGTTCCGGTGTCTTGATCTCTTTATTATACACTGAGGGCTATGCTTTGGATATGGCATGATCGAAGGGTTGTGTGGCCGATGATCCATGCCGAGCACGCCTGCCGATGTTTACTCGGCCTGGGAGTGGTAACCCCAGTAACCTTCGATTATGTAGCGTGACCACCGACACATAGCATCATTGTATAATTTGCGGGGTCGGGGCATTACAATAGTCTTTCGAAAAGAGTTGCACATAGTGCATATCATGTCTTTCCCATACCCCCACACCAAAAGAGATAAAGCAAATAGCTCCACAAGCTTAGTAAAATGCAAAAAGCATAGCACAAAAAAATGAAGCTTGTGCCTTTTAGAAACCACCAAAGAATCAAAAGCAAAAAGAGGTGGTCACTAAAGAATTGGAATATCAATTAAAGATGTAACTATTCTCATGTGTATAAGTTTCTAAGTAGACACAAATCACTAAGATGTGGGTCTACAAATAAACATGTACACACAAAATGGGTACATGGGTAAAGATTATGATATTCAAGAGGAAGTCATAAATACACCAATAAGATCTTTGCTTAAAAGCATAGCACAAAGCCCAATGTTATCTTAAAGGAATATAGATGAACTCCCAACACACACTCATCATAGCATCAAAAATTATCCACAAGAAATAAAGGTTAAGAAACGGATGCTCCGAGTAAGAAAACAAGTATGACAATAGGCAAATGATTTTGAAAATTCATCAATGTTGCAAATGAGAGACTTTAAGTAGAAAGTGCTAGATTAACATAATTGGGATCGATGACTCATAGAAATGAATATATAGTCCACTTATATGTAAGCATCCCGGCTTACTCACATATGCAATAAAGACGTTTTGCAAGAACCAAATTAATTGCAACAAAAAGAGATTCATGCCAAGATACAACCTACACAAGGTTGAAAGCTAGAAATGTATGCATGAGGTAGATACTTGTTACCGAGATAGCATTGGTGATGTAGAACATAAGAGTTAACGATCATCCAAACTTGGCTCCAATGAACACATGGTGGCACCACCTTCCTTGTAAATGAGACAAGCTTCCAATGCATCTCAAATGTACCTAAAACAAATTCAAGTACAACATGGTACCCAAACTCATTGGGTCCAAAGTAGTTAGAGAAACTACAATACATAGGACAAACTCCACATAAATATGTGCATAATGTGAAATTGAATTTCATGCACATCTTAGCCATATAGGATTTGATGGAGTTTATCCTATATATTGGATCAACGAAAGTAAGCACGCCAAAGAAATACATATAGTAAATATGCATGCACAAGACTTTCAAACCAAAAGAGATACAATTTGGATAAAACACCAATTAAAACAAGAGAGCACACATTAGTGTGACACGAAAAGAAATTGTCCAAATTATATCAACTACCCCAATCAACACATGATTGAAGATACCAAATGAAAATATGGTCAAGGAATAACCAAACCCTCTACATTTTTCATGATGGCACAAAGTACCAAGACGGAAAATGCTTGTCTCCAAAGAGACATATTGTGGGGACCCCGGACTAGCTGTCCGAAATACCCGATTATGCTTAACACAACGATCCCGTGATCAGTCTGTCGTTGCACATAATCCGAACTGAATACCAAAGTTTACATCCATTACAATACCGAATTAAAGTCTTACATAAACGGTCATTTAGACCAAGCCTTACATAGGTGCCTTCATGGGCCAAACCAAAATAATCAGCGGAAGCTAAGGCGTAGTAGACATCTTATCCCAACAACGACCCGACAGGCAGTCGACTTAAGAAGATCCCTAGTTCGCATAGAAGTCGCCATAGTCCTCCTTGGCGTAGTTCTCCTCCAGGTCTGGCTACGACAATAGCCAGGGATGAAACTATTATGAGTACAGTTGATTGTACTCGCAAACTACTCCAACATGAGTATGCACTAATCTCATTTTTTTAGTTTCACACTTGTATTTATTAAGACGTTTCCATATCTTTGTTGAAGAAGGTAAGAAGAATTCTATAGCTATCATTAATATATTGTCCCCTTTTATTAGTTTCACCAAAACTCCTCCTTTTTCCTGGCCATAACCCGTCAGGGTTCATGGTCTCCAACATCCTCATACCGATCCGTTGGTATAGGTGTATGGAACCTCCTCCACTTCCTTTTCTTTTTTTAAAATTTAAATCTTCAAAACTTGCACATGGTCAAAGTAGGGTCTCTCAACTGTCCATATCCGAGGACTCGGCTATTCGAATAGTTTTACACTCTGCAGAGGTAGCACGCTTTTCCCACATCCATCCGGTAGCACGCTTTTCCCACATCCATCCACATCGTGTCAGCCACGTCTCGCCATACCAGGTGTATGCGAAGTTGAGACACCGATCCTAGTCTGTCCTTTGCTCATGCTAGTATAGGAACCTGCCCATATGATACTTTCCATCAACACTTAACCCAGCCCGTCGGGAACTAAGTGTGAGGACTCATAGTTTTGTCTGGCGGTGTATAGGGGACATCCTTCTATCCTCCTCCTTATCTTTTCATAGAGTTTGAGCAAGGACCCAGGTCAAGGTAGGTCCTCAGACCATCCCTCCATGTATAACGGAGTTGTCTCCGTCGATGAGGTATCCCATACTAATAAGAGCAAACTATATGACCAAGCCCTTTCCCATATATGGGTAAATGTGGTCGCACAGGGTATTGGCTGATTGACGTAAGTACAAAGACACAATGTGCGTTTTATCAAAACCACCATTCTCCTTTTCTCCGCTTCAACACCGACATCTCGGTGTTTCATAGCCACACAGGTTTTCAAAGGGGTTTTGAATAAAACAATCTTTATTTTTTTCATCCTATAATTTATCTTATATTTCTACATAAGGTGGCAAAATAATTTTTCCATATACTTTTGAAAAGGGGCTTTTTAGAAAATATTTGTTTAAAAGTAAATCTTGTTCTACAAAGGAATGCATGTATTAGGGTGCAAGCTCAGAGAGTAGCTTGCCTTGCTCGGCAAAGTGTTCCTGGTCTTGGTCTTCGGGTTCCACGAACTCCTCTTCCTCGATAAACCCGACAACGTTCTCGTCTAATTCACAATCAAACAAATACCAACAATTACTAACCTACTCAATCAACATCACAACAATACAATCTTAAGTGCTCTAAATAGCCACTTCATACAGCAACAACACCATTTGGTTTTAATTTAATGGGGTTAACCATTATTTAATTATGTCTTGATTATGACAGAAACTGGTTGAACATGTTTAATTACATATCTCTAGTTCTGTTGGTCACAAAAATACAAACTAAATTTCTACAGAAAGCTTTAGATGTGTAGAAGACAACACAATTGGATTTGGGTCAATTGGAGTTACCAAACTCCCTACACAATGGTTTGAATCCAGAAGCTTAATAATCAAGTTTTAGCTACTAATTAAGTTCTGTTGATCTAAAAATTAAATCCTCTTAGGGGTTACTAGCCATGACTAAATGTGATTCAATAAAATTGGTCTTAACCCATTTGGACTAACAGAGTATCAGAAACAAACAAGTTTAGATTTTAAACCCTATTTGGCATTTTTAATACTATATTTTTATTATTTATCCAAATGAGGTGAAACCACTTGGGTTGGATAGACAATTTCATAAGCTTTCCAGAACATTTTGATTTGATTTATTTGGAGTTATAATTCTCAAGTTATGGAATTTCAAAGTTTAATCCAGTACTGATTCCTAATTAAATCTAAAATTCGAATTTAAACTCTGAGTGGATAATGTTGAGAATCCTGACGGGTGGGGTCCACTCGTCAGTGACTCAACCAAAACAGTGCGCGCGCTGGGAAATGTTTAAAACACTGACAGCGGGGCCCACCGGTCAGCGACTTAGGGCGCGAAGGGGTACGCTGCCGTGGATCTAGGATCCAACGGCCCACGTTCAATTGCGACGTCGACGACCTAAAACCGGCGGCGCTGCTACTCCGGTGACGGCGAGGTTCACGGTCTGCTCACCTAGGGGCTCGGGAGGCCGTGCGGATGATGCAGATCGACGGCGGCGACTTGGGAAGACTTGCTGGACGAACGGCGCGTGGTGGGGCGGCTCCAATCGACGGCGGCGAGCAGCTCCTCCTTCGCGGCCGTGCTCCAACTCCGGCGAGGTCTCCGCGTCGTTCCTGGGCACGATCCAGAGGGGAAAAGGGGCCGGGTGAGCGAGGCAATAATGGGGAAGGGGGTACGGGCCAGAGAGGAGAGAAAGAGAGGCCAGCACGGCCTGGCCGTGGTCGTCGTCTACCTCGGGCACGGCGAGCTCGAGGAGACCCACGGGCGGCCGGGGCTTCGCGGCTACGGCTCCGCCCTCCTGGCGGTGCACGAGAGGGGGTGGTGTGAGGGGGAGAGGCAGTGGGGAGGTGTGGAGGGAACGGGGTGCTCGGGGGGGAGGGGGGGGGGGGGGTTTTATACCGGCGGTCCGGCGCACGGTGAACTGGGCTCAGGGGGCACCAGAGGTCGTGCCCGCTCGCCGTAGGGACGGTGCGGGGTGTGGCTACGTTGTGGGGTGGCCTGGGAGCAGGATGGAGGCTCGGGGTGGCGTGGAGGAAGCTCGACAGGGGGGGACGCCCTGGCGTGCTCTGGGAGCGTTCGGGCGGTGCGCGGCGCGCATTGTTCACGGCGATACTCCGGCGGGGACGGGTTCCTGCGGGCTGCGGTGTGGCGGGAGAGGGGGCAGCAAGGTGAGGTAGAGAGGGGGGGGCCTGGCACGGGCCAGCACGGCGTGGCTTCTCCACGGCCACAGTGCCGACCATGTCGCGGCCGCGCCGGCGGCTGTCCCCTGGCGTCCTTCGGCGTTCCCGGCCCGATTTCTTCATGTTCTCGAGTGCGGTGAGGCGAGTGGAGTGAGGCAATTCGAGTGAGGGCAGTAGCTTGCATCAATTTGATCGAGATTGATCAATTCGTCCATGGATTTTGGGTTCGGTTTGGGATGAACAGGTGGTGACCACCAGGTGTTCGATGAAATGCTTGAACCAGAAACAATTTCCAAATTTTGAATTTTATTTTCATAATTTGCTTCACATAGGTTTATCAAGATTTATGGTGCTGTTTGATTTGTTATTGTACAAGTGCAACCTAGCACATTTTGTGATTTGGAATAAGATAAAGAAAGAATATAATTTAAATTTAGATTTTTGAAATTAATATTTGAAGAGGGAAAAATGGTGGGAATAAAGTGGGAGTGTTAACATGTCACTCCACTGAATTTGATTTGAAAGAAAATAATTTCCCACTTTGAGAAATAGGGTGACATTTGTCACATTGTTTTTATTGTTTTAATGTTTTGTTTTGTTTATTTTCTTTTCTTCAAGTTTTTAATTAGAGCTAACAAACAACACATTCACAAGAAATATTTATCACAAGCAACAATAAGACACCCACACATATTAATTTATAAAAAAAAAGTTTTTGTTGGCCCACATTTTTGATTTAATATTTCATAATATTAATTTGGGACGTTACACATATCATCGGGATCTAAAACCAATTAAAGACAAATAGTGTTCAAAAACATATAGGATAGCTCCCCCAATATGTATGCATTATTTATGATTTTGCATTTGAATACAAATGCACACCAATGGGATCATCACACACCATATATATTATTCAAACACTAGCCAAAATCAAGAAGAACAATAAGATCCATAGGATACAAGGAAGACAAAAAGAGTTTAATAAAACAAGTTTTGGCAACAAGATAAGGCAATTCAAAGCAATAGCCAAAAACGAAGATGGGCTACAAATTCCACCATAATTGTGAGTATCACTTGTTATGAACAAGGAATATGGAAACATTACTCGATGGTATATAGGAATGATAAACAAGACCAATCTTCACAACAAATAAAGCATATGACAAAAGATAGGAAATTGAGCACATGCTTAGATAGAGATTCTTGACGACTTCAATTTGATCAAAGATCATGCAAAGCACCAAGAAAACTTTCTCACACACAAGATCCAAAAGATGAGAAATAGAAGATATTTAAGCAAATATGGAACTAGTTTGAGAAACATGCCACATAGGAGAAAGATAATTACAATATCAATTCTAGGTGGCAAAACCTCACATGTTCACATTTCCTAGGTTTGTAATATGCACATAGCTTATTACTCCCCCATAATGTGATAATCCATTTCTTTTAGAACAAGAGGTAAATAAAACCAACTCAAGAAATTAATGGACATTATAGAATTTGAATTTCTCATGAGCATGACATACCACATAGAGAATAGATAATATTGAAATATCAACACTAAGTGGTATTCCTCATGTATACACATTTTTAGGATGGTGAAGTGCACGAAGCATATCACTCTCCAAAAATGGATAGTCCATTAATCTCCCAAAGAGAGCCAACACGATAAGATAGCAATTAAAGGCAATAAAGCTCAAAACAAGTAAATGGTGTGCAAACCAAAATACACATACTTGATTTCTCAAGATAAGTAAGTAGAGAGCACAACACATACAAACACTAGCAAGGTACAAAACCTAACACATGCAAGGGTGCAAGTAACTTTAAATAAATATATGGTATAAGCACAAGTTACCGCAAGGAGGAACATTGTGTAAGAGATAGAACAATGTAACCCGAATGACTTGGCTTGAGAGAATATAATTGATGAAGATCCCTTAATTCTTCATGATGTAGCCAAGTCTCCAATGTCCTCCAACAACACCTATTGATCAAGTTTTAGCTTGTTGGTCCCCAACCACGTTGGGTCCTAAGAGGTTAGTCACAATAGGTTTGGCAACCCAAATGGTTCTTTTCGTGACACCACTTTTAGTACCAACAAATTTGGCAAACACATTGCCAACCTTATCCTTCCAAAGAGAATAAACATCATCAACTATAATGGGGTTGGATAAGGTACCATTAGTGCATGAAGAAGCAAAGTGACCCTTCTCACGGCATAGGTAGCAACATCTACTTCCTCCTCTCTTCTTAGTTGGAGTCTTGACTTGAGGAGGGGTAGCTTGATTCTTCTTGGGAAGAGACCGTTCTTCAACTTGAGGAGCTTGAGTTTGAACTTGAGGCTTCTTCCCTTGTTGCTTCTCACTAAGAGCCTTCTTCTTCAAAGGGCAAGATCTAACATGGTGCCCTTCAACTTTGCACTTGAAGCAAACGATCTTGGCCGAATCCTTGACGTGTTCTTGGCCCTTGTTCTTCTTGTTAAACGTGGACTTGTTCTTGATTTTGGAGTTGAATCCAAGTCCACTCTTGTCATTGGGGCGTCTTTGAACACTCAACATATTGTCAAGTGTAGAATCCCCAACATGACGCTTTTCCAAGTCTTTCTTCAAAGAAGTGACTTGTTCCTTGAGCTCTTTTAACTCCTCTACATGGTTAGTATCAACACAAATACTAGAGGAAGTAGAAGCTTCATTGTTAGAGCAACAAGGCATGGAAAGTAATTTATCACAAGATGTAGCAACATTGTGAGTGGATGGATCACTTGGACTAGCACATGGCAATATAGCATTAAGAGTAGAAGTTGTGGCATTGTCCACATGAGACTCACAAGATGTTACCTTTGACATAATAGCCTCATGAGCTAACTTTAGCTTAGCATGGGATGCTACAAGATCGTCATTAGAGCTAGAGAGCCTTTCATGACTTTCTTCCAATTTCCCATACTTGCTAGTTAGCAACTCAAGTTGGGCCCTTAGCTCAACATTCTCCTTCACAATAGATGCTTCACAAGAAGTGGAGTTAGTAGCACAAGCATCATTGATATTAGAAATGGAAGAAGACAATTTTGCAAGCTTATCATTATTAGATAGTTGAGCTTGGAGTTGATTATGAGACTTGATGAGGAGAGAGTGTTCACTTTCTAAAGCCTTGTGAGCTTTGTCAAGTTTCTCTATGTCCTCACTTAGTCTAGCATTGCCAACACCAAATTCAACTTTTTCCTTTTTAAGCACTTTATATTTTGCAATAGCATGATCTCTTTCCTTAATGATTTTAGCAATGATAAGATCATTTGATTCATCAAGAGATTCAAGTTGCTCCTCAAGAGACACTCGAAGCTCTTGCTCTTCGTCAAGGGCATTCTCTAAGGATGCTTTTTCAATAGCATCTTCTCTCTCAATTTTACATTTTTGCTCAAATTGAGTATCCAACTCCTCAATGATTTCTATACATTTAATACCATGAGCAACAATTTCACGTAGAGAAGAGATAGCTTCACTACCTTTGGGAAGAGTACCAAGAACAATCTCACCCTTCTTGGTTAAGGTTTCAATGTCAAAATCTTCTCCATGAGGATCCACAACCACATCATCACATATCTCGGGATTCGAGGTAGAAGTTATCTTGGAATCCTTAGCCATGAGGCAAACATGATTAATGGATGAGGAGGATGAAGAATTACTTGAAGCACCATTGAGGTCCATGTCTTGTTCCAACAAATGTTGGGATTTCTCTACATTGTTAGTCATGCAAATACTAGAGGATATGGAAGCATTATTTTCATGACAACAAGACATAGAGAGCATATCATCATTATATTTAGTTAAGCAACTATTACTTGATATGCAAGGACCATCAACTCTAGCATGTATGACATTTGGAGTGCTAGAAGAGTTTAAGTCCAAAGATAGAACATTGCAATGTGATAGAGAAGAAGTATAATCAATAGTAAGTTCACCATCACCAATGCAATTTCTATCACCACTCACCATATCATTACCTTGTGACGAATCACATGTTGGTGAAGTGGAAGAAGTTGTGAACTCATCACGGTCGGAGGTGGAGGGAGAACAATCATCCTCAATAATTTTGGACACTTCATATATATCTTGAAGCTTGGTCCAAAGCTCATGCGCATTTCGAAAAGGAATGATTGAAGCAAGAACTACATCGGTCAAAGCACATATAAGACCATTAGTAACTTGAGTCTCGAGATGAGAGTTTACCTCATCCTCTAAAGATAATTCTTGGGAATCCTTTGGAGGAGATAAACTCACATCTACAATCCTCTTAATACAATTTGGACCCATAGCCCTAAAAAGATTAATCATGCGAATTTTCCAAACATCATAATTTGTGCCATCGAATATGAAAGTGGGATCGTGCACTAATTCTCTAAACGACATCTTTTACTCTCTAGGCGGTAAAGCCCAAAAGGAGAGCCCAGGCTCTGATACCAATTGAAAGGACAATGATGTCGCCTAGAGGGGGGGGGGGGGTGAATAGGTGGTTTAAAACTTTTCCGGTTTAGGCTTGATAATTGCGGAATAAAACTAGGTGTTTAAATTAACAAGCCGACAACCTAAATAAACTAGGCTCACCTATGTGCACCAACAACTTATGCTAAGCAAGACAAACAACAAGGTGATAGCTATAGAATACTTCAAGCACGAAGGCTATCACAATGTAAAATGCATAAGTAAAAAGCTCGGGTATAGAAATAACCGAGGCACGTGGAGACGAGAATGTATTCCCGAGTTCCTCCTTGTTAAGGGAGTACGTCTCGTTGGAGAGGTGTGAACCGACACAACGGTTCAACAACCACAAAGGTTTCACCTTCTTCTCCGATGAACCGCACCACAAAGGCTTGGTTCACCTTCCACTATCGGAATTCCTTCGAGGCGGAATCCGGAGCCTTTCAACAACAATCCGGGGCACAACCCACAATGGGATTGGGGGCTCCCGAACGGCCTCCAACAACAATCTGGGGCACAGCCCACAATGGGATTGGGGGCTCCCGAACGGCTTCAAGTGACCACACAAGGGTCCAACCACCACAAAGGCGTCTAGGGTCCAAGGACCCAAGAGTAACAAGCTCACAAACTTTCAACTTCCAAGAATCCTCGTGGAGAGCACACCGATGCACCAAATGCAAAAGGCAAGAGCACAAGTGCTCAAATCCTTCACTCTCAAATCCCACCAAAAGCAACTAATGCTTATGGGGGGAAAAGAGAGGAAGAACAAGGAATCCACAAAGGAGTCAAATCCTTCACTCTCAAATCCCACCAAAAGCAACTAATGCTTATGGGGGGAGAAGAGAGGAAGAACAAAGGTGAAGAACCACAAAGGAACTCTAAGATCTAGATCCACTAGGTTCCCCTCACTTAGAGGAGATATGGATTGGTGGGATTGTAGATCTAGATCTCCTCTCACTTTTCCCTCAAGAATATGGAAGATTCAATGGAGGGATTGAGAGATAGGCAAGCTCAAGAAGGTCAACAATGGAGGAGAAAAACGTGCTCAAGAGCTTGGGTTCAATGGGGAAGAAGACCCCTTTAAATAGGGCCTCCAAAATCCAACCGTTATGCAGTTTTTCTCCGCAGGGTCGGTACTACCGCCCCCCAAAACCCGGTACTACTGCCTGGGCATTTTGTGCACTCAGAAAACGCGAAACCTTCTGGAATGGGCGGTAGTACTGCCTGAAATCGCGGTACTACCGCAGTGTCCAGAAACTGCAGAAACTGGTAAACGAAAACGTCAATATCTTTTCCATCCGGACTCCGTGTTCGATGATTTTTGGCTCGTTGGAATCGTTACAACGAGCTCTACTTGAATGTGCATAGAAACATCACAGTCCATCATGTGAGGATAAAACCAAATGGGGAAAGGTTGAACTTTCCTAAACAATGCAAACCGATAAAACCTCCTTCATCAAAAACACAACAAGATATTCATACGAAATCTGTTTTTGATGAACTAGAGCTTAGTATGGAGATAAACCAAGCTCTAAATCCTCACATGGATAAAAGGCAACAAGTTTTCCAAAGTAAAATCATTTTCAAAGGACTTGGTCTTGTCATGAAGATCACGACAAGCACCAAAACCCAACACGGAGAAAAGCCAAATAAGAACCAAGTAAAATGATATGCCAAGCATGCAAAGGTTTGAGCTCTCCACAAAGATGCGATCAAGTTACTCACTCGAGAGCCCCTCTTGATAGTACGCCTATCTATCATATAGCCCTATCAAGATCATACCTTTGTCTTGAGCATTCCACTTGAGCTAGATGATGACGATCTTGGTCTCTCCTAGTGGACCACCTTTCTTGATTGCGCTTGCTAGCACATGCTTGATGAAGACTTCTCCAAATACTCCCCCATACGCCATTATGGGAGAGTCTCGCTTAGCTTCGTCTTCATGTCAATCTCCAAGCTCCATTAGCTTCGTCTTCATTCCGACCTCCAAGCTTCGAGCATAAGATATCTCCGAAAAGCTTCTCTTGGTCTTGCACGTCTTAACCTTGATGACGAACACCGCATGACATCATCGTCCATGAGCTCTATGAGATGTTCTTCTTGTTGCAAGCCCGTGGGAAGATACCTAGCCCAACATATAGATACCACACACACACTTGGGTTAGTACACAAAGCTATATGGACAAGAGCTTACCATCCCAAGAGATACATGATCCACTTGGTACATCTTGTAGCTTTGTGTGTTGATCAACATCTTGATCATTCTCGTATCATCCCATCTATCTTCATATAAACCCTTGAATAGAGCATTGGTCATTATGTCATCTTGAAGAGTCCAACACATGAACTCCTATAATTTCCCATGGACAAGATCTATAAGAATATCTCAATGTAAACATTAGTCCATAAGGATTGTCATTAATTACCAAAACCATGCATGGGGACAACCATGCACTTTCAGAGGGCTCGGGAGCGGGATTGGCCGAAGGAGGCGGTGCTGCAGATGGATTTGGAAGTTAGCTAATGGCTCTGGCCGACGGAGGGGAGTGGAGGGATGGGGAGGTGTTTTCCTGTCTGCGAGGTGTTTGCTGAATTGTCACAATGAGGACACACAGAGAGAAAAGGGCTAGGAGCACTAGGGTTCATTCCACTAGGGTCCAGGGAGGGTGTGGGGATCCAATGCTGGTCTAAGACCATAGTATGAGGAGAGGGGGTGTTGGTTTTAGATATTGATGGTATTGGGGCTGATTGAGCTAGTTAACTTTGCAAACATGGATTACTCAATTCTTTGACTTAAAAATAACAAAACAGGTTGGGTTGGCTAGAGGGCAAATAGGTTTAACACTTTGTTTAAAACCTTGGGTCAAAGGGGTTTAATAACAGCTAGATACAAAAATGTCAAATTGCTATTCTTTAACACAACATATGGCCATCTTATAATTAAGCACTCAAAATAAGCAAGAATTAGTTATCAAATAATTTTGTAAATTGTAAATAAGGCTATATATGGAAAATAGAGGTGATGTAGGTGATACTAGAGGTTTTGTATTTCCAAGATTAATAAAATAAACCCTAATTGACATGCTCTAGAAATGCTAAAAGTTAACAGGAGTGAAGATATATTTTATATCTATATTAAAATAGAAATTTTGTAAATATCAACTCAAAACAATTCTACAAGAGGTAACACATTTCACTCAAGCAAGACAAGCAAAACAAACAGTTGGATACCAAATCAAATCATGTGCATTAAAGGTTGCTACAAGCAATCACCACATGAACACTCATAAAATAACACACTCAAGTCAAGCAATTTAAGCACATATCAAATAGGTCAAACATATCTTCAATTAGATAAACAACCACACTTTGAGATAAAACCAATATATCTTGTGAGGTGGTGATCAACACAATAGTGACAAGATTTTGAAGGAAGAAGATTAAACCACTTCCTAGTAAAAGTTTCCAAAGAGATATTATTATTAGGAGTTTTTGAAATAAAAGTTGTTAAGACCAGCAACACATTAAACTCAAAATATATTAGGACTTACTATATGGTCCTTTATAACTTTTGTAAATACTTTTATGTTCTCAAATGATGGGTCGTTGGGTAGTTGCTAAAATCAAAACATCATGGTAGATAGAGTTTGTTAAGAAGAAGATAGGAGAAGATATATGGACTGTTTTATTTATCATAGCATTTAACTCAGAAGTCATATTACAACTAGGAAGAGTTTCCAAGGTTGATAATTAGAGATGTCACCAACACAAACACAAACCATAACATGGCAAACAGAGCAAACAAGAGCAACACACATCGATTAAAAAGACACTTCAAAAAGTTTTTGACGGCCCTAAATTTTGGGTCTTTTATAATTAAGTTTTTCTTGCTTCCAAAATTTGGGGCGTTACACCTACTGACGGCCTGTGAGGACCGGAATTTCACTTCCAGACCTCCTGTGTAATCATGTCAATCCCAAGATCAATGTTGACAACACAGCGAAATGATACCATTGCAGAACGTTCAAAATTACATAGTTTGAATAGCAATAGAGAAATGTCTTGTGACATTTATTACAATTAGAAAGCTCTGCGGAAATCTAAACGCGTAGTGACTCCATCTAGCCACAGGCAGTCGATGTAGTCCATGAGGCCTCACTCCTTAGCATAGTCGTAGTCTTCTCCTTCTTCGTAGTTCTCTGAATAATCAACAAAAGCAATGCGATGAGTACATAATAATGTACTCAGCGTGCCCCCTTATGCAACCTATAATAGCTACATGTGGTTTCAAGGGAAGGCTGTATGGTTCTTTTGCATAAAAGCCAATTTTATTTGCAATACCATAATAGTTTTGATAAAACCATTTTAGACGAAAACAGATTTCTGTATTGAGTGTAATGTTTCTCATCAAGGTGAGTGTCCTCGACACCTCACGTTCTCCATTGGATTCCAGAATAGGGGTAGAGGGAAGTAGCAAACAGGGTTCCTGTATGTCAAGAAGGATTCATGTGTCGTCCATGACCGTGGACACGGCTATTCGAATAGTTTTACACTATGTAGAGATCGTACACTTTCCCCACACGACACAATTTCCTCCTGTTGCCGGTACTCACCAATTGGAATATCGGCAGAGGGATTGTGACGAGGTCTTTTAGCTAGATCCCCCAAATATGTGACATGCCCACCGGGTCTGGCGCCAGAACTGAGAGTATGTCCCCAAACCGTTCCCCCCATCTGTGCCGAAGGTTCCCCCGCAGGCAGACACCTCATCTGCGGTACGGCGACATCGACACCTAAGGCTGACTAAGTTACTTGACCAAGCCAGTGCCCATATAGCATGTGGCTGCACGTTGGTCACAATCTTCAAATTCAAGACTTATTAGGGCTCTTATGCGGCACGGACGACGGATTGCCCCCTTCAGCTTCTGAAGGGTAGCCAATCGCTCCTTCAAACTTGATCCAGCAGTCGCCCGCGCCAGTGTTAGATGGTAACTTTCACCAAGAGTAGAGGAAGGAACAACGACTCATCAGCCAAGCTCAACGAGCTTATCAAGTTCAGTAAGATATTTGTGACCCAAGGGTCAACCAATTCCTCCGAAGAGGCAAGATAGAGATATCCTACTGATTATTAAGCATGGTTAAGCATTTCTACTCTACATGATTACTATATAATTTCTACTCAGGGTATCAAGTATAGGCGACAAGCGGATCAGGCTGGTGTGTCAATCAACACGCCAGTAATTTGAGTAAAATAGCATGCATATTTGTAAAACAATAAAATAATGCCCCTTTTAAAAACATAGGATAAAACATGAGAGGGGGGGCATGCCTTCGTTGATGAATCCTTCTTCTTCAACAAACTGATTATATCGCCGTTCTTCAATCAGCCGATTATATCACGTTCTTCCATAAGTTGATTATATCCACGTCCAACAACGTCACTCCCTACTCATCGTAACGATAGCAAATGACAACAAATAAATACCAAGGCAATAATTACCAAATCCAAATGAAATACAAATGAGAATGAAGGGAGTAGAAGTTGAAGAAGGTAGGACAACTTGACAGATTTGTGAAAGTGAGTTGTGGGAACTCGGATATGACTCAAATGACATGGATATGATGCTCATATAGATTATAAGAATGGAATGTCTTCCTCGCAGATATGGATAGATGTATATCTAATTGTCTACAAACCAGACAATAGAGGTTATAACGTAGTTGGTCATACCCGTGTAACACTCTAAAACTCAAATAACATGATGTAACATAACTAGATAACTAGCAACCATGTAAACAAGACACAACAATGAACAGTACCATACCAATTTGCACTCATCAAACAATACCTATCATACTAGTGATATAAACGTCAGGTAGGATTATCTAGCATGCTAACATAAACATATAAGCAATACAAGAGCTAAGGTAAACATAATCATCATAGAACAACATCAATTGCAAACTAAATTTGATACTATGAAAACACACATTACACTTGTGAACCATATAGCTATGCACCACAACAAACAACAATAAACAACTACTAGCATAGATATACTTCAGGGATAACAAGCCAAGAAATAAACATGGTGTAACAGTATCTAAAACATATGAATTATATCATAGCCGGATATAAAACTAAAGAGTTCTATCTATACATAAACAACCTAGAGATATCTTTCATAACATAATATTAGTTCAAGCATATAGTAACAAACATAATATATACTAAGCAAGGTCATAACATAACACTATATGACTAATCACAAAGGATATACAAGACTACAGATTTGGGAGATACTATAGCATGGTACTACACAACGATCTTGTTTTACAATAACAAAGCATGCATACAAGTCTACATATTATAGATCAGACTCGTGCCATTCTGTTGTGTACTTAAAATAAAATGCATGCTCACAAGCATATACACGATGATAAGATATTAACATGCGATACTCACATGGCACACAAACTACCATAAGAACAAGATGATCTACTACAACAAGTAAACACAACTAGCAATGTAACAAACATGTGTGCGACCGTGTATACTTCTAGAACTAAACAACCAATAAAGGCATGGCATTATCTAGTTAAGGAGTAAAGCTATGCTAGCATACATGAACAATAAAGCAATATATATCATGAAATACTAACATAAGAACAAGTAAAACCTATATAGATACTACAAAGGAGTAACCGATGGAACATGGCATGACATGAGATTGTATATAATTAACACACATACATAGTATTAATATAAAAATGCTAGCACAAAGATACGCTGCTAGAATACTATAACTAAGCATCATATATAACACATGCTACACAAGATACAAAATAGCCAAGCATGAATGATAGATTAGACAAACGACACACTTGAAATAACATGATAAGATGCCTAGAGCATGAATATAACAACTAAGTCTATGCATGGCCAATAAGCAAACAATAGAAATCAAGGA
The DNA here is from genome assembly GCA_026929855.1 of Poa annua. Taxonomy (NCBI): domain Eukaryota; kingdom Viridiplantae; phylum Streptophyta; class Magnoliopsida; order Poales; family Poaceae; genus Poa; species Poa annua. The sequence goes on from CM049434.1 coordinate 64,310,752, forward strand.
ATGACATCATCATATAAAGTACGAACAACTGATAGACTATGACACAAACTCATAGCCAAACATGGATTAAGATAATAAACCAATAGTAACAAATCATGCATGAATAAAGAATTAAACATGGATTAACACAATACACATATATTACTACAAACAACATCATAATTGGGCTATTGATAATTATAAAGCAACACAGTGGATTCTATTTACAATAATAGAACACAAACTAATGTTTACATACAAATGACCATCTAGGCATTTCACAAAATAGTACAAATAAATTACAGAAGACTCCTATACATGTAATTTAACTAGTAATAAAAAAATAAACCACACGCGAAATCAAGCACATAATTCAATTACTATATATTAAAGCCAAACTTTAATCCTACCCAATGGATTTACAATCCGAATCCACCAAATGGTTTCTAAGGTCCACTAGATACTTTCATATGTTTGGATCCGAGTGTACAGATGAACAAAGAAACGATTTGCATGGCAACATCGGTATTCGACGAATTGGCATCAATGGCGTTTTCTCTCCGGTGGTCGGATTGAAGATCCGTCTTCTTCTATGGACTTGTGGAAATGAGTTGCACAAAGTGACGCGAATGGATATCAGAGAGTTGTGCTAAAACTGAAGGTGGCACGACCATGAAAACATTGGATGGCATGGTTACCAGTTCGCTCAGAAAATAGAACAGATGTGCTGTAAAAGCTTGTCTTGGAAGTAGGGCTAAATGATATGAGAATATGCTGCAAAGGAATCGATCAAATTCTCACCATATGCGATGAACTCGTCCGACGAAGTCGATGAGCAGAGCAGATCGAGTTGACGAATTCCTCGTCTGCTATCAACGGTTTGATATTCTGGTTGGCTGGATCATTCCATCTCCTCCTCACGAACCTGGTGGCGCATCCGTTCGGCTTGAGATGGCCGGAGTCGCCGGGAACTTGAACCGCATTCGGACAAAGCTTCTGCGAGACTGGATCACGGGGCGAGCTAGTGCTTGTGCTGGTGGCTCGGGATGGAAAGGAGAATAAGAGAAAGGAGCTCACGTCTGGTTGCTCAAGATAGGCAGGGGCGAGGTGGACAACACACTAGTAGGGAAAAGGCTACTGCTGGCGAACACATTTTGCCTACTGCTGGCGAACAGCTGTTCGCCAGTGGTAGCACTTAGCGCTGGCGAATAAGTGTTCGCCAGCGGTAGCGGCGGTCCCTGCTGGCGAACAGGGGCTGTGTTCGCCAGCGGGAGTAGGGCTTAGCGCTGGCGAACAGGCCAGGTTCGCCAACGGTGCTATATCCGCCCGCCAGCGCTGGTCTCTGCGGGTGGACCCGTGTTCGCCAGCGGTACATAATCCTGTTCGCCAGCGCTATCTTTTTGGAATTAATTTTTTTATTTAAAATATTGCTTTACAGAATTCCAAATATATTGTTCATCACACAAGCATTACACATATGCATTACATAGCTTCATTTCCTTCTCGTTGCATGCTCTCCACTCCTTTATCGATCCCTATACACAACACATGCATATATATAGTGTTAGAACATTTAAATAAATTTATCGACATATTGAAAACATAGTATAAACTAAATCATTCTAGCGTTAGACACACGATTGTGTCACACACACCATCAAATCTCTAGGTATTCTCCTTGGTCGGCTTCTCCTTGGTCGGCTTCGGCTTCGGCGGGAAAGGGCGACAACCATCTAACGAGTTGAAGGGTCTGTGGTCACCCTGCTGTTGTATGAGCGTTTCAATCACGGTGTTAGAAGTTGGTTGATTTCTGAGGTGGAACGTCCCGCCAGCGCGGCCGACATCCCTATAGATTATTCGGGCAATCAACTGCTGGATGCGTCCGAACTCCATTCGGATAGTGGCATCAGAGGCATCCGCCATGTTCAGGGCCCATCTATCCATAGCGCTTGGATATCGTAGACATTCCTCATCCAGGAGGTACTCCCGCATTTGAAGGATGAGGTACCAGGCGTCCCTCGTACTACCTGGCGCCTTCTTGATGCAAGGGAACTCGACCCTGTGGCCGAATGCATTCTTCCCTCGCCTCATGGTCGACCTTGTCACTTTGCCTCCCTGGTAGACGTAGCCGTTGAGAGCATCATCGAGAACCCTCTTGATGTGGGTGTAGTCCTTCTTCTCAAGACTCCCCGCGTCAAGAAAAAGTGAAGATGAATGTTTAGGGTATAAGACGATGAGGGTGCCGTATTTGTTTCTGTGCAAAACATTTGAGAGAGACAATTTAGTTAATCTTTGTGCTTGAAATGAAACGATAGATATCAACGAAAGATAGCTGATGACTTACTCGGGAAAGTAAGGCAAGAGAAAGGTGTCCTTCTTCTCATTCTTTAAGAAGCAACTTTCTATGTATTCCGTTGCCCGTCTCCGACCGTCATGGCTTTGCAACCAACCTTCGAGCATGAAGAAGGGGTCAATTACCGAGGTGTTGGGGGTATTCTCTCTAAGTATCTGATACTCCATACTGAGCGCGACAAGGCGGACCAAGGATGGGCTGAGCGCGTTCATATGGAACATGTCGAAGATGTCATCAAATCTGATGAAGAGCATATGACCGGGATCTTTGTCGACAAAGTTGCAGCCTTCGGGTACCTTTCCTATGAAAAGCGGGTATGTCGGACCTATAGCCTTGAGAAGATTTCCCTCCAAATAGAGAACACTGTCATGTAGGTTCTGCATATCCGCATTCACGATCTTGAAAATCTTCGGCGGTAGCATTGGTTTACCCATCTCATGGATGGAATGCCAGTTCTCGATGGTTATCTTGTCATGAACCCGGCGCGGCTTCGCCTTAGACCCCGGCTCTTGCTGGCTCATGAACTCAAGTGGAGCTTTCTTAGTTCTTTTTCGAACCTTCTTAGGACCCTTTGGCTCTAATGCCTCCTTGACCGCATCACGGACTGCGTCCTGGTTGAGAGCATCTTGATCGCGAGCTTCAGGCGTTGGTTGAGAGTTGAAGAGACGCTTGGAGACGCCGGTTCTGTCAGCCCCGCCGGGTCTCGTCATTTCATCACGGCGGTCTTGTGTATTCTCATTTTCACTAAAGAATGCCGGCTCGTGATCGTCATCAACCAAGTAGTTATCGGGGTCGTGATTGTCATGATCTCCATCGGTCTCGGGGTTTGCAGGTGGAGTTGGCTGTGGGGTGGTGGTAGGACCAGCGTCCAAACGAATAAGTGATTTTGGCCATGTCAATAACCACCCCAAGCATTCGCCAAAGGGTAAATTCTGAATCGGTCTCCGGGGGTTGATTCGGAGGATCCAAATTTGCGCAACCCGGGAACACCCGAACAATGGAAACCTTGACCAAATGATCAGGCAAAGGCACTGTGTGAAACACGCGGTTAAGCGGTGCAACAATGTTAGCCTTTGCCACATCCTTGAGCTCATTGTCCACCATCAGCAGCAATGTGCATCCCACTTCGTCGGCCTGCGGAAACATGTGCTAGGCATTAGAGAGGCCGACAAGAATGAAGAAATGACTTGTCGAGACTTTATGCGACGAGTAATTACCGTGAGGGCGTTGAGCTCTTCTAATGGTGACGGACCGCGGACGGCCGTCAGTTTGCAAGTGATGGAAGGACTGCTACGAGGCATGCTGCCGACAGGTGATGCTCCAAATGGAGTGTTGGCAGCTGGCGTATGGTCGGGATTAGGGTTGGCGGCCGCGTTTTGCACAACAGGCTGCACATTGATGGAGTTGCTGGAGCCTAAGCTGATCATGGGGAACGGTCCTTGTCTGCCTCCCTCAAACCAATTTCCGATAGTCTGACAGAGGGTAGGAAGGATGGCGTTGATCGTCTTGGCCACGGTGTCCTCGACTTGCGACGGAATGTTTTCTTTGACGGTCGCTAACTCCTTCCTGAGAGATGCTTCCACGCTGCTCTTCCTCTCCTTCCGCTGCTCCTTAGTCTCCGGGTAGTAGTGCGCATGTCTGTGGCCAATGCCGGCCCCCACCACACGGCCACGATGCGGGCCTTTAGTCGGCGACACCTGCTTTACCGCGTTATACGCCCGGTGGAAAGGATTGTCCCACGGGCCGACGCCCTGGGTTGAGGAGCCTTCTGACTGAGCCAGGGAATGAGCTTGTTGTTCTGCCGCAAGCTTCTGTTCAAGGTCCTTCACCTTCGCGTTCGTGACAAGTTCACAGGATATGGGGTCTTTCTTGTAGCGGGCCCTGATAATTTTTTTTGCTTGCGGGTCTTTGATCTGCTCATACGGGTCCGGGCCCTCCCTTTTCTCGTCCTCCTTTGCCCACACGAGTTCTTTTCCCGCGTAGCCGCGGCTTCCGAGACAATGGGGAGCTATGTTCTTGTCATGCATTTGCTTGCCCCAAACCCGAAGTGCCTGCTTTGAACTGAGCTTTTCATTGGCGACAAAATTATTGTACTCGTCTTTAGAAATGGACGGCCACTTCTTCTGTATCTCCTCGAAACCGGCACCTTCAGCAATCTTATCCCGCACACTTCCTCTCCAAGTGGAGAAGGCTTTGGTGAACCTGCTGAGAGCGAATGCGTTTACAATGTTCTTCCGGGGATGCAGGCTTTCGTACTCGGTTGGGAACTTGTAGCGTGCGTGTAGCTTATGGATGAGTAGCGTGGCCGCAGCAGAATTCCCTTTCTCCCGAATGCTTTCGGTATTGAGGTTGCCGAAGGTTCGAACAATGCATCCCAAGTTGTTGCCGTACCCTCTCACGACTTTTGTCGGCGCTGTAGGCGCACCGCTTTTGGGGTCCACCTCATCGATAGCTTCGCGGAGGGTGCTGAGCATGTTGGGACGTCTATTCTTCCGTGCACGCTTGGCTTCACTATCGGACGTGCCATCGCCAGCCCCACTAGTAGTGGTCTCGTTGCCGGTGCCGGTAATGGTGGTCTCGTTACCTGATATGTCATCATTGCCGACACCACTAGTAGTACCGGCATCATGATGGGCTTCCTCCATCTCATCATCTCCGTCGTCCCCAAGCATTCTCATGTAGGCGTCGTCCTCGTCCATCGGGTCTTTATCTTGTCTCCGAGAACCCCCGGCCTCCAAGTTGTGACTCATCTTTCTAATGAGTACAAAGAACATAGTTAATACAAATATAATAGAAAGAACATAGCTAGCTAAAACGAATATAATAGAAAGAACATACTCAAATATGTCCTATTTCTAACACAAGTTATACTCAAATTTCACAAAAAAATTGGGCATGGCCTTTGCTAAAAATAGGACATATCGAGTACCCGAATTGCCGGAACGGAAGTTAATCAACATTCCGGCAAACTCAAGGGTCTCATGTGTACCTGCAAACATTTCATATAACATGATAAAGGCTACACAAGCCACAATCTCCGGCAACTCATACACATCATAAAAATCCAAAAACAGGGACAAAAACCTATCTTCAAATCTGTTAAAAAGTTCCAACTTTGGAGCCTTATGAAATTATCAAATGTTTTTTCAATTGACATTTTTCTTCCACGGATCCATTATACTAATTTAGTACCTCATATTAAAGACCAGAAACAATTACTTCAAGATTCGAAACACCTAATTGAAGCTGTGTTTTGAAGCTATGGCAGAACAGTGACAACTACACTTAGCATTTTTTTTTGCAATTCTTCAAAATCCAAAAAATATTCCTAAACCAACCTAAAGTCTACATATACTAATATCTACACTAACATGATCAAATCCTAATCTAAAACAACCTAACAGTGGCAGTAGCATTTCAGCGAACACGTTGTGTGCAGAAATTGGAAGAGGAGGGAGGAAGGAAGAAGAAGGTCGGAGAGGAGGGAGGAGGGAGAGAAAGAGGAGAGGGATGGGAAGAGGAGAGGGAGCTACCTCGGGAAGCAGAGGCGCGGTGGAGGGAGAGGGGCAGCGTCGGCGTCGGGCGCGGTGGAGGGAGAGGGGGCAGCGCCGGCGTCGGGCGCGGGGGAGGGAGAGGGGCAGCGCCGGTGTCGGGCGCGGGGGAGGGGCGCTCGAGGTCGTTGGAGGCGAGGGGGCGCTCGAGGTGCACGGCGTCGAGGTGGACGGCCGGCGGTGTCGAGGTGGGCGGCGCGCGCGGGGAGGGAGAGGGAAACAGAGAGAGGCGGCGCGCGGGGGGCCGGTTTGCGGTTCGAAAACCGCTAAGTCCCCCCGCTGCCAGTTATGCCCGGGGAGAGCATACCGCTGGCGAACAGCCTTATTTGTTCGGCAGCGATACTGTCGCTACAGCTGGCGAACAGCCTTATTTGTTCGCCAGCGGTATGCTTTTTCTTTTTTTCATTTCTTATTTTTTTACTGTTTTGTTTTGTTTTGTTTTGTTTTGTTTTGTTTTGTTTTGTTTAGTTTTGTTGTTTCTTTTGGTTTGATCTTTTCAATAACATTTCAAATACATGTGTGCATTTCAAAACACATTTCAAACACTTTTCAAATAACATTTCAAATATGCGTACGACAATATCACTTGTGGATTCAAATAACACGGCCATAGTTTCCAAAATTTGAAGAAATACAAATTATGATACACATAATGCGCGTATTTCTCATTGTTTGACAATCTTCTTGCCTTTCTTGTTTGCAGTCGCATAATTTAGCCCCACATCATGACTTCTTCTTTTGAACTGTTGACCTTGCCGAGGTAACGTGGTTCTGCTTCTTCTTGTGGTGTATGTTGCCGTATCATCATCATGATCTTCATCATCGTCGATATTTGGGTCGCCGAACTCGTTGAAGTCATTCTCGTTGGCGACTCCATCCATTCCGACGATGTTTCTTTTGCCTCTCCTCACGACAGCACGGCTAGGACATGACGGGTCGGTTATAAAGAAGCATTGAGACACGTGCTTAGCCAATACCCATGGCTCATTTTGCGCGGTGACGTTTGCGCCTCATGAACTGCCGGCTTCAGGTAGAACCATGGTGGTGAAGTATTGGTCTTCTTTTGTGACGGTTGATCTTCTAGCCCATCTGACGCGGAACATCGGCACCTTCACTCCAGAGTAGTTAAGCTCCCATATCTCCTCGATCCTTCCGTAATATCTTAATAGCTTGTCTCTGGTGTAGGATTCCATTGTTAGCCCTGAGTTTTGATAATCGGAAGTTTTGTCCCTTGCTTCCGTGTAAAATGTGTACCCGTTTATATCATAAGCTTGGAACGTATTGAGGTTGGGTGCGGGGCCATGTGCCAATGTGTAAATCATTTTTCCTTCTGCAGAACTCATCGAGGGAGGATTAGCGACAAGGTGTTCTTTGAACCATTGAAGGAAAGAGGAGTTGTGCTCTCTGATTATTTCTCCTTCAGTCCTCTGCTTGCCTTTGTCGGTGTATTTCTTCTTAATTATTCGTTGGTGTCTTTCCAACCAAGGATCGACCATTTCAATGTGTTGTAGAGCCACTAAGTTTCCCCTGTTAAAGTCGGCGCGTCGACAAGCGAAGTCCACATGCAAGTCCCTCCGGCCATTCTTGTGACCTACTCCATGGAGCCTACCGATGTGCTTGTTTCCTGGCAAACCAACCGGATCCTGAACGTTCAGATGATTCGTGCAGAAAGAAATGCACTCTTCGATGAGAAATCCTTGAACGATGCTTCCATCCGGACGAGCCCTGTTACGGACGAAACCTTTGATGACCCCATTCATCCTTACAAACGGCATCATGTTGTGCTGGAACAACGGCCCAGATGCATGATATCATCCATGATATGGATCAACAAATGCACACAGATGTCAAAGAATGCGGGAGGGAAGTAAATTTCAAGCTCGCATAGGATCACGACGATCTCTTCCTTTAGCCTTTTGAGTCGCTTGAGGGTTATTGACTTTTTAGAGATCACGTCGAAAATGTTACATAGGCCAAACAGGGTTTCACGGACGTGTTTGTCCATTATACCACGGATCGCAACCGGGAGTATCTGCGTCATCATCACGTGACAATCATGAGACTTCATCCCGCTGAACTTCTGTTTGGTCGAGTCTAGAAATCTTGTCATCAGTTCACCGTAACCCAAAGGAATTTTGACTTCAAGAAGGCCTTTCATCAATTGTTCGATCTCTTTTCGACTTAGGGTGAAGCAGGAGGGGGGGCAGTAATAGTCATTTCGCTTTACCCTCTTGGCCCTATGACCGTCGTCCTGCTCCTCTGTCTCATCAGGCACCTTCTCTACTCGACCCCCATGAAGCTCTTCTCTCATATTGAAATGAACTAGGTCGTATCTTGCTTTCGGCCCATCTTTGGTTCTCTCCGCCATGTTCAGCAGAGTACCAAACAAACTCTCGAACACATTCTTCGTGATATGCATTAGATCAAGGCAATGAGGCGTACCGAGAATCTTCCAGTACGGCAAGTCCCAAAACACGGACCTCGTCTTCCATACACCCAGGAGAGGTTTTGGTGCCTTCCGCTTCTTTCCTGGCGCAGGGCACTGTTCCCAACCTTTCAGTAGCTCTAAGATTTCTTCCCCGGACCTCTAAAGGGGTGGTCCTCGGGGCTCATCTTCGTTGTTGAAGAGGTCTCCACGACTTCTTCAAGGGTCTTTCTTCGGTAGCCATCTTCGATGGCCCATGTAGACTGTTTTTGAACACCCGGGATCTTTCGGAAGCTGGAGAAACGTCGGATCGTCCATGCACCTCACACATCCATTATGTCCGTGGCACACCTGACCTGCGACATATCCGTATCTGAGAAAGTCATGCACAGTACATAGCAAGACAGCTCTCATAGGGAAATATTCTTCTGCGCGGCGTCCCATGTGTTTACGCCTTCCGCGGCCCATAAGGTGTCTAGCTCATCTTTCAGTAGCTCCAGAAACAGATTGATGTCGTTTCCAGGTTGTTTTGGGCCTTGGATTAGCATGCTTATGTGAATATACTTCCTTTTCATGCACAACCATGGCGGGAGGCTGTAAATCCATACAAACACGGGCCAGGTGCTGTGTGTGCTGCTCTGGCTGCCAAACGGATTAAGTCCGTTGGTGCTCGCACCCAACCTGATGTTCCTTGGATCTGCTCCGAAGGTTGGATATTCAGCGTCAACTGCTTTCCACTGACTTGCATCTGAAGGGTGTGTCAGATTTATATTTTCATTACGCTTTGGATCTTTGAGCACTTGCTTTTTTCTTTCCGCGTGCCAGCGCATGAGCTCAGCTTCCTTACGGTCCGTGAAATACCGCTGGAGACGGGGAATCAGCGGAAAGTACCAAACAACTTTTCGAGGAGCTATCTTCCCTTTCTTGTATCGAGCGGCGTCGCACACTGGACACTTTGTCTTCTCCGCATCCTCTTTCCGATAAATGTAGCAATCATTAATGAACTCGTGAAACTTCTCGTGAGGTAAATCAAAATGGCAAACGACTTTCTTGGCCTCATCACAACTTTTTGGACAGGTGTTATCCTCCGGAAGGACACCGTGCCAATATTCCAGACTAGCATCGACGCTTATATCGCTCCATTTGTATCTTGCCTTAATCTGCAAAACATTGAGCGCGACATTCAAACGGGAATCTTCCACGCCGCAACCTGGATACAACGGAGTATTTGCGTCTATCTTGAGTTGCGCCAGTTTAGATTGCTCTCTACCAGCTGATCTGGAGTTAGTGGTCTTCTTTAGAAGCAGTTCTTGGACATGAGGATCTCGCACGAGTAAAGTTAATGGCGTCTGCGTGTCGTCGTCTTGGATAGCTGTTTCTTCTGCCACCTCATCATCTCCATCATTATCAGGAGGCTCTTCGTTATCATTATTGTGACCATGTTCATGATCCCCTTCATGATCATGATCATGATCATTTCCTGTCGCCGGTGCCTCAATACCTTCATGATCATCTTCATCGGTCAACCACTGAGTGTGGCCATCCATGAAACCACGCATTAGCAAGTGCTCTAGCAACTTTCCGGAGAAAGGGTTGATCAATCCCACTAGTTTGCTTTTTCGACATGGACATCTTATCTCTGTGCGGTTATGTCGAAACATGTCCTCTGTCGCGTGTTTTACATATCTGTTCACTACAGCTTCACTCATGGCGGCTATTATCGATCGCCTGCAAAAGTGTAGAACAAACTCATGAGAATCATACATATACCGCGCTTATCACGAAAAATTTCGCCATGACCTTTCTATATGTAGAGGTCATAATAAGAAAGAGTACCGAAATTTGCCGAAACGGAAATTAATCAACATTTCGGCAAAAAATCGGCATCACCTTCCTATTTCACACATATTGTGTCCATTTCATCACTTCATGTCAAAATTTGTCATTTCACATAAATTCACATATATAGTGTTCATTTCACACAAATTCGTTGTAATAGGGCTCTACCTTAATTCAATACACACAAGATAGGATAACCAAGGCGAGACCACCGACAAAATGGCTATGGATTGCTCCAAAAGGTTGTAACTTGTATCTAAAGGTAGGAGGGTTTTGAGAGTGAAACTTTTGGTGTAAAAGTGCTTTTGGGGAGTGGTTTAGCTAGATCTATAAAAAAAATCTAGATTTTATTGGCTAAAAAGGGAGTAAAATAAGAGGGAAAAGTGCAAAAAATCGGGTTGGGTCGAGCTAGAGAGAGAAGGTAATGGAGGAGTAATGGAGGGAAAAGGAGGTGGTTGAGCTTTTAATGATTCTGGTCCTAGGTTACCGCTGGCGAACACATTACCTGTTCGCCAGTGTTGTATTTGTACCGCTGGCGAACACAGTTTTTGTTCGCCAGCTGAAGTGGCCACTATCGACGCGGCAGCCAGGATATAGCCGCCTCATTACCGCTGGCGCACGCCTCCGGTTGCTCGCCAGCGCTACGTCCGCTACCGCTGGCGAACAGAGAAGGTGTTCGCCAGCGGTATGTTTCGGTCACAGCCGTGCCCAGCCCAGTGCTACCGCTGGCGGACGGTTTATTTTGTTCGCCAGCGGTAGTAGTTTTACCACTTGCTGTGACGGCGCTATGTTTGCCAGCGCTATAATTACTGACGCACGTTTTAATATGTTCGCCAGCGCTATCATGGTGGCTATAAGCACGTTCCTATTTGTGGCAGCGCTTGGCTTGCGAGCGTTTGGTCTGGGTGTGTGCACGAAGAGACAATAACGCGACCTTCTTGTCTCGCGGACGGCTGGATAATGAAGGCCCGAGTAAAGACAATTGATGCGTTAGTGACTGCAGTTTAAGGTGTGACAGCCGTTTCTGTCCGCTGGAGTAACGGAAGAGGAAGAATATCAAGGAGCAGCGAGGCGCTCAGCTGAGCTGGGGCTCGGTCCCGTCCGTCCGTGAGAGCGAGAAAGCAAGCAAGCGCTGGGCTGGTTCGACTCGGGCAGCACAACTCCCTGAGAGAGAAGGACACGAGGAAATAGAAGGAAGAGAGAAAAGATCAATCGATCGATTCTGGGACTGGCGTGTATGTGCAATAGCTACAGCCTACATGTACATATGTGTGATTAGTTGGAGAACTATATCCAACTGGATTTTAGATAGAACGAAATAGAGGGAAAATAAACAGATTTTCCTTCCAGAAGAGGATATAAAGCTCCATAAAAATACCAAATGAATTCTCAAAACAAAATAAAAATTTAGAGTAGCATATTTTAATATGCCGAAGCAAACAAAATACAATCCAAGTTTGAACAACAATAAAACTAAGATTTAAATTTAAGTTGGTCTTATCAAGTTAAACAATTTGTGTATGAAATTCCCAATTACTTAAACGAAATTTTCTAATCCTCATTTTTAGCTAAAAGTTTTTGAAAGCTCCAAAAATCGGTCTGTTACAAATCTAACTCCCTTAACAGAATCTCGTCCCCGAGATTCGAGCTCACTATAGATGTGTTTGGATGGTTCTTAGGCTTATATTAATGGCTTGCTTGACTAGGACTCTTCAAAAGTTGATCTTGTGTTGCCTCGGGTACATGTGCTCGCTACCCCCTTTAAAGGAACTTCCGATGGGATTTTTCATACAACCCTTAATGCTTCATGTAATGTAAGATTTCCCTGTTAACTTTCTTCGGTCTTGTTGAGGTTTTTTCTCCATTGGTCATTGGTCGCAATTTGTGATAGGCTGGCAACAATTGATAACACTACCATCTTGGCATTGCATCCTACGTCTTTTGAGTCTTGAGCCCTTTGACGTATTCATGGTTTAACTCAATCAAGATTGACATTGCCATCTTTCTCGGACAAGCACTGGCTATCTATAATGGCCATAGGAGTGGCAGATCTTTCTCATAGTGTTGGCATTGTCCTTCCCGTTTATGACTTGGATCTCTCCATGTAGCGTGTCTGATTCCACCTCACAATTCACATGAAATTCTAATCCTTCTCGATTATTGTGAATGGTGGAAAAAGTCTCCTATGAAGCTAGCACACAATATTCTCCCTTCATCACGAGTGTCATGAGAGCATCATGGTAATCAGTGTCATCAACATTCGCTATTTGCTTTATTTCCAAAGCTCATAGGTAGGAGGGAAAAGAACAAGATGGGTGAAAGAACCTAGCTTGGGAGGGGTATCCAAGAATTAAACATGAAAAATACCGGAAGGCAACACAAGAATTTAGACGCAAAACTAGTTATTTTGAAACTACATAGGCTTTTAGCATGGCTGCACATAAAAAAGGTGCCAAAGGCAAAAAATATGCAGGCATTGCTCAAGCAAAAACATTTTTTTTACGTCTAAACGGTATAAACTATATACCTATCGGGGTCTTTCCAAACTTATCCCATATGGTTGTTTGGTCACAACAGGTGATCTTGGTCTTGATATTTGACACTAAAGCATGTAGAGCTTGTTCGATGAATCTTGACTCCTTGATATCTTGAGATGGCTTCTCGTGGATAGGGTATGGTAAACTAAAGAATAGTTAGGGAATAAGCAGTTAAGCACAATGTTGAATGAGATAAGACAAGGAATAGAAATAGTCATGAATTAGACTACGAGGATTTTCGTAAATAGTATTTTAGTTTTCAAATAACTAAGGCTTTCCATTTCTAACTAAGGCCACGTGACTAGGTCGACGTCGGCTCTAATACCACTTCTGTGAGGACCAGAATTTCACTTCCAGACCTCCTGTGTAATCATGTCAATCCCAAGATCAATGTTGACAACACAGCGAAATGATACCATTGCAGAACGTTCAAAATTACATAGTTTGAATAGCAATAGAGAAATGTCTTGTGACATTTATTACAATCAGAAAGCTCAGCGGAAATGTAAACGCGTAGTGACTCCATCTAGCCACAGGCAGTCGATGTAGTCCACGAGGCCTCACTCCTTAGCATAGTCGTAGTCTTCTCCTTCTTCGTAGTTCTCTAAATAATCAACAAAAGCAATGCGATGAGTACATAATAATGTACTCAGCGTGCCCCCCTTATGAAACCTATAATAGCTACATGTGGTTTCAAAGGAAGGCTGTATGGTTCTTTTGCATAAAAGCCAATTTTATTTGCAATACCATAATAGTTTTGATAAAACCATTTTAGACGAAAACAGATTTCTGTATTCAGTGTAATGTTACTCATCAAGGTGAGTGTCCTCGACACCTCACGTTCTCCATTGGATTCCAGAATAGGGGTAGAGGGAAGTAGCAAACAGGGTTCCTGTATGTCAAAAAGGATTCATGTGTCATCCATGACCGTGGACACGGCTATTCGAATAGTTTTACACTCTGCAGAGGTCGTACACTTTCCCCACACGACACAATTTCCTCCTGTTGCCGGTACTCACCAATTGGAATATCGGCGGAGGGATTGTGACGAGGTCTTTTAGCTAGACCCCCTAAGATGTGACATGCCCACCGGGTCTGGCACCGGAACTGAGAGTATGTCCCCAAGCCAGTCCCCCATCTGTGCCGAAGGTTCCCCCGCAGGCAGACACCTCATCTGCGGTACGGCGACATCGACACCTAAGGCTGACTAACTTACTTGACCAAGCCAGTGCCCATATAGCATGTGGCTGCACGTTGGTCACAATCTTCAAATTCAAGACTTATTAGGGCCCTTATGCGGCACGGACGACGGATTGCCCCCTTCAGCTTCTGAAGGGTAGCCAATCGCTCCTTCAAACTTGATCCAGCAGTCGCTCGCGCCAGTGTTAGATGGTAAGTTTCACCCAGAGTAGAAGAGAGTAGAGGAAGGAACAACGGCTCATCAGCCAAGCTCAACGAGCTTATCAAGTTCAGTAAGCTATTTGTGACCCAAGGGTCAACCAATTCCTCCGAAGAGGCAAGATAGAGATATCCTACTGATTATTAAGCATGGCTAAGCATTTCTACTCTACAGGATTACTATATAATTTCTACTCAGGGTATCAAGTATAGGCGACAAGCGGATCAGGCTGGTGTGTCAATCAACACGCCAGTAATTTGAGTAAAATAGCATGCATATTTGTAAAACAATAAAATAATGCCCCTTTTAAAAACATAGGATAAAACATGAGAGGGGGGGGGCATGCCTTCGTTGATGAATCCTTCTTCTTCAACAAACTGATTATATCGCCGTTCTTCAATCAGCCGATTATATCACGTTCTTCCATAAGTTGATTATATCCACGTCCAACAACGTCACTCCCTACTCGTCGTAACGATAGCAAATGACAACAAATAAATACCAAGGCAATAATTACCAAATCCAAATGAAATACAAATGAGAATGAAGGGAGTAGAAGTTGAAGAAGGTAGGACAACTTGACAGATTTGTGAAAGTGAGTTGTGGGAACTCGGATATGACTCAAATGACATGGATATGATGCTCATATAGATTATAAGAATGGAATGTCTTCCTCGCAGATATGGATAGATGTATATCTAATTGTCTACAAACCAGACAATAGAGGTTATAACGTAGTTGGTCATACCCGTGTAACACTCTAAAACTCAAATAACATGATGTAACATAACTAGATAACTAGCAACCATGTAAACAAGACACAACAATGAACAGTACCATACTGATTTGCACTCATCAAACAATACCTATCATACTAGTGATATAAACATCAGGTAGGATTATCTAGCATGCTAACATAAACATATAAGCAATACAAGAGCCAAGGTAAACATAATCATCATAGAACAACATCAATTGCAAACTAAATTTGATACTATGAAAACACACATTACACTTGTGAACCATCTAGCTATGCACCACAACAAACAACAATAAACAACTACTAGCATAGATATACTTCAGGGATAACAAGCCAAGAAATAAACATGGTGTAACAGTATCTAAAACATATGAATTATATCATAGCCGGATATAAAACTAAAGAGTTCTATCTATACATAAACAACCTAGAGATATCTTTCATAACATAATATTAGTTCAAGCATATAGTAACAAACATAATATATACTAAGCAAGGTCATAACATAACACTATATGACTAATCACAAAGGATATACAAGACTACAGATTTGGGAGATACTATAGCATGGTACTACACAACGATCTTGTTTTACAATAACAAAGCATGCATACAAGTATATATACTATAGATCATACTCGTGCCATTCTGTTGTGTACTTAAAATAAATGCATGCTCACAAGCATATACACATTGATAAGATATTAACATGCGATTCTCACATGGCACACAAACTACCATAAGAACAAGATGATCTACTACAACAAGTAAACACAACTAGCAATGTAACAAACATGTGTGCGACCGTGTATACTTCTAGAACTAAACAACCAATAAAGGCATGGCATTATCTAGTTAAGGAGTAAAGCTATGCTAGCATACATGAACAATAAAGCAATATATATCATGAAATACTAACATAAGAACAAGTAAAACCTATATAGATACTACAAAGGAGTAACAGATGGAACATGGCATGACATGAGATTGTATATAATTAACACACATACATAGTATTAATATAAAAATGCTAGCACAAAGATACGCTGCTAGAATACTATAACTAAGCTTCATATATGACACATGCTACACAAGATACAAAATAGCCAAGCATGAATGATAGATTAGACAAACGACACACTTGAAATAACATGATAAGATGCCTAGAGCATGAATATAACAACTAAGTCTATGCATGGCCAATAAGCAAACAATAGAAATCAAGGAATGGCATCATCGTATAAAGTACGAACAACTGATAGACTATGACACAAACTCATAGCCAAACATGGATTAAGATAATAAACCAATAGTAACAAATCATGCATGAATAAAGAATTAAACATGGATTAACACAATACACATATATTACTACAAGACAACATCATAATTGGGCTATTTATAATTATAAAGCAACACAGTGGATTCTATTTACAATAATAAAACATAAACTAATGTTTACATACAAATGACCCTCCAGGCATTTCACAAAATAATACATATAAATTACAGAAGACTCCTATACATGTAATTTAACTAGTAATAAAAAAATAAACCACACGCGAAATCAAGCACATAATTCAATTACTATGTATTAAAGCCGAACTTTAATCCTACCCAATGGATTTACAATCCGAATCCACCAAATGGTTTCTAAGGTCCACTAGATACTTTCATATGTTTGGATCCGAGTGTACAGATGAACAAAGAAATGATTTGCATGGCAACATCGGTATTCGACGAATTGGCATCAATGGCGTTTTCTCTCCGGTGGTCGGATTGAAGATCCGTCTTCTTCTATGGACTTGTGGAAATGAGTTGCACAAAGTGACGCGAATGGATATCAGAGAGTTGTGCTAAAACTGAAGGTGGCACGACCATGAAAACATTGGATGGCATGGTTACGAGTTCGCACAGAAAATAGAACAGATGTGCTGTAAAAGCTTGTCTAGGAAGTAGGGCTAAATGGTATGAGAATATGCTGCAAAGGAATCGATCAAATTCTCACCATATGCGATGAACTCGTCCGACGAAGTCGATGAGCAGAGCAGATCGAGTTGACGAATTCCTCGTCTGCTATCAACGGTTTGATATTCTGGTTGGCTGGATCATTCCATCTCCTCCTCACGAACCTGGTGGCGCATCCGTTCGGCTTGAGATGGCCGTAGTCGCCGGGAACTTGAACAGCATTCGGACAAAGCTTCTGCGAGACTGGATCACGGGGCGAGCTAGTGGGTGCTGGTGGCTCGGGATGGAAAGGAGAATAGGAGAAAGGAGCTCACGTCTGGTTGCTCAAGATAGGCAGGGGCGAGGTGGACAGCAGCGCTTGGCTTGCGAGCGTTTGGTCTGGGTGTGTGCACGAAGAGACAATAACGCGACCTTCTTGTCTCGCGGATGGCTGGATAATGAAGGCCCGAGTAAAGACAATTGATGCGTTAGTGACTGCAGTTGCGTTAGTGACTGCAGTTTAAGGTGTTGTTGACGGTCAAATTTGGCACCTCTTTAAAATACTGGTTTCTGGACACAAGTGTGCCATGGCAGATGAAACAAACAAAGAGTCACCGTGGAAACAGGAGGCACTCTTATAGCAGCAACGTACTTACGATTTAAGCAGCAGAGAAGAAAAAAGGGTTCTTACAACAGCAGTGCACCCGACAAGTCATCAGGTGCAAAGCACTCGACAAATTCGACAAATTATCAGGTGACAGCAATATCAGTCGACAAGTCATCGGGTGTGGGGCACTCGACAAATTATTAGGTGATAGCAAGGGTGTGGAGCACAGCAAGAAAGCGGAAGCGGCGGTGCGGTTTATCAATTTGACTAGGATCCGAACTTGACGTACGAGATTTGGTCTTTTGAGTAGTTTTTTGCTAAGTTTGGAGATAGGAGACCGATTCGAACACGATTAGGGTTTTTGTAAGCCACAAGGAAAGTCCAGCCACCCTTATATATCAGGGTGATGGCCGATTGAAAGAACACACAATCGTCAAACACAAATCAATCTACTACTTTTTTATCTACTTTTGCCCTAGTTTCTTGCTCTTCGTCTTCGTTGTTCTTCGTTTTGGGGAGCTTCGATCTACGAGGTCCTGGGTGCGGGCGAACCGATCCAGGGCAGCCCATCGTTGCGTACGTCCAGACGGGGTCCCTCCCGGGCGTGTGGGGTGTCGGGTTCTGAAAAGCGCCCGCCGGATTGTCTTGCGTATCGCGCTTCCGGCGAGCCTCCTGCGGTGCGTGTTGAGGAGTATCTCCCTCGGCGCCGCGGGTACACGAGACGTGTTCGTGTGTCAACACACTTTTTGGCGACTCCGCTGGGGAAGAAGATCATCATGTCAAAATCAATTGCTCAGCCATCTGATGTTAGTGCCGAAAACATCATCAAGCCTAGCTTCGATGATCTTTCGGCTGATCAGCGCCAAGCCTATGAGGCGTGGAAGAAGGAACGTCAAGAGCAACTCGATGCGCTAGATAAGAAACGCAAGGAGGAGTTCGAGGCTCTGAAAAAGAGGCAGGAAGAGGAGGACGTCGAATCTTTCCTCTCTGGATACAAGAAGAGTCGCCAAGGGGACGTCGTTCCACTCGGTGACAACAAGCTGCCACCTATGCTCGGTATCTCAGCTGAGCCTGCTGTAAGTTCCGATGTCTTCTCTAAAGATCAGATAGCTGCGATTAATCATTACGCCACTGAGTCCAGTAACTTAGCTTATGCGGCCATGTTAGATATGTTAAAAGCTGGGAAAAATACACCTGATAATTTTGCTAATACTAGTAGCACGAGTATTCCCGCTAGAGACCCTAATATGGTTCCACTTAATCCATCGGCGACTTTCCAGAGTACGCCGATGAGGCGTCCCTTTCAAGACCATCAGCTTATCAATGTACCAACTCCTCCAGCACCCATCAGTAGCGTGGTATATTCGGCCCCACCGCCGAATCGTATCAGGCCACCGGTAGCAAATTTCACAGTACCTAACTATGAGTCGATGCCCAGCACACGAGTGAATTTTACACCTAGTGTTGCGGCTCCAATTGCAACGCTACCAGTAGGTACTTCGGTCATGGACGAAAACATGGTTACCCTAAGGGCCGAATTACAGAAAATGTTTTACGATAACTTCGGCATAGAACCAAAGCCGATCAACCGGATGTGCCAAAAACCATACCCGGAGTACTTTGATAGCATACCATACCCCCAAGGTTATAAAGTCCCTGATTTTGCTAAATTTAATGGGGTAGATAATAAAACAACATGGGAATATGTGAGTCAATATTTAGCACAGTTAGGAGAGGCTGGTAATACGGATCCTTTGAAAGTGCGTTTGTTTCCATTATCATTAACTGGTACTGCTTTTTCATGGTTTTCCGCATTACCTTATGGCTCTATTCATACTTGGTATCATCTAGAGAAGAAATTCCATGAACACTTTTATACCGGAGATAATGAGCTGAAGTTATCCCACCTTACATCGGTTAGACAAAAGACTGACGAATCAGTCACCGATTATGTTAAGCGATTTAGAGATACCAAAAACCGGTGCTATAGTTTGGTAATTACTGAAAGAGATATGGCTGATTTAGTTCTCAATGGTTTAAGATCTCACATAAAAGAAAGAATTGAAGGTTTCGAGTTTCTGAATATTAGTCAAGTTTTGCAACGAGCATTAGCTCAAGAAAACCGAAACAAAGAGGTGAGAGAAACTCATAGAACTAAGTCTGATCGTCCCCATCTCCACATGGTTGGATATAATAGTGAAAATTCGGACGATGAGGCCGATGTTTACGCTGCTGAGTTTGTTTGGCCATCAAAGGCCAAACCATACACATGTGAGGCTTTAAAGCCGACTCGCAAGGGTCGGGATGACAACATGGTGTTTAGTTTCGATGTCGGTAAATGTGATAGGATTTTTGATGCTATGCTTAAAGACAAACATATTCGTATTTCTCATACATTACCGCCGTTTGATGAATTAAAACGGCGTGCATATTGCAAGTATCATAATTCATTCTCTCATGCTATTAATGACTGCAACATTTTTTGACGACAGATACAATCGGCCATTAATGACGGACGATTGAGTTTTGCTAACATGCAAGTCGATAAGCAGCCTTTTCCTATGAACACTATCGAGTGGCAGGGGAAAAAGGTGTTGATTCGGCCAGAGGTGGCCGGATCTGTTAACAAAGCTAATGTTGTTATTGGTGAGCCCAGGAATGATAAGGACAATGATCAGGTTACAAGAAGGGAGGTGGTGTTAGATAAACAGGCTGGAGGCAAGGAGGTGATAAAAATCACTATCAAGAACACCACACCCGGGGGGCAAGCGCCAATACAAGAAGGTATTCGTGCTAAGTTCATAAAGCCGAAGAACCCAGAAATCAATAAGTGGAAGAAAAACGAGTCGAACGTGCGTTACAAGAAAATCAGACCAACTTTCGACATGTTAGTAAACAAGTATACCCGGCAAGCTGCTGGTCCATATAATCAGCTATCTCAGATGAAGCGACCAAGATCACCTCCGAGTGAGAGGTTTCCGAGTCAAGAAAGGCCGTATGGACAGTGGATGCCAGGACCACAGAGAAGAATACCTCCCTACGTGCCAAGTCATTTAAACGGAGGAGGAGTGCGACTGCCGATAGCGCCACAAACATTTCACCCGGGTTGGGCAGCTCCACGAAGGTCCGTGCATGACCGGATAAGAAGGTCTGTTTACGACCGACTGGGCAGTAACGTCAGTCGGTTATATCATCAAGATAAGGCGCAGAAAGTATGGCGTCCCAAGTCACCTACAGTCGATGAAGCTGCGAGTGCTGTACAACAGATGCGAGTCGCGAGTACAAGCACTATAATTATTGGTACACATGAGTTGTCACTCGGAAAACGGGTCGTTGGCGAATCAGTCGGAAGGGCAGTCGCGGCAGAAACGTCAGTCGGGGTGATAGCGGGTGGCAAGAGCAATAATAGAACAGCCGCAGTAAGAAGTGGTGACGAGTCGTCTGTTCAGCCAGTTTCGACTATGCAACAAGGAACCTCGGCTAATGATCATGAAGCTAGCAGCAGTCGAACCAAGCCGAGGGACCCGAAGTATACTCAGCCTAAGTGGTGTCCTCGTGGAATAACTAAGACTCAGAAGAGAAAGCTGCAGCGGATGAGGAATCAGTAGAAGGTGGAACACGATGCAGAGGTACGGAGGGATAAGTGCTTCGAAGAAACTCACCCGATTCCTTCTCGAGTCTGGGTTCGCAAGGAAGTCGTGTCGGCTCCAATACCGACTAAGGAAAACGCCGATATCAACACAACGCCTGCGGTTCCCGAGATGGTCATATCAGCTGAGGACGAAAACTTAGCAGGTAAACAGAATCAATCAGAAGTGGTGAGTATGTCGACTGAAAATTCAGAATTTCTGGAGAATGACTCGGAGATGGAGACTGCATCCAAGGGTGATGATGAGATGATAGACTATGAGAGTACGCCAGTCAGAGGAGGCCTAGATATCAACATGGTATACTATTTACCTTCTGAATTCCGTGCACCAGACGAAGAAGGAGAAGTAGCGCAGCTAGATTTTGGTCCCAAGAACGCTATTTTTGAGAAGCCACGAGAACCGGTGAACCATTTGAAGCCGTTGTTTATCAGGGGACACATTGACGGATCACCGGTTGCTAGGATGCTTGTTGATGGAGGCGCCGTGGTAAATTTGATGCCATACTCAGTCTTAAAGAAGTTGGGGCTAGATGAAGATAAATTGATGAAGACCAACATGGTGCTCAATGGATTTGAGGGCAAAGAACGGACTGAGGCCAAAGGTGTTATGAGTGTAGAACTCACAGTGGGAAGCAAAACTTTGGCCACCGCATTCTTTGTTGCTGATGTGCAGGGTAACTATAATGTCATATTAGGTCGCGACTGGCTCCATGCTAACCAGTGCGTACCTTCTACATTGCACCAGTTCTTAATTCAATGGGTTGAGGATGAAGTAGAAGTTGTTCATGCAGATAATTCAGCTTGTGTTGCTTTAGCCGATTCTTTGGTCGACTGGCAGCACCCTAACGCTACCTGTTTGACGGGGCGCGACCTTTCAGATTACGACTTCCTTAGTGCTACAAGGAATGGTTTTGTGCCCGTATCTCTAAAGCCGATTGGAGACAATCGGCTGTCTCGTTCACAGTTTTAATGGATCAAAACAAAGAGTGGTTGCAGAAGAGACTCGTTGAATATCGGGCTGTTGGGAACGATATGGGTGAGTCCATAGAAGAAATAGAGGACATGGACAAATTGGGACAAGGCTTTACGTCGGCTGACCCGTTGGAATAAGTAGACATAGGGGATGGTTCCATTCCAAGGCCGACGTTTGTAAACAAAAATCTGAAAACCGATTATAAAATGGTGTTAATCGGTCTGCTGAAAGAATTTGTCGATTGCTTTGCATGGGAGTATCATGAGATGCCTGGTTTGAGCCGAGAGCTGGTTGAACATCGGTTGCCAATCAAAGCCGGTTTTAGACCTCATAAGCAACCGGCTAGGAAATTCGATCCTAAGATATATGACCGAGTCAAGGAAGAAATCGGTCGCTTACTCGAAGCTAATTTTATCAAGACTTGCAGGTATGCGGTGTGGATTTCTAACATCGTGCCTGTGGAGAAGAAGGGATCCTCTAAGCTACGGATTTGTATTGATTTTCGAGATATAAACAGGGCTACACCCAAAGATGAGTACCCTATGCCCATAGCCGATATGCTTATTAATAATGCTTCGGGTCACAAAATTATCAGTTTTCTAGATGGCAATGCGGGTTATAATCAGATCTTTATGGCCGAAGATGATGCATATAAGACTGCTTTCCGTTGTCTCGGGTTCGTTGGTTTATTGGAGTGGACTGTGATGACCTTCGGTTTGAAGAATGCGGGTGCCACATATCAACGAGCAATGAACCTAACATTTCATGATCTGCTTGGGGTGATATTGGAAGTTTATATTGATGATGTGGTAGTGAAATCGAGTGGCGCTGACCCTCACTTAGCCGATTTGTGACTGGCTTTTGAAAGGATGCGAAAGTATGGACTGAAGATGAATCCGTTAAAGTGCGCATTTGGAGTGTCGGCTGGGAAGTTCTTGGGTTTTTTTATACATGAACATGGCATAGAGATTGATCCCAAGAAGATTGAGGCGATAAAGAAAGTAGAAGCGCCAAAGTGTAAAAAAGATGTGCAGAAGTTTCTGGGTAAAATCAATTATTTAAGACGATTCATAGCAAATCTGTCTGGAAAAATCAGTGCTTTTACTCCTATCCTTCGGTTGAAATCTGATCGCGAGTTTGCCTGGGGGGAAAACAACAGGAAGCGTTTGAAAATATTAAGCGTTGTTTATCTACACCTCCAGTGATGAGAGCACCCAGACATGGCGAGCCATCACGACTGTATATTGCAGCCGAGAATAATGTTATTGGTGCTGTGTTGAAGCAAGAAACCGAAGGAAAAGAGCACATTATCACTTATTTGAGTCGGCGTTTGCTGGATATAGAAACAAGGTACACATTCATCAAAAAGTTGTGCTTATGCCTATATTATGCTTGCACTAAAGTAAGACATTACTTGTTATCTAGCATATGTGCCGTAGCTTGTCAAACTGATGTCATAAAATACATGTTGCATAGGCCGATTTTGAGTGGAAGAATCGGCAAGTGGGCATATGGTTTAATTGAGTATGATTTGGCCTATGAGTCATTAAAATCTATGAAAGGCCAAAACGTTGCTGATTTTATTGTTGAACATCGGATTGACAATGAGCATGAGGTAGAGATAAATTTTATTTCACTAGTACCATGGAAGTTATACTTTGATGGTTCAGTGTGTGATGATGGCCAAGGGGTTGGCATTGTTTACATTTCTCCTCATGGTGCTGTTTTTGAGGCCTCATGTCGTTTAGAGTACTTATGTACGAATAATCAAGCCGAATATGAAGCATTGTTATTCGGGCTGGAGATGTTAGTCGACGTGGGCGCAACTCATGTGGAAGCCTTTGGTGATTCATTGTTGATAGTGCAGCAAGTGAACAAGGTTTTTCAGTGTATAGATGGAGCACTTAATATGTATCTTGACAAATGCCTGGATATAATTTCTACTTTTGATTATTTCAGCATATCCCACATATCTAGGCAGGATAATGGAGCTGCTAACGATTTGGCTCAACAAGCATCTGGTTATCATGTCAGTCATGGCATGTTTCATCACGCTTATAAGCCGATGCTTGCTTTTGCTGAGTTGGGAGAAGCCGGATTGACCCCTGTTGATTCGGCTGCTAATAAAGGATCTAGTGCAAGTGTTCATGTGGACTGGAGATAACCTATTGTTGAGTATTTGCAGGATCCAAGTAAGAGGGCAGATAGAGTTGTTCGGCGACTGGCTTTCAAGTACACATTGCTAGACGATAGTTTGTATCGCCGAACGACAGATGGTATTCTCTTGAGGTGTCTAGATGAAGATCAAGCTAGAGTTGCCATGGGAGAGGTGCATGAAGGTATATGTGGAACACATCAGTCGGCGCATAAGATGAAGTGGTTATTGAGACGCGCGGGATTTTATTGGCCGACAATGATTAATGATTGCTTCAGATATTATAAAGGGTGTGAAGCTTGTCAGAAGTTTGGGGACATTCAGTTAGCGCCTGCTGCTATGTTACACCCTATTGTGAAGCCGTGGCCATTTAGAGGGTGGGGATTGGATTTTATCGGCATGATTCATCCTGCATCTTCAAAGGGGCATCGGTTCGTGCTGGTGGCCACTGATTATTTCACTAAGTGGTCTGAGGCGGTACCTCTCCGGAATATGACACACAAGGAGGTAATTAAATTCATGACTGAGCATATTATTCATCGATTCGGCATACCGCAAACTTTGACGACAGATCAGGGTACATCATTTATGGCAAAGGAAGTGAAGGAATTTGCCGAATCATACGGTATAAAGATGCTGGATTCGTCTCCTTATTATGCTCAAGCCAATGGACAAGCCGAATCTAGTAATAAAACGTTGATTCGGCTGATCAAGAAGAAAGTAGATGAGAACCCAAAGAGGTGGCATGAAATACTATCTGAAGCACTATGGGCGCATAGAATTTCACAACATGGTGCGACTAAAGTGACTCCGTATGAGCTAGTGTATGGGCAAGAAGCCGTTTTGCCTGTTGAAGTAAATCTGGCTGCTCTAAGAGTTGCCAAACAAGATGATTTATCGGCAGTCGATTTTCACAACCTGATGATGGATAATATTGAGGAGGTAGCCGATAAACGAGTGATAGCTTTGAGGGATATTGAGAAGGACAAGCTGAGGGTAGCCAGGGCATATAATAAGAAAGTAAAAGTGAAGAATTTTCAGGTTGGTGATCTGGTCTGGAAGGTGATTTTACCAGTCGGTTCAAAAGATAGAAAGTTTGGCAAGTGGTCACTGAGTTGGGAAGGTCCTTTTAAGATTGTGGGAGTTGTACCTGGGAATTCATATTTGGTGGAATCTGCTGATGGAGGTTTGATGTTACCTTGAGCCCTTAATGGGCGTTACTTGAAGAAATATTACCCGAGTGTGTGGCAGGAAGCCTAATCACGAAAAATGGCCGATAAAATATTATCGCCCTAAGAGCATATAGCCGATGAGGTGTTCACATCGTCTTTAGAATATGGTTGCTGCGAGTTATTTTTTGGTGCGCAACACTAGTAGAAAACGGACTTTTCGTCCAGAGCATTAGTCTCGGTCGGGTTGGAGACCGGTACTAATGTGGCATTAGTACCGGTCCCAACGGCTAGTTCGGCCGGAGGCATTAGTACCGGTCCGTGACGAACCTTTAGTACCGGTTCGTGACACGAACCGGTACTAAAGGTTTTTCGCAAGGCTGGGCCAGAGCCAAAACCTTTAGTACCGGTTCGTGACACGGGCCGGTACTAAAGGTGGACCTTTAGTACCGGTTCTAGACACGAACCGGTACTAAAAGTTTCGGCTATAAATTCCATGTTTTGAATTGTTTTTAAAAAACGACATAAACTCATTTAAATAGGCGAAATTAGGTAGAAATCAAGAACACTTATAATCTTTTGGGATTGTCCATCAAATGTGTACTACTCTTTGTGAAAATTAGATGGGTGCCATTTTGCATCATATTTTTTGTACTTTGTTCATAAAAAAAGTCATTTTTCGCACTTAAAAAATGGAAAATGATATTTATGAAAATAATTTTAAGAATCCCTTCGGCATGATTGTTTCTTATACCAATATGCACCTATTTGTGGAATATCATATCTTTACCACAAACTATGCCGTGAAAATGACCATAACTTGATCATTTGAGTTAAAACTTCTAATTGTTTATAGATGATAGATCTTTTTGTGAAGACTTTTTTTGCAAATTTTGTCAAAAATCAAGTTTATCATTTTTCATGTCAACTAGTACACATATAAGGACCTCATGCCAAATGATTTCCTTTTTTGAGGTGTTAATCATTTTATTCATTTTTTCGTAAAAGCGATCAAAACGGTCGCGATGACTATTCATCGAAATAGGTAAGATTTTCAAGAATTATCAATTTTTCTGTGATATAACCAATAGTTGTGTACCTTAAAATGATTTTTCCAAAAGATTCAGACCAAACTATAAAATAGTTGTAGTTCAAATTTGAATTACTTTTGAAAAATCGACATAAACTCATTTAACTAGGCGAAATTAGGTAGAAATCAAGGAAAAACCTTATACTTGGGGATTATCCATCATATGTGTACTAGTTTTCATGAAAATTAAATGGGTGACATTTTGCATCATATTTTTTGTACTTTGTTAAAAAAAAGTCATTTTTCGCACTTAAAAAATGGAAAATGATATTTATGAAAGTAATTTCAAGAATCCCTTCGGCATGATTGTTTCTTATACCAATATGCACATATTTGTGGAATATCATATCTTTATCACAAACTATGCCGTGGAAATGACCAGAACATTTGGTTTGAAACTTCTAAATGTTTATAGATGATAGACCTTTTTGTGAAGACTTTTTTTTGCAAATTTTGTCAAAAATCAAGTTTATAATTTTTCATGGCAACTAGTACACATATAAGGACCCCATGCCAAAGTATTTCCTTTTTTGAGTTGTTAATCACTTTATTGCATTTTTTCGTAAAAACGATCAAAACGGTCACGATGACTATTCATCGAAAGAGGTAAGATTTTCAAGAATTATCAACGTTTCTGTGATATAACCAATAGTTGTGTACCTTCAAATGATTTTTCCAAAAGATTCAGACCAAACTATGAAATAGTTGTAGTTCAAATTTGAATTACTTTTGAAAAATCGACATAAACTCATTTAACTAGGCGAAATTAGGTAGAAATCAAGGAAAAACCTCATACTTGGGGATTATCCATCATATGTGTACTAGTTTCCATGAAAATTAAATGAGTGCCATTTTGCATCATATTTTTTGTACTTTGTTCACAAAAAAAGTCATGTTTCGCACTTAAAAAAAGGAAAATGATATTTATGAAAGTAATTTCAAGAATCCCTTCGGCATGATTGTTTCTTATACCAATATGCACCTATTTGTGGAATATCATATCTTTATCACAAACTATGCCGTGGAAATGACCATAACATGATCATTTGGATTGAAACTTCTAAATGTTTATAGATGATGGGCCTTTTTGTGAAGACTTTTTTTGCAAATTTTGTCAAAGATCAAGATTATCATTTTTCATGGCAACTAATACACACCCCATGCCAAAGGATTTCCTTTTTTGAGGTGTTAATCACTTTATTCCATTTTTTCGTAAAAACGATCAGAACGGTCGCGATGACTATTCATCGAAAGAGGTAAGATTTTCAAGAATTATCAATGTTTCTATGATATAACCAATAGTTGTGTACCTTAAAATGATTTTTCCAAAAGATTCAGACCAAACTATCAAATAGTTGTAGTTCAAATTTGAATTACTTTCGAAAAATCGACATAAACTCATTTAACTAGGCGAAATTAGGTAGAAATCAAGGAAAAACCTTATACTTGGGGATTATCCATCATATGTGTACTACTCTTTGTGAAAATTAGATGGGTGCCATTTTGCATCATATTTTTTGTACTTTGTTCACAAAAAAGTCATTTTTAGCACTTAAAAAATGGAAAATGATATTTATGAAAATAATTTCAAGAATTCCTTTGGCATGATTGTTTTTTATACCAATATGCACCCATTTATGAAATATGAGATCTTTATCACAAACTATGCAGTGGAAATGACTATAATTTGATCATTTGGCTTGAAACTTTTAGATGTTTATAGATGATAGACCTTTTTGTGAAGATTTTTTTTGGAAATTTCGTCAAAAATCAAGTTTATCATTTTTCATAGCAACTAGTACACATATAAGGACCCCATACCAAAGGATATCTTTTTTTTAGGTGTTTATCATTTTATTTCATTTTTTCGTAAAAACGATAAAAATGGTCACCATGGCTATCGATGTTTGTGTAATGCAAAAGATGATTTGGATGTCATATTTAGATTCCTCTAATTTTTTTGATCAATTTAGACATTTTATTTGTTAAATTCCGATATAAGGATTTAAAGATACGAATTATTCCATACTAAATGAAAAAGGCAAAAATAAAGTAAAATTTATTTTATCATTATTTATTTCAATATTATTATTATATAATCATTGTTGTTTATTCATCTAAATTTTTGTAATTCAAGCGATGAAAAAGTGTAACATCATGATCGAGTGGTTAATATGATTGATAAGATAGTAATATCAGTAAGTTCTCAGTTCTCTCTTAGTATCTAATTTGAATGGAACCTAAATGTTAAGCGTGCTGGGTTGGAGCAGTTTGAAGATGGGTGACCGAATGGGAAGTTTGACTAGATAAAATAGTTTGACTTGACATTAAGTGTGTAGTTAGTGATGAAGTGTGTGTGTTAGTGGGTAGTTAAGCGTGTGACAAAGTGAGAAATTTCGAAATTCCAAAAAAAAAATCAGATTTTTTTTTTAAAAAATTTAAAAATATTTGGAAACCTTTAGTACCGGTCGGTAACACCGACCGGTACTAAAGGTTTTCCACACGAATCGATGCCCCGCGCCCCATGTGGAGACCTTTAGTACCGGTCTATACGAAACCGGTACTAATGCTAGGGGGGCATTAGTCCCGATTGCGCAGTACCGGTTGCGAAACCGGTACTAATGCGCCTCATGGACCGGTATTAAAGGTCTCTTTTCCACTAGTGCAAGCTTCACCAAAAAACAGGGGGGCATGTGTTGACGGTCAAATTTGGCACCTCTTTGAAATACTGGTTTCTGGACGCAAGTGTGCCATGGCAGATGAAACAAAGAAAGAGTCACCGTGGAAACAGGAGGCACTCTTATAGCAGCAATGTACTTGACGATTTAAGCAGCAGAGAAGAAAAAAGGGTTCTTACAACAGCAGTGCACCCGACAAGTCATCAGGTGCAAAGCACTCGACAAATTATCAGGTGACAGCAATATCAGTCGACAAGTCATCGGGTGTGGGGCACTCGACAAATTATTAGGTGACAGCAAAGGTGTGGAGCACAGCAAGAAAGCGGAAGCGGCGGTGCGGTTTATCAATTTGACTAGGATCCGAACTTGACGTACGAGATTTGGTCTTTTGAGTAGTTTTTTTTGCTAAGTTTGGAGATAGGAAACCGATTCGAACACGATTAGGGTTTTTGTAAGCCACAAGGAAAGTCCAGCCGCCCTTATATATAAGGGTGATGGCCGATTGAAAGAACACACAATCATCAAACACAAATCAATCTACTACTTTTTTATCTACTTTTGTCCTAGTTTCTTGCTCTTCGTCTTCGTTGTTCTTCGTTTTGGGGAGCTTCGATCTACGAGGTCCTGGGTGCGGGCGAACCGATCCAGGGCAGCCCATCGTTGCTGTACGTACAGACGGGGTCCCTCCCGGACGTGTGGGGTGTCGGGTTCTGAGAAGCGCCCGCCGGATTGTCTTGCGTATCGCGCTTCCGGCGAGCCTCCTGCGGTGCGTGTTGAGAAGTATCTCCCTCGACGCCGCGGATACACGAGACGTGTTCGTGTGTCAACAGGTGTGACAGCCGTTTCTGTCCGCTGGAGTAACGGAAGAGGAAGAATATCAAGGAGCAGCGAGGCGCTCAGCTGAGCTGGGGCTCGGTCCCGTCCGTCCGTGAGAGCGAGAAAGCAAGCAAGCGCTGGGCTGGTTCGACTCGGGCAGCACAACTCCCCGAGTCGCTGATAGAACGAGAAGAAACGAGGATAGATCGATCTGAGAACCTAGGCTCGGGTGAGATTGGATCGACAGGAAAAAGAATGAGAGGCAAAGAAACTAGGAGGATTCTAGGGTGAGGCGCCGCACAACTGTCCCTCACGTGCGGCGCGCTGCGGAACCGTCCGATTCAAATCTCCCCTCTCTCACCTAATCACCTAACCTTATCCTCAACCCGTCCGTAACAGCCACCCATTCATCCCCCTTCTCTCTCGTCGAGTTCCATATCGGAGCTTCCTCGAGCACTCTTCGGCTGCCATCAGGTGTGGGCCATGCAGGCAGCAGCCTTGCGCGGGGAGTTCTAGGCCGTCGCGGGCGAGGATCTCCGACCTCGTCGGGCAGGGGACCGGAGCTGGAGGCGCGATTGCTTGGCGCGGCGGTTCCAGTACGAGGTGCGACGTGTTCGCCGTCGTTTTGGTGCGGCTCGGCGGCCAGCAATGGGCACGGCAGCGGGGGCTGTCCGACACACGGCTCCAGGACACGGTGCTTCGACACACCGCTGTCAAAACGCGGTTCAACGACCCTGCAGCCGACGCAGTTTGTGATGGTCGCGGGGCGGCGTCGAGCCGGTGCTGATGGGCCCCGCCTGGGTACGTTCGTGGCCTCCTCGACGTCGTTGTCACTCGCCCGGGTGCGTGCGCTGAATGGACTGGCGGATGCGCTTAAGAAGTGTGCGGTGAGTTCCCATGGGCCATGGCTCGTGTCCCTGCTCCGCGCCGCCGACCAGCTCACCGTCTGCGTCATGTGTGGGAAGGTCCTGGAGCGCTCCTCGCCAGAGGCGCCTCCTCTGCTTGCAGTGATCTGACCTTGGCGCCCCGCTCACCGACCTCGTTCCATCCGCCAGCAAACAGCCGCACGGCGCCATGTCTCCTATCCCCGCCCACAAACCTTGCTCTCGCTGGCAACACCTGCAGCTGGCTTGATGGCCCGGTTGCCATGCCCCGTGCTATGTCTATTCTTCCGCGTCCGCGCTAGCACGCACCAGCACCACACAATCCAGCTGCTTAGCTCGTGTAATCTCATGGTTATCACTGAAATCAATATGGTATTTGCTACACAATAACCTGATAATTGTGACTATATAATATGAAAAAACTGATAATCGTGTCACAGCTGAACCGGAGCCAGACAGTGCATTCGAAAAATATGATACATTCGGTAATGTGACCTAACTATGTGGTAATTGTACCGGAGAACTGATGGTTATATTCAAAAAATCTGATAACTGTATTCAAACAATGTGGTAGCTGAACAAAAGAACCCGGTGGTTGTTTTCAAAAAAATCTGATAACTGTATTCAAACAATGTGGTAGCTGAACCAAAGAACCCGGTGGTTGTTTCAAAAAAATCTGATAACTGTATCCAAACAATCTGAACCAAAGAAGCCGGTGGTTGTTTTCAAAAAAAAATTGATACTGTATTCAAACAATGTGGTAGCTGAACAAAAGAAGCCGGTGGTTGTTTTCAAAAAAAATTGATACTGTATGCAAACAATGTGGTAGCTGAACCAAAGAACCCGATGATTGTTTTGAAAAAAATCTGATAAGTGTGTCCGCATATTGTGATAGGTGAACCGGAGAACATGGCAGGTGTATTCAAAAAATCCGAGAACCGTGTTAAAAAAAATGTGGTGGCCGAATCAGAGAAAAACTGGTGGGTGCATTCAAAT
Organism: Poa annua; assembly: GCA_026929855.1. Lineage (NCBI taxonomy): Eukaryota > Viridiplantae > Streptophyta > Magnoliopsida > Poales > Poaceae > Poa > Poa annua. Next base: position 64,342,559 of record CM049434.1, read on the forward strand.
TATGATAGCTATGCCTGACCAATGTGGTAGCTGAACAATATAACCCGGTGGTTACTTTAAAAAATATATATACTACATCGGACTAATGTGAGGTAAACTGGAGAACATGCAACTTGTTTTTGAAAAAACACGATAACCGTATCCAAACAAATAGAACAACCTGAAAATTGCTTTTTGAAAAATATGATAAACATAGCTAAAGCAAGTGGTAACTGTTTCTAACAACATTGAAGTTATCTTAAAAACAAAGTGCTTACTTTTTCGATTAAGTTTTTTAAATAAAATGCAACCAGATACTTGATAGTAGTACGCTTGTCGGGACAAGTACAATACCTATTTTACTATTTTATTACTGTAATTTATTTTTAATATCTGCATGCATGCTCTAGTCCACGAGAGACGCAAAGAGCTGGTGACGCTGCAGCTTTTTGACGTGGCGTGCTAAAGCCTAGTGCAAGGTTTGCATGCCCTTCGGTCCAAACACGCGCAACAGCTGGTTACAACGAGCCGCCGCACGGAAAGACTTATATGCGGCGCCGCCTTGTAGTCTGATCCCAAGAAACTATGCATCAATCCAATGTACTAGTGGTCTAGTACTAATTGGGTACAGGAGGTTGTGTGTACGTGCATGTGCTAGTAGGCCAGCACCCAATGGGATTTTAGAGAGAGAAGGACACGAGGAAATAGAAGGAAGAGAGAAAAGATCAATCGATCGATTCTGGCGTGTATGTGCAATAGCTACAGCCTGCATGTACATATGTGTGATTAGTTGGAGAACTATATCCAACTGGATTTTAGATAGAACGAAATAGAGGGAAAATAAACAGATTTTCCTTCCAGAAGAGGATATAAAGCTCCATAAAAATACCAAATGAATTCTCAAAACAAAATAAAAATTTAGAGTAGCATATTTTAATATGCGGAAGCAAACAAAATACAATCCAAGTTTGAACAACAATAAAACTAAGATTTAAATTTAAGTTGGTCTTATCAAGTTAAACAATTTGTGTATGAAATTCCCAATTACTTAAACGAAATTTTCTAATCCTCATTTTTAGATAAAAGTTTTTGAAACCTCCAAAAATCGGTCCGTTACACGGCCAAGGTGCTCACCGCCCTGCAAATTCCATTCGCTCGTCTCACCGACACGAGCGTCTTACAAGGCGTGAATGGGAGCATCACTCGGCCCCTCGGGAAGATCACCCTTCCAGTCACTTTCGGTGACCACAAGAACTTCCGCACGGAGGACATCGTCTTCGACGTTGCGGACACTCCACTCCCATACAACGACATACTTGGCCGGCCTGCACTGGCCAAGTTCATGGCCGCCTCCCACTTCGCATACAACATGCTGAAGATCCCGGCACCACACGGCGTGATCAAAATCAAGGCCGACACAGACGACATCATCTTCTGCGTTCATAAGCTGAACCAGACGGTGGCAGCGACATCTGGCGTCCATCCAGAAGCAATGGAGGGAGATCTCGGCGCATTCCCCGGGGAAGAAGCTGATCCTGGGGGCCCGACGTCAACTCCTGACAAGAAGGCGCCATTCCACGGCGACCCGCAGATGACCAAGAAGGTGGCTCTGACCAGGGATGGAGTCCGCTCCATTACCGTCGGCGCCCATCTTACGGACAAATAGGAAAGCGTGCTCGTTGCCTTCCTTCGGGAAAACTCTAACGTCTTTGCTCGGGACGCGTCAGAGATACCCGGGGTACCAAGGGAGGTGATAGAGCACAAATTGGCGGTCAGCGCGGGCGCGCGACCTATGAAACAGGTTCTTCGGAACCAGAGTAAACAGAAGCTGGAGTTCATCGTCGCCGAAATTGACAAGCTGCTAGAAGCCGGCGTTATTCGCCCAGTTCCCCACCCTCTCTGGGTGGCGAACCCGGTGGTGGTTCCAAAACCCTTGACACTCAAGTGGCGCCTTTGCATCGACTTCACCGACCTGAACAAGGCCTGCCCGAAGGATCCATTCCCTCTGCCACGTATCGATCAGATCGTGGACTCCAGAGCGGGGTGCGAGCTGTTATGCTTCTTGGATGCCTTCTCCGGCTACCATCAGATCCTGATGTCCATCGAAGATCAAGAGAAGACGGCCTTCATCACCCCCAAAGGCTGCTACTACTACACCCGGATGCCTTTTGGCCTCCGAAACGCCGGCGCTACCTTCTAGCGCGCGATGCAGGCATGCCTTGGGCCACAGCTGGGCCGCAATGTTGAAGCATACATCGACGACATCGTGGTCAAGACTCGGTACCAGGACTCACTCATCCAAGATATTCACGAGACCTTCGGGAACCTCCGCCGGGTCAACTTCAAGCTCAACCCAGAGAAGTGCGTCTTCGGGGTTCCGTCAAGCAAGCTGCTGGGTTTCTTGGTTTCCCATCGGGGAATTGAGGCTAATCCAGACAAGATCAAGGCGATCGACTGCATGGAAGCACCTCGGCGGATCAAGGACGTGCAGCGCCTCAACAGGTGCATCACGGCACTCGGGCACTTCATCTCAAGGCTTGGGGAACGAGCCCTTCCGTTCTTCAAGCTGCTCAAGATGGAGGGCCCTGTCGACTGGTCCTCCGAGGGTGAAGAAGCTCTTTAGTCTCTCAAGAACTACCTCGCATCGCCACCAATCCTGGTGGCTCCCGCGGCAAAGGAGCCTCTACTGTTGTACATCGCCGCCACCAACCAGGTGGTGAGCGCGGTGTTGGTGGTGGAGCGCGACGCTCCTCCAAAGAGACCAATCAAAGTCAAGAGCAAGCGACTCGGAGACACACTCCCGTGTCCGCCCTGCAAGAAGAAGGCGCTGGGCCTGCCCGGGTCCCAGGACCTCAGCAGCCCGGCAGAATCTGCGGACGACGAAGGTACCGGGGCACTGGGGGCTGAGCAGCCACCAGCCCAGGGCGTTGACTCCGTGGAAGAAGAGGCGGAACTCAATCAAGAAGCCGCCACTCGCAAAGCACAGTACCCGATCTACTTCGTCAGTTCGGTCCCGCGTGATGCGCGTGAACGCTACCCCATGATGCAGAAGCTGCTACTAGCAATCCTCATCGCCTCCCGCAAGTTGAGGCCTTACTTCGAGAGCCACCCGATCACTGTGGTCTCAAAGTACAACCTGAGAAGCCCCCTGGAAAACCCACTCGCCACATGACGCATCTCATGGTGGGCCATGGAGCTTCAAGGATTCGGCCTCAAATTTGAACACACGGACAACATCAAGAGCCAGGCGCTAGCGGACTTCACCGCGGAATGGACCGAGACGGCGTTCAAAGACCCGGAAGAGGAAACCTGCCTCCCCGGGAAAGAAGACCCCAACGCTTGGACCATGCAGTTCGACAGTTCTTATTCCAAGAATCAATGAGGAGCCGGGGTTTTCCTGACATCTCCGACAGGCGACCGCCTGAAGTACGTCGTCCAGATGCACTTCCGAGGCGGCGTCTCCAACAACACGATGGAGTACGAGGGCTTGCTCGTGGGGCTCCGTGCGGCCATCATCCTGGGCATCAGGAAAATCATCGTCAAGGGTGACTCCCACCTAGTCATCAAGAAAGTGAACAAGGAGTACGTGTGCCCGGAAATGGCACCGTACGTCGAGGAAGTGTGGAAGCTACAGCGACGCTTCGACAACTTCAGAGCCACGTACATCCCACGAGGGGACAACTCGGTCGGGGACGAACTCTCGCGGCTGGCTTCCCGGCGGAAGCCCGTCCCTGCCGGGGTCTACATCGAAGTACTCAAGCAACCATCGGTACCCTTCGACCGAGTCAAGCCAAGTTCGGCCACTGCGCCGGGGGCTGGTGACCTATCTGCCCCAGCAGATCAGGAAGCCTACTCAGGAGATCAAGACCTGGTAGCGCCTGCGACGGAGGAAGCATCGCTTCCCTCTTTTCAAATGGTGCTTCCAGTGGAGAGAACCTGCCAAACGTCCTATGGTCACTCAGGACCACAACCAGTAGAGCCACGGGAGAGACACCTTTCTTCCTCATCTATGGAGCAGAAGCAGTCCTGCCAACTGAACTCAAGCACGGATCCCCCCAGGTACTTGCCTATGATGAAGAGGCGCAAGTGGAGAGGAGAATTGATGGCATCAATTTCCTGGAAGAAGTGCGGTGTCGAGCATCCCTGAGATCTGCTCGTTACCAGCAAGCACTCAGGTGCTATCATGTCCTCTATGTGTGAGGAAGAGCATTGGAGCCAGGCGACCTGGTCCTCCGGAAAAAGCAAAAGCTCGATGGCATGAACAAAATGTCGTCAAAGTGGGAAGGTCCATATTGGGTAACGCATACCCTGAGGCCTGGAACGGTCTACCTGGCGGATGAGAACGGTAGACCGGAGAGCAACGCCTGGAACATCGAGAATCTCCGGAAATTCTACCCCTGACTACAAAAACGAATCGCACTTAGTTAAGATCGACTATGCACGCCCTGGGCCTAGTGCTGTGTAGAAGGGTGTAAGAATCGTCGCCAAGGAATAAAAGATAAGTTTTCAATTCCGTGAGCCTCAATTTTTGTCGTGAAATCGTTTTTCCGCTGCAACCCATAAGCATGGGGCTTGGTATGTGCCGGTGGCTGACAGGGACGAGCTCGAGCACCCGTCAGCAGGGGATGCTTTCCCAGTCAGCCGTGCTGCCGAAAGTGATTGGGCAGTGTTGTGCTTTAAAGCACTTAAGTACAGAAATGCACTACCAACTTTGCTTGCGTATTGCTCCGGATAAACTTTCTCACGACACGAAGAGAGGGTCCATTCTTTTCCTACTGAAAGTTTGTTGTGTGTAGCGCCTCCCTGGGACAGGAAATCTTAAAAAGGAGACAGAAGTGGAGCTAAACACCCGGGAGAGGCCTAACAAATTAGAAAGCGATTGGGGAAGCGGATAAGTTTTTGCATTTGCATACATCTTAGGCATAATATCTCGCTTAGAGTCAATATACTATCAACCTGAGCTTGCTTAACGGTATATGAGAGCCCCTGCGGGGATCAGGCGTCCTCCCTGGTGAACGGATAGTTTCCCTCTGGCTTAGTAGCTACGGCTATGGAGTAAAGCCTCGAAGGGTATAGTGCTTCTAGGGGTATTACTTCTGCTGCTGACAGTTAAGGATACTGTCACCTGAGTTGACTCCTAATAAACTGGAAGGCACGTAGTGCAAGGGACTCCCGCGCAGAGTCTTGGGACGCCTGGAGGAGGAAAGGGACTCCCGCGCAGAGTCTTCAGGGATCCCGAGAGTCAGAAGGTCCCCCGGCATACCCTGGAACGTACCGGGTGCAAAGAGCATGAACACAGTCATGGAACCTGTCCATGATGTTTTCTTCTTCCTACAGCAAGAAGGATGACGGAAAAGGTTCAGTCTTCTTCACAAAGGCTGGATAAGCTTGAAGGGAACCTCACCTCAAAGATACCGTCAAGATCCTGGAGGAGCCGGCGCACCCTCGGGTGGCGTGCGGCCTCGCTCCACAAGGCCTCAAGGATTTCTTCCTTCCGAATCGCCACCGCCACCGATGCATCCATGGCCGCAGCACCCGCTACGTCCCCTAGCGCGGGGAATACGAGGGACGGCCTGGGACGGATAGCAGGACCAACTCCGCCCTGGAACGTCGACTCTGCCATGGAGATCTCCGAGGCTCCACCCTCCAACATCGCTTCTGCGTCACCGGACATCTGCGGCAGCTCGCGTCTTGTAGCAAGGGGGAATGGAAGCGAGTGGAGCAGAAGGGGAGAAGCGTGCGACGAAGACTGGGGCTGCTGAGTCTTTTATAGACTTATCGGCCGCCACCTACAAATTGGCGATTCGAGTGTTGCAGTAATGTGGACACGTTTTGCGAAAAACCTAATCTCATTCACACGGGGCACAAGTGCAGAGTACAAGGAATGGAGACAAGCTCTTCTTCGAGAAAGACAAGATCTACAGTGAAACCCTACTTTTTTACAAAAAAAGGATCCACCCCTGACAACCCGGGAGTGCGAGCGTACACCGGAAGGCGCTACTTCCAGAAGTATGTCGACGAGGCCGCCAAGTAGGAGGTCAAAGAGAACTTCGACATCCCCTTTTCGGCCTCTCGCTCCCTCACGACGACAAGTCCTCCTCCACCTTGACGCTGGACGAGTTTTCCTCGTCTTCATCCTCGTCGGAGGAGCTGTCGCCGCCGTCGCCACCGCTGCAGCCACTGCTGCTCTCCATGCAGCACTCGTGCGTCCTCCGGCAGCATCGAAGATCTTCACGGAGAGCGTCGCATCCCCGTCGTACAGGAATGTCACCTTCTGCCCCTGGGCTAACCGCCGGGAGCGAGAAAATGACTTCCACCTATGGCCCAGGAGCATGGAGTCGTCGATAGTGTACTCCGCCAAGACCCAGGAGGGGCCATTGGGGCAGCCTTCGACTTGCAGCTAGAAGCCAGAGGGCTTGTCCTCCGCCATGACCATCGCGAAGGAGTTCGTGAGGCGGAGATGACCGCGAAGCTCGTGGTCCAGATCCACCAAGAACTCGAATGGAGCGAAGCCAGTGTGGGCTGAGCTCCTCGGAGAAGGGGAAGCCCCGCCGCGGCCACCACGACCGCCGTGGCCACCTCGTCTGCCCCGGCTCCCTCTTCCCCGACCTCGGCCACGGACAGGCGGTCCTTCTCTCGTCGTGGCTTGAACAGCGCGCGCACGTCCTTGTCCCCTTATCGCCGACGCCATTGCAGCAATGGCCCTGGTGGGGTGGGAGGCAGGAAGGTAAGCAAGATGGATGGGAACAGAGGAGTCTGCCCCTGCTTTTACAGCGCGAGCTCCTCTCCCCACGATGGACTCCTCGGTTTCTCCGTTACCGGGAGTCGAGAAGACCGGCACAGTTATTCCCCCAAGCGGAGTAACTCCAAAAAGACCAGGCGCCGGACCCACTTTGACTTCTTTGGTCATAGCCCCGGCAGCCTCAGAAGAGCGAAGCCGTCGGGACCATGCCCGGGGGCCACTGTCGCAGCAGTGGAACATGGGGTTCCCCTAGCGCTGCCCAAGTGGGTCCACTGCCTGTGGGCCCACCACGAAGATGAACATGGCCAAGGCTCGACGTAAGGCCTAGCGGGCGCACCCGCGCCAAGCGAGACCTCCCGGGTATGCAGGACCCCCGGGCCTCCTGTACCCCGGAGGGAACCGAAGACCCCGAGAGCGCGAGTCTCCGGCGGGGCCGGGCTCCCTCTCTGGTACAAGACCGTACAAGGAGAAGATAAGGCTTCTACCACATTCCAGAGGATGGTGCAAACCCCCAGAGGACTTAGGAAGCAAGTGATGTCTACGCACGCTTCTATTCTCGTAGACAGTGTTGGGCCTACAAGAGGAGAGGTTTGTAGAACAGCAGCAAGTTTCCCTTAAGTGAATCACCCAAGGTTTATCGAACTCAGGGAGGTAGAGGTCAAAGATATCCCTCTTAAGCAACCCTGCAATTAAGATACAAGAAGTCTCTTGTGTCCCCAACACACCCAATACACTTGTCAGATGTATAGGTGCACTAGTTCGGCGAAGAGATAGTGAAATACAAGTAATATGGATGATTATAAGTAGTAATTGCAATCTGGAATAAAAATGGCAGCAAGCAAACATGTAGCAGAACAGGTTGTAAATGGTGTTTCAATGCTTAGAAACAAGTCCTAGGGATCATACTTTCACTAGTGGACACTCTCAACAATGACATCAAAGCTGAATAATAAATACTACTCTCAAACACTCTCTTGTTGGATGATAAACACCATTCACTGCGTAGGGCTACAAAAGCACCCGCAAAGTCTGAGTAAACTAACACCACAACGTCATAAAGGAATCACACACGGTGCGTACACTGTCACCTTCACAACCGTGAATAACACCGGAGTTCATTTGAAAGTAACCTCTAGAATGCATAATAGATAAAGAGTAACATCACATATTCAACTAGAACCCGCAGAGAGATAAACCACATAGCTACCGGTAGAGCCCGCAGCCCCGGGGGAGAACTACTCACTCCTCATCGTGGGAGTCAACAACGGCGATGGAGATGGCGGTGGAGTCGATGGAGATGGCTCCGGGGGCAATTCCCCGTCCCGGCAGGGTGCCGGAGCAAAGACTTCTGTCCCCCGAAACTTGTCTTCGATGGCGGCGGCGCAACGGAACTCTTCTCGGGAAAAGGCTTCGGTGGTTAGGGTTATTTTGTCGAGGGCATTATATGGGCGAAAGGGCGACGTCGGTGGGCGCCCGAGGGGCCCACACCACGTGGCCGCGCGGCGAGATTCCCTGCCGCGCCACCACATGATGTGGCCAGCCTGGTGGCATCTTGTTAATAGGTTACTCCCAGAAAATGCATAAAAATGATATAAAGTGTATATAAAACATGTAGCAATTGGTATAATATAAGCATGGAGCATAAGAAATTATAGATACGTTTGAGACGTATCAAGCATCCCCAAGCTTAGTTCTACTCGTCCCGAGTAGGTAAAACGATAACAACAAATAATTTCTGAAGTGACATGCTTTCACACAATCTTGATCAAATAATATTGTAAGGCTCATGTTATGAATGAAGTGACTCAAGGCAATGGTCTATAGTTTGCTAACAAATAGACAAGGAGTAAACAACTGAATCATATAAGCAAAAACTTTTCATGGATAGTACTTTCAAACAAGCATCAAAAAGATTTCCATAAGAGTTAACTCATAAAGCAATAGTTTCTAAGTAAAAGAGCATTGAAGCAACACAAAGAAAGATATAAGTTTCAGCATTGGTTTGAACTTTGAACATGTATATCATATAGATAGTTGTCAACACAAAGAAATATAACAAGTGCAATAAGTAAGCATATAAGAATTGTTGCACACAGTTGACACAAGTGTTTGCTTCTAAGGTAGAGAGAAGTAGGTAAACCGACTCAACATAAAGTAAAAGATAGGCCCTTCGCAGAGGGAAGCAGGGATACAAGCATGTGCTAGAGCTTTTTAGTTTGGGCTTATTCCTCCTGTGCCCCCAAGTCGTAATTTGTGCTCACTTTTCCCCACGCTCCAAACTTCTGCTCACTTTTCCCCACTTCCTTAGCCGAAACTCTCACAATGCTCATAGCGGTTGTTTGCCGTCTTGACCATCAAGTCTGACGAGTGGGGCCGCGTTGGACTGTGTTGACTCGCTCGTTGGACCTGACGAGTGGGGCCGCGTTCGACTCTGTTGACTGATGCTCGGTTGGAATCGCATCCAGTGGGGCCGGACCTGACGAGTGGGGCCGCGTTTACTCTGTTGACTGATGCTCGGTTGGAATCGCATCCAGTGGGGCCGGGCACTTGTTTAATCAAGGGATACCGCTTATGGGGCCCACGTGGTCTTTCTTCCCTGGCTCACTGGTGCCGCCGAGGGAACCCCGAGGAACCCCAGAACAGAGCAATAGGAGTTGGATTGAGGGCGGAGAGCAGGGTGATTGAAGGCGCAAAGGAGCTCCATCGCCATCGCCATCGTCATTGCCGTCGCCCGCCCGTCTCCCTTTGCCCGTCGAGAAGGAGGGACAAGCAAGGAGCTCCATCGCCATCGCCATTGTACGGCCGCCTTCGCCGTTTGGGGTTTTTTGGTCGCCGACGGTTCCAGCTTTCGATGGTCAGTGCTATCTTCTCTACATGTTTCATTCTCCTGTTTGAGTTCCCGAATGGTGCATTATATGTGAGTAGATTTGATTTTCTATTTGGCTTGCAGAATGGGGAAAAACCCCAGGTTCCGCCTGTTTATCTGGTTCTAAATTTCATTTGTTAAAATAGGATTCTGGTAGCGATAGCGATGGCGTCGATCACTGTGCTATGTGCCTTCACGAAGCAACTTTCTATCGCACACTAACTAATCGTTCCAATACTTTCGAAGTCCCGATGGAACACGGTTACAAAACGGCCGTTGTAAGTATTGCCTTTCAAATTCGAAGGAATGTGATTTGTTTTTCGTTCAACGAGTGTGTTTATAGTTTCTCCGGTTTTGTATTACATGTAGATTCTGCCATGCCCTTTAAGATATCTTCTAGATCAGAGCCAGGCAATTGGCCCTCATAAGCACTGGATGGAGGCAAGGTGTTCGAACGGAGACCAGTACTTATTCTACCTGGATAGGTGGGTAACTGAAACTGACACGGATCGGCCATATCTCTGTAAGCGGCTAAGTGGTAGCCTGAACACCCATATCTACACGGAGATCTGTGGAACGCAGTGGAGAGCACTATGTGAATGCTACGACATCGAGGAGGGCGATGTTTTCAAATTCACTTGGAATGAAGATCAACATTTGTTCAATGTTGAAGTGACTAACGAGCACAATGCTGCAAAACCTTTTGTGCAACACACGGGTATGCTGGTTTGTGTTGTTTTTCTTACACATTTAGTAGTTTACAAGTTTTCTGAATGTCTTCCTCTCTTTGATCAGAGTTTAAACAGATTGACGGATGCTGCAAGCCAGCCCTCCTGTCGAGCATATTTCACGAACCGAGAGATGTCACCTATTCAGAAATGAATGCGATATCTCTCGCTTTATTCAAAGATGCCACGGAGGAGTTGGAAGAGATCCCTCAGTTCTACGTGCGCAGGATTGAGAATGATTCTCCAGATGTCGTTTCTCTGATATTCTGATACGATGCTCATGTTCTGTCATTTGAATGATCACTCAGTTCATTCATTTGAACTATTCTGATATGATCCTCATGTTATTTTGATAGCATCTCAAGATTGAGGTACTAGATGGCTACGATGTTATTCCATCGCGTGATCTCATATTACGTCAAGTTCACGGCAATTCTCGTCTTTTGACGAGATACGGTGTCGAGATCTTTGAATCATATCGAGTGGTCAACGACGAGGTTTACATCGAGTTCACGGAGAACTGGGATCTATTCTGGGAGCAACTGCCTATTCGCTTTGGTGATCTCTACGTTATCAAGGTGATCTTCAGGGAGGAGTACATCGAGCTGACATTTGAGAAGGTCAGCGAAGAAGTCGAGGGGCCCGACGATGACATCGAGCAGTCGGACGACTCCAGCGACCCCAGCGACGAGATCAGCAACACCAGCGAAGAGATCAAGAAGTGGGTTGACGATATGATGTCCGGCTTTCACGATGTCAAAGAAGAGACTGATTAATATTACTATTAGTTGTATTTTAGTCGGATGTATTTTGGTCGAACACCTTATGGGCGTGCACTGGGCATGAACTGGCGCGCTCTGGGCGCGCTCTGGCGCGTTCTGTGCGTCTTCTTAATAACAATGAAATGAAGCTTTTGTGATTTTTGTGATTGTTTTGATTTATTTTGATTTTCTCGAAACCGAAACCCTCCCTCACTCTCCCACGAACCATTTTTAGCTCATTTGTGCGAACCATTTTTCATGAAAATGACCAAACCCAGGTTTATATTTTTTTCTCATAACTATGTCACATAATATGACAATGTGCGCTGGTTTCACATTTTTTCGATTTTTTTTGAATTATTTATGCTCGCTTGAATGTCTGGTCAAACCCGGTCAAACGCACTTTGAGCGTCTCCAAAAGAAGTTTAAAATATGAAAATGAAAAACGAAGTGCAGATCCTTCTTAGTAACAATAAAATGAAGCTTTTCTGATTTTTGTGATTTATTTTGATTTTATCAAAACCGAAACCCTCTCTCACTCCTACGAACTCTATAACTCTTTGTACGTGATAGCTCATTTGTGCGAACCATTTTTCATGAAAATGACCAAACCCAGGTTTATATTTTTTTCTCATAACTATGTCACATAATATGACAATGTGCGCTGGTTTCACATTTTTTCGATTTTTTTTGAATTATTTATGCTCGTTTGAATGTCTGGTCAAACCCGGTCAAACGCACTTTGAGCGTCTCCAAAAGAAGTTTAAAATATGAAAATGAAAAACGAAGTGCAGATCCTTCTTAGTAACAATAAAATGAAGCTTTTCTGATTTTTGTGATTTATTTTGATTTTATCGAAACCGAAACCCTCTCTCACTCCTACGAACTCTATAACTCTTTTTCGCATAACTATGTCACATAATACAACAATGTGCGCTGGTTTCACATTTTTTTGATTTTTTTAATTATTTATGCTCATTTGAATGTTTGGTCAAACTCGGTCAAACGCACTTTGAGCGTCTCCAAAAAAAGTTTAAAATATGAAAATGGAAAACGAAGTGCAGATCCTTCTTAGTAACAATGAAATGAAGCTTTTGTGATTTTTGTGATTTATTTTGATTTTATCGAAACCGAAACCCTCTCTCACTCCTATGAACTCTATAACTCTTTGTACGTGATAGCTCATTTGTGTGAACTATTTTTCATGAAAATGACCAAACCCAGGTTTATATTTTTTTCTCATAATGGTGTCTTATAAACTGATGAACTACGTTGGATTTCTATTTTTCGATTTTTTAAAATTTAGTTATGGTCATTTGAATGTTCGGTCAAACCCTAATAACCCTAGCGTCGAACGTCCGCCGTCGGATCGTACCCTAGCGCTAACCTCCACCCGTCCGATCAGGTTTCGAGGGGGGATCCTCGCGACGCTGGTTCCGCATCCTGATTGGCTGGTCCGTAAATACGATCGATCTCGGCCGTTACAATAAGATCCGGCGACCCAGAATGACGAGGTGCATGGAACGAGCGTACGCAAGTCTGACTTCGTGTGCTTCGTAGCACAACAGCTATTTTCCACGCAGCCGCCCTTTGCATGCTGGTCTGTAGCCTATCCTACGTCGCATCACAGCTATATCCCGCTGACGAGTGGACCAGGGCTTTACCCGCTGACGAGTGGACTCGCTGTTTGAAATGAGCTACAAAGGTAGGGTAAACGGCTCCATTTCTAAGCAAAAATGGTGGACTCGCTGAAAAATGTCTTTCAAATGAGCTCCAAAGGTGGTGTAAACGACCCCATTTCTAAGCACAAGGGCATGCCAAATTTCATGGTAGTAGTACAAAATGGACTTGCCCCTTGCCAAATTATAAAATAGATCAACAACTAATAACTAAATTGGCACTTGCCCTTAATAAAGCAACTAATAACTAAAATGGACTACCACTCGCCTCAAGAAACCAAGGATAGGGGACGTGGCGGCGGCGGTTTGAGCTGGGAGTGGAGCTGCCATCACCACGAGCCATGGAGAGATAAGGGACTGGGCGAAGGTGTCTACGACAGGAAGAGGGGATTTGTGAGCGCAATGGGCAAGGAGATGGCTCCTTTTAAAGCCATCTGCGGTCTGGACGGTGTAGCGGTCTAGACGGCAGTAATGGCACGTATACATTCATGTTTGGGTTACCTTCATGTTTCCGAAGCAAATCTATTTTTACGAGTCGTACGATGAGACACATCTGAGAGCCTTCCAGTTCGTGGCACTGCGTGCACATTGAATACGTGCGTGGCATGCCGTAGTCCACCCTGCCGTCTATGTAGCGTGCACGGATAGGCATGGCCATTGATCGCGTCGCAGAACTGCTTCCTCACCACCGCTAGCCTAGCCGTCATGTCCAATCACGGTGTAAATGCATTTGTCAAACAAGATAGACGACCAGAATAAATATTTACGTCCATAGAAACAAACGATTATCTCCATATAACACAATCAGTTACTACCTTAAAACAAGAACTACTACTAATACTACTACTAATATTACTACTACTTCTACTTCTTCTTCTTCTTCTTCTTCTTCTTCTTCTTCTTCTTCTTCTTCTACTTCTTCTTCTTCTTCTTCTTCTTCTTCTTCTTCTTCTTCTTCTTCTTCTTCATGGGTGCTGCGGTGGACTGACGGTTACATCAGAGGCCTCGAAGGCGTCGGATTTGTCCTCGTCGTCGGAGTAGGAGGCGTCGGAGTCATCCATGTCATCCTCATCGTCGGAGTCGTCCATGTCGTCGGAGTTCCCCTTGCCAGAGATGTCCTCGATGACAACATTGGGCTCGGCAATGGGCGCAATGACGACGGGCGCGGGCGGTTGGTGCACGACAGTAGGCCCGCGCTCCTCGTCGGAGTAGGGCTCGTCCGAAGACTCCGGTGCTCCGTACTCGTAGACTGGGGATTGCGGCGGAAGATCTCCACGCGCCACTTCGTATGGTTGCTCTTTCTTCTCGCGCAGAGGGGAGAGCCCTTTCTGCTTCCGGCGAAGGTTCTCCTCCGCTAGCCGCTCCTCTCGCTCCATCTCCTACATGTCGTGCATTTCCTCATGCGAGTAGAGCTCCGAGTCCGGCATCGGCGAGTAGGGGCTCTGCTGCGAGGGCGTGCTCCACCACATTTTCAAGGGAGGGAGGGGGGGAGAGAGGGAGAGAAAATGGGCATTTCTCCGGCGAGGGCCGGCGGCACCCTTTTATTAGCCGCGGCGGGGGAGGGCGGGGAAACCCTAACTGAGCCACGCTGACCCCATCGCCAACACCACCATCTCCACCGCCGACGCCGTCATCTCCATCGGTCCACTTCGTTCCCGCTGTAACATCTAGGGCTAAACCTTGTGTATTTGATAGGGGAAACTCTCCCGGTGTTGATTACTCTTGTTATTGATGCTATTGAGTGAAACCGTTGAATTAGGGTTTACGTTCAGATTGTTATCCATCATTATACCATCTCTGATCATGTACCATATGATGTGTTGTGAGTAGTTCGTTAAGTTCTTGACGACATGGGAGAAGTCTAGATGTTAGTAGTGAACTATGTTGAGTAATATTTAATGTTTTGATATTTAAGTTGTGGTGCCATTCTTCTAGTGGTGTCATGTGAACGTCGACTACATGACACTTCACCTTTATGGGCCTAGGGGAATGCATCGTGTACTCGGTTATTAATTGTGGGGTTGCCGGAGTGACAGAAACCTAAACCCCCGTTGATATTCCGATGCATGAGGGATAGCAGGATCTCAGAGTTTAAAGCTATGGTTAGATTTATCTTAATTACTTTCTTGTATTTGCGGATGCTTGCAAGGGGTATAATCATAAGTATGTATTAGTCCTAGGAAGGGCGGTGCATTAGCATAGGTTCACCCACACGACACTTATCCAAACACTAAAGATTAATCATCAATATGAAGCGAAAGCACTAGACAGAATTCCCGTGTGTCCTCAAGAACGTTTGGTCATCATAAGTAAACAAACCGGCTTGTCCTTTGATCTAAAAAGGATTGGGCCACTCGCTGCAATTATAATTGCCGCGCTCTATTTACTCGCACTTTATTTATCTGTCATATCAAAGTCTAGTGAAAACTTGTCTGCTAGTGTTTACAGTGAAACCCTCATCCAAACCACTTGTCAACACCTTCTGCTCCTCGTTGGGTTCGACACTCTTATTTATCGAAAGTACTGCGATACATGCCCTATACTTGTGGGTCATCAAGACTATTTTCTGGCGCCGTTGCCGGGGAGTGAAGCCCTATTGGTAAGTGGAATTGGTAAGGAAAACTTTAGCTGTAAGTGCTGTTTTTATTTCTGTCTCCTTATTTGCTTAATAATGGAGAGAGGAAATGTTGCTTTCCTGTTTGGGAAGTCTTCTACCGCTGCTGAGGTAGAACATGAGGCGCCACCTGATGATATTGTGCCATTTAAAATACCTATGAAAATTATTGAACGTGTTATGAATAACCGCTATGTTGGCGATGGAACTGTCCACCCCGGTGATCATTTACTGTATTTACATGAATTATGCAAGTTGTTCAAGTGTGCAGGTATTACAATGGACGAAGTCAGGAAGAAATTATTCTCCATATCACTCGGTGGGAGAGCTGCGCATTGGTATAAACTGCTGAAGAACAGGGATTCTCTTGGATGGGAGGAAATTGTACCTCTCTTTTATTCTAAATTTTATCCTCCAAGTGAAATTCACCAAGATCGGAATTCTATATATAATTTCTGGCCTCATGATGGAGAAAGTATTGCCCAAGCTTGGGGGAGATTGAAGGCATTAATGCTCAAATGCCCCATTCATGAGCTTCCTGGTAATATTATTGTTGATAACTTCTATGCAAGACTCTCCTTTGAAGATAAAACATTATTGGATACTTCTTGTGCTGGATCATTCACTCGTAATAAGAAGGAGTTTAAATGGGATATTCTTGATCATATTGAAGAAAATACTGAAGCATGGGAGAACGACAAAGGTAGGGAGCCAGGTATAAAATATGACTTTGAATGCATTAAGACTTTCATGAATACTGATGCATTTCGAAATATTAATAGTGCTTATGGTCTTGACTCTCAAGTTGTTGCAAATTATTATAAATCCTTTGCTGTCTATTTCGGTTTGCCCAAGAAGGGGTTTGAAAAATATCATGAACCTTATAAAGATAAATCTATTGCTCCTTTAGCTAAAAGCATTGAAGTTAATATTGTTGATCATATCATTCCTGAGCCCTATATTGATAAAATTCCTTTTCCTGTTAAAGTGAAAGAACATTCTATTATGGCTAGTGTGGTTAATAAAAGTGATAAGAAAGCTAAGGAACCTGATGAACAAATTAAAGTTGAACCTTCTGTGGCTATAGTTAAAGAGCTTGTTTCTGAAAATGTGGGAGAAGAGTATATTATATTTTGTGATGATGCTTCTAATGTTGTTTCTCATCCTGCAAAGCCAAGGAAGGCTAGTGTTCCTGTGTTATCTGTTAAAATTGGTGATCATTGCTATTATGGTTTATGTGATATTGGTGCAAGTTCAAGTGCTATTCCTTATGATCTTTATAAAGAAATTATGCATGAGATTGGTCCTAGCGAACTTGAAGAGATTGATGTGGTTATTCAACTTGCTAATAGAGAAACTATCTCTCCCATTGGTATTGTCAGAGACGTTGAAGTTCTATGTGGTAAGACTAAATATCCTGCTGATTTCCTCGTACTTGGTTCTGCTGCTAGTAAGACTTGTCCTATCATTTTTGGTAGACCTTTTCTAAATACTTGTGGTGCTGTTATAGATTGTAAGAAAGAGAAAATCTTTACTAAATTTGCTGGTGATTCATATGAATTCAATTTTTCGAAATTTGCTAAAACTCCTTATGAAACCGAATTGCCTAATGAGGATTTTAGAGTAGAACAACTTTCTTCTATTGCTCTTGCACCTAGTAATTATATTCAGCAATTTATGGAAGATCATGAGAGTGAAGATTTTATGGAACAAAGGAATGAACTTGAGGACATATTCCTTCGTCAACCTATTCTTAAACATAATTTAAAGGTGGAAGACTTGGGTAAAACACTTCCACCTAAAGAGGATCCTGTCTTTGATTTAAAACCTTTGCCTGATAATCTTAAGTATGCTCATCTTGATGATAAGAAAATATATCCTGTTATTATTAGTGCTAACCTTTCAGGTAAAGAAGAAGAAAGATTGTTGGAAATATTGAAGAAACACCGTGGAGCTATGGGTTATACTTTGGATGATTTGAAAGGGATTTCTCCTACTATATGTCAACATTCTATTAATATGGAGCCCGATGCAAAGCCAGTTGTTGAACATCAATGCCGTTTAATACCTAAGATGAAGGAAGTGGTAAGAAATGAGGTATTAAAACTTCTTGATGCCGGTATTATTTATCCTATTGCTGATAGTAGATGGGTTAGTCCTGTGCACTGTGTCCCTAAGAAAGGTGAAATTACTGTTGTACCTAATGATCATGATGAGCTTATTCCTCAAAGAGTAGTTGTTGGTTATAGAATGTGCATTGATTTTAGGAAGGTTAATAAAGTTACTAAGAAAGATCATTATCCATTACCTTTTATTGATCAAATGTTGGAGAGATTAGCCAATAAAACTCATTTTTGCTTTCTTGATGGTTATTCTGGTTTCTCTCAAATTGCTGTTAAAACTCAAGATCAAGAGAAAACCACATTTACCTGTCCTTATGGTACTTATGCTTATAGACGTATGCCTTTTGGTTTATGTAATGCTCCTGCTACTTTTCAAAGATGTATGTCTGCTATCTTTCATGGTTTTTGTGAGGAAATTGTGGAGGTGTTCATGGATGATTTCTCCGTCTATGGCACTTCCTTTGATAATTGCTTGCACAATCTTGATAAAGTTTTGCAGAGATGTGAAGACACTAATCTTGTTCTTAATTGGGAGAAATGCCACTTTATGGTTAATGAAGGGATTGTTCTTGGACATACAATTTCTGAAAGAGGTATTGAAGTTGATAGAGCCAAAGTGGAAGCAATTGAGAAAATGCCTTGCCCTAGAGATGTTAAAGGTATTCGTAGTATTCTTGGTCATGCTGGTTTCTATAGAAGGTTTATCAAAGACTTTGCTAAGGTATCAAAGCCTCTTACTAATCTCTTGCAAAAAGATATACCATTTGTTTTTGATGATGATTGTAAGGAAGCTTTTGAAACTCTTAAGAAAGCTTTAATAACTGCTCCTATTGTTCAACCACCTGATTGGAATTTACCATTTGAAATTATGTGTGATGCTAGTGATTTTGCTGTTGTTGCTGTCCTTGGGCAAAGAGTGGATAAAAAGTTAAATGTTATTCATTATGCTAGTGAGACTCTTGATGCTGCTCAAAAGAATTATGCTACAACTGAAAAAGAATTTCTAGCTGTTGTCTTTGCTTGTGATAAATTTAGACAATACATTGTTGATTCTAAAGATATTATTCATACTGATCATGCTGCAATTAGATACCTTATGGAAAAGAAAGATGCAAAGCCTAGGTTTATCAGATGGGTGTTACTTTTGCAAGAATTCGATTTGCATATTGTGGATAGGAAGGGTGCTGAAAATCCTGTTGCTGATAATTTGTCTAGATTGGAAAACATTGCTTATGATCCTATACCTGTTAATGATAGTTTTCCAAATGAACAATTGGCTGCAATAAGGGTGAGTTCACGAGATAGTCCTTGGTATGCAGATTATGCTAACTTTATTGTTTCGAAGTATTTGCCTCCAACCTTTTCAGCTCAACAAAGAAGAAAATTCTTTTATGACTTAAGGCATTATTTCTAGGATGACCCACACTTATATAAAGAAGGAGTTGATTGTATTATGCGAAGATGTGTTCCGGAGTATGAACAAAAAGAGATATTGCGAAAGTGCCATAGTAGTGCTTATGGAGGACATCACGCTGGAGATAGAACCGCACAAAAGGTTTTACAATCACGTTTTTATTGGCCTACTCTTTTTAAAGATGCAAGAAAGTTTATTTTATCTTGTGATGAATGTCAAAGAGTTGGTAATATCTCTAGTCGTAATGAAATGCCTATGAATTATTCTCTTGTTATTGAACCGTTTGATTGTTGGGGATTTGACTTTATGGGTCCTTTCCCTTCTTCAGAAGGTAATACTCATATACTTGTTGCTGTTGATTATGTTACTAAATGGGTAGAAGCTATACCTACTAAAAGTGCTGATGGTGAGACATCATTAAAAATGCTTCAAGATATTATTTTCCCTAGGTTTGGTGTTCCTAGATATCTTATGATTGATGGAGGTTCTCATTTTATTCATGGTGGGTTTAGAAAAGTTCTTGCTAAATATGGTGTTAATCATAGAATTGCTTCAGCTTATCATCCTCAAACTAGTGGGCAAGTAGAACTATCAAATAGAGAAATTAAATCTATCTTGCAAAAGACTGTTAATAGGACGAGAAAGAATTGGGCTAGTAAATTAAATAATGCATTGTGGGCTTATAGAACTGCTTATAAAAATCCCATGGGTATGTCTCCTTATAAAATGGTTTATGGAAAAGCTTGTCACTTGCCTTTAGAATTAGAACACAAAGCTTATTGGGCAGTGAGAGATCTAAATAGAGATTTTAAACTTGCTGGTGAGAAAAGATTACTTAATTTAAGTTCTTTAGATGAATGGAGAAGTGAAGCTTATGAAAATGCTAAACTATTTAAAGAGAAAGTTAAGAGATGGCATGATAGGAGGATCCTTAAGAGAGAGTTTCATGTTGGTGAGAAAGTTCTATTGTATAGCTCTCGTCTTAGATTCTTTGCAGGAAAATTGCTCTCCAAGTGGGAAGGACCATATGTCATTGGGGAGGTGTTTCGTTCGGGTGCGATAAAAATTGCTTCGCTCAAGGATGACTCTACACAAGTGGTAAATGGACAAAGACTCAAGCATTATATTTCTGGAGATTCTTATAATGAAGATGTTGATATTATTCAAGCAATTACTCTGGAAGACTATATTAAGGAAAATATTTCTGAGTCTGCAGAACCTGATTTCGGAAAGGTACAGTTTCGGTAAGAAAAAGTTCGTGAATTTAATTTTGAGCTACCTATTATTTATTTTTGGAAAATATGGAAAAACACGAGACGAAAACGAGCAGGACACGAAGTCCGAGGCGCCCACACCACGTGGTGGCGCGGGGCCCTTGCTGGCCGCGCGAGCACCAGGTGGGGGAGCGTCGGAGCTCCTCTCCTACTCGGTTTCGCCCTGTTGCCTTCCTTTTATTTCGTAAATTTTTGCTATATATTCACCCGGAGCCCCCGAGGTCCGTATATCGTGTTTTCGACGTGTTCTTGTTTCGAGCTGTTTTCTGCTAGAATTTCGTCCCAGTTTTAGAGGCATCATGGTCTCCGCCAATGGCAAGGGAAAGAAGGCTTTGGAGGATGGACTCCAAGGCCCCAAGCTAGAGGAGGAAATCAAGAGTGAAGACGAAGAGCAGGAGGAAGAAGACAAGCGTCATCACCTTCGCGCAACCGTCGCGAGCATTGGAGTGGTGGAGAACCCCTCCACCCGCAGGATGAGCGCACGGATGAGCACCGGAGGGAGAGTTCCACGTCATCTTCTAGCTCCAAGGACATCTTCATCAAGCACCAACTACCCCTTCCACAACTTAATCCACCTGGATCAAATTGAAAAGATGCCTGAGGTGATGCGGCCAAACCTTTGGAATATAAATCGTTCTAACAATGCAGGGAAAAGAAGCTCCACGCCCGAGGGGGAGTGGGGAAACAACTCCAAGAGCTGGGATTCAAAGGCTGATATATTCATGAGCCGTATTGAGCACAACACGGAGATGATTCGTGCTCTTGCTTACAAGATTGACGAACTGAAGGAGTTGGTTGAGATGCTCATCGGGGATTCTCCATCACCACCAAAGGAGTAATTCATCATCGGTATTGGCATCTCTCTTAGCTTGTTCCAAGCTTGGGGGGAGTGCCGCGGTATCACCATTATCTTTCATCTTTTACCTTTTAGTAGAGTCATATCATGAGTAGGGAAGTTATCTTATATGATGGTTTGCAGTGTGGAAGTATCTCTCTTTTAGTTGGCTGTCTATGTATCCCTTGGTGTGAGTTGCCGTTATGGAATATTAATGAGAAGTGTTATCATTTATTTTCTGCACACTTTATTTTAGTTTGCAACTTTTATCATGTAGGTAATCACTTTGGGAGCATATAGTAAATCTTTTGGCTTTGGCAAACTTAGCATTGGTCAGTAGCTACAATACTTTGAGACTTAAGTGGAAAAAGGAATTACATGTAGAATATAGAATTCATTAATCTTTCTCACTTGTAGATTATAAGCTTAGTATTCACAAACTTAAAATTGTGTGTGCCTTCAAGTAAGAATTGCATGATTGTCTTTACTACATGTATGTTTGTTTGTATCCATCAACTCTTATGCTTGCTACCCAACCTTGCTAGCCAAAGACCTGTATCGAGAGGGAATGCTTGTCATACATCCAAACCATGAACCGAAACCCCTGCCATTTGTGTCCACCATATCTACCTACTATGTGGTATTTTGCGCCACTCCAAGTAAATACTTCTTGTGCTATCTTTATTCAAAATTATTATCCCTTATTTGTGTCAATGTTCACTAGCTCATGAGGAAATAATAGTTGGGTTTGTTATCTTCCATACTAATTAAGTAACCCCTGACTTGCATGCTACATCTGCTCGTCATTAATATTGCAAAGGGGTGGTCAGACCACTATAATATCAAAGGTTGAGATTTTAAAATATAGGCACTCCTCCATGGTTTGAGATTGATTGGTGGGCACCCGAGGATTCGGTTAGCCATGGTTGTGTTAGAAAGGTGGGGAGGAGTGTCAAGGCTGTGAAAGTAAAGGAAAAAGAAGATGAATATCATAAAGGCTTGTTTTTAAAAATAAATCGGAACCACCCTTAACTTGCTTAGTATGGAAGATGACAAGAACTCTATTACCATTCGTTGACAACAACAAACACCGCTCAAAAACTTACTTTTATGCTCTCTATATGATTTCGAAAACCTACAAAACCAAAAGCTCTAGCACATGCTTGTATCTCTGCTTCCCTCTGCGAAGGGCCTATCTTTTACTTTATGTTGAGTCAGTAAACCTATCTCCTTCTATCTTAAGCAAGCATTTGAGTTGATTGTGATTTAACCAGTTATACATTAGTATTGTTGATCATGTCTTTTATTCTTTCTTGCTTAGCACATTGTTGGCATCTAATGAATTTGATTTTTGGAGTTATCAACTAATAAAGAGGGCTGTTTTATAAACTAAGCTCAATATGTTCATTGTCCTCTGACCAAGGACTAAGTTTTCCAACACCAACTAAGGTTTTCTCTATGTACCTTATTGTGGTTTTCCTCTACTTGTTACAAGTTGATTTATATGAATGGAGTTGATATCTAAGATGACTTGTGCATTTATACATGTGATGCTTCTTGTCCGTATATTTTATATCGACACTTCACTCCATAAACCTGTGGTCATGTTTACCGAGTTCAGCTTTCGCTTGGGGACAAGCGAGGTCTAAGCTTGGGGGGAGTTGATATGTCCATTTTGCATCACTATTTTATATCATAATTTACTGCTATTCATTGATATATTTCGTATTTGGAGATGATACTTATGTTATTTCATCTATTTTGCATGATTGATGATCATTGGGGGATGGAACTCCGGAGTCTGAATTCTGCTGGAAAAAGCGTCATCGAGATACAATATTTGCGAAGCTCAGAAGATCAAACGGAACACTTGGGAATTATTTTCTCACCAGATCACGAAGGAGGCCAAAAGAGGAGCCTGAGGTGGGGCCCAGGGGGCCCACACCATGCTCAGGCGCGGCAGGGCGGCTGGCCGCGCGAGCATGTGGTGGGGCCGCCCTGGCCCACCACCTGGCGTGCCCTTTCGCGTACTTTATCCCCCCGAAAACCTAAGACCTGGGGGGTGTTCAGAAATCCTCTTCGCCGCCACCACGAGGCGGAGAAGACAGAGAGAGAAAAGCTCTCCGGCAGGCTGCGTTGCCACCGGGGAAATTCCCTCCCTGAGGGGGGAAATCGTCGCCATCGTCACCGTCATCGAGCTGCACTCCATCACCATCGCCAACACCACCATCTCCACCGCCGACGCCGTCATCTCCATCGGTCCACTCCGTTCCCGCTGTAACATCTAGGGCTAAACCTTGTGTATTTGATAGGGGAAACTCTCCCGGTGTTGATTATTCTTGTTATTGATGCTATTGAGTGAAACCGTTGAATTAGGGTTTATGTTCAGATTGTTATCCATCATTATACCATCTCTGATCATGTACCATATGATGTGTTGTGAGTAGTTCGTTAAGTTCTTGAGGACATGGGAGAAGTCTAGATGTTAGTAGTGAACTATGTTGAGTAATATTTAATGTTTTGATATTTAAGTTGTGGTGCCATTCTTCTAGTGGTGTCATGTGAACGTCGACTACATGACACTTCACCTTTATGGGCCTAGGGGAATGCATCGTGTACTCGGTTATTAATTGTGGGGTTGCCGGAGTGACAGAATCCTAAACCCCCATTGATATTCCGATGCATGAGGGATAGCAGGATCTCAGAGTTTAAAGCTATGGTTAGATTTATCTTAATTACTTCCTTGTATTTGCGGATGCTTGCAAGGGGTATAATCATAAGTATGTATTAGTCCTAGGAAGGGCGGTGAATTTGCATAGGTTCACCCACACGACACTTATCCAAACACTAAAGATTAATCATCAATATGAAGCGAAAGCACTAGACAGAATTCCCGTGTGTCCTCAAGAACGTTTGGTCATCATAAGTAAACAAACCGGCTTGTCCTTTGCTCTAAAAAGGATTGGGCCACTCGCTGCAATTATAATTGCCGCGCTCTATTTACTCGCACTTTATTTATCTGTCATATCAAAGCCTAGTGAAAACTTGTCTGCTAGTGTTTACAGTGAAACCCTCATCAAAACCACTTGTCAACACCTTCTGCTCCTCGTTGGGTTCGACACTCTTATTTATCGAAAGTACTGCGATACACCCCCTATACTTGTGGGTCATCACCGGTGTGGTCTCCACCTTCTCCACCGTCTCCATGATGAAGAGGGAGTAGTCCACCCCTGGACTATGGGTTTGTGGAAGTAACTTATGTATCTCTCCTCTCTCTCTTGAGCTTCACTAATTAGTGCCATATGAGCTGTTGAACATGATTATGGTCGTATATGTAATACCTTTGTGGTGGATCTCTTAAGTTGATATATGTTATGTTGATATCCAATATTATGTCTTTGTTATGAAAGTAGATGCATATTATGTACCCCGTTCTTGTCTATGTGTTTTGATCCAACATGTTTATGAGAGCGTG
Source organism: Poa annua (assembly GCA_026929855.1). Lineage (NCBI taxonomy): Eukaryota > Viridiplantae > Streptophyta > Magnoliopsida > Poales > Poaceae > Poa > Poa annua. The sequence continues at coordinate 64,367,049 of CM049434.1, forward strand.
TGAGGGGGAACGTGTGCATTAGTTAGAGTAACGGGGGGTGGTTTCGTGGTAAGTTGACAGCAATACCGTGATCCACTTGGGTTTTTACCTTACTTTGTTGCCTCTCACTAGGGATAAAGGAAATACCATGCTACCGGGGGTATGTGGGTGACATTGCCACTATCACCATGGCTAGATCTAGCATGTTCTTATTTAAACTTCATATCATTAAACTTAAAGCTATACTCTGTTTATCTTAATTACTGAGGTGTTATGATTTAGTTCGCATCTTGGTGGAGTATAAGAGAGATTAATAACCAAAAGATCTCTATGTTAGGATGTGATGCCCATATTATTAATAACGTGTCTTGTTGCAATCTCATATGTCAATTCCTATGTTCCATTATCTACCACTATATAAAAGAGAGAGTGCATTTGTGAAACCATGAACCCTAGTCCATTTTTAATCAAAAGAAACACCTTTCCAACACTTTTATTGCACTTTACATTTTCTATTATTATTAAATCCGAAAATACAAAAATACTTTTACATCTTGCAAACACCATACAAACCACAAAAACATCATCTCATATCATTTATACCATCCTTGCACTTTTATTTATACCATTGCATATTTTCTTTTGTTTTGCATTTGTTATTTATATATCTTTTACTTACACCTTGTGCTTGACAACCACTTGGTGAGGTTGAGGGCACAAAACAATCCACTTTGTTTTGTAGGTTACATAAGAAAGGATAAGGAGACAACAGCTTTTGGTTCATTTCCCCGAGAGTTCAATATTAAACCCTCGAGTCACCCTCGTGGGGAAAATAAGTCTTTTCCCTTACTATACACTTTGCACAAGGAGTCTTGATACGTCTCAAACGTATCTATAATTTCTTATGTTCCATGCTTATATTATGCCAATTGCTACATGTTTTATATACACTTTTATATCATTTTATGCATTTTCTGGGGCTAACCTATTAACAAGATGCCACAGTGCCAGTTGCATGTTTTCTGCTGTTTTTGGTTTAAGAAAAGTTGTTAAGGAAATATTCTCGGAATTGGACAAACGAAACTTTAAAGTGCTTATTTTCCCCGGGAGGTTCCAGAACACCGTAGAGGACACGGAGGAGGACCCCGAGGGGCCCACACCCCCTCCCGGCGCGGCCTCCCCTTCCGCCGCGCGAGCACGGGGTGTGGGGCCCTCGAGGCCCCGCCGCCTTCGCCCTTTCGCCTACTTATACCCCTCGGATATCTAAGACCTAATAGGCGCACATTTTTCCTCCTCGAAGTCCAGAGCGCCGCCGCCATCGAAGAGGAGATTCGGGGGACAGAAGTCTCTGTTTCGGCACCCTGCCGGGATGGGGAATTGCCCCCGGAGCCATCTCCATCAACTCCACCGCCATCTCCATCGCCGTTGCTGACTCCTACGATGAGGATTCAGTAGTCTCCCCCGGGGCTGCGGGCTCTTCCGGTAGCTATGTGGTTTATCTCTCTCTCCCATGGTGTGATCTTTATGTCATCATGAGCTTTGTAGTCTAGTTGAATATGTGAGGCTACTCTTTATCTATTATGCACTCTAGAGGTTACTTTAATATGAACTCCGGGATTATTTATGGTTGTAAAGGTGACAGTATGTGCACCGTGTGTGATTCCTTTATGACGTTGTGGTGTTTGTTTACTCAGACTTTGGGGTGTGCTCTTGTAGCCCTACATAGTGAATGGTGTTTATCATCCAACGAGAGATTGTTTGAGAGTAGTATTTAATATTCAATTGTGATATCATTGTTTAGAATATCCACTGGTGAAAGTATGATCCCTAGGCCTTGTTTCTAAGCATCGAAACACCGTTTCCAACAAGTTCTGCTACATGTTTGCTTGCTGCCATTTTTATTTCAGATTGCAATTACTACTTGTAATCATCCATATTACTTGTATTTCACTATCCCTTCGCCGAACTAGTGCACCTATACATCTGACAAGTATATTGGGTTTGTTGGGGACACAAGAGACTTCTTGTATCTTAATTGCAGGGTTGCTTGAGAGGGGTATCTTTGACCTCTACCTCCCTGAGTTCGATAAACCTTGGGTGATTCACTTAAGGGAAACTTGCTGCTGTTCTACAAACCTCCGCTCTTGGAGGCCCAACACTGTCTACGAGAATAGAAGCGTGCGTGGACATCAAGCTATTTTCTGGCGCCGTTGCCGGGGAGGTAAGGTAAAAGGTACTCACATCCTCTGGCTACTAAGCTATTTTCTAGCACTGTTGCTGTTGTGTGAGTGCTAGAAGTTATTTCCTTTAGATTATGCAATTATTTCTTTTTGTTTCTTGTTTTTATTTTCACTAGTTAGGCTTAATGGAAAACAACAAAAATATTAGAGATCTTTATAGTATTTATCTTGAGTTAGGACATGAGGTGTTTGAAGAGAAAATTAAAAAACCTATGGAACTTTATTTGCATGCTAGTAGCAATGTTATTAGTATGAATTCTTTGAACACCATTATTGCTAATGCTATGGAAAATTCTAAGCTTGGGGAAGCTAGTTTTGATGACCATGATATTTTTAGTCCCCCAAGCACGGAGGAGAAAATTTACTTTGATGATACTATACCTCCAATATATGATGATTACAATGGTGAATATGATATTTTCAGTCCACCTACTATTGAGGAGAAAATTAATTATGATTACAATATGCCTCCTATATTTGATGATTGTGGTGATGAGAATAATAATGATAGCTATTTTGTTGAATTTGCTCCCACTACAATTAATAAGAATGACGATGATTATGTGGAGAGTATTAATTCCTTTATGCATGTGGGTCATGATAAGAATGTTTTATGTGATAGTTATGTTGTAAATTTTATTCATGATGCTACAAGTGAACTTATTGATGATAATGATGAGTATTCCTTAAATATGCTATATGATAATGCTTTAGATGATGGTCCTATGCTTATTGATAATCCTCTAAGTTTAGAAGTTGTTACTTATTTATGTGAGGATAAAAATGATATAATTGCTGCTTGTGATGGTACTCATACTCATGAGAGTCCTGCTTTGTTCTTGAATTCTCCTAATTACACCATGGAGGAGAAATTTGCTTATGTTGAGAAATATTTATGTGGTTTGTAATTGTCTCTAGTTCCAAATCTTTGTTGCAACCATGATCTTAAACTTGATATTGATCTTAATAACTATTTTGAAAGAGGGAAGCATGCTAATGAATTCCAAAATAAATTTAATGATCCTCTTTATATGCCTATATTATCTAAGTTGAATGATTCTTGTGGTTATATGGTTGAATTTATTTCTACTACTTGCAACTACTATGAGAGAGGAGAATATGGTTGTAGAAGTTTTAATGGTACTAAAACACATCTCTCTATGTTGAAAATTTTGAAGTTGCACTTGTTTTGCTTTCCTATGCTTGTTGCTTTATGTTTCAATAATTTATCCTATTACAAGATTCCTTTGCATAGGAAGTGGGTTAGCCTTAAATGTGTTTGATGTTTTTACCTCTTGATGCTCTCCTTTGTTTTTCAACTCTCATCTTTATGAGAGCATCATAAAAATCACTATGCCTATCTTAATGGCTATAAAGAAGGAGCTTATGGGAGACAACCCACTATTTTATTTCTGTTATTTTTCTTTTATTTGAGTCAAGGAGCATCCTTAACTCTGTAACAACTCCTCTGTATCTTTATTTTATTGCATAGTTGTGCCAAGTTAAGTCTCTAGTAGAAAGTTGATGCTAGATTTGGATTTCTGCACAGGAACAATTTTCTGCTGTCCACCGTTTAATTCATAACTCTCGGCAGAAAAATTTAAAAAATCTGATATTTTCTGAGCGTGATCCTCAGGTATGTATGCAATTTTAATTAGTTTTGAGTTTTCTTATTTGAGTAAGTTAAGTGCCTCGAAAAAATTCGTCTTTACGGACTGTTCTGTTTTTGACAGATTGTGCCATTTATTTTGCAATGCCTCTTTTACTATTTTGAATGGATCTTTTTGTTCCATAAAGTATCAGTGGCTGTAGCTACTGTCCAGTAGCATTGGTAGCAATTGTGTTCATGCAGAATATAAGATTTTTTTTTGCACTAACCCTCTAATGAAGTTTACTTTGAGTTTGGTGTGGAGGAAGTTTTCAAGGATCAAGAGAGAAGGATGATGTGATGTGATCAAGAAGATGAAAGAGCCAAAGCTTGGGGATGCCCCCGTGGGTCACCCAAGCATATTTCAGGAAGACTCAAGCGTCAAAGCTTGGGGATGCCCAAGGCATCCCCTTCTTTATCAACAAACTATCAGGTCATCTCTAGTGAAACTATATTTTAATTCCGACACATCTTATGTGCTTTACTTGAAGCGTCTATTTGTTTTTGTCTTTGTTTTTGTTATTTTCATTCTTTGAATAAAATGGATCCTAGCATTCTTGTGTGGGAGAGAGACACACTCCGCTTTTTCATTTGAATACTCCTATTTTTCACTTATACTTGTTGAGTATTCTTCTATAGCTACTGCAATACTATTAGCTCTTGTTTTTCATGCATATCTTGTTCAGAGCTGTTCGTTTTCTTATGTTACACTCTCATATCTCATTGTTATATACTTGGAGAGTTTGTGTTTTAAATAAGTTGATTGGTGTTTGGTTAGGAACAGAAAATGTCAAATGTGGTAGATGGTATAACTAAATGATACATAATCTTGTAGATCATTAAATTGTGTCACTTGAATCATTGATGTTGTTTTGAGATATTAATATGCTTAATGGTAAACATGATGGTTTAGTAAGGTCGAATGATTAATGGTTGGTTTAGAAAACTTGAAGCTGTGCCACACTTAAATTTCCAGTTGATAGCATAATGAGATATGACTCCTAATGTTAAAAGCAACCCTAATGACTTTGTGTTATGCGCTACGGTCGGGGTCCCAACAGTGACTTGTTCATTTGGCACAGTCCCTCGTGGAGTGATTTTCATTATGCCTTGTAAGATCATGTTTCTATTTGGAATCCTTTTTCTTGTGATTTCTAAAGCTGCGGTTTTCATGGCACTTCCACCTCCATATTTGCTAGCCTCTTCGGTACTTTGCATTGCCCTTTCTCACATCGAGAGTTGGTGCATACTTCGCGGGTACATCCAAAACTCCTGGGAGATCTTCATCATGTTCTCCTACACATAAGCCAAATATCTTCCTCAAAACATCCACCATACCTACCTACTACAGCATTTCCATAGCTGTTCCGAGATATATTGCCATACAACTTTCATCTTACACTACATGACTTGTTGTCATTCATCATACATTATGTTTTATTCATCATGAGATATTTGTACCAAAAAGTGTGTTGTCATATTATCATATTAGGATGTTTGCCCCTTAAAGTGAAAAGAGCCATGGAGGCCATCGAAAAGAGAAACAGAAAAATACAAAAAAGATAGAAAAAAGAGAAAAAGAGAAAAAAGAAAGAAAGAATAAAAAAAGGGGGCAACATTACTACTCTTTATCCACACTTGTGCTCATGTTATAGCACCCATATTATTCACAGTCATCATTTGTGCTCATGTTTAGCACCTATACTCCATATGAGAGAGTTTTCATGTTTTACTTGCATAACTATGTGGGTAACTTTGCACTATAGAACTTGGCTTGTATATTCCAATGATGAGCCTCCTCAAAAGTGCTCTAGGTCTTCATGAGCAAGCAAGTTAGATGCACCCCCACTAGTTCCATTGGAGAGCTTTCATACACTTATAGCTCTATGTGCATCCGTTGTGTGGCAATCACTACTCCTTGCATAGCTTCGATTATAAGACTTCCTCTTGTCTAATGATCACTTTCAGCTTTGTGAGACTTTCTTCCGTTGGCCTTCCAAACCCCCATTAACATTCTCTTAGCCACAACATCCTGGTGCCAGGAACCAACGCTGAACACTTGCTTGTTTTTGTGTGAACAAATAGAGAGATGATCTTCTATGTGCATATTGCTATCACTTCACTTGACCCTTTCACAAAGTTGTCATGATTGTTTGATTCATTAGATGATTATATTGTTGTGCTTGAAGCTTAAATCATCTTTAATATCTACTTTGCACGGTTGATTGTTCTCTATTACTGATTCATTGAGAGTTTTGCTTTGTTATGCCTACTTGTTTATTCATTACTCATTTGATATCAATATAAACTAGAGCTTTTATTCATTTGATCTCAACTTACACGCATTACATTATTATATGATCAAGACTGTGTGAAGCATGTCACTTCAGAAATTATTCTTGTTATCGTTTTACCTACTCGGGACGAGTAGAACTAAGCTTGGGGATGCTTGATACGTCTCAAACGTATCTATAATTTCTTATGTTCCATGCTTATATTATGCCAATTGCTACATGTTTATATACACTTTTATATCATTTTATGCCTTTTCTGGGACTAACCTATTAACAACATGCCACAGTGCCAGTTGCCTGTTTTCTGCTGTTTTTGGTTTCAGAAAAGTTGTTAAGGAAATATTCTCGGAATTGGACAAACGAAACGTCAAAGTGCTTATTTTCCCCGGGAGGTTCCAGAAAACCGTAGAGGACACGGAGGAGGACCCCGAGGGGCCCACACCCCCTCCCGGCGCGGCCACCCTTCTGCCGCGCGAGCACGGGGTGTGGGGCCCTCGAGGCCCCGCCGCCTTCGCCCTTTCGCCTACTTATACCCCTCGGATATCTAAGACCTAATAGGCGCACATTTTTCCTCCACGAAGTCCAGAGCGCCGCCGCCATCGAAGACGAGATTCGGGGGACAGAAGTCTCTGTTTCGGCACCCTGCCGGGACGGGGAATTGCCCCCGGAGCCATCTCCATCAACTCCACCGCCATCTCCATCGCCGTTGCTGACTCCTACGATGAGGAGTGAGTAGTCTCCCCCGGGGCTGCGGGCTCTTCCGGTAGCTATGTGGTTTATCTCTCTCTCCCATGGTATGATCTTTATGTCATCATGAGCTTTGTAATCTAGTGGAATATGTGAGGCTACTCTTTATCTATTATGCACTCTAGAGGTTACTTTAATATGAACTCCGGGATTATTTATGGTTGTAAAGGTGACAGTATGTGCACCGTGTGTGATTCCTTTATGACGTTGTGGTGTTTGTTTACTCAGACTTTGGGGTGTGCTCTTGTAGCCCTACACAGTGAATGGTGTTTATCATCCAACGAGAGAGTGTTTGAGATTAGTATTTATTATTCAATTGTGATATCATTGTTGAGAATGTCCACTGGTGAAAGTATGATCCCTAGGCCTTGTTTCTAAGCATCGAAACACCGTTTCCCACAAGTTCTGCTACATGTTTGCTTGCTGCCATTTTTATTTCAGATTGCAATTACTACTTATTATCATCCATATTACTTGTATTTCACTATCTTTTCGCCGAACTAGTGCACCTATACATCTGACAAGTGTATTGGGTGTGTTGGGGACACAAGAGACTTCTTGTATCTTAATTGCAGGGTTGCTTGAGAGGGGTATCTTTGACCTCTACCTCCCTGAGTTCGATAAACCTTGGGTGATTCACTTAAGGGAAACTTGCTGTTGTTCTTCAAACCTCTGCTCTTGGAGGCCCAACACTGTCTTCGAGAATAGAAGCGTGCGTAGACATCAAGTCTCAACCTAACTCATATTCTTTTGTTGACGCAGGTGATCACATCATCATCGTTAAGCATCTGGAGTATCATATTCATATCAAGATCACTCATATGTAACAAAGAAGTTTTTCTTGATAACTCTTCACACCCCATAAATAATGTAAGTTCATCATGTTGATTAGGAGTGATCATGTCATCACAAAAATCTCCTGCAATATCCTTATTAGAACCTGAGCATTGAAATTCGAAATGACCCTCTTCATAGCAAAGTTCACAAATAAAAGGATAGGTGGCACAAACTTTTTCACCAAGATCTCTTAGAGCCTTATACCAAGCTCTAGTTTTTTCATTACTATGATGGATACAATATTCATCTTCAATTTGATTAATTCCACAAGGTCTATGTATTCCACAAAAATTAACATGCTTATAAGAAATAGTATTTTCAGAAGTTTGACCATGTTTATTGCAATCATTAACAACAATTTCATTTTCCATGCAAGTGTCTTTGAAAGGTTCATGATACACGTCCCAATTTTCTTTAGGAACATTAATATGAGAAGCAAAGGTTCTAAAACAATCAACAATAATATGAGAGTCAAGACCATATTTAGCACTAAGCTCTTGAAAACCAGCAGTTTCCACGAAAGACTTAATGCAATCATATTCATAGTTTATACCTGATTCTTTACCTTTGTCATTCTCCCAATCTTCAGCATTGTTTTGAATTCTTTCAAGAAGATCCCATCTAGCTTCAACCTTCTTACTTGTAAAAGAGCCCTCTGAACAGGCATCTAGATAATCCTTGCAATGTCCTGAAAGCCTTGCATAAAAAATATTAACAATTATTTTATCAGGAAGCTCATGGTTAGGACATTTGAGTATTAATGTTTTCAGCCTTCCCCAAGCTTGAGCAATGCTTTCTCCGTCATGAGGCCAAAAATTAAAAATGTAATTCCTATCTAAATACAATTCATAAGGAGGATCAAATTTAGAGTAAAAAAGATATTCAAGCTCCTTCCATTCCAAATGATGAGGATCATCTAGTAGCTCATACCACTTCCTTGCTTTGTCCTTAAGTGACAGTGGAAATAATTTCTTCATGACATTTTCTCTTGATAAACCTCCAAGCTTAAACAACTCACAAAATCATTTAAGTTTCAACAAGTGGTCACTTTAATGGACTGTTCCATCTCCTACATATGGTTCATCCATAACCATTTCAACAATTTCCATTGGTATTTCAAAAGCAATACTTTCAGTAGGTGGATTTAGAATATCACAAGCATCATTAGAATTATCACATATTGGAGGCAAAGCATTATCAAGGCAAAATAATTCCTCCAATGCTGAGGAGCAAAAAAGATCATTTTTATATAAAACAGCTTCCCCAAGCTTAGGCTTTTCCATAGCCTTAGCAACAAATGGTGCCCAAAGAATTTATACTAATAGCATTACTACCACTATTATGCAAACTAACTTCTATAGGTTTTTTAATTTTCTCTTCAAAAGTATCATGTCCTAATGCAATATAAATTTCATAAAGATCTCTAATTTTTTTGTTGTTTTCCATTTAGCCTAACTGGTGAAATAAAAACAAGAGACAAAAAGATAAAATTGCAGAATCTAAAGGAGATACCTTCCAACGCTTACCTCCCAGGCAACGGCGCCAGAAAATTGCTTGATGTCTACGCACGCTTCTATTCTCGTAGACAGTGTTAGGCCTCCAAGAGCAGAGGTTTGTAGAACAGCAACAAGTTTCCCTTAAGTGAATCACCCAAGATTTATCGAACTCAGGGAGGTAGAGGTCAAAGATATCCCTCTTAAGCAACCCTGCAATTAAGATACAAGAAGTCTCTTGTGTCCCCAACACACCCAATACACTTGTCAGATGTATAGGTGCACTAGTTCGGCGAAGAGATAGTGAAATACAAGTAATATGGATGATTATAACTAGTAATTGCAATCTGAAATAAAAATGGCAGCAAGCAAACATGTAGCAGAACAGGTTGTAAACGATGTTTCAATGCTTAGAAACAAGGCCTAGGGATCATACTTTCACTAGTGGACACTCTCAACAATGACATCAAAACTGAATAATAAATACTACTCTCAAACACTCTCTTGTTGGATGATAAACACCATTCACTGTGTAGGGCTACAAAAGCACCCCCAAAGTCTGAGTAAACTAACACCACAACGTCATAAAGGAATCACACACGGTGCGCACACTGTCACCTTCACAACCGTGAATAACCCTGGAGTTCATATTAAAGTAACCTCTAGAGTGCATAATAGATAAAGAGTAACATCACATATTCAACTAGATAACAAAGCTCATGATCACATAAAGATCACACCATGGGAGAGAGAGATAAACCACATAGCTACCGGTAGAGCCCGCAGCCTCGGGGGAGAACTACTCACTCCTCATCGTGGGAGTCAGTAACGGCGATGGAGATGGCGGTGGAGTCGATGGAGATGGCTCCGGGGGCAATTCCCCGTCCCGGAAGGGTGCCGGAACAGAGACTTCTGTCCCCCGAAAATTGTCTTCAATGGCGGCGGCGCAGCTGAACTCTTCTCGGGAAAAGGCTTCGGTGGTTAGGGTAATTTTGTCGGGGACATTATATGGGCGAAAGGGCGACGTCGGTGGGCGCCCGAGGGGCCCACACCACGTGGCCGCGCGACAGGATTCCCTGCCGCGCCACCACATGGTGTGGCCACCCTGTTGCCCGTCTCCGTCTCTTCTTTGGACTTCTGGAACGTGTCGAGAAAAATAGGAACTTCGGCTTTTGTTTCGTCAATTCTGAGAATATTTCCTTAACAACTTTTCTGAAACCAAAAACAGAAGAAAACAAGGAACTGGCACTGTGGCATCTTGTTAATAGGTTAGTCCCAAAAAATGCATAAAAATGATATAAAGTGTATATAAAACATGTAGCAATTGGTATAATATAAGCATGGAACATAAGAAATTATATATACGTTTGAGACGTATCAGCAAGGCGCGGACAGGGGACACCACCTACCCACTGCCAGACCCTGATACTTGGATTAGAAGAGGTCACGTCGCCGTCTCCACCACGGAGAGGGGTTGCTTCCCGCCAAGAACCCCTCACGCCCCTCGTGTGACCTCTGTGGTATCCCCTTTCCCTATAAAAGGAGGACCAAGGTCATGGAGGGGGGGGGGGGGGGGGGGGGGAGGATCGACTCAAGGTGAAAGTAGCTTAAGAGGCAAGCAAGCACAAGAGATAGGCTAGCTCACCGGAGATTAAAGGTAGAAGACAACCACCAAGCTAGGCTAGAAGGAGGAAGGGAAGGAAGGTGATCTCCTCCGGGCAAAGATCTTTCCTCCCCCTTCCTCTAGCCGGAGTACCCTGCCGGGTACCTCACCGGGAACACCATTGTAGCCACACCATGATTCATCCATCTATCCAGACATGCAGGAGTAGGGCTGTTAGCCTACCGGCGGCCTGAACCTGTGTAGATCGCCGTGTGCTTTCCTTGTTTGCCTACCACGTCGAGATCGGAGAGTGAGTGAGGAACTTGTCCGGCGATCGTCCCCCGGGAGACATCTTCAGCCTCCTTCGCGCCCCTACCGAATCTACAAAGGGGGTGCCTCGCATCCCCGGTGTCCGTCCTTCGAGACACGACAAACATCTAGGGCTGAATCTTGTTTATTTGATAGGGGAAACTCTCCTGGTGTTTATTATTATTGTGGTTGATGCTATTGAGTGAAACCGTTTAATTAAGGTTTATGTTCAGATTGTTATCCATCATTATATCACCCCTGATCATGTTCCATATGATGTCTCGTGAGTAGTTCGTTTAGTTCTTGAGGACATGGGAGAAGTCTAGATGTTAGTAGTGAACTATGTTGAGTAATATTTAATGTTGTATATTTAAGTTGTGGTGCTATTCTTCTAGTGGTGTCATGTGAACGTCGACTACATGACACTTAACCTTTATGGGCCTAGGGGAATGCATTGTGTATTCGAAAATTAATAGTGGGGTTGCCTGAGTGACAGAAACCTAAACCCCCGGTGGTATCTCGATGCATGAGGGATAACAGGATCTCAGAGTTTAAGGTTGTTGTTAGATTTATCTTAATTACTTTCTTTTATTTGCAGATGCTTGCAGGGGGTATAATCACACGTATGTATTAGTCCTAGGAAGGGTGGTGCATTAGCATAGGTTCACCCACATAACACTTATCAAAACACTAAAGATTAATCATCTATATGCAACGAAAGTACTAGACAGAATTCTCGTGTGTCCCCAGGAACGTTTGGTCATCATAAGTAAACCTACCGGGTTGTCCTTTGATCTAGAAAGGATTGGGCCACTCGCTGCAATTATTATTTCTGTCTTTTATTTACTCGCACTTTATTTACCTGCTATATCAAAAACTGCTAAAAACTTGTCTGCTAGTATTTACAGTGAATTCCTAATAAAAACTGCTTGTCAGGACCTTCTACTCCTCGTTGGGTTCGACACACTTATTTATCGAAAGTACTACGTTACACCCCTATACTTGTGGGTCATCACTGGTCGACGACGAGGATTACATCGAGTTCACGGAGAATTGGGACCTATTTTGGGAGCAACTACCGATTCGCTTTGGTGATCTCCACGTTATCAATGTGATCGTCAAGGAGGAGTACATCGAGCTGACATTTGAGAAGGTCAGCAAAGACGTCAAGGGGCCCGACAAAGACATCTAGCAGTCGGACGACTCCAGCGACCCCAGGGACGAGATCAGCGACCCTAGCGAAGAGATCAAGCAGTGGGTTGACGATATGATGTCCGGCTTTGATGACGTCAAAGAAGAGACTGGTTAATATTACTATGAGTTGTATTTTGGTCGGATGTATTTTGGTCGAACACCTTATGGGCGTGCTCTTGGCGTGCTCTCGGCGCGCTCTGTGCGTCACCTTAATTTTGGTATGATGGATAAACTTGCCTCCAGTCATTTGTTTCAAACTTTTATGTTGCAAGTCCAAAAACACTTCTCTTTACTCTTGAATGTATGTAGACCATGTTTTTCAACTCGAGTCGTTAGTATATGACATATGAAGATTATGTGCATCTGTTTTTCAATTTTTCGATAATTTTTTTAATTTATTATGCTTATTTCAAATTCGGTCAAACCTAAGTTTGACCAACATTTAAACAAGTTTTTGACATGAAAATGAAAAAGTAAGCATGGATCCTTCTTAGTCACTCCAAAATGAAGCTTTTGTGTGGTTTTTGAAAATTTCATGTTGCAATTCCAAAACCACTTCTCTTCAACCTTAGACCTCATCGTTTGAGATTTGCGATATCACATGAGATCCATGCCCTTCTCATTTTGAATGTATGTAGACCATGTTTTTCAATTTGAGTCGTTAGTATATGACATATGAAGACTATGTGCGTTGGTTTTTCAATTTTTCGATAATTTTTTAATTTATTATGCTTATTTCAAATTCGGTCAAACCTAAGTTTGACCAACATTTAAACAGGTTGTTGACATGAAAAAGAAAAACTAAGCATGGATCCTTCTTAGTCACTCCAAAATGAAGCTTTTGTGAGGTTTTTGAAAATTTCATGTTGCAATTCCAAAACCACTTCTCTTCAACCTTAGACCTCATCGTTTGAGATTTGTGATATCACATGAGATCCATGCCCTTCTCGTCAAAATGTACGTAGACCTTGTTTATCAACTTGAGTCGTACCCAGGTTCACGGCCCTCCGGGGGAGGTAAAACCGCTACTCCTGCTTGTCTGTATTGCTCTGTAGGGGGTACAGAACAATGAGCTTGCCGAGGGCTCGGTTCCGGCAGCGCAAAGCTCAAAGAGGGAAGCAAAGGTCTTCTTCCTCCTCGGGTCTGCTAAGCTAAGCTAAGCTATGATGCCTGTAGCCGATTGATCGGTCGATCGCCGGATCCTTTGCTACGGAGGTGCTCCCTCTCCTTATATAGGCGCCCCGGGCTTCCTCCCTCCGAACGGCGCAGTGGAAGGGTTCCCACATGGCGACGAAGCGGTGGAGAGGGGTGCACCGCAGCTGGGTTGTCCATGGACTTGGTCCATGGTCGTAAAGCCTGCCTTCGTGACAGAAAAGCCGCCGTCTTCGCTGGGCGGCCAGCTGGTGCAGCAGCGATCGTGGGGGTGCCCACGGTGACGTCGTCCTTGGAGCGTAGCGCCGGCCAACTGCTTTATCACCAAAGTGGAAACCCTCGTAAGCCGGCGCAGGGGACACAGCTTTGTTGACTCCTTTAATCACCAAAACGGCAACTGCGGCGCCGTCGTCATCGCGCGCAGACGCGCGCGTCACTCTGCGGCGCGGCAGTGGCCATGTGCGCCTTGCAGTGGTTGCTTCGGAGCGAAGTATCTCCACAGGGCTGGGGCGGCCCTGTGGAGGGATTTGTGTTGACCCCTCTCCAGGGGAGAGGGCCCTGTAGAGGAGCAGCCTCGGGAGGGGCCTCGTCAGGCCTTCGCTGCCCTCTTCAGCCCTCTCGAGGGTCTTCCCTCTCGAGGGTTTCTCCAAGCGTTTTGCTCGGTCCTTAGCCGTTTCAACGACTCTGTCGCGTGTGAGGGCTGTGGAGAGTGGGCTCTACACACCCTGGATCCCACTGGGCTGACAGTAGCCCTCGGGCCCATGACGGGCAAGACGAGGCCCATCGGGTCCAGGCGAAGCATCGTGGGTCCAATATGTCCGGCCGGCCCGTGACACGCGTCGTCCGGAGATGAACTTGCGGCGACTCGGTTTCTCCGGTAGAAACGTGCGTCGTGGGGGGTCCCACCACGATCACCACGACCGCGCCTTGGTAACTGTCCAAATGCGGTATAAAGCTGCGCGTCGGTCCAACCGCAGTCATTACTCACTTCTGCGCTCCGCCGTTAGCTCTTGCTCTTCCAACACTTCTTCTCCGGCGAACCCTTTCCTCCTCCGGCGAACTCCTTTCTTCTCCTGCGCTCCGCTTCTTGCATCCTCCTTGACAATGGGCGGACCCAAGGGCAAGGCGGCGATGGGAACGTTCCCCTCCGATGCGCAGGGCGAAGAGGCGCTAGGACCCGCTCTGATCGGGGTGCGCATCGATGCGGTGGCGCTGGACAAGATCCAGCACCTGGTCGCCGGGAGGACCAATGAGCACGGCGCCAGCGCCATCCAGGCCGCGAGGCACGGCCGCCTTCCGGCGGGGTTTTTCCCCATCTTCCTCCACACTCTCTTCGCCGGATTGGTGCCTCCGTATTCGGCTTTCCTCGAGGCCGTCCTGGAGTTCTACCAGATCCACCTTCTCCACCTGCACCCCAACGCCATCCTCATCCTCTCCATCTTCGCCTACCTGTGCGAGGCGTATCTGGGGGTGCAGCCCTCGGTGGCCCTCTTCCGGAGCTTCTACGCACTCCGGAACACCGCGAAGGCCGAGCGGACGGGGTGCGTGTCCTTCCGCATTGCGGCCGGCATGGGGGACGTCTACATCCCCATGTCGTGGAGCGACGACAAACCCGTCACGGCGGTGTCGAAGAAGGTGGACGACTTCAGGCAGAAGTGGTTCCTCATCGGCGTCAAGTCACAGAGCTCCTTCCTCGAGGTCCCGGAGGCGCCGCCCGTGAAGAACACCCATTGGGGGAAGCAGGCCTTCCAGGGCCCGAAGATAGGAAGCCTCGTGGCGCGCATGAGGACGCTTCGGGAGAACGGCCTCACCGGCCAGATGATCGCGGAGGACTTCGTGCGCCGCCGCATCGCTCCTCTACAGGCGCACAAGAAGCCGATGTGGATGTACTCGGGCCGCTCCGACCCGATGCGTCTCCATCCCTGCGACCACCGCCCCGCCGTCGTCGAGACCATCATGGGCGGCCTCTTCATCAACCCCGACGTGTCTGGGGCGGTTGGGGCGGAGCTGAGGCCTCTTCATCAGATGAACCTGGCTGCGCGCCTCGCGATTCTGGAGCGGATGCCCACCTTCACCCCGCTAGGCCTGGCGGGGGAAGAGGAAGAGGATGGGCCCATGCCCGTGGCGAGGGGACAAGACGCTGCGGAGTCACCGTACGCATCTGACGCCGAGCAGGGCGATGCTGCGGCTGGGGCCATTCCCTCAGCAGGCGGGGCGAGCTCGTCAAGGGCCTCGCCCCCTCCTGAGGAGGTCCTCGAGCTCTCCTCCAGCGACGACGAGGAGGCCGAGGCGGGGCGATAGGAGCCCCGAACCAAGGCGGCCCACGACAGGCCTGCCGGGGAGCCCCCAAGCGCTTCCCTCAAGAGGAAAGCTGAGGCGGCTCCGGGGGGATCCGGAGTCCGGGCCACGCCTTCTTGGCGTTCGTCCGGCATGGCGTGGGTTGACACCCGCGCCAAGAGGACAGGGTAAGTGTTTCTGGTTTTGCTTTTCTCCTTCGGTGTTTGCTTGTTTGCCTCCTCTGACAGGTCTTCTTGTTCTCGGCCAGCGACCCGGCGCCTGCGAAGCGCCGCAGGCTCCGCAAGGCGGCAGACGTGAAGAGGGTCGCCCCGGAGGCCGCGGCAGAGGCCGCAGCAGAAGAGGCCTCGAGGCCTGCGGAGGAAATCCCTGCAGGCCCTCACGGGGAGGCTCCTCAGGCTGAGGCGACCGCGCCGCCTCTGGAGGAGCAGCACCCCGAGGAGCGTGCGGAGAAGGCGCCCTCTCCGCCGCTCGCTGCGACCCCGCCGGTGCAGCAGGAGGCCGCGGCAGGCACCACATCGGCCCCGCTCTCGCCAAAGGCCGATGAGACGGTGGGAGCAGATCTCCCGCCGTCCCCGCCAAGCCCCACGGTGGAGGAGGAGGCAGCGGCTACGGGGCAGACCTCTCCTGCCCCGGGAACCCAGGACGAGGCGCCGCCTGAGGGGGCCAGCGCTCGTGTCGGCCCAGTCGGATCTAGGGTGTGCAGAGCCCACTCTCCACAGCCCTCACACGCGACAGAGTCGTTGAAACGGCTAAGGACCGAGCAAAACATTTGGAGAGGCCCTCGAGAGAGAAAACCCTCGAGAGGGCTGAAGAGGGCAGCGAAGGCCTGACGAGGCCCCTCCCGAGGCTGCTCCTCTACAAGGCCCTCTCCCCTGGAGAGGGGTCAACACCAATCCCTCCACAGGCCGCCCCAGCCCTGTGGAGATACTTCGCTCCGAAGGAACCACTGCAAGGCGCACATGGCCACTGCCGCGCCGCAGAGTGACGCGCGCGTCTGCGCGCGATGGCGACGGCACCGCAGTTGCCGTTTTGGTGATTAAAGGAGTCAACAAAGCTGTGTCCCCTGCGCCGGCTTACGAAGGTTTCCTCTTTGGTGATAAAGCAGTTGGCCGGCGCTACGCTCCAAGGACGACGTCACCGTGGGCACCCCCACGATCGCTGCTGCACCAGCTGGCCGTCCTGCGTGGACGGCGGCTTTTCTGTCACGAAGGCAGACTTTACAACCATGGACCGAGTCCATGGACATCCCGGCTGCGGTGCACCCCTCTCCACCGTTTCGTCGCCATGTGGGAACCCTTCCGCTGCGCAGCACGCAGGGATGAGGCTCGGGACGCCTATATAAGGAGAGGGAGCACCCCCGTAGCATGGGGACGGCGGATCGGCAAATCACTCGCCTACTGGCCCCATAGCTTAGCCTAGCTTAGTTGACTCAGGAGGAAGAAGACCATTGCTTCCCTCTTTGAGCTCTGCGCTGCTGCAACCGAGCCCTCGGCAAGCTCATAGTGCTGTACCCCCTACAGAGCAATACAGACAAGCAGGAGTAGCGGTCTTACCTCCTCCTGAGGGCCGTGAACCTGGGTACGGGCTTGAGTCCATCTCTGTCGTGTTATCCCTCTACAGGCACGACGAGCATCGTCGCCGGGCCGGTTGAGGGTTGTTGGCTAACGTGTTCAGTTCCCCTTCACGAACTTCCCTCGAGGGTGACTATCCCTGTTCCGTGGGAGCAACACCTCGACATTTGGCGCGCCAGGTAGGGGGCCTGAGGTGCGTCTTCAACCTCCAACCGTCTCCGCGCCTGGACGGACACCCGCGCGACACGCGCCAACAGGCGCGCAGCTGACAAGGCTCACACCGAGCCCGGCACCGCCGCCACCCGCGGCCGACGCGGCCGTCCTCGCACGACGGAGCGTGCCAACACCGGCCCACACGTGGAGGAACCTGAGAGCGAGGAGCACCGTGGTAGCGACCACCGCGGCGACAGGGATGCTTCCCCGGAGCATCACGACGATGCTGAGTCTTCGCATCCGTCTCGGGGCCAAAGCGCGTCCTCTCGGGGACGCCCGGAGCCCACGCCGCACACCGCGCTGCTCATGGCCCAGGAGCTCCTACGCTACCGGCCTAGCGCGGAGGCCCATGACCAGTGGCTGGACCGCATCCACCACCTCGTCGACGTCGCGACCACGCGCCCCGCTCCGTCGCGCTCCATGGTCCATCACTCTGGCCGCGCGGGAACGGCTGCACCGGACGCGCCTCCGCCGTCGCCGGGACCGCCTCCGACCGCAGCGCAGAGGGCTCCCTCTCATGCTTCCTCGCCACACGACTGCCAGATCGTGCGACGCACTGCGCCTGACGCGCGAGTAGGCATGGAGCGCCGCAGGGACCTCCAGAATCGCCTCGTCGAGGAGCTCGGCCAAGCAGGCCAGCAGAACCGCAGGGCTCGCCAGGGAGGAACCGCCACGTACGCCTCTGGCTGCATGGCTTTCACCCGCGCTCTGCGTCGTGTGGTCTGGCCGCAGAAGTTCTGGCCAGCCCTCCCCAAGGGCTTCGACGGCTCGACTAACCCTCTCGAGTTCCTGCAGCTCTACACCACCTCCATCCAGGCTGCAGGAGGAGACGACAAGGTCATGGCGAATTGGTTCTCCCACGCGCTCAGGGACTCCGCGCTGTCGTGGCTCCTCAACTTGCCTGAGGACTCCATCGACTCGTGGGAGGAGCTCTGCAGGCAATTCGTTGCCAACTTCAAGGGCACCAACGAGCGCGCGCTCACCCACAACGACCTGCGCGCTGTGGTGCAGAAGAAGGATGAGACTCTCCGCAAGTACATCCAGCGCTTCAGCCAAGTGCGCAACAAGATCCCCAACATCCCCGACACGCAGGTCATCGCCGCCTTCAGAGAGGGCATCACAAATCGCCGAATGCTCGAGAAGCTGGGCATTCACGACAAGCTCACCTCTGTGGTGAAGCTGTTCGACCTCGCTGACAAGTGCGCCAAGGCTGAAGAGGGACTCCTCTTCGTCAAGATGAGCCAGCGGACGGACGACCCGGCTGAGGGATCCAAGAGCCACAAGAAGCGCGAGGAGACCAAGCGCAAGACCACCGCTGTCCTGGCAGCAGAGCCAGCCGCCAAAAGCGCCCGCAGAGGCTCTCCTGAGCCTGGCGACAAGGAAGCGGACCACCGTCCGTTCTGCGTCTACCACAACAGGCGCGGCCACGCCACAGATGACTGCTACGACCTCAAGAGGTTGAGCCGAGAGCGCGGGCGCGAAGAAGGCAACGGGAGCCGCGGCAGAGGCCGTGGCTACCGTAGGGACGGCAGAGGCAGACGCGGTGGCGGCTAGCAGAAGCCGCCAGGCACTCAGGCCAACGCCGCCGAGAAGAACAACAACCTCCCTGACGAGGAAGATGGAGGCTACCAGGCCCCAAGGGGGGCTATGGCCTGCATCCTCGGAGGAGCCCAGGCACCCAAATCGAACAACCAGTTCAAGCAGTTCGCCCGCGAGCTCAATGCCGCGCTCCCAAGCACCGAGACCTCCAAGCCCCTCAAGTGGTCCCAGTACACCATCGCCTTCGACGCCAAGGACCACCCCAAGTCGACCAAGATTGTGGGAACCCTCCCCCTGGTCTGCTCCCCCACCATCAACAACATCACCGTCTCCAAGACGCTCGTTGATGGAGGAGCAGGCCTGAACGTCATCTCTGTCGAGACCTTCGAGACTCTCCAGGTGCCTTACGAGTGGCTCATGCCCTCCAGGCCATTCACAGGGGTCACCAGTGGTTCAATCGAACCCCTGGGGCAGGTCCGGCTGGCCGCCACCTTCGGCACGTAGAAGAACTACCGCACGGAGCTGATCGACTTCGACGTCGCCCACATCGGCCTGCCGTACAACGCCATCCTCGGCTATCCCGCCCTCGCGAAGTTCATGGCCGTCACGCACCATGCCTACAACATGGTTAAGATCCCCGGCAGCACTGGCACTATCGCCATCCATGGTCATATCCTGGACGCCACGCGCGCTGTCAAGAGTGCCTACAAGGCCGCCGCCATGGCATTCCCGGCTGACGAGGACATGGAGCCTCTCGAGAGGCCCAAGAAGAAGAAGCAAGTGTTCTCCCAGGAGCAAGCTGCCACGAAGAAGGTGTCGCTGGACACCAATGGCTCGAGGGCTGAGGGCTCCAGGGCCAGCATCACCGTAGGCGCTGCCCTGCCTCCCAAATAGGAAAGCGCGCTCGTCGCCTTCCTCCGGGCAAACTCTGACATGTTCGCATGGACTCCGTCAGATATGTCCGGTGTACCGAGGGAGGTGATCGAGCACCACTTAGCCGTGTGTCCAGACGCACGCCCCGTCAAGCAAAAAGCACGCAAGCAAGCCCCCGAGAAGCAAGCATTCATCGTCAAGGAAGTAGAGAAGCTAAAAGCGGCAAATGTCGTCCGTGAAGTCGCGCATCCCACCTGGCTCTCCAACGGCGTGGTTGTCCCAAAACCCGCTGGAGGAGGCCGACTCTGCATCGACTACACCGACGTCAACAAGGCCTGCCCCAAGGATCCATACCCCATGCCGAGGATAGACCAGATCATGGACTCCACCGCTGGCTGCGACCTCCTCTGTTTTCGGGACGCCTTCTCTGGTTATCACCAGATCAAAATGGCTAAAGAGGACGAGGAGAAGACAGCATTCCTCACCCCTTGTGGTATGTACTGCTACACTTGCATGCCTTTCGGCCTGAAGAACGCCGGCGCCACTTTCCAGAGGCTCATGAGGATAGCCTTGGGGGCGCAGATGGGCAGAAATGCAGAGGCATATGTCGACGACATCGTGGTCAAGTCTCGCGAGGGAGATACCCTCTTGAAGGATCTCGAGGAAACCTTCGCCAGCCTGCGCAAGGTGAACATCAAGCTGAACCCCGCCAAGTGCGTCTTCGGGGTGCCTTCAGGCAAACTCCTCGGATTCCTCGTGTCCCACCGCGGCATAGAGGCAAACCCTGACAAGATCAAGGCCATAGAGGGGATGCAGCCTCCTCGTCGACTCAAGGACATGCAGCGCCTAGCAGGCTGTATGGCTAGCCTGGGCCGCTTCATTTCTAAGTTCGGTGAGAGAGCCCTGCCATTCTTCAAAATCATGAAGAGATGCGGCACATTCAAATGGACCCCCGAGGCGGACAAGGCTTTCGAAGACCTAAAGAGATATTTGGCCAGCCCACCAGTCATGGTGGCCCCCAGGACAGGCGAACATCTGAAGCTGTACCTATCAGCAACTCCTCAGACCGCAAGCGCTGTCCTGGTGGTCAAGAGAGAAGAGCCAGTCCTCCCCAAGAAGAGCGCCGCCGCTCCAACCCCAAAGCCGCCCGACAAAGAAATCGGCGAAGGAGCAGACTCCACAGACCCACTGCCAGGCCCACAGCCTCAAGTCGAGTCCGCTCCCAACACCCTTGCCGAGACCCCTCCACAGGAAAATCTCGACATGGGTCCTGAAGAGCCTCCACAGGCAAATCTCGACAAGGGCCCTGAAGAGCCTCCAAAGAGAATCGATGCTGCACCTGCCTCGACAGCCCTTGTCGAGCACCCCGTGTACTTTGTCAGTACGGTACTGCGGGATACTCGGGAGCGGTACCCGATGCAGTAGAAGCTCCTCGTCGCTCTCCTCATCGCCTCCAGGAAGCTGAGACACTACTTCCAGGGCCACCCCATCACGGTGGTCACCTCTTTCCCCTTGGAGCAGATCCTGCGCAACCCCAACGCCACAGATCATGTCGCGGGATGGAACATAGAGCTGCAGCCATTCAACTTACGCTTCGACACCACAAGAGTCATCAAGGGACGAGCGCTGGCTGACTTAGTCGCCGAATGGACTGACCCAAGCCCTGAGGAGCATCGGGGAGAAGAGGCCGAGCCCTCTGGAGACATAATGCCCAGCCACTAGACCATGCACTTCGACGGAGCCTTTGCCTGCCGAAACGGCGGGGCAGGCGTCGTCCTAACCTCGCCCAAGGGCGACAAGCTCTACTACGCTGTCCAGTTGTGCTTCACGATTGACAAGATCTCCAACAACATCGCTGAGTACGAGGGCCTCCTCGCCGGCTTAAGGGCCGCCATCGCTCTAGGCGTCAAGCACCTACTCGTCAAGGGAGACTCCCAGTTGCTTGTCAACTTCTCCAACAAGAGCTACACGCCTAAAGACGACCACATGGCCTCACACCTTGAAGAGGTCCGCAAGCTCGAGAAGCACTTCAGGTGCATGGAGCTTATTTATATACCGAGGAAAGAAAATCAGGAGGCTGACGACATCGCCAAGCGAGCCTCGAGAAGGCAACCCCAGCAGGCCGGCGTCTTTGAAGAAAGGCTCGCCAAGGCATCCATCAAGCAGCCTCAAGAGGCCACAGCTGCAAGCACAGACGAAGCACTCCCACCAGCTCCTATCGCAGGGGCACCCGACTGTGGTCCCCACACCGGGGAGCGTCTGTTGCTGACGGCAGCCCACCAGGACACAGGCTGGATTGACGAGCTCAAGGACTACTTGGTAAAGGGGATCCTCCCTGAGGAAGATGCGGAGGCAGAGCGGATCGCTCGACAAGCGAAATCTTACTGCATCCTCGAGGGAAACCTATACCGCAAGTGCCCAAATGGCATCGCGCTCAAATGCGTCCCTCCCGAGGAAGGCCGAACGCTGATCAAGGACATCCATAGCGGGGAATGCGGCCACCACTTGTGTGCGCGCACCCTCGCGGGCAAGGTCTTCAGGAGCGGATTCTACTGGCCACAAGTGCTTCAAGATGCGGTCACCATCGTCCAAGCCTGCGACGCCTGCCAGTTCCACGCGAAGCAAATTCATCAGCCGGCGCTGGGGCTCCAGACCATCCCGCTCTCCTGGCCGTTCGCGGTCTGGGGGCTCGATATCCTGGGCCCCTTCCCGAAGTCGTAGGGGGGCTATCGCTTCCTCTTCGTGGCCATCGACAAGTTCACCAAGTGGGCCGAAGTGGAACCAGTGCGCACCATACCAGCCGGAGCCGCGGTGAAATTCATCAGGAGCTTGGTCTGCCGCTTCGGAGTGCCTAACCGCATCATCACTGACAATGGCTCGCAATTCACCAACGGCATCTTCCGAGCCTACTGCGAAAAGCTCGGCGTCAAGATCTGCTTCGCCTCGGTGGCTCATCCACGCAGCAACGGTCAAGCCGAGAGAGCGAACGCCGAAGTCCTTAAGGGCCTCAAGACCAGAAGCTTCAACATCCTCAAGGGTCATGGCAAGGGCTGGATCGATGAGCTCCCATCTGTGCTCTGGTCCATGCGCATAACCGCTTCAAGGCCTACGGGTGAAACGCCGTTCGCCCTTGTCTACGGAGCTGAAGCTGTCCTCCCAGCAGAAATCAAGCATGGATCCCCACGGGTCCTTGCCTTCAACGAGGACACCCAAGAGGGCCTCCACAACGACGACCTGCTATTCCTCGAGGGCCTGCGCCGCCGTGCCGCCCTCAGAGTGGCAAAGTACCAGCAAGATCTGCGACGCTACCACAGCCGCCATGTGCGCTCACGCACTCTTGAGGCGGGCGATCTCGTCCTAAGGCGAATCCTCTCCCGAGAAGGCCTCCACAAGCTCTCGCCGATGTGGGAAGGCCCCTACAGGGTCTCCCACATCGCCAGGCCTGGCGCAGTACGCCTCGAGACCGAAGACGGCATCCCCGTCAAGAACCCGTGGAACATCGCACATCTGCGCAAATTCTACCCGTGATCATAGTCACGCCAGGCATTTTTTGTCTCTAGAGGGAAGCTCACGGCTTCACCTCCAAGCTTCTCCAAGCTTATCCCGAGGGTCAGCCCTCCGAGCTCTCCTGCAAATGAGCCCCCGCAGGCCGCAGTGAACCTCTGCCACTAATGGGTGGTCCCCATGCCTCGACATGGAAGGAACGTTAGCTTGGCAAACCCAAGTGTAATGAACCGATTTTCGTTCCAAGTGAACTTTGCGCTCCGGCGCCATTTTCGTTCCAAGTGAACTTTGCGCCCCGGCGCCATTTTCGTTTCAAGTGAACTGAGGCGCCGCTGTGTAATATTTCGATGGCAAGTTTTACCTTCGTCATTTACTTTCACATGTGCGCTTATATTCTTCCCATGCGCACCTCGCGAGCGGCGGCTGAGTACGGTGCCTGTGCCCAAGAGCACCCCAGCAGCACTGCAAAATCCAAGGGACCCTGAGCTCTGGCTAAAGGGCATGCTCCCGGATACACGCCACCTCCCCAAAGGACCTTGGTACTCTCTCTCCTCGCGAGGCACCCATGAGGAAACCTATAAGCGCGCATGAGTCTTTATTGCTATGCTCTAGCGTTTTAGTACGCCTCTCTAACGTCCACAGGGAACAAGAGTCTCTCCAGGCCTGTGGAGGAAAAACTCGGCCCCTGAGGGGAAAGACATCACCTGAGGAGTCCTACGCAGGGCGAAAAGCCTCGCGAAGCTAAGTTCCCTGCTCACACCAAGAGAATCTTCGTATCTCTCTCACGAACACTCTGCGTCCCTCGAGCGTTTCTTTCCTTCACTCTCCATGGGCTGCTTGCGCGTCAAAGGGGAGCCCTGAGCATCGCGACTCGAGGGCTCTTACCTCTCTAATCCTTAAACTCCCCCCGGCCTTGCCGAGTCATTGCTCGAGCATACCGCAGCGGCGGAGTCATAGCACGAGGAGAAGGGTCCTAGCGACGCAGAGCGAAAAAGACATGGAAGTAAAGCAAAAGGCCCTCGAGGGGCACACACACACAGACTTAGCAGCACCTGCTTAAAAATATGAAGTATATTACAGACTGAAGAGCAAAAATCTTTAAAACAAACATCCCTACGGCGCTACAAGCGTTGCATTACAGGAAGAAGTCAGGCAGAGGCCTCGGCATCGTCCTCCTCGGACCCTTCTCCTTCAGGCTCGCCCTCCTCATTGTCGCCCTCCTCGCCGCCAGCATCCTCCGCTGTAGCCCGCTTGAAGCGGCTGCAGAAGTCGTCGACCTGGTCGCGAATGGAGTTGGAGATCTTCCACCCTCTCTCCCCCTCGAGAGGCTCGGTCACCGTGGTGAAGTCGAAGCCCGGCTGGAGGTGCTGGAGATTGGTGAAGATGCGGTTGACCGCCACCGCCAGGAGGTGGCGGCACTCCTTATCGACAACGTCGCGGTGCTCGGCGGCAGGGCCCTCGAGCGCCGAGAAGAGCTGCTCGAAGTACATGAGGTAGGTGGCGGCGTCGGAGTTGCCTTGAAGGGGAGCGGCCGGCGCATCCACTCCCAGCTTCACGGCGAGCTCGCGGCCCCGGCCCACCAAGGACTGGAACATGCGCTCCCGCTGCTGCGACAGCACCTGCGCCGCCTTGGCGCTCTCGACCGCCTCCACCGCCTTCTCCACAGCGGGGCCCACCTGCTGGTTCATCTCCTCCATGTCGGCCATGAGAGAGGCGAGGTCCTGCTCCGTGCGCTTGCGGGCCTCCTCAGCGGCGCGGCGGCGATCCGCTTCGCGCTTCACCTTGGCGACGAGGGTAGCCACTCTCGCCAAGCTTCTTCTTGAAGCGGCTCTCCTGCTTGCCGAACTTCTCGCTGTAGTCGCGAGAGACGGCAGTGCGGTACGCCTTCTCCCGCTCCTCGAGCATCTTCTCCGCCTCCTCCTTCCGCTGGGCAAACCTAGCGTTGAAGCGTTCCACGCCCTTCTTGTGGGTGGACACTTGAAGCTCGTGCTTGCTGAGCGCCGCAGCCAGGCTCTCTTCACGGGCCTCGAGGGCAGCGCGCTGCCCCGACAGCTCCTGCTCCCGAAGAGCCAGCTGCTCGTCGCGGCGGCGCACGTCCTCCTCGCGCTCGCCCAGGCTCTGTCCCCTGGCCTCCAAGCTCATGCGGATCCCCTCCAGGCTGGTCCGCACAATCTCGGAGTCGGCGATGGTCTTGGCTTCGAGCTGGGCGAGCTCGCGGTGTTTGTCCGCCAGCGAATGCTCCGCCGCTTCGCGCTCCGCCCTTGCCGCGGCCAGATCCTCCGCCGCTGCTTCGCGCTCGGCCCGGAGGGGTTCCAGGAGTTCCTCCGCGTCGCGCATGGCGCCCTCGCGCACCTCCTTGGCAAACCGCAACGCCTCTTCGCGATCCGCCTGCAGAGCCTGGTCGCTCTGCCTGCGAGCCTCCACAGCCGCGTGGAGAGCGGCCCAGGCCCCCGCAAGTTCGTCCCGCTGCTGGGCGAGCTTCCTGTCCTCGAAAGCGAGGTGGGCCTCCAGGCCCTCCAGCGACTCCCTCACCAGGCGGAAGGCGACGTCGCGTCGCCCCCTACTCCAGTCCCAGCCGCTGAGAGATAGGGCCTGGGAAATCCTGCGGGGCGCGGAAGGCCCTGCGCCTGTGTCAACCTTGGAGGAGGGAGCCTCCGTGTGAGCCTGGGGGCTTGGCGGCAAGTCCTCCGCCTCGGCGCCGTCGCTATGCGCTCCGGTGTCGCCTCGCTCAGGCGGCGCCTCCTCATTTGTTCCCGGGGCAGAGAAGGTCTGCCCCATCGCCGCTGCCTCCTCCTCCGTCGTAGTGTTTGGCGGGGATGGCGGACGGTCCTCCCCGCTGGACTTAGGCGGGCTCGGGACCGGCGTGGCACCGACCGCAGCCTCCGGCTCCGCTGGAGGAGTTGCAGCGCGAGGCGGAGTGGGCGCTCTCTCCATCCGCTCCTCCGCACGCTCCTCCTCCGGAGGCGGCACGTGTGCCCCCGCCTGAGGCATGTCCTCCTGAGGGCCTGCAGGGATTTCCTCCGCAGGCCTCAAGGCCTCTTCCGCTGCGGCCTCTGCCGCGGCCTCCGGAGCGGCCTTCTTCATGTACGCAGCCTTGCGGAGCCTACGGCGCTTCGCAGGCGCCAGGTCGCTGGCAGAGAGCAAGAAAATCTGTCAGAGGGAGCAAGCAAGCACAGACTGGAAAAGGAAAACAAAACCAGAAACACTTACCCTGTCTTCTTGGCGTGGGTGTCAACCCACGCCATGCCGGACGAACGCCAAGAAGGCGTGGCCCGGACTCCGGATCCCTCAGGAGCCGCCTCAGCTTTCCTCTTGAGGGAAGTGCTTGGGGGCTCCCCGGCAGGCCTGTCGTGGGCCGCCTTGGTTCGGGGCTCCTGTCGCCCCGCCCCGGCCTCATCCTCGTCGTCGCCGGAGGAGAGCTCGAAGACCTCCTCAGGAGGGGGCGAGGCCCTTGACGAGCTCGCCCCGCCTGCAAAGGGAACGGCCCCAGCCGCAGCGTCGCCCTGCTCAGCGTCAGACGCGTACGGCGAATCCGCAGCGTCCTGCCCCCTCGCCACGGGCACGGGCCCATCTTCCTCCTCTTCCCCCACCAGGCCTAGTGGGGTGAAGCTGGGCATCCGCTCCAGAATCGCCAGGCGCAAGGCCAGGTTTATCTGATGAAGAGGCCTCAGCTCCGCCGCAACCGCCACGGACACGTCGGGGTTGATGAACAGGCCGCCCATGATGGTCTCGACGACGGCGGGGAGATGGTCGCAGGGGTGGAGTCGCATCGAGTCGGAGGGACCCGCGTACATCCACATCGGCTTCTTGTGCGCCTGCAGAGGAGCGATGCGGCGGCGCATGAAGTCCTCTGCGATCATCTGGCCGGTGAGGCCGTTCTCCCGAAGCGTCCTCATGCGCGCCACGAGGCTTCCTATCTTCGGGCCCTGGAAGGCCTGCTTCCCCCAATGGGTGTTCTTCATGGGCGGCGCCTCCGGGACCTCGAGAAAGGAGGTCTGCGACTTGACGCCGATGAGGAACCACTTATGCCTGAAGTCGTCCACCTTCTTCGACACCGCCGTGACGGGTTTGTCGTCGCTCCACGACATGGGGAGGTAGACGTCCCCCATGCCGTCCGCAATGTGGAAGGACACGCACCCCGTCCGCTCGGCCTGCGCGGTGTTCCGGAGCGCGTAGAAGCTCCGGAAGAGGGCCACCGAGGGCTGCACACCCAGATACGCCTCACACAGGTAGGCGAAGATGGAGAGCACGAGGACGGCGTTGGGGTGTAGGTGGAGAAGGTCGATCTGGTAGAACTCCAGGATGGCCTCGAGGAAGGGCGAATACGGAGGCACCAGTCCGGCGAAGAGAGTGTGGAGCAAAATGGGGAAAAACCCCGTCGGAAGGCGGCCGTGCCTCGCGGCCTGGATGGCGCTGGCGCCATGCTCATTGGTCTTCCCGGCGACCAGGTGCTGGATCTTGCCCAGCGCCGCCGCATCGACGCGCACGCCAATCAGAGCGGGGCCAAGCGCCTCCTCGCCCTGCGCATCAGCAGGGAACGACTCGGTCACCGCCTTGCCTTTTTGACCGCCCATTGTCAAGGGAGGTGCAAGAAGCGGGGCGCCGGAGAAAGAAGCGAAGTTCGCCGGAGGAGGAAGGAGTTCGCCGAAGTTGGAGAGCTAGGAGGTCGAGAGTTGGAAGACTGGAGGCGCCGAATGGGAGTAATGGCTGCGGTGCCGACCAGCGCGCAGCTTTATACCGCAGTTGGGCGGTTACCAAGGCGCGGTCGTGATGATCATGGTGGGACCCCCCACGACGCACGTTTCTACCGGAGAAACCGAGTCGCCGCAGGTTCATCTCCAAACGACGCGTGTCACGGGCCGGCCGGACGTATTGGGCCCACGACGCTTCGCTAGACCCAATGGGCCTCGTCGTGCCCGTCATGGGCCCAGGGGCTACTGTCGGCCCAGTGGGATCTAGGGTGTGCAGAGCACACTCTCCACAGCCCTCACATGCGACAGAGTCGTTGAAACGGCTAAGGACCGAGCAAAACGCTTGGAGAGGCCCTCGAGAGGGAAAACCCTCGAGAGGGCTAAAGAGGGCAGCGAAGGCCTGACGAGGCCGCTCCCGAGGCTGCTCCTCTACAGGGCCCTGTCCCCTGGAGAGGGGTCAACACCAATCCCTCCACAGGCCGCCCCAGCCCTGTGGAGATACATCACTCCGAAGGAACCACTGCAAGGCGCACATGGCCACTGCCGCGCCGCAGAGTGACGCGCGCGTCTGCACGCGATGGCGACGGCGCCGCAGTTGCCGTTTTGGTGATTAGAGGAGTCAACAAAGCTGTGTCCCCTACGCCGGCTTACGAAGGTTTCCTCTTTGGTGATAAAGCAGTTCGCCGGCGCTACGCTCCAAGGACGACATCACCGTGGGCACCCCCACGATCGCTGCTGCACCAGCTGGCCGTCCTGCGTGGACGGCGGCTTTTCTGTCACGAAGGCAGACTTTATGACCATGGACCGAGTCCATGGACATCCCGGCTGCGGTGCACCCCTCTCCACAGTTTCGTCGCCATGTGGGAACCCTTCCGCTGCGCAGCACGCAGGGATGAGGCCCGGGACGCCTATATAAGGAGAGGGAGCACCCCCGTAGCGTGGGGACAGCGGATCGGCAAATCATTCGCCTACTGGCCCCATAGCTTAGCCTAGCTTCGCAGACTAAGGAGGAAGAAGACCATTGCTTCCCTCTTTGAGCTCTGCGCTGCCGCAACCGAGCCCTCGGCAAGCTCATTATGCTGTACCCCCTACAGAGCAATACAGACAAGCAGGAGTAGCGGTCTTACCTCCTCCTGAGGGCCGTGAACCTGGGTACGGGCGTGAGTCCATCTCTGTCGTGTTATCCCTCTACAGGCACGACGAGCACCGTCGCCGGGCCGGTTGAGGGTTGTTGGCTAACGTGTTCAGCCCCCACAGCCGCGCAAAGACTCCCCGCTCCAAGCCTGACGTGAGTGCGGGGCCTTCCGCCCCGAGCGAGACTTCCCGGGCCCTTGCCCTCGGCAGCTGGGACTGGAGCAGGGGGCGACGCGACGTCGCCTTCCGCTTGGTGCGGGAGTCCCTGGAGGGGCTGGAGTCCCACCTTGCCCAGGAGGACCGGGAGCTTGCCTAGCAGCGAGACGAGCTCGCAGAGGCTTGGGCCGTGTTCCACGCGGCTGTGGAGGCTCGCCGGCGGAGCGACCAGGCCTTGCAGGCGGAGTGCGAGGAGGCGCTGCACTTCGCCGAGGAGGTCCGCGAGGGCGCCGTGCGCGACGCCGAGGAGCTTCTGCAGCCCTAGAAGGCCGAGCGCCGAGCGGCGGCGGAAGACTTGGCCGCGGCCAGGGCAGAGCAGGAGGCTGTAGAGCACTCCCTGGCGGCCAAGCACCACGAGCTTGTCGAGCTTGAGGCTAAAATCCTCGCCGACTCTGAGACCGTGCGGACCGCCCTGGAGGGGGTCCGCGCGAGCTTGGACGCCAGGGGGCGGGGCCTGAGCGAGCGTGAGGAGGACGTGCGCCACCGCGACGAACAGCTGGCGCTGAGGGAGCAGGGGCTGTCAGGGCAGCGCGCCGCCCTCGAGGCCCGCGAAGAGAGCCTGGCTGCGGCTCTCGGCAGGTATGAACGCGAGGTGGGTACCCACAAGGGGCATGTGGAGCGCTTCAACACGAGGTTCGCCGAGCAGAAGGCGGAGGCTGAGAAGGAGTTCCAAGCCCGGGAGAAGGCGTACCGCGCCGCTGTCTCCCGTGACTACGCCGAGAAGTTCACGAAGCAGGGGAACCGCTTCAAGAAGCGGCGTGATGAGGACGCCGCTCGTATCTATGAGCTGGAACAAATGAACGCCCGGCTGAACGCTCGGGCGCGGCGCGCCACGGATAGTCGCCGTACTGCCGAAGAAGCTCGCGAGCGCATGGCGCAGGACCTCGCCTCCCTCATGGCGGACATGGAGGAGATGAACAAGCAGGTGGGCCCTGCTGCGGAGAAGGCGGTAGAGGCCGTTGAGAGCGCCCAGGCGGCGCAGGTGCTGTCGCAGCAGCGGGAGCGCATGTTCCAGTCCTTGGTGGGCCGGGGCCGCGAGCTCGCCGCGAAGCTGGGAGTGGATGCGCCAACCGTTCCCCTTCAAGGCAACTCCGACGCCGCCACCTACCTCATGTACTTCGAGCAGCTCTTCTCAGCGCTCGAGGGCCCTGCCGCCGAGCTCCGCGACGTCGTCGATGAGGAGTGCCGCCAGCTCCTGGCGGTTGCGGTCGACCGCATCTTCACCAACCTCCAGAACCTCCAGCCTGGCTTCGACTTCACCACGGTGACCGAGCCTCTCGAGGGGGAGAAGGGGTGGAAGATCTCCAACTCCATCCTCGACCAGATCGACGACTTCTGCAGCCGCTTCAAGCGGGCTGCAGCGGAGGATGCTGGCGGCGAGGAGGGCGACGATGAGGAGGGTGAGCCTGAAGCAGAAGGGTCCGAGGAGGACGATGGCGAGGCCTCTGCCTGACTTCTTGCTGCAATGCAACGCTTGTAGCGCCGTAGGGATGTTTGTTTTAAAGACTTTTGGTCTGCAGTTTGTAATATACTTCATATTTTTAAGCATGTGCTGCTAAGTCTGTGTGTGCGCCCCTCGAGGGCCTTTTGCTTTACTTCGATGTCTTTTTCGCTCTGCGTCGCTAGGACCCTTCTTCTCGCGCTATGACTCTGCCGCTGCGGTATGCTCGAGCAATGACTCGGCAAGGCCGGGGGGAGTTTAAGGCTTAGAGAGGTCGGAGTCCTCGAGGCGCGATGCTCAAGGCTCCCCTTTGACGCGCAAGCAGTCCATGGAGAGTGAGGGAAAAAGGACGCTCGAGGGACGCAAAGTGCTCGTGAGAGAGACACAGAGATTCTCCTGGTGTTAGCAGGGTATTTAGCTTCGCGAGGCTTTTCGCCCTGCGTAGGACTCCTCAGGTGATGTCTTTCCCTCCAGGGGCCGAGCTTTTCCTCCACAGGCCTGGAGGGACTCTTGTTCCCGGCGGATGTTAGAGAGGCGAACCAAAACGCTAGAGCCTAGTAGCAAGGACTCATGCGCGCTTATAGGTTTCCTCATGGGTATCTCGCGAGGAGAGAGAGTACCAAGGTCCTTTGGAGAGGTGGCGTGTATCCGGGAGCATGCCCTTTAGCCAGAGCTTAGGGCCGCTTGGGTTTTGCAGTGCTGCTGGGGTGCTCTTGGGCACAGGCACCATACTCAGCCCCCGCTCGCGAGGTGCGCATGGGAAGAATATAAGCGCACATGTGAAAGTAAGCGACGAAAGTAAAACTTGCCATTGAAATACTACACAGCGGCGCCTCAGCGCAAAGTTCACTTGGGAACGACACGGCGCCGTAGCGCAAAGTTCACTTGGAACGAAAATGGCGCCGTAGCGCAAAGTTCACTTGGAACGAAAATCGGTTCATTACACTTGGGTTTGCCAAGCTAACGTTCCTTCCATGTCGAGGCATGGGGACCACCCATTAGTGGCAGAGGTTCACTGCGGCCTGCGGTGGCTCATTGGCAGGAGAGCTCGGAGGGCTAACCCTCGGGAGAAGCTTGGAGGTGAAGCCGTGAGCTTCCCTCTAGAGACAAAAAATGCCTGGCGTGACTGTGATCACGGGTAGAACTTGCGCAGATGTGCGATGTTCCACGGGTTCTTGACGGGGATGCCGTCTTCGGTCTCGAGGCGTACTGCGCCAGGCCTGGCGATGTGGGAGACCCTGTAGGGGCCTTCCCACATCGGCGAGAGCTTGTGGAGGCCTTCTCTGGAGAGGATTCGCCTGAGGACGAGGTCGCCCGCCTCAAGGGTGCGTGAGCGTATATGGCGGCTGTGGTAGCGCCGCAGATCTTGCTGGTACTTCGCCGCTCTGAGGGCGGCACGGCGGCGCAGGCCCTCGAGGAACAGCAGGTCGTCATTGTGGAGGCCCTCTTGGGTGTCCTCGTTGAAGGCAAGGACCCGTGGGGATCCATGCTTGATTTCTGCGGGGAGGACAGCTTCGGCTCCGTAGACAAGGGCGAACGGCGTTTCGCCCGTAGGCCTTGAAACGGTTGTGCGCATGGACCAGAGCACAGATGGGAGCTCTTGAGGCCCTTGAGGACTTCTGCGTTTGCTCGCTCGGCTTGACCATTGCTGCGTGGATGAGCCACCGAGGCGAAGCAGATCTTGACGCCGAGCTTTTCGCAGTAGGCTCGGAAGATGCCGCTGGTGAATTGCGAGCCATTGTCGGTGATGATGCGGTTAGGCACTCCGAAGCGGCAGACCAGGCTCCTGATGAATTTCACTGCGGCTCCGGCTGGTATGGTGCGTACTGGCTCCACCTCGGCCCACTTGGTGAACTTGTCGACGGCCACGAAGAGGAAGCGATAGCCCCCCTGCGACTTCGGGAAGGGGCCCAGGATATCGAGCCCCCAGACCGCGAACGGCCAGGAGAGCGGGATGGTCTGGAGCCCCAGCGCCGGCTGGTGGATTTGCTTGGCGTGGTACTGGCAGGCGTCGCAAGCTTGGACGATGGTGACCGCATCTTGAAGCACTTGTGGCCAGTAGAATCCGCTCCTGAAGACCTTGCCCGCGAGGGTGCGCGCACACGAGTGGTGGCCGCATTCCCCGCTATGGATGTCCTTGATCAGCGTTCGGCCTTCCTCGGGAGGGACGCATTTGAGCGCGATGCCATTTGGGCGCTTGCGGTATAGGTCTCCCTCGAGGATGCAGTAGGATTTCTCTTGTCGAGCGATCCGCTCTGCTTCCGCATCTTCCTCAGGGAGGATCCCCTTCGCCAAGTAGTCCTTGAGCTCGTCAATCCAGCCTGTGTCTTGGTGGGCTGCCGTCAGCAACAGACGCTCTCCGGTGTGGGGACCACAGTCGGGTGCCCCAGCGACAGGAGCTGGTGGGAGTGCTTCGTCTGTGCTTGCAGCCGTGGCCTCCTGAGGCTGCTTGATGGATGCCTTGGCGAGCCTTTCTTCAAAGACACCGGCCTGCTGGGGTTGCCTTCTCGAGGCTCGCTTGGCGATGTCGTCAGCCTCCTGGTTTTCTTTCCTCGGGATATGCATAAGCTCCATGCCCCTGAAGTGCTTCTCGAGCTTGCGGACCTCTTCAAGGTATGCGGCCATGTGGTCGTCTTTAGGCGTGGAGCTCTTGTTGGAGAAGTTGACGAGCAACTGGGAGTCTCCCTTGACGAGTAGGTGCTTGACGCCTAGAGCGGTGGCGGCCCTTAAGCCAGCGAGGAGGCCCTCGTACTCAGCGATGTTGTTGGAGATCTTGTCAATCGTGAAGCACAACTGGACAGCGTAGTAGAGCTTGTCGCCTTTGGGCGAGGTCAAGACGACGCCTGCCCCGCCATTGCGGCAGGCAAAGGCTCCGTCGAAGTGCATGGTCCAGTGGCTCTTCAGGGCTTGGGTCGGTCCATTCTGCGACGAAGTCTGCCAGCGCTAGTCCCTTGATGACTCTTGTGGTGTCGAAGCGCAAGTTGAATGGCTGCAACTCTATATTCCAACCCGCGACACGGTCTGTGGCGTTGGGGTTGCGCGGAATCTGCTCCAGGGGGAAGGAAGTGACCACCGTGATGGGGTGGCCCTGGAAGTAATGTCTCAGCTTCCTGGAGGCGATGAGGAGAGCGACGAGAAGCTTCTGCTGCATTGGGTACCGCTCCCGAGCATCCCGCAGTACCGTACTGACAAAGTACACGGGGTGCTCGACATGGGTTGTCGAGGGAGGTGCAGCGTCGATTCTCTGTGGAGGCTCCTCAGGGCCCTTGTCGAGATTTGCCTGTGGAGGCTCTTCAGGGCCCTTGTCGAGACTTGCCTGTGGAGGGGTCTCGGCAAGGGTGTTGGGAGCAGACTCGACTTGAGGCTGTGGGCCTGGCAGTGGGTCTGTGGAGTTTGCTCCTTCGCCGATTTCTTTGTCGGGCGGCTTTGGGCTTGGAGTGGCGGCGCTCTTCTTGGGGAGGACTGGCTCTTCCCTCTCGACCACCAGGACAGCGCTTGCGGTCTGAGGAGTGGCTGATAGGTACAGCTTCAGATGTTCGCCTGTCCTGGGGGCCACCATGACTGGTGGGCTGGCCAAATATCTCTTCAAGTCTTCGAAAGCCTTGTCCGCCTCGGGGGTCCACTTGAATGTGCCGGATCTCTTCATGATCTTGAAGAATGGCAGGGCTCTCTCGCCGAATTTAGAGATGAAGCGGCCCAGGCTAGCCATACAGCCTGCTAGGCGCTGCATGTCCTTGAGTCGACGAGGAGGCTGCATCCCTTCTATGTCCTTGATCTTGTCAGGGTTTGCTTCTATGCCGCGGTGGGACACGAGGAATCCGAGGAGTTTGCCTGAAGGCACCCCGAAGACGCACTTGGCGGGGTTCAGCTTGATGTTCACCTTGCGCAGGCTGGCAAAGGTTTCCTCGAGATCCTTCAAGAGTGTATCTCCCTCGCGAGACTTGACCACGATGTCGTCGACATATGCCTCTGCATTTCTGCCCATCTGTGCCCCCAAGGCTATTCTCATGAGCCTCTGGAAAGTGGCGCCGGCGTTCTTCAGGC
Source organism: Poa annua (assembly GCA_026929855.1). Taxonomy (NCBI): domain Eukaryota; kingdom Viridiplantae; phylum Streptophyta; class Magnoliopsida; order Poales; family Poaceae; genus Poa; species Poa annua. Next base: position 64,402,069 of record CM049434.1, read on the forward strand.
CGAAAGGCATGCAAGTGTAGCAGTACACACCACAAGGGGTGAGGAATGCTGTCTTCTCCTCGTCCTCTTTAGCCATTTTGATCCGGTGATAACCAGAGAAGGCGTCCAGAAAACAGAGGAGGTCGCGGCCGGCGGTGGAGTCCACGATCTGGTCTATCCTCGGCATGGGGTATGGGTCCTTGGGGCAGGCCTTGTTGACGTCGGTGTAGTCGATGCAGAGTCGGCCTCCTCCAGCGGGTTTAGGGACAACCACGCCGTTGGAGAGCCAAGTGGGATGCGCGACTTCGCGGACGACATTTGCCGCTTTTAGCTTCTCTACTTCCTTGACGATGAATGCTTGCTTCTCGGGGGCTTGCTTGCGTGCTTTTTGCTTGACGGGGCGTGCGTCTGGGCATACGGCTAAGTGGTGCTCGATCACCTCCCTCGGTACACTGGACATATCTGACGGAGTCCATGCGAACATGTCAGAGTTTGCCCGAAGGAAGGCGACGAGCGCGCCTTCCTATTTGGGAGGCAAGGCAGCGCCTATGGTGACGCTGGCCCCCGTCTCCTCAGCCCCCGAGCCACTGGTGCCCAGCGACACCCTCTTCGTGGCAGCATGCTCCTGAGAGAACATCTGCTTCTTCTTCTGAGGCCTCTCGAGAGGTTCCATGTCCTCGTCAGCCGGAAACGCCATGGCCGCTGCCTTGTAGGCGCTCTCGACAGCGCGCGTGGCATCCAGGATGTGACCATGGACGGCGATGGTGCCAGCGCTGCCGGGGCTCTTGACCATGTTGTAGGCGTGATGCGTGACGGCCATGAACTTCGCGAGGGCGGGGTAGCCGAGGATGGCGTTGTACGGCACGCCAATGTGTGCGACGTCAAAGTCGATCAGCTCGGTGCGGTAGTTCTTCTGCGTGCCGAAGGTGACGGTCAGCCGGACCTGCCCCAGAGGTTCGATTGACCGCTGGTGACCCCTGTGAATGGCCTGGAGGGCATGAGCCACTCGTAAGGCACCTGGAGAGTCTCGAAGGTCTCGACAGAGATGACGTTCAGGCCTGCTCCCCCATCGATGAGCGTCTTGGAGACGGTGATGTTGTTGATGGTGGGGGAGCAGACCAGGGGGAGGGTTCCAACAGTCTTGGTCGACTTGGGGTGGTCCTTGGCGTCGAAGGCGATGGTGTACTGGGACCACTTGAGGGGCCTGGAGGTCTCGGTGCTCGGGAGCGCAGCATTGAGCTCGCGGGCGAACTGCTTGAACTGGTTGTTCGACTTGGGCGCCTGAGCCCCGCCGAGAATGCAGGCCATAGCCCCCCTTGGGGCCTGGTAGCCTCCATCTTCCTCGTCAGGGAGGTTGTTGTTCTTCTTGGCGGCGTTGGCTTGAGTGCCTGGCGCTGCTGCGTCCGCCTCTGCCGTCACTACGGTAGCCACGGCCTCTGCCGCGGCTCCCGTTGGCCTCTTCACGCCCGCGCTCTCGGCTCAACCTCTTGAGGTCGAAGCAGTCGTCTGTGGCGTGGCCGCGCCTGTTGTGGTAGACGCAGAACGGACGGTTGTCCGCTTCCTTGTCGCCAGGCTCAGGAGAGCCTCTGCGGGCGCCTTTGGCGGCTGGCTCTGCTTCCAGGACAGCGGTGGTCTTGCGCTTGGTCTCCTCACGCCTCTTGTGGCTCTTGGATCCCTCAGCCAGGTTTTCCGTCCGCTGGCTCATCTTGACGAAGAGGAGCCCCTCTTCAGCCTTGACGCACTTGTCAGCGAGGTCGAACAGCTTCACCACAGAGGTGAGCTTGTCGTGAATGCCCAGCTTCTCGAGCATTCGGCGATTTGTGACGCCCTCTCTGAAGGCGGCGATGACCTGCGTGTCGGGGATGTTGGGGATCTTGTTGCGCACTTGGCTGAAGCGCTGGATGTACTTGCAGAGAGTCTCATCCTTCTTCTGCACCACAGCGCGCAGGTCGTTGTGGGTGAGCGCGCGCTCGTAGGTGCCCTTGAAGTTGGCAACGAATTGCCTGCAGAGCTCCTCCCACGAGTCGATGGAGTCCTCAGGCAAGTTGAGGAGCCACGACAGCGCGGAGTCCCTGAGGGCGTGGGAGAACCAGTTGGCCATGACTTTGTCGTCTCCTCCTGCAGCCTGGATAGAGGTGGTGTAGAGCTGCAGGAACTCGATGGGGTTGCTTGACCCGTCGTAGCCCTTGGGGAGGGCTGGCCTGAACTTCTGCGGCCACACCACGCGGCGCAGGGCGCGAGTGAAGGCCATGCAGCCGGTGGCGTATGTGGCGGTGCCGCTCTGGAGAGCCCTGCGGTTCTGCTGCCCCGCCTGGCCGATCTCCTCGACAAGGCGATTCTAAAGGTCTCTCCGGCGTTCATCCCCACTCGCGCGTCTGGCGCGGCGCGCTGCACGATTTGGCAATCGCGCGGCGAGGAGGCATGAGATGGAGCCCTCTGGGCTGCGGCCGGAGGTGGTCCTGGCGGCGGCGGAGGCGCATCCGGCGCGGCTGTTCCAGCGCGGGAGTGGTGGACGAGGGAGCGAGACAGAGCGGGGCGCGTAGTCGCGACATCGATGAGGTGGTGGAGACGGTCCAGCCACTGGTCGTGAGCCTCTGCACTTGGCCGGTAGCGGAGCAGCTCCTGGGCCATGAGCAACGCGGTGTGCGGCGTGGGCTCTGGGCGTCCCTGAGAAGACGCGCTCTGGCGCCGAGACGGGTGCGAAGACTCAGCATCGTCGTGGTGCTCAGGGGAGGCATCCCTGTCGCCGCGGTGGTCGCTGCCGCGGTGCTCCTCGCCCTCAGGTTCCTCCACGTGCGGGCCGGTGTTGGCGCGCTCCGTCATGCGAGGACGGCCGCGGGTGGCGGCGGTGCCGGGCTCGGTGTGAGCCCTGTCAGCTGCGCGCCTGTTGGCGCGCGTCGCGCGGGTGTCCGTCATGGCGCGGAGGCCGGCTGGAGGTTGAAGACGCGCCTCAGTCCCCTACCTGGCGCGCCAAATGTCGATGTGTGATTCCCACGGAACAGGGATAACCACTCTCGGGGGAGAAGTTCGTGCGGGGGACTGAACACGTTGGTCAACAACCCTCAACCGGCCCGGCGACGGTGCTCGTCGTGCCTGTAGAGGGTCAGCGCGACAGTGAAGGACTCAGGCCCGTACCCAGGTTCACGGCCCTCCGGGGGAGGTAAAACCGCTACTCCTGCTTGTCTGTATTGCTCTGTAGGGGGTACAGCACAATGAGCTTGCCGAGGGCTCGGTTGCGGCAGCGCAGAGCTCAAAGAGGGAAGCAAAGGTCTTCTTCCTCCTCGGATCTGCTAAGCTAAGCTAAGCTATGATGCCTGTAGCCGATTGATCGGTCGATCGCCGGATCCTTTGCTACGGAGGTGCTCCCTCTCCTTATATAGGCGCCCCGGGCCTCCTCCCTCCGAACGGCGAAGGGTTCCCACATGGCGACGAAGCGGTGGAGAGGGGTGCACCGCAGCTGGGTTGTCCATGGACTCGGTCCATGGTCGTAAAGCATACCTTCGTGACAGAAAAGCCGCCGTCTTCGCTGGGCGGCCAGCTGGTGCAGCAGCGATCGTGGGGGTGCCCACGGTGACGTCGTCCTTGGAGCGTAGCGCCGGCCAACTGCTTTATCACCAAAGTGGAAACCCTCGTAAGACGGCGCAGGGGACACAGCTTTGTTCACTCCTTTAATCACCAAAACGGCAACTGTGGCATCGTCGTCATCGCGCGCAGACGCGCGCGTCACTCTGCGGCGCGGCAGTGGCCATGTGCGCCTTGCAGTGGTTGCTTCGGAGCGAAGTATCTCCACAGGGCTGGGGCGGCCTCGGGAGAGGGCCCTGTAGAGGAGCAGGCTCGGGAGGGGCCTCGTTAGGCCTTCGCTGCCCTCTTCAGCCCTCTTGAGGGTCTTCCCTCTCGAGGGTCTCTCCAAGCGTTTTGCTCGGTCCTTAGCCGTTTCAACGACTCTGTCGCGTGTGAGGGCTGTGGAGAGTGGGCTCTGCACACCCTGGATCCCACTGGGCCGACAAAGTTGAAAAACGAAGCCTCGATCCTTCTTAGTCACTTCAAAATGAAACATGGACACTTTATCAAACTTTTCAAAACCCCTTTGAGTGCCTCTAAACCCCATTTGAACAATGACCGTCGAACTAACCCTAGTGCTGAACTACAACCGTCCGATCATTCCTCTAGAAGGAATCTGCAGGCATACTCGGGGTGATCCGCGGGAAGCTCATTCCGCGATCTGATTGGACGCGCGCGTAGGACTAGGGCTTTACCCGCTGACGAGTGGACCACGACGTACCTAATGGGGATTTTGGCTCGCCCACCCACATTTGCCTCAGTGACACAAAATGGGGATTTTTCTCACCAAATGGGGATTTTGGCTGTAACCCGTCATCGTAACTTAAATGGGGATTTTTGGCACACCAAATGGGTATAGCCATGAGCTTGGTCAAATCTAGCTTGAATCCATATAAATTTTCAAATGAGCTTGGACTCGCTGAAAAATGTGTTCCAAATGAGCTACAAAGGTAGGGTAAACGACTCCATTTCTAAGCAAAAATGGTGGACTCGCTGAAAAATGTCTTTCGAATGAGCTCCAAAGGTAGGGTAAACGGCCCCATTTCTAAGAAAAAATGGTGGACTCACTGAAAAATGTCTTTCAAATGAGCTCCAAAGGTAGGGTAAACGGCCCCATTTCTAAGCAAAAATGGTGGACTCGCTGAAGAATGTCTTTCAAATGAGCTCCAAAGGTAGGGTAAACGACCCCATTTCTAAGCACAAGGCCATGCCAATTTTCATGATAGTACAAAATGGACTTGCCCTTGCCAAATTATAAAATAGATCAACAACTAATAACTAAATTGGCACATGCCCTTAATAAAGCAACTAATATCTAAAATGGACTACCACTCGTCCTCGTCATCGGAAACCTCCACCAACTGGGCCTTGCCCTTGCCGCTGTCCTTGCCCTTGGCATCGACCTCTATTGGGGCGTTGCTGTTTGACGGCGACCACATGTCCTTCTTCTTCCCCTTGCTCTCCGAGTAGATCTTGAGCCATTGCTGCTCGGCGGTGGAATGCTTGGCCAGCTCCGTGGCTTTATGGTCGGCCATGGCCCAGGCCAAACCTGGGTCCAGGACCTCCGTGACCTCCTCCTCCCAGGCCATGGTCCAGTCCATACCCTTGTCGTCCTCGTCATCCTCGTCGGACAGATCGATGAAGGGAATGGGATCGGGAGCAATGGCCCTGCCTGTAACACCCCAATTTTCTTAGACATAGAATTTGTGGTGTTAGCCAAGATTTTTCAGAATGACAAAAACTTTTTGTGTGTTTTAGTATTTCACTAGCTTGTCTAAATGCTTAGCATTGCCCCTTATTCAATTATTGCTTACTGATACGTCTCAAACGTATCTATAATTTCTTATGTTCCATGCTTATATTATACCATTTGCTACATGTTTTATATACATTTTGTGTGGTTTTATGCATTTTCTGGGACTAACCTATTAACAAGATGCCACAGTGTCAGTTCCCTGTTTTCTGCTGTTTTTGGTTTCAGAAAACCACTTAAAGAAATATTCTCGGAATTGGACGAATTTAATACCAAAGTCCCTATTTTTCACGGGAGGTTCCAGAGCACCAAAGACCTGACGGAGAGGGGCCACGAGGCCCCCAGATGAGGTGCCGGCGCGGCCCCACTTCTGGCCGCACCAGCACCTGATGACGGGGCCTGGGCCCTCCACCGCCTTCGCCCTTTCGCCCATATATTGCCCCCGACGCAAAAACCCTAAAAGAATAAGCCTTTTCCCGAGAAGAGTTCTGTTGCGCCGCCGCCATCGAAGACAAGATTCGGGGGACAAAAGTCTCTGTTCCGGCACCCTGCCGGGACGGGGAATTGCCCCCGGAGCCATCTCCATCGACTCCACCACCATCTCCATCGCCGTTGCTGACTCCTACGATGAGGAGTGAGTAGTTCTCCCCCGGGGTTGCGGGCTCTACCGGTAGCTATGTGGTTTATATCTCTCTCCCATGTGATCATGAGCTTTGTAATCTAGTTGAATATGTGATGTTACTCTTTATCTATTATGCACTCTAGAGGTTACTTTATTATGAACTCCGGGGTTATTCACGGTTGTAAAGGTGACAGTATGTGCACCGTGTGTGATTCCTTTATGACGTTGTGGTGTTAATTTACTCTAACTTTGAGGGTGCTCTTGTAGCCCTACACAGTGAATGGTGTTTATCATCCAACAAGAGAGTGTTTGAGAGTAGTATTTATTATTCAGCTTTGATGTCATTATTGAGAATATCCACTAGTGAAAGTATGATCCCTAGGCCTTGTTTCTAACCATTGAAACACCGTTTACAACCAGTTCTGCTACATGTTTGCTTGCTGCCATTTTTATTTCAGATTGCAATTACTACTTATAATCGTCCATATTACTTGTATTTCACTATCTCTTCGCCGATCTAGTGCACCTATACATCTGACAAGTGTACTGGGTGTGTTGGGGACACAAGAGACTTCTTGTATCTTAATTGCAGGGTTGCTTGAGAGGGATATCTTTGACCTCTACCTCCCTGAGTTCGATAAACCTTGGGTGATTCACTTAAGGGAAACTTGCTGCTGTTCTACAAACCTCTGCTCTTGGAGGCCCAACACTGTATACGAGAATAGAAGCGTGTGTAGACATCAAGCTATTTTCTGGCGCCGCTGCTGCCGGGGAGGTAAGCGTTGGAAGGTATCTCCTTTAGATTCTGCAATTATTTCTTTTTGTCTCTTGTTTTTATTTTCACTAGTTAGGCTTAATGGAAAGCAACAAAAATATTAGGGATCTTTATAGTATTTATCTTGAGTTAGGACATGAGGTGTTTGAAGAGAAAATTAAAAACCTATGGAACTTTATTTGCATGCTAGTAGCAATGTTATTAGTATGAATTCTTTGAACACCATTATTGCTAATGCTATGGAAAATTCTAAGCTTGGGGAAGATGGTTTTGATGACCATGATATTTTTAGTCCCCCAAGAACGGAGGAGAAAATTTACTTTGATGATACTATACCTCCAATATATGATGATTACAATGATGAATATGATATTTTCAGTCCACCTACTATTGAGGAGAAAATTAATTATGTTTACAATATGCCTCCTATATTTGATGATTATAGTGATGAGTATAATAATGATAGCTATATTATTGAATTTGCTCCCACTACAATTAATAAGAATGACTATGCTTATGTGGAGAGTATTAATTCTTTTATGCATGTGGCTCATGATAAGAATGTTTTATGTGATAGTTATGTTGTAAATTTTATTCATGATGCTACAAGTGAACTTATTGATGATAATGATGAGTATTGCTTAAATATGCTATATGATAATGCTTTAGATGATGGTCCTATGCTTATTGATTATCCTCTATGTTCAGAAGTTATTACTTATTTATGTGAGGATAAAAATGATATAATTGCTGCTTGTGATGGTACTGTTACTCATGAGAGTCCTGCTTTGTTCTTGAATTCTCCTAATTACACCATGGAGGAGAAATTTGCTTATGTTGAGAAATACTTATGTGGTTTGCAATTGTCTCTAGTTCCAAATCTTTGTTGCAACCATCATCTTAAACTTGATATTGATCTTAATAACTATTTTGAAAGAGGGAAGCATGCTAATGGATTCCAAAATAAATTTAATGATCCTTTTTATATGCCTATATTATCTAAGTTGAATGATTCTTGTGGTTATACGGTTGAATTTATTTCTACTACTTGCAACTACTATGAGAGAGGAGAATATGGTTATATAAGTTTTCATGGTACTAAAACACCTCTCTTTATGTTGAAAATTTTGAAGTTGCACTTGTTTTGCTTTCCTATGCTTATTGCTTTGTGCTTTCATGACTTTTTTCTTTACAAGATTCCTTTGCATAGGAAGAGGGTTAGACTTAAAAAGTGTTTGATATTTGCCTCTTGATGCTCTCTTTGGTTTTTCAACTCTCATTTTTATGAGAGCATCATAACAATCACTATGCCTATCTTAATGGCTATAAAGAAAGAGCTTATGTGAGACAACCCACGTTTTATTTCTGTTATTTTCTTTTATATTGAGTCAAGGAACATGTCTACCTCTGTAGCAATTCCTTTGTATCTTTATTTTATCGCATTGTTGTGTCAAGTTAAGGCTCTAGTAGAAAGTTGATGCTAGAATTGGATCTCTGCGCAGGAACAGTTTTTCTGCTGTTCACCATTAAATTCATAACTCTGTACAGGAAAGTCGGAATGCCCTGATATTTTTTGAGCGTGATCCTCAGATATGTATGCAACTTTCATTAGTTTTGAGTTTTCTGATTTGAGCAAGTTAAGTGCCTCTAAAAAATTCTTCTTTACAGACTGTTCTGTTTTTGACAGATTCTGCCATCTATTTTGCATTGTTTCTTTTGCTGTTTTTGAATGGATCTTTTTGTTCCATAAAATTCCAGTGGCTGTAGCTAATGTCCAATACCATGATAATGATTGTCTCCATACAGAGAATTTTTTATTATGCACTAACCCTCTAATGAAGTTTACTTTGAGTTTGGAGTGGAGAAAGTATTCAAGGATCAAGAAAGAGGATGATATGATGTGATCAAGAAGATGAAAGAGCCTAAGCTTGGGGATGCCCCCGTGGGTCACCCAATCATATTTCAGGAAGACTCAAGCGTCAAAGCTTGGGGATGCCCAAGGCATCCCCTTCTTCATCAACAACTTATCAGGTTATCTCTAGTGAAACTATATTTTAATTCCGCCACATCTTATGTGCTTTACTTGGAGCGTTTGTTTGTTTTTATTTTTGCTTTTGTTATTTTTGTTTTCTGTATAAAATGGATCCTAGCATTCTTATGTGGGAGAGAGACACGCTCCGCTTTTTCATTTGAATACTCCTATTATTCACTTATATTTGTTGAGTATTCTTTTATGTTACTTCAATGCTTTCAGCTCTTGTTTTTCATGCATCTCTTGTTTAGAGCTGTTAGTTCTCTTATGTTATACTCTCTTGTCTCATTCATAAATACTTTGAGAGTTTATGTTTAAATAAGTTGATTGGTGTTTGGTTGGAAACAGAAAATGCTAAATGTGGTAGATGGTACAATGAAAAAATATACATGACCTTATGGATTGTTATCTTGTATGTTGTGGTGCTTGGCAATTGTTTTGAGCTCTCAAGTAGATCATGTTTAAGCTTTTACATCATGTAGTTAAAACCCATTAGTGAAGAACTACCGTAAAACTTGTTGAAATTTGGTTTGCATGTTTGGTATCTCTAAGGTCTAGATATTTTCTAGTAAAGGTGTTTGAACAACAAGGAAGACAATGTAGAGTTTTATAATGCTTGCAATATGTTTTTATATACGTCTTGTTGTCATAGTTTATACTTGTGTTTGCTTCAAACAACCTTGCTAGCCAAAGCCTTGTACTGAGAGGGAATGTTTCTCGTGCGTCCAAAATCCTTGAGCCAAAACCCATGCCATGTGTGTCCACCATGCCTACCTACTACATGGTATTTTCTGCCATTCCAAGTAAATACTTCGTGTGCTATCTTTATTGAAAATTATTATCCCTTATTTATGTCACTGTTTATTAGCTCATGAGGAAGTATGTGGGTTACTCTATGTTTAACTTGTTAGATAGACTTTCAAATGAGCTGGAAAATGGGGTGCCCAGCCCCAAGTTTAATTCTTCAATTCTCTTCACATGGTTTTTCAATGAGTTATCAAAAAGAAAGTTCCAAAGTGTTATGTTATTCAAAAAATAGGCACTCCTCCAAGGTTTGAGATGGATTGGAAGGCACCCGAGAATTCGGTTAGCCATGGATTGTGTAAGCAATTGTGGGGAGGAGTGCCAAACCAATTTATAAAAAGTGTGCATGTGTAAACAAAAGAGAAGAGGGATGATCTACCCTTGGGTAGAAATAACGTCCTTCAATGGGAGCCCCTCTTGAAAGTTTACATAACATGGTAAATATAGTTTTCATTCACTGTCATTCGTTGATAACGACAAGCACCAATCAAAAACTTACTTTTATGCTCTCTACATGATTTAAAAAACCTATAAAACCAAGAAGCTCTAGCACATGCTTGTATCCCTGCTTCCCTCTGCGAAGGGCCTATCTTTTACTTTATGTTGAGTCAGTTTACCTACTTCTTTCTGTCCCCGAAGCAAACACTTGTGTCAATTATGTGCAACAACTCTTATATGCTTACTTATTGCACTTGTTATATTTCTTTGTGTTGACAACTATCTATAAGATATACATGTTCAAAGTTGAAAGCCAATGCTGAAACTTATATCTTCCTTTGTGTTGCTTCAATGCTCTTTTACTTAGAGAATATTGCTTTATGAGTTAACTCTTATGCAAATCTTTTTGATGCTTGTTTGAAAGTACTATTCATGAAAAGTTTTTACTTATATGATGTACTTGTTTACTTGTTGTCTATTTGTTAGCAAACTATAGACCATTGCCTTGAGTCATTTCATTCATTACATGAGCCTTACAATATTATTTGATCAAGATTGTGTGAAAGCATGTCACTCCAGAAATTATTCTTGTTATCGTTTTACCTACTCGAGGACGAGTAGAACTAAGCTTGGGGATGCTTGATATGTCTCAAACGTATCTATAATTTCATATGTTCCATGCTTATATTATACCCTTTGCTACATGTTTTATATACAATTTGTGTGGTTTTATGCATTTTCTGGGACTAACCTATTAACAAGATGCGACAGTGCCAGTTCCCTGTTTTCTGCTGTTTTTGGTTTCAGAAAACCACTTAAAGAAATATTCTCGGAATTGGACGAATTTAATACCAAAGTCCATATTTTCACGGGAGGTTCCACAACACCGAAGACCTGACGGAGAGGGGCCACGAGGCCCCCAGATGAGGTGCCGGCGCGGCCCCACTTCTGGTCGCGCCAGCACCTGATGACGGGGCCTCGACCCTCCAGCGCCTTCGCCCTTTCGCCCATATATTGCCCCCGACGCAAAAACCCTAAAAGAATAAGCCTTTTCCCGAGAAGAGTTCCGCTGCGCCGCCGCCATCGAAGACAAGATTCGGGGGACAGAAGTCTCTGTTCCGGCACCCTGCCGGGACGGGGAATTGCCCCCGGAGCCATCTCCATCGACTCCAACACCATCTCCATCGCCGTTGCTGACTCCTACGATGAGGAGTGAGTAGTTCTCCCCCGGGGCTGCGGGCTCTATCGGTAGCTATGTGGTTTATATCTCTCTCCCATGTGATCTTTATGTGATCATGAGCTTTGTAATCTAGTTGAATATGTGATGTTACTCTTTATCTATTATGCGTTCTAGAGGTTACTTTATTATGAACTCCGGGGTTATTCACGGTTGTAAAGGTGACAGTATGTGCACCGTGTGTGATTCCTTTATGACGTTGTGGTGTTAGTTTTCTCTGACTTTGAGGGTGCTCTTGTAGCCCTACACAGTGAATGGTGTTTATCATCCAACAAGAGAGTGTTTGAGAGTAGTATTTATTATTCATCTTTGATGTCATTGTTGAGAATGTCCACTAGTGAAAGTATGATCCCTAGGCCTTGTTTCTAACCATTGAAACACCGTTTACAACCAGTTCTGCTACATGTTTGCTTGCTGCCATTTTTATTTCAGATTGCAATTACTACTTATAATCATCCATATTACTTGTATTTCACTATCTCTTCACCGAACTAGTGCACCTATACATCTGACAAGTGTATTGCGTGTGTTGGGGACATAAGAGACTTCTTGTATCTTAATTGCAGGGTTGCTTGAGAGGGATATGTTTGACCTCTACCTCCCTGAGTTCGATAAACCTTGGGTGATTCACTTAAGGGAAACTTGCTGCTGTTCTACAAACCTCTGCTCTTGGAGGCCCAACACTGTCTACGAGAATAGAAGCATGCGTAGACATCACTTACTTAAAAATTGACCTTTGTGATCTTCATACCTGTTAAAACTTAGCAAATCTAGGACCTTGTATTAAGCAACCTATGAGTTATTTTTGACATGCATCTGAACCAACTTGCTCTATGACATATATACTTTCATACCCTGCCTTAGGAAACCATTGGAGAGCTTTAAACTATTAAACCAACTAGGTTTTAGAGGCATCAGAAAACCGTGACCATTTGGTTCATTTTCTTTGTTTTTCAAACTCTTGCATTTACTTTTCTGTCATGATTGGTTTACCTTGTGTGTAGTCTTGCAACCAGGAGATAGACCATCTCTATGAAGTTTGTGGACAATTTGTTTGAGACGTTTTTGAGCTGTTTTGTGTGTGCCTGATTGTTTGAAAAAGGAAAATAAAACCCAGCCAAACCCTCTCCTCTCTTCCCTCCTACGACCCCCTGGCTTGCTGGAGATGGAGACCAGCTCGCCACCAACCCGACCCCACTTGCCAGCCCCTCACTTACCCCTCTCCACCACTCACCTTCTCTCTTTTTGCAAAACAGGCAATGGAGGCTCACTCTCTCGCCTCTCACTGGCCGAGACACGCCTCACCCCGACCTCACCCTCTTAGCCCCCTCTCCACCGCCCACTCTAGCCAACCGTAGAGCCCGAGACCACTCCCCCAGCCGCCGTGCCCGAAAAACCCTAAAATCGGGCTCGAGATATATCTCGCGTCCGCGGCTTTCTCTGCTCATTTCTATCCATCCAAACGCTCACACACCTCCCACTCCCCCCTCCCCCAGGCCAGAACCCAAGCTCTCGCCGTCGTTCGCGCCCGAGACGGAGAAATCGCCGCCAGTAACCGTCTGAAGGAAAACGGCCGTAGCCACAGTTCCTCTCCATCTTTCTCTGCCATTCTTGGCTCCCCAAGCTCGCCTCGAAGAGATCTAACTCACCGCGCCTCTCGTTTCTCTCCTAGGTGCCCGAGCATGTCGTCCTCGTCCTCGACCTAAGCTCGGAGGAGGAGCCGTAGCGGCACGCATGGAGCTTTCCCGCCGGGGCCGTGCCAAGACGAGGCCTCCCCTGCACCTTCTCCACCATCTCGAACCCCGCACGCGAGCCCTTGAAGCCGAGGTGAGCTGCCCACCGCCACCCTGTTTCTCTCCCGCTCTGGTTCTCTGGCGCAGCGTCGTGTCGGAGAAGACGACTGTCGGACGTCGGATCTTAGATCCACGGTCATGTTTGAACCTCCCTCGATCTGATCTGGGCCACCCGATCCTGATCCAGCGGTGGCGTAACCGTTCGCCTGCGCGCGCTCGCGCTGCGCCGTATGGGCCGGCCCAGATCCGGGACGGCCCGAGCCAGATCCAGCCCATGCACGCCCGTAGACGTTTTTACTTCCGTTTTTTATTCATTTTCTATTTCTGTTAATACATGCGGTTACTTTTAATCATTTGTGACAGATCTGTGCTTGCAAATATATTAGAGTCAATTTTGTTGGCTACCCATGTGTCTTCCTGACCATGCTATGTTGATTTTGTCCAAAAATAATTTATAGTTTGTGCTGTGCTTAAATAGTTGTAAAATGTGTTCATTTCACTAAAACAAGGATATAATGAGCCAGGGTTGTCCAAATTAGGTGAATCAAATTTCTACTGGTGGATAACAGCAATGCCCACCCATAGAAATTGGTCTTGCATGAGGAGTTTCCCCAAATAGAAACTATATTCATTTTAGTTTTGAGTACACTAGCTTTTGTAGAATTTTTAGCTTCTGTTTTGTATACTCTTTTGAAGCAAATCCAATTTTCCTAGGTTCTAGTAGAAATTAGGCATGTTGTGGTAGAAGGGTTTATTTTTCTGATCAATATTTTATTAGTTATGCATTTTCCCCCAAAAACAACCTATTGATAATTAAAAATAACCCTAAGCATTTTCCTGTTTTAGTTTATGAAATTTGTGTGTACATTCCTAACACACTTAGATTCCAGTAGCTTAACTAAAACATGGTAACTTAATTTGAAAACTTGATTAGTGTTGTAATGTATAGCTTGCTTTTATTTGAGCATCATACACTTGATACCCTAGAAATGTCACCTAGAATTTTGATATGCTTTTTATGTGTTATGTTTATATCCAGTAGTTCGATCTGTCTTGTAATGCTTGCTGCTTGTTTGTTTAGTTCAGATTGTTGTCAACACGCATTTTAGGATTTACGGTAGCTTTGTTTTTTTTTCATGTTACGATAGAACCGCAAGCAGAGGAGGAGAAGTACGAGGTAGCTGAGCACAACTACGAGGAAGCGAAAGACCAGGGACAGTACGCTGAGCAAGGCAAGCCACCTCACCACTATAATGAATCCTATTATTTTAAAGCATGTTTTGTTTTCAAGGTAAAATAATGCATGCTTTACTTCTTTTGTGGCATTTTGCCACCCAAAAACTATTTTACAAAATATTGTTTGGCCAAAGTTATCTACTAGATTATAATAGGTGTTATAAACATAAGTATTCACTTTAGGAGCCTTCTTGTTGAAGGCTCTATAAAGAAAATCATAATTTTTCTAGTAATATATTTTTATATTCTCACCTCAAACTCTTAGGATGGGAGCCTGGATTTGATAAAATGTCTTCGAAGGAAAAACCCGAGTTGCTGGGAGCAATCGGCGAGAAAGTGTTTTATAAAACCCAAGTTGCTGGGAGCAATCGGAGATGCTTATGAAAACCCGAGCTGCTGGGAGCAGTCGGAGGTGGAGATGTTTTTGAAAAACAAAGTACTGCCCTAGCAGCCGCCCGAACAATTAACCCGTGCAGCCACATTACCTGATATGGGTAGGGCTTAGCCGGAAGCTTGTCTGTTTCAGTATTGGGGCTCTCATACTTTCTATGGGGGCTGGGCCCTTGAAGCCGGGTTGTCGTCTGGTCGAGGCAATACACATGTGGGAATCGTGCTGGACGATTACGGTGGGTCTCCTGACGTGGCGGTGTGGCGTCCTAAGAGAGACCAGGGGTCTAGTGGAGCAGACGGTGCCGGGGAGAACAAACCTACCGGGAGGCCCCGATACTAGGGCAGACATAGTGGAAAGCTTTGATCTGGTTATCCGGACCCCCGCATACTTTAGTATGACGGGCCGTGGCAGACAGGGAGGAATTGACCGTTTGGTGTGGGTAAAGTGCGCAACCTCTGCAGAGTGTACATCTATTCGAATAGCCGTGTCCGCGGTCAAAGGATGGTTGGAAAGGCCACTGATCTAGGCGTATGGGCAAGTTTTGGTTTTAAAAACAAAATGGTTTCGGTGGAAACAAGGAGGCATCAAGGAGGTACCTGGGAGGTACGGAATTGGGAGAAGATGGTTGGTCTCGGGGAGACAATCAGTCAGATCTCAGGGAAAGAAAAAGGGGTATCCCCATCCTAGTGTTTTTGAAAAGTTTTACAAAAGAGTTTCCAAAGCGTGGAAATAGTACATGCTATTTCTACAAGAGAGATTTCTGTCTCTAAAAAAAAAATCTTCACAAAGATACAGATATGTCGTAATCTCTATGTCGAAAGCATCTTTGCGAAAACTAAAACCTATAGTTGTAAATAGAAGCTATCCCAGTTTACGAAAATACTTTTACTGCATTACCATGAAAACTTAAACCTTGAGGTGGTATTGCGAGTACGTAATTGTACTCATATGGCTGTGTCCCCGGATATTCAAACGTCCAGATTACAACGAGGAGGCCTTGGCCGAAGAGGAGGATTATGGTGCTGACTACGATACCTAGCTGTCACCGGTCAACTGCACTTGTGGGATGGCGTATGTTGATGATGAGGGCCGACACAAGCCACGAACTTCCGTTGTATCTTAGTTAATTCCGTCCTGCGCGACGATGAACTCCAGACTTGGTCATGTGACCACTTTGTGTTGTAAGACTTTTATTCGTATGACTTGAATGATGTAAGACTTTGATACCTTGTTGGTTATGTGATTGCGATGCATTGACCTCTGGGATCGTGATCTATTACATAACATGGACATCTCAGATTTGGGTCTGAGGGGTCCTTACACTGCCCCTGCCCCTTGGAGACTCCCCGTCTCATGCTGCTTCCCTCGCTCGCCTCCTGCTGGAACTTGGAGGAGTACGCGAACGCCCACGACCACGCCCCATGCCGCTTCCCTCGCTCGCCTCAAGAAACCAAGGGGGACGTGGCGGCGGCGGCTCGAGCTGGGAGTGGAGCTGCCATCACCACGAGCCATGGAGAGATAAGGGACTGAGCGAAGGTGTCTAGGAGAGGAAGAGGGGATTTGTGAGCGCAATGGGCAAGGAGATGGCTCCTTTTAAAGCCATCTGCGGTCTGGACGGCGTCGCGGTCTAGACGGCAGTAATGGCGACCGACATTGATTCGGCTCCAGACTGCTCAGCTTGCAGCAGGACAGGACAGAGTAGGCAAGAGAGACGCGAGGACAGCGGAGCAGGTGCGGAGCCGGGCCGGCAGTGTAGGCGGCGAGGCAGCTCTTTGCCGGCCGCGGGGGGGGGGGGGGGGGGGGGCAAGCCATTGAAGGCGCGGCGCAAATTTGGGGACGGCGAGCACAAGCATGGACAGGCAAGTACGGCTGCATGAAAGCACTCCGCCGCCGCTGGCCCCACTTGTAAGTTTAAAATGGGACGGAGTGCATACACTTTGCTGGGCCCACATGTTGGAATAACTGAGTCACCTGTCAAGGAACGGTCAATGCACGGTCAAGACTGCAACAACGCAGCCGAGCGCATGCCCCACTAGTCAGAGTTAATGGTCATGACGGCAAACGTCCGCTATGAGCATTTGCGAGAGTTTCATCTAAGGAAGTGGGGAAAACTGAGCACAAGTTGGGAGCATGGGGAAAATTGAGCACAACTAAGAAATCGAGGGGCACATAATTAAATATCCCAAGAAAATGACATCTGCATCCTTGTTTCCGACAGAGAGGATCTCAGTGGATTGTAGTATGTTGTAACATCCTAAATTTCAAAAAAATTAAAAACTTTGCATTCATGCATCATCCTCATTTAAACATGCCATTTGAATCACCTAGTGTTTAAGTTAAAATGCATTTACTTATTCAAATAAGTTTTATTTCCATTAAATTGTGTTTTGTACTTGTAATACTATCCCACATTTATTAATTTTATTTTTGGACATGAATACTTCAAAAGGGTTCTATTTTTAATAAGCTTTTCAAAACATATTTTTATGAATTTTTCTGAAAAGAATTGGTAGAGTTTAAAAATCCATTTATGATTTAAAAGTTTTAAACAGGACATAGAAAAGGAATTTTTAAACAAAAAAAAATGCCTCCCGAGCAACTGGGCTGCAGCCCAACTCTTATCTTTCCCTCACGCAGTACGAGCTAGCCTACCAGCAGCCCACCTACGCGCCCCCCCTCTCTCTCTGGCAGGTAGGCCCCGCCTGTCAACGCCGGCACCTTCTTACTCCTCGCGTAAATCTCACGCCCGAAAAATGGCTGGAGACCGCCGGCAAACCCCTAATAAATATGGCGATTAAAGCCGCGATTCTTGCCCCGTTTACCATCTACAAATACGCACGCCCTGCTCCGCACTTTCCCCCCACAAACCCTAGCCCAAGAGCCACAGGGCTGCCCATATTTGTCCTCAGAGCTCCGCCTCGGCCGCCGGCGAGGAGCTCGTTTTCCGGTCAACCTCGGCGACCCCAAGCCAACCCCTGCCCTCCTTTCGCTTTATTTTTCCATTGCTCTTAATGATGACACGGTCCCGTGATTTTTTGTGGCCAGACCGAGCTTCTCTCCATCGACCAAAGCTAGCCGCCGCCGGCATCAACTCCGGCGAGGAATTGGAGGCGCACCGGAGCACTCCGTAGACCAACGCCTCACCACCGACGTCGCCTCGTCGCCCCCAATCCATCGGTATACCTCTCTTCTCTCCCGGTCTTGTAGAACGTTAGCGCACGCGACGCGGGCCATAGCGCCGCCTCCTACTGGTGAAATCACTGCGAGCCGTCCGATCCTCCATCCACAGTTTAGATTAGATCCTTTAAATTGACGGGGTACGTTCAGATCAGGACCATCAGATCCAAATCCAACGACCCAGATCAATCACTTATCCACGTCAGCGCCTACGTGGCTGCTCCGTCAGCGCCACGTCAGATCCACGTGGCTAGAGAATTTCTGCGAATTTTCTTATTTAGATCTATTTGGCAGTTTTGCAGAAAACACCCTGCAACTTGGTTTTATCACTACTTTTTATCTGTTTAGACAAATTTAAATAATTTTATATATTTGAGATCCTTAGGACCAGTAAAATCTTTTCGCATTATTAGTTTTTTGTTTTTGTCACTTTAAATTTTTTCAAATTATCAAATGAGTAGTTTGAGTAATTTTGACATAACTTTAGATAGAAAATTTATTTTTTAGTGAATCCAATTGCTAAAAATTTGTTTAAATGCCCCCTGTCCATTATCAATGTTTATAATATTTATTTGTAAAATTTTAATTACAGAAAACTTTAATCTTAGAATTACCTCTTTTATTATATCTTGTGATAATAGAAATTAATTAAATTGCATTTATAGCATCATGCATATTTTATAAAATCACTAAAGTTAGTGTGATGCTTATATTGTTAAAAAAAATTGCATTTCATGCATAGCATATTTTATTATGTTGTTATTTTTGTTTGTGTGTTTATTTGTGCCTTGTTTGATGTGTTAGACATTTCGGAGGGAAACGAGGACTTTTGCAACTGCCACTACTGCTCTCCCTGCTGCCAAGGCAAGTGGCACACTCATGAAAATTCCTAAGTATTTTTATATGCATGAGTAGAATTATTTTCCTAAGCATGTGTAGGACTTAGTAGAAATGCTATGCTAGACCTGTTTAGAAATTCCTTACTCCTGTGTCTAGGTGCCTATATAATACTTAGTAGAATTATCGATGCTATGCAAAAGTTGGTTTTATGTAAATTTAAATTCTACTAAGTTAAGAATGAGACACCTGGGTGGAAAGTGGTTTAGTATGGTTTATGTTGAGTGGATTCCCAGGGGCGTACCTGTGGAATTACACTTGTGCACGGCCACCCAGGAACAAAGGGATCTGAAGAACTCCGAGAAAAGATTGCTTCTCGTGCAGCCATTGTCAATATGGCCTCTGGCTTGATCAACTAAGCTGCGTGGACTCGCCCCGGCCTGACAGGTGGTGGTAGAGGTTTGTAGGTGGAGCGCGTCAGACCAGTATGGGGAGGGAAAATGCTTCTGAAAGATCTTGTCTCATTCTTCTCTTTTTCCTTACCACTTCAAGAGGGTAGAGGATAGTTTGGGCTTAATGGGTCAATGGTGAACGTGCACAACCTCTGCAGAGTGTCAAATCTAAGTACTTAGCCGTGTCCACGGTACGGACAATTTTGAGCAGCTGATCATGGACGTCAACGGAGGATCCCACCATTCCAACTTCTAAGTTAAAACTTGATGGGTGAACAAGGGTAGACTGAGACTATGGCTTTCATACCATAATTGTCTCAACTAGGTAAAGTTGTTTCAAAGTGTTAGGGAAAAATTTGCTTTCCGCAAAACAGCCTTGAGCTCCACCAGCCTAAAATATGCATATAGGTTATTAGAGTTTTCCTCTAAGTGTCCACCATACTGTCACTTGCCAGTTCCATTTTTAACTGGTTCTGACACACGTTGCTGCAATATTTTACATGTTGCAGGCTGTTCAGACGACGAGTGAAGTTTTCGCTAAGGGTTTCGAGTCTTCAACCAACATGTTCGCCTGTGGCACATGATGATGATGGGACTCCATGAAGAATAAATTTTCCGTTGTTTACTCTTTCCAAGCTAGCTTTATGCTATGCAAGTTGTAGTGAAAATGGCAAGTCTGGATCAGCGATGTAATAAATTTGATACTTTGTTGTGATATTGCATCGTAAACTGTGTGTGCAAACGAATCGATCCAGGGATTTGCACTATACACAGGGACTTGCCATTTTCTAAGTGCAGGTCCTTTACAGATGGTATCAGAGCACTGTGTTGCCTGTAGGTTCGAAACCCTAAGTCTGGATAGAAATAGGATGGCCAATTTTTTTTAATTTTCCTAAGTCTTAAGTATACTAAATTTTGTCTTTCCTTTTGTTTACCTCGTAACATCTTGACTTGTGCAATTTTTCTCACACCCTTTTTTTTCTAACTTAAGGATGACGAGATTCAACTACACCACTGCCAAGGACCTCCAGGACACCCGTTTTGGCTGCTACCTCCTCGACATGGTCGAGAAGTTAGAGTTGCCGCTACCTCAGATCAAGGGCTTCATCCTGAAGAAGTTTAGCAAGGAGGGCTCTTGGGGAATAAAAGAGACTCAACCAGGACGTGGTGAAGAGCCCCAGATAGAGATCAAGCTTGTTAGTGACTGCAAGGATAAAGGACTCAATCTAGTCATGCAAGACTTGATTGGACGACACTACGGACGCTACATCACAGATTTGAAGGGCCACTACTCCATATTCTTTGGACGAAGAAACGAGGATGGGGAACCTTATCTTTTTTAGGCTGAGGATAGAGGAAAGGCTAAACCCCTTAGCCTATATTTCCAGGACATGGAGATCCTCGTCAAAGAGCTGTATGAGGATAGACGCACTGAACTCCTGAAGAACGATGAGCTGTGTGCCTTACTCAAGGAGAATGAGGGGAAGGTGAAGGCTCAAGAGGAGGAGACCAAGGCCCAAGAAGAGAGGTTTGCTGCACAAGAGAAAAGGTTCAAGAGTCAAGAGAAAAGAGTTCAAGAAAAGAACAAGACTATCAGAGAGCTGAAGGTGGAACTCGAGAGCAATGAAGTCGAGTTTGAGGCTGATAGCGACTTGATCAAACGACTTCGTGCCGAGAAAAGGGAGCTGCAGGAGAAGAACTCCGCCCTAGAGATAGAGGTGAAGGAGCTCAAGGAAGTGCTCGACAATGAAGGCATTGAGATTCAGGAAGTTGAAGAAGACGAAGATACCATGGTTGAGTAGTTAGTTAGTGAGACCACAATTTACCTTTTGCCTCATCGCTATCTTCATTTTTCGTATTGACCTACCAACATGTGGTATGGCTGTACCGTCTCTTGTATTTTTCCAGAACCTCGTGTGTTTGCTTTCGAAACATTTAGTTCGTTTTTATCCAAAAAGAGTTTGTTTCTTGTTTATTTGTTGTTATTGTGTTGCTTGTTTGTATGGGTAGAATAATTTCTTAGTTCTTTCTATCTATACTCATCTATGCTAAAACCACAGATGCCTCCCCGCCGTGCTCCCGAGAACAACAACAACAACAACAACAACAACAACAACAACAACAACGATGCCATGTTTCAGCAAATGATTGCAGCGCAAACCCAGCTGATGACTATGATGGCTCAGTTCCTGACCCATCAAAATGGACCGCCACCACCACCTCCCCAAATGGACAGGTTTGCCAGATTTCTGAGACTTCGGCCTAACAAGTTCTCCAATGCAACTGAGCCAATTGTGGCAGATGACTGGCTGTGCTCAGTAGACAGAGATCTGGTGACTTGTGAATGCACCGACGCTGAGAAGGTGAGGTTTACTACTGATGCATGTAAAATGCATACATGAACTTTGCATTGTATTACTCATATTTCATCCATATTTGCATCATATAATGGTTATATCAATGTTTTATAATGATTTTGGGAATATTTCACACTTTTCCTATTTATTTGGAATTAACCTTGTGCTGTCAGAAAAACCCTTTTTCTATATTTTGATGTTTCAGGGACCCAAATGACGTCCAAATGACCTAATATTCCACGAGGATCATTTTTTGGAAGGAACAAGGCTTAGGAGCGTAGGAAGAGCAGAAAAGGAAGTCTGTCGGCCCAGTGGATTCTAGGGTGTGCAGAGCCCACTCTCCACGCCCCTCACACGCGTCGATGCCGACGAAACAACTAAGGACCAAGCGGAACGCTTGGGGAGACCCCCGAGGGGAAGGCTCTCTCGAGGGGATTTGAGGGGGCGGCGAAGGGCCTGAAGGGGCTCCCCCTGAGGCCGCCCCCCGGCAAGGCTGTTTCCCCCTTGGAGAGAAGTCAACGCAACTCCCTCCGCAAGGCCTCCAGGGCCCTGTGGAGATACTTCTCTACGAAGGAACCACTGCAGAGCGCACATGGCCTCTGCAGCAGCCGCAGAGTGACGGGCGCGTCTGCGCGCGATGACGACGGCGCCACAGTTGCCGTTCTGGTGATAAAAGGAGTCAACAAAGCGCTCTGCCCCCTGCGCCGCCACCAAGGCTTTCCTCTTTGGTGATAAAGCAGGTGGCCGGCGCAACGCTCCAACGGCGACGTCACCGTGGGCACCCCCGCGGTCTCTGCAGTACCAGCTGGCCGCTCTGAAAAGACGGCGGCAGCCCTGCCACGAAGGCAGGCTTTACGACCATGGACCAAGTCCATGGACAACCGAGCTGCGGTGCACCCCGCTCCTCCACTTCGTCGCCATGTGGGAACCCTTCCACTGCGCAGGGCGCAGGGATGAGGCCCGGGGCGCCTATATAAGGAGCAGGAGCACCACCGTAGAAGGGGGATCGATCAATCACTCATCCATAGACACCCCACAGTAGCTTAGCCTAGCCAAGCTTAGCGAGCTCGAGGAGGAAGAAGAGCTCATCCTTCCCCCTCCAAGCTCCGCATAGCCGCTCGAGAGCCCTCGGCAAGCTCGTTGTACTCACCCTCTACTGAGCAATACAGACAAGCAGGAGTAGCGGTTTTACCTCACCCTGAGGGCCGTGAACCTGGGTACGGGCCGGAGTCCATCTCTGTCGTGCTGTTCCTCCGCAGGCTCGACGAGCACCGTCGCCGAGCCGGCCGTAGGTTGTTGACCAACGTGTTCAGTCCCCTTCACGAACTTCTCCCCCGAGAGTGGTTATCCCTGTTCCGTGGGAATCACATCTCGACATTTGGCGCGCCAGGTAGGGGACTGAGGCGCGTCTTCAACCTCCAGCCGGCTTTCCGCCATGACGGACACCCGCGCAACGCGCGCCAACAGGCGCGCAGCTGACAGGGCTCACACCGAGCCCGGCACAGCTCCCACCCGTGGCCGCCGCGGCCGCCCTCGCGCTGCCGAGCGCGCCAACACCGGCCCGCATGTGGAGGAGCCTGAGAGCGAAGAGTACAACGACAGCGGCCACCGCGCCGACGGGGACGGCCCTCCGGAGCGCAATGACGATGCCGAGTCTTCGCATCCGTCGCGGCGCCAAGGCGCGTCATCTCAGGGACGCCCAGAGCCCACGCCGCACACCGCGCTCCTCATGGCCCAGGAGCTTCTACGGTACCGGCCTAGTGCTGAGGCCCACGACCAGTGGTTGGACCGCCTCCACCACCTCGTCGACGTCGCCACCCCGCGCCCCGCCCCGTCGCGCTACATGGTCCAGCACTCCGGCCGCGCGGGAACGGCTGCACCAGATGCACCTCCGCCGCCGCCGGGACCGCCTCCGGCCGCAGCGCAGAGGGCTCCCTCTCATGCTTCCTCGCCGCATGACTGCCAGATCATGCTGCGCACTGCGCCCGACGCGCGTGTGGGCATGGAGCGCCGCCGGGACCTCCAGAATCGCCTCGTCGAGGAGCTCGGCCAGGCAGGGCAGCAGAACCACAGAGCTCTCCAAGGAGGAATCGCCACTTACGCCTCTGGCTGCCTGGCCTTCACCCGCGCTCTGCGTCGCGTGGTCTGGCCGCAGAAGTTCAGGCCAGCCCTCCCCAAGGGCTTCGACGGGTCGACCAACCCTCTCGAGTTCCTGCAGCTCTACACCACCTCCATCCAGGCCGCAGGGGGAGACGACAAGGTCATGGCAAACTGGTTCTCCCACGCGCTCAGGGACTCCGCGCTGTCTTGGCTCCTCAACCTGCCCGAGGACTCCATTGACTCCTGGGAGGAGCTCTGCAAGCAGTTCGTCGCCAACTTCAAGGGCACGTACGAGCGCGCACTCACCCACAACGACCTGCGCGCTGTGGTGCAGAAGAAGGATGAGACCCTCCGCAAGTACATCCAGCGCTTCAGCCAAGTGCGCAACAAGATCCCGAACATCCCTGACACGCAGGTCATCGCCGCCTTCAGAGAAGGCGTCACGAACCGCAGGATGCTCGAGAAGCTGGGCATTCACGACAAGCTCACCTCTGTAGTGAAGCTGCTTGGCCTCGCGGACAAATGCGCCAAGGCCGAAGAGGGACTCCTCTTCGTCAAGATGAGCCAGCGAGGGGACGACCAGGCTGAAGGCTCCAAGAGCCACAAGAAGCGTGAGGAGACCAAGCGCAAGACCACTGCCGTCCTAGCGGCAAAGCCAGCCGCCAAGAACGCCCGCAGAAGCTCCCCCGAGCCTGGCGACAAGGAGGCGGACCACCGTCCGTTCTGCGTCTACCACAACAGGCGCGGGCACGCCACAGACGACTGCTTCGACCTCAAGAGGCTGAGCAGGGACCGCGAGCGAGGAGAAGGCAGCGGAAGCCGCGGCAGAGGTCGCGGCTACCGCAGGGACGGCAGGGGCAGGCGCGATGGTGGCTACCAGAAGCCATCGGGCACTCAAGCCAACGCCGCCGAGAAGAACAACAACCTCCCTGACGAGGAGGATGGGGGCTACCAGGCCCCGAGAGGGGCTATGGCCTGCATCCTCGGCGGGGCTCAGGCGCCCAAGTCAAACAACCAGTTCAAGCAGTTCGCCCGCGAGCTCAACGCCGTGCTCCCGAGCACCGAGACCTCCAGGCCCCTCAAGTGGTCCCAGTACACCATCGCTTTCGACGCCAAGGACCACCCCAAGTCGACCAAGACTGTTGGGACCCTCCCCCTGGTCTGCTCCCCCACCATCAACAACATCACCGTCTCCAAGACGCTCATTGATGGCGGAGCTGGCCTGAACGTCATCTCTGTCGAGACCTTCGAGACGCTTCAAGTGCCCTACGAGTGGCTTATGCCCTCCAGGCCGTTCACCGGGGTCACCAGTGGTTCCATCGAACCCCTGGGCCAGGTCCGGCTCGCCGTCACCTTCGGCACGCAGAAGAACTATCGCACAGAGCTGATCGACTTCGACGTCGCCTACATCGGCCTGCCGTACAATGCCATCCTCGGCTACCCCGCTCTCGCGAAATTCATGGCCGTCACGCACCATGCCTACAACATGGTCAAGATCCCCGGCAGCGCTGGCACCATCGCCATCCATGGTAATATCCTGGACGCCACGCGCGCTGTCGAGAGCGCCTACAAGGCAGCTGCCATGGCATTCCCGGCCGACGAGGACATGGAGCCTCTCGAGAGGCCCAAGAAGAAGAAACAAGTGTTCTCTCAGGAGCAAGCTGCCACGAAGAAGGTGCCACTGGGTACCAGTGGCTCGGGGGCCGAAGGCTCGGGGGCTAGCGTCACCATAGGCGCTGCCCTGCCTCCTAAATAGGAAAGCGCGCTCGTCGCCTTCCTTCAGGCAAACTCTGACATGTTCGCATGGACTCCGTCAGATATGTCTGGTGTACCAAGGGAGGTGATCGAGCACCACTTAGCCGTGTGTCCAGACGCACGCCCCGTCAAGCAAAAAGCACGCAAGCAAGCCCCCGAGAAGCAAGCTTTCATCGTCAAGGAAGTAGAGAAGCTAAAGGCGGCGAAAGTCGTCCGCGAAGTCGCGCACCCCACTTGGCTCTCCAACGGCGTGGTTGTCCCTAAACCCGCTGGAGGAGGCCGACTCTGCATCGACTACACCGATGTCAACAAGGCCTGCCCCAAGGACCCATACCCCATGCCGAGGATAGACCAGATCGTGGACTCCACCGCTGGCTGCGAACTCCTCTGTTTTCTGGACGCCTTCTCTGGCTATCACCAGATCAAAATGGCTAAAGAGGACGAGGAGAAGACAGCGTTCCTCACCCCTTGTGGTGTGTACTGCTACACTTGCATGCCCTTCGGCCTGAAGAACGCTGGCGCCACTTTCCAGAGGCTCATGAGGATAGCCTTGGGGGCACAGATGGGTAGGAACGCCGAGGCCTATGTCGATGACATCGTGGTCAAGTCTCGAGAGGGAGACACCCTCTTGAAGGATCTCGAGGAAACCTTCGCCAGCCTGCGCAAGGTGAACATCAAGCTGAACCCCGCCAAGTGCGTCTTCGGGGTTCCTTCAGGCAAGCTCCTCGGATTCCTGGTGTCCCACCGTGGCATAGAAGCAAACCCTGACAAGATCAAGGCCATAGAAGGAATGCAACCTCCTCGCCGGCTCAAGGAGATGCAGCGCTTAGCAGGCTGCATGGCCAGCCTGGGCCGATTCATCTCCAAGTTCGGCGAGAGAGCCCTGCCATTTTTCAAGATCATGAAGAGATCCGGCACGTTCAAGTGGACTCCTGAGGCGGACAAGGCCTTTGAGGACTTAAAGAAGTATTTGGCCAGCCCACCAGTCTTGGTGGCCCCCAGGACAGGCGAACATCTGAAGCTGTATCTTTCAGCCACTCCTCAGACCGCAAGCGCCGTCCTGGTGGCCGAGAGGGAAGAGCCTGTCCTCCCCAAGAAGAGCACTGCCACTCCAAGCCCAAGGCCCCCCGATAAGGATCTCGTCGAAGGAGCAGCCTCCACAGACCCACTGCCAGGCCCACAGCCTCAAGTCGAGCCTGCTCCCAGCACCCCTGTCGAGACCCCCCTGCAGGCGGATCTCGACAAGGGCCCTGAGGAGCCTACGCAGGGGGCTGACGCTGCAGCCCCACCGACAACCCTTGTCGAGCACCCCGTCTACTTCGTCAGCACGGTGCTGCGGGATGCTCGGGAGCGGTACCCGATGCAGCAGAAGCTTCTCGTCGCTCTCCTCATCGCCTCCAGGAAGCTGAGACATTACTTCCAGGGCCACCCCATCACGGTGGTCACTGCTTTCCCCCTGGAGCAGATCCTGTGCAACCCCAACGCCACAGATCGTGTCGCGGGATGGAACATAGAGCTGCAGCCATTCAACTTACGCTTCGACACCACAAGAGTCATCAAGGGACGAACGCTGGCTGATTTCGTCGCCGAATGGACCGACCCAAGCCCTGAAGAGCCTCGGGGGGAAGAGGCTGAGCCCGCTGAAGACACAATGCCCAGCCACTGGACCATGCACTTCAACGGAGCCTTTGCCTGCCGCAATGGCGGGGCAGGCGTCGTCCTGACTTCGCCCAGAGGCGACAAGCTCTACTACGCTGTCCAGTTATGCTTCACGATTGACAAAATCTCCAACAACATCGCTGAATACGAGGGCCTCCTTGCCGGCTTAAGGGCCGCCATCGCTCTAGGCGTCAAGCACCTACTCGTCAAGGGCGACTCCCA
Organism: Poa annua; assembly: GCA_026929855.1. Lineage (NCBI taxonomy): Eukaryota > Viridiplantae > Streptophyta > Magnoliopsida > Poales > Poaceae > Poa > Poa annua. Next base: position 64,429,249 of record CM049434.1, read on the forward strand.
GCTGCTCGTCAACTTCTCCAACAAGAGCTACACGCCTAAAGACGACCACATGGCAGCATACCTTGAAGAGGTCCGCAAGCTCGAGAAGCACTTCAGGGGCATGGAACTCATGCATATCCCAAGGAAAGAGAACCAGGAGGCCGATGATATCGCCAAGCGAGCCTCGCGAAGGCAACCCCAGCAGGCCGACGTCTTTGAGGAAAGGCTCGTCAAGGCATCTATCAAGCAGCCTCAAGAGGCCACAGCCGCAAGCACAGATGAAGCGCTCCCACCACCTCCTGAGTCTGGGGCCCCCGATTGCGGCCCCAGCACAGGGGAGCGTCTGTTGCTGACGGCAGCCCACCAAGCCACAGGCTGGATTGACGAGCTCAAGGACTACTTGGTGAAGGGGATCCTCCCTGAAGAAGATGCAGAAGCAGAGCGAATCGCCGACAGGCGAAATCCTACTGCATCCTCGAGGGAAGCCTCTACCGCAAGCGCCCGAATGGCATCACGCTCAAGTGCGTCCCTCCCGAGGAAGGCCGATCGCTGATCAAGGACATCCACAGCGGGGAGTGCGGCCACCACTCGTGTGCGCGCACCCTCGCAGGCAAGGTCTTGAGGAGCGGTTTCTATTGGCCTCAAGAGCTTCAAGATGCGGTCGCCATCGTACAAACCTGCGACGCCTGCCAGTTCCACGCCAAGCAAATTCATCAGCCAGCGCTGGGGCTCCAAACCATCCCGCTCTCCTGGCCGTTCGCGGTCTGGGGGCTGGACATCTTGGGCCCCTTCCCAAAGTCGCAGGGGGGCTATCGCTTCCTCTTCGTGGCCATCGACAAGTTCACCAAGTGGCCCGAGGTTGAACCAGTGCGCACCATTCCGGCCGGTGCCGCGGTGAAGTTCATCAGGAGCCTGGTCTGCCGCTTCCGTGTGCCTAACCGCATCATCATCGATAATGGCTCGCAATTCACCAGTGGCATCTTCCAAGCCTACTGCGACAAGCTTGGTGTCAAGATCTGCTTCGCCTCGGTGGCTCACCCACGCAGCAACGGTCAAGCCGAGCGAGCGAACGCAGAGGTCCTCAAGGGCCTCAAGACCAGAAGCTTCAACATCCTCAAGGGCCACGACAAGGGCTGGATCGATGAGCTCCCTTCCGTACTCTGGTCCATGCGCACAACTTCCTCAAGGCCTACAGGCGAAACGCCGTTTGCCCTGGTCTACGGAGCTGAAGCAGTCCTCCCTGCAGAAATCAGGCATGGATCACCACGGGTCCTTGCCTTCAACGAGGACATCCAAGAGGACCTCCACAACGACGACCTACTTTTCCTCGAGGGACTGCGCCGCCACGCCGACCACAGGGCGGCGAAGTACCAGCAAGATCTGCGACGCTACCACAGCCGCCATGTGCGCTCACGCACCCTCGAGGCGGGTGACCTCGTCCTCAGGCGAATCCTCTCCAGGGAAGGCCTCCACAAGCTGTCGCCGATGTGGGAAGGCCCCTACAGGGTCTCCCACATCGCCAGGCCTGGCGCAGTACGCCTCGAGACCGAAGACGGCATCCCCGTCAAGAACCCGTGGAACATCACGCATCTGCGCAAGTTCTACCCGTGATCATAGTCACGCCAGGCATTTTTTGTCTCTAGAGGAAAGCTCACGGCTTCACCTCCAAGCTTCTCAAAGCTTCTCCCGAGGCTCAGCCCTCCGAGCTCTCCTGCAAATGAGCCCCCGCAGGCCGTAGTGAACCTCTGCCACTAATGGGTGGTCCCCATGCCTCGACATGGAAGGAACGTTAGCTTGGCAAACCCAAGTGTAATGAACCGATTTTCGTTCCAAGTGAACTTTGCGCTCAGGCGCCATTTTCGTTCCAAGTGAACTTTGCGCTCAGGCGCCATTTTCCTTCCAAGTGAACTTTGCGCTACGGCGCCATGTCGTTCCCAAGTGAACTTTGCGCTGAGGCGCCGCTATGTAATATTTCTATGGCAAGTTTTACTTTCATCCTTTACTTTCAAATGTGCGCTTATATTTTTCCTATGCGCACCTCGCGAGCGGGGGCTGAGTACGGTGCCTGTGCCCAAGAGCACCCCAGCAGCACTGCAAAATCCAAGGCATCCTGAGCTCTGGCTAAAGGGCATGCTCCCGGATACACGCCACCTCCCCAAAGGACCTTGGTACTCTCTCTCCTCGCGAGGCACCCATGAGGAAACCTATAAGCGCGCATAAGTCCTTACTACTATGCTCTAGCGTTTTGGTTCGCCTCTCTAACGTCCACAGGGAACGAGAGCCTCTCCAGGCCTGTGGAGGAAAAACTCGGCCCCTGAAGGGAAGGACATCGCCAGAGGAATCCCACGCAGGGCGAAAAGCCTCGCGAAGTTAAGTTCCCTGTTCACATCAAGAGAACCCTTGCATCTCTCTCACGGGCACTCTACGTCCCTCGAGTGGTCCTTTCCCTCACTCTCCATGGGTTGCTTGCGCATCAAAGGGGGGCCCTCAACATCGCGACTCGAGGGTTCTTACCTCTCTAAGCCTTAAACTCCCCCCGGCCTTGCCGAGTCATTGCTCGAGCAAACCGCAGCGGCGGAGTCATAGCGCGAAGAGAAGGGTTCGGCGACGCAGAGCGAAAAAGACATGGAGTTGAAGCAAAGGCTCCTCGAGGGGAGCACACACAGACTTAGCGGCACATGCTTAAAATAAGAAGTATATTACAGACTGAACAACAAAAGTCTTCAAGATAAACATCCCTACAGCGCTACAAGCGCACTACATTGCAGGAGAGGATCTCAGGAGGAAGTTAGGCAGCGGCCTCGTCGTCGTCCTGGCCGGATCCTTCCTCTTCAAGCTCGCTCCCCTCGTCGTCGTCCTCGTCCTCCGCTGCGGCCCGCTTAAAGCGGTTGCAGAAGTCGTCCACTTGATCGCGGACGGAGTTGGAGGACTTCCACCTTGCCTCCCCCTCAAGGGGTTCGGTCACCGTGGCGAGGTCGAACCCGGGCTGGAGGTGCACGAGGTTGGAGAAGATGCGGTCCACCGCCACCGCCTGGAGCTGGCGGCACTCCTCCTCGACCACGTCGCGGAGCTCTGCGGCGGGGCCCTCGAGCGCCGTGAAGAGCTGCTCGAAGTACAGGAGGTAGGTGGCGGCGTCGGAGTGGCCTTGAGCCAGGACAGACGGCGCTTCTGCTCCCAACTTCGCAGCGAGCTCACGGCCCCGGCCCGCCAGGGCCAGGAACATGTGCTCCCGCTGCTGCGATAGCACCTGCGCCGCCTTGGCGCTCTCAGCGGCCTCCACCGCCTTCTCCACGGCAGGGCCCACCTGCTGGTTCATCTCCTCCATGTCGGCCATGAGGGAGGCGAGGTCCTGTTCCGTGCGCTTGCGGGCCTCCTCAGCGGCGCGGCGGCGATCCGCTTCGCGCTTCACCTTGGAGACGAGGGAAGCGTTCAGGTTCTCGAGCTGGTGGATCGGGGCTCCGCTCTCTCCAAGCTTCTTCTTGAAGCGGCTCTCCTGCTTGGTGAACTTCTCGCTGTAGTCGCGAGAGACGGCGGTGCGGTACGCTTTCTCCCGCTCCTCGAGCATCTTTGCCGCCTCCTCCTTCCGCTGGGCGAACTGAGCGTTGAAGCGTTCCACGCCCTTCTTGTGGGTGGACACTTCAAGCTCGTGCTTGTTGAGCGCGGCAGCCAGGCTCTCTTCACGGGCCTAGAGGGCAGCGCGCTGCCCCGACAGCTCCTGCTCCCGCAATGCCAGCTGCTCGTCGCGGCGGCGCACGTCCTCCTCGCGCTCGCCCACACTCTGGCCCCTGGCGTCCAAGCTCGCGCGGACCCCCTCCAGGGCGGACCGCACAGTCTCGGAGTTAGCCAGGATCTTCTTCTCGAGCTCGACGAGCTCGCTGCGCTTGGCCGCCAAGGAGTGCTCCACGGCCTCCCGCTCGGCCCTGGCCGCGGCCAGGTCTTCTGCCGCTGCCCGGCGCTCGGCCTTCAAGGGCTGCAGGAGCTCCTCGGCGTCCCGCGCAGCGCCCTCGCGGACCTCCTCGGCGAAGCGCACCGCCTCCTCACGATCCGCCTGCAGAGCCTGGTCGCTCTGCCTGCGGGCCTCCACCGCCGCGTGAAGAGCGGCCCAGGCCCCCGCAAGCTCGTCCCGCTGCTGGGCGAGCTTCCCGTCCTCGAGAGCGAGGTGGGCCTCCAGGCCCTCCAGTGACTCTCTCACCAGGCGGAAGGCGACATCACGTCGCCCCCTACTCCAGTCCCAGCCGCTGAGAGATAGGGCCTGGGATGCCTTGCGTGGCGCGGAGGGCCCAGCGCCGGTGTCGAGCTTGGAGGAGGAAGCCTCCGCGTAGGCCTGGGGGCTTGGAGGCAAATCCTCCGCCTCGGCGCCTGTGCCCTGCGCCTCGATGCCGCCTCGCTCAGGCGGCACCTCCCCAGTTGCTTCTGGGGCAGAGGAGGTCTCCCCGTCGCCGTTGCCTCCTCCATCCTAGCGGATGGCGGGGACGGCGGAATATCCTCCCTGCTGGCCTCAGGCGCGCTCGGGGCCGTCGCAGCGCCAGCCGCTGCTTCAGGTTGCGCCGGAGGGGTTGCCGCGCGGGGCGGAGTGGGTGCCCTCTCCAGCTGCTCCTCCATGTGCTCCTCCTCCGGAGGTGGCTCAGGCGCCTCCGCCTGTCCACCTGAGGGCCTGCAGAAGCCTCCTCCTCAGGCCTCGCGGCCTCTTCTGCCGCGGCCTCGCCCGCTTCGGCCTCGGGCGCGGCCTCGGGAGCGGCCTTCTTCACATCCGCAGCCTTGCGGAGCCTGCGGCGCTTCGCGGGCGCTGGGTCGCTGGCGTGAGACGAGGAGACCGGTCAAGGGAGGAAACAGGCAGAAAACCGAAGGAAAACGACAGAACCCAAGAGCACTTACTTGGACTTTTTCGCGCGGGTGTCGACCCACGCCATACCAGACGCGCGCCATGAGGGCGCGGTCCGGACTCCTGACCCTTCAGGAGCCGCCTCAGCCTTCCTCTTGAGGGAAGCGCTTGGGGGCTCCCCGGCAGGCCTATCATGGGCCGCCTTAGTCCGAGGCTCTCGGCGCCCAGCCACGGCCTCCTCGCCGTCGCTGGACGAAAGCTCGTAGACCTCCGCTGTGGGCGGTGCGGCTTGAGACGGGCTCGCCCCGCCTGCGGAGGGCACCGCCTCCGCCTCCGCGTCACCTTGCTCCGCGTCGCCGTGCTCCGCCTCTGACGCGTACGGAGACTCGGCAGCGTCCCCGTCCTTCGCCACGGGAATTGGCCCCTCCTCCTCTTCCTCCTCCCCCGCCAGGCCCAGCGCGGTGAATGTGGGCATCTGCGCCAGGGTGGCCTGGCGCTGGTCCGGAACCTGGTACAGAGGCCTTATCGCCACAGGGACCGCCGCGGGCACGTCGGGGTTGACGAAGAGGCCGCCCATGATGGTGGCGACGACGGCGGGGCGGTGATCGCAGGGGTGGAGCCGCATCGGGTCCGTGAGCCCTGAGTACGCCCACATCGGCTTCTTGTGCGCCTGAAGGGGGGCGATGCGGCGCCTCACAAACTCCTCCGCCACCATTTGGCTGGTGAGGCCGTGCTCCCGGAGCATCCTCAAATGGCCCACGAGACCCGCTACCTGAGGGCCCTCGAGAGCCCGCTTGCCCCAGTGGGTGTTCTTCACGGGCGGCGCTTCTTGGACGTCGAGGAGGGAGCTCTGCGACGGGACGCCGATGAGGAACCACTTCTGCCTGAAGTCGTCCACTTTCTTCGACACCGCCGTCACGGGCCTCTCGCCGCTCCAGGACATGGGGATGTAGATATCCCCCATGCCGTCCGCGATGCGAAAGGACACGCAGCCCGTCCGCTCGGACTTCGCGGTGTTCCGGAGCGCGTAGAAGCTCGTGAAGAGGGCCACCGATGGCCTCACCTCCAAATAAGCCTCACACAGGAAGGCGAAGATGGAGAGGATGAGAACGGAGTTGGGGTGAAGGTGTAGGAGGTGGATCTGATAGAACTCCAGGACGGCCTCGAAGAATGGCGAGTACGGAGGCACCAGCCCTGCAAAGAGGGTCTAGAGGAAGATGGGGTAAAAACCCGCCGGAAGACGGCCGAACCTCGCGGCCCGGATGGCGGTGGCGCCGTGCTCGTTGTTCTTCCCGGCAACCAGATGCTGGATCTTGTCCAGCGCCGCCGCATCGACGCGCGTCCCAATCAGGGCGGAGCCGAGCGTCTCACCCTCCTGCGCATCCTGGCGGGCTGAGGTCATCGCCGCCTTGCCTTTGGATCCCCCCATTGGCGGAGCGAGGCGGAGGCGCGGGAGAGCGAAGGAAAGGGGAATGCTCGCCGGGGAGGAACGGAGTTCGCCGGAGACGAAGAGCTAAGAGGCCGAGAGCTGGAAGAATGGAGGCGCAGAATGGGAAGCAATGACTGCGATTCAGACCGGCGCGCAGCTTTATACCGCCGTCGGGCAGTTACCAAGGAACGCGGTCGTGGTGATCGTGGTGGGACCCCCCACTATGCACGTTTCTACCGGAGAAACCGAGTCGCCGCAAGTTTATCTCCAAGCGACGCGTGTCACGGGCAGGCCGGGCGTTTTGGACCCGCGACGCTTCGTCTGGGCCCGATGGGTCTTGCCGTGCCCGTCGTGGGCCCGGGGGCTACTGTCGGCCCAGTGGATTCTAGGGTGTGCAGAGCCCACTCTCCACGCCCCTCACACGCGTCGATGCCGACGAAACAACTAAGGACCAAGCGGAACGCTTGGGGAGACCCCCGAGGGGAAGGCTCTCTCGAGGGGACTTGAGGGGGCGGCGAAGGGCCTGAAGGGGCTCCCCCTGAGGCCGCGCCCCGGCAAGGCTGTTTCCCCCTTGGAGAGAAGTCAACGCAACTCCCTCCGCAAGGCCTCCAGGGCCCTGTGGAGATACTTCTCTACGAAGGAACCACTGCAGAGCGCACATGGCCTCTGCAGCAGCCGCAGAGTGACGCACGCGTCTGCGCGCGATGACGACGGCACCACAGTTGCCGTTCTGGTGATAAAAGGAGTCAACAAAGCGATGTGTCCCCTGCGCCGCCACCATGGCTTTCCTCTTTGGTGATAAAGCAGGTGGCCGGCGCAACGCTCCAACGGCGACGTCACCGTGGGCACCCCCGCGGTCTCTGCAGTAACAGCTGGCCGCTCTGAAAAGACGGCGGCAGCCCTGCCACGAAGGCAGGCTTTACGACCATGGACCAAGTCCATGGACAACCGAGCTGCGGTGCACCCCGCTCCTCCGCTTCGTCGCCATGTGGGAACCCTTCCACTGCGCAGGGCGCAGGGATGAGGCCCGGGGCGCCTATATAAGGAGAAGGAGCACCACCGTAGAAGGGGGATCGATCAATCACTCATCCATAGACACCCCACAGTAGCTTAGCCTAGCCAAGCTTAGCGAGCTCGAGGAGGAAGAAGAGCTCATCCTTCCCCCTCCAAGCTCCGCATAGCCGCTCGAGAGCCCTCGGCAAGCTCGTTGTACTCACCCTCTACTGAGCAATACAGACAAGCAGGAGTAGCGGTTTTACCTCACCCTGAGGGCCGTGAACCTGGGTACGGGCCGGAGTCCATCTCTGTCGTGCTGTTCCTCCGCAGGCTCGATGAGCACCGTCGCCGAGCCGGCCGTAGGTTGTTGACCAACGTGTTCAGTCCCCTTCACGAACTTCTCCCCCGAGAGTGGTTATCCCTGTTCCGTGGGAATCACATCTCGACAAAGTCTGAGGAGGAAAAGAGGGGGGCCCACGCGGCCAGATTCCTTGGCCGCATGGGGCCCACCAAATTCCTCCTCGTGGCTCCGATGCCGTCGATCTTCGTCTCCCTGGCTTCTTCTTGACCTAAAAACGACTACAAAAATAGCCCCCCGAACCCTTTCGGACGAGAGCGCGGCAGAAACACAGAAACCACGAAACAGAGACCTGGAGCTGCGGACTGGAGGGCGGAAACTCCGGCGGGGCGCTGCCGGTGTGGTCTCCACCTTCTCCAACGACTTCTCCACCGTCTCCATGATGAAGAGGGAGTAGTCCACCCCTGGACTATGGGTTTGTGGAAGTAACTTATGTATCACTCCTCTCTCTTGAGCTTCACTAATTAGTGCCATATGAGCTGCTGAACATGATTATGGTCATTATATATAATACCTTTGTGGTGGATTTCTTATGTTGATATATGTTATGATGATTGCCAATATTATGTCTTTGTTATGAAAGTAGATGCATATTATGTTCCCCGTTCTTCTCTATGTGTTTTGATCCAACATGTGTATGAGAGCGTGTGAGGGGGAACGTGTGCATTAGTTGGAGTAACGGGGGGTGGTTTTGTGGTAAGTTGACAGCAATACCGTGATCCACTTGGGTTTTTACCTTACTTTGTTGCCTCACTAGGGATAAAGGAAATACCATGCTACCGGGGGTATGTGGGTGACATAGCCACTATCACCATGAGTAGATCTAGCATGTTCTTATTTAAACTTCATGTCATTCAACTTAAAGCTATACTCTGTTTATCTTAATTACTGAGGTGTTATGATTTAGTTCGCATCTTGGTGGAGTATAAGAGAGATTAATAACGAAAAGATCTCTATGTTAGGATGTGATGCCCATATTATTAATAACTTATCTTGTTGCAATCTCATATGTCAATTCCTATGTTCCATTATCTACCACTATATAAAAAGAGAGAGTGCATTTGTCAAACCATGAACCCCAGTCCATTTTTAATCATAAGAAACACCTTTCCAACACTTTTATTGCACTTTACATTTTCTGCCATTATTAAATCCGAAAATACAAAAATACATTTATATCTTGCAAACACCATACAAACCACAAAAACATCATCCACTATCATTTATACCATCCTTGCACTTTTATTTACCACCATTGCATATTTATTTCTGTGTTGCATTTGTTATTTATATAGCTTTTACTTACACCTTGTGCTTGACAACCACTTGGTGAGGTTGAGAGCACAAAACATCTTGTTTTGTTTTGCAGGTAATCGAGAGAAGGACAAGAGGGTAAATCTTCTACACACAATTCCCCGAGAGTTTGATATAAACCCTCAAGTCACCCTTGTGGGGAAAACAAGTATTCCACATCTACAAACTCTGCACTTGGAGCTCAACCTAAGTGTATTATCTTTACGCCCATCAAGACTGTTTTCTTGCGCCGTTGCCGGGGAATTGTGGAAGTAGGAGGATTATCCCACTAGCCCCGCACAACACTGTTGTCTGGAGCCAGTAGAAGGTTACCTCACAGCAAAGTCTTCATCACCAACGTGTGCAAACACCTAAGCTTGGGGAGGTTGCACCTACGTGAGCATCATCTCGTCCATCTTTACCTTCAAAGCATTTTATTTTGTTTTGTTTTTGTCATTTTTATATTTCAGTTTAGTATTTTATTTTCAGTTTTGCTTTTGGTTTGCACTTATTATTTCGGTTTGCATTATTTAGTGTCATTTTATTTTCAGTTTTGCATTAAAAATTAAAAAACACATAAAAACTTGCTACAATGGGAGAAAGAACTAAGTTGTGTGACTACACAAACACTCCAAATGATCAATTTGTTGCTAGGCCTATTGCTACACCTAAGATAACAGCTGAGAGTTATGAAGTGAGTCCTAGTTTGTTGAACTTGATAACTAAGGAACAATTTGGTGGTAGTGCTATGGAGGATGCCTCTATGCATCTTTATGATTTTGTTTAAATATGTGATATGCGAAAGTTTAAAAATGTTGAAAGTGATATTCTGAAACTAAATTTATTTCCTTTTTCACTTAGAGCGAAAGCTAAAGAGTGGTTGCATTCACTACCTACTGATAGTATTAATACTTGGGATGATTTAAAAGAACCTTTCATTAAGAAGTATTACCCACCTGTTAAAATTTTGCAAAATAGAAACAATGTCCTTTCTTTTAGGCAAAATGAAAATGAACATGTTGCTATGGCTTGGGATAGGATAAAACTTATGCTTAGAACTTGTCCATCACATGGGGTTAACGAATGGACCATATTACACTCTTTTTTACAATGGTCTAAATTACATGTCTAGAAATATCCTTGATTCTGCTGCTGGACGGGCATTTATGAGTAAAACTATAGTAGAAGCTAAGAACATCTTAGAGAGTATTTTGCAAAAGTATAGTCAATGGAACACTGAAAGAGCACCTAATCCCCCTAAGAAATTAAACTCCATAGAAGAGAGTAGTGACTTGTCATCTAAAATGGATACTATTCTTGCTTTTATTAATAAACAAAATATTGAGAATGTTCCTTTACAAGAACTAGTGAGTAATAATCCTGAAAATGTTGATGTTAACTTTGTTAGATATGGTAATGGTGGGTTTGGTAACAACAACTATAATTCTTATAGTAAACCTCCATATGTTCCAAACACCCGTCCTTTTGTTCCATATCCTGGTAGTAATGATAATAAGTGGAAACCTATGCCTTCAAGTAATGATAATTTTGATGCTAATAAAATTCTTATGGAACAAGTTGCTAGTCATAATACCATGTTGCAAGAGTTGAATAAAGCTGTCACTTCCATTAGTTCTGATATTAAATGTTTACAACTACAAGCTGAAGGACTAGATAAAGCCCTTTCAAAACTAGCTGATAATCAAGCCACTTTATTGAGTATGTCTGCAGAGAAACCACAAGCACCACCAGTGGTTGGAGTGAGTTCTATTAATATTGCTGAAAATGTTCCACCTACTTTGGAAGAAACTTTTAATGAGTTGTTACAATATCCTGAATACTTGTTGCCTTTTATGTCTTATCTTTATAGTTTGAATGAAGGTAATAAAATTAAAAGTGATGATCATCTTGTGAGAGAAGAAGTTAAGATGCTTAGTGAAGTCAAGGAACCACTACTTGATTTAGAGAGTTGTAGCTTGCATGAAGTTGTGTCTATCTTACAGAAATTTGCTAGTGATCCCTCTATTAATATTAATCAAGTTGGTTTTGGTTCTTTTATTGCTAGCCATGTTTTAAATGAGAAAATTGATAGGTACAACAAAGAAGCTATGACACCACCTAATCTTGGGGATATTTGGGTCCCCAAGGTACTAGTAACAATTAGAAAAGAGACACACCATGCCATATTAGATCTAGGATCTAGTGTCTCTGTTATGTCTAAGGAACTATATGAAGTACTTGAATTAAAGAATCTTGAAAAAATCTTTATTGAACTTTCACTTGCTGATGATTCCATTAAATATGCTTTAGGAAAAGTAAGTGATGTTATGGTAGAGTTACACATGACTTTTGTGCCTGTTGACTTTGTAATAATGGACATGGGGTATAAAACCTCTAGTCCTATCATTTTGGGAAGACCTTTTCTTTGTACTACAGGTGCTATAATAGATTCAAAGGAGGGGAATGTGAAGTTTCAGTTCCCACACAAGAAGTGCATGGAGCACTTTCCAAGGAAGAGGGACACACCAAAGTTCAAGCTCCCTCATGAGTTTTGTCCACTATAAATATCATGTAAGAAGCCTAAGTATATGGCTATAAAGAAAGCGCTTTACGGGAGGCAACCCGGTTGTTTTTATTTGAGATTTTCTTTGAGTCCTCTTGCTGTACCAAGAGACTTTGTTTTTAGTTTAGGTTCTGGAATTTTTAATAAAGTGCCAAGTTTTACCAATTTGGGCTTTGAAAGTTGTTTTTTCCATTCGGAGATTTTATTCCAGCACGAATCTGTGCACGGTATGATTTTTAATTCCTATTATGTAACCCCGAATGAGCTGAAATTTGGACTGTAGTTGCAACTTTTCATCCTCTGTAAGCGTGAATTTTTTCAGATGTTTTGGACATATTTAATTGGGGTAAAAAAATACGTTTTGCTGCTGCTGTTTTTCTGGACAGATTTTGTCCCATTTTGTTTTATGCATTCTTTAAGCTTTTAACTTGAATCTTTTTTATCCAATTGAGTTTATTAGAAGGAATAAAACATTATACACTTTCTGGAAATGTTTCTTACGTTTGTCTAAGGATTTCATGCAGCAAGCAATTCTATTGTTTTGTGGCTACTAATGTCACCCCACAGAAAAGAAATGGGAGAAACAGTGTTTTGAAGTTTTTTCACAGGGATTAGAGGAGATGCACCAAGAGCTATCCAAGGATGGTGAAGACCATAAGCTTGGGGATGTGAAGACAACCCCACTGAACCAACATACTCTCGGTTTGCACATGTCTAACTTCTGTTTTTCGTTCATTGCACTTTATCATATAAACTTGGAGCGTTTTTGTTCTTTTTGTTATTTCGGTTTGGTTTTTTGTTTGAGACCACCACTTTTTATTTATGTTATGAGAAAGCTACTGGAAGTTTGGGTTGTATTAAGTTGGATGCTATAAAAATATTGGGAAGAGGATGTTTGAGTTGATTTAAAAGATACATATAGTTGCATGATTCATGTGCTTTGTTAATGAATATTAATATGCAAGTGTCTTGTCTAGAGTTATTTCTTATTCATGTTTTATATCCTGAATGATGCTTTACTTTGTTTAACATGAAATGGTTAGCTCTATGGACACTTATGCATGTATTTAGATGGTCAACTTTCTCCCTCTTGCTAGCCCAAAAACTCCAACAAGTAAAAATCTTGTTTTCCAACACCTTCAACCAAGTTTCTCCAGTGAGTCCACCATATCTACCTATGAACTAATATGCTATTCCAAGTATGTTTACCATGTTATATTGTTTTTTCTATGCTTCCAAATTAAGAGGCTTATGTTATTGGGATTGTCATGGGTTAAGTTGGTCTAAAAGCTCTCACGAACTTGATGCACACATTACTTTTCATGCACTTAATAAACATGACCCATTGTGATTAAGATTATGATGTTTTCGGCTTGAAAAAGGTCTTTGGTTAGGAGCTAGCTCATACCTGCTGACACGTGGAAAGCTTTCAACATTGCACTTTATTCTTTATGAAAGTTGATATCATGTTCCTTTGGTGATGGATGCCTAACATTGCGTGAAATAAAGATGGAAACTTAGCAAGTTCAGGTGAGTGATATTATTGGCTAGAGAGACACCTGTGGCGGTTAACCTAAGCCATGTGGATCATTTTGGAAATTTGCAACATAACCATAGTGGAGGAATCGATGACACATCTCATAACAGAAAAAACATTTACATGAAAAAAATATGAGTAAAGAAAGAGATGTAGAGATGTCCACTGTTTGCTTGCTTTGTCATTTGGACATGTGCCCACTTCCATGTCCTGGGGAAAGGGTACCCTGGGTGAAACTCTCTATGATGCCACTTTTATTCACGATGACTGTAACCTTCACTTGCTTTGTGGCCCAAGTTGAGTAGCCAGTCGGAGAGGTTTTTTTTTCAACGGGCATGAGGCTTTTTGACCCATACTTTGTCAAGCACATAACTCATATTTGCTTTCACTTTCAGCTATTAATCACTAAAGATGCTATGATAGGGGCAATGAGAACTTCACACCAATGATCACTACATGGCAAACATTAGCTTAAGTTGAAGCATTTGGAAGCTAGATAATACAATTGCATTTCATCCCTCTACTTATTTATCTATCTTTTCAAAGTGTCCACCTTTTATATTCAGATTTCTATAACAATACTCTATGACCAACCTAGGATATCTTTAACTTTTCATTTATGCATTCATTTGGTCCATAGAACTTTTCTTTCATGTTACACTTTGTGAATTAGCATTGAACATCTTTACCTTAAATATTTAATATCTCTTGATAATATGTCTTGTATGTTGCTACTCTTTACTAAAGAATGAATCATTTGACTCTATGTAGCAATCATCTTTGATATCCTTTGTTAAGTAATAAAATGCCAATTCCATGTTTAGTTTTATCACCTCACACTCGAGGACGAGTATATGTTAAGCTTGGGGATGTTGATGCATGTAAAATGCATACATGAACTTTGCATTGTATTACTCATATTCCATCCATATTTGCATCATATAAGGGTTATATCAATGTTTTATAATGATTTTGGGAATATTCCACACTTTCCCTATTTATTTGGAATTAACCCTGTGCTGTCAGAAAACCCCTTTTTCTATATTTTGATGTTTCACGGACCCAAATGACGTCCAAATGACCTAATATTCCGCGGGGATCATTTTTTGAAAGGAACAAGGCTTAGAAGCGAAGGAAGAGCAGAAAAGGAAGTCCGAGGAGGAAAAGAGGGGGGCCCACGCGGCCAGATTCCTTGGCCGCGTGGGGCCCACCAACTTCCCCCTCGTGGCTCCGATGTCATCAATCTTCGTCTCCCTGGCTTCGTGTTGACCTAAAAACGACTATAAACTAGACCCCCCCCCCCCCCGAACCTTTTTGGAGGAGAGCGCCGCAGAAACACACAAACCACGAAACAGAGACCCGGAGCTGCAGATTAGAGGGGGGAAACTCTGGTGGGGCGCTGCCGGTGTGGTCTCCACCTTCTCCAACGACTTCTCCACCGTCTCCATGATGAAGAGGGAGTAGTCCATCCCTGGACTATGGGTTTGTGGAAGTAACTTATGTATCTCTCCTCTCTCTTGAGCTTCACTGTAACATCCCAAGTTTTCAAAATTTTGAAAAATCAGAAAAATTAAAAACTTTTGAAAACTATTATGTATTTTGCTTTGAAAAGAAAATTCAAGCATTGCATTCATGCATTCATGCATCATCATCATTTCATCATGTTATTTAAATCACGTAAGGGTTTAAATTTAAAATTCATTTATATGTTTGAATAGGAATTAATTGCATAAACATGTTGATTGTACCTTTTATAATATTCCATTTTATTTAATTTTTATTTTTGGGAAAATATACTACCAAAAGGTTCTATTTTTAATAAGCTTCTCAAAACATATTTTTATGAATTTTTCTGAAAAGTTTTGATAAGGTTTAAAAATCAAATTCGAATTAAAGGTTTTAAAACAGAAAAAGATTTGTCAAAAAAAAGAGAGAGAGAGACCACTTCGGCCGAGCAGCCCACTCCGGCCCATTTTCCTATTCGCGCGCGCGCAGCGCAGAAAGGCCCAGGAGAGCCCAGCAGCCCCGCTCCTCTCTCCCTCTCACTGACAGCCCGGCCCCACTTGTCATCTCCTTCCCCAAGCGTATCGCGAACGAACACCGAACCCTAGCAAAATCCGGGCCGAATTTGTTCGTTTAAACGCGATTTCTCTGCTCCCTCCTCCCCCATATAAACCCCCACGAACCCCTCTCTCAAAGCCCCCAATAACCCTAGCAAAATCGCCGCCAGGCTGCCCGCATTGCACCCCGCCGCGCCGCCTCTGCCGCCGGCGAGAAACTCGTTTTCCGGTCAACCTCGTTGACCTCGATCCCTCCCGACTCTTCCTTTCTCTTTATTTCTTCTTTACGCTTCATCCTGACAAGGTCCGGTAATTTTTTCGTGCGCCAGATCGACGACCTCGTCCACACTAGAAGCACGCCGCCGCCTCCGTCAACTCCGGCGAGCGATCCACGGAGGAGAAGAGCACATAGGCACCGTCCACTTCGCCACAGACTCCACCTTGATCTCCTCTACGTCCTGGTATGGTCCTTTTGTCCCAGATCTATCTAGAACGCGTAGAACGCGCGACGCCGGCATGCTGCCGCCGCGTTTTTAGGTCACCGGAGCAACTCCGGTGGATCCGCGCCGCCCGCTTTAGGTCGATTTGATCTGAGCCACTAGATCCTTTGTCTACGGCCGAGATTAGAAGTTTTAAATCTGAACCGGTACGCTTACGTGTCACACACAGTCAGCACACACGTCAGATTAGATTTTCTGCGATTTTCTTAAATAGATAAAAACTGGCAGTTTTTCAGAAAAGCCCCCACATCTTAGAACTATCATAACTTTTTATTGGTTTGGCCAAATTTAACAAACTTTATATTTTTTTAAAGCTCTCGACATGTAGAATATTTTAGTTCTGTTGGAATTCAAATTTGGCCTAGTTTAAATTATTCAAATTTCAAATTGAGACTTTTAGTAAATTTGTCATAACTTTAAAACTATAAGTTCAAAAATTGTAAATAAAATTGTTTTAGAAACCTTAGAATATGTGCAATATTATGCCTCTGTTAGAAAATATTTTTGTAAAGAGTTTTATATACCTCTTGTAATTAATATTGATTAAATACTTTTTAGGTGTTATTTTAAGGTCTAAAATTGATTAAAATTGATTTTCATCATTTATTCGAATAACAAATGACTTAGTCATATTATGACCAGTTTAGTTACAAAAATTACTTAGAAATATTTTTGCCTTTTAAACAAAGTAATTTCTTCCTTAGAAAATATTTGATAAATAGTTGACAACACTTTTCTTTAGAAAAATTTCAACATCTTAAAAATGCTAAATCTTTTCCTTAGAAAAATTTAGCATCTAGAAAACTTAGTTGTTTTATTTTGACAAGTGTTGTCCTTAGAAATAAATTGCATTGCATGCATGGAATATTTATTGTATAGTTATACCCCTCATAGGAAACCTTCTTCCTTATTTTCTCTAAGTTTGGATTATTTTAGACATAGTGTTTTGGTAAAGTGCTATGCACTTAGACACTTGGGATTCTCAACACGAAGACTAGAAGGCCAATGAAGACTTAGCCAAGAAAACAAACTCCGAAGGCATCTCCAAGAAGCAAAAACACTTAGAAGAAAATCAAGAGGAACTTCAAGAAGACCAACCCCCTTTAGTTCTCTAAGTCTTTCTCTCTTTTCTTTTCTCTTTCTTTTAGACTTCGTGGTGGCAAAGTTATATCCAAGACCAGCCCTGGTGATATCAGAATCATCAAGTCTGAAGAATCATCAAGTCTGAAGAATCATCAAGTCTGAAGAAACATCAAGTCTACAAAATTTCAATGAAGACATCACACCAAGAAGAAAGTACGAGGAAGCCTGGAAGACCAACTACATCTTTTTCTGCCTTCCTATTCTTCTTTCACTTTGGACATAAACCAAGTCCTTAGTGATTATGACCAAGTCTTTAGAGTGCTAATTGAAGATGAAGAAAAATACAAAGGAGTTGAAGAATTCAAGAGCAAACATGTGGAAGACTTGGAGCAGCCTTACAACTTAATCAAGTTGATTTATAGCAAGTTATTTTTATGACTTTGGTCCTTAGCCATTTTGGCTAACATACTTGCCTTGCATTAACTTAGAATATTTTCATGGCATGGCATGCATCTCTAGTCCTTAGAAATATTTTGCACATCATGCATAACATATTTTGTATTGTTATTTTGTTTGTATGTTTATTTGTGTCTTATTTGATGTGTTAGAAATTCCGGAGAGAAACGAAGGCTGTTGCAACTGCTACACCTGCTCTCCCTGTTGCCAAGGCAAGTGGCACACCTCATAAATTCCTAAGTATTTTTATATGCATGAGTAGAATTATTTTTCCTAACCATGTGTAGGACTTAGTAGTATTGCTATGCAAGACATGTTTAGAATTCCCCATTCCATTGTGTCTATGTACCTATGAAATGACTTAGTAGAATTTCGATGATATGCAATTGATGAAAGATTTTACAAAATGTTAATTGTGGCTACTCAGGACCATGTCTATGAGGGTTTTCACCTAAGATAGTTCTACTATGCTTAGGATCATAGTATGTGGGGGTTTTCACCTGAGAGTACACATCCACTAAGTTAATGAATCTTCTGGGTGGAATGGTTGTTTGGTTTATGTTGAGTGGCTACTCAGGACCAGGTGCATGAGGGTTTTTACCTAAGATAGTTTCTACTATACTTAGGATCATGGACGTGGGGGTTTTCACCTGAGAGTACACTTGTGGAAGGCCACCCAGGAACAAAGGGATGTGAGGAATAAAGGGAGAAGAAAGTGAAGAACTCAAGGAGAAGATTTCCAAGTGAAGACTGCAGCTGATCAAGGACAACGGAGGAATCCCAACATTCTAATTTCTTAATAAAATTTTGATAAGTGAACAACAGTGAACTACTCAGGACCATGTTCATGGGGGTTTTCACCTAAGATAGTTTCTACTATACTTAGGACCATTGAATGTGGGGGTTTTCACCTGAGGGTGCACCTAAGGAAGGGATATCTTTTGGCTCACTTGGGCTAACCAGTGTTGCCAATTATGATGTTAAGTTTGTTTTACAAAGAGTTAGCTAAAACTGGCTTTATGCAAAATAGCCTTGAACTCCACCAGCCAAATATGCATACAAGTTATAGAGTTATTCCACGAAGTGTCCACCTTAGTGTCACTTGCCAGATCCATTTTTAATGGAATCTGACCCACTCTGTTGCAAAATTTTACTTGTTACAGGTTATTTTGATGACGAGTGAAGTTACGTTAGGGATTTCGAGTCTGCAACCAACATGTTTTCGCCTGTGGCAACATGAAGATGATGGAGACTCACTGCTATCTTATTTCCGATGTTTACTCTTTCCAATGCTAGCTTTATGCTATGCAAGTTGTAACGAATATTTTGTTAAGTCTGGATCATCGATGTAATAAATTTGATACTTTGTTGTGATATTACATCGTAAACTGTGTGTGCAAACGAATCGATCCAGGAATTTGCACTATACACAGGGACTTGCCAATTTTTAAGTGCAGGTCCGCTACATTCACTAATTAGTACCATATGAGCTGCTGAACATGATTATGGTCATTATATGTAATACCTTTGTGGTGGATTTCTTAAGTTGATATATGTTATGATGATTGCCATATTATGTCTTTGTTACGAAAGTAGATGCATATTATGTACCCCGTTCTTGTCTATGTGTTTTGATCCAACATGTGTATGAGAGCGTGTGAGGGGGGACGTATGCATTAGTTGGAGTAACGGGGGGTGGTTTTGTGGTAAGTTGACAGCAATACCGTGATCCACTTGGGTTTTTACCTTACTTTGTTGCCTCACTAGGGATAAAGGAAATACCATGCTACCGGGGGTATGTGGGTGACATAGCCACTATCACCATGACTAGATCTAGCATGTTCTTATTTAAACTTCATGTCATTGAACTTAAAGCTATACTCTGTTTATCTTAATTACTGAGGTGTTATGATTTAGTTCGCATCTTGGTGGAGTATAAGAGAGATTAATAACCAAAACACTCTCTGTTAGGACGTGATGCCCATATTATTAATAACTTGTCTTGTTGCAATCTCATATGTCAATTCCTATGTTCCCTTATCTACCACTATATGAAAAGAGAGAGTGCATTTGTGAAACCATGAACCCCACTCCATTTTTAATCATAAGAAACACATTTTCAACACTTTTATTGCACTTTACATTTTCTGCCATTATTAAATCCGAAAATACAAAAATATATTTATATCTTGCAAACACCATACAAACCACAAGAACATCATCCAGTATCATTTATACCATCTTTGCACTTTTATTTACCACCATTGCATATTTATTTCTGTGTTGCATTTGTTATTTATATATCTTTTACTTACACCTTGTGCTTGACAACCACTTGGTGAGGTTGAGGGAACAAAACATCTTGTTTTGTTTTGCAGATAATCAAGAGAAGGACAAGAGGGTAAATCTTCTACACACAATTCCCCGAGAGTTCGATATAAACCCTCGAGTCACCCTTGTGGGGAAAACAAGTCTTCCACATCTAAAAACTCTGCACTTGGAGCTCAACCTAAGCATATTATCTTTATGCCCATCAACTACCCATCTTCTAGAGGGACCAGCAATCCAATGGTGGGAGACATATCAAATCACCCACCCCCATGACACCTTGACTTGGGAAAGCTTCAAGGAAGGCTTTCTAATGCTCATATATCCTCGGGCATTATGAACTTAAAGCAAGAAGAATTCAGAAACCTGAGGCAAGGGAACAGGACCCTTAAGGAGTATATGTATGACTTCCATGCCTTGTCCCGTTATGCTCCTGAGGAGATTAACACTAATGTCAAGAGGAAGGCAAAATTCCTCAAGGGGCTGAGTGACGAATTGAAGATTCCTCTGACGGTCGCCTACGCCCAGAACTATCAGGCCCTCCTGGATCAAGCTATAATACTGGAAGATAGTATCAAGAAAGCTGAAAGCAGGATGAGGAAGCTGAGTAGCCACAAGCATCATTCTGAGCCTTCATTCAAAAGGCATTTCCCTTATGACGCAAACCATGGTCACAAACATGGGAACCCTCATAGTGGAGGAAGCCACCACAAACATCATGGTCATAACCATAATGGTGGGTTCAAGGGAAACAATGGAAGCCACAGGGGAGCTGGACATGCTGGCCATAACCATAACAATGGACAGCATTGCCCAAATCCCAAGCACAAGAAAGATATCAGCCAAGTGATATGCTACAAGTGCAATAACAAAGGCCACTATGCAAATGATTGCCCAGAAAAGAAGGCTGCAGAACCTGCCAAGCCCAATCCTTTCCAGAAGGGACATGTGAACCACATCAACGTGGAAGAAGTGTTCGATGAACCCGATGATGTCATTGGTACGTTCTTGCTAAATTCATGTCCAACATTAGTTTTATTTGATACTGGAGCATCGCATTCTTTCATCTCAAGAGCTTTTGTAAACAAACATGGGTTAGCTGTTGAAAACATAGCGAGCCCTATTAGAGTAAGTTTTCCTGGCGGAGAAATGTTAGTAACCTTAGGATGTAGATAGTTGGACCTGAAGATTGGAAAACACCAGTTCCCTGCGGACTTAATCATCCTAGAAACCCAAGGCTTGGATGTTATCTTAGGAATGGATTGGATGACTCGATTTGAACGGATCATAGATTGTGCAAATAGAACTATCACTCAGATCAAAGTTTGAATTGAAGAAAGTTAGGCTTAATCATCTTAAGGGGGTTAGCCTAGGTGATGTTCTTATAGTCAATGAATACCCAGTTGTATTTCCAGAAGAACTACCGGGAATGCCACCCGATAGGGATGTGGAGTTCCTAATTGAACTAAAACCGGGTACAGGGCCAATTGCTAAAAGACCATATCCAATGGCCACTGATGAATTGAAAGAACTGAAGAAGCAACTTGAAGAGTTTACGCAAAAGGGTTTTATTCGCCCGAGTTCATCACCATGGGGAGCGCCAATCCTATTCGTTAAGAAGAAGGATAGTACCCAGAGGCTAGTCACAGACTATCGTGATATAAATGAGCAGACAACCAAGAATAAGTACCCACTGCCTAAAATCAATGAGCTCTTTGACCAATTAGAAGGAGTTGTTGTCTTTTCCAAGATCGATCTCTGATCAGGGTACTTTCAGATGAAAGTTAGAGAGATGGACATACCCAAGACCGCATTTGTCACAAGATATGGCTCGTATGAGTACACAATAATGCCTTTTGGGTTAACCAATGCTCCAGCCTATTTCATGACAATGATGAATAAGGTGTTTATGGATTTTCTGGACAAATTTGTCGTTTTATTCATCGATGACATTTTAGTCTCACTAGTAGAAAATGGGGCTTTGGTTTTGAGCCCTGAGTCCCTTCAGTCCCGGTCCAGCCTGGAACCCGGACTGAAGGTACTATTAGTCCCGGTTTCAACGGCTAGAAAGGCATCTCGAGGTCGAAACCTATTAGTCCCGGTTCCAGACAAACTTTTAGTCCTGGTTTGTTATACGAACCGCGACCAAACGTTTTAGTCGCGGTTCGTGTAACAAACCGGGACTAAAAGTCCCATTTTATATATACTTTCGTCCCTCAGGCCCGAGCCAGCCGTTGCATTTTCTGTTCAGAGCGCGTGTGGAGAGCTGCTCGAGCTGTTCTTGGTGTTCTTCGCGTGGAGCTCGAGTTCATCAGCGTTGCCGTCGATTTGTGAAGATTTGAAGCTTCCTGCCTTCTAAAAGGTTAGCCATTGTATCATATTATCTCTTACTGCTAATTTTTGCTCATTTAATGCTTTAGAAGTATAGAGAATGGTGGATTTAGCTTTAGGAGTAATTTTGTGGGAAGTGTGAGCTCAAATTTTAGCTACCTAGCTAGTTTGCATATGTGTGAAGATACGGTCAACTTAGCTCAACATAGCTCAACAATAGCTCAACTTTAGCCCAACTTAGTTATTTATATGTATATAATGATATGTTACATATCCGAGCCACGCAGCCGTATACGATGGTCGACAACAGCGAGGTCCCGGGCGTCGTGAACAACTCCTCCTTTTCGGATGAGGTATTATTAGCACATCTAGATGTCATGTCGTCTCTGTAATATAAAAATAATTTTTAATTTAGGGTGAGAATTTCCTAATTTAATTTTTCCAATTATAAATATTAGGAATCAGTATGTGAGTGCGGCATTCGTGATGGATGTGTCCAGTTTCAACATTGTCTACAAGGAAAAGTCATTCTCCTAGAAGAATTAAATTTTACAAGAGAGGAGAAGAGAAAGACCGATGAAAATTTGAGTAGGACCGAAGAGAAGCTAAGGCTAGCTCATGATACAATCCACAAGATGAAGCAAGATTTAAAAACTCTGAACGAAAAAAGAGACATGGTTGTGGAAAAGAAGGGGGAAATAGAGTTGGATTTGGCGGATATCATCGATGGACACATGATCCAGACTCGTGAAACTAGGGAAAGAACGAGGTTGAAGATTAATAAGATGAAAAAGGCAGCTCTCCGAAATGAAATGTTCCTACATTTCTCATTCGGTGTCATTGTTCTCCTAGTCGCGATTATAATCGCCATGTACGGTTTTTTAAAGTGTGCAAACTAGTGTTGTCGTACTGTGTTGGGACTCAGAATTATTGTTAGCATTGTGTGATTGCGCTTGTATTGTGATGAACACTATATTAATTTGAGTACTTACTCTCTCTATATATAATTGTGTGTAGATGAGACGACAATGGATGTACAGTGACCGGCGATCGAATGAGTTCATGCAAGGCGTGCGGGAATTTGTCGAGGTTGCTAAGGCAAACGCGCATAATGGTTTTATGTGTTGTCCATGCTGTGTGTGTCGGAACGAGAGGGATTTCCCCGACTCACGGGATATTCACATCCACCTCTATACGTCCGGTTTCATGCCCGGCTATAAATGTTGGACCAAGCATGGAGAAATAAGGGTCATGATGGAAGACGACGAAGAAGAAGATAATAATGACGACTATCCTATGTTCCCTGAACAGTGTGAGAGAGAAAATGTCGAAAATGAAGAACAACAAGAAGAAGAAGTTGAAGCACCAGATGAGCCTATTGATGATCTTGGTCGGGTCATTGCTGATGCGAAGCAAGACTGCGAAAGTGAAAAGGAGAGGCTGAAGTTCGGGCAGATGTTAGAGGATCACAAAAAATTGTTGTACCCAACTTGCAAAAATGAAAAGAAAAAGCTGGATACCACGCTAGAATTGCTGAGATGGAAGGCAGAGAACGGCGTGACCGATAAGGGATTTGAAAAGTTGCTAAAAATTATGAAAAAGAAACTTCCAGAGGATAACGAATTGCCCGTCAGTACGTACGAAGCAAAGAAGGTTGTCTGCCCTCTAGGATTAGAAGTGGAGAAGATACACGCTTGCCCAAATGACTGCATCCTGTACCGCGGTGACTATGAGAATTTGGTTGCATGCCCGGTATGCACTGCATTGCGGTACAAGATCAGACGAGATGACCCTGAAGGTGTTGAGGGCAAGGGCACCAGGAACAGGGTTCCTGCCAAGGTGATGTGGTATGCTCCTGTAATACCACGGTTGAAACGTTTGTTCAGAAACAAAGAGCATTCCAAGTTGATGCGATGGCACAAGGAAGACCGTAAGAAAGACGAGATGTTGAGACACCCCGCTGATGGGTCGCAGTGGAGAAAAATTGATAGAACGTTTCCCGACTTTGCAAATGAAGCAAGGAACTGAAGGTTTGGTCTAAGTACAGATGGCTTTAATCCTTTTGGGGAGCAGAGCAGCAGTCATAGCACCTGGCCCGTGACTCTATGTATGTATAACCTTCCACCGTGGTTGTGCATGAAACGAAAGTTCATTATGATGCCATTGCTCATCCAAGGACCGAAGCAACCCGGCAACAACCTTGATGTGTACCTCAGGCCATTAGTTGAGGAATTTTTACAGTTGTGGCAGGAAGAAGGTGTACGTGTATGGGATGAGTACAAACAGGAGGAATTTGACCTACGAGCGTTGCTGTTCGTAACCATCAATGATTGGCCTGCTCTTAGTAACCTTTCAGGACAGACAACCAAGGGATATCATGCATGCACACACTGTTTAGATAAGACTGATAGTGTATATTTGACTAACGGGGGGAAGAATGTGTACCCTAGGCATCGTCGTTTTCTTCCACCCAATCATCCCTTAAGAAAAAAAGGCAAGCATTTCGGTGAGGCGGAAAAAGGGAAGAAGCCTAACCTTCGTTCTGGTGCCGATGTATTTCATATGGTTAAGGATTTGAAAGTAATATTTGGAAAGGGTCCTGGCAGCCTAAAAGGTCCGAATGACGCTAACGGACACGCACCCATGTGGAAAAAAAAATCTATATTTTGGGAGCTACCCTATTGGGAAATCCTAGAGGTCCGCTCTTGTATCGACGTGATGCACGTGACGAAGAATCTTTGCTTGAACCTTCTAGCCCACTTGGGTGTGTATGGGAAGAATAAAAAAGATACACCGGGAGCACGAGAGGACCAGCAACGTTTGAGAGAAATGGACGGCATCCATCAAGAGCCGTTTGAAGGTCCTGCCGGCTATACTCTTACGAAAGAAGAGAACGACATATTTTTTGAGTGTCTGAGTAGTATGAAGGTCCCATCCGGATTCTCATCGAACATAAAGCGAATAATAAATATGGCTGAGAAAAAATTCCAAAACCTAAAGTCTCATGACTGCCACGTGCTTATGACCCAATTGCTTCCGGTTGCATTGAGGGGGCTTCTACCGGAAAATGTTCGACTACCCATTGTGAAGTTATGTGCATTCTTGAATGCAATATCTCAGAAGGTAATCGATCCAGTGAGTCTACATACCTTACAGGTTGATGTGGTTCAGTGTCTTGTCAGTTTCGAGTTGGTGTTCCCACCATCCTTCTTCGATATTATGACGCACCTGATAGTTCACCTAGTCGAAGAGATTTCCATCCTCGGTCCTGTATTTCTACACAATATGTTCCCCTTTGAGAGATTCATGGGAGTCTTAAAGAAGTATGTTCATAACCGTGCTAGGCCTGAAGGAAGCATCTCCAACGACTTTGGAACAGAGGAGGTCATTGGGTTTTGTGTGGACTTTATTCCTGATTTTAAGCCGATTGGTGTTCCTAAATCGCGGCATGAGGGGAGATTGAGTGGAAAAGGCACTCTCGGAAGGAAAACAATGATCTGTATGGACGGTCATTCTTTAACTGAAGCACATTACACAGTTCTGCAGAATTCCACCTTTGTGGCTCCTTATATTGAGGAACACATGAATATTGTACGTTCCAAAAACCCGGAGATAGATGACTCCTCGATAACAGAAGCACACAAGGCGAATTTCAGCGGTTGGTTGCAAGCACATCTCATGAATAACAACACTGTTGACATGGAGTTGTTCGACTTGGCCAGCGGACCATCTTCGACCATATCAACTTTCCAAGGGTACGAGATAAATGGGAATACATTTTACACGATGACACAAGATAAAAAGAGCACCAACCAAAACAGCGGTGTCCGCTTTGATGCAACAAACGACGATGGAAGTAAGGACACATATTATGGCTAAATAGAGGAGATATGGGAACTTGACTATGGACCTTCTTTTAAGATCCCTTTGTTTCGGTGCAAATGGGTCAAGATGACAGGGGTACATGTAGATACCCAGTACGGAATGACAACGGTGGATCTCCAGAATCTTGGGTACCTAAACGAACCATTCGTCCTAGCCAATGATGTGGCTCAAGTTTTTTATGTGAAGGATATGTCTACTAGACTGAATAAAAGAAAAGAAAAGCAAGACAAAACATTATCCGGCGATACCAAGCGCCACATAGTTCTTTCAGGGAAAAGAAATATCGTGGGAGTGGAGGACAAGACAGACATGTCAGAAGATTACAATAAGTTTGATGAAATCCCACCCTTCAAAGTCAACATTCACCCAACTATCAGGTTAAACAATGAAGATACTCCATGGTTACACAGCGCATATAAGAAAGCGAAACAGTAGTTGATGTGTAATAATGTTAAACCTTTTATGTAACTCTATGTGTCAGAAGCTGTAATAATGTATTCCGCGCCATCACGCCGCCTTATTTCAAGTTATTATTAGTTTAATTATAAAATATAATGCAAAAGATCTGAGTTTACCTCATATTTAATTGAAAATGGCAAAATGGTTATTATTATAAAATTATTTTAAGAATCAGAAAATGAAAAATCGCGACTAAAGGTGTCAGAATCCAAATATGTAGTCAGAAGTTAATCAAATGTATGTTCAACCTCTTTTGAAATTGAAAAATGAAAAATATTTGAGTTTTGGCGCAAAAACACACCTTTAGTCGCGGTTGGTTTTACGAACCGCGACTAAAGGGGTGGCACCGCGCGTGAAAACTAATCGGCCGAAAACACACTGGGTCGCGGTTCGTGGCTCCAACCGGGACTAAAGGGGTACCTTTAGTCGCGGTTGGTGCCACGAACCGCGACTAAAAGTCACTGGCCACGAACCGGGACAGCGCTAAGGAACCACCCAGACGCCGGCAGGCTGCCCAAATCGAGCGCGCCGCCGTTCGCTGCGCCGCCGTCCGTCAGCGCCGCCACTGCCGAGTTCGCCTCGCCGCCGTCCGCTACGCCGCCGTCCGTCAGCGCCGCCACTTCTTCCTCTTCTTCTCCGTCAACGCCGCGCCGCCGAGCTCGTCAGCCCCGTCCCTGCCGAGCTCGTCGTCCCCGTCCCCGCCGAGCTCGTTGTCGTCGTCGCAGCCGGTGAGCACTCCGGCCTCTCCCGTCGATCACTTAGTATTGGTGACGTCATGGTGACGTCATCGGGTTTTTTTTTCCAGAAAATGAATTAAGACTTTAAATTGCTAGGAATTGGTAGGAAATTGATAGAAATGCTAGGAATTGCTAGAAACTGAATTAGTTTAGGTGTTCATCTTGTGTTTTAGTTAATCATTTTGGAATTGCTAGGAATTGGTAGGAAATTGATAGAAATGCTACTGTTTTTTAAATTGCTATAGGAAATGCTACTGTTTTAGATGAATTGCTATTGCTTTAGTACTATTTAGTTGATTAATATTTGTGCAATGTGTTGATTAATATTTGTGCAATGTGTTGTTTAATATTTGTGAAAATGCTATTTGTGACAATGTGTTTTTATGCAATGTGTTGATTAATTTGTGATGCAATGTTAAGTGAATTGCTACTGTTAAGCTCCATTGTCATGCTGACGTCAGCATGACTACTTTTGGCCGATGATTAGACGATGGTTGCATCTTCAGGGAGGTGTGAGTGAACCATGTTGTCTGAACATATATGCAATGTTCATTCCACATTGTTCGCTGACACCATCCCTGAAGCAATTCTATATGAGGCCTTGCTGTCTGTTTTGCAATGTTAGGAAGTTTGTAAATTAGTGTGTTGGCAAATTGTTATAGTATTTTAGTGTCTTCAATTTAGAATTTAGAACTACTCCCTCCATTCCGTAATATAAGGTGTGTAAGGTTTTTGCACGGATATTAAGACGTCAGTATTTTTCATGCGGTGAACTCATTTTGTCCTGATAAAATTCGAGAGAGAGGAATCCATAATAGTCATAAATTGAAAAAAATAGCTCAAATCCCTCCATTCTAGATTGTGACACATTTTTCGATGAGTAAAATTGTCTATAAATTGTAATGCACCTTATATTTTGAAATTTTTCTCAAAACCTTAGACACCTTATATTAAGGAACGGAGGGAGTATTGTTTTAGGACTTAGTAGTTGAATTTAGAATTTAGCAATATGTTGGAATTTAATACAATGTCTTTTAATTTTACAATGTTTTATACAATGTCTTGGATTTTAAGAGTTAATGTAAAGATTCATAGTTTCAAGATGGACGGGACTATGGATGTCCGGGACTGGGCTCCGCTGGGTTGGCACTGGGAGGTGCTACCTTCCGGTGTGCGTAGATTGGTGAGGAATGAGGGAACCATCGTCGACCCGGAGCTTCTTTGGTGGCGGTCACGTGGGCCCCGACGGGTACAGAGGGTGCCGGCCCCCGAGGAGTTGGTACGTCGTCGTGTCAGGGAGGAGGACGAGCACGTCCGTCGGTACATGTGAAGGGGATCGCATGCAGAAAACAAAAAATTTCCTAACATCGATAACCTTAAACTAGCCAGAATCTATACTATGCAGATATAGTAATACGCAGGGGGTTCGGTGCACATACCCTTGTAGACCGAAAAGCGGGGATTACGCTCCCGCACAAGCGTTGTCGATGAAGCCGACGAAGACTTCGATGCCGTGTAGAGGAAGCAGACCTCTAGCACCACTAGCGTGGTGCCTCGCAGGGCGTCACACACGTACGGTGAAGCCGACGAACTCCGGGCTCCGATCCAAAGACGAAGCAGCGGAAGACTGGGACCGGAAGACCAGCAGCGCGGCGGCGTGCGTATGGTGGAGAAAACTTATCCTTGGCGCAACTCCAAACTTGGGAGTCACGTGATCCAAGGAGAGAGAGAGAGAGAGAGAGAATATTTGGTGTGTCTTCAAAGGCCAGGGGTACCCCTCTATATAAAGGGGTCCAGGGGGCTGCCCACCTTGCCACGCTGGCGGTGTTGGACTATTCCCACACCCCAGCCGGCCAGCCTTGGTGCGCCGGCCTAGGTGGGCCCCATGTGGCCCACCTAGGGCCGGCCAAACCAGCCCCTCCCTCATGGGGGGGACTTTCCCCCCCTCATGGGCCTCTTTGCCCAAAGAGGCCCATTAAGGGATTTTTGCCTTTAAAAATTCAGAAAAAATTAAAATAAAATATATTTAACTATTAATTACACTAATTAATATTAAATACATATTACATAATTTATTCCGGCTCCGAAAACTATTTCGTCGCTGCCCGATCTCCATCGGAACTTTCCCGAGACGTTCCCGGTGCTCTCTTTTCCTATTTTTCTCTTCCGGTAAAATGTCGACTCCCCTTAAGCGTGTTACCCTAGCGGTTCGATTATCTCACCAGACATGATCGAGACTCCTCTCCGATCAATGACTAATTCGTGGACCTTGGATACCCAGAATTAATCCCTTCGAGATAACGAATACTTTTCCCATCGAACCTGGACGTCCGAGTCTTAAACCTTTTGCCATGCGATACTTAGCGTGTCCGAGACTCGTTCATAGATATCTCCATACCTAGCTTGATCTCGTTACCGACACTGCTAACTTCTACTCGTCCATGATCTTATGTCCTGGTGACCTAGTCACACGCTTGCAAGCTCTTTTGACATAATCTCACCGAGTGGGCCCTAGAGTATCTATCCTGCTATGGGACTGGCAAATCCCGCTCTTGACCCCCCGTCTCAACATACTCCTTTCCGACACCCGAGAGGGACACCTTTATTGTCACACTATGTAAGATATGACGTTTGATGCAATCAAAGTGTCTTCCAGGAATAGCAATAAGAGTAGGTCTCACGGTCGGAGGCGTAATGACTACGTCCTACAAATATTGGGTATGTCCATCACACCGTTCTACCAACGACATGACTTCAATGTCAAATAGATGCCATGTCACATGATCGGGAAACCTCGATCATCGATTGCACAATGAACCAGTCAAAAAGAGGCTACTGGGGACCTGGTTGTTTTACGTATCACACCTGTATTAATGTTTCCGCTTAATACAGTTATAGCATGACACAAAAACGCATTATGAACAAATGAGATATGATAAATAAAACTCTTTATTAAGTGCCTCTAGGGCATATCTCCTTCAGTCTCCCACTTGCACTAGAGTACAACTTAATCTAGTTTACAACTTGGTAAAAGCCGGACTCCCATAGCATCTTGGTGTTTCACGTGCTTGTCAAGCAGGAGAGGCTTCGTCAACGGATCTGCCACATTCAGATCCGTATGTATTTTGCAAATCTTCACTTCACCTCCTTGTACGTACTGTCGTATCACATGGAAGCGTCGGAGTATGTGTTTGGCAGTTGAGTGAGACCTCGGTTCCTTCGCGTTAGCAATGGCGCCCGTATTGTCGCAGTAAAGGGTCACGGGGTCTTGCGCGCTAGGGAACACTCCAAGCTCGATGATGAACTTCCTCAGCCACACAGCTTCATTCGCGGCTTCAGAAGCGGCAATGTACTCCGATTCCATTGTAGATTGGGCCACGATGGGTTGCTTCCCACTCCTCCAGCATACAGCGCCTCCGTTCACCTTGAACACATATCCTGTCTGTGACGTAGAGTCATCTGGGTCTGAGCAGAAACTTGCATCAACGTAACCTGTTACGCCAAGTTCTTCCTCACAGTCCCCATACACAAGGAACATTTCCTTTGTATGCTTCAGATTCTTAAGAATGCTTTTAACAGCAATCCAATGATCCTTTCCAGGATTAATTTGGAACCGGCTCGTCAAACTAAGAGCCAATGCTACATCAGGTCGAGTACTTAACATGGCATACATGATCGATCCTATGGCTGAAGCATAGGGATGTTTGGTCATCTCGACTTTATCATGTTCCGTCACCGGACACTATGCCTTGCTCAATACCTTATTCTTGACAACCGGCAGAAAACCCTTCTTTGCCGTCTCCATACCGAACCGTTTCAGTATCTTGTCAATATAAGTACTCTGACTTAGCGCTAATAGACGTCTTGATCTATCACGATAGATCTTAATGCCTAAAACGTATGCAGCTTCTCCTAAGTCCTTCATCAAAAATTTACTGTTTAAATATTTCTTGACGCTATCCAGAAGTTCCACATTGTCCCCTATTAGTAGTATATCATCAACATATAGTACTAGGAACACAACTGAGCTCCCACTCATTTTCTTGTAAATGCAGGTCTCTTCGCTATTTTGGACAAATCCAAAATCTTTGATCACCTCATCAAAGCGAAGATTCCAGCTACGAGATGCTTGCTTCAGTCCATAAATGGAACGCTGAAGCTTGCATACCTTGCCAGCATTTTCTGGATCGACAAAACCTTCAGGTTGTACCATATACAACTCTTCCTCAATGTTACCATTTAGGAACGCTGTTTTGACATCCAATTGCCATATCTCATAGTCATAATATGCGGCAACTGCTAGCAAAATCCGAATAGACTTTAGCATCGCTACCGGTGAAATCGTTTCATCGTAGTCGATCCCATGAACTTGTCGGAAACCCTTTTCGACAAGCCGAGCTTTATAGACGGTCACACTACCATCAGCATCAGTCTTCTTCTTAAAGATCCATTTATTCTCGACGGCCTTGCGCCCTTCGGGAATCTCCATCAAAGTCCACACTTTGTTATCATACATGGATCCTATTTCGGATTTCATGGCTTCAAGCCATTTCTCGGACTCAGGACTGGCCATAGCCTCTTTGTAGTTCGTAGGTTCGTCTTGTTCAATCAACATGACGGTGCAAACCATGTTGCCATACCATTCAGGGGCGATCCGAGATCTCCCTGACCTACGAGGTAGAATAGCACCCTCGACATCTTCTCCCACTCCATCTGTGGAGGACGTTTCCGGAACAGCTTCCGTTGCGCCACTCGGAATTTCGAGTTCAGGATCAACGATCTCGTCGAGGTCTATTTTCCTCCCACTTACTCCTTTGGCGAGAAACTCTTTCTCCAGAAAGGTACCGTTCTTCGCGACAAACGTTTTGCCCTCAGCTTGGTTGTAGAAGGTGTATCCTATGGTTTCCCGCGGATACCCTACAAAGACGACTTTCTCCGATTTCGGTTCGAGTTTGTCGGGCTGTAGTTTCTTAACATACGCCTCACAACCCCAGACCTTCAGGAACGACAGCTTAGGTTTCTGGCCATGCCATACCTCATACGGTGTCGTTGCTACGGATTTGGACGGAGCCCTATTTAAAATGAATGCGGCTGTTTCTAACGCATACCCCCAGAAAGACACGGGCAAGTCGGTAAGAGACATCATAGATCGGACGCTATCTAATAGGGTACGATTACGTCGCTCGAACACACCGTTGCGCTGCGGCGTTCCAGCTGGCGTAAGCTGCGGCACGATGCCACAGGCCTTCAGATGTGTGCCGAACTCAAAACTCAAATATTCGCCACCACGATCGGATCGAAGGTGCTTGATTTTCTTGTTGAGTTGATTTTCAACTTCACTTTGAAATTCTTTGAACTTTTCAAATGTTTCAGACTTGTGTTTCATCAAATAGATATACCCATATCTACTCAAGTCATCGGTGAAGGTGACAAAGTAACGATAACCATTGCGTGTCGACACACTCATTGGTCCACACACATCTGTATGTATGACTCCCAATAAGTCCGACGCCCGTTCCATGAAACCATTGAACGGTGTCTTGGTCATTTTGCCCATGAGGCATGGTTCGCATGTGTCGAGGGATCCAAAATCCAACGAGTCCAGAAGTCCATCGGCATGGAGTTTCTTCATGCGCTTTATACCAATATGACCGAGACGGCAATGCCATATATACATGGCGGTATCGCTACTAAGTTTAATCCTCTTGGCATCTATGCTATGGATGTGAGTACTACGATCGAGATTCAACAAGAATAAACCATTACTCTCGGGAGTATTAACATAAAAGATATCATTCATATAAATAGCACAACCACTTGATACTGATTTGAATGAATATCCGTCTTGCAACAAGCAAGACCCACTGATAATGTTTACACTCAAGGTTGGTACAAAATAACACTTATTCAGAACCAAAACTAATCCCGATGGTAGATGCAGAGGGAGTGTGCCGACAGCCACCACGTCAACTCTTGATCCGTTGCCGACGCGCATCGTCACCTCGTCCTTTGCCAGGCGCCTCTTATTCCGCAACTCGTCCTGAGAGTTACATATATGAGCAACAGAGCCAGTATCAAATACCCAGGTGTTGCTACGGGCGCAGGTAAGGTACACATCAATAACATGTATATCAAATATACCTTTCTCTTTCTCGACAATCTTGCCGGCCTTTTTATCCTCCAGATACTTGGGCAGTTGCGTTTCCAGGGATCTGATGGTCACCACCATCTTGTCCATCTTGATTTCCAATTCGGCCATGTTGAGCATCATAAGAATTTCCGACAGGGATTTTTATGTCCCAATCATGTCGTAGTTCATGATGGCGTCCTTATAGCTAGGGGGCAGCGACAACAGCACCCTATCTATAACCAGCTCTTCTGGGATCACATATCCCAGATCTTTCAGGAGCTGAACGCTGCCATACATATTGGCCAAGTGCTCACTTATATTGCCGTGCTCTTCCATCTGGGCTGAGAAGAAAAGCTTGGTAGCTTCAAACCTCTCATCCTTGACTTGCCGTGCAAAAATAACCATGAGTTCAGTGATTATCTCATAAGCACTCTTGTTCTCAAATGGTTCTGCTGGTCAGCCTCCATGGCAAAGAGCATGCCACTCCGGACAAAAGAGGAAATCTCCGCCTTCAACTCGTGGACACTCCTAACGAATTCTGAGGCGGTGTTTGCTGGCTGATCACCTAAGGGGGCTTCAAGGATGTAAGCCACCTCGTGGGTTTTCAGAATGGACTTCAGATCGCGGAACCAGGGTACGAAGTTGGACCCATTGGTCTTAAGCTTCTCTTTCTCAAGGAACAGGGCTAGGTTAAAGGTGGGGTGAGACATCTACAATGGAATTTGCAAAACATAAGACTTTGTTCATAATATTTTGAGTTCAAGTATTTTCGAAAATAACTCTAAGAACTCCCACTCAAAACGAGTATCCCCCTCATCGTTTTAGTGATTACACGACCCTAATCCATTGTGCAACCCCTCATCATCAGAGCCGGCAACACAACTTCAAAGGTAGACATCGGAATGTCAATCACAACAACTCTGTGACTCATGCTCGACCTTTCGGTCACCTTGTTCCGAGGCCATGTCTGTACATGCTAGGCTCGCCATAATAACCTTCAACGAAAGTGCTTGTGCAACGTGGCTTACACCCACTGTATGCGAACGACGATATGTCTGACACCCGATCATCACGGCCTGCCTCATAACGTAGAACTTTCTTGGTGGTGCACGTTGAAGGGAGAACACAAATGGTATTTTGGGGGGATCATCTTATATAACTACCGCCGTGTAACTAATATATACTATATATATATACACACACAATATAAGATGCACTCAAAACATCAAATGTAATGCGACGTGATATGGTCCTTGCGCCGGTGGTCTCCTTCGCGCCAACAGTTCATAAACAATTTAATAAACTTACCTTGACCATATCACACAGCCCCTGCAAAATAAAGTTAGACGCCTCTACTTTATCTTTTGCATATTTTACGTGGCTTGGGGCTTTCGTAAATAGAACCGCTTCATACCTACGAACTTATGACCACAACAACGATCAAATAATTGCATATTTATTCATCCCTTTCGGGCCCTCCATTGAAAATGCAAAGCCAACTAAAGAGAGAGAGACAGACACCCGCCAGCCACATATACGGAACCAGCCGTATGTCAGTTGTGGAACCAGTCTCGCCTAAGCGTACGCGTAAGGTCGGTCCGGGCCGCTTCATCAACTCGATACTGCCGGCAGTGCAAGTGCACGCGAGAGGGTAGCAAATAATAAGAACGTTGCCCCCGTGAAAAACACGGGTGCAGCTAGCGCATAGCTATATCTACGCATAGATCGGCTCTGATACCACTGAAGGGGATCGCATGCAGAAAACAAAAAAATTCCTAACATCGATAACCTTAAACTAGCCAGAATCTATACTATGCAGATATAGTAATACGCAGGGGGTTCGGTGCACATACCCTTGTAGACCGAAAAGCGGGGATTACGCTCCCGCACAAGCGTTGTCGATGAAGCCGACGAAGACTTCGATGCCGTGTAGAGGAAGCAGACCTCTAGCACCACTAGCGTGGTGCCTCGCAGGGCGTCACACACGTACGGTGAAGCCGACGAACTCCGGCCTCCGATCCAAAGACGAAGCAGCGGAAGACTGGGACCGGAAGACCAGCAGCGCGGCGGCGTGCGTATGGTGGAGAAAACTTATCCTTGGCGCAACTCCAAACTTGGGAGTCACGTGATCCAAGGAGAGAGAGAGAGAGAATATTTGGTGTGTCTTCAAAGGCCAGGGGTACCCCTCTATATAAAGGGGTCCAGGGGGCAGCCCACCTTGCCACGCTGGCGGTGTGGGACTATTCCCACACCCCAGCCGGCCAGCCTTGGTGCGCCGGCCTAGGTGGGCCCCATGTGGCCCACCTAGGGCCGGCCAAACCAGCCCCTCCCTCATGGGGGGGACTTTCCCCCCCTCATGGGCCTCTTTGCCCAAAGAGGCCCATTAAGGGATTTTTGCCTTTAAAAATTCAGAAAAAATTAAAATAAAATATATTTAACTATTAATTACACTAATTAATATTAAATACATATTACATAATTTATTCCGGCTCCGAAAACTATTTCGTCGCTGCCCGATCTCCATCGGAACTTTCCCGAGACGTTCCCGGTGCTCTCTTTTCCTATTTTTCTCTTCCGGTAAAATGTCGACTCCCCTTAAGCGTGTTACCCTAGCGGTTCGATTATCTCACCAGACATGATCGAGACTCCTCTCCGATCAATGACTAATTCGTGGACCTTGGATACCCAGAATTAATCCCTTCGAGATAACGAATACTTTTCCCATCGAACCTGGACGTCCGAGTCTTAAACCTTTTGCCATGCGATACTTAGCGTGTCCGAGACTCGTTCATAGATATCTCCATACCTAGCTTGATCTCGTTACCGACACTGCTAACTTCTACTCGTCCATGATCTTATGTCCTGGTGACCTAGTCACACGCTTGCAAGCTCTTTTGACATAATCTCACCGAGTGGGCCCTAGAGTATCTATCCTGCTATGGGACTGGCAAATCCCGCTCTTGACCCCCCGTCTCAACATACTCCTTTCCGACACCCGAGAGGGACACCTTTATTGTCACACTATGTAAGATATGACGTTTGATGCAATCAAAGTGTCTTCCAGGAATAGCAATAAGAGTAGGTCTCACGGTCGGAGGCGTAATGACTACGTCCTACAAATATTGGGTATGTCCATCACACCGTTCTACCAACGACATGACTTCAATGTCAAATAGATGCCATGTCACATGATCGGGAAACCTCGATCATCGATTGCACAATGAACCAGTCAAAAAGAGGCTACTGGGGACCTGGTTGTTTTACGTATCACACCTGTATTAATGTTTCCGCTTAATACAGTTATAGCATGACACAAAAACGCATTATGAACAAATGAGATATGATAAATAAAACTCTTTATTAAGTGCCTCTAGGGCATATCTCCTTCAACATGGTCGCGTTGGATGTCCGTCTGTCCAACACTTGGCAGCATCTTCAGGGATCTCACATTAGTTATGATCCTGTTTGGGTTCCTTCACTTTGGGTTTTCACCGCACGCGGCATGTTTCCGGCGGTTCGACGTCCATTTTGATTAGCGTGATGTATTATGGATGCGATATATATTATTATGACTTGTAACTAATTGATTTTATTGCTACTACTACTTTCAATGTCCCTCTTTGTTGTTATTGCTACTACTTTTAATCTTTATTTAATCCTTTTTCTTTATAGTTAAAGCTATGGACCACAACGGTAACGGTAGAGATCCTTAGGAAGATGCATTGTTGAACATGATAGGGGAAAGCCGACCAGAAGATGTAGAGAACTTTGTGGATGACGGCTCACAATATCTGAATGATGATGGGTATTGCTTGTTGGAAGATTTGTTACAAGGAGACAACCCGCAAACAAGTATTGATGTCGATACTAGCGCTGGGCCCTCAACCTGCAAGTCCTCCGATGTAAATATTTAAGTCTTTGCTCATGATATATATCACTAGTTAGACCTTCACACATTGAGCATATATTAAACGAATGTTTTTTGTAGACCTCCAAATCGAACAAATCTTCCACTTCAAGGGGCCCGACCAAAAAGTGGGACGAGAACATGCACATGAGGATTGATGTAGTCAGTGCCGATGGGATCCCTTTGGAGCCCAAAAAGAGCGTGACAGCATTTACAAATCAAGCAGGAGTTCTTGTTAGGGATATAATCCCGATCACCTGTCGAGAATGGAATAAGCCAGCAAGAGCCGACAATATAAGTTTTGTCTCTGACGAATTAAAGAAATCTATTTGGGAGAAGCTGATATCACACTTCACTCTGCCGAAGATGGACACCCCGGAGCAAACAAAGGCCATGATGGACAAAGTGAAGGCGTGGATCCTTAAGAAGATGGCCACACAATTCTGTAACCACAAGAAAAGATTGTGGGCGACTTATGTCAAGAGCGGGAAAATTACTCCGGAGTTCAAGGGAACTCAAGAGAGGTTACGTGCTCAATGGGATGATTTCAAGACGTACAAGGAATCGGAAGAAGCTATAGCACGGTCGAAAAAGAACGCGGATAATGCCGCCCTGAAGATAT
The DNA here is from genome assembly GCA_026929855.1 of Poa annua. Lineage (NCBI taxonomy): Eukaryota > Viridiplantae > Streptophyta > Magnoliopsida > Poales > Poaceae > Poa > Poa annua. Next base: position 64,466,724 of record CM049434.1, read on the forward strand.
ATCATCATAATCTGGGGACAGGTGGCTACAGGACTGCCAGGCCTAAGTGGGATAAACTTAAGGCTGAAATTAAGGCAAAAGGGCTATCTCCAGGTACAGAGAAAGTGCCCGAAAGAGCAGGAAATTTCCTAATGGCGCATGGTATGACGTTGGATATGGAAACAGGGGAGTTGGTTCTTCGTGATCCGACGAAGAAAGCAGTGTTGACTCCCCTCAAGGATCTTGAAACAGCAATAGGCGAGGTGGAGGCGGGAACAAAAGTTCCCTGATAGAGATAACGACGAACTGACAAAGGCACTCAAAAATCCTGAGCACGGAGGACGCGTACGAGGCTATGGATGTGTTACTTGGAAGATAGGGTTTCATGAGAACATAAACACTTATAGAAGCCGAGCGAGAGCACAGAATAGGAGGGAGCACCAGGCGGCAGACCGGCTGAAGAATGTGGAAGAAAAGAACGAGCAGCTCTTTGCGCTGTATTCTCAGATGCAGGAGCAAATATCAAACCGTCCAGAGGGAGAACACATGTACATAGATCCCGCACCCGACTGCCGGAGAAGCAGCATGGCTTCCACGTCGTTGCATGTCAGCGTTGATGATGCACAAGTTGATGTGTCACCGATGGAGCGCTACCCCGTGGACAATATCGAAGAGAAGACTGATTGTGAGCTACACCAGCCATTGAAGAATATATCCATGAAGGTGGCCGTCGGCTTTGCTTTGAAAGTTGATCCTGCAGCGCGTTGGCATGGCCGCGAGATTCCAGCTGGGTATGCTCGTGTCGAGGTGGATGAAATTCTATCCGGATGTGAGACATTGGAGATTGACTTCGCTGGCCCTGAAGGGGAGTCGACCCTGGGAGAAGTCTTGCATGGAGTTATTTTATGGAAAAAGAAATACATCATATTTCCAGGCAACTTGCAAAGGACTAAGTCTCCCTCAGCTCCACGTCGATCATCGCGGCCTGATGCTCCATCACCTCCACCTCGATCATCGCCGCCTAAGGCTCCCTCACCTCCACGTCGATCATCGCCGCCTAAGGCTCCCTCACCTCCACGTAGATCATCGTCGCCTAAGGCTCCCTCACCTTCACCTCGACCATCGCCGCCTAAGGCTCCCTCACCTCCACGTAGATCATCGCCGCCTAAGGCTCCCTCACCTTCACCTCGACCATCGCCGCCTAAGGCTCCCTCACCTTCACCTCGATCATCGCCGCCTAAGGCTCCCTCACCTCCACCTCAACCATCGCCGCCTCTTTCTGCGCCTAAGGCTCCCTCATCTACGCCTAAGGCTCCCTCATCTGCGCCTAAGGCTCCCTCATCTACGCCTAAGGCTCCCTCATCTACGCCAAAGGCTCCCTCATCTACGCCTAAGGCTCCCTCATCTACGCCTAAGGCTCCATCATCTACGCCAAAGGCTCCCTCATCTACGCCTAAGGCTCCATCATCTACGCTTAAGGCTCCCTCATCTGCGACTAAGGCTTCCTCATCTGCGCCTAAGGCTCCCACATCTTCCACGCTGCATCAGCGGACTCGATCTTCGGCGCCGCCCACTCAGTACATTGGAGTAAATCGGAAGTGCCCGACTCCGCCTACTAAGGAGAAAGTGTCACCGCTCCCCAAGGGTCGTCCCACGAAGAATAAGAGGCAGCAGAGAGCTGACGTTGCCCAGCTTGGACAACAGAAAAAACAATCGATCGTTCCGTTGAAGGTGGCATCCCCAATTGTATTACCAGAAAACTTTGAAGAAATTCCTGGTCTGACGATTGATGAAATGCTAGGCATAGTTGAAACCGGCATGGCTCCCCTGGCAAGGCAATTTGTCATGGGGAAGGAACTGGTCACAGAGGCGGAGTTGGCACTGCTACCTCCAAGGATGCGAGAATTACATCAGTGGTATATGGAGCGCACAAAAGACGGCCAAACAATGATGTCTCTTACATATAAAGATGAACATTACTTCATCGGAGAACAGACAATCCATATTGATTTTGATGAATTATGGCAGTTATTCAATATGGAAGCCCTCGACAAATGTATCATGAGCTGCTATTGTCTGTAAGTGATTAATTTTTATTTCTGTTATTAATTAAGTCTCTAGCTAATTAAGTCTCACTACATACATTCGCTCATATGCTATTATGCAGAAAGAAGATTCTCGAATGTAAGAAGATGCCTAATTATCAAGTTGGGTTCGTTGACCCGGATCGAGTTCATGTACATACCCTAGAACAATTTCCGGAGGAAACGGAGAACAACTTGTTCAATGCATTGAAGCAACAAAATTATAAAGATGTGATTTTGTTTCCTTACAACTTCAGGTGAGAGTGTTCTTACTGTCTTATACACATTAACTTTTCGCTCTGACTAAATATTGATGAACGTGTGCAGCTACCACTAGATTCTCTTTAACATTCAAATTGACCGTGGGATAGTTGAGATCGAGGACTCAATAGCGCATACCTTGGAGTATTACGCAAGCATTACTGATATGCTCCAAAAGTAATTTCAATCGTTATTACACTATATCGGCCTCTTTATTTTCCTGTGTTCTAGTTATTAATATCTTCTTTATTCATTTTATTTGTAGGGTATGGAAGCGGTTCACAAGATCTGAGGGTGGTCATTTTAAATCAGAGCTGACCTTTAAACAAATCCCCGTGAGTATAGTACACATTTTAATTCAAGTTTTAATATCGGATTGTCCTGTTTCATTATTATTTGATTCAACTCTATTTTCGTAAAGTGCGAGAAACAGCCACCGGCGACTAATCTATGTGGATACTTCGTTTGCGAGTACATGCGCACGTGTGTCAGTGCGCGGACTTCTCCACATGTACGTTCAACATTAATATATATATTCAGAGTTTTACTTTTGTTAATGACAATTTATATATTCATATCGACCTTCTATTTGATACAGAATGTGGCTTCACGATCGTAACTCCCAGCAAAGCAACGCATAAGAGAAATTCAAGAGGAAATTGCTGATTTTTTGCTTGACGAGGTCATAGCCCCAATAGGAGAATACCATGAAAACCCATAAGTGATATTCATGTAATTCTCGTGTTCGGAAGACACTCGTGTGTATATATGATCGAATGTATATATATGTTTGTACGACTGACTCGTTATATTATATATGCATGTATGCTTAATTTAGACTCGTCATACAATATATGCATCGATGTGTGTAATTGTACCGTACGAATAATAGCTTAAATCATAAATAAAACAGAAAACATAAAACAAAATAAAAAGACCTAAACCCTAAAACCTCTCGCACTTTTAGTCCCGGTTTGTAATACAGACCGGGACAAAAGGTTGTGGCCTGAGCAGCTCGCCTGCGAGCCCACGTGGATGCTATTTGTCCCGGTTGCAGACGGGACCGCGACTAAAGGGGCTGGCCTTTAGTCCCGGTTCCGCAGTCCCGGTTTTTAAACCGGGACAAAAGGCCCTTACAAACCGGGACTGTTAGGCTGTTTTCTACTCTACTCCAAAAGTCACAAAGAGCATGAAGAACATTTGCGCCTGGTATTGCAGAGACTCCGAGAGCATAAATTATATGCCAAATTCAGCAAGTTTGAGTTTTGGTTAGAACAAGTCGGATTCCTAGGACACTTGGTGTCTAAGGATGGAATAGCAGTGGACCCCTAAAAAGTTTTTGCAGTAACCAACTGGGAATCACCCAAGAATGTGGGAGAAATCGGCAGTTTTCTAGGACTAGCGGGATACTACCGGAGATTCATTGAAAACTTCTCCAAGATTGCCAAGGCTATGACTGAATTACTTAAGAAGGGTAAGAAGTTTGAGTAGACAGAAGCTTGTGAGACCAGTTTTCAAGAACTGAAGAAACGTTTAGTATCAGCACCAGTCTTGTGTCTACCAGACCTGGAGAAAGATTTCCAAGTTTATTGTGACGCTTCATATCGTGGTCTAGGTAGTGTGTTGATGCAAGGAGGCAAAGTGGTATCTTATGCCTCCAGACAGCTCAAGCAACATGAAGTCAATTACCCCACTCATGATCTAGAGTTGGCTTCTGTAGTACATGCCCTGAAAATATGGAGACCCTATTTATGGGGAAAACGTTGTGAAGTATTCATGGACCATAAGAGTCTTAAGTACTTCTTTACACAGAAGGAATTGAACATGCGTCAAAGGAGATGGCTGGAATTGATAAAAGACTACGATTTAAGTCTGCAGTATCATCCGGGAAAAGCCAATGTAGTGGCTGATGCCTGGAGCCGCAAGCCCTATGTAAATGGACTCACGGCAGGTGAATTGCCTGAAGACCTATGCAAAGGATTTAAGAACCTTCGGTTGGAAGTAGTACCTGAAGGATTCGTAGCATCATTAGAAGTACAACCTCTTCTGATAGACAAGATCAAGGAAGCTCAAAAAGGTGATAAAGTGATAGAAGAGATCAAGCAGAAACTGAGTGAAGGCAAGGCCAAAGATTTCCGGGAGGATGAAAACGGAACAGTGTGGTATAAGGAACGTATATGTTTTCCTGAAAATGTTGATCTCAGGAAGTTGATACTTCAAGAAGCTCACGATTCACTCTAATCCATACATCCGGGTAACACCAAGATGTATATGGATGTGAAGGAGAGATTCTGGTGGAATAACCTGAAGAAGGACATTGCTGAATATATTGCCAAGTGTGATGTGTGCAGTCGTGTGAAGGCAGAACACCAAAAGCCAGCAGGATTGCTACAACCCTTACCAGTACCGGATTGGAAATGGGAACAGATTGGGATGGATTTCATCACTGGTCTGCCCAGGACTAAATCAGGGTATGATTCTATTTGGGTTATCGTTGAACGTCTGACGAAGGTAGCTCACTTTGTGCCTGTGAAGACTACCTATACCAGTGCTAAGCTAGCGGACATCTACATGAAGAGGATTGTGTGTTTACATGGAGTTCCCAAGAAGATTGTATCTGATAGGGGTACTCAGTTCACTTCTCATTTCTAGAATCAGTTACATGAATCACTGGGCACCAGATTAGAGTTTAGCACAGCATTCGACCCACAGACGGATGGACAGACTGAAAGAGTAAATCAAATCCTAGAAGATATGCTAAGAGCCTGTGCTCTGGACTATAAGTCTAGCTGGGATGATAATCTCCCATATGCCAAGTTCTCATACAACAATAGTTATCAAGCAAGCATAGAGATGTCTCCTTTTGGAGCCCTGTATGGAAGGAAATGCACTACACCAGTACTATGGAGTGGCGTAGGAGAACGTAGTTTGTTTGGACCTGACATAATCCAGCAGGCTGAAGAAAAAGTCAGACTGATCAAGGACCGATTAAAAATAGCACAATCCAGGCAGAAGAGTTATGCAGACTCCAAAAGAAGAGAAGTCACCTACGAGGTGGGCGATAGAGCTTATCTTAGAGTCTCACCTTTACGTGGAGTAAAGAGATTTGGAATCAAAGGAAAATTAGCACCACGATTTATTGGACCCTATAAGGTCTTATACCACAAAGGAGAAGTAGCATATGAATTGGAACATCCAGAAGCCCATTCCGCAGTTCACAATGTTTTCCATGTCAGCCAGTTGAAGAAGTGTCACCCAGAAATGGCGGAGACGCCGCTAAGAGACACAGTGCCACTAGAGGAAGTGCAACTAGAACTAGACACAGTGCCACTAGAAATGGCGGAGACGCCCCTAAGAGACACAGTGCCACTAGAGGAAGTGATCTTACCCACATGAGGAGAAAGCCATAAAGATTTTGGAGACAGCCGAGCGTGTCCCTAGAACAAAGACCATCAAATTCTGCAAAGTACAGTGGAATCACCACACTGAAGAAAAAGCTACTTGGGAAAGAGAAGATGACCTTAAGGAAGACCACCCTCACCTATTTGCTAGCCAATCCGAATCTCGAGGGCGAGATTCATCTTAAGGGGGTTAGGTTTGTAACATCCTAAATTTAAAAAAAATAAAAACTTTGCATTCATGCATCATCCTCATTTAAACGTGCCATTTGAATCACCTAGTGTTTAAACTAAAATGCATTTACTTATTCAAATAATTTTATTTCCATTAAGTTGTGTTTTGTACTTGTAATAATATCCCACATTTATTAATTTTTTTTTTGGACATGAATACTGCAAAAGGGTTCTATTTTTTATAAGCTTTTCAAAACATATTTTTATGGATTTTTCTGAAAAGAATTGGTAGAGTTTAAAAATCCATTTGTGATTTAAAAGTTTTAAACAGGAAATAGAAAAGGAATTTTTAAACAAAAAAAATGCCTCCCGAGCAACTGGGCCGAAGCCCAACTCTTATCTTTCGCTCGCGCGGTACGAGCCAGCCCGCCAGCAGCCCAGCTACGCCCCCCCCCCCCCCCTCTCTGGCAGGTAGGCCCCGCCTGTCAACGCCGACAACTTCTTCCTCCTCGAGTAAATCTCGCGCCCGAAAAATGGCAGGAGATCGCCGGCAATCCCTTAATCAATACGGCGATTAAAGCCGCGATTCTTTCCCCGTTTACCATCTACAAATACTCACGCCCTCCTCCGGACCTTTTCCCCCACAAACCCTAGCCCGAGAGCCACAGGGCTGCCCACATTCGTCCTTGGAGCTCCGCCTCTGCCGCCGGCGAGGAGCTCGTTTTCCGGTCAACCTCGGCGACCCCAAGCCACCCCCTGCCCTCCTTTCGCTTTATTTTTCCATTGCTCTTAATGCTGACATGGTCCCGTGATTTTTCGTGGCCAGACCGAGCTTCTCTCCATCGACCGAAGCTAGCCGCCGCCTTCATCAACTCCGGCGAGGAATTGGAGGCGCACCGGAGCACTCCGCAGACCAACGCCTCGCCACCGACGTCGCCCCCGATCCATCGGTATACCTCTCTTCTCTCCCGGTGTCGTAGAACGTTAGCACAAACGACGCCGGCCATAGCGCCGCCACCTACTGGTCAAATCACTGCGAGCCGTCCGATCCTCCATCCACGGTTTAGATTAGATCCTTTAAAATCGAAGGGGTACGTTCAGATCTGGACCATCAGATCCAAATCCTACGATCCAGATCAATCACTTATCCACGTCAACGCCTACGTGGCTGCTCCGTCAGCGCCACGTCAGATCCACGTGGCCAGAGAATTTCTGCGAATTTTCTTATTTAGAACTATTGGGCAGTTTTGCAGAAAACACCTTGCAACATAGTTTTATCACTACTTTTTATCTGTTTAGCCAAATTTAAATATTTTTATATATTGAGATCCTTAGGACCAGTAGAATCTATTGGCATTATTAGTTTTCTGTTTTTGTGTCATCGTGGGGAACAACAGATGCCTAGGGGTAGGCTAATCTTAGGGGCCGATGGACGCTAGAGGATTCAAGGAGGGATAGTGACGAGGTTATACCAAATGGGTACCCAATCGTGTGGGTACCTGGTGCATGTGATGACTATAGCCCAATTGTCGATAGACTGAAGAAGCCAAACAAGCAAAGCCCAAGATGAAGATTTTTACCATAGATAGACATAGTCGGTTGTACTTTCCATACTTGTAGTCCTAGTCGGTTACGTACCCGAGACCTGTACCCCTATATAAGGGATAGGAGGGTAGCCGACCAAGGACATGCCCAACCAGAACCACCAAACCCTAGCGAGATCCGCATCTCGCTAGACCATTGTATTCACCGCATATTCACATTCAATACAGACAGGCAGGAAGTAGGGGTGTTTCCTCTCTTCCCCTCCATCACTCCCTTCCCTTTCCATCTTTTCTTTTCTTCCCCTTTCTCCTCTTACCTTCCCCCCTTCCTCTTTTACTTCTTCCCACAGACGGCACCATCTTCTTCCTCTCCTCCTCTCCCTCCTTTACCCTTCCTCCTCTCTCTTCCTCTCCTTTCTTCTCTCTTTCTCTTTTCCCTCTCTTTCTCTCTCTCATCCCTCCCCTCCTCTTCTTCCCCCTTCTTTCCTCCTCCCTTCTCTTTCTCCTTTCCTCTCTTTCTCTCTTATTTTACTTTATCTTTTCATTTCCCCTTCTTTTTTACTTCTCTCCTTTTCTCTCTCTTCCTTACTCTCTTTCCTATCTCTCACCTTCTATTTTCTCTTCTTTTCTCGCCATCCCTCTCCTTTTTTCCCACAGACGGCGCCTCTTTCATCTCCCCTTCTTCTTCCCACAGACGGCGCCAATTGACGAGGGGTGTCCCCATCAATACCCATGACTGATAGCCTAGGATTAGAGTTATGAGGTAGAGAACGCGTAGTGTTAGTAGATTCGCCGGCTGACAAGCGGGAGTTACCCAGGTTCAGGGCCCTCGACTGAGGTAACACCCCTACTTCCTGCCTGTCTGTATTGATTGTGAATATGCGGTGAATACAATGGTCTAGCGAGATGTGGATCTCGCTAGGGTTTGGTGGTTCTGGTTGGGCGTGTCCTTGATCTGCTACCCTCCTGTCCCTTATATAGGGGAACAGGTCTCGGGTACGTAACCGACTAGGACTACAAGTATGGAAAGTACAACCGACTATGTCTATCTATGGTAAAAATCTTCATCTTGGGCTTTGCTTGTTGGGCTTCTTCAGTCTATCGACAATTGGGCTATAGTCATCGCGTGCACCAGGTACCCAGACGATTGGGTACCCATTTGGTATAACCTCGTCATTAATTGGCGCTGTCTGTGGGAAACGGTAGTGTTGGATCCACGGATTTTTCGGCCCCAGCTTCAAACGGCCACTCGCCGACTTTATCAGAGGGATACACATCGGCGACTTCAGATCGCATCCAGACCACAGGCAACCACTCGCCAAGATCACCAACAGGTACGCCAAAGAGGATCAAGCCATATTCACCAGAAGCACAAGAAAACTATTCCAGTCTCGACGCAGGATTCGATCTAATAGTTGGTAAGCATAACTTTTTCGTTGATCAGTTTGGTGTGCAGGACTTGACCGACCAGATCGCGACTGAAGCACCCGAGGAGAAGTCGACTGCAACCGCATCCTCGGCAGACAAGGAGATCACCTCATCACAGATCGACTCGATCCCGTCGAACAAATCCCCGATCTCCGCCATGTCATCACGACAATTCTACAAACTCATGACAGAAGAATTTCCTGAAGACGAAGCTCAATCGACTTACCATAGCAATCCAGTCGAAGCGCCAGCCACCATAACCGAAACAGCAGAAGACGCCAGAACTACTTCATCACAGATCAGCCCGATCTCACCGCTAGGATCTCCCACTGACTCCATGACAACAAAATAATTCGAGGATTACGTGACTCAAAATCAATTAGACGAGGAAGTACAGCCTGACCTTCAAACCAGTACCGGCGAAAGCATAGATCCACTCGATGAAACACGCGACCGCGTGCGGACAGAGGATCCAGAAGACAGCATTCATATGACCGATTTTGTTGATCCGGAGTCCCAAGTTCTTTATGACGCCTTCACCGACTACGATGAACCTCCTGAGCAGTCGCTTGAGACGCGTGTCAGTAACAACGCTCAGATCAGCAAAAACCAAAGATCAGACACGAACTGGGATGGCGAAATTGAATCAATGACTGCCATTGACAGCACACACACATGCCTCCCAATCATACCCCGGCAGGTCTACGTCGCGTTTAGTGCAGAAACCTCGGCGGCCGCTGCCAGTCGAAGGCCTACGGGATTTCCCTATGAAGTTACGTTGCTAGATGGCATGACAAAATTAAACATAACAGCAGAAACAGTGACAAAGGTAGACAAAATTATCGCGGACTGCACGATGATGCCAGCAGATGCAACCAACGAAGAGATTATGACATATAATTACTTCAACAGGCAAGAAACAATGCGACTGAAGCAGTACAGGGCAACACTCGAAGAAAGAAGGAGGCACGCAAGCATCTCAAGTGAACGCAGGCGACAGCTATCCCTTAGCAACACAGGAGCGACGGAAGGAGGACGCAGATCCAGACTCGCAAGAATCCCGGAAAGAGAAAGATCAGAAGTCACTCGGAATCTAGAACACTCGTTCATGACGCTAGACTCGGAGGGCATACTCCTGCCAAAAACAGGCGAGGGCGCACTCATGTCAATAGGAGCATACCTTCAAGCAAATAAACCTCCACCAGGGGGTCCAGCGGAAGAATTATACCTCCAGCAGATGAAAGCTTTGGCAATTGCGGCAAAAGAACTCGCCGAAGGAAGAAGCCAAGGGCGCAGCCGAAACCGCTCACGAAATCATCGCAGTCGCAGCCCTCCACGAAGTAGCGCAAGAAAGAACTCCAGTCGCCGCCGATCAAGAAGCCGATCGCGAAGCAGGTCCAGAAGGTCGAGTAGCAGGGAATCAGATGATAACCGCAGCATCGGATCATCTGGGGCACAGTGTTTCACTCGACGAATCCGCGAAGCCAAGCTGCCCAAGAAGTTTGGCCTACCTACTACACCGAAGTTCAATTGCAAATAAGAGCCTGCAGGCTGGCTCGAGGATTACAAGTTGGCAGTCGTATGCCAACGAGGAACAACTACAACAGCCTGCAATACATACAGCTAATGCTTGAGGGCACAACCCGCGACTGGCTCAGATCACTACCCGAAGGAACTTACGACTCCTGGGAACATTTCAAAGAAGACTTCATAAAATACTTCGACCCTCTCTGCGAAAGACCCAAAACGTTCGAGCAACTTCGGGCGTGCAAGCAAAAATCAGGCGAAATGCTAAGAGCATACATCAGAAGATGGACCGCTATACGCAACTCAGTCGGCACGATCTCAGAAGACAGAGCCATGGATGCTTTCACATTGGGAGTCTACAGAGACGACTTCAGAGAGGCACTCGGGAGACAGAAGCCAAAATCCATGGCAGAGCTCATGAAAATTGCAACCGAGTGGGCAGATGGGGAAGATGCCTTACAAACCAAACAACCATCCTCTTCACACGATCACGACGATCGATGGACATTCGGGACCGCCGCGACAGGGACGAGAAGCGACGTTGGCGTGGGAATGACTTTAGCAGCAAAGATAAAGTCAAATTCATGGCAGCCGGATTCGCACATGATAATCATATTCGGGATGATAGGAGACGCAATGACCCTTACAGTTGTCGAAACGACGACTGTCGTGACACACAAGGCAACGATCATCGCTACAATTGGTCAGACGATCGCCGTGACAACCGGGATCGCGATCGACATAGTAACGAATATAAGAGACAAAAATGGCACGAAAGCTTGAATCCAAGGTCAGATGAATCAACTCAAGAACAGACAGAGAATCCATGCAGATTACACCTGTTCAAAGACCCGGCGACGGGAAGATTAACATCAAGTCATACTTTGGAGAACTGTCGTGAATTCGAACAATTGGCAGTCGAATATATGAAACGGCTCAGAAGGGATATACCAGCACACATGGCACCTACGCCAACACAGCCAGTCGCAACACTTCCACCTCCTCCATCGTACAATCCAGGCAGCCAATTTACAGGGGCAGTATATCACGTACCACAAGATGCAACAGAGCAATATCGAAGACGTCAAGAACAAATGCATATGATTCAGAAAGGACGACCCTCTAACAGTCAACAAAAACTTCACACTCGACATGTCAACATGGCGGTTATGGCACCACCAGCCGTACCAGAATTTTTGCGTGGGTCAGAAACAGTGATCACATTCAGTCGAGAAGACCATCCACCATCCGTTTATAGACCAAGCCACGCCGCTCTTGTACTTGATGCTCAAATTGGTGGTTACGCCATGACTAAAATCTTCATGGATGGAGGGAGCGGCATCAACATCATCTTCGTTGACACATTACGCCGAATGAACAGGTCAGTCGAAAACTTACCGCCATCCACAAACACCTTCCATGGTATAGTTCCAGGCAAAGCTATCATACCCAAAGGCACGATACATCTCGATGTCACATTTGGAGACGCGACACATTTCAGAACTGAGTCAATTGAGTTTGAAGTTGTCGACTGGAAGTCGCAATATCATGCCATACTGGGGCGACCAGCATTCGCTCGGTTCCTGGCGGGACCACACTATGCATACCTTCAACTGAAAATGCCAGGTCCAAAAGGAGTGATCACAATCAATGGAAACTTTCAAAGGTCAGACGCCTGCGACCGCGATTTCAATAAAATCTCTGAGACGTTCGGAGCAGAACAAACACTTGAAGAGCTCTCGCTCGCCAGCGATGCAACATATATGCCAGATTATAAGAAACAAGCAGTTGACAAGACATTTAACGCCGCAGATGATACACGAATGCACCAGATACATCCGAATGATCCCGCAAAGACAGTCAAGGTGTCGTCAAGTCTACCACCCGCATAGGAAAGCGCGCTCGTCGAATTCCTCCGTGAGAACTGGGATATGTTTGCCTGGTGTGCAGCCGACATGGCAGGCATACCTAGTGAATTCGCCGAGCACTCTCTCCAACTCAGTCCAGGAACTAGACCGGTCAAACAAGCAGTACGTCGTGTGTCAGGGCCGAAAAGAGAAGTTATAGAGAAACATGTAGATAAGCTACTCAAAGCAAACTTCATCCGAGAGATTAAAAAGTCAGAATGGGTAGCTAACCCCGTGATAGTTGAAAAGAAGAAGACAACTGCAACCAGGATGTGCATCGATGTAACATCCCAATTTTTAGAATTTGGATGTTTTCATATCATTCTTGTGCATAGCATCATATAGTTCGCATATTCATTGCATTGTACTTAAACATGCAATGAACAAGCTCAAACCAACTAAGTAAAGATCAAATGAAAATTTATAAATGCATAAGTGATATATAAGCACAAAAGTATTTTCCTATGTCTACTATATGAGAAAACCATGCTATGTGGTTCCAAAATTCAATCTTGAGTTTAAAATATTTTCCTTTATTTTATTTCACCTAATTTGGAATTGTTCGTACTTCAATAGAGAAAACAATAAACAAAAACGAACAAAGCAAAAGAAAATAAGAAGACGAGGAACAACCGTAGGTCACTTTGGCCAAGGGAGACCACCGTACCAGCCTTCCTTTCCTCTCTCTCCAAGTTCCATTTTCCTTCGTTTAATTTCCCCTGATACTGTGCTACGTGTGAAAAACAGAAAATAGCAAAGGAGAGTAGAATAGGAAGAAGAGAGCAGCTGTAGTACAACTTGGCTAAGAATCCACGATCCAATTCTTTTCTCACCCTCACGTTCTAATTCTTTCCTTCTCTATCTGAATACCTTTCTTTCTCTGAATGTAAAGTACAACACATCAGTATAGTCGTCGTTGTTTTTCTGAAAACTGAATTCAGAAACGAAGTCCTGGAGACGTACGTGATTGTACCGAACTGGTCCACAAAAATCGCTAATCCATGTTCGACTCGTTAACTCTTCGCCATCCAAAGCTAGCATATATATATTCCCTCATCTCCGCCGTTCCGTTTTCCCACATATCACGAACCCTAGCCGCCAGTTCAAGCTCGGGCGGTGCTCACCGCCATTGCCTCCGCGCGGAGCTTCGGAAGGTTGTTGTCGCTTGTCCGGGACCTCCCGAACCCTTCTATCCTATCCCCTGTTGTTCCTCTTTCACCTCTGCACCATTTTTAACGATTCAATTTCACAATCATGCCCTAGACGAATCAATCTTGTCACCGGAAGTTCGCCGGAGAACCGTCTTGGGAAGTCGTCACAACCTCCGTTTGGGAGCTAGCAGTGGAGGAGGAGAGGAGCTGAGAGGAATCTCCGCCGTCGCCAAGCCCAGGAGGTAGCAGAACGTCGTTGCCGTCTGCAATCCGAGCTGCCCTACTTCCGTGAGTTCCTTTCCTGCCATTACCGTATGCCCTCGAGGAAGATGCACAGCTACCGTTGGATGCTGAATCAATGATTAGAATAGATGACTTAAACTGAAGGGGTACCGGCTAATGACAGCACGCCATGTGGCAGTTTGAGCTGGGATTTTCGAAATAGAAACACAGAGAAATTGCAGATCTTGTAAAAATCATATAAAATAATCCTTATGTCAGAAAATTACAAATAAAATACCATTGGATTCAGAATTTTGTGTAGAATCTGAATATACAAAAATATTACATGTTTTCCGAACCTACATGCTGCAGAAATCAAAACATTGAATATAGTATTTCGGACATAACTTTATTTCTATGAATCCAAATGAACCAAATCTTTTTGTTCCTGGAAGATAATTAAATTGTCTATACAGAGGAGATAAAATATATAATTTTCGAACGCATAATCATATGGAGAATTGCAGAAACTGATTAAACCCTTTTAAAAGGCTTTGAAAATTGTATTAACTATATTGTTGCATTCTAGTAAATTGCATAAGCATCATTCTAGTTAAATGATCAGAGAACAAACTAAAAACAATATGCACTATTAATTTGACATGCATGCATGTGTATGAGTTCTTGTATTGTTTGTTGTTCTTATTGTGGTACTATCCATAACGTGTAGATTGTGCGGAGTGCAACCCTTGCGATTGTGAGGATTGCGTGAACAACAACAACCGCCAAGGCAAGTGTGCTTTTACCATAAACGTCCTATTATTTTCCTATGCATTATTAGATTTTCTGTAGTCTTGCATGTGTAGGAAATGTTATGTGTTTACGCCTTGCTATAAAACCCAGATAGGATAGCCATATGTTTTTACCATGACAGTTATTGTCCTCTTGTCGCCATCGTAGGTATAGATGTGCTTAGCCATGCTTAGCAAACGGGGTTATGGAATTAATTATATGAAAAAGATTTTAAAGTTATTGATATTTTACGTTATGATGAAAACAACTTAAGTTAATCAATTCTCTGGGCGGATTGCTAGAGTGGTCATCGGAGTGTGTTGTATGGTGGGGTCCGCCGCCCAGGTTTCAAAGAGAATAGATTGGTTGCTTGTTTGGTAGTTTACGTGTACAACCGTTTGTCAACATAAGTATGGGCGTTGATAGAACCTAGTAAGTTATAGGACCTCGAACCCGTCGTGACTAGCAGATGTAGCGTATAGTAGGTTGTACCGGTCCGCAGGTGGTTTGAGGGTCTATTTCCCAAAAAAATTATCTTGGTTTTCTCCCAACCATTATACAAATTGTGTGTTTTGGTAAACGGGGCTAATCGGGTCTTACGGGTAAAGTGTACAAAACTCTCGAGAGTCAAAACTAAGATCTTAGCCATGTCCCTGGTTAAGGACAAATTGAACAACTAGGCTTGTAACTATGTCGATTTCTCGCTCATCCCAATTTCATAATTTCTTAAAACTTGTGGTTGAACTAATGGGTAGGAGCACCTTTTGTCAAGCAGTGTGTCCAAGATTATTATTGAAAAACTAATTTTTATCAAAGGATAGGATAAATGTATTGCTTTTCGCAAAATAGCCTAAACCTCCACCTAGCCAAATATGCATGTAGATGCTAGGTGTAATAAACAACCATTCTTTTTGCACATCTTGCCAATACAATTCAATTGTGTTGACCAGTGGTTGTTCTGGCTGTAACTCATCATTGCAGGATATACCGATTCCGAGTGAACGTTGCGGTAGGTCGCGAGACTCCACTCAACATGGTCGCCTGTGGCACATTTAGATGGAGCCTTCTATCTTATTTATTTCCGCTGTTAATGGAGACTTGATATTTTATTAGTGCTAGCCGAGTGCTATGCAGATTGTAATGAATTATATTTTGCTGGATCAATACGTTGTAATAATGATGCACTGGATTTTGATAATTCATTTGGAAACGTGTGTGCTAGCGAGTCGATCCAGGGACTAGCACTATACACGGGATACAACCTTACCGGGTTGATCCGTTTCAGATGGTATCAGAGCCGTGTGTTGACTGTAGGATCGCGACCTAGGAATGGATTAAGAAAAACCATAGGATGAAAACATATTTTCCAAATCCTCTATACATTGTTACACTTCATTCTTGTCATCCTCTTATCTTCATCTTTTACTCTCATCTAGTCATCTCTCACTTTTCAAATATTAGTGGAGATCCCCATACAGAAGTTTCTTCGATCAAGGAAAAGACACAACTACCCAGAAGATATAATAGATTGCCCACTAATTAGTCATTGTTAGGAATCGATATTCGTGTTAGGTATTGACTATATCCACTTGTATGGTATGGCAATTGTAGTTCGAGTATTTTCAACTATTTTGTTTTGAATTTTAATTAGGATTTTCGCAGGAATTTATACCCTATTTTCGAGAAGTATTTTAAAATGATTGGTTTGCTTATATCTTGATTGATAAGTGTTGTTTGATCATGCTAGGTATGGGTAGTATATTTCCATAGTCTATTTCCATTTCCATCTATACTCATCTATGCTAACCCAACAGATGTCTCCCCGCCATGATCCCCATAACAATAATGATCAGTTCCACTAGTTGATGGTTGCACAAGCTAAATTCATGCAACTGATTTAAACGCATGTTTTGAGGAGGCCAAGTTAAATTCTCTTAAGGGGGTTAGTCTAGATATTGACCATAGATTAAACACCTACACCTATTTGCTAGCCATTCCGAATCTCGAGGACGAGATTCATCTTAAGGGGGTTAGATTGTAACATCCCAATTTTTAGAATTTGGATGTTTGCATATCATTCTTGTGCATAGCATCATATAGTTCGCATATTCATTGCATTGTACTTAAACATGCAATGAACAAGCTCAAACCAACTAAGTAAAGATCAAATGAAAATTTATAAATGCATAAGTGATATATAAGCACAAAAGTATTTTCCTATGTCTACTATATGAGAAAACCATGCTATGTGGTTCCAAAATTCAATCTTGAGTTTAAAATATTTTTCTTTATTTTATTTCACCTAATTTGGAATTGTTCGTACTTCAATAGAGAAAACAATAAACAAAAACGAACAAAGCAAAAGAAAATAAGAAGAAGAGGAACAACCGTAGGTCACTTTGGCCAAGGGAGACCACCGTACCAGCCTTCCTTTCCTCTCTCTCCAAGTTCCATTTTCCTTGGTTTAATTTCCCCTGATACTGTGCTACGTGTGAAAAACAGAAAATAGCAAAGGAGAGTAGAATAGGAAGAAGAGAGCAGCCGTAGTACAACTTGGCTAAGAATCCACGATCCAATTCTTTTCTCACCCTCACGTTCTAATTCTTTCCTTCTCTATCTGAATACCTTTCTTTCTCTGAATGTAAAGTACAACACATCAGTATAGTCGTCGTTGTTTTTCTGAAAACTGAATTCAGAAACGAAGTCCTGGAGACGTACGCTGATTGTACCGAACTGGTTCCCACAAAAATCGCTAATCCATGTTCGACTCGTTAACTCTTCGCCATCCAAAGCTAGCATATATATATTCCCTCATCTTCGCCGTTCCGTTTTCCCACATATCACGAACCCTAGCCGCCAGTTCAAGCTCGGGCGGTGCTCACCGCCATTGCCTCCGCGCGGAGCTTCGGAAGGTTGTTGTCGCTTGTCCGGGACCTCCCGAACCCTTCTATCCTATCCCCTGTTGTTCCTCTTTCACCTTTGCACCATTTTTAACGATTCAATTTCACAATCATGCCCTAGACGAATCAATCTTGTCACCGGAAGTTCGCCGGAGAACCGTCTTGGGAAGTCGTCACAACCTCCGTTTGGGAGCTAGCAGAGGAGGAGGAGAGGAGCTGAGAGGAATCTCCGCCGTCGCCAAGCCCAGGAGGTAGCAGAACGTCGTTGCCGTCTGCAATCCGAGCTGCCCTACTTCCGTGAGTTCCTTTCCTGCCATTACCGTATGCCCTCGAGGAAGATGCACAGCTACCGTTGGATGCTGAATCAATGATTAGAATAGATGACTTAAACTGAAGGGGTATCGGCTAATCACAGCACGCCATGTGGCAGTTTGAGATGGGATTTTCGAAATAGAAACACAGAGAAATTGCAGATCTTGTAAAAATCATATAAAATAATCCTTATGTCAGAAAATTACAAATAAAATACCATTGGATTCAGAATTTTGTGTAGAATCTGAATATACAAAAATATTACATGTTTTCCGAACCTACATGCTGCAGAAATCAAAACATTGAATATAGTATTTCGGACATAACTTTATTTCTATAAATCCAAATGAACCAAATCTTTTTGTTCCTGGAAGATAATTAAATTGTCTATACAGAGGAGATAAAATATATAATTTTCGAACGCATAATCATATGGAGAATTGCAGAAACTGATTAAACCCTTTTAAAAGGCTTTGAAAATTGTATTAACTATATTGTTGCATTCTAGTAAATTGCATAAGCATCATTCTAGTTAAATGATCAGAGAACAAACTAAAAACAATATGCACTATTAATTTGACATGCATGCATGTGTATGAGTTCTTGTATTGTTTGTTGTTCTTATTGTGGTACTATCCATAACGTGTAGATTGTGCGGAGTGCAACCCTTGCGATTGTGAGGATTGCGTGAACAACAACAACCGCCAAGGCAAGTGTGCTTTTACCATAAACGTCCTATTATTTTCCAATGCATTATTAGATTTTCTGTAGTCTTGCATCTGTAGGAAATGTTATGTGTTTACGCCTTGCTATAAAACCCAGATAGGACAGCCATATGTTTTTACCATGACAGTTATTGTCCTCTTGTCGCCATCGTAGGTATAGATGTGCTTAGCCATGCTTAGCAAATGGGGTTATGGAATTAATTATATGAAAAAGATTTTAAAGTTATTGATATTTTACGTTATGATGAAAACAACTTAAGTTAATCAATTCTCTGGGCGGATTGCTAGAGTGGTCATCGGAGTGTGTTGTATGGTGGGGTCCGCCGCCCAGGTTTCAAAGAGAATAGATTGGTTGCTTGTTTGGTAGTTTACGTGTACAACCGTTTGTCAACATAAGTATGGGCGTTGATAGAACCTAGTAAGTTATAGGACCTCGAACCCATCGTGACTAGCAGATGTAGCGTATAGTAGGTTGTACCGGTCCGCAGGTGGTTTGAGGGTCTATTTCCCAAAAGTTTTATCTTGGTTTTCTCCCAACCATTATACAAATTGTGTGTTTTGGTAAACGGGGCTAATCGGGTCTTACGGGTAAAGTGTACAAAACTCTCGAGAGTCAAAACTAAGATCTTAGCCATGTCCCTGGTTAAGGACAAATTGAACAACTAGGCTTGTAACTATGTCGATTTCTCGCTCATCCCAATTTCATAATTTCTTAAAACTTGTGGTTGAACTAATGGGTAGGAGCACCTGTTGTCAAGGCAGTGTGTCCAAGATTATTATTGGAAAACTAATTTTTATCAAAGGATAGGATAAATGTATTGCTTTTCGCAAAATAGCCTAAACCTCCACCTAGCCAAATATGCATGTAGATGCTAGGTGTAATAAACAACCATTCTTTTTGCACATCTTGCCAATACAATTCAATTGTGTTGACCAGTGGTTGTTCTGGCTGTAACTCATCATTGCAGGATATACCGATTCCGAGTGAACGTTGCGGTAGGTCGCGAGACTCCACTCAACATGGTCGCCTGTGGCACATTTAGATGGAGCCTTCTATCTTATTTATTTCCGCTGTTAATGGAGACTTGATATTTTATTAGTGCTAGCCGAGTGCTATGCAGATTGTAATGAATTATATTTTGCTGGATCAATACGTTGTAATAATGATGCACTGGATTTTGATAATTCATTTGGAAACGTGTGTGCTAGCGAGTCGATCCAGGGACTAGCACTATACACAGGATACAACCTTACCGGGTTGATCCGTTTCAATCGACTTCACAGGGCTCAACAAATGCTGCCCAAAAGATCATTTTCCACTGCCCCGTATCGACCAAATCGTCGACTCCACTGCAGGATGCGCGCGACTGTCATTTCTAGACGCATATTCAGGATATCATCAGATAAAGATGAAAGTCGAAGATGAGGAAAAGACGGCCTTCACAACTCCACTCGGAGTATATTGCTACACCACCATGCCCTTTGGCCTCAAGAACGCAGGCGCCACTTACCAGCGCATGATGCAAAATTGCTTGAAAACGCAAATTGGCGAAAATGTTGAAGTTTACGTCGACGACATAGTTATCAAATCAAAAGAAGAACATACACTACACTCCGACATACAGGAGACATTCGACAACCTCCGAGGGTATAGCATAAAGTTAAACCCAGACAAGTGTACTTTCGGCGTCCCAGCCGGAGAACTTTTGGGATACTTAGTGTCAGCTCGCGGAATTGAGTCAAATCCAGAAAAGATACATGCCATATTAACCATGCAAAGGCCTACCAAGCTCTATGAAGTACAGCAGTTGACAGGACGGGTAGCAGCCCTCAGTCGATTCATCAGCAAATTAGGCGAAAAGGCACTGCCACTATATCGACTGATGAAAAATCGGATAAATTCGAGTGGACCAACGAAGCTGAAGCAGCCTTTATCGATCTCAAGCGAATGCTCACAAAACCCCCCATACTAGCAGCGCCAAAAGAAAAGGAACTACTGTACCTATATATGGCAGCAACAAACAGGGTGGTGAGTACAGTCCTAGTAGTCGAGCGTATGGAAGAAGGAAAAATTCAAAGCGTACAAAGGCCAGTCTACTATGTCAGCGAGGTCTTGTCTCTATCCAAACAAAGATATCCACACTTCCAGAAGCTGGCTTATGCCATCTTCATAACAACAAGGAAGTTAAGACACTACTTCACAGAACACCCAATCACGGTGATCAGCAAATTCGCAATCGGAGATATACTCACAAACCCAGATGCAACTGGACGGGCGGCAAAATGGCTTATCGAGCTGGGACCCCTGGGAATCACGTACGATCACCCGAAAGCCATCAAAGCTCAAGTCCTGCCAGATTTCACCACCGAGTGGATAGAATCTCAACTGCCAGGAATACCAGACGTATCTAACTCTTGGACAATGT
Source organism: Poa annua (assembly GCA_026929855.1). Lineage (NCBI taxonomy): Eukaryota > Viridiplantae > Streptophyta > Magnoliopsida > Poales > Poaceae > Poa > Poa annua. The sequence goes on from CM049434.1 coordinate 64,487,554, forward strand.
ACTTTGATGGGTCTAAGAAGAATGAAGGCGCATGTGCAGGTGTCGTGCTCATATCACCCAAGGGCGACAAATTGAAGTACGTTCTACAAATGGACTTTGCAAGGCCATCGAACAATGAAGCCGAATACGAAGGATTGATACATGGCATGCGTATGGCCAAAGCTTTGGGATGCACTCGACTGATGATATATGGTGACTCAAATCTAGTCGTACAGCAAACAATGAAAATTTGCGACGCCATAGCGGACAACATGATTGCATATCGTGATCTCTATAACAAATTAGAGGGAGACTTCGATGGATGTGAACTATGACACATTGGACGGGAGAGCAATGAAGAAGCAGACACATTGGCCAACATCGGCTCGACTAAAGCCCAGGTTCCACCCGGCGTTTTCCTAGAGCGTATCGAGCACAGATCCATTCACAAACAGCGGTCAGCACCAAACGCGACGGAAGCAACAAAGGACAATGCACCAAACATGACAGACCCTCCAATCGAAGTACGTCTATGTCAAGGCGATCATGTGACTCCAACTTGGACTGAGCCAATACTGGCATTCTTACCTCGAGAAGAGCTACCAGACGACAAAATGAAGCCAGACGGGTAGCGCATCGTGCCAAAGCATACACCATCATAAACTGTGAACTTTACAAAAGGAGCATCTCAGGTATATTTCAGAGATGTGTAGAGTTTGAAGATGGCAAAACTATACTTCGCGATATTCATGCAGGAACTTGCGGGCATCACGCTGGCAGTCGGTCGCTCGTAGCCAAAGCATTCAGAGCAGGGTTTTACTGGCCTACCGCACTCAAAGACGCAGAAGATATAGTCAAACGATGCATCGGATGTCAAAAATTCGCAAACAAACCTCATGCACCGGCATCGGCGCTCAAAACCATACCACTGACATGGCCTTTTGCCCAGTGGGGATTGGATATGGTAGGACCACTCAAAAAATCATCACCTGGAGGACATACCCACTTACCGGTGGCAGTCGACAAGTTCACAAAATGGATTGAAGCAGTCCCAATCACAAATTCAACAGCGACTACGGCGGTCAATTTCATAAAATCCATAGTATACCGGTTTGGTGTTCCAAACAGCATTATCACGGACAACGGCACAAATTTCACAGGTGAAGAATTCCGAACTTTTTGCAAAGAGTGGGATATCACACTAAGTTATGCATCGGTGGCGCACCCACAGTCCAACGGGCAAGTCGAAAAAGCTAACGGCCTTGTGTGCACAGGCATCAAGAAAAGGTTACTGGTTCCACTCAAAAGAGCCGCGGGAGCTTGGGTTGACGAACTCCCGGCGGTACTTTGGAGTTTACGTACAACCCCAAATGCTTCAACCCAGTTTACCCCATTTTTTATGGTTTACGGAGCAGAAGCAGTCCTACCACCGGAGGTGAGATTCGATGCACCAAGAGTCGAAGCATACAATGAAGATGAAGCAAACGAGTCACAAAAAAACACAATGGACTTACTCGACGAAGCACGTGACACGGCCCTGGCCCGCACAGCTGTTTACCAGCAAAATCTCAGAAATTCTCACAGTCGACGCCTTCGTCCCAGAACATTCATGGTGGGAGACTTAGTACTTCGACTGAAGCAGAAAAAGGTGCATAAGCTAGCATCATCATGGGAAGGTCCGTTCATCATCACCGAAATTATTGAGGGAGGCGCTTATCGACTGAAACATGTCCAGACGGGAGAACTATCGCATAATCCATGGAATGTGGCGCACCTGCGTCGCTTCTATGCGTAGGTCTCACAACCAACTAATGTAATAGAGCTCAAATATATCAAAAGGGCCAGCGGATTTCAGACGCGCACTTTTCCTTACCAGGGTACCTAAGGGGACTGGAAGGTTTTTAATGAGGCAGTCTGCTGGTCATATATCTTCAATAAAGATGATACTTCTTCATAAATATTTTCACGTACTTCTCATCGTATATCTACAACCCACCCGAATGGCTCGGGGGCTGGGTCTCGATCAAAATAAATATACATAAAACCCCGCCTGAGTGTGCGAGGGATGAAGATCTCAAAATTAGAACAATTTTGAGGTATACTCGAAGATACAAGTTGTTTCTTCATAAACAAACATACTGGAAATTTTCATATAGCCCAGCGTCACTCAATGGACTCGGGGGCTGGATGGCCGAACAAGGATATCATATAAGGAGTATATTGTACAGTTCAAATATGGCAAAATCATAAGCGTCATGCAAACATTATCATATTACAAGGCCATCAAAAGATCAAGGAACGGCGACTAGTCATGGGGCACAGACGCTAGGTTACCCCTACGTGCCTTGTGCATGGTGGAAACTTCGGCTACTCGACGCTCCATGGTACAGATGCTAACTCTAGCAAGACGAGCAGCAGAATCTGATACACCCCTAAAAGCCAAAGGTTTCCCATTAGGTTTCTTAGGGTAGTCGAAAAGGACGGCGTCATAATTAGCAGTCACACCATTCGCAAGAAGAAGCTTGTGGGCGAACTCTGAGCCGCGTACCGCCAAGTCGCGTGCCCAATCCTTTATGGTCGTCGAACCAGGACCCAGTATATCAGAAAATCCTTGAGCAGTCGATGGAACTTCCGTCCATGGTAGAACCTCCGCGAATACAGCCCCAAGGGTCCGAGTGGAAATATCCAAGAAGAACTTGATATGCTCGAGGGCCCTGCCCAGCTCCTCGGTCACACGCTCGAGTGACAAGTCACCCCTCGCGTTATCATCAGGGACACAAGAGCAATAACCTTTACAAAACACGCAAAGAAGGAGTCTAAGACGATTGAAGGAGAAAGCAAAAAGGAGCATCCGCACAGCATAAACTCCCAAACCTGCCACAGCATGCACAAAGCTAAGCAACTGTTTAGTGTGCTCCTGTTCTCGACTGTTGACGGAACGCCGAACACTCTCCAGTTCATCTTCCGCACGCAGTCGCTGGTCGACAAGCTGATGTTCCAGAGCAGTCAGTCGCTTTTCAATAGCAAGCTTCTCTTCTGAAATAAGCATGTGTCAAAAACATAGATCTACAGAAAGCACAAACGCTTAATATCACGAAGCATCAGGAGCAAAAACGCCTACGGCTTATCTCTTCCAACTTAGAACGAAGGGTGACTCGTTCCTCCTCCGCTCGCACAAAAGCCTGGCCAACAGCAACTAGGCCGCTTACAGCAGGCTACACAAAAAATATCGACACATGTCAAAACAAACGATCGATTCCTACAAAAAGATAGCTCGTAAAAAGAGACTTACATGCTCTACCCAGGAGAAGGAAGCAGATGTCGACTGGCCAACAGTCGAAGCAGCAGCAAGTGGCATCTTGTCAGCAGTCGTCGCAGCGGCCACTGCCATAGCTTCGGTTTCTTCAACTTCAGCACGGGGGGAGGCCATAATTGTTCTTTCCCCGACTGGCGGAGTATGAGCTCGCCCGGCAAAGGTCCTGTTCGTACATCAAAAACAGCACAAATCAGATGAAGTAACAAACAAAGAGTAAGGCAAAAACTAAGAAGGACAACCAAAAGAACATACTTATGATCATCTTCGATAATCGGCTCAGCCGCCGCAACTGGCAACTGGCATGCCAGAGGCGGAACGCCGGTCACAGGTGAAGGAATGGCAAATTCTTCAAGAACTTTCTCCTCCATATTCTCCGGCTGAGTATCCGGAGCCTTGGCGCGGCACAAACGACGACGTTTGATAGCACGTCCAGCTGCAGGCTCTTCAAGATCTTGGGAAGAATGTTCCTCGTCAGCAGCAGTTTCTCCAGTAATAGAAAGGCCAGCCGCAAGCGGGAAAACATCAGCCGCCTCCAACTCGGCCAGTTAACGAGCCTCCTCTGTGTCACCATACTCAGGAAGGGGAGGAAGAGTCGAAGCAGTCAAATGCCCCTGATCACAACCAAGCAAAAAGGCACATCAAACATGTGTACTCACATGAAAAGATAAGCAAAGTAAAAAGCTGCACAAGTACCTCAGGAAGGGGAGTCCCAAGGCTAAAAGGAATAACGGAGAAGTCGAAGGAAGCAACGTCATCAGGTTTGACGCTGGTAATATACTTGACATGATCATGAAACACATGACTTGCCAACTCCACATCGCTCATACGAGTAACGTCAAGTGGACCCTCATAACGCCACAAGGGGTGGGCACGTTGTTGCAAGGGCCACACTCGACGCTTCACAAAGGTGCTGATCAGCTGAATACCTGTAACAGTTTTGAGCAATTCTTTCACCTTAACCATAAGAAGAGAGGCCTCCTCCTTTTCTTCAGTCGAAAGAGAATTCTCCCAGGCTTTCATCTTCATAATAGGTTTCCCAGTCGAAAACAATGGCTTTACCTCCTGGTCGATGGGAACGTAAAACCATTAGTTTCTCCATTTCGGAGCAGGGACGACTACCATCAGGTCAAAATACGAGCAGTCGTCGCGTACCTCGATACAGAAACCTCAGGTGGGAAAGGCGCGACCCTCGCAGCACATAAACTGCACCCGAAAGATAGATTTCCAGAGAGCCCAGCTCCGAGACACTCCCAAAAAGCATTCGCACAAAACCATAAAGCAGGCAGTGTGCAAAACACCTTGAGGAGTGAGATCGTGAATCTGAACCCCATATGCATAAAGATGGCCACGCACAAAATCATGTAGCGGAAAGCCAAAGCCGCGCGGAAGAAATTCCGCAAAACATACCCGTTCATTGGGGAGAGGCTCGGGAAGTACTTCCCTGTTGGAAGGAGCACGGGCAGCAAGCTTGTCCATCGAAGGAAGCAATCCACATTGGTGAAACGCCGCCAACTTCTCTTCCGTAACGGCGGACTTAACCCAATCTCCAGTCATCTTCTTCGAAACCCGCGTAGGGGATGCAGCAGTCGAAATCTCCTTCCCTTTCTCACCGACGATGGCAGAGGAAGCAGGCGCAGGTGCACCAGAGTTTTTCTTCGGAGCCATGGCGCAAAGAGAATGCAGGGGCAAGAGCAGAGCAAGCATGCGAGAGGAAGAAGATGAACTGAGGAAGAAGAAAGCAAATGCCAGGGTAAATTAATTTACGGCGGCGAGAACAATATTTACCAGGACATGCGAAGTAATCTCAGCCGTCCGTGCAAAATCACCAAACCACGTGTCATGATCAAAGGGCAACCGTCGCTGCCACGCCGCCCACTACGCACGTAAAATGAGGAGGTTATGATCACGCCCGCGGAAATTTCGCCACGTCCGGTCAAATCAGAGCTGAACCGGCGTCTCCCGCGGTCAAACAAATGGGCCCATAATGACATGTCTTGGCATAGGCTCTGCACACATGCCAAGGACATCATGTGTGACGTCACCCAAGCTAGCAGAAGCAGCAGAATCATAAGAGTTCAGTTGACAGTTGGTCGACTGGACAAACATGCGTGAACTTGCAAAAGTCGCTCGACTAGGCACTAAGTCAAAACACTCTTCGAGTGGTCGAGTGTACTCCCATCGGGAGCGAGTAAAAAGTCTTCACCTGCCATAAAAGTAAGAAAAAACAAATTTTGAGATTATCCTTCATTACAGGTAAAAAAGCACAATCTGGGGGGCTACTCCCATCGGGAGCACTGTCGCGCACCCGATAGATTCTTAAAATCATAAATAGGCAGTCGAAATAAAAGACTCGCCTCAGGCAAAATTAAAAATGCAAAAGAATTCCTGAATTATGTCAGTCGATGACATTTCGGATGCTGCATGCGTAAAGTGCAAAGGTAAGACCCGCCGATCAGTCGAGCTGGGCTAAGGACCACTCCGGCAGTGTTAAGTCCTTATTCTTTCCGTGTCAACAGACGCGATGAAAATCCTGGCGGAAGCGCTGGGTAGCACAGTTGAAAGTGCAGAACGAATCAATAAGATCGCAATGGCCTGAGTCGAGTCTGTCCAGTATGTTCCAGGTTCGAGCCCAAGGACTCGAACTTGATTGAAGACAAGTAAGGTTTTGCCCAAGTGCAGTTAACTGGTCTCGACTCATCGAGTAAATCCAGGCCTACTCAGTCAAAAACCTTTGTCACAAATCACAGTCGAAAGACAAATACAAAGATATACTATCAAAAGCATAAAACATGAGACGTGCACTATGTAGTGAGTCCATGACTGATTCTCCGAATTAGCCAAGCACTCGGGGGTAATGACGAGGTTATACCAAATGGGTACCCAATCGTGTGGGTACCTAGTGCACGTGATGACTATAGCCCAATTGTCGATAGACTGAAGAAGCCCAACAAGCAAAGCCCAAGATCAAGATTTTTACCATAGATAGACATAGTCAGTTGTACTTTCCATACTTGTAGTCCTAGTCGGTTACGTACCTGAGACCTGTACCCCTATATAAGGGACAGGAGGGTAGCCGATCAAGGACACGCCCAACCAGAACCACCAAACCCTAGCGAGATCCGCATCTCGCTAGACCATTGTATTCACCGCATATTCACAATCAATACAGACAGGCAGGAAGTAGGGGTGTTAACTCAGTCGAGGGCCCTGAACCTGGGTAACTCCCGCTTGTTAGCCGATGAATCTACTAACACTACGCGTTCTCTACCTCATAACTCTAACCCTAGGCTATCAGTCATGGGTATCGATGGGGACACCTCTCGTCAGATAGCGCGCTGAGAAGCACACACGAAAGAACACACGGACACAAGGATTTACCCTGCTTCGCGGCTCTCGTGAGGAGATAAAACCCCTACTGCAGCATCTAGCCTACTTTGTGTATTTCTTCCTCTCTGTATATGAACATTACAAAAGCACCATGAGCTGAACCGAGTTGCCTCTAGGAGGTCTTGGGGGAGAAAGAGAGCAAGGGGCGAAGGAGCATGCCCGTGACTTGGCCGGCCGTGGCCGTTTGGGGCCATTGTCCTCCTTGTGAGCCTCCCCTAGTGCTCCTTATATAGAGGGAGCCTAGGGGACAAGAGATGGCCCACCGGTCATTATTCTGGCACTGTAGCTGACATGACTACTGGGGTCTAATCACACTGTCCACGCGTCATGGCACGCGTACTCTTGTCCCATCAGTGGCACTGTAGCCACGCTCGGTTACTTCTTGGACAGGCACGACCCGTGCGGCGCGCGTCCTTGGTCTTGTGCTGCAGTGTTTGGCTTGGCATCTTCTCCGCTTAACCCGACATGGATATGCTGGATATCTCCGCGACTCCTCTTCTGGTAAACCCGGCATGGCTATGCCGGATTCTACTTCTCAACCCGGCATGGGTATGCCGGATAATCCTCTTCTCCCGAGACCCGCCATGGCTATGCCGGATTACCCTTCATAAACCGTCCTCCCTGCACATAACAGAAAACCAGAAGATAACGACATACATATGTCGGGTATAATATGTCGGTCAATCATAAGTCGGTTAGAGTATGTCGGGCTTCACCAATATTATAACCCGGTCTCTTCCAGCCCGGACATATGTCGGTCAACAAGTATCTCGGTCCACTCTTGGACGTAGCTTTTACCACATCTTGACCCTACCCGGGGGCAACCCCCCGACACTAGTCCCCGAGGCTGCGGGGGACTCGTAGAGTCGCGCGCAGACTTATCAAAAACAAGTAATAATATCACAGTCTTCACATACTCCTCCTTGTACCTGCACAAAAACAATCATATGCCGGTTCCTTAGCCACTCCGGGCGTTTTACCGATACAGATGTCTTCAGCCACTGCTGGTTTGATGTAAGGGTACTTCGGGTGTCTCGGATGTCCGGTGGTCCCTCTGGACGCATACCGACATGGACGTCTCCAACCACTGCTGGTTTAACGTAAAGGTACCTCGGGTGTCTCGGATGTCCGGTGGTCCCTCTGGACGCATAACGACATGGACGCCTCCAGCCACTGCTGGTTTAACGTAAAGGTACCTCGGGTGTCTCGGATGTCCGGTGGTCCCTCTGGACGCATACTGACATGGACGTCTCCAGCCACTGCTGGTCTAACGTAAAGGTACCTCGGGTGTCTCGGATGTCCGGTGGTCCCTCTGGACGCATACCGACATGGACGTCTCCAGCCACTGCTGGTTTAACCTAAAGGTACCTCGGGTGTCTCGAATGTCCGGTGGTCCCTCTGGACGCATACCGACAAGGACATCTCCAGCCACTGCTGGTTTAACATAAAGGTACCTCGGGTGCCGGTTTTAGCCACTCTGGGCGTATTCCGACATAGATGTCTCCAACCGCTGCTGGTTTGACATAAGCATATCTCGAATGCCGGTTTTAGCCACTCTGGGCGTATACCGACATAGATGTCTCCAGCCACTGCTTCTTTGACATAAGCATATCGCGTATATTGCCTCTGGCAAATCAACAGAAATGATGACTCGGAGATATTACACGATGCCGCGGTAGTTTGGCGAACCGAAATAAACGGCGATTTGGAGATGTTGCTTGATGCCATGATATATTGGCGAGAACTTGGTATTGATATGTCATTTATAACTCGGCAAGTCGATACCAAAGACTATTCGTGATACACTTTAAAGCAACAGTGAATATCAGATGGATCCCAGATAACCGATATCACCATGGCATCACAGTCTCGGTGAAGCCGATATTACCTTTCAATGTCAGTTCATGCATATATACATATATATAACGAATATTCAACAGGGGCGACGATTCGACTTAGCAGATCAAATTAAGTCTAGCACTAGACAGAAATTACAATGAGCCGCAAAGCTAGGCAATAGGATGCTAACTCGGTTTTCATCGAGTTCCCGAGTTATCTTAGAGACCCAGCAGAAAGAACAGTATGCACTGGCGGGACAGTCCCCGGGTCAAGACATCTTGCTCCCGGGGAAAACACAGACAACATATGCCGAATTACTTTATAGACTGAGTCCCCGAATTTGTTTTCATGATTACTACATTCCACAATCTCTGCTCTTGACTACCATTTAGGCGTTCGTCAGTCGAGTCACAAGATCATCTCGGATAGCATACATTACTTGAACTTTGAAACAAGGTTGAAAGCTTATTCGGCATATGGACAACATAAATAACAACATACATAGACGAACAAGGCAGTCCCCGAGATTCACCTCGGGGTGCCGGCATACAAACGATATAGGAATAACCGAGATTAAACATAAATATAAAGACGAAGCAGTCCCCGAGTTCATCCCGGGATGCCGACATACAAATAACTCGGAGAAACAGACATAAACCACATGCATATAAATAAGGCGGTCTCTGAGTTACGCTAGAAACCTAGGGGAAACGGCATAACCGACTGGTGAGCCAGTCCCCAGGTCAAGACATCTTGTTCCCGGGGAAAACATACCGACAACACAAAAGGGCAGTCCCCGGGTTACGACACTTTGTTCCCGGGACAAACAATTAAGCAAGGTATGAAGGGGCAGTCCCTGAGTTATTTTTGAACTCAGCTAACCTCGTGCGTTACCAATAAGAATACTCACGGAGCACTGTTGGTGTAGGCCAGATTTGATAGAACCGACACGACCCGGACAGCCGGAGAGCCGTTACCCAAGTTCTGTTGATGATGTCCATGGGTGCGGGCCGCGCCAGCCACTGCTTGCGGTGGCGAGTTGGAGTGCGGAGACAATGGTGATGTTGAGTCCCTGCGTTGAAGAAGAAGGTCCCGTCCGAATTTAATCCAGCAAGCGCCACTGTCAGCCCCACGGTGGGCGCCAACTGTCGTCGTGGGGAACAACAGATGCCTAGGGGTAGGCTAATCGTAGGGGCCGATGGACGCTAGAGGATTCGAGGAGGGATAGCGTGCTGAGAAGCACACACGAAAGAACACACGGACACAAGGATTTACCCTGCTTCGGGGCTCTCGTGAGGAGATAAAACCCCTACTGCAGCATCTAGCCTACTTTGTGTATTTCTTCCTCTCTGTAAATGAACATTACAAACGCTCCATGAGCTGAAACGAGTTGCCTCTAGGAGGTCTTGGGGGAGAAAGAGAGCAAGGGGCGAAGGAGCGTGCCCGTGGCTTGGCCGTCAGTGGCCGTTCGTGGCCGTTGTCCTCCTTGTGAGCCTCCCCTGGTGCTCCTTATATAGAGGGAGCCCAGGGGACAAGAGATGGCCCACCGGTCATTATTCTGGCACTGTAGCTGACATGACTACTAGGGTCTAATCACCCAGTCTACGCGTCATGGCAGGCGTACTCTTGTCCCATCAGTGGCACTGTAGCCACGCTCGGTCACTTCCTGGACAGGCACGACCAGTGCGGCGCACGTCCTTGGTCTTGTCCTGCAGTGTTTGGCTTGGCATCTTCTCCGCTTAACCCGGCATGGATATGCCGGATATCTCCGCGACTCCTCTTCTGGTAAACCCGTCATGGCTATGCCGGATTCTACTTCTCAACCCGGCATGGGTATGCCGGATAATCCTCTTCTCCCGAGACCCGGCATGGCTATGCCTGATTACCCTTCATAAACCGTCCTCCCTGCACATAAGAGAAAACCAGAAGATATCGACATACATATGTCGGGTATAATATGTCGGTCAATCATAAGTCGGTTAGAGTATGTCGGTTAGAGTATGTCGATTAGAGTATGTCGGGCTACACCAATATCATAACCCGATCTCTTCCAGCCCGGACATATGTCGGTCAACAAGTATCTCGGTCCACTCTTGGACGTAGCTTTTACCACATCGTGACCCTACCCGGGGGCAACCCCCCGACATTTTGTCACTTTAAATTTTTTCAAATTATCAAATGAGTAGTTTGAGTAATTTTGACATAACTTCAGATAGAAAAATTATTTTTGAGTGAATCCAATTGCTATAAATTTGTTTAAATGCCCCTGTCCATTATCACTTTTTATAATTTTTATTTGTAAAATTTTAGTTACTGTCGGAGAGTGACTCCCACGAGACAGGGATGGTCACACTCTGAAGAGTAGTTCGAGAAAGGGGACTGAACACGTTGGTCTACAACCCTCAACCGACACGGCGACGGTGCTCGTCGAGCCTGAAGAGGGACACCACGACAGAGATGAACACCAGCCCGTACCCAGGTTCACGGCCCTCAGGAGGAGGTAATACGGCTACTCCTGCTTGTCTGTATTGCGCTGCAGAGAGTACAGTACAATGAGCTTGCCGAGGGCTCTCTTGCGGCAGTGCGGAGCTCAAGGAGGGAAGCTAAGGCCTTCTTCCTCCTCGAGTGCGCTAGGCTAGGCTAGGCTAGGGTGGAGCGCTGATAGCTTGGTTGATCTTTCCGGGGTCCGATCCTTTGCTACGGAGGTGCTCCTTCTCCTGTTATAGGTGCCCCGGGCCTCATCCTTGAGCCCTGCGCAGTGGATGGGTTCCCACATGGCGACGAAACGGAGGAGCGGGGTGCACCGCTGCCGGGCAGTCCATGGACTTGGTCCATGGTCGTAAAGCCTGCCCCGAAGACAGGAAAGCCACCGTCCGAGCAGGACGGCCAGCTGGTGCTGCAGAGATCGTGGGGGGTGCCCACGGTGTCGTCGTCGTTGGAGCGTAGCGCCGGCCATCCGCTTTATCACCAAAGGGGAAAGCTTCGTAGTCCGGCGCAGGGGACACAGCTTTGTTGACTCCTTTAATCACCAGAATGGCAACTGCGGCGCCGTCGTTATCGCGCGCAGACGCACGCGTCACTCTGCGGCCGCGGCAGAGGCCATGTGCGCTCTGCAGTGGTGGCTTCTCAGCGAAGTATCTCTTCAGGGCCAGAGCGGCCCTGTGGAGGAGCTGGTGCTGACTCCTCTCCAGGGGAGAGAGCCTTGTAGAGGGGCGCTCGCGAGGGGAAGCCTCTTCAGGCCTTAGCTGCCTCTTCAGGCCCTCTCGAGGGCTTCTTCCGTCGAGAGTCTCTTCAAGCGTCTGGCTTGGTCCTTAGTCATTTCTTTGTACTGTTGCGTGCGAGGGCTGTGGAGAGTGGGCCCTGCACACCCTGGATCCCACTGGGCCGACAGTAGCCCCCGGGCCCATGATGGGCACGGCGAAGCCCGCCAGGCTTAGTCGAAGCGTCGTGGGCCCAAAGTGTCCGGCCGGACCGAGACACGCGTCGATCTGTGCTGAGTTTGCGGCGACTCGGTTTCTCCGACAGAACGTGCGTCGTGGGGGGTCCCACCACGTCTTGGTAACTGCCCAGATGGGGCATAAAGACCGCGCGCCGGTCCGAGCAACGGTTACTGCCCCCATTCTGCGCTCTGCCCTCTGCTCTCGTTCTTCCAGCTTTCCCTCACCGGCGAACTCCTTCCTCTTCCTCGGCCTCCCGCATTTTTCTCCGTTCTTCTTCCTTCCCGACGATGGGTGGAGCGAAAGGCAAGGCGGCAATGGCGACGCTCCCCTCGGACGCGCAGGGGGAAGAGGCGCTCGGCCCCGCCCTGGTCGGGGAGCGCATCAATGAGGTGGTGCTGGACAAGATCCGGCACCTGGTCGCCGGGAAGACCAATGAACACGGCACCAGCGCCATCCAGGCCGCGAAGCTCGGCCGTCTTCCGGTGGGGTTTTTTCCCATTTTCCTCCACACAATCTACGCCGGGTTGGTGCCTCCATATTTGCCCTTCCTGGAGGCGGTTCTGGAGTTCTACCAGATCCATCTTCTCCACCTGCACCCCAACTCCACCTTGATCCTCTCCATCTTCGCCTATCTGTGCGAAGCCTACTTGGGGGTGCAGCCTTCGGTGACCCTCTTCCGGAGCTTCTACGCGCTCCGGAACTCCGCGAAGCTCGAGCGGACGGGATGCGTATCCTTCCGCGTCGTGGACGGCATGGGGGACGTCTACATCCCCATGTCGTGGAACGGCGAGAAGCCCATCACGGCGGTGGTGAAGAAGGTGGACGACTTCCGGCAGAATTGGTTCCTCATCGGCGTCAAGTCGCAGAGCTCCTTCCTCGACACCCCAGAGGCGCCGCGCGTGAAGAATACCCACTGGGGCAAGCAGATCTTCCAGGGCCCTCTGATAGCAGACCTCATGGGCTGCATGAAGCTGCTTCGGGAGAACGGCCTCACGGGCCAGATGGTTGCAGAGGACTTCGTGAGGCGCCGCATCGCTCCCCTTCAGGCGCACAAGAAGCCGATGTGGATGTACTCGGGGCTCATGAACCCGATGCGGCTCCACTGCTGCGACCACCGCCCCGAGGTCGTCTCCACCATCATGGGCTTCCTCTTCATCAACCCGGACGTGCCCGTGGCGGTCGCCATGGTGCTGAGGCCTCTCCACCAGCTCAACTTGGCCGCGCGCCTGGCGGTTCTGGAGCAGATGCCCACGTTCACCCCGCTAGGCCTGGCGGGGGAGGAGGAGGACGAGGTGGCCATCCCTGTGGCGAAGGTGCCAGGAGCCGCGGAGTCGCCCTACGCATCGGACGCCGAGGTAGGCGACGAGGCGGCGAAGGCGAACCCCACCTCCGTCGGGGCGAGCTCGTCGAGGGCTGCGCCTCTCGCCGAGGAAGTCCTTGTGGTCTCGTCCGGCGACGACGATGAGGCCGAGGCGGGGCGGCGGGATCCCCGGACTAGAGCAGCACACGACAGGCCTGCCGGGGAGCCTACGGGCGCTCCCCTCAAGAGGAAGGACGAGAGGGCTCCTGAGGGGCCCGCAGCCAGGACCACGCCTTCTTGGCGTTCGTCCGGTATGGCGTGGGTAGACACCCGCGCCAAGAAGACTAGGTAAGCGCTTTTAACTTGGTTTTGCTTCCTTAATTCTTGCCTGCCAGCTCTCCTCTGATAAGTCTTCTTGCTTCCTGCCAGCGACCCGGTGCCTGCGAAGCGCCGGAGGCTTCGCAAGGCTGCGGAGGTGAAGAGAGCCGCACCAGAGGCTGCGCTAGAGGCCGCGGCAGACGAGGCCACGAGGCCTGTGGAGGAGGACGTCACAGGCCCTGCCCTGGGCACGCTCCAGGCTGAGGCGACCGTGCCGCCTCTCGAGGAGAGGTGCCCTGAGGAGCACACGAAGAAGACGCCTACTCCGCCACGTGCTGCGACTCCTCTAGCGCAGCAGGAGGCCGAGGCAGGCTTGCCACCGGTCCAGAGCCCGCCAAAGGCCGCCGAAGCAGAGGGGGAAGCTCCTCTGCCACCCCCGCCAAGCCCTGCAGCGGAGGCGGAAGCGGTGGCTACAGGGCAGGCCTCTCCTGCCTCCGAGGCTCACGATGAGGTGCCGCTCGAGGAGGGCGACACCGGTGCGCGGAGCGCGGGAGCTGAAGTGGAGAACTCGCCACCAAGCCCCCAGGCCCGCGACGCCACTAGGGGCAGAAGCTTCCTCTTCCAAGCTCGACGCTGGCGCGGGGGCCTCCGCGTGGCGCGGGGCTTCGCAAGCCCTCGTCCTTAGCGGCTGGGATTGGAACAGGTGACGCCGCGACGTCGCCTTCCGCCTGGTGCGGGAGTCCCTGGACGGACTGGAGGCCCACCTCGCCCTTGAGGACAGGGAGCTCGCCCGGCGGCAGGATGAGCTTGCGGGGGCCTGGGCCGCGTTCCACGCAGCCGTGGAGGATCGCCGGCAGAGTGACCAGGCTCTTCAGGCGAAGCAAGAGGAGGCCGGCGCTTCGCCCAGGAGGTCCGCGAGGGCGCCGTGCGCGAAGCCGAAGAGCTCCTGCAGCCCCTTCAGGACGAGCGCCAGGCAGCGGCGGACGATCTGGCCGCGGCCAGGGCGGAGCGGGAGGCCGTGGAGCACTCGGTGGCGGACAAGCACCGCGAGCTCGTCCAGCTCGAGGCCAAGATCCTTGCCGACTCCGAAGTCATGCGGACCTCCCTGGAGGCAGCCCGTGTGACCTTGGAGGCCCGAGGGCAGAACCTGACCGAGCGTGAGAACGACGTGCGCCGGCGCGACGAGCAGCTGCTGCAGGCAGAGCAGGAGCTGTCGGTGCAGCGCGCCGACCTCGAGGCCCGGGAAGGGAAACTGGCCGAGGCACTCGGCAAGCACGAACGCGAGGTGGCTGCCCACAAGGTGCACGTGGAACGCTTCAACGCGAGGTTTGCCGAGCGGAAGGAGGAGGTGGCGAAGTAGTTCCAGGACCGGGAGAGGGAGTACCGCGCTGCCGTCTCTCGAGATTACAACGAGAGATTCAAGAAGCAGGAGAACCGCTTCAAGAAGAAGCGTGCGGAGGACCACGCCCGGATCCGCGAGTTGGAGGAGATGAACGCCACCTTGAACGCCCGGACCAGGCGCGAAGCGGATCACCGTCGCGTGGCTGAGGAGGCTCGCGAGCACGTGGCGCAGGACCTCGCCTCCCTCATGGTGGACATGGAGGAGATGAACCAGCAGGTGGGCCCTGCTGTGGAGCGGGCGGTGGAGGCTGTCGAGAACGCCCAAGCCGCGCGGGTGCTATCGCAGCAGCGGGAGCGCATGTTCCAGTCCTTGGTGGCTCGGGGCAACGAGCTCGCGGCGAAGCTGGGTGCGGAGGCGCCGCCTGTCCCCGCTCAGGGCAACGCCGACGCCGCCGCTTACCTCGTCTACTTCGAGCAGCTCTTAACGGCGCTCGAGGACCCTGCCGCGGAGCTCCGCGACGTCGTCGAGTAGGAATGCCGCCAACTCCTGGCGGTGGCGGTCGACCGCATCTTCACCAACCTCCAGCACCTCCAGCCCGGCTTCGACTACTCGACGGCGACTGAGCCTCTCGAGGGGGAGAAGGGGTGGAAGATCTCCAACTCGGTCTGCGACCAAGTCGACGACTTCTGCAGCCGCTTCAAGCGGGCGGAGGCGGAGGGCGACGACGGCGAGGAGGCAGGCTCCGAGGACGTGGCCGGGGAGGAAGGGTCCGCGGAGGAGGACGACGAGGCTTCTGCCTGATCCGCTCCTACATTTTAATGCGCTTGTAGCGCCATTGGGATATATTGGCTTAGAGACTTTTGCTCCGCAGTCTGTAGCATACTTTATGTTTTTAAGTGTATGCTACTAAGTTTGTGTGGGTGCCCCTCGAGGGCCTTTTGCTTCAACTCCATGCCTTTTTTCACTCTGCGTCGCTAGGAGCCTTCTCCTCGCGCTATGACTCCGCCGCTGCGGTATGCTCGAGCAATGACTCGGCAAGACCGGGGGGAGTTTAAGGCTTAGAGAGGTAAGAGTCCTCGAGGCGCGATGCGGGCCCCCCTTTGATGTGCAAGCAGCCCATGGAGAGTGAGGGAAAAGAAGCGCTCGAGGGACGAGGAGTGCTTGTGAGAGAGATGAAGAGATTCTCTTGGTGTGAGCAGGAAACTTAGCTTCGCGAGGCTTTTGCTCTGCGTAGGCTTTCCTTGGCGATGCGTCGTTCTCCAGGGGCCGAGTTCTTCCTCCACAAGCTTGGAGGGACTCTTGTTCCCTGCGGATGTTAGAGAGGCGAACCCAAACGCTAGAGCATGGTAGTAAGGACTCATGCGCGCTTATAGGCTTCCTCATGGGTATCTCGCGAGGAGAGTAAGTACCAAGGTCCTTTGGGGAGGTGGCGTGTGTTTGGGAGCATGCCCATTAGCCAGAGCTCGGATCTCTTGGGTTTTGCAGTGCTGCTGGAGTGCTCTTGAGGCATAGGCACCGTACTCAGCCCCCGCTCGCGAGGTGCGCATGGGAAAAATATAAGCGCACATGGAAGAGTAAATGATGAAAGTAAACTTGCCACCGAAATATTACACAGCGGCGCCTCAGCGCATAGTTCACTTAGGAACGAAATGGCGCCTTAGCGCATAGTTCACTTAGGAACGAAATGGTTCATTACACTTGGGTTTGCCAAGCTAACGTTCCTTCCATGTCGAGGCATGGGGACCACCCATTAGTGGCTGAGATTCTCTGCGGCCTGCGGTGGCTCGTTAGCAGGAGAGCTCGGAGGGCTGACCCTTAGGAGTAGCTTTGAGAAGCTTGGAGGTGAAGCCGTGAGCTTCCCTCTAGAGACAAAAAATGCCTGACGTGACACTGATCACGGGCGTGACTATGATCACGGGTAGAACTTGCGTAGATGTGCGATGTTCCACGGGTTCTTGACGGGGATGCCGTCTTCAGTCTCGAGGCGTACTGCGCCAGGCCTGGCGATGTGGGAGACCCTGTAGGGGCCTTCCCACATCGGCGAGAGCTTGTGGAGGCCTTCTCTGGAGAGGATTCGCCTGAGGACGAGGTCGCCCGCCTCAAGAGTGCGTGAGCACACATGGCGGCTGTGGTAGCGTCGCAGGTCTTGCTGGTACTTTGCCGCTCTGAGGGCGGCACGGCGGCGCAGTCCCTCGAGAAGTAGCAGGTCGTCGTTGTGGAGGTCCTCTTGGGTGTCCTCGTTGAAGGCCAAGACCCGTGGGGACCCGTGCTTGATTTCTGTGGGGAGGACTGCTTCAGCTCCGTAGACAAGGTCGAACGGTGTTTCACCCATGGGCCTTGAAGAGGTTGTGCGCATGGACCAGAGCACAGATGGGAGCTCGTCGATCCAGCCCTTGCCGTGACCTTTGAGGATGTTGAAGCTTCTGGTCTTGAGGCCCTTAAGGACTTCTGCATTTGCTCGCTCGGCTTGACCATTGCTCCGTGGATGAGCCACCGAGGCAAAGCAGAGCTTGATGCCGAGTTTTTCGCAGTAAGCCCGGAAGATGCCGCTGGTGAACTGTGAGCCATTGTCGGTGATGATGCGGTTAGGCACTCCAAAGCGGCAGACTAGGCTCCTGATGAATTTGACCGCTGCCCCGCCTGGTATAGTGCGCACTGGTTCGACCTCGGCCCACTTAGTAAACTTGTCGACGGCCACGAAGAGGAAGCGGTAGCCCCCCTGCGACTTCGGGAAGGGGCCCAAAATGTCCAGCCCCCAGACGGCGAACGGCCAGGAGAGCGGGATGGTCTGGAGTCCCAGCGCCGGCTGATGGATTTGCTTGGCGTGGTACTGGCAGGCGTCGCAAGCTTGGACGATGGTGAACGCATCTTGAAGCACTTGCGGCCAGTAGAACCCGCTCCTGAAGACCTTGCCTGCGAGGGTGCGCGCACACGAGTGGTGGCCGCACTCTCCGCTATGGATATCCTTGATTAGCATTCGGGCTTCCTCGGGAGGGACGCATTTGAGCGCGATGCCATTTGGGCGCTTGCGGTACAGGTCTCCCTCAAGGATGTAGTAGGATTTTGCCTGTCGAGCGATTCACTCTGCTTCCGCATCTTCTTCGGGGAGGATCCCCTTCACCAAGTAGTCTTTGAGCTCGTCAATCCAGCCTGTTTCTTGGTGAGCCGCCGTCAGCAACAGACGCTCCCCTGTGTGAGGACCACAATCGGGTGCCCCAGCTTCGGGAGGGGGTGGGAGTGCTTCGCCCGTGCTTGCGGTTGTAGTTTCTTGAGGCTGCTTTATGGATGCCTTGGTGAGTCTTTCTTCAAAGACGCCTGCCTGCTGGGCTTGCCTTCGCGAGGCTCGCTTGGCGATGTCATCGGCCTCCTGGTTCTCCTTCCTCGGGATGTGCATGAGCTCCATGCCTCTGAAGTGCTTCTCGAGCTTGCGGACCTCTTCAAGGTATGCAGCCATGTGGTCGTCCTTAGGCGTGTAGCATTTGTTGGAGAAGTTGACAAGCAACTGGGAGTCGCCCTTGACGAGTAAGTGCTTGACGCCTAGAGCGATGGCGGCCTTCAGGCCGGCGAGGAGGCCCTCGTATTCAGTGATGTTGTTGGAGATCTTGTCAATCGTGAAGCACAACTGGACAGCGTAGTAGAGCTTGTCGCCTTTGGGCGAGGTCGAGACGACGCCTGCCCCGCCATTGCGGCAGGCGAAGGCTCCGTCGAAGTGCATGGTCCAGTGGCTGGGCATCGTGTCTCCAGAGAGCTCAGCCTCTTCTTCCCGAGGCTCTTCAGGGCTTGGGTCAGTCCATTCGGCGACGAAGTCCGCCAGCGCTCTTCCTTGATGACTCTTGTGGTGTCGAAGCGCGAATTGAACGGTTGCAGCTCGATATTCCATCCCGCGACACGGTCTGTGGCGTTGGGGTTGCGCAGGATCTGCTCCAGGGGGAAAGAAGTGACCACCGTGATGGGGTGGCCCTAGAAGTAGTGTCGCAGCTTCCTGGAGGCGATGAGGAGCGCGACGAGAAGCTTCTGCTGCATAGGATACCGTTCCCGAGCGTCCCGTAGTACTGTACTGACAAAGTAGACGGGGTGCTCGACAAGGGTTGTCGGTGGTGGCGCAGCGTCAGCTCTCTATAGAGGCTCTTCAGGGCCCTTGTCGAGATCCGCCTGTGGAGGGGTCTCGGCAAGGGTGTTCGGAGCAGACTCGGCTTGAGGCTGTGGGCCTGGCGGTGGGTCTGTGGAGGCTGCTCCTTTGCCGAGGTCTTTGTCGGGCGGCTTTGGACTTGGAGTGGCAGTGCTCTTCTTGGGGAGGACAGGCTCTTCCCTCTCGGCCACCAGGACGGCGCTTGCGGTCTGAGGAGTGGCTGATAGGTATAGCTTCAGATGTTCGCCTGTCCTGGGGGCCACCATGAATGGTGGGCTGGCCAAATACCTCTTTAAGTCCTCAAAAGCCTTGTCCGCCTCAGGGGTCCACTTGAATGTGCCGGATTTCTTCATGATCTTGAAGAATGGCAGGGCTCTCTCGCAGAACTTGGAGATGAAACGGCCCAGGCTGGCCATGCAGCCTGCCAACCGCTGCATGTCCTTGAGCCGGCGAGGAGGCTGCATTCCTTCTATGGCCTTGATCTTGTCAGGGTTTGCTTCTATGCCGCGGTGAGACACGAGGAACCCGAGGAGTTTGCCTGAAGGCACCCCGAAGACGCACTTGGCGGGGTTCAGCTTGATGTTCACCTTGCGCAGGCTGGCGAAGGTTTCCTCGAGATCCTCCAAGAGAGTGTCTCCCTCGCGAGACTTGACCACAATGTCGTCGACATAAGCTTCTGCGTTTCTGCCCATCTGTGCCCCCAAGGCTATCCTCATGAGCCTCTGGAAAGTGGCGCCGGCGTTCTTCAGGCCGAAAGGCATGCAAGTGTAGCAATACACACCACAGGGGGTGAGAAATGCCGTTTTCTCCTCGTCCTCTTTAGCCATTTTGATCTGGTGATAACCAGAGAAGGCATCCAGAAAACAGAGGAGGTCGCAGCCGGCGGTGGAGTCCACGATCTGGTCTATCCTTGGCATGGGGTATGGGTCCTTGGGGCAGGCCTCGTTGACGTCGGTGTAGTCGATGCAGAGTCGGCCTCCTCCAGCGGGTTTAGGGACAACCACGCCGTTGGAGAGCCAAGTGGGGTGCGCGACTTCGCGGACGACATTTGCCGCTTTCAACTTTTCTACTTCCTTGACGATGAATGCTTGCTTCTCGGGGGCTTGCTTCCATGCTTTCTGCTTGACGGGGCGTGCGTCTGGACACACGGCTAAGTGGTGCTCGATCACCTCCCTTGGTACAACAGACATATCTGACGGAGTCCATGCGAACATGTCAGAGTTTGCCCGAAGGAAGGCGACGAGCGCGCTTTCCTATTTGGGAGGCAGGGCAGCGCCTATGGTGACGCTAGGCCCAGAGCCTTCAGCCCCCGAGCCACTGGTGCTCAGCGACACCTTCTTCGTGGAAGCTTGCTCCAGGGAGAACATCTGTTTCTTCTTCTTGGGCCTCTCGAGAGGCTCCATGTCCTCGTCAGCCGGGAATGCCATGGCGGCCGCCTTGTAGGCGCTCTCGACAGCGCGCGTGACATCCAGGATATGACCGTGGATGGCGATGGTGCCAGCGCTGCCAGGGATCTTGACCATGTTGTAGGCGTGATGCGTGACGGCCATGAACTTCGCGAGGGCGGGGTAGCCGAGGATGGCGTTATACGGCAAGCCAATGTGCGCGACGTCGAAGTCGATCAGCTCAGTGCGGTAGTTCTTCTGCGTGCCGAAGGTGACGGCCAGCCGGACCTGCCCCAGAGGCTCGATCGAACCACTGGTGACCCCTGTGAATGGCCTGGAGGGCATGAGCCACTCGTAAGGCACTTGAAGCGTCTCGACAGAGATGACGTTCAGGCCAGCACCCCCATCAATGAGCGTCTTGGAGACGGTGATGTTGTTGATGGTGGGGGAGCAGACCAGGGGGAGGGTTCCAACAGTCTTGGTCGACTTGGGGTGGTCCTTGGCGTCGAAGGCGATGGTGTACTGAGACCACTTGAGGGGCCTGGAGGTCTCGGCGCTCGGGAGCGCGGCATTGAGCTCGCGGGCGAACTGCTTGAACTGGTTGTTCGACTTGGGCGCCTGAGCCCCGCCGAGGGTGCAGGCCATAGCCCCCCTTGGGGCCTGATAGCCTCCATCTTCCTCATCAGGGAGGTTGTTGTTCTTCTCGGCGGCATTGGCTTGAGTGCCTGGCGGCTTCTGGTAGCCGCCATTGCGCCCGCCCCTGCCGTCTCTGCGGTAGCCGCGGCCTCTGCCGCGGTTCCCGCTGCCTTCTTCTCGCTCGCACTCTCTGCTCAGCCTCTTGAGGTCGAAGCAGTTCTCTGTGGCGTGACCGCGCCTGTTGTGGTGGATGCAGAATGGACGGTTGTCCGCCTCTTTGTCGCCAGGCTCGGGGGAATTTCTGCGGGCGTACTTGGCGGCTGGCTCAGCCGCTAGGACAGCGGTGGTTTTGCGCTTGGTCTCTTCCCGCCTCTTGTGGCTCTTGGACCCCTCGGCCTGGTCGTCCCCCCGCTGGCTCATCTTGACGAAGAGGAGTCCCTCTTCAGCCTTGGCGCACTTGTCAGCGAGGTCGAACAGCTTCACCACAGAGGTGAGCCTGTCGTGAATGCCCAGCTTCTCGAGCATCCTGCGGTTTGTGACGCCCTCTCTGTAGGCGGCAATGACCTGCGTGTCGGGGATGTTCGGGATCTTGTTGCGCACTTGGCTGAAGCGCTGGATGTACTTGCGGAGGGTCTCATCCTTCCTCTGCACCACAGCGCGCAGGTCGTTGTGGGTGAGCGCGCGCTCGTATGTGCCCTTGAAGTTCGCGACGAACTGCTTGCAGAGCTCCTCCCAGGAGTCGATGGAATCTTCAGGCAGGTTGAGGAGCCATGACAGCGCGGAGTCCCTTAGCGCGTGGGAGAACCAGTTGGCCATGACCTTGTCATCCCCTCCTGCAGCTTGGATAGAGGTGGTGTAGAGCTGCAGGAACTCGATGGGCTTGCTCGAGCCGTCGAAGCCCTTGGGAAGGGCAGGCCTGAACTTCTGTGGCCAGACCACGCGAGGCAGAGCGCGGGTGAAGGCCATGCAGCCGGTGGCGTACGTGGTGATTCCACCCTGGAGAGCCCTGCGGTTCTGCTGCCCCGCCTGGCCGATTTCCTCGACGAGGCGGTTCTGGAGGTCCCTCCGGCGCTCCATCCCCACTCGCGCGTCAGGCGTGGTGCGCTGCACGATTTGGCAGTCGTGTGGCGAGGACGCATGAGAGGCAGCCCTCTGCGCTGCAGCTGGAGGTGGCCCCGGCGGCGGCGGAGGCGCGTCTGGCGCGGCCGTTCCCGCGCGGCCAGAGTGGTCAACTAGCGGGCGCGACGGAGCGGGGCGTGTCGTCGCGACGTCGACGAGGTGGTGAAGGCGGTCGAGCCACTGGTCGTGGGCCTCCGCGCTAGGCCGGTAGCGGAGAAGCTCCTGGGCTATGAGAAGCGCGGTGTGTGGCGTGGGCTCTGGGCGTCCCTGAGAAGACGCGCTTTTGCGCCGAGACGGACGCGAGGACTCAGCGTCCTCGTGGTGCTCGGAGAAGTCCTCGTCACCGCGGCGGTCACCGTCGCGGTGTTCCTCGCTCTCGGGCTCCTCCACGCGCGGGCCGGTGTTGGCGCGCTCCGCAGTGCGAGGGCGACCGCGACGGCCGCGGGTGGGGGCGGTGCCGGGCTCAGTATGAGCCCTCTCAGCGGCGCGCCTGTTGGCGCGCGTCGTGCGGGTGTCCGCCATGGCGCAGAGGCTGGTCGAAGGTTGAAGACGCGCCTCAGCCCCCTACCTGGCGCGCCAAATGTCGGAGAGTGACTCCCACGAGATAGGGATGGTCACACTCTGAAGAGTAGTTCGAGAAAGGGGACTGAACACGTTGGTCTACAACCCTCAACCGGCACGGCGACGGTGCTCGTCGAGCCTGAGGAGGGACACCACGACAGAGATGAACACCAGCCCGTACCTAGGTTCACGGCCCTCAGGAGGAGGTAATACCGCTACTCCTGCTTGTCTGTATTGCGCTGCAGAGAGTACAGTACAATGAGCTTGCCGAGGGCTCTCTTGCGGCAGTGCGGAGCTCAAGGAGGGAAGCTAAGGCCTTCTTCCTCCTCGAGTGCGCTAGGCTAGGCTAGGCTAGGGTGGAGGGCTGATAGCTTGGTTGATCCTTCCGGGGTCCGATCCTTTGCTACGGAGGTGCTCCTTCTCCTTTTATAGGCGCCCCGGGCCTCATCCTTGCGCCCTGCGCAGTGGATGGGTTCCCACATGGCGACGAAACGGAGGAGCGGGGTGCACCGCTGCTGGGCAGTCCATGGACTTTGTCCATGGTCGTAAAGCCTGCCCCGGAGACAGGAAAGCCACCGTCCGAGCAGGACGGCCAGCTGGTGCTGCAGAGATCGTGGGGGGTGCCCACGGTGACGTCGTCGTTGGAGCGTAGCGCCGGCCATCCGCTTTATCACCAAAGGGGAAAGCTTCGTAGTCCGGCGCAGGGGACACAGCTTTGTTGACTCCTTTAATCACCAGAATGGCAACTGCGGCGCCGTCGTCATCGCGCGCAGAAGCGCGCGTCACTCTGCGGCCGCGGCAGAGGCCATGTGCGCTCTGCAGTGGTGGCTTCTCAGCGAAGTATCTCTTCAGGGCCAGAGCGGCCCTGTGGAGGAGCTGGTGCTGACTCCTCTCCAGGGGAGAGAGCCTTGTAGAGGGGCGCTCGCGAGGGGAAGCCTCTTCAGGCCTTAGCTGCCTCTTCAGGCCCTCTCGAGGGCTTCTCCCCTCGAGAGTCTCTTCAAGCGTTTGGTTTGGTCCTTAGTCATTTCTTGGTACTGTTGCGTGCGAGGGCTGTGGAGAGTGGGCCCTGCACACCCTGGATCCCACTGGGCCGACAGTTATAGAAAACTTTAATCTTAGAATTACCTCTTTTATTATATCTTGTGATAATAGAAATTAATTAAATTGCATTTATAGCATCATGCATATTTTATAAAATCACAAAAGTTAGTGTGATGCTTCTATTGTTAAAAAAATTGCATTTCATGCATAACATATTTTATTGTGTTGTTATTTTTGTTTGTGTGTTTATTTGTGCCTTGTTTCATGTGTTAGACATTTCGGATGGAAACGAGGACTTTTGCAACTGCGACTACTGCTCTCCCTGCTGCCAAGGCAAGTGGCACACTCATGAAAATTTCTAAGTATTTATATATGCACGAGTAGAATTATTTTCCTAAGCATGTGTAGGATTTAGTAGAAATGCTATGCTAGACCTGTTTAGAAATTCCTTACTCCTGTGTCTAGGTGCCTATATAATACTTAGTAGAATTATTGATGCTATGCAAAAGTTGGTTTTATGTAAAGTTAAATTCTACTAAGTTAAGAATGAAACACCTGGGTGGAAAGTGGTTTAGTATGGTTTATGTTGAGTGGATTCCCAGGGGCGTACCTGTGGAATTACACTTGTGGGCGGCCACCCAGGAACAAAGGGATCTGAAGAACTCCGAGAAAAGGTTGCTTCCCGTGCAGCCATTGTCAATATGAGCTTTGACTTGATCAATAAGCTGTGTGGACTCGCCCCGGCCTGACAGGTGGTGGTAGAGGTTTGTAGGTGGAGCGTGTCAGGCCGGTATGGGGAGGGAAAATGCTTCTGAAAGATCTCGTCTCATTCTTCTCCTTTTCCTTACCACTTCAAGTGTGTAGAGGATAGTTTGGGCTGAATGGGTCAATGGTGAACGTGCACAACCTCTGCAGAGTGTCAAATCTAAGTACTTAGCCGTGTCCACGGTACGGACAATTTTGAGCAGCTGATCAAGGACATCAACGGAGGATCCCACCATTCCCACTTCTAAGTTAAAACTTGATGGGTGAACAAGGGTAGATTAAGACTATGGCTTTCATACCATAATTGTCTCAACTAGGTAAAGTTGTTTCAAAGTGTTAGGGAAAAATTTGCTTTCCGCAAAACAGCCTTGAGCTCCACCAGCCTAAAATATGCATATAGGTTATTAGAGTTTTCCTCTAAGTGTCCACCATACTGTCACTTGCCAGTTCCATTTTTAAATGGTTCTGACCCACGTTGCTGCAATATTTTACATGTTGCAGGTTGTTCAGACAACGAGTGAAGTTTTCGCTAAGGGTTTCGATTCTTCAACCAACATGTTCGCATGTGGCACATGATGATGATGGGGACTCCATGAAGAATAAATTTTCCGCTGTTTACTCTTTCCAAGCTAGCTTTACGCTATGCAAGTTGTAATGAATATTTTCTAAGTCTGGATCAGCGATGTAATAAATTTGATACTTTGTTGTGATATTGCATCGTAAACTGTGTGTGCAAACGAATCGATCCAGTGATTTGCACTATACATAGAGACTTGTCATTTTCTAAGTGCATGTCCTTTACATATGTCTATAGATATTTTTGGAGGCTTCCAATCCTTAAGAATGTTGATATAAAGTAAAAATTACACTCTTTGGATCACATATTTTGAAATGCAACTATATGTCTCTAGTTCCATAGAAAAAGCCAGCATAGGTTGAAACCTTAATATTATGGGAAAATTTGCTACAGGACACTGTTATTTTTTGACTTTTGCCAAAACACACTACTCAATTGTGTCTTTGCCAAGTACCATTACAATTTTGTGTCACATTTGCCAGAACACACCGCACTGCCCAAAAAGGAAAGTTTACCAATTTCTTGGGATGACCATTCTATGACCAGTTTTAAACAACTTTTCCATTTTGGGTCATACCGTGTGTTCTGGCAAAGACACAATTAAGCAGTGTGTTTTGGCAAATGTTGAAAAATAACGGTGTCCTCTAGCAAATTTTCCCTAATATTATTCCTTTGACAAATTCTATCTATCTCAATAGCATTGACTAGTGTTTGTCATCCAAAGAAATTGGTAAACTTTCCTTTTTTGAGCTCCTACACAATTCATTTTATTTTGAGTGTACACAACCGATAGCCCCTTTAGATTGTTTGATTTTTCACATAACTTTTGGATGATGTAAGTCCTTACAAAATTTCTTATACGGCCCAATAAGGATCACAGGATTGGTGTTCTCAAAATTCTAAAGAAATACATTGTCGTGTTTCAACTTTATCGGAGTCTTAATATTATCTCAAAACTCATTTTATTTTCTTTTTTGTTAGTTTATCCGTGCACTCTCTTTCTATCTCTCTAGATTCTTTCTCTGTTCATCTATCCAATACCTCTACTTGCTTGCGCACTACTAACATGGGTCACATGTAAAATTGCAGTATTTGTGATCCATTTGAATCTATTTGTTTTTTAATCCATGCAACTCAGAGAGACCGTCGTACTAGATAAATTTCCTATTATTTTTGTGATCCTTCGTTTATGAGATGGAGACATGCTGCAATTAAGAAAAAGTGTACTCCCTCCATCAAAGTAAAGTGATATTTCGGACATCCCTTATGCCAAAAATTCAGTATTTTGACTGAGGACAATATTATTTTGAATATTTTATTACCAATTTGGAAACCATATAACATTGAAATTGACATTGAAATTATTTTTGTAATATTATTCCCCTCTCGGTGTTTACACATATAGTACACCGAAAGTAGCAGTCAAACATACATTGTGAAGAGTATCAAAATTTGAACCATCATTATTCGTAAACTGGATGTTTAGTTGTTATTAGGGATGGGATATTTATTTCATTTTTTAGATGGAAGAATGGGATTTTTTTTTGTGGGAATGGAAGAATGGGATGTTTAGTTGTTCTGTACCTTTTTTTTTTAGAACAAATTGTTCTTTACCTTTTTTAGATGAATTGGTCTTTACCTGAGGAAGGAAGATGTAGCCCAAGAAGGATTTCTTAGCATATTGGTCAGCCCAGGCTAGTCCATCCGACGGAAGGACGAGCGGAAGAAGAAGAGAGCCCACGTCCCTCCAAATTACGGGCAAATAGCTCCTATGCGACGTTTTTCCACGAAATGGTGAAAAATGCGATATCTTTCGAATAAATAGCTACTGCGCGACGTTTGTGTCGACCAAAGTAGCCAGAACACGACATGGTTGGTTAAACGGTCATAACGTTGGATTGATTCCAAATAGGAGCCATTCCGAATAACTTAGTTGTGCTTATAGATTAAGATTTACAAAGGGATAGTCAGTTATTCCGACAGGTGGGTCCGAACCATTTTGTTCTCGGCGGCGGCGGCCCCCTTTCTTCTTCCTCTCCGGCGACGAAGCGCAGCAACATCCTCCCACCTAATGGGAGCTAAGCAGAGCCGGGGAAGATGTCGAGCTCCGGTACATCCTCCCGCCGCTCATGGCCACAGTACGGTGTGGTGCCGATGACGAGCTGCCCTGAATGCCCCCGTAGTGCGCCCCTGAAGCGGCTGGTCACAAGTACAGACAAGAATGGGAACCCAGGCCGGGAATTTGTGAGGTGTGAGAGTAAAGCAGAGCCGTGAAAGGTGAGATCAGACTTTCCCGCCCCCAATTTTAGTTTTTGTATCGAAATTTCTGGTTTTTCATCGGATTTGGGATTTAGGGTTTCATCTCTTGTCTTTTCAGAATCCGGCAAAATGTGATCATTTTGACTGGCTTGATCAGTACATAGACATGATTCAGAGGGAAATGCCTTCGGTGGTGGAGGAATTGGGATCTGTATCGGGCAACTTAGTTTCCGCTGCTACGTTGGTGGATGCAGAAGGGGTTGAACTGAAAGCAGAACTCAAAAAGATGAACAAGCAGCTAAGGCAAATCATCAAACTAAAGAAGCAGGACAATATGATGGCCGGACTTTTTTTTATTGTTGTCTAATTTCTCTCGGTTTTGTCTATCTTCTAATCACTAGTCGTTAGGTTACTTTGTAACCGTACTGACATTGATGTATCCTTGAATAAAATGATGAGGAAATTCCGGCAAAATTTGTTTTCTTTGAGAGTTAAAGTGCTCGTTCATTTCGTCAGTTAAACTGTTCGCTCAGTTCGTCAATTAAGCTAAGGGAATTCGGAGAAAAAATAACGACGATAAGTGCTATAAAAGGCCAGGCCCAAATAGAACGTATCCTGACACAATAGTAAATAACGTGTGGCTTGGGCAAAAAAAAAATTGCGCACGGTGCAAACTAATTGGGCCTGCCCAAACTAACTAGGGTTTTGTGTATACACAAGTTTCTAGGCCAAAAAAGGGAAACTTGTACAAATAATAATATGCACGAACTATAACCACATATAGATAAATATAACACGATACATGAGTCATGACCAACACACCGGACCCTTACATAACATGACAAAGCTTAGGAAACTTACACACACCGGGCCTTTACATATATAAGACACGACAATAGATAGATAATAACAACTAGATATTAAAACATCACCGGCTTCCCACCGACCTTGCCGCTCCTTACCGCTTGCCCCTCACTTGTCGTCGTCATCCGGTAAGACGTAGGGGAGGGAGTGCATGCCGTTGGCCGTGGGGAAGATGTTGTGGAAGTTGGTGATAATATTGTACGTTGTGAACGCGATGAACTCGCATCCACACCAAAAGACTTGGCCGGGGAGGAGTGGGCATCGTACTGGTTGGTAAAGGTGACAATGAGGCCGATGGCGGAGCTCGAATTGTCGTCGAAGTAGTCTCGGAGGTAAAACATGGGCGGCGTGCCAGCCGGGAGGTGATTGTACCCGGCCCTAAGGAAGAGCCGAGCGAACTCTCTCGGGCCCCTCCACCTCGAGATAGCCCACTGATACGTGCATTTTATATCATCATTTATATAACTTATATTATCATGTTAGAATGTTATTTGCATTGTTATATCACTGTTTTTTGCATGTTTTAAATGATTTATGAGAGTTTCATACAAAGTCCAAAATTTTGGTATTTAATTTATGGGAGGCAGAAAACCTCCTTTTTCTTGTTTTTAATGTTTCAGGACCTTCAGGAACACAAAAGGATCGGGGAAAAATGCATAGCAAGTTTTTCATCGGGAGAACGACCGTGGGTAGAAGATCCGAGAGAGAAGAGCCACAAGGGCCAAAAGGGGGTGACCCACGCGGCCAGATTCCCTGGCCGCGTGGGACCCGCTAGTTTGCCCCTCGGGAACCCCCTCGGCCTCCGTCTTTTAGCACGCTTTCGTCTCGCCCAAAATGTAACGCTCTAATTTTCCCGAGACTATCTGAGGCCGTGACGGTGGCAAAACTACTGATTCCCTCCGAAGGGGGTCAGATCTTGCAGCTCCGGAGCTCCGGAGAAGGGGGAAAGCATCGCCATCATCATCACCACTCCTCCTTGGCATGGGAGGAGGCCTCTCCATCATCACCATCACCAATACCATCACCATCTTGAAGACTCCCAAGTGCAGGAGATCAATTGTAGTACCTTTCGAATAGAAAAGGTTGTCGAACCCACGAGGAGTTGAAGGTATTGGTTAGTAAGAATGATAAATAAAACAATGAAAGATGCAAGTGTTTTTGGGATTTTTGGTTGTATGGTTGCAATAAAAGTAAATATGTAGAAGGTAAATAGTAACAGCCGAAAGCTCTCAATGAGAGAAAAGCCCAATCCTCTATGTGGCAAGAGGACAGGCTCAAGTGGTGTGTGTCTTATATTAGGAAAACGTTCTCGAGGGCGGCATGGATATAACTAGGCATATAGATTTATTAAACAATACGTTGAATATCTTGTCAAGTTTTAATCTTCTTAGGACGGAGCCACATTTTAGGTAAAGCTAAATAAATGAACTAAACCCTCTCATGATGGATCATGTGGCCAAGTAAATGACTGCACAAGAATTATTAAGACATAAAGTCCCACCATAGCATTACACTCTAAGGTCCCCGATATTAATACCCCATAGTCATAAATTCATGACTCGGTCTCAGGTTTCTTGTCCTCCCTAGTCTTCCTCATTTCATTATACTACGGTGTTCTCCTATGAGCCCATAAAGGTGAAGTGTTGTGCAGTCGACGTTTGCACAACACCATCATAGAATCACATAATAAGATAAACTCTAGACAAAATACCAACACATTTCATATATAAATCATTGTCAATTCATCCTATATGCCCTCAGGAACATACAGGAACTACTCACAACGTGCGAACATGATCATATTCAGTGGCATAAGTGGTACAACACAGTCTAAAAATATAACTTCACCTCCAAATAATGACAAGTACTCAATCACAAACGAGAATAGGAGCACAAAACAAGTAACTAGGGTATAGCAACTCTCAAACTACGAGGGGAATGGAGTGGATCACGGAGATGATGATGGAGATGGTGCTGGTTTTGGTGATGGTGATGATGGAGAGGCCTCTTCCCACGACAAGGAGGAGAGGTGATCATGGTGACGATGATTTCCCCCTTCTCCGGAGCTCCAGAGCAGCAGGATCTGACCCCCCTCGGAAGGAATCAGGAGTTTCGCCGCTGCGGCGGCCTCGAATGGTCTGGGGAAATATTAGGCCGTAGGTTTTCGGGGAAGACGCACGTCGTGATAAAAAAATCCCCAAGCGAGGAAGTGCCCGAGGCTCCATTTGGAGGGCCCCACGCGGCCAAAGCATCTGGCCGCGTGGACCCCCCTCTTTTGGGCCTCGTGGCTCTTCCCTCTTCGATCTTCTTCCCTCCGGTGTTCTCCCAATGAAAAACCAACTGTGCAATTTTCCTTTTTCTATTTGGGTTGCTGTAGCTCCTGAAATAATAAAAAAAGGAAAAATGGGGTTTTCTGCCGCCCAGATAATAATTACCAAAAATCGGGACTTTGTATGAAAGTCCCCAAAATCATCTAAAACATGTAAAAACATTGATATAATCATACCAATAACATTCTAGTATGATGATATTGTAACATCCCAAAAAAATTATAGTATGAATTATTATAATAAAATAAGGGCCAACAAAAACTTTTTATAAATTAATATGTGTTGATTTCATATTGTTGCTTGTGATAATTGTTTCTTGTGAATGTGTTGGTTGTTAGCTCTAACTAAAAACTTGAAGAAAAGAAAATAAACAAAACAAAACATAAAACAATAAAAACAATGTGACAAATGTCACACTATTTCTCAAGGTGGGAAATTATTTTCTTTCAAACCAAATTCAGTGGAGTGACAATATGAACACTCCCACTTTATTCCCACCATTTTTCCCTCTCCAAATATTAATTTCAAAAACCTAAATTTAAATTATATTCTTTCTTTATCTTATTCAAATCACAAAATGTGCTATGTTGCACTTGTCCAATAACAAATCAAACAGCACCATAAATCTTGATAAACCTATGTGAAGCAAATTATGAAAATAAAATTCAAAAATTGGAAATTATTTCTGGTTCAAGCATTTCATCAAACACCTGGTGGTCACCACCTGTTCATCCCAAACCGAACCAAAATCCTTGGACGAATTGATCAATTTCGATCAAATTGATGCAAGCCACTGCCCCCACTCGATTTGCCTCACTCCACTCGCCTCACCGCACTCGAGAACGCGGAGAATTAGGGCCGGGAGCGCCGAAGAGCGGCAGGGGACAGCCGCGGCCGCGCGCCCGTCGCCATGGTCGGCACTGTGGCCACGACAGTGCCGAGCCGTGCTGGCCACGCCGTGCCTCCCCTCTCTCCCCCTCACCTCTCTGTTCCCTCTCCGCGCAGCAAGGCACCCAGCAGGAGCCCGCGCCCGCAGCCCTCGCGCCTTGCCGTACACGTCGTGCACCGCCCGAGCGCCCTCACGGCCGTCCCCCACGTCGAGCACGCACAGCTCGTCTCCCCGCCACCATCCTTGCCCCTCTGCGCCCCGACACCGTAGCCGCCCCGCCACCGCCCCTACGGCGAGCCCTAGCCTCCCCTGGACCACCCCAACGCCATGTCCACCGTGCGCCGGACCGCCGGTATAAATACCCCGCCCGAGCCTCGCCATTTCTCCACACCTCCCCACTGCCTCTCCCCCTCACACCACCGCCTCTTGTGCACCGCCAGGAGGGCGGAGTCGTAGCCGCGAAGCCCCGGCCGCCCGTGGTCTCCTCGAGCTCGCCGTGCCCGAGGTAGACGACGACCACGGCCAGGCCGTGCTGCCCTTCCCTTTCTCTCCTCTCTGGCCGCACCCCCTTCTCCATGAACCCCTCGCTCACCCGCCCTCTTTTCCCCTCTGTTTCGTGCCCAGGAGCGACGCGGAGACCTCGCCGGAGTTGGAGCACGACCGCGGAGGAGGAGTTGCTCGCCGCCGTCGATTGGAGCCACCCCAGCACGCGCCGCTCGTCCCACGACCTTCCCCGAGTCGCCGCCGTCGATCCGCATCGTCCGCACGCCCTCCCGAGCCCCCTAGGTGAGCCGTCCGTCCACCTCGCTGTCGCCGGCGCCGTAGCGCCGCTCGGTTTAGGTCGCCGCCGTTCGCCACTGACGTGGACGAACGTGGGCCGTTGGAAATAAAGAGAGGCTGACGTGCGGGCCCCACACGTCAGACTTTTAAACATTTCCAGCGCGCGAATCGTTTTCTGTTGAGTCACTGATGAGTGGACCCCACCCGTCAGGATTCTCAACATTATCCACTCAGAGCTTAAATTCGAATTTTAGATTTAATTAGAAATCAGTACTGAATTCAAACTTTGAAAGTCCATATCTGGAGATTTATAACTCCAAATAAATCAAATCAAAATGTTCTGGAAAGCTTATGAAATTGTCTATCCAACCCAAGTGGTTTCACCTCATTTGGATAAATAATAAAAATATAGTATTAAAAATGCCAAATAGGGTTTAAAATCTAAACTTGTTTGTTTCTGATACTCTGTTAGTCCAAATGAGTTAAGACCAATTTTATTGGATCACATTTAGTCATGGTTAGTTACCCCTAAGAGGATTTAATTTTTAGATCAACAGAACTTAATTAGAAGCTAAAACTTGATTATTAAGCTTCTGGATTCAAACCATTGTGTAGGGAGTTTGGTAACTCCAATTGACCCAAATCCAATTGTGTTGTCTTCTACACATCAATAGCTTTCTGTAGAAATTTAGTTTGTATTTTTGTGACCAACAGAACTAGAGTTGTGTAATTAAACATGTTCAACTAGTTTCTGCCATAATTAGGACATAATTAAATAATGGTTAACTCAATTAAAGTAAAACCAAATTGTATTGTTTGATGTATGAAGTGGCTATTTAGAGCAGTTAAGGTTGTATTGTTGTGATGATTGATGGAGTAGGTTAGTGATTGTTTGCATTTGTTTGATTGTGAATTAGACGAGACCGTTGTCGGGTTTATCGAGGAGGAGGAGTTCGTGGAACCCGAAGACCAAGACCCGGAACACTTTGCCGAGCAAGGCAAGCTACTCTCTGAGCTTGCACCCTAATACATGCATTCATTCTTAGAACAAGATTTACGTTCAAGACAAAGATTTTCTAAAACCCCTTTTCAAAAAGTATATGAAAACTATTTTGCCACCCTATGTAGAAATACAAGATAAATTATAGGATGGGAAAAAAAAATTAAAGATTGTTTTATTCAAAACCCCTTTGAAAACCTGTGTGGCTATGAAGCACCGAGATGCTGGTGTTGAAGTGGAGAAAAGGAGAATGGTGGTTTTGATAAAACGCACCTTGTGTCTTTGTACTTACGTCAATCAGCCAATACCCTGTGCAACCACATTACCTGACATGGGTAGGGCTTAGCTGGGAACTTGTTTATCTTAGTATGGAGCGCCTCAAAATGCTTAGGAGGGTGGGACCCTCTGAACCAAGTTATCTAAATGCGGGAACTAGACGTAATCTAGATTCGCTGCTGGTTGCAAACAGTGGGCCTCCTGCCATGGCGCAGTGTTGCTTGGAGAGACCGGATCGATACGATGGCCACCTCCACTGGGTGCCGGGGAGATTCTGTCCCACTGAAGAGGAGGCTCTATACTAGGGTGGACATAGCGAAAAGCTTTGATCTGGTTATCCGGACCCCCGCATACGGTCGTATGACGGGCCGTGGCAGACATGGCGGAATGACCGTTTGGTGCGGGTAAAGTGCACAACCTCTGCAGAGTGTAAAACTATTCGAATAGCCGAGTCCTCGGATATGGACAGCTGAGAGACCCCACTTTGACCATGTGCAAGTTTTGGAAAAGAATCGAGTTTTAAAAGAAAAGGAAGTGGAGAATGATCCATACACCTATACCAACGGATCGGTATGAGGTTGTTGGAGACCATGAACCCTGACGGGTTATGGTCAGGAAAAAGGAGGAGTTTTGGAAAAAACTAATAAAATGGGACATTATATTAATGATAGTTATAAAATTCTCCTTACCTTCTTCAACAAAGATATAGAGATGTTTTAAATAAATAAAAGTATGAAACTAAAAATGAGGCTAGTGCTTACTCATGTTGGAGTAGTTTGCGAGTACAATCAATTGTACTCATAATGGTTTCGTCCCTGGCTATTGTCGTAGCCAGACATGGAGGAGAACTACGCCAAGGAGGAGTATGGCGACTTCTATGCGAACTAGGGATCTTCATAAGTCGACTGCCTGTCGGGTCGTTGTTAGGATATGATGTCTACTACGCCGTAACTTCCGCTGATTGTTTTGGTTTGGCCCTTGAAGGCACCTATGTAAGACTTGGTCTAAAGGACCGTTTATGTAAGACTTTAATTCGGTATTGTAATGGATGTAAACTTTGGTATTCAGTTCGGATTATGTGCAACGACAGACTGATCACGGGATCGTTGTGTTAAGCATAATCGGGTGTTTCGGACAGCTAGTCCGGGGTCCCCACAGAGCTGGTATCAGAGCCATCTCGACTTTAGGAGCCTTAGATTAGCATGGTCGTTAGGTAGGTGTTACAAAAGTTAAATTCTAAAAATAAAGGAATGAAGTATTTTCGAAAAATGCTTATCTCTAATCCTCTCACTTAGGCAAAATTCTACTCTCACTAAATATTACGTTTTCCCTTATATCCTTAAAAAATTTGGCACACTCGCCATTCTATTAAACTTAAAATTTTGCTCACTTGTTGCCTCACTACATTTAAAATTTTGATACCCTTGTCATCTCACTAACTTAAAAAAATTTGACTAAAAATTGTAGATGGCGATCAATTTCACCGAGTTCGTTCAGCTTGAGAAGGACGGCAAGTTGATGTTCGAGAAGGACCTATTCGAGTTGAGCAAGCTGTTAGGTCGCCCCACTCCAGAGTTTAAGGGAGCCCAGGTGGACACTCCCGGCAACGGGAACCTGTCTTGGTTGGTCGAGGCGTCTGATCGCGGGAACATCAAGTCCCCCGGATCTAGGACACTCATCTTTACCACCATGGACGTCCACTGGGACGACGGACTGTGTCGTGCCATGCAGCGGATGCTATCCCGACTTTGTGAGGAGCACAAGGCGGAGTTGGTGAACTCTCGTTTCCAGTTCTACGGGAGGCGCACCGTCGATGGACACCCTATTCGGTCCCCTCTACACCCGACGTTCGGAGAGTATATCTTGGACATGGAGATTATGCTCTTTCGTACCCAGGAGGATCTGATGTGCGCTAGACTTCGGTCTCGCTTTGAGCGCATCTCGCTCAAGGAGAGTCGCGAGAGTGAGGCGCAGCTGAAGAAGGAGAAGGTCGCTCTTCTCAAGAAGAGGACCCAGCTGAGGAAAACCATAGCGAAGCTCCGCAAGAAGATGGCAGAGCAGGACGAGCTGATCGAGGATCTGGAGCTCCGTACCGACGAGATGGAGGAGGAGGGCGAGGATCTCCGTAAGGAGAACAACGCTTTCCTCAGTGACGATGACGTCTATCTGGAGGAGATGGACTATGAGCAGGAGGATGACGAGGAGGAGCTAGATGACGAGGAGGAGGAGCCACTCGAGGCAGTTCTCGATGACGAGGAGGAGGACCCAGAGGAGCCACCCTACCAGTCCGACGCTGACGCAGCAGAGCCTGAGGTTCCACCTCAGTAGGCGAGTGACTTGAGTACTACCGCAGGATTAGGTTGACCCCCTATCGCTAGTCGAGTCGAAGTAGTGGTTCTTTTGGAAACTTGCACTATGTACATTAGCTGAAGGGAAATGTTGTAAGCTTGATGTGGTGAACTCTTGATGTAATGGTTGTGCTATATAAGTGTTCTAGTCTTGTTAATCTGTGTAAAATATTTCTCATATAATCCTTAAGAAATCAACCATTACGCGAAACCAACCTTTTTCCTTTGGTCAAAACCTTTTTGCCTTGCCCCTTATACCCGGTGTGCTTCAGGATGGTGGACACTCGTCGCTCCAACACGGATGGAGGACCACCACCACCACCGGAACCAACCACCGCCCAACTTCTTGCGCTTATCATGGAGGAACGCCAAGCTGCCCGGGCAGAGCGTCAAGCTCATATCGCTGCCCTGCAGCAGATCGCTGCCGCTCACAACAACAACAACAACAACAACAACAACAACAACAATGGCAATGGTGAAGGAAATCAGCGATCCACTTTGAGCGATTTTCAGAAGACCAACCCACCCACCTATTCCAAGGGACTTCACCCACTAGAGGCCGATGATTGGCTTCGCACCATTAACAACAACCTGGAAGTTGCAGCCGTGGGAGAACCCGAGAAAGTGCTGTATGCAACCCACTATCTTGCAGGACCTGCACGGTCTTGGTGGGAAACTACCAAGGCTCTCCAGCAAGTTGGTCATGTTAGCAACTGGGTTGAGTTCCAGGAGAAGTTCCGCAAGAAGCACATTCCCGGCGGACTCATTGAGAGAAAGAAGGATGAATTCCGCAAGTTGCGGCAGGGAAGTAGAGATGTGGTCGGTTATCTGGATGAGTTCACTGACTTATCTCGGTATGCTCCCGATGACACCGACACCGAGAGGAAGAAGATGGAGCGTTTCATGAATGGACTTCATGATGAGTTGCAGTGTGCTTTGGTTATCCATGACTTTGTTGATTTGGAGTCACTTGTCGACAAGGCCATCCAGCTGGAGACCAAGCGCAAGTCTATGTTTGAAGGTCGTAAGAGGAGAATGATTGCCCAGGAAGGTTCGAGCAGCCAGAAGCCTCGCACCGACCCACAAAACCCCAAGCCAGCCTATCGACCACCACAAACTCCACGCCCCAATTACCCCAGTCGCCCAAACAACCCAAACAACTTCAACCGTCCCAATAACAACACCCGTCCCGGAGGGAACTCAAACAACTTCAACCGCAATGCCAATGTTGTCTGCTTTGATTGCGGCGCTAAGGGTCACTACTCCAGAGAATGCCCCAATCCTAAGAAGAATGGTCCACGCCCCGATGCACAGGCACCGAGCAATGGCCGGGGCCGTAATGGAAATGGCAAGAACCCCGCACCCCGCGGAAATGTTGCTGTTGCCAAGGGACGTCTGCACCACATCAATGCTGAAGAGGCCATGGATGCGCCAGATGTTGTGCTGGGTACGTTCCTTGTCAACTCAGTACCTGCAACTGTTCTGTTTGATTCTGGTGCTACCCATTCTTTTGTTACCCAAGAATTTGTTGCTAAGGGAGGCTTAGTCGGAAGCCTCTTACCCAAACCCATGGTCATCCAAATTCCAGAATCCACCTTAGATACCAAGTCGTTTTGCCCTGACGTTTCCCTTGAGATCAAGGGGGAAAAGTTTCTAGTCGACTTAATCATTCTAGGAACCCAAGGTATAGATGTTATACTGGGTATGGATTGGCTAGCCAAGTACCGTGGTCGAATTGACTGCGCCAGAAGAGCTGTATCCCTCACCACCGACAAAGAAGTAGAAGTGGAGTATGTGTCAGAAACCAGTCGACCCCAACCAGGATGCCATGAGAGCATAGCTCGACCCACCCTAGATGAGATCCGTGTTGTTCACCTGTTCCGAGATGTTTTCCCTGAA
This sequence comes from Poa annua, assembly GCA_026929855.1. Classification (NCBI taxonomy): domain Eukaryota; kingdom Viridiplantae; phylum Streptophyta; class Magnoliopsida; order Poales; family Poaceae; genus Poa; species Poa annua. The sequence goes on from CM049434.1 coordinate 64,525,333, forward strand.
GAATTGCCTGGTATGCCGCCAGACCGGGATATTGAGTTCATCATTGAACTTATCCCAGGAACAGCCCCTATATCCCAAAGGCCTTATCGGATGAATCCGGAAGAACTGGTTGAGTTGAAGAAGCAGTTAGCAAATATGCTCAGCAAAGGACTTATTCGCCCAAGCGCTTCACCTTGGGGATCACCCATTATCTTTGTGGACAAGAGAGACGGTACCACACGCCTGTGTGTGGATTATCGCAAGTTAAATGACGTGACCATTAAGAACAAGTATCCCCTTCCAAAGATCGAGGATCTGTTCGATCAAATGAACGGAGCCCGAGTCTTTTCCAAGATCGATCTTCGGTCAGGATATCATCAGTTAAAAATCCGAGAGACAGACATTCCCAAGACTGCCTTCACCACCCGCTACGGTTTGTTTGAATACACTGTAATGTCCTTTGGTCTGACCAATGCCCCAGCCTATTTTATGAATCTCATGAACAAGATCTTCATGGAGTATCTTGACAAGTTCGTGGTAGTTTTCCTCGATGACATCCTTATTTACTCCAAAACCGAAAAAGAGCATGCTGAACATCTGCGTCTAGTTTTAGCAACCCTCCGAGAGCACCAGTTGTATGCCAAGCTTAGCAAGTGTGAGTTTTGGCTCAGTGAAGTGGCATTTCTCGGACATGTTGTGTCTGCGGGAGGAATTTCTGTTGACCCAGAGAAGATCCAAGCCATTGTGAACAGGGAAGCCCCAACTAGTGTGATGGAAATCCGAAGCTTTCTCGGACTAGCGGGTTACTACCGCAAGTTCGTTGAAGGATTCTCCAGTATAGCCAAACCCCTGACCCAACTGCTGAAAAAGGACAAGAAGTTTGAATGGACTCAGAAGTGTGAAGAGAGTTTCCAGGAATTGAAGAAGAGACTGACCTCAACCCCCGTCCTGATTATGCCAGACGTCACCAAGAGTTTCGACGTGTATTGCGATGCATCACGCCTCGGACTTGGTTGCGTTCTGATGCAAGAAGGCAAAGTGGTGTCGTACCTGTCTCGGCAGTTGCGACCGCATGAAGAGAACTACCCAACCCATGACCTGGAGTTAGCCGCTGTTGTTCTTGCTCTGAAGACGTGGCGTTCCTATCTTGCGGGACATCGTTGCGAGATCTATACGGATCATAAGAGCTTGAAGTATATCTTCACCCAGAAGGAGTTAAATCTGCGACAGAGAAGGTGGATGGAATTAATCAAAGATTATGATATCGGTATCCATTACCACCCCGGAAAGGCTAATGTAGTTGCCGATGCTCTTAGTCGGAAACCCTGCACCCTGAATGCTTTGATCCAAGCCGAACAGCCAGCCCTGTTCAAGGAGTTCAAGAATTTTGGACTAGAGCTTGTTAGCCGCGGTTATCTCGCCAATTTAGAGTTAGCCCCAACCCTGATAGATCAAATCAAGGAAGCCCAAAAAGGTCATGAGAGCATAGAAGGAATTAAAAAGAAGATTTCTCTCGGTAAAGCGCCCGGTTTTACCGAAGATGCTGAAGGAGTGTTGAGATTCAATGGTCGTATCTGTGTCCCCAATACCACGGAACTTAAGGAGTTGATCCTAAAGGAAGCCCACGAGACCCCCTATTCAATCCACCCCGGCGGAACCAAAATGTACCAAGACCTTCGTGAAAGATTTTGGTGGCACGGAATGAAGCGAGAGATTGGTGTTTTTGTAGCCAAATGTGATATCTGTCAGCGAGTCAAGGCTGAACATCAGCGACCCGCTGGATTGCTCCAACCCTTGAAGATTCCCGAGTGGAAGTGGGATGAGATTGGAATGGATTTTATCACCGGACTTCCAAGATCCAACCGAGGCCATGACTCAATTTGGGTCATCGTTGATAGACTAACCAAGGTTGCCCATTTCATTCCCGTCAATACCACCTATCGGGGAACTCAGTTAGCAGACCTGTATGTTTCCAGAATAGTAAGCCTGCATGGTGTGCCTAAGAAGATTGTATCGGATAGAGGCACACAGTTCACCTCAAGATTCTGGAACGCCCTACACGAGGCCCTCGGAACCAAGTTAGCGTTTAGCACAGCTTATCATCCCCAGACCGGAGGCCAAACTGAGAGAGTGAACCAGATATTAGAGGACATGCTTCGCGCATGTGTTCTATCCTATGGATCCAAGTGGGAAGATTGTCTTCCATTTGCAGAGTTCTCCTACAACAATAGTTACCAGTCTAGTCTGCAAATGGCCCCTTTTGAAGCCCTTTACGGCAGAAAGTGTCGTACGCCCCTGAATTGGTCCGACACCGGAGAAGGCAAATTGTTTGGACTAGATACCCTCCGTGAGGCTGAAGAACAAGTTCAACTTATCCGTGAGCGTCTTAAAACTGCCCAATCCCGCCAGAAGAGTTACGCTGATCCCAAGCGTCGTGATGTCACTTTCAGTGTCGGAGATTATGTCTATCTCCGAGTGACACCCCTTAAAGGAATGCAGCGTTTCCATGTCAAAGGAAAATTAGCGCCAAGGTATATTGGACCCTTTAAGATCATTGCCCGTCGAGGAGAAGTGTCTTACCAACTAGAGTTGTCCCAAGAGTTAGCAGATTATCACGATGTCTTCCATATTTCCTTGCTCCGGAAATGTCTTGAAGTTCCTGACCAGCCTGGTGTTTTCAAAAACATCGACCACCTTTCCATCGACCTGAATCAAGATCTTACTTATCGTGAGAGACCCATCAAGATTCTCGACGAAGATGTTCGCCTTACCCGAAGGCGCGCGATCAAGTTCTACAAGGTCCAGTGGACTAACCACTCTGAAGATGAAGCAACTTGGGAACGCGAAGACTATCTTAGAAGCGAATTCCCAAACCTCTTTACTGCCCAGACCTAGCAAATCTCGGGACGAGATTTATTTTAAGGGGGGAAGGATTTGTAACATCCCAAAAAAATTATAGTATGAATTATTATAATAAAATAAGGGCCAACAAAAACTTTTTATAAATTAATATGTGTTCATTTCATATTGTTGCTTGTGATAATTGTTTCTTGTGAATGTGTTGGTTGTTAGCTCTAACTAAAAACTTGAAGAAAAGAAAATAAACAAAACAAAACATAAAACAATAAAAACAATGTGACAAATGTCACACTATTTCTCAAGGTGGGAAATTATTTTCTTTCAAACCAAATTCAGTGGAGTGACAATATGAACACTCCCACTTTATTCCCACCATTTTTCCCTCTCCAAATATTAATTTCAAAAACCTAAATTTAAATTATATTCTTTCTTTATCTTATTCAAATCACAAAATGTGCTATGTTGCACTTGTCCAATAAAAAATCAAACAGCACCATAAATCTTGATAAACCTATGTGAAGCAAATTATGAAAATAAAATTCAAAAATTGGAAATTATTTCTGGTTCAAGCATTTCATCAAACACCTGGTGGTCACCACCTGTTCATCCCAAACCGAACCAAAATCCTTGGACGAATTGATCAATTTCGATCAAATTGATGCAAGCCACTGCCCCCACTCGATTTGCCTCACTCCACTCGCCTCACCGCACTCGAGAACGCGGAGAATTAGGGCCGGGAGCGCCGAAGAGCGGCAGGGGACAGCCGCGGCCGCGCGCCCGTCGCCATGGTCGGCACTGTGGCCACAACAGTGCCGAGCCGTGCTGGCCGCGCCGTGCCTCCCCTCTCTCTCCCTCACCTCTCTGTTCCCTCTCCGCGCAGCAAGGCACCCAGCAGGAGCCCGCGCCCGCAGCCCTCGCGCCTTGCCGTACACGTCGTGCACCGCCCGAGCGCCCTCACGGCCGTCCCCCACGTCGAGCACGCACAGCTCGTCTCCACGCCACCATCCTTGCCCCTCTGCGCCCCGACACCGTAGCCGCCCCGCCACCGCCCCTACGGCGAGCCCTAGCCTCCCCTGGACGACCCCAACGCCATGTCCACCGTGCGCCGGACCGCCGGTATAAATACCCCGCCTGAGCCTCGCCATTTCTCCACACCTCCCCACTGCCTCTCCCCCTCACACCACCGCCTCTCGTGCACCGCCAGGAGGGCGGAGCCGTAGCCGCGAAGCCCCGGCCGCCCGTGGTCTCCTCGAGCTCGCCGTGCTCGAGGTAGACGACGACCACGGCCAGGCCGTGCTGCCCTTCCCTTTCTCTCCTCTCTGGTCGCACCCCCTTCTCCATGAACCCCTCGCTCACCCGCCCTCTTTTCCCCTCTGTTTCGTGCCCAGGAGCGACGCGGAGACCTCGCCGGAGTTGGAGCACGGCCGCGGAGGAGGAGTTGCTCGCCGCCGTCGATTGGAGCCACCCCAGCACGCGCCGCTCGTCCCACGACCTTCCCCGAGTCGCCGCCGTCGATCCGCATCGTCCGCACGCCCTCCCGAGCCCCCTAGGTGAGCCGTCCGTCCACCTCGCTGTCGCCGGCGCCGTAGCGCCGCTCGGTTTAGGTCGCCGCCGTTCGCCACTGACGTGGACGAACGTGGGCCGTTGGATCTTGATCCAACGGTGCCATACCGCTTCGTTTAAATAAAGAGAGGCTGACGTGCGGGCCCCACATGTCAGACTTTTAAACATTTCCAGCGCGCGAATCGTTTTCTGTTGAGTCACTGACGAGTGGACCCCACCCGTCAGGATTCTCAACATTATCCACTCAGAGCTTAAATTCGAATTTTAGATTTAATTAGAAATCAGTACTGAATTCAAACTTTGAAAGTCCATATCTGGAGATTTATAACTCCAAATAAATCAAATCAAAATGTTCTGGAAAGCTTATGAAATTTTCTATCCAACCCAAGTGGTTTCACCTCATTTGGATAAATAATAAAAATATAGTATTAAAAATGCCAAATAGGGTTTAAAATCTAAACTTGTTTGTTTCTGATACTCTGTTAGTCCAAATGAGTTAAGACCAATTTTATTGGATCACATTTAGTCATGGTTAGTTACCCCTAAGAGGATTTAATTTTTAGATCAACAGAACTTAATTAGTAGCTAAAACTTGATTATTAAGCTTCTGGATTCAAACCATTGTGTAGGGAGTTTGGTAACTCCAATTGACCCAAATACAATTGTGTTGTCTTCTACACATCAATAGCTTTCTGTAGAAATTTAGTTTGTATTTTTGTGACCAACAGAACTAGAGTTGTGTAATTAAACATGTTCAACTAGTTTCTGCCATAATTAGGACATAATTAAATAATGGTTAACTCAATTAAAGTAAAACCAAATTGTATTGTTTGATGTATGTAGTGGCTATTTAGAGCAGTTAAGGTTGTATTGTTGTGATGATTGATGGAGTAGGTTAGTGATTGTTTGCATTTGTTTGATTGTGAATTAGACGAGACCGTTGTCGGGTTTATCGAGGAGGAGGAGTTCGTGGAACCCGAAGACCAAGACCCAGAACACTTTGCCGAGCAAGGCAAGCTACTCTCTGAGCTTGCACCCTAATACATGCATTCATTCTTAGAACAAGATTTACGTTCAAGACAAAGATTTTCTAAAACCCCTTTTCAAAAAGTATATGAAAACTATTTTGCCACCCTATGTGGAAATACAAGATAAATTATAGGATGGGAAAAAAAAATTAAAGATTGTTTTATTCAAAACCCCTTTGAAAACCTGTGTGGCTATGAAGCACCGAGATGCTGGTGTTGAAGTGGAGAAAAGGAGAATGGTGGTTTTGATAAAACGCACCTTGTGTCTTTGTACTTACGTCAATCAGCCAATACCCTGTGCAACCACATTACCTGACATGAGTAGGGCTTAGCTGGGAACTTGTTTATCTTAGTATGGAGCGCCTCAAAATGCTTAGGAGGGTGGGACCCTCTGAACCAAGTTATCTAAATGCGGGAACTAGACGTAATCTAGATTCGCTGCTGGTTGCAAACAGTGGGCCTCCTGCCATGGCGCAGTGTTGCTTGGAGAGACCGGATCGATACGATGGCCACCTCCACTGGGTGCCGGGGAGATTCTGTCCCACTGAAGAGGAGGCTCTATACTAGGGTGTACATAGCGAAAAGCTTTGATCTGGTTATCCGGACCCCCGCATACGGTCGTATGACGGGCCGTGGCAGACACGGCGGAATGACCGTTTGGTGCGGGTAAAGTGCACAACCTCTGTAGAGTGTAAAACTATTCGAATAGCCGAGTCCTCGGATATGGACAGCTGAGAGACCCTACTTTGACCATGTGCAAGTTTTGGAAAAGAATCGAGTTTTAAAAGAAAAGGAAGTGGAGAATGATCCATACACCTATACCAACGGATCGGTATGAGGTTGTTGGAGACCATGAACCCTGACGGGTTATGGTCAGGAAAAAGGAGTAGTTTTGGAAAAAACTAATAAAATGGGACATTATAGTAATGATAGTTATAAAATTCTCCTTACCTTCTTCAACAAAGATATAGAGATGTTTTAAATAAATAAAAGTATGAAACTAAAAATGAGGCTAGTGCTTACTCATGTTGGAGTAGTTTGCGAGTACAATCAATTGTACTCATAATGGTTTCGTCCCTGGCTATTGTCGTAGCCAGACATGGAGGAGAACTACGCCAAGGAGGAGTATGGCGACTTCTATGCGAACTAGGGATCTTCATAAGTCGACTGCCTGTCGGGTCGTTGTTAGGATATGATGTCTACTACGCCGTAACTTCCGCTGATTGTTTTGGTTTGGCCCTTGAAGGCACCTATGTAAGACTTGGTCTAAAGGACCGTTTATGTAAGACTTTAATTCGGTATTGTAATGGATGTAAACTTTGGTATTCAGTTCGGATTATGTGCAACGACAGACTGATCACGGGATCGTTGTGTTAAGCATAATCGGGTGTTTCGGACAGCTAGTCCGGGGTCCCCACAGATATGAGTTATATAAATGATGATATAAAATGCACGTATCAACTCCCGCAAGCTTAAACCTTTACTCGTCCTCGAGTAAGTAAGGACATAGATCATTACATGCATCAGTGGACTTATGGTTGATAAATAAATACGAGCATTGTATCATCATCATGTTCAGTTGTAAGGTAAAATAAATGGACTAAAACCCATACACATGAGGGCAAATATAAGTAGAAGCTCTAGCAACCACCCCTTACTTTTGAACATAGATAACCATTGTATGTTGGACAATTGAACTAAACTCTTATTCATACTCTTTTACCAATGCATTTGCTCTTATTTGAAAGCATTATACTCTTTTATGCATTGCAGAAATTTAAAGACAAGATAAACTCTCATGGAATAAATAGTTAGAAGAAGACAAATGAAAGGATAAATATAATATTGCTTATCACCTTGCTTCTCTAGTAACTAGTACAAATTTTATTCATGGATATTTCAATCAAGTTCTTATGCTCAACACCACCTTTGTCTCACTTTCCATGGCTAACCAAATCCTCGGGTGCCCATCTTTTCATTCACTTTTCAAGAGCATAAGTATTGAAACATCCATGATCATTGATTTGCTGAAAAGATACTAGAGTCTAGCAAGAGTGTTTCATATTTCTTTTCATTACGCTTCCTAAATATTTATTCTACAAGACCACATCTTTATTGTAAACTTTTATTCCCCATGTCATATTGGCTTATTCTTTTACTTATTCTATTGATGAGATAATTTTGCAAGTGTCCAACATACTCAAGTTAAATAAGTTCAAGGCAAGATGTGACTGAAACTTCTAAAATGTACCACGCTCATTTGCATGAGTGTTACCCATAAATCTCCAAAACAAGAGACCCATGAATGACACCATACTTTAATATTCATTGATAAACCATAGGGGATACATGATAATGCTCAATGAGCTCACACAAGCCTAAGAGAGATTGATAACTAAACGATAAAAGCAAAGCACACCATGACTAGATAGATATGATAGACTAGTAAAGATAAAGACTAGGTTGAACTCCCCCAAGCTTCACCGGCTGCTTCTGCATCCTCTTCCTCAGCCTGCTTCTTCTCATAATCCGCCTCCCACCCCTCTACTTTCCATGGAAAAGGCCTCCCATTGTAGAAGGATGTAGGTGGATCATTATACCTTAGAGTGGCAGCTTCTGCAATCTTCTTGAAACGCTCTTCGTACTCGCAGTTTTGGTTCTCTACATCCCACATCAAAGATTGATAATTGTCCAACTCTGATATGACATGTAGATACATATCCTCCAAGTCTTTAAGCCTCTCCTTGTATTCTTCAACCTTCTTCTCCAGCTCCAGGTTCATGAAGTGATGAGCATCAAGGCTGCGTTCAACAACAGTGTCATACCTGAAGATCTTCTGTTCTAGATCATCCAGCCTCTCTTCCACCGTGCCTATGGTCTTCGGACCCTTCAGCTCCTCCACGAGAAGCACACCTTCCTTGAAGGACAAGGTCTTCAATGGTGCCATCACGGAGTTGAGGTAGTGGTTCACAACGCCTCCTTTCGTGGAGTCTTTTCCCTCTTGGTTGGATCCGGAGCTCGACATGGCTAAACCCTGACAGACAGAAACAAACAAAATGAAGATTGCTCGAGAACGCTCGGTGCGAGATTAGATCGACGAAAGGGGTTATATATTGACGGTTTTTAGGGCAACACGAAGCGTCGGAGTCCAAAACGAGACGAAACAGGACTCCGAGGAGCAAAAGGAGTGGGCCCACGCGGCCAAGGAATCTAGCCGCGTGGGACCCCCTCTTTCCTCCCTCGGGGCTCCGTTCCTTCCAAATTTCTTGTCCTATGCGTTAATTTCCATAAAAACTGATCTCCGTAAAATATTATGCAACTCTGATAAACTTTCCAACACAAAAGTTACCAATTATTGATTCTGGGTTTCCAAAACTGTAGAGTTTCTCTCTATTACCTCCTCCGGTGTCTTTAGGTCCATTGCTTCCACCATTCCGATGAAGATTTGTCCTGCAATATAATGTTTAAGGCGTTGTCCATTGACCACATGAGGTTACCTTTCATATCACGTGAAGACGAATGGATCCTGAACGGTACACCTCTTGTCCATTTCTTTCACCATAGCAGGCTCATTGTAGTTTCTTCCCATATGGACATGGTTCACATATTCTTTATCGAAAGAATTTGACTTGGCAGCTCCTTCCTTCTTCCATTCAGGACAATCACTAAGATAATGTCCCATCTTCTTACACTTGTAACATTGTATCTGACTAAGATCCTTCTTGCCTTGAGAAGGGTATTGACCATTGTGATTGTTATCTCTGTGGACACCATTGTTCCCCTTAAAGTTTTCATTGTTGTTATGTCCACGATGGTTGTGGCCATTCCCACCATAATGACCCATTTCCAGGTTTGTGATAATTGTGCACACTATTTCCATCATGATGTCTGGGTCTGTTGTGTGAGGGGCCTGAGTTGTACTTGTTATCACTGTGCTTCCTCTTCCTGTTCTCTGCTTTAGTGATGCTATCTTCCAATGTGATTGCTTGGTCCAGTAGGGCTTGATAGTTTGGGGCGTAAGCGACTGTCAAAGGAATTTTCAGATCATCACTCAGACCCTTGAGAAATTTTGCCTTCCTCTTACCATCACTGTCAATATCTTCAGGAGCATAACGAGACAATCCATGGAAGTCATCCATATACTCCTTAAGGGTCCTGTTCCCTTGCCTCAGGTTTATAAACTCTTCTTGCTTCAAGTTCATAATGCCCGAGGAGATATGAGCATTGCGAAAGCCTTCCTTGAAGTTCTCCCATGTCAAGGTGTCTAGGGGGTGGGTGATTTGATAAGTTTCCCACCATTGGATTGCTGGTCCCTCCAACAGATGGGTAGTGAACCTCACCTTCTCAGCATTAGTGCATTCACAAGTCACCAGATCTCTGTCTACTGAGCGCAGCCAGTCATCTGCCACAATTGGCTCAGTTGCATTGGAGAACTTGTTTGGCCTACGCCTAAGGAACCTGGCAAGTCTGTCCAGTTGGGGAGGTGGTGGCGGTGGCGGATTGTTGTTGTTGTTATTGTTGTTGTTGCTTGCTGCAATAAACTGAGTCATCATAGTCATCAACTGGGCTTGGGCGGCCATCAACTGCTGCATAGTATCATTGTTGTTGTTGTCACGGCGAGGAGGCATATGTGGTTTTAGCATAGATGAGCAAAAGATAGACAGATCTAGGAGAATTATTCCTACTCGTACAAGCAATTAACACAATCAACCACAACCATCAAATTTCCAAACATGTTTTTGAGAAAACCGAACTAATCGTTTTGGAATGAAGCACACGAGTTTATGGAGAACAAATATGATAATACTGTCATACCACAATTTGATAGGTCAATTCATCATTTAGGATCTCGTTATTCAAATAAATAGGTGGTCTAGTCTATCTTCTTCTTGAGTGCCTCGAGTTCCTCTTTTATTTCCTTGAGTTCTTCAAGGTGCTTCTGGGTGTTGTGAATTCTAAAGAGAAGTCTTTCTGCAAGGTACTCGATGGCTTTCCATGCTGCACTTCTTGCTGAACCAAAGAATGATGTGTGAAGTATTGGGTTGGTCAAAATACAGTCACCTCCAGTCTTGTGGTCATCTTCTTTGCTCCTATATAGATGGAGTTGCACCCACCAGTACTCTTGGCCTTCATCCATGAAAGGAAACCCTTTGTATATTGCTTCTCCTTCAAAACCCAAGCTTTTCATGTTATCCTTAAGAGCTCTTGGAAACTCAGTCTCACATTGTAGGGTCATGGTCATCACTGTTCCCTTCTTGAGTGATTCAATGAGGCTGGTCATCTAAAAACAAGAGAAGATACTTAGAAAGGAAATAGTTAACATAGTTACAAGAATGATGTTTGAAAAGTTTTCTTTTTAGCAAACTGAATAAAATAGATTTTCAATCCTATGGCCAAACCTATTTCTATCCAGACTTAGGGTTTTCGAACCTACAGGCAACACAGTGCTCTGATACCATCTGTAGCGTAACTGCACTTAAAATATGGCAAGGTACCTATGTATAGTGCAAATCGCTGGATCAATTCATTTGCACACACAGTTTACGATGTAATATCACAACAAAGTATTAAATTTATTACATCGATGATCCAGACTTAACAAAATATTCGTTACAAGTTGCATAGCACGAGGCTAGCTTTGAAATAGTAAAACTGTGGAAATAAGGTAGCAATGAGTCTCCATTATCTTCATGTTGCCACAGGCGAAAACATGTTGGTTGCAGACTCGAAATCCCTTAACGAAATCTCACTCGTCATCTGAGCAATCTGCAATAAGAAAAATATTGCAGCAACGTGGGTCAGAACCATTTAAAATGGAACTGGCAAGTGACACTATGGTGGACACTTAATGGGATAACTTTATAGCCTATATGCATAATTGGCTGGTGGAGTTCGAGGCTATTTTGCATAAAGCCAGTTTTTCCTAACTCTTTGTAAAACACTTTTCTTTTCTTTTTTTGACGCATTGGACAGTGGGGAAGACCCCCACTGCGTCATTTTCTGATTTTATAAAATTGAAATATTTACAAACAGTAGGGCCAAGTTCACGAAAGGAAAATTACAAATGATCAATCCAGATCTGCATACCATCCTGGAGGCTAGGTCGAGCTCTAAGCCTGATTATTTCTACCGAAGACTTAAATGCCTGAAAGCAAATGTGTAAATCTAAGACCTCATTATCAAAAATGATTTTATTCGTATGATTCCAGATGCTCCAACAGCCAGCAATCATAGCAATCTTGAAGAAAGGGTTCGTAGATCAATTTTTAGCATCAAGAAGCATGTCGATGAACCCTTTATCAGCAGCCCATTGTATACCAAGTTTCTGCCAGAACTCCATACTGAAACTGCAATGAAAGAACAAATGTTCCCTTGTCTCTCCGCTGTGTTAATCACATAGAACACAGTCAGTAGACTCCACATAGAAATTTTTCCTGCTCATCATGTCTTTCGTATTTAATCTGTCTTGTAACAAGAGCCAACTAAAGAATTTATGCTTTGGCAAACATGGTGATTTCCAAATCCATTGGAAAGGTGCTGGAGCAGCATCAGCCTGTGTAATAGCACTGTAAACTTTTTTAGTGCTATAATTTTCACCATTCCATGGAAATTTCCACTTGTCCGAGCCTTGATGATCATTAATTTGATTAATCAAGTTCAAAAGGCTGTTGTACTGATCAAATGCAATCATTGGTAGTGGCAGTTGGAAGTGTGATAACATACCATCATCAGTACTGAACATAGTTCTGGCTTCTTTAACAGTGATCATGGATTTATGTGCAAATGAATGCAATTCTGGAAACTGTGACCTCAAGGACTGACCATTCCATTTATCATGCCACATCAGTATGCTCTTTCCATCACCGACTGAACATGATGTTACATCCTTGAAATCACTTAGGAAAGTAGTGCAACTTCTCCACCAAAATGATCCCTTATGTTGTTGGGCCACTGGAATAGTATCATTATGATAGTAAGCATTCCAAAGCAGTTGGACCCAAGGAATATCCTTGTTATTAAAGAATTTAAACAGATTTTTCATCATGAGGGCCTTATTTTGATCTCTCAAACTTAAAACTCCAAGACCTCCAGCATTTTTAGAAAGGCAAACCTTATCCCATTTTACTAAACATTTACCTTTCTTTTCAATCTCCTTCCCATGCCAAAGGAAAATCCTCATAGACTTTTCCATCTGATCCGTATGTGTGTAATGTAATTTAAGGGCACACATAATATGATTAGGCATTGGTGATATAATGGACTTAATCACCACCAACCTAGAACAATGAGATAAAAGGTTGGATATACCAGCTAGTCTTCGATCCATTTTGCTAATGGCAGGCATCAGATCATCAAGTCTTGGTCTAGTGGATCCCATAGGTAGTCCCAGATAGGTGAATGGCATTGACTCCTTTTTGCAACCAAACAGATCAGCTAACTCTTTACAGCTGTCATTACTCGTGTTGATTGGTACCATAGAAGACTTATGGTAATTGATCTTCAGACCAGTAGATGCAGAAAATTTGTTCAAGACACTCTGAAGGCGACTAATCTGTTCACTATCAGCTGGCATGATTAATAATGTGTCATCAGCATATTGTAGAATAGGATAATCCTACCCAAATGAACTATCCATAGGGAGTTTAATTCTGTCACAGTGCCATTCATGGTTGATCACAATCTGTAGCAGTTCAGCAGTAGTGACAAACAGCAAAGGTGAGAGTGGATCTCCTTGCCTAACTCCCCTTCTGCATTTAATATTATTGCCAGGTACTCCATTAAGTATAATGGATGTATTTGCTGTAAAAAGAATATTTCTCACCCAGTTAACAAATTTCTCGCTGAACCACAGATGATGTAGCATATCTAAGATAGCACTATATTCAACCATATCGAATGCTTTCTCGAAATCCAACTTGATGATCACAATATCTTTCTTGGACTGATGACACAAGTTGAGATATTCAAATGCCCAAGCAATACAGTCATGTATTGATCTAGTTTTAATAAAACCATACTGATTTTTATGCAACAGTGGAATGATCACCTTTTGTAATATATTTGCCAGGATTTTGGTAATGATTTTAAGGCTCATACTAACCAATGAGATTGGTCTGAAATCCTTAGCACTTTTTGGGCTTGTAACTTTTGGAATCAAGGTGATGAAGGCAGTGTTTATGCTGGTCAAGTCTAGATCATTATCATAAAATTTATTGCACAAACCATAGAATTGATCCTTGATGTGGTACTAGAATTTCTTCATGAACAGTCCATTGAAGCCATCTGGTCCAGGGGATTTATCAGGAGGCATATGTTTAATAATATCATCAATCTCCTCTTTGGTGAAAGGTACGTCCAGAGTACTCAGCTCATGTGGTGTAATTAAATCTTCCAGATTAAACTCCATAATTGGATTGCTTGTTTTCCCCAACCTGTCATTGAAAGCATTCCATAGAACCGCTGCTTTCTGGCTGTGATCAGTCACTACAGTACCATCATCCTTAGTTAGGAGTGATACACTATTGTATCTAAAATTCCTGGTTGCAATGGCATGAAAAAATTTGGTGTTTTCATCACCCAACTTGGCCCAACGGATACAAGCTCGCTTTCTCCAATATAACCTCTTAGCTTCTAGCAACTTGGCAATATGCAGTTTAAGTGCCTTTCTGAATTGTTTCTCTGGATTTGACAAATATCTCTGATCCTCTAGGCCATCCAGCATTGCTAGAAAATAACTGGAATTATTAATAATCTCAGTTAGGTTAGAAAGTGATTTACTCCATTTCTTTATACCATATCTCAGGGATTTGTAACGTGCAGTCACATCTTGTGCAGCATTTTTATAAATACCAGTATGCTGCCAATTTAGTTCAACCACCTCTTTGATATCGGGGAATTCTAGCCTGTATTCCTCAAACCTGAAAATCTGTGATTTAGGCACTGAAGATTCAATTTGTATCAGAATAGGAGTGTGATCTGACCCTAATTTTGCAAGAGGCAAAGCAAGTGTATTTGGAAAGGTATTAGTCCATCCATGTGAGGTAAATACCCAATCTAGCTTTTCCAAGAGGGGGTCACTCTTCATATTGCTCCAGGTGTAGGCTCTACCTTTTAAAGGTATTTCTTCCGGATCATGAGCTTGAATAATAGAGTTGAATGAAAGCATATTGTTTATATTACCCCCAGGTTTATTTCTATCAGCAGTGCTTCTGATCATATTGAAATCTTCCAATATAATCCAAAATTCAAATAAGGATGAATCCAGTTGCATGAACCACTCGACAAATTCCACTCTGCCTTCAGCAGTACAGGGAGCATAAATATTTGTGATATAGAATATATGAGCTGATAAATAGCATTTCAATTCCACTGTCAACTGAAATTTGGACTGACTAATAGTTTTACCAGTAAACATTGTTCCATTTTAAACTGTCAGAATTCCCCCAGAGCTTCCCACAGATGGCTGAAATGCAAATTGGTTTAATCTTCGAGAGCAGAACTTCCTGATATAATTATTATCGAAGTTATCACGTTTAGTTTCTTGTAAGCACAGAATACTGCAATTGCTCTCATTAACTTTATTAGCCAGATCATCGCATCTCTCTTGCGAATTAATTCCCCTCGTATTCCAGTTACAGATATTCCAATTTCTATTTGTCGGCCCAGTGGGATTCAGGGTGTGCAGAGCCCACTCTCCACAGCCCTCACACGCGACAGAGTCGTTGAAACGGCTAAGGACCGAGCAAAACGCTTGGAGAGACCCTCGAGAGGGAAGACCCTCGAGAGGGCTGAAGAGGGCAGCGAAGGCTTGACGAGGCCCCTCCCGAGGCTGCTCCTCTACAGGGCCCTCTCCCCTGGAGAGGGGTCAACACAAATCCCTCCACAGGGCCGCCCCAGCCCTGTGGAGATACTTCGCTCCGAAGCAACCACTGCAAGGCGCACATGGCCACTGCCGCGCCGCAGAGTGACGCGCGCGTCTGCGCGCGATGACGACGGCGCCGCAGTTGCCGTTTTGGTGATTAAAGGAGTCAACAAAGCTGTGTCCCCTGCGCCGGCTTACGAGGGTTTCCTCTTTGGTGATAAAGCAGTTGGCCGGCGCTACGCTCCAAGGATGACGTCACCGTGGGCACCCCCACGATCATTGCTGCGCCAGCTGGCCGCCCAGCGAAGACGGCGGCTTTTCTGTCATGAAGGCAGGCTTTACGACCATGGACCGAGTCCATGGACAACCCAGCTGCGGTGCACCCCTCTCCACCGCTTCATCACCATGTGGGAACCCTTCCACTGCGCCGTTCGGAGGGAGGAGGCCCGGGGCGCCTATATAAGGAGAGGGAGCACCTCCGTAGCAAACGATCGGGCGATCGAACGATCAATCGGCTACAGGCATCATAGCTTAGCTTAGCTTAGCAGACCCGAGGAGGAAGAAGACCTTTGCTTCCCTCTTTGAGCTCTGCGCTGCCGCAACCGAGCCCTTGGCAAGCTCATTGTGCTGTACCCCCTACAGAGCAATACAGACAAGCAGGAGTAGCGGTTTTACCTCCCCCGGAGGGCCGTGAACCTGGGTACAGGTTGAGGGTTTTACCACCCCTGTCTCGCTGACCCTCTACAGGCACGACGAGCACCGTCGCCGGGCCGGTTGAGGGTTGTTGACCAACGTGTTCAGTCCCCCGCACGAACTTCTCCCCCGAGAGTGGTTATCCCTGTTCTGTGGGAATCACACATCGACATTTGGCGCGCCAGGTAGGGGGACTGAGGCACGTCTTCAACCTCCGGCCGGCCTCCGCGCCATGACGGACACCCGCGCGACGCGCGCCAACAGGCGCGCAGCTGACAGGGCTCACACCGAGCCCGGCACCGCCGCCACCCGCGGCCGTCGCGGCCGTCCTCGCATGACGGAGCGCGCCAACACCGGCCCGCACGTGGAGGAACCTGAGAGCGAGGAGCACCGCGGCAGCGACCACCGCGGCGACAGGGATGCCTCCCCTAAGCACCACGACGATGCTGAGTCTTCGCACCCGTCTCGGTGCCAGAGCGCGTCTTCTCAGGGACGCCCAGAGCCCACGCCGCACACCGCGTTGCTCATGGCCCAGGAGCTCCTCCGCTACCGGCCAAGTGCAGAGGCTCACGACCAGTGGCTGGACCGTCTCCACCACCTCGTCGATGTCGCGACTACGCGCCCCGCTCCGTCTCGCTCCCTCGTCCACCACTCCCGCGCTGGAACAGCCGCGCCGGATGCGCCTCTGCCGCCGCCAGGACCACATCCGGCCGCAGCCCAGAGGGCTCCATCTCATGCCTCCTCGCCGCGCGATTGCCAAATCGTGCAGCGCGCCGCGCAGATGCGCGAGTGGGGATGGAACGCCGGAGAGACCTCCAGAATCGCCTTGTCGAGGAGATCGGCCAGGCGGGGCAGCAGAACCGCAGGGCTCTCCAGAGCGGCACCGCCACATACGCCACCGGCTGCATGGCCTTCACTCGCGCCCTGCGCCGCGTGGTGTGGCCGCAGAAGTTCAGGCCAGCCCTCCCCAAGGGCTACGACGGGTCAAGCAACCCCATCGAGTTCCTGCAGCTCTACACCACCTCTATCCAGGCTGCAGGAGGAGACGACAAAGTCATGGCCAACTGGTTCTCCCACGCCCTCAGGGACTCCGCGCTGTCGTGGCTCCTCAACTTGCCTGAGGACTCCATCGACTCGTCGGAGGAGCTCTGCAGGCAATTCGTTGCCAACTTCAAGGGCACCTACGAGCGCGCGCTCACCCACAACGACCTGCGCGCTGTGGTGCAGAAGAAGGATGAGACTCTCCGCAAGTACATCCAGCGCTTCAGCCAAGTGCGCAACAAGATCCCCAACATCCCCGACACGCAGGTCATCGCCGCCTTCAGAGAGGGCGTCACAAATCGCCGAATGCTCGAGAAGCTGGGCATTCACGACAAGCTCACCTCTGTGGTGAAGCTGTTCGACCTCGCTGACAAGTGCGCCAAGGCTGAAGAGGGGCTCCTCTTCGTCAAGATGAGCCAGCGGACGGACGACCTGGCTGAGGGATCCAAGAGCCACGAGAGGCGTGAAGAGACCAAGCGCAAGACCACCGCTGTCCTGGCAGTAGAGCCAGCCGCCAAAGGCGCCCGCAGAGGCTCTCCTGAGCCTGGCGACAAGGAAGCGGACAACCGTCCGTTCTGCGTCTACCACAACAGGCGCGGCCACGCCACAGACGACTGCTTCGACCTCAAGAGGTTGAGCCGAGAGCGCGGGCGCGAAGAGGCCAACGGGAGCCGTGGCAGAGGCCGTGGCTACCGTAGGGATGGCAGAGGCGGACGCGGCGGCGGTTATCAGAAGCCGCCAGGCACTCAAGCCAACGCCGCCGAGAAGAACAACAACCTCCCTGACGAGGAAGATGGAGGCTACCAGGCCCCAAGGGGGGCTATGGCCTGCATTCTCGGCGGGGCTCAGGCGCCCAAGTCGAACAACCAGTTCAAGCAGTTCGCCCGCGAGCTCAATGCTGCGCTCCCGAGCACCGAGACCTCCAGGCCCCTCAAGTGGTCCCAGTACACCATCGCCTTCGACGCCAAGGACCACCCCAAGTCGACCAAGACTGTTGGAACCCTCCCCCTGGTCTGCTCCCCCACCATCAACAACATCACCGTCTCCAAGACGCTCATCGATGGGGGAGCAGGCCTGAACGTCATCTCTGTCGAGACCTTCGAGACTCTCCAGGTGCCTTACGAGTGGCTCATGCCCTCCAGGCCATTCACAGGGGTCACCAGCGGTTCAATCGAACCTCTGGGGCAGGTCCGGCTGGCCGTCACCTTCGGCACGCAGAAGAACTACCGCACCGAGCTGATCGACTTCGACGTCGCACACATTGGCCTGCCGTACAACGCCATCCTCGGCTACCCCGCCCTCGCGAAGTTCATGGCCGTCACGCATCACGCCTACAACATGGTCAAGATCCCCGGCAGCGCTGGCACCATCGCCGTCCATGGTCACATCCTGGATGCCTCGCGCGCTGTCGAGAGCGCCTACAAGGCAGCGGCCATGGCGTTTCCGGCTGACGAGGACATGGAACCTCTCGAGAGGCCTCAGAAGAAGAAGCAGATGTTCTCTCAGGAGCATGCTGCCACCATAGGCGCCAGTGGCTCGGGGGCTGAGGAGACGGGGGCCAGCGTCACCATAGGCGCTGCCTTGCCTCCCAAATAGGAAGGCGCGCTCGTCGCCTTCCTTCGGGCAAACTCTGACATGTTCGCATGGACTCCGTCAGATATGTCCGGTGTACCGAGGGAGGTGATCGAGCACCACTTAGCCGTATGCCCAGACGCACGCCCCGTCAAGCAAAAAGCACGCAAGCAAGCCCCCGAGAAGCAAGCATTCATCGTCAAGGAAGTAGAGAAGCTAAAAGCGGCAAATGTCGTCCGCGAAGTCGCGCATCCCACTTGGCTCTCCAACGGCGTGGTTGTCCCTAAACCAGCTGGAGGAGGCCGACTCTGCATCGACTACACCGACGTCAACAAGGCCTGCCCCAAGGACCCATACCGCATGCCGAGGATAGACCAGATCGTGGACTCCACCACCGGCTGCGACCTCCTCTGTTTTCTGGACGCCTTCTCTGATTATCACCAGATCAAAATGGCTAAAGAGGACGAGGAGAAGACAGCATTCCTCACCCCTTGTGGTGTGTACTGCTACACTTGCATGCCTTTCGGCCTGAAGAACGCCGGCGCCACTTTCCAGAGGCTCATGAGAATAGCCTTGGGGGCACAGATGGGCAGAAATGCAGAGGCATATGTCGACGACATCGTGGTCAAGTCTCGCGAGGGAGATACACTCTTGAAGGATCTCGAGGAAACCTTTGCCAGCCTGCGCAAGGTGAACATCAAGCTGAACCCCGCCAAGTGCGTCTTCGGGGTGCCTTCAGGCAAACTCCTCGGATTCCTCGTGTCCCACCGCGGCATAGAAGCAAACCCTGACAAGATCAAGGCCATAGAAGGGATGCAGCCTCCTCGTCGACTCAAGGACATGCAGCGCCTAGTAGGCTGTATGGCTAGCCTGGGCCGCTTCATCTCTAAATTCGGCGAGAGAGCCCTGCCATTCTTCAAGATCATGAAGAGATCCGGCACATTCAAGTGGACCCCCGAGGCGGACAAGGCTTTCGAAGACCTGAAGAGATATT
This sequence comes from Poa annua, assembly GCA_026929855.1. Lineage (NCBI taxonomy): Eukaryota > Viridiplantae > Streptophyta > Magnoliopsida > Poales > Poaceae > Poa > Poa annua. Next base: position 64,544,924 of record CM049434.1, read on the forward strand.
TGGCCAGCGCACCAGTCATGGTGGCCCCCAGGACAGGCGAACATCTGAAGCTATACCTATCAGCCACTCCTCAGACCACAAGCGCTGTCCTGGTGGTCGAGAGGGAAGAGCCAGTCCTCCCCAAGAAGAGCGCCGCCACTCCAAGCCCAAAGCCGCCCGACAAAGAAATCGGCGAAGGAGCAGACTCCACAGACCCACTGCCAGGCCCACAGCCTCAAGTCGAGTCTGCTCCCAACACCCTTGCCGAGACCCCTCCACAGGCAAGTCTCGACAAGGGCCCTGAAGAGCCTCCGCAGGTAAATCTCGACAAGGGCCCTGAGGAGCCTCCACAGAGAATCGACGCTGCACCTCCCTCGACAACCCTTGTCGAGCACCCCGTGTACTTTGTCAGTACGGTACTGCGGGATGCTCGGGAGCGGTACCCAATGCAGCAGAAGCTTCTCGTTGCTCTCCTCATCGCCTCCAGGAAGCTGAGACATTACTTCCAGGGCCACCCCATCACGGTGGTCACTTCCTTCCCCCTGGAGCAGATTCTGCGCAACCCCAACGCCACAGACCGTGTCGCGGGTTGGAATATAGAGTTGCAGCCATTCAACTTGCGCTTCGACAACACAAGAGTCATCAAGGGACGAGCGCTGGCAGACTTCGTCGCAGAATGGACCGACCCAAGCCCTGAACAGCCTCGGGGAGAAGAGGCCGAGCCCTTCGAAGACATAATGCCCAGCCACTGGACCATGCACTTCGACGGAGCCTTTGCCTGCCGCAATGGCGGGGCAGGCGTCGTCTTGACCTCGCCCAAAGGCGACAAGCTCTACTACGCTGTCCAGTTGTGCTTCACGATTGACAAGTTCTCCAACAACATCGCTGAGTACGAGGGCCTCCTCGCTGGCTTAAGGGCCGCCACCGCTCTAGGCGTCAAGCACCTACTCGTCAAGGGAGACTCCCAGTTGCTCGTCAACTTCTTCAACAAGAGCTACACGCCTAAAGACGACCACATGGCCGCATACCTTGAAGAGGTCCGCAAGCTCGAGAAGCACTTCAGGGGCATGGAGCTTATGCATATCCCGAGGAAAGAAAACCAGGAGGCTGACGACATCGCCAAGCGAGCCTCGAGAAGGCAACCCCAGCAGGCCGGCGTCTTTGAAGAAAGGCTCGCCAAGGCATCCATCAAGCAGCCTCAGGAGGCCACAACTGCAAGCACAGACGAAGCACTCCCACCAGCTCCTGTCGCTGGGGCACCCGACTGTGGTCCCCACACCGGAGAGCGTCTGTTCCTGACGGCAGCCCACCAAGACACAGGCTGGATTGACGAGCTCAAGGACTACTTGGCGAAGGGGATCCTCCCTGAGGAAGATGCGGAAGCAGAGCGGATCGCTCGACAAGCGAAATCCTACTGCATCCTCGAGGGAGACCTATACCGCAAGCGCCCAAATGGCATCGCGCTCAAATGCGTCCCTCCCGAGGAAGGCCGAACACTGATCAAGGACATCCATAGCGGGGAATGCGGCCACCACTCGTGTGCGCGCACCCTCGCGGGCAAGGTCTTCAGGAGCAGATTCTACTGGCCACAAGTGCTTCAAGATGCGGTCACCATCGTCCAAGCTTGCGACGCCTGCCAGTACCACGCCAAGCAAATCCACCAGCCAGCGCTGGGGCTCCAGACCATCCCGCTCTCCTGGCCGTTCGCGGTCTGGGGGCTCGATATCCTGGGCCCCTTCCCGAAGTCGCAGGGGGCTATCGCTTCCTCTTCGTGGCCGTCGACAAGTTCACCAAGTGGGCCGAGGTGGAGCCAGTACGCACCATACCAGCCAGAGCCGCAGTGAAATTCATCAGGAGCCTGGTCTGCCGCTTCGGAGTGCCTAACCGCATCATCACCGACAATGGCTCGCAATTCACCAGCGGCATCTTCCGAGCCTACTGCGAAAAGCTCGGCGTCAAGATCTGCTTCGCCTCGGTGGCTCATCCACGCAGCAATGGTCAAGCCGAGCGAGCGAACGCAGAAGTCCTCAAGGGCCTCAAGACCAGAAGTTTCAACATCCTCAAGGGTCACGGCAAGGGCTGGATCGATGAGCTCCTATCTATGCTCTGGTCCAGGCGCACAACCGCTTCAAGGCCTACGGGCGAAACGCCGTTCGCCCTTGTCTACGGAGCCGAAGCTGTCCTCCCCGCAGAAATCAAGCATGGATCCCCACGGGTCCTTGCCTTCAACGAGAACACCCAAGAGGGCCTCCACAACGACGACCTGCTATTCCTCGAGGGCCTGCGCCGCCGTGCCGCCCTCAGAGCGGCGAAGTACCAGCAGGATCTGCGGCGCTACCACAGCCGCCATATATGCTCACGCACCCTTGAGGCGGGCGACCTCGTCCTCAGGCGAATCCTCTCCAGAAAAGGCCTCCACAAGCTCTCGCCGATGTGGGAAGGCCCCTACAGGGTCTCCCACATCGCCAGGCCTGGCGCAGTACGCCTCGAGACCGAAGACGGCATCCCCGTCAAGAACCCGTGGAACATCGCACATCTGCGCAAGTTCTACCCGTGATCATAGTCACGCCAGGCATTTTTTGTCTCTAGAGGGAAGCTCACGGCTTCACCTCCAAGCTTCTCCAAGCTTCTCCCGAGGGTCAGCCCTCCGAGCTCTCGTGCCAATGAGCCACCGCAGGCCGCAGTAAACCTCTGCCACTAATGGGTGGTCCCCATGCCTCGACATGGAAGGAACGTTAGCTTGGCAAACCCAAGTGTAATGAACCGATTTTCGTTCCAAGTGAACTTTGCGCTACGGCGCCATTTTCGTTCCAACTGAACTTTGCGCTACGGCGCCGTGTCGTTCCCAAGTGAACTTTGCGCTGAGGCGCCGCTGTGTAGTATTTCGATGGCAAGTTTTACTTTCGTCGCTTACTTTCACATGTGCGCTTATATTCTTCCCATGCGCACCTCGCGAGCGGGGGAGTACGGTGCCTGTGCCCAAGAGCACCCCAGCAGCACTGCAAAACCCAAGCGGCCCTGAGCTCTGGCTAAAGGGCATGCTCCCGGATACACGCCACCTCTCCAAAGGACCTTGGTACTCTCTCTCCTCGCGAGATACCCATGAGGAAACCTATAAGCGCGCATGAGTCCTTGCTACTAGGCTCTAGCATTTTGGTCCGCCTCTCTAACATCCGCAGGGAACAAGAGTCCCTCCAGGCCTGTGGAGGAAAAGCTCGGCCCCTGGAGGGAAAAGACATCACCTGAGGAGTCCTACGCAGGGCGAAAAGCCTCGCGAAGCTAAGTACCCTGCTCACACCAGGAGAATCTCTGCATCTCTCTCACGAGCACTTTGCGTCCCTCGAGCGTCCTTTTTCCCTCACTCTCCATGGACTGCTTGCGCGTCAAAGGGGAGCCTTGAGCATCGCGCCTCGAGGACTCCTACCTCTCTAAGTCTTAAACTCCCCCCGGCTTGCCGAGTCATTACTCGAGCATACCGCAGCGGCGGAGTCATAGCGCGAGGAGAAGGGTCCTAGCGATGCAGAGCGAAAAAGACATGGAAGTAAAGCAAAAGGCCCTCGAGGGGCGCACACACAGACTTAGCAGCACATGCTTAAAAATATGAAGTATATTACAAACTGCAGAGCAAAAGTCTTTAAAACAAACATCCCTACGGCGCTACAAGCGTTGCATTGCAGGAAGAAGTCAGGCAGAGGCCTCGCCATCGTCCTCCTCGGACCCTTCTGCTTCAGGCTCACCCTCCTCATCGTCGCCCTCCTCGCCGCCAGCATCCTCCGCTGCAGCCCGCTTGAAGCGGCTGCAGAAGTCGTCGACCTGGTCGCGGATGGAGTTGGAGATCTTCCACCCCTTCTCCCCCTCGAGAGGCTCGGTCACCGTGGTGAAGTCGAAGCCAGGCTGGAGGTTCTGGAGGTTGGTGAAGATGCGGTCGACCGCCACCGCCAGGAGCTGGCGGCACTCCTCATCGACGACGTCGCGGAGCTCGGCGGCAGGGCCCTCGAGCGCTGAGAAGATCTGCTCGAAGTACATGAGGTAGGTGGCGGCGTCGGAGTTGCCTTGAAGGGGAACGGTCGGCGCATCCACTCCCAGCTTCGCGGCGAGCTCGCGGCCCCGGCCCACCAAGGACTGGAACATGCGCTCCCGCTGCTGCGACAGCACCTGCGCCGCCTGAGCGCTCTCAACGGCCTCTACCGCCTTCTCCACAGCAGGGCCCACCTGCTTGTTCATCTCCTCCATGTCCGCCATGAGGGAGGCGAGGTCCTGCGCCATGCGCTCGCGAGCTTCTTCGGCAGCACGGCGACTATCCGTGGCGTGCCGCGCCCGGGAGTTCAGCCGGGCGTTCATTTGTTCCAGCTCATAGATACGAGCGGCGTCCTCATCGCGCCGCTTCTTGAAGCGGTTCTCCTGCTTCGTGAACTTCTCGGCGTAGTCGCGGGAGACAGCGGCGCAGTACGCCTTCTCCCGGGCTTGGAACTCCTTCTCAGCCTCCGCCTTCTGCTCGGCGAACCTCGTGTTGAAGCGCTCCACATGCCCCTTGTGGGTAGCCACCTCGCGTTCATACCTGCCGAGAGCCGCAGCCAGGCTCTCTTCGCGGGCCTCGAGGGCGGCGCGCTGCCCTGACAGCTCATGTTCCCTCAGCGCCAGTTGTTCGTCGCGGCGGCGCACGTCCTCCTCACGCTCGCTCAGGCCCCGCCCCCTGGCGTCCAAGCTCGCGCGGACCCCCTCCAGGGCGGTCCGCACGGTCTCAGAGTCGGCGAGGATTTTAGTCTCAGGGAGTGCTTGGCCGCCAGGGAGTGCTCTACCGCCTCCCGCTCTGCCCTGGCCGCGGCCAAGTCTTCCGCCGCCGCTCGGCGCTCGGCCTTCAAGGGCTGCAGAAGCTCCTCGGCGTCGCGCATGGCACCCTCGCGGACCTCCTCGGCAAGGCGCAGCGCCTCCTCGCGCTCCGCCTGCAAGGCCTGGTAGCTCCGCCGGCGAGCCTCCACAGCCGCGTGGAATGCGGCCCAAGCCTCTGCGAGCTCGTCTCGCTGCCGGGCAAGCTCCCGGTCCTCCTGGGCAAGGTGGGCGTCCAGCCCCTCCAGGGACTCCCGCACCAAGCGGAAGGCGACGTCGCGTCGCCCCCTGCTCCAGTCCCAGCTGCCGAGGGCAAGGGCCCGGGAAGTCTCGCACGGGGCGGAAGGCCCCGCACCCGCGTCAGGCTTGGAGCGGGGAGTCTTTGCGCGGCTGTGGGGGCTCGGAGGCGTGTCCTCCGCTTCGGCGCCCGCGTTCTGCGCGCCAGCGCTGGCCCCCTCAGGCGGCGCCTCGTCCTGGGTTTCCGGGGCAGGAGAGGTCTGCCCCGTAGCCGTTGCCTCCTCCTCCGCCGTGGGGCTTGGCGGGGGCGGTGGAAGATCTGCTCCCACCGTCTCATCGGCCTTTGGCGAGAGCGGGGCCGATGTGGTGCCTGCCGCGGCCTCCTGCTGCACTGGCGGGGTCGTAGCGCGCGGCGGAGAGGGCGCCTTCTCCGCACGCTCCTCGGGGTGCTCCTCCTCCAGAGGCGGCGCGGTCGCCTCAGCCTGAGGAGCCTCCCCGTGAGGGCCTGCAGGGATTTCCTCCGCAGGCCTCGAGGCCTCTTCTGCTGCGGCCTCTGCCGCGGCCTCCGGGGCGGGCCCTCTTCACGTCTGCCGCCTTGCGGAGCCTGCGGCGCTTCGCAGGCGCCGGGTCGCTGGCCGAGAACAAGAAGACCTGTCAGAGGAGGCAAACAAGCAAACACCGAAGGAGAAAAGAAAAACCAGAAACACTTACCCTGTCCTCTTGGCGCGGGTGTGAACCCACGCCATGACGGACGAACGCCAAGAAGGCGTGGCCCGGACTCCGGATCCCCTCGGAGCCGCCTCAGCTTTCCTCTTGAGGGAAGCGCTTGGGGGCTCCCCGGCAGGCCTGTCGTGGGCCGCCTTGGTTCGGGGCTCCTGTCGCCCCGCCTCGGCCTCCTCGTCGTCGCTGGAGGAGAGCTCGAGGACCTCCTCAGGAGGGGGCGAGGCCCTTGACGAGCTCGCCCCGCCTGCAGAAGGAACGGCCCCAGCCGCAGCATCGCCCTGCTCGGCGTCACACGCGTACGGCGACTCCGCAGCGTCTTGTCCCGTCGCCACGGGCATGGGCCCATCCTCTTCCTCTTCCCCCGCCAGGCCAAGCGGGGTGAAGGTGGGCATCCGCTCCAGAATCGCCAGGCGCGCAGCCAGGTTCATCTGATGAAGAGGCCTCAGCTCCGCCACAACCGCCACAGACACGTCGGGGTTGATGAAGAGGCCGCCCATGATGGTCTCGACGACGGCGGGGCGGTGGTCGCAGGGATGGACACTCATCGGGTCGGAGGGGCCCGAGTACATCCACATCGGCTTCTTGTGCGCCTGTAGAGGAGCGATGCGGCGGCGCACGAAGTCCTCCGCGATCATCTGGCCGGTGAGGCCGTTCTCCCGAAGCGTCCTCATGCGCGCCACGAGGCTTCCTATCTTCGGGCCCTGGAAGGCCTGCTTCCCCCAATGGGTGTTCTTCACGGGCGGCGCCTCCGGGACCTCGAGGAAGGAGCTCTGCGACTTGACGCCGATGAGGAACCACTTCTGCCTGAAGTCGTCCACCTTCTTCGACACCGCCGTGACGGGTTTGTCGTCGCTCCACGACATGGGGATGTAGACGTCCCCCATGCCGTCCGCAATGCGGAAGGACACGCACCCCGTCCGCTCGGCCTTCGCGGTGTTCCGGAGCGCGTAGAAGCTCCGGAAGAGGGCCACCGAGGGCTGCACCCCCAGATACGCCTCGCACAGGTAGGCGAAGATGGAGAGGATGAGGATGGCGTTGGGGTGCAGGTGGAGAAGGTGGATCTGGTAGAACTCCAGGACGGCCTCGAGGAAAGGCGAATACGAAGGCACCAATCCGGCGAAGAGAGTGTGGAGGAAGATGGGGAAAAACCCCGTCGGAAAGCGGCCGTGCCTCGCGGCCTGGATGGCGCTGGCGCCGTGCTCATTGGTCCTCCCGGCGACCAGGTGCTGGATCTTGTCCAGCGCCACCGCATCGACGCGCACCCCGATCAGAGCGGGTCCTAGCGCCTCTTCGCCCTGCGCATCGGAGGGGAACGTCCCCAACGCCGCCTTGCCCTTGGGTCCGCCCATTGTCAAGGAGGATGCAAGAAGCGGAGCGCAGGAGAAGAAAGGAGTTCGCCGGAGGAGGAAAGGGTTCGCCGGAGAAGAAGTGTTGGAAGAGCAAGAGCTAACGGCGGAGCGCAGAAGTGGGTAATGACTGCGGTTCGGACCGGCGCGCAGCTTTATACCGCATTTGGACAATTACCAAGGCGCGGTCGTGGTGATCGTGGTGGGACCCCCCACGACGCACGTTTCTACCGGAGAAACCGAGTCGCCGCAAGTTCATCTTCGGACGACGCGTGTCACGGGCCGGCCGGACATATTGGACCCACGACGCTTCGCCTGGACCCGATGGGCCTCGTCGTGCCCGTCATGGGCCTGGGGGCTACTGTCGGCCCAGTGGGATCCAGGGTGTGCAGTGCCCACTCTCCACAGCCCTCACACGCGACAGAGTCGTTGAAACGGCTAAGGACCGAGCAAAACGCTTGGAGAGACCCTCGAGAGGGAAGACCCTCGAGAGGGCTGAAGAGGGCAGCGAAGGCCTGACGAGGCCCCTCCCAAGGCTGCTCCTCTACAGGGCCCTCTCCCCTGGAGAGGGGTCAACACAAATCCCTCCACAGGGCCGCCCCAGCCCTGTGGAGATACTTCGCTCCGAAGCAACCACTGCAAGGCGCACATGGCCACTGCCGCGCCGCAGAGTGACGCGCGCGTCTGCGCGCGATGACGACGGCGCCGCAGTTGCCGTTTTGGAGATTAAAGGAGTCAACAAAGCTGTGTCCCCTGCGCCGGCTTACGAGGGTTTCCTCTTTGGTGATAAAGCAGTTGGCCGGCGCTACGCTCCAAGGACGACGTCACCGTGGGCACCCCCACGATCGCTGCTGCGCCAGCTGGCCGCCCAACGAAGACGGCGGCTTTTCTGTCACGAAGGCAGGCTTTACGACCATGGACCGAGTCCATGGACAACCCAGCTGCGATGCACCCCTCTCCACCGCTTCGTCGCCATGTGGGAACCCTTCCACTGCGCCGTTCGGAGGGAGGAGGCCCGGGGCGCCTATATAAGGAGAGGGAGCACCTCCGTAGCAAAGGATCGGGCGATCGAACGATCAATCGGCTACAGGCATCATAGCTTAGCTTAGCTTAGCAGACCCGAGGAGGAAGAAGACCTTTGCTTCCCTCTTTGAGCTCTGCGCTGCCGCAACCGAGCCCTCGGCAAGCTCATTATGCTGTACCCCCTACAGAGCAATACAGACAAGCAGGAGTAGCGGTTTTACCTCCCCCGGAGGGCCGTGAACCTGGGTACGGGCCTGAGTCCTTCACTGTCGCGCTGACCCTCTACAGGCACGACGAGCACCGTCGCCGGGCCGGTTGAGGGTTGTTGACCAACGTGTTCAGTCCCCCGCACGAACTTCTCCCCCGAGAGTGGCTATCCCTGTTCCATGGGAATCACACATCGACACTATTCATTAAAGAAACTTGTGTGAATGTGGCACTTGAGAGCAGGTACTGATCTCAATTGAGTGGAATATTGGAGCAAATCAGCATAAGAGACATAGGCATAACTATCACAAACTCCATAACATCCACAAACGATATCATAGCCTAAATCGGTATTACATAGCAAAGTAGTAATACAGACCAACATAAAGACCAAGTTCCTCATAACATAAACAAATAACTGACTGCCACAATACTGAATACTGCAACTGGTAATAAAACACATAAAGACCCACAAGCAGACTAAACTGACTGGATAATAAAACCAACATGAAAGCCACAACCAAGCATCCTCTGAGCAATATGAAGCCCTGCTCCAGGCTATAGAAGCACTAATATTAATCACTATCATCATCACTGATGAGGTTCAGAGCTGCATCTGAAACCACACTAGGAGGCATCTTGCGGTGCTTGGTACCAATTGCTTGCAGAGTTTCCAAAGGCAGGTGAGGTGGTGGTGCTGCATCTTCATCCAAAATAGAAGCATCAAAGTAAGGGGCCAGGTCAGCGACAACAGATGATGAAGCACTAGCCTCCTGGGCCTCCTTAGCACTTTTAGGGTCTTTGAAGCCAACAGATAAACCAGCTAACCTGTCACTGCGTCTGACTGTCTTGACATTGGGGTGCAGCGCTTTCTTCTTCCTCTTTCCTTTACCAATCTGGACAGTAGACTGATCTGGTTGTGCTTGATTGGCCTGATCAAGCACCATTGCATCACCAACTTGTTCAATCACAAGTTCTAGATTCTCTTGGTTCTGTTCCATCATATGATCCACAGCCGCTTGGGTCTGTACTGCCATCTTATCAACCTCATCAGATTGATGCTCTTGTTCAATGATCTCAGCTGAGGAGGATTTCTGTGCAGTCTGTCTGTCCAGAGTGCTAATCTGAAGAGTGCATGTTCTGATCACACCTGCCGACCAAGCTGACTCAACAATATTGCATCTTGCTCCAGCAATTTTAGAGTTACCAAGTAAAGGTAGGATCTCATCTGCATTCAACACTAGAGACTCAATCAGATTCTTCAGAGTAGCCATGGGATCTTCAGGTTGGACAACTGGAATATCATGCTGCAGTGGAGGAGTATCAGGTTGTATCTCAGCTACAGGCTCAACAGGTGCAGCTGGGGCAGCATTAGCATGGACAGGTTCAGCAAAAGGTTCAGGAAATTGCTGCAAATTCTCCTCCTCTTGGTGCATGGCAGCATCATGCCAAAACCCCGCATTGTTCATAAGTGGGGTGTCAGCGTCCCGGGCCCAGCTCCACACACTCACGTCGTGCTCGGACGTTTCCTGGCCCATGGCCGCGCACACAGCCCAGCTACAAGGAGAGAGCCCACCTCCAACCCAAAAGCCCGGACTGAAGGGAGGAGGGAACTCTCCCTTATAAGCTGGGTGCGGCCTCCTCCCACTAGCGAGGTGGGACTAAAGTCACCGGCAACACTTGGTACCTAACACCCCATCCCCCTAGGAAGCCCCCCAGGTGGGCATGGCGATGCTGGCTCTGATACCATTTGTCAGCGTCCCGGGCCCAGCTCCACACACTCACGTCGTGCTCGGACGTTTCCTGGCCCATGGCCGCGCACACAGCCCAGCTACAAGGAGAGAGCCCACCTCCAACCCAAAAGCCCGGACTGAAGGGAGGAGGGAACTCTCCCTTATAAGCTGGGTGCGGCCTCCTCCCACTAGCGAGGTGGGACTAAAGTCACCGGCAACACTTGGTACCTAACATGGGGCCGGGTGGGGGTTTGCACCATCAGGTGGCAAAGGATCCTCATCCCTTGCAACTCCTCCTAACATCCTGCGCGACAAGATAATCAAGGGGCAAGTCCAGGAATCGGTGTTGCCATCCTCTGTCAGGTTCTTCAGGATAACCAGACTCATTGGCAGAGTATCAACATTATATGCACGAATCTTGACCAAGATCCGAGATCTATTGGATAAATCTTTGTTCCAGACTAGGAAACGGCTGTACGGCACAAAAGCTTTAATAATGCAACTAACATCCTAGAATTCTATTGGCAGATTTAACAGCATGATCCAAACATCGTGAGTAAGCAGAGTAGCTCTACGATTGATTCCTTGATCTTGTGCAACAAAGCGAAGGATCGAATCTCCTATCTGAATAGTGCTAAGCTCAATGGCAGCATCACGATCGGTGACAGTAAAAAACCTGATCAGAGATGTCCCCATTGCACACCTAGATGAGTCGCTGACCTCGAGCCCGATTTGCTGCAGCCTGTCGAGGATGATGGCTAGCACCTGATCAAACTGGTTAGCTTCAATCGCTGGCACCACCGTGGCGATAACCCAGTCATCGCCCACCTCCGGGAAGTCTCCGCCGAGCACCACATATCCTCGCTGTGTGCGGAGTGGTCCAGGTGCGATCACCGTCATCCCTGCTGGAACGTGAGGTGCAATGTCGACCTCGTAGTTCGCCATGGCTGAGTTGGGGAAGGAGATTGGAGTAGATGGGTTTGGGGATAGTGGGGTTTCTGACACATGCGAGGCGGAGCTCTCGGTAGAAGGCAGAGAGGCAGGGGTTTTCTCAGGTGAAAATAAATCAGTTGAGATATTCCTAACCGCTTTCCAGATGAAACGCCGGTTTGTGGGCCTAGGTCCGCTAATTCTCTTAACATGGCCGAACTCGTAACAGATTTTGCAACGAATATCGTTGCTGCATTTATCTTTAACGTGCCCACGAGATAAACAACGCCCACAAAAATTTGAACTACAAACCAAGCTGGAAGGATTGGGCCCAACATCTGTATCCTTAGGTGGGCTGTCTAACTGAAATACCAAGGAGTGCGACCCAACAACTAACTGCCTGTTCATATTTGAATTCCCGCGCGGAGAAATAGGATCAATAACCGACTTAGTCAGAGGCTGAATCTGATTGGTGATCGGCTGAACAGTAATTTGATTTTGTGGTGCGATAATAGAATTATCAAGTGGTACAGTGTTCGCACCAGTAAGCAAATTATGATTAACAGTACTAGCAACATGATCAGTGCAGATGATAGTACCTCGAGGGATATACTTGGGCTTGTAACGTGGAGGTTGAACATGCCGAGGAGCCTCAGAATGAGAAATCCTGTTCTTGTGATTAACCAAATTCCATTCTTGATCAATCTCCTTGTACCACATCAATTCCTCTCTCTGCCAGTTTGGACCTCCGAAACCCCAAAGATGGAAGTAACAAACAAATTGACGGGAAGAGTAGGATCTCATTTTGTGAATCAAAAAACCAACTGCTTTGGACCAAACATCAAACCTGAAGACACGTCCTCGTAGAGGAGAGATTCTTAAGTCATCAAAGGCTGCTCCCAAACAAGATGATAGTGCCAGAGAAACATTGAGAGGGGACAGATCAAAGCATGCACGGCCAAATGAAAACACCATTGATAAGCCATGAGAAAGAGAAACCGAGTTCACCGGAGTGGAGAACTTGTCTCTAAATTTGGCCCGAAAGACATGTCCCGGGGAGAAATCCAGCTAGTGAGCGATCGAGAAGGGATCGGAGAAGGGATCTGGCCGAGCCATACCTGGATCCATTGGAGGGATCGAACCTAGAGGGATCGGAGATGGAGATCGCCATGGGAGCCGCCGGCCGGGTAGGAGGGGGGGAGCCATATAGAAATACTAATCAAAACATTTTTCTTTAAATCGAGACATCCTGTGGCATGAAATCCACTGTCTCTACCCTTGTTCACCCATCAAGTTTTAACTTAGAAATTGGAATGGTGAGATTCTTCATCATCTTCCTTGGTCGGCTGGCTCTTTATAGTTTGATTTATCCTCCCGTATTCTGGAGAGTCACGTATGACCCATACTCCTACAGGGAAATCATCATCTTCAAAATCTTCACTTGGTATCTTCAATCTCTTTATTCCTGGGTGGCTCTCCATAGGTTGATCCATTCTCCCGACTCTGGAAAATCACGTATGATCTATACTCCTGTGGGGGGGAATCACCCTCTTCTAGCACTTTATACTCCCAAAAATGGGGAAAGGCTTACATCCATTTACACACCCAAGTAGTTCATTAACTTAGTAGAAATTAACTTTTCTTAAAACAACTTTTGCATAGCATCAATATTTCTACTAAGTTACCCATAGGATTCTAGACACAACTAGTGTAAGGAAGATAGTAGTTTCAGCATAGCAATACTATCCAACACATGCATATAAAGAATACACTTCATGCATAGAAAAATACTTAGGAATTTATGGGGGTGTGCCACTTGCCTTGGCAACAGGGAGAGCAGTAGTTGCGGTTGCAAAAGTCGTCGTTTCCCTCCGGAATTTCTAACAAGTCAAACAAGCCACAAATAAACATACAAGCATAAATGCAACACATAGAAAAATATGACATGCATGAAATGCAACAAAACATAAGTCAAAAATTCTAGCTCTTAAATTTGGTTAAGTCATGCATGAGACAAGGTGCACACACAAAATTCTAAGTTAAAAGAATACTAAAACAATTCCCTAAAGGGATTAAACACAAGGACTTGGTCATAATCACTAAGGACTTGGTTTATGTCCAAAGTGAAAGAAGAATAGGAAGTCAGAAAAAGAGATAAAGAAAAAGATGTAGTTGTCTTCCAAGCTTCCTCGTAACTTTCTCCTTCGTGTGATGTCTTCATTGAAATTCGTAGACTTGATGATTCTTCAGACTTGATGGTTTTAGTATCACCAGGGCTGGTCTTGGATATAACTTAGCCACCACGAAGTCTAAGAGAGAAGAAAAGAAAAGAGAGAAAGACTTAGAGAATATAGGGGGTTGGTCTTCTTGAAGTTCCTCTTGCTTTTCTTCTAAGTGCTTCTACTTCTTGGAGATGCTTCCGGAGTCTGTTTTCTTCTCAGTCTTCATTGGGCCTTCTAGCTTCATGTTGAGAATCCCAAGTGTTTCTAAGTGCATAACATTTTACCAAAAACACTATGTCGAAAATAATCCTAAAAAAAATAACTATACAATAAAATATGCTATGCATGCAATGCAATTTATTTCTAAGAAAAACTCTTATAAAAATAAAACAACTAAGTTTTCTAGATGCTAAATTTTTCTAAAGAAAAGATTTAGCATTTTTAAGATGTTGAAATTTTTCTAAGGAAAAGTGTTGTCAAATATTTATCAAATATTTTCTAAGGAAGAAATTACTTTGTTTTAAAAGGCAAAAATATTTCTAAGTAATTTTAGTAACTAAAGTGGTCATAATATGACTAAGTCATTTGTTATTCGAATAAATGATGAAAAGTAATTTAATATATTTTTAATCATTAAAATATCATTTAAAAAGTATTTAATCAATATTAATTACAAAATTCACAAAAACAATATTCAACAAAAATTAGTAGAAAATTCCTACTGTCAAAACTTAGTCATTCAAATTTATAGCAATTGGATTTACTCAAAAATAATATTTCTATCAAAAGTTATGTCAAAATTACTCAAACTTACTCAATTTAAAATTATGATTGTTAAATCGTCGAAATATTGCTCAAAATTATTTTCTAACGGAGGCATCATATAACACATATTCTAAGGTTTCTAAAACAATTTTATTTACAATTTTTGAACTTATAGATTTAAAGATATACCAAATAAACTCAAATAATCTATTTGAATTTGAATAATTTAAAATATGTCAAAAAATAAAACTAACAGTGCTAAAATATTCTACAAGGCTAGAGCTTTTCAAAAATATAAAGTTTGTAAAATATGGCCAAACGAATAAAAAGTAATAATAGATCTAAGATCCAGGGGTTTTTCTGCAAAACTGCCAGATTAAACTAAATAAGAAAATTCTTTTCCACGCGGGCACTGACTCGGCTGCTGACTTGGCGATGACGTGGCGCCTTCTGATTTGTCCGTACTGGTTCGGATAAGTAATTAAAATAGATCCGTCAGATCGAGATCCAATGACTGAGATCTAATCTACCAAACCGAGCGGCGCGGTTTCGCCGGAAACCTAACCGGAGACGCGAACGCGGCGGTGACGCGCCGGCCGTATGCGTTCTAGGCGTTCTGGGACGAGCGTGGATGGACCGATCTTACCAGAACGTGCGGGAGGTTTCAGCGGAGACGGTGGCGAGCTGGACGGCGTCGACGTGCTCTTCTCCTCCGTGGATCGCTCGCCAGAGTTGACTGAGGCGGCGACGTGTTTCGGGTGTGCACCGTTACGACGATCTGGAGCACAAGAAGACACGGGATCGTGTCAAAAACGTGCACAAGGAGCAAATAAGAAGAAAGGGAGAGACAGAGGTGCTCGAGGTCCTCGGTGGTCACCGAAATCGGAGACGTTCGCCGGCGGTAACGGCGGGGATGCGGGCACGATTCCGAGCAGCCTGGGGGCTCTCGGGTTAGGGTTTCCGGGGCGAACGAGAGCGGATAGGCAGGAGTATTTATAGGGTGCACCGGGGGAACTTCTTGCGCAAGAAAACGGCTTTGATTTTGATCCGGATTGGAGCTAGGGTTCGGTCGGTGTTCGTCCGCGACACGACTTGACGTAGGGGATAACAGGTGGGGTCAGGTTGTCAGCAAGGGCGAGAATGGAGTGGGGCTGGGCTGCTGTCAGGCCGTTACGTGCTGCGCGCTCGAAAAGAGAAGATGGGCTTCGGCCCAGTTAGCTCGGGGAGGCGGCATGTTCTATTTATTTTTAAACAAAACAGATTTTCTGTTATAAATCTTTTGAGTCCAAATTAATTTTGAAACCTTATCAAAACTTTTCAGAAAAATTCATAAAAATATGTTTTGGAAAGCTTATTAAATTTAGGACTTTTTGACACTATTCTTGCCCAAAAATAAAATTAAATAATAAGGGAATTTATAAAAGTACAAATAACATATTTATGTAATTAAATCCTATTTAAACATATTCATAACTTTTAATTTAAACCCTATGTGATTTAAATAACATGATGAATGATGATGATGCATGAATGCAATGCATGAATTTTCTTTTCAAATCAACATACATATAGTTTTCAAAAGTTTTTATTTTTTTCTAATTTTTCAGAATTTGAAAAATCCTAGGATGTTACAGACTACCACCCTTAAAAGGAATCTCGTCCTCGAGATTCAAGAAGGCTAGCAAAAGATTGTGACTCGTTTAACTGGGTGGGCTACCACCTTTAAAAGAAATCTTTGTTGGTAGTCAAACTTCAAACTGGATACTTGATTACGAACGTACCATTCACCGTAGCAGGCTCATTGTAGTTTCTTCCCATATGGACATGGTTCACATATCCTTTACCGAAAGAATTTGACTTGGCAGCTCCTTCCTTCTTCCATTCAGGACAATCAGTAAGCTAATGTCCCATCTTCTTACACTTGTAACATTGTATCTGACTAAGATCCTTCTTGCCTTGAGAAGGGTATTGACCATTGTGATTGTTATCTTTGTGGACACCATTGTTCCCCTTGAAGTTTTCATTGTTGTTATGTCCATGATGGTTGTGGCCATTCCCACCATAATGACCATCTCCAGGTTTGTGATAATTGTGCACACTATTTCCATCATGATGTCTTGGTCTATTTTGTGAGGGGCCTGAGGTGTACTTGTTATCACTGTGCTTCCTCTTCCTGTTCTCTGCTTTAGTGATGCTATCTTCCAATGTGATTGCTTGGTCCAGTAGGGCTTGATAGTTTGGGGCGTAAGCGACTGTCAAAGGAATTTTCAGATCATCACTCAGACCCTTGAGAAATTTTGCCTTCCTCTTACCATCAGTGTCAATATCTTCAGGAGCATAACGAGACAATGCATGGAAGTCATCCATATACTCCTTAAGGGTCCTGTTCCCTTGCCTCAGGTTTCTAAACTCTTCTTGCTTCAAGTTCATAATGCCCGAGGAGATATGAGCATTGCGAAAGCCTTCCTTGAAGTTCTCCCAAGTCAAGGTGTCTAGGGGGTGGGTGATTTGATAAGTTTCCCACCATTGGATTGCTGGTCCCTCCAACAGATGGGTAGTGAACCTCACCTTCTCAGCATTAGTGCATTCACAAGTCACTAGATCTCTGTCTACTGAGCGCAGCCAGTCATCTGCCACAATTGGCTCAGTTGCATTGGAGAACTTGTTTGGCCCAAGCCTAAGGAACCTGGCAAGTTTGTCCACTTGGGGAGGTGGTGGCGGTGGCGGATTGCTGTTGTTGTTGCTTGCTGTAACAGCCCATGTTTGTAATAAAATAGATTTGCATTCATGAGCCTCATTTAATTTTCACTAAGAAAATTTCGCATTTTAAATTAAAGAATAAATCAATAAAGTGACTTATACTTTGTTATATTCTCAAAGGTGATTCAAAACTTTCAAATTTTCAAAATAAAAATATGTGGGGCTTCTCTATAATATTAGAAGGCCACAATAATTTTTGGGTAATTTATTGACTATTTTTAAACCCTTAGAAAAATGCAGGAAGTTTTTGTTTTCAATATTCAGGGGCCTTTGTGTAAAGTCCGAAAACCCAAGGGCCCTTTCGCAATTTGGTCTTCTTCCTCCTTTGTCCTCTCTGCCTCGCAGGCTGAGAGCTCCGTGGCGCGCCGTACGTTGCCGATTCCAGCGGGAATCACCTCGCACCCGCGCCGCCACTGTGTGGATAAGGTCCCAGAGCCCCGTGCCGTGCTGCTCTTCCTCTCTCTCACTCGCCTTCCTCTCCTCTTCCTCATTCCCGCGCGCGGCCGCAGCCGTCGCTGCCGCCGACGTGACGCCGCGCCGTTGTGGCTCCTCCCCCACAAATCGGAGGGCGCCGCCGGGACCGCCATCGCCTCCTCTCCTTCCCAGCCAAGAAGCCCGTCCAGGGAAGGTCGGGAACGACCGCCCGGAGGTCTTCTTCTCTGGGTCCGGCCGTCGCACGCCGCCGCCCGATTAGCTCGCCTCCGACGTCCCAGCCCTTCCGACCTTCTCCTCAGTCTCCTGGTGAGCCGCAGCTCCTCCTGGGCCTCTCCTTCCTCTCTCCCTCGCCCTAACTCGAGCTCGCCGTGCAGGTCACCTTTGGCCGCCGCCGTTTGTCGTCGCCGGCGCCGCTCTGGCGACCAAAAGGGAGCGGCGCCGCCACCATCTGGTCGCCCGCGACACTGTGTGTCCAACCCGCCCCTCCGCGCGTCCCAACTCGGCCCCAGGCGTCGAATTCGTGAAGACCAGGAGCTCAGCTCCATTGCTGACGTCAGCATGACGTCAGCCCTTCTTTTTAATTATTTTCCAGAAATTCCAGAATATGTTTTAAATTTGTGAAATTCATATTTGTTGATCTGTAATTCAGAAAAATGCAAATAATATGTCAAAATGTTCAGAAAAACAAATGCTATCTATTTGTATCAAATTCATGCATGATTGAACAACTTAAACTAATACTTGTCTAGAATTACATAATTGCCACTTCCTTTAATTATGGGGTGTTTCAATGGTATTTAGACCCCATTTAAATTGGTAGACATAGAACCATGTTTTAGGGTTTAAATCGAATTTCATAATTTGTCATGTCATACATACTTGAATGTGCATTGCATTATGCCATGTTTGATTGTTTCCTTTCCTTTCCGGTGTTTCGGTTCTTCTCGGTAGAATGCCGTTATGGATCTCGAGATGAAATTCGACAACGGCAAAGACGAATACTTGATCAATCAATGATCAGGTCAAGACGATGGTTTCCAAAATATCTATATCTTGTCAATGACATTCAAGGCAAGCATAACCTCTTATCTGCTCATATATGATTTCGAAGGACTTTTGATTCTCATAACATGCATGCGATTCCAATATATTTTTGGTGAATAGATAGAGCTATCCTATGTATTTGCATCGCCTAAATACCCTGACCCACTGCTCCCAGAAACCCTAGGTAGTGCTTGTGTGAATCGCTAAAGCCTCATATTGCTTAGCCATGCATAGTTGTTATCTTTGCTCCATCCGGCTGATGAATCGAAGCTGCCAATGAAGTGAGTATGCCAATATGAAGTGATTGATCAGAGTTGGGTGATTAAAATGACTAAAAGGCGTGGATGAGAGGCCACAGTGGTATGGTGTGGTGTTTTGTCTCGTTCTCGCCGACCTAGGACCTTGATTTTTCGTACCTTGATCCAAGACTGAGCGTACTACCATGCGTGGGTTGAGGACGCCCCATCGACTAACTAACTTGCGTAATCTATCCGTGGGTTCTATAGTTCGGGCGTTCATAGGATCGTGGACGCGGTCGAGGGGGTTGGAGCCCAGAACCTTGACTTCAGCACACATTATCCATGGATAGGCTTACGCAAGGTAAAGGTTGTAACCGTTCCCACTCTCCCGGCTTTCCCAGGAAGAGAGCTAATGATCGGTAAGGAGCCGGGCGGTACGTGTGGGTAAAGTTGTACACCCCTGCAGGGTTAAATCTATTCGAATAGCCGTGTCCGCGGTTATGGACGACTTGAAATTAATGGGCGAGATCATAGAGAACCTGAACTAAACATGGAAGACCAACATGGAGAGATGTTGGTGATCTTTCGGAAAGTGCTACTTGGTGATTAGAGCTAGTCTTGTCACTCTCTTATCTCATTTTAAAAGATCTATTATACGTGCTTCTCTTCCTCGATTTCGAAACAAAATTGGCTTTATGCAAAGAAACCGGCATTCAAACTCTCTGAATAAGCAGATATATAATAGGTTAATTAAGTCTTGTTGAGTACATCCCGTACTCATTCTTGCTATATTTGGTTCAGGTAAAGTTCAGCACTCCGATGGTGGTTCCTACGATGACATCGACGAGTAGTTTGGGGTTCGCAGGTGGCAGCCTGGAACTTGTAGGTTATGTAACCCCGTTGCTTATTTTCTGGCCTCTTAGGCCTTTTGCAAGTCTTGTTGAATAGCAACATATTCGCTTTCCGTTGTATGATGTAATGTTGGGTCGGAAGACCTCTGTTTGTAAAGCTACCTCTTGTATGTATACCTTAGTCTACTTCATGTCGTAGAGTCGGCTTTATACCGGTTGTCCGCTACCCATCCCGTGCATGATGCGTGTATGGATATAAAGTGCACGGTTGAAGGGTTATGGTTCTTGGGCTCTTTGTTATGCAGTTTTGGCTATGCCCGTGTTATGGCGCAGCCGAGGGGTTGTGTGCCGATGATCCATTCCGAGCACGCCTGCCGATGAGCATCGGCCTGGGAGTGGTAACCCCAGGGACCCTCGGTTACGTAGCATGACCAGTGACACATAGCATTGCTGTATAATTCAGAGGTCGAGTCCGACAGCTTAACAAGACTCTGGGATTCTTTGTTATGCATTCTTGGTTATGATTAGCGTGGTGGTCTTCCGAGGGGTTTGTGTGACCGGTGTTCCCGGCACGCCTGCAGTGCAATGCTGCCTGGGGTTGGTAATCTAGTAACTCTCGGCTATCATGTCTAAGAGCACATAACAATTATGTATAACTCTGGATTCCGGGGTCGCCGCAAGTTTTTGGTATCAGAGCAGGACTGCCTGTAGGAAACCCTTGCTATTGGTCGATGTTGGGTCTAGTGTTTGTGAAAACTATTTTGAACCTAAAGATGAGTTAAGAAAATCTCATTAGGATTCTTTTTACTCCTTATCTGGTATCGCTCTATTTCTGAGTCACCTTACCTCTTATTTGTTTGAAAAGGTTTTGCTATCTCTTCTAGTCTTTCAACTCTAGGTGCCCCAAGCACAGGCCGTGGTTTAACCCTTTGACCTAGAATGGTTTTCTCTAGAGTCGGTGTGTGTTGTGAGTTCCTCCTTTCTCGTGTTTTAGCTGAGAGTTTTCCTTCAATCCTAACCTTTCTGCTATGTGAGTCCCACATTCGTCCATCCTAGGCTTCGAGGCTTGCTTTCACCTCGGATGTCTTCTTTTGATTTGCTTAAGTACTTCTGAAGCTATGATAGTTCTGGAAGCTACTTCGTGATTACTATACCGTGTTATCCCTTGGGTCACTCGGTAATAGTTACACGTTTCTCTGATCTTTAATCCTTGGACTTGAACCGAAGGTCCCAGATTGTGCTTGATGGCAATGTGTTAAATCATGTGGGTTCTTAACCATGTGGTGCTCATGCTATCAGTACATGATGCTGACCTTTAATCCAAGTTCCATTCTGTGATCCCTGAGGTAATCTTTAATCTTTACCACACCTCAGTTGGCTAGTAACTTTAAGTCTGCCAAAATGAGAGGTTCTGTGTTGGAACCAAATGGATCACGTGTAGTGAGATCTTAGTGAGTATCACATCTATACTTGTGATTCTATCGTTCCTCTCCTTTTCCAGCATAGGTATTACACAAGAGTATTATCCTGTGCATCCACCCTAATTTCAGGATTCTCTGAGATTGTTCTTTCTTTTCAGCTATTTCCGAACCATGTATGCCTTTGGCAACCAAATTGCAATTGTGTGATGGAGCCTTTCATCATACGATGCTCTTGTGGTTCATCAGAGCATTCCACTTTGGAATGTATGGACAAACAAACTCCAGAACCTCGTCTATCTCCGAGACCAGGTCAAAGTGTTGTAATCCGCAGAATCAAGAGTCTTTATTAGCTGATGTTCTGTTCTACCATAGAGTGTCACACTCTTTTATGTCAAAAGGTCGTGTTGATTTCATGGCCTTATTGATGAAGTGATGCTCCTACCAATCTTTACTCACCTTTTCCCAAGCTTTTTGGGCTCGAAATAATAAGGTGTGTGAATGATGTGGATATCGGATACTCTTAGCAATTTGGATTGCTTTGAAATCCAAGGACTTTGCCTTCTCTTAGCCTGATTGGTTATCCGGTCACTGAGTGAAGTTGAATGTGCTTCCAAATCCGTTCGTTCATAAGCCCATTTTTGGTCAACGTGTTAGGTTCGTGCCGAAGCTCTTAAGACCACATCGTTTTGCCTTTGAAAAGCAAGACTCCTCTCGAATTCATTGACATACTGGGTGTTCATGATATTCTGGTGTCTTTCCAGAAGTATCGCCAGGTTTTCACCTAACTGTGATGTCAAGTTCGTGAGTAAGTTCATTCTCTGAACAACTCCTTTCTCCAAGTAACCGTGTTGGATACCCCGAACTAGTTGGTTGAGCTTATACAACAACTTGGAGAGTTGAAAGACAAGAGCTCCATCCAATGTGTTCCTTCTCTAAGGGATGTCTAGTTCTGTTCGTATTGAAGCAAGATAGTATGTCCTCTGTGGATATGCTATGTCCCAAACCTTTGATTTGATTCTGTGCAATCGTCAAATCAAACTCAGCCCAAGGACTATCTTGATGGTGTGCCTAATTGTGGTATTACATTATAAGTGCAGCCTCATGTCCTTTGGACCAACCAATACTTTTGCCTCGTCCATACCAACTATGAGTCAATCTTCTTGGAGTATCTTGATAGCTTGTTGTTGAGCCCATCAATAACATTCTTATTTTCTCCATGGTTTGAAGAAATTCATATTGGATATTGGGCAATAGTGTTGGAAACTTGTAAGAACCAACTTGTGTCATCACAAAGTATGTGTTCTGGATGTTAGAAACAACTTCCTAGGTTCACGTGCATTTGCAGAAAGATGTCGCCGTAATTCCGTGGAAAGTTTTCTTTGGTTTCCTTTCAGGAAAAAAATCTCCATCCGGTCATGCATGTGCAAAGAACTACTGAGATGGCAGGTTGTTACCTCTACTTCATTGGAAGTAATCAATGCACAATAAGTCATAGACTGTCCATTACAAGAAAAAGGAGAAGTTTAAGAATTTCCTTATCCTTTTCGGTGCTTCCCAACAAGGACTTTGTCATGTTTCGTTGTAAATTGTTCATGTTGGTGCAATTGCTTATTTGCAGTCGTGACCACCTGGATCTTGCAAAATAGCTTATCTTTTGGAGCATGACGTTACAGTCCATCTCATTGAGAATCTAGTAAACTTACCTCTTGGTAACCGTTTTGAATTCCCTATTCGGATGTGCTGAGTCTGAAGTATCTATACACATAACCAGATCTGAATCTCTAGCAGAAATGATGGTTGGTGTTCTTCAAAGGTTATGACGTTGGTCTCTTGTAAATCTGGCAAGGTTGATGTGGTGGTTGACACAACTAGCCAGAAGGCCTGTTGCCACAATCCTTTGATTCAACAAGAACAACCACTCCTTCTGAAGATTTGTGCGACTCCTATGGTTCTTACCAATCCGGAAGTCAACCGTCACCTGAAGCCCAAATGGTGCCTAGGACATCAAGGAGAACATCAGATCAGTGTTGTCAAATTTCTTTACGTCGATCCTTCAACCCTTATCTTGTGGTAACAACTCCATCAGAAAGAAATCAATTCAATGGGTGATCTTCAACCTGTCCCCGATCAGTGTTCTCTTCGATTTCAATCGTACGTGAAGATCTGATTAACTCTTACCTTGTGTGAATTTGTCCGTCACATCAAGACTCCGGACTTTTAATCACATGGCAAGCGTCTAGCTATACCAAAATATTGAAGTCTGGATAAGTATCTTCCCTCATAACCGTTATTTACCAACTTGATCCTTCAATTATTTCCTCTGTTACCTTGACGTGTTTCATGATTGCCAGCTCACAAGTTGTTTAGGCACACTTCTTACATGAGTTGACCATGAAATACTCGATCTTTGTTATGATCAAATTTTTTCCCGAGTTATTTCCCTCTTACCTATAGTTTGATGATGACCTCAAATGGAAGCCGATGAAGATCGTTGAAGCTGGGTCAACTCTTCCCTCTCCTTTTCTACTAGGAATCTCGGGACGAGATTGTTGTAAGGTGGGTAGATTTGTAACAGCCCATGTTTGTAATAAAATAGATTTTCATTCATGAGCCTCATTTAATTTTCACTAAGAAAATTTCGCATTTTAAATTAAAGAATAAATCAATAAAGTGACTTAAACTTTGTTATATTCTCAAAGGTGATTCAAAACTTTCAAAATTTCAAAATAAAAATATGTGGGGCTTCCCTATAATATTAGAAGGCCACAATAATTTTTGGGTAATTTATTGACTATTTTTAAACCCTTAGAAAAATGCAGGAAGTTTTTGTTTTCAATATTCAGGGGCCTTTCTGTAAAGTCCGAAAACCCAAGGGCCCTTTCGCAATTTGGTCTTCTTCCTCCTTTGTCCTCTCTGCCTCGCATGCAGAGAGCTCCGCGGCGTGCCGTACGTCGCCGATTCCAGCGGGAATCACCTCGCACCCGCGCCGCCACCGTGTGGATAAGGTCCCAGAGCCCCGTGCCGTGCTGCTCTTCCTCTCTCTCACTCGCCTTCCTCTCCTCTTCCTCATTCCCGCACGCGGCCGCAGCCGTCGCTGCCGCCGACGTGACGCCGCGCCGTTGTGGCTCCTCCCCCACAAATCGGAGGGCGCCGCCGGGACCGCCATCGCCTCCTCTCCTTCCCAGCCGAGAAGCCCGTCCAGGGAAGGTCGGGAACGACCGCCCGGAGGTCTTCTTCTCCGGGTCCGGCCGTCGCACGCCGCCGCCCGATTAGCTCGCCTCCGACGTCCCCAGCCCTTCCGACCTTCTCCTCAGTCTCCTGGTGAGCCGCAGCTCCTCCTGGGCCTCTCCTTCCTCTCTCCCTCGCCCTAACTCGAGCTCGCCGTGCAGGTCACCTTTGGCCGCCACCGTTTGTCGTCGCCGGCGCCGCCACCATCTGGTCGCCCGCGACACTGCGCGTCCAACCCGCCCCTCCGCGCGTCGCAACTAAGCCCCAGGCGTCGAATTCGTGAAGACCAGGAGCTCAGCTCCATTGCTGACGTCACGTCAGCCCTTCTTTTTAATTATTTTCCAGAAATTCCAGAATATGTTTTAAATTTGTAAAATTCATATTTGTTGATCTGTAATTCAGAAAAATGCAAATAATATGTCAAAATGTTCAGAAAAACAAATGCTATCTATTAGTATCAAATTCATGCATGATTGAACAACTTAAACTAATACTTGTCTAGAATTACATAATTGCCACTTCCTTTAATTATGGGGTGTTTCAATGGTATTTAGACCCCATTTAAATTGGTAGACATAGAACCATGTTTTAGGGTTTAAATCGAATTGCATAATTTGTCATGTCATACATACTTGAATGTGCATTGCATTATGCCATGTTTGATTGTTTCCTTTCCTTTCCGGTGTTTCGGTTCTTCTCGGTAGAATGCCGTTATGGATCTCGAGATGAAATTCGACAACGGCAAAGACGAATACTTGATCAATCAATGATCAGGTCAAGACGATGGTTTCCAAAATATCTATATCTTGTCAATGACATTCAAGGCAAGCATAACCTCTTATCTGCTCATATATGATTTCGAAGGACTTTTGATTCTCGTAACATGCATGCGATTCCAATATATTTTTGGTGAATAGATAGAGCTATCCTATGTATTTGCATCGCCTAAATACCCTAACCCACTGCTCCCAGAAACCCTAGGTAGTGCTTGTGTGAATCGCTAAAGCCTCATATTGCTTAGCCATGCATAGTTGTTATCTTTGCTCCATCCGGCTGATGAATCGAAGCTGCCAATGAAGTGAGTATGCCAATATGAAGTGATTGATCAGAGTTGGGTGATTAAAATGACTAAAAGGCGTGGATGAGAGGCCACAGTGGTATGGTGTGGTGTTTTGTCTCGTTCTCGCCGACCTAGGACCTTGAGTTTTCGTACCTTGATCCAAGACTGAGGGTACTACCATGCGTGGGTTGAGGATGCCCCATCGACTAACTAACTTGCGTAATCTATCCGTGGGTTCTATAGTTCGGGCGTTCATAGGATCGTGGCCGGGGTCGAGGGGGTTGGAGCCCAGAACCTTGACTTCAGCACACATTATACATGGATAGGCTTGCGCAAGGTAAAGGTTGTAACCGTTCCCACTCTGCCGGCTTTCCCAGGAAGAGAGCTAATGATCGGTAAGGAGCCGGGCGGTACGTGTGGGTAAAGTTGTACACCCCTGCAGGGTTAAATCTATTCGAATAGCCGTGTCCGCAGTTATGGACGACATGGAATTAATGGGCGAGATCATAGAGAACCTGAACTAAACATGGAAGACCAACATGGAGAGATGTTGGTGATCTTTCGGAAAGTGCTACTTGGTGATTAGAGCTAGTCTTGTCACTCTTTTATCTCATTTTAAAAGATATATTATACGTGCTTCTCTTCCTCGATTTCGAAACAAAATTGGCTTTATGCAAAGAAACTGGCATTCAAACTCTCTGAATAAGCAGATATATAATAGGTTAATTAAGTCTTGTTGAGTACATCCCGTACTCATTCTTGCTATATTTGGTTCAGGTAAAGTTCAGCACTCCGATGGTGGTTCCTACGATGACATCGACGAGTAGTTTGGGGTTATCAGGTGGCAGCCTGGAACTTGTCGGTTATGTAACCCCGTTGCTTATTTTCTGGCCTCTTAGGCCTTTTGCAAGTCTTGTTGAATAGCAACATATTCGCTTTCCGTTGTATGATGTAATGTTGGGTCGGAAGACCTCTGTTTGTAAAGCTACCTCTTGTATGTATACCTTAGTCTACTTCATGTCGTAGAGTCGGCTTTATACCGGTTGTCCGCTACCCATCCCGTGCATGATGCGTGTATGGATATAAAGCGCACGGTTGAAGGGTTATGGTTCTTGGGCTATTTGTTATGCAGTTTTGGCTATGCCCGTGTTATGGCGCAGCCGAGGGGTTGTGTGCCGATGATCCATTCCGAGCACGCCTGCCGATGAGCATCGGTCTAAGAGTGGTAACCCCAGGGACCCTCGGTTACGTAGCATGACCAGTGACACATAGCATTGCTGTATAATTCAGAGGTCGAGTCCGACAGCTTAACAAGACTCTGGGATTCTTTGTTATGCATTCTTGGTTATGATTAGCGTGGTGGTCTTCCGAGGGGTTTGTGTGACCGGTGTTCCCGGCACGCCTGCAGTGCAATGCTGCCTGGGTTGGTAATCCAGTAACTCTCGGCTATCATGTCTAAGAGCACATAACAATTATATATAACTCTAGATTCCGGGGTCGCCACACTTGCTGCAATAAACTGAGTCATCATAGTCATCAACTGGGCTTTGGCGGCCATCAACTGCTGCATAGCATCATTGTTGTTGTTGTTGTTGTCATGGCGAGGAGGCATCTGTGGTTTTAGCATAGATGAGCAAAAGATAGACAGATCTAGGAGAATTATTCCTACCCATACAAGCAATTAACACAATCAACCACAACCATTAAATTTCCAAACATGTTTTTGGGAAAACCGAACTAATCGTTTTGGAATGAAGCACACGAGTTTATGGAGAACAAATATGATAATACTTTCATACCACAATTTGATAGGTCAATTCATCATTTAGGATCTCGTTATTCAACTAAATAGGTGGTCTAGTCTATCTTCTTATTGAGTGCCTCGAGTTCCTCTTCTATTTCCTTGAGTTCTTAAAGGTGCTTCTGGGTGTTGTGAATTCTAAAGCGAAGTCTTTCTGCAAGGTACTCGATGGCTTTCCATGCTGCACTTCTTGCTGAATCAAAGAATGATGTGTGAAGTATTGGGTTGGTCAAAATATAGTCACCTCCAGTCTTGTGGTCATCTTCTTTGCTCCTATATAGATGGAGTTGCACCCACCAGTACTCTTGGCCTTCATCCATGAAAGGAAACCCTTTGTATGTTTCTTCTCCTTCAAAACCCAAGCTTTTCATGTTATGCTTAAGAGCTCTTGGAAACTCAGTCTCATATTGTAGGGTCATGGTCATCACTGGTCCCTTCTTGAGTGATTCAATGAGGTCATCTAAAAACAAGAGAAGATACTTAGAAAGGAAATAGTTAAGATAGTTACAAGAATGATGTTTGAAATTTTTTCTTTTTAGCAAACTGAATAAAATAGATTTTCAATCCTATGGCCAAACCTATTTCTATCCAGACTTAGGGTTTTCGAACCTACAGGCAACACAGTGCTCTGATACCATCTGTAGCGTACCTGCACTTAAAATATGGCAAG
Source organism: Poa annua (assembly GCA_026929855.1). Classification (NCBI taxonomy): domain Eukaryota; kingdom Viridiplantae; phylum Streptophyta; class Magnoliopsida; order Poales; family Poaceae; genus Poa; species Poa annua. The sequence goes on from CM049434.1 coordinate 64,572,425, forward strand.
GTACCTGTGTATAGTGCAAATCCCAGGATCGATTCGTTTGCACACACAGTTTACAATGTAATATCACAACAAAGTATTAAATTTATTACATCGATGATCCAGACTTAACAAAATATTCTTTACAAGTTGCACAGCACGAGGCTAGCTTTGAAATAGTAAAACTGTGGAAATAAGATAGCAATGAGTCTCCATCATCTTCATGTTGCCACAGGCGAAAACATGTTGGTTGCAGACTCGAAATCCCTTAACGAAATCTTACTCATCATCTGAGCAATCTGCAATAAGAAAAATATTGCAGCAACGTGGGTCAGAACCATTTAAAATGGAACTGGCAAGTGACACTATGGTGGACACTTAATGGAATAACTCTATAGCCTATATGCATAATTGGCTGGTGGAGTTCAAGGCTATTTTGCATAAAGCCAGTTTTGCCTAACTCTTTGTAAAACACTTTTCTTTAAATCGAGACATCCTGTGGCATGAAATCCACTGTCTCTACCCTTGTTCACCCATCAAGTTTTAACGTAGAAATTGGAATGGTGAGATTCTTCATCGTCTTCCTTGGTCGGCTGGCTCTTTATAGTTTGATTTATCCTCCCGTATTCTGGAGAGTCACGTATGACCCATACTCCTACAGGGAAATCATCATATTCAAAATCTTCACTTGGTATCTTCAATCTCTTTATTCCTGGGTGGCTCTCCATAGGTTGAGCCATTCTCCCGACTCGGGAAAATCACGTATGATCTATACTCATGTGTGGGGGGGGGGGGGGGGGGATCACCCTCTTCTAGCACTTTATACTCCCAAAAATGGGGAAAGGCTTACATCCATTTACACACCCAAGTAGTTCATTAACTTATTAGAAATTAACTTTTCTTAAAACAACTCTTGCATAGCATCAATATTTCTACTAAGTTACCCATAGGATTCTAGACACAACTAGTGTAAGGGAGATAGTAGTTTCAGCATAGCAATACTATCCAACACATGCATATAAAGAAATACACTAAGTCATGCATAGAAAAATACTTAGGAATTTATGGGGGTGTGCCACTTGCCTTGGCAACAGGGAGAGCAGTAGTTGCGGTTGCAAAAGTCGTCGTTTCCCTGCGGATTTTCAAACAAGCCACAAATAAACATACAAGCATAAATGCAACACATAGAAAAATATGACATGCATGAAATGCAACAAAACATAAGTCAAAAATTCTAGCTCTTAAATTTGGTTAAGTCATGCATGAGACAAGGTGCACACACAAAATTCTAAGTTAAAAGAATACTAAAACAATTCCCTAAAGGGATTAAACACAAGGACTTGTCATAATCACTAAGGACTGGGTTTATGTCCAAAGTGAAAGAAGAATAGGAAGTCAGAAAAAGAGATAAAGAAAAAGATGTAGTTGTCTTCCAAGCTTCCTCGTAACTTTCTCCTTCGTGTGATGTCTTCATTGAAATTCGTAGACTTGATGATTCTTCAGACTTGATGATTCTTCAGACTTGATGGTTTTAGTATCACCAGGGCTGGTCTTGGATATAAGTTAGCCACCACGAAGTCTAAGAGAGAAGAAAAGAAAAGAGAGAAAGACTTAGAGAATATAGGGGGTTGGTCTTCTTGAAGTTCCTCTTGATTTTCTTCTAAGTGCTTCTACTTCTTGGAGATGCTTCCGGAGTCTGTTTTCTTCTAAGTCTTCATTGGGCCTTCTAGCTTCATGTTGAGAATCCCATGTGTTTCTAAGTGCATAACACTTTACCAAAAACACTATGTCGAAAATAATCCTAAAAAAACAATAACTATACAATAAAATATGCTATGCATGCAATACAATTTATTTCTAAAGACAACTCTTATCAAAATAAAACAACTAAGTTTTCTAGATGCTAAATTTTTCTAAGGAAAAGATTTAGCATTTCTAAGATGTTGAAATTTTTCTAAGGAAAAGTGTTGTCAAATATTTATCAAGTATTTTCTAAGAAAGAAATTACTTTGTTTTAAAAGGCAAAAAAATATTCAACAAAAATTAGTAGAAAATTCCTACTTTCAAAACTTAGTCATTCAAATTTATAGCTATTGGATTTACTCAAAAATAATATTTCTATCAAAAGTTATGTCAAAATTACTCAAACTTACTCAATTTAAAATTATGATTGTTAAATCGTCAAAATAATGCTCAAAATTATTTTCTAACAGAGGCATCATATAACACATATTCTAAGGTTTCTAAAACAATTTTATTTACAATTTTTGAACTTATAGATTTAAAGATATGCCAAGTAAACTCAAATCATCTATTTGAATTTGAATAATTTAAAATATCTCAAAACATAAAACTAACAGTGCTAAAATATTCTACAAGGCTAGAGCTTTTCAAAAATATAAAGTTTGTAAAATTTGGCCAAACCAATAAAAAGTTATAACAGATCTAAGATCCACGGGTTTTTCTGCAAAACTACCAGATTAAACTAAATAAGAAAATTCTTTTCCACGCGGGCGCTGACTCGGCTGCTGACTTGGCGATGACGTGGCGCCTTCTGATTTGCCCGTACCGGTTCGGATAAGTAATTAAAATAGATCCGTCAGATCGAGATCCAATGACTGAGATCTAATCTACCAAACCGAGCGGCGCGGTTTCGCCGGAAACCTAACCGGAGACGCGAACGCGGCGGCGACGCGCCGGCCGTACGCGTTCTAAGCGTTCTGGGACGAGCGGGGATGAACCGATCTCACCAGAATGTGCGGGAGGTTTCGGCGGAGACGGTGGCGAGCTGGACGGTGTCGACGTGCTCTTCTCCTCCGTGGATCGCTCGCCGGAGTTGACTGAGGCGGCGGCGTGTTTCGGGTGTGCACCGTTACGACGATCTGGAGCACAAGAAGACACGGGATCGGGTCAAAAACATGCGCAAGGAGCAAATAAGAAGAAAGGGAGAGACAGAGGGGCTCGAGGTCCTCGGTGGTCACCGAAATCGGAGACGTTCGCCGGCGGTAACGGCGGGGATGCGAGCACGATTCCGAGCAGCCTGGGGCTCTCGGGTTTGGGTTTCTGGGGCGAACGAGAGCAGATAGGCAGGAGTATTTATAGGGTGCACCGGGGGAACTTCTTGCGCAAGAAAACGGCTTCGATTTGATCCGGATTGGAGCTAGGGTTCGGTCGGTGTTCGTCCGAGACACGACTTGAGATAGGGGATGACAGGTGGGGTCAGGTTGTCAGCAAGGGAGAGAAAGGAGTGGGGCTGGGCTGCTGTCGGGCCGTTGCGTGCTGCACGCGCGAGAAATAGAAGATGGGCTTCGGCCCTGTTAGCTCGGGGAGGCGGCATGTTCTATTATTTTTTTAAACAAAACAGATTTTCTGTTTTAAATCTTTTGAATCCAAATTAATTTTGAAACCTTATCAAAACTTTTCAGAAAAATTCATAAAAATATGATTTGGAAAGCTTATTAAATTTAGGACTTTTTGACAGTATTCTTGCCCAAAAATAAAATAAAATAATAAGGGAATTTATAAAAGTACAAATAACATATTTATGGAATTAAATCCTATTTATACATATTCATATCTTTTAATTTAAACCCTATGTGACTTAAATAACATGATGAATGATGATGATGCATGAATGCAATGCATGATTTTTCTTTTCAAATCAACATACATATAGTTTTCAAAAGTTTTTATTTTTTTCTGATTTTTCAGAATTTGAAAAATCCTAAGATGTTACAGTATGCTTTGTCTTTGAGGCTGGGAAAGGTCCCATAAAGTCAAAACCCCACACATCAAAAGGCTCAAGTGGTAAAGAGTAATTCATTGGCATTTCATTTCTCCTACCAATATTTCCTACTCTTTGACATTTATCACAAGATTTAACATATTCAACACAGTCCTTAAATAAAGTAGGCAAATAAAAACTAGATTGTAATACCTTTGCTCCCGTGCGATCTCCTGCATGATGCCCTCCATAAGGACTATCATGACAGTCTTTTATAATAGCTTGTTGTTCATGCTCAGGTACAAAACGTCTAATAATACCATCTACACTCTTCTTATAAAGGGAAGGATCATCCCAAAAATAATGTCTAAGATCATAAAAGAAGTTCTTTCTTTGTTGAAGAGTAAAGTGTGGTGGCAAAACTTTGCCAACAATAAAATTTGCATAATTAGCAAACCATGGAGATGCAACTTCAGCCATAGAAACATTAATGTTTGCAAGTTGTTCATTGGCAAAACTATCATTAATAGGTATAGGATCATCAGGTATATTTTCCATTATAGAAAGATGATCAGCTACTTGATTATCTTTCCCTTTCCTATCAACGATATGTAAATCAAATTCTTGCAACAAACGTACCCATCTTATTAATCTAGTCTTAGCATCTTTCTTATTCATTAGTGTCGTAGCAGTGGAACATGGGGTTCCCCTAGCGCTGCCTAAGTGGGTCTACCGCCTGTGGGCCCAGCATAAGGATGAACAAGGCCAAGACTCAACGCAAGGCCTGGCAAGCGCACCCGCGTCATACAACACCTCCCGGGTGAGCAGGACCCCCAGGCCCCCTGCGACCCGGAAGGAACCGAAGACCCCGAGAGAGCGAGTCCCCGGCGGGGCCGAGCTCCCTCTCGGGTACAAGACCGTACGACGAGAAGATAAGGTTTGTACCACCTTCCAGAGGATGGTGGAAGCCCCAGAAGGCTTGGGAAACAAGGCGTGGCCAGGGGACACCACCTACCCGCTGTCAGCCCGCGCCAGCCGCTTTCCCCAAAGGCGCCAGAGATCTCAACCACCCGAAGACGGATACTTGGAGGAGAAGAGTCCACGTCGCCGTCTCCACCACGGAGAGGGGTTGCTTCCCGCCAAGAACCCCTCACGCTCCCTTCATGACCTCTGTGGTGTCCCCTTTCCCTATAAAAGGAGGACCAAGGGCATGGAAGAGAGGAAGGACCGGCAAAAGCTAGCATAAGGAGTAAGCAAGCTCTAGCCAAGAACTGACCGGCGATCCAAGGTAGAAGACAACCACCAAGCTATGCTAGAAGGAGGAAGGCAAGGAAGGTGATCTCCTCCGGGCAAGGATCTGTCCTTCCCCTTCCTCTAGTCGGAACACCCTGCCGGGTACCTCACCAGGAAACACCATTGTAGCCACACCATGATCCAACCATCTACCCAGACATGCAGGAGTAGGGCTGTTAGCCTTTGGGCGGCCTGAACCTGGGTAGATCGCTGTGTGCTTTCCTTGTTTGCATACCATGTCGAGATCGGAGAGCAAGAGAGGAACTTGTCCGACGATCGTCCCCCGGGAGACGTTTCCAGCCTCCTTCACGCCCCTACCGAATCTACAAAGGGGGTGCCTCGCATCCCCGGTGTCCGTGATTCGAGACACCACATCTGGCGCGCCAGGTAGGGGGCGCAAGCGCTGATCTCGTCTTCATCGACTCGGAGATCTTCGTCAAGATCCACGTCGAGTTCTTCTTCGCCAAGATCCACGTCGAGTTCTTCTTCGCCAAGATCCACGTCGAGTTCTTCCTCGCCAAGATCTACGTCAAGTTCTTCTTCGTCAAAGATCTGCCTCCAGTTCCTTTGCCAATGCCAGGCCTGCGGCGATACCTTCACTAAACGGCTATCAGCATGGCCCGAAAAAGAAAAGAAAACGCGGCGATGTAGTTCCCACATCATCCCGGACTCGGTTATATCCTCGAGAGGTCTCCTCCCCCTCCGGTGGAAGGCCGGACATTTGGGCCAAGTTCGTCCCGTCCACCGAGTACGTCAGTCCCTGGATCAGCAAGGATGGACCTAAGGATCTCCTCACCGGCACCGAAATCCTTCTTCCCCCGCAAGCACAGGAGCCCGCAGCAGAGCCTCTCTCAACAGTACTGCCCGCTGAAACGACGTCAGAAGACAGAATCCCGGACAAGGCCGAGAAAGAAACTCTGCCGAATGAAGAGGTTGACGGGTATATACTGCAAGGGATCTGCATCCCACCAAGGAAGGACAGAAAGCCCGGAGTCTGGTGTGTGTACCACCAGTCGGATAAGCACAGCTTGGAAAACTGGCGTCAGTTCCGAAATGGAAAGTATCTAAAGAACAACAGAGGGGAATGTTATACTTGTGGGGAACCTGCACATCTCAACCGGGAGTGTCCCCTCAAGCCGGTAAGAAAGGTTAAGTCAGACTTCCGAGTGGTCAGGAAGGAGAAATCTCTACCGACTGTCTCCAACGCCTCCACGAAGACTATTGATCCTCCGGAAAACCATCTACCGGACTTTAAGCAAACCACGCAAAGCACGGCTTCCATTTGGGATCAAGCTTTTGCCCCGGGAGATTCTCCGTGCGGAGAATGGGAGCTCCCGGGTCACGTGGTGACTATCCAAACCGGGTTAAGCACACCCCCTCAGAAATATTGGATTACTAAATGGATGGCTTCTGAGGAATCCAAATCGATCACTGATGGAATTACGGAACCGGCACCTTTGCCGCATCAATAAGAAAATGGAATATAAAGGATTGGGTTTCCTTATTTTGAGCACTGATCGCCGAAAGGGATTTGTCTGATAGGTCTCAGGACCGGCGTCTTCATTACGCCAGCAAGCATTTCCGGGTCTTCTCGTCGGAAGGGATTTTTCTGATAGGTCTCAGGACCGGTGTCTTCATTACGCCAGCAAGCATTTCCGGGTCTTCTTGCCAGAAGGGATATTTCTGATAGGTCTCAGGACCGGCGTCTTCATTACGCCAACAAGTATTTTCGGGTCTTCTCGCCGGAAGGATATTTATCTGGAGAAGAAGTCCAGTGGTCTCAGGACCGGCGTCATCACTACGCCAGCCAGCAGCCGGAACACCTGTGTGGTGAAACTCCAAAGTATTGGAAGAAAAATAAGAGGTCTCAGGACCGGCATCCTCACTACGCCAGCCAGCCAGTCGGTTCACCTGTGTGGTGATCGCCGGGTTCCAAGGAACAGAATAAGAGGTCCCAGGACCGGCTTAGGCCAGTAACAGCCGTGCCAAGGAAGGCACAGCGGGTCAGACCCAGGAATAGGTTATCTCGGCTCAAGACTTTGTTCCTGCAAAATTGAGCAGACAGAAAAGAATTACGCCCGAAACACGGCGTAGAGGACCCGCTGCGGAGGCAGCGCTACCGAATATCCGAGATAACCTGGGGAGTTCACGAATCTAGCTAAGTACCATTACCTTGCCTGTTATGTTTCTTTATACCTTGGCTAAAATGAACGCGGGCGTAAACCTGGGGCAGTGCCTCCCCAAACTCTGCTGTCCGTTTCCCTCTGGCAGTAGAGTTGTGGGCTGAGGATTGTGCGATCAGGAGCGATGCATCTTTCGGGGGTTGCGCTTTGTGTCGGCTCACCAGACAGTCTGGGGGTACACGGCTGGTTAGCGCTCTGGCTGAAAGACCCTTCCCGAGAGCGTCAAGCCTCCACGGGCATAACAAGAACAGTTCAGCACAAGGAAAGGATGTTTACATTCGAAAGCATTAAAGTTTTGCCTTTTGGCGATACATAGATGCAATTCACGACACATGCTATCGTCATCCTACATGTTTCAGGGTACCTACCAGCAGTCTATAGGCCGTCTTCACAGGAGAAGCGCTCCATGACCTTCTCCACCTCGTCAGAAACACCCAGCAGAGGCGCAGCTCCCGGGACGACATGGCTCATCTCCTCGACCAAGGAGATCCGCGGGCGACGCTGCCGAAGGGCGGCCACGAGGGAAGTCAGCGCTTGTCTTGCTGCTTTCTCGCCAGCTAGGCGAGCTGCCTCGGCCGCTTGGGACCGAAGCTCACCCAGGAGCTCCGCCACGCGTGTCAGAAAAGGCGGATACCCCCTGAAGGAAGCAGAGAAACTGCTCGAAGCCACCGGGGGTTGGGGCACCCGCAATGTAGCCAGCTCCCTGGAGTTCTCCTTCGCCGGCGCTCATCTCCGGGAGGAAGCTCATCATGTCATGCTTAGAGGCGGCCATCTTGTCCCGCTCCTCTATGTCTTTCTTCAGCCGCTCGGCCAACTCCTGTTGGCGATCCTGCGCCGCCTGCGCCACGGATTTGGCGGCCTCCTTGGCTCTTGCAAGCTCGGCGTCCTTCTCCTCGCTCTCTTTCTTCTCTTCAGACCGGAGAGCTGAACCATGCTCGAGCTGGCCGTCGTGTTCGGCCACGTCCTCTTTCAAATTGGCGGCCTCACGCGCCAAGTCGTCAGCGCGAGCGACTAGCTGGTCCCGCTCACCTCGGACCCTCTTGTAATCTTTGTAGGCTTAGTCTCGCCTTTGTCGCTTGTCCGCCAGCTCCTTCTTCAGCATAGAGACTTGCTCGGATCCCTCGTCTCCTGCTGGGCCTAGTTGTCTGCGCTCGTCAGGCCCTCCTCCAGGCGAGCTTCGCTCCGCTCCACCTCCAGGCGCAGCTGCGAGTTGCCTTCCAGGCACTTCCTCTCTGCTTCGTCCAGTGTGGATGCCCGAGCTGCCAGTTCCTTCTCACGAACGGAGATGCGCTTCTCCCCGGCATAGAGCAGCTCCTCCTCCGCCGCCAACATTTGCTCTTGGGCCTCGAGTTTCTCTACCTCGGCTGCCAGCTTCCGCTCCCAAGACTTTAACTCCTCTTCGCGGCGGGTCGCGGGAACTGCCAGCCGGCACAGCTGGGCATCGGTGAACGCTATGGGGGAGCTTGTGCCCGTTTTGGTTCCCCCATGACCTTTGGGGGGAACCTCTTCTTCCGGGTCTTCAACACGAGGAGGAGCATCACCCCTAACCCCTGGCAGACTGGAGGGTCCCTGGGGATCTACGCCGCGCCTCTCCCTGGGGGCTTCGGAGTCTTGCGCTCCCCCCATCGAGACTGCCGGGGGAGCAACCGCCGAGACTGCCGGGGGAGCGGCCGGCGAGACCACCGGAGCCAAAACATGCCCGGGGACCGGTCCGGACTCCTCGGCCTCTTCGACGTCATCTCCTTCACCCCCGTGATCGTGCTTACTGGAGGCCTCAGGCGACTGGTCTCTGCGCGAAACAAAAAAGGAGTTTATGAAGCAATCCCGCAAGCAGATAGCCTTGCTCAAAGAGGAATCACCAATAGAGGAAATTCACCTGTCTTTCCTCTTGCACCCGGAGAAGCTCCAGTTTCTCACCGCCAGGTCCTCAAAGATGCCTGGCATCCGGACACCCGATCCGCAAGAATCGTCGCTCGCTTCCGGGGGAGGGAGGCTAACAGACTTCAAAGGAGAACCCCTCTCTCCCGGGGAACTCGGCGGAACCGTCCGCTCCGTTGGGCGCGACCCCGCACCTCCGGTAGGAACTCCCGGAGACTCATCATCACTCTCCCCATCCGAATCTCCAGGCTCCTCGGGGGAGACATCCCCCTGCGCCAAGCCGGACGCCTGGAAGCCATCACCCAGTGGCCCTTGGTCCTTGGGCACAGGGGGAGGTTCAATCGTCGCTGTACCCCGCATACCGTACTCGTTGCACTGAGGCATGGAGATTATAGTCTCGTCGGCGAAAGGATCCTCAAACAAGGGCAGGATGCCACTCGGGAGGGCCATCGACGACCGAGGCGGGAGAACCCCCAAGATCTTCCTCCAGCTGGGTTCCGAGACTTGGAACTCCTGCCCAGAGGTGCTGCTACCTGCCAGATGAATTTGCCAGACCGGAAGGTCCCTATGCTGTAGCGGAGCGATCCCCCTGCAAAGGAAATCCGCTGCGATCATGGCACACGTCACTCCTTTCTCTCGGAGGAAAGCCAGTTTGGCGACTGCCGCGGACAAAGCGCTGTCTTGGGGGCTCAGCTTCTTGGAGTACGCCAGGCACTGCGCCGGGTAGCACGGAGTCTCCAGGTGTATGCTCGCAATCTGCGCCCAGATGGAGTACCACTCCTTCCTCCACTCCCCCGTGGGCCCCGTCGTGATCATCTCCGGGAACTGGTCGTCAACATCATCTCGAAGGCGGAAGGTGACGCCCCCAGCGGTCCACTTGGACTTGCCTAGGCGCGGGACGAAGAAGTGGCGGAACAGGGCCACCGACGGCCTGACGCCCACGAACGCCTCGCAGGCGTAAGCAAAGACGGCGAGAATCCGCACCGCGTTGGGATGCAAGTGCAGCATCGCCAAACCATACGCCTCCAGGACAACCAAGAAGAACTTGGAAAATGGTGGGAGGAGCCCCATCGTCGAGAAGATGTGGAAGGTGGCTACCCCGCCGGCGTAATCTCCTCCGTCCCCGGGGTACGCTACCACTTCCGCCCCGTGAAAGTTCGAGGTCAAGGTGCGGCGGACGTTTCCCATGGCCGCCTCATCAGAAAACTTGCTCGGCGACAGCAGCACCTTGGTCACCCTTGGCGAAGCCGCCACCGCCGGATTTGCTCCGACCGACTTCTTCGCTACCTTTCACCGAATCCTCCTTGGGGCCATTGGAGCACGGCGGAGCGGATCTATCTCCGCGACGGAGGAAGTGGGAAGGGCGAGTAGTGGAATCGATGGAGAAAGATGAAGAGTTGGGGGCAATGGCGTGGGGGAGAGTGGCGAAAGTAAGAAGGCAGCCGCTCCGGAACCCCTAAGTCAAGGCCAGCCGCCTACCCCACGCGTCACGTCGCGGCCCCATTACTCCGACGGGCGCGGGGATAGAGGAGTTGTGCCGACTTCGGCGCGACCCGACCGTTGGGCACACGACCACATCCGAGGCCCGCCTGAACATCAACGTTTGGCACGACTCAGTCGAGAAGGCTCGGGGTCTCGCCTCTACCTCGACTCGGCGGGCCCCACCCAGCAGCACAAGGATGACCAGGCGCCAGACCCACTTTGAATTTTTTGGTCATGCCCCCGGCAGCCTCAGAAGATCGAAGCCGCCGGGACCATGCTCGGGGCTACTGTCGCAGCAGTGGAACATGGTTCCCCTAGCGCTGCATAAGTGGGTCCACCGCCTGTGGGCCCAGCACAAGGATGAACAAGGCCAAGACTCGAAGCAAGTCCTAGCGGGCGCACCCTCATCATACAAGACCTCCCGGGTGCGCAGGACCCCCGGGCCCCCTGCGACCCGGAAGGAACCGAAGACCCCGAGAGAGCGAGTCCCCGGCGGGGCCGAGCTCCCTCTCGGGTACAAGACCGTACGATGAGAAGATAAGGTTTCTATCACCTTCCAGAGGATGGTGGAAGCCCCCAAAAGGCTTGGGAAACAAGGCGCGGCCAGGGGACACCACCTACCCGCTGTCAGCCCGCGCCAGCCGCTTTTCCCAAAGGCGCCAGAGATCTCAACCACCCGAAGACGGATACTTGGAGGAGAAGAGGCCATGTCGCCGTCTCCACCATGGAGAGGGGTTGCTTCCCGCCAAGAACCCCTCACGCTCCTTGCATGACCTCTGGGTATCCCCTTTCCCTATAAAAGGAGGACCAAGGGCCTGGAAGAGAGGGAGGACCGGCTCAAGCTAGCTTAAGGAGTAAGCAAGCTCTAGCCAAGAACTGACCGGCGATCCAAGGTAGAAGACAACCACCAAGATAGGCTAGAAGGAGGAAGGGAAGGAAGGTGATCTCCTCCGGGCAAGGATCTGTCCTTCCCCTTCCTCTAGTCGGAACACCCTGCCGGGTACCTCGCCGGGAAACACCATTGTAGCCACACCATGATCCAACCATCTATCCAGACATGCAGGAGGGGCTGTTAGCTTTCGGGCGGCCTGAACCTGGGTAGATCGCTGTGTGCTTTCCTTGTTTGCATACCACGTTGAGATCGGAGAGCGAGGGAGAAACTTGTCCGACGATCGTCCCCCCGGAGACATTTCCAGCCTCCTTCGCGCCTCTACCGAATCTACAAAGGGGGTGCCTCGAATCCCCGGTGTCCGTGATTCGAGACATGACAATTAGATATTTAATAGCAGAATGATCAGAATGCACAATGACTTTTGAATCAATAATATAAGGTCTAAACTTATCACATGCAAATATCACTGCTCAAAACTCTTTCTCAGTGGTGGCATAGTTTCTTTGGGCACCATCAAGTGTCTTACTAGCATAGTAAATAACATTAAGTTTCTTATCAACTCTTTGGCCCAAAATAGCCCCAATTGCATAATCACTAGCATCACACATAATTTCAAAGGGCAAATTCCAATCAGGAGGTTGAATAATAGGAGCACTTATTAAAGCATTCTTCAAAATATTAAAGGATTAAATACAATCATCATTAAAAGAGAAAGGAACATCCTTTTGCAAAAGTTTGGTTAGAGGTTTTGATATTTTGAAGAAATCTTTAATAAACCTACGATAAAAACCTGCATGCCCAAGAAAGCTTCTTATACCTTTGATATCTCTTGGGTATGGTAGCCTCTCAATAGCTTCCATCTTTGCTGGATCAACTTCTATTCCACTTCCAGAAATACAATGTCCAAGAACAATACCTTCATTAACCATAAAGTGACACTTTTCCCAATGAAGGACTAGGTTTTGATCTTCACGTCTCTACAAAACTTTGTTAAGGTTGAACAGGCAATTATCGAATGAACTACCATAAACAGAAAAGTCATCCATAAAGACTTCCATTATCTTTTCAATATAATCAGCAAATATAGCATTCATGCATCTTTGAAAAGTAGCAGGAGCATTACGCAAACCGAATGGCATTCTCCTATAAGCAAATGTACCATATGGGCAAGTAAAGGTGGTCTTTTCTTGATCATCTTTGTGAACAAGAATTTGTGAGAAACCTGAATAACCATCTCAATAACAAAAGTGAGAGTGTTCAGATAACCTTTCTAACATTTGATCAATAAATGGCAATGGATAATGATCTTTACGAGTTGCTTTATTCAACTTCCTGAAATCAATACACATCCTATAACCAACAACAGTACGTTGTGCCACAAGTTCATCTTCATCATTTGGAACAACAGTTATTCCACCCTTTTTAAGAACACAATGAACAGGACAAACCCACTTACTATCATCTATGGGATAAATAATACCAGCTTCAATAAGTCTTATTACCTCTTTCCTTCCCACTTCTTTAATTTTTGGGTGAAGACGGTGTTGAAAATCAACAACAGGCTTTGCATCTTCCTCCAAATAAATTTTATGCATACATAGAGCTGGGCTTATACCTTTTAGATCATCAAGAGAATATCCAATGGCTGCTCGGTGAGCTTTCAATACATCAAGTAATTTCCCTTCCTTTTCAGCTGAAAGGTTAGCACTAATAATAACAGGATATATGCTCTTCTCATCCAAATATGCATATTTATGATTTTCAGGCAAAGGTTTTAACTCAAAACTAGGATCCCCTTTAGGTGGTGGTAACACTCCTAAATTATCAGGTGGGATATGCAATTGTAATTGTGGTGGTTGTTGCCATAATATTTGTTCTAAAGCATCCTTCTCTTCATCATTAAATGGTTCATCTTGATTAAGCATATAACATTCTACCACATCAGTAAAAGCTATAGCTATATGAGCAAGAGTTTCAATCATATCTTTAGCAAATGGTTCTTTCTTTAGATGTTTATCAGCAAATTTAGAAAAGTTCAACTCAAGTTTTTCTCCAGCACATTCAATAAACACTTTCTCTTTAACCAAATTAATTTCAGCACCAACAGTATGTAAGAAAGGTCTACCAAAAATGACAGGACAAAATGAATCTTGAGGACAACCAAGCACAATAAAATCAGCAGGATATTTTATCTTCCCAACTAGTACTTCAACATCTCTAACAATTCCAAGAGGACTAATATAATCTTTATTGGCAAGTTGAATTGTCATACCTGTCTCTTCCATAACAATAGGATCAATGCCAGGCTTGATTTCAAGATAAAGAGAATATGGCATAACACTAATACTTGATCCAATATCACATAATCCATGATAACACGAAGTCCCAATAGCACATGATATCACAGGCTTACCAACCTTGGCCGAATTGCTCTTAATAACTTTAGTAGCATCTTCACATAAATAAACATCAACATGATCTTCTTCATTTAATTGTTTGATAACCGAAATTTGACTTTCAACTTCTACCTGTTCATAAGACTCAGAACATTTTCTGTTACTCTTGTTAGTAACAGCAATAAGCAAATTCTCCTTAATTTTATTTGGATAAGGAGGTGTTTCAACATACTCCTCAATCGTCATAGATGACACTGGTTCTACCTATTTGATAACTTTAGGAACAACAATAGATTGTTTAACAGGCTCAACATATACTTCATACCCAGTTTTAGGAACACCCATGTGACTAGCAAAACCTTTAGATATTTCTGCCATAATGTAAGGATCAACACCAAAAGTATCACTCAAATTTTTAAATAAAGTAGAAGTAGAGAAGTGCTCTACACATGAATATCCATAGTCTAAATAGGGTTCATTACCTTTATCAAGATCCCAATGACCAGTGTTCTCAGCAATAGTCACCAATAAATTCCATGCTTTTTCTTCATTATTATTTGTAAAACTTCCACCAGACGAATTATCCAGAATTTCCTTTTGCTTCATAGGCAGCCTCACATAAAAGTTTATCAGAATGATTTTCCTTGTAAGATCATGACAAGGATTCTTGCGAAGGAGCTCCTTTAATCTCCCCCAAGCTTGAGTAATACTCTCTCCCAGATGTGGCCAGAAATTAAATATATAACAACTGTTATCATAAGCTTCTTTAGGAGTAAAATATTTCAGAAAGGAAACCTTCCTCGGCACATTCCATTCACTTTTGACTTCTTCATCCCAAGACCTGTACCAAATACGAGCATTACCAGACAAAGACAAATATAATAGCTTCCTTTTTACCTGATCATCAGAAATATCAGTGAGCCTAAATAACCCACATATGTCTTCAATTGTTTCAATGTGTTCATGTGTAGACTTAGCTCCATCACCTAAAAATGGATCCTTCATAACTCTCTTAACATGACCAACAGGAATTTTATATCCTGCTCTAGGTCTCTCAGGCACAGTAGTTTCCACCACTTTTGGAGTGGCATAAGAACTTTCATATAAAGCAAGTTGCAAATCATGACGATTCATAAAAGCCATAGTAACAATAATATAATAGCAGCAGATAAAATTCAGCTTCCAAGTTTCCTTACCAAACTTCTTACCAATAGCGCTACGCTCCCCGGCAACGGCGCCAGAAAAGTATCTTGATGACTCCCAAGTGCAGGAGATCAATTGTAGTACCTTTCAAATAGTAAAGGTTGTCGAACCCACGAGGAGCTGAAGGTATTGGTTAGTAAGAATGATAAATAAAACAATGAAAGATGCAAGTGTTTTTGGAATTTTTGGTTGTATGGTTGCAATAAAAGTAAATATGCAGAAAGTAAATAGTAACAGCTGAAAGCTCTCAATGAGAGAAAAGCCCAATCCTCTATGTGGCAAGAGGACATGCTCAAGTGGTGTGTGTCTTATATTAGGAAAACGTTCCCGAGGGCGGCATGGATATAGGCATATAGATTTATTAAACAACACGTTGAATATCTTGTCAAGTTTTAATCTTCTTAGGACGGAGCCACATTTTAGGTAAAGCTAAATAAATGAACTAAACCCTCTTATGATGGATCATGTGGCCAAGTAAATGACTGCACAAGAATTATTAAGACATAAGTCCCACCATAGCTATACACTCTAAGGTCCTCGATATTAATACCCCATAGTAATAAATTCATGACTCAGTCTCAGGTTTCTTGTCCTCCCTAGTCTTCCTCATTTCATTATACTACGGTGTTCTCCTATGAGCCTGATACGTCCATTTTGTATCACTATTTTATATCATAATTTACTGTTATTCATGGATATATTTCATATTTAGAGATGATACTTATGTTATTTCATCTATTTTGCATGTTTGATGATTATTGGAGAATTGATCACCTGAGTCTGAATTCTGCTGGAAAAAGCACCGTCAAGATACAATATTTGCGAAGATAAGAAATACGAAGTAAAAAGCGGGAAGTCCCTATTTTGTCAGATGCCGGAGGGGGGCAAGAGGGGAGGCCAAGGTGGGCCATAGGGGGGCCACACCATGCCATGGCGCGGCTCCCCCTCCTACCGCGCCGGCACATGGTGTGGCGACCCTGGCCCACCTCTGGCCGAGCCCCTTCGCTTACTATATCCCCCCGAAACCCTAAGACACGACAGACCGTCGAGAAAATATTCTGCAGCCTCCACGGGGCAGAAAACACCAGAGAGAGAAAACCTCTCCGGCAGGGAGAAATCTGCCGGAAAAATTCCCTCCTGGAGGGGGGAAATCGTCGCCATCGTCACCGTCATCGAGCTTCACTTCATCGGGATCATCATCACCACCATCTCCACTGTCGACACCGTCATCTCCAACGTTCCACTCCGTTCCCGTTGTAACATCTAGGGCTGAATCTTGTCTATTTGATAGGGGAAACTCTCCCGGTGTTGATTACTATTGTTATTGATGCTATTGAGTGAAACCGTTGAATTAACGTTTATGTTCAGATTGTTATCCATCATTATATCACCTCTGATCATGTTCCAAATGATGTGTTGTGAGTAGTTCGTTTAGTTCTTGAGGACATGGGAGAAGTCTAGATGTTAGTAGTGAACTATGTTGATTAATATTTAATGGTTTGATATTTAAGTTGTGGTGCTATTCTTCTAGTGGTGTCATGTGAACGTCGACTACATGACACTTCACATTTATGGGCCTAGGGGAATGCATTATGTATTCGAATATTAATTGTGGGGTTGCCGGAGTGACCGAAACCTAAACCCCCGTTGGTATCTCGATGCATGAGGGACGGTAGGATCTCAGAGTTTAAGGCAGTGGTTAGATTTATCTTAATTACTTTCTAGTATTTGCGGATGCTTTCTAGGGCTATAATCACAAGTATGTATTAGTCCTAGGAAGGGCGGTGCATTAGCGTAGGTTCACCCACACAACACTTATCGAAATACTAAAGATTAATCATCTATATGAAGCGAAAGCACTAGACAGAATTCCCGTGTGTCCTCAGGAACGTTTGGTCATCATAAGTAAACAAACCGGCTTGTCCTTTGCTCTAGAAAGGATTGGGCCACTCGCTGCAATTATTATTATTGCGCTTTATTTACTCGCACTTTATTTATCTGCTATATCAAAAACTCCTAAATACTTGTCTGCTAGTGTTTACAGTGAAATCCTAATCAAAACCGCTTGTCAGCACCTTCTGCTCCTGGTTTGGTTCGACACTCTTATTTATCGAAAGTACTACGATACACCCACTATACTTGTGGGTCATCAAGACTATTTTCTGGCGCTGTTGCCGGGGAGTAAAGCGCTATTGGTAAGTGGAATTGGTAAGGGAAACTTTTACTGTAAGTGCTGTTTTTATTTCTGTCTCCTAATTTATTTAATTATGGAGAGTGCATCGATTGATTTCCTATTTGGAAAAAACTATTGCCACTGCTAAGGTAGTAGAGGAGGCGCCACCTGAGGAAATAGTGCCATTTAAAATACCTATGAAAATTATTGATCGTGTTATGGATAACCGCTATGAAGGGGATGGAACTGTCCATCCTGGTGATCATTTGCTATTTTTACATGAATTATGCGAGTTGTTCAAGTGTGAAGGTATTTCAATGGACAAAGTTAAGAAGAAATTATTCTCTATATCACTTGTTGGAAGAGTAGCGCATTGGTATAAATTGTTGAAGAACGGGCGCTCTCTTGGATGGGAGGAAATTGCACCTCTCTTTTATTTTAAATTTTATCCTCCAAGTGAGATTCACCAAGATCGGAATTCTATATATAATTTCTGGCCTCATGATGGAGAAAGTATTGCCCAAGCGTGGGGGAGGTTGAAGGCATTAATGCTCAAATGTCCCATTCATGAGCTTCCGGGTAATATTATTGTTGACAACTTCTATGCAAGACTCTCTTTTGAAGATAAAACATTATTGGATACTTCTTGTTCTGGATCATTCACACGTAATAACGAAGAGTTTAAATGGGATCTTCTTGACCGTATTGAAGAGAACACTTAAGCATGGGACAACGACAAAGGTAGGGAGTCAGGTATAAAATATGACTTCGAATGCATTAAAACTTTCATGAATACTGATGCTTTTCGAAATATTAGTAATGCTTATGGTCTTGACACTCAAGTTGGTGCAAATTATTATAAAGCCTTTGCTTCATATTTCGGTTTGGCTAAGTATGCTTTCAAGAAATATCATGAACCTTATAAAGATACATTTGTTTCTCCTATAACTAAAAGCATTGAAGTTAATACTGTTGATCGCATTATTCCCGAGCCCTATATTGAAAAAATTCATTTTCCTGTTAAAGTGAAGGAACATTCTATTATGGCTAGTGTTGTTAACAAAAGCACTAAGAAAGCTATAGAACCTGATGAACAAATTAATATTGAACCTTCCGTAGCTATAGTAAAAGATCTTGTTACTGGGAATGTGGAAGATGAGTATATTATATTTTGTGAGGATGCTTCTAATGTTGTTTCTCATCCTAAAAGTTTGAGAAAAACTAGTGTTCCTGTACTTTCTGTTAGAATTGGTGATCATTGTTATTATGGTTTATGTGATATTGGTGCAAGTTCAAGTGCTATTCCTTATGAGCTTTATAAAGAAATTATGCATGAGATTGGTCCTTATGAACTTGAAGATATTGATGTGGTTATTCAACTTGCTAATAGAGAAACTATCTCTCCAATTGGTATTGTTAGAGATGTTGAAGTTTTATGTGGTAAGATTAAATATCCTCAGATTTTCTCGTACTTGGTTCAGTTGCTAGTAAGACTTGTCCTATCATTTTTGGTAGACCTTTTCTAAATACTTGTGGTGCTGTTATAGATTGTAAGAAGGACAAAATCTTTACTAAATTTGCTGGTGATTCGTATGAATTTAACTTTTCAAAATTTGCTAAAGCACCTTATGAAACCGAATTGCCTAATAAAGTCTTTAAAGTTGAACAACTTGCCTCTATTGCTCTTGCTCCTAACAATGTTTTGCAGCAATATATGGAAGATCATGAAATTGAAGTCTTTATGGAAGAAAGGAATGAGCTCGATGAATTATTCCTTCGTCAACCAATATTGAAACATAATTTACCGGTGGAAGATTTGGGTAAAACACTCCCACCTAAGGAAGAACTTGTTTTTGATTTAAAACATTTGCCTGATAATCTTAAGTAAGCTCATATTGATGATAAGAAAACATATCCTGTTATTATTAGTGCTAACCTTTCAGGTAAACAAGAAGAAAGATTATTGGAAGTATTGGAAACACCGTGGAGCTATTGGTTATACTCTTGATGATTTAAAAGGGATATCTCCTACTATATGTCAACATGCTATTAATATGGAACCTGATGCAAAGCCAATTGTTGAACATCAATGCCGTTTAATACCTAAGATGAAGAAAGTGGTAATAAATGAGGTATTAAAACTTCTTGATGCTGGAATTATTTATCCTATTGCTGATAGTAGATGGGTGAGTCATGTGCACTGTGTGCATAAGAAAGGAGGAATTAATGTTGTGCCAAATGAAAATGATGAACTTATTCCTCAAAGAGTAGTAGTTGGTTATAGAATGTGCATTGATTTTAGAAAGGTTAATAAAGTCACTAAGAAAGATCATTATCCTTTACCCTTTATTGATCAAATGTAAGAAAGATTGTCTAAGAAAACTCATTTTTGCTTTCTTGATGGTTATTCTGGTTTCCCTCAAATTGCTGTTAAAGCTCAAGATCAAGAGAAAACCACCTTTACTTGTCCTTATGGTACTTATGCTTATAGACGCATGCCTTTTTGTTTATGTAATGCTCCTGCTACTTTTCAAAGATGCATGTCTGCTATTTTTCATGGTTTTTGTGGGGAAATTGTGGAAGTATTCATGGACGATGTCTCCGTCTATGGAACTTCTTTTGATAATTGTTTGCACAACCTTGATAAAGTTTTGCAGAGATGTGAAGAAACTAACCTTGTTCTTAATTGGGAGAAATGCCACTTATGGTTAATGAAGGAATTGTTCTTGGACATAAAATTTCTGAAAGAGGTATTGAAGTTGATAGAGCAAAAGTTGAGGCAATCGAGAAAATGCCTTGCCCTAGAGATGTTAAAGGTATTCATAGTATTCTTGGTCATGATGGTTTCTATAGAAGGTTTATTAACGATTTCTGTAGAATATCAAAGCCTCTTACTAATCTTCTAGAAAAAGATGTACCATTTGTTTTTGATGATGATTGTAAGGAAGCTTTTGAAACTTTGAAGAAGGCTTTAACAAGTGCTCCTATATATTGTTCAACCACCTGATTAGAATTTACCATTTGAGATTCTGTGTGATGCTAGTGATTTTGCTGTTGGTGCTGTTCTTGGACAGCGAATAGATAAGAAGTTGAATGTTATTCATTATGCTAGTAAGACTCTTGATTCTGCTCAAAAGAATTACGCTACAACTGAAAAAGAATTTCTAGCTGTTGTTTTTTCTTGTGATAAATTTAGACCATACATTGTTGATTCTAAAGTTACTATTCATACTGATCATGCTGCTGTTAGATACCTTATTGTAGCGGACCTACACTTAGAAAATGGCAAATCCCTGTGTATAGTGCAAATCCCTGGATCGATTCGTTTGCACACACAGTGTACGATGTAATATCACAACAAAGTATCAAATTTATTACATTGATGATGCAGACTTAAGAAAATATTCGTTACAAGTTGCATAACACGAAGCTAGCTCTAAAAGAGTAACACAGCGGAAATAAAGTAGCAATGAGTCTCCATCATCTTCATGTTGCCACAGGCGAAAACATGTTGGTTGCAGACTCGAAACCCTTAAACGAAACCTCACTCGTCATCTGAATATCCAGCAACATGTAAAATTTTGCAACAACGTGGGTCAGAACCATTAAAAATGGAACTGGCAAGTGACACTATGGTGGACACTTAGTGGAATAACTCTAATAACCTATATGCATATTTGGCTGGTTGAGTTCAAGGATAATTTGCATAAAGCCAATTTTTCCTAACTCTATAAAAACACTTTTCCACTAATCGAGACATCCATGGCATGAAATCCAGTGTCTCATTCTACCCTTGTTCATCCCTCAAGTTTTAACTTAGAAATTTGAATGCTGGGATCCTCCGTTGACGTCCTTGATCAGCTGCTCAAAATTGTCTGTACCGTGGACACGGCTAAGTACTTAGATTTGACACTCTGCAGAGGTGTTGCACTTTCACCATTGTACCCATTCAGCCCAAACTGTCCTCTACACTCTGGAAGTGATAAGGAAAAGGAGAAGAATGAGACGAGATCTTTTAGAAGAATTTTCCCTCCCCATACTGGCCTGACCCGTTCCACCTACAATCCTCTACGACCACCTGTCAGGCCGGGGCGAGTCCACGCAGCTTAGATGATCAAGCCAGAACCCATATTGGCAATGGCTCCACTGGAAGCAATATTCATTTGGAGTTGTTTAGATCCCTTTGTTCCCTGGGTGGCCATCCACAAGTGCACATACTCAGGTTCACACCATGAAAATGGGCCTGAGTAGCCACTCAACTTCGCCTCCGATATCCAACCAATCCACTTTTCATAAAACAACTTTTCTCTTAGCATCCAAATTTCTACTAAGTCATTATATAGGTTCCTAGACAGAAAGGAGTAGGGAATTCTAAACATGTCTTGCATAGAAAAAACTACTAAGTCCTACACATGCTAAAGGAAAATAACTAATCATGCATAGATAAAATACTTAGGAATTTTATGAGTGTGCCACTTGCCTTGGCAGCAGAGAGAGCAGTAGTTGCGGTTGGAAAAGTCCTCGGTTCCCTCCGAAAAGTCTAACAAAAATAATACACCACACATAAACACAGAAGCAACATAACAATACGATAAAACATGTTATGCATGAAATGCAATATTTTAAATACAAGAAACTAACATATTAACTTTTAGGATTTTTATGAAGTATGTATGATGCTATAAATGCAATTTAATTAATTTCTATTATCACAAGTTATAATATAAGGGGTACTTCCAAGATTAAAGTTTTCCACAATTAAACTTTTTATACAAAAATTGTTAAAATGTGCTAATGAATAGAGGACAATTAAACAAATTTTTGGCAATTGGATTTACTCAAAAATAATTTTTCTATTAAAAGTTATGACAAAAATACTCAAACTACTCATTTGGAAATTTGAAATTTTTGAAAGTGACACAACAGAAAACTAATATTGCCAAAAGATTCTACTGGTTCTAAGGATTCCAAATATATAAAAATATTTAAATTTGGTTAAACAGAGAAAAGTAATGATAAAAACAATATGCAGTGGGTTTTCTGCAAAACTGCCATTCTAATTCTATTTAAGAAAAACGCAGAAAATCCTCCGGGCCAGCTGGATCTGACCTGGCGTGACTGTGCGCTGATTGTGCGTTGATGAGGCGGCCACGTCAGCGTACCGATTCGAAATAAATAGAAAATAAATCTAGCCGTCGGATCGAGATCTAATGGACCAGATCTAAAGGTCCAAACCAAAGCAGCGCGGCCGGCCGGAAATGTCTCCGGTGACCGAGACCGTGGCGGCGCCATTGCCGGCGTCGCACGCGCTCACGTTCTACGAGGCTACGGAACGGAGGGGTTGTACCGTGGAGAAGAGGGCGGCGAGGCGGTGTCGTTGGCGTGGCGTTGGTCTGTAGAGCGTCCCCGTTCACTAGCAATCTCTCGCCGAAGTAGTGGACGGCGGCGGTAGCTTCGGGTGTAGACGAAATCGACGAACTGGAGCGAAATAAAATAAAAGGACGTGTCAAATAGATGCGCAAGGAGAAGGTAAAACGAAAGGAAGAGAAGAAAGGTCTCGGGGTGTCCTGGACTCGCCGGAATCAGAGGTCGTCGGCGGCGGCCGTGGCGGAGAACGAGGTGGCGTGCGAGCGGCCTGGGGGCTCCCGAGCTATGGTGTTTGGGGCAAAAGGGTGCGGGAGGGGAGGTCTATTTAAGGAGACAAACAAGGAAAGGAATCGCGTCTTAAAACGCTGTATTGGATGAGGAGGAAACCTCGGCCGGAGTTGCCGTTCGGGCCGCGCGCGATTTGGGGAAGACGACACCGCGTCGGTGATGACAGGTGGGGCCCACCTGTCATAGAGAGGGAGGGAGGCGCGCGGAGGAGCTGGCTGCTGTGCTGCGCGTGCGGTAGATAGGAGTTGGGCTTCCGCCAGTTGGCTCGGGAGACTATTTTTTTTGTTTAAATTCCCTTTTCTATTTCCTGTTTAAAACTTTTAAAACAGAAATGGATTTTTAAACTCAACCAATTCTTTTCAGAAAATTCTTAAAGATATGTTTTGAAAAGCTTATTAAAAACAGAACCTTTTGCAATATTCTTTCCCAAAAAAAAAATTAATAATGTGGATTATTATTACAAGTACAAAACATAACTTTATGGAAATAAATCTTATTTAAAGAAGTAATTGCATTTTAAAATAACCACTAGGTAATTCAAATGTCTTGTTTAAATGAGGATGATGTATGAATGCAATGTTTTAAAATTTTCCAAAAAAATAATATATAGTTTTCAAAAAGTTTTTGATTTTTCTGAATTTTCAATATTTGAAAAATCCTAGGATGTTACAGACTACCACCCTTAATAGGAATCTCGTCCTCGAGATTCGAGAAGCCTAGCAAAAGGTTGTGACTAGAATATCTGGGTTGGCTACCACCCTTAAAAGAAATTTTTGTTGGTAGTCAAACTTTAAACTGGACAGTTGATTACGAACGTACCATTCACCATACCAGCTTCATTGTAGGTTCCCTCCATCTGGATATGGTACACATATCCTTTATCGAAAGGATTTGGCTTGCTAGCTTCTTCAGTCTTCTTTTCAGGACAATCAGTTGAGTAATGTCCCTTGTTCTTGCACGTGAAACAGGTGATCTGACTGATGTCTCTCTTAAGTTTTGGATTTGGGCGATGCTGTCAATTGTTATGGTTATGGTCAGCGTGTTCGTTTCCCTTGTGGCCTCCATTGTTTCCTTTGAATCCACCATTATGGTTATGACCAGGATTTGCATCATGAGGGAAATGCTTCTTGGATGAAGGCTCAGAATGATGCTTGTTCATACCTAGCTTCCTCTTTCTGTTTTTAGCTTTCTTGATGCTATCCTCTAGTATGATAGCTTGGTCTAGGAGGTCCTGATAGTTCAGGGCGTATGCAACTGTCAGAGGAATCTTCAGCTCGTCACTCAGCCCTTTAAGGAACTTTGCCTTGCTCTTGACATCAGTGTTCACATCTTCAGGAGCATATCGAGACAAAGCATGGAAATCATCCATATACTCCTTGAGACTTCTGCTACCTTGCCTCAAGTTTCTGAACTCTTCTTGCTTTAAGTTCGTAATGCCCGAGGAGATATGAGCATTACGAAAGCCTTCCTTGAAGCTTTCCCAAGTCAAGGTGTCCAGGGGGTGGGTGATTTGATATGTTTCCCACCATTAGATTGTTGGTCCCTCTAACAGATGGGTAGTAAACCTCACCTTCTGATCGTCGGTACATTCACAAGTCACCAGATCTCTGTCTACTGAGCGCAGCCAGTCATCTGCCACAATCAGCTCAGTTGCATTGGAGAACTTGTTCGGCTTGAGCCTCAGAAATCTGGCAAGCCTGTCCACTTGGGGAGGTGGTGGTGGCGGTGGTGGAGGTGGCGGTCCATTTTGATGGGCCATGAACTGAGCCATCATTGTCATCAACTGAGTCTGCGCTGCGATCATCTGTTGGAACATGGCATCGTTGTTGTTGTTGTTGTTGTTGTTGTTGTTCTCAGGAGCACGACGGGGAGGCATCTGTGGTTTTAGCATAGATGAGCAAAAGATAGACAAATCTAGGAGAAATATTCCTACCCATGCAAGCAATTTACACAATCAACCACAATCGTTAAATTTCTAACTTGTTTTTGTGAAAACCAAACTAATCGTTTTGTAACGAAGCACACCAAGGTAATGGAGAACAAATATGATAATACTGCCATACCACAATTTGATAGGTCAATACATCATTGGGATCTCGTTATTCTAATAAATAGGTGGTCTAGTCTATCTCCTTTTTGAGTACATCAAGTTCCTCCTCCATTTCCTTGAGTTCATCAAGATACTTCTGGGTGTTATGAAGTCTAAATCGAAGTCTTGCTCCAAGGCGCTTGATAGCCTCCAATGCTGCACTTCTTGCTGAATCCAAGAATGATGTGTGAAGCATTGGGTTGGTGAACATGCAGTAGCCCCTGGTCTTGTGGTCATCTTCTTTGGTCCTGTATATATGGAGTTCCACCCACCAATACTCTTGACCTTCATCAATGAAAGGAAACCCTTTGTATATTGCTTCTCCTTCAAATCCCAAGCCCTTCATGTTATCCTTAAGTGGTCTTGGAAAATCAGTCTCACATTGTAGTGTCATGGTCATCCCTAGTCCCTTCTTGAGTGATTCAATGAGGCAGGTCATCTACAAATAAGAGAAGGTACTTAGAAGGCAAATAGTTATGATAGTACCAGAATGAATACTAGAAAAGTTTTGTTTTAGTAAACTGCATAAAAAAGATTTTCAATCCTATGGTCAAATCCTATTTCTATCCAAACATAGGGTTTCGAACCTACAGGGAACACAGTGCTCTGATACCATCTGTAGCGGACCTGCACTTAGAAAATGGCAAGTCCTGGATAGTGCAAATCCCTGGATCGATTCGTTTGCACACACAGTTTACGATGTAATATCACAACAAAGTATCAAATTTATTACATCGATGATCCAGACTTAAGAAAATATTCGTTACAAGTTGCATAGCACGAAGCTAGCTCTGAAAGAGTAACATAGCAGAAATAAAGTAGCAATGAGTCTCCATCATCTTCATGTTGCCACAGGCGAAAACATGTTGGTTGCAGACTCGAAACCCTTAAACGAAACCTCACTCGTCATCTGAATATCCTGCAACATGTAAAATTTTGCAACAACGTGGGTCAGAACCATTAAAAATGGAACTGACAAGTGACACTATGGTGGACACTTTTTTTGACGCGTTAAGACAGTGGGGAAGACCCCCACTGCGTCATTTTCCATTTTCTATTGATGCCACACAGGCTAAATATTTACAGAGAGAGCTACATAATGAGCTTATAAAGTGTCAAGCCAAGCTTGAAGCCCTTCCTTAAGACTAGGCTTTATTCTATGTCTAATCAAAGCAACAGATTCAATGAAAAAATCAAAACAAATTTAAAGGCTTCTCGGCAACCCTTCAAAAATGATTTTGTTTGTGTGGTTCCATATACTCCAACATCCAGCTATCATCAAGATCTTGAAGAAATGATTAGTGGAGTTATTCTTGGCCTCAATCATCATCTCAATAAGCCCAAGATCAGTGGACCATTCCATATTAAGTTTGCTCCAGAAATCAGTGCTGAAGGGACATTTGAAGAAGAGATGGTTTAGAGTTTCTCGATCATCCTGATCACAAAGAACACATGATTTGGACTCAACATGAAATTTCTTTCTATCTAGTAAGTATCTGGTGTTGATTCTGTCTTGGATCATTAACCAGAAAAAGAATTTATGCTTTGGCAGGCAAGGAGATTTCCATTTCCATTTGAATGGAGAGGGAGTATCAGGTTTATTAATCAGAGCAATGTAAACCTTTTCAGTGGAATATTTGGAGTTATTCCATGGAAAATTCCAACTATCATTCTCTTGCAACCCAACATTGGTGTCTAGGATCTGTAGCATGCTCTCATATTGCTCAGTAGCAATCAATGATAAAGGCAGTTGGAAGAGAGAGGACCAATCTCCATCAGCTAGTTCCACAGCTTTCTTAACAGATATCATTGGTTTATTGGCGAAAGAATGTAATTGGGGGAATTGCTCGCATAGAGGTGGCTCAATCCACTTATCATTCCACAGAAGAGCTGAATTACCATCACCCAATTTAATATTTGTTAGTTTCTTGAAATCAGTCAAGAAAGATAAACAGTTTCTCCACCAAAATGAGCCCTTCTGCTGGTTAAGGTTAGGCACTGATCCATTGTGATAATGAGCATTCCAGATAAGATGCACCCAAGGGATATCATGAGAATTGTAAAACTTGAATAAATTCTTCATGAGCAAGGCCTTATTCTGCTCTCTGAGATTAATCACTCCTAATCCCCCAGCAGCTTTAGGCATACAAACTTTATCCCATTTAACCAAGCATCCTCCTTTTTTTTCTATCTCTTTACCATGCCAGAGGAATGTTCTGATGGATTTATAGGCATGATCTAGCTGTGTATAATGTACTTTTAAAGCACACATGAGGTAGTTTGGCATAGCAGATATTGCAGCTCGGATAACCTCCAGCCTAGAGCAGTGTGATAGCAGATTGGATATACCAGCTAGCCTTTTATCCAATTTGGAAATCATAGGCATTAAATCATCTACTCTGGGTTTGTGGTGCCCATAGGAAGGCCTAAATAGGCAAAAGGTAGTGATTCAACTTTGCATCCAAAAACCTCAGCTAATTCCTGGCATTTCTCAGTGTTGGTATTAACTACAACCATTGAAGATTAATGAAAGTTGATTTTCAGACCAGTGGCTCTGGAAAATTTCTTTAGAACCTCTTTTAGAGCTAGGATTTGCGTACTGTCTACAGGCATGATAAGCAATGTGTCGTCTGCATACTGAAGAATTGGGAAATCCTGTCCATATGAGTTCTCTACCGGCAAACTGATCTCACCATCCTCCCAGGCCTTATTAACCACAATCTGTAGCAGCTCAGCAGTGAGAACAAACAGAAGAGGAGAGAGAGGGTCTCCTTGTCTGACTCCTCTCTTGCATTTAATAGTGTTACCTGCTATTCCATTTAAAATGATGGAAGTATTTGCAGTATACATAATGCTTTTAATCCAAGCCATGAAATTCTCACCAAAACCTAAATGCTCCATCATAGCAATAATAGCTTTGTATTCGACCATATCAAAAGCTTTCTCAAAGTCTAGCTTGATAATGACAATTTCCTTTTTAGATTTGTGACATATATGCAAATACTCAAATGCCCATGCTAGACAATCTTGAATGGTTTTGTTTTTGATGAAGCCATACTGGTTCCTGTGAAGAATAGGAGTGATTATCTTCTGAACTCTATTTGCCAAGATTTTAGTAATAATCTTCAATCCCATACTAACAAGTGAGATGGGTCTGAAGTCATTGGGCTTCTCAGGATTGGACACTTTAGGAATTAGCGCGATGTAAGCAGTGTTGATACTGGTCAGGTCAAGCTCATGATTACTAAATTTATTGCAAAGGCTGTAGAACTGATCCTTAATAAGATACCAGAATTTCTTAATGAACAATCCATTAAAACCATCTGGTCTAGGTGCTTTATCATTGGGCATGTGCTTAATTACCTCATCAATTTCCTCAGTGGTAATGGAGGTTTCTAAGGCACTTAAATCATGAGAGTTAACCAACCCAGCCAGGTCAAATTCAATGTGAATATCCTCAGACTTACCCAATCTATCATGGAAGGCATTCCAGAGAATAGCATCTTTCTGACAGTGTTCAGTGACAGTCTCACCATCCTCCTCAACCAGGCAGGAAATATAGTTATGTCTGTAATTTCTGCTGGCAATAGCATGAAAGAATTTAGTATTCTCATCGCCAAGCTTAGCCCATCTGATATTAGCTCTTTTCCTCCAATATAATCTCTTGGCCTCAAGCAAATTAGCAGAATGGGTTGTCAGAGCAATTCTAAAGTTCTTCTTTGGAATAGAGAAATCTCTTTGTTCCTCCAGACCATCAAATAATGCTAGTATGTAGGTGCAGTTATCTATAATAGCATTAAGATTTGATAAGGTCTTGCTCCATTTTTTAATACCATGTCTGAGGGATTTAAACCTTGCAGTAAGGTCATGAGCTGCATTTTTATATAATCCAGTGTGCTGCCAGTGCATTTCCACTACTTCCTTGAAACCCTCGAATTGCAACCAATATTCCTCAGAACGAAAGATTTGTGCTTTGGGTATGCCGGATTCAATCTGAATTTGTATTGGTGTATGATCAGACCCAAGTCTAGCAAGAGGAAGTGCCATAGTATTAGGAAAAGTGGTCGTCCAGCTATGAGAGGTAAAAATCCAATCTAATTTCTCCAACAGTGGTTCATTCTGCATATTGCTCCAGGTATAGTCTCTACCTTTCAGTGGTATTTCCTCCCGGTCATGTTTCTGAATCAAAGAGTTAAACATCAACATGTTATTGATATTTCCACCTGGCCTATTTCTATCTTCAGTGCTTCTTATCATATTAAAATCTCCCATAAGCATCCATAGATCAAACACTGAAGAATCCAATTGCATCATCCAGTCCACAAATTCCTGCCTGCCCTCATTAGAGCATGGAGCATAGATGTTGGTGACACAGAAGATTTTATCTGAAATGTTGCATTTGAATTTAACAGTAATTTGGAAATGACTTTGGTTCATCACATATCATGTGAAATGATTGCCATTCGAAATAGTTATTAAACCTCCCGAATTTCCATTTGAGGGCTGGTAAGCAAACTGGTTGATCCTCCTGGGACAGAATTTCCTTTTATAGGCAGAGTCAAATTTTTCCCTTTTTGTCTCTTGTAGGCAAATTATGCTACAATTACTCTCATTAATTTTATTTGCCAGATCATCACATATCGCTTGCGAGTTGATACCTCTAGTGTTCCAATTACAAATTATCCATTGTCTATTCATTGGGAAACAATAGGTAAAAGTAGGAAGCAAAGACAGGTACTGTCCTTGACTGTTGCATAGGTGCACTGTTCACCATCCGACAAAATGAGCAAAATTTTATCTTGTTGCGTAACAGGATCAGCAAAGGACATCCACAGCTTAATATAATAGCAAGAAGCGGATCTAAAACATGGATCACATATCACATATAAAAGATAACATCCAAAGCAACATGAACTCATCACAGAGTATAAACTGGCATAATCAAGATAATAGACATTGATATCAGCACCATAACATAAAGTCACATAACGGCCACCAGAGCAACAAATGTCACAAGGATAACAGAGAACATTATAACCAGTACAAACCACTGACAGAATAGGAGTTCTCATAGACCAGGACAAAGACCAGGACTCACACCAGCACACTGACAGACTGATAACTTGTTTAACGGAGCAACCAAAAGCCAAGACTGAGACAAACATAATAAAACTAGGGGTACCAGAACAGCAAAAGGCTCTGTTCTTAGCCATCACGCAGAAAGGTTTAATCATCATCGGAACTCTCTAGGTTGAGAGCAGCATCAGATAGCACTCCAGGTGGCATCTTGCAGTGTGTGGTTCCAATGATACACAGGGTCGAGGTAGGTAGATGTGGCGGTGGATCAGCAGCTTCATCAACCACTGTGGCTTCAAATTGAGCTTCAAGGTTGCCAGAGGAACTGGAGGCTGCTTCTGCAGCTTTTTGGTTCTTGAAACCAACTGCTAAACCAGCAATTCTATCACTGCGCCTAACTTCAGTAAAAGAAATCTTAGGATCCTTTTTCTGCTTCTTAGCCCGATGCTTAACTAGGTCCCTTTTGTCCTCAGCCACAGTCATCTGTTGGTTATCTGAAGCTTGCACATTAGCCAGTTGATCTTGAGTAACATGCTAAGGATTAATAG
This sequence comes from Poa annua, assembly GCA_026929855.1. Lineage (NCBI taxonomy): Eukaryota > Viridiplantae > Streptophyta > Magnoliopsida > Poales > Poaceae > Poa > Poa annua. The sequence goes on from CM049434.1 coordinate 64,602,993, forward strand.
ACTGCTCCACAATCACAGGCTCTTGTTGTTCCTCCATCACTTGATCAGCTTGATTAACCTCCTGCAAGGTTTCTTCATTGTTATCCACCTGAATCTCATCAGAGCTGTCAGCTTGGACTATGTTCTTGGTGAGAGTGCTTATCTGCAGAGTACAGTTCCTTATGATACCAGCATTGCCAGCAGATTCAGTGATAGTGCACCTAGCTCCAGAGATAGTTGTTGCAGTAAGCATGGGAATAAGTTCCTCAGCATTAAGGACCAATGCAGCAATCAAATTCTTCAGACAACTCATTGGATCATTATCTTGGAGCAACCTGAGCATCCTCTGCTTGCAGGATAGGGGGAGTGCCAGGCTGTAGATCCACCTCAGCAGCTGGGGCAGCATGTGCTTCACCACCTTGCATTGCAGCATTATCAGGTGCAGCAACATCCTCATGCTGCACTCCACCCTCTTCATGCTGCATGTCATCATGCCAGAAACCTTGGTGCACAATAGGTTGGGGATGTGGGTTTTGACCATTGGGAGGCAGAAGATCGTCATCACCTGCAACTCCACCAAGCAGCTTGCGAGACAATATGACCAGAGGGCAGGTCCAAGAATCAGCATTGTCGTCATCAGTAACATTCTTCACAACTACCAGACTCATTGGGAGAGTATCGAAATTGTCGGCACGAATCTTAACCAATATTCTGGCTCTGTTGGATAGATCTTTGTTCCAGACAATGAAACGACCATAAGGAGTAAAAGCCCTGATGATGCAATCTATATCCACAAACTCTTGCGGCAGATTCAGCAACATAATCCAGACATCATGGGTAAGGAAAGTTGATCTACGGTTGATACCTTGGTCTTGTGCCACAAAACGCAGCAACGAGTCTCCGATGAAGTGAGGATTAAGATCAATTCCAGCATCCCTATCCGTGACAGAGGCAAATCGAACCAAAGCCATCCCCATTGCACAGCGCGAGGTGGTACGAACAACTAGTCCAATGGCTTCTAGTCTCTCAACAATAAAAGCAATAGCATGATCATAGTGTTCACCTCCAACTTCAGGAATTAGAGTAGCAATCGCCCAGTCGTCGCAGCTGTTGGGGTAGACTCCGCCAAGCATCACATAGCGGCGCTGAGTGCGGAGCGGGCCAGGAGGGATTGCCGCCATTCCCGCCGGGACATGTGGGTGGATATCACAGTCGTAGTTGGCCATTGCCGCCGGCGAACTAGAGATCGAACGCGGCGAGTTGGAGGGGAGGGTTTCTGACACGTGAGTTGATGAGCTTGTCGAAAGAATCGGAGAGGCCGAGGAGGTTCTATCTGGATTAAATACCGGTGATCTCCTAATCGGTTTCCAATCAAATCTCTTTCTGTTATTTTTAACCGTGCACTTCCTAAATACGTGACCCAACTCATAATAACTCTTGCAACGTATTTCGCTAGTGCAATTTTTCCTCAAATGAGCAGACAGAAGGCAATTAACGCAAAATAGAGTCTGATTGGAATTTGAGTCGTCAGGATCCTTTCTAGTTGTATTGGGCTCAAAGTGACGGGCTGATGAGCCAAGCGGGGATTGAGGCGAGGCATCCGGGCTGGATTGAGCTGGTGCAATCAAATTCAGATTCCCGCTCAACGGAATAACCGGATCAATTAACTGGTTTGGATCATGGGGAATGATTCTACGTCCCAAGGGAACAGAATTTGCACCAGTAGTTGGAAGAACATGATTAACAGGAGTATGGACGTTAACATGATTAACAGGATGACTGCTGTTACCTTGATCTACATGTTGAACATGATGGTAGATCCAATTATGCTTCACTTGCTGATGAAAGGTCCGAGAAGAATTCCGAGATTGATATTTCTTGTGATGGACTACTGTCCATTCCTGATCAGATTCAGAATACCAAAGCCTCTCTTCTCGTTGCCAATTAGGGCCTCAAAAACCCCATAAATCAAAATAACATTTGAAATCCTTGGCCGAATGGACTTTCTTGTTGCAGATCATGAAACCCACAACCAAGCAGAAAGGGCCAATCCAACATTGATTTCAGAGAGATCAATAGTAGCACGGGCAAAAGAAACCACCAGAGAGAATCCATCCTTGGAACTAACAGGGTTTACGGCCGAAGAAAATAGATCTCGAACTTTGGCACGAAAATGATGTCCAGGGGAGAAATCCAACCGATGGGAGATGGAGGAGGGGTCAGAGAAGGGATCCACGCGCACCATACCTGATTCCATTAGCTAGATCAGGGAATCTTGGAGATCGCCATGGGGTCGCCTCGGGAGAGAGAGGGAACCGTGGGAGCCATCTTATGGTGGACACTGGTGTAACAGCCCCAAATTTGAGAACCTAAAAACCCGAATAAAATTTCCGCTCTTTGTGTTCCATTGCATCATGGCATCCATGCATCATGTTGTTGCTAGGGAATTGTGGAGGTTTGACAACATTTCGAAAACCAAATTGTCAAATTTTGCTTCAACCAATTTCAAAACAACGAAGGCACTCAACCTTGAAAAATAAAATTACTTCGACATCTCTTATTTGTCAAGGAAGTTCCAAGAGCTCCAAAATAATATTTTGCACTTGCTCCAAATTGTTAAAGGAGCAACATTTGGAAATTTGAGCAAAATGCTCTACCTAATCTCTCTAAACAAAAGTGGTTCAAAACATTTTATTTTGAGACGCCAATTTTTGTGGTGCTTCTAGACTATATGGGGAGGCTACCAGAATTTTCTCAAATTTTTATAAAATGGTTAACTGCCCCAATTAAATCAGAGAACTACTACTGGTTTTAAAAAAAGAAACAGAAAAGGGCTTCGTTGTAAATTGAGGAGGAGCTATCTGTGATGGTAAAAGGGTTAGCGAGGGGTTTTTTCGCAAAAATCCCTTCTTCTTCGTGCTGTAGCGACCGCAGCAGCGGCTGCCGCCGGACCAGCTCGAGCTCGCCGAGCTGCCGGGCCCCCTCTGCCTCTCCCTGCGAGGAGAGCACGTCTCCACGATGCCCCCACCTCACCTGCTCCCCATTCCCGACCCTTCTCCTCGCTCCCTCTCCATTTCCTCCCCACCGAACCCTAGCCATGGCCACGAGCTGCCGACGGAGCGCCGCCGCTGTGAGAAACCTGCAGAGGATAAGACCACTCCTCCATCGTCATTCCCTCACACCACAGCTGATTAAAACAGCCACCTCTCAAGATCTAGCAGTGGAGCCATGGCGATTCCCTAGGAGAGCAGCGCTTAGGAGAGGAATACCGGACCAATCGTTGGTACAGAGGAGGAGCAGAGCAAGCGGGGGACGCATAGAGAGGGAAGAAGAGCAGACCAAATCCATCTGAGATCTATTTCTTGAGTGTCCTTAATCAAGCTCAGGTACAGCTCGTATGGAGAGCATCAACAGTTGGATTTCCTATTGAGATCAGGTTCGTGCTTTCCTTAGTGAGATGTGCTACTTAGAAGTGAAGAGAGTATTTAAATGGGGAATAGAGATCATCGCAGGTCTTGTTTTTAGACAACATTAGTGAGCATCTCTTCTCAGATTTTAGTTACCCTCTAATTAACTTGTTCCCTCGAAAAAGATTATCACAGAACCTCTAACTTTCTTCAATAGAGTAAGAGCTATGGTACAGATTTCATCTTGAGCGAGAGAGAGAAAGAGCAATGAAGCATCGGTTCCTGTAGTTTGATAACCTGTTAGATAAAGTATCACTCTAAATGGTTGGACATATCTTTGCACGTACATGTTCTGAACCGAAGTTGTGCTGAATCTTTTTATTCCTGCTAAGAGGGAACCAATCTGTTTACCTAAGAGTGCAGTTTAAATTGACATGTTTATTCCTACGAAAATCCTATTCTTGTTGTGTAAATATCTTGCCAAACAGAACCAGTCAATTTCGAATTTCAACAGCAAGCAGAAAGTTGTGACTGCTGAGAGTGTTACCTGTAGTCCAAAATGCCTATGTTCAGGTGTTTAGGAGAAGAACTAGTGCGTAGGAAGCAATCAGTTTAGTCTAGCGTTTGGACCTAGTGGCTCGGACCCAAGTTCTCAGTTCAGTGGTTATACTACTCATGACCTAAACTATTTGCTAACTCGCCAAGTTAATGAGGCCAGTTTTAAGAGATTAAAGACCAATGTCGTACCACTGTTTCCTGTTTTCAGAAAATAAAGTAAACTTGTATAAATCATAATTAATACATATTAAATCAGAAAAATACAAATAATATACCAAAATGTTCAGTAAATGAAGATCTATCTTTTTGCATCAAATTCATGCATGTTTAAATAACTTAAACAGAGGTTCAATTAGAAGAACTAAATAATCAATTTGTAGATTCATGGAGTGTCTTCCAAATGCTATTATAGATGTATTTGGCTCCATTTAAAATGATCTCCATGTTTAGGTTTCAATTTCAATACCTTAATTTATCATGTCATACATACTTGTATGCGCATTGCATTGATACCATGGTTGAGTGTTGTTTTTCCTTTCCGGTGTTTTCGTTCTTCTCGGTAGAACGCGGATACGAGATCAAGACCAGCGACACCCAAAAGACGAATACTTGTTCAATAGACGATCAAGTCAAGCTGAAGATTTCCAAAACATTTATATCTTGTTATCGACAAACAAGGCAAGCGTAATCCCCCCTCTGAGCATATCTTATCCTATTCTTCGCAAATATTTTCTCCACTATAATATTGCATGCGGTTCCAAATGTCAATTTTATCTGGATTAGAGTATCCTATAGTTGCATTAAGTTCCCTATGCCATTTACCTGTTTCCCTCCTATTATCCCTAGGATTGTATTGTTGGCCTGAGATAAATAACTATGCTATGTTGTTGCTTAGCCATGCTTAGTTAAATGTTTATTCGTCCGATGGATATTCATGTTGAGAACAGTTGTGGAAATGATCGGATGATGGTGGAGAGAATGTGGTGACGGATAATAAATTACTAAAGGCGGGGATGAGAGGCCACGGGGATGTGGTGGGTTGTCTCGTTCTCGCCGCCTCAGTGCGAGTTCTCCCCTTCGAGCCAAGTTGAGCGTGCAACCATGCGTGGGCATATGGAACCTCGTCGACCGACTAACTTGTGGCGGGCTAGCCAAGGGTCCTCTAGTTTGGCTTTCCATTTTCGCGTGCGTTGAGATGGTGGCCAAGACTGAGTTGAGGATGGTGGTGTTTAGGAAAATGAGTGGCCGCGGGGCAGGGTGCTGGAGGCACTGAACCTGTCCTACCGCCACTGATGATCCTGGGTTAGTCCTAAGCGAGGTAAATGTCGTAGCCGCTCCCACCCAGCCGACTTTCCCCGGAAGAGAGCTAATGTACAGGCAATGGGTCGGACGGTACGCATGGATAAGAAGCTGGGAGGTCCCTCGGGAACCTGGCAACTTTCACATTGTACACCCCTGCAGGGATAAATCTTTTCGAAAAGCCGTGTCCACGGTTAAGGACGACTTGGTGACGGATTCAGAGACCATAGAATAACTTTAACGGAATGATTAAAAACTGGGTACTAGAGGTACCGCTCACTATTGTAAGGTTGACTTCCTCGAGGGTGATTCGGGGAGGTGCCTTTGATGAACAGGTACAGTGGTTGATGATGAGAAAGTGATCAAAAGAAAAAGAGTTACTTCTTACCCCTCTTTTAAAATATTCTGATAGTCGATGCCTTGGAGTTGTGTTTTACGAACAAAATCAGCTTTATGCAAAACAGCCATAAAACCTTGAAAGCCAATCATCGAGCATATATTAGCTCCTAATCTTGCAGAGTTCGTCGAACTCAACCTTGTTTAATTTGTTTCAGAGGAGGACCTCACCGACCTCGAAGGTGGGTTCTTTGTGGACGTCGACGAGTAGTCTGGGGTTCCCGAGTGGCAGCCTGGGGCAACTCGGAACCAGCTGGCACGGAACTATTTATCTGTAGGCCTCTTAGGCCATATTTGGATCTTGTTGTTTAGAACAACTTAATTTGCTTCCGCTTGTTGTAATGTTGGGTCAGTGACCTCTGATTGTAATATTTGCTATCTTTCTCTATTATAAGAGTTGAACTATAATATTTTGAGTCGTAGGGTCTGTTATGTGCCAGGTGTTCCGGTGTCTTGATCTCTTTATTATACATTGAGGGCTATGCTTTGGATATGGCATGATCGAAGGGTTGTGTGGCCGATGATCCATGCCGAGCACGCCTGCCGATGTTTACTCGGCCTGGGAGTGGTAACCCCAGTAACCTTCGATTATGTAGCATGACCACCGACACATAGCATCACTGTATAATTTGCGGGGTCGGGGCATTACAAATGGTATCAGAGCAGGACTGCCTGTAGGAAACCCTTCTACTGGTCGACGTTGAGTCTAGTGTTTGTGAAAATATTTTTAACCTAAAAATGAGTTGTGAAAACCATCTTAGGATTCTTTTTACTCCTTATCTGGTTACCCTCTAATCTCGGAGCAGTCTTACCTCGATTTGACTTAGAGGTTTTACTCCTCGTCTATTATTTCAAAATGATTAGAAACGGGGTTGGGGTTCTACCTTTAGCGTTATGTGTCCGGTTGCTCCCGCTGCGCTACTATCAGATATCAGCTCAGATGTTTCTACCAAGTCTAATCCTTTGCTCCTCTGCTGGTTTTTAACCCAAGGTCTTGAACCGAAGGTCCCGGATTGTGCTGTGATTCGGGCATGATAAATTGTGAGGGTTGTTACCCATGTGATTGTTATGCTACTTATGACTCTCGGTACATGAAGCTGACCTTTAACCCAAGTCCTTTATGTGGTCTGTGTGGTAAATGGTTGAACCCTAGTTTCCCACGCCTCTGCTGACTATGTAACTTTAACTCTGCCATAGCTGGAGATTCTGTCTTGGAACCATCAGGGTTATGAACAGAGTTCTCTTAGCGAATGCCCCATCTATGTTCATGACTCCGCTACATCTCTCCTTTTTGGGCATGGTTATCACAATTGAGTAATAATCGGTGCATCTTCAACATCTTAGGATTCTCCTGAACATGTTTCTTACTCTGATCTGCTTTCCAACCTTAGTCTGTCTATTGACAGTAAAGTTCCATCGTGCGTTGGTATGTTCCGATGCAAGCCACTCTCTTGATCCGTCAATACTTTCCACTTCGTCTTGTTAGGAGAAACAAACTCCAGTACCTTTTCCACTTCTTGGACCAGGTTAAAGTATTGTAATCTTCATAATGAGGGCCTCGTTTAGCTTTTGTTCTGCTCCACCTTAGAGTGTCACACTCTTTTAGATTAAGGGGTCGTGCTGAGCCTTATGCTCTTCTTGATGAAGTGATGCTCTTAGAATTCATTACTCTCCGTTTTCTGAGTGACTCGTTACTCGAGAAGGAGGAGACGTGAGTATTGATGTAACTATCGGATATTCTTAGCAGTTCTTACTGTGCGGAAATCCAATATCCATTGCCCTCCTTAGCATGATTGGTTAGCAAATCAATAAGCTGAGTTTGACAGTGTTACCAAGTCAATTGGCTCTGATGCACTCCCTCGGTCAAAGAGCTTGGTTCGTGCCGAAGCTCCCAAGACCACCTCGTTGTGCCTCGAAAGGCATGATCCTCTCTTGAACTCAAGATCCACCGGTATGTCGTGATATCCTATATGTGGATCGTGATATTCTGGAGGTCTTCCCCGAAGTATCGCCAGGTCGTCACCTGACCGTTATGTTGAGCTTATGAGTAAGCTGGTTCTCTAAACAACTCCTTTCTCCAGGAAAATCGTGCTGGATGTCTAGAATTATTCGGTTGAGCTTAAACAAATTGGAGAGTTTAAAGACAAGAGCTCTATCCTGACATAGTTCCGCTTCAAGGGGATGTCTAGTCTGCCCGTGTTGAAGCTAGGTGGTATCTCCTTTGTGGGTATGCTATCCTACAAATCTTTGATTTGAAATGGGGCTATCGTCAAATCAAACTCAGACCGACCGACCTAAATGTGTTAGTCTGACCAATACTTATGCCTCGTTCTGGTGAAATATGAGTCTACCGACTTGGAGTACCTGGATAAGTTGTGGTTGAGCCCATCAACTACCTATTTATTCTCTCCATGTTTGAGGAGATTTATATTGGATATTGGGCGTTAGCATTGGACACTTGTTAGAACTAACCTTGTGTCGTCACAAGGCAATGTTCTGGAAGTTAGAAGTAACTTCTCTGGTTCACGTGCAATTGCTGAAAGTTGTCGCCGTGGATCTGAGTGAATTGTCTGGTTTCCTCGAAATCATCTCAACTCGATCGTGCATGTGTAGAATATTCTCGGAATGGTATGTTGTTACCTCTTTTCCTTGAGAATTTCATCTATGCATCCAAGTCCCTGACGGAATTGTTCCAGAAAGAGAGGAAGTCTGAGAACTCCTCTTGTCTTCGTTGGTGTTCCCCATCAAGAACTCAATCGTGTCTCGCCGCAAGATATTCAATTAGGGCAGCTGTCTCCTGACAAGTTGCTAATCCGCGGGTTCCGCAATCTCGTTCCTCCTTTGGAGTTTGACCTTGTAGTCCGACTCTTGGGGTCCTAGCAATTGTAATCCGTTGGTATGCATTGCAACGCTTCCTATTCCTACCGGTGCTGAGTCTGGAGTATCTCTACAACTAACCAGATCTGAATTGCCATCAGAAACGACGGTTGGTGATCCTCAAGAAGCTTGTCCTCGATGTCGAGAACATCAAGAAGTTCTCCCTATCTAACGTTCCCGGAGTTCCAAAGTTCTCTTGGTCCCTCGTTCCGATCCTTCTTCCGTGATCTGAAATGTTCCTCCGTGAGGAAAGTTCTACTCAAGCGGTTTGGGTAGAAGTTTCCTCTTCACCTGTTCGAACTTTGTTTCAATGCTCTTCCTCAGAAACTTAAGGCCTTGTGCAAAGTTCATATTCTCAATCTCTTGAGAAAACGTTATCTACCATCTGGAAACCTCTTAGCACTTTTCCGTCACCCGCATGTGTCTCCTAACTGTCAATCCAAGGGATGCTTGAGGTCTCATCCTAAGTGCTACCAGGAGGTACTCGGTCGTTGTATCCTTGCAAGATCCATACTTCCGGTGAGGTTTTCTTTCTTCCCTATGGTGTACGTGGATGATGAACTCGAAATGAGGCCGATGAAGATCTTCAGGATGCGTTGAAGCAATCTGCACCGAGAAGACCGTTGAAGTAGCGTGATAACCCTTTTTCGCTCTTTCCTAAGAATCTCGGGACGAGATTCCTGTAAGGAGGGTAGATTTGTAACAGCCCCAAATTTGAGAACCTAAAAACCCGAATAAAATTTCCGCTCTTTGTGTTCCATTGCATCATGGCATCCATGCATCATGTTGTTGCTAGGGAATTGTGGAGGTTTGACAACATTTCGAAAACCAAATTGTCAAATTTTGCTTCAACCAATTTCAAAACAACGAAGGCACTCAACCTTGAAAAATAAAATTACTTCGACATCTCTTATTTGTCAAGGAAGTTCCAAGAGCTCCAAAATAATATTTTGCACTTGCTCCAAATTGTTAAAGGAGCAACATTTGGAAATTTGAGCAAAATGCTCTACCTAATCTCTCTAAACAAAAGTGGTTCAAAACATTTTATTTTGAGACGCCAATTTTTGTGGTGCTTCTACACTATATGGGGAGGCTACCAGAATTTTCTCAAATTTTTATAAAATGGTTAACTGCCCCAATTAAATCAGAGAACTACTACTGGTTTTAAAAAAAGAAACAGAAAAGGGCTTCGTTGTAAATTGAGGAGGACCTATCTGTGATGGTAAAAGGGTTGGCGAGGGGGTTTTTCACAAAAATCCCTTCTTCTTCGTGCTGTAGCGACCGCAGCAGCGGCTGCCGCCGGACCAGCTCGAGCTCGCCGAGCTGCCGGGCCCCCTCTGCCTCTCCCTGCGAGGAGAGCACGTCTCCACGATGCCCCCACCTCACCTGCTCCCCATTCCCGACCCTTCTCCTCGCTCCCTCTCTCCATTTCCTCCCCACCGAACCCTAGCCATGGCCACGAGCTGCCGACGGAGCGCCGCCGCTGTGAGAAACCTGCAGAGGATAAGACCACTCCTCCATCGTCATTCCCTCACACCACAGCTGATTAAAACAGCCACCTCTAAAGATCTAGCAGTGGAGCCATGGCGATTCCCTAGGAGAGCAGCGCTTAGGAGAGGAATACCAGGACCAATCGTTGGTACAGAGGAGGAGCAGAGCAAGCGGGGGACGCATAGAGAGGGAAGAAGAGCAGACCAAATCCATCTGAGATCTATTTCTTGAGTGTCCTTAATCAAGCTCAGGTACAGCTCGTATGGAGAGCATCAACAGTTGGATTTCCTATTGAGATCAGGTTCGTGCTTTCCTTAGTGAGATGTGCTACTTAGAAGTGAAGAGAGTATTTAAATGGGGAATAGAGATCATCGCAGGTCTTGTTTTTAGACAACATTAGTGAGCATCTCTTCTCAGATTTTAGTTACCCTCTAATTAACTTGTTCCCTCGAAAAAGATTATCACAGAACCTCTAACTTTCTTCAATAGAGTAAGAGCTATGGTACAGATTTCATCTTGAGCGAGAGAGAGAAAGAGCAATGAAGCATCGGTTCCTGTAGTTTGATAACCTGTTAGATAAAGTATCACTCTAAATGGTTGGACATATCTTTGCACGTACATGTTCTGAACCGAAGTTGTGCTGAATCTTTTTATTCCTGCTAAGAGGGAACCAATCTGTTTACCTAAGAGTGCAGTTTAAATTGACATGTTTATTCCTACGAAAATCCTATTCTTGTTGTGTAAATATCTTGCCAAACAGAACCAGTCAATTTCGAATTTCAACAGCAAGCAGAAAGTTGTGACTGCTGAGAGTGTTACCTGTAGTCCAAAATGCCTATGTTCAGGTGTTTAGGAGAAGAACTAGTGTGTAGGAAGCAATCAGTTTAGTCTAGCGTTTGGACCTAGTGGCTCGGACCCAAGTTCTCAGTTCAGTGGTTATACTACTCATGACCTAAACTATTTGCTAACTCGCCAAGTTAATGAGGCCAGTTTTAAGAGTTTAAAGACCAATGTCGTACCGCCGTTTCCTGTTTTCAGAAAATAAAGTAAACTTGTATAAATCATAATTAATACATATTAAATCAGAAAAATACAAATAATATACCAAAATGTTCAGAAAATGAAGATCTATCTTTTTGCATCAAATTCATGCATGTTTAAATAACTTAAACAGAGGTTCAATTAGAAGAACTAAATAATCAATTTGTAGATTCATGGAGTGTCTTCCAAATGCTATTATAGATGTATTTGGCTCCATTTAAAATGATCTCCATGTTTAGGTTTCAATTTCAATACCTTAATTTATCATGTCATACATACTTGGATGCGCATTGCATTGATACCATGGTTGAGTGTTGTTTTTCCTTTCCGGTGTTTTCGTTCTTCTCGGTAGAACGCGGATACGAGATCAAGACCAGCGACACCCAAAAGACGAATACTTGTTCAATAGACGATCAAGTCAAGCTGAAGATTTCCAAAACATTTATATCTTGTTATCGACAAACAAGGCAAGCGTAATCCCCCCCTCTGAGCATATCTTATCCTATTCTTCGCAAATATTTTCTCCACTATAATATTGCATGCGGTTCCAAATGTCAATTTTATCTGGATTAGAGTATCCTATAGTTGCATTAAGTTCCCTATGCCATTTACCTGTTTCCCTCCTATTATCCCTAGGATTGTATTGTTGGCCTGAGATAAATAACTATGCTATGTTGTTGCTTAGCCATGCTTAGTTAAATGTTTATTCGTCCGATGGATATTCATGTTGAGAACAGTTGTGGAAATGATCGGATGATGGTGGAGAGAATGTGGTGACGGATAATAAATTACTAAAGGCGGGGATGAGAGGCCACGGGGATGTGGTGGGTTGTCTCGTTCTCGCCGCCTCAGTGCGAGTTCTCCCCTTCGAGCCAAGTTGAGCGTGCAACCATGCGTGGGCATATGGAACCTCGTCGACCGACTAACTTGTGGCGGGCTAGCCAAGGGTCCTCTAGTTTGGCTTTCCATTTTCGCGTGCGTTGAGATGGTGGCCAAGACTGAGTTGAGGATGGTGGTGTTTAGGAAAATGAGTGGCCGCGGGGCAGGGTGCTGGAGGCACTGAACCTGTCCTACCGCCACTGATGATCCTGGGTTAGTCCTAAGCGAGGTAAAGGTCGTAGCCGCTCCCACCCAGCCGGCTTTCCCCGGAAGAGAGCTAATGTACAGGCAATGGGTCGGACGGTACGCATGGATAAGAAGCTGGGAGGTCCCTCGGGAACCTGGCAACTTTCACATTGTACACCCCTGCAGGGATAAATCTTTTCGAAAAGCCGTGTCCACGGTTAAGGACGACTTGGTGACGGATTCAGAGACCATAGAATAACTTTAACGGAATGATTAAAAACTGGGTACTAGAGGTACCGCTCACTATTGTAAGGTTGACTTCCTCGAGGGTGATTTGGGGAGGTGCCTGTGATGAACAGGTACAGTGGTTGATGATGAGAAAGTGATCAAAAGAAAAAGAGTTACTTCTTACCCCTCTTTTAAAATATTCTGATAGTCGATGCCTTGGAGTTGTGTTTTACGAACAAAATCAGCTTTATGCAAAACAGCCATAAAACCTTGAAAGCCAATCATCGAGCATATATTAGCTCCTAATCTTGCAGAGTTCGTCGAACTCAACCTTGTTTAATTTGTTTCAGAGGAGGACCTCACCGACCTCGAAGGTGGGTTCTTTGTGGACGTCGACGAGTAGTCTGGGGTTCCCGGGTGGCAGCCTGGGGCAACTCGGAACCAGCTGGCACGGAACTATTTATCTGTAGGCCTCTTAGGCCATATTTGGATCTTGTTGTTTAGAACAACTTAATTTGCTTCCGCTTGTTGTAATGTTGGGTCAGTGACCTCTGATTGTAATATTTGCTATCTTTCTCTATTATAAGAGTTGAACTATAATATTTTGAGTCGTAGGGTCTGTTATGTGCCAGGTGTTCCGGTGTCTTGATCTCTTTATTATACATTGAGGGCTATGCTTTGGATATGGCATGATCGAAGGGTTGTGTGGCCGATGATCCATGCCGAGCACGCCTGCCGATGTTTACTCGGCCTGGGAGTGGTAACCCCAGTAACCTTCGATTATGTAGCATGACCACCGACACATAGCATCACTGTATAATTTGCGGGGTCGGGGCATTACAACTGGCTGGCTTGATGGTGGACACTTAGTGGAATAACTCTAATAACCTATATGCATATTCGGCTGGTGGAGTTCAAGACTAATTTGCATAAAGCCAATTTTTCCTAACTCTTTTAAAAACACTTTTCTTCTAATCGAGACATCCATGGCATGAAATCCACCGTCTCATTCTACCATTGTTCACCCCTCAAGTTTTAACTTAGAAATTTGAATGCTGGGATCCTCCGTTGACGTCCTTGAACAGCTGCTCAAAATTGTTCGTACCGTGGACACGGCTAAGTACTTAGATTTGACACTCTGCAGAAGTTGTGCACTCTCACCATTGTACCCATTCAGCCCAAACTATCCTCTACACTCTGGAAGTGATAAGGAAAAGGAGAAGAATGAGACGAGATCTTTCAGAAGCATTTTCCCTCCCCATACTGGCCTGACCCGTTCCACCTACTATCCTCTACCACCACCTGTCAGGCCGGGGCGGGTCCACGCAGCTTAGTTGATCAAGCCAGAGCGCATATTGGCAATGGCTGCACTTGAAGCAATCTTCATTTGGAGTTCTTCTGATCCCCTTGTTCCCTGGGTGGCCATCCACAAGTGCACATACTCAGGTTCACACCATGAAAATGGGCCTGAGTAGCCACTCACCTTTGCCTCCGATATCCAACCAATCCACCCAGGAGTTTCTTTAACTTAGTAGAAATTGACTTTTAATAAACCAACTTTTTGCATAGCATCAATATTTCTACTAAGTCATTATATAGGTTCCTACACACAAAGGAGTAGGGAATTCTAAACATGTCTTGCATAGCAAAAACTACTAAGTCCTAAACATGCTTAAGGAAAATAACTAATCATGCATAGACAAAATACTTAGGAATTTTATGAGTGTGCCACTTGCCTTGGCAGCCTGGAGAGCAATAGTTGCAGTTGCAGAAGTCCTCGGTTCCCTCCGAAAAGTCTAACAAAAATAATACGCAACACATAAACACACAAGCAACATAACAATACAATAAAATATGTTATGCATGAAATGCAATATTTTAAATACAAGAAACTAACATATTAACTTTTAGGATTTTTATGAAGTATGTATGATGCTATAAATGCAATTTAATTAATTTATGTTATCACAAGTTATAATATAAGGTGTAATTCCATGATTAAAATTTTCCACAATTAAACTTTTTATAAAAAAATTGTTAAACAGTGCTAATGAACAGAGGACAATTAAGCAAATTTTTAGCAATTGGATTTACTTAAAAATAATTTTTCTATCAAAAGTTATGACAAAAATACTCAAACTACTCATTTGAAAATTTGAAATTTTTAAAGTGACACAACATAAAAAAAATACTGCCAAAAGATTCTAATGGTTCTAAGGATTCCAAATATATAAAAATATTTAAATTTGGTTAAATAGAGAATAAGTAATGATAAAAACAATATGTAGGGGGTTTTCTGCAAAACTGCCATTTTAATTCTATTTAAGAAAAAGGCAGAAAATCCTCCGGGCCAGCTGGATCTGACGTGGCGTGACTGTGCGCTGACGAGGCGGCCACGTTAGCGTACCGATTCGAAATAAATAGAAAATAAATCTAGACGTCGGATCGAGATCTAATGGACCAGATCTAAAGGTCCAAACCAAAGCGGCGCGGCCGGCCGGAAATGTTTCAGGTGACCGAAACCGTGGCGGCACCATTGCCGGCGTCGCACGCGCTCACGTGTTACGAGGCTACGGGACGGAGGGGTTGTACCGTGGAGAAGAAGGCGGCGAGGCGGTGTCGTTGGCGTGGCGTTGGTCTGCGGAGATTCCCCGTTCACCAGCAATCTCTCGCTGTAGTAGTGGACGGCGACAGTAGCTTCGGGTGTAGACGAAATCAACGAACTGGAGCGAAATAAAATACAAGGACGTGTCAAATAGATGCGCAAGGAGAAGGTAAAAAGAAAGGAAGAGAACAGAGGTCTCGGGGTATCCTGGACTCGCCGGAATCGGAGGTCGTCGGCGGCGGCCGTGGCGGAGAACGAGGTGGCGTGCGAGCGGCTTGGGGGCTCCTGAGCTGTGGTGTTTGGGGCAAAAGGGTGCGGGAGGCGAGGTCTATTTGAGGAGAGAAATGAGGAAAGGAATCGCATCTTAAAACGCCGGATTGAATGAGGAGGAAATATCGGCCGGAGTTGCCGTTCGGGCGGCGCGCGATTTGGGGAAGACGACACCGCATCCGTGATGACAGGTGGGGCCCACCTTTCATAGAGAGGGAGGGAGGCGCGCGGAGGAGCTGGGCTGCTGCGCTGTGCGCGCGCGGTAGATAGGAGTTGGGCTTCGGCCCAGTTGGCTCGGGAGACTATTTTGTTTTTTGTTTAAATTCCCTTTTCTATTTCCTGTTTAAAACTTTTAAATCAGAAATGGATTTTTAAACTCAACCAAATCATTTCAGAAAAATTCTTAAAGATATATTTTCAAAAGCTTATAAAAACATAACCTTTTTGCATTATTCTTTCCCAAAAATAAAATTAATAATGTGGAATATTATTACAAGTACAAAACATAACTTTATGGAAATAAATCTTATTTAAACAAGTAATTGCATTTTAAGATAACCACTAGGTAATTCGAATGTCATGTTTAAATGAGGATGATGTATGAATGCAATGTTTTTAAATTTTCCAAACAAAATAATATATAGTTTTCAAAAAGTTTTTGATTTTTCTGAATTTTCAAAATTTGAAAAATCCTAGGATGTTTCACTTATGGAAAAGAAAGATGCTAAGCCTAGGTTTATTAGATGGGTGTTACTTTTACAAGAATTCGATTTGCATATTGTAGATAGGAAAGGTGTTGAAAATCCTGTTGCTGATAATTTGTCTAGATTGGAAAACATTGCTTATGATCCTATTCCTGTTAATGATAGTTTTCCAAATGAACAATTGGCTGCAATAAGGGTAAGTTCACGGGATAGTCCTGTGTATGCTGATTATGCTAACTTTATTGTTTCGAAGTATTTGCCTCCAACCTTTTCAGCTCAACAAAGAAGGAAATTCTTCTATGACTTGGGGCATTATTTTTGGGATGACCCACATTTATATAAAGAAGGAGTGGATGGTATTATGCGAAGATGTGTTCCAGAATATGAACAAAAGGAGATATTGAGGAAATTTCATAGTAGTGCTTATGGAGGCCATCACGCTGGAGATAGAACTGCACAAAAGGTTCTACAATCAGGTTTTAATTGGCCTACTCTATTTAAGGATGCAAGAAAGTTTATTTTGTCTTGTGATGAATGTCAAAGAGTTGGTAATATTTCTATACATAATGAAATGCCTATGAATTATTCTCTTGTTATTGAACCATTTGATTGTTGGGGATTTGACTTTACGGGTCCTTTTCCTCCTTCACAAGGTTATACTCATATACTTGTTGATGTTGATTATGTTACTAAATGGGTAGACGCTATACCTACAAAAAGTGCTGATGGTGAGACCTCATTAAAAATGCTTCAAGATTATTTTTCCTAGGTTTGGTGTACCTAGATATCTTATTACCGATGGAGGTTCTCATTTTATTCATGGTGGTTTTAGAAAAGTTCTTGCTAAATATGGTGTTAATCATAGAATTGCTTCAGATTATCATCCTCAAACTAGTGGGCAAGTAGAATTATCAAATAGAAAAAATTAAATCTATCTTGCAAAATACTGTTAATAGAACGAGAAAAAATTGGGCTAGTAAGTTAAATGATGCTTTATGGGCTTATAGAACTGCTTATAAAAATCCTATGGGTATGTCTCCTTATAAAATGGTTTATGGGAAAGCTTTTCACTTGCCTTTAGAATTAGAACACAAAGCTTATTGGGCAGTGAGAGAACTTAATAGAGATTTTAAACTTGCTGGTGAGAAAAGGTTGCTAGATTTGAGTTCTTTAGATGAATGGAGGAGTGAGGCTTATGAAAATGCTAAACTCTTTAAAGAGAAAGTTAAGAAATGGCATGATAGGAGAATTCGTAAGAGAGAGTTTCATGTTGGTAACAAAGTTCTATTGTATAGTTCTCGTCTTAGGTTCTTTGCAGGAAAATTACTCTCTCCAAATGGGAAGGACCTTATGTTATTATGGAGGTATATCGTTCAGGTGCAATAAAAATTTCTTCACTCAAAGATGATCCTACACAAGTGGTGAATGGACAAAGACTAAAAAATTATATTTCTGGAGATTCTTATAATGAAGATGTTGATATTATTCAAGTTATTACTCCGGAAGTTTTTATGAAAGAGAAAATTTATGAGTCTGCAGAACCTGAATTCGGAAAGGTAAAGTTTTGGTAAGAAAAAGTTTGCGTTTTAATTTTTGGAAGATATTTTATTTATTTTTGAAAATTATGGAAAATTACAAGACGAAAACGAGTACGAGACGGTGCCCGAGGCCACGTCACCACGTGGTGGCGTGGGCCCCATGCTGGCCGCGCCACCATATGGTCAGGGCGCATCGGGGTCCGTCTCCGCTCAGGTTTCCTTCCGTGGCTTTCCTTTTGTTGTGAAATTTTTTGCTATATAATCCCCCGGATACCCCGAGGTCCGTATATCGTATTTTCGAGGTGTTTTTGTTTCGAGCTGTTTCTGTCCAGATGTCGTCCCAGGGTTCCTGTTCCGAAGACTATGCGTTGCGTCGCCGTCGTGAAGTCCTCCAAGACCTTGATTAAGGATCTTTCGTTGGATGGGCGGAGAAGGAAAAAGCGAAGGCCAGGCGCAAGGACATGGACGAGAGCGTCATGGAGGAAGTGAGGGAGATGTCATCAGCCAAAAGAGACCGAGCAGGGCAAAGCGCCAGCAGGCCCACCTTTGTGGGATCGGTTAACACTCAACGTGCTTTTTCTCATAACATGATGGGAGCATGGAGAACAGGATGAAGGACGTGGAGCAGGAGGTCTTCATATACAAGAAGATGGCGGAACGTGAAGTGGATATCGTTCACCGGATAGTGGCTGAACTTATTGCCAAGCATGAGAAGGAAACCGCAAAGCTCTGGGAAGACATCTTCTCACTCCATGAGACAACCAACAAGCTTCAAGCGCAACTCTACGATGTTCAGAATCAAGACTGTGAGTATGAAACTAGGTTTAAATGCATAAGTGCTGCTGCCAGTTTCAAGATACTCGAGACCAAGTCGTCATTTGTTGATGGGGAGCCTCTACCTTGGAAGTTTGATGACGAAGATTCACCAGCACCGCCAAAGGAGTAATTCATCATTGGCTTGTTCTAAGCTTGGGGCAGTGCCGCGGTATCACACCATTATTGTAACGTCCCAAATTTCTGCAAATTTTGAAACGTTAAATTAATTAAATTAGTTTGTGAAATTCTGAAGGATTTGAATTTTTTTTTGGTCTTGTTTAAAACTTTTCTCATACCTTGATTCAAAACATTTAAGAGTGGATTAACATGACTATCCAAAATAGAAATCTTGGTTTGGAAAGTTTTAAACATATTCAAGTTGAGAATTTGATTGTAATTGCAATTTGTCCAAACATGTTTAATTAATTAAGAGAGGGAATAATATGACTTTCCCAAATATAATAAACGTGCTGGAAATATTCTATTTGGATGTTGTTTGAATTTTAATGCATCTTTGGATCTTTCATAAATTTAAATCCATTTCCAAAACGACGAACAAAAATAAAGAGAAGAGAATAACATGACATTCTCAGTATAATACTTTGGAAATGATTTAAATGTACCTTTTTGCATATTTGGATCTTCCAAAAAACTTACATGATTTATTATACCTTATAAAATTATTTAGTGTTTGATTTAGACCTATTTGCATGTTTTGTAAACAAAATTATTTTATAAAACGAAACTTGGATACAAATTATAATTTCTAAACCATCATAAGTATTTTGTTTCATGGTATTTTTCTGAAAGTTCGAATATATTTTGGCAATTATATATGCCATAAACTTTTCCATGTAAATAGATAAATAGAAAATCCATTTAGAAATTTCAGAAATTCGTTTGGGCCAATTTTTGCCCATCACTTCGTTCCTCATCCGAGTTGGGCCAGCCCACTCTTCTCCTTTTTTTTTCCCTCTCATCCCTCCTTGTATTTTCTTGTTGGGCTGCACTTGCCCATAGCCCATCTGGCCAGCCGGACCAAACGAGCGAGCGCTCGATCGTCTGCCTCTTCTTCCTTACGTACATGTACACAGAGAAACGCCATGGCTGCCACCTCTTCCTCTCCTCTTTCCACTTATTCTAGTGACTATTTCTCTTCGACTTCAACACGAAGTTTGGTGGAAATTCAATGGAGATTCCATTCAGGTAATTAAATTTCCACTTTCTTGACTTAATTTTCCAATCTCACTCGGTGACCCAAATGCCAACCGTCGGCATTTGTCTCCCGATCTCCCTGCTCACTGTATATAAAGAGAATCCGACCGTGTCACTCTATTCCATTCGTCCTCCTCCCTGATTCTCATTCACATAATTTCTCCAGAGGAGTCTTGTACACATCGTAATAGCCATGCCTATTCCAGCCCCAAAGTCAAGTTCGTCGCTAGATCCCATCGCCCTAGGTGATCATCTCGACGATTCCTCGGAGCAGAAGACTCACCTCGACGCCGCCTACCTCCAGGACATGAAGATTTGTCATCTTGTTGCTGTTGGTTGCGCCATGACCGGAGCCATGCCATCCACGTCGTCGAAGACCACCGCCGGAGCATGTCGAGTGCTTGTTGTCTTCAACAACCATGTCACGATGTCCGCCACGTCCTCGTGAACCACTACATCAACTACATCCACTATTTCACGGAAGCCGTGAACATCTACGTCATCGTCTTCAACTACGTCAATCCCCGTTGCTATCACCTTCTCCAATGCGTCGCGTTCCTCGTTTCATTGGTGAGCACTCTCACCATTGTTCTAAACTCGGCCATATGTTCTTTCCAATTTTCCAAGTTGTACGACTTAATTTGTACACATGTTCTTTCCGTATTTATAAAATGGTGTCCATCCATCTTGTTTTGATCATTCCATATCGTTCGGTTATAATTGATACACATATTCTCCTCTCAATAGCTATGTTGAAATTTCATCTAATGATTTAACTCTAGCGGTTTGTATATGTACTCATGTCATGTACGAGGCCTCGAACCATTACTTTCTAATCAAATAAACAATATTTTGCCACATCGTTTCTTTAGTTGTCAACTCTCGAATTCCATACATTTTGATCTATAAATCTCTTTGAGGTGATTCTTTATGCACCCTAAAGATAGTTGTTTATCTTTAATTATCTTTGCTTCTAGCCATTCAATATATATATCAAACTTCAAGTTCAAATCAATGTGGTTTCTATCATATCTTTCATATCATAATTGTCTTCCAATATATTCCTTGTACCAAATTCCTTAGGACCATATCTTCAATTATGATAGTTAGTAATATTTGTGTTATAGAGCATTTGAATTTCTATTTGGATTTTATTTGGTGTTTATTGTATTGCAATTATTTTCACTCTATACGGGCTTTTAGTCGGAGAGTGGTAATTGCGTCGGTGATACATTTCTTCTTCGTCATACGATAGCGCCGATATATTTACTCTTCGTCAAGAAGGAAGGCAAGTTGCACTTGATCATACTTTGTCCTACTATTTTGATATGCATGTTTTCAACTAAATTTTGTAGTATGCATGTGTAGGTAAATATTTGTTTTATCCTATAGAGAGCCTTAGGATCTTGCCATGTTCCTTGCAGCCCTTTTATTAAAATACGCTTATGTGAGTGCTTAGCCAATTGCTTGGTAGACGGGGGACATGGGTTTGAAAAGAAAGTAAAATCTTTATAAACTTGACATGCGCCCATTCTGGGGCAGTGTTATCAAAACTATTTTAAAAATAAAAATCTCAAAATGTTTTCATCTGGGCGGAGTGGTATGTCGGGAACATCTACAAGGGTCGCATCCCTAAAGGGGCTCTGATGTATGGCTGACAAGGGTCGCATCCCTAAGGGCTCTGCCGTATGACTCGGGTTTTGGTGGGGACCGCCGCCCAGGTTCAAAGTGATCCTCGAAGTTTTGGTTGAAGGATTGCTTCCAGTACAGCCACATGCTACTATGGGCTCTGGCTTAGTCGAGTACATAGAGGGAAACCCTTGCATTGGTACCGCCATTGTAGAGGGGTCTTCGGATCATAGTTGCGGGCGGACCCGATTATGTACAGGGGGCTTCTATGGAAAGACTTCGTTACGATCCATGACCGTTTAAGCCGCATGAAGGTCACGACAAAAAGGATGGATTGTGACATGTGGGGAACGTCTACGACCTCTGCAGAGTGTATAAACTAATCGATTAGCCGTGCTCACGATTATGAGCAATTTGAGCAAGCTGAAGATTGAAACCAAGAAGGATCTCCTCTGTTTTCAAAACCTTTTTAAAATTGTTTTAAGCATGCTAACTTTGTCCACTTAGTGGCCGTCTGGAGTTAGTATGGCTAGTATTTGGGACATGGTGGATTCCATGTGTAGGTTGGCAATGAACCCTGGTGGATTCCTTGTGTTTATCCAGCCGTATATTATTTTGATTTGAAATATAAAAGTAAAAGCAAAAGTGTTTTCCAAAACAAAACAAAATGTTTTGTGCAACAGAATTGGCTTTACGCAAAGGAAACCTCAGCCTTCCGTTGACATACCCTAAGCATGTAGTTCCATTATATATCCACCCCACTCTTGTGCTACCTATCATGTGCAGATGACGAGTGAGGACGACTAGGATCACGGGCCTATACTCAACAAGCCCTATGGCGTTGATGGAGCCCAAGATTACCGTTTATGTTTCCGCTGTAAAGTGAGCCAACCACTATGTTGTGCAACTTGTATTATGTAACTCTGGATTCATCGAGTAATAAAATGACATATGTTTTATCTTGATATTCATTTGTTACTGTGTGTGCTAGCTATGATCCAGGGATAGCACTGTAAGCACAGAGATTCGAATCCTACCGGGTTCAGGTCGTTACAATTATCTTTTACCTTTTTTATCTTTTCAGTAGAGTCATACCATGAGTAGGGAAGTTATCTTATAGGATAGTTTGGAATATGGAAGTATCTCTCTTTTAGTTGGTTATCTATGTATCCCTTGGTGTGGGTTGCCGATATGAAATATTAATGAGGAGTTTTCTCATTTACTTTCTGCACACCTTATTTTAGTTTGCAACTTCTATTATGTGATTGATCTTGTTATTAGTATTGGTACCACTTTGGGAGCACATAGTAAATCTTTTGGTTTTGGCAAACTTAGCATTGGTCAGTAGCTACAATACTTTGAGACTTAAGTGGAGGAAATTAGTACATGTATATATATTATTCATTGATCCTTCTCACTTGTAGCTCCTAAGCTTAGTATTCACAAATTAAAATTGTTTGAGCTTCCAAGGAAGATTGCATGATTGTTTTTACTGCATGTATATTTGTTTGTATCCATCAACTCTTATGCTTGCTACACAACCTTGCTAGCCAAAAACCTGTATTGAGAGGGAATGCTTCTCATACATCCACAACTTAAGCCAAAACTTTTGCCATCTGTGTCCTTCATAACCACCTATTATGTGGTATTTTGCGCCACTCCAAGTAAATACTTCATGTGCTATCTTTATTCAAAATTATTATCCCATATTTGTGTCACTGTTTATTAGGTCATGAGGAAGTATGTGGGTTACTCTATGTTTAACTTGTTAGATAGACTTTCATTTTTGGACTAGTGGCACATCCGCTTATCCATTAATATTGCAAAAAGAGCCGGTAAATGGGGTGCCCAGTCCCAATTAATTACAACTACAACTGTTTAATTCTCTTCACATGATTTACCATGATTTATCAAAAAGGAAGTTTCAAAGTGTTATGTTATTTAAAAAAATAGGCACTCCTCCATGGTTTGAGATTGATTGGAAGGCACCCGAGGATTCGGTTAGCCATGGATTGTGTAAGCATTGGTGGGGAGGAGTGCCAAACCAATTTATAAAATGTGCATGTGTAAACAAAAGAGAAGAAGGATGATAACGTCCTTCAATGGGAGCCGCTTTTGAAAGTCTAGATAACATGGTAAATATAGTTTTCATTCACTACCATTCGTTGACAACGACATACATAGCTAAAAACTTACTTTGTACTCTCTATATGATTTCAAAACTTAAAAGCTCTAGCACATGTTTGTATCTCTGCTTCCCTCTGCGAAGGGCCTATCTTTTACTTTTATGTTGAGTCAGTAAACCTATTTCCCTCTGTCTCAAGCAAGCATTTGAGTTGTTGTGATTCAACCATGTATACATTTGTATTGTTAATCATGTCTCTTATGTCTTCCTTGTTTAGCACAAAGTTGTTATCAAATAAATATGACTTTGGAAGTTAGTAATGATTGTAAGGAGGCTGTTTTGAAGAGTAAGTTCAATATGTTCATTGTTCTCTGACCAAGAACGAAGTTTGCCAACACCAACTTGATTATCTCTATGCACCTTATTGTGATTTCCCTTTACTTGTTACAAGTTGTGTTGTATGAATGGAGTTTTTGTCTAAGATGACTTGTGTATCAATAGATGTGATGCTTCTTGTCCGTATTTTATTTATTGACACTTCACTCCATAAACCTGTGGTCATGTTTACCGAGTTCAGCTTTCGCTTGGGGACAAGCGAGGTCTAAGCTTGGGGGGAGTTGATACGTCCATTTTGCATCACTATTTTATATCATAATTTACTGTTATTCATTGATATATTCATCTTTAGAGATGATACTTATGTTATTTCATCTATTTTGCATGTTTGATGATTATGGGAGAATTGATCACCGGAGTCTGAATTCTGCTGGAAAAAGCACCGTCAAGATACAATATTTGCGAAGATCAGAAATCCGAAGTAAAAAACTGGAAGTCCCTATTTTGTCAGATGCCGGAGGGGGCCAAAAGGGGAGGCCAAGGTGGGCCACAGGGGGCCCCACCATGCCATGGCGCGGCTCCCCCTCCTGCCGCGCCAGCACGTGGTTTGGACACCCTGGCCCACCTCTAGCCGAGCCCCTTCGCATACTTCATCCCCCCGAAACCCTAAGACACGATAGACCGTCGAGAAAATATTACGCCGCCTCCACGGGGCGGAAAACACCAAAGAGAGAAAAGCTCTCCGGCAGGGAGAATTCTGCCGGGGAAATTCCCTCACGGAGGGGGAAATCGTCGCCATCGTCACCGTCATGGAGCTGCACTTCATCAGGATCATCATCACCATCATCTCCACCGCCGACACCGTCACCTCCATCGTCCCACTCCGTTCCCGCTGTAACATCTAGGACTGAATCTTGTCTATTTGATAGAGGAAACTCTCCCGGTGTTGATTACTATTGTTATTGATGCTATTGAGTGAAACCGTTGAATTAAGGTTTATGTTCAGATTGTTATCCATCATTATATCACCTCTGATCATGTTCCAAATGATATGTTGTGAGTAGTTCGTTTAGTTCTTGAGGACATGGGAGAAGTCTAGATGTTAGTAGTGAACTATGTTGAGTAATATTCAATGGTTTGATATTTAAGTTGTGGTGCTATTCTTCTAGTGGTGTCATGTGAACGTCGACTACATGACACTTCACCTTTATGGGCTTAGGGGAATGCATTTTGTATTCGAATATTAATTGTGGGGTTGCCGGAGTGACAGAAATCTAAACCCCCGTTGGTATCTCGATGCATGAGGGACGGTAGGATCTCAGAGTTTAAGGCTGTGGTTAGATTTATCTTAATTACTTTCTAATATTTGTGGATGCTTGCTGGGGTTATAATCACAAGTATGTATTAGTCCTAGGAAGGGCGGTGCATTAGCATAAGTTCTCCCACACAAAACTTATCGAAACACTAAAGATTAATCATCTATATGAAGCGAAAGCACTACACAAAATTCCCGTGTGTCCTCAGGAACGTTTGGTCATTATAAGTAAACAAACCGGCTGGTCCTTTGCTCTAGAAAGGATTGGCCCACTCGCTGCAATTATTATTATTGCACTTTATTTACTCGCACTTTATTTATCTGCTATATCAAAAACTCCTAAAAACTTGTCTGCTAGTGTTTACAGTGAAATCCTAATCAAAACCGCTTGTCAGCACCTTCTGCTACTCGTTGGGTTCGACACTCTTATTTATCGAAAGTACTACGATACACCCCATATACTTGTGGGTCATCAGAGCCCATAAAGGTGAAGTGTTGTGCAGTCGACGTTCGCACAACACCATCATAGAATCACATAATAAGATAAACTCTAGACAAAATACCAACACATGTCATATATAAATCATTGACAATTCATCCTATGCCCTCAGGAACATACGGGAACTACTCACAACGTGCGAACATGATCATATTCAGTGGCATAAGTGGTACAACACAATATGAAAATATAACTTCACCTCCAAATAATGACAAGTACTCAATCACAAACATGAATAGGAGCACAAAACAAGTATCTAGGGTATAGCAACTCTCAAACTACGAGGGGAACGGAGTGGATCACGGAGATGATGATGGAGATGGTGCTGGTCTTGGTGATGGTGATGATGGAGAGGCCTCCTCCCACGCCAAGGAGGAGAGGTGATGACGGTGACGATGATTTCCCCTTTCTCCGGAGCAGCAGGATCTGACCCCCCTCGGAGGGAATCAGGAGTTTCGCCACCGCCGCGGCCTTGGATGGTCTGGGAAAAATTAGGGCGTAGGTTTTCCGAGAAGACGCACGTCGTGATAAAAAGCCCCAAGCGAGGAAGTGCCCGAGGCTCCATTTGGTGGGCCCCACGCGGCCAAATCATCTAGCCGTGTGGCCCCCCCCCCTCTTTTGGGGCTCGTGGCTCTTCCCTCTTCGATCTTCTTCCCTCGGTGTTCTCCCGATGAAAAACCAACTGTGCAATTTTCCTTTTTCCATTTGGGTTCCTGTAGCTCATGAAACAATAAAAACAAGAAAAAGGGGGTTTTCTGCCTCCCAGATATTAAATACCAAAAATAGGGACTTCGTATGAAAGTCCCCAAAATCATCTAAAACATGTAAAAACATTGATATAATGATACCAATAACATTCTAATATGATGATATGAGTTATATAAATGATGATATAAAATGCATGTATCACATCTCCATCTCCATCTCCATGATCCACTCTGTCCCCATCGTAGTTTGAGAGTTACGAACCCTAGATACTTGTTTTTTCCTCTTATTCATGTTTGTGATTGAGTACTTGTCATTATTAGTAGGGGAAGTTATATTTTCAAATTGTGTTGTATCACTTATGCCACAGAATATGATCATGTTTGCACGTTGTGAGTAGTTCCCATATGTTCCTGAGGGTATCTAACATGTGTTGGTATTCTTTGATGGTGATGTGCGAACGTCGATTGCACATCACTTCACCTATATGGGTTCATAGGGTAACACGGTAGTGTAATGGAGTGGGTAGGTCTTCGGAGGACAAGTAAACCTTAGTCCAATTTATAGAGTTGCATTAGGGAGGATTAATAGCGGGGACCCTAGAGTTTATGTCTTAATAATTCTTGTGTTGCTCATTAACTTGGCCATGAGATCCATCATAAGGGGTTTAGTTTATTTATTTAAATGCACCTAAATATTGCTCCGTCCAAAGAAGATTAAAACTTGACAAGATATTCAACATGTTATTTTAGAAATCTTAATGCCTAGTAAAATCCATGCTGCCCTCGGGAACGTTTTCCACATATAATACACACATCACTTGAGCTTGTCCTCTTGCCACATAGAGGATTGGGCTTTCTCTCATTGAGAGCTTTCACTTGCTACTATTTATTTTCATCATTTTTACTCTCTTGCAATTATATATACACTCAACAAACCCAAAAACACTTGCAAGTTTGATTGTTTTATTTATCACTCGTTCTAACAAATACCTTCAGCTCCTCGTGGGTTCGACAACCTTTTCTAATTGAAAGGTACAACAATTGATCTCCTGCACTTGGGATCCATCACCCAGACCCGGAGCTCGTTCCCCACCACCTCACCGGCCGGCCACTGCGGCTCGAGCACGGTGGGAGGGGGGATGAAAGTTCAGCCGTTGAACTGCATGTTGGCGGGGACGGTGGCTTGAGTGGTGGCGACGGTGAGAGGTGATGTAACACCCCAATTTTCTTGGACCTAGAATTGTGGTCTTAGGCTAGATTTTTCTGGGTTAGCAAAAACTTTTTGTGTGTTATAGTTTTTCTTGCATGATTTGTTTTGGTACTCTTATTTCCTTTGCTTGAATTCTCTAGATTGTTTAATGTTTGTTAATATCACCTTGACAGCTTTTGCTAATTCAACAAGTGACTTTTGGGATCTTCATGCCTGTTAAAACTTAGCAAATCTAGGACATCATGTTAAGCAATCCTTGAGTTAATTTTGACATGCAATTGAACCAACTTGCTCTATGACTTGTATATTTTCAAACCATGCATTAGAAAATTATGGGAGACCTTGGTAAATTATAAAACCAACTAGGTTTTGTTGGCATTAAAAATCAGTGACCATTTGGTCTATTTTCATTTTATTTTCAAACTTAAATTCGTTTTTGTGATCTTTTTTATTTGGATTGTTTGAACTTTTGAACCAGTAGCCTAATCAATCCTTTTAACTCATTTCGGGCACTTTGCCTTGGGTAATTAGAGGGCTAATTTGTCCTTTAGTGTTTTGAGTGAATTTAAATAGAAATAAAAGAAAACCTAGTCTACCTGAGCCCAGCACACCCTCTCCTCTCTCCCCAACGACCCTCTACAGGTGACAATGAGAGAGACCAGCACCCCCTCCCCCTGGACCCACTCGCCAGCCCCTCACTTCCCTTTATTCTCCACTCACCGTGGCCCTTTTCCAAAACCGGCCAATGGAGGCTCACTCCCTCCCTCTCTACTGGCCAGGCCACACCATCCCGACCAACACCCCTCTGTCCCCCTCTCCATTGCCCTCCCCAGCCAATGCCATGCCCCTCGCCCACTCCCCCAGCCGCCCATGCCCGTGGCGAACCCTAGATCGGGAAAACGGTCTAAAACCCGACCCCGTGCCCCTCAGCCCTCCATTCCTCTCTCAGACCACGCACACCCACCACCTCTCTCCACTCCGGAAGCCTCCCCTGACCTCTTGCTCTCTGCAGCCCGGGAACCCACGAAAACCTCTCCGGTAGCCGTCAGCAAGAAACAGCCATAGCCGTCGTTCCTCTCCACCTCTCTCCGCCATTTTTGGCTCCCCGAGCGCGTCTCGACGAGACCTAACCCGTGCCCCTCTCCTTTTTCCTAGAGACCACCCGTAGGCGTCGCGATCGTCCACAACCCGAGGAACACGAAGCCGCCGCTGCCATGGATCCCGCCGCTGCATGCGGGAGCTGACGACATCGCCGAGCTCGCCATCGTCCCCTTCCTCAACCCCGACCTCTCCCACAGCCGCGCGCAGCCCCTAGGTGAGCTAACCCGCGACCCCCGCTTCTCTCCCTCTCTGGTTCGCCCGCGCGCTCGTCGCGTTGGAGACGACGACGGAGGGCCGTTGATCTCTAGATCTACGGCCGTGTTTGAATCCCGGCAGTTCTAATCTCGCCCGTCCGATTTCGGATCCATGGCTCTGCGCCGCTTCGCACGTTCCATGCTTATATTATACCAATTGCTCTATGTTTTATCTACACTTTATATCATTTTTATGCATTTTCTGGGACTAACCTATTAACAAGATGCCACAGTGCCAGCTCCTGTTTTCTGATATTTTTGTATCCAGAAAAGTTGTTCTCGAAAATATTCTCGGAATTGGACGAAACAAAAGCCAAAGTCCCTATTTTTCCTGTCACGTACACTTGAGTCCGAAGGAGTCACGAAGGAGGCGGCCACACCACATGGTGGCGCGCCCCCTGGCCGCGCCACGGCATGGTGTGGGCCCCTCGGGCGCCCACCGACGTTGCCCTTTCGCCTATAAATTACATTCCTCGGGAAAACCCGAAGCACCCGATCAAAAATCCACGAAACATCCCGTAGCCGCCGCCGTCGTCAACCCTAGTTCGGGAGGGTTCTGAAGCTTTTCCCGGCACCCTGCCGGAGAGGGGAATCATCACCGGAGGGCCCTACATCCTAGGACTATGGGTCAATAGCAGTAGCTGGATGGTTGTCTTCTCCTCTTGTGCCATCATGTTTGGATCTTTTGAGCTGCCTATCATGATCAAGACCATATTATTGTAATGCTACATGTTGTGTTTGCTGGGATCAGATGAATATTGAGTACTTTGTCAAGTTGTTTATTGAATCATCATATATATGTTATTTATCATCTTGCATGCTCTCCATTACTAGTAGATGCTCTGGCCAAGTTGATGCTTGTAACTCAAAGAGGGAGTATTTCTGCTAGATAGTGGGTTCAGTCTCCATTTAATCTGGGGGAGTGACAACAACCTCTAAGGTTGTGGATGTGATGTTGCCACTAGGGGTAAAACAACGATGCTTTGTCTAAGGATAATTGTATTTCTTACATTATACACTTTACTTAATGCAATAATCTGTTGCTTGCAACTCAATACTGAAAGGGGTGCGGACGCTAACCTGAAGGTGGATTATTATTCATAGATGCGGTTGGAACGGTCTATGAATCATGTTGTAATGCCCAAATAAATCTCATAGTAGACATCATGACTTGTACATGCATTGTTATGCACTTCTTTATTTTGTCAATTGCCCAGCTGTAATTTGTTCACCCAGCATGTTAGTTATCTTTTACGGAGAGACACCACTACTGAACTGTGGACCCCGGTCCATTCTTTTACATTGATAATACAACCTACTGCAAACATTGTTTCCTTTCATTCTCTGCAAACAAACATCATTTTCCACACTATACATCTAATCCTTTGTTTTCAGCAAGCCGGTGAGATTGACAACCTCACCGTTAAGTTGGGGCAAAGTATTTTGGTTGTGTTGTGTGCAGGTTCCAAATCAACCGTGAGGACCACCCCTTCGACGCAAGCACTCTTTCTGGCACCATTGCCAGGAAGAAAAAGCACCTCTGCTCAGCAAGACTTTTTCTGGCGCCATTGAGACACCTTCAGAAGTGTCTTCATCTCCTACTGGTTGGATAATCTCGGTTTCATACTGAGGGAAAACTTGCTGCTACACTCATCATACCTTCCTCTTGGGGGTCTCCCAACGAACGTGTGTCTTGCACGTATCAAGCACTTTTTCTAGCGCCGTTGTCGGGGAGGTCAAGCCTTCTGCAAGGGGAGTCTCTCACTTCCAATCTCTTTAGTTTGTTATTGTCTTGCTTAGTTTATTTTTATTTTTGTCTTGTTTGCTTCTTTTTATCAAAAACACAAAAACATTAGTTACTTGCATTTATCTTTTTATTTCGGTTTTATATTATTTTTGTTAAAATGAGTACTCATGAGAACACTAAGTTGTGTGACTTTACTAGCATGAATAATAATGATTTCATATGCACTCATATTGCTTCACCTGCTACTAATGCAGACTTTCATGAAATTAAACCCGCCCTGTTAAATCTTGTTATGAAAGAGCAATTTTCTGGTGTTAGTACTGATGATGTTGTTGCCCACCTTAACAATTTTGTTGAACCTTGTGAGATGCAAAAGTATAAGGATATAGATGGAGATATTATTACACTGAAATTATTTCCTTTCTCTTTGAGAGGAAGAGCTAAAGAATGGTTATTATCTTTGCCTAGAAATAGTATTGATTCATGGACTAATTGAAAGGATGCTTTGATTGGAAAATATTATCCTCCTGCTAAGATTATATCTTTAAGAAGTAGCATTATGAACTTCAAACAATTTGATAATGAACATGTTGCCAAAACATGGGAGAGAATGAAATCAATGGTAAAGAATTGTCCTACCCATGGACTGACTGCTTGGATGATCATCCAAACCTTTTATGTAGGACTGAACTTTTCTTCAAGGAACCATCTTGATTCAGCTGCAGGAGGTACATTTATGTCCATCACTTTGGGTGCTGCAACAAAGCTTCTTGATGATATGCTGATTAATTATTCTGAATGACACACCTAGAGGACTCCCCAAGGTAAGAAGGTAAATTTTGCTGAAGAAACCTCTTCCTTGAGTGATAAGATTGATGTCATTATGTCTATGCTTGTGAATGGTAAATCTCATGCTGATCCAAATAATGTTCCCTTACCTTCATTGGTTGCCCAAGAAGAGCATGTTGATGTAAACTTTATTAAAAATATTAATTTCAACAACAATGCCTATAGGAATAATTTTGGTAGTAACAATTATAAGCCTTATCCTTCTAATAGTGGCAATGGTTATGTTAATTCCTATGGTAATTCCTACAGCAATAATAGAAGTGCACTCTCTGATCTTGAAACCATGCTTAAGGATTTTATCAGTACACAAACTGCTTTTAATAAATCTGTTGGGGAAAAGCTTGGTAAAATTGATGTTCTTACTTCTAAAGTTGATAGCCTTGCTCTTGATGTTGATCTTTTGAAAATAAAAGTTATGCCTAATGATGTTAAAGAGAACAAGACTTTTGCTACTGCCAATGCTATCCAAGTTAAAATTTATAACAATATTAGGATGTTGGTTGAATTGCCTGCTAGGTGGGAAAGAGAAGATAAAATTGCTAGAGAGAATAGTATAGCTAGAGTTTGTACTATTACCACCACTAATAATGCTAAAGTTTCACATGCTAGTAAACCTCCTACTATCAATGGTAACATAATTGGTGTTGGTAATGTTTCTACTACTTCTATAGAACATTTGAAATTGCCTAAAACCACTGAAACTATTCCTGATAAAAGTGCTGATTTTTTTTGAAATATGGGAGACAATGGTACCACTACCTTTGATCATAATGATTTAGATTTTGATGATTGTAATATTCCTGAAATGATTATGTTCTTGAAAAATCTAGCTAGAAGTCCTACTGCTAGTGCTATAAATATGGCTTTTACAAAACATATTACAAATGCTCTCATTCAAGTTAGGGAAGAGAAATTGAAACATGAAGCTTCTATCCCTAGGAAGTTAGAAGATGGTTGGGAGCCCATCATTAAGATGAAAGTGAATGATTTTGATTGTAATGCTTTATGTGATCTTGGTGCTAGCATCTCTGTTATGCCTAAGAAACTCTATGATATACTTGATTTGTCACATTTGGAACACTGTTATTTGGATGTTTTTCTTGCTAATAATGCTATGAAGTAACCTTTGGGGAGAATTGATGATGTTCACATTATGGTTAATAATAACCTTGTCCCTGTTGATTTTATTGTTTTGGACATTGAATGCAATGCATCTTGTCCTATTGTTTTGGGAAGACCTTTTCTTAGAACTGTTGGTGCCATTATTGATTTGAAGAAAGGAAACATTAGGTACCAATTCCCACTTAAGAAAAGGTATGGAACATTTTCCTAGAAAGAGAATGAAGATACCTTTCCATTCTATTATTCGAACAAATTATTCTGTTGATGCTTGCTTCTGCGCCTAGCTGAAAGGCGTTAAAGAAAAGCGCTTATGAGAGACAACCCAATGCTTTATTTCTTTAATTTTTCTTTGCTTTTTGAGTCAAGGAGCTTGCTTACTTCTGTAACAAGTCCTTTGTATCTTTATTTAATTGCATTGTTGTGCCAAGTAAAGTCTCTAGTAGAAAGTTGATGCTAGATTTGGATTTCTGCAAAGGAACAGATTTTTGTTGTCCACCATTTAATTCATAATAAATTCCATAAAAATCGAAACGTCCTGAAATTTTTTGTGTATGATCCTCAGATATGTACGCAACTTTCATTAGTTTTTTCTGATGTGAGCAACTTAAGTGCCTTGAGAAAATTCGTATTTACGGACTGTTCTGTTTTGACAGATTCTTCCTTTTATTTTGCATTCTCTCCTTTACTATGTTTGAGTGGATTTATTTGCTCCACTAAACAACAGTGGCTGTAGCTAATGTCCAGAAGTATTGGTGATGACTGTGTCCTTGCGGAAGATGTGAATTTTTGATTATGCACTAACCCTCTAATAAGAATTACTCTGAGTTTGGTGTGAAGAAAGTTTTCAAGGATCAAGAGAGGAGAATGATATCATATGATCAAGAAGAGTGAAAAGCCTAAGCTTGGGGATGCCCCGTGGGTCACCCAAGCATATTTCAAGAAGACTCAAGCGTCTAAGCTTGGGGATGCCCAAGGAACCCTCTTCTTCATCAACAACTTATCAGGTCATCTCTAGTGAAACTATATTTTAATTCTCTCACATCTCATGTGCTTTACTTGGAGCGTCTGTGTGCTTTTATTTTTGTTTTGTTATTTTCATTTTCTGAAATAATTGGATCCTAGCATTCTTGTTTGGCTAGAGAGACACGCTCCGCTTTTTCTTAGGAATACTCGTATTCTTCACTTATATTTGTTGAGTATTATTATATAGCCACTTCAATGCTTTTAGGTCCTGTTTTTCATGCATCTCTTATTCAGAGCTGTTAGTTCTTGTAGAGTAGTACTCTCTTGTTTCGTTGTTAAATTATTTGGAGAGTTTGTGTTCAAAAAAAGTTGATTGGTGTTTGGTTGGAAACAAAAAATGCTACATGTGGTAGATGGTATATTGAAAAGACATACTTATTCTTGTAGATCATTGTCTTGGATAATTTGGTGCTTGGCAATTGTTTTGAGCTCTCAAGTAGATCATGTTTAAGCTCTTGCATCATGTAGTTAAAGCCTATTAGTGAAGAACTACCGTAGAGCTTGTTGAAATTTGATTTGCATGTTTGGTATTTCCAAGGTCTAGATATTTTCTGGTAAAAGTGTTTGAGTAACAAGGAAGACAGTGTAGAGTCATATAATTTATGCAATATGTTTTCATGTAAGTCTTGTTGTACCAGTTGATATCCAGTGTTTGCTTCAAACAATCTTGCTAGCCTAAAACCCTGTACTTAGAGGGAATGCTTCTCGTGCATCCAAATTGTCGCAGCAGTGGAACATGGGGTTCCCCTAATGCTGCCCAAGTGGGTCCATCGCCTGTGGGCCCACCACGAAGACGAACAAAGCCAAGACTCGACGCAAGGCCTGGCGGGCGCACCCACGCCAAGCAAGACCTCCCTGGTATGCAGGGCCCCCGGGCCTCCTGTACCCCGGAAGGAACCGAAGACCCCGAGAGCGCGAGTCCCCGGCGGGGCCTGGCTCCCTCTCGGCTACAAGACTGTACAAGGAGAAGATAAGGCTTCTACCACCTACCAGAGGATGGTGGAAGCCTCCAGAGGACTTGGGAAGCAAGGCGTGGACAGGGGACACCACCTACCCACTGTGAGACCCTGTCTGCCTGTTTCCCCAAAGGCGCCAGAGATCCCACCAACCCGGTGACCGATACTTGGAGGAGAAGAGGCCACGTCACCATCTCCACCATGGAGAGGGGTTGCTTCCCGTCAAGAACCCCTCACGCTCCTCGCATGACCTTTGTGGTATCCCCTTTCCCTATAAACGGAGGACCAAGGGCATGGAGGAGAAAGGATCGACTCAAGGCCAAGATAGCTTAGGAGGCAAGCAAGCACAAGAGATAGGCTAGCTCGCCGGCGATCCAAGGTAGAAGAAAACCACCAAGCTAGGCTAGGAGGAAGGGAAGGAAGGTGATCTCCTCCGGGCAAGGATCTGTCCTCCCCCTTCCTCTATCCGGAGTACCCTGTCGGGTACCTCGCCGGGAACACCATTGTAGCCACACTGTTGGGGGGATCATAACTCGGTAGGCCCATTGACATAGAAGACAAGCCGGCTTGACAGAAGGTCTGGGCCGGATCAAGCATAAAGGAGATGGGCCGGGTTTCACGTAAGCCGGCGTGCGACGTGTGACTTGGCAAGCAAGCAAGGAAGGATCCCGAAGACTCGGAGTCCAAGTACAAGACGGAGTCCTCATAAGGAAGGCGAAGACTTAGAGGACTTAGAGTAGAACTCGACAACGGGAGTAACCCGGAGTCCCGCTTGTACTTCCAGAAGACCCGGCCGCCTATATAAGGGGGTGTCCTGGTTCCTAGAGAGATAAGTCCAAAGCCCAAAGTCATAGGCAATGCCTAGATCAACAGATTGTAACCTCGAGACCCAGAAGTAGATGCGTCGAGTTCTCGAGATCCCCATTATCAATAAAGCAAAGCAGGGGTAGGTCTTTACCTCAAGAAGCGTGGCCGAACCTAGGTAAACCCTTGTTTCCCAACGTCTCGCTAGACAAGCTACCAATGTCAGAAGTCGCCATGTCCCAATACTCAAGTTTCCACCTGGAAACATCTGTCGTGACAATCCCATGATAGTTGGCGCCCACCGTGGGGCCTGCAGCCAAGAACATCACCATCACCGGAGAAGCGTGGCGTGGTATGAAAAACGTAGCTATCGGCCAGATCCACATGCTCCCAGGAGGGGAGCGGATCGTGGACGACTTTGGCTGGAGAGAAAAAGCAGATCAACTGGAAACCGGATCTATGATCATCTTTGGACAGATCGATGTTTTCGTCGGCGTGATCCGGTACACCAG
The DNA here is from genome assembly GCA_026929855.1 of Poa annua. NCBI lineage: Eukaryota > Viridiplantae > Streptophyta > Magnoliopsida > Poales > Poaceae > Poa > Poa annua. The sequence goes on from CM049434.1 coordinate 64,638,671, forward strand.
AGCCGGCAGAGATCAGTACGAGCCGGAGTATGAGTCGCAGTCCAGGTCAACTACCATGGCCCAGACAGATGGGAAGAGTCTGTAGGATCACCAGAGTGCGAGATCATGACCGAAGAGGAAGAGGCGGTGATCCAAGCTATGCAGGATTCTCTTGTCACACCTACGAACATATCAGATCTGGACACAGATACAGAGTCAATCTTACCGATGTTTGAAGATCGTTGGGGATACGGACTTGTGGAAGAAGATCACCCGGTGCCCCCAGGACCCGTGCGTCACATGACGGTCCATGTCGTGACCACGGCTCAGCCGGCTGATGGAGTGACAGCCTCCGTTAGCGGCGAGACAAGCGCAGAGATAACCGCCAGACAGAATAGAGAGGCTTGGGACCGTGGCCAGCTTGGCATGCCACCGGCAGCGTACGCGCCACCCAACCCCAATACCGAAGCAGTTTTATCGACTTTCAGCGCGGCAGTCCAGACGTATGCCCCGACATCAGTAACGACTTTCACCAACCCGATCCCGGTAAATACCCCTGTTCCACCACCGAACCCGCAAAATCAAATTCCATTACAGACTGTAGGAAACCAGGTGCTCGCCGGCTCATCAGCAGACACGGCCCGGTATCTGGGAGAGATAACAAACCCCAGCTTAGCGATGCAAAGAGAGATAGAAGATCTAAGGCAAGTTGTTGCAAGAGCAAACCAAGAGCGCGCTGAGGATACCCGGCGCATAGCAGATAGGGAGCGGCTTTTGGCTCAGCAAGAACAGAGGTTACAGGAGGAGAGGAACGCTTTACAGAGAAGGAGAGACGAAATCACTGCAGTACAGAACAGAAGGCGCGGAAGCCGGCTTCACCTGCCAACCGGAGCAAACGCCATAGTACCTCAAGTCCTTGAATACCAGACAACACCCAACAACGTACCCGCACCCGTGGCAGCAGCTAACACCGTAATGGGAGCGGGCGCGCCACAGGTCGGTTTACAAGGAGCGCAAGCTGGAGGAAACGAAGGAAACCCGGCTGGAGGAGCCAGAGCCGGGGCAGCGGTTGCGGAACAACTACCACCACCACCCCCTAGGATTAACACTCCCCCGGGTCATTACAATAATCCCGTTGACAATGTTTTTACAGCCGCGCATGCCCTAGAGCAGATCTCGTTCGACAATTCACCAGCCGGCATAGAGGCGCGGAGAGCCGTCGAGTTGTTATGAACCGCCGTGGTCCAGCAGCACAATAATCCACGCGGCTCGCAAGCCTTCAACTCAGAACCATAGAGGAGCCGTACCAGAAGCCGGAACGGAGAGCCGGCGGTAGCAAGATCAGTCCAGAACCGGCTTGGACCGGTAAACCAGCAAGTTCAGCAACACAATCAACAGTTGGTGCAGCAAGAACAGCTGGTAGCCGCGCCTCAGAGGATGGCCGCACCTGCTATGTCTGCAGCACAATCAATAGTAAATAGCTCACGAGCGAGACGCGCGGCTGCGGCTGCAGCGCTTCCAGAAGCCGGAGTTGTAGCGGTGGTCCCTACCAGACCCGCCGTATCTTCGCCTGCGCCAGGTCACGGAGGTGGCACGTCTTCAAACTTCATAGGACCAAAGCGTTTATCAGATTCCATAAGGGCAGAGCCGTTTCCCGAGAAGTTCAGAGAGCCAAGCAAGATCGTCAATTACGAGCCAAACATGAATCGTGAAACATGGTTGAGCAGTTACAGCATGGCTATGGATATAAAGAATACAACATCAAACTTGTGTGCCCGTTACATGTATCTCATGATGGCAGAAGGCGCACCCAAGATTTGGTTATATAGACTTCCACCGCGTTCCATCAATTCTTGGGAGGAGTTAAAGGCGGCATTCATCAAGAACTTCACCGGCACATGCAAGAAACAATACACAGAGGCAGATTTGGATCGGTGTGTCATGAGAAAAACCGAGTCAGCCAGTCAATGGATGTCCCGGGTCACGGAAATTTTGCACTCATCAGTCAACATCTCGCCACGTACAGTCATGTTATATATGGAGAAGAACTGGTTCTACGATTCACTGACACAGAAGCTTGGTCGCATGAGGGAAGACCCGGCCTGTAAAGAGATTACGATAGGTGAAATCGTGACTGCAAACAAATATGCATCCACAGACAAGAGGACGGGTGAGACAGAAGAACAACAGGAAAAAAAACCGAGTCAGTGGAGGCCGTAACCCGAATCAAAATCAGAACAATGGTAACCAGAATGGCAATAACAAGCATCCATATGAGGGAGGAAATTCAGAGTTTGTCGGAACAACTCAGACAACGGGTTACAGAGGGCCAAGACCCGGCGGAAATTTCAGAGGAGGTCCTGCGAGAGGGCCAAATATTAGCGAGATTTACAACATGTCGTGTCCGCGCCATAGCCGGAACGGAAAACCATCAAATCACTCCTTGTCTCAGTGCACTAATATGAGGGCATGGATGAAGCACGAACAAGCCATGGAGAGGAATCAGGGAAATTTTGGAAACAATGGTAACTTCGGAAACAATGGGAACAATGGTAACCCGGCAGGACCTGGTCAGGGAGTCCGGCCAAACGGAGGACAGAACAACAATCCCGGGTCTGGCCAGCAGCAGCAGAACCAGGTCATGACCGGGTATCAGCAGAACCCAAAGGAGCTCCACAGTCAGGGCCAGTATCATGTCTTCACCACCAACACATACAAAAGGGAAAAGAAGTTACAGGCAAGAGCGAGCCGTCAATTCTGTAGCAACAGCCGTTCCAAGGTTCCTGAGGTGGTCCGAGCAAGTAGTGGAGCCGGGAAGATCATCCGCCAGCAGTGGAGCAGCAAGGACTCCTGGCTCTTGTCGTCGCACCACAGGTAGATGGATTTTCTTGAAACAAGGTCTTGATGGACGGAGGAAGCAGCATCAACATCTTATATCTTGACACGTTCAAGAGGATGGGACTATCCGAGTCACGTCTGACACCAACCTCAACAATCTTTCATGGCATAGTTCCAGGGAAGTCGGCACATCCGATAGGACAAATCAATTTGGAGGTGGCATTTGGTGTCAGCAAGGAGCAATTCAGATCAGAGTTCCTGAAGTTCGAAGTTGTTGATTTAAAGAGCCCATATCACGCTCTGTTCGGGAGACCGGCTTACGCCAAGTTCATGGCAAGGCCGTGTTACGTGTATCTCAAGTTGAAGATACCGGGTCCTCAAGGAATAATTAGGATCGAAGGAAGCAAGGATATGGCCATATAGTGCGGCAATGGAGACGCCATTATGACAGAACAGGCTTGCTCAGAAGAAGAGCTCAGGTACTGTTGGGGGGATCATAACCCAGTAGGCCCACCGACCTAGAAGACAAGCCGGCCTGGAAGAAGCCTGGGCCGGATTAGGCATAAAGAGATGGGCCGGGTCCCACGTAAGCCAGTGTGCGACGTGTGCCTTGGCCCAAAGGCTAAGAAGGATCCAGAAGACTGGAGACCAAGTACAAGACGGAGTCTAGATAAGGAAGGCGAAGACTTAGTGGACTTAGAGTAGAGTCCAGTTACAATTGTAACCCGGATCCCCGCTTGTACCTCCAGCAAGACTCCCCACCTATATAAGGGGGTCTCCTGGTTCCTAGAGAGATAAGTCGAAAGCCCCAGCAATACCTAGTTCCAGAGATTGTAATCGAGACCCGGAAGCTAAGGCGCCGAGTCCTCGAAACCCCATATCAATAAAGCAAAGCAGGACTAGGTCTTTACCTCAAGAAGAGGGGCCGAACCTGGGTAAACCCTTGTTTCCCCACGCCACCCTAGACAAGCTCCCGATGTCGGAAGTCGCTATGTCCCAACACTCAAGTTTCCACCCGGAAACATCTGTCGTGACAATGTCACGACAGTTGGTGTAACATCCCAAAATTATATTATGAATTATTATATCAAAAATGTGGGCCAACAAAAACTTTTTATGAATTAAAATGTGTTGCTTTCATATTGCTGCTTGTGATAATTATTTCTTGTGAATGTATTGGTTGTTAGCTCTAATTAAAAAACTTGAAGAAAAGAAAATAAACAAAACAAAAGATAAAACAATAAAAACAATGTGACAAGTGTCACACTATTTCTCAAAGTGAGAAATTCATTTTCTTTCAAACCAAATTCAGTGGAGTGATAATATGAACACTCCCATTTTATTTCCACAACTTTTCCCTCTCCAAATATTAATTTCAAAAACCTAAATTTAGATTCTATTTCTTTCTTTATCCTATTCAAACCACAAAATGAGCTATGTTGCACTTGTCCCATAAATAGCCAAACAGCACCACAAACCTTGATGAACATATGTGAAGCAAGTCATGAAAGAAAAATTCAAAAATTGGAATTTATTTTTGGTTCACACATTTCGTCGAACACCTGGTGGCAGGGTTGAGTTCATCCCCAAATCCGAGATCAATCGATCGATTTCGGTCGAATTGGTGCAAGCCAGTGCCTCCACTCGATCTCCCTCGCTCCACTCACCTCACCGCGCTCACGGGAACGGAGGAATTGGGCCGGGGACGAGGAGGAACGCCAGGGGACAAGCAGCCCGCATGCACGTCGCCATGGTCGGCACTGTGGCCATGACGGTGACGACGCCGTGCTGGCCGCGCCAGGCCCCCCCTCTCTCCCTCACCTCCCTGCTCCCTCTCAGCGCAGCAGAGCGTCCAGCAGCAGCCCGCACCCGCAGCCCCCGCGACGCGCAGTGCACGTCGTGCACCGCCCAAGCGCTCGCCACGGCCGTCCCCCACTCGAGCACGCGCAGCTCGCCTCCACGCGCCAGCCTTGCCCCTCTGCACCCCGACACCTTCGCCGCACCTCACCGCTCCCTATGGCGAGCCCTAGCCTCCCCTGGACCGCCCCAACACCCCGTCCACCGTGCGCCGGACCTCGGCCTTATAAGCACCCCCGCGCCCTCTCACTTTCCTCACACCACACCCCCACCTCTCCCTTGCTCCACCACCCTCGCTCGTGCACCGCCAGGAGGGCGGAGCCGTAGCCGCGAAGCCACAGCCGCCCGTGGCCACCCTCGAGCTCGCCGTGCCCGAGGTAGACGACGACCACGGCCGTGCCGTGCCTCTTCCCCTTTCTCTCCTCTCTGGCCTGCAACCCCCTCACCATTAACCCCGTACTCACACGCCCCCTTTTCCCCTCTAATTCGTGCCCAGGAACGACGCAGGAGCCTCGCCGGAGTTGGAGCACGGCCGCGGAGGAGGAGCTGCTCGCCGCCGTCGATTGGAGCCGCCCCAGCAAGCGCCGTTCGTCCAGCGAACTTCCCCGAGCCTCCGTCGTCGATCCGCACCATCCGCGCATCCTCCCGAGCCCCCTAGGTGAGCAAATCGTCGACCTCGCCGTCGCCGGAGTCACGGCGCCGCCCGTTTTAGGTCGTCGCCGGCGTGCTCAATCCTCGGCCGTTAGATCTCAGATCTACGGCAGCGTACCGCTTCGTGCGTTAAGTCGCTGACCAGTGGACCCCGCTGTCAGCGTTTTAAACATTTCCCAGCGCGCGCACCGTTTCGGTTGAGTCACTGACGAGTGGACCCCACCCGTCAGGATTCTCAACATTATCCACAACAGCATTTCTTTTCTAATTTAGTTTTCTGAAAATTCCAGTACTGGATTCAAACTTTGAAATTCAATATCTCGAGATTTATAACTCCAAATAAATCAAATCAAAATGTTGTGGAAAGCTTATAAAATTTTCTAACCAACCCAAGTGGTTTCACCTCATTTGGATAAATAATAAAAATGTAGCATTAAAAATACCAAATAAGGTTTAAAATCTAAACTTGTTTGTTTCTGATACTCTGTTAGGCCAAATGAGTTAAGACTAATTTTATTGGGTCACATTTAGTCATGGCTAGTTACCCCTAAGAGGATTTAATTTTAGGATCAACAGAACTTAATTAATAGCTAAAACTTGATTATTAAACTTCTGGATTAAAACCATTATGTAGGGAGTTTGGTAACTCCAATTGACCCAAATCCAATTGTGTTGTCTTCTACACATCAGTAGCTTTCTGTAGAAATTTAGTTTGTATTTTTGTGACCAACAGAACTTGAGATATGTAATTAAACATGTTCAACTAGTTTCTACCATAGTTAAGACATAATTAAATAATGGTTAATTCAATTAAATTGAAACCAAATTGTGTGGCTTGATGTATGAAGTGGCTATTTAGAGCATTTAAGATTGTATTGTTGTGATGTAGATTAAGTAGGTTAGTGATTGTTTGTATTTGTTTGATTATGATTTAGACGAGAACGTTGTCGGATTTATCGAGGAAGAAGAATTTGTGGAACCTGAAGATCAAGACCAAGATCACTTTGCCGAGCAAGGCAAGCTACTCTCTGAGCTTGCACCCTAATACATGCATCCATTCTTATAACAGGATTTACTTTTAAGGCAAAGATTTTCTAAAAGCCCTTTTCAAAAAGTATATGGAAATTATTTTGCCACCCTATGTAGAAATATAAAATAAATTATAGGATGGGAAAAATAAAGATTGTTTTGTTCAAAACCCCTTTGAAAACCCTGTGTGGCTATGAAGCACCGAGATGTTGGTGTTGAAGTGGAGAAAAGGAGAATGGTGGTTTTGATAAAACGCACATTGTGTCTTTGTACTTACCTCAATCAGCCAATACCCTGTGCGACCACATTCACCCACATATGGGAAAGGGCTTGGTCATATAGTTTGCTCATATTAGTATGGGATACCTCATCTACGGAGATGACTCCGTTATGCATGAGGGGATGGTTTGATAAACTACCCCTGACCTGGGTCCTCGCTCAAACTCTATGAAAAGATAAGGAGGAGGATAGAAGGATGTCCCCTATACACCGCCAGACAAAACTATGAGTCCTCACACTTAGATCCCGACGGGCTGGGTTAAGTGTTGATGGAAAGTATCATATGGGCAGGGTCCTATACTAGCATGAGCAAAGGACAGACTAGGATCGGTGTCTCAACTTCGCATACACCTTGTATGGCGGGACGTGGCTGACACGATGAGTTACCGGATGGATGTGGGAAAAGCGTGCTACCTCTGCAGAGTGTAAAAACTATTCGAATAGCCGAGTCCTCGGATATGGACAGTTGAGAGACCCTACTTTGACCATGTGCAAGTTTTGAAAAGATTTGAGTTTTAAAAAGAAAGGGAAGTGGAGAATGTTCCATACACCTATACCAACGGATCGGTATGAGGTTGTTGGAGACCATGAATCATGACGGGTTCTGATCAGAAAAAGGAGGAGTTTTGGAGAAAGTAATAAAATGGGACACTATATTAAGGATAGTTATAAAATTCTTCTTACCTTCTTCAACAAAGATATAGAGATGTTTTAAAGAAAATAAAAGTATGAAATTAAAATGAGACTAGTGCATACTCATGTTGGGGTAGTTTGCGAGTACAATCAAATGTACTCATAATGGTTTTGTCCCTGGCTATTGTCGTAGCCAGACATGGAGGAGCACTACGCCAAGGAGGAGTATGGCGACTTCTATGCAAACTAGGGATCTTCATAAGTCGACTGCCTGTCGGGTCGTTGTTAGGATATGATGTCTACTACGCCGTAATTTCCGCTGATTATTTTGGTTGGCCCCTGAAGGCACCTATGTAAGACTTGGTCTAAAGGACCGTTTATGTAAGACTTTAATACGGTATTGTAATGGATGTAAACTTTGGTATTCAGTTCGGATTATGTGCAACGACAGACTGATCACGGGATCGTTGTGTTAAGCATAATCGGGTATTTCGGACAGCTGGTCCGGGGTTCCCACAGAGCTGGTATCAGAGCCATCTCGACTTTAGGAGCCTTAGATTAGCATGGTCGCTAGGTAGGTGTTACAAAAGTTAAATTCTAAAAAAAAAAATAAAGGAATGAAGTATTTTCGAAAAATGCTTATCTCTAATCCTCTCACTTATGCAAAATTCTACTCTCACTAAATATTATGTTTTCCCTTGTATCCTTAAAAATTTGGCACACTCGTCATTCTATTAAACTTAAAAAATTTGCTCACTTGTTGCCTCACTACATTTAAAATTTTGAAACACTTGTCATCTCACTAACTTAAAATTTGACTAAAAAAAATTGTAGATGGCGATCCATTTCACCGAGTTCGTTCAGCTTGAGAAGGACGGCAAGTTGATGTTCGAGAAGGACCTGTTCGAGTTGAGCAAGCTGTTAGGTCGCCCCGCTCCAGAGTTTAAGGGAGCCCAGGTGGACACTCTCGGCAACGGAAACCTGTCTTGGTTGGTCGAGGCGTCTGTTCGCGGGAACATCAAGTCCCCCGGATCCAGGACACTCATCTTTACCACCATGGACGTCCACTGGGAAGACGGACTGTGTCGTGCCATGCAGCGGATGCTAGCCCGACTTTGTGAGGAGCACAAGGCGGAGTTGGTGAACTCTCGTTTCCAGTTCTACGGGAGGCGCACCGATGATGGACACCCTATTCGGTCCCCTCTACACCCGACGTTCGGCGAGTATATCCTGGACATGGAGATTATGCTCTTTCGCACCCAGGAGGATCTGATGTGCGCTAGACTTCGGTCTCGCTTTGAGCGCATCTCGCTCAAGGAGAGTCGCGAGCGTGAGGCGCAGCTGAAGGAGGAGAAGGTCGCTCTTCTCAAGAAAAGGACCCAGCTGAGGAGGACCATAGCGAAGCTCCGCAAGAAGATGGCAGAGCAGGACGAGATGATCGAGGATCTGGAGCAGCGTACCAACGAGATGGAGGAGGAGGGCGAGGATCTCCGTAAGGAGAACAACGCTTTCCTCAGTGACGATGACGATGAAGGGGATCGCAGGCAGAAAACAAAAGTTTTCCTACGAACGAAATCCTTAAACTAGCCAGGATCTATACTATGCAGATATAGAAGTACGGCGGATATCGGAATACATACCCTTGTAGACCGAAAAGCGGGGATTACGCTCCCGCACAAGCGTTGACGACGAAGACGACGTAGCCGACCTCTAGGTCGCGAAGAACTCGGCGCGACGAAGACGATGAAGATGACCTCGAGGTCGGGTGGAGGAAGTAGGCCTCCGAGTACCGCTAGCGCAGCACCTCGCAGGGTGTTACACACATACGGTGGAGACGACGGCCTCCGAAGCTCCAGTCCAGGACGAGCAGCGGAAGACTTGGATCGGAACACCAGCAGCGCGGCAGCTTGCTATGGTGGAGAGATCCCCTCTCAACTCGGCGCAACTCCGACAAAGGGAATCACGTTATCGAGGAGAGAAAGAGAATTAATTGGATGAATTAAAAGGCCAGGGGTGCCCCTCTATATAAAGGCTCCCGGGGGGAGCCAACCTTGCCAGCCAGGCAATGTGGGACTATCCCCCATTGCCTGGTTCGGCCAAGACAGCAGCCGGCCACCTGGTGGGCCTCTTTTGGCCCACCTAGGCCGGCCAATATCCCCCCCACCGAATTCCCTAGGGGTTTTTCCCCCACATGGGCCTTCTTTCCACCAGAAGGCCCATTTAGGAAAATCAGCCTAAATAAATTCGAAAATAAATATATAAAATCATATTTAAATATTAATTACACTAATTAATATCAAACATATTATATATAATTTATTCTAGCTCCGAAAACTATTTCGTCGCTGCCCGATCTCCATCGGACCATTCCCGGGACGTTCCCGGTGATCTCTTTCCTTTCCGGTTGTCTTGTCGAAACCCCTTAAGTGTGTTACCCTAGCGGTTCGATATAATAACAGACATGATCGAGACTCCTCTCCGATCAATGATTAACTCGTAGGCCTGGACCCCATGAATTAACCCCTGTGATATAACGAATGACTTTCATCTATCAAACCTGGACGTCGAGTCTTAAACCTTTTGCCATAGCGATACTTTAGCGTGTCCGAGACTCATTCATAGATATCTCCATACCTAGCATGATCTCGTTACCGACAACACTATCTTCTACTCGTCTGTGATATTATGTCAGCTGGTGACCTAGTCACATGTTTGCAAACTCATTTGACATAATCTCACCGAGTGGGCCCTAGAGTATCTATCCGGCTATGCGGACTGACAAATCCCGCTCTTGACCCCTCGTCTCAACTACCCCTTTCCGATACCCAAAAGTATCACCGTTATTGTCACACTTTATAAGACATGACGTTTGGTGCGATCAAAGTATCTTCCAGGAATAACAATAAGAGTTGGTCTCACGGTCAAAGGCGTAATGACTACGTCCTACAAATTATGGGTAAGTCCATCACATCGTTCCACCTAACGATATGACTCCATTGCCGACAGACGCCATGTCTCATGATCGGGAAACCTCGATCATCAATCGCGCAATGAAACTAGTCTCAGCAGAGGCAACTAGGGACCTGGTTGTTTATCTACCACACGTGTATTAATGTTTCCGCTTAATACAGTTATAGCATGGTATAAAACATATAATGAACAATTGGAATATGACTAATAAACTATCTTTATTAAGTGCCTCTAGGGCATATTCCCTTCAGTCTCCCACTTGCACTAGAGTAACACTTAATCTAGTTTACAACTTGGTAAAAGCTCAACACCCATAGCATCTTGGTGCATGCTTGTCTCGTGGAAGAGGAATACAGTCAACAGATCTCACACATTGAGACCTATATGTGCTTTGCAACACTTCTATGTCATCTAGATTGACATCATCCCGTATCTTATGATGACGGTGAAATATATCCTAGTGGATGGAGTGAGACTCGAACATTCGCGTAGCATGGGCCTTAAAAGTCTAAGAGATCTATTAAGGGGACCACATACGCTCGGAAAACTGCTCAGTCCAATCACACTTGCAACTTCTGAAGTTGGCATATATTTCTATACCTATGTAGATTATGCGACAGTGCATTCATATGCGACTTCGCAAACTAACCATGTCTTTCTTCAAAATAAAGGACATCTCCTATATGAGATTTCTAGTTGTATGGGCCAGTGTAATAACTTGCATCATCGTAACCTCTTTACGGCAAGTTGTCTTTCACTCTTTCCCTTTACCAGAAAACATATCTTCAGTTCTCACAGACACTGAAAAATATACTTAACGTTTGTTCATTGATCCACACAAGGATCACTCTAGAACCCGTTCTTCAACCAAGAACTTGGGTCACACTAAGTCGAGCTTTCAATCTGATAGCATCTATGTCTGATACATAGAGAATGTCGAACATCATTTGCTATCACTGAAAATGCCAAGATAAACTTAATATTTCACCTAGTCATACAAGCAAGAACCATTTTCTTCGCTTGTTCTATTCTGAAACACTTCAGAATCTTAACTTAGGAAATATTCCGACCTAATGTTATTAAGCCCCTTACGATCTATACAATTATAAATCGGATGCCTAATACTCCTAACTTCATTTCATAGAAAATTTAATCACTTAAATAATCCTTTACACTCTACTAGAGGATTGTGTCATTCAATATGTCGTCACATACAAAATCATGAATGACACCTAGCTCCCACTCAAATATGCCTTCCGCATATAAGATCAAGGAAAGCTACTTAGCTCCCACTCAAATATGCCTTCCGCATATAAGATCAAGAAAAGCTACTTTGCTCCCACTCACTTCTTTGCAAGTTTCTTCAACTATTTTGGACAACTCCAAAATCCTTTGATCACATCATCAAAGTGAAGATTCCAGCTCCGATATGCTTGCTTCAGCCCATGAATGGACAACTGAAGTTTGCATACATGTTTAGCATCCTTAGGATCATCAAACCATTATTGTACTGATTACAACTCTTTCTTAATGACACTATTAAGAAACATGGTTTCCTTATCCTTCTATCAATTTCTCATTCGAAATTATAGTAGTTGCTAAACGACCCAGAATAGATTTAGGCTTCGCCACTTGAGACAAAATCTCATTGTGGTCAACTTTTGAATCTGTCGGAACTGTTTCACGACAAATCGATCCTTATCAGTGTCTATTCTCTCATAAAATTCCATATTCTGTTAACATCCTAGATGCCATCAAGAAGATCTCCCAAGTCAATACCTGGTAATCGTATATGGATTTTATTTCGGATCATATATGACTCATAGCCATTTCTCGGACTTAGGTCTACCATCTCTTCTTCGTAGTTCGTAGGTCTGTCATATTCCATTAATATGACCTTCATAACAAGATTGTCGTAACACACAGTGTGGAACACAACCTCGTATGCCTACGTTCTTAGTATGAGCTCAGAGCATCATGATCTTGTATCATCAGCTTCTTTCAAGCTGTGGAGCATGACACCGAAAACACTTTCAGTTGCGCCACTCTGATGTCTGGAGAGAAAGTTCATCAACTTTGTCTTGCTCTACTTTCTTTCTCACTTATACCCTTGGACAAGAAACTATTTCTTTCGCAAGGTATATCCCGGCAACGATTTTGCCTATGTCGTGAGACATGTACCCAACTAACTCTTTAGGTACGGTACACTACAAAGATTAATCCATTTTAGGTTTGATCACATCAAAACACTAAATTGCTGAAACGACAATCTAGGCTAAAAGCCATGCCATCACTAATATGGTATTGTCTCCATGGATTTAAATGGTTTCCCTATTATCTAACGTGAGTGTTACGTTTCTACCATACGACTCTAATGATCACAATAATTCGGTAAGAGATTTATTTACCACACACTATCCGATAGGGTGCGATTACGACGTCCTAACATACCATAACACTATGGTGTTCCATGCGACGTAATTTGTGGAACTCTTCTCACAAGTCTTCCAATGACGTGCCAACATTATAACTCAAATCTTTATTTCCTCGATCTGTATCGCAGGAATTAGATTTTCTTGTTAAATTTATTTCCTACTTCATTCTGAACTTGTTTGATCGAATCAAAAATTCCAGACTAACATTCCCTGAGTGGATATTCATATATCTACTCGGAATATTCATGAAGTCTATGAAATAAACACTTCCACTTTACGTTAAAGTACGTCATTGATTCACATACACCCATATGCATGATTCTCAACAAGTCATACTCAAAACGTTCAGCGAACTTCACGAAATAAAGGTCTCCACTACCCGTCAATTACTTCATTGAACCACATACATCTATATGCATGACTATCAATAAGTTATATGCCCGTTTTCTGAAAACGGTGTCTTAGTTATTTTGCAAGTGTCAAAAGATCAAATCTAAAGACTTGTAGATCCATCCGGTATGGAGCTAATTCATTGACTATAACATTGACATGAATTAAACGGTAGTGCCACACGAATGTGGTGTCTCTATTAAGTTTATTTCCTTTGGCATTAATATTATGAATGTGGGAGCTTCTACCATCTAAATTCAAATCGGCATATGATCATTACTTCATAAATATAGGACAACGAATTTGTCACTAATATATATGAACAATTGTCTCGCTAGAGGAGACACACTTATAACGATCATACTAACAGGCGATCATAAAGAATTTATTCAAATGGTAGATCTAGAGGGAGAGTGTCTATGGCCATCACAACAATTTGTCTGCCATTATCAACACGCAATGTCGCCTCATCCTTTCAAGCCACTCAAGCAGTAAACCTGGTTTTCATAAAACATGACTAGTATCAAAACTTAGTCACTACTGCGAGTACTTGCTTAGCTAAAACATTCATAACATGTATATCATATATACACCATCATCATTGATGACTTCCCGGCGATCTGTTTCATCTTCTTGATACTTCCAACGTAATCAAGAACCATAAAGGTGAACGATTCCCCTTTGCATGACATAGTCTATGACAAAGCATTTGCACCTGGCAACGTCGTCTGTCATCCAGTGATCGAGCTGAGCGAGGCATCTCAATGTTCATCAAGTTTGACCATATGTCATCAAGTATGATTGCCACGTGCTCCTTCAATGTGTGTATTCTCTTCCATCTTGGTTGAGAAGACAATCAGTCAACGTACTGATAAACTTCATCAACCCAACTTTAGGGGTACCCCGAGTTTAGCGACCATCTCATATGTTCGCGATCTAATAACTCGTACCCACCGTTGGTTTTCTATGGCAGAGATCATAGCATACACTGGACTATGATGATATCATCCGCACAAAACCTGATAATCCATATTATCTTTTGTAAGCGGAATCTCCGGGCTTATCTCCTAACGGGTATTGTATCACAAAGAGCTAACGGTTTAAACAAGGAGTATCCTCAAGCTAAAGTATAAAACTATGAAGTTTGGACCCAACCTTTTAAGTTTCTCAATCGCAGGAATGCGCCTAATTTTAAAAGATGCTATTACAATGGTTAATATCTACAAAGGTTTGCAAAACAGACTTTGTTCATTATATTTTGAGTTCTAGTATTTTAGAAAATAACTATCCGAACTCCCACTCAAACGAACATCCCTCCTGGTCGTTTAAGCGATTACACGACCCCCATCCATTGCGCAACCCCTCATCGTCAGAGCCGGCAGCACAACTTCAAGGGTAGACAATTGTCAATCACAACAACTCTGTGACTCATGCTCGACCTTTCGGCCTCCGTGTTCCGAGGCCATATCTGCATATGCTAGGCTCGCCACAATAACCTCCACGTAACGCTTGTGCAACATGGCTTACACCCACCGTATGCGAATGACAATATGTCTGACACCCGATCGTCACGGCCTGCCTCATAACGTAGAACTTTCTTGGTGGTGCTCGTTGGAGGAAGAACACTAGTGGTATTTTTGAAGGGATCATCTTATATTTCTACCGCCGTGTAACTAATATATTCTAATATATATAATCACACAATATAAGATGCACACAAAACATCAAATGTAATGCGATGTGATATAGTCCATTGCGCCATGGTCTTCTTGGCGCCCGCAGTTCATAAACAATTTAAGAAACCTACCTTGACCATATCACATTGCCCCTGCAAAATAAAGTTAGACGCTTCTACTTTATCTTTTGCATATTTTACGTGGCTTGGGGCTGTCGTAAAAAGAACCGCTTCTTACCTACGAACTTATGACCACAACAACGATCCAATAATTGCATGTTTAAGCATCCCTTTCGGGCCCTCCATTGAAAATGCAAGACCAACTAAAGAGAGAGAGACAGACACCCGCCAGCCACAGATACGGTACAAGCCGTATGTCAGTAGTGGAACCAGTCTCGCGTAAGCGTACGCGTAAAGTCGGTCCGGGCCGCTTCATCAACTCGATGCCGCTGGAATCACAAGTGCACGCTAGAGGGTAGCAAATAACAGGAACGGTGCCCCCGTGCCGAACACGGGTTCTAACAGCGTACAGCTATATCTACGATAGATCGGCTCTGATACCACTGAAGGGGATCGCAGGCAGAAAACAAAAAATTTCCTACGAACGAAATCCTTAAACTAGCCAGGATCTATACTATGCAGATATAGAAGTACGGCGGATATCGGAATACATACCCTTGTAGACCGAAAAGCGGGGATTACGCTCCCGCACAAGCGTTGACGACGAAGACGACGTAGCCGACCTCTAGGTCGCGAAGAACTCGGCGCGACGAAGACGATGAAGATGACCTCGAGGTCGGGTGGAGGAAGTAGGCCTCCGAGTACCGCTAGCGCAGCACCTCGCAGGGTGTTACACACATACGGTGGAGACGACGGCCTCTGAAGCTCCAGTCCAGGACGAGCAGCGGAAGACTTGGACCGGAACACCAGCAGCGCGGCAGCGGGCTATGGTGGAGAGATCCCCTCTCAACTCGGCGCAACTCCGACAAAGGGAATCACGTTATCGAGGAGAGAAAGAGAATTAATTGGATGAATTAAAAGGCCAGGGGTGCCCCTCTATATAAAGGCTCCCGGGGGGAGCCAACCTTGCCAGCCAGGCAATGTGGGACTATCCCCCATTGCCTGGTTCGGCCAAGACAGCAGCCGGCCACCTGGTGGGCCTCTTTTGGCCCACCTAGGCCGGCCAATATCCCCCCCACCGAATTCCCTAGGGGTTTTTCCCCCACATGGGCCTTCTTTCCACCAGAAGGCCCATTTAGGAAAATCAGCCTAAATAAATTCGAAAATAAATATATAAAATCATATTTAAATATTAATTACACTAATTAATATCAAACATATTATATATAATTTATTCTAGCTCCGAAAACTATTTCGTCGCTGCCCGATCTCCATCGGACCATTCCCGGGACGTTCCCGGTGATCTCTTTCCTTTCCGGTTGTCTTGTCGAAACCCCTTAAGTGTGTTA
The DNA here is from genome assembly GCA_026929855.1 of Poa annua. Lineage (NCBI taxonomy): Eukaryota > Viridiplantae > Streptophyta > Magnoliopsida > Poales > Poaceae > Poa > Poa annua. Next base: position 64,654,876 of record CM049434.1, read on the forward strand.
CCCTAGCGGTTCGATATAATAACAGACATGATCGAGACTCCTCTCCGATCAATGATTAACTCGTAGGCCTGGACCCCATGAATTAACCCCTGTGATATAACGAATGACTTTCATCTATGAAACCTGGACGTCGAGTCTTAAACCTTTTGCCATAGCGATACTTTAGCGTGTCCGAGACTCATTCATAGATATCTCCATACCTAGCATGATCTCGTTACCGACAACACTATCTTCTACTCGTCTGTGATATTATGTCAGCTGGTGACCTAGTCACATGTTTGCAAACTCATTTGACATAATCTCACCGAGTGGGCCCTAGAGTATCTATCCGGCTATGCGGACTGACAAATCCCGCTCTTGACCCCTCGTCTCAACTACCCCTTTCCGATACCCAAAAGTATCACCGTTATTGTCACACTTTATAAGACATGACGTTTGGTGCGATCAAAGTATCTTCCAGGAATAACAATAAGAGTTGGTCTCACGGTCAAAGGCGTAATGACTACGTCCTACAAATTATGGGTAAGTCCATCACATCGTTCCACCTAACGATATGACTCCATTGCCGACAGACGCCATGTCTCATGATCGGGAAACCTCGATCATCAATCGCGCAATGAAACTAGTCTCAGCAGAGGCAACTAGGGACCTGGTTGTTTATCTACCACACGTGTATTAATGTTTCCGCTTAATACAGTTATAGCATGGTATAAAACATATAATGAACAATTGGAATATGACTAATAAACTATCTTTATTAAGTGCCTCTAGGGCATATTCCCTTCAGACGACTACCTGGAGGAGATGGACTATGAGAAGGAGGATGATGAGGAGGAGCTAGAGGACGAGGAGGAGGAGCCACTCGAGGCAGTTCTCGATGACGAGGAGGAGGACCCGGAGGAGCCACCCTACCAGTCCGACGCTGATGCAGCAGAGCCTGAGGTTCCACCTCAGTAGGCGAGTGACTTGAGTACTACCGCAGGATTAGGTTGACCCCCTATCGCTAGTCGAGTCGAAGTAGTGGTTCTTTTGGAAACCTTGTACTATGTACATTAGCTGAAGGGCAATGTTGTAAGCTTGATGTGGTGAACTCTTGATGTGATGGTTGTGCTATATGAGTGTGTTAGTCTTGTTAATCTGTGTAAAATATTTTTTCATACAATCCTTAATTAATCAACCACTACGCGAAACCAACCTTTTTCCTTTGGTCGAAACCTTTTGCCTTGCCCCTTATACCCGGTGTGCTTCAGGATGGTGGACACTCGTCGCTCCAACACGGATGGAGGACCACCACCACCACCGGAACCAACCACCGCCCAACTTCTTGCGCTTATCATGGAGGAACGCCAAGCTGCCCGAGCGGAGCGTCAAGCTCATCTCGCTGCCCTGCAGCAGATCGCTGCCGCCCATAACAACAACAACAACAACAACAACAACAACAACAATGGCGAAGGAAATCAGCGGTCCACTTTGAGCGATTTTCAGAAGACTAACCCACCCACCTATTCCAAGGGACTTCACCCACTAGAGGCCGATGATTGGCTTCGCACCATTAACAACAACCTGGAAGTTGCAGCCGTGGGAGAACCTGAGAAAGTGCTGTATGCAACCCACTATCTTGCAGGACCTGCACGGTCTTGGTGGGAAGCTACCAAAGCTCTCCAGCAAGCTGGTCATGTTATCAACTGGGCCGAGTTCCAGGAGAAGTTCCGCAAGAAGCACATTCCCGGCGGACTCATTGAGAGGAAGAAGGATGAATTCCGCAAGTTGCGGCAGGGAAGTAGAGATGTGGTCGGTTATCTGGATGAGTTCACTGACTTGTCTCGGTATGCTCCTGATGACACCGACACCGAGAGGAAGAAGATGGAGCGTTTCATGAATGGACTTCATGATGAGTTGCAGTGTGCTTTGGTTATCCATGACTTTGTTGATTTGGAGTCACTTGTGGACAAAGCCATCCAGCTGGAGACCAAGCGCAAGTCTATGTTTGAAGGTCGTAAGAGGAGAATGAGTGCCCAGGAAGGTTCGAGCAACCAGAAGCCTCGCATCTTTCCACAAAACCCCAAGCCAGCCTATCGACCACCACAAACTCCAAGCCCCAATTACCCTAATCGCCCAAACAACCCAAACAACTTCAACCGCCCCAATAACAACACCCGTCCCGGAGGGAACTCTAACAACTTCAACCGCAATGCCAATGTTGTCTACTTTGATTGCGGCACTAAGGGTCACTACTCCAGAGAATGCCCCAATCCTAAGAAGAATGGTCCACACCCCGATGCATAGGCACCGAACAATGGCCAAGGCCGTAATGGAAATGGCAAGAACCCCGCACCCCGCGGAAATGTTGCTGTTGCCAAGGGACGTCTGCACCACATCAATGCTGAAGAGGCCATGGATGCGCCAGATGTTGTGCTGGGTACGTTCCTTGTCAACTCAGTACCTGCAACTGTTCTGTTTGATTCTGGTGCTACCCATTCCTTTGTTACCCAAGAATTTGTTGCTAAGGGAGGTTTAGTCGGAAACCTCTTACCCAAACCCATGGTCATCCAAATCCCAGAATCCACCATAGATACCAAGTCGTTTTGCCCTGACGTTTCCCTTGAGATCAAAGGAGAAAAGTTTCTAGTCGACTTAATCATTCTAGGAACCCAAGGTATAGATGTTATACTGGGTATGAATTGGCTAGCCAAGTACCGTGGTCGAATTGACTGCGCCAGAAGAGCTGTATCCCTCACCACCGACAAAGAAGTAGAAGTGGAGTATGTGTCTGAAACCAGTCGACCCCAACCAGGATGCCATGAGAGCATAGCTCGACCCACCCTAGATGAGATCCGTGTTGTTCACCTGTTCCGAGATGTTTTCCCTGAAGAATTGCCTGGTATGCCGCCAGACCGGGATATTGAGTTCATCATTGAACTTATCCCCGGAACAGCCCCTATATCCCAAAGGCCTTATCGGATGAATCCGGAAGAGTTGGTTGAATTGAAGAAGCAGTTGGCTGATATGCTCAGCAAAGGACTTATTCGCCCAAGCGCTTCACCTTGGGGATCACCCATTATTTTTGTGGACAAGAGAGACGGTACCACACGCCTGTGTGTGGATTATCGCAAGTTAAACGACGTGACCATTAAAAACAAGTATCCCCTCCCAAAGATCGAGGATCTGTTCGATCAGATGAACGGATCCCGAGTCTTTTCCAAGATCGATCTTCGGACAGGATATCATCTGTTGAAAATCCGAGAGACAGACATTCCCAAGACCGCCTTCACCACCCGCTACGGTTTGTTTGAATACACCGTAATGTCCTTTGGTCTGACCAATGCCCCAGCCTATTTCATGAATCTCATGAACAAGATCTTCATGGAGTATCTTGACAAGTTCGTGGTAGTTTTCCTCGACGACATCCTTATTTACTCCAAAACCGAAGAAGAGCATGCTGAACACCTGCGTCTAGTTTTAGCAACCCTCCGAGAGCACCAGTTGTATGCCAAGCTTAGCAAGTGTGAGTTTTGGCTCAGTGAAGTGGCATTTCTCGGACATGTTGTGTCTGCGGGAGGAATTTCTATTGACCCAGAGAAGATCCAAGCCATTGTGGACTGGAAAGCCCCAACTAGTGTGACTGAAATCCGAAGCTTTCTCGGACTAGCGGGTTACTACCGCAAGTTCGTTGAAGGATTCTACAGTATAGCCAAACCCCTGACCCAACTGCTGAAAAAGGACAAGAAGTTTGAATGGACTCAGAAGTGTGAAGAGAGTTTCCAGGAATTGAAGAAGAGACTGACCTCAACCCCCGTCCTGATTATGCCAAACGTCACCAAGAGTTTCGACGTGTATTGCGATGCATCACGCCTCGGACTTGGTTGCGTTCTGATGCAAGAAGGCAAAGTGGTGTCGTATCTGTCCCGGCAGTTGCGACCGCATGAAGAGAACTACCCAACCCATGACCTGGAGTTAGCCGCTGTTGTTCTTGCTCTGAAGACGTGGCGTCCCTATCTTGCGGGACATCGTTGCGAGATCTATACGGATCATAAGAGCTTGAAGTATATCTTCACCCAGAAGGAGTTAAATCTGCGACAGAGAAGGTGGATGGAATTAATCAAAGATTATGATATTGGTATCCATTATCACCCCGGAAAGGCTAATGTAGTTGCCGATGCCCTTAGTCGCAAACCTTGCACCCTGAATGCCTTGATCCAAGCCGAACAGCCAGCCTTGTTCAAAGAGTTCAAAGATTTTGGACTAGAGCTTGTTAGCCGCGGTTATCTCGCCAATTTAGAGTTAGCCCCAACCCTGATAGATCAAATCAAGGAAGCCCAAAAAGGTCATGAGAGCATAGAAGGAATTAAAAAGAAGATTTCTCTCGGTAAAGCGCCCGGTTTTACCGAAGATGCTGATGGAGTGTTGAGATTCAATGGTCGTATCTGTGTCCCCAATATCACGGAACTTAAGGAGTTAATCCTAAAGGAAGCCCACGAGACTCCCTATTCAATCCACCCCAGCGGAACCAAAATGTACCAAGAACTTCGTGAAAGATTTTGGTGGCACGGAATGAAGCGAGAGATTGGTGTTTTTGTAGCCAAGTGTGATATCTGTCAGCGAGTCAAGGCTGAACATCAGCGACCCGCTGGATTGCTCCAACCCTTGAAAATTCCCGAGTGGAAGTGGGATGAAATTGGAATGGATTTTATTACCGGACTTCCAAGATCCAACCGAGGCCATGACTCAATTTGGGTCATCGTTGATAGACTGACCAAGGTTGCCCATTTCATTCCCGTCAATACCACCTATCGGGGAAATCAGTTAGCAGACCTGTATATTTCCAAAATAGTAAGCCTGCATGGTGTGCCTAAGAAGATTGTATCTGATAGAGGCACATAGTTCACCTCGAGGTTCTGGAAAGCCCTACACGAAGCCCTCGGAACCAAGTTAGCATTTAGCACAGCTTATCATCCCTAGACCGGAGGCCAAACTGAGCGAGTAAACCAGATATTAGAGGACATGCTTCGCGCGTGTGTTCTATCCTATGGATCCAAGTGGGAAGATTGTCTTCCATTTGCAGAGTTCTCCTACAACAATAGTTACCAGTCTAGTCTGCAAATGGCCCCTTTTGAAGCCCTTTACGGCAGGAAGTGTCGTACGCCCTTGAATTGGTCCGACACCGGAGAAGGCAAATTGTTTGGACCAGATACCCTCCGTGAGGCTGAAGAACAAGTTCAACTTATCCGTGAGCGTCTTAAAACTGCCCAGTCCCGCCAGAAGAGTTACGCTGATCCCAAGTGTCGTGATGTCACTTTTAGTGTCGGAGATTATGTCTATCTCCGAGTGACACCCCTTAAAGGAATGCAGCGTTTCCATGTCAAAGGAAAATTAGCGCCAAGGTATATTGGACCCTTTAAGATCATTGCCCGTCGAGGAGAAGTGTCTTATCAACTAGAGCTGCCCCAAGAGTTAGCAGATTATCACGATGTCTTCCACATTTCCTTGCTCCGGAAATGTCTTGAAGTTCCTGACCAGCCTGATTTTTTCAAAAACATCGACCACCTTTCCATTGACCTGAATCAAGATCTGACCTATCGTGAGAGACCCATCAAGATTCTCGACGAAGATGTTCGTCTTACCCGAAGACGCGCGATCAAGTTCTACAAAGTCCAGTGGACTAACCATTCGGAAGATGAAGCAACTTGGGAACGCGAAGACTATCTTAGAAGCGAATTCCCAAACCTCTTTAGTGCCCAAACCTAGCAAATCTCGGGACGAGATTTATTTTAAGGGGGGAAGGATCTGTAACATCCCAAAATTATATTATGAATTATTATATCAAAAATGTGGGCCAACAAAAACTTTTTATGAATTAAAATGTGTTGCTTTCATATTGCTGCTTGTGATAATTATTTCTTGTGAATGTATTGGTTGTTAGCTCTAATTAAAAAACTTGAAGAAAAGAAAATAAACAAAACAAAAGATAAAACAATAAAAACAATGTGACAAGTGTCACACTATTTCTCAAAGTGAGAAATTCATTTTCTTTCAAACCAAATTCAGTGGAGTGATAATATGAACACTCCCATTTTATTTCCACAACTTTTCCCTCTCCAAATATTAATTTCAAAAACCTAAATTTAGATTCTATTTCTTTCTTTATCCTATTCAAACCACAAAATGAGCTATGTTGCACTTGTCCCATAAATAGCCAAACAGCACCACAAACCTTGATGAACATATGTGAAGCAAGTCATGAAAGAAAAATTCAAAAATTGGAATTTATTTTTGGTTCACACATTTCGTCGAACACCTGGTGGCAGGGTTGAGTTCATCCCCAAATCCGAGATCAATCGATCGATTTCGGTCGAATTGGTGCAAGCCACTGCCTCCACTCGATCTCCCTCGCTCCACTCACCTCACCGCGCTCACGGGAACGGAGGAATTGGGCCGGGGACGAGGAGGAACGCCAGGGGACAAGCAGCCCGCACGCACGTCGCTATGGTCGGCACTGTGGCCACGACGGTGACGACGCCGTGCTGGCCGCGCCAGGCCCCCCCCCCCCCCCTCTCTCCCTCACCTCCCTGCTCCCTCTCAGCGCAGCAGAGCGTCCAGCAGCAGCCCGCACCCGCAGCCCCCGCGACGCGCAGTGCACGTCGTGCACCGCCCAAGCGCTCGCCACGGCCATCCCCCACTCGAGCACGCGCAGCTCGCCTCCACGCGCCAGTCTTGCCCCTCTGCACCCCGACACCTTCGCCGCACCTCACCGCTCCCTATGGCGAGCCCTAGCCTCCCCTGGACCGCCCCAACACCCCGTCCACCGTGCGCCGGACCTCGGCCTTATAAGCACCCCCGCGCCCTCTCACTTTCCTCACACCACACCCCCGCCTCTCCCTTGCTCCACCACCCTCGCTCGTGCACCGCCAGGAGGGCGGAGCCGTAGTCGCGAAGCCACAGCCGCCCGTGGCCACCCTCGAGCTCGCCGTGCCCGAGGTAGACGACGACCACGGCCGTGCCGTGCCTCTTCCCCTTTCTCTGCTCTCTGGCCTGCAAGCCCCTCACCATTAACCCCGTACTCACACGCCCCCTTTTCCCCTCTAATTCGTGCCCAGGAACGACGCAGGAGCCTCGCCGGAGTTGGAGCACGGCCGCGGAGGAGGAGCTGCTCGCCGTCGTCGATTGGAGCCGCCCCAGCAAGCGCCGTTCGTCCAGCGACCTTCCCCGAGCCTCCGTCGTCGATCCGCACCATCCGCGCATCCTCCCGAGCCCCCTAGGTGAGTAAATCGTCGACCTCGCCGTCGCCGGAGCCACGGCGCCGCCCGTTTTAGGTCGTCGCCGGCGTGCTCAATCCTCGGCCGTTAGATCTCAGATCTACGGCAGCGTACCGCTTCGTGCGTTAAGTCGCTGACCAGTGGACCCCGTTGTCAGCGTTTTAAACATTTCCAAGCGCGCGCACCGTTTCGGTTGAGTCACTGACGAGTGGACCCCACCCGTCAGGATTCTCAACATTATCCACAACAGCATTTCTTTTCTAATTTAGTTTTCTGAAAATTCCAGTACTGGATTCAAACTTTGAAATTCAATATCTCGAGATTTATGACTCCAAATAAATCAAATCAAAATGTTGTGCAAAGCTTATAAAATTTTCTAACCAACCCAAGTGGTTTCACCGCATTTGGATAAATAATAAAAATGTAGCATTAAAAATACCAAATAAGGTTTAAAATCTAAACTTGTTTGTTTCTGATACTCTGTTAGGCCAAATGAGTTAAGACTAATTTTATTGGGTCACATTTAGTCATGGCTAGTTACCCCTAAGAGGATTTAATTTTAGGATCAACAGAACTTAATTAATAGCTAAAACTTGATTATTAAACTTCTGGATTAAAACCATTATGTAGGGAGTTTGGTAACTCCAATTGACCCAAATCCAATTGTGTTGTCTTCTACACATCAGTAGCTTTCTGTAGAAATTTAGTTTGTATTTTTGTGACCAACAGAACTTGAGATATGTAATTAAACATGTTCAACTAGTTTCTGCCATAGTTAAGACATAATTAAATAATGGTTAATTCAATTAAATTGAAACCAAATTGTGTGGCTTGATGTATGAAGTGGCTATTTAGAGCATTTAAGATTGTATTGTTGTGATGTAGATTAAGTAGGTTAGTGATTGTTTGTATTTGTTTGATTATGATTTAGACGAGAACGTTGTCGGATTTATCGAGGAAGAAGAATTTGTGGAACCTGAAGATCAAGACCAAGATCACTTTGCCGAGCAAGGCAAGCTACTCTCTGAGCTTGCACCCTAATACATGCATCCATTCTTATAACAGGATTTACTTTTAAGGCAAAGATTTTCTAAAAGCCCTTTTCAAAAAGTATATGGAAATTATTTTGCCACCCTATGTAGAAATATAAAATAAATTATAGGATGGGAAAAATAAAGATTGTTTTGTTCAAAACCCCTTTGAAAACCCTGTGTGGCTATGAAGCACCGAGATGTTGGTGTTGAAGTGGAGAAAAGGAGAATGGTGGTTTTGATAAAACGCACATTGTGTCTTTGTACTTACCTCAATCAGCCAATACCCTGTGCGACCACATTCACCCACATATGGGAAAGGGCTTGGTCATATAGTTTGCTCATATTAGTATGGGATACCTCATCTACGGAGATGACTCCGTTATGCATGAGGGGATGGTTTGATAAACTACCCCTGACCTGGGTCCTCGCTCAAACTCTATGAAAATATAAGGAGGAGGATAGAAGGATGTCCCCTATACACCGCCAGACAAAACTATGAGTCCTCACACTTAGATCCCGACGGGCTGGGTTAAGTGTTGATGGAAAGTATCATATGGGCAGGGTCCTATACTAGCATGAGCAAAGGACAGACTAGGATCGGTGTCTCAACTTCGCATACACCTTGTATGGCGGGACGTGGCTGACACGATGAGTTACCGGATGGATGTGGGAAAAGCGTGCTACCTCTGCAGAGTGTAAAAACTATTCGAATAGCCGAGTCCTCGGATATGGACAGTTGAGAGACCCTACTTTGACCATGTGCAAGTTTTGAAAAGATTTGAGTTTTAAAAAGAAAGGGAAGCGGAGAATGTTCCATACACCTATACCAACGGATCGGTATGAGGTTGTTGGAGACCATGAATCATGACGGGTTCTGATCAGAAAAAGGAGGAGTTTTGGAGAAACTAATAAAATGGGACACTATATTAAGGATAGTTATAAAATTCTTCTTACCTTCTTCAACAAAGATATAGAGATGTTTTAAAGAAAATAAAAGTATGAAATTAAAATGAGACTAGTGCATACTCATGTTGGGGTAGTTTGCGAGTACAATCAAATGTACTCATAATGGTTTTGTCCCTGGCTATTGTTGTAGCCAGACATGGAGGAGCACTACGCCAAGGAGGAGTATGGCGACTTCTATGCAAACTAGGGATCTTCATAAGTCGACTGCCTGTCGGGTCGTTGTTAGGATATGATGTCTACTACGCCGTAATTTCCGCTGATTATTTTGGTTGGCCCCTGAAGGCACCTATGTAAGACTTGGTCTAAAGGACCGTTTATGTAAGACTTTAATACGGTATTGTAATGGATGTAAACTTTAGTATTCAGTTCGGATTATGTGCAACGACAGACTGATCACGGGATCGTTGTGTTAAGCATAATCGGGTATTTCGGACAGCTAGTCCGGGGTTCCCACAGTTGGCGCCCACCGTGGGGCCTACGGCCAAGAACATCAGTTTTGTTGGAGAAGCGCGGCGCGGTATGGAAACCTAGCTATCGGCCAGATCTACACGCTCTCAGGAGGGGAGCGGATCATGGACAACTTTGGTTGGAAAGAAGAAGCAAATCAGATGGAAATCGGATCTATGATCGTCTTTGGTCAGATCGATGTTTTCATCGGCGTAATCCGGTCCACCGGAGCCGGCTCAGATCAGTATGAGACGGAGTACGAGTCAGAGTCCGGGTCAACTACTATGGCCCAGACGGACGGAGAAGAGTCTGTTGGATCGCTAGAGTGCAAAGTCATGACCGTAGAGGAAGAGGCGGCGATTCAAGCTTTGCAGGATTCTATTGCCGCACCAACGAACATGTCAGATCTGGACACAGATACCGAGTCAATCTTACCGCTGTTTGAAGATCGTTGGGGATATGGACTTGAGGAAGAAGATCACCCGGCGCCCCCAGGACCCGTGCGTCATATGACGGTTCACGTTGTGACCACGGCTCAGCCGACTGATAGAGGAACAGCCTCCGTTAGTGACGAGACAAGCACGGAGAGAGCCGCAAGACAGAATAGAGAAGCTTGGGACCAGGGTCAGCTTGGCATGCCACCTGCGGCATATGCACCACCCAACCCCAATACCGGAGCAGTTTTACCGACTTTCAGCGCAGCAATTCAGACACACCCCCCAGCACCTGGAACGGCTTTCACAAGTCCGATCCTGGTGAATACCCCTGTTCCGCTGCCAAATCCACGAAATCAAGTCCCGCCACCTGCGGGAAACGACCAGGCGCTCGCCGGTGCGTCAGGAAACCCGACGTAGCACTTGGGAGAAGTAACAAACAATAACTCGGCGATACATAGAGAACTGGAGGACCTAAGGTAGGCCATTGCAAGAGCAAACCAGGAGCGCGCGGATGAAACCCGGCGCGTAGAAGAGAAAGAGCGGCTTTTGGCTCAGCAGGAACAGAGGTTACAAGACGAGAGAAACGCTCTCCAGAGAAGGAGGGATGAATTCACCGCAGTACAGAACAGGAGGCGCGGAGGCCGGCTGCATCTGCCAACCGGAACAAACACCATAGTACCTCAAGCCCTCGAGTACCAGACAATACTCAATGCACCCGCACCCGTGGCGGTGGCTAACTCTGTAGTGGGAGCCGGCGCGCGCAGGACGGGTTACAAGGAGCACAAGCTAGAGGAAACGCGGGAAGCCCGGCTGGAGGAGCCAGAGCCGGGGATGCGGTCGCAGAACAACTACCACCACCACCCCTCAGGTTTAGCACTCCCCCGGGTCATTACAATAATCCAGTTGACAATGTTTTTGCAGCTGCACATGCCCTGGAGCAGATCCCGTTCGATAATTTACCGGTCGGCATTGAAGCACGGTGAGCCATAGATTTATTGCGTACCGCCGTGGTCCAGCAGAACAATAACCCACGCGGCTCGCAAGCGTTCAACTCAGAACCACAAAAGAGTCGTACTAGAACCCGGCACGGAGAGCCGGCGGCAGCAAGATCTGTCCAGAACCGGCTTGGGCCGGTAAACCAGCAAGTTCAGCAACACAACCAACAAGTGATGCAGCAACAACAGCCGGCGGCCGCACCTCAGAGGGTGGTCGTGCCGGCTATGTCCGCGGCACAGTCGATAGTCAACAGCTCGAGAGCAAGACGCGCAGCTGCGGCGGCAGCGCCTCCAGGAGCCGGAGCTGGAGTGGTGATCCCCGACAGACCCGCCGTATCTTTGGCTACGCCGGGTCACGGAGGAGGCACATCATCAAACTTGACGGGACCAAAGTGTTTATCAGATGCGATCAGATCAGAGCCGTTTCCATAAAAATTCAAAGAACCAACCAAGATTGTCAACTATGAGCCGAACATGAACCCAGAGACGTGGTTGAGTAGTTACGGCATGGCTATGGACATGACGAACGCAACACCAAACATATGTGTCCGTTACATGTATCTCATGATGGCGGAAGGAGCACCCAAGATATGGTTAGACCGGCTTCCACCACGCAGTATCAACTCTTGGGAAGAATTAAAAGCGGCATTTATCAAGAATTTCGCTGGAACATGCAAGAAGCAGTACACCGAGGCGGATTTAGATCGCTGTGTCATGCGGAAAACCGAATCAGCAAAGCAATGGATGTCCAGAGTTACAGAGATCCTGCATTCATCAGTCAACATCTCACCACATACAACCATATTATATATGGAGAAAAATTGTTGTTTTGATTCCTTGACACAGAAGCTTGGACGTATGAAAGAAGACCCGGCTTGTAAGGATATCACGATAGGAGAAGTGGTAACAACAGACAATAAATATGCAGCCACAGACAAAAGGCCGGGCGAGACGGAGGAGCAACAGAAGAACAACCGGGCAGGTGGAGGCCATAACCCAAATCAAAATCAGAACAATGGCAATCAGAACGGGAATAACAAGCGTCCATATGAGGGCGGAAATTCAGAGTTCGTTGGAACAACCCAGACAACGGGTTACAGAGGGCCAAGGCCCGGAGGCAATTTTAGGGGAGGTCCTTGGAGAGGACCAAACGTTAGCGAGATGTACAGCATGCCGTGCCCGAAACACAGCAAGAACGGAAGACCATCAGGTCACTCACTAGCTCAGTGCGCCGATATAAGAGCCTGCATGAGGCACGAACAAGAGATGCAAAGGAATCAGGGAAACTTCAGAAATAATGGTAACTTTGGAAATAATGGAAACAACGGGAACAATGGTCACCCGACGGGACCCGGACAGGGGGCTGGGTCGAACGGACCGCCAAACAATAACGCCGGGTCTAGTCAGCAGCAGAACCAAGTCATGACCGGGTATCAGCAGAACCCGAAGGAGCTTCACAGCCAGGGCCAGTATCACGTTTTCACCACCAGCACATCCAGGAGAGAAAAGAAATTACAAGCACGAGCCGTTAACGCGGTGGCGTCAGCCGTCCCAAGGTTCCTAAAGTGATCCGAGCAGACAGTTACTTGGAGTCGGGAAGATCATCCGCCAGCAGTGGAACACCCGGGTCTCTTGGCTCTTGTCGTGGCACCACAGGTTGATGGGTTTTCTTTAAACAAGGTCCTGATGGACGGAGGAAGCAGCATCAACATTTTGTATCTAGATACATTCAAAAGGATGGGTTTAACAGAAGATCGTCTAACTTCAACTTCAACAATCTTTCATGGCATAGTGCCAGGGAAGTCGGCACACCCAATTGGCCAGATCAGTCTAGAAGTGGCATTTGGAGTGAGCAAGGAGCAGTTCAGATCAGAGTTCTTGAAGTTTGAGGTTGTAGATTTAAAAAGTCCGTACCATGCTCGGTTCGGCAGGCCGGCTTATGCCAAGTTCATGGCCAGGCCGTGTTATGTATATCTCAAGTTGAAGATACCAGGACCTCGGGGAATAATCACAATCGAAGGAAGCAAGGATATGGCTATAGAGTGTGACAATGGAGACGCCATCATGGCGGAGCAGGCTTGTTCAGAAGAAGAGCTTAAGTACTACAAGTCTCAAGTAGACCCGGCCGACAAGCGTGTGCTGGAAAAGCCGGCTCACGAGGAAGAAAAGAAGAAATTCAAGTCTGCTCAAGATACCAAGATGATTGACTTCGTAGAAGGGGACTCCTCCAAGCAATTCTCGGTAGGAGCCCACATGGAAGAGAAATAGGAAAGCGCGCTCATCAAGTTCATCCGTGAGAATCGGGATATCTTTGCATGGTCTCCTTCAGACATGCCGGGTGTACCGAGTGAACTTGCTGAGCACAGCTTACGTGTCGATCCTAAGGCAAAACCGGTTAAACAAGGACTACGTCGTTTCAACGCGGAGAGGAAAAAGATCATCGGAGAAGAGATTGCCCGTCTGCTCGCAGTCGGGATTATCATGGAGGTTTACCACCCGAAGTGGCTGGCAAACCCGGTACTAGTCTTGAAGAAAAACAGAGAGTGGCGCATGTGCGTGGATTACACCAGCTTGAACAAGGTTTGTCCAAAAGACCCCTTTCCATTGCCTCGTATAGATCAGATTATCGATGCCACAGCCGGCAGCGAGTTGTTATGTTTCCTGCACGCATATTCCGGGTATCATCAGATCAAGCTCAATGTGGACGACCAGGAGAAGACTTCGTGCATCACCCCCTTTGGTGCTTTCTGTTACAAAACCATGTCGTGTGGCCTCAAGAATGCAGGTGCCACTTATCAGAGATGCATCCAGAATTGTTTTCAGAATCAAATTGGTCATAACATGCACGCTTATGTCGACGACGTCGTGATCAAGTCGCAGAAAGCCGGGTCACTACTTGATGACCTGACAGAGACCTTCACCAACCTACGCAAGTACCAGATGAAGCTAAACCCAACCAAGTGCGTGTTCGGAGTACCGGCAGGCATGCTGCTGGGTTTCATAGTTTCAGAAAGAGGAATAGAAGCAAACCCGGCTAAGATCAAGGCCATCATGAAGCTTAAGAAGCCGGAGTGCATAAATGATGTCCAGAAGCTGACGGGTTGCGTCACAGCCCTGAGCCGGTTCATTGCGAGGATGGGAGAGAAAGCACTTCCACTTTACAAGCTGCTGAAGAAGTCAGACAAGTTTGTTTGGGGTCAAGAAGCGGATGACGCCTTTGAAGATTTGAAGAAAACATTATCAACAGCACCAGTTCTAGCGGCTCCCACGAGCAAGGAGCCGATGTTACTATATGTCTCTGCTAACTCACAAGCCATCAGCGCCGTGGTCGTGGTGGAGCGTAAAGAAGAAGGAAAAGAGTACCCAATTCAAAGGCCGGTTTACTATGTTAGTGAAGCTTTGACAGAGTCAAAACAGAGATACCCGCAGTGGCAGAAGTTAGTCTACGGCGTCTTCATGGCAAGCCGGAAGATGCCCCACTACTTCCAGGAGCATCCCATCACGGTGGTGAGTTCTGCTCCTTTGGCAGAAATCATAAGAAACAGAGAAGCTACAGGTAGAATTGCAAAGTGGGCCATCTAGATGGGGCCTTATCACATCAACTACGAGCCAAGGACAGCAATCAAGTCACAAGCCCTAGTTGATTTCATCAATGACTGGACAGAGTTTGACCCGTTACCGCCTGCACCAGGCGCGAAGCATTGGGTTATGCACTTCGACGGGTCAAAACAATTTGAAGGATCGGGAGCCGGCGTTGTTTTAACTTCGCTAAAAGGAGACAAATTGAGCTATGTCTTACAGATACACTTCGAGCCGTGCACCAATAACATCGCAGAGTATGAGGCTCTGTTACATGGTCTGAAAGTCGCCAAAGAGATGAACATCAAGAGGATCATGTGCTATGGAGATTCCGACCTTGTTACTCAACAAGTATCAGGAACTTGGGACAGGAAAGACGCCAACATGGCGGCTTACAGGAGAGAGGTAGACTGAGTGGCCGGCTTCTTCTGAGGCTATCAAGTTGAGCATATCGACAGACGAATGACCGAGGCAGCTGACGCCTTATCAAGACTCGGCTCTAGGAGAGAGCCGGTGCCTCCAATTGTGTTCCTTGCCGAGTTACATCATCCATCAGTCAAGCTTCCAACAGAAGAGGAGTTAGCAAATCCGGATGACCCGGATTCACGGTTAGTTGCCGCCTTACATCAGACTCCATCACGGACAGAGCCGTATCTGGCTTACCTGTTGAGAAGAGCTACCACAAGACGAAGTGCTGGCACGGCAGATTGTGCGCCAGGCTAAGGGATACGTCATCATCAACGGAGAGTTGCACAAGAGGAGCGCATCTGGAGTGTTCTTACGATGCGTCTCACCAGAGGAAGGCCGGAAAATTCTTCAGGAGATCCACTCAGGGGACTGCGGACATCATGCATCCACAAGATCAATGGTAGCCAAAGCTTACAGACACGGATTCTTTTGGCTGACGGTTTTGGCAGACGCGGAAAACATAGCCCGGGTTTGCGATGGATGCCAACGATACGCAAGGCAGATTCACGTTCCGGCTCAAGATTTGAAGACCATCCCAATAACATGGCCCTTTGCAGTCTGGGGCATGGATATGGTGGGACCTTTCCAGACGTCACCCGGCAAGAAAACTCACCTACTAGTTGTGGACAAGTTCACAAAGTGGGTTGAAGTACAAGCCGTCAACAGTTGCACAGCTGCAACACCAGTCAAATTCCTGAAGAAGATCATATACCGCTTTGGATATCCTCACAGCATCATCACAGACAATGGGACAAAATTTTCACTTGGAGAGATGCAGATATTTTGCAATGAGAACGGCATCCGGCTTGACCTTGCTTCAGTTTCACATCCCCAGTCAAACGGACAAGTAGAGAGGACAAACCAGGAGCTGCTCAGAGGCATCAAGCCAAGACTCCGGGTTCCGTTGATACGGGCAGCCGGATGTTGGGAAGTAGAACTACCATCAGTCGTCTGAAGCATAAACACAACCCCAAACAGATCTACAGATTTCACTCCTTTCTTCATGGTCTATGGGGCAGAAGCCGTGTTACCCAGCGACATCCTTCATGATTCTCTAAGAGTTACAAACTACGTTGAGACAGAGAACGAGCAAGCCCGGCAAAACTTAGTTGATATGCTTGAGGAGGCACGCGAGTTAGCTCTGGAGAGATCAACCATATATCAGCAAGACCTGAGGCGTTATCAGAGCCGCCGGGTTAGATCAAGAACTTTCCAGGAAGGAGGCTTAGTCTTTCGACTAGCCCAGAACAAGACCGGCTTTCACAAGCTGACTCCCCCATGGGAAGGTCCCTTCGTAGTCAGCCGGAACTTGCACAACGGGTCTTACTACTTGGTGGATATCAGAGAAGAAGCTATAGTGACAGGAAACAATACAGACCATACAATATTCCCAATGCAAGAGAACGACAGGCCCTGGAACATAGCAGAGCTCAGGCCTTACTCCACTTAGGTTTTGCGAGCTCCCGGATGAGAGAGCTCCACCTTTTTGTATCTTTACAGTTTAAAAGCAGCAGGTTTCAGACGCGCTCTTTTCCTTACCAGGGTACCTAAGGGGACTGGAAGGTTTTTAATGAGCCGGCTTGCTAGCTATGTACATATTATATGATCAATGAAATGAGGGAGGCACCTCTAAAAGAAAGAGTATTGTCTTTTCAGTTCCTTATTTTACATGTGATCAGGGGTCTTGGGGGATTACTAACTAACAACGTTGTAAGTTATAGACTCAAGACTCGGCAAAGATGCCACATTTATTGTTGGTTATACTTGCCTGCTAGCTTGATGTTATTCTCACATGATACATGACCAGATGCTAAAATCCGGCTTTCAATCTGACTATGAAGACCATGGGGACTTAGTAGACCCTGATTGCTCAGGAGTTTTATGCACAGATGTCATGAGAAAACCGGCTTTGCAGAGAGCTAAAGAAACCAAAAGGGTCATCGAAACCAACAAGACTTGCAGATTTCACAAAATGTGTATTTCATCAAGAAGCAAAGTCCTAAAGGCGCACGAAGGCGCACCAAAATAGGTATAGCTAATAAAAGAGTTTTAGCTAACCTATTACATGCCATTTAGGCCAAAACAATATTGTTCCAGGACACCTCAAAGTATTCCAACGTATTACAACCGGGTTATACTGCCGGGCCAGTTGAAGGAGGAACAGCTGGAATCTTGGGGGCTGGCGCAGAGGAGCTTGCCTCGCCAGACTTCTTCTTGGATTTCCTCCGGCTCACACCTTCAGCTTCTTCCCAGCAAATCTCAAAGACACTGGGGAACTTGGCCTCAGCTACAGCCAGACGAGGAGGAGTCGGCACAACTGGAGTCCCTGAAGCCGAAACAGTTTCCGGCTCAACAGGCAATGGCGCACGGTAGTTGGGATCCATCTTCGAATCAGCCAGGTCCTTTGGATATAATTTTTTACCTTCGGCACTATAAGCAGGTTGGAAGGAGCTTAGGCTTAAGGTATCCGTCAGAAGAGTGGCATGGTGCCGGGTTGTCTCATCAATCTTGGTAATATCTTCCCGCGTGAGAGGAGTCCCATCGCTCTTAAGAGAAGGCCATCCCCGAGTGAGCAATTGTGTATCAACGGCCGGGTAATATGCTTTCGTCAGAGCAAGGATGCGCATGGTGGCTCTTCTGGCAGTGGACCTTTTCCAGCTATCAATCCAGGCCGGCAGCACATTGAGTTGTTGCAGGAACTTGATCTGGGTAGTTGGAGGCTTCTCCCATCCATGACAAGACATCATCGCTTTGCCAGCGCCATAATATAACTGCTGCACGAGCGTGTAAGCAGCCTTCAGTTTCATTTCCGGCTCCGGGAGCCTGAGAAGTAAAGAAGACAAAGAAGGTTAAGACGGACATACTCGGAGGAAAGCAAAAAAGCAAAGAATCATTAGTCGGAAATAAGTAAACTTACCAAAGAGGGAAGTCACCATCTCATAAATGAAGGTGACAAGCTTGTCGAACTTAGCATTGGAGACTTTCAGATCCTCCTGCAGCTTGTCTCGCTCTTCGTTCCAGAGGGCCTCATGCTCCTCCCTATCTTGTTGCAGTTGCGCATTCTCCTCGGTGGCCTGGCTGATTTTCTTCTCAAGTTCAGCAATTTTTTCTTCAAACTCGGCACGTTTGTCGGCTTCAGCTCTCAGCTCCTCCTTCACCACCTCGAGGGCATGCTCATGCTGTTGAGCTTGGTCCTGGAAAAGTCAAGACAACAAGACAGTCAAGAGACAACAAAGATTACAGGATGATAATTAAAAAGCTCAAGTTGTTATAAGTCCCAGGTTCCTGCAAGCTGAAACCCGGCACTTGGGGGCTACTCAATTTGAGGCAAACAAGAAAAAAAAGGGTTCAACAAGAAGACCTGGAACACAGCAAGATGTAGTACCAACTCTTGGGGACTACTCAGTTGAAGTTTTATAAGTTTTTAATCAAAAGGAGTTCAACAAGAAGACCAGGAGCATTGCATGCAATTACTCCGACTCTTGGGGACTACTCATTGAAGTTAGCCATATATGCAGAGATGGAAGGACAAATCTTAAGAAAGTCCCGAGACACCGCAAGCTGATAACTCGACACTTGGGGACTAGAAGAGGAGTATTCACATACCTGAAACTTGTCTTCAAGTTCAACAATCACGTTGTCCTCCGCCTTCCAAGTTCAACAATCTCGCTGATACGCTGCTCGAATTCTCCGAAGAGAGCAGAAAAGTCCAAGTCTTCATAGGACTAGAAGCTCGCGCTGGCCATAGGAGCTTTGCCGGGAGAAGGTTTTGTCGGCGCGGTCACCGGCTCAGCAGTCTTAGCGACACAGGAGCTGGCAGGCTTCTCACCCTGGTGGGAGCCGGTTACCTCCACCTCAGGCGACGCAGTGGCCTGGTTATCTTGAGGCGGAGGAGAAGTAGGACGTGACTCCGGCTTATCAACATCTCCTTCATCATGTATGGGAGATTTATCAGCCGGCCCAAGAGGAGTCGGAACGGAAGCCGGGGCAGCGCGATCTCTGAGAAAGACAAGGGTTTTAGACAGAGAGAAACAAGTCAAGTATTACCGATGCATAAAGGTAAAGAAAGCTTACCCCTCATTGATGGCAAAGTCGCCGAAGGGGTCGGAGCTGGAATCTGAAGAATCTGAGAGAGACCGGGACTTTGCCTGCCGTTGAGTCCCGGCTAAGGGATAAAGAACTGAAGGACGTCTTTGTGGACACTTAACCCGGCGAGAAGTCGGGCAGTTAGGAATACCTTCGTTCAGTGGCTCGTCGGAGTCGGAGGACCGAAGCCGGCGGCGTTGGCGTCGGGCTTCAGTTTGTTCCTAAGAATTAAAAGAAGTTAGCACATATCGAGGAAAGATCAAGACAAGAGAAGTATTACTGGTGTTACCTTTGCAGCATCCGACCTAAGCTTCCTCTTCGCAGCCGGAGGAGCCGGGTCTGTGGAAGGGAGGACTGTATCTGATAGATGTGAGTCTGGATTAAGAATCGACCGGTTTTCCTGGAGAAGATCGGCGTTTAATAGTTCAAGGAAAAGTCGGGTGATGGAGTTAAGCTCACCTTCTTCTTCTTCTTCTTCGGCGCCAACTTCAGTTCCCGCGCCTTCGACGTCAGCCTCCGGCTGATCATCTTCTGACTCCTCGCCCGAGTCAGGCGCAGTCGACAAATTGGCGGGCCACCAGGGGTCGCTAGCCTGAAATAAACCAAGTCAGAATATAGACAAGACAATATACATCACAGCAAAAGTTATAAAAGGTGTTGTCAGTACTGGCTTCAGCAGATTTAAGGCGAAGAAAGGGGGGAGGCCGTCTTTCGCAAGATCATCCGGAGACTCGTTGACCATTTTCCGGATGGCCTTTATCAGGACCGCGTCAGTATGCTGCTGCTTGTTGAAGTGCATGGGGTCCTCAAGTGACCCGGACTACTGGTGCATCAGACCCGGGCGCACAGCAAGTGGCTGGATATGCCAGCCCATCCAGCACTTGACGAGATCAGTACCCGTCAGACCATGAGCGAGGAGGGCGCAGACTCGGCCAACCAAAGGCTCCAGGGCCTTCCGGCCTTTTCTGGCGGCGAAGGAGTTCATGTTGTCGTTCATTGTTAGCCGGTCTACTCTGAAGCCCGGAAGTGTCGGTTCACCCGGAGGAGTAGCCACCTTGCAGTAGAACCAAGTCTTCTGCCAGTCCTTGGGGTGGGAGTGCAAGACGACACCCGGAAAAATGATATTCCTCCGGCGTTGGATGGTGACCCCGCCGCACACGACTAAGGGGCCGTCGTTGTTCTCCCATTGGGGCTTGAAGTAGAAGAACTCGAGAAATAGTGGAAGACTGGGTTCTATGCCAAGATAAGCCTCGCATAGAACCACGAAGTGAGAGATGTTGAGCACCGAGTTAGGCGTGATGTCTTGGGGCCGGATCTTGAAGTACTCAAGAACCTGGCGGAAAAAGAGAGAACCCGGAGGGCGGAACCCCCGGGTGATGTGATCGGCGAAGACGATGACCTTACCTTGATCAGGCTGAGGCTGGGTCTCGTCCTCATCCGGAGCTCGCCAGAAGATCTCCGACTTAGCCGGGAGAAGCCGAGTTCGGCAAGCTCTTCAAGCCGGCTCTCACGGATACCGGATTTGCTCCAGTTGCAGGCGATCTTCCGTTTGGTCTTCTCAGTAACAGTCGTCATGGATGAGCCGGCGCCGGCTGACTCTTGCCCTTCTTCGGGACGCGCTGAGCGGCGTGCTTTGTTCCCATCATGGATGACAAGGAACACGGGGATCTACAAACAGCAAAACAAAGAGAAATAAGGATCAATATGGATCTAAGAGATCTCGGAAAAGCAGTGAGAAAAACAGAAAGGAAATGAGGTCCGAAGAGATCTAAAGAATATCAGAAAATAAAGAAGAAAGGGAGAAACGAAGAGTGCGGCCCAGTTCATCGGAGAGCTCCCGAGAAGAAGAGGAAACGATAGGAGCCAAGGGAAAAACAGTAAGAAGGAAGGACAGCGCACGTCAAAACAGATCCATGGAGTCTCCGAAATACAAAATAAAAGAAGAATATCAAGAACATGAAGAACAAGACAAGTTCGTCCGAAAAAACAGTGAGGAGAAGCATTGAAGAAATGCAATGCGTGCGAGATCGGTTACTTACCGAGCAAGAGGAGAAGTAGAAGAGGATTTGGGTCGCGCGTGCAGTTGATCCGTGTGGTTGAGTTCTTGATCCAGATCCAAAAGACGAGTAGCTCGGGAGGCTCGGGCTCGGGAAGATGAACTGGCGCGTGCGGGGGGGGGGGGGGGGGCGTGATTCATTTGCACCCCGGCACCTTATTTATAGCCTCTAGGGTTTGACCTAGGGGCAAAAGGGGAAGATAAAGAGATAATC
Source organism: Poa annua (assembly GCA_026929855.1). Taxonomy (NCBI): domain Eukaryota; kingdom Viridiplantae; phylum Streptophyta; class Magnoliopsida; order Poales; family Poaceae; genus Poa; species Poa annua. The sequence goes on from CM049434.1 coordinate 64,676,411, forward strand.
ATTATCCCAGGGGACAAGATCTAGTCTATAGAAGATATTCCTGACAAGATCTTTGCTTCCCCGAGGTGGTTATTGTCTCCTCGATTCCCGTGAGAAGATAGACATTAAATATGTCGTTGACCAGGAAGGTTGACCGACGGCAGAGAAAAAGATTAAAGAAAGAAAAGAAAGAGTTAAAGTCTTAGAGAAATGAAAGTCAACAAGTGATGGCCGGGTTATGAACGGGCCGCTAGCAAGAGCCGGCCAAACTGATACCCGAGAGCCTGCATGCTTAATGAGTTGTTTATTGTTTTTTAGAGTATAACCCGGACAAAAGGAATGACGGCTTCCCCAAGAATATGCCCAGGAGTGCAAAGGCGAAGCAAGTCAATTCTGGTGTCCAAGTAATCCGGGGGGGCTACTGTTGGGGGGATCATAACCCGGTAGGCCCACAGACCTAGAAGACAAGCCGGCCTGGTAGAAGCCTGGGCCGGATTAGGCATAAAGAGATGGGCCGGGTCCCATGTAAGACGGTGTGCGACGTGTGCCTTGGCCCACAAGCTAAGAAGGATCCAGAAGACTGGAGACCAAGTACAAGGTGGAGTCCAGATAAGGAAGGCGAAGACTTAGTGGACTTAGAGTAGAGTCCGGGTACAATTGTAACCCGGATCCCCGCTTGTAGCTCCAGCAAGACTCCCCGCCTATATAAGGGGTCTCCTGGTTCCTAGAGAGATAAGTCGAAAGCCCAGCAATACGTAGTTCCAGAGATTGTAATCGAGACCCGGAAGCTAAGGCGTCGAGTCCTCGAAACCCCATATCAATAAAGCAAAGCAGGAGTAGGTCTTTACCTCAAAAAGAGGGGCCCAACCTGGGTAAACCCTTGTTTCCCCACGCCACGCTAGACAAGCTCCCAATGTCAGAAGTCGCTATGTCCCAACACTCAAGTTTCCACCCGGAAACATCTGTCGTGACAATCCCACGACAGGTACTATAAGTCTCAGGTAGACCCGATTGACAAACGTGTGCTGGAAAAGCCGGCTCACGAAGAGGAAAAGAAGAAATTCAAATCTGCACAAGACACCAAGATGATTGACTTTGTAGAAGGTGACTCCTCCAAGCAGTTTTCGATAGGAGCCCACATGGACGAGAAATAGGAAAGCGCGCTCATCAAGTTCATCCGTGAGAATCGGGATATCTTTGCATGGTCTCCTTCGGACATGCCGGGTGTACCGAGTGAACTTGCTGAGCACAGCTTACATGTTGATCCTACAGCAAAGCCGGTTAAGCAAGGCTTGCGTCGTTTCAATGTAGAGAGAAAAAGATTATCGGAAAAGAGATTGCCCGTCTGCTCGCAGCTGGGTTTATCATGGAGGTTTATCACCCGAAGTGGCTGGCGAACCCGGTCCTAGTGATGAAAAAAAACGGAGAGTGACGCATGTGTTTGGACTACACCAGCTTGAACAAGGTTTGTCGAAAAGATCCTTTCGCGCTACCACGTATCGATCAAATCATAGACGCGACAGCCGGCAGCGAGTTGTTATGTTTCCTGGATGCATATTATGGGTATCGCCAGATCAAGCTTAATGTAGATGACTAGGAGACGTAACATGGCCCTTTGCAGTATGTGGCATGGACATGGTGGGACCTTTCCAGACTTCGCCCGGCAAGAAGACTCACCTCTTTGTCGAAGTGGACATGTTCACAAAGTGGGATGAAGTGCAAGCCGTCAACTGTTGCACAGCTGCAACAGCAGTAAAATTCCTGAAGAAGATCATATACCGCTTTGGATATCCTCACATCATCATCACGGACAACGGAACAAACTTCTCGCTTGGAGAGATGCAGATATTCTGCAAAGAGAACTGCATCCGGCTTGACCTTGCTTCAGTTTCACACCCTCAGTCAAACGGACAAGTGGAGAGGACAAACCAGGAGCTGCTCAGAGGTATCAAACCAAGACACTGGGTTCCATTAATCAGTGCAGCCGGATGCTAGGAAGAAGAGTTGCCATCAGTCGTTTGGAGCATAAACACAACCCCAAATAGATCAACAGACTTCACTCCGTTCTTCATGGTCTATGGGGCACAAGTCGTGTTACCCAGCGACATCCTTCATGATTCACCAAGAGTTGCAAATTATGTTGAGACAGAGAACGAGCAAGCCCGGCAAAATTCAGTTGATATGCTTGAGGAGGCACGAGAACTTGCTCTAGAGAGGTCAGCCGTATATCAGCAAGATCTGAGGCGTTATCACAGTCGTCGGGTTAGAACAAGAACTTTCCAGGAGGGAGACTTAGTCCTATGACTGGCGCAAAACAAAACTGGCTTTCACAAGTTGACTCCCCCATGGTAAGGACCTTTCATGGTCAACAGAAACTTACACAATGGATCCTACTACTTGGTGGACATTAGAGAGCAAGCTACAGTGACAGGGAACAACACAGACCATACAAGATTCCCAATGCAAGAGAACGACAGGCCCTGGAATATAGCAGAGCTTAGGCCATACTACAGTTAGGTTTTGTGAGCTCTTGGATGAGAGAGCTCCACCTTTTTGTATCTTGTCAGTTCAAAACCAGCAGGTTTCAGACGCGCTCTTTTCCTTACCAGGGTACCTAAGGGGACTGGAAGGTTTTTAATGAGGCGGCTTGCTAGCTATGTACATATTATATGATCAATGAAATGAGGCAGGCACCTCTAAAGAAAGATTATTGTCTTTGCACCCCACATGATGCGAGAGTGAGTCCATATTTTACATATGATCGGGGTCTTGGGGGCTTACTAACTAACAAAGTTCTAAGCTACAAACTCAAGACCCGGCAAAGACGCCACAACTATTCTTGGTTATACTTGCCTGCAGGTTTGATGTTATTCTCACATAATATATGACCCGGATGCCAGAACCCAGCTTTCAATCTGACTATGTGTCATCGTGGTGAACAACAGATGCCTAGGGGTAGGCTAATCTTTGGGGCCGATGGACGCTAGAGGATTCGGGAAGGGATAGCGAGATGAAATCGCACACGAAGAACATGGCAGACACGCGGAGCTACCCAGGTTCAGGGCCCTCGTGAGGAGGTAAACCCCTACGTCCTGCATCTAATCTGTATATGATGAAGTATATGTGGTGTTACATCTTTGCTCCTTGAACTGTTCTTGGCTCGGGTGAGCACCTCTAGTATGAATGTTAGAGAGGAGCTAGCTACTTGCTTCCTGGTTAACACGTGAGTGAGAGGAGAGTGGATCGATCGGGAGCTAGCTCTCGGTTTGGTGCGTGTGAGGCTCTGACCGAATCCCCTGCTAGCTCTCCCCTTGGTACATTTTATAGATTGATGCCCAAGAGACAAAGGGTGGCCCACGGTACTATGCACTGTCTACTTTACACTATTCCCCGATTTGACTACTGGGGTCTTGTCAGCACTATTCCCTGCGTCATGGGCATGGGTTTGTCCTGTCTTGTCTGTCCTTAGCCCTGCATCACGGGGATGGGCATGGCATGTCTCGTCCGTGTCCTTGGTTTTCTCCTGTAGCACTTGGCTTGGCATCTTCTCTTCCTTAACCCGGCATAGACATGTCGGGTACCTCTACGACTCCACTTCTGGTTTAACCCGACATGGATATGACGTATTCTCCTTCTCAACCAGGTATGGACATGCCGGATATCCCTTCACATAATGCTTTACCTGCACAGAAGAGGAAACTAGAAGATACCGACATACGTATGTCGGTCAGCATAACTCGGTCAACATACGTCGAGGTAGACCAACACCATATCCCGGTCCATCCTGGTCTGGGAATATGTCGGTCCACGAGTAACTCGGTCCACTTCTGGGATATAGCTTATGCCATATTATGACCCTACCCGGGGGCAGCCCCCCGACACTAGTCCCTGAAGCTGGTGCGGTCCTGCAGCCTCGGATGAAGGGCCGTACCAGATTTAAACAATCTTGACCAATAATCCGATACTCCCATGTCGGTCCATCTCAAGAATCTCCAGAGCTCAATCTTTAACCAATGCCGACATTCACCCATATGCTGGTCTCTCTGACACTGGAAGATATCCTCGATCGTGGGCGCGCAATGTTGCTACCGAGATGCAGCAAATGGTCATCCGACCAAATGCGTAGACGCGCAGGCGGAGATATCTCCATGCTGGTCAGCTGACAAGGGATCCACCGGGGTGTCTCCGGCCGATCTTTTCTCATCCGATCGGATCGATCCGATTTCTTCTCGTTTCTTTTTTCTTTTCCTTTTCTTTTCCTTTCTTCCACCCGACATGCAAATGCCTCTTTCCTTTTCTTTCTCTTCTCTCCCCCCGAGCGCATGGATCTCCTTTTCCTCATCCGACCGAGCACGAATTGAATCCGGCGAGTCGGCAATCGGGGCATTCGGAAGTCGGCGATCCGGGCGGGGCCGCAGACGGATGCAGGGGCAAGCTCGGGTGCAGCGAGTAGTCGGAGGCGCTGCCGAGGTTGGGGACGACGGGGGCGAGCTCAAGGCGCTGCCGAGGTTGAGGAGAAGGCAGTGTCGGAGCTGTCGATGTCGGGTGCGGCGGAGGCGCGGGCGTCCGGGCGCAGGCATCTGCGGCGAGGTGAGGGTGGCTGAAGTCGGAGGCGAAGGCAATGTTGAGGACACCGGGGTGTTGGGGCACTACCGAGGTCGGGGACGGCGCCATCGAGGCGAGGAGGCGGAGACGCGGCCGATGTTGGGCACGGCGGAGGCGCGGGCGAAGTCGGAGGGAAGTCGGGACGCGCCGGTGCTGGGGATGCCGGGGTCTCCGAGGTCGGGCATGGCGGGGGGTACCGGCATGGCCGTAGTCGGGGAAGACGACCGAGGTTGGAGGAGGCGGAGCGCGGCGTCATCTCGGAGGAGGCTGAGGTCGGGCGCGGCCGAGGATGCTGAAGTCGGGGATGTGGTCGAGGCGGCGTCGGGCGGCCCGGCGCGGTCAGAGTCGCGGAGACGATGGCAGGGTGGAGAGAGCTCGGACGAGGCGGAGGAGGTCGGAGCAGGGGCGGCGTGCCGAGTCGTTGATGAGGTTGAGGATGAAGAAGTCAATCGAGACGACCGAGGTTGCGGGATAACTCGGTCCATCCGAGATGAGTGGTTGCAGAGGGATGGCGGCCCATCGGAGGAGTGGGGAAAGTTGGCCCGATACGAGGCAGGGCATATCTCGGCCCAAACCGAGATACATCATTCTGGATTAAATAAATATCTGCCCGGGGCATCTATTCTGATCAGGATTACGCCGGTCTCGGCCCAGACTGTCTCTCTTTGCCTTTCTCTTTACCTTCTACTCATTTATCCTCTCTTTTACCTCCGATACTAGCACAATAACCTCGTAATCTTAGGGTACCGGGGATTACATCCCCGACACTAATCCCCGAGGCTGTGGGGAACTCGCAGAGTCGCGCACAGACTTACAAAACCAGATAAGAATACCAGAGCCACTCTCATACCAGAACCAAATAAGAATCACCAAAACCGCATGCCGCCAGCATTAGCTGGACCGACATGTAACCTGCACGGACATATTTCATATGTCGGTTTTCAGCCACTCTGGTTTGACGTAGGAATATCTTGGATGTCCGGTTTTAGCCACTCTGGGCGTTTACCGACATGGACGTCTCCAGCCACTGCTAGTTTGACGTAGGGGTATCTCGAATGTCCGGTTTTAGCCACTCTGGGCGTATACCGACATGCCGGGGCGGGCCCAGGATTTTGATGCTGTGTATTCAAAATTTTAAAGGACACAGTTTTTTTTTCGTCGAAAATGCTTGATCTTGGCATGTATAATTGAGTACTACATCATATAGTCCTACTGTATAATGATCTTCATCTATATGATCGATCCATCAATATATGCATATGATCGACCCATCATCTTCATGTATATGATCGATCCATCAATATATTAGTACCACACAAACTACATATACTAGCAAAGAAAATCAAGGCCAAGAATGAACCGAACCAGGGTCTTAGTGCTACTGTATAATGTATATATGAGCATGATATCACAGATTTGCTAGAACAGATCATACTTGAAATTATTTAAATCATACATTTGATCAACATATAAAGAAGCAACAATTGAAAAATTCAAGACAAAAACAACAATTAAATCTTATGTATTTCGGGTTCATTCAATCTAAACTGCATGTGGTCTGAATTTTTTGTATACCTCAAGGAATGGTTAAGTATATCCGAGAGATCTCAAGGAAAACAGGGGCTGGAGCGGTGGAGCCTCGAGGTCCGACGGCCGGCGTTGCCGTCCCTGGTCACCGCGACGCTTGGTCTTGGGGATTTCATCGCTGATCGCTCGTCGTCTAGGGTTCGATTAGCTGCTGTATTTTGGAAACATGAATCGATCGGGAGCAACGATGGATAACTGATCGGGCTGGGCAGTACAAGCGCGTGTAGATGTCGTTAAATGGCCTAGAGCTAATTGGGCCAGAGGTGGGCTGGGTCGTATTTTGGCCTGAGCGTGACCACCTATGCTATATCTCTGCTATTTTTGAATTTCTTCATACATACAGCTCCTGTGTACTATATATACCTAGTTTTTTGTCAAAAAATTTGGGTATGCACTTGAATACCCATGAATTGAAGTGGGCCCGCCCCTGCCGACATGGACGTCTCCAGCCACTGCTGGTTTGACGTAGGGTTATCTCGAATGTCCGGTTTTAGCCACTCTGGGCGTTTACCGACATGGACGTCTCCAGCCACTGCTGGTTTGACGTAGGGGTATCTCGAATGTCCGGCTTTAGCCACTCTGGGCGTTTACCGACATGGACGTCTCCAGCCACTGCTGGTTTGACGTAGGGGTATCTTGAATGTCCAGATTTTTAGCCACTCTTGGCGTTTACCGACATGGACGTCTCCAGCCACTGCTGGTTTGACGTAGGGGTATCTCGAATGCCCAGTTTTAGCCACTCAGGGCGTTTACCGACATGGACGTCTCCAACCACTACAGGATTGACGTAGGGGTATCTCGAATGCTACCTCTGCCAAACCCACATACGCAGTGATTCTGAGATCTGACGAACCGGCCAACTGAGATAAACAGCGAGCTGTAGATTTTGCACGATGTCACGATATTTTGGCAAACCGAAATAAACGACGATCCGGGATATTGAATGATGCCGTGATACTTTGGCAAACCGAAATAAACGGCGATCTGGAAATATTGTATGATACCATGATACATTGGAGAACCGAAATAAAAGGCGATATGGAAATATTGCACGACACAAAGATACATTGGCAAACCGAAATAAACGATGATCTAGGTAGATTACATGATGCTGCGATATTCTGACCCGCCGACTGATACGTCTCAAACGTATCTATAATTTCTTATATTCCATGCTTATATTATACCCATTGCTACATGTTTAATATACACTTTATATGGTTTTTATGCATTTTATGGGACTAACCTATTAACAAGATGCCACAGTGCCAGATCCCTGTTTTCTGCTGTTTTTGGTTTCAAAAAAGTTGTTAAGGAAATATTCTCATAATTGCACAAAACAAAAGCCAATACCCCTATTTTGCCCGGAAGCATCCAGAACAGCGAAGAGGATACGGAGGAGAGCCACGAGGCGGCCACACCTGTTGGTGGCGCGGCTCCCTCCTTGGCCGCGCCACCACGTGGTGTGGGCCCCTTGGGGCTCCACCTCCTTCGCCCTTTCGCCTATAAAGACCCCCCGACGGGAAAACCCTAACCACCCAAACACTTTTCCACGATACGTTCCAGAGCCGCCGCCGCCATCAACCCTAGTTCGGGAGGGTTCAGAAGCTCTTCCCGGCACCCTGCCGGAGAGGGGAATCATCACCGGAGGGCTCTACATCACCATGCCCGCCTCCGGACAGATGCGTGAGTAGTTCATCCTTGGACTACGGGTCCATAGCAGTAGCTAGATGGTTGTCTTTTCCTATTGTGCCGTCATGTTTAGATCTTGTGAGCTTCCTATCATGATCAAGATCATCTTTATGTAATGCTACATGTTTTGTTTGCTGCGATCCGATGAATAATTGTGTACTATATCATTTGCTTCATTATATATTATGTGAGTGCGTTATTTATGATCTTGCATGCTCTCCGTTACTTGTAGATGCTCTGGCCAAGTAGATGCTTGAGACTCCAAGAGGGGGTATTTGTCTTCATTTAATCTGGGGGAGTGACAGCAACCTCTAAGATTGTGAATGTACTGTTGCTACTAGGAATAAAACAGTAGTTCTTTGTCTAAGGATAATTGTGCTACTTACATTACACGCTTTACTTAATGCAATAATCTGTTGCTTGCAACTTAATACTGAAAGGTGTTGCGGATGCTATCCTGAAGGTGGATTATTAGTCATAGATGAAGTTGGATAACGGTCTATGTATCATGTTGTAATGCCCAAATGAATCTCACACTAGACACCATGACTTGTACATGCATCATTATGCTCTTTATTCTGTCAATTGCCCAGCTGTAATTTGTTTACCCTCATGTATGCTATTATTATTTATGGAGAGACACCACTAGTGAACTGTGGACCCCGGTCCTTTTCTTTAAACTGATAATACAACCTACTGCAATCCTGTTACTTTCATTCTCTACAAACAAACATCATTTTCCACACATACGTTTAATCTTTTGTTACAGCAAGCCAGTGAGATTGACAACCTCACTGTTAAGATGGGACAAAGTATCTTGGTTGTGTTGTGTGTAGGTTCCACGCCAACTCAGCGCTTAGCAAGAATTTCCGGCGCAGTTGACACCTTCGGAAGAATTCTAGTTTCCTACTGGTTCGATAACCTTGGTTTCACAACTGAGGGAAAGCTTGCTGCTACTACATCATCACACCTTCCTCTTGGGGTTTCCCAACGTGCCTGTAGAGCATCAAGAATTTCCTGGCGCCGTTGCCGGGGAAACTAAGCTCTTCTGCGAGGGGAGTCTCTCACTTCCAATCTTTTTATTTTATTATTGTCTTGCTTAGTTTATTTTTTATTACTATCTTGTTTTCTTAATATCAAAAATACAAAAAAATAGTTACTTGCATTAAATTATTTATTTCGGTTTTGCTTTTTATTTGCTAAAATGAGTACTGCTGAGAATATTAAGTTGTGTGACTTCACTAGCACAAATAATAATGATTTCATATGCACTCCTATAGCTCCACCTGCTTCTAAAGCAGAATTCTTTGAAATCAAACCTGCTTTGTTAAACCTTGTTATGAGAGAGCAATTTTCTTGTGTTAGTACTGATGATGCTGCTGCCCATCTTAATAATTTTGTTGAACTTTGTGAAATGCAAAAGTATAAGGATATAGATGGTGATATTATAAAACTGAAATTATTTCCTTTCTCTTTGAGAGGAAAGGATAAAGAATGGTTGCTTTCATTGCCCAGGAATAGTATTGATTCATGGATTAAATGCAAAGATGCTTTTATTGGAAAATACTATCCTCCTGCTAAGATCATTTCCTTAAGAAGTAGCATTATGAACTTTAAACAATTTGATAATGAACATGTTGCTCAAGCTTGGGAAAGAATGAAATCTTTGGTTAAAAATTGCCCTACCCATGGACTGACTGCTTGGATGATCATCCAAACCTTTTATGTTGGAGGTACATTTATGTCCATCACTTTGGGGGCTGCAACAAAACTTTTAGATGATATGATGGTTAATTATTCTGAGTGGCATACTGAAAGAGCTCCTCAAGGTAAGAAGGTAAATTCTGTTGAAGAAACCTCTAATTTGAGTGAAAAGATTGATGTTATTATGGCTATGCTTGTGAATGGTAAATCTCATATTGATCCAAATAATGTTCCCTTAGCTTCTTTGGTTGCACAAGAAGAGCATGTTGATGTGAACTTCATTAAAAACAATAATTTTAACAATAATGCCTATAGGAACAATTATGGTAACAACAACTACAAGCCCTATCCTCCTGCTAATGGTAATAATTATGCTAATTCCTATGGTAAAATGCCTAGTGAGGAAAGGATTTTAGAAATTGAAAGAGCCACTAAAAATTTATTGCAAACTCAATATGAGAAAAATAAAGTATTCACTAAAACTATGGAGGAACAATCTGCTATGTTAAGAAATATTAGTTATCAAATGGAAAAACTAAATAGAGAGATTTTGGGTCTGCAAGGAAAAATTACTAATGCTGAAACTTGTATTTCCTCTATGTCTGAAGCACAATCCTCGTTGATTAATAAAATGGCTGCTAAACCTGAGAATATTGATGATAATCCCTTTGTCACTGCTAATGCCATCCAAGTTCGAATTGATGATAATGTTAGAATGACGGCTGAATTACGTGCTAGATGGGAAAGAGAAGAAGAACTAGCTAAAAAGGATAATATGGCTAGAGTTTATACTATTACTACTACTGAAAATAATGTTACTTCACATGCTAGTAAACCTCCTACTATTAATGGTAACATAATTGGTGTTGCCAATGTTTCCTCTACTTCTTCCAAAAAAATTAAAATTGCCTAAAACTGCTGAAACTGTTCTTGATAAAAGTGCTGAAATTTTTAAGAACATAGGAGATAATGGTTCGGTTTGCTTTGATAATAATGATTTTGATTTTGATAATTGTAATATCTCTGAAGTTATTAAGTTCTTGCAAAAGTTAGCTACAAGTCCTAATGCTGGTACCATAAACATGGCATTTACTACTCATATTACAAATGCTCTCATTAAAGCTAGGGAAGAGAAATTAAAACTTGAAGCTTCTATCCCTAGGAAGTTAGAAGATGGTTGGGACCTCATCATTAAAATAAAAGTGGATGAATTTGATTGCAATGCTTTATGTGACCTTGGTGCAAGTATCTCTGTTATGCCTAAAAAGCTCTATGATATGTTTGATTTGCCACCTTTGGAACATTGCTATTTGGATGTTTTTCTTGTTGATAATGCTATGAAGAAACCTTTGGGAAGAGTTAATGATGTTCTTATCATGGTTAACAATAACCTTGTCTCTGTTGATTTTATTGTCTTGGATATCGAATGCAACCCATCTTGTCTTATTGTGTTGGGAAGACCTTTTCTTAGAACTGTGGGTGCTATTATTGATATCAAAGAAGGAAATATTAGATACCAATTCCCACTCAAAAAAGGTATGGAACACTTCCCTAGAAAAAGAAAGAAGCTACCTTTTGATTCTATCATTCGTACAAATTATCATGTTGATGCTTCATCTCTTGGAAACACTTGAGTTACACTTTCAGTGCCTAGCTGAAAGGCGTTAAGGAAAAGCGCTTATGGGAGACAACCCACTTTTCATTCCTGTTATTTTATTTTGTTGTGTCAAGGAACATGTCTACCTCTATAGCAATTCCTTTGTATCTTTATTTTATCGCATTGTTGTGTCAAGTTAAGCCTCTAGTAGAAAGTTGATGCTAGATTTGGATTCCTGCGGAGGAACAGTTTTCTGCTGTCCACCGTTTAATTCATAACTCTCTACAGAAAAATTGAAAAAATCTGATATTTCCTGAGCGTGATCCACATATATGTACGCAACTTTCATTACTTCTGAGTTTTCTGATTTGAGCAAGTTAAGTGTCTCGAAAAAATTCGTCTTTACGGACTGTTCTGTTTTTGACAGATTCTGCCATTTATTTTGCATTGCTCCTTTTGCTGTTTTTGAATGGATCTTTTTGTTCCATAAAATACCAGTGGCTGTAGCTAATGTCCAGTAGCATGTGTAATGGTTTTGTCAATGCAGAATATGAGAATTTTTGACTATGCACTAACCCTCTAATGAAGTCTACTTTGAGTTTGGTGTGGAGGAAGTTTTGAAGGATCAAGAGAGAAGGATGATATGATGTGATCAAGAAGATGAAAGAGCCTAAGCTTGGGATGCCCCCGTGGGTCACCCAAGAATATTTCAAGAAGACTCAAGCGTCTAAGCTTGGGGATGCCCAAGGCATCCCCTTCTTCATCAACAAACTATCAGGTCATCTCTACTGAAACTATATTTTAATTCCGTCACATCTTATGTGCTTTACTTGTAGCGTCTGTTTGTTTTTGTTTTTGTTTTTGTTATTTTCATTCTCTGAATAAAATGGATCCTAGCTTCCTTTGTGGGAGAGAGACACGCTCCGCTTTTTCTTATGAATACTCGTATTCTTCACTTATATTTGTTGAGTATTCTTCTATGTTATTTCAATACTTTCAGCTCTCGTTTTTCATGCATCTCTTGTTTAGAGCTGTTAGATCTCTTATGTTATACTCTCTTGTTTCATTGTTAAATACTTGGAGAGTTTATGTTTAAATAAGTTGATTGGTGTTTGCTTGGAAACAGAAAATGCTAAATGTGGTAGATGGAATAATGAAAAGATATATATGCTCTTATAGATTGTTATGTTGTATGTTGTGGTGCTTGGCAATTGTTTTGAGCTCTCAAGTAGATCATATTTAAGCTTTTACATCATGTAGTTAAAACCTATTAGTAAAGAACTACCGTAAACCTTGTCGAAATTTGGTTTGCATGTTTGGTATCTCTAAGGTCTAGATATTTTCTAGTAAAGGTGTTTGAACAACAAGGAAGACAATGTAGAGTTTTATAATACTTGCAATATGTTTTTATATACGTCTTGTTGTCATAGTTTATACTTGTGTTTGCTTCAAATAACCGTGCTAGCCAAAGCCTTGTACTTTGAGGGAATGCTTCTCGTGCATCCAAAACCTTGAGCCAAAACCCATGCCATTTGTGTCCACCATACCTACCTACTACATCGTATTTCCTGCCATTCCAAGCAAATACTTCGTGTGCTACCTTTTATTCAAAATTTATTATCCCTTATTTGTGTCAATGTTTATTAGCTCATGAGGAAGTATGTGGTGTTATAGATATCAACCTTGTCAGTTGCTTTTAGACAGACTTTCACCAATCGGACTAGTGGCATATACACCGCTTATCCATTAACTTTGCAAAAAGAGCTGGCAAATGGGGTGCCCAATCCCAATTAATTACAACTTTAACCGTTGCATTCTCTTCACATTTTTGCCCTGATCTAATCAGCCAAGCAATAATACCAGTTTTTAACTGCATGTATAAACAAAAGGGATAAGAGGGATGATCTACTCTTGGGTAGAAATAACGTCCTTCAATGGGAGCCGCTCTTGAAAGTGTGGTTGACAAGGGGGGTAGAGTGCCCATTACCATTCGTTGACAACGACAAACACCACTCAAAAACTTACTTTTATGCTCTCTATATGATTTCAAAAACCTATAAAAACTAAAGAGCTCTAGCACATGTTTGTATCCCTGCTTCCCTCTGCGAAGGGCCTATCTTTTACTTTATGTTGAGTCAGTTTACCTACTTATTTCTATCCCCGAAGCAAACACTTTTGTCAACTGTGTGCAACAATTCTTATATGCTTACTTATTGCACTTGTTATATTTCTTTGTGTTGACAACTATCTATATGATATACATGTTCAAAAGTTGAAAGCCAATGCTGAAACTTATATCTTCCTTTGTGTTGCTTCAATGCTATTTTACTTAGAAACTATTGATTTACGAGTGAACTCCTATGCAAATCTTTTTGATGCTTGTTTGAAAGTACTATCCTTGAAAAGTTTTTACTTATATGATGTAGATGTTTACTCCTTGTCTATTTGTTAGCAAACTATAGACCATTGCCTTGAGTCACTTCATTCATAACATGAGCTTTACATTATTATATGATCAAGATTGTGTGAAAGCATGTCACTTCAGAAATTATTCTTGTTATCGTTTTACCTACTCGGGACGAGTAGAACTAAGCTTGGGGATGCCTGATACGTCTCAAACGTATCTATAATTTCTTCTGTTCCATGCTAATATTATACCCATTGCTACATGTTTTATATACACTTTATATGGTTTTTATGCATTTTCTGGGACTAACCTATTAACAAGATGCCACAGTGCCAGTTCCCTGTTTTCTATTGTTTGTGGTTTCAGAAAAGTTGTTAAGGAAATATTCTCGGAATTGCACGAAACAAAAGCCAATACCCCTATTTTCCCCGGAAGCATCCAGAACACCGAAGAGGATAAGGAGGAGGGCTACGAGGCGGCCACACCTGTTGGTGGCGCGGCTCCCTCCTTGGTCGCGCCACCACGTGGTATGGGCCCCTCGGGGACCCACCTCCTTCACCCTTTCTCCTATAAAGACCTCCCGATGGGAAAACCCTAACCACCCGAACACTTTTCCACGATACGTTCCAGAGCCGCCGCCGCCATCAACCCTAGTTCGGGAGGGTTCAGAAGCTCTTCCCGGCACCCTGCCGGAGAGGGGAATCATCATCGGAGGGCTCTACATCACCATGCCTGCCTCAGGACTGATGCGTGAGTAGTTCATCCTTTGGACTACGGGTCCATAGCAGTAGCTAGATGGTTGTCTTCTCCTACTGTGCCATCATGTTTAGATCTTGTGAGCTGCCTATCATGATCAAGATCATCTTTTTTGTAATGCTACATGTTGTGTTTGCTGGGATCCGATTAATAATTGAGTACTGTGTCATTTGCTTCATCATATATTATGTGAGTGCGTTATTTATGATCTTGCATGCTCTCCGTTACTAGTAGAAGCTCTGGCCAAGTAGATGCTTGTGACTCCAAGAGGGGGTATTTATGCTCGATAGTGGGTTCATGTCTTCATTTAATCTGGGGGAGTGACAGCAACCACTAAGATTGTGAATGTACTGTTGCTACTAGGGATAAAACAGTAGTTCTTTGTCTAAGGATAATTGTGCTACTTACATTACACGCTTTACTTAATGCAATAATCTGTTGCTTGCAACTTAATACTGAAAGGTGTTGCGGATGCTATCCTAAAGGTGGATTATTAGTCATAGATGCAGTTGGATAACGGTCTATGTATCATGCTGTAATGCCCAAATGAATCTCACACTAGATACCATGACTTGTACATGCATCATTATGCAGTTCTTTATTCTGTCAATTTCCCAGCTGTAATTTGTTTACCCTCATCTATGCTATTATTATTTTTGGAGAGACGCCACTAGTGAACTGTGGACCCTGGTCCTTTTCTTTAAACTAATAATACAACCTACTGCAATCCTATTACTTTCATTCTCGGCAAACAAACATCATTTTCCACACATATGTTTAATCCTTTGTTACAGCAAGCCAGTGAGATTGACAACCTCACTGTTAAGTTGGGACAAAGTATCTTGGTTGTGTTTTGTGCAGGTTCCACGCCAACTCAGCGCTTAGCAAGAATTTCTGGCGCAGTTGACACCTTCGGAAGAATTCTAGTTTCCTACTGGTTCGACAACTGTCGAGGAGTGACTCCCACGTAACAGGGGTAGTCTCGCCCTGAAGAGAGGTTCGAAAGGGGGGACTGAACACGGAGGTCCTACAGCCCTCGAGAGGCTCGACGACGGTGCTCGCCGGGCCTGGAGAGGAACTATCACGCCAGAGATGGACACCGGCCCGTACCCAGGTTCACGGCCCTCAGGAGGAGGTAAAACCGCTACTCCTGCTGGTCTGTATTGCACTGTGAAGGTTACAGGACAATGAGCTTGCCGAAGGCTCTCTTGAGGCAGTTTGGTGCCTGGAGAGGGACACAATGATCGTCTTCCTCCTCCAGCAGTTGGCTATCCTATCTGTTTAGGGAGCGATTGCGCGATTGGGCCATCGATCCCCCTCTACGGCGGAGCTCCTGCTCCTTTTATAGGCGCTCCGGGCTCCGCCCTCGTGCTGGTGGGCTCCCACACGTCGGTGGCGCAAAGGAGAGGGAGTCCACAGCGGCTCCTCCGTCCATGGACGCGGCTCATCCGTGCTAAAGTAGCGCGCCGTGGCCGACAGGTTGCAGGCGGTGCAGGGCGGCTCGCAGGCGCGGCAGAGGTCATGGTGGAGCCCACGGTGACGATCTTCTTGGAGCGTTGCGCCGTCCAGCTGCTTTATCACCAAAGAGGAAAGTCCTGTCTGTCCGGCCGCAGGCGGCGCGGCTTTGTTGACTCCTTTATCACCAGAATGGCCACTGGGATGCTCGCGTCACCCTGCGGCTGCTGCAGGGGCCATGTGCGTCCTGCAGCGCTTGCTTAGCCGCGAAGTGTCTCCACAGTGCCGTGGTCGCCTTTGGAGGGGTTTTCTGCTGACTCCTCTCCAGGCGGACTGTGCCTGGGGAGTCTCTTGAAGCGCAGGGTCCTCTTCAGGCCCTGGCGTCCTCTTCAGGCCTCGAGAGGGGATGCCTCTTGAGGATCCCTCCAAGCGGCAGCCTGGTCCTTAGTCGTTCTGCCGAAGGTCCACGCGGGCGAGGCCTGTAGGGAGTGGGCCGTGCATACCCCGGTCCTTACTGGGCCGACAGTAGCCCCCGGGCCCACGATGGGCACGACGAGGCCCGTTGGGTCTAGGCGAAGCGTCGTGGGGCCAAAACTGCAGGCCGGGCCGAGCCACGCGTCACTTCGGCGAGTAACGGTTGCGCACGATATGGGACGTGCGTCGTGGGGGGTCCCACCACGCCCCGGTAACTGCTCCTTGACGAGACATAAAAACCCCGGCGCCGGAGCAGGGAGCCGTTACTACTCCCACTTCTTCTCGCAGACGCCATCCGCACAGAGCTCTCCGCTCCTGCATTCCGGCGCCCTCTTCTCCGATTTCTCCAACTTCCCCTCGCGCCGCTCCCTTCTTCCCTCCGACGATGACTCCGCCGAAGAACAAGGGCAAGGCGGCCGCGGGGTCTTCATCGCAAGCGGCGCCCGCCGAGGCCGCACACGGTGCGGCACTGCTGGGCGTGCGCGTCAACGACAAGGCGCTCGAGAAGGTCCGCTTCCTGGTGGCGGACCGGACCAACGAGCACGGCGCCACCGCGCTCAAGCCTGCGGCGCACGGGAAACGCCCGCGAGGGTTTTTCCCCATCTTCCAGCACTGCGTCTCGGCGGGCCTGGTGCCGCCCTTCTCCCCGTTCCTGGAGGCGGTGCTGGCCTTCTACCAAATCCAACCGCTACACCTCCACCCCAACTCGGTGCTCATCCTCGCCATCTTCGCCTACCTCTGCGAGGCGTACCTAGGCGTGGAGCCCACGGTGGAGCTCTTCCGGTGCTTCTACGCGCTCCGGAGCACGGCGAAGAACGAGCGCTCGGGGTGCGTCTCCTTCCGCATCGTGGACGGCATGGGGAGCGTCTACATCCCCATGTCGTGGAGCGAGGGCAAGCCCATCACCTCCGTGACGAAGAAGGTGGACGACTTCCGCCAGCGGTGGTTCTTCGTTGGCGTGGAGCAGCCAAGCGCCTTCCTCGAGGTCCCTGACGCGCCGCCCGTGAAGAACTCGCACTGGGGCAAGGCCACCTTCTGCGGCGCGCAGAACGTGATGCTGTCGGGCCGCCTGAGCTACCTCCGGGAGGAAGGCCTCACGGGGCAAATCATCGTGGCGGACTTCGTGACGCGCCGCCTCGCCCCACTACAGGCGCACGCGATGCCGATGTGGATGTACTCCGGCCCCAATGACAAGATGCGGCTCCATCGCGAGGACAACGACAAGGATGCCGTCGACAACGTCCTATCCGCGCTCTTCATCAACCCCGCGGTGCCAGCCATGGAGGAACTCCCGATCTCCCTCAGGCCTCTGCACCAATACAACATGACCGAGCGTCTGGCCGTTCTGGAGGGGGTTCCTCCGTACACTCCGGCAGGCCCGGCGCGGAAGGTGGTGCCCGTGCCTGTGGTGCATGATGCGGAGGGGGCAGAGACGCCCTCTGCCTCAGGAGCCGGTCAAGGCGAGGAGGAAGCCGCGGCAGGCGAGGAGGAGGCCGCGGCGGGCGAGGAGGCCTCTTCGAGGGCCAGGCCCCAAGCGGGCGAGATTTGCGACATCTCGTCAGGTGACGACGAAGGCGCCTTCGCGGGGGCGCCCACGCGTCGCGCGGAGGAGGAGGAGTCTGAAGGGGAGGCCTCTGACGAGGAGTCCTTGCTGGGGCGTCGCGAGCCCCGGTCCAAGGCGGCCTGCGACAGGCCTGGCGCGAGGCCCTCCGACTTCCCCTCTAAGAGAATAGCCGAGGCGCCTCCGGAGAGGCCAGACGCCAGGCCCAAGCCCTCCTGGCGCTCGTCAGGCTTGGCGTGGGTTGACACCGGCGCCAAGCGGTCCGGGTAAGTTCCTTCAATTACTAAACGCTTGATTATTGCACTCTTCTTCTCATATTTCTGACACTCGCCCCCCGATTCCTTTCAGCGACCTAGTGCCTGCGAAACGCCGTAGGCTTCGCAAGGCAGCGGAGGTGAAGGGAGCCGCGGCAGAGGCCGTGGCTGGAGAGGTCGCGAGGCCTGGGGAGACGGCCACGGCAGGCCCAGCCGAAGAGGCGCCTCAGGCGGAGGCAACTGAGCTTCTGGCGGAGGCCGCTGCACCGCCCCCCGTGCCCTTGGTGGTGGAGGTGCAGGAAGAGCGGTCGGCCACCCCACCTCGTGCGGCTACGCCTCCCGCGCAACCAGAGGCCGAGGCAGACCAGGGCCCACCAAGCGCGGGCGCCTCTGCAGGGGGAGCTCCTCCTTCTCCGCCACGCCCCGCAGCGGGGGGCGAGGCGCAAGAGGCGACGCGACCGGGCGACGAGGGCGGCGAGACCATCCTGGGCGCGGCGAAGGACCGGGAGCAGCCTAGCCCCCAGGCACGCCCAGAGGCCTCATCCTCAAGGTTCGACACCGGGGCCGGGCCCTCCGCGCAACGCGGCCTGGTCCTGAGCGGCTGGGACTGGAGCAAGGGACACCGCGAGGTGGCCTTCCGCGTGGTGAGGGAGTCCCTGGAGGGCCTGGGGGCGCAGCTCGCCTTTGAGGACGCCCAACTTGCTCAGCAACGCGACGAGCTCGCGGAGGCCTGGGGGCGCTTCCATGCCGTGGTTGAGGCCCGGCGCCAGGAGGATCAGGCGCTCCAGGCCGCCCGCGAGGAGGCCATCCGCTTTGCTAAGGAGGTCCGAGAGGGGGCCGTCCGCGACGCAGACGAGCTCCTTGCCCCCCTCCAGGACGCGCGCGATGCGGCCGCCGATCTCCTCGCGGAGGCGAAGGCCGAGCGCGCGGCTATGGAAGGCTCGCTGGAGCAGAAGCGCCGCGAGGTCTCCCAGCTAGAGTCCCAGCTCCTCTCCGCCCACCGGGCCGCGCAGGAGACCCTGGAGGAGGACCGCAAGAGCTTAGCCGAGCGTGAGCGGCAGCTGGCCTCCAGGGAGAAAGACGTGGAGCAGCGCGACGAGCAGCAGCTCCAGGCGGAGGGTGAGCTGGCCACCAAGCGGGAAGAGCTCGAGGCGCGTGAGGGGGACCTGGCCCAAGCGCTCCAGCGGCACGACGATAACGTCACCGCCTAGAGGCAAACCCTGGAGCGCTTCCAGCTGCGGTTCGCTGAGAAGAAAAAGGAGGCGGAGGCTGCCCTCGCGGAGCGCGAGAAAGACTTCAGGCGGACCATCTCCCAGGAGTTCCGCGACAAGGCCAAGAAGCAAGAGGACCACTTCAAGGCCAAGCACATTGCTGACGCCAAGCGGATCGCGGAGCTTGAGAAGGTCAACTCCAAGCTCGAGGTCCGCCTCCCGCCAGGCTGAGGAGGGCCGCCGGGCTGCTGCCCTGGAGCTGGACGCCCTCATCAAGGACGTGGAGGGGCAGGCGGGCTCTGCAGCCAAGCAGGTAACGGAGGCCGTGGACACCGCGCAGGCGGCTCTCGTGCTCGCGAAGCAGCGGGACCGCATGTTCCAGGCGCTGGTAGCGAGAGGCAATGAGCTCGCGGCCCAGCTCGGCGCAGAAGCGCCGCTCACCGAGGCTCGCGGTCGTGGTGATGCTGCGATGTACATGGTCTACTTCGACAAGCTCTTCACGGCCCTCGAGGGTCCCGCCGGCGATCTCCGCGAGGTGATTGAGGTCGAGAGCCGCCAGCTTCTGGAGGTGGTGGTCGACCGCATCTTCACCAACCTCCGGCTCCTTTCGCCCAGCTTCGACCTCTCCACGGTGACCGAGGCGCGCCCGGCTGGGGAGGCCCTGCAGGTCTCCAACGCCCTCCGCGAGCAAGTGGAGGCCTTCTGCAACCGCTTCAAGCGTGCGGAGGTGGCTGCGGAGGACAGCGAGGAGGAGGCCGCCCCTGCCGAGGAGGAAGACGCTGAGGAGGAGCGTGCTGGCGCGGACTCCGCCTGAGCCTTGCTTGTCGCGCCTTTGAGCGCTTGTATCTGAGACAATTTTTTGTATTCAGACATTGCACGTTTTGGGCCTGTAATATACCTCTTTAAGCTTATTTATGCTAGCTTGTTTGCCCCTCGAGAGGCCTTTTCTGCTTTACTTTCATGTCTATGTTTTCTCTGCGTCGTTAGGACCCGTCTCTTCGCACTATGACTCCGCCACTACGGTATGCTAGAGCAATGACTCAGCAAGGCCGGGGGGAGTTTAAGGCTTGGAGAGGTAAGAGCCCTGAGTCGCGATGCCCAAGTGCTCCCCTTTGACGTGCGAGTAGTCCATGAAGCATAAGGGAAAACGAAATCGCTCGAGGGACAAACGTCCGCTTGGAGAGAAAAGGCTCTCGGGTCGCAGGAGCGGGACTTAGCTTCTAGAGGCTTTTGCCCTGTAGAGGCTTTTTAGCTTGCCGGGGAGGTCCTCTTCAAGGGTTTTTTCCCTGCTGCCTCCTCGGGCTTGTAGAGACGTTTGTTCCCTATAGATGTTAGAGAGGCAGGACCAAACGCTTGTGCACTTTACCATGGACTAATGCGCGCTTATAGGTCTCCTCAGGCGTTCCTTGTGAGGAGAGAGAGTACCAAGGTCCTTTGTAGAGATGGCGTGCTTGGGAGGGCCTGCCCTCTAGCCAGAGCTCGGATCCTTGGGTTTTGCAGTGTTGCTGGTGTGTCATTTGAGGCACTGGCACCGTACTCAGCCCCCGCTCGCGAGGTGCGCATGTGGAGAGATATAAGTGCCCATTTTCAATAAAGAAAATAATGCTGAAATAAACTCACCACCACAACATTACATAGCGGCGCCGTAGCGCATAGTTCACTTAGGAACAAAAATGGCGCCGGAGCGCAAAGTTCACTTGGAACGAAAAGCGGTTCATTACACTTGGGTTTGCCAAGCTAACGTTCCTTCCATGTCGAGGCATGGGGACCACCCATTAGTGGCAGAGGTTCACTGCGGCCTGCGAGGGCTCATTTGCAGGAGAGCTCGGAGGGCTGGGCCTCGGGAGAAGCTTTGAGAAGCTTGGAGGTGAAACCGTGAGCTTCCCTCTAGAGACAAAAAATGCCTGGCGTGACCGTGATCACGGGTAGAACTTGCGCAGGTGCGCGATGTGCCACGGGTTCTTGACGGGGATGCCGTCTTTGGTCTCGAGGCGTACTGCGCCAGGCCTGGCGACGTGGGAGACCCTGTAGGGGCCTTCCCACATCGGCGAGAGCTTGTGGAGAACTTCCCTGGAGAGGATTCGCCTGAGGACGAGGTCGCCCGCCTCAAGGGTGCGTGAGCGCACATGGCGGCTGTGGTAGCGTCGCAGGTCTTGCTGGTACCCCGCCGCTCTGAGGGCGGCCTGACGGCGCAATCCCTCGAGGAGCAGCAGGTCGTCGTTGTGGAGGCCTTCTTGGGTGTCCTCGTTGAAGGCAAGGACCCGCGGCGATCCATGCTTGATTTCTGCGGGGAGGACTGCCTCAGCTCCGTAGACCAGGGCGAACGGCGTTTCACCTGTAGGCCTCGAGGAAGTTGTGCGTATGGACCAGAGCACGGAGGGGAGCTCGTCGATCCAGCCCTTGCCGTGGCCCTTGAGGATGTTGAAACTCCTGGTCTTGAGGCCCTTGAGGACCTCAGCGTTTGCTCGCTCGGCTTGACCGTTGCTGCGTGGGTGAGCTACCGAGGCGAAGCAGACCTTGACGCCAAGCTTATCGCAGTAGGCTCGGAAGATGCCGCTGGTGAATTGCGAACCATTGTCGGTGATGATGCGGTTGGGCACGCCGAAGCGGCAGACCAAGCTTCTGATGAATTTCGCCGCGGCCCCCGCTGGTATGGTGCGCACTGGCTCAACTTCGGTCCATTTGGTGAACTTGTCGATGGCCACGAAGAGGAAACGGTAGCCCCCCTGCGACCTTGGGAAGGGGCCCAAGATATCCAGCCCCCAGACCGCAAATGGCCAGGAGTGCGGGATGGTTTGAAGCTCCAGTGCCGGCTGATGAATTTGCTTGGCGTGGAATTGGCAGGCGTCGCAGGTTTGCACAATGGCGACCGCATCTTGAAGCACTTGAGGCCAGTAGAAGCCGCTCCTGAAGACCTTGCCCGTGAGGGTGCGCGCACATGAGTGGTGGCCGCACTCCCCGCTGTGGATGTCCTTAATCAGCTCTCGGTCTTCCTCAGGAGGGACACACCTGAGCGCAATACCATTTGGGCGCTTGCGGTAGAGGTTTCCCTCGAGGATGCAGTAGGATTTTGCCTGTCGAGCGATTCGCTCTGCATCGGCATCTTCTTCCGGGAGGATTCCCTTCGCCAAGTAGTCCTTGAGCTCATCAATCCAGCCTGAGGCCTGGCGGGTTGCCGTCAGCAACAGGCGCTCCCCTGTGCTGGGGCCGCAATCAGGCGCCCCAGACTCAGGAGGTGGTGGGAGCGCTTCGTCTGCGCTTGCGGCTGTGGCCTCTCGAGGCTGCTTGATGGATGCCTTGGCGAGCCTTTCTTCAAAGACACCGGCCTACTGGGGCTGCCTTCGCGAGGCCCGCTTGGCGATGTCGTCAGCCTCTTGGTTTTCTTTCCTCAGGATGTGTATGAGCTCCATGCCCCTGAAGTGCTTCTCAAGCTTGCGGACCTCTTCGAGGTATGCGGCCATGTGGTCGTCTTTCGGCGTGTAGCTCTTGTTGGAGAAGTTGACGAGCAGCTGAGAGTCTCCCTTGACGAGTAGGTGCTTGACACCTAGCGCGATGGCGGCCCTTAAGCCGGCGAGGAGGCCTTCGTATTCGGCGATGTTGTTGGAGATCTTGTCGATCGTGAAGCACAGCTGGACAGTGTAGTATAGCTTGTCACCCTTGGGCGTAGTTAGGATGACGCCTGCTCCGCCATTGCGACAAGCGAAGGCTCCATCGAAGTGCATGGTCCAGTGGCTGGGCACCGTGTCTCCCGAGGGCTCGGCCTCTGCCTCGCAAGGCTCCTCAGGGCTTGGGTCAGTCCATTCGGCGACGAAGTCAGCCAGCGCTCTTCCTTTTATGACCCTCGTGGTGTCGAAACGCAAGTTGAATGGCTGCAGCTCGATGTTCCATCCTGCGACACGATCTGTGGCGTTGGGATTGCGCAGGATTTGCTCCAGGGGGAAGGCAGTGACCACCGTGATGTGGTGGCCCTGGAAGTAGTGTCTCAACTTCCTGGAGGCGATGAGGAGCGCGACTAGGAGCTTCTGCTGCATCGGATACCTCTCGCGAGCGTCCCGCAGCACTGTGCTGACGAAGTAAACGGGGTGCTCGACAAGGGTTGCCTGAGGTGGCGCAGCGTCAGCCCCCTGTGGAGGCTCTTCAGGGCCCTTGTCGAGATCCGCCTGTGGAGGCGTCCCGACAGGGGTGGAGGGAGCAGACTCGGCTTGAGGCGGTGGGCCTGGCAGTGGGTCTGTGGAGGCTGCTCCTTCGACGGGGCCTTTGTCGGGGGGTTCTGGGCTTGGAGTTGCAGTGCTTTTCTTGGGGAGGACAGGCTCTTCCCTCTCGACCACCAAGACGGCGCTTGCGGTCTGCGGGGTGGCTGAGAGGTACAGCTTCAGGTGCTCGCCTGCCCTGGGGGCCACCAAGACCGGAGGGCTAGCCAGATACTTTTTTAAGTCCTCGAAGGCCTTATCCGCCTCAGGGGTCCACTTGAATGTTCCCGATCTCTTCATGATCTTGAAAAATGGCAGGGCTCTCTCGCCGAATTTGGAGATGAAACGACCAAGGCTGGCCATGCAGCCCGCTAAGCGCTGCATGTCCTTGAGTCGGCGGGGAGGCTGCATTTTCTCTATGGCCTTGATCTTGTCAGGATTGGCCTCTATGCCACGGTGGGACACGAGGAATCCGAGGAGCTTGCCTGAAGGGACCCTGAAGACGCACTTGGCGGGGTTCAGCTTGATGTTCACCTTTCTCAGGCTGGCGAAGGTTTCCTCGAGGTCCCTCAAGAGGGTGTCCCCCTCTCGAGACTTGACCACGATATCGTCGACGTAGGCCTCGGCGTTTCTGCCCATCTGCGCCCCCAAGGCTATCCTCATGAGCCTCTGGAAGGTGGCTCCAGCGTTTTTCAAGCCGAAGGGCATGCATGTGTAGCAGTACACACCACCAGGGGTGAGGAATGCCGTCTTCTCCTCGTCCTCTTTAGCCATCTTGATCTGGTGGTAACCAGAGAAGGCGTCCAGAAAGCAGAGGAGGTCACAGCCAGCGGTGGAGTCCACGATCTGGTCTATCCTCGGCATGGGGTATGGGTCCTTGGGGCAGGCCTTGTTGACATCGGTGTAGTCGATGCAGAGTCGGCCTCCTCCAGCGGGTTTAGGGACAACTACGCCGTTGGAGAGCCAAGTGGGGTGCGCGACTTCGCGGACGACGTTTGCCGCCTTTAGCTTCTCTACTTCCCTGATGATGAAAGCTTGCTTCTCGGGGGCTTGCTTACGTGCTTTTTGCTTGACGGGGCGTGCGTCTGGACACACGGCTAAGTGGTGCTCGATCACCTCCCTTGGTACACCGGACATATCTGACGGAGTCCATGCGAACATGTCAGAGTTTGCCCGAAGGAAGGCGACGAGCGCGCTTTCCTATTTGGGAGGCAGGGCTGCGCCTATGGTGACGCTAGCCCCCGAGCCTTCAGCCCCTGAGCTGGTGGTGTTCAGCGACACCTTCTTCGTGGCGGCTTGCTCCTGAGAGAACACTTGCTTCTTCTTCTTGGGCCTCTCGAGAGGCTCCATGTCCTCGTCAGCCGGGAAAGCCATGGCGGCTGCCTTGTAGGCGCTCTCGACAGCGCGCGTGGCGTCCAGGATATGGCCATGGACGGCAATGGTGCCAGCGCTGCCGGGAATCTTGACCATGTTGTAGGCGTGATGCGTGACGGCCATGAACTTCGCGAGGGCGGGGTAGCCGAGGATGGCGTTGTACGGCAAGCCGATGTGGGCGACGTCGAAGTCGATCAGCTCCGTGCGATAGTTCTTCTGCGTGCCAAAGGTGACCGCGAGGCGGACTTGCCCCAGAGGCTCGATAGAACCACTGGTGACGCCCGTGAACGGCCTGGAGGGCATAAGCCACTCGTAGGGCACTTGAAGCGTCTCGAAGGTCTCGACAGAGATGACATTCAGGCCCGCTCCCCCATCAATGAGCGTCTTGGAGACGGTGATGTTGTTGATGGTGGGGGAGCAGACCAGGGGGAGGGTTCCAACAGTCTTGGTCGACGTGGGGTGGTCCTTGGCGTCGAAGGCGATGGTGTACTGGGACCACTTGAGGGGTCTGGAGGTCTCGGTGCTCGGGAGCGCAGCGTTGAGTTCGCGGGCGAACTGCTTGAACTGATTGTTCGACTTGGGCGCTTGAGCTCCGCCGAGGATGCAGGCCATGGCGCCTCTCGGGGCCTGGTAGCCTCCATCTTCCTCGTCGGGGAGGTTGTTGTTCTTCTCGGCGGCATTGGCTTGAGTGCCCGGCGGCTTCTGGTAGCCGCCTTCGCGCCTACCCCTGCCGTCTCTGCGGTAGCCGCGACCTCTGTCGCGGCTTCCGCTGCCTTCTCCTCGCTCGCGTTCCCTGCTCAGCCTCTTGAGGTCGAAGCAGTCGTCTGTGGCGTGCCCACGCCTGTTGTGGTAGACGCAGAACGGACGGTGGTCCACCTCTTTGTCGCCGCGCTCGGGAGAACACCTGCGGGAGCCCTTCGCGTCAGGCTCTGCCGCGAGGACCGCGGTGGCCTTGCGCTTGGGCTCTTCCTTCTTCTTGTGGCTCTTGGACCCCTCGCCAGGGTCGTCCCCCCGCGCGCTCATCTTGACGAAGAGGAGTCCCTCTTCAGCCTTGGCGCACTTATCCGCCAGATCGAACAGCTTCACCACAGAGGTGAGCTTGTCGTGGATGCCGAGCTTCTCGAGCATCCTGCGGTTCGTGACGCCCTCGCGGAAGGCAGCGATCACCTGGGTGTCGGGGATGTTTGGAATCTTGTTCTGCACCTGGCTGAAGCGCTGGATGTACTTGCGAAGAGTCTCATCCTTCTTCTGCACCACAGCGCGCAAGTCGTTGTGGGTGAGTGCGCGCTCGTACGTGCCCTTGAAGTTGGCGACGAACTGCCTGCAGAGCTCCTCCCAGGAGTCAATGGAGTCCTCCGGCAGGTTGAGAAGCCAGGACAGCGCTGAGTCCCTGAGGGCGTGGGAGAACCAGTTGGCCATGACCTTGTCGTCGCCCCCTGCAGCCTAGATAGAGGTGGTGTAGAGCTGCAGGAACTCGAGAGGGTTGGTGGACCCTTCGAAGCCCTTGGGGAGCGCTGGCCTGAATTTCTGCGGCCAGACCACACGACGCAGGGCGCGCGTGAAGGCCATGCAGCCGGAGGCATAGGTGGCTGTTCCTCCCTGGAGGGCCCTGCGGTTTTGCTGCCCCGCCTGACCGAGCTCCTCGACGAGGCGGTTCTGGAGGTCTCGGCGTCGCTCCATGCCCACTCGCGCATCAGGCGCAGTGCGCTGCACGATTTGGCAGTCGTGTGGCGAGGAAGCATGTGAGGGAGCCCGCTGCGCCGCGGCCGGAGGTGGTCCCGGCGGCGGTGGGGGCGCACCTGGCGCTGCCGTCCCTGCAGGGCCGGAAGGCACGATGGAGCGTGACGGAGCAGGGCGCGTGGTTGCGATGTCGACGAGGTGGTGGAGGCGGTCCAGCCACTGGTCGTGTGCCTCGGCACTTGGCCGGTAGCGGAGGAGCTCCTGGGCCATGAGCAGCGCGGTATGCGGGGCAGGCTCGTGGTGTTCCCGCGTGGACACGCTCTGGCGCCGGGACGGGTGCGAAGACTCAGCGTCCTCACGGCGCTCGGAGAGGTCCTCGTCGTCGCGCTGGTCTCCGCCGCGGTGCTCCTCGCTCTCTAGCTCCTCCACGCGCGGGCCGGTGCCAGCGCGCTCAGCCGCGCGAGGGCGACCACGGCGGCCACGGGTGGGAGCAGTGCCGGGCTCGGTGTGAGCTCTCTCAGAGGTACGCCGGTTGGCGCGCGTCGCGCGGGTGTCCATCATGGCGCGGAGTTCGGAGGTTGAAGACGCGCCTCAGCCCCCTACCTGGCGCGCCAAATGTCGAGGAGTGACTCCCACGTAACAGGGGTAGTCTCGCCCTGAAGAGAGGTTCGAAAGGGGGGACTGAACACGGAGGTCCTACAGCCCTCGAGAGGCTCGACGACGGTGCTCGCCGGGCCTGGAGAGGAACTATCACGCCAGAGATGGACACCGGCCCGTACCCAGGTTCACGGCCCTCAGGAGGAGGTAAAACCGCTACTCCTGCTGGTCTGTATTGCACTGTGAAGGTTACAGGACAATGAGCTTGCCGAAGGCTCTCTTGAGGCAGTTTGGTGCCTGGAGAGGGACACAATGATCGTCTTCCTCCTCCAGCAGTTGGCTATCCTATCTGTTTAGGGAGCGATTGCGCGATTGGGCCATCGA
Source organism: Poa annua (assembly GCA_026929855.1). Taxonomy (NCBI): domain Eukaryota; kingdom Viridiplantae; phylum Streptophyta; class Magnoliopsida; order Poales; family Poaceae; genus Poa; species Poa annua. The sequence continues at coordinate 64,703,918 of CM049434.1, forward strand.
TCCCCCTCTACGGCGGAGCTCCTGCTCCTTTTATAGGCGCTCCGGGCTCCGCCCTCGTGCTGGTGGGCTCCCACACGTCGGTGGCGCAAAGGAGAGGGAGTCCACAGCGGCTCCTCCGTCCATGGACGCGGCTCATCCGTGCTAAAGTAGCGCGCCGTGGCCGACAGGTTGCAGGCGGTGCAGGGCGGCTCGCAGGCGCGACAGAGGTCGTGGTGGAGCCCACGGTGACGATCTTCTTGGAGCGTTGCGCCGTCCAGCCGCTTTATCACCAAAGAGGAAAGTCCTGGCTGTCCGGCCGCAGGCGGCGCGGCTTTGTTGACTCCTTTATCACCAGAATGGCCACTGGGATGCTCGCGTCACCCTGCGGCTGCTGCAGGGGCCATGTGCGTCCTGCAGCGCTTGCTTAGCCGCGAAGTGTCTCCACAGGGCCGTGGTCGCCTTTGGAGGGGTTTTCTGCTGACTCCTCTCCAGGCGGGCTGTGCCTGGGGAGTCTCTTGAAGCGTAGGGTCCTCTTCAGGCCCTGGCGTCCTCTTCAGGCCTCGAGAGGGGATGCCTCTTGAGGATCCCTCCAAGCGGCAGCCTGGTCCTTAGTCGTTCTGCCGAAGGTCCACGCGGGCGAGGCCTGTAGGGATTGGGCCGTGCATACCCCGGTCCTTACTGGGCCGACAACAACCTTGGTTTCACAACTGAGGGAAAGCTTGCTGCTACTACATCATCACACCTTCCTCTTGGGGTTTCCCAACGTGCCTGTAGAGCATCACCGACATAAGCGACAACTCGGTATAATATGCCATTTATAGCTCGGCAAGCCGACACCAAATACTACAAGTGGTATACTTTGAGGCAATAATAAATATAAGATGGATCCGAGATAACCGACATAACCACGAGCTTTGATATGAATATTCTCTCGGTAAAACCGATATCCCCTTTCAATGTCAGTTCATGCATACACATATTTAACGAGAACAACAATTCTATTTAACAGATCAAGCTAGGTCTACCACATGATAGAAATTATATAGAGCCGCAAAGCTAAGCACTAGGACGCTAACTCGGTTTTCACCGAGTCCCCAAGTTATTTTAGAGATCTAGCAGAAAGAACAGAATGTACTGGTGGGCCAGTCCCCGGGTCAATACATCTTGCTCCCGGGGAAAACATACAGACAATATAAAAGGGCAGTCCCCGGGTTACGACACTTCGTTCCCGGGATAAACAATTTAAGCGCGGGGCAGTCCCTGAGTTATTCTACAAATCTAGGAGACAAAGCATAATCGACCAGTGAGCCAGTCCCCGGGTCAAGACATCTTGCCCCCGGGGAAAATATACAGACAAGATAGAAGGGGCAGTCCCCGGGTAAACTTTGAGATTAACTACTTAGCGTCTAACTCAAACAACCGATAAGTATTCACATCGTAGTTTTGGTGCGGGGTATCTGTCGTTGTCGTGCTTGCGATGTCGGCGCAGCGGCCGACACGGGATCTTGGCCCACCTGCCCGAAGCATATCCACAAGGTCGCGACACCGGCCTGCCAACGCTTGAACCCGGCCCATCCGAAATGTCGGATTGCCGACATATACATCTCGGTTCGCCTGTGGGTAGCCCTGGCGCTATGAATATCTCGGCATGTATGTCGGCATGCCGACATAAACATGTCGGAGAGCACCTGACATTGGCAGTTTCTCTTTTTCCTATTCTTTTCTTTTTTCTTCATCCGACGAGCCGGTCAGTTTGAGCCGGCAAGATTCCGGGCAGCAACCCGGCAGGCGGCAAGCCGGAGGGAGAGCCAGAGTGCGGCCGTAGCGGGGCGCCAACGGAGCAAGGCGCGGCAGCAGCAGGGCACGGCCGGAGGCAGGCGTAGCTGGAGCAGGTCGCGGCCGGAGGCGCAGCCGGAGGCGGGGAAGCAGTGGATCAGCCGGCGGGCGGCTAACCGCCGCGCGAATCCGGCAAGAGGCGAATCTAGGGCGGGAGCGTGGCTGCTCGGTGTTCTCCTTCTTCTTATTTCTTTCTCCCAAGCGAGCTTCCGAGCATCGACCCAGCAGACGACGAACCGGAGCCGCAGCCTGATACGGGGAGGGCCGGTCACGGCCAGAGGCGGGCAGCTGGGCGCGGTGAGTCGAGGGTGCGGGCGGCGCGGCGAGTTGGAGCAAGGGCCGGGGCAGGGATGCGGGGAGCCGGTCGCGGGGTGTTGACGGAGGAGCCGGACCGCGGTAGCCGGCAGGTTGCAGGGGCGCGGTAGCCGGTCGGCGGCGAGCTGGGCGCGGGGATGCGACCATGGCTAGGCGCAGGACCTGGAGGCAGCCAAGGGCGCGTGAGCGTGTAGCCGCCGGCGCGCGATGTCGAGGATGCTGATGGCGACAGCGCGAGCGCAGACGAACGCGCGGGCGTGAACGATGACATAGATGAGCTTGGGGAGGACGCACGCTGCAGAGGATGTGCGGGCGCTGTGACGGCGCCTAGCCTCCGAGTTTCTTCAGGAGAGGTTTGTTGATGGCGAGACGGCGACGGCGTTGAGCCTCCGGGATGCGAGCGGGTAACGGCGATGTCGAGTCCCCGCGTCGATGAAGAAGGTCCCGTCCGAGTTTGCTCCAGCAAGCACCACAACCAGCCCCGCGGTGGGCGCCAACTGTCGTCGTGGTGAACAACAGATGCCTAGGGGTAGGCTAATCTTTGGGGCTGATGGACGCTAGATGATTCGGGGAGGGATAGCGCGATGGAATCGCACACGAAGAACATGGCAGACACGCGGAGCTACCCAGGTTCAGGGCCCTCATGAGGAGTTAAACCCCTACGTCCTGCATCTAATCTGTATATGATGAAGTATATGTGGTGTTACATCTTTGCTCCTTGAGCTGTTCTTGGCTCGGGTGAGCACCTCTAGTATGAATGTGAGAGAGGAGCTAGCTACTTGCTTCCTGTTAGCATGTGAGTGAGAGGAGAGTGGATCGATCGGGAGCTAGCTCTCGGCTTGGTGTGTGTGAGGCTCCTGGACTGAATCCCCTGCTAGCTCTCCCCTTGGTACATCTTATAGATTGATGCCCAAGAGACAAAGGGTGGCCCACGGTACTATGAACTGTCTATTTTACACTATTCCCCGATTTGACTACTGGGTCTTGTCAGCACTATTCCCTGCGTCATGGGCATGGGTTTGTCATGTCTTGTCTGTCCTTAGCCCTGCATCACGGGGATGGGCATGGCATGTCTCGTCTGTGTCCTTGGTTTTGTCCTGTAGCGCTTGGCATAGACATGTGGGGTACCACTGCGACTCCACTTCTGGTTTAACCCGGCATGGATATGCCGGATTCTCCTTCTCAACCCAGTATGGACATGCCGGATATCCCTTCACAGAATGCTTTACCGGCACACAAGAGGAAACTAGAAGATACCGACATACATATGTCGGTCACCGTATGTCGGTCAGCATAACACGGTCAACATACGTCGGGGTAGACCAACACCATATCCCGGTCCATCCTGGTCCGGGCATATGTCGGTCCACGAGTAACTCAGTCCACTTCTGGGATATAGCTTATGCCATATTATGACCCTACCCGGGGGCAGCCCCCCCCCCCCCCCCCCCCCCGACACTATGATGCCCTTGGGGACTTAGCTTATCTTGTTTGCTTAGGAGTTTGTGCACAAGAGATGTCATGAGAAAACCGGCTTTGCAGAGAGCTAAAGAAACCAAAAGGGTCATCGAAACCAACAAGACTTGCAGATTGCACAAAAGGTGGATATCATTAATAAGCAAGTTTTCCAAGCGCACGAAGGCGCACCAGGATAGGTATAGCTAATAAAAAGTTTCAGCTAACCTATTACATGCCGAACAAGCCAAAAGAATATTGTGTTGCAGGACATCACGAAGTATCTCAAAGTATTACAAGCCGGATTAAACTGTCGGGCCAGTTGAAGAAGGAACAGCAGGAGTCTTGGGGGCTGGAGCAGATGAGCTTGACGCGCCAGATTTCTTCTTAGACTTCTTGCGGGATACACCTTCAGCCTCTTCCCAGCAAATTTTGAACACGCTGGGGAACCTTTCATCTGCAACGGCCGGACGAGGAGGAGCCGGCATAGCGAGAGTTCCCGAAGCCGGAACAGTGTCCGGCTCAATAGGAAGTGGCGCGCGATAGCTCGGATCTATCTTCGTGGCAGCCGGGTCCTTAGGATATAACTTTTTACCTTCGGCATTGTATCTAGGCTGGAAGGAGCTCAAGCTCAACGTGTCCGTCAGCAAGGTGGCATGGTGACGGGTTGTGTCATCAATAGCAGTGACGTCCTCCTGGGTGAAAGGAGTCCCATCACTCTTAAGAGAAGGCCAGCCCTGGGTGAACAACTGTGTGTCTATGGCCGGGTAATATGCTTTCGTCAGAGCAAGTATGCGCATGGAAGCTCGCCGGGCAGCAGACCTCCTCCATCTGTCAATCCAAGCCGGCAGCACATTGAGGGCTTGCAAGAACTTGATCTGAGTAGTTGGGGGCTTCTCCCATCCGTGACAAGCCATCATCACCTTGCCAGCACCATAGTACAATTGCTGCACAAGGGTGTAGGTGGCCTTGAGTTTCATCTCCGGCTCAAGCTGGCAGATAGGGCTCCAGTTCCCTAAGACAAATGAGATAGATTTTTAGCCAGATAAAGCCAGGAGTATGCAAAGAAACAAAGGAGATAGAACACAAGTCAACTTACCAAAGAGGGAAGTCACCATCTCAGTAATAAAAGTGACAAGCTTATCAAATTTATCATTGGAGGCCTTCAGATCCTCCTGCAGCTTATCACGCTGGTCGGCCCAGCTCGCCTCATGTTCTTCGATATCCCGTTGAAGTTGGGAGTTCTCTTCGGCAGCTTGGCCGAGCTTGGTTTCTAGTTCTTCAATCTTCTTTTCAAGCTCGGCCCGCTTGCCGGCTTCAGTCTTCAGCTCCTCCTTCACCAAGCTGAGAGCGTGATCATGCTGTTGAGCTTGGTCTTGAAAAAATCGAGATAAAAAGATAGTCAAGAGATGAAAGAGATTGCAAAAAAATAGTTAAAGAGCTCAAATTGTTATAAGTCCCAAGTTGCTGCAGGCTGAAACCCGGCACTTGGGGGCTACTCAATTTGAGGCTAAGATGACAATATGGTTCTCAAGGAAGACCCAGAACACAACAAGTTGTAGATCCGGCTCTTGGGGACTACTCAGTTGAAGTTTTACAAGTCTAAGCAAAGAAAGTTCAACAAGAAGACCCGGAACATTGCAAGCAATAGATCCGACTCTTGGGGACTACTCAATTGAAAAAGAAATAAGCAGAATTAACCTCAAGGAAGATTCGGAACGCAGCAAGCTGCAGATCCGACTCTTGGGAACTACTCATCGAAATTAATTTTACATGTATAGAAAATAAAAGACAAATCATAAGAAGTCTCGAGTCATCGCAAGCGGATAACTCGGCACTTGGGGACTAGGAGAGGTATATTCGCATACCTCAAATTTATTTTGGAGCTCAGCAATCACGCTGTCCTCCGCCTTCCGGTGCTCCCCGATGCGCCGTTGGAATTCTCCGAAGAGAGCAGTGACGAGGGGTGTCCTCGTCAATACCCTCGACTGGTAGCCTAGGGTTAGAGCTATGTGGTAGAGAACGCATAGTGTTAGTAGATTCGTCGGCTGACAAGCGGGAGTTTACCCAGGTTCAGGGCCCTCGACTGAGGTAACACCCCTACTTCCTGCATGTCTGTATTGATTGTGGGATATGCGGTGATTACAATGTCCAGGTGAGATGTCGATCTCGCTAGGGTTTGGTGGTTTTGGATGAGCGTGTCCTTGATCGGCCGCCCTCCTGGGCCTTATATGGGGGGCCAGGTCTCGGCTACGTAACCGACTATGATTACAGATATGGAAACTATAACCGACTATGCCTAACTTGGAAAGCAATCTTCGTCTTGGGACTTCCTTGATGGGCTTCGTCAGTCTATTGACAATTGGGCTTTAGTCATCACGTGCACCAGGTACCCACACGAAGGGGTACCTGTTCAGTATATGCTCGTCATTAGCCCCTGAGTGCTTGGCTAATTCGGACAATCAGTCATGGACTCACTCAATAGTGCACGTCTCATGTTTTATGTTTTATGCTGTATGTTTCGTGTTGTCTTTCGACTATGAGTTTTGACAAAGGATTTCGACTTAGTAGGCCTGGATTTACTCGATTAATCGAGACCAGTTAACTGCACATTTGGGCAAAACCTTACTAGTCTTCAATCAAGTTCAACTCCTTGGGCTCGAACCTGGAACACACTGGACAGACTCGACTCAAGCCGTTGCGGTCTTATTGATTCGTTCTGCAGTTTCAACTTTGCTACCCAGCGCGTCTGCCGGGATTTTCATCGCGTCTGTTGACACGGAAGGAATAAGGACTTAGCACTGCCGGAGTGGTCCTCAGCCCAGCTCGACTGATCGGCGGGTCTTACCTTTGCATTTCACCCATGCAGCATCCGAGGTGCCATTGACTGACTTAATTCGGGAACTCTTCTGAACTTTGGCTTTCGACTGAGGCGAGTCTCTTTACCGACTGCCCTTTTTTTTTGCTTTTTGAATCTATCGGGTGCGCGACAGCGCTCCCGATGGGAGTAGCCCCCGAGATTGTGCTTTATTACTTGCAATAGAGGATAATCTCAAATTTGCTTTTTCATTATCGATGTCAGTCGAAGACATTTTTATCCGCTCCCGATGGGAGTATACTCGACCATTCGTATAGCGCTTGCTTTTTCGATTTAGTCGAGAGACTTTTGCAAGTTCGTGTATGTTTTGGCCAGTCGACCAGCTGTCAACTGTCATCTTATGACTCTGCTGCTTCTGCTAGTTGGGGTGACGTCACGCATGACGTCTTTGGCGTGTGTGCAGAGCTTGTGACAAGACATGTCATTGTGGGCCCATTTGTCTGACCGCGGGAGACGCCGGTTCAGTTTTGATTTGACTGGGCGTGGCATATTTTTCGCGGGCGTGATCATAACCTCCTCGTTTTATGTGTGTAGTGGGCGGCATGGGCAGCGACGGTTGTCCTTTGATCATAACACGTGGCCAAGGGATCGCGCGTGGACGGTCGAGATCATTCTGCGTGCTGTAATAAATACAGATCTTGCCGCCGTTTGCGTTTTTACCCTGCCATTTGCCTCTTCTGCTCCTCTGCTCATCTTCTTCCTTGCGCGCTTGTCTCTGCTGCTGCTTCATCCACCTTGCGCCATGGCTCCTAAGAGAAAGAGCACCGCTGCGTCCTCTGCCGCCGACGCCGGCAAGAAGGGGAAAGCGACTGCGACTGCGGCGGCTGTGGTGGAACCCGCCGCCGCATTGAAGAAAGTTTCTGGTGACTGGGTCAAGTCCACAGTCACCGAGAAGAAGATGGCGGCGTTCCGCCAGGGTAGACTACTCCCACCAGCGGACAAGCTTGCTGCCCGCGCTCCGTCGAAGAAGGAGGTTCTTCCCGAGCCTCGTGCCGGCGAGCGGGTATGTTTTGCCGAATTTTTGCCTCGCGGCTTTGCCTTCCCGCTGCATGATTTCGTGCACGGGATCCTTTATGCCTACGGGGTGCAGATCCACGATCTCACCCCCAATAGTGTCTTGCACATTGCCTGTTTCATGGTATTGGGCGAGTGCTTCTTGGGGGTGTCCCCTAGCTGGGCACTCTGGAAGTCTAACTTCCAGGTGCGCCATATGTGTCGCGACGGGCGCGTGTGCCCGACTGGCGGCGTCGGCATCGAAGTCCGCAACGACCGCCACTACTTCAACCTCAAGGCAGTCGATTCTGCCCCAGGATGGAGGAGCAAGTGGTTTTACGTCCCAGTCGACCAGGACGTGCTCCCAGCGTTCTCGACTGGGACAACCCCACTGAAGACGAAGGCATGGGAGCACTCTCTCTCGACTGAAGAGAAGGAGGAAGCTGCTCCCCTTATGGCCAAGATCAGCAATCTCCTGGGCTCTGTTACCGGTGTCCAGTTGATGAGCACCTTCATCAAGCGTCGAGTGTGGCCCCTGCAGCAACGTGCCCACCCCATGTGGCGATACGAAGGGCCACTCGATGCCACCCGGATGAACGATGTGGAGCTGTCGCCCAATGAGCTCAGCGCGCATGTGAAGTATATCACCAGCATCAAGGCCGACGAAGTCATCGACTTCAACTTCACCGTCGCTCCATACGACTCGGAGACTGAAGTTGAAGAGGAGATTCAGGCTCCCAAGGATGGTGATGATGCGGCTGCGCCGGCACCCAAACGCCGTCGAGTGCCTCGTCCGGAACCTTCGAACTCCCACTCGGGAGGTGCAGGGCGGAAGGATTTGGAGGATTCTAGCGCATCCTCGCCCGCCAAGGGTGTCGCACCCCTAGCTCGGTGCTCGCCGCCTCCTTCGACTGGGTTTACGAGCTTCTGAGGCCCATGCTTTGATGTTGATCCTAGCTCAGATGAGAATGAACACAGGTAAGTGCTTTGATTTGCCTTTCCAGCTTCTGCTTTCTATTTCGCTTGTTGTTTCGTCTGACACTAGTTGCTATTTTTACAACAGCACCAGCGCTGGGCAAGTCCCGAATCCTCCCGTCGTTGGGGATACGACTGTGGCCTCCACCTTTTCTGATGTTGACGCCGCCGAAACCACCGTGGTGGTTGGCGTGACAAATGTGGGTGAGACGCCATCTGCTTCTGCTGCTCCGGACGCCAATCCTTCCCTGTCTGCGACTCCTTTGTGGACTGAGCATGTAAGTATACCTGTGTGTTTTATCTTTGCATGAATTAGTGCTTTTACTAATATGTGTCAACCATCTCTTTGCAGCCTGTCGTACGCGGCCTTGTAGCGACTGGTATAGCTTATGTCCAGGCGGAAGAGGAACGGGCCGCTCTCCGCACCAATCTTGAAGAACTGAGCCGTAAGCCTTCCTATTTTAATTTTTGAAGTATTTTGCTTTTTTGCTTTATGATGTCATGCGTATGAGTTTTTTTTTTTTTTCGTCTCAGGCGACAAAGGCATCGTGGAGAAGCGAGCGACTGAGCTAGAGCAGCGACTGAAGGATCTGGAACGCCAACTTAGCGACCAGCAGTCGCAGGCGAAAAAGGATCTTGATACTGCTCGGCGCTCAGCCGCCACTCGCGAGCTCGAGTACGCGAAGCAGCTGTCGAAATTTGCGCATGTTCTTGAAGGTATGCGGACCTCTTTCCTTGCTTTTTGCCTTTCGTTACGATCTCTTATGCTGACTCCCCACATGTTCTTCTTTTGATTTGTGAAGGATCGGATGCTTCCTCTTCCTCCAAGGGTGCGTCGAGTGACGATCTGTCACTCGAACACGCTATGGAGCAGCTAGGTGCCGTTGTCCGGCATGTCAAGGGTTCTTTGGAAACGTCCACTCGAACTCTTGGCGCTGTCTTCAAGGAGGTGCTACCATCGAGTGAAGTTCCTGCCACCATGCAAGGGTTTGCTGACGTGTTAGGCCCTGGGTCGCCGACAATGGCTGCGTTTGCACGCGACTTGACGGTACGCGGCTCAGAGACCACTCTCAAGCTTCTTCTTGCTAATGGTGTGACTACCGAGTATGAGGCTGCCCTATCTGACTTCCCTAGGAGGCCAGATGAGAAACCTTTGGCTTTGAAGGGAGTAGCCGAATGCGCAGCGCGCCTAGCTAAAGTTAGCATTTGTACTATGGAGCATAGAGCGAGTGCCGTCGCCACTATGCCCAAGTCGCGTAGAGATAGATCTGAGTCTGTGTCCCATAACTAGCTTCCTTTCTTTTATGGTCTTGTAATTGTAATCCTCGCACAGTATGTGTGCTTTGCTACCTCTCCGTTTTATGAACTCCAGGATGAAAAAGTTTTGAGTGTTTATCTTCTGTTGTTGTGCTGTGACTTGATTCCTGCGCCTGAGATTTTATGATTATGCTCTTGGCAGCCGGTTGATTCCAAACCAGCGGAGGTGCCACCGTTAGATGTAGATACTCTAACATCCACCAAGGTAAAGAATGATGCCAGAGTGTTGGCTTATGCAAAGAATCGGGTGGTGGCGCTGGAAAAGGAGCTAAAAATCGCTCAGACTGAGTTGGAAATACTCAAAGCAAAGCCAGCTCTTGCCACCCAGCGGGAAGAGTATGTGCTTGCCGAGGTAGAGCACTCGAATAGGCAGCTCGAAGGTATTTACCCGTCGATTGCTTTTGTTATCCTCTTGCAGTCTCCTCCATTTTGCTCGTCTTGTCTTATCATGTGTTTGCCTACAGTTTTTGTCCATAATGCCAAGGATGAGGCAGAACGGGTTAAGGAGCGTTTGGACAGCGCGACTGATGACCCTGTCACCGGTCCTCGTCACTTTTGGGCAGACAGATACCATGCCACCATGCTTGCCACTCTAAAGGATTGAGTGTTCCGTGGCGCCATCCTACTCGAGCGTTGCCGGGCGGCACTTTTGCGCGTCAATCACTTCTTGTTTCCTGATGGGCCACAACCACAGGGAATTCAGGCGCTGGTTGACCTCTTCCAATCTGCGGATCCCATCCGAGAGGCAGTGACTCGAAGGGTTGTACTTGGAGCTAGCGCTGCCTTTGCTTTTATTCGAAGTCAGGATCCGGATAGGCGATTTGTTGCACCTGATGTTGGGTCTCGACTAGAGAAGAAGGACTTGGAGCGGACTGTTGTTGCGGCTGGGAAATTGCTAGAGCGGTTGCATAAACAGCTCATCGATTCTAACCTGCCCATGAAGGATGAGGCTGCGTAGCCTGCGCAATGTTCAGCCCCCGAGTCCCTCAAGGGGGGGGGGGGTGTATGTATAAAATATTATTGTGTAATTGTCCCGCCCTCGAGCCAGTTGAGTGGGATATGTAAAAAATAGAGTATTCATGTAAGCATGTATATATCCGGCCCCCGAGCCTGTTGAGTGGGTTGTATGAAAATTACTTCATGTATGACTATGCAGAAACAAATTGCGCTGTGCAAGTATTCTTTGTAGTTGATTGAGCTTTAAGATCCAGCCCCCGAGCGTTCGGGTGTGTCTAAGTTTTGCTGTTATCGCCAAGACCCAGCCCCCGAGTACTCGAGTGGGTTATGAATTTACACTAATGTAAAGCATATGAAAATATGTATGGAGAAACGTCTTCTTTATTGTAGATACTGACCAGCAAGCCGCCTCATTAAAAACCTTGCAGTCCCCTTAGGTACCCTGGTAAGGAAAAGAGCGCGTCTAAAACCTGCTGGCCATTTTGACAGTTATGCTCTATTACATTGATCTACTATTGGACCTAGGCATAGAAACGACGCAAGTGCACCACATTCCATGGGTTGTGTGATAACTCTCTCGTCTGGGCATGCTTCAGTCGATAGGCGCCACCATCGATGACTTCCGTGATGATAAAAGGTCCTTCCTATGGTGATGCGAGTTTGTGCACCTTTTTCTGTTTCAATCGAAGTACTAAGTCGCCCACCATGAATGTCCTGGGGCGGAGTCATCGACTATGATAGTTGCGGAGATCCTGCTGGTAAACGGCTGTGCGAGCAAGGGCTGTATTTCGTGCTTCCTCGAGTAGATCTACTGCATCTTCCTATGACTCGTTTGCATCATCTTCGGTGTATGCTTCGACTCTGGGTGCGCAGAATTTCACCTCTGGTGGCAGTACTGCCTCCGCACCGTACGCCATGAAGAACTGAGTGAATTGGGTCGAAGTGTTTGGAGTTGTACGGAGGCTCCAGAGTACCGTGGGAAGCTCGTCGATCCAAGCACGTGCAGCTCTTTTGAGTGGCACCAACAGTCTTTTCTTGATGCCTGTGTAGACAAGGCCATTGGCCTTTTCGACTTGTCCGTTGGATTGCGGGTGTGCAACAGATGCGTAATTGAGGGCGATATTCCAGTCTTTACAGAAAGAACGGAACTCCTCGGCTGTGAAGTTTGTGTCGTTGTCCGTGATGATGCTGTTCGGGACGCCAAAGCGATAGACAATGGATTTTATGAAGTTGACTGCTGTAGTGCCAGTCGAACTTGTGATTGGAACTGCTTCGATCCACTTTGTGAACTTGTCGACTGCCACTAGTAGGTGAGTATGTCCTCCAGGCGATGACTTTTTGAGTGGTGCAACCATGTCTAATCCCCATTGGGCGAAGGGCCACGCGAGCGGTATGGTTTTGAGTGCAGATGCGGGTGCATGAGGTTTAGTAGCAAATTTTTTACACCCAATGCATCTTTTAACTATGTCTTCTGCGTCCTTAAGTGTTGTAGACCAGTAAAACCCTGCTCTGAAGGCTTTGGCTATGAGTGATCGACTGTCGGCATGATGACCACAGGTTCCTGCATGGATATCACGGAGTATAGTTTTGCCATCTTCGAATTCCACACATCTATGAAACATACCTGAGACACTTCGTTTGTAGAGTTCACCGTTTATATGGCACAGATAGATGCTCTAGGAACCGTCGGGACAGCGTTGGTACCTGCCGCCACCACGCCAGGCCGTCCGGGGATCAGCCCAGGGCAGAACGTCCCAAACACTGGCACTCGATCCAACTGCAACAGGCCAACGGACGCAGCTACCCCCCAGGGAGATGACACACACCACGGTACTCAACGTCGTGAGGACCGCGACCGTGATGACCCAGAAGGAAGCAGATCCAGGCAGCGTCACCGCAGCAGTCGGGACAGGACCGAGACAGAATAAGAGCGAGCCACCCGACGCCGCCGCGAGCGAGAAGAGCAAAGGCGCGACAGAGAAGAACGCCGCCAGCAATGGCGGGCCGCTGGTTTCGAGCACGACTACGTGGAGGAAGGAGTCGATGCACGAAATTATATTACTCAGCGAACAGTAAATAAGCGGAGACACCAGCGACGGCAACGCAGTCGAACCCTGGGCTCCAGTCGAAGCAGTTCGTACACGGATTCGGAAGTCGAGCCATGTGGAGCCATGTGCTTCACGACTGCCGTCCGAGAAACTCGCATGCCCAAAAGGTTCAAGCTAACATCAGAAACCCCCAAGTTTGATGGTACTCAGGAGCCATCAGCTTGGTTGGAAGACTACACCATGGCAGTAGCCTATCAAAGAGAAAACACAACGACTGCAATGCAGTACATACAGTTGATGCTCACGGGATCAGCCCGAGCTTGGCTCAGAAGCTTGCCGCGCAGTTCATACGGGACGTGGGGTTCTTTCTGCAGCGATTTCACGAGAAATTTTTCGTCTACTTTTCACCGACCCGCCTCTTTTCAGCAACCTAGAGCCTGCAAGCAAAAGGCCGGCGAGTCTCTTCGCGAGTACATTCAGCGTTGGACCACGTTGAAGAATTCAGGAGCCGATATATCAGAGGACAATGCCATTTACGCATTCATCCAAGGAGTCAGGCGCAACGACCTCCAGGAGGCACTGGGACGCGAAAACCCAAGAACAATTGCGCATCTAATGGAAATAGCCAACAAATGGGCCGACGGAGAAGATTCCGTTCGAGCCGATAGGTTGCCCTCACCCGACGATCGCCAGCAGGGCAATTGGGGACGCCGCGGCCGGAACGACAGGCGCAACAGGCAGCGCCCGTACGGCGAGCCAGAGGGGATCGAGCAGGTCGCAGCCGGTTTTCAAGAAAGTCGTAGTCGAAACAACACCCAGAGTGGTGAAAATCAGCGCGATGATCGCGGCGATAGAAACCGCGACGACGGAAGCCGAAAACGCGAGTGGAAGCCCAGGGGGACCCGGAGGGAGGAGCGCCCATTCCGAACCCCGGCTGAACAACTCACCGACCCGTGCAGAATGCACATGTTCAGAGGGGATGACGGTAAATTAACGGCTACCCACCTGCTTAAGGACTGTCGTGATTTCATAGCACTTCAGGCCGAGATGCGCAGGAATGCAGGACTCCCGCTCGCGCTACCACCACCTGAAGGACAACCTCCCCCGCCTGCAGGGCACGTTGCGGGAGCAATCCACGCAAACCAGAGACAGGAAAACGCAGCCGCAGCTCAGGAACAGTACCCGCAAACCAGAGGGGCCATGTACATGATACAGAAAGGACGCCCGTCAAATCGATGCCAAAAGCTAATCAGTCGGCAGGTTCATCTAGCTACTACTTCACCTCCGCCCGCGCCGGAGTACCTTCAGGGTTCAGAAGTCCCTATTGGTTTCACTCGCGAGGACCACCCCCCGCGAGTGCCACGACCAGGTCATGCTCCCCTAGTTCTGCACGCCCTAGTCGGAGGTTTCAGGATGAGCAAGGTATTCATGGACGGTGGCAGCGGTATCAACATTTTCTTCGCAGACACGTTGCACAAAATGAACCTGTCGCTCACCAACTTGAAGCCGTCAGACAATACGTTCCATGGCATCGTGCCAGACAAGGCAGTATATCCTTTGGGGTCACTTTGGCTCGACGTCGTTTTCGGAGACGCCGATCACTTCAGGAAAGAAAGCATTGAGTTTGAAGTCGTGGATTGGAAGTCTCAGTACCATGTAATCCTCGGGCGACCAGCGTTCGCACGATTCATGGCACTCCCGCATTATGCATACTTGATGCTCAAACTTCCCGGACCCAAGGGAGTCATAGCAGTCCGCGGCGATTTTCGGAAGTCAGATGACTGCGATAGAGAGTTCAGCAAAATCTCCGAGTCCTTCGGCGCACAGGAACAGCATGCGGAAATTGCCCTAGACATCGATCGGAGCCTATTCCCCGTAGGCAAGAAGCCGGCACCCGAAAATTATTTCAGCGCCAACAACGACACAAGAGCACACCAGGTGCACCCAACAGACAAGGACAAGACAGTCCTCGTGTCATCAAGCCTAAATGAAGCATAGGAAGGCGCGCTCGTCGAGTTCCTCCGTGAGCACTGGGAAATGTTCGCCTGGCACCCAACCGATATGCCAGGCATTCCTAGGAACTCACCGAGCACGCCTTGCAAATTTATCCAGGCACTAAGCCAGTCAAGCAGACAATGAGACGATTATCCGAGCCAAAACGGTTGGCAGTCGGAAGAGAGATAGACAGGCTTCTGGATGCCAAGTTCATCCGAGAACTTAAGAAATCAGACTGGGTAGCGAACCCAGTGCTCGTTCCGAAGAAAGGAGTCAAGAATGCGCGCATGTGCATCGACTTTACGTCGCTCAACAAGTGCTGTCCTAAGGATCATTTTCCGTTACCACGGATAGATCAGATCGTGGACTCGACTGCTGGCTGCGAGCGCCTCTCGTTCCTCGACGCTTACTCCGGATATCAGCAGATTCAGATGAAAAAGGAAGACAAGAAAAAACGGCTTTCATCACCCCTCACGGTGTGTACTGTTACACAAAGATGACCTTCGGGTTAAAAAACGCAGGAGCAACTTATCAACGTATGATGCAGAACTGCCTGAAGGATCAAATTGGAAGAAACATACAAGTATATATCGACGACATAATCGTTAAGACTCGACAAGTTGGCACCTTGATCGACGATCTCCGCGAAACATTCGCAGCTCTTAACAAGTACAGAATCAAGCTCAATCCCACTAAGTGTGTGTTTGGAGTGCCTTCAGGGCAAATACTAGGGTACCTCGTGTCCACCAGGTGCATAGAGGCCAACCCAGAGAAAATTCAGGCAATCCTGCAGATGCCGGAGCCGACGAAACTCCGCGAAGTGCAACAACTCGTAGGAAGAGTAGCATCACTCAGCAGATTTATCAGCCGCATGGGCGAGAAGGCCCTGCCATTTTATCAGTTAATGAAGAAAGCAGACAAGTTCGAGTGGACAGCTGCAGCAAGAGCAGCCTTCGTCGACTTGAAGCGCGTACTCGCAAACCCACCTGTCCTCGTGGCACCTCAAGAGCAGGAAACGTTGTACCTGTACAAAGCCGCCACCAACAGGGTGGTCAGCTCAGTACTCGTAGTCGAAAGACCAGAGGAAGGGAAGTCTCAGTCAGTCCAGCGTCCCGTTTACTATCTCAGCGAGGTTCTTTCCCCCTCCAAGGAGCGTTACCCGCATTATCAAAAGCTTGCCTACGGCGTGTTCATGACAAATCGCAAGGTCGTGCACTATTTCACAGAGCATCCAATTGTGGTGGTGAGCAGCGCCCCGTTGGCCGACATCCTCAACAACTCCATGGCAACCGGGCGGGTCGCCAATTGGCTCGGGCCTAGAGACATCACGTACAGGCACCCGAAGGCCATCAAGGCCCAGGTCCTCCCAGATTTCACATGCGAGTGGATCGAGGCGCAGCTGCCTCACGTCCCCGACTTGTCCAACTCTTGGACCATGTACTTCGATGGATCCAAACAACATGATGACGCGGCGGCTGGAGTAATCCTGACTTCGCCCAAGGTGACAAGTTGCGTTACATACTCCAGATGGATTTCCAGAGAGCTTCGAACAACGAGGCGGAATATTAGGCGCTGTTGCACGGTATGCGTATGGCCAAGGCTTGCGGAGCAACACGGTTGATGATATACGGCGACTCCAATCTTGTGGTGCAGCAAACAATGAAGGAGTGTGACGCTAATACAGACTAGTAATTGTACACGTGCAATGCACGTGTAATCTTAGGACATCAAAATTTAGGTGAGTAAAAGTCAAACCCTTTATTGTATGGCAACATCTTTTAAATCATGAAAATCGTTAACCGATTCAGTTAATCAGCCATGACACAATGCAAAAATTAATGAAGCAAGAACAATAACTAACAAAAATGATACAAACTTGTTTTACATTAATGATGAAAATAAACAATGTTCCACACATATGATGCTTGAATAAAAAACATCACCGTATTTATTTTTATTCTGGACATCGATATCTAATCCAGCTCATACATCTTGTTCACTTGATTTATCCCCCCGGTCATATTTTTCATGCACTTTATGCCCTTGGTCCTATTTTCCGCGTGCTTTATGCCCTCGGCCATATAAGAAAACATACGCTTTACGGAGAAAGCGTGTGTGGCTAGATACACCTTCAAACTTTTTTTCTTTGATAGAGGTTCTTCTCTGGGGTCAACATGGCTAACGTACATGTTCCTTCTTAGTAATACCAATTTTTTGACATTCTCCACTATGGACATGTCAACACGCACCTTTGGCCTAACACCTAAGACATAAGCAAAAGCACATGGAAAATATACCATAAAACAAATAAAAAAATACTTTGTCTATATTGAGTCTTTACGGTCGAGGAGATAAAAGTGAGATTATGTTTGGGCATATCTTAGTTGTGAGGGTAGTTGCATCTGTGCTATCAAGTGACCCTGAAAAATAAACTTAAAATTGATTCTAAATTTAGATATAATATTTAAATACATACACGAAATAAATCTTACTTGATGTATTGTCAACTTCCATGTTGTAAGCTATAAGAATGACACTGTTCTTTTCAGCTAAGAACAGTCGATCACCATGGAAATATGCGGATCCCCAAAAATACGGAGAAATATGATGTTGTACCACTATCTAATACAGAAAGATTATAAGAAGAACTGAAAAACATATTAACTCAGACCAGTAGTGTGCAGACGTCTGAGACCAAATATTGGCTGTGAAATCAGAGAGATCACCTGGAATATTTCTTATTTTCTACTCTCCATGGGTATGCACATTCAACATATTTTTCCAACTTGAATGGCAAAGACTACATTATGTTAGGTTATGGCGACGGGAAGGAGGTGGCTGGTAAAGGGCGTTGGTGTTCTGGCGTACAGGCTGTCGGCGTCTCGATTTACTGGCGGCCTCGAGATAGCTTGTAAGTATCAAATACATGTCCACTGGAAAAATTAGGAGTCCAGATCCGATGCAAGAAAGGATAGATTCAAACCGGGAATTATAATGTGAGCAGAGAACAATATACAAAAAAAAAGATAAACAGAAACAACTACCACTACTTCTGCATTATATAACACAGTAAGATCACACTCCATTGCACACCCAAGTAAAAATAAAAAATGTGAGTATACCAGACAACACATACATTAATGTGTAATAACAATAAGAACTTGGATTCTTATCGATACTGGAACTCGGAGCATAATCTGAATCTCTTCAATTTTTGCAAGATGGATTGAAGCAATTCTAACTCAAGCATCCAGATTATGGATAACTACACTACTAATACAGTTTGAATCCCGAATATTCTACTTTAGATACAATAATTCAGCCAACATTCAGCGGCGGGAGAAACAACTCATGTCGACTCAAAAGCATCTGACTACATCTAAAAAAACATATGACTATAGTTAAAGTGCACCTGAAACACCAGATTATCCATATACCGCAAGTGGGTAGGCTCAAAACACAAAGCTGCAGATATATTTCTCATGTTTTGCAATAGCACCACACCGAGATAGCACAAATTCTAGCTCTTCTCACCATATGTCCAGACACATTCTATTTGTAGTTTTGAAAACCATGATGATTAGTATCTCGGTTCATAACAGAAAAAGATGTGCAAAAGCTGAACCCTGTTGCAATGCAAAACTATGCTAATAGGTGCACTGAAAATTTACCTGGCCCAAAATAGTTCCGACAGAATAAGACAGCCTATTAATAAAATAGTATTTTTTAACACATATTTTTTTATCACATATCATCAAATATTTTAAAGTGATTACAGTCCATTGATCTCAACTACAACCGGAACTCAAAATTAAACATATATTATTTGAGCTGAACAACATGCTTTAGATAAGATGCAACGGAATTAGTGTACTACTCCGGTCCAAATTCAGATAGCAGGAAACACGGTGAACAATACTGATATACAAATATACCTTCAGAATTTCAGAAGCAGGACGCGTTTGAGCTGTTCTTGGATATTCAGGACACGGCCACATAGTGTTCAGGAACTATATAGTCAACATTTTTTTGCAGGTATTGTCAGACCGCAAATATAGAAGAGTAGATTCCTTCGTAGTAAAAATAATCCATGTCAACTAATCAACAAGTTATGACCGTTGATTGCATAATTCCTTCTAGAGTTGGGGCCAAATATTTGAATCATGGAGTTGAGGAAAAAACCTGAAGAACCAAGCCCATCTGCCTGAGAGTACAGAGGGTCGCGGCGACGGTGGCGGAGGACAGGGCCGCGAGGACGGCGCGGAGCAGGAGGATCTTCGGCTGAGTTGAGGGCGGCGACGTTGAGGGCCGCGGAGACCCAGCGTTCAGGGCGGCAGCGGAGATGGCTGCGGTGCCGGTGACGCCGCCCGAGAGGGTGGTGGCCGTAATGCCCTGCGCTGTGTATGGCTCTTTGGCGGTGGGGATCTGGACCGTAGGGCGTCGAGGCAGCGGCGGGTCTAGGAGGCGGCGGCGAGGCGCGGAGGCGGCGCGTCGCGGTGGTATGGGTGTCGGCGGCAGGGAGCAGAGGATAGCGTGCGTGCGTCGTGGGCGGTGGGGAAGTTTTTGTTCGTGCGTTGTTGAACCGTTTTGTCTATGTTTTTTCTTTTTGCGGTCGAGGGGAAAGGAGAGCTTAACATACATCATTAGATGATTTTAGTCCGTTGGATCTAGGATTGTGGACGGTCCAGATCCTCCGGATCTGACAGACTCTGTCTTTTAATATTAGTAGAGATAACATGCAGGCTTATCGTGACATGTATAACATCATGGAGGGCAGTTTCGACGGCTGCGAATTGCGACACGTAGGTCGGGAAAGCAACGAGGAAGCAGACATCCTAGCCAATATCGGGTCCAAAAAAGAACCCATTCCACCTGGAGTTTTCTTTGAGCGCATCAAAAAAAGGTCAGTCAAGATAAAGAACCCAGCCACACCAGAAGGCCCAGTCGAGCCTTCAGCGAAAGGACTCGAAAAGACACCGGCTGAGCAGCAGCCCGGCAGTGCGTTGGCCACCACGCCTCCAGTCGAAGTTTTTCTCATAGAACTTTCCTGGACGAAGCCTTTCCTGTCGTATCTCCTCTGCCAGGAATTGCCTGCAGATTCGGTCGAAGCAAAGCGCATTTCCAGGCGCTCCAAGGCATTTACAGTAATCAACAACGAACTCTACAAGCGAAGTATCTCGGGGGTCCTCCAGCATTGCATCGCACCCGAGGATGGAAGAGCCATACTCCTGGATATTCATGCTGGGACTTGCGGACATCACGCGAGCAGTCGGGCACTTGTAGCGAAGGCCCTGCGAGCCGGTTTATATTGGCCCACGGCTATACAGGACGCAGAAGACATAGTAAAGAAGTGCCTGGGCTGCCAGAAGTACGCGACTAAGCCACACGTCCCAGCATCCGAACTTAAAACCATCCCTTTGGCCTGGCCTTTTGCTCAGTGGGGACTCGACATGGTTGGTCCCTTGAAGAAGTCATCCCGGGGTGGTCACACTTTCCTGTTAGTGGCAGTCGACAAATTTACCAAGTGGATCGAGGCAGTGCCCGTCACAAAGGCCACAGCAACTTCGGTTGTCAATTTCATCAAGTCTATCATTTTCCGCTTCGGGGTGCCGAACAGTATAATCACCGACAACGGGACTAACTTCACAGCCGAAGAATTTCAGGATTTCTGCAAGTCTCAGGGAATTAAGCTCAAATACACTTCCGTCGCTCACCCTCAGTCCAACGGGCAGGTCGAGAAGGCCAATGGCTTAGTATGCAGCGGCTTGAAGAAAAGACTCCTGGCGCCACTCAAGCGCGCAGCAGGCGCCTGGGCCGAGGAATTACCTGCTGTACTTTGGAGCCTGCGCTAGACTCCTAACAGGTCCACGCAGTACACACCTTTCTTTTTGGTCCATGGAGCCGAAGCAGTCATGCCGTCCGACCTGAAGTTCGATGCACCTCGAGTGGCTGTCTACGACGAGCAAGACTCCGATGCAGCACTCGAGGACGATATCGACACCCTGGATGAAGCACGCGACATCGCCCTTGCCAGAACAGCAGTATACCAGCAGAGCCTGAAGAACTACCACAGTCGCCGCCCGCGACCACGATCTTTTGCGGTAGGCGACCTGGTTCTTCGACTGAAACAGAAGAAGGTCCACAAGTTAGCATCACCTTGGGAAGGACCCTTCATCATCACAGAAGTCATTGGCAATGGAGCTTATCGACTGAAGCATGCAGAGACCGGAGCACTCTCCCACAACCCATGGAACGCAGCTCACCTGCGCCGCTTTTACGCCTAGTAGAATATTATCTCAGCTAGTATCTTAGAATTCAATAAAGGCTGTAGTCAGTTGTACTTGTATCAGAGAAATCTTATGTTGACCAGCAATAAAGTACAATGTTCCTCTATATCCATATTATACAGTCTATACAGCGTGCACGATCTCCAGTTTAGTTCAACTTTCGGGGGATGCCAGTCTAAGATTACAAAGACAAATCCAAACATGAACAATTTCGATTCACATGTCGTTCATCACCCCAGGCGCATTCGATGCCCGGGGGCTGCAATGAGCAGGCACCGCTCGGCTGCAGTACAGGTTACCCGTGTGCAAGTTCGACTACAGCGGCTCTTGTTTTACTCTCGTTTCCATACGCCGTCTATCCAGTTCTTTAGCAGTTTCTTGTTCCCTCAGGGCAATGACGCAACTGGCCGGTCCTTCGGCAGCCTCATAGTGGTCGCCCATGGAGACGGTTCCCATACCTGCCGGGGGTCCAGCTCCCACCATTGCCAAATCAACCTGCGGGTAATGGAGTCGCAGAACAGCGAAAGCCGTAGTCGCACCTGCGACAAGCTGGTGGCGAATGAAGTCCCTAACAGCGTTACCCTAGCGGAATCTTCGCATCAGGCTGGCAAGTTCTTGCGGTTGGTCGTTGAGAGGGAACAGTGCTTCGTAAACCAGTCGTCGCGCACTTGAGCACGAGTTCATGAACTCTCCGACTTGAGCAACCAGGTCCCGCAAGGTGAGCAGCGCCGTCGTTCTGCTACGCATTGACCAGATCGATGATGCATCGCGCCCGTGCTCCGCCATAACTTCAACAAACCGGGATCGGATTCTTTTTTGCTCAGTCGCGGCATCAGTTTGAACGCCTGCGCAGCCGAAGGCAACCCAGGCAGGGGTTTTTAGTAGGAGGCGTGCCTTAAAACAAAAATGGACTCGGGGGCTGGACATCCGACTTACATTGCAGTCCAGAGTTTGCATCTTCAATTTCTTTCATCAGCACCAACTCCCTCTCTATGGGACGGGGTTGCTTAGATTGGAGAATAGCCAGGGCTCCGCGCGTCACTTTCAGTTCCTATTCCGCGTGTTCGCATCTGGTTTTCACCATATTATACATGCACTCATCCCGAGGGTTGTAGGGCGGCACTACTCTAGAGGTCGAGCTGCCAGCAGACTGCATATGCACAAGAAGACGCAAGAACAAAAAGGTCACAACCAATACAGAGTCAAACAAGTACGGGTAAAAAGGCTACATTGCAAACTTATAAGGACTCGGGGGCTGCGATGGCAGTACAGTACAGCACAGTGTTTACAAAAATAGCGCAACAGGCGCTAACGCAGGGTCTACAAAAGTCCTACGAGGTGCCACGGTACGATAAATCTAACTATTGCTTTGAACTAGGGGCACTGGATGACGCCACGGGTCCTTTTTTCCTGCGCTTGGCAATGCGCTGCTCCAGGGTGACAAGAAGAGCGTCCGCTAGCTTCCGCGCCTCTGACTCGTACTGGCTAATTGAGATTTTCTTGCCAGTCGAATCCAGCGGAAAGTCCGAAGCAATCGCGGGCAAGTCACAATCCACCCCATGGGCTAGAAACATCTTGAAAGTAGTGGCGGATCCACGTACCGTCTGCTCGCGTAGAAACTGCGGAAAGGAGTCGCCCTCCGGGCGAAACGTTTCCGCCAGAGTCTCTAGATCCTGCGGAATTTCTTGCAGAGGTAGTACCAGTCGGTGAAGAGCACCCAGTGCAGCCGAGGAGGCAGCGAGAACGCCGGTCATTCGACTGACGAAAGTCTCGGCAGATTCTACAGCAGTGTCAAGCGTTACTTCTTTGGGAGGCGCATATTGCTCGGCAGACAAACCCAGGGCGCCTGCAAAAGGGACATCAGCGTCAGTAGATGTCAGTCTTGCAAAGACGGCAAAAAAAAAATACGGCAAGTGTCTTATACGGGCAGTCAAGCAATTACCAGCTAGAACATTGCCAAGTCGCAGTAGGCCAGTGGCCAGTGCGCTGTCCTTTTCAGTCCGCTCGGCGGCCAGTCTCTCTTCGACCTGGCGAGCAGCTTCGGTCCGAGCAGCAGCTAGTTGATCAGGAATTTCCCATTGCACTCGAGCCAGCTCCTCTTTCAGGTCTTTCGCCATGCATCATGCGTTGTCCCTCTCATGTGTAACCGTCTCGAGGGCAACTGTTCAAACAGTGGATCGTCAAAACAAATGGAGTTACTATTATTCGTATTACAAGTGGACTTATCTTCACCTTTCGATTCCTGAAGCTGCTCTGTCAGTTTGCGATTTCTCGACTCCAGTTGGAGGTATTCATCGCCAACCTCCAGCAGCCGGCGAACAAAGGGCTGCAGAAAAGGAGTATGCTTACGAAATACAATATAGAGGATATGGAAGGACAAAGTTTTCAAGCCTGCGATCAACTACGAGTAGTTAGTCCCACGCTCGGGGGCTACTCCCATCGGGAGCGCTGTCGCGCACCCGATGACTTTGGAGGTGACAAAAGCTTACGTGTTCTGTTGCAGGAGTCGATGCCACCGGAGTCGGTTTCGGCACGACTGTTTCTTAGATGGCCAACGGGGGAGACATTGCTTTGATCGGCGGGTCCTCCTCAGCAGTCCTCTCCACGTCCTCGTTGAGAGTCGACGTCTGTTCGGGAGTCGAGATAGCGGTAGCTCTCGCCTCCGGTTCACTGTCATCCTCTTCGCTTGTTGTGCTAAGCAGTAGCATAGTACCAGTGATTCAGTCCAGCAGAAGTAAAGTAAACAGTTAGCCGATAATACAGAGTATGTGTGGCGAGCTTACCAGGCTTCCCAAGGAAGTAGCGCGTCTGGCACCTGAGCGGCAGTCGTAGGTGGAGGAATAAATGATAGAGGAACAACCTTCAGTGCCTCAGGCGCGGTTAGCGTGGCCGCAGACAAATTAGCATCTTCTTGTACAGTTTCAGTGGCGGCCCGCTTCGCCTTGTCTTGGGAGTCGCTAGAGCTCTCTGCGGAAGAGCGAGTCCTCTTGTGGCCCGCGGTTTTTCCCGTAGCTTCATCTTCAGAGTGAGCAGTGGCGACAGAGGGATCCGACGGAGGGTCGCGTGCAAGCGTTTCCGGCATTTCGTCTGGCAGAATGGTTGGCTCGGAAATAGGCTGGGTGTGACCACGAAAGAAAACAAGAGGCCGTACGCACGGATCAGTAGGGTAAAATCAGTATAATCAGGAAGTCGTTACCTCAGGAAGTGGGTGCTTATGAGAGCCCGAGTGTCAAAATACCTCAGGAAGTGGATGCTGGGCGTCGAAGCAGGCCACCGGCGACGTCAGTTCGCCGATTTTAGCCTTCAGACCAATGAGCGTTTTCACCACCTGAGTTAGCTCGTTGTTGGAGAAATTTTCTGGCGATACCCGAGTATAGTCGTCAGTACCAGTATACTCGTACATCAGGTGGGCGCGGTCCTGCAATGGCTGCATGCGGCGGTGAAGGAACGCAGTCACGAGATGCGCGCCAGTCACCACCTTACCCTCGGTGGTCTGCAGTTTTATAACTTTCTCAAGCAACGCTCTGGACTCCTGTTCTTCAGTCGCAGTCAAGGAATGGCTCCATGAGCGTTTCTTCTGGAGCTCGGCGTCACCCTTAAAGGGGCTCAGCCCAGTCGAATGTTTCTCGTCAATCTTGTCCTTCACATAAAACCAGCGTTCCCGCCAGTTCTGTACCGACTCCGACATTGGGATCTTGAAGTAGCCCGATTTCGGCTTGGCTTGGATTCCAAGGCCGCCAGGGCCGGAGCCAGAATCTTGACCCTGGACATTGAAGCAGAGTCGGAATAGTCCCCAGTGCGGGCCTATGCCGAGGAAGCACTCGCAGAGAGTGACAAAGCAGGAGATGTGCAGCACGGCGTTCGGCGGCAGGTCATGGAGCTGCGCGCCGTACACGCATAGAAGACCGCGCAGAAAGGGATGGACCGGGAAGGACAAGCTCCGGTTCATATGGTCAAGAAAGCATACCCGTTCATCCGCAGCCGGCGTTGGCTGGTTTTCCTCGCCGGGAATACGAACGAAGCCGGCGGACGCCGGCAGCACCAATTGGAGTGCCTCGATGTGCGTGGCCTTCAAAATTGATCGCCGCCAGCCTCCTTTCTCCAGGTTCTCCTGCGCAGCGACCTCCTTGTTTTTGCTCGTGGTCGGTTTCCCCATCGCAGCAGGACGCTATGCAGCGGCGGTACAAGCTAGGGCAGCAATGGCGAGGGGCGCAAGGAGGAAGATGGTGGGCAGGCGGCGGCGCTGGAAGTGAGATGGGTGAAAATAAATTCACACAACTTCTAGGACTTTATGCATTCCGCGCCCACAATCTGATCCGTTCGTTCAAGATCGTGGCCACGTGGCGGCCATTGGGAGAGGGCGAAAAGCAGAAACGGTGCAGTAACTTCCGCACGATGCGCGTGAAAAAGAGGAAGCCATCATCGTGCCCCGTTTTTCGCGCGCGTCGTGCGTCAAATCAGCGCGGCCGGCAGTAGTAACCGCTGAGAAACCGGGCCCACTCAGGTCATGTCTTGTCCGGCAGCGGCGCAGAGCATCTACCAGGCACGTCATCAGTGACGTTTTCAAGTCTCAAAAAAAATGAGAACAAAGTTTCTTGGGATGACAGTGTGTGGTCGACGAAAAAGATCAGTCGCTAGAAGGTCCAGTCGAAGAATTTTATGGTCGGCGCTGCCATCAGAAGGTGCACTCCCATCGAGAGCGGGTTCTTATGATACCATGATTTGTTTTCCTATATTTCAGCTTAAGCACAATTGCCAGCAATTACACTCAACCTCGGGGGCTACTCCCATCGGGAGCGCCGCGCACCCGATGACTAAAAATGGCGGTCAACGTCAGTCGATGTTGAAGCTTCTCGAGCAACTCGAAGTTCGCAGAAGATCATAAAGACTGAAAGTCTCAGCTATGCAGTCGAAATTTGGTCGAGTGACCTCCGGACCTTGATTCGGACATAAAAACAATGAATCCCGGGATGTTCCAGCCGAGACTGGTCCCCGATGCTGTGTACAAAAGCACAAAGGTAAGACCTGAATAAGGCCGGGTGGCCCGTACATGCTATGTGGACCCGAAAAGTTTCCATGCCAGCAGGCATGATGCAAAATCCCGGCGGACGCGCCAAGGGTACTTTAAGTTTGACCGGGTTCTGACCAGTAAGTCCCGACAGGCTTGAGTCGAACTTGAATGGTCTTGCCAAGTTCGAGAGAAGGGACTCGAATCTGTGTAGGCTAGAAAGGTATTTCGCCCGAGTCGCGAATTAACTTGACCCCGATCCGTCGGTTGAATCAGGCCTACTATGCCATACATCCCTCGCATGATGATAAGAAGTATACGCACATGCGTTGCGAGTCATTATTACTTGTTCTGTATCTCTATAAACAGGTTGAAGAATCTCAGGGAGTTACTCGAAATGATATTGAGTGTGAAGTCCCTACACGATCCTTCGGAGTCGAATAGGCACTCGGGGGCTACTGATGTGGTTATACCCAACGGGTATACCCACTCGGCTACAATGAAGTCTAGTCTACCAGATGGCCCACCCGGTGGCCCATATACCATATACGTCAAGGATCTCGCAACGCGGCCCATGAAGGATGGAGTACGCCTCAAGATACAAGCTATCGTACCGACTCAGAACTTACCCTATCTGTAGTTCGAGTCATGTTCAAACTCCTGGGACTTGGCCTTCTATATAAAGGCCAGGAGGGGGACAGTAGAAGTCACGTAATCATATTCTCAAACCCTAGCGAGCTACGACTCACCGGGACGCCATTGTAGCCACCTTGTAATCTTCAGATCTATAATCCAACAAGCGAAAGCCGCGCTTGTTACCGTCCGAATTCGCCAACACCTATATACCGTTTCCTCCCGATATAACCCTGAAGGGAATATGCCCTAGAGGCACTTAATAAAGATAGTTTATTGGTTATATTCCAATTGTTCATTATATGTTTTATACCATGCTATAATTGTATTAAGCGGAAACATTAATACACGTGTGGTAGATAAACAACCAGGTCCCTAGTTGCCTCTGCTAAGACTAGTTTCATTGCGCGATTGATGATCGAGGTTTCCCGATCATGAGACATGGCGTCTGTCGGCAATGGAGTCATATTGTTAGGTGGAACGATGTGATGGACTTACCCATAATTCGTAGGATGTAGTCATTACGCCTTTGATCGTGAGACCAACTCTTATTGTTATTCCTGGAAGATACTTTGATCGCACCAAACGTCATATCTTATATAGTGTGACAATAACGGTGATACTTTTGGGTATCGGAAGTGTCGTGGACTGACTCCCACGTAACAGGGGTAGTCTCGCCCTGAAGAGAGGTTCGAAAGGGGGGACTGAACACGGAGGTCTAACAACTCTCGAGGGGCTCGACGACGATGCTCGCCGAGCCTGAAGAAGGACAATCACGCCAGAGATGGACACCAGCCCGTACCCAGGTTCACGGCCCTCGAGAGGAGGTAAAACCGCTACTCCTGCTTGTCTGAATTGCACTGTGAAGGTTACAGGACAATGAGCTTGCCGAAGGCTCTCTTGAGGCAGTTTTGTGCCTGGAGAGGGACGCAATGGTCGTCTTCCTCCTCCAGCAGATGGCTATCCTATCTGTTTCGGGTGTGATTGCGCAATTGGGCGACCGATCGATCCTTTTTCCAGCACGGCGGAGCCCCTGCTCCTTTTATAGGCGCTCCGGGCTCCGCCCTCGTGCTGGTGGTCTCCCACACGTCGGTGGCGCAAAGGAGAGGGAGTCCACGGCGGCTCCCCCGTCCCTGGACGCGGCTCACCCGTGCTAAAGTAGCGCGCCGTGGCCGACAGGTTGCAGGTGGTGTAGGGCGGCTCGCAGGCGCAGCAGAGGTCGTGGTGGAGCCCACGGTGACGACCTTCTTGGAGCGTTGCGCCGTCCAGCCGCTTTATCACCAAAGAGGAAAGTCCTGGCTGTCCGGCCGCAGGCGGCGCGGCTTTGTTGACTCCTTTATCACCAGAATGGCCACTGGGATGCTCGCGTCACCCTGTGGCCGCCGCAGGGGCCATGTGCGCCCTGCAGCGCTTGCTTAACCGCGAAGTGTCTCCACAGGGTCATGGCCGCCTGTGGAGGGGTCTTCTGCTGGCTCCTCTCCAGGCGGGCTGTGCCTGGGGAGTCTCTCGAAGCGCAGGGTCCTCTTCAGGTCCTGGCGTCCTCTCCAGGCCTCGAGAGGGGATGCCTCTTGAGGATCCCTCCAAGCGGTAGCCTGGTCCTCAGCCGTTCTGCCGAAGTTCTACGCGGGCGAGGCCTGTAGGGAGTGGGCCATGCGTACCCCGGTCCTTACTGGGCCGACAGTAGCCCCCTGGCCCACGATGGGCACGATGAGGCCCGTTGGGTCTAGGCGAAGCGTCGTGGGGCAAAACTTGCAGGCCGGGCCGAGCCACGCGTCACTCCGGCGAGCAACGGTTGCGCACGATACGGGACGTGCGTCGTGGGAGGTCCCACCACGCCCCGGTAACTGCCCCTTGACGAGACATAAAAACCCCGGCGCCGGAGCAGGGAGCCGTTACTACTCCCACTCCTTCTCGCAGACGCCAACCGCACAGAGCTCTCCGCTCCTGCAATCCGGCGCCCTCTTCTCCGACTTCTCCAACTTCCCCCCGCGCCGCTCCCTTCTTCCCTCCGACGATGACTCCGCCGAAGAACAAGGGCAAGGCGGCCGCGGGGTCTTCATCGCAAGCAGCGCCCGCTGAGGCCGCACACGGCGCGGCACTGCTGGGCGTGCGCGTCAACGACAAGGCGCTCGAGAAGGTCCGCTTCCTGGTGGCGGACCGGACCAACGAGCACGGCGCCACCGCACTCAAGCCTGCGGCGCACGGGAAACGCCCGCGAGGGTTTTTCCCCATCTTCCAGCACTGTGTCTCGGCGGGCCTGGTGCCGCCCTTCTCCCCGTTCCTGGAGGCGGTGCTGGCCTTCTACCAAATCCAACTGCTGCACCTCCACCCCAACTCGGTGCTCATCCTCGCCATCTTCGCCTACCTCTGCGAGGCGTACCTGGGCGTGGAGCCCACGGTGGAGCTCTTCCGGTGCTTCTACACGCTCCGGAGCACGGCGAAGAACGAGCGCTCAGGATGCGTCTCCTTCCGCATCGTGGACGGCATGGGGAGCGTCTACATCCCCATGTCGTGGAGCGAGGGCAAGGCCATCACCTCCGTGACGAAGAAGGTGGACGACTTCCGCCAGCGGTGGTTCTTTGTTGGCGTGGAGCAGCCAAGCGCCTTCCTCGAGGTCCCTGACGCGCCGCCTGTGAAGAACTCGCACTGGGGCAAGGCCACCTTCTGCGGCGCGCAGAACGTGATGCTGTCGGGCCGCCTGAGCTACCTCCGGGAGGAAGGCCTCAAGGGGCAAATCGTCGTGGCGGACTTCGTGACGCGCCGCCTCGCTCCACTCCAGGCGCACGCGATGCCGATGTGGATGTATTCCGGCCCCAATGACAAGATGCGGCTCCATCGGGAGGACAATGACAAGGACGCCGTCGACAACGTCCTGTCCGCGCTCTTCATCAATCCCGCGGTGCCCGCCATGGAGGAACTCCCGATCTCCCTCAGGCCTCTGCACCAGTACAACATGACCGAGCGTCTGGCTGTTCTGGAGGGGGTTCCTCCGTACACTCCGGCAGGCCCGGCGCGGAAGGTGGTGCCCGTGCCTGTGGTGCATGATGCGGAGGAGGCAGAGACGCCCTCTGCCTCAGGAGCCGGGCAAGGCGAGGAGGAAGCCGCGGCAGGCGAGGAGGAGGCCGCGGCGGGCGAGGAGGCCTCTTCGAGGGCCAGGCCCCAAGCGGGCGAGATTTGCGACATCTCGTCAGGTGACGACGAAGGCGCCTTCGCGGGGGCGCCCACGCGTCGCGCGGAGGAGGAGGAGTCTGCAGAGGAGGCCTCTGACGAGGAGTCCTTGCTGGGGCGTCGCGAGCCTCGGTCCAAGGCGGCCTGCGACAGGCCTGGCGCGAGGCCCTCTGACGTCCCTTCTAAGAGGAAAGCCGAGGCGCTTCTGGAGAGGCCAGACGCCAGGCCCAAGCCCTCCTGGCGCTCGCCAGGCTTGGCGTGGGTCGACACCGGCGCCAAGCGGTCCGGGTAAGTTCCTTCAATTACTAAACGCTTGATTATTGCACTCTTCTTCTCATATTTCTGACACTCGCCCCCCGATTCTTTCAGCGACCTAGTGCCTGCGAAACGCCGTAGGCTTCGCAAGGCAGCGGAGGTGAAGGGAGCCGCGGCAGAGGCCGTGGGTGGAGAGGCCGCGAGGCCTGGGGAGATGGCCACGGCAGGCCCGGCCGAAGAGGCGCCTCAGGCGGAGGCAACTGAGCTTCTGGCGGAGGCAGCAGCGCCTCAGGCGGAGGCCGCTGCACCGCCCCCCGGGCCCTTAGTGGTGGAGGTGCAGGAAGAGTGGTCGGCCAGCCCTCCTCGAGCTCCTGCACCGCCTCGCGCGGCTACGCCGCCGCGTGAGTCGACTCTGGCACGCGAGGCCACCCCACCTCGCACGGCTACGCCTCCCGCGCAACCAGAGGCCGAGGCAGACCAGGGCCCACCAAGCGCGGGCGCCTCTGCAGGGGGAGCTCCTCCTTCTCCGCCACGCCCCACAGCGGGGGGCGAGGCGCAAGAGGCGACGCGACCAGGCGACGAGGGCGGCGAGACCATCCTGGGCGCGGCGAAGGATCGGGAGCAGCCTAGCCCCCTGGCACGCCCAGAGGCCTCATCCTCAAGGTTCGACGCCGGGGCCGGGCCCTCCTCGCAGCGCGGCCTGGTCCTGAGCGGCTGGGACTGGAGCAGGGGACACCGCGCGGTGGCCTTCCGCGTGGTGAGGGAGTCCCTGGAGGGCCTGGAGGCGCAGCTCGCCTTTGAGGACGCCCAGCTTGCTCAGCAGCGCGACGAGCTCGCGGGGGCCTGGGGGCGCTTCCATGCCGCGGTTGAGGCCCGGCGCCAGGAGGATCAGGCGCTCCAGGCCGCCCGCGAGGAGGCCATCCGCTTTGCCAAGGAGGTCCGAGAGGGAGCCGTCCGCGATGCAGACGAGCTCCTTGCCCCCCTCCAGGATGCGCGCGATGCGGCCGCCGATCTCCTCGCGAAGGTGAAGGCCGAGCGCGCGGCTATGGAGGGCTCGCTGGAGCAGAAGCGCCGCGAGGTCTCCCAGCTGGAGTCCCAGCTCCTCTCCGCCCACCGGGCCGCGCAGGAGACCCTGGAGGAGGACCGCAAGAGCTTAGCCGAGCGTGAGCGGCAGCTGGCCTCCAGGGAGAAGGACGTGGAGCGGCGCGACGAGCAGCGGCTCCAGGCGGAGGGTGAGCTGGCCACCAAGCGGGAAGAGCTCGAGGCGCGTGAGGGGGACCTGGCCCAAGCGCTCCAGCGGCACGACGACAACGTCACCGCCCAGAGGCAAACCCTGGAGCGCTTCCAGCTGCGGTTCGCCGAGAAGAAAAAGGAGGCGGAGGCCGCCCTCGCGGAGCGCGAGAAAGACTTCAGGCGGACCATCTCCCAGGAGTTCCGCGACAAGGCCAAGAAGCAGGAGGACCGCTTCAAGGCCAAGCACATCGCTGACGCCAAGCGGATCGCGGAGCTTGAGAAGGTCAAATCCAAGCTCGAGGTCCGCCTCCAACGCGCCAAGGACGCCTACCGCCAGGCTGAGGAGGGCCGCCGGGCTGCTGCCCTGGAGCTGGACGCCCTCATCAAGGACGTGGAGGGGCAAGCGGGCTCTGCGGCCAAGCAGGTGACGGAGGCGGTGGACACCGCGCAGGCGGCTCTCGTGCTCGCGAAGCAGCGGGACCGCATGTTCCAGGCGCTGGTAGCGAGAGGCAACGAGCTCGCGGCCCAGCTTGGCGCGGAAGCGCCGCTCACCGAGGCTCGCGGTCGTGGTGATGCTGCGATGTACCTGGTCTACTTCGACCAGCTCTTCACGGCCCTCGAGGGTCCCGCCGGCGATCTCCGCGAGGTGATCGAGGTCGAGAGCCGCCAGCTTTTGGAGGTGGTGGTCGACCGCATCTTCACCAACCTCCGGCTCCTTTCGCCCAGCTTCGACCTCTCCACGGTGACCGAGGCGCGCCCGGCTGGAGAGGCCCTGCAGGTTTCCAACGCCCTCCGCGAGCAAGTGGAGGCCTTCTGCAACCGCTTCAAGCGTGCGGAGGTGGCTGCGGAGGACAGCGAGGAGGAGGCCGCCCCTGCCGAGGAGGAGGACGCTGAGGAGGAGCGTGCTGGCGCGGACTCCGCCTGAGTCTTGCTGATCGCGCCTTTGAGCGCTAGTATCTGAAGCAATTTTTTGTATTCAGACATTGTACGTTTTGGGCCTGTAATATACCTCTTTAAGCTTATTTATGCTAGCTTGTTTGCCCCTCGAGAGGCCTTTTCTGCTTTACTTTCATGTCTATGTTTTCTCTGCGTCGTTGGGACCCATCTCTTCGCACTATGACTCCGCCGCTACGGTATGCTAGAGCAATGACTTAGCAAGGCCGGGGGGAGTTTAAGGCTTGGAGAGGTAAGAGCCCTGGGTCGCGATGCCCAAGTGCTCCCCCTTGACGTGCAAGTAGTCCATGAAGCGTAAGGGAGAACGAAACCGCTCGAGGGACAAACGTGCGCTTGGGGGGAAAAGGCTCTCGAGTCGCAGGAGCGGGACTTAGCTTCTCGAGGCTTTTGCCCTGAAGAGACTTTTTAGCTCGTCGGGGAGGCCCTCATCAAGGGTTTTTCCCTGCTGCCTCCTCAGGCTTGTAGAGACGCTTGTTCCCTATAGATGTTAGAGAGGCAGGACCAAACGCTTGTGCACTTTACCATGGACTAATGCGCGCTTATAGGTCTCCTCAGGCGTTCCTTGCGAGGAGAGAGAGTACCAAGGTCCTTTGTAGAGATGGCGTGTTTGTGAGGGCCTGCCCTCTAGCCAGAGCTCGGATCCTTGGGTTTTGCAGTGCTGCTGGTGTGTCATTTGAGGCACTGGCACCGTACTCAGCCCCCGCTCGCGAGGTGCGCATGTGGAGAGATATAAGCGCCCATTTTCAATAAGGAAAATAATGCTGAAATAAACTCACCACCAAAATATTACACAGCGGCGCCGTAGCGCATAGTTCACTTAGGAACGAAAGTGGCGCCTGAGCGCAAAGTTCACTTGGAACGAAAATCGGTTCATTACACTTGGGTTTGCCAAGCTAACGTTCCTTCCATGTCGAGGCATGGGGACCACCCATTAGTGGCAGAGGTTCACTGCGGCCTGCGAGGGCTCATTTGCAGGAGAGCTCGGAGGGCTGGGCCTCGGGAGAAGCTTTGAGAAGCTTGGAGGTGAAGCCATGGGCTTCCCTCTAGAGACAAAAAATGCCTGGCGTGACTGCGATCACGGGTAGAACTTGCGCAGGTGCGCGATGTTCCACGGGTTCTTGACGGGGATGCCGTCTTCGGTCTCGAGGCGTACTGCGCCAGGCCTGGCGACGTGGGAGACCCTGTAAGGGCCTTCCCACATCGGCGAGAGCTTGTGGAGACCTTCCCTGGAGAGAATTCGCCTGAGGACGAGGTCGCCCGGCTCAAGGGTGCGTGAGCGCACATGGCGGCTGTGGTAGCGTCGCAGGTCTTGCTGGTACCCTGCCGCCCTGAGGGCGGCCTGACGGCGCAGTCCCATGAGAAGCAGCAGGTCGTCGTTGTGGAGGCCTTCTTGGGTGTCCTCATTGAAGGCAAGGACCCGCGGCGATCCATGCTTGATTTCTGCGGGGAGGACTGCCTCAGCTCCGTAAACCAGGGCGAACGGCGTTTCGCCTGTAGGCCTCGAGGAAGTTGTGCGTATGGACCAGAGCACGGAGGGGAGCTCGTCGATCCAGCCCTTGCCGTGGCCCTTGAGGATGTTGAAGCTCCTGGTCTTGAGGCCCTTGAGGACTTCTGCGTTTGCTCGCTCGGCTTGACCGTTGCTGCGTGGGTGAGCTACCGAGGCGAAGCAGATCTTGATGCCAAGCTTGTCGCAGTAGGCTCGGAAGACACCGCTGGTGAATTGCGAGCCGTTGTCGGTGATGATGCGGTTGGGCACGCCGAAGCGGCAGACCAAGCTTCTGATGAATTTCACCGCGGCCCCCGCTGGTATGGTGCGCACTGGCTCAACTTCGGTCCATTTGGTGAACTTGTCGATGGCCACGAAGAGGAAACGGTAGCCCCCCTGCGACCTTGGGAAGGGGCCCAAGATATCCAGCCCCCAGACCGCAAATGGCCAGGAGAGCGGGATGGTTTGAAGCTCCAGTGCCGGCTGATGAATTTGCTTGGCGTGGAATTGGCAGGCGTCGCAGGTTTGCACAATGGCGACCGCATCTTGAAGCACTTGAGGCCAGTAGAAGCCGCTCCTGAAGACCTTGCCTGCGAGGGTGCGCGCACATGAGTGGTGGCCGCACTCCCCGCTGTGGATGTCCTTAATCAGCTTTCGGCCTTCCTCAGGAGGGACACACTTGAGCGCGATACCATTTGGGCGCTTGCGGTAGAGGTTTCCCTCGAGGATGCAGTAGGATTTTGCCTGTCGAGCGATTCGTTCTGCGTCAGCATCCTCTTCAGGGAGGATTCCTTTCACCAAGTAGTCCTTGATCTCATCAATCCAGCCTGAGGCCTGGCGGGTTGCCGTCAGCAACAGGCGCTCCCCTGTGCTGGGGCCGCAATCGGGCGCTCCAGACTCGGGAGGTGGTGGGAGCGCTTCGTCTGCGCCTGCGGCTGTGGCCTCCCGAGGCTGTTTGATGGATGCCTTGGCGAGCCTCTCTTCAAAGACGCCGGCAAGCTGGGGTTGCCTTCGCGAGGCTCGCTTTGTGATGTCGTCAGCCTCTTGGTTTTCTTTCCTCGGGATGTGCATGAGCTCCATGCCCCTGAAGTGCTTCTCGAGCTTGCGGACCTCTTCGAGGTATGCGGCCATGTGGTCGTCTTTTGGTGTGTAGCTCTTGTTGGAGAAGTTGACAAGCAACTGGGAGTCACCCTTGACGAGCAGGTGCTTGACGCCCAGAGCGATGGCGGCCCTTAAGCCGGCGAGGAGGCCTTCGTATTCGGCGATATTGTTGGAGATCTTGTCGATTGTGAAGCACAGCTGGACAGCGTAGTATAGCTTGTCACCCTTGGGCGAGGTTAGGACGACGCCTGCTCCGCCATTGCGGCAAGCGAAGGCTCCATCGAAGTGCATGGTCCAATGGCTTGACGCTGTGTCTCCCGAGGGCTCGGCCTCTGCCTCGCGAGGCCCCTCAGGGCTTGGGTCAGTCCATTCGGCGACAAAGTCAGCCAACGCTCTTCCTTTTATGACCCTCGTGGTGTCGAAGCGCAAGTTGAATGGCTGCAGCTCGATGTTCCATCCCGCGACACGATCTGTGGCGTTGGGATTGCGCAGGATCTGCTCCAGGGGGAAAGCAGTGACCACCGTGATGGGGTGGCCCTGGAAGTAGTGTCTCAGCTTCCTGGAGGCGATGAGGAGCGCGACGAGGAGCTTTTGCTGCATTGGATACCGCTCGCGAGCGTCCCGCAGTACTGTGCTGACGAAGTAGACGGGGTGCTCGACGAGGGTTACTTGAGGTGGCGCAGCGTCAGCCTCCTGCGGAGGGTCTTCAGGGCTCTTGTCGAGATCTGCCTGTAGAGGCATCTCGACAGGGGTGGGAGGAGCAGGCTCGACTTGAGGCGGTGGGCCTGGCAGTGGGTCTGTGGAGGCCGCTCCCTCGACGGGGCCTTTGTCGGGGGGTTCTGGGCTTGGAGTTGTAGTGCTCCTCTTGGGGAGGACAGGCTCTTCCCTCTCGACCACCAAGACGGCGCTTGCGGTCTGAGGGGTGGCTGAGAGGTACAGCTTCAGGTGCTCGCCTGCCCTGGGGGCCACCAAGACTGGAGGGCTAGCCAGATACTTCTTTAAGTCCTCGAAGGCTTTATCCGCCTCAGGGGTCCACTTGAATGTGCCCGATCTCTTCATGATCTTGAAAAATGGCAGGGCTCTCTCGCCGAATTTGGAGATGAAACGGCCAAGGCTGGCCATGCAGCCCGCCAAGCGTTGCATATCCTTGAGTCGGCGGGGAGGCTGCATTTGCTCTATAGCCTTGATCTTGTCAGGATTTGCCTCTATGCCACGGTGGGACACGAGGAATCCGAGGAGCTTGCCTGAAGGGACCCCGAAGACGCACTTGGCGGGGTTCAGCTTGATGTTCACCTTTCTCAGGCTGGCGAAGGTTTCCTCGAGGTCCCTCAAGAGGGTGTCCCTCTCTCGAGACTTGACCACGATATCATCGACGTAGGCCTCGGCGTTTCTGCCCATCTGCGCCCCCAAGGCTATCCTCATGAGCCTCTGGAAGGTGGCTCCAGCGTTCTTCATGCCGAAGGGCATGCATGTGTAGCAGTACACACCACAAGGGGTGAGAAATGCCGTCTTCTCCTCGTCTTCTTTAGCCATCTTGATCTGGTGATAACCAGAGAAGGCGTCCAGAAAGCAGAGGAGGTCACAGCCAGCGGTGGAGTCCACGATCTGGTCTATCCTCGGCATGGGGTACGGGTCCTTGGGGCAGGCCTTGTTGACATCGGTGTAGTCGATGCAGAGTCGGCCTCCTCCAGCGGGTTTAGGGACAACCACGCCGTTGGAGAGCCAAGTGGGGTGCGCGACTTCGCGGACGACGTTTGCCGCCTTTAGCTTCTCTACTTCCTTGATGATGAAAGCTTGCTTCTCGGGGGCTTGCTTACGTGCTTTTTGCTTGACGGGGCGTGCGTCTGGACACACGGCTAAATGGTGCTCGATCACCTCCCTTGGTACACCGGACATATCTGACGGAGTCCATGCGAACATGTCAGAGTTTGCCCGAAGGAAGGCGACGAGCGCGCTTTCCTATTTGGGAGGCAGAGCGGCGCCTATGGTGACGCTAGCCCCCGAGCCTTCAGCCCCCGAGCTGGTGGTGTCCAGCGGCACCTTCTTCGTGGCGGCTTGCTCCTGAGAGAACACTTGCTTCTTCTTCTTGGGTCTCTCGAGAGGCTCCATGTCCTCGTCAGCCGGGAAAGCCATGGCGGCTGCCTTGTAGGCGCTCTCGACAGTGCGCGTGGCGTCCAGGACATGGCCATGGACGGCGATGGTGCCAGCGCTGCCGGGAATCTTGACCATGTTGTAGGCGTGATGCGTGACGGCCATGAACTTCGCGAGGGCGGGGTAGCCGAGGATGGCATTGTACGGCAAACCGATGTGGGCGACGTCGAAGTCGATCAGCTCCGTGCGATAGTTCTTCTGTGTGCCAAAGGTGACCGCGAGGCGGACTTGCCCCAGAGGCTCGATAGAACCACTGGTGACGCCCGTGAACGGCCTGGAGGGCATAAGCCACTCGTAGGGCACTTGAAGCGTCTCGAAGGTCTCGACAGAGATGACATTCAGGCCCGCTCCCCCATCAATGAGCGTCTTGGAGACGGCGCTGTTGTTGATGGTGGGGGAGCAGACCAGGGGGAGGGTTCCAACAGTCTTGGTCGACTTGGGGTGGTCCTTGGCGTCAAAGGCGATGGTGTACTGGGACCACTTGAGGGGTCTAGAGGTCTCGGTGCTCGGGAGCGCAGCGTTGAGTTCGCGGGCGAACTGCTTGAACTGATTGTTCGACTTGGGCGCTTGAGCTCCGCCGAGGATGCAGGCCATGGCGCCTCTCGGGGCCTGGTAGCCTCCATCTTCCTCGTCGGGGAGGTTGTTGTTCTTCTCGGCAGCATTGGCTTGAGTGCCCGGCGGCTTCTGGTAGCCGCCTTCGCGCCTACCCCTGCCGTCTTTGCGGTAGCCGCGACCTCTGCCGCGGCTTCCGCTGCCTTCTCCTCGCTCGCGTTCCCTGCTCAGCCTCTTGAGGTCGAAGCAGTCGTCTGTGGCGTGCCCACGCCTGTTGTGGTAGACGCAGAACGGACGGTGGTCCACTTCTTTGTCACCGCGCTCGGGAGAACCCCTGCGGGAGCCCTTCGCGTCAGGCTCTGCCGCGAGGACCGCAGTGGCCTTGCGCTTGGGCTCTTCCTTCTTCTTGTGGCTCTTAGACCCCTCGCCAGGGTCGTTCCCCCGCGCGCTCATCTTGACGAAGAGGAGTCCCTCTTTAGCCTTGGCGCACTTATCCGCCAGATCGAACAGCTTCACCACGGAGGTGAGCTTGTCGTGGATGCCGAGCTTCTCGAGCATCCTGCGGTTCGTGACGCCCTCGCGGAAGGCAGCGATCACCTGGGTGTCGGGGATGTTTGGAATCTTGTTCCGCACCTGGCTGAAGCGCTGGATGTACTTGCGAAGAGTCTCATCCTTCTTCTGCACCACAGCGCGCAAGTCGTTGTGGGTGAGTGCGCGCTCGTACGTGCCCTTGAAGTTGGCGACGAACTGCCTGCAGAGCTCCTCCCAGGAGTCAATGGAGTCCTCCGGCAGGTTGAGAAGCCAGGACAGCGCCGAGTCCCTGAGGGCGTGGGAGAACCAGTTGGCCATGACCTTGTCGTCGCCCCCTGTAGCCTGGATAGAGGTGGTGTAGAGCTGCAGGAACTCGAGAGGGTTGGTGGACCCGTCGAAGCCCTTGGGGAGCGCTGACCTGAATTTCTGCGGCCAGACCACACGACGCAGGGCGCGCGTGAAGGCCATGCAGCCTGAGGCATAGGTGGCCGTTCCTCCCTGGAGGGCCCTGCGGTTTTGCTGCCCCGCCTGACCGAGCTCCTCGACAAGGCGGTTCTGGAGGTCGCGACATCGCTCCATGCCCACGCGCGCGTCAGGTGCGGTGCGCTGCACGATTTGGCAGTCGTGCGGCGAGGAAGCATGGGAGGGAGCCCGCTGTGCCGCGGCCGGAGGCGGTCCCGGCGGCGGTGGTGGCGCACCTGGTGCGGCCGTCCCTGCAGGGCCGGAAGGCACGATGGAGCGCGACGGAGCAGGGCGCGTGGTTGCGATGTCGACGAGGTGGTGGAGGCGGTCCAGCCACTGGTCGTGCGCCTCGGCACTTGGCCGGTAGCGGAGGAGCTCCTGGGCCATGAGCAGCGCTGTGTGCGGGGCGGGCTCGTGGTGTTCCCGCGTGGACACGCTCTGGCGCCGGGCCGGTGCGAGGACTCAGCGTCCCCACGGCGCTCGGAGAGGTCCTCGTCGTCACGCTGGTCTCCTTCGCGGTGCTCCTCGCTCTCCGGCTCCTCCACGCGCGGGCCGGTGCCAGCGCGCTCGGTCATGCGGGGGCGACCACGGCGGCCACGGGTGGGAGCGGTGCCAGGCTCGGTGTGAGCTCTCTCAGAGGTACGCCGGTTGGCACGCGTCGCGCGGGTGTCCATCATGGCGCGGAGTTCGGAGGTTGAAGACGCGCCTCAGTCCCCTACCTGGCGCGCCAAATGTCGTGGACTGACTCCCACGTAACAGGGGTAGTC
The DNA here is from genome assembly GCA_026929855.1 of Poa annua. Lineage (NCBI taxonomy): Eukaryota > Viridiplantae > Streptophyta > Magnoliopsida > Poales > Poaceae > Poa > Poa annua. The sequence continues at coordinate 64,743,254 of CM049434.1, forward strand.
TCGCCCTGAAGAGAGGTTCGAAAGGGGGGACTGAACACGGAGGTCTAACAACTCTCGAGGGGCTCGACGACGATGCTCGCCGAGCCTGAAGAAGGACAATCACGCCAGAGATGGACACCAGCCCGTACCCAGGTTCACGGCCCTCGAGAGGAGGTAAAACCGCTACTCCTGCTTGTCTGAATTGCACTGTGAAGGTTACAGGACAATGAGCTTGCCGAAGGCTCTCTTGAGGCAGTTTTGTGCCTGGAGAGGGACGCAATGGTCGTCTTCCTCCTCCAGCAGATGGCTATCCTATCTGTTTCGGGTGCGATTGCGCAATTGGGCGACCGATCGATCCTTTTTCCAGCACGGCGGAGCCCCTGCTCCTTTTATAGGCGCTCCGGGCTCCGCCCTCGTGCTGGTGGTCTCCCACACGTCGGTGGCGCAAAGGAGAGGGAGTCCACGGCGGCTCCCCCGTCCCTGGACGCGGCTCACCCGTGCTAAAGTAGCGCGCCGTGGCCGACAGGTTGCAGGTGGTGCAGGGCGGCTCGCAGGCGCAGCAGAGGTCGTGGTGGAGCCCACGGTGACGACCTTCTTGGAGCGTTGCGCCGTCCAGCCGCTTTATCACCAAAGAGGAAAGTCCTGGCTGTCCGGCCGCAGGCGGCGCGGCTTTGTTGACTCCTTTATCACCAGAATGGCCACTGGGATGCTCGCGTCACCCTGTGGCCGCCGCAGGGGCCATGTGCGCCCTGCAGCGCTTGCTTAACCGCGAAGTGTCTCCACAGGGTCATGGCCGCCTGTGGAGGGGTCTTCTGCTGGCTCCTCTCCAGGCGGGCTGTGCCTGGGGAGTCTCTCGAAGCGCAGGGTCCTCTTCAGGTCCTGGCGTCCTCTCCAGGCCTCGAGAGGGGATGCCTCTTGAGGATCCCTCCAAGCGGTAGCCTGGTCCTCAGCCGTTCTGCCGAAGTTCTACACGGGCGAGGCCTGTAGGGAGTGGGCCATGCGTACCCCGGTCCTTACTGGGCCGACAGGAAGGGGGTAGTTGAGACGAGGGGTCAAGAGCGGGATTTGTCAGTCCGTATAGCCGGATAGATACTCTAGGGCCCACTCGGTGAGATTATGTCAAATGAGTTTGCAAACATGTGACTAGGTCACCAGCTGACATAATTTCATAGACGAGTAGAAGATAGTGTTGTCGGTAACGAGATCATGCTAGGTATGGAGATATCTGAGAATGATACTCGGACACGCTAAGTATCGCTATGACAAAAGGTTTAAGACTCGACGTCCAGGTTTGATAGATGAAAGTCATTCGTTATATCACAGGGGTTAATTCATGGGGTCCAGGCCTACGAGTTAATCATTGATCGGAGCGGAGTCTCGATCATGTCTGTTATTATATCGAACCGCTAGGGTAACACACTTAAGGGGTTTCGACAAGACAACCGGAAAGGAAAGAGATCACCGGGAACGTCCCGGGAATGGTCCGATGGAGATCGGGCAGCGACGAAATAGTTTTCGGAGCTAGAATAAATTATATATAATATGTTTGATATTAATTAGTGTAATTAATGTCTAAATATGATTTTATATATTTATTTTAGGGCCGGCGCATCAGCCTTGGCCGAACCAGGCATGTGGGATAGTCCCACATTGCCTGGCTGGCAAGGTTGGCTCCCCCCGGGAGCCTATATAAGAAGGGGCACCCCTGGCCTTTTTAATTCATCCAATTAATTCTCTTTCTCTCCTCGATAACGTGATTCCCTTTGTCGGAGTTGCGCCGAGTTGAGGGGATCTCTCCACCATAGCCCGCTGTCGCGCTGCTGGTGTTCCGGTCCAAGTCTTCCGCTGCTCGTCCTGGACTGGAGCTTCGGAGGCCGTCGTCTCCACCGTATGTGTGTAACACCCTGCGAGGTGCTGCGCTAGCGGTACTTGGAGGCCTACTTCCTCCACCCGACCTCGAGGTCATCTTCATCGTCTTCGTCGCGCCGAGTTCTTCGCGACCTAGAGGTCGGCTACGTCGTCTTCGTCGTCAACGCTTGTGCGGGAGCGTAATCGCCGCTTTTCGGTCTACGAGGGTATGTATTCCGATATCCGCCGTACCTCTATATCTGCATAGTGTAGATTCTGGCTAGTTTAAGGTTATCGCCGATAGGAAATTTTTTGTTTTCTGCCTGCGATCCCCTTCAAACCCAGGGTAGTTAATCAAGGGATTTGCCGAGTCCATGACTCGTCAGATGGTGTATGCTTTTGCGTGTCGAGCTATTCGCCTTGCTTCTGCTGCATCGTCTTGTAGCTCGTCACGGAGTATGAATGCTAGAAAAGGTTCAGTCCATACTGGTGTTACCTGATCGCCTTGACATAGAAGTACTTTGATTGGTAGATCCTCTGAGCTTGGCGCCTTGTCCTTGGACGTGGCAGTCGAGTTTGAGGGAGGGCGTTGTTTGCTGATAGACCTTTGCGAGATTCTCTCTAGGAAAACACCAGGTGGAACTTGCGCCTTAGTCGAGCCGATGTTGGCTAGTATGTCTGCTTCTTCGTTGCTCTCCCTCCCAACATGTCGTCGCTCGCATCCGTCAAAGTCTCCTTCTAATATGTTGTAGAGGTCATGATATGCGATCATGTTATCAGCTACGGCATCACAAGCTTTCATTGTTTGTTGTACGACTAAATTGGAGTCACCATATATCATCAGTCGAGTGCATCCCAAAGCTTTGACCCCGCGCATGCCATGGAGCAAACCTTCGTACTCTGCTTCGTTGTTGGATGGTCTTACGAAGTCCATCTGCAACACATATTTGAGCTTGTCACCCTTGGGTGAGATGAGTATGACACCTGCGCCTGCGCCTTCATTTTTCTTGGATCCATCGAAGTACATCGTCCATGAGTTGGACACATCAGGGGTTCCCGGCAGTTGGGACTCTATCCACTCCGTGGTGAAGTCAGGTAAGACTTGTGCTTTTATGGCCTTCGGGTGATCATATGTGATTCCGAGTGGACCAAGCTGGATAAGCCATTTTGTCACTCGTCCAGTTGCGTCTGGATTGGTGAGTATATCTCCGATTGCCGATTTGCTGATTACGGTAATCGTGTGCTCTGTGAAGTAATGTCGCAACTTCCTTGTTGTTATGAAGACTGCATATGCCAGCTTTTGAAAGTGGGGGTATCTTTGTTTGGACAAGGACAGAACTTCGCTGACGTAGTAGACTGGTCTTTGCACACTCCGAGCTTTGCCTTCCTCCATGCGCTCGACTACTGTAACATCCCAAAAAAATTATAGTATGAATTATTATAATAAAATAAGGGCCAACAAAAACTTTTTATAAATTAATATGTGTTGATTTCATATTGTTGCTTGTGATAATTGTTTCTTGTGAATGTGTTGGTTGTTAGCTCTAACTAAAAACTTGAAGAAAAGAAAATAAACAAAACAAAACATAAAACAATAAAAACAATGTGACAAATGTCACACTATTTCTCAAGGTGGGAAATTATTTTCTTTCAAACCAAATTCAGTGGAGTGACAATATGAACACTCCCACTTTATTCCCACCATTTTTCCCTCTCCAAATATTAATTTCAAAAACCTAAATTTAAATTATATTCTTTCTTTATCTTATTCAAATCACAAAATGTGCTATGTTGCACTTGTCCAATAACAAATCAAACAGCACCATAAATCTTGATAAACCTATGTGAAGCAAATTATGAAAATAAAATTCAAAAATTGGAAATTATTTCTGGTTCAAGCATTTCATCAAACACCTGGTGGTCACCACCTGTTCATCCCAAACCAAACCAAAATCCTTGGACGAATTGATCAATTTCGATCAAATTGATGCAAGCCACTGCCCCCACTCGATTTGCCTCACTCCACTCGCCTCACCGCACTCGAGAACGCGGAGAATTAGGGCCGGGAGCGCCGAAGAGCGGCAGGGGACAGCCGCGGCCGGGCGCCCGTCGCCATGGTCGGCACTGTGGCCACGACAGTGCCGAGCCGTGCTGGCCGCGCCGTGCCTCCCCTCTCTCTCCCTCACCTCTCTGTTCCCTCTCCGCGCAGCAAGGCACCCAGCAGGAGCCCGCGCTCGCAGCCCTCGCGCCTTGCCGTACACGTCGTGCACCGCCCGAGCGCCCTCACGGCCGTCCCCCACGTCGAGCACGCACAGCTCGTCTCCACGCCACCATCCTTGCCCCTCTGCACCCCGACACCGTAGCCGCCCCGCCACCGCCCCTACGGCGAGCCCTAGCCTCCCCTGGACCACCCCAACGCCATGTCCACCGTGCGCCGGACCGCCGGTATAAATACCCCGCCCGAGCCTCGCCATTTCTCCACACCTCCCCACTGCCTCTCCCCCTCACACCACCGCCTCTCGTGCACCGCCAGGAGGGCGGAGCCGTAGCCGCGAAGCCCCGGCCGCCCGTGGTCTCCTCGAGCTCGCCGTGCCCGAGGTAGACGACGACCACGGCCAGGCCGTGCTGCCCTTCCCTTTCTCTCCTCTCTGGCCGCACCCCCTTCTCCATGAACCCCTCGCTCACCCGCCCTCTTTTCCCCTCTGTTTCGTGCCCAGGAGCGACGCGGAGACCTCGCCGGAGTTGGAGCACGACCGCGGAGGAGGAGTTGCTCGCCGCCGTCGATTGGAGCCAGCCCAGCACGCGCCGCTCGTCCCACGACCTTCCCCGAGTCGCCGCCGTCGATCCGCATCGTCCGCACGCCCTCCCGAGCCCCCTAGGTGAGCCGTCCGTCCACCTCGCTGTCGCCGGCGCCGTAGCGCCGCTCGGTTTAGGTCGCCGCCGTTCGCCACTGACGTGGACGAACGTGGGCCGTTGGATCTTGATCCAACGGTGCCATACCGCTTCGTTTAAATAAAGAGAGGCTGACGTGCGGGCCCCACACGTCAGACTTTTAAACATTTCCAGCGCGCGAATCGTTTTCTGTTGAGTCACTGACGAGTGGACCCCACCCGTCAGGATTCTCAACATTATCCACTCAGAGCTTAAATTCGAATTTTAGATTTAATTAGAAATCAGTACTGAATTCAAACTTTGAAAGTCCATATCTGGAGATTTATAACTCCAAATAAATCAAATCAAAATGTTCTGGAAAGCTTATGAAATTTTCTATCCAACCCAAGTGGTTTCACCTCATTTGGATAAATAATAAAAATATAGTATTAAAAATGCCAAATAGGGTTTAAAATCTAAACTTGTTTGTTTCTGATACTCTGTTAGTCCAAATGAGTTAAGACCAATTTTATTGGATCACATTTAGTCATGGTTAGTTACCCCTAAGAGGATTTAATTTTTAGATCAACAGAACTTAATTAGTAGCTAAAACTTGATTATTAAGCTTCTGGATTCAAACCATTGTGTAGGGAGTTTGGTAACTCCAATTGTGTTGTCTTCTACACATCAATAGCTTTCTGTAGAAATTTAGTTTGTATTTTTGTGACCAACAGAACTAGAGTTGTGTAATTAAACATGTTCAACTAGTTTCTGCCATAATTAGGACATAATTAAATAATGGTTAACTCAATTAAAGTAAAACCAAATTGTATTGTTTGATGTATGAAGTGGCTATTTAGAGTAGTTAAGGTTGTATTGTTGTGATGATTGATGGAGTAGGTTAGTGATTGTTTGCATTTGTTTGATTGTGAATTAGACGAGACCGTTGTCGGGTTTATCGAGGAGGAGGAGTTCGTGGAACCCGAAGACCAAGACCCAGAACACTTTGCCGAGCAAGGCAAGCTACTCTCTGAGCTTGCACCCTAATACATGCATTCATTCTTAGAACAAGATTTACGTTCAAGACAAAGATTTTCTAAAACCCCTTTTCAAAAAGTATATGAAAACTATTTTGCCACCCTATGTAGAAATACAAGATAAATTATAGGATGGGAAAAAAAATTTAAAGATTGTTTTATTCAAAACCCCTTTGAAAACCTGTGTGGCTATGAAGCACCGAGATGCTGGTGTTGAAGTGGAGAAAAGGAGAATGGTGGTTTTGATAAAACGCACCTTGTGTCTTTGTACTTACGTCAATCAGCCAATACCCTGTGCAACCACATTACCTGACATGGGTAGGGCTTAGCTGGGAACTTGTTTATCTTAGTATGGAGCGCCTCAAAATGCTTAGGAGGGTGGGACCCTCTGAACCAAGTTATCTAAATGCGGGAACTAGACGTAATCTAGATTCGCTGCTGGTTGCAAACAGTGGGCCTCCTGCCATGGCGCAGTGTTGCTTGGAGAGACCGGATCGATACGATGGCCACCTCCACTGGGTGCCGGGGAGATTCTGTCCCACTGAAGAGGAGGCTCTATACTAGGGTGGACATAGCGAAAAGCTTTGATCTGGTTATCCGGACCCCCGCATACGGTCGTATGACGGGCCGTGGCAGACACGGCGGAATGACCGTTTGGTGCGGGTAAAGTGCACAACCTCTGCAGAGTGTAAAACTATTCGAATAGCCGAGTCCTCGGATATGGACAGCTGAGAGACCCTACTTTGACCATGTGCAAGTTTTGGAAAAGAATCGAGTTTTAAAAGAAAAGGAAGTGGAGAATGATCCATACACCTATACCAACGGATCGGTATGAGGTTGTTGGAGACCATGAACCCTGACGGGTTATGGTCAGGAAAAAGGAGGAGTTTTGGAAAAACTAATAAAATGGGACATTATATTAATGATAGTTATAAAATTCTCCTTACCTTCTTCAACAAAGATATAGAGATGTTTTAAATAAATAAAAGTATGAAACTAAAAATGAGGCTAGTGCTTACTCATGTTGGAGTAGTTTGCGAGTACAATCAATTGTACTCATAATGGTTTCGTCCCTGGCTATTGTCGTAGCCAGACATGGAGGATAACTACGCCAAGGAGGAGTATGGCGACTTCTATGCGAACTAGGGATCTTCATAAGTCGACTGCCTGTCGGGTCGTTGTTAGGATATGATGTCTACTACGCCGTAACTTCCGCTGATTGTTTTGGTTTGGCCCTTGAAGGCACCTATGTAAGACTTGGTCTAAAGGACCGTTTATGTAAGACTTTAATTCGGTATTGTAATGGATGTAAACTTTGGTATTCAGTTCGGATTATGTGCAACGACAGACTGATCACGGGATCGTTGTGTTAAGCATAATCGGGTGTTTCGGACAGCTAGTCCGGGGTCCCCACAGAGCTGGTATCAGAGCCATCTCGACTTTAGGAGCCTTAGATTAGCATGGTCGTTAGGTAGGTGTTACAAAAGTTAAATTCTAAAAATAAAGGAATGAAGTATTTTCGAAAAATGCTTATCTCTAATCCTCTCACTTAGGCAAAATTCTACTCTCACTAAATATTACGTTTTCCCTTATATCCTTAAAAAATTTGGCACACTCGCCATTCTATTAAACTTAAAATTTTGCTCACTTGTTGCCTCACTACATTTAAAATTTTGATACCCTTGTCATCTCACTAACTTAAAAAAATTTGACTAAAAATTGTAGATGGCGATCAATTTCACCGAGTTCGTTCAGCTTGAGAAGGACGGCAAGTTGATGTTCGAGAAGGACCTATTCGAGTTGAGCAAGCTGTTAGGTCGCCCCACTCCAGAGTTTAAGGGAGCCCAGGTGGACACTCCCGGCAACGGGAACCTGTCTTGGTTGGTCGAGGCGTCTGTTCGCGGGAACATCAAGTCCCCCGGATCTAGGACACGCATCTTTACCACCATGGACGTCCACTGGGACGACGGACTGTGTCGTGCCATGCAGCGGATGCTATCCCGACTTTGTGAGGAGCACAAGGCGGAGTTGGTGAACTCTCGTTTCCAGTTCTACGGGAGGCGCACCGTCGATGGACACCCTATTCGGTCCCCTCTACACCCGACGTTCGGAGAGTATATCTTGGACATGGAGATTATGCTCTTTCGTACCCAGGAGGATCTGATGTGCGCTAGACTTCGGTCTCGCTTTGAGCGCATCTCGCTCAAGGAGAGTCGCGAGAGTGAGGCGCAGCTGAAGAAGGAGAAGGTCGCTCTTCTCAAGAAGAGGACCCAGCTGAGGAAAACCATAGCGAAGCTCCGCAAGAAGATGGCAGAGCAGGACGAGCTGATCGAGGATCTGGAGCTCCGTACCGACGAGATGGAGGAGGAGGGCGAGGATCTCCGTAAGGAGAACAACGCTTTCCTCAGTGACGATGACGACTATCTGGAGGAGATGGACTATGAGCAGGAGGATAACGAGGAGGAGCTAGATGACGAGGAGGAGGAGCCACTCGAGGCAGTTCTCGATGACGAGGAGGAGGACCCAGAGGAGCCACCCTACCAGTCCGACGCTGACGCAGCAGAGCCTGAGGTTCCACCTCAGTAGGCGAGTGACTTGAGTACTACCGCAGGATTAGGTTGACCCCCTATCGCTAGTCGAGTCGAAGTAGTGGTTCTTTTGGAAACTTGCACTATGTACATTAGCTGAAGGGAAATGTTGTAAGCTTGATGTGGTGAACTCTTGATGTAATGGTTGTGCTATATAAGTGTTCTAGTCTTGTTAATCTGTGTAAAATATTTCTCATATAATCCTTAAGAAATCAACCATTACGCGAAACCAACCTTTTTCCTTTGGTCAAAACCTTTTTGCCTTGCCCCTTATACCCGGTGTGCTTCAGGATGGTGGACACTCGTCGCTCCAACACGGATGGAGGACCACCACCACCACCGGAACCAACCACCGCCCAACTTCTTGCGCTTATCATGGAGGAACGCCAAGCTGCCCGGGCAGAGCGTCAAGCTCATATCGCTGCCCTGCAGCAGATCGCTGCCGCTCACAACAACAACAACAACAACAACAACAACAACAACAACAACAATGGCAATGGTGAAGGAAATCAGCGGTCCACTTTGAGCGATTTTCAGAAGACCAACCCACCCACCTATTCCAAGGGACTTCACCCACTAAGGCCGATGATTGGCTTCGCACCATTAACAACAACCTGGAAGTTGCAGCCGTGGGAGAACCCGAGAAAGTGCTGTATGCAACCCACTATCTTGCAGGACCTGCACGGTCTTGGTGGGAAGCTACCAAGGCTCTCCAGCAAGTTGGTCATGTTAGCAACTGGGTTGAGTTCCAGGAGAAGTTCCGCAAGAAGCACATTCCCGGCGGACTCATTGAGAGAAAGAAGGATGAATTCCGCAAGTTGCGGCAGGGAAGTAGAGATGTGGTCGGTTATCTGGATGAGTTCACTGACTTATCTCGGTATGCTCCTGATGACACCGACACTGAGAGGAAGAAGATGGAGCGTTTCATGAATGGACTTCATGATGAGTTGCAGTGTGCTTTGGTTATCCATGACTTTGTTGATTTGGAGTCACTTGTGGACAAGGCTATCCAGCTGGAGACCAAGCGCAAGTCTATGTTTGAAGGTCGTAAGAGGAGAATGATTGCCCAGGAAGGTTCGAGCAGCCAGAAGCCTCGCACCTACCCACAAAACCCCAAGCCAGCCTATCGACCACCACAAACTCCACGCCCCAATTACCCCAGTCGCCCAAACAACCCAAACAACTTCAACCGTCCCAATAACAACACCCGTCCCGGAGGGAATGTGGGGACCCCGGACTAGCTGTCCGAAATACCCGATTATGCTTAACACAACGATCCCATGATCAGTCTGTCGTTGCACATAATCCGAACTGAATACCAAAGTTTACATCCATTACAATACGAATTAAAGTCTTACAATACCGGTCATTTAGACCAAGTTTTACATAGGTGCCTTCATGGGCCAAACCAAAACAATCAGCGGAACTAAGGCGTAGTAGACATCAAATCCTAGCGATGACCCGACAGGCAGTCGACTTATGAAGCTCCTCAGTTGGCATAGATGTCGCCATACTCCTCCTGGGCGTAGTGCTCCTCGAAGTCTGGCTACGACAATAGCCAGGGATAAAAACTAGTATGAGTACATTTGAATGTACTCGCAAACTACTCCAACATGAGTGCACTAATCTCATTTTTAGTTTCACACTTTTATTTATTTAAAACATCTCTGTATCTTTGTTGAAGAAGGTAAGGAGATTATAACTACTCTTAATATCTCAATTTTATTAGTTTTCTCCAAAACTCCTCCTTTTCCCGGCTAAAACCCTTCATGGTAATTAATCTCCAACTACCTCATACAGATCCGTTGGTATAGGTGTATGGAACGTTCTCCTTTTCTTTTTAGAACGCAAAACTTTTTTTTTCAAAACTTGCACATGGTCAAAGTAGGGCCTCTCAACTGTCCATATCCGAGGACTCGGTTATTCGAATAGTTTTAACCCTCTGCAGAGGTAGCACGCTTTTCCCACACCCATCCGATAACTCATCGTGTCAGCCACGTCTCGCCATACTAGGTGTATGCGAAGTTGAGTCACCGACCCTAGTCTGTCCTTTGCTCATGCTAGTATAGGATCCTACCCCTATGATACTTTCCATCGACACTTAATCCAGCCCGTCGGAATCTAAGTGTGAGGACTCATAGGTTTTATCTGGCGGTGTATAGGGGACATCCTTCTATCCTCCTCCTTATCTTTTCCTAGAGTTTGAGCGAGGACCCAAGTCAGGGGTAGGTCATCAACCACCCCCTCATGCATAACGGAGTCATCTCCGTCGATGAGGTATCCCATACTAATATGAGCAAATTATATGGCTAAGCCCTTTCCCATATGTGGGTAGATGTGGTCGCACAGAGTATCGGTTGATTGACGTAAGTACAAAGACACAATGTGCGTTTTATCAAAAACCTCCATTCTTCTTTTCTCCAACTCATCACCACATCTTGGTGCTTCATAGCCACACGAGGTTTTTAAGGAGTTTTGAATAAAACCATCTTTATTTTTCCCATCCTATAATTTATCATATATTTCTACATAGGGTGGCAAAAATAATTTTTTTCCATATACTCTACGAAAAGATTTTTTTAAAAACCTTGCTTTAAAATGACTTTGTAAAAATAGAAGCATGTAATAGGGTTGCAAGCTCAGAGAGTAGCTTGCCTTGCTCGGCAAAGTGATCTTGGTCTTGATCCTCAGGTTCCACAAGTCCTTCCTCCTCGATATATCCGGCAACGTTCTCGTCTAATACACAATCAAGCAAATACAAACAATCACTAACCTACTCAATCAATCACCACAACAATACAATCTCAATACTCTAAATAGCCACTTCATAGATCAAACAATACAATTTGGTTTCAATTTAATTGAATTAGCCATTATTCAACCCCATCTTAATTAGGGCAGAAACTAGTTGAACATGTTTAATTACATAACTTAAGTTCTGTTGGTCACAAAAATACAAACTAAATTTCTACAGAAAGCTACTGATGTGTAGAATCCAACACAATTGGATTTGGATCAATTGGAGTTATCAAACCCCCTACACAATGTTTTGACTCCAGAAGCTTAATAATCAAGTTTTATCTACTAATCAAGTTCTGTTGATCTAAAAATTAAATCCTCTTAGGGGTGACTAACCATGGCTAAATGTGATCTAATAAAATTAGTTTCAACTAATTTGGATTAATAGAGTATCAGAAACAAACAAGTTTAGAATTTAAACCTTTTATGGTATTTTGAATAATGTATTTTTATTATATATCCAAATGGAGTGAAACTAATTGGGTTGGATAGATAATTTTATAACCTATCCAGAACAGTTTGATTTGTTCCATTTGGAGTTGTAAAACTAAAGTTATGAAATTTCTAAGTTTGGGTCCAGTACTGGTTTTGAATCAAACCTAAATTCGAATAAATAACCCAGAGTGGATAATGTTGAGAAACCTGACGGGTGGGGTCCACTCGTCAGTGACTCAAAATAAACAGTGCGCGTGCAGGGAAAAGTTTAAAAGTCTGACGGGTGGGGTCCACCCGTCAGCGACTACTACTCGAACCGTTATGCGGCCGTGGATCTGAGATCCAACGGCCGAGATCGCGCGCCTCGCCGGCGACCCAAAACCGAGCGGCGCTGCGGCTCCGGCGACGGCGAGGTGGACAGAGGCTCACCTAGGGGGCTCGGGAGGGCGTGTGGACGGTGCGGGTCGACGGCGGCGACTCGGGGAAGACCTTGGGACGAACGGCGCTTGCTGGCGTGGCTCCGAGCGGCGGCGGCGAGCAACTCCTCCTCCGCGGCCTTGCTCCAGCTCCGGCGAGCAATCGGCGGCGCTCCTGGGCACGGACCAGAGGGAAAAAGGGCGCGGGTGAGAGAGGGGGCCAAGGGGAGGCGAGTGAGGGCAGAGGGGAGCGAAGGGGAGGGCGCCGTGGCCCGGCCGGGGTCGTCGTCTACCTCGGGCACGGCGAGCTCGAGGAGACCACGGCGGCCCGAGGCTTCGCGGCTTCGGCCTTGGCTCCCTAGCGGCGCACGAGAGAGAGGGGAGTGGAGAGGAGAGGCAGTGGGGCGGTGTGGCAAAGGTGGAGCACGGGGGGGTGCCTTATATAGCGGACGGGCGGCGCACGGTGGACGCGGTGCAGAGGGCACCCGCGGCCGTGCTAGCTCGCCGTAGGCCGGTGGAGAGGGCGGCTAGGTTGCGGGGTGCTCGGGGAACCGTTTGGGCATGGAGGGGTGGCGTGGCGCGCTCGGGCGAGGTCGAATTTTTGGCCCGGCCGTGAGAGCGCACGGGCGGCGCGCGGCGTGCACGTCGCGGCGTGGCTGTCGCGGCGTGGCTGCGGCTGCGCTGTCTGCTGTCGCGGTGCGAGGGGGCCAGGAGGTGAGGGAGGGAGAGAGAGGGTGCAGCGCGGCCGGCACGGCGCGGCGTCGCCGCGGCCACAGTGCCGACACGGCGACGTGCGCGCGGCCGCGGCTGTCGCCGGCGTCTCCTCGACGATCCCGGCCACCTCCTTGCTCGATCTCGGGTGCTGCGTGACCGTGGTGATGCGGCGCATCCAGTGGAGGCTCAAATTCGACGATTAAACAGCGCATCGCACGAATTGATCCATGCTTTGGTTCGGGTTTGTGAAGAACAGTCGATGCACAGAGGGTGTTCGATGAAATCCCTAAACCAAAACAGTGCATATTTTTGATATTTTATTTTCATGTTTTGCTTCTTCCATTTTGGTCCAAACTCATGGCATTGTTGGATTACATTTGTGGCAAGTGTCTCATGGTCCATTTGGGATATTTTGAATATTTTTAATAAAAGAAGTTATAATTTGAATTTGAGGTTTTGAATTTGTATTTGAAGGAGAATAACTTGGGGAAATCAAATAGGAGGGTTGAGGATATTCCCCACTGATTTTGGTTTGAAAAATAAAGTAGGTTTCTTATTTTGTAAAATATTGTGATATGTGTCACATGGTGCTATAGTTTTGAAATTTTGTTTTGTTTATTTTCTATCCTTCAACTTTGTAATTAGAGCTAGAATTCAACAATCTTGCAAGCAATGCAAACCAACAATAATCAAGAAACGAACATACACTAATTTTTATAGGAAAAGTTTTTGTTGGCCCACATTTTTGCATTAATAATTATATTAATATTTTGGGATGTTACAGGGAACTCAAACAACTTCAACCGCAATGCCAATGTTGTCTGCTTTGATTGCGGCGCTAAGGGTCACTACTCCAGAGAATGCCCCAATCCTAAGAAGAATGGTCCACACCCCGATGCACAGGCACCGAGCAATGGCCAGGGCCGTAATGGAAATGGCAAGAACCCCGCACCCCGCGGAAATGTTGCTGTTGCCAAGGGACGTATGCACCACATCAATGCTGAAGAGGCCATGGATGCGCCAGATGTTGTGCTGGGTACGTTCCTTGTCAACTCAGTACCTGCAACTGTTCTGTTTGATTCTGGTGCTACCCATTCTTTTGTTACCCAAGAATTTGTTGCTAAGGGAGGTTTAGTCGGAAGCCTCTTACCCAAACCCATGGTCATCCAAATCCCAGAATCCACCTTAGATACCAAGTCGTTTTGCCTTGACGTTTCCCTTGAGATCAAGGGGGAAAAGTTTCTAGTCGACTTAATCATTCTAGGAACCCAAGGTATAGATGTTATACTGGGTATGGATTGGCTAGCCAAGTACCGTGGTCGAATTGACTGCGCCAGAAGAGCTGTATCCCTCACCACCGACAAAGAAGTAGAAGTGGAGTATGTGTCAGAAACCAGTCGACCCCAACCAGGATGCCATGAGAGCATAGCTCGACCCACCCTAGATGAGATCCGTGTTGTTCACCTGTTCCGAGATGTTTTCCCTGAAGAATTGCCTGGTATGCCGCCAGACCGGGATATTGAGTTCATCATTGAACTTATCCCAGGAACAGCCCCTATATCCCAAAGGCCTTATCGGATGAATCCGGAAGAACTGGTTGAGTTGAAGAAGCAGTTAGCAGATATGCTCAGCAAAGGACTTATTCGCCCAAGCGCTTCACCTTGGGGATCACCCATTATCTTTGTGGACAAGAGAGACGGTACCACACGCCTGTGTGTGGATTATCGCAAGTTAAATGACGTGACCATTAAGAACAAGTATCCCCTTCCAAAGATCGAGGATCTGTTCGATCAAATGAACGGAGCCCGAGTCCTTTCCAAGATCGATCTTCGGTCAGGATATCATCAGTTAAAAATCCGAGAGACAGACATTCTCAAGACTGCCTTCACCACCCGCTACGGTTTGTTTGAATACACCGTAATGTCCTTTGGTCTGACCAATGCCCCAGCCTATTTTATGAATCTCATGAACAAGATCTTCATGGAGCATCTTGACAAGTTCGTGGTAGTTTTCCTCGATGACATCCTTATTTACTCCAAAACCGAAGAAGAGCATGCTGAACATCTGCGTCTAGTTTTAGCAACCCTCCGAGAGCACCAGTTGTATGCCAAGCTTAGCAAGTGTGAGTTTTGGCTCAGTGAAGTGGCATTTCTCGGACATGTTGTGTCTGCGGGAGGAATTTCTGTTGACCCAGAGAAGATCCAAGCCATTGTGAACTGGGAAGCCCCAACTAGTGTGACGGAAATCCGAAGCTTTCTCGGACTAGCGGGTTACTACCGCAAGTTCGTTCAAGGATTCTCCTGTATAGCCAAACCCCTGACCCAACTGCTGAAAAAGGACAAGAAGTTTGAATGGACTCAGAAGTGTGAAGAGAGTTTCCAGGAATTGAAGAAGAGACTGACCTCAACCCCCGTCCTGATTATGCCAGACGTCACCAAGAGTTTCGACGTGTATTGCGATGCATCACGCCTCGGACTTGGTTGCGTTCTGATGCAAGAAGGCAAAGTGGTGTCGTACCTGTCTCGGCAGTTGCGACCGCATGAAGAGAACTATTCAACCCATGACCTGGAGTTAGCCGCTGTTGTTCTTGCTCTGAAGACGTGGCGTTCCTATCTTGCGGGACATCGTTACGAGATCTATACGGATCATAAGAGCTTGACGTATATCTTCACCCAGAAGGAGTTAAATCTGCGACAGAGAAGGTGGATGGAATTAATCAAAGATTATGATATCGGTATCCATTACCACCCCGGAAAGGCTAATGTAGTTGCCGATGCTCTTAGTCGCAAACCCTGCACCCTGAATGCTTTGATCCAAGCCGAACAGCCAGCCCTGTTCAAGGAGTTCAAGAATTTTGGACTAGAGCTTGTTAGCAGCGGTTATCTCACCAATTTAGAGTTAGCCCCAACCCTGATAGATCAAATCAAGGAAGCCCAAAAAGGTCATGAGAGCATAGAAGGAATTAAAAAGAAGATTTCTCTCGGTAAAGCGCCCGGTTTTACCGAAGATGCTGAAGGAGTGTTGAGATTCAATGGTCGTATCTGTGTCCCCAATACCACGGAACTTAAGGAGTTGATCCTAAAGGAAGCCCACGAGACCCCCTATTCAATCCACCCCGGCGGAACCAAAATGTACCAAGACCTTCGTGAAAGATTTTGGTGGCACGGAATGAAGCGAGAGATTGGTGTTTTTGTAGCCAAATGTGATATCTGTCAGCGAGTCAAGGCTGAACATCAGCGACCCGCTGGATTGCTCCAACCCTTGAAGATTCCCGAGTGGAAGTGGGATGAGATTGGAATGGATTTTATCACCGGACTTCCAAGATCCAACCGAGGCCATGACTCAATTTGGGTCATCGTTGATAGACTAACCAAGGTTGCCCATTTCATTCCCATCAATACCACCTATCGGGGAACTCAGTTAGCAGACCTGTATGTTTCCAGGATAGTAAGCCTGCATGGTGTGCCTAAGAAGATTGTATCGGATAGAGGCACACAGTTCACCTCAAGATTCCGGAAAGCCCTACACGAGGCCCTCGGAACCAAGTTAGCGTTTAGCACAGCTTATCATACCCAGACCGGAGGCCAAACTGAGAGAGTGAACCAGATATTAGAGGACATGCTTCGCGCATGTGTTCTATCCTATGGATCCAAGTGGGAAGATTGTCTTCCATTTGCAGAGTTCTCCTACAACAATAGTTACCAGTCTAGTCTGCAAGTGGCCCCTTTTGAAGCCCTTTACGGCAGAAAGTGTCGTACGCCCCTGAATTGGTCCGACACCGGAGAAGGCAAATTGTTTGGACCAGATACCCTCCGTGAGGCTGAAGAACAAGTTCAACTTATCCGTGAGCGTCTTAAAACTGCCCAATCCCGCCAGAAGAGTTACGCTGATCCCAAGCGTCGTGATGTCACTTTCAGTGTCGGAGATTATGTCTATCTCCGAGTGACACCCCTTAAAGGAATGCAGCGTTTCCATGTCAAAGGAAAATTAGCGCCAAGGTATATTGGACCCTTTAAGATCATTGCCCGTCGAGGAGAAGTGTCTTACCAACTAGAGTTGCCCCAAGAGTTAGCAGATTATCACGATGTCTTCTATATTTCCTTGCTCCGGAAATGTCTTGAAGTTCCTGACCAGCCTGGTGTTTTCAAAAACATCGACCACCTTTCCATCGACCTGAATCAAGATCTTACTTATCGTGAGAGACCCATCAAGATTCTCGACGAAGATGTTCGCCTTACCCGAAGGCGCGCGATCAAGTTCTACAAGGTCCAGTGGACTAACCACTCTGAAGATGAAGCAACTTGGGAACGCGAAGACTATCTTAGAAGCGAATTCCCAAACCTCTTTACTGCCCAGACCTAGCAAATCTCGGGACGAGATTTATTTTAAGGGGGGAAGGATTTGTAACATCCCAAAAAAATTATAGTATGAATTATTATAATAAAATAAGGGCCAACAAAAACTTTTTATAAATTAATATGTGTTGATTTCATATTGTTGCTTGTGATAATTGTTTCTTGTGAATGTGTTGGTTGTTAGCTCTAACTAAAAACTTGAAGAAAAGAAAATAAACAAAACAAAACATAAAACAATAAAAACAATGTGACAAATGTCACACTATTTCTCAAGGTGGGAAATTATTTTCTTTCAAACCAAATTCATTGGAGTGACAATATGAACACTCCCACTTTATTCCCACCATTTTTCCCTCTCCAAATATTAATTTCAAAAACCTAAATTTAAATTATATTCTTTCTTTATCTTATTCAAATCACAAAATGTGCTATGTTGCACTTGTCCAATAACAAATCAAACAGCGCCATAAATCTTGATAAACCTATGTGAAGCAAATTATGAAAATAAAATTCAAAAATTGGAAATTATTTCTGGTTCAAGCATTTCATCAAACACCTGGTGGTCACCACCTGTTCATCCCAAACCGAACCAAAATCCTTGGACGAATTGATCAATTTCGATCAAATTGATGCAAGCCACTGCCCCCACTCGATTTGCCTCACTCCACTCGCCTCACCGCACTCGAGAACGCGGAGAATTAGGGCCGGGAGCGCCGAAGAGCGGCAGGGGACAGCCGCGGTCGCGCGCCCGTCGCCATGGTCGGCACTGTGGCCACGACAGTGCCGAGCCGTGCTGGCCGCGCCGTGCCTCCCCTCTCTCTCCCTCACCTCTCTGTTCCCTCTCCGCGCAGCAAGGCACCCAGCAGGAGCCCGCGCCCGCAGCCCTCGCGCCTTGCCGTACACGGTGTGCACCGCCCGAGCGCCCTCACGGCCGTCCCCCACGTCGAGCACGCACAGCTCGTCTCCACGCCACCATCCTTGCCCCTCTGCGCCCCGACACCGTAGCCGCCCCCCCACCGCCCCTACGGCGAGCCCTAGCCTCCCCTGGACCACCCCAACGCCATGTCCACCGTGCGCCGGACCGCCGGTATAAATACCCCGCCCGAGCCTCGCCATTTCTCCACACCTCCCCACTGCCTCTCCCCCTCACACCACCGCCTCTCGTGCACTGCCAGGAGGGCGGAGCCGTAGCCGCGAAGCCCCGGCCGCCCGTGGTCTCCTCGAGCTCGCCGTGCCCGAGGTAGACGACGACCACGGCCAGGCCGTGCTGCCCTTCCCTTTCTCTCCTCTCTGGCCGCACCCCCTTCTCCATGAACCCCTCGCTCACCCGCCCTCTTTTCCCCTCTGTTTCGTGCCCAGGAGCGACGCGGAGACCTCGCCGGAGTTGGAGCACGGCCGCGGAGGAGGAGTTGCTCGCCGCCGTCGATTGGAGCCACCCCAGCACGCGCCGCTCGTCCCACGACCTTCCCCGAGTCGCCGCCGTCGATCCGCATCGTCCGCACGCCCTCCCGAGCCCCCTAGGTGAGCCGTCCGTCCACCTCGCTGTCGCCGGCGCCGTAACGCCGCTCGGTTTAGGTCGCCGCCGTTCGCCACTGACGTGGACGAACGTGGGCCGTTGGATCTTGATCCAACGGTGCCATACCGCTTCGTTTAAATAAAGAGAGGCTGACGTGCGGGCCCCACACGTCAGACTTTTAAACATTTCCAGCGCGCGAATCGTTTTCTGTTGAGTCACTGACGAGTGGACCCCACCCGTCAGGATTCTCAACATTATCCACTCAGAGCTTAAATTCGAATTTTAGATTTAATTAGAAATCAGTACTGAATTCAAACTTTGAAAGTCCATATCTGGAGATTTATAACTCCAAATAAATCAAATCAAAATGTTCTGGAAAGCTTATGAAATTGTCTATGCAACCCAAGTGGTTTCACCTCATTTGGATAAATAAAAAATATATAGTATTAAAAATGCCAAATAGGGTTTAAAATCTAAACTTGTTTGTTTCTGATACTCTGTTAGTCCAAATGAGTTAAGACCAATTTTATTGGATCACATTTAGTCATGGTTAGTTACCCCTAAGAGGATTTAATTTTTAGATCAACAGAACTTAATTAGTAGCTAAAACTTGATTATTAAGCTTCTGGATTCAAACCATTGTGTAGGGAGTTTGGTAACTCCAATTGACCCAAATCCAATTGTTTTGTCTTCTAAACATCAATAGCTTTCTGTAGAAATTTAGTTTGTATTTTTGTGACCAACAGAACTAGAGTTGTGTAATTAAACATGTTCAACTAGTTTCTGCCATAATTAGGACATAATTAAATAATGGTTAACTCAATTAAAGTAAAACCAAATTGTATTGTTTGATGTATGAAGTGGCTATTTAGAGCAGTTAAGGTTGTATTGTTGTGATGATTGATGGAGTAGGTTAGTGATTGTTTGCATTTGTTTGATTGTGAATTAGACGAGACCGTTGTCGGGTTTATCGAGGAGGAGGAGTTCGTGGAACCCGAAGACCAAGACCCAGAACACTTTGCCGAGCAAGGCAAGCTACTCTCTGAGCTTGCACCCTAATACATGCATTCATTCTTAGAACAAGATTTACGTTCAAGACAAAGATTTTCTAAAACCCCTTTTCAAAAAGTATATGAAAACTATTTTGCCACCCTATGTAGAAATACAAGATAAATTATAGGATGGGAAAAAAAAAATTAAAGATTGTTTTATTCAAAACCCCTTTGAAAACCTGTGTGGCTATGAAGCACCGAGATGCTGGTGTTGAAGTGGAGAAAAGGAGAATGGTGGTTTTGATAAAACGCACCTTGTGTCTTTGTACTTACGTCAATCAGCCAATACCCTGTGCAACCACATTACCTGACATGGGTAGGGCTTAGCTGGGAACTTGTTTATCTTAGTATGGAGCGCCTCAAAATGCTTAGGAGGGTGGGACCCTCTGAACCAAGTTATCTAAATGCGGGAACTAGACGTAATCTAGATTCGCTGCTGGTTGCAAACAGTGGGCCTCCTGCCATGGCGCAGTGTTGCTTGGAGAGACCGGATCGATACGATGGCCACCTCCACTGGGTGCCGGGGAGATTCTGTCCCACTGAAGAGGAGGCTCTATACTAGGGTGGACATAGCGAAAAGCTTTGATCTGGTTATCCGGACCCCCGCATACGGTCGTATGACGGGCCGTGGCAGACACGGCGGAATGACCGTTTGGTGCGGGTAAAGTGCACAACCTCTACAGAGTGTAAAACTATTCGAATAGCCGAGTCCTCGGATATGGACAGCTGAGAGACCCTACTTTGACCATGTGCAAGTTTTGGAAAAGAATCGAGTTTTAAAAGAAAAGGAAGTGGAGAATGATCCATACACCTATACCAACGGATCGGTATGAGGTTGTTGGAGACCATGAACCCTGACGGGTTATGGTCAGGAAAAAGGAGGAGTTTTGGAAAAACTAATAAAATGGGACATTATATTAATGATAGTTATAAAATTCTCCTTACCTTCTTCAACAAAGATATAGAGATGTTTTAAATAAATAAAAGTATGAAACTAAAAATGAGGCTAGTGCTTACTCATGTTGGAGTAGTTTGCGAGTACAATCAATTGTACTCATAATGGTTTCGTCCCTGGCTATTGTCGTAGCCAGACATGGAGGATAACTACGCCAAGGAGGAGTATGGCGACTTCTATGCGAACTAGGGATCTTCATAAGTCGACTGCCTGTCGGGTCGTTGTTAGGATATGATGTCTACTACGCCGTAACTTCCGCTGATTGTTTTGGTTTGGCCCTTGAAGGCACCTATGTAAGACTTGGTCTAAAGGACCGTTTATGTAAGACTTTAATTCGGTATTGTAATGGATGTAAACTTTGGTATTCAGTTCGGATTATGTGCAACGACAGACTGATCACGGGATCGTTGTGTTAAGCATAATCGGGTGTTTCGGACAGCTAGTCCGGGGTCCCCACAACTACCAGTACCGTACTTACCACTCGATTTGTGGCTGCAACATATAGGTACATTGGCTCTCTTTCCTTGGGTGCTGCCAGGATGGGCGGTTTTGTGAGTATCCGCTTGAGATCGACGAAATCTGCTTTAGCCTCGTCCGTCCACTCGAACTTATCTGATTTCTTCATTAGTCGATATAGTGGTAGTGCTTTTTCGCCTAGCTTGCTAATGAAGCGACTGAGTGCTGCAACTCTTCCCGTCAACTGCTGCACCTCATAGAGCTTTGTAGGCCTTTCCATGGTTAATATGGCCTGTATCTTTTCTGGATGTGCTTCGATTCCGCGAGCTGATACCAAGTACCCCAAGAGTTCTCCAGCTGGAACGCCAAAAGTACACTTGTCTGGGTTAAGTTTGATGTTGTACCTTCTGAGGTTGTCGAATGTTTCTCGCAAGTTTGCGAGTAATGTGTCCTCTTCTTTTGACTTGACAACTATGTCGTCCACATAAACTTCGACATTTCGGCCGATTTGTACCTTCAGGCAGTTCTGCATCATACGCTGGTAAGTAGCATCTGCGTTCTTGAGCCCGAAGGGCATTGTGGTGTAGCAGTATACTCTGAGTGGAGTTGTGAAAGCTGTCTTCTCTTCGTCTTCTTCCTTCATCCGAATTTGGTGGTACCCTGAGTATGCGTCTAGAAAGGATAGACGTGCACACCCTGCTGTGGAGTCGACGATCTGATCGACTCGCGGAAGGGGAAAATGATCTTTGGGACAACATTTGTCGAGCCCTGTGAAGTCGATACACATTCTGGTTGCCGTTGTCTTCTTCTTCTCAACTATTATGGGGTTGGCTACCCACTCTGATTTCTTGATCTCTCGAATGAAGTTTGCTTTGAGTAATTTATCCACATGCTTCTCGATGGCCTCCCTTTTGGGGCCTGACACACGACGTACTGCTTGCTTAACCGGTCTAGTTCCTGGACTGAGTTGGAGAGAGTGCTCGGTGAATTCCCTGGGTATGCCTGGCATGTTGGCTGCGCACCATGCAAACATATCCCAGTTCTCATGGAGGAATTCGACGAGCGCGCTTTCCTATGCGAGAGGCAAGCTTGTTGACACCTTGACTGTCTTGGCGGAATCAGTCGGGTGAATCAGGTATGTCTTTGTGTCATCTGTGGTGCTGAACGCTTTGTCGACTGCCTGCTTCTTGTGCTCGGGCATGTATGTTGGATCGTTGGTGAGCGAGAGCTCTTCGAGTGTCTGTTCCGCGCCAAACATCTCGGAAATTTTTCTGAAGTCACGGTCGCAGGCTTCTGACCTTTGAAAGTTTCCATTAACTGTGATCACTCCTTTTGAACCTGGCATTTTCAATTTGAGGTATGCGTAGTGTGGTACTGCCATGAACCTGGCGAACGCAGGGCGTCCTAGTATGGCGTCGTACTGTGACTTCCAGTCGACGACTTCGAACTCAATCGTCTCCGTTCGGAAATGCTTTGCGTCGCCAAATGTGACGTCAAGTTGTATCGTGCCTTCTGGGAGAATGGCTTTCCCTGGAACAATACCATGGAAAGTGTTTGTGGACTGGGGTAAGTTCTCGACTGACCTGTTCATCCTACGAAGTGTGTCGGCGAAGATGATGTTGATGCCGCTACCTCCGTCCATGAAGACCTTGGTCATGGCGTATCCGCCAATTTGAGCATCGAGTACCAGAGCAGCGTGGCCTGGCCGATAGACGGATGGTGGGTGATCTTCTCGACTGAACGTGATTGCTGTCTCGGAACCTCGCAAGAAGTCGGGTATGGCTGGTGGCGCCATATCCGCCATGTTAACATGTCGAGTGTGAAGTTTTTGCTGCCTGTTGGAAGGACCTCCTTTCTGAATTATGTACATCTGTCCTTGAGGCTTTGGATAATGCTCGTCTGCAGCTTGCGGTATGTGATGTATGGCTCCTGCTATTTGACTACCTGCGTTATATGGTGGTGGTGGTGGTGGAAGTGCCGCGACTGGCTGTACTGGTGGTTGTACAGTGTATGTTGGCGGGGCAGTCGGGGGTGCATCCCTTCTGAGTCGTCTCGTGTAATCTGCCACTATTTGTTCACACGGCAATTCCCCATGGTATGGTTGGAAGTTAGCCTTCCAGTAGCTGGATCTTTAAATAGGTGTAGTCTGCATTGATCCTCCATCTTTTCTTGGAACAATTTCTCTGGTTTTGTGTCTGATCGCTTACGCCATTCTTGCCTTCGGTAGCCGCTACTGGATCTTTGAATAGGTGTAGTGTGCATTGATCCTCCATCTTTTCTTGGAACAATTTCTCTGGTTTTGTGTCTGATCGCTTACGCCATTCTTGCCTTCGGTAGCCGCTACCACGTTGGTCCCGGTCTCGACTGTCGCGGCGATCATCTGATCTACTGTCGTGTGGGTCGTCGCCTCGATTGTCACGGCGGTCATCGCTTCGACTGTTACGGCGTTCATCATGTTGCCTATCCTCCCGGATGTGATCGTCCTGTGAAAAACCAGCTGCGACAAATTTTACCTTGTCATTCTCGCCGTAATTGTTCCTGCGTCGCCGTCTTTTATCATCTCTGTCACGACGATCTCGACTGTCGCGTCGATCTTCCTGGTCACGTGGGGACAGCGGACGTTTGGTCCTTACGGCGTCCTCTCCGTCTGCCCACTCAGTCGCTATTTTCATGAGCTCTTCCATGGATTTTGGTTTCTGGCGTAAGAGTGCCTCTCTGAAGTCGTTTCTGTAATCTCCCATGGTGAAAGCATCCATGGCTCTGTCTTCAGAGATTGTGCTCACCGAGTTGCAGATAGCGGTCCACCTTCTGATATATGCTCGGAGTGTCTCGTCTGTCATTTGTTTGCAAACTCGTAATTCTTCGAAAAGACCCTCTGTTGCGAAAAGACACTTGAAAGCGCCACCGTGTCCACTTTGGACTTAACTGACTGCTACTTATGGCACCCCGATGAATCTTTGCCAAGTTTATATAATACTCTTTATTTTCTATATTTTCAACATGACTCCTAGGATGATTATGTAAAACCATCTTTGGCCTTAAATAGCTGATGGTAGTTGTTTAATGCTCCCTATGTTCCTATAAATAAGGCGTATAAATTTAGTCAAAAGTCTAAACTTACTAAGTTTAACCAAATATATTTAAAAAATGAACATCTATAATATTAAATAAATAGATAAAATATAGCGTATGGCCAATCTATTGAGTCATTTGGTACTTTTGATGTTTATAGGTTTTTCCATAACATCGATCAAATTTAGAAAAAAATGATTTTTTTACTAGATTCATAGGACTTATTCATCGTGACCAAGGGAGCAGAAAAGACCAATTCCAAAATCAATCCAATTTTTTCATAATATTTCTCCAAATTATGTTATTTTGCGTGGCTTTCCAGAGCGATTCTGTCCGATAAAATGACATTTAAAAAATATTTGACTAGCCTTACATAAGTTTCTGGATCGGCTGGTGCATCTAACCATGACCATCCAAGCTACTACTCCCTGCGTTTCTAAATAAGATGTTTTACTATTTGTCATGGCAGGAAGGAAGTTGATGTCGTACAATCAAACACATTCAGGTGTGTACTACACATGACATGTAGCTTCATCCCCTGTAGTACGACCGTACTGCATATGCTCTCGGAAGTGGCATGATTCACACAGGCAGGGCATCTCCATCATTGAATAATCCAGGTGTAACGTGTAGTGATAAGCTTGCAAGCTACCAGGGCCTCTTTGGATTGTGGTAGATTTAATGGAATTTTATAAGATTTCAACCTTTAGAATTTTTTTTATGAATTGTATTTGGTTTGAAAGAATGGTGTCGATTGGATTCCTATAAATCAATTTTATAGGAATTTGAAAATTCACTCCAACTTCTTTTTTACACTCAAACTCAAATGCGTAGGGTCGAGACACTTTTCTATATTTTTCTGTGTTTTATCCAAACGATAATTCACACAATTTTCCTGTATTTTACAATTATCTGTCTTGCACTTACAAATCTGTAAAATTTGTGTGTTTTTCATATTCCTATATTTTTCAACCTTACGATCCAAAGAGGCACTTAAGCTGTTTAAGCAGATGTATGACATACTCTGTTTTTGGCTAAACTGTGCCAAGAAAATAGCCAAAATAGTGTGCTGAATAATTGGTTGCTAGTACAGTACTACAATTTTGTTGACGTGTGGCAAAAGTATGGGTTTGAGGACATGTGATGGCTTCCTACTTTAGTGTACTACGAGCAAATGGTGGTGTAGTAGCATAGTAGTAGTACACGGACCTGCAAGTACAATTCTGATGAATTCTGGACAGGAGTGATTTTTATAAGAACTTGGAGAGCTGGCAGAGGATGCACTTGCTTGCTTAGGGTATCTACGGCGGCCCGATGCAAACTACGATCAAATCGTGTCTAATTTGCCCCGTTTACGTCGGGTCGCGGACATAAAATGAGCTCTATCCGCTCGAATGTCTGTTTGGGTCGCGCCCTAGCCCAGCGGCCCGACGCGTATTTTTTAAACTTTCATATATTAATAATAGATATATTACATTTTAGGACGCGAAAATAAAAACAGAAAATTAAAAACAGGAAATATAATAAAACGCCCTAGTCTAGGGTCGCCGCCGGCGCCTACTGCACGTCGGAGTCGCCGGTGAGGTTGTAGAAGGCCGTTGGGGCCCATGGGAAGGGCCATTCCACCGCCGGCACCGCCTGCGGCGGAGGAGGAGGTGGTGCCTGGGAGGAGCTCGCCGCCTCGGGCCAGGGATCCCACCGCTCCAGCTTCGGCGGTGGCAGCACCTCCTGCTTCGGCGATGGCAGCGGCGGTCCACAGCCGCTGGACGCGGTGCCCGTCGAGAAGGCGGAGGCACTCAACATTCTGCTGAGGCCCTCCCAGCGTCTGAGCTCGTCGAGCTCGGGCTGCTCCATTGTAGTCGTGATGGCCGTTCGGTGGTTGGAACTCAGCCACCGGAACCTCGTATTCCGGCTCCTGCACCTGCTGCTCCTCGTCCTCGGGCTCGTCGTCCACCGGCGGCGGCGGAACCCAGTCCCCGACGCCGCTACCGTAGTTGTACTCTTCGTCCCCGAGGAGGGCGGAGCGGGCTCCTACCCGGGATGATCCCACCATGGCGAGGCCGGGTGGAACTGATCGTTCTCCCGTAGGGCGATCGGGAGGAGGCGGCGGCGGCGTATCTCGAGGAAGCGCTCCTGCCGGCGGCACAGGTACCCGCCGTGCGTTGAGATGCCACCCGCCAGGCAGGTGGACGTTCTCGACGGGCACCGGCTTGTTCTGGTTGAACAAGGCCTGTGCCAAAGGGACCGCCATGTACGGACGGTCCCTCTTCTTCTTCGGCGGCGGCGAACGGTGACGCGCCGAGGAGGAGGAGCCTTCACCACAGGCCTTCTTGCTCTTCTTCCACGGCCACGACGCCATTGTTTTTGGTGGAGAGGGACGCGGGAGAGACCGTTAGCGTGGTGGCTGGCCGCGGCGTCCTTTTGACGGAGGCCGCGGACGCGGTCTTCCACGGCATTAATGGTGGGCGTTGAAGCAGTAGGCGGTGGCGCAATGGCGCGTCGCCATTGATGGCGGCGCAGTCTTTTCTCGAGTCGTCGCGGCATCGGGAGACGAAGCAGTTGCCATGGTCACTGACAAGCGGGGCCAGGTCAAAGGGGAGGACACATGCGGAGCGGACCGTCCGCGACGACGCAAACACGGCTCAAAGCTCGGATATTTTGCGTCGGGGCGTTGGGCTGGGTTTTTCCCGGCACCGGACATTTCCGGACGAAAACGAACCTCCCACGCGTCGGGCCCGCTAGAGATGCCCTTACGAGTGTGCAAGAAAGTTCAAGAAAATCAGTTCAGAAAGTGTTGCAGACTTCCGTAACGCACGTTACAAATAGCGGCCTTTGAACTGAAAGCTCATCCTCCGCTGTGTCACGAACGAAAGGTTCTGATGATCAGAAAAACTGAAAGTTCGTCAATAATTCGCGTGCACCGTCCTCCCCTTCTCCCTCCCTGTATAAATAGGGGAGCGGCGGCGGTGCCAGTCAGCCATAATTCCAGTCCGCGAGCTGTCAGAGTAGCGCAATCTCCCCTCCCTCCATCAGGTTTCGTTCTGATCTGCCTTCTTCTCTGGGTTTTACTTTCCGAGATAACGACGATCTCTATCGAAGAAACTTTACTAGTCAAAGCCGCGTGCCAATAAACCGAATCGAGGCCAAATCGCCAAACCGGTGGCGATCGTGTTCTTCTAGGACTCCGATAACACGCCCAAGATCACCTTTTTCCCTTGTTGGCGTTGGAATCGCAGGCGGGGTCCATCGGAGGAGGAGCAATGGACGCGGAGCAGGAGTCGCGATGGGCGGCGGCGCAGGGGATCGGCATCTGCGAGGACCTCATCCCGGCCGCGCTACGCCACCTCGACTTCCTCGCCGCCGTCGACCGCCGCCGCTGGCTCTACGAGGGCCCGCTGCTCGGCAGGGCCATACGCAGGTATCCCCCATCCTCCTGCCTCTTCAACAACGCCAAGAGGCGCTTGCTTGCTTGCGTCGCGTGTGGAATTTCCATACATCACGCCATCTTTCTTCTGTCGGGGGATGGTTGGTGAACAAACCCTACCTCTACACTGTCCTATAGGGTAGGATTGTGTCGGGAAATCGGAACTTGACTCTTGAACTTAAATTTCTGACAAAACCGGTGCCCAATTTCGATCAACTCTTGGGGTGAATTTCAGGACAAACTCTTGCCCAATCATTATTCAAGAGAGAAAATCGAAACTGATGTAAAATCGTATGATTTGAGTTGACGAAAAGTTGAATTTAGGAAGGATTGGATTTTCAGTTAGACTTAAGAGGGATGGCGTAGACAATATTTTCGAAACCATCTTCTGACATGTGCTTGCAGCTAAATTGAGTGCTAGACTTCTGGTCTTCAACTTTTCACATGGAAAGCTATCATGCTAAAATCAACTAATTCCTCCTCTGGTGCTGCATAGGCTTTGACACATTCGTTTTGCTGTTGTACTTGTGCTAGGTACAAAGCTTGCTGGCTTCCCCTTCTTGCCAAGCACACTGAGGCTGCAGTTGTAGATGGGCCTTTGGTTGTTCCTCTTGATTGCGAATGGATATGGCACTGCCATCGGCTTAATCCGGTACGCATCTTAATTTAAGATGACCATGCCATCATGTGTCATTCAGGATTGCCCAATACTACCTGGAATGTGGGATTGCCCATTAGAGGACTGTTTGCATCTCCTGACATAAAAAAGATAGTGCACATGATTAGAAATGTCCATATAATTTTTTTTTTGCTTTCTCCAGTGATGCTGTGCTGAGAATTTTATCTTTCAGGTTCAATATGTAAAGGACTGCAAGAGATTATATGGCAGAATTTTGGACAATAACAACGTCCAGTCCTCCATTCAAGCAAAATCCAAGGATCAGGCTGCGAAAGTTTGGACTGAATTGTTATGTCCTGGGGAACCCTTTGAGTTGGAGTTCACAAGTTCTTCTAATGATTCAGTTTATGCAAGCAATGGAGCTGCAGGGGGCATTTCCTATGATTTGGTCTCAGCTGTTAGGAGACAGTCTTCTTTCGTCTACCAGGTAGTTACATGCTGTTCTTAGGCACTTACTATAAGACACAGCATTGTGATTGAATACCCATGAAACGACTAATCTAAAAAGCTATTCCAATTAAGTTTCACAAGCAGATTGCTGCTTGATTTAATTAGCCTAGCAAATGCTGGTGATAATTAAATATCTGTTAACTTTGCGATCCATACATATGCTTGGAATACATAAATATGTACAGAAATTCAGGGAGTTGCTTTTATTCTGGCAGGTTGGAACACCAAGCATGCATGATCGCCGTTTTCTTGAAGAAGCTTTAGCTCGATACAAAGGGTTTTTGTATGTGATCAAGGTGAATCAGGAGAAAGGATTGAAGTTCTTTCGTGTGCCAACCTATGATGTGGATCTCATGTGGCATACTCACCAACTGCATCCGGTTGCCTACTACAATGACATGCTGAATCTTCTTGGGAGAGTTCTGGAGCATGATGACACAGACGATGACCGAGCTGAAGGGAAGAAGCTCGACACCGGATTTTCTGGAACCACTGAGCAATTCGAGAATACCTTTGGTCTGAGATACTGGAAGGTTGGTGCTATGTACCGTGGAAACATGCCATCTCCTGTGACATGCACTCCTCAGATATTTAGTACTGGGGGTGATAATGGTTTTGGTATTGATAAAGCAGAGAAGCATCTTACTATTCTCGAAACAACAGTTCTGGAGGTACGCTGCTCTATTTACTTCTTATTGTTCCTGAAGCAACGGTTGCACAAGTACAACAAATTTGTTATGGAAGTTCTTTGTGATCTAATAATATAACCTAAAATGTGGAATGTTATAGTATCTATGAAGTTTTATTGTTTTTTAAAACACGATTGATATGGTATCTAAAATCTGAGGCAAACACTTCTTTTGCTATAGAATCTAGTGTATTTATTGAATTGAAACATTTCCATCCTTGCAGTTGTATTTGCAAATTGTGGACATCAAGAATTTACCATCTTCAATTCCAGAGAAAAGTGTGTATGTATGGTTCACCAAGAGTCAACCAGATCTTTTTATCAGCGATGGTGGCAGGTTAGATGTTTCAACGAAAACAGGGAAGAGTATTGGAGCTGGTTTTCAATGTGAACCTACTGGAGAAATCATTTTGACAGTAATGGTTGATCATGCCTATTTTGGGGCGTCATCATTAAAGAAATCAGAACCACTAGGGAAGGTCTCAATCTCTCTTCAAGAGCTTGCACAGCCCGATTCCAAGCTTTCCTTTGAAAGATGGTTTGAACTGAAATCTCATGGTGGGTATGCCGGCTCCCCAACCATCAGTCTTCGTGTTGCTGCATCTTCTACTGTCCCAAGGCAGGCTCCACAGGTGCTTAGCATGATCAATGTTAAACCTTTCTCTCTGAAGGCCTGCCTATTACCACCTTCCGTAAAGGATCAACAAGTGAGCTCCTGGACTCGCTTCGTGTATGACTGTGGTACTGAACTTGTTCGTCTTCAGATAAGGTAATTTTTTCCCTGATGGTATGAATCGATAGTGTGACTTTGTACTAACATCAATTCTATAGTTGAATATGTGTGCTGATTAGTAAGTATTACATGATGCATACTGGTACTTCTCACCAAAACAATGGTAATAACTGATACTCCGTTCTGAATTAATTGACTATAGATTTAGTGTAAGTTGTACTAAATCTGAGTCAATTAATTCAGAACGGAGGGAGTACTTCTAAGAGCATATGGTACTGTTACATAATCATTGCAGTTGCAAATTGGTATTTGCTGTACAAACTAGTGTTCAAATTATGTGACAGTATTTAGGCTCCTTGAAAACGAACATAATTATTTTTTGAGTTGACAACAAGAAGTTTTTCTTCCAGTCTTTCGGGATTTACCTTTTGCATTTATATCTGAATGCTTCTGGAATCAATCCTTTGTGCTAATTAAGATTACCCCCTTTACCCAAGGGAGAACAAGGCAAAGAATGGCATGGCTCACATTCGCGAGTTGGTTGGAGTAACGAAGTCATCAAAAAGGCCATTTCAGCTTGCAGAATTCAAGGAAACTAAATGGTCTTTTATTAACTCCAACTTATCCATCACCAGTGACCTCAAAGTAACCCAGGATGTCTCCATACTCGAGATCAAAGGCGATAACAAACTGGTAAGAACAACTACAGTCTGCAGCTCACGTTCATAGAGACATCATGTTCGCTAAAGAAAGAGCATAGCATTAAATTATATATACATAAAAAAATTATGCATGTATAGCATACTTAAAGTTCTTACACTTTGAAAAAAGCAGATCAAACTATACAGGGGAAGGAGACTAGCATATGAACTGAAATGCTGCAGTCAGCATGCTGAAGATATTACATCAGTTACTGCTGTGAAGTTCTCTGCTGAACACCCCTATGGCAAGGCAGTCGCACTACTTGACACTGAATCAGAGTTTATCACGGTACAACGTTCAGTTCTAATTTCATATCCTTATAAGTAGTCGAAATTAATTTCCTTGCATCTCATACATATATATATATACTCATGGTGTCACTTCTTAATCTCAGGTGGATGAGGATTGGTTTCTGCTTCCCTGGATTGCAATATCGTTCCTGCTCCTGAATACCACTGGCAAAGAAGGTGCAAAACTCATTGAAGAGGCCATGGTTCAGAAGGGTGTAATTGTTGAACCTGATAGGAGCACTGCTTCTCAAATGGTAAAAGGTGGAGCGGCAGGTGCCATCACTACTCCAGCGCAATGTGGCACTTGTGGCACGACCTGTGGCGGTGACTTGGTCATGGCAAGTGACAAGGATGGTCATGCTAGCTGTGATGGCACTGTCGCTGTAAGCGACAAGGTGGCTGATTCTAAATGCGGTGGTTGCGGATCAGGTTGTGGTAGTGGCTGCGGTGGCTCCATTGTCACCATGAGCTCCAAGGACGGTCATGCAAGCAGAGGTGTCGTTGCAAGCGGCGGGAATGGCCATCTTGAATCTGCTGGGTGTGGATCTGGATGTGGCAGTTCCTGTGGTGGCAACATGGTTATTGAAAGCTCCATGGCGGAGGGGGGCACTAAGTCAGGTGGCTGTGGTTCGGGTTGTGGTGGTGGAGGAGGCTGCAGCAGCATGGCGATGGAAGGTTCCAAGGCTGGCATTGTCAAGTCCAGTGGCTGTGGCTCAGGCTGCGGTGGTGGTTGCGGTGGCATGGTGATCGAAGGTTCCAAGACCAGCTATGCCAAGTCTAGTGGCTGCGGTTCGGGCTGTGGCTCTGGTTGCGGTGGTGGCTGTGGCAGCATGGTCATGGAAGGTTCCAAGACCGGCTGTGCCAAGTCAGGCGGTTGCGGTTCAGGCTGTGGAGGTGGTTGCGGCGGCATGGTTGTCGAAGGAAAGACCGGCTACACTAAGTCAGGTGGTTGCGGTTCGGGATGTGGCGGAGGTTGTGGAGGCATGGTCATGGAAGGTCCCAAGACCAGCCACGCTAAGTTCAGTGGTTGTGGTTCGGGCTGTGGCGGTGGCTGTGGCGGCATGGTCATGGAAGGCTCCAAGACCGTCAACGCTGAGTCAGGCGGTTGCGGATCTGGTTGTGGTGGTGGCTGTGGAGGCATGGTCATGGAAAGCTCCAAGTCTAGTGGCTGCGGTTCAGGTTGCGGCTCCGGATGCGGCGCTGGTTGCACCTGAATGGTCTAACGTGGGCACCAACGGAAGCCACGGAATCTCGGGCGCCCATTGTGCAGTCGCAGGCGACGGCCTGTGGTGCCGATCTTTCCTGGAATAAAAATTACGCTCTTGTCCTCGGTAACTCATTGTGTTCCTATCCACACAGACGCCGTTCCTCATGTGAAATTATATGATCTATGACTCGTTTGTATATTAGTACCCAATTGTCCATTTCCTGCTCGAGTGTGAGTATATCCTTCATTTCAATGAATCCTCCTGTGAGGAAGGATGCAATTTTATATGATCATGTCTTAATGGTGATGAAAAGATTCATTGGGAGATCGGGACGCCTCTCCACCGGCGGAATCGGCGGCTCCTTCCCCGGCGCGAAGCTTCAGTGGCCGCCCGGCTCGGCGTCCCCCGTCCAAGCTCTCCCTCCGCGTCCTTCACCCAGCTGCCTCGTCATGTAGGTGTGGGGTTGTCGTCGTGACTGGGGACGGCGCGCCGCCGCCGCCCTGATCTCCCTCCGTCGGCCACCTCCGCCTCCACTGCGAAGGGATCCGTCTTCCTCTGCTTGCCCTCTTGCCGTTTAGCTTCGTACGCCCGTGTCCCTGAGTCCCTGCTCTCCACCGTCGGCCCACTGCTTCCCCGAGCCCCTCCGCCGACCGACCTGCTCCGGCCCACTGCTATAATGACCCCGCACACCACTGCATATTGTAGTGTACAAGTCTTGACATAACACCCACGGAAGGACTGATCTGTAAATATTACATCACACAGAGTAGTACGACAGAAACATTGCGGGTCCACTTTATTCTATACCGCTAAATATTACAAGCCATAAATGCATAAAAGATTCAACGTCTTCCTCCTGTAAAGGTGGAATTTCAACTACTGGCCAGTTGACAGGTGTCAAAGGTCGGCTTATTGATAAAAGCAAACTAAGAACCATGAGCTCAGCCCTAAATAGTACTAGTCTAGTATTGCTCGGCCCGGCTCCTTAACTATTATCTAAGTCTGGGGCTCCTCCTCCTCGTCGTCTCTAGTTCCATAGGTGATCAGATAGTCCACGCCTTTCACTGCTCCGGATAGGTCCGGTTCTTCATAGTTCACCTCGCTAGTATGGTACAGTCCGTAGCCCACCTCCAAATCCCCTCACACAAGGGATCAAAAGAGGAAACGAATGAGTAACAGCGTTACTCGACGGTTTAGCATTATGCTTAGATAAGTGGTATGCACTATCTACCATCTTGACCAAAAAGTTAAAGATGAATATGCAGGTTTTGGAAATCATTTCTTGAAATGTCCAATTTTAATTTTAGAAAACTAAGCTCCCAGTCTCCACGGGTTCATAGTCATCACTTGGGATGCCTTTCCCGTTGCAGTCTGTGGTTCCCTCCTGGAACAAGGATGTGACTGTCACGGTTTCTTTTTTTTATGACTCTGCAGAGCTGCATCGCTTTACCCAACGGCAGCCTGGCCCTTAAATGCTGTCTTTGCACACCATCTGTGCTATAGCCAGGACTCAGGTCACCTAGTCAGGTGGAGCTCCTCCCCTGTGGTGACCCAGCATACCACTACATGGTGTAGTATGCTATAGTCGTTGACATAGCACCAATGGATCACCGTCCACCAGTGTTACATCCATCACAGTGTTACAACAGAAACATCGCAGGTCCAAGACATGACTATAGATTACAAACAGAACATCTAGAACAACAGATCTTTAGAACCTCCTCGATACAATGAGGGAAGGCCCTAATAAAAGAAGATCAAATGGAAAATATCGGAGAACTAACCTATACTAAGCCTACTGCTAATACTGCTAGGCTTGCGACTGCTACCATAGCATCGCCTAAAGAAATAGGTTCTACTGACTAGGGATCTGTCCCCTGCTATACTACGCCTTCACTTGTCCTCCATCTTCTCTGGATTGCTTCAACTCGTTGTAGTTGCCTTCTGTGGTATCTTGAGTTTATCCTCCAGTGATTGCCTTCTCATAGTTCTTCATGTCTAAGAAAGGGTTCAAGAGGCAAGGGTGAGTAACAGCGTTACCCAGCAAGTTCATTTTGTAAGGTAGGAAGTTTGATGCATAAATACAGCCACTCACAAAGGATTGTCATAGGCTAATGCAAGTTTTCGAAAACATTTCTTCAAAAGGTTGCTTTTATTACGAAGAACTATGTCCGTCAGGAGTCACAGGGCTAGGGCTTTGAGGAGCCTCCTTTCCTGCTGCGTTCGTCGTTCCGTCCTGGAACATGGAGTAACATGTCACATTTATACACTCTGCAGAGGTACGCTGCTTTACCCATAAGAGATCCACGCCTTGTTGCACAGCCAAGCGTACTTTTCTGTCCACACTTCTTTTGTGTGGGGCCCGGTCGGTGATCCAAGTCAATCACTGCGCCTTTCCACCATTCCCGCACACCCCCCATTACTTCAGTTGCAGGTGGTGGGAAAATCCAACTTCCATCCTGCTAACCATTTGAAGCCCGTCTCAAACTGGTTCTGAAGCCGACCATCAATAGATGCTAGAAACCACAACCCGAAGTTGAGATTATTATACGGCCACCTCAAGCCTGCGGATATACACACCGCCTAGCTTTGATCTAGTCACCCGTTGGTGTAGGAGAGGAAAAGGACACAACTGACTTCTCCGTCCCATTTCAGATCTTATGGTTCCGCGTTATATACGGTGCAAGAATCACTGGCAACAGTGGTTGTTAAGTCCTAGGTGATACTTTCCCGTGCAAATGGGACCTCGACCACAACATTCTTACCGTGGTCCCATCTGCCAGCCAAATGAGATTACCACCACACTGGTCGGTAATCATAGTCATATTATTATAAAATAAGTTTTCTGTCCTTTTTGTAATGCATGTGATAATAGCACCCTTTGTAAATAGTTTCATAAGAAATATCTCAAAGGACATGAATAAGGGATGAACTTGCCTTTTTGACTGCAAGATTATGCAGCCAAGGTCTTCGATATAATATAAACTCCGAGAAATCTGAATACAGCACCATTGGTCCGGTAAGGACTAATGTTTAAAGAAGCAACATGCTTAATGCATAAGTATGGGATGCATCGCTCTAAACCCCGTAACTAACTCTCCATGGTTGAGGGTTGTTTAAGTTTGGTGATTTCATTTAAATTTGTTGTACCTTCAAGTTTAATTCACAAGAAAGATATATTCCGTATCATTATTATTATTCAAGTATCATGTAAAGCACAAGAGTAAAGTAAAACACCATCTAAGCACTCAATGGTTGTTTTAGGGTTGTGTTCATCTTTTGTTTGTAAAGAACATGTATGAACTTTAATTAACTAGAGTTAGGGTAATGTCATCTTTCCTGATGGCAAAAAGAATAACTTTTGAAGAACATGAATAATGTCTAACATTGTTGATATCATATCAAATGGTTAAGGAAGACTCTTTGTATGTTTTACCCATGACTTTGTATTATGAAATTTATTTTAATTCAATCAGTCACTTATAACTTAAACTTAGCTTTGTTCTTATGAATGAATGTTTTGTTTTAGGAGTACAACAAGTTGCATTACTATCTTGGTGTTATGAATTTTAAATTATGTTCCTACTTATTTTACTTACACATAATACAAATGAAAGGAAGTTATGTAATAAATGATATATGTGGAACATTTATTTAAAAGGAACTTAGTAATTCAAAGTGTTGTTACAACTTATTTTTTTGAAATGATAATTAAATAGTAATAGTACAACTTGCATAAGCTCATAATTTCATTTTCAAAATTATGAAAATAATTCTTATTATTTATCATTTAAAATAGGATTTCATTTTAAAATAGATTTATTGAATAAGAATAGTTCATATTATAATAAAACACATTTCTAAAGTTAAAGTTATGCATGTGAGACATTTTAAATGAAGTTTGAAATGCATCCAAAATAGCATTTCAAATTAACTTCATATTTTAAAAATTAAGTAATTTGTATTTCAAGTTTTATCATATCTTTATTTTATTCCAACACAAATAATAGTGATAAAATAGTATAGATTTTATTTTTCTGAACATTTTGATATAAAGATTATATTTTTCTGATCTAAAATGAATTAGTTATGAATTTACAAAGTTTATTAATTTCAAATCTACTTCTGAAATTATTAATTTAAGTTGGGCCCACCAGTCATTTCCTAAGAGACTGAAAGTCTGACAGAAGGGTCCCACATGTCATTCTCTGAATAATTCCAGCAAATTAATAAAATGATTAAATGGAGTTGCTGACGTCAAGGTGACGTTACCTATGCAGTTCCTCTCTGCCGAGCATAAATCCATCGATTTCGACCGAATTGGCACGAACCGAGGCGAGCAAAAGATAGAGAGAGTCACTGCGGACCGTTTGGTGGAGTCGCCGCTCTGGATTGGTCGTCGAAACCTCGCCGGCGGCGAGCTTCCGCGGTGGCCGAAACTAGCCCACGATGAATTCATACTCTCGGAGCAAATTGAGACAAACGGACGGTACTGGGATGTTCAGAAGCTCACCACATAGAATATGAGGTGGTCGGGGAAGCATGAGGATGTCGGACGGCGATGAGATGGAGTGGAAGAAGACGGCGCAATTCTCGGCCTCCCGGCCTCCCCTGGATGCGTAGCTTGCGGAGGAGGAAGAGAACTTCACGGCGGAGCTTCCCAGGTGATCATAACGCGAGGAGATGGCTGGAATCGTCAGG
Organism: Poa annua; assembly: GCA_026929855.1. Classification (NCBI taxonomy): domain Eukaryota; kingdom Viridiplantae; phylum Streptophyta; class Magnoliopsida; order Poales; family Poaceae; genus Poa; species Poa annua. Next base: position 64,780,222 of record CM049434.1, read on the forward strand.
TATCGCCGGCGCACGGCGGCGGCCCGAGAAGCTAGGGTTAGGGTTTGGGAGAGAGAGAGAGGAAGAAGAGAGCGCGAGTGAGAGGCGAGATGTGGACGCCTCTGGGCCTTATCCTCGCGAGTGAAGCGAGAGAGAAGCAGCACGGCAGTTCGGAGGTGTCGACACGGCTCGGTTGCCTTCTGGCGAGAGGAAGAAGAAAGAGAGGAAAAGGAAACTTCACAGAAAACCCCTCGGGTTTTCGGGAAATAGCAGAGGCAGTGTAAACAGGCCCCTGTTTCATGTTTTTGGACCATTTTTTGAATAGAAGAATTACAAGAGAGTCCTGTACCGTGTAGAATTTTAATAGGGTGTTTATTTCAACTTTGTATTTCAATACTTTGTATATTTTCTACTCACTTTTATTTTGTAAAGTGTATTTGGGCATATTTGGATATGTTTCTTGAAATAGAATGTATGACTTTCCCTTGTTTTTTTATTGTGTATGAAAACATATTGCTATTTGTTTATTTGTATATATTTGCTAGTCCATTATTTATTTGTGATAATTCATTATTTTTTTTACATTCCAAAATGAAATTGATGACTGCCACCAAGATATAAGTAGATTTATTTGTTAGCACTAATGATTTGATGCTTTAGGAATTTCTGGGCAACAACAAGTTGTTGCCCAGAGATGATTGAATTATTCATTGTGGTGCCTATAAAAAGTATGCATAATGAATAATTCAAAACCATGTTATGCATGAGGCTTTGTCAAATTCTATTGACGTGTAATCCCTAACAACTAACTCATGTTAAAACATGATCAGTTGTTACTGGAAACACAAAATATATTTGTCCTGCCTAAGGTAGGTCTTATGGAAGATTAAATGAATATAATGATCAGTTTAGAATCCCATTACTCATTCTGATGACTAGAAGTTTAAGCTCTCCTTTAAAGAAGTTACCGTTTTGGTGTAAGTCTAATAAATTTACTTGATCCACATATTTTTTAACTACTTGCTACATATGATCCCTTTCACCACATGTCCAAGTTTATATCCTATTGAGAATGAATTTTTGATTCAACTAATAGGTCATTATCTATTAATGAACTTGTGGATCCTCTCTTATATGAGTCCTTCATTCACATGTTTTTGAAAGAGGATTCATGTGATTCCTAAATATGGGTATCAATTATATGGACTTATGATTTGGCTTTACCTCCTCCTTGGTTATGATTCCCTTGGAGAAACACCAAAAGTCCACATGTGACTTACTTATTAAGATCCTGAATATGTTGGTTAAACTGTAATGTGGTTTATTATTTCTCTCTTGATCTTATCTCTTCTATGGGTGATGATTATCCCTCATCATTGTTACTTTCCTTGATCAAAGTTGATCCATATGATCCATGTTTTAAGGTGACCTCTACTTTGGCACTGGTTCCCTTAACCCATGATTAGAATTTAAGACAAGTTCTCCTTGTCCTCTATTGAAGATCCAAGGTCACTGGCCTCACCCTGGTGGTGAAGACAAATCAATTAACCAAACCGAACTTTCTTGGGTTTGGTGGTATATGAATGTAGGTGTATTTTATGACATCAAATGGCCTTATGCATATGAAAATATTTAGTGAACAAGGTTGCAAAGCTTGTCTCTAAATACTTTTTATATCCAAGTGTAAAGGCCCCCCTTTTATTATAAGGTAGCGACCTCCTGTGTATAGTGCTAGTCCCTGGATCGACTTGCTAGCACACACAGTTTAAGATGAAATATCATAACATTTGTATCAATATTCATTACACGATGATCCAGTAATAAAAGGGTTCGATACAAGGTGCATAGCCTATGGCTAGCTCAAACCGAAATAAACGCACAGCGGAAAGCAAATGGATAAAGTGAGCTCCATCTTCATCATGTGTCACAGGCAAGTCATGTTGGGTGGAGACTCGCGACCCTAACAATCTTCACTCTTCGTCAGAGGGTCCTGCAATGGTGAGTTGCAGCCCAAACTATATTGGGTCAGCACAATTGAATTGTGGTGGCAAGTCGACACTATGTTGACTAATCTAGTAAGTCTATACTACATGCATATTTGGCCAGGTGGAGTTTGAGGCTGATTTGCATAAAAGCCAATTTTGTCCTATCATTTATAAAACATCTTTTCATCTTAGACAAAGAGTACCACTGATAGACATCAGTGAACACTTTGACAACAAAGAGTACCATCGATAGACATCGGTGAACAACTTTGAAAACTACACACAACGAGCACCACCGATAGAAAGCGGTGAGCTCTCCCAACCCTGGTTCACCCATCAAATTTTATTAAGAAATTGGGATGAGGAGATCTTCAACATCTGCCCTGTCTAGACGCTCGTTTGTCCATAACCGGGGACACGGCTAAGCATACTTAGTTTTAACTCTCGAGAGGGTGTGCACTTTTACCACAAGACCCAATCATTCCCTCCTCCATGTCAACCAATTATGAAATGGGAAAGAGAAGACCAGGACGAGACCTTTCCGAAGCAATTCCCCGAGTCACAACGCGTGACCCGAACCAACCTATCATCCCCCTACATCTGCTGGTCACGACGGATCGGGGTCTCGCAATATATATGATCAAGTCAGAGCCCATATGACATGTGGCTGCACTGGAAGCTACTAAACAAGGTGCGTCTACAATCTCTTTGAGCCTGGGTGACTTTCCACAATTGTGCGCTTCCACCAAGGGTAATTACCATAGACATGAACCATAGAAATGGACCCCCTGAGTAGCCACCCACCATGGTTCTCCAACCAGCACCCAGGTAGTTCATTGATTAGTTTCAGTTAATTTTCACTATCCAACTAATCAAAAACATTTTTATTGCTTGACTAAGCATTCTACCATGTACGGTGCTACTACGTTTCAAGGTGGGGGAGGGCTACACACTAAATAGGAGCATAGCATAATATAGTATCCACAAACAATTCCTAACATGCATTCTACAGAAAATACTACTATGCAATATATCAAAAATAGTAGGAGGTTTATGAGCGTCACTTGCCTTTTGAAAGTTGTCGTTTCTCACACTCTTTTCAAAGAATAACATATCACTTCGTTCAATCTATAAGTTGAAAGAAAAATACAATAAACAAACAATTCGAACAAACACATAACACATAAAAGCATTCTTCACAATTATACGTTCATCAATATTTGTTTTAGTTCATTTATTTTATGGACAAGTCGTATCACATGATTCAGTTTACAAAAGGAATTAATGTGGTAGGACTTAGGGTTTGCCATTTGTGGTCAAGGGATGGTCTAAATCAAATTTGAATATTTCAAATATGAATAGGTTGAAGTATTGTTTCAGTATTGTAATATTTGGTCATGTTCAAAATATTTGCACAATGCTTTTGTCAAAAGGAGGTAACACCATCTTCAAACTTTGGTGGTGACTTAAGAAGGTCACAAGATTTTAATCAACTTCACATGTTTATGAATCATATGGATCTAATGAAGTTTAGTGTTGTTTTCTCTGGATCTATAGTTATTTTAGTGACATTTTGCAAAAGGTTTCTCATTAACATGATTTATAGAATTTAAGTTATATATCTAAATTACACAAATTGAGACTTTGATTTATAAAACACATTTCATTAGATAAAATTATTATTAACAAGTTTTAAACACATCTTTATAAGTTTGTATTTCAAAAGTGGTTTAGTAGGCTTAGTTTTGATACTTCTGGTCAAAATACATTACTTGTGTTATTTTTGTAAAAGAAAACAATTTAATAAGGTTAATAGAAATTAAACTATGTTAAAACATACAATTTGGGTTTCTGATTTTCAAATGGAAATGACATTGCTAGAAATAAATTTTAACAGTGCAACATTATTAGACAGATCCTAAGGTTTCCAAAAATATTTTATTTGCAATTTTTGGACTTATTGATTTAAACCTAGGTCAAATTTACTCAAATCTTCCATTTGAAATTTGAATGAATTTGATCTAGTCAAAATTGAAATTAAACGGTGCTAAAAGATTCTACAGGTCAAGGGCTTTCCAATGGTATTCAATTTGTCCAATTTGGAGTTGTAGTTAAACGGTTATGATGGTTTGAATTACATGGGGCTTTTCTGCAAAACTGCCTATTTAATCAAAATAGAAAAATTCTTTTCCACGCGGGCGCTGACTGTGCGCTGACGCGGCGTCCACGCGGCGCGTTTTCATTGGCTCATACCGATTCGTTAAGTGTTCTAATCTCGGCTGTTGGATGGAGATCGGACGGCTCGGAGGCCAGGGGCTCACCGGGCGGCGCGGGAGGTCGCCGGAAAATGGCGGCACGGCGGCGACGGCGTCGGGCGTGCAGGCTCCGGTCGTGGCAGAGCTTCCGCGGACACGCGGAGGCGACGGCGGGGTGCGGCGCGACGCTATGAAGCCGATGGAGGTGGCGGCGTGGAGCAGCTCGTCCCAGAGAGGCAGCGGATGACGGCCGAAGTTGCGGCGGCGCGGACAACCTTCCGGTCGAGGACGAACTCGACGTTCCGGCTGCGGATAAAATCTTTCGAGGTGTAAGTGGCGTGAGAGAGGGTAGGTAAAACGCGATGCACGTGGTCTCGAGGTGCGGGAGGTACTGACCTCGCCGGGAATGGTGATGGACGACGGCGGATGGTGTCGACTCCGGCGAGCAATTTGTCGAGACTGGCAGCACGATTTAAGATGGGCAAAGAGGGGAAAAGGGTCCGGGGTCGTGGGGATCAAATAGGGCGCGGGATAGTGTGTGCTCCGTCTCTGGAGTGATCGTGGGGAAGTGGAGATCGTGGGTATCTTCTCCGGGTCGTGGGCGTCGTGGCCGGGACTGGAGGTTGGAGATGAGCTCCCCTGACAGGTGGGCCCCACCTGTCGGTCTCAGCGAGGTTGGGGTGGGACGGAGTTGGGCTGCTAGTTAGCGCGCGTGCGGCAGGTGAGTATCGGGCTCGGCCCAGTTAGCTTTTTTTTTTGTTCTGTTCTTCTTCTTGTTTTCCTTTTCTGTTTTTCTTATTTCACTTATATATTTTGTTTTATTTAACCAAAAGACTTCAAACAAATTTCTAAAAATCATCTCTATCACTTAAAACAGTCATACACATGTTTTGATTACTTTTCAAAAATATTGATTTGAAATATTGATTAGATACCAATTTGACACTTTTTGCAGAATTTTAAAATAGAGTTTTAATAAAAGGATTTGTCTCTTAAGAAAATCAAAAAGAATATCACAATACCAATGTTTAAAATATTAATTTCAAATCCATTTTCAAAATCAAATACTTGAGTCAAATCTATATTTAAAAATAGGAAAATATTCCAAATAGTTTTATGACTTTAAATATTGACCTAGGGTTTATTAAGAATTCCAAATGTAATGTTTTTTTTAATTAATAACTTATACAAAACATTTTGAAATAGGCATACCCAAAATAATTGTAGATACTTTACAAATATGGTGTTAGGGTTAAACAGTTATTTAGATTAGTTATTTATAGTTCCTTACTCAGGTTTGAAAATAAAGTTTACTTAATTGAATTAACATCATAATACTTTTGAAAAAATTATAATCATCCTTTTAGTTTGATCTTCTTGGTTAAAGGTGATTTTATTTTAATATGAAGTAAAAGTTTTAAATTTTAGTGATTTTCTTTTACATTCCAAAATTTTGGGATGTTACACCAAGTGGCTATGAGTTTGATGTCCTGGATTATCAGACCTTTTGTTCATTTGCATATGACACCCAATTGTTTTGTGCATACAGAAATGAGTTGTTAACAAGGTTTCGAAGCTTGTTATCAAACTACTTCTATATAGCCCAACCCTTTGAATATCACACCATTTCTAGAGACATTAATACAGATGGATGATGATGATGATAAAAGAGTTTCCTATTCCTCATGATAGATTGACATTCCATCTAAGGAATCCTTATCCAAAACCTTCTGTTGTTTTATCTCCTTATTGGCAGCTTCTCTTGTGGATGCCTTCGAGTAGAGATTGGCAGATAAGAAAATAAGATGTCTAGAAAAAGTAAGAAGATCTGGATTAAGATTTAAGTATCTCTGATTTGCCTTCAAGGCTATCATGATTTCTATGTACTAGATATGTCTAGCACAATTGATAAGAATAGATGCTCAAAAGATAACTAAGAATAGCTGGATTAATTATTAACTCCTAGAGTAATGATTTAGTGTAACAAGTTTTATTTCATTTGGGTTTAGCTACTTATCGTATATCTCTCTACCGAAAAATAAGGTTCAAGCCAAGATCATCTCAAAGTTTATAACGCTCAAGTTGATGATGTACTTCAATTCCACCAACTCAAGTGAAACTTCAATCACTTAGTGTTTTGAAAATTAAATGCGCGAAAATTATTCGGATTTTCTGATGCATGAATGCAGTGCACACTTGTGTGTCCACTCTATTTCTGGACTCTAAATTCTGGGATGTTACATCCCCGGACCCCAAATATGCACCCATTTATGATAGAGCTGGTACATGACACAGCCTCTCATCACCCCTCCTGAGCTATACTCCAGACACCCCGTCGGGTGGGAAGTTTACGCGCTTCCACGTAGTTGGCCGCCGCAACGGTCACAACCCAGGTAGTATTTTGCCGAGGATAAATGGACAAGGGAAGATACTTCTGACTAGCTCATCCATAGTGAATCTGTTGGCCGATACGTCAACACGGCGCTAGGATCACTAGAACTTGGGTAATTAATTCCTAGGTATATACTTTCCGTACGATGGAACCTCCACCATGATATTCATACCATCCATGGTTCCATCACCCGCCAAACAATATATTTAGCACCTCACATCATTCAAAAATATTTTTTCTTTTTGGAATGCAATGATATTACTTTGCACATACTTTTAGTAAAATAAACAATCAGGACATGCAAGTATGAAACTTGCCTTGAGACTGACAATTAGTGCAGTCTAAAGCTTCCGACGAGTTGAGACCCTCGTGTTCTAAAAACCAAATCATTGCTCATATGAGACAATTTTCAAAATTCCAAATTCATGCCTTTGTGCATAAATGACATGCTTTCGTGGTTTTTCCCCAAAATTCCCCCGTTTTAAGGTTGATTTCTTGGTGTATTTTAAAATCTAGGATGAGTGACAAGATAGTCATATTTTGAAATGTAAATGTTGTTCAAAATGTCATTTGAACTTGTTCAATAATTTTCCCAAATTTATTTACCTTTAGAAAATTTATTTGGAAAACATTTCAAAGATTATACACTTAAGGAACTTTGAATTTTTCACTACTCAATTTTTTCTCAAAAAATCCAATAAAAATCATAATCAATTTCCTTAGATTTTTCTGATGTGTGTGGATATTTTTATTGTATTTTTAGGATTTTATTTAAGTGAGAAATAATTATTCTACTTTGTATTTTTCACAAAATGTGAAAAGACTAAAATGCCCCTAACTTGACTCGGTCGAACCGAGTTAAATTGACTCAGACCAGGCTCCGACCGAGCCGGTCTGGTCAAACCCTAATATCTCTCTCGCTCTCTTCCTGTGCTCTCTCTCGCGACGTCGCGGGCGACTGGCCGCCGACACGCGCCTCTGCCGATTCCGGCCAACTCCGGCCACTGCTGCCGCCGTGCTGTGGGGCAAAACACTCCTCTCACTCCCCTCTCTCCTTCTGTCCCGCTCGATTTGTCTCTTGCTTCCTCCGCAGTACTTGCGCAACTCGATTTCCCGAGCTAGGGTTACGGTGACGGCGCTTGCTGCCGTGCTGTGCAGCGCCATGGCTTCTCCGAGCTATCCATGGTGATCTAGTGCGGTGCCTGTGTACCTCTACAACCGCTTGCCCCCTACAGAGGTTGCACGAGCACTGCCTCGTCGCCCCAGAGCAACGATGGTGGTCGATGTGTAAGTGTTCTTCGCTTTCCTTTAATTCTAGTGGCTCTGGTGCCTCTCCTAGACGCTTCTCATCTCTCTGTTCTCCTGTTTGAGCACTTGTTGCTCAAGACAGTAAGCAGTTTATGGATTTCCCCAATTTCTAGGGTTCCTATGTGCTACCGCACAAGAACTGGATACGACACTATTTTTACTGCTATCCAACGCATAATATGAGTGCTTAATGCACCCATACGAGCTCTGATGCCATGTTAATTACTCCTATTCCTTCTGTGATCATTATATGTTCTCTGCTAGTATATGCTTTTGTTTAGTCGCTTCTTTCTAAATCTTATTGCTTCCTAATGCAGTGGATGTACTGAGTAATACTTCCCCTGGACATGCCAGTGTGGCATTTATCCATATAAGTGTACCTCCTCCTCTGGTATGTTCCTGGAATTGCACTAGCATTCATTGAGAATGCTCTGGTGTGTCTAACACACCACTGATGCATTTCTAGGCCTCCAATAAGCTTGTTAAACCTCTTCTCTTGCTCCTGCTACTATGGTAGCAGTTGAGCAATTGTTGCTTAGAAACAACTACTTCTTTCCCTTCTGTCTAGCTTCTTCTAAGCCTGGAATTAATCCAGCTGTATTGCTAACTATGCTACTGAGCTGTGCTCATCTAAAGTACAAGCAATGATGTACAAGCCATCTTAATGCACAATCTCCACATGATTTAATGATGATGCCTCCAGAATTGGAGTTACACATTATTTTTGTGTGTGAATTATTTGTGTCTACTTTTTGATGCTTTCCTGTGCTTCTTCTGCACCTAAATGTTTTGTGCACATTGATACGTCTCAAACGTATCTATAATTTCTGTTGTTCCATGCTTATATTATACCAATTGCTACATGTTTTATATACACTTTATATCATTTCTATGCATTTTCTGGGACTAACCTATTAACAAGATGCCACAGTGCTAGTTCCTGTTTTCTGCTGTTTTTTTTCCAGAAAAGTTGTTCTGGAAATATTCTCGGAATTGGACGAAACAAAAACCAAAGTTCCTATTTTCCCGACACGTCAACGGAGTCCAAAGCAGAGACGGAGGAGGGCACCGAGGTGGCCACACCATGTGGTGGCGCGGTTCCCCCTCTAGCCGCGCAGCCATGTGGTGTGGGCCCCTCGGGCGCCCACCAACATCGCCCTTTCGCCTATATATTGCCCCCGACGCAAAAACCCTAAAACAATCAGCCTCCATCCACGAAAAGTTCCGTAGCTCCGCCGCCATCTAAGACATGTTTCGGGGGACAGAAGTCTCTGTTTCGGCACCCTGCCGGGACGGGGAATTGCCCCCGGAGCCATCTCCATCGACTCCACCACCATCTTCATCGCCGTTGCTGACTCCCATGATGAGGAGGGAGTAGTTCTCCCCCGACGCTGAGGGCTCTGCCGGTAGCTATGTGGTTTATCTCTCTCTCCCATGGTGTGATCTTTATGTGATCATGAGCTTTGTAATCTAGTTGAATAAGTAGATGTTACTCTTCATCTATTATGCTACTCAAGTGATTTTATTAATGTGATCTCCAGAGTCACCTTGTCCCACGGTGTGAAGATGATAGTGTGTGCACCGTGTGTGGCTCTTAGGCTAAAGTTTGCATAAATACTTATCATGAGTTATAATTTGAGTTGGATGTCTCCATGAAATTGTGGTGTTTGTTTACTCAGACTTTGGGGTGTGCTTTTATAGCCCTACACACTGAATTGGTGTTCGTTATCCAATCGGAGTGTGGTTCAGAGTAGCATAGTGAAGAGAAGATATTTATGTATTCAATTATGATGTCATTGTTGAGAGTGTCCACTAGTGAAAGTATGACCCCTAGGCCTTGTTTCTAAGCATTGAAACACCGTTTACAACCAGTTCTGCTACATGTTTGCTTGCTGCCATCTTTATTTCAGATTGCAGTTACCACCTATAATCATCCATATTACTTGTATTTCACTATCTCTTCGCCGAACTAGTGCACCTATACACCTGACAAGTGTATTGGGTGTGTTGGGGACACAAGAGACTTCTTGTATATTAATTGCAGGGTTGCTTGAGAGGGATATCTTTGACCTCTACCTCCCTGAGTTCGATAAACCTTGGGTGATTCACTTAAGAGTAACTTGCTGCTGTTCTACAAACCTCTGCTCTTGGAGGCCCAACACTGTCTACAAGAATAGAAGCGTGCGTAGACATCAAGCTATTTTCTGGCGCCGTTGTCGGGGAGGTAACTGTTGGAAGGTATTTCCTTTAGATTCTGCAATTTTATCTTTTTGTTTCTTGTTTTTATTTCACTAGTTAGGCTTAATGGAAAACAACAAAAAAATTAGAGATTTTTATGAAATTTATATTGAATCATGACATGATACTTTTGAAGAGAAAATTAAAAAACCTATGGAAGTTTGTTTGCATAATAGTGGTAGTAATGTTATCAGTGTGAATTCTTTGAACACCATTATTGCTAATGCTAGGGAAAAGTCTAAGCGTGGGGAAGCTAGTTTATATGAAAATGATCTTTTTAGCTCCCCAGCTTTGGAGGATTTTTTTTGCCTTGATAATGCTTTGTCTCCCATTTGTGATAATTCTAATGATGCTTATGATACTCTAAATCCAACTACTGAAAGTATTGCTTTTGAAATACCTATGGAAATTGTTCAAATGGTTATGTGTCGGCCCAGTGGAATCCAGGGTGTGCAGGGCCCACTCTCCACGGCCCTCGCACGCATCAGTACCGAAAATGACTAAGGACCAAGCCGAACGCTTGAAGAGACTCTCGAGGGGAAAAGCCCTCGAGAGGGCTTGAAGGGGCAGCGGAGGCCTGAAGAGACAGCGAAGGCCTGAAGAGATTTCCCCCCGCTGCCGCTCCTCTACAAGGCTCTCTCCCCTGGAGAGGGGTCAACGCCAAGTTCTCCACAGGGCCACTTTGGGCCTGAAGAGATACTTCGCTGAGAAGCGACCACTGCAGAACGCACATGGCCTCTGCCGCGGCCGCAGAGTGACGCGTGCGTCTGCGCGCGATGACGACGGCGCCGCAGTTGCCATTCTGGTGATTAAAGGAGTCAACAAAGCTGTGTCCTCTGCGCCGGACTACGAAGCTTTCCCCTTTGGTGATAAAGCAGATGGCCGGCACTACGCTCCAACGACGACGTCACCGTGGGCCCCCCCACGGTCTCTACGGCACCAGCTGGCCGTCCTGCCCGGCCGGTGGTCTCCCTGCCACAAGGGCAGGCTTTGCGACCATGGACCGAGCCCATGGACAGCCCGGCTGCGGTGCACCCCGATCCCCCTTTTCGTCGCCATGTGGAAGCCCTTCCGCTGCGCGGGACGCACGGACGAGGCCCGATGCGCCTATAAAAGGGGAGGGAGCACCTCCGTAGCAAAGGATCGAACCCCGGAAGGATCAGCGGAGCCATTAGCACTCCACCATAGCTTAGTCTAGCCTAGCAAACTCGAGGAGGAAGAAGACCTCTATTTCCCTCCTTGAGCTCCGCACTGCCGCACAGGAGCCCTCGGCAAGCTCATTGTACTGTATCCTCCGCAATGCAATACAGACAAGCAGGAGTAGCGGTTTTACCTCCTCCCGAGGGCCGTGAACCTGGGTACGGGCTGGTGTTCCTCTCTGTCGTGGTGTCCCTCTTCAGGCTCGACGAGCACCGTCGCCGTGCCGGTTGAGGGTTGCAGACCAACGTGTTCAGTCCCCTTCTCGAACTTCTCTTCAGAGCGTGATCACCCTAGTCTCGTGGGAATCACTCCTCGACATTTGGCGCGCCAGGTAGGGGACTGAGGCGCGTCTTAAACCTTCGACCAACTTCCGCGGCATGGCGGACCCCCGCACGACGCGCGCCAACAGGCGCGCAGCTGAGAGGGCTCATACTGAGCCCGGCACCGCCCCCACTCGCGGCCGCCCTCGCACTGCGGAGTGCGCCGACACCGGCCCGCGCGTGGAGGAGCCCGAGAGCGAAGAACACCGCGACGGCGACCGCCGCGGGGACGAAGACTTCTCCGAGCACCACGAGGACGCAGAGTCCTCGCGTCCGTCTCGGCGCCAGAGTGCGTCTTCTCAGGGACGCCCGGAGCCTACGCCACACACCGCGCTTCTCATGGCCCAGGAGCTTCTCCGCTACCGGCCTAGCGCAGAGGCCCACGACCAGTGGCTCGACCGCCTCCACCACCTCGTCGACGTCGCGACGACGCGCCCCGCTCCGTCGCGCTCGATGGTTCACCACTCCGGCCGCGCGGGAACGGCTGCACCGGATGCGCCTCCGCCGCTGCCGGGACCACCTCCAGCTGCAGCGCAGAGGGCTCCCTCTCACGCATCCTCGCCGCGCGACTGCCAAATCATGCAGCGCACCGCGCCTGACGCGCGGGTGGGGATGGAGCGCCGGAGGGACCTCCAGAACCGCCTCGTCGAGGAAATCGGCCAGGCGGGGCAGCAGAACCGCAGGGCTCTCCAGGGTGGAACCGCAACGTATGCCACCGGCTGCATGGCCTTCACCCGCGCTCTGCGCCGCGTGGTCTGGCCACAGAAGTTCAAGCCAGCCCTCCCCAAGGGCTTCGACGGGTCAAGCAACCCTCTCGCGTTCCTGCAGCTCTACACCACCTCTATCCAGGCTGCAGGAGGAGACGACAAGGTCATGGCCAACTGGTTCTCCCACGCGCTCAGGGACTCCGCGCTGTCATGGCTCCTCAACCTGCCTGAAGACTCCATCGACTCCAGGGAGGAGCTCTGCAGGCAGTTCGTCGCCAACTTCAAGGGCACGTATGAGCGCGCGCTCACCCACAATGACCTGCGCACTGTGGTGTAGAGGAAAGATGAGACCCTCCGCAAGTACATCCAGCGCTTCAGCCAAGTGCGCAACAAGATCCCGAACATCCCCGACACGTAGGTCATTGCCGCCTTCAGAGAGGGCGTCACAAACCGCAGGATGCGCGAGAAGCTGGGCATTCACGACAAGCTCACCTCTGTGGTGAAGCTGTTCGACCTCGCTGACAAGTGCGCCAAGGCTGAAGACGGACTCCTTTTCGTCAAGATGAGCCAGCGGGTTGACGACCAGGCCGAGGGGTCCAAGAGCCACAAGAAGCGGGAAGAGACTAAGCGCAAAACCACCGCTGTCCTAGCGGCTGAGCCGGCCGCCAAGTACGCCCGCAGAGCCTCCCCCGAGCCTGGCGACAAAGAGGCGGACAACCATCCCTTATGCGTCTACCACAACAGGCGCGGCCACGCCACAGAGAACTGCTTCGACCTCAAGAGGCTGAGCAGCGAGCGCGAGCGAGAAGAAGGCAGCGGGAACCGCGGCAGAGGCCGCGGCTACCGCAGAGACGGCAGGTGCGGGCGCAACGGCAACTACCAGAAGCCGCCAGGCACTCAGGCCAACGCCGCCGAGAAGAACAACAACCACCCTGACGAGGAAGATGGAGGCTACCAGGCCCCAAGGGGGGCTATGGCCTGCATCCTCGGCGGGGCCCAGGCGCCCAAGTCGAACAACCAGTTCAAGTAGTTCGCCCGCGAGCTCAATGCCGCGCTCCCAAGCGTCGAGACCTCCAGGCCCCTCAAGTGGTCCCAATACACCATCGCCTTCGACGCCAAGGACCACCCCAAGTCCACCAAGACTGTTGGAACCCTCCCCCTGGTCTGCTCCCCCACCATCAACAACATCACCGTCTCCAAGACGCTCATTGATGGGGGTGCCGGCCTGAACGTCATCTCTGTCGAGACCTTCGAGATGCTTCAGGTGCCTTACGAGTGGCTTATGCCCTCCAGGCCCTTCACGGGGGTCACCAGTGGTTCTATCGAGCCTCTGGGGCAGGTCCGGCTGGCCGTCACCTTCAGCACGCAGAAGAACTACCGCACCGAGCTGATCGACTTCGATGTCGCGCACATTGGCTTGCCGTATAACGCCATCCTCGGCTACCCCGCCCTCGTGAAGTTCATGGCCGTCACGCATCACGCCTACAACATGGTCAAGATCCCCGGCAGCGCGGGCACCATCGCCATCCATGGTCATATCCTGGACGCCACGCGCGCTGTCGAGAGCGCCTACAAGGCGGCCGCCATGGCATTCCCGGCTGACGTGGACATGGAACCTCTCGAGAGGCCCAAGAAGAAGAAACAGATGTTCTCTCAAGAGCAAGCTTCCACGAAGAAGGTGTCGCTGAGCACCAGTGGCTCGGGGGCTGAAGGCGCTAGCGTCACCATAGGCGCTGCCCTGCCTCCCAAATAGGCAAGCGCGCTCGTCGCCTTCCTTCGGGCAAACTCTGACATGTTCGCATGGACTCCGTCAGATATGTCCGGTGTAACAAGGGAGGTGATCGAGCACCACTTAGCCGTGTGTCCAGACGCACGCCCCGTCAAGCAAAAGGCACGGAAGCAAGCCCCCGAGAAGCAAGCATTCATCGTCAAGGAAGTAGAAAAGTTGAAAGCAGCAAACGTCGTCCGCGAAGTCGCGCACCCCACTTGGCTCTCCAACGGTGTGGTTGTCCCTAAACCCGCTGGAGGAGGCCGACTCTGCATCGACTACACCGACGTCAACAAGGTCTGCCCCAAGGACCCATACCCCATGCCAAGGATCGACCAGATCGTGGACTCCACCGCCGGCTGCGACCTCCTTTGTTTTCTGGACGCCTTCTCTGGTTACCACCAGATCAAAATGGCTAAAGAGGACGAGGAGAAAACAGCATTCCTCACCCCTTGTGGCGTGTATTGCTACACTTGCATGCCTTTCGGCCTGAAGAATGCCGGCGCCAGTTTCCAGAGGCTCATGAGGATAGCCTTGGGGGCGCAGATGGGCAGGAACGCAGAAGCCTACGTTGACGACATTGTGGTCAAGTCTCGCGAGGGAGACACTCTCTTGAAGGATCTTGAGGAAACCTTCTGTAACACCCCAAATTAATATTATGAAATATTATATCCAAAAATGTGGGCCAACAAAAACTTTTATGAATTAATGTGTGTTGATGTCTTATTGTTGCTTGTGATAAGTATTTCTTGTGAATGTGTTGCTTGTTAGCCCTAATTAAAAATTTGAAGAAAAGAAAATAAACAAAACAAAATATAAAACAATACAAATAATGTGACACATGTCACACTATTTCCCAAATTAAGAAATCTATTTACTTTCAAACCAAATTCAATGGAGGGGCAATATAAACCCTCTTATTTTAGTTCCACAACTTTTCCCTCTTTAAATATTCAATTCAAAAACTTAAATTCAAATTTATATTTCTTTCTTTATCTTATTCCAATCGCAAAATGTGCTATTTTGCACTTGCTCAATAAATAATTAAAGTGCACAACAAATACTTGCAAACATGTGTGAAAAAAATTATAAAAATAAAATTCAAAAATTTGAATTTAATTTTGGTTCAGGCATTTCGCCGAACACCTTGTGGACGCCGCCAGGGGACAGGCCGCCGTGCGCACGTCGCCGTGGTCGGCGCGGTGGAAGGAGGAGGTGTCGACGCCGTGGCGACCCGCGCCGTGCCCCCCCCGTCTCTCCTTCGCTCTCCTGCTCCCTTGGACGCAGACACCGGCACCGCAGCACCCCCGCTCCCCCCCTTGCACGCGCCCGTGCCGCCGCTCGCCATGGCCGACCCGCAGACACCGCGGCCAACCTCGCCGCTCCACGACGTCCCAGCGCCAGGCCCCCCTCTCTTTCTCACCTCTCTGTCCCCTCGCAGCGCAGCAAGGCCACCCAGCAGCAGCCCGCACGCGCCGAGGCCACGACGCGCCGCGCACGACATGCGCCGCCCGTTCGCGCTCCACGGCCGGCCCCCACGTCGACCTCGCCAGCAGCTTCCACGCCACCCTCCCCTTGCCCATTTGGTTCCCCGAGCACCCCGCAGCCTAGCCGCACCCCGCGCCACCCCTACGGCGAGCCGGCACGCCCTCGGGTGCCCCCTGCGCAGCGTCCACCGTGCGCCGGCCCGCCGCTATAAAGGCCGCCCCGAGCCCCCATTGCTCCACACTTCACCACCGCCCCTCTCGCCTGCTCCCCTCCACTCCCCACTCACCGTACGCCGCTAGGAAGGGCAGAGCCGCCGCCGCGAGCTCGCTGCTGCTCGTGGCCGTGCTCGACGGCCCGAGGTAGACGACGACACGGCCGTGCCGTGCCGCGGCCTCTTCTCTCTCTCTTCTCCCCTCCCTGGCCCTCTCCGCGACTCCGCACCGCCTCACCCTCACACGCCCGCCTCTTTCCTGTCCAGGGACGCCGTCGATTGCTCGCCGGAGTCCGTGCCGCGCCGCGGAAGGAGGAGCTCGACGCCGTCGCCGCCAGGAGCCTCCCCAGCCCGCGCAACCTCGCCCACGAGCTTCCCCGAGCCGCCGCACCCCTCCTGCATCATTGCCGCAGCCTCCCGAGCCTCGAGGTGAGCCATCCATCCACCTCGCCGTCGCCGGAGCCACGGCGCCGCCCGATTTAGGTCGTCGCCGGCGTGTCCCATCCTCGGCCGTTGGATCTTGATCCAACGGTACCATACCGATTCGTTTAGAAAAAGAGAGGCTGACGTGTGGGCCCCACACGTCAGACTTTTAAACATTTCCAGCGCGCGAATCGTTTTCTGTTGAGTCACTGACGAATGGACCCCACCCGTCAGGATTCTCAACATTATCCACTCGGAGTTTAAATTCGAATTTTAGATTTAATTAGAAACCAGTACTGGATTTAAACTTTGAAACTCCATAACTTGAGATTTATAACTCCAAATAAATCAAATCAAAATGTTCTGGAAAGCTTATGAAATTGTCTATGAAATTGTCTATCCAACCCAAGTGGTTTCACCTCATTTGGATAAATAATAAAAATATAGTATTAAAAATACCAAATAGGGTTTAAAATCTAAACTTGTTTGTTTCTGATACTCTGTTAGTCCAAATGGGTTAAAACCAATTTTATTGGATCACAATTAGTCATGGCTAGTAACCCCTAAGAGGATTTAATTTTTAGGTCAACAGAATTTAATTAATAGCCAAAACTTGATTATTAAGCTTCTGGATTGAAACCATTATGTAGGGAGTTTGGTAAATCCAATTGAACCAAATCCAATTATGTTGTATTCTACACATCAGTAGCTTTCTGTAGAAATTTAGTTTGTATTTTTGTGACCAACAGAACTTAAGTTATGTAATTAAACATGTTCAACTAGTTTCTGCCCTAATTAAGATATAATTGAATAATGGCTAATTCAATTAAATTGAAACCAAATTGTATTGTTTGATATATGAAGTGGCTATTTAGAGCATTTGAGATTGCATCGTTGTGGTGATTGATTGAGTAGGTTAGTGATTGTTTGTATTTGCTTGATTGTGTATTAGACGAGAACGTTGCCGGATATATCGAGGAGGAAGGATTTGTGGAACCTGAAGATCAAGACCAGGATCACTTTGCCGAGCAAGGCAAGCTACTCTCTGAGCTTGCACCCTAATACATGCATCTATTTTTACAAATTCATTTTAAAGCAAAGGTTTTTATAAAATCTTTTCAAAAAGTATATGGAAATTATTTTGCCACCCTATGTAGAAAAATATGATAAATTATAGGATGGGAAAAATAAAAATTGTTTTATTCAAAACTCCCTTGAAACCTCGTGTGACTATGAAGCACCAAGATGTGGTGATGAATTGAAGAAAAGGAGAATGGTTGTTTTGATAAAACGCACATTGTGTCTTTGTACTTACGTCAATCAGCCGATACTCTGTGCGACCACATTTACCCACATATGGGAAAGGGCTTAGTCATATAGTTTGCTCATATTAGTATGGGATACCTCATCAACGGAGATGACTCCGTTATGCATGACAGGGTGGTTTGATGACCTACCCCTGACCTGGGTCCTCGCTCAAACTCTATGAGTAGATAAGGAGGAGGATAGAAGGATGTCCCCTATACACCGCCAGATAAAACCTATGAGTCCTCACACTTAGATTCCGACGGGCTGGGTTAAGTGTCGATGGAAAATATCATATGGGCAGGATCCTATACTAGCATGAGCAAAGGACAGACTAGGGTCGGTGACTCAACTTCGCATACACCTGGTATGGCGAGACGTGGCTGACACGATGAGTTATCGGATGGGTGTGGGAAAAGCGTGCTACCTCTGCAGAGGGTTAAAACTATTCGAATAGCCGAGTCCTCGGATATGGACAGTTGAGAGACCCTACTTTGACCATGTGCAAGTTTTGAAAGATTTGAATTTTTAAAAAAGAAAAGGAACTGGAGGATGTTCCATACACCTATACCAACGGATCGGTATGGGGTTGTTGGAGACCAGGAACCCTGGCGGGTTATGGCCAAGAAAAAGGAGGAGTTTTGGTAAAACTAATAGAATTGGACATTATATTAATGATAGTTATAAAATTCTTCTTACCTTCTTCAACAAAGATACAGAGATGTTTTAAATAAATAAAAGTGTGAAACTAAAAATGAGATTAGTGCATACTCACGTTGGAGTAGTTTGCGAGTACAATCAATTGTACTCATACTAGTTTCGTCCCTGGCTATTGTCGTAGCCAGACATGGAGGAGGACTACGCCAAGGAGGAGTATGGCGACTTCTATGCGAACTAGGGATCTTCATAAGTCGACTGCCTGTCGGGTCGTTGTTGGGATATGATGTCTACTACGCCTTAGCTTCCGCTGATTATTTTGGTTTGGCCCATGAAGGCACCTATGTAAGACTTTAATTCGGTATTGTAATGGATGTAAACTTTGGTATTCAGTTCGGATTATGTGCAACGACAGACTGATCACGGGATCGTTGTGTTAAGCATAATCGGGTATTTCGGACAGCTAGTCCGGGGACCCCACAGACCTGGTATCAGAGCCAGGTTGACTTTAGAAACCTTAGTTTAGCATGGTCGCTAGGTAGGAGTTACAAAAGTTAAATTCTAAAAGAATAAAGGAATAAAGTATTTTCGAAAAATGCTTATCTCTAATCCTCTCACTTATGAAAAATTCTACTCTCACTAAATATTACGTTTTCCCTTATATCCTTACAAATTGGGCACACTCGTCACTCTGGTAAACTTAAAATTTTGCTCACTTGTTGCCTCACTACATTTAAAAATTTGATACACATGTCGTCTCACTAACTTAAAAATTTGACTAAAAATTGTAGATGGCGATCCATTTCACCGAGTTCGTTCAGCTTGAGAAGGACGGCAAGTTGATGTTCGAGAAGGACCTGTTCGAGTTGACCAAGCTGTTAGGTCGCCCCACTCCTGAATTTAAGGGAGCCCAGGTGGACACTCCCGGCAACGGGAACCTGTCTTGGTTGGTCGAGGCGTCTGTTCGCGGGAACATCAAGTCCCCCGGATCCAGGACACTCATCTTTACCACCATGGACGTCCACTGGGACGACGGACTGTGTCGTTCCATGCAGCGGATGCTATCCCGACTTTGTGAGGAGCACAAGGCGGAGTTGGTGAACTCTCGTTTCCAGTTCTACGGGAGGCGCACCGTCGATGGACACCCTATTCGGTCCCCTCTACACCCGACGTTCGGAGAGTATATCTTGGACATGGAGATTATGCTCTTTCGCACCCAAGAGGATCTGAGGTGCGCTAGACTTCGGTCTCACTTTGAGCACCTCTCGCTCAAGGAGAGTCGCGAGAGTGAGGCACAGCTGAAGGAGGAGAAGGTCGCTCTTCTCAAGAAGAGGACCCAGATGAGGAAGACCATAGCGAAGCTCCGCAAGAAGGTGGCAGAGCAGGACGAGCTGATCGAGGATCTGGAGCTCCGTACTGACGAGATGGAGGAGGAGGGCGAGGATCTCCGCAAGGAGAACAACGCTTTCCTCAGCGACGATGACGACTATCTGGAGGAGATGGACTATGAGCAGGAGGATGACGAGGAGGAGGACCCAGAGGAGCCACCCTACCAGTCCGATGCTGACGTAGCAGAGCCTGAGGTTCCACCTCAGTAGGCGAGTGACTTGAGTACTACCGCAGGATTAGGTTGACCCCCTATCGCTAGTAGAGTCGAAGTAGTGGTTCTTTCGGAACTTGCACTATGTACATTAGCTTAAGGGAAAATGTTGTAAGCTTGATATGGTGAACTCTTGATGTAATGGTTGTGCTATATAAGTGTGTGCTAGTCTTGTTAATCTGTGTAAAATGTTTCTCCTATAACCCTTAAGAAATCAACCATTACGCGAAACCAACATTTTTCCTTGGTCAAAACCTTTTGCTTGCCCCTTATACCCGGTGTGCTTCAGGATGGTGGACACTCGTCGCTCCAACACGGATGGAGGACCACCACCCCCACCGGAACCAACCACCGCCCAACTTCTTGCGCTTATCATGGAGGAACGCCAAGCTGCCCGGGCAGAGCGTCAAGCTCATATCGCTGCCCTGCAGCAGATCGCTGCCGCACACAACAACAACAACAACAACAATGGCAATGGCAATGGTGAAGGAAATCAGCGGTCCACTTTGAGCGACTTTCAAAAGACCAACCCACCCACCTATTCCAAGGGACTTCACCCACTAGAGGCCGATGATTGGCTTCGCACCATTAACAACAACCTGGAAGTTGCAGCCGTGGGAGAACCTGAGAAGGTGCTGTATGCGACCCACTATCTTGCAGGACCTGCACGGTCTTGGTGGGAAGCTACCAAGGCTATCCAGCAAGCTGGTTATGTTATCAACTGGGTTGAGTTCCAAGAGAAGTTCCGCAAAAAGCACATTCCCGGCGGACTCATTGAAAGGAAGAAGGATGAATTCCGCAAGTTGCGGCAGGGAAGTAGAGATGTGGTCGGTTACCTGGATGAGTTCACTGACTTATCTCGGTATGCTCCTGATGACACCGACACCGAGAGGAAGAAGATGGAGCGTTTCATGAATGGACTTCATGATGAACTGCAGTGTGCTTTGGTTATCCATGACTTTGTTGATTTGGAGTCACTTGTGGACAAAGCCATCCAGCTGGAGACCAAGCGCAAGTCCATGTTTGATGGTCGTAAGAGGAGAATGATTGCCCAGGAAGGTTCGAGCAGCCAGAAGCCTCGCACCTACCCACAAAACCCCAAGCCAGCCTATCGACCACCACAAACCCCACGCCCCAATTACCCTAATCGCCCAAACAACCCAAACAACTTCAACCGTCCCAATGACAACACCCGTCCCGGAGGGAACTCTCACAACTTCAACCGCAATGCCAATGTTGTCTGCTTTAATTGCGGCACTAAGGGTCACTACTCCAAAGAATGCCCCAATCCTAAGAAGAATGGTCCACGCCCCGATGCACAAGCACCGAACAATGGCCAAGGCCGTAATGGGAACGGCAAGAACCCCGCATCCCGCGGAAATGTTGCTATTGCCAAGGGACGTCTGCACCACATCAATGCTGAAGAGGCCATGGATGCGCCAGATGTTGTGCTGGGTACATTCCTTGTCAACTCAGTACCCGCAACTGTTTTGTTTGATTCTGGTGCTACCCATTCTTTTGTTACCCAAGAATTTGTTGCTAAGGGAGGCTTAGTCGGAAACCTCTTACCCAAACCTATGGTCATCCAAATCCCAGAATCCACCATAGATACCAAGTCGTTTTGCCCGGACGTTTCCCTTGAGATCAAAGGGGAAAAGTTCCTAGTCGACTTAATCATTCTAGGAACCCAAGGTATAGATGTTATACTGGGTATGAATTGGCTAGCCAAGTACCGTGGTCGAATTGACTGCGCCAGAAGAGCTGTATCCCTCACCACCGACAAAGAAGTAGAAGTGGAGTATGTGTCAGAAACCAGTCGACCCCAACCAGGATGCCATGAGAGCATAGCTCGACCCACCCTAGATGAGATCCGTGTTGTTCACCTGTTCCGAGATGTTTTCCCTGAAGAATTGCCTGGTATGCCGCCAGACCGGGATATTGAGTTCATCATTGAACTTATCCCAGGCACAGCCCCTATATCCCAAAGGCCTTATCGGATGAATCCGGAAGAACTGGTTGAGTTGAAGAAGCAGTTAGCAGATATGCTCAGCAAAGGACTTATTCGCCCAAGCGCTTCACCTTGGGGATCACCCATTATTTTTGTGGATAAGAGAGACGGTACCACACGCCTGTGTGTGGATTATCGTAAGTTAAATGATGTGACCATTAAGAATAAGTATCCCCTTCCAAAGATCGAGGATCTATTCGATCAAATGAACGGAGCCCGAGTCTTTTCCAAGATCGATCTTCGGTCAGGATATCATCAGTTAAAAATCCGAGAGACAGACATTCCCAAGACTGCCTTCACCACCCGCTACGGTTTATTTGAATACACCGTAATGTCCTTTGGTCTGACCAATGCCCCAGCCTATTTTATGAATCTCATGAACAAGATCTTCATGGAGTATCTTGACAAGTTCGTGGTAGTTTTCCTCGATGACATCCTTATTTACTCCAAAACCGAAGAAGAGCATGCTGAACACCTGCGTCTAGTTTTAGCAACCCTCCGAGAACACCAGTTGTATGCCAAGCTTAGCAAGTGTGAGTTTTGGCTCAGTGAAGTAGCATTTCTCGGACATGTTGTGTCTGCGGGAGGAATTTCTGTTGACCCAGAGAAGATCCAAGCCATTGTGAACTGGGAAGCCCCAACTAGTGTGACTGAAATCCGAAGCTTTCTCGGACTGGCGGGTTACTACCGCAAGTTCGTTGAAGGATTCTCCAGTATAGCCAAACCCCTGACCCAACTGCTGAAAAAGGACAAGAAGTTGAATGGACTCAGAAGTGTGAAGAGAGTTTCCAGGAATTGAAGAAGAGATTGACCTCAACCCCTGTCCTGATTATGCCAGACGTCACCAAGAGTTTCGACGTGTATTGCGATGCATCACGCCTCGGACTTGGTTGCGTTCTGATGCAAGAAGGCAAGGTGGTGTCGTATCTGTCTCGGCAGTTGCGACCACATGAAGAGAACTACCCAACCCATGACCTGGAGTTAGCCGCTGTTGTTCTTGCTCTGAAGACGTGGCGCTCCTATCTTGCGGGACATCGTTGCGAGATCTATACGGATCATAAGAGCTTGAAGTATATCTTCACCCAGAAGGAGTTAAATCTGCGACAGAGAAGGTGGATGGAATTAATCAAGGATTATGATATCGGTATCCATTATCACCCTGGAAAGGCTAATGTAGTTGCCGATGCCCTTAGTCGCAAACCCTGCACCCTGAATGCCCTGATCCAAGCAGAACAGCCAGCCTTGTTCAAAGAGTTCAAAGATTTTGGACTAGAGCTTGTTAGCCGCGGTTATCTCACCAATTTAGAGTTAGCCCCAACCCTGATAGATCAAATCAAGGAAGCCCAGAAAGGTCATGAGAGCATAGAAGGAATTAAGAAGAAGATTTCTCTCAGTAAAGCGCCTGGTTTTACCGAGGATGCTGAAGGAGTGTTGAGATTTAATGGTCGTATCTGTGTCCCCAATGTCACGGAACTTAAGGAGTTAATCCTAAAGGAAGCCCACGAGACCCCCTATTCAATCCACCCCGGCGGAACCAAAATGTACCAAGACCTTCGTGAGAGATTTTGGTGGCACGGAATGAAGCGAGAGATTGGTGTTTTTGTGGCCAAGTGTGATATCTGTCAGCGAGTCAAGGCTGAACATCAGCGACCCGCTGGATTGCTTCAACCCCTGAAAATTCCCGAGTGGAAGTGGGATGAGATTGGAATGGATTTTATCACCGGACTTCCAAGATCCAACCGAGGCCATGACTCAATTTGGGTCATCGTTGATAGACTAACCAAGGTTGCCCATTTTATTCCCGTCAACACCACCTATCGGGGAAATCAGTTAGCAGACCTGTATATTTCCAGAATAGTAAGCCTGCATGGTGTGCCTAAGAGGATTGTATCGGATAGAGGCATACAATTCACCTCAAGGTTCTGGAAAGCCCTACACGAAGCCCTCGGAACCAAGTTAGCATTTAGCACAGCTTATCATCCCCAGACTGGAGGCCAAACTGAGAGAGTGAACCAGATATTGGAGGACATGCTTCGCGCGTGTGTTTTATCCTATGGATCCAAGTGGGAAGATTGTCTTCCATTTGCAGAATTCTCCTACAACAATAGTTACCAGTCTAGTCTGCAAATGGCCCCTTTTGAAGCCCTTTACGGCAGAAAGTGTCGTACGCCCCTGAATTGGTCCGACACCGGAGAAGGCAAACTGTTTGGACCAGATACCCTCCGTGAGGCTGAGGAACAAGTCCAACTTTTCCGTGAACGTCTTAAAACTGCCCAATCCCGTCAGAAGAGTTACGCTGATCCCAAGCGTCGTGATGTCACCTTCAGTATCGGAGATTATGTCTATCTCCGAGTGACACCCCTTAAAGGAATGCAGCGTTTCCATGTCAAAGGAAAATTAGCACCAAGATATATTGGACCCTTTAAGATCATTGCCCGTCGAGGAGAAGTGTCTTATCAACTGGAGTTGCCTCAAGAGTTAGCAGATTGTCACGATGTCTTCCACATTTCCTTGCTCCGGAAATGTCTTGAAGTTCCTGACCAGCCTGATGTTTTCAAAAACATCGACCACCATTCCATCGACCTGAATCAAGATCTGACTTATCGTGAGAGACCCATCAAGATTCTCGACGAAGATGTTCGTCTTACCCGAAGGCGAGCGATTAAGTTCTACAAGGTCCAGTGGACTAACCACTCTGAAGATGAAGCAACTTGGGAACGCGAAGACTATCTTAGAAGCGAATTCCCAAACCTCTTTAGTGCCCAAACCTAGCAAATCTCGGGACGAGATTTATTTTAAGGGGGGAAGGATCTGTAACACCCCAAATTAATATTATGAAATATTATATCCAAAAATGTGGGCCAACAAAAACTTTTATGAATTAATGTGTGTTGATGTCTTATTGTTGCTTGTGATAAGTATTTCTTGTGAATGTGTTGCTTGTTAGCCCTAATTAAAAATTTGAAGAAAAGAAAATAAACAAAACAAAATATAAAACAATACAAATAATGTGACACATGTCACACTATTTCCCAAATTAAGAAATCTATTTACTTTCAAACCAAATTCAATGGAGGGGCAATATAAACCCTCTTATTTTAGTTCCACAACTTTTCCCTCTTTAAATATTCAATTCAAAAACTTAAATTCAAATTTATATTTCTTTCTTTATCTTATTCCAATCGCAAAATGTGCTATTTTGCACTTGCTCAATAAATAATTAAAGTGCACAACAAATACTTGCAAACATGTGTGAAACAAATTATAAAAATAAAATTCAAAAATTTGAATTTAATTTTGGTTCAGGCATTTCGCCGAACACCTTGTGGACGCCGCCAGGGGACAGGCCGCCGTGCGCACGTCGCCGTGGTCGGCGCGGTGGAAGGAGGAGGTGTCGACGCCGTGGCGACCCGCGCCGTGCCCCCCCCTCTCTCCTTCGCTCTCCTGCTCCCTTGGACGCAGACACCGGCACCGCAGCACCCCCGCTCCCCCCCTTGCACGCGCCCGTGCCGCCGCTCGCCATGGCCGACCCGCAGACACCGCGGCCGACCTCGCCGCTCCACGACGTCCCAGCGCCAGGCCCCCCTCTCTTTCTCACCTCTCTGTCCCCTCGCAGCGCAGCAAGGCCACCCAGCAGCAGCCCGCACGCGCCGAGGCCGCGACGCGCCGCGCACGACATGCGCCGCCCGGACACGCTCCACGGCCGGCCCCCACGTCGACCTCGCCAGCAGCTTCCACGCCACCCTCCCCTTGCCCATTTGGTTCCCCGAGCACCCCGCAGCCTAGCAGCACCCCGCGCCACCCCTACGGCGAGCCGGCACGCCCTCGGGTGCCCCCTGCGCCGCGTCCACCGTGCGCCGGCCCTCCGCTATAAAGGCCGCCCCGAGCCCCCATTGCTCCACACTTCACCACCGCCCCTCTCGCCTGCTCCCCTCCACTCCCCACTCACCGTACGCCGCTAGGAAGGGTAGAGCCGCCGCCGCGAGCTCGCTGCTGCTCGTGGCCGTGCTCAACGGCCTGAGGTAGACGACGACACGGCCGTGCCGTGCCGCGGCCTCTTCTCTCTCTCTTCTCCCCTCCCTGGCCCTCTCCGCGACTCCGCACCGCCTCACCCTCACACGCCCGCCTCTTTCCTGTCCAGGGACGCCGTCGATTGCTCGCCGGAGTCCGTGCCGCGCCGCGGAAGGAGGAGCTCGACGCCGTCGCCGCCAGGAGCCTCCCCAGCCCGCGCAACCTCGCCCACGAGCTTCCCCGAGCCGCCGCACCCCTCCTGCATCATCGCCGCAGCCTCCCGAGCCTCGAGGTGAGCCATCCATCCACCTCGCCGTCGCCGGAGCCACGGCGCCGCCCGATTTAGGTCGTCGCCGGCGTGTCCCATCCTCGGCCGTTGGATCTTGATCCAACGGTACCATACCGATTCGTTTAGAAAAAGAGAGGCTGACGTGTGGGCCCCACACGTCAGACTTTTAAACATTTCCAGCGCGCGAATCATTTTCTGTTGAGTCACTGACGAATGGACCCCACCCGTCAGGATTCTCAACATTATCCACTCGGAGTTTAAATTCGAATTTTAGATTTAATTAGAAACCAGTACTGGATTTAAACTTTGAAACTCCATAACTTGAGATTTATAACTCCAAATAAATCAAATCAAAATGTTCTGGAAAGCTTATGAAATTGTCTATCCAACCCAAGTGGTTTCACCTCATTTGGATAAATAATAAAAATATAGTATTGAAAATACCAAATAGGGTTTAAAATCTAAACTTGTTTGTTTCTGATACTCTGTTAGTCCAAATGGGTTAAGACCAATTTTATTGGATCACAATTAGTCATGGCTAGTAACCCCTAAGAGGATTTAATTTTTAGGTCAACATAACTTAATTAATAGCCAAAACTTGATTATTAAGCTTCTGGATTGAAACCATTATGTAGGGAGTTTGGTAAATCCAATTGAACCAAATCCAATTATGTTGTATTCTACACATCAGTAGCTTTCTGTAGAAATTTAGTTTGTATTTTTGTGACCAACAGAACTTAAGTTATGTAATTAAACATGTTCAACTAGTTTCTGCCCTAATTAAGATATAATTGAATAATGGCTAATTCAATTAAATTGAAACCAAATTGTATTGTTTGATATATGAAGTGGCTATTTAGAGCATTTGAGATTGCATCGTTGTGGTGATTGATTGAGTAGGTTAGTGATTGTTTGTATTT
This sequence comes from Poa annua, assembly GCA_026929855.1. Classification (NCBI taxonomy): domain Eukaryota; kingdom Viridiplantae; phylum Streptophyta; class Magnoliopsida; order Poales; family Poaceae; genus Poa; species Poa annua. The sequence goes on from CM049434.1 coordinate 64,807,286, forward strand.
GCTTGATTGTGTATTAGACGAGAACGTTGCCGGATATATCGAGGAGGAAGGATTTGTGGAACCTGAAGATCAAGACCAGGATCACTTTGCCGAGCAAGGCAAGCTACTCTCTGAGCTTGCACCCTAATACATGCATCTATTTTTACAAAGTCATTTTAAAGCAAAGGTTTTTATAAAATCTTTTCAAAAAGTATATGGAAATTATTTTGCCACCCTATGTAGAAAAATATGATAAATTATAGGATGGGAAAAATAAAAATTGTTTTATTCAAAACTCCCTTGAAACCTCGTGTGACTATGAAGCACCAAGATGTGGTGATGAATTGAAGAAAAGGAGAATGGTTGTTTTGATAAAACGCACATTGTGTCTTTGTACTTACGTCAATCAGCCGATACTCTATGCGACCACATTTACCCACATATGGGAAAGGGCTTAGTCATATAGTTTGCTCATATTAGTATGGGATACCTCATCAACGGAGATGACTCCGTTATGCATGAGAGGGTGGTTTGATGACCTACCCCTGACCTGGGTCCTCGCTCAAACTCTATGAGTAGATAAGGAGGAGGATAGAAGGATGTCCCCTATACACCGCCAGATAAAACCTATGAGTCCTCACACTTAGATTCCGACGGGCTGGGTTAAGTGTCGATGGAAAATATCATATGGGCAGGATCCTATACTAGCATGAGCAAAGGACAGACTAGGGTCGGTGACTCAACTTCGCATACACCTGGTATGGCGAGACGTGGCTGACACGATGAGTTATCGGATGGGTGTGGGAAAGCGTGCTACCTCTGCAGAGGGTTAAAACTATTCGAATAGCCGAGTCCTCGGATATGGACAGTTGAGAGACCCTACTTTGACCATGTGCAAGTTTTGAAAGATTTGAATTTTTAAAAAAGAAAAGGAACTGGAGGATGTTCCATACACCTATACCAACGGATCGGTATGGGGTTGTTGGAGACCAGGAACCCTGGCGGGTTATGGCCAAGAAAAAGGAGGAGTTTTGGTAAAACTAATAGAATGGGACATTATATTAATGATAGTTATAAAATTCTTCTTACCTTCTTCAACAAAGATACAGAGATGTTTTAAATAAATAAAAGTGTGAAACTAAAAATGAGATTAGTGCATACTCACGTTCGAGTAGTTTGCGAGTACAATCAATTGTACTCATACTAGTTTCGTCCCTGGCTATTGTCGTAGCCAGACATGGAGGAGGACTACGCCAAGGAGGAGTATGGCGACTTCTATGCGAACTAGGGATCTTCATAAGTCGACTGCCTGTCGGGTCGTTGTTGGGATATGATGTCTACTACGCCTTAGCTTCCGCTGATTATTTTGGTTTGGCCCATGAAGGCACCTATGTAAGACTTTAATTCGGTATTGTAATGGATGTAAACTTTGGTATTCAGTTCGGATTATGTGCAACGACAGACTGATCACGGGATCGTTGTGTTAAGCATAATCGGGTATTTCGGACAGCTAGTCCGGGGACCCCACACCTTCGCCAGCCTGCGCAAGGTGAACATCAAGCTGAACCCCGCCAAGTGCATCTTCGGGGTACCTTCAGGCAAACTCCTCGGATTCCTCGTGTCTCACCGCGGCATCGAAGCAAACCGTGACAGAATCAAGGCCATAGATGGAATGCAGCCTCCTCGCCGGCTCAAAGACATGCAGCGCCTGGCAGGCTGCATGGCCAGCCTGGGCCGTTTCATCTACAAGTTCGGCGAGAGAGCCCTGCCATTTTTCAAGATCATGAAGAGATCCGGCACATTCAAGTGGACCCCTGAGGCGGGCAAGGCTTTTGAGGACTTGAAGAGGTATTTGGCCAGCCCACCAGTCATGGTGCCCCCCAGGACAGGCGAACACCTGAAGCTGTACCTATCAGCCGCTCCTCAAACCGCGAGCGCGGTCCTGGTGGCCGAAAGGGAAGAGCCAGTCCTCCCCAAGAAAAGCACTGCCACTCCAAGTCCGAAGCCGCCCGACAAAGATCTCGGCACAGGAGCAGCCTCCACAGACCCAACGCCAGGCCCACAGCCTCAAGCCGAGTCTGCTCCGAACACCCTTGCCGAGACCCCTCCACAGGCGAATCTCGACAAGGGCGTTGAAAAACCTCCACAGGGAGCTGACGCTGCACCTCCACCGACAACCCTTGTCGAGCACCCCGTCTGCTTCGTCAGCACAGTGCTGCGGGACGCTCGGGAGAGGTATCCAATGCAGCAGAAGCTTCTTGTCGCGCTCCTCATCGCCTCCAGGAAGCTGCGACACTACTTCCAGGGCCACCCCATCACTGTGGTCACTTCCTTCCCCCTAGAGCAGATCCTGCGCAACCCCAACGCCACAGATCATGTCGCGGGATGGAACATCGAGCTACAGCCATTCAATCTGCGCTTCGACACCACAAGAGTCATCAAGGGAAGAGCGCTGGCGGACTTCGTCGCCGAATGGACTGACCCAAGCCCTGAAGAGCCTCGGGAAGAAGAGGCCGAGCTCTCTGGAGACACGATGCCCAGCCACTGGACCATGCACTTCGATGGAGCCTTCGCCTGCCGCAATGGCGGGGCAGGCGTTGTCTTGACCTCGCCCAAAGGCGACAAGCTCTACTACGCTGTCCAGTTGTGCTTCACGATTGACAAGATCTCCAACAACATCGCTGAATACGAGGGCCTCCTCGTCGGCTTAAGGGTCGCCATCGCTCTAGGCGTCAAGCACTTACTCGTCAAGGGCGACTCCCAGTTGCTTGTCAACTTCTCCAACAAAAGCTACACGCCTAAAGACGACCACATGGCCGCGTACCTTGAAGAGGTCCGCAAGCTCGAGAAGCACTTCAGGGGCATGGAGCTCATGCACATCCCGAGGAAAGAGAACCAGGAGGCCGATGACATCGCCAAGCGAGCCTCGCGAAGGCAAGCACAGCAGGCAGGCGTCTTTAAAGAAAGGCTCACCAAGGCGTCCATAAAGCAGCCTCAAGAAGCTACAGCCGCAAGCACGGACGAAGCACTCCCACCACCTCCTGAAGCTGGGGCACCCGACTGTGGCCCCCACACAGGGGAGCGCCTGTTGCTGACAGCGGCACACCAAGAAACAGGCTGGATTGACGAGCTCAAAGACTACTTGGTGAAGGGGATTCTCCCCGAGGAAGATGCGGAAGCGGAGCGAATCGCTCGACAGGCGAAATCCTATTACATCCTCGAGGGAGACCTCTACCGCAAGCGCCCAAACGGCATCGCGCTCAAGTGCGTCCCCCCCGAAGAAGGCCGAATGCTGATCAAGGACATCCATAGCGGAGAGTGCGGCCACCACTCATGTGCGCGCACCCTCGCAGGCAAGGTCTTCAGGAGCGGGTTCTACTGGCCACATGTTCTTCAAGATGCAGTCACCATCGTCCAAGCTTGCGACGCCTGCCAGTACCAAGCCAAGCAAATCCATCAGCCGGCGCTGGGACTCCAGACCATCCCGCTCTCCTGGCCGTTCGCGGTCTGGGGGCTGGACATTCTGAGCCCCTTCCCGAAGTCACAGGGGGGCTACCGCTTCCTCTTCGTGGCCGTCGACAAGTTCACTAAGTGGGCCGAGGTTGAACCGGTGCACACTATACCAGCCGGGGCAGCGGTGAAATTCATCAGGAGCCTGGTCTGCCGCTTCGGAGTGCCTAATCGCATCATCACCGACAATGGCTCACAGTTTACCAGCGGCATCTTCCGAGCTTACTGCGAAAAGCTCGGCATCAGGCTCTGCTTCGCCTCGGTGGCTCATCCACGGAGCAATGGTCAAGCCGAGCGAGCAAATGCGGAAGTCCTGAAGGGCCTCAAGACCAGAAGTTTCAACATCCTCAGGGGTCACGGCAAGGGCTGGATCGACGAGCTCCCATCTGTGCTCTGGTCCATCCGCACAACCTCTTCAAGGCCCACCGGTGAAACACCATTCGCCCTTGTCTACGGAGCCGAAGCTGTCCTCCCCGCAGAAATCAAGCACGGGTCCCCACGGGTCCTTGCCTTCAACGAGGACACCCAAGAGGACCTCCACAACGACGACTTGCTGCTTCTCAAGGGACTGGGCCGCCGTGCCGCCCTTAGAGCAGCAAAGTACCAGCAAGACCTGCGACGCTACCACAGCCGCCATGTGCGCTCACGCACTCTTGAGGCGGGCGACCTCGTCCTCAGGCGAATCCTCTCCAGAGAAGGCCTCCACAAGCTCTCGCCGATGTGGGAAGGCCCCTACAGGGTCTCTCACATCGCCAGGCCTGGCGCAGTACGCCTCGAGACTGAAGACGGCATCCCCGTCAAGAACCCGTGGAACATCGCACATCTACGTAAGTTCTACCCGTGATCATTGTCACGTCAGGCATTTTTTGTCTCTAGAGGGAAGCTCACGACTTCACCTCCAAGCTTCTCAAAGCTCCTCCCGAGGGTCAGCCCTCCGAGCTCTCCTGCTAAAGAGCCACCGCAGGCCGCAGAGAGTCTCTGCCACTAATGGGTGGTCCCCATGCCTCGACATGGAAGGAACAATAGCTTGGCAAACCCAAGTGTCATGAACCATTTCGTTCCTAAGTGAACTATGCGCTAAGGCGCCGTTTCGTTCCTAAGTGAACTATGCGCTGAGGCGCCGTTGTGTAATATTCCAATGGCAAGTTTACTTTCGTCATTTACTTTTCCATGTGCGCTTATATTTTTCCCATGCGCACCTCGCGAGCGGGGGCTGAGTACGGTGCCTGTGCCTCAAGAGCACCCCAGCAGCACTGCAAAACCCAAGAGATCCAAGCTCTGGCTAATGGGCATGCTCCCAAACACACGCCACCTCCCCAAAGGACCTTGGTACTTACTCTCCTCGCGAGATACCCATGAGAAAACCTATAAGCGCGCATGAGTCCTTACTACCATGCTCTAGCGATTGGGTTCGCCTCTCTAACATCCGCAGAGAACAAGAGTCTCTCCAAGCTTGTGGAGGAAGAACTCGGCCCCTGGAGGAAAACACTTCGCCAAGGAAAGCCTACGCAGAGCAAAAGCCTCGCGAAGCTAAGTTCCCTGCTCACACCAAGAGAATCTCTTTACCTCTCTCACGAGCACCCTTCGTCCCTCGAGCGTTTCTTTTCCCTCACTCTCCATGAACTGCTTGCACGTCAAAGGGGGGCCCTTGAGCATTGCGCCTCGAGGACTCTTACCTCTCTAAGCCTTAAACTCCCCCCGGCCTTGCCGAGTCATTGCTCGAGCCTAACGCAGCGGCGGAGTCATAGCGCGAAGAGAAGGGTCCTAGCGACGCAGAGCGAAAAAGGCATTGAGTTGAAGCAAAAGGCCCTCGAGGGACACGCACACAGACTTACTAGCACATACTTAAAGATATAGAGTATATTACAGACTGCGAAGCAAAAGTCTTTAAGGCAAATATCTCTACGGCGCTACAAGCGCATTACATTTCAGGAGGAAGTCAGGCAGAAGCCCCGTCGTTGTCCTCCCCGGACCCGTCCTCTCCAGGCTTGTCCTCCTCGCCGTCATCGTCTTCCGCCGCGGCCCGCTTGAAGAGGCTGCAGAAGTCGTCGACTTGGTCGCGGATGGAGTTGGAGATCTTCCACCCCTTCTCCCCCTCGAGAGGCTCGGTCACCGTGGAGTAGTCGAAGCTAGGTTAGACGTGCTGGAGGTTGGTGAAGATGCGGTCGACCGCTACCGCCAGGAGTTGGCGGCATTCCTCCTCGACGACGTCGCGGAGCTCCGCGGCAGGGCCCTCGAGCGCCGTGAAGAGCTGCTCGAAGTAGACAAGATACGCGGCGGCGTCGGAGTTGCCCTGAACGGGGACGGGCGGCGCCTTCGCTCCCAGCTTCGCGGCGAGCTTGTTGCCCCGAGCCACTAAGGACTGGAACATGCGCTCCCGTTGCTGCGAGAGCACCCGCGCCGCTTGAGCGCTCTCAGCGGCCTCCACCGCCTTCTCCACAGCAGGGCCCACCTGCTGGTTCATCTCCTCCATGTCCGCCATGAGGGAGGCGAGATCCTGCGCCGCGTGCTCGCGAGCCTCTTCAGCAACGCAGCGGCGATCCGCTTCGCGCCTCACCCGGGCATTCAGGGTGGCGTTCTTCTCCTCCAGCTCGCGGATCCGGGCGGTGTCCTCCGCGCGCTTCTTCTTGAAGAGGTTCTCCTGCTTCGTGAACCTCTCATTATAGTCTCGGGAGACAGCGGCGCGGTACTCCTTCTCCCGCTCCTGGAACTTCTTCGCCACCTCCTCCTTCCGCTCGGCAAACCTCGCGTTGAAGCGTTCCACGTTCACCTTGTGGGCGGCCACCTCGCGTTCGTGCTTGCCGAGCGCCCCGGCCAGGTTCCCCTCCCGGGCCTCGAGGTCGGCGCGCTGCACTGACAGCTCCTGGTCTGCCTGCAGCAGTTGCTCGTCGCGCCGGCGCACGTCGTTCTCGCGCTCGGTCAGCGCTTGTCCTCGGGCCTCCAAGGTCACGCGGGCTGCCTCCAGGGAGGACCGCACGACTTCGGAGTCGGAGAGGATCTTGGCCTCGAGCTGGTCAAGCTCGCGGTGCTTGTCCGCCAGCGAGTGCTCCACGGCCTCCCGCTCTGCCCTGGCCGCGGCCAAGTCTTCCGCCGCTGCCCGGCGCTCGGCCTTCAAGGGCCGCAGGAGCTCTTCGGCTTCGCGTGCGGCGCCCTCGCGGACCTCCTCAGCAAAGCACAGAGCCTCCTCACGCTCCGCCTGCAGGGCCTGGTCGCTCCGCCGGCGGTCCTCCACAGCCGCGTGGAAGGCGGCCCAGGCCTCCGCGAGCTCGTCCTGCTGCCGGGCGAGCTCCCCGTCCTCGAGGGCGAGGTGGGCCTCCAACCCCACCAAGGACTCCCGCACCAGGCGGAAGGCGACGTCGCGGCGTCCCTTGCTCCAGTCCCAGCTGCTAAGGACGAGGGCTTGCGACGCCCCACGCGGCGCGGAGGTCCCTGCGCCTGCGTCCGGCTTGGGAGAGGATGCCTCTGCGGAGAGCCCCGCAGCGTCGCGAGCCTGGGGGCATGGCGGTGACATCTCCACTTCGAGCTCCGCGCCCTGCGCGCCAGTGTCTTCCCCCCCGAGCGGCACCTCGTCGCGAGATTCAGGGGCAGGAGAGGCCTGCCCCGTAGCCGCAACCTCGGCCTCCGCTGGAGTGCTTGGCGGGGGCGGAGGAAGGTTCTCCCCTTCCGTCTCGCCGGCCCTCGGCGGGCTCTGAGTTGGTTCCGAGTCTGGCACGGCCCCCTGCTGCGCTGAAGGGGTGGCAGCGCGAGGCGGAGTAGGCTCCTTCTCCGCCTGCTCCTTGGGGTGCTCCTCCTCCGGAGGAGGCGCTGTCGCCTCCGGAGGCGCGTCCTCCTGAGGGCCTTCGGGACCCTCCTCCACAGGCCTCGCGGCCTCGTCGGCAGCGGCCTCTGGCGCGGCCTCTGGTGCCGCCTTCTTCACCTCCGAGGTCTTGCGGAGCCTTCGGCGCTTCGCAGGCACCGGATCGCTGGAAAAGAGCGTGAAGACTTGTCAGAGGAGGATGGACAAGTGCAAATCGATGAAGAAATACTAAGCAAGAGAAAACGCTTACCTGGTCTTCTTGGCGCGGGTGTCTACCCAAGCCATACCGGACGAACGCCAAGAAGGCGTGGACCTGGCTGCGGTCCCCTCAGGAGCCCCCTAGGCCTTTCTCTTGAGGGGAGCACCCGTAGGCTCCCCGGCAGGCCTGTCGTGGGCTGCCTTGGACCGGGGTTCCCGCCGCCCTGCCTCGGCCTCCTCGTCGTCGCCGGATGAGACCAGAAGGACTTCCTCGGTGAGAGGCGCAGCCCTCGACGAGCTCGCCCCCGCGGAGGTGGGGACCTCCTTCGCCTTCACCACCTCGTCGCCTACCTCGGCGTCCGATGCGTAGGGCGACTCCGCGGCTCCTGGCCCCTTCGCCACGTGGATGGCCATCTCTTCCTCCTCCTCCCCCGCCAGGCCTAGCGGGGTGAACGTGGGCATCTGCTCCAGAATCGCCAGGCGCGGGGCCAAATTCATCTGATGGAGAGGCCTCAGCACCGCAGCGACCGCAACAGGCACGTCGGGGTTGATGAAGAGGAAGCCCATGATGGTGGAGACGACCTCGGGGCGGTGGTCGCAGCAGTGGAGCCGCATCGGGTCCATGAGCCCTGAGTACATGCACATCGGCTTCTTGTGCGCTTGAAGCGGCGCTTCACGAAGTCCTCCGCAACCATCTGGCCCGTGAGGCCGTTCTCCCGAAGCAGCTTCATGCGGCCCACGAGGTCGGCTATCTGCGGGCCCTGGAAGATCTGCTTGCCCTAATGAGTATTCTTCACCGGCGGTGCCTCTGGGGTCTCGAGGAAGGAGCTCGGCGACTTGATGCCGATGAGGAACCACTTCTGCCGGAAGTCGTCCACCTTCTTCACCACGGCCGTGACGGGTTTCTCGCCGCTTCACGAAGTCCTCCGCAACCATCTGGCCCGTGAGGCCGTTCTCCCGAAGCAGCTTCATGCGGCCCACGAGGTCGGCTATCTGCGGGCCCTGGAAGATCTGCTTGCCCCAATGAGTATTCTTCACCGGCGGCGCCTCTGGGGTGTCGAGGAAGGAGCTCTGCGACTTGACGCCGATGAGGAACCACTTCTGCCGGAAGTCGTCCACCTTCTTCACCACGGCCGTGACGGGCTTCTCGCCGCTCCACGACATGGGGATGTAGACATCCCCCATGCCGTCCACGATGCGGAAGGACACGCATCCCGTCCGCTCGAGCTTCGCGGAGTTCCGGAGCGCGTAGAAGCTCCTGAAGAGGGCCACCGAAGGCTGCACCCCCAAGTAGGCCTTGCACAAGTAGGCGAAGATGGAGAGGATGAGGATGGAGTTGGGGTACAGATGAAGAAGATGGATCTGGTAGAACTCCAGAACCGCCTCCAGGAAGGGCGAGTACGGAGGCACCAATCCGGCGTAGATGGTGTGGAGGAAAATGGGAAAAAACCCCGCCGGAAGATGGCCGAGTTGCGCGGCCCGGATGACGCGGGTGCCGTGTTCGTTGGTCTTCCCGGCGACCAGGTGCCGGATCTTGTCCAGCGCCACCTCGTTGACGCGCTCCCCGATCAGGGCGGGGCCGAGCGCCTCCTCCCCCTGCGCGTCCGCGGGGAGCGTCGCCATTGCCGCCTTGCCCTTCGCTCCGCCCATCGTCGGAAAGTGGAAGAATGGAGGAAGATGTGGGAGGACGAGGACGAAGAAGCAGTTCGCTGGCGAGAGGAGACTAGGAAGATGAGAGCAGAAGGCAGAGCGCAGAAATGAGTAGTAACTGCTGATTGGACCGGCGCGCAGGCTTTATGCCTCATCAGAGCGGTTACCAAGACGTGGTGGGACCCCCCACGACGCACGTTCTGCCGGAGAAACCGAGTCGCCGCAAAACCGCCACAGCTCGACGCGTGTCTCGGGTCGGCCGGACACTTTGGGCCCACGACGCTTCGACTAAGCCTGGCGGGCTTCGCCGTGCCCATCATGGGCCCGGGGGCTACTGTCGGCCCAGTGGAATCCAGGGTGTGCAGGGCCCACTCTCCACGGCCCTCGCACGCATCAGTACCGAAAATGACTAAGGACCAAGCCGAACGCTTGAAGAGACTCTCGAGGGGAAAGGCCCTCTAGAGGGCTTGAAGGGGCAGCGGAGGCCTGGAGAGACAGCGAAGGCCTGAAGAGATTTCCCCCCGCTGCCGCTCCTCTACAAGGCTCTCTCCCCTGGAGAGGGGTCAACGCCAAGTTCTCCACAGGGCCACTTTGGGCCTGAAGAGATACTTCGCTGAGAAGCGACCACTGCAGAACGCACATGGCCTCTGCCGCGGCCGCAGAGTGACGCGCGCGTCTGCGCGCGATGACGACGGCGCCGCAGTTGCCATTCTGGTGGTTAAAGGAGTCAACAAAGCTGTGTCCCCTAGGCCGGACTACGAAGCTTTCCCCTTTGGTGATAAAGCAGATGGCCGGCGCTACGCTCCAACGACGACGTCACCGTGGGCCCCCCCACGGTCTCTGCGGCACCAACTGGCCGTCCTGCGCGGCCGGTGGTCTCCCTGCCACAAGGGCAGGCTTTGCGACCAGGGACCGAGCCCATGGACAGCCCGGCTGCGGTGCACCCCGCTCCCCCGTTTCGTCGCCATGTGGAAGCCCTTCCGCTGCGCGGGACGCACGAACGGGGCCCGGGGCGCCTATAAAAGGGGAGGGAGCACCTCCGTAGCGAAGGATCGAACCCCGGAAGGATCAGCGGAGCCATTAGCACTCCACCATAGCTTAGTCTAGACTAGCAAACTCGAGGAGGAAGAAGACCTCTGTTTCCCTCCTTGAGCTCCGCACTGCCGCATGGGAGCCCTCGGCAAGCTCATTGTACTGTATCCTCCGCAGTGCAATACAGACAAGCAGGAGTAGCGGTTTTACCTCCTCCCGAGGGCCGTGAACCTGGGTACGGGCTGGTGTTCCTCTCTGTCGTGGTGTCCCTCTTCAGGCTCGACGAGCACCGTCGCCGTGCCGGTTGAGGGTTGCAGACCAACGTGTTCAGTCCCCTTCTCGAACTTCTCTTCAGAGCGTTATCACCCTAGTCTCGTGGGAATCACTCCTCGACATTATGGATGAACCTTATGCCTATGGAACAGTCCATCCAAGTGACCACTTGTTGAAACTTAAAGAACTTTGTGAATTGTTTAAGGTTGCAGGTTTATCAAGAGAAAATGCCATGAAGAAATTGTTTCCATTATCTCTTAAGGACAAAGCAAGGGAGTGGTATGAGCTACTAGATGATCCTCATCATTTGGATTGGAAGGAGCTTGAATATCTCTTCTACTCTAAATTTTATCCTCCTTATGAATTGTATTTAGATAGGAATTACATTTTAAATTTTTGTTCTCGTTATGGAGAAAGCATTGCTCAAGCTTGGGGAAGGCTGAAAACATTAATACTCAAATGTCCTAACCATGAGCTTCCTGAGGAAATAATTGTTAATAATTTTTATGCAAGACTTTCAGGTCATTGCAAAGATTATCTAGATGTCTGTTCAGAGGGTTCTTTCACAATTAAGAAGGTTGAAGCTAGATGGGATCTTCTAGAAAGAATTCAAAGCAATACTGAAGATTGGGAGAATGATAAAGGTAAAGAATCAGGTATAAACTATGAATATGATTGCATTAAGTCTTTCGTTGAAACTGCTGCTTTTCAAGAGCTTAGTGCTAAATATGGTCTTGATTATCAAATTATTGTAGATTGTTGTAGAACCTTTGCTTCTCATATTAATGTTCCTAAAGAAAATTGGGGCATGTATCATGAACCGTTCAAAGACACTTGCATGGAAAATGAAATTATTGTTAATGATTGCAATAAACATGCTCAAACTACTGAAAATACTATTTCTTATAAGCATGTTAACTTTTGTGGAGCACTTAGACCTTGTGAAAATAATCAAATCGAAGATGAATATTGTATCCATCATAGGAATGAAAAAACTAGAACATGGGACAGGGCTCTAAGTGATCTTGCTACAAAAGTTTGTGCCCTCTATCCTTTTATTTGTGAACTTTGCTATGAAGTTGGTCATTTAAATTTTCAATGTTCAGGTCATGATAATAGTATTTCAAATTTAATGAGTACTGCAAGTTTGTACTGTGATAACATGATCACTCCTAATCAGCATGATGAACTTACATTATTTTTGGGGTGTGAAGAGTTATCAAGAAAAACTTCTTTGTTAGATATGAGTGTGTCGAGGTGTGATTCCCACGGAACAGGGATAACCACTCTCGGGGGAGAAGTTCGTGAAGGGGACTGAACACGTTGGTCAACAACCCTCAACCGGCACAGCGACGGCGCTCGTCGTGCCTGCAGAGGGATAGCACGACAGAGATGGACTCAGGCCCGTACCCAGGTTCACGGCCCTCAGGGTGAGGTAAAACCGCTACTCCTGCTTGTCTGTATTGCACTGCGGAGGGAACAGTACAATGAGCTTGCCGAGGGCTCTCGTGCAGCAGTGCGGAGCTCGGAGAGGGAAGGCTAAGGTCTTCTTCCTCCTCGAGTTCGCTAGGCTTGGCTAAGCTATGGTAGGTTGCCAAAGATCGATCGGTCCGGGAGCCGATCCTTTGCTACGGAGGTGCTCCCTCCCCTTATATAGGCGCCCCGGGCTTCATACCTACGTCCCGCGCAGTGGAAGGGTTCCCACATGGCGACGAAGCGGAGGGGCGGGGTGCACCGTAGCGGGGTTGTCCATGGACTTGGTCCATGGTCGTAAAGCCTGCCTTCGTGGCAGAAAAGCCACCGTCCTCACAGGGCGGCCAGCTGGCACCGCAGAGATCGTGGGGGTGCCCACGGTGACGTCGTCGTTGGAGCGTAGAGCCGGCCATCTGCTTTATCACCAAAGAGGAAAGCTTCGTAGGCGGCGCAGGGGACACAGCTTTGTTGACTCCTTTTATCACCGGAACGGCAACCGCGGCGCCGTCGTCATCGCGCGCAGACGCGCGCGTCACACTGCGGCTGCTGTAGAGGCCATGTGCGCTCTGCAGCGGATGCTTCGTAGCGAAGTATCTCCACAGGGCCCCGGAGGCCTTGTGGAGGGAATTGCGTTGACCCCTCTCCAGGGGGGAGAGGGCCTTGTAGAGGGGCCGCCTCGGGAGGAATCCCTTCAGGCCTTCGCTACCCCCTCAAGTCCCCTCGAGAGGGCTTTCCTCTCGGGGGTCTCTCCAAGCGTTCTGCTTGGTCCTTAGTCGTTTCGCCGACACTGCCGCGTGCGAGGACTGTGGAGAGTGGGCTCTGCACACCCTGGAATCCACTGGGCCGACAGTAGCCCCCGGGCGCATGATGGGCACGGCGAAGCCCGCTAGGCGTAGTCGAAGCGTCGTGGGCCCAAAGTGTCCGGCCGGCCCGAGACACGCGTCGATCTGTGCTGAGTTTGCGGCGACTCGGTTTCTCCGGATGAACGTGCGTCGTGGGGGGTCCCACCACGTCCGTCTTGGTAACTGCTTGGATGGGGCATAAAGCCTGCGCGCCGGTCCGAGCAGCAGTTACTACTCATTTCCGCGCTCTGCCTTCTGCTCTTGCTCTTCCAACTTTCCTTCTCCGGCGAACTCGTTCCTCCTCCTTGTCCTTCCACGCCCTTCTCCTTCTCCGGCGATGGGAGGATCCAAAGGCAAGGTGACGATGCCCACGCTCCCCTTGGACGCGCAGGGGGATGAGTCGCTCGGCCCCGCCCTGGTCGGGGTGCGCGTCAATGCGGCGGCGCTGGACAAGATCCGGCATCTGGTGGCCGGGAAGACGAATGAGCACGGTACCAGCGCCATCCAGGCCGCGAGGCACGGCCGCTTTCCGGCGGAGTTTTTCCCCATCTTCCTCCACACTCTTTTCGCCGGTCTGGTGCCTCCGTACTCGCCCTTCTTGGAGGCAGTCCTGGAGTTCTACCAGATCCACCTCCTGCATCTACACCCCAATGCCATCCTTGTCCTCTCCATCTTCGCCTACTTGTGCGAGGCCTATCTGGGGGTGAAGCCCTCGGTGGCCCTTTTCCGGAGCTTCTACGCGCTCCGGAACACCGCGAAGACTGAGCGGACGGGGTGCGTGTCCTTCCGCATCGCGGACGGCATGGGGGACGTCTACATCCCCATGTCGTGGAGCGACGAGAAACCTGTCACGGCGGTGTCGAAGAAGGTGGACGACTTCAGGCAGAAGTGGTTCCTCATCGGCGTCCAGTCGCAGAGCTCCTTCCTCGACGTCCCGGAGGCGCCGCCTGTGAAGAACACTCACTGGGGCAAGCAGGTCTTCGAGGGCCCGCAGATAGCCGCCCTCGTGGGCCGCATGAGGATGCTCAGGATGAGGTGCCGCCTGAGGGGGGCAACGCCGGCGCGCAGAACGCGGGCGCAGAGGCGGAAGACTCGCCGCCAAACCCCCAGGCCCGCGCGGAGGCTCCCCGCTCTAAGCTTGACGCGGGCGCAGGGCCTTCCGCTCCGAGCGGGGCTTCCCAGGCTCTTGTCCTTGGCAGCTGGGATTGGAGCAGGGGGCGTCGCGATGTCGCCTTCCGCCTGGTGCGGGATTCCCTGGAGGGGCTGGAGGCCCACCTTGCCCTGGAGGACCGGGAGCTTGCCCGGCAGCGAGACGAGCTCGCGGGGGCTTGGGCCGCTTTCCACGCGGCTGTGGAGGCTCGCCGGCAAAGCGACCTGGCCCTACAGGCGGAGCGCGGGGAGGCGGTGCGCTTCGCCGAGGAGGTCCGCGAGGGCGCCACGCGCGAAGCCGAAGAGCTCCTGCAGCCCCTGAAGGCCGAGCGCCGGGCAGCAGCAGAAGACTTGGCCGCGGCCAGGTTAGAGCGGGAGGCCGTGGAGCACTCCCTGGCGGCCAAGCACCGCGAGCTTGTCGAGCTCGAGGCAAAAATCCTTGCTGATTCCGAGACCGTGCGGTCCACCCTGGAAGGGGTCCGCACGAGCTTGGAGGCCAGAGGGCGAAGTCTGGGCGAGCGCGAGGAGGACGTGTGCCACCGCGATGAGCAGCTGGCGCTGAGGGAGCAGGAGCTGTCGGGGCAGCGCGCTGCCCTCGAGGCCCGCGAGGATAGCCTGGCTGCGGCGCTCAGTAAGCACGAACGCGAAGTAACCACCCACAAGGCGAACGTGGAGCGCGCCAACGCGAAACTTGCCGAGCTGAAGGAGGAGATGGCGAAGAAACTCCAGGAGCGGGAGAGGGAGTTCCGCGCCGCCGTCTCTCAAGACTATAAAGACAGGTTCACCAAGCAGGAGAACCGCTTCAAAGAGAGGCGCGGCGAAGACTCCGCCCGCATCCGCAAGCTGGAGAAGGAGAACGCCACCCTGAACGCCCGAATCGGGCGTGAAGTGGACCGCCGCCGCGCTGCCGAAAAGGCGCGCGAGCACGCGGCGCAGGACCTCACCTCCCTCATGGCGGACATGGAGGAGATGAACCAGCAGGTGGGTCCTGCCGTGGAGAAGGCGGTGGACGCGGTCGAGAGCGCCAAGGCAGCGCAGGTGCTGTCGCAGCAGCGGGAGCGCATGTTCCAGTCCTAGGTGGGCCGGGGCCGCAAGCTCGCCGCGAAGCTGGGAGCAGACGCGCCGTCCGTCCCCGCCCACGGCCACTCCGACGCCGCCACCTACCTCATGTACTTCGAGCAGCTATTCACAGCGCTCGAGGGACCTGCCGCAGAGCTCCGCGATGTCGTCGAGGAGGAGTGCCGCCAGCTCCTGGCGGTTGCGGTCGACCGCATCTTCACCAACCTCGAGAACCTCCAGCCTGGCTTCGACTTCACCACGGTGACCGAGCCTCTCGAGGGGGAGAAGGGGTGGAAAATCTCCAACTCCATCCGCGACCAGGTCGACGACTTCTGCAGCCGCTTCAAGGGGGCCGCGGCGGAGGATGAGGAGGACGACGATGAGGAGGGCGAGTCTGGAGAAGAAGGGTCCGGCCAGGACGACGGCGAGGACTCCGCTTGACTTCTTCCTGTACTGCGCTTGTAGCGCCATAGGGATATTTGCTTTAAAGACTTTTGCTTTGCATTCTGTAATATACTTCCTATTTTTAAGCATGTGCTGCTAAGTCTGTGTGTGTGCCCCTCGAGGGGCCTTTGCTTCAATTCCATGTCTTTTTCGCTCTGCGTCGCTAGGACCCTTCTCCTCGCGCTATGACTCCGCCGCTGCGGTATGCTCGAGCAATGACTCGGCAAGGCCGGGGGGAGTTTAAGGCTTAGAGAGGTAAGAGCCCTCGAGTCGCGATGCTCAGGGCTCCCGCTTGACGCGCAAGCAGCCCATGGAGAGTGTGGGAAAGAAACGCTCAAGGGACGCAGAGTGCTCGTGAGAGAGATGCGAAGATTCTCTTGGAGTGAGCAGGGAACTTAGCTTCGAGAGGCTTTTCGCCCTGCGTAGGACTCCTCTGGCGATGTCTTTCCCTTCAGGGGCCGAGTTTTTCCTCCACAGGCCTGGAGAGACTCTCGTTCCCTGTGGATGTTAGAGAGGCGAATCCAAACGCTAGAGCATAGTAGTAAGGACTCATGCGCGCTTATAGGTTTCCTCATGGGTGCCTCGCGAGGAGAGAGAGTACCAAGGTCCTTTGGAAAGGTGGCGTGTATCCGGTTCATGCCCTTTAGCCAGAGCTCAGGGTCCCTTGGATTTTGCAGTGCTGCTGGGGTGCTCTTGAGGCACAGGCACCGTACTCAGCCCCCGCTCGTGAGGTGCGCATGGGAAGAATATAAGCGCACATGTGAAAGTAAATGACGAAAGTAAAACTTGCCATCGAAATATTACACAGCGGCGCCTCAGCGCAAAGTTCACTTAGGAACGAAACGGCGCCTTAGCGCATAGTTCACTTGGGAACGAAGTCGGTTCATTACACTTGGGTTTGCCAAGCTAACGTTCCTTCCATGTCGAGGCATGGGGACCACCCATTAGTGGCAGAGGTTCACTGCGGCCTGCGGTGGCTCATTAGCAGGAGAGCTCGGAGGGCTGACCCTCAGGAGAAGCTTGGAGAAGCTTGGAGGTGAAGCCGTGAGCTTCCCTCTAGAGACAAAAAATGCCTGGCGTGACTATGATCACGGGTAGAACTTGCGCAGATGTGCGATGTTCCACGGGTTCTTGACGGGGATGCCGTCTTCGGTCTTGAGGCATACTGCGTCAGGCCTGGCGATGTGGGAGACCTTGTAGGGGCCTTCCCACATCGGCGAGAGCTTGTGGAGGCCTTCCCTGGAGAGGATTCGCCTGAGGACGAGGTCGCTCGCCTCAAGAGTGCGCGAGCGCACATGGCGGGTGTGGTAGCGTCGCAGGTCTTGCTGGTACTTTGCCGCTCTGAGGGCGGCATGGCGGCGCAATCTCTCGAGAAACAGCAGGTCGTCGTTGTGGAGGTCCTCTTGGGTGTCCTCGTTGAAGGCAAGGACCCGTGGGGATCCATGCTTGATTTCTGCGGGGAGGACGGCTTCAGCTCCGTAGACAAGGGCGAACGGTGTTTCGCCCGTAGGCCTTGAGGAGGTTGTGCGCATGGACCAGAGCACATATGGGAGCTCGTCGATCCAGCCCTTTCCGTGGCCCTTAAGGACGTTGAAGCTTCTGGTCTTGAGGCCCTTGAGGACTTCTGCGTTCGCTCGCTCGGCTTGGCCGTTGCTGCGTGGATGAGCCACCGAGGCGAAGCAGATCTTGACGCCGAGCTTTTCGCAGTAGGCTCGGAAGATGCCGCTGGTAAATTGCGAGCCATTGTCGGTGATGATGCGGTTAGGCACTCCGAAGCGGCAGACCAGGCTCCTGATGAATTTCACCGCGGCTCCGGCTGGTATGGTGCGCACCGGTTCAACCTCGGCCCACTTGGTGAACTTGTCGACAGCCACGAAGAGGAAACGATAGCCCCCCTGCGACTTCGGGAAGGGACCCAAAATGTCCAGCCCCCAGACCGCGAACGGCCAGGAGAGCGGGATGGTCTGGTGCCCCAGCGCCGGCTGATGAATTTGCTTGGCGTGGTATTGGCAAGCGTCGCAGGCTTGCACGATGGCGACCGCATCTTGAACCACTTGTGGCCAGTAGAAGCCGCTCCTGAAGACCTTGCCCGCGAGGGTGCGCGCACATGAGTGGTGGCCGCACTGCCCGCTATGGATGTCCTTGATCAGCGTTCGGCCTTCCTCGGGAGGGACGCATTTGAGCGCGATGCCATTCGGGCGCTTGCGGTAGAGGTTTCCCTCGAGGATGCAGTAGGATTTCGCCTGTCGAGCGATTCGCTCTGCTTCCGCATCTTCTTCAGGGAGGATCCCCTTCGCCAAGTAGTCCTTGAGCTCGTCAATCCAGCCTGTGTCTTGGTGGGCTGCCGTCAGCAACAGACGCTCCCCTGTGTGGGGACCACAATCGGGTGCCCCAGACTCAGGAGGTGGTGGGAGTGCTTCATCCATGCTTGCGGCTGTGGCCTCTCGAGGCTGCTTGATGGATGCCTTGGCGAGCCTTTCTTCAAAGACGCCGGCCTGCTGGGGTTGCCTTCGCGAGGCTCGCTTGGCGATGTCGTCGGCCTCCTGGTTTTCTTTCCTCAGGATATGCATAAGCTCCATACCCTTGAAGTGCTTCTCGAGCTTGCGGACCTCTTCAAGGTATGCGGCCATGTGGTCGTCTTTAGGCGTGTAGCTCTTGTTAGAGAAGTTGACGAGCAACTGGGAGTCGCCCTTGACGAGTAGGTGCTTGACGCCTAGAGCGATGGCGGCCCTTAAGCCGGCGAGGAGGCCCTCGTACTCAGCGATGTTGTTGGAGATCTTGTCAATCGTGAAGCACAACTGGACAGCGTAGTAGAGCTTGTCGCCTTTGGGCGAGGTCAAGATGACGCCTGCCCCGCCATTGCGGCAGGCAAAGGCTCCGTCGAAGTGCATGGTCCAGTGGCTGGGCATTGTGTCTCCAGAGGGCTCGGCCTCTTCCCCCCGAGGCTCTTCCGGGCTTGGGTCAGTCCATTCGGCGACGAAGTCAGCCAGCGCTCTCCCCTTGATGACTCTTGTGGTGTCGAAGCGCAAGTTGAATGGCTGCAGCTCTATGTTCCATCCCGCGACACGATCTGTGGCATTAGGGTTGCGTAGGATCTGCTCCAGGGGGAAGGAAGTGACCACCGTGATGGGGTGGCCCTGGAAGTAGTGTCGCAGCTTCCTGGAGGCGATGAGGAGCGCGACGAGGAGCTTCTGCTGCATTGGGTACCATTCCCGAGTGTCCCGCAGCACCGTGCTGACGAAGTAGACGGGGTGCTCGACAAGGGTTGTCAGTGGGGTTGCAGCGTCAGCCCTCTGTGGAGGCTCTTCAGGGCCCTTGCCAAGATCTGCCTGTAGAGGGGTCTCGGCAAGGGTGTTGGGAGCAGACTCGACTTGAGGCTGTGGGCCTGGCAGTGGGTCTGTGGAGGCTGCTCCTTCGGCGAGATCTTTGTCGGGCGGCTTTGGACTTGGAGTGGCAGTGCTCTTCTTAGGGAGGACTGGCTCTTCTCTTTCAGCCACCAGGACGACGCTTGCGGTCTGAGGAGTGGCTGAAAGGTACAGCTTCAGGTGTTCGCCTGTCCTGGGGGCCACCATGACTGGTGGGCTGGCCAAATACTTCTTTAAGTCCTCAAATGCCTTGTGCGCCTCAGGGCTCCACTTGAATGTGCCGGATCTCTTCATGATCTTGAAAAATGGCAGGGCTCTCTCGCCGAACTAGGAGATGAAGCGGCCGAGGCTGGCCATGCAGCCCGCCAAGCGCTGCATGTCCTTGAGCCGGCGAGGAGGCTGCATCCCTTCTATGGCCTTGATCTTGTCTGGGTTTGCTTCTATGCCGCGGTGGGACACCAGGAATCCGAGGAGTTTGCCTGAAGGGACCTCGAAGACGCATTTGGTGGGGTTCACCTTGATGTTCACCTTGCGCAGGCTGGCGAAGGTTTCCTCGAGATCCTTCAGGAGGGTGTCTCCCTCTCGAGACTTGACCACGATGTCATCAACGTAGGCCTCTGCGTTTCTGCCCATCTGTGTCCCCCAAGGCTATCCTCATGAGCCTCTGGAAAGTGGCGCCGGCATTCTTCAGGCCGAAGGGCATGCAGGTGTAGCAATACACACCACAGGGGGTGAGGAATGCTGTCTTCTCCTCGTCCTCTTTAGCCATTTTGATCTGGTGGTAACCAGAGAAGGCGTCCAGAAAACAGAGGAGGTCGCAGCCAGCGGTGGAGTCCACGATCTGGTCTATCCTCGGCATGGGGTATGGGTCCTTGGGGCAGGCCTTGTTGACGTCGGTGTAGTCGATGCAGAGTCGGCCTCCTCCAGCGGGTTTAGGGACAACCACGCCGTTGGAGAGCCAAGTGGGGTGCGCGACATCGCGGACGACATTTGCCGCTTTTAGCTTCTCTACTTCCTTGACGATGAATGCTTGCTTCTCGGGGGCTTGCTTCCGTGCTTTTTGCTTGATAGGGCGTGCGTCTGGACACACGGCTAAGTGGTGCTCGATCACCTCCCTTGGTACACCGGACATATCTGACGGAGTCCATGCGAACATGTCAGAGTTTGCCCGAAGGAAGGCGACGAGCGCGCTTTCCTATTTGGGAGGCAAGGCAGCGCCTATGGTGACGCTAGCCCCAGAGCCTTCAGCCCCCGAGCCACTGGTGCTCAACGACACCTTCTTCGTGGCAGCTTGCTCCTGGGAGAACACTTGCTTCTTCTTCTTGGGCCTCTCGAGAGGCTCCATGTCCTTGTCAGCCGGGAATGCCATGGCGGCTGCCTTGTAGGCGCTCTCGACAGCGCGCGTGGCGTCCAGGATGTGACCACGGATGGTGATAGTGCCAGCGCTGCCGGGGATCTTGACCATGTTGTAAGCGTGGTGCGTGACGGCCATGAACTTCGCGAGGGCGGGGTAGCCGAGGATGGCGTTGTACGGCAGGCCGATGTGGGCGATGTCGAAGTCGATCAACTCTGTGCGGTAGTTCTTCTGCGTGCCGAAGGTGACGGCTAGTCGGATTTGTCCCAGGGGTTCGATTGAACCACTGGTGGCCCCTGTGAACGGCCTGGAGGGCATAAGCCACTCGTAGGGCACTTGAAGCGTCTCGAAGGTCTCGACAGAGATGACGTTCAGGCCAGCTCCCCCATCAATGAGCGTCTTGGAGACGGTGATGTTGTTGATGGTGGGGGAGCAGACCAGGGGGAGGGTCCCAACAGTCTTGGTCGACTTGGGGTGGTCCTTGGCGTCGAAGGCGGTGGTGTACTGGGACCACTTGAGGGGCCTGGAGGTCTCGGTGCTCGGGAGCGCGGCATTGAGCTCGCGGGCGAACTGCTTGAACTGGTTGTTCGACTTGGGCGCCTGGGCCCCGCCGAGGATGCAGGCCATAGCCCCCCTTGGGGCCTAATAGCCTCCGTCTTCCTCGTCAGGGAGGTTGTTGTTCTTCTCGGCGGCGTTGGCTTGAGTGCCTGGTGGCCTCTGGTAGCCGCCGTTGCGTCCGCCCCTGCCGTCTCTGCGGTAGCCGCGGCCTCTGCCGCGGTTCCCGCTGCCTTCTTCGCGCTCGCCCTCCCTGCTCAGCCTCTTGAGGTCGAAGCAGTTGTCTGTGGCGTGGCCGCGCCTGTTGTGGTAGACGCAGAACGGGCGGTTGTCCACCTCTCTGTCGGCAGGCTCGGGGGAGCTTCTGCGGGCGCTTTTGGCGGCCGGCTCTGCTGCTAGGACTGCAGTGGTCTTGCGCTTGGTCTCTTCGCGCTTCTTGTGGCTCTTAGAGCCTTCAGCCTGGTCGTCCGTCCGCTGGCTCATCTTGACAAAGAGGAGTCCCTCTTCAGCCTTGGCGCACTTGTCAGCGAGGTCGAACAGCTTCACCACAGAGGTGAGCTTGTCGTGGATGCCCAGCTTCTCGAGCATCCTGCGGTTTGTGACGCCTTCTCTGAAGGCGGCAATGACCTGCGTGTCGGGGATGTTCGGAATCTTGTTGCGCACTTGGCTGGAGCACTGGATGTACTTGCGGAGGGTCTCATCCTTCCTCTGCACCACAGCGCGCAGGTCGTTGTGGGTGAGCGCGCGCTCGTACGTGCCCTTGAAGTTGGCGACGAATTGCCTGCGGAACTCCTCCCAGGAGTCGATGGAGTCTTCAGGCAGGTTGAGGAGCCAGGACAGCGCGGAGTCCCTAAGCACATGGGAGAACCAGTTGGCCATGACCTTGTCGTCTCCTCCTGCAGCCTGGATGGAGGTGGTGTAGAGCTGCAGGAACTCAAGAGGGTTGCTTGACCCATCGAAGCCCTTGGGGAGGGCTGGCCTGAACTTCTGCGGCCAGACCACGCGACCCAGAGCGCGGGTGAAGGCCATGCAGCCAGAGGCGTACGTGGCGGTTCCTCGTTGGAGAGCCCTGCGGTTCTGCTGCCCCGCTTGGCCGAGCTCCTCGACGAGGCGGTTCTGGAGGTCTCTGCGGCGCTCCATGCCCACACGCGCGTCAGGCGCGGTGCGCTGCACGATTTGGCAGTCGCGCGGCGAGGATGCGTGAGAGGGAGCCCTCTGCGCTGCAGCTGGAGGTGGCCCCGGCGGCGGCGGAGGCGCACCTGGTGCAGCCGTTCCCGCGTGGCCGGAGTGGTGGACCATGGAGCGCGACGGAGCGGGGCGCGTCGTCGCGACGTCGACGAGGTGGTGGAGGCGGTCGAGCCAATGGTCGTGGGCCTCAGCGCTAGGCCGGTAACGGAGAAGCTCCTGGGCCATGAGCAGCGCGGTGTGCGGTGTGGGCTCTGGGCGTCCCTGCGAAGATGCGCTCTGGCGCCGAGACGGACGTGAGGACTCAGCGTCCTCGTGGTGCTCGGAGAAGTCCTCGTCGCCGCGGCGGTCGCCGCCGTGGTGCTCCTCGCTCTCGGGCTCCTCCACGCGCGGGCCGGTGTTGGCGCGCTCGGTAGCGCGGGGGCGGCCGCGGCGGCCACGGGTGGGAGCGGTGCCGGGCTCGGTATGAGCCCTCTCAGCAGCGCGCCTGTTGGCGCGCGTCGTGTGGGTGTCCGTCATGGCGCGGAGGCCGGCTGGAGGTTGAAGACGCGCCTCAGTCCCCTACCTGGCGCGCCAAATGTCGAGGTGTGATTCCCACGGAACAGGGATAACCACTCTCGGGGGAGAAGTTCGTGAAGGGGACTGAACACGTTGGTCAACAACCCTCAACCGGCACAGCGACGGTGCTCGTCGTGCCTGCAGAGGGATAGCACGACAGAGATGGACTCAGGCCCGTACCCAGGTTTACGGCCCTCAGGGTGAGGTACAACCGCTACTCCTGCTTGTCTGTATTGCACTGCGGAGGGAACAGTACAATGAGCTTGCCGAGGGCTCTCGTGCGGCAGTGCGGAGCTCGGAGAGGGAAGGCTAAGGTCTTCTTCCTCCTCGAGTTCGCTAGGCTTGGCTAAGCTATGGTAGGTTGCCAAAGATCGATCGGTCCGGGAGCCGATCCTTTGCTACGGAGGTGCTCCCTCCCCTTATATAGGCGCCCCGGGCGTCATCCTTGCGTCCCGCGCAGTGGAAGGGTTCCCACATGGCGACGAAGCGGAGGGGCGGGGTCCATGGTCGTAAAGCCTGCCTTCGTGGCAGAAAAGCCACCGTCCTCGCAGGGCGGCCAGCTGGCACCGCAGAGATCGTGGGGGTGCCCACGGTGACGTCGTCGTTGGAGCGTAGCGCCGGCCATCTGCTTTATCACCAAAGAGGAAAGCTTCGTAGGCGGCGCAGGGGACACAGCTTTGTTGACTCCTTTTATCACCGGAACGGCAACTGCGGCGCCGTCGTCATCGCGCGCAGACGCGCGCGTCACACTGCGGCTGCTGCAGAGGCCATGTGCGCTCTACAGCGGATGCTTCGTAGCAAAGTATCTCCACAGGGCCCCGGAGGCCTTGTGGAGGGAATTGCGTTGACCCCTCTCCAGGGGGGAGAGGGCCTTGTAGAGGGGCCGCCTCGGGAGGAACCCCTTCAGGCCTTCGCTACCCCCTCATGTCCCCTCGAGAGGGCTTTCCTCTCGGGGGTCTCTCCAAGCGTTCTGCTTGGTCCTTAGTCGTTTCGTCGACACTGCCGCGTGCGAGGGCTGTGGAGAGTGGGCTCTGCACACCCTGGAATCCACTGGGCCGACAGAGTGCTCTTGATATGAATAGCGTGTTGCGTGGATGTCATCTCTATTGTGTTAATAATTGCCATGCCAACACCTACATACAAAATATTATAAAGGATGGGACTTTACCAAAATATGTCAGGACTAATATGTGTTTTGTTCTAATTAATGAAAGAGAGGAATCCTCCCAAGTTTCTTCCATTGTCTCTAATAATAAACCAGGTTATGTGGAGGAGCTTCCTTTCGACCCTCTCCCTCATAAAGAGGGAAGAAAGAAGGGAAAGAAGAAGAAGAGGAGTAAAAGGAGAGAGGAAACAATATCTTCCCCTAATCATGTTGCTCCTATTATACCTGTTGCTGATGAGTCTGAACTCGATGATGAACCTATGCCTGTTACTTATAGTAGTGATCATGATTGGGAAAAGCACACTACTTTTGATACTGAAGATCTTTGGGATACTAATTCTGAAAATGATGATGTTAATAATTGCTATATTATTAGTACTATCCATGTTTCTTCCAATGATGATATAGAAAGCTCTGAGCATGGGGATGAGGTGTTTGAAAATCCTTTTGCTACTAATGATTATATATTTGCGACCTCTCCTTCTAGTAAAAATGATGATATGTTTACAAATGAACACACTTTGGAAGATAACTATTCTATTGCTTATAATGATACTATGCCTCCAGTCTTTGATAATTATTATAAAGAATACTATGAAATAGGTTATAATTACAATCATCCTCATGAATCTTTTCATAGTTATAGAGGGATTACTCAAACCCATCCCTTTAATATACAACTTGTATATCATGTTCGAGTTCTTTATGATGATCCTGCTCCTATTGTTATTAATGAGAAGAAATTTTCTTACGAGGGAAATAATGATACTTTTATGCATATGGAGCATGATAAGAAAGTTTCATGTGATGGTTATATTAGGGATTTTATCAGTGATTCTACTGAAAGTTATTATGAGAGAGGAAAATACGGTTGTAAAAGTTTTCAAGCCCATGACTTCATAATTTTGATCACAATGGGTCAAGTTTATTAAGTGCAATAAAAGTAATGTGTGCATCAATTTCGTGAGAGCTTTTTAACCAACTTTACCCATAACAATCCCAATAACATAAGCATCTTAATTTGGAAGCATAGATAAAACAATATAACATGGAAAACATACTTGGAATAGCATATTAGCTAATAGGTAGATATGGTGGACTCACTGGAAAAACTTTGGTTGAGGGTGTTGGAAAACAAGCTTTTTTACTTGTTGGAATTTTTGGGCTAGCAAGAGGGAGAAAGTTGACCGTCCAAATGCATGCATAAGTGTCCATAGAGCTAAACATTCCATATTAAACAAAGTAAAGAATCATTCAGCATATAAAACATGAATAAGAAATAACTCTTGATAAGACATTTGCATATTAATATTCATTAAAAAGCACATGAATCATGCAACTATATGTATCTTTTTAAATCAACTCAAACATCCTCTTCCCAATATTTTTATAGCATCCAACTTAATTCAACCCAAACTTCCAGTAGCTCTCTCATATTATCAATGAAAGTGGTGGTCTCAAACAAAAAACCAAATTGAAATAAAAAGAACAAAAAGAACGCTCCAAGTTTATGCCATAAAGTGCAATGATCGCAAAACAGAAGTTAGAAGTGTGCAAACTGAGAGTGTGTTGGTCCAGTGGGGTTGTGTTCACATCCCCAAGCTTATGGTCATCACCATCCTTGGATAACTCTTGGTGCATCTCCTCTAATCCTTGTGAAAAACTTCAAAACACCGTTTCTCCCATTTCTTTTCTGTGAGGTGACATTAGTAGGCACAAAACAATAGAATTGCTTGCTGTATGAAATCCTTAGACAAACATAAGAAACATGTCCAGAAATTGTATAATGTTGTATTCCTTCTAATAAACTCAATTGGATAAAAAAGATTCAAGTTGAAAGCTTAAAGAATGCATAAAACAAAATGAGACAGAATCTGTCCAGAAAAACAGCAGCAGCAAAACGCATTTTTTACCCCACTTAAATATGTCTAAAAAATATGAAAAAATTCATGCTTACAGAGGGAAAAAAGTTGCAAAAACATTTCAAATTTCAGCTCATTTGGAGTTACAGAATAGAAATGAAAAATCATACCGTGCACAGATTCGTGCTATAATAAAATCCCCGAATAGAAAAAGCAATTTTTCAAAGCCCAAATGGGTAAAACTTGGCAATTTATTTAAAATTCCAGAACCTAAACTAAAAACAAAGTCTCTTGGTACATCAAGAGGACTCAAAGAAAATATCAAATAAAAACATCCGGGTTGCCTCCCGTAAAGTGCTTTCTTTAAAGCCATTTAGCTAGGCTTACTTACTTGATATTCATTGTGGACGAAGCTCATGAGGGAGCTTGAACTTTGGTGTGTCCCTCTTCCTTGGGAAGTGTTCATTCATAATACCAGGGTCCCATGGTGTCCTCAATCCAATCAAAATAATACTCAAGTTGAGACCTAGTGGAGAGAAAAATAGAACACAAAAGTAATAACAACAAAGTCTAACTTTCTTTCTATGCATTGGCATTTTGTATGTAAATGAATTACAATAGATACAAGTTTTCCAATGAATATTCATAGTAGGTACTTGCAGCTGATAATTATTAGTAACATAAAGAGGGTTCTTATCACCTCCTCTTTCATAACAGTTGCAAGTAGTAGAAACAAATTCAACCATATAACCATAAGAATCATTCAACTTAAATAATTTAGGCATATAAAAAGGATCATAAAATTTATTTTGGAATTCATTAGCATGCTTCCCTCTTTCAAAATAGTTATTAAGATCAATATCAAGTTTAATATCATGGTTGCAACAAAGATTTGGAACTAAAGATAATTGCAAACCACATAAGTATTTCTCAACATAAGCAAACTTATCCTCCATGGTGTAATTAGGAGAATTCAAGAACAAAGTAGGACTCTCATGAGTAAGAGTACTATCACAAACAACAAGTATATCATTTTTATCCTCACATAAATAAGTAACAACTTCTAAACATGGAGTATTATGAATAAGCATAGGACCATCATCTAAAGCATTATCATATAGCATATTTAAGTAACACTCCTCATTATCATGCATAAGTTCACTAATAGCATCATTAAAAACTAAAGGAGCATTATTAGTTTCATCATAATAGCATGGGTTATCATATAGGACCATAGAATTTTCAGTTTCACAATCATCATAACATGGGTTCTCATAAATAACAAAAGATTTTTGAGTTTGAGTGTTACTATCATTTGTTGAAGGTGAAGTTGGGAGATCCAACCCTTCCCCAAGCTTAGGTTCGAACATATCCATTTCAATCTCCTCTTCACATTCTTCCTCTGCCAAACTTATGTTTTCATCATCCTCTTCCTGCAAAATATTAGTACTTTCCATGGCAGCAAGCATTCTTTCTTTAACATAAACATTATCACTAAACTCCTTTTTGCCAAATTGGAGAAGAATAGAAATGTGTACTTTTAACACACGAGCTTCATGACGAGTTGCAAAACAATTATCAATAAGAAAGTCTATTTCATGGGCTGCAACATAATCAATATATTTCTCAACTTGTTCAATATCATGGCATGCAAATTTACACTCTTGATAAGAAGCAATAATAGGATCACTATTATACTTACATTGATAGAGGGAGTGTTTATAGTCTTTTTTAAAGCAGCAAGTTATATCATGCAATTCACAAAACCCAATAGCCATATCATTGAGATATTGAAGTAATTCAAGCATTCCATTTCCTTCTTTGGTTGATTGATATTCATAGTAAGCTCCCATAGTTTTAACATACCCTTTCTCCATAGTTTAGCATGCATATTAAAAACAACAGTAACTTTTATGGGTTTTATATTTTTGTTGGTGATATACCAACCAGGGGTTTCTCTAACATGGATCAATCCGTCTAGTCCAGGATGGCCGAAGGGTGGTTAAGGCTGATGCCTGCCGGGCGGCCCAGATAGCTGACGTACGAGTAAGTAGGCGGACGGTCCAAGGAAGGCAGAAGGCCGAAGCCCATCAAGCCACCAAGCCCAATACAGAAGGCGGCAACCAAGCCGGCTAGGTCTAGGATTCTGTTTACTTGCCGGACAAGTACTTACCTTGTATCCCGGGGTCTGGCCGCCTATATAAGCCGGCCACCGGGAAGCCTTTAGGGCACGCTCAATACAATCTCATACACCATTGTAACCTGTTCACGGCTATTGCCTTATAGTGAATTATAGCAGCACGTAGGGTCTCGCCACCGTTGCCAAGGAGGGATCGGACACCGCAAGCACTCGGCAACGTCACAGACGCCTTCACTGAGGTCTCGCCAAGTGGCCTCCCATTGCAGCCCGAGAGACTTGCCAAAGGATACGCCATGCAACTAGGGTGCATCCTCCGGGAAACCGTGTCGATCAACACGAAGGACCTCAGAAGCACGCAGAATAAGGCTCTGGTCAAGGCCCTCATCAAGAAGCTTCACCAACGATACACGTTCCCGCAGCCGTTCAACAAAAAGGTGGACACTTTAGCCATCACGAAGATGAGCACCGCCTTGAGCAGCTGGAAATGCAGGGTGAGGAGGAAGATTGAAAAGGGTGAAACCTGGGAAGTGATAAAAACCAAAGACCCGATGCTCGACAAAGAAGACTTCGACGCATTCAAGTTGTCCTTGTCTACTGAGGAGTCTATAAAATGGACCGAGTGGGGGAAGAAAATGCGGGACCTGAACCTAGGTAACCATCGTTTGGGAAGCGGTGGCTACCGAGGAAAACAGCCCATTTGGGACAAGGAGGATGCCGAGCTTGAAAAACTAGGGAAAGAGAACCCGTGGCACAAAATCACGGACGAGCAGGTCCGGAACTTTGTCCGGTCCCGCTACTATCTGGTCAAAGAGACGGGGGAATTCGTTACGGACGATGACGATGTGAAGAGATTTGAGAAAGTGCTGGTAAGGAATTTAATTTACCGCGTAGCCATATTTTTCTACATGCATGGGTTCACCATAATTTGCATTGTCTATAGTAGGACGAGTTGAAGGCTGACGCTGAGGCCGGCCCGTCGTCCCAGGATTCGACGGAGCCCTGGGACAGTACTTTCAACAGGGCGATGAACGTTTACAAGGCTAGGGACAAGACCGCGGCGCCGACGTCAGCTGGCCGTGTGTCCGGCTTTGGTACGAGCATGAAGTTCCTCCAGTACTATAGCACAGATGGCGGCCAGACGAGAAGGCAGAGGAGGAAGCCGACTAGGGATAGCGCCGAGGTTCTGGAGCTAAGGAAGAAGGTGGAGACACTGGAGCACGAGAACGTGGACTCCAGCACGTTGAACAAGTTGGTGAAGGAGAGGTTCGAGGAGCTCTTCCCCCCTGGGTTTATGGAGGGGTTAGCTGCTTGGAATGCGCAGGTCGACAGGGGCCGATACACGTGCCCAGCTACGCCAGCAGCACCTCCAGCCATATAGCGACCCCTCCAGACCAGATGGTGACCCCGCCGACCAACACCGCTGCCGAGCCGCTGCTCCATACTGTGCCACAGGCGCCCCCTACCGAGGCACAGGAGCCCCCCATGCAACCTCCGGCGCCAAAGAATGAGACGCCGGCCGCCGGCACCGGCGCCATTGTATCAACATTAGAGGAGCTCAACGCAATCGACAAGGTAACTAACTAGTTAGTCCACGACATCTTCTATAATTAACTATGCCTTTGATGACTGCCATCTCATGATGCCCAACATGCATGTGTTGACTCTCAGGACACGCCTTGCATACTCCTGCATACGGTGCGGGCCGGCGGCGAGTTGGTGGATGTTGCTAAGGGCACGATCATACAACCAAAGAGTAGCCTAATGCACAACCAACGCATGAACGAGGCCGTGCTGAGAATCAAGTTGGATGAGGTATTGCCTCAGTTTCAACACATCGATCCCCCAATGCAACCTCCGGGAGCCGAGGATGAGCACATGGTCCTTGGAGCCTGCGTCAAGTGGCTCATGGAATGGCCGAAGAGCCAAATTCGTCTTGGGGGGGGGGGGTCAGACGCACCTCCGGCGCCACCTCGAAGCCGCCACAAAAGGTTAGGCACTCTATCGTTCGGCCCTCGTCGAGGCCGCCACATATACCTGTTGTGAACAAGCCGGCGCCACAAGCACCCGTTGCCAGGACCCGGAAGGAAGCGCCGGTCATCACCACCACAAGCCGGCACCAAATACTGTTGGGAGCGTCTGCACCGCAACAAGCCAAAGACAAAGCCGTTGCGCCTCAACTTCCAGTCATCGACGATGATCATGATGATGATAATAATGGCGACGACGTCGATGGCTTCCTCAACACTGGCGCCTTGGATGGTTCGTACATGCCTCCTTTAGATGACGAACACTTCCGCGGCCCCCACATTATGCCTATTCGTCCCTCTTCATGCTCGCAGCGCCTGAACTTCCATGGTTTATCTCAAGACACGCCTCTGGAGGCCGGCGATCAAGCTGAACAGGCTAACATTTTCATCCCTGGCACACTGCATAAGTCGATTCACGATGTGCAATCCCCAGAGGTGAAGAAGAAGCACAGGAAGAGAAGTAAGCCAGGTGCCTCTGCGAGCCAGCCAGCTCCTAGGACTGTCCGGGATGAACAAATGGTTCCGCCACGTCGTGATGGCTTGACCCGAATGCATGAAGCTGGTAAACCGATACTGCCTCCGAAGCTGCTCCGCAGCGCACAAGGATCCATGAAAGCTTTGCATGATGCTATCTTGACGCTAGAGGGCATCCTTCTTAAAGACGAGGACCCAAATTACCCGGTGTTCACGTGCAAGGTGCCAAAGGGTGTGAACTTCGTCGATGAAGCCCTGCGGATGTAATCTTTATAGCCTTCGAGGACGTCTTCAAGCTGTTTCACTCTAGATGGCTGGACTATAACTTGGTCCGTCTATACGCGCTCAATCTGGTGGTGAAGATCAAGAGAGAGACAAACACGTACGTCGCGGTAGCGGATCCCTACTACATGCGTGACAGCCAGCTGGTTGAAGGATCAGGGAGACGGATCATGGCGAGGGAGTACCTCCAAAGCTTAAAAACATGAGCAAGAACAGCCATCTTGTGCCTTTCTTTTGCAAGTAAGTACACATCCGCTCGTCGATGTCGAAACTTATGTTTTCCCATAGAGTCGTTCCTTTGCTTACCATGAATTTCCTACATTCCGTTTGAATTGCGTTAAGCAGGGACAAGTACGCAGTACTCATCGCCGTAAACCCGAGGTGGTCCATTGCCACTTATTTCGACTCGGGGAGTTCGGTTATAGAGAAAGACTACACCCGAATAAAGGGTGTTCTCGATGAGGCTCTCGAGATCTACGCCAGTAATGGAGGCACCTTTGAAAAGAAGTGTGAATTCTTCAACAAGAACAAGACACACAAGTTCAGGCATGTCACCGAGTTCCCTTGCATCAAGGAGCACTCTGAGAGCGTGAAGGAGGGGTTCTACGTCATCCATCAACTTAAAGGGTATGTCGAGGAAGCAGATGCCATGAGGTTTCCAAATAAACTCCGGGAATGGACAAAAAATATGGGGGAAATCTCTGATGCTGATCTTAGAGAAGACTTCCATCGCACCCAGATGAAGTTATCACATATCATCCTCCAGGATGTCATGGCAATCGCAGGGCCCCTCCACTACCCTAGAGGTAGGATGTATTACAAAACTGCGCCTAGCTAGCTGCTTGCCTCACTCGCAAGAAGTGTTTTCTTTATTGAACTTATATGAATTATTCACACTCTATTTATGTTATTAACTGATACTTACCAATCCATCTCCAGGTTTGACTAAGAGGGAGATCGAAGAACGCCTAGCATTGCAGCAGGACACCAGGACGTGGACGACGAAGGAAATGTACAAACCGTTCCCGGCGCCGATGCAGAACTAGGCTACTTGATCGTGCTCTCCCGCTGATCTTCCTCACCATCATCGCCGAGGTACTTTATTTGATAACTCTATATGTATGAAATGATGAAATGATGAAATTTTCTATTTCGAGCTCCATTTGTATCATGACTTGTGTAAGATTCGGCATTTGAAACTATATGTGATGTGTCTAAGTAATGTGATGTGTCAAATATATCATGTTTCTGTTATGTGTGTTTAAATCCTGTAATATATACCTGTATTTTTGTTAATATACCTGTATTTGTACAGCGGGCAGAAATAAAATGAAAATTCCTGTAAATAATTCTGTGGCGCATGGCATAACTTTGCTGTGGCGCACCTATTTCTGTGGCGCACAGGACAAGGATGCGCCACTGATAAATTTCTGTGGCGCACGAGGAAGGATGCGCCACAGAAATGTGCCACTTTATGTGGCGCACCGAGGGGGTGCGCCATAGAAATATAATTTAGTGGCGAGATTTCTGTGGCGCACCAACCATTTCCCTGGGTGGGCCACAGAAAGGCTTTTTGGTGCGCCACTAGTAGCCCTTTTTCCACTAGTGATGGTGGTCGCCGGAGGTCGCCGGAGTTGGAGAAGGTCGCCGGAGGTGGTGGAGGAGGTCACCGAAGGAGGAGGAGGTGGTGGTGGTGGTCGCCGGAGATGGTGGAGGAGGAGGTCGCCGGAGGTGGTGGTGGAGGAGGTGGAGCTCGCCGGAGTTGAGAAGGAGGAGGGAGGAGAAGTAGAGGAGAGGAGGTCGCCGGAGGTGGTGGTGGAGGAGGTGGAGCTCGCCGGAGTTGAGAAGGAGGAGGGAGGAGAAGTAGAGGAGAGGAGGAGGAGGAGGAGGAGGAGGAAATGAGAGGAGAAGTCGAGGAGAGGAGGAGGAGGAGGAAATGAGAGAAGTGGAGGAGAATAGGAGGAGGAGGAGAGGAAAAGGGGGCAGCCGGCGAAATTTGAATTTCCCGCCCAACAATTCCGTGGGGCACCACCCCCCGGTGCGCCACAGAATTTTTTTTTCCATTTTTTTTATTTTGCCGAAAAAAAATCTTTTTGAAATAACTTTTTTCCCTTTTGGAATTTGGAGAATCTAGTTTTTTTTCTAGTTTTCTCTAGTTTTTTTTAAGGTATTAAACGCATTTTTTCGACGTCATATGCAAAAGTTATGGCCGTTTCGACTTTTTTTACAGTGAATTTGCATAGAAGGTCAAACCTCATATTTCAAATATTCTACACGAAGTAGACACTAATACCTACCCATATCTCAAAGGATGGAATTTGTTGAACATTTTTTCATTTTCTTCTTTTTGCCGCAAAATTGAAAAGGCGATCCACAGGGGGGGGGGGGGTGGGATCTGAAGGCTGAACTTTTTGTAGCGCACCCCACCTGGTGTGCCACAGCAAGTAGTCACATTTTGTGGCGCGCCCCACATGATGCGCCACAGAAAGTTCACTTTTTGTGGCGCACCCCTCCCGATGCGCCACGGAAAGTCATATTTCTGTGGCGCATGTGACCTGATGCGCCACAGAAAGACATATTTATGTGGCGCACCTGACCCCATGCGCCACAGAAATATGACTTTCTGTGGCGCATGGAAAACAATGCGCCACAAAAATGCTCTTCTGTGGCGCATGGGATTTGGTGCACCACAAAAAGGGCATTACCTATAAGCCTTTTCCTGGTAGTGCTCGTCCTTGATGCACGGGGTGGTGTTCATCTTGTGTGTGAAGCGCTGGATGTACTTGCGTAGAGTCTCGCCCGGTAGCTGCTTGAAGTCGTACAGGTCCTGTGGGGTGCCCGGAGGCTCGTACCCCCCTTGGAACGCTCCCAGGAACTGCTCCTTCAGTGCTCGCCAAGATCGGATGGAGCACTTGGGAAGGTTGAGGAGCCAAGTCTGGGCATCTCCTTTGAGGGCCAAAGGGAACCAGTTGGCCATCATGATCTCATCGGCCCCGGCAACCATCGTAGCGAGGGAGTAGATCTACAGAAAGTCCCGGGGGTTGGTGGTGCCGTCGAAGCGAAGAACGTCAATCTTGAACTTCTTGGGCCAGTTGAAGCGACGAATCTCAGGCGCGAGGGCGTTACAACCCTCGGCGAGGTCGTCGTCGCGATCTTCCCGGCGGTGACGTTCTCGACGGTGTTTGATGCGGGTGCGCATGTCCTCGTGCTGCCAATTGTTGAGCTCGCGGCGAAGATCATGCTCCTCAGAGGTTGAAGACCCAACGGAGATGGTCTTGTCTTGGTCTCGTGGCGGCCAGTCGGCCACGGGTGGAGCAGCACGAGGAGGCTCCGTCTCGGTGAAGTGGTCTCCACGGGGCCGAGCCCCCGTCTTGCGCGCTCCGCCAGTCGGGGCGCCAAGGTTGTCGACGGTGGTGGGCTGAATTGCCGGAGGAGCTGGCCTGTCGTCGGCGTAGTGGAGGAGAATCTCCACGCGCTCCCTCCACGCCTGGTACACCTTGGGGTCGGTGGCGCTTGGTGGGAACTACATCAGTGCCCTGGCGGCCACAAGGGCGTCGTGGCGAGCTTGGGCGTCCGGAGACGCGTTCGTGAAGGACTTGCTTTTGTTCGAGGGAGTACATCTTGCGCCTCGATCCTTGGCCGCCGCATTGCCGATGCTCTTCTCTTCCGAAAAGGGAGGCGGAGGCCGGAGCGAGGGGTGAGGAGTCACATCCTCCTTGGATCCTCCACCAAGCTCGTGGTTGAACCCGCCCGCGACGCCTGGCGCCACCTGCTCCTCAGGCGGCGGGGGCGGCACGTCCACGCGCTCTTCGCCGTGGTGCGGCGATCCATAGAAGCTCGAGTGTGTGTCGGAGAGATAACCTTGGCAGCCGCAGCCTCGGGCTTCTTCTTGGGCGGCATGCTTGACGAAGAACTTGACAAAGATCTCCGAGTCGGTGAAGACGAGATCAGCGCTTGCGCCCCCTACCTGGCGCGCTAGATGTCGAGTCTCGAAGGACAGACACCGGGGATGCGAGGCACCCCCTTTGTAGATTCGGTAGGGGCGCGAAGGAGGCTGAAGACGTCTCCCGGGGGACAATCACCGAACAAGTTCCTCACTCACTCTCCGATCTCGACGTGGTAGGCAAACAAGAAAAGCACACAGCGATCTACCCAGGTTCAGGCCGCCCGAAGGCTAACAGCCCTACTCCTGCATGTCTGGATAGATGGATAAATCATGGGGTGGCTACAATGGTGTTACCGGCGAGGTACCTGCCTGGGTACTCCAGCTAGAGGAAGGGGGAGGACAGATCCTTGCCCGGAGGAGATCACCTTCCTTCCCTTCCTCCTTCTAGCCTAGCTTGGTGGTTGTCTTCTACCTTGGATCGCCGGCGAGCTAGCCTATCTCTTGTGCTTGCTTGCCTCCTAAGCTATCTTGGCCTTGAGTCGAACGTCCCTCCTCCATGCCCTTGGTCCTCCTTTTATAGGGAAAGGGGATACCACAGAGGTCATGCGAGGAGTGTAAGGGGTTCTTGGCAGGAAGCAACCCCTCTCCGTGGTGGAGACGGCGACGTGGCCTCTTCTCCTCCAAGTATCGGTCACCGGGTTGGTGGGATCTCTGGCGCCTTTGGGGAAAGGGGCAGACAGGGTTTGACAGTGGGTAGGTGGTGTCCCCTGTCCGCGCCTTGCTTCCCAAGTCCTCTGGAGGCTTCCACCATCCTCTGGAAGGTGGTAGAAGCCTTATCTTCTCCTTGTAGGGTCTTGTACCCGAGAGGGAGCCCGGCCCCGTCGGGGACTCGCGCTCTCGGGGTCTTCAGTTCCTTCCGGGGTAGAGGAGGCCCGGGGGTCCTGCATACCCGGGAGGTTTTGCTTGGCGCGGGCGCGCCCGCCAGGCCTTGCGTCGAGTCTTGGCCTTGTTCGCCTTCGTGGTGGGCCCACAGGTGGTGGACCCACTTGGGCAGCGCTAGGGGAACCCCATGTTCCACTGCAGCGACACTCCTGCAGCCGAATCCAGAAGGTTTCTTGAAGAAAAGTTCACTCGTGCATAAAAGGTTTGGATGATCATCCAAGCAGTCAGTTCATGGGTAGGGCAATTCTTTACTAAAGATTTGATTATTTCCCATGCTTGGGCAACATGTTCATTATCAAATTGTTTAAAGTTCATAATGCTACTTCTTAGAGAAATAATCTTAGCAGGAGGATAATATTTTCCAATGAAAGCATCTTAGCATTTAGCCCATGAATCAATACTATTTCTTGGCAAAGATAATAACCATTCTTTAGCTCTTCCTTTCAAAGAAAAAGGAAATAAGTCCAGTTTAATAATATCTCCATCTAAATCCTTATATTTTTGCATCTCACAAAGTTCAACAAAATTATTCAGATGGGCAGCAGCATCATCAGTACTAACACCAGAAAATTGCTCTTTCATAACAAGATTTAACAAAGCAGGTTTAATTTCATAAAAGTCTGCTTTAGAAGCAGGTGGAGCAATAGGAGTGCATATGAAATCATTATTATTTGTTCTAGTGTAGTCACACAACTTAGTGTTCTCAGGAGTATTCATTTTAGCAAAAATATAGCAAACCGAAATAAAAATATAAATGCAAGTGACTAATTTTTTTGTGTTTTTTATAATAAAAAGCAAACAAGGCAATAATAAAAATAAACTAAGCAAGACAATAACAAAATAAAAAGATTGGAAGTGAGAGACTCCCTTGCAGAAGTGCTTGATCTCCCTGGCAACGGCGCCAGAAAAGATCTTAGTTGTTGCAGGGAGTCAAGACTTTCTGAACAGAGGCGCTTCTTCTCCCCGGCAACAGCGCCAGAAAAGAGCTTGATGCACACGATGGTGTTGTTGGGAAACCCCAAGAGGAAGGTATTGTCGAGGTGTGATTCCCACGAAGCTAGGGATAGTCACTCTCTGGGGAGAAGTTTGTGGAGGGGACTGAACACGTTGGTCTACAACCCTCAACCGGCCCGGCGACGATGCTCGACGAGCACGGAGAGGGAAAGCACGACAGAGACAACACCAACCCGTACCTAGGTTCACGGCCCTCTGGAGGAGGTAAAACCGCTACTCCTGCTTGTCTGAATTGCGCTGTAGAGGGTACAGTACAATGAGTTTGCCGAGGGCTCGCTTGCGGCGGCACAGAGCTCAAAGAGGGAAGCTGAGGTCCTCTTCCTCCTCGAGTTTGCTAAGCTAGGTTGAGCTATGGTGCCGGTAGTCGATTAATCGATCGATCCCTCGCTACGGAGGGGTTCCCTCTCCTTTTATAGGTGCCTCGGGCCTCATCCTTGCGACCTGCGCAGCGGAAGGGTTCCCACATGGCGACGGCACGGAGGAGTGGGGTGCACCGCGGCTGGGTTGTCCATGGACTCGGTCCATGGTCGTAAAGCCTGCTCGTGACGCCAGAAAGTCACCGTCCACGCAGGACGGCCAGCTGGTGCTGCAGAGATAGTGGGGGTGCCCACGGTGACGTCGTCCATGGAGCGTAGCGCCGGCCAACTGCTTTATCACCAAAGAGGAAACCCTCGTAAGCCGGCGCAGGGGACACAGCTTTGTTGACTCCTTTAATCACCAAAACGGCAACTGCGGCGCCGTCGTCATCGCGCGAAGACGCGCGCGTCACTCTGCGGCGCGGCAGTGGCCATGTGCGCCTTGCAGCGGTTGCTTCGTAGCGAAGTATCTCCACAGGGCCTGGCGGCCTTGTGGAGGGATTCGCGTTGCCCCCTCTCCAGGGGAGAGGGCCCTGTAGAGGGGCAGCCTCGGGAGGGGCCTCTTCAGGCCTGCGCTGCCCCCTTCAGCCCTCTCGAGGGTTTTTCCTCTCGAGGGCCTCTCCAAGCGTTTTGCTTGGTCCTTAGTCGTTTCATCGACTCTGTCGCGTGTGAGGGCTGTGTAGAGTGGGCTCTGCACACCCTGGATCCCACTGGGCCGACAGTAGCCCCCGGGCCCATGACGGGCACGGCGAGGCCCATCGGGTCCAGACGAAGCGTCGTGGGTCCAAAATGTCCGGCCGGCCCGTGACATGCGTCGTTCGATGGTGAGTTTGCGGCGACTCGGTTTCTCCGGTAGAAACGTGCGTCGTGGGGGGTCCCACCACGACCACCACGACCGCGCCTTGGTAACTGCCCAAATGGGGTATAAAGCTGCGCGCCGGTCCGAACCGCAGTCATTACTCCCATTCCGCGCATCCAGTCTCCTAGCTCTCGGCCTCCTAGCTT
Organism: Poa annua; assembly: GCA_026929855.1. Lineage (NCBI taxonomy): Eukaryota > Viridiplantae > Streptophyta > Magnoliopsida > Poales > Poaceae > Poa > Poa annua. The sequence goes on from CM049434.1 coordinate 64,844,861, forward strand.
TCCTTCTCCGGCGAACTCCTTCCTTCTCTGGCGAACTCTGCTTCTTGCATCTTCCTTGACAAGGGCGGACCGAAGGGCAAGGCGGCGATGGGGTCGCTCCCCTCCGATGCGCAGGGCGAAGAGGCGCTTGGCCCCGCTCTGATCGGCGAGCGCGTTAATGCGGCGGCGCTGGACAAGATCCAGCACCTGGTCGCCGGGAAGACCAACGAACACGGCGCCAGCGCCATCCGGGCCGCCAAGCTAGGCCGTCTCCCGGCGGGGTTTTTCCCCATCTTCCTTCACACCCTCTTCGCCGGATTGGTGCCTCCGTACTCGCCCTTCATGGAGGCGGTTCTGGAGTTCTACCAGATCCATCTCCTTCATCTACACCCCAACGCCATCCTCGTCCTCTCCATCTTCGCCTACTTGTGCGAGGCCTATTTGGGGGTGCAGCCCTCGGTGGCCCTCTTCTGGAGCTTCTACGCGCTCCGGAATTCCGCGAAGACCGAGCGGACGGGATGCGTGTCATTCCGCATCGTGGAAGGCATGGGGGACGTTTACATCCCCATGTCGTGGAGCGGCGAGAAGCCCGTCACGGCGGTGGTGAAGAAGGTGGACGACTTCAGGCAGAAGTGGTTCCTCATCGGCGCCTCGTCCCGGAGCTCTTTCCTCGACACTCCGGAGGCGCTGCTCGTGAAGAATACTCACTGGGGCAAGCAGGCCTTCCAGGGTCCACAGATAGGAGCCCTCGTGTCGCGCATGACGACGCTTCGGGCGAACGGCCTTACCGGCCAGATGATCGCGGAGGACTTCGTGCGCCGCCGCATCGCGCCTCTATAGGCGCATAAGAAGCCGATGTGGATGTACTCGGGCCCCTCCGACCCGATGCGACTCCACCCCTGCGACCATCACCCCGCCATCGTCGAGACCATCATGGGCGGCCTCTTCATCAACCCCGACGTGCCCGTGGCGATTGCGGCGGAGCTGAGGCCTCTTCATCAGATGAACCTGGCTCCGCGCCTGGCGATTCTGGAGCGGATGCCCACCTTCACCCCGCTAGGCCTGGCGGGGGAGGAGGAGGAAGAGGGGCCCATGCCCATGGCGAAAGGACCAGACGCGGCGGAGTCGCCATACGCGTCTGACGCCGAGCTGGGCGACGTGGCGGCTGGGGCCATCCCCTCTGCAGGCGGCGCCAGCTCGTCAAGGGCCTCGCCCCCTCCTGATGAGGTCTTCGAGCTCTCGTCTAGCGATGACGAGGAGGCCGAGGCGGGGCGACAGGAACCCCGGACCAAGGCGGCCCACGACAGGCCTGCCGGGGAGCCCCCGAGCACTCCCCTCAAGAGAAAAGCTGAGGCGGCTCCGGAGGGATCCGGAGTCCGGGCCACGCCTTCTTGGCGTTCGTCCGGCATGGCGTGGGTTGACACCCGCGCCAAGAAAACATGGTAAGTGTTTCTAGTTTTGTTCTCCTTCTTCGGTCATTGCTTGTTTGCTCCCTCTGACAGATCTTCTTGTTCCCTGCCAGCGACCTGACGCCTGCGAAGCGCCGAAGGGTCCGCAAGGCGGCGGATGTGAAGAGGACCGCTCCCCGAGCCCGCCAAAGGCCGACGAGACGGTGGGAGCAGATCTCCCGCCGCCCCCTCCAAGCACCACGGCGGAGGAGGAGGCTGCGGCTACGGGGCAGACTTCTCCTGCCCCGGGAACCCAGGGCGAGGTGCCGCCTGAGGGGGGCAACGCCGGCGCGCAGGACGCGGGCGCCGAAGCGGAGGACTCGCCGCCAAGCCCTCAGGCCCGCGCGGAGGCTCCCCGCTCTAAGCTTGACGCGGGCGCAGGGCCTTCCGCTCCGAGCGGGACTTCCCAGGCCCTTGCCCTCAGCAGCTGGGACTGGAGCAGGGGGCGTCGTGACGTCGCCTTCCGCTTGGTGCGGGAGTCAATGGAGGGGCTGGAGGCCCACCTCGCTCAGGAGGACCGGGAGCTTGCCCGGCAGCGAGACGAGCTCGCGGAGGCTTGGGCCGCGTTCCACGCGGCTGTGGAGGCTCGCCGGCGGAGCGACGAGGCCCTGCAGGCGGAGCGCGAGGAGGCGCTGCGCTTCGCCGAGGAGGTCCGCGAGGGCGCCATGCGCGACGCCGAAGAGCTTCTGCAGCCCTTGAAGGCCGAGCACCGGGCAGCGGCGGAAGACTTGGCCGCGGCCAGGGCAGAGCAGGAGGCTGTGGAGCACTCCCTGGCAGCCAAGCACCACAAGCTTGTCGAGCTTGAGGCCAAAATCCTCGCCGACTCCGAGACCGTTCGGACCGCCCTGGAGGGGGTCCGCGCGAGCTTGGACGCCAGGGGACGGGGCCTGAGCGAGCGCGAGGAGGACGTGCGCTGCCGCGACGAACAGCTGGCGTTGAGGGAGCAGGAGCTGTCGGGGCAGCGCGCCGCCCTCGAGGCCCGCGAAGAGAGCCTGGTCGCGGCGCTCAGCAAGCACGAGCGTGAAGTGTCCACCCACAAGGCGGGCGTGGAATGCTTCAACGCTAGGTTTGCCAAGCGGAAGGAGGAGGCGGCGAAGATGCTCCAGGAGCGGGAGAAGGAGTACCACGCCGCCATCTCTCGAGACTACAGCGAGAGGTTCACCAAGCAGGACAGCCGCTTCAAGAAGAAGCTTGGCAAAAGCGGCGCCCGGATCCATTAGCTCGAGAATATGAACGCCACCCTCGTCGCCAAGGTGAGGCGCGAAGCGGATCAGCGCCGCGTTGCTGAGGAGGCTCGCAAGTGCACGGAGCAGGACCTCGCCTCCCTCATGGCCGACATGGAGGAGATGAACCAGCAGGTGGGCCCTGCTGTGGAGAAGGCGGTGGAGGCCGCTGAGAGCGCTCAGGCGGCGCAGGTGCTCTCGCAGCAGCGGGAGCGCATATTCCAGTCCTTAGTGGCCGGGGCAACGAGCTCGCCGCGAAGCTGGGAGCGGAAGCGCCGGCCGTCCCCGCTCAGGGCAACCTCGACGCCGCCACCTACCTCATGTACTTCGAGCAGATCTTCACAGTGCTCGAGGGCCCTGCCGCGGAGCTCCGCAACGTCGTCGAGGAGGAGTGCCGCCAGCTCCTGGCGGTAGCGGTCGACCGCATCTTCACCAATCTCCAGCACCTCCAGCCGGGCTTCGACTTCACCACGGTGACCGAGCCTCTTGAGGGGGAGAAAGGGTGGAAGATCTCCAACTCCATCCGCGACCAGGTCGACGACTTCTGCAGCAGCTTCAAGCGGGCCGCGGCGGAGGATGATGGCGGCGAGGAGGGCGACGATGAGGAGGGCGAGCCTGAAGGAGAAGAGTCCGGGGAGGACGACGGCGATGCCTTTGCCTGACTTCTTCCTGAAATGTAATGCGCTTGTAGCGCCGTAGGGATATTTGCCTTAAAGACTTTTGCCGTTCAGTCTGTAACACACTTCATATTTCTAAGCATGTGCTGCCAAGTTTGTGTGTGTGCCCCTCGAGGGCCTTTTGCTTTACTTCCATGTCTTTTTCGCTCTGCGTCGCTAGGACCCTTCTCCTCGCGCTATGACTCCGCCGCTGCGGTATGCTCGAGCAATGACTCGGCAAGGCCGGGGGGAGTTTAAGGCTTAGAGAGGTAGGAGTCCTCGAGGCGCGATGCTCAAGGGCCCCCCTTTGACGCGCAAGCAGTCCATGGAGAGTGAGGGAAAAGGGACGCTCGAGGGACGCAGAGTGCTCGTGAGAGAGACGCAGAGATTCTCCTGGTGTGAGCAGGGAACTTAGCTTCGCGAGGCCTTCGCCCTGCGTAGGACTCCCTTGGCGATGCGTTTCTCTCCAGCGGCCGAGTTTCTCCTCCACAAGCTTGGAGAGACTCTTGTTCCCTGTGAATGTTAGAGAGGCGAACCAAAACGCTAGAGCATAATATTTGGGACTCATGCGCGCTTATAGGCTTCCTCATGGGTATCTCGCGAGGAGAGAGAGTACCAAGGTCCTTTGGAGAGGTGGCGTGTATCCGGGAGCATGCCCTTTAGCCAGAGCTCAGGGTCCCTTGGGTTTTGCAGTGCTGCTGGGGTGCTCTTGAGGCACAGGCACCGTACTCAGCCCCCGCTCGCGAGGTGCGCACGAGAAGAATATAAGCGCACATGGAAAGGTAAATGACGAAAGTAAACTTGCCATTGAAATATTACACAGCGGCGCCTCAGCGCAGAGTTCACTTAGGAACGAAAATGGCGCCAGAGCGCAATGTTCTCTTGGGAACGAAATTGGTTCATTACACTTGGGTTTGCCAAGCTAACGTCCCTTCCATGTCGAGGCATGGGGACCACCCATTAGTGGCAGAGGTTCACTGCGGCCTGCGGTGGCTCATTGGCAGGAGAGCTCGGAGGGCTGACCCTCAGGAGAAGCTTGGAGGTGAAGCCATGAGCTTCCCTCTAGAGACAAAAAATGCCTGGCGTGACAATGATCACGGGTAGAACTTGCGTAGGTGTGCGATGTTCCACGGGTTCTTGACGGGAATGCCGTCTTCAGTCTCGAGGCGTACCGCGCCAGGCCTGGCGATGTGGGAGACCCTGTAGGGGCCTTCCCACATCGGCGAGACCTTGTGGAGGCCTTCTCTGGAGAGGATTCGCCTGAGGACGAGATCGCCCGCCTCAAGAGTGCGTGAGCGCACATGGCGGCTGTGGTAGCGTCGCAGGTCTTGCTGGTATTTTGCTGCTCTGAGGGCGGCACGGCGGCGCAGTACCTTGAGAAGCAACAGGTCGTCGTTGTGGAGGTCCTCTTGGGTGTCCTCGTTGAAGGCCAGGACCCGTGGAGATCCATGCCTGATTTCTGCGGGGAGGACTGCTTCGGCTCCGTAGACGAGGGCGAACGGCGTTTCTCCCGTGGGTCTTCAAGAGGTTGTGCGCATGGACCAGAGCACAGATGGGAGCTCATCGATCCAGCCCTTGCCGTGACCCTTGAGGATGTTGAAACTTCTGGTCTTGTGGCCCTTAAGGACTTCTGCATTTGCCCGCTCGGCTTGACCATTGCTCCGTGGATGAGCCACCGAAGCGAAGCAGAGCTTGATGCCGAGTTTTTCACAGTAAGCCCGAAAGATGCCGCTGGTAAACTGCGAGCCATTGTCGGTGATGATGCGATTAGGCACTCCGAAGCGGCAGACCAGGCTCCTGATGAATTTCACCGCTGCTCCGGCTGGTATGGTGCGCACTGGCTCAACCTCGGCCCACTTGGTGAACTTGTCGACGGCCACGAAGAGGAAGCGGTAGCCCCCCTGCGACTTCAAGAAGGGGCCCAGGATGTCCAGCCCCCAGACCGCGAACGGCCAGGAGAGCGGGATGGTCTGGAGCCCCAGCGCCGGCTGGTGAACTTGCTTGGCGTGGTACTGGCAGGCGTCGCAAGCTTGGACGATCGTGACCGCATCTTGAAGCACTTGTGGCCAGTAGAACCCGCTCCTGAAGACCTTGCCTGCAAGGGTGCGCGCACACGAGTGGTGGCCGCACTCCCCGCTATGGATGTCCTTGATCAGCGTTCGGCCTTCCTCGGGAGGGACGCATTTGAGCGCGATGCCATTTGGGCGCCTGCGGTACAGGTCTCCCTCAAGGATGCAGTAGGATTTTGCCTGTCGAGCGATTCGCTCTGCCTCCGCATCTTCCTCGGGGAGGATCCCTTTTGCCAAGTAATCTTTGAGCTCGTGAATCCAGCCTGTGTCCTGGTGAGCCTGTACAACAGACGCTCCCCTGTGTCGGGACCACAGTCGGGTGCCCCAGCTTCAGGAGGTGGCGGGAGTGCTTCGTCCGTGCTTGCGGCTGTAGCCTCTCGAGGCTGCTTGATGGATGCTTTGGCGAGCCTTTCTTCAAAAACGCTTGCCTGCTGGGCCTGCCTTCGCGAGGCTCGCTTGGCGATGTCATCGGCCTCCTGGTTCTCTTTCCTCGGGATGTGCATGAGCTCCATGCCCCTGAAGTGCTTCTCAAGCCTGCGGACCTCTTCAAGGTATGCGGCCATGTGGTCGTCCTTAGGCGTATAGCTTTTGTTGGAGAAGTTGACAAGCAGCTGGGAGTCGCCCTTGACGAGCAGGTGCTTGACGCCTAAAGCGATGGCGGCCCTTAAGCCGGCGAGGAGGCCTTCGTATTCAGCGGTGTTGCTGGAGATCTTGTCAATCGTGAAGCACAACTGGACAGCGTAGTAGAGCTTGTCGCCTTTGGGCGAGGTCAAGACGACGCCTGCCCCGCCATTGCGGCAGGCGAAGGCTCCGTCGAAGTGCATGGTCCAGTGGCTGGGCATTATGTCTCCGGAGGGCTCGGCCTCTTCTCCCCGAGGCTCTTCAGGGCTTGGGTCAGTCCATTTTGCGACGAAGTCTGCCAGCGCTCGTCCCTTGATGACTCTTGTGGTGTCGAAGCGCAAGTTGAATGGCTGCATCTCTATGTTCCAACCCGCGACATGATCTGTGGCGTTAGGATTGCACAGGATCTGCTCCAGGGGGAAGGAAGTGACCACCGTGATGGGGTGGCCCTGGAAGTAATGTCTCAGCTTCCTGGAGGCGATGAGGAGAGCGACGAGAAGCTTCTGCTGCATTGGGTACCGCTCCCGAGCATCCCGCAGTACCGTACTGACAAAGTACACGGGGTGTGTCGTGGGATTGTCACGGCAGATGTTTCCGGGTGGAAACTTGAGATGAGGGGCAAGGCGAATCCGGCGCTCAGGAGATTGTCTAGCTCTGCGGGGGAGAAGATGTTTTTTACCCAAGTTCGGGTCCCCTCGGTGGAGGATCCCTACGTCTTGCTATAAGTCACTGATATGATAATATGTTACATGGTGCGCCAATGGCGGTCGCCGGGTTTGGATGACCCCGGCGTGGGAGCTCTCTCCTGGGAGCTCTCTCTATTTTGTCTATCTTACTTGACTTCTGGCTTATTCGACTTGTCTCTCTATGACCTAGGAGCACGCTTATAAAGACATCCGGGTCTCCTGGTTTACATGGTAAGACTACTGGAGTTCTACTCTAACTCGTCTTGTATTTCGTATCCTCCAAGTCTTGAACTCTGTGATGCATATTGCCTCCGGGTCTTCTGGAGCCCTCCTTACTTGCTTGCCAAGTCACACGTCGCACGCCGGCTTACTTGGAACCCGGCCCATCTCCTTTATGCTTGATCCGGCCCAGGCTTCCTGCCAGGCCGGCTGGTCTTCTATGTCGGTGGGCCTACAGGGTTATGATCCCCCCAACAGGGTGCTCGACAAGGGCTGTCGAGGGAGGTGCAGCGTCGGCTCTCTGTGGAGGCTCTTCAGGGCCCTTGTCGAGATTTGCCTGTGGAGGGATCTCGGCAAGGGTGTTGGGAGCAGACTTGTCTTGAGGCTGTGGGCCTGGCATTGGGTCTGTGGAGACTGCTCCTTCGCCGAGATCTTTATTGGGCGGCTTTGGGCTTGGAGTGGCAGCGCTCTTCTTGGGGAGGACTGGCTCTTCCCTCTCGACCACCAGGACGGCGCTTGCGGTATGAGGAGTGGCTGATAGGTACAGCTTCAGATGTTCGCCTGTCCTGGGGGCCACCATGACTGGTGGGCTGGCCAAATATCTCTTCAGGTCTTCGAAAGCCTTGTCCGCCTCGGGGGTCCACTTGAATGTGCCGGATCTCTTCATGATCTTGAAGAATGGCAGGGCTCTCTCGCCGAACTTAGAGATGAAGCGGCCCAGGCTAGCCATACAGCCTGCTAGGCGCTGCATGTCCTTGAGTCGGCGAGGAGGCTGCATCCCTTCTATGGCCTTGATCTTGTCAGGGTTTGCTTCTATGCCGCGGTGGGATACGAGGAAACCGAGGAGTTTGCCTGAAGACACCCCGAAGACGCACTTGGCGGGGTTCAGCTTGATGTTCACCTTGCGCAGGCTGGCGAAGGTTTCCTCGAGATCCTTCAAGAGGGTGTCTCCTTCGCGAGACTTGACCACGATGTCGTCGACATATGCCTCTGCATTTCTGCCCATCTGTGCCCCCAAGGCTATTCTCATGAGCCTCTGGAAAGTGGCGCAGGCGTTCTTCAGGCCGAAGGGCATGCAAGTGTAGCAATACACACCACAAGGGGTGAGGAATGTTGTCTTCTCCTTGTCCTCTTTAGCCATTTTGATCTGGTGATAACCAAAGAAGGCGTCCAGAAAACAGAGGAGGTCGCAGCCGGCGGTGGAGTCCATGATCTGGTCTATCCTCGGCATGGGGTATGGGTCCTTGGGGCAGGCTTTATTGACATCTGTGTAGTCAATGCAGAGTCGGCCTCCTCCAGCGGGTTTAGCGACAACCACGCCGTTGGAGAGCCAAGTGGGGTGCGCGACTTCGCGGACGACCTTTGCCGCTTTTAGCTTCTCTACTTCCTTGACGATGAATGCTTGCTTCTCGGGGGCTTGCTTGCATGCTTTTTGCTTGACGGGGCGTGCGTCTGGACACACGGCTAAGTGGTGCTCGATCACCTCCCTTGGTACACCGGACATGTCTGACGGAGTCCAAGCGAACATGTCAGAGTTTGCCCGAAGGAAGGCGACGAGCGCGCTTTCCTATTTGGGAGGCAGGGCAGCGCCTATGGTGACGCTGGCCACTGTCTCCTCAGCCCCCGAGCCACTGGTGCCCAATGACACCCTCTTCATGGAAGCTTGCTCCTGAGAGAACATCTGTTTCTTCTTCTGAGGCCTCTCGAGAGGCTCCATGTCCTCGTCAGCCGGAAACGCCATGGCCGCTGCCTTGTAGGCGCTCTCGACAGCGCGCGTGGCATCCAGGATGTGACCATGGACGGTGATGGTGCCAGCGCTGCCGGGGATCTTGACCATGTTGTAGGCGTGATGCGTGACGGCCATGAACTTCGCGAGGGCGGGGTAGCCGAGGATGGCGTTGTACGGCAGGCCAATGTGTGCGACGTCGAAGTTGATCAGCTCGGTGCGGTAGTTCTTCTGCGTGCCAAAGGTGACGGCCAGCCGGACCTGCCCCAGAGGTTCGATTGAACCACTAGTGACCCCTGTGAATGGCCTGGAGGGCATGAGCCACTCGTAAGGCACCTGGAGAGTCTCGAAGGTCTCGACAGAGATGACGTTCAGACCTGCTCCCCCATCAATGAGCGTCTTGGAGACGGTGATGTTGTTGATGGTGGGGGAGCAGACCAGGGGGAGGGTTCCAACAGTCTTGGTCGACTTGGGGTGGTCCTTGGCGTCGAAGGCGATGGTGTACTGGGACCACTTGAGGGGCCTGGAGGTCTCGGTGCTTGGGAGCGCGGCATTGAGCTCGCGGGCGAACTGTTTGAACTGGTTGTTCGACTTGGGCGCCTGAGCCCCACCGAGGATGCAGGCCATAGCCCCCCTTGGGGCCTGATAGCCCCCATCTTCCTCGTCAGGGAGGTTGTTGTTCTTCTCGGTGGCGTTGGCTTGAGTGCCTGGCGGCTTCTGATAGCCGCCACCGCGTCCGCCTCTGCCGTCCCTGCGGTAGCTGCGGCCCCTGCCGCGGCTCCGGTTGCCTTCTTCGTGCTCGCGCTCTCGGCTCAGCCTCTTGAGATCGAAGCAGTTGTCCGTGGCGTGGCCGCGCCTGTTGTGGTCGACGCAGAACGGACGGTTGTCCGCCTCCTTGTCGCCAGGCTCAGGGGAGGCTCTGCGGGCGCTCTTGGCGGCTGGCTCTGCTGCCAGGACAGCGGTGGTCTTGCGCTTGGTCTCCTCACGCTTCTTGTGGCTCTTGGATCCCTCAGCCAGGTCGTCCGTCCGCTGGCTCATCTTGACGAAGAGGAGTCCCTCTTCAGCCTTGGCGCACTTGTCAGCGAGGTCAAACAGCTTCACCACAGAGGTGAGCTTGTCGTGAATGCCCAGCTTCTCGAGCATCCTGCGATTTGTGACGCCCTCCCTGACGGCGGCGATGACTTGCGCGTCGGGGATGTTCGGGATCTTGTTGCGCACTTGGCTGAAGCGCTGGATGTACTTGCGGAGAGTCTCATCCTTCTTCTGCACCACAACACGTAGGTCGTTGTGGGTGAGCGCGCGCTCATAGGTGCCCTTGAAGTTGGCGACGAACTGCCTGCAGAGCTCCTCCCACGAGTCGATGGAGTCCTCAGGCAAGTTGAGGAGCCACGACAGCGCGGAGTCCCTGAGGGCGTGGGAGAACCAGTTGGCCATGACTTTGTCGTCTCCTCCTGCAGCCTGGATAGAGGTGGTGTAGAGCTGCAGGAACTCGATGGGTTGCTTGACCTGTCGTAGCCCTTGGGGAGGGCTGGCCTGAACTTCTGCGGCCATACCACGCGGCGCAGGGCGCGGGTGAAGGCCATGCAGCCGGTGGCGTATGTGGCGGTGCCGCCCTGGAGAGCCCTGCGGTTCTGCTGCCCCGCCTGGCCGATTTCCTCGACAAGGCGGTTCTGGAGGTCTCTCCGGCGTTCCATCCCCACCCGCGCGTCTGGCGCGGCGCGCTGCACAATTTGGCAATCGCGCGGCAAGGAGGCATGAGATGGAGCCCTCTGGGCTGCGGCCGGAGGTGGTCCTGGCGGCGGCGGAGGCGCATCCGGCGCGGCTGTTCCAGTGCGGGCGGAGTGGTGAACGAGGGAGCGAGACGGAGCGGGGCGCGTAGTCGCGACGTCGACGAGGTGGTGGTGGCGGTCCAGCCACTGGTCGTGAGCCTCCGCACTTGGTCGGTAGCGGAGGAGCTCCTGGGCCATGAGCAACGCGGTGTGCGGCGTGGGCTCTGGGCGTCCCTGAGAAGACGCGCTCTGGCGCCGAGACGGATGCGAAGACTCAGCATCGTCGTGGTGCTCAGGGGAGGCATCCCTGTCGCCTCGGTGGTCGCTGCCACGGTGCTCCTCGCTCTCAGGTTCCTCCACGTGTGGGCCGGTGTTGGCGCGCTCCGTCGTGCGAGGACGGCCGCGGCGCCCGCGGGTGGTAGCGGTGCCTGGCTCGGTATGAGCCCAGTCAGCTGCGCGCCTGTTGGCGCGCGTCGCGTGGGTGTCCGTCATGGCGCGGAGGCCGGCTGGAGGTTGAAGACGCGCCTCAGTCCCCTACCTGGCGCGCCAAATGTCGAGGTGTGATTCCCACGAAGCTAGGGATAGTCACTCTCTGGGGAGAAGTTCGTGGAGGGGACTGAACACGTTGGTCTACAACCCTCAACCGGCCCGGCGACGATGCTCGACGAGCTCGGAGAGGGAAAGCACGACAGAGACAACACCAACCCGTACCCAGGTTCATGGCCCTCTGGAGGAGGTAAAACCGCTACTCCTGCTTGTCTGAATTGCGCTGTAGAGGGTACAGTATAATGAGTTTGCCGAGGGCTCGCTTGCGGCGGCGCAGAGCTCAAAGAGGGAAGCTGAGGTCCTCTTCCTCCTCGAGTTTGCTAAGCTAGGTTGAGCTATGGTGCCGGTAGTCGATTAATCGATCGATCCCTCGCTACGGAGGGGTTCCCTCTCCTTTTATAGGTGCCTCGGGCCTCATCCTTGCGACCTGCGCAGCGGAAGGGTTCCCACATGGCGACGGCACGGAGGAGTGGGGTGCACCGCGGCTGGGTTGTCCATGGACTCGGTCCATGGTCGTAAAGCCTGCTCGTGACGCCAGAAAGTCACCGTCCACGCAGGACAGCCAGCCGGTGCTGCAGAGATAGTGGGGGTGCCCACGGTGACGTCGTCCTTGGAGCGTAGCGCCGGCCAACTGCTTTATCACCAAAGAGGAAACCCTCGTAAGCCGGCGCAGGGGACACAGCTTTGTTGACTCCTTTAATCACCAAAACGGCAACTGCGGCGCCGTCGTCATCGCGCGCAGACGCGCGCGTCACTCTGCGGCGTGGCAGTGGCCATGTGCGCCTTGCAGCGGTTGCTTCGTAGCGAAGTATCTCCACAGGGCCTGGCGGCCTTGTGGAGGGATTCGCGTTGCCCCCTCTCCAGGGGAGAGGGCCCTGTAGAGGGGCAGCCTCGGGAGGGGCCTCTTCAGGCCTGCACTGCCCCCTTCAACCCTCTCGAGGGTTTTTCCTCTCGAGGGTCTCTCCAAGCGTTTTGCTTGGTCCTTAGTCGTTTCATCGACTCTGTCGCGTGTGAGGGCTGTGGAGAGTGGGCTCTGCACACCCTAGATCCCACTGGGCCGACAGGTATGATGAGTGCAGCAGCAAGTTTCCCTCAGTTATGAAACCAAGGTTTATCGAACCAGTAGGAGATGAAGACGCTTCTGAAGGTGTCAACGGCGTCAGAAAAGAGCTATTGCAGGGATGTCCTGACAGTTGACTGGGAACCTGCACACAACACAACCAAGATACTTTGCCCCAACTTAACAGTGAGGTTGTCAATCTCACCGGCTTGCTGAAACAAAGGATTAGACGTATAATGCGGAAAATGATGTTTGTTTGCAGAGAATGAAAGGGAACAGTGTTTGTAGTAGGTTATATTATCGATGTAAAAGAATGGACCGGGGTCCACAGTTCACTAGTGGTGTCTCTCCATAATAAATATTAAGTAGAAGGCTGGTAAAGAAATTAAAGTTGGGCAATTGACAAAATAAAGAACTGCATAACAATGCATATACTAGTCACAATGTCTATTATGAGATTTACTTGGGCATTACAACATGATTCATAGACCGTTCCAACCGCATCTATGACTAATAATCCACCTTCCGGTTAGCGTCCGCACCCCATTCAGTATTAAGTTGCAAGCAACAAATTATTGCATTAAGTAAAGTGCGTAATGTAAGCAACACAATTATCCTTAGACAAAGCATCGTTGTTTTACCCCTGGTGGCAACAGCACATCCACAACCTTAGAGGTTGTTGTCACTCCCCCAGATTAAATGGAGACTGAACCCACTATCTAGCTTAAATACCCCCTCTTGGAGTGACAAGCATCTACTAGCAATCGAGAGCATGCAAGATCGTAAATAACATACACATGATATATAATTAAGCAACTTGACATAGTATTCAATATTCATCGGATCCCAGCAAACACAACATGTAGCATAACAATAAGATGATCTTGATCATGTTAGGCAGCTCACAAGATCTAAACATGATGGCACAAGAGGAGAAGATAACCATCTAGCTACTGCTATGGACCCATAGTCCAAGGATGAACTACTCACACATCTCTCCGGAGGCGGGCATGGTGGTGTAGAGCCCTCCGGTGATGATTCCCCTCTCCGGTAGGGTGCTGGTAAGAGCTTCAGAACCCTCCCGAACTAGGGTTGACGAAGGCGGCGGCTACGGGATGTTTCGTGGAAAAGTGTTCAGGTACTTAGGGTTTTCCCGTGGAAGGGCTTAAATAGGCGAAAGGGCAACGTCGGTGGGCGCCCGAGGGGGCCACACCACATGGTGGCGTGGCCAGGGAGCACGCCGCCACCAGGTGTGGCCACCTCATGGCCCCTCTCTGTCTCCTCTTCGGTCTTCGCGAGCCTTCCTGGAAAAATAGGCACTTTGGTTTTTGTTTCGTCCATTTCCAAGAATATTTCCAGAACAACTTTTCTGAAACCAAAAACAACAGAAAATAGGAAATGGCACTGTGGCATCTTGTTAATAGGTTAGTCCCGGAAAATGCATAAAAATGTTATAAAGTGTGTATAAAAAATGTTGCAATTGGTATAATATAAGCATGGAACAAAAGAAATTATAGATACGTTTGAGACGTATCAGAAGGCGCGGGCAGGGGACACCACCTACGGTGTGTCAGCCCTTTCCAGCCTCGCTTTCCCCAAAAGGGAGAGGATCTCACCAACCCGACGAAGGATACTTGGAGGAGGAGAGACCACGTCTCCACCTCCACCATGGAGAGGGGTTCCTTCCCGCCAAGACCCCCTCACGCTCCTCGCATGACCTCTATGACATTCCCTTTATCTATAACGGAGGACCAAGGCACGGAGGACGAAAGAGGGAAGAAGGAAGAACAAGAGCGAAGCAAGACAAGACCAGGGCCAGTTCCAAGGTAGAAGACACCCATGGAGACTAGCATAGAAAGAACACCACAGAGCTAGCCTAGGGCAGGGAAGAAAGGGAAGGTGATCTCCTCCGGGCAAGGATATGTCCTTCTTCTTCCTCTAGCCAGTACCCCTGCCGGGTATCTCGCCGGAGAACACCATTGTAGCCACACCATGTTTTATCCATCTATCCAGACATGCAGGAGTAGGGCTGTTAGCCTTCAGGCGTCCTGAACCTGGGTAGATCGCCGTGTCCCTCGCTTGTTTGCCCCACACACCGAGATCGAAAGAGAGTGAGAGCTCACCGATGATCGTCCCCCGGGAGACGTCTTCCAGCCTCCTTCGCGCCCCTACCGAATCTACAAATTAAGGGGGTGCTTGTCATCCCTGGTGTCCGTCCTTCGAGACACGACAATGACAATGGTGGGATCACTCTGCTTCAATCCCACTACATGGATAAGGTCTTGAGTTGCTTCGGGTATAGTGACTGCAAGCCTTCTCCGGCACCGTATGATCCCAGCGTGTTGCTTTGAAAGAATCAACGTATTTTGAGGGATCAAATGAGATATTCTCAGATTATAGGCTCGCTGATGTATCTAGCCAGCGCCACGAGACCTGACATCTCCTTTGCTGTAAGCAAGCTGAGCCGGTTTGTTTCAAATCCAGGAGATGATCATTGGCATGCCCTTGAAAGGGTTATGCGCTATCTAAAAGGCATCGCGAGTTACGGTATTCACTATACTGGGTATCCGAGGGTACTTGAGGGTTATAGTGATTCAAACTGGATATCTGATGCTGATGAGATTAAGGTCATGAGTGGTTATGTTTTTACACTTGGTGGTGCTGCTGTTTCTTGGAAGTCTTGCAAGTAGACCATCTTAACGAGGTCAACAATGGAAGCATAACTCACAGCTCTAGACACAGCCACTGTTGAAGCAGAGTGGCTTCATGAGCTTTTGATGGACTTACCTGTGGTTAAAAAACCAATACCCGCTATCCTGATGAACTGTGACAATCAAACTGTGATAATAAAGGTAAACAGTTCTAAGGACAATATGAAGTCATCAAGGCATGTGAAGAGGAGATTAAAATTTATCAGAAAACTGAAGAACTCCGGAGTTATTGCATTGGATTATATCCAAACATCTAAAAATCTGGCATATCCCTTCACGAAAGGTTTATCATGTAATGTGATAGATAATGCATCGAGGGAGATGGGTATGAGACCCACAATATGAGTTGTTCACAATAGCAACCCACTCTATGTGACCGGAGATCCCGTGAAGTAGAATTGCGAGACAAGTTGTTGATCAACTGAGAGGAGAGTATCCCCACTTCTTTATAATACCACTCCATAAAGATGCAATACTCTCCTAAACTGCAAGGTAGGTTGATGTATATCTTAATGAGTACCAAGAGGCTTTATTTTCAGCAGAGATGTTGTCCTGCAGAACATCTCTTGAGGAACACACCTATATGAGCATGACTGTCAAACGTCGCAGTCCATGAGAGTTGGGTGCTGCCTAATAGACTCATGAAAGGCCTCAGAGTATGACGTATAAGCTCCACCCGCGGGGAAGACCCAGGGTATCCTAGTATCGGTCACGTCTTTGTGTGAAGCTAGATTCCCAGAAAACATGCAGTTCAAGGCATAGTCCACTGTCCAAGTTGCAAACTAGTGTAGCATGAAGTTCTAGGTGGAAGTTCAACTTAACAGTCTCCACTATAACACTGGTATATAAACAGTAAAATTTTGTGTGTCTCTAGAATCTTGTGAGGGATTGTTGGAATTTTAGGCTAAATTGCCCAGCCCATTTAATCTATTCCATAATTCATGAAAATCCTAGAGGCCCATGTGGCCCATTCATACATGGCAAGAGGTGAGACAAATTTTAGTCCCACATTGCTAGTTTAGAGAGTGCTACACCAGTTTATAAGACTCCTCTAGCACTTGTACGAGTAGTGTGAGGTGTGAAGAGAATGGTTGGGTTCCACACGCGCGCTCCTCCTCCTCCGCGGCTCGCCTCGTCACGTCACGACGCTGAAACGTTGCGGGAATCTCGCCGAGCCGATGATTTCTTTTTGCCACACGTGAATTGATAAATATGAAGGTGAACGGTTGCACGAAGCTGAAACGTTTCGCACTAAATGGAAATGAATACGAATAAAAACGTTTGCACTAATGGGAGATGAATGCGAACGGAAACCGTTGGCTGGCTGTTCAATTCGCCTCCTGTCTTTTCGTTCCATCTTCTACGGTGCCTTTTCACCTCCTACGCTGTGCCTACAAAAGAGAGGTCACTCCTCTTCCTTAGACACACCGAAACACAGCCACAGCTCATGCGCCTACCTCCTGGTTCTCGAGCACTGCGCCACCGATCAAGTCTTCCTCATTCCGTTCCGCGGCGTGCACCGCGTCACGGAACAGTAGGCCTCCGGAACCCCGTCTCTCGCGATCCTGTACGGGAGAGAGGCGATAAGGTTTTTCGGGAGAGTCTTCACGCGACTACTGGCTCCCTCTCCAACACGGACTCCGACGACTACTTCCCGGACGATGACTTCTTCCCCGACGTCGACGCCCTCTTCGACAACATGACCAACGTGAACGGATCTTCCTCCACTAGACCGTACGTGTTTATGTTATTTCTATTCGAGATCATGTTTCAGACTTTTCTTCTAGCAATATGTGTAGAATTTCTATATACGTACTCTTTGTTAGAATGCATGACTAGTTTGATTCATACACTAGTAGAAAACAGGCTAACAGTCCCGGTTGGTAAGAGCCTTCAGTCCCGGTTTAGCAACCGGGACTGCGGAATCGGGACTAAACACCCCAACCCATAGTCGCGGTAGGATCTGCAACCGGGACAAAAAGGTATCCACGTGGGCACGCAGGCGAGCTGCTCGGCGATGACCTTTTGTCCCGGTTTGTATTACAAACCGGGACTAATAAGTTCGAGGGGTTTTAGGTTTTAGCATTTTTATTTTGTTTTCGGTTTTCTGTTTTATTTATGATTTAAACTATTGTTTGTAAGCTACAATTACACACATCGATGCATATATTATATGAAGTGTCTAACGAGAATTGATCCATACCAACGAGACTCGTATCAAGTTAAACATGTATCATATAGATAAGTGTCGTCCCAACACGATCATTATTACATCAAAATCATTATTTACAGTTTATATTGTATTCTCCTGTTGGGGCTATGACCTCGTCAAGCAGAAATCCACAAATTTCCTCTTGAATTCCTCTAGAGCGTTGATATGGAGTGAGATGCGCTCGTTGATTCATTTGCTGGATATATCAAGAGAAGACGGTCAATATAAATACATCAAGAGTTAAATTGTGAATTGATATGTAAATGCTTTACGTACCACCATATCCATCCGCTCACTGACATACATGCGCATATACTCGCAAACGTAATATCCACACAGATTTGTCGCCGGTGGCTGTCTCTCGCACTTTACGAAAATAGAGTTCATATCAAGTAATAATCAAACATGACAATCCGATATTGAAACTAGAACTAAATAGAGTAATCTACTTACGTTGATTAGCTGAAAGGTCAGCTCTGGTTTAAATTGACCTTCTCCGGCACGTTTTATGAACCGCTTCCATACCCTGCCCCGGCAAAGAAAATGAATAAAGAATATATTCATAACTGGAACTTAGGAAATGAAGAAAAGAGGTCAATATAGTACCTCTGGAGCGTTTCAATAATGTTCCAGTAATCCGTCATGGGTCGATGTAATGAGTCCTCGATCTGAACTTTCCCCAAGTCAATTTCAATGTTGAAGAGAATCCAGTGGTGGCTGCACATACACATCAGCACATAGAAGAGAATTCAGTAAATATTAAGTGTCTAGCTAACTCATCAAAATCGAGTACGAGGAAAAATGAACGTGTAACACTCTAACCTGAAGTTGTACGGAAATAATATGTTCTTCTTGAAATGTTGTTTCTCCAAAAAATTGAGCAAGTTGTTCTCCGTTTCCCCCGGGTTTATTTTTAAGGTATGTATATGAACTCGATCTGGGTCAACGAACCCAACTTGATAAATCTGGTTCCTCCTACACTCAAGAATCTTCATTCTGCATAGTAGCGTACAAAAGAATGTAGTGAGGACAGTTATATTATAAGAAAATGATACGAGATTAGCTTTAATTAATTACTTACAAACAATAGCAGCTGATGATAGATTTGTCGAGGGCCTTCTGGTTGAACAACTGAAAGAGTTCGTCAAAGTCAATATGAATCGTCTGTTCTCCCATGAAGTAATGCTCATCTCTAAGTTTAACAGATAGTATCTCGTCCCCGTCTGCTGAGGCATCCTTATACCATTTATGTAATGCTCGCATTCTTGTAGGTAGGTTGGCCCAGTCCTCCTTCGTGACCAGATCCTTCCCAAGGCGATATTGCAAGGCCTCGGGAGCAATGTCGGCCTCTATCAAATCCACCATTTCTTCGTAGGTCATACCAGGAATCTCATACCCTTCTGGTATCACAATCTTGGATGCCAACTTCAGCGGAGCAACGTCGCGTCTCTTCTGCTTTGTTTTCTCAAGCCCCTCATTATATGCCTTGTCAATACAACGATCATAGTCCGATAGTAAGTTTAAAACATATTGGGGTGGTTGAAAACAATGTTTCAGGAAGTACTCTATTTTTTTCGGATCAATTGATACGTCTGGCATGTTTTCCACGGTGGGCTTATAAGGGTAAGGAAACTTTGGAGGACTCTTGGGGACCTTTGGAAGCGGCGACAATTTCTCCTTAGTAGGCGGAGGCGGGCACTTAGTCAAGTTACCCCACTTGTCCTGGCTGATCTTCCGCTTTCCCGCCCTGTACTCAGCCGAAGAAGGTTCAGGCGAAGAAGGTTCAGGTTGCTCACGCGGCGGCGAAGATCGAGGTGGAGTCATGTAGGTGTCGTCGTCGTCCCTATCGAAGTTCAATGGACTTGGAGGTGGTGGAGGTGAGAGAGACCGTGGCCTCTGCGTCGAGCCTGGAAATATGATGTATTTCTTTTTCCATAAAATGATTCCATGCCTGACTTCTTCCAGGGTCGCCTCCCCTTCAGGGCCAGGGTGGTCAATCTCCAATGTCTCGCATCCAGGTACGATTTCCTCCACCCCAACACGAGCATACC
This sequence comes from Poa annua, assembly GCA_026929855.1. NCBI lineage: Eukaryota > Viridiplantae > Streptophyta > Magnoliopsida > Poales > Poaceae > Poa > Poa annua. The sequence continues at coordinate 64,863,837 of CM049434.1, forward strand.
CAGCTGGAACCTCGCGGCAATGCCAACGCACTTCAGGATCAACTTTTAAAGCAAAGCCGACGGCCACCTTCACAGATATGTTCTTCATTGGCTGGTGCAGCTCACATTCAGTCTTATCTTTGATATTATCCACGGGGTAGCGATCCATCGGTGACGCATCAACTTCTCCATCATCGTCATGCAACCCCGTGGAAGCCACACTGCTCATCCGGTTAGATGGGCCATCAGCTGCAGGATCTATGTAAATCTGATCGGCCTCTGGACGGCTTGAAAATTTCTCCTGCATCTTCGTATACATCGCAAAGAGCAGCTCGTTCCTTTCTTCCACCTTCTTAAGCCGGTCTGCCGCCTGCTGCTCCCTCCTCTTCGTTGCTCTGGCTCGGCTTCTATAAGTATGATAGTCCTCATGAAACCCCATCTTCCAAGGAACACCTCCATAGCCTCGTGTTCGTCCTCCCTTCTCAGGATTTCCGAGTGCCTTTGTCAGCTCGTCGTTCTCTCTATCCAGAATGAACGTTCCCGCCTCCACCTCGGCTACTGCTTTTTTAAGATCATCGAAGGGAGTCAACACTGCTTTCTTCATCGGATCACAAAGAACCAACTCCCCTGTTTCCTTCTCCAACGTCATACCATGCGCCATTAGGAAGTTTCCTGCTCTCTCGGGCACTTTCTCCGTCTCTGGAGTTAGACCTTTTGCCTTAATTTCAGCCTTAAGTTTATCCCACTTAGGCATGGCAGTCTTGTAGCCACCTGGCCCCAAATTATGATGGAGAACCTTTTTCTTGGCATTATCCGCATCCTTTTTGGACCTCTCAAGAGCTTCTTCCAATTCCTTGTACGTCACAAAATCATCCCAGTGATCACGTAACCTCTCGTCTGTTCCCTTAAACTCCGGAGTAATTTTCCCACTCTTGACATACTTCGCCCACGTTCTTTTTTTGTGGTTTTGGAATTGTTTGGCCATCTTCCTCAGGATCCACACCTTGACTTTGGCCTTCAAGGCCGTTGTTTGCTCCTCGGTGTCCATCATCGGCAGAGTGAAATGTGATATCAGCTTGTCCCAAATAGAATTTTTCAATTCGTTAGAGACAAAACTTATTCCATCAGCTCTTGGCTTCTTCCATTCTCGACAGGTGATCGGGATCATGTCCCTAACAAGAACTCCTGCTTGATTAGTAAATGCAGTCACGCTGTTTATGGGCTCCAAAGGTTCCCCATCGGCACTGACTATGTCAATAATCATATGTGTCTTCTCGTTCCACTTTTTGGTCGGGCCCCGTAACCTTGAAGTGGAGGACTAAAAAAACATTCATTAAATATATGCTCAATGTGGAGGTCTATATATATAATTAGCAGAGACTTAAATATTTACATCACAGGACTTCGTTGAGGGTCCAACGCTAGCATCGACATCAATACTTGGTTCCGGGTTGCCTATGTTTTGTTCTTCTAACTGATCATCCGACAACCCAGCATCACCATCTTCATTCAGATACTGTGAGCCGTCATCTACCTCATTATCTTTTTGGCCTTCCCGATCATCTCTACCGTCATGGTCCATAGCTTCACTATAAAGAATAAAGATTAAAAGCAGTACTAAAAAGAATAAAGAATAAAGAATATATACTAGCAATACTAAACTATAAAGAATAAAGACTAAACTTCACTAAATTTCACTAAGTCCTAAAACACTAAAGCTATACTAGCAATACTAAAACAATATTTAGTACAATAACAACAGAAGAGCAAGATTGAAAATAGTAAAACAATATTTATACTAAAGCTATATACTAGCAATACTAAACAATATTTATAGTAAGCAATACTGAAACAATATTTATACTAATGCTATACTAGCAATATAACACTAAACTATACTATAATATTTATGCTAAAGCTATACTATACAAATACTAAATACTAAACTTAATTGGGACTAAATTGAAAAAAATAGTCCTAATTGCTAAATTTACCACCTTTCCTAACACATCACTATGTCCATTTAATTAAAATTCAACCTAAAGCAACTAAATTCCTAAATCAACTAAATTTCACTAAGTCCTAAAACACTAAATTCCTAAATCAATTTGCTAAGACGTTAAATTTGCTAAGACACTAAACCACTAAAACAGTTTACTAACAATCAACTAATTAACTAAATTATAATTCATCTAGGTAATCAACTAAATTCTTACCCATCATCTTATCAACTAATCAACTAAATTTCACTAAGTTCTAAAACACTAAATTCCTAAATCAATTTGCTAAAACACTAACCCTAAGTCAACCTAACCAACTAATCAACTAAATCCACTACGGCGAGGGGGCCGGCGTGTGCTCACCTGACGCGATTCGGTCGGAGACGTCGACGGGAGAGCTTCTGGAACAGCGAGGACTGCGAGGCGAGCTCGGCGGCGGCGGCGGTGTGAGGCGAGCTCGGCGGCGGTGGCGGCCTCCGCGGCAGCAGTGAGGGAGAGGAGCGGGCGCGGCGGCGTCGCAGCGGAAGCGGGCGGCCTGCGCGGCGGCAGCGGACGGCGGCGAGCTCGGCGGCGCAGCGGCAGCGGCGGCGCTCGATTTGGGCAGCCTGGCGGCGTCGCTGAAATTCCTAAGCACGAGGTCCCGGTTGGTGGCTCCAACCGGGATCTCAATCTTGCTTATATACCGCCCAACCTTTAGTCCCGGTTCGTGGCTCGAACCGCGACTAAAGGGGGTCCTTTAGTCCCGGTTGGAGCCACGAACCGCGACCCAGTTTGTTTTTCGACTGCGCGCGCACTGCTACCCCTTTAGTCGCGGTTCGTGGCACCAACCGCGACCTGAGGGGTTTTTTCAAATGAGTTTGAATATAAAAATATTTTCTATAATAATTATTGTAAATATTTTAAAATCAGTTTGGATATGAATTTGAAGAACTTTTGTATATTTAGGAATTTGACAAAACTTTCCATATGAAATGTGTTTGAATTTGTCTAACTAATATAAAACTATTTTCTATTTTCTATAATAATTATTGTAACTATTTTAAAAACAGTTTGGATATGAATTTGAAGAACTTTTGTATATTTAGGAATTTGACAAAACTTTCCATATGAAATGTGTTTGAATTTGTCTAACTAATATAAAACTATTTTCTATTTTCTATAATAATTATTGTAACTATTTTAAAAACAGTTTGGATATGAATTTGAAGAACTTTTGTATATTTAGGAATTTGACAAAACTTTCCATATGAAATGTGTTTGAATTTGACTAACTAATATAAAACTATTTTCTATAATAATTATTGTAACTATTTTAAAAACAGTTTGGATATGAATTTGAAGAACTTTTGTATATTTAGGAATTTGACAAAACTTTCCATATAAAATGTGTTTGAATTTGACTAACTAATATAAAAGTATTTTCTATTTTCTATAATAATTATTGTAAATATTTTAAAAACAGTTTGGATATTATTTTGAAGAACTTTTGTATATTTAGGAATTTGACAAAACTTTCCATATGAAATGTGTTTGAATTTGACTAACTAATATAAAACTATTTTCTATAATAATTATTGTAACTATTTTAAAAACAGTTTGGATATGAATTTGAAGAACTTTTGTATATTCAGGAATTTGACAAAACTTTCCATATGAAATGTGTTTGAATTTGACTAACTAATATAAAAGTATTTTCTATTTTCTATAATAATTATTGTAAATATTTTAAAAACAGTTTGGATATTATTTTGAAGAACTTTTGTATATTTAGGAATTTGACAAAACTTTCCATATGAAATGTGTTTAAATTTGACTAACTAATATAAAACTATTTTCTATAATAATTATTGTAACTATTTTTAAAACAGTTTGGATATGAATTTGAAGAACTTTTGTATATTTTGGAATTTGACAAAACTTTCCATATGAAATGTGTTTGAATTTGTCTAACTAATATAAAACTATTTTCTATTTTCTATAATAATTATTGTAAATATTTTAAAAACAGTTTGGATATGAATTTGAAGAACTTTTGTATATTTAGGAATTTGACAAAACTTTCCATATGAAATGTGTTTGAATTTGACTAACTAATATAAAACTATTTTCTATAATAATTATTGTAACTATTTTAAAAATAGTTTGGATATGAATTTGAAGAACTTTTGTATATTTAGGAATTTGACAAAACTTTCCATATGAAATGTGTTTGAATTTGACTAACTAATATAAAACTATTTTCTATTTTATATAGTTGTGAGCTGTTGGATCAACACTATCACGTCCAAACCGGGACTAAAGAAGCACACGGATCGTGTGTTTCTTTCAAGCACTTGTGAGCCGTTAGATCAGTCGTGTGTTTCTTTCAAGCACTTGTGAGCCGTTAGATCAGGGGTGTGTTTCTTTTGTCCCGGGTTGAGCCACCAACCGGGACTAAAGATGCCTCCCCCTGGTGATGCTATAAATAGGTGCCCAGACCTTCTGGGTTGAGCATTCTCTTGTGTGAGGTAGGAGGAGGAAGCAGACATGTCTAAGCTATGTCAACACTTAGTGTAGTTCATTTGATATACAAAGCATTCGGATTCCCTGCATACGCCCAACAGTGCATTTGATATGCGGGCACTCACGAGCCACTGTTGGGCTGTATGCAGGGGAAACCGTGTGTTTTGTTCCATGCATCTACAAAATACTTCAGTTCATCGCCGAATACAAAAGGCAGAGGACTCCTCTAGGAACCAACTTCTCGAAGATGTCCTTGTGAGCATACTTAGGACATCTGCGAGAGGTTGGGCTTAGAAGCATTCTCTTGTGAGGTAGGAGGAGGAAGCATACATGTCTAAGCTATGTCCCGGGGTGGACCGAGGTGTGTTCTTGGGTAGATCGAGGTGTTCGTGTGTGTGTTCTTGGTGTTCTTGTGTTCTTCCGTGTGTGCTTCTTAATTAGCTAGCACGACGGCAGGTAAAAATGTTTCTGCCAAGATCTAGAGAAGAAGAGAAGAGAGTGTTCATCCACATGAAAATTATTTAAATTTGAATAACTAATCTAAATCGTCCATTTTATCTAAATCTCTGAATATGGAAATATTCATATCTTTCAACCGGTAACCAAAATTAATTAGAAATGGAAATATTTATATTAATAAACCCGTAACCGATATATAAGATTTCAAACATTTCCAATACAAGAGATAGATGAGACACACAACGGTCTACTAATCATATCAATCTAAATACCACTTCCGTGCAATCTCCAAGCCAAGGCGAGCGTCCAGAGCAGCATACACGACTCTCTCGTAGCTCAATGGAACCGCGGCCCATCCGAAAGTTAGGTCTTCTCCTTCTTCGTCGTCGTCCCGTTTCTTGTCCTTCTTCTTTTTCTTGGAGAGAGCATACAGGCTCGGGGTAGGATTGTCGGTTGGGTTCCGGCTATTCCTCTGGAGGTCGACCGCTGACGGAATTGTAATTCCGTAGTATCGCAGCATCCGCACGTCATTCTGGATTGCGACGTCGAAGAAGTTGATAGTCTTGTCACCTAAGAAATCGACGAGTAGCTTCGGCACCCGATCAGCCCTGCAAATGTGGAAAATAAAAGTCTCGGTCGCCACCGAGAGTTGAATGACGGCGGCGCGCTGCTTATCCTCGACTGGAAGATCCCTCTGGCGACGACCCGGGAGTGCGTCGGTGAACTCGCAGTCGAGTCCAACCCCCTTGATCGGTGCGGCGTCGAGATACACCTTCTTCACGTGTCGGATCCACCGCTCCACGCGTGATGCACGGAGGGTGACCCATACCTTGAAGTCCATGCCTTCCTTGGAGAAGAAGAATAACCGAGACGCCGTGATGTGTCCGAGTGACTCCATTGGAATGGAAGAGAGCAAGGATGGAGAGGGAGATTTTGTGTGTGATTAGGCATTTTTGTATTGTTCCTTTTATAGGGCGGAGAGGGAGGCCGGCGGTCACCGAGCGGCTGGCGGGAGGCCGGCGGGCGGCGGCGCGGCGCTGCTTCGCGTTCCACACGGCGCGTTCATGATTAATTTCGTGTGTATCAACGCGGCTGATCGATCATCTTCCAAAGCGCGGCGGGCTGATCAATTTCCAAACCGCTGCGAATTCCACAGATCATTAGTACCGGTTTGAAACACGAACCGGGGCAAATACCTTTAGTCGCGGTTTGTATTAGAAACCGGGACTAAAGGTTTCCGTGCCCGTGATGCCGTCCTAACCGTTCGAACCGCGACTATTGATGTCATTAGTCGCGGTTCCAGGCCTGACCGGGACTAAATGTGCTCCGACCTCAAAACGGTAGGCCTGTTTTCTACTAGTGATACTTTTCTAGCCATGTTTTATCTACTGTTTTTATGGATTAAATCATATAGAAAATTGCTCATATATTCAACAGCTTATCCATAAGTATAAGCCAAAAAGAAGTGGCCCCTAGTAATGAACGAGTTGGATCGGCTAGGTTAATTTGTACTAAGATTCAATTATGCAGGAGGCCGCTTTACAACCCTAAAATGGCGTTCTCCCACTAACTCACTAAGTCAAAGGCTAATTCGCGTGGAGCTACTCTCTTGCCCTCATCTAATTAAACTTGTTTCGCATATCAATTTTTGTTGTCAAAAGTCAAGAAATACTAAAACTGACTGAATGTACATAGAAAAAATATCAATAGTTACATTACTAAATGAGTACACCATGCATATTCATTTTAGTATGGATCTATAATTTCAACTAAGGTAACGTTGACTTTTAACTAGTTTATATGAAGCATAATATAAATAGCTTCACAACATGAAGCACCGATTCAAAACTTATCATGTATCCATCCTAAAAGCCTTTTTGTGAGCATACACGATATTGAACCGCTAGGGTGTACTAGTGTACTCCCGCTTTTCCCGTTTAATTCTGATGGGCACAATCAGGTGGGAAACGGTCTCCCATGTCCATCCCGCTAGTGTTCATCGTCCAAGGGGATCAAATCCTCATGTAACGGTACCAAGCAATGTAGCACGGGCCTTCAAAACACATTTTTAATATGGAAATATATAAATATCAAGAAGATACAAATTATATCTAACCTCTGCACCATATTAAGAACTAGTCGAGACATTAAGAATGCACACAGCCAAAAGACAAAAAAGAAAAAAATGTCGGGGGCTACCCCGGGTAGGGTAAAGGCACGGTGATTATACTCTTGTTTAAGATGGTAAATGTCATTTGCCTGACACCAAAGGTCATGTGACCATTCGGGAGGTGAAGTGACGCCTTTTGGAAGTAATCAAGAGGTGGCTCTTGGGAAATGTCAGGAGCTGCCCTTTGGAGAAAGCAAAGGCCAGTCTGTCTCCCCTGGTGACACTATAAATAGACCCCCAGTCCCTCACTTTCATTCCGGCGGAAGCAGAGAGTTCTCCTAAGAACCAGTTTCTCGAAGATGTCTTTGGGAGCAAGCCTAAGACATCTTCGAGCAGCTGGGTCTAGAGACATTCTCTTGTGTGATATCAAAGGCAGGTGCTGGTTAGCAAGGTCCTGGCTGGACCAAGATATGAGTAAGGCCGACTTGAGTGTATGTCGGAGATAGCCGACATACTCCCGACATTGGAGAGGCTGAGGCAGGATATAAAGGTAGTCTGGCCTGGGTTGGACCGACATAACGTAACCGACATCTCCATGTCGGCGCCATCTCTTTGTCTCTTGTGTGCAGGAAAGAGGTTCCGGAATAGCAATGCCGGGGCTCCGGAAGTCGTTCCGAGTAAGCAGGCCCGGCATATCCTTGCCGGGTACGGAGAAGAATCCGGCATACCCATGCCGGGTTGGGCAAGATCATCCGGCATACCTTATGTCGGACCAGAAGTCAAGGGCAAGTACACTGCAAGGACACTGGCCACGGAAGCTAAGTCACATCCCGCCTGACACGGGGGCGGGACACAAGGCGAGATAACGGTACTACAAGACTATTCCACTGTGCAGCTGACTCAGTGACAGGGGACAAGGCATGGGCAAGCCCTGTCCTGTCTCTGACAGCGAGACCATCATCGCCTAGGCCAGCGCCTGCTGCAGCTAGAGGCATGCTGGCCTACCTCGGCCTAGCTCGGATAGCTCGGCGGCTAGGTCGTGGTAGGTGATGCCGACATTACTGTTGGCGTGCCAGCACTGTCCGGTGGGACCCGGGGAAGTTAGGGTTTCCAGTCAACCCGACCGGGACTCTATAAATAGCGCCATAACTCCTCCTGTGAGAGGGACACCAACCTGAGAGCCAAAACTATAGTTGCATTCACTGCTAGAGCATTTACTCCTCCTCCCTTTGTAGTTCATCTTAGCTCTTGAGTTCATCTCCAAGAGGGAGACCAAACAGCTCAAGGAGCACCTTTGTAGATCTTGTGACATACATATAGAGAGAGGCAAGGCAGGAGTAGGGGTGTTACCTCCCCACGAGGGCCCCGAACCTGGGTACATCGGGTGTGCTTGTGGGTGTTTGTGGATTTGTGTGTGTTCTTGCTTGTTCGTGCGTGTTCTTGTCGGCCTAAGTCGGTTCTTGGTTGACTCTCGCCATCTTTCATGTGAGCTTCTTAGCTCGCTAGCTCTCACCGGATCCACCAGCGTCCATCGGCCCCACATATTAACCATCCTATGGCATCTGCCGTGATACCACCACGACAGTTGGCGCCCACCGTGGGGCCGGTAGAGGCGCTGTCTGGTGTACACATCCGGACAGGTTCCGTCATCCACTCCGACACGCGGGTCCTCTCCGGCCTCGTCGTCAAGCTTGGCGACATGGACTTCGTCAGCGACAATGCCGGTTGCTTCCGCGGCAAGCCGTTCCCGGCCAACGGGTGCATCGTCGAGTTCAGCTCATTCGTCACCTACGTCACCACCGAGTTCGTCTGCGAGTACCCGGAGCAGGTGCTCGTGGCCGACGATCCCCCTGCTGTCTACGTGGCTCGCGGCCGGCGTTCCGATCGCCCCGTGAGCTGCGCCGAGGTCATGATGGCCGGCGTGGTGATCGGAGATGAGCACGAGGAGGCCGACAACGCCATCCCTCAAGTCGGCCGACGTCGTGCGGCGAAACCCCCGCATGAGAGGGTGCAGAACTGGGAAGAGGTACCCGAGACCTCCCGGGCTCGGCACAAGCCGGATCCGCTTGCGGGTCTGGTCGAGAAGCTGGCTGTCCCGATAGCCACCGGGGGTGACACGGAGAAAACCGCGGCCGAGCTGGAGGACCAGAGGCAGAAGTTGCACGAGGAGGCCATGGAGATGGCCGAGATCAGGCGTGAATTCAACGCCACCATCCGTGAGTACAATGCTGCACATGGTTTTACTCCGGTGGAGTCTAGAGCTAAGCGCATGGAGGATCTGCGCAAGAGGGGCAGAGCCCTAAATAATGAGTTAGCTAGAGATGGGGAAGTTAGTTCGAGTAGAACTGCCAGTCGGGCAAGTGCTGGGAGACCGATATACAGTTCCCCTGCCAAGACACTCAGGGCTGCCAAGGCAGTTAGAGCCGAGTTATCCGGTCTAACCGGAGAAGCCCGCCGTAGGCAGCAGGAGCGAGTTAATGAGTTGGTCGTAGAGGCTAACCAAAAGAACGAGACCTTTAAGAAGGCCAAACCGGCTGCGGGAGGCTCCCAAGTCGTTCATTCGGCTAGGGTGGAGAGTGCTAAGTCCAGAGGGCAGGCGTCATCTCCGCATGAAGGTGGAAGTCGGGACCGGAGTGCGAACTCCGGGAGAAACAAGCAGCTGCAGACTTATGATCCGGCTTTTGCCGGAAAGCAGCAGGCCGGGCAGGCCGGTGTCGGTCGCAGTAAGAGTGACCGTGGTGTCGGTAACCGGGGTGTCGGAAATAATAACCCGGCTAGCCGTGGTCATCCACCCTGGTACCCGGCACAGAACTGGCTCACCGACTATGTGACTGCAGTAAGTATAGCCGGAGGAAATCGGCGCTGGGCGGTAAGGTACATCCCGCAGATGCTAGAAGGACCAGCTCGGATCTGGCTGAACAACTTAAGAACCGACAGTGTGAACTGTTGGCTAGACTTCGAAGAAGCCTTCGTCAGCAACTTCTCCAGCACATACAAGAGGCCAAACCGACCTCAGCAGCTTGCGATGTGCAAGTAGAGGGATAACGAGACTGACCGAGAGTACCTAACTCGGTAGAGCACTATTCGCAACTCCTGCGAAGGGGTTGTTGAGGCACAAGCCATCTCTTGGTTTGCGCAGAGATGCCGACATGGCTCCATGCTCTGGCAGAAACTGCAAAGGGAGATGCCGGCTACCCTGGCCGAGACTATGCGTATCGCCGACAGCTATGCTCTCGGTGATCCTATGCAATCTTTGCTGAATTCGGGGGAACCGAGTAGGAGGAACCCGGTGAACAGCAGACCCGGGCCGAGCAGGCACAATGATCGCCAAGACTTTGGCCACAAGAAGAGAGAGCCGGAGTTTCACTATGCCTCACATCAGGTTGCTGCGGTAACCCGAGATCAAGGTGATGCTGGATATAGCCAGCGTCAGAAGACCATTGGCCCTGCTTTTCGTAAGCCGATTAGGAGAAAAAGCCTTTCCTTTGTATCAGCTCATGAAAAAGAGCAAAACTTTTGTGTGGACTCCGCAAGCTGATGCAGCGTTCAATGACTTGAAAAAGATGCTCTCGACTGCGCCAGTATTGGCATCACCATTGCCCAAGGAGCCGATGTTGCTCTACATCGCAGCCACAAACCGAGTTGTGAGCGTGGTGATGGTGGTGGAGCGAGAAGAGGGTGACAAGGTGGTGCAGAGGCCTGTGTATTATCTGAGCGAGGTGGTCTCCACCTCCAAGCAGAATTACCCGCACTACCAGAAGATGGCTTATGGCGTGTACCTGGCGGTCACCAAGTTGAAACATTACTTACAAGAGCATCCGGTTACAGTGGTGATCGAAGCTCCTCTGTCCGAGATCATCGGGTGCAAAGATGCCAGTGGCCGAATTGCCAAGTGGGCTATCCAGTTGTCTCCGTTTGCCCCGACTTGCGAGAGAAGAGACGCCATTAAGTCGCAGGTGCTGCCGGACTTCTTGGTGGACTAGGCCGAGATGCAATATGAGCCTCCACTGCCCGACTTCAACTTTTGGAAGATGCATTTCGATGGCTCCAAGGCGAAGATCGGATTGGGTGCCGGAGTGGTACTCACCTCGCCGAAGCAACATGTGCTGAAATATGTGCTCCAGATTCACTTCCCGGCATCCAATAATGTGGCCGAGTATGAAGCACTCGTGCATGGGCTCAATGTCGCCAAGGAGATTGGCATTCGCCGGATAGAGTGCTACGGCGACTCGGACTTAGTGGTACAGCAGGTGTCGGGGAACTGGGACGCCTTGGACGCCAACATGGCGTCTTACCGGTTCCATGTGCAAAAAAATTCCGGATTCTTCGAAAGATGCGAGTTCAAGCACATACCTCGGGGGGAGAATGAAGCGGCTGATGTACTGTCCAAGTTGGGATCATCACAGGCTGCCATTCCACCCGGCATAGCCTTGGAGCACTTGAGGAAGCCATCGATCAAGCCATCACCCGAGTCGGAGTCCATCTTTATCCCGAAGAGCTCAGAAGCAGAGGTTGTGCCCATGGACGTCGATGTCGGGAGCATTTGGCAGAACCCGGGGCCTGCGCTGCAGAACCCGGGGACTGCACAGGGGATGTCGGCAGAGGTGATGTCGGCTGAGCCTATGGACATAGACGCTCCAATCTTCCCTGTGCGGCCAGTACCGGGTTGGGCGCAGCCCATTATGGCATATATTGTGGATGGGACCTTGCCCGACCATGAGGTTGAAGCCAGGCAAGTGATGAGAAGATCCAAGGCCTACACTGTCATCAATCGGGAGCTGTACAAGAGGAGTGTCACCGAAGTGCTGCAACGTTGCGTCGAACCGGAAGAAGGGCAAGAGATGCTGCTCGAGATACATTAAGGGGAATGCGGTCACCATGCTTCCTCAAGGGCATTGGTGGCTAAAGTCTTCCGGCATGGATTTTACTGGCTCACAGCTTTGCAGCAAGCAGAAGATATCGTCCGATAAGTGTGGAGGTTGACAGAGGTTTGCCCACAAGATACACATGCTGGCATCAGCACTAAAGACTATCCCCATCACATGGCCATTTGTTGTATGGTGCTTGGATATGGTGGGTCCATTCAAGCCGGCGCGAGGTAACATGGCTCATATGCTGGTCATGGTGGACACGTTCACCAAGTGAATCGAGGTGAGGCCAATTCGGATGTGCGATGGACATACCTCCGTCTCGTTCTTGAAAGATATCATACTGAGATATGGCTATCCGCACAGTATTATCACGAACAATGGCACCAATTTTGCTCTGGGGGAGTTTGCTCAGTTTTGTGCTGAAAAAAGAATCCGACTTGATGTCGCCTCGGTGGCACACCCAGAAGCAAATGGACAAGCAGAAAGAGCTAATGCATTAGTGCTTGCCAGCATAAAGGCCCGACTGATAGAGCCACTCCTGCGAACTCCGGGATGTTGGATAGAAGAGGTACCGGCAGTACTTTGGGGTCGCCGGACCACACCGAATAGATCCACCAGGTACACGCCATTCTTTATGGTGTACGGTGCAGAGGCGGTGTTGCCAACCGACATACAGTATGACTCGCCGAGAGTGGCAATGTATACAGACACCGAGGCAAGAGAAGCCCGAGAAAATGATGTTGACCTGTCTCGGTCGGCGATATACCAGCAAAACCTCCGACGCTATCATAGCCGGAAGGTGCATCCTCGGGTGTTCCGAGAAGGAGATCTATTGTTAAGGCTGATACAGCGCACGGCCGGCATGCATAAGCTGTCACTTCCATGGGAAGGACTCTTTGTTGTGAGTAGAGCTCTGCACAACGATTCCTATTATCTTGTAGATGCACAGGAAGCTAGAAAAGGTGTAATGGACAGAGTCGGGGAGGAAACCAAACGGCCATGGAATGTAGCTCTACTTTGTCCCTTTTACACATAAAGGGCACAGTGTATGTATCTCGGTCTCTCATGAATGAAATGCCGGCATCCCGAGATGATACTCGGGGACTGCCTTGTCCGCATGAATGCTTTCTTCATATGTCATTTGCATGTCGGCACCCCGGGATGAACTCGGGGACTGCCCCGTCTTTACTTTTGTGTTTTATCTCAGTTATTTCTATATTGTCTATATGCCGGCATCCCGAAGTGAACCTCGGGGACTGCCTTGTCTGTTTTCTATGTATGTTGTTCATATGCCGCATAAACTTTCAACCTCGTCTCAAAGTTCAAGTAATGTATGCTATCTGAGATAATCTTGTGACTCGACTAACGAACGCCAAAATGGTAGTCAAGAGCAGAGGTTGTGGAGTATGGTGAACACGAAAATAAACTCGGGGACTCGGTCTAAAAAGGAATTCGGCATATGTTGTTTACTAACCCTGTTTTTCAATTATTATCTTCGTTATGACGGATAACTTTAAACCTCAACTCGGATGTTTATAAGTACTGTAGGCTATAATCGTGATTCTGTGACTCGACTGTCAAACGCCTGTATGGTAGACAAGAGCAGAAGTCACCAAGTATAGTAAACAAGAAAATGAACCCGGGGACTCGGTGCAAAGTAATCCGACATACGAAATTTGCTTCTTCGGGTAAATAAAGCAGAGTAGAAAAATGACCTAGTTAAGATTGTATATATTACATTTGCACCCGGCATCCCGGGGATTTAATGTTTTGCACGTAAGATGTTCAAGTGGCAGTGTTGGAGCATCCGGGATCAGTCGGGGTGGTTGATACGTCTCAAACGTATCTATAATTTCTTATGTTCCATGCTTATATTATACCAATTCCCTACATGTTTTATACACATTTTGTATTGTTTTATGCATTTTCTGGAACTAACCTATTAATCCCTGTTTTCTGCTGTTTTTGGTTTCAGAAATCCACTTAAGGAAATATTCTCGGAACTCGACAATTTTTATACCGAAGACCTTAGAATTCCAGACACGTTCCAGAAGTCCGAGGGGGGAAAGGAGACGGGCGCCGAGGCGCCCACCTCAAGGGGTGGCGCGGCAGCCTTCCTGGCCGCGCCAGGACCTGAGGTGGGGCCCTCGGGGCTCCACCGCCTTCGCCCTTTCGCCCATATAATGTCCCCGAGATGCAAACCCTAAAAGAATCAGCCTTTTTCCCGAGAAGAGTTCCGCTGCGCCGCCGCCATCGAAGATAAGATTCGGGGGACAGAAGTCTCTGTTCCGGCACCCTGCCGGGACGGGGAATTGCCCCCGAAGCCATCTCCATCGCCATTGCTGACTCCTACGATGAGGAGTGAGTAGTTCTCCCCCGGGGCTGCGGGCTCTACCGGTAGCGATGTGGTTTATCTCTCTCTCCCATGGTGTGATCTTTATGTGATCACGAGCTTTGTAATCTAGTTGAATATGTGATGCTACTCTTTATCTATTATGCACTCTAGAGGTTACTTTAATATGAACTCCGGGGTTATTTACGGTTGTAAAGGTGACAGTGTGTGCACCGTGTGTGATTCCTTTATGACGTTGTGGTGTTAGTTTACTCTGACTTTGAGGGTGCTCTTGTAGCCCTACACAGTGAATGGTGTTTATCATCCAACATGAGAGTGTTTGAGAGTAGTATTTATTATTCAATTGTGATGTCATTGTTGAGAATGTCCACTAGTGAAAATATGATCCCTAGGCCTTGTTTCTAAGCATTAAAACACCGTTTCCAACAAGTTCTGCTACATGTTTTCTTGCTGCCATTTTTATTTCAGATTGCAATTACTACTTATAATCATCCATATTACTTGTATTTCACTATCTCTTCGCCGAACTAGTGCACTTATACATCTGACAAGTGTATTGGGTGTGTTGGGGACACAAGAGACTTCTTGTATCTTAATTGCATGGTTGCTTGAGAGGGATATCTTTGACCTCTACCTCCCTGAGTTCGATAAACCTTGGGTGATTCACTTAAGGGAAACTTGCTGCTGTCCTACAAACTTCTGCTCTTGGAGGCCCAACACTGTCTACAAGAATAGAAGCGTGTGTAGACATCAGTGGTCTCGGCAGCAGGAGTGGATGTCGCAGCAGCGGTCTCCAAAGGAGTGTCGGGCGTGGATTGCCCGGCCGTGTCGGCAGCTCCCGGCTTGTTGATATCGGCTGCGACGCGCGGGGTTTTGTCCGAAGCCGCCTCGGGAGAAGTGTCGGTGGCAGCCGACTTGGTGGTGTCGGATGCAGCCGGCATGACGCTGTCAGTCACGGGTGTCTCGGATGCCGTAGATGCTGTCCCAGATCCCTTGGCCTTCTTGATGGTCTCGGGGACTTCTTCCCCGGCTTCCTCGTCGACTTGATCCTCGTCAGCCTCTTCCTCATCGGATTGCTAAGTGTCGGCGTAGTCCTCATCAACGGAATAAGTGTCGCCTTCGACATATTGATGGGGCTGCGAGTAGCCGGCCATATAGTAGGCAATATCTTGGCAGCGCTGGATCTTGGCGGGATCGGTGGTCCAGGGTGAATTCTCGCGCTGCGTCTTCACCTGCTCGAGATCAATACCTTCGTACCAGGATAGTACGAAGGACAGTGCTTGATGCGCCCCGGCACGAGCGGCGGAAGATCTCCATTCCCGGAGTCTGAGCTCGGCCTTCTCCAGTTCTTGGGCTAACTCGGGAACGGTCTTGGGAGGCACAGTGCCGGGCCACAATTTCCGGTAGACCCGGATGCTGGCATCAAGAAGTTCCATGCCAATACTCTTCAGAGGGACAATGCGCGCATTTAATGCCGTCAGGTGATCCTCGACGTCCCACTCATTCGAGATGGTACCGAGGTGCGCTCTCTTCTCCCGAGCCTTATTGGTGGCCTTGACAGCAGCAGCTTGCGAATGGGAGAAGTACTCTGAAGAAAGGAAAACTATCGCCGAGTTGGAAGGAAAGCCGACATATGGCAAGTCTCGACAGAAATCGAGTAAATAAAAAGGGAGAATGGAGGAAACTCACTGTCCATTTGGCCGTGGATCTTTTTTAACTCGGCCAGCCAGATGTCGCATTTGGCCTTAAGAGTGGATATTTTTTCTTCGGCCAAGGCGGCGCGAGCCTCGACATCCTCGAGGACATCTGTCTGCGTTTTCGCAGCCTCCTCCATAGTCTTCGCCATCTCGGCCTTCTCGCGTTTGGCCTTCTCAAGCTCTTGCTGGAGCCGAGTTACCTTGGCCTGCTCCTGCTCGAGCGCAGTCTTATGCGCAGCAGCAGCTTTGGCTTCGGCCGCAACTGTGGAGGGCAACAAGTTGGTTGTGTCGGTAAAAAGAAGTCGGGAGCAAGAGAATTATGTCGGTAAGAAATAAAATGTACCTTGTTCCTTTTGCTCCGCCCGGGCTGTCTTGTAAGCTTTCCGAAGTGCCCCGTGCTCAACGAGCAGCTTTTGGAACACCTTGGTCCGCTTAGCGTTGCAAGCCTGGAACAAAGCAAGACGTTAATAAGAGCTTAGGAAGATTCCCGCCGAGTGATCTTTACTCGGTCAAGTTTCAATCACTCGGCCCGAATCTCGGGGACTGGGATTAGGGTGTGTCTAGAGGACTTACCTCTGCATCCTTGGTGATTTGAAGGACCGCGCACTGCAGAGAGTGCAGAGACTGGGAAATCTTGCCGGGACCAGCAAGATGTCGGAAGTTCGGGTCCGAGGAGGAGACCTCACTGATGTCGGCAGCATTCCAGTCCAAGTTGAACTGGTCCATTGAACCTGAAGAGGCATCACCGGATGTGAGCAAGTGAGAACTCTCCAAGTCGGCAGCAGGGACAACTCGACTAGCAGTGGCCTCTAGCAGTTGCAATGCGGTCGTCTTAACTGCAACGCGCGGGGAGGCACCACTAGGATTTTACCCGGAGGAACCTCACCTCTCTTCTGGGCCATCTGCTTGTCGCTAGGACCAGCCTTTTCTGCT
The DNA here is from genome assembly GCA_026929855.1 of Poa annua. Classification (NCBI taxonomy): domain Eukaryota; kingdom Viridiplantae; phylum Streptophyta; class Magnoliopsida; order Poales; family Poaceae; genus Poa; species Poa annua. Next base: position 64,880,741 of record CM049434.1, read on the forward strand.
CGGTGACTAGAAGATGCCGACTTCGAGTGCGGGATCACCGACTTAGAGGTGTTGGCCTCTGTTTGTTGTGGGTGCTTCTGCTGTTGAGGCCGAGGTTGAGGTGCTTGCTGTTGCGGCTTCGGCGGGAGAGGCAGTTGTTGTTGCTGTGGCGATGGTTGCCGTTGCCTTTCTGACGGTGGCGATACCACCGGGGTCTCGGGCTGCTCCGGCTCAGGGCGGTGGATATCGCCGCCAGATCCAACGTCCCGGTCTGAGACATCTTTGTCACCGCCGGCCACGGCCCTAGAAGTCAACGGGGGTGTGCCAACCTGGCTGGTGTGTGTCGGACAAGCATCAACCCGGGCTGAGTCGGCACCCTCGGTTGTATTCTGGCCAAGGGGCCCGGTCGGGTTTAACTCCAGCGGGGCACTGCATCAGAATAAGAAGAAAGTGTTAAGTCGGGGAAAAGTATGTTGGAGGGGATAGAAAAGAGATGATGCAGAGGATGGTTAAGAGTAGCTACCCGGCAGAGGTAGGAGGCATCTTCTTGCCTCTTTTGGGAAGGCCTTGCCGGGTTTTCTTTGCCTTCTTGGCCGCGGGACCCACGGCATCTCAGGATGCGGCCTCCGAGGTGCCAGTGCTTGCACGCTTGCGCGGTGCAGCTTGCTTGCCTGAGGCGGTGGATGTCGAAGGCACTGGAGGAGCGTAGTTGAGGGGAGTAGCGTCAATAACATCAATTATTCGGCACTCGTCCTCATCATCGTCGGACCATTCGTTGATGGGTACTTGGACGCGAGGCTTACCCGGAGCAGGAGCACGGGCCAGCGGAATAGACAAGTGGTTCTCGTCATCCGGATCCACAGTCGGTGGAATGGACGGAATGGCGAAGTCTGGTTGCCACTCACCCTTGGCATGCCTCCTGTCTTCTCGGAGCTGCCGGGCAAACCTCTGCAAGAGAGAAGAAAGGTTGTTATACAGGGACAAGACTATAACCGACACAATGATGTCGGTCGAGTGGGCATGTCGGTTGAATAGGCGAACACTTACTTGTGCCGGAAGGCGAGATCGAGAATGGGGCCTCATCCCCCACTCCCACTCTTCAGCCATGTCGGTCTGAGCGATAGCTCGGACGCGCCTGTACACATCAGACTTGTCCAGCTGGAAGGTGCTGACTCAAGTCGGGTCGTATCGGCCACTCATGTGGCAGATCTTGTGAACTCGGGCCTGGAGTGGGCAGACTCGGCGGCTGATGAAGGTCCGCTGGAGATCATCGGCTGTGAGCTCATCTTGGATCATGAGGAGATACGTATGAATCTCGTTGATCTCCGGGTCGGTCATCTTCGGGTCGAAGCCCCAGTTGGTTTGACCTGTGGGAGGGGCGAGGTCGAACTCGGGCAGGTTGATATAGTCGGGTGCCTCGGCCTCCTCGGTCTCCTCGGTCGGGTCTGGGTTCCTCACATAGAAGAAACTGCGCTGCCATTTCCGGCAGGACTCCAGACCCGAGATCCCGGGGAACTTGGAGTCTCGCCGAGGTACGATAGTGGCGGCTCCGCAGGCGGTCATCTCCTTGTCCTTGACACCCGGGTTTGGAATGCTTTGCTTCCGAAGCTGGAAGTACTTGGCCTAGAGGTTGACAAGGGGCCAGAGGCCGAGATACCCCTCCGAGAAGGAGACAAAAGCGGACAGAATGGTGACGGCGTTAGCCGGAAGGTGGTGAGGTTGAAGACCGAATCGCTCGAGAAATGAGCGGAAGAAAGCGCTCGCCGGGAGAGCGAATCCACGCTCGACGTGCGTGACGAAAACTACCCGCTCCCCGGGTTGAGCGTTGGGCTCGACCTCTCCCTCGAGAAGCCGGTAGATAACCTCGGCCGGGATACGGTGCGTCCGACGCAGCCAGTCAATGTCATCCTGTACTGCATCGGAGCCTTCCCATCAACCCCGGATTCCCTCGTTGGTCATGTCGGCGGGTTCAGAGGACATGTCGGTGTGAGCCTGCAACAGAAACAATATCTTACTCGGATGCACAGAAAGAAAGCTAACTGTATGTCGGAAAAAAAGGAAGACCGAGTATAAACTGGAATCTATTACCAGGATATAGGAAAGAAGATCTCCCAAGGCAGTATAAAAGGAAGTTAAATGGTTCTAGTTGGGAGCCTTAAGGGTTTCCTGCTAACGGACTACTGCAAGAGCGGAATGCTTCTTTATTAAGGAAGCCTAGCAAGATCTAATGGAGAAGAACCGCTAGCAGTACTGCGGTGACAGAAATAAAGATCTACTGGGTGGATTTACCCTAGTCCTAGCCTGTTCTAGCGAAGAACGGGGACGAACTAGCGCGGCCGAGCCATGGATGGATCTAAGGCAGGGTTTGGACATAACTTACCGAAGAAGTGGTGTCGCAGCACGAGAGGATCTCGTCCTGGCGATGGCGCGGCGAGCTTCGGTCGCCGGCGTTTGCGATCTCCGGCGTGGTGCTCGTGCGCTATGTGCGGTGCGGCGGCGATGTGCTCGGGCGCGAGGAGAATGAGATGGAGAAGTAGGGAAGGAAGGAGAAGCCTCTCCCCGTGGCCCTATTTATAGCGGCCAACCGGATTCAGTTCCCAAATCTCCTGCCCACGATTTATGAATCGTGGGGGGAGACCGTGTGTGGTGGTTTTTAGCCGTTGGGTTGACTGTGGCCGCACGATCGGCCACATCGCGGGCCACGGAGAACGAACTGTCAGTGGACGGATCGGGTGCGGTTACCGGGACGGGAACCGAGCGAGCGCATCGGAGTCAAAGTACTCGAGTTCCTGAAGGATTTGACGGCCAGTGGGGCCCGTGCAACGTTTTCGCAGTGGCTTGTCAGGTCGCGTGGCGCAGATCACGGAACGATACATCGTTTGAGTGATGTTGGCCCTCTCTTGGAAATGCTACGGAGAGAATGGAGCGGAGGAAGAGGGGAGAATGTTTCCGAAAGGTGAGAGATGTTTTTCGGTTTGCCTCTCTTGGCTTGTGTGTATTCCTCCCTTTAAATAGGGGCTGCTAGCTAGGGTTACAAAGTCCACTAAGCTGTCACATCAGACGGATGTGATAGGTCCTACTCCTTGCCCATGACGTGTCACTGTTGACCCCGTCATGACTAGAATGCACTGTAGATGACGCCTAGCACGTCCTACCTTCCTACTCTGTACTTGGCGCTGACGCACCACTTCAGGACACTGGCTACAGGACAAAGTGTCCAGTCCCAGAACCCGGCTACCGACTGCCTCTACTCGGAACAGACTCCGAGTAGGGCTCACTCGACTGGGAACAGGCTCCCGAGTCGGAACTCGAGTCGACCCGAAGATGAGTCGACTCCCGGAATACAAGCCTATATCTAACAATCACTCCCTAGGCTTATGTTCCGGTGGCACCTCCACCATGCCGATCCCTGCGCGTAGCTCCGCCATGCGGACTCGCCCCAGCGGCTTGGTCAAGATGTCTGCGAGCTGGTGTCCGGTGGGCACAAACTCCAGCTCGATCTTCTTCGCCTCCACGCAGTCTCGAATGAAGTGATACTTCAACTCGATGTGCTTCGAGCGCTCGTGGAAACGGGATTCTTGGCGAGCGTGATAGCCGACTTGTTGTCGACCTTGAGCACCACTTGCTCAGCTTCGCCGTTGCTGAGCTCCGCCAGCAACCGAGAGAGCCAGATCACCTGGCAAGCAGCCGTGGCAGCAGCCACGTATTCCGACTCGCAGCTCGATAGAGCCACGATTTCTGCTTCTGGGACTGCCAGGTCACTGGGCTGCTCCCAAGGAAGTACAGCGTACCCGACGTACTCTTGCGCGAGTCAACGTCACCCGCTAGGTCGCTGTCGTTGTAGCCTACCAGGCGAGGTGTACCTGCACTCCTCCCATACCTACATCCGAGTCGCGTGGACCCGGCGATGTATCGTAGTATCCGCTTCACAGCCGCGAGGTGCTCTCTAGTTGGAGCCTCCATGAAGCGCGATACAAACCCGACTGCGAAAGTCAAGTCCGGCCTCGTGTGCACCAAGGACCTGAGGCTCCCAACGATGCTGCGGTACTCGGTTGCATCCGTCGTGGGTGCCGTGCTGGCCTTAGACAGCTTGAAGCGCGGCTCCATGGGTGTATGGACCGGGTTGCACCCGACCATGTCTGCCTTCTCCAGCAGCTTAAGGGCATAGGCACCCTGCGAGATGTCGATCCCGCTGGGTCCTTGTCGAACCTCTATGCCGAGGTAGTAGCTCAGCAGCCCGAGGTCGGACATCTGGAACAGACTCTGCATCTCCAGCTTGAATTTGTCGAAGTCGCTGGAGTCTGAGCCCGTGATCACCAAGTCGTCGACGTAGACGCCGACTAGAAGCCGGCTCGGAGTCGCTCCTCGAGCGTACATGCCGTGCTCCGACTCGCACCTTGCGAAACCGAGTCGAACGAGGCATGAGTCGAGCTTGGTGTTCCATGCCCTCGGCGCCTGATTGAGGCCGTAGAGCGCCTTGTCGAGTCGGAGCACCATATGCTCCTTTCCCTTTGCAGCGAAGCCAGATGGCTGCTGCACGTACACCTCTTCCTCCAACTCCCCGTTGAGGAAGGCTGACTTGACGTCCATGTGATTAACGCCCCATCCGGCACTCGCAGCCGCGGCTATCAGTAGCCGGACTGACTCTAGCCGGGCCACGGGAGCGAAGACTTCGTCGTAGTCGACCCCGTGCCGCTGCACATAGCCCTTCGCCACGAGGCGAGCCTTGTGCTTAAGGACTGCGCCTTGCGCATCCTTCTTCACCTTGTACACCCACTTCAGGCCGATCGCACGGTGGCCTGGTGGTAAGGTGGTAAGCCGCCAAGTCGAGTTGGACTCGATGGCCTGCAGCTCCTCCTGCATCGCGGCACTCCAGCTGGCGTCCGCTTTCGCCTCATCGAACGAGCCTGGCTCTTCGGAGGCTAGGAAATGGAGCTCCTCGTCCGGCTCCTCAGCCGGACCTGCGTCGAGCACGTTCTGCAGTGTGCGGAACCTATGCTCGAGGTTGGAGTTGTCAGTCGCATCAAGCATATCTGCATACCTTGATGGCGGAGTGACGAATTCGATACCCGGGACAGCCGGAGTCGGAGACTCCGGTGTTGGGTTGTCCGGTGTCCTTGGAGAACCGGCTGGACCCTCACTCCCGGCTCCTGGAGTCGGGGAAGTCGGAGTCGGCGAGTCGGGGTCATCACCCGCACTCCCGTCTCCCGGAGTCGACTGAGGCTCGAATACCATGTGCTCGACCTCGATGGAGTCGTCTCCGAAGGTGTTCGCCGGAGAGTCCGGCGAACTCCAGTCCCAGCGCGCGTTCTCGTCGAACACGACGTCACGAGTGATGCTCACTCGCTTGGTCTCCGGGTCATAGGCGCGGTAGCCCTTTGTGCCGGGTTGGTACCCGACGAAGATCATGCGCCTGCTCCGGTCGTCGAGCTTCTTGAGCCCGGGTCGCGTCTCCCGCACATGCACCACGCACCTGAATGTGCGCATGAAGCTCACATCCGGCTTGCGGCCATGCTAGGCCTCGAACGGCGTCTTGCCGTCCACGCTCTTGGTCGGTGACCTGTTCAAGATGAACACGGCCGTCGACACTTCCTCACCCCAGAACTCACCGGGGACTTTCTTGGCCTTCAGTAGACTGCGGGCCATGCCCACAATCGTCTGGTTGCGTCGCTCCACGACGCCATTCTGCTGCGGGGAGTAGGGAGCCATCAGGTGACGCTCCACTCCGAGCTCGGCGCAGTATGCCGTGAAGGAGCCCGAGGTGAACTCGCCTCCGCGGTCCGTCCGCAGCGTGCGCAGCTTGCAGCCTGCTTCCGACTCGGCTCCTGCCTGGAGTCAGATGATGGCGGCTGCGGCCTCGTCCTTCGTCGAGAGAAGGGCGAGCCACATGTACCGCGTCAGGTCGTCTACGAGCAGGAGGAAGTACTTCTTCCCGCTCGGAGTGGCCGGGGTGATTGGCCCGCAGAGGTCGCCATGGACCAGCTCGAGTCGATCCTTCGCCCGGAACTTCGCTTGCTTGGCAAAGGAGGCTTGCCTCTGCTTCCCTGCTAGGCAGGCGTCGTAGAGCTGGTTCACGTGCTTCACCAGAGGAAGTCCCCACACCATGCCGTCCTTCGCCAGCCGATGCAAGCTGTCGAAGTTGAGATGTCCGAACCGCGCATGCCAAGTCCAGGCCGGGTCATCCCCAGTGCGCACAGAGAGGCACACTGGCTGAACGACTCGCGCTGTCAGCTTGTACATCCGGTTCGGCTCTCGCCTGACCTTCATCAGGAGCACCCGCTCCTAGTCACACACTCGGAGGAGCCCGTCCTCGATCAGCACCTGGCAGCCGTTCTCGTCAAACTGGCCCAGGCTGATGATCTGCGTGTTCAGCCGGGGTATATCGTACACCCCGGTGATGGCTCGGTGCTCGCCTGTCCTGTAGATGAACAGCACCGTCCCTTACCCGCAGATGTCGACTCGCGAGCCGTCGCCGAACTTGACAGTCCCGACAACGCTTGAGTCCAACTCCGCGAACGCGGCGCGGTCACCAGTCATGTGATTGGTGGCGCCCGAGTCGAGGTACCAGACGCCACTCTTGGCGTCCCCTCCTTGCGCCAGGTTAACATGCGCCTTCTCCTCCAGCAGGAGGAGGACCGGCTCCTCCCGAGCCGGTTCAGTCGAGTCCTTGCGACTCAACGCGGTCGACTCCTCCCGATTTACCGAGTCCGATTCCTCCCGAGTCGGTCCTGTCGAGTCCGTGCGACTCGACACAGCCGGGGTCTCTTGACCCGACTTCACCAACTCCTCTTGAGTTGGTCCTGCCGAGTCCTTGCGACTCGACGCTGTCGGGTCCTTGTGACCCGACTCCGCCGACTCCTCCTGAGTCGGCATGTCCCACTCCGCGATCCACTGGATCGGCGCGAGTTCCTTCGGAGGAGTCGACGGTCCCTCCGACTCTGCCACCGGTCGAGTCGCTGACTCTGCCACCGGTCGAGACAAGGGTGCCGGCTCCGAGCAGCCGGACTCGAGTTGACATCGAGTCGGCGAGGGGACCTGTGGGGCAGACGCGACGGTGCACACGTGCATCATGAGCAGCGCGTCATCGTCGTCTCCTCCGTGCACGAGGTGAGCTTCCTCCTCACGCTTCTTCTTGCGGCAGTCCCGCGCCTAGTAGCCGGCGACTACGCAGTAGCGGCACGTGTCTTTCGACGCGCCGCGATTCCCGGGTCCACGACCCGAGTTGCCCCTGCCGCGACCGCGCGGCTTCCCGCCACCGCGTCCGGCTTGGCTAGATGACCCTCCGTCCTGCAGCCGCTAGCGCCGGTCCTGAGATTTCCGGGGCCCGGGGCGAAACGAAAAGTTGGGGCTCTAATTATAAACGTCATCCTACTAATAATAATGATTATATGTATGACATGTGTTTTTAGTAAAACAAATGTACACAAAACAGTACGTATATCGAATAAATTATACAAATTACCTTAAAATTTTCTTCTAACATTTCTTGATGCAAATTCATCTATGATGGGCTCGATGTCGATGTCGTCCAATAATTTCTTCTCGATGCATAATGTTACCAACCCATTTAACCTCTCTTGAGTCATTGTAGATCGCAAGTAGTTTTTCAATAATTTCAACTTTGAAAAGCTTCTTTCAGCCGAGGCGACGGTCACGGGCACAGTAAATAGGATGCGATAAGCAATTGAGATATTGGGATAACAATCAACCTCTCTCACATGGTCAAAAATCTCCATAGCAGACATGGTGGAATCTGCTAATGTGAATCTCATCGTCTTCAATTCAGAAATAAGATCATATACCTCAACATCGGATGAACCACCATGAGAGAAAGTTTCTGCAAATTTTTTTGACAACACTCTTCAAGTTCATTATCATTTAATGACTTCAAGGTGAACGAGCTCAGTAAAAAACCGAATATGTTTTTTAAACTCCATGATACAGATTAGAAGTTAGCTAGAAAAGCACAGAAACAAAAAATTTACCGTAACAGGTCGTGGTTAGAGACTTAGGGCCTGACCTGACGGTGGCGGCGACGGGCAAGGCGGTGAGACGGCGAGCGCGGAGCGGCGTTTGCGGCAACGGCCAAATCTCGGGCGCACTGTTGTCCTTGGATTGGAGATGAAGCGTCTAGGGCTGAGCGCTCCGAGGTCTGAGATTGGAGAGAAAGAGGAACAAAACAGAGCAGACGAGAAAGCCGAGGCGTCGGGCGCGTCGCGATCGTTCGGCGTGCTCGTATGTGGACTCGGTGCGTGTGATTTGCTCCTCTCCTGTTTCCATGGGCCTCTGGCCGGCCCATTTCACTTTTTTTTGTTAAAATACCTCTATACAAGTATATATACATATAGTACAACATACTTGGGGTGGGCCCCCTGGATTTTGGGGGCCCAGGGCGGCCGCCCACCCTGCCACCCTCCAGGGCCGGCCCTGGCAGCCGCATCCGGGCAAACCACTCTTCCTCCGTGAAGAGCAGTTTCCCGGTCTGCTTGACCTCCGGCTGCTCCACCTCGTGGCGATCCTCAGCCGCCTTGAGCTGGCCGATGAGCTCCTCGAGTGCGAGTGTGTTGAGGTCTAGCAGAGTCTCGATGGAACATGCCATCTACGAGAACTTAGAGGGGACGACCGAGAGGAGCTTACGCACTGTGTCCGGCTCGGAGATGGTGACGCCGAGCACTCCCAGCTGCGACACGAGCGACGACATGCGCATGGCGAAGTCGTCGATGTCCTCCTTGTCGCCGAACTTGAGTGCCTCGTACTGCTTCTTCAGCAGCGTCGCCTTTGCCTCCCGGACACGGCCGTCTCCGACCCGCATCGTCTTGATGGCCTCCCACGCCTCCTTCGCCGTGTCCTTGGCGGCGAGGGTGGAGATCATCTCCGGCGGGACGGCGAGCAGCAGGTACTCCATCGCTGCTCGGTCTGTATCCCGCTCCATGGTGCCGTCCTTGACGGCGGACCACACCCGGCGTGCCTCAAGCTTGACCTGCATGAGCAACGCCCAGTCCGCGTAGTTGGACCGCGTGAGAAGCGGCCACGAACCACCGGAGTCCCGCGTCGCCCGCTGGATAGCCAGCGTGCTTGCGGCCGCTGCCGCCGCCACCACCGCCTCCTGTGTGACTAAATCACCCATCGCCGGTGGAGATCTCTCGAAGCTAAGGCTCTGATACCAATTGTTGGCCCTCTCTTGGAAATGCTACGGAGAGAATGGAGCGGAGGAAGAGGGGAGAATGTTTCCGAAAGGTGAGAGATGTTTTTCGGTTTGCCTCTCTTGGCTTGTGTGTATTCCTCCCTTTAAATAGGGGCTGCTAACTAGGGTTACAAAGTCCACTAAGCTGTCACATCAGACGGATGTGACAGGTCCTACTCCTTGCCCATGACGTGTCACTGTTGACCCCGTCATGACTAGAATGCATTGTAGATGATGCCTAGCACGTCCTACCTTCCTACTCTGTACTTGGCACTGACGAACCACTTCAGGACACTGGCTACAGGACAAAGTGTCCAGTCCCAGAACCTGGCTACCGACTGCCTCTACTCGGAGCAGACTCCGAGTAGGGCTCACTCGACTGGGAACAGGCTCCCGAGTCGGAACTCGAGTCGACCCGAAGATGAGTCGACTCCCGGAATACAAGCCTATATCTAACAATTGACACGTCTCAGAAGGAGATCTGAGAAAAGATTTCCTGATGTCGGAGATACCGAGATAAAGATCAAAGGTGGGTGGGTTGAGAAGGTTATGTTGGGAACTCGGTATTAAACCGACGTAGTAATGTCGGATGGCTTCACGGTGGACCGGTATGGACATGCCGGAGGCTTTTGGTTAAGGCGACACGGTAATGTCGAGGGAGTCGTTGGTGGACCGACACGGATAAGTCGGAGCGGGTGGTTGACCCGACATGGTAATGTCGGCTTCTTGTTCAAGGCAATTGTTTGTTTAAATCTTATGCAGCCCTTCATCCGAGGCTGCAGGACTACACTAGCTTCGGGGACTAGTGTCGGGGGGCTACCCCTGGGTAGGGTAAAGGCACGGTGATTATACTCTTGTTTAAGCTGGTAAATGTCCTTTGCCTGACACCAAAGGTCATGTGACCCTTCGGGAGGTGAAGTGATGCCTTTTGGAAGTACTCAGGAGGTGGCTCTTGGGAAAGGTCAGGAGGTGCCCTTTGGAGAAAGCAAAGGCCAGGCTGTCTCCCCTGGTGACACTATAAATAGACCCCCAGTCCCTCACTTTCATTCAGGCGGAAGCAGAGAGTTCTCCTAAGAACCAGCTTCTCGAAGATGTCTTTGGGAGCAAGCCAAAGACATCTTCGAGCAGCTGGGCCTAGAGGCATTCTCTTGTGTGATATCGAAGACAGGTGCTGGTTAGCAAGGTCCTGGCTAGACCAAGATATGAGTAAGGCCGACTTGAGTGTATGTCGAAGATAGCCGACATACTCCCGACATTGGAGAGGCTGAGGCAGGATATAAAAGTAGTCTGGCTTGGGTTGGACCGACATAACGTAACCGACATCTCCATGTCGGCGCCATCTCTTTGTCTCTTGTGTGCAGGAAAGAGGTTCCGACATAGCCATGCCGGGGCTCCGGAAGTCGTTCCGAGTAAGCAGGCCCGGCATATCCTTGCTGGGGTACGGAGAAGAATCCGACATACCCATGCCGGGTTGGGCAAGATCATCTGGCATACCTTATGTCGGACCAGTAGTCAAGGGCAAGTACACGGCAAGGACACTGGCCCGTCTAACACGGAAGCTAAGTCACATCCCACCTGACACGGGGGCGGGACAGAAGGCGAGATAACGGTACGGCAAGACTATTCCACCGTGCAGCTGACTCAGTGACAGGGGACAAGGCATGGGCAAGCCCTGTCCTATCTCGGATAGGGAGACCATCATCGCCTGGGCCGGCGCCTGCTGCAGCTAGAGGCATGATGGCCTACCTCGGCCTAGCTCGGATAGCTCGGCGGCTAGGTCGTGGTAGGTGATGGCGACATTACCGTTGGCGTGCCAACACTGTCCGGTGGGACCCGGGGAAGTTAGGGTTTCCGGTCAACCCGGCCGGGACTCTATAAATAGCGCCATAACTCCTCCTGTGAGAGGGACACCAACCTGAGAGCCAAAACTATAGTTGCATTCACTGCTAGAGCATTTACTCCTCCTCCCTTTGTAGTTCATCTTAGCTCTTGAGTTCATCTCCAAGAGGGAGACCAAACAGCTTAAGGAGCACCTTTGTAGATCTTGTGACATACATATAGAGAGAGGCAAGGCAGGAGTAGGGGTGTTACCTCCCCACGAGGGCCCCGAACCTGGGTACATCGGGTGTGCTTGTGGGTGTTTGTGGATTTGTGTGTGTTCTTGCTTGTTCGTGCGTGTTCTTGTCGGCCTAAGTCGGTTCTTGGTTGACTCTCGCCATCTTTCGTGTGAGCTTCTTAGCTCGCTAGCCCTCCCCGGATCCACCAGCGTCCATCGGCCCCACATATTAGCCATCCTATGGCATCTGCCGTGATACCACCACGACAAAAAAAGACCCGGTCGAGTGATCAACAAGCACCCCCTAGACCTAACCACACCACCGGATGGTAACACCTTGATTTGATAACAAAAGAGGTCCTCCAAAAACGACGCCTTTAAGAAGGGAATAATGCACAAGTCTTATCGTCGCCCAATCTAACCAACGCGTTGGATCATAAGCTTTCACCTAATGAGAGTCCAATTTCTCCAGATAATGCCTTCAACAGCCAGGTACAACCAATGAAGGTCAGACCTAGGGTTTTCACCATAGAAATCAAGACTCGGCCCTCGAAGGAATCACCCAGTGTTGCTGGCCCCACATGTCGAGAACGCCGCTGCAAATCACTAATCACCAGACTCACCGCCGTCATGCAGATGGACAAGTGAACCGTAATCGCATAACGACTGTGAAGATATGTCATCATCGCATCCGAAACTCAGCCTCAACCGTTATCTCGAACTCGACTTGAGCAATCGAAACCTTCTAGCCTTTCGAGCATAACCACCTTGATATTGCCCGCCTTAGTCAGGACCATGATCGCGACGATGTGCCCGATGGTGTCGAGGTCGACTATGTGGGACTTCGCAACGCGAGACCTTAAAACAAAGAAGGCTGAGATAGTGGCCGCGCACGACCAGCTACCTTCAATCCAAAGGTATAGGAGCGCCATACGCATGTCCATGAAGACCAAATGAGAGGATGATCCGGAACTTGGGCAGACATTTGACGCTGTCGACAATGAACCAGGGTCTGAAGCACCATGATTTGGCATCAGGCCAACAAGCATCAAATCCGCAGGAAGAACCCATCGGCCCGAAGACACCTTCAGCTCCAATCAGCCTAGGCCGCGACGGTATCAAGGGCTGCTAGATGCGACCAACTCAGAGACAACCAACGACCAATGACGGCCTGACATCATGCCCTCAAGGCCTGAAGGGCGGCCGGATGCAGTCGGCGACATCCTAAATGGCATCTTGATGCAGCCACGGACGACGGCGGCGGCCACACCGGAAGAAACGAGATGGACAGACATATGATAACTAGGACACACATTGAAATCTTATTAAAAAATCCTTTAAAATTCCAGTACAGTTCAAAAATTCGTTATAATGGTCCATCCTAAAAGCCTTTTTTTTTAGTATTTCATCGTAATTTTGGCGGCAGCATAAATATGCGATTGGATTGATTATTCGGAGAGATGATCGACGCTCATCCCGAAACGGCGCACCGCTTGGCATGTCATGTGGTGATGGAGCAAAAGGGGCAGCAGGGCAGCGCAGGGCAGCCTCGATCCATCCAATCAGGGCACCAACCCCAACGCCTTCTCCTTCTCCTTCTCCTTCTCTTTCCACTTCCACACCCCCACCCTCTTTCTGCGCACACACGAGCGGTGTCTCTGTAGTGAGAGAGAGAGAGAGAGAGCCAGAGCCAGAGAGGAGAGGAGAGTTCGCCGGCAGACAGAGGCTATCATCTCATCGCCCGGGAAAAGAAAAGACGACCACCAGGAAAAGGCGCTTCTTCGCGAGCTCGCAGAGGAATAAAGAAAAAGTTTTGATTCCTTCCCCATCCCCATCATCGACCAATCATCGTCGTCGCAACGCCAGGTACGTGCGCGGAGGCGGGCCAAAGCGCGCAGGCAGGCCGGCAGAACAGACAAGTCAACGCCGCCGCCGGCGACCCCTCGCGCAGGCAGATCCGAACGGCGGCGCTGACCGATCGATGGGGTCGTTCCAGGGCCACGCGCTGCCGGGGACGCTCTTCCTCCTGGTGGGCGCGTGGCACGTCTGGGCGGCCGTGGCGCGCTTCGCGGCCGACCCGGCCGGGTTCCGCTTCCGCGTCTGGAACCCCGTGGGAAGCGGCGCCGGCGCGCTGCGGCACCTGGAGCTCTACGTCGTCGCGGGCGGCGCCTTCCTCGACATGTGCATCGAGGTGCTCTACTCCACGCACCTCCGCATCCTCGCGCCAGGCGGCGGGGTCAACCCGGCGCACCTCAACGACCTCGAGCACGGCGGGATGCTGCTCATGTTCTTCCTCTTCGGCGCACTCGCGCTGCTCTCCGAGAAGACAAGGTCCACTGATTACATCCCGTCATTCATATCGTTGCACTATAGTACACTCCACTGATTACATTACATGATCCCCCCCCCCCCCCCCCCCCCTCCCTCTCTTTTCATTCTCTTTTCACTTGATGATCATCTGAATCATACTATGTCTACAATTGATTTGGAAAATAATAATAAAAACGATAACTTCTTTTAATTCATGATGATGAGCACTCGTCTAGACATCTGCGAATCTGGAAAAGGAAAAAACAAGGGGTTGATGATGGTTGTTGGGTTTGTTGCCTTGTTGGTTGGTGTTTTGACTACGGGGGTGTCGCATCTTGAATGTTAGTACAAACGACGGACCAGAAGCACAAGTATTGCCTGGTCCAGGCTATAACCCATGTGCTACTCTTGACTCGCAAACCTGGTGTCCAACTTGGGTACTGCTGGTATTAGATTTATTGTTTGCAAAATTCAGGGCTGCGCCTAGGCTTCGTTTACCTCGTAGACATCTATGCATTTGGTTTTTTGCGACTGAAGCCATTGTTTCACAAAGGATGACCACGTGTGGAGGGAGTTGAAGTTGACACTTGGCAGCAGCTTATCATGAATGAAAATCTGTTTAACATTGACACTCTTCCCATGAACGTTGCAAAAAGCTCATCAGCTCAAGCCCATCTCATACTTTACCTTGACAGAAGGACAGGTGCCCTTTATGCTTCTTGATTTCTTTAGGAGAGGGAGGTGGGGTACCAAGGTCCATTTCTGTCATTTCTTGAGTGCGTGGATAGATAAACCAATAGCGGATATGCAACAACCTGACTATGTTTCACATTAGATGGTACTTTTGGGGGGTCCTACGTTGCACTCGGTGGAGTCTCTGTGTAACCTTTTGGCTCTGCAATCATATTGCCGTTTTTGTTTGATCTTGCCCCTGCAGACAATGTTAACAAAATAAGCAGTGCCGTCTCATTGTAAAAGTACACATCTCATCATCACCCAAACAATGCAACCATTTTGGGTTCTTGAGTGCAAGAAATTTATAACTGAATATTTAAGGATAACCTGACGAACTAGTGTGCAAATGATTTTGAAATGGCAGCGAACTGATTGGAGGATTAAATTAACTATTTCTTCCCGTAATATGCTACGAAAAGTTTAGTTCGCCTCTGATTCCCTGCTGATTTACCTCCCTAACTTTTCACTGTCCTTTACAGTTCTTAGCAGTTCATTCCAATTTGTAAGCATATCAGAGAGCTAACTCAGCTCTCATTGGCAATTGCCGCAAGCAGGTACCTGCCCTTGACGGAGGGTGCGTTGTGCCTGGTCGCGGCGACGGCGTTCACCGCGGAGTTCTTGCTCTTTTACTTCCACTCCACTACCCACATGGGGCTGGAGGGCTACTACCACTATCTCCTGGTTGTGCTCATTGGGCTCTGCATCGTCTCCAGCGTCCTCGGCGCGCTCCTCCCGGAGAGCTTTCCCGCCGACCTCGCCAGTGGCGTGCTTATCACCCTGCAGGGCTTGTGGTTCTACCAAACGGCGTTCACGCTTTACGGGTCGATGCTCCCCGAGGGGTGCCACCGTGACGCGGACGGACACATCGATTGCCATGGGCATGCTGCAGGAGAGCGCGCGGAGCAGCTAGCCAACTTCCAGCTCTTCGCCTATGTCTTCCTCGTGTTCGCCTACACCCTAGGCTCCTATGCTGTCGCCGCGACAAGGTATGGCCATCCGCACCTGAGGATGATGTATGCCACAGCGTTGGAACGCCAAGATAATGGTGCCGACAGGGGTGGATTTGTCGGCAGCTCGCCGCGGTCGCAGGAGCAGGGTGTAATCTAGTGACCCGACAGCTGCTTCTTCACCATTGTGGTCTTGGTGTTGGTACAGGGTATAAGGCACATGCACATATGTCTGGGCAATTTGGAGCTCACATCATTGGGTACAAGGAGGGTCGGGAAGGACTGTATATTGAGGTTAATTACAGAGTCACAGATCAACTTTGCTTAGTTTACTGTGAAGGTTACCGCACCTTTTTACAATAGAGGATTAACACTCAGATTCTTTTCCTTACTGCTAGCATTTTTTTCAATTTGAGAACAAATTGTGTTTATACACCAGGCGTGGAATTAGCTGATCAGTGTATGCCCGTTTTAGAGTACATGGTACAAATACCATATCATATGTTCACGTGAATGAGATGAATCTGTATGTCACATAAAATACGTGAGAAGAATATGTATGCGCTTAGCCTATGGTGTTCATCTTGTGATGTGAGTATGTGACAGGGTATAGTTAGCTTATGGGTATGGCTTGCAACTACAAACATGCCTGTAGGTCAACAGTAGCTCTTGAATTTTTGGCTTTTGGCATTCTTTTTTCACGACACATATATCGGATCGGAGGGAGTATTCCGCAACGTCAAAAGATTCCAAAACCAATTCGGGTGTACATTTAGACATTTCATGTAGGCACAAAAAATTCGTCGAAGAAAGACATGTTTCATGCCATGTGTAAGACAGACAAAATAAAAGTCTAATGAAAAGCCTTTTTTGAGCACAGAATTTGTCTTCTCTATACACCACAAAACTTTGTGTGCCAACATAAAATATTCGGAGGCAACCCTTGAAATTTTATTTCGTAATTCTTTGACATTTTAAAATGGTTTTAAAATGCACTTCTCATAATGAAAGTAGATACTCATGCGAGGCAAAACACGATGTCCCTATTTATTAACTTTTTTATACTGACACAAGGCCCACACATGTAAGTGGTTCAGAATTTTCTTTTTTTCCCTTTTTTCGTTTGGCCTTGTACTTGGTCAGGCCGCCTTGCAACCAGCTCTGTGCGGCCCTGCTCTCACCGCACCACCCGCGTCCAAAACGTGAACCCAAGTGCACGGAGGCCACAAGGCCATGGCGTAGCAACGGTTTCCGTCATGGTCGGCGATGGTGGCAACATCATTCAAGGTCATGTGTGCGAGGAGAGAGAGGGAGAGGGGGAGAGAGAGGGAGGGATATACATAGATAGAGAGATTGCGACTTGCGAGGATGAAAGAGGGACGGTGGGTGAACACATTTAGGTGAAGGAAGGCGTACATTGCAGTGGTCAGCCGGTTCAAGCGGTGTAAGGTAGCGGTAGAAGATGAGACACATGGGGGGGTGCCTGCGAGACTATGATGTCGCCAAACAATGGATAGGGGCCATGGGGGGAGCCCTAGGAAAAGGGGCTCTAGGATAGAGCTTAGGATCCTCACTATTTTAGGGGTTGTCTTGAGGTCCCAACTGCTTTTTGCTATAGGTATAGGGGTGTCTTTAGGGGTGGGCCATTAGAGATGCTTTAAGATTGTTGGCTACATCTTGTTTTATTGTTTTTCACTTCTGATGGTACCTTTGTAGGATTTGGGACTTTTGGTGTTTTTGTTTAAAAGCAAGGAAAAACTGCAAACATGAATGTATTCCCTTCTGAGTAAACATATGGTACACAAATAGTTGCCTCGCTAGGATTGGAAGATTATCTGACGAATAATAAGAAATTATTTTTGATGCCCAAAGAGGACTTTATGTCTTGCATGCCCTACCAAGAAAGGTGATATGGGGCAAATAGTTTCCCTTCCACCCTCTATAGGTAGCATCATCGGTGCCAGCTAATTGATACACAAAAACGCCTCTGTGTAGACTATGGTGTTCCCACTTTGATGCCATTGTACCATTTATTCTTCGGAGTTCAGGGGATCTTCATGTACATATGTCTGTGTTGGGGTTTCGCAGCAGATAACAAAAAATTATGCAGCTAGCGCTTCCCTTTTGCCCAGATCTATCTAAGGAGTAATGCGGTAACGGAAAGCAATAAAGAACATACCCTCGTAGACCGGACGCGGGATAACGTTCCCGCACAAACGTGGACGATGTAGACGTACGTAGCCGACCTCAAGGTCGCGACGATGTTGGTGAAGCTCCAAGGGACTCCTCCCTTTTGACGCAGCGTGTAGCTGACCCGAGGGGTCTTGATAAGCCACGCATGAATCCGGACATGAGTCCGAGGGCCGAAAGTACAGCCCCTCCGAGGGAGTCGCACACATACGGTGCACAACGACAACTCCCGATTCCTCCGATCCAGCAGAGTTGCGGAAGTAGATATTCTGGATCGGATCTAGCATCACAACGGCGTGCGTATGGTGGAGAACTCTCCAAACCAATCTCTTAGGTTAAGTCCCATTTGCAGAACACCATGGGAGAGAGGAGAGGAGAGGAGAGAAAGAGGAGAGGAGCTCCCTCCAAACTTTTGGGAGAGAACTCTCAAGGGAATTGTGTGAGAGAAGGGGTGGAGGGGGTCCTCTATTTATAGGAGGGAGGGGGTGGCGGCTAGGGTTGGTGCGATTGGCCGGCTTGGGCCCTAGGGGCCCATGCGCACCCCAAACCCTAGGCTTCCCTTGCCTTGGGAGGCAAGTCCCCCCCCCCCCATATGGGCCTTTCTCCCTTAGCAGAAGACCCATTTAGTGGGCTCCTTTGTTAAATACGAATTTAATCATTATAAATTCATTAAAATAATATTAATTCATCAATTAACATTAATTTAACATATTTATATCATATATAAAATATTTGGTCTCTTCCGGAACTTTTCCGAAACCCTCTGAACCACCTTCGGTTCTCCGATATGACTTCGGATTCTCTCCTGGAACTTTTCTGGTGCTTTCTCTTTTCTACTCCGATGATCCCGATGATTCCAAAACATCTCCTAGTGTCATTGCACCCTTAAACGTGTTACCCACGGGTCGGGGAATACTCCAGACATGATCGAGAAACACTTCTACGACCAATGATCAAAAAGTAAGACATATTCCTTTGTTCTATGATACCTACAATATCCGACATTTGACTGTCGGTATCTCCATACCTAGTTCTATCTCGTTACCGATATTGCTCTTTACTCATTCCCGTGATATTCCATCCCTTTGTGACCTAGTCACGGCTAGCATGGATGTAACATCACCGAGTGGCGCCAGAAGTATCTACCCCGTCACACGGGTGAACAAATCGCGGTCTTGATGCGTACGCCTCAACCTACCCCTTTTAAATGCCCAACAGTAACCGTTCTCATAGCTTCATGACGAAGCAACTTCTGGTGCCATCAAAGCATTCTCTCGGAGTAGCGATTAAATACCATCTCACGGTCTAAGGAATAAGTCACTACGTTTTCCTAAGTTATTGCAACAGTGAACAACGTGACTCGATCGTGTTGCAATACTTGCTTTGGGTAATGTCCATCACATCATTCTCCAATGATATGACTTCATTGTCGACTGTCATTCAATGTCACTTGATCGGAAACCTCGATCAACAACCGACACCTGGACTAGTATATATAGAGGCTACTAGGGACTTTGTTTGTTAATATATCACACGTGTATTAACATTCCTATTCATACAGTTATAGCATGATATAAAACTAATTATGAACTTTAGGAAATAGGTGAATAATACTACTTATTATTTGCCTCTAGGGCACATTTCCAACAATCTCCCACTTGCACTAGAGTACAAATAATCTATCTGCATTTGTTAAATATCATAGTCACATATGATCATGTCATAATCCTATATTATGATCCTGCTTGCTCATGGAAGATGTCTTGTCTAAGGCCTGTTCGACATGCCCTCAATCTCTAAGATTCTTATGTTCTTTGCAACTTGTAAATATCACCTAATTTGACATGTACTTCATCATCTCATGATGAGACATAGTATGTGTTTGCGGTAGAGTGAGACTTTGTTTCCTTGAGTTTACCATGACACTTGTGAACCTGTTTCACATTAGTCATACATACTAGGAGACACACTCAGCTGAGAGACGAACTTCTCAAACCATACATCATACTTGCCTATCTTGAAGTAATCTTATACTTCTATATCAATGTAAATTTACTGGACAGTGCATCAAATGCAACTGCAAAGTCTAACCACGCTTCTATCTACTCAAGGCATTAATTGGTGCGAGATTTTATTTCGTAAGTCAGTAAAACTCGCACTTGCGATGAAGCTTACTTCCCTTTAGAAATATGTCCTCAGTTTCTCTCTACATATTGTAGGACGAACTAAACTTGTGTTCAACGATTCTCAAATCGTTCTAGAACATGTTCTTGTAACTAAGAACTTGGGTTACAACATATCGGTATCCATACGACGTGGTTTTTAGATGACGTAAAAACGTGGCACATCTATCAATCACAGTTGTATGTTGAGATTTTAATCTCATACATGCCTAATAATCAAGAAAACTTTTTCTTAAATTATTTGATTCTGTACTGATCAGAATTGGCTTTTAATCCGACTTAAAATATTGTTTTTAAATATATTGTTCTATCTCCATAGATCTCAATATTTAAAACTAATACAACTTCATCTTATTCATTAATAACTATTAACACCAACTACGTCATTCATGGTATGTCATGTACATACAAGAATGCCATTCGGCTACCACTCAAATATGTCATGTACATATGAGAATAGTTAACAAGCTTCTACTCAAATATGTCATTCACATACGAGAGTAGTTCAACAAGCTCCTTTAGCTCCCACTCAAAATATGTCCTCTACATATGAGACAGGGTAGCCAATTTGCTCCGACTCAATTTCTTGTGACTACAGGTCTTCTCATTATTTTGGATAACTCCAAAAATCTTTTGATCATGCATCAAAATGAGAATTCCAGCTTTCAGACACTAGCATCCACACGATTTACAAAATCTGCTGGTTGTAACAATTACAACCCTAGTTCAATCAGAAATTGAAATAATTGAAATAATTGCAGTTTTGATGATCGTCTATCAACTGCCAGTTGAAATCCAACAGACTCGAGCATCGCTACATCTCGTAGTCAAACTTTTGAATTTATCATGATACACTTCACGATAAATCTAACTTTCTAGGTCCTCCTAAAAGTTTCATATCTTCCTTTCAGCCTTTGAAGATAAAGTATCATTCATACTCAATAAGATCAACTAACTCTTACTTTGGAATCTAATATGCAATCTTAACATAGGATTTCATAACTTTCAGTTATATCTCATTCATAGGTACACCATCGCTTCTTTGTAGTTCGTAGGTGTGTCGTCTTCCATTAACATGACAGGTGAATCAAAATTCCGTAACCTGGCAGAATGCATTCATAAATCCCACTTATCTCAGTAAGAGCTATAATAGAAACTTCTATGATCACTATCATACTTTTTCTCCTCTGGACGTGGAGCTAGGTTTCAGAACACGTTCCGTTGCGCTACTCAACACTTGGAGGTAAGTTCCATACCTTGATTAAGCTTTTACTTTATTTCATCAACACCTTTGCCGAAAATACACTTTCTCGGAAAATGCCAACTTAGCAATACAACTTTGCTTCTTTGGTTCAAGATGTGAAATATGTATTCATAGTTGCCTAAGAATACTCTACAAAGACATTTGTTTTCTATAATTCTGAATTATGTCATAACTCAAAGTTCCGCAAACATAAATGGATTCCTATTAAAATTGAGTGTTTACTATTTTAAATCACTACTCTAAATAATAATACTAACACAGTAAGAAATTTATTTAGACCACACAATATCCAATATGGCATGATTATAATGTTTGAAACAAGTCAACACATTAAAGTATTCAAATATTCATAATTTGTGGAACAATTCTCACAAGTCTTTTATATGCCTAAACATAACTCAAAAATACTTGTCACTTTGATCAACATCACAACAACCCAATTTTCCTGTTATTTCCATATCCTCTCTCATTCCGAAAATGCTTTGATCGCATCAAACAGTTTCAGACTTGTATCTCATTTAGCAAATACTCATATTTACTAAAATATACAATGAAGTTTACAAAATATTATATCCACTACTTGTTGGAATAATACATCATCATGTACAATATTTCAACAATCCATCACATTCTGTTTTACCAGAATATGGAGTTTTCTTCATTTCACTTAACAGTGATGCCTTTGTGTACGTCAAGAGATCAAAATATCTAAAGACTTCATGATTCATCAAAATGAATATGCACACAACCCAATATGACTTAAAACAATAGTGTCATTCAAAACTAATGTCATTATAAATTTGGGATATCTTTATTTGGCATTATAAAGTTTATAAATGTTCAAACTATCATTAAGATTAAATAAGAATAACTTAATTAATAATCAAAATGTGACCGTATATAAATTACTCATAATAGTTGAACAACTGTCTTGTTTCGAACTTATATGAATAATTGTCTCGCTACATGCAAGACACACTTATAATGTTCACATACTCAATGATTATAAAACTTTATTAAAATCCATTAATCCAAATGAAAAAGGTTGATACAGAGGGAGAGCACCGCTTGCAATCAACATCTTGGTCTCCATCAATGCGCACGGTCGCCTCATCTCACCCACCTAACTCTCAAGCAGCAGGTTCTGTTTTCACAAAACAGACCATCCACCACATGAGTGGTTTACAAGGATAAACATTCATAACTTGTATATCTTATATACACTTTCCGTTGATAACTTCCCCTACAATTGGTTATATCACTAGAGTTCTCAACTAAGCTATCATTCTCAAGTAGGGTGAACGATTCTCCTTGCATGACATAGCCCATGACAATATCTTCGTAGATGGGAGGAAGCAGAAAGCAACGTCCCTAACTATCACAAAGTTTTCTGTCATCTAGTAGGCCCAATTTGTCTCAAGGCACTTTATGCATCCCATACATCGTTGCCAAGTGACTCTCCAAGCATGCGTTCTCTTCCATTCATATGGAGAGGAACTCGTCCAATTACTAATACTTCTCCATTTAGCTTGCGCTATGAATCATTGCCGAGATCATCCAGTATGACATAAGCAGTGTGGTGATTGAGTTGTACTCTCAACTCACGTTCCATGGAGCGAAGCATTTGTTCTTTGGACAACGAAGGTGAGTCCAATACTCACATTCCTCTTGCTGACTCGTAAAGTCATCAAACATATCTCTTAGCGGTTCTTATATATTAATAGTATGTCAAAACTAGTGAGAAAGCCTTTTGAGCTTTGATATTAATCGATGAAATTGACCCAAAAATAGTTTTAGTTCTACACCACATATTAACTAGCCAAGATAGATATATGCTATAGCGAGGAGACAAGATTGACAAGGATATTTGCAAAGACACGTTTTAAACTAAGTTCATAATAGGAGTTCAATCAATCAAACAATCAAACAAAGAACTCCCACTCAAAACAATATCCCTAAATTGTTTTAGTGATCACACGACCCCCATTCACTGCACCGCTCCCGATCGTCACAGCCGACGACACAGTTGCAAGGGTAGACATACCAGTGTCGATCACATCTCTATGTGACTCATGCTCGATCTTTCGATCTCGTGTTCCGAGGCCATGTCTGTACATGCTAGGCTCGCCAAATACAACCTTGATGCTCTGCGTGTGAATACATGGCTTTCACCCACTGTATGCGGACGTCAACATATGTAGCCCCCGATCGTCACGGCCGGCTTCATGCCAAAGAACATTCTTGGTGGTTTGCACATCAAGGGGGAACACTCATTGGAATTTTCAATGAGGGATCATCCTATTTAATGCTACCGTTGCGTATCTAAATACCAGCAATTAACATGATGTATATAATTAATTATCATCATTATGATATATGTGACAAGATATGGTGATCATCACGGCGCCAAGCCCCGGCAACCATCGAGGTTTCCTTACTACAACATAGTAACAAAAGTACATCTACTTTTAAACCACAGCCATATCAAGTTACACTAGCCCACCCGCAAAACAAAGTTCGACGGCTCTAATTTATCCTTTTGCAGTTTTACGTGGCTGCTAGGGCATTCGCAAGAAGAACCGTTCAACCTACGAACTTTCAACCACAACATGGATTTGATGATTGTTTCTATTACACCCCTATCGGGGCCCTTCGTTGCAAATGCCATATCAACTATTGTTAGAGATAGACACCCCCAAGCCACATATACGGAACAAGCCGTATGTCAGGTGTGGAACCAATCTCGCGTAGGATTACGTGTAACATCGATCGGGGCCGCTTCATCAAACAATGCCGCGATATGGACGAGTGCATGTGGAAGGGTGAAAATTACGAATCAATGTCCACATCCACGATGTGTTCTAACCGTACCACATACTACGCATAGACCTGGCTCTGATACCACTGTTGGGGTTTCGTAGCAGATAACAAAAATTTATGCAGCTAGCGCTTCCCTTTTGCCCAGATCTATCTTTGGAGTAATGCGGTAACGGAAAGCAATACGGAACATACCCTCGTAGACCGGACGCTGGATAACTTTTCCGCACAAACGTGGACGATGTAGACGTACGTAGCCGACCTCAAGGTCGCGACGATGTTGGCGAAGCTCCAAGGGACTCCTCCATTTTGACGCAGCGCGTAGCCGACCCGAGGGGTCTTGATAAGTCACCCATGAATCCGGACATGAGTCCGAGGGCCGAAAGTACAGCCCCTCCGAGGGAGTCGCACACATACGGTGCACAACGACAACTCCCGATTCCTCCGATTCAGCAGAGTTGCGGAAGTAGATATTCTGGATCGGATCTAGCAACAAAACGATGTGCGTATGGTGGAGAACTCTCCAAACCAATCTCTTAGGTTAAGTCCCATTCGAGGAACACCATGGGAGAGAGGAGAGGAGACGAGAGAAAGTGGAGAGGAGATCCCTCCAAACTTTTGGGAGAGAACTCTTAAATGAATTGTGTGAGAGAAGGGGTGGAGGGGGTCCTCTATTTATAGGAGGGAGGGGGTGGCGGATAGGGTTGGTGGGAGTGGCTGGCTTGGGCCCTAGGGGCCCATGCGCACCCCAAACCCTAGGCCTAATTCGGCCAAAAGGCTCCCCTTGCCTTGGGGGGCAATCCCCCCCCCCACCCCCCCCATATGGGCCTTCCTCCCTTAGTAGAAGGCCCATTTTGTGGGCTCCTTTGTTAAATACGAATTTAATCATTATAAATTCATTAAAATAATATTAATTCATCAATTAACATTAATTTAATATATTTAACACATTTATATCATATATAAAATATTTTCTCTCTTCCGGAACTTTTCCAAAACCCTCCGAACCACCTTCGGTTCTCCGATACGACTTCGGATTCTCTCCCGAAACTTTTCCGGTGCTTTCTCTTTTCTACTCCGATGATCCCGATGATTCCAAAACATCTCCTAGTGTCATTGCACCCTTAAGTGTGTTGCCCACGGGTCG
The DNA here is from genome assembly GCA_026929855.1 of Poa annua. NCBI lineage: Eukaryota > Viridiplantae > Streptophyta > Magnoliopsida > Poales > Poaceae > Poa > Poa annua. Next base: position 64,905,553 of record CM049434.1, read on the forward strand.
GGGAGTACTCTAGACATGATCGAGAAACACTTCTACGACCAATGATCACCAGGGGACTCTGGATAGCCATAATGATCCCTGTGCATTCCACGAATATCTTTTCTCCAAAAGAACTCGTTGATCCGTAAACAGTAAGACATATTCCTTTGTTCTATGATACCTACAATATCCAAGATTTGACCGTCGGTATCTCCATACCTAGTTCTATCTCGTTACCGATATTGCACTTTACTCAATCCCGTGATATTCCATCCCTTTGTGACCTAGTCACGGGCTAGCATGGATGTAACATCACTAAGTGGCGCCAGAAGTATCTACCCCGTCACACGGGTGAACAAATCCCGGTCTTGATGCGTACGCCTCAACCTACCCCTTTCAAATGCCCAACAGTAACCGTTCTCAAAGCTCCATGACCAAGCAACTTCTGGTGCCATCAAAGCATTCTCTGGAAGTAGTGATTAAATACCATCTCACGGTCTAAGAGCATCTCTAACAGAAACCTCAAACTGGGAACCTCAAAATAAGTTTACAATTCGACGTTTTTGCCAAATCGCGTCGCAACTGCTTGCGCATGATAGCAGAAACCTCAAACGGATCTGCAAAATGGCTAATTTGGGCGCGAACGAACTAGTTTTCTTCGCCATTTCACTCCACGGAGGAGTTCTTCAATAATTCACACATAATGTACATATACTCCAAAAGCTAATCTACTCCTAACTCGTCGCCGCCCTACCCTACTGCCAAAACTCGGCTCACCGGAGCCTCAGGTGCGGCGGCGACGAGGTCGACGCCAAGCTTCAGTCCTCATCGCGGGCCAGCCGAAGCTCTGCCTTCTTCTTCTCCGAACGGAGCAGGACGAGGGCGATGACGCAGCCCACCATCTCGACGGGGGTCGACTCGAGAAGGTCGAGGGCGTCCAGTGGAAGAAGATGAAGCGGCGAGGCAGAGCTACCAGCGGCGCCGCTCGAGCTTCCCTAGCCACCGGGGCTCTGCGCGAGGCGGCGACGCTCGAGCTCGCGGTCGAACTCCTCCACCTCGCGCCTGTAGCACGCCACCGGGACCGGGCTCCCTTTCTTGGTGAATTTCTTGATTAGCCGCTTCCGACCGGCGTCGGCGCGGACGAGTTTCTCCCGAATCTTGTCGGAGAAATCGCCGAATCGGTCGCCGCGCCCCCGCAGATTCGACCTCGACCTCTTCGGTGCAATCCAGCGGCGGCGGCGGCGGCCAATCTACGCCAACGGCCGTCGATTACTCGTCGGAGAAGAACAGGGCGGGCGGCGGCGGCGGATAAGGGTTACAAACGGGGAAATGTGCGAAACCCGGCATCAATACAGGTCTGGCGTCCCAATCTACGGGCGCCCGTATCCAGTTTACGGGCCGAGTGGTGTTTACAGGCTCTGCTATCGCGCAAAAAAAGCCTCGGCCCGTTAAGTCGCCGGAGTTTTACGGTTTCCAGGCAGTTTGAGGTTTCTATTAGAGATGCTCTAAGGAATAAGTCATTACGTTTTCCTAAGTTATTGCAACAGTGAACAACGTGACTCGATCGTGTTGCAATACTTGCTTTGGGTAATGTCCATCTCATCATTCTCCAATGATATGACTCCATTGTCGACTGTCATTCAATGACACTTGATCGGAAACCTCGATCAACAACCGACACCTGGACTAGTATATATAGAGGCTACTAGGGACTTTTTTTGTTAATATATCACACCTGTATTATCGTTCCTATTAATACAGTTATAGCATGATATAAAACTAATTATGAACTTTAGGAAATATGTGAATAATACTACTTATTTTTCGCCTATAGGGCACATTTCCAATAGTCTCCCACTTGCACTAGAGTACAAATAATCTAGCTGCATTTGTTAAATATCATAGTCACATATGATCATGTCATAATCCTATATTATGATCATGCTTGCTCATGGAAGATGTCTTGTCTAAGGCCTGTTCGACATGCCCTCAATCTCTAAGATTCTTATGTTCTTTGCAACTTGTAAATATCACCTAATTTGACATTTACCTCATCATCTCATGATGAGACATAGTATGTGTTTGCGGTAGAGTGAGGCTTTGTTTCCTTGTGTTTACCATGACACTTGTGAACCTGTTTCACATTAGTCATACATACTAGGAGACACACACAGCTGAGAGACGAACTTCTCAAACCATACATCATACTTGCCTATCTTGAAGTAATCTTATACTTCTATATCAATGTAAATTTACTGGACAGTGCATCGAATGCAACTGCAAAGTCTAACCACGCTTCTATCTACTCAAGGCATTAATTGGTGCGAGATTTTCTTTCTTAAGTCACTAAAACTCGCACTTGCGATCAAGCTTACTTTCCTTTAGAAATACGTCCTCAGTTTCTCTCTAGATACTGCAGGATGAACTAAACTTGTGTTCAACGATTCACAAATCGTTCTAAAACATGTTCTTGTAACTAAGAACTTGGGTTACAACATGTCGGTATCCATACAACGTGGGTTTTAGATGACGTAAAAACGTGGCACATCTATCAATCACAGTTGTATGTTGATATTTTAATCTAATACATGCCTAATAATCAAGAAAACTCTTTATTAAATTATTTGATTATGTACTGATCAGAATTGGCTTTTAATCTGACTTAAAATATTGTTTTTAAATATATTGTTCTATATCCATAGATCTCAATATTTAAAACTAATACAACTTCATCTTATTCATTAATAACTATTAACACCAACTACGTCATTCATGGTATGTCATGTACCTACAAGAATACCATTCAGCTCCTAGTCAAATATGTCATCTACATATGAGAATAGTTCACAAGCTCCCACTCAAATATGTCATTCACATACGAGAGTAGTTCAACAAGCACCTTTAGCTCCCACTCAAAATATGTCCTCTACATATGAGACAGGGTAGCCAATTTGGTCCCACTCAATTTCTTGTAACTGCAGGCCTTCTAATTAATTTGGACAACTCCAAAAATCTTTTGATCATGCATCAAAATGAGAATTCCAGCTTTGAGACACTAGCATCCACACGATTTACAAAATCTGCCTGTTGTAACAATTTTTTGAACACCATTACCGTAGGGAGAACCCTACGATTTACAAAAAGTTGTTACATCATGGGGGCCTGAATGTCAGCGAAAGGAACATCACTAAACAAGTAGTCTAAGCCAATCAAGAAGAGGCTGAACCAGGACTAACTTAACTCTATACTGATGTAAAGAAAGATCAGTATTAAATTTAACGCGCCATCTAGCATGAGATGGTTGGACATCTTGAAAGATGAGTTCGTTGCGAGTCTTCCATATGTTCCATGTAGCACAGGCAAAGACCTCAAGGAAGCAAGGCCCCATGAAGGAAGCTTGCATGGCTCTAATTCTGTCCGAAATTGGAGAGTTGCCAACACATTGGAGACCAAGAACATTCCAGCATCTGACCGCGAATTGACACTCAAAGAACAAATGGTCTCTGGTCTCAAGAGCATTATGTGCACATAAAACACAGTGGGTACCTCCTTCCACTTGCCAATGTTTGCGGATCATGAGGTCCTTGGTATTCAGTCTGTCATACACCATTAACCAGATGAAAACTTTGAGCTTCGGAAGGCACTTGGAGTCCCAAATCAAATTCAGAGTAGGTATGCAAGGCACAATTTCAAAAGCAAATTTGTAAAATTTGCTAGCCGTATAAGAGTTGTTACCCCAAGTATACGAACGGCAATCAGCAGCACGATCATCCAAATCCATCTCATGCAGCATCGCATTGACTTCCTCATACTGCTCAAAAGCTTGGTTTGACAGAGGAAGAGCAAAAGTATCCCGCAGCTGTGGGAAAGCTAAATGATCAGCAACAGAGGTATCCTCATTGAGCACAAATGAGTAGAGTTGGGGGTAGTCATCATAGAGAAGTGAGTTATTACGCCAAAAATCTTTCCAAAACAATGTAGACTGGCCATTATGAACAGTAACCCGAGTAATACTTCTGAAAGTGTCCATCAGACTACAAATATCCTTCCACCAAAAGGATCCACGAAGGGTTTGAGCATGGGGAGGGCCGGCATCATATAACGACCAAACCAGATGAACCCATGGGATATCAGCATGGGCGTAAAACTTGTGCAGATATTTCATGAGGAGTGCTTTATTCTGAATTTCCAGGTTAGTGATGCCTAGGCCACCATTCCTCTTCGGTCGACAGACCAGCTGCCAAGCAGCAAGCGAGTGTGCAGTACCAAAGTCCTCCTCCTTCGCCCACAGGCAGTGGCGGCGAGCTCGATCAACAATTTTGATAAATCCTTTAGGAAGCTTCAAGGTACACAAATAATGTGTAGGGAGCGAACTGAGGACCGATTGAACAAAAGTAAGGCGACCACCATAGTCTAAGAAGCGAGAGCAAGCATTCATGCGACGTTCGACTTGGTCAGCTAGTGGTGAGAGGTCAGCTATAGTGGGTCTAGTGGTGCCAAGAGGGAGACCCAGGTAGGGGAACGGAAGAGACTCAGCAACACAACCAAAGAGACTAGCAAGATGTTGCAGTTGAGCAGCATCAATACCTAAAGGCATCATGCAGGACTTTGAGTAGTTAACCGACAGACCAGTAGCTGCAGAAAATTGGACAAGTAAGCTCTGAAGAGCAGTGATTTGGATAGGGCATGCTGAAGGGGATCGCATGCAGAAAACAAAAAAATTCCTAGCAACGATATCCTTAAAACAGCCAGGATCTACACTATGCAGATATAGAAGTACGGCGGATATCGGAATACATACCCTCGTAGACCGAATAGCGGGGATTACGCTCCCGCACAAGCGTTGACGACGAAGACGACGTAGCCGACCTCTAGGTCGCGAAGAACTCGGCGCGACGAAGACGATGAAGATGACCTCGAGGTCGGGTGGAGGAAGTAGGCCTCCGAGTACCGCTAGCGCAGCACCTCGCAGAGTGTTACACACATACGGTGGAGACGACGGCCTCCGAAGCTCCAGTCCAGGACGAGCAGCGGAAGACTTGGACCGGAACACCAGCAGTGCGGCAGCGGGCTATGGTGGAGAGATCCCCTCTCAACTCGGCGCAACTCCGACAAAGGGAATCACGTTATCGAGGAGAGAAAGAGAATTAATTGGATGAATTAAAAGGCCAGGGGTGCCCCTCTATATAAAGGCTCCCGGGGGGAGCCAACCTTGCCAGCCAGGCAATGTGGGACTATCCCCCATTGCCTGGTTCGGCCAAGACAGCAGCCGGCCACCTGGTGGGCCTCTTTTGGCCCACCTAGGCCGGCCAATATCCCCCCCACCGAATTCCCTAGGGGTTTTTCCCCCACATGGGCCTTCTTTCCACCAGAAGGCCCATTTAGGAAAATCAGCCTAAATAAATTCGAAAATAAATATATAAAATCATATTTAAATATTAATTACACTAATTAATATCAAACATATTATATATAATTTATTCTAGCTCCGAAAACTATTTTGTCGCTGCCCGATCTTCATCGGACCATTCCCGGGACGTTCCCGGTGATCTCTTTCCTTTCCGGTTGTCTTGTCGAAACCCCTTAAGTGTGTTACCCTAGCGGTTCGATATAATAACAGACATGATCGAGACTCCTCTCCGATCAATGATTAACTCGTAGGCCTGGACCCCATGAATTAACCCCTGTGATATAACGAATGACTTTCATCTATCAAACCTGGACGTCGAGTCTTAAACCTTTTCCCATAGCGATACTTTAGCGTGTCCGAGACTCATTCATAGATATCTCCATACCTAGCATGATCTCGTTACCGACAACACTATCTTCTACTCGTCTGTGATATTATGTCAGCTGGTGACCTAGTCACATGTTTGCAAACTCATTTGACATAATCTCACCGAGTGGGCCCTAGAGTATCTATCCGGCTATGCGGACTGACAAATCCCGCTCTTGACCCCTCGTCTCAACTACCCCTTTCCGATACCCAAAAGTATCACCGTTATTGTCACACTTTATAAGACATGATGTTTGGTGCGATCAAAGTATCTTCCAGGAATAACAATAAGAGTTGGTCTCACGGTCAAAGGCGTAATGACTACGTCCTACAAATTATGGGTAAGTCCATCACATCGTTCCACCTAACGATATGACTCCATTGCCGACAGACGCCATGTCTCATGATCGGGAAACCTCGATCATCAATCGCGCAATGAAACTAGTCTCAGCAGAGGCAACTAGGGACCTGGTTGTTTATCTACCACACGTGTATTAATGTTTCCGCTTAATACAGTTATAGCATGGTATAAAACATATAATGAACAATTGGAATATGACTAATAAACTATCTTTATTAAGTGCCTCTAGGGCATATTCCCTTCAGTCTCCCACTTGCACTAGAGTAACACTTAATCTAGTTTACAACTTGGTAAAAGCTCAACACCCATAGCATCTTGGTGCATGCTTGTCTCGTGGAAGAGGAATACAGTCAACAGATCTCACACATTGAGACCTATATGTGCTTTGCAACACTTCTATGTCACCTAGTTTGACATCATCCCGTATCTTACGATGACGGTGAAATATATCCTAGTGGATGGAGTGAGACTCGAACATTCGCGTAGCATGGGCCTTAAAAGTCTAAGAGATCTATTAAGGGGACCACATACGCTCGGAAAACTGCTCAGTCCAATCACACTTGCAACTTCTGAAGTTGCCATATATTTCTATACCTATGTAGATTATGCAACAGTGCATTCATATGCGACTTCGCAAGCTAACCATGTCTTTCTTCAAAATAAAGGACATCTCCTATATGAGATTTCTAGTTGTATGGGCCAGTGTAATAACTTGCATCATCGTAACCTCTTTACGGCAAGTTGTCTTTCACTCTTTCCCTTTACCAGAAAACATATCTTCAGTTCTCACAGACACTGAAAAATATACTTAACGTTTGTTCATTGATCCACACAAGGATCACTCTAGAACCCGTTCTTCAACCAAGAACTTGGGTCACACTAAGTCGAGCTTTCAATCTGATAGCATCTATGTCTGATACATAGAGAATGTCGAACATCATTTGCTATCACTGAAAATGCCAAGATAAACTTAATATTTTACCTAGTCATACAAGCAAGAACAATCTTCTTCGCTTGTTCTATTCTGAAACACTTCAGAATCTTAACTTAGAAAATATTCCGACCTAATGTTATTAAGCCCCTTAGGATCTATACAATTATAAATCGGATGCCTAATACTCCTAACTTCATTTCATAGAAAATTTAATCACTTAAATAATCCTTTACACTCTACTAGAGGATCTGTGTCATTCAATATGTCGTTACATACAAAATCACAAATGACACCTAGCTCCCACTCAAATATGCCTTCCGCATATAAGATCAGGAAAGCTACTTAGCTCCCACTCAAATATGCCTTCCGCATATAAGATCAAGAAAAGCTACTTTGCTCCCACTCACTTCTTTGCAAATGCAAGTCTCTTCAACTATTTTGGACAACTCCAAAATCCTTTGATCACATCATCAAAGTGAAGATTCCAGTTCCGATATGCTTGCTTCAGCCCATGAATGGACAACTGAAGTTTGCATACATGTTTAGCATCCTCAGGATCACCAAACCATTATTGTACTGATTACAACTCTTTCTTAATGACACTATTAAGAAACATGGTTTCCTTATCCTTCTATCAATTTCTCATTCGAAATTATAGTAATTGCTAAACGACCCAGAATAGATTTAGGCTTCGCCACTTGAGACAAAATCTCGCTGTGGTCAACTTTTGAATCTGTCGGAACTGTTTCACGACAAATCGATCCTTATCAGTGTCTACTCTCTCATAAAATTCCATATTCTGTTAACATCCTAGATGCTATCAAGAAGATCTCCCAAGTCAATACCTGGTAATCGTACATGGATTTTATTTCGGATCATATATGACTCATAGCCATTTCTCGGACTTAGGTCTACCATTTCTTCTTCGTAGTTCGTAGGTCTGTCATATTCCATTAATATGACCTTCATAACAAGATTATCGTAACACACAGTGTGGAACACAATCTCGTACACCTACGTTCTTAGTATGAGCTCAGAACATCATGATCTTGTATCATCAGCTTCTTTCAAGCTATGGAGCATGACACCGAAAACACTTTCGGTTGCGCCACTCTGATGTCTGGAGAGAAAGTTCATCAACTTCGTCTTGCTCTACTTTCTTTCTCACTTATACCCTTGGACAAGAAACTATTTCTTTCACAAGGTATATCCCGGCAACGATTTGGCCTATGTCGTGAGACATGTACCCAACTAACTCTTTAGGTACGTTACACTACAAAGATTAATCCATTTTAGGTTTGATCACATCAAAACACTAAATTGCTGAAACGACAATCTAGGTTAAAAGCCATGCCATCACTAATATGGTATTGTCTCCATGGATTTAAATGGTTTCCCTATTATCTAACGTGAGTGTTACGTTTCTACCATACGACTCTAATGATCACAATAATTCGGTAAGAGATTTATTTACCACACACTATCCGATAGGGTGCGATTACGACGTCCTAACATACCATAACACTATGGTGTTCCATGCGACGTAATTTGTGGAACTCTTCTCACAAGTCTTCCAATGACGTGCCAACATTATAACTCAAATCTTTATTTCCTCGATCTGTATCGCAGGAATTAGATTTTCTTGTTAAGTTTATTTCCTACTTCATTCTGAACTTGTTTGATCGAATCAAAATTTCCAGACTAACATTCCCTGAGTGGATATCCATATATCTACTCGGAATATTCATGAAGTCTATGAAATAAACACTTCCACTTTACGTTAAAGCACTTCATTGATTCACATACACCCATATGCATGATTCTCAACAAGTCATACTCAAAACGTTCAGTGAAGTTTACGAAATAAAGATCTCCACTACCCGTCAATTACTTCATTGAACCACATACATCTATATGCATGACTATCAATAAGTTATATGCCCGTTTTCCGAAAACGGTGTCTTAGTTATTTTGCAAGTGTCAAAAGATCAAATCTAAGGACTTGTAGATCCATCCGGTATGGAGCTAATTCATTGACTATAACATTGACATGAATTAAACGGTAGTGCCACACATATGTGGTGTCTTTATTAAGTTTATTTCCTTTGGCATTAATATTATGAATGTGGGAGCTTCTACCATCTAAATTCAAATCGGCATATGATCATTACTTCATAAATATAGGACAACGAATTTGTCACTAATATATATGAACAATTGTCTCGCTAGAGGAGACACACTTATAACGATCATACTAACAGGCGATCATAAAGAATTTATTCAAATGGTAGATCTAGAGGGAGAGTGTCTATGGCCATCACAACAATTTGTCTGCCATTATCAACACGCAATGTCGCCTCATCCTTTCAAGCCACTCAAGCAGTAAACCTGGTTTTCATAAAACATGACTAGTATCAAAACTTAGTCACTACTGCGAGTACTTGCTTAGCTAAAACATTCATAACATGTATATCATATATACACCATCATCATTGATGACTTCCGGCGATCTGTTTCATCTTCTTGATACTTCCAACGTAATCAAGAACCATGAAGGTGAACGATTCCCCTTGCATGACATAGTCTATGACATAGCATTTGCACTTGGCAACGACGTCTGTCATCCAGTGATCGAGCTGAGCGAGGCGTCTCAATGTTCATCAAGTATGACCATATGTCATCAAGTATAACCAATGTTATCAAGTATGACTGCCACGTGCTCCCTCAATGTGTGTATTCTCTTCCATCTTGGTTGAGAAGACAATCAGTCAACGTACTGATAAACTTCATCAACCCAACTTTAGGGGTACCCCGAGTTTAGCGACCATCTCATATGTTCGCGATCTAATAACTCGTACCCACCGTTGGTTCTCTATGGCAGAGATCATAGCATACACTGGACTATGATGATATCATCCGCACAAAACCTGATAATCCAAATTATCTTTTGTTAGCGGAATCTCCGGGTTTATCTCCTAGCGGGTATTGTATCACAAAGAGCTAACGGTTTAAACAAGGAGTATCCTCAAGCTAAAGTATAAAACTATGAAGTTTGGACCCAACCTTTTAAGTTTCTCAATCGCAGGAATGCGCCTAATTTTAAAAGACTTTGTTCATTATATTTTGAGTTCTAGTATTTTAGAAAATAACTATCCGAACTCCCACTCAAACGAACATCCCTCCTGGTCGTTTAAGCGATTACACGACCCCCATCCATTGCACAACCCCTCATCGTCAGAGCCGGCAGCACAACTTCAAGGGTAGACAATTGTCAATCACAACAACTCTGTGACTCATGCTCGACCTTTCGGCCTCCGTGTTCCGAGGCCATATCTGCATATGCTAGGCTCGCCACAATAACCTCCACGTAACGCTTGTGCAACATGGCTTACACCCACTGTATGCGAACGACGATATGTCTGACACCCGATCGTCACGGCCTGCCTCATAACGTAGAACTTTCTTGGTGGTGCTCGTTGGAGGAAGAACACTAGTGGTATTTTTGAAGGGATCATCTTATATATAACTACCGCCGCGTAACTAATATATAATCACACAATATAAGATGCACACAAAACATCAAATGTAATGCGATGTGATATAGTCCATTGCGCCATGGTCTTCTTGGCGCCCGCAGTTCATAAACAATTTAATAAACCTACCTTGACCATATCACATTGCCCCTGCAAAATAAAGTTAGACGCTTCTACTTTATCTTTTGCATATTTTACGTGGCTTGGGGCTGTCGTAAATAGAACCGCTTCATACCTACGAACCTTATGACCACAAGAACGATCCAATAATTGCATGTTTAAGCATCCCTTTCGGGCCCTCCATTGAAAATGTAAGACCAACTAAAGAGAGAGAGACAGACACCCGCCAGCCACAGATACGGTACAAGCCGTATGTCAGTAGTGGAACCAGTCTCGCGTAAGCGTACGCGTAAAGTCGGTCCGGGCCGCTTCATCAACTCGATGCCGCTGGAATCACAAGTGCACGCTAGAGGGTAGCAAATAACAGGAACGGTGCCCCCGTGCAGAACACGGGTTCTAACAGCGTACAGCTATATCTACGATAGATCGGCTCTGATACCACTGAAGGGGATCGCATGCAGAAAACAAAAAAATTCCTAGCAACGATATCCTTAAAACAGCCAGGATCTACACTATGCAGATATAGAAGTACGGCGGATATCGGAATACATACCCTCGTAGACCGAATAGCGGGGATTACGCTCCCGCACAAGCGTTGACGACGAAGACGACGTAGCCGACCTCTAGGTCGCGAAGAACTCGGCGCGACGAAGACGATGAAGATGACCTCGAGGTCGGGTGGAGGAAGTAGGCCTCCGAGTACCGCTAGCGCAGCACCTCGCAGAGTGTTACACACATACGGTGGAGACGACGGCCTCCGAAGCTCTAGTCCAGGACGAGCAGCGGAAGACTTGGACCGGAACACCAGCAGTGCGGCAGCGGGCTATGGTGGAGAGATCCCCTCTCAACTCGGCGCAACTCCGACAAAGGGAATCACGTTATCGAGGAGAGAAAGAGAATTAATTGGATGAATTAAAAGGCCAGGGGTGCCCCTCTATATAAAGGCTCCCGGGGGGAGCCAACCTTGCCAGCCAGGCAATGTGGGACTATCCCCCATTGCCTGGTTCGGCCAAGACAGCAGCCGGCCACCTGGTGGGCCTCTTTTGGCCCACCTAGGCCGGCCAATATCCCCCCCACCGAATTCCCTAGGGGTTTTTCCCCCACATGGGCCTTCTTTCCACCAGAAGGCCCATTTAGGAAAATCAGCCTAAATAAATTCGAAAATAAATATATAAAATCATATTTAAATATTAATTACACTAATTAATATCAAACATATTATATATAATTTATTCTAGCTCCGAAAACTATTTCGTCGCTGCCCGATCTCCATCGGACCATTCCCGGGACGTTCCCGGTGATCTCTTTCATTTCCGGTTGTCTTGTCGAAACCCCTTAAGTGTGTTACCCTAGCGGTTCGATATAATAACAGACATGATCGAGACTCCTCTCCGATCAATGATTAACTCGTAGGCCTGGACCCCATGAATTAACCCCTGTGATATAACGAATGACTTTCATCTATCAAACCTGGACGTCGAGTCTTAAACCTTTTGCCATAGCGATACTTTAGCGTGTCCGAGACTCATTCATAGATATCTCCATACCTAGCATGATCTCGTTACCGACAACACTATCTTCTACTCGTCTGTGATATTATGTCAGCTGGTGACCTAGTCACATGTTTGCAAACTCATTTGACATAATCTCACCGAGTGGGCCCTAGAGTATCTATCCGGCTATGCGGACTGACAAATCCCGCTCTTGACCCCTCGTCTCAACTACCCCTTTCCGATACCCAAAAGTATCACCGTTATTGTCACACTTTATAAGACATGACGTTTGGTGCGATCAAAGTATCTTCCAGGAATAACAATAAGAGTTGGTCTCACGGTCAAAGGCGTAATGACTACGTCCTACAAATTATGGGTAAGTCCATCACATCGTTCCACCTAACGATATGACTCCATTGCCGACAGACGCCATGTCTCATGATCGGGAAACCTCGATCATCAATCGCGCAATGAAACTAGTCTCAGCAGAGGCAACTAGGGACCTGGTTGTTTATCTACCACACGTGTATTAATGTTTCCGCTTAATACAGTTATAGCATGGTATAAAACATATAATGAACAATTGGAATATGACTAATAAACTATCTTTATTAAGTGCCTCTAGGGCATATTCCCTTCACATGCTTCCATAATCAAAAGTGTATCGTCGGCGTATTGCACAATAGGAAAATCTGCTCCAGGGATATGCAGAGGGGGTTTCAGGGTGCCATTGAGCATGAGATGGTTGATCATAGATTGCAAAAGATCCGCCCCTTCAACAAAAAGAATGGGGGAGAGGGGATCACCTTGCCGGACACCACGTCTGCAGGCAAATTTATTACCAGGCACATTATTCAGCAACACCGAAGAAGAGCCAGTATCAAATATCATGTTAATCCAAGAAATCCATTTGTTGTTATATCCATGTCCTCTCAGAATTTGCAATATGACTTTGTGCTCAATTAAATCGAAAGCTTTGTTAAAATCAAGCTTAATGATAACCGCAGGGACCTTTGATTGCTGAACCTGATGGATGTATTCATAAGCCCATGCCACACAATCTTGGATAGTCCTGGACTTAAGAGAGCCATATTGGTTGATGTGAACGATATTAAGAATTTGCTTCTGAAGACGATTAGCAAGAACCTTCGTGATCAACTTAAATGAGGAATTAAGTAAAGAAATAGGTCTATAATCATTAGGGCTTGCAGGGGAGTGAATCTTCGGGATGAGAGTGATAAACGCATCATTAATACTTTGCAAATTCACAGAACCACTCCAGAATTCATCAAATAGACAATAGAAATCATATTTGATAATGGGCCAACAACACTTGATGAAAAGTCCATTGAAACCATCCGGCCCAGGGGCCTTATCCGTGGGGAGATGGGCCACAACCTCATCAATCTCAGCAGCAGTGAATTGGGCTGTTAAGCATTCGAGTCAACCCTAGTTCAATCAGATATTGAAATAATTGCAGATTTGATGATCGTCTATCAACAGCCAGTTGAAATCCAACGGACTCAAGCATCGCTACATCTCGTAGTCAAACTTTTGAATTTATCATGATACACTTCACGATAAATCGACCTTTCTAGGTCCTCCTAAAAGTATCATATCTTCCTTCCAGCCTTTGAAGATTAAGTATCATTCATACTCAATAAGATCAAGTAACTCTTACTTTGCAATCTAATATGCAATCTTATATGTAGCTTAACATAGGATTTCATAACTTTCAGTTATATCTCGTTCATAGGTACACCATCGCTTCTTTGTAGTTCGTAGTTGTGTTATGTTCCATTAACATGACAGGTGAATCAAAATTCCGTAACCTGGCAGAATGCATTCATAAATCCCACTTATCTCAGTAAGAGCTATAATAGAAACTTCTATGATCACTATCATACTTTTTCTCCTCAGACCGTGGAGCTAGGTTTCGGAACACATTCCGTTGCGCTACTCAACACTTTGAGGTCAGGTCCATACCTTAATTAAGCTTTTACTTTATTTCATCAACGCCTTTGCCGAAAATACACTTTCTCGGAAAATACCAACTTAGCAATACAACTTTGCTTCTTTGGTTCAAGTTGTGAAATATGTATTCAAAGTTGCCTAAGAATACTCTACAAAGACATTTGTTTGCTATAATTCCGAATTATCTCATAACTCAAAGTTCCGAAACATAAATGGATTCCTATTAAAATTGAGTGTTTACTATTTTAAATGACAACTCTAAATAATAATACTAACACAGTAAGAGATTTATTTAGACCACACAATATCCAATATGGCATGATTATAATGTTTGAAACAAGTCAACACATTAAAGTGTTTCAAATATTCATAATCTGTGGAACAATTCTCACAAGTTTTTTATTACCCTAAGCATAACTCAAAAATACTTGTCACTTTGATCAACATCACAGCAACCCAATTTTCCTGTTATTTCCATATCCTCTCTCATTCCGAAAATGCTTTGATCGCATCAAATAGTTTCAGACTTGTATCTCATTTAGCAAATACTCATATTTACTAAAATATACAATGAAGTTTACAAAATAATGATATCCACTACTTGTTGGAATAATACATCATCATGTACAATATATTTCAACAATCCATCGCATTCTGTTTTACCAGAATATGGAGTTTTTGTCATCTCACTTAATAGTGATGGCTTTGTGTACGTCAAGAGATCAAAATATCTAAAGACTTCATGATTCATCAAAATGAATATGCACACAACCCAATATGACTTAAAACAATAGTGTCATTCAAAACTGATGTCATTAAAAATTTAGGATATCTTTATTTGGCATTATAAAGTTTATAAATGTTCAAACTATCATTAAGATTAAATAAGAATAACTTAATTCATAATCGAAATGTGACCGTATATAAATTACTCATAATAGTAGAAAAACTGTCTTGTTTCGAACTTATATGAATAATTGTCCCGCTGCATGCAAGACACACTTATAATGTTCACATACTCAATGATTATAAAACTTTATTCAAATCCATTAATCCAAATGAAAAAGGTTGATACAGAGGGAGAGCACCGCTTGCAATCAACATCTTGGTTGTCATCAATGCACACAGTCGCCTCATCTCATCCACCTAACTCTCAAGCAGCAGGTTCTGTTTTCACAAAACAGGCCATCCACCGCATGAGTGTTTTACAAGGATAAACATTAATAACTTGTATATCTTATATACACTTTCTGTTGATAACTTCCCCTGCAATTGGTTCTATCTCTCAACTAAGCTATCATACTCATGTAGGGTGAACAATTCTCCTTGCATGACATAGCCCATGACAATATCTTCGTAGCTGGGAGGAAGTAGAAAGCAACGTCCCTAACTATCGCAAAGTTTTCTGTCATCTAGTAGTCCCAATTTGTCTCAAGGCACTTTATGCATCCCATACATCGTTGCCAAGTGATTCTCCAAGCAGGCGTTCTCTTCCATTCATATGGAGAGGAACTCGTCCAATTACTAATACTTCTCCATTTAGCTTGCGCTATGAATCATTGCCTTAAGATCATCAAGTATGACATAAGCAGTGTGGTGATTGAGTTGTACTCTCAACTCACGTACCCTGGAGCGAAGCATTTGTTCTTTGGACAACGATGGTGAGTCCAATACTCACATTCCTCTTGCTCACTCGTAAAGTCATCAAACATATCTCTTAGCGGTTCTTATATATTAATAGTATTTCAAAACTAGTGAGAAAGTCTTTTGAGCTTGGATATTAATCGATGAAATTTGACCCAAAAATAGTTTTAGTTCTACACCACATATTAACTAGCCAAGATAGATATATGCTACAGCGAGGAGACAAGATTTACAAGGATATTTGCAAAGACACGTTTTAGACTAAGTTCATAATGGGAGTTCAATCAATCAAACAAAGAACTCCCACTCAAAACAATATCTCTAAATTGTTTTAGTGATCACACGACCCCCATTCACTTCACCACCCACGATCGTCACAGCCGACGACACAGTTGCAAGGGTAGACATACCAGTGTCGATCACATCTCTATGTGACTCATGCTCGATCTTTCGATCTCGTGTTCCGAGGCCATGTCTGTACATGCTAGGCTCGCCAAATAAAACCTTGATGCTCTGCGTGTGAATACATGGCTTTCACCCACTGTATGCGGACGTCAACATGTGTAGCCCCCGATCATCACGGCCGGCTTCATGCCAAAGAACTTTCTTGGTGGTTTGCACATCAAGGGGGAACACTCATTGGAATTTTCTATGAGGGATCATCCTATTTAATGCTACCGTTGCGTATCTAAATACCAGCAATTAACAGGATGTATATAATTAATTATCATCATTATGATATATGTGACATGATATGGTGATCATCACCGCGCCAAGCCCCGGCACCCATCGAGGTTTCCTTACTACAACATAGTAACAAAAGTACATCTACTTTTAAACCACAGCCATACAAGTTACACTAGCCCACCCGCAAAACAAAGTTAGACGGCTCTAATTTATCCTTTTGCAGTTTTACGTGGCTGCTAGGGCTTTCGCAAGAAGAACCGTTCTACCTACGAACATTCAACCACAACACGGATTCGATGATTGTTTCTATTACACCCCTCTTGAGGCCCTTCGTTGCAAATGCCATATCAACTATTGTAAGAGAGATAGACACCCCCAAGCCACATATACGGAACAAGCCATATGTCAGGTGTGGAAGCAGTCTCGCGTAGGATTACGTGTAAGGTCGGTCGGGGCCGCTTCATCAAACAATGCCGCGATATGAACGAGTGCACGTGGAAGGGTAACAATAACGAATCAATGCCCACATCTATGATGTGTTCTAACCGTACCACATACTACGCATAGACCTGGCTCTGATACCACTGTTGGGGTTTCGCAGCAGATAACAAAAATTTATGCAGCTAGCGCTTCCCTTTTGCCCAGATCCATCTTTGGAGTAATGCGGCAATGGAAAGCAATACGGAACATACCCTCGTAGATCGGGTGCGGGATAACTTTTCCGCACAAACGTGGACGATGTAGACGTACGTAGCCGACCTCAAGGTCGCGACGATGATGGCGAAGCTCCAAGGGACTCCTCCCTTTTGACGCAGCGCGTAGCCGACCCGATGGGTCCAGATAAGCCACGCATGAATCCGGACATGAGTCCGAGGGCCAAAAGTACAGCCCCTCCTAGGGAGTCGCACACATACGGTGCACAACGACAACTCCCGATTCCTCCGATCCAGCAGAGTTGCGGAAGTAGATATTCTGGATCGGATCTAGCAACACAACGGCGTGCGTATGATGGAGAACTCTCCAAACCAATCTCTTAGGTTAAGTCCCATTTGCGGAACACCATGGGAGAGAGGAGAGGAGAGGAGCTCCCTCCAAACTTTTGGGAGAGAACTCTTAAGGGATTGTGTGAGAGAAGGGGTGGAAGGGGTCCTCTAATTATAGGAGGGAGGGGGTGGCGGCTAGGGTTGGTGGGAGTGGCCGGCTTGGGCCCTAAGGGCCCATGCGCACCCCAAACCCTAGGCCTAATTTGGCCAAAAGGCTCCCCTTGCCTCGGGAGGCAAGGCCCCCCCCCCCCCCATATGGGCCTTTCTCCCTTAGCAGAAGGCCCATTTAGTGGGCTCCTTTGTTAAATACGAATTTAATCATTATAAATTCATTAAAATAATATTAATTCATCAATTAACACTAATTTCATATATTTAACATATTTATATCATATATAAAATATTTGCTCTCTTCCGGAACTTTTCCGAAACACTCTGAACCACCTTCGGTTCTCCGATAGGACTTCGGATTCTCTCCCGGAACTTTTCCGGTGCTTTCTCTTTTCTACTCCGATGATCTCGATGATTCCAAAACATCTCCTAGTGTCATTGCACCCTTAAGTGTGTTACCCACGGGTCGGGGAATACTGCAGACATGATCGAGAAACACTTCTACGACCAATGATCACCAGGGGACTCTGGATAGCCATAATGATCCCTGTGCATTCCACGAATATCTTTTCTCCATAAGAACTCGTTGATCCGTAAACAGTAAGACATATTCCTTTGTTCTATGATACCTATAATATCCGAGATTTGACCGTCGGTATCTCCATACCTAGTTCTATCTCGTTACCGATATTGCTCTTTACTCGTTCCCGTGATATTCCATCCTTTGTGACCTTGTCACGGGCTAGCATGGATGTAACGTCACCGAGTGGCGCCAGAAGTATCTACCCCGTCACACGGGTGAACAAATCCCGGTCTTAATGCGTACGCCTCAACCTACCCCTTTCAAATGCCAAACAGTAACCGTTCTCAAAGCTCCATGACCAAGCAACTTCTGGTGCCATCAAAGCATTCTCTGGGAGTAGTGATTAAATACCATCTCACGGTCTAAGAAATAAGTCACTATGTTTTCCTAAGTTATTGCAACAGTGAACAACGTGACTCGATCGTGTTGCAATACTTGCTTTGGGTAATGTCCATCATATCATTCTCCAATGATATGACTCCATTGTCGACTGTCATAAAATGACACTTGATCGGAAACCTCGATCAACAACCGACACCTGGACTAGTATATATAGAGGCTACTAGGGACTTTATTTTTTAATATATCACACGTGTATTAACGTTCCTATTAATACAGTTATAACATGATATAAAACTAATTATGAACTTTAGGAAATATGTGAATAATACTACTTATTATTTGCCTCTAGGGCCCATTACCAACAGTCTGCTAGTGGCCTCTTGAGTTCCACAATGGATCTACTTTGTTAGCGGTGACGACTTGTAGTGGTTGGCTTTTCCAGTTTTTGCTTTGAGCTTGCAATTGCGATGATTCGGTGGGTACCCTTGAGCCGGCCCAAGAGGAGGAGGCAAACTCAGGCCTTCTTGCCGGGCCGACTCTGGACCATTCGCCTGCTGCGGATGGGCCTGCACAGGATCTCGGCCTCGACGCCTTCCGTAGCGTTTGCCAGAAGCCTGTCGTGCCTCTCCTCGCCAGACCGGTGGCTCGGCGCTGTAGGGCCAAGAGGCTCCTGGAGGGGCCCGTCCGCAGAAGTGGGCGCCTCCGTGGCAAAGTCGGACATGCTGCTCCGATCAAGCAGCAACAGAAGGCGCTGATTACTCGTCTCGGTGTGGCGCGCAAGGGTGATGTGATTGGGGACGAAGCACTTCAGGCCTACCTGGACCTCTTTGCCTCTCCCCTCCCGCAGGCCCACATCGACGTGGTGCTCGGTCTCTTCGGTTGGCTTCCCGATGCTCTCCCCCTGGTGGATGACTCCCCGGCTACCTGCGTGTAGACCCCCCCCCCTGTAGTTTCCCTCCTTGTTGCAAGCTCTTTGAAGCTGTTGTAATCTTTTAGACCATCATTATGTCTCTTTCCCTTGCGGATCTTTGTGTTGCCATTTGGAATGCATGTGGTCTCAACTCTCTCGCTCGACGTCTGGCCATTTTCCAAGTGGTTTATGTGGCGAGGCCGACCGTGGTCTGTCTCCAGGAGACTAAGATGGAGGTCATCACAGCCGCGGTGGTGCGTGACTGTTTGGGGCCGGGCTACGACTTTTTCTTCCTCCCGACAGTCGGCACCCGTGGCGGGATTCTCCTGGCGTGGCTGGCCTCGGTGGTGATGGCCACAAACCCACACCTTACACCCAACGCCATCACTGCTTGTCTCTCGATTGGAGGCGGAGATAGTTGGTGGTTCACTGGTGTTTATGGCCCACAGTCGGAGGAGGCCAAGCGTGAGTTCCTCACTAAGCTCCGCGACATTAGGGACCTGCACGCAGGGCCCTGGGTGGTTGCCGGAAATTTCAAACTCATCGTGGACCCCTGCGATGAGAACCAGGGGACGTTGCACCGTGGCATGATGGGGAGATTCCGGCGTTTGTTGTCAGATCTGGAGCTGAGGGAGGTCTATCTCAATGGCAGGCGCTACACCTGGTCCAATGAGAGACATCAGCCCACCTTGGAGAGGCTCGACCGGGTCTTCGTGACCGTGGACTGGGAGGCTATTTTTCCGGATGCCTCCCTATCAGCGTTGTCCTCTGGGCCCTCCGATCACTGTCCCCTCCTCCTCAGCTTGGCTCTCGATAGGCACTATGGTCGTCGCTTCCACTTCCAGGCCTTCTGGCCTAAGGTGGATGGTTTCCTGGACGTTGTTCAGGAAGCGTGGAACTCGGTGCCGCACAACCCCAACCCCTTTAAGCGGCTGGAGTACAAGTTGAGGACCACGGCCAAGTGCCTCTCTAGGTGGAGCGATCGCTTCGTGGGCCATGTCGAGCGGCAGATCCTGCTGGCCACCGAGGTGATCCTCAGACTGGACGTGGCCATGGAGAGCCGCCTACTCTCCGAGGGAGAGCGGGCTTTGAGGCTCCTTCTCAAGAAGAAGCTTCTGGGGTTGGCATCCCTAGAGAGGTCCATGGCCAGACAGAGGTCGCGACTCACATGGCTCAGGGAGGGGGAGGCGAGTACCCCGTTTTTCAACCTCCATGCAAGTAACCGGAGGAGGAAAAACTATGTCGGGCACCTCCTAGTGGATGGAGTGCAGATTTCGAGCCATGAGGGCAAAGTGGAGGCTATGGATGACTTCTTTAGCAAACTGGGAACGGCACAGGATAGACCCTTCTCCCTAAACCTTGACTTTCTGGGACTGCCGACGGTGGACCTCGCTCACCTTGACGAGGACTTCTCTGAGGAAGAAGTGTGGAGCGTCATTAAGGCCATGCCTCTTGACAAATGCCCGGGCCCGGATGGCTTCTCCACCCGTTTCTATGTGGCTTGCTAGAGTGTGATCAGGGGGGATGTTATGGAGGCCTTTCACTCCCTAGCACGCCTTGATGCATGTGGTTTTGGGGTGCTAAATCAGGCCTTCGTCACCCTCCTGCCCAAGACGCCGGGGGCCGAGGAGATTAAGGACTACCGTCCTATCAGTCTCATCCATGGCTTTGCAAAGTTGGTGGCCAAGGTGCTGGCGGTTCGGGTGGCGCCATCTATGCCCGCCTTGGTTGGGTCACACCAGAGTTCCTTCGTGCGCGGCAGATGCCTGCATGATAACTTCATGCTAGTGTGTGGTATGGCGAGGAGGCTACACAGCTACAACAACACGTCTGTGTTACTTAAGCTCGACATCCGGAAGGCCTTTGACGCAGTGGATTGGGCCTTCCTTTTGGAAGTGCTTCGGAAGGTGGCATTCGGCCACAAGTGGATCTCCTGGATTTGCATCCTCTTGTCCACCGCCTCGAATAGGGTGCTGGTCAATGGATCTCCAGGTGGCAAAATCTCCAACCAACGTGGACTGCGACAGGGAGACCCCTTGTCCCCGTTGCTGTTCATCTTGGTCATGGAGGCCCTGTTCCGCTTGATCGAGAAGGCGACCGAAGTGGGTCTCCTTTCCCGCCTCACTGCTGAGGGTCTGAGGCACCGCACTTCCATCTACGCAGATGATGTGGTCACTTTCCTGCGCCCGTCGGTGGGTGATCTGGTGGTCTTCTCGGCTTTGCTTGAGGACTTCGGGGCTGCCTCCGGGATTCTCACGAACCTCAACAAAAGCTCAGCCCATCTTATACGTGGCTCAGCAGAGGATGACCAGAGAGTGGAGCAGCTCCTAGGCTGCGTGGTCCAACCTTTTCCCCTTCACTACCTCGGCCTTCCCCTATCATTGCGGAAGCTCACCGCCGGGCAGCTGCAGTTCATTGTGGAGAAAGTCGCTGACCGCCTGCCTACCTGGGCCGCAGGACTGATGGACAGAGGCGCCCGTTTGGCGCTAACCCGGTCTACCCTTTCGGCGGTACCGATCTTCGGCATGATGTCCCTCGACCTCCCCCCCCCCCCCCCCCCCCCCCCCAAGACTTTGATCGAGCTTGAGAAGATCCTGCGGGGCTTCTTACGGAAAGGCCGCAAAGTTGTCCATGGGGGGCACTGCCTCGTCGCGTGGGATAGGGTATGTATGCCAAGGGAGTTCGGGGGTCTCGGCATCCTGGACCTGAAAAAGATGAACGTGGCTCTCCGCGCGAGATGGTTGAGGCTAGAGCGCACGGATGTGGATAAACCGTGGCGGGAATTTAACATCCAGGTCCCCCGTCAGGTACGATAGGTCTTCGAGACTGCGACGAGGTCCGAGCTGGGCGACGGTGCGTCCACTCTGTTCTGGACAGACAGGTGGCTTCCGGGAGGCCGCATTAGGGACATGGCACCCAACCTGTTCAATGCAGTTCCGAAGAGGGCGGCTAAGACCTGATGTGTCAGAGAGGGGCTGGCGGGTGGATGGCTTGAGGATCTCTGACCGGATCTCTCAGCGCCGGCTCTAGAGGAGTTGTTAGTTTTGGCCGATTCGCTCGCTGCCGTGGTGCTGGACCCAGGCCGGCCAGACTCCTTTCGGTGGCTCCGGGACGCGTCGGGAGTCTACTCCTCACGCTCCTTCTATGCGGCCTTGTTCCAGCGGTCGGTGGCGATGGCAGGGGCAGTGGAAGTCTGGCGCTCCAAGTCCCCTGCCAAGTGCAAGTTCTTCCTCTGGCTTACACTCCGGCGTCGGTGCTGGACCGCGAACCGACTAGGCCGGAGGGGTCTCCCCCATCCGACCGCTTGCCCGCTCTGCGACCAGGTGGACGAGTCTATTGATCACCTCCTGGTGGGATGTGTCTTCAGTCAGGAAGTGTGGGTCCGATGCTGCCACAAGTGGGGGTTCCCTCACTGGATCCCGAGACCCGACGAGCCGCAGCAGTGGCTTGCCTCCAGGACAGCACAGAAGAGGGATCGCAGAGATCTCCGGACGGCGGTGGCCCTAGTGACTTGGACGCTGTGGACGCACCGCAACGGCATCGTCTTCGAAGGAGAGTCCCCTAGCGTAGGTAGGGCCCTAGGATCGATCCGAGTGGAGGGAGAGATTTGGAGAGTTGCGGGTCTCTTCAGGGGTAGCCTAGGTCAGGCGGAGCGGTGGAGGTTTGGCGAGTAGTCCCTTTTAGCCCCCTGTAACTGCCCGAGGGCGTGGTTGTGCGCTAGGCTTGTGTGCCAGCCCGCGTTGTAACACTGGCCGCTTGGCCCTTCTTCTATGAAAAACGATATGCCTTGCTTAAGGCATATCCTTGAAAAAAAGATTGCCTCCATAAAAGCAGGATGATTCAAGGAGTACACCGAACATCACCCTGTTAAGATCGCCCCCATCAACTATACCATTTACAAGCCCAATTTTTCCTATGACAAGCAAAACAAAATGTCCTACAATATGAGGTGACTCTACTCCTAAACACATGTGATTATTATCCCTTAGAAAATGTCTCACTTCCACATGCAAGGATTGTGTGTTTGCTTAGGCACAAAGACAAGGACATACAAGACGCAAGGGAGGAGCTCAAGCTCAAGAAGGGTGAAAAGAGCCGCAGGAAGAATAGGAGAAGACATGCTTTAGGACATCATACCGTCTGAACATTCATATTAGACAGTCCTGCCCCTCGAGCCACTAGAGATGCCATCCGGACATGTTCGACATGTGTCCATGGAGTTATAAAAGGTCGTCGGACCGGCTGGAACTTGGATTGGCATTCCAAAGAACCATGCGATGGGCCAACTAACATGCGACTATCAGTATTGAAATCCACCAGACTGTCTGGTAGGCTACCTGTGCACATAATCACGGTTGAGAATGTTTTATCCTCTCTCTTGGCCTTAGTCCATAATGGAAATACTTGTTCAGATTAGATCTAGGGGTTATACTCCAACATGTTTTAAAATATAAGAATTTCTACGCTTAGTCCTGATTTATTAAATGACTAAATCAGCACACTAAACCATGTCTACATACCTACAAATCAGGATGAAGTCAGAATGGATAGAAAGTGTTACACTTTGGAATGGAGGGACCACTTGATAGAAACCCCTCGCGCATCTGGCTCTGAGATCTCCCCATGTGGCATCGAAGACTCTTCCCTTGTGGATAGGGTTGAAAACGGAACGGAAACGGACGGAAACATGCATTATCGTTTTCGTTTCCTTTTATCTTGTCGGAATCGGAAACGGAACCGGAAATGCCGGAAACGAATACGGAACCGGAAATCTCCGAAAACGAATATGGAACGGGTACGACACGGGTACGATACGAAAACGGATATTTGTCGGAACACAATAGCAGCATAATGTGTTGATCCGTACCCCAACATAATAGAGGCGCGGAATGGAGCAGTGTGTCGCTGGACAGGCAGGAGTCGTCGACCTCGAGGGTTTGAGGCGGCTATTCTCAAAGAAATTGTCGACTACTCGAGGCGGCGGTGTCGGCACCGCACGCTGCATGCACATAATTAGATTAATTAGGGTTTAGTATTAATAGCCTAATCCCTAATGGACCCTACTAGCGAATCTAGTCAGGCCTTAGTTTGCATTTGGGTCCTGGTTTCCATGGTATTACGGAAAGTTTCCGTACGTTTCGTTTCCGTTTCCGTCAGAAATTGCTATATCGTTTCCTTTATCATTTCCGTTTTAAAATATGTCGTTTCCGTTTCGTTTTCGTAAAATGTCATTTTCGTTTCCGTTTTTTTGCTCTTCGTTTCCTTTTTCTACGGAAACAACCGGAAAATTTCCTTGTCATTTTCAACCCTACTTGTGGAGTCCAAGAGCACATCAACTCTCGTCACCAATCTTTGTTTGTAAGGACTAGTGGACCGAACGCTGGGCATTTGGCTCATGTACTCTGGTGTTTAGAACTCAACCCTGCTTAATATTTATGTCCACGTGTGTTCGAGTGTTTGACTCCTTCTTATCCATCCACTTTTCCCTTTGTATTCATGATTATTGTGGTCAATTCGTGAGATTAGGCCACCAACCCGTACCCCAAGGAGGATATGCTCATATTCAGTGACTTCATCGACTGAAGCCAACAAATCCGTGGTCAGAGGTGCACAGGCTGGGCTTTGGGCGACGCACCACAATGATGCACGTTGCGTTGTCCACGACGATGCTTTCTTTCGCTCACACATCAGAGTTGCTTTAAGGTATTGGGATCAACAATTGACGATCGTGAGGACTATTCTTTTTGTATTGGTGTTTTTTGTTATGTGCCATGACATTTGTCCCCCATGATAGTTTTCTTTCCAGGTCTCCTACAAAAGAGAGGATTTTTTCTCTTTGAACTGAAAAAAGCCGTTGATAAATGGAGATTCATGTGTGGGTTCGGAGGAGAGAAATTACCAAAAGAGTTAAATTCGTAGCCCGCCCACATGCTTCTAGAACATAGGATTTGTGAAAAATAAAAAGGAAAAACGACGCCTGAGAGATTCGAACTCTCGCGGGGAAACCCCATGTACTTAGCAGGCACACGCCTTAACCACTCGGCCAAAGCGTCGTTGTTGTTACTAAGTGCATGGAAAACTACTTGTAGAATACTTTATCAGCAGATCTCATGGTGGGAAAAATTTATTCAGTGTTGAGTGTTGACGCATCTAGGTCCTTTCTGGTTACTAGTTAGCGTGCACGTGCAATGCACGTATTTAACATGTGAGCTAGTTGTGGATCATTAACATGCAAAAATGTTAATTTCTGAGAAGTAGAGTTCACTGGGAAATTTAATACAAATCATATATATGATAATTGGAAAAAAATATCATGTCCGTTCAGGTATACCCTTTCCTGCAGAATGGATTCCATGTATCTGCGAAAAGTATCTATTAATCTTTTACTGTGTAGATACATCTTATCTAGACAAATCTAAGTGAACTAATTCGGAACCGGGGGAGTAACAAATTTGTAAATATTATTTCCCTCCTTTATGGCACATGCATCTAAAAACATTTCTTAGCCCCCACATTTGTTCAAGGCGATACCTTTCAACTAAAAAGGTTATCATCCAAATTAAAACCATACATAAAAATCATCTAAATCCTTAGTTCGGTAAGCCATATCACAAAAGAGTACACATAATATTGACTACTTTATTTCTTCTAAAGTGTATCAAGGTATATTATCTTCATGTCTTCAACAGAAACATCACAAAAGATAACCTGCACCATGCAGATCTCAATAAATTAGTAATCTGGCATACAATCATACAAAAGGTGGCATGAGAAGTATTGGAGGATCAAATAGACAGACCGAGGTTGTTTAGCGAGAAATTTCATTAAAAGTGATCCCTTCTTGTACTGCAAGATGAAACTGAACATGTCAGAAACTTGAGAAATATTTCCTAATACGCATACATTGGGTAAAAGCACATAGACATACATAAATATGTAAAAGTGAAAAAAGTGAGATTACGTATATGTATCATGGAGGTTTCTAACATTTCAGTCTTCACTTGAAAAACTCATCTTGTGAATCTGAATATGTAACCTGCATTGGAAGTATATGAATGAAATTCGCAGGCTGAAATAGTCAGAGAGAAACAGAGACAGTAGTGAAAGGTTCTATCATGTCAATCTCTCAATTCAACTCACTAAATAATGCGCAAACTATCCACATGGATCCAAACTAAGCCATACTGTTACAACACTTACCAGATTGTCTAAGCAAAAACACAATTGAATTGCAACCCAGAGTGCAGTGTATATATTCTAGCTATGTAGCATCTAAATTATGTAGTACAATATCTATGATCTGCATACACAGAGGAGCATGGTAGGTTCAGCAGAGCTCTTCCGTGGGAGGGAGACCGATAGACAGTGCGTATCGATGACAAGTGCGTATAGATGACAGTCATTTTTCATACCACTACCCTCTCAACTGATTTCAATGTCTTCTAAATCCATGTTAGTCTCCGATGAAAACGCTCTACAATTGTCTGGTTGCTTGGTTTGAGGAGATGAAAATTTAGTAAATAATGTGGACAGCTGCACATTCTACACATAGAGAAGATACAGGTCTGAGTAGATAATGCCTCTGAACAATCGTCAACCTCAAAGAAGAGGTCATTCGTCAGGGAAAGGAGCATCAAGACGATTGAAATTGGGATCATAAATTAGAAGTACCTAATTTCACGCACGCGATGTGGCATCAAAGATCGGTGTATGATGTGGCAGACTCCAGGGAGTTGGCCGCCTGCTCGCGGACAGCGTCATTCAGGATCTCGTGTCTGTCAGGATTGTGCCGTTGGCGCTGGCTAAGACAACGCCGCGGTGGCGAGCCGCGGCACCGGCGGCGCAGTGTTGTTGATCTGCTGCCCTGGCAGTGTGGCGGCGTCAAGCTACTGCCCCGGCAAGGGAGTATGGCGAGGGATGGCATGAGTTGACAAACTGATCTTAGTGGTAGATGTTGCTGTTGTCCATGAATAAAGAGAACATTTAGACCAACTGATTGTCACAAGGCACTAATTAACATGAGCCAACTAAAATGGTAAAAGCATGTAAAATGCATATCAAAGATCACACAGGGAGTTACCATATAGTAGCATCAATACCTCCACTGTCGTCACCTTACCATGCTAGCTAAAATGCACCTCATCGCCCACTAAAAAATGCACAAGTCGAACAATCCCTCCATAATATGCCTGCTACGTTCATAAGAAATTTCAGCTTCTACCAAAACCATATGTTTCCAAATTTGCCACCAGATGCATAAGAAAAAGCAGAGAAGCAAATGTGGAGGCTGTCTTACGGCGACTCCGCGGGTGGTGAACAAGTACAAGGGGCGGCGGCCAGTTCCTAGCTACCGGCTAAGTTGAGGCCAGAGCTTGGTGCAAGCCGACGGCTGCTGCGACGATGTCACATGTTCCTCATAGAGGCTACTGGCGGCAGGGTCGTCAGATAGACACCGGTTCGTGGAGCTCCTTATGGGTTGATTGGAAGCGACAGCGTCATAAACAAAGTTAACACTTCAGTGTGATTTCACAACAAAAAACACTTCAGTGTGGCTGCATAAACAATGTTAACAAGTTGGCCATCGTCAGTTGAGAATCTTGTACTGCAAAAAAAAAAAATCAAATGTTACTGCAACAATGGTAAAGCACACAGTTGGTGAGCAATTTGGCATAGAAAAGAGGGAAAAACAAACCACTCACATCAGTCTTGGCTGGTCAGGCGTAGAATGTCTTCTTTACATTGCCGATGTTCTTGAGATTCAATCATGCAGACTCACTGTTGATGAGATTAAAAAGCAACGATGTGGTGAGTCCACCGGCATGTCGAAAGTCCTCGTCGTCATCCTCGATGAGAAAGGCTGCCAACGGCGAGGTGAGGCCGCAGTGGACACCGGCGGCGAGGCAAGGAGAGAGCTGGCAATGGAGCGAGAATGGCGACGGCGCCGTGACCCAGGTGGCGTTGAATTACGACTCAGCGGCACCGTCTCGTCGGCGTGCGGGTCGTCGGCAGGGTTTTGAATTTCGCCCGGAAAAAACGAATTTCGGCCGAATTTCGGCTATTTCGGTTGGGACCGGTAAGAATATTTACCGGGGTGAAATGTTCTGAATTTTGAATATTTTTTGATAAAAAGTCAAAGTCTGTCAAAATTTTCCTGAAAATTTAAATATCTGTAAATTTTCGGTCAGATTTCGGTATAAGATTTTAATTTTATTTCTTTAATTTCGTCCGAGATTCGACCGAAAAATACCGAAATGGCCGAATTTCGCCCATTTTGCTGAGGACCGGTAAATTCTTGAAACCGAAATTCAAATCCCTGGTCGTCGGTATGTGGGGATTGCGGCTGCGGGCGGGTCGTGGGCGTGAGGGGCTTGCGGCGGCGGGCGAGTCGTGGGCGTGAGCCGGATTGCGGCGGCGTACGGCCCGTGGGCGTACATGGTTAGCGTCCGATCTAGCGTTATCTCTGGGCGTGCGTCCATCTATTTCCTTGAGCAACTCATGGGCACAGGCGGAAGCGCGGGGCTGGCAGAGTTTTCGTCTGCCAGTTAAAATTGCTAAACGTACTTTTGGTAGGGTTAGTTTACATCTTAAACGGTTAGATCTGATTAAGTGGGTTGATCGTTCGGTGGTAGTAGGTCTGTATCGTTTCGTGTAACTTTGCTGGGTGCACTTAGAAAAGAAAATGTTCTCTCTTTTAATAGTAGTAGAGATTCTAAAAAAAAGGTCCTTTCTGGTTTTCATATTTTAAATTCAAAAAATTCCAAATTGGAAAAGCAGCTTTCACTTAATTCCTTATTTTCGCTCGTTTTCATGAATTCTAATCTTCTGTGTAGGAGATGGTGGGTGACTGCAAGTGCAAAATATTCTTGTAATTGCAAAAGCTAAAATCCAAAGTTACATTTCAACAAACACATAATCCTATTTTTGACATCTATACAAGATTAAATGGGGTCTAGAAAAGTCACACAAGTATGGTCGTTGATTCCATCCTCCAACTAGAAGAAATTGTTGCCTAAAGGTCAGTAGAGATGTAAGAAGGCATGTTTACCCTCGATCTGCTCCTGATTTTCTTCTCTGTTTTTACAGATTCAGAAACATTGAATTCACACCAGCAGACCCCTCACCGTTTGCCAAACGTCAAGCCTCTGATTACCGGCCATGGCCAGGATTCGGTCACGTTGGAGCTAGACGATATGCATGCGCAAACTTGCATCAGTATCACACCTCCCATCCCATGGACCGGCGAGCACTGGTCACGACGCGCCGGCCACCTCTTCCACCATCCTCGCCGCCTCCGCCATGCTGGGCCGGCTCTCCGGCGCGGACTCCGTGCACTCCACGGCGATGCGCACCAGCTGCACGGCAGAGGCTCCGCCAGCGGCGGCGATGACGGGGTCGAGGAGCTCGCGCTCGCTGCCCTCGGTGACCGCCCCGGCCGCCCAGTTCACGACATCGGTGCCACCGCGCGCGTTGAGGAGGTACTGCGATGGGAATCTCCCCGTGACGAGCTCGAGGAGCACGACGCCGAAGCAGTACACGTCAGACCTGGCCGACACGGGCACGCGCTGCTGCTGCTTCTGCTGCTGCTGCGCGGTCGCGGCCTCGGGCGACCGGAACGCGAACATGGACTGCGCCAACTGCGGGGCGTTGACGAGCGGGAAAAAGCCGTAGTCCACGATGCGCGGCTCCAGCTCTGCGTCGAGGAGGATGTTTCCTGACTTGAGGTTCCCGTGCGGCGGCGGTGGCGGCGGCGCGTCGAAGCCGGCGCCATCCATGCTCACGAACCGCATCGCGGGGATGCCAAGCTTTTCGTGGAGGTAAGCCATGCCGCGCGCCACACCGAGGGCGATCCTCAGCCGCGCCGGCCAGTCGAGGATCACCCTGTTTGGGCTCTGGTCCCCTGCATCCATCCATCACATGCGCGCCAAATCGATTAATCAATTGACCACGTGATTACTGCCTAGGTGATCATCTGAGTGGTAGTACCGTGGAGAACGTAGAGGAGACTGCCGCGTGGCATGAACTCGGAGACGATGAGCTTCTCCTCCTTGCGGTAATGGTAACCGAGGGGCGAGAGCACGTTGGGGTGGCGGAGCTCGCCGATCATGCGGATGTGGTTCTCGAACTCCTCGCGCCCGACGCGGTTCATGTCGCGCATGCGCTTCACGGCGACGGTGATGCCGTTGCGCATGGCAGCCTTGTACGCTGACCCGAGGGTGCCGTTGCCCAGCACCTCGGCCGACGCCTTCATCATGTCCTGCAGCCCGAACTCGCCGCTGGAATTGCTCATCAGGACGAACTCGTCCATCCGCTTGCCGCTGCCGCCGGCGCCGCTGCTGCGGCTGCTGCCGCCCATCTCCATCGCCGCCGCTGAGGCGCGTGGCGCAGTCGTAGCGGCGGGCTTGGGTGGCAGGCCGGCCCCGGTGCTGACGGCGTCGTAGTACGGCGGCGGCACATTGTTCCGCTGCTCGTCCTGCCGCAGCATGAGGACCATGGCGCCGGAGACCAACGCGATGACGAGCAGGATGATGCCGATCACGACGACGATGCTGGTCTCCTCCTCCACGGCGAAGTAGTCCGATGCCGACATCGGCGGCGTCGAGGGCTCCGGCGCGGCCACCGCCTCGCACGCCGTGGCTTCGCTCCCCGGCGCGCCGCACAGGTCGTGGTTCCCGGCGAACGCCGACTCGTTGAAGCGCCTGACGACGGCGGGCGGGAGCTTGCCGGTGAGGCGGTTGTGCGACACGTTGAACAGCCGGAGAGACGCCGGTAGCAGCTCGGGCACGGGGCCCTCGATCTTGTTGTGCTCGAGGTGGAGCTCCAGGAGGCGCGGCGCGGCGGCGATGGCGGCGGCTGGAAGGACGCCGGAGAGGTCGTTGTTGTCGAGGTAGAGCTTCTTGAGCCACCGCATGTTGGCGAAGACGTCGCCGGGGACAGGACCCGTGTAGCCATTGTGCGACAGGTACAGCGCGCGGAGGCTGCGCACGGTGGCGAGGCTCGCGGGGAGCGGGCCGGCGAAGTTGTTGCGCTTGAGGTTGATGGAGTGCAGGCCCGGGAGGTTTGCGAGCGCCGCGAAGTCGAAAGCGCCGGACAGGTTGAGGTGTGCAAGCCGGAGGCCGATGAGGCTTCCCTTGTAGCACTGCACCCCGGGCCACGGACTGGTGGCATTGCACGGCACAGGCGGTGAAGACGGCGACCACGCCTCTAGCGCGTTGGCTGGATCCTTGAACGATGCCTTGAGGCGCAGGAGCGCCGCCGCTTCGGTGCCCGGCGGTGACGCATCCGGTGCGACGGCGAAGACGACCCGGCCGCTGGCGAGGAGGGGGAGGAGGAGGAGAATAGTGGAGAGCCGGAAGGCTAGGATGAGGGTGACCATGACCGTTGTGGTGGAGGTCAGAGCCTTTCCTCTAGTTTTCTTCCAGCCTCTGTAAATGTTTCCTGCCTTTCTTGGCTATGCCTCTTCTGTGTTTTGTCAATGCCTCTTCTGCTCCAGTAGTTTGGCATGCAGTTTTTGGGCCCAAAAATAGTATCACACAAGCTGAGGCAACAGGTGATCAATGGAGATGATGAAATGCATCAGGTTTGCTAATTTTCCCATCAATAAAAAAAGGTATAATTGTGTACACTGGAGAGTAGGTTAGTTGTATCTTTTTCCATGAAAAACATGGCTCTTGGTTCTGCGAGTCAGCCCCAAAATTAGCAAAGATGGCAAATTAGGCACAGATTTATTTAGTAAACTGAAACGGCTGCAAGTTCCTTCTTCGGGTGTGTATACCACGTTGGAAATCAATGCAGGGTGTTCTGAAACGAGACATGTCAGTACCTCTAGCCTGGAAATAGCATCAGCATGTCACCAGTGTGCTGAATTTAACATGCTTCTGTAAATATGGGTCTTGATAACTAACATATGGACACTGTTGACCTTTATTCAGGAACCAACATTGAAGATCAACACACATGGAATGGAATAAGGACACGTAATTTTATCTATACACAACAACCATCATTACTCTCGCTTCTAATTTTCGTGAAAGAATCATAAATATTCGTGATGTATCTCTATAGCTCAAGTAGATAACCACTACATGGACTATCACCAATCCTCCTAACTAGCACAAATATTCTAACAAGAAGGCTACGTTTGTCATATGTACACACATGAGAGGCAGAGCAAACAAACATTGCACACTCAGCTTGTGTGGCCTCCAGTCTTCAGCATTCTTTCTTTCTGTTATCGACATTCTTGCTTTGAAAATTTGAAGAGCTCGGCAATGAGCTCCAATGGAAGACCCTTCGTCTCCGGGACTCTTAAGTAGATGAAGAGAAGAACAATTGAGCACATGAATGCATAGACACCACATGCTCCTGTGAGCCCAATAGTACTCAGCATCACTGGAAAGCAGTATGTTGAAAGATGTCTCCCGAACCAGAAGGAAAGTGCACAAAAACTTGCACAGGTTGCACGGGCCCTGGTCGGAAACATCTCAGAGCAGAGAATATTTGGTATCGGGCCCAAACCAACAACATAAGAGCAGAAGCAAATGGTTAACGTTACGTGGAAGAGGATTGCTTGCGCCACAGATCCCATGTTCATTATGGAGGACAAAGATATTGTACTGAGTGACAAAATTAGGATAGGAGTAGTCATGAGGAGAAGAGCCCTGCATAAATATACAAAAGTCTGAATCTGGACTTTTTCTTAAGAACATGAAAAGGACAGCATGTAGAGCTTATTCTCATACACGACAGACAAATGACATGCTGACGGTAACGATGGACAATATTGATAAATTATTGTAAGATGGTATTTTGAAAACATATTCAAGATAAAGACAAATATTGAACATGGAGATAGGAAGTTACTCCTAAGTAAACATGGAGATAGCAACCATGTAAGTGCCAGAGAACTGTTGGAATTTCAGCAATAATACTACTATATAATGATCATATGGTGATAAATGACTGGCACTTCCTTCTAAATGCAAATATTTTAAATGTACAAGTAGTCTCAGAGTTAACCTTCGTCCACAGATATCCATCAGAATCATTGAAGCAGTTATACAGGGCAGCATGAGCAAAGCATTCAGGGCACTTAACAGGATTGCTGTTGAATGAGAACCAAGTCCAATGTCTGAAAACAAACTAACTACTCCAACTTGTTCAAGAATCTGAGGGCTGTAGCGGAGAAGACAATTGATTCCTGCGGACTGCATTTTCAAGAGAGGGCAAATAGTAAACAACCTATTAACATAAATAGCAATCTGAGCAGTTCACTGCGCGGAACGATTGTGAAGTGAGCTTCATGTTCAAATTATGTACATAAACGTTTACAGGGAGAATTGTACCTCCTGAAGCGCTTGAATTAACATGCCATGGCACAGAGCATGCCTAACTCCTGGCTGAAGAAGTACCCTCCATTTAGGCTTCATATCAGCAGTTTCAGATAGACGGACAATTTGTTGTCTAGATGGATGGCTACTTGTGTCTTCCACATCATGCTGTGTAGGCTGATGAGAAAATAATGGCGCTTCATGGATTTCTTCTTCTTCAATGTCATGATCATGTAAAGAAGCTACAAAATCTTGCACAAGTCCTGTTGTGCCATGCCTTCTTGAATATGAAGAACTCTCTTCAGAGGTAAAGGGTGCGTTTGCATCAGATCCTTCTGCAGTTGCAGCCTGAGAAAGCAGAGAAGCCTGTAAACCATTATGATTATTGCCTCCATCAGCAGGATAAGCCTCCCTATTCTGTTGAGCACTGTTATCCTCTTCCCTGTACTCGTCCATCCGTTCATGTTCTAGAAAATTAAAACTGTTGAAGGCCGGGAAGAAATTGTTTCGGACACCTCCTGTTTCTGACATATTCTCATGGATACTTCCAAGAAGATCAACCAGTGGGTCTGAAAGGTGCCAATACAAACTACTATAACGTGAGAGCTGGCTGGTGTTGGTTCGAAGAAAGCTTTGACCTTGAGCATTGCTAATAGCATCGCCTCCAATGCCCATGCCTGACATAATGTTCATACCATCCACGATAAGAGATATTTCACCTGCAGGTTTATGTGATGTCATGGCTCATGATGTATTTATGCCTCTTCAAATGGTGAAAATAATATATTACAAAACTAGTTGGTGGTTCGATTTACATGGCCTAAGTTGGTGCTATCACATGCGAATAAGCATCCCTTGACATTTTTTAAATCTTGATTTATCAACATTTCATCCGCGGCCTATCATTAACAGTCAATTAGTTTTATTTCTCATGGCTAGTGAAATTGGTACAAACTCCTCTTGCAGTCAGTTTAAATCCAACGTGATAAATAGGATCATTCCTTCTTCAAATCTTTATTTTAAAGACTGGTTTTGACTCGAATCCTTATCCTGAAAACAGAAACATGAAATCCCCCTCATCAAAACACCCACTAGTCAAAACAAATCACAGTACGGGGCTGTCTTAATATGTAAGAGACTATTAGGGATTTGGGGGCAAGCAGATACTAATGAGAAGGTCTGAGTTCCAAGATCCCTTTCTCTTCAAGCTCCTCCCTTCTCATTGTCTTGGCTATATGAACACCACTGCGAGGAAAGAGCTTCGCATGGTGGACCAAACAGCACCACCACCGACTACTGCCACAATATTCTACGGTAAATATCTATCCCAAGTTCAACTCATAACAACAATAGTGAGTTTTCATTCTATCAGATGCAGTCACAGCTAGACATCTTTGTACTAAGAAACTATATTTTGTATGCCACTCATAACTGTTTTCGTTACTCATTTCCCTGTTGACATTTCGTAACTAACCGTCTTCAGTTGAAACAGGTAAAATGTGAATAAATATTTGAAGTTGTTGGCGACATTCTCACCTGAAACATCATCCTTCCCTCTAAGCCACTGTAGAGAAACTAGGGCCTCACTAATCTTTCCATAGCTTACAAGCCACCTAGGCGACTCTGGCAAGTAGAACACCAACAAAGCAAAGTAGACAATGGAAGGAGCAAAAATTGAGCCGATCATAACCCTCCAATTAGGAGAAGACACAGTCATCCAAAATATCATGCAATAGGAAGAGATTATCCCAACGATGAACATAAACTGTGGCAGAGTTCCCAGTGATCCCCTCATATTTGGCGAAGATGTTTCTGAGATATAAATTGGGACAGAGGTGAAAACCAAACCACTTCCTGATCCAACAATTAGCCTAGCTAGGAGTAGAATATAGATGTTTGGGGACCACAGCATTAGGACGCCCCCGGTAAATAATAGCAGAGATGAGTGAATCAATACAGCACGTCTTCCAAGCCAATCCAATAGTGATCCAGAGAATATTGTGACCACAATGGCCCCACAAACTGAAACTGCTACAATTATTGCCTCGATTGAAGGTCCATTCTCTAAGTTAAACTCCTTTTCCATATGGAGATTAGCCTCTACAAGATAATTAACACCAAGTTAGTATGAATATTTGACATCTTCCTTGGAAAGTAGAGTTGAATTCATTTGGAGGTAGAGTCTAGTACTAATGCTTCAGGAAACAATTTGTATCTCAGGACATATCAGTGCTGGATTACCAGTAAAAGAAATAAAGAATTACCTAAAACTGTTGTAAAATCCCATCCAAGTAGTATATAACCAATAGAAACTGCAACAGCAGAAAACACTGTTGACTTCATCTTTTGGTCAAGTACTGCAAGCCGTAGCACTAACCAGATAATTCGTGTACCTGAAAATAAGGCTACTTGTGAGAAACACTTGCTTAACAATAGATCCAATCAAACAGTTTGATTCAAACTTCTGCCTCCTGATATACCCATTTCAGGGCCTATTTGATTCACAGAAATTTCAAAATGCAGGAACAGAAAAAATACAGGATTGAAGTGACATGTCCACTTGAATCCTATAGGATTAACAAAGCACAGGAATTCGAACTAGAGAGTGTTTGATGGTACCGGAAAAAACAAACGAATTGTAAAAGAGGTTAGAGCGAATGCTAAATTTCCTATGAAATGTAGTAGAATAGGAAAAATCCTATAGGATTCAATCCCACAAATCAAACGAAGAACATAGGAAAAAATCCTATGAAGTTCCTTTGAATCAATGCTTAGGATTTAGGATATCAATGCATGCCCTTTAATTAACCGGGTTCCTATTGCACTTATGCTGCAACCTATGAGGTTCGTCAACTGTACAGCATTATTTATGTGCCACTCCAAACATCTGTACTATGTTTGCTATGTTTTTGATAGTGAAATGGTAAACTTTGAAGGTGAAACGGTAAACTACTTCTACACTTCCCCAGCTGCATTGCCTAAAGATGCTGCACCTGTGAAATCATGGTAAGCTGGCGATACTACTGAAATAAACAAGCCACAAATATTATACTAGTTTTCTGACCGAACTGGCAACCACATTAATGAATAAAACACTTACAAATGCTAAATGGTTTGATCTGATTATTATGGAAAATAATCAAGGAAATGGTTGAGATAGATGAATCTGTCTAAAGACTTTGAAGACCAATAATAATTTACATGAAACCCTTTACGTGGTCACTGCAATCTTCAAGACATGCCAAATTTAAGGCATGATGTCATGAATAACTACAACACATAAACCCATGTCTAGAAAGCACCTTTTTGAATACTTGGAACGGCTATGAGGTACTACAATACACTACAAGTTCAACAGAATAGGATGCTCTGAAATGGGTGTTTTTCATCACCATGCAACAAGTCTAGTGACTCAATCATTGCTTGGTTGAAACGGAGTAATAACCGTATCTTTTTTAGTTTCTACTAGTCTTTGGTTAAATTCAGCACTGAGACAAACATATTCAAGTAATAATTGATGAGGTATAGAAAACATAATTGCAGCCAGCATGATCAATGTGATCTTTCAAAGTACCACCGTGTCAACTGAAGGCTGACATAAATATGAATTGTGGGCCTTCTGTGTTTTACATGAATTCACTATCCTGCATATTCATCTGCAAAGAAAATAAAAGTGAATACTAGAAATCAGATGTTCACACTTTCGCACCAAGTTCTTTATGTCGGGAAAGTGAAAATGAATTCTCTAGCCTACATGATATATTTAGGTACCAAGTTCTTTAAAATTGTACTGTAGGTACATTAAGGCTGCATATGCATTGATTTCTATGGAGCATGCATTCATAGCTCAGACAACGCAAGATGGCACTTGGGCATTGTGACAACGAAGGTGACTGAGCATGGAGATATTAACAAAAACTCAGAACTCGCCAAGAAAGCAGACACCTAATTTTTAATGGGCTGAGGTGAATGTAAGAAATCAAAACTATGAGGTGCTAACTATGCTTCAAAACCGGTAGTTTGATAAGACATTAGTCATATTCTCAAATACCATACATTGGACTGGCCGCTCTGAACAGATCATAACAATGGTTTCTCTGTTTAGAAATTTTAAGGTTTGTAAGATGTACAATAAGTGGCTAAAGTGAACGAAACATAGTTGAGTTATCATGTCATCTTAACTATTCAGAATTCCATTGCTTCAACCAAATATAGTATTATAAAGGTAATATATGTTCAGCATACACCATGTGCGAACTCTACCAAATCTAGGCACGAACTATGAGGGCCAACAGGCTAGCAGACAGAATCTCCTAATTACTCAGAGCAGTGGATAACACACACGGTCCAAAAACCAAATCCCCTGTTCTCGATTTCTTATCTGCATATTCAAGTACATCCATTCTTCAGAGGCGGATCTAGATGGTGTGTCCGATGTTCACCGGGCACCTAGAAATTGTGGAAGTTGGTGGAATTTTACTAATCGCTGGAGGAGAACAACCCCATACCTAAAACCAAAATGGCCAAAGACGAGGAGACAGCAGTGACGTTAAGAGGGACAACGGGAACTTCGATGGCGCCAGCGGTAACGGCCTCGTGCTGAGCAGCCGCAGCTGCTTGGGGACGAGGAGTGAGCAGAGCTAGGGCGGGGAGGGGAACGGGAGGTGGTCTTGCCTTTTTTGGGAGCCTCCGCGGCGGAGATGACACCACAGCAGGCCAGCAGGGAGACGAGACTAAAAATGATGATGATGATGATGATTGGCAGGAGAAACCACACGGCTCTAGTCAGATAGATCTGGAGCGAAATGCATCTCTTGACCATGTCCAAAACAGTTCTTAAATATCGTATTTGCTATAATATAATTCTAAAAGTTTGCTATGTATGTTAATCTACGATTTTTAAATACGAATGGTTAGAATGGTTAGTATATAGTACTGACGTGGCAATTGAGGAGGTTCACTGCGGTCCTCGAAGTTACCGACGATGTCCAAAACAGTTCTAAACCTTAGAATTTCTTTTCTTTACGCAATGCTACAAATTTCCATCTATAAATCTATATCTATATCTATATCTATATATATATATATATATATATATATATATATATATATACCTAATAATAAAAGCACCAAGGCTTCTGCCAAATTTTTCGTCGACCACTTTTTTAGACGGTTTTGCCCTATCAGTTTGAGGTATTTACCCACCATTGCCACTCCTAGGTTAAAAAACGGTTCGTTTTTTTTCCGCCGTCACTCGTACCCATCCAGTGATTCAGGCACACCAGGCCGTCACCGCAACGCCGCCCCCGGCGCCCCACCCCCAAATCGCCGCCCCCGGGCAAGCCTCCTCTCCTCGGCCTCCAGTAACCCCGTCGCTCTAGACCCCGCGGCAGGGTAGGGAGAGGGGTTTCCATGTCGCTGATGACGTTTCTGAACTCTATGGAAGGAAACTGATAGGGGAGAAGAGGGAACCAGGGAAGAACGGAAGCGGAGAGGAGAAGAAGAGAAGAGAAAAAGGTCCTGGCATGCTCCTGTGCGCCACCTAACCGCCGCCCCACCCTCCGCCGTTGCGGCCGCCGCCTGTTGGGAGTCCCGCACGCTGCGCTGGAGGAGGTTATCGTTACAATATCCATCCAGGAGTAAGATTCGTTTGGTCGCCGCACTTAGATTGGGATTTGTTTTGTGCATTTTCTTGTCGCAGCTGGCTTTTTGTTCAGCTGGATTCGGATTTCAGCCTGGTCATGTCCTCGCGCTCGATGGCCCTGCGGTGCTTCTCGCCGCCGCTGGCTTTTTGCTCTAGCTGGATCCGGATTTGAGCTTGGTCATGTCCTCGCGCATGATGCAGGTACTGGGAGCTGGTTGTTGATGTGCGCGCGTCCTGTCCCCGCGGAAGACGCTTCCTGGCATATTGATGTGTCCTGTTATGTTTCCAAATTATTGTATGGTGATGCTTCAAGTGCAGTTCTAGCCGGCCAATCTCGTTCCCCTCACGGAGATTTGTACTACGGAGTACATCACCTGGCCATGACATGATATTGATTCTCTCACAAGCAGTCACTCAGCACTATGCTTGAAACAACTCGTAGCATCTCCTTTTTACAAATGAATTGTAACATTACTTCTCACACTTCTCCGAGGCCAGTTAGATGTGATTTTCTCATGGTAGCTCTTGTTCAAGGAAATCTAGGGAGAGTGACAAGTTGAATCTTGCTGAGCATACAATGCTGCTACTTCATATTCATATATCTGCAGAAGCTTAGTGTAATGTTATATATACTGTGATTGTTTAAATTGTGAAGTGGACTAAAACTGAGTTGAAACTTGAAACAACATATTTGATATTGTATCCATCACCGATGTTTGTCTGATCAAAAATATTTTCCTATGTATTCCATAATTCTAGGCTCTTATTTAAAAAACCGTTGCAACACATTTTTTTTGCTATTATGTCTAATAGAGGGTTTCAATAAAAATTCAGTTTCAGTTTCGGTGGTCCTCACTTCCAACTCGACGAGATCAGTTCTTAAGTTTTAAATATCTCTTTACTTGTGCGGTTTAATGACAGGTGATGTGCGGTGTCAAATCTCATCGTGTTGGCATTGCCCACGTTCGTACACGTCGTTATGAGGTGCACACCCACCGTGACCATCGTCAACAATGGCGGGAAGGATGTGAAGCGTCAACTGCATGAGTGTAGTGTAGTTTTGAAATAGACAATGCCGACGGCAACGATGTACTACTGAAATAGAGGACGTGCCATTGGAAATATGCGTATTTATTTCTCCCGTTGCAACACACGGGCATGTTTACTATAGAGAAAAAATGTCGGCTTGGTCGCTCCCGTGAGCGACCTTCCGTCCCTCCTCCTCCATTCGCCTTGTCGGTGCGCGTCGCACGGCAAAGCCCGTGCGGTGCCGACTATAACGGTTCGCTTCTCCCCGCGCGTTGGTGGGGCCTTGTGGGGCGGTTCTAGCCTACGACGGTGCATCTAGAATCTAAAACTTATCGGTAATTGCATAGTTGAAAAACAGTTCATAAAATATCATGCACTTTGCCTATGGAATCAGATTATAAAAGTGGCGTGTATTTTACTTGAGAACTTTTACTTATACTATGGTCAAATCCATAAACTTAATAAAATAATATTGATGGATGATTACCAACAATTTTTATAGGAATGAATAATACGTATATAAGAAATCAAGTTAAATATTGGTGACTGAATACTGATAATTTTTAATATTCATAGTTTCTTGATGGATGTAAAATACACACTTGAACTTTGCACTTTATTACTTGATATTCCTACATATTTGAAACTTATATGATGCTATATTCATGTTTTGTAATGATTTCCAAGATTTTCTAAATAATCCCCCTCTTTTGGTTCTAACTATGTTTATCAGAAAACGTCTTTTTTTTAGTTTTCTGGACTTTTCGGTAGCTTCAAGACTCAAAAAGGGCAAGTCCGAAGAGCACGGTTCAGAATTTTCGAGACGAACGCAATGGACTAAAAATGGGGAAAGAAACCCAGCCATCTGCAAACGAGAAGGCCAGGCGCGGTCAGATACCCTGGCCGCGCCGGGCACGCTCGTTCGGCCGTCGGATCTCCGTTTTGCTTCATCTTTTCGCCAACCGACTTGTTTTGACCTTAAACCGACTATATATACCCCTTCAGCGATCCTCGACACACATGGAGGCGGAGAATGGAAACACAAAAAGAGATTCAGAAGGCTCTCACCGGAGAAGATTGGAGGGGGGAAACACCGCCGGAATCGCCTCTGGAGGGCACCACCACCCCCTTCGACGTCTCCATCAACACCACTGTCAAGAACAACACCATCGTCATCTTCGTGACCCACTTCATCCCCCTCATTGTTTGAGGTTGTTGAACCCTAGATAATTGTTTAAGTGTTATTCTACATGTGTATGATTGGCTACTTTTTTTTTTGACGCTGTGGACAGTGGGGAAGACCCCCACTGTGACGTTTTTCATTTTTATATATATGGAATATTTACAAGGCGGAAAGTCTCAGAAAATAAATTACAAGGGATCTAGCTAGGCCACCATGCCTTCCTTTAGGCTGGGTTTAACCCTATGCCTAATTATTGAAACCGAATCCTTATAGAAATTAAAACAAGTATCTAAACTTCTCGGATCACCATCGAAGATGATCTTATTGCTGTGATTCCAGATGCTCCAACATCCAACAATCATGGCGTCTTGAAAAAAGGATTCGTAGAGTTATTCTTGGCCTCTATTAACATCTCTATGAACTCCTTATCTTCATTCCATGTTGTATCAAGTTTTGCCCAGATATTTTTGCAGAATTCACATGTAAAGAACAAATGCATCATAGTCTCTTTGTCTCCGGAGTCACAAAGGACTGATGCATGTAAAATGCATACATGAACTTTACATTTTATTACTTGATATTCCAACTTATTTGCATCTTATATGGGTTATATTTATGTTTTATAATGATTTTAGGGGATAATTCACAGTTTTCCCATTTATTTGGAATTAACCCTGCAGAACCAGGAAACCCCTTTTTCTATATTTTGATATTTCAGGGACCCAAACGACGTCCAAATGAACTAAGATTTTACGGGGACCAATATTTGGAAGGAAGAAGACGTAGGAACCAAGGATCCGCGAAAAAGGAAGTCCGAGGAAGATTTTGGGTAGGCCCATTCCCTGGCCGCGTGAGGCGCCCCCTTTTCCCCCTCGTGGCTCTGATGCCGTCCATTTTCGTCTCCGTGGCTTCGTCTTGACCTAAAACCGAATATAAAAATAGTCCCCTGAGGAGTTTCGCATCACGGCGGCGGAGAAACACAAACCACAAAACAGAGAGTCAGAAGGCTATCGCCGGAGAAGATCGGAGGGGGGAAACGCCGCCGGAATCACCTCCAGAGGGCTCCACCCCCCTCCGATGTGTTCATCATCAATATCCACAACAAGATCATCTCCATCTCTCCACTGTAAACTCTTGGCAAACATGATGTATGATGCAATATTCTATTCGCTTGATCTATTGTATCTCCCCGTCTATGTTTGAGAAGTGATTTGTTCATGGCAATACTGAAATAGTTCGTTGATTGGTTGCATACAAGTTTTGTTATCTTTTATGATTGTCTTATGTACAATATATGAGTGCACGCATATGTTGTGGAATGCATAAGGTTCTATCACCGTATTGTAAACGGAGTGAGGGAGACTTGGGATGACATGTAAACCTGAGGCAAAGTCATGAAGTTATATTATTGGGGGATATATTTGGGGAACCTTAGAACTTAAGGCTATGGTGGGACTTCATGTCTTAATAACTCTTGTGCAGTTATTTACTTGGCCACAAGACCCATCATAAGGGGTTTAGTTCATTTACTTGGCTACACCTAGTTATGGCTCCTACCTAAAAGAAACAACTAAGACTGAAACATGTGCTTCACTAATTGCGAGAACCACACGAATGAAATAACAATTGCTAGAACACTTGCTCCCTTGAGATACTTGCTACTTGAGATATTTGCTACTTTGAGAAACTTGCTTGAGAAAACTGCTGAGA
Source organism: Poa annua (assembly GCA_026929855.1). Classification (NCBI taxonomy): domain Eukaryota; kingdom Viridiplantae; phylum Streptophyta; class Magnoliopsida; order Poales; family Poaceae; genus Poa; species Poa annua. The sequence continues at coordinate 64,948,936 of CM049434.1, forward strand.
AAACTTGCGTTGAAACTTGATTGAGAAACTTGTTACTTAATAAACCCATTCCACATCACTTATATAACCTGCTTTCATTCGTTAGTTCCTTTCATATTTAAATTATTGCTTTGCATAAAAGGCCATATAAGAGGGTTATAGGGCTTTAGAGAATAGATAGTTTACCTTCAGCTCCTTGTGGGTTCGACACTCGTAATACTTATCGAATTGTGCTACTGTGATTCCTTGCTCTTGGGGATTATCAAGTACTTTTCTAGCGCCGTTGCCGGGGAGCGTTGTGCTAAACTTTTATTCTTGTTTGCATTGCATACTAACATATAAATCTAAGACACAAAAAATTATAAAATGTAAAACAAGAAAACAATTATAGAAATGTATAATATCTATCTTGAGTTAGGACATGAAGTGTTTGAGGAGAAAATTAAATTTTATTTGCATAACAATCATGTTTGTGGTAGTACTAATTCTTTGAACACCTTTATTGCTAATGCTAAGGAAAACCTTAAGCTTGGGGAAATTTGTTTTGATGATATTTTTAGTCCCCCTACTATTGAGGATGAAAGTGATTAATTGAGTTAGATGATCCATTATGCTCCTTAGATGATAAGTATTTATGTGGTGATTCTGTTCAAAACTATGTGGTTATGTTTAACTTTAATGCTTGCAACTATTATGAGAAAGGAAGAGATAAGAATCCCCTTTATGTTTCTATGTTATTTAAAATGCAAGTTATTGATTATTATATGCATTGGTTACCTCAAATTTGCTGTGATTTATTCATATATAAAATACCAATGCATAGGAAAAGAGTTAGACTTAAAAGTGATTTGTTCAATGTTTTGCGGTGTGCTTCTTATGCTTTAATTTCCTATTTAGTTTGAGCACACATTTATATCTTTACAACATGTAAAATATCTTTTCCTACTGTTCTGTAACAATTAGTTTAAGATTCTCATTTAATATAAAATTTGGGAAAGTAAATGAGAAGGATGAGTAATGGAGAAGTTGGGGTCGACCTTGAACATGTGTTGTTCATGCCAATGGAACCGTTGCAAAGTCTCTATCATTATAACTTTTCCCAAAGCTAAAACCAAATAAAAAGAGTGTTTAGGTTGTATATATTTGCTTCTTCTTTTGCCTTTTTGCTAAATCAAAAACAACAAAAATATTTTCTTTCTTCTTTGTTTGTTTCTCTTGAACCTTTCTTGGTTCTTTTTGCTTCTTTTTTATTTCTTCAGTTTGATTTTTGGTTTTTGAGTCAAGGTGCTTTTTACTAATGTAACATCACCTTTGTATCTTATTTTTCATCTTTGTGGAAAGATAAACCTCTTTTGAGAGGTAGGATTTAACAATAGTGATTTGCTGTCCAGAAAACAGATTCCTAAGCTTCACTACAAAAAATGTTAAAAATCACAGAAAAGAAATTTTGAACTGAAATTTTACGTCAGCAATATTAAGTTATTATTACACATTTCATTAGTTCAAAGTTTTCTGATTTGAGCAACGTAAGTGTCTTTGAAAATTCACTCTTTACGGGCTGTCCAATTTTTGACAGATTCTGTCTTTATTTTGCATTGCTCTCATTACTTGTGTTTTGTGTGGTTCTTTTGATCAAGGAGCAATATACAACCGTAGTAACAGTAGCTAATGTTTAGAATCAACTCATGATATGTCTTTGCTGTACCTATGTGGATTTAATTTATGGAGACACTAACCCCTCTAATCAAGTTTTATGATAAGTTTTGGGTAAAGAGAATTTTCAAGTGGAAGAGTGGAGGGAGATGAACAAATATCAAGAGGGACAAACACTCAAGCTTGGGGATGTTACTCCTAGGATAACCCTACATAACTCAAGTAAGTACAAGAATTCAAGCTTGGGGATGCCAAGCCACCTCACTCCAACCATCTTGATACCAAGTAAGTAAGCCTAGCTATATGACTATAAAGAAAGCGCTTTACAGGAGGCAACCCGTTGTTTTTATTATTGATTTTCTTTGTGTCCTCTTGCTGTAACAAGAGACTTAGTTTTTAGTTTAGTTTCTGAAATTTTCAATAAAGTGACAAGTTTTACCCATTTTGGTTTGAAAAGGTTGTTTTCTGCCTTCGGAGTTTTTATTCCAGCACGAATCTATGCACGGTATGATTTTTCATTTCTATTCTGTAACTCAGAATGAGCTGAAATTTGAATGTAGTTGCAACTTTTCATCCTCTGTAAGCGTGAATTTTTTCAGATTTTTTCGACATATTTAAGTGGGGTAAAAAAATACGTTTTGCTGCTGCTGTTTTTCTGGATAGATTCTGACCCATTTTGTTTTATGCATTTTTTGAACTTTTAAGTTGAATCTTTTTTATCCAATTGAGTTTATGAGAAGGTGTCGCAGCAGTGGAACATGGGGTTCCCTAGCGCTGCCCAAGTGGGTCCACCGCCTGTGGGCCCAACACGAAGATGGACAAGGCCAAGACTCGTCACAAGACTTGGTGGGCGCACCCGCGCCGAGCAAGACCTCCTGGGTACGCAGGACCCCCGGGTCTCCTGTGCCCCGGATCGAGCCGAATACCCCGAGAGCGCGAGTCCCCGGCGGGGCCGGGCTCCCTCTCCGGTGCAAGATCGTACAAGGAGAAGATAAGGCTTCTACCACCTTCCAGAGGATGGTAGAAGCCCCAGAAGACTTGGGAAGCAAGGCGTGGACAGGGGACACCACCTGCCCACTGTCAGACCCTATTCGCCACTTTCCCCAAAGGCGCCAGAGATCCCACCAAGCCGGTGACCGATACTTGGAGGAGAAGAGGCCACGTCGCCGTCTCCACCACGGAGAGGGGTTGCTTCCCGCCAAGACCCCCTCACGATCCTCGCATGACCTCTGTGGTATCCCCTTTCCCTATAAAAGGAGGACCAAGGCCATGGAGGAGGAAGAGAGCTTAAGAGGCAAGCAAGCACAAGCCATAGGCTAGCTCACCGGCGATCCAAGGTAGAAGACAACCACCAAGTTAGGCTAGGGCAGGGAAGGGAAGGAAGGTGATCTCCTCCGGGAAAGGATTTATCCTCCCCCTTCCTCTAGCCGAGTACCCTGCCGGGTACCTCGCCGGAGAACACCATTGTAGCCACACCATGATTCGTCCATCTATCCAGACATGCAGGAGTAGGGCTGTTAGCCTTTGGGCGGCCTGAACCTAGGTAGATCGCTGTGTGCTTTCCTTGTTTGCCTACCACGTCGAGACCGGAGAGTGAGTGAGGAGCTCGCCAGCGATCGTCCTCTAGGAGACGTTTTCAGCCTCCTTCACGCCCCTACCGAATCTACAAAGGAGGTGCCTCGCATCCCCGGTGTCCGTCCTTCGAGACACGACATCTGGCGCGCCAGGTAGGGGGCGCAAGCGCTGGATTCGTTTGGATCTCAAGCCACGGCGAGTTCTCTTTCGTCAAGATCTACATCGAGTTCTTCTTCGGTGGAAGCGCTATCCACCTCGAGTTCTTCTTCCGGCGCAAGAACTATTTCAAGATCTTCACCAACGACAAGATCGACGTCAGGATCTGCGTCCTCAAACAAGGCGAAGTTTCCTCGTGAACAAGAGAAGGATCTTCCCCGGCAACCGGTGGACGCCATATCCGAAGCCGGAGAAGCTCCTGGAGAACAAGCTCAACTAACGACTCAGCAAGGCAGGGGGCTAAAGGAGGCCCTGGGGGCTGCGCGAGCGCTCCTCTCCTACCCACCGGACCTCTGCAAGACCGACCCCTGCGCGAAGGCCAGGATCGCTAGCCTGGCGGGCGTGCTGAACTTCGCGCTCCAGTGCCACGACTCCTCCAGCTCTGCCTCCACCAGCCATGCGGGCGTCGCCGGGGCAGAGGCTGTCGTCACCGAGCCCGAAGACCATGCCGTCGAGCCTGAGCCGCTGTCACCGGGAGAAAAACAACCTGAAGACCTTCGTGGGAAGCAACCTAAGGAGCAGTCTGAGCAGGACGCTGGCCAAAGCTCCAACCCAGGCGCCCGATGCACCGGGTGGTGGTGTTGTTGGGAAACCCCAAGAGGAAGGTGTGAAGTAGTGCAACAGCAAATTTCCCTCAGTGATGAAACCAAGTTTATCGGACTAGTAGGAGATGGAGAACACGTCTGAAGGTTGTTGGTGACGAATTTGGCACGGCGCAACACCAAAGGATTCGGTGCCAACGTGGAACCTGCACAACACAATCAAAGTACTTTGCCCCAACGAAACAGTGAGGTTGTCAATCTCACCGGCTTGCTGTAACAAAGGATTAAACGTATGTGTGGAAGATGATGTTTGCAAAGAATGAAAGAAACAGTTTGCAGTTGGTTGTATTATCAGTTTAAAGAAAAGGATCGGGGTCCACAGTTCACTAGTGGTGTCTCTCCATAAATAATAATAATAGCATACATGCAGGTAAACAAATTACAGCTGGGCAATTGACAGAATAAAGAGCTGCATAATGATGCATATACTAATGACATGATGTCTAGTGTGAGATTCATTTGGGCATTACAACAATATACATAGACCGTTCCAACCGCATCTATGACTAATAATCCACCTTCCGGTTAGCGTCCGCACCCCTTTCAGTATTAAGTTGCAAGCAACAGATTATTGCATTAGGCAAAGTTTGTAATGTAAGTAATAACATTATCCTTAGACAAAGTACTTCTGTTTTAGCCCTAGTAGCAACAGTACATCTACAATCTTAGAGCTTGCTGTCACTACCCCAGATTAAATAGAGACATGAACCTACTATCGAGCATAAATACCCCCTCTTGGAGTCACAAGCATCTACTTGACCAGAGCATCTACTAGCAACGGAGAGCATGCAAGATCATAAACAACACACAACATGATATATTATGAAGCAAATGACTTAGTATTCAATATCCGTCGGATCCCAGCAAACACAACATGTAGCATTACATAAAGATGATCTTGATCATGATAGGCAGCTCACAAGATCTAAACATGATGGCACAATAGGAGAAGACAACCATCTAGCTACTGCTATGGACCCGTAGTCCAAGGATGAACTACTCACGCATCAGTCCGGAGGCGGGCATGGTGATGTAGAGCCCCCCGGTGATGATTCCCCTCTCCGGCAGGGTGCCGGGAAGAGCTTCTGAACCCTCCCGAACTAGGGTTGACGACGGCGGCGGCTCCGTAAGGTTTTTGGGAAAAGTGTTCGGGTGTCTGGTCTTGGGTTTTCGGGGGGTTTAAGTAGGCGAAAGGGCGAAGGCGGTGGAGGCCCGAGGGCCCACCCTCAGGTGCTGGCGCGGCAGAGGGGGGAGCCGCGCCACCACCTGATGGCGGCGCCTTGGTGCCCTTCTTCGTCTCTTCTTCGGACTTCTGGAACGTGTCGAGAAAAATAAGGTCTTCGGTATAAAAATTGTCCAATTCCGAGAATATTTCCTTAAGTGGATTACTGAAACCAAAAACAGCAGAAACAGGGAACTGGCACTGTGGCATGTTGTTAATAGGTTAGTCCCAGAAAATGCATAAAAACCATATAAAGTGTATATAAAACATGTAGCAATTGGTATAATATAAGCAAGGAACATAAGAAATTATAGATACGTTTGAGACGTATCAAGCATCCCCAAGCTTAGTTCTACTCGTCCTCGAGTAGGTAAAACGATAACAAGAATAATTTCTGAAGTGACATGCTTTCACACAATCTTGTTCATATAATAATGTAATGCATGTAAACTGAGATCAAATGAATAAAAGCTGTAGTTTGTATTGATATCAAATGAGTAATGAGTAAACAAGTAGGAAGAACAAAGTAAAACTTTCAATGAATTAGTACTAGAGAGCAATCAACCGTGCAAAGTAGATATTAAAGATGATTTAAGCTTCAAGAACAACAATATAATCATCTAATGAATCAAACACTCATGACAACTTTGTGAAAGGATCAAGTCAAGCAATAACAATATGCACGTAGAAAATCATCTCTCTATTTGTTCACTCAAAGACAAGCAAGTGTTTAGCGTTGGTTCCTTGCACCAGGATGTTGTGGCTAAAAGAATAATAATAGAGGTTTGGAAGGCCAACGGAAGAAAGTCTCACACAGCTGAAAGTGATCATTACACAAGAGGAAGTCTTATAATCGAAGCTACGCAAGGAGTAGTGATTGCCACACAACGGATGCACATAGAGCTATAAGTGTATGAAAGCTCTCCAATGGAACTAGTGGGGGTGCATCTAACTTGCTTGCTCATGAAGACCTAGAGCACTTTTGAGGAGGCTCATCATTGGAATATACAACCCAAGTTCTATAATGTAAAGTTCCCCACATAGTTATATAAGTAGAACATGAAAACTCTCACATATGGAATAAATGTGCTAAACATGAGCACAAATGATGACTATGAATATTACAGGTGCTATAACATGAGCACAAGTGTGGATAAAGAGTAGTAATGTTCCCCCTTTTTATTCTTTTTTTTTTCTTTTTCTATTTTTCCATTTTTTGTATTTTTCTGTTTCTCATTTCGATGGCCTCCATGGCTCTTTTCACTTTTAGGGGCAAACATTCTAATATGACAACACACCTTTGATAAAGGATCTCATAAGGGATAAAACATGGTGTATGAAACGGTGCCTCTGCCAGTGTAGCAGGATATGCAATGATCTAGCGTAACATGGGTAAAACCACACATCAGCTATATAGAATCATGCAAAGCAATATATAAATGATAAATGACAACAAGTCATGTAATGTAAGATGAAAGTTGCATGGCAATATATCTCGGAACAGCTATGGAAATGTTGTAGTAGGTAGGTATGGTGGATGTTTTGAGGAAGATATTTGGCTTATGTGTAGGAGAACATGATGAAGATCTCCCACGAGTTTTGGATGTACCCGCGAAGTATGCACCAACTCTCAATATGAGAAAGGGCAATGCAAAGTACCGAAGAGGCTAGCAAATATGGTGGTGAAAGTGCCATGAAAACCGCAGCTTTAGAACTCACAAGCAAAAAGATTCTAACTAGAAATATGATCTTACAAGGCATAATGAAAATCACTCCATGAGGGACTGTGGCAAATGAACAAGTCACTGTTGGGACCCCGACCGTAGCGCATAACACAAAGTCATTACAGTTGTTTTTAACATTAGAAGTCATATGCCATTATGCTATCAACTGGATATTTAAGTGTGGCACAGCTTCAAGTTTTCTAGACCAACCATTAATCATTCCACTTTACTAAACCGTCATATTTTACCATTAAGCATATTAATATCTCAAAACAACATCAATGATTCAAGTGACACAATTTAATGATCTACAAGATTATGTATCATTTAGTTATACCATATACTACACTTAACATTTTCTGTTCTTAACCAAACACCAATCAACTTATTTAAAACATAAACTCTCCAAGTATTTAACAATGAAGCAAGATAGTATAACATATGAGAACTAACAGCTCTGAACAAGAGGTGCATGAAAAATAAGAGCTGAAAGTATTGCAGTAGCTATAGGAGAATACTCAACAAATATAAGCGAAGAATAGGAGTATTCAAATGAAAAAGCGGAGCGTGTCTCTCTCCCACACAAGAATGCTAGGATCCATTTTATTCAGAGAATGAAAATAACAAAAGCAAAAATAAAAACAAGCAGACGCTCCAAGTAAAGCACATAAGATGTGGCGGAATTAAAATATAGTTTCACTAGAGATAACCTGATAAGTTGTTGATGAAGAAGGGGATGCCCAAGGCATCCCCAAGCTTTGACGCTTGAGTTTTATTGAAATATGCTTGGGTGACCCACGGGGGCATCCCCAAGCTTAGGCTCTTTCATCTTCTTGATCACATCATATCATCCTCTCTCTTGATCCTTGAAAACTTACTCCACACCAAACTCAAAGTAAACTTCATTAGAGGGTTAGTGCATAATCAAAAATTCTCATATTCTGCATGGAGACAATCATTATCATGGTACTGGACATTAGCTACAGCCACTGGAATTTTATGGAACAAAAAGATCCATTCAGAAACAGCAAAAGAACCAATGCAAAATAAATGGCAGAATCTGTCAAAAACAGAACAGTCCGTGAAGACGAATTTTTTCGAGGAAATTAACTTGCTCAAATCAGAAAACTCAAAACTAATGAAAGTTGCGTACATATCTGAGGATCGCGCACAAAAAATCCCAGGTCATTTTGATTTTTCTGTGAATTCTAACGAATTAAACGGTGGACAGAAGAAAAACTGTTCCTATGCAGAAATCCAATTCTAGCATCAACTTTCTACTAGAGACTTAACTTGGCACAACTTATGCAATAAAGTAAAGATACAAATGAATTGCTACAGAGGTAGGCATGTTCCTTGACTCAAGAAAATAAAATAATAGAAATAAAAAGTGGGTTGTCTCCCATAAGCGCTTTTGTTTAACGCCTTTGAGCTAGGCACAGAAAGCAAAACTCAAGTATTTCCAATAGAAGAAGCATCCAAATCAATGCAAGAAATCCTCTCAACTATGCATTGTATTTTATCTATATGAGTTTCAGAGATCCCTTTTTCATTACTCTTAGGTTTACTATATTCATCAAAGGGGTTTGCAGGGACAATCCAATCAAAATTTTCTTCCAAAGCTTCATGCATAGCTACAAGTTTAATAAGTATTGGTACTTTGATTACTTCTCCCTTTTTAGGTTCGGCTTGCCCCAATTTTTCTAGTGTATTGATGACCTCTACACATGAGCCTAGCATATTAAAGCGATCAAAAACTTTCCTAGCTTCTTTAGCAACATCACCAAATTCTTTAAGCAGGGTTTCTAGAATAAAGTCTTTCTTTTCAGCATTTTCAACATTATGAAGATTAAGAAACATTTGTTGAATTATGGGATGGAGGTTAACAAACCTAGCCTCTAGCATGTGAACCAAGGAAGCTGCAGCAATTTCATAATTTGGAGCAAGTTCTGCTATGGATCTATCCTCAAAATTATCATGCATACTAACATGGTCAAAGAATTCTTCAATATTATCTTTTCCAATTATAGAACCACTTCCTACTGGCAAGTCTTCCAGGGTGTACTTAGGTAGCAACATTTTAGCAGAAATTAAGCAAAAACCGAAATAAACAATAACAGAAACCGAAATAAAAATAACAATGCAAGTAACTTTTTTTTTTGTATTTTTGATAATAAGAAGCAAACAAGATAATAGCAAGGTAAATAAAACGCAAGTAACTAATTTTTTGTGTTTTTTATATTTAATAGCAAACTAAACAGGAAATAAAAATAAACTAAGCAAGAAAAAAACAAAGTAAAGAGATTGGGAAGTGAGAGACTCCCCTTGCAGATGTGCTTCAGCGTCCCGGCGACGGAACCAGAAAAATGGCGTCGAAGGGGAGCTGAAAGTCTTCTGAACAGAGGTGCTCCTATCTCCCCGGCAATGGCGCCAGAAAAATTGCTTGATGCACTGTAGCACCCCCCGAGAGCAAAGCTAGACAAATCTGAGACCTTAATCTGAGATAAGCCTAACATAGATCTCGAAAGCCAACAGTTGAAATCGGTAGCACAACAAAGACCCTACAACACAAGAAGTAATATGTTAAGCTCGTACCAGAGCGAAGAAGCAAATATCACCAAATAAGGTCACTGACCTGTCAATCACCAATACAACGGAAGGCAAATTATGCTATTAGAAAATAGCAAGATTAGCAAAAGGCCTAAGAGGCCAAAGCATAACGGCGACGTCCCAGTCCATAGATTCCAGGCTGCCGTCTGGGAACCCCAACCTACTCGTCGATGTCGATGTCCTCAAAACACACCTGTCCAAATAAGATGGAATCATATGATACATGAACAAGGCAAAAGTATTGGTCAGACCAAGGAGATGAAGATGTTATCTGGCGAAACACCATAAGTAAAACATCCTCAAGATGGTCCTTGGGACTGAGTTTGATTTGACGATAGCCCAAATCAAATCAAAGATTGAAAAGATAGCAGATCCCTTAGGATATACCATCTTGCTTCAAGACGACAACACAGGTAGACAGGAGTCTTGCTTTTCAAGGCAAAACGATGTGGCCTTAAGAGTTTTGGTATAAACCTAACTCTTTGACCGAGTGTGTGCGCCAGAACAAACGGACTTGGCAGCACGGTCAACTTCACTTAGTGATCGAATAGCCAATCACACAAGGAAGGAATCAAATGTCCTTAGATGTCAAAGCAATGAAAATTGCTAAGAATATCTGATAGCCACATCAATACACACGCCATAGCATTCCCGAGCACGAGCAGCTAGGAGAAAAGCGTGAGTAAGGACGTGTAAAAGCATCACTTCATCGAGAAAGTCATGAGACACAACACGACCTTTTGATATACAAGAGTGTGATACTTTAAGATGGAACAGATTAGAAGTAAACAAAGCCTCTTGATTTGCGGACTACAAAGCTTTGTCCTGGTCCTAGACATGGACGAGGTACGGGAGTTTGTTTCTCCCTGACGTCCCGAAGTGGAATGTCACGATGGACCCCAAGAGCAACATGCATTAGTTCACTAAGGCACGTTTACAACTTGGATGCCAACTGGCATACACCGGTCAGAACACAACCATAGAGAAAGGAACATACTTAGGAAAACCCTAAGATGTAGATGAACAAATTAACATACATCTGATAACTTGTTCCGATAAGAAAGGCATGGCAGAGTCACCAACTTAGATGCGAGACTCATAAAGAGCACTCTTGTCGTGATCCTTTTGGTTACATGACAGAACCTCTGCCAAAGCTAGTGGAAGGATAAGACCTTGGATGCCGCAAGTCAATCACGACAAAACCACGAGCTGGAAGGCTAGCTGGAACTGACAATACTAGCCCTTCTGAGGTAGCAAGCATTCCTTAGGGATCAACGGAATGGATCTTGGGTTAAAGGTCAGCATCATGTACTGATAGAGTGAGCATCACATGGCTAACAACCCACATGACTCAACACACAACCAACAGCACAATCTGGGACCTTCGGTTCAAGTCCAGGGTGAAACCTAAAGAAAGTGTAACTACCATTCGAGTGTCCCAAAGGGCACAACGAGGTGGTAATCACGAGATAGCTTCAGAGACCCATCACAGCTTCCGAAGTATCAAAGAAGGGAAAAGAGATCTTCATGGTGAAGGAAACCTCAAAGACTACAATAGAATGAGGTGAAATCGACAAAGTTGAGAGATCATGATGGAAAGGAATCTCTCATGTCAAACGAGAGAAAGACGTATCAAAGAACACAACAGACTCTAGAAAACATAACACTAGGTCAACTTGGCTGAGAACGACCAGCACTTGATGCACCTATATTTTGAATGACCAGGAGAAAGAGAGAGCAATTGTTTTCAACCAAAACAAGGTAAGACGACCCAGAATTAGAGCGATACCAGATAAGGAGTAAAAAGAAGCCTACTCAGATTTGTGCAAATAGTTTTAGCTTTAAAATAGTTTTCACAACCACTAGACTCAACATCGACCAGTAGAAAGGTTTTCCTACAGGCGGTCCTGCTCTGATACCAAAACCTGTTGCACCCCCGAGAGCCAAGCTAGACAAATCTGAGACCTTAATCTGAGATAAGCCTAACATAGATCTCGAAAGCCAACAGTTGAAATCGGTAGCACAACAAAGACCCTACAACACAAGAAGTAATATGTTAAGCTCGTAACAGAGCGAAGAAGCAAATATCACCAAATAAGGTCACTGACCTGTCAATCACCAATACAACGGAAGGAAAATTAAGCTATTAGACATAGCAAGATTAGCAAAAGGCCTAAGAGGCCAAAGCATAACGGCGACGTCCCAGTCCATAGATTCCAAGCTGCCGTCTTGGAACCCCAACCTACTCGTTGATGTCGATGTCCTCAAAACACACCTGTCCAAATAATTGCGCAAGGCTGAGTACAGGAGGTACTCAACAAGACTTATTTAACCTATTATATATCTGCCCGTTCAGAGAGTATTAATGAATGTCCTTTGCATAAAGCCAGTTTTGTTCTCAAATCGAGGGAGGAGAGAATCTCGCATCAGTAGACTTTTTAAAAGGGATAAGAGAATGAAACACAAGCTTCATCCACATCTTCAATCTCCACCAGATCATCATGAGTTGTACCACCCGCCAGAATCACCCCCTCGCTCAACCCGAGGAAGCAATCCTCCCTTAGTTGGCAAGTTTTATACTTAGATTATAGTTGTCTATGATCATCAGACATAACGTACCAAGTCGTCCCTAACCGTGGACACGGCTTTCCGAAAAATTTACCCTGCAGGGGGTGTAACTACCCACACACGCCAACCAACCGATGCGCCAACGTTTTAGCACTCTTCCGGGGAGTGCCGGCAGAAAGGTTGGCCACGACCTTTCCCAAGCTTCGCATATGTCCATGAGCCACAGCAGTAGGTCAGACCGCCATCTCAGCGATCCCTAGTGCGGGTTGCCAGGGTCAAGATCAGAGCGTTACACTCTCCTGACCCGAGTCCTAATTTTCCTCAACTCATTTTACCGCACACGCAAATGGAACACTCGAACTAGTGGCTTCACGTAGTAGGCTAGGCAAGTTAGAGCCGAGGGGAAAATAAATGCCCTGTGTGGATGCACGAATAGTCTTGGTTCCAGAGACGAGAACTCAGTTCCTAGGTCGGCAAGAATGGAACAACCCACCACAATCCCTATGTGGCCTCCCATCCAAGCCTTTAGCATATTCAACACATCTTTGAACATTCCACGTCATCCTTCATGGCAGTTCCTTCACAGCTCTGATTCATCAACCAGATGGAGCAGAGGGAATATCTAAGCATGGCTAAGCATAGCAGATGCTGGCGATGCAACACTTAAGACACTCTATACCTCAACTCAAAACCACATTTGAATCGCATGCATAATACCAGAATCAAATACTTTGAAATCTTATATGTGCAGATAAGAGGTTATGCTTGCCTTGCTCATCGATAGCAAGATATATAACTTTGCAAATCTTCGGCTTGACTTGATCCAGATAACGAAGAATAACCCGTCATAGATTCTGTTTGATTTGATCGCCGATCTCCACTTCGAACTCGCATTCTACCGCGAAGAATAAAACACCGGAAAAGAAACGGCAAACAACATTAAACCATGGCATCGATGCAATGCGCACAATGTATGGATGACAATATAAGGGATTTAATTTAAAGCCCTACACATGATAGCACATTTTAAATGGAGTTGGAACAAACCCCATGTTTAAATAAAAGGTAAATTGTTCTTCTATTTTAAACATGGTTCAAAGTTGTTTAAACATGCATGATCTGGACATAATTGAATAGATCTTATTTTTCTGCAAATTTTGATATATTAATCACATTTTTCTGATTTAAAATGATTAAGTTATGAATTTCGGAAGATTAAACAATTTTAATTCAATTTAAAACATTTATGATATTAAATAAATAATGTTGGACCCACATGTCAGATTCTTATTAATTACAGATAACATTTTTAGAAAAGATTAAATTCCTGACAAGGGGACCCACCTGTCAGATATTTAACAAATTACAGAAATGAATTAAATTTCAGAAATAATAAAAAGAAAAGGGACGATGACGTCGGCATGACGTCATCAATGGAGGCCACGGCTTCTGCCGAGCACCATTCCGTGGAACGAGGGCGCGGGGACCAGCGCGGCTATGCGCAGTGTACGCGGAGCCGAAAGAGGGCGGTGCCACTAGGTATTGGTCGCCGGAATTGCTGCAGCGACGGACCCGTGCGGTGGCCGGCGGAGGAGCACGGCGGCCGAACGAACGAGAGGCATAGGTAGAGGAAGGAGGGGTCTAGGACGACCAGAGGCTCACCCTAAAGCTTGTGGGAGGGTCGGGGAAGCACGCCTAGGTCGGAGGCGGCCGGAATCATCCATGGCGCACGGTGGCCGGACTTGAGGAAGACGATGACGGGGCGGCCAAATTCCGTCGAGTCCTTGCTTCCCAGGAAGCACGGCTCTCCGAGGAGGGAGAAGGAAGCACGGCGGAGCCTCGGAGCTTCTCACCGTGGCTCGGGGTGGCCGGAATCAACGGGAATCGTCGCCGGACCCGAGAGCTAGGGTTTCGGCCGGATAGCAACGAGGAGGAGGAGAAGAGGAAATGGCCTAGGGTTTCCTCCAGCGACGCTGTAGGGATACTTGTAGACAACGCGGCGTCGGCGGCGCGCATCTTGGCGCATCCACGGCGTGGAACGGCGGAGCAGAGGCAACGGGAACGGTCGCGCCGTCAGAAGCTTGAAGACGACTCAATTTTCTGGAAAACCCCCTGGAATTTCCGGAAACCACAAAACTTTTGAAAACAGGCCCCTGCCTTGGAAAACAAATGGTTTGAGGGCCTTTTTGTGAACAGAAAATTTGTATTAAAATACCAGGAAACTCATAATTTTACAAGGAAGCCATTGGCAACTTTGGATTTGGAAAATTTTGAAATTCTTTTAACACCTTTAAAATAACAAGTGGTTTAGGCCACTTTAAGGTTTTTCTCTTTTATTTTTAAAACTCAAATTTTGTGCAACTTTTAATTAGATGCAACTGATGCTCATGATGCACAAAGCAAATCCTAATTATTGATTAACTAATTTGGGGACGTTACAAATCTATCCCCCTTACAAGAATCTCGTCCCCGAGATTCCTTGGGTAGGAAAAGAGATACAGAGAGGAGGGCTACACCGGTCTTGGATGATCTTGTTGATCCCACGACGATCTTCTTTCTCGAAGAAGGTTGATCCTTGACTTCAGGGATGATTGAACACTTCATGTTCCGTCGGACTTTTCTTCAACTGTACCTAAGAGAAGAGGGAAATAACTCTAGAACGAGGATCTTCAAAAAGGTCGAGTATCTCATGGTCAACTCAAGGGAGGAGTGTGCAAAACAACTCTTGAGCTAACGAGCATGAAACATATCAAGGTAACAGATGGAATGGAAGAAGTTTTCAAGTTGGTAGACAACTGTTCCTCGAAAGAATTAGAATATGAACTTTGCACAAGGCCAAGATGGATAGATGACGAGATCTTGATACAACAAAAGGAAGAACCCTTTTCAGATTTCAACCATTTGGCTTACAAGATGTTTGCCACATTAGTAAAAGTCCAGGGTCCTAAGATGACTGACAAATTCACACAATGTGTGAGTTGAATAGAAATTCAAGTACAAACAAAAGGAATGAGGAACTGATCAACAAAATGTTGAAGATCACCACAGATAGAAAATTCACATGATGGATATGTTGTCAAATGATAAGAAAAGGATCTGGAGGGTCGATCGCGTGACATTTAGAATCTTCGAGAACATTGGAAAGGAAAATTTCTTCTTGATATTCTAGTTACCCATTTCAAGCTCATGACAAGCCTTTAATAGGTGAAGAGGTAAAGATCGAGCTTTGGAATAAGAAAGACCACAAGGGGCAACTTCTAGAATAAGCCGCACAAAAATCCTCATGGGGAGTGGTTGTTCAGAATGACTCCAAGGAATTATTGTGATAGGCCTTCCGGCTAATTTTGTCAACCACAACATCAATCATGCCGGATTTACGAAGAGACCTAGGTCAAAATCCTTCTCGAATACCAACCATCGTTGCTGCTTGAGATTCAGCTCTGGTTAGTTGGGATGAAAGTTCAGACTCAAAATGTCCGAACAAAGAGTTGCAACGGTTACCACGGAGACAAGGTTACTAGATTCTCAAGATGTGGACTCAATGTCAAGCTCGAAAAGTTGAGCGAGAATGCAACAACCCATGTATTAGCAATTTGTCAGAAGACAACTGCACCTACATGAATAATATGCAACAAACACAATTGAGTCCTTGTTGGGAAACAACAAAGAAGAGAATGAAGTTTTCCGACTTCTTCTCCTTCTTAAACTAATCAGTTAGTGGCTTGGGGTGCATATATGACTTCTTCAAGGAATGGAGGTGACAACCTATCATCCCATGAATAATCCGCACATGCATGACCGACTAGAGATGATTCCCGAGGAAACAAAGGGGGAACTCTACTTAGATTCAAGGCGACATCTTTCAGCAAATGCACGTGAAGCAAAGTAGGTTACTTCCAACATCCAGAACACATACTTCGTGATGACACAAAGGTGGTTCTCAAAAGTTTCCAACATTGATGCCAAATGTTCATAATGATCCTCTTCATAAATGGAGGCAATAAGAATGTTATCGATGGGCTCAACAACAAGCTTATTAAGATACTCCAATAAGATGGAATCATATGATACATGAACAAGGCAAAAGTATTGGTCAGACCAAGGAGATGAAGATGTTATCTGGCGAAACACCATAAGTAAAACATCCTCAAGATGGTCCTTGGGACTGAGTTTGATTTGACGATAGCCCAAATCAAATCAAAGATTGAAAAGATAGCAGATCCCTTAGGATATACCATCTTGCTTCAAGACAACAACACAGGTAGACAGGAGTCTTGCTTTTCAAGGCAAAACGATGTGGCCTTAAGAGTTTTGGTATAAACCTAACTCTTTGACCGAGTGTGTGCGCCAGAACAAACGGACTTGGCAGCACGGTCAACTTCACTTAGTGATCGAATAGCCAATCACACAAGGAAGGAATCAAATGTCCTTAGATGTCAAAGCAATGAAAATTGCTAAGAATATCTGATAGCCACATCAATACACACGCCATAGCATTCCCGAGCACGAGCAGCTAGGAGAAAAGCGTGAGTAAGGACGTGTAAAAGCATCACTTCATCGAGAAAGTCATGAGACACAACACGACCTTTTGATATACAAGAGTGTGATACTTTAAGATGGAACAGATTAGAAGTAAACAAAGCCTCTTGATTTGCGGACTACAAAGCTTTGTCCTGGTCCTAGACATGGACGAGGTACGGGAGTTTGTTTCTCCCTGACGTCCCGAAGTGGAATGTCACGATGGACCCCAAGAGCAACATGCATTAGTTCACTAAGGCACGTTTACAACTTGGATGCCAACTGGCATACACCGGTCAGAACACAACCATAGAGAAAGGAACATACTTAGGAAAACCCTAAGATGTAGATGAACAAATTAACATACATATGATAACTTGTTCCGATAAGAAAGGCATGGTAGAGTCACCAACTTAGATGCGAGACTCATAAAGAGCACTCTTGTCGTGATCCTTTTGGTTACATGACAGAACCTCTGCCAAAGCTAGTGGAAGGATAAGACCTTGGATGCCGCAAGTCAATCACGACAAAACCACGAGCTGGAAGGCTAGCTGGAACTGACAATACTAGCCCTTCTGAGGTAGCAAGCATTCCTTAGGGATCAACGGAATGGATCTTGGGTTAAAGGTCAGCATCATGTACTGATAGAGTGAGCATCACATGGCTAACAACCCACATGACTCAACACACAACCAACAACACAATCTGGGACCTTCGGTTCAAGTCCAGGGTGAAACCTAAAGAAAGTGTAACTACCATTCGAGTGTCCCAAAGGGCACAACGATGTAGTAATCACGAGATAGCTTCAGAGACCCATCACAGCTTCTGAAGTATCAAAGAAGGGAAAAGAGATCTTCATGGTGAAGGAAACCTCAAAGACTACAATAGAATGAGGTGAAATCGACAAAGTTGAGACATCATGATGGAAAGGAATCTCTCATGTCAAACGAGAGAAAGACGTATCAAAGAACACAACAGACTCTAGAAAACATAACACTAGGTCAACTTGGCTGAGAACGACCAGCACTTGATGCACCTATATTTTGAATGACCAGGAGAAAGAGAGAGCAATTGTTTTCAACCAAAACAAGGTAAGACGACCCAGAACTAGAGCGATACCAGATAAGGAGTAAAAAGAAGCCTACTCAGATTTGTGCAAATAGTTTTAGCTTTAAAATAGTTTTCACAACCACTAGACTCAACATCGACCAGTAGAAAGGTTTTCCTACAAGCGGTCCTGCTCTGATACCAAAACCTGTTGCACCCCCGAGAGCCAAGCTAGACAAATCTGAGACCTTAATCTGAGATAAGCCTAACATAGATCTCGAAAGCCAACAGTTGAAATCGGTAGCACAACAAAGACCCTACAACACAAGAAGTAATATGTTAAGCTCGTAACAGAGCGAAGAAGCAAATATCACCAAATAAGGTCACTAACCGGTCAATCACCAATACAACGGAAGGCAAATTATGCTATTAGAAAATAGCAAGATTAGCAAAAGGCCTAAGAGGCCAAAGCATAACGGCGACGTCCCAGTCCATAGATTCCAGGCTACCGTCTGGGAACCCCAACCTACTCGTCGATGTCGATGTCCTCAAAACACACCTGTCCAAATAATTGCGCAAGGCTGAGTACAGGAGGTACTCAACAAGACTTATTTAACCTATTATATATCTGCCCGTTCAAAGAGTATTAATGAATGTCCTTTGCATAAAGCCAGTTTTGTTCTCAAATCGAGGGAGGAGAGAATCTCGCATCAGTAGACTTTTTAAAAGGGATAAGAGAATGAAACACAAGCTTCATCCACATCTTCAATCTCCACCAGATCATCATGAGTTGTACCACCCACCAGAATCACCCCCTCGCTCAACCCGAGGAAGCAATCCTCCCTTAGTTGGCAAGTTTTATACTTAGATTATAGTTGTCTATGATCATCAGACATAAGGTACCAAGTCGTCCCTAACCGTGGACACGGTTTTCCGAAAAATTTACCCTGCAGGGGGTGTAACTACCCACACACGCCAACCAACCGATGCGCCAACGTTTTAGCACTCTTCCGGGGAGTGCCGGCAGAAAGGTTGGCCACGACCTTTCCCAAGCTTCGCCTATGTCCACGAGCCACAGCAGTAGGTCAGACCGCCATCTCAGCGATCCCTAGTGCGGGTTGCCAGGGTCAAGATCAGAGCGTCACACTCTCCTGACCCGAGCCCTAATTTTCCTCAACTCATTTTACCGCACACGCAAATGGAACACTCGAACTAGTGGCTTCACGTAGTAGGCTAGGCAAGTTGGAGGCGAGGGGAAAATAAATGCCCTGTGTGGATGCACGTATAGTCTTGGTTCCATAGACGAGAACTCAGTTCCTAGGTCGGCAAGAATGGAACAACCCACCACAATCCCTATGTGGCCTCCCATCCAAGCCTTTAGCATATTCAACACATCTTTGAACATTCCACGTCATCCTTCATGGCAGTCCCTTCACAGCTCTGATTCATCAACCGGATGGAGCAGAGGGAAGATCTAAGCATGGCTAAGCATAGCAGATGCTGGCGATGCAACACTTAAGACACTCTATACCTCAACTCAAAACCACATTTGAATCGCATGCATAATACCAGAATCAAATACTTTGAAATCTTATATGTGCAAATAAGAGGTTATGCTTGCCTTGCTCGTCGATAGCAAGATATATAACTTTGCAAATCTTCGGCTTGACTTGATCCAGAAAACGAAGAATAACCCGTCATAGATTCTGTTTGATTTGATCGCCGATGGTCCACCACTGGCCTTCGGTGTTGTCAATCTCCACTTCGAACTCGCATTCTACCGCAAAGAATAAAACACCGAAAAAGAAACGGGAAACAACATTCAACCATGGCATCGATGCAATGCGCACAATGTATGCATGACAATTTAAGGGATTTAATTTAAAGCCCTACACATGATAGCACATTTTAAATGGAGTTGGAACAAACCCCATGTTTAAATAAAAGGTAAATTGTTTTTCTATTTTAAACATGGTTCAAAGTTGGTTAAACATGCATGATCTGGACATAATTGAATAGATCTTATTGTTCTGTAAATTTTGATATATTAATCACATTTTTCCGATTTAAAATGATTAAGTTATGAATTTCCGAAGATTAAACAATTTTAATTCAATTTAAAACATTTATGATATTAAATAAATAATGTTGGTCCCACATGTCAGATTTTTATTAATTACAGATAACATTTTTAGAAAAGATTAAATTCCTGACAAGGGGACCCACCTGTCAGATATTTAACAAATTACAAAAATGAATTAAATTTCAGAAATAATAAAAAGAAAAGGGACGATGACGTCGGCATGACGTCATCAATGGAGGCCACGGCTTCTGCCGAGCACCATTCCGTGGAACGAGGGCGCGAGGACCAGCGCGGCTATGTGCAGTGCACGCTCGCGTGCACGCGGAGCCTAAAGAGGGCGGCGCCGGTAGGTATTGGTCGCCGGAATTGCTCCAGCGACGGACCCGTGCGGTGGCCGGCGGAGGAGCACGGCGGCCGAACGAACGAGAGGCATAGGTAGAGGAAGGAGGGGTCTAGGAGGACCAGAGGCTCACCCTAAAGCTTGTGGGAGGGTCGGGGAAGCACGCCGTGGTCGGAGGCGGCCGGAATCATCCATGGCGCACGGCGGCCGGACTTGAGGAAGACGATGACGGGGCGGCCAAATTCCGTCGAGTCCTTGCTTCCCAGGAAGAACGGCTCGCCGAGGATGGAGAAGGATGCACGGCGGAGCCTCGGAGCTTCTCACCGTGGCTCGGGGTGGCCGGAATCAACGGGAATCGTCGCTGGACCCGAGAGCTAGGGTTTCGGCCGGATAGCAACGAGGAGGAGGAGAAGAGGAAATGGCCTAGGGTTTCCTCCAGCGGCGCTGTAGGGATACTTGTAGACGACGCGGCGTCGGCGGCGCGCATCTTGGCGCATCCACGGCGAGGAACGGAGGAGCAGAGGCCACGGGAACGCTCGCGCCGTCAGAAGCTTGAAGACGACTCAATTTTCTGGAAAACCCCCTGGAATTTCCGGAAACCACAAAACTTTTGAAAACAGGCCCCTGCCTTGGAAAACAAATGGTTTGAGGGCCTTTTTGTGAACAGAAAATTTGTATTAAAATACCAGGAAACTCAGAATTTTACAAGGAAGCCATTGGCAACTTTGGATTTGGAAAATTTTGAAATTCTTTTAACACATTTAAAATAACAAGTGGTTTAGGCCACTTTAAGGTTTTTCTCTTTTATTTTTAAAACTCAAATTTTGTGCAACTTTTAATTAGATGCAACTGATGCTCATGATGCACAACGCAAATCCTAATTATTGATTAACTAATTTGGGGACGTTACATGCACCGGGTGGTGGTGTTGTTGGGAAACCACAAGAGGAAGGTGTGAAGTAGTGCAGCAGTAAATTTCCCTCAGTGATGAAACCAAGGTTATCGAACCAGTAGGAGATGGAGAACACGTCTGAAGGTTGTTGGTGACGAATTTGGCACGGCGCAACACCAAAGGATTCGGTGCCAACGTGGAACATGCACAACACAATCAAAGTACTTTGCCCCAACGAAACAGTGAGGTTGTCAATCTCACCGGCTTGTTGTAACAAAGGATTAAACGTATGTGTGGAAGATGATGTTTGCAGAGAATGAAAGAAACAGTTTGCAGTCGGTTGTATTATCAGTTATAAGAAAAGGACCGGGGTCCACAGTTCACTAGTGGTGTCTCTCCATAAATAATAATAATAGCATACATGCGGGTAAACAAATTACAGCTGGGCAATTGACAGAATAAAGAGCTGCATAATGATGCATATACTAATGACATGATGTCTAGTGTGAGATTCATTTGGGCATTACAACAATATACATAGACCGTTCCAACCACATCTATGACTAATAATCCAGCTTTCGGTTAGCGTCCGCACCCCTTTCAGTATTAAGTTGCAAGCAACAGATTATTGCATTAGGCAAAGTGTGTAATGTAAGTAATAACATTATCCTTAGACAAAGTACTACTGTTTTATCCCCAGTAGCAACAGTACATCTACAATCTTAGAGCTTGCTGTCACTACCCCAGATTAAATAGAGACATGAACCTACTATCGAGCATAAATACCCCCTCTTGGAGTCACAAGCATCTACTTGGCCAGAGCATCTACTAGCAACGGAGAGCATGCAAGATCATAAACAACACACAACATGATATATTATGAAGCAAATGACTTAGTATTCAATATCCATCGGATCCCAGCAAACACAACATGTAGCATTATAGAAAGATGATCTTGATCATGATAGGCAGCTCACAAGATCTAAACATGATGGCACAATAGGAGAAGACAACCATCTAGCTACTGCTATGGACCCGTAGTCCAAGGATGAACTACTCACGCATCAGTCCGGAGGCGGGCATGGTGATGTAGAGCCCTCCGGTGATGATTCCCCTCTCCGGCAGGGTGCCGGGAAGAGCTTCTGAACCCTCCCGAACTAGGGTTGACGACGGTGGCGGCTCCGTATGGTTTTTGGGAAAAGTGTTCGGGTGTCTGGTCTTAGGTTTTCGGGGGGTTTGAGTAGGCGAAAGGGCGAAGGCGGTGGAGGCCCGAGGGCCCACCCTCAGGTGCTGGCGCGACAGAGGGGGGGAGCCGCGCCACCACCTGATGGCGGCGCCTCGGTGCCCTTCTTCGTCTCTTCTTCGGACTTCTGGAACGTGTCGGGAAAAATAAGGTCTTCGGTATAAAAATTGTCCAGTTCCGAGAATATTTCCTTAAGTGGATATCTGAAACCAAAAACAGCAGAAAACAGGGAACTGGCACTGTGGCATCTTGTTAATAGGTTAGTCCCAGAAAATGCATAAAAACCATATAAAGTGTATATAAAACATGTAGCAATTGGTATAATATAAGCATGGAACATAAGAAATTATAGATACGTTTCAGACGTATCAGCGCCGCTCCCGGGAAGACATGGAAGGCCGGGCTAGCCAGCACCTCATGACCTGCTGCATCCCGTTCCCGGCATCGATCTTCGATCTACACCGCTTGGTGCAGATGGAAGGCGAGAAGCTGCGCCACTTCGTTTGGAGGTTCCGAGCAGTCGTAGACAGGATACCCGCCACGGATTCCCTGGAACATCCCATCATCCTCCTCTTCCACGTGAACGTGCGCAACGCAAGGATGCGTGTGAAGCTGAGCACCCGGCTAGTTGCAACCCTGGAGGAACTGTGGATGATAGCCGATCGATGCTCTCGGGCTGAGGAAGCCATTGACGCCCCACCTCATGTTATCCTCTGAGATCTGCGGAGCCTTTTACCTGGAAAGGACCATGTTGCAGCAAGATGTACCCGAAAGCACCAAATTGTCGCTAAAAAATTCCTATCATGAATAAAAGATAAGTTATCCCGAAAGTCCATTGATCTCTTGTTAATCATGTCTTTTCGCGGATAAAACTAGTGCAAAGCATGCTAAGCAGCTAGCAAAGGCAAAGGCTCGACCGTCATGCGAGCACTCGCAGGGTAGCAGCTCTCCCGGGGGTAGCAAGCGGTGCGAAAGGTCAAAATACCGCCCGGGGGTGAGCACACCATCAGAGTGAGCGGCCTCTCGGATATCTGTGGGGCTTGTGAGTGCATTCCTGATCAGTCGGGGCCTCACTTGCATGCCTGTAGGCCAGAAGGTCCCTCAAGGACGTGGAGAACAGTAATAAAAGCAAAGACAAGTTAAAAGCACATGTAAAAACAAAGCAGCAAGTCATTAAGTTCTAGGCTGTTACAATAAAGATCGAATTGTAGCACAATGAACTAATGGAAAGTTTATCATTTCTGGGCAGTAGGGCGTTCGGACGACTTCTTGGTTGAAGAATGGCTGGGGAACTCCTTCCCCGCCACCACGGACGCTTGGGCCTTCATCGCCTGACGAGCGTCAGAAGACGGAGATGCGTTAGCCCAGTCTGGCATGGCTGCTGACGGGTTGACGTCCGCGATTGCCGCCATCACCAAGGCTGCCGTGTGCCTGCTCGCCTGGTACTTGTTGTTCACCAGCTGGAGGGCAAGCATGTTCTTGGCAACGTGCACCTCGTTGGCCTTCTCCTTGACGAGGTCGGCGAAGACGGGCAGGCTCTGGCGGTCTGGTCCGAGAGAATCAGGGGCGGGCTTCTTGCTCAGCTGGGCCACCCGGCGAAAGAGACCGTTGCATGCCCCGGCAAGCAGAGTGATGAGGGGTGTCCCCGCCAATACCCTCGACTGATAGCCTAGGGTTAGAGTTATGTGGTAGAGAACGCATAGTGTTAGTAGATTCGTCGGCTGACAAGCGGGAGTTACCCAGGTTCAGGGCCCTCGACTGAGGTAATACCCCTAGTTCCTGCCTGTCTGTATTGATTGTGGAATATGAGGCGATTACAATGACCAGCGAGATGTCCATCTCGCTAGGGTTTGGTGGTTCTGGATGAGCGTGTCCGTAATCGGCTGCCCTCCTAGCCCTTATATGGGGGGCTAGGTCTCGGGTACATAACCGACTAGGATTACATATATTGAAATTATAACCGACTATGCTAACAAGGAAGGCAAACTTCTTCTTGGGCCTTCCTTCGTGGGCTTCTTCAGTTTATTGACAATTGGGCTATAGTCATCACGTGCACTAGGTACCCACATGATGGGGTACCTATTTGGTATAACCTCGTCACAGAGCAAGGCCATCCCTATTCAAATTCTGGAGAGTGGACAACTCACCTGAAGCCTGGTCGCGGGAGTCAGCCAGGAGCCGATTGTCCTCCTTCACCTTCGCCATCTCCTGCTCCAGCCTCTTTAGAGAATCCTCCAGCGCGGACACCTTCCGGCCGTCCTCTTCGGCCTTCTTCCGAAGAGACTGGGAGCTGTCCTGCTCCTTGGCGAGCACGCCCTTGAGGTTGGCTTTGGCCTGGTCTGCCTCCGTCAGCTGGACACCGCGATAATGGAAATCTTTCTCCTTCAGCTCGAGCTCTTTCCGAAGGCCATCAGTGACCCCGTTCTAGAACTCGACCTCCTGCTCCAGACCACGCCTCTAGGCACCCATGATGGCCGACATCCCAGCCAAAGGTAGAAGCTGATTGTTCAGCCGCTGCTCCTTTATCGCTAGCTCCTCCACCTTCAGCTTCTCCACAGTGGCTCTCTCAGTTTCCTTCTTCTGGAGTTGCGCCAGCAGCACGCGCACCCTTTGAGACAGGCGGTCCAGCTTGGCCTTCCCACTCGCCATCTGGCCCACCGCCTCGCCAACCTTCTTCTCGACAGAGGCCTCGCGAGTGCGAACCTCGTCGTCCAACAGAGTCAGCCCACGGAGAACGGCGTCCATAGTGTTATTCCCGCGGATGGTGACCCCCGAAGTAGATCCCGAGGCGGTGTCCTCATGCCGACCTCCCGGGGCCAAGCTCATTTGTCACTTTACCCGCCTTTCGAGCCTTCCAGAGGTAGGCAAAACCTGCTCTTTGTTACTCGGAAGCCGTTACGCATCTGTTTTCTCACAGCAAGATCTTTTCCAGCTGCGCAATCTCCTTGCTGGCTCCAGAGTCCAGGGAGTAATAAGTGTACGTGATCATCTCGGAGCCGAGGAGGGAGCCCATAGACTGCGCGTCCGGTATGTACTACCCAGCGATCACCAGCCCTCCTTCGCCGACACCCGGGGGCTGGCGGATGGGCTGCATCCCAGCCACGCACTTCGGCGCGCTCTTCGACACCTCTCGCTCCTCGGACGGGGTCCTAACCTCTCCGGCGGCGCCAAGGCCTTTTGGCGGAACCACGTTCACCGCGGAAGCATCTGAAGACAAGACAACCGTAGCATAAGAGTGGAAAAACTTCAAGGCCCAATGAAGAACAACTAGGGGAATTCCATGCTTACCTGCGGGTTCCGAAGCGGGAGCCTCTGGCGTCCCTGCGTTGCGAGATGGAGTGGTGGCGGTAACGCTCCCCACTCCGCTCCCCCGGCGGCCGTCGACCTCAGCCATGGGAGGAGGAAGCATCCCTGCGCTGCGTCTCGGCGTGCTCAAGGCGGTGTCATCCTCCGCGCCGCTACGAAGCCTCTTGCTCCTGCCGGGCGACCTGTCGCCCCTACACATCGTCAACAACAAAGCTTTCCGGGTCAGACGGCGGAAACGCGAAGCCCTGAGGATTCGGTCAGAAGATCTTACCCCCGAGAGCGCTTGCTACTCAACGGCAAGGGCATATCGATGGACGCGGCGGAAGAACCCGGCAACGTCTTCGGGACGTGCATCGTTGACGGGGAATTCGAGGAATTTGCCACGCAAGCTTCCAGGATGAACGCCCCCGTGTCAGCGCCCATGTCCGAGTTCTCGTCCGCGTCGCCCACTGATACGTCCAAAACGTATCTACTTTCCCGAACACTTTTGCTACTGTTTTGCCTCTAATTTGTGTGTTTTGAATGCAACTAACACGGACTAACGCTGTTTTCAGCAGAATTGCCCTGGTGTCTCATTTTTGTGCAGGAATTCAACTTTCAGGAAAATACCAGGAAAAAAGCGCAAAGTCACTATTTTGCCCGAAGAGTCCCGGAGCCAGAAGACGAGGCGGAGGCGGGCTGCGAGGCGCCCACACCACGTGCTCGCGCGGGTGGGGCTCTGCCGCGCCGGGAGGGGGTGTGGCCGACTCGGCCACCCCCTCGAGCCACCCTCTCGGCTACTTAGCCCCTCTGACCTAAAAACGACGTGGCGTTCATCACTTTTCCCAGAAACATCTCCGTGCGCCGCCGCCACCTTGAAACCCAATTCGGGGACCAGAAGTCTCTGTTCTGGCACCCTGCCGGGACGGGGAATCGAAGGAGATCATCGCCATTGTCATCGCCACCACCTCTCCATCAACCATCCATGATTCCCCCATCCATGTCTGAGTAATCCACCGCTGTAGGCTCAAGGGGATGGTAGGGCTTGGATGAGATCGTTCATGTAATGTCTGTAATATTGTTAGGGCAACTTGCTATACTTAATGCTTGTCACTAGGGCCCGAGTGCCATGATTTCAGATCTGAACATGTTATTGTATCATGAAGATAATTATTGTTTTGGATCACATCTGCAAGTTGTATTACACATGTCATTGTCCGGAACCCTAGGTCCCAAAGTGACAATAATTGGGATAGCCTCGGGGAAAGGCTGTGATGTGAGGATCACATGTGTTCACGGAGTGTTAATGCTTTGCTCCGGTACTCTATTAAAAGGAGTACCTTAATTACCAGTAGATTCCCTTGAGGCCCCGCTGCAAACGGGCTGGTAGGACAAAAGATGATGTGCAAGTTTCTCATTGCGAGCACGCACAACTAAATTAGAACACATGCCTATGGTTATTTAATACTTGGATGCTTTATCTTATTTATCTGCAAATGCCTATGTCTTGATATTATATGAACTATCTTATCCATGCAAACGCCCGTACATCCGTCCCTATGCCTACAGTATTTTAATCCTGCCTGGTTCTCCCCTTTTGGCTCCCTTCGTCATCTGGAAAAATAGGAACTTCTGTATTCTTGGTTTTGTTTTCCGAGCTTCGCAAATATTGTATCTTGTTGGTGCTTTTTCCAGCAGAATTCAGACTCCGGTGATTCATCCTCCAATAATCATCAAACATGCAAAATAGATGAAATAACATAAGTATCATCTCCCAATATGAAATATGTCAATGAATAACAGTAAATTATGATATAAAATAGTGATGCAAAATGGACGTATCAACTCCCCCCAAGCTTAGACCTCGCTTGTCCCCAAGCGAAAGCTGAACTCAGTAAACATGACCACAGGTTTATGGAGTGAAGTGTCGATAAAGAATATACGGACACGAAGCATCACATATATTAATACACAAATCATCTTATATATCAACTCCGTTCATATAACTCAACTTGTAAGAAGTAAAGGGAAATCACAATAAGGTACATAGAGAAAACCATAGTTGGTGTTGGCAAACTTCGTTCTTGGTCAGAGAACAATGAATATATTGAGCTTACTCTACAAAACAGCCCTCTTTATTAGTTGCTAACTCCAAAAGTTATATTTATTAGGTAACAACAATGTGCTAAACAAGGAAGAATAAAAGACATGATTGACAATACAAATGTATAAATGGTTGAATCACAATCAACTCAAATGCTTGCTTAAGATAGAAGGAGATAGGTTTACTGACTCAACATAAAGTAAAAGATAGGCCCTTCGCAGAGGGAAGCAGAGATACATGCATGTGCTAGAGCTTTTAGTTTTATAGGTTTTGAAATCATATAGAGAGCATCAAAGTAAGTTTTTGAGCGGTGTTTGTCGTTGTCAACAAATGGTAATAGAGTTCTTGTTATCTTCCATACTAAGCAAGTTGAGAGCGGTTTCGATTATTTAGTAACAAGTATTTATAATATGCACTTATATAACTTGACACTCCTCCCAACCTTTGCTTACACAAGCCATGGCTAACCGAATTCTCGGGTGCCCACCAATCAATCTCAAACCATGGAGGAGTGTCTATTTTTAACTTTCTCTACCTTTGGTATTATAATGGTCTAACCATCTCTTTGCAATATTAGTGACGAGCAGATGGAGCACGCAAGTCAAGGGTTACTTGATTAGCATGGAAGATAACAAACTCAACTATTATTTCCTCATGAGCTAATAAACATTGACACAAATAAAGGATAGTAGTTTTGAATAAAGGTAGCACATGAAGTATTTACTTGGAGTGGCGCAAAATACCACATAATAGGTAGGTATGGTGGACACAAGTGACAAGGGTTTTGGCTGAAGGTTTGGATGTATGAGAAGCATTCCCTCTCGATACGGGTCTTTGGCTAGCAAGGTTGGGTAGCAAGCATAAGAGTTGAAGGATACAAACAAACATACATGTAGTAAAGAACAATCATGCATTTCTTACTTGGAAGCACAAACAATTTTAAATTGTGAATACTAAACTTATTAGCTACAAGTGAGAAAGATCATTGAATAATATGTCTACATGTAGTTCCTTTTTTTCCCAGTCTCAAAGTATTGTAACTACTGACCAATGCTAAGTTTGCCAAAACCAAAAGATTTACTATATGTTCCCAAAGTGATGCATATACTAATAACAAGATCAATCATATATGATAGAAGTTGCAAACTAAAATAAGGTGTGCAGAAAGTAAATGATAACACTTCTCATTAATATTCCATAAAGGCAACTCACACCAAGGGATACATAGATAGATAACCAACTAAAAGAGAGATACTTCCACATTGCAAACCATCATATAAGATAACTTCCCTACTCATGATATGACACTACTAAAAGGTAAAAGATAAAAGATAATGGTGTGATACCGCGGCACTCCCCCCAAGTTTGGAACAAGCCAAGGGAGATGCCAATACTGATGACGAATTACTCCTTCGGTGGTGATGGAGGATCCTTAATAAGCTTAATAACCAGCTCCTTCAACTCTTCAATACTGCAGGTGATGTTGCGAATCATCTCGGTGTTGCTCTCAACGCGGTTCATGAATATGTCAGTTCGTGAATCCCAGTCCTGGGAATTGTTTCCCCATCCTTCATCAGGCTTAGAGCTCTTTTTCCCTGCATTGTTAGAGCGATGCATATTCCAAGGATTTGGCCGCTTCAACTCAGAAAGTTTTTCAATTTGATCCCAATAGATTAAATTGTGGAAGGGGTTGTTGGTACTTGCGGAAGGTGTCCTTGGAGCTAGAAGATGACGTGGAACTCTCCCTCTGGTGCTCATCCGCTCGCCCATCCTGCGGATTGAGGGGTTTGCCACCACTTCGATACTTGCAACTGTGACCCGTGGGTTTCCATGCGGGTCTTCCTCCACCTCTTCTTCATCTTCACTCTTGATATCCTCTTCGAGCTTTGGATCTTGGAGATCATCCTCCAAAGGCTTCTTCCCCTTGTCGTTGGCGGAGACCATGATGCTTCTAGAACTCAAAATAATTTCTGGACAGAAACAGCTGAAACAGAAACACGTCGAAAACATGATATACGGACCTCGGGGGTCTCGGGAGATTATATAGAAAAAATAAACGTAACAAAAGGAAGGCAACAAGGCGAAATCGAGTAGGCTGGGGCCCGCGCCAGCACCTGATGGCGGTGCCTCGGGCACCGTCTCGTGCTCGTTTTGGTCTTGTATTTTTCCATATTTTCTAAAAATAAATACTGCATCTTCCAAAATTAAATTCGCGAACTTTTTCTTACCGAAACTGTACCTTTTCGAATTCAGCTTCTGCAGACTCAGAAATATGTTCTTTAATAAAAGCTTCCGAAGTAATTGCTTGAATAATATCAACATCTTCATTATAAGAATCTCCAGAAATATAATGCTTGAGTCTTTGTCCATTTACCACTTGTGTAGAGTCATCTTTAAGTGAAGCAATTTTTATTGCACCCGAACGAAACACTTCCACGATAACATATGGTACTTCCCACTTGGAGAGTAATTTCCCTGCAAAGAATCTAAGACGAGAGCTATAGAATAGAACTTTCTCACCAACATGAAACTCTCTCTTAAGTATTCTCCTATCATGCCATTTCTTAACTTTTTCTTTAAAGAGTTTAGCATTTTCATAGGCCTCACTTCTCCATTACTACTATAAAGCTTGAGAGACTACACTCCATCTCAGGGCATTTGCCCCTCTTGGCCATTCTGAGCCGTCCGATCGGCCTTAGGAATAGTAACTTTGCCCCCACTTTTCACCACAGCCGTTGGATGCGGTAAATTTTCTTTTACTTCATGTCGGTTGATTTGTGCATGACATTGTGGGGCGAGGTACGCGCTGGGCCCGCAGATCAGTGGGAAAAACAGCTCGCCCACGTCTCACTTCTTTTCTGCGTCCGTAGTGGGACAAAACCTGCCCGGGGTGAAACCCTAGCCCCATTCGCCGCTCCCGTCTCCCTCCCCAGTCCCCTTTCTCCTCCTCCTTCTACACGATGGCGGCGGCAGCAAATCCCGTCAACACCCCTCCCCCGCCGCCCATCGAAGCCGAGCCGGCCCACCACGATGCCGTCTGCCTCGCCGTCGACGGCGGCCACCCGCGAGCCTGGGTCGCGTCCGTCGACGACAACTGCACCACCTGGCGCGCGCTCTCCCGAGACAAGGACGTCCTGGTCGACTTCGACCCGCACTGGTTCAAGCGCCGCTACGCGCACGCCGCCGGGAAGATGTACTGGCACATCTGCAACTCCGGCCGCGTGCTCGTGTTGGACCCCGCCACGCTGCGCTTCTCCTACCTGCTGGCGCCCGCGGAGCTGTCGGACCGCTTCTGCACGTACCACGTCGTGGAGACGCCCGAGGACAGCCGGCTCCGCATCATGGCCATGGCGAGCCGCTCCAGGCAGCTGCAGCTCTGGGTGCGCGGCGAGGCCAGGTGCAGCGACAACGGATGGCTTCTCGAGAGGGAGATGGTGAGCATGCGCATCGTGTGGAAGGCGCTGCCGGGCCTGCTCACGGACCTTGCAAGCAGGATCTTCAACGTTTGGCCCAGCGACATGGATGCCGGGCGCACCGGCAAGGTCTTCATCCAGTCGTTCGGTACGGCCGCTACTCGCTGCATCTGGACACCGTCGAGATGGAGCGCCTTGCGACGGAGGATGGCAGGGAGTGGGGGCACCTGATCTTCGCCTACTTCCCCGCGTGCCTGCGTTCCTCGCCGAAGAGTACTGACTTCCTGTCAATTAATTGGTAAAATTCAGATCGCACTTCAATTCTCTGGTCCCTAATCTTCACGATGCCATTGTTCTTCATCCACGCATTCATGTTGCTTGGTCATGTGATATATTAATTTCTCAGATCATTTGCTGCCTCGAGTAGTGTGTTGCAAGTGCATTCGATTTGAAGCAGACTGTACTATTGTTCGTAGCACATTTGTCTTTCCGGGAATGCAAAGTTATCAGGATTTTGTAGTGCAAGATTAGATAGTTACGGTACTTAGTTAAGGTAATTTTCTCAAAATGAATGTAGGGCCATCATTCCAAAATGCATTTCTGTTTTAGAAGTTTTGGTCACACTTTCTTTCCCCATTCCTGTAGGTTTGAGATATATAATTAGGGCTGGTGTTACAAGATCGAATTAACACTCCGTACATGTACTCATGGTCCTATATTGATCTTATAGGCTACCTCCAGTACTCAAAAAATGCAGGGGTTTTCAAAACTGGCGTGGTTAATTATTAAAGAATGAAGTTGAAGTTTGTTACACAACTTCAAAGGTAAAATATGTTACACAACTTTAAAATGGTTCCGTAGTATGTTTCATTCTCATTGTGAGTATCTATAGTAAAATAATTTTGAATCAAAAATTATAAGATCCCATACTGATAATTAAATTGTAGATTTGATGCAAATATTTTTTACCATCCAAGTTTACAATGCTGACCCTTTAAAAACAGTAGAGTGATGCTACACATCAGGGATATGGATGAACTCCGCATGTCTGCTCTTCTATTTTCGAGAAAGCGCAAAAAGCTTTTGCGTTTCATTTCATTGAAAATATAGAAGGGCTGTCCTGTTTGCTTACTTATTTAAATTTTGTCAAGTGTAACGATTCTTCTCTCTACAGATGCAAAATGCCCCAGCTTTTGGGCACTGCTTGCAAAAACCGTATATCTATTATCTACTCAGACTTAAATCACAGCCTGGACTGATCAGGACAACACCACAAAACACTATTATTTCTGCTTGAATTTTGGTCTTATAGCGCAAATCTATGCAACAAGTTTGTTTGGGAACTAAATGTAATATTGGTTTCATTAGATTGATGGGAACTTGCTGAGTGTTATCATTTCCTTTGGTTCATGTCTTTGGAAGATAAAAAATCCAATTGTTGCTTGTATTGTAACTTCATTTGTGTGAAAAAATTAAGCAATGCGTTTGTTATACATTGGGTCTCATATTTCAATTATAGTTACTGCATTTATTAATCTGCCTGTACTACTTGATCACCACTGTTTAAAGATAATGATTGAACACACGGATAATTAGTGTGTTTCTTTGTTTTTTTTCTTTATAGAAGATTCACGTGTACAATTTGCTTGTCACTCACTTCTGGTGGGAGCCCCTTTCCCGCTTGTGTGTTGTACTGCTACGTGAGAATCACTAATCACTGTTGTGTTTCTTTGTTTTGGTTCAGGTAGAAGAGCTCAAGGCTTATGAACATTTTGAAAGGCTTCAGTTGCTGAATAGGAAGGTATATAATCGCTTCCCGACTCATGTTTCTAATTGTTCAGGTTACATTACAGTGTTATTCTTTTATGTGATTAAGTGTGATTAAGTGATGCTTCTATAGAAGATGATATCGGTGATGCTTCTATGAAGAAAATACAATTATGTGATTAAGTGTTTCTCACTGTAAATTCGTTCCAACTTTTTTAAAACTCTATAAAATACCATTCGGTGCCCTTACTTGTTTGTCTTCATTTATTTGTAGTTGATGACCAGCGGACAAAAGAGGCCATTTTCCTGGGATGTTGATCTTGAGGAGTCATGGAAGCTGAAAATTAATGTTTATCAGTTATGGATACAAGACGTATGTATTGGTCAAGCCACAAGTTCTTGTGTCTTTCCATGACCTGGAGGTTGTTTAGGTACATCACAACACAACTTGTTGCATTTGTCCTTTTCCTGATATAATATAGATTGTGCTTTAACTGTTCCCAAAACTCTCATGTAGGTGGCCATCTGTTGTTGCTTTTACATGATATCCTCTGTTAATCCCTTCAACTTGTTACCATTCGGTTTGTATTTGGAAAATCTCTGTATTTAGGTTCCCAAAACTTCCATGAAGTCCGCAAATAGATTTTCGAAAGCTTTAACTGAATAAATGTATTAACCTGCTATATATTTAGGTTCGAAACACTAATCTGATGCAAAATACATAAAATGAATGGATATTATATGTGTGGTTCTCCAGCTTGTTATATTGGTTGTGTTTGGTTCGAAATAATTCATTTCATTGTCAGGCTGTTGACACCTACACTAACCCCTCTCAAAACCGAAATGGAAATTGGTTCGATATTTATTTTGGTATTTTCTCTCTATACTAACATATAGCTTTATGCTTTACAATTTTGGCTGTAGGTTCCTTGCCCTTTTTCTATAGGCTGCGAGATGTGTTTGTTAGCTGCTCTAAGGTGGGTGAAGACAGGAAGTGGGTAGGAAACAAACACTCCTTCATATACGTCATATCTTTTCTTATGATCTAAAGGCTAGGATCCGTTTGTGTCCATATACAGTATTGAGCACTAAGTCCATGTTTGCCTATATCTACTTATTTAGTGCTTCAGTTGTGGTCGAAAGAGGATTTTAAAGAAAACTTGTTTGTTGTTTTGTATTTTGTAGAGTATAAAGTAAAAGATCTTGCTGCAGCTCTACTGGACTCATTCACCGTCTTCGCAGTCCACTAGCGAGCTGAGCCGGACGTGACACTGTGAAGGTCGTGCTCTACACCATCCTTCCAACTTTGATGGCACCTCCATGTTGCGAGCAGCGGTGGTGGAATTTCTCTTCTCTGCTCATCCATTGCCATCTGGTATGTTCATTTTCTGATTGTGCAAATGGCAAAGTTTCTCCTGATACTTATTAAGGTGTACCACTATGTTTGTGCTGCCTCAACAAGAGGCCTTCAGAAGCTGCTACTACTTTTGTTGCCTGTACCTTTCTTTCATTTGCTTCCCTACCTAGATACAGATCATTTTTATTACCAAGTTCGTAAACTGTTGTCGGTGAGTGATTTATTTACCCCCGCAAAAAAGGAGTGTTTCTGTAGGATACTGCTTTTGTACATACATTCAGCTTTGTTTATTCATGTCTACCTTTCCGGGCTATATTAAATTGCTTCTTAGTTGATTGCATTGCCAGGATGTAACTTTTTATTTACAGAGGTAAATGATTGAATGAACATACATGAAGTTTGCTCCTTTTTTTAGATCGTCGAGTATCTTCAGCAGAGAATTTCTCAATGATCAAAGTTATCTCATGCACCTACCGGAAATTTGCTGGGTTTATGGTCTGGATTTTGGAAATTTGAGGGGCTTTTGGTGCTCAAACGAAGTTCGAGAATGTTAATTGTTCCCTCGCAAAGATTGTTTGATCATAAATCATTGTTTTAGTTGCATTAGACGTTATTTGGCTAGATCGCTCACCTTAAGTTAGTGGTGGTATGCTTCTCCTTAAGTTAGTGCCTATTTGATGCATTAATCATTTCAGTATATGTAGAAAGGTTGGTCATGTGTATTGATACTGTGGGAATTTAAACCATTAATATCGAAAGGGAGAGCCAACAAAATATGAGCTACTTGCTTCTTGGAATGTATCTAATATTTAATTTGGGCTCCCTCTCTACATTTTGTTGCAGTGCATGTTCCATTCTCCAGTAATTATCATATGTGTTTATGGCAAATTTTCCATTTTTTACAGGTTTTATTAGTCTGCTCACCATTGTTTCATACTAGCAAATTATCCATGCCCATGTGACTCTCTTATACATCTTTCACAGGCGTTTTTAAGAACTTGAAGTGTTACATGTATATTATGTGTGCTCAGCCATAAGTGGCATGTTTTACAGACTATATTGGCTGTATTTTAGAATTTAGTCTATCACTTACTGAATTATTGATTTATGTGTTTTTATTGGCACACTTGCCAAATGAAAATCTATGCGACTGATGCTACAATTTTAGTCATTTATTATTTAAAACATATATTTAATAGGATTTAGAGAGCCAACAGCTTGCATTTTGCTCACTTACTCGCATATGCATGATGTAAGCCCATTTAAATTGAGATCATTTTTTGGCTGCCATCTCTGTGGTGTTAGATCTGTCCGCCTTTATTAATGTTCCTTCAGTGGATGCAATTGCCGTGTTGTTATTCCTATGCTTCATACTTGCTTATAATTCCATTTATTTACGTTCCTTCTATTGTGTTGTTATTACTATACTTGGCATTTTTCATATACCGTTAGTTAATTACATTCCTTCTCTCCTTTCAGTGCTTGTTGTACGTACCTATGTAAATAGGTCTGAATTGTGATGTTTCTCTTCTCTTAGTTTGTGTGCTTTCCAGGAAGGCCTGGAGGTTGCTGCTCTACTTGATGTTTTCTTTTTTCTCTTTCTTACTAAGTCTCCTTCTAAAGTAGATGATTGGAATTGCTCTTTGTAATCTGTTGGTCAGAGATTGTGTCGGAGATTCTGATTCAAACATTCTTTGTGTTTGCATGCCCAGCTGTACATAACAAAATTTGAGATGTGGTTCATCATTTGGTCATGTAATTGTTTCTTCCGTTTGAGAATTAGTGGGATGGTTGTGCTACTGGGATGCATAATATTTTAGTACATTAAATGGCAGTACCATCATTATCTCTGTTAATTTGTTTGGGATATTTTTTGCCAAGAAGAGCTTGCATTGGATAGTCCTAGCAAAAGATGAATTCATCAGCTCTATCTGATGAATCTTTTGGCTTCTGTATATGATTTTGCTGTAGATTATCACAACACATGAATGTGAGTGGTTATTGTTACATATAGAGGTCATGCCTTTAGATAGATTAGATTGGAGTAAGTGTAGTGTTGCTCGACCCTTTTCTAAAATAAAGGTGTTATAAATAATTTGGGTTCTTGTTTCAGGCTTGCTTTACACTCAGTTTTGCACACATTAAGGGTAAGCGGCGACATACTGGTAGTGGTAATGGGGATACCCATGTTTACTGTTACCATGAGAAATTAGTTTTATAGGTATGGTATCAGCTATTGCCCAGATGTAATCAGAAGAAAATATTAGCTCAATATACCTTTAACCTATGACAATCAGATCTAAGTGAACCAAAATTGGATATTTATGTTCATATACATCCTATAGGCGGGCAGAAAAATATGGAGAAGAGATGTGTTAGAAAAGTTGTTATGTTTTTACAGATAGGCAATAAAAGTTGCGCTAGGTTTACACCCCTAATATGTTCAAGTGTTTTGATATGCACTTTGCAATTACAATTAAGTACTACAATGAGATGAAACAAATGGCTTAAATTACGGCCTGATTCGGTCACCTACACAAGTCTTCAAATAACACATATACAGACCTCAAAATAAGCCAAACACATTACACTACTACATCAGGTTTCCATGGAACTGAAAATGAATGGCTTTGCATGGAACTGAAAATGAATGGCAATTATCTTCTAAAAAACGGCTTCATTTTAGTCAACTGATGGGCAACAAAACAAAGAGACCCTATGACAACAATAAGGTCTTGCTTCCGACAAACAGAGAAATCACATGGCAAACAATACGGTCTTGTTTCTGGCAGTTGCGCAGTTGCGCAACGGGTCATCTAGTTCATCTAAAGAACTCAAATCAAGTAATCTTTTCTCACCGCTCACTGCCAAATAAGCCTTGTGTTCTAATTCTAAAGGCAAGTGACAAGCTTTTTCATAGACCATTTTATAAGGAGACATACCCATGGGATTTTTATAAGCAGTTCTATAAGCCCATAATGCATCATTTAATTTACTAGCCCAATTCTTACTCGTTCTATTAACAGTCTTTTACAAGATAGATTTAATTTCTCTATTTGATAATTCAACTTGCCCAATAGTTTAAGAATGATAAGCTGAAGCAATTCTATGATTAACACCATATTTAGCAAGAACTTTTCTAAAACCACCATGAATAAAATGAGAACCTCCATCAGTCATGAGATATCTAGAACACCAAACCTAGGGAAAATAATATCTTGAAGCATTTTTAATGATGTCTCACCATCAGCACTTTTAGTAGGTATAGCTTCTACCCATTTAGTAACATAATCAACAGCAACAAGTATATGAGTATTACCTTCTGAAGAAGGGAAAGGACCCATAAAGTCAAATCCCCAACAATCAAATGGTTCAATAACAAGAGAATAATTCATAGGCATTTCGTCACGTCTAGAGATATTACCAACTCTTTGACATTCATCACAAGATAAAATAAACTTTCTTGCATCTTTAAAGAGAGTAGGCCAATAAAAACCTGATTGTAGAACCTTTTGTGCAGTTCTATCTCCAGCGTGATGTCCTCCGTAAGCACTATATGGCATTTTCTCAATATCTCTTTTTGTTCATACTCTGGAACACATCTTCGCATAATACCATCCACTCCTTCTTTATATAAGTGTGGGCCATCCCAAAAATAATGCCTCAAGTCATAAAAGAATTTTCTTCTCTGTTGAGCTGAAAAGGTTGGAGCCAAATACTTCGAAACAATAAAGTTAGCATAATCAGCGTACAAAGGACTATCTCGTGAACTCACCCTTATTGCAGCTAATTGTTCATTTGGAAAACTATCATTAACAGGAATAGGATCATATGCAATGTTTTCCAATCTAGACATATTATCAGCAACAGGATTTTCAGCACCTTTCCTATCTACAATATGCAAATCAAATTCTTGCAAAAGTAATACCCATCTAATAAGCCTAGACTTTGCATCTTTCTTTTCCATAAGGTATCTAATATCAGCATGATCAGTATGAATAATAACTTTAGAATCAACAATATATTGTCTAAATTTATCACAAGCAAAAACAACAGCTAGAAATTATTTTTCAGTTGTAGCATAATTCTTTTGAGCAGAATCAAGAGTCTTACTAGCATAATGAATAACATTTAACTTCTTATCTATTCTTTGTCTAAGAACAGCACCAACAGCAAAATCACTAGCATCACACATAATTTCAAATGGTAAATTCCAATCAGGTGGTTGAACAATAGGAGCACTTATTAAAGCCTTCTTAAGAGTTTCAAAAGCTTCCTTACAATCATCATCAAAAACAAATGGTACATCTTTTTGCAAGAGATTAGTAAGAGGCTTTGATACCTTAGCAAAATCTTTAATAAACCTTCTATAGAAACTAGCATGACCAAGAATACTACGAATACCTTTAACATCTCCGGGGCAAGGCATTTTCTCAATTGCCTCCACTTTGGCTCTATCAACTTCAATACCTCTTTCAGAAATTTTATGTCCAAGAACAATTCCTTCATTAACCATAAAGTGACATTTCTCCCAATTAAGAACAAGATTAGTTTCTTCACATCTCTGCAAAACTTTATCAAGATTGTGCAAGCAATTATCAAAATGTCGGAGAGTGACTCCCACGGAACAGGGGTAGCCACACCCTGAAGAGAGGTTCGAAGGGGGGACTGAACGCGGAGGTCAAACAATCCTCGAGAGGCACGACGACGGTGCTCGCCGGGCCTGGAGAGGAACTATCACGCCCGAGATGGACACCGGCCCGTACCCAGGTTCACGGCCCTCAGGAGGAGGTAACACCGCTACTCCTGCTTGTCTGTATTGCACTGTGAAGGTTACAGGACAATGAGCTTGCCGAGGGCTCTCTTGAGGCAGTTTAGTGCTTGGAAAGGGACACAACGGTCGTCTTCCTCCTCCAGCAGTTGGCTATTCTATGCGTTTGGCTAAGGCTCCCTCGGTCTGGGAAGCAATCAGCCGACTGGAGATCAATCCGTCTCTATGGTGGAGCTCCTGCTCCTTTTATTGGCGCCCCGGGCTCCATCCTCGTGCTGGTGGGTTCCCACATGCCGGTGGCGCGAAGGAGCGGGAGTCCACCGCGGCTCATCCGTCCATGGACGCGGTCCATCCGTGCTAAAGTTGCGAGCCGTGGCCGACAGGCTGCAGACGGTGCAGAGCGGCTCGCAGGCGCGGCAGGGGTCGTGGTGGAGCCCACGATGACGATCTTCTTGGAGCGTTGCGCCGTCCAGCCGCTTTATCACCAAAGAGGAAAGTCCTGGCTGTCCTGGCGCCGGCGGCGCGGCTTTGTTGACTCCTTTATCATCAGAATGGCAGCTGGGATGCTCGCGTCACCCTGCGGCTGCTGCAGGGGCCATGTGCGCCCCGCAGCGCTTGCTTAGCCGCGAAGTGTCTCCACAGGGCCGCGGTGGCCTGTGGGGAGGTTTCCTGCTGACCTCTCTCCAGGCATGTTGAGCCTTGGGGAGTCTCTTGAAGCGCGGGGTCCTCTTCAGGCCCTGGCTTCCTCTTCAGGCCCTCAAGAGGAGATGCCTCTCGAGGGTCTCTCCAAGCGGTAGCTTGGTCCTTAGTCGTTTTGACGAATCTGTCGCGGACGAGGCCTGTAGGGAGTGGGCTATGCACACCCCGGTCCTCATTGGGCCGACAGTAGCCCCCGGGCCCGCGATGGGCACGGCTGAGCCCATGACCGCAGCCGAAGCGTCGTGGGCCCAAAGTGTCCGGCCGGGCCGAGCCACGCGTCACTCAGGCGAGTAACGGTTGCGCACGATCTGGGGCGTGCGCCGTGGGGGGCCCCACCACACCCCGGTAACTGCTCCTCGACGGGACATAAAGCCTTCGCGCCAGAGCAGGGAGCCGTTACTGCTTCCATTCTCTCTCGCAGAAGTCATCCGCCCCGAGCTCTCCGCTCCTGCTCTCCGACGCGCCCTACTCCTTTCTTCTCCAACTTCTCCCCGCGCCGCGCTCACCACTTCCCCGGCGATGAGTCCCGCCAAGAGCAAGGGCAAGGCCGCCGCGGGGTCTTCTTCGCAAGCGGAGCCTGCCGAGGTCGCGCACGGCGCGGCACTGCTGGGTGTGCGCGTCAATGACAAGGCCCTCGCCAAGGTCCGCTTCCTGGTGGCGGACCGGACCAACGAGCACGGCGCCACCGCGCTCAAGGCCGCGGCGCACGGGAAACGCCCGCGAGGGTTTTTCCCCGTCTTCCAGCACTGTGTCGCTGCGGGGCTGGTGCCGCCATTCTCTCCGTTCCTGGAGGGGGTGCTGGCCTTCTACCAGATCCAGCTGCTGCACCTCCACCCCAACTCCGTGCTCATCCTCGCCGTCTTCGCCTACCTCTGCGAGGCGTACCTGGGCCTGGAGCCCACGGTGGACCTCTTCCGGTGCTTCTACGCGCTCCGGAACACGGCGAAGAATGAGTGCTCCGGATGCGTCTCGTTCCGCATCGTGGATGGCATGGGGAGCGTTTACATCCCCATGTCGTGGAGCGAAGGCAAGGCCATCACCTCGGTGACGAAGAAGGTGGACGACTTCCGCCAGCGGTGGTTCTTCGTCGGGGTGGAGCAGCCCTGCGCCTTCCTCGAGGTTCCTGACGCGCCGCCCGTGAAGAACTCGAACTGGGGCAAGGGCCCCTTTAGCGGCGCGCAGAACCCAATGTTGATGGGCCGCCTGAGCTACCTTCGGGAGGAGGGCCTCACGGGGCAGATCATCGTCGCGGACTTCGTGACGCGCCGCATCGCTCCACTCCAGGCGCACGCGATGCCCATGTGGATGTACTCCGGCCCCCAGGACAAGACGCGGCTCCACCGTGAGGACAACGACAAGGACGCTGTCGACAACGTCCTGTCCGCGCTCTTCATCAACCCGGCGGTACCCGCCATGGACGAGCTCCCTATCACGCTGCGGCCTCTGCACCAGTACAACATGACCGAGCGCCTGGCCATTCTGGAGGGGATGCCCTCGTTCACCCCGTCGGGCCCGACGGGGAAAATGGTGCCTGTGCCGGTGGTGCATGAGGCGGAGGGGGCAGAGACGCCCTCTGCCTCAGGAGCTGGGCAAGGCGAGGAGGAGGCCGCAGCAGGGGAGGAGTCCTCTTCGAGGGCCGGGCCCCTTACTGACGAGATTTGCGACATCTCGTCAGGCGATGACGACGACGCCTTCGTGGTGGTGCCCACGCGCCATGCGGAGGAGGAGGAGGCCGAGGAGGAGGCCTCTGACGAGGAGGCCTAGCCAGGGCGTCGCGAGCCCCGCTCCAAGGCGGCTGTGGACCGGTCCGGGGCGAGGCCGTCAGACGTCCCCTCCAAGAGGAAAGCCGAGGCGCCTCCGGAGGGGTCAGGTGCTAAGGCCAAGCCCTCCTGGCGCTCGCCAGGCTTGGCGTGGGTCGACACCGGCGCCAAGGAGTCCGGGTATGTGCTTTAGGCTTTTAGCAGATCGATTCTTGTTCTTTCTCTTTCCACCTATTTCTGAAGATCTTTCCCTGGTGCTTGCCAGTGACCTTGTGCCTGTGAAGCGTCGCAAGCTTCGCAAGGCGGCAGAGGTGAAGACAGCCACGACTGAGGTCGTGGCTGAGGAGGCCGCGAGGCCTGTGGAGACGGCCTCCACAGGCCCGACCGAAGAGATGCCTCAAGCGGAGGCAGCTGCGCCTTTAGCCGGGACAGCGGCGCCTCAGGCGGAGGCATCTGCGCCGCCCCCCGAGCCGATGGTGGTGGAGGCGCAGGAGGAGCGGGTTGCTAGCCCTTCTCGCGCCCCTACCCCGCCTCGCGTGGCCACGCCACCGCGCGAGCCAACTCCGGCCCGCGAGGCTACTCCACCTCGCGCGACCACGCCTCCCGCGCAGCCAGAGGCCGGGACAGACCAGGGCCCGCCAAGCGCGGGCGCATCTGCAGGGGGAGCTCCTTCGTCTCCGCCACGCCCCGCAGCGGGGGGCGAGGCGCAAGAGGTGATGCGCCAGGGCGGCGAGGTCGGTGAGGCCAGTTTGGGCGCCGCGATGGACGGGGCGCGGTCTAGCCCCCAGGCACGCCCAGAGGCTCAGTTCTCCAGGCTCGGCGCAAGGGCAGGCACCTCCACATGCCGCGACCTGGTCCTTGGCGGCTGGGACTGGAGCAAGCGGCACCGCGAGGTTGCCTTCCGCGTCGTGAGGGAGTCCCTGGAGGGCTTGGAGGCGCATCTTGCCCTCGAGGACGCTCAGCTCGGCCAGCAGCGCGACGAGCTTGCGGGGGCGTGGGCGCGCTTCCACGCCGCGGTCGAGGCCTGCCGCCAGGAGGATCTGGCCCTCCAGGCCGCACGCGAGGAGGCCGTCCGCTTCGCCAAGGAGGTCCGCGAGGGGGCCATCCGTGACGCTGACGAGCTCCTTGCCCCTCTCCAGGACGAGCGCAACGCGGCCGCCGATCTCCTCGCCGAGGTGAAGGCCGAGCGCGAAGCTATGGAGGGCTCGCTGGCGCAGAAACGTCGCGAGCTGGCCCAGCTAGAGTCCCAGCTCCTTTCCGCCCATCGGGTCGCGCAGGAGACTCTGGAGGAGGACCGCAAGAGCGTTGCCGAGCGCGAGCGGCTGCTGGCCTCCAGGGAGCAGGACGTGCTGCAGCGCGACGAGCAGCGGCTCCAGGCGGAGGGTGAGCTCGCCACCAAGCGCGAAGAGCTTGAGGCGCGCGAGGGGGACCTGGCTCAGGCGCTCCAGAGGCACAACGAGAACGTCACCGCCCAGAAGCAAACCCTGGAGCGCTTCCAGCAGCGGTTTGCCGAGAAGAAGAAGGGGGCGGAGGCGGCCCTCGCGGAGCGCGAGAAGGAGTTCAGGCGGACCACCTCCAAGGAGTACCGCGACAAGGCCAAGAAGCAGGAGGACCGCTTCAAGGCCAAGCACGCTACCGATGCCCAGCGGATCGCGGAGCTCGAGAAGGCCAACTCCAAGCTCGAGGCCCGCCTCCAGCGCGCCAAGGAGGCCTATCGCCAGGCGGAGGATGGTCGCAGGGAAGCTGTCCTGGAACTGGACGCCCTTGTCAAGGACGTGGAGGGCCAGGCGGGCTCAGCGGCCAAGCAGGTGACGGAGGCTGTGGACACCGCGCAGGCTGCTCGCGTGCTCACGAAGCAGCGGGAGCGTATGTTCCAGGCGCTGGTGGCCAGGGGCAACGAGCTTGTAGCTCAGCTTGGCGCGGAGGCGCCGCACGCTGAGGTTCGCGGCCGTGGCGATGCTGCCATGTACCTGGTCTACTTCGACCAGCTCTTCACGGCCCTCGAGAGCCCCGTCGCCGATCTCCGCGAGGTGATCGAGGTCGAGAGCCGCCAGCTCCTCGGGGTGGTTGTTGACCGCATATTCACCAACCTTCGGCTCCTCACGCCCGGCTTCGACCTCGCCACGGTGACCGAGGAGCGCACGGGCGAGGAGGTCTTGCGGGTCTCCAACTCCCTCCGCGAGCAGGTCGAGACCTTCTGCAACCGCTTCAAGCGCGCAGAGGTGGCTGCGGAGGACAGCGAGGAGGAGGCCGCCCTTGCCGAGGGGGAAGACGCGGAGGAGGAGGAGCATGCTGGCGCGGACTCCGCCTGAGCCCTTGATTCATTGCGCCTTTGAGCGCCTGTATCTGAAACAGTTTTATGTTTAGACACTATGCATTTTGAGCATGTAATATATTCCTTGAGTGCTTGATGTTAACTTGTGTGCCCCTCGAGAGGCCCTTTCTGCCTTATTTACATGTCTATGTTTTCTCTGCGTCGTTAGGTCCCATCTCTTCGCGCTATGACTCCGCCACTGCGGTATGCTAGAGCAATGACTCAGCAAGGCCGGGGGGAGTTTAAGGCTTGGAGAGGTAAGAGCCCTGAGTCGCGATGCTCAAGTGCCCCCCTTAGACGTGCGAGTAGCCCATGAAGCACAAGGGAGA
The DNA here is from genome assembly GCA_026929855.1 of Poa annua. Lineage (NCBI taxonomy): Eukaryota > Viridiplantae > Streptophyta > Magnoliopsida > Poales > Poaceae > Poa > Poa annua. Next base: position 64,993,007 of record CM049434.1, read on the forward strand.
ATGAAATCGCTCGAGGGGCAAACGTGCGCTTGGGGAGAAAAAGCTCTCGAGTCACGAGTGTGGGACTTAGCTTCTCGAGGCTTTTGCCCTGTAGAGGTTTTTTTAGCCTGGCGAGGAGGTCTTCTTCAAGGGTTTTGCCCTGCCGCCTCCTCAGGCTTGTAGAGACGCTTGTTCTCTGTAGATGTTAGAGGGGCAAACCCAAACGCTTGTGCACGGTACTAGAGACTAATGCGCGCTTATAGGTCCCCTCAGGCGTTCCTTGCGAGGAGAGAGAGTACCAAGGTCCTTTGTAGAGATGGCGTGTTTGTGGGAGCTTGCCCTCCAGCCAGAGCTCGGATCCTTGGGTTTTGCAGTGCTGCTGGTGTGTCATTTGAGGCACTGGCACCGTACTCAGCGCCCGCTCGCGAGGTGCGCATGTGGAGAGATATAAGTGCCCATTTTCAATAAAGAAAATAATGCTGGAATAAACTCACCACCAAAATATTACATAGAGGCGCCGTAGCGCATTGTTCACTTAGGAACAAAATTGTTTCATTATGCTTGGAGTTGCCAAGTTAATGTATTTGACCATGTCGAGGCATGGGGACCACCCATTAGTGGCAGAGACTCTCAACGGCCTGAGGCGGCCCGTTACATGGAGAGCTCGGAGGGTTGACCCTCGAGAGAAGCCTTTGGGGCTTGGAGGTTTAAGCCGTGAGCTTTTAACCTCTAGAGACAAAAAATGCTTGGAGGTGGAGCCGTAAGCTGCCTCTTCAGCCAGATGTCTTGACGTGACAATGATCACGGGCGTGACAATGATCACGGGTAGAACTTGCGCAGGTGCGCGATGTTCCACGGGTTCTTGACGGGGATGCCGTCTTCGGTCTCGAGGCGTACTGCGCCAGGCCTGGCGACGTGGGAGACCCTGTAGGGACCTTCCCACATCGGCGAGAGCTTGTGGAGGCCTTCCCTCGAGAGAATTCGCCTGAGGACGAGGTCGCCCGCCTCAAGGGTGCGTGAGCGCACATGGCGGCTGTGGTAGCGTCGCAGGTCTTGCTGGTACCCTGCCGCTCTGAGGGCGGCCTGACGGCGCAGTCCCTCGAGGAACAGCAGGTCGTCGTTGTGGAGGCCCTCTTGGATGTCCTCATTGAAGGCAAGGACCCGTGGTGACCCATGCTTGATTTCTGCGGGGAGGACTGCCTCAGCTCCGTAGACCAGGGCAAACGGCGTTTCGCCTGTAGGCCTTGAGGAAGTTGTGCGTATCTGTGCCCCCAAGGCTATCCTCATGAGCCTCTGGAAGGTGGCTCCAGCGTTCTTCAGGCCGAAGGGCATGCATGTGTAGCAGTACACACCACAAGGGGTGAGGAATGCCGTCTTCTCCTCGTCCTCTTTAGCCATCTTGATCTGGTGATAACCAGAGAAGGCGTCCAGAAAACAGAGGAGGTCGCAGCCAGCGGTGGAGTCCACGATCTGGTCTATCCTCGGCATAGGGTACGGGTCCTTGGGGCAGGCCTTGTTGACATCGGTGTAGTCGATGCAGAGTCGGCCGCCTCCAGCGGGTTTAGGAACAACCACGCCGTTGGAGAGCCAAGTGGGGTGCGCGACTTCGCGGACGACATTTGCCGCCTTGAGCTTCTCTACTTCCTTGACGATAAATGCTTGCTTCTCGGGGGCTTGCTTTCGTGCTTTTTGCTTGACGGGGCGTGCGTCTGGGCACACGGCTAAGTGGTGCTCGATCACCTCCCTTGGTACACCGGACATATCTGACGGAGTCCATGCGAACATGTCAGAGTTTGCCCGAAGGAAGGCGACGAGCGCGCTTTCCTATTTGGAAGGCAGGGCAGCGCCTATGGTGACGCTAGCCCCCGAGCTGGTGGTGTCCAGCGACACCTTCTTCGTGGCAGCTTGTTCCTGAGAGAACACTTGCTTCTTCTTCTTGGGCCTCTCGAGAGGCTCCATGTCCTTGTCAGCCGGGAAAGCCATGGCGGCTGCCTTGTAGGCGCTCTCGACAGCGCGCGTGGCGTCCACGATATGACCATGGATGGCAATGGTGCCAGCGCTGCCGGGGATCTTGACCATGTTGTAGGCGTGGTGCGTGACGGCCATGAACTTCGCGAGGGCGGGGTAGCCGAGGATGGCGTTGTACGGCAAGCCGATGTGGGCGACATCGAAGTCGATCAGCTCCGTGCGATAGTTCTTCTGCGTGCCGAAGGTGACAGCCAGCCGGACCTGACCCAGGGGCTCGATCGAACCACTGGTGACGCCCGTGAATGGCCTGGAGGGCATAAGCCACTCGTAGGGCACTTGAAGCGTCTCGAAGGTCTCGACAGAGATGACATTCAGGCCCGCTCCCCCATCGATGAGCGTCTTGGAGACGGTGATGTTGTTGATGGTGGGGGAGCAGACCAGGGGGAGGGTTCCAACAGTCTTGGTCGACTTGGGGTGGTCCTTGGCGTCGAAGGCGATGGTGTACTGGGACCACTTGAGGGGCCTGGAGGTCTCGGTGCTCGGGAGCGCGGCGTTGAGCTCGCGGGCGAACTGCTTGAACTGATTGTTCGACTTGGGCGCTTGAGCCCCGCCGAGGATGCAGGCCATGGCGCCTCTCGGGGCCTGGTAGCCTCCATCTTCCTCGTCGGGGAGGTTGTTGTTCCTCTCAGCGGCGTTGGCCTGAGTGCCTTGCGGCCTCTAGTAGCCGCCAGCGCATCCGCCTCTGCTGTCGCGGCGGTAGCCGCGGCCTCTGCCGCGGCTCCCGCTGGCTTTTTCGCGCTCGCGCTCCCTGCTCAGCCTCTTGAGGTCGTGGCAGTTCTCGGTGGCATGGCCGCGCCTGTTGTGGTAGACGCAGAATGGGCGGTGGTCCACCTCCTTGTCGCCGCGCTCGGGAGAACCCCTGCGGGAGCCCTTCGCGTCAGGCTCTGCCGCGAGGACCGCGGTGGCCTTGCGCTTGGGCTCTTCCTTCTTCTTGTGGCTCTTGGACCCCTCGCCAGGGTCGTCCCCCCGCGCGCTCATCTTGACGAAGAGGAGTCCCTCTTCAGCCTTGGCGCACTTATCCGCCATATCGAACAGCTTCACCACAGAGGTGAGCTTGTCGTGGATGCCGAGCTTCTCGAGCATCCTGCGGTTCGTGACGCCCTCGCGGAAGGCAGCGATGACCTGGGTGTCGGGGATGTTCGGAATCTTGTTCCGCACCTGGCTGAAGCGCTGGATGTACTTGCGAAGAGTCTCATCCTTCTTCTGCACCACAGCGCGCAAGTCGTTGTGGGTGAGTGCGCGCTCGTACGTGCCCTTGAAGTTGGCGACGAACTGCCTGCAGAGCTCCTCCCAGGAGTCGATGGAGTCCTCAGGCAGGTTGAGGAGCCAGGACAGTGCGGAGTCCCTGAGGGCGTGGGAGAACCAGTTGGCCATGACCTTGTCGTCTCCCCCTGCGGCCTGGATGGAGGTGGTGTAGAGCTGCAGGAACTCGAGAGGGTTGGTGGACCCGTCGAAGCCCTTGGGGAGCGCTGGCCTGAACTTCTGCGGCCAGACCACACGACGCAGGGCGCGCGTGAAGCCAATGCAGCAAGTGGCGTAGGTGGCCGTTCCTCCCTGGAGGGCCCTACGGTTTTGTTGCCCCGCTTGGCCGAGCTCCTCGACGAGGCGGTTCTGGAGGTCGCGGCGTCGCTCCATGCCCACACGTGCGTCAGGCGCGGTGCGCTGCACGATCTGGCAATCGTGTGGCGAGGAAGCGTGGGAGGGAGCCCGCTGTGCCGCGGCCGGAGGTGGTCCTGGCGGCGGTGGGGGCGCACCTGGTGCGGCCGCCCCTGCAGGGCCGGGGGGTACGATGGAGCGCGACGGAGCAGGGCGCGTGGTTGCGATGTCGACGAGGTGGTGGAGGCGGTCCAACCACTGGTCGTGTGCCTCGGCACTTGGCCGGTAGCGGAGGAGCTCCTGGGCCATGAGCAGCGCGGTGTGCGGGGCGGGCTCGTGGTGCTCCCGCGTGGACACGCTCTGGCGCCGGGACGGGTGCGAGGACTCAGCGTCCTCACGGCGCTCAGAGAGGTCCTCGTCGTCGCGCTGGTCTCCGCCGCGGTGCTCCTCGCTCTCTGGCTCCTCCACGCGCGGGCCGGTGCCAGCGCGCTCGGCCGTGCGGGGGCGACCACGGCGGCCGCGGGTGGGAGCAGTGCCAGGCTCGGTGTGAGCTCTCTCAGAGGCACGCCGGTTGGCGCGCGTCGCGCGGGTGTCCGTCATGGCGCGGAGTTCGGAGGTCGAAGACGCGCCTCAGTCCCCTACCTGGCGCGCCAAATGTCGGAGAGTGACTCCCACGGAACAGGGGTAGCCACACCCTGAAGAGAGGTTCGAAGTGGGGACTGAATGCGGAGGTCAAACAATCCTCGAGAGGCACGACGACGGTGCTCGCCGGGCCTGGAGAGGAACTATCACGCCCGAGATGGACACCGGCCCGTACCCAGGTTCACGGCCCTCAGGAGGAGGTAACACCGCTACTCCTGCTTGTCTGTATTGCACTGTGAAGGTTACAGGACAATGAGCTTGCCGAGGGCTCTCTTGAGGCAGTTTAGTGCTTGGAAAGGGACACAACGGTCGTCTTCCTCCTCCAGCAGTTGGTTATTCTATGCGTTTGGCTAAGGCTCCCTCGGTCTGTGTGGGCACCCCGGACTAGCTGTCCGAATTACCCGATTATGCTTAACACAACGATCCCGTGATCAGTCTGTCGTTGCACATAATCCGAACTGAATACCAAAGTTTACATCCATTACAATACCGGAATAAGTCTTACATAACGGGTCATATAGACCAAGTCTTACACAGGTGCCTTCTAGGGCCCAATCAACATAAGCAGCGGAACTTAAACGTAGTAGACATCCAAAAGCTAACGACGACCCGACAGGCAGTCGACTTGAGAAGGTCCTTAGTTGGCGTAGACGTCGCCATACTCCTCCTGGGCGTAATACTCCTCCAAGTCTGGCTACGACAATAGCCAGAGGCAAGCTAGTATGAGTACATCGGAATGTACTCGCAAACTACTCCAACATGAGTGCACTAGTTTCAATTTTATTTCATACTCTTAAATATTTAACTAAGACATTTCTATATCTTTGCTGAAGAAGATAAGGAGGTTATAACTATTCTTAGTATTTCATGTGTATTAGTTTCTTCAAAACTCCTTCTTTCTCCAACCATGGTCCATCATGGTACCAAGTCTCCAACAACCTCATACCCAATGTTGGCATAGGTGTATGGATCATTTCACCAACTTCCTTTCTTTTGATAACACAATTCTTTTTCAAAACTTGCACATGGTCAAAGTAGGGCCCCTCAACTGTCCATATCCGAGGACTCGGCTATTCGAATAGTTTTAATCCCTCTGCAGAGGTAGCACGCTTTTCCCACACCCATCCGATAACTCATCGTGTCTGCCACGTCTCGCCATACCAGGGGTATGCGAAGTTGAGTCACCGACCCTAGTCTGTCCTTTGCTCATGCTAGTATAGGATCCTGCCCATATGATACTTTCCATCGACACTTAACCCAGCCCGTCGGAATCTAAGTGTGAGGACTCATAGGTTTTATCTGGCGGTGTATAGGGGACATCCTTCTATCCTCCTCCTTATCTACTCATAGAGTTTGAGCGAGGACCCAGGTCAGGGGTAGGTCACCAAACCATTCCCTCATGCATAACAGAGTCATCTCCGTTGATGCAGTGTCCCATACTAATAAGAGCAAATTATATGACTAAGCCCTTTCCCATATGTGGGTAAATGTGGTCGCACAGATTATCGGTTGCTTGACTGAGTACTAGGACACAATGTGCTTTTCTTAAAACCATCTTTCTCCATTTCCTTATTTCAACACCACATCTTGGTGCTATATATCCACACAAGGTTTTCAAAGGAGTTTGAATAAAACAACATTGATTTTTCCATCCTATAATTTTAGCATAATTTCTACATAGGGTGGCAAAATAACCTATGTATACTTTGGAAAAAGGGTTTTCATAAACCTTTGTTTTTGGAAAATGACTCGGTAAATCTAGATGCATAAGTTATGTGCAAGCTCAGAGAGTAGCTTGCCTTGCTCGGCAAAGTGATCCTGGTCTTGATCTTCCGGTTCCACAAATACCTCCTCCTCGGTATATCCGACAACGTTCTCGTCTAATACAAATTAAGCAATTCAAACAATCACTAACCTACTCAACCAATTATCACAACAATACAATCTTAAATGCTATAAATAGCCACTTCATCTATCAAACAAAACAATTTGGCTTTAATTTAATTAAATTAGTCCTTATCCATTTATTTCCTAATTGGGGCAGAAACTAGTTGAACAAGTTTAATTACATAACTTAAGTTCTGTTGGTCACAAAAATACAAACTAAAATTCTACAGAGAGTTACTGATGTGTAGAAGATGACACAATTGGATTTGGGTCATTTGGAGTTACCAAACTCCTTACACATTGTTTTGAATCCAGAGGCTAGTTAATCAAGTTTTATCTACTAATCAAGTTTTGTTGATCTAAAAATTAAATCCTCTTAGGGGTGACTAACCACGACTAAATGTGATCCAATAAAATTGGTCTTAAATCATTTGGACTAACAGAGCATCAGAAACAAACAAGTTTAGATTTTAAACCCTATTTGGCATTTTTAATACTATATTTTTATTATTTATCCAAATGAGGTAAAACCACTTGGGTTGGATAGAAATTTTCATAAGCTTTTCAGAACATTTTGATTTGATTTATTTGGAGTTGTAGATCTCAAGTTATGGAATTTCAAAGTTTAGTCCAGTACTGTTTTCTATTTAAACCTAAAATTCGAATTTAAGCCTGAGTGGATAATGTTGAGAATCCTGACGGGTGGGGTCCACTCGTCAGTGACTCAACGGAAAACAGTGCGCGCGCTGGAAATGTTTAAAAATCTGACGGGTGGGGTCCACTCGTCAGTTTCCTTTTATTAAAACGAAACGGTAAGTTACCGTTGGATCAGGATCCAACGGCCCTCGTTCGTCCACGTCAGTGGCGAACGGCGGCGACCTAAACCGAGCGGCGCGACGGCGCCGGCGACGGCGAGGGGGACGGATGGCTCACCTAGGGGCTCGGGAGACGGCGGCGAGGGTGCAGGAGGGGTGCGGCGGTTCGGGGAAGCGTCTGGACGGAGTCGTACTGGCTGGGGAGGCTCCTGGCGTCGACGGCGTGAAGGTCCTCTTCCGCGGACCGGCACGAGCTCCGGCGAGCAATCTGGCGGTGCTCCTGGACAGAAACAGAGGGGAGAGGAGAGCGGGTGAGCGAGGGGTTCATGAGGAAGGGGTTGCGGCCAGGGAGGAGGGAAGGGGAAGGGCAGCCTGGCCTGGCCGTGGTCGTCGCCTACCTCGGACACGGCGAGCTCGACGGATGGCCTCGGTGGCCGAGGCTTGGCGGCGACGGCCCCGCCCTCCAGGCGGTGCACGAGAGAGAGTGGTGTGAGGGGAGAGAGGTGGTGGTGAGGTGTTGGGAAACGGCGAGGCTCGGGGTGGCTTAAATAGCGGCCGGGCGGCGCACGGTGGACGCGGTGCAGAGGGCACCCGCGGTCGTGCGAGCTCGCCGTAGGCCGGTGGAGAGGTGCGGCTATGCTGCGGGGTGTCCAGGGGACCGAATGGGCAAGGAGGGGTGGCGTGGAGGCTGCTGCGCGCGCTCGGGTGGGGGACGGCCGTGGCGCGCGTCCGGGCGGCGCACGGCGTGCGCGGCATGCCGCGGACACGGCGTGTTCGGGCGGCTGCTGGGGCGTGCTGCTGCGTTTCGAGGGGACCGGGAGGTGAGGGAGGGGGAGTGAGGCAGTAGCGCGGCCGGCACGGCGCGGCGTCGCCGCGGCCACTGTGCCGACACGACGTCGTGCGCATGGCCGATGCTGTCGCCAGCCCCTCCACGGCGACTCCGGCGACCATTTGGCTCCCTCCGGCGTGCGGCGTGACCGTGGCGAAGAGGGGAATGCAGTGGAGGCATCAATTCGACCAATGCACACTGCATTGCTCGGATTGATCCAAGGATTGGCTCGGTTTTGGGAAGAACACGAGGGGCACAGAAGGTGTTCGACGATTTTCCTGAACCAAAACAGTAGGCATTTTGGCTATTTAATTTTCATACCTTGCTTAATTCTTTTGGGTCCAAACTTAGGATCTAGGCTAAATACATTATTGGTAAGTGATACAAAGTCTTTTTGAAATATTTGGAAATATTTCAATAATGAATTTCAAATTTGAATTTGAGGTTTTGAATTTGAAATTTGAAAGGGAATAGTTTGTGGAAACCCAATGGTGTGGTCTTGGAATTATTCCTCACTAACCTTGGTTTGAGCAAAATAAAGTAAGTTTCCTATTTTTGGAAAAATATTGTGACATGTGTCACATAGTTTTATAGTTTTGGAATGTTGTTAAGTTTATTTTGTATTCTTCAAATTTGGTAATTGGTGTTAGGTGTTTAATAACATAGCAAGCAATGTATGATAACAATAATCAAGAATTAAACACATGCTGGTTTTGTAAGAAAAGTTTTTGTTGGCCCACATTTTTGCATTAATAATTTACATTAATATTTGGGATGTTACAAATCCTCCCCCCCTTAAAATAAATCTCGTCCCGAGATTTGCTAGGTCTGGGTACTGAAGAGGTTCGGGAATTCACTTCTAAGATAGTCCTCACGTTCCCACGTGGCTTCATCTTCAGAGTGGTTAGTCCACTGGACCTTGTAGAACTTGATTGCTCGCCTACGGGTGAGACGAACATCTTCGTCGAGAATCTTGATGGGTTGCTCACGATAAGTCAGATCTTGATTTAGGTCGATGGAATGGTGGTCGATGTTTTTGAAAACATCAGGCTGGTCAGGAACTTCAAGACATTTCCGGAGCAGTGAAATGTGGAAGACATCGTGGTAATCTGCTAACTCTTGAGGCAACTCCAGTTGATAAGACATTTCACCACGACGGGAAAGGATCTTAAAGGGTCCAATATATCTTGGTGCCAATTTTCCTTTGACATGGAAACGTTGCATTCCCTTAAGAGGTGTCACTCGGAGATAGACATAATCCCCGACACTGAAGGTGACATCACGGCGCTTGGGATCAGCGTAACTCTTCTGACGGGATTGGGCGGTTTTAAGACGTTCACGAATAAGTTGGACTTGTTCCTCAGCCTCACGGAGAGTATCTGGCCCAAACAATTTGCCTTCTCCGGTGTCGGACCAATTCAGGGGTGTACGACACTTCTTGCCGTAAAGGGCTTCAAAAGGGGCCATTTGCAGACTAGACTGGTAACTATTATTGTAGGAGAACTCTGCAAATGGAAGACAATCTTCCCACTTGGATCCATAGGATAGAACACACGCGCGAAGCATGTCCTCCAATATCTGGTTCACTCTTTCAGTTTGGCCTCCGGTCTGGGGATGATAAGCTGTGCTAAATGCTAACTTGGTTCCGAGGGCTTCGTGTAAGGCTTTCCAGAACCTTGAGGTGAATTGTGTGCCTCTATCCGATACAATCCTCTTAGGCACGCCATGCAGGCTTACTATTCTGGAAATATACAGGTCTGCTAACTGACTTCCCCGATAGGTGGTATGGACGGGAATGAAATGGGCAACCTTGGTCAGTCTATCAACGATGACCCAAATTGAGTCATGGCCTCTGTTGGATCTTGGAAGTCCAGTGATAAAATCCATTCCAATCTCATCCCACTTCCACTCGGGAATCTTCAAGGGTTGAAGCAATCCAGCGGGTCGCTGGTGTTCAGCCTTGACTCGCTGACAGATATCACACTTGGCCACAAAAACACCAATCTCTCGCTTCATTCCGTGCCACCAAAATTTCTCACGAAGGTCTTGATACATTTTGGTTCCGCCAGGGTGGATCGAATAGGGGGTCTCGTGGGCTTCCTTCAGGATTAACTCTTTAAGCTCCGTGATGCTGGGGACACAGATACGATCCTGGTATCTTAGCACTCCTTCAGCATCTTCGGTAAAACCAGGTGCTTTACCGAGGGAAATCTTCTTCTTGATCCCTTCTATACTCTCATGACCTTTCTGGGCTTCCTTGATTTGGTCCATCAAGGTTGGGGTTAACTCTAAGTTGGCAAGATATCCATGGCTAACAAGCTCTAGTCCAAAATCTTTGAACTCTCTGAACAGGGCTGGTTGTTCTGCTTGGATCAGGGCATTCAGGGTGCAGGGTTTGCGACTAAGGGCATCGGCAACTACGTTAGCCTTCCCAGGGTGATAATGGATACCGATATCATAATCCTTGATTAATTCCATCCACCTTCTCTGTCGCAGGTTTAACTCCTTCTGGGTGAAGATATACTTCAAGCTCTTGTGATCCGTATAGATCTCGCAACGATGTCCCGCAAGATAGGAGCGCCATGTTTTCAGAGCAAGAACAACAGCGGCTAACTCCAGGTCATGGGTTGGGTAATTCTCTTCATGTGGTCGCAACTGCCGAGACAGATACGACACCACTTGGCCTTCTTGCATCAGAACGCAACCAAGTCCGAGGCGTGATGCATCGCAATACACGTCGAAACTCTTGGTGACGTCTGGCATAATCAGGACAGGGGTTGAGGTCAGTCTCTTCTTTAATTCCTGGAAGCTCTCTTCACACTTCTGAGTCCATTCAAACTTCTTGTCCTTCTTCAACAGTTGGGTCAGGGGTTTGGCTAAACTGGAGAATCCCTCCACAAACTTGCGGTAGTAACCCGCTAATCCGAGAAAGCTTCGGATTTCAGTCACACTAGTTGGGGCTTCCCAGTTCACAATGGCTTGGATTTTCTCTGGGTCAACAGAAATTCCTCCCGCAGACACAACATGTCCGAGAAATGCTACTTCACTGAGCCAAAACTCACACTTGCTAAGCTTGGCATATAGCTGGTGTTCTCGGAGGGTTGCTAAAACTAGACGCAGATGTTCAGCATGCTCTTCTTCGGTTTTGGAGTAGATAAGGATGTCATCGAGGAAAACTACCACGAACTTGTCGAGATACTCCATGAAGATCTTGTTCATGAGATTCATGAAATAGGCTGGGGCATTGGTCAGACCAAAGGACATTACGGTGTATTCAAATAAACCGTAGCGGGTGGTGAAGGCAGTCTTGGGAATATCCGTCTCTCGGATTTTTAACTGATGGTATCCTGACCGAAGATCGATCTTGGAAAAGACTCGGGCTCCGTTCATTTGATCGAACAGATCCTCGATCTTTGGGAGAGGGTACTTGTTCTTAATGGTCACATCATTTAGCTTGCGATAATCCACACACAGGCGTGTGGTACCGTCTCTCTTATCCACAAAAATAATGGGTGATCCCCAGGGTGAAGCACTTGGGCGAATAAGTCCTTTGCTGAGCATATCTGCTAACTGCTTCTTCAACTCAACCAGTTCTTCCGGATTCATCCGATAAGGCCTCTGGGATATAGGAGCTGTTCCGGGGATAAGTTCAATGATGAACTCAATATCCCGGTCTGGCGGCATACCAGGCAACTCTTCAGGGAAAACATCTCGGAACAGGTGAACAACACGGATCTCATCTAGGGTGGGTCTGGCTATGCCCTCATGGCATCCTGGTCGGGGTCGACTGGTTTCTGACACATACTTCACTTCTACTCCTTTGTCGGTGGTGAGTGTTACAGCTCTTCTGGCGCAGTCAATTTGACCACGGTACTTGGCTAGCCAATTCATACCCAGTATGACATCTATTCCTTGGGTTCCTAAAATGATTAAGTCGACTAGGAACTTTTCCCCCTGGATTTCAAGGGAAACGTCCGGGCAATATGACTTGGTATCTATGGTGGATTCTGGGATTTGGATGATCATGGGTTTGGGTAAAAGGTTCCCGACCAAACCTCCCTTAGCAACAAACTCTTGGGTAACAAAGGAATGGGTAGCACCAGAATCAAACAGAACAGTTGCAGGTACCGAGTTGACAAGGAACGTACCCAGCACAACATCTGGCGCTTCCATGGCTTCCTCTGCATTGATGTGGTGCAGACGTCCCTTGGCAACAGCAGTATTCCCGCGAGGTGCGGGGTTCTTGCCGTTCCCATTACGGCCTTGGCCATTGTTCGGTGCTGGTGTATCGGGGCGCGGACCATTCTTCTTGGGATTGGGGCATTCTCTGGAGTAGTGGCCCTTAGCGCCACAGTCAAAGCAGACAACATTGGCGTTGCGGTTGAAGTTGTTGGGGTTTCCTCCGGGGCGAGTAGGGTTGTTGGGGCGGTTGAAGCTGTTTGGGTTGCTGGGGGTGTTTGGGTTTGGGTTGTTGGGACGAGTAGGGAAATTGGGGCGTGTAGGTTGTGGTGGTCGATAAGCTGGTTTCGGGGTTGGTGGAAAGGTACGAGGCTTCTGACTGCTCGAACCTTCCTTGGCCATCATCCTTCTCTTGCGACTCTCGAACATAGTTTTACGTTTGGTCTCCAATTGAATAGCCTTGTCCACCAGTGACTCCAGGTCCAGGAAGTCGTGGATCACCAGGGCACACTGCAGTTCATCATGGAGCCCATCCATGAAACGCTCCATCCTTTTCCTCTCGGTGTCAGTATCATCAGGAGCGTACCGGGATAAGTCCGTAAACTCATCCAGGTATCCGACCACGTCCTTGCTTCCCTGCCGCAGCCTGCGGAATTCGTCCTTCTTCCTCTCAATAAGTCCACCGGGTATGTGCTTCTTGCGGAACTTCTCCTGAAACTCTGCCCAGCCGATAGCATGACCGGCTTGCTGGAGAGCCTTGGTAGTTTCCCACCAAGACCGTGCAGGTCCAGCAAGGTAGTGGGTCGCATAAAGCACCTTCTCAGGTTCTCCTACGGCAGCAATTTCTAGGTTGTTGTTGATGGTGCGAAGCCAATCATCGGCCTCTAGTGGGTGAAGTCCCTTGGAATAGGTGGGTGGGTTGGTCTTCTGAAAATCACTCAAAGTGGATCGCTGATTTCCTTCACCATTGCCATTGCCATTGTGGTGGTTGTTGTTGTTGTTGTTGTGTGCGGCAGCGATCTACTGCAGGGCAGCGATATGAGCTTGACGCTCTGCCCGAGCAGCTTGGCGTTCCTCCATGATAAGCGCAAGAAGTTGGGCGGTGGTTGGTTCCGGTGGGGGTGGTGGTCCTCCATCCGGGTTGGAGCGACGAGTGTCCACCATCCTGAAGAACACCGGGTATAAGGGCAAGACAAAAAGTCTGACTAAGGGGAGAAAGGTTGGTTTCGCATAGTGGTGAATGTGAAAAAAATACTTTTCGTAGACTAACAAGAATAGCACACTGTTATAACACAAGCATCACATCAAAGGTTCATCACATCAAGCTTACAACATTATCCCTTAAGCTAATGTACATAGTGCAAGTTCCAAAAGAACTACTACTTCTACTCTACTAGCGATGGGGGGTCGACCTAATCCTGCGGTAGTACTCAAGTCACTCGCCTACTGAGGTGGAACCTCAGGCTCGGATACTTCAGCGTCGGACTGGTAGGGTGGCTCCTCTGGGTCTTCCTCCTCGTCATCCTCCTGCTCATAGTCCATCTCTTCCAGATAGTCGTCATCGTCACTGAGGAAAGCGTTGTTCTCCTTGCGGAGATCCTCGCCCTCCTCCTCCATCTCGTCAGTACGGAGCTCCAAATCCTCGATCAGCTCGTCCTGCTCTGCCACCTTCTTGCGGAGCTTCGCTATGGTCTTCCTCATCTGGGTCCTCTTCTTGAGAAGAGCGACCTTCTCCTCCTTCAGCTGTGCCTCACTCTCGCGACTCTCCTTAAGCGAGAGGCGCTCAAAGTGAGACCGAAGTCTAGCGCACCTCAGATCCTCCTGGGTGCGAAAGAGCATAATCTCCATGTCCAAGATATACTCTCCGAACGTCGGGTGTAGAGGGGACTGAATAGGGTGTCCGTCGATGGTGCGCCTCCCGTAGAACTGGAAACGAGAGTTCACCAACTCCGCCTTGTGCTCCTCACAAAGCCGGGATAGCATCCGCTCCATGGAACGACACAGTCCGTCGTCCCAGTGGACGTCCATGGTGGTAAAGATGAGTGTCTTGGATCCGGGGGACTTGATGTTCCCGCGAACAGACGACTCGACCAACCAAGACAGGTTCCCGTTGCCGGGAGTGTCCACCTGGGCTCCCTTAAACTCAGGAGTGGGACGACCTAACAGCTTGGTCAACTCGAACAGGTCCTTCTCGAACATCAACGTGCCGTCTTTCTCGAGCTGAACAAACTCGGTGAAGTGGAGTGCCATCTACAATTTTAAGTCAAGTTTTTAAGTTAGTGAGATGACAAGTGTATCAAAATTTTAAATGTAGTGAGGCAGCAAGTGAGCAAAATTTTAAGTTTTTAATATATAAGGGAAAACTCAATATTGAGTAAGGGTAGAATTTTGCAGAAGTGAGAGGATGAGAGATAAGCACTTTTCGAAAATACTTCATTCCTTCATCCTTTTAGAATTTAACTTTTGTAACTCCTACCTAGCGACCATGCTAAACTAAGGTTTCTAAAGTCGAGATGGCTCTGATACCAGGTCTGTGGGCACCCCGGACTAGCTGTCCGAATTACCCGATTATGCTTAACACAACGATCCCGTGATCAGTCTGTCGTTGCACATAATCCGAACTGAATACCAAAGTTTACATCCATTACAATACCGGAATAAGTCTTACATAACGGGTCATATAGACCAAGTCTTACACAGGTGCCTTCTAGGGCCCAATCAACATAAGCAGCGGAACTTAAACGTAGTAGACATCCAAAAGCTAACGACGACCCGACAGGCAGTCGACTTGAGAAGGTCCTTAGTTGGCGTAGACGTCGCCATACTCCTCCTGGGCGTAATACTCCTCCAAGTCTGGCTACGACAATAGCCAGAGGCAAGCTAGTATGAGTACATCGGAATGTACTCGCAAACTACTCCAACATGAGTGCACTAGTTTCAATTTTATTTCATACTCTTAAATATTTAACTAAGACATTTCTATATCTTTGCTGAAGAAGATAAGGAGGTTATAACTATTCTTAGTATTTCATGTGTATTAGTTTCTTCAAAACTCCTCCTTTCTCCAACCATGGTCCATCATGGTACCAAGTCTCCAACAACCTCATACCCAATGTTGGCATAGGTGTATGGATCATTTCACCAACTTCCTTTCTTTTGATAACACAATTCTTTTTCAAAACTTGCACATGGTCAAAGTAGGGCCCCTCAACTGTCCATATCCGAGGACTCGGCTATTCGAATAGTTTTAATCCCTCTGCAGAGGTAGCACGCTTTTCCCACACCCATCCGATAACTCATCGTGTCTGCCACGTCTCGCCATACCAGGGGTATGCGAAGTTGAGTCACCGACCCTAGTCTGTCCTTTGCTCATGCTAGTATAGGATCCTGCCCATATGATACTTTCCATCGACACTTAACCCAGCCCGTCGGAATCTAAGTGTGAGGACTCATAGGTTTTATCTGGCGGTGTATAGGGGACATCCTTCTATCCTCCTCCTTATCTACTCATAGAGTTTGAGCGAGGACCCAGGTCAGGGGTAGGTCACCAAACCATTCCCTCATGCATAACAGAGTCATCTCCGTTGATGCAGTGTCCCATACTAATAAGAGCAAATTATATGACTAAGCCCTTTCCCATATGTGGGTAAATGTGGTCGCACAGATTATCGGTTGCTTGACTGAGTACTAGGACACAATGTGCTTTTCTTAAAACCATCTTTCTCCATTTCCTTATTTCAACACCACATCTTGGTGCTATATATCCACACAAGGTTTTCAAAGGAGTTTGAATAAAACAACATTGATTTTTCCATCCTATAATTTTAGCATAATTTCTACATAGGGTGGCAAAATAACCTATGTATACTTTGGAAAAAGGGTTTTCATAAACCTTTGTTTTTGGAAAATGACTCGGTAAATATAGATGCATAAGTTATGTGCAAGCTCAGAGAGTAGCTTGCCTTGCTCGGCAAAGTGATCCTGGTCTTGATCTTCCGGTTCCACAAATACCTCCTCCTCGGTATATCCGACAACGTTCTCGTCTAATACAAATTAAGCAATTCAAACAATCACTAACCTACTCAACCAATTATCACAACAATACAATCTTAAATGCTATAAATAGCCACTTCATCTATCAAACAAAACAATTTGGCTTTAATTTAATTAAATTAGTCCTTATCCATTTATTTCCTAATTGGGGCAGAAACTAGTTGAACAAGTTTAATTACATAACTTAAGTTCTGTTGGTCACAAAAATACAAACTAAAATTCTACAGAGAGTTACTGATGTGTAGAAGATGACACAATTGGATTTGGGTCATTTGGAGTTACCAAACTCCTTACACATTGTTTTGAATCCAGAGGCTAGTTAATCAAGTTTTATCTACTAATCAAGTTTTGTTGATCTAAAAATTAAATCCTCTTAGGGGTGACTAACCACGACTAAATGTGATCCAATAAAATTGGTCTTAAATCATTTGGACTAACAGAGCATCAGAAACAAACAAGTTTAGATTTTAAACCCTATTTGGCATTTTTAATACTATATTTTTATTATTTATCCAAATGAGGTGAAACCACTTGGGTTGGATAGAAATTTTCATAAGCTTTTCAGAACATTTTGATTTGATTTATTTGGAGTTGTAGATCTCAAGTTATGGAATTTCAAAGTTTAGTCCAGTACTGTTTTCTATTTAAACCTAAAATTCGAATTTAAGCCTGAGTGGATAATGTTGAGAATCCTGACGGGTGGGGTCCACTCGTCAGTGACTCAACGGAAAACAGTGCGCGCGCTGGAAATGTTTAAAAATCTGACGGGTGGGGTCCACTCGTCAGTTTCCTTTTATTAAAACGAAACGGTAAGTTACCGTTGGATCAGGATCCAACGGCCCTCGTTCGTCCACGTCAGTGGCGAACGGCGGCGACCTAAACCGAGCGGCGCGACGGCGCCGGCGACGGCGAGGGGGACGGATGGCTCACCTAGGGGCTCGGGAGACGGCGGCGAGGGTGCAGGAGGGGTGCGGCGGTTCGGGGAAGCGTCTGGACGGAGTCGTACTGGCTGGGGAGGCTCCTGGCGTCGACGGCGTGAAGGTCCTCTTCCGCGGACCGGCACGAGCTCCGGCGAGCAATCTGGCGGTGCTCCTGGACAGAAACAGAGGGGAGAGGAGAGCGGGTGAGCGAGGGGTTCATGAGGAAGGGGTTGCGGCCAGGGAGGAGGGAAGGGGAAGGGCAGCCTGGCCTGGCCGTGGTCGTCGCCTACCTCGGACACGGCGAGCTCGACGGATGGCCTCGGTGGCCGAGGCTTGGCGGCGACGGCCCCGCCCTCCAGGCGGTGCACGAGAGAGAGTGGTGTGAGGGGAGAGAGGTGGTGGTGAGGTGTGGGGAAACGGCGAGGCTCGGGGTGGCTTAAATAGCGGCCGGGCGGCGCACGGTGGACGCGGTGCAGAGGGCACCCGCGGTCGTGCGAGCTCGCCGTAGGCCGGTGGAGAGGTGCGGCTATGCTGCGGGGTGTCCAGGGGACCGAATGGGCAAGGAGGGGTGGCGTGGAGGCTGCTGCGCGCGCTCGGGTGGGGGACGGCCGTGGCGCGCGTCCGGGCGGCGCACGGCGTGCGCGGCATGCCGCGGACACGGCGTGTTCGGGCGGCTGCTGGGGCGTGCTGCTGCGTTTCGAGGGGACCGGGAGGTGAGGGAGGGGGAGTGAGGCAGTAGCGCGGCCGGCACGGCGCGGCGTCGCCGCGGCCACTGTGCCGACACGACGTCGTGCGCATGGCCGATGCTGTCGCCAGCCCCTCCACGGCGACTCCGGCGACCATTTGGCTCCCTCCGGCGTGCGGCGTGACCGTGGCGAAGAGGGGAATGCAGTGGAGGCATCAATTCGACCAATGCACACTGCATTGCTCGGATTGATCCAAGGATTGGCTCGGTTTTGGGAAGAACACGAGGGGCACAGAAGGTGTTCGACGATTTTCCTGAACCAAAACAGTAGGCATTTTGGCTATTTAATTTTCATACCTTGCTTAATTCTTTTGGGTCCAAACTTAGGATCTAGGCTAAACACATTATTGGTAAGTGATACAAAGTCTTTTTGAAATATTTGGAAATATTTCAATAATGAATTTCAAATTTGAATTTGAGGTTTTGAATTTGAAATTTGAAAGGGAATAGTTTGTGGAAACCCAATGGTGTGGTCTTGGAATTATTCCTCACTAACCTTGGTTTGAGCAAAATAAAGTAAGTTTCCTATTTTTGGAAAAATATTGTGACATGTGTCACATAGTTTTATAGTTTTGGAATGTTGTTAAGTTTATTTTGTATTCTTCAAATTTGGTAATTGGTGTTAGGTGTTTAATAACATAGCAAGCAATGTATGATAACAATAATCAAGAATTAAACACATGCTGGTTTTGTAAGAAAAGTTTTTGTTGGCCCACATTTTTGCATTAATAATTTACATTAATATTTGGGATGTTACAGTCTGGGAAGCAATCAGCCGACTGGAGATCAATCCGTCTCTATGGTGGAGCTCCTGCTCCTTTTATTGGCGCCCCGGGCTCCATCCTCGTGCTGGTGGGTTCCCACATGCCGGTGGCGCGAAGGAGCGGGAGTCCACCGCGGCTCATCCGTCCATGGACGCGGTCCATCCGTGCTAAAGTTGCGAGCCGTGGCCGACAGGCTGCAGACGGTGCAGAGCGGCTCGCAGGCGCGGCAGGGGTCGTGGTGGAGCCCACGATGACGATCTTCTTGGAGCGTTGCGCCGTCCAGCCGCTTTATCACAAAAGAGGAAAGTCCTGGCTGTCCTGGCGCCGGCGGCGCGGCTTTGTTGACTCCTTTATCATCAGAATGGCAGCTGGGATGCTCGCGTCACCCTGCGGCTGCTGCAGGGGCCATGTGCGCCCCGCAGCGCTTGCTTAGCCGCGAAGTGTCTCCACAGGGCCGCGGTGGCCTGTGGGGAGGTTTCCTGCTGACCTCTCTCCAGGCGTGTTGAGCCTTGGGGAGTCTCTTGAAGCGCGGGGTCCTCTTCAGGCCCTGGCTTCCTCTTCAGGCCCTCAAGAGGAGATGCCTCTCGAGGGTCTCTCCAAGCGGTAGCTTGGTCCTTAGTCATTTTGACGAATCTGTCGCGGGCGAGGCCTGTAGGGAGTGGGCTATGCACACCCTGGTCCTCATTGGGCCGACACAAAAGAAGTACCATAGACGGAGAAATCGTCCATGAACACCTCCACAATGTCCTCACAAAAACCATGAAAGATAGCAGACATGCTTCTTTGAAAAGTAGCAGGAGCATTACATAAACCAAAAGGCATACGTCTATAAGCATAAGTACCATAAGGACAAGTAAATGTGGTTTTCTCTTGATCTTGAGTTTTAACAGCAATTTGAGAGAAACCAGAATAACCATCAAGAAAGCAAAAGTGAGTTTTATTGGCTAATCTTTCTAACATTTGATCTATAAAGGGTAATGGATAATGATCTTTCTTGGTAACTTTATTAACCTTTCTAAAATCAATGCACATTCTATAACCAACAACTACTCTTTGAGGAATAAGCTCATCATTATCATTAGGTACAACAGTAATTCCACCTTTCTTAGGGACACAGTGCACATGACTAACCCATCTACTATCAGCAATAGGATAAATAATGCCAGCATCAAGAAGTTTTAATACCCCATTTCTTACCACTTCCTTCATCTTGGGTATTAAACGGCGTTGATGTTCAACAACTGGCTTTGCATCGGGCTCCATATTAATAGAATGTTGACATATAGTAGGAGAAATCCCTTTTAAATCATCCAAAGTATAACCCATAGCTCCACGGTGTTTCTTCAATACTTCCAATAATCTTTCCTCTTCTTTACCTGAAAGGTTAGCACTAATAATAACAGGATATATTTTCTTATCATCAATAAGAGCATACTTAAGATTATCAGGCAAAGGTTTTAAATCAAAGACAGGATCCTCTTTAGGTGGAAGTGTTTTACCCAAGTCTTCCACCTTTAAATTATGTTTAAGAATAGGTTGACGGAGTAATATTTCATCAAGTTCATTCCTTTCTTCCATAAAGACTTCACTTTCATGATCTTCCATAAATTGCTGCAGAACATTGTTAGGAGCAAGAGCAATAGAGGCAAGTTGTTCTACTCTAAAATCCTCATTGGGTAATTCGGTTTCATAAGGGGTCTTAGCAAATTTCGAAAAATTGAATTCATACGAATCACCAGCAAACTTAGTAAAGATTTTCTCTTTCTTACAATCTATAACAGCACCACAAGTATTTAGAAAAGGTCTACCAAAAATGATAGGACAAGTCTTACTAGCGGCTACACCAAGTACGAGAAAATCAGCAGGATATTTAGTCTTACCACATAAAACTTCAACATCTCTAATAATACCAATCGGAGAGATAGTTTCTCTATTAGCAAGTTGAATAACCACATCAATTTATTCAAGTTCACAAGAACCAATCTCATGCATATTTTCTTTATAAAGTTCATAAGGAATAGCACTTGAACTTGCACCAATATCACATAAACCATAATAGCAATGATCACCAATTTTAACAGATAACACAGGAACACTAGTTTTCCTTGAACTTTTAGGATGAGAAACAACATTAGAAGCATCTTCACAAAATATAATATACTCATCCCCAACATTTTTAGTAACAAGATCTTTAACTATAGCCACAGGAGTTTCAATTTTAATTTACTCATCAGGTTCTATAGCTTTCTTTACACTTTTGTTAACAACACTAGCCATAACAGAATGTTCCTTCACTTTAATAGGAAAAGGGATTTTTTCAATATAAGGCTCAGGAATAATATGATCAACAGTATTAACTTCAATGCTTTTAGTTATAGGAGCAATAGATTTATCTTTATAAGGTTCATGATATTTTTCAGAGCCCTCCTTGGGCAAACCGAAATAAGCAGCAAAGGATTTATAATAATTTGCAACAACTTGAGAGTCAAGACCATAAGCATTATTAATATTTCGAAATGCATCAGTATTCATGAAAGTTTTAATGCATTCAAAGTCATATTGTATACCTGACTCCCTACCTTTGTCGTTCTCCCATGCTTCAGTATTCTCTTCAATACGATCAAGAAGATCCCACTTAAACTCTTGTTTATTATGAGTGAATGATCCAGCACAAGAAGTATCCAATAATGTTTTATCTTCAAAAGAGAGTCTTGCATAGAAGTTATCAACAATAATATTACCAGGAAGCTCATGAATGGGGCATTTGAGCATTAGTGACTTCAATCTCCCCCAAGCTTGGGCAATACTTTCTCCATCATGAGGCCAGAAATTATATATAGAATTCCGATCTTGGTGAATCTCACTTGGAGGATAAAATTTAGAGTCAAAGAGAGGTACAATTTCCTCCCATCCAAGAGAACTCCTGTTCTTCAACAATTTATACAATTGCGCAGCTCTCCCAGTAAGTGATATGAAGAATAATTTCTTCCTAACTTTGTCCATTGTAATACCTGCACACTTGAACAACTCGCATAATTCATGTAAAAACCAAGGTTCAAGAAAGCGGAAAGCGTAAGCGGAGCGTTTGGCTCTCGCTTAGAGTTTTAGTCACTTAAGCGACGCTTAAGCGAGGTTAAGCGAGGTTAAGCGTTTCTAAATTTCACGGATTTTAGTAGCGGCTTACACCTGGGATCAAAGAAGTTGAGAGGAGAAGAGGAGAGTGATACTTGCTATGGGGAAGGAGAAGCAAGCGAGGCAGGGAAGGGTTGTTTGATGTGAATCTGTGCATATAACTGTAGAAGGTGAGAGAAAGAGATAAGTAGAGTAGACGGTTAGCTCGGATTAGAAAGGATGAATGGCTCATATCAGGCTCATATCAGGTTACAGGTCAAGGGTTCTCTAACGAGGCTTATTAGGCTAACTTTGTAGGACAAAAGATAAGTCTCTCACGCCCTTATTACGCTAATGAACCTTATCAACGCTTAAGTAGTCGCTTATGACCTAAGCGAATCGTTTTTCCATCGCTCAGCGCTTAAGCGCGCTTAAGTGTACGCTTAATTACGCTTTCTTGAACCTTGGTAAAAACAGTAAATGATCACCGGGGTGGACAGTTCCATCCCCTTCATAGCGGTTATCCATAACACAATCAATAATTTTCATAGGTATTTTAAATGGCACTATTTCATCAGGTGGTGCCTCATTTTCTACCTCAGCAGTGGTAGAAGCCTTTCCAAACAGGAAACCAATAGATCCTCTCTCCATAATTAAGCAAATTAGGAGACAGAAATAAAAACAGCACTTACAGCTAAAGTTTTCCTTACCAATTCCACTTACCAATAGCGCTTCACTCCCCGGCAACGGCGCCAGAAAATAGCCTTGATGACCCACAAGTATAGGAGGTGTATCGTAGTACTTTCGATAAATAAGAGTGTCGAACCCAACGAGGAGCAGAAGGTGCTGACAAGCAATTTTGAAGAGGATTTCACTGTAAACACTAGCAGACAAGTTTTTAGAAGTTTTTGATAATGCAGATAAATAAAGTGCGCGTAAATAGAGCGCGGCAATAATAATTGCAGCGACCGACCCAATTCTTTTTAGAGCAAAGGACAAGCCGGTTTGTTTACTTATGATGACCAAACGTTCCTGAGGACACACGGGATTTATGTCTAGTGCTTTCGCTTCATATAGATGATTAATCTTTAGTGTTTCGATAAATGTTGTGTGGGTGAACCTATGCTAATGCACCGCCCTTCCTAGGACTAATACATACTTGTGATTATACCCCTTGCAAGCATCCGCAAATACAAGAAAGTAATTAAGATAAATCTAACCACAGCCTTAAACTCTGAGATCCTACCATCCCTCATGCACTGAGATACCAACGGGGGTTTAGATTTCTGTCACTCCGGCAACCCCACAATTAATATTCGAATACACAATGCATTCCCCTAGGCCCATAAAGGTGAAGTGTCATGTAGTCGACGTTCACATGACACCACTAGAAGAATAGCACCACAACTTAAATATCAAACCATTAAATATTACTCAACATAGTTCACTACTAACATCTAGACTTCTCCCATGTCCTCAAGAACTAAATGAACTACTCACAACACATCATATGGATCATGATTAGAGATGATATAATGATGGGTAACAATCTGAACATAAACCTTAATTCAACGGTTCCACCCAATAGCATCAATAACAATAGTAATCAACATCGGGAGAGTTTCCCCTATCAAATGCACAAGGTTCAGCCCTAGATGTTACAGCGGGAACGGAGTGGAGCGGTGGAGATGATGGTGTCGGCGGTGGAGATGATGGTGATGATGATCCCGATGAAGTGCAGCTCGATGACGTGGACGATGGCGATGATTTCCCCCCTCCGGGAAGGGATTTCCCCGGCAGCTTTTCAGCCTGCCGGAGAGCTTTTCTCTCTCGGTGGTTTCCGCCTCGTGGAGGCGGCGGCTCTGTTTCTGGTCGATCCCCCGAGTCTTAGATTTTCGGGGGGATGAAGTACGCGAAAGGGCGCTGCCAGAGGTGGGCCAGGGCGGCCTCACTGGGTGCTGGCGCGGCAGCAAGGGGAGACGCGTCGGGACCTCATGTGGGCCCCCTGGGGCCCACCTGGTTCTCCCCTTTTGGCTCCCTTCATCATTTGAAAAAATAGGAACTTCTGTATTCTTGGTTTTGTTTTCCGAGCTTCGCAAATATTGTATCTTGTTCGTGCTTTTTCCAGCAGAATTCAGACTCCGGTGATTCATCCTCCAATAATAATTAAACATGCAAAATAGATGAAATAACATAAGTAGCATCTCCAAGTATTAAATATATCAATGAATAACAGTAAATTATGATATAAAATAGTGATGCAAAATGGACGTATCACATAGCTTTATTTATAAGTTCACCTGAGTGTGATATTGCTCTCTGGAATTCATTCATCATGGGAAGACCTGGTGATAAGAAATTTCCCATCATACCATCCACTACAAGAAAAGGTACAATTCTGAGTACCGCTGCTGCACTTGATTCTCCGTCTGTGATGAGTAAGCTTATTTCACCGTTGCATGCTACTCGTACTATTACTTCTGCTGAATCTGAAAATGCTTCTGAAAATTGTGATGATGCTTCTACTGTGCTTGATGAAAATGGTTCCTGAGGACCTTTTCTAGATGCTATAATTGATAAATCTAAACAAACTGAAAATGCTGAAAATTCTAATACTTCTGCTAGTTCACCTGAGTCTAGAGAGTATTTTCCTGATGATCCTGATGAAACTTACGTGGAACTTGATGATGATCTTGTTGATGAAATTAATGCTGCTAGTACTGCTAGTGCTAGGAAAAGTATTCTTGAAAAACGTTTTGTTAAATATAAATTATCTCCTGATGCTAAATTTGCTACATCTCCCATAAACATTAAAGATAAAGATTATGATTTCTCTCTTGATTTAGCACTCATATCTATTGTTGAGAAAGAACCTTTCTGTGGAACTGAAAAAGAAAGTGCTGTAGACCACATGAATGAACTCTCTACTTTAAGTGGTACATTCTCTGATGATATTAAAATACGCACTTACTTTGTTACTAAAATATTTTCTTTCTCATTAAAAGGAGAAGCTAAAACTTGGTATAATAACTTGTCTCCTGGTTCCATTACTAGTCCTATTGGTTTGCTTGATGCTTTCTTTCTGAACTATTTTCCTGCTAGTGCTCAACGTGAAGCTTTGCTAAGAATTTATAACTTTAATCAAGATGAAAATGAAAAACTACCTGATGCTTGGACACGTTTTTGCTCTCTACTTAGAGCTCGGCCTAGTCATGATTTGGAGAAAAATGATTTACTTGATATATTCTATAGTGGACTAACTATTGAATCTAGAACGTATCTGGATAGTTGTGCTAGTTGTGTTTTAAGGAAAAGAACTCCAGAAGAAGCTGAGGAACTATTGGCTAAAATAAGCCAGAATTATGATGATTGGAATATTCCGGAACCTACTCCTACACCCACACCAACACCGAAGAAGAGGGGTATTATTGAATTAAGTGATGAGGTGATGAATGAAGCCAAAAGATCTCTTAAAGAGAGGGGTATTAAATCTGAAGATGTGAAGAATTTACCTCATATAGAAGAATTATGTAAGCCAATTCCTCCTTCACCCATAATTGAGGTACACTCTCTCCAAAGGGTTGATGATGTAGATATTCCTTACTCTAAACCTCCTGATCAATGCTTAGATGAATTTGATACTTTTATTGCTAAGCAAGGTAATTTTAATATGAGGATTGAGAATCATTTAATAGAAAACTCTCGAGCTATTAGTAACTTGCATGATATTGTTGATAGAACCTCCAATGATGTTAAAATACTTATTAAACATTTTCATATGGTTCAAACTCAAATTGATCAACTTTCTAAAGTGCAAAAAGAAATGTTAATGAATGCCTCTAGGGATAAAGAAAAACATGTTTGTGAAGTAACAACTAGAGGTGGTAAATCTACTCAAGACCCTTTATATCCTGAGGGACATGCTAAAAGAATTGAACAAGATTCCCAACAAATCAATGAACCTAGTGCTCTTTCTAAGAAAAAGAAGAAGAAACAAAAAACTGTTGTAGAATCCTCTGAACCTGTTAACAATCCTAATAGTATATCTGTTTCTGATGCTGAAACTGAAAGTGGTAATGAACTTAATAATGATAGTAACAATGCCAATGATAATGATAAAAATGCCAATTCGTATAGGGAAGAAATAGAAGAGGAACCTGAAAAACACACTAAAAATAAAAAGTACACTAAGGAAGATTTTATTGCTAAGAAACACGGTAGTTAAACAGAACCTTGGGTCCAAAAACAAATGCCTTTTCCTGCTAAGAAACTTAAAACCAAAGAAGAAGAACATTATAATAAATTTTGTGATTGGATGAAATCTTTGTTCTTGCAAATTCCTTTGACTGATGCTATTAAGTTGCCTCCATATTCAAAATACATGAAAGATATTGTTTCTAACAAAAGGAAAATTCCTAATGAGGAAATATCTACTATGCTTGCTAATTATTCTATCAATGGCAAGGTTCCAAAGAAGTTGGGAGATCCAGGTATACCAACCATTCCTTGCTCTATCAAAAATAATTATGTTAGAACTGCTCCATGTGACTTGGGAGCAGGAGTTAGCGTTATGCCTTTCTCTCTTTACAAGAGATTTTACCTTGATAAACTTATACCTACTGATATATCTTTGCAAATGGCTGATAAATCTACTGCTATTCCTGTTGGCATTTGTGAGGATGTTCCTGTTCAAGTAGCTACTAATTGCTTAATCATGACTGACTTTGTTGTGCTTGAAATGCCTGAAGATGATAATATGTCTATTATTCTTGGGAGACCTTTTCTAAACACTGCAGGGGCTGTTATTGATTGCAATAAAGGAAAAGTAACTTTTCATGTGGATGACACGGAACATACTGTTTATTTTTCCAAGAGGTTGGATAAAGTACTTGGAGTTAATACAATTACCAACGTGAGATCTATTAAAGTGGGAAGTATTGATTGCCCTTATAAAGAAGAATACAGAACTCTCATGATTGGATCCATACCCATACGATACAAGTTAACATGAGTGTCCCGTGAAGTTTAAATCTTTTATGTCATATAAAATTCATTTGGTGGCAAGACTTGATCAACCTTGTTAACAAGTGCATTTTAAATGCATAAAAGTGCTAAACAACTTTGTTTCTCTCAAACTTGTTTTACCTAGTGTAATATCATTGGGTTTGCAAAATTTAGTTTGGAAAACAATTTTTCAATATTAAATTTATTAATGCAAAATAACAGAAAATGCCCAGAAATAAAAATTCTCAGAATTTAAAAAAAATTATGTCAAAAATCCTATTTTTCGAGGAGGTACGTGGGAGTACTAGAGGATGACAAGGGGGACCCACCATGCCCCCACATCATGTGGTGGCGCGGCAGGCATCCAGCCGCGCCTGGACATGGTGAGGGCCCACCTGGCCCCTCCACTTACTCTCCTTCCTCCCCATCCTTTCTCTCTCCCGACCAAACACCCAGCCATTGAAATTTTTCGTGTTCTTCCTGTTCTTGCTGTGCATTTTTCGATCTCCACCATCAGCCCATCTTTGCTGCTGATATTTGGGGATTTTGCTCTCCGGTAAGTGACTTCTCCGATTATCCAAGTGGAATTTTGATTAGTGGTCTATATCTTGAGTATTTTGCTGCTGTAGGTGTCATGTTTAGTGAGTTTAAATGCTTGTTCTAAGTTGGGATAACTAGTTTTGATGCATGATTAAGCCTCTAGCAAGTCACTATGGTAGTTCCCCTCAATTAGCTAGCTCAAAATCAAATTTTATGACACTTGTTAAAAATTTCAGAAAAGGAAGATGCATAACCACCACTTTGGAGAGATATTTGAAAGTAATGTGCCAAGGGTGTCTAGGCCCTCAAGATCATCCACTCGCATTAGGCAATCCTACAACAAGGATGTCTTGGCACCATACATTGGAGATGAGAGAGATGATGGGTTTCCTAACTCATCATCTTTCCCATGCAATGACTTCATGGTTGATGTAGGGATTCTTGACGAGTTCTTGCTTATGGTGCAGAGGGTGGGCTTGACCACATACATGGAGGACGAAAGTCCCCAATATGTCAGGCTCAACAAGATTTTTGTTGAGAGTTTTACTTTCAAGAACACCTCTTATCATCAAACTGTTTCATTTAAAATTTATGATAGGGCCGTCACTTTGTCTTTGCAAGAGTTTTGTGCTGTTTTAGGTACCACTTGCCAAGGCTGAACAAAGAGGATCCAAGATGACCCAAGGGATTTGATGGAGCTTTACCGTGAGGTGGCAAATGATGATAGCCCCCGGGCGCAACGTGGCAAGATAAGGAACATTTAGTTCCCCGCTATCAAGTATTTTCATTACTATATTGCCACTAGTGTGTTGGTAGCGAGAACACTAGTAACATCTCAAACTATCATCTTGCCTTTCTTGCTGCTGCTCTTAATGGTCATACAACATATAACCTTGGAGCTCTCATTGCTCGTCGCCTTGCTGCTAGGGGACCTATCTATGGCCGATTATTTAGGGTTTTCATGTCGGGCTCTTTTCATAGGCGAAAGAGCGATGTCGGTGGGCGCCCCAGGGGCCCACACCACGTGGCCGCGCGACCAGAGGGGGAGCCGCGCCACCACATGGTGTGGCTTCCTCGTGGCCCCCCTCCTACTCCTCTTCGGTGTTCTGGATTCTTCCGGCGAAAATAGGGACTTTGGCTTTTATTTCGTACAATTCCGAGAATATTTCCTTAACAGCTTTTCTGAAACCAAAAACAGCAGAAAACAGGGAACTGGCACTGTGGCATCTTCTTAATAGGTTAGTCCCATAAAATGCATAAAAATGATATAAAGTGTATATAAAACATGTAGCAATTGGTATAATATAAGCATGGAACATACGAAATTATATATACGTTTGAGACGTATCACACCCCGCTGTCACCTCATGCCTACATTTTAAATCTCTGAGTTACACCTTCACTTTTTCTGGGAAAACTGGGAAACCCTCTTGTTACTACTACTGTTTTATTTTGCTTACTTGAATCCTATCACTGCCATCACTATTATTGCTGCAAGTTTATTGATATACATGTGTGGTTGAGAGTGACTGTAATGCCCCAATCCATAAATTATACAGTGATGCTATGTGTCGGTGGTCATGCTACATAATCGAAGGTTACTGGGGTTACCACTCCCAGGCCGAGTAAACATCGGCAGGCGTGCTCGGCATGGATCATCGGCCACACAACCCTTCGATCATGCCATATCCAAAGCATAGCCCTCAAAGTATAATAAAGAGACTAAGACACCGGAACACCTGGCACAATAACAGACCCTACGACTCAAGATAATATATAGTTCAACTCTTAGTGGAGAAAGATAGCAATTATTACAATCCAAGGTCACAGACCCGTCAGTACATCAAGCGGAAGCAAATTAAGTTGTTCTAAACAACAAGATCCAAATATGGCCTAAGAGGCCTACAGATAAACAATCCCGTGCCAGCTGGTTCCTAGTTGCCCCAGGCTGCCACCCGGGAACCCCAGACTACTCGTCGATGTCAACATAGAACCCACCTTCGGGGTAGGTAAAGTCCTCCTCTGAAACAAAAATAAACAAGGGTGAGTTCGACGAACTCAACAAGATTTTGAGCTATTGCTCTATGATTGGCTCTCAAGGTTTTATGGCTGTTTTGCGTAAAGCTGATTTTATTCTTAAAATCTGACTCCAAGGCATCGACTATCAGAATATTTTAAAAGAGAGGTAAGAAGTAACTCTTTTCTTTTGATTCACTTACTCATCATCCACCACTGTACCTGTTCATCAAAGGCACCTCCCCGAATCACCCTCGAGGAAGTCAACCCTTCAATCGTGAGTGGTACCTTTAGTACCCAGTTTTTAATCATTCCGTTAAAGTTATTCTATGATCCCTGAATTCGTCACCAAGTCGTCCTTAACCGTGGACACGGCTTTTCGAAAAGATTTATCCCTGCAGGGGGTGTACAATGTGAAAGTCGCCAGGTTCCCGAGGGATCTCCCAGCTCCTTATCCATGCGTACCGTCCGGCCCATTGCCTGTACAACTAGCTCTCTTCCGGGGAAAGCCGGCTGGGCGGGAGCGGCTACGACCTTTACCTCGCCTAGGACTAACCAAGGATCATCAGTGACCGTAGGACAAGTTCAGTGCCTCCAACACCCTGCCCCGCGGCCACTCATTTTCCTACCACCATCATCCTCATCTCAGTCTTGGCCACCATCTCGACACACGCGCAAATGGAAAACCAAACTAGAGGACCCTCGGCTAGTCCGCCACAAGTTAGTCGGTCGACGAGGTTCCATATGCCCACGCATGGTAGCACGCTCAACTTGGCTCGAAGGCGAGAACGCGCACTTAGGCGGCGAGAACGAGACAACCCACCACATCCATGTGGCCTCTCATCCCCACCTTTTAGCATTATTATTAATTATTACCACCATTTCTCCACCATCATCCGCGGAATTTCCACATCTGATCCCAACATGAATATCCATCGGACCACTAAGCAGTTAACTAAGCCTGGCTAAGCAACAACCTAGCAAAGTAATTAATTCAGGCCATCAACACAATCCTAAGGATAATAGGAGGGGAAACAGGTAATGGCTTCGGTAACTGAATGCAACGATAGGATACTATAATCCAATCAAATTGACATTTGGAACCGCATGCAATATTATAGTGGAGAAAATAATTTGCATAAAATAGGATAAGATATGCAAGAGGGTGGGGATCACGCTTGCCTTGCTCAGCAGGCGGTTAATACTGATCGTCGGGGTAATGTGGCGAAACCCCGTCTCCGTGATCTATCGATGTATAAAAACACCGGAAAGCACACAATCAATATAAGCAATTCATATGCAATGCGCAAGCACATGATGGTATGACATTTTAATGCAATGAATTACTACAATAATTATATGACATTTAGATGGGATGCTAGGAATCATTATTCGACGAGATAGGAATTATATTTTCCTATTTGTTTTTATGTGCACCTACAATTTTAACTTAGGTAACATGCTTGAAATGAGTGTTAAAGTGTAGCACATGGGCTGGTGAGCATTTTTAATTAGAGGGCACCATTTTTAACAATTGGAGAATTTGATTATGAATTTAAATTACTCTTTTTATTTATACCCTTTTCTTCATTTTAGCAAAACAGAAAATTACAGTAGCAGTAATGGAAGTGTGAATCAGTCCATTAGATAGCATTTATTTTTCTGAGCATTTTGGTATATTATTTGCTAAATTTGGATAAATATTGCGAAAGATATGAATTTTTGAAGTTTTAAGCATTTTCTGGCTTTATTTTAATTTCGCAGGAAAATAGCCGGGTCGTTTTTCACTGAAGCTGGGCTAGCCCGAGCCACTGACGGGTGGGGCCAGCGCCACGCTGGCAGCCACGCGAGCGCGGGGGCGGTCAACGCACGCCGGAGCGCGCGGCCGTGGCGTCCGCCGGCGGCGTCGTGCACGGGCACGGCGTTTCACGGCGCTAGGGGGCTCGCGAAGGGGCGCGTTCGACGCGCCAGAACGTGGGGAGCCTCGTGGCGGGGCTACGGACCAAATGGTCGCCGGGAGGTGCCCCGGCGACGAGCGGCGGCGGCGGAGTGCTACGGCTCCGACGGAGGCGACGTCTACGCGGCGAGCCAGAGCGAGATGGAGAGGGAGGAGGTGTCTAGGAGGTGCGCCCGCTCACCCTCGACGCGTGGGGACTCGCGGCGGTGACGGAGGAGGTCGGAGGAGGTCGCGCGCGTGCCCGGAGTCCGGCGGCCGGAGCGGAAGGAGACGAGGAAGCTGCGGTCGATGGGCGGCGTCCCTCTTCGATTCCTTCGGCGCAGAGGAAGAAGGAGACGTCGCGGAGCTCGTGGTGCTCTCCGATCTGCTCTGCGAGGTCTCTAGCGACGGCGATTCGCGGCGGCGACCTCGGCTAGGTCACGGCCATGGCGGCTCGGGAAAACGGGAGAGGGCAGGGGAAAAATATCGGGGAGAGAGAGAGAGAGCGGCCTCGGGGTCCTTATCCTCCTCGCAGGGGCAGCAGTGGGCAGGGGGAGGCGGTCACGGCGAGCTGGCGCGGCTCGAGCGCGCCCTGTTCGTCGCCCTCGGTCGCTACAGGAAGAAGAAGAACTTTTTGCAGAAAGCCCCCCGCCCGATTTATTTTCCATCACAGATTGGTCCTTTTCTATTTATTTCTAAAACCAGTGCACTGTTTTGATTTAATTGGGGCAGTTAAACACTTTAGAAAAATCTGAGAAAATTCAGGGAGCTTCCCCATATCATGTAGAGGCACCACAAAAATTGGCTCCTCAAAATTAAATGGTTTGGTGCACTTTTGTTCATAGGTGTTAAAAAGGGCATTTTGTTGAAATTTCACTAAGTTGCCACTTTAATAATTTGGAGACAGTGCAAATATAATATTTTGAAGCTCTTGGAACTTCCTTGACAATTATGCCATGTTCAAAATAGTTTGTTCTTAGCAAGTGCAAATATCTCCTGTTGAACTCCTGGAACTTCCTTGACAAATATGCCAAATTCAAAGTGTTTGATTGCAATTGACATAATATTAGCAAGTTGATATGAATGCCATGATGCAATTACACAAAAGTGGAAAAATTACAGTGGTTTTCAGGTTCTCAAATTTGGGCTGTTACAATTCTACCCCCCTTACAGGAATCTCGTCCCGAGATTCTTAGAGTAGGAAAGAGGGAAAAAGGGTTACCACGGTACTTCAACGGTCTTCTCGGTGCAGATTGCTTAAGCGCATCCTGAAGAACTTCCTCGGCCTCACTTCGAGTTCATCATCCACGTACACCATAGGAAAGAAAGAAAACCTCACCGGAAGGATGGATCTTGCGAGGATACAACGACCGAGTACCTCCTATTAGAACTTAGGATGAGTCTTCAGGCATCCCTTGATTTGATAGTTAGGAGACACATGCGGGTGACGGGAGATTGATGAGTTTCCAGTGGGTAGACAACTGTTTCTCAAAGATTCAGAAATGAACTTTGCACAAGGCCTTAAGAATGTTAAAACAAGGTTCCGACAGATGAAGAGGCAACTTCTACCACACAGCTTGAGTAGAGCCTTCCTCATGGAGGAGCATTACAGAGCACAGGAGAAGGATCGGGAAGATGGACCAAGAGAACCTTCGGAATTCCACGAACGCTAGTGTTGGGAACGCTTCTTGATCTTCTAGACATCATTCCGACATGGTTAGGTGTAAGGATACTCCAGACTCAACAGGTAAGAATGGGAAGTCTTTGCAAAGGCTACCAGCGGATTACATTTGCTAGAACCCCAAGAGCTGGACTAGAATGTCAAACTCTCAAGGAGGAACGAGATTGCGGAACCCGCGGATTAGCAACTTGTCAGGAGACAGCTGCCCTAATTGAATATCTTGCGGCGAGACACGATTGAGTTCTTAATGGGGAACACCAACGAAGACAAGAGGAGTTCTCAGACTTCCTCTCTTTCTGGAACAGTTCAATCAGTGGCTTGGATGCATAGATGGAATTCTCTAGGGATGGAGGTAACAACATGCCATTCCGAGAATATTCTACACGTGCATGATCGAGTTGAAATGATTCCGAGGAAACCAGACAATTCACTCAGATCCACGGCGACATCTTTCAGCAATTGCACGTGAACCAGAGAAGTTACTTCTAACTTCCAGAACATTGCCTTGTGACGACACAAGGTTAGTTCTAACAAGTGTCCAATGCTCACGCCCAATATCCAATATAAATCTCCTCAAACATGGAGAGAATAAATAGGTAGTTGATGGGCTCAACCACAACTTATCCAGGTACTCCAAGTCGGTAGACTCATATTTCACCAGAACGAGGCATAAGTATTGGTCAGACTAACACATTCAGGTCGGTCGGTCTGAGTTTGATTTGACGATAGCCCCATTTCAAATCAAAGATTTGTAGGATAGCATACCCACAAGGGAGATACCACCTAGCTTCAACACGGGCAGACTAGACATCCCCTTGAAGCGGAACTATGTCAGGATAGAGCTCTTGTCTTTAAACTCTCCGATTTGTTTAAGCTCAACCGAATAATTCTGGACATCCAGCACGATTTTCCTGGAGAAAGGAGTTGTTTAGAGAACCAGCTTACTCATAAGCTCAACATAACGGTCAGGTGACGACCTGGCGATACTTCTGGGAAGACCTCCAGAATATCACGATCCACATATAGGATATCACGACATACCGGTGGATCTTGAGTTCAAGAGAGGATCATGCCCGAATCACAGCACAATCCGGGACCTTCGGTTCAAGACCTTGGGTTAAAAACCAACAGAGGAGCAAGGATTAGACTTGGTAGAAACATCTGAGCTGATATCTGATAGTAACGCAGCGGAAGCAACCGGGCACATAACGCTAAAGGTAGAACCCCAACCCCGTTTCTAATCATTTTGAAGTAATAGACGAGGAGTAAAGCCTTTAAGTCAAATCGAGGTAAGATTGCTCCGAGATTAGAGGGTAACCAGATAAGGAGTAAAAAGAATCCTAAGATGGTTTTCACAACTCATTTTTAGGTTAAAAATATTTTCACAAACACTAGACTCAACGTCGACCAGTAGAAGGGTTTCCTACAGGCGGTACTGCTCTGATACCAAGTTTGTAATGCCCCAATCCATAAATTATACAGTGATGCTATGTGTCGGTGGTCATGCTACATAATCGAAGGTTACTGGGGTTACCACTCCCAGGCCGAGTAAACATCGGCAGGCGTGCTCGGCATGGATCATCGGCCACACAACCCTTCGATCATGCCATATCCAAAGCATAGCCCTCAAAGTATAATAAAGAGACTAAGACACCGGAACACCTGGCACAATAACAGACCCTACGACTCAAGATAATATATAGTTCAACTCTTAGTGGAGAAAGATAGCAATTATTACAATCCAAGGTCACAGACCCGTCAGTACATCAAGCGGAAGCAAATTAAGTTGTTCTAAACAACAAGATCCAAATATGGCCTAAGAGGCCTACAGATAAACAATCCCGTGCCAGCTGGTTCCTAGTTGCCCCAGGCTGCCACCCGGGAACCCCAGACTACTCGTCGATGTCAACATAGAACCCACCTTCGGGGTAGGTAAAGTCCTCCTCTGAAACAAAAATAAACAAGGGTGAGTTCGACGAACTCAACAAGATTTTGAGCTATTGCTCTATGATTGGCTCTCAAGGTTTTATGGCTGTTTTGCGTAAAGCTGATTTTATTCTTAAAATCTGACTCCAAGGCATCGACTATCAGAATATTTTAAAAGAGAGGTAAGAAGTAACTCTTTTCTTTTGATTCACTTACTCATCATCCACCACTGTACCTGTTCATCAAAGGCACCTCCCCGAATCACCCTCGAGGAAGTCAACCCTTCAATCGTGAGTGGTACCTTTAGTACCCAGTTTTTAATCATTCCGTTAAAGTTATTCTATGATCCCTGAATTCGTCACCAAGTCGTCCTTAACCGTGGACACGGCTTTTCGAAAAGATTTATCCCTGCAGGGGGTGTACAATGTGAAAGTCGCCAGGTTCCCGAGGGATCTCCCAGCTCCTTATCCATGCGTACCGTCCGGCCCATTGCCTGTACAACTAGCTCTCTTCCGGGGAAAGCCGGCTGGGCGGGAGCGGCTACGACCTTTACCTCGCCTAGGACTAACCAAGGATCATCAGTGACCGTAGGACAAGTTCAGTGCCTCCAACACCCTGCCCCGCGGCCACTCATTTTCCTACCACCATCATCCTCATCTCAGTCTTGGCCACCATCTCGACACACGCGCAAATGGAAAACCAAACTAGAGGACCCTCGGCTAGTCCGCCACAAGTTAGTCGGTCGACGAGGTTCCATATGCCCACGCATGGTAGCACGCTCAACTTGGCTCGAAGGCGAGAACGCGCACTTAGGCGGCGAGAACGAGACAACCCACCACATCCATGTGGCCTCTCATCCCCACCTTTTAGCATTATTATTAATTATTACCACCATTTCTCCACCATCATCCGCGGAATTTCCACATCTGATCCCAACATGAATATCCATCGGACCACTAAGCAGTTAACTAAGCCTGGCTAAGCAACAACCTAGCAAAGTAATTAATTCAGGCCATCAACACAATCCTAAGGATAATAGGAGGGGAAACAGGTAATGGCTTCGGTAACTGAATGCAACGATAGGATACTATAATCCAATCAAATTGACATTTGGAACCGCATGCAATATTATAGTGGAGAAAATAATTTGCATAAAATAGGATAAGATATGCAAGAGGGTGGGGATCACGCTTGCCTTGCTCAGCAGGCGGTTAATACTGATCGTCGGGGTAATGTGGCGAAACCCCGTCTCCGTGATCTATCGATGTATAAAAACACCGGAAAGCACACAATCAATATAAGCAATTCATATGCAATGCGCAAGCACATGATGGTATGACATTTTAATGCAATGAATTACTACAATAATTATATGACATTTAGATGGGATGCTAGGAATCATTATTCGACGAGATAGGAATTATATTTTCCTATTTGTTTTTATGTGCACCTACAATTTTAACTTAGGTAACATGCTTGAAATGAGTGTTAAAGTGTAGCACATGGGCTGGTGAGCATTTTTAATTAGAGGGCACCATTTTTAACAATTGGAGAATTTGATTATGAATTTAAATTACTCTTTTTATTTATACCCTTTTCTTCATTTTAGCAAAACAGAAAATTACAGTAGCAGTAATGGAAGTGTGAATCAGTCCATTAGATAGCATTTATTTTTCTGAGCATTTTGGTATATTATTTGCTAAATTTGGATAAATATTGCGAAAGATATGAATTTTTGAAGTTTTAAGCATTTTCTGGCTTTATTTTAATTTCGCAGGAAAATAGCCGGGTCGTTTTTCACTGAAGCTGGGCTAGCCCGAGCCACTGACGGGTGGGGCCAGCGCCACGCTGGCAGCCACGCGAGCGCGGGGGCGGTCAACGCACGCCGGAGCGCGCGGCCGTGGCGTCCGCCGGCGGCGTCGTGCACGGGCACGGCGTTTCACGGCGCTAGGGGGCTCGCGAAGGGGCGCGTTCGACGCGCCAGAACGTGGGGAGCCTCGTGGCGGGGCTACGGACCAAATGGTCGCCGGGAGGTGCCCCGGCGACGAGCGGCGGCGGCGGAGTGCTACGGCTCCGACGGAGGCGACGTCTACGCGGCGAGCCAGAGCGAGATGGAGAGGGAGGAGGTGTCTAGGAGGTGCGCCCGCTCACCCTCGACGCGTGGGGACTCGCGGCGGTGACGGAGGAGGTCGGAGGAGGTCGCGCGCGTGCCCGGAGTCCGGCGGCCGGAGCGGAAGGAGACGAGGAAGCTGCGGTCGATGGGCGGCGTCCCTCTTCGATTCCTTCGGCGCAGAGGAAGAAGGAGACGTCGCGGAGCTCGTGGTGCTCTCCGATCTGCTCTGCGAGGTCTCTAGCGACGGCGATTCGCGGCGGCGACCTCGGCTAGGTCACGGCCATGGCGGCTCGGGAAAACGGGAGAGGGCAGGGGAAAAATATCGGGGAGAGAGAGAGAGAGCGGCCTCGGGGTCCTTATCCTCCTCGCAGGGGCAGCAGTGGGCAGGGGGAGGCGGTCACGGCGAGCTGGCGCGGCTCGAGCACGCCCTGTTCGTCGCCCTCGGTCGCTACAGGAAGAAGAAGAACTTTTTGCAGAAAGCCCCCCGCCCGATTTATTTTCCATCACAGATTGGTCCTTTTCTATTTATTTCTAAAACCAGTGCACTGTTTTGATTTAATTGGGGCAGTTAAACACTTTAGAAAAATCTGAGAAAATTCAGGGAGCTTCCCCATATCATGTAGAGGCACCACAAAAATTGGCTCCTCAAAATTAAATGGTTTGGTGCACTTTTGTTCATAGGTGTTAAAAAGGGCATTTTGTTGAAATTTCACTAAGTTGCCACTTTAATAATTTGGAGACAGTGCAAATATAATATTTTGAAGCTCTTGGAACTTCCTTGACAATTATGCCATGTTCAAAATAGTTTGTTCTTAGCAAGTGCAAATATCTCCTGTTGAACTCCTGGAACTTCCTTGACAAATATGCCAAATTCAAAGTGTTTGATTGCAATTGACATAATATTAGCAAGTTGATATGAATGCCATGATGCAATTACACAAAAGTGGAAAAATTACAGTGGTTTTCAGGTTCTCAAATTTGGGCTGTTACAGTGACGTCTCGATTGCTGAAGTCTTATTGGTATTCTTGTGTTCCCCTTGAGTCGAACTATAAATTTGGGTAATACTTCCCAACGAAGATTTCAGCGATCCCCTACACTTGTGGATATCAAGACATTTTCTGGCGCCGTTGCGGGGGAACCTAGCTTTATTGGTGAGACCACTTGTTATCATTTATTTGCTTCATCTGCTTGTTCCCAACTATGGGAAACGAAAGAACTCCGAAGGTGGTAAGGCCTTCAACTACTCATAGAGGTACGGATTTGCTAAGTAGGCCAAACTTTTCACTTGATGTTACTTCTAATGTTCCTGTTAAAAAGAAAGGTAAAACTGTATCGAGTTCACCATTGTCTAAAATGTCTACTAGTGTTGAAAATAATGAGATATGTAGTAGCATGGACAAACAAGTGACACCTGAAACATCTGAGATAATTGAAGCACCTGAATTACCTGAATTGCCTGAATCTTCTATTAATTCTAATGTTGAATCTGAGATAGAAGATAATGAACACTGTGAGGATGATTATACTTCTTCTGAGGAAGAAGATGCATTTTGTATGGCTTTTATGGATCCTGATTTTGATAAACTAGATAAACTTGATAGCTATAAGGATCCTCCTCTTGATGAATATTTCTCTGTTGCTAAAGAAATGAATGCTCCTGCTATCACTATAAAAGATGAAGATTATGATTTTAGTGTTGATCCTGAAATTATTAAAAAGGCTGAGAAGGTTAAGTTTTATGGGAGATATGATGAGTTTCCTCATGAGCATATTACTCATTTGCATGAATTATCTGTGTTATTTGGTAAAGATGAAATTCACCAACGCTACTATTTCTTAAAGTTGTTTCCTTTCACTTTGGGAGGAAATGCTAAAAGTTGGTATAATTGCTTAGCACCTGGATCTATTACTAGTAAAGAAGCATGCTTGAAATTGTTTTATAATAAATATTTCCCTGATGAAAAGATTCATGGTTTAACTATTGAAATTAGGAATTTTTCACAGAAGGAGAAGGAGGATATACCCCAAGCTTGGGGGATGTTTCATAAGATGGTTAGGAAATGTCGTACCCATGGCTTTAAGAAGAATGAAGTACTTGATATATCTTATAATAGACTAACTGAAAGTACTAGAGGCTATCTTGATAGTATTGCAGGTAATGTTTTCAGGGAAAGGACCGTTGATGAAGCAACATATCTGTTGGAAATGATTTCTAGAAACTATCGAGATTGGAATATTGAAGAGTTTGATGAAAAAGAAATATTTCCTGAGAAGAAAAGAGGCATTCTTGAACTAAGTGAAGAACCAATGAAAGAAGCTTTCAAGGATATCAAAGAGAAAGGGATTAAAACCTCTCATCTCAAGGAATTAGCTAAAATGGGTATTAAACTTCCTATTGATCAACCATGCTTTCCAATACAAGTCATGTAGCGGACATGCACTTAAAATTGGCAAGTCCCTGTGTATAGTGCAAATCACTGGATCGATTCGTTTGCACACACAGTTTACGATGTAATATCACAACAAAGTATCAATTTATTACATCGATGATCCAGACTTAGAAAATATTTGTTACAACTTGCATAGTATGAAGCTATCTTTGAAAGAGTAAGCAGCGGAAAACATAGCAGTGAGTCTCCATCATCTTTATGTTGCCACAGGCGAAACATGTTGGTTGCAGACTCGAAACCCTTAAACGTATTCTCACTCGTCATCGGAACAACCTGCAACATGTAAAAATATTGCAGCAACGTGGGTCAGAACCATATAAAATGGAACTGGCAAGTGACACTCTGTGGACACTTAGTGGAATAACTCTAATAACCTATATGCATATTTGGCTGGTGGAGTTCAAAGGCTATTTTGCATAAAGCCAGTTTTATCCTATCACTTTGTAAACAATTTCAACATCTTAATTGGCAACACTGGTAAGCCCCAGTGAACCAAAAGATGGCCCATCCCTGAGTGTACCCTCAGGTAAAAACCCCCACATACTATGGTCCTAAGTATAGTGAAAACTATCTTAGGTGAAAACACCCATAGACATGGTCCTGAGTAGCTCACCCATCTAAGTGTACCCTCAGGTAAAAACACCCACGTTCCATGGTCCTAAGTATAGTGGAAACTATCTTAGGTGAAAACCCCCATGAACATGGTCCTGAGTAGTTCACTATTGTTCACCTATCAAAATTTTATTTGAGAAATTAAAATGTTGGGATTCCTCCGTTGGTGTCCTTGATCAGCTTCAATCTTCACTTGGAAATCTTCTCTTTGAGTTCTTCACTTTCTCCACATCCCTTTGTTCCTGGGTGGCCTTCCACAAGTGTACTCTCAGGTGAAAACCCCCACGTTCATGATCCTAAGTATAGTGGAAACTATATTAGGTAAAAACCCTCATGGACATGGTCCTGAGTAGCCACTCAACATAAACCAACCAACCATTCCAGCCAGGTGATTCATTAACTTAGTAGATGTGTACTCTTAGGTGAAAACCCCCACATACCGTGATCCCAAGTATAGTGGAAACTACCTTAGATAAAAACCCTCATGGACATGGTCCTAAGTAGCCACTTAACATTTTGTTAAAACTTTTCATCATTTGCATAGCATCAATATTTCTAGAGAGAATTCCTTATTTGACACTGGCTTAAAATGTAGTTCCTTATTTGGCCCTGGCGAAAATTTTCTTCCCTATTTGGCCACAGCTTAAAAGTTCTTTCCTCATATGACACTATAGTGCAATTTGTCCACCAACAGTGTTAAAGAGTCATGAAAAGACCTTCATGCCCCCGGTACATAACGTGACCAAAAAATTGTATAGAGGATGGTAGCCGCAGAAGTATGACCACGCGCCGCGGGAATCTGCTCTAGTAGCAGTGAGGGATGCGACTGCTACATGCTGATTGTTTAACTTCAAGAAACAAAGTAATGGTCACGAAGATGCAAGTTGAGCGGCGCATTGGTTGTGGCCGGTGATTAGGAACTTCGTGCGCGGGTTGGATGTCAGGAACTTCTTGAGCGAGTCGCAGACGGCATGGGCGTACTGGGCAGCGACGTCGTACACGTGGGCCGAGTCGGCCGGTGAACTTCCGATCCGGCGAACTTGAGCCCCCTAACGGCGGCCGGAACCGGGCCTACGCCACGCTCGGCGAGAGAGGTGAGGGAGGAGGCCGAGGGCTCGCCTGCCGGCAAGACGTGGATGAGGAGGGTGCGGCAAGGCGCATCTGGGAGCGCGAGCTCGCCGCCGTGAGGTGACAAAGGATTCGGGGCTCCGGGGGCTGTCTGCGCACAGGATAGGGATGAGGTATTTTTGTCCGGCCAATTTCTTTTTGAAGAAACAGTCTAACGGAGCTCACGGCAGTGTCATAAAAGGAAACAAATTAAAACTCGAAGTCAGATAGGGAAGAATATTTTCTTCAGGGTCAAATAAGGAACCACATTTTAAACCAGTGTCAAATAAGGAATTCTCTCATATTTCTACTAAGTTATTTCATAGGTACCTAGACACATAGGAATAGGGAAATTCTAAACATGTGTTGCATAGCGATACCACTAAGTCCTACACATGCTTATGGAAAATAAACTACTATTGCATATAGAAAATACATAGGAGATTTATAAATGTGCCACTTGCCTTGGCAGCAACAAGAGCAGGAGTAGCAGTTGCAAAAGTCTTCGTTTCTCTCCGAAAATTCTAACACATGAAACATGCCACAATTCAACACACAACAAAACAATAAAATATGATATGCATGAGATGCTATTTTAAAAACACAAGGTTTACACAAAAAGGTTTGGTTAAAGAATAAGTTGTACTTAACATATTTGTCAAGAAAGTTCCAAGAGTTATATAATAGGCCATTAATTGTAATTAAAACATTAAAAGGTTTTAAACACAATTTAAACTAAAGATTCATAAAGTGGCATTTAAAGGTTTTAACACAACTTAATTGCATTAATAAATATGTCATTTAGTCTCGCTGGTCAAAATTCATTATTTAGAAATTTTCTCAAAAGAAACATATTAAAAATCAGTTGTGGGATTTAAACTATAACAAAATTACTCAAATTAAACCTATGATTTTTAAATCATCAAAATAATGCTAGAAAATATTTTCTAACAGAAGCATCATATTACACATATTCTAAGGTTCCTAAAACTATTTTATTGGCAAAGATTGGATTTATAGAATTAATGATATGCCAAAAATACTCAAATCGCACATTTGAAATTTGAATGTTTTATACTAAGTCAAATTGGAAATATAACAGTGCTGAGAGATTCTACAAGTAAAGGGCTTTCCAAAAATATAAAATTTGTTAAATTTGGATTTGTGGTTAAAAATGTATGATGGTTGGAAGTACAGGGCTTTTCTACAAAACTACCAATTAATATTTATTTCGGATTAAAAATCCAGAAAAGGGGCTGGCTCAGACTTCGGCCTGCGGCTCGGCTCGGCTTAGTCGCGGCTCGGCCGGAGAAAACTCCGGTGACCTAACCGTGGCGGCGCCATCGCCGGAGTTCACGTTCCTTACGATTTAAAGCCTTAGGGGACGAACGAGTCATACCAGAACAAAGAGGAGGTTGAGGCGGAGATGGTGGCGAAGTGGTAGCGGTCGGGGTGCCCTTCTCCTCCGTGGATTTCTTGCCGGAGTCGAGGAAGGCGGCGGCTTGCTTCGGTCGACGAGGAACAGCTCGATCTGGGCACGATAAAAATACGGGACCATGTCAGGAGGGTGCGCAAGGAAGAAATAAGAAGAAAGGAGGACAGGGGGAGGATTGGGGTCGCCGGAGTCGACCGGAGTTGAAGCAAAAGGCCGACGGCCGTGGCGGCGCTTCGTGTATGCTTACGAGCAGCCCGGAGGCTCCCTTGCAGTGGTGTTTGGGGCAAAAGTGAGAGGGAGGCGAGGGCTATTTGAAGGAGCAGGCGGGGGAGGGAATCACGGCTTTAAACGCCAGGATTTATGAGAGGAAACCGCTGGCCGTTTCTGCCATGTCGAGGGCGTGAAAGACGGGCGGGGAAGACGACCACGTCATGCTGACATGCGGGGCCCACCTGGCAGCGGGAGGGAGGAGAGAGTTGGGCTGCGCGCGCAGGGCTGTTATCTGTCGCTCATGCGCGGGGGTTTAGTTGCTGGGCTCGGCCCAGTTTGGCTCGGGGATGAGGCCTACTCTTTTTTTTTTGGCAAAACAGTTTTCTGTTTAAAAAAAATTTAAGTCCAAATGATTTTTAAACTTGATCAAAACTATTCAGAAAAATTCATAGAAATATGTTTTGGAAAGTTTATTAAATTTAGAACCTTTTGGCAGTATTTTTGCCCATAAAAATAATTTAATAAAAATAGAATGTTACAAGGAGTACAAAAACAACATTATGGAAAGAAAACCTATTGAAACTTATAAATGTATTTAAATTTAGTCCTTATGTGATTTAAATGTCATGTCTATATGATGATGATGTATGAATGCAATGCTTGGTTTTGGATATCAAAACAAATTATATATATATAGTTTTCAAAAAGTTTTTGATTTTTCTGAATTTTCAAAATTGGAAAAATCCTAGGATGTTACAAGTCAATGT
This sequence comes from Poa annua, assembly GCA_026929855.1. Classification (NCBI taxonomy): domain Eukaryota; kingdom Viridiplantae; phylum Streptophyta; class Magnoliopsida; order Poales; family Poaceae; genus Poa; species Poa annua. The sequence continues at coordinate 65,036,353 of CM049434.1, forward strand.
TATTAACTCCGTGGAAGGTAATGAGAAGGTATCACCACCCATTGATGTGTCATATATTAATGATTTTGCTTATCGTCATGATCCTGAAGAGCATGCTAGAATGAGTATTATGGAGAACTCTCATAGGATTAAATTTCTTCGTGAAAATTTAAATGCTAGTGTAGGAGAGGTTAAAAGAATTGTTAAACACTGTGAGATGATGAATAATCAAGTTGAACAAATGGTTTCTCTTCAAAATAAATTATATGAAAATCTTATGGAGAAGAAACAGGTTTGTGGAGTTAATACTAGAGGAAGTGCAAGTACTCAGGATCCTGATTATCCTGAAAACCATCCCAAGAGAAAAGAGCAAGAGGCTCTTAAAAAGAAATCTTCTGTAGCAAAATCTCCCAATGAAAACAAGGATATTGATGACTCTCAAGAACAAGATAAGGATATTTCTATTTCTGATGCTGAAACTGAAGATGATAATATTGAAGAGGAGGAATCACCTCCACCTGATGAAGAACAACAAGAAGAGGAAAATAATGAAGAACCTGAAACTACTGAGAAAGAAGACACTCAACCATCTATTGATAAGAAGAAGAAGCATCCAAATCAACAAAAGAGTAAAGAGAGGGAATCCATGGGTACAAAGACGTATACCATATCCCCAAGAGGTAATGAAATCTTTGGATGATGCTAGGTTTGATAAGTTTCTTGAGTTGCTTAAAACTTTGTGTTTACAAATTCCTCTTGTTGATGCTATTAAAATTCCTCCATATTCAAAATACATGAAAGATATTGTTACTAATAAAAGGAAGATACCTAATGATGCAATTACTGCTATGCTTCCCAATTACTCTTTTGATGGAAAATTGCCTGAAAAACATGGAGATCCTGGTATTCCTACTATTCCTTGTCATATTAAAGAAACTTATGCGAAATATGCATTGTGTGATTTAGAAGCTGGTGTTAGTGTTATGCCTTTTTATTTATATAAGAAAATTAACCTAAACAAATTGGTTCCAACTGAAGTCTCATTGCAAATGGCTGATAAATCCACTGCTATTCCTATAGGCATATGTGAGGATGTTCCTATTTCTATTGCTAATGTACTAATCCCTACAGACTTTGTTATATTAGAAATGCCTGAGGATGATAATCTATCTATTATTCTTGGAAGACCATTTTTGAACACTGCAGGGGCTGTTATAAATTGCACTTGTCGGCCCTGTGGGATCTAGGGTGTGCAGAGCCCACTCTCCACAGCCCTCACACGCGACGGTATCGGCGAAACGACTAAGGACCAAGCAGAATGCTTGGAGAGACCCTCGAGAGGAAAGGTCTCTCGAGGGGACCAGAGGGAGCAGCGAAGGCCTGAAGAGGCTTCTCCTGAGGCTGCCCTTCTACAAGGCCCCTTCCCCTGGAGAGGGGTCAACGCAAATCCCTCCGCAAGGCCGCCCAGGCCCTGTGGAGATACTTCGCTACGAAGCAATCGTCGCAGAGCGCACATGGCCTCTGCCGCGGCCGCAGAGTGACGCGCGCGTCTGCGCGCGATGACGATGGCGCCGCAGTTGCCATTCTTGTGATTAAAGGGGGTCAACAAAGCTGTGTCCCCTGCGCCGGCTTACGAGGGTTTCCTCTTTGGTGATAAAGCGGCTGGCCGGCGCTACGCTCCAAGGACGACGTCACCGTGGGCACCCCCACGATCTCTGCAGCACCAGCTGGCCGTCCTGCGTGGACGGTGGCTTTCCTGCGTCACGGGCAGACTTTACGACCGTGGACCGGGTCCATGGACATCCCGGCAGCGGTGCACCCCGCCCCTCTGTTTCGTCGCCATGCGGGAAACTCCCACTGCGTAGAGCACAAGGATGAGGCCTGAGGCGCCTATAAAAGGAGAGGGAGCACCTCCGTAGCAAGGGATCGCGAATCGACCATTTAGCACCCCACCATAGCTTAGCCTAGCCGAGCGGACTCAAGGAGGAAGAAGACCTTAGCTTCCCTCCCTGAGCACCGCGTCGCCGGAAGGGAGCCCTCGGCAAGCTCATTGTACTGTAACCCCTGCAGCGCAATACAGACAGGCAGGAGTAGCGGTGTTACCTCCTCTTGAGGGCCGTGAAACTGGGTACGGGCCGCTGTCCATCTCTGTCGTGCTGTCCCTCTTCAGGCTCGACGAGCACCGTCGCCGCGCCGGTCGAGGGTTGGAGACCAACGTGTTCAGTCCCCTTCTCGAACTACTCTTCAGAGTGTGACTATCCCTGTCTCGTGGGAATCACTCTCCGACATTTGGCGCACCAGGTAGGGGGCTGAGGCGCGTCTTCAACCTCCAGCCGGTCTCCGCGCCATGACGGACACCCGCGCGACACGCGCCAACAGGCGCGCAGCTGACAGGGCTCATACCGAGCCTGGCACCGCCACCACCCGCGGCCGCCGAGGCCGCCCTCGCACGACGGAGCGCGCCAATACCAGCCCGCACGTGGAGGAACCTGAGAGCGAGGAGCACCGTGGCAGCGACCACTGCGGCGATAGGGATGCCTCCCCGGAGCACCACGACGATGCTGAGTCCTCGCATCCGTCTCGGCGCCAAGGCGCGTCTTCTCAGGGACGCCCGGAGCCCACGCCGCACACTGCGCTGCTCATGGCCCAGGAGCTCCTCCGCTACCGGCCTAGCGCGGAGGCCCACGACCAGTGGCTTGACCGCCTCCACCACCTCGTCGACGTCGCGACGACGGGCCCTGCTCCATCTCGCTCCCTCGTTCACCACTCTGCCCGCGCTGGAACTGCCGCGCCGGATTCGCCTCCGCCGCCGCCGGGACCACCTCCGGCCGCAGCACAGAGGGCTCCCTCTCATGCGTCCTCACCACGCGACTGCCAAATTGTGCAGCGCGCCGCGCCTGACGCGCGAGTGGGGATGGAACGCCGGAGAGACCTCTAGAACCGCCTTGTCGAGGAAATCGGCCAGGCGGGGCAGCAGAACCGCAGGGCTCTCCAGGGCGGGACCGCCACATACGCCACCGGCTGCATGGCCTTCACCCGCGCTCTGCGCCGCGTGGTATGGCCGCAGAAGTTCAGGCCTGCCCTCCCCAAGGGCTACGATGGCTCCAGCAACCCCATCGAGTTCCTGCAGCTCTACACCACCTCTATCCAGGCAGCAGGAGGAGACGACAAAGTCATGGCCAACTGGTTCTCCCACGCCCTCAGGGACTCCGCGCTGTCGTGGCTCCTCAACTTGCCTGAGGACTCCATCGACTCGTGGGAGGAGCTCTGCAGGCAGTTCGTCGCCAACTTCAAGGGCACCTACGAGCGCGCGCTCACCCACAACGACCTGCGCGCTGTGGTGCAGAGGAAGGATGAGACTCTCTGCAAGTACATCCAGCGCTTCAGCCAAGTGTGCAACAAGATCCCGAGCATCCCCGACACGCTAGTCATTGCCGCCTTCAGGGAGGGCGTCAAGAATCGCAGGATGCTCGAGAAGCTGGGCATTCACGACAAGCTCACCTCTGTGGTGAAGCTGTTCGACCTCGCTGACAAGTGCGCCAAGGCTGAAGAGGGGCTCCTCTTTGTCAAGATGAGCCAGCGAACGGACGACCTGGCCGAAGTGTCCAAGAGCCACAAGAAGCGGGAGGAAACCAAGCGCAAGACTACTGCTGTCCTGGCGGCTGAGCCAGCCGCCAAGGGCGCCCGCAGGAACTCCCCTGAGCCTGGCGACAAAGAGGCGGACAACCGTCCGTTCTGCGTCTACCACAACAGGCGCGGCCACGCCACAGAGAACTGCTTCGATCTCAAGAGGCTGAGCCGAGAGCGCGAGCGCGAAGAAGGCAGCGGGAGCCGCGGCAGAGGCGGACGCGGTGGCGGCCATCAGAAGCCGCCAAGCACTCAAGCCAATGCTGCCGAGAAGAACAACAACCTCCCTGACGAGGAAGATGGAGGCTATCAGGCCCCAAGGGGGGCTATGGCCTGCATCCTCGGCGGGGCTCAGGCGCCCAAGTCTAACAACCAATTCAAGCAGTTCGCCCGCGAGCTCAATGCCGCGCTCCCGAGCACCGAGACCTCCAGGCCCCTCAAGTGGTCCCAGTACACCATCGCCTTCGACGCCAAGGACCACCCCAAGTCGACCAAGACTGTTGGAACCCTCCCCCTGGTCTGCTCCCCCACCATCAACAACATCACCGTCTCTAAGACGCTCATTGATGGGGGAGCTGGCCTGAACGTCATCTCTGTCGAGACCTTCGAGACTCTTCAGGTGCCTTACGAGTGGCTCATGCCCTCCAGGCCATTCACAGGGGTCACTAGTGGTTCGATCGAACCTCTGGGGCAGGTCCGGCTGGCCGTCACCTTTGGCACGCAGAAGAACTACCGCACCGAGCTGATCGACTTCGACGTCGCACACATCGGCCTACCGTACAACGCCATCCTCGGCTACCCCGCCCTCGCGAAGTTCATGGCCGTCATGCATCACGCCTACAACATGGTCAAGATCCCCGGCAGCGCTGGCACCATCGCCATCCATGGTCATATCCTGGATGCCACGCGCGCTGTCGAGAGCGCCTACAAGGCAGCTGCCATGGCGTTTCCGGCTGACGAGGACATGGAGCCTCTCGAGAGGCCTCAGAAGAAGAAACAGATGTTCTCTCAAGAGCAAGCTTCCACGAAGAGGGTGTCGCTGGGCACCAGTGGCTCGGGGGCTGAGGGGACAGGGGCTAGCGTCACCATAGGCGCTGCCCTGCCTCCCAAATAGGAAAGCGCGCTCGTCGCCTTCCTTCGGGCAAACTCTGACATGTTCGCGTGGACTCCGTCAGATATGTGCGGTGTACCAAGGGAGGTGATCGAGCACCACTTAGCCGTGTGTATAGACGCACGCCCCGTCAAGCAAAAAGCACGCAATCAAGCCCCCGAGAAGCAAGCATTCATCGTCAAGGAAGTAGAGAAGCTAAAAGCGGCAAATGTCGTCCGCGAGGTCGCGCACCCCACTTGGCTCTCCAACGGCGTGGTTGTCCCTAAACCCGCCGGAGGAGGCCGACTCTGCATCGACTACACAGATGTCAATAAAGCCTGCCCCAAGGACCCATACCCCATGCCGAGGATAGACCAGATTGTGGACTCCACCGCCGGCTGCGACCTCCTCTGATTTTTGGACGCCTCTCTGGTTATCACCAGATCAAAAAGGCTAAAGAGGACGAGGAGAAAACATCATTCCTCACCCCTTGTGGTGTGTATTGCTACACTTGCATGCCTTTTGGCCTGAAGAACGCCGGTGCCACTTTCCAGAGGCTCATGAGGATAGCCTTGGGGGCACAGATTGGCAGAAATGCAGAGGCATATGTTGATGACATCGTGGTCAAGTCTCGCGAGGGAGACACCCTTTTGAAGGATCTCGAGGAAACCTTCGCCAGCCTGCGCAAGGTGAACATCAAGCTGAACCCCGCCAAGTGCGTCTTCGGGGTACCTTCAGGCAAACTCCTCGGATTCCTCGTGTCCCACCGCGGCATAGAAGCAAACCCTGACAAGATCAAGGCCATAGAAGGGATGTAGCCTCCTCGCCGGCTCCAGGACATGCAGCGCCTAGCAGGTTGTATGGCTAGCCTGGGCCGCTTCATCTCCAAGTTCGGCGAGAGAGCCCTGCCATTTTTCAAGATCATGAAGAGATCCGGCACATTCAAATCGACCCCTGAAGCGGACAAGGCTTTTGAGGACTTGAAGAGATATTTGGCCAGCCCACCAGTCATGGTGGCCCCCAGGACAGGCGAACATCTGAAGCTGTACCTATCAGCCACTCCTCAGACCGCAAGCGCCGTCCTGGTGGTCGAGAGGGAAGAGCCAGTCCTCCCCAAGAAGAGCGCTTCCACTCCAAGCCCAAAGCTGCCCGACAAAGATCTCGGCGATGGAGCAGTCCCCACAGACCCACTGCCAGGCCCACAGCCTCAAGTCGAGTCTGCTCCGAACACCCTTGCCGAGACCCCTCCACAGGCAAATCTCGACAAGGGCCCTAAAGAGCCTCCATAGAGAGCCGACGCTGCACCTCCCTCGACAGCCCTTGTCGAGCACCCCGTGTACTTTGTCAGTACCGTACTGCGGGATGCTCGGGAGCGGTACCCAATGCAGCAGAAGCTTCTCGTCGCTCTCCTCATCGCCTCCAGGAAGCTGAGACATTACTTCCAGGGCCACCCCATCACGGTGGTCACTTCCTTCCCCCTGGAGCAGACCCTGCGCAACCCCAACGCCACAGATCGTGTCGCGGGGTGGAACATCGAGCTGCAGCCATTCAATCTGCGCTTCGACACCACAAGAGTCATCAAGGGACGAGCGCTGGCGGACTTTGTCGCCGAATGGACTGACCCAAGCCCTGAAGAGCCTCGGGAAGAAGAGGCCGAGCCCTCCGGAGACACTATGCCCAGCCACTGGACCATGCACTTCGATGGAGCCTTCGCCTGCCGCCATGGCGGGGCAGGCGTCGTCTTGACATCGCCCAAAAGCGACAAACTCTATTACGCTGTCCAGCTGTGCTTCACGATTGACAAGATCTCCAACAACATCGCTGAATACGAGGGCCTCCTCGCCGGCTTAAGGGCCGCCATCGCTCTGGGCGTCAAGCACTTACTCGTCAAAGGCGACTCCCAGTTGCTTGTCAACTTCTCCAACAAAAGCTACACGCCTAAAGACGACCACATGGCCGCGTACCTTGAAGAGGTCCGCAAGCTCGAGAAGCACTTCAGGGGCATGGAGCTCATGCACATCCCGAGGAAAGAGAACCAAGAGGCCGACGACATCGCCAAGCGAGCATCGCGAAGGCAAGCCCAACATGCCGGCGTCTTTGAAGAGCGGCTCACCAAAGCATCCATTAAGCAGCCTCAAGAGACTACAGCCGCAAGCACGGACGAAGCACTCCCACCACCTCCTGAAGCTGGGGCACCCAGCTGTGGTCCCCACACAGGGGAGCGTCTGTTGCTGACGTCGGCTCACCAAGAAACAGGCTGGATTGACGAGCTCAAAGACTACTTGGTGAAGGGGACCCTCCCCGAGGAAGATGCGGAAGCGGAGCGAATCGCTCGACAGGCAAAATCCTACTGCATCCTCGAGGGAGACCTGTACCGCAAGCGCCCAAATGGCATCGCGCTCAAATGCGTCCCTTCCGAGGAAGGCCGAATGCTGATCAAGGATATCCATAGCGGAGAGTGCGGCCACCACTCGTGTGCGCGCACCCTCGCAGGCAAGGTCTTCAGGAGTGGGTTCTATTGGCCGCAAGTGCTTCAAGATGCAGTCGCCATCGTCCAATCATGCGACGCCTGCCAGTACCACGCCAAGCAAATCCATCAGCCGGCGCTGGGACTCCAGACCATCCCGCTCTCCTGGCCGTTTGCGGTCTGGGGGCTGGACATTTTGGGCCCCTTCCCGAGGTCGCAGGGGGGCTACCGCTTCCTCTTCGTGGCTGTCGACAAGTTCACCAAGTGGGCCGAGGTCAAACCAGTGCGCACCATACCAGCCGGGGCAGCGGTGAAATTCATCAGGAGCCTGGTCTGCCGCTTCGGAGTGCCTAATCGCATCATCACCGACAATGGCTCACAGTTCGCCAGCGGCATCTTCCGGGCTTACTGTGAAAAACTCGGCATCAAGCTCTGCTTCGCCTCGGTGGCTCATCCACGGAGCAATGGTCAGGCCGAGCGAGCAAATGCGGAAGTCCTTAAGGGCCTCAAGACCAAAAGCTTCAACATCCTCAAGGGTCACGGCAAGGGCTGGATCGACGAGCTCCCATCTGTGCTCTGGTCCATGCGCACAACCTCTTCAAGACCCACGGGTGAAACGCCGTTCGCCCTTGTCTACGGAGCCGAAGCAGTCCTCCCCGCAGAAATCAAGCACGGATCCCCATGGGTCCTCGCCTTCAACGAGGACACCCAAGAGGACCTCCACAACGACGACCTGCTGCTTCTCGAGGGACTGCGCCGCCGTGCCGCCCTCAGAGCGGCCAAGTACCAGCAAGACCTGCGACGCTACCACAGCCGCCATGTGCGCTCACGCACTCTTGAGGCGGGCGACCTCGTCCTCAGGCGAATCCTCTCCAGAGAAGGCCTCCACAAGCTCTCACCGATGTGGGAAGGCCCCTACAGGGTCTCCCACATCGCCAGGCCTGGCGCCGTACGCCTCGAGACTGAAGACGGCATCCCCGTCAAGAACCCGTGGAACATCGCGCATCTACGCAAGTTCTACCCGTGATCATTGTCACGCCCGTGATCATTATCACGTCAGACATTTTTTGTCTCTAGAGGAAAGCCCACGGCTTCACCCCCAAGCTTCTCAAAGCTCCTCCTGAGGGTCAGCCCTCCGAGCTCTCCTGCTAACAAGCCACCGCAGGCCGCAGTGAATCTCAGCCACTAATGGGTGGTCCCCATGCCTCGACATGGAAAGAACGTTAGCTTGGCAACCCCAAGTATAATGAACCATTTCGTTCCTAAGTGAACTATGCGCTACGGCGCCATTTTGTTCCCAAGTGAACTATGCGCTGAGGCGCCGCTGTGTAATATTTCGATGGCAAGTTTACTTTCGTCATTTACTTTTCCATGTGCGCTTATATTCTTCCCATGTGCACCTCGCGAGCGGGGGCTGAGTACGGTACCTGTGCCTCAAGAGCACCCCAGCAGCACTGCAAAATCCAAGAGATCCGAGCTCTGGCTAAAGGGCATGCTCCCGGATACACGCCACCTCTACAAAGGACCTTGGTACTCTCTCTCCTCGCGAGATACCCATGAGGAAACCTATAAGCGCGCACGAGTTGTCGCTACCATCATCTAGCGTCTGGGTTTGCCTCTCTAACCTCCACAGGGAACGAAAGCCTCTCCAGGCTCGTGGAGGAAAAACTCCGCCCCTGGAAGAAAACGCATCGCCAAGGAAAGCCTACGCAGAGCAAAATCCTCGCGAAGCTAAGTTCCCTGCTCACACCAAGAAAGTCTCTTCATCCCTCTCACGAGTACTTTTAGTCCCTCGAGCGTTTCTTTTCCCTCACTCTCCATGGACTGCTTGCACGTCAAAGGGGGGCCCTTGAGCATCGCGCCACGAGGACTCCTACCTCTCTAAGCCTTAAACTCCCCCCGGCCTTGCCGAGTCATTGCTCGAGCATACCACAGCGGCGGAGTCATAGCGCAAGGAGCAGGGCCCTAGCGACGCAGAGCGATAAGAGGCATGGAGTTGAAGCAAAAGGCTCTCGATGGGACGCACACAAATCTAGTAGCATATACTTAAAAATATAAAGTATGTTACAAACCATGGAGCAAAGTCTCTAAACCAAATATCTCGACAAGCGCTACAAGCGCATTACATTTCAGGAGGAAGTCAGGCAGAAGCCCCGTCGTTGTTCTCCCCGGACCTTTCTTCTTCTGGCTCGCCCTCCTCGTCGTCGCCCTCCTCGCCGTCATCATCCTCCACCGCGGCCCGCTTGAAGCGGGTGCAGAAGTCGTCGACTTGGTCGCGGACCAAGTTGGAGATCTTCCACCCCACCTCTCCCTCGAGGGGCTCGGTCACCGTGGAGTAGTCGAAGCCAGGCTGGAGGCGCTGGAGGTTGGCGAAGATGCGGTCGACCGCTACCGCCAGGAGTTGGCGGCGTTCCTCCTCGATGACGTCGCGGAGTTCCGCGGCAGGGCCCTCGAGCGCCGTGAAGAGCTGCTCGAAGTAGGCGAGGTACGCGGCGGCGTCGGAGTTGCCCTGAACGGGGACGGGCGGTGCCTTCGCTCCCAGCTTCGCGGCGAGCTCGTTGCCCCGAGCCACTAGGGACTGGAACATGCGCCCCCGCTGCTGCGAGAGCACCCGCGCCGCCTGAGCGCTCTCGGCAGCCTCCACCGCCTTCTCCACAGCAGGGCCCACCTGCTGGTTCATCTCCTCCATGTCCGCCATGAGGGAGGCGAGGTCCTGCGCCGCGTGCTCGCGAGCCTCTTCAGCAACGCGGCGGCGATCCGCTTCGCGCCTCACCCGGGCGTTCAGGGTGGCGTTCATCTCCTCCAGCTGGTAGATCCGGGCGCCGTCCTCACCGCGCTTCTTCTTGAAGCGACTCTCCTGCTTCTTGAACTTCTCGTCATAGTCCCGGGAGACGGCGGCGCGGTACGCTTTCTCCCGGGCTCGGAATTCCTTCTCGGCCTCCTCCTTCAGCTCGGCGAACTTCGAGTTGAAGTGCTCCACATGCCTCTTGTGGGTGGCCACTTCATGCTCGTGCTTGACGAGGGACTCGGCCAGGCTCTCCTCGCGGGCCTCGAGGGCGGCGCGCTGCCCTGACAGCTCCTGCTCCGCCAGCACCAGCTGCTCGTCGCGCCGGCGCAGGTCGCTCTTGCGCTCGCCCAGACTCTGCCCCCTGGCCTTCAAGCTCGCGCGGACCGCCTCCAGAGAGATCCGCACGGTTGCAGAGTCGGCAAGGATCTTGGCCTCGAGCTGGACGAGCTTGCGGTGCTTGTCCGCCAGCGAGTGCTCCACAGCCTCCCGCTCCGCTCTGGCCGCGTCCAGAGCCTCCTCCGCAGCCTGGCGCTCGGCCTGGACGGGCCACAGGGTCTCCTCGGCCTCGCGCACGGCGCCCTCGCGGACCTCCTTGGCGAAGCGCAGCGCCTCTTCGCGCTTCGCCTGCAGAGCCAGGTCGCTCTGCCGGCGAGCCTCCACAGCTGCATGGAAAGCGGCCCTGGCAACCGCGAGCTCATCCCGCTGATGGGCGAGCTCCCCGTCCTCGAGGTCGAGGTGAGCCTCCAGCCCGTTCAGGGACTCCCTCACCAAGCGGAAGGCGACGTCACGATGCCCCTTGCTCTAGTCCCAGCTGTCGGGGACAAGCGCCTGAGAAGTCCCGCGCGGCGCGGAGGGCCCTGCGCCTGCGTCAAACTTGGAAGAGGAGGCCTCCGCGCGGGCCTGGGGGCTCGGCGGCGAGTCCTCCGCCTCGGCGCCCGCATTCTGTGTGCCGGCGTCGTCCCGCTCAAGCGGCGCCTCCTCATGGGTTTCCGGGGCAGGAGAGGCCTGCCCCGTAGCCGCTGCCTCCTCCTCCGCCGCGGTGCTTGGCGGGGGCGGCGGAAGGTCTTCTCCCACCGTCTCGTCGGCCTTTGGCGGGCTCGGGTTCGGTGTAGTGCCGGCCGCGGCCTCCTGCTGCGCTGGCGGAGTCGCAGCACGCGGCGGAGTGGGCGCCCTCTCCGCCTGCTCCTCAGGGCGCTCCTCCTCCGGAGGCGGCGCGGTTGCCTCAGCCTGAGGCGCATCCTCGTGAGGGCATGCAGGGACCTCCTCCGCAGGCCTCGAGGCCTCTTCTGCTGCGGCCTCTGGCGCGGCCTCTGGCACGGTTCTCTTCACATCCGCCGCCTTGCGAAGCCTTCGGCGCTTCGCAGGCGCCGGGTCGCTAGCAGAGAACAAGAAGACTTATCAGAGGGGAGCAAACGGGCAAAGATCGAAGAAGAAAAACCAAATTAAAAACACTTACCCAGTCTTCTTGGCGCGGGTGTCAACCCACGCCATGCCAGACAAACGCCAAGAAGGCGTGGTCCGGGCTCCGGATCCCTCCGGAGCCGTCTCGGCTTTCCTCTTGAGGGGAGCGCTCGTGGGCTCCCCAGCAGGCCTGTCGTGGGCCGCCTTGGTCCGGGGCTCCTGTCGCCCCGCCTCGGCCTCCTCATCGTCGCTGGACGAGAGCTCGAAGACCTCCTCAGTAGGGGGCGCGGCTTTTGACGAGCTCGCTCCGCCTGCTGAGGGGATCGCCCCTGCCGCCGCGTCGCCTTGCTCCGCGTCTGATGCGTAGGGCGACTCCACGACGTCTGGCCCCTTCGCCATAGGCATGGGCCCCTCGTCCTCCTCCTCCCCCACCAGGCCAAGCGGGGTAAACGTGGGCATCTGATCCAGCACCGCCAGGCGTGCGGCCAGGTTGAGCTGGCGGAGAGGCCTCAGCTCCGCAGCAACCGCCACGGGCACGACTGGGTTGATGAAGAGGCCACCCATGATGGTGTCGACGACGGTGGGGCGATGGTCGCAGGGGTGGAGTCGCATCGGGTCGGAGGGGCCCGAGTACATCCACATCGGCTTCTTATGCGCCTGTAGAGGCGCGATGCGGCGGCGCACGAAGTCCTCTGCGATCATCTGGCCGGTCAGGCCGTTCTCCCGAAGCATCCTCATGCGCCCCACAAGGTCTCCTATCTGCGGGCCCTGGAAGATCTGCTTGCCCCAGTGGGTATTCTTCACGGGCGGCGCCTCCGGGGTGTCGAGGAAGGAGCTCTGCGACTTGGCGCCGATGAGGAACCACTTCTGCCTGAAGTCGTCCACCTTCTTCACCACCGCTGTGATGGGCTTCTCGCCGCTCCACGACATGGGGATGCAGACGTCCCCCATGTCGTCCACGATGCGGAAGGATACGCATCCCGTCCGCTCGAGCTTCGCGGAGTTCCGGAGCGCGTAGAAACTCCTGAAGAGGGCCACCGAAGGCTGCACTCCCAGGTAGGCTTCGCACAAGTAGGCGAAGATGGAGAGAATCAGGATGGAGTTGGGATGATGGTGGAGAAGATGGATCTGGTAGAACTCCAGAACTGCCTCCAGGAAGGGTGAGTACGGAGGAACCAGCCCGGCGTAAACGGTGTGGAGGAAAATGGGAAAGAACCCCGCCGGGAGACGGCCGAGCTTGGCGGCCTGGATGGCGCTGGCGCCGTGTTCGTTGGTCTTCCCGGCGACCAGGTGCCGGATCTTGTCCAGCGCCGTTGCATTGACGCGCTCCCCGATCAGGGCGGGGCCGAGCGCCTCTTCACCCTGCGCATCTGAGGGGAGCGTCCCCGTCGCCGCCTTGCCCTTCGGTCCACCCATCGTCGGGAAAGGAGAAGGAAGCGAAGGACGAGGAAGAAGAAGGAGTTCGCCGGTGAGGAAAGGCTAGGAGGACGAGAGCGAGAAGATTGGATGCGCGGAATGGGAGTAGTAACTGCTGTTCGGACCGGCGCGCAGCTTTATGCCCCATCTGGGCGGTTACCAAGGTGTGGTCGTGGTGGGACCCCCCCACGACGCACGTTCTGCCGGAGAAACCGAGTCGCTGCAAACTCACCACCGAATGACGCGTGTCACGGGCCGGCCGGACATTTTGGACCCACGACGCTTCGTCTGGACCCGATGGGCCTCGCCGTGCCCGTCATGGGCCCGGGGGCTACTGTCGGCCCAGTGGGATCTAGGGTGTGCAGAGCCCACTCTCCAACGCCCTCACACGCGACGGTATCGGCGAAACGACTAAGTGCCAAGCAGAGCGCTTGGAGAGACCCTCGAGAGGAAAAGTCTCTCGAGGGGACCAGAGGGAGCAGCAAAGGCCTGAAGAGGCTTCTCCTGAGGCTGCCCCTCTACAAGGCCCCTTCCCCTGGAGAGGGGTCAACGCAAATCCCACCGCAAGGCCGCCCAGGCCCTGTGGAGATACTTCGCTACGAAGCAATCGTCGCAGAGCGCACATGGCCTCTGCCGCGGCCGCAGAGTGACGCGCGCGTCTGCGCGCGATGACGACGGCGCCGCAGTTGCCATTCTCGTGATTAAAGGGGGTCAACAAAGCTGTGTCCCCTGCGCCGGCTTACGAGGGTTTCCTCTTTGGTGATAAAGCGGCTGGCCGGCGCTACGCTCCAAGGACGACGTCACCATGGGCACCCCCACGATCTCTGCAGCACCAGCTGGCCGTCCTGCGTGGACGGTGGCTTTCCTGCGTCACGGGCAGACTTTACGACCATGGACCGGGTCCATGGACATCCCGGCAGCGGTGCACCCCGCCCCTCTGTTTCGTCGCCATGCGGGAAACTCCCACTGCGTAGAGCACAAGGATGAGGCCTGAGGCGCCTATAAAAGGAGAGGGAGCACCTCCGTAGCAAGGGATCGCGAATCGACCATTTAGCACCCCACCATAGCTTAGCCTAGCCGAGCGGACTCAAGGAGGAAGAAGACCTTAGCTTCCCTCCCTGAGCACCGCGTCGCCAGAAGGGAGCCCTCGGCAAGCTCATTGTACTGTAACCTCTGCAGCGCAATACAGACAGGCAGGAGTAACGGTGTTACCTCCTCTTGAGGGCCGTGAACCTGGGTATGGGCCGCTGTCCATCTCTGTCGTGCTGTCCCTCTTCAGGCTCGACGAGCACCGTCGCCGCGCCGGTCGAGGGTTGGAGACCAATGTGTTCAGTCCCCTTCTCGAACTACTCTTCAGAGTGTGACTATCCCTGTCTCGTGGGAATCACTCTCCGACAGCACTGAGAGCAAAGTAACATTTAATGTCAAGGGAAATGAACATACCATTTATTTTCCTAAGAAGAATTCTGTTGCTATGCCAAACAAAAGTGTGAATTCTATTAAGAGAAATACTATTATGATTGGAAGTTTTGAGTTTGCATTACCACCTCCACCACAAAAGTATGCTACCTTGATGATTGGAACCATTCCAATCAAATATGAGGTATCTTGAGTTTTATTTTTCATATATATATAATGAATCATACTTTATATCTTTTACATATTATTAATGAGACTTGATCAACCTCATTACTAATGTGGAAATGATGCAAACTTGATTCCCATTAAAATATGCATTGCATTTTAATTTTATATGTCTTAGATCATTAGAATATTTGCATAAACATTATTATTTCAGAAGTCCAGAAATTCCAGAATATGAACTTTGAAAAATTCTCTTCAGAAAATTTTCTTGAAAATTCCAGAAAAATTTGGGTGTCATTTATTTTACCAGAGGGGCGAACAGCCAAAAGAGGGGGACCAAAAGGCCACCAGGGGCCAAAAGGGGGTGCCCCACACGGCCAGATTCCTTGACCGCGAAGGACCCACCATTTTGAGCCACAAGTGGAGGTAGGTGAGCAGCCAGGGCCCATCTCCTTCCCCTCGACAGAAAACCACCTTCAGGTATTTTTCGCAAATTTTCCCGAGCTCCTTCTTCCTGCCATCTTCGATCTCCTAAGTTTCAGCAGATTTTTCAAATCTGTTTGGTGGAATTGCTCCTTGGTATGTGACTCCTTCAACCATCTAATTACTTTTTGTTCTTATGCTTTATATATGAAGTATTTTGATGCACTAGGTGTCACCTAAAATGCTTGAGAAATCCATGAGTTTGAATTTTCTAGTTAATATTGATGCATGATATTGATGTGGAGACTCGTTATGGATGGTTCAATGGTGTTTTAGAGTGTTACATCTTAATTTTTGTTGGATTTTATTTTTGGACAGCAAGCTTTCACCATGAACATGGGTAGTTGGGATGAGATAGATGCTGATTCAAATCAGGAACTTGTTTCTTTTTGGCGTAGCATTTCTGTTAATGTTCCTGACAGAGTCAATAGGGGAAAATTTACCCACATACAACATACAACACTAAGATACTTTTCTTTGTTCCTTGCTAGAGGATTTCTGGCTAGGGATAACACTTCTGGTTGCACAGGACCCATGATTTATTTGCTTAAATGTGCTAAGGAGGGAACACCGTGTATGTATAACTTGGGAGTGATTCTTGCTAGAACTTTGCATTTAGATGTGAGAAGAAACATGACTGATACTACCCCTATTTATGCTGGTTCCATTGCTACTTTAGTATAGGAGCACATTAAGGAAGAGAGGGGTTTTGATAACAACATGGGTGAACTTGTGGAAGAGTCTAATTTACTTGATTTTACTTTAACCTGTAGCATGGAAATGAGTGAATGGCATAAGGATGGTTGCAACTATATCTATAAGAGTCACAATGGACAAAATGTGTCCATTAGGCTCCCTCGTGCTGACCTTTTTGACAGGAACACCGGCAAGTGGACCATAGAGGAAGTGCCACCACAAGAGGAGCCCCAAAACCCGGAGATGCATAACTATCCATGGGGTTTCCAAGGACCGGATCAAGGAGGGTACCAAGGTGGTGACCCCTCTTACTATGGAGGAGTGTCATCAAGTGGTGCACCGCCTTACTACGGCGGAAGTGGAAGTGGTGGATACTACCACCCGGGATACTAGCTTGAACGCATGCTTGGGGGGAGTACTTCTCTCCCTTTCCATTCATTGTTTTATATCACTTTTATCTTGTTATGTTTTAGTTTATTATTATGAAAATCATGAAAACACAAAAAGATTTTATTTTTTCTCTTTCTAACTTACTTCTGGTCATTTACCTTATGCATCTAAAAATCAAAAAGAACAAAAACATTTTCGTTTTCTTGAGTTCAATGCAAAAACAGATGTGCTGAAATTTCTGAAATCTGCTCACTGTTTCATTTTTCATTTTTTTTTGTAACTCCAGGAGCTCTTCGGGAGCTCTTCTTCAAGGTCTGCGGCCACCCCTCGACTTCCCCGAGCCTCCGCACCCTCTTCAACCCTCTCCTTCTACCGATTTGTCCTCTAGGTGAGCAGACCGCACTCCATGGAGTTTCTAGGGTTCGGCTCCCTGACCCGCGCGTCGCGAGGAAGAAGATGAACGAGGGCCGTTGATTTATGCATCAACGACCTGTGTTTGATGCTCTCCCGATCTAATCTCGGCCGCTGGATCTCAGATCGACGGCCGCGCACCCGTTCGCCAGCGCGCGCGCCGCCGCGGGCCGGCCCAGCACTGTGCGGCTGATGCGTCTCAAACGTATCTATCATTTCTTATGTTCCATGCTTATATTATGCCACTTGTTACATGTTTTATATACACTTTTATATCATTTTATGCATTTTCTCGGACTAACCTATTAACAAGATGCCATAGTGCCAGTTGCCTGTTTTCTGCTGTTTTTTGTTTCAGAAAAGTTGTTAAGGAAATATTCTCGGAATTGGACAAACGAAACGTCAAAGTGCTTATTTTTCCCAGGAGGTTCCAGAACACCGAAGAGGACACGGAGGAGGACCCCGAGGGGCCCACACCCCCTCGTGGCGCGGGTGCCCCCCCAGCCGCGCGAGCACGGGGTGTGGGGCCCTCGAGGCCCCGCCGCCATCGCCCTTTCGCCTACATATACCCCCCGACAAAATAACCCTACCTACGGAGTCCTTTTCCAGAGAAGAGTTCCGCTGCGCCGCCGCCATCAAAAACCCTAATTCGGGGGACAGAAGTCTCTGTTTCGGCACCCTGTCGGGACGGGGAATTGGCCCCGGAGCCATCTCCATCGACTCCATCGCCGTCTCCATCGCCGTTGCTGACTCCTACGATGAGGAGTTAGTAGTTCTCCCCCGGGGCTGCGGGCTCTACCGGTAGCTATGTGGTTTATCTCTCTCTCCCATGGTGTGATCTTTATGTGATCATGAGCTTTGTAATCTAGTTGAATATGTGATGTTACTCTTTATCTATTATGCACTCTAGAGGTTACTTTAATATGAACTCCGGGGTTATTCACGGTTGTAAAGGTGACAGTGTGTGCACCGTGTGTGATCCCTTTATGACGTTGTGGTGTGTGTTTACTCATACTTTGAGGGTGCTGTTATAGCCCTACGCAATGAATGGTGTTTATCATCCAACAAGAGAGTGTTTAAGAGTAGTATTTATTATTCAACTATGAGGTCATTGTTGAGGGTGTCCACTAGTGAAAGTATGATCCCTAGGCCTTGTTTCCAAGCATTAAAACACCGTTTACAACAAGTTCTGCTGCATGTTTGCTTGCTGCCATTTTTATTTCAGATTGCAATTACTACTTATAATCATCCATATTACTTGTATTTCACTATCTCTTCACCGAACTAGTGCACCTATACATCTGACAAGTGTATTGGGTGTGTTGGGGACACAAGAGACTTCTTGTATCTTAATTGCAGGGTTGCTTGAGAGGGATATCTTTAACCTCTACCTCCCTGAGTTCGATAAACCTTGGGTGATTCACTTAAGGGAAACTTGCTGCTGTTCTACAAACCTCTGCTCTTGGAGGCCCAACACTGTCTACGAGAATAGAAGCGGTCGTAGACATCAAGCTATATTCTGGCGCCGTTGCCGGGGAGGTAAGCGTTGGAAGGTATCTCCTTTAGATCCTGCAGTTATTACATTTTGTTTCTTGTTTTTATTTTCACTAGTTAGGCTAAATGGAAAACAACAAAAAAATTAGAGATCTTTATGAAATTTATATTGCATTAGAACATGATACTTTTGATGAGAAAATTAAAAAACCTATGGAAGATTGTTTGCATAATAATGGTAGTAATGTTATTAGTATAAATTCTTTGGACACCATTATTGCTAAGGCTATGGAAAAGCCTAAGCTTGGGGAAGCTAGTTTAAATAAAAATAATCTTTTTTGCTCCTCAGCTTTGGAGGAATTATTTTGCCTTGATAATGCTTTGCCTCCAATATGTGATAATTCTAATGATGCTTGTGATATTCTAAAGCCACCTGAAGAAATAGTGCCATTTAAAATACCTATGAAAATTATTGATCGTGTTATGGATAACCGCTATGTAGGGGATGGAACTGTCCATCCTGGTGATCATTTGCTATTCTTACATGAATTATGCGAGTTGTTCAAGTGTGCAGGTATTTCAATGGACAAAGTTAAGAAGAAATTATTTTCTATCTCACTTGGTGGAAGAGCTGCGCATTGGTATAAATTGTTGAAGAATAGGCGATGGGAGGAAATTGTATCTCTCTTTTATTCTAAATTTTATCCTCTAAGTGAGATTCACCAAGATCGGTCTATATATAATTTCTGGCCTCATGAAGGAGAAAGCATTGCTCAAGCCTGGGGAAGGCTGAAAACATTAATACTCAAATGTCCTAACCATGAGCTTCCTGATAAAATAATTGTTAATAATTTTTATACAAGACTTTCAGGACATTGCAAGGATTATCTAGATGCCTGTTCGGAGGGCTCTTTCACAAGTAAGAAGGTTGAAGCTAGATGGGATCTTCTTGAAACAATTCAAAACAATGCTGAAGATTGGGAGAATGACAAAGGTTATGTGGAGAAGCTTCCTTTCAAGCCTCTCCCTCCTAAAGAGGAAAAGAAGAAGAAAAAAGGGAAGAGGAAGAAGAAGAGGAGTAAAAGGAGAGAGGAAACGGTATCTTCTCCCAAACTTGTTGCTCCTGTTACAATTGATACTTATAATTCTGAATTTGATGATTCTGAACTCTATGATGAAGCTATGCCTGTTATTTATATTAGTGGTCATGATTGGGAAAAGCACACTTCTTTTGATATTGAAAATCTCTGGGACACTAATTTTGAAAATGATGATGTTAATAATTGCTACACTATTAGTACTATCCATGTTCCTTCCCATGATGATATAGAAAGTTCTGAGCTCGGGGATGAGGTGTTTGAAAATCCTTTTGCTACTAATGATTATATATTTGAGACCTCTCCTTCTAGTGAAAATGATGATATGTTTACAAATAAACACACTTTGGAGGATAACTATTCTATTGCTTATGATGATACTATGCCTCCAGTCTTTGATAATTATAAAGAATACTATGAAATAGGTTACTATTACAATTATCCTTTTGAAACTTGTCATAGTTATAGAGGAATTACTCAAACCAATACTTTCAATACACAACTTGTCTATCATGTTCAAGTTCTTTATGATGATCCTGCTCCCGTTGCTATTAATGAGAAGAACTTTTCTTATGAGGGAAATAATGATACTTTTATGCATATGGATCATGATAAGAATGTTTCATGTGATGGTTATATTGTGGATTTTATCAATGATGCTACGGAAAGTTATTATGAGAGAGGAAAATATGGTTGTAAAAGTTTTCAAGTTACTAAAACACCTCTCTTTATGTTGGAAGCTTTGAAGTTTTATTTTTTTCATCTTTCTATGATAGTTGCTTTATGTTTCAATAATTTATCCTATTACAAGATTCCTTTGCATAGGAAGTGGGTTAGACTTAAATGTGTTTGATGTTTACCTCTTGATGCTCCTTCGTTTTTCAACTCTCATTTTTATGAGAGCATCATAAAAATCTCCTTGCCTAGCTAAAAGGCATTAAAGAAAAGTGCTTATGGGAGACAACCCACGTTTTATTTCTGTTATTTTCTTTTATATTGAGTCAAGGAACATGACTACCTATGTAGCAATTCCTTTGTATCTTTATTTTATCGCATTGTTGTGTCAAGTTAAGCCTCTAATAGTAAGTTGATACTAGATTTGGATTCCTGCGCAGGAACAGTTTTCTGCTATCCACTGTTAAATTCATAACTCTTTACAAAAAAATCCAAATGATCTGATATTTTCTGTGCGTGTTCCTCAGATATGTATACAACTTTCATTAGTTTTGATTTTTCTGATTTGAGCAAGTTAAGTGCCTCGAAAAAAATCGTCTTTACGGACTGTTCTGTTTTTGACAGATTCTGCCATTTATTTTGCATTGCTCCTTTTGCTGTTTTTGAGTGGATCTTTTTGCTCCACAAAATACCAGTGGCTGTAGCTAATGTCCAGTATAATGTGTAATGATTTGTCCATGCATAATATAAGATTTTTTTTGATTATGCACTAACCCTCTAATGAAGTCTACTTTGAGTTTGGTGTGGAGGAAGTTTTCAAGGATCAAGAGAGAAGGATGATATGATGTGATCAAGAAGATGAAAGAGCCTAAGCTTGGGGATTCCCCCATGGGTCACCCAAGCATATTTCAAGAAGACTCAAGCGTCAAAGCTTGGGGATGCCCAAGGCATCCTCTTCTTCATCAACAAACTATCAGGTCATCTCTAGTGAAACTATATTTTAATTCCGACACATCTTATGTGCTTTACTTGAAGCGTCTGTTTGTTTTTGTTTTTGTTATTTTCATTCTCTGAATAAAATGGATCCTAGCATTCCTTTGTGGGAGAGAGACACGCTCCGCTTTTTCTTATGAATACTCGTATTCTTCACTTATATTTGTTGAGTATTCTTCTATAGCTACTGCAATACTATTAGGTCTTGTTTTTCATACATATCTTGTTGGAGCTGTTAGTTTTTCATATGTTATACTATCATATCTCATTGTTATATACTTGGAGAGTTTATCTTTAAATAAGTTGATTGGTGTTTGGTTGGAAACAGAAAAAGCTAAATGTGGTAGATGGTATAATGAAAAGATATACATGCTCTTATGGATTGTTATCTTGTATGTTGTGGTGCTTGGCAATTGTTTTGAGCTCTCAAGTAGATCATGTTTAAGCTTTTACATCATGTAGTTAAAACCTATTAAAGAAGACCGTAAAGCTTGTTGAAATTTGGTTTGCATGTTTGGTATCTCTAAGGTCTAGATATTCTCTAGTAAAGGTGTTTGAACAACAAGGAAGACAATGCAGAGTTTTATAATGCTTGCAATATGTTTTTATATACATCTTGTTGTCATAGTTTATACTTGTGTTTGCTTCAAATAACCTTGCTAGCCAAAACCTTGTACTGAGAGGGAATGCTTCTCGTGCATCCAAAACCTTGAGCCAAAACCCATGCCATTTGTGTCCACCATACCTACCTACTACATGGTATTTCCTGCCATTCCAAGCAAATACTTCGTGTGCTACCTTTTATTATTCAAAACATACTACCGAAGCATCACCACCTCCCAAGTTAAAAATGGCAAGTCTACGCTCTTCTGGAAAGATTTTTGGCATGATAATGTGCTTCTATGCGACAAATACCCTCGGATCTTCTCTTTCTCCGTCAATGAAGACATCTCAGTGGCCACGATGGCTAGCATGCAAGATCTATCTGAGCAGTTTGCCTTGCCACTCTCCGCTCAAGCCTTCCAGGAAATGACTCAGATCCGTGACACGCTCGCAAGCTATGATGTGTCCTTGGCAGTGGGAGATTGTGATGTTCGTGTCTTCCCTTGGGGAAGCTCGACGTACACCTCGGCTAAATACTATCGGTTCCTCTTCGCCAATGCCCCTCAAGACCCCTCTCTCCAAGCCATCTGGAAGTCGAAGAGCCTCCCCAAGCTTCGTGTCTTTACTTGGCTGCTGCAAATGGATCGGCTTAATACTAAGGATCTCATGCAAAGGAAACACTGGACCCTTGACACGAGTGCCTCTTGCGTCCTATGCTCCTCACAGCAGGTTGAAACGAGAGATCATCTCTTCTTTGACTATGCCTTCGCTAGATCATGCTGGAATACTATCGGCATCCAATGGACCAGCTCGGCTACAATCTCTGCAAAGTTCACTCTTGCCAAAAACAGCTTCACGGGGCCATGCTACATGGAAGTTGCGATATGTGCTTTATGGAATATATGGAGAAGTCGAAATGACCTTATCTTCAAAAAGGTTCAGCCCTCCTTATCCAGATGGAAAGTTCTTTTTCAGAGCGATCTCCTGCTACATCAATACAGAATCTCTGCCAACCTGGTCCAACCTCTTCTGGATTGGATTATCAACACGTTCACCTAACTGCTTCGCTTTACTTCTCTTTCTTTATACTGTCGTTTAAACTCTCTCCTCGCTATGCCGGCTTGTGGCTATATTTTTGAAGCGCTTGTAAGATTACTCTTTGATCCACCTTGATCCCTCAAGGGCTCGGATCCTGATGTAACACAGGATGTCACCACTTTGGTGACCCCCTGTCTGGTCCTTCTTAATGGAAAATCTACCGTAGGGGCTTCCCCTACGGTCATGCGCTTCAAAAAAAAATGTTTATTAGCTCATGAGGAAGTATGTGGTGTTACGGATATCAACCTTGTCATTTACTTTTAGACAGACTTTCACAACCGGACTAGTGGCATATACATCCGCTTATCCATTAACTTTGCAAAAAGAGCTGGCAAATAGGGTGCCCAGTCCCAATTAATTACAACTTTAACCGCTTCAATCTCTTCACATTTTTGCCCTGATCTAATCAGTCAAGCAATGACAACAGTTTTTAACTATATGTGTAAACAAAAGAGATAAGAGGGATCATCTACCTTGCTGGTACAAATAACGTCCTTCAATGGGAGCCGCTCTTGAAAGTCTGGTTGACAAGGGGGGTAGAGTGCCCATTACCATTCGTTGACAACAACAAACACCTCTCAAAACTTACTTTTATGCTCTCTATATGATTTCAAAAACCTATAAAATTAAAAAGCTCTAGCACATGTTTGTATCCCTGCTTCCCTCTGCGAAGGGCCTTTCTTTTACTTTATGTTGAGTTAGTTTACCTACTTCTTTCTGTCTTAGAAGCAAACACTTGTGTCAACTGTGTGCAACAATTCTTATATGCTTACTTATTGCACTTGTTATATTCCTTTCTGTTGACAACTATCTATATGATATAAATGTTACAAGTTGAAAGCCAATGCTTAAACTTATATCTTCCTTTGTGTTGCTTCAATGCTCTTTTACTTAGAGACTATTGCTTTATGAGTTAACTTTCATGTGAATCATTTTGATGCTTGTTTGAAAGTACTATCCATGAAAAGTTTTTGCTTGTATGATGTAGTTGTTTACTCCTTGTCTATTTGTTAGCAAACTATAAACCATTGCTTTGAATCACTTCATTCATAACATGAGCCTTACATGATTATATGATCAAGATTGTGTGAAGCATGTCACTTCAGAAATTATTCTTGTTATCGTTTTACCTACTCGGGACGAGTAGAACTAAGCTTGGGGATGCTTGATACGTCTCAAACGTATCTATAATTTCTTATGTTCCATGCTTATATTATGCCACTTGTTACATGTTTTATATACACTTTTATATCATTTTATGCATTTTCTGGGACTAACCTATTACAAGATGCCATAGTGCCAGTTGCCTGTTTTCTGCTGTTTTTGGTTTCAGAAAAGTTGTTAAGGAAATATTCTCGGAATTGGACAAACGAAACGTCAAAGTGCTTATTTTTCCCAGGAGGTTCCAGAACACCGAAGAGGACAAGGAGGAGGACCCCGAGGGGCCCACACCCCCTCGTGGCGTGGGTGCCCCCCTGGCCGCGCGAGCACGGGGTGTGGGGCCCTCGAGGCCCTGCCGCCTTCGCCCTTTGGCCTACATATACCCCCCGACAAAATAACCCTACCTACGGAGTCCTTTTCCAGAAAAGAGTTCCGCTGCGCCGCCGCCATCAAAAACCCTAATTCGGGGGACTGAAGTCTCTGTTTTGGCACCCTGCCGGGACGGGGAATTGCCCCCGGAGCCATCTCCATCGACTCCATCGCCGTCTCCATCGCCGTTGCTGACTCCTACGATGAGGAGTGAGTAGTTCTCCCCCGGGGCTGCGGGCTCTACCGTAGCTATGTGGTTTATCTCTCTCTCCCATGGTGTGATATTTATGTGATCATGAGCTTTGTAATCTAGTTGAATATGTGATGTTACTCTTTATCTACTATGCACTCTAGAGGTTACTTTAATATGAACTCCGGGGTTATTCACGGTTGTAAAGGTGACAGTGTGTGCACCGTGTGTGATTCCTTTATGACGTTGTGGTGTGTGTTTACTCATACTTTGAGGGTGCTGTTATAGCCCTACGCAATGAATGGTGTTTATCATCCAACAAGAGAGTGTTTAAGAGTAGTATTTATTATTCAACTATGAGGTCATTGTTGAGGGTGTCCACTAGTGAAAGTATGATCCCTAGGCCTTGTTTCCAAGCATTAAAACACCGTTTACAACAAGTTCTGCTGCATGTTTGCTTGCTGCCATTTTTATTTCAGATTGCAATTACTACTTATAATCATCCATATTACTTGTATTTCACTATCTCTTCACCGAACTAGTGCACCTATACATCTGACAAGTGTATTGGGTGTGTTGGGGACACAAGAGACTTCTTGTATCTTAATTGCAGGGTTGCTTGAGAGGGATATCTTTGACCTCTACCTCCCTGAGTTCGATAAACCTTGGGTGATTCACTTAAGGGAAACTTGCTGCTGTTCTACAAACCTCTGCTCTTGGAGGCCAACACTGTCTACGAGAATAGAAGCGGTCGTAGACATCAGCGGCCCGGTCTGGCCAGATCTGGCCCGTTTTGTTGTTTTTTTTGTTGTTAATCCTTTCCCTGTTATTTTCCCAAAGAACTAGTATCTTAACTTTTATTCTTTTCCGGTAGATCTGTGCATGATAAAATTTTGAAATAAATTTTGTTGGATTGCTATGTGTTTTCTTAACCATTTGGCTTTGGCCGTTCTCAAAAATATATTATTACGTGTGTGTTAGGTTAGATCTAGTAAAAAGTATAATTTTCACCATTTATTTCAACTATCCGTATCCTCGGCAACCCCTAGACCGGTACCTGCTTCCTTCGCGGATTAACCCATTCGATATCGCCAAACCAAAGTCTAAAGCCCTAGCGGCAGAGCCGTCATACTTAATACAGACAGAGCGAGAAAATCGCAGATTTGAAGCGAATTCTGCGAGTGGTTCGGTTTTTTCCTAAGCAAGTCCGCAGCTTCTATTTTTCCTAAAGCTAATGAACCGAATGGAAGAGACCCCGATCTTCCATTGAGAATCATCGAAACAATGAGAGGTTTAATTGTAGGAGTTCTGTAAATCCAAATGATCTAAACTTTATTTCTCTGTAAAGCTTAGGAGAATACCTACCTAGATCTGTAATCCATGCATGCATGAGAGTTGTGAAACTAAAGTTCTATTAAGTTTAAATTTTACACCAGTGGCTGTTTGCTGATTTTTAGTTTGTTATTAAAAATGCTTTTTGGAGTAAATCCAATTGCTTGTGTTAGATATGGGTAGTAGCTATCATATCCTAGCTTGGTATAATTTTCCAGCCTATATTTTGCACATGGTGGATTATTTTATAAAACAGTGGGTTATTACACTTTAAAATGGAGATTCTTATTTTCTGTTAATTGATTGTGTCTAGTTTAAATTGTTTATGCTAGGTATGTGTGTGTAAATGTTTTAGGAATATTTTTGTTAGATGCATTGGTATTTTCCTTAACATACAGAGTTGGATTTATCACAAAAGTGTTCATATTTTGTGCTGTACACTATTAGTGGTAAAATGTGTTTATTCCTTTAAAACTGAAATAGATGGAGCTAGGAATGTCCAAATGAAGTGAATCCAATTTCTACAGAAAGATAAAATCAGTACCTATCCATAGAAATTAGTCTTGCATCCAGAAGATTTCTAAAACTGAAACTATTATCATTTAAGTTTTGAGACCAGTAGCATTTGGGTGATTTTTAATTCCTGTTTAGTAATAGCTTTTGGTGCAAATCCAATTTTCCTGACTTCATATGGTTACTAGTCATGCTGTGGTAAAAGGGTTTATTTTTAAGAGCTATATTCTGAGTGTGGTAGTTAAACTCCCAAAACAGGACACATACAACTAAATTTTGTATTTAATTAGTTCCATGTTTTACCTAAATTGTTATGTGTTTATATGTTTGATAAATTATGAGTCCAGAACCTTAAGTGAACCTTTACTAACCTGTTTGAACTTGCTAAAAGTGTTGAGGTGCAAGTCACCTTGGATTGCAACAAAATTCACCTTATTCCCTAGAGGTTACACTAATTTAATTTGTGTGCTATGCATGTGAATGTTGTTTGGTGTTAAATACTATCCAATAGTTGCTTGTGCTTTGTAATGCTTGCTTTATGGTTTGTTTACTTCAGATTGTTGTCAACACGCTCCTTTCTGGTGTTTTTTTAAACAAGCCTACTTCACCTTTTTAGCTCTTAGTCAACAACTTATGTGAAGAGTGGTGTTAATCTTTGTGGGTTGATTAACTGCTTTTTAGTATGTGTTCCAAGTACTAGTAACATTCTTGCATGTGAGTGTGTTAAGTGCTAATGATAATGCTTGCATGCTAACATACTTTTGTCCGGAATATTTCCTGAACAATTAAGATACTTTTGTCTGAAGTATTTCCTGAACTAATATAGAAGCCCTTGTTAAATGTTATAATAACCCTAAGTGATGGTTTGCTTTAGTGTTTAGTTAAAACTATATTTTAAACAATTAAGGTTGTTATGTATATTTTCTTAGGTTTGCTTGTTGTTTGTCTCGACTGTATGGACTTGTTGTTGTTGTTGTTGTTTAACTAAGTGAATTGCTTGATTTTGATTGTTAACTTGGTGTCTTGTGCAATGCTTGCTGTTTGTTATGTCCTTGTGGCATTGTCTTGTATTTTGAGTATTGTTCCTTTTCCTGTTTACGACGTTAGATACGATCGGGAAGGAACTGGAAGTAAGGAGTGAACCTGAGGAACATCAAGATAAAGACCAAGGACATATTGCTGAGCCAGGCAAGCCACCTCACCACTATAATGAATCCTATTATTTACAAAGCATGTTTTGTTTTCAAAATAAAATAATGCATGTTTTACTTCTTTTGTGGTACCTTGCCACCCAAAAACTATTTTACAAAATATTGTTTGGCCAAAGTTATCTACTAGATTATGACAGGTGTTATGAAAATAAGTGTTCACTTTATGCGCCTTGTTGTTGAAGGCGCTATAAAGAAAATCATATTTTATCTAGTAGTATATCTTCATATTCTTCCCTCAAAATCTTAGGATGGGAGCCTGGTTTTGATAAAATGTTTTCGGAAGAAAAACCCGAGTTGCTGGGAGCAATCGGCGAGAAATAAATGTTTTATGAAAACCCGAGATGTTGGGGAGCATTCGGTGTTGTTTGCGAAAACCCGAGCTGCTGGGAGCAGTCGGAGATGGAGGTCTAATTTCGAAGTCCCTGCTTCCGCCCGAACAATTAACCCGTGCAACCTCATTACCTGATATGGGTAGGGCTTAGCCGGAAGCTTGTCTATTTTAGTATGGAGGATCTCACACTCTATAAGGGCAAGGCCCTCGAAGCCGGGTTGTCGTCTGTACGAGGCAATACACTACTGCGGATCAGTAGCCGGACGATTACGTTGGGTCCCCTGCCGTGGCGGTGTGGCGTCCCGAGAGAGACCAAGGGTCTAGTGGAGCACACGGTGCCGGGGGGAACAAACCTATCGGGAGTCCTCTGTACTAGGGCAGACATAGTGGAAAGCTTTGATCGTGTTATACGGACCCCCGCATACGGTCGTATGACGGGCTGTGGCAGACATGGCGGAATGACCGTTTGGTGTGGGTAAAGTGCGCAACCTCTACAGAGTGTACATCTATTCGAATAGCCGTGTCCGCGGTCATGGACGGTTGCAAAGGCCACACTGGGCGCCTTGGAGAAAGAAGAAAAAAATGATTTCTTCTTTGGAACAAAGAGGAAAGAAAGAGGTACCTTGGAGGTACGGATTTTTGGGTGATGATGGTTGGTCTCGGGGAGACAATCAGTCAGATCTCAGGGAAAGAAAAAGGGGTATCCCCATCCTAGAGTTTTTTAACAGTTTTACAAAAGTGTTTTCAAAACTTGGAGATGATACATGCTATTTCTACAAGAGAGATTTCTGTCTCTAAAAGTTTTCTTCAACAAAGATACAGAGATGTCGTAATCTCTATATCGAAAGCATCTTTGCGAAAACTAAACCCTATAGTTATAAATAGCAGCTATCCCAGTTTTCGAAAATTGTTTTATTGCATTACCATGGAAACTTAAGCCTTGAGGTGGTTTTGCGAGTACGTAAATGTACTCATATGGCTGTGTCCCTGGATATTCAAACGTCCAGATTACAACGAGGAGATGTACGATGAGGACGAGGAGTACGCCGACGACTACGCCAACTGAGTGTCACCGGTCAACCGCTCTGTGGGAATGCATCTGGTTGTGACGAGGGCCGACGCTAGCCGCAAGCTTCCGCTAAATCGTAGTAAATTCCGTCCTGTGTGACGATGATTGCAGACTTGGTCATGTGACCACTATTTATTTGTGTAAGACTTGTATGTACGTTGGTATGATGTAACTTTGTATACCAGTTGGTTATGTGATCGCGATGCACTGATCATTGGGATCGTGATCTGTTTACATAACGTGGACATCTCGGACAGGTAGTCTGAGGGGTCCTTACACCAAGCCATGTGGCCCATGGTAGAAATTTGCAGCGCACCCATAGTGGACGAATCAATGACACATCTCCCATCTGAAAGCATTGCAATATACAGAAAAAGAGTTACAGATAAAAATGAGAAAAATAGAAAAGAGAAGAGAAAAATGAGAGAGCATTAGTATATATAAAGAGATGTTGAGATGTCCGCTATCTGCTTGTCTTGTCATTGGAACATGGGCTCGTTCCATGTTCTGGGGCAGGAGGTACCCGGGGTTAAATTCTTGATGACGCCACTATTACTTACCATGATTGTAACCTGCACTTGCTTTGTGGCCCAAGTTGAGTAGCCAGTCAGAGAGGTTTTTGTGTTCACGGGGCATGAGACTTTCAACCTCTAGTTGGTCAAGCATATGAATCATTATAGGAATACCGTGTGTTTTGATTAAAAAATGAGAGCAAGGTTCTAAGCACAATGAGGTCACTTGTCAACAAAAGAAAGAATCAAAAGATCTAAAAAATCTTGTCATGATTCAATCAATAGTGATGCAAGAACATCTGTTTATTTCTACCGTTGAGCAAACTTATCTAAGTGCTGCCAGCTTATGTTATTTCCCTTGCAACAAATATAGGTACCTGAGCACTGATGAGATATATCTTTTCTAGCATTGTTGTTTGTTACAGAAATTATGTTTTGAACACTTGTTGATATTAAACGGTGATACATTTGCAATGCAAAGTTCTTGTCAAAGTTTTCATCGCTTCTGCAATATGTTTGAGTTGTTTGAGGACAAACAACGAGCTAAGCTTGGGGGAGTTGATGCACCTAAAATGCATCTACTTTTCCAATCACTTTGCATCATTATTTGCTCCGGAGTCTTCCCATACTTGATTAAAACTGCAGAATCTGACGCTATTTTTAGCAAAGTCTTGTTTCTGTCTATTTTTGGGGGAAATTAAATCGGAGAAAAATACCACGCGGATTTTTATGGAAAAAGAGGGACATCGTGCAAAGGATGGACACGAGGGGGTGCCCGAGGCCCAAAAGGGGGGCCCCACGTGGCCAGATTTCTTGGCCGTGTGGGCCCACCCATCTGGAGCCTCGAGCACCGCCTCCCCTTCGGCTTTGGTGTACCCCTCCATATATACAAAAAACCCGATGACCTAGAAGGAGAGGTCTATTCGCAAAACAGAGCGCCGCCACCACCACGATCTTCGTTTCCTGAGACAGATTGATCCCGGATTTCTCCCCAGGAGGAGGGATCCGGAGGCCGTCTTCACCGCCATCTTCACCGCCTTCATCTCCATTGACCATGAGCTCCTCCACCATCACTATG
Source organism: Poa annua (assembly GCA_026929855.1). Taxonomy (NCBI): domain Eukaryota; kingdom Viridiplantae; phylum Streptophyta; class Magnoliopsida; order Poales; family Poaceae; genus Poa; species Poa annua. Next base: position 65,066,411 of record CM049434.1, read on the forward strand.
TGTGACTAGACCTCTGTAGGCATATGAGGTGGATGGGGATTGGATGAGATTGATCATTTAATGATACCCGTTGTTCGAGATCTTAGGGGTTTATCTTGAGGATACTTTTGTATTGTGTTGATGCACCTATGCTATGTTTAATGCTTGCTACTAGGGCCCGAGTGCCATGATTTCAGTACTGAACTTATTTTGCCCCATCATATAATTGAGTTTGGTATTTATCCGCAAAGTGTATTACCTGCTATTATGTTGAACCTGCGAACCCTAAAATGGACATATAGGGTAAACAAGGGGGTGATGTTCTAGTTTGAGGATTCTATGTGTTCATGAAGTGTTAATGCATTGTTCCGGTCTACTCGAAAGGGTAGACCTTAATTCCCTGTAGTTCCAAGTTGTCCCCGGTGAATTGGGCAGGAAGGACAATAGATGTTGTGCAAATTCTCTTGGTTAGTACGCACAACTATTTACGGAACACATACCTACATATATCGGAGTTAGAGATAAGTCCCATTGATATTTATATCTTATTATATGATCAATCTTATTCACACAACACCCCGCTGTCACCTCATGCCTACGTTTTAAATCTCTGAGTTACACCTTCACTTTTTCTGGTGAAAACTGGGAAATCCTCTTATTACTACTGCTGTTTTATTTTGCCTACTTGAATCATATCACTGCCATCACTATTATTGCTGCAAGTTTATTGATATACAGGTGTGGTTGAGAGTGACGTCTCAATTGCTAAAGTCTTATTGGTATTCTTGTGTTCTCCTTGAGTCGAACTATAAATTTGGGTAATACTTCCCAACGAAGATTTCAGCGATCCCCTACACTTGTGGGCATCAACTACCCACTTAAGGCTGATAAATGAATTGGTTTAACCGCCTGGGACATAATTTCTTGATATAGTTGCTATCAAATATTTCCTTCTTTGTCTCTTGTAAACATAAAATATTGTAGTTTCATTCAGCAATTTTGTTATTAACATCATCACATCTTTCTTGGGAATTAATCCCTCTCACATTCCAATTTCCAATTGCCCAACTTCTATTCATTAAATAACTTTGGCATGATAGCTATACGAGAGCAGGTACTGTTCTCATTAATAAATAGGCACCTAATCAAGATGTAGGACCAGATAACTGGAGATATTGAAGCACTTGAATATCAAGTGATATACATCCGGATCATATTGAAGGACAAACCATAAAGCACACAGATATAACCACAATGCCAAGTGATATAATTCCAAACATACTTCAATGTCATATAACTGATAACATTCCTTGGCATCCAGAACATGCCATCACCAAAAGAACAACCAACACTCACACACTGATATAAAGTGTTCCACACAAATAACGACCAACACATAAAACATGTTCCACACAGATAACATAAGTAAAACTGACAGAATAGCATAAACTGAAAGATAACAAAGCAGCATATAGCTCTGCTTCTAGCTTCTGTCTCGATGCTTTTACTTATATTATCATATGAACAAACTTTGTTCAAGTTGATCTCTGATACCACACCAGGTGGCATTCTGCACTGTTCAGTGCCAATAGCTTGCAGGGTGTCGAGTGGAATGTGTGGGGGTGGTGCTGCATCTTCGTCGATGACCGTAGCCTCGAACATGGGTCCCAGGTCAGATGCAACTTCAGAGGCCTCCTCAGACTCTTCCGCAGCTGCTTCTTCTGCACATTGCTGGTTCTTAAAACCATGCGCCATACTAGCAAGCCTGTTACTACGCCTGACATTCTTGACATCTTAAATTTTTTCCTTTCTCTGCCGCTTAGTCTTTGGAGCTCCTGTTGGTTCAAGTGCTCTATTCACTGTATCCTGGATCGCTGGCTCAACAACCACTTCCTCCACTTGCCGTTGTCCCTGATCAGCTTGAATATTAACCGCTTCTGGTGCATTCAGAGTGAGAGTACTGATCTCTAAAGAACTCTTCTAGATAGTACCTGCCATGCCGACTGATTCAGTGACAGAGCATCTAGCACCAGATATATGAAAATCACCACCAAGTTTGGGCAGAATGTCACCATCATTGATAACCAGGGAAGATATTAAATGCTTCAAACAATCTATAGGGTCCTGAGCTCCAAACTGCTGAACCTCTTGCTGCAGGGGTGGTGTATTGGGGTTGAAAGCTTCATTGGCTGTAGGTGCAACATCTCCTGGAGCATGTGCAACATGCTGTGCAACATTCCCTGGCATGTGTGCAACATTGGGCTGCACAGATTCCGGAATATCCATATCTCCATCATCCATGGCCTCACCATGCCATATCCCTCCAGGATTAATTGGTGGCAATGGGTGGGGGTTGCCACCATTAGGGGACAAGGGATCCTCATCTCGAAATCCTCCAAGAAATCTCTGAGACAAGATAACAACATGGCATGACCAAGAGTCTGTACTATCATCATCGGCTACATTTTTCATGACAACAAGACTCATAGGAAGTGTATCAACATTATATGCTCTAATCTTAACTAGGATTCTAGATTTGTTAGAAAGATCTTTGTTCCATACAAGGAATCTACCATATGGTGCAAATGCTCTGCAGATATAGTCCACATCCCAGATGCCGCAGCAATGGAATATGGGGTTCACCTAATGCTGCCCAAGTGGTTCCACCGCCTGTGGGCCCACCACGAAGACGAACAAGGCCAAGACTCGACGCAAGGCCTGGCGGGCGCACCCGCGCCAAGCAAGACCTCCCGGGTATGCAGGGCCCCCGGGCCTCCTGTACCCCGGAAGGAACCGAAGACCCCGAGAGCGCGAGTCCCCGGTGGGGCCGGGCTCCCTCTCGGGTACAAGACCATACAAGGAGAAGATAAGACTTCTACCACCTTCTAGAGGATGGTGGAAGCCTCCAGAGGACTTGGGAAGCAAGGCGCGGACAGGGGACACCACCTACCCACTGTCAGACCCTGTCCGCCCCTTTCCCCCAAAGGCGCCAGAGATCCCACCAACCCGGTGACCGATACTTCGAGGAGAAGAGGCCACGTCGCCGTCTCCACCATGGAGAGGGGTTGCTTCCCGCCAAGAACCCCTCACGCTCCTTGCATGACCTCTGTGGTATCCCCTTTCCCTATAAAAGGAGGACCAAGGGCATGGAGGAGAAAGGATCGACTCAAGGCGAAGATAGCTTAGGAGGCAAGCAAGCACAAGAGATAGGCTAGCTCACCGGCGATCCAAGCTAGAAGACAACCACCAAGCTAGGCTAGAAGGAGGAAGGGATGGAAGGTGATCTCCTCCAGGCAAGGATCTGTCCTCCCCCTTCCTCTAGCCGGAGAACCCTGCCGGGTACCTCGCCGGGAACACCATTGTAGCCACACCTTGATTCATCCATCTATCCAGACATGCAGGAGTAGGGCTGTTAGCCTTCGGGCGGCTTGAACCTGGGTAGATTGCTGTGTGTTTTCCTTGTTTGCCTACCACGTCGAGATCGGAGAGTGAGTGAGGAACTTGTCCAGCGATCGTCCCCCGGGAGACGTTTTCAGCCTCCTTCGCGCCCCTACTGAATCTACAAAGGGGGTGCCTCGCATGCCCGGTGTCCGTCCTTCGAGACACGACATCTAGCACGCCAGGTAGGGGGCGCAAGTGCTAGATTCGTTTGGATCTCAAGCTACGACAAGTTCTTCTTCGTCAAGATCTACTTCGAGTTCTTCTTCGGTGGAAACGTCATCCACCTCAAGCTCTTCTTCCGGCGCAAGAACTGCGTCAAGATCTTCACCAACAGCAAGATCGGCTCTCAAGGTCGACGTTGTCGAGTAAAGGCCCTCTTCGTCAATTAATCGGGGACAAAGCTCGTCTTCTCTTCCCGGCGCACCTCAGGGGCCGCGAGACGTTCAGCATGTGCCGAAAGAGAAAGGGGAATACAGCGATGGAACTCCTGCGATACCCCGGCCTCGGTTATATCCTGGAGGGATCTCCTCCTCCCCCAACAGAAGGCCGGACGTTTGGAATCAAGTTCGTTCCGCCAGCCAACTACGTCATTCATCTGATCAGCAAGAAAGGACCAAAGGAACTCACTGCCGATGCCGAGGTTCGTGCTCCTCCACGAGAGCAAGGGGACGCAGCAGGACTTCACCTGGTTCCACAGCCCGTTGGGACGCCCCCAGAGGTTAATGACCTCGATCAAGTCAAGGACGAGGTCCTGCCGGGGGAAGACACCGACGAGTACACACCGCAAGAGATTTACATCCCTCCAAAAAAGGATCGCAAACCGGGAGTCTGGTGCGTGTACCATCAGTCAGATAAGCATAGCTTGGAGGACTGCCGCCAGTTCAGAAACAACAATTATCTCAAGCACAACAGAGGAGACTGCTACAGCTGTGGGGAACTTGGGCACCTCAGTCGGGAATGTCCCCTCAAGCCAACAAGGAAGGCCAAATCAGACTTCCGGGTGCTCAAGAAGGAAAGATCCCTTCGGACTTTCTCCAGCGTCTCCACGCAAACCGGTGATTTTCCCGGAGACAATCTGCCAGTCCCTCTGCAGCCCACGCAAAACAAAGCTTCCGTCTAGGATCAAGCTTTTGCCCCGGGAGACACTCCAGGTGGGCTGTGGGAACTCCCGGGTCACGTGGTAACCATCCAAATCGGGCTAAGCACGCCTCCCCAGAAATATTGGATCTCTAGATGGATAACTTCTAAGGAGTCTAAGCCAAACACTATTGGAATTACGGAATCGACACCTCTGCCGCATCAATAGAAAAAATGGAATATAAACGAATTAGATTTGTTGTCTTGAGCTCGAGTGACCAGAAGGGATTTTTCTGATAGGTCTCAGGACCGACGTACTCATTACGTCAGCAAGTATTTCCCGGTCTTCTCGCCGGAAGGGATTTTTCTGATGGGTCCCGAGGACCGGCGTCTTCATTAAGTCAGGAAGTATTTCCGGGTCTTCTCGCCGGAATGGTATTCTTGAGGTCTCAGGACCGGCGTCTTCATTATGTCAGCAAGTATTTCTGGGTCTTCTCGCCGGAAGGGTTTTTTATCTGGAGAAGAAGTCCAGTGGTCTCAGGACCGGCGTCATCACTACGCCAGCCAGCTGCCGGATCACCTGTGTGGTGAACTCCGTGTATTGGAAGAAAGATAAAGGTCTCAGGACCGGCATCCTCACTACGCCAGCCAGCTGCCGGATCACCTGTGTGGTGAACTCCGAGTATTGAAAAAATATAAGGTCTCAGGACCGGCTCCGGCCAGCAACAGCCGTGCCTAGGAAGGCACTACGGGTCAGACCCTGGGAATGGGCTATCTCGGTTCAAGGCTCTGTTTCCTGCCAAACTGGGCAGACAGAAAAGAATTACGCCCGAAACACGGCGTAGAAGACCCGCCATGGCGGCGACGCTACCAAATACCGAGATAGCCGAAGGACTTCACGAATCAAGCTAAGTGCCTTTACCTTAATTTTTCTGCTTCTTTATGCCTTGGCTAAAACAAATGCGGGCGTAAACCTGGGGCATCACCTTCCCCAACACCGCTGTCCGTTTCCCTTTGGCAGCGGGGTTGTGGGCTGAGGATTGTGCGGTCAGGAACGATGGATCTTTTGGGGGGTTGCGCCCTGTGTCTGTGCTCCAGACAGTCTGGGGGTACACGGCTGGTTAGCGCTCTTGCCGAAAGATCCTTCCCGAGAGTGTCGGCCCAGTGGGATCCAGGGTGTGTAGAGCCCACTCTCCGCAGCCCTCACACGCGACAGGATCGACGAAACGGCTAAGGACCAAGCAGGACGCTTGGAGAGGCCCTCGAGAGGAAAGGTCTCTCGAGAGGACTAGAGGGAGCAGCGAAGGCCTGAAGAGGGTTCTCCCGAGGCTGCCCCTCTACAAGGCCCCCTCCCCTGGAGAGGGGTCAACGCAAATCCCTCCGCAAGGCCGCCCCGGCCCTGTGGAGATACTTCGCTACGAAGCAATCGCCGCAGAGCGCACATGGCCTCTGCCGCGGCCGCAGAGTGACGCGCACGTCTGCGCGCGATGACGACGGCGCCGCAGTTGCCATTCTCGTGATTAAAGGGGGTCAACAAAGCTGTGTCCCCTGCGCCGGCTTACGAGGTTTTCCCCTTTGGTGATACAACGGTTGGCCGGCGCTACGCTCCAAGGACGACGTCACCGTGGGGACCCCCACGATCGCTGCAGCACCAGCTGGCCGTCCTGCGTGGACGGTGGCTTTCCTGCGTCACGGGCAGGCTTTTCGACGATGGACCGGGTCCATGGACATCCCGGCAGCGGTGCACCCCACTCCTCTGCTTCGTCGCCATGTGGGGACCCTTCCGCCGCGCAGTACGCCAGGATGAGGCCCGGGGCGCCTATAAAAGGAGGGGGAGCACCACCGTAGCAAAGGACCGTGCGATCAAGGGATCGGTCGATCTCGGAGAACTTGGACCCTACGATATCGTAGTGTAAGTCGAACCAGCTCGAGGAGGAAGGAGTCCTTAGCGTTCCCTCCTTGAGCTCCACTCTGCCGTAAGAGAGCCCTCGGCAAGCTCATTGTGCTGTAACCTCTGCAGTGCAATACAGACAAGCAGGAGTAGCGGTGTTACCTCCTCCTGAAGGCCGTGAACCTGGGTACGGGCCGCTGTCCATCTCTGTCGTGCTGTCCCTCCTCAGGCTCGACGAGTATCGTCGCCGCGCCGGTCGAGGGTTGGAGAGCAACGTGTTCAGTCCCCTTCTCGAACTACTCTTCAGAGTGTGACTATCCCTGTCTCGTGGGAATCACTCTCCGACATTTGGCGCGCCAAGTAGGGGACTAAGGCGCGTCTTCAACCTTCGGTCAGCTTCCGCGCCATGACGGACACCCGCACGACGCGCGCCAACAGGCGCGCAGCTGACAGGGCTCATACCGAGCCCTGCACCGGCACCACTCACGGCCGCCGCGGCCGTCCTCGCATGACGGAGCGCGCCAACACCGGCCCGAACGTGGAGGAACCCGAGAGTGAGGAGCACCGTGGCAGCGACCACCGCAACGACAGGGACGCCTCCCCGGAGCGCCACGACGATGCTGAGTCCTCTCATCCGTCTCGCCGCCAAGGCGCGTCTTCTCAGGGACGCCCGGAGCCCACGCCGCACACTGCGCTGCTCATGGCCTAGGAGCTCCTCCGCTACCGGCCTAGCGCGGAGGCCCATGACCAGTGGCTTGACCGCCTCCACCACCTCGTCGACGTCGCGACGACGCGCCCCGCTCTGTCTCGCTCCCTCCTTCACCACTCAGCGCGCGCTGGAACTGCCGCGCCGGATGCGCCTCCGCCGCCGCCGGGACCACCTCCGGCCGCGGCGCAGAGGGCTCCATCTCATGCGTCCTCGCCGCGCGATTGCCAAATTGTGCAGCGCGCCGCGCCTAACGCGCGAGTGGGGATGGAACGCCGGAGAGACCTCCAGAACCGCCTTGTCGAGGAAATCGGCCAGGCGGGGCAGCAGAACCGCAGGTCTCTCCAGGGCGGGACCGCCACATACGCCACCGGCTGCTTGGCCTTCACCCGCGCTCTGCGCCGTGTGGTATGGCCGCAGAAGTTCAGGCCTGCCCTCCCCAAGGGCTGGATCGACGAGCTCCCATCTGTGCTCTGGTCCATGCACACAACCTCTTCACGACCCACGGGTGAAACACCGTTCGCCCTGGTCTACGGAGCCGAAGCCGTCCTCCCCGCAGAAATCAAGCACGGATCACCACGGGTCCTTGCCTTCAACGAGGACACCCAAGAGGACCTCCACGACGACGACCTGCTGCTTCTCGAGGGACTGCGCCGTCGTGCCGCCCTCAGAGCGGCAAAGTACCAGCAAGACCTGCGACGCTACCACAGTCGCCATGTGCGCTCACGCACTCTCGAGGCGGGCGACCTCGTCCTCAGGCGAATCCTCTCCAGAGAAGGCCTCCACAAGCTCTCACCGATGTGGGAAGGCCCCTACAGGGTCTCCCACATCGCCAGGCCTAGCGCCGTACGCCTCGAGACTGAGGACAGCATCCCCGTCAAGAACCCGTGGAACATCGCGCATCTACGCAAGTTCTACCCGTGATCATAGTCACGCCCGTGATCATTGTCACGTCAGACATTTTTTGTCTCTAGAGGAAAGCTCACGGCTTCACCTCAAAGCTTCACAAAGCTTCTCCTGAGGGCCAGCCCTCCGAGCTCTCCTGCTAACGCGCCACCGCAGGCCGCAGTGAATCTCAGCCACTAATGGGTGGTCCCCATGCCTCGACATGGAAGGAACGTTAGCTTGGCAAACCCAAGTGTAATGAACCATTCCATTCCTAAGTGAACTTTGCGCTACGGCACCATTTCGTTCCCAAGTGAACTATGCGTTGAGGCGCCGATGTGTAATATTTCGATGGCAAGTTTACTTTCGTCTCTTACTTTTCCATATGCGCTTATATTCTTCCCATGCGCACCTCGCGAGCGGGGGCTGAGTACGGTGCCCGTGCCTCAAGAGCACCCCAGCAGCACTGCAAAATCCAAGGGATCCAAGCTCTGGCTAAAGGGCATGCTCCCGGATACACGCCACCTTTCCAAAGGACCTTGGTACTTTCTCTCCTCGTGAGATACCCATGAGGAAACCTATAAGCGCGCATGAGTCCTTACTATCATGATCTAGCGTCTGGGTTTGCCTCTCTAACCTCCACAGGGAACAAAAGCCTCTCCAGGCTCGTGGAGGAAAAACTCCGCGCCTGGAGGAAAACGCATCGCCATGGAAAGCCTACGCAGAGCAAAAGCCTCGCGAAGCTAAGTTCCCTGCTCACACCAAGAGAGTCTCTTCACCCCTCTCACGAGCACTTTTTGTCCCTCGAGCGTTTCTTTTCCCTCACTCTCCATGGACTTCTTGCACGTCAAAGGGGGGCCCTTGAGCATCGCGCCTCGAGGGCTCCTACCTCTCTAAGCCTTAAACTCCCCCCGGCCTTGCCGAGTCATTGCTCGAGCATACCGCAGCGGCGGAGTCATAGCACAAGGAGCAGGGTCCTAGCGACGCAGAGCGATAAAAGGCATGGAGTTGAAGCAAAAGACTCTCGAGGGGACGCACAGAAATCTAGTAGCATATACTTAAAAATATAAAGTATATTACAAACCATGGAGCAAAGTCTCTAAGACAAACATCTCGACAAGCGCTACAAGCGCATTACATTTCAGGAGGAAGTCAGGCAGAAGCCCCGTCGTTGTTCTCCCCGGACCCTTCTTCTTCTGCCTCGCCCTCCTCGTCGCCGCCCTCCTCGCCGTCATCATCCTCCGCCGCGGCCCGCTTGAAGCAGCTGCAGAAGTCGTCGACTTGGTCACGGACCGAGTTGGAGATCTTCCACCCCACCTCTCCCTCGAGAGGCTCGGTCACCGTGGAGTAGTCGAAGCCAGGCTGGAGGCGCTGGAGGTTGGCAAAGATGCGGTCGACCGCTACCGCCAGGAGTTGGCGGCATTCCTCCTCGACGACGTCGTGGAGCTCCGCGGCAGGACCCTCAAGGGCTGTGAAGAGCTGCTCAAAGTACGCGAGGTATGCGGCGACGTCGGCGTTGCCCTGTGCGGGGACGGGCGGCGCATCTGCACCCAGCTTCGCAGCGAGCTCGTTGCCCCGAGTCACCAAGGACTGGAACAGGCGCTCCCGCTGCTGCGATAGCACCCGCGCGGCTTGGACGTTCTCGGCCTTCTCCACGGCAGGACCCACCTGCTGGTTCATCTCCTCCATGTCCGCCATGAGGGAGGCAAGGTCCTGCGCCATGCGCTCGCGAGCCTCTTCGGCAGCGCGGCGACCATCTGCTGCACGCCTCGCCCGGGAGTTCAGATTGGCGTTCATCTCCTCCAGCCGGTGAATCCGAGCAGCATCCTCGTCGCGCCTCTTCTTGAAGCGGCCCTCTTGCTTTGTGAACTTCTCGGCATAATCTCAGGAGACGGCGGCGCGGTACGCCTTCTCCCGGGCTTGAAATTCCTTCTCAGCCTCCTCCTTCAGCTCGGCAAACTTCGCGTTGAAGCGCTCCACATGCCTCTGGTGGGTAGCCACTTCACGCTCATGCTTGCCGAGGGACTCGGCCAGGCTTTCTTCGCGGGCCTCGAGGGCGGCGCGCTGCCCAGATAGCTCCTGCTCCGCCAGCACCAGCTGCTCATCGCGTCAGCGCACGTCGCTCTCGCACTCGCCCAGACTCTGCCCCCTGGCTTCCAAGCTCGCGTGGACCTCCTCCAGAGAGGTCCGCACGGTTTCGGAGTCGGCCAGGATCTTGGCCTCGAGCTGGACGAGCTCGCGGTGCTTGTCAGCCAGCGAGTGCTCCACAGCCTCCCGCTCCGCCCTGGCCGCGCCCAGAGCATCCTCCGCTGCATGACGCTCGGCCTGGAGGGGCCCCAGCGTCTCCTCGGCCTCGCGCACGGCGCCCTCGCGGACCTCCTTGGCGAAGCGCAGCGCCTCCTCCCGCTCCGCCTGCAGAGCCAGGTCGCTCTGCCAGCGAGCCTCCACAGCCGCGTGGAAAGCGGCCCAGGCCACCGCAAGCTCATCCCGCTGCCGGGCGAGCTCCCCGTCCTCGAGGGCGAGGTGAGCCTCCAGCCTGTCCAGGGACTCCCTCACCAAGCGGAAGGCGACGTCACGCCACCCCTTGCTCCAGTCCCAGCTGCCGGGGACAAGAGCCTGAGAAGTCCCACGCGGCGCGGAGGGCCCTGCGCCTGCGTCGAGCTTGGAAGAGGAGGCCCCCGCGCGGGCCTGGGGGCTCAACGGCGAGTCCTCCGCCTCAGCGCCCGCATTCGGCGTGCCGGCATCGCCCCGCTCAAGCGGCGTCTCTTCATGGATTTCCGGGGCAGGGGAGGCCTGCCCCGTAGCCGCTGCCTCCTCCTCCGCCGCCGTGTTTGGCGGGGGCGGCGGAAGGTTTTCTCCCACCGTCTCATTGGCCCTTGGCGGGCTCGGGGTCAGTGTAGTGCTAGCCGCGGTCCCCTGTTGCGCTGGCGGAGTCGCGGCGCGCGGCGGAGTGGACGCCCTTTCCGCCTGCTCCTCAGGGCGCTCCTCCTCCGGAGGCGGAGCGGTCGCCTCAGCCTGAGGCGCATCCTCGTGAGGTCCTGCAGGGACCTCCTCCGCAGGCCTCGAGGCCTCGTCTGCTGCGGCCTCTAGCGCGGCCTCTAGTGCAGTTTTCTTCACATCCGCCGCCTTGCGAAGTCTTCGGCGCTGCACCGGCGCCGGGTCGCTAGCAGAGAACAAGAAGACTTGTCAGAGGGGAGCAGACAGGCAAAGATTGAAGAAGAAAAACCAAGTTAAAAACACTTACCCAGTCTTCTTGGCGCGGGTGTCAACCCTTGCCATGCAAGACGAACGCCAAGAAGGCGTGGTCCGGGCTCCGGAGCCGTCTCGGCTTTCCTCTTGAGGGGAGCGCTCGTGGGCTCCCCAGCAGGCCTGTCGTGGGCCGCCTTGGTCCGGGGCTCCTGTCGCCCCGCCTCGGCCTCCTCATCGTCGCTGGACGAGAGCTCGAAGACCTCCTCAGTAGGGGGTGTGGCTTTTGACGAGCTCGCCCCGCCTGCTGAGGGGATCGCCCCCGCCGCCGCGTCGCCTTGCTCGGCGTTAGATGCCCACATTCACCCCGCTTGGCCTGGCGGGGGAGGAGGAGGACGAGACGCCGAGCAAGGCGACGCGGCGGCGGGGGCGATCCCCTCAGCAGGCGGGGCGAGCTCGTCAAAATCCGCGCCCCCTACTGAGGAGGTCTTCGAGCTCTCGTCCAGCGATGATGAGGAGGCCGAGGCGGGGCGACAGGAGCCCCGGACCAAGGCGGCCCACGACAGGCCTGCTGGGGAGCCCACGAGCGCTCCCCTCAAGAGGAAAGCCGAGACGGCTCCGGAGCCCGGACCACGCCTTCTTGGCGTTCGTCTGGCATGGCATGGGTTGACACCCGCGCCAAGAAGACTGGGTAAGTGTTTTTAACTTGGTTTTTCTTCTTCAATCTTTGCCTGTCTGCTCCCCTCTGACAAGTCTTCTTGTTCTCTGCTAGCGACCCGGTGCCTGCGAAGCGCCGAAGACTTCGCAAGGCGGCGGATGTGAAGAAAACTGCACCGGAGGCCGCGCCAGAGGCCGCAGCAGACGAGGCCTCGAGGCCTGCGGAGGAGGTCCCTGCAGGCCCTCACGAGGATGCGCCTCAAGCTGAGGCGACCGCTCCGCCTCCGGAGGAGGAGCGTCCTGAGGAGCAGGCGGAAAGGGCGTCCACTCCGCCACGCGCCGCGACTCCGCCAGCGCAGCAGGGGACCGCGGCTAGCACTACACCGACCCCAAGCCTGCCATGGGCCGACGAGACGGTGGGAGAAAACCTTCCGCCGCCCCCGCCAAACACCGCGGCAGAGGAGGAGGCAGCGGCTACGGGGCAGGCCTCCCCTGCCCCGGAAATCCATGAAGAGGCGCCGCTTGAGCGGGGCGACGCCGGCACGCCGAATGCGGGCGCTGAGGCGGAGGACTCGCCGTAGAGCCCCCAGGCCCGCGTGGGGGCCTCCTCTTCCAAGCTCGACGCAGGCGCAGGGCCCTCCGCGCCGCGCGGGACTTCTCAGGCTCTTGTCCCCGGCAGCTGGGACTGGAGCAAGGGGCGGCGTGACGTCGCCTTCCGCTTGGTGAGGGAGTCCCTGGACGGGCTGGAGGCTCACCTCGCCCTCGATGACGGGGAGCTCGTCCGGCAGCGGGACGAGCTTGCGGTGGCCTGGGCCGCTTTCCACGCGGCTGTGGAGGCTCGCCGGCCGAGCGACCTGGCTCTGCAGGCGGAGTGGGAGGAGGCGCTGCGCTTCGCCAAGGAGGTCCGCGAGGGCGCCGTGCGCGAGGCCGAGGAGACCCTGGGGCCCCTCCAGGCCGAGCGTCAGGCAACGGAGGATGCTCTGGGCGTGGCCAATGAGGAGCGGGAGGCTGTGGAGCACTCGCTGGCGGACAAGCACCGCGAGCTCATCCAGCTCGAGGCCAAGATCCTGGCCGACTCCGAAACCATGCGGACCTCTCTGGAGGCGGTCCGTGCGAGCTTGGAAGCCAGGGGGCAGAGTCTGGGCGAGCGCGAGAGCGACGTGCGCCGACACGACGAGCAGCTGGCACTGGCGGAGCAGGAGCTGTCTGGGCAGCGCGCCGCCCTCGAGGCCCGCGAAGAAAGCCTGGCCGAGTCCCTCGGCAAGCACGAGCGTGAAGTGGCTACCCACCAGAGGCATGTGGAGCGCTTCAACGCGAAGTTTGCCGAGCTGAAGGAGGAGGCTGAGAAGGAATTTTAAGCCCGGGAGAAGGCGTACCGTGCCGCCGTCTCCCGAGATTATGCCGAGAACTTCACGAAGCAAGAGGGCCGCTTCAAGAAGAGGCGCGACGAGGATGCTGCTCGGATTCACCGGATGGAGGAGATGAACGCCAATCTGAACTCCCGGGCGAGGCGTGCAGCAGATGGTCGCCGCGCTGCCGAAGAGGCTCGCGAGCACATGGCGCAGGACCTTGCCTCCCTCATGGCGGACATGGAGGAGATGAACCAGCAGGTGGGTCCTGCCGTGGAGAAGGCGGTGGAGGCTGCCGAGAACGCCCAAGCCGCGCGGGTGCTATCGCAGCAGCGGGAGCGCATGTTCCAGTCCTTGGTGACTCGGGGCAACGAGCTCGCTGCGAAGCTGGGTGCAGATGCGCCGCCCGTCCCCGCACAGGGCAACGCCGACGTCGCCGCGTACCTCGCGTACTTTGAGCAGCTCTTCACAGCCCTCGAGGGTCCTGCCGCGGAGCTCCGCGACGTCGTCGAGGAGGAATGCCGCCAACTCCTGGCGGTAGCGGTCGACCGCATCTTCGCCAACCTCCAGCGCCTCCAGCCTGGCTTCGACTACTCCACGGTGACCGAGCCTCTCGAGGGAATGGTGGGGTGGAAGATCTCCAACTCGGTCCGTGACCAAGTCGACGACTTCTGCAGCCGCTTCAAGCGGGCCGCGGCGGAGGATAATGACGGCGAGGAGGGCGGCGACGAGGAGGGCGAGCCAGAAGAAGAAGGGTCTGGGGAGAACAACGACGGGGCTTCTGCCTGACTTCCTCCTGAAATGTAATGCGCTTGTAGCGCTTGTCGAGATGTTTGGCTTAGAGACTTTGCTCCATGGTTTGTAATATACTTTATATTTTTAAGTATATGCTACTAGATTTGTGTGCGTCCCCTCGAGAGTCTTTTTCTTCAACTCCATGCCTTTTATCGCTCTGCGTCGCTAGGACCCTGCTCCTTGCGCTATGACTCCGCCGCTGCGGTATGCTCGAGCAATGACTCGGCAAGGCCGGGGGGAGTTTAAGGCTTAGAGAGGTAGGAGCCCTCGAGGCGCGATGCTCAAGGGCCCCCCTTTGACGTGCAAGCAGTCCATGGAGAGTGAGGGACAAGAAACGCTCGAGGGACAAAAAGTGCTCGTGAGAGGGATGAAGAGACTCTCTTGGTGTGGGCAGGGAACTTAGCTTCGCGAGGCTTTTGATCTGCGTAGGCTTTCCTTGGCGATGCGTTTTCCTCCAGGGGCGGAGTTTTTCCTCCACGAGCCTGGAGAGGCTTTTGTTCCCTGTGGAGGTTAGAGAGGCAAACCCAGACGCTAGATCATGATAGTAAGGACTCATGCGCGCTTATAGGTTTCCTCATCGGTATCTCGCGAGGAGAGAAAGTACCAAGGTCCTTTGGAGAGGTGGCGTGTATCCGGGAGCATGCCCTTTAGCCAGAGCTCGGATCCCTTGGATTTTGCAGTGCTGCTGGGGTGCTCTTGAGGCACGGGCACGGGCACCCCTCGTCCTCCTCCTCCCCCGCTAGGCCAAGCGGGGTGAACGTGGGCATCTGCTCCAGCACCGCCAGGCGTGCGGCCAGGTTGAGCTGGTGGAGAGGCCTCAGCTCCGCAGCAACCACCACGGGCACGTCCGGGTTGATGAAGAGGCCGCCCATGATGGTGTCGATGACGGCGGGGCGATGGTCGCAGGGGTGGAGACGCATCGGGTCGGAGGGGCCCGAGTACATCCACATCGGCTTCTTATGCGCCTGAAGAGGCGCAATGCGGCGGCTCACGAAGTCCTCCGCGATCATCTGGCCGGTGAGGCCGTTCTCCCGAAGCAGCCTCATGTGCTCCACGAGGCCTCCTATCTGCGGGCCCTGGAAGATCTGCTTGCCCCAGTGGGTATTCTTCACGGGCGGCGCCTCCGGGGTGTCGAGGAAGGAGCTCTGCGATTTGACGCCGATGAGGAACCACTTCTGCCTGAAGTCGTCCACCTTCTTCACCACCGCCGTGATGGGCTTCTCGCCGCTCCACGACATGGGGATGTAGACGTCCCCCATGCTGTCCACGATGCGGAAGGACACGCATCCCGTCCGCTCGAGCTTCGCGGAGTTCCGGAGCGCATAGAAACTCCTGAAGAGGGCCACCGAAGGCTGCACCCCCAAGTAGGCTTCGCACAAATAGGCGAAGATGGAGAGAATCAGGATGGAGTTGGGGTGAAGGTGGAGAAGATGGATCCGGTAGAACTCCAGAACCTCCTCCAGGAAGGGCGAGTACGGAGGCACCAGCCCGGCGTAAACGGTGTGGAGGAAAATCGGAAAAAACCCCGCCGGAAGACAGCCGAGCTTGGCGGCCTGGATGGCACTGGCGCCGTGTTCATTGGTCCTCCCAGCGACCAGGTGCCGGATCTTGTCCAGCGCCATCGCATTGACGCGCTCCCCGATCAGGGCGGGGCCGAGCGCCTCTTCACCCTGCGCGTCAGAGGGGAGCGTCCCCTTCACCGCCTTGCCTTTCGGTCCACCCATCTTCGGGGAAGGAGAAGGAAGCGGAAGGGCGAGGAAGAAGAAGGAGTTTGCCGGTGAGGAAAAGCTAGGAGGACGAGAGCGAGAAGATTGGATGCGCGGAATGGGAGTAGTAACTGCTGTTCGGACCGGCGCGCAGCTTTATGCCCCGTCTGGGCAGTTACCAAGGCGTGGTCGTGGTGGGACCCCCCACGACGCACGTTCTGCCGGAGAAACCGAATCGCCGCAAACTCACCACCGATCGACGCGTGTCTTGGGCCGGCCGGGCATTTTGGACCCACGATGCTTCGTCTGGGCCCGATGGGCCTCGCCGTGCCCGTCATGGGCCCGGGGGCTACTGTCGGCCCAGTGGGATCCAGGGTGTGCAGAGCCCACTCTCCGCAGCCCTCACACGTGACAAGATCGAAGAAACGGCTAGCGACCAAGTAGGACGCTTGGAGAGGCCCTCGAGAGGAAAGGTCTCTCGAGAGGACTGGAGGGAGCAGCGAAGGCCTGAAGAGGGTCCTCCCGAGGCTGCCCCTCTACAAGGCCCCCTCCCCTGGAGAGGGGTCAACGCAAATCCCTCCGCAAGGCCGCCCCGGCCCTGTGGAGATACTTCGCTACGAAGCAATCGCCGCAGAGCGCACATGGCCTCTGCCGCGGCCGCAGAGTGACGCGCGCGTCTGCGCGCGATGACGACGGCGCCGCAGTTGCCATTCTCGTGATTAAAGGGGGTCAACAAAGCTGTGTCCCCTGCGCCGGCTTACGAGGGTTTCCCCTTTGGTGATACAACGGTTGGCCGGCGCTACGCTCCAAGGACGACGTCACCGTGGGCACCCCCACGATCGCTGCAGCACCAGCTGGCCGTCCTGTATGGACGGTGGCTTTCCTGCGTCACGGGCATGCTTTTCGACCATGGACCGGGTCCATGGACATCCCGGCAGCGGTGCACCCCACTGTGGGGACCCTTCCGCCGCGCATTGCGCCAGGATGAGGCCCGGGGCGCCTATAAAAGGAGGGGGAGCACCACCGTAGCAATGGACCGCGCGATCAAGGGATTGATCGATCTCGGAGAACTTGGACCCTACGATATCGTAGTGTAAGTCGAACCAGCTCGAGGAGGAAGGAGACCTTAGCGTTCCCTCCTTGAGCTCCACTCCGCCGTCAGAGAGCCCTCGGCAAGCTCATTGTGCTGTAACCTCTGCAGTGCAATACAGACAAGCAGGAGTAGCGGTGTTACCTCCTCCTGAGGGCCGTGAACCTGGGTACGGGCCGCTGTCCATCTCTGTCGTGCTGTCCCTCCTCAGGCTCGACGAGCATCGTCGCCACACCGGTTGAGGGTTGTAGACCAACGTGATCAGTCCCCTTCTCGAACTACTCTCCAGAGTGTGACTATCCCTGTCTCGTCGGAATCACTCTCCGACAGAGAGCATCAAGCCTCCACGGGTATAACAAAGACAGTTCAATGCAAGGAAAGGATATTTACCTTAAAAAGCATTTAAGTCTTGCCTTTCGATGATACATAAAACATAGTTCACGACACCCAGTATTGTCGTTATGAGTGTTTCAGGAGCCCGGCAGCCTATGAATCACCTTCGCGGGAGAAGCGCTCCATGATCTTCTCCACTTCGCCAACAACCCCCGGGAGAGACGCTGCTTTCGGGGCAACATCATCCATCTCTGCGAACAAGGAGATGTCCGGATGCCGCTGCTGGAGGACGGCGACGAGATGGGTAACCGCCTGCTTCGCGGCCTTCTCGCCGGCTAGGCATGCGGCTTCGCCCGCCTGAGATCGGAGCTCACCCAGAAGCTCCGCAACACGCGCCAGAAAGGAAGGATAGCTGTCGGGCCAACCGATCCCGTGGTATGGCGGCCCGTTTTCCCTCGGAGGGTGAGAGACTTCATGGGCCCACCACACAGACTGGGGGCACATGAGGACCATAGGCGTATTGTAGGCCTGGAGCCTCAGGAGGGTAGCCTCACCTGTATCAAGGACAGATGCTTCAGGAGGACCTGTCTCACGAGCCCCCCCCCCCCCCCCCCCGAGGGGAGCGTAAGGCAGACCATCGTGAAGACTTCCGTAACCCGTGTCACGTTCTACAGTGGGGCGGCGGGGCCTCCCTTAGATACTGGTCTTCGCCCTTGGGACGGGATGGCAGCCTCCTAAAGCTTACCTCTTTGGTGATTAAAGGGGGAGACCAGACCAGCCACCATGGACGTGCCCCCAAGACTTGCTACTTTGGTGCAAGATGGCGCTGTCCGCCACCGTAGTCCTTCCTTTGGCCTCGCTTTTCCTCTTAACCGAGGACGTCCGGCTCTGCGCCAAAGGAGCGGCGACTGAAGTTGCAGGGAAAGAAGACAACGGCTACGCAGCAGCGCAAGGCCGTGGATCTGACTTGGTCGGCCGCCTTTGCCAAAGCGTCCGCAGAAGGGAAGGGCTTCTCTTGGAAGCATGTGGGAGCGTCCCGCCATAGAATCCGACGACAAAGGCTCCCAGCCGCCTATAAAAGGAGGCAGCCGCCGGCCCGGTTAAGGGAAAACATTGTGTACTCAAACCCTAGAAACTCTAGGCGTTCACCATTGTGGATCCCTGTGTTCTACCAAGCAATACAATCAAGCAGGAGTAGGGCATTCACGTCCGCGGTGGCATGAACCTGGGTAAACAAAGTGTCAATCTCTGTAGTGTTGTTCATCTCCTTCGTCGAGCCTCGTGAGGTCAGAGGCAGCGCTCTAAGGCCCCCAGTGTTCGATACTCTTTTTTAGCTTCTTCGGAGGCTATATTCCGACATTTGGTGCGCCAGGTAGGGGGTCTTGAGCGTGCTTCACCTTCACCAACAACTGACATGACCAGGGGAGGAAGCAACATCGGGGAGCGCACTCCTGGCGGAGAACCCGTGAGCAGCGCGCCCTGCGCCGCGCCGCTCGCGCCACCAGCGGGACGCGTACCCGCCGTGGGGCCGCGGCGACCGAAGACGGCTCACCAGAGGAGAGCCAGCACTCGTCCACCGCACCGACTCTGTCGCAGGCCACGCCGTCTGTCGTGCCCACCGTCTTGCCCTCCGTCGCACCTTCTGTCGGGCCTTCTGTGGCGCCATCGGTCGCGCGCACAACATCCTCGGCTCAGGTCGTTCCACCGGGCCCGCGCATGGCGCTACGCACGGCGCAGGAGCTCCTACGTTTCAGGCCGGCCGAGGACGCCCATGAAGACTGGCTCACCCGCGTGACGGAGCTGGTCCGGGCCGCGAGAATCACTCCCGCACCCTCCCGCTCACAAGTCGCTCCTGCGGCTCCCAGAGGACCAGCGGTGGACGCCGCCCTCCACACCAACCTCCTCCCCGCGCCAAGGAAGGAGTTCATCCGGTCCGTGCCCCGCGAGCTGGCGACCGAGCCCTCACGCCTTCGCACGGCGCGTCATCTCCGCACCTGGGGCACGACGACAGCCCCAGTTGCCAAATCATCCCTCGCGTACCCAACGATGCCCGTGCACGCGGCCGGGAACGGCAGGACCAGACGGTCCGAAACATCGCAGTGGCAGGGCACTAGAACCGTGCCGGGCTCGCGGGGAGACCCGCCACCTACAGTGGTGGCTGCGTGGCATTCTGCGAGGACCTTCGCCGCGTCAACTGGCCTAACAAGTTCAGACCAAAGATCCCACCTCGGTACGACAGGACCCAAAACCCCGTCGAGTTCCGGCAGCTCTACACCGTGGGGGTACAGGCCGCAGGAGGCGACGACAAGGTCATGGCGAATTGGTTCCCACTGGCCCTCAAGGAGGCGGCGCAAACATGGCTGCTGAACCTTCCCGAGAAATTGGTTGCCTCGTGGGAGGACTTGTGCCAGCCGTTCATCTCGAACTTCAGGGGAACATACGACCGACCCCTCAACCTCAACGACCTCCGCGCAGTGAAACAAAAGACGGGTGAGACGCCCCGGAAGTACATCCAGCGCTTCAGCCACGTCCGCAACAAGGTCGCCAACTGCACCGACGCTTCGATCATTGCGGCCTTCGTGGAGGGAGTTACCAACACCTGCATGAGGGAGAAGCTCGGCATCCATGACAAGCTAGGAACAGTGGTGGTGTTGTTCAAGCTCGCCGACAAGTGCGCCAAGGCGGAGGAAGGCAGACTCTCCCAGCACAACACGCCTGACGAGGAGCCCGCCCGCCAGAAGGGGAAGAGCGCGAAGGACTCCAAGCGGAAGGCGCCCGCCCCTTTAGCCGCGGAGCCCGAGCGCGAGTCGAAGAAAGAGTCAAAGAAGGACGACGAGGACCGTCCCTTCTGCGAGTTCCACCAGCTTCACTCTCACAGCACCGACGAGTGCAACGAACTCAAGAAGATGCGCGAGAAGCAGCAGGACAAGCGCGGAGGCTCCGGCGGGAATCGCAGCGGGGGCCGAGGCGGACAATACAACAACGGAGGCAACAAATGGAACAACGGGGGCGGCTGGGTCAACAACCAGCAGCAAAATTGGCAGGGGCCACACCAGGGCAACCAGCAAAAGCCTCCTCAGGCCAATGCCTTGCAGCAACAACCTGATGAGGGGAACCATAACCTCCCAGCTGAGGTAAATGGTGGGTACCAGGAACCCAGGCACGCGGCCTCCATCCTGGGGGGCGCTCAAGCGCCCATCTCGAACCGCCACTTCAAGCAGCTGACCCGTGCCGTCAGCGCTGCCCTCTCGGGAGCGGAGGCTTCTCGACGCCTTAAGTGGGCGGAGTATCCGATCACCTTCGATGCCAGCGACCACCCCAAATCTGTCGCCACAGTAGGTACCATCCCGCTGGTGTGCACCCCGACCATCAACAACGTTGCGGTCACCAACACCTTGGTGGACAGGGGCGCCGGCCTCAACGTGATCTCCATCGATACCTTTGACAAAATGCAGGTGGAGTACAGCCGACTGATGCCTACATGGCCGTTCGCCGGCATGACCGAGGGCACCACGATCCCGATTGGGCAAGTGCGCCTTCTCGTAACCTTCGGCACGAGAGAGAACTACCGCACGGAGTACATCGACTTTGACGTGGCTCACATCGGGTTACCATACCATGCCATCCTCGGCTACCCGGCACTCGCCAAGTTCTTGGCAGTCACGCATCACGCCTACAACCTCGTCAAGATCCCTGGCAGCAAGGCCACGATCACCATCCGCTGCAACGAGAAGGACTCCATGCGCTCGGTTGAGCGCGCCTACCGCTCGTGGGCTGCCTCGCACCCTGCTGATGTGGACGACGTGCCGGAGAGCTCCGAGAGGAAGAAGAAGATACTTTTCACCCAAGACAAGGCCTCGATCAAGAAGGTGCCACTGGGACCCAATGGCACGGGGGCTACCACCACCATAGGCGGGAGCCTCACCCCCAAATAGGAAAGCGCGCTCGCCACCTTCCTCCAGGCAAACACCGACATGTTCGCTACGAGCATGTCGGACATGCCTGGTGTCCCGAGGGAGGTGATCGAGCATCATCTAGCCGTGTGCCCAAGTGCACGCCCCGTGAAGGTAAAGTCGAGACGCCAAGCACCAGAGAAGCAGGAATTCATCGTACGAGAAGTTAAGAAGCTTGAGAAGGCAAACATAGTTCGGGAGGTTATCCACCCGGAGTGGACGGCAAACCCTATGGTTGTCCCAAAGCACACGAGGGAGGGCCGCCTGTGCATCGATTTCACCGATCTCAACAAGGCCTGCCCTAAGGACCCGTATCCTCTGCCGCAGATCGATCAGATCGTGGACTCCACTGCGGGCTCTGACCTCCTGTGCTTCCCCGACGCCTACTCCGGCTATCACCAGATCAAAATGGCCAAGGAGGACGAGGAGAAAACAGCATTCCTCACCCCGTGCGGTGTGTACTGTTACGTGTGCATGCCGTTCGGTCTGAAGAATGTCGGGGCCACTCTCCAGAGGCTCATGCGCATCGCTTTGGAGCCCAGATGGGTAAGAATGCTGAGGCATACGTCGATGATATCGTGGTCAAGACTCGCACGAGTGACACACTTATAGTTGACCTCGAAGAGACCTTCGCGAACT
The DNA here is from genome assembly GCA_026929855.1 of Poa annua. Classification (NCBI taxonomy): domain Eukaryota; kingdom Viridiplantae; phylum Streptophyta; class Magnoliopsida; order Poales; family Poaceae; genus Poa; species Poa annua. The sequence goes on from CM049434.1 coordinate 65,088,098, forward strand.
TGCGCAAAGTCAACATCAAGCTCAACGCCAGCAAGTGCGTCTTCGGAGTACCCTCCGGCAAGCTGCTAGGTTTTCTGGCCTTGCACCGAGGCATCGAAGCCAACCCCGACAAAATCCGGGCCATCGAAGAAATGAAACCCCCCAAAGCGCCTCAAGGACATGCAGCGGTTGGCGGGGTGCATGGCCGCCCTCGGCAGGTTCATTTCTAAGTTCGGCGAGAAAGCCCTCCCCTTTTTCAAAATCATGAAGAGGACGGGGCCATTCGAGTGGACTCCCGAGGCGGAAGCCGCGTTCGAAGAGCTCAAGAGGTACCTGGCCAGCCCGCCTGTCATGGTGGCACCTCGACCAAGGGAGCCCCTAAAGCTTTACATCTCTGCCACCCCGCAGACCGCCAGCGCTGTATTGGTTGCCGAAAGAGAAGAGCCCGTCGTTAAGAAGAGAAAATGGGCGGAGACGCCGACCGAGACCGACAGGAACCCTCTCGAGGCGCCACCTGGAAAACTCACCAGGGTCTTGGAACACCAAGCAGGAGTTGCCTCGGGGGCTCCCGAGGAACGCCCTCCCGATGGACCTCAGGAGCCTCGCGAGGCAGCCGGCGAAGGCGTTACGGAGACACACCTGGTGGAGCACCCAGTCTACTACGTCAGCACGATGCTGCGGGATGCCCGAGAGCGTTATACCATGACGCAGAAGCTACTCTTCACCATCCTCATGGCCTCTAGAAAGCTGTGACACTACTTCCAAGGCCACCCGATGACTGTGGTGTCCTCCTATCCCCTGGAGCAGATACTGCACAACTCTAACGCCACGGGGCGGGTCGCCGAATGGGCCATTGAGCTACAGTCGTTCAAGCTTGAGTTTCTCACTACCTGGACCATCAAGGGAGCAGCCCTGGCAGACTTCGCGGCAGAGTGGACGGACACCCCCACAACGTGGGAGCACGAGGAGGAGGAACTCCGCCCTGGCGAGGAAGCTAAGGAGTATTGGTCACTTAAGTTCGACGGAGCGTTCTGCAAGAAGGGCGCGGGGGCTGGTGTAGTGCTGATATCACCGACGGGTGACAAGCTGTACTACGCGGTGCAGCTTGCCTTCGACCGGGGGGAGAGATCCAACAACATCGCGGAGTACAAGGGCCTCCTCGCGGGGCTCCGAGCCGCCATCGCTCTCGGCATAAAAAGGATCATCGTAAAGGGGGACTCTCAGCTATTGGTCAACTTCTCCAACAAAAGCTACGTGGCAAAAGACGATCATATGGCTGCCTACCTGGAGAAAGTGCGGCAGATAGAGAAACAGTTCTTGGGGATGGAACTCACGCACATCCCGCGCGGACAGAACGCCAAAGCCGACGCCATCGCTCGACGCGCGTCAAGAGGGGAACCACAGGACCCTGGTGTATTCGAGGAAAGGCTCTCCACGCCATCAGCAGCTCCCCCCAAAGGAAACATCATGAGGCCTTCTGAGCCACCTCCGCCACCGCCCACGGGAGCCGCCAGCTGCGGCACGCCCTCAGGAGATCGCCAAGTGCTGATAGCGGAGCATCAAGCGGACAACTACATAGCGGAGATAAGGCACTATCTCAAAGAAGGGGGCCTCCGTGTAGTAGAGGAAGAGGCTGAGCGTGTGGCTCGCCAAGCCAAGCTATACCGCCTCAAGGACGACGCGTTGCATAGGCGACGCCCCAACGGGGTAGCCCTCAAGTGCATCGCCATCAGTGAAGGTCAGGATTTGCTCAAGGACATCCACAGCGGGGATTGCGGACATCACTCCTCTTCCCGCACGCTGGTAGCTAAGGCATTCCGGAGCGGTTTCTTCTGGCCCACGGTCCTACAAGACGCAACGGACCTCGTGAGGGAATGCGAGGCGTGCCAGTTCCGTGCTAAACAAATCCACCAGCCAGCGCAGGAGTTGCAGATTATCCCACTGTCGTGGCCCTTCGCGGTACGGGGGCTTGACATCCTGGGACCATTCCCCAGAGCTCAAGGAGGTTACCGCTACCACTACGTGGCCGTTGACAAGTTCTCAAAGTGGGCCGAGGTCGAAGCGGTGGGCACCATACCTGCTAGGTCCGCTGCTAAATTCATCAGAGGGATCGTGTGCCGTTTCAGCGTCCCCAACCGCATCATCACAGACAACGGCTCGCAGTTCACCAGCGGACTCTTCAAGTCATACTGCGCGGATCTCGGCATCAAGATATGCTACGCCTCCGTGGCACACCACGCAGCAATGGCCAGGCATAGCGAGCCAACGCGGAGGTCCTGAAAGGGCTCAAGACCCGGAGCTTCAAGAGGAAACTGAAGGCCTGCGGCAAGAACTGGATCGAGGACTTACCAGCGGTGATGTGGTCCGTCCGTAACACCCACACCAAGCCCACAGGTCAGACACCTTTCTCCCTCGTCGACGGAGCCGAAGCGGTGTTGCCTGCCGAGCTCAAGCATGGGTCGCCCTGCGTGCTGGCTTTCAAGGAAGCTCTCCAGGACGAGCTGAGACAGGAAGACCTGCTCCTCCTGGAAGAGGCCCGACATCACGTCATACTCCGAGCAGCGCACTATCAGCAGGCCTTGCGTCGGTACCATAGCCGACACATACGACATCGAACTCTCGAGGTAGGCGATCTTGTTCTGCGCAGGATCCAGTCCAGGGAATGCCTCTACAAGCTGTCACCGATGTGGGAAGGACCATTCAAGATCGCGTGCATCGCCTGCCCAGGCGCCGCCAGGTTGGAGACGATGGAGGGAGTCACCGTGACAAACCCGTGGAACATCGAGCACCTCCGCAAGTTCTACGCCTGAGGGCCTCGCAACCGCCGCAACACCAGGCTCGCACCCGCCTCAGCAAGAAGGTTCTTTGGAAAGGAAGGCACCTCATGACCTCAGCACCTGCAAGTCCGCGTGCCCCGACACGAACGGCAACATGTAATGAACTATTTGTTTTTCCGCACTAAGGCGCGGACTCCTCGGTAAGCACTCTTCGATCTCTTGGTTTTTGATGTTTCCCCTTAAGTACCACGTGAGCGGGGGCTAGGCACGGTGGCTGCTTGGGCCAGAGTCTGCCCAACAGCGCCGCAAAACCCAACAAGGCTGAGCGTGGTGGATGGGCCAGCTCCCACGCATGCCACCTCATCAAGACCCTTGGTGCTATCCTCTTGAGGCACGGTGTTTATGTACGGGAATCGGCCTGGCAGCATTGCAAAACCCAACAAGACCGAGCGCTGGTTGAATGGGCTAGCCCCACACATGCCGCCTCATACAAAGGTCCTTGGTGCTTTAAACTCACGCGGCACTTTTTGGAAGAAACCCTCTTTAAGCACGGTGTCGATGTACGGGTCCGCCTGGCAACACTGAAAAACCCAAGAAGAACGAGTACCGGTGGAATGGGCTTGCCCCACACATGCCGCCTCACAAAAAGGTCCTTGGTGCTCTCAAAAATAAAAAATCGCTTAAAACCTCGACAGGCACGGTGTTCATGTCAGGCCGGGCCTGGCAGCACCGAAAAACCCAATAAGGCTGAGCGTGGTGGTTGGGGTCTTCCCTCACACATGCCGCCTCATCACGGTCCTTGGTGCCTCTCGAGGTTTATCGTTTGAAAATCTCGGCAAGCACGGTGTCCATGTCAGGCCGGGCCTGGCAGCACCGAAAAACCCAATAAGGCCGAGCGCGGTGGCTGGGGTTTTCCCTCACGCATGCCGCCTCATCACGGTCCTTGGTGCTTCTCCAGACTTTTCTTCTCTTTTCTCTACATACAATAAACCCGCCGAGGCCCTCACGAGGAAAACCCCCATCGGTTCCCCGTTCAAATCAAGACCGCACCAGGGCATCCGTACCTCGTGAGACCCGGCGTCATGAAGGCGCATCGTCCCAGCGCAACAAAAACAGATCTCATTTAACCAAGGACAAACAGCACGGTAGCGCGGCGAACCAGGGCCAGAAAAAGGGTTTTTTTCTTCATTACTTTTCTTGCAAATATTACATGGTTAACAAAAAGACCTAATCTATCCTAAGGAGGGGAAGATCGCCACCGTGGTGAAGGCCGCCGGCATCAAGGTCGAGGCCTACTGGCCTGCCGAGCAAACCGCGGGCGAAGGAGCGAGCTAATCACCAACTAAGCGAGGAGGGAGCGCCTAGTCAGAATCTTCCTCCTGCTTCACCGTCGCAAGGTTCGTTTCCTTGCTGGAGCTATCACCGTCGTCATCAAGGCTCTCGGCGCTGGTATCTTCGGCCGGGGATGAGCTGCCGCTACCACCCAGGCTCCCTGGGCAGCAGGCCGGCCGCCCCCCGTACTCCTCGAAGAGCTTGACGAGGAAGATATCTCCACCGACGAACCTGAAGGTCAGGTAGCTCCCCAACCAGATATGGTGGAGGCGCGCGAAGTTCATCCACCCACGCGACAGGTAGACATCGCCATCGTTGTTCCTCCCGGCTCTGCACCATGTCGGGCCGTCGCGGCACCCGTCCATGCGCAGCCATAAGCCACTCACCTGGTCGTCACCGACCATGCAGAGGAAGAACCTGGGGAGAAGAAGACGGCGGTGGACGCGTGAGCGCATGCGCACCAGGAACTCGTAGCCATCCACCCATTCGCAGGGGGGAGGCGGAGCGCTCGAGGAAGCACGGGTGACGCGGGTGGGAGTCTTGCGGCCCGGCGGACACCCCCGCGGACGGCTGCGAGGCTTCAGAGAAGCCCCACGGGCGCTCGTTACTCGTCAGGGACCACGGTCGTGCGTCCCCCTCGCCCTTTTCCTCGAGTTCCATGAGCCCTCGGAGGGGGGGGGGGCAGAGGAAAATGGAAGGTGGAAGAAGGAGCGGGGTACGGAGAGGGGCACCCCTTCGGCCCTATTTAAGGTCGGGTAGAGAGGCATCGCGTCTTGGGGCCGACGCGGGCGAAAACCGAGGAGCCGAACGTGAGTAAAAACCGCCCACTGCTGCGCATGGGACGTTACGGTCGCTGCCACGATTTCCAGCCATCATCACCACGATTCCCCGCACGTCGTCGCCACATCAGGGGGAAGACCGGCTGTCTCTCGCCACCTGTCAAAGCCTTCATCATCACACCCTCCTCTGGAATATTACCGTTTTGGCCCCGCGGCGTTCCGCCTCCACACGTGGGCCGCGCTCATCGCGGGCCCAGGGGTTACTGTCGGGCCAACCGATCCCGGGGTATGGCAGCCCGTTTTCCCTGGGAGGGTGAGAGACTTCATGGGCCCACCACGCAGACTGGGGGCACACGAGGACCATAGGCGTGTTGTAGGCCGGGAGCCTCAGGAGGGTAGCCTCACCCGCATCAAGGACAGATGCTTCAGGAGGGCCTGCCTCACGAGCCCCCCCCCCCCCCCCCCCCCGAGGGGAGCGTAAGGCACGCCATTGTGAAGACTGTCGTAACCCGCGTCACGTGCTATAGTGGGGGCGAGGCCTCCCTCAGATACTGGTCTTCGCCCTTGGGACAGGATGGCAGCCTCCTAAAGCTTACCTCTTTGGTGATAAAAGGGGGAGACCAGACCAGCCACCATGGCCGTGCCCCCAAGACTTACTACTTCGTTGCAAGACGGCACTGTCCGCCACCGTAGTCCTTCCTTTGGCGTCGCTTTTCCTCTTTACCGAGGACGTCCGGCTCTGCGCCAAAGGAGTGGCGACTGAAGTTGCAGGGGGAAGAAGACAACGGCTGCGCAGCAGCGCAGGGCCGTGGATCTGACTTGGTCGGCCGCCTTTGACAAAGCGTCCGCAGAAGGGCAGGGCCTCTCTTGGAAGCATGTGGGAGCGTCCCGCCATAGAATCCGAAGACGAAGGCTCCCAGCCGCCTATAAAAGGAGGCAGCCGCCGGCCCGGCTAAGGGAAGACATTGTGTACTCAAGCCCTAGAAACTCTAGGAGTTCACCATTGTAGCTCCCTGTGTTCTACGAAGCAATACAATCAAGCAGGAGTAGGGCATTCACCTCCGTGGTGGCCTGAACCTGGGTAAACAAAGTGTCAATCTCTGTAGTGCTGTTCATCTCCTTCGTCGAGCCTCGTGAGGTCAGAGGCAGCGCTCTAAGGCCCCCAGTGTTCGATAGTCTTTCTTAGCTTATTCGGAGGCTATATTCTGACAATGGCCTCTGAAGGAGCTGGAGAAGCTGCTCGAGGCAACCGGGGGCTAGGGCACCCGCAAATTCGTCAGCTCCCAGGAGATCTTCTTCGCCGAAGCACTCATCTCCGGGAGGTGGCTCAGCATGTCACGCTTGAAGGTTGCCATCTTGTCCCGCTCCTCCGTGGCTTTCTTCAGCAGCTCGACTAGCTCCTCTTGGCAGCCCATGCAGCCTGCGCCGTGGATCTGGAGGTCTCGGCAGCCTCCCCCACTCTTGCAAGCTCAGCGTCTTTCTCTCCGCGCTCCTCTTTCTGCTTAGATCGGAGAGCGCCGATGCGATCGGCCATGGCATCCTTCAGACCGATGACGTCACGTGCCAAGTCGTCGGCACGAGCAATTTGCTGGTCCCGCTCGCTTCGGACCCTCTTGTAGTCCTTGTAAGCCCGGTTTCGGCTGCACTTTTTGTCCGCCAGCTCCTGCTTCAGCTTGGAGACTTGCTCTGTGAGCGAGGCTACTTGCTGGCTCAGGTCCCTCGTTTCCTGCCGGGCCCAGCTACCCGCATTCTCCAGGCCTTGCTCCAAGCGAGCCTCGCTTTGCTCCACTTCCAGATGAAGCTGTGAATTGCCCTCCTGGCACTTCCTCTCAGCCTCGTCCAGCGCTGACGCCAGAGGTTCCAGTTCTTTCTCACGCCTAGAGACGCGTTGCTCTCGAGCGTTCAGCAGCTCATCTTCCGTAGCCAGCTTCTGCTCCCTGGCCTCGAGGGCTTCTGCCTCGGCCGCTAGCTTCTGCTCCCAAGACTTCAACTCATCTTCCCGACGGGTCACGGGAATCGCAATGGAGCAATCCCTCTGCGAAGGAAATCCGTCGTGATTGCGGCACACGTCACACCTTTCCCTCATAGGAAGGCCAGTCTGGCGACCGTAGTGGACAAGGCTCCGTCTTCAGGGCTCAGCTGTTTGGAATACGCCAGGAGTTGTGCTGGGTAACCCGGAGTCGCCAGGTGAACATTCGCCGCCTGCGCTCGGACGGAGTACCATTCCCACCTCCATTCCCCTATAGGACCCGTCGTGATCATCTCCGGGTACTGATCCTCGACGCCATCTCGGAGGCGGAAGGTCACGCCGCCAGCAATCTACTTGGACATGCCCAGGCGCGGTACGAAGAATTGCCAGAATAGGGCCACGGACGGCCTGACCCCCACGAACGCCTTGTAGGCGTAAGCAAAGACGGCGAGGATCCGCACCGCGTTGGGGTGCAGATGCAACATCGCCAGACCGTACGCCTCCAAGACAACCAAGAAGAACTTGGAGAATGGTGGGAGAAGCCCCATCGTCGAGAAGGTGTGGAAGGTGGCCACCCCGTCAAGTACTCTCCTCCGTCCCCGCGGTACACCACCACTTCCGCTCCACGGAAGCACGAGGTCAAGATATGACAGACGCCCTCCATGGCCACCTCGTTGGAGAACTTGCTTGAGGACAGCAGCGCTTTGGTCACCCTTGGTGAAGCCGCCGCCGCCTGATTTGTCTTGGCCGACTTCTTCGACACCGCTCGTCGAGCCCTCCCTAGAGCCATCGGAGTGCGGCGGAGCGGATCTGGCGTCACGGCGAAGGGGCGAGTGGAGTTTTCAGCAGAAAGAGCCGGAGATTTGGAGGCAATGGCTTGGGGGAAGAATGGCAAAGGTAAGAAGGCGGCCGCTCCGGAACCGCTAAGTCAAGGCCAGCAGTCGACCCCACGTGTCACGTCGCGGCCCCATTACTCCGACGGGCGCGGAGATCGAGGAGTCGTGCCGACTTCGACGCGACCCGACCGTTGGATGCATGACTGCGTTCGAGGCCCGCATGAATAGCAACATGCGGCACGACGCGGTCAAAAAGACTCGGGTGCTCACATCTATCTCAACCTGGTGGGCCCCACCAAGCAGCAGAAGGACGACCAGGCGCCGGACCCACTTTGACTTCTTTGGTCATAGCCCCGGCAGCCTCAGAAGACCGAAGCCGCCGGGACCATGCCCGGGGGCAACTGTCGCAGCAGTGGAACATGGGGTTCCCCTAATGCTGCCCAAGTGGGTCCACCGCCCGTGGGCCCACCACGAAGACGAACATGGCCAAGACTCGACGCAAGGCCTGGCGGGCGCACCCGCTCCAAGCAAGACCTCCGGGGTATGCAGGGCCCCTGGGCCTCCTTTAACCCGGAAGGAACCTAAGACCCCGAGAGCGCGAGTCCCCGGCGGGGCCGGGCTCCCTCTCAGGTACAAGACCATACAAGGGGAAGATAAGGCTTCTACCACCTTCCAGAGGATGGTGGAAGCGTCCAAAGCACTTGGGAAGCAAGGCGCGGACAGGGGACACCACCTACCCACTATCAGACCATGTCCGCCCCTTTCCCCAAAGGCGCCAGAGATCCCACCAACCCGGTGACCGATAGTTGGAGGAGAAGAGGCCACGTCACCGTCTCCACCACGGAGAGGGGTTGCTTCCCGCCAAGAACCCCTCACGCTCCTCGCATGACCTTTGTGGTATCCCCTTTCCCTATAAAAGGAGGACCAAGGGCATGGAGGAGAAAGGATCAACTCAAGGCGAAGATAGCTTAGGAGGCAAGCAAGCACAAAAGATAGGCTAGCTCACCGGTGATCCAAGGTAGAAGACAACCACCAAGCTAGGCTAGAAGGAGGAAGGGAAGGAAGGTGATCTCCTCCGGGCAAGGATCTGTCCTCCCCCTTCCTCTAGCCGGAGAACCCTGCCGGGTACCCCGCCGGGAACACCATTGTAGCCACACCATGATTCATCCATCTATCCAGACATGCAGGAGTAGGGCTGTTGCCTTCGGGCAGCCTGAAACTGGGTAGATTGCTGTGTTTTCCTTGTTTGCCTACCACGTCGAGATCGGAGAGTGAGTGAGGAACTTGTCCGTCGATCGTCCCCCGGGAGACGGTTTCAGCCTCCTTTGCGCCCCTACCGAATCTACAAAGGGGGTTCCTGGCATCCCCGGTGTCCTTCCTTCGAGACACGACACCAGAATTCTTGTGGTAGATTAAGCAGCATAATCCATACATCATGAGGCAAAAAAGTAGATCTACGGTTAATTCCTCTATCTTGTGCGACAAAGTGAAGCACCGTATCATCAATGAGGTGTGGACTAAGCTCAATCGCATCATCTCTATCAGTGACAGTCGCAAATCTGACCAGGGTTGTCCCCATAGCACACCTTGAAGTTGACCGGACCTGCAGTCCGATTGCTTGTAGCCGATCAGTGATGATGGCGATGGCTTGATCAAAGTGATCGGCGTCGATGTCCGGAGCCAGGGTAGCAATTTCCCAATCATCTGAAAAGACCGGGAACTCGCAGTCGAGCACGACGTGGCCGCGTTGGGTCCACAGTGGTCCAGGTGCAATCACTGTCATCCCCGCCGGGACGTGCGGGAAGATATTGCACTCGTAGTTCACCATTGCAGCAGGAGGAGAGCTCGAGATTGATTTGGTGGTGGATTGGGAGATTGGGGTATCGGGGCTGGCCAGGGTTTCTGAGATGTGAGTTATACTGTCTGTCGTAGGAGCCGACAAGGCGGGGATTGGGTTTTCCTTTGACTTATTTTCAGGAGTCCAAATAACAGCTCGCCAGATAGGTTGCCGTTTATTCAGTTTGTTACGACATTTATAAGATATATTCCCAAAATCATAACAGAGTCGGCATCTAATCAAATTAGTGCAAGAGATTATCTTGTGACCTTCTGTTAAGCATTTAGTGCAAAATACTGGGCGATAAACAGATCTTGATTGAATGCGAGGGGGCGGCCCATTAACAGGAAAGTGTTGTTGGCGAAAAGGAAGGGCTTCCGGTATACCTGGGCCGGGCTGATTTGAAATATCCAAATTTGAAATCCCGCCTAGCTGAAGATACGCATGATTTGTTTGATTCCTGATTTCACGATCAACACGAGGAATCACCGAATTCTGAAATCCAACAGGAATAGTATTGGCACCAGTCAATGGATTAACAATTGCATGGTTTGAATGAACAACGGGAATAGCATTTGCACCAGTCAATGGATTAACAATTGTATGGTTCAAAGGAGCAGAAGCACGCTGCCTCCAAACTTGCTTAGATCTGACCACAGTCCATTCCTTGTCTTGATCATCGTACCATAATTTTTCTTCACGCTGCCAACTTGGACCTCCAAAACACCACAGATGAAAGTAACATATGAAATCCGCAGAAATATGAGATCTCAATTTGTGGACAATGAATCCAACAGCTTTAGAACAAACATCAAACAGAAACACCGACCCTCGTAGAGGTTAAACACGTAGTCTCTGATGATCAGCATAGCTCACATTGATCGGATCCAATTTGAATGTGGACCCTCCAAAGGAAATCACAAGTGAAAAACCCAAATCGGGAGAAGAAGGGTGAACCGAGGTGGAGAACTCATTCCAAATCTTCTCACTGAAAGCAATGCCAGGGGAGAAATCAACACGGTGGAAAAGGGAGGAGGGGTCAAGGGGAAGATCATGGGATCATCCGAGGAGTCCATACCTTGAGAATCAGATGAGATCTAGGCTTGAGTGAGATCGCCAAGAGAGTCGCTTTGGAGGGTGGAGGGGTGCGGGAGCGCCATCGTATGATTAGCTACTTGTCATTGTTTGGTGGTGAGTTTATATTTTCAGATTGTGTTGTATCACTTATGCCACTGAACCATATCATGTATTCGCATTGTGAGTAGTTCCCTCATGTTCCTGGGGGCATAGAATGGATTGGCAATGATTTTCACCTAACATGTGTTGAGTATTTGGTCAAGTTTTTATCTTTTATGTTGTTCTATGATGGTGTTGTGCAAACATCGACTGCACTTCACTTCACCTATATGGGCTCATAGGGCTGCACACTAGTGTAATGGAGTGGGTAGGACCGTGGAGGACACGTAAACCGGGGTCTAATATGGCCCAGCTCTTTTCGGCTCCGGCTTGTGCATAAGCCACAACGCCTTGAGCTGTCCAGAGAAACAGCAGTAGAAATAAGCTCCTTTGAAATTGCAGTCCAGTTCTTTTCAGCTTCCACTGTCCCGGCTTATTGTGTGAACTGTATGATTGAAAGTCCATAAAGCCCTTAGGATGATTTTATGTTTGAACTAACTAATTTCGAGTTATTTCATACTATTTTGGTCCATTTTGCTTTGCACTAACATAAATTCAGTTTTCCAACAGAATAAGAGACTAACTGCATCATGCAACCTTGAGAGACGAACTGCACACAAATTTCAGTTTGACCAGCCCCGAGAGATGAAACTGCATCATCGAATCTTGAGAGACGAACTGCACAAAAAAATTATCCCTATTGGTACTGCTCCGTTTCTGCTTCTAGCAGCAAGAAACTGCTGCCGGAGTACGCGCGGCCTACAGTGTGCCGGACGAAAAATCTACAGGGGCGCCACGGCAGAACGAGCCCAGCAGTCGAGGAGGTTGGCCTGAGGCGCAGGGGGGCGGCTTCATCAGATCGATCTCGGGCTGGCGAGCTCGAGCTCAGCTCGATCCGCCAAGGAATTGGACCGGCAAGGGATGCTTTTTGCGGTGTTGGGTGGCTGGGCGAGCGGCCGGAGTTGTGGGGCGTGGGTGTGCGGCAGCGGGAGGAGCATGCAGGGCAGCCGCAGTATGGCCGCAGCGGATCGACGGCCGCTGACCTCAATCGGGGCAGAGGAGATGGAACGACAGACGAGATGGAGGTGGGCCGAGGTCGGAGCCGTCTCGGGAGCAGGTACGGCGGCGGTGGTAAGCAGCGACGGTGAGAACAGGCGGCGACAGTGCGAGCGGCGGCGGCGGCGGCTGATGAACCCTAGAGGAGCTGGGCTGCGCTCGGGAGAGATGGGAGCGAGAGAGAGGAAAGGGGAAAAATGAAACGAAGGAAAACTGTTCGGGGGCCACGCGGTGGCAACTCAGTGTAATATTCGTGTCAAACAGGGGCAACTAAAAAACGGTTCGATTTCACTTGCGGGAAGCCGTGCGCGGCCGCGGGAAGTTGGGGTATCCCAGCTTCTCCCCGCTGTGAAGGATCGGTGGAAGCTGGTTGTCCCAATAAGCGGCTTAAAATCCAGTTCTTTTTTACTTATGTTTTTTTCCACCTCTAAGCTGTTGAGAAGCTCCAAAAGAACTGGGCCTACATGAAGTTGCATTAGGAGGGGATTTATATCGGGGACCCTAGAGTTTATAGTTATGATGGGACAATTATGTCTTAATAATCCGCGTGTTGCAAATTAACTTGGCCATGAGATCCATCATAAGGGGTTTAGTTTATTTATTGGCTACACCTAATTAAGGCTCCGTCCAAAGAAAATTAAAACCTGACAAAGTATTTACCGTGTTGTCACTACTAGGAAAAAGCACATTTGTGACGCTCCAAATTCGTCACTAAAACGTCACTAACATCGGTTAGTAACGATCTTGTGACGTTTTCAAAATGGTCGAAAGCTGGGCGTCAACAAGGATCTTTAGTGACGTTTTTCGAAACGTCATAACCATTGTGACGATCTGTAAACCGTCACTATGTTTAGTGACGTTTTAAAACGTCACTACCCATGCTGACGTGGCAACCTTTGTGACGATCCAAAATGTCACTAAATGAATTCATCCCGGTCCGTTGAGTGTGTTATATGGGCCTAGCCCATTATGCTTGTTGGGCCTTGGCCTGTTACGAGAATAATTTCTTATCGGGCCTTGGCCTTTTTAGCTTCACTATTTCTTCGGGCCTTGGCCCATTTTTGGTCCGTTAAAGTTTTGGGCCTTGGCCTGTTACGGGACCAATTTCTTATTGGGCCTTGGCCTTTTAGCTTCAATGTTTTTTGGGCCTTGGCCAATTGTGTGGTCGTTACAGTTTTGGGCCTTGACCTGTTACGTGACCAATTTCTTATTGGGCCTTGGCCATTTTAGCTTCACTGCTTTTTGGGCCTTTGCCCGTTTTGGGCCCGTTACCGTTTTGGGCCTTGGACTGTTACGGGACCAATTTCTTATTGGGCCTCGGCCTTTTAGCCTCATTCTCTTTTGGGCCTTGGCACATTTTGGGTCCGTTACAGTTTGGGGCCTTGGCACATTTTGGGTCCGTTACAGTTTGGGGCCTTGGCCCATTTATAGACCGTTACAGTTTGGGCCTTGGCCCATTTAGGGTCCACTACAGCTTTGGGTCGTGGCCCATTTAAGGTCCACTACAGCTTTGGCCGTGGCCCATTTGTGGTCCACTACAGTTTTGGGCCGTGGCCTTTTTGGGGTCCGTTACATTTATGGGCCTTGGCCTTTTTAGGGTCCTTTAGAGTTTTGGGCCTTGGCCTTTTTAGGGTCCTTTATAGTTTTGGGCCTTGGCCATTTCAGGATCAGTTACTGTTTGGGCCTTGGCCTTTTAAGGTCCATTACATTACTGGACCTCGGCCTTTTAACATACAACAGAAAGCCCAATATCACAACAATTAAATAAGGAAATTTAGCAGCTAAATAGCCCAATAGCACACTCCAACATTTCAAAGCTGCTTCACAGCAGCGTTACCACATTTACAAAATGACCATCTAAAGCTGCAAACTTCACAGGAGCGTTACCACATATCCAAAATGACCATCTTGATCATCAACATGTGAACCAACGGATTCATACATTCACCAAAATCACAACCAAAATCGCAGCCAAAAAGGGTCCAGAAAGGACCAACCTGCCAGGAAGTTTCATACAAGATGACTTACCACCAGAGCTGTTGCTATCTAGCTCTAAATATAGCAGCCATTTCCGCAATCTTCTTATTGTTCTCTTCAGTTGTCTTCTTCAGCTCCTGGTATTCAATGTCACGTATAGCCTGTGCGGCTGCTGCTGCATCAGACTTCATCTTGATGGCAGCCAATTCTGCCTCTGAGTTCTTCTTGATGGCAGCCAACTCTTCTTGCATCTGTGCACTCTTGTCTTGGGAATGCTTGAGCCGATCTTCCAGATCAAGAACATGAGCAGATACAGCCTTGTTCAGCTTCTTACTGGAACCAGGCTTAAGTCCAATATTCATCAGGAATGTGCTTTGTCTCTTGTCCTTGGTAAGAACCTTTGAAACCACATCAACAGCAGACCTTGGGGCTGCGCCTTCTGGCATAGGAATAGCCATCTCAGCTACCATCTCGGCCTGGAGATCAGTCATCAGTTTCAAAAAGATGACACCGAAAAGTACCATAGTGTGGTCTGAATGCAGGAAAATAGTGTAATACAAAGGTAGATCAACGAAAATTAAAGGGCATGCCTTGGTAATCATATATGGCAAGCAAGATCAGCAGCAGGTAATCATATTTGTACTGGTTGCAGCATGCAAGATCCGTTGCAGGTAATCATACATGGACTGCAGTAAACGAGATCTACAATCTACAGAGCATAAGCCAAGCAAGATCGGCGACAATCATGGACTGGTTGCATGCAGCAAGCAAGATATGTAGCAGGTAATCATATATGGACTCCAGTAAACGATATCTACAAGCTACAGAGCCTAAGACATGCAAGATCCCAAGCAATCGTGGACTGGTTGCAGCAAGGCCCATGCCAAGTAAGATCCGCAGCAGGTAATCATATATGTACTGGTTGTAGCATGCAAGATCCGTTGCAGGTAATCATACATGGACTGCAGTACTATGGTTACTATTGCAACTTGAGCTGCATCAGAGTAACCTTCCTTCCTGATATGTTGGGTCACCATGAACATGTCGATTGCATTAACCTCTTCACCCTTGCGGTCCTCCCTCTGGAAAATGATGTTCACCAATAATAAGAACATAAGCTTGTGGAGACAAGAGTAAGATGCAAAAGGAAATTCTGTAAGATGGTTCTTACAGTTGAATACACATGAGCAGGAAAGCATCGAGAGCCAGTCTTATGGAGAAATTTGACTTTACCACGATTTTCCTTGTTACTCGCACATGTCTTCTGCATATGGGCACAATTATGTAAGATATCTTGCAATATGCACACTACAGAGATGAGCGATATGAATCCACATACATATAGAGATACCATGTCACAACAACATGCATACATTTCTTTCACTAAAGCAAAAACATACCCTGTGTCTTTCGGTTCCCCACAGAGCAGCGAGAGCTTGCCAGTCTGCATCTGTGACATCCGCAACAGGGGACTTGAGGGGGATTGGATTTGCTGCCATTTTTTCAAAATAGTCCTTTTTCAGGAAGTAGCGCCTGTTCTTCGACACGCTCTTTAGTACGTCACATCAAGCCTTCTGGATGACCTCCGAATCTATGTCCATGTTGAAATTTGCCTACAAAGCAAACAAGGGAAAGGACAAGGTTAGTTATCATGAACTTTTAACAATCAAGCAAGCAGTCCTATCAGTTAACCAATGAACTCGTGATCAAGAAGATTACTCCCAGTTTCCCAAGGAATTTTTTCACCGTATTCGTGTCCTTCTTGTACCCCTTGAAATGCGGATAGAGTGGCATCTGGGATCTTGCAATCATTCCACCCTCCGATGCAAACTAGGCAGCTTGCATAGGCTTCTTAGGACGTTTCAACCCTTCAGGAATCTGAATGTTAATCTTGACTCCCAGCCCTTGGGTAATCTGCTCCAGCCCTGTGCCCTTCCGTTTACGCTTGACAGCACGCACAGCTGTTTTGGTTGGACCTGACAACATACATACAAAGATCATTTCAAAAAACAGCCCACATCCAAAAGAGTCTACAAAGATAACAAATGCAGTAGATAGTGTGGACTCCTGTTCAAAAGAAAACTTGCCTGCATCACTCAATTAAACATTAGGAACAAGGTACCCATCAGAATCATAGTACTGAGGATCCCTGTCAACAGATGCACTAGGACTGGGGTCCCTGCCCATAATACTTACTTCATTTGTTGAATGAGATCCTTCATCCCTCTGCGCTGAGCTTTTGTGATTGCTGCGGAGCGGGATATCTTCATGATTGGTTGCAGACTTGTCAGTTGCTTTCTTTCTGCCGGTTTTTTTGAGAGGATGTTCATCAACAACTTCCAGAGCCCTTTGTGTCCCTTCTGCAGGAGCAAACACTCTTCCACTAGGCATTGAACTTGGTTTTTCTTTGCACCTCTCACTCCTCCTTAGGACTCTGTTTTTAATACCAGCCTTCTTCTGTCTACTCTTGGGAGACTTCAATACCTCATACATATAGCAAAAGCAATGCCATTAAATCACAGTTTATAGCAAAACAAAGATAAGCAAACAGAAAACAAGTATTCCCAGCCCCCCAAAAATGATGAGTATGCACCTACACAATTGACTCCCCTAAACTGCCCTGAACCTCATCCTCCTCCTCGGTTACTTGGTCATATCTGGGATTATAGGCAGAGCTCTCAGAGCTCCCACCTTGTGTTATGGCAGATGACTGATCACTTGCAACTGTGCTACCACCTCGACCACCATTTGTCGTCCTAAGCAATCTCACTAAGGCGGGAAGACCATAGCTATGTAACGCGCGGTTGTTCCGCATCATGGTGGTAGCCCTGGTCTTCTCTATATCAGTGAGGGGTGCTTCTTTACATGTATAAAACTGAAGTTTAACCATGAGATGAATGGTTGAAATGCATAGGGAAGCAAGACAACTCAAACAACTTAGGTAAATGATCTAATCATAGCAACTATCAGCTTTTAGTTTCATTTAATCCTGGTAGACAATTTAGGTACACTATTATTCAGACTAGAACACTAAACTTCAACTACAAGATTATCAGGATTAGACACAATGGTGTTGAAGGTTGAAGTTGCATACTAGCTAGCTCCTTATTCCCAGTCTTTCCCATGCCTGATATTGACGGGTTGGATCTCTGTTGGCAAAACAAAATGAATACAAATTAGTGACAACAGATACAGCATACGGATGCAATTAAAGAACCAAGCAACATAGGTTCATGTTGATCAACCATCACCTAGTTCTCCTTGCTCCTTGAAGTTGATCAAACCTTGATAGTATTACCTAACAAAATACCCGGTTAGACTCATAAAACAAATCCCTTCATACAACAATAGACTGTAGGTAATCATACATGGACTGCAGTAAATGAGATCTACAATCTACAGAGCATAAGCCAAGCAAGATTCGCAGCAATCATGGACTGGTTGCATGCAACAAGCAAGATATGTAGCAGGTAATCATATATGGACTGCAGTAAATGATATCTACAAGCTACAGAGCCTAAGAAAGGCAAGATCCCGAACAATCATGGACTGGTTGCAGCAAGACCCATGCCAAGCAAGATCAGCAGCAATCATGGACTGGTTTCAGCAAGACCCATGCCAGACAGAGCAAACCCTAACCCTAGGCAGGCCGAGCAAACAAGCCATGCCACGAAATCACAAACGATAGCCATGCCAAGAAAACCATAACCCTTGCCATGGACCCTAGCCAGCCCGAGCAAACCCTAAGCAGGCAAAGAAAATGCCATGGAAGAGGGAGCAGGGGTAGGGAGGAGGAGGGAACTCGCCTGCAGATCATCGTCACGAGAGTCTACGCACGCGCAGCCGTCGTCGGAGCGTCGTTCTCCGCTCATCCGCTCGTCGGTGGCCGTCGCCGGGTGGTGTGGCGGGAATTTGGGATTGGATCAGGCAGGTAGGTGGGGGGTGTGTGTGGATGGAACGATGTCTGGGCGTGAATTGTCCGAAATGTCCCTCCTTTCCAGCTCAAATTCTGTGAGTGGCGGGACAATTCAAATGGAATTGGGTTTTCGGAGGAGGCGTGAGAAGCTGGGACCCTGGGAGGGAGCTGGAGGCGGGAAAGTTTGGGGTTTTGGGGCCTTTTTTTTGAAAGTTTTGAGCTGCAAACAAGTCAAACCTAGTGATCTACCCCTTTGACCGGCACTGAGATGGCGTAGAAGCATGGACTTTTTTTCTTGGTTGTGTTAGGTTGATACATAGGACCATGGGGAACCAACATTTCATCTGCTTCGTCGCATGATGATCCATGTCCGGCACCCAAAATGTACCGGAGTTTCCACACCCCTCCTAGCCAATCTAGGAGTATACAGACCCTCCTTACGTCATCTGACCCACATGGACCCCTCCTAGCCATCTAGGAGTATACAGACCCTCCTTATGTCATCTGACCCACGTGCACCCCTCCCAGCCACCTGGGAGTATCACAGTAGCACTTTTAGGTCATCCTAAAGCACGTGCGACAATCGTAGCCATTTGGACCCCCCTGGACCCCTCCTAGCCATCTAGGAGTACACGGACCCTCCTTACGTCATCTGACCCACACGTGCACCCCCTAGCGATCTAGGAGTATCAGTTTTAGGTCATCCTAAAGCACATGCAACAATCTTAGCCATCTGGACCCCCGTGACTCCTCCTAGCCATCTAGGAGTATACAGACCCTCCTTACGTCATCCGACCCACGTGCACCGATACCAGCAATCTAGGAGTAACAGTAGCACTTCTAGGTCTCATATATCTTAAAGCACGTGCGACAATCATAGCCATCTAGACGCCCGTGGACCCCTCCTAGCCATCTAGGAGTATACAGACCCTCCTTATGCCATCTGACCCATGTGCACCCCTGCCAGCCACCTGGGAGTATAAGTAGCACTTTTTAGGTCATCCTAAAGCACGTGCGACAATCATCCTACCGATATCTGGACCCCACACTAGTGGAAAAAGGGCTACTAGTGGCGCACCAAAAAGCCTTTCTGTGGCGCACCCAGGGAAATGGGGGGTGCGCCACAGAAATCTCGCCACTAAATTATATTTCTGTGGCGCACCTACCCCATGCGCCACAGAAATTTCCAAATTTCTGTGGCGCATCCTTCCTCGTGCGCCACAGAAATGTATCAGTGGCGCATGGATTCTAGGTGCGCCACAGAATATAAACAGGAATTTTCGATTTATTTTTCCTGCAGTACAAATATAGGTATATATACAGTATTTATCCAGATATATTATAAACAACGATATATTTGACACAGTAGATTAAAACAGAACAAATACACAGAAGTCGCAAGAGTAGAGAAGTCGCTGTTACAATTAGTAGAGAAGTCTTATTATTACAAAATAGAACCTAAGCTACTCATCGTCGGAGCTGGTGTTATAGAAGAAGTCGGACCACCTGTCATCATCGGTGTCCCAGTGTTCCTCGCTCTCCCTCTGGGCGGCCTCCCTTCGGTTCCTGAAGAACGCCTCCTCGTCGGCGACGTCGCCCGGGAACTCCTCCCTCCACCGACGCATCAGCTCCTCGTCGTGCTCGGCGGTGGCGATCCGGCGCTGCACCTGGCGGTGGCGGTCAC
Source organism: Poa annua (assembly GCA_026929855.1). Taxonomy (NCBI): domain Eukaryota; kingdom Viridiplantae; phylum Streptophyta; class Magnoliopsida; order Poales; family Poaceae; genus Poa; species Poa annua. Next base: position 65,107,416 of record CM049434.1, read on the forward strand.
GATCTTCGTTGGTGAGGAGGGTTGGCCGTGGCGCGAGGAACTCCGCCTCCACGATGTTCGGGCAGTCCGGGAAGTTTAGCTCGCTCCGCGGGCGCCGGAAACGTCACGCGACCGCGTCGTATGCGCGCGCTGCCTGCTCCGGCGTGGCGTACGTCCCGAGTGTCTGCCGGAATCCGCCGACACGGATTTCGGCGTAGTAGGTGCCGTTGGGCCGCTCCCGAACACCGCGGAAGCCGGACGACCCGCGGCGGCGCGGCGGCATCGTCTACACAAGAGGAGGTTCAGCGGTTAGTAAAGCACATTAAACTTGCTTAATGGTGACTTGTAAATAAAAATTCTAAATGAAGTAGGTCAAGACTCATAGCATGCCTCATATATAAACAAATCATCGATATTGTAAGACTTATAGACAAAACAAGATTCAAAAAAATTATACCTCATACTTGGAAACACACAAGGAATCCTGATAACTTTGTTGAACCAAGTAGGAGGCACACAACTTATATGTGTGCATGATACAAGGTTCAACAAACTATCAGGATATCATACAGTGCGCCACATTATTTTAATCATCGGTATTATAGAAATGAAGTAGGGTCAACTGAAAAGCATGCCTCATACTTAGACTGGACACACAAATTCAGAGATGGAGTTAGCGAGATCCAGTGGTATGCAGAAAATGTGTATTCGTGCATATCACAGGTCTCACTAACCCCACCTCTGAATCACACGGTGTCACAACCGTTTAATCATTGGCATCCCTAGAGAATACAAAACTATAAACAAGAATGATGCATGCCTCATACTTAGAAGTGACACACATGTTTCAGAGATGGAGCAAGCGAGCCAGGTGGAATGCACGAGATCTGTGCACTTGTGCATATCACAAGGCTCGCTCGACCCACCCCTGGAACACACTGTGTCACAACATTTTAATCATCGGCAAGTTAAAAAGCACTCAACAAAAACAAGCAAGGCCTCGTATGGAATTGCTTCAGGGACGGTGTTAGCGAACAACGTGGAATGAACACTGCATATATGTTCAGACAACATGGTTCACTCACACCTCCCTGAAGATATATGCAACGTGCAACCATCTAATCATCGGCAAAAAGTAGTTATCTTAAACTAAGCCAACAAAATCAGACTAACAGATGATAAATAAACAAATTTTAGAAATGGAATTGGGTGAACTAAAAAATCTTGCCTCATACTTAGGCTGGAACACAAATGGTCCGAGATGGTGTTAGTGAGAGCCAGTGGGATGCAGAAAATGTGTATTCGTGCACATCAAGTCGCATTCCACTGGCCCTCACTAACACCACCTATAGATCTCACAGTGTCACAGCATTTTAATCATCGGCATCCCTAGAGATCGAATACAAAACTATAAATATTTGAATCATCGGCAAAAAACACAAAAACAGTGCACAAATTCTTGCTTAAATGCTTTCAAATGCAACACATATCATATATTGGACAGCTGAAATGCTTGCTTTCAATTGCATCATATATCATATTAAATTTAAATGCTTTCAAACAAAAAAAAAATGCAAAAAACAGTGCACAAATTCACTTTGTCGGCCCAGTGGATTCTAGGGTGTGCAGAGCCCACTCTCCACGGCCCTCACACGCGTCGATGCCGACGAAACAACTAAGGACCAAGCGGAACGCTTGGGGAGACCCCCGAGGGGAAAGCTCTCTCGAGGGGACTTGAGGGGGCGGCGAAGGGCCTGAAGGGGCTCCTCCTGAGGCCGCCCCCCGGCAAGGCTGTTTCCCCCTTGGAGAGAAGTCAACGCAACTCCCTCCGCAAGGCCTCCAGGGCCATGTGGAGATACTTCTCTACGAAAGAACCACTGCAGAGCGCACATGGCCTCTGCAGCACCAGCAGAGTGACGCGCGCGTCTGCGCGCGATGACGACGGCGCCACAGTTGCCGTTCTGGTGATAAAAGGAGTCAACAAAGCGCTGTGTCCCCTGCGCCGCCACCAAGGCTTTACTCTTTGGTGATAAAGCAGGTGGCCGGCGCAACGCTCCAACGGCGATGTCACCGTGGGCACCCCCGCGGTCTCTGCAGTACCAGCTGGCCGCTCTGAAAAGACGGCGGCAGCCCTGCCACGAAGGCAGGCTTTACGACCATGGACCAAGTCCATGGACAACCGAGCTGCGGTGCACCCCCCTCCTCCGCTTCGTCGCCATGTGGGAACCCTTCCACTGCGCAGGGCGCAGGGATGAGGCCCGGGGCGCCTATATAAGGAGCAGGAGCACCACCGTAGAAGGGGGATCGATCAATCACTCATCCATAGACACCCCACAGTAGCTTAGCCTAGCCGAGCGAGCCCAAGGAGGAAGAAGGCCCGAACCTTCCCCCTCCAAGCTCCGCACTGCCTCGCGAAGGCCCGCGGCAAGCTCGTTGTACTCACCCTCCACTGAGCAATACAGACAAGCAGGAGTAGCGGTTTTACCTCACCCTGAGGGCCGTGAACCTGGGTACGGGCCGGAGTCCATCTCTGTCGTGCTGTTCCTCCGCAGGCTCGACGAGCACCGTCGCCGAGCCGGCCGTAGGTTGTTGACCAACGTGTTCAGTCCCCTTCACGAACTTCTCCCCCGAGAGTGGTTATCCCTGTTCCGTGGGAATCACATCTCGACATTTGGCGCGCCAGGTAGGGGCTTGAGGCGCGTCTTCAACCTCCAGTCGGCTTTCCGCCATGACGGACACCCGCGCAACGCGCGCCAACAGGCGCGCAGCTGACAGGGCTCACACCGAGCCCGGCACAGCTCCCACCCGCGGCCGCCGCGGCCGCCCTCGCACTGCCGAGCGCGCCAACACCGGCCCGCGTGTGGAGGAGCCGGAGAGCGAAGAGTACAACGACAGCGGCCACCGCGCCGACGGGGACGGGCCCCCGGAGCGCAACGACGATGCCGAGTCTTCGCATCCGTCGCGGCGCCAAGGCGCCTCCTCTCAGGGACGCCCAGAGCCCGCCCCGCACACCGCGCTCCTCATGGCCCAGGAGCTTCTAGGCTACCGGCCTAGTGCTGAGGCCCACGACCAGTGGTTGGACCGCCTCCACCACCTCGGCGACGTCGCCACCACGCGCCCCGCCCCGTCGCGCTCCATGGTCCAGCACTCCGGCCGCGCGGGAACGGCTGCACCAGATGCGCCTCCACCACCGCCAGGACCGCCTCCGGCCGCAGCACAGAGGGCTCCCTCTCATGCTTCCTCGCCGCATGACTGCCAGATCGTGCAGCGCACTGCGCCCGACGCGCGTGTGGGCATGGAGCGCTGCCGGGACCTCCAGAATCGCCTCGTCGAGGAGCTCGGCCAGGCAGGGCAGCAGAACCGCAGAGCTCTCCAAGGAGGAATCGCCACGTACGCCTCTGGCTGCCTGGCCTTCACCCGCGCTCTGCGTCGCGTGGTCTGGCCGCAGAAGTTCAGGCCAGCCCTCCCCAAGGGCTTCGACGGGTCGACCAACCCTCTCGAGTTCCTGCAGCTCTACACCACCTCCATCCAGGCCGCAGGGGGAGACGACAAGGTCATGGCAAACTGGTTCTCCCACGCGCTCAGGGACTCCGCGCTGTCCTGGCTCCTCAACCTGCCCGAGGACTCCATTGACTCCTGGGAGGAGCTCTGCAAGCAGTTCGTCGCCAACTTCAAGGGCACGTACGAGCGCGCACTCACCCACAACGACCTGCGCGCTGTGGTGCAGAAGAAGGATGAGACCCTCCGCAAGTACATCCAGCGCTTCAGCCAAGTGCGCAACAAGATCCCGAACATCCCTGACACGCAGGTCATCGCCGCCTTCAGAGAAGGCGTCACGAACCGCAGGATGCTCGAGAAGCTGGGCATTCACGACAAGCTCACCTCTGTAGTGAAGCTGTTCGACCTCGCGGACAAATGCGGCAAGGCCGAAGAGGGACTCCTCTTCGTCAAGATGAGCCAGCGAGGGGACGACCAGGCTGAAGGCTCCAAGAGCCACGAGAAGCGCGAGGAGACCAAGCGCAAGACCACTGCCGTCCTAGCGGCAGAGCCAGCCGCCAAGAACGCCCGCAGAAGCTCCCCCGAGCCTGGCGACAAGGAGGCGGGCCACCGTCCGTTCTGCGTCTACCACAACAGGCGTGGGCACGCCACAGACGACTCCTTCGACCTCAAGAGGCTGAGCAGGGAGCGCGAGCGAGGAGAAGGCAGTGGAAGCCGCGGCAGAGGTCGCGGCTACCGCAGAGACGGCAGGGGTAGGCGCGATGGCGGCTACCAGAAGCCGTCGGGCACTCAAGCCAACGCCGCCGAGAACAACAACAACCTCCCTGACGAGGAGGATGGGGGTTACCAGGCCCTGAGAGGGGCTATGGCCTGCATCCTCGGCGGGGCTCAGGCGCCCAAGTCGAACAACCAGTTCAAGCAGTTCGCCCGCGAGCTCAACGCCGTGCTCCCGAGCACCGAGACCTCCAGGCCCCTCAAGTGGTCCCAGTACACCATCGCTTTCGACGCCAAGGACCACCCCAAGTCGACCAAGACTGTTGGGACCCTCCCCCTGGTCTGCTCCCCCACCATCAACAACATCACCGTTTCCAAGACGCTCATTGATGGGGGAGCTGGCCTGAACGTCATCTCTGTCGAGACCTTCGAGACGCTTCAAGTGCCCTACGAGTGGCTTATGCCCTCCAGGCCATTCACCGGGGTCACCAGTGGTTCCATCGAACCCCTGGGCCAGGTCCGGCTCGCCGTCACCTTCGGAACGCAGAACAATGATCGCACAGAGCTGATCGACTTCGACGTCACCCACATCGGCCTGCCGTACAATGCCATCCTCGGCTACCCCGCTCTCGCGAAATTCATGGCCGTCACGCACCATGCCTACAACATGGTCAAGATCCCCGGCAGCGCTGGCACCATCGCCATCCATGGTCATATCCTGGACGCCACGCGCGCTGTCGAGAGCGCCTACAAGGCAGCTGCCATGGCATTCCCGGCCGACGAGGACATGGAGCCTCTCGGGAGGCCCAAGAAGAAGAAACAAGTGTTCTCTCAGGAGCAAGCTGCCACGAAGAAGGTGCCACTGGGTACCAGTGGCTCGGGGGCCGAAGGCTCGGGGGCTAGCGTCACCATAGGCGCTGCCCTGCCTCCTAAATAGGAAAGCGCGCTCGTCGCCTTCCTTCAGACAAACTCTGACATGTTCGCATGGACTCCGTCAGATATGTCTGGTGTACCAAGGGAGGTGATCGAGCACCACTTAGCCGTGTGTCCAGACGCATGCCCCGTCAAGCGAAAAGCACGCAAGCAAGCCCCCGAGAAGCAAGCTTTCATCGTCAAGGAAGTAGAGAAGCTAAAGGCGGCGAAAGTCGCCCGCGAAGTCGCGCACCCCACTTGGCTCTCCAACGGCGTGGTTGTCCCTAAACCCGCTGGAGGAGGCCGACTCTACATCGACTACACCGATGTCAACAAGGCCTGCCCCAAGGACCCATACCCCATGCCGAGGATAGACCAGATCGTGGACTCCACCGCTGGCTGCGACCTCCTCTGTTTTCTGGACGCCTTCTCTGGCTATCACCAGATCAAAATGGCTAAAGAGGACGAGGAGAAGACAGCGTTCCTCACCCCTTGTGGTGTGTACTGCTAAACTTGCATGCCCTTCGGCCTGAAGAACGCTGGCGCCACTTTCCAGAGGCTCATGAGGATAGCCTTAGGGGCACAGATGGGTAGGAACGCCGAGGCCTATGTCGATGACATCGTGGTCAAGTCTCGAGAGGGAGACACCCTCTTGAAGGATCTCGAGGAAACCTTCGCCAGCCTGCGCAAGGTGAACATCAAGCTAAACCCCGCCAAGTGCGTCTTCGGGGTTCCTTCAGGCAAGCTCCTCGGATTCCTGGTGTCCCACCGTGGCATAGAAGCAAACCCTGACAAGATCAAGGCCATAGAAGGAATGCAACCTCCTCGCCGGCTCAAGGAAATGCAGCGCTTAGAAGGCTGCATGGCCAGCCTGGGCCGATTCATCTCCAAGTTCGGCGAGAGAGCCCTACCATTTTTCAAGATCATGAAGAGATCCGGCACGTTCAAGTGGACTCCTGAGGCGGACAAGGCCTTTGAGGACTTAAAGAAGTATTTGGCCAGCCCACCAGTCTTGGTGGCCCCCAGGACAGGCGAACATCTGAAGCTGTATCTTTCAGCCACTCCTCAGACCACAAGCGCCGTCCTGGTGGCCGAGAGGGAAGAGCATGTCCTCCCCAAGAAGAGCACTGCCACTCCAAGCCCAAAGCCCCCCGACAAGGATCTCGTCGAAGGAGCAGCCTCCACAGACCCACTGCCAGGCCCACAGCGTCAAGTCGAGCCTGCTCCCGGCACCCCTGTCGAGACCCCCCTGCAGGCGGATCTCGACAAGGGCCCTGAGGAGCCTACGCAGGGGGCTGACGCTGCAGCCCCACCGACAACCCTTGTCGAGCACCCCGTCTACTTCGTCAGCACGGTGCTGCGGGATGCTCGGGAGCGGTACCCGATGCAGCAGAAGCTTCTCGTCGCTCTCCTCATCGCCTCCAGGAAGCTGAGACATTACTTCCAGGGCCACCCCATCACGGTGGTCACTGCTTTCCCCCTGGAGCAGATCCTGCGCAACCCCAACGCCACAGATCGTGTCGCGGGATGGAACATAGAGCTGCAGCCATTCAACTTACGCTTCGACACCACAAGAGTCATCAAGGGACGAGCGCTGGCTGACTTCGTCGCCGAATGGACCGACCCAAGCCCTGAAGAGCCTCGGGGGGAAGAGGCCGAGCCCGCTCGAGACACAATGCCCAGCCACTGGACCATGCACTTCGACGGAGCCATTGCCTACCGAAATGGCGGGGCAGGCGTCGTCCTGACTTCGCCCAAAGGCGACAAGCTCTACTACGCTGTCCAGTTATGCTTCACGATTGACAAGATCTCCAACAACATCGCTGAATACGAGGGCCTCCTCGCCGGCTTAAGGGCCGCCATCGCTCTAGGCGTCAAGCACCTACTCATCAAGGGCGACTCCCAGTTGCTCGTCAACTTCTCCAACAAGAGCTACACGCCTAAAGACGACCACATGGCAGCATACCTTGAAGAGGTCCGCAAGCTCGAGAAGCACTTCAGGGGCATGGAACTCATGCATATCCCAAGGAAAGAGAACCAGGAGGCCGATGATATCGCCAAGCGAGCCTCGCGAAGGCAACCCCAGCAGGCCGGCGTCTTTGAGGAAAGGCTCGTCAAGGCATCCATCAAGCAGCCTCAAGAGGCCACAGCCGCAAGCACAGATGAAGCGCTCCCACCACCTCCTGAGTCTGGGGCCCCCGATTGCGGCCCCAGCACAGGGGAGCGTCTGTTGCTGGCGGCAGCCCACCAAGCCACAGGCTGGATTGACGAGCTCAAGGACTACTTGGTGAAGGGGATCCTCCCTGAAGAAGATGCAGAAGCAGAGCGAATCGCCCGACAGGCGAAATCCTACTGCATCCTCGACGGAAGCCTCTACCGCAAGCGCCCGAATGGCATCGCGCTCAAGTGCGTCCCTCCCGAGGAAGGCCGATCGCTGATCAAGGACATCCACAGCGGGGAGTGCGGCCACCACTCGTGTGCGCGCACCCTCGCAGGCAAGGTCTTCAGGAGCGGTTTCTACTGGCCTCAAGTGCTTCAAGATGCGGTCGCCATCGTACAAACCTGCGACGCCTGCCAGTTCCACGCCAAGCAAATTCATCAGGCAGCGCTGGGGCTCCAAACCATCCCGCTCTCCTGGCCGTTCGCGGTCTGGGGGCTGGACATCTTGGGCCCCTTCCCAAAGTCGCAGGGGGGCTATCGCTTCCTCTTCGTGGCCATCGACAAGTTCACCAAGTGGCCCGAGGTTGAACCAGTGCGCACCATTCCGGCCGGTGCCGCGGTGAAGTTCATCAGGAGCCTGGTCGGCCGCTTCGGTGTGCCTAACCGCATCATCACCGATAATGGCTCGCAATTCACCAGTGGCATCTTCCGAGCCTACTGCGACAAGCTTGGCGTCAAGATCTGCTTCGCCTCGGTGGCTCACCCACGCAGCAACGGTCAAGCCGAGCGAGCGAACGCAGAGGTCCTCAAGGGCCTCAAGACCAGAAGCTTCAACATCCTCAAGGGCCACGGCAAGGGCTGGATCGATGAGCTCCCTTCCGTACTCTGGTCCATGCGCACAACTTCCTCAAGGCCTACAGGCGAAACGCCGTTTGCCCTGGTCTACGGAGCTGAAGCAGTCCTCCCTGCAGAAATCAGGCATGGATCACCACGGGTCCTTGCCTTCAACGAGGACATCCAAGAGGACCTCCACAACGACGACCTACTATTCCTCGAGGGACTGCGCCGCCACGCCGCCCTCAGGGCGGCGAAGTACCAGCAAGATCTGCGACGCTACCACAGCCGCCATGTGCGCTCGCGCACCCTCGAGGCGGGTGACCTCGTCCTCAGGCGGATCCTCTCCAGGGAAGGCCTCCACAAGCTCGCGCCGATGTGGGAAGGCCCCTACAGGGTCTCCCACATCGCCAGGCCTGGCGCAGTACGCCTCGAGACCGAAGACGGCATCCCCGTCAAGAACCCGTGGAACATCGCGCATCTGCGCAAGTTCTACCCGTGATCATAGTCACGCCAGGCATTTTTTGTCTCTAGAGGGAAGCTCACGGCTTCACCTCCAAGCTTCTCAAAGCTTCTCCCGAGGCTCAGCCCTCCGAGCTCTCCTGCAAATGAGCCCCCGCAGGCCGCAGTGAACCTCTGCCACTAATGGGTGGTCCCCATGCCTCGACATGGAAGGAACGTTAGCTTGGCAAACCCAAGTGTAATGAACCGATTTTCGTTCCAAGTGAACTTTGCGCTACGGCACCGTGTCGTTCCCAAGTGAACTTTGCGCTGAGGCGCCTCTATGTAATATTTCTATGGCAAGTTTTACTTTCATCCTTTACTTTCAAATGTGCGCTTATATTTTTCCTATGCGCACCTCGCGAGCGGGGGCTGAGTACGGTGCCTGTGCCCAAGAGCACCCCAGCAGCACTGCAAAATCCAAGGGATCCTGAGCTCTGGCTAAAGGGCACGCTCCCGGATACACGCCACCTCCCCAAAGGACCTTGGTACTCTCTGTCCTCGCGAGGCACCCATGAGGAAACCTATAAGCGCGCATAAGTCCTTACTACTATGCTCTAGCGTTTTGGTTCGCCTCTCTAACGTCCACAGGGAACGAGAGCCTCTCCAGGCCTGTGGAGGAAAAACTCGGCCCCTGAAGGGAAGGACATCGCCAGAGGAATCCCCCGCAGGGCGAAAAGCCTCGCGAAGCTAAGTTCCCTGTTCACATCAAGAGAACCCTTGCATCTCTCTCACGGGCACTCTGCGTCCCTCGAGTGGTCCTTTCCCTCACTCTCCATGGGCTGCTTGCGCGTCAAAGGGGGCCCTCAGCATCGTGACTCGAGGGTTCTTACCTCTCTAAGCCTTAAACTCCCCCCGGCCTTGCCGAGTCATTGCTCGAGCATACCGCAGCGACGGAGTCATAGCGTGAAGAGAAGGGTCCGGCGACGCAGAGCGAAAGAGACATGGAGTTGAAGCAAAGGCTCCTCGAGGGGAGCACACACAGACTTAGCGGCACATGCTTAAAATAAGAAGTATATTACAGACTGAACAGCAAAAGTCTTCAAGATAAACATCCCTACAGCGCTACAAGTGCACTACACTGCAGGAGAGGATCTCAGGAGGAAGTTAGGCAGCGGCCTCGTCGTCGTCCTGTCCGGATCTTTCCTCTTCAAGCTCGCTCCCCTCGTCGTCGTCCTCGTCCTCCGCTGCGGCCCTCTTAAAGCGGTTGCAGAAGTCGTCCACTTGGTCACGGACGGAGTTGGAGGCCTTCCACCTTGCCTCCCCCTCAAGGGGTTCGGTCACCGTGGCGAGGTCGAACCCGGGCTGGAGGTGCACGAGGTTGGAGAAGATGCGGTCCACCGCCACCGCCAGGAGCTGGCGGCACTCCTCCTCGACCACGTCGCGGAGCTCCGCGGCGGGGCCCTCGAGCGCCGTGAAGAGCTGCTCGAAGTACAGGATGTAGGTGGCGGCGTCGGCGTGGCCTTGACCCGGGACAGACGGCGCTTCTGCTCCCAACTTCGCAGCGAGCTCGCGGCCCCGGCCCGCCAGGGCCAGGAAAATGCGCTCCCGCTGCTGCGACAGCACCTGCGCCGCCTTGGCGCTCTCAGCGGCCTCCACCGCCTTCTCCATGGCAGGGCCCACCTGCTGGTTCATCTCCTCCATGTCGGCCATGAGGGAGGCGAGGTCCTGTTCCGTGCGCTTGCGGGCCTCCTCAGCGGCGCGGCGGCGATCCGCTTCGCGCTTCACCTTGGAGACGAGGGAAGCGTTCAGGTTCTCGAGCTGGTGGATCCGGGCTCCGCTCTCGCCAAGCTTCTTCTTGAAGCGGCTCTCCTGCTTGGTGAACTTCTCGCTGTAGTCGCGAGAGACGGCGGTGCGGTACGCCTTCTCCCGCTCCTCGAGCATCTTCGCCGCCTCCTCCTTCCGCTGGGCGAACCGAGCGTTGAAGCGTTCCACGCCCTTCTTGTGGGTGGACACTTCAAGCTCGTGCTTGTTGAGCGCGGCAGCCAAGCTCTCTTCACGGGCCTCGAGGGCAGCGCGCTGCCCAGACAGCTCCTGCTCCCGCAATGCCAGCTGCTCGTCGCGGCGGCGCACGTCCTCCTCGCGCTCGCCCAGACTCCGGCCCCTGGCGTCCAAGCTCGCGGGGACCCCCTCCAGGGCGGACCGCACAGTCTCGGAGTCAGCCAGGATCTTCTTCTCAAGCTCAACGAGCTCGCTGCGCTTGGCCGCCAAGGAGTGCTCCACGGCCTCCCGCTCGGCCCTGGCCGCGGCCAGGTCTTCTGCCGCTGCCCGGCGCTCGGCCTTCAAGGGGTGCAGGAGCTCCTCGGCGTCCCACGCAGCGCCCTCACGGACCTCCTCGGCGAAGCGCACCGCCTCCTCGCGATCCGCCTGCAGAGCCTGGTCGCTCTGCCTGCGGGCCTCCACAGCCGCGTGAAGAGCGGCCCAGGCCCCCGCAAGCTCGTCCCGCTGCTGGGCGAGCTTCCCGTCCTCGAGAGCGAGGTGGGCCTCCAGGCCCTCCAGTGACTCTCTCACCAGGCGGAAGGCGACATCGCGTCGCCCCCTACTCCAGTCCCAGCCGCTGAGAGATAGGGCCTGGGATGCCTTGCGTGGCGCGGAGGGCCCAGCGCCGGTGTCGAGCTTGGAGGTGGAAGCCTCCGCGTAGGCCTAGGGGCTTGGAGGCAAATCCTCCGCCTCGGCGCCTGTGCCCTGCGCCTCGGTGCCGCCTCGCTCAGGCGGCACCTCCCCAGTTGCTTCCGGGGCAGAGGAGGTCTGCCCCATCGCCGTTGCCTCCTCCATCCTACCGGATGGCGGGGACGGCGGAATATCCTCCCTGCTGGCCTCAGGCGCGCTCGGGGCCGACGCAGCGCCAGCCGCTGCTTCATGTTGCGCCGGAGGGGTTGCCGCGCGGGGCGGAGTGGGTGCCCTCTCCAGCTGCTCCTCCATGTGCTCCTCCTCCGGAGGCGGCTCAGGCGCCTCCGCCTGAGGCATGTCCACCTGAGGGCCTACAGAAGCCTCCTCCTCAGGCCTCGCGGCCTCTTCTACCGCGGCCTCGCCCGCTTCGGCCTCGGGCGCGGCCTCGGGAGCGGCCTTCTTCACATCCGCAGCCTTGCGGAGCCTGCGGCGCTTCGCGGGCGCTGGGTCGCTGGCGTGAGACGAGGAGACCGGTCAAGGGAGGAAACAGGCAGAAAACCGAAGGAAAACGACAGAACCCAAGAGCACTTACTTGGACTTCATCGCGCGGGTGTCGACCCACGCCATACCAGACGCGCGCCATGAGGGCGCGGTCCGGACTCCTGACCCTTCAGGAGCCGCCTCAGCCTTCCTCTTGAGGGAAGCGCTTGGGGGCTCCCCGGCAGGCCTATCATGGGCCGCCTTAGTCCGAGGCTCTCGGCGCCTAGCCTCGGCCTCCTCGCCGTCGCTGGACGAAAGCTCGTAGACCTCCGCTGTGGGTGGCGCGGCTTGAGACGAGCTCGCCCCGCCTGCGGAGGGCACCGCCTCCGCCTCCGCGTCACCTTGCTCCGCGTCGCCGTGCTCCGCCTCTGACGCGTACGGAGACTCGGCAGCGTCCCCGTCCTTCGCCACGGGCATTGGCCCCTCCTCCTCTTCCTCCTCCCCCGCCAGGCCCAGCACGGTGAATGTGGGCATCTGCGCCAGGGTGGCCTAGCGCTGGTCCGGAACCTGGTACAGAGGCCTTATCGCCACAGGGACCGCCGCGGGCACGTCGGCGTTGACGAAGAGGCCGCCCATGATGGTGGCGACGACGGCGGGTCGGTGATCGCAGGATTGGAGCCGCATCGGGTCCATGAGCCCTGAGTACGCCCACATCGGCTTCTTGTGCGCCTGAAGGGGGGCGATGCGGCGCCTCACAAACTCCTCCGCCACCATTTGGCCGGTGAGGCCCTGTTCCCGGAGCATCCTCAAGTGGCCCACGAGACCCGCTACCTGAGGGCCCTCGAGACCCCGCTTGCCCCAGTGGGTGTTCTTCACGGGCGGCACTTCTGGGACGCCGATGAGGAACCACTTCTTCCTGAAGTTGTCCACTTTCTTCGACACCGCCGTCACGGGCCTCTCGCCGCTCCAGGACATGGGGATGTAGATATCCCCCATGCCGTCCGCGATGCGAAAGGACACGCAGCCCGTCCGCTCAGACTTCGCGGTGTTCCGGAGCGCGTAGAAGCTCCTGAAGAGGGCCACCGATGGCCTCACCCCCAAATAAGCCTCACACAGGAAGGCGAAGATGGAGAGGATGAGAACGGAGTTGGGGTGAAGGTGTAGGAGGTGGATCTGATAGAACTCCAGAACGGCCTTGAAGAATGGCGAGTACGGAGGCACCAGCCCTGCAAAGAGGGTCTGGAGGAAGATGGGGTAAAAACCCGCCGGAAGACGGCCGAACCTCACGGCCCGGATGGCGGTGGCGCCGTGCTCGTTGTTCTTCCCGGCAACCAGATGCTGGATCTTGTCCAGCGCCGCCGCATCGACGCGCGTCCCAACCAGGGCGGGGCCGAGCGTCTCACCTTCCTGCGCATCCTGGCGGGCTGAGGTCATCGCCGCCTTGCCTTTGGATCCCCCCATTGGCGGAGCGAGGCGGAGGCGGGGGAGAGCGAAGGAAAGGGGAATGCTCGCCGGGGAGGAACGGAGTTCGCCGGAGACGAAGAGCTAAGAGGCCGAGAGCTGGAAGAATGGAGGCGCAGAATGGGAAGCAATGACTGCGATTCAGACCGGCGCGCAGCTTTATACCGCCGTCGGGCAGTTACCAAGGAACGCGGTCGTGGTGATCATGGTGGGACCCCCCACTACGCACGTTTCTACCGGAGAAACCGAGTCGCCGCAAGTTTATCTCCAAGCGACGCGTGTCACGGGCAGGCCGGGCGCTTTGGACCCGCGACGCTTCGTCTGGGCCCGATGGGCCTTGCCGTGCCCGTCGTGGGCCCGGGGGCTACTGTCGGCCCAGTGGATTCTAGGGTGTGCAGAGCCCACTCTCCACGGCCCTCACACGCGTCGATGACGACGAAACAACTAAGGACCAAGCGGAACGCTTGGGGAGACCCCCGAGGGGAAAGCTTTCTCGAGGGGACTTGAGGGGGCGGCGAAGGGCCTGAAGGGGCTCCCCCGGAGGCCACCCCCCGACAAGGCTGTTTCCCCCTTGGAGAGAAGTCAACGCAACTCCCTCCGCAAGGCCTCCAGGGCCCTGTGGAGATACTTCTCTACGAAGGAACCACTGCAGAGCGCACATGGCCTCTGCAGCAGCCGCAGAGTGACGCGCGCGTCTGCGCGCGATGACGATGGCGCCACAGTTGCCGTTCTGGTGATAAAAGGAGTCAACAAAGCGCTGTGTCCCCTGCGCCGCCACCAAGGCTTTCCTCTTTGGTGATAAAGCAGGTGGCCGGCGCAACGCTCCAACGGCGACGTCACCGTGGGCACCCCCGCGGTCTCTGCAGTACCAGCTGGCCGCTCTGAAAAGACGGCGGCAGCCCTGCCACGAAGGCAGGCTTTACGACCATGGACCAAGTCCATGGACAACCGAGCTGCGGTGCACCCAGCTCCTCCGCTTCGTCGCCATGTGGGAACCCTTCCACTGCGCAGGGTGCAGGGATGAGGCCCGGGGCGCCTATATAAGGAGCAGGAGCACCACCGCAGAAGGGGGATCGATCAATCACTCATCCATAGATACCCCACAGTAGCTTAGCCTAGCCGAGCGAGCCCAAGGAGGAAGAAGGCCCGAACCTTCCCCCTCCAAGCTCTGCACTGCCTCGCGAAGGCCCGCGGCAAGCTCGTTGTACTCACCCTCTACTGAGCAATACAGACAAGCAGGAGTAGCGGTTTTACCTCACCCTGAGGGCCGTGAACCTGGGTACGGGCCGGAGTCCATCTCTGTCGTGCTGTTCCTCCGCAGGCTCGACGAGCACCGTCGCCGAGCCGGCCGTAGGTTGTTGACCAACGTGTTCAGTCCCCTTCACGAACTTCTCCCCCGAGAGTGGTTATCCCTGTTCCGTGGGAATCACATCTCGACACACTTGTGCATTTTCACAAGCACCTTCGGTGCGGTAATGGAGGGAGGGAGGAGGGGGAGAGAGAAGCACCTCGGGGAGGGGAGCTCGAGGGCGCAGGGGCGGCCGGCGGCGGTGATTGGCACAGGGGCGGCCGGCAGCGGCGAGTTGGCACGGCGGCGAGGGGTGGTTCGTGCTCGGCGGCTCCTCTGCAACCGCCGATGCGCGCGGGCGCGGGGCGTCGAGGCGCGGGGCGGCGAGTTGGCGCGGCAGCGAGGGATTGCGGGGCGCGGACGGAGGTGGCGCTCGTTCTCGGCGCGGACGAGGGGTGGTGCTCGCGGGGAGGCGGGCGGGAGGAGCGGTGGCGGGAGGAGAGGTGGCGGCGCGCGCGGAGGAGTGAGGGAGGAGGTGGCGGAGGCGTGAGGAGCGGCGACGAGGGCTAGTGCTCGCGGGGAGGCGGGCGGGAGGAGCGGTGTCGGGAGGAGCGGTGGCGGCGCGCGCGGAGGCGTGCGGGAGGAGGCGGCGGAGGCGTGCGTGGAGGCGGGAGGAGCGGCGGGAGGAGGCGGCGGAGGCGTGCGGGATGAGGCGGCGGCGGGAGGAGCGGCGGCGGGAGGAGCGGCGGCGATGCGCGGGGAGGCGCTCTCGTGGGGAGGCGCCTGGATAAGCCCTGGTGCGTACGGAGGCTAGCTAGGGTTTATGGGTAAGCATTTCTGTGGCGCATGGGCCGGCTGCGCCACAGAAAGAGGCCGCATGCGCCACAAAAAACCCATGCGCCACAGAAACCTCAGGTGCGCCACAAAAAATGCATGCAAACGGAAGACGAGCAGCGCGCCGGCGTAATGCGAACGGAAGACGAGCAGCGCGCCGGCGTAATGCGAACGGAAGACGAGCAGCGCGCCGGCGTAATGCGAACGGAAGACGAGCAGCGCCGCCAGCCGGCCTCCCTCTGCCCGTAATGCGCTTCAAGGTGACGGTCACCCTCCGTGCATCTAGCATGGAGAGTTGGATCCATGACGTGAAGAGGTACTTTCTCGACGCCGCACCGATCAAAGGCGTTGGCCTCGACTGCGAGTTCACTGACCCTCGACAACCCGGTCAGCGCGCCGCCGTCCTTCAACTCTCGGTGGCGACCGAGACGCTCGTCTTCCAAATATGTTGGGTTGATCGGGTGCCGCAGCTCCTCCTTGATTTCTTAGGTGACAAGTCCATCAAGTTCTTCGGCGTGGCTATCCACAATGATATGCGAATGCTACTCCCCTACGGAATTGTTATTGGGATCCGCGGTCGACCTCCAGAGGAACTACCGGAACCCAACCCCGAATCCTACTCCGAGTCTCTATGACCTCTCCAATGCTGTCATTGAGACAAACCTTGAGAAGAAGAAAAGGTACAATGAGGTCAGGGACAGCAACGACGAAGAAGTCCGGGAACTAATTTTCGGATGGACCAACGTTCCATTGAGCTACAATCAAGTCGTGTATGCCGCTCTCGACGCTCGCCTTGGTTTCGAGATTGCACGGAGGTGGTATAGTCTAAAAGGCTATAACACCAATTACGATTATCTTAATGTCGTTGATGAGTAGCTATATGTATTCTCATATATGTGTGGTGAGACTCCTCCTGGATTTCTTATATGTACGTGTCCCGTGTTCTCATATGTACTGCTCGCATTGTGTGTTATCATGCATGCTATTTGAATTCAAGAAATGATATATATATATATATATACCCCCGATTTCCAGTAGTGATATAACACACGACAAATTATGAAGATACAACACACACCTCAAAATTAAGATAATACAACACAACTCAAATGACGATACAACATATAGATGAAATGAAGATACAACACAACTCAAATTCGCCGAACTTAATAAATTCACCTCCCATCAATGCAGCCTCCTGCATCCGTTTATGCAATGCCCTTGCCCTTTGACGATGATACACTCTTCTTCTTGGACGACGATTCAACCTTCTTGCCCTTCCCCTTCGATGCTCCTTCAGACTTCAGGGCCTTGGACGACGGCATGAAGTCATCGGAATCATCGCTCTCATCTACCCAACGGTAAGACTCGGCGTATGAATCCAGATCCCATTGAGTCTTGAAGAACTTGCCCTTCTCAACTTTCTTCTCAAACCTGGCTCGAATCCTAATCAATTCACGACGAATTTGGTTAGGGGTCCGATATGGATACCCAGCGCTGCATAGCTTGGCTCCCAGCAAAACGAGATGGCTCTCACTCTCAATAAGTTCATCGTGATACACTTTCCTACCCTCAACATGCAAATTATGGGCAATACGCGCGAGATACTCGGCGGCGGGACTGTGGAACCCGCCAGACGCACACTTATTGCAAGGACCAACACAAACCATGCTTGCCCCTAGACTAAAAATCTATAATACCAAAGCTCAGACCGGAGGGGGGGTTTTATAGGAAGAGGAGAGCAGAAAAATGGCGGGAAAGGGTGGCGGGAGAAAAGGCGGGAAAGGGCGTGACAGAAAAAAAAAGGCGGGAAAAGGGCGTGGCTGGGGTTTTGTTTCTGTGGCGCCCCAGGCCCCTGCGTCACAGAAAGCTGGTTTTCTGTGGCGCACCCTTCGACATGCGCCACAGAATGCCTACTTTCTGTAGCGCATGTGCCTGGTGCGCCACAGAAAGTGCCACGGATTTCCAAATTCGACCTGCCTGGCGGGGACCACCCAATTTCTGTGGCGCATTCTTGATGGTGCGCCACAAAAATGCAATTTTCAGTGGCGCATTTTTATTTTGTGCGCCACAGATGTTTGTGGCGCACTGGTTTGGTGCGCCACTAAATGTTTTTTGTGGCGCATGGGCTGAGGGTGCGCCACAAACGGGCATCCCACCTATAAGCCTTTTTCCACTAGTGCCAGTGCGGACCCCTCCTAGCCATCTAGGAGTATACGGGCCCTCCTTACATCATCTGACCCAAGTGCACCCCTCCCAGCCATCTAGGAGTATCAGTAGCACTTTTAGGTCATCCTAAAGCATGTGCGACAATCATAGACACATCTAGACCCCCATGGACCCCTCTCCTAGCCATCTAGGAGTATACGGACCCTCCTTACGTCATCTGACCCACACGTGGACCCCCCAGCGATCTAGGAATACCTGTAGCAGTTTTAGGTCATCCTATAGCACATGCGACAATCTTAGCCATCTGGACCCCCGTGGACTCCTCGCATAGCCATCTAGTAGTATATATACAAACCCTCCTCTTAATTCATCCGACCCACGTGCACCCCCATCCCAGCCATCTAGGAGTATCAGTAGCATTTTTAGGTCATCTTAAAGCACGTGCGACAATCTTAGCCACTAGACGCCCGTGGACCCCTCCTAGCCATCTAGGAGTATACAGACCCTGTCATCTGACCCACGGGCACCCCTCCCAGCCACCTGGGAGTATCAGTAGCACTTTTACGTCATCCTAAAGCACGTGCGACAATCCTAGCCATCTGGACCCCCGTGGACACCTCCTAGCCATCTAGGAGTATACAGACCCTCCTTTGTCATATTACCCACGCGCACCCCTCTCCCAGCCATCTAGGAGTATCAGAAGCACTTTTAGGTCATCCTAAAGCACGTGCGACAATCCTAGCTAGGCAATCTGGACCCGGACCGTGGACCCCTCCTAGCCATCTAGAAGTATATGGACCGTCCTTACATCATCTGACCCACTCGTGGACCCCGGCCCAACGATCTAGGAGTGTATCAGTAGCAGTTTTAGGTCATCCTATAGCACATACGACAATCTTAGCCATCTGGACCCCCGTGGACGACTCCTCCTAGCCACATCTAGGAGTATACAGACCCTCCTTACGTCATCCGACCCACGTGCACCATGCATCCCAGCCATCTAGGAGTATCAGTAGCACTTATGACAATCTTAGCCATCTGGACGCCCATGGACCCCTCCTAGCCATCTAGGACAATACAGACCTTGTCATCTGACCATGCACCCCTCCCAGCCACCAGGGAGTATCAGTAGCACTTTTAGGTCATCCTAAAGCACGTGCGACAAACCTAGCCATCTGGACCCCCGTGGACCCATCCTAGCCATCTAGGAGTATACGGACCCTCCTTTGTCATATTACCCACGCGTGCACCCTGGCCGCCCAGCCATCTAGGAGTATACGGACCCTCCACGCTTGATACGGAACTAATGCCGAGGCCTTACCGTCTTGACCAGATATTGGCAGCACCCTGCAGACGAGAGGAGTTCGCTGAATATGTGATGCAGGACGTCTCGGGAGCAGACACAGAGGAAATATATAGGAGAGAATGAATATAGCATATTCATCCTAGGTTATTTTCTTATTTGATAGTTATGTGTCTTGGATGCGGTGGGGTTTTAGTCCCGGATAAGGTTTCCGCACCGTGTCCATATCTTCGTAGTATAAATTTGTAATGTGTCTATGTTTCGCCTTAGTTGGAGGCCAATTCCATATTGTTAACAACTTTACGTATAATTGTATAGTTTCAACTCCTTGTGTGTCTTATTAACCTAACAAACACACTAGTATACATATATGTTAGGGGTCAATGCAAGTTTTGGTGGGGTTCCGACGCTCCGTACCCCCACCATGGCGGGGAAACCCCCACACCGGCCGCTAAACAAGTCAAACCTAGCGATCTACCCCTTTGACCGGCATTGAGATAGGGTAAAAGCATGAACTTTTTTGCTTGGTTGTGTTTGCTTGATACATAGGACGACCATGGGGAACCAACATTTCATCTATGCTTCGTCGCATGATTCCATGTCTGGCACCCAAAACGTACGGGAGTTTCCCACAACCGTCTAGTGTGCAGGAATTACTACGGGGTATAGTAATTAATATAAGAGGGGGTCGATGAAGCGGGTCGCAACTCAGAGTTGTATCTTGTTTAATAATTCCCACAACCTACCAACACACACTAGTACACATATGTTAGGGGTCAATGCAAGTTTTGGTGGGGTTCCGACGATCCGTACCCACACCACGGCGAAACCCCACACCCGCTATATAGGAAAAGTCAAACCTAGCGATCTACCCATCTGTTCAACTCGCGCTGAATGAGGTCGTAGGTGAATGGACAGAGCTGTTCAACTCTACATATAGAAACATCATTGTGACCCGATTTCTTTATTTCTTCATCCAATTCATAGTACACTGTGGGGACCCCGGACTAGCTGTCCGAAATACCCTTGTGCCTACAACATCAGCGATCCCGTGATCAGTCTGTCGCTGAGCACAATCGAACTGGTATCAAAAGAACATCCATAATTACCGAATGAATTACTTACTTGATTGAAGCCATAATCTTTAATAAGTTATTGCAGCGGAAAACACCAATCAACGTGGGGCCCGAGTCATTTGCCAAGACACCTACAGGCAGCTGACTGGGAAGACGGCCTAGTTCGCACGGACGTCATCGGTCTCTCGGTCTTCATCTTGCTTCTTCTTGAACTCTGGACATGGGAATATCCAGGGACACAGCCATGAGTACATTTACGTACTCGCAAACTACCCCAACATGAGCATGCGCTATTCTTTTATTTGTTTAAATAAAACTTTGTTTGCCTTGAAAAACTCTATATCTTTATTGAAAAAGGAAAGAAGGTCTTCAGAACTTTTCCCATAAATCTGCCTTTGTAAGGAGTCTCTTTAAAACCTTTTTCCCAAAAGGGGCATCTTTGTTGAAAAAAGTAAGAAGTCTCTTTAATAAACATTTTATCGAAAAATCACCATTTTATCTGTTTCTCCAAAACTCCTCCTTTTTCAGACCATAACCCGTCATGGTTCATGGTCCCCAATAGCCTCATACCGATCCGTTGGTATAGGTGTATGGGTCATTCTCCACTTCCTTTTCTTTTTAAAACTCAATTCTTTTCCCAAAACTTGCACATGGTCAAAGTAGGGCCTCCCAACTGTCCATATCCGAGGACTCGGCTATTCGAATAGTTTTAACCCTCTGCAGAGGTAGCACGCTTTTCCCACACCCATCCGATAACTCATCGTGTCTGCCACGTCTCGCCATACCAGGGGTATGCGAAGTTGAGTCACCGACCCTAGTCTGTCCTTTGCTCATGCTAGTATAGGATCCTGCCCATATGATACTTTCCATCGACACTTAACCCAGCCCGTCGGAATCTAAGTGTGAGGACTCATAGGTTTTATCTGGCGGTGTATAGGGGACATCCTTCTATCCTCCTCCTTATCTTTTCATAGAATTTGAGCGAGGACCCAGGTCAAGGTAGGTCCTCAGACCATCCCTCCATGCATAACGGAGTTGTCTCCGTCGATGAGGTATCCCATACTAATAAGAGCAAACTATATGACTAAGCCCTTTCCCATATGTGGGTAAATGTGGTCGCACAGAGTATCGGCTGAGTGACGTAAGTACAAAGACACAATGTGCGTTTTATCAAAACCACCATTCTCCTTTTCTCCAATTCATCACCACATCTTGGTGCTCCATGTCCACACAAGTATTTTCAAAGGAGTTTTGAGTAAACAATATTTTTCCCATCCTATAGTTTGAAAAAGAATTTCCATCTAATATCTCCATATAGGGTGTCAAAATAATATACTTGTATTTTGGAAAAGGGTTTTCAAAATCATAGCTTTAGTGGCAACCACCACATAAATCACATATGCTCTTTATAAGTAAAACATGTGACTCAAAATAGATGTATAAAGATGCAAGCTCAGGGAATAGCTTGCCTGATTCTCGCATAATGCTCCTGGGCTTCTTCTCACTGATCAAGAAAATAAACTCCGATTCTTCTTCGATAAATCCTTTCCAAATACCCCTCAGGCAGCGTTTATCTCTAGCGTCGCAACATGAAAATAAAACAACACTCAATAAGCAAACCAAAACCCAAGTGGTATACAAACAAGGAACAAACCACAAGTATCAAACTAATCACTCAAGCCACAAACATAGCACTAGTTTAATCAAGCAACGAACTAAATCTATATTTACTAGGGCATTATACTCACAGGAGTATAACACCAAACACATGCTAAAAACAAGAGGGCACAAGGACACCCTCAATTAGAGGTAATTCACAAACCCCTTTTCCTAACTAGGAAATACTTCAAACAAAAGTTAAGTCACCAATTAATCTCTATAATTTAAATACCTCACCAAGCTAAGGTGGATACACTAACAAGATATTAAGCTAGTATTCCACTCCAAGACTATCAAGTCCATCAAGCCATGCAAACATATTACTCAACAATGTGTCTAACAACTAACACTAACAGCACTAACATATTATAACATGCTAAACAACAACAACTAGCAAGCAACAGCAGCACAACAATTATTACAGCAATACAATCTTAAATGCTCTAAATAGTCACTTCATATATCAAGCAACACAATTTGGTTTCAATTTAATTGAATTAGCCATTATTTGATTGTGTCTTAATTATGGCAGAAACTAGTTGAACATGTTTAATTACATATCTTAAGTTCTGTTGGTCATAAAAATACAAACTAAACTTCTACAGAAAGCTACTGATGTGTATGAGACAACACAATTGGATTTGGGTCAATTGGAGTTACCAAACTCCCTACATAATGGTTTCAATCCAGAAGATTAATAATCAAGTTTTGGCTATCAATTAAGTTCTGTTGTTCTAAAAATTAAATCCTTTTAGGGGTGGCTAACCATGACTAAATGTGACTCAATAAAATTGGTCTCAACCAATTTGGACTAACAGAGTATCAGAAACAAACAAGTTTGGATTTTAAACCCTTTATGGCATTTTGAGTAATACATTTTTATTATATATCTAAATGAGGTGAAACCAATTGGGTTGGTTACATAATTTCATAAGCATTCCAGAACATTTGGATTTGATTTATTTGGAGTTATAAATCTCAAGTTATTGAATTTACAAAATGAGTCCAGTATTGATTTTCTAAATTCATTTTCTTTTCTACCCTTTTTCTTTATTTTAATGAAAAATTATATAAACTAATTTATTTGGATAAATGAATTAGACCAAAAGGCAGTATTTACCTTTCTGAACATTTTGGTATTTTATTTGTAATTTTTGGACAAGTATTTGAAAAGTTATGGATTTTACAAATTCAATTCCTTTTCTGTTTTTAATATTTTCAAAAACATTCTAGGTGAAACGTTTTTCACCGAGGGGAGGGCTAGCCCGTGCCACTGCCACGCGGGCCCAAGGGCCACGTTGGCGCTGACTGGGCAGGGTGCGGCGGTGCTGGCTACCGCGGTCACTGACCGGTGGGGCCCACCTGTCAGTGCGCAATTAAAATGAAAAAGGCTACGCGCGCGCTGCGGGGGTTCGAACTCGCGATCTCGCGGGCGTGCGGTGCGGCTACGCTAGCCACTGGGTCGGGTGCTGGGTTGTGCTAGGATAAGGGCTCGATTTAGTATAATCTATACGCGCGATTTATAACTGACGAAACTGAAGATTTGCAGGCACAGTGCGCGGTGGCCGTGCCCGACGGAGAGAACGCCGGCGATGACCAAATCCCGGCGGCGCATCCGCGGTGCGAGGGGTGCTAAAGGGTGCGGGGACGCGGGCGGCTCGTGCGTGTGCAGGGGGGGCCGAGGGGAGGACGCACGGCGTCGTGCTCGTGCTCGACGCGCACGGCCACGGCGGACGGCCGTGCGGCCTCTCGCTCGACGGCGAGGTCACAGGGCAGGAGGAGGGAGGAGGGGGTGTCCCGGAGGACGGCGTACTCACCCTCGACGCGTGGGTGGGTTCGGCTCGGTCGGAGAAGGTCGGAGACGGCGGCAATCTTCCTCGAGGCGCGGCGGCCGGAGCTCGGGAAGACGAGGACGGCGACGGCGATTCCGGGCGGCCCGCGGCGATTCCTCGCACGAGGACGTAGAGGACGACGGGGCGGAGCGGGAGGAGGTCTCCATTTGGCTCGGGGTGGCGCCTAACGCCGGCGAGGCGCGACGGCGAGCTCGGGCGGTTCGGCCGTGGGGAAGAAAATGAGGAAGAGAGAGCCGGGAAGCAGGGGAGCGTCTCGGGGGTTCTTATCGCGCAGGGGAGAGGAGGGGGGTCCGGCAGGGAACGCTTGGGAGATGGCACGGCGGGAGGCGCACGTCGCCGTGCCGTCCGCGGACATGCCGAGCGGCGGCACGGGCGCGTGCAAAAAGGGGAGGGGGCGTGGCGCGGATGCTTGTCCAGGGAGCAGAGGAGCAAGGCGGAGAGGCGGGGGGTCCGGGCGGCGACACTGCAGCGAGGGGGGGGGGCCCGGGCGGCGACGGCGGCGCGGGGAGCACGGCGACACCGGCCACTGTCGCCATGCCTCTCTACAGAAGATGAACATTTTCTGAAAACCCCCCCCTGGACAATATTTTTCCACTTCGCAAACCAGTCCTTTTCTGTTTTTCTATTAATTCACTTAAATCCAGTAGCATTTCAAGGATTTATTTGAGGCACTAAAATATTTTAGAAAAATTTGAAAATATTCATGAGGCTTCCTATATACATGTAGAAGTTGCACAAAATTTTGTGTTGCAAAATAAAATGTTTGGAACACTTTTTGTTCATAGAGTTTGAAATATAACATTTTTCTCAAAACCCTTTTTATAATCTTTTAGAAATTTTTAAGCAAGTCCAAATATTAATTTGAACTCTTGGAACTTCCTTGACAAATATATTAACTTAAATTAGATTTTATTCTCATAATAAAGTATTTGTTTTGAAGAAAATAGACAGTTGAGTAGGGAGTCTAATTTATTTAGATCATTTCTTTAGCTCATGATTTAAATTCCCATTTGTTGATTAATTTGAGGAGTTTGTTTCTATTCAAGTCTCACCCAACTTTGTTGTCAAGTGTGTCTTCAATTTAACACTTAAAGTATTTTGGTGTAATTATTCACCCAAGCAAATAATACAATAATCATCACCATCAAGGCCACAACATTCAAACCATAGAATTAATCATATCACCATTCAAATAATTAACAATACTTTCTTAAAAATGATCACACTTAGTTATGACAAGATGATGTTTAAAACTATCTCCACTTATAACTCAATAGTTTTCAAAAGATCTGAGAAAGGAAATATGTGGGATAATATAATTCCCACCAGTGTTAAGTTCAAATAGAGTGAAAATAAGAGTTTTATGAAGTGGGGGTGGTATACACCTGAAAAATATCAGGGTTGAGAAATAGGTAGGAGGTAGCATATAGATCCCAATATCCTTGGGAGCACATAGTTTTGGAAATGCTTTTACTTTCTCAAATACTGGATATTAGTTTTGGTTGTTGATAAATCAAAATATCATTGAAAAGGAGTTGGCCAAAATAAGAATGGAAAAGATTTATATAGAATATTTTCTTGTCATAACATGATCACCAGAGTTGAATATATTTTCACCTTGGTTGGGTCTTATATTTACTAGTCAAACCACTTAAACAACAAGTCACACAGGTTCAAACATAGCAATGGGAAGGGAAACACAATCATCAATGAAACATTTCAAAAAGTTTTTGTTGGTTCTGAATTTTGGGTCTGGTAAAAATAAGTTTTTCTTGGTTCCAAAATTTGGGATGTGACAGATCCTTCCCCCCTTAAAATAAATCTCGTCCCGAGATTTGCAAGGTGGGGTAATAGGGGAGTACGAGGGCCTGAGTTTTAGGCTGGTTATGCTTCCGAGGTTGTGGCTTTTTTAGTAAGGTCACCACGTGAGATCTTGACAAATCTATGTTGCGAGGCTTTCTATGTTGATAAACTTATGTGCTGAGTTCAGATCCTTTATGATGGGATTATCTTGACGGTTGACTTGTATGGATAGTCTTGGTCGGATGTTTCCGGTTTTTACAGGGCCAAGGCGCACGGATCTCCTTACCACGTTCTGGTGTACCTATTGCAGGTCTTCCCCCCTTAAAAAGGGGTCTTGAACCAGTCTTGTGGAAAGTCGCAGCTGGAGTTGACTTGGAAGCAACCTTCTCCTGGAGTAGCTTGTCGACATTTGTCTTCATATTTGTCCTTCTTCAGCTGAATAAGGGAGGGACTTCATTGTTGACTTCATTGGTTCTTGATCTTCGTGAAGCTTTGGGAAGAATTGCAAGAGGTCCAATCTAGGGTATCGAGCTCCCAGAGGAGTCTAAAAGTCAATTCGAGTGTCCCGAGGTAGGTGATTTGGGGAGTGGATAGACGATTGTTCAAATGTTACGGGTTAGCGGATCTTAGAAAAAGTTAGTGAAGAACCTTCACACCCGTTGTTTTTCTCAAATGGTAACTTTTTCTGTTCTTGTTTTAGAAATCATATCCTTGGGAAAACACTATAAATCTCCATGTGACTTTCTTATTTGGAACTTGCATGTTTCCTAAGTTATACACTTGATTTAAGAAAATTATTATTTTCCTTTATTCGGGTTATAACATCATTTATCTCACCCATGTGGTGAAGGAATCCACTTAGTCCTAGCAAGGCTTTCTATTGGTTAGTTGTATAAGAATGTGGTTGTCTTTATGACATCGAATTGCCTTCGTCATACAAAAAGAATTTGTTAACAAGGTAGCTAGTCTTGTCATCAAACTACTTTTCATATTCCAGAGGCTGAGATGTGCTGGATTATCTGGCGTTCTCTTTAGTTTGGGTATGACACTCAAGTGTTTGAGCATATAAAAGTGATTTGTTAACAAGTTCATGAGGCTTGTTACCAAACTACTTGTATACAACACGAACATTGGAATATCACACTATTTTAGAGAGATTAATAATAACAGCTTCTGATGTATGAGTTTCCGAATACTCAAGGATAGTCCGGTATATTAATTACTTGTTACCAATTTAAGAAATCTCTTTTTAATCTCTTTGTCGCAGTTCCTTCTTCTTGCGGTCTCTGAGCTTGAATCTTCCTAGCAGTTCCTCTTCAAGATCTTGACGCACTTGCTCCAGATGGTGCTCGAAGGCCATTATCTGATTTTCCGGTTAGGTTGCAAAAATCGCAGGTTATTGGTTAAAGATTGGGGGTCTTTTGTAGCTTGCGAAACGGTCAGTTCTTATCGGGAGACGGTTGAGATAAGAAGAACTTTCCAGAAAATATTTTCCTAAGAGGCTTTACATCTGCAACAAGGTGCAACTGACGAAAAGGAATTTTTATAAAAAGAGAACTTTGGTTTACTTTATGTTGCCATTAAGACGTGATTGTGAACGCACAAGAAAATCGACACACTAACAGAGAAGTCTCAAACAAACAACAGAGAAACACAGTGCACATAAGCAAAGGCACACAAGGTACTTCTAGTACCGCAGGATGTACTACTCGTGGTAATCGGGTATTACAACCGAGGGTCCTGTCATGCTTTTCCTATGGGCCTTGGTTGATATGGTTGGTGAAGTCTTCTCTTTGTCGCCTTCGTCTTCAGCTGGCGAAATTTATCGAAGGAGTGACTGGGTGGAATTGTTGATATTGAGTTGAGGTCTTCGGAGGTCTCTTGCTTTGTTGATATCGATAACATGGGTACTGGCGGGTCCATCACCTCGACGTGGAATGTTGAGTACTTGCAATGGAAGCTTCTTCTCGTAGGTGCTAGCTAATTAGGTCTCACTTGGGTGCATCGTCAAGTATTTTGAACGGGTAAGAGGGATTAGAGAAATCCTTGGAAAATCTTAAAATAGAGGGATGAGACTCGGAAATATTTGAGAAGGTGAGAAGAGTGGAAGTTATTTTTGGACTTCCTTAGATAAAAATATGTTTTTGGTAACAATATATTTTTAACAAAATATTTCTTTCCTAACTAACGTCCATGCTAACTAAGGTCTGTTACAGTCAACCTGGCTCTGATACCAAGTCTGTGGGGACCCCGGACTAGCTGTCCGAAATACCCTTGTGCCTACAACATCAGCGATCCCGTGATCAGTCTGTCGCTGAGCACAATCGAACTGGTATCAAAAGAACATCCATAATTACCGAATGAATTACTTACTTGATTGAAGCCATAATCTTTAATAAGTTATTGCAGCGGAAAACACCAATCAACGTGGGGCCCGAGTCATTTGCCAAGACACCTACAGGCAGCTGACTGGGAAGACGGCCTAGTTCGCACGGACGTCATCGGTCTCTCGGTCTTCATCTTGCTTCTTCTTGAACTCTGGACATGGGAATATCCAGGGACACAGCCATGAGTACATTTACGTACTCGCAAACTACCCCAACATGAGCATGCGCTATTCTTTTATTTGTTTAAATAAAACTTTGTTTGCCTTGAAAAACTCTATATCTTTATTGAAAAAGGAAAGAAGGTCTTCAGAACTTTTCCCATAAATCTGCCTTTGTAAGGAGTCTCTTTAAAACCTTTTTCCCAAAAGGGGCATCTTTGTTGAAAAAAGTAAGAAGTCTCTTTAATAAACATTTTATCGAAAAATCACCATTTTATCTGTTTCTCCAAAACTCCTCCTTTTTCAGACCATAACCCGTCATGGTTCATGGTCCCCAATAGCCTCATACCGATCCGTTGGTATAGGTGTATGGGTCATTCTCCACTTCCTTTTCTTTTTAAAACTCAATTCTTTTCCCAAAACTTGCACATGGTCAAAGTAGGGCCTCCCAACTGTCCATATCCGAGGACTCGGCTATTCGAATAGTTTTAACCCTCTGCAGAGGTAGCACGCTTTTCCCACACCCATCCGATAACTCATCGTGTCTGCCACGTCTCGCCATACCAGGGGTATGCGAAGTTGAGTCACCGACCCTAGTCTGTCCTTTGCTCATGCTAGTATAGGATCCTGCCCATATGATACTTTCCATCGACACTTAACCCAGCCCGTCGGAATCTAAGTGTGAGGACTCATAGGTTTTATCTGGCGGTGTATAGGGGACATCCTTCTATCCTCCTCCTTATCTTTTCATAGAATTTGAGCGAGGACCCAGGTCAAGGTAGGTCCTCAGACCATCCCTCCATGCATAACGGAGTTGTCTCCGTCGATGAGGTATCCCATACTAATAAGAGCAAACTATATGACTAAGCCCTTTCCCATATGTGGGTAAATGTGGTCGCACAGAGTATCGGCTGAGTGACGTAAGTACAAAGACACAATGTGCGTTTTATCAAAACCACCATTCTCCTTTTCTCCAATTCATCACCACATCTTGGTGCTCCATGTCCACACAAGTATTTTCAAAGGAGTTTTGAGTAAACAATATTTTTCCCACCCTATAGTTTGAAAAAGAATTTCCATCTAATATCTCCATATAGGGTGTCAAAATAATATACTTGTATTTTGGAAAAGGGTTTTCAAAATCATAGCTTTAGTGGCAACCACCACATAAATCACATATGCTCTTTATAAGTAAAACATGTGACTCAAAATAGATGTATAAAGATGCAAGCTCAGGGAATAGCTTGCCTGATTCTCGCATAATGCTCCTGGGCTTCTTCTCACTGATCAAGAAAATAAACTCCGATTCTTCTTCGATAAATCCTTTCCAAATACCCCTCAGGCAGCGTTTATCTCTAGCGTCGCAACATGAAAATAAAACAACACTCAATAAGCAAACCAAAACCCAAGTGGTATACAAACAAGGAACAAACCACAAGTATCAAACTAATCACTCAAGCCACAAACATAGCACTAGTTTAATCAAGCAACGAACTAAATCTATATTTACTAGGGCATTATACTCACAGGAGTATAACACCAAACACATGCTAAAAACAAGAGGGCACAAGGACACCCTCAATTAGAGGTAATTCACAAACCCCTTTTCCTAACTAGGAAATACTTCAAACAAAAGTTAAGTCACCAATTAATCTCTATAATTTAAATACCTCACCAAGCTAAGGTGGATACACTAACAAGATATTAAGCTAGTATTCCACTCCAAGACTATCAAGTCCATCAAGCCATGCAAACATATTACTCAACAATGTGTCTAACAACTAACACTAACAGCACTAACATATTATAACATGCTAAACAACAACAACTAGCAAGCAACAGCAGCACAACAATTATTACAGCAATACAATCTTAAATGCTCTAAATAGTCACTTCATATATCAAGCAACACAATTTGGTTTCAATTTAATTGAATTAGCCATTATTTGATTGTGTCTTAATTATGGCAGAAACTAGTTGAACATGTTTAATTACATATCTTAAGTTCTGTTGGTCATAAAAATACAAACTAAACTTCTACAGAAAGCTACTGATGTGTATGAGACAACACAATTGGATTTGGGTCAATTGGAGTTACCAAACTCCCTACATAATGGTTTCAATCCAGAAGATTAATAATCAAGTTTTGGCTATCAATTAAGTTCTGTTGTTCTACAAATTAAATCCTTTTAGGGGTGGATAACCATGACTAAATGTGACTCAATAAAATTGGTCTCAACCAATTTGGACTAACAGAGTATCAGAAACAAACAAGTTTGGATTTTAAACCCTTTATGGCATTTTGAGTAATACATTTTTATTATATATCTAAATGAGGTGAAACCAATTGGGTTGGTTAGATAATTTCATAAGCATTCCAGAACATTTGGATTTGATTTATTTGGAGTTATAAATCTCAAGTTATTGAATTTACAAAATGAGTCCAGTATTGATTTTCTAAATTCATTTTCTTTTCTACCCTTTTTCTTTATTTTAATGAAAAATTATATAAACTAATTTATTTGGATAAATGAATTAGACCAAAAGGCAGTATTTACCTTTCTGAACATTTTGGTATTTTATTTGTAATTTTTGGACAAGTATTTAAAAAGTTATGGATTTTACAAATTCAATTCCTTTTCTGTTTTTAATATTTTCAAAAACATTCTCGGTGAAACGTTTTTCACCGAGGGGAGGGCTAGCCCGTGCCACTGCCACGCGGGCCCAAGGGCCACGTTGGCGCTGACTGGGCAGGGTGCGGCGGTGCTGGCTACCGCGGTCACTGACCGGTGGGGCCCACCTGTCAGTGCGCAATTAAAATGAAAAAGGCTACGCGCGCGCTGCGGGGGTTCGAACTCGCGATCTCGCGGGCGTGCGGTGCGGCTACGCTAGCCACTGGGTCGGGTGCTGGGTTGTGCTAGGATAAGGGCTCGATTTAGTATAATCTATACGCGCGATTTATAACTGACGAAACTGAAGATTTGCAGGCACAGTGCGCGGTGGCCGTGCCCGACGGAGAGAACGCCGGCGATGACCAAATCCCGGCGGCGCATCCGCGGTGCGAGGGGTGCTAAAGGGTGCGGGGACGCGGGCGGCTCGTGCGTGTGCAAGGGGGGCCGAGGGGAGGACGCACGGCGTCGTGCTCGTGCTCGACGCGCACGGCCACGGCGGACGGCCGTGCGGCCTCTCGCTCGACGGCGAGGTCACAGGGCAGGAGGAGGGAGGAGGGGGTGTCCCGGAGGACGGCGTACTCACCCTCGACGCGTGGGTGGGTTCGGCTCGGTCGGAGAAGGTCGGAGACGGCGGCAATCTTCCTCGAGGCGCGGCGGCCGGAGCTCGGGAAGACGAGGACGGCGACGGCGATTCCGGGCGGCCCGCGGTGATTCCTCGCACGAGGACGTAGAGGACGACGGGGCGGAGCGGGAGGAGGTCTCCATTTGGCTCGGGGTGGCGCCTAACGCCGGCGAGGCGCGACGGCGAGCTCGGGCGGTTCGGCCGTGGGGAAGAAAATGAGGAAGAGAGAGCCGGGAAGCAGGGGAGCGTCTCGGGGGTTCTTATCGCGCAGGGGAGAGGAGGGGGGTCCGGCAGGGAACGCTTGGGAGATGGCGCGGCGGGAGGCGCACGTCGCCGTGCCGTCCGCGGACATGCCGAGCGGCGGCACGGGCGCGTGCAAAAAGGGGAGGGGGCGTGGCGCGGATGCTTGTCCAGGGAGCAGAGGAGCGAGGCGGAGAGGCGGGGGGTCCGGGCGGCGACACTGCAGCGAGGGGGGGGGGCCCGGGCGGCGACGGCGGCGCGGGGAGCACGGCGACACCGGCCACTGTCGCCATGCCTCTCTACAGAAGATGAACATTTTCTGAAAACCCCCCCCTGGACAATATTTTTCCACTTCGCAAACCAGTCCTTTTCTGTTTTTCTATTAATTCACTTAAATCCAGTAGCATTTCAAGGATTTATTTGAGGCACTAAAATATTTTAGAAAAATTTGAAAATATTCATGAGGCTTCCTATATACATGTAGAAGTTGCACAAAATTTTGTGTTGCAAAATAAAATGTTTGGAACACTTTTTGTTCATAGAGTTTGAAATATAACATTTTTCTCAAAACCCTTTTTATAATCTTTTAGAAATTTTTAAGCAAGTCCAAATATTAATTTGAACTCTTGGAACTTCCTTGACAAATATATTAACTTAAATTAGATTTTATTCTCATAAGAAAGTATTTGTTTTGAAGAAAATAGACAGTTGAGTAGGGAGTCTAATTTATTTAGATCATTTCTTTAGCTCATGATTTAAATTCCCATTTGTTGATTAATTTGAGGAGTTTGTTTCTATTCAAGTCTCACCCAACTTTGTTGTCAAGTGTGTCTTCAATTTAACACTTAAAGTATTTTGGTGTAATTATTCACCCAAGCAAATAATACAATAATCATCACCATCAAGGCCACAACATTCAAACCATAGAATTAATCATATCACCATTCAAATAATTAACAATACTTTCTTAAAAATGATCACACTTAGTTATGACAAGATGATGTTTAAAACTATCTCCACTTATAACTCAATAGTTTTCAAAAGATCTGAGAAAGGAAATATGTGGGATAATATAATTCCCACCAGTGTTAAGTTCAAATAGAGTGAAAATAAGAGTTTTATGAAGTGGGGGTGGTATACACCTGAAAAATATCAGGGTTGAGAAATAGGTAGGAGGTAGCATATAGATCCCCATATCCTTGGGAGCACATAGTTTTGGAAATGCTTTTACTTTCTCAAATACTGGATATTAGTTTTGGTTGTTGATAAATCAAAATATCATTGAAAAGGAGTTGGCCAAAATAAGAATGGAAAAGATTTATATAGAATATTTTCTTGTCATAACATGATCACCAGAGTTGAATATATTTTCACCTTGGTTGGGTCTTATATTTACTAGTCAAACCACTTAAACAACAAGTCACACAGGTTCAAACATAGCAATGGGAAGGGAAACACAATCATCAATGAAACATTTCAAAAAGTTTTTGTTGGTTCTGAATTTTGGGTCTGGTAAAAATAAGTTTTTCTTGGTTCCAAAATTTGGGATGTGACATACACCTAGATCGAAGCAAAGTTAGTTATAAATTGGCTAGCTAGCGGAAGAAGTGAGTCTGCAAAACTAAGCTTGCAGAAAGTTTTTCCTTTGAGACCGGCACCGAGATGGGGTAGAAGCATGAATTTTCTTGCTTGATTGTGTTAGTTTGAGGACCATATGTTTGTGAGGTTTTTGAAAATTTCATGTTGCAATTCTAAAACCACTTCTCTTGAACCTATATATACCTCATCGTTTTTTATCGAGTTTTGCGATATCACATGAGAACCATGCACTTCTCATTTTGAATGTATGTAAAAAGTTTTTGACATGAAAATGAAAAACTAAGCATGGATCATTCTTAGTCACTCCAAAATGAAGCTTTTGTGAGGTTTTTGAAAATTTCATGTTGCAATTCCAAAACCACTTCTCTTCAACCTTAGACCTCATCGTTTTTGATCGAGTTTTGCGGTATCACATGAGAGATCCATGCCCTCCCTTCTTATTTTGAATGTATGTAAACAAGTTTTTGACATGAAAATGAAAAACTAAGCATGGATCATTCTTAGTCACTCGAAAATGAAGCTTTTGTGAGGTTTTTGAAAATTTCATGTGTTGCAATTCCAAAACCACTTCTCTTCAACCTTAGACCTCATCGTTTTTTATCGAGTTTTGCGGTACGTATCACATGAGATCCATGCCCTTCTCATTTTGAATGTATGTAAACAAGTTTTGACATGAAAATGAAAAACTAAGCGTGGATCATTCTTAGTCACTCCTAAATGAAGCTTTTGTGAGGTTTTTGAAAATTTCATGTTGCAATTCCAAAACCACTTCTCTTCAACCATAGACCTCATCGTTTTTTATCGAGTTTTGCGGTATCACATGAGATCCATGCCCTTCTAATTTTGAATATGTATGTAAACAAGTTTTTGACATGAAAATGAAAAACTAAGCATGGATCATTCTTAGTCACTACTAAATGAAGCTTTTGTGAGCATTCCAAAACCACTTCTTTTCAACCTTAGACCTCATCGTTTTTTATCGAGTTTTGCGGTATCACATGAGATCCATGCCCTTCTCATTTTGAATATGTATGTAAACAAGTTTTTGACATGAAAATGAAAAACTAAGCATGGATCATTCTTAGTCACTCCTAAATGAAGCTTTTGTGAGGTTTTTGAAAATTTCATGTTGCAATTCCAATACCACTTCTCTTCAACCTTAGACCCCATCGTTTGAGGTTTGCGATATCATATGAGAGATCCATGCCCTTCTCACATTTTGAATGTGTATGTAGACCATGTTTTTCAACTTGAGTCGTTAGTATATATATATATGACATATGAAGACTACGTGCGTGTGGGTTTTTCAAATTTTCGATAATTTTCGATAACATCCAAACACAAACTTTCTACATATGTATATACTCACACATATATAGTACTTCCAAATTTACATGCAACATAAAACTTGCTGTACTAACATAGTACTTCCGAACATCGAGACATAGTAGTAGGACTAATTACAAAAGCCAGATGACACTAGTAGGTTCGTTCTCTTCACACATGCATATATAACATGAACATATATAGTAAGACAAGGACATGTTGCTGGAATTGGGACATCTATCTCTTGTGTCCTAGGTAGTCCTAGGACACCCAGCGATCGTCCCTCTCCTGCTTGGCGATAATGCTGGAGGACTCCCAGCTGTTCTTCCTCTTCTTGGCGCTGTTGGAAGAATCTGCCACCTCAGACTCACTTGGCCCCTGAATGTACATGGGTCGTGGGAGGCACGCTGCCACATTCTGCAGGTGAGCCTGCCCCTGGTTCACTGAGCTGATACTGCGATACAGTTCGTAGGTGATATATCCATCCAGGATAGCGTAGTTTAGGTTTTTCTCTGAAAGTTGCTTATATTCCCAGTATGAATGCCCTTCGCGTTTTTCCGAGTCATCCTTCATCATAGCTTTCTTTATCTTGTAGAACTTTGGGTGGATGAGCTTCCCAGCCATAGCTGCCATTCCAGCCCTGCCGTCTGTAGCACCTTCAATCTTGTAGATGTCGTGGATGTCGATGTGTTACTGGATAGGAATGGGCAGCCAGTCGGCATTAAGTACTCGTCTGTCCCCTCTTATGTCCACCCCAACGAAAGTAATGTTCTTGTACATGAGGGAACTCGATTCTAAACTTAAATGATACGTGCATGGTTTCCTTTAGAATTCTGAAGTTCGTCAAACTAGACTGAGATAAGCGATGAATAGATCTACTATAATTTCCATTCCATGCAACACCACACGAAATGAAACCACACATTTGCAGATCAATCTTGCATGCCAAATGTTGGGGAACTACTATACACATTCTAAGCACTAATATATATGTTGCCATGTTGGGGAACTAATATATAGGAAGAACTTTGACCACAAAAATAAAATTACAGATCAATCTTGCATGCCAAATACCGTAAGAACAACAGTTGCCAAACAAAGCGGATTTTGGGGAAACGTTAGTACCTGATCTTGTGAAAGACGAGGACATAGTCCCTCATGGTGATCTGCATCACCGCCACCTTCCTCTGCATGCGGTCGTACTCGAGATCTAGGCCGACGAACTTGATCTCCTCGTCCGCGAGCCAACGCTTGTACTTCGCGAGGATTAGATCCACGGTCACGGGCTCGTTCGTGTACACCTCCTCGACCCATGTCGCGCCATGAGCATGCACATAGCCGGTCTCCGTCGTCCCCTTGCCGTCGTCGATGCCTAACCAAAGATTGGGATCACCGCCCTTGCTCGTTTCGGCTCCCATGGTGGGGGAAGAGAGAGGCGAGAAGGAGGCGATAGAGGAGGTGGTGGAGGCGAGAGAGGATAGAGGCGAGAGGAGAGCCCGTATGTCGGCGGCGAGAGGAGACGCCGTCGGCGGCGAGAAGGTACGTGGCGGGGTTTTTTGGGAAGTGGTATAGAGGCGAGAGAGGATAGTGGTGGAGAGTACTGACGTCCGGAGACTACTAGGCGAAGTAGCCGAGGAGACAACGCGGCGGTTCCTCTCTTTTTCGTTCTGCCGCGGTTCTTCTCCTCTTCGTTCTTGCGCGGTCCCACTGGTCAGTCACTAGTAGAAAAAGGCTTATAGGTGGGATGCCTTTTTGTGGCGCACCTTTAGCCCATGCGCCACAAAAATATTTTAGTGGCGCACCACATCTGTGGCGCACAAAATAACAATGCGCCACTGAAATGTGCGTTTTTGTGGCGCACCGTGGAGCATGCGCCACAGAAAGAAGGTTGTCCCTGCCCGGCAGTTCGAATTTTGAAATCTGGAGCACTTTCTGTGGCGCACCCTGCACATGCGCCACAGAAAGTAGACATTCTGTGGCGCACCGTGGGCCATGCGCCACAAAAAGTGGACATTCTGTGGCGCATGGTCGACAGTGCGCCACAGAATGTGCATTTTCTGTGGCGCATGGTCTAAGTGCGCCACAGAATGCCCAGTTTTTGTGGCGCATGGGCTTAGTGCGCCACAAAAAAAAGCGGGTGCGCCACAAAATGAGAACCAGGGCCCACAAAAGCATTCAATGCACTAAAATCTCAGATTCATTTGCAACCTTTCCCCTTCTCTCACACAGCTCGTTTCTCTCCTCCCTCTCACCCAATTCTCCCCATTCTTTCTCCATTCTTTCTCCATTTCTTGTAGGTTAAAACCTATTTTGTTCCATAGATATTGGTTAGTAGGTAGGGAGGCTCCATATATACTCTCTCCTCCTCTTTTTGTCCACTAAATTCTCTCAAACACACATCACACGATCACGGTCCCGGAGGAGCTCCAACTACTAGGTGAGATATCTCCTCCTCTTTTTGTTGTGGTGTGCATGCTTGCGGTGGTGTATGGCCATCGGTGTATGGCCACCAGTGCATGTATGGCGCCCATCAGTGTATATATGGCCACCGATCATTTATGGCCGGGTGTATGGCCATCGGTGTATGTGGACACATATGCATGTTTGTTTGTTGTTTTTGTTTTCGCTTGCGCCGGCGTGGTGCATGGATCACTAGCAGGATTATGCTTATAGCCACCATGATAGCGCTGGCGAATATGTTAAAACGTGCGCCCGTAATTATAGCGTTGGCGAACACAACGCCGCCACAGCCAGCGGTAAAACTACTACCGCTGGAGAACAAAATAACCCGTCCGCCAGCGGTAGCACTGGGCTGGGCGCGGCTGTGACTGAAGCATACCGCTGGCGAACACCTTCTCTGTTCGCCAGCGGTAGTGACCACAGCGTTGGCGAACAGGAAAATATGCGCGCCAGCGGAAGTTAGGCGGCTGTATGCAGGCTGGCGCGGCGATAGTGACCACTGACCAGTACCGCTGGCGAACAGAATAGGTGTTCGCCAGCGGTAAGAAGGTAGCACTGGTGAACAAATGCCGTGTTCGCCAGCGGTAACCTGGGACCAGAGCATTAAAAACTCAACCACCTCCTTTTCCCTCCATTACTCCTCCATTAACTTCTCTCTCTAGCTCGAGCCAACCCTATTTTTTCCACTTTCCCCTCTTCTTTTACTCCCTTTTTAGCCAATAAAATCTAGATTTTTTGATAGATCTAGCTAAACCACTCCCCAAAACCACTTTTACACCAAAATTTTCACTCTCAAAACCCTCCTACCTTTAGATACTAGTTACACCCTTTTGGAGAAATCCATAGCCATTTTGTCGGTAGTCTCGCCTTGGTTATCTTATCTTGTGTGTATTGAATTACGGTAGAGCCCTATTTCGACGAATTTGTGTGAAATGAACACTATATATGTGAATTTAAGTGAAATGAAATTTTTTGACATGAAGTGTACTAAATTTGTGAAATTTGTGATAAAATGGGCACAATATGTGTGAAATAGGAGGGTGATGCCGATTTTTTGCAAAAATGTTGATTCATTTCCGTTTCGGCAAATTTCGGTACTCTTTCTTATTATGACCTCTACATATAGAAAGGTCATCGCGAAATTTTTCGTGATAAGCGTGGTATTACTACTATAAAGGTTTGAGAGCCCACCCTCCTCCTCACACCGTGTGCCCCTCCTGGCGAATCTCGGTCGTTGGATCGTCCTATGAACAGTGACTTCGACCCAGTTTTCACCACAGCCGTCGGATGCAGCCATTCTTTCTTCACTTCTCTCCCTTACTGCAGGGTCGATGACACTTGGGACCGTGTGGCTGCGGGACCGCAAATTAGAGACACCAGGTTTTTGTCCTCTGCGTCGCTCGGTTTGGCACACTCGACGCGTCGGACAAAACAGTAGCCAAAACCCTAGACAGTCGCGCACCCACCCCCATTCCTCCTCACCTAGTCTCCCTCCTCCAGCTCCAACCTTTTCCCTCTCTGCTACAGGAGGTGGCGGCTGCGGTGAATCGGATGCGCCCAAGGGCGGAGCGTAGCCTTGCTGACGGATCCGTAGCCGCCGCTGCCGGTAGTGGACGAGCCAGGAAGGCCGACGGTTGCTCCCGTAGGGGGAACGACAGCGGCCGACGGGACCTGCGCGACGTGCGGTGGCCGGATCACACTGGGCCTGGCAGAAGGGTGGCGGTGCTGGTCTGGGTTAGGTTGGGAATGAGCGGAATCCTCATTTTCCCCTGTCTCCTCCCGACTCCAGCCCGCCCCCGCCGCCGCCCTCCTCGCCCCTGCGGCCGCTCCACTTCCTGCCCACGCGCCGGCGACGAGGGGGTCCTCGCCTTAGCCTCCGCCTCGGCCTTCGGCTCATTCTCATGCCACGGCCGGCCGGAACCATTGCTGCACCGCGCCTTCAGCGACGGCACCCTCCTGTATGTCGCCAGCAAAGCCGGGCACCACGTGTGCATCCCCCACGACACCTACAGCGCTGGGGAGAACATGTTCTTCCTCGCGCGTCACGACGGCCGGTGCTCCCTGGTGGACTTCTGCTATGGAGTCGCGGTAAGCCCTCTCTCCAAGCTAGCCACGGTTCATCGTACATCTGTTTCTATTTCTATAATGAGTAAACATGGATGCGATTGGTTGTGGATAAGAGATGTATGGTGGCTGGCTATTAATTCCTGAATTGTGTACTTTTCACACAATTTAGGTTTATGAATCCTCAAATACACCAGCTGCAAGTATATGGGGATGGAAAAAATTGCATTAATCTTACGCATGTTGCTTTGAAGGAGTCTACTTGCTTTTCTAAAAGTGTTGTCCGTAGTTTGTAATCCCCTCACTTTAACTGCTCCTGGCCGTTCGTCTAATTGTATTTTCTGCAATTTGAAGCTAATTAAATCCAACCTCTTTAATGGAGGCCCTGCGTGAGGTGGTCCGCATCTTCTACCTTCTCCCATGCCGTGTCACGTGGATCCGTTGCCGGGCCTGCTAGCAGCGGGTCTACCAGGAAGGGCGGCGACCGTCGGCCAGGCCAGGGCAGTCGCGGCCGGGCTGGGTGAGCTGCATCTCCTTTTTCTCTAGCTTTAGATAAGGAGCTCCTTTTGTCCTGCTGATAATCCATGCTTGGCTTCGTTCTCGCAGGATAAGGGGGCAGGAAAAGGGTTGCTGCGGGAGCTTCCGCGGGAATTGCGGCCGGCCGGCCGTCCGTTCATGCTTTGTTGTGGGTATGTTCGTTCTCCTGACAGTTCTCGTCCATCTTATGTCGCAGCCAGTGCTGCAAGGCTACAATTTCATACCTTATTTAGAGATTTAGAGTCATGTTTTGCATTTGAAGGCTATAGTCTGATATGTTTAGGCATTTAGAGTGAGCAGGGTTAGTCTTCTCTAAATATATGTGTTACATTTGTCACGGGATTCCTCTCCATGTGGTGGTTTAGATGTATCAAAAGTTTAGTGCTCATCGAGTGCTTCGTGAATCTGCATATGTATCACAAGCTCATGGATTACAGAACTGGACAAGGTGGTCGGGTGAGGTCCATTGGTCAAGTGATGGCGGGCAAGATGTATAGATGGGTCGAGTTCGACCATCCAAAGTAGCACGACCCTTCGACCTTAATCAAGTCATGACTTGGGTGAAAAGGGAAACAAACAGTAAGCGTCCTTCATTATGAGCAAAAATTTGATCTCATGTTTTCTACTTGTTTTCATATGAAATTTTGTTTGGGTGTGCTTCAGTTTGCTTGTTTCGGTATGGAAGGTTTCGATCTTGATGAACTACTATGGTCAATGACTCAATGCTATAGATCAGGATTCAACCTGCATATACTGCTGGTAATGTCAATGCTTCATCTGATTTATCATTACTGTAAGAATACTATTTCAGTCTGGTTTCATGTTCATATTTAGAATAGAGTACTGTTGTATGTGACATTGACGTTCGCATGCTTAATCCATAGCAACGGTCTGCACAAGTTCTTGTGCTTCATGAGGTGATTTCATATCAGCTGAACAGGCCTGAGAGAAAATTTGCTGCAACAGAAGAGGTAATTTTTTCTTAATATTAGAAGGTAACCCATATGTAGTTCTTAAAGTCAGATAAGTAGAATAGTGTCAAAATTTTACATTTTGATGAAGTCTCTACCCTTATAGCTCCTATATACCGTTGCAGATTTAACTTCTTTGAGAGAAAGGATTTTGTTTACCAATGATTTGTGAAAATTGTTAGGCATGGCAATTGTCTAAGAAATTTCAGCAAAATGACAGGGAACGTGGAGCAGCAGGCGTTGGTGGCGACCTCATGCGTGAGCAGGGTCGTCTCTGATGGCTTGGCCAACTTTGTGTTCGCCGATGCCGGCGAAGACCAGTAGCTCCCGAGGTTAAGTCATCTCCTCTCTCATTCCCTCCCCCACCCCCTCTCTTGTCTTTCATAGTTTTACTCATGTATGTGAACATATAATACACCTTATTAATGTTCAGTTCTAAAATTCAAGATATGTTGTTATTCTATCAATAACCAAGTAGTTGCTAATTAACTAGAAAAGAAGGGTATTTATTGTGTGACTAGGAAGATCGTGCCATTTTAGTCATTGGTGCTTGTACATCCATGAAATCTGGAAGTGTCGGAATCCGCAATGTTTTTCTTCATGTCTTATGAATGCAATAACACGCTGCATATACTTATTTGGGCTTTTAGTGTTAGTGGTATTCACATGGGTGATGCATACAAAGATTTCCTTTTCATTGTATGA
This sequence comes from Poa annua, assembly GCA_026929855.1. Taxonomy (NCBI): domain Eukaryota; kingdom Viridiplantae; phylum Streptophyta; class Magnoliopsida; order Poales; family Poaceae; genus Poa; species Poa annua. Next base: position 65,148,291 of record CM049434.1, read on the forward strand.
AATAACTTTTTGCACTCTGAAAATCCGCAAGCATTGGGTGTTTGACTAGGGTAAATAATTGTTCCCTGCCTCTTTTACTTCAGTTTGTGTGGTATCATTCTTGAAAATAATCGTATTGTCCTGTTGTGCATCATTCTTGAAGAATAATCATATTGTCCTGTTGTGCTGTATTTTTGGCGTTTCACTTAAATAAGAACTTATATCAAGCAGAGGAATACAAAACGGAGCTTGTTGTTCCAAGACTGGCATCTCTGCATGCCGGTTGGTTCGTCGTCAACACAGGCTGCAGGGGAGGCGGGGATGACGACGTTGGCAAGTGATCGAACGGTGAGGAAGTGGCTGCCGTTTCACCAATATCTAATCATTTGATGTATTTGGAGTTTCAAACTTGTTCCTTTGCTTAAGTATGTCATTAGTATATTGGGCTCTGTTGACAATGGCGAAGGTACACTGTAATTCATCTGCAGCCAATTGGCTAATCCTAATAAATCAGCTTATAAGAAATGAATATTGAATTCATGCGCTGACATACCAAACTATTTACCCACAGTTTGTTCTATATCCATCCTTTGTAATCTGAAGATAAATAAGCAGCTATTGACACTTCTGTAGGCAGGCCATTTGCTAATTCTCTCCTCTGTAGGCATGCAAAGCTTAGCTTACATCCAAATCAACAAGGAGCTAAGGGTCATCTCCGACCAGGACATCAAGTCTTCCTACTGCCCCTGGTTTGTGCTGCGCTTTCGTCTCCTTTTCCCCTAATGCATGTGTAGCTATCTGGTTATGCATTCTGATGAATGAGTACTATGCGGTTTTTTATTTTGTGTTTTTTGTATAAGAAACTGCACTTAAACAATTCCTGTTTTTAGTTCCGATGAATCAGGCCTATTGGTTTTTTGTATAAGAAACTGCACTTCAACAATTCCTGTTTTTAGTTCTGATGAATCAGGTTTATTGGTTCCGAGGACATCAGAGCAACTGTAGTACCGTAGCAGTGTCATGTTCATTCATAGTTGTTATTGCAAGCCAAAAACTTTGATGCTATGGTTGATAAATGTTTCATGAGGAGGTCCCTGAAGGCAGCAAAGTCTTACAAGAAGGTAAAATAGAACAAGAAGCACATGACTGAAAAACAATGTTCAACCTATAACACAGTTGAAGAGCTTGAAGTGTAGGACTAAAAAACAATGTTCAACTTATTTTTTTAGCATGGCTGCAACTTGGACAATGTGTAACATAGAACAAGATGCTTGCAAGTAGCTGAGGTGAACCTCCAGTCTGCTTTCTATATAGCTAGTACTTGGAGTACCTACGCTCCATAGCTTGTATGTATTAAATATTCAGTCTAAGTTACTGAGCTATGCTCATGCTGCCACAGAAATTGGTTTATATACCTCTGCTATGTAAAGGCCATTGGTCCATTTAAACTTAGATTCTTGTTACGTTTTTTAACTGTGTTGCACATGTAACAGGCAGTATGGATGACGGGAGCGACGTTAATGACTCACGCATGAAGGAGATATGCCCTAGAGGCAATTAATAAAGTGTTTATTTATCATATCTCATTTGTTCATAATACGTTTTTGTGTCACGCTATAACTGTATTAAGCGGAAACATTAATACACATGTGATACGTAAAACAACCAGGTCCCTAGTAGCCTCTACTTGACTAGTTCATTGTGGAATTGATGATCGAGGTTTCCCGATCATGTGACATGGTGTCAATTTGACAATGGAGTCATGTCGTTGGTAGAACCATATGATGGACATACCCAATATTTGTAGGACGTAGTCATTACGCCTTTGACCATGAGATCAACTCTTATTGCTATTCCTGAAAGACACTTTGATTGCATCAAACGTCATATCTTAATAGTGTGACAATAAAGGTGTCCCTCTCGGGTGTCGGAAGGGAGTATGTTGAGACGAGGGATCAAGAGCGGGATTTGCCAGTCCGCAAAGCAGGATAGATACTCTAGGGCCCACTCGGTGAGATTATGTCAAATGAGCTTGCAAGCGTGTGACTAGGTCACTAGGACATAATATCATGGACGAGTAGAAGATAGCGGTGTCGGTAATGAGATCAAGCTGGGTATGGTGATATCCATGAACGAGTCTCGGACATGCTAAGTATCGCCATGGCAAAAGGTTTAAGACTCAGACGTCCAGGTTCGAACGACAAAGTATTCGTTATCTCGCAGGGATTAATTCTGGGTATCCTCGGTCCACGAATTAGTCATTGATCGGAGAGGTTGTCTCAATCATGTCTGGTGAGATCTCGAACCGCTAGGGTAACACACTTAAGGGGAGTCGAAAATTTTACCGGAAGAGAAAAATAGGAAAAGAGAGCACCGGGAACGTCCCGGGAAAGTTCCGATGGAGATCGGGCAGCGACGAAATAGTTTTCGGAGCCGGAATAAATTATGTAATATGTATTTAATATTAATTAGTGTAATTAATAGTTAAATATATTTTTATTTAATTTTTCCTGAATTTTTAAAGGCAAAAATCCCTAAATGGGCCTTTTTGGGCAAAAGGGCCCATGAGGGGGGGGGGGGGGGAGGAGTCCCTCCCAAGGGAAGGGCTGGTTCGGCCGGCCCTAGGTGGGCCCCATGTGGCCCACCTAGGCCGGCACACCTGGCTTGGCCGGCTGGGGTGTGGGAATAGTCCCACACCGCCAGTCTGGGAAGTTGGGCAGCCCCCTGGTCCCTTTATATAGAGGGGTACCCCTGGCCTTTAAAGGACACACCAATTCTCTCTCTCTCTCCTTGGATCCCATGACTCCCTAGTTTGGAGTTGCGCCAAGGATAAGTTTTCTCCACCATACGCACGCCGCCGTGCTGCTGGTCTTCCGTCCCAGTCTTCCGCTGCTTCGTCCCTGGATCGGAGCCCGGAGTTCGTCGGCTTCACCGTACGTGTGTAACGCCCTGCGAGGTGCCACACTAGTGGTGCTGGAGGTCTACTTCCTCTACACGACCTCGAGGTCTTCGTCGGCTTCATCGACAACGCTTGTGCGGGAGCGTAATCCCCGCTTTTCGGTCTACAAGGGTATGTATACCGATCTCCTCCGTATTACTATATCTGCATAGTATAGATCCTGGCTAGTTTAAGGTTATCGCTGTTAGGAATTTTTTTGTTTTCTGCATGCGATCCCCTTCATCCACAACATCTGCTTCCTATACTAATAATCAGGTAATGGGTTGAATTCTGCCATTCTGAATTCTATTTTCCATGGTTGTAAAAAGCCTGTTAACATCCTCTCTATCAAAATCCCATGTTCCAGGATGCTCAGATACTTCTCACAATCCCAGGGAAATTGATGCTTGATGCGATGCTACGCCAGCTTGGATTACCGATGGCTATATATCGACGAACGGTCTATCGAGACCACAAGACCTGTGTCACGGTAGTTTTCCACGCATCGAGACTGTCCTATCATAGATGTACTGTTCTATGGTCTATTATTACTTTGTTTCTTGCCTATATGATTTAATTGGATGCTGCAATGGCAATATGGTTCATCTTCAGGACTTGGTACATTGATATGAATCGGTTTTTCGGGGGTGCTTCGACTGTACCTATAAGCATGCATATATTAAGCATATCTGCCTTTGATTATAAAGAGAGTCTCACAACTCTTGCCTGTAACACTTGGGGTTTATCTACTGATGCTATTTTCTGCTTCTTTCTAACCTACCTGCTTTAAAAATTACTTGCTCTTTACCATACCTCTTCTTACTTGCTCTTATCACTTACAGTGCATTCTTCCATCGACCATCAATGATACCATTGATTGTTGTCGAATCCTACGTGTGGTGAAGGTTCCTTCTAAGCTGATGTTGGACGCTATTTTAGACGCACTTGGTTATCCGAAGGCAAGATATGATTTCCATATAGATGAGCATGCTCAGGTGTCAGCCACTGTGACATTCCATAGTTCTGCCCATAGCCCTCGAAACCTGATTCGTCCCATCAAAATAGTTAGTGATTTGGTTACCGATTCTACAAAAGCGGAAGAATCCGCTACAAGGGAGGGCATATGATACATGGTGACATGGGAGAGTATGGAAGTAGAAGACTTGCACTATGGTGAGTTGGGCTGTGGACAGATTGAGAATGATCTTCACAAACAACTACAGGCAGTGGAAACAGATAAAGCTAATTTAAAAAGGGTTTGCTTTGTGCTGCTGAGGAGATGTTTTCATTTTCGCACAGAATTTCTGATCTTGCCACTAATAAAATTTATTTAGAGCAAGGTGATGAAGCTGAAGGTATCAGACTAAACCGTAGTTTAATGTCCGTGTGGCTTCTCCTCACTATATTTTGCAATAGATATATTACAATATTTAGCGCTATATGAACCAATTACTGCTATAATCTATCGTGTTAAACAATGTGCGAAGGGTTGAATTTAACTTACCTACATGCTATCCTTCTCACTGCTATTTGATGTTAGGTTCATTACTAATTAGATGGTTTCACATACCATACATTTTCTACCTATAGACGTCAATAGATCAGTGTGTGATATTTCTTGCTGGTTCTCTTTACCATCAAAGGTGTCCTTACCCTAGTTAATGAAAGGATTTAAGACAAAGTTCGTGCGTTCCAAATAATGTCCATAGGCTCAAACATATAGGCTCAAACATAGAGCGGTACCAATATAGAGCAACAAACTAAACCTGTCCTAATAATGGTTGTGAAAGCTTTACATATTTTAGGTCTATTCAAATCGGCCAAGGCACTCATGTTCCGCATGCAGGAAACGAAGCGGCAATGAGGCCCACGCTTCCACCATATATATAGCCCAGACTGCGCGCTCCACAGAATCCGATTCACCTCCATTCTACATACCCTCCTCTAACAACCAAGATCTACATCGCAAATGTCGGTGTCTCCCAATGCCCCAGCGCTATGATGGAGAAGAGGCTCCTCTAAAAACCCATGCAGATGAAGGGTGGAATAAGAATGAGAATCCTGTCCAAAGAGGCAGGATGTAGCATACAAATTGTCGGTAATAAAATCACGGGATAATAGGATGCCCATTTAGAGCATGCATTTTTCTCTCCTTTCACTATTTTAAAATATACTTTAGTTAATATTTCATGCGCGCACAAATAAATGTTCATCTTATTACTAATTGTCAAAGTTCTACCTCGCAGTAAGTATTGCATGGAGGACATGTCCTCCATGGTTCCATCCGTCATCAAACTAAAAAGGAGCAGCAATTATAGGTAGCGAAACAAAGAAATGCTATGGCAAGAATATTGTCCTGCTTCCGGCAGTTGCGCAACGGGTCATCTAGTATGTATGATTCTCATGAGTTTGTTCTACACTTTGCAGGCGATCGATAATGGCCGCCATGAGTGAAGCTGTAGTGAACAGGTATCTAAAACACGCGACAGAGGACATGTTTCGACATAACCGCACACAGATAAGATGTCCGTGTCGAAAATGCAAACTAGTGGGATGATCAACCCTTTCTCCGGAAAGTTGCTAGAGCACTTGCTAATGCGTGGTTTCATGGATGGCCACACTCAGTGGTTGACCGATGAAGATGATCATGAAGGTAATGAGGCACCGGCGACAGGAAATGATCATGATCATGAAGGGGATCATGAACATGGTCACAATAATGATAATGAAGAGCCTCCTGATAATGATGGAGATGATGAGGTGGCAGAAGAAACAGCTATCGAAGACGACGACACGCAGACGCCATTAACTTTACTCGTGCGAGATCCTCATGTCCAAGAACTGCTTCTAAAGAAGACCACTAACTCCAGATCAGCTGCTAGAGAGCAATCTAAGCTGGCGCAACTCGAGATAGACGCAAATACTCCGTTGTATCCAGGTTGCGGCGCGGAAGATTCCCGTTTGAATGTCGCGCTCAATGTTTTGCAAATGAAGGCAAGATACAAATGGAGCGATATAAGCGTCGATGCTAGTCTGGAATATTGGCACGGTGTACTTCCGGAGGAGAACACCTGTCCAAAAAGTTGTGACGAGGCCAAGAAAGTCGTTTGCCCTTTTGATTTACCTCACGAGAAGTTTCACGTGTGCATTAATGATTGCTACATTTATCGGAAAGAGGATGCGGAGAAGACAAAGTGTCCAGTGTGCGACGCCGCTCGATACAAGAAATGGAAGAAAGCTCCTCGAAAAGTTGTTTGGTACTTTCCGCTGATTCCCGTCTCCAGCGGTATTTCACGGACCGTAAGGAAGCTGAGCTCATGCGCTCACGTGGAAAGAAAAAAGCAAGTGCTCAAAGATCCAAAGCGTAATGAAAATATAAATCTGACACACCCTTCAGATGCAAGTCAGTGTAAAGCAGTTGACGCTGAATATCCAACCTTCAGAGCAGATCCAAGGAACATCAGGTTGGGTGCGAGCACCGACGGACTTAATCCGTTTTGCAGCCAGAGCAGCACACACAGACCTGGCCCGTGTTTGTATGGATTTACAAATTCCGCCATGGTTGTGCATGAAAAGGAAGTACATTCACATGAGCATGCTAATCCAAGGCCCAAAACAACCTGGAAACGACATCAATCTGTATCTGAAGCTACTGAAAGATGAGCTAGACACCTTATGGGCCGAGGAAGGCGTAAACACATGGGACGCCGTCGCAGAGGAATATTTCCCCATGAGAGCTGTCTTGCTATGTACTGTGCATGAAATTCTCGTATACGGATATGTTGCAGGTCAGGTGTGCCACGGACATAACGGATGTGTGAGGTGCATGGACGATCCGACGTTTCTCCAGCTTCCAAAAGATCCCGGGTCTTCAAAAACCGTCTACATGGGCCATCGAAGATGGCTACCGAAGAAAGACCCTTGGAGAAGGCGTGGAGACCTCTTCAACAACGAAGATGAGCCCCGGGGACCACCCCTTCAGAGGTCCGGGGAAGAAATCTTAGAGCTACTGAATGGTTGGGAACAGTGCCCTGCGCTGGGAAAGAAGCGGAAGGCACCAAAACCTATCATGGGTGTATGGAAGACGAGGTCCGTGTTTTGGGACTTGCCGTACTGGAAGATTCTTGGTACGCCTCATTGCCTTGATCTAATGCATATCACAAAGAATGTGTTCGAGAGTTTGTTTGGCACTCTGCTCAACATGGCGGAGAGAACCAAAGATGGGCCGAAAGCAAGATACGACCTAGTTCATTTCAATATGAGAGAAATGCCTTTTTGAAGTCAAAATTCCTTTGGGTTACGGTGGACTGATAACAAGATTTCTAGACTCGACCAAACAGAAGTTCAGCAGGATGAAGTCTCATAATTGTCACGTGATGATGACGCAGATACTCCCGATGGCGATCTGTGGTATAATGGACAAACACGTCCGTGAAACCCTGTTTGGCCTATGTAACATTTTCGACGTGATCTCTAAAAAGTCAATCACCCTCAAGCGACTCAAAAGGCTAAAGGAAGAGATCGTCGTAATCCTATGCGAGCTTGAAATTTACTTCCCTCCCGCATTCTTTGACATTTGTGTGCATTTGTTGATCCATATCGTGGATGATATCATGCATCTGGGGCCGTTGTTCTAGCACAACATGATGCCGTTTGAAAGGATGAATGGGGTCATCAAAGGTTTCGTCCGTAACAGGGCACGTCCGGATGGAAGCATCATTCAAGGGTTTTTCCCCGAAGAGTGCATTTCTTTCCGCACGAATCATCTGAACGTTCAGGATCCGGTTGGTTTGCCAGGAAACAAGCACATCGGTAGGCTCCATGGAGTAGGTCACAAAAATGGCCGGAGGGACTTGCATGTGGACTTCGCTTGTCGACGCGCCAACTTTAACAGGGCAAACTTAGTGGCTCTATAACACATTGAAATGGTCGATCCTTGGTTGAAAAAACACCAATGGATAATTGAGAAGAAATACACCGACAAAGGCAAGCAGAGGACTGAAGGAGAAATAATCAGAGAGCACAACTCCTCTTTCCTTCAATGGTTCAAAGAACACCTTGTCGCTAATCCTCCCTCGATGAGTTCTGCAGAAGGAAAAATGATTTACACATTGGCACATGGCCCGGCGCCCAACCTCAGTACGTTCCAAGCTTATGATATAAACGGGTACACATTTTACACGGAAGCAAGGGACAAAACTTCCGATTATCAAAACTCAGGGGTAACAATGGAATCCTACACCGGAGACAAGCTATTAAGATATTATGGAAGGATCGAGGAGATATGGGAGCTTAACTGCTCCGAAGTGAAGGTGTCGATGTTCCGCGTCAGATGGGCTAGAAGATCATCCGTCACAAAAGAAGACCAATACTTCACCACCATGGTTCTACCCGAAGCCGGCAGTTCATCAGGTGCAAACGTCACCGCGCAAAATGAGCCATGGGTATGGGCTAAGCACGTGTCTCAATGCTTCTTTATAACCGACTCGTCACGTCCTAGCCGTGTTTTCGTGAGGAGAGGGAAAAGAAACATCGTCGGAATGGATGGAGTCGGCAACGAGAATGACTTCAACGAGTTCGGCGACCCAAATATCGACGATGATGAAGATGATGATGATGATACGTCAACATACGCCACAAGAAGAAGCAGAACCACGTTACCTCGGCAAGGTCAACCATTCAAAAGAAGAAGTCATGATGTGGGGCTAAATTGCGCGACTGCAAACAAGAAAGGCAAGAAGATTGTCAAACGATGAGAAATACGCGCATTATGTGTATCATAATTTGTATTTCTTCAAATTTTGGAAACTATGGCCGTGTAATTTGAATCCACAAGTCATATGGCCGTCCGAATGTTTGAAATGTACACGAATATTTGAATTGCATATTTGAAAAGTTATAACTATTTGAAATCCACACATGTAATTTCAAATGTATTTGAAAAACTAAAACCAAAATAGAAATCATAACAAGAAAAAAATTAATAGAACAATAAAAATAATAAGTAGAAATGAAAAAAAGGAAAAGAGTACCGCTGGCGAACAAACCTGCTTGTTCGCCAGCGGTAAGGAGGGGTACCGCGGCCGAACACACATGCGTGTTCGCCAGCGCTAGGCTTACCACTGCCGAACATATGTCCGTGTTCGCCAGCGCTAAGCTTACCGCTAGGCATTAACCGCGCGCTCCACACTTAGCGGTTTTCAAACGCACACAACACACACGCGCGCGCGCTCTGTATCGCTCGCGACGCCGACGCCGGAGCCGCCCACCGCGCCGCCCCTGCTCTGCTTGCTGCCGCGCCGCCCCTCCTCTCCCTCCCTGGTGGACGCGCCGCCCCTCCTCTCCCTCCCAGGTGGACGCGCGACCCTCCCCGCGAGCACGCGTTCGCCACCCCCGGTGGCCTCCTCGCCCCTGCTCTCGCCGCCGCGCCGCCCTGCCTCGTCTCGCCGCCCCGAGGTGCCCTCCCTCTCCTCTTCCCCTCCCTCTCCTCTTTCTCTCCCTCCTCCCTCCTCTCCGGCCTTCTTCTTCCTTCCTCCCTCCTCTTCCAATTTCTGCACACAAGGTGTTCGGTGAAATGTTATTGCTACTGTTAGGTTGTTTTAGGTTAGTTTAGGTTAGTATTTGGGCATGTAGTTCACATATTAGTATATGTAGGCTTTAGAGAGGTTTAGGAATATTTTTTGAATTTCCAAAATTCGAAAAAAATGACAAGTGTTGTTCTCACTGTCCTGCCATAGCTTCGAAAGACAGCTTCATTTAGGTGTTAGGAAATTTAAAATAATTGTTTCTGGTTTTTAATATGAGGTACTAACGTTGTATAATGGATCCATGGAAGAAAAATGTCAATTGGAAAAACATTTGATAATTTGGTAAGGCTCCAAAGTTGGAACTTTTTAACAGATTTGAAGATAGGTTTTTGTCCTTGTTTTTGGTTTTTTATGAGTTTTACTTACATGTTTGTGAGTTGTGGATTTCTAAATGACCATTTATATTTCTAAATGCCGGAGATCGGAGATTCCGAAGTCATTTGAGTATGAATACTTGTGATGTGTATGAGTTGCCGGAGATTGTGGCTTGTGTAGCCTTTATCATGTTATGAAATGTTTGCAGGTACACATGAGACCCTTGAGTTCGCCAGAATGTTGATTAACTTCCGTTCCGGCAATTCGGGTACTTGATATGTCCTATTTTTAGCAAAGGTCATGCCCAATTTTTTTGTGAAATTTGAGTATGACTTGTGTTAGAAATAGGACATATTTGAGTATGTTCTTTCTATTATATTTGTTTTAGCTAGCTATGTTCTCTCTATTATATTTGTATTAACTATGTTCTCTGTACTCATTAGAAAGACGAGTCACAACTTGGAGGCCGTGGGTTCTCGGAGGAAAGATAAAGACCCGATGGACGAGGACGACGCCTACATGAGAATGCTTGGGGATGCCGACGCAGATGATGAGATGGAGGAAGCCCATCATGATGCCGGTACTACTAGTGGTGTCGGCAATGATGACACATCAGGTAACGAGACCATCGGCACCGGCACCGGCAACGAGACCACTACAAGTGGGGCTGGCGATGGCACGTCTGGTAGTGAAGCCAAGCGTGCCTGGAAGGATAGGCGTCCCAACATGCTCAGCACCCTCCGCGAAGCTATCGATGAGGTGGACCCCAAAAGCGGTGCGCCTACAGCGCCGGAAAAAGTCGTCAGAGGGTACGGCAACAACTTGGGATGCGTTGTTCGAACCTTTGGCAACCTCAATACCGAAGGCATTCGGGAGAAAGGGAATTCTGCTGCGTCCACGCTACTCATCCAGAAGCTACACGCACGCTACAAGTTCCCAACCGCCTACGAAAGCCTGCATCCCCGGAAGAACATTGTAAACGCATTCGCTCTTAGCAGGTTCACCAAAGCCTTCTCCACTTGGAGATCGAGTGTGCGGGATAAGATTGCTGAAGGTGCCGGTTTCGAGGAGATACAGAAGAAGTGGCCGTCAATTTCTGAAGACGACTACAATAATTTTCTCGCCAATGAAAAGCTCACTTCAAAGCAGGCGCTTCGGGTTTGGGGCAAGCAAATGCATGACAAGAACATGGCCCCCCATTGTCTCGGAAGCCGCAGCTACCCGGGAAAAGAACCCGTGTGGGCAAAGGAGGACGAGAAAAGGGTAGGCCCGGACCCGTATGAGCAGATCGAAGACCCGCAAGCAAAAAAAATTATCAGTGCCCGCTACAAGAAAGGCCCCATATCCGGTGAACTTGTCACGAACGCGAAGGTGAAGGACCTTGAACAGAAGCTTGCGGCGGAACAACAAGCTCATTCACAGGCTCAGTCAGAAGGCTCCTCAACCCAGGGCGTTGGCCCGTGGGACAATCCTTTCCACCGGGCGTATAACGCGGTAAAGCAGGTGTCGCCGACTAAAGGCCCGCATCGTGGCCGTGTGGTGTGGGCCGACATTGGCCACAGACATGCGTACTACTACCCGGAGACTAAGGAGCAGCGAAAGGAGAGGAAGAGCAGCGTGGAAGCATCTCTCAGGAAGGAGTTGGCGACCATCAAAGAAAACATTCCGTCGCAAGTCGAGGACACCGTGGCCAAGACGATCAACGCCCTCCTTCCTACCCTCTGCCAGACTATCGGAAATTGGTTTGCGGGAGGCAGACAAGGACCGTTCCCCATGATCAACTTTGGCTCCAGCAACTCGATCAATGTGCATCCTGTTGTGCAAAACGCGGCCGCCAACCCTAATCCCGAGCATACGCCAGCTGCCAACACTCCACTTGGAGCATCACCTGTCGGTAGCAGCCCTTCCATCACTGGCACACCGACGGCCGTCCGCGGTCCGTCGCCATTAGAAGAGCTCAACGCCCTCACGGTAATTACTCGTCGCATAAAGTCTCGATAAGTCATTTCTTCATTCTTGTCGGCCTCTCTAATGCCTAGCACATGTTTCTGCAGGCCGACGAAGTGGGATGCACATTGCTGCTGATGGTGGACAATGAGCTCAAGGATGTGGCAAAGCCTAACATTGTTGCACCGCTTAACCGCGTGTTTCACACAGTGCCTTTGCCTGATCATTTGTTCAAGGTTTCCATGGTTCGTGTGTTCCCGGGTTGCGCAAATTTGGATCCTCCCAATCAACCCCCGGGGGCCGATTCAGAATTTACCCTTGGCGAATGCTTGGGGTGGTTAATGACATGGCCAAAATCACTTATTCGTTTGGACACTCGTCCTACCACCAACCCACAGCCAACTCCACCTGCTAACCCCGAGACCGAACGAGATGACAATCACGACCCCGATAACTACTTGGTTGATGACGATCACGAGCCCGCATTCTTTCATGATAATCAGAATACACAAGACCGCCGTGATGAAATGATGAGTCCCGGCGGGGCTGACAAAACCGGCATCTCGAAGCGTCTTTTCAACTCTCAACCAACGCCTGAAGCTCCCGATCAAGAAGTTCTCAGCTAGGACGCGGTCCGTGATGCGGTCAAGGAGGCGTTAGAGCCAAAGGATCCTAAGAAGGTGCGGAAAAGAACTAAGAAAGCTCCACTTGAGTTCATGAGCCAGCAAGAGCCGGGGTCTAAGGCGAAGCCGCGCCGGGTTCATTACAAGATAACCATCGAGAACTGGCATTCCATCCACAAGATAGGTAAACTAATGCTACCGCCGAAGATTTTCAAGATCATGAATGCGGATATGCAGAACCTACATGACAGTGTTCTCTATTTGGTGGGAAATCTTCTCAAGGCTAAAGATCCGACATACCCGCTTTTCATAGGAAAGGTACCAGAAGGCTGCAACTTTATCGACAAAGATCCCGGTCATATGCTCTTCATCAGATTTGATGACATCTTCAACATGTTCCATATGAACGCGCTCAGCCCATCCTTGGTCCGCCTTGTCGCGCTCAGTATGGAGTATCAGATCCTTAGAGAGAATACCCCCAACACCTCGGGAATTGACCCCTTCTTCATGCTCGAAGGTTGGTTGCAAAGCCATGACGGTCGGAGACGGGCAACGGAATACATAGAAAATTGCTTCTTAAAGAATGAGAAGAAGGACACCTTTCTCTTGCCTTACTTTCCCGAGTAAGTCATCAGCTATCTTTCATTGATATCTATCGTTTCATTTCCAAGCACAAAGGTTAATTAAATTGTCTCTCTCAAATGTTTTGCACAGAAACCAATACGGCACCCTCATCGTCTTATACCCTAAACATTCATCTTCACTTTTTCTTGATGCGGGGAGTCTTGAGAAGAAAAAGGACTACACCCACATCAAGAGGGTTCTCGATGATGCTCTCAACGGCTACGTCTACCAGGGAGGCAAAGTGAAAAGGTCGAACATAAAGCGAGGGAAGAATGCATTCGGCCACAGGGTCGAGTTCCCTTGCATCAAGAAGGCGCCAGGTAGTACGAGGGATGCCTGGTACCTCATCCTTCAAATGCGGGAGTACCTCCTGGACGAGGAACGTCTACGATATCCAAGCGCTATGGATAGATGGGCCCTGAACATGGCGGATGCCTCTGATGCCACTATCCGAATGGAGTTCGGACGCATCCAGCAGTTGATTGCGCGAATAATCTTTAGGGATGTCGGCCGCGCTGGCGGGACGTTCCACCTCAAACATCAACCAACTTCTAACACCGTGATTGAACGCTCATACAACAGGAGGGTGACCACAGACCCTTCAACTCGTTAGATGGTTGTCGCCCTTTCCCGCCGAAGCCGAAGCCGACCAAGGAGAAGCCGACCAAGGAGAAGACCTAGATTTGCTGGTGTGTGTGACACAATCGTGTGTCTAACGCTAAAATGATTTAGTTTATATTCTGTTTTCAATATGTCGATAATTTCATTTAAATGTTCTAACACTATATATATGTGTTGTCTATAGGGATGAAGGAGTGGAGAGCAACGAGAAGTACATGAAGCTAGAAGCTTGGACCCGGAAGCTAGAACCGGATGAAGACTTAATTACCCGCCTAGATTATATATATATGTCTATGTGATGATTGTAACTTACCGTCTACCTGAGAACTTACGACTTAATTCCGATGCTTGTGTGATAAACAATATATTTGTAATGCGATGAACATGTTTGTAATGCATATGTGTGAATCTATATTTGGGCATTCTCAAATTATGTACACTTTTCACTTTCTGGAATTCTGTATGAAATAAACCTGATATATATATATATATATATATATATATATATATATAATTCTGTAATGCAATATTTTAAATTAAAAAATTTAATTTGGAAAATATAGCGCTGGCGAACAAAAACCTTACCGCTGGCGAACAACCCCCCCCCCCCCCCCCCCCCCCGTAGAGACCAGCACTGGCGAGCGGATATAGCACCGCTGGCGAACCCCGCCTGTTCTCCAGCGCTAACACCTACTTCCGCTGGCGAACACGGCAGCTGTTCGCCAGCGGTAAGCAAAATGTGTTCGCCAGCAGTAGCCTTTTCCCTACTAGTGGATGTTTGCCGAAATGTTGATTCATTTCCATTTCGGCAACTTTTTGCACCACCCATACGTCCGACTTTTAGGAGAAGTCATGCCAAAATTTTCCGTCGAACATGCATGTGTGTGTATGCGTGTGTGTGTGTGTGCATGTTGTGGTTCAAAATAACATACACTCTCATTTCTGGGTTGCGCTCTATGTATACCGCGTAGGCAACCATGGTCGTCAGGATGAGATCCGGTCAAATCAGTAGATACAAGGAAGAAGCGAAGACGGAAATGATTCAGTACAACAGGCGCCAGATAAGATGTATGTGTCGGAAATGCAAACTCGAGAGCTGGATCGACCCTGATTCCGGACAATTGGAGGATCACCTGCTCAGGCGCGGTTTCATGCTAGGCTTGAACCAGGCACCGACAACAAATGCGCCCGGACATGGTTACCATGACGAAGGAGATGTCGGCGGACAAGATGATCCTGACGAAGGAGATGTCGGCGGACAAGATGATCATGATGACAATGGGGGAGATGGCGGTGGAGAAGACGCGAACACGGAGAACACGCTAATGTCGGCCTTACGGGACTCTCATGTTCAAGAACTGCTCCTCCAGGAGATGAGCAACACCAGAGAGAAAGCCAAACTGGCGCAAATGGAGATCGACGGGAAGACTCCGTTGTATCCTGGGTGCCGGCCACAGGATACGCGCTTGCAAGTAACGCTTGATGCTCTGGAGATGAAGGCGCAAAGCAAATGGACCAACGTGAGCTTCACGAAGAGCATGAAATTCATGCACGATCGTCTTCCCGAGGGGAACACATTGCCAAGAAGCATCGAGGAGGCCAAGAAAGTCGTGTGCCCACTTGACTTACCGCACGTCAAATACCATGCCTGCATCAATGATTGCATAATTTACCGGGGCGAGTACAAGGACATAACCGAATGTTCGGTGTGCAACCAAGGACGGTACAAGGGTGCTAACAGGAAAGTTCCTCGAAAAGTGGTATGGTACTTTCCTATCACTCCCCGTCTGCAGCGGTACTTTGTGGACCCTTGATGCACCGGTGAGGTGTTGTTGGGAAACCCCAAGAGGAAGGTATGAAGTAGTGCAGCAGCAAATTTCCGTCAGTTGTGAAACCAAGGTTATCGAACCAGTAGGAAACTAGAATTCTTCTGAAGGTGTCAACGGCGCCAGAAAAGAGCTTGGCATGTAGCTGACGCGAAACCTACACACAACACAATCAAGATACTTTGCCCCAACTTAACAGTGAGGTTGTCAATCTCACTGGCTTGCTGTAACAAAGGATTAAACATATGTGTGGAAAATGATGTTTGTTTGCAGAGAATGAAAGTAACAGGATTGCAGTAGGTTGTTTTATCAGTTTAAGGAAAAAGGACCGGGGTCCACAGTTCACTAGTGTTGTCTCTCCATAAATAATAATAGCATACATGCGGGTAAACAAATTACAGCTAGGCAATTGACAGAATAAAGAACTGCATAACAATGCATATACAAGAAATGATGTCTAGTGTGAGATTCATTTGGGCATTACAGCATGATACATAGACCGTCATCCAACTGCATCCATGACTAATAATCCACCTTCAGGATAGCATCCGCAACACCATTCAGTATTAAGTTGCAAGCAATAGATTATTGCATTAAGTAAAGTGTGTAATGTAAGTAGCACAAATATCCTTAGATAAAGAACTACTGTTTTATCCCTAGAAGCAACAATACATCTACAATCTTAGAGGTTGCTGTCACTCCCCCAGATTAAATAGAGACATGAACCCACTATCGAGCATAAATACCCCCTCTTGGAGTCACAAGCATCTACTTGGCCAGAGCATCTACTAGTAACGGAGAGCATGCAAGATCATAAATAACGCACTCACAAGATATATTATGAAGCAAATGACGTAGTACTCAATTATTCATCGGATCCCAGCAAACATAACATGTAGCATTACATAAAGATGATCTTGATCATGATAGGCAGCTCACAAGATCTAAACATGATGGCACAATAGGAGAAGACAACCATCTAGCTACTGCTATGGACCCGTAGTCCAAGGATGAACTACTCACGCATCAGTCCGGAGGCGGGCATGGTGATGTAGAGCCCTCCGGTGATGATTCCCCTTTCCGGCAGGGTGCCGGGAAGAGCTTCTGAACCCTCTCGAACTAGGGTTGACGACGGCGGCTGCTCCGTAATGTTTTCTGTAAAAGTGTTCGGGTGCCAAGGGTTTTCCCGTCGGGGGGGGGGGGGGGGGTTAAGTGGGCGAAGGAGGTGGGGCCCCGAGGGGCCCACACCAGCAGGTGTGGCCTCCTCGTGGCCCTCCTCCGTATCCTCTTCGGTGTTCTGGATGCTCCCGGTGAAAATAGGGGTATTGTCTTTTGTTTCGTGCAATTCCGAGAATATTTTCTTAACAGCTTTTCTGAAACCAAAAACAGCAGAAAACAGGGAACTGGCACTGTGCTATCTTGTTAATAGGTTAGTACCAGAAAATGCATAAAAACCATATAAAGTGTATATAAAACATGTAGCAATTGGTATAATATAAGCATGGAACATAAGAAATTATAGATACGTTTGAGACGTATCAAGCATCCCCAAGCTTAGTTCTACTCATCCCGATTAGGTAAAACGATAACAAGAATAATTTCTGAAGTGACATGCTTTCACACAATCTTGATTATATAATAATGTAATGCATGTAAATTGAGATCAAATGAATAAAAGCTGTAGTTTATATTGATATCAAATGAGTAATGAGTAAACAAGTAGGAAGAACAATGTAAAACTTTCAATGAATCAATACTAGAGAACAATCAACCGTGCAAAGTAGATATTAAAGATGATTTAAGCTTCAAGAATAACAATATAATCATCTAATGAATCCAACACTCATGACAACTTTGTGAAAGGATCAAGTCAAGCAATAACAATATGCACATAGAAAATCATCTCTCTATTTGTTCACTTGAAAACAAGCAAGCGTTCAGCGTTGGTTCCTGTCACCAGGATGTTGTGGCTAAAAGAATAATAAGGGGGGTATGGAAGGCCAACGGAAGAAAGTCTCACACAGCTGAAAGTGATCATTAGACAAGAGGAAGTCTTATAATCGAAGCTATGCAAGGAGTAGTGATTGCCACACAACGGATGCACATAGAGCTACAAGTGTATGAAAGCTCTCCAATGGAACTAGTGGGGGTGCATCCAACTTGCTTGCTCATGAAGACCTAGAGCACTTTTGAGCAGGCTCATCATTGGAATATACAAGCCAAGTTCTATAATGTAAAGTTCCCCACATAGTTATACAAGTAAAACATGAAGACTCTCTCATATGGAGTAAAGGTGCTAAACATGAGCACAAATGATGACTATGAATATTACAGGTGCTATAACATGAGCACAAGTGTAGATAAAGAGTAGTAATGTTGCCCCTTTTTTTCTTTTTTTTTCTTTTTTCTATTTTTCCTTTTTTTTACTTTTTCTGTTTCTCTTTTCGATGGCCTCCATGGCTCTTTTCAATTTTAGGGGCAAACATTCTAATATGACAACATACTTTTGATACAAGGACCTCATAAGGAATAAATCATAGTGTATGAAACGGTGCCTCTGCCAGTGTAGCAGGATATGCAATGATCTAGCGTAACATGGGTAAAACCACACATCAGCTGTAAAGAATCATGCAAGGCAATATATAAATGATAAATGACAACAAGTCATGTAATGTCAGATGGAAGTTGCATGGCAATATATCTCAGAACAGCTATGGAAATGCTGTAGTAGGTAGGTATGGTGGATGTTTTGAGGAAGATATTTGGCTTATGTGTAGGAGAACATGATGAAGATCTCCCACGAGTTTTGCATGTACCCGCGAAGTATGCACCAACTCTCAATGTGAGAAAGGGCAATGCAAAGTACCGAAGAGGCTAGCAAATATGGTGGTGGAAGTGCCATGAAAACCGTAGCTTAGAACTCACAAGCAAAAAGATTCCAACTAGAAATATGATCTTACAAGTCATAATGAAAATCACTCCATGGGGGACTCTGGCAAATGAACAAGTCACTGTTGGGACCCCGACCGTAGCGCATAACACAAAGTCATTATGGTTGTTTTTAACATTAGAAGTCATATATCATCATGCTATCAACTGGATATTTAAGTGTGGCACAGCTTCAAGTTTTCTAGACCAACCATTAATCATTCCACTTTACTAAACCATCATGTTTTACCATTAAGCATATTAATATCAGAAAACAACATCAATGATTCAAGTGACACAATTTAATGATCTACAAGATTATGTATCATTTCATCATACCATCTATCACATTTAACATTTTTTTCTTAACCAAACACCAATCAACTTATCTAAAAATAAACTCTCCAAGTATTTAACAATGAGACATGAGAGTATAACATAAGAAAACTAACAGCTCTAGCAAGAGATGCATGAAAAACGAGAGCTAATAGTATTGAAGTAACATAGAAGAATACTCAACAAATAATAGTGAAGAATACGAGTATTAATAAGAAAAAGCGGAGCGTGTCTCTCTCCCACAAAGGTGTCGGCCCAGTGGATTCTAGGGTGTGCAGAGCCCACTCTCCACGGCCCTCGCACGCGTCGATGCCGACGAAACGACTAAGGACCAAGCGGAACGCTTGGGGAGACCCCCGAGGGGAGAGCCCCCTCGAGGGGACTTGAGGAGGCAGCGAAGGGCCTGAAGGGGTTCCCCCTGAGGCCGCCCCCCGGCGAGGCTTGTTTCCCCTAAAGGGGAGTCAACGCAACTCCCTCGGCAGGGCCTCCCGGACCCTGCGGGAATACTTCGCTACGAAGGAACCGCTGCAGAGCGCACATGGCCTCTGCAGCAGCCGCAGAGTGACGCGCGCGTCTGCGCGCGATGACGACGGTGCCACAGTTGTCGTTCTGGTGATAAAAGGGGTCAACAAAGCTCTGTGTCCCCTGCGCCGTCACCAAAGCTTTCCTCTTCGGTGATAAAGCAGATGGCCGGCGCAACGCTCCAACGGCGACGTCACCGTGGGCACCCCCATGGTCTCTGCCACACCAGCTGTCCGCTCTGCAAAGGCGGAGGCCGCCCTGCCACGAAGGCAGGCTTTACGACCATGGACCAAGCCCATGGACAACCGAGCTGCGGTGCACCCCGCTCCTCCGCGTCGTCGCCATGTGGGAACCCTTCCACTGCGCAGGACGCAGGGATGAGGCCCGGGGCGCCTATATAAGGAGCAGGAGCGCCACCGTAGAGGGGGAATCGAAAAACGAACCACTTACTCGTGTAAACCCCACCATAGCCTAGCCAAGCTTAGCGAGCTCGAGGAGGAAGAAGAGCTCGTCCTTCCCCCTCCAAGCTCCGCATAGCCGCTCGAGAGCTCTCGGCAGGCTCATTGTACTGTCCGTACCGCAGTGCAATACAGACAGGCAGGAGTAGCGGTTTTACCTCACCCTGAGGGCCGTGAACCTGGGTACGGGCCGGACTCCATCTCTGTCGTGCTGTTCCTCCACAGGCTCGACGAGCACCGTCGCCGAGTCGGCCGTAGGTTGTTGACCAACGTGTTCAGTCCCCTTCACGAACTTCTCCCCCGAGAGTGGTTATCCCTGTTCCGTGGGAATGACACCTCGACATTTGGCGCGCCAGGTAGGGGGACTAAGGCGCGTCTTCGACCTCCAGCCGGCTTTCCGCCATGGCGGACACCCGCACGACGCGCGCCAACAGGCGTGCAGCTAACAGGGCTCACACCGAGCCCGGCACAGCTCCCACCCGTGGCCGCTGCGGCCGCCCTCGTGCTGCCGAACGCGCCAACACCGGCCCGCATGTGGAGGAGCCTGAGAGCGGAGAGTACAGCGACCACCGTGACGACAGGGACGGCCCCCCGGGGCGCAACGACGATGCCGAGTCTTCGCATCCGTCGCGGCGCCAAGGCGCATCCTCTCAGGGACGCCCAGAGCCCACGCCGCCCACCGCGCTCCTCATGGCCCAGGAGCTCCTACGCTACCGGCCTAGCGCAGAGGCCCACGACCAGTGGTTGGACCGCCTCCACCACCTCGTCGACGTCGCCACCACGCGCCCCGCCCCGTCGCGCTCCATGGTCCAGCACTCCGGCAGCGCGGGAACGGCTGCACCAGATGCGCCTCCGCCGCCGCCAGGACCGCCTCCGGCCGCAGCGCAGAGGGCCCCCTCTCACGCCTCCTCCCCGCACGACTGCCAGATCGTGCAGCGCACCACGCCCGACGCGCGTGTGGGCATGGAGCACCGCCGGGACCTCCAGAACCGCCTCGTCGAGGAGCTCGGTCAAGCGGGGCAGCAGAACCGCAGAGCTCTCCAAGGAGGAATCGCCACGTATGCCTCTGGCTGCCTGGCATTCACCCGCGCTCTGCGTCGCGTGGTCTGGCCGCAGAAGTTCAGGCCAGCCCTCCCCAAGGGCTTCGACGGGTCTACCAACCCCCTCGAGTTCCTGCAGCTCTACACCACCTCCATCCAGGTTGCGGGGGGAGACGACAAGGTCATGGCCAACTGGTTCTCCCACGCGCTCAGGGACTCCGCGCTGTCCTGGCTCCTCAACCTGCCCGAGGACTCCATTGACTCATGGGAGGAGCTCTGCAAGCAGTTCGTCGCCAACTTCAAGGGCACGTACGAGCGCGCACTCACCCACAACGACCTGCGCGCTGTGGTGCAGAAGAAGGATGAGACCCTCCGCAAGTACATCCAGCGCTTCAGCCAAGTGCGCAACAAGATCCCGAACATCCCTGACACGCAGGTCATCGCCGCCTTCAGAGAGGGCGTCACGAACCGCAGGATGCTCGAGAAGCTGGGCATTCACGACAAGCTCACCTCTGTGGTGAAGCTGTTCGACCTCGCGGACAAATGCGCCAAGGCAGAAGAAGGACTCCTCTTCGTCAAGATGAGCCAGCGAGGGGACGACCAGGCTGAGGGCTCCAAGAGCCACAAGAAGCGCGAAGAGACCAAGCGCAAGACCACTGCTGTCCTAGCGGCAGAGCCAGCCACCAAGAACGCCCGCAGAAGCTCCCCCGAGCTTGGCGACAAGGAGGCGGACCACCGTCCGTTCTGCGTCTACCACAACAGGCGTGGGCACGCCACAGACGACTGCTTCGACCTCAAGAGGCTGAGCAGGGAACGCGAGCGAGGAGAAGGCAGCGGAAGCCGCGGCAGAGGTCGCGGCTACCGCAGAGATGGCAGGGGTAGGCGCGATGGCGGCTACCAGAAGCCGTCGGGCACTCAAGCCAACGCCGCCGAGAAGAACAACAACCTCCCCGACGAGGAGGATGGGGGCTACCAGGCACCAAGAGGGGCTATGGCCTGCATCCTCGGCGGGGCTCAGGCGCCCAAGTCGAACAACCAGTTCAAGCAGTTCGCCCGCGAGCTCAACGCCTTGCTCCCGAGCACCGAGACCTCCAGGCCCCTCAAGTGGTCCCAGTACACCATCGCTTTCGACGCCAAGGACCACCCCAAGTCGACCAAGACCGTTGGGACCCTCCCCCTGGTCTGCTCCCCCACCATCAACAACATCACCGTCTCCAAGACGCTCATTGATGGGGGAGCTGGCCTGAACGTCATCTCTGTCGAGACCTTCGAGACGCTTCAAGTGCCCTACGAGTGGCTTATGCCCTCCAGGCCATTCACCGGGGTCACCAGTGGTTCCATCGAACCCCTGGGCCAGGTCCGGCTCGCCGTCACCTTCGGCACGCAGAAGAACTATCGCACAGAGCTGATCGACTTCGACGTCGCCCACATTGGCCTGCCGTATAACGCCATCCTCGGCTACCCCGCTCTCGCGAAATTCATGGCCGTCACGCACCACGCCTACAACATGGTCAAGATCCCCGGCAGCACTGGCACCATCGCCATCCATGGTCATATCCTGGACGCCACGCGCGCTGTCGAGAGCGCCTACAAGGCAGCTGCCATGGCATTCCCGGCCGACGAGGACATGGAGCCTCTCGAGAGGCCCAAGAAGAAGAAGCAAGTGTTCTCTCAGGAGCAAGCGGCCACGAAGAAGGTGCCACTGGGCACCAGTGGCTCGGGACCCGAAGGCTCGGGGGCTAGCGTCACCATAGGCGCTGCCCTGCCTCCTAAATAGGAAAGCGCGCTCGTCGCCTTCCTTCAGGCAAACTCTGACATGTTCGCATGGACTCCGTCAGATATGACTGGTGTACCAAGGGAGGTGATCGAGCACCACTTAGCCGTGTGTCCAGACGCACGCCCCGTCAAGCAAAAAGCACGCAAGCAGGCCCCCGAGAAACAAGCTTTCATCGTCAAGGAAGTAGAGAAGCTAAAGGCGGCGAAAGTCGTCCGCGAAGTCGCGCACCCCACTTGGCTCTCCAACGGCGTGGTTGTCCCTAAACCCGCTGGAGGAGGCCGACTCTGCATCGACTACACCGATGTCAACAAGGCCTGCCCCAAGGACCCATACCCCATGCCGAGGATAGACCAGATCGTGGACTCCACCGCTGGCTGCGACCTCCTCTGTTTTCTGGACGCCTTCTCTGGTTATCACCAGATCAAAATGGCCAAAGAGGACGAGGAGAAGACAGCGTTCCTCACCCCTTGTGGCGTGTATTGCTACACATGCATGCCCTTCGGCCTGAAGAATGCTGGCGCCACTTTCCAGAGGCTCATGAGGATCGCCTTGGGGGCACAGATGGGCAGGAACGCTGAGGCCTACGTCGATGACATAGTGGTCAAGTCTCGAGAGGGAGACACCCTCTTGAAGGATCTCGAGGAAACCTTCGCCAGCCTGCGCAAGGTGAACATCAAGCTGAACCCCGCCAAGTGCGCCTTCGGGGTCCCTTCAGGCAAACTCCTCGGGTTCCTGGTGTCCCACCGCGGCATAGAAGCAAACCCTGACAAGATCAAGGCCATAGAAGAAATGCAACCTCCTCGTCGGCTCAAAGAAATGCAGCGCTTAGCAGGCTGCATGGCTAGCCTGGGCCGATTCATCTCCAAGTTTGGCGAGAGAGCCCTGCCATTTTTCAAGATCATGAAGAGATCCGGCACGTTCAAGTGGACTCCTGAGGCGGACAAGGCCTTTGAGGACTTAAAGAAGTATTTGGCCAGCCCACCAGTCTTGGTGGCCCCCAGGACAGGCGAACATCTGAAGCTGTATCTTTCAGCCACTCCTCAGACCGCAAGCGCCGTCCTGGTGGCCGAGAGGGAAGAGCCTGTCCTCCCCAAGAAGAGCACTGCCACTCCAAACCCAAAGCCCCCCGACAGGGACCTCGTCGAAGGAGCAGCCTCCACAGACCCACTGCCAGGCCCACAGCCTCAAGTCGAGCCTGCTCCCGGCACCCCTGTCGAGACCCCCCTGCAGGCGGATCTCGACAGGGGCCCTGAGGAGTCTCCCCAGAGGGCTGACGCTGCAACCCCACCTACAACCCTTGTCGAGCACCCCGTCTACTTCGTCAGCACGGTGCTACGGGATGCTCGGGAGCGGTACCCGATGCAGCAGAAGCTTCTCGTCGCTCTCCCCATCGCCTCCAGGAAGTTGAGACACTACTTCCAGGGCCACCCCATCACGGTGGTCACTGCCTTCCCCCTGGAGCAGATCCTGCGCGACCCCAACGCCACAGATCGTGTCGCGGGGTGGAACATAGAGTTGCAGCCATTCAACTTGCGCTTCGACACCACAAGAGTCATCAAGGGGCGAGCGCTGGCTGATTTCGTCGCCGAATGGACCGACCCAAGCCCTGAAGAGCCTCGGGGGGAAGAGGCTGAGCCCGCTGGAGGCACAATGCCCAGCCACTGGATCATGCACTTCGACGGAGCCTTTGCCTGCCGCAATGGCGGGGCAGGCGTCGCCCTGACTTCGCCCAGAGGCGACAAGCTCTGCTACGCTGTCCAGTTATGCTTCACGATTGACAAGATCTCCAACAACATCGCTGAATACGAAGGCCTCCTCGCTGGCTTAAGGGCCGCCATCGCTCTAGGCGTCAAGCACCTACTCGTCAAGGGCGACTCCCAGCTGCTCGTCAACTTCTCCAACAAGAGCTACACGCCTAAAGACGACCACATGGCCGCATACCTTGAAGATGTCCGCAAGCTAGAGAAGCACTTCAGGGGCATGGAGCTCATGCACATCCCACGGAAAGAGAACCAGGAGGCCGATGATATCGCCAAGCGAGCCTCGCGAAGGCAACCCCAGCAAGCCGGCGTCTTTGAGGAAAGGATCGCCAAGGCATCCATCAAGCAGCCTCAAGAGGCCACAGCCGCAAGCACAGATGAAGCGCTCCCACCACCTCCTGAGTCTGGGGCCCCCGATTGCGGCCCCAGCACAGGGGAGCGTCTGTTGCTGACGGCAGCCCACCAAGCCACAGGCTGGATTGACGAGCTCAAGGACTACTTGGTGAAGGGGATCCTCCCTGAAGAAGATGCAGAAGCAGAGCGAATCGCTCCACAGGCGAAATCCTACTGCATCCTTGAGGGGGACCTCTATCGCAAGCGCCCGAACGGCATCGCGCTCAAATGCGTCCCCCCCCCCCCCCCCCCCCCCGAGGAAGGCCGAACGCTGATCAAGGACATCCACAGCGGGGAGTGCGGCCACCACTCGTGTGCGCGCACCCTCGCGGGCAAGGTCTTCAGGAGCGGCTTCTACTGGCCTCAAGTGCTTCAAGACGCGGTCGCCATCGTACAAACCTGCGACGCCTGCCAGTTCCACGCCAAGCAAATTCATCAGCCAGCGCTGGGGCTCCAAACCATCCCGCTCTCCTGGCCGTTCGCGGTCTGGGGGCTGGACATCTTGGGCCCCCTCCCAAAGACGCAGGGGGGCTATCGCTTCCTCTTCGTGGCCATCGACAAGTTCACCAAGTGGCCCGAGGTTGAACCAGCGCGCACCATTCCGGCCGGTGCCGCGGTGAAATTCATCAGGAGCCTGGTCTGCCGCTTCGGTGTGCCTAACCGCATCATCACCGATAATGGCTCGCAATTCACCAGTGGCATCTTCCGAGCCTACTGCGACAAGCTTGGCGTCAAGATCTGCTTCGCCTCGGTGGCTCACCCACGCAGCAACGGTCAAGCCGAGCGAGCAAACGCAGAGGTCCTCAAGGGCCTCAAGACCAGAAGCTTCAACATCCTCAAGGGGCACGGCAAGGGCTGGATCGATGAGCTCCCATCCGTGCTCTGGTCCATGCGCACAACCGCTTCAAGGCCTACAGGCGAAACGCCGTTCGCCCTTGTCTACGAAGCCGAAGCTGTCCTCCCCACAGAAATCAAGCATGGATCCCCACGGGTCCTTGCCTTCAACGAGGACATCCAAGAGGGCCTCCACAACGACGACCTGCTGTTCCTCAAGGGCCTGCGCCGCCATGCCGCCCTCAGAGCGGCAAGGTACCAGCAAGATCTGCGACGCTACCACAGCCGCCATGTGCGCTCGCGCACCCTCGAGGCGGGTGACCTCGTCATCAGGCGAATCCTCTCCAGAGAAGGCCTCCACAAGCTCTCGCCGATGTGGGAAGGCCCCTACAGGGTCTCCCACATCGCCAGGCCTGGCGCGGTACGCCTCGAGACTGAAGACGGCATCCCCGTCAAGAACCCGTGGAACATCGCGCATCTGCGCAAGTTCTACCCGTGATCATAGTCACGCCAGGCATTTTTTGTCTCTAGAGGGAAGCTCACGGCTTCACCTCCAAGCTTCTCAAAGCTTCTCCCGAGGCCCAGCCCTCCGAGCTCTCCTGCAAATGAGCCCCCGCAGGCCGCAGTGAACC
The DNA here is from genome assembly GCA_026929855.1 of Poa annua. Classification (NCBI taxonomy): domain Eukaryota; kingdom Viridiplantae; phylum Streptophyta; class Magnoliopsida; order Poales; family Poaceae; genus Poa; species Poa annua. Next base: position 65,174,431 of record CM049434.1, read on the forward strand.
TCTGCCACTAATGGGTGGTCCCCATGCCTCGACATGGAAGGAACGTTACCTTGGCAAACCCAAGTGTAATGAACCGATTTTCGTTCCCAAGTGAACTTTGCGCTGAGGCGCCGGTATGTAATATTTCTATGGCAAGTTTTACTTTCATCCTTTACTTTCAAATGTGCGCTTATATTTTTCCTATGCGCACCTCGCAAGCGGGGGCTGAGTATGGTGCCTGTGCCCAAGAGCACCCCAGCAGCACTGCAAAATCCAAGGGATCCTGAGCTCTGGCTAAAGGGCATGCTCCCGGATACACGCCACCTCCCCAAAGGACCTTGGTACTCTCTCTCCTCGCGAGGCACCCATGAGAAAACCTATAAGCGCGCATAAGTCCTTACTACTATGCTCTAGCGTTTTGGTTCGCCTCTCTAACATCCATAGGGAACGAGAGTCTCCCCAGGCCTATGGAGGAAAAACTCGGCCCCTGAAGGGAAGGACATCGCCAGAGGAATCCCCCGCAGGGCGAAAAGCCTCGCGAAGCTAAGTTCCCTGTTCACAGCAAGAGAATCCTTGCATTTCGCTCACAAGCACTCTGCGTCCCTCGAGTGGTCCTTTCCCTCACTCTCCATGGGATGCTTGCGCGTCAAAGGGGAGCCCTCAGCATCGCGACTCGAGGGTTCTTACCTCTCTAAGCCTTAAACTCCCCCCGGCCTTGCCGAGTCATTGCTCGAGCATACCGCAGCGGCGGAGTCATAGCGCGAAGAGAAGGGTCCGGCGACGCAGAGCGAAAAAGACATGGAGTGGAAGCAAAGGCTCCTCGAGGGAAGCACACACAGACTTAGCGGCACATGCTTAAAATGAGAAGTATATTACAGACTGAACAGCAAAAGTCTTTAAGATAAACATCCCTACAGCGCTGCAAGCGCACTAAACTGCAGGAGAGGATCTCAGGAGTAAGTTAGGCAGCGGCCTCGTCGTCGTCCTGGCCGGATCCCTCCTCTTCAAGCTCGCTCCCCTCGTCGTCGCCCTCGTCCTCCGCTGCGGCCCGCTTAAAGCGGCTGCAGAAGTCGTCCACTTGGTCGCGGACGGAGTTGGAGGCTTTCCACCTTTCCTCCCCCTCGAGGGGCTCGGTCACCGTCGCAAGGTCGAACCCGGGCTGGAGGTGCACGAGGTTGGAGAAGATGCGGTCCACCGCCACCGCCAGGAGCTGGCGGCACTCCTCCTCGACCACGTCGCGGAGCTCCGCGGCGGGGCCCTCGAGCGCCGTGAAGAGCTGCTCGAAGTACAGGAGGTAGGTGGCGGCGTCGGCGTGGCCTTGAGCCGGGACAGACGGCGCTTCTGCTCCCAGCTTCGCAGCGAGCTCGCGGCCCCGGCCCGCCAGGGTCAGGAACATGCGCTCCCGCTGCTGCGACAGCACCTGCGCCGCCTTGGCGCTCTCAGCGGCCTCCACCGCCTTCTCCACGGCAGGACCCACCTGCTGGTTCATCTCCTCCATGTCGGCCATGAGGGAGGCGAGGTCTTGCTCTGTGCGTTTGCGGGCCTCCTCAGCGACGCGGCGGCGATCCGCCTCGCGCTTCACCTTGGAGACGAGGGTGGCGTTCATATCTTCGAGCTGGTGGATCCGGGTGCCGCTCTCGCCAAGCCTCTTCTTGAAGCGGGTCTCCTGCTTGGTGAATTTGTCGGCGTAGTCCTGAGAGACGGCGGCGCGGTACGCCTTCTCCCGGGCCTGGAACTCCGCCTCGGCCTCCGCCTTCTGCTCGGCGAACCTCTTGTTGAAGCGCTCCACATGCCCCTTGTGGGTAGCCACTTCGCGTTCATACTTGACGAGAGCCGCGGCCAGGCTCTCTTCGCGGGCCTCGAGGGCAGCACGCTGCCCCGACAACTCCTGCTCCCGCAGAGCCAGCTGCTCGTCGCGGCATCGCACATCCTCCTCGCGCTCGCCCAGGCTCCGTCCCCTGGCCTCCAAGCTCGCGCGGATCTCATCCAGGGTGGACCGCACAGTCGCGGAGTCAGCCAGGATCTTCTTCTCGAGCTCGACGAGCTCGCTGCGCTTGGCCGCCAAGGAGTGCTCCACGGCCTCCCGCTCGGCCCTGGCTGCGGCCAGGTCCTCTGCCGCTGCCCGGCGCTCGGCCTTCAAGGGCTGCAGGAGCTCCTCGGCGTCCCGCGCAGCGCCCTCGCGGACCTCCTCGGCGAAGCGCACCGCCTCCTCGCGCTCCGCCAGCAGAGCCTGGTCGCTCTGCCTGCGGGCCTCCACGGCCGCGTGAAGAGCGGACCAGGCCCCCGCAAGCTCGTCCCTCTGCTGGGCGAGCTTCCCGTCCTCGAGAGCGAGGTGGGCCTCCAGGCCCTCCAGCGACTCTCTCACCAGGCGGAAGGCGACATCGCGTCGCCCCCTACTCCAGTCCCAGCCGCTGAGAGATAGGGCCTGGGATGTCTTGCGTGGCGCGGAGGTCCCGGCGCCGGTATCGAGCTTGGAGGAAGAGGCCTCCGCGTGGACCTGGGGGCTTGGAGGCAAATCCTCCGCCTCGGCGCCTGTGCCCTGCGCCTCGGTGTCGCCTCGCTCAGGCGGCACCTCCTCAGTTGCTTCCGGGGCAGAGGAGGTCTGCCCCGTCGCCGTTGTCTCCTCCACCCTAGCGGATGGCGGGGATGGCGGAGTATCCTCCCCGCTGGCCCCAGGCGCGCTCGGGGCCGACGCAGCACCAGCCGCTGCTTCAGGTTGCGCCGGAGGGGTTGCCGCGCGGGGCGGAGTTGGTGCCCTCTCCAGCTGCTCCTCCATGTGCTCCTCCTCCGGAGGCGGCTCAGGCGCCTCCGCCAGAGGCATGTCCACCTGAGGGCCTGCAGAGGCCTCCTCCTCAGGCCTCGCGGCCTCATCTGCCGAGGCCTCGCCCGCTTCGGCCTCGGGCGCGGCCTCGGGAACGGCCTTCTTTACATCCGCAGCCTTGCGGAGCCTGCGGCGCTTCGCGGGCGCTGGGTCGCTGGCGTGAGACGAGGAGACCGGTCAGGGGAGGAGACAGGCAGAAAATCGAAGGAAAACGACAGAACCCAAGAGCACTTACTTGGACTTCTTCGCGCGGGTGTCGACCCACGCCATACCAGACGCGCGCCATGAGGGCGCGGTCCGGCCTCCTGACCCTTCAAGAGCCGCCTCAGCCTTCCTCTTGAGGGAAGCGCTCGAGGGCTCCCCGGCAGGCCTATCATGGGCCGCCTTGGTCCGAGGCTCTCTGCGCCCAGCCTCGGCCTCCTCGCCGTCGCTGGACGAAAGCTCGTAGACCTCCGCGGTCGGTGGCGCGGCTTGAGACGAGCTCGCCCCGCCAGCGGAGGGCACCGCCTCCGCCTCCGCGTCACCGTGCTCCGCGTCGCCGTGCTCCGCCTCTGACGCGTACGGAGACTCGGCAGCGTCCCCGTCCTTCGCCACGGGCATTGGCCCCTCCTCCTCTTCCTCCTCCCCCGCCAGGCCCAGCGCGGTGAATGTGGGCATCTGCGCCAGGGTGGCCTGGCGCTGGTCCGGAACCTGGTACAGAGGCCTTATCGCGACAGGGACCGCCGCGGGCACGTCGGGGTTGACGAAGAGGTCGCCCATGATGGTGGCGACGACGGCGGGGCGATGGTCGCAGAGGTGGAGCCGCATCGGGTATGTGAGCCCTGAGTACGCCCACATCGGCTTCTTGTGCGCCTGAAGGGGGGCGATGCGGCGCCTCACGAACTCCTCCGCCACCATTTGGCCGGTGAGGCCATGCTCCCGGAGCATCCTCAAGTGGCCCACGAGGCCCGCTACCTGAGGGCCCTCGAGAGCCCGCTTGCCCCAGTGGGTGTTCTTCACGGGCGGCGCTTCGGGGACGTCGAGGAGGGAGCTCTGCGACGGGACGCCAATGAGGAACCACTTCTGCCTGAAGTCGTCCACCTTCTTCGACACCGCCGTCACGGGCCTCTCGCCGCTCCAGGACATGGGGATGTAGATATCCCCCATGCCGTCCGCGATGCGAAAAGACACGCAGCCCGTCCGCTCGGTCTTCGCGGTGTTTCGGAGCGCGTAGAAACTCTTGAAGAGGGCCACCGATGGCCTCACCCCCAAATAAGCCTCACACAGGAAGGCGAAGATGGAGAGGATGAGAACGGAGTTGGGGTGAAGGTGCAGGAGGTGGATCTGATAGAACTCTAAAACGGCCTCGAAGAATGGCGAGTACGGAGGCACCAGCCCTGCGAAGAGGGTCTGGAGGAAGATAGGGTAAAAACCCACTGGAAGACGGCCGAACCTCGCGGCCGGGATGGCCGTGGCGCCGTGCTCGTTGCTCTTTCCGGCGACCAGATGCTGGATCTTGTCCAGCGCGGCAGCATCGACGCGCGTCCCAATCAGGGCGGGGCCGAGCGTCTCCTCCTCCTGCGCATCCTGGCGGGCTGAGGTCATCGCCGCCTTGCCTTTGGATCCCCCCATTGGTGGAGCAAGACGGAGGCGAGGGAGAGCGAAGGAAAGGGAAATGCTCGCCGCAGAGGGAAAGAGTTCGCCGGAGAGGGAGAGCTAAGAGGTCGAGAGTTGGGAAATGGAGGCGCAGAATGGGAAGCAATGACTGCGATTCAGACCGGCGCGCAGCTTTATACCGCCGTCGGGCAGTTACCAAGGCGCGGTCGTGGTGATCGTGGTGGGGCCCCCCACTACGCACGTTCCTACCGGAGAAACCGAGTCGCCGCAAGTTTATCTCCAAGTGACGCGTGTCACGGGCAGGCCGGGCGTTTTGGACCCGCGACGCTTCGTCTGGGCCCGATGGGCCTCGCCGTGCCCGTCGTGGGCCCGGGGGCTACTGTCGGCCCAGTGGATTCTAGGGTGTGTAGAGCCCACTCTCCACGGCCCTCGCACGCGTCGATGCCGACGAAACGACTAAGGACCAAGCGGAACGCTTGGGGAGACCCCCGAGGGGAGAGCCCCCTCGAGGGGACTTGAGGAGGCAGCGAAGGGCCTGAAGGGGTTCCCCCTGAGGCCGCCCCCCGGCGAGGCTTGTCTCCCCTGAAGGGGAGTCAACGCAACTCCCTCGGCAGGGCCTCCCGGACCCTGCGGGAATACTTCGCTACGAAGGAACCGCTGCAGAGCGCACATGGCCTCTGCAGCAGCCGCAGAGTGACGCGCGCGTCTGCGCGCGATGACGACGGCGCCACAGTTGCCGTTCTGGTGATAAAAGGGGTCAACAAAGCTCTGTGTCCCCTGCGCCGTCACCAAAGCTTTCCTCTTCGGTGATAAAGCAGATGGCCGGCGCAACGCTCCAACGGCGACGTCACCGTGGGCACCCCCACGGTCTCTGCCGCACCAGCTGTCCGCTCTGCAAAGGCGGAGGCCGCCCTACCACGAAGGCAGGCTTTATGACCATGGACCAAGCCCATGGACAACCGAGCTGCGGTGCACCCCGCTCCTCCTCGTCGTCGCCATGTGGGAACCCTTCCACTGCGCAGGACGCAGGGATGAGGCCCGGGGCGCCTATATAAGGAGCAGGAGCGCCACCGTAGAGGGGGAATCGAAAAACGAACCACTTACTCGTGTAAACCCCACCATAGCCTAGCCAAGCTTAGCGAGCTCGAGGAGGAAGAAGAGCTCGTCCTTCCCCCTCCAAGCTCCGCATAGCCGCTCGAGAGCTCTCGGCAGGCTCATTGTACTGTCCGTACCGCAGTGCAATACAGACAGGCAGGAGTAGCGGTTTTACCTCACCCTGAGGGCCGTGAACCTGGGTACGGGCCGGACTCCATCTCTGTCGTGCTGTTCCTCCACAGGCTCGACGAGCACCGTCGCCGAGTCGGCCGTAGGTTGTTGACCAACATGTTCAGTCCCCTTCACGAACTTCTCCCCCGAGAGTGGTTATCCCTGTTCCGTGGGAATCACACCTCGACAAAAGGAATGCTAGGATCCATTTTATTCAGAGAATGAAAATAACGAAAACGAAAACAAAAACAAACAAATGCTTCAAGTAAAGCACATAAGATGTGTCGGAATTAAAATATAGTTTCACTAGAGAGGACCTGATAGTTTGTTGATGAAGAAGGGGATGCCTTGGGCATCCCCAAGCTTAGACGCTTGAGTCTTCTTGAAATATGCTTGGGTGACCCACGGGGGCATCCCCAAGCTTAGGCTCTTTCATCTTCTTGATCACATCACATCATCCTTCTCTCTTGATCCTTGAAAACTTCCTCCACACCAAACTCAAAGTAAACTTCATTAGAGGGTTAGTGCATAATCAAAAATTCTTATATTATGCATGGACAAAACCATTAGACATGCTACTGGACATTAGCTACAGCCACTGGTATTTTATGGAACAAAAAGATCCATTAAAAAAACAGCAAAAGGAGCAATGCAAAATAAATGGCAGAATCTGTCAAAAACATAACAGTCCGTAAAGACGAATTTTTTCGAGGCACTTAACTTGCTCAAATCAGAAAACTCAAAACTAATGAAAGTTGCATACATATCTGAGGATCACGCACAAAAAATCTTAGGTCATTTTGATTTTTATGTGAATTCTTACGAATTAAACGGTGGACAGCAGAAAACTGTTCCTGCGCAGAAATCCAAATCTAACATCAACTTTTTACTAGAGACTTAACTTGACACAACAATGCGATAAAATAAATATACAAAGGAATTGCTACAGAGGTATACATGTTCCTTGACTCAATAAAATAAAATAACAGAAATAAAAAGTGGGTTGTCTCCCATAAGCGCTTTTCTTTAACGCCTTTCAGCTAGGCATAGAAAGTGATATTCAAGTGTTTCCAAGAGATGAAGCATCAACATAAAAAATATCATCCAAGACATGGTTTGTTGTAATAGGTGCTTTAGGTATCCATGAAGTTGTCCTATTACGTAAATCATTACCATCATTTTTAGGCATATTAGGAGGTTTTGTTTGGGAATATAGATGAACTTTTGCTCCCTTCCTACAAAGGTCTTCTCTTTCTTAGTTTTAATAGAGGAAAAAGTTGAACTTAAAGTTTCCATAGCCTCATCTAATTCATCTATTCTACGATTATGAGTATCAAGGGTGTTGCTAGTTTCTAAAGCAGTGATTCTTCCATTAATATCCTCTATTAATTCATTACCCTTGCTAGCATTATTATCAAGAAAAAAATTCACCATAGAATCCAACCTTTTAATAACATCTTCCAGAGTGATCTCAGTTTTAATTTCTTTAGTAGGTGGTGGTGATCCTACCAAACTCTCAATTAAATTGCAGGCTTCCAAAGCAGGTGTCCCAAGAAAGTTACCCCCCGTAAGAGTGTCACGAACATACCTATACCAACTAGAAATACCAACATAAAAATTCCTAAGAAGGATTAAAGTGGAATGTTTCTTAGTGCATTTTTGATGAGCATCATTTATCCTATACCATGCATCTTTCAAACTTTTTCCTCCTTGTTGTTTAAACGAACGAACTTCAACTTCAGGACTACCCATTTGTAGCAAATTTTAATGAAACCGAAATAAAAAGATAAATGCAAGTAACTAATTTTTTTATATTTTTGATATTAAGCAAACAAGACAGTAATAAAAATAAACTAAGCAAGACAATAACAAAATAAAAAGATTGGGTGTGAGAGACTCCCCTCGCAGAAGTGCTTAGTTTCCCCGGCAACGGCGCCAGAAAAGAGCTTGATGCACCGGTGAGGTGTTGTTGGGAAACCCTAACAGGAAGGTATGAAGTAGTGCAGCAGAAAATTTCCCTCAGTTGTGAAACCAAGGTTATCGAAACAGTAGGAAACTAGAGTTCTTCTGAAGGTGTCAACGGCGCCAGAAAAGAGCTTGGCGTGTAGCTGACGCGAAAACTACACACAACACAATCAAGATACTTTGCCCCAACTTAACAGTGAGGTTGTCAATCTCACTGGCTTGCTGTAACAAAGGATTAAACGTATGTGTGGAAAATGATTTTTGTTTGCAGAGAATGAAAGTAACAGGATTGCAGTAGGTTGTTTTATCAGTTTAAGGAAAAAGGACCGGGGTCCACAGTTCACTAGTGGTGTCTCTCCATAAATAATAATAGCATACATGCGGTAAACAAATTACAGGTGGGCAATTGACAGAATAAAGAACTGCATAACAATGCATATACAAGTCATGATGTCTAGTGTGAGATTCATTTGGGCATTACAACATGATACATAGACCGTCATCCAACTGCATCTATGACTAATAATCCACCTTCAGGATAGTATCCGCAACACCATTCAGTATTAAGTTGCAAGCAACAGATTATTGCATTAAGTAAAGTGTGTAATGTAAGTAGCACATATATCCTTAGATAAAGAACTACTGTTTTATCCCTAGTAGCAACAGTACATCTATAATCTTAGAGGTTGATATCACTCCCCCTGATTAAATAGAGACATGAACCCACTATCGAGCATAAATACCCCCTCTTGGAGTCACAAGCATCTACTTGGCCAGAGCATCTACTAGTAACGGAGAGCATGCAAGATCATAAATAACGCACTCACAAGATATATTATGAAGGAAATGACATAGTACTCAATTATTCATCGGATCCCAGCAAACACAACATGTAGCATTACATAAAGATGATGTTGATCATGATAGGAAGCTCACAAGATCTAAACATGATGGCACTATAGGAGAAGACAACCATCTAGCTACTGCTATGGACCTGTAGTCCAAGGATGAACTACTCACGCATCAGTCCGGAGGCGGGCATGGTGATGTAGAGCCCTCCGGTGATGATTCCCCTCTCCGGCAGGGTGCCGGGAAGAGCTTTTGAACCCTCCCGAACTAGGGTTGACGACGGCGGCGGCTCCGTAATGTTTTCGGGAAAAGTGTTCGGGTGCCAAGGGTTTTCCCGTCGGGGGGGTTTAAGTAGGCGAATGGGCGACGGAGGTGGGGCCCCGAGGGGCCCACATCATGTGGTGGCGCGGCCAAGGAGGGAGCCGCGCCACCAACAGGTGTGGCCGCCTCGTGGCCCTCCTCCGTATCCTCTTCGGTGTTCTGGATGCTCCCGGTGAAAATAGGGGTATTGGCTTTTGTTTCGTGCAATTCCGAGATATTTCCTTAACAGCTTTTCTGAAACTAAAAATAGTAGAAAACAGGGAACTGGCACTGTGGCATCTTGTTAATAGGTTAGTCCCAGAAAAAGCATAAAAACCATATAAAGTGTATATAAAACATGTAGCAATTGGTATAATATAAGCATGGAACATAAGAAATTATAGATACGTTTGAGACGTATCAACCCTAAGGAAGCAAAGCTCATGCAATGGCATGCGGAAAGGGAGAAGCCCGAAGAAGGTCCGGAGAAGGGAAGGATCCTTTCACACCCTTCAGACGCTAGCCAGTGGGAAGCATTGGACGCCTTTGAAAATTTCGGAGGCGACGCAAGGAACGTCAGGCTGGGTATGAGCACCGATGGACTCAATCCGTTCGGCAACCAGAGTAGCACGCATAGCACCTGGCCCGTGTTTGTATGGCCTTACAACCTTCCCCCTTGGGTGTGCACGAAGCAAAGGTACATACACATGAGCATTCTCATCCAGGGGCCGAAACAACCAGGGGTCGATATACATCTGTATCTCACGCTGTTGAAAGAGGAGATAGCCACGTTGTGGGAGACGCCAGCCCGTTGATGCACCGGTGAGGTGTTGTTGGGAAACCCCAAGAGGAAGGTATGAGGTAGTGCAGCAGCAAATTTCCCTCAGTTGTGAAACCAAGGTTATCGAACCAGTAGGAAACTAGAGTTCTTCTGAAGGTGTCAACGGCGCCAGAAAAGAGCTTGGCGTGTAGCTGACGCGAAACCTGCACACAACACAATCAAGATACTTTGCCCCAACTTAACAGTGAGGTTGTCAACCTCACTGGCTTGCTGTAACAAAGGATTAAACGTATGTGTGGAAAATGATGTTTCTTTCCAGAGAATGGAAGTAACAGGATTGCAGTAGGTTGTTTTATCAGTTTAAGGAAAAAGGACCGGGGTCCACAGTTCACTAGTGGTGACTCTCCATAAATAATAATAGCATACATGCAGGTAAACAAATTACAGCTGGGCAATTGACAGAATAAAGAACTGCATAACAATGCATATACAAGTCATGATGTCTAGTGTGAGATTCATTTGGGCATTACAACATGATACATAGACCGTCATCCAACTGTATCTATGACTAATAATCCACCTTCAGGATAGCATCCGCAACACCATTCAGTATTAACTTGCAAGCAACAGATTATTGCATTAAGTAAAGTGTGTAATGTAAGTAGCACAAATATCCTTGGATAAAGAACTACCGTTTTATCCCTAGTAGCAATAGTGTAACAGCCCCACTTTTGTACTGTAGAAGTTTGAACAAAATTTCCACTTTTAAATTTATTCAACATGCATCATGAGCATCATATGCATCATTTGTAAAATGCTTAACTTAACCAATGAAAAAGTTGAAACCTCAAGTCATGGAATTTCTCTCCCAAATTAAAATTTTACCAAAAGTGTTTGAGTTTGACAAAACCAAATTATATGGAGCTTTCATATTTGTCAAGGAAGTTCTAAGAGTTCAAAAATTATATTTACAATTACATTTCAGAAGGCTTTAAAGTCATACTTGGAAATTCAACAAAATGCAATATTTAAACACTATGGACAAGTATTGTTCAAAACATTTTATTTTACCACACCACAAATTGTGGTGCTGCTGTATGTGTTGGGGAACCACCAGGAATTGTTGCAGAAGTTTTAAAAATAATTAAGGGCCTCAATTAGATAGGGCAGGTTTACAGGAATTAAAAGGCAGTAAAGAAAAGGAAAATAGCAGGGGGTTTTCGGTAAAACAACCATCCCCTACCTGTAGCTACAGAGCACGGCATGGCACCGAGTCGCTGTGCTCGCCGTGTCACCGCAGGGGATAAGGAGGCCCCGTGACCTCCCTCTGCTCGCCCTGCCCTCACTTTCCCCCCCCCCCACCAACCGCACCTCGCTCTGCTCCCTCTCTCTCTCCATTTCTCTCCTCAGCCGAACCCTAGCCATGGCCACGAGCCGCCGACGGATCGCCGCCGTTAGAAGCCTCCCCGAGCCGAGCTGAATAGCACACCGGAACCGCCTCGTCCCCTTTAACCTCCGCGTAGAAGGAATCGAAGCGGGGGGTCCAGAATCGACGCCGCCGTCCACGTTCTTCCTCGCGGCCGGCCGGAGCTTCGTCGTGCCATTGCCGTCTCTCTCGACCTCCTCCCTCTTCTCCGAGCAACCTCACGCATCGAGGGTAAGTGTGCGGTCCTTCTGGACATCCCGTCCCTCCTCCTCTCCCCCTAGATCGACGGGACGCCGTAGCTCGCCGTCGGGCGCCGCCGCGGGTCGCCGTGAAGCGTCGCTCCGGCGACCAATAGCTAGCGGCTCCGCCCCCTTTAGGTAGAAATCCCCCGATAGTGTCGTTCGAGCGCACCAACGCGTCCCCGCGTGCTCCCAGCCACCGGAGCCGTGCTCGCCGGCGACGCGGCCACCGCGCCGGTCTGCGCATCCCGCTACGGCCAAACGCGCGGTGGATGTGGCGCTGACGTAGATGCCAGCGTGGCCCGGGGCCCGCTCGTCAGTCACTGCGGGTAGCCTCGCGTTCGGTGAGAAACGACCCGGACGAATTTCTAAAATTTTAAACAATTAGACAGATTAAAAGTTAAACTTGTAAAATCCATATCAAATCAAATATTGCTCCAAATATTGCAACTGAGGTATCAAAATGTTCATAAAAATAAATTCTATAGTTTAGAATCAAGTTATTGTGCAATGGAATATTGTAATTCGTGGTTTGCTTAAAAATACAAAAGGGGCAGATTTAAATGACCAATGCCAAAATTCATAACATATTCATGCTTGCTCCAAAAATTATGAACTTGTTATCAACATGTTCAGGATGATTAACCCCATATGTTTATATCCTTTCCAGGTTCCACTAAGTAATTTAAATGGTTGTCCTTTCGACTTTACAAAAAGGGCAGAATTAAATGCACCTTAGAAATTGCATATTGTATTCCCTGCTTACCCAAATATTGAGTTAATAGACCAAAACTCTCAGAATAATGTAATCTACAGAATAGCACCAATGGCATGCATTTTGGAACCCTACTTCCGTACTGGATAAAAGTTGGAGTACTAGAACACTAAGTAAAACTCTGGGTTCATTTCCAAATGGTGCGGTATTCATCATTTGGGACCCATTTAAATTGCTAGGTGGATTTTAAGAACAATATCAGTGCATAAAATAATTTACCATGTCCTCATGTGTGTGCATTGCATTTGCTTGTATTGTTGTTATTTATTGTTTCCTTCTGTTATTTTTGTGCACCGATAGATCCCAGTGTCGAGGTTCCACCACAATACCTCGACGATCCGTATTACCTGCCACCACCGCAAGGCAAGCGTAAACCCCCTCTCTTGCATGGCTGATCCTATTGTTTTCAAAGAAATTATTTTCTCCACAGAATATTGCATTCGGTTCAAAGGTCAATCTTTTTCCATGATTAGAGTATCCTATTAGTTGCATTAAGTACCTGTTACCATTACCTATTTCCTTCCTAATATTCATAGGATTGTGTGTTGGCCTGAATTATTATTATTCAGATAAATGCTTAGCCATGCTTAGTGCAATGCTTAGTTGTCATATGATATTTCAGTGTTGGAAATGGTGATGGATTCTTGTCCGGTTGAGGTGGACACTGGTGTTACTTAATAAAAATGCTTAAAAGGCGTGGATGAGTTGCCATCGTGGGTTGATGGTGTTTTACCTCATTCATGCCGCCTAGGTGCGAGTTCTCGCCTTTGAGCCAAGACTGAGCGTGCTTCCATCAGTGGGCGTATGGGCTCCTTATCGACCGACTAACTCGTGAGGGGCTAGCCAAGGGTCCTCTAGTTTGAGCTTTCCATTTGCGCGTGCGTGGAGATGGTGGCAAGGGCTGGGATGAGGATGGTGGTGTTTAGGATGTGGCCGCGGGGCAGGGTGTTGGAGGCACTGAACTTGTCCTTCGGCCACCGATGATCCTTGGGTTAGCCTAATGCAAGGTAAAGGTTGTAACCGCTCCCACTCAGCCGGCTTTCCCCAGAAGAGAGCTAATGATCAGGCAATGAGCCGGACGGTACTGATGGTTAAAAATAGTACACCCCTGCAGGGTTTAATCTTTTCGAAAAGCCGTGTCCGCGGTTATGGACGACTTGGTATCGGATTCAGAGATCATAGAAAACTTGAATCACTGTAAAACTTGAAAACTTAAGTATGAAGGTTTACTTCCTCGAGGGTGATTCGGGGAGGTGCCTTGTGAGATGTGTGCTGGTGGAGAGAAGAGAAACAAAGGACTTGGAGATTTACGATCTTATCCCCTTTCAAAACTATTCTGATTAGTCGTTGCCTTGTGTCTTGTCTTTTAAAGAGAAAACTGGCGTTATGCAAAATAACCATAAAACCTTGTAAGCCAAGCATTCGAGCTAGTAGCTCTAGTAATCTTGCGAGTACGTCGTACTCAGCTTTGCTTTGTTGATATTCTTTGGTTTCAGTTGAAGACTTCGCAGAAGGCGAAGGTGGGTTCTACATTGACGTCGACGAGTAGTCTGGGGTTCCCGGGTGGCAGCCTGGGGCAACTCGGAACCAGCTGGCACGGAACGGTTTATATGTAGGCCTCTTAGGCCATATTTGGATCTTGTTGTTTAGAACAACTTAATTTGCTTCCGCTTGTTGTAATGTTGGGTCAGTGACCTCTGATTGTAATATTTGCTATCTTTCTCTATCATAAGAGTTGAACTATAATACTTTGAGTCGTAGGGTCTGTTATGTGCCAGGTGTTCCGGTGTCTTGATCTCTTTATTATACATTGAGGGCTATGCTTTGGATATGGCATGATCGAAGGGTTGTGTGGCCGATGATCCATGCCGAGCACGCCTGCCGATGTTTACTCGGCCTGGGAGTGGTAACCCCAGTAACCTTCGATTATGTAGCATGACCACCGACACATAGCATCATTGTATAATTGCGGGGTCGGGGCATTACAAATGGTATCAGAGCAGTACCGCCTGTAGGAAACCCTTCTATTGGTCGACGTCGAGTTTAGTGTTGTGAAAATTATTTATAACCTACAAATGAGTTGTGAAAACCATCTTAGGATTCATTTTACTCCTTACCTGGTCACTCTATTCTTGGAGACAACTTACCTCTATTTGTTTTAAGAGAGTTCTCGTCTTATCCTCTGTCGCTTCCGCCGCGCGTGATTGGTCTTGCAAACAGTGTAGGCTTACTTGCATTCCAAAGATACTTTCCGCCAAGATCTTGACCCGAAGTTCCCTTAGTGTACTGGAATTCTATTGTGTTGAATCGTGTGGGTTGTTACCCATGTGAGCTTCGTGCTATTCATTAGTCTCGGTACATGATGCTGATCTTTAACCCAAGATCCTTCCCGTCGAACCCTGGTGCTAATGGTGAAACCCTACATCAGGCTGGCCAGATTTGAAGTTAGTCTCGACGCTTGTGCTAAAGTTACGTCTGCAAAGCTCTTCACTGTCACTAGATGCAGCTAGACTTCCTGTCACGGAACCCTCTAGATCACGACAAGAGTGCTCTCAGTGAGTTTTCCCTCTAGGTTTGTGACTCCTCCATTAACCCTCCGCTGAAGACCATTTCAACACTAGTTGTTGGAAGAGTGCTAACAGGGACTTCAAGAACATCTTGGGATTTTCCTGAGCTTGTTTATTACTCGTGTTCTGTCTTCCGACCGTTGTCTGTCAGTTGGCCGTCAAGTGTTATCGTGCATTGGTGTGTTCCGATGTAAGTTACTCTCATAGTTTTCCAAGACCTCCCACTTCAGGAATGTTCGGAGAAACAAACTCCAGTACCTTGTCCATTTCTCGGACCAGGTCAAATTATTGTACTCCTCAGAATAAGAGGCTGCCTAGCTGTTGTTCTGTCCCCCCTTAGAGTGCGACCCTCGTTTATATCAAGGGGGTAGTGCTAAGTATCACGATCTTCTTGAGGAAGTGACGCTCTTATAAATGTTAGACCTTCCCTCTGAGTCACTTGTTGCTCGGGAAATATAAAGGCGTGGGCATTGATGTGTCTATCCGATGCTCTTAGCAATATTAATGGTGTTGACTTCCAAAGACTCAACTGTGTCTTGTTTCAACTACTCCCAGTAGGTACAGAGGTCTACTAACAAAATGCTAAAAATTCATTCTTAACTCGCTCCTCTTTTGGAGTTCAACATTGCAGTCCCTATCTTGGGAATCCAGCAACCATACCTCGGTGGTACTCGTTTCAACCTTCCTGTTAATAGACTCTGAGTATGAACCTCTCACCTAACCGGAGCTGAATCTCAAGCAACAATGACGGTTGGTGTGCCGCGAGGTTTAAAAACTTGGTCTTCTGTCCGAACTGAAGAATGACCCTACAGTGTCAAAGTAGTTCCACCTTCTTCCCCAAGCGATATGGCCTTGTGCAAAGTTCATATTTCCAATCCTTAGGAGAGACCACTTTCTGTCACCTGGAACTTTTTCCAGTCCACTCGATACCTTGCCTTAATTTCAAGTGTGTTAGCTCATGGGTTGTTGTTGAACACTCATCTCCTGAGTGACATTTGAATACTTGATCTTCGTGAACATCAACCTTTTAAGAGTTATTCCTTCTAATTTCTGGTGTATCTGGGTTATGATCTGAAAGGGAAGTGCTTGAAGATAATCTTGATACTCTCGATCAACCTCTTCCAGAAGAACAAATTGTGGATCGGGCAATCGCTGAAGACTAGTGTAACCCTCTCCTCTCTTCCTACTATAGGAATCTCGGGACGAGATTCTTGTAAGGGGGGTAGATTTGTAACAGCCCCACTTTTGTACTGTAGAAATTTGAACAAAATTTCCACTTTTAAATTTATTCAACATGCATCATGAGCATCATATGCATCATTTGTAAAATGCTTAACTTAACCAATGAAAAAGTTGAAACCTCAAGTCATGGAATTTCTCTCCCAAATTAAAATTTTATCAAAAGTGTTTGAGTTTGACAAAACCAAATTATATGGAGCTTTCATATTTGTCAAGGAAGTTCTAAGAGTTCAAAAATTATATTTACAATTACATTTCAGAAGGCTTTAAAGTCATACTTGGAAATTCAACAAAATGCAATATTTAAACACTATGGACAAGTATTGTTCAAAACATTTTATTTTACCACACCACAAATTGTGGTGCTGCTGTATGTGTTGGGGAACCACCACGAATTGTTGCAGAAGTTTTAAAAATAATTAAGGGCCTCAATTAGATAGGGCAGGTTTACAGGAATTAAAAGGCAGTAAAGAAAAGAAAAATAGCAGGGGGTTTTCGGTAAAACAACCATCCCCTACCTGTAGCTACAGAGCACGGCATGGCACCGAGTCGCTGTGCTCGCCGTGTCACCGCAGGGGATAAGGAGGCCCCGTGACCTCCCTCTGCTCGCCCTGCCCTCACTTTCCCCCCCCCCCCCCACCAACCGCACCTCGCTCTGCTCCCTCTCTCTCTCCATTTCTCTCCTCAGCCGAACCCTAGCCATGGCCACGAGCCGCCGACGGATCGCCGCCGTTAGAAGCCTCCCCGAGCCGAGCTGAATAGCACACCGGAACCGCCTCGTCCCCTTTAACCTCCGCGTACAAGGAATCGAAGCGGGGGGTCCAGAATCGACGCCGCCGTCCACGTTCTTCCTCGCGGCCGGCCGGAGCTTCGCCGTGCCATTGCCGTCTCTCTGGACCTCCTCCCTCTTCTCCGAGCAACCTCACGCATCGAGGGTAAGTGTGCGGTCCTTCTGGACATCCCGTCCCTCCTCCTCTCCCCCTAGATCGACGGGACGCCGTAGCTCGCCGTCGGGCGCCGCCGCGGGTCGCCGTGAAGCGTCGCTCCGGCGACCAATAGCTAGCAGCTCCGCCCCCTTTAGGTAGAAATCCCCCGATAGTGTCGTTCGAGCGCACCAACGCGTCCCCGCGTGCTCCCAGCCGCCGGAGCCGTGCTCGCCGGCGACGCGGCCACCGTGCCGGTCTGCGCATCCCGCTACGGCCAAACGCGCGGTGGATGTGGCGCTGACGTGGATGCCAGCGTGGCCCGGGGCCCGCTCGTCAGTCACTGCGGGTAGCCTCGCGTTCGGTGAGAAACGACCCGGACGAATTTCTAAAATTTTAAACAATTAGACAGATTAAAAGTTAAACTTGTAAAATCCATATCAAATCAAATATTGCTCCAAATATTGCAAATGAGGTATCAAAATGTTCATAAAAATAAATTCTATAGTTTAGAATCAAGTTATTGTGCAATGGAATATTATAATTCGTGGTTTGCTTAAAAATACAAAAGGGGCAGATTTAAATGACCAATGCCAAAATTCATAACATATTCATGCTTGCTCCAAAAATTATGAACTTGTTATCAAAATGTTCAGGATGATTAACCCCATATGTTTATATCCTTTCCAGGTTCCACTAAGTAATTTAAATGGTTGTCCTTTCGACTTAACAAAAAGGGCAGAATTAAAATTCACCTTAGAAATTGCATATTGTATTCCCTGCTTACCCAAATATTGAGTTAATAGACCAAAACTCTCAGACTAATGTAATCTACAGAATAGCACCAATGGCATGCATTTTGGAACCCTACTTCCGTACTGGATAAAAGTTGGAGTTCTAGAACACAAGTAAAACTCTGGGTTCATTTCCAAATGGTGCGGTATTCATCATTTGGGACCCATTTAAATTGCTAGGTGGATTTTAAGAACAATATCAGTGCATAAAATAATTTACCATGTCCTCATGTGTGTGCATTGCATTTGCTTGTATTGTTGTTATTTATTGTTTCCTTCTGTTATTTTTGTGCACCGATAGATCCCAGTGTCGAGGTTCCTGTAACATCCCAGAATGTTAATATATTTATTAATGCAAAAATGTGGGCCAACAAAAACTTTTCTCATAAAAATTTGTGTATGTTTAATTCTTGAGAATTGTTTGTTTGCATTGTTTGCAATATTGTTGAGTTCTACCTCTAATTGAAAAATAGAAAGAAAAGAAAACAAATAAAACAAATCACAAAAACAAAACACCATGTGACACATGTCACATTATTTTTCCAAATTAAGAAGTATAAATTTATTTTCACACCAAAATCAATGGAGTAATAATATAAACACTCCTAGTTAATTTTTCACAAACTATTCCCTTTCAAAAATTTAAATTCAAAAGCCCCAATTTCAAATTAGAAATTCATGATTGAGATATTTCAAAAAGACTTTGTAACACTCACCAATAATATACTTAGCCTAGACCCTAAGTTTGAACCCAAAAGGATTAAGAGAAATATGAAAAATTAAATAGCAAATTGCATACTGTTTTGGTTCAAACATTTCAACGAACACCTTGTGATCACCCACCCTGTTCTTCCCAAACCGAAGCAACTCATGGATCAATCCAAGCTTTGGGTTGTGCATTGGACAAATTGGAGCCAGCCCTGCACTCCCCTCTTCACCACGACCTCGCTGCACGCCGGAGGGAGTCAAACGGTGGCCGGAGTCGCCGTGGAGGCGCCGGCGACAGCCACGGCAGCATGCACGTCGCCATGTCGCGCGGCAGCGGAGGTGGCAGCACCGTGCTCTCCCGTGCCAGGCCCCCCTTCGCTCACCCTCGCCTCCTGGTCCCCTCTCGCACCCACAGCACGCCCAGCACCAGCCCGAGCACGCCGCGCCCGCGCCATGCCGCGCACGCCGTGCGCCGCCCAAGCCCGTCCACGGCAGGGCCAAGCGCCCGCACGCCCCCGAGCGCGCCACGCCTCCCCTCCTTGCCCACCTTGTTCCCCAGACAGCCCGCAGCGTAGCCGCACCCCTCCACCGGCCTACGGCGAGCACGCACGGCCGCGGGTGCCCTCTGCACCGCGTCCACCGTGCGCCGCCCGGCCACTATAAAGCCGCCCCCGTGTCCGGCATTTCTCCACACCACTCCACTGCTCTCCTCTCACCCTCTCCACTCTCTCGTGCGCCGCTTGACAGCCCAGGCCGAGGCAGCAAGGCCTCAGGCCACCGTGCCCTTCCTCGAGCTCGCCGTGCCCGAGGTAGGCGACGACCACGGCTAGGCCGTGCTGTTTCTCCCCGTCGCTCCCCTCTGCCCCTAACCTCTTCCCCTTGCACCCCGCACTCACCCGCCTCTTTTTCCCCTCTGGATCGTGCTCAGGAACGTCGTCAATCGCTCGCCGGAGTTGCAGTGCCGCCGCGGAGAAGGAGCTGCTCGTCACCGTCGCTCGGAGCCACGCCAGCAAGCTCCGCTCGCCCCAGGACCTTCCCCGACTCGCCGCCGTCGTTCTGCACCGTCTGCACGCCCTCCCGAGCCCCCTAGGTGAGCGCACCGTCCACCTCACCGTCGCCGGAGTCGCAGCGCCGCTCGGGTTTGGTCGCCGGCGACGCGAGCGCTCTAGACCGTTAGATCTCCATCCAACGTTAGCTTACCGGTTCGTGAAAAATTATTAAAACTCTGACATACGGGTCCCACGCGTCAGGTTTAAATGGACCGCGCGCGCGCTCTCTGGGTCGCTGACCAGTGGGTCCCCTCTGTCAGATTTTTCAACATTATCCGTTCTGGAGTATTAATTCGAATTCAAGTTTCATTTAAAGATCAGTACTGAACTCAAAATTAGAAAATCCATAACTTTAGATTTACAACTCCAAATTTAGCAAATCCAACTGTTCTGGAAAGCTTATGAAATTCCCTATCCAACTAAACTAGTTTCACTCCATTTGGATATATAGTAAAAATACAATATTCAAAATACAGTAGCATGTTTAAATCCTAAACTTGTTTGTTTCTGATGCTCTGTTAATCCAAATTAGTTGAAACTAATTTTATTAGATCACATTTAACCATGGTTAGTCAATCCCAAAAGGGTTTAATTTTTAGATGAATATAATTTAAATAATAGCCAAAACCTTATTAATTAGCTTCTGAATTCAAAACAATGTGTAGGGAGTTTGGTAACTCCAAATGACTCAAATCCAATTGTGTCATCTTCTACACATCATTAGCTTTCTGTAGAATTTTAGTTTGTATTTTTGTGATCAACAGAACTCAAGCTATGCAATTAAACATGTGCATCAAGTTTCTGCCCTAATTAGGATATATTTGAATAAGGACATATTAAATTAAATTGAAAGCACATAGTGTTGTTTGATGTGTGAAATGGTTGATTAGGACCTCTAAGAGTGTATTGCTATAATGATTGATTGAATAGGCTAGTGATTGTTTGTATTTGATTGATTGTGTAATAGACGAGAACGCTGTCGGGTATATCGAGGAGGAGGGAACTGCTGAACCTGAAGACCAAGACCCAGACCACTTTGCCGAGCAAGGCAAGCTACTCTCTGAGCTTGCACCTAATATCTGCATCTAGATTACAAAGTCATTTTTTTTAAAAGCAAAGGTTTACAAAAACCCTTTTTCAAAAGTATACCTAAGTTATTTTGCCACCCTATATAGGACTATATGCTAAAACTATAGGATGGGAAAACCAACATTGTTTTACTCAAAACTCCTTTGAAAACCTTGTGTGGATATAAAACACCAAGATGTGGTGTTGAAATAAAGAAGTGGAGAAAGATGGTTTTGAGAAAAAGCACATTGTGTCTTAAGTACTTACGTCGATCAGCCGATACTCTGTGCGACCACATTTACCCACATATGGGAAAGGGCTTAGTCATATAGTTTGCTCCTATTAGTATGGGACACTGCGTCAACGGAGATGACTCCGTTATGCATGAGGGAATGGTTTGGTGACCTACCCCTGACCTGGGTCCTCGCTCAAACTCTATGAGTAGATAAGGAGGAGGATAGAAGGATGTCCCCTATACACCGCCAGATAAAACCTATGAGTCCTCACACTTAGATTCCGACGGGCTGGGTTAAGTGTCGATGGAAAGTATCATAGGGGCAGGATCCTATACTAGCATGAGCAAAGGACAGACTAGGACTGGTGACTCAACTTCGCATACCCCTGGTATGGCGAGACGTGGCAGACACGATGAGTTATCGGATGGGTGTGGGAAAAGCGTGCTACCTCTGCAGAGGGTTAAAACTATTCGAATAGCCGAGTCCTCGGATATGGACAGTTGAAAGGCCCTACTTTGACCATGTGCAAGTTTTGGAAAAGATTTGAGTTTTAAAAAGAAAAGGAAGTTGGTGGAATGATCCATACACCTATGCCAACAGATTTGGTATGAGGTTGTTGGAGACTTGGTGCCATGATGGACCCTGGTTGGGAAAAGGAGGAGTTTTGAAGAAACTAATACTCATGAGACACTAGGAATAGTTATAATCTTCTCACCTTCTTCAACAAAGATACAGGGATGTTCTAAATAAATAAAAATGTGAAACTAAAAATGAGACTAGTGCACTCATGTTGGAGTAGTTTGCGAGTACATTCCAATGTACTCATACTAGCTTGTCTCTGGCTATTGTCGTAGCCAGACTTGGAGGAGTATTACGCCCAGGAGGAATATGGCGACATCTACGCCAACTAAGGATCTTCTCAAGTCGACTGCCTGTCGGGTCATCGTTAGCTTTTGGATGTCTACTACGTTTAAGTTCCGCTGCTTATGTTGATTTGGCCCTAGAAGGCACCTGTGTAAGACTTGGTCTATATGACCTGTTATGTAAGACTTATTCCGGTATTGTAATGGATGTAAACTTTGGTATTCAGTTCGGATTATGTGCAACGACAGACTGATCACGGGATCGTTGTGTTAAGCATAATCGGGTATTTCGGACAGCTAGTCCGGGGTACCCACAGACCTGGTATCAGAGCCATCTCGACTTTAGAAACCTTTGTTTAGCATGGTCGCTAGGTAGGAATTACAAAAGTTAAATTCTAAAAGGATGAAGGAATGAAGTATTTTCGAAAAGTGCTTATCTCTCATCCTCTCACTTCTGCAAACTTCTACCCTTACTAAATATTAAGTTTTCCCTTATATATTAAACTTAAAATTTTGCTCACTTGCTGCCTCACTACATTTAAAATTTTGATACACTTGTCATCTCACTAACTTAAAAACTTGACTTAAAACTGTAGATGGCACTCCACTTCACCGAGTTTGTTCAGCTCGAGAAGGACGGCACGTTGATGTTCGAGAAGGACCTGTTCGAGTTGACCAAGCTGTTAGGTCGTCCCACTCCTGAGTTTAAGGGAGCCCAGGTGGACACTCCCGGCAACGGGAACCTGTCTTGGTTGGTCGAGGCATCTGTTCGCGGGAACATCAAGTCCCCCGGATCCAGGACACTCATCTTTACCACCATGGACGTCCACTGGGACGACGGACTGTGTCGTTCCATGGAGCGGATGCTATCCCGGCTTTGTGAGGAGCACAAGGCGGAGTTGGTGAACTCTCGTTTCCAGTTCTACGGGAGACGCACTGTCGACGGACACCCTATTCAGTCCCCTCTACACCCGACGTTCGGAGAGTATATCTTGGACATAGAGATTATGCTCTTTCGCACCCAGGAGGACTTGAGGTGCGCTAGACTTCGGTCTCACTTTGAGCGCCTCTCGCTCAAGGAGAGTCGCGAGAGTGAGGCACAGCTGAAGGAGGAGAAGGTCGCTCTTCTCAAGAAGAGGACCCAGATGAGGAAGACCATAGCGAAGCTCCGCAAGAAGGTGGCAGAGCAGGACGAGCTGATCGAGGATTTGGAGCTCCGTACTGATGAAATGGAGGAGGAGGGCGAGGATCTCCGCAAGGAGAACAACGCTTTCCTCAGTGACGATGACGACTATCTGGAGGAGATGGACTATGAGCAGGAGGATGACGAGGAGGAAGACCCAGAGGAGCCACCCTACCAGTCCGACGCTGACGTATCCGAGCCTGAGGTTCCACCTCAGTAGGCGAGTGACTTGAGTACTACCGCAGGATTAGGTCGACCCCCTATCGCTAAACTAGTAGGAGTAGTAGTTCTTTTGGAGAACTTGTACCATGTGCCTTAGCTAAAAAGCAAGGATGTAAGCTTGATGTGATGAACCCTTTGATGTGATGCTTGTGCTATGTCAGTGTGCTAGTCTTGTTAGTCTATGAAAAGTATTTTTCACATAATCCTTAAGTAATTCACCACTATGCGAAACCAACCTTTCTCCCCTTAGTCAGATTTTTTTTGTCTTGCCCTTATACCCGGTGTTCTTCAGGATGGTGGACACCCGTCGCTCCAACCCGGATGGAGGACCACCACCCCCACCGGAACCAACCACCGCCCAACTTCTTGCGCTTATCATGGAGGAACGCCAAGCTGCTCGGGCAGAGCGTCAAGCTCATATCGCTGCCCTGCAGCAGATCGCTGCCGCACACAACAACAACAACAACAACAACAACCACCACAATGGCAACGGCAATGGTGAAGGAAATCAGCGATCCACTTTGAGTGACTTTCAGAAGACTAACCCACCCACCTATTCCAAGGGACTTCACCCACTAGAGGCCGATGATTGGCTTCGCACCATCAACAACAACCTAGAAATTGCTGCCGTAGGAGAACCTGAGAAGGTGCTTTATGCAACCCACTACCTTGCTGGACCTGCACGGTCTTGGTGGGAAGCTACCAAGGCTCTCCAGCAAGCCGGTCATGCTATCGGCTGGGCAGAGTTTCAGGAGAAGTTCCGCAAGAAGCACATACCCGGCGGACTTATTGAGAGGAAGAAGGACGAATTCCGCAGGCTGCGGCAGGGAAGCAAGGATGTGGTCGGATACCTGGATGAGTTTACGGACTTATCCCGGTACGCTCCTGATGATACTGACACCGAGAGGAAAAGGATGGAGCGTTTCATGGATGGGCTCCATGATGAACTGCAGTGTGCCCTGGTGATCCACGACTTCCTGGACCTGGAGTCGCTGGTGGACAAGGCTATTCAATTAGAGACCAAACGTAAAACTATGTTCGAGAGTCGCAAGAGAAGGATGATGGCCAAGGAAGGTTCGAGCAGTCAGAAGTCTCGTACCTTTCCACCAACCCCGAAACCAGTATATCGACCACCACAACCTACACGCCCCAATTTCCCTACTCGCCCCAACAACCCAAACCCAAACACCCCCAGCAACCCAAACAGCTTCAACCGCCCCAACAACCCTACTCGCCCCGGAGGAAACCCCAACAACTTCAACCGCAACGCCAATGTTGTCTGCTTTGACTGTGGCACTAAGGGCCACTACTCCAGAGAATGCCCCAATCCCAAGAAGAATGGTCCGCGCCCCGATACAACAACACCGAACAATGGCCAAGGCCGTAATGGGAACGGCAAGAACCCCGCACCTCGCGGGAATACTGCTGTTGCCAAGGGACGTCTGCACCACATCAATGCAGAAGAAGCCATGGAAGCGCCGGATGTTGTGCTGGGTACGTTCCTTGTCAACTCAGTACCCGCAACTGTTCTGTTTGATTCCGGTGCTACCCATTCTTTTGTTACCCAAGAATTTGTTGCTAAGGGAGGTTTAATCGGAAACCTCCTACCCAAACCCATGGTCATCCAAATCCCAGAATCCACCATAGATACCAAGTCGTATTGCCCGGACATTTCCCTAGAAATTAAGGGGGAAAAGTTCCTAGTCGACTTAATCATTTTAGGAACCCAAGGTATAGATGTTATACTGGGTATGAATTGGCTAGCCAAGTACCGTGGTCAAATTGACTGCGCCAGAAGAGCTGTAACCCTCACCACCGACAAAGGAGTAGAAGTGAAGTATGTGTCAGAAACCAGTCGACCCCGACCAGAATGCCATGAGGGCATAGCCAGACCCACCCTAGATGAGATCCGTGTAGTTCACCTGTTCCGAGATGTTTTCCCTGAAGAATTGCCTGGTATGCCGCCAGACCGGGATATTGAGTTCATCATTGAACTTATCCCCGGAACAGCTCCTATATCCCAGAGGCCTTATCGGATGAATCCGGAAGAACTGGTTGAGTTGAAGAAGCAGTTAGCAGATATGCTCAGCAAGGGACTTATTCGCCCAAGTGCTTCACCCTGGGGATCACCCATTATTTTTGTAGATAAGAGGGACGGTACCACACGCCTGTGTGTGGATTATCGCAAGTTAAATGATGTGACCATTAAGAACAAGTATCCCCTTCCAAAGATCGAGGATCTATTCGATCAAATGAACGGAGCCCGAGTCTTTTCCAAGATCGATCTTCGGTCAGGATATCATCAGTTAAAAATCCGAGAGACAGACATTCCCAAGACTGCCTTCACCACCCGTTACGGTTTATTTGAATACACCGTAATGTCCTTTGGTCTGACCAACGCCCCAGCCTATTTCATGAATCTCATGAACAAGATCTTCATGGAGTACCTTGACAAGTTCGTGGTAGTTTTCCTCGATGACATCCTTATTTACTCCAAAACCGAAGAAGAGCATGCTGAACATCTGCGTCTAGTTTTAGCAACCCTCCGAGAACACCAGTTGTATGCCAAGTTTAGCAAGTGTGAGTTTTGGCTCAGTGAAGTAGCATTTCTCGGACATGTTGTGTCCGCGGGAGGAATTTCTGTTGACCCAGAGAAGATCCAAGCCATTGTGAACTGGGAAGCCCCAACTAGTGTGACTGAAATCCGAAGCTTTCTCGGATTAGCGGGTTACTACCGCAAGTTCGTTGAAGGATTCTCCAGTTTAGCCAAACCCCTGACCCAACTGCTGAAAAAGGACAAGAAATTTGAATGGACTCAGAAGTGTGAAGAGAGTTTCCAGGAATTAAAGAAGAGGTTGACCTCCACCCCTGTCCTAATTATGCCAGACGTCACCAAGAGTTTCGACGTGTATTGCGATGCATCACGCCTCGGACTTGGTTGCGTTCTGATGCAAGAAGGCAAGGTGGTATCGTATATGTCTCGGCAGTTGCGACCACATGAAGAGAATTACCCAACCCATGACCTGGAGTTAGCCGCTGTTGTTCTTGCTCTGAAAACATGGCGCTCCTATCTTGCGGGACATCGTTGCGAGATCTATACGGATCACAAGAGTTTGAAGTATATCTTCACCCAGAAGGAGTTAAACCTGCGACAGAGAAGGTGGATGGAATTAATCAAGGATTATGATATTGGTATCCATTACCACCCAGGGAAGGCTAATGTAGTTGCCGATGCCCTTAGTCGCAAACCCTGCACCCTGAATGCCCTGATCCAAGCAGAACAACCAGCCCTGTTCAGAGAGTTCAAAGATTTTGGACTAGAGCTTGTTAGCCATGGATATCTTGCCAACTTAGAGTTAACCCCAACCTTGATGAACCAAATCAAGGAAGCCCAGAAAGGTCATGAGAGTATAGAAGGAATCAAGAAGAAGATTTCTCTCGGTAAAGCACCTGGTTTTACCGAAGATGCTGAAGGAGTGCTGAGATACCAGGATCGTATCTGTGTCCCCAGCATCACGGAGCTTAAAGAGTTAATCCTGAAGGAAGCCCACGAGACCCCCTATTCGATCCACCCTGGCGGAACCAAAATGTACCAAGACCTTCGTGAGAAATTTTGGTGGCACGGAATGAAGCGAGAGATTGGTGTTTTTGTAGCCAAGTGTGATATCTGTCAGCGAGTCAAGGCTGAACACCAGCGACCCGCTGGATTGCTTCAACCCTTGAAAATTCCCGAGTGGAAGTGGGATGAGATTGGAATGGATTTTATCACTGGACTTCCAAGATCCAACAGAGGCCATGACTCAATTTGGGTCATCGTTGATAGACTGACCAAGGTTGCCCATTTCATTCCCGTCCATACCACCTATCGGGGAAATCAGTTAGCAGACCTGTATATTTCCAGAATAGTAAGCCTGCATGGTGTGCCTAAGAGGATTGTATCGGATAGAGGCACCCAATTCACCTCAAGGTTCTGGAAAGCCTTACACGAAGCCCTCGGAACCAAGTTAGCATTTAGCACAGCGTATCACCCCCAGACCGATGGCCAAACTGAACGAGTGAACCAGATATTAGAGGACATGCTTCGCGCATGTGTCCTAGCCTATGGATCCAAATGGGAAGATTGCCTTCCATTTGCAGAGTTCTCATACAACAATAGCCACCAGTCTAGTCTGCAAATGGCCCCCTTTGAAGCCCTTTACGGCAAGAAGTGTCGTACACCCCTGAATTGGTCCGACACCGGAGAAGGCAAATTGTTTGGACCAGACACCCTCCGTGAGGCCGAGGAACAAGTTCAACTTATCCGTGAGCGTCTCAAAACTGCCCAGTCCCGTCAGAAGAGCTACGCTGACAACCGACGACGTGATGTCACCTTCAATATCGGAGATTATGTCTACCTCCGAGTGACACCCCTTAAAGGAATGCAGCGTTTTCATGTCAGAGGAAAGTTAGCACCCAGGTATATTGGACCCTTCAAGATTCTTGCCCGTCGAGGAGAAGTATCCTACCAATTAGAGTTGCCTCAGGAGCTAGCAGATTATCATGACGTCTTTCACATTTCCTTGCTCCGGAAATGTCTTGAAGTTCCTGACCAGCCTGATGTTTTCAAAAACATCGATCACCAGTCCGTCGACCTGAATCAAGATCTGACTTATCGTGAGACTCCCCTCAAGATTCTCGAAGAAGATGTTCGTCTCACCCGCAGGCGAGCAATCAAGTTCTACAAAGTCCAGTGGACCAACCACTCTGAAGATGAAGCAACGTGGGAACGTGAAGACTATCTTAGAAGCGAATTCCCAAACCTCTTTAGTACCCAGGCCTAGCAAATCTCGGGACGAGATTTATTTTAAGGGGGGAAGTCTGTAACATCCCAGAATGTTAATATATTTATTAATGCAAAAATGTGGGCCAACAAAAACTTTTCTCATAAAAATTTGTGTATGTTTAATTCTTGAGAATTGTTTGTTTGCATTGTTTGCAATATTGTTGAGTTCTACCTCTAATTGAAAAATAGAAAGAAAAGAAAACAAATAAAACAAATCACAAAAACAAAACACCATGTAACACATGTCACATTATTTTTCCAAATTAAGAAGTATAAATTTATTTTCACACCAAAATCAATGGAGTAATATTATAAACACTCCTAGTTAATTTTTCACAAACTATTCCCTTTCAAAAATTTAAATTCAAAAGCCCCAATTTCAAATTAGAAATTCATGATTGAGATATTTCAAAATATTTCAAAAAGACTTTGTAACACTCACCAATAATATACTTAGCCTAGACCCTAAGTTTGAACCCAAAAGGATTAAGAGAAATATGAAAAATTAAATAGCAAATTGCATACTGTTTTGGTTCAAACATTTCAACGAACACCTTGTGATCACCCACCCTGTTCTTCCCAAACCGAAGCAACTCATGGATCAATCCAAGCTTTGGGTTGTGCATTGGACAAATTGGAGCCAGCCCTGCACTCCCCTCTTCACCACGACCTCGCTGCACGCCGGAGGGAGTCAAACGGTGGCCGGAGTCGCCGTGGAGGCGCCGGCGACAGCCACGGCAGCATGCACGTCGCCATGTCGCGCGGCAGCGGAGGTGGCAGCACCGTGCTCTCCCGTGCCAGGCCCCCCTTCGCTCACCCTCGCCTCCTGGTCCCCTCTCGCACCCACAGCACGCCCAGCACCAGCCCGAGCACGCCGCGCCCGCGCCATGCCGCGCACGCCGTGCGCCGCCCAAGCCCGTCCACGGCAGGGCCAAGCGCCCGCACGCCCCCGAGCGCGCCACGCCTCCCCTCCTTGCCCACCTTGTTCCCCAGACAGCCCGCAGCGTAGCCGCACCCCTCCACCGGCCTACGGCGAGCACGCACGGCCGCGGGTGCCCTCTGCACCGCGTCCACCGTGCGCCGCCCGGCCACTATAAAGCCGCCCCCGTGTCCGGCATTTCTCCACACCACTCCACTGCTCTCCTCTCACCCTCTCCACTCTCTCGTGCGCCGCTTGACAGCCCAGGCCGAGGCAGCAAGGCCTCAGGCCACCGTGCCCTTCCTCGAGCTCGCCGTGCCCGAGGTAGGCGACGACCACGGCTAGGCCGTGCTGTTTCTCCCCGTCGCTCCCCTCTGCCCCTAACCTCTTCCCCTTGCACCCCGCACTCACCCGCCTCTTTTTCCCCTCTGGATCGTGCTCAGGAACGTCGTCAATCGCTCGCCGGAGTTGCAGTGCCGCCGCGGAGAAGGAGCTGCTCGTCACCGTCGCTCGGAGCCACGCCAGCAAGCTCCGCTCGCCCCAGGACCTTCCCCGACTCGCCGCCGTCGTTCTGCACCGTCTGCACGCCCTCCCGAGCCCCCTAGGTGAGCGCACCGTCCACCTCACCGTCGCCGGAGTCGCAGCGCCGCTCGGGTTTGGTCGCCGGCGACGCGAGCGCTCTAGACCGTTAGATCTCCATCCAACGTTAGCTTACCGGTTCGTGAAAAATTATTAAAACTCTGACATACGGGTCCCACGCGTCAGGTTTAAATGGACCGCGCGCGCGCTCTCTGGGTCGCTGACCAGTGGGTCCCCTCTGTCAGATTTTTCAACATTATCCGTTCTGGAGTATTAATTCGAATTCAAGTTTCATTTAAAGATCAGTACTGAACTCAAAATTAGAAAATCCATAACTTTAGATTTACAACTCCAAATTTAGCAAATCCAACTGTTCTGGAAAGCTTATGAAATTCCCTATCCAACTAAACTAGTTTCACTCCATTTGGATATATAGTAAAAATACAATATTCAAAATACAGTAGCATGTTTAAATCCTAAACTTGTTTGTTTCTGATGCTCTGTTAATCCAAATTAGTTGAAACTAATTTTATTAGATCACATTTAACCATGGTTAGTCAATCCCAAAAGGGTTTAATTTTTAGATGAATATAATTTAAATAATAGCCAAAACCTTATTAATTAGCTTCTGAATTCAAAACAATGTGTAGGGAGTTTGGTAACTCCAAATGACTCAAATCCAATTGTGTCATCTTCTACACATCATTAGCTTTCTGTAGAATTTTAGTTTGTATTTTTGTGATCAACAGAACTCAAGCTATGCAATTAAACATGTGCATCAAGTTTCTGCCCTAATTAGGATATATTTGAATAAGGACATATTAAATTAAATTGAAAGCACATAGTGTTGTTTGATGTGTGAAATGGTTGATTAGGACCTCTAAGAGTGTATTGCTATAATGATTGATTGAATAGGCTAGTGATTGTTTGTATTTGATTGATTGTGTAATAGACGAGAACGCTGTCGGGTATATCGAGGAGGAGGGAACTGCTGAACCTGAAGACCAAGACCCAGACCACTTTGCCGAGCAAGGCAAGCTACTCTCTGAGCTTGCACCTAATATCTGCATCTAGATTACAAAGTCATTTTTTTTAAAAGCAAAGGTTTACAAAAACCCTTTTTCAAAAGTATACCTAAGTTATTTTGCCACCCTATATAGGACTATATGCTAAAACTATAGGATGGGAAAACCAACATTGTTTTACTCAAAACTCCTTTGAAAACCTTGTGTGGATATAAAACACCAAGATGTGGTGTTGAAATAAAGAAGTGGAGAAAGATGGTTTTGAGAAAAAGCACATTGTGTCTTAAGTACTTACGTCGATCAGCCGATACTCTGTGCGACCACATTTACCCACATATGGGAAAGGGCTTAGTCATATAGTTTGCTCCTATTAGTATGGGACACTGCGTCAACGGAGATGACTCCGTTATGCATGAGGGAATGGTTTGGTGACCTACCCCTGACCTGGGTCCTCGCTCAAACTCTATGAGTAGATAAGGAGGAGGATAGAAGGATGTCCCCTATACACCGCCAGATAAAACCTATGAGTCCTCACACTTAGATTCCGACGGGCTGGGTTAAGTGTCGATGGAAAGTATCATAGGGGCAGGATCCTATACTAGCATGAGCAAAGGACAGACTAGGACTGGTGACTCAACTTCGCATACCCCTGGTATGGCGAGACGTGGCAGACACGATGAGTTATCGGATGGGTGTGGGAAAAGCGTGCTACCTCTGCAGAGGGTTAAAACTATTCGAATAGCCGAGTCCTCGGATATGGACAGTTGAAAGGCCCTACTTTGACCATGTGCAAGTTTTGGAAAAGATTTGAGTTTTAAAAAGAAAAGGAAGTTGGTGGAATGATCCATACACCTATGCCAACAGATTTGGTATGAGGTTGTTGGAGACTTGGTGCCATGATGGACCCTGGTTGGGAAAAGGAGGAGTTTTGAAGAAACTAATACTCATGAGACACTAGGAATAGTTATAATCTTCTCACCTTCTTCAACAAAGATACAGGGATGTTCTAAATAAATAAAAATGTGAAACTAAAAATGAGACTAGTGCACTCATGTTGGAGTAGTTTGCGAGTACATTCCAATGTACTCATACTAGCTTGTCTCTGGCTATTGTCGTAGCCAGACTTGGAGGAGTATTACGCCCAGGAGGAATATGGCGACATCTACGCCAACTAAGGATCTTCTCAAGTCGACTGCCTGTCGGGTCATCGTTAGCTTTTGGATGTCTACTACGTTTAAGTTCCGCTGCTTATGTTGATTTGGCCCTAGAAGGCACCTGTGTAAGACTTGGTCTATATGACCTGTTATGTAAGACTTATTCCGGTATTGTAATGGATGTAAACTTTGGTATTCAGTTCGGATTATGTGCAACGACAGACTGATCACGGGATCGTTGTGTTAAGCATAATCGGGTATTTCGGACAGCTAGTCCGGGGTACCCACAGTTCCACCACAATACCTCGACGATCCGTATTACCTGCCACCACCGCAAGGCAAGCGTAAACCCCCTCTCTTGCATGTCTGATCCTATTGTTTTCAAAGAAATTATTTTCTCCACAGAATATTGCATTCGGTTCAAAGGTCAATCTTTTTCCATGATTAGAGTATCCTATTAGTTGCATTAAGTACCTGTTACCATTACCTATTTCCTTCCTAATATCCATAGGATTGTGTGTTGGCCTGAATTATTATTATTCAGATAAATGCTTAGCCATGCTTAGTGCAATGCTTAGTTGTCATATGATATTTCAGTGTTGGAAATGGTGATGGATTCTTGTCCGGTTGAGGTGGACACTGGTGGTACTTAATAAAAATGCTTAAAAGGCGTGGATGAGTTGCCATCGTGGGTTGATGGTGTTTTACCTCATTCATGCCGCCTAGGTGCGAGTTCTCGCCTTTGAGCCAAGACTGAGCGTGCTTCCATCAGTGGGCGTATGGGCTCCTTATCGACCGACTAACTCGTGAGGGGCTAGCCAAGGGTCCTCTAGTTTGAGCTTTCCATTTGCGCGTGCGTGGAGATGGTGGCAAGGGCTGGGATGAGGATGGTGGTGTTTAGGATGTGGCCGCGGGGCAGGGTGTTGGAGGCACTGAACTTGTCCTTCGGCCACCGATGATCCTTGGGTTAGCGTAATGCAAGGTAAAGGTTGTAACCGCTCCTACTCAACCGGCTTTCCCCGGAAGAGAGCTAATGATCAGGCAATGAGCCGGACGGTACTGATGGTTAAAAATAGTACACCCCTGCAGGGTTTAATCTTTTCGAAAAGCCGTGTCCGCGGTTATGGACGACTTGGTATCAGATTCAGAGATCATAGAAAACTTGAATCACTGTAAAACTTGAAAACTTAAGTATGAAGGTTTACTTCCTCGAGGGTGATTCGGGGAGGTGCCTTGTGAGATGTGTGCTGGTGGAGAGAAGAGAAACAAAGGACTTGGAGATTTACGATCTTATCCCCTTTCAAAACTATTCTGATTAGTCGTTGCCTTGTGTCTTGTCTTTTAAAGAGAAAACTGGCGTTATGCAAAATAACCATAAAACCTTGTAAGCCAAGCATTCGAGCTAGTAGCTCTAGTAATCTTGCGAGTACGTCGTACTCAGCTTTGCTTTGTTGATATTATTTGGTTTCAGTTGAAGACTTCGCAGAAGGCGAAGGTGGGTTCTACATTGACGTCGACGAGTAGTCTGGGGTTCCCGGGTGGCAGCCTGGGGCAACTCGGAACCAGCTGGCATGGAACAGTTTATCTGTAGGCCTCTTAGGCCATATTTGGATCTTGTTGTTTAGAACAACTTAATTTGCTTCCGCTTGTTGTAATGTTGGGTCAGTGACCTCTGATTGTAATATTTGCTATCTTTCTCTATTATAAGAGTTGAACTATAATACTTTGAGTCGTAGGGTCTGTTATGTGCAAGGTGTTCCGGTGTCTTGATCTCTTTATTATACATTGAGGGCTATGCTTTGGATATGGCATGATCGAAGGGTTGTGTGGCCGATGATCCATGCCGAGCACGCCTGCCGATGTTTACTCGGCCTGGGAGTGGTAACCCAAGTAACCTTCGATTATGTAGCATGACCACCGACACATAGCATCATTGTATAATTGCGGGGTCGGGGCATTACAAATAGTACATCTACAATCTTAGAGGTTGCTGTCACTCCCCCAGATTAAATAGAGACATGAACCCACTATCGAGCATAAATACCCCCTCTTGGAGTCACAAGCATCTACTTGGCCAGAGCATCTACTAGTAACGGAGAGCATGCAAGATCATAAATAACGCACTCACAAGATATATTATGAAGCAAATGACATAGTACTCAATTATTCATCGGATCCCAGCAAACACAACATGTAGCATTATATAAAGATGTTCTTGATCATGATAGGCAGCTCACAAGTTCTAAACATGATGGCACAATAGGAGAAGACAACCATCTAGCTACTGCTATGGACCCGTTGTCCAAGGATGAACTACTCACGCATCAGTCCGGAGGCGGCCATGGTGATGTAGAGACCTCTGGTGATGATTCCCCTCTCCGGCAGGGTGCCGGGAAGGGCTTCTGAACCCTCCCGAACTAGGGTTGACGACGGCGCGGCTCCGTAATGTTTTCTGGAAAAGTGTTCGGGTACCTAGGGTTTTCCCACTGGGGGGTTTAAGTAGGCGAAAAGGCGAAGGAGGTGGGGCCCCGAGGGGCCCACACCACGTGGTGGCGCGGCCAAGGAGGGAGCCGCGCCACCAACAGGTGTGGCCGCCTCGTGGCCCTCCTCCGTATCCTCTTCGGTGTTCTGGATGCTTCCGGGGAAAATAGGCGTATTGGCTTTTATTTCGTGCAATTCCGAGAATATTTCCTTAACAGCTTTTCTGAAACCAAAAACAGCAGAAAACAGGGAAATGGCACCGTGGCATCTTGTTAATAGGTTAGTCCCAGAAAATGCATAAAAACCATATAAAGTGTATATAAAACATGTAGCAATTGGTATAATATAAGCATGGAACATAAGAAATTATAGATACGTTTGAGACGTATCAAGCATCCCGAAGCTTAGTTCTACTCGTCCCGAGTAGGTAAAATGATAACAAGAATAATTTCTGAAGTGACATGCTTTCACACAATCTTGATCATATAATAATGTAATGCATGTAAATTGAGATCAAATGAATAAAAGCTGTAGTTTATATTGATATCAAATTAGTAATGAGTAAACAGGCTAACAGTCCCGATTGGTAATGGCCTTTAGTCCCGGTTTACCAACCGGGACTGTGGAATCGGGACTAAAGACCCCAACCTATAGTCGCGGTTTGTCTGCAACCGGGACAAATAGGTATCCACGTGGGCGCGTAGGCGAGCTGCTCAGCCGATGACCTGTTGTCCCGGTTTGTATCACAAACCGGGACTAAAAGTGCCAGGGGATTTAGGTTTTAGGATTTTACATTTTGTTTTCTGTTTTATTTATGATTTAAACTATTATTCATACGCTATAATTACACGCATCGATGCATATATTATATGAAGTGTCTAACGAGAATATATCCATATATTACATATACAACGAGACTCGTATCAAGTTAAACATGTATCATATATATACATGAGTGTCGTCCCGACACGATCATTACATGAAAATCATTACTTACGTTTTATATTGTATTCTCCTGTTGGGGCTATGACCTCGTCAATCAGAAATCCACAAATTTCCTCTTGAATTCCTCTAGAGCGTTGATATGCAGTGAGATGCTCTCGTTGATTCATTTGCTGGATATATCAAGACAAGACGGTCAATATAAATACAACAAGAGTTAAATTGTGAATTAATATGTAAATGCTTTACGTACCACCATATCTAGCCGCTCATTGACATAGATGCGCATATACTCGCAAACGTAATATCCACA
Source organism: Poa annua (assembly GCA_026929855.1). Classification (NCBI taxonomy): domain Eukaryota; kingdom Viridiplantae; phylum Streptophyta; class Magnoliopsida; order Poales; family Poaceae; genus Poa; species Poa annua. Next base: position 65,209,515 of record CM049434.1, read on the forward strand.
TAGATTTGTCGCCGGTGGCTGTCTCTCGCACTTTACGAAAATAGAGTTCATCAAATAATAATCAAGCATGACAATCCGATATTGAAACTAGAACTAAACATAGTACTCTACTTACGTCGATTAGCTGAAAGGTCAGCTCTAGTTTAAATTGACCTTCTCCGGCACGTTTTATGAACCGCTTCCATACCCTGCCCCGGCAAAGAAAATGAATAAAGAATATATTCATAACTGGAACTCAGGAAATGAAGAAAAGAGGCCGACATAGTACCTCTGGAGCATTTCAGTAATGCTTGTGTACTCCTTCATGGGTCGATGTAATGAGTCCTCGATCTGAACTCTCGCATTGTCAATTTCAATGTTGAAGAGAATCCAGTGATAGCTGCACACATCAGCACATAGAAGAGAAGCCTAGCTTAATATTAAGTCTCTAGCTAACTCATCAACATCGAGTCCGAGGAAAAATTAACGTGTACAAGACAAATAAAACACTCTCACCTGAAGTTGTACGGAAACAATATGTTCTTCTAGAAATGATGTTTCTCCAATAAATTGAGCAAGTTTCGCTCTGTTTCCTCCGGCTTTGTTTTTAAGGTATGTATATGACCGCGATCTGGGTCAACGAACCCAACTTGATAAATCCCTTTCCTTCTACACTCAAGAATCTTCATTCTGCATAGTAGTGAGGACAATTATATTAGAGGTAAATGAGACTATGATTAGCTTTAGAGAGAGTTAATTAAGCACATAAATAAATTAATCACTTACAGACAATAGCAGCTGACGATAGATTTGTCTAGGGCCCTCTGGTTGAACAACTGAAAGATTTCGTCAAAGTCAATATGGATCGTCTGTTCTCCCAAGAAGTAATGCTTATCTCTAACTTGAACAGACAGTATCTCATCCCCGTCTGCTGAGGCCTCCATGTACCATTTATGTAATGCTCGCATTCTTGTAGGTAGGTTATCCCAGTCCTCCGGTGTGACCAGCTCCTTCCCAAGGCGAAATTTCAGTGCCTCGGGAGCCCCGTCGACCTCTACCAAACCCATCATTTGGTCGTAGGTCAGACCAGGAATTTCATACCCTTCTGGTATTACAATCTTGGATGCCACCTTCATTTGTTTCTGTTTTCCAAGCTGAGCAACAGCGCGTCTTTTATCCGCCACCTCATTATATGCCTTGTCAATAGCACGATCATAGTCCGATAGTAAGTTTAAAACATATTGTGGTGGTTCAAAACAGTTTCGAATAAAGTGCTCTACCCTTTTCGGATCAATTGGTACGTCTGGCACGATTTCCACCGGGGTCTTCTTGTAAGAAAACTTGGGAGGACTCTTGGGGACCTTTGGAAGCAGCGACAATTTCGCCTTAGTAGGCGGAGGCGGGCACTTATTCAGGTTACCCCACCTGACCCGGCTGATCTTCCGCTTTACACCCCTGTACTTATTGGGCGGATGCGAAGATTGAGGCGACGAAGATCGAGGCAGTGAAGATCGAGGTGGAGTCATGTAGGTCTCGTCGTCGTCCTTGTCGAAGTTGTGTGGACTTGGAGGTGGTGGAGGTGAGGGAGACCGTGGCCTTTGCGTCGAGCCTGGAAATATGATGTATTTCTTTTTCCATAAAATGATTCCATGCTTGACTTCTTCTAGGGTCGCCTCCCCTTCAGGGCCAGGGATGTCCATCTCCAATGTCTCACATCCAGGTATAATTTCATCCACCCCGACACGAGCATATCCAGCCGGAACCTCGAGGCAATGCCAAGGCACTTCAGGATCAACTTTTAAAGCAAAGCCGACGGCCACCTTCATGGATATGTTCTTCATTGGCTGGTGCAGCTCACAATCAGTCTGCTCGTCGATATCATCCACTGGGTAGCTGATGACCCACAAGTATAGGGGATCGCAACAGTCTTCGAGGGAAGTAAAACCCAAATTTATTGATTCGACACAAGGGGAGCCAAAGAATAAATATAAGCCTTAACATATGAATTGTCAGTTCAGCTGCACCTGTGAATAGACTTGCTCGGGACAGATTATCAGTAGCAACAGTTTTATAGTAGTGACAGTAGTGAAATAACAGTAGCAGTGAAATAATGACAGCAGCAGTGATTATAGTAGACAACAGGATTAAAATACTGTAGGCACAGGGACGGATGTACGGGCGTTGCATGGATAAGATAATTCATGTAATATCAAGACATAGGCATTTGCAGATAAATAAGATAAAGCATCCAAGTATTTGTTAACCATAGGAATGTGTTCCAATTTAGTTGTGCGTGCTCGCAATGAGAAACTTGCACATCATCTTTTGTCCTACCAGCCCGTTTGCAGCGGGGCCTCAAGGGAATCTACTGGTAATTAAGGTACTCCTTTTAATAGAGTACCGGAGCAAAGCATTAACACTCCGTGAACACACGTGATCCTCACATCACAGCCTTTCCTAGAGGCTGTCCCAATTATTGTCACTTTGGGACCTAGGGTTCCGGACAATGACATGTGTATACAACTCATAGATATGATCCAAAACAATAATTATCATCATGATTCAATAACATGTTCAGATCTGAAATCATGGCACTCGGGCCCTAGTGTCAAGCATTAAGCATAACAAGTTGCAACAATGACATAAAACACCGATAACGGATACTACGCACCATGCCCTAACGATATTACAGACATTACATGGACGATCTCATCCAATCCCTACCATCCCCTCAAGCCTACAGCGGGGAATTACTCACACGTGGATGGGGGGAACGATGATGGTTGATGGAGAGGCGTTGGTGATGACGATGGCGATGATCCCGTTCGATTCCCCGTCCCGGCAGGGTGCCGGAACAGAGACTTCTGGTCCCCGAATTGAGTTTCGAGGTGGCGGCGGCGCTCGGGTCTGTTCTCTGGAAAAGCGTCTAACCCCCCTTTGTTTTTAGGTCAGAGGGAGTCTATATGCGCGAGGGGAGACCGAGGCGGTGAGGGACTAGCCCCCCTCATGGGCTGGCGCGACCAGGCCTCTGCCGCGCCACCACATGAGGTGGTGGCCCCCTGGCAGCCCTCTATCAGCCCTTCTGGCACCTGGAGTCTTCGGGCAATTTAAGGCTGTCGGCCCAGTAGGATCCAGGGTGTGCAGAGCCCACTCTCCACAGCCCTCGCACGCGACAGTATCGACGAAATGACTAAGGACCAAGCAGAACGCTTGGAGAGGCCCTCGAGAGGAAAGGTCTCTCGAGAGGGCTGGAGGGAGCAGCGAAGGCCTGAAGAGGCTCCTCCCGAGGCTGCCCCTCTGCAAGGCCCTATCCCCTGGAGAGGGGTCAACGCAAATCCCTCCACAAGGCCGCCCAGGCTCTGTGGAGATACTTCGCTACGAAGCAATCGCCGCAGAGCGCACATGGCCTCTGCCGCGGCCGCAGAGTGACACGCGCGTCTGCGCGCGATGACGACGGCGCCGCAATTGCCATTCTGGTGATTAAAGGAGTCAACAAAGCTGTGTCCCCCGCGCCGGACTATGAAGCTTTCCCCTTTGGTGATAAAGCAGATGGCCGGCGCTACGCTCCAACGACGACGTCACCGAGGGCGCCCCCACAATCTCTGCGGCGCCGGCTGGCCGTCCTGCGTGGACGGTGGCTTTCCTGCGTCACAGGCATGCTTTACGACCGTGGACCGGGTCCATGGAGAACCCAGCTGCGGTGCACCCCGCTCCTCCGCTTCGTCGTCATGTGGGGACCCCTCTTCCGCCGCGCAGTGCGCCAGGATGAGGCCCGGGACGCCTATAAAAGGCGAGGCAGCACCACCGTAGCAAGGGATCGCGCGATCGTTCTATCAACGGGGAATCAACCTGTTAGCAATCCACCATAGCTTAGCCTAGCTCAGCGCACTCGAAGAGGAAGAAGACCTCGGCTTCCTTCTTTGAGCTCCGCACAGCCGGAAGAGAGCCCTCGGCAAGCTCATTGTACTGTAACATCTGCAGTGCAATACAGACAAGCAGGAGTAGCGGTCTTACCTCCTCCTGAGGGCCGTGAACCTGGGTACGGGCCGCTGTCCATCTCTGCCATGCCGTCCCTCCTCAGGCTCGACGAGCACCGTCGCCGTGCCGGTTGAGGGTTGTAGACCAACGTGTTCAGTCCCCTTCTCGAACTACTCTTCAGAGTGTGACTATCCCTGTCTCGTGGGAATCACTCTCCGACAAAGGTTTTTGCATTATTTCTGGAGTTTTTCCATAAAGTTGATTTCCTGCAGAAAAACGAGACACCAGGGCAATTCTGCTAAAAACAGCGTTAGTCCGTGTTAGATGCATTCAAAACACACAAATTAGAGGCAAAACAATAGCAGAAGTGTTCGGGAAAGTAGATACGTTTTGGACGTATCAACTCCCCCCAAGCTTAGCTTATTGCTTGTCCTCAAGCAATTCAGTTAACAACTGAGTGCGATAAAAGAACTTTCACGAACACATTTGCTTCATATGATGTAAATATTCTCACTAGCTGGCAAATGCTTAGGCTATTCATGATAAGATATATGTAAATGGTGTCACCTAATTAATTATGTAAACTATGAAGAGATGCCAATCATACCAATAGTAAATAACATGAAACATATCAATTCACAAGATTGCAAAGCTCATAAGAAAGTATGATAAAGTGGTATCTCGCTTGCCCGAAAGTGTACAGCAAAACATAAATGCCCAGGCACGTCTGAGATTCAAGAGAGGACTAGAGATAAAGATGTCAAAGATAAAAGCATCAAAGTTACACCACAATTAACAATATTCTGGGACAAGCACATTACACTAAGAATGACAACTATGCTCTCAAGAAGGTGCTCAAGAAAGGATGGTGACTCAATAGTAAAGTAAAATATATGCCCTACATTGAGCGAAGCAGAGATTTGACATGTGCTAGAGCTTTTCATTGTTTTGAAAACAGAGATAAAATTGTTTTTGAGTGGTGGTTGTTCCGTCAACGAATGGCAATAGAGTTCTTGTTATCTTCCATACTAAGCAAGTTGAGAGCAGTTCCGAAATATTTAAAATCAAGCATTTATAATATGCATCTTTATATTTTAGCTTTTCGATATTTTGACACTCCTCCCAACCTTTGCTTTTCTCAAACCATGGCTAACCGAATCCTCGGGTGGCCACCAGCAATCACATACCACGGAGGAGTGTCTATTTTTCACCTTTCAAAACTTTTGATATTATAGTGGTCTAACCAGCTCTTTGCAATATTAGTGACAAGCAGATGAAGCATGCAAGTCGATACTTAATTAGTATGGAAGATAACAAACCCAACTACTACTTCCTCATGAGCTTAAAACAGTGGCACAAATTGAGAAGTGTTTGATGGTTTTAAAGGTAGCACATGCAAATTTACTTGAATGGTTTGAAATGCCATGCATAGGTATTTATAGTGGACTCTTTGGGATAACTTGGTTTTCAGGGATTTGGAAGCACAAGCAACATTGCTTAGTACAAGTGGAGGCTAGCAATAGACAGGGAAGCGACAATTCAAGAGAGCAATAACTGTCATAATCATGCTTGCGACAAAATAAAATTAACGGAGGCGTAAAAGTGATACTAGAACTCTGAGGCAAAATAAATCATCAAGGCTTAATTGACTCTTTGTTTTCAGTCATGTACATGTGTGAACATGTGCCAAGTCGATACAAATGAATTTGTTCAGAGGAGGATACCACAATGTCATACTCTTTTATGAACAAAACAATGCAAGCAAACATCCATAGAAACATGTCATCTACTATTAATAAATTGGAATTGATCATAAGAGAACATAAACAACTAAGCATCCACCAATCAACATATACCTTATGCGAACCATCTAAGCATGCTCACATGAATGAGTATATGTACAAAAATGAAAAACAAATAGAGTTCTTTACCAGCCTCTTACCCAACTCAAATTGTCATATCTCGTCATTATTGCTCTTTTCACTTGTGTGGCTTGAATAATATGAAATGAAAACCAATCTCCATGGAGTAACGGATGGCATTGAGCTCTGAAACAAACTATATAAAACCAAAGAGAAACGACAAATATTTTTGGATTTTCGGATTTAGAAACTAAAAACTTAACAAAAACAGAACAGTCTGTGAAGACGAATTTTTTCGAGGACCTTAACATGCTCAGATCAGAAAACTCAAAACTAATGAAAGTTGCGTACATATCTGAGGGTGATGCTCACGAAATTTCAGGTCATTTGGATTTTTCTACAGGAAGTTATGAATTAAACGGTGGACAGCAGAAATCTGTCCCTGCGCGAAACAGCAGACAACAAAGCAAAATATATTTGTGTTTTTGCATATTGAACTGAACGAAATACTAAGCATACTAATACTAGATACGAAAACAAACCAGCAAGAGAAATAATGGAAATATTTTTGAGTTTTAGAAAGCAAAGCAAAACATGAACAAATAAGAGAAAGAAAAAAACTAAAACGAAACATGGATATACAAAGTACCGAATGATAATGATATATAGATGAGTGTGCTTTCGGTATACCTCCCCCCAAGCTTAGGCTTTTGGCCTAAGTGGAAATCAGCTCCATGGCAGGTAAGATGGAGCCCACGGCCCCCAAGATGAGAAGTCCTCGTTGCGTGATGAGGAACCTTCGCCATGATACGAACTCGAGGACGCACCGGTGTAGTGCGCGGTGTAGTCCTCCTCAGGTGCCACCTCGCCGTGCTGCTCGTGGAAGCCGCGCACGCTCAGCTGCTCGTCCAACTCAACCTCCGAGTACGCCCACGTCCTCCTGTCAATACTGAACAAACCGAGCTGTGGCAAAGGGATCTCCCTTTCGCTACCGTTAGCGAAGATGAGCCTAAATACAATGTTATCCAAAGTGGATCTAGTAGTAACAAATTGATGCCCCTTCAATGCAGCAATGTCAAGATAGCAAGGAGCTAGTAATGTATCATTGGTATCAATAGGCATCCCCAAATGTGCAGCAACACGTGAAGCAATAATCCCGCCATAAATGGGTCCCTTAGCAACTAAGCGGCGAGCAATCAAGGTACCAAGGTTAAATGGGAATTCCTCCTTAAGTGCAGCGAGCAAAAATGCAAGATGATAGTTAGAGACATTACTAGTGTTATCCCTACCAAGCACACTAGTGGCAATGTAGTAAGCAAAATACTTAATAGCTGGGAACTGAATGTTCCTTTTCTTGCCACGTTGTGCGGAGCGGGTGTCATCATGCGTCACCTGCTGGTAGATTTGCCCCAAATCCTTCGGGTCCTTCTGAATCTTCTTCGATGACCCCTTGTCCGCTGTACCTATCATATCACAAAAAGCACGCAGCGGCAAGGTAACAGGCATATCATAAATCTTAAATGAAACTTCGCAGCCATATGCTTGGTTATTGAGAGTAAAACTCTCAGCAAAAATCTTGGTGAGCCTAGCATCTCATCCAACATATAATAGGTTAGGCCTACCCTTTCCACGAGAGTTTGGAAATCCCCGAGTAAACCTGCAACATTAAGAAATTCAAAGCATGGGCGAGACGATGAGTTTGGGAAACCATCATCCCGCTCTTCTCCAATACTTGGTGCTAAGATTTCCTCGTTGTAGGATTGCCTAACGTGAGTGGAAGCTCTTGAGGGCCTTGTCCTCCTTGGTGTGTCCCTCTCAAACAAATCTCCAAAGGTATGGTTATGCATTTTCCTTTTCTGAAAATTTTAGCAAACATCATAAAAATTGATTTTTAGCCAACTAAATGAGGAGAAACTACTATAGTGACTTGCTAGTGGCTCAAGCATGCATCAAAACTAGTTACACTAACTTAGAACAAGCATTTAAACTCACTAAACATGACACCTACAGTAGCAAAATATTCAATATATGATCCACTAAACAAAATTCTACTTGGATAATCGGAGGAGGCACATATCGGAGGAGGCACATACCGGAGAGTGAATACCCCAAATTTCAGCAACAAAGAGGGGCTGAGTAAGGAGATCGAAAATCCCAGGCATGAACAGGAAGAACACGAAAAATTTCGATGTGGCTGTGTTTGGTCGGGAGAGAGAAAGAGTGGGGAGGAAGATGACTAGGTGGAGGGGCCAGGTGGCACCCCCTCATGTGCTGGCGCGGCCACTTCCCTGCCGCGCCACTACCTGAGGTGGAGGCTTGGTGGCCCCCCTCTGTCACATGTTTGCACTTCTAGAACCTCCCCAGAAAAAATAAAATTTTTGGTATAAAATTTTTCAAATTCTGAGATTTTTTTTTCATTTTCTGGTATTTTGCATTAATAATATTAATATTGAGAAATTATTTTCTAACACCAAATTCAACTAAACTTTGCAAACTAAATGATATTACAGTAGGTAAAACAAAAATAAGAGAAAACAAATTGTTTAACATCTTTATGTATTTAAAATGCACTTGTTAACAAGGTTGATCAAGTCTTGCCACCAAATGAATTTTATATGACATAAAAGATTTTAAACCATATGAGACACTCATGTTACCTTGTATCGTATTGGTATGGATCCAATCATAAGAGTTTTGCATTCTTCTATATAAGGACAATCAATACTTCCCACTTTAATAGATCTCACATTGGTAATTGTATTAACTCCAGGCATTTTATCAAATTTCTTGGGGAAATAGACAGTATGCTCTTTGTCATGAACATTGAAAGTAACTTTTCCTTTATTGCAATCAATAACAGCCCCTGCAGTATTTAGAAAAGGTCTTCCAAAAATAATAGACATATTATCATCTTCAGGCATTTCAAGAACAACAAAGTCAGTCATAATTAAACAATTAGTAGCTACTTGAACAGGAACATCCTCACAAATGCCCACAGGAATAGCAGTAGATTTATCAGCCATTTGCAAAGAGATATCAGTAGGTATCAATTTATCAAGGTAAAGTCTCTTGTAAAGAGAGAAAGGCATAACACTGACTCCTGCTCCCAAGTCACATAGAGCAGTTCTAACATAATTATTTTTGATAGAGCAAGGAATGGTTGGTATACCTGGATCACCCAACTTCTTTGGAACCTTGCCATTAAAAGAGTAATTAGCAAGCATAGTAGATATTTCCTCATTAGGAATTTTCCTTTTGTTAGAAACAATATCTTTCAAGTATTTAGAATAAGGAGGCAACTTAATAGCATCAGTCAAAGGAATTTGCAAGAACAAAGGTTTCTTCCAATCACAAAATTTATTATAGCCTTCTTCCTCTTTTGTTTTTAGTTTCTTAGCAGGAAAAGGCATTTGTTTTTGGACCCAAGGTTCTCTCTCATTACCATGTTTCTTAGCAATAAAATCTTCTTTAGTGTACTTCTTGTTTTTAACATGCTTTTCAGGTTCCTCTTCTATTTCTTCCCTATCCGAATTGGCATTTTTATCATTATCATTGGCATGTTCATTACCACTTTCAGTTTCAGCATCAGAAACAGATATACTATTAGGATCATTAACAGGTTCAGAGGATTCTACAACAGTTTTATGTTTCTTCTTCTTTTTCTTAGAAGGAGCAATAGGTTCATTAATTTGTTGAGAATCTTATTCAATTCTTTTAGCATGTCCCTCAGGATATAAAGGGTCTTGAGTAGATTTACCACCTCTAGTTGTTACTTCACAAACATGTTTTTCTTTAGCTATAGAGGAATTCATTAACATTTCTTTTTGCACTTTAGAAAGTTGATCAATTTGAGTTTGAACCATATGAAAATGTTTAATAAGTATTTTAATATCAATGGAGGTTCTATCAACAATATCATGGAAGTTACTAATAGCTCGAGAGTTTTCCATTAAATGATTCTCAATTCTCATATTAAAATTACCTTGCTTAGCAATAAAAGTTTCAAATTCATCTAAGCATTGATCAGGAGGTTTAGAGGTAGGGATATCTCTATCATCAAACATTTGGAGAGAGTGTACCTCAATTACGGGTGAAGGAGGAATTGGCTTACATAAGTCTCCTATAGTAGGTAAATTCTTCACTGTCGGCCCAGTGGAATCCAGGGTGTGCAGGGCCCACTCTCCACAGCCCTCGCACGCGACAGCACCGAAGAAACGACTAAGGGCCAAGCAAAACGCTTGGAGAGACCCTCGAGAGGAAAAGTCCTCGAGAGGGCTTGAAGGGGTAGCGAAGGCCTGAAGAGGCTCCACCCGCGACTACCCCTCTACAAGGCTCTCTCCCCTAGGGAGGAGTCAGCACAAATCCCTCCACAAGGCCGCTCAGGCCCTGTAGAGAGGCTTCGCTGAGAAGCAACCGCTGCAGAGCGCACATGGCCTCTGCCGCAGCCGCAGAGTGACGCGCGCGCCTGCGCGCGGTGACGACGACGCCACAGTTGCCATTCTGGTGATTAAAGGAGTCAACAAAGCTGTCCCCCCGCGCCGGACTACGAAGCTTTCCTCTTTGGTGATAAAGCGGATGGCCGGCGCTACGCTCCAACGACGACGTCACCGTGCCCCCCCCCCCCCCCCCCACGGTCTCTGCGGCACCAGCTGGCCATCCTGCGGACGGTGGCTTCCCTGCCCCGCGGGTAGGCTTTACGACGATGGACCGGGTCCATGGAGAACCCAGCTGCGGTGCACCCCGCTCCTCCGTTTCGTCGCCATGTGGGAACCCTTCCGCTGCGCAGAGCGCAAGGATGAGGCCCGGGGCGCCTATAAAAGGAGAGGGAGCACCTCCGTAGCAAAGACGATCAATCGACCATTCAGACCTTGAGCACTCCACCAGTGTGTAGTTTAGCCTAGCGCACTCGAGGAGGAAGAAGACCCTCGAGTTCCCTCCTTGAGCTCCGCTCTGCCACAAGGGAGCCCTCGGCAAGCTCATTGTATTGTAACCTCTGCAGTGCAATACAGACAAGCAGGAGTAGCGGTGTTACCTCCTCCTGAGGGCCGTGAACCTGGGTACGGGCTGGTGTCCTTCTCTGTCGTGGTGTCCCTCTTCAGGCTCGACGAGCACCGTCGCCGTGCCGGTTGAGGGTTGTTTGACCTCCGTGTTCAGCCCCCCTTCGAACATTCTCTTCAGAGTGTGAACACCCCTGATTCGTGGGAGTCACTCTCCGACATTTGGCGCGCCAGGTAGGGGCTGGGGCGCGTCTTCAACCTTCGACCAGCCTCCGCGCCATGACGGACACCCACACGACACGCGCCAACAGGCGCGCAGCTGAGAGGGCTCACACTGAGCCCGGCACCGCCACCACTCGCAGCCGTCGCGGCCGCCCTCGCACGGCGTAGTGCGCCAACACCGGCCCGCGCATGGAGGAGCCCGAGAGTGAGGATCACCACAGCGGCAGCCGCCGCGACGACGAGGATTTCTCCGAGCACCACGAGGACGCTGAGGTCTCGCGTCCGTCTCGGCGCCAAGGCACGTCCTCTCAGGGACGTCCCGAGCCCGGTCCACATACCGCGCTGCTCATGGCTCAGGAGCTTCTCCGCTACCGGCCCAACCCGGAGGCCCACGACCAGTGGCTCGACCGCCTCCACACCTTCGTCGACATCGCTGGCTCACCACTCTGGCCGCGCAGGAACGGCCGCACCAAATGCGCCTCCGCCTCCACTGGGACCACCCCCGGCTGTGGCGCAGAGGGCTGCCTCCCATGCATCCTCGCCGCACGACTGCCAAATCGTCCATCGCACCGCGCCTGACGCGCGGGTGGGGATGGAGCGCCGGAGGGACCTCCAGAACCGCCTCGTCGAGGAAATCGGCCAGGCGGGGCAGCAGAACCGCAGGGCTCTCCAGGGCGGAACCGCCACGTACGGCACCGGCTACATGGCCTTCACCCGCGCTCTGCGTCGCGTGGTTTGGCCACAGAAGTTCAGGCCTGCCCTTCCCAAGGGCTACGACGGGTCGAGCAACCCCATCGAGTTCCTGCAGCTCTACACCACCTCTATCCAAGCTGCAGGAGGAGACGACAAGGTCATGGCCAACTGGTTCTCCCAGACGCTGAGGGACTCTGCGCTGTCATGGCTCCTCAACCTTCCTGAGGACTCCATCGACTCGTGGGAGGAGCTCTGCAGGCAGTTCGTCGCCAACTTCAAGGGCACCTATGAGCGCGCCCTCACCCACAACGACCTGCGCGCTGTGGTGCAGAGGAAAGATGAGACCCTCCGCAAGTACATCCAGCGCTTCAGCCAAGTGCGCAACAAGATCCCGAACATCCCCGACACGCAAGTCATTGCCGCCTTCAGGGAGGGCGTCACAAACCGCAGGATGCTCGAGAAGCTGGGCATTCACGACAAGCTCACCTCTGTGGTGAAGCTGTTTGACCTCGCTGACAATTGCGCCAAGGCTGAAGAGGGACTCCTCTTCGTCAAGATGAGCCAGCGGACAGATGACCAGGCCGAGGGGTCCAAGAGCCACAAGAAGCGGGAGGAAACCAAGCGGAAGACCACTGCTGTCCTAGCGGCCGAGCCAGACGCCAAGTACCCCCGCAGAGCCTCCCCTGAGCCTGGCGACAAGAAGGAGGACAACCGTCCATTCTGCGTCTACCACAACAGGCGCGGCCACGCCACGGAGAACTGCTTCGACCTCAAGAGGCTGAGCAGAGAGCGCGAGCAAGAAGAGGGCAGCGGCAGCCGCGGCAGAGGCCGTGGCTACCGCATAGGCGGACGCAAGGGCAGCTACCAGAAGCCGCCGGACACTCAAGCCAACGCCGCCGAGAAGAACAACAACCTCCCCGACGAGGAAGGTGGAGGCTACGAGGCCCCAAGGGGGGCTATGGCTTGCATCCTCGATGGAGCTTAGGCGCCCAAGTCTAACAACCAGTTCAAGCAGTTCGCCCGCGAGCTCAACGCCGCGCTCCCAAGCGTCGAGACCTCCAGGCCCCTCAAGTTGTCTCAGTACACCATCGCCTTCGACGCCAAGGACCACCCCAAGTCGACCAAGACTGTTGGAACCCTCCCCCTGGTCTGCTCCCCCAAGACGGTCATTGATGGGGGCACCGGCCTGAACGTCATCTCTGTCGAGACCTTCGAGACGCTTCAAGTGCCTTACGAGTGGCTCATGCCCTCCAGGCCATTCACAGGGGTCACCAGTGGTTCGATCGAACCTCTGGGGCAGGTCCGGCTGGCCGTCACCTTCGGCACGCAGAAGAACTACCGCACTGAGCTGATCGACTTCGACGTCGCGCACATTGGCCTGCCGTACAACGCCATCCTCGGCTACCCCGCCCTCGCGAAGTTCATGGCCGTCACGCATCACACCTACAACATGGTCAACATCCCCGACAGCGCTGGCACCATCACCATCCACGGTCATATCCTGGATGTCACGAGCGCTGTCGAGAGCGCCTACAAGGCAGCCGCCATGGCGTTCCAGGCTGACGAGGACACGGAGCCTCTCGAGAGGCCCAAGAAGAAGAAACAGATGTTCTCTCAAGAGCAAGCTTCCACGAAGAAGGTGTCGCTGAGCACTAGTGGCTCGGGGGCTGAGGGCTCCGGGGCTAGCGTCACCATTGGCGCTGCCCTACCTCCCAAATAGGAAAGCGCGCTCGTCGCCTTCCTTCGGGCAAACTCTGACATGTTCGCATGGACTCCGTCAGATATGTCCGGTGTACCAAGGGAGGTGATCGAGCACCACTTAGCTGTGTGTCCAGATGCACGCCTCGTCAAGCAAAAAGCCAGGAAGCAAGCCCCCGAGAAGCAAGCATTCATCGTCAAGGAAGTAGAGAAGTTGAAAGCGGCAAATGTCGTCCGCGAAGTTGCGCACCCCACTTGGCTCTCCAACGGCGTGGTTGTCCCTAAGCCCGCTGGAGGAGGCCGACTCTGCATCGACTAAACAGACGTCAATAAGGCCTGCCCCAAGGACCCATACCCCATGCCGAGGATAGACCAGATCGTGGACTCCACCGCCGGCTGCGACCTCCTCTGTTTCTGGACGCCTTCTCTAGTTATCACCAGATCAAAATGGCTAAAGAGGACGAGGAGAAAACAGCATTCCTCACCCCCTGTGGTGTGTATTGCTACACTTGCATGCCTTTCGGCCTGAAGAACGCCGGCGCCACTTTTCAGAGACTCATGAGGATAGCCTTGGGGGCGCAGATGGGCAGAAACGCAGAAGCCTATGTCGACGACATTGTGGTCAAGTCTCGCGAGGGAGACACTCTCTTGAAGGATCTCGAGGAAACCTTCGCCAGCCTGCGCAAGGTGAACATCAAGCTGAACCCCGCCAAGTGCGTCTTCGGGGTGCCTTCAGGCAAACTCCTCGTATTCCTCGTGTCTCACCGCGGCATAGAAGCAAACCGTGACAAGATCAAGGCCATAGAAGGAATGCAGCCTCCTCGCCGGCTCAAGGACATGCAGCGCCTAGCAGGCTGTATGGCTAGCCTGGGCCGTTTCATCTCCAAATTCGGCGAGAGAGCCCTGCCATTCTTCAAGATCATGAAGAAGTCCGGCACGTTCAAGTGGACCCCTGAAGCAGACAAAGCTTTCGAAGACTTGAAGAGGTATTTGGCCAGCCCACCAGTCATGGTAGCCCCCAGGACAGGCGAACATCTGAAGCTGTATCTATCAGCCACTCCTCAGACCGCAAGCGCCGTCCTGGTGGCTGAAAGGGAAGAGCCAGTCCTCCCCAAGAAAAGCGTTGTCACTCCAAGTGAAGCAGTCTCCGCAGACCCACTGCCAGGCCCACAGCCTTACGACGAGCCTGCTCCGAACACCCTTGCCGAGACTCCTCCACAGGCGGATCTCGACAAGGGCCCTGAAGAGCCTCCACAGAGAGCTGACGCTGCACCCCCACCGACAACCCTTGTCGAGCACCCCGTCTACTTTGTCACTACAGTACTGCGGGATGCTCGGGAATGGTACCCAATGCAGCAGAAGCTTCTCGTCGCTCTCCTCATCGCCTCTAGGAAGCTGAGACATTACTTCCAGGGCCACCCCATCACGGTTGTCACTGCCTTCCCCCTGGAGCAGATCCTGCGCAACCCCAACGCCACAGATCGTGTCGCGGGATGGAACATCGAGCTGCAGCCATTCAATTTGCGCTTCGACATCACAAGAGTCATCAAGGGAAGAGCGCTTGCGGACTTCGTCGCTGAATGGACTGACCCAGCCCCTGAAGAGCCTCGGGAAGAAGAGGCCGAGCCCTCCGGAGACACGATGCCCAGCCACTGGACCATGCACTTCGATGGAGCCTTCGCCTGCCGCAATGGCGGGGCAGGCGTCGTCCTGACTTCGCCCAAGGGTGACAAACTCTACTACGCGGTCCAGCTGTGCTTCACAATTGACAAGATGTCCAACAACATCGCTGAATACGAGGGCCTCCTCGCCGGCTTGCGGGCCGCCATCGCTCTAGGCGTCAAGCACTTACTCGTCAAGGGCGACTCCCAGTTGCTTGTCAACTTCTCCAACAAAAGCTACACGCCTAAGGACGACCACATGGCCGCATACCTTGAAGAGGTCCGCAAGCTCGAGAAGCACTTTAGAGGCATGGAGCTCATCCACATCCTGAGGAAAGAGAACCAGGAGGCCGACGACATCGCCAAGCGAGCCTCGCGAAGGCAAGCCCAGCAGGCAGGCGTCTTTCAAGAAAGGCTCACCAAGGAATCCATCAAGCAGCCGCGAGAGGCTACAGCCGCAGGCACAGACGAAACACTCCCACCACCCCCTGAAGCTGGGACACCCGATTGTGGTCCTCACACAGGGGAGCGTCTGTTGCTGACAGCGGCACATCAAGAAACAGGCTGGATTGATGAGCTCAAAGACTACCTGATGAAGGGGGTCCTCCCCGAGGAAGATGCGGAAGCAGAGCGAATCGCTCGATAGGCAAAATCCTACTACATCCTCGAGGGAGACCTGTACCGCAAGCGCCCAAATGGAATCGCGCTCAAATGCGTCCCTCCTGAAGAAGGCCGAATGCTGATCAGAGACATCCATAGCGGAGAGTGCGGCCACCATTCGTGCGCACGCACCCTCGCAGGCAAGGTCTTCAGGAGCGGCTTCTACTAGCCGCAAGCGCTTCAAGATGCGGTCACTATCATCCAAGCTTGCGATGCCTGCCAATACCACGCCAAGCAAATCCATCAGCCGGCGCTGGGGCTCCAGACCATCCCGCTCTCCTGGCCGTTCGCAGTCTGGGGGCTGGACATTTTGGGCCCCTTCCCGAAGTCGCAAGGGGGCTATCGTTTCCTCTTCGTGGCCATCGACAAGTTCACCAAGTGGCCCGAGGTCGAACCGACGCGCAGTATACCGGTCGGGGCAGCGGTGAAATTCATCAGGAGCCTGGTCTGCCGCTTCGGAGTGCCTAATCGCATCATCACCGACAACGGCTCACAATTCACCAGCGGCATCTTCCGGTCTTACTGCGAAAAACTCGGCATCAAGCTCTGCTTCGCCTCGGTAGGTCATCCACAGAGCAATGGTCAAGCCGAGCGAGCAAATGCGGAAGTCCTCAAGGGCCTCAAGACCAGGAGCTTCAACATCCTCAAGGGCCACGACAAGGGCTGGATCGACGAGCTCCCATCGGTGCTCTGGTCCATACGCACAACTCCCTCAAAGCCCACTGGTGAAACGCCGTTCGCCCTTGTTTATGGAGCCGAAGCAGTCCTCCCCGCAGAAATCAAGCACGGATCCCCACGGGTCCTTGCCTTCAACAAGGACACCCAAGAGGACCTCCACAACGACGACCTGCTGCTTCTCGAGGGACTGCGCCGCCGGGCCGCCCTCAGAGTGGCAAAGTACCAGCAAGACCTGCGACGCTACCACAGCCGCCATGTCCGCTCACGCACTCTGGAGGCGGGCGACCTCGTCCTCAGGCGAATCCTCTCCAGAGAAGGCCTCCACAAGCTCTCGCCTATGTGGGAAGGCCCCTACAGGGTCTCTCACATCGCCAGGCCTGGCGCCGCGCGCCTCGAGACTGAAGACGGCATCCCCGTCAAGAACCCGTGGAACATCGTGCATCTACGCAAGTTCTACCCGTGATCATAGTCACGCCCGTGATCATTGTCACGTCAGGCATTTTTTGTCTCTAGAGGGAAGCTCACGGCTTCACCTCCAAGCTTCACAAATCGTCTCCTGAGGGTCAGCCCTCCGAGCTCTCCTGTAAACGAGCCACCGCAGGCCGTAGAGAGTCTCAGCCACTAATGGGTGGTCCCCATGCCTCGACATGGAAAGAACATTAGCTTGGCAACCCCAAGTACAATGAACCATTTCGTTCCTAAGTGAACTATGCGCTACGGCGCCGCTATGTAATATTTTGGTGGTGAGTTTATTTTCATCGTTTGCCTTTCCATGTGCGCTTATGTTTTTCCCATGCGCACCTCGCGAGAGGGGGCTGAGTATGGTGCCTGTGCCTCAAGAGCACCCCAGCAGCACTGCAAAATCCAAGGGATCCGAGCTCTGGCTAAAGGGCATGCTCCCAAAAACACGCCACCTCCCCAAGGGACCTTGGTACTTACTCTCCTCGCGAGATACACCTGAGGAAACCTATAAGCGCACATGAGTCCTTACTAACATGCACTAGTGTTTGGGTTCGCCTCTCTAACATCCACAGGGAACAAAAGCCTCTCCAAGCTCGTGGAGGCGAAACTCGGCCTCTAGAGGAGAGCACGTCGCCAGGGAAAACCTACGCGGAGCAAAAGCCTCGCGAAGCTAAGTTCAGCGCTCACGCCTCAAGAATCTTTTCCCTCTCACGAGCACGCGTCGTCTCTCAAGCGATTCTTTTCCTCACACTCCATGGGCTGCTTGCACGTCAAAGGGGGGCCCTTGAGCATCGCGCCACGAGGACTCTTACCTCTCTAAGCCTTAAATTCCCCCGGCCTTGCCGAGTCATTGCTCAGGCATACCGCAGCGGCGGAGTCATAGCGCAAGGAGAAGGGTCCTAACGACGCAGAGCGAACAAAGACATGAAGTTGAAGTAAAAGACCCTTCGAGGGACACACATGCGAATTTCATAGCATCTACTTAAAAGTATATTACAGACTGGAGCAAGAATCTCTAAGCCAAGTCCTTTAAATGGCGCTACAAGCGCATTAAAATACAGGAAAGGATCAGTCAGAGGCTTCATCGCCCTCCTCCGCAGACCTCTCCTCTCCAAGCTCGCCCTCGGAGCCTGCCTCCTCGCCGTCGTCTTCTCCCGCCTCAGCCCGCTTGAAGCGGCCGCAGAAGTCGTCGACCTGGTCCCGGATGGAGTTGGAGATCCTCCACCCTTTCTCCCCCTCGAGAGGCTCAGTCACCGTGGAGTAGTCGAAGCCGGGCTGGAGGTGCTGGAGGTTGGTGAAGATGCGGTCGACCGCCACCGCCAGGAGTTGGCGGCATTCCTCCTCGACGACGTCGCGGAGCTCCGCGGCAGGGCCCTCGAGCGCCGTGAAGAGCTGGTCGAAGTAGGCGAGGTACGCGGCGGGGTCAGCGTTGCCCTGAGCGGGGATGTGCGGCGCCTCCACCCCTAGCTTCGCCGCGAGGTCGTTGCCCCGAGCCACCAAGGACTGGAACATCCGCTCCCACTGCTGCGACATCACCCGCGCCGCTTGAGCGCTCTCGGGAGCCTCCACCGCTCGGTCCACGGCAGGGCCCACCTGCTTGTTCATTTCCTCCATGTCCGCCATGAGGGCGGCGAGGTCCTGTGACGTGCGCTCGCGAGCCTCTTCAGCAAGGCGGTGACCGTCTGCAGCACGCCTCGCCCGGGAGTACAGCCGGGCGTTCATCTGCTCCAGCTCGTAGATCCAGGCTGCATCCTCGGCGCGCCTCTTCTTGAAGCGGTTCTCCTGCTTCTTGAATTTCTCGTTATAGTCTCGAGAGACGGCGGCGCGGTACTCCCTCTCCCGGGCCTAGAACTCCTTCTCCGCCTCCTCCTTCCGCTCGGCGAACCTGGCATTAAAGCGCTCCACGTGCTTCTTATGGGTGACCACCTCGCGGTTGAACTTGTCGAGGGCTTCGGCCAGGTTCACCTCCCGGGCCTCAAGGTTGGTGCGCTGCACAGACAGCTCCTGCTCCGCCTGCAGCAGCTGCTCGTCGCTCTGGTGCACGTCATTCTCGCGCTCGCCCAGCCTTTGCCCCCTGGCATCCAAGGCCGCGCGGACCGCCTACAGAGAGCTCCGCACGACCTCGGCGTCGGCGAGGATCTTGGCCTCTAGCTGGACAAGTTCGCGGTGCTTGTCCGCCAGCGAGAGCTCCACCATCTCCCACTCCGCCCTTGCTGTGGCCAAGTCGTCCGCCGCCGCCTGGCGCTCGGCCTGGAGGGGCTCCAGGAGTTCCTCGGCTTCGCGCACGGTGCCCTCCCGGACCTCCTTGGCGAAGCGCATGGCCTCCTCGCGCTCCGCCTGCAGAGCCAGGTCGCTCTGCCGGCGAGCCTCCAGGGCTGCGTGAAAGGCGGCCCAACCCTCCGCAAGCTCGCCCTGCCGCCGGGTGATCTCCGCATCCTCGAAGGCGAGGTGCGTCTCCAGCCCGTCCAGGGACTCCCGCACCAGGCGGAAGGCGACGCCGCGGCGTCCTCTGCTCCAGTCCCAGCCGCTCAGGACCAGGTCTCGAGAAGCCCCACGCGGCGCGGAAGTCCCGGCACCAGCGTCAAGCTTGGAGGAGGGGGCCTCCGTGCGGGGCCCTGCAGAGTCGCGGGCCTGGGGGCTTGGCGGCGATGTCTCCCCTTCAGCACCAGTGCTCCGCGCGCCGGTGTCGCCGCCCTCGGGCGGCACCTCATCATGGGCCTCGGGGGCTGGAGAGGCCTGCCCCGTAGCACCTGTCTCCGCCTCCGCTGCAGGGCTTGGTGGGGGCGGCGGGGGAGCTTCCCTCTCCGTCTCATCGGCCCTTGGCGGGCTCTGGATCGTCGTCGCGTCCGCCTCAGCCTCCTGCTGCGCCAGAGGGGTGGTAGCGTGAGGCGGAGTAGGCACCCTTTCCGCCTGCTCCTCATAGCGCCTCCCCTCGAGAGGCGACGCAGCCGCCTCAGCCTGAGGTGCGTCCTTGGCAGGGCCTGCGGCATCCGCCACCACAGGCCTCGAGGCCTCGTCAGCCGCGGCCTCTGGCGCGGCTTTCTTCACCTCCGCGGCCTTGCGAAGCCTTCGGCACTTCGCAGGCACCAGGTCGCTGGCAAGCAGCAAGGAAATACGTCAGAAGGGAACGAGCAAGCAGAGATCGAGGAAGGGAAAACCGAGATCAAGATACTCACCCAGATTTCTTGGCGCGGGTGTCAACCCACGCCATGCCAGGCGAACGCCATGAAGGCGCGGTCCTGGCTCCGGACCCCTCGGGAGGCGCCTCTGCCTTCCTCTTGAGGGGAGCGGCCGTTGGCTCCCCAGCCGGCCTGTCGTGGGCCGCCTTGGACCGGGGCTCCCTTCGTCGTCGCTGTTTTCCCCCTCCGTGGCGGGGCGCGAAGGGGCCTCTCTCTGGGGCGCGTCGTTGCCGGACGAGACTTCGAAGATCTCCTCGGCAGGGGGCGCAGCCCTTGACGAGCTCGCTCCGCCGGCCGAGGGGTTCGCCCTGGCCGCCTCGTCGCCAAGCTCGGCGTCTGATACGGAGGGCGACTCCGCTGCTCCCGGCGCCTTCGCCACAGGCATGGCCACCTCGTCCTCCTCCTCTCCCGCCAAGCCAAGCGGGGTGAACGTCGGCATCCTCTCCAGAATCGCCAGGCGCGTATTCATGGAGAGTTGCTGGAGAGGCCACAGCACCTCAGAAACCGCCACAGGCATGTCCGGGTTGATGAAGAGGACGCCCATGATGGTGGAGACGGCCGCGGGGCGGTGGTCGCAGCAATGGAGACGCATCGGGTCCGAGAGGCCCGAGTACATCCACATCGGCTTCTTGTGCGCCTGTAGAGGAGCGCTGCGGCGCTTCACGAAGTCCTCCGCGATCATCTGGCCGGTGAGGCCGTTCTCCCGGAGAAGCTTCATGCGGCCCACCAGCTCCGTGATCTGCGGGTTCCTGAAGGCCTGCTTGCCCCAGTGGGAGTTCTTCACGGGCGGCGCCTCCGGGACGTCGAGGAAGGAGCTCTACTACTTGACGCCGATAAGGAGCCACTTCTGCCGAAAGTCGTCCACCTTCTTCACCACCGCCGTGACCGGCTTCTCGCCGTTCCACGTCACGGGGATGTAGACGTGTAACAGCCCAAATTTGAGAACCTGAAAACCACTGTAATTTTTCCACTTTTGTGTAATTGCATCATGGCATTCATATCAACTTGCTAATATTATGTCAATTGCAATCAAACACTTTGAATTTGGCATATTTGTCAAGGAAGTTCCAGGAGTTCAACAGGAGATATTTGCACTTGCTAAGAACAAACTATTTTGAACATGGCATAATTGTCAAGGAAGTTCCAAGAGCTTCAAAATATTATATTTGCACTGTCTCCAAATTATTAAAGTGGCAACTTAGTGAAATTTCAACAAAATGCCCTTTTTAACACCTATGAACAAAAGTGCACCAAACCATTTAATTTTGAGGAGCCAATTTTTGTGGTGCCTCTACATGATATGGGGAAGCTCCCTGAATTTTCTCAGATTTTTCTAAAGTGTTTAACTGCCCCAATTAAATCAAAACAGTGCACTGGTTTTAGAAATAAATAGAAAAGGACCAATCTGTGATGGAAAATAAATCGGGCGGGGGGCTTTCTGCAAAAAGTTCTTCTTCTTCCTGTAGCGACCGAGGGCGACGAACAGGGCGCGCTCGAGCCGCGCCAGCTCGCCGTGACCGCCTCCCCCTGCCCACTGCTGCCCCTGCGAGGAGGATAAGGACCCCGAGGCCGCTCTCTCTCTCTCTCCCCGATATTTTTCCCCTGCCCTCTCCCGTTTTCCCGAGCCGCCATGGCCGTGACCTAGCCGAGGTCGCCGCCGCGAATCGCCGTCGCTAGAGACCTCGCAGAGCAGATCGGAGAGCACCACGAGCTCCGCGACGTCTCCTTCTTCCTCTGCGCCGAAGGAATCGAAGAGGGACGCCGCCCATCGACCGCAGCTTCCTCGTCTCCTTCCGCTCCGGCCGCCGGACTCCGGGCACGCGCGCGACCTCCTACGACCTCCTCCGTCACCGCCGCGAGTCCCCACGCGTCGAGGGTGAGCGGGCGCACCTCCTAGACACCTCCTCCCTCTCCATCTCGCTCTGGCTCGCCGCGTAGACGTCGCCTCCGTCGGAGCCGTAGCACTCCGCCGCCGCCGCTCGTCGCCGGAGCACCTCCCGGCGACCATTTGGTCCGTAGCCCCGCCACGAGGCTCCCCACGTTCTGGCGCGTCGAACGCGCCCCTTCGCGAGCCCCCTAGCGCCGTGAAACGCCGTGCCCGTGCACGACGCCGCCGGCGGACGCCACGGCCGCGCGCTCCGGCGTGCGTTGACCGCCCCCGCGCTCGCGTGGCTGCCAGCGTGGCGCTGGCCCACCCGTCAGTGGCACGGGCTAGCCTCGCGCTCGGTGAAAAACGCCCAGGGGTATTTATCTGCGATTTAATAAAAAGACAGAAATGATTAAACTTCAAAAATTCATAACTTTCAAAATACTTATCCAAATTTAGCAAATAATATACCAAAATGCTCAGAAAAATAAATGCTATCTAATGGTTTGATTCACACTTCCATTACTGCTACTGTAATTTTCTGTTTTGCTAAAATGAAGAGAGGGGTAGAAATAAAAAGGTGTAGTTTAACTTCATAATAAATTCCTCAAATTGCTAGAATGATACCCTCTAAGTAAAAACGGTTATGAGCACTGGTTCTACACATTCAGAATAATTTCAAGCATGTACCTAAATTAAAAGTGTGGGGGAACATAAAAACAAATCGGAAAATATATCTCCTATGTCGTTGAATAATTATTCTTAGCATCCCATTTAAATGTCATATAGTTGTGATAATAATTCAGTGCATTAAAATGTCATACCATCATGTGTTTGCGCATTGCATATGAATTGCTTATATTGATTGTGTTCTTTCCGGTGTTTTTAAAACATCGATAGATCAAGGAACCGGGGTCTCGCCACATTACCCCGACGATCAGTATTACCCGCCTGCTGAGCAAGGCAAGCGTGATCCCCACCCTCTTGCATATCTTATCCTATTTTATGCAAATTATTTTCTCCACTATAATATTGCATGCGGTTCCAAATGTCAATTTGATTGGATTAGAGTATCCTATCGTTGCATTCAGTTACCGAAGCCATTACCTGTTTCCCTCCTATTATCCATAGGTTTGTATTGTTGGCCTGAAATAATTAACTATGCTATGTCGTTGCTTAGCCATGCTTAGTTAACTGCTTAGTGGTCCGATGGATATTCATGTTGGGATCAGATGTGGAATTTCCGCGGATGATGGTGGAGAATTGTGGTAATAATTAATAAAAATGCTAACAGGTGGGGATGAGAGGCCACATGGATGTGGTGGGTTGTCTCGTTCTCGCCGCCTAAGTGCGCGTTCTCGCCTTCGAGCCAAGTTGAGCGTGCTACCATGCGTGGGCATATGGAACCTCGTCGACCGACGAACTTGTGGCGGACTAGCCGAGGGTCCTCTAGTTTGGTTTTCCATTTGCGCGTGTGTCGAGATGGTGGCCAAGACTGAGATGAGGATGATGGTGGTAGGAAAATGAGTGGCCGCGGGGCAGGGTGTTGGAGGCACTGAACTTGTCCTACGGTCACTGATGATCCTTGGTTAGTCCTAGGCGAGGTAAAGGTCGTAGCCGCTCCCGCCCAGCCGGCTTTCCCCGGAAGAGAGCTAGTTGTACAGGCAATGGGCCGGACGGTACGCATGGATAAGGAGCTGGGAGATCCCTCGGGAACCTGGCGACTTTCACATTGTACACCCCCTGCAGGGATAAATCTTTTCGAAAAGCCGTGTCCACGGTTAAGGACGACTTGGTGACGAATTCAGTGATCATAGAATAACTTTAACGGAATGATTAAAAACTGGGTACTAAAGGTACCACTCACGATTGTAAGGTTGACTTCCTCGAGGGTGATTCGGGGAGGTGCCTTTGATGAACAGGTACAGTGGTGGATGATGAGTAAGTGAATCAAAAGAAAAGAGTTACTTCTTACCTCTCTTTTAAAATATTCTGATAGTCGATGCCTTGGAGTCATTTTATGAATAAAATCAGCTTTACGCAAAACAGCCATGAAGCCTTTAAAGCCAGTCATGGAGCATTTATAGCTCAAATTCTTGCTGAGTTCGTCGAACTCACCCTTGTTTATTTTTGTTTCAGAGGAGGACTTCACCGATCTCGACGGTGGGTTCTTTATTGACATCGACGAGTAGTCTGGGGTTCCCGGGTGGCAGCCTGGGGCAACTCGGAACCAGCTGGCACGGAACTGTTTATCTGTAGGCCTCTTAGGCCATATTTGGATCTTGTTGTTTAGAACAACTTAATTGGCTCCCGCTTGATTGTAATGTTGGGTCTGTGACCTCTGCGTGTAATATTTGCTATCTTCCTCTACTAAGAGTTGAACTATATATTATCTTGAGTCGTAGGGTCTGTTATTGTGCCAGGTGTTCCGGTGTCTTAGTCTCTTTATTATACTTTGAGGGCTATGCTTTGGATATGGCATGATCGAAGGGTTGTGTGGCCGATGATCCATGCCGAGCACGCCTGCCGATGTTTACTCGGCCTGGGAGTGGTAACCCCAGTAACCTTCGATTATGTAGCATGACCACCGACACATAGCATCACTGTATAATTTATGGATTGGGGCATTACAAACTTGGTATCAGAGCAGTACCGCCTGTAGGAAACCCTTCTACTGGTCGACGTTGAGTCTAGTGTTTGTGAAAATATTTTTAACCTAAAAATGAGTTGTGAAAACCATCTTAGGATTCTTTTTACTCCTTATCTGGTTACCCTCTAATCTCGGAGCAATCTTACCTCGATTTGACTTAAAGGCTTTACTCCTCGTCTATTACTTCAAAATGATTAGAAACGGGGTTGGGGTTCTACCTTTAGCGTTATGTGCCCGGTTGCTTCCGCTGCGTTACTATCAGATATCAGCTCAGATGTTTCTACCAAGTCTAATCCTTGCTCCTCTGTTGGTTTTTAACCCAAGGTCTTGAACCGAAGGTCCCGGATTGTGCTGTGATTCGGGCATGATCCTCTCTTGAACTCAAGATCCACCGGTATGTCGTGATATCCTATATGTGGATCGTGATATTCTGGAGGTCTTCCCAGAAGTATCGCCAGGTCGTCACCTGACCGTTATGTTGAGCTTATGAGTAAGCTGGTTCTCTAAACAACTCCTTTCTCCAGGAAAATCGTGCTGGATGTCCAGAATTATTCGGTTGAGCTTAAACAAATCGGAGAGTTTAAAGACAAGAGCTCTATCCTGACATAGTTCCGCTTCAAGGGGATGTCTAGTCTGCCCGTGTTGAAGCTAGGTGGTATCTCCCTTGTGGGTATGCTATCCTACAAATCTTTGATTTGAAATGGGGCTATCGTCAAATCAAACTCAGACCGACCGACCTGAATGTGTTAGTCTGACCAATACTTATGCCTCGTTCTGGTGAAATATGAGTCTACCGACTTGGAGTACCTGGATAAGTTGTGGTTGAGCCCATCAACTACCTATTTATTCTCTCCATGTTTGAGGAGATTTATATTGGATATTGGGCGTGAGCATTGGACACTTGTTAGAACTAACCTTGTGTCGTCACAAGGCAATGTTCTGGAAGTTAGAAGTAACTTCTCTGGTTCACGTGCAATTGCTGAAAGATGTCGCCGTGGATCTGAGTGAATTGTCTGGTTTCCTCGGAATCATTTCAACTCGATCATGCACGTGTAGAATATTCTC
Source organism: Poa annua (assembly GCA_026929855.1). Taxonomy (NCBI): domain Eukaryota; kingdom Viridiplantae; phylum Streptophyta; class Magnoliopsida; order Poales; family Poaceae; genus Poa; species Poa annua. The sequence continues at coordinate 65,235,166 of CM049434.1, forward strand.
GGAATGGCATGTTGTTACCTCCATCCCTAGAGAATTCCATCTATGCATCCAAGCCACTGATTGAACTGTTCCAGAAAGAGAGGAAGTCTGAGAACTCCTCTTGTCTTCGTTGGTGTTCCCCATTAAGAACTCAATCGTGTCTCGCCGCAAGATATTCAATTAGGGCAGCTGTCTCCTGACAAGTTGCTAATCCGCGGGTTCCGCAATCTCGTTCCTCCTTGAGAGTTTGACATTCTAGTCCAGCTCTTGGGGTTCTAGCAAATGTAATCCGCTGGTAGCCTTTGCAAAGACTTCCCATTCTTACCTGTTGAGTCTGGAGTATCCTTACACCTAACCATGTCGGAATGATGTCTAGAAGATCAAGAAGCGTTCCCAACACTAGCGTTCGTGGAATTCCGAAGGTTCTCTTGGTCCATCTTCCCGATCCTTCTCCTGTGCTCTGTAATGCTCCTCCATGAGGAAGGCTCTACTCAAGCTGTGTGGTAGAAGTTGCCTCTTCATCTGTCGGAACCTTGTTTTAACATTCTTAAGGCCTTGTGCAAAGTTCATTTCTGAATCTTTGAGAAACAGTTGTCTACCCACTGGAAACTCATCAATCTCCCGTCACCCGCATGTGTCTCCTAACTATCAAATCAAGGGATGCCTGAAGACTCATCCTAAGTTCTAATAGGAGGTACTCGGTCGTTGTATCCTCGCAAGATCCATCCTTCCGGTGAGGTTTTCTTTCTTTCCTATGGTGTACGTGGATGATGAACTCGAAGTGAGGCCGAGGAAGATCTTCAGGATGCGCTTAAGCAATCTGCACCGAGAAGACCGTTGAAGTACCGTGGTAACCCTTTTTCCCTCTTTCCTACTCTAAGAATCTCGGGACGAGATTCCTGTAAGGGGGGTAGAATTGTAACAGCCCAAATTTGAGAACCTGAAAACCACTGTAATTTTTCCACTTTTGTGTAATTGCATCATGGCATTCATATCAACTTGCTAATATTATGTCAATTGCAATCAAACACTTTGAATTTGGCATATTTGTCAAGGAAGTTCCAGGAGTTCAACAGGAGATATTTGCACTTGCTAAGAACAAACTATTTTGAACATGGCATAATTGTCAAGGAAGTTCCAAGAGCTTCAAAATATTATATTTGCACTGTCTCCAAATTATTAAAGTGGCAACTTAGTGAAATTTCAACAAAATGCCCTTTTTAACACCTATGAACAAAAGTGCACCAAACCATTTAATTTTGAGGAGCCAATTTTTGTGGTGCCTCTACATGATATGGGGAAGCTCCCTGAATTTTCTCAGATTTTTCTAAAGTGTTTAACTGCCCCAATTAAATCAAAACAGTGCACTGGTTTTAGAAATAAATAGAAAAGGACCAATCTGTGATGGAAAATAAATCGGGCGGGGGGCTTTCTGCAAAAAGTTCTTCTTCTTCCTGTAGCGACCGAGGGCGACGAACAGGGCGCGCTCGAGCCGCGCCAGCTCGCCGTGACCGCCTCCCCCTGCCCACTGCTGCCCCTGCGAGGAGGATAAGGACCCCGAGGCCGCTCTCTCTCTCTCTCCCCGATATTTTTCCCCTGCCCTCTCCCGTTTTCCCGAGCCGCCATGGCCGTGACCTAGCCGAGGTCGCCGCCGCGAATCGCCGTCGCTAGAGACCTCGCAGAGCAGATCGGAGAGCACCACGAGCTCCGCGACGTCTCCTTCTTCCTCTGCGCCGAAGGAATCGAAGAGGGACGCCGCCCATCGACCGCAGCTTCCTCGTCTCCTTCCGCTCCGGCCGCCGGACTCCGGGCACGCGCGCGACCTCCTCCGACCTCCTCCGTCACCGCCGCGAGTCCCCACGCGTCGAGGGTGAGCGGGCGCACCTCCTAGACACCTCCTCCCTCTCCATCTCGCTCTGGCTCGCCGCGTAGACGTCGCCTCCGTCGGAGCCGTAGCACTCCGCCGCCGCCGCTCGTCGCCGGAGCACCTCCCGGCGACCATTTGGTCCGTAGCCCCGCCACGAGGCTCCCCACGTTCTGGCGCGTCGAACGCGCCCCTTCGCGAGCCCCCTAGCGCCGTGAAACGCCGTGCCCGTGCACGACGCCGCCGGCGGACGCCACGGCCGCGCGCTCCGGCGTGCGTTGACCGCCCCCGCGCTCGCGTGGCTGCCAGCGTGGCGCTGGCCCACCCGTCAGTGGCACGGGCTAGCCTCGCGCTCGGTGAAAAACGCCCAGGGGTATTTATCTGCGATTAATAAAAAGACAGAAATGATTAAACTTCAAAAATTCATAACTTTCAAAATACTTATCCAAATTTAGCAAATAATATACCAAAATGCTCAGAAAAATAAATGCTATCTAATGGTTTGATTCACACTTCCATTACTGCTACTGTAATTTTCTGTTTTGCTAAAATGAAGAGAGGGGTAGAAATAAAAAGGTGTAGTTTAACTTCATAATAAATTCCTCAAATTGCTAGAATGATACCCTCTAAGTAAAAATGGTTATGAGCACTGGTTCTACACATTCAGAATAATTTCAAGCATGTACCTAAATTAAAAGTGTGGGGGAACATAAAAACAAATCGGAAAATATATCTCCTATGTCGTTGAATAATTATTCTTAGCATCCCATTTAAATGTCATATAGTTGTGATAATAATTCAGTGCATTAAAATGTCATACCATCATGTGTTTGCGCATTGCATATGAATTGCTTATATTGATTGTGTTCTTTCCGGTGTTTTTAAAACATCGATAGATCAAGGAACCGGGGTCTCGCCACATTACCCCGACGATCAGTATTACCCGCCTGCTGAGCAAGGCAAGCGTGATCCCCACCCTCTTGCATATCTTATCCTATTTTATGCAAATTATTTTCTCCACTATAATATTGCATGCGGTTCCAAATGTCAATTTGATTGGATTAGAGTATCCTATCGTTGCATTCAGTTACCGAAGCCATTACCTGTTTCCCTCCTATTATCCATAGGTTTGTATTGTTGGCCTGAAATAATTAACTATGCTATGTCGTTGCTTAGCCATGCTTAGTTAACTGCTTAGTGGTCCGATGGATATTCATGTTGGGATCAGATGTGGAATTTCCGCGGATGATGGTGGAGAATTGTGGTAATAATTAATAAAAATGCTAACAGGTGGGGATGAGAGGCCACATGGATGTGGTGGGTTGTCTCGTTCTCGCCGCCTAAGTGCGCGTTCTCGCCTTCGAGCCAAGTTGAGCGTGCTACCATGCGTGGGCATATGGAACCTCGTCGACCGACGAACTTGTGGCGGACTAGCCGAGGGTCCTCTAGTTTGGTTTTCCATTTGCGCGTGTGTCGAGATGGTGGCCAAGACTGAGATGAGGATGATGGTGGTAGGAAAATGAGTGGCCGCGGGGCAGGGTGTTGGAGGCACTGAACTTGTCCTACGGTCACTGATGATCCTTGGTTAGTCCTAGGCGAGGTAAAGGTCGTAGCCGCTCCCGCCCAGCCGGCTTTCCCCGGAAGAGAGCTAGTTGTACAGGCAATGGGCCGGACGGTACGCATGGATAAGGAGCTGGGAGATCCCTCGGGAACCTGGCGACTTTCACATTGTACACCCCCTGCAGGGATAAATCTTTTCGAAAAGCCGTGTCCACGGTTAAGGACGACTTGGTGACGAATTCAGTGATCATAGAATAACTTTAACGGAATGATTAAAAACTGGGTACTAAAGGTACCACTCACGATTGTAAGGTTGACTTCCTCGAGGGTGATTCGGGGAGGTGCCTTTGATGAACAGGTACAGTGGTGGATGATGAGTAAGTGAATCAAAAGAAAAGAGTTACTTCTTACCTCTCTTTTAAAATATTCTGATAGTCGATGCCTTGGAGTCATTTTATGAATAAAATCAGCTTTACGCAAAACAGCCATGAAGCCTTTAAAGCCAGTCATGGAGCATTGATAGCTCAAATTCTTGCTGAGTTCGTCGAACTCACCCTTGTTTATTTTTGTTTCAGAGGAGGACTTCACCGATCTCGACGGTGGGTTCTTTATTGACATCGACGAGTAGTCTGGGGTTCCCGGGTGGCAGCCTGGGGCAACTCGGAACCAGCTGGCACGGAACTGTTTATCTGTAGGCCTCTTAGGCCATATTTGGATCTTGTTGTTTAGAACAACTTAATTGGCTCCCGCTTGATTGTAATGTTGGGTCTGTGACCTCTGCGTGTAATATTTGCTATCTTCCTCTACTAAGAGTTGAACTATATATTATCTTGAGTCGTAGGGTCTGTTATTGTGCCAGGTGTTCCGGTGTCTTAGTCTCTTTATTATACTTTGAGGGCTATGCTTTGGATATGGCATGATCGAAGGGTTGTGTGGCCGATGATCCATGCCGAGCACGCCTGCCGATGTTTACTCGGCCTGGGAGTGGTAACCCCAGTAACCTTCGATTATGTAGCATGACCACCGACACATAGCATCACTGTATAATTTATGGATTGGGGCATTACAAGACGTCCCCCATGCCGTCAGCGATGCGGAAGGAGACGCACCCCGTCCGCTCGAGTTTTGTGGAGCTCCGGAGCGCGTAGAAGCTTCGGAAGAGAGCCACCGAAGGCTGCACCCCCAGATAAGCCTCGCAGAGATAGACGAAGTTGGAGAGGATCAGAATGGAGTTGGGGTGCAGATGGAGGAGGTGGATCTGGTAGAACTCCAGGATCGCCTCCAGGAAGGGCGAATATGGTGGCACCAGCCCGGCGTAGGTGGTGTGTAGGAAGATGGGGAAAAACCCCACCGGAAGCCGGCCGAGCCTCGCGGCCTGGAGAGCGCTGGCGCCGTGCTCGTTGGTCGTCCCGGCGACTAGGTGCTAGATCTTGTCCAGCGCCACTCCATTGTAGCGCTCCCCGACCAGGGCGGAGCGGAGCGCCCCTTCCCCCTGCGCGCTCGCAGAGGACTTCGCCATCGGCGCCTTGCCCTTCGTGGAAGCCATCGCCGGAGAAGGAAGAAGCGCGGAAGAATGCGGAAGGAGTCGAGGATCGCCGGAGTAAGGAAACTCAGAGATGGGAGATTGGAAGGCCAGTGCGCAAAGTGAGAGCAGTACCGGCTGCCCGAGCCGGCGCGCAGGCTTTATGTCTCGTCCGGGCAGTTACCGGGGCGTGGTGGGGCCCCCCCACGACGCACGCCCCGCCGGAGAGATCGTGCCGTCGCAGACGCGCAACCGTTCGACGCGTGTCTCGGGCTGGCCGGACACTTTGGGCCCATGACGCTTCGCCTGAGCCCGGTGGGCTTCGTCGTGCCCATCATGGGCCCCGGGGGCTACAGTCGGCCTAGTGGAATCCTGGGTGTGCAGGGCCCACTCTCCACAGCCCTCGCACGCGACAGCACCGAAGAAACGACTAAGGGCCAAGCAAAACGCTTGGAGAGACCCTTGAGAGGAAAAGTCCTCGAGAGGGCTTGAAGGGGCAGCGAAGGCCTGAAGAGGCTCCCTCCGCGACTGCACCTCTACAAGGCTCTCTCCCCTAGAGAGGAGTCAGCACAAATCCCTCCACAAGGCCGCTCAAGCCCTATAGAGAGGCTTCGCTGAGAAGCAACTGCTGCAGAGCGCACATGGCCTCTGCCGCAGCCGCAGAGTGACGCGCGCGCCTGCGCGCGGTGACGACGACGCCACAGTTGCCATTCTGGTGATTAAAGGAGTCAACAAAGCTGTCCCCCCGCGCCGGACTACGAAGCTTTCCTCTTTGGTGATAAAGCGGATGGCCGGCGCTATGCTCCAACGACGACGTCACCGTGCCCCCCCCCCCACGGTCTCTGCGGCACCAGCTAGCCGTCCTGCGGACGGTGGCTTCCCTGCCCCGCGGGCAGGCTTTACGACGATGGACCAGGTCCATGGAGAACCCCGCTGCGGTGCACCCCGCTCCTCCGTTTCGTCGCCATGTGGGAACCCTTCCGCTGCGCAGAGCGCAAGGATGAGGCCCGGGGCGCCTATAAAAGGAGAGGGAGCACCTCCGTAGCAAAGACGATCAATCGACCATTCAGACCTTGAGCACTCCACCAGTGTGTAGTTTAGCCTAGCGCACTCGAGGAGGAAGAAGACCCTCGAGTTCCCTCCTTGAGGTCCGCTCTGCCACAAGGGAGCCCTCGGCAAGCTCATTGTACTGTAACCTCTGCAGTGCAATACAGACAAGCAGGAGTAGCGGTGTTACCTCCTCCTGCGGGCCGTGAACCTGGGTACGGGCTGGTGTCCTTCTCTGTCGTGGTGTCCCTCTTCAGGCTCGACAAGCACCGTCGCCGTGCCGGTTGAGGGTTGTTTGACCTCCTCGTTCAGCCCCCCTTCGAACATTCTCTTCAGAGTGTGAACACCCCTGTTTCGTGGGAGTCACTCTCCGACATTCACATCTTCAGATTTAATACCCCTCTCTTTAAGAGATTTCTTGGCTTCCTTCATCACTTCATCAGTTAATTCAATAATACCCCTCTTCTTCGGTGTTGGTGTAGGTGCTGGTGTAGGTTGAGGTATGTCCCAATCATCATTATTCTTGCATATTTTAGCTAATAATTCCTCAGCTTCTTCGGGAGTCCTTTTCCTGAAAACACAACTAGCAAAACTATCCAGGTATGTCCTAGATTCAGCGGTTAGTCCACTATTAAATATATCAAGTAGATCATTTTTTTTCCAAATCATGATTCGGCTGGCCTCTTAATATGGACCAAAAGCGTGTCCAAGCCTTATGCAATTTCTCACCTTCATCTTGATTAAAATTATAGATTTTTAACAAAGCATCATGTTGAGCACTAGCAGGAAAATATTGGAACCAGGAGACAAATTATTATACCAAGTTTTGGCTTCTCCTTTTAATGAGAAAGGAAATAATTTAGTAACAAAGTAAGTGCGCATTTTTATGTCTTCGGCAAACATACCACTCAAATTAGAGAGTTCATTCATGTGTTCTACAGCACTTTCATTTTCAGTTCCACAAAAAGGTTCTCCTTCAACAATAGCTATGTGAGCCAAGTCAATAGAGAAATCATAATCTTTATCTTTAATGTTTATGGGAGATGTAGCAAATTTAGCATCAGGAGATAATTTATATTTAACAACACGTTTTTCAAAAAGGCTTTTCATAGCACTTGCATCTTTAGTAGCATTAATCTCATTAACAAAATCATAATCAAGTTCAACATAAGTTTCATCAGGATCATCAGGAAAATACTCTCTAGACTCAGGTGAACTAGCAGAAGTATTAGAATTTTCGGCATTTTCAGTTTGTTTAGATTTATCAATTATAGCATCTAGAAAAGGTCCTAAGGAACCATTTTCATCAAGCACAGTAGAAGCATCATCACAATTTTCAGAAGCATTTTCAGATTCAGCAGAAGTAATAGTATGAGTAGCATGCAGCGGTGAAATAAGCTTACTCATCACAGTTGGAGAATCAAGAGCAGCAGCAGAGCTCAGAGTTGCACCTTTTCTTGTAGTGGATGGCAGTATGGGAAACTTCTTATCACCAGGCTTTCCCATGATGAATGAATTCCAGAAAGCAATATCAATCTCAGGTGAACTTATAAATAAAGCTAGGCTCCCCGGCAACGGCGCCAGAAAATAGTCTTGATGAGCCACAGGTATAGGGGATCGCAACAGTCTTCGAGGGAAGTAAAACCCAAATTTATTGATTCGACACAAGGGGAGCCAAAGAATAAATATAAGCCTTAACAGATGAATTGTCAGTTCAGCTGCACCTGTGAATAGACTTGCTCGGGACAGATTATCAGTAGCAACAGTTTTATAGTAGTGACAGTAGTGAAATAACAGCAGCAGTGATTATAGTAGACAACAGGATTAAAATACTGTTGGCACAGGGACGGATGTACGGGCGTTGCATGGATAAGATAATTCATGTAATATCAGGACATAGGTATTTGCAGATAAATAAGATAAAGCATCCAAGTATTTGTTAACCATAGGCATGTGTTCCAATTTAGTTGTGCGTGCTCGCAATGAGAAACTTGCACATCATCTTTTGTCCTACCAGCCCGTTTGCAGCGGGGCCTCAAGGGAATCTACTGGTAATTAAGGTACTCCTTTTAATAGAGTACTGGAGAAAAGCATTAACACTCCGTGAACACACGTAATCCTCACATCACAGCCTTTCCCCGAGGATGTCCCAATTATTGTCACTTTGGGACCTAGAGTTCCGGACAATGACATGTGTATACAACTCATAGATATGATCCAAAACATTAATTATCATCATGATTCAATAACATGTTCAGATCTGAAATCATGGCACTCGGGCCCTAGTGTCAAGCATTAAGCATAACAAGTTGCAACAATGACGTAAAACACCGATAACGGATACTAGGCACCATGCCCTAACGATATTACAGACATTACATGGAGGATTTCATCCAATCCCTACCACCCCCTCAAGCCTACAGCGGGGAATTACTCACACATGGATGGGGGGAACGATGATGGTTGATGGAGAGGCGTTGGTGATGACGATGGCGATGATCCCCTTCGATTCCCCGTCCCGGCAGGGTGCCGGAACAGAAACTTCTGGTCCCCGAATTGAGTTTCGAGGTGGCGGCGGCGCTCGGGTCTGTTCTCTGGAAAAGCGTCTGACCCCCCTTTGTTTTTAGGTCAGGGGGAGTCTATATGCGTGAGGGGAGACCGAGGCGGTGAGGGACTCGCCAACCTCATGGGCAGGCGCGGCCAGGCCTCTGCCGCGCCACCACATGAGGTGGTGGCCCCCTGGCCCCCCTCTGTCAGCCCTTCTGGCTCCTGGAGTCTTCGGGCAATTTAAGGCTTTTTGCATTATTTCTGGAGTTTTTCCATAAAGTTGATTTCCTGCACAAAAACGAGACACCAGGGCAATTATGCTGAAAACAGCGTTAGTCCGTGTTAGATGCATTCAAAACACACAAATTAGAGGCAAAACAATAGCAAAAGTGTTCGGGAAAGTAGATACGTTTTGGACGTATCAGTAGCGAACATGTGCATCATCGACATGCAACTCCGTGGAAGCCACGCTGCTTCTCCGGTTAGATGGGCAGTCGGGAGCAGGATCTATGTGCATCTGATCGCGCTCTGGACGGCTTGATAATTGCTCATGCAACTTCGTATACATCGTAAAGAGCTGCTCGTTCCTTTCTTCCACCTTCTTCAGCCGGTCTGCCTCCTGCTGCTCCTTCCTCTTCGTTGCTCTCGCTCGGCTTCTATAAGTTTTATAGTCCTCATGAAACCCCATCTTCCAAGGAACACCACCATAGCCTCGTGTTCGTCCTCCGTGCTCAGGATTTTTTAGTGCCTTTGTCAGCTCGTCGTACTCTCTATTCGGAACGAAGGTTCCCACCTCCACCTGGGCTACTGCTTTGTTAAGTTCAGCGAGGGGAGTCAACACTGGTTTTTTCGTCGGATCACGAAGAACCAACTCCCCTGTTTCCTTATCCAACGTCATACCATGCGCCAATAGGAAATTTCCTGCAATCTCGGGCAGTTTCTCCGTAGCTGCAGTTAGCCCTTTTGACTTAATTTCAGCCTTTAGTTTATCCCACTTAGGAAAGGCATTCTTGTAGCCACCTGCTCCCAAAATATGATGATATACCTTTTGCTTGGCATTATCCGCATTCTTTTTCGACCTAGTAGTAGCTTCTTCCGATTCCTTGTACGCCTTGAAATCATCCCACTGTTCCCTTAACCTCTCTTCTCTTCCCTTGAACTCCGGAGTAATTTTCCCTCTCTTGACATATGTCGCCCACAATCTTTTCTTGTGGTTCTAGAATTGTGTGGCCATCTTCTTCAGGATCCACACCTTGACTTTCTTCATCATGGTCGTTGTTTGCTCCTCGGTGTCCATCTTCGGTAGGGTGAAATGTGATATCAGCTTGTCCCAAATAGAATTTTTTAATTCATTGGAGACAAAGCTTATTCCATCGGCTCTTGGCTTATTCTATTCTCGACAGGTGATCGGGATCATGTCCCTAACAAGAACTCCTGCTTGATTAGTAAATGCTGTCACGCTCTTTTTGGGCTCCAAAGGTGCTCCATCGACACTGACTACGTCAATCCTCATATGTGTTTTCTCGTCCCATTTTTTGAACGGGCCCCGTAACCTTGAAGTGGAGGACTAAAAAAAACATTCGGTAAATATATGCTCAATGTGGAGGTCTCTATATATATAATGAGTGGGAGGCTTAAATATTTACATCGGAGGACTTGGTTGAGGGCCCAGCGCTAGCATCGACATCAATACTTGTTTGCAGGCTGCCTCTATTCTGTTCTTCTAACTTACCATCTCCGTTCAGATATTGTGAGCCGTCATCTACCTGATGATCTTCTCGGCCTTCCGCTATTATGTTCAACATTGTTGCTTCCCGATCATCTGTGCCGTTGTGGTCCATAGCTTAACTATAAAGAATAAAGATTAAAAGTAGTTCAAAAACAATATTTATACTAAAGCTATACTAGCAATACTAAAACAATATTTATACTAAAGCTATACTATACAAATACTAACACACTTACTACCTAAAATATCGAAATAAAAAGTTATACTACAAATACTAAATACTAAACCTAAAATACTAGCACAATTACTACCTAATTAAAATACTAAAACATCTAACTAAAAAGTTATACTACAAATACTAAATACTAAACTCAAATCCTAGCAAAATTACTACCTAAAATACTAAAACATCTAATCCTAAAATACTAGCACATCTAATCCTAAAAAGTTGTGCTACAAATACTATCACAAGTACAACCTAAAATGCTTGCAAAATATGAACTATAATATAACTAATCCTAAAATTGACTAAAACATCTAATTAAAATTTTTAATCGGAATCGGAGGAGGCCGGGGCAGGGATTGCTTACCGAGGGCGGGGACGGCGAGCTCGGCGGGGGCGGCGAGGTCGAGCTCGGCGGCGGGGGCAGCAGCCTCCTCGGAAGCGCCGGTGGGAAGGAGCGGGCGCCGCGGCGGTGCAGCGGCAGCGGGCGACCTCGTGCGGCGCGGCGAGCTCGGCGACGCGGCGGCAGCGGCAGGGGACGGCGGCGAGGTCCGGCGCGCAATTTTGGCAGCCTGGCGGCGTCGCGGCGAGGTCCTTATTGCTAGGTCCCGGTTGGTGGCTCCAACCGAGATCCGCATCTCGCATATATACCCCCCCCCCTTTAGTCCCGGTTCGTGGCTCGCACCGGGACTAAAGGCCCCCCTTTAGTCCCGGTTGGTAAAGCAACCCGCGACCTTAGGGGGTCGTCGTTCGCGCGTAGTGTAACCCCTTTAGTCGCGGTTCGTAGCACCAATCGCGACCTAAGAGGTGTTTTTCGCGCCATAACTCAATTTTTTTCATTTTGCACTTTCAAATGAGTTTGAATATACATTTGAATAACTTCTGAATATATATTTGGATTCTGACAAAACTTTCAACATGAAAAGTATTTGAATTTGAATAACTAATCTAAATCCATTTTCCTTTTAAAAAATAATTAATTTAAACACAGTTTGGCTATGAATTTGTAGAACTTTTGTATATTTTGGAATTTGACTGAACTTTCAATATGAAATGTGTTTGAATTTTACTAACTAATATCGGCTTGAGAGGGCGCTCGCCAAGTACGAGGGGGACGGCCCGCCTCCTTCGAACTTCAACGAGGCCGGCCGTCGGCTGTGGTGGGGCGGCCGGACACTCCGGAGCGTCATGGACTACATCACGGCCGGCGATAACCCCCGCCTGCGCTACCCTCAATTCCAGTCCAGGCGAGCGCAGCCCGACGACAGCGATGACGACGGCGGCGACTACGACGACTACGAGGACGAGTATTATAGGCCTAGGCAGGAGTAACCTGAGCCACAAATATGGTTCGTCTATGTACCCAAGATTGTTGTCATTCCCTAATGCTGAAAGTTTTCATGTTGAGCACTTGTGAGATGTTGGATCAACACTATCACTTCCAAACCGGGACTAAAGAAGCACACGGATCGTGTGTTTCTTTCAAGCACTCGTAAGCCGTTAGATCGGGGGTGTGTTTCTTTTGAGGGCTTGTGAGCTATTGGATCAACACTATCACTTCCAAACCGGGACTAACGAAGCACACGGATCGTGTGTTTCTTTCAAGCACTTGTGAGCCGTTAGATCAGGGGTGTGTTTCTTTCAAGCACTTGTGAGCCGTTAGATCAGGGGTGTGTTTCTTTTATCCCGGGTTGAGCCACCAACCGGGACTAAAGATGCCTCCCCCTGGTGATGCTATAAATAGGTGCCTAGACCTTCCGTACAATCCAGGCAAAGGCAGAGGACTCCTCTAGGAATCAGCTTCTCGAAGATGTCCTTGTGAGCATACTTAGGACATCTTCGAGAGGCTGGGCTTAGAAGCATTCTCTTGTGAGGTAGGAGGAGGAAGCATACATGTCTAAGCTCCCAGACCTTCTGTACAATCCAGGCAAAGGCAGAGGACTCCTCTAGGAACCAGCTTCTCGAAGATGTCCTTGTGAGCATACTTAGGACATCTTCGAGAGGCTGGGCTTAGAAGCATTCTCTTGTGAGGTAGGAGGAGGAAGCATACATGTCTAAGCTATGTCCCGAGGTGGACCGAGGTGATCTGAGACTGACATATGCCTATGTCGGGAGGAACTGACATATGCCTATGTCCTTGCGATCTGTTTTTTCTTGTGTGCAAGGGAGAACCATCTACTGAGGATAATCCGGCATAGTCATGCCGGGTAAGAAGAGAGGCCGACATATCATGAGGACAGGGTACCAGGGATGCTTCCGGTGCTTGGCAAGATCTATAGAAGAAGATAAGAGAGAAGATCTTGGTGTTCGTGTGTGTGTTCTTGGTGTTCTTGTGTTCGTGTTCTTGTGTGTGTTCTTGGGTAGATCGAGGTGTTCGTGTGTGTGTTCTTCGTGTTCTTGTGTTCTTCCGTGTGTGCTTCTTAACTAGCATGCTAGCCTATATGACATATGCCGTGATACCACCCCACGACAGCAGGTAAAAATGATTCTGCCAAGATCTATAGAAGAAGAGAAGAGAGAAGAAAGTGTTCATCCATTTTATTTTTTCAAAAGAGTTTGAATATACATTTGAATAACTTCTGAATATATATTTGGATTCTGACAAAACTTTCAACATGAAAAGTATTTGAATTTGAATAACTAATCTAAATCGTCCATTTTTTTATTTAAATAAAGGGGTGTTTTTGCGCCTGCATTTTGCACTTTCAAAAGAGTCAGAGTTGCTATGCATGATGTCACATGCATATTATTTTGTTAAAAGAGTCTAGAGTAAGAACGATGTCAGAAGAGTCTAGAGTAACAACGATATTAAAATTTAAGCAATAATAATTGTTAACAAATAACAAAAACATGAATTTTATTTCCGTACGTATGATCCATAAATCGATATTAATCTTATTGTTTCATAAAATCGGATGGAAAATAAAATACATATAATCCATAAAATCATAGTAATCTTATTGTTTCATAAAATCGGATGGAAACTAAAATACATATAATCCATAAAATAATATTAATCTTATTGTTTCGTAAAATCGGATGGAAAATGAAATCCATATAATCATACTCCCTCCGTTTTATCTCATCAAAAAATGAGTCACAATCTAGACAATTTTACTCATCAAAAAATGAGTCACAATCTAGAACGGAGGGATTTGAGCTATTATTTTCAATTTATGACTATTATGGATTTCTCTCTCTCAAATTTTATCAAGAGGAAATGAGTCTACCGCATACAAAATACTGACGTCTTAATATCCGTGGCAAAACCTTACACACACCTTATATTACGGAATGGAGGGAGTATTAATCTCTATATAATCCATAAAATCGGTTGAAAAATCATATATTAATCTCTGAATATGGAAATATTCATATCTTTCAACCGGTAACAGAAATTAATTAGAAATAGAAATATTTATATTAATAAACCGGTAACCGATTCAAACATTTTCAATACATGAAACCGAATTGTTCGAATATATGAGATCGAACACAAACGGGAGCACACACCGCACACAACGGTTTAATACCACTCCCGTGCAACCTCAAAACCGAGGCGAGCGTCCAGAGCGGCATACACGATTTTATCGTGGCTCAAAGGAACCTTGCCCCATCCAGAATTCATGTCTTCTTCTTTTTCTTCTTCTTCTTCGTCGTTGTCGTCATTTCTCCTGTTCCTCTTCTTCTTCTTCTTCTTCTTCTTCTCAAGTTTTGTCCTAAGGATATGATTGGCGAGAGCATACAGGCTCGGAGTTGGATTGCCGGTTGGGTTCCGTAGATCCGTCTGGAGGTTGACCACAGACGAAATGGTTATTCCGTAGTAGCGCAGCATCCGCACGTCATTGTGGATAGCCACGCCGAAGAAGTTGATGGTCTTGTCACCTAAGAAATCCTTCAGGAGTTGCGGCACCCGATGAGCCCTGCAAATCTGGAAAACAAGTGTCTCGGACGCCACCGAGAGTTGAATGACGGCGGCGCGCTGCCTATCCTCGAGTGGAAGATCCCTCTGGCGACCCGGGTGTGCGTCGGTGAACTCGCAATCGAGTCCAACCCTCCTTATCGGTGCGCCATCAAGAAACTTCTTCTTCATGTAGCGGATCCACCTCTCCACGCGTGATGCACGGAGGGTGACCCATATCTTGAACTGCATGCCTTCTTTGGCGAGAAACAACAACCGAGATGGAGTGGCGCGCGCTAGTGGCTCCATTGGAATAGAAGAGAGGGATCGAGAGAGAGATTAGGTGTGTGCTTAGAGCATGGATTACTGTAGCTTTTATAGGACAAAGAGGAAGGCCGGCGGCCGGAGCAGGGAGGCCGGCGGGCGGCGGTGCTCTGTATTCCTCCGTATTAGTGCCGCGATTAATTTCCAATGTGAATCAACGCCAGAACGATCAACTTCCAAAGCCATTAGCGCCGCGATTAATTACCAAAACTCGATCAAATTCCAGTTCGCGATCACACTATGCACATTAGTCCCAGTTTAAATCACCAACCGGGACAAATATCTTTAGTCCCGGTTTAACATACGAACCGGGACTAAAAGTTTGGCTGGAACCGGGACTAAAGGACTTTGAGCTCGAGATGCCATCTTAGACGTTGGAACCGGGACTACAGGTGGCATTAGTCCCGGTTCCAGACCTTACCGGAACTAAATGGTCTCAGGGCTCAAAACCGAAGGTCTGTTTTCTACTAGAGAACAATCAATGAATCAATACTAGAGAACAATCAACCGTGCAAAGTAGATATTAAAGATGATTTAAGCTTCAAGAATAACAATATAATCATCTAATGCATCCAACACTCATGACAACTTTGTGAAAGGATCAAGTCAAGCAATAACAATATGCACGTAGAAAATCATCTCTCTATTTGTTCACTTAAAAAGAAGCAAGCGTCCAGCGTTGGTTCCTGGCACCAGGATGTTGTGGCTAAAAGAATAATAAGGGGGGTTTGGAAGGCCAATGGAAGAAAGTCTCACACAGCTGAAAGTGATCATTAGACAAGAGGGAGTCTTATAATCGAAGCTATGCAAGGAGTAGTGATTGCCACACAACGGATGCACATAGAGCTATAAGTGGATGAAAGCTCTCCAATGGAACTAGTGGGGGTGCATCCAACTTGCTTGCTCATGAAGACCTAGAGCACTTTTGAGAAGGCTCATCATTGGAATATACAAGCCAAGTTCTATAATGTAATGTTCCCCACATAGTTATACAAGTAAAACATGAAGACTCTCTCATATGGAGTAAAGGTGCTAAACATGAGCACAAATGATGACTATGAATACTACAGGTGCTATAACATGAGCACAAGTGTAGATAAAGAGTAGTAATGTTGCCCCCTTTTTTTTCTTTTTTTTTCTTTTTCTATTTTTCCATTTTTTTTTACTTTTTCTGTTTCTCTTTTCGATGACCTCCATGGCTCTTTTCACTTTTAGGGGCAAACATTCTAATATGACAACATACTTTTGATACAAGGACCTCATAAGGAATAAAACATAGTGTATGAAACGGTGCCTCTGTCAGTGTAGCAGGATATGCAATGATCTAGCGTAACATGGGTAAAACCACACATCAGCTGTAAAGAATCATGCAAGGCAATATATAAATGATAAATGACAACAAGTCATGTAATGTAAGATGGAAGTTGCATGGCAATATATCTCGGAACAGCTATGGAAATGTTGTAGTAGGTAGGTATGGTGGATGTTTTGAGTAAGATATTTGGCTTATGTGTAGGAGAACATGATGAAGATCTCCCATGAGTTTTGGATGTACCCGCGAAGTATGCACCAACTCTCAATGTGAGAAAGGGCAATGCAAAGTACCGAAGAGGCTAGCAAATATGGTCATGGAAGTGCCATGAAAACCGCAGCTTAGAACTCACGAGCAAAAAGATTCCAAATAGAAATATGATCTTACAAGGCATAATGAAAATCACTCCATGAGGGTCTGTGGCAAATGAACAAGTCACTGTTGGGACCCCGACCGTAGCGCATAGCACAAAGTCATTACGGTTGTTTTTAACATTAGAAGTCATATATCATCATGCTATCAACTGGATATTTAAGTGTGGCATAGCTTCAAGTTTTCTAGACCAACCATTAATCATTCCACTTTACTAAACCATCATGTTTTACCATTAAGCATATTAATATATCAAAGCAAAATCAATGATTCAAGTGACACAATTTAATGATCTACAAGATTATGTATCATTTCATCATACCATCTACCACATTTAACATTTTCTTTTCTTAACCAAACACCAATCAACTTATCTAAAACTATACTCTCCAAGTATTTAACAATGAGATATGAGAGTATAATATAAGAAAACTAACTAGAGATGCATGAAAAACAAGAGCTAATAGTATTGAAGTAACATAGAAGAATACTCAACAAATAATAGTGAAGAATACGAGTATTCATAAGAAAAAGCGGAGCGTGTCTCTCTCCCACAAAGGAATGCTAGGATCCATTTTATTCAGAGAATGAAAATAACGAAAATGAAAACAAAAACAAACAGACGCTTCAAGTAAAGCACATAAGATGTGTCGGAATTAAAATATAGTTTCACTAGAGAGGACCTGATAGTTTGTTGATGAAGAAGGGGATGTCTTGGGCATCCCCAAGCTTAGACGCTTGAGTCTTCTTGAAATATGCTTGGGTGACCCACGGGGGCATCCCCAAGCTTAGGCTCTTTCATCTTCTTGATCACATCACATCATCCTTCTCTCTTGATCCTTGAAAACTTCCTCCACACCAAACTCAAAGTAAACTTCATTAGAGGGTTAGTGCATAATAAAAAATTCTTATATTCTGCATGGACAAAACCATTACACATGCTACTGGACATTAGCTACAGCCACTGGTATTTTATGGAACAAAAAGATCCATTGAAAAACAGCAAAAGGAGCTATGCAAAATAAATGGCAGAATCTGTCAACAAAAACAGAACAGTCCGTAAATACGAATTTTTTCGAGGCAGTTAACTTGCACATATCAGAAAACTCAAAACTAATGAAAGTTGCATACATATCTGAGGATCACGCACAAAAAATCCCAGTTCATTTTTATTTTTCTGTGAATTCTTACGGATTAAACGGCGGACAGCAGAAAACTGTTCCTGCGCAGGAATCCAAATCTAGCATCAACTTTCTACTAGAGGCTTAACTTGACACAACAATGCAATAAAATAAAGATACAAAGGAATTGCTACAGAGGTAGACATATTCTTGACTCAATAGAATAAAATAACAGAAATAAAAAGTGGGCTGCCTCCCATAAGCGCTTTTCTTTAACGCCTTTCAGCTAGGCACAGAAAGTGATATTCAAGTGTTTCCAAGAGATGAAGCATCAACATCAAAAATTTCATCCAAGACATGGTTTGTTGTAATAGGTGCTTTAGGTATCCATGAAGGTGTCCTATTACGTAAATCATTACCATCATTTTTAGGCATAGTAGGAGGTTTTTGTTTGGGAATATAGATGAACTTTTGCTCCCTTCCTACAAAGGTCTTCTCTTTCTTAGTTTTAATAGAGGAAAAAGTTGAACTTAAAGTTTCCATAGCCTCTTCTAATTCATCTATTCTATGATTATGAGTATCAAGGGTGTTGCTAGTTTCTAAAGCAGTGATTCTTCCATTAATATCCTCTATTGATTCATTACCCTTGCTAGCATTATCAAGAAAAAAATTCTCCATAGAATCCAACCTTTTAATAACATCTTCCAAAGTGATCTTAGTTTTAATTTCTTTAGTAGGTGGTGGTGATCCTACCAAACTCTCAATTAAATTGTAGGCTTCCAATGCAGGTGTCCCAAGAAAGTTACCCCCCGTAAGAGTGTGAAGAACATACCTATACCAACTAGAAATACCAACATAAAAATTCCTAAGAAGGATTAAAGTGGAATGTTTCTTAGTGCATTTTTTGTGAGCATCATTTATCCTATACCATGCATCTTTCAAACTTTCTCCTCCTTGTTGTTTAAACGAACGAACTTCAACTTCAGGACTACCCATTTTTAGCAAATTCTAATGAAACCGAAATAAAAAGATAAATGCAAGTAACTAATTTTTTTGTATTTTTGATATTAAGTAAACAGGACAGTAATAAAAATAAACTAAGCAAGACAATAACAAAATAAAAAGATTGGGTGTGAGAGACTCCCCTCGCAAAAGAGCTTAGTTTCCCCGGCAACGGCGCCAGAAAAGAGCTTGATGCACCGGAGAGGTGTTGTTGGGAAACCCCAAGAGGAAGATATGAAGTAGTGCAGCAGCAAATTTCCCTCAGTTGTGAAACCAAGGTTATCGAACCAGTAGGAAACTAGAGTTCTTCTGAAGGTCTCAACGGCGCCAGAAAAGAGCTTGGCGTGTAGCTGACGCGAAACCTGCACACAACACAATCAAGATACTTTGCCCCAACTTAACATTGAGGTTGTCAATCTCACTGGCTTGCTGTAACAAAGGATTAAACGTATGTGTGGAAAATGATGTTTGTTTGCAGAGAATGAAAGTAACAGGATTGCAGTAGGTTGTTTTATCAGTTTAAGGAAAAAGGACCGGGGTCCACAGTTCACTAGTGGTGTCTCTCCATAAATAATATAACATACATGCAGGTAAACAAATTACAGCTGGGCAATTGACAGAATAAAGAACTGCATAACGATGCATATACAAGTCATGATGTCTAGTGTGAGATTCATTTGGGCATTACAACATGATACATAGACCGTCATCCAACTGCATCTATGACTAATAATCCACCTTCAGGATAGCATCCGCAACACCATTCAGTATTAAGTTGCAAGCAACAGATTATTGCATTAAGTAAAGTGTGTAATGTAAGTAGCACAAATATCCTTAGATAAAGAACTACTATTTTATCCCTAGTAGCAACAGTACATCTACAATCTTAGAGGTTGCTGTCACTCCCCCAGATTAAATAGAGACATGAACCCACTATCAAGCATAAATATCCCCTCTTGGAGTCACAAGCATCTACTTGGCCAGAGCATCTACTAGTAACGGAGAGCATGCAAGATCATAAATAACGCACTCACAAGATATATTATGAAGCAAATGACATAATACTCAATTATTCATCGGATCCCAGCAAACACAACATGTAGCATTACATAAAGATGATCTTGATCATGATAGGCAGCTCACAAGATCTAAACATGATGGCACAATAGGAGAAGACATCCATCTAGCTACTGCTATGGACCCGTAGTCCAAGGATGAACTACTCACGCATCAGTCCGGAGGCGGGCATGGTGATGTAGAGCCCTCCGGTGATGATTCCCACCTCCGGCAGGCTGCCGGGAAGAGCTTCTGAACCCTCCCGAACTAGGGTTGACGACGACGGCGGCTCCGTAATGTTTTTTGGAAAAGTGTTCGGGTACCTAGGGTTTTCCCGTAAGGGGGTTTAAGTAGGCGAAAGGGCTAAGGAGGTGGGGCCCCGAGGGGCCCACACCACATGGTGGCGTGGCCAAGGAGGGAGCCGCACCACCAATAGGTGTGGCCGCCTCGTGGCCCTCCTCCGTATCCTCTTCGGCGTTCTGGATGCTTCCGGGGAAAATAGGGGTATTGGCTTTTGTTTCGTGCAATTCCGAGAATATTTCCTTAACAGCTTTTCTGAAACCAAAAACAGCAGAAAACAGGGAACTGGCACTGTGCCATCTTGTTAATAGGTTAGTCCCAGAAAATGCATAAAAACCATATAAAGTGTATATAAAACATGTAGCAAATGGTATAATATAAGCATGGAACATAAGAAATTATAGATACGTTTGAGACGTATCACCCGTACGTGGGATGCCTACACTAGAGAATATTTCGACATGAGAGCCGCCTTGTTCACGACGGTGCAGGACTATCCTGGTTGCTCATACGTATCGGCCCAGGTAGGCCACGGATTCTGCGCATGTGTCAGGTGCATGGATGGGACCCCGCATCTCCAGCTACCGAGGGATGGGTCTTCGAAAACCATGTACCCAGGTGCTCAACGGTGGCTTCGCATGGATCACCCGTGGAGGAAACGCGGTGACCTGTTCAATGGTGAACACGAGCTCGAAAGAGCCCCGCGCCAGAGGACCGACACTGAAATCGACGAGCTTTTGAGAAATTGGGAGGAGTGCCCTGCTCCTGGAGAGAAGCGACAGAGAGTAGATCCCCTGCTGGGTGTATGGAAAGCGAGGTCTGTTTTCCACGACTTGCCGTACTGGAAGGTCCTTAAGACGCCCCATAGCCTCGATATGATGCACATCACGAAGAATGTCACCGAGAGTGTACTTGGCACTCTTTCCAACATGCCGGAAAAGTCCAAGGATGGGACGAGAGCAAGATACGATTTGAAATGGCTTGGCACCAAGAAAGATCTACAGGCACCCGACAGTGATGACGACGATGACGATGATGATGATCAGACGGAAGGGACTCAAGGTCGCCGCAAAAGGGCAAAGAAGACCTCGGTGGTGCTTTCTGCTACCTGCTTCTCTATGAGTCCGGAAGAGCTCGAGCAGTTCTACAAGTGCCTCGTAGGAGTCAAATTTCCGGGCGGTTACGCGGGGAAGATCAGCAGGTATCTAGACGCAACGATGAAGAGGTTCAGCGGTATGAAGTCTCACGATTATCACGTGCTGATGACATAGATAATTCCCGTTGCGATCCGAGGGATAATGGACAAGCACGTCCGAAATACGCTGCTTGCCCTGTGCAACTTTTTCGACGTCATCAACAGGAAGTCGATCGGCGTGAAGCAGGTCGACAGGCTACAGGAAGAGATCGTGCTGATACTATACGAGCTCGAGATTTACTTCCCGCCCGCATTCTTTGATATCTCCGTGCATCTCCTTCTCCATGTCTTTGAGGACATCAAGCAGCTCGGGCCGACGTTCCTGCACTACATGATGCCGTTCGAAAGGTAGAACGGTGTCATGAAAGGATACGTTCGCAACAGGGCCCGTCCGGACGCAAGCATGGCCAAGGGGTTTCTAACCTACGAGTGCATCTCTTTATGCCAGAATTATCTAAGCACCGAGAACGAGGATGTTGGTCTGCCCACCAGGAAGCACCTCGGCAGGCTCGGTGGAGTTGGTCACCGCGAGGGCTGCCGCTCACTCTTTGTCGGCGTTCATGGTCAAAGAGAAGACCTAGACAGGGCCGGGCTCACCGGGTCGCGCTACAACACTTACAATTGATCGAACCTTGGGTGGAGAAGCACAGGAAGAATGGAGACGTATCCAAAGAGCACAACTCCAGCTTCACACGCTGGTTCAAGAAAAGGCAACTGTTTCAAGCAGCGAGCATAACGCCATCTACGGAAGATGAAGAAGTCATATTCTCCTTATCACAGGGCCCCGAGCAGAACGTAAGGACCTATCAGGCGTACGACATCAATGGTTACACATTCTACACCGAGGAAATGACAAGAATAGTGAATATCAAAACTCAGGAGTAACTATGCTATCCTACGGCGATGACGAGGCTACTGTCAAGGAAAGATTCTTCGGAAGGATCGAGGAGATATGGGAGCTCAACTACTGTGGAGAGTTGGTGCCAATGTTCCGTGTAAGATGGGCCAAGGACGTCCTTAAAGAAGGCCGGTATTTCACCACCATCGTAATACCTGATGCCAAATCGAAGAAAGCCTCCGCGTAAAACGACCCATGGGTACTCGCTAGCCAAGTTGAGCAATGCTTCTTCATTACAGACCCGTCAAAGCCTAGCCGTGTTGTCGTGAGGAGGGGAAAGAGGAGCATCATTGGAATGGACGGAGACGCCAACGAGGAAGACTTGGACGGCGATACGAAGATCGAGGAGGAATTCGACAAGTTCTTCGACAAGCCGACTACTTGCAAAAACACAAGGAAGACCTCCCTACCTACTAAAGGTTGTCCGTTCACGCGAAGAAATCTCAAGGTGCCCGTCCTAAAGTATTCAACCGCGAAGAAGGGAAAGAAGAAGAGAAGCTAGCTCTCGGAACCGGCCGGGATCGACGAAGCCTTTTTTTGGTGTGTGTGAGACAATGCAAGCATATATGCATGTGTATTTTTTTTGTGTGTGTACGAGACAATGCAAGAATATATATGTGTATGTCATGACAAAAATAATGATGTACTAAAATGTTGTATTAATTTTTGTCTCTTCTTTCTTTAAATATAACGAAAAATAAAGTTTTTGGAATTGACAAAAATGTGACATAGCCAGGATTCGAACCTGGCTGCCCAAGCAACAGGTTTAAACTAACTGTGCTAACCGGTGGAAACTCTATTATGTGTTTGTCTAAACAGACACAACCACACGTTTTAAATATCAGCGCAATTAATTCTGTGGCGCACGCTAACAACGGATGCGCCACAGAATCTTCAAATTCTGTGGCGCACCCTCATATACATGCGCCACGGAAATGTTAAGGGAGAGGCAGGCGTGGGGGAGGGCCCACATGTAAGCGGCAGCGAAAATATTATGTGGCGCATCCCTCTGCGGATGCGCCACAGAATTTCTTTGCTGCCACTTACACGTGGGCCCGCCCCCACGCCTGCCTCACACCCTTCCTCTTCGAAATTTTGCCAAGTCTTGAACCGCTCGCGCAACGCCGCCGCCGCGCACGAACCGCTCGACGCCGCCGCCGTCCGCCATCCATGCCTCCCCACCCCGTGCAAGAAAAGCTCGACGCCGCGCCTCCCCACCCCACGCCCCGCCATCGACGCCGGCGCGCCACAACGCCCCGCGCCCGCGCAAATCGGAGCTCCACCACGCTCCGGTCGTCCGCGCCGCCACCGACGGCACGCCCCGCGACGCTGCGCCCAGCCACCGACGCGCGGCTGCGACCCCGTCATCATCCGCGCCTAATCCCGGTGAGCTCGGCACCGTCGCCTTCCTCCATCCCTTACCGCACCACAGGTGTTTGTGGAAATGCCAAACTCAGTGGTGCTGCGCTGCTGCTCGCTGGGCTTGCTGTGCTCCACGACCGTCGTGTCTTGGTAGTTGGTGCTCCGACCATCGTGTCGTGTATGTGGATGTTGCCGGCTTGCAATGCCGCCAACATGATTTGTGGAATGAATGCAGGTACTCCGAGAGGCCCTTGAGATTGCTGGAACGTCGATTAACTTCCGTTCCGGCAAATTCGGGTACTCCATATGTCCCTTTTTTAGCAAAGGTTATGCAAAAATATTTCGTGCATTTTAGAGTGACTTTGCTAAAAAAAGGACATATGGGGTAATGCAATGGCCGGGGTATCTTAGTATTTAATTAAGTGATTTTTTACTTATATTTGTTGTATTAATTATAGCAGTGCAAACATGTCGGGGGCCGGCACTTCTAAGCATATGAGCGGCGATGAAGATGCTCGAGACGCGAACAAGACCTTCTGGGAGTTGTCCCAGGAGTTGGAGGAGGCCGCGAAAAATCCTACTGGTGGTGGCGGCGAGCATGAGGAGCATACCACCATCACCGATGGAGATGCTAGTGGCGGCTATGAGGACGCCGATACCACCACCGATGGCGGCGAGGACCACAGGGCCGATGGTAGCAACCCGCCCGCGCAAAAGAAAAAGAAGCCAAGGAGGGATCGGACACCGCAAGCACTCGGCAATGTCACAGACGCCTTCACTGAGGTCTCGCCAAGTGGCCTCCCATTGCAGCCCGAGAGACTTGCCAAAGGATACGCCATGCAACTAGGGTGCATCTTCCGAGAAAGCGTGTCGATCAACACGAAGGACCTCAGAAGCACGCAGAATGAGGCTTTGGTCAAGACCCTCGTCAAGAAGCTTCACCAACGATACACGTTCTTGTCCCTAGCCGTTCAACAAAAAGGTGGACAGTTTAGCCATCACAAAGATGAGCACCGCCTTGAGCAGCTAGAAATGCAGGGTGAGGAGGAAGATTGAAAAGGGTCAAATCTGGGAAGAGATAAAAACCAAAGTCCCGATGCTCGACAAAGAAGACTTCGACACATTCAAGTTGTCCTTGTCTACTGAGGAGTCTATAAAATGGACCGAGTGGGGGAAGAAAATGCGGGACCTGAACCTAGGTAACCACCGTTTGGGAAGCGGTGGCTACCGAGGAAAACAGCCCATTTGGGACAAGGAGGATGCCAAGGTTGCTCGTCCGGGAAAAGAGAACCCGTGGCACAAAATCGCGGACGAGCAGGTCTGGAACTTTGTCCGATCCCGCTACTATCTGGACAAAGAGATGGGGGAATTTGTTACGGACGATGACGATGTGAAGAAATTTGAGAAAGTGCTGGTAAGGAATTTAATTTACCGGGTAGCCATATTTTTCTACATGCATGGGTTCACCTTAATTTGCATTGTTTGCAGGAGGATGAGTTGAAGGCTGACGCTGAGGCCGGCCCGTCGTCCCAGGATTCGATGGAGCCGTGGGACACTACTTTCAATAGGGCGATGAACGTTTACAAGGCTAGGGACAAGAACGCGGCACCGACGTCAGCTGGCCGTGTGTCCGGCTTTGGTATGAGCATGAAGTTCCTCTAGTACTACAGCACAGACGGCGGCTAAACGAGAAGGCAGAGGAGGAAGCCGACTAGGGATAGCGCTGAGGTTCTGGAGCTAAGGAAGAAGGTGGAGACACTGGAGCAAGAGAAAGTGGACTCCAGCATGGTGAACAAGTTGGTGAAGGAGAGGTTCGAGGAGCTCTTCCCCCCTGGGTTGATGGAGGGGTTAGTTGCTTGGAATGCGGTAGGTCGACAGGGGCCGATACACGTGCCCAGCTACGCCGGCAGCACCTCCAACCATAACGTGTCGCCGGACTTGTTGGTGACCCCGCCGACCAACACCGCTGCCGAGCCGCCGCTCCATACTGTGCCACAGGCGCCCCCTACCGAGGAACAGGAGCCCCCCATGCAACCTCCGGCGCCGAAGAATGAGACGCCGACCGCCGGCACCGGCGCCATTGTATCCACATTAGAGGAGCTCAACGCAATCGACAAGGTAACTAACTAGTTAGTCCACGACATCTTCTATAATTAACTATGCCTTTGATTACTGCCATCTCATGATGCCCAACATGCATGTGTTAAATCTCAGGACACGCCTTGCATACTCTGCATACGGTGCGGGCCGGCGGCGAGTTGGTGGATGTTGCTAAGGCGACGATGATACAACCAAAGAGTAGCCTAATGCACAACCAACGCCTGAATGAGGCCGTGATGAGAATCAAGTTTGATGAGGTATTGCCTCAGTTTCAACACATCGATCCCCCCATGCAACCTCCGGGAGCCGAGGATGAGCACATGGTCCTTGGAGCCTGCGTCAAGTGGCTCATGGAATGGCCGAAGAGCCAAATTCGTCTTGGGGGGGTCAGACGCACCACCGGTGTCACCTCGAAGCCGCCATAAAAGGTTCGGCCCTCTATCGTTCGACCCTCTATCGTTCGACCCTCTATGCCACCACATATACCTGTTGGGAACGCATCGAAGCCACAAGCAGTCATTGCCAGCACCCGGAAGGAACCGCCGGTCGTCGCCACCACAAGGCACCACCAAATGCTGTTGGGAACGTCTGTGCCGCAATAGAAAAAAGACAAAGCCGTTGCACCTCCACTTCAAATCGTCGACGGCGATGATGATGATAATGCCGACGTTGAAGGCTTCCTCAACACCGGCGCCATGGATGATTTATACATGCCTCCTGTGGATGACGAACCATTCCGCCCCCGCGGTAAACCTCTTCGTCCCACTGCATGCTCGCAGCGCTTGGACTTCAATAGTTTATCTCAAGACAGGCCTCCGGGGGCCGGCGATCAAGCTGAACCGGCTAACATTTTCAGCCTTGGCACACTGCATAAGTCGATTCACGATGTGCAATCCCCAGAGGTGAAGAAGAAGCCCAGGAAGAGAAGTAAGCCAGGTGCCTCTACGAGCCAGCCAGCTCCTACGACTGTCCGGGATGAACAAATGGTTCCACCACGTCGTGATGGCTTGACCCGAATGCATGAAGCTGGTAAACCGATACTGCCTCCGAAGCTGCTCTGCATCGCACAAGAATCCATGAAAGCTTTGCATGATTCTATCTTGACGCTAGAGGGCATCCTTCTTAAAGAAAAGCACCCAAATTACCCGGTGTTCACGTGCAAGGTGCCAAAGGGCGTGAACTTCGTCGAGGAAGCCCCTGCGGATGTATTCTTTATAGCCTTCGAGGACGTCTTCAAGCTGTTTCACTCTAGACGGCTGGACTATAACTTGGTCCATCTATACGCGCTCAATCTGGCGGTGAAGATCAAGAGAGAGACAACCCCGTACGTCGCGGTAGCGGATCCCTACTACATGCGTGACAACCAGCTGGTTGAAGGATCAGGGAGACGGATCATGGCGAGGGAGTACCTCCAAAGCTTCATGCTGAAAAACATGAGCAAGAACAGCCATCTTGTGCCTTTCTTTTTCAAGTAAGTACACATCCGCTTATCATTAATTTCCTACATTCCCTTCCATTGCTTATCATTAATTTCCTACATTCCGTTTCAATTGCGTTAAGCAGGGACAAGTACGTTGTACTCATCACCGTAAACCCGAGGTGGTCCATTGCCAGTTATTTCGACTCGGGGAGTTCGGTTATAAAGAAAGACGACACCCAAATAAAGGGTGTTCTTTATGAGGCTCTTGAGATCTACGCCCATAATGGAGGCACCTTCGAAGAGAACTGTGAATTCTTCCACAAGAACAACACACACAAGTTCAGGCATGTCACCCAGTTCCCCTTGCATCAAGCAGGACTCTGAGAGCGTGAAGGAGGCGTTCTACGTCATCCATCACCTTAAAGGGTATGTCCAGGAATCAGATGCCATGAGGTTTCCAAATCGGCTCCGGGAATGGATCAAAAATGCGGGGGAAATCTCTGATGCTGATCTTAGAGAAGACTTCCATCGCACCCAGATGAAGTTATCACATATCATCCTCCAGGATGTCATGACAAAAGGGGGGGCCCTCCACAACCCTAGAGGTAGGATGTATTACAAAACTGTGCCTAGCTGCTTGCCTCACTCGCAAGAAGTGTTTTCTTTATTGCACTTAGATGAATTATTCACACTATATTTATGTTATTAACTGATACTTACCAATCCAGCTCCAGGTTTGACTAAGAGGGAGATCGAAGAACGCCTAGAATTGCAGCAGGACACCAGGACGTGGACGACGAAGGAACTGTACAAACCGTTCCTGGCGCCGATGCAGAAGAAGGCTACGTGATCGTGCTCTCCCGATGATCTTGCTATCACCATCATCACCGATGTACTCTATTTGATAACTATATGTATGAACTGATGAACTGATGAACTTTCGTATTTCGAGCTCCATTTGTATCATGACTTGTGTAATATTCGGCACTTGTTACTATATGTGATGTGTCTAACTAATGTGATGTGTCAAATATATCATGTTTCTGTTATGTCTGTTTAAATCCTGTGATATACCTGTATTTTCGTTAATATACCTGTATTTGTACAGCAGTCAGAAATAAAACGAAAATTCCTGTAAATAATTCTGTGGCGCATGGCATAAAGTTTCTGTGACGCACCTATTTCTGTGGCGCACAGGACACGGATGCGCCACTGATAATATTCTCTGGCACACAAGGAAGGATGCGCCACAGAAATGTGGCACTTTCTGTGGCGCACTGAGAGAAATATAATTTAGTGGTGAGATTTCTGTGGCGCACCCCCCATGTTCCTGGGTGCGCCACAGAAAGGCTTTGGGGTGCGCCACTACTAGCCCTTTTTCCACTAGTGAGTGGGTGCCCCTGCCCCTCCCATGCCGACGGCGGTCCCACATTCTGTGGCGGCGAAGGAGTGAAGGAGCGGCTCCTTTTTTTATTTGTGCGGCGGTTCCTCCCCTGTGTCCACGCGGAAGCGGTTCCTCCCCTGCGCCTACGTAGCTGTTCCTGCCAATGAGTCCCTGATATGCGGGGTTCACCGTCCATGGATCCCACCTGTCAGCGAGCAAAGGAAAGGAACGACAAGGAACGGCTACGTCACAGGAGTTTTTCTGCGTCGTCCCCACTCCCTCTCCACTCTCTCCAGTCTTCACACTGTGTCACTCACCAGTCCAATCCCTCTCTCTCTCCACACTGTCTCTCTCTCTCCTCTGTCTCTCTCTCAACCTCTCCGCGCGCAGCCTCTCCTCCGTCGCAATCGCGTCTGTCGGCCGCCTCCGCCACCGTCTCGTCCGTCGGTCGGAGATCTGCGGGACTCGGGTTTCGAATCGATCCAATCCCCTTTTTTCGTTGTTTTGCTCGATCGAACTGGTCGACGGCCGATTGCTTCAAAGGAAGAACCCTAATCTAATCCCGCGGCCCTTTTCCTCAGGCCGTTTGCTTTCTTGCCTGCGCGGCTGCCGTTGTTTAGCGAATCGGGGTGATTTAATTGTATCTAATCGGCGGGTAGCGAAGCGGGCGGGGCGCTTTTTAGCGGAGATTTTCCTAGGGTTTACCGTCTAGCGATTGAGGGTCCATGTGGTGTGATTTTTAAGTGTTAACTTGTTTCATGACAAATGCATGCTGCAGTACATCTCCTGATTTCTTAGCTATTTTTGGTGTTTGAGATTCAAACTAGATGGTCCTATAGTTTCTTTCCTTTTCTTACTACATATATATATGTGTTATTACAGTTCAATTAATTGTCTATCATCTAAGTGTTCACTGTTTATAAGGGATTTATGATTGCTAGTGCAAATGTTGCAACCTGAACCTAAGCATCCCAACTTAGTTTTAACGTGTAAGGGCATGTACAATGCAAGGTGCTTAATTATGGGAGGTGCGTAGAAAATAAACTGGTTTTTAGCTAAGCACTGGTGCTTATTTGTACTAGACAAATGCTTAGAAAGGCACCCCTCCTATAGAAATAGGCACCGGTGCTTATGAAAATGCTTGGTTTATTTTTGTAATCACCTACCTAAGCACCTTGCA
This sequence comes from Poa annua, assembly GCA_026929855.1. Lineage (NCBI taxonomy): Eukaryota > Viridiplantae > Streptophyta > Magnoliopsida > Poales > Poaceae > Poa > Poa annua. The sequence goes on from CM049434.1 coordinate 65,264,564, forward strand.
TTGTACATGGCCTAATAGGTTTCATAATTCGCAGAAGTTTTCATTTATCATCATTAATTGTTCATATATTGTCGAGGAGTGACTCCCACGTAACAGGGGTAGTCTCGCCCTGAAGAGAGGTTCGAAGGGGGGACTGAACACGGAGGTCAAACAACCCTCGAGAGGCTCGACGACGGTGCTCGCCGGGCCTGGAGAGGAACTATCACGCCAGAGACGGACACCGGCCCGTACCCAGGTTCACGGCCCTCAGGAGGTAAAACCGCTACTCCTGCTTGTCTGTATTGCACTGTGAAGGTTACAGGACAATGAGCTTGCCGAAGGCTCTCTTGAGGCAGTTTAGTGCTTGGAGAGGGACACAATGGTCGTCTTCCTCCTCCAGCAGTTGGCTATCCTATGTGTTTAGGGTGCGATTGCGTGATTGGGCGATCGGGCGATCCCCTTCTACGGTGGGGCTCCTGCTCCTTTTATAGGCGCCCCGGGCTCCGTCCTCGTGCTGGTGGGCTCCCACACGCCAGTCGCATGGAGGAGCGGGAGTCCACCGCGGCTCGTCCGTCCATGGACGCGGTCCATCCGTGCTAAAGTAGCACGCCGTGGCCGACAGGTTGCAGGCGGTGCAGGGCGGCTCGCAGGCGCAGCAGAGGTCGTGGTGGAGCCCACGGTGACGATCTTCTTGGAGCGTTGCGCCGTCCAGCCGCTTTATCACCAAAGAGGAAAGTCCTGGCTGCCCTGCCGCAGGCGGCGCGGCTTTGTTGACTCCTTTATCACCAGAATGGCAACTGGGATGCTCGCGTCACCCTGCGGCTGCTGCAGGGGCCATGTGCGTCCTGCAGCGCTTGCTTAGCCGCGAAGTGTCTCCACAGGGCCGTGGTCGCCTGTGGAGGGGTTTTCTGCTGACTCCTCTCCAGGCGGGCTGTGCCTGGGGAGTCTCTTGAAGCGCAGGGTCCTCTTCAGGCCCTGGCGTCCTCTTCAGGCCCTCGAGCGGAGATGTCTCTCGAGGGTCTCTCCAAGCGGTATCTTGGTCCTTAGTCATTCCGTCAAAGATCCTCGCGGGCGAGGCCTGTAGGGAGTGGGCTGTGCATACCCCGGTCCTTACTGGGCCGACAGTAGCCCCCGGGCCCACGATGGGCACGACGAGGCCCGTTGGGTCTAGGCGAAGCGTCGTGGGGCCAATCCTGCAGGCCGGGCCGAGCCACGCGTCACTCCGGCGAGTAACGGTTGCGCACGATGTGGGACGTGCGTCGTGGGGGGTCCCACCACGCCCCGGTAACTGCTCCTTGACGAGACATAAAGTCTCCGCGCCGGAGCAGGGAGCCGTTACTACTCCCACTTCTTCTCGCAGATGCCATCTGCGCCGAGCTCTCCGCTCCTGCTCTCCGGCGCCCCCTTCTCCAGCTTCTCCAGTTTCTCCTCGCGCCGCACCCTCCTTTCCTCCGACGATGAGTCCGGCGAAGAACAAGCGCAAGGCGGCCGCAGGGTCCTCTTCGCAAGCGGCGCCCGCCGAGGTCGCGCACGGCGCGGCATTGCTAGGCGTGCGCGTCAACGACAAGGCCCTCGACAAGGTCCGCTTCCTGGTGGCGGACCGGACCAACGAGCACGGCGCCACCGCGCTCAAGCCCGCGGCGCACGGGAAACGCCCGCGAGGGTTTTTCCCCGTCTTCCAGCACTGCGTCGCGGCGGGACTGGTGCCGCCCTTCTCTCCGTTCCTGGAGGCGGTGCTGGCCTTCTACCAAATCCAGTTGCTGCACCTCCACCCCAACTCCGTGCTCATCCTCGCCATCTTCGCCTACCTCTGCGAGGCGTACCTAGGCTTGGAGCCCACGGTGGATCTCTTCCGGTGCTTCTACGCGCTCCGGAACACGGCGAAGAATGAGCGCTCTGGATGCGTTTCGTTCCGCATCGTGGACGGCATGGGGAGCGTCTACATCCCCATGTCGTGGAGCGAGGGCAAGGCCATCACCTCGGTGACGAAGAAGGTGGACGACTTCCGCCAGCGGTGGTTCTTCGTTGGGGTGGAGCAGCCCTGCGCCTTCCTCGAGGTCCCCGACGCGCCGCCCGTGAAGAATTCGAACTGGGGCAAGGCTTCCTTCTGCGGCGCGCAGAACGTGATGCTGACGGGCCGCCTGAGCTACCTTCGGGAGGAAGGCCTCACGGGGCAGATCATCGTCGCGGACTTCGTGACGCGCCGCATTGCTCCTCTCCAGGCGCACTCGGTGCCGATGTGGATGTACTCCGGCCCCCAGGACAAGATGCGGCTCCACCGCGAGGACAATGACAAGGACGCGGTCGACAACGTCCTGTCTGCGCTCTTCATCAACCCAGCGGTGCCCGCCATGGACGAACTCCCGATCACGCTCCGGCCTCTGCACCAGTGCAACATGACCGAGCGCCTGGCCATCCTGGCGGGGATGCCTCCGTACACCCCGTCAGGCCCTGCGGGGAAGATGGTGCCTGTGCCGGTGGTGCACGAGGCGGAGGGAGCTGAGACGCCCTCTGCCTCAGGAGCTGGGCAAGGCGAGGAGGAGGCCGCGGCGGGGGAGGAGTCCTCTTCGAGGGCCGGGCCCCTTACTGGCGAGATCTGCGACATCTCGTCAGGCGATGACGACGACGCCTTCGTGGTGGTGCCCTCGCGCCACGCGGAGGAGGAGGAGGCTGAGGAGGAGGCCTCTGACGAGGAGGCCTCGCCAGGGCGTCGCGAGCCCCGCTCCAAGGCGGCGGTGGATCGGCCCGGGGCGAGGCCGTCAGACGTCCCCTCCAAGAGGAAAGCCGAGGCGCCTCTGGAGGGGTCAGGCGCCAAGGCCAAGCCTTCCTGGCGCTCGCCAGGCTTGGCGTGGGTCGACACCGGCGCCAAGGAGTCCGGGTAAGTGCTTTTAACAGCGGATTGCTTGATTATTGTACTCTTCTTTTCATGATTCTGATAATCGCCCCCTGATTCTTGCCAGCGACCTTGTCCCTGCGAAGCGCCGCAGGCTTCGCAAGGCAGCGGAGGTGAAGGGAACCGCGGCAGAGGCCGTGGCTGAAGAGGCCGCGAGGCCTGCGGAGACGGCCTCCTCAGGCCCAACCAAAGAGGCGCCTCAAGCGGAGGCAGCTGTGCCTCTGGCGGGGGCGGCAGCGCCTCAGGCGGAAGTCGCTGCACCGCCCCCCGAGCCGTTGGTGATGGAGGCGCAGGAGGAGCGGGCGGCCAGCCCTCCTCGAGCTCCTACCCCGCCTCGCGCGGCTACGCCGCCGCATGAGCCGACTCCGGCACGCGAGGCTACGCCACCGCGCTCAGCCACGCCTCTCGCGCAGCCAGAGGCCGGGACAGACCAGGGCCCGCCAAGCGCGGGCGCCTCTGCAGGGGGAGCTCCTTCGTCTCCGCCACGCCCCGCAGCGGGGGGCGAGGCGCAAGAGGCGACGCGACAGGGCGACGAGAGCGGTGAGACCAGCCTGGGCGCGGCAAAGGACGGGGAGCAACCTAGCCCCCAGGCACGCCCAGAGGCCTCGTTCTCCAGGCTTGACGCCGGGGCCGGGCCTTCCACGCAACGCGGCCTGGTCCTTAGCGGCTGGGACTGGAACAAGGGGCACCGCGAGGTGGCCTTCCGCCTGGTGAGGGAGTCTCTGGAGGGTTTGGAGGCGCAGCTCGCCCTCGAGGATGCCCAGCTCGCCCAGCAACGCGGCGAGCTTGCGGAGGCTTGGAGACGCTTCCATGCCGCTGTTGAGGCTCGAGGTCCACTTGAATGTGCCCGATCTCTTCATGATCTTGAAAAATGGCAGGGCTCTCTCGCCAAACTTAGAGATGAAACGGCCAAGGCTGGCCATGCAGCCCGCTAAGCGCTGCATATCCTTGAGTCGGCGGGGAGGCTGCATTTGCTCTATGGCCTTGATCTTGTCAGGATTTGCCTCTATGCCACGGTGGGACACGAGGAATCCGAGGAGCTTGCCTGAAGGGACCCCGAAGACGCACTTGGCGGGGTTCAGCTTGATGTTCACCTTTCTCAGGCTGGCGAAGGTTTCCTCGAGGTCCCTCAAGAGGGTGTCCCCCTCTCGAGACTTGACCACGATATCATCGACGTAGGCCTCGGCGTTTCTGCCCATCTGCGCCCCCAAGGCTATCCTCATGAGCCTCTGGAAGGTCGCTCCAGCGTTCTTCAGGCCGAAGGGCATGCATGTGTAGCAGTACACACCGCAAGGGGTGAGGAATGCCGTCTTCTCCTCGTCCTCTTTAGCCATCTTGATCTGGTGATAACTAGAGAAGGCGTCCAGAAAACAGAGGAGGTCACAGCCAGCCGTGGAGTCCACGATCTGGTCTATCCTCGGCATGGGGTATGGGTCCTTGGGGCAGGCCTTGTTGACATCGGTGTAGTCGATGCAGAGTCGGCCTCCTCCAGCGGGTTTTGGAACAACCACGCCGTTGGAGAGCCAAGTGGGGTGCGCGACTTCGCGGACGACATTTGCCGCCTTGAGCTTCTCCACTTCCTTGATGATGAAAGCTTGCTTCTCGGGGGCTTGCTTACGTGCTTTTTGCTTGAAGGGGCGTGCGTCTGGACACACGGCTAAGTGGTGCTCGATCACCTCCCTTGGTACACCGGACATATCTGACGGAGTCCATGCGAACATGTCAGAGTTCGCCCGAAGGAAGGCGACGAGCGCGCTTTCCTATTTGGGAGGCAGGGCAGCGCCTATGGTGACGCTAGCCCCCGAGTCTTCAGCCCCCGAGCTGGTGGTGTCCAGCGACACCTTCTTCATGGCAGCTTGCTCCTGAGAGAACACTTGCTTCTTCTTCTTGGGCCTCTCGAGAGGCTCCATGTCCTCGTCAGCCGGGAAAGCCATGGCGGCTGCCTTGTAGGCGCTCTCGACAGCGCGCGTGGCGTCCAGGATATGACCATGGATGGCAATGGTGCCAGCGCTACCGGGGATCTTGACCATGTTGTAGGCGTGATGCGTGACGGCCATGAACTTCGCGAGGGCGGGGTAGCCGAGGATGGCGTTGTACGGCAAGCCGATGTGGGCGACATCGAAGTCGATCAGCTCCGTGCGATAGTTCTTCTGTGTGCCAAAGGTGACCGCGAGGCGGACTTGCCCCAGAGGCTCGATGGAACCACTGGTGACGCCCGTGAACGGCCTGGAGGGCATAAGCCACTCGTAGGGCACTTGAAGCGTCTCGAAGGTCTCGACAGAGATGACATTCAGGCCCGCTCCCCCATCGATGAGCGTCTTGGAGACGGTGATGTTGTTGATGGTGGGGGAGCAGACCAGGGGGAGGGTTCCAACAGTCTTGGTCGACTTGGGGTGGTCCTTGGCGTCGAAGGCGATGGTGTACTGGGACCACTTGAGGGGTCTGGAGGTCTCGGTGCTCGGGAGCGCAGCGTTGAGTTCGCGGGCGAACTGCTTGAACTGATTGTTCGACTTGGGCGCTTGAGCTCCGCCGAGGATGCAGGCCATGGCGCCTCTCGGGGCCTGGTAGCCTCCATCTTCCTCGTCGGGGAGGTTGTTGTTCTTCTCGGCGGCGTTGGCTTGAGTGCCCGACGGCTTCTGGTAGCCGCCATCGCGCCTACCCCTGCCGTCTCTGCGGTAGCCGCGACCTCTGCCGCGGCTTCCGCTGCCTTCTCCTCGCTCGCGTTCCCAGCTCAGCCTCTTGAGGTCGAAGCAGTCGTCTGTAGCGTGCCCACGCCTGTTGTGGTAGACGCAGAACGGACGGTGGTCCACCTCTTTGTCGCCGCGCTCGGGAGAACCCCTGCGAGAGCCCTTCGCGTCAGGCTCTGCCGCGAGGACCGCGGTGGCCTTGCGCTTGGGCTCTTCCTTCTTCTTGTGGCTCTTGGACCCCTCGCCAGGGTCGTCCCCCCGCGCGCTCATCTTGACGAAGAGGAGTCCCTCTTCAGCCTTGGCGCACTTATCCGCCAGATCGAACAGCTTCACCACAGAGGTGAGCTTGTCGTGGATGCCGAGCTTCTCGAGCATCCTGCGGTTCGTGACGCCCTCGCGGAAGGCAGCGATCACCTGGGTGTCGGGGATGTTTGGAATCTTGTTCCGCACCTGGCTGAAGCGCTGGATGTACTTGCGAAGAGTCTCATCCTTCTTCTGCACCACAGCACGCAAGTCGTTGTGGGTGAGTGCGCGCTCGTATGTGCCCTTGAAGTTGGCGACGAACTGCCTGCAGAGCTCCTCCCAGGAGTCAATGGAGTCCTCCGGCAGGTTGAGAAGCCAGGACAGCGCTGAGTCCCTGAGGGCGTGGGAGAACCAGTTGGCCATGACCTTGTCGTCTCCCCCTGCAGCCTGGATGGAGGTGGTGTAGAGCTGCAGGAACTCGAGAGGGTTGGTGGACCCGTCGATGCCCTTGGGGAGCGCTGGCCTGAACTTCTGCGGCCAGACCACACGACGCAGGGCGCGCGTGAAGGCCATGCAGCCTGAGGCATAGGTGGCCGTTCCTCCCTGGAGGGCCCTGCGGTTTTGTTGCCCCGCCTGACCGAGCTCCTCGACGAGGCGGTTCTGGAGGTCGCGGCGTCGCTCCATGCCCACGCGCGCGTCAGGCGCGGTGCGCTGCACGATTTGGCAGTCGTGCGGCGATGAAGCATGGGAGGGAGCCCGCTGTGCCGCGGCCGGAGGTGGTCCTGGCGGCGGTGGGGGCGCACCTGATGCGGCCGTCCCTGCAGGGCCGGAGGGTACGATGGAGCGCGACGGAGCAGGGCGCGTGGTTGCGATGTCGACGAGGTGGTGGAGGCGGTCCAGCCACTGGTCGTGTGCCTCGGCACTTGGCCGGTAGCGGAGGAGCTCCTGGGCCATGAGCAGCGCGGTGTGCGGGGCGGGCTCGTGGCGCTCCTGCGTGGACACGCTCTGGCGCCGGGACGGGTGCGAGGACTCAGCGTCCTCACGGCGCTCAGAGTGGTCCTCGCCGTCGCGCTGGTCTCCGCCGCGGTGCTCCTCGCTCTCTGGCTCCTCCACGCGCGGGCCGGTGCCAGCGCGCTCGGTCGTGCGGGGGCGACCACGGCGGCCGTGGGTGGGAGCAGTGCCAGGCTCGGTGTGAGCTCTCTTAGAGGTATGCCGGTTGGCGCGGGTCGCGCGGGTGTCCATCATGGCGCGGAGTTCGGAGGTCAAAGACGCGCCTCAGTCCCCCTACCTGGCGCGCCAAATGTCGAGGAGTGACTCCCACGTAACAGGGGTAGTCTCGCCCTGAAGAGAGGTTCGAAGGGGGGACTGAACACGGAGGTCAAACAACCCTCGAGAGGCTCGACGACGGTGCTCGCCGGGCCTGGAGAGGAACTATCACGCCAGAGACGGACACCGGCCCGTACCCAGGTTCACGGCCCTCAGGAGGAGGTAAAACCGCTACTCCTGCTTGTCTGTATTGCACTGCGAAGGTTACAGGACAATGAGCTTGCCGAAGGCTCTCTTGAGGCAGTTTAGTGCTTGGAGAGGGACACAATGGTCGTCTTCCTCCTCCAGCAGTTGGCTATCCTATGTGTTTAGGGTGCGATTGCGTGATTGGGCGATCGGGCGATCCCCTTCTACGGTGGGGCTCCTGCTCCTTTTATAGGCGCCCCGGGCTCCGTCCTCGTGCTGGTGGGCTCCCACACGCCAGTCGCATGGAGGAGCGGGAGTCCACCGCGGCTCGTCCGTCCATGGACGCGGTCCATCCGTGCTAAAGTAGCGCGCCGTGGCCGACAGGTTGCAGGCGGTGCAGGGCGGCTCGCAGGCGCAGCAGAGGTCGTGGTGGAGCCCACGGTGACGATCTTCTTGGAGCGTTGCGCCGTCCAGCCGCTTTATCACCAAAGAGGAAAGTCCTGGCTGTCCTGCCGCAGGCGGCACGGCTTTGTTGACTCCTTTATCACCAGAATGGCAACTGGGATGCTCGCGTCACCCTGCGGCTGCTGCAGGGGCCATGTGCGTCCTGCAGCGCTTGCTTAGCTGCGAAGTGTCTCCACAGGGCCGTGGTCGCCTGTGGAGGGGTTTTCTGCTGACTCCTCTCCAGTCGGGCTCTGCCTGGGGAGTCTCTTGAAGCGCAGGGTCCTCTTCAGGCCCTGGCGTCCTCTTCAGGCCCTCGAGCGGAGATGTCTCTCGAGGGTCTCTCCAAGCGGTATCTTGGTCCTTAGTCATTCCGTCAAAGATCCTCGCGGGCGAGGCCTGTAGGGAGTGGGCCGTGCATACCCCGGTCCTTACTGGGCCGACATATATATTGTTTATCTATCAATGTTATTATAATTATCTATCATCTAATTGTTCATTGTTTAATTATTAGGTTGACACCATGGACCTCCATGAAGTTTCCGTCTTGCTCTCATCTGCCAAGAAGATCGCTGACACCAATGACATTAGCTTATCCTCCGAAGGTGATGGTGCTACGGCATAGGATCATGCTGTTAAGCTTGAGGAAGAAGGTGATGGTGCTGCAGCTAGTGATCTTCATGCTAGTGTTGGTGCAACGGTTCATCCAGATGATCTTCATGCTAGTGCTGGTGCAACGGTTCATCCAGATGATGCTGCTACTGCTATACTCGCTGCCAAGCTGACTCGTTGAGGTAAAATATACCATGGAGCATATCAAATATAGTTGCAGGATAGGTAGGTAAAATGCTTAGGCCCGGCCGTTTGGCATGCATAGTGGTAGTAATCTGGATGTATATTCAGTGGATTTTTTAGTTCTTATATATATGTCTTCAATTTTAGGAAAACTTTGTTGCCGAACTATATGCCTTAATTATTCCTTTATTTCCTTAATTATATGTAGTTCCCAGGATAAAGGGAGGTGATACATTTGACAAGTATTGCGTGTTTCCTAACCTAGTGGAAATGTACCCTGCAGAACTTGAAGCCCTGAAACATCAAGTTCACAAAAGGCGCCCCGCAATTCCTTTCTATGTGTGCACTATAAAGGGTGCAAGTACTCTGAGAGGCAAATCCAGAATGGTAAATAATCTTAAGGATGTTTTTGCATATTTATATGTTGACAATGACTACATATGAATGAAGTTTTGCATCTTATAATTAATCTGCAGTATTTCACAAGGAAGTTTACCCAGAAATACATCTTGAAGAATATGAAACTTCCAGCTGATGATCTGCAAATCTCTTTGAAGAAGGGATCTTCTTCTGTGCATGTGAGGATGATCATGGGCAAAGGGAAGCATGCTGGCGCAGTGATCACAACTAACTGGAGAGTTGTGGTGCAGGACATCAACATGAAGGACAACGATATCTTTGTGTTTTGGTTCCGCGTGTGCTACGATGGTCGTCTCAAGTTACTTCTTAGGAAGCTCAAGATGAAATGATCTAGCACCAGGCTGGATGTTCTAATTAAGTAGTAGTTCTATGTGTATGAGCTCAAGTAATATGATCGTACGTTGAACCTCACTTAATTATGTAATGTGCTCAAGTAATGAGCGTTGAACCTCTGGTAGTATAATGTGTGTCCTTTCGGTATATACTATATATGTAAAGCTTTTGGTGCTCTCTATATATATTACGCTGGAGTATATATAGATAGTTTGCTTTAATTAATTATTAATAGTCATACATTAGCCTTAGCTCAACTATGTAAGGTGGAAAGGATTGTAACTAACTAGATCACTCCGATAGCTCAACTGGTACTCTAACTGCCACTTCGACATATCTAGAGAGTGCTGGGTTCGAGTCCCAGTCTTCAATTTTTGATTTTTTTTTTGGCGGCCAAAATATTCGACATATCAAGAGGTGCTTCTCAGCCTACGACCAGAAATTCGAATCCCCTCTGATACTTTATGGCGGCCAAAATATCCAACCAGCTGGTGGATCTGCACCACGCGCACCTCTCGACGACGAGCCCCTCACCACGACGAGACCCTCTTCACGGCGGAGGTGGTTGTGCCGCGGCCGAGCAAGTGGGCGCCCAACCACGAGGAGCCGCTCTCGACGGCCTAGGTGACGGCGGTGGTGGTTGTGCCGCCGCCGCGGCCGAGCTAGTGGGAGCCCTCCTGGGCGGTGGGTTTGGCGGATCTCCTCGCTGTTCACCTCTCGACCACGAGCCCCTCTCGACGACGAGAGCCTCTCCACGACGAGCCCCTCTCCACGACGAGACCCTCCGATCTCCCGGTATGCACCCCTCTCCCCTCTACCCTCTCGTTCTATTCTTCTCCGCCAGTTAGATGCATATGAACAAAACCGAATATTTAGTTATTGTATGAAATTGCATCATTGAACTGTTGTGCATTTAGCTTTCTCTAGCTAGAACTGCACATAATTTTGCTGTTGTGCATTTCTTATGGGTTGCTAGCTGTGTGCTTGGTTGAATTCCATAGATGCACTCTTTGATTGAATGCTAATTGCAACATTTTTGGTCATCGGCAGATGGACAGACGCTGGATTACAACACGAATTAGAAGGCTTTCCCAGAACACAGAAAGGGAGTTGCCGTTGTTGTCTCAACCGGGACACACAATGTCTAGATAAAGTAGAGGCTCATTTGCTTCTTTATGGGATGGCAAGCACGTATGACAGGTGGACCTGAAGCTGGGGTACACAATGTTGGTGGAGGTGATGCAGAGGCACACTATGTTGGTTTGGAAGAGGAGGATGGCTTCGAAGATGATAGAATTCCTGATTTGTTTACTGATCTGTACAAATCAGAACCGCAAGGTCCTGGACAGAACACAATCTATGCCGATTTGATAGAGGAGGCCAAGCGCGCAGCTAGCAATGGCGGTACATTGTCAAGATTTTCCTTCACCGTGAAGTTACTCCACGCCAAGATTTTCCTTCACCGTGAAGTTGCATTCAACGCAATTCTCCGTATTTTGGCCTTGCAATACCCTAATAGCTCAATACCAAAGTCATATGAGGAGGCATTGGGCATAATTGGCAGGTTGGGCCTTGGTTATGATAGTATCCATGTGTGCCCGAATAACTGTGTGTTATTCTGGAAGGAGCATGCCAAGCTTGATCTTTGCCCCAAGTGCAATGCCTCGAGATGGAAAGATGTTGATGGTAGTAGGCGGATCCCGGAGAAGGTCTTGAGGCATTTTCCATTGATTCCGAGGCTCCAAAGAATGTTTATTTCAAAGGAACAATCAGAGTTAGTACAGTGGCATAAACTGAAGCGGCAACCCGTGGACAATGAACTTAGCCATCCAGCTGACGGGGAGGCGTGGAAAGATTTTGACGATCTACATAAAGACTTTGTTGCTGATGCTAGGAATATAAGGCTTGGACTTGCCACAGATGGTTTTAATCCCTTTGGGAATATGAGCAACTCTTACAGCATGTGTCATGTATTTGTAATGCCATACAACCTTCCACCTTGGGCTTGTATGGATCAGTCCAACTTCATGATGGCGTTGCTGATTCCTGGGCCAAGCTATCCAGGAAAGAATTTCAATGTCTTCATGGAGCCCTTGATAGAAGAGCTGCAGTTGCTCTGGAAGGGTGTAAGCACATACGATGCCATGAGTGACGACAAGTTTAATCTGCGTGCTACAATCATATGGTGCATCCATGATTTCCCAGCACTGCACACTTTGTCCGGCCGGATCACATCTGGTTACCAGGCATGTGTGCGGTGTGACAAAGAGTCGTGCTCGAGGAGAATAAGGAACAAAATCTGCTTCGTTGGACACCGCCGTTGGCTTCCTCGACGCCATCCTTGGCGAAGTAGCGAAGATTTCAATGGTGCTACTGAAAGGCGTGACAAGCCAGATGAATTCAATAAAGAAGAGCTGTAGCAACAACTTGATAAGGTTAAAGATGTGAGACCAGGTAAGCTTCAAAAGAAAAGGAAGCGTGAGGATGGTCAGTGTTGGAGCCGGAGGTCTTGTTTGTGGGACTTGCCATACTGGGCAGATCTAAAGCTGAGGAATAATCTCGATGTAATGCACATCGGGAAGAACATCTGTGACAATCTGCTTGGCACTTTCATGAACATACTAGGCAAGACAAAGGACACACTGAATTCAAGACTGGATTTGGAGGACATACGCATAAGAGAAGATTTGCATTTGCAGCCTGTTAAAGATGATAAAAATTCCTTTGAGATGCCACTAGCGTGGTATACAATGAGTAAACAAGATAAAATTGCATTATATGAATTTATCCAAGCCGTGAGGTTTCCAGATGGGTATGCGTCTAACATATCCAAGTGTGCTGCTGCTGATAAGTGCAAGCTTCAAGGACTGAAGACCCACGACTGTCATATCCTGCTCCAAAGGATATTACCCGCTGGCCTCCGAGGAACAATGCATGAAGATATATATGAAGCGGTTGCTGAGCTTGGAAATTTTTTCAGAGAGCTGTGCGGCAAAACACTGAAGGTAGACGTTCTGGACAGACTTGAGAAGGAAATCACAGTTATTCTTTGCAAACTTGAGAGGATCTTCCCTCCATCTTTCTTCGACGTGATGGTGCATTTGGCCGTCCATTTACCAACAGAGGCAAAGCTTAGAGGCCCAGTGCAATACGGTTGGATGTACCTTGTCGAAAGAAGGTTGCTTACATTGAAGCGTTATGTGCGGAACACAACCAGGCCTGAGGGATCGATTGCCGAAGCATATATTGTTGATGAGTGCCTGACATTTTGCTCGAGTTACTTCGACGATGTGGAAACAAGATTCAACCGTCCAGGTAGAAATCCAGCGCGGGATGATTCACACATTGGTGTTCTATCTGTTTTCAACCGCGGTGTGAAATTTATTGGGGCCTCTCAATATGTGGAGGCTGGTGCTGACTATGACAGGATGGTTTGGTATGTGATGCGAAGTTGCGCTGAGGTGAAACCATACATCGAGTACGTTTCTCTTCACCCCCCATATATTGGTTATTGTAGTCAATTTAAATGCTTGCTTTGATGTCGGCATTGCATCCTGTCCATATAAATAACTAGTCTATTTTTGGTTGGCATTGCAGCCTGTGCAAAGAAGAGTTGAACCAACCAGGTGGTCCGGTCAATGTTGATAAATGGCTTTCCAAGGGATTTGCTAAATGGTTTCAGACTCATGTGAGATCTTTAGCTGGTTTATTTCGGCAGGTTGAAAAATGCATGATATTTTCTATGTGTGTTTCTCACCCTGGTTTAATTTTTGCAGATTGGAAATAAGCATGTTGTCAGTGCTGACCTCTATGCTTTGGCGTGCCAACCAGATCTCAGAGTGAGAACATATTCAGCATGTGTTGTTGACAGTGTTCGGTACCACACTGTTGACCGTGAGAAAAATAAAAAGACACAAAATAGTGGAATCATTTCGGAGGGAGAACATGAGAAGGAGATCATTGACTTCTTTGGTCAGCTCAAATCCATCATCAAATTGCAGTACAACTGCAGCAGTGGTGTCCACCGGTCAGTCGTCCTCTTCCGGTGCGCTTGGTCTGACCTTGGTGGTAGGAAACCTAGACTCGAGGATGATGGACATTTCAAAAGCGTTAACACAACAAGGTTTTGGTACAAGAATGACCCTTTCATTCTAACATCACAGGCAACCAAGGTTTTTTATGTGCTAGACACGCTCTTGAAAGGAAAATGGCAAGTGGTGCAGATATTTCAACATAGGCATCTATGTAGTGTTACTGAAAGTGAATCGCGGCCCGGTCATGTTGCTGGACTGTCATATCAAGATGATGATTCCACGGAAGTTCCTGTGCAAGAGAATGAATGTATTGCACGAACTAGGTCGAGACATGGCCATGGCCAGGAACATGTGTTAGTTGTTGTTGTCGTTGTGGAAAAACTGAGGAAAAGGAGGAAGGATCAAGTTGCTGCTGAACAAATCGACGACGATGAAGTAAACTTGAACGATCAGACATAGTACGAGTATTGTAGTGATGATAATGAAAACAGGACTAACAATCATCTAGTTTTGGATGAAGATGAATAGTACCAGCTGCAGGTACATTGCTGCTATTGCTATCTTGCTCCAGGTCCAGCTCAAGCAACCAACCAGCTCCAGGACAATGCTGCATTCTTGCTCCAGGTCCAGCTCAAGCAGCCAACCAGCTCCAAGACCATGCAGAAAGCACCCAAGTCCAAAAAAGGTGGACAAGATGGAGATGGAGTTATAGTAGTCACAAGCTGTTTCCTGTGTTAGTCTTGTGTATTTGTACAAGATATTGTCCCATAATTTGGTTTTATTTGTGTGGAAGACAATTATTTGTGTGGAAGACAAATGGAAATGTACTGGTACTGATTTCTTGTGTGAAATACAATGTCTATTTGTGTATCCTGGTGTTTTGTGTCGCCACTGCCAAATTGCATATAAATTGCAGTCAATATGCTGCCACAATTCATTTTAAGTACTGACTATATGTTGCCGAAATTGACACAAATAACCGCAATTGCACTTGCTACACTTGTCCAGAGTGCACATCACATACTGCACTGAATTACACTTGCTACATTGCTACAGATAGCACAACAATCCCCACTCTCGCCCCCCCCCCCCCCCATACGACGCTTTAATCGACCAATTTGTGGCCCGTATAGGGAGGCGCCGGCGAGATTAAGAAATTGGGGAGTGGTTTATTAATACTCCTGCCTAGGCCGGTAGTATACATCCGAGTAGTCGTCGAACTCGCCGCCGCAGTCATCATCGCTGGCGTCGGACGTCGGGCGCGGCACGAAGCTTGACGGTGGCGAGCGCCGCAACACTGGGCACGGCGGCGACAGGTTCTTCCCGTAGTTGCTGCAACCTTGGACGGCTAAGTTGTAGAGTACGCCGTAGGCCGCGTCCTCCTTCCGCCACCACGTCGTGGTGGCGTCCGCGGGAGCCGAAGGTTGGATCCTCCCTTCGGGCTGCTGCAACCTTTGCACGGATGCCAACACGGCGGCGCGCTGGCCCGGAAAATCATCTGGGTCGCGGGGGTAGTAGCGCAAGCGGCGGCTGTCGCCCGCCGCGATGTGGTCCATGACGCTCTGGAGCGTCCGGCCACCCCACCATATCCGACGACCGGCCTCGTTGAAGTTCACCGGAGGCGGGCCGTCCCTGTCGTACTTGGCGAGCTGCCTCTCCCGCCGGTTGATGAAGAAGGCGTCCCAGGTCTCGTTGTTGTCGGGTTCCCAGGCGGTGTCCATCCGCTGTTCCGCCGTGAGCTCGAGGTAGTAGTAGTTGGTGATCGCCACCCGGCGCGCCGTTCCCTGAGGAATGGGAGGGACATGAACGCCGCCGGCGCTCAGGCTCCAGCTGATCGGGACGCGGTAGCCCGGCGGGCAGGGGTAGTTGGAGGCGAATAGCATCTCCGTCGCGAGTAGGGGTAGTGTGGGGACGTTGGGAGAAGCCATGGCCGTTGGAGAGTGAGCTGAGAGTGAGATTGAAGCCAAAGGCGGCCGCTCCTACATGTAGTGCGGGAAGCGGCGGGAAAGCGCAGTAAGCGGTGGGAAAGCGCGGGACTCGGAGGCCTTTGGCTCGCATCGCTGGAGCAAAAAACGGCCTGTTTAGTTACCTGGTTTTGCCCGCGTTGTTGCACAGCGCGAACCTTAAAGCACCCTGGGGCCAGGCCCGATAGGAACGCTCAGTTCGGCCGTTTCCAGCGGGCCAGGCGCGTTCTCAGTCCCTTCGGGAACACGCGCCTTAACTCCCATTCGGGAACACGCGCCATAACTCCCCTCACCGCCAGGCCTCTCTCTCTCACCTCTTCTTCTCACTCTTCACCCCCAATCTGTCACATCAAACCGACGCCGGTTGCTCTCCCGGCCAGCAATCCGCCGCACCGCCGCATGAAAAGGAGCCGGACCAGAAGGAGGAGATGACGGGGACAAACTCCGGGACCTCTGCCGCAAGAGAACCACATCCCACGCGACCTGCATCGACCACATCCGCCGCGCTACGACCCCGAGCTCTCCTCGACCTCTTCAATGGCGGTCGTAAGTCTCTTCTACCGGCCATCTTCGTCCTAGTTCATGCATCCCGTGCATTTCTTTGCCGTTTCTTAGGACATGCAGATCCGATCTTTGCATGTTTGAGTAGGATTGAGTCTGACGATTGAGTGTGATTGAGTCCGACTAAGTAGGATTGAGTAGTATTGAGTAGGGTCCGACCTGCTACCACTGTAAGATTGAGTACGAATTGATCTTTGCATGTTCATCTAAACCATGCCATTGTCTGTTTGTGAGGGGATTGTAGATCTGATCCTGCGTACGTAGATTCTCAAGGATGAGAATAGGAAGAGGATCAGGGCCATTTGTGATGACTAGCCAGCCATAGTGGCATTTGTATCTCTTGCGTTTGTACTTGACTGTGATTGAATTTCATTGTGCTTGCATTTGAATGTCAGTCTGCATTTGTATTTGGTTGTGGTTGAATTGCATTGTGCGAACTGTATGTTCTGATTCTCTGCTTTAATTTCAGTCTGCATGTGCTAATTGTTATCTTTGCTTTGCTCAGAAGACTGTCCCAATTGTGCTAGGCGCACCGGTGGAGGTGGAGGGCGAGGTTGGCTCAGCCAGGAGGCGTCGTGGACGGCCGGCTAACGTCGGCCACTTCCGCGAGCAGGACGACCCTACGCACTTCCTCCGGATCATCTTCGAACCCACGATGTGCAGGCTCACCATTCCTAAGGCCTTCGTCCCGTACTTCGGCAAAGTCCCCTCCAGCATCATCGTCTGCACCAACACCGGTTGCTCCTGGAGGATGACCACCAAGCGGGAGGGCGACGAGGTGTTCGTCGACCAAGGGTGGGCGGCCTTCATCGTCGCCCATCGCCTGACCATCGGGCAGTTCCTGACCTTCAACAAGGAGGCCGAGGGCGTGTTCCGTGTGGTCTTCTTCGACCACTCCTACACTGAGGTGATGCACCTGTGCCCTGAGCATGACGTACGTACCAGGTTGTTAGTAGCCATGGAGGAGGATGCCTAGTTTAATATTGTTCGTCAGTTCTTCTTTAAGTTCGTGTTGTCGGTACTATGATCTGAACTATGCGTTATCCGTGATGTCTGAACTATGCGTAATCTGAATCGCAATCCATCTGAACTTGTTGTCTGTTTCGTGTTTGTGTAATGTTGTGTAACTGGCAACTGGTAAGCTCACCACGACAGGGCATTTTTGGCCCACTACGCGGTTGCAACGCTAACAAACGCGCCCTTAGATCCGAGACGGAAAGGTAGGGGGTTGCTGTGTTATTTAAGAACAACTAACTTTCCTATCTCTGCTATATACAGAAACTACCACCATTGTATCAACAACACAAGTCTAGCGCAGCGGTATAGAGCAGCAGTTGCTGGCATCGCTCGGTGGAGGGTTCGAGTCCCCGCAGCGCAGTTTTTGCCGATTAATTTCCGCAAGCGCATACTTGGTCGTCGGGCTAGCTATTCATTCACCGCATGGGCCGTCGGGATAACACTAGGGCTGGGCCATAAGAACCGAAATAGCACAAATAGCCCAATACAGGACAACCCAACAGAGGAAGATATCCCTAGGAGCCCAACAGAGTGGTGGGGGCCGTCGGGATAACACTAGGGCATGGCCATAAGAACATAAATAGCACAAATAGCCCAATAGAAGTGTGGGGGCCCAGGAAAAAAATAGCAACTGGGTGTAGGTCCCACATGTAAGTGAATTCAAGCCAGTTGGTTGGAGTCACACGTAGCAGGCGAGTGGGACCGAAACAATACACGTAGGCAGGCGAGTGGGACCGAAGCCAGTTTCGTATTAAGCGGAAGGCTTAACGACGATCTTGAAATCGTCACTAAGTTTAGTGACGTTTTGGCCTAACCAGGTTGTGACGTTTCTGCGACAAAACATCACTAAGTTCGAGAGGTTTGCCTCTCCGCGACGGCTAGTGACGATTTATTTCAAAAACGTCACTAAGGGTGTGTTCAGTTTTGGAACCAAGTGGAATGGAATGGAACGGTTCCATTCCATCAGAGCGGAACCGTTCCATTCTTGTGATCAGTTCGGACAAAAAAATATCACGGAACGGTTCCATTCCCGTGTTTAGTTTTGGAATTGGATGAGAATGGAATGGAATGGATGAGAATGGAATCATTGCAAAATTTGATTAGTTATTTCTAAATTTGATTAATTATTTCTAATCACGATTAATTATTCCTAATCTTGATTAATTATTGCTAAGCTTGATGAATTTTTGCTAAACTTGATTAAGTATTGCTAAACATAATCCTAAACTGTATGATTAGCCGGCCGTTCCACCTCGTCCGGCCGAATCGGAGGAACCACTCCATTCCGGATCTAGGGGGAATATTCCATTATGAGGAACCACTCCATTCCATTCCATTCTGCAACCGAACACAAGAACGGGCTCCAAGTGCGGAACCGTTCCATTCCATTCCACCTCGTTCCGGAACTGAACACACCCTAAGTTGTGACCATTCTGAGATCGTCACTAAAAAAGTCACAAATGGACTGATTTCTTGTAGTGTGTTCTAGAAATATTTATGCCATGAAGTCTATGTAGCTCTTGGGAACGGTTTTCACGTATAAGAAACACACACTTGAGCTTGTCCTCTTGCTGTATAGAGGATTGGGCTTTCTCTCTTTGAGAGCTTTTACTTGTCATATTTTATTTTCAGCTTTTTACTTTATTGCAAACTCTACACCAAAAACCCAAAAACACTTCATATTTTAATCATTTTAGTTTTTCTAGTACATAGATAATAAGAGAAGTGACACTCTTATTTGCGAGGATAAATACTTATAACTTCTACTCCTCGTGGGATCGATACTAATATTTACACATCGAAGATTTCAACGATCCCCTAAACTTATGGGTATCATTTGTTCAGAAATCAACTATTTTTAGACTCACCTATTGTGCTTATGGAAGGCTAATAAATTGTATTGTTTCAAAAAATGGAAATCCCGAGGTCTAGAACTGTTTGGGAAATCTTTGGTAACTTCGAGTACCCCTACTGTATTACCACGTAAGCTATACACTAGCCATTTGTATTTAGTATTGTAGATAGACATGAAGAGCAGCTTTCACGACTATATTGAGGCAATTCATGAGTTTGTGGACTGTTTTAGATATGGCCAACAACTTCGAGGATTGTAGATGCATTTCACTCCCAAATCTGACTACTTCTGCACCGTCCCTTCACTACAGCTAAATTTAGAGGTAGAGTCGCGATATTTCATCACTAGAGGGTTGTACAGCCACTTCCATAAAGCGTCGTTAAAACGTCTTCTTATGCACCGTCTCAAACGATATAAATACGCTCGCCAAGCGTGCGTACATATGTAAAGTCGCTTCTCTGAGACGTCTAAAAGCATGTTTAAACGTGTAAATACGAGTTTATAGATACACATTGTAACGTCTCTAATACTAATAGACACGCCATATTTGCGTTGCATCAAAGGTTACGTCATGCATGCTTATACGTATTTAGGATGAAATGTAAATACGTGATTTAATTGGTTAATTGATAAAGCGTCTCAAGAGATATGTTGGTATAATTCGCTTTTATTCAGAAATTTACGTGGAAACATATTTTTAAATAAATTTAACATTTCATGGACTGTACAAGCCTGGACCATAGTAGCGAATGCTGAAAACTGTAGAGCTGACTGAAATAATTGAAGTAATAGCAAATAAAAAATTGGAACTGAATCCAATATTACATTAATTATTTGTAGATACACCGGAAAGGATCGTGAACAAGAAAAAATCAAAAAATATCCTATATAGTGTCCATTATTTTTCTAAACCGGTAGTAAAGTCCTTCACAGTTTTGTCGAGACAAAAACTAAAGATTCATCTCATCCATCTTCAATCATTTTAATGTCGTTTAACTCAACCAATTAACCTGCAAAAGAAGTCATAGTGAGCGTGAGAAACTCTATGGAATAATCAACTACATGGACAGATGACAAGTTTATTTTTTGATAAAATATAAAATATGGCTCTAAGACTAATCGGGCCTGAGAAAATTCTACTATCCCCGGCTACAACATGCACTGGCACAATACATAATACACATTTAAATGTCCAATCAAAGCACGCCCATATCAAAAAATTGTAATATACCAGGTTGTTATTTGTCTGGTTCGAGCTAGATTTCTTCCTTTTGACCTACAAAGCACAAAGTTAATATAAAAATAAGTCAGCATCAAAACTGTGACAAGGGAATGTAATGCTTGTACATATGAAAGTTTACTTACAATGAACTTAGACCAAGCAATTACATGACCAAATGCGTCTGTGACTGTTTGTACATATGAAAGTTTACTTACAATGAACTTAGACCAAGCAATTACATGACCAAATGCGTCTGTGACTGTTTCAATACCGTTATATGGTCTAGGCAATTTTTCATCTGAAATCTCTGTAAGACGGTTAATAATAACTCCATAATATTGATCTCCAAGCATGTTTCCTCGAACCACATATGTTTTGTCTTGACTAATCAAAGTTCCTATCCTTACAACTTTGTTTTTGTTTCTTGGGTTTGCCGAAAACAAATAGACTTCAGAATCCTGTAACTTGAAGAAATACAACATGTAAAAAAGTGGCACTACTACTTGTATGAAACAGCAAATCTGTGTTGGTTTACATAGGTTCGTTGCGTGTACCTTATTAACATGTTGCTTATGTGGCAAAGATTATACAGCACAACCTTCATCAACTTCAGTGGACTTCTCATTGTTTGCTTTCTGCAGCCAAAGATCATGTAAGATTAACATATAACAGATAGATTTTTAATATGGTCTGATGATTGAGTGAATTATTTTGCACCCTTACAATTATGCGCCTACGTCCTAAAGATGAATTGGCATAACTCTCTTTGCCATAATTTTCAGGACACGTTTGCTGCAATTATGAATGAAAATAAATAATCAATATACCGTAGAAAACACTACAGCCGCACAGATTCCAAATGCACACCCATAGTAGCATATACCTTCTCGGTAACCTGCTCACGTGGTAGACAACCTTGAAGTTCTGTTATCGTCGGGCTCCAGTATGCACGGAAGAGGCCCAATAGTGGGCCGAATTAGGGGCTTAGCCCAAGTTATCTAGGGTTTAAAGGAGTTGTCCTCCTATATAAACACATGTACCCCTTCGATATTAAACAGACAATAAACATATTCTGTTATCGTCTCCCTCAGGAGACGGGAGCTCAAACCCTAGCCGCACTCTGCCCTAGCCGCCGCCTCCCTCCTCCCTCGCAGCGACGGCGCCCAGCCGTCGGCGTCTGCGCCTCCAGCCTCACCGCCTTCACTTCCACCCCTACAATCTACGCCCGAGACCTGGTAGAACCGTAGTCTCTACCAATTTGGTATCAGATTGCTCTGGTTCGATGAGTTCTTCAGGCCCTCCCACCACCGCCGCCGCCTCCACCGGCGCGGCCACCGCCACCTCGCAGCAGTCGCCGCCGCTGCTCCAGCCGCCGCCGCCGGCCACCTCGGGTCCGCCTGCCTCGGGCACCGCGGCCCTGGCGGCAGAAGCGCCCCCGTCCTCTCTCCGGCGGAGATGTCGTCGGTGATCCGCGACCTCACCCTGGCGGTCTCGAACCTCCGGACCTTCCTCCAGGCTCCCTCCGCGCCACCGCCGCCACCGCCCCCGCCGGCTGCGCCCTTCGCGCCACCAGCACCGTCCACCGTCGCGCCCAGCGACTTCCGATCACCCAGATCAGGTTCCTGTCGTCGCCGTCCCCGCTGCCGATGTGGATCAACACGCCGACCTACACGACGGCGCCGCCACAGCCGACGGTGCTGCAGCCGCCCGCCACCACCTTCGGGGGTTTCGGCGGGTATACTGACCCGTACGCCGGGAGCTCCATGGTGCAGTAGTACTCTCCTCCCGCCGCGATGGGTCGTCACAAAGGCGCCTACACGGCCTCGCCGCACGTGCAGCAGCCGCCTCGCTTCACCAAGATGGAGTTCGCCACCTACGACGGCACCGTCGACCCCCTGAACTGGCTCAATCAGTGCGACTAGTTTTTTAGGGGGCAGCGGCCCATGGCGTCCGACCGCACGTGGATCGCCTCCTACCACCTCCGTGGCGCCGCAGAGACGCGGTACTACGCCCTCGAGCAGGACGAGGGCGGGATGCCTCCATGGGAGCGTTTTCGCGACCCGTGCCTCCTCCGGTTCGCCCCCCCCCCCCCCATACGTGGGAGCCGCCTGGCTGAGCTCGGTCGCCTCCCCTTCACCTCCTCGGTGCAGGACTTCGCCGACCGCTTCCAAACGTGGGCCTGCCATGCGCCTGGCGTCACGGCTCGCCAGTGCGCCGAGCTCTTCGTCGGCGGCCTCCCCAATCACATCCGCATCAACGTCGAGATGCGCGACCCCAGGACCTCCAGACGGCCATGTACTACGCGCGCGCGTACGAGCAGCGCGCCCACGCCATGCAGCAGGCTTTCCCGGGCCGCGGTGCGCGCCCTCCGACCCGCCCCGCACCGGCGGCCGCCACCCCGACGCGCCCCGCCCTGCCGGCCGCCCCTGCTGCCGCCCCCGCGCCGACGCGCACCTTTCGGCGCTTGACGTCGGCCGAGCAGCTCGAGCGGCGCCGCAAGGGCCTGTGCTTCAACTGCGACGAGCCATATGCGCCGGGTCATACGTGCGCCCGCCTGTTCTACTTGGAGACCGTCGACGACACGGAGGCGGAGGCCCTCACCGCGGAGCTCGACGCCACCACCCTCTCCGAGGTCGGCATCACGACCTACGGGCCGGTCGATGCGCCCGCCTTCGTCGTCTCCCTTCATGCCATGGAGGGCATCAAGACGGCGAAGACGATGCTGCTTCCGGTGACGATCAACGGGGAGCGTCTGACCGCGCTCGTGGACACAGGCTCGACGCACAACTTCCTGTCCAGGGACGCCATGCGCCGCCTCGCACTCCAGCCAGCTGGCGCGGAGAAGTTCAGCGTCACCGTCGCCAACGGGGACCGCCTTGCTTGCCAGGGCATGGCGCGGCAGGTTCCCGTCCTCATCGGCGATGAGCCCTTCTCCATCGACTGCGTCGGCATCGACCTGGGCTGCTACGACTTCATCCTCGGCGTCGACTTCCTGTCCACACTAGGCCCCATCCTTTGGGACCTCGACGTGCTGTCCCTCATCTTCTGGCGCGAGGGCGGCCGTCGCGTTCAGTGGACGGGCATCGGCGGCTCCGGCGCCGCGACCCCGCAGCTTCAGCTGATGGTGGCCCTGTGACCACCGCATCCACCTGCTGCCGGACACGGCGCCTGTCGCCGTGCGCCCGTACCGGTACCCCCAACTGCAGAAGGACGAGCTCGAGCGCCAGGTGGCGGTCATGCTCGCGCAGGGCATCATCCGGATTTCGACATCGCCGTTCTCCGCCCCGGTGCTCCTGGTGCGCAAGGCTGACGGCACATGGCGCTTTTGCATCGCCTATCGCGCCCTCAACGCCATGACATCCAAGGACAAGTTCCTCATCCCCGTCGTGGATGAGCTCTTGGACGAGCTACACGGAGCGCGCTTCTTCACCAAGCTCGACCTGCGATCGGGCTATCATCAGGTGCGCATGCACCCGGACGACATCGAGAAGACGGCGTTCCGCACTCACCATGGCCACTTCGAGTTCCTGGTGATGCCGTTCGGCCTCTCCAACGCGCCGGCGACATTCCAGGCCCTGATGAACGACGTGCTCAGCCCATACTTGCGCCGCTTTGTGCATGTTTTCTTTGATGACATTCATATCTACAGTGCATCTTGGGCGGAGCACCTGCAGCACGTGGCCATCATCTTCAACGAGCTTCGAGCGCAGCGTCTTCACCTCAAGCGCTCGAAGTGCTCATTCGGCACGACCTCCGTCGCGTACCTGGGACACGTCATCTCGGCGGAAGGTGTCACGATGGACCCGGACAAGGTCGCCGCCGTCGCCGCGTGGCCGACCCCGCAGTTACCGCGGGCTCTCCGCGGCTTCTTGGGCCTCGCAGGCTACTACCGAAAGTACATCCGGGACTTCGGCCTCATCGCCGCGCCACTGACGCGCCTCCTTCGACGCGACGCCTTCTCCTGGGACGAGGAGGCGACTACGGCATTCGAGGCTCTCCAGCGGGCGCTCACGACGGGACCCGTCCTCCAGATGCCGGACTTCGACATGCCGTTCGTGGTGGACTGCGACGCCTCTGGCATCGGCTTCGGCACCGTCCTCCACCAGGGCGAGGGACCGCTGGCCTTCTTCAGCCGCCCCTTCGCCGCTCGCCATCACAAGCTCGCGTCCTACGAGCGCGAGCTTATCGGGCTGGTCCAGGCGGTGCGACACTGGCGGCCTTATCTTTGGGGCCGGTCGTTCCGCGTGTGCACGGACCACTACAACCTCAAGTTCCTGCTGGACTAGCGCCTCTCCACCATTCCGCAGCACAAGTGGATCAGCAAGCTCTTCGGCTTTGACTTCACTGTCGAGTACTGCCCCGGCCATCTCAGCACGGTCGCCGACACCTTGTCCCGCCGCGACACTGCGGATGTCGCGGACGACGTCGCCACAGCCGGCACTGTCATCTGCATCCGCTCCGGGCCATCCTTCGGCTTTATCGACGACATTCGTCGGGCGACTTCGACTGCCACGGACGCGCAGGGCCTGCGCCAGCGCCTTGACGCCGGCGAGCTGGCAGCGCCCTGGCGCCTGGACGAGGGGCTGCTCCTCCATGGCCGCCGCATCTTCGTACCCGCCCATGGCAACCTGCGCCACCAGGTCTTGACCTTGGCGCACTCTGAAGGGCACGAGGGCGTGCAGAAGACTCTCCATCGTCTCCGTGCTGATTTCTACATCCCCGGTGACGGCGCGCTGGTCCGCGACTGGGTGCGGTCGTGCGTGACTTGCCAGCGGAACAAGACAGAGACACTGAGGCCCGCGGGTCTCCTGCAGCCGCTGGACGTACCCTCCCAGGTGTGGGCGGAAATTTCCATGGACTTCATCGAGGGCCTTCCCAAGGTGGGCGGCAAGTCCGTCATCCTCACGGTGGTTGACCGCTTCTCCAAGTACGCGCACTTCATCGCCCTCGGCCATCCATATATAGCCGCTTCCGTGGCGCGGGCCTTCTTCGACGGCATCGTCCGCCTCCACGGATTTCCATCGTCCATCGTCAGCGGTCGTGTCAAGTGTTCACGGGTCACGTCTGGCGGGATCTCTTTTGGCTGGCGGGCGTGAAGCTCCGCATGAGCACGGCGTTCCACCCTCAGACGGACAGCCAATCCGAGGTGGTCAACAAGGTGATCGCCATGTATCTACGTTGTGTTACTGGTGATCGTCCACGAGCTTGGGTGGATTGGTTGGCATGGGCGGAGTCACTACACCACAGTAGTACATTCCCGACAGGCGTCAGTCGGCAAAAGTAGCCATCACCGATGGAATGTTCGTCGGAAAAGCTCCCGTCTAACGGTTGGTCGGGAAAAGCTGCCATATAACATCAGGCAGTCGGTCGGTAATGCCACTACCTTTGCTGTCTAGACATCGGTCGGCATTGCCACTATAGTCATCGAACCATCGGTCGGCAAAGAATCCCGACCAACTATTGGTCATGAAATTACCCAGCCCGCGCGCGGTGAAAATTTAGCGCCAAAAAGGAATAAGCCACGCGCGCTAAGTTTCATTTCCCCTAAATCCCCAAATCGCCGCCCGGGCCGCGCGCCGCGCAACTGGAACCCTAAATCCCCAATCTCACCCTGGACTGCCTACCAATCACCCCGTCTCTCTCCGCCATCGACTCCCCGCCAATCTCTTCCCCCGTCTCTCTCCAACCTCGACTGGCCCAACTGTCGCTCGAGCTCTCTCCGCAGCGAAGTGCTCTCTCTGTCCGGCGGCGGCTCTCTTGGACGAGCGGCGGCGCTCTCGGACGGGCGGCTGCGGCGACGCTCTCCTACCTGCGGCGGCGGCGGCGCTCTCCTGCCTGCGGTTAGGTCACCTCTCTCTCCCCTTTCTACTCTGTGGCCCTCCATGGCCTAGCTACTCCGTTTCCAGGTTTTTGTGAAAAATCCATTGAATCCTATGCATCGGAAGCTAGCCTAGACCATCACTGCTTCTATCCGTGGGATTGAGCATCATCAATTTGGTTTCATTTTTGTTTCTCACTGGCGCATCATCAAAATTGCAAATACTTGCTTGGCATATTCTGCATCGCCATCTTTTATTTCCTACTACTCCTAGTTGAATCAAGACAGGTGAGAAACAAAAATAGGTGTCGACGCGTTGGTCAGTGGGTGGCCTCTGTCTATATTTTTCGCTGGTTGTGCAACGCGATGGGCCTGCAGAGCCTGCTGGGCAACGTCCAAATCGGAGGTTAATTGTTTTCGATCCGATTTTGATCATGCTCTGCCACTGATTGGATCCAAGGTAGTGCAGTAGCTCTTATTGCACAAACCACATCTTTTCAAAAAGGAAATGGTGATAACACTAGTGTAAGAAACAAGGCATATTATGGCATTATAAAGGAGATTCTTGAGTTAAACTATCAACATGAAGGGAAAGTAGTGTTGCTCAAATGTGACTGGGTTGATAATCGTGTAGAAGATAAATGGGTGAAGACTGATCAGTTTGGAATTACTAGTACTGCTACAAAACCTCCTATCACTCCGCCCTGCACACCACGCCTTTCGAGGTGGTCTACGGGCGCCCACCTCCGGCGATGCTCCCTTACGAGCCTGGGACGGCTCGGTCCGAGATGGCGGGCGACTTACTCCGCACCCGCGACGAGATCCTGGATGAAGTGCGCCAGCGTCTTCTCCAAGCACAGCAGCTGGCCAGGAAGTACTATGATGCTCATCATCGCGAGGCGGAGTTCGAGGTGGGCGATTGGGTGTGGCTGCGCCTCCTTCACAGGACCCGCAGTCTCTGGACCCGCGCTCAAAGCGCAAATTGGGACCCTCCTACGCCTGTCCCTTTCGTGTGCTGGAGCGTGTCGGCACACTCGCATACCGCCTTGAGCTGCCAGCTGGTTCCCGCCTTCACGACGTCTTCCATGTCGACTTACTGAAGGCCTACCACGGGGACCCTCCTGCAGAGACACCGTCACTCCCTCCTACTTCTGATGGCCGACTTCTGACCGTTCCCGCGAAGGTGGCGAAGGTGCTGCAAGCGCAGCAGCGTCGCGGCATATGGCATGTCTTGGTGCAGTGGGCCGGCCTGCCCGAGGAGGACGCGACATGGGAGAAGCTCGACGATTTCCGCCAGCAGTTTCCAGAGGTTCAGCTCGAGTACGAGCTGTTTGAGAAGGCGGGGAGAGATGTTATGGTCGGGCTCCAGTATGCACGGAAGAGGCCCAATAGTGGGCCGAATTAGGGGCTCCTCCTATATAAACACATGTACCCCTTCGATATTAATCAGACAGTAAACATATTCTGTTGTCGTCTCCCTCAGGAGACGGGAGCCCAAAGCCTAGCTGCACTCTTCCCTAGCCGCCGCCTCCCTCCTCCCTCGCAGCGACGGCGCCCAGCCGCCGGCGTCTGCGCCTCCAGCCTCACCGCCTTTACTTCCACCCCTACAATCTACGCCCGAGACCTGGTTGAACCGTAGTCTCTACCAAGTTCTTTAGCATATATTTCCGTTTGTGCTTCCTACACATTCATGCTAAAAATTAGGAACAACTTCCTGAATGAGGTAAAGACCTTTAACATACCTTTGTAATCATGTCCTTATGTGGTAAGGATGAATCTGCACAACCCTCTTTTATTCTACTACATATTACAGGAAGCAATTCCTGCTTACAACAAGAGTCAAGAAATATAGAATCTTCTGTTGCATACTTGTTAACTAAGAATATATGAAATAAAAAGCTAGCGTGTCACCTGGTAAGTATTTGCTGAAGTGTGCATACTGTTAGGTGATTCTTGAATATCATTATTTATTTCATGTTGGATAACATTAACAGTAGCTCTTTCATGAAGGTCAACCTGCAATAAGAACATGATAAGCGTATAGAGATGATCATTAATTTATTTTTCCACAAAGAGATCGGTCAAGGTGCTAACTTCATCATTTTCTTCATCTTCCATTACATTTCTATAATCCTCTCCTGGGAACTTTTTTGCGTGAACGCACGCATCATTTGAAACTCATCTTGCATGTTTTCTAGAATCTCCAAAAGCTCGCAGCTTAAAATGAACTGTTTTTTCCTGAACAAAATCCTCCACAAAATCCATTCCTTGAGAAACCTTCACGTGGCTCAAATACTTATCATGATAAAAGCCCCGAAGTTTTTCCTTTTTGCAAATAAACTTTTAGACACTTCACTATAATCTTTGGATGAAAGACTTTCCTTGGCATCTAATTTTCTTTTGGTTAACTCCGCATCAATTGTGTCCTATGAAATAAACACAAGTACACAACGTTCATATAATCAACTTGCTTACATTTATTCTCTAAACATGTAAAAAGTAAAGTCATACCATGATTGCATTAGCACTGTCACAATCATTATTGTCATCCTTTTTTATGGGCTTGATCCCATAGTTCAATCTTTCTCACCTTTCCATTCCTTTCAGCTTCCTGTTACACAAAGTAAATTACTTGGTTTAGTAATCATACTTATGTTAGAAGATCTTTAGTTTTTCCAATAACAAATTTAGACCATCTCTTTAAGGAGTCGAGCATGGCCCTTTCTCTCGGTGGTTTGTGAATTCTTCTGTTGCTTTGCACACTCAGAATTTTTGTGACATATTTTCGGCAACAGAGATTTAAACAATAGTAATGTTAGAAAAAAAACTGATTTCCAAATTCAGTTTAAAATATGAGAAAATAAAGAAGTAGTACCATGTGGGCATCCTGACACCAAATTCCAACAAGAGAAAGCCATTGATGTTCGTTAACACCAAGTGGAACTTCTTTCCCAATTATCCAAAGACCTTGTGTTACGATTATAATATTTTTTCTTTAGGCAGGATTTGTAGGCTCTCCACTTTTTTGCATGTGTCATTAGAATCCAGTCTCGTGTAAGTTGCATTGTCACCGGAGGGTAGGCAAATTTTACCTTCAGCAAGCAAAGTGCATTGTTAAAATGTTAAAAACCATAGTAATTTGTGTTACAATATTGTGTTTTGAAGGTTTACCTCAACAAGTTTAATCATCTCATGTTGTTTTTCCTCGAACATAACATTGTCCCATCTTGTAATATGCAATGGCGCAATTGCCGAGTTTTGTGCTAGTTCGGTAAGATAACAACTAAGAACGGAACCCGACCTTTCATTTAGAACTCCATTTTGATCAGTCCCCACAATAAGCTTCTCTCCTTTAAAATTTAAAATATATTTACTTCGAAAACCCCCCACTATCTGTCGCATGTCCCCATTGGGCCCTGCATGTAGGAATATCAAAATGATGCATATAATCGTGGCAAATCACGATCACATGGAACATGGAAAAATGTAAAGCAAAACCTACAGATTATCTTGATTGGGCTAGTAGATTCATGAGGCATCGCTGGTAAATATTTTCGACCTCTGGAGGACCTTGTAAATTATCTTCATTGAGCTCTACATTTTCTGCATCGTGTTCAAAAACTTGATATTTCGTAGTCACCGAGGTATACTCGACATAATATCTGTCATAAGTAATGCAAAATGAGTCAACCATTCAACGGTGCAAAAATTAAATTAACAAGTGTGAGATTATGGAACTGCAGACATATGAACACTTCAATTTGTAGTTTAAAAAATGACAGGGATGATCACTGATGGATGGCTGGATGCTATGGCCCTCCATGACATGAAAAACATTAATGTCAGTACACAATATGCACCATTCTAAAAGTACAGGGCGAGCACTCATGGATGACGACGGTGATTCAAAATTTATTAAGACACGATCAAACTGGGCTTAAGAGATTTTTTTAATACAACTCGACATACTAAGTACAAAACAGGGAATGGGATTTCGGAAGAAAAATACCTAGACAAATATTACAGTGATGCAGGGCTCACAAACGCTAATCTGGAGCTGAGGTGAATTTAATAAATAGCAGCAAATGTAAGAGGCTAGGCCTGAAGCTGGGATTCCAGGATTCAACCGCTATTTGGCCGGGAAATCTACAAGGATCGGCAACGAGCGGGAAGCTAACGGCCTTGTGCACGAGATTGATCCACGGGACCCCTTGCACCTAGTACCCACCCATTGCACATACAGGCGGCGGCCATCCCTACCTCTTCGCCGTCGTCCGTGGAGGCACCGGCGGCGCCGACCGGCCATGGATTGACTTTATAGTAGAAAGTATTCCAACAATCTAAACTAGACAGATCCGACAGAGCCCAAACCTGGGCGGGGCACACGGCAGCGGATCGATCTTTGATGATCAGTTCATGTGGCGGCTGGTGAGATGCAGTGCCAGGGTTCCCCTTCGTCTAAACCACAAACAAGGGCAAGAGGAAAAATTAAGCGGTCATATATCACCAATCTTTTTCTAAAAAAGTTAGCAGGACTATTTTCTTAAGCGGAACACCACCAAAGTTAGCGCCAAACAAAAAATAATTCGGAAAAGAAGCGCCAAACGAAAAAATAAGTCGGAATATTTCAGTAAAAGTAACGCGGTTAGCGCCTAACAAAAAAAATATTCGGAACATTTTTCATAAGCAGTAAAACTAGCGATGGTAGGGCCAAACGAAAAAATAAGTCATTGACACGTTTTCTAAAGCGTCTCAAGCGTGCGTTCTTAGTGTTCATAAATTAGCAATATTATTTATTTGGTCGTCTATTAAAAATAAACAACGTGACGTTGTATAGAGCCTCTCAAGATACGTCCCATGAAACACGTCTCGACATGCTGAGTTTGTTGTAGTGCTTTATTAAGTTTTCGGTAATACAAGCTACTTGGAGTTTGGGCTCCATTTAAAGAGTGAAATGCATGTACATCCATGGAAGTCACTGGCTATGTCGAACATTGTCCTCGAACTCAAGAAATGCATCAGTACAATCCTTAATCTTGCTTAGGAGGTCCACCAACGGTCCTAACTATGTGTGGGCACCGTATGATGCCAAGTGAGCGGACCCAGCACGATGCGCAGCGAGCCTAGCGTCTCCCCGCATCTCATGTCAAATTTGTAGATTCCTCCTACCACCGTGCTGACTGATGCATGTAAAATGCATACATGAACTTTGCACTTTATTACTTGACATTTCATCATATTTGCATCATATATGGGTTATATTTATGTTTTATAATAATTATTGGAATAATTCACAGTTGGAATAATTCACAGTTTCCCTAATTATATGGAAATAACCATGCAGAACCAGAAACCCTAGTTTTCTATATTTTTGACTTTCAGGGATCAAAACAACGTCCAAATGACCTAATATTTTATAGGGACAATTATTTGGAAGGAAGTAAGCGTATGAGTCAAGGAAGAGTAAAAAAGGAAGTCCGAGGAGAAAACGAGCAGGCCCCACGCGGCCAGATTGGGCTATGCCCGTCCCCCTCGTGGCTCCGATGCCGTCGATATTCGTCTCCGTGCCTTCGTCTTGACCTAAAAACGACAGTAAAAATTGTCCCCCGGCGGCTTTCAGAAGAGAGCGCCACAGAAACACAAAACAACGAAATTGAAGACGTAGAGGTGCAGATTGGAGTGGGGAAACTGTGGTGGGGCGCTGTAGGCGTGGTCTGCATCTTCTCCAACGACTCCACCAGCGTCACCATGATGAAGAGGGAGTAGTCCACCTCTGTACTATGGGTTGATATTTGATATTTGATATTACAATTTTTTTATGAGTTGATATTTGATATTACAATTTTTTTATGTTTCAGTTATATGAGTAGATGCATATTATGTACCCCGTTCTTGTTTACTTGTTTTGATCAAGCATGTTCATGAGGGCGTGTGAGGTGGAACGTGTGCATTAGTTGGAGTAACAGGGGGTGGCTAACGGGAAGTTGACAGCGAAATCTCGTGATCCACTTGGGTGTTTTACCTTACTGTGTTGCCTCACTAGTGATAAAGAAAATACCATGCTACTAGGGATTTGTTGTACCTTGCCACTTCTCCATGACTAGATCTAGCATGTTTTTATTTTAACTTCATGTCAATGAACTTAAGGCTATACTCTGATTTATTTCTTAATAGTAGGTTGATAGATTTAATTCCCTTCATAGTGGAGTCAGTGGCGGCGCCAGGTTTCAATGGACGTGTATTAATTTTGAACGTGGGTATTCATTTTGTCAAAATCCTCATTATTTTTGCTAAAAATTATGTTGTTCTACCAAAGAATTCTAAGGTTTTGTCAAAATCATGGGTATTCACTTGAAGACAGTGAATACACGCTGGCGCCGCCCCTGAGTGGAGTACGAGAGAGATAAATAACCAAAACATCTCTATGTTAACATGATGCTCGTATGAAAATCTTCTTTACATAAACATGTTGCAATAAAATATGTCAACTCTAGTGTTCCGTTATCCACCACAACTTATAGAGAGAGTGCATTAGTGAAGGCATGAACCCGGTCCATTTTTTATCATAAGAAAATAATTTCCAACATATTTACATCACTTTTCATTTTCAGGCATTTAAAAATACTAAAATACAAAAACAATTTTATTTATTGCGTTCACAAACCAAAACACAAAACAACATCTTATATTTCTTTCACCATCATTGCATATTTATTTCTTGCCACTACAAAAAATATGCTCATTTTGTACGCTCCAAATTCGTCACTAAAACGTCACTAAAATCGGTTTGTGACGATTTTGTGACGATTTGGAAATGGTCGAAAGCTGAGCGTCAATAGTGACCGATTGTGACGTTTTTTCAAAACGTCACAACCATTTGTGACGATCTGCAAAACGTCACTATTTTTAGTGACGTTTTAAAAAGGTCACTACCGGTTCGGCCACAGCACGTCAGATCCGCCGTGGCAATACGACGTGGCAAAATTGTGACGATTCAAAAACGTCACTAAATGAATTCAGCCCGGTCCGTTTAGTCTGTTATATGGGCCAAGCCCATTGTGCTTGTTGGGCCTTGAACTGTTACGAGCCCAATTTCTTATTGGGCCTTGCCCTTTTTAGCTTCACTGTTTTTTGGGCCTTGGCCCATTTTGAATCTGTTACAGTTTCGGGCCTTGGCCCATTTAGGGTCAACTACAGTTTTGGACCGTGGCCTTGTTGGGATCTGTTATATTTATGGGCCTTGGCCTTTTTAGCGTCCATTATAGTTTTGGGCCTTGGCCTTTTTAGGGTCCATTACAGTTCTGGCCTTGGCCTTTTTACAGTCCAGTTATTTATTGGGCTTTAGCCTTTTTTAATTCGTGCTTTTCCAAAATGGACGCATATGCGAATCAATTTTTTGTTGGACTGAAGCCTACTAAGAGCCCATGTATCTCCAGCCTACTCTAGGCCTTGGCCTTTTAACATACAACAAATAGCTAAATAGCACAACAATTAAATAAGGAAATTCAGAAGCTGAATAGCCCAATAGCCCAATAGCACAGCACAACATTTCAAATCTGCAAAATTCACAGCAGCGTTACCACATGTCCAACATGACCAGGTTCATCAACATGTGAACCAACATGTTCACACATTCACCAAAATCACAACCAAATCGTAGCAAAAAAAGGGTCCAGAAAGGACCAACCTGCTAGGAAGTTTCATACAAGATGACTTACGACCAGCGGCACAGCAAAACGTGATCTGCCTCCCACCAGAGCTGTTGCTAGCTCCAAACAAAGCAATCATGTGCGCAACCTTGGCATCGTTCTCTTCAGTCTTCTTCTTCAGCGCTTGGTATTCGACGTCACATTGAGCCCTCAGGTGCATCTGACTTCATCTTGATTGCAGCCACTTCTGCCTCTGAGTTCTTCTTGATGGCAGCCAACTCCTCGTGGATCTGTGCACTCTGGTTTTGGGATTGCTTGAGCCGATCTTCCAGCTCAAGAACATGAGCAGATACAGCAGCTGCACTGGCCTTGTTCCGCT
The DNA here is from genome assembly GCA_026929855.1 of Poa annua. Classification (NCBI taxonomy): domain Eukaryota; kingdom Viridiplantae; phylum Streptophyta; class Magnoliopsida; order Poales; family Poaceae; genus Poa; species Poa annua. The sequence continues at coordinate 65,298,306 of CM049434.1, forward strand.
TCTTACTGGAACCAAACTTAAGGCCAATATTCATTAGGAATGTGCTTTGTGGGCATTCCTTGGTAAGAACTTTTTAAACCACATCAACAGCAGCACTTGGGGCTGCGCCTTCTGGCACAGCAATAGCCATCTCAGCTTCCATATTGGCCTGGAGATCAGTTTCCAAAAGATGACTCAGAAAAGCACATGTGCAAGAATGGTTGACAACTGAAATGCACAGGTCACTTACTATTGCAACTTTAACTGACTTAGAGTAACGTTCCTTCCTGCTATAATGGGTCACCTTGAATAGGTCGACTGCTTCAAGCCCTTCACCCTTGCGGTTCTCCATCTGGAAAATGATGTTCACCAAGAATCATGTCGGGATATAGCCTCCGAAGAAGCTAAGAGAGAGTATCAAACACTAGGGGCCTTAGAGCGCTGCCTCTGTCCTCACGAGGCTCGACGAAGGAGATAAACACACTAAAGAGAGGGACACTTTGTTTACCCAGGTTGAGGCCACCGCGGAGGTGAATGCCCTACTCCTGCTTGGTTATATTGATCGGTAGAACACAAAGAGCTACAATGGTGATCGCCTAGAGTTTCTAGGGTTTGGGTGTACAATGTCCGAACCCTTAGCCGGGCCAGCGGCTGCTTCCTTTTATAGGCGGCTGGGAGCCTTCGTCTTCGGGTTCCATGGCGGGACGCTCCCACATGCTTCCAAGAGAGGCCCTGCTCCTCTGCGGACGCTTTGGCAAAGGCGGCCGACCAAGTCAGATCCACGGCCCTGCGCTGCTGCGTGGCCGTTGTCTTCTTCCCCCTGCAACTTCAGTCGCCGTTCCTTTGGCGCAGAGCCGGACGTCCTCGGTAAAGAGGAAAAGCGAGGCCAAAGTAAGGACAACGGTGGCGGACGGTGCTGTCTTGCACCGAAATAGTAAGTCTCGGGGGCACGACCATGGTGGCTGGTTTGGTCTCCCCCTTTTAGCACCGAGAGGGTAAGTCTTGATGGTCATCAATCTGCTACGCAGTGGTCAAGGACGACTTCTGGCAATCGGGGCGGGTCCTTGCTCTGCTCCGGCACGTGAGTTCTCTACAAAGGTGCCCCTCGGGAGATCCAGCCTTGGTCCTCCCGAGGGAGCCTGGAGAGCCGAATGGTCGCCCTTGAGGGACGCTCGTGGGGCGCCCTCTGTAGGCGCTATTGAACAGGAGCGCCGTGGCCTCGCGAAGCCTGGCCCTTCTCGCCTTGTCCAGGTCAAGGCACCGCTTAGCCTCCCTGCGGCAACACGGGGAGGCCCGGCCCAAGGTACCCCGGTTTCTAATGGGCCGACAGTAGCCCCCAGGCCAACGGGGACCGAGGGTCTTGTACATGTGGGCCGTCGTTGGGCCCATAACGGCCGAGACCGGGATGCCGAACAGGTGGCCACGTCATGCTTAGCGGTTGCTGGCGCCATACCCCACTCCGCATGACGCTTAGGGAACCGTTCCCGCCGTAAAACAGCGCCACGCCGCCATGGGCCAGTTATTGTTCCCTATCTCCAGATTCGCAAAACTCTCCCTTCTTTGGCACACCACCTCCTCGCCCTCCACGCCTACAAGCACGATGGCCGGCGGCAGGCAGGTTGCGGCAGCGAGGGGGAAGAAACTGGTGGTGACAGGCCAGCCAGGAGCTCTTGAGCCATCTCGGCTGAACACGCCGAGCAAGGTGGACGAGCACATGCCCGTCTTCGCCGGCAGGTTCAACGAGCACGGGGGCACTGGCGTACGCCATTGCGCCACCTCGGTGGCGCAGCTCTCGGCCACCAAGTTCCCATTCTTCCTTCACTCCATCATCGGCGGCCTCGTGCCGCCGTTCTCCGATTTCTTCGACGCGATTCTGGAGCACTACCAGATCTGCGTCCTCCACCTCCAGCCCAACTCTGTCATCATCTTGTCGATCTTCGCCTACACCTGCGAGGCCTATCAGGGCATGGAGCCCTCGGTGGCGCTCTTCCGCAGTTTCTACAGCCTCCGCCTCACGGCGAAGGACAAATGCACCGGGTGCGCCTCCTTGTTCCTCGTCGACGCCCTCAAGAAAGTGGAGGGCTACCGCTCTCGCTGGCTCTTCATGGACGCGAAGGCGGCGAAAGCGTTCTACCAGACTCCGGTGGCGCCGGCTGTGAAAACCCCCGGCTGGGAGCACGAGGTGCTGGAGGGTGAGGGGGTTGATTTGCTGATGCAGGGCCTTCGGTGCGTGCAGCGGGAGGCCCTCACAGGAGCGGTGGTGTTGCTGGAGTTCCTGACGCGACACATCGCCCCGCTCCAAAGGCACAACCGCCCCGTCTGGGAGTATAGCGGCAAGGGAGACCCCATGCGCCTGCACAAAGGCGACCCCCATGATGGACTGGTCGATGACCTTTTGGGGGCCATTCTGGCGACGCCTCCTAAGGGGGGCGTGATAACGGGAGTCAAGCCCGCGCCCCTATACTTCCGCTGGCGGGAGGCCCGAGAGGGCCTGATCGATTCTCTTCCCTGTTTCGACCAGTGGGGGATCCTCCCGAGGGGTCAGGACCGGCGGGAGGAGAACCCCTTGGCGGTGGAGATGGTGGCCCATAGCCTCCAGGAGCCGTCCTCCTCAGGCCCGCCGGGCGCTGGCTCGCTCTCGGCTCCCTTAGAGGTGGAGTCCTCGTCCAGCAGCGGCGAAGACCTCCTTTCGGGCGGCGGGAGCGACGACAGTGACAGCGACGGCGACTCCTAGGACGACGGGGGAAGCCCTCCGGTGGTGGGAGTGGCGTACTGATGCAACGGTGTGGTGTTGTTGGGAAAACCCAAGAGGAAGGTATGAAGTAGTGCAGCAGCAAATTTCCCTCAGTTATGAAACCAAGGTTATCGAACCAGTAGGAGATGAAGGCGCTTCTGAAGGTGTCAACGGCGCCAGAGAAGAGCTTGGCGTGTAGCTGACGTGGAACCTGCACACAACACAATCAAGATACTTTGCCCCATTTTAATAGTGAGGTTGTCAATCTCACTGGCTTGCTGTAACAAAGGATTAAACGTATGGTGTGGAAAATGATGTTTGTTTGCAGAGAATGAAAGTAATAGGATTGCAGTAGGTTGTTTTATCAGTTTAAAGAAAAGGACCGGGGTCCACAGTTCACTAGTGGTGTCTCTCCATAAATAATAATAGCATACATGTGGGTAACAAATTACAGCTGGGCAATTGACAGAATAAAGAACTGCATAACAATGCATATACAAGTCATGATGTCTAGTGTGAGATTCATTTGGGCATTACAACATGATACATAGACCGTCATCCAACTGCATCTATGACTAATAATCCACCTTCAGGATAGCATCCGCAACACCATTCAGTATTAAGTTGCAAGCAACAGATTATTGCATTAAGTAAAGTGTGTAATGTAAGTAGCACAAATATCTTTAGATAAAGAACTACTGTTTTATCCCTAGTAGCAACAATACGTCTACAATCTTATAGGTTGTTGTCACTCCCCCAGATTAAATAGAGACATGAACCCACTATCGAGCATAAATACCCCCTCTTGGAGTCACAAGCATCTACTTGGCCAGAGCATCTACTAGTAACGGAGAGCATACAAGATCATAAATAACGCACTCACAAGATATATTATGAAGCAAATGACATAGTACTCAATTATTCATCGGATCCAAACAAACACAACATGTAGCATTACATAAAGATGATCTTGATCATGATAGGCAGCTCACAAGATCTAAACATGATGGCACAATAGGAGAAGACAACCATCTAGCTACTGCTATGGACCCGTAGTCCAAGGATGAACTACTCACGCATCAGTCCGGAGGCGGGCATGGTGATGTAGAGCCCTCCGGTGATGATTCCCCCCTCCGGCAGGGTGCCGGGAAGAGCTTCTGAACTCTCCCGAACTAGGGTTGACGGCGGCGGCGGCTCTGGAACGTATCGTGGAAAAGTGTTTGGGTGTTAGGTCTTGATCTCTCGGGGGGTATAAGTAGGCGAAAGGGCAAAGGCGGTGGAGGCCCGAGGGCCCCACTCCACGTGGCCGCGCGGCCAGCAAGGGGGCCACGCCACCACCTGATGTGGGGGCCTCGGTGCCCTCCTTCGTCTCCTCTTCGGACTTCTGGAAGCTCCCGAGAAAAATAGGGACTTTGGCTTTTGATTCGTCCAATTCTGAGAATATTTCCTTAACAGCTTTTCTGAAACCAAAAACAGTAGAAAACAGGGAACTGGCACTGTGGCATCTTGTTAATAGGTTAGTTCCAGAAAATGCATAAAAACCATATAAAGTGTATATAAAACATGTAGCAATGGGTATAATATAAGTATGGAATATAAGAAATTAAAGATACGTTTGAGACGTATCAAGCATCCCCAAGCTTATTTCTACTCGTCCCGAGTAGGTAAAACGATAACAAGAATAATTTCTGAAGTGACATGCTTTCACACAATCTTGATCATATAATAATGTAATACATGTAAATTGAGATCGAATGAATAAAAACTGTAGTTTATATTGATATGAAATGAGTAATGAGTAAACAAGTAGGAAGAACAAATTAAAACTTTTAATGAATCAATACTAGAAATCAATCGACCGTGCAAAGTAGATATTAAAGATGATTTAAGCTTCAAGAACAACAATATAATCATCTAATGCATCCAACACTCATGACAACTTTGTGAAAAGATCAAGTCAAGCAATAACAATATGCACGTACAAAATCATCTCTCTATTTGTTCACTTAAAAACAAGCAAGCGTTCAGCGTTGGTTCCTGGCACCAGGATGTTGTGTCTAAAAGAATGTTAAGGGGGGTTTGGAAGACCAACGGAAGAAAATCTCACACAGCTGAAAGTGATCATTAGACAAGAGGAAGTCTTATAATCGAAGCTATGCAAGGAGTAGTGATTGCCACACAACGGATGCACATAGAGATATAAGTGTATGAAAGATCTCCAATGGAACTAGTGGGGGTGCATCCAACTTGCTTGCTCATGAAGACCTAGAGCACTTTTGAGGAGGCTCATCATTGGAATATACAAGCCAAGTTCTATAATGTAAAGTTCCCCACATAGTTATGCAAGTAAAACATGAAAACTCTCTCATATGGAGTAAAGGTGCTAAACATCAGCACAAATGATGACAATGAATACTACAGGTGCTATAACATGAGCACAAGTGTGGATAAAGAGTAGTATTGTTGCCCCCTTTTTATTTTTCTTTCTTTCTTTTTTTTTTCTTTTCTCTTTTTCTATTTTTTTTACTTTTTCTGTTTCTCTTTTCAATGGCCTCCATGGCTCTTTTCACTTTTAGGGGCAAACATTCTAATATGACAACACACTTTTGATACAAGTAACTCATAAGGAGTAAAACATAGTGTATGAAACAGTGCCTCTGCCAGTGTAGCAGGATATGCAATGATCTAGCGTAACATGGGTAAAACCACACATCAGCTGTAAAGAATCATGCAAGGCAATATATAAATGATAAATGACAACAAGTCATGTAATGTAAGATGGAAGTTGCATGGCAATATATCTCGGAACAGCTATGGAAATGCTGTAGTAGGTAGGTATGGTGGGTGTTTTGAGGAACATATTTGGCTTATGTGTAGGAGAACATGATCAAGATCTCCCACGAGTTTTGGATGTACCCGCGAAGTATGCACCAACTCTCAATGTGAGAAAGGGCAATGCAAAGTACCGAAGAGGCTAGCAAATATGGTGGTGGAAGTGCCATGAAAACCGCAGCTTAGAACTCACAAGCAAAAAGATTCCAACTAGAAATATGATCTTACAAGGCATAATGAAAATCACTCCATGAGGGACTGTGCCAAATGAACAAGTCACTGTTGGGACCCCGACCGTAGCGCATAACACAAAGTCATTACGGCTGCTTTTAACATTAGAAGTCATATATCATTATGCTATCAACTTCATATTTAAGTGTGGCACAGCTTCAAGTTTTCTAGACCAACCATTAATCATTCCACTTTACTAAACCATCATGTTTTACCATTAAGCATATTAATATCTCAAAACAACATTAATGATTCAAGTGACACAATTTAATGATCTACAAGATTATGTATCATTTCATCATACCATATACCACATCAAACATTTTCTGTTCTTAACAAAACACCAATTAACTTATCTAAAAATAAACTCTCCAAGTATTTAACAATAAGATATGAGAGTATAACATAATAAAACTAACAGCTCTAACAAGAGATGCATGAAAAACAAGAGCTAATAGTATTGAAGTAACATAGAAGAATACTCAACAAATATAAGTGAAGAATACGAGTACTCATAAGAAAAAGCGGAGCATGTCTCTCTCCCACAAAGGAATGCTAGGATCCATTTTATTCAGACAATGAAAATAACAAAAACAAATAGATGCTTCAAGTAAAGCACATAAGATGTGTCGGAATTAAAATATAGTTTCACTAGAGAGGACCTGATAGTTTGTTGATGAAGAAGGGGATGCCTTGGGCATACCCAAGCTTAGACGCTTGAGTATTCTTGAAATATGCTTGGGTGACCCACGGGGGCATCCCCAAGCTTAGGCTCTTTCATCTTCTTGATCACATCATATCATCCTTCTCTCTTGATCCTTGAAAACTTCCTCCACACCAAACTCAAAGTAGACTTCATTAGAGGGTTAGTGCATAATAAAAAATTCTTATATTGTGCATAGACACAACCATTACACATGCTACTGGACATTAGCTACAGCCACAGGTATTTTATGGAACAAAAAGATCCATTCAAAAACAGCAAAAGGAGAAATGCAAAATAAATGGCAGAATATGACAAAAACAGAACAGTCCGTAAAGACGATTTTTTTCGAGGCACTTAACTTGCTCAAATAAGAAAACTCAAAACTAATGAAAGTTGCATAAATATCTGAGGATCACGCACAAAAAATCCCAGATCAGTTTGATTTTTCTGTGAATTCTTACGAATTAAACGGTGGACAGCAGAAAAACTGTTACTGCGCAGGAATCCAAATCTAGCATCAACTTTCTACTAGAGGCTTAACTTGACACCACAATGCGATAAAATAAAGATACAAAAGATTGCTACAGAGGTAGACATGTTCCTTGACTCAATATAAAAGAAAATAACTGAAATAAAATATTGGGTTGTCTCCCATAAGCGCTTTTTCTTTAAGGCCTTTTAGCTAGGCATAGTGATATTTATGATGCTCACATAAAGATGAGAGTTGAAACATAAAAGAGAGCATAAAGAAGCATATATAAAACATATTTAAATCTAACACACTTCCTATGCAAAGGAATCTTGTAAGAAAATAAATTAATAAAGCACAAAGTGACTAGCATAGGAAGGCAAAACAAGTGCAATTTCAAAAAATTCAACATAAAGAGAGGAGACTTAATATTATTGTGATATATGAAGTCATGTCTCCTTCTCTCATAAGGACCAGTAGGTCTTAAAGTACCCAGAAAATAAAAAAAAATCAAGAGAAAACTCAAAACATTCATCATAAAGAGAAGAAATTTAGTAACACGAAGATCTCTATAACCATACTTTTCTCTCTCAAAATAATTTTCAGCGGCATTATGAATAGATTCAACAATATAGCTATCACCTAAAGCATTCTTATCATGATCCATAAGCATAATAATATTATTACTCTCCACATAAGCATACTCAATTTTATTAATAACAGTGGGAGTAAAACTATCACATCCATCATTGTAATCATCATAAATTGGAGGCATAGAATAATCATAATTAGTTTTATCCTCAATAGTAGATGGACTGAAAATATCATATTCATCATTGTAAACATCATATATAGGAGGCATATCATAATCAACATAAACCATATCCTCAATAGTAAGTGGACTGAAAATATCACAATGATTATAATTATCATATATTGGAGGCAAAGTATCATCAAAGAAAAATTTCTCCTCAAAACTTGGGGGACTAAGAATAACATATTCATCAACAACGGCTTCCCCAAGCTTAGACTTATCCATAGCATTAGCAATAATGGTGTTCAAAGAATTCATACTTATAACATTGCTACCATCACGCAAATAATTTTCCATAGGTTTTTTAATTTTCTGTTCAAACACATCATGTCCTAACTCAAGATAAATTTCATAGAGCTCTCTAATTTTTTTGTTGTTCTCCATTAAGCCTAACTAGTAAAAATAAAAACAAGAAACAAAAATATTTAACTTCAGAATCTAAAGGAGATACCTTCCAACGCTTACCTCCCCGGCGACGGCGCCAGAAAAGAGCTTGATGCACCGGTGTGGTGTTGTTGGGAAACCCCAAGAGGAAGGTATGAAGTAGTGCAGCAGCAAATTTCTCTCAGTTATGAAACCAAGGTTATCGAACCAGTAGGAGATGAAGGCACTTCTGAAGGTGTCAACGGCGCCAGAGAAGAGCTTGGCGTGTAGCTGACGTGGAACCTACACACAACACAATCAAGATACTTTGCCCCAACTTAATAGTGAGGTTGTCAATCTCACAGGCTTGCTGTAACAAAGGATTAAACGTATGGTGTGGAAAATGATGTTTGTTTGCAGAGAATGAAAGTAACAGGATTGCAGTAGGTTGTTTTATCAGTTTAAAGAAAAGGACCGGGGTCCACAGTTCACTAGTGGTGACTCTCCATAAATAATAATAGCAAACATGCGGATAAACAAATTACAGCAGGGCAATTGACAGAATAAAGAACTGCATAACAATGCATATACAAGTAATGATGTCTAGTGTGAGATTCATTTGGGCATTACAACATGATACATAGACCGTCATCCAACTGCATCTATGACTAATAATCCACCTTCAGGATAGCATCCGCAACACCATTCAGTATTAAGTTGCAAGCAACAGATTATTGCATTAAGTAAAGCGTGTAATGTAAGTAGCACAAATATCCCTAGATAAAGAACTACTGTTTTATCCCTAGTAGCAACAATACATCTACAATCTTAGAGGTTGCTGTCACTCCCCCAGATTAAATAGAGACATGAACCCACTATCGAGCATAAATACCCCCTCTTGGAGTCACAAGCATCTACTTGGCCAGAGCATCTACTAGTAACGGAGAGCATCCAAGATCATAAATAACGCACTCACAAGATATATTATGAAGCAAATGACATAGTACTCAATTATTCATCGGATCCCAGCAAACACAACATGTAGCATTACATAAAGATGATCTTGATCATGATAGGCAGCTCACAAGATCTAAACATGATGGCACAATACGAGAAGACAACCATCTAGCTACTGCTATGGACCCGTAGTCCAAGGATGAACTACTCACGCATCAGTCCGGAGGCGGGCATGGTGATGTAGAGCCCTCCGATGATGATTCCCCTCTCCGGCAGGGTTCCGGGAAGAGCTTCTGAACCCTCCCGAACTAGGGTTGATGGCGGCGGTGGCTCTGGAACGTATCGTGGAAAAGTGCTCGGGTGTAAGGTCTTGATCTGTCGGGGGGTATAAGTAGGCGAAAGGGCGAAGGCGGTGGAGGCCCGAGGGCCCCACACCACGTGGCCGTGCGGCCAGGAAGGGGGCCACGCCACCACATGATGTGGGGGCCTCGGTGCCCTCCTTCATCTCCTCTTCGGACTTCTGGAAGCTCCCGAGAAAAATAGGGACTTTGGCTTTTGATTCGTCTAATTCCGAGAATATTTCCTTAACAGCTTTTCGGAAACCAAAAACAGCAGAAAACAGGGAACTGGCACCGTGGCATCTTGTTAATAGGTTAGTTCTAGAAAATGCATAAAAACCATATAATGTGTATATAAAACATGTAGCAATGGGTATAATATAAGCATGGAACATAAGAAATTAAAGATACGTTTGAGACGTATCACGTACCTGGGCTCCCTCACCCAAGGCCCAAGCTCCCTCCTCGGGAGGTCCGTCGGGTCTTCCTCCCTCCTCGGGCCGAGGGGCAAATGGGTGGATCCTGCTCAGTAAGTCTTTTCCTTCGTTGTCCTTTGCGGTTTCCTGCTCGTCGTTGCTTAACGGTGTGCTCCTCACAGGGAGGCAGCAGACAGGGTGCAAGAGGCCCTCGCCCGGGCTATGGCGCCCGGGGAAAAGGACGAGTCCGACGAGGAGCCTTTGCTACTTCGGCAAAAACGGCTCCGGACGGCGGGCGGCCCCTCTGCTCCTCCTGAAGCACCCTCCTCCTCTGTTACTCCTCCTCCATCCGCTGCGGCGGGGACGGCCGTCAGCGAGGCTATCTTCCGCGAGAGGCGCTCAAAGGCTAACGCGGAACGACTTTCGCTCCGCCTTGGGCGTGAAGAGGAGAGCGATGACGGCGGCCGTCAGCCCCCGTGTCCTCCCAGCGCGGGCGGGGAGAGTCAGCGCCCTCCGGTCCAGGATACGGCAGCACCGCAGGTGCGAGCGCCTATGGAGGCTAAGGAGGACCTGGTGGTTGTGGAGGACGGCAGCGACGAAGAAAACCCGGCGTCCCTTTCGCCCGCCCCCAAGACGGGAGATGTCGGCGCAAGTACCTCAAGTGGCCCCTCAACTGGGGCGCCTTACATTCCAAGCACGAGCCGGGCTCTTGCCCCTCAGGAGAGGAGGCACCTCCTTCTCGACGGGGAGCTGATCCGTATTGCTCACAACGTCCTCGAGGAGCTCCGCCTCTCTCATGAGTTCGAGACGCAGAGGACGGCCGGTGAGCGGTGCCGCCTGGCTGAAGGCTTTGCCTCACTGGAGCAGGCGGTGGAGGTGGGCCGCCGTAAGGATGCGGCCGCTGGCTTTGCCCTGGAAGAGGAAAACCGCCAGGCTGCGGATATTCGCACGAGCCTGGCTCAAGAGGCTCAGGAGATTTTGGTGCGCGCCAGGAGCGAGCTGGAGAGAGCCCAAGTCCAGGAGGTCTCCCTCTTGAGGGAGAGGCGTCAGCTGCTGAGCGAGGTCTCCCAGCGCGAGGAAGTCCTGAGGCTTCCCGAGCTTGACAGTGACCGCCGCGAGGAGCACTTCGCCAGCCGGGAAGAGGTCGTGGCAAACCTGAAGGCCCCGGCTCAAGACTTTGCTCGTGGCGAAGACGAAAGGCGCTCGGCGCTGGATGCTCGTGCCGCCGAGCTGGAGGCTAAGTCAGATGCCCTGATGGCGATTCTTGCGGCCCTCGATGCTCGAGAGGCTCGAGTCTTGGAGGCTGAGTCGACTGCCGCTGCTCGCCACGAAAAGGCCAACCAGAAGTTCATCGCTCGTCAGGCCGCGTACGAGAAGGAGGCCAACGAGAAGAAGGACGCAGCCATCTTGGGGGCACATCGGCGGTTCCGCACTACCGCTTCAGAGTAGGAAATACGCTTCTCCGCGAGGCGGGCAGAGCAGGATGCGCTTATTCGGACTCTCCAGCGCGACCTTGCCCAAGCTCACGAGGAGGCGGCTGACTTGCGGGAGCATATCCGCCATGTGAACGGGAGTTGACCACCTAGAGGGGGGGGGGGTGAATAGGTGGTGACCAATTTTATTAATATTTCAGTTTTAGGCTTGCGAAATGTAAATTGTCTAGATGTGCTACTAAGTGAATGAAGTGCTAGACGGTAAGGAAACCAAGCAAGAATGATAAATAGATAATGCGGTAAAGGAGAGTGGAACGAGACGACCGTAGGAACACTCGGAGACGGCGATTTTATCCTGAGTTCCACCACATAGGTGTACGTCTTGTTGGAGGGGTGTGGGCAACCACAAAGGTTATCTCAACGGCACAAAGGCCTCACCCTATTCTCCGATGAATTCGACCACAAAGGTCCGAATCCACTCTTCCACTAAGGACTCCTTTAAGGGCGGAGAAGGTCCCGTACAATTTCGTGAGGCACACACCCACAACTGAATCGGGGCCTCTCACTAAGACCACAAGAGGTCAATTCCACAAAGGAGCCACAAAGGAAGTAGTAGCAACAAGGATGAATCTAGCTATCCACAAAGGAAACCCTAGATTCGTGGCCCCTCAAGAAATAGAGGGGGAAAGTGAAATCCCTTCGGTGACGATGTAGATCGGGGGCTTCTCCTTCGGATTTCCAAATATCAATGGATTTGGTTAGCAAGATTGAGAGATCCATGAGAAATGAGCTTCAGCAGCAATGGGGGCGATTTGGATCTGAGAGCTGATATGCTGGAGGTCGGTGGAGGGGTATTTATACCCCTCCCCGAATTCTGGCCGTTGTGCAGCCGTCAGCTTAAGTTCGGAAATTTCTGGACTGAAGACCGGAAATTTCCGGACTGGCCACCCGAAATTTCCGGGCTACAGAAATCTCCGTATGGAGTTCCGACGGAGCTCCAACTGAGGGTAGTACTGGTTCAACTTCTGAATTGGTGATGAGCTTCATCTTGTAGCCCATCGGAAATTTCCGAGACACTGAAATTTCCGCCTGAAAATCCGACTGAGAAGCACTGAGAGACAGTATAGGTTGATAATCTTGACTTGGTAAAAAACTCTCCGGTCGCTCGGAAATCTCCGGACTTCGGTCGGAAATTTCCGGGCACCGGAAATCTCCTCATAGATTTCCGACTGAAATAAATTTGAGTCCAGTGCTGGCTAGACTTCTTGACTTAGCGAAAAACCTGTGAAGCCCGGAAATCTCCGAACTGGGACCGGAAATTTCCGGACCCCGGAAATCTCCTCCTAGATTTTCGGTTGAATTCTGATGGATGCAGTACAGATAAATCCAGACATGTAAGACCAAAATGTGTTCAAACACACTATCACACCTGTACTAAAACCTGAATAGATCATCACAAACATTAAATCCACCTTTTGTGTTGTCATTAGTCACCAAAATAAAGGAATGCAAAGAATGCACTTTCAGTCTCCCCCTTTTTGGCGAATGATGACAAAACAAAAGGAGAACGGAATTGCAAAATATAGACGGGCTCCCCCTAAGTATGTGCATTATATTGAGGATGTTTTTGAATACAAAATGCGCACGACTTAGGATCAACACCCCCCCTAGATTTTACAAACCACGCAAGCATAGCATATATAACCACAGAAACATAAACATAGCATAACAAGCATATAGTTCACCAAATTTAACTAGAGTTATTACAATAAAAGTTTAGGGGGTCTCATGTCTCACAACATGCAACGAAAGAAGTCCAAATAAGATAGGGAGCACTTAAACGAAGCGAGCGAAACGAAAGAAGGAGTGCTCCCACCCATGCAAATCTCGTGAGTCCTATATGAGATACTTCTCCCCCTTTGGCATCAAGATACCAAAAAGGGAGGAGCTTCCACTAACGTCCCAAGACTCAAGAATCGGAATCCTGCTCCTCAAAATCATCATCATACACAGCAGCTCCTGGCACCACGTCTTCATCCTCAGGCACATCGATGTCCCATGTGAATCCCACTACCTCCTATGAATTCCACTCATCGAAGGACACCAAGGGCCTCGGGGGTTTCTTGGGGGCTGGCATCTTCAGGTGAGCTCTAATCTCTTCCAGCTGCTTGAGAATGCGATGGTTCTGGGAGTAGATGGCATAGTTCTCACTGTGAATGCAGCAGTTCATGTTCATCACCTTCTCCACTGCACGAACAAGCCATGGGCGACTCTTCTTCTTAGCTTTCTTGATGTTATGGCGACGCGGTTTGCGAGTTGGGCCACCAAATACATCATCCTCATTGATCTCCTGCAAAGTAGCTTGCTTTGGACAACATGAGCAGTCTTTTGAACGAGCTTGACATCCTTGTGGGGGATGCAACCGAGAGCAAGATCCAAGTTGTTGCCATCTTCTTCAGAAAACTCATCCTTGCGCTTGATGAGAAGCATCACATATGGAGCATAGGGGGGAACTTTCCTCTCAAAAACTGCTTGGCTCATTTGTTGGAAGATAAAGTCCATGATGTCAATCTTGTACTCTTCCTTGTCAAGCTCATACTCTCCTTCAAAGGCTTCATGGGTTGTGGCCATTAAGTTCACTAGAGCCCCGGCAATGTTGTCAGCGTTGCCCGCGATGGGAGTAATAGTGTGGCGAAACATGCGAAGAAGGATGTCATAAGTGGGCAGCAAACCATACTGCGAGCCAATCGTACCACCAGCCATATACAAGTCAGACATGACATGCTTGTTGTAAGCAACGCCATGGAGATGCATCCTCTCACCAGCTGCCACAGAGCTACCATTGAAAGGGCAGCCAAGAATCCTTGCAAACTCACAGAAGGAGGAGGTCAATTTCTGTCTACCCGTCATCCAAGTCATCCCAATATCCTCGGAGGAGTCAAACACAACTGTGGCATAGAATTGATGAATGAGGGACACATTGTAGTTGCATTCAGTCCTCATGAGATGCTCCAAACCCAAAACCCTGCAAACGTGAACGGCTCCCCCAAAATAGTTAAATTTCTTCAAGAGCTTGTCAAAGTTAATCCACTTCATTGGGCAAACTGGCTTGTCACTAGAGAACATGAGGTACACTTCCCGATAGAGACAACCCATCTCGGTGCAGAAAAACTTAAGATCATCTTGTTCCACTTCATAGGATAGCTCACTACGCCACTTGCGGAAACTAGCCTTGTTGAAATCATCAATGTTCAGCTCGGGCTTCTTCTTCTTGTTAGAACCACTGGGTCTTCTAAGTGGTGCAGCTGGTGGGAGTTCACTCTCATCACTCGATGGGTCACTAGGCGGACGAGAACGAATCCCTTTAGGTCGGACAGCCATAGATTTGGTGCGGCTCTCGGAATATAGCCTCCGAAGAAGCTATGAAAGAGTATCGAACACTGGGGGCCTTAGAGCGCTGCCTCTGACCTCACGACGCTCGACGAAGGAGGTGAACACCACTACAGGAATTGACACTTTGTTTACCCAGGTTCAGGCCACCGCAGGGGTGAATGCCCTACTCCTGCTTCGTTGTATTGCTTGGTAGAACTCAGAGAGCTACAATGGTGAACGCCTAGAGCTTTCTAGTGTTTGTGTGTACAATGTCCGAACCCTCAGCCGGGCCGGCGGCTGCCTCGTTTTATAGGCGGCGGACGGCGAACTCCATGGCAGGACGCTCCAGCAGAGGCCCTGCTCCTCTGCGACTGCTTTGGCAAAGGTGGCCGACCAAGTCAGATCTACGGCCCTGTACAGTTGCGCGGCCGTTGTCCTCTTCTCCCTGCAACTCCAGTCGCCCCTCCTTTGGCGCAGAGCCAGTCGTCCTCAGTAAAGAGGAAAGCAGCACCAGAGCTGGGACAGCGGTGGCGGACGGCGCCGTCTGATGTCTACGCACGCTTCTATTCTCGTAGACAGTGTTGGGCCTCCAAGAGCAGAGGTTTGTAGAACAGCTGCAAGTTTCCCTTAAGTGAATCACCCAAGGTTTATCGAACTCAGGGAGGTAGAGGTCAAAGATATCCCTCTCAAGCAACCCTGCAATTAAGATACAAGAAGTCTCTTGTGTCCCCAACACACCCAATACACTTGTCAGATGTATAGGTGCACTAGTTCGGCGAAGAGATAGTGAAATACAAGTAATATGAATGATTATAAGTAGTAATTGCAATCTGAAATAAAAATGGCAGCAAGCAAACATGTAGCAGAACAGGTTGTAAACGGTGTTTCAATGCTTAGAAACAAGGCCTAGGGATCATACTTTCACTAGTGGACATTCTCAACAATGACATCAAAGCTGAATAATAAATACTACTCTCAAACACTCTCTTGTTGGATAACAAACACCATTCATTGCGTAGGGCTATAAAAGCACACCCCAAAGTCTGAGTAAACAAACACCACAACGTCATAAAGGAATCACACACGGTGCACATACTGTCACCTTTACAACCATGAATAATCCCGGAGTTCATATTAAAGTAACCTCTAGAGTGCATAATAGATAAAGAGTAGCCTCACATATTCAACTAGATTACAAAGCTCATGATCTCAAAAAGATCACACCATGGGAGAGAGAGATAAACCACATAGCTACCGGTAGAGCCTGCAGCCCCGGGGGAGAACTACTCCCTCCTCATCATAGGAGTCAGCAACGGCCATGGAGATGGCGGTGGAGTCGATGCAGATGACTACGGGGGCAATTCCCCGTCCCGACAGGGTGCCGGAACAGAGACTTCTGTCCCCCGAATATTGTCTTCGATGGCGGCGGCGCAGCGGAACTCTTCTCGGGAAAAGGCTTATTGATCTAGGGTTATTTTGTCGGGGGCAATATATTGGCGAAAGGGCGAAGGCGGTGGAGGCCCGAGGGCCCACCCTCAGGTGCTGGCGCGGCAGAGGGGGGAGCCGCGCCACCACCTGATGGCGGCGCCTCGGTGCCCTTCTTCGCTCTTCTTCAGACTTCTGGAACGTGTCGGGAAAAATAAGGTCTTCGGTATAAAAATTGTCCAATTCCGAGAATATTTCCTTAAGTGGATTTCTGAAACCAAAAACAGCAGAAAACAGGGAACTGGCACTGTGGCTTCTTGTTAATAGGTTAGTCCCAGAAAATGCATAAAACTATATAAAATGTATATAAAACATGTAGGCAATTGGTATAATATAAGCATGGAACATAAGAAATTATAGATACGTTTGGGACGTATCAAGCATCCCCAAGCTTAGTTCTACTCGTCCTCGAGTAGGTAAAACGATAACAACAAATAATTTCTGAAGTGACATGCTTTCACACAATCTTGATCATATAATAATGTAAAGCTCATGTTATGAATGAAGTGACTCAAGGCAATGGTCTATAGTTTGCTAACAAATAGACAAGGAGTAAACAACTACATCATATAAGTAAAAACTTTTCATGGATAGTACTTTCAAACAAGCATCAAAGAGATTTGCATAAGAGTTAACTCATAAAGCAATAGTTTCTAAGTAAAAGAGCATTGAAGCAACACAAAGGAAGATATAAGTTTCAACATTGGCTTTCAACTTTTGAACATTTATATCATATAGATAGTTGTCAACACAAAGAAATATAACAAGTGCAATAAGTAAGCATATAAGAGTTGTTGCACACAGTTGACACAAGTGTTTGCTTCGGGGACAGAAAGAATTAGGTAAACTGACTCAACATAAAGTAAAAGATAGGCCCTTCGCAGAGGGAAGCAGGGATACAAGCATGTGCTAGAGCTTCTTGGTTTTATAGGTTTTTGAAATCATATAGAGAGCATAAAAGTAAATTTTTGAGTGGTGTTTGTCGTTGTCAACGAATGATAGTGAATGAAAACTATATTTACAATGTTATCTAGACTTTCAAGAGCGGCTCCCATTGAAGGACGTTATTTCTACCCAAGGGCAGATCATCCCTCTTCTCTTTTGTTTACACATGCACACTTTTTATAAATTTGTTTGGCACTCCTCCCCACCATTGCTTACACAATTCATGGCTAACCGTATCCTCGGGTGCCTTCCAATCCATCTCAAACCTTGGAGGAGTGCCTATTTTTAAATAACATAACACTTTGGAACTTTCTTTTTGATAACTCATTAAAAACCATGTGAAGAGAATTGAACAATTAAACTTGGGACTGGGCACCCCATTTGCCAGCTCATTTGAAAGTCTATCTAACAAGTTAAACATAGAGTAACCCACATACTTCCTCATGAGCTAATAAACAGTGACACAAATAAGGGATAACAATTTTGAATAAAGATAGCACAAGAATGGCAGGAAATACCATGTAGTAGGTAGGTATGGTGGACACAAATGGCATGGGTTTTGGCTCAAGGTTTTGGATGCACGAGAAGCATTCCCTCTCAGTACAAGGCTTTGGCTAGCAAGGTTATTTGAAGCAAACACAAGTATAAACTATGACAACAAGACGTATATAAAAACATATTGCAAGTATTATAAAACACTACATTGTCTTCCTTGTTGTTCAAACACCTTTACTAGAAAATATCTAGACCTTAGAGATACCAAACATGCAAACCAAATTTCAACAAGCTTTACGGTAGTTCTTCACTAATAGGTTTTAACTACATGATGTAAAAGCTTAAACATGATCTACTTGAGAGCTCAAAACAATTGCAAAGCACCACAACATACAAGATAACAATCCATAAGAGCATGTATATCTTTTCATTATACCATCTACTACATTTAGCATTTTCTGTTTCCAACCAAACACCAATCAACTTATTTAAACATAAACTCTCTAAGTATTTATCAATGAGACAAGAGAGTATAACATAAGAGAACTAACAGCTCTAAACAAGAGATGCATGAAAAACAAGAGCTGAAAGCATTGAAGTAACATAAAAGATTACTCAACAAATATAAGTGAAGAATAGGAGTATTTAAATGAAAAAGCGGAGCGTGTCTCTCTCCCACACAGGAATGCTAGGATCCATTTTATTCAGAGAAAGAAAATAACAAAGAAAAAATAAAAAAAACAGACGCTCCAAGTAAAGCACATAAGATGTGGCGGAATTAAAATTATGGTTTCACTAGAGATAACCTGATAAGTTGTTGATGAAGAAGGGGATGCCTTGGGCATCCCCAAGCTTTGACGCTTGAGTCTTCTTGAAATATGCTTGGGTGACCCACGGCGGCATCCCCAAGCTTAGGCTCTTTCATCTTCTTGGTCACATCATATCATCCTCTCTCTTGATCCTTGAAAACTTCCTCCACACCAAACTCAAAGTAAACTTCATTAGAGGGTTAGTGCATAATCAAAAATTCTCATATTCTGCATGGACACAATCATTACCAATGCTACTGGACATTAGCTACAGCCACTGGCATTTTGTGGAGCAAAAAGATCCACTCAAAAACAGTAAAAGAGGCAATGCAAAATAAATGGCAGAATCTGTCAAAAACAGAACAGTCCGTAAAGACGAATTTTTTCGAGGCACTTAACTTGCTCAAATAAGAAAACTCAAAACTAATGAAAGTTGCATACATATCTGAGGATCACGCACAAAAAATCCCAGGTCATTTTGATGTTTCTGTGAATTCTAACGAATTAACCGGTGGACAGCAGAAAACTGTTCCTGCGCAGGAATCCAAATCTAGCATCAACTTTCTACTAGAGGCTTAACTTGACACAACTTTGCAATAAAGTAAAGATACGATGGAATTGCTACAGAGGTAGACATGTTCCTTGACTCAAGAAAATAAAATTACAGAAAATAAAAGGTGGGTTGTCTCCCATAAGCGCTTTTCTTTAACGCCTTTGAGCTAGGCACGGAGATTTTTATGATGCTCTCATAAAAATGAGAGTTGAAAAACAAAAGAGGGCATCAACAGGCGAACATCAAGCACATTTAAGTCTAACCCACTACCTATGCAAGGGAATCTGGTGGTAGAATAAATTATTGAAACATAAAGCAACTAGCATAGCAAGATGAAACAAATGCAACTTCAAAACTTCCAACATAAAGAGAGGTGTCTTAGTAACTTGAAAACTTTTACAACCGTATTTTCCTCTCTCATAATAACTTTCAGTAGCATCATTGATATAATCCACAATATAACCATCACACGAAACATTCTTATCATGATCCATATGCATAAAAGTATCATTATTTCCCTCATAAGAAAAGTTCTTCTCATTAATAACAATGGGAGCAGAATCATCATAAAGAATTTGAACATGATAGACAAGTTGCATATTAAAAGGATTGGTTTGAGTAATTTCTCTATAACTATGACAAGTTTCAAGAGGATAATTGTAATTATAACCTATGTCATAGTATTCTTTATAATTATCAAAGACTGGAGGCATAGTATCATCATAAGAAGTATAATAGTTATCCTCCAAAGTGTGTTCATTTATAAACATATCATCATTTTTACTAGAAGGAGAGGTATCAAATATATAATCATTAGTAGCAAAAGGATTTTCAAACACCTCATCCATAAGCTCAGAGCTTTCTATATCATCATGGGAAGAAACATGGATAGTACTAATAGTATAGCAATTATTAACATCATCATTTTCAGAATTAGTGTCCCAAAGATCTTCAATATCAAAAGAAGTTTGCTTTTCCCAATCATGATCACTAATATAAATAACAGGCATAGGTTCATCGTCAAGTTCAGAATCATCGAATTCAGAGTTATAAGTATTAATTGTAACAGGGGCAACAAGTTTGGGAGAAGATACCGTTTCCTCTCTCCTTTTACTCCTCTTCTTCTTCTTCCTTTTTCCCTTTTTCTTCTTCTTTTCCTCTTTAGTAGGGAGAGGCTTGAAAGGAAGCTTCTCCACATAACCTGGTTTTTTACAGTTTATTACCATGTCTAGTCCCACTCCTGTTACGATGACACCTGAGGAATTGATCTTCACTTTTAAACAAGGGAGTGAGGAGAGTTTTAAAGAAGCTTGGTCTAGAATTTTTGATTCTTATGGTAAAACTGAGCCTAAAATGACTTTAAGCCTGCTTCTTAGTAACTTTTACTTTGGACTTGTTCTTTGTTATAGATATGCTTTGGATGCTGTAGTAGGGGGAGATTTCCTTAACTATGGTGGGGATCAAGCTTTTAATGCCATAAAAAATTGATTGCATCTTCTTGCGCAACTAATAAATTTGATACGGGCCTTGAGAGTATTCATGCTAGGTTAAACACTCTTGAAACAAATATATCTTGTTTAAAAGAAGGTTATAATCAAATTCGTGAATATTATGATTATGTTCCAGTAAATTTTGAACCTTCAGTGTGTATCCCTACAATAAAGATTGCTATTTGTGGTGAAACTTTTCATGCTCGTTGTGATATTATGTCTGAATTGTGTCTTATGCCCAAACCTATTCATGAAGGTGGAGAAGGAATAACTCTTACTAATAATGCCATTATATTACCCCTTGGGATAGCCGAAGGAGTGTTTACAACATTTCTAGGAAGAACGGCATCCACTGATTATCCTGTTATTGAATGTGTAGGAACCGGACAAATCACACTTGGAAGATCTCTGTTAAAACTCTTGGGAGCAACAATAGATGTGGGAAAGGCACCCTGAACTTCACTGCCTCACCAGGATGTGGTCATGTATTCCCAAAAACCAAGAGTAAGAACAAGAGTAAGAAAAATAGGCGTAGGGCCCGTGGTAATAATTTTGATGCTTCTTCACTTGGAAACACTTGATTTTCACTTTCTGTGCCTAGCTGAAAGGCGTTAAAGAAAAGCACTTATGGGAGACAATCCATTATTTTATTTCTATAATTTTTATTTTATTTGAGTCAAGCAGTTTGTTTACCTATGTAGCAACTCCTTTGTATATTTATTTTATTGCATTTTTGTGTCAAGTAAAGTCTCTAGTAGAAAGTTGATGCTAGATTTGGATTTCTGCACAGGAATAGATTTTCGTGTCTGCCATTTACTTTGTAATAAATTCCAGAAAAATCGAAACGTCCTGAAATTTTTTGTGCGTAATCGTCAGATATGTACGCAACTTTCATTACCTTTAAGTTTTCTGATCTGAGCAAGTTAAGTGCCTAAAAAAATTGGTCTTTACGGACTGTTCTGTTTTGACAGATTCTGCCTTTTATTTTGCATTCTCTATTTTACTATGTTTGAGTGGATTTATTTGCTCCACAAAACATCACTGGTTGTAGCTAATGACCAGAAGTATTGGTGATGATTGTGTCCATGCAGAACATGTGATTTTTTTATTATGCACTAACCCTCTAATAAAGATTACTTTGAGTTTCGTGTGAAGGAAGTTTTCAAGGATCAAGAGAGGAGAATGATATGATGTGATCAAGAAGAGGGAAAAGCCTAAGCTTGGGGATGCCGCCATGGTTCACCCAAGCATATTTCAAGAAGACTCAAGCGTCTAAGCTTGGGATGCCCAAGGCATCCCCTTCTTCATCAACAACTTATCAGGTCATCTCTAGTGAAACTATATTTTAATTCTCTCACATCTTATGTACTTTACTTGGAGCGTCCGTGTGTTTTATTTTTGCTTTGTTATTTTAATTTTATGAATAACTTGGATCCTAGCATTCTTATGTGGGAGAGAGACACGCTCCGCTTTTTCATATGAATACTTGTATTCTTCACTTATATTTATGCCGAAAGCTAAAAGCCGCAACACTTATTGTTTTATGTTTATGGCGAAAGCTGAAAGCCGCAGCACTTATTGTTTTATGTTTATGACGAAAGCTGAAAGCCGCAACATTTGTAGAAATATTCTCTTGTCTCATTGTTAAATACTTGGAGAGTTTATGTTTAAATAAGCTGATTGGTGTTTGGTTGGAAACAAAAAATGCTACATGTGGTAGATGGTATATTGAAAAGACATACATATTCTGTAAATCATTGTCTTGGATATTGTGGTGCTTGGCAATTGTTTTGAGCTCTCAAGTAGATCATGTTTAAGCTCTTGCATGATGTAGTTAAAACCTATTAATGAAGAACTACTGGAGAACTTGTTGAAACTTGGTTCGCATGTTTGGTATCTCTAAGGTCTAGATATTTTCTGGTAAAAATGTTTGAGTAACAAGGAAGACAATGTAGAGCCTTATAATGCTTGCAATATGTTTTCATGTAAGTCTTGCTGTACCAGTTGTCATCTTGTGTTTGCTACAAACAACCTTGCTAGCGTAAAATCCTGTATTGAGAGGGAATGCTTCTCGTGCATCCAAACCTTGAGCCAAAACCCATGCCATTTGCCACCATACCTACCTACTATAAGGTATTTCCTGTCATTCCAAGTAAATACTTCGTGTGCTACCTTTATTCAAAAGCTATTATCTCTTATTTGTGTTAATGTTTTATATCTCAGGAGGAAGTATGTTGTGTTTTCGATATCAACCTTGTTATTTGCTTATGACAGACTTTCACCAATGGAGTAGTGGCACATCCACTTATCTAATAATTTTGCAAAAAGAGCTGGCAAATGGGGTGCCACGTCCCAATTAATTACAATTTTAACCGCTCAATTCTCTTCACATTTTTGCCCTGATCTAATCAGCCAAGCAATAATACCAATGAATAACTGCATGTGTAAACAAAAGAGAACAAGAAGGAAGATAACGTCCTTCAATGGGAGCCGCTCTTGAAAGTCCGGTTGACAAGGGGGGTAGAGTGCCCACTACCATTCGTTGACAACAACACACACCTCTCAAAAACTTACTTTTATGCTCTCTATATGACTTCAAAAACCTATAAAAACTAAAAAGCTCTAGCACATGTTTGTATCCCTGCTTCCCTCTGCGAAGGGCCTTTCTTTTACTTTTATGTTGAGTCAGTTTACCTATTTCTTTCTATCTTAGAAGCAAACACTTGTGCCAACTTTGTGTGCAACAATTTTTATATGCTTACTTATTGCACTTGTTATATTTCTTTGCGTTGACAATTATCCATGAGATATACATGTTGAAAGTTGAAAGCAAATGCTGAAACTTATATCTTCCTATGTGTCGTGTCTCGAATCACGGACACCGGGGATGCGAGGCACCCCCTTTGTAGATTCGATAGGGGCACGAAGGAGGCTGGAAACGTCTCCCGGGGGACGATCATCGGACATGTTCCTCTCCCGCTCTCCGATCTCGACGTGGTATGCAAACAAGGAAATCACACAGCGATCTACCATGGTTCAGGCCGCCCGAAGGCTAACAGCCCTACTCCTGCATGTCTGGATAGATGGTTGGATCATGGTGTGGCTACAATGGTGTTTTCCGGCGAGGTACCCGGCAGGGTGATCCGACTAGAGGAAGGGGGAGGACAGATCCTTGCCCGGAGGAGATCACCTTCCTTCCCTTCCTCCTCCTAGCCTAGCTTGGTGGTCGTCTTCTACCTTGGGTCGCCGGTCAGTTCTTGGCTAGAGCTTGCTTACTCCTTAAGCTAGCTTGAGCCGGTCCCCTCTCCTCCATGCCCATGGTCCTCCTTTTATAGGGAAAGGGGATACCACAGAGGTCATGCAAGGAGCGTGAGGGGTTTTTGGCGGGAAGCAACCCCTCTCCGTGGTAGAGACGGCGAAGTGGCCTCTTCTCCTCCAAGTATCCGTCTTCGGGTGGTTGAGGCCTCTGGCACCTTTGGGGAAAGCGGCTGGCGCGGGCTGACAGTGGGTAGGTTGTGTCCCCTGGCCGCGCCTTGCTTCCCAAGCCTTCTGGGGGCTTCTATCATCCTCTGGAAGGTGGTAGAAGCCTTATCTTCTCGTCGTACGGTCTTGTACCCGAGAGGGAGCTCGGCCCCGCCGAGGACACGCGCTCTCGGGGTCTTCAGTTCCTCCCGGGTCGCAGGAGGCCCCGGGGGTCCTGTGCACCCGGGAGGTCTTGTATGGCGCGGGTGCGCCCGCCAGGCCTTGCGTTGAGTCTTGGCCTTGTGCATCCTTGCGCTGGGCCCACAGGCGGTAGACCCACTCAAGCAGCGCTAGGGTAACCCCATGTTCCACTGCTATGACAGTAGCCCCCGGGCATGGTCCCGGCGGCTTTGGTCTTCTGAGGCTGCCGGGGGCATGACAAAAAAAGTCAAAGTGGGTCCGGCGCCTGGTCTTCTTGAAGTTATTCCGCTCGGGGGAACAACTGTGTTGGCCTTCTCGAATTCTGGTAACGGAGAAAACGAAGAGTCCACCGTGGGCGGAGGAGTCCGTGCTATAAAAGCAGGGGAGGACCCCTTCGATCCCACCCATATTCCCGGCCTCTCTACTTTCCAACCTACCAGAGCCATTGCGATAATGGCGCCAGCGAGAAAGGGGCGAGGACGTGCGCGCGCTGTTCAAGCTGCCCCGAGAGAAGGGCTGCCTGTCCGCGGCCGCGGCGGATGTCGAAGTCGAGGAAGAGGAGGCCGCGGCAGTCGGGGTGGCCGCGGAGGACGCGGCGGCCGCGGCAGAGCTACCCCATCTCCGAGGAGCTCGGTGCATACCAGCTTTGCTCCGTTCGAGTTCTTGATGGATCTGGCTCACGAGCTTCGCGGTCACCTGCGCCTCCCGACCTCCTTCTCGATGGTCGTGGCGGAGGACAAGCCTCCCGGCTTCTGGCTGCAAGTCGAGGGCTGTCCCAATGGCCCCTCCTGGGCCTGGGCGGATTACGCCACCGACGGCTCCGTGCTCCTGGGCCATGGGTGGAAGTCGTTCTCCCGTACCCGGCAGTTAAACCGGGAGCAGAAGGTGACGTTCCTGTACGACAGAGTGGCAACACTTTCCGTGAAGATCTTCGATGCCGCTGGAGGATGCATCGAGTGCTGCATGGAGAGCGGCAGCAGTAGCAGCGGAGGCGACGGCGGCTTCGGCTCCTCCGACGAGGATGAAGATGAGGAAAACTCGTCCAGCGTCAAGGTGGAGGAGAGCTCGTCGTCCTGAGGAGGCGAGATGTCGACAAGGAGGACACCGAAGATGTCCTTGACCTCCTTCTTGGCTGCCTCATCGACATACTTCGGGAAGTAGTGCCTCCCGGGGTATGCTCATACTCCCGGCCTGTCGGGGGTGAATCCTTTTTCTGTAAAAATGTAGGGCTTCGTTGTAGATCTTGTCGTTTGTTGAGGAAGAACTTGTCTCCGTCCCTTGTACTTTGCGCTCGTGCCTTGTGTGAATGAGAAAAGGTTTTTTGCAAAACGTGTCCCCGTTACTGCGGCACTTGAATCGTCAAGCGGTAGGTGGCGGCTTGGAAGTCTATAAAAGACTCCCCAGCCCCCGGTCTTCATTGCGCGCTTCTCCCCTTCTGCTCCACACGCCTCCATTCTTCCTCTGCCAGTATTAACTGGTTTAGCCGGCGTTGCTTTTCTCAGGAGGAAGAGCGAGCCACTTGTGAACTGGCGATGGGCATTGATGAGGTTATACCAAACGGGTACCTCATCGTGTGGGTACCTGGTGCACGTAATGACTACAACCCAATTGTAAACAGACCGAAGAAGCCCATCAAGGAAGGCCCAAGACAAAGATTGCTTTCCAAGTTAGGGATAGTCGGTTATAGTTTCCATGTATGTAGTCCAAGTCGGTTACGTACCCGAGACCTAGCCCCCCATATAAGGGCTAGGAGGGCAGCCGATCAAGGACACGCAAATCCAGAACCACCAAACCCTAGCGAGATCGACATCTCGCTGGACATTGTAATCACCACATATTCCGCAATCAATACAGACAGGCAGGAAGTAGGGGTATTACCTCAGTCGAGGGCCCTGAACCTGGGTAACCCCCGCTTGTCAGCCGACGCATCTACTAACACTATGCGTTCTCTACCACATAACTCTAACCCTAGGCTATCAGTCGAGGGTATTGATGGGGACACCCTTCGTCAATTGGCGCCGTCTGTGGGAATCGATAGTGTTGGACCCATGGATTCATCAGTTTTAGCTTCAAACGGCAACTCGCCGACAGCATCTACAAACAGCCACACGTCGGTGGTTTCGACTGGCGTCGAATCAGCAGGCGAATACTCGTCAACTTCGCAATCAACCTCGCCAAGGAGGATCAAACCCTACTTACCAGGCGCACAAGAAATCTTCTCTAAACTCGACGCAGGTTTTGATCTAACTATCGGAGAACATAACTTTTTTGTCGATAAGTTTGGTGTGCAGGACTTGACCGGTTCGATCGCGACTGAGGTGAACAAGGAGCAGTCGACTATGATCACATCTTCAGCAGACAAAGAAGCTGCCTCATCACAGATCAAATCGATCCCGCCGCCCGAGTCCCCAATCTCCTCCATGTCGACACAAGAGTTTAACCAACTCATGGCAGAAGAGTTTCCAGATGAGAAGGGCCAGTCCACCTATCAGGGCAAGGCAGTCGAAGAACCATCTACTGAGGCTACATCACCAAACAACATGGGAGCAACTCAATCACAGATCAATTCGATCTCGATAATAGGATCTCCAATTTATTCCATGACAACCCAAGAATTCAACGATCTCGTGGCACAGGAACAGCTGGAGGATGAGGTACAGTCTGACTTTCAAGACAACACAATCGAATATATCGCCCCACTCGACAATGCACCCGATCATATGCAAATAGAGGACGCGGAAGACAGCATCTACCTCACCGACTTCACCAGGACAGAGATCCAAGCGGATCATGATCACTTCTCCGACTACGACGATCACCCTGAGCCAGCACTCGAGACATACGTCAATACCGACGTTCAAATCAGCAAAAGCAATGACTCCGACGTGAGTTTGGACGATGAAGTTCAAACAATAACTAGCGCCGGCAACACAAACACATACCCTCTGGTCATACCACGGCAGGTTTACGTCGCAGAAACCTCGGCGGCTGCTGCCAGTCGAAGGCCCACTGAATTTCCTTGTGAAGTCACATTGCCAGATGGTATAACAAAGTTAAACATCACGGCGGAGATGGCGGCAAAAGTGGTCAAAATTATCACGGACGGCATGATGATGCCAACAGATGCAACCCACAATGAGATGATGACATATATTTATTTCAACTGGCAAGAAACAATGCGACTGAAGCAGTACCGAGAAATACTCGAGGAGCGAAGGAGGCAAGCTAGTATCTCGAGTGCACGAAGGAGGCAGTTGTCCCTCAGTTCTACGGGCGCAACTGAACAAAGGCGCCGATCTAGGTTGTCACATATACCAGAAGACGAAAGATCAGAAATCATTCGCAACCTAGAGAGCTCGTTCCTCACATTGGATACGGAAGACATTCTAGCGCCTAAAACACCCAAAGGTGCCCTTATCACTTCGAGCATACCTCAAGGCAACAGCACCACCAGCGGGTGATCCAGCCGCAGAGCTGCATCAACAACAGGTCAAAGCACTCGCGTTGGCAGCAACAAGACTCCAGTCGGGGAGCAGGAGGAGACGTAGCAGAAGTCGCTCACGACATACATCGAGAGATCGCCGCAGTCGCAGTCCCCACAGAAGTAGTGCAAGAAGAAGCTCAAGTCGCTACAAATCAAGGAGCAGATCCAGAAGTAACAGCTCGGGAGATAATCAAGATGCAGGACCTTGCGGGGCGCGATGTTTCACCCAACGAATTCGTGAAGCCAGAATGCCCAAAAGATTTGGCCTGCCAACAACGCCAAAATTCAACTGCAAGCAAGAGCCTTCAGGCTGGCTCGAGGACTACAAACTAGCACTCATATGCCAAAGAGGAACGACCACAACAGCCTTACAGTACATACAACTGATGCTTGAAGGCACAGCTCGCGACTGGCTCAAAGCATTACCCGAAGGATCTTACGACTCTTGGGAGCACTTCAAGGAGGACTTCATCAAATACTTCGATCCTCTGTGCGAGCGACCCAAAACATTCGAAGAATTACGAGCTTGCAAGCAAAGGTCAGACGAGACGATCCGAGCATATATCAGAAGGTGGACTGCTATCCGCAACTCAGTAGGCACAATTTCTGAAGACAGAGCCATGGATGCTTTCACCATGGGAGTCTACAGAAACGACTTCAGAGAGACACTCGCTCGCCAGAAACCAAAATCCATGGCAGAGCTCATGAAAATAGCGACTGAGTGGGCGGATGGAGAGGACGCCGTCAGGACCAAACGCCCGCTTTCCCCACATGACCAAGAAGATCGACGCGACCGTCGAGATCGTCGTGACAGAGATGATAAAAGACGGCGACGTAGGAGCGACTATGGAGACAAAGACAAGGTAAAATTTGTCGCAGCTGGTTTTTCACAGGACGATCACGTCCGGGAGGATAGGCGACATAACGATCGCCGTGACAGTCGAGGCACTGACCGCCGCGACAATCGATCGGATGACCGTCGCAACAGTCGGGATCGCGACCAGCGAAGCAGCGGCTACCAAAGACAAGAAAGGCACAAGCGATCAGATGTAAAACCAGAGAAGTCGTTCCAAGAAAAGATGGAGGATCTGTGCAGACTACACCTATTCAAAGATCCAGCTACCGGAAGGCTCATCTCCAACCATACCATGGGAAATTGCGGCGAGTTCGAACAAATTGTGGCAGACTACACGAGACAAATCCGAAGGGATGCACCCTCGACTGCCCCGCCAGCATACACTGCACCACCACCAGTACAGCCAGTCGCGGCACTCCCACCCCCACCACCATATAATGCAGGTAGTCAAATTGCAGGAGCCAGACATCACATACCACAAGCTGTAGACGAGCAGTATCCAAAGCCTCAAGGACAAATGTACATGATCCAGAAAGGACGTCCTTCCAATAGGCAGCAAAAACTTCACACTCGACATGTTAACATGGCGGTTATGGCGCCACCAGCCATACCCGACTTCTTGCGAGGTTTCGAAGCAGTAATCACGTACAATCGAGAGGATCACCCACCATCCATTTATCGGCCAAGCCACGCTGCTCTGGTACTCGATGCTCAAATTGGCAGATACGCCATGTCCAAGGTCTTCATGGATGGAGGCAGCGGCATCAATATTATCTTCGCCGACACACTTCGTAGGATGAACAGGTCAGTCGAGAACTTGCCCCAGTCTACAAACACTTTCCATGGCATTGTTCCAGGTAAAGCCATTCTCCCAAAAGGAACGATACAGCTCGACGTCACATTCGGCGACGCAAAGCACTTCCGAACAGAGACGATCGAGTTCGAAGTCGTCGACTGGAAGTCACAGTACCACGCCATACTAGGACGACCCGCATTCGCCAGGTTCATGGCTGTACCACACTATGCATACCTCAAACTGAAGATGTCGGGTCCAAAAGGAATCATCACAGTCAATGGAAACTTTCAGAGGTCAGATGCCTGTGACCGAGATTTCAGCAAAATCTCAGAGGCGTTTGGGATGGAAAACACACAGGACGAACGTCTACTCAAGAACGATCCTACAATCACGCCAGAACGTAAAAAGCAGGCAGTCACGGTCGCCAATCATGAGGTAAATGCAGTCTGGTCAGTCGAACAAGCAGTAGAAGAAGACAGTCGACTGACAGAAGTACCAAGCGAACCTAAACCGTGGATGATGAACTTCGACAGATCAAAGAAAATCAAAGGCGCAGGCGCAGGTATCATTCTCACATCACCCAATGGTGAAAAACTCAGTTATGTCTTGCAGATAGATTTCGCTTCTCCATCAAACGATGAAGTAGACTATGAAGGCCTATTCCATGGCATGCGAGTGGCCAGAACGCTTGGGGCATCCGAATTGGTGGTCCAGGGAAACTCCCGCATAATCGTACAAAACACGATGACAGCCTATAAAGCCAAAACAGGCAGGATGGCCGCATATCAAGATCTCTATAGCATACTAAAAGAAAGATTCAGCAGATGCGAGTTACGGCAGGTGGGAAGAACAAGCAATAGAAAAGCTAACAGATTGGCCAACATTGGGTCGGCAAAAATACAAATTCCATCGGGCGTTTTCTTCAAGCAAGTCAAGCATAGGTCAATCAAAAAATGGCACCCACTGCCTACTGCGATCATTATTACCAAGCACAAAAAGCCTGACCAGGAAGATCCGCGAGCTAAGGTAAACTTACATCAAAGACATTCGGTGGCACCATACATAAAGTCGACTGTCGCTGCCTTAGTCAACTCCCTCAAAACTGTCATCTTCAACTCGGGTGTTCCAAGCAGCATCATCATCGGCAGCAACATCAACCTCACAGTCGGTACAAACCGAACATCTCTCACAAGTACAACTTTCGACTGGTCGTCAGCTGAGCAAGCACAGCCCAATGGGCATGCTCAAAAGGCAGATAACCAAATCAGCGCAGCCGCCCAGAACAAGCTAGTACCACAGGCAACGAACGCCTTGATCCAAGACACACAATCCGTCACGGTTCACGGCGTACAGGCAGCAATACCACTCGAGTATCACACAGAAGATCACATCCTACGGCCATGGACAAGACCGTTCTTCGGAGGAAGTCTGATACTTCGACTGACACGGGATAAGGGATACAAGTCTACATCTACTAGAGGAAGACTCTTCATCATAACAAGGATAGTCAACGATGACACAAGCAAAGCGAAGCTGGTACAGATGGAACGAACACTACGTGGTCCAGGAAACGTGACCAGTCCACGCCACTCCCATAACTAGATAACATATCCAGTCGATGTAACAGAGCATAAATGTCAAAACGGCCAGCAGGTTTCATACGCGCTCTTTTCCTTACCAGGGTACCTAAGGGGTCTGCAAGGTTTTTAGTGAGGCGGCTTGCTGGCCAATATCTGCAATAAAGATGATATTTCTTCACAAAAGTTTCGCATATTTTACTACTGCAGTAACATCACACCCCACTCGAACGCTCGGGGGCTGCGCCTTATTCATAATCAGCAAAAACTCGGCCACTCGAACACTCGGGGGCTGAGCCTTATTCATAATCAGCAAAAACTCAGCCACTCGAACACTCGGGGGCTGAGCCTTACCCATAATCAGCAAAAACTCACCCACTCGAATACTCGGGGCTGAGTCGCAACCATAAAAAACCCAGCCAAATTCAAAGGCTTGAGAAATAGCGGCAACAGTAACTGGCAAGAATAACTTGATTTCATATCAATCACATCAAGTAATTTTCATACAGCCCACTCCACATGCTCGGGGGTTGGACACATATATACTTACATGAATGCTATGTTACACCTTTACAAACCCCACTCAGCAGGCTCGGGGGCTGGACACTTGTACAAACAAATTCTCTAATATACATACAACTCACTCGATGGACTCGGGGGCTGCGCACCACGAAGTCTACGCATCTTCATCCTGCAAAGGCAGGTTGGAGTCAATCAGCTGCTTATGCAGACGATCTACCAGTTTCCTGGCCGCAGCGGCCGTCTGCTCCAAATCATCTTCCTTCAGTCGAGACCCAGAGTCAGATGAAGATGATCCGCGATCTGGATCTCGACTGCGCATATATGCAAAAGCTGCATTGGCTCCAAGAATAACTCGTTGAGTCACTGCCTCCCGGATCGGATCTGAAGATCGAAACAGGTCAACCAGTGCATAAATCCTTTGGGGATGCAGCCCTTTGGGAAACAAAAGGTGATTGACGCGCATAAGGGCCGCTCGGCAGCGCTCAAGTAAAATAGCCCCTCGCCACACTCGATCGTTGAAAGTCGCGAGTTTGGTGGCATGGTAGCTGTCGGCCCAGAAGTGTTGATGACCAGTGATAGGGTCATCAGTCGCGTTTTCTAAGCGCTCTCTGACCCGTTCGGCTTCCTCTTCAAAACTGTCCACAAATACTATGGACGAGCAAAATTTAAAGATGAAGAACTAAGAAGAGACGGCGTGCAGAACCAAAAAGCCATCGACTGGCTAAATACCTTCAAGCTGCATGTTCGAATGTTCGACTTCTCCAAGAGCGGTTTTCAATTCCTGCTCTAGCTTCACCACCTTTTCCTTCGCATAGGCCAAGACCCTGGCATCATTAGCTGCATTGGCGGCAGCGGAAGGATCAATCTGCAACTGAGAAGTCTCAACCGGACTGGAGTCAACTGGCTGTCAAAAAGCACAATTGCATAACTCAGACACAAGGGCAAGTCAAGACAAAAAGCATATACGTAACAAAGGAAGCATGCCAAAAGCGCTCATATCATAAAAACTATAGAAGTGTCAAAAGCACACACACATCATGTGGAAGTTACTATTACAAGACATAAACGACTAGCTACGGGATACAGACTCAGATCTGTCCCCGCGCGACTTGGACTTGACACTACATGCAGCTGCCCTACGCTCCATAGTGCCGATGCAAACTTGGGAGAGTTGCGCGGCGCGCTCAACTACTCTCTTCAACGGCGGAGGTTTCCCGTCTGGCTTCTTGGGGAAGTCGGACAAGACACGCTCATAGTCGATGGTCACATCGTTAGCAGGAAGAAGCTGGAGGGTGGACGCCGAGCCGCGTACCATCAAGCTACGCGCGAAGGCCTTCATAGTCTCTGAGCCGGGACCCAGCATAGCTGCAAATCCTTGCGCAGTAGAAGGAGCTTCAGTCGACGGCAGCACTTCCATCAAAACAGCACCAAGGGTCTGCGTGGACGTGTCCAAAGAATCCTTGGCGTGATGGATCGCTACGCCTAGCTGCTCGATTACACGGTCAAGTGACAAGTTGTCACCCGCCGCACCATCAAAAGAAAAAGAAGAAGAACCTTCATAAAATCGAAAGAATAAAGTCTTAGAAAGATGCCGAAGACAAAGGAGGATGCAGGCATAACAGAAATTTACTAACCTTCTATAGCTTGCATAAAGCCTAGCAGTCGCTTAGCGCGTTCTTCCTCTCGGGTGGTGGCAGAGTTTCGAGCTTTTTCAAGCTCTTTCTCCACATGCGACTGCTGGACGGCAAGACTTTTCTCTGCATCAGCTAGCCTCTTCTCAAGGGTAGTCTTATCCCCTAAGATGACATAGCACACAGTCGCAAAATGTCAAAATACAAGCAAGGGAAAAACACTGCAAACAACAAAAATGCAAAGACTTACTGCTCAGTTCTTCTAGACGGGAGCGGAGGGCGATCCGTTCTTCCTCCGACTGCACAAAAGCCTTCCCAGCAGCAACAAGGCCGCTTACGGCAGGCTACACGAGAGACTTACGTCATACATACTAAACATAAGGGTCGACACACCCAAAGAACACAAAAAAGAAGAAGGACTTACATGTTCAGTCTAGGACGAAGTGGCAGATGAAGACGGGCCGGCAGCCGGGGCAGTCGCAGGAGGCGGCGAAACCGCAGTGGTTGCCGCAACCACCTAGGCAGTCGCAGCAACTTCAGCATGGGGGGAGGCCATCATCATCTCCTCCGCAGTTGGGGGGGACGTGAACCTGCTCAGCGCTGGTGCTGTTGTCACAATAACAGGCGCAAGTCAGTCAAAAGAAGCAAGCAAAAGGCCTAGGACAAAAACGCAGGAAACGCAAACTCAAACACTCACCTTTGCTCATCCTCATCTGAGCTGGGGTCGACATTGAAGGACGGGCCTCAAAAATAAGTCAACCCAGTCGCGGGCGCTGGCGAACGCTGAGCCCGCGGAGAAGCATTCTTCACAAGTGAAGAAGTACCGGAGTCTGCAAGCCCCTTGCACCCGCCATCTCCCGAAGAAGAACTTGAAGCCTCTTCACGAAGCGCCCGATGACGCTCGTGGACTCGTTCAGGGGCAGACTCGCCATCCTTTTGGCCCTCGCCCTCTCCCTCGACTTCGGTCCCGTCCGAAGAGGAAGAGTTAGCCGCAGGCAAGGAGTCAGCAGGTTTCTTCCCCTCATCCAGCACAGTCGCTTCTTCAGCAGGACCGGCCTCAGGAAGAGGAGGAAGGGAAGTCACAGTCGAATGCCCCTGCAAACGAAAAAAGACAGAGCAAACATAAAGCAAAATGCATCACAAGAAGAAAAGAGCACGCAACTCAAAACAGAACATAGAGTACAGAACACTCACCTCAGGAAGAGCATTCGTTATATCAAAGGGAGCGGTGGAGAACTCATAGCCAATGACCTCATCGGCCTTGTGACTAGTTATTGACTTCACGAGGGAGTCGAGTTCATTTGGCGACAGCTCCACATCGCTCATCCTGGTCACGTCATGTGTGCCTTCATATTGCCAAATGGGGTGGGCGCGTTGCTGAAGAGGACACACACGACGCTTCAAAAATGTACTTATCAACTGGACACCTCGAACGGTGTTCAGTAGTTCGTTGACCTTCTTCAAAAGGGGAGGAACCTCCTTCTTCTTTTCAGTCGAAAGAGTATGCTCCCAGGCCTTCGTCTTCACAGGGGTGGCCCCAGTCGAGAACCCTGGACGCACGTCCTGGTCGACTGGGACATAGAACCACTTGGATCTCCAACCTTGCGCGGACTCGACTGCCTTCAAATTGAAGTACTTGCAGTCGCCCCGCACCTGGAAGCCTACTCCCCCAACAGGGTTCACACGGCCTTCACGACACATGTGACGCACCCAGAAGATGGATTTCCAGAGGGCCCAGATTGGGGATACCCCCAAAAAGCACTCGCACATCACCATAAACACCTGGTGGAGGCGCGGCTCCCCCCAGGCCGCGCCACGAGGCGGAACCATCTAGAACACCGAAGAGGAGACGGAGGAGGGCCACGAGGCGGCCACACCTGGTGGAGGCGCGGCTCCCCCCCAGGCCGCGCCACCATGTGGTGTGGGCCCCTCGGGGCTCCACCGCCTACGCCCTTTCGCCTACTTAAACCCCCCGACAATACAAGACCTAGGGCCCGAACACTTTTCCACGATACGTTCCAGAGCCGCCGCCGCCGTCAACCCTAGTTCGGGAGGGTTCAGAAGCTCTTCCCGGCACCCTGCCGGAGAGGGGAATCATCACCGGAGGGCTCTACATCACCATGCCCGCCTCCGGACTGATGCATGAGTAGTTCATCCTTGGACTACGGGTCCATAGAAGTAGTTAGATGGTTGTCTTCTCCTATTGTGTCATCATGTTTAGATCTTGTGAGCTGCCTATCATGATCAAGATCATCTTTATGTAATGCTACATGTTGTGTTTGCTGGGATCCGATGAATAATTGAGTACTATGTCATTTGCTTCATAATATATCTTGTGAGTGCGTTATTTATGATCTTGCATGCTCTCCGTTACTAGTAGATGCCCTGGCCAAGTAGATGGTTGTGACTCCAAGAGGGGGTATTTATGCTCGATAGTGGGTTCATGTCTCTATTTAATCTGGGGGAGTGACAGCAACCTCTAAGATTGTAGATGTACTTTTGCTATTAGGGATAAAATAGTAGTTCTTTATCTAAGGATATTTGTGCTACTTACATTACACACTTTACTTAATGCAATAATCTGTTGCTTGCAACTTAATACTGAATGGTGTTGCGGAAGCTATCCTGAAGGTGGATTATTAGTCATAGATGCAGTTGGATGACAGTCTATTTATCATGTTGTAATGCCCAAATGAATCTCACACTTGACATCATGACTTGTATATGCATTGTTATGCAGTTCTTTATTCTGTCAATTGCCCAGCTGTAATTTGTTTACCCGCATGTATGCTATTATTATTTATGGAGAGACACCACTAGTGAACTGTGGACCCCGGTCCTTTTCTTTACATTGATAATACAATCTACTGCAATCCTGTTACTTTCATCCTCTGCAAACAAACATCATTTTCCACACATACGTTTAATCCTTTGTTACATCAAGCTAGTGAGATTGACAACCTCACTGTTAAGTTGGGGCAAAGTATTTTGATTGTGTTGTGTGCAGGTTTCACGTCAGCTACACGCCAAGCTCTTTTTTGGCGCCGTTGACACCTTCAGAAGAACTCTAGTTTCCTACTGGTTCGATAAACCTTGGTTTCATAACTGAGGGAAATTTGCTGCTGCACTACTTCATACCTTCCTCTTGGGGTTTCCCAACAACACCACACCGGTGCATCAATCATCCTCAAACAAGTGGACAAGTTGAATTAAGTAATAGGGAAATTAAACTCATTTTGGAAAAGACAGTTAATAGGTCTAGGTCTGATT
Organism: Poa annua; assembly: GCA_026929855.1. NCBI lineage: Eukaryota > Viridiplantae > Streptophyta > Magnoliopsida > Poales > Poaceae > Poa > Poa annua. Next base: position 65,334,526 of record CM049434.1, read on the forward strand.
GGCCACTTAAGATTAATGATGCACTATGGGCTTATAGAACTGCTTATAAAAATCCTGTGGGAATGTCTCCTTACAGGATGGTTTATGGAAAAGCTTGTCATTTACCTGTTGAATTAGAACATAAAGCTAGATGGGCTATTAAACAACTTAACTTTGATTTAAAAACTGCTGGAGAGAAGAGAATTCTTGATTTAAACCTACTTGATGAGTGGAGAAATGAAGCTTATGAAAGTGCTAGGCTATTTAAGGAGAAAGTTAAAATTTGGCATGACAAGAAAATTAAGAAGAAAGAATTCAAAGTAGGTGATCAAGTTTTATTATACAACTCTTGTTTCAAGTTTTCTGCAGGAAAGTTAGCTTCAAAATGGCAGGGACCATTGGTGATACAGGAGGTGTACCGTTCAGGAGCCATTCGTCTTCCCGGTGACATGAAAGGTGAACCTCATGTGGTCAATGGACAACGCCTTAAACACTATATTGTAGGAAAAAGCTTCATCGGAATGGTGGAAGAAATGGACTTAAAAACACCGGAGGAGGTAATAGAGAGAAACTCTGCAGTTTTGGAAACCCAGAATCAATAATTGGTAACTTTTGTGTTGGGAAGTTTCTCGGAATTGCATAATATTTTACGGAGATAATTTTTTATGAAAATTAGCATATAGGACAAGAAACTTGGAAGGAACGGAGCCCCGAGGGAGGAAAGAGGGGGCCCCACGCGGCTAGATTCCTTGGCCACGTGGGCCCACTCCTTTTGCCCCTCGGAGTCCCGTTTCGTCTTGTTTTGGACTCCGACGCTTCGTCTTGCCCTAAGAACCGTCAATATATACCCCTTTTCGTCAATCTAATCTCACACCGAGCGTTCTCGAGCGATCTTTGTTTTCTTTGTTTCTGTTTGTCTGGGTTTTGGCCATGTCTTCAGGAGACTCTTTCCAACGCTCCTCCATGGACGATGATGATGATGATGAGCTTGAGGGGAACAGCCCCACGTCCATGTGGAGGAGGAACAGGAAGAGGAAGGACTACTCGGATGATGAGGACGTCAAGCCCGACGTAGAGAAGATGGAGGAGGAAGAAGAAGAAGATGGAGAATACAAGCCCTTCGTCCACCTCACATTTGCACCACCTTCGCCACCTGCTCCTATCCCTGTTGCTGTCGTGAGAGTGAATATGTCTCTTCCGAAGAAGAGGCAGAGCACTCGCATGAGCACTGGAGGGAAGGCTCCTAGGCACGCACTTGCAAGCAGAAACGTAGTTTCTACTCTTATTGACAGGGAATTTCAGAATGTTACCTCAGATAACTATTTTGGTGAATGGGACCGCAAGATCCCAAACACCAGGGTACCAAGCCCGGAGTGGAAGCCTAGCAAGGAGTCAAAGGAGAAGAGTCTCATGGAAAAGCTGGGACATGCGACAAACCAGTTTGAGCAAGCTTACAATCTTATGATGAGTGTCATTGGAGAACTTGAAGACAACTACTATGAAGTCAAGAAAGAGGAGAAATAAAGAGTCTACAAAACCTCAAGCTTGGGGGAGTTCAACCTAGTCTTTATCTTTACTAGTTTATCATATCTATCTAGTCATGGTGTGCTTTGCTTTTTATCATTTAGTTATCAATCTCTCTTAGGCTTGTGTGAGCTCATTAAGCATTATCATGTATCCCTTATGGTTTATCAATGAATATTAAAGTATGGTGTCATTCATGGGTCTCTTGTTTGGGAGATTTATGGGTAACACTCATGCAAATGTGCGTGGTATATTTAGAAGTTTCAGTCACATGTTTCCTTGAACTTGGTTAACTTGAGTATGTTGGACACTTGTAGAATTATCTCATCAATAGAATAAGTGAAAGAATAAGTCAATATGACATGAAGTATAAAAGTTTAAAGTGAAGATGTGGTCTTGTAGAATAAATATTTAGGAAGGTTAATGAAAAGAAATATGAAACACTCTTGCTGGACTTTAGTATCTTTTGAGCAAATTAATGATCATGGATGTTTCAATACTTATGCTCTTGAAAAGTGAATGAAAAGGTGGGCACCTGAGGATTCGGTTAGCCATGGAAAGTGTTAGACAAAGGTTGTGTTGAGCATAAGAACTTGATTGAAATATCCATGACTTAAGTTTGTACTAGTTACTAGAGAGGCAAGGTGATAAGCAATATCATATTTATCCTTTCATTTGACTTCCTCTAACTATTTATCACATGAGAGTTTATCTTGTCTTTAAATTGCAGCAAAGCATAAAAGAGTATAATGCTTGCAAATGAGTGCAAATGCATTGGTAAAAGAGTATGAATAAGAGTTAGTTCAATTGTCCAACATACAATGGTTTTCTATGTTCAAAAGTAAGGGGTGATTGCTAGAGCTTCTACTTATATTGCCCACATGTGTATGAGTTTTAGTTCCATTTATCTTACTTTACAACAGAACATGATGATGATAATATGCCCGTATTTATTTATCAACCATAAGTCCATTGATGCATGAAATGATCTATGTCCTTACTTACTCGAGGACGAGTAAAGGTTTAACCTTGGGGGAGTTGATACGTGCATTTTATATCATCATATCAGAATGTTCACTACACCATGAACCAAACCTAAGGGCACCCGTGCTGCCGGGAAAAGTCACTGAAAAGGGCAGTGTAACTGCCGGCAAAGATTTTGTGCCGGCAGGCCGGCCTGCCCGCTATAACCCTGTCGGCAAAAGTCTTTGCCGGCAGTTATATTTGTGCCGGCAGTTAGCCTGCCCTATCTTGGAGACAATCCCCGGCAGGTCAAATTGTCACCCGGCAAGCCACAGTTCTGGCGGGAATGACTTGTGCCGGCAGTCTGGACTATTCCTGGCAGTTATATGTGCTGGGCTTTTAAACTTCTCCCGGCAATTGGCTCTCAGTTATTTTGGTAGTGTGGCTGCCCTGTAGGGCTGGACAGGCTCAAAAACAGAATCCATTCAAACTTTCACAGATAAATACTGCATCCATACTAAGACAATGACATAGGAATGTTTCTAAGACAATGACAGATAAATACTTTCACAGATAAACAACACAAACAGCAGTGCATAGGAATGTTTCCAAGACAATGACAATACATAAATATGTCTAAGACAATGGCGATCAAAGTCCATGGAGCATCCTGCTCTTGTGCTGATCAACCTCTTGTGCTGTAATTAACCTGAAGAAAAGAAAGTAAGATGAGACTCACTATGCATCTGCCCCAAAACATGTGCAAACAAATATATGCCAACTCTTAACCGTGAATATGTAGCTCAACAAACAAGTGCATTGTTGCAGTATAAATATATATACTAGTATCTAAACACTAAGTACTAGTCCAAAAACAAGTGCAACGTTGCTTTTAATTAGGTTACAGGCAAAGGCAGACCAAAGTTGCCGTCCTGATGGTGATGGAAACATAGATTTCTAGAGGTTGATCTGGTCTGCAAATGTTCCACCCAAAGTTCGTGTTTTTGGCTGGAAATTAGCTACAAGCGATCTCAGATATACAGGCAATTGTTGCTGGTGCAGTTCCTGCCTGCGTGCTTGAACAAATGAAAACTGAATGTACTGAAAACTCTTTGTATGAGCAATATAAGTAATGTTTCAAAAAAAAGGTTAGAGGCAAATTAATCTGAGTACTACAAGTGGCTACTCTAAACTAGCAGTGTACAACACATGTACGTGATGCCCCATGTAGATTAGCAAGGATCAGGAGCAAAGCATTAGGAGCAGTGGGTTACAACTTACAAGTAGGAATATATATGATGTAGCTAGCAAGCATCACAAGCAAGGTATCAGACAATAAAACTGTATGTATGACTGAACAACAGTATCACTTGTTGCAAACTTTTAAAAACTGAAATAATAAGCGAGGAAATGTGACAACTATTTTATTACCTCTTGGGAGTTCATTCTCCTTGTGGCAGCGAGGCTTGCTTTGCCTTGGACGTGTCCACCTCTAGCTGCATATGACATAAATATTTTTTAGAAACTTCAAACAATATTGATTATTGGTATTGCCACTAAAGAAAAAAATCCTACATGTTTATAAAGCCAAGCGATACTTCTTCCTTGAGCTTGTGCCATGGTCGTCACATTCCCAATGGGACAAGGCAATAGGGCAGTTCTTTTGATGATGTAGTCGACAACAACTTCACAACATTCAGTGCCAAGCGCATGACCCCCTACGATCTTGTTCCTATCAGCTGATAGAATAGTAGCTTTTGCCACAGGTGTACTGTGATCACGGTAAACATTGTACAAAATCACTTCTTTTCCTTTCTAAAAATAAATTGTGAAACTCGAGTAAGAACTTCTTTTCCTTTCTGAAAAAGTAAATCTAGGTCATCAACAAGTGGCTCTAGGAATACATCTATATCTCTCCCAGGTGACTTTGGGCCAGGAATCAACAAAGAGAGGATGAAGTTTGATGGTTTCATGCACAACCAAGGAGGCAAATTGATTGGAATTGCAAGAACAGGCCAAACACTATAGGAACAATTCATAGACCTAAATGGATTGAAGCCATCAGTTGATATAATCAACCTGATGTTGCGGCTATCTCTAGAAAAGTCAGGGTGTCTGCCATCAAAATGCTTCCAAGCTGGAGAATCTGCTGGATGCATGTCTTAGAAGCCCATCTCTTGTACGACCTTCGTCATGCCACCTGCAGTCGGTTGCACTCTTTGCTGTTAGGAAGAGTCGCTGCAGCCTCTTTGCTATTGGGAAATATCGTAGAACCTTCATCGGGACTTTGTGTGCATGTCTTCCATCAGGTTTCTTCTTTTGAGATTTCCAGCGCGAGGTATTGCATTTAGGACAACTATCAGCATTTGCATGCTCTTTCCAAAACAAGATGCAGTCATTATCACATGCATGGATGCTAACATAATCAAGCCTAAGGCATCTGATCATTTTTTTAGCTTCGTGAAAGTTTTTAGGTAACTTTGACCCTTCAGGGAAGGCTTCTTGCAGCAACTCTATTAGCATATTAAAACTCTTATCACTACACCCTCCAAGAGATTTGACGTGGAGTAATCTCACAACAAAACGCAGTTTTGAGAAACAGGTGCAGCCCGGATAAAGTTGTTCCGTTGCGTCACCCAGTAACTGCTGATAGGGGTCACTTTCATCAACATGATGATCCCCCTCATCATCGCTTAAATCCCCAAAATCATGTCTCATGTCTCTGATCATTCCAGCCAACTCATCACTATCTTCTTCTAAGACGTCCCCCTCCTCTACTTCATCAAACTGCTCCACATGAGCATCACCAAAAGATTGAACAGGAGAAGATACTTCCCCATGATATTCCCATTTTCTATACCCATTAACAAACCCTTCACATACTAAATGCTCCTGAACATCACTAGCTTCAAGCCAAGAACAGTTTACACAGTTTCTGCAAGGACATAAAATTGTGTCCCCAACTGCTGAATGGGTAAAAGCAAAGTGCAAAAATCCTTTTACGCCATCAGTGTATTTTTTGGTGTGCCTGGGCTCGTCCATCCAGCTATTATCCATTTTCGCAAGTGTTATTAAAATGGCCCTAAGACACATCACAAATATAGATTATTTAAACTAAAGGTTCAACTTCAACCAGAAATAATCAAAGTATAACATGTCTTGAATTTTTGTCAACGTTTGGCTCAGAAGTTCAAGCAAAATTAACAAGTTTACGTGGTATTACTAATCTGAGTTTGAGAACAAGAAAACATGACACATGCAAGTGTGACTACCTAACTTATAGCTACATCAAACTATTTTGTAATTTAGGGTACCAGACAGATCGCACACATACGCATGCAAACATCATCAGTTCAAAGCTGAGGGACTACTGTACAACACATATAACACAACCGGAGCTTCAAGCACAAACAAAGAGAGTGTAGCTATCATATATCAGGACAGTATCTTTCCGTTTAAAACTATCTCTGTTATTTATATGGATAAGTATATAAGAAAAGCCACTCATGCAAGCAGCCAGATCGTGAGTAAAGTTGTGCTCGATCATTTTCAGACTAGTGTCACTGAATTTCGCATAGCATAATAGTAAATCTACAGTTATCCACTGAACCTGCATTAATAATGTGCCATATCAGGGCACTCAATTTTATAGGAAGATACAATGGATATAGTGAGATCTGATATGCTCAAATCCGAAGATTATATGTGTAAAGCTGAAGCCTGAGGTGTGTTAGTTCATTCGAACTACACATAATTTACAGTAAGTGCAAGAACAACACATTATTCAGAGAATCGACATGTGTAAAGCTGAAGCAATGAATTCAGAGCGGGGGTGGCCTTACCTTCTAGCAGTGGAGCAGCAGCTTCCTAGGACCAGGAGGAGGAAAAATCGGGCTGTAGAGACGTGCGGGCGCTGCAGCTTTGTCAGCCACCGACGGAGGAGGACGGGGACGACGAGGAGCCGGCGGCGAGCTTCTTTCCGGCCGCTGCAGCTTCGTCACGCACGGACAAAAGAGGTCGGGGATGACGAGGAAGCGGCGGCGAGCTCCAGCAGGGAAATTGGGCGGTGGAGGCGGGCGACCGCTACAGCTTCTCAGGCACGAACGGAGGAGGTCGAGGACGACGACGACCGGCGGTCAGCACGGGCGACGGAGCGGGGCGGCCATGGAGAGGAGGATGTGCGGCGGAGGACGGCCGACGGAGGAGAAGGCGAGATGCGTCGGAGCGGTGACGGCGGGATGAGCACGGGCGCGCGAGAGAAAGGGGATCTAGGGATTTGGGGGTTTCACTGCTGGGGCGGCGGGATATGTTTGCTCGCGCGCCTAAGTTTTTGCTCCCACCGCCAATTTGACGCGCGCCTTTTCGTCACCCCGCCAAATAAACGTGCCGGCAGTCGATTGCCGGGGCTCTCTTATCTTTGCCGGCAGTTTAGCTGCTTTACCGGCAGTTAACATGTACCGGCAGTTCAATTGCCTGCGTAGGTAGAGTTTTGCCGGCAGCTCTATGCCCTCTCGTTTGGTCCGTGGTGTAGTGGTTATTGGAACTATTATATCAATGTTTTAGATGATTCTGGGGACTTTCATACAAAGTCCCTATTTTTGGTATTTAATATCTGGGAGGCAGAACCCCCCCCCCCCCCCCCCCATTTCTTGTTTTTATTTTTTCAGGAGCATCAGGAGAACCAGAGGGGTAAAAGATCGAAGAGGGAAGAGCCACGAGGCCCAAAAGAGGGGGGCCCACGCGGCCAGATTCCTTGGCCGCGTGGGGCCCACTAAGTGGAGCCTCAGGCACTTCCTCGCCTGGGGATTTTTACCACGACCCCCTTCTCCTCCGAAAACCTAAGCCCTTATTTTCTCCTAGACCATCCGAGGCCGCGGCGGCGGCGAAACTCCTGATTCCCTCCGAGGGGGGTCAGATCTTGCTGCTCCGGAGCTCCGGAGAAGGGGGAAATCATCGTCACCGTCATCACCTCTCCTCCTTGGTGTGGGAGGAGGCCTCTCCACCATCACCACCACCAAGACCAGCACCATCTCCATTATCATCCTCGTGATCCACTCCGTTCCCCTCTGGTGTGGGATGAGCACGGGCTGCTGTCCATCCCTGTCGTGATGTCCCTCCTCAGGCTCGACGAGCACCGTCGTCGTGCCGGTTGAGGGTTGTTTGACCTCCGCGTTCAGCCCCCTTCGAACATACTCTTCAGAGTGTGACCACCCCTGTCTCGTGGGAGTCACTCTCCGACATTTCGCGTGCCATGTAGGGGCTGAGGCGTGTCTTCAACCTTCGACCAGCCTCCGCGCCATGACGGACACCCGCGCGACACGCGCCAACAGGCGCGCAGCTGAGAGGGCTCATACTGAGCCCGGCACCGCCACTACTCGCGGCCGCCACGGCCGCCCTCGCACGGCGGAGCACGCCAACACCGGCCCGCACGTGGAAGAGCCCGAGAGCGAGGATCACCGCGGCGGCGACCGCCGCGACGACAAGGACTTCTCCGAGCACCACGAGGACGCTGAGACCTCGCGTCCGTCTCGGCGCCAAAGCGCGTCCTCTCAGGGACGTCCCGAGACTGGTCCGCACACTGCGCTGCTCATGGCTCAGGAGCTTCTCTGCTACCGGCCCAACCCGGAGGCCCACGACCACTGGCTCGACCACCTCCACCACCTCGTCGACATCGCGACGACGCGCCCCGCTCCGCCACGTTCGCTGGTTCACCACTCTGGCCGCGCAGGAACGGCCGCGCCGGATGCACCTCCGCAACCACCGGGACCACCTCCGGCTGCGGCGCAGAGGGCTGCCTCCCATGCATCCTCGCCGCACGACTGCCAAATCGTACAGCGCACCGCGCCTGACGCGCGGGAGGGGATGGAGCGCCGGAGGGACCTCCAGAACCGCCTCGTCGAGGAAATCGGCCAGGCGGGGCAGCAGAACCGCAGGGCTCTCCAGGGCGGAACAGCCACGTACGCCACCGGCTGCATGGCCTTCACCCGCGCTCTGCGCCGCGTGGTCTGGCCACAGAAGTTCAGGCCTGTCCTTCCCAAGGGCTACGACGGGTCAAGCAACCCCATCGAGTTCCTGCAGCTCTACACCACCTCTATCCAAGCTGCAGGAGGGGACGACAAGGTCATGGCCAACTGGTTCTCCCACGCGCTTAGGGATTCCGCGCTGTCATGGCTCCTCAACCTGCCTGAAGACTCCATCGACTCGTGGGAGGAACTCTGTAGGCAGTTCGTCGCCAACTGCAAGGGCACCTATGAGCGCGCGCTCACCCACAATGACCTGCGCGCCGTGGTGCAGAGGAAAGATGAGACCCTCCGTAAGTACATCCAGCGCTTTAGCCAAGTGCGCAACAAGATCCCGAACATCCCCGACACACAAGTCATTGCCGCCTTCAGAGAGGGCGTCACAAACCGCAGGATGCTCGAGAAGCTGGGCATTCACGACAAGCTCACCTCTGTGGTGAAGCTGTTCGACCTCGCTGACAAGTGCGCCAAGGCTGAAGAGGGACTCCTCTTCGTCAAGATGAGCCAGCGGGTTGACGACCAGGCCGAGGGATCCAAGAGCCACAAGAAGCGGGAAGAAACCAAGCGCAAGACCACCGCTGTCCTAGCGGCTGAGCCAGAAGCCAAGTACGCCCGCAGAGCCTCCCCCGAGCCTGGCGACAAGAAGGAGGACAACCGTCCGTTCTGCGTCAACCACAACAGGTGCGGCCACGCTACAGAGAACTGCTTCGACCTCAAGAGGCTGAGCAGAGAGCGCGAGCAAGAAGAGGGCAGCGGGAGCCGCGGCAGAGGCCGTGGCTACCGCAGAGGCGGACGCAAGGGCAGCTACCAGAAGCCGCCGGGCACTCAAGCCAACGCCGTCGAGAAGAACAATAACCTCCCCGACAAGGAAGATGGAGGCTACCAGGCCCCAAGGGGGGCTATGGCTTGCATCCTCGGCGGAGCTCAGGCGCCCAAGTCTAACAACCAGTTCAAGCAGTTCGCCCGCGAGCTCAACGCCGCGCTCACAAGCGTCGAGACCTCCAGGCCCCTCAAGTGGTCTCAGTACACCATCGCCTTCGACGCCAAGGACCACCCCAAGTCGACCAAGACTGTTGGCTCATCCACAGAGCAATGGTCAAGCCGAGCGAGCAAATGCGGAAGTCCTCAAGGGCCTCAAGACCAGAAGCTTCAACATCCTCAAGGGCCACGGCAAGGGCTGGATCGACGAGCTCTCATCTGTGCTCTGGTCCATACGCACAACTCCCTCAAAGCCCACTGGTGAAACGCCGTTCGCCCTCGTCTATGGAGCCGAAGCTGTCCTCCCCACAGAAATCAAGCACGGATCCCCACGGGTCCTTGCCTTCAATGAGGACACCCAAGAGGACCTCCACAACGACGACCTGCTGCTTCTCGAGGGATTGCGCCGCCGGGCCGCCCTCAGATCGGCAAAGTACCAGCAAGACCTGCGACGCTACCACAGCCGCCATGTGCGCTCGCGCACTCTGGAGGCGGGCGACCTCGTCCTCAGGCGAATCCTCTCCAGAGAAGGCCTCCACAAGCTCTCGCCTATGTGGGAAGGCCCCTACAGGGTCTCTCACATCGCCAGGCCTGGCGCTGCGCGCCTCGAGACTAAAGACGGCAACCCCGTCAAGAACCCGTGGAACATCGCGCATCTACGCAAGTTCTACCCGTGATCATAGTCACGCCCGTGATCATTGTCACGTCAGGCTTTTTTTGTCTCTAGAGGGAAGCTCACGGCTTCACCTCCAAGCTTGACAAAGCTTCTCCTGAGGGCCAGCCCTTCGAGCTCTCCTTGTAACGAGCCACCGCAGGCCGTAGAGAGTCTCAGCCACTAATGGGTGGTCCCCATGCCTCGACATGGAAAGAACGTTAGCTTGGCAACCCCAAGTATAATGAACCATTTCGTTCCTAAGTGAACTATGCGCTAAGGCGCCGCTATGTAATATTTTGGTGGTGAGTTTACTTTCATCATTTGCCTTTCCATGTGCGCTTATATTCTTCCCATGCGCACCTCGCGAGCGGGGGCTGAGTACGGTACCTGTGCCTCAAGAGCACCCCAGCAGCACTGCAAAATCCAAGGGATCCGAGCTCTGGCTAAAGGGCATGCTCCCAAAAACACGCCACCTCTCCAAGGGACCTTGGTACTTACTCTCCTCGCGAGACACACCTGAGGAAACTTATAAGCGCACATGAGTCCTTACTGCCATGCACTAGCATTTGGGTTCGCCTCTCTAACATCCGCAGGGAGCAAAAGTCCCTCCAAGCTTGGGGAGGCAAAAATCAGCCCCTAGAGGAGAGCGCATCGCCAGGCAAAACCTACGCAGAGAAAAAGCCTCGCAAAGCTAAGTTCAGCGCTCACGCCTCGAGAGGCTCTTCATATCTCTCATGAGCACCCATCGTCCCTCGAGCGGTTCTTTTCCCTCACACTCCATGGACTGCTTGCACGTCAAAGGGGGGCCCTTGAGCATCGCGCCTCGAGGACTCTTACCTCTCTAAGCCTTAAACTCCCCCCGGCCTTGTCGAGTCATTGCTCAGGCATACCGCAGCGGCGGAGTCATAGCGCAAGGAGAAGGGTCCTAGCGACGCAGAGCGAACAAAGACATGAAGTTAAAGTAAAAGGCCCTTCGAGGGGCACATGTGCGAACTTAATAACATCTACTTAAAAGTATATTACAGACTGTGGAGCAAAAGTCTCTAAGCCAAGTCTTTTGATGGCGCTACAAGCGCATCACAATACAGGAAAGGATCAGGCAGAAGCGTCGTCGCCTTCATCCGCGGACCCTTCCTCTCCAGGCTCGCCCTCGGAGCCTGCCTCCTCGCCATCGTCCTCCCCCGCCTCAGCCCGCTTGAAGCGGCTGCAGAAGTCGTCGACCTGGTCTCGGACGGAGTTGGAGATCTTCCACCCTTCCTCCCCCTCGAGAGGCTCGGTCACCGACGTGTAGTCGAAGCCGGGCTGGAGGTGCTGGAGGTTGGTGAAGATGCGGTCGACTGCCACCGCCAGGAGTTGGCGGCATTCCTCCTCGATGACGTCGCGGAGCTCCGCGGCAGGGCCCTCGAGCGCCGTGAAGAGCTTGTCGAAGTAGGCGAGGTATGCGGCGGCGTCGGCGTTGCCCTGGGCAGGGACATGCGGCGCCTCCACTCCCAGCTTCGCCGCGAGATCGTTGCCCCGAGCCACAAAGGACAGGAACATACGCTCCCGCTGCTGCGACAGCAACCGCGCCGCTTGAGCGCTCTCGGCAGCCTCCACCGCTCGATCCACGGCAGGGCCCACCTGCTTGTTCATCTCCTCCATGTCCGCCATGAGGGCGGCGAGGTCCTGCGACATGCGCTCGCGAGCCTCTTCGGCAAGGCGGCGACCATCCGCGGCACGCCTCGCCCGGGAGTTCAGCCTGGCGTTCATGTGCTCCAGCTCACGGATCCGGGCGTCATCCTCGGCGTGCCTCTTCCTGAAGCGATTTTCCTGCTTCTTGAATTTCTCATTATAGTCTCGAGAGACGGCGGCGCGGTACTCCCTCTCCCGGGCTTGGAACTCCTTCTCCGCCTCCTCCTTCCGCTCATTCAACCTGGCGTTGAAGCGCTCCACGTGCTTCTTGTGGGTAGCCACCTCGCGGTTGAATTTGCCGAGGGCTTCGGCCAGATTCCCCTCCCGGGCCTCAAGGTCGGTGCGCTGCACCGACAGCTCCTGCTCCGCCTGCAGCAGCTGCTCGTCGCGCTGGCGCAAGTCGTTCTCGCGCTCACCCAGCCTTTGCCCCCTGGCATCCAAGGCCGCGCGGACCGCCTCCAGAGAGGTCCGCACGACCTTAGAGTCGGCGAGGATCTTGGCCTCAAGCTGGACAAGCTCGCGATGCTTGTCCGCCAGCGAGGACTCCACCGTCTCCCGCTCTGCCCTCGCCGCGGCCAGGTCGTCCGCCGCCGCCTGGCGCTCGGCCTGGAGGGGCTCCAGGAGTTCCTCGGCTTCGCGCACGGCGCCCTCACGGACCTCCTTGGCAAAGCGCAGCGCCTCCTCACGCCCCGCCTGCAGAGCCAGATCGCTCTGCCGGCGAACCTCCACGGCCGCGTGGAAGGCGGCCCAGGCCTCCGCAAGCTCGTCCTGCTGCCGTGTGATCTCCGCCTCCTCGAGGGCGAGGTGGGTCTCCAGCCCGTCCAGGGACTCCCGCACCATGCGGAAGGCGACGCCGCGGCGTCCTCTGCTCCAGTCCCAGCCGCTCAGGACCAGGTCTTGTGAAGCCCCACGCGGCGCGGAGGTCCCAGCACCTGCGTCGAGCTTGAAGAAGGGGGCCTCTGCGCGGGGCCCTGCAGCGCCGCAGGCCTGGGGGCTTGGCGGCGAGTTCTCCCCTTCAGCGCCTGCACTACGCGCGCCGGTGTCGCCGCCCTCAAGCGGCACCTCGCTGTCTCCGCCTCCGCTGCAGGGCTTGGCGGGGGCGGCGGAGGAGCTTCCCCCTCCGTCTCGTCGGCCCTTGGCGGGCTTCGGATTGACGTCGTGCCCACCTCGGCCTCCTGCTGCGCCGGAGGAGTGACGGCGCGAGGCGGAGTAGGTGTCCTCTCCGCTTGCTCCTCAGGGCACCTCCCCTCGGGAGGCGGCGCAGTCGCCTCAGCCTGAGGCGCGTCCTTGGTAGGGCCTGCGGTATCCACCACCACAGGCCACGAGGCCTCGTCAGCCGCGGCCTCTGGCGCGGCTCTCTTCACCTTCGCGGCGCCTCTGCTTTCCTCTTGAGGAGAGCGCCCATTGGCTCCCCAGCCGGCCTGTCATGAGCCGCCTTGGACCGGGGCTCTAGTCGCCCCGCCGCGGTCTCATCGTCGTCGGTGCCTTCCCCCTCCGTAACAGGGCGCGAAGGGGCCTCCCTGGAGGGCTCGTCATCGCCGGACGAGACCTCGAAGATTTCCTCGGCAGGGGGTGCAGCCCTTGACGAGCTCGCCCCGCCGGTCGAGGGGTTCGCCCTTGCCGCCACGCCGCCAAGCTCGACGTCCGATGCGGAGGGCGACTCCGCGGCTCCTGGCACCTTCGCCACAGGCATGGCCATCTCGTCCTCCTCCTCCCCCGCTAAGCCAAGCGGGGTGAATGTCGGCATCCTCTTCAGAATCGCCGGGCGCGTGTTCATGGAGAGTTGGTGGAGAGGCCTCAGCACCTCAGCAACCGCCACAGGCATGTCCGGGTTGATGAAGAGGACGCCCATGATGGTGGAGACGGCTTTGGGGCGGTGGTCGCAGCAGTGGAGCCGCATCGGGTCCATGAGGCCCGAGTACATCCACATCGGCTTCTTGTGCGCCTAAAGCGGAGCGATGTGGCGCCTCACGAAGTCCTCCGCGATCATCTGACCGGTGAGGCCATTCTCCCGAAGAAGCTTCATGCGGCCCACCAGGTCCGCGATCTGCGGGCTCCGGAAGGCCAGCTTGCCCAAGTGGGTGTTCTTCATGGGCGGCGCCTCCGGGACGTCCAGGAAGGAGCTCAGCGACTTGACGCCGATAAGGAGCCACTTCTGTCCGAAGTCGTCCACCTTCTTCACCACCGCCGTGACAGGCTTCTCGCCGTTCCACGACATGGGGATATAGACATCCCCCATGCCGTCCACGATGAGTAAGGAGACGCACCCCGTCCGCTCGAGGTTCGCGGAGCTCCGGAGCGCGTAGAAGCTCCGGAAGAGGGCCACCGAAGGCTGCACCCCCAGATAAGCCTCGCAGAGGTAGGCGAAGATGGAGAGGATCAGGATGGAGTTGGGGTGCAGATGGAGAAGGTGGATCTGGTAGAACTCCAGAATCGCCTCCAGGAAGGGCGAGTAGGGAGGCACCAGCCCGGCGTACATGGTGTGGAGGAAGATGGGGAAAAACCCCTTCGGGAGCCGGCCGAGCTTCGCGGCCTGGAGAGCACTGGCGCCGTGCTCGTTGGTCTTCCCGGCGACCAAGTGCTGGATCTTGTCCAGCGCCGCCTCATTGAAGCGCTCCCCGACCAGGGCGGGGCCAAGCGACCCTTCCCCCTGTGCGCTCGCAGGGGGCTTCGCCATCGCCGCCTTGCCCTTCGCTGGACTCATCGTCGGGAAAGGAAGAAGTGCGGAAGAGCGCGGAAGGAGACGGAGATCGCCGGAGTGAGGAAGCTCAGAGGGGGAGATCGAAAGACCGGGCGCGCAGAATGGAAGCAGTAACGGCTGCTCGAGCCGGCGCGCAGGCTTTAACTCCCGTCTGGGCAGTTACCGGGGCGTGGTGGGACACCCCACGACGCACGCCCCGCCGAAGAGATCGTGTCGTCGCAGACGCGCAACTGATCGACGTGTGTCTCGGGCCGGCCGGACACTTTGGGCCCACGACGCTTCGTCTGAGCCTGGTGGGCTTCGCCGTGCCCGTCATGGGCCCGGGGGCTACTGTCGGCCCAGTGGAATCCAGGGTGTGCAAGCCCCACTCTCCACAGCCCTCGCACGCGACAGTATCGAAGAAATGACTAAGGACCAAGCCGAACGCTTGGAGAGACTCTCGAGGGAAAAAGTCCTCGAGAGGGCTTAAAGGGGCAGCGAAGGCCCGAAGAGGCTCCCCCCCGCGACTGCCCCTCTACAAGGCTCTCTCCCCCGGAGAGGAGCCAACGCAAATCCCTCGACAAGGCCGCTCAGGCCCTATAGAGATACTTCACTGTGAAGCAACCGCCGCAGAGCGCACATGGCCTCTGCCGCGGCCGCAGAGTGACGCGCGCGCCTGCGCGCGGTAACGACGACGCCGCAGTTGCCATTCTGGTGATTAAAGGAGTCAACAAAGATGTGCCCCCCGCGCCGAACTACGAAGCTTTCCCCTTTGGTGATAAAGCGGATGGCCGGCGCTACGCTCCAACGACGACGTCACCGTGGGCACCCCCACGATCTCTGCGGCACCAACTAGCCGTCCTGCGCGGGCGGTGTCTTTCCTGTCTCAAGGGCAGGCTTTACGACCATGGACCGAGTCCATGGACAACCCAGCTGCGGTGCACCCCGCTCCTCCACTTCGTCGCCATGTGGGAACCCTTCCACTGCGCCGGGCGCAAGGATGAGGCCCGAGGCGCCTATAAAAGGAGAGGGAGCACCTCCGTAGTAAGGGATCGATCATTCAGACCTTGAGCTCTCTACCATAGCATAGCCTAGCCAAGCGCACTCGAGGAGGAAGATGAAAGGAAAGACGTCGCCTAGAGGGGGGGGTGAATAGGCGAGGTACACTTTTTACAATTTCGGGTTGATAAATGCGGAATAAAACTTAGTGTTTAACTTATCAAGAACACAACCTAAATATACTAGGTGAAACTATGTGCACCAACAACTTATGCTAAGCAAGACAAGCAACAAAGTGATAACAAGGTAAATGACTTCAAGCACGAAGGCTATCACAATGTAAATGACTTCAAGCACGAAGGCTATCACAATGTAAAGTGCATAAGTAAAGAGCTCGGGTATAGAGATAACCGAGGCCCGCGGCGACGAGGATGTATTCCCGAGTTCCTCCTTCTTAGGGGAGTACGTCTCGTTGGAGAGGTGTGAGTGACCACCACAGGTCCGACTCAACGCCACAAAGGCCTCACCTTATTCTCCGATGAACTCGACCACAAAGGTCCGGGTTCACCTTCCACTATGAACTCCTTTGGGGCGGAGAACAATCCCGTACAACAACCTTGGGGCACACACCCACAACCGAATTGGGGGCTCCCAAAAGACCACACAAGGTCTTGACCACAACAGGTCCAACTTGACCACAAAGGTCCCAACTAGCCACAAAGGCCTTGACCACAAAAGGTCCTAACCGACCACAAAAGGTCTCCGCCACAAAGGCCGGCCACTAAGGCGTCTAGGGTCCAAGGACCCAAGAGTAACAAGCTCACGAATTTCCCCACCACGAATCACGTGGAGGGCTCAAACCGATGCAACCGATGCAATGGCAAGAACACAAGTTATTTACTCCCAAATCCCACCAAAAGCAACTAATGCTTATGGGGGGAGGAGAGAGGAAGAACAAAGAAACCACAAAGGAGTCAAATCCCTCACTCCCAAATCCCACCAAAAGCAACTAATGCTTGTGGGGGGAGAAGAGAGGAAGAACAAAGAAGGAGAACCACAAAGGAACTCCTAGATCTAGATCCACTAGGTTCCCCTCACTTAGAGGAGAGATGGATTGGTGGAAACGTAGATCTAGATCTCCTCTCACTTTTCCCTCAAAGATATGCAAGAATCATGGGAGAAATTGAGAGGGGGCAAGCTTTCCAAGGTCAACAATGGCAGGAGAGAGAGGGGAAGAACGAGCCACACAAGGAAGAAGAAGGGGAGGGGTATTTATAGCCCTCCCAGTTTTCTAGCCGTTGGGAAATCTCCGGTAGGAAATCCGACTGAGAGCTGAAAGCGACCAGTGCTGATATCAAATAAGACTTGGCGAAAAACTTAACTTGGTCGTTCGGAAATTTCCGAACCGGGACCGGCAATTTCCGGACCCCGGAAATTTCCGGCGGAAAATCCGACTGAGAGCCAGTTGAGTGCAGTGCAAAAAATCTTTAAGACTTGGCGAAAAATTCTCCGGGTCGGAAATCTCCGGTCTGGGGTCCGGAAATTTCCGCCCCTCCGAAAACTGCAGAAACACCAGAACTGAAATAACTTTTGCATAATAACTCCGAATGAGGTGAAACCAACTCCGTTGGAAAGGTACCGACAAGGAGAAAGCTACAAAAACTGGAAATATTGCAAACCATAAATAGAGCAAAGTCCCCACACATGTGAAGTTGTGGAACTTTGCTCAAGGTTGAACCGGTCATATTTCCACACCGAAAACGCAACAAGTTTTCCATACTAAAACCTTTTTCGAAGAACTTGGTCTTGTCATGAAGATCACGACAAGCACCAAAACCCAACAAGGTTAAAATCCAAATAAGAACAAAGAAAGATGATATGCCAAGCATGCAACGGTTTGAGCTCTCCACAAAGATGCGATCAAGTTACTCCCTCGAGAGCCCCTCTTGATAGTACGCCTGTCTATCCTATAGCCCTATCAAGAACAAACCTTTGCCTTGAGCAATCCACTTGAGCCTTGAGCATTCCACTTGAGCTAGACGAAGACGGTCTTGATCTCTCCAAGTGGACCACCTTTCTTGATTGCGCTTGCTAGCACATGCTTGGTGAAGACTTCTCCAAATACTCCCCCATACGCCATTATGGGAGAGCCTCGCTTAGCTTCGTCTTCATGTCAATCTCCAAGCTTCATTAGCTTCGTCTTCATGTCTTCATTTCGACCTCCAAGCTACAAGCATAAGATATCTCCGAAATCCTTCTCTTGGTCTTGCACTTCTTAACCTTGATGACGAATACCGCATGACATCATTCTCCATGAGCTCTATGAGATGTTCTTCTTGTTGCAAGCCCATGGGAAGATACCTAACTCCACATATAGATACCACACACACTTGGGTTAGTTCACAAAGCTATATGGACAATGGCTTACCATCCAAGGGATACATGATCCACTTGGTACATCTTGTAGCTTCGTGTTTTGATCAACATCTTGATCAATCTCGTATCATCCCATCTATCTTCATATAGGTGATGTCTTGACATCTTCAAGACATACTTGCAATATGCTCCCATCTATCTTCATATGGGTGATGTCTTGACATCTTCAAGACATACTTGCAATATGCTCAACACAAACATTAGTCCATATGGATTGTCATTAATTACCAAAACCATACCTGAGGGCACATGCCCTTTCAGAAGAAGACCCTAGAGTTCCCTCCTTGAGCTCCGCACTGCCATAAGAGAGCCCTCGGCAAGCTCATTGTATTGTACCCTCTGCAGCGCAATACAGACAAGCAGGAGTAGCGGTGTCCATCCCGAGGGCCGCGAACCTGGGTACGGGCTGGTGTCCATCCCTGTCGTGATGTCCCTACTCAGACTCGACGAGCACCGTCGCCGTGCCGATTGAGGGTTGTTTGACCTCCGCGTTCAGCCCCCTTCGAACATATTCTTCGGAGTGTGACCACCCCTGTCTCGTGGGAGTCACTCTCCGACACACAACACATTGACATACAAAACGTGGTGTCGATTGAGATTTACTACTTATTACTCACTTTGTTCTAAATTAGATTACTTCTATTTAAATAAAAAAGATGTATCTGGACATGTTATAAATCTAGATACACCCATTTTAAGCAAATAGAAGTAATCTAATATGAAACAGAGAGAGTACTGAGTATAAACCCCCACATCGTGAGTTCTTCGACCAGCATGTTGCCATCCATCAATACTACCCTCTCCGTTCAGTAATGTGAGAAGTTTTTTACTTTTTTAAGAAAAATTGCATATATTTATACGTATTTATTTTATAGATTAACTCATTTTCATATGTATTTTTTTGAGAAACACAGTACAAACGCAGACGCTCACATACACGCGCGTACACTCACCCCTATTGTACGCCCCTATGAACGCGCACACACACCCTACCCCTATGAGCACCTCCGAAATACTGAGCCGGCGGATCGAGTCTTAATATTGACGAAATCACCACGAGCGCCTCGCTAGCTGTCGACGGAAACGTCGCCTTCCCACTGAAAGATTATTCCGCCTAAATGCAACACAGACGTTAAAATTAGGGTTTGAACTCTGCTCGACTGAGGGTACAACCATCCCGCTAATCATCCAACCACATGTTGGTTTATATTTTTTATATGTATTTGGTCCGCAGTGAAGTATCTGAAACGTATCACTTAGTAGAAATACTAGCTAGGAGCTGGTCCTCGCATCCCCGGTGTAGCAATGAAGGGGAAATTATGCGCGCACAACATGTTCACGTATGAAACATGGCGTCAATCAGACTTAGCTAACTCACGGACAATCTTCACCTTGTAATACAAATTATTAATATAGCTACTGTACAAACTATAGGCTGATAAGTGATAATCTTTGAGAACCTTACAAGTAAGTCTACACATATCTATTAAATGTTGTACCAATTTGTTTTTCTAGAGTAAAACGCATGAAAATTCCGTAGGTCCTCATGGTTTCATCGACCGATTTTTTCAAAAAACAGCTTGACTTGGGGGAAGGTGTGGTTTGATATTGCGCTGCAATTTTTGGAGGGGTGCACATGGCTCTTCCAAAGTGAAGCATCCCAAGTTGTGTCACAATTCAACCTGATAGCCCTCTGTGCAACGTAATCTACGAATTCTGCTCAATAGTTCTTGTTAATTGGCTTTGCCTGGTACTTGGCAAAATCAATATCGAGAAACATAGTGCTTTTTCGTCGAACGTCTACAATGTGCTAAATTAATATGATTGTGTTCATCATTTGAAAAGGAAAAAAACCTTGGGGTTGCACAATACCTACCTACCTATATATGAAAGTACGTTCGATTTGCTTCTGATTCTGGCATCCACATCGCCCCCTTAACGCCGGCCGTCCGATCTCCGGCACGGACGGACCAGATTACAATTCGCGGATCAAATCCCGCTGGTACTGTTCATCCGGCAATTTTAGCCAATGAGATTGCGCCACGTCGCCCGGTCGTTCCACCGGTTACCGCGGCTATTTTGCAGAAAAGCGGCTCGCAAATCGAACCCGTGCCCCGCAGTCCATATTTTAACCCTGCGAAGGACCTATACGAAAATATGAAAAATTCAAACATTCTTTTGCAAAACAACCCCACAGAATCCAACCCCCCGCCCCCGCCCCCCCCCCCCCCCCCCCCTCCGCGAATCTGCCGCCGCCGCTACGCGCCTCAGACCGCCTCCACCCCGACGCCGCCGCCGACGAGCCGAAGGGCCGCCATTCGCCGCCGGCCGGCCTCCCTCCGCAGCGCACCTCACCCCTCTTACCCAATCCCCTCAGTTTTCTGTCCGCCATGAACGCGACAATTCTAAGATCGAGTTCGAGCTTTATTTGGGCCTGGTCCTTTGCCTTAATCACATTCCGCGTCCAGCACATACCCCTGCAGACGCACGCCAGCACCCACGCATCCCCCCGCACTCTGGAAGTCTGATGGTTTACAGTTAAAAACTCAGTTAGTAGCTACGCTCATGTTGCTCCATCAATCAGACCAAAGTTCGAAATTGGATGCACAAATCTAGCCCTATTTCCCCTTTTTCTCTTTTTTTCTTCTTGCAGATATCTTACTTCAGCAATGCATATCAGTGAAAGATTTATCTCCTCACAAAAGAGTGCCACATCTGACGGTAGGCTTATATAAGTTTCGGAAATTTAAGCCAGGCCAAAGAAATGTATGAGTTGGGTTTGCTACTCCTCGACTATCAGGTATATACAAAAATATTTGCAAATAAAGCCCTTTATCTAAAAAAAAACAAAAATATTTGCATAATTCCTGCATGTATTAACTTTCTGTGTACGCACATGCACTTAAACTTGAATTCATATGGTAAGCTCTATACTGTAGGCTTAATAGCATGTTTACTATCTGCTTATACTGCACAAACATTGAGCTGGCTGTATGTAAGCCAATTAAATGATGTATTGCTCCAAGTGGATTAATGCCAAATACACTTTTGTTTGTTTTTAATATGTATTTAGTTTTTCTGCTCAGCATGTGTATAGGCGAGCTTACCTGTAAAATTAAATTCAGCTTGTGTACTGATAGTGTAATATGCCCGTTGCTCCGGTTCTGGAATTTAAGTGTATACCCTTGCTCTAAAATCAGTGTCAAGCATGACTAAACTCCCATTTCTTTAAAAATATTTTTTTTACAGTATACTTCAAGGCTCCACTGTAATTGTGAAATGAGAGCAAATTTTAGATATGTCATGCCAATAATACCGTCTCCCACATAGATAGTACTTCGAGATGTAAAAATGTCATTGGAAGTCTGAACCTGCTATGAATCATTTTTCCATCTTTCAGAGATAGTTTATTAAATCAAACTTTTGCTTTTCCTCAAGGGAAACACCATTGAAGGGTGCATAGGAAAATACCTAGTGACCATGTCCCAGGCGCCCATCTGCGTCTACCTCTACCCGTCCTCCGGCGCCCTCCTCACCTTGGTTTACTTCTGTTGCTTCATCTTCTCTTATAGGTTTGTATCCTGTCATCTGGATCTTGGTATTGCCGAACTTCTTTGTACTAGATGACCCGTTGCGCAACTGCGCAACTGCCCGGAGCAGGGCAATATTCCGGCCATAGCGTCTCTTTGTTTTGCTACCCGTTATTGAGTGGCATTTTATGTTTTTTGATAGATGGAAGCACAAAGCATCTTTTATGGAATGCTTAATGCGAGGTAGGAGCTCGATGATTAGAAAATAAACTGATACTGCGCGAGGCAGGAGTTTGATGATCATTACATATCCGCTAAAGTCTATTTTGAAATATAAAAAGGGGAATAAATCAATATGCATGGTCTACCTATCCGTCTCCACCTGAACCGAGAGAGTTAACACATCTGCTTCCTTGCCCCGAACCTTCATTCTTCGTCCACCCTTCCTCGTAGAATTTCCGTTAGGGTTTTGGTGGATCTTTTCCTCCATCGTAGTGTTGGGCCTCGGGATCCCCGTATATGCGATGGAGATTTTTATTGTTGGACGGTATATAGAACAAAGGTGGGGTGTGCTGCCTCTTTCTTTCCTGCATGCGGAAGATGAGTGTGAGGTACACCAACTGTCAATTGACTCGGCCGATTTGAACCGATGTAAAAATATGTAATGTTTCACCGTCAGTATCAGTACAGGTTTATTTTGGCATTCTATATTGGTATCGATTACTGGTTTGAGGGTGGAACCATAAAAATAGTAATCTCTGTTGTTTTATTCTGGTACCCGCCTCTGGTAGCCTATGAAAATTATTTGTGGCGCGTGAAGTTTGTCTTGAAACCTATCATTGATAGTTGAGAGAATCAACTCGCAATATCATATATTGTATACAGCACAAAATCTATGGTACGTGAAACCATCTATTTAGTAATGAATCCAACAGAAACCAAATATTGAGGAATAGGATCATATAAAGTAGAGAATACGTCGTAGCGGCCTCTCCGTCCTTCTACACTCCGGATGAAAGTCCAAGATCCTTGGAGCTGGCGGTGGCAGCGCTTTGACGTCGCGAGCTTCTTCAAGACATCACCTTGGACCCCACAGCGGTTTGCTCTCTGGAGGTGTACTCCGGCCAAGCTTGTTTCCTACCCTGCTCTCTCGGTGCTTGCTTCGAGTCCTTCGTGTGCCTCATCGTGCAGGCGCTCCCTGGTGGCTTAACCCGTTGTGGTTGTGCAGGTATCGGCGGTGTGCAGGGTGTGCTGGTGTTCCGGCCTAGGCTCTAGGGTGAGCTTCGGCCCGACGTCTTTGTCTGTGTTGATGGTGTGCAGTGTTTGTTTGGTTTGCCAATCTGACCTCGTGGACATGTTTCGGCCGTGGACATGTTTCGGCCCAGCTTCTTTGCCCACCTTGCAAGTGCGCTCCCTCTTGGTGGTGGTTCTTAGGGGCGTTTGTCGTGTTGTAAGCTGGATTCAACACTATATATCCCTGTCGCCGTTTGGCGTTATTAATTTACTCGTTCGGCCTCGGCCTTTTATCTAACAAAGTATAGAATACGTGCAAGTTAAAGCCATGCCTTGGTACAGTACCTAACATGATAGATAACATGCCTTGGTGCAGTTTTTAACATGATAGATAAATGTAGTAACTACTTCATATAGCGCTAAATACTGTCATATGTTTGTTACAGAATATAGTGAGGAGAAGCCACACAGACATTCTACTACGCCTCAGTCTCAGGCTAAACGGGGCCTTCAAAGGCTGCATCTTATGGTTCAGGTGATTGGATGGGGCTTGTTAGCTCGAATAGCCCGCTTGAAGCAACATGAAAATCCAAAAGTAAATCCATTATCACCATTGGAACCCTGCAAGTCAATGGATTCATGTTTGCTTGAGAATTTAAATCGGAGACAGTATAGATCGTTCGATGGAAATTAGGTTTATGTATTCAAAATGTATCCCGTATACCTAATGCGAACCTGGAGTCCTATTGTCTAAGCCTCGTCTTCATTGGAAGATGCGTTAGAAGCCTGAGAAAATAGATGTACGTCTAGACTCATTAGTTCGATGAACTGAAACATTTGAAAGTGAAAAGCTAGTATTCACAACTTGTTTATATATACTATTGGAAGGGCCAGTCGATTAGGAGTAACATAGTACCTCATAAGTTTCTGCAAGGTCTCTAGCTTTCTCTAATACCTCATCTCCTAGCTTAACTGCCTTCCCTTTATCTTCATTATCTTGGAACAAAGGCCTACGGACTATGGAATCAATCAGGACAGAACTTTTCCTGCAAGAAGACCATAATAATTGTTAGCACAAACGAACAACATTTGGTTTATTTTGATGACACAATGATAACTCATAATGTAGGCTGTCGGTAGAACCTTAGAGTGATCGGCTTGTTGACTGAAGGAGGTGTCGCGAGAACCGGCAAGGTGCATCCAAGCTAAAAATGAGAATACGTAAGGAATTAGAGACTAACGTGGCTATGTTAAGACTATACATAGCTTTGCATATTAGATATGTGTCTTGAAGATTAACATAAATGAATAGAAGGGTGCTTACATCCATGGGGTGTGCTATAGCGTAGGTAGCATGACTACACAGGTCAGTGACAGCACCATCTAAGCTCTCCGAAGATGGACGGTTCAATAAAGGAAGGCTGGGTAGGGCAGCAGCTTTTTGTCGAGAACGCTGCAAATCAATGATTTGCCTACGTTCACGCCTTTTTGAGGCAGCATGGGCTGGTATGGGTTCCGGCAGCCTAATTATTCCGACTCGGAAGAGATGGCACATCCGCGCAAATCATATGATGAAGCAACAACTAAAAGTGGATAAAACAATAATGTAAGGGCGTTGAGAAACATACTCCTTTTCCTACTAAGAAACTTCAGAAGGTCTGGAGGAAAGATGAAGGACTTATTCGTCAAAGAAATAAAAGGCATCCCACCCGGTATTTCCTGATCGAATTTTGTTTAACATGGTATGAACATTAGGTATATTACATATGAGCGAAGGCAGAGACACCATAGTAGCAAACTGCTAGTTCAAATTTTAAGCATAGCTAACCTTGCTGCCAACATTCTGTGTTATGTTGATAGAACCAGAGAACCAGATGTAGCCAAGAGATGTCCATCGGTACACTTCCTTTGAACGGTACAAATAGAATTCGAATCGCACTGTAACTTCTGCCTGCATTTATATCATTTGTTTAGAGGTGTTGAACAAGTTAATATGTACCAACCTAATGGTGACTGACTCAAAAGGTATTTACTTTTTAGCAGCTGGCAATGATGCAGAACCGATGGTTGATTCCCTATCGAGCACTTTGTCCTTAATAACCTGAGAACAACAAAAAATTAATTTTAAAGTGGGCAGCACACCAACTTTGTTCACAGACATCACCGGAACGAAAGCTCAATATGTTACCTCATGAGTGCGAGCGAAGTCTTTAGCCTTCTGTATCACTTCATCCGCTTGTTGAATTGCCTTCCCCTTCCCGTGGCAAAGATTAGTAGGACTGGATGGAGCCAACAGATGCTCCTTAGTGTGCTTATGTTTCACGGTATGGACAGCAGTTAATTCCCTTGCAATATATAGGTAGGATATGCATAATGAATGAAAAAAATTACCTCAGCGTTATTGGTTCCCTGTATCACATGAATTTCTGCTGGGATCTGAGCTATGCCTACGACAGAGGTCTTCTCTTTGACCATTGCATCTAATGTCAGCTGTAGCTTTTCTATGCGTTGCTCATATGCATCAGCCCAAGATGTCGCTCGTAGTAGTTCCTTCTGACACTTCTTAAGACCAGCGTAGTGTATATCGTCTATGGTTAGGACTTTTACCTTCTGTAGGTAGTTCCTTCTGACACTTCTTAAGACCAATCCGAATCTAATACAGAGCTCCGAATGACCCAACCCGCAAATAAGAACCAAAGACTAAGAAGAAATTAAATGTGAACAACCAATGAAATTATAACCGGAGCTACCATGTCATATCACTCAACAGAGGCAAAAATAATTATGTTCTGTACACACAGGTAAACATCAATTCAGAATAAGCATCCGTAGCTAGCAAAAAAATGCCTCAGTTCATAGAAAGCTAACCTAAAAATAAATGAAATGTGAACAATGTATCAAATCATAGCCTTTCTGAGGATGAGCATACCTACAGAAAAGCATAACTGATGGAGCGACCGCCATCTCCGCGAAAGCTCCCACGGCAACTCCTACCTTGTTCACTTTGGCCCTTTTCCTGCAAGAATAAAGCCAAACATGGATTATTACCAGGGCAAAAGGAACTCCTTAATAAAATGGAAGATATAACTGGATAAAAGAACTTAGGACGGCAAAAGAACATTGAAAGCTGCATTCAGTAATACTTCATGTAAGAGGACACTAAGACACCACATCAATCTAGAAGAGACCATGGTCTAAGTAGGAAGAGCAGAAATAGGAAACCCCACCCGAACCACACCCAAAACCATAACACATTAAAATAGACCTATCAAATCATATACCTAAAAAGAAAACATTAAAATACGTAGACAACCTATCAAATTGTAGCCTTTAAATAGAAATCATTACAATAGAATGTCCACAACAGAACCCTGAATCACTAAAAAACGCATCAAACCATTACGAGGATGAGCTCCCTATCTAAACAGAAACATAGCGGACCAAACGCCACCAGAAACCAACCTCCGTAGACAGCTCATCAACCTAGAAGAAATTATGATTTCATACAAACCAAGACCACCCAGGGTGCAAGAAAAATCAGGCCACCTAACAATCAACTAAACCTGAACAATCTATGAAATTACAGCCTTTAAATAGAAAACGTTAGAGAAGAGAACCTAATACTGAGCTACACACCTACAGAGAAGCATAAGTGACGGGCGGACCTCGATCTCCACCAAAGCTCCCACAGCAACCCCGGACCGCGATCTCCACGAAAAGCTATCACAGCAACACTCACCACACTCACTGTGGCCCTTCTCCTACAACAACAGAAGCAGACATGGATTATTAGCAGAACAAACAGATAGCAACGACAGTAAATAACATACCAAACCATCATCAGGATGAACATACCTACAGCAAAGCAACACCGACGGGCGGCGAAAAACTCCCACAGCAACCCTTACCCTACCGACCGTGGGGCTTATCCTGCAACAACCAAAACAAGCGTTGATCATTAGTACGACAGAAGGAAGACAATCTCGGAATATAATAGCACTGAGGTAAATGCCATTTTAACTGGAGCTACCATGTCACACCACTTAAGGGAGACAAAAAAGAATTATCTTTTGTACACACAGGTAAACATCAATTCAAAATAAGCTTTTGTAGCTAGCTAAATAATGGTTCAGTTCATAGAAAGCAAAACATCAGCAGTGGTAAAGGTAAACATCTGTTTCAGTAGGACCCATTTACCAATTTCAGCACTGACAAAGCTAAACAGAGCATTATTAATCTGAATTCAGTTCAGACAAATTTAAACATTGGCCTTCACATGCACCAAATTTCATTATGAACCATAGACGCGTCTAGCCAAGAACAAGAACGATCCGGCCTAGAATCAGCTCGGCAACAAATGATTATATTTATGTGCATATGGCATAATATTCAGCAAAGAACTTCCAACGAACATAGTGGTGTGCAATTGTTGGGGTGTGCGTTTTATTAAACTAAGCACATGTTGATTGTTTAGTACTAAGGCTTTGTTTCCTATCATTTATTGCAAAATGACGGTTGCCACTTTTTATTCGGTTTCCCAGCATGGTTAGTTAATCTTAGCTGCAACCTGGCTCTATCTGGGATTGCCTTGCGCTTCTATGGCTCTACTGCATAGTAAACAGTTAACAGACCGTTAAATTTTGAATCATTATATGTACATGGCATATTAGCTTGTACAAATTGCAGAAGGATATAGTAACCACAACAAAGCAGCACAAACTTATTTAAAACACAGATGTATGCATAACTGCATATAGAATACGAAAGGAGCTAATGCCTTAACCTGGGATATATGTTTGGCCTTATTACTTATGTAGTCGCTCTAGTACTACAATGATTTAGCATTATAGGGGTATTTGGTGAGAGACGTTGCATAAGAAAACATGTATCTATAAACCAAATCACTTCTGCACAGCATTATAGGGGTATTTGGTGAGAGACGTTGCATAAGAAAACATGTATCTGTAAACCAAATCACTTCTGCACAAACAGCATCTAAAGTACGCTGAGTGATACCTGTTAAGAGAAAGTGGATGAGATCCTGGAAACTAAGCATTGGCTCTACCCTGGTAAGCAAAAGGGTAACAACACACTGTAAGAACCTTGATGCAAAACTAAAGCTATAAAAAAGAATACAGATGAAAACAAGCCAGTGGAACACAATGGGTATGCAAGTAAACACAATCTTCCATAATAATCTCCGGACTTAATAAATAATGGAGAACACTTCATGGAGCTAGCCTGGGTATGAATTCAGCAATAAGAAATATACAAAGGTGCTATTTATCTACACAAACATATCAATCTAACGGACATCTCTAAGAAATATTGTGTTCAATCAACATGTCCCACACCCAGGCAGACAAATGGACATAGGTAGCCTCAGAAGGCACGGTGAACAGAACATCAATATATTTTCAGTGTTTCTGCGGACAGGGAAATATAAGAATATCATTTGACTAATCATAAACTTGACTATATCACATTCTAGGAAATCATGCGAAGCCAGAAAAATCACCTTGCTTTAGATGAGTACGAAGGGGAGGACTGGTTGGATGGTAACGCTGGAGGATGGCGACGAGAGGACCTTGAACACGCAACCAGGGACGCACTGGCGACCAGATGCCGCCACCGACGGGCGGCGTCGAGTCGGGGACATGCCGCTGGAGGTGGAGCTCCTCGCGTGCGCAGCCTCTGCGTCGTCTCCGCTAGCAGCTGGGAGAGAGAGAGGGAGAGCAAGCAAAAGGAGGTGAGATGGGGGAGAGAGGGAGAGATCCTGAGGTGGAGGAGTGAGAAAAACCTGATCCGTCGTCCTCGTGCGCTCTTCTCTGCCGTTGGCCGTCAGGAGCGGAGGCTGGAGAGGATGAGTGAGCGGACGTGGACGCTGTCCTTGGCGAGGTCGGCGACGCAGCCGAACATCCTCAGGGCGAGCGCCCTGGCCCGCGCGCTCCCCACCGCCGCGCCGTGCGCCGCCAGGACCTTCCGGAGGATCTGCTCGGCCGCTTCTCAACCCCCTGCCGCCGTCCACCAGGGGAAGAGGCGCGAGGCGCTCGGACGGAGGAGAACGCGCGCCGGGAAGGGCGACTGGGAGACGCGCGGCGGCGGCGCGAGAGGAGGAGACGCGGGAGGGGATTCGTGGGGAGAGACGCGAGCGACGATTGGAGCTAGGGTTCCACTCCGGAGCGTTGGTTTTGCGTCGCTGCGGGGAGCGAGCAAAAGGAGAGCGACGCGCATAGGGTAGGCTCGCCCACTGATTTGTGGACCCTGGCCCCACCCGCCATGGACATACGTGGATTTTCTGTTCATGCGAAACGAGTGACAAAACTTTTGACCGCATCCAACGGCTGTGGTGAAAAGTGGGAGGAAACTTACTATTCCTAAGGCCGATCCAACGGCTCAGGATGGCCAGAAGGGGCAAATGCCCTGAGATGGAGGGTAGGCTCTCATCCTTTATAGTAGTAATTACAGTTTGTGTGTTCTGTTCTTTGCAGGTGTTAGTATGAGTGCACGTGGTGCTTCCGGTTGCTGGCGAGGCCTTCCTCCTTCCGTGTCGCCTCCTCTAGCTCCGCGTCAACGTTGTGGTTTGCAGGATGTTGGTGCTCCACCGGTGGCTGGCCATGTTGGTTCTCCTCCTTTGTGTTGAGGGCTGGGTAGGTATAAAACTATTTGACAAAATCTTGATGTAAGCAGAGGAGCTGAATATGTTTGTTATAGAACTATTTGACAGAAATCTTGCCTTCGGAAAAAATCCTGGTAGCTTATCCTTATACTTTTTACATAGTATCTGTTTGCAGAAACAACTGGGTAAACCTTTGCTGGTTTTTAGTCTTGGTAACATCATATATGGCATGACTATGTGCTGTATTTCGTAAGCTACTTCTATTTTACAACCTGTCAACTTCGGAGAAGCTAGATGAGTGATCTTTTTACGTTTTCTAATGTACACATATGTATAGATTGTATGAGCTTCAGTACATGTTCTTTTCTCCAGTTATGAAAGAGTGTAATGAGAGAATCTGGGAAAGGGATTTTTGCGGACTATGTATTCTGTTTCACTTGGTAAATAATTCTGAATTGCATGAATCTTCCTGAATTTTAAACAAAAAAGTATCCATCTATATTTTATGCCACTCTTACTCTTTAGAATACCACACCCATTTCTTTTTTTCGTTCTACACCCATTTAAGATCATTCCATTCAGACCGAAAATAATATTGTTGAAAGAGATTCAGATTATTGACCAAGTGATATCAAGTTGAGAAGATAGAGGAAGAGGTGCCATGGACTCTTGACTAGATGGGTTGACTAAGGTATCTGTGTAATGAAGTATAATACTTGACTAATGGCATATGTGAAGGACTGCCTATAGCTTTCAGAGTGAAATTTCAGGTATGCCATAATTCCCTGGCAACAAACTTAACAAGTAGGAATGGCCACGGGTATAGTGTTACTTAAATTTATGTTTAGCTTATTTCCTACTTTTTGAAAGAGTTATCCTGCATAGTTAAATGTTTTCATCACCTCATATGTCTTGCGTGGTATAGACAAATATCAAATGTACTTAACTACTTGGATCTTCCATCGGGATGACAGGACAACATCTGTAAATTGACTAAGGAGTGTGGACTTAAAAGGCTATCACAGACTTGTTGATAGATATTGGAATTATAGATTCAAGATGAAAATGAAGAATGTGATTAGCCAATTTTTCTAGGCCAACTCTACCTTAGAAAGCATGTTGTCATTATCAGTATGAAACAAATTTGATTACCATATAGTGTCTTATCTTACTGTTCCTTCTAATGAATAAATGTTTCCTTTTAGAATCTACTCTGCTAATATTTGTTCGACTTACATCATTCTTCTATGTAATCCCGAGGTAGGCATGCTCCATGAAAATACATCAGCAAGCTAAAAATGCATCTGCCTAGAGAACACTTCAATGAGAAGTGTGTGTTTCCAGTGCTTTAGACAATTACTTTATTGTTTTACTCAAAATGAGCTCAGCCTTTCGGAGCTCATTATTTTCCTATTTTGATTGACTGGCTTAGCTAGCTACTTCAAAATTACTGAAAATGCTAATGGCGGCAAATGAGGCATTCAGTTGACATTTTGTACTTCATTTGGCTCATTGATACTCTCTTTTCCCATTGGTCATTTAAGTTTGTAGCTAAACTTTTTTGCTTCTTTTGCTTTGAAATATGTGGACTCGTGTGATCTGAATAAATCCAAGGCGGTGCATTTCTTTTGTGTTTTAGTGATTTGTGCTTGACAACAGTACTGTTCTGATTATGTAATAATAATAAATGAACGTGATGCAATAGTTTTTATTCTTTATTGACTTATTTCATATCTTATAAACAAATTAGTAATTTCTTTGTGCTCATATTCTTACCAAAAATCGGTTTCTATGTTTTCCTACCACGTGCCGGAATCATTTGCTGAACTTAAATAGTACCTATATACTCCTATTCAGTACTAGAAAAGCACATGTGCCTAAATTCAGAGTCCTCACTTTGCGCCAGACTCTTGTTTTGTTGGGTGTTGTATTCTTCTCAAGGTTGCCAGGAACAACTTATTCTTCTTGCTCTTAGCTCAAAGATTAGACTGCAAATCTGTAGGATTTCTATACATGATTACTATTAGATGATGCAAAGCTGATCTTATTTGTTATTTCTATATGCTCCGTTTTACATTCCATATCTGTCTTAAACGAATTTGATGTGCTGGAACAGCAGGAGGGATTGTATATTACAATGGTACCCAGATTGCACTTGGGAGAAATGTCGATTGTGCTAATGCATAGGCCACGACATGGCGAGATTAAAACGTTGCAAAAACACTTATTTCTAGAAATGGTAATGACATATGAACATGATGTTGTCATCTAATGGTTTGATGAACCACAAACTACCAACTTGAACTAATTCATCGAACCATATACACGAGCTAACACCAAGGGCGCGGCATGTTGCCGCGCCAGGTTTCCTAGTTAAACTATACATGGTGAAGGCCTATGATTGTGTGGAGTGGGGCTAGCTACCCAAGGGGATCATGTTTAAACATGGCTTCGCTATTGCTTCGGTCGATATGATGACGAAGTACGAAGAGACAATTATCTCTTCACTGAAAGTGAATGGAGCAGCTCTCTAACATGTTTTATTTAACAAGGTGCAGCTCTCTAACATGTTTTATCCAACAAGGGAGTCACGCAAGGAATCCTATGTCCCCGTCCATTTGGTTCAAAGGAATGAATCCTCCAAAATTCCAATTCCTATGGAATGCTTTCCTACACTACAATTTCATAGGAATTCTAGCAAGAGGTTAGACCTCATGGAAATATTCCTATGAGTCTCTATGACAACTATGACTTGTAGCCAAGTCTATAAAAAATTCCTGTATTTTTCATGTGCTATAACCAAACAACTAGAATGATCAATTCCTGCGTTTTCAGTTCCTGTATGATTTCTCATGTCATGACATTCTATTTCTATGTTTTTCCTATTCCTGTGGTTTTCAAATCATGTGAACCAAAGAGGCCCTTAAAGGTTTATCCAAATCTCTTTAGATTTTATCTTCAAAGGTATCAAGGTGGGAATTCATTCTCTGGTTCAAAATTTCCCACCTCTTTATTTGTCGAGGGTTGCCTTTTTCTTACCCAAGATTCTATGAGTGGTGTCGATAGATTGCACCCGATTTTTGAAATCCGTACGATTTGCTTTAATGCAGTGGATCAAGGTGCATATGGTTAAACCAAATGGGATGTTGGGACTAAATTTTTGCGCATACTAGATAAGTGTATTCATATTGTTGTTGATCATCCAAACTCCATGTAGCATGAGATGCCCTTTCAGAGTGTCCAGACATTTGTGCTTACACATGGAGATTGTGTGCCATAGTGCACCCCCAAATGTTCGAACACACCCTTCTTTTTTAAGGATTTCAATATTTTCACAAACATATCACATACACAATTAAAATTTATTATACATACCACATAGTTCAAGCATAATTCACACACAATGTAATTTTGGCCTCAAGCGTTAGACGTAGATAATAGTACGACTGATGTTATTTGGATCAGGCACCCTCTATGTCTTTTTATATTAGTTTAGATTTAGATAAGTAGTATTAGAGCATCTCTACCGGCACCCCCAAATTCGTGTCCGGCACCCCAAATGGAGGCCCAATTGGGGGTGTCGGACATGTGTCCACCCATGTTTTTGACGCAGCCCACAGCGGCGCACACCAAATTAAGTCTCACCCCCAAACAAGAGCAAATGATCGAACACCTTGCGGGCGGAAATTAATGTCGGTCGCGGCATTCGAACTAAAACATACAAATTTATATTAAACCGATAGAAGTTGCAAACACAGGCTAACACATATGCAAACTTAGACTAATACGATTATAAAGTTAAACTAAAACGATAAGTATTAAACCCTAATCTAAACGCCGCCGCTCGGACCAGCCTCGTCGTCGTGCGTGGCCTTGGCTAAGTCGGAGCGCACAAGTCTCTCCTGCCGGAGCTGACTCGTCGTCCGGCGCATAACATCCCTCTCCCCGCCACCGATATCTCTGCCGCTATCCGCTCCTGCCTCACGCGAGCCTGCCTCGCCTCGTGCGTGTCCTGCTCGGCGCGTAGCTGGGAGCCCGCATCCGCTAGCTCCTCCGTCGCGGCGATGAGCTGCTGCTGTGCGGCTGACTCTGCCTGGCCGTTGAGCTGCTCGTACACGGCCCGCTCGGCGGCCACGAAGGCACAATAACGCTCGTCGCGCGCTGCGGTCACGAGGGAGGCCTCGATGATTGCGGCCTCCATGGCGTCCCCAGCCGCCTCGTAGGCAATCCTGACCCGGCGACTTACCTGCTCGTTGCGCCAGCTCTCGAACGAGTTGGCTGCAACCACCTCGTCAGGCCACATCGGCGGCGGGAGCTCCTACTGCGGCGGCACCTCGTCGAGCTCCGGCGGCGACGGCATCTCGTCGAGCTCCTGCACCGGCTCCTGCTCCTCTTGTTCGTCGACGTCGACGTCGTCCACATCCGCCTAGTCGAACGGTTGTTCGTCAGTGGCGGCGGCGTGCCGTGAGCACGGTGCGACCTGGGTGAGCGTGGCACATGAGGTGGCGAGGCGGCGAACCATGGCTACGGCGAGCGTCGGTGGCTGGTGTGGCAAAATGGCTACACGACGAGCGCCGGTGGCTGGCGTGGGGAAATGGCTGCACGGCGACCGTCGGTGCTGGTGTGTGGAAATGGCTGCAAGGCGGCGGCCTATTTATAGCCAGCCCAATGTCTCGGCGGGAAACCGAGGCGGGAAGGGAAGCGCCGGGTGGGTGAGCACGTGTCACGTCGGAGTTAATGGTGGTGATACGTCATCTCCGCCTGTCGTGTCTCGAATCACGGACACCGGGGATGCGAGGCACCCCCTTTGTAGATTCGGTAGGGGCGCGAAGGAGGCTGGAAACGTCTCCCAGGGGACGATCGTCGGACAAGTTCCTCTCTCGCTCTCCGATCTCGACGTGGTATGCAAACAAGGAAAGCACACAGCGATCTACCCAGGTTCAGGCCGTCCAAAGGCTAACAACCCTACTCCTGCATGTCTGGATAGATGGTTGGATCATGGTGTGGCTACAATGGTGTTTCCCGGTGAGGTACCCGGCAGGGTGATCCGACTAGAGGAAGGGGGAGGACAGATCCTTGCCCGGAGGAGATCACCTTCCTTCCCTTCCTACTTCTAGCCTAGCTTGGTGGTTGTCTTCTACCTTGGATCGCCGGTCAGTTCTTGGCTAGAGCTTGCTTACTCCTTAAGCTAGCTTGAGCCGGTCCTTTCTACTCCATGCCCTTGGTCCTCCTTTTATAGGGAAAGGGGATACCACAGAGGTCATGTAAGGAGCGTGAGGGGTTCTTGGCGGGAAGCAACCCCTCTCCATGGTGGAGACGGCGGCGTGGCCTCTTCTCCTCTGAGTATCCGTCTTCGGGTGGTTGAGATCTCTGGCACCTTTGGGGAAAGCGGCTGGCGCGGGCTGACAATGGGTAGGTGGTGTCCCTGGCCGTGCCTTGCTTCCCAAGCCTTCTGGGGGCTTCCACCATCCTCTAGAAGGTGGTGGAAACCTTATCTTCTCGTCGTACGGTCTTGCACCCGAGAGGGAGCTCGGCCCCGCCGGGGACTCGCGCTCTCGGGGTCTTCGGTTCCTTCCGGGTCGCAGGAGGCCCGGGGGTCCTGCGCACCCGGGAGGTCTTGTATGGCGCAGGTGCGCCCGCCAGGCTTTGCGTCGAGTCTTGGCCTTGTTCATCCTTGTGCTGGGCCCACAGACGGTGGACCCATTTAGGCAGCGCTAGGGGAACCCCATGTTCCACTGCTGCGACAGTAGCCCCCGAGCATGATCCCGGCGGCTTCGGTCTTCTGGGGCTGCCGGGGACATGACCAAAAAAGTCAAAGTGGGTCCGGCGCCTGGTCTTCTTGAAGTTATTCCGCTTTGGGGAACAGTTGTGTTGGCCTTCTCGACTTCTGGTAACGGAGAAACCGAGGAGCCCATCGTAGGCAGAGGAATCCGTGCTATAAAAGCAGGGGGAGACCCCTTCGATCCCATCCATCTTCCCGGCCTCTCTCCTTTCCAGCCCACTAGAGCCATTACGATAATGGCGCCAGCGAGAAGGGGGCGAGGACGTGTGCGCGCCGTTCAAGCTGCCCCGGGAGAAGGACTGCATGTCCGCGGCCGCGGCGGATGTCGAAGTCGAGGAAGAGGAGGTCGCGGCAGTCGGGGTGGCCGTGGAGGACGTGGCGGCCGCGGCAGAGCTTCCCCTTCTCCGAGGAGCTCGGCGCACACCAGTTTTGCTCCGTTCGAGTTCTTGGTGGATCTGGCTCACGAGCTTCACGGTCACCTGCGCCTCCCGACCTCCTTCTCGATGGTCCTGGCGGAGGACAAGCCTCCCGGCTTCTGGCTGCAAGTCGAGGGCTGTCCCAATGGCCCCTCCTGGGCCTGGGCGGATTACGCCATCGACAGCTCCGTGCTCCTGGGCCATGGGTGGAAGTCGTTCTCCCGCTCCCGGCAGTTAACCCGGGGGCAGAAGATGACGTTCATGTACGACGGAGTGGCGACACTTTCCGTGAAGATCTTCGATGCCGCTGGAGGACGCACCGAGTGCTGCATGGAGAGCAGCAGCTGTAGCAGCGGAGGCGACGGCGGCTTCGGCTCCTCCGACGAGGATGAAGATGAGGAAAACTCGTCCAGCATCAAGGTGGAGGAGAGCTCGTCGTCCTGAGTAGGCAAGATGTCGAGAAGGAGGACGCCGAAGATGTCCTTGACCTCCTTCTTGGCTGCCTCGTTGACATACTTCGGGAAGTAGCGCCTCCGCTCCATACGCCTTCATTCTTCCTTGTTGCAGGACGCGAGTCGCTGAAGATGTCCGACGACGCAAGAGCGATGTCGGAGGGGGGAGCTTCGGAGATCTCCACGGCGGAGTCATCGTTTTGGGGCGGAGTCGGTCCTGCTGTCCGCCCTCGGCCGTCCCTTGTGTTCCCGGCGCTTGAAGAAGTGGCGGGTCCTGCGGCCATGGACGCATCGGTGGCGGTGGCAGGTCGGAAGGATGAGATCCTTGAGGCCCTGTGGGGCGAGGCCGCACGCCACCCGCGATTGCTCCGCCTTGCTGAATGTAATGCTTGTATGTAATTTCAGAAATTAAATATGAATGCATTTCCTAGCTCAACTCCCAAGGTCATTTCCCAATCTTCCCTTGCACTATGTGCCTTCCAGTTTATGAGGAGTGAACCCAGGTGCAAGTATCCTTAACTGTCATCAGCAGAAGTAATACCCCCAAGAACACTATACCCTCCGAGGCTTTACTCCACAGCCGTAGTTACTAAGCCAGAGGGAAACTGACCGTTCACCAGGGAGGACGCCTGATCCCCGCAAGGGCTCTCATACACCGTTAAGCATGCTCAGGTCGACAGTATATTGACTGCAAGTGAGATATTATGCCTAAGATGTATGCAAATGCAAAGACTTATCTACTTCTCCAATCGCTTTCTGATTTAGGCCTCTCCCGGGTATTTAGTTCCAATTCCGTCTCCTTTTGACGATTTGCTGTCCCGGGGAGGCGCTACACACAACAAACTTTCAGTAGGAAAAGAATGGACCCTCTCTTCGTGTCGAGATAAAGTTTATCCGAAGCAATCCGCAAGCAAAGTTGGTAGCGCATCTCTGTACTTAGGTGCTTTAAAGCACAACACTGCCCAATCACTTCCAACAGCACGACTGACAAGGTACGCAGCCCCTACCGATAGGTGCATGCGTCGACCCGCCAGCCACCGGCACATACCAGCCCCCTGCTTACGGGTTGCAGCGGAAAAACGATTTCTAGACAAAAATTGAGGAGCACGGAATTGAAAACTTATGTTTTATTCCTTGGCGACGATTCTTACACCCTTCCCACATAACACTAGCCCCCAGGGCGTGCATAGTCGACCATAACAAGTGCGATTCATGTTTGTAGTCAGGGGTAGAATTTCCGGAGGTTCTCGATGTTCCAGGCATTGCCTTCCGGTCTACCGTTCTCATCTTGCAGGTAGACCGCTCCAGGTCTCAGGGTATGCGTAACCCGATAAGGACCTTCCCACTTGGATGACATTTTGTTCATGCCTCCAAGGTTTTGCTTCTTCCGGAGTACCAGGTCGCCTGGCTCCAATGCTCTTGCTCGCACATGGCGGCTATGATTTCGCCGGAGCGCTTGCTGGTAACGAGCAGATCTCAGGGATGCTCGACACCGCACTTCTTCCAGGAGATTGATGTCGTCAATCCTCCTCTCCACTTGTGCCTCTTCATCATAGGCGAGTACCCGAGGGGATCCGTGCTTGAGTTCAGTTGGCAGGACTGCTTCTGCTCCATAGACGAGGAAGAAAGGTGTTTCTCCTGTGGCTCTGCTGGTTGTGGTCCGGAGTGACCATAGGACGCTTGGCAGGTGCTCGATCCAGTTCTTGCCCCGGTCTTCCAGCTTGTCAAACGCTTTGGTTTTCAGGCCCTTGAGTACTTCTGCATTGGCTCGCTCCACTTGTACATTGCACCTTGGATAGGACACCGAGGCGAAACACACCTTGATGCCCATTTCTTCGCAGAAGTTGAGGAAAGCTCGATTGGTGAACTGAGAGCCGTTGTCGGTGATGATCCTGTTGGGTACTCCGTATCTGAACACGATCCCCTCGATGAACTTGATGGCGGCTTGGGCCGTTTGCTTTGGTACTGGCATCACTTCTACCTACTTTATGAACTTGTCGATGGCGACGAAGAGATACTCATGTCCTCCGACTGACTTCGGAATTTTGCCCACGATGTCCAGCCCCCAGACCGCGAACGGCCAAGAGATTGGAATAGGCTGCAGAGCCTGCGCTGGCTGGTGAATATCCTTCGCATAATGCTGGCAAGCTTCACACGTCTTGACGACTTGCTCGGCGTCGTGGAGAACTGTTGGCCAGTAGAACCCGTGGCGGAAAACCTTCCCCGCCAGTGACCTTGATGCGACATGACTGGAGCATGTACCTTCGTGTATGTCCTTCAGCAGCGCCTTGCCTTGCTCTTGCGGAATGCAACGGAGCTTGAATCCATTGTCACGCCGCCTGTAGAGCTCCCCGTCGATCAGAACGTAGAGCTTGTCTTGGCGGGACACCCGCTCGGCGTCGTGGTCGTTACCCGGAAGGGTATGCTCGGTCATGTACTTGACGATGTCCTAGGCCCAAGGTGGGCAGCTTCTTTCCACTGGGAGCACCATTTGACAAGAGGGAAGCGATGCTTCCTCCGTCGCAGATGCTACCAGGTCTTGATCTCCTGGGCCAGCTTCCTGATCTACCGGGGCAGATAGGTCGCCAGCCCCCAGCGTCGTGGTCGAACTTGGCTTGACTCGGTCGAAGGGTACCGATGGTTGCTTGAGTACTTCGATGTAGACCCCGGCAGGAACGGGCTCCCGCTGAGAAGCTAGCCGTGAGAGTTCGTCCGCGACCGAGTTGTCTCCTCGTGGGATGTACGTGGCCCTGAAGTTGTCGAAGCGCCGCTGTAGCTTCCATAACTCTTGAACGTACGGCGCCATTTGTGGGCACGTGTACTCCTTGTTTACTTGCTTGATGACTAGCTGGGAGTCACCCTTGATGATGATTTTCCTGATGCCTAGGCTGATGGCCGCACGGAGCCTCGCGAGCAAGCCCTCGTACTGCATCGTGTTGTTGGAGACGCCGCCGCGGAAGTGCATCTGGATGACGTACTTCAGGCGGTCGCCTGTCGGAGACGTCAGGACAACTCCGGCGCCTCCTTGATTCTTGGAATAAGAACCGTCGAAGTGCATGACCCAAGCGCTGGGGTCTTCTTTCCCGGGGAGGCAGGTTTCCTCTTCCGGTTCTTCGAACGCCGTCTCGGTCCATTCCGCGGTGAAGTCCGCTAGCGCCTGGCTCTTGATGTTGTCCGTGTGTTCAAATTTGAGGCCGAAACCTTGAAGCTCCATGGCCCACCATGAGATACGTCCTGTGGCGAGTGGGTTCTCCAACGGGCTTCTCAGGTTGTACTTTGAGACCATAGTGATCGGGTGTCTCTCGAAGTAAGGCCTCAGCTTGTGAGAGGTGATGAGGATCGCTAGCAGCAGCTTCTGCATCATGGGGTAGCGCTCACGTGCATCGCGCAAGACCGAACTGACGAAGTAGATCGGGTACTACGCTTTGCGAGTGGCAGCTTTTTGGTTGAGTTCCGCCTCTTCTTCCACGGAGTCAACGTCCTGGGCTGGTGGTTGTTTAGCCCCCAGTACCCCGGTACCGCCGTCGTCTGCAGCTTCTGCCGGGTGGCTGAGGTCCGGGGACCCGAGCAAACCCGGCGCCTTCTTCTTGCAGGCGGACCCAGGAGTGTGTCCCCGAGTCGCTTGCTCTTAATCTTGCTTGGTTTCTTCGGAGGAGCATCGCGCTCTACCACCAGCACTGCGCTCACCACCTGGTTGGTGGCAGCGATGTACAGCAGCAGAGGCTCCTTTGCCGCGGGAGTCACCAGGATTGGCGGCGACGCGAGGTAGTTCTTGAGAGACTGAAGAGCTTCTTCAGCCTCGGGGGACCAGTCGACGGGGCCCTCCTTCTTGAGCAGCTTGAAGAACGGAAGAGCTCGTTCCCCAAGCCTTGAGATGAAGCGTCCGAGTGCCGTGATGCACCCGTTGAGGCATTGTACGTCCTTGATCCGCCGAGGTGCTTCCATGCAATCGATCGCCTTGATTTTGTCCGGGTTGGCCTCAATTCCCCGATGGGAAACCAAGAAACCCAACAGCTTGCTTGACGGGACCCCGATGACGCATTTTTCGGGGTTGAGCTTGAAGTTGACCCGACGGAGGTTCTCGAAGGTCTCGTGAAGGTCCTGGACGAGCGTGTCCTGGTACCTGGTCTTGACCACGATATCGTCGATGTATGCTTCAACATTGCGACCCAGCTTTTGCCCAAGGCATGCCTGCATCGCGCGCTGGAAAGTGGCGCCGGCGTTCCGGAGGCCAAAAGGCATCCAGGTGTAGAAGTAGCATCCTTTGGGAGTGATGAAGGTCGTCTTCTCTTGGTCTTCAATGGACATCAGGATCTGATGGTACCCGGAGAAGGCATCCAAGAAGCATAACAGCTCGCATCCCGCTGTGGAGTCCACGATCTGGTCGATACGCGGCAGGGGGAATGGATCCTTTGGGCAGGCCTTGTTTAGGTCGGTGAAGTCGATGCAAAGGCGCCACTTGAGCGTCATAGGCTTTGGAACCACCACCGGGTTCGCCACCCAGAGAGGGTGGGGAACTGGGCGTACGACGCCGGCTTCTAGCAGCTTGTCGATTTCGGCGATGATGAACTCCAGCTTTGTGGGGACCCCGGACTAGCTGTCCGAAATACCCGATTATGCTTAACACAACGATCCCGTGATCAGTCTGTCGTTGCACATAATCCGAACTGAATACCAAAGTTTACATCCATTACAATACCGAATTAAAGTCTTACATAAACGGTCATTTAGACCAAGTCTTACATAGGTGCCTTCATGGGCCAAACCAAAATAATCAGCGGAAGCTAAGGCGTAGTAGACATCATATCCCAACAACGACCCGACAGGCAGTCGACTTAAGAAGATCCCTAGTTCGCATAGAAGTCGCCATAGTCCTCCTTGGCGTAGTTCTCCTCCAAGTCTGGCTACGACAATAGCCAGGGACGAAACTATTATGAGTACAATTGATTGTACTCGCAAACTACTCCAACATGAGTATGCACTAATCTCATTTTTAGTTTCACACTTTTATTTATTAAAACGTCTCCATATCTTTGTTGAAGAAGGTAAGAAGAATTCTATAGCTATCATTAATATATTGTCCCCTTTTATTAGTTTCACCAAAACTCCTCTTTTTCCTGGCCATAACTCGTCAGGGTTCATGGTCTCCAACAACCTCATACCGATCCGTTGGTATAGGTGTATGGAACCTCCTCCACTTCCTTTTCTTTTTAAAATTTAAATCTTCAAAACTTGCACATGGTCAAAGTAGGGTCTCTCAACTGTCCATATCCGAGGACTCGGCTATTCGAATAGTTTTACACTCTGCAGAGGTAGCACGCTTTTCCCACATCCATCCGGTAACTCATCGTGTCAGCCACGTCTCGCCATACAAGGTGTATGCGAAGTTGAGACACCGATCCTAGTCTGTCCTTTGCTCATGCTAGTATAGGAACCTGCCCATATGATACTTTCCATCAACACTTAACCCAGCCCGTCGGGAACTAAGTGTGAGGACTCATAGTTTTGTCTGGCGGTGTATAGGGGACATCCTTCTATCCTCCTCCTTATCTTTTCATAGAGTTTGAGCGAGGACCCAGGTCAGGGGTAGTTCATCAAACCATCCCCTCATGCATAACGGAGTCATCTCCGTAGATGAGGTATCCCATACTAATATGAGCAAACTATATGACCAAGCCCTTTC
This sequence comes from Poa annua, assembly GCA_026929855.1. Classification (NCBI taxonomy): domain Eukaryota; kingdom Viridiplantae; phylum Streptophyta; class Magnoliopsida; order Poales; family Poaceae; genus Poa; species Poa annua. The sequence continues at coordinate 65,376,146 of CM049434.1, forward strand.
CCATATGTGGGTAAATGTGGTCGCACAGGGTATTGGCTGATTGACGTAAGTACAAAGACACAATGTGCGTTTTATCAAAACCACCATTCTCCTTTTCTCCGCTTCAACACCGACATCTCGGTGCTTCATAGCCACACAGGTTTTCAAAGGGGTTTTGAATAAAACAATCTTTTATTTTTCCCATCCTATAATTTATCTTATATTTCTACATAAGGTGGCAAAATAATTTTCCATATACTTTTGAAAAGGGCTTTTTAGAAAATATTGGTTTAAAAGTAAATCTTGTTCTGAAAATGAATGCATGTATTAGGGTGCAAGCTCAGAGAGTAGCTTGCCTTGCTCGGCAAAGTGTTCCTGGTCTTGGTCTTCGGGTTCCACGAACTCCTCTTCCTCGATAAACCCGACAACGTTCTCGTCTAATTCACAATCAAACAAATACCAACAATTACTAACCTACTCAATCAACATCACAACAATACAATCTTAAGTGCTCTAAATAGCCATTTCATACAGCCACAACACCATTTGGTTTTTAATTTAATGGGGTTAACCATTATTTAATTATGTCTTGATTATGACAGAAACTGGTTGAACATGTTTAATTACATATCTCTAGTTCTGTTGGTCACAAAAATTCAAACTAAATTTCTACAGAAAGCTATAGGTGTGTAGAAGACAACACAATTGGATTTGGGTCAATTGGAGTTACCAAACTCCCTACACAATGGTTTGAATCCAGAAGCTTAATAATTAAGTTTTAGCTACTAATTAAGTTCTGTTGATCTAAAAATTAAATCCTCTTAGGGGTTACTAGCCATGACTAAAGTTGATTCAATAAAATTGGTCGTAACCCATTTAGACTAACAGAGTATCAGAAACAAACAAGTTTAGATTTTAAACCCTATTTGGCATTTTTACTTCTATATTTTTATTATTTATCCAAATGAGGTGAAACCACTTGGGTTGGATAGACAATTTCATAGGCTTTCCAGAACATTTTGATTTGATTTATTTGGAGTTATAATTCTCAAGTTATGGAATTTCAAAGTTTAATCCAGTACTGATTCCTAATTAAATCTAAATTTCGAATTTAAACTCTGAGTGGATAATGTTGAGAATCCTGACGGGTGGGGTCCACTCGTCAGTGACTCAACCAAAACGGTGCGCGCGCTGGGAAATGTTTAAAACACTGACAGCGGGGCCCACCGGTCAGCGACTTAGGGCGCGAAGGGGTACGCTGCCGTGGATCTCGGATCCAACGGCCCACGTTCAATCGCGACGTCAACGACCTAAAACCGGCGGCGCTGCTACTCCGGCGACGGCGAGGTTCACGGTCTGCTCACCTAGGGGCTCGGGAGGCCGTGCGGATGATGCAGATCGACGGCGGCGACTTGGGGAGACTTGCTGGACGAACGGCGCGTGCTGGGGTGGCTCCAATCGACGGCGCGAGCAGCTCCTCCTTCGCGGCCGTGCTCCAATTCCGGCGAGGCCTCTGCGTCGTTCCTGGGCACGATCCAGAGGGGAAAAGGGGGCGGGTGAGTGAGGGTTTCATGGAGAAGGGGGTGCGGCCAGAGAGGAGAGAAGGGGAAGGGCAGCACGGCCAGGCCGTGGTCGTCGTCTACCTCGGACACGGCGAGCTCGAGGAGAACCACGGGCAGCCGGGCTTCGCGGCTACGGCTCCGCCCTCCTGGCGGTGCACGAGAGGCGTGGGTGTGAGGGGGAGAGGCAGTGGTGAGGTGTGGAGGAACGGGGTGCTCGGGGGGGGGGGGGGGGATTTATACCGGCGGTCCGGCGCACGGTGAACTGAGCTCAGGGGGCACCAGAGGTCGTGTCCGCTCGCCGTAGGGGCGGTGCGGGGTGCGGCTACGTTGTGGGGTGGCCAGGGAGCAGGATGGAGGCTCGGGGTGGCGTGGAGGAAGCTCGACAGGGGGGGACGCCCTGGCGTGCTCTGGGAGCGTTCGGGCGGTGCGCGGCGCGCATTGTTCACGGCGATACTCCGGCGGGGACGGGTTCCTGCGGGTTGCGGTGTGGCGGGAGAGGGGGCAGCAAGGTGAGGGAGAGAGGGGGGGCCTGGCACGGGCCAGCACGGCGTGGCTTTCCACGGCCACAGTGCCGACCATGTCGCGGCCGCGCCGGCGGCTGTCCCCTGGCGTCCTTCGGCGTTCCCGGCCCGATTTCTTCACGTTCTCGAGTGCGGTGAGGCGAGTGGAGTGAGGCAATTCAAGTGAGGGCAGTGGCTTGCATCAATTTGATCGAGATTGATCAATTCGTCCATGGATTTTGGGTTCGGTTTGGGATGAACAGGTGGTGACCACCAGGTGTTCGATGAAATGCTTGAACCAGAAACAATTTCCAAATTTTGAATTTTATTTCCATAATTTGCTTCACATAGGTTTATCAAGATTTATGGTGCTGTTTGATTTGTTATTTTTTTTTTTTTTTTTTTTTTGACGTTCTGTTTGATTTGTTATTGGACAAGTGCAACATAGCATATTTTGTGATTTGAATAAGATAAAGAAAGAATATAATTTAAATTTAGATTTTTGAAATTAATATTTGAAGAGGGAAAAATGGTGGGAATAAAGTGGGAGTGTTAACATGTCACTCCACTGAATTTGGTTTGAAAGAAAATAATTTCCCACTTTGAGAAATAGGGTGACATTTGTCACATTGTTTTAATTGTTTTAATGTTTTGTTTTGTTTATTTTCTTTTCTTCAAGTTTTTAATTAGAGCTAACAAACAACACATTCACAAGCAACAATAAGACATCCACACATATTAATTTATAAAAAAAAAGTTTTTGTTGGCCCACATTTTTGATATAATATTTCATAATATTAATTTGGGATGTTACAGATCCTTCCCCCCTTAAAATAAATCTCGTCCCGAGATTTGCTAGGTTTGGGTACTAAAGAGGTTTGGGAATTCGCTTCTAAGATAGTGATCTTAAAGGGTCCAATATACCTTGGCGCTAATTTTCCCTTGACATGGAAACGCTGCATTCCTTTAAGGGGTGTCACTCGGAGATAGACATAATCTCCGATACTGAAGGTGACATCACGACGCTTGGGATCAGCGTAACTCTTCTGGCGGGATTGGGCAGTTTTAAGACGCTCACGGATAAGTTGAACTTGTTCTTCAGCCTCACGGAGGGTATCTGGTCCAAACAATTTGCCTTCTTCGGCGTCGGACCAATTCAGGGGCGTACGACACTTTCTGCCGTAAAGGGCTTCAAAAGGGGCCATTTGCAGACTAGACTGGTAACTATTGTTGTAGGAGAATTCTGCAAATGGAAGACAATCTTCCCACTTGGATCCATAGGATAAAACACACGCGCGAAGCATGTCTTCTAATATCTGGTTCACTCTCTCAGTTTGGCCTCCGGTCTGGGGATGATAAGCTGTGCTAAACGCTAACTTGGTTCCGAGGGCTTCGTGTAGGGCTTTCCAGAACCTTGAGGTGAATTGTGTGCCTCTATCCGATACAATCCTTTTAGGAACACCATGCAGGCTTACTATTCTGGAAATATACAGGTCTGCTAACTGATTTCCCCGATAGGTGGTGTTGACGGGAATAAAATGGGCAACCTTGGTTAGTCTATCAACGATGACCCAAATTGAGTCATGGCCTCGGTTGGACCTTGGAAGTCCGGTGATGAAGTCCATTCCAATCTCATCCCACTTCCACTCGGGAATCTTCAAGGGTTGAAGCAATCCAGCGGGTCGCTGATGTTCAGCCTTGACTCGCTGACAAATATCACACTTGGCTACAAAAACACCAATCTCTCGCTTCATTCCGTGCCACCAAAATCTCTCACGAAGGTCTTGGTACATTTTGGTTCCGCCGGGGTGGATTGAATAGGGGGTCTCGTGGGCTTCCTTTAGGATTAACTCCTTAAGTTCTGTGATATTGGGGACACAGATACGACCATTGAATCTCAATACTCCTTCAGCATCTTCGGTAAAACCAGGCGCTTTACCGAGAGAAATCTTCTTCTTAATTCCTTCTATGCTCTCATGACCTTTCTGGGCTTCCTTGATTTGATCTATCAGGGCTGGGGCTAACTCTAAATTGGCGAGATAACCGCGGCTAACAAGCTCTAGTCCAAAATCTTGGAACTCTTTGAACAAGGCTGGCTGCTCGACTTGGATCAAGGCATTCAGGGTGCAGGGTTTGCGACTAAGGGCATCGGCAACTACATTAGCCTTTCCGGGGTGATAATGGATGCCGATATCATAATCCTTGATTAATTCCATCCACCTTCTCTGTCGCAGATTTAACTCCTTCTGGGTGAAGATATACTTCAAGCTCTTATGATCCGTATAGATCTCGCAACGATGTCCCGCAAGATAGGAACGCCACGTCTTCAGAGCAAGAACAACAGCGGCTAACTCCAGGTCATGGGTTGGGTAGTTCTCTTCATGTGGTCGCAACTGCCGAGACAGATACGACACCACTTTGCCTTCTTGCATCAGAACGCAACCAAGTCCGAGGCGTGATGCATCGCAATACACGTCGAAACTCTTGGTGACGTCTGGCATAATCAGGACGGGGGTTGAGGTCAGTCTCTTCTTCAATTCCTGGAAACTCTCTTCACACTTCTGAGTCCATTCAAACTTCTTGTCCTTTTTCAGCAGTTGGGTAAGGGGTTTGGCTATACTGGAGAATCCCTCAACGAACTTGCGGTAGTAACCCGCTAGTCCGAGAAAGCTTCGGATTTCCGTCACACTAGTTGGGGCTTCCCAGTTCACAATGGCTTGGATCTTCTCTGGGTCAACAGAAATTCCTCCCGCAGACACAACATGTCCGAGAAATGCTACTTCACTGAGCCAAAACTCACACTTGCTAAGCTTGGCATACAACTGGTGTTCTCGGAGGGTTGCTAAAACTAGACGCAGGTGTTCAGCATGCTCTTCTTCGGTTTTGGAGTAAATAAGGATGTCATCGAGGAAAACTACCACGAACTTGTCAAGATACTCCATGAAGATCTTGTTCATGAGATTCATAAAATAGGCTGGGGCATTGGTCAGACCAAAGGACATTACGGTGTATTCAAATAAACCGTAGCGGGTGGTGAAGGCAGTCTTGGGAATGTCTGTCTCTCGGATTTTTAACTGATGATATCCTGACCGAAGATCGATCTTGGAAAAGACTCGGGCTCCGTTCATTTGATCGAACAGATCCTCGATCTTTGGGAGAGGGTACTTGTTTTTAATGGTCACTTCATTTAACTTACGATAATCCACACACAGGCGTGTGGTACCGTCTCTCTTATCCACAAAAATAATGGGTGATCCCCAAGGTGAAGCGCTTGGGCGAATAAGTCCTTTGCTGAGCATATCTGCTAACTGCTTCTTCAACTCCACCAACTCTTCCGGATTCATCCGATAAGGCCTTTGGGATATAGGGGCTGTTCCTGGGATAAGTTCAATGATGAACTCAATATCCCGGTCTGGCGGCATACCAGGCAATTCTTCAGGGAAAACATCTCGGAACAAGTGAACAACACGGATCTCATCTAGGGTGGGTCGAGCTATGCTCTCATGGCATCCTGGTTGGGGTCGACTGGTTTCTGACACATACTCCACTTCTACTTCTTTGTCGGTGGTGAGGGATACCGCTCTTCTGGCGCAGTCAATTCGACCACGGTACTTGGCTAGCCAATTCATACCCAGTATAACATCTATACCTTGGGTTCCTAGAATGATTAAGTCGACTAGGAACTTTTCCCCTTTGATCTCAAGGGAAACGTCCGGGCAAAACGACTTGGTATCTATGGTGGATTCTGGGATTTGGATGACCATAGGTTTGGGTAAGAGGTTTCCGACTAAACCTCCCTTAGCAACAAATTCTTGGGTAACAAAAGAATGGGTAGCACCAGAATCAAACAGAACAGTTGCGGGTACTGAGTTGACAAGGAGCGTACCCAGCACAACATCTGGCGCATCCATGGCCTCTTCAGCATTGATGTGGTGCAGACGTCCCTTGGCAACAGCAACATTTCCGCGGCGTGCGGGGTTCTTGCCATTTCCATTTCGGCCTTGGCCATTGTTCGGCGCTTGTGCATCGGGGCGTGGACCATTCTTCTTAGGATTGGGGCATTCTTTGGAGTAGTGACCCTTAGTGCCGCAATTAAAGCAGACAACATTGGCATTGCGGTTGAAGTTGTTAGAGTTCCCTCCGGGACGGGTGTTGTCATTGGGACGGTTGAAGTTGTTTGGGTTGTTTGGGCGATTAGGGTAATTGGGGCGTGGGGTTTGTGGTGGTCGATAGGCTGGCTTGGGGTTTTGTGGGTAGGTGCGAGGCTTCTGGCTGCTCGAACCTTCCTGGGCAATCATTCTCCTCTTACGACCTTCAAACATAGACTTGCGCTTGGTCTCCAGCTGGATGGCTTTGTCCACAAGTGACTCCAAATCAACAAAGTCATGGATAACTGTCACATCCCAAATTTTGAAACTAAGAAAAACTTAGTTTTACAAGACCCAAATTTCTGAACCCACAAAAACTTTTGAAATGTTTTACTGACAATTGTATTTCCTTCCCATTGTTGTGTTTGAATTGTGTGGACTTGGAAGTAAGGTGGATCTTGTGGTGATTATTTTCTTGTTGGACTTCTGATTGTATTGATTGTTAATTCTTATTTTATTGTTTGCTTGGGTGAATAATTACACCAATGTACTTGAAGTGTTAAATTGAAAACACACTGATCAAAATTGGTATGTGACCTAAATTGAGAACAAACTCCTCAAATTAATCAACAAATGGAAATTTAGATCATGAGCTAAAGAAATGATCTAACTAAATTAGTTTCCCTATTTAACTATCTGTTTTCTTCAAACAAATACTTTCTTATGAAAATAAAACCTATTTGAAGTTAATATATTTGTCAAGGAAGTTCCAAGAGTTCAAAATAATATTTGAACTTGCAAAAAAATTTCTAAAAAGATTATAAAAATGTATTTGAGAAAAATGCTATATTTAAAACTCTATGAACAAAAGTTGTTCAAAACATTTTATTTTGCAACACCAATTTTTGTGCAGCTTCTACATGTATATAGGAGGCCTCATGAATAATTTCAAATTTTTCTAAAATGTTTTAGTGGCTCAAATAAATCCTTGAAATGCTACTGGATTTCAATAAATTAACAGAAAAATAGAAAAGGACTGGTTTGTGAAAGTGGAAGAATATTCTGCGAGGGGGTTTTGGCAAAATCGTCATCTCCCTGTAGAGAGGCATGGCGACAGTGGCCATGTCGCCGTGCTCTCCCCTTGCGCCGTCGCCGCCCGGGCCCCCCCCCCCCTCGCTGCAGCGCTCGCCGCCCGGACCCCTCCCTCTCCCCCTCGCTCCTATGCCCCCTTGGACACCAACATCCGCGCCACCCCCCCCCCCCTTTTTGCACGCGCCCGTGCCGCCGCTCGGCATGTCCGCGGACGACACGGTGACGTCCGTCGCACCGCCCAGGCCCCCTCGTCCACTCTCCTCTTCCGCTTCGAGGGCGGGCATAAGGCCTCCCCTCGAGCCGCTCCTCTGCTCCCCGGCTTCCTCCCCCTCTCCTCTTTCCCTCCCCTTTTCTTCCTCCGAGCCCGAGACGGAGCCGAGCGGGGCATCGCACCTCGCCGGCGATAGGAGCCACCCCGAGCCAAATGGAGACCACCCCCAGCTCCGCCACGACCTCCTCTCCCTCCCCGTAGAAGCAATCGACCCGGGAGGCCGTGAATCGCCGCCGCGCCGCGTTTCCTTCCTCTCCGGCCGCCGCCCGTTTCTTCAAGCCCGCGAGAAGCTCCGGCCTCCATTCCCCGCCATTTCTTCACCCCTGTGCTCCCCTTCCTCTTCTCTAGCGCGTGGTACTCATGTTTGCGTCGCAGGTTCACCGGAGCGCCGCCCCCGACCTCGCCGGACTTCCGGCCATCTCCTTCCACCGAGCCCCTGTTAAGTCGAGGAAGAAGACGCCCGTACCGTTTCGCTCGCGCGTGGGCCGCGGGCTGGGCTGCCTCCCGCGTCGCACGGCCAGGTCTGGGCCAGATCCGGCCCAACCTCATTTTTTTTCCAGTAAATGCTTTATGTGATTTCATTTCTGTTAAAAATTGCAGTGTAGCTTTAAATCTTTTGTGGTAAATCTGAGATAGATATTGGAGTGCTTCAAATTTTGTAGTATTCCTGTGTGTTTTCTTAAACATGCCACACTGGTTGTTTGCAAAAATATGACTTTAAGTGCTGTCTAGATTCAATCTTGTAAAAAGTATCTTTTTCACTAAATAGTTAATATCTAGAGTTTTATAAATCCAAATATTGCAAACTAAAATTCTATGGATAGCCTGAAGTGATAACTTTCTAGATATGCAAGCCTTGCTTGCAAATAAGATCTAAAACAGAAGTTCTATCCATTCTTGTAAACCCACCAGTGGCACTTTGGTGATTTTTGTAGACTTTTAGGAGATGAATTTTTGAATGAATCCAATTGGTTTGTCTTCTATATGTATAGGAGAGCATATACATAGCTTGGTTTGAATTTAGGAGTCATTGATTGACTGTGGTGACAATTAGAAGGTTTGGGTCTTTTCTGGCCTTTTTCTATAAATACTACAAATAACAGAAATAGGGTTAAGTGTGTAAATTCAATATCTTGATATTTATAACTCCAAATAAATCAAATCAAACTGTTCTGGAAAGCTTATGAAATTATCTAACCAACCCAATTAGTTTCACCCCATTTAGATTAATAATAAAAATACATTATTCAAAATACCATGAAAAGTTTAAAATCTAAACTTGTTTGTTTCTGATACTCTGTTAGTCCAAATTGGTTGAGACCAATTTTATTGAGTCACATTTAGTCATGGTTAGCCACCCCTAAAAGGATTTAATTTTTAGAACAACAGAACTTAATTGATAGCCAAAACTTGATTATTAATCTTCTGGATTGAAACCATTATGTAGGGAGTTTGGTAACTCCAATTGACCCAAATCCAATTGTGTTGTCCCATACACATCAGTAGCTTTCTGTATAAGTTTAGTTTGTATTTTTATGACCAACAGAACTTAAGATATGTAATTAAACATGTTCAACTAGTTTCTGCCATAATTAAGACACAATCAAATAATGGCTAATTCAATTAAATTGAAACCAAATTGTGTTGCTTGATATATGAAGTGACTATTTAGAGCATTTAAGATTGTATTGCTGTAATAATTGTTGTGCTGCTGTTGCTTGCTAGTTGTTGTTGTTTAGCATGTTATAATATGTTAGTGCTGTTAGTGTTAGTTGTTAGACACATTGTTGAGTAATATGTTTGCATGGCTTGATGGACTTGATAGTCTTGGAGTGGAATACTAGCTTAATATCTTGTTAGTGTATCCACCTTAGCTTGGTGAGGTATTTAAATTATAGAGATTAATTGGTGACTTAACTTTTGTTTGAAGTATTTCCTAGTTAGGAAAAGGGGTTTGTGAATTACCTCTAATTGAGGGTGTCTTTGTGCCCTCTTGTTTTTAGCATGTGTTTGGTGTTATACTCCTGTGAGTCTAATGCCCTAGTAAATATAGATTTAGTTCGTTGCTTGATTAAACTAGTGCTATGTTTGTGGCTTGAGTGATTAGTTTGATACTTGTGGTTTGTTCCTTGTTTGTATACCACTTGGGTTTTGGTTTGCTTATTGAGTGTTGTTTTATTTTCATGTTGCGACGCTAGAGATAAACGCTGCCTGAGGGGTATTTGGAAAGGATTTATCGAAGAAGAATCGGAGTTTATTTTCTTGATCAGTGAGAAGAAGCCCAGGAGCATTATGCGAGAATCAGGCAAGCTATTCCCTGAGCTTGCATCTTTATACATCTATTTTGAGTCACATGTTTTACTTATAAAGAGCATATGTGATTTATGTGGTGGTTGCCACTAAAGCTATGATTTTGAAAACCCTTTTCCAAAATACAAGTATATTATTTTGACACCCTATATGGAGATATTAGATGGAATTCTTTTTCAAACTATAGGATGGGAAAAATATTGTTTACTCAAAACTCCTTTGAAAATACTTGTGTGGACATGGAGCACCAAGATGTGGTGATGAATTGGAGAAAAGGAGAATGGTGGTTTTGATAAAACGCACATTGTGTCTTTGTACTTACGTCACTCAGCCGATACTCTGTGCGACCACATTTACCCACATATGGGAAAGGGCTTAGTCATATAGTTTGCTCTTATTAGTATGGGATACCTCATCGACGGAGACAACTCCGTTATGCATGGAGGGATGGTCTGAGGACCTACCTTGACCTGGGTCCTCGCTCAAATTCTATGAAAAGATAAGGAGGAGGATAGAAGGATGTCCCCTATACACCGCCAGATAAAACCTATGAGTCCTCACACTTAGATTCCGACGGGCTGGGTTAAGTGTCGATGGAAAGTATCATATGGGCAGGATCCTGTACTAGCATGAGCAAAGGACAGACTAGGGTCGGTGACTCAACTTCGCATACCCCTGGTATGGCGAGACGTGGCAGACACGATGAGTTATCGGATGGGTGTGGGAAAAGCGTGCTACCTCTGCAGAGGGTTAAAACTATTCGAATAGCCGAGTCCTCGGATATGGACAGTTGGGAGGCCCTACTTTGACCATGTGCAAGTTTTGGAAAAGAATTGAGTTTTAAAAAGAAAAGGAAGTGGAGAATGACCCATACACCTATACCAACGGATCGGTATGAGGCTATTGGGGACCATGAACCATGACGGGTTATGGTCTGAAAAAGGAGGAGTTTTGGAGAAACAGATAAAATGGTGATTTTTCGATAAAATGTTTATTAAAGAGACTTCTTACTTTTTTCAACAAAGATGCCCCTTTTGGGAAAAAGTTTTAAAGAGACTCCTTACAAAGGCAGATTTATGGGAAAAGTTCTGAAGACCTTCTTTCCTTTTTCAATAAAGATATAGAGTTTTTCAAGGCAAACAAAGTTTTATTTAAACAAATAAAAGAATAGCGCATGCTCATGTTGGGGTAGTTTGCGAGTACGTAAATGTACTCATGGCTGTGTCCCTGGATATTCCCATGTCCAGAGTTCAAGAAGAAGCAAGATGAAGACCGAGAGACCGATGACGTCTGTGCGAACTAGGCCGTCTTCCCAGTCAGCTGCCTGTAGGTGTCTTGGCAAATGACTCGGGCCCCACGTTGATTGGTGTTTTCCGCTGCAATAACTTATTAAAGATTATGGCTTCAATCAAGTAAGTAATTCATTCGGTAATTATGGATGTTCTTTTGATACCAGTTCGATTGTGCTCAGCGACAGACTGATCACGGGATCGCTGATGTTGTAGGCACAAGGGTATTTCGGACAGCTAGTCCGGGGTCCCCACAGACTTGGTATCAGAGCCATCCTGACTGTAACAGACCTTAGTTAGCATGGACGTTAGTTAGGAAAGAAATATTTTGTTAAAAATATATTGTTACCAAAAACATATTTTTATCTAAGGAAGTCCAAAAATAACTTCCACTCTTCTCACCTTCTCAAATATTTCCGAGTCTCATCCCTCTATTTTAAGATTTTCCAAGGATTTCTCTAATCCCTCTTACCCGTTCAAAATACTTGACGATGAACCCAAGTGAGACCTAATTAGCTAGCACCTACAAGAAGAAGCTTCCATTACAAGTACTCAACATTCCACATCGAGGTGATGGATCCGCAAATACCAATATTATCGATATCAACAAGCAAGAGACCTCGAAGACCTCAACTCAATATCGACAGTTTCACTCGGTTGCAACTTCGACAATCTCAATTCTCCGGCTGAAGCCGAAGGAGACAAAATGAAGATTTCAGCAACCATGTTTAACCAAGGCCCATAGGAAAAACATAAGATAGGAACCTCGGTTATACTACCCGGCTACCACGAGTATTAGACGTCCTTTGGTACTAAATGTACCTTGTGTGCTCTTTGCTAATGTGCACTCTGCTTCTCTGTTGTTGTTTGAGACTCCTCTGTTTGTGTGTTGTTTTTCTTGTGCGTTCACAATCACGCCTTGATGGCAACACAAAGTAAACTAAAATTCTCTTTTAATACACTCTTTTTGTCACCCAACAAAAACTAATTTTGACCTCTTCGCCATAGTTGCACCTTGTTGCAGATGTAAACCCTCTTATGAAAATATTTTCCGGATACTTCCTCTTATCTCAACCGTCTCCCGATAAGAATTGACAGTTTCGCAAGATACAAAAGACCCCCGATCTTTAACCAATAGCCTGAGAGTTTTGCAACCTAATCGACAAATCAGATAATGGCCTTCAAGCACCATCTGGAGCAAGTGCGTCAAGATCTCGAAGAAAACTGCAATTTAACGTCAACCTCGTGAAGACACGAGCATCACCTCACAAAAATAACTTGTGAAATTACAATAATACTACGCTAACTTATCGTATCTAACTTTAGACTGACATCTGACTCAAGTCCACGATAGTACTAAATAATCTTCTGGGACTGCAAGCCTTCACAAGAGACGAGGACATAAGGAGACCCATTTAGAATCGGTAACTAAGAGAACTCAAGGAGTGTAGGAGAGTTGCTATGAAGATTCGAGCTCAGAGACCGCAAGAAGGAGGAACTACGACAAGAAGACATTCAAGAGAGATTTCCTAGGTTGGCAAAGAAGCAATATACCAGACTATCATGGAGCATCTGGAAACTCTTATATCAGAATCTATTAGTATTAATCTCTCTAAAATAGTGTGATATTCCAATGTTCGTGTTATATAGAAGTAGTTTGGTAACAAGCCTCATGAACTTGTTAACAAATCACCTTTGTATGCTCAAACAATTGAGTGTCACATACAAATAAACGGAACGTCAGATAATCCAGTACATCTCCGCCTCTGGAATATGAAAGATAGTTTGATGACCAGACTAGCTACCTTGTTAACAAATCCTTCTTGTATGACTAAGGCAATATCAGGAGGTGATTTATGCACCACCCCCAAACACCGAGGAGTGACACCCAAGCCGAAGATCGTCAAGCTACTCAAGAAGAACGATGCCTCCAAGTCAACTCCAGCTGCGACTTTCAACAAGACCGATTCAAGACCTCTTTTAAGGGGGGAAGACCTGCAATAGGTATACAATAACGTGGTAAGTAGATCCGTGCGCTTTAGCCCTGTAGAATCTGGAAATAGCCGACCAAGACTATCCATCCGAGTCAATCGTCCAGACCACCCCATCATAAAGGATCTGGACTCCGCACAGAAGTTTATCGACAGAGAAAGCCTCGCAACATCAATTTATCGAGATCCCACATGGCGACCCCGCTGAAGCAACAACGACCTCGGAAGTATAGTCAACCCAAAACCCGTGCCCTCGTACTCCCCTGTTACCACCGGGCAAATCTCGAGGACGAGATTTATTTTAAGGGGGGAAGAGCTGTCACATCCCAAATTTTGAAACTAAGAAAAACTTAGTTTTACAAGACCCAAATTTCTGAACCCACAAAAACTTTTGAAATGTTTTACTGACAATTGTATTTCCTTCCCATTGTTGTGTTTGAATTGTGTGGACTTGGAAGTAAGGTGGATCTTGTGGTGATTATTTGCTTGTTGGACTTCTGATTGTATTGATTGTTAATTCTTATTTTATTGTTTGCTTGGGTGAATAATTACACCAATGTACTTGAAGTGTTAAATTGAAAACACACTGATCAAAATTGGTATGTGACCTAAATTGAGAACAAACTCCTCAAATTAATCAACAAATGGAAATTTAGATCATGAGCTAAAGAAATGATCTAACTAAATTAGTTTCCCTATTTAACTATCTGTTTTCTTCAAACAAATACTTTCTTATGAAAATAAAACCTATTTGAAGTTAATATATTTGTCAAGGAAGTTCCAAGAGTTCAAAATAATATTTGAACTTGCAAAAAAATTTCTAAAAAGATTATAAAAATGTATTTGAGAAAAATGCTATATTTAAAACTCTATGAACAAAAGTTGTTCAAAACATTTTATTTTGCAACACCAATTTTTGTGCAGCTTCTACATGTATATAGGAGGCCTCATGAATAATTTCAAATTTTTCTAAAATGTTTTAGTGGCTCAAATAAATCCTTGAAATGCTACTGGATTTCAATAAATTAACAGAAAAATAGAAAAGGACTGGTTTGTGAAAGTGGAAGAATATTCTGCGAGGGGGTTTTGGCAAAATCGTCATCTCCCTGTAGAGAGGCATGGCGACAGTGGCCATGTCGCCGTGCTCTCCCCTTGCGCCGTCGCCGCCCGGGCCCCCCCCCCCCCCCTCGCTGCAGCGCTCGCCGCCCGGACCCCTCCCTCTCCCCCTCGCTCCTATGCCCCCTTGGACACCAACATCCGCGCCACCCCCCCCCCCCTTTTTGCACGCGCCCGTGCCGCCGCTCGGCATGTCCGCGGACGACACGGTGACGTGCGTCGCACCGCCCAGGCCCCCTCGTCCACTCTCCTCTTCCGCTTCGAGGGCGGGCATAAGGCCTCCCCTCGAGCCGCTCCTCTGCTCCCCGGCTTCCTCCCCCTCTCCTCTTTCCCTCCCCTTTTCTTCCTCCGAGCCCGAGACGGAGCCGAGCGGGGCATCGCACCTCGCCGGCGATAGGAGCCACCCCGAGCCAAATGGAGACCACCCCCAGCTCCGCCACGACCTCCTCTCCCTCCCCGTAGAAGCAATCGACCCGGGAGGCCGTGAATCGCCGCCGCGCCGCGTTTCCTTCCTCTCCGGCCGCCGCCCGTTTCTTCAAGCCCGCGAGAAGCTCCGGCCTCCATTCCCCGCCATTTCTTCACCCCTGTGCTCCCCTTCCTCTTCTCTAGCGCGTGGTACTCATGTTTGCGTCGCAGGTTCACCGGAGCGCCGCCCCCGACCTCGCCGGACTTCCGGCCATCTCCTTCCACCGAGCCCCTGTTAAGTCGAGGAAGAAGACGCCCGTACCGTTTCGCTCGCGCGTGGGCCGCGGGCTGGGCTGCCTCCCGCGTCGCACGGCCAGGTCTGGGCCAGATCCGGCCCAACCTCATTTTTTTTCCAGTAAATGCTTTATGTGATTTCATTTCTGTTAAAAATTGCAGTGTAGCTTTAAATCTTTTGTGGTAAATCTGAGATAGATATTGGAGTGCTTCAAATTTTGTAGTATTCCTGTGTGTTTTCTTAAACATGCCACACTGGTTGTTTGCAAAAATATGACTTTAAGTGCTGTCTAGATTCAATCTTGTAAAAAGTATCTTTTTCACTAAATAGTTAATATCTAGAGTTTTATAAATCCAAATATTGCAAACTAAAATTCTATGGATAGCCTGAAGTGATAACTTTCTAGATATGCAAGCCTTGCTTGCAAATAAGATCTAAAACAGAAGTTCTATCCATTCTTGTAAACCCACCAGTGGCACTTTGGTGATTTTTGTAGACTTTTAGGAGATGAATTTTTGAATGAATCCAATTGGTTTGTCTTCTATATGTATAGGAGAGCATATACATAGCTTGGTTTGAATTTAGGAGTCATTGATTGACTGTGGTGACAATTAGAAGGTTTGGGTCTTTTCTGGCCTTTTTCTATAAATACTACAAATAACAGAAATAGGGTTAAGTGTGTAAATTCAATATCTTGATATTTATAACTCCAAATAAATCAAATCAAACTGTTCTGGAAAGCTTATGAAATTATCTAACCAACCCAATTAGTTTCACCCCATTTAGATTAATAATAAAAATACATTATTCAAAATACCATGAAAAGTTTAAAATCTAAACTTGTTTGTTTCTGATACTCTGTTAGTCCAAATTGGTTGAGACCAATTTTATTGAGTCACATTTAGTCATGGTTAGCCACCCCTAAAAGGATTTAATTTTTAGAACAACAGAACTTAATTGATAGCCAAAACTTGATTATTAATCTTCTGGATTGAAACCATTATGTAGGGAGTTTGGTAACTCCAATTGACCCAAATCCAATTGTGTTGTCTCATACACATCAGTAGCTTTCTGTAGAAGTTTAGTTTGTATTTTTATGACCAACAGAACTTAAGATATGTAATTAAACATGTTCAACTAGTTTCTGCCATAATTAAGACACAATCAAATAATGGCTAATTCAATTAAATTGAAACCAAATTGTGTTGCTTGATATATGAAGTGACTATTTAGAGCATTTAAGATTGTATTGCTGTAATAATTGTTGTGCTGCTGTTGCTTGCTAGTTGTTGTTGTTTAGCATGTTATAATATGTTAGTGCTGTTAGTGTTAGTTGTTAGACACATTGTTGAGTAATATGTTTGCATGGCTTGATGGACTTGATAGTCTTGGAGTGGAATACTAGCTTAATATCTTGTTAGTGTATCCACCTTAGCTTGGTGAGGTATTTAAATTATAGAGATTAATTGGTGACTTAACTTTTGTTTGAAGTATTTCCTAGTTAGGAAAAGGGGTTTGTGAATTACCTCTAATTGAGGGTGTCTTTGTGCCCTCTTGTTTTTAGCATGTGTTTGGTGTTATACTCCTGTGAGTATAATGCCCTAGTAAATATAGATTTAGTTCGTTGCTTGATTAAACTAGTGCTATGTTTGTGGCTTGAGTGATTAGTTTGATACTTGTGGTTTGTTCCTTGTTTGTATACCACTTGGGTTTTGGTTTGCTTATTGAGTGTTGTTTTATTTTCATGTTGCGACGCTAGAGATAAACGCTGCCTGAGGGGTATTTGGAAAGGATTTATCGAAGAAGAATCGGAGTTTATTTTCTTGATCAGTGAGAAGAAGCCCAGGAGCATTATGCGAGAATCAGGCAAGCTATTCCCTGAGCTTGCATCTTTATACATCTATTTTGAGTCACATGTTTTACTTATAAAGAGCATATGTGATTTATGTGGTGGTTGCCACTAAAGCTATGATTTTGAAAACCCTTTTCCAAAATACAAGTATATTATTTTGACACCCTATATGGAGATATTAGATGGAAATTCTTTTTCAAACTATAGGATGGGAAAAATATTGTTTACTCAAAACTCCTTTGAAAATACTTGTGTGGACATGGAGCACCAAGATGTGGTGATGAATTGGAGAAAAGGAGAATGGTGGTTTTGATAAAACGCACATTGTGTCTTTGTACTTACGTCACTCAGCCGATACTCTGTGCGACCACATTTATCCACATATGGGAAAGGGCTTAGTCATATAGTTTGCTCTTATTAGTATGGGATACCTCATCGACGGAGACAACTCCGTTATGCATGGAGGGATGGTCTGAGGACCTACCTTGACCTGGGTCCTCGCTCAAATTCTATGAAAAGATAAGGAGGAGGATAGAAGGATGTCCCCTATACACCGCCAGATAAAACCTATGAGTCCTCACACTTAGATTCCGACGGGCTGGGTTAAGTGTCGATGGAAAGTATCATATGGGCAGGATCCTGTACTAGCATGAGCAAAGGACAGACTAGGGTCGGTGACTCAACTTCGCATACCCCTGGTATGGCGAGACGTGGCAGACACGATGAGTTATCGGATGGGTGTGGGAAAAGCGTGCTACCTCTGCAGAGGGTTAAAACTATTCGAATAGCCGAGTCCTCGGATATGGACAGTTGGGAGGCCCTACTTTGACCATGTGCAAGTTTTGGAAAAGAATTGAGTTTTAAAAAGAAAAGGAAGTGGAGAATGACCCATACACCTATACCAACGGATCGGTATGAGGCTATTGGGGACCATGAACCATGACGGGTTATGGTCTGAAAAAGGAGGAGTTTTGGAGAAACAGATAAAATGGTGATTTTTCGATAAAATGTTTATTAAAGAGACTTCTTACTTTTTTCAACAAAGATGCCCCTTTTGGGAAAAAGTTTTAAAGAGACTCCTTACAAAGGCAGATTTATGGGAAAAGTTCTGAAGACCTTCCTTCCTTTTTCAATAAAGATATAGAGTTTTTCAAGGCAAACAAAGTTTTATTTAAACAAATAAAAGAATAGCGCATGCTCATGTTGGGGTAGTTTGCGAGTACGTAAATGTACTCATGGCTGTGTCCCTGGATATTCCCATGTCCAGAGTTCAAGAAGAAGCAAGATGAAGACCGAGAGACCGATGACGTCTGTGCGAACTAGGCCGTCTTCCCAGTCAGCTGCCTGTAGGTGTCTTGGCAAATGACTCGGGCCCCACGTTGATTGGTGTTTTCCGCTGCAATAACTTATTAAAGATTATGGCTTCAATCAAGTAAGTAATTCATTCGGTAATTATGGATGTTCTTTTGATACCAGTTCGATTGTGCTCAGCGACAGACTGATCACGGGATCGCTGATGTTGTAGGCACAAGGGTATTTCGGACAGCTAGTCCGGGGTCCCCACAATAACCAAAGCACACTGCAACTCATCATGAAGTCCATTCATGAAACGCTCCATCTTCTTCCTCTCGGTGTCGGTGTCATCAGGAGCATACCGAGACAAGTCAGTGAACTCATCCAGGTAACCGACCACATCTCTACTTCCTTGCCGCAACTTGCGGAACTCATCCTTCTTCCTCTCAATGAGTCCGCCGGGAATGTGCTTCTTGCGGAACTTCTCCTGGAACTCAACCCAGTTGATAACATAACCAGCTTGCTGGAGAGCCTTGGTAGCTTCCCACCAAGACCGTGCAGGTCCTGCAAGATAGTGGGTTGCATACAGCACTTTCTCAGGTTCTCCCACGGCTGCAACTTCCAGGTTGTTGTTAATGGTGCGAAGCCAATCATCGGCCTCTAGTGGGTGAAGTCCCTTGGAATAGGTGGGTGGGTTGGTCTTCTGAAAGTCGCTCAAAGTGGACCGCTGATTTCCTTCACCATTGCCATTGCCATTGTTGTTGTTGTTGTGAGCGGCAGCGATCTGCTGCAGGGCAGCGATATGAGCTTGACGCTCTGCCCGGGCAGCTTGGCGTTCCTCCATGATAAGCGCAAGAAGTTGGGCGGTGGTTGGTTCCGGTGGGGGTGGTGGTCCTCCATCCGTGTTGGAGCGACGAGTGTCCACCATCCTGAAGCACACCGGGTATAAGGGGCAAGGCAAAAAAAAGTTTTGACCCAAGGAAAAAGGTTGGTTTCGCGTAGTGATTGATTAATTAAGGATTCACGAGAAATATTTTACACAGATCAACAAGACTAACACACTTATATAGCACAAACATTACATCAAGAATTCACTACATCAAGCTTACAACATTGCCCTTCAGCTAATGTACATAGTGCAAGTTTTCCAAAAGAACCACTACTTCGACTCGACTAGCGATAGGGGGGTCAACCTAATCCTGCGGTAGTACTCAAGTCACTCGCCTACTGAGGTGGAACCTCAGGCTCTGCTGTGTCAGCGTCGGACTGGTAGGGTGGCTCCTCTGGGTCCTCCTCCTCGTCATCCTCCTGCTCATAGTCCATCTCCTCCAGATAGTCGTCATCGTCGCTGAGGAAAGCGTTGTCCTCCTTGCGGAGATCCTCGCCCTCCTCCTCCATCTCGTCGGTACGGAGCTCCAGATCCTCGATCAGCTCGTCCTGCTCTGCCACCTTCTTGCGGAGCTTCGCTATGGTCTTCCTCATCTGGGTCCTCTTCTTGAGAAGAGCGACCTTCTCCTCCTTCAGCTGTGCCTCACTCTCGCGACTCTCCTTGAGCGAGAGGCGCTCAAAGTGAGACCGAAGTCTAGCGCACCTCAGATCCTCCTGGTTGCGAAAGAGCATAATCTCCATGTCCAAGATATACTCTCCGAACGTGGGGTGCAGAGGGGACCGAATAGGGTGTCCATCGACGGTGCGTCTCCCGTAGAACTGGAAACGAGAGTTCACCAACTCCGCCTTGTGCTCCTCACAAAGCCGGGATAGCATCCGCTGCATGGAACGACACAATCCGTCGTCCCAGTGGACGTCCATGGTGGTAAAGATGAGTGTCCTGGATCCGGGGGACTTGATGTTCCCGCGAACAGACGCCTCGACCAACCAAGACAGGTTCCCGTTGCCGGGAGTGTCCACCTGGGCTCCCTTAAACTCAGGAGTGGGGCGACCTAACAGCTTGGTCAACTCGAACAGGTCCTTCTCGAACATCAACTTGCCGTCCTTCTCAAGCTGAACGAACTCGGTGAAATGGATCGCCATCTACAATTTTTTATCAAATTTTTAAGTTAGTGAGATGACAAGTGTATCAAAATTTTAAATGTAGTGAGGCAACAAGTGAGCAAAATCTTAAGTTTAATAGAATGACGAGTGCGCCAAATTTTTAAGGATATAAGGGAAAACGTAATATTTAGTGAGTGTAGAATTTTGCATAAGAGAGAGGATTAGAGATAAGCATTTTTCGAAAATACTTCATTCCTTTATTCCTTTAGAATTTAACTTTTGTAACTCCTACCTAGCGACCATGCTAATCTAAGGCTCCTAAAGTCGAGATGGCTCTGATACCAGGTCTGTGGGGACCCCGGACTAGCTGTCCGAAATACCCGATTATGCTTAACACAACGATCCCGTGATCAGTCTGTCGTTGCACATAATCCGAACTGAATACCAAAGTTTACATCCATTACAATACCGAATTAAAGTCTTACATAAACGGTCATTTAGACCAAGTCTTACATAGGTGCCTTCATGGGCCAAACCAAAATAATCAGCGGAAGCTAAGGCGTAGTAGACATCATATCCCAACAACGACCCGACAGGCAGTCGACTTAAGAAGATCCCTAGTTCGCATAGAAGTCGCCATAGTCCTCCTTGGCGTAGTTCTCCTCCAAGTCTGGCTACGACAATAGCCAGGGACGAAACTATTATGAGTACAATTGATTGTACTCGCAAACTACTCCAACATGAGTATGCACTAATCTCATTTTTAGTTTCACACTTTTATTTATTAAAACGTCTCCATATCTTTGTTGAAGAAGGTAAGAAGAATTCTATAGCTATCATTAATATATTGTCCCCTTTTATTAGTTTCACCAAAACTCCTCCTTTTTCCTGGCCATAACTCGTCAGGGTTCATGGTCTCCAACAACCTCATACCGATCCGTTGGTATAGGTGTATGGAACCTCCTCCACTTCCTTTTCTTTTTAAAATTTAAATCTTCAAAACTTGCACATGGTCAAAGTAGGGTCTCTCAACTGTCCATATCCGAGGACTCGGCTATTCGAATAGTTTTACACTCTGCAGAGGTAGCACGCTTTTCCCACATCCATCCGGTAACTCATCGTGTCAGCCACGTCTCGCCATATAAGGTGTATGCGAAGTTGAGACACCGATCCTAGTCTGTCCTTTGCTCATGCTAGTATAGGAACCTGCCCATATGATACTTTCCATCAACACTTAACCCAGCCCGTCGGGAACTAAGTGTGAGGACTCATAGTTTTGTCTGGCGGTGTATAGGGGACATCCTTCTATCCTCCTCCTTATCTTTTCATAGAGTTTGAGCGAGGACCCAGGTCAGGGGTAGTTCATCAAACCATCCCCTCATGCATAACGGAGTCATCTCCGTAGATGAGGTATCCCATACTAATATGAGCAAACTATATGACCAAGCCCTTTCCCATATGTGGGTAAATGTGGTCGCACAGGGTATTGGCTGATTGACGTAAGTACAAAGACACAATGTGCGTTTTATCAAAACCACCATTCTCCTTTTCTCCGCTTCAACACCGACATCTCGGTGCTTCATAGCCACACAGGTTTTCAAAGGGGTTTTGAATAAAACAATCTTTTATTTTTCCCATCCTATAATTTATCTTATATTTCTACATAAGGTGGCAAAATAATTTTCCATATACTTTTGAAAAGGGCTTTTTAGAAAATATTGGTTTAAAAGTAAATCTTGTTCTGAAAATGAATGCATGTATTAGGGTGCAAGCTCAGAGAGTAGCTTGCCTTGCTCGGCAAAGTGTTCCTGGTCTTGGTCTTCGGGTTCCACGAACTCCTCTTCCTCGATAAACCCGACAACGTTCTCGTCTAATTCACAATCAAACAAATACCAACAATTACTAACCTACTCAATCAACATCACAACAATACAATCTTAAGTGCTCTAAATAGCCACTTCATACAGCCACAACACCATTTGGTTTTTAATTTAATGGGGTTAACCATTATTTAATTATGTCTTGATTATGACAGAAACTGGTTGAACATGTTTAATTACATATCTCTAGTTCTGTTGGTCACAAAAATACAAACTAAATTTCTACAGAAAGCTATAGGTGTGTAGAAGACAACACAATTGGATTTGGGTCAATTGGAGTTACCAAACTCCCTACACAATGGTTTGAATCCAGAAGCTTAATAATTAAGTTTTAGCTACTAATTAAGTTCTGTTGATCTAAAAATTAAATCCTCTTAGGGGTTACTAGCCATGACTAAAGTTGATTCAATAAAATTGGTCGTAACCCATTTAGACTAACAGAGTATCAGAAACAAACAAGTTTAGATTTTAAACCCTATTTGGCATTTTTAATTCTATATTTTTATTATTTATCCAAATGAGGTGAAACCACTTGGGTTGGATAGACAATTTCATAGGCTTTCCAGAACATTTTGATTTGATTTATTTGGAGTTATAATTCTCAAGTTATGGAATTTCAAAGTTTAATCCAGTACTGATTCCTAATTAAATCTAAATTTCGAATTTAAACTCTGAGTGGATAATGTTGAGAATCCTGACGGGTGGGGTCCACTCGTCAGTGACTCAACCAAAACGGTGCGCGCGCTGGGAAATGTTTAAAACACTCACAGCGGGGCCCACCGGTCAGCGACTTAGGGCGCGAAGGGGTACGCTGCCGTGGATCTCGGATCCAACGGCCCACGTTCAATCGCGACGTCGACGACCTAAAACCGGCGGCGCTGCTACTCCGGCGACGGCGAGGTTCACGGTCTGCTCACCTAGGGGCTCGGGAGGCCGTGCAAATAATGCAGATCGACGGCGGCGACTTGGGGAGACTTGCTGGACGAACGGCGCGTGCTGGGGTGGCTCCAATCGACGGCGGCGAGCAGCTCCTCCTTCGCGGCCGTGCTCCAATTCCGGCGAGGCCTCCGCGTCGTTCGTGGGCACGATCCAGAGGGGAAAAGGGGGCGGGTGAGTGAGGGTTTCATGGAGAAGGGGGTGCGGCCAGAGAGGAGAGAAGGGGAAGGGCAGCACGGCCAGGCCGTGGTCGTCGTCTACCTCGGACACGGCGAGCTCGAGGAGAACCACGGGCAGCCGGGCTTCGCGGCTACGGCTCCGCCCTCCTGGCGGTGCACGAGAGGCGAGGGTGTGAGGGGGAGAGGCAGTGGTGAGGTGTGGAGGAACGGGGTGCTCGGGGGGGGGGGGGGGATTTATACCGGCGGTCCGGCGCACGGTGAACTGAGCTCAGGGGGCACCAGAGGTCGTGTCCGCTCGCCGTAGGGGCGGTGCGGGGTGCGGCTACGTTGTGGGGTGGCCAGGGAGCAGGATGGAGGCTCGGGGTGGCGTGGAGGAAGCTCGACAGGGGGGGACGCCCTGGCGTGCTCTGGGAGCGTTCGGGCTGTAACAGCCCAAGGTTGAGAACCTAAAAACCTGTGTAATTTTTCCACTTTAATTGTAACAGCCCAAGGTTGAGAACCTAAAAACCTGTGTAATTTTTCCACTTTTGTGTTCATTGCATCATGGCATCCATATCAATTTGCTAAAACAACACACTAATTGGATTAGCCATATTGAAAAGAACACAAAAGTGGAAAAATTACACAGGTTTTTAGGTTCTCAACCTTGGGCTGTTACACGGGCGGTGCGCGGCGCGCATTGTTCACGGCGATACTCCGGCGGGGACGGGTTCCTGCGGGCTGCGGTGTGGCGGGAGAGGGGGCAGCAAGGTGAGGGAGAGAGGGGGGGGCCTGGCACGGGCCAGCACGGCGTGGCTTCTCCACGGCCACAGTGCCGACCATGTCGCGGCCGCGCCGGCGGCTGTCCCCTGGCGTCCTTCGGCGTTCCCGGCCCGATTTCTTCACGTTCTCGAGTGCGGTGAGGCGAGTGGAGTGAGGCAATTCGAGTGAGGGCAGTGGCTTGCATCAATTTGATCGAGATTGATCAATTCGTCCATGGATTTTGGGTTCGGTTTGGGATGAACAGGTCGTGACCACCAGGTGTTCGATGAAATGCTTGAACCAGAAACAATTTCCAAATTTTGAATTTTATTTCCATAATTTGCTTCACATAGGTTTATCAAGATTTATGGTGCTGTTCGATTTGTTATTGGACAAGTGCAACATAGCACATTTTGTGATTTGAATAAGATAAAGAAAGAATATAATTTAAATTTAGATTTTTGAAATTAATATTTGAAGAGGGAAAAATGGTGGGAATAAAGTGGGAGTGTTAACATGTCACTCCACTGAATTTGGTTTGAAAGAAAATAATTTCCCACTTTGAGAAATAGGGTGACATTTGTCACATTGTTTTAATTGTTTTAATGTTTTGTTTTGTTTATTTTCTTTTCTTCAAGTTTTTAATTAGAGCTAACAAACAACACATTCACAAGAAATATTTATCACAAGCAACAATAAGACATCCACACATATTAATTTATAAAAAAAAAGTTTTTGTTGGCCCACATTTTTGATATAATATTTCATAATATTAATTTGGGATGTTACAAGCTTCTGTTTACTTTGGTTCCGGAGGACTTCCTTCACAGGTCGCGCGTCCGCGCTGACTGCTAGTTTGTGCTCTATCACCTCCCTTGACACCCCGGGTATTTCTGACGCGTCCCAAGCGAAGACGTCAGAGTTTTCCCGAAGGAAGGTGACGAGCATGCTTTCCTATTTGTCCGTAAGGTGCGCGCCGACGGTAATGGAGCGAACTCCATCCCTGGTCAGAGCCACCTTCTTGGTCATCTGCGGGTCGCCATGGAAGGACGCCTTCTTGTCAGGAGTTGACGTTGGGCCCCCGGGATCAGCTCCTTCCCCGGGGAATGCGCCGACATCTTCCTCCATTGCTTCTTGATGGACGCCAGAAGTCGTTGCCTCTGTCTGGTTCAGCTTCTGAACGTAGAAGATGGCGTCATCCGTGTCGGCCTGGATCTTGATCACGCCGTGTGGTGCCGGGATCTTCAGCGTGTTGTAGGCGATGTGGGAGACGGCCATGAACTTGGCCAGTGCGGGCCGGCCAAGTATGCCGTTGTACGGGAGCAGAGTGTCAACAACGTCGAAGACGATGTCCTCCGTGCGGAAGTTCTTGTGGTCGCCGAAGGTGACGGGAAGAGTGATCTTCCCGAGGGGCCTGGTGACGCTTCCATTTACGCCTTGGAAGACGCTCGTGTCGGTGAGACGAGCGAACGGAACTTGCAGGGCAGTCAGCGCCTTGGCTGTCAGCAAGTTGAGGCTGGAGCCCCCGTCCACCAGCATCTTGGTAACCTTGAAGTTGTGGATGATCGGGGATACGATCATGGGCAGTGTTCCAACCCTGGCAGTATTGGAAGGATGATCCTCTGGGTCAAAGGTGATGACCTGGTGGGACCAGTCCAAGAGTCTTCATGGTGCTGAAGCCACCGCGTTGAGTTAGTTGAAGCAGCCGTCTAGACCGACCCCGTCAGTCCGGCGCTGCTCTCGTAGAGCGAAGCCTCGGAGGGAGCGACAGTCCTTGAGCGGATGGTTGCCTTCAGGGTGTATGTGACACCATGGCTCTTCTTTTTCGCCTTCGGTTTCCGCGGGCTTGATCCTCTTCACGAGCGGCTCGGTGACGAAGACGCGCTTGTCGGATCCAGTGTCCCGCTTCTTGTTCTTGGCTACTGCAGCCTTGTCTTCGGGTTCGCTTTCCCTTACGCCTTCCTCCGCCCGTGTGTAGCGATCCGCGAGCTCCCAGAGCTTGCGGGTGGTCTCCACGCGGTGAATGCTTAGCTTCTCTTGCATCCGGGGTGAAGGAGATATGCCCTAGAGGCACTTAATAAAGATAGTTTATTCGTCATATCTCAATTGTTCATTATATGTTTTATACCATGCTATAACTGTATTAAGAGGAAACATTAATACGCGTGTGGTAGATAAACAACCAGGTCCCTAGTAGCCTCTATCTAACTAGTTCATTGGGCAATTGATGATCGAGGTTTCCCGATCATGTGACATTGATGTCAGTTGACAATGGAGTCATGTCATTGGGAGAATGACGTGATGGACATACCCAATATTTGTAGGACGTAGTCATTACTCCTTTGACCGTGAGATCAACTCTTATTGCTATTCCTGAAAGATACTTTGATTGCATCAAACGTCATATCTTAACAGTGTGACAATAAAGGTGTCCCTCTCGGGTATCGGAAGGGAGTATGTTGAGACGAGGGATTAAGAGCGGGATTTGCCAGTACGCATAGCAGGATAGATACTCTAGGGCCCACTCGGTGAGATTATGTCAAATGAGCTTGCAAGCATGTGACTAGGTCACAGGGACATAATATCATGGACGAGTAGAAGATAGTGTTGTCGGTAACGAGACTAAGCTAGGTATCATGATATCTATGGACGAGTCTCGGACACACTAAGTATCGCCATGGCCAAAGGTTTAAGACTCGACGTCTAGGTTCGAACGACAAAGTTATTCGTTATCTCACAGGGATTAATTCTGGGTATCCAAGGTCCACGAATTAGTCATTGATCGGAGAGCGCGTCTCGATCATGTCTGGCGAGATCTCGAACCGCTAGGGTAACACACTTAAGGGGAGTCGACAAGTTTACCGGAAGAGAAATTAGAAAAGAGAAAGCACCGGAAAAGTTTCGGGAGAGAATCCGAAGTCGTATCGGAGAACCGAAGATTGTTCGGACAGTTTCGGAAAAGTTCCGGAAGAGAGGAAATTGTTTATATATGTTAAATTAATGTTAATTAGTGAATTAATATTATTTTAATGAATTTATAATGATTAAATTCGTATTTAAACATGCAGCCCACTAAATGGGCCTTCCCCGGAGGGGAGAAGGCCCATATGGGGGCCGAACTTCCTCCCAAGGGCCAAACCCACCAAGGGGTGCCGAATGGGCCCTAGGGGCCCATAGGGAGCCGGCCTCCCTCCCCCTTGTTGGTGCGGTTTGGGGTTTAGTCCCACCTTGCCAATTTAGCAAGGTGGGGTGCCCCCTTTCTCCTATATATAGTGGGGAGAGAGCCCCTCTCAAACAACCAATCTCTCTCTCTTTTTCTCCTTTAAAACGTGATTCCTCCATTGGAGTTGCGCCCAGGTGAAGTTCTCTCCACCATACGCACACCGCCGTGCTGCTGGTCTTCCGGTCCAAGTCTTCCGCTGCTCGTCCCTGTATCGGAGCCCGGAGGTCGTCGTCTTCACCGTACGTGTGTGGATCCCTGCGAGGTGCCACGCTAGTGGTGCTCGGAGGTATTCTTCCTCTACATGACCTCGAGGTCGTCTTCATCGGCTTCACCGACAACGCTTGTGCGGGAGCGTAATCCCCGCTTTTCGGTCTACAAGGGTATGTATATCGATCCCCTCCGTATTACTATATCTGCATAGTATAGATCCTGGCTAGTTTAAGGTTATCGCTGTTAGAAAATTTATTGTTTTCTGCCTGCGATCCCCTTCACGGGGGTTGCGGACGTTGGCGCTGAAAGACTAGATCACCACCTCGTCCTTGATGCACGGGATGGTGTTCATCTTGTGGGTGAAGCGCTGTATGTACTTGCGGAGAGTCTCGCCCGGAAGCTGCTTGAAGTCGTACAAGTCTCGCGGGGTACCCGGAGGCTCGTATCCTCCTTGGAAAGCTCCCAGGAACTGATCCTTCAGCGCCCTCCAAGATCGGATGGAGCACTTTGGGAGGTTCAGGAGCCAGGTCTGAGCACCCCCCTTGAGAGCCAAAGGGAACCAGTTGGCCATCATGATCTCGTCTGCCCCGGCAACCATTGCAGCGAGGGAGTAGATCTGCAGGAAGTCCCGGGGGTTGTTGGTGCCGTCGAAGCGAAGGACGTCGATCTTGAACTTCTTGGGCCAATTGAAGCGACGGATCTCGGGAGCCAGGGCGTTACAGCCCTCGGCGAGGTCGTCGTCGCGATCTTCTAGACGGTGGCGTTCACAACGGCGTTCGATGCGCGTGCGCATGTCCTCGTGTTGCCGATTGTTGAGGTCGCGGCGAAGATCATGTTCCTCCGAGGTAGAAGAACCAACGGAGATGGTCTTGTCTTGAATCTGCGGTGGTCGGTCAGCCACTGGTGGATCGGCACGAGGAGGTCCTGTCTCGGTGAAGAGGTCTCCACGGGGTCGAGCCCCCTGCTTGCGCGCTCCGCCGGTTGTGGCAGCAGGGTTGTTGACGGTAGTGGGCTGAGTCACCGCAGGGGCGGGCTTGTCATCGGCACAGTGAAGAAGGTTCTGCAGGCGTTCCCTCCATGCCTGGTACACCTTGGGGTCGTTGGCGCTTGGTGGGAACTGCATCAGCGCCCTGGCGGCCACAAGGGCGTCTGGAGAAGTATTCATGTAGGACTTGCTCTTGGACGAAGGAGTGCATCCTGGGCCGCGGTCCTTGGCCGCCGTGTTGCCGGTACTCTTTTCTCCAGAGAAAAGAGGCGGGGGGCGGAGCGAAGGACGGGGGGTCGCATCCCCCTTGGACCCTTCACCCAGCTCGCGGTTTGGCCCAGTCGCATTGCCCTGCGCCACCTGCTCCTCAGGCGGCGGGGATGGCGCGTTCGCGCGCTCTTCGTTCGTGGCGCGGCGGTCTATGGAAGCTCGAGTGCGTGCAGGCGAGATGAACTTGGCAGTCGCGGCCTCGGGCTTCTTCTTGGGCGGCATGCTTGATGAAGAGCTCGACGAAGAACTCGACGAAGATCTCCGAGTCGACGAACACGAGATCAGCGCTTGCGCCCCCTACCTGGCGCGCCAGATGTCGTGTCTCGAATCACGGACACTGGGGATGCGAGGCACCCCCTTTGTAGATTCGGTAGGGGCGCGAAGGAGGGTGGAAACGTCTCCCGGGGGACGATCGTCGGACAAGTTCCTCTCTCGTTCTCCGATCTCGACGTGGTATGCAAACAAGGAAAGCACACAACGATCTACCCAGGTTCAGGCCGCCCGAAGGCTAACAGCCCTACTCCTGCGTGTCTGGATAGATGGTTGGATCATGGTGTGGCTACAATGGTGTTTCCCGGCGAGGTACCCGGCAGGGTGATCCGACTAGAGGAAGGGGGAGGACAGATCCTTGCCCGTAGGAGATCACCTTCCTTCCCTTCCTCCTTCTAGCCTAGCTTGGTGGTTGTCTTCTACCTTGGATCGCCGGTCAGTTCTTGGCTAGAGCTTGCTTACTCCTTAAGCTAGCTTGAGCCGGTCCTTTCTACTCCATGCCCTTGGTCCTCCTTTTATAGGGAAAGTGGATACCACAGAGGTCATGCAAGGAGCGTGAGGGGTTCCTGGCGGGAAGCAACCCCTCTCCATGGTGGAGACGGCGACGTGGTCTCTTCTCCTCCAAGTATCCGTCTTCGGGTGGTTGAGATCTCTGGCGCCTTTGGGAAAAGCGGCTGGCGCGGGCTGACAGTGGGTAGGTGGTGTCCCCTGTCCGCGCCTTGCTTCCCAAGCCTTCTGAGGGCTTCCACCATCTTCTGGAAGGTGGTGGAAATCTTATCTTCTCATCGTACGGTTTTGCACCTGAGAGGGAGCTCGGGCCCGCCGGGGACTCGCGCTCTCGGGGTCTTCGGTTCCTTCCGGGTCGCAGGAGGCCCGGGGGTACTGCGCAACCGGGAGGTCTTGTATGGCGCAGGTACGCCCCCCAGGCCTTGCGTCGAGTCTTGGCCTTGTTCATCCTTGTGCTGGGCCCACATGCGGTGGACTCATTTAGGCAGCGATAGGGGAACCCCATGTTCCACTGCTACGACACCGCCACTACGCCGCTTGAGACGCCGGGAAAGTCTGGGCGCTCAACAGGCGCCGCCGTAAATGCGAGGCGTGCGGGAGACGCATCGGGACGCCCCGTCGCTTCGTCGCCTGCGGAGACGCGTCTTCTTTAACGCGGGCGGAACGGCCTCTTGCACGGCGCCTTAAACCCATGGCGTGGGCGCTGTCTCTATGACGGGCGGGTTAGCCCTGTCAGAAGCATGTCCGGGCGGTGTCCGACACTCCCGAGAGGACCTCCAAATTTGGAGATCTCTTGCGGGGTGCCGGACACAATTTTACTTGGGGCGAGACATTGGGAGTGCCGCTGACGTTTTTTGGCGCCCGGACCTCCGGTGGAGATGCTCTTATTGCTGTGCAATCTGCTTTAGTTCAAATACTATATTCGAAAACAAACCTACTTTTTTGACATCCGTAACAAATCTAGTGTGCAGCAGTATCATTCTGCAATCTTTTGGCTTTGTAGATACCCAACTGACCCAGCGACCGCACGGAGGAGTCTTCTGACACGCAGCAGATCCTGACCGGACCGTCCTCCAACCCTATCCACTCCCGAACCTCCCTCCGTGCTCCTCGTCCACAAACACCGGCGCCTCTGCTCCCGTTACGCCACCATGGGCGCACGAACACCGGGTCCTCCCTCCGCTTCCACTGCGTACACCCGTGAACCCGCAGACAAGACATATTCACATGTTCACCCTTGGATTTTCCTCAATTACATAAAAGGAACCTGCACCAATCATTGTCTCTATCACATCGCTCAGCACTCCGCTCCGGTACGAACTTTTGTGCGAATTGATGGTCTCTTAGGGGTCTCCTGCAAGTATTGTTTGCTGCATGAAAATATCCTTTTTCTCGCCCAGGTCCAGCAGCTCGCCCACCCCACTCTCGCCTCGCTCCTCTTCACTCTTCCCCCCTCGGCTTCGAGGGTTTTTTCTTTATTTTTATTTTTATTTTTTCGGTTCTTCTCCTTTTTCCCCCCCCCTTTTCATTTCGATTTCCTTCTTCCTTCCTTCCTTCCTTCCGTGTGGGTTGGAAGGATCAATCCCTAATAATCGATCTCCCTGACCCGGAAGGCGGGCCGGGGATCGATCGCTTCGCCTTCGCCATGCAGCAGCGGATGAAGCAGGCGGCGGCGGTAGCGGCGCAGCAGCAGATGATGCAGCAGGCGCTGCTCATGCACCAGCAGCAGCAGCAGGCGGCCGCCGCGGGCCCGCCCATGTTCCCGGCGCACCCGGGCCTCCTCGCCGCGCCGCAGGTCGGCTCCTTAATCACCTTCCCCCTCCCGTTTTCCTCGCCTCGATCGCTCGCTCGCTCTCGTCTGCGCCATGTCGGTGGTTTTCGGGGCTCGATTTGGGGTTCCCGCAGGGTTGGTGCGAGTTAGGTTTCTCGGTGCCATGGCTTCATATTCTACTAGGGTTGAGGTCTCTCGATTGGATTATTGGGTTCGAATGTTAGGGGATTCGGCCTCTTCGATGTTGGGATTTTCCATTCTCTGTGGCTTCCACTCGGGAGAGCGCGAGTTTTCTTCGTTTGGAGCGTGCCCGTGCGGGAATTTGGTTCGTTTTTTTGGTATGATTTGTGGAACACTAGCAGGTGATTCTGAGTGGATTTCAGATCTTCTCTGGTATTCTAAGCTAAGAAGCTAGTGTACAAATTATTAGGTTTTCGAGTGTTGCTCTTTATTCAACTAATGCCTAATCCGCGTGGAATTAGGCGCATGTCGCTAACTGCGTGCTGTTGTGGTTTGCAATTATTTTATTTTTGGTCGTTACAAGTGACATAATGGACATGTTTTGTGAAT
Organism: Poa annua; assembly: GCA_026929855.1. Classification (NCBI taxonomy): domain Eukaryota; kingdom Viridiplantae; phylum Streptophyta; class Magnoliopsida; order Poales; family Poaceae; genus Poa; species Poa annua. The sequence continues at coordinate 65,407,723 of CM049434.1, forward strand.
GAGTAATATGTTTGTGCTGGAGTCTTACGTGATATTGTAAGCGACTCTTAGTGCTACATAATTTCGTGCATTCAGTGTGAGAGCAAGTATATCATGTCCTCTAAAGCCAATTTAGAGGATATGGAGGATGTAACATTTTCTGATCCTCTGAAACTTTTTTTTTTGAACAAGTGATCCTCTGAAACTGCATCCTCTATATCTTGCTTCCTCTATTTTTCACAGTGTGCATATAAACTTTATTCAACCCCCAATGCTACATCAATTTAGACCAAATCTTTTACACGTCAATTAAAGAAACATTCAAACTTGAATATTACATATGAACATAGTTCAAATTCACACATAGCGTACTAAACATGGTTCAAATTGAAACAAACATAGCATAGTTCAAATTAGAAGATCACATAGCTTTGTTCTACTCTACTTTTTCTATTCTTCTTCTCAAAGGAGTCTAGATGCCACTTGTACTCGGCCGGAGGGCGGCAGGCGGCAGCTAATCACCTCCAGCATTGGATGATGTCTTTTGCACCTAGGAATGGCTTACCGTCATTGTCGTCCTCGAAGATGGACTTGCCCTTCTCGTCCTCATCCTTCCTCGCTCTCTATGTCGGCCATCTCCTCGTCCTCATTGAACTCATGGCAACCTTTTGATAGCCCTCGGCAGTGGAAGCCGTGAGTGCGTCTTCACTGCCTTCTCATTATTGACTGTATCACCAGAGGCAGCCTCACCTCTAAAGCGGCGATTGTCTTGGCAGCTGGGAGTCATCGCCCTCATTTGAGGACTACGCGAGCTTATCCCGTCAATGGAGTCGTAGTACATGATCATTAGGGCTACATTCTGGTTTTATTCTTTTATTTGATCATAAACAAGTGTGTATTCTGTTCACTGACATGTGAATGTACCATAAGTATACTGAAATTTTTATTCCTTTTCTTTGCCCTGTTGATCTGTTCAGAGGGCACTTTAGTCAGTCTTAGTGCATAGCTTGCATTAATGCTCAACCCAATATTCTGTTAATACTTACATGGTATGGTTACTTATACTTGACTCTGTTCCAAGTGCTAGCTAGTGAATACAATTACATCTTTTAGGAGTTAGTTATGCAAAGCTCTGCTAAACCTTTTCAAATTAGATCCATTTGCAGTAGTGCAAGTACTTCCTTTCATTGAGGACATTCAAGTGCTCCTAACATGCTGATAGTATCGTGTATCTATTCCTTCCAGCTCGTCTCCACTAATAGTCTAATATTCAATCAGTGCAAGAAATCTACAGTAAATTTAAAGTTTGTAACCTTTAATGCATGGAAACTCATACAGGAAATCTTACATGCAACAAGCAACATCATATTGTAGATCTGTATAGCTTTCCTGAATTATGTATCTTTTGGGCAAGGAAACGAGCTTGGTGTCCTTTGCGTACCTTTATGCATTCATACTGTTTCACTCGATTTTGATGTTGATTTAGATGTATTTACTTTTAACTGTTTGTTTTAACCCTTTTCCCTTCATAATGTTTGGTGCTGTATTGTGTTTGTGACACCTGTAATTTTGCAGATAGAGCCTATCGTTAGTGGAAACCTGCCTCCTGGCTTCGATTCAAGTACATGCCGCAGCGTGTAAGTGTGGATTATTTGAACCTTCCGGTTATCTTATACCCTAAATAATGTGTCACTGAAAAATAATAATCCGAATACTTTATACAAACAAGATACTTATCTGTAAAATGTAGGCTCTTTTTTTACATTCTCAAATTGAATATGTTCTTCGTATCACCTGATTATCTAGATCAATTTTTCTTCTGTTTATTTTACGCCCAGCTGCACACATTTTCTCTTTGCTAATCATTAGTATTCTGAATAGGTATGTTGGCAATATCCATCTTCAAGTCACGGATTCACTACTTCATGAGGTTTTCCAAAGTATTGGTCCAGTAGAAGGGTGCAAGCTCATCAGAAAAGAAAAGGTAACTCGTTCTCGTTCAAACAAAACAAGCTGAGCTTTTCTTTTCTATGTGAACCATGTTTTCCTTGCAATATACATCATTTTCTTACTTTGTAAATGGTACTAGTTTAAAGCGTTTGTCTAATAGTATCAGACAACTTGGACGTGGTATGTTGCATTCTGACATGACATATGTATGTTGCATTCTGACATGACATAGACAGCCAGCCACGACGCATGTTCTCGAAAAAGGGTTTATGCTGAATATTTGCTTCGTCAGTGTAATAGTGTTTATTTTGCGCATTATGGTTGAGATTTGAGAATCTTTTTGTGTAAGCTTTATGTCACTGTTTTGGAGCATTTGTTTGGATTGGCATGGTAGCTAAATACCACAAACCCTAGTTTTGAGCAACCACCTGCAAGAAGCTTTCAGATCTTGCGCAGCTATGTTTTATTAACAACAAATGTTCACATGGGACGGATAGATACATAACTCAGTTGACATCTTGTTAGTACCATTAGCTTTCTATTTTAGTGATGCATGTCTTCTTTTTCTTGATAAGTCTATAGCATGGATTTTTGTTTGTCCTTCACTTGGTCCACTACTATAGTTCTTTGTTGAACAGCTAACACTGTATTTATTCTTACTTCTGTTAATATGCCTATTCACCTGTGTGCTTCTAAACTCGCAGTCATCTTTTGGATTTGTTGACTATTATGACCGTAGATATGCTGCACTTGCAATTGTGTCACTCAATGGTAGACAACTGTAAGTGTTTGCTTGATATTAAGTATTTATTTACAGGCACTGATGTAATGACCGCCTTTCATATTAATATTTCTTATGATACTGAATAACCAGATTTGGCCAGCCAATAAAAGTCAATTGGGCATACACAAGTACCCAGAGAGAGGATACATCAGGTTCTGAACTGAAAGATGGTCTAAATGTTACATTGTATTTAAATAATTCTTCTTTACAGTGTCAGTGTGCATCCTCATGCATATGACTGTGAGACTCCTGAACGTCAGCTCTAATCTGTTTATTCTTGCAGGTCATTTCAACATCTTTGTCGGGGATCTTTGCCCGGAGGTCACGGATGCTGCTTTGTTTGCTTTTTTCTCGGCATATTCTACCTGCTCGTGAGTGTTTGATAGCTCTTCATCTCACCCCATTTGCACATTATATTCTGGTGTATCGCTTATCTTGGTGACCTGTGCAGAGATGCTAGGGTTATGTGGGATCAGAAGACTGGACGATCACGAGGGTTCGGTTTTGTTTCTTTTAGGAATCAGCAGGTAGTGTTACTTTGTTAACTTAACCAGCAGTCTGGACTATGGAGTATCTTTAATCCTTCTTGAAACACTGTTTCATCCTCTTATTTTGATCATCGACAGGATGCACAAACTGCCATAAATGAGTTGAATGGTGCGCTTCCTTTTGCTTATTGCTAGCCAGTTCTTATTCTGGAGTTACCAAATTAGGTTCAGTGATGTGATGATAATGGCTGTTTGTTTATCTTGTGTTCAGGAAAGTGGCTTGGCAACCGTCAAATTCGTTGCAATTGGGCAACGAAGGGCGCTAATGCTGGTGAAGAGAAGCAAAGTACAGACTCCAAGGGTCTGGTAGAGTTAATAAATGGAACATCAGGTGAACACATAGACTTATTATTCATGAGGTTCTTGTTTTAGTTTAATAATTTACTCCCTCCATTACAAAATGTAAGACGCTTTGGTAGTTCAATTTGAGCTACCAAAACATCTTATATTTTGATACAGAGGAAGTACATGATTGCATGATATGGAACAAGTTGATGAGTAGCTTAGTTCTGGCTGTACTTCGTTTGTTGTTCAGATTCTTAGGAGAAGTGCTAGATTTTGCGGCTCACTATCGTACCAAGTTCACTAGCAAGCATATTGGAACTGTGAGGTGGCTCATATCGAGTCCTAGTTTTCTTGTAAGCAGCCTGCATGCTGACTGTATTAGGATTCTGTGATTGAATGAAACCTCCCGACAATAAGTCAATTGACCCTTGGAGTTGAATTTACTTTACAAATTAACATAATGGTTCCATTCTTAATCTTCTCACATAGTCCATCTACATAAATTTGTGCAATTCCCTGTGGTACATTCGGTCACGGTCTAGTAACTGACTAGCGAAGTATTTACAATTTTACATTATTCTTGTTTTGCAGAAGCTGGCCAGGAGAATGCAAACGAAGACGGTCCTAGAAATAACCCACAGTATACAACTGTTTATGTTGGCAATCTTCCCCATGATGTAATTTCTATGTTCCAATTCAGTTTTGCTTTGTTCCTTTTGGTTGGGCATATTGTGTTTCCTTGTACTCATGGCTAACTTATTGGCTCCTTCTACTAGATCAACAGCAATGATGTACATCGATTTTTTCATTCACTTGGGGCTGGCTCAATTGAAGAGGTCCGTGTAACACGTGATAAAGGGTTTGGGTTTGTGAGGTATAGCACCCACGAAGAAGCTGCAGTAGCAATTCAGACGGGTAATGGCCAACTTATTGGCGGGAGGCAGATCAAGGTGTACTTTTGTCTTCAGATATTGCCTTGCTCATAAATATGATCAAATTTTCACCTATTTACTGAAGTTTATTGGGCATAACAGAGGTGACTGAATTTCCATTTCTGTTTAAATATTGCAGTGCTCTTGGGGAAGCAAGCCAACTCCACCAGGGACAGCATCTGCACCTCTGCCCCCTCCGGCATTAGCGCCATACACCCCTGGCGTGTCGGCAGCTGACCTCTTCTCCTACGAGCGATCTCTCGCTCTGAGCAAGATGGCTGCCAACCCGGCTCTGATGGGTCAGCACGCCGCCCTGAGGCAGGCTGCGATGGGTGTGGGCGGCGGAGCCAGCCAGGCCATCTATGATGGTGGCTTCCAGAGCGTCAACCCTCAGCAGCAACAACAGCAGCAGCAGCTCATGTACTACTGAGTGGTTTCATGAAGCAAGTATGACGGCGACGATGACGACAACGACGCCTCCCCTCCTAATATATATATACATCGTACATGAAGCCTCACCAGGGCTTTTTCTCTTTTATAAATCCTTAATCCTTATTATCCCCATGTAGTAATTTACTATCCATCCATCGGTAGCTGATGTCGTCTTTGGTTTCCGGGTCGCCCGGCTATATATATTACGACTGTAGAACATATCTATTCCTAACGTGTGAAGAGTTTGGTTAATTCCCTGGCTTATACATTCCTGTGCCTTATTTTCGTTCTCGTTGTTAGGTTTGATGGAGGCAATTTGTCAAACTGTTTACATAAGCTGCTGAACTGCGCAGTTCACATATACAACTCCGTAGCAGACGACGCATGGACGGCATCCGCTCCGCGTCCTGCACCCCTCAGATCCCGATTTTCCTCCAAAACAAAAATCTTTACTATTAAATGGGAGTTCGTAGGTAGGTTCAACCGAGAAATGAAAAGTGAAAACTTTCACCCGAACCTTCGCAGCGCGACGTGATCGCTAACATCGGCCCAGGCCCAACAAACTCATTACGTACGCGCGACCCGACCTTCCTTCCCGATCAATCAGTTGCCAAAAAATCAGCCGTACGAACCAGGGAAACTAAATCAAAATCATTAATGCTCACGCCTTTTCTTTTCCTACAATCACGTAATAACCTTTTTTGCCCGTCACAATTGTGCCCCCCCCCCCCCCCCCCCCCCAAATACTGCCCTAGGTCGCTGAACTTCCATATCGCAATCAATCAACTTACGTCGAGGTGATGCAGGAGCTGGACCGCATCAAGAGAGAGATGCGCGAGCTGCAGCGCGAGGTGAAGACCGCCAGGGTGTCCGAGGGTGACCCGGCGTTGGCGTTGGTGTCGGCTTCATCCACGAAGACGAGCCCGACTCGATGGTCGCGGGCGGCGCCAAGGACTGGATGCCGATAAGGGAAACGAGGAGCGCGTCGCAGTTGAGGTTATTGGCGCCGGGTCGATTGTCGCCATTGTTTGTACTACGCCTGATTTTCTCTATTCCCCATCATGGTGGCGGCGATGTGGCGGCCAGCTGAGCTTCCTCCAATGATGTCCCCATCATCTAGCTGGAGAACCTCACCAGCACGCCAGGTCAGTCCCCAGGACACCCCTCTTTATCCACTCCCTCCCGTGAATCACCTTTCTTTTTATGGGTTTGATGGCTCGATCTAATCTGGCGTCGTACGTAATTTTTGTTAGGTTGTTTTTCTTTGTCAAATTGTGTTAGATTGTTAAGGTTTCATATGAGTTTATCTTATGCATCACTAGAGCACTTACATGCCACTACATGTTTCACTTTATGTATCAATAGGAAAGGAGTCAAAGGAGTTGAATTTTATTGTCAGGAAGGGTATGACGGGTGTAGAATTAGTAGTTTCTCCTACAACTATGTTGTTCTATTAAATACTGCTACTCAATTCAACTTTGTGGCACCTGTGTGGTGGATCGGTTTAGTTGACCTAAACGTATTTGCTTGAATTTTCCTTATAGGTTGAGGTAAACTGTACTATTTAGAATTACTGTTCTTCGGTCCAAGTGTTTGTTCTTCACGTTGGGCTGCTGCAATGAGATGGTGAATCGACTGGAGCACATGGGAGAACTGAGGCAATCGTTGCAGCCCACCAGCCCGACCACAGTCCTCTCCCCACCGTCATTTGACTCAAGCATTTAAGCAGTCCTGCGGGTGCTACTTATCTACTTTCAGTTTTTTAAAAAGAAAAGTTACAACAAAAGAGGTACAGGTTTCAACTTTCTCAGTTCAGTCTGTTCTATTCTATTTTTATATATCTCACGTTATTGGTTCAGATATTAAATTAGCTACAGATGCTTGTTGCAAAGAGGAATATGAATCAGTGTGTGTACAAATGTTCTAAATCTATTATCTCTAATGCATCATACAGTATACCTTTAGATTTACAAATTCGGCTTTCCGGTGTTTAAATTTGATTTGCATCTTTGTAGAAGCTTGAATATTTAGAAGATGGTGAGGTAGAGGTTAAGATCAAAATGTAGGAATGTAGTTTTCAGTTTTTTTGAAAGAAAAGGTACAACACAAGCTAACAAACTGAGTGTACATGTTTCACCTTTCTCAGTTTAGTCTGTTCTATTTTTATATATCTCACATTGTTGGGGAAGATCTTAATTTAGCTACAGATGCTTGATGCAAAGAGGAACATATATAAATCAGTGTATGTACAGATGATTCTAAAGCTAATATCTCTAATGCCTGATACAGTATACCTTTAGTTTCACAAATAGGTGTTCCTATATTTCAATTTGATTTGCATCTTTGTAGCAGCTTGAATATTTAGAAGATGGTGAGGTAGAGGTTAAGATCAAAATGTAGGAATGCATTTTTCTGTGTTTCTAGAGTCTCAAAATTGTTAGCTATTTTAATGGATTGTCAACACAAATGGGAAACTAGAACCGATATGCAGGATAACGGGTTATGACTCCTTCAATCCTTTATGCATTCTCTCATAAATATATGTTATATATATTCCAATTCTTAGGCCAGAGGATTTTGCCTGAAGTATTTTCTGATATTCCAAGAGGATTCTTAGGCCAGAGGATTTTGCCTGAAGCATTTTTTTGCTGGTGTTGAAGGAGAGGATTGATTCTTTTGACGAGTTATGTCCCTGCAATTCGTCTCCTGCAGACAACATGGATATGTGCAGGGTTGTGAGACGCATCTCGCAGGAGCAGAGAAGCATTGATTCGTCGGGTAATTATTCTTGATTGTGTATGTTTCACTTTCACTAAGTAATACTAATTACTCGGTTTATTTTTTGTGACCTATGATTGTGCTATTGATTCCTTTAGACCAGATAATACATTCCCTTGCTATACTACTCTAAAACAACTCAGTTAATTGATCAGTGATTCCAAGATATTATTTTTTCTTGTTGAACATTTCTGAATCCTTGCTGGAATGATACCTTGTATTGCTCAAAATAACACAGACATTCACGATCCCATAATTTTGTGATGTCTCATTAGGCTTTTCAATGCATTATCGATGGAGTAGTCAATCTGGACCACCCAGCTAATTTTTTGTGTTCTCATGTCCATGCATTTATCTGTTCTTATCTATGTTTTGAAAAAAGAGAGTAGGAGATTGATGCACCTCCTGATTGTTTATGCCCTAATCTAATGCGAGTAGGTACCAAAAACAACAGGGAATTGAGGTACTGATTGTAGCTGCTCTATGAAGTTGCTTACTCTGCATCTTTGATTTGAAAGTTCAAAATTATGTCTGTCTATAACTGTTGTTTTTCTTCTGCGGTGGATGTGGAATCTTATTATTCAGCTTTCAGTGACCATTAACGTAAACATTCGTTGTGAATTTCCGCCTAGATGAATGTACATTTTTTCTTTGACCAGTGTAGGAGCCACAAAAAAAACTTGGTGGGCAAAGATCCGTTGTACTCATATGGGCGGTCACTGCTGACAGTGTGCTCACTCATATTGGCGGTCACTGCTGACAGTGTACTCTAGAGCGCGGTCTGTCACTAATTCTAGAGCAGACTTTGGATGCCCACCAGGAGCTTGAGCAAGAGATGGATAATCTCACGTATTTGTATCGCTGGCGGCCGCGGGGGCGTGACAGAAGTTCTCCTTGCATTGGATGTCCCCGAGTAGTCTTCTTATATCAACCTGCTCTTCATTTTTGTTGTACATGCTTGTAGAAAAATCGCATATTGGTGACACAATAATTTCTTATGACATACTAAAACATAATACACATATTTTTGTTGATTCACTTACTCATAAAAAAAATATGGCTAATATTTCTCTATATTTTTTTCATTTATTAGCCCGTAGCAACGCACGGGCATTCAACTAGTCCAGAAATAGAAATACAGTTCTGTCCGTGTTGTATCCCTCTCATCGTACGAATCGCTTCAGTCTCCCCTTCCCGTATCCCCTATCTGAACACCAGCTGGAGAAGAACAGAAGGAGAGGAAGCTGAGCCGCCCGGCGAGAGCCTCCCCTTCCCGTATCCCCTATCTGAACACCAGCTGGAGAAGAACAGAAGGAGAGGAAGCTGAGCCGCCCGGCGAGACTGCTGGCCGCGCTCTCGTTCCTTCCGGCCCCGCCCATCCCATCCCTGCGAGACATTTCACTACCTTCGGATTGAGCACCCATCCCATCTCGCTGCCATGGAGGCTCGACGTGGACGAGCGCGACCACAACTCTGTTACTCCGCCGTCGGCCGGCTAGCTCCAGGAAGCGGCGAGGAAAGCGCTCCCGTTCCTCCGGCCTCCGCCCATTCCATCCCTGTGAGAGATGTCACTGTGCTCCCGTACCTCCGGTATCGACCCATCCAATCTCGCTGCCATGGAGGCTCTTAGGAAAAAAAGATCTAGCTATTTCGAGAATTATATTAAACCAACTCCAATCCTTTTACCAATTAACATCCTAGAGGATTTCACAAAACCATTATCGCTTGTGGACGCGACCACAACTCTGTTATGTTAGGAATAAGCATGATGGTCATGTACGAGTACGACCAGGAGTAGAATACATTGCCCGTTCCGAGTCGGTCGTGACTTGAGCTAGCTTGAGCTGCTATATAATCATGCTGTAGCACCCTGTAATCGATGTACCAGATCAAGAAAAGAAAGAAAAAGAGCAAGGCTCGATACGAGCCTCTGGTCATCAAATCGTTGCTTCCGTGTGTACCTGAGTAGTACTAGCTGAAATCGATCGACCGTACTGATCGGAGAGTTTGGTTTGTACGTACGTGTATCGCAACGGATTGGAGTACGCACGTCTTGTCGGAAACTCGTCGTCGTTTACACCGGAAAGTACTCCACGTACCCCGTCCATGTGCGAGTGTCCTTGTGCACATTTTCTACGTCAAAAATCGTCGTTCTTTATTAGGTTCGTTACTGACGCCGGTTGAAGTGACGCCTGATCATGCCTCTTCATGTGTCATTTTTTTAAGCCACGCTGGGAAGATGGCCTCCTCATAATTTAAAATAATGCGTGAAAATATTTTTTTTATCCGGCAATGGTCTTGAGAGTCTTTGGATGCGGAGAGACGGAGAATTTACGCGCTCACACGCAAACTAGAATAAAACACAGTTTGGTTTACTTGTGCATGCATCATATTTGGGATGAGTTGAAAATGGAGTGGATACAAACGGAAATGAGTGATGCCATATTTGTTTTCATTTTTTTTTTCAGAAATGGAAATAAATACAGAAACACCGAAAACAAATACGGAAATAAATAAGTAGAAACACCGAAAACAAATACGGAAACAGATAAGGTTGGAAACAGATACAATTGAATATGATGCGGAGACGAAAAAAAGCAGATATTCATCGGAACTGAGAGACACCTTAAATAATTTAAAAAAAAAGCCAAGTAAATCAACAAACTTGTTAGGTTTTTAAGATGAAATAAAATTATAAGTAGATATCATGTTTATATAATATAGTGTGCAACATTAAAAATACTCCCTATCTCGTTGTAAACACAGCCGGCCCTTCCTACAAGGATTCGATAGTATCGCCGGCCCAAAACATAGCCGGCCCTTCCTAAGAGAAGAAGGAGAAGGGGACCTTCTCCCCATCGTCGCCGCCCGCCGCCGCCGATGTCCCGTTTCGTGCGGCGCCTTGCCGGCCTCCCGTGGCGCGCCATCGCCGGGGATGTCATCACCCGCAGCGTCATAGTCTTCTGCGGCGTCAACCTCATCAACGAGCGCGTTGTCGGCCTCACATACGTACGACTACCGCCTCTCTCCGCCCCTCTCTGTCCGCGCCTTCTCGTTGCCCTGACGCGCTCTCTCGATCTCTCTGCCCTCGTCGTTGCAGCCACGCGGACCGAGCATGCTGCCGGCGCTCAACATAGCGGGGGATGTGGTGGTCGCCGACAAGCTCAGCGCACGCCGCGGGTGGGTGGCGCCCGGGGACGTCGTGCAATTCGTCTCGCCGGACGACCCTCGCAAGATGGTCATCAAGCGCGTGCTCGGGATGGAGGGCGACGCCGTCACCTACCTCGTCGATCCAGAGAACAGTGATTCCTCCAAGACCGTCGTGGTAAGCTGCTGCTCCTACTACTACTACTACTACTACTACTACTACTACTACTACTACTTGATGTCTTGATCCAAGGGAAGAAGAAAACCCTTTGGGTCCCCTGAATCTATCATGACCTTCCTGGCTTCCTTGCTCCAACTAGACTGGATTTCGAAGTTCCTGCTGTTGTCGTAGGAAAATTTGAATTTGGATTTCCATCCGTCAGATGCCTGCCGGCATCTTCTGCAGACTTAGGAAACCATAATGCCAGTGTTATTTTGTTGTCCTCTAGATATATGACTCGTGATTCCAGATTTCCTTGATATATACTACCTCCGATCCGAAATATCTGTCGGAAGCTGTACGTAGAAAATGTGCTACGTAGTTCAATTCCAGCGACACATTTTCTGGATCGGAGGGAGTAGAAACTTCGGTGTCACCTAAAGGAGAATCACTTATGCTATTTGTGGATAAGGGTATGATCCTGCTAAATTAGGATGTGATGGAAATATTTAGGTGCTAATAAGACACCAGCACTATTAATCTGTCAGAAAATGTACTTCCTAATCCTTATCCTTGAGTTGATGATCTGTAGCACAAAATCCGGCTTGTTAAATATCCCTGTTCATGTTCGTTGCAGTTTTAGTGATGTCTAGGTGAAGGTTTGGAACATGACAAGTTGCATTCTTTGTCCAGGCTTGAATTCCTTTTGTTATGGCCGTTTTCTTCTCAAATGCCCTTACTTTCAGTTTTACATAATTGTAGGTACCACAAGGTCATATTTGGGTGCAGGGTGACTATATTCATAATTCTCAAGACTCGAGGAAGTTTGGACCTGTGCCTTATGGTCTCGTAAATGGGAAGATAATATGCCGGGTATAATACGTTCTTCTCTGTTTTGCTTCCTCATTAACTTAATAAAAGACTGATGTAAGCTTTGGTGTGGTGCTGTATCTTGTTTTGAGATTATGTCTGCAGCTTTAAGAATCAAGGTCAACCTTTGTTGTTGGCATCGTTAACTAGCGATGATTCACAATTCCTTTTTTGAGTAATGAATGAATCTGAACATGTTACAGCTTTATACTCCATGCTATGATTTTTTTGGGGCAATTAGCGGTAATACATTTTTGGGGGGCCAAAAATGAGTTTCAAGTCTCATGATGGTCATTTTTATATTTCCATTTTTGATTACCGCAGTCAGTGATATTGACCAAATTTGACTAATGGTTATCATCTGGAGCGAACATAGGTCGACTTATATTAGTACATATTGTCATGCTCTAGGACGACTATAGTGATCTTTTTGTGTGATTGAGTACTTTGGGTTTTGGTTGAGCTAGTGACCAGGCTCTGAAGAAATTCCCTTTTCAGATACCTAGTGGGGAATATAGCCCTCAATGTATCACAAGTACACTTCAACACTACTACCTCTGTTACAAATTATAAAATGTTTTATTTTTTTCTCAATCACACGTATCTAGACACGTTTCATTGTGTAGGTTCACTCATTCCAGTCTGTATGTAGTCACAATTGAAATATCCAAAACATCTTATAAATTCGGAATGGAGGGAATAGAATTTACTTGAGGGACTCTGAAGATGCTGAGTTTTTGAGATTCTAGTGTCTATTAGAATTCATGTAAGCTGCACAGTTGTAACCAGTACAGTAAAAACGTACTAGGATAAAATAGAGGTTAGGCTTTTTGTTTGAACCTGAAAAATGATTCTGTCAGCTATCAATGTTATTCAGGTACTGCATTGGCAATATTATTTAGCTACTCCATAGTCCATTATTGTTATCAACTTGGCACACTGGATATCAGTGTAGAGTGTAATTTCACTTGAAACTTGTAAGCTATAAAGTTAATTAGTGCATGATTTGGACGTTGAACAATTTAGTGTTTCCTCACTCAGTGTGGACTGGGGCCTATGTTGCTTGTATTTAATAGTTACTTAATGTTTATGCCTTTATGGTAGGAAACCAACTTATGGGCTCCAGTTCTTTTCGTTCTACTAACTATTTAACACATTAGACAATGTGATATTCGACAGCATTTGCATGAGAATTGGGTTCTTCGTTCTAGAGTTCTATCTTTCTGAGTTTTCCTTGCTGGTGAAAGTGTGAATATTGACAGGTTGTTTAATCTCAGATTTGGCCTCCGAAAGGATTTGGTCGGATTGATTCAAAGGTGTAGCACAGAGGTAAGTTGAACTTTATTAACTCTTATTTAAAATATTCCTTCCTCTCTCTATCTCCCCTTTCTGTATATTAACTTATTGTTTGCCATTTTTTCCACAACTTCTGAAGTCACAGATCTAAGTGACCATATCTGCGAATTCATAGGATTCAAAGAGGCCCTGCAACTGTGGGTGCATCTTGATGTCTACCATTCTATACTTCGCAATTTTGATCCTGGGATAATTTCGTGTTGTAACTTTTGGTCAGTGATTTGTGTAAAGTAAATGGTTTGCTGGAAATGCAAGTTTTGGGCATAGTTGACAAGCCATCATGTTAACATTTCGGTTCAACTAAACTTGTTGGTGTGCTCGAACCAAGCTTGATCAGTTGTGCATTGAAGCATTTGCTTATTAGTATAAGGCTATCTGATCCATTTATCCTTTCCGCATCAAGAGATTTGAACCAAGGAATTTGCATTATCGGTGAGTGTTATTTGTGTGAGACTATTCAAATCCAAACCGTGTGAGCTAATTTTATAAAAGAAACATTGAGTGGGTGTACAAGTGCGACAACTCCGAAGAGTGCAAGTGCTTGTTTCATCCCTTTATATCCTTTCCACATCGACCTGTCCGTCGCTCTCAAGTCAGGTTGAAAGTGGCAGCGGCGCCCAGAGAGCCCAAATATGCCACCTACCAAAGCCATTCACCGGAGAAGCGCAACCTTTTATTGTCGACCATGTATAATTATGTTGGAGAAACATTGTCTGAACTTTTATCAAGTAGGCGGTGCTTGTACTTGTTATTTGGGCATGTAAGCTATACTCTTGTCCCGGTTCTTTGGGCATGTAAGCTATACTCTTGTCCCGGTTCTGGATTGGATTTGGTTGTCTTGTTAAAATTTCTTCCTGTTAAAATTTTCTGCTATTTGAACCTAGAGCTGACCTCAATCGTAGAACGTGCTGGCTATTGCTATTGTGTCAGCGAGCTGTGTGTACAGCAGGCCAAGAGCACAAGAGCTTGATGCGGAGCATGCTAGGAGCTGTGCGTACAGCAGGGCCAAGAGCAGAGGATGCGTTGGCTGCGAGATCTATATGTAAGAAACGTCGCCGTCCCCGCGTCCTCCGCCACCTCCATGATCGGCATGAAGCCGCGGAAGCCGAGAGCGCCGAAGGAGAAGCCGCCAGGCGAGGCGCGCCTGAGGTCGGAGAACCTCCAGCGCCGGACGAGGGAGAAGGCGCAGAGGCAGAGGGAGCTGGCCGCGCAGCTGGTGGAGGCCGAGGACCAGGCCGTCGGCTAGGAAGAAGAAGAGGAAGAGGAGGTGGAGGCGCTGGATGAGCCGCCAACTCCGGCTGCGTCTGCGGCGCCGCCGGTCAAGCGGAGGGGCGACTTCTCTGCTCATCCTCAGTTCGCCGGTTGGTGCCAAACCATCGACGCCTCGCCATCGCCGTCGCCACGCTGGAACGCGACCCCGCACTACTCCCCTGGGTACGCCGACGCTGACCCCATGGTGGTTTCAACCCCAACCTCACCTTCCCCCACCATCCGCCGATGATGTACGTCGGCTCGCCGGGCTACGCATCTTCGCCGTCGCTCTGCCGCCCTTCCCTTCGCCGCGCCGGGTTCCGCTTGGGGGGCAAAAGGCTTGCGCGGGCCAGACTTGTCGGCGAGGGAAGGCGATTTCCCTCCATAATTTTCCCTCTTCCCTCCATAATTTTGATCCTTCCCTCCATTTCTCCCCCACATATACCTCTCCCCCCCCGCCCGATCCCGCCATTTCCCACAGATTTGGCCGCCATGGATCCCGTCCGATTCACAGGACCCCACGCCGTCGCCGTCCCCGCGTCCTCCGCCACCTCCATGATCGGCATGGAGCCGCGGAAGCCGAGAGCACCGAAGGAGAAGCCGCCAGGCATGAGCAACGCCAAGTGGATCACCGAGGAGGCGCGCCTGAGGTTGGAGAACCTCCAGCGCTGGACGAGGGAGAAGGCGCAGCGGCAGAGGGAGCTGGCCGCGCAGCTGGCGGAGGCCGAGGACCAGGCCGTCGGCAAGGAAGAAGAAGAAGAGGAAGAGGAGGTGGAGGCGCTGGATGAGCCGCCAACTCCGGCTGCGTCTGCGGCGCCGCCGGTCAAGCGGAGGGGCGGCTTCTCTCCTCATCCTCAGTTCGCCGGTTGGAGCCAAACCACCGTCGCCTCGCCATCGCCGTCGCCGCGCTGGAACACGCCCCCACACTACTCCCCTGGGTACGCCGACGCTGACCCCCATGGTGGTTTCAACCCCAACCTCACCTTCCCCCACCATCCGCCGATGATGTACGTCGGCTCACCGGGCTACGCATCTTCGCTGACGCTCCGCCGTTCCCTCCCCTTCGCCGCGCAGTCCCTGTTGGGCAGGATGCCCCAAGACAGTAGCTTCATGGACGAGATCATCACCACCGGCTCGGTGGTGGCAGCGGCATGCCCAGGCTTCCTCTCGTAGGGTGTGGAGTTTTTCTCGCAGGGCGGCGGGGATTACGGCCAAGGTGCGTCTGGCGCCGGTGTCGGCACGGAGGAGGCGGATGCGGAGGCGGGAGAAGGAGACGAGACGACGCATGCAGCTGCGGAGGGAGTAGAAGGCCCGACCAAGGAAGGTGACACGGGCGGCCGCATCCCAGAAAGGGCTCCAAGGCGGCGCCCAAGCCGCCCGTTGAGCCTCGCATCAAGTGGACGACCAGGGAGGATATCCTCCTCGCCGACGCATGGAAGACGGTCAGCTTCGACCCGATCATCGGCGCCAACAAGGCCCTGGACAACTACTGGAAGCGGGTGAAGACGGCGTACGACGAGCGCCGGATGATCGACCCCGACTACGGCGCGTGCGTCACGAAGCGCGGCCAGAAGGCCATGGCCAACAATTGGGCGAACATACAGGCCGCCTGCAACAAGTGGCATGGCATACATGAGGAGGTCGCGCACAGGCCGAAGAGCGGCGCCAATCGCGAGATGGATGTGAGAATTTCCGCCGTGATTCCTTTCTTTTGCGTCGCATGTAGCTTATTGCTGTCGGTCCCGTCGCCATGTAGATCGTCCGGATGCTCGAGGCGTACAAGAACGACGAGAAGGCCGACTTCAAGTACCTCCACGTCTTCGTCGTCATCGAGGGGTGCGAGAAGTGGGCGGAAACACGCCGTGGGCTCGGCAAGGGCAAGGAGTACGTCCCGGACGCGGTGGCTGCTGGTGCGTCTGAAGGCCGTCCACCGATGGGGCACAAGAAAGCCAAGGCGGCGAGGGAAGGCGCGCCGGCAGCGGGAAAGCTCCAGGCGTCCATCGAGACCTGCATCGCCGACGCCCAGACCCACGCCACCAAGAGGGAGGAGACCGCCAACAAGAGGTGGGCGACACTCATGGCCAACTCCAAGGTCAAGATCGAGCTCCTCAGGACCGGCATCATGGCGAAGAAGAGGAACCACGACCTCACCTTCCTCATGGGGGGCGATCCGGCCGCGATGAACCCTGAGGTGAGGACATGGTTCATGGCGCGACGCCGTCTCATCCTCAGCGACATCAGCCCGGCTCCGGCCCCGACCCCGACGGACACGAGCTACGCCAGCCCGACGGGCACTACCTACGAGACCCCGACGGGCACGACCTACGACAGCCCGACGAGCTGGGCCAGTCCAGCCGAGACGCCGTCCGCCCAACCTACGTCCACTGCGCCGAGCACGCCTATTGACCTGGAGAACGCCGAGATTGCTGCGACGGCCATCGACCTGGAGGATGCCACGCCCGTCGTTGACCTCGAGGCCGCCGAGACTACCACTCCGAGCTCGGCGCCAGCTCCGACCACCACGCCCATCGTCGACGTCGACTCTGACGCTGCGGCGTCGCCGGCCTCTCTCTGATATGTGCATCAGCAGAATGCCGAATGTGGCCGAGATCGCCCGAATGTGGCTTGATCGAAACTATTTGATCACCCAACTGTGGCGTTTTTTTTGTAATGATTGCCCAACTGTGGCTGCTGTGATCGCCAAATTCGGGCTATTTTTTATGGGTGGGAAGAAAAACTTTCAAATTTATGGGCTCTTGGACCGCCGAACGGCCGGTGAAATCCCCCCCCCCCCCCCCCCCAGGTATTGGTGCCGGGCGGCGTTAACGCTAAAAAGCGCCGCACCAAAACCTGGGGGGCCGAACGGCTGGAGATGCCCTAAACCATCTCTCTTTCTTTAAGTTTTCTATTGTTTTGGCACCAGATCATGTAGGTGCCCCTAAGCCATCTCTCTTTCTTTAAGTTTTCTATTGTTTTGGCACCAGATCATGTAGGTGCGCCGGCTCCCAAAATTTAGCTACTCTACAATGGAGGGAGCCATAGTCAAAAGCCAAATATAGAATTTGGCAACTACAAATAGCACACACTGTGGATGCTCTAACATCTACTTAGAAGATAAACTTGTAGGCTCAAGTTAGCTACGAGGAGGGAGGATTTGCATCCAGCTCCTTGTGGAATGAAGGGCAGCTTTTCATCAGATGTCCAAAGCCGTCGCTCGGCAATATCGCCTTGAGGTTGCCTGGCGACTCGAGGAACTTGAAGGGCATGCGCGCTTGAGCTTGGAGCAACCATGTTGCTCGGCCAGCACCAATGTAGTCGCTGTGGTGGTGGTGTCCACTCTGTTTTAAATAGCCGGCTATCACCCGGCTATAGTCTTGCGAGAGGGTCGCCGCTATAGCTAGAGCCTTCAGAGGCTATAGAGAAAATAGCCGCGGTCACCCGGCTATAGCCCGGCTAAATGAACTTAGCCCTAGTTTAGCCCCTTAGCCGCTATTTTCCTGTTCAAGGGTTCAAAAAAATATTGAAAAAAAATTATCCCGTTCGACCCAAATTTATCCCGCTCAGTCCAATTTCGAATCCCTAATGACGGTTATGCCAACCCTACCCCTAAATTCTCAATGTTATGTTTTGCTACACGCTGTTATGTAATATGCTAATATTTAAATATAGTTGTGCTACTTAATGTTGTAATATGTGGATAAAATCATGTCCAAAACTTCAGATGATTAATATCTATTTTGTGACTATGTTAATATCTTATGCATCTGTGAATTATTGATTTATATAAAAATAAGTATATGATATCAGAATATTATTTTCTCCATTATTCAGCAAAGCGGCTATATGGCCTTAGCCGCGCTATAGCCCGGCTATAGCCTTTCATAGCCTCTGAAATCGCCGGCGCTAAACACAATAGTCCGCTATTTTAAATAGAGGGTGTCCATGAAGCGGCACAAGGTGGCCTCGCAGATGGACTTGAGCCTTTCCAGGTTATACCTGTCCGCCACTACAAGCAAATGCTGAGCCATCGCAACTACATCGTCGCTCTCCTCTACATGTGGCAGCGAGTCCGTGTAGATAAAGTGGAGCATGGCCTTGAAGACCTTGGCTTCCACATCCTTGATGCGGACACAAGCGTCCGTCTTCTCCTTCATCGAGCCATGGAGCTCCGCTCTGAAGACCGACGACCGAGCAGCGAGCACACACCTGTGCGCAGCGAAGGTCTCGGTAACCTCCAGCGTCACGTCGGTCCCCTCACCATCAGCGAGGAGCTGGCCGAAATGCAGCTGCATGTCGGACGGTGGCAGCACCGGCACGCCGCTCCGGCAGGGCGAGCTCAGCGGAGATGCTTACCGCTGTGACATCACACCTGACACTGAACACATCATCCTTCAGGTAAATCGATCTCTCCAACTCGTTCGGTACGATGAGTCCATATGGGCCTTTCGGCGGTACTAGTCTTGTGAAAAAGGTCTTGCTCGTGCCATTGGAGTACGATGGCACCGGTTTCCCGTCGTGGTCAAGCAGACTGACACTGAAGTGCGCAGTGACTTCGCTGGTGTCGTTGTCGTTGAGAAACAGAACAAAGCTTACCAAGCCATTATCGGACGAGTAACATCCGTTGGGTAGTGCCATGGCCTCCGACGGCGAAGGTCTCAGATTTGATGAATTTGCCTTTGCTGACCCCCTTGGTTAGGGAGTACCCTTTTATCTTGAGGTCATGCGACATGCGACCATGCTACGTTCTCGACGACGATGGCCGACGCGGATCTTGATGGCGGCCGCCGCCGTTGTTCCCGTCGGAAGATGAAGCGGAGTTCGACATGGCTGTTAGGTTAGATTCAGACTACAACGCCCGAAAAACCAACTATACAAAGGAAAAGCATACTGATCACCGGGGGATTTCGCTGGCTGCGTCCTCCGCCTCGAGTGGGCGCCACGCGTCCCGTGTGCAGGCGACAGAAGTGGACAACGACAAGGCGGACCCCACCCCACAAGAGCAAGGGCAAATAGTATAGCCGGTTGATGGCTCTAAGGTAGTGCCACATTTATAGCCAACTTAATAATCAACAAGTATATTAGATAATCATAAATATAGACTATTTTAGTAACAGTTGGCCCACCTTCCACTATCACAAAACACCTAGGAGCACGTGTTGCAGCTGACTATTGCATAAGAGTCCGCTTATATTCTCTCTCCTCCCATCATGTTGAGTAGGCCTTATTGTACTTGCTCTAACTTATCTGCTCGCTCTAGACCCGTCCGCGCGTTCCCCTCGGTCCCTTTCCATCTGTTGACCACCGCGCCGCCCGTTGCTCCCCCGCACAACGAACCGACCGCTCCAACGCGGCCCGCTGCTTCCCATCTCGAGCCTCTCTCACATCAGTGAAGGAGCTGCCGCCGCCGCCTTTTCTCCCTCTTGCAAACCGTGCGTCCCCTCGTCTCCCTCACGGCCGAGACACAGGGCCGGCGATGCCAGCGCCTCCCCGGTGCTCCGGCACGCCGTGTGCCGCCTCATCTCTCTCGCCGCCGAGCGACAGGGCCAGCGCCTCCCCGGTGCTCCGGCATGCCGTGCGCCACCTTGTCTCTCTCGCGGCCGAGCGACAGGGCCAGCGACGCTAGCGCCTCCCGGTAGACCGCTGCTTCCCATCTCGAGCCTCTCTCACAGCTTTGAAGGAGCCGCCGCCGCCGCCTTTTCTCCTCTTGCAAACCGTGCGTCCCCTCGTCTCCCTCACGGCCGAGACACAAGGCCGACGACGCCAGCGCCTCCCCGGTGCTCCGGCACGCCGTGCGCCGCCTCGTCTCTCTCACCGCCGAGCGACAGGGCCAGTGCCTCGCCGATGCTCCGGCATGCCGTGCGCCACCTCATCTCTCTCGCGGCCGAGCGACAGGGCCAGCGACGCTAGCGCCTCCCGGTCGACGTCGAGCCCAACCTGCGTGCAGGTACCGTGGTGAAGGCGCGCGGAGTGATGATGGATGTACCTCTTGGGGGTGCCCGATCTTCACGGATTGACGGCGGATTCCGACGAACGCACGCAAGAACACGAAGAACACAAGAACACAAACACGATACACGATACACGATACAAGGACACGTTTCCCTCACCTGTATGTCCAACCGGGCCAATAGAACCCACAAGAGGGGTGGGAGATTGGCAAGCACTTGGTAGAATCAAGGATGGAAATCTTGATACAACTCAATAGATGGATGATCTAAGGAGAGACCTTGAATCCACAAGAGGGATCTTCTCCACAAGAGGAGGCACCATCTCCACAAGGGGAGGGGAGAGCACAAGCTCTATCTTGTCTCTATATTTCCTTGTTTCTAGAGTTGAAGGGGTACTCCTATATATAGTCTATGCCTAAAGTGGTAGATGGGAGAGGGGATACAAGTGCTTCAGCCCGTTGACTACACATAGGCAAGCGCAGGGGCGGTAGTACTGGTCTTCGGGCGGTAGTACCAGCAGTTCCAGAGGCGCTGGGATGTCGCTCCAGATCTGAGACAGTAGTACCGGCCTGGGATGCGGTAGTAACGACGTGGGGCATGGCGGTAGTAACGCTCGTCTCGGGCGGTCACTAGTAGGAAAAGGTTTATAGCCACCAAGTAAAACCCGGCGCACAGGATTTTATGTGTGCTAGGGGTAGTTAGTGCTGGAGAACTAGATCAAAATTCGCCAGAAATACAAAGCTTACTCCTGACGCACAAAGCAACATGTTCGCCAGGGCTAGAGGCGGGGTTAGGAACAGCTAATCAAACAGCTTACCGCTGGCGAACGAGCTCCGCCGCGTCCCGGCCAAGCCCACCACCAAGCCGCACCTAGTCCCGCTCCCGCAACCGGTCGTCGCCTACTTGACCGCCTCTGCAGCGCTTGAGCACGTGTTGACCGCAGCGGAGGTTGATCGGATCTCTCTCACCTCCCACTAGCTTCCCCATGGCCCTCGGCCTCGCCCGTAGTTCACCATCCTGTCGTGGACAGCCAGCTCGGCCAGCGCAGAAGCCAGCTCCACCGCCTCGAGCACTGGGTTGTCGGCGCCCAGCTCGGCACGCCCCGCCGCCAAGACGAACCGCACGGCGAGGTGGTGCACGATGGTTCCTTCTGCTGAGTGACGGGAGAAGAACACCCGGGTGAATTCGGCGGCCTCGGTAAGCCACGGTCCCCGCCCGCCAGCAAGTGCGAGGCCATCCATAGGAGCGCGGTGGCAGCGTCGCCAATGGCCGCGAGGAGGCGGTATTCGAGGGCGTCCACGACGGCGCCGAGCTCGGCGGTGAGGTGGCAGCTGCTGCTTGCGCTTGTGCGGCCTGTGCAGCCGGAGGGACCCGTGACGCCGCTCGTGCGCCTTCTCTAGTGGCACGGCCCTGTTTTTTTTAAAAAACCTGAAAATAATAGCGCTGGCGCACAAAACCATTGTTCGCCAGCGGTAGTATGCGTTACCGCTGGTGTCGGCCCATTAAAAAATCAGGGTACCTTGGGCCGGACCTCCCCGTGATGTCGTAAGGAGGCTAAGCTGTGTCTTGACCTGGGCAAGGTAAGAAGTGCCAGGCTTCGCGAGGCCACAACACTCCTGTCCACTAGTGCCTACGGAGGGCGCCCCGTGAGCGGCACTCAAGGGATTATTCGGCTCTTCACGCTCCCTTAGGAGGCTGGATCTCCCGAGGGGCAACTTTGCAGAGAACTCACGTACCGGAGTAGAGCAAGGGACCCCCCTGTCGCCAGAGGTCGTCCTTGACCACTGCGCAGCAGATCGATGACCATCGGGACTTACCCTCTGGGTGATAAAAGGGGGAGACCAAACCAGCCATCATGGCCGTGCCCCCAAGACTTACCACTTTGGTGCAAGACGGCGCCGTCCGCCACCGTGGTCCTTCCTTTGGCCTCACTTTTCCTCTTTACCGAGGACGTCCGGCTCTTCGCGAAATGAGCGACGACTGAAGTTGCAGGGGGAAGAAGACAACGGCCGCGCAGCAGTGCAGGGCCGTGGGTCTGACTTGGTCGGCCACCTTTGCCAAAGCAGCTGCAGAGAAGCAGGGCCTCTCTTGGAAGCATGTGGGAGCGTCCCGCCATGGAATCCGAAGACGAAGGCTCCCAGCCGCCTATAAAAGGGGACAGCCGCCGGCCCGGCTGAGGGTTCGGAAATTGTACACTCGAACCCTAGAAACTCTAGGCGTTCACCATTGTAGCTCCCTGTGTTCTACCGATCAATACAACAAAGTAGGAGCAGGGCATTCACCTCCGCGGTGGCCTGAACCTGGGTAATCAAAGTGTCAACCTCTGCAGTGTGTTCATCTCCTTCGTCGAGCCTCGTGAGGACAAAGGCAACGCTCTAAGGCCCCCAGTGTTCGATACTCTTTCTTGGCTTCTTCGGAGGCTATATTCCGACATTTGGCGCGCTAGGTAGGGGGCCTTGGAAAGCGCGCCTTGAGAATCACCCACGCTCGGTCATGAGGGGACACGGTAGCGACTTTCGCCGTCGCGAGGAGCAGGACTCAGACGAGAGCTCCCGCAGTACCGAAGACCGGTACCGGGGGCGGACCAGGGAGGCTGACGTCCACGCCCGGACTCGCGGCCTCAGGAGGTCCACCGTCCCCGGCTCGCCCCCAGCACTACAACTCATCCGGGATATGCTCAACCTGGTGCAGGGCCGGCCTCAGCCTACACCACGCTCCCCCCGCGAAGGGTGGCGCCCGCAGAGCGGAGCGGACGACTCCCCGGAGTACTCAATGTCGCGCCCGCGATGTCGGGAGGAGGAGCTGCTCAACGTCTCCAACGAAGAACCAAAAGACAGACGCCCCCCACCGATGGACGACGGCCGCCCAGTGCGCAGCGGCACGGGGGCTCGCTCCATACGGCGCGCTCCCGAGGACGCCCGCGTCAGTCTCGCTAGGCCGCGCGAGCAATGGCAGCGAGTCCTAGGAGGCTTGGTAGCGGCCGGCTGTCGTTACGGCGTTTCGACCGCCAGAGGAGCCTCCACGCGCAGCGGCGGCTGCGCCGCCTTCTGTGAAGATCTCCGCCGTGTTACGTGGCCTCCCAACTTCCGCCCAGAAGGCTCACCACGTTTCGACGGAACGCAAAGCCCCTTCGAGTTTCTGCAGAGCTACACCCTGTGCATCCAAGCCAAAGGCGGGAGCGACCGAGTCATGGCAAATTGGTTCCCCCTAGCGCTGGAAGGGCCTGCGCGCGCCTGCTTGTACGGCCTCCCGGAGTGCTCCATCACCTCGTGGACAGACCTCTGTCAAAGGTTTGTCGCTAATTTTCAGGAGGACGATGGCCCACTGGTGGATCTGGCGGACCTCCGGCAGGAGCCTGGGGAGACACTGCGCACGTTCACGCAGCGTTTTAGCCAGGTGTGCAGACGGCTTAACGGCATTAAGGACGAGGACATCATCACCGCCTTCGTGGAGGGAGCTACCCACGCAGGAATCAGGAGAGAGCTCAGCGGGCGAGGGCAAAGGCAGTCGATGGTCGAACTGTTCAGCATGGCGGAAAGGTACTCCAAGGCAGAAGAGGGCCAGATTTTTCATCATGAAGAAAGCACCAGGGGCTCTCCACATGCCAAGCTGTCGGAATATAGCCTCCGAAGAAGCTATGAAAGAGTGTCGAACACTGGGGGCCTTAGAGCGCTGCCTCTGACCTCACGAGGCTCGACGAAGGAGGTGAACAACACTACAGAAATAGACACTTTGTTTTACCCAGGTTCAGGCCACCATGGGGGTGAATGCCCTACTCCTGCTTCGTTGTATTGCTTGGTAGAACTCAGAGAGCTAGAATGGTGAACGCCTAGAGTTTTCTAGGGTTTGTGTCTACAATCTCCGAACCCTTAGCCGGGCCGGCGGCTGCCTCCTTTTATAGGCGGCGGATGACCTTGGCCTTCAAACTCCATGGCGGGACGCTCCCGCAAGCTCCCAAGAGAAGCCCTACTGCTCTGCGGCTGCTTTGGCAAAGGTGGCCGACCAAATCAGATCTAAGGCCCTGTACAGCTGCGCGGCCGTTGTCCTCTTCTCCCTGCAACTCCAGTCGCCCTTCCTTTGGCGCAGAGCCAGTCGTCCTCGGTAAAGAGGAAAGCAGAACCAGAGCGGGGACAGCGGTGGCGGACGACGCCATCTTGCACCGAAGTGGTAAGTCTTGGGGGCACGGCCATGGTGGCTGGTTTGGTCTCCCCTTTTATCACCAATGAGGTAAGCTTTTTGGAGACTGCCACCCTGTCCCAAGGGTGAAGACCAGTAGCTGAGGGAGGCCCCGCCGTCCCACTGTAGCACGTGACGCGGGTTGCGGCAGGCTTCGCGATGGCCTCCCTTACGTTCCCCTCGGGGGGGGGGGGGGGGACCCTCGCGAGGCAGGACCTCCTAAGCATCTGTCCTTGATGCGGGTGAGGCTACCCTCCTGAGGCTCCCGGCCTACCGCACGCCTATGGTCCTTGTGTGCCCCCAGTCTGCGTGGTGGGCCTACGAAGCCTCTCACCCTCCGAGGAAAAACGGGCCGTCATACCCCGGGATCGGTTGGCCCGACAGTAGCCCCCGGGCCCGCGGTGAGCGCGGCCCACTTGTGGAGGCGGAATGCCGCGGGGCCAAAATAGTAATTTTCCAGAGGAGGGCGTGATGATGAAGGCTTTGACAGGTGGCAAAAGACGACCGGTCTTCCTCCTTACGTGGCGACGACGTGCGGGGAATCGTGGCGATGATGGCAGGGAATCGTGGTGGCGACCGTAACGTCCCATCCGTAGCGGTGAGCAGTTTTACTCACGCCCGGCTCCTTGATTCTCGCCCGCGTCGGCCCCGAGACGCGATGCCTCCCCGCCCGGCCATAAATAGGGCCGGAGGGGCTCCCATCTCCACATCTCTCCTCTTCCTCCTCCAGTTCATCCCTTCCCCCCTCACATACGATGGCTCGAGGTGCTCGGGGAAAAGGACGCGGAGGGCGCACGGCCGCTCCGCCTGATGAAGGCACCAGCGCCCACAGGGCGTCCGTGAAGCCTCGTGGTCGCCCAAGGGGGCGCCCGCCGGGCCGGAAGACGGCCACCGGTGGTGCCCGCGCCTCCTCCGGTGCTCCGCCTCCCCCCTGCGAATGGGTGGATGGCTGCGAGTTCCTGGTGCACATGCGCTCGCGCATCCATCGCCGTCTTCTTCTTCCTAGGTTCTTCCTCCGCATGGTCGGGGACGGCCAGGTGAGTGGCTTATGGCTGCGCATGGACGGTTGCCGCGACGGCCCGACATGGTGCAGAGCTGGGAGGAACGACGACGGCGCTATCTACCTGTCACGTGGGTGGATGACCTTGACACGCCTCCACCATATCCGGCCGGGGAGCTACCTGACCTTCAGGTTCGTCGGTGGAGATATCTTCCTCATCAAGCTCTTCGAGGAGTACGGGGGCCGGCCGGCCTGCTGCCTAGGGAGCCTGGGTGGTAGCGGCAGCTCGTCGCCGGCCGAAGACACCAGCGTCGAGAGCCTTGACGACGACGGTGATAGCTCTAGCGAGGAAACGAACCTCGCGACGGTGAAGCAGGAGGAAAATTCTGACTAGACGCTCCCTCCTAGCTTAGTTGGTGATGAGATCGCTCCTCCCCCGCGGTTTGCTCGGCAGGCCAGTAGGCCTCGACCTTGATGCCGGCGGCCTTCACCGCTTTAGCGATCCTCCCCTCCTTAGAATAGATTAGGTCCTTTTGTTACCCATGTAATATTTGCAAGAAAAGTAATGAAGTAAAAAACCCCTTTTCTGGCCTTTGTTCGTCGTGCTACTGTGCCTTGGTTAGATGAGATCTGTTTTTGTAGCGCTGGGACGCCCTGGTGCGGTCTTGATTTGAATGGGGACCCGCTGGTGGTTTTCCTCGTGAGGGCCTCGGCGGGTTTCCTGTATGTAGAGAAAAGAGAAGAACCTCGTGAGGCACCAAGGACCGTGATGAGGCGGCATGTGTGAGGGAAAACCCCAGCCACCGCGCTCGGCCTTATTGGGTTTTTCGGTGCTGCCAGGCCGGGCCTGACATGGACACGTGCTTTGCCGAGATTTTCAAACGACAAACCTCTAGAGGCACCAAGAACCGTGATAAGGCGGCATGTGTGAGGGAAAACCCCAGCCACCGCGCTCGGCTTTATTAGGTTTTTCGGTGCTGCCAGGCCCGGCCTGACATGAACACTGTTGGGGGAATCATAACCCGGTAGGCCCATGAAGAGGAAAGCTTGACTCGCCAGACAGGAGGTCCGGCGAGGCCAGCTAATCATCGGCATGGTCGGGTTTCAAGGATGGGCCGGAGAGCTTGTCGGTAACCCGGCCTAAGTAAGGAAGGCTCTAGAAGACCCGGAGGCAGTACACATCACGGAGTCCAAGACTTGGAGGATACGAAAGACAAGACGAGTTAGAGTAGAACTCCAAGTAGTCTTACCATGTAAACCAGGAGACCCGGATGTCTTTATAAGCGGGCTCCTAGGTCATAGAGAGATAAGTTAAAGGAGGCTACAAGAAGCCATAGGCCAAGTAAGATAGACAAAATAGAGAGAGCTCCAAAGAGAGAGCTCCCGCGCCGGAGTCATCCAAACCCGGCGATCGCCATTGGCGCACCAGGTAACATATTATCATATCAGTGATTTATAGCATGACGTAGGGATCCTCCACCGAGGGGACCCGAACTTGGGTAAAAAACATCTTCCCTGGTAGAGCTAGACAATCTCCTGAACACCAGAGTCGCCTAGCCCCTCATCTCAAAGTTTCCACCCGGAAACATCTGCCGTGACAATTCCACGACAGTTGGCGCCCACCGTGGGGCCTGTGGCCTGATATGTGCTCATCAAAGGAGAAGCGTCGCGAGGATGAAGAGAATCGCCATCGGCGAGATCATCAGCAATCATCAAGAAAATCGTATCGTTCAGATTCTGGCTAGGAGCCGGAAATAGATTCACCAGAAAAAGAAAAGCCGGCATACAAGAGTTGACCATAGAGAAGCCGGCCAGAGAGCCGGCCATGGAGGAATCAGACCTGAAAGTCGTTCAAAAATCACGGCGTCATTATCAACAAAATCACGTCAAACATAAACGGCGGCCGGATTTCGGATAGGGGCGAGCCTGCGCGTGGCCGGCCGGATCTGATCTGGACTCCGAGAGTCCTAGGTCATGGTGAAACGACCAGTTCAAGGAAACAAAAGGCTGGTTGCCTTGTGCGTGCAGCAGCCCGAGGCGACCGGATCAAGAATAAGCAGGAGGTGGATCTGTCAAAGGGGCCGCCAGCTATTTGCATGTACACAATATACACAGAAAAGGAGATCGGCCAGGACTCGAGTCCCAATACAAATCAGACTGAAAAGCCATCACATCCCCAAGAAAAAGGAGAAAAAACAAATAAGAGAGTGATCCGGAGGGCTGCCCTGGAGTGCTGCCTCGTGCGTCTGCTCATCTCTGGGAGATAGAAGAAGAAAAATTGGATTTAGTTGGCTTGTTATGCGATCGTGTTTGAAAAAAGGCAGCTCACGTAATAAGGAAAAAGGAGGATGTAAAAAGGAGGGTGTAGTAGCTCAATAACATCGACCAACGGGACTCGGCAGCGAGCCGGCTTCAGGCAAGGATGACCCGGCCGTACGCCGATTTCAAGAAGCGAGTGGGAGAATGACCCGGCCGTGGCCAGCTTTGAGTCAGGTCATGGGAAGAAAAGAGGAAAAAAGTAATAAGCTGCCTGGCAGGTTACGGGCGGATGAAGATTTGCTCCACGTATTATTCGAGTCCGATTCTGGCGCGGCCATTGAAAGTGGCCAGTGAAAAAGGAAAATCAGCGCCAAAATATACCATGGCAATGGATCAAGTTAAGAAAAATTTGCAGCGAGCGGAGAGTGGCCCTTGAGTGCTCCTCATGTGTACTACTGCTTGTAAAAAAAAAGAGAAGACAAATACAATACATGAACCACGGACCTGTCGGCGGTCCGACTTTTGAGGAAACCCGGACAAGAGCCGGGGTCAGACGACCTCGCAAGGATAGATGACCCGGTCATATACCGGTTTCAGATAACTATTAGGGACCGGGCTACGGGCCGGCTGCCGCAGCAACATGATCATCTCTAATCTTGTCGCGGCCGTTCGAGACGGTCCGCGCACCTCGACAACATCGTCAACGCCAAGAGTGCTACGCAACTTCGGTTAGCGATGCCCAGGAGCAATTTGCAACAAAAATAGCTTAGCCCAAGAGTGCTACGCAACTTCAGTTAGCGATGCCCAGGAGTGCTTTGTGATGAAAAATAGCTCAGCCCAAGAGTGCTACGCAACTTCGGTTAGCGATGCCCAGGAGTGCTTTGCGTCAAAAAAGAGCTTTGCCCAAGAGTGCTACGCAACTTCGGTTAGCGATGCCCAGGAGTGCTTTGCAGCCAAATATTAGCTTTGCCCAAGAGTGCCTCGCAACTTCGGTTAGCTTGGCCCGAGAGTGCTTCGCAATATGGCAAATTTGAGGTCTTGAGGGATGATCGCTTCAATAGCGCAGTTACAAACTCAAGACCCGGCAAAAAAGCCACATTGGTCATGGGGGCTGATTACTTAAAAAAAAGGTACAGCTACAATCTCATGATCCGGCCAGTATCAGAGCCACTATTTTCTTGGTTTCCTATCTTAAGCTCGATGTGACTCGCGCTTATATGGCCTGATTGCTCACCTGTAAATTCAATCAGCCTGATGCCCATTGGGACTTGTCTGACCCTGTTTTTATCAGAGAAGTGGCGATAGGAAAAATCCATGCGAAAGCCGGCTTATAGTTCAAGGAAACCAAAAGGGTCATCTAAACCAAAGGATTTGCAGAACGACAGATAACGTTCATCAAATAAAGCAAATTCTCAGGGTGTGCATACACCATTAGAATAACTCGGTACTATGAAATTTAGAGAGCTCTGAGTAGCTGCAGGCAGCAGACCCGGCGCTTGGGGCTACTCATCACAAAAGTCAGTTATGCTCAAATTGCTATAAGTCCCAGGTTGCCGCAGGCTAGAACCCGGCACTTGGGGGCTACTATGAATGGGACATGGTTCCCGTAAAACCATTGGTTAGGTTAACCTAACCTAAAAAAGAGCCCAATGGGCCAAATGGAAAACCCACGTATCCATTAGGTTTTTTAGGTTCCATCCAAACTAACCATAGGTTATCCGGATTCCTTCCCGAGCTGCGACGCCGGCGAGTGAGACGTGCGGCTGCCGAGCGCCTTCCGGCGAGCCGCCGCCGCTGCCCCTCTCCTCGCGCCGGCTTGGACGGCTGCGATGCCGGCGAGCGAGTTGTGCGGCTGAGGAGCGCATCCCGGCGAGCCGCTGCCCCTCTCCTCGCGCCGCCTTGGACGACTGCGACGCCGGCGAGCGAGTCGTGCGGCTGACGAGCGCCTCCCGGCGAGCCGCCGCCGCCGCCCCTCTCCTCGCGCCGCCTTGGACGGCTGCGACGCCGGCGAGCAAGTCGTGCGGCTGACGAGCGCCTCCCGGCGAGCCGCCGCCGCTTCCTCCCTGCGCAGCCAGAGCCTCCCCGAGCTCCTCCTGACCGCGGAGACTGAAGGTGATCGATCATCCTCCACCCAACGCCTGCCTTCCTTCCTTGTCATGCTTGCTGCTATTTTGCGATGCAGACAATACCTTGTCAGCTCCAAGATTTGGGTTAGCAGAGAAACCAAAAGCTCAAGAGTTAGCACTTTAGCATACCCTGCTGTACACGCAGCTTGATGCTTGCATAATGATTCTTTGTAATTTTTGCTCCTTGTCCAGTTACTGTCTTACTGAATCCAGTCTGCATGTACTACGTGTGCCAAATATTCAGAAGGGATGTGCTTCTCAGAGTTGTCACTGTGTAGTTCTTGCATCTCTTTGGTTCCTTTACAGTACAAATTGAGCTAGTATTATACTGTAAACACATGCTACTTTTTGCTTCCTTTGTGGAAGAGTTTTCTTATCTACTCCTACTTGTGCAGGTGTTGAAAAATGGAGGAAGGTGCAGAATTAGTTTATAGATACATCCAGGGAAGGCGATCTCGGGATGTTGACAGTTCAGAAATGAGAAGGGAGGAGGATCATGATCAGCAATGGGAAGAAACGGGATTTGAGGAAGATGAGGATGAGGAGGATGAAGAATATGGGTTAGATGACGATGATGATGTTGATGAGGACACCGAACAAGGTTCAAGGGCAGATGCTCAAGGAAGGAGGTTCAGATCGAAGGCTTGGCGAGAATTTGTGCCTATCCATGTCGATGGGGAAGTTACCAAAGGCGAATGTAAGCATTGCAGCACGGTAATCAGCGCAAAGCGAGGGCATGGA
The DNA here is from genome assembly GCA_026929855.1 of Poa annua. NCBI lineage: Eukaryota > Viridiplantae > Streptophyta > Magnoliopsida > Poales > Poaceae > Poa > Poa annua. The sequence goes on from CM049434.1 coordinate 65,438,445, forward strand.
ACAAGTGGGCTGCGCAATCATTTGAACAGATGCAAAGATAGGGCAGCAGTAGTTGGAGCTTTAAATCAAGTGAATGCATCCCTCATGACACCTGATGGAGTCAGCCGGTTGTGGAAATGGGACCCGGATGTTGCAAGGAAAGCACTCGTGAGGATGGTTTTGCTCCATGAGCTTCCATTGTCGATTGTTGAGTATGATGGCTTTCGAAAGTTTGTGTCTAGCTTGAATCCATCCTTTCACATGATATCAAGAAGGACACTCAAAAATGATATCACGAAAGCATTTGATGATCATAAGAAGGCTTTGAAGGAGTTGTTTGGTGCTGCCAAGTCTAAGATATCATTGACCATGGACATGTGGACTTCAAATCAAACAATTGGATACATAGTCATCACAGCCCACTTCATCAATGATTCCTGGAAATTGGAGAAAAGAATTATCAAGTTCAATGCCATGGAAACGTCATGCCAAATTTTGTTTCACCTAATATAAAGGTTCGAACCTTACTAACCATTGGTTAACCGTTTCGGACCTAATTAACCAAATGGTTAACCTGTTTATCCATTTAGACAAAATGGTTATTTAGGTTCTGAACCAAAAGGTAAACGGTTAACCAAATCCCACCAAGAGGGGCTACCCAGTTTGAAGCTATCAGTTCTCAAGGAAGACCCGGAACCCTGCAAGCAGTAGATCCGGCTCTTTGGGCTACTCAGTTTGAAGATTTCTGGGTATTATGAATTAAAAAGCCTGCAAGAAGACCCGGAACGCAGCAAGCTGCAGATCCGGCTCTTGGGGGCTACTCAGTTTGAAGCTCAATGGCAATTAAAGTAAGAATCTTGAAGTCCCAGGTTGCTGCAAGCAACAACCCGGCACTTGAGGGCTAGAGTCGGGAAGTAATATCCCCCGAGTTGAAGCAATGAAATCAAATTCAGATCTCAAAAATAAGCTGGAGGTTTTTGCGCAGGGTCTTCAAAACCGGGTCTTAAATGACAGCCTCCATGAGGGTAGGCTTCATCAAATCCGGATCATAAATATATGGAGCATCCTTCAGCACGGCCTCCGTATGAGCAGGCTTAATCAAGTCCGGGTCAGATGAACCCGGGTCGAAGAAAACATGTTTATTTGAGCTGGGACGCCAAGAAGAGTCGGCCCCAATGATTTAACAGTGTAACCCGGACTTTTAGTCCAAAGTATTTATCTTATTTTAGGAGATTAACCCGGATAATTGAGCTGACGGCTCCATCCGGAACATGATGATCAAGATCAAGGTCACGAAGGAGAGCAGACCAAGCTCATATACAAAGTCCTAGAGATGAAAGTCGCAAAGCGATGGCCGGGTTATGAACGGGCCACCAGCAAGAGCCGGCCAAACTGATACCCGAGAGCCTGCTCGCTTGATGATTGTTATTGTTTTTTCAGATAATAACTCGGACAAAAGAAGTGACGGCTTCCCCAAGACTATGCCCAAGAGTGCAAGGTGAAGCAAGCCAAGTCTGATGTCCAAGTTATCCAGGGGGCTACTGTTGGGGGAATCATAACCCGGTAGGCCCATGAAGAGGAAAGCCTGACCCGCCAGACAGGAGGTCCGGCGAGGCCAGCTAATCATCAGCATGGTCGGGTTTCAAGGATGGGCCGGAGAGCTTGTCGGTAACCCGGCCTAAGTAAGGAAGGCTCTAGAAGACCCGGAGGCAGTACACATCACGGAGTCCAAGACTTGGAGGATACGAAAGACAAGACGTGTTAGAGTAGAACTCCAAGTAGTCTTACCATGTAAACCAGGAGACCCGGATGTCTTTATAAGCGGGCTCCTAGCTCATAGAGAGATAAGTTAAAGGAGGCTACAAGAAACCATAGGCCAACTAAGATAGACAAAATAGAGAGAGCTCCCAAGAGAGAGCTCCCACGCCGGAGTAATCCAAACCCGGCGATCGCCATTGGCGCACCATGTAACATATTATCATATCAGTGATTTATAGCAAGACGTAGGGATCCTCCACTGAGGGGACCCGAACTTGGGTAAAAAACATCTTCCCTCGTAGAGCTAGACAATCTCCTGAACACCAGAGTCGCCTTGCCCCTCATCTCAAAGTTTCCACCCGGAAACATCTGCCGTGACAATCCCACGACAAACACCGTGCTTGTCGAGGTTTTAAGCGATTTTTTGAGAGTACCAAGGACCTATGGATGAGGCGGCATGTGTGGGGCAGGCCCATTCCACCGGCACTCGATCTTCTTGGGTTTTTCAGTGCTGCCAGGCGGACCCGTACATCGACACCGTGCTTAAAGGGGGTTTCTTCCAAAAGTGACGCGTGAGTTAAAGCACCAAGGACCTTTGTATGAGGCGGCATGCGTGGGGCTAGCCCATTCCACCAGCGCTCGGTCTTGTTGGGTTTTGTAGTGCTGCCAGGACGATCCCATACATAGACACCGTGCCTCAAGGGGATAGCAGCAAGGGCCTTGACGAGGTGGCATGCATGCGTGGGAGCTGGCCCAACCACCACACCCAGCCTTGTTGGGTTTTGCGGCGCCGTTGGGCAGACTCTGGCCCAAGCAGCCACCATGCCTAGCCCCCTCTCGCGTGGTACTTAAGGGGAAACATAAAAAACCAGGAAGTCAGAGTATCTGTTCCAGTGGGAAAGAAGACACCACTGTCACCGGGTGGCCTTGGAAGTAGTGTCGCAGCTTTCTGGAGGCCATGAGGAAGGTGAAGAGTAGCTTCTGCTGCATGGTATAACGCTCTCGGGCATCCCGCAGCACCGTGCTGACGTAGTAGACTGGGTGCTCCACCAGGTGTGTCTCCGTAACGCCTTCGCCGGCTGCCTCGTGAGGCTCCTGAGGTCCATCGGGAGGGCGTTCCTCGGGAGCCCCCGAGGCAACTCCTGCTGGGTGCTCCAAGGCCCTGGGGAGTTTTTCAGGTGGCGCCTCGGGAGGGTCCCTATCTGTCTAGGTCGGCGTCTCCGCGCGTTTTCTCTTCTTAACGACGGACTCTTCTCTTTCGACGACCAATACAGCGCTGGCGGTCTGCGGGGTGGCAGAGATGTACAGCTGCAGGGGCTCCCTTGGTCGAGGTGCTACCATGACAGGCGGGCTGGCCGGGTACCTCTTGAGCTCTTCGAACGCGGCTTCCGCCTCGGGAGTCCACTCGAATGGCCCCGTCCTCTTCATGATTTTGAAAAAGGGAGGGCTTTCTCGCCGAACTTAGAGATGAACCTGCCGAGGGCGGCCATGCACCTCGCCAGCCGCTGCATGTCCTTGAGGCGCTTTGGGGGTTTCATTTCTTCGATGGCCCGGATTTTGTCGGGGTTGGCCTCGATGCCTCGGTGAGAGACCAGAAAACCCAGCAGCTTACCGGAGGGTACTCCGAAGACGCACTTGCTGGGGTTGAGCCTGATGTTGACCTTGCGCAAGTTCGCGAAGGTCTCCTCTAGATCGGCTATGAGCGTGTCACTTGTGCGAGTCTTGACCACGATGTCATCGACATATGCCTCGGCATTCTTGCCCATTTGAGGTCCTAGCGCGATGCGCATGAGCCTCTAAAAAGTGGCTCCCGTGTTCTTCAGACCGAACGGCATGCACACGTAGGAGTACACGCCGCACGGGGTGAGGAATGCAGTCTTCTCCTCGTCCTCCTTGGCCATTTTGATCTGATGATAACCTGAGTAAGCGTCGAGGAAGCATAAGAGGTCGCACCCGGCGGTGGAATCCACGATCTGGTCGATCCGCGGCAGGGGGTACGGATCCTTAGGGCAGGCCTTGTTGAGATCGGTGAAATCGATGCATCAGCGGTCTTCTCCGGTGTGTTTCGGGACGACCACGGGGTTGGCCGTCCACTCAGGGTGGATAACTTCTTGAAATATGTTTGCCTTCTCGAGCTTCTTGACTTCTCGTACGATGAACTCCTGTTTCTCGGGCGCTTGACGTCTCGACTTTTGCTTCACGGGGCGTGCACTTGGGCACACGGCTAAGTGGTGCTCGATCACCTCCCTCGGGACACCAGGCATATCCGACGTGCTTGTAGCAAACATGTTGGCGTTTGCCTGGAGGAAGGCGACGAGCGCGCTTTCCTATTTGGGGGTGAGGCCTCCGCCTATGTTGGCGGTAGCCGCCGTGCCGTTAGGTCCCAGCGCCACCTTCTTAGTCGAGTCCTTCTCTTTGGTGAAGAGCGTCTTCTTCTTCCTCTCGGAGCTCTCCGGTGCGTCGTCCACATCGGCAGGGTGTGCGGCAGCCCCCGAGCGGTAGGCATGCTTGACCGAGCGCATGGAGTCCTTCTCGTCGCAGCGGATGGTGATCGTGGCCTTGCTGCCGGGGATCTTGACGAGGTTGTAGGCGTGATGCGTGACTGCCATGAACTTGGCGAGTGCCGGGTAGCCGAGGATGGCATGGTATGGTAGCCCGATGTGATCCACGTCAAAGTCGATGTACTCCGTTCGGTAGTTGTCCCTCGTGCCGAAGGTAACCGGAAGGCGCACTTGCCCAATCGTGATCGTGGTGCCCTCGGTCACGCTGGCGAACGGCCATGTAGGCATCACTCGGCTGTACTCCACCTGCATTTTGTCGAAGGTATCGATGGAGATCACGTTGAGGCCGGCGCCCCCGTCCACCAAGGTGTTGGTGACCGCAACGTTGTTGATGGTCGGGGTGCACACCAGTGGGATGGTGCCTACTGTCGCGATAGATTTGGGGTGGTCGCTGGCATCGAAAGTGATCGGGGTACTCCGCCCACTTGAGGTGTCGAGAGGCCTCCGCTCCCGGGAGGGCAGCACTGACGGCACGGGTGAACTGCTTGAAGTGGTGGTTCGAAATGGGCGCTTGAGCGCCCCCCAGGATGCAGGCCGCGTGCCTGGGTTCCTGGTACCCACCGTTAACCTCAGCAGGGAGGTTATGGTTCCCCTCATCAGGCTGCTGCTGCACGGCATTGGCCTGAGGAGGCTTCTGCTGGTTGTTCTAGTAAGGCCCCTGCAAGTTTTGTTGCTGGATTTTGGCCCAGCCGCCCCCGTTGTTCCATTTATTGCCTCCGTTGTTGTACTGTCCACCTCGGGCTCCGCCGCGGTTACCGCCGGAGCCCCCGCGTTTCTCCTGCTGCTTCTCGCGCATCTTCTTGAGCTCGTTGCACTCGCCAGTACTGTGAGAGTGAAGCTGGTGGTACTCGCAGAAAGGGCGGTCCTCGTTATCCCTCTTTGATTCCTTCGTCGACTCGCGCTCGGGCTCCGCGGCTAGAACGGCGGGCGCCTTCCGCTTGGAGTCCTTTGCGTTCTTCCCCTTCTCGTGGACAGGCTCCTCGTCAGGCGCGTTGTGCTGGGAGAGTCTGCCTTCCTCCGCCTTGGCGCACTTGTCGGCGAGGTCGAACAACTCTACCACCGTTCCCAGGTCGTCATGGATGCCGAGCTTCTCCCTCATGCGGGTGTTGGTAACTCCTTCCACGAAGGCCGCAATGATCGAAGCGTCGGTGCAGTTGGCGACCTTGTTGCGGACGTGGCTGAAGCGCTGAATGTACTTCCGGAGCGTCTCTCCCGTCTTTTGTTTAACTGCGCGGAGGTCGTTGAGGTTGAGGGGTCGGTCATATGTTCCCCTGAAATTCGAGATGAACTGCTGGCACAAGTCCTCCCAGGAGGCCACCGATTTCTCGGGAAGGTTCAGTAGCCATGTTCGCGCCGCCTCCTTGAGGGCCAGTGGGAACCAGTTCGCCATGACCTTGTCGTCGCCTCCCGCGGCCTGTACCCCCACGGTGTAGAGCTGCAGGAACTCGACGGGGTTTTGGGTCCCGTCGTACCGAGGTGGGAGCTCGGGCCTGAACTTGTTAGGCCAGTTGACGCAACGAAGGTCCTTGCAGAATGCCACGCAGCCACCGCTGTAGGTGGCGGGTCTCCCCGCGAGCCCGATGCGGTTCTGGTGCCCTGCCACTGTGATGTTTTGGACCGTTTGGTCCTGCCGTTCCCAGTCGCGTGCCCGGGCATCGTTGGGTACGCGAGGGATGATTTGGCAACTGGGGCCGCTGTTGTGCCCCAGGTGCGGAGATGACGCGCCGTGCGAAGGCGCGAGGGCTCGGTCGCCACCTCGTGGGGCACGGACTGGATGAACTCCTTCCTCGGCGCGGCGAGGAGGTTGGTGTGGAGGAGCGGCATCGACCGCTGGTCCTCTGGGAGCCGCAGGAGCGACTAGTGAGCAGGAGGGTGCGGGAGTGATTCCCGCGGCCCGGACCAGCTCCGTCACGCGGGTGAGCCAGTCTTCATGGGCGTCCTCGGCCAGCCTGAAACGTAGGAGCTCCTGCGCCATGCGTAGCGTCGTGCGCGGGCCCGGTGGAACGACCTGAGCCGAGGATGCTGTGCACGCGACCGATGGCACCACAGAAGGCCAGACGGAAGGCACGACGGCGGGCAAGACGGTGGGCGCGACAAACGGCGTGGCCTGCGGCGGAGTCGATGCGGTGGACGAGTGCTGGGCCTCCTCTAGTGAGCCGTCTTGGGTCGCCGCGGCCTCGCGGCGGGTATGCGTGATGTCTACGCACGCTTCTATTCTCGTAGACAGTGTTGGGACTGCAAGAGCAGAGGTTTGTAGAACAGCGGCAAGTTTCCCTTAAGTGAATCACCCAAGGTATATCGAACTCAGGGAGGTAGAGGTCAAAGATATCCCTCTCAAGCAACCCTGCAATTAAGATACAAGAAGTCTCTTATGTCCCCAACACACCCAATACACTTGTCAGATCCTTAGGTGCACTAGTTCGGCGAAGAGATAGTGAAATAAAAATAATATGGATGATTATAAGTAGGAATTGCAATCTGAAATAAAAATGGCAGCAAGCAAACATGCAGCAGAACTTGTTGTAAACGGTGTTTTAATGCTTGGAAACAAGGCCTAGGGATCATACTTTCACTAGTGGACATTCTCAACAATGACATCAAAGCTGAATAATAAATATTACTCTCAAACACTCTCATGTTGGAAGATAAACACCATTCACTGTGTAGGGCTACAAGAGCACCCTCAAAGTCAGAGTAAACTAACACCAACAATGTCATAAAGGAATCACACACGGTGCACACACTATCACCGTTACAACCGTGAATAACCCCGGAGTTCATATTAAAGTAACCTCTAGAGTGCATAATAGATAAAGAGTAGCATCACATATTCAACTAGATTACAAAGCTCATGATGACATAAAGATCACACCATGGGAGAGAGAGATAAACCACATAGCTACCGGAAGAGCCCGCAACCCCGGGGGAGACTACTCACTCCTCATCGTAGGAGTCAGCAACGGCGATGGAGATGGCGGTGGAGTTGATGGAGATGACTCTGGGGGCAATTCCCCGTCCCGGCAGGGTGCCGGAACAGAGACTTCTGTCCCCCGAATCTAGGGTTGACGACGGCGGCGGCTCTGGACTTCGTGGAGGAAAAAGGTGCGTGTGCTAGGTCTTAGATATTCGAGGGGTATAAGTAGGCGAATGGGCGAAGGCGGTGGAGGCCCGAGGGCCCCACACCCTGTCCTCGCGCGGCAGAAGGGGGGGCCGCGCCGGGAGGGGGTGTGGGCCCCTCGGGGTCCTCCTCCGTCTCCTCTTCGGTGTTCCGGAACCTCCCGGGGAAAATAAGCACTTTGACGTTTCATTTGTCCAATTCCGAGAATATTTCCTTAACAACTTTTCTGAAACCAAAAACAGCAGAAAACAGGCAACTGGCACTGTGGCATCTTGTTAATAGGTTAGTCCCAGAAAATGCATAAAACGATATAAAAGTGTATATAAAACATGTAGCAATTGGCATAATATAAGCATGGAACATAAGAAATTATAGATACGTTTGAGACGTATCAAGCATCCCCAAGCTTAGTTCTACTCGTCCCGAGTAGGAAAACGATAACAAGAATAATTTCTGAAGTGACATGCTTCACACAATCTTGATCATATAATAATGTAAGGCTCATGTTATGAATGAAGTGATTCAAAGCAATGGTTTATAGTTTGCTAACAAATGGACAAGGAGTAAACAACTACATCATATAAGCAAAAACTTTTCATGGATAGTACTTTCAAACAAGCATCAAAATGATTCACATGAAAGTTAACTAATAAAGCAATAGTCTCTAAGTAAAAGAGCATTGAAGCAACACAAAGGAAGATATAAGTTTAAGCATTGGCTTCCAACTTGTAACATGTATATCATATAGATAGTTGTCAACACAAAGGAATATAACAAGTGCAATAAGTAAGCATATAAGAATTGTTGTACACAGTTGGCACAAGTGTTTGCTTCTAAGACAGAAAGAAGTAGGTAAACTGACTCAACATAAAGTAAAAGAAAGGCCCTTCGCAGAGGGAAGCAGGGATACAAACATGTGCTAGAGCTTTCTAGTTTTATAGATTTTTGAAATCATATAGAGAGCATAAAAGTAAGTTTTGAGAGGTGTTTGTTATTGTCAACGAATGGTAATGGGCACTCTACCCCCCTTGTCAACCAGACTTTCAAGAGCGGCTCCCATGAAGGACGTTATTTCTACCAGCAAGGTAGATCATCCCTCTTATCTCTTTTGTTTACACATATAGTTAAAAACTGTTGTCATTGCTTGACTGATTAGATCAGGGCAAAAATGTGAAGAGATTGCAGCGGTTAAAGTTGTAATTAATTGGGACTAGGCACCCCATTTGCCAGCTCTTTTTGCAAAGTTAATGGATAAGCGGATGTATATGCCACTAGTCCGGTTGTGAAAGTCTGTCTAAAAGCAAATGACATGGTTGATATCCGTAACACCACATACTTCCTCATGAGCTAATAAACATTGACACAAATAAGAGATAATAGGTTTTGAATAATAAAAGGTAGCACACGAAGTATTTGCTTGGAATGGCAGGAAATACCATGTAGTAGGTAGGTATGGGGGACACAAATGGCATGGGTTTTGGCTCAAGGTTTTGGATGCACGAGAAGCATTCCCTCTCAGTACAAGGTTTTGGCTAGCAAGGTTATTTGAAACAAACACAAGTATAAACTATGACAACAAGACGTATATAAAAACATATTGCAAGTATTATAAAACTCTACATTGTCTTCCTTGTTGTTCAAACACCTTTACCAGAAAATATCTAGACCTTAGAGATACCAAACATGCAAACCAAATTTCAACAAGCTTTACGGTAGTTCTTCATTAATAGGTTTTAACTACATGATGTAAAAGCTTAAACATGATCTACTTGAGAGCTCAAAACAATTGCCAGGCACCACAACATACAAGATAACAATCCATAAGAGTATGAATATCTTTTTCATTATACCATCTACCACATTTAGCATTTTCTGTTTCCAACCAAACACCAATCAACTTATTTAAAGATAAACTCTCCAAGTATTTAACAATGAGATATGAGAGTCTAACATAAGAAAAACTAACAGCTCCAACAACAGATGCATGAAAAACAAGAGCTAATAGTATTGAAATAACATAGAAGAATACTCAACAAATATAAGTGAAGAATACGAGTATTCATAAGAAAAAGCGGAGCATGTCTCTCTCCCACAAAGGAATGCTAGGATCCATTTTATTCAGAGAATGAAAATAACAAAAACAAAAACAAAAACAAAAACAAACAGACGCTTCAAGTAAAGCACATAAGATGTGTCGGAATTAAAATATAGTTTCACTAGAGATGACCTGATAGTTTGTTGATGAAGAAGGGGATCCCTTGGGCATCCCCAAGCTTTGACGCTTGAGTCTTCTTGAAATATGCTTGGGTGACCCACGGGGGCATCCCCAAGCTTTGGCTCTTTCATCTTCTTGATCGCATCACATCATCCTTCTCTGTTGATCCTTGAAAACTTCCTCCACACCAAACTCAAAGTAAACTTCATTAGAGGGTTAGTGCATAATCAAAAATTCTTATATTCTGCATGAACACAATTGCTACCAATGCTACTGGACATTAGGTACAGCCACTGATACTTTATGGAACAAAAAGATCCATTCAAAATAGTAAAAGAGGCATTGTAAAATAAATGGCAAAATCTGTCAAAAACAGAACAGTCCGTAAAGACGAATTTTTTCGAGGCGCTTAACTTGCTCAAATCAGAAAACTCAAAAGTAATGAAAGTTGCATACATATCTGAGAATTACGCACAAAAAATCCCAGGTCCATCCAATTTTTCTGTAAAGAGTTATGAATTTAACGGTGGACAGCAGAAAACTGTTTCAGCACAGCAATCCAAATCTAGCATCAACTTTCTACTAGAGGCTTAACTTGACTCAACAATGCAATAAAGTAAAGATACAAAGGAATTGCTACAGAGGTAGACATCTTCCTTGACTCAACAAAATAAAATAACAGAAATAAAAGGTGGGTTGTCTCCCATAAGCGCTTTTCTTTAAAGCCTTTTAGCTAGGCAAGGAGATTCGTATGATGAGCGTCAAGAGGTAAACATCAAACACATTTAAGTCTAACCCACTTCCTATGCAAAGGAATTTTGTAATAGGATAAATTATTAAAGCATAAACCAACTATCATAGAAAGATGAAACAAATGCAACTTCAAAGCTTCCAACATAAAGAGAGGTGTTTTAGTAACTTGAAAACTTTTACAACCATATTTTCCTCTCTCATAATAACTTTCAGTAGCATCATTGATAAAATCCACAATATAACCATCACATGAAACATTCTTATCATGATCCATATGCAATAAAGTATCATTATTTCCCTCATAAGAAAAGTTTTTCTCATTAATAATAATGGGAGCAGGATCATCATAAAGAACTTGAACATGATAGACAAGTTGTATATTAAAAGGATCAGTTTGAGTAATTCCTCTATAACTATGACAAGTTTCAAGAGGATAATTGTAATTATAACCCATGTCATAGTATTCTTTATAATTATCAAAGACTGGAGGCATAGTATCATCATAAGCAATAGAATAGTTGTCCTCCAAAGTGTGTTTATTTGTAAACATATCATCATTTTTACTAGAAGGAGAGGTCTCAAATATATAATCATTAGTAGCAAAAGGATTTTCAAACACCTCATCCCCGAGCTCAGAACTTTCTATATCATCATGGGAAGGAACATGGATAGTACTAATAGTATAGCAATTATTAACATCATCATTTTCAGAATTAGTGTCCCAGAGATCTCCAATATCAAAAGAAGTGTGCTTTTCCCAATCATGATCACTAATATAAATAACAGGCATAGGTTCATCATCTAGTTCAGAATCATCAAATTCAGAATTATAAGTATCAATTGTAACAGGAGCAACAAGTTTGGGAGAAGATACCGTTTCCTCTTTCCTTTTACTCCTCTTCTTCTTCTTCTTCTTCTTCTTCTTCTTCTTCTTCTTCTTCTTCTTCTTCTTCTTCTTCTTCCTCTTTCCCTTTTTCTTCTTCTTTTCCTCTTTAGGAGGGAGAGGCTTGAAAGGAAGCTTCTCCACATAACCTGGTTTAGTATTAGAGACAATGGAAGAAACTTGGGGGAATTCCTCTCTTTCATTAATAAGCTCAAAACACACATTAGTCCTGTCATACTTTGGTAAAGTCTCATCCTTTATAATATTTTGTATGTAGGTGTTAGCATGGCAATTATTAACACAATAGAGATAACATCCATGCAACAAATCATTCATATCAATATCACTCATATTTAACAAAGAAGTTTTTCTTGATAACTCTTCACACCCCAAAAATAATGTAAGTTCATCATGTTGATTAGGAGTGATCATGCTATCACAAAAGTCTCCTGTAATATCTTTATTAGAACCTGAGCATTGAAATTCGAAATGACCCTCTTCATAGCAAAGTTCACAAATAAAAGGATATGTGGCACAAATTGTTTTACCAAGATCTCTTAGAACCTTATACCAACCTCTAGTATTTTCATTCCTATGATGGATACAATATTCATCTTCGATTTGATTAATTCCACAAGGTCTATGTATTTCACAAAAATTAACATGCTTATAAGAAATAGTATTTTGAGAAGTTTGAGCATGTTTATTGCAATCATTAACAACAATTTCATTTTCCATGCAAGTGTCTTTGAAAGGTTCATGATACACGTCCCAATTTTCTTTAGGAACATTAATATGAGAAGCAAAGGTTCTAGAACAATCAACAATAATATGAGAATCAAGACCATATTTAGCACTAAGCTCTTGAAAACCAGTAGTTTCAACGAAAGACTTAATGCAATCATATTCATAGTTTATACCTGATTCTTTACCTTTGTCATTCTCCCAATCTTCAGCATTGTTTCGAATTGTTTCAAGAAGATCCCATCTAGCTTCAACCTTCTTACTTGTGAAAGAGCCCTCTGAACAGGTATCTAGATAATCCTTGCAATGTCCTGAAAGTCTTGCATAAAAATTATTAACAATTATTTTATCAGGAAGCTCATGGTTAGGACATTTGAGTATTAATGTTTTCAGCCTTCCCCAGGCTTGAGCAATGCTTTCTCCTTCATGAGGCCAGAAATTATATATAGAATTCCGATCTTGGTGAATCTCACTTGGAGGATAAAATTTAGAATAAAAGAGAGATACAATTTCCTCCCATCCAAGAGAGTGCCTATTCTTTAACAATTTATACCAATGTGTAGCTCTTCCACCAAGTGACACAGAAAATAATTTCTTCTTAACTTTGTCCATTGAAATACCTGCACACTTGAACAACTCGCATAATTCATGTAAGAATAGCAAATGATCACCAGGATGGACAGTTCCATCCCCTACATAGCGGTTATCCATAACACGATCAATAATTTTCATAGGTATTTTAAATGGCACTATTTCTTCAGGTGGCTTTAGAATATCACAAGCATCATTAGAATTATCACATATTGGAGGCAAAGCATTATCAAGGCAAAATAATTCCTCCAAAGCTGAGGAGCATAAATGATTATTTTTACGTAAACTAGCTTCCCCAAGCTTAGACTTTTCCACAGCCTTAGCAATAATGGTGTCCAAAGAATTTATACTAATAACACTACTACCACTATTATGCAAACTAACTTCCATAGGTTTTTTAATTTTCTCTTCAAAAGTATCATGTCGTAATTTAATATAAATTTCATAAAGATCTCTAATTTTTTTTGTTGTTTTCCATTTTGCCTAACTAGTGTAATAAAAACAAGAAACAAAAAGTTATAACTGCAGGATCTAAAGGAGATACCTTCCAACGCTTACCTCCCCGGCAACGGCGCCAGAAAATAGCTTGATGTCTACGCACGCTTCTATTCTCGTAGACAATGTTGGGACTCCAAGAGCAGAGGTTTGTAGAACAGCAGCAAGTTTCCCTTAAGTGAATCACCCAAGGTATATCAAAGTTAGGGAGGTAGAGGTCAAAGATATCCCTCTCAAGCAACCCTGCAATTAAGATACAAGAAGTCTCTTGTGTCCCCAACACACCCAATACACTTGTCAGATGTATAGGTGCACTAGTTCGGCGAAGAGATAGTGAAATACAAGTAATATGGATGATTATAAGTAGTAATTGCAATCTGAAATAAAAATGGCAGCAAGCAAACATGCAGCAGAACTTGTTGTAAACGGTGTTTTAATGCTTGGAAACAAGGCCTAGGGATCATACTTTCACTAGTGGACATTCTCAACAATGACATCAAAGATGAATAATAAATACTACTCTCAAACACTCTCATGTTGGATGATAAACACCATTCAATGTGTAGGGCTACAAGAGCACCCTCAAAGTCAGAGTAAACTAACACCAACAATGTCATAAAGGAATCACACACGGTGCACACACTGTCACGGTTACAACCGTGAATAACCCCGGAGTTCATATTAAAGTAACCTCTAGAGTGCATAATAGATAAAGAGTAGCATCACATATTCAACTAGATTACAAAGCTCATGATGACATAAAGATCACACCATGGGAGAGAGAGATAAACCACATAGCTACCGGAAGAGCCCGCAGCCCCGGGGGAGACTACTCACTCCTCATCGTAGGAGTCAGCAACCGCGATGGAGATGGCGGTGGAGTTGATGGAGATGACTCCGGGGGCAATTCCCCGTCCCGGCAGGGTGCCGGAACAGAGACTTCTGTCCCCCGAATCTAGGGTTGACGACGGCGGCGGCTCTGGACTTCGTGGAGGAAAAAGGTGCGCGTGCTAGGTCTTAGATATCCGAGGGGTATAAGTAGGCGAAGGGGCGAAGGCGGTGGAGGCCCGAGGGCCCCACACCCCGTCCTCACGCAGCAGAAGGGGGGGCCGCGCCGGGAGGGGGTGTGGGCCCCTCGGGGTCCTCCTCCGTCTCGTCTTCGGTGTTCTGGAACCTCCCGGGGAAAATAAGCACTTTGACGTTTCGTTTGTCCAATTCCGAGAATATTTCCTTAACAACTTTTCTGAAACCAAAAACAGCAGAAAACAGGCGACTGGCACTGTGGCATCTTGTTAATAGGTTAGTCCCAGAAAATGCATAAAACGATATAAAAGTGTATATAAAGCATGTAGCAATTGGCATAATATAAGCATGGAACATAAGAAATTATAGATACGTTTGAGACGTATCAACGCGTCTCGGTGGTGGCGCGAGCGGCGCGGCGCAAGACGCGCTTCTCACGGGTTTCTCCGGTAGGAGTGCGCTCCCCGGCGTTGCTTCCTCCCCTGGTCATGTCAGCTGTCGGTGAAGGTGAAGCGCACTCAAAGGCCCCCTACCTAGCGCGCCAAATGTCGGAATATAGCCTCCGAAGAAGCTATGAAAGAGTGTCGAACACTGGGGGCCTTAGAGCGCTGCCTCTGACCTCACGAGGCTCGATGAAGGAGGTGAACAACACTACAGATATAGACACTTTGTTTTACCCAGGTTCAGGCCACCGCGGGGGTGAATCCCCTACTCCTGCTTCGCTGTATTGCTTGGTAGAACTCAGAGAGCTACAATGGTGAACGCCTAGAGTTTTCTAGGGTTTGTGTCTACAATCTCCGAACCCTTAGCCGGGCCGGCGGCTGCCTCCTTTTATAGGTGGCGTATGACCTTGGCCTTCCAACTCCATGGCGGGACGCTCCCGCAAGCTCCCAAGAGAAGCCCTGCTCCTTTGCGGCTGCTTTGGCAAAGATGGCCGACCAAATCAGATCTACGGCCCTGTACAGTTGCTCGGCCGTTGTCCTCTTCTCCCTGCAACTCCACTCGCCCTTCCTTCGGTGCAGAGCCAGTCGTCCTAGGCAAAGAGAAAAGCAGAACCAGAGCGGGGACAGCGGTGGCGGATGATGCCGTCTTGCACCGAAGTGGTAAGTCTTGGGGGCACGGCCATGGTGGCTGGTTTGGTCTCCCCTTTTTATCACCAAAGAGGTAAGCTTTTTGGAGACTGCCACCCTGTCCCAAGGGCGAAGACCAGTAGCTGAGGGAGGCCCCGCCGTCCCACTGTAGCACGTGACGCGGGATGCGGCAGGCTTCCCGATGGCCTCCCTTACATTCCCCTCGGGGGGGGGGGGGGGGGACCCTCGCGAGGCAGGACCTCCTAAGCATCTGTCCTTGATGCGGGTGAGGCTACCCTCCAGAGGCTCCCGGCGTACCGCACGCCTATGGTCCTTGTGTGCCCCAGTCTGCGTTGTTGGGGGGATCATAACCCGGTAGGCCCACCGACATAGAAGATCTGCCGGCCTGGCAGGAAGCCTGGGCCGGATCAAGCATAAAGGAGATGGGTCGGGTCCCACGTAAGCCAGCGTGCGACGTGTGACTTGGCAAGCAAGCAAGGAAGGATCCCGAAGACTTGGAGTCCAAGTACAAGACGGAGTCCTGATAAGGAAGGCGAAGACTTAGAGGACTTAGAGTAGAACTCGACTACGGGAGTAACCCGGAGTCCCGCTTGTACTTCCAGGAGACCCGGCCACCTATATAAGGGGGTCTCCTGGTTCCTAGAGAATAAGTCAAAAGCCCCAGCAATACCTAGATCCACAGATTGTAATCGAGACCCGGAAGCTAAGGCGCCGAGTCCTCAAAACCTCATATCAATAAAGCGAAGCAGGAGTAGGTCTTTACCTCAAGAAGAGGGGCCGAACCGAACCTGGGTAAATCCTTGTTTCCCCACACCATGCTAGACAAGCTCCAGATGTCAGAAGTCGCTATGTCCCAATACTCAAGTTTCCACCCGGAAACATCTGTCGTGACAATCCCACGACAGTTGGCGCCCACCATGGGGCCTGCGGCCAAGAACATCAGTTTTGTTGAAGAAGCGCGGCGCGGTATGGAAAACCTAGTTACCGGCCAGATCCACACGCTTCCTGGAGGGGAGCGGATCGTGGACGACTTTGGTTGGAGAGAAGAAGCAGATAAGCTGGAGCGTGGATCTATGATCATCTTTGGTCAGATCGATGTTTTCGTCGGCGTGATCCAGACTGCAGGAGCCGGCAGAGATCAGTATGAGCCGGAGTACGAGTCCCAATCCGAATCAACTACCATGGCCCAGACAGATGGAGAAGATTCCGTTGGATCACCAGAGTGCGAGATCATGACCGAAGAGGAAGAGGCGTCGATCCAAGCTTTGTAGGATTCTACCGTCGCACCAACTAACATGTCAGATCTGGACACAGATACCGAGTCAATCTTACGGCTGTTTGAAGATCGTTGGGGGTATGGACTTGAGGAAGAAGATCACCCGGCACCCCCAGGACCCGTGCGTCATATGACGATTCACGTCGTGACCACGGCTCAGCCGACTGATGGAGGAACAGCCTCCGTTAGTGACGGAACAAGCGCAGAGAGAACCGCCAGACAGAATAGAGAGGTTTGGGACCAGGGACAGCTTGGCATGCCACCTGCAGCATATGCGCCACCCAACCCCAATACCGGAGCAGTTTTACCGACTTTCAGCGCAGCAATCTAGACATACCCCCCAGCACCTGGAACGGCTTTCACAAATCCGATCCTGGTGCACACCCCTGTTCCGCCGCCAAACCCACGGAATCAAGTACCGCCACCTGCGGCGAACAACCAAACACTTGCCGGTGCATCAGGAAACCCGGCGTAGCACTTGGGAGAAGTAACAAACAATAACTCGGCGATACAGAGAGAACTGGAAGACCTAAGACAGGCCATTGCAAGAGCAAACCAAGAGCAGAGAAAGAGCGGCTTTTGGCTCAGTAGGAACAGAGGTTACAGGATGAGAGAAACGTTCTCCAGAGAAGGAGGGACGAATTCACCGCAGTACAGAACAGGAGGCGCGGAAGCCGGCTACATCTGCCAACCGGAACAAACGCCATAGTACCTCAAGTCCTCGAGTACCAGACAACACCCAACAATGTACCCGCACCCGTGGCGGCGGCTAACCCCGTAGTGGGAGCCGGCCCGTCGCCGGTCGGGTTACAAGGAGCGCAAGCTAGAGGAAACGTGGGAAACCCGGCTGTTGGAGCCAGAGCCGGGGATGCGGTCGCGGAACAACTACCACCACCACCCCCCAGGTTTAGTATTCCCCCGGGTCATTATAATAATCCACTTGATAATGTTTTTGCAGTTGCACATGCCCTAGAGCAGATCCCGTTCGATAATTCACCAGCCGACATTGAAGCACGTAGAGCCATTGATTTATTGCGTACCGCCGTGGTCCACCAGAACAATAACCCACGCGGCTCGCAAGCGTTCAACTCAGAACCACAAAGGAGTCGTACTAGAACCCGGCACGGAGAGCCGATAGCAACAAGATCAGTCTAGAACCGGCTTGGGCCGGTAAATCAGCAAGTTCAGCAACAGAACCAGCAAGTGATGCAACAACAACAGCCAGCGGCTGCACCTCAAAGGATGGCCGCGCCGGCTATGTCCGCGGCGCAGTTGATAGTCAACAGTTCAAGAGCAAGGCGCGCAATTGCGGCCGCGGCGCTTCCGGAAGCCGGAGCTGGAGTGGTGATCCCCGTCAGACCCGCCATATCTTCGCCTGCGCAGGGTCACGGAGGTGGCACGTCTTCAAACTTGACAGGACCAAAGTGTTTATCAGATGCCGTAAGAGCGGAGCCGTTTCCCGAAAAGTCAAAGAGCCGACCAAAGTTAGCAATTACGAGCCAAACATGAATCCAGAGACGTGGTTGAGCAGTTACAGCATGGCGATGGACATAAAGAATGCATCACCAAATTTGTGCGCCCGTTACATGTACCTCATGATGGCGGAAGGTGCACCCAAGATATGGTTAGATCGGCTTCCACCACGCAGTATCAATTCTTGGGAGGAGTTAAAGGCGGTGTTTATCACGAACTTCACCGGGACATGCAAAAGACAGTATACAGAGGCGGATCTGGATCGGTGTGTCATGAGAAAAACCGAGTCAGCCAGGCAATGGATGTCTAGAGTTACGGAGATCTTACACTCATCAGTCAATATCTCACCAAGCACGGCCATGCTGTATATGGAGAAAAATTGTTGCTACGACTCATTAACACAGAAGATCGGACGTATGAGAGAAGACCCGGCCTGCAAAGACATCACAATCGAGGAAATTGTAACTGCAGCCAATAAATACGCCGCAACAGACAAGAGGCCGGGTGAGACAGAGGAGCAACAGAAGAACAACCGAGTCATTGGAGGCCGTAACCCGAATCAAAATCAGAACAATGATAACCAGAACAACAATAACAAGCGTCCGTATGAGGGAGGAAATTCAGAGTTCGTAGGGACAATCCAGACGACGGGTTACAGAGGGCCGAGACCCGGTGGCAATTTTAGGGGAGGTCCTTCGAGAGGGCCAAATGTTAGCGAGATGTACAGCATGCCGTGTCCGAAACATAGCAAGAGCGGAAGACCATCAAACCACTCACTAGCTCAGTGTGCTGATATAAGATCCTGGATGAGGCACGAACAAGAAATGTAGAGAAATCAGGGAAACGTTGGAAACAATGGCAACTTCGGAAACAATGGAAACAACGGGAACAACAGTCACCCGGCAGGACCCGGACAGGGGGCTGGGTCAAACGGACCACCCAATAACAACACCGGGTCTAGTCAACAGCAGAACCAAGTTATGACCGGGTATCAGCAGAACCCGAAGGAACTCCATAGTCAGGGCCAGTATCACGTTTTCACCACCAGTACATCCAGGAGGGAAAAGAAATTACAAGCACGAGCCGTTAATGCAGTAGCATCGGCCGTTCCAAGGTTCCTAAAGTGGTTCGAGCAGACAGTTACTTGGAGCCGGGAAGATCATCCGCCAGCGGTGGAGCACCCGGGTCTCTTGGTTCTCGTTGTGGCACCACAAGTTGATGGATTTTCTTTAAACAAGGTCCTCATGGACGGAGGAAGCAGCATCAACATTTTTATATCTAGACACGTTCAAAAGGATGGGTTTAACCGAAGATCGTCTGACTCCAACTTCAACAATTTTTCATGGCATAGTCCCAGGAAAGTCGGCACACCCAATTGGCCAGATCAGTCTAGAGGTGGCATTTGGTGTGAGCAAGGAGCAGTTCAGATCAGAGTTCTTGAAGTTTGAGGTTGTTTATTTAAAGAGTCCGTACCACGCTCTGTTCGGAAGGCCGGCTTACGCCAAGTTCATGGCCAGGCCGTGTTACGTATACCTCAAGTTGAAGATACCATGTCCTCAGGGAATAATCACAATTGAAGGAAGCAAGGATATGGCTATAGAGTGTGACAATGGAGACACCATCATGGCGGAACATGCTTGTTCAGAAGAAGAGATTAAGTACTACAAGTCTCAAGTAGACCCGGCCGACAAACGTGTGTTGGAAAAGCCGGCTCACGAGGAAGAAAAGAAGAAATTCAAGTCTGCTCAATATACCAAGATGATTGACTTCGTAGAAGGGGACTCCTCCAAGCAGTTTTCGATAGGAGCCCACATGGACGAGAAATAGGAAAGCGCGCTCATCAAGTTCATCCGTGAGAATCGGGATATCTTTGCATGGTCTCCTTCAGACATGCCGGGTGTACCGAGTGAACTTGCTGAGCACAGCTTACATGTTGATCCTAAAGCAAAGTCGGTTAAACAAGGACTACGTCGTATCAATGCAGAGAGGAAAAAGATCATTGGAGAAGAGATTGCCCGACTGCTCACAGCCGGGTTTATCATGGAGGTTTATCACCCGAAGTGGCTGGCAAACCCGGTCCTAGTTATGAAGAAAAACAGAGAGTGGCGCATGTGCGTGGATTACACCAGCTTGAACAAGGTTTGTCCAAAAGACCCCTTTGCACTGCCTCGTATAGATCAGATCATCGATGCCACAGCCGGCAGCGAGTTGTTATGTTTCCTGGATGCATATTCCGGGTATCAACAGATCAAGCTCAATGTGGACGACCAGGAGAAGACTTCGTTCATCACCCCCTTTGGTGCTTTCTGCTACAAAACCATGTCGTTTGGTCTCAAGAATGCAGGTGCCACTTACCAGAGATGCATCCAGAATTGTTTTCAGAAGCAAATTGGTCACAACGTGCACGCTTATGTTGATGACGTCGTGATCAAGTCGCAGAAAGCCGGGTCACTACTTGATGACCTGACAGAGACCATCACCAACCTTCGCAAGTGTCAGATGAAGCTAAACCCAACCAAGTGCGTGTTTGGAGTGCCAGCAGGCATGTTGCTAGGTTTCATAGTCTTAGAAAGAGGAATAGAGGCAAATCCGGCTAAGATTAAGGCCATCATGAACGTTAAGAAGCCGGAATGCATAAATGATGTACAGAAGCTGACGGGTTGCGTCACAGCCCTAAGCCGGTTCATTGCAAGGATGGGAGAGAAAGCACTTCCACTTTACAAGCTGCTGAAGAAATCAGACAAGTTTGTTTGGGGTCAAGAAGCTGATGATGCCTTTGAAGACTTGAAGAAAACACTGTCCTCAGCACCAGTTCTAGCAGCTCCCACGAGCAAGGAGCCGATGTTATTATACGTCTCTGGAAATTCACGAGCCGTCAGTGCCGTGGTTGTGGTGGAGCGTAAAGAAGAGGGGAACGAATACCCAATCCAATGGCCGGTTTACTATGTTAGCGAAGCTTTGACAGAGTCAAAACAAAGGTACCCACAGTGGCCAAAGTTAGTCTACGACGTCTTCATGGCTAGCCGGAAAATAACGCACTACTTTCAAAAGCATCCCATCACGGTGGTGAGTTCTGCTCCATTGGCAGAAATCATCAGAAATAGAGAAACTATAGGCAGAATTGCAAAGTGGGCCATCGAGATGGGACCTTACCACATCAACTACGAGCCAAGGACAGCAATCAAGTCACAAGCCCTAGTTGATTTTGTCAATGACTGGACAGAGTTTGACCCCTTATCACCCGCACCAAGCACGAAGCACTGGGTTATGCACTTTGACGGGTCAAAACAGTTTGAAGGTTCGGGAGCCAGCGTCGTTTTAACTTCGCCAAAAGGAGACAAGTTAAGCTATGTCCTACAGATACACTTTGAGCCGTGCACCAATAACATCGCAGAGTATGAGGCCCTGTTACATGGTTTGAAAGTTGCTAAAGAGATGAGCATCAAGAGGATCATATGCTATGGAGATTCCGACCTGGTTGCTCAGCAAGTATCAGGAACTTGGGACAGGAAAGACGCCAATATGGCGGCTTACAGGAGAGAGGTAGACAAAGTCGCTGGTTTCTTCTCAGGATACCAGGTTGAACACATCGACAGAAGAAAGAACGAGGCAGCTGCCGCCTTATAAAGACTCGGCTCTAGGAGAGAGTCGGTGCCTCCAAACATATTCCTCGCCGAGCTACATCATCCATCAGTCAAGCTTCCAACAGAAGAAGAGTTAGCAAATCCGGATGTCCCGAAATCACAGTTGGTTGCCGCCTTACATCAAACCCCGTCATGGACGGAGCCGTATCTGGCCTACCTGTTGAGAGAAGAGCTACCACAAGACGAAGTACTGGCACGGCAGATTGTACGCCGGGCTAAGGCGTACACCATCATCAACGGAGAGTTATATAAGAGGAGTACGGCGGGAGTGTTCCTGCGATGTGTATCACCAGAGGAAGGCCGGAAGATACTTCAGGAGATTCACTCAGGAGATTGCGGACATCATGCATCTACAAGATCAATGGTCGCCAAAGCATACAGACACGGATTCTTCTGGTTGACGGCTTTGGCAGACGCGGAGAACATTGCCCGGGTTTGCGATGGATGCCAGCGATACGCAAGACAGATACATATGCCGGCTCAGGATTTGAAGACCATCCCAATAACATGGCCCTTTGCAGTATGGGGCAT
Source organism: Poa annua (assembly GCA_026929855.1). Classification (NCBI taxonomy): domain Eukaryota; kingdom Viridiplantae; phylum Streptophyta; class Magnoliopsida; order Poales; family Poaceae; genus Poa; species Poa annua. The sequence goes on from CM049434.1 coordinate 65,460,580, forward strand.
GAATATGGTGGGACCCTTCCAGACGTCACCCAACAAGAAGAATCACCTCTTAGTTGCAGTAGACAAGGTCACAAAGTGGGTTGAAGTACAAGCAGTCAACAGTTGCATAGCAGCAATAGCAGACAAATTTCTGAAAAAGATCATATATCGCTTTGGATATCCTCACAGCATCATCACAGACAATGGGACAAATTTCTCACTCGGAGAGATGCAGATATTTTGCAATGAAAACGGCATCCGGCTTGACCTTTCTTCAGTTTCACACCCTCAGTCAAATGGACAGGTGGAAAGGACAAACCAGGAGCTGCTCAGAGGCATCAAGCCAAGACTCCGGGTTCCATTAATCAGGGCAGCCGGGTGCTGGGAAGAAGAGTTGCCATCAGTCGTCTGGAGCATAAACACAACCCCAAACAGATCAACAGATTTCACTCCTTTCTTCATGGTCTATGGCACAGAAGCCGTGTTACCCAGCGACATCCTTCACGATTCACCAAGAGTTGCAAATTATGTCGAAACAGAGAACGAGATAGCCTGGCAAAACTCAGTCGATATGCTTGAAGAGGCACAAGAACTCGCTCTGGAGAGGTCAGCCGTATATCAGCAAGACCTTAGGTGCTACCACAGTCGCCGGGTTAGATCAAGAACTTTCCAGGAAGGAGACTTAGTCTTACGACTGGCTCAAAACAAGACCAGTTTTCACAAGTTGACTCCCCCATGGGAAGGTCCCTTCGTGGTCAGCCGGAACTTGCACAATGGATCCTACTACTTGGTGGATATCAGAGAAGAAGCTAAAGTGAAAAGAAACAACACAGACCATACAAGATTCCCAATGCAAGAGAACGACAGGCCCTGGAACATAGCAGAGCTTAGGCGTTACTACATTTAGGTTTTGTGAGCTCCCGGATGAGAGAGCTCCACCTTTTTGTATCTTTACAGTTTAAAAGCTGCAGGTTTCAGAAGCACACTTGTCCTTACCAGGGTACCTAAGGGGACTGGAACGTTTTTAATGAGGCGGCTTGCTAGCTATGTACATATTATATGATCAATGAAATGAGGGAGGCACCTCTAAAAGAAAGAGTATTGTCTTTTCAGTTCCTTATTTTACATGTGATCAGGGGTCTTGGGGGCTTACTAACTAACAAAGTTGTAAGTTACAAACTCAAGACCCGGCAAAAAGACGCCACAATTATTCTTGGTTATACTTGCCTGCAGGTTTGATGTTATTCTCACATAATATATGACCAGATGCTAAAAGTCCGGCTTTCAATGTGACTATGATGCCCATGGGGACTTAGCAGACCCTGATTGCTCAGGAGTTTTATGCACAGATGTCGTGAGAAAACCGGATTTGCATGGCATACATGCCAAAAGAATATTGTTGCAGGACACCACAGAATATTTCAAAAGTTTTACAAGCCGGATTATACTGCCGGGCCAGTGGTCGATGGGACAGCAGGTGTCTTGGGGGCTGGTGCAGATGAGCTTGACTCGCCAGACTTCTTCTTGGACTTCTTCCGGCTCACACCTTCAGCTTCTTCCCAGCAAATCTCAAAGACACTAGGGAACTTAGCCTCAGCAACATCCGGACGAGAAGGAGCCGGCACAACCGGAGTTCCTGAAGCCGGAACAGTATCCTGCTCAACAGGAAGCGGTGCGCGGTAGCTGGGATCCATTTTCGACATAGCCGGGTCCTTCGGGTATAATTTCACGCCCTCGGCACTATACCCAGGTTGGAAGGAGCTCAAGCTTAGGGTGTCCGTCAGCAGAGTCGCGTGATGCCGGGTTGTCTCATCAATTGCAGTGATATCCTCCCGAGTGAGAGGAGTACCATCGCTCTTAAGAGAAGGCCACCCCCGGGTGAACTACTGTCGGCCCAGTGGAAACCAGGGTGTGCGGGGCCCACTCTCCTCAGCCCTCGCACGCGATGGTATCGAAGAAATGACTAAGGACCAAGCCAAACGCTTGGAGAGACTCTCGAGGGGAAAAAGTCCACGAGAGGGCTTAAAGGGGAAGCGAAGGCCTGAAGAGGCTCCCCCCGCGACTGCCCCTCTACAAGGCTCTCTCTCCCCTGGAGAGGAGTCAACGCAAATCCCTCCACAAGGCCGCTCAGGCCTTGTAGAGATACTTCGCTGTGAAGCAACCGCCGCAGAGCGCACATGGCCTCTGCCGCGGCCGCAGAGTGACGCGCGCGCCAGCGCGCGGTGACGACGACGCCGCAGTTGCCATTCTGGTGATTAAAGGAGTCAACAAAGCTGTGCCCCCCGCGCCGGACTACGAAGCTTTCCCCTTTGGTGATAAAGTGGATGGCCGGCGCTACGCTCCAACGACGACGTCACCGTGGGCACCCCCAAGTTCTCTGCGGCACCAGCTGGCCGTCCTGCGCGGACGGTGGCTTTCCTGCCTCAAGGGCAGGCTTTACGACCATGGACCGAGTCCATGGACAACTCAGCTGCGGTGCACCCCGCTCCTCCACTTCGTCGCCATGTGGGAACCCTTCCACCGCGCAGGACGCGAGGATGAGGCCCGGGGCGCCTATAAAAGGAGAGGGAGCACCTCCGTACCAAGGGATCGATCAATCGGAGCTTGAGCACTCTACCATAGCGTAGCCTAGCCGAACACACTCGAGGAGGAAGAAGACCTTAGGGTTCCCTCCTTGAGCTCCATGCTGCCATAAGAGAGCCCTCGGCAAGCTCATTGCAATGTACCCTCTGCAGCGCAATACAGACAAGCAGGAGTAGCGGTGTTACCTCCTCCCAAGGGCCGTGAACCTGGGTACGGGCTGGTGTCTATCTCTGTCGCGATGTCCCTCCTCAGGCTCGACGAGCACCGTCGCCGTGCCGGTTGAGGGTTGTTTGACCTCCGTGTTCAGCCCCCTTCGAACATACTCTTCAGAGTGTGACCACCCCTGTCTCGTGGGAGTCACTCTCCGACATTTGGCGCGCCAGGTAGGGGCTGAGGCGCGTCTTCAACCTTCGACCAGCCTCCGCGCCATGACGGACACCCGCATGACACGCGCCAACAGGCGCGCAGCTGACGGGGCTCATACTGAGCCCGGCACCGCCGCCACTCGCGGCCGCCGCGGCCGCCCTCGCACGGCGGAGCGCGCCAACACCGGCCCGCACGTGGAGGAGCCCGAGAGCGAGGATCACCGCGGCGGCGACCGCCACGACGACGAGGACTTCTCCGAGCACCACGGGGACGCTGAGTCCTCGCGTCCGTCTCGGCGCCAAAGCGCGTCCTCTCAGGGACGTCCTGAGCCCGGTCCACACACTGCGCTGCTCATGGCTCGAGAGCTTCTCCGCTACCGGCCCAACCCGGAGGCCCACGACCTCTGTCTCGACCGCCTCCACCACCTCGTCGACATCGCGACGACGCGCCCTGCTCCGTCGCGTTCGCTGGTTCACCACTCTGGCCGCGCAGGAACGGCCGCGCCGGATGCGCTTCCGCCACCACCGGGACCACCTCCGGCTGCGGCGCAGAGGGCTGCCTCCCATGCGTCCTCGCCGCGCGACTGCCAAATCGTGCAGCGCACCGCGCCTGACGCGCGGGTGGGGATGGAGTGCCAGAGGGACCTCCAGAACCGCCTCGTCGAGGAAATCGGCCAGGCGGGGCAGCAGAACCGCAGGGCTCTCCAGGGCGGAACCGCCACGTACGCCACCGGCTGCATGGCCTTCACCCGCGCTCTGCGCCGCGTGGTCTGGCCACAGAAGTTCAGGCCTGCCCTTCCCAAGGGCGACGACGGGTCAAGCAACCCCATCGAGTTCCTGCAGCTCTACACCACCTCTATCCAAGCTGCAGGAGGGGACGACAAGGTCATGGCCAACTGGTTCTCCCACGCGCTTAGGGATTCCGCGCTGTCATGGCTCCTCAACCTGCCTGAAGACTCCGTCGGCTCGTGGGAGGAGCTCTGCAGGCAATTTGTCGCCAACTTCAAGGGCACATATGAGCGCGCGCTCACCCACAATGACCTGCGCGCTGTGGTGCAGAGGAAAGATGAGACCCTTCGCAAGTACATCAAGCGCTTTAGCCAAGTGCGCAACAAGATCCCGAACATCCCCGACACACAAGTCATTGCCGCCTTCAGAGAGGGCGTCACAAACCGCAGGATGCTCGAGAAGCTGGGCTTTCACGACAAGCTCACCTCTATGGTGAAGCTGTTCGACCTCGCTGACAAGTGCGCCAAGGCTGAAGAGGGACTCCTCTTCGTCAAGATGAGCCAGCGGGTAGATGACCAGGCCGAGGGATCCAAGAGTCACAAGAAGCGGGAAGAAACCAAGCGCAAGGCCACCGCTGTCCTAGCGGCTGAGCCAGATGCCAAGTACGCCAGCAGAGCCTCCCCTGAGCCTGGCGACAAGAAGGAGGACAACCATCCGTTCTGCGTCTACCACAATAGGCGCGGCCACGCTAGAGAGAACTGCTTCGACCTCAAGAGGGTGAGCAGAGAGCGCGAGCAAGAAGAGGGCAGCGGGGGCCGCGGCAAAGGCCGCGGCTACCGCAGAGGCGGACGCAAGGGCAGCTACCAGAAGCCGCCGGGCACTCAAGCCAACGCCGTCGAGAAGAATAACAACCTCCCCGACGAGGAAGATGGAGGCTACCAGGCCCCAAGGGGGGCTATGGCCTGCATCCTCGGCGGAGCTCAGGCGCCCAAGTCTAACAACCAGTTCAAGCAGTTCGCCCGCGAGCTCAACGCCGCACTCCCAAGCGTCGAGACCTCCAGGCCCCTCAAGTGGTCTTAGTACACCATCGCCTTCGACGCCAAGGACCACCCCAAGTCCACCAAGACTGTTGGAACCCTCCCCTTGGTCTGCTCCCCCACCATCAACAACATTGCCGTCTCCAAGACGCTCATTGATGGGGGTGCTGGCCTGAACGTCATCTCTGTCGAGACGTTCGAGACGCTTCAAGTGCCTTACGAGTGGCTCATGCCCTCCAGGCCATTCACAGGGGTCACCAGTGGTTCGATCGCACCTCTGGGGCAGGTCCGGCTGGCCATCACCTTCGGCACGCTGAAGAACTACCACACTGAGCTGATCGACTTCGACGTCGCACACATTGGCCTGCCGTATAACGCCATCCTCGGCTACCCCGCCCTCGCGAAGTTCATGGCCGTCACGAATCACGCCTACAACATGGTCAAGATCCCCGGCAGCGCTGGCACTATCGCCATCCATGGTCATATCCTGGACGCCACGCGCGCTGTCGAGAGCGCCTACAAGGCAGCCGCCATGGCGTTCCCGGCTGACGAGGACATGTAGCCTCTCGAGAGGCCCAAGAAGAAGAAACATATGTTCTCTCAAGAGCAAGCTTCCACGAAGAAGGTGTCGCTGAGCACCAGTGGCTCGGGGGCTGAGGGCTCCGGGGCTAGAGTCACCATAGGTGCTGCCTTTCCTCCCAAATAGGAAAGCGCGCTCGTCGCCTTCCTTCGGGCAAACTCTGACATGTTCGCATGGACTCCGTCAGATATGTCCGGTGTACCAAGGGAGGTGATCGAGCACCACTTAGCCGTGTGTCCAGATGCACGCCCCGTCAAGCAAAAAGCGCGGAAGCAAGCCCCCGAGAAGCAAGCATTCATCGTCAAGGAAGTAGAAAAGTTAAAAGCGGCAAATGTCGTCCGCGAAGTCGCGCACCCCACTTGGCTCTCCAACGGCATGGTTGTCCCTAAACCCGCTGGGGGAGGCCGACTCTGCATCGACTACATAGATGTCAATAAGGCCTGCCCCAAGGACCCATACCCCATGCCAAGGATAGACCAGATTGTGGACTCCACCGCCGGCTGCGACCTCCTTTGTTTTCTGGACGCCTTCTCTGGTTATCACCAGATCAAAATGGCTAAAGAGGACGAGGAGAAAATAGCATTCCTCACCCCCTGTGGTGTGTATTGCTACACTTGCATGCCTTTCGGCCTGAAGAACGCCGGCACCACGTTCCAGATGCTCATGAGGATAGCCTTGGGGGCGCAGATGGGCAGAAACACAGAAGCTTATGTCAACGACATCGTGGTCAAGTCTCGCGAGGGAGACACTCTCTTGAAGGATCTCGAGGAAACCTTCGCCAGCCTGCGCAAGGTCAACATCAAGCTGAACCCCACCAAGTGCGTCTTTGGGGTACCTTCAGGCAAACTCCTCGGATTCCTCGTGTCTCACCGCGGCATAGAAGCAAACCCTGACAAGATCAAGGCCATAGAAGGAATGCAGCCTCCTCGCCGGCTCAAGGACATGCAGCGCTTAGCAGGCTGTATGGCCAGCCTGGGCCGTTTCATCTCCAAGTTCGGCGAGAGAGCCCTGCCATTCTTCAAGATCATGAAGAAGTCCGGCACATTCAGGTGGACCCCTGAAGCAGACAAAGCTTCTGAAGACTTAAAGAGGTATTTGGCCAGCCCACCAGTCATGGTAGCCCCCAGGACAGGCGAACATCTGAAGCTGTACCTATCAGCCACTCCTCAGACCGCAAGCGCCGTCCTGGTGGCCGAAAGGGAAGAGCCAGTCCTCCCCAAGAAAAGCGCTGCCACTCCAAGTCCGATGTCGCCCGACAAAGATCTCGGCAAAGGAGCAGTCTCCACAGACCCACCGCCAGGCCCACAGCCTCAAGTCGAGTCTGCTCCGAACACTCTTGCCGAGACCCCTCCACAGGCGGATCTCGACAAGGGCCCTGAAGAGCCTCCGCAGAGAGCTGACGCTGCACCTCCATCGACAACCCTTGTCGAGCACCCCGTCTACTTTGTCAGTACAGTACTGCGGGACGCTCGGGAACGGTACCCAATGCAGCAGAAGCTTCTCGTCGCGCTCCTCATCGCCTCCAGGAAGCTGCGACACTACTTCCAGGGCCACCCCATCACGGTGGTCACTTCCTTCCCCCTGGAGCAGATTCTGCGCAACCCCAACGCCACAGATCGTGTTGCGGGATGGAACATCGAGCTGCAGCCATTCAATTTGCGCTTCGACACCACCAGAGTCATCAAGGGAAGAGCGCTGGTGGACTTCGTCGCCGAATGGACTGACCCAAGCACTGAAGAGCCTCGAGGAGAAGAGGCCAAGCTCTCTGTAGACACGATGCCCAGCCACTAGACCATGCACTTCGACGGAGCCTTCGCCTGCCGCAATGGCGGGGCAGGCGTCGTCTTGACCTCGCCCAAAGGCGACAAACTCTACTACGCTGTGCTTCACAATTGACAAGATCTCCAACAACATCGCTGAATACGAGGGCCTTCTCGCCGGCTTAAGGGCCGCTATCGCTCTAGGCGTCAAGCACTTACTCGTCAAGGGAGACTCCCAGTTGCTTGTCAACTTCTCCAACAAAAGCTACACGCCTAAGGACGACCACATGGCCGCATACCTTGAAGAGGTCCGCAAGCTCGAGAAGCACTTCAGAGGCATGGAGCTCATGCACATCCCGAGGAAAGAGAACCAGTAGGCCGACGACATCGCCAAGCGAGCCTCGCGAAGACAAGCCCAGCAGGCAGGCGTCTTTGAAGAAAGGCTCACCAAGGCATCCATAAAGCAGCCACAAGAAGCTACAGCCGCAAGCACAAACGAAGCACTCCCACCACCTCTTGAAGCTGGGGCACCCGATTGTGGTCCTCACACAGGGGAGCGTCTGTTGCTGACAGTAGCACATCAAGAAACAGGCTGGATTGACGAGCTCAAAGACTACCTGATAAAGGGGGTCCTCCCCGAAGAAGATGCGGAAGCAGAGCGAATCGCTCGACAGGCAAAATCCTACTACATCCTCGAGGGAGAGCTGTACCGCAAGCGCCCAAATGGGATCGCGCTCAAATGCGTCCCTCCTGAAGAAGGCCGAATGCTGATCAAAGACATCCATAGCGGAGAGTGCGGCCACCACTCGTGCGCGCGCACCCTCGCAGGCAAGGTCTTCAGGAGCGGTTTCTACTGGCCGCAAGCGCTTCAAGATGCGGTCACCATCGTCCAAGCTTGCGATGCCTGCCAGTACCACGCCAAGCAAATCCATCAGCCGGCGCTGGGGCTCCAGACCATCCCGCTCTCCTGGCCGTTCGCGGTCCGGGGGCTGGACATTTTGGGCCCCTTCCCGAAATCGCAAGGGGGCTACCATTTCCTCTTCGTGGCCGTCGACAAGTTCACCAAGTGGCCCGAGGTCGAACCGACGCACAGTATACCAGCCGGGGCAGCGGTGAAATTCATCAGGAGCCTGGTCTGCCGCTTCGGAGTGCCTAATCGCATCATCACCGACAATGGCTCGCAGTTTACCAGCGGCATCTTCCGGTCTTACTGCGAAAAACTCGGCATCAAGCTCTGCTTCGCCTCGGTGGCTCATCAAGCCGAGCGAGCAAATGCGGAAGTCCTCAAGGGCCTCAAGACCAGAAGCTTCAACATCCTAAAGGGCCACGGCAAGGGCTGGATCGACGAGCTCCCATCTGTGCTCTGGTCCATACGCACAACTCCCTCAAAGCCCACTGGTGAAACGCCGTTCGCCGTCGTCTATGGAGCCGAAGCAGTCCTCCCCACAGAAATCAAGCACGGATCCCCACGGGTCCTTGCCTTCAATGAGGACACCCAAGAGGACCTCCACAACGACGACCTGCTGCTTCTCGAGGAATTGCGCCGCCGTGCCGCCCTTAGAGCGGCAAAGTACCAGCAAGACCTGCGACGCTACCACAGCCGCCACGTGCGCTCGCGCACTCTGGAGATGGGCGACCTCGTCCTCAGACGAATCCTCTCCAGAGAAGGTCTCCACAAGCTCTCGCCTATATGGGAAGGCCCCTACAGGGTCTCTCACATCGCCCGGCCTGGCGCTGCGCACCTCGAGACTAAAGACGGCATCCCCGTCAAGAACCCGTGGAACATCGCGCATCTACGCAAGTTCTACCCGTGATCATAGTCACGCCCGTGATCATTGTCACGTCAGGCATTTTTTGTCTCTAGAGGGAAGCTCACGGCTTCACCTCCAAGCTTCACAAAGCTTCTCCTGAGGGCCAGCCCTCCGAGCTCTCCTTGTAACGAGCCACCGCAGGCCGTAGAGAGTCTCAGCCACTAATGGGTGGTCCCCATGCCTCGACATGGAAAGAACGTTAGCTTGGCAACCCCAAGTGTAATGAACCATTTCGTTCCCAAGTGAACTATGCGCTAAGGCGCCGCTATGTAATATTTTGGTGGTGAGTTTACTTTCATCATTTTGCCTTTCCATGTGCGCTTATATTCTTCCCATGCGCACCTCGCGAGCGGGGGCTGAGTACGGTGCCTGTGCCTCAAGAGCACCCCAGCAGCACTGCAAAACCCAAGGGATCCGAGCTCTGGCTAAAGGGCATGCTCCCAAAAACACGCCACCTCTCCAAAGGACCTTGGTACTTACTCTCCTCGCGAGATACACCTGAGGAAACCTATAAGCGCACATGAGTCCTTACTAGCATGCACTAGCGTTTGGGTTCGCCTCTCTAACATCCGCAGGGAACAAAAGTCCCTCCAAGCTCGTGGAGGCAAAACTCGGCCCCTAGAGGAGAGCGCATCGCCAGGAAAAGCCTACGCAGGGAAAAAGCCTCGCAAAGCTAAGTTCAGCGCTCACGCCTCGGGAATCTCTTCTCTCTCACGAGCACTCGTCGTCCCTCGAGCGATTCTTTTCCCTCACACTCCATGGACTGCTTGCACGTCAAAGGGGGGCCCTTGAGGATCGCGCCTCGAGGACTCTTACCTCTCTAAGCCTTAAACTCCCCCCGGCCTTGCCGAGTCATTGCTCAGGCATACCGCAGCGGCGGAGTCATAGCGCAAGGAGAAGGGTCCTAGCGACGCAGAGCGAACAAAGACATGAAGTTGAAGCAAAAGGCCCTTCGAGGGGCACACGTGCGAACTTAATAGCACCTACTTAAAAATATATTATAGACTGTGGAGCAAAAGTCTCTAGGCCAAGTCTTTTAATGGCGCTACAAGTGCATCACAATATAGGAAAGGATCAGGCAGAAGCTTCATCGCCCTCCTCCGCAGACTTTTCCTCTCCAGGCTCGCCCTCGAAGCCTGCCTCCTCACCGTCGTCCTCCCTGGCCTCAGCCCGCTGGAAGCGGCTGCAGAAGTCGTCGACCTGGTCTCGGACGGAGTTGGAGATCTGCCACCCTTCCTCCCCCTCGAGAGGCTCGGTCACCGATGTGTAGTCGAAGCCGGGCTGGAGGTGCTGGAGGTTGGTGAAGATGCGGTCGACTGCCACCGCCAGGAGTTGGCGGCATTCCTCCTCGACGACGTCGCGGAGCTCCGCGGCAGGGCCCTCTTCTTGAACTTCTCGTTGTAGTCTCGAGAGACGGCGGCACGGTACTCCCTCTCCCGGGCTTGGAACTCCTTCTCCGCCTCCTCCTTCCGCTCGGCAAACCTTGCGTTGAAGCGCTCCACGTGCTTCTTGTGGGTAGCCACTTCACGGTTGAACTTGCCGAGGGCTTCGGCCAGATTCCCCTCCCGGGCCTCAAGGTCGACGCGCTGCACCGACAGCTCCTGCTCCGCCTGCAGCAGCTGCTCGTCGCGCTGACGCACGTCATTCTCGCGCTCATTCAGCATTTGCCCCCTGGCATCCAAGGCCGCGCGGACCGCCTCCAGAGAGGTCCGCACAACCTCAGAGTCGGCGAGGATCTTGGCCTCAAGCTGGACAAGCTCGCGATGCTTGTCCGCCAGCGAGGACTCCACCGCCTCCCGCTCCGCCCTGGCCGCGGCCAAGTCGTCCGCCGCTGCCTGGCGCTCGGCCTGGAGGGGCTCCAAGAGCTCCTCGGCGTCGCGCACGGCGCCCTCGCGGACCTCCTTGGCAAAGCACAGTACCTCCTCGCGCTCCGCCTGCAGGGCCAGGTCGCCCTGCCGGCGGACCTCCACGGCCGCGTGAAAGGCGGCCCAGGCCTCCGCAAGCTCGTCCTGCCGCCGTGCGATCTCCGCGTCCTCGAAGGCGACGTGAGTCTCCAACCCGTCCAGGGACTCCCGCACCAGGCGGAAGGCGACGCCGCGACGTCCCCTGCTCCAGTCCCAACCGCTCAAGACCAGGTCTTGTGAAGCCCAGGCGGCGCGGAGGTCCCAGCATCTGCGTCGAGCTTGAAGAAGGGGGCCTCTGCGCGGGGCCCTGCAGCGCCGCGGGCCTGGGGGCTTGGCGGCGAGTTCTCCCCTTCAGCACCTGCGGCACCTCATCGTGAGCCTCAGGGGCAGGAGAGGCCTGCCCCGTAGCCACTGTCTCCGCCTCCGCTGCAGAGCTTGGCGGGGGCGGCGGAGGAGCATCCCCCTCCGTCTCGTCGGCCCTTGGCGGGCTCTGGATTGGCGTTATGTCCGCCTCGGCCTCCTGCTGCGCCGGAGCAGTGGCAGTGCGAGGCGGAGTAGGCGCCCTCTCCGCTTGCTCCTCAGGGCGCCTCCCCTCGAGAGGCGGCGCAGTCGCCTCAGCCTGAGGCGCACCCTTGGCAGGGCCTGCGGTGTCCTCCACCACAGGCCTCGAGGCCTCGTCCGCCGCGGCCTCTGGCGCGGCTCTCTTCACCTCAGCAGCCTTGCGAAGCCTTCGACGCTTCGCAGGCGCCAGGTCGCTGGCAAGGAGCAAGGAAACCCGTCAGAAGAGAACGGGCAAGCAGAGATGGAGGAAGAGAAAAACAAGATCAGGATACTTACCCAGCTTTCTTGGCGCGGGTGTCAACCCACGCCATGCCAGGCGAATGCCATGAAGGCGTGGTCCTGGCTCCAGACCCCTCGGGGGGCGCCTCTGCTTTCCTCTTGAGGGGAGCGCCCATTGGCTCCCCAGCCGGCCTGTCATGGGCCGCCTTGGACCGGGGCTCTCATCGCCCCGCCGCAGCCTCATCGTCGTCGCTACCTTCCCCCTCCGTAACAGGGCACGAAGGGCCTCCCTGAAGGGCTCGTGGTCGCCGGACGAGACCTCGAAGATTTCCTCGGCAGGGGGCGCAGCCCTTGACGAGCTCGCCCCGCCGGTCGAGGGGTTCGCCCTTGCCGCCGCGCCGCCAAGCTCGATGTCCGATGCGGAGGGCGACTCCGCGGCTCCTGGCACCTTCGCCACAGGCATGGCCACCTCGTCCTCCTGCTCCCCCGCCAAGCCAAGCGGGGTAAACGTCGGCATCCGCTCCAGAATCGCCAGGCGCGTGTTCATGGAGAGCTGGTGGAGAGGCCTCAGCACCTCAGCGACCGCCACAGGCATGTCCGGGTTGATGAAGAGGACGCCCATGATGGTGGAGACGGCTTCGGGGCGGTGGTCGCAGCAGTGGAGCCGCATCGGGTCCGTGAGGCCCGAGTACATCCACATCGGCTTCTTGTGCGCCTGAAGCGGAGCGATGCGGCACCTCATGAAGTCCTCCGCAATCATCTGACCAGTGAGGCCATTATCCCGAAGAAGCTTCATGCGGCCCACCAGGTCCACGATCTGCGGGCTCCGGAAGACCAGCTTGCCCTAGTGGGTGTTCTTCATGGGCGGCGCCTCCGGGACGTCGAGGAAGGAGCTCAGCGACTTGACGCCGATAAGGAGCCACTTCTGCCGGAAGTCATCCACCTTCCTCACCACCGCCGTGACAGGCTTCTCGCCGTTCCATGACATGGGGATAAAGACATCCCCCATGCCGTCCACGATGCGGAAGGAGATGCACCCCGTCCGTTCTCGTTGGTCTTCCCGGCGTCAAGTCCAGGTTTGCGGCCTGGAGAGCACTGGCGCCGTGCTCGTTGGTCTTCCCGGCGACCAAATGCCGGATCTTGTCCAGCGCCGCCTCATTGAAGCGCTCCCCCACCAGGGCGGGGCCAAGCACCCCTTCCCCCTGCGCGTTCGGAGGGGGCTTCGCCATCGCCGCCTTGCCCTTCGCTGGACTCATCGTCGGGAAAGGAAGAAGTGCGAAAGAGCGCGGAAGGAGATGGAGATCGCCGGAGTGAGGAAGCTCAGAGGGGGAGATCGAAAGGCCGGGCGCGCAGAATGGAAGCAGTAACGGCTGCTCGAGCCGGCGCGCAGGCTTTAACTCCCGTCTGGGCAGTTACCGGGGCGTGGTGGGACCCCCCACGACGCACGCCCTGCCGAAGAGATCGTGCCGTCGCAGACGCGCAGCTGATCGACGCGTGTCTCGGGCCGGCCGGACACTTTGGGCCCACGACGCTTCGTCTGAGCCTGGTGGGCTTCGCCGTGCCCGTCATGGGCCCGGGGGCTACTGTCAGCCCAGTGGAAACCAGCGTGTGCGGGGCCCGCTCTCCACAGCCCTCGCACGCGACGGTATCGAAGAAATGACTAAGGACCAAGCCAAACGCTTGGAGAGACTCTCGAGGGGAAAAAGTCCTCGAGAGGGCTTAAAGGGGCAGCGAAGGCCTGAAGAGGCTCCCCCCGCGACTGCCCCTCTACAAGGCTCTCTCCCCTGGAGAGGAGTCAACGCAAATCCCTCCACAAGGCCGCTCAGGCCTTGTAGAGATACTTCGCTGTGAAGCAACCGCCGCAGAGCGCACATGGCCTCTGCCGCGGCCGCTGAGTGACGCGCGTGCCTGCGCGCGGTGACGACGACGCCGCAGTTGCCATTCTGGTGATTAAAGGAGTCAACAAAGCTGTGCCCCCCGCGCCGGACTACGAAGCTTTTCCCCTTTGGTGATAAAGCGGATGGCCGGCGCTACGCTCCAACGACGACGTCACCGTGGGCACCCCCACGATCTCTGCGGCACCAGCTGGCCGTCCTGCGCGGACGGTGGCTTTCCTGCCTCAAGGGCAGGCTTTACGACCATGGACCGAGTCCACGGACAACTCAGCTGCGGTGCACCCCGCTCCTCCACTTCGTCGCCATGTGGGAACCCTTCCACCGCGCAGGACGTGGGGATGAGGCCCGGGGCGCCTATAAAAGGAGAGGGAGCACCTCCGTAGCAAGGGATCGATCAATCGAAGCTTGAGCACTCTACCATAGCGTAGCCTAGCCGAACACACTCGAGGAGGAAGAAGACCTTAGGGTTCCCTCCTTGAGCTCCACGCTGCCATAAGAGAGCCCTCGGCAAGCTCATTGCACTGTACCCTCTGCTGCGCAATACAGACAAGCAGGAGTAGTGGTGTTACCTCCTCCCGAGGGCTGTGAACCTGGGTACGGGCTGGTGTCTATCTCTGTCGTGATGTCCCTCCTCAGGCTCGACGAGCACCGTCGCCGTGCCGGTTGTGGGTTGTTTGACCTCCGCGTTCAGCCCCCTTCGAACATACTCTTCAGAGTGTGACCACCCCTGTCTCTTGGGAGTCACTCTCCGACAACTACTGCGTGTCAATGGCCGGGTAATACGCCTTGGTTAAGGCAAGAATCCGCATGGCAGCTCTCCGGGCAGCAGACCTTTTCTAGCTATCCATCCAAGCCGGTAACACGTTCAGCTGCTACAAGAATTTGAGTTGAGTCGTTGGCGGCTTCTCCCAACCATGGCACGCCATCATAGCCTTGCCAGCACCATAATACAATTGCTGCACAAGAGTATAGACAGCCTTGAGCTTCATTTCCGGCTCAAGTTGACATATAGGGTTCCAGGCGCCTAAGAAATAAAGAAGATAAAGACTGTTAATGCCGGACATACTCGGCAGAAAGCAAAAAAGCAAAGAATCATCAGCCGGAGATACGTAAGTTTACCAAAGAGGGAGGCCACCATCTCAGAAATAAAAGAAACAAGCTTATTGAATTTCTCAACAGAGGCTTTCAGATCTTCTTGAAGCTTATGACGTTGCTCAGCCCAGCTCGACTCATGCTCTTCAATATCTTGCTGAAGCCGGGCGTTTTCCTCGGCAGCTTGGTCGAGTTTCTTCTCAAGTTCTTCAATTTGCTTTTCAAGCTCGGCACGCTTGCTGGCTTCGGCCTTCAGCTCCTCCTTCACTACTTCAAGAGCATGATTGTGCCGTTGAGCTTGGTCCTGGAAAATAGAAAGAAGCCAGTCAAAAGATGATACAGATTACAGTAAAGTAGCTAAAAAGCTCAAATTGTTATAAGTCCCAGGTTGCTGCAGGCTGAAACCCGGCACTTGGGGGCTACTCAATTTGAGGCTAAAAAGAAAGTATGGTTCTCAAGGAAGACCCGGAACACAGCAAGCTGTAGATTCGGCTCCTGGGGACTACTCAGTAGAAACAGAAAAGCAAAGCTAAACTTAAGAAAGACCCGGAACGCAGCAAGCTGCAGATCCGACTCTTGGGGACTACTCATCGAAGTTAATTCTATGAATAGAAGTGGAAAGACAAATTCTAAGGAGTCCCGAGCCATTGCAAGCTGATAACTCGGCACTTGGTGACTAGGAGAGGAGTATTCACATACCTCAAATTTGTCTTGGAGTTCAGCAATCACGTTGTCCTCCGCCTTCCGGTGCTCACAGATGCGCCGCTGGAATTCTCCGAAGAGAGCAGTGAAGTCCAAGTCTTTATAAGACTGGAAGCCGGCGCTGGGCATAGGAGTTTTGCCGGTAGAAGGTTTAGCTGGCGCTGTCTCTGGCCCAGCGGTCTTGGTGATGCGGGAGCCAGCGGGTTCTTCACCCTGCTTCGAGCCGGTAATCTCCGCTTCAGGCGATGCAGTAGCCTGGTTATTTTGAGTCAGAGGAGAAGCCGGACGAGACGCCGGCTTATCAACATTCCCTTCAGCACGTGGGGAAGATTTATCAACCGGCTCGGAATGAGTCGGGATGGAAGCTGGGGCAGCGCGAGCTCTGAGAAGTGAAGAGATGTTATACGAAGAGAAACAAGTCAAGTATTATAAATGCATAAAGGCAAAGAAGACTTACCCCTCATTTACAGTAAAATCGGCGAACGGGTCGCTGCTTGAATCTGAAGAATCTGAGAGAGACTGGGACTTAGCCTTTCGTTGAGTCCCGGCTAAAGGATAAAGAACTGAAGGACGTCTTTGCGGACACTTAGCCCGGCGAGGAGTCGGGCAGTTAGGAATACCTTCATTCAGCGGCTCGTCGGAGTCGGAGGACCGAAGCCGGCGGCGTTGGCGACGGGCTTCCGTTTGTCCCTAAGGTGTAAAGAAGTTAGTCTACATCGAAGAAAGATCAAGACAAAAGAAGTTTGCCGGCGTTACCTTCGCAGCGTCCGACCTAAGCTTCCTCTTCGCAGCCGGAGGAGCCGGGTCTGAGGAGGGGAGGATTGTATCTGATAGATGTGAGTCTGGATTAAGAGTTCACCGGCTGTCCTGGAGAAGATCGGCGTTTAACAGTTCAAGGAAAAGCCGGGTGATGAAGTTAAGCTCACCTTCTTCTTCTCCTGCGCCGGCTTCAGAGCCCGCGCCTTCAACGTCAGCCTCCGGCTGATCGTCCTCTAACTCCTCGCTCGAGTCAGGCGCAGCTGATAACGTAGCGGCCCACCAGGAGTCGTTAGCCTGAAATGCACAAAGTCGGAATATAGACAAGATATGATACGTCACAGCAAAAGATAAAAGGTGTTATAAATACCGGCTTCGGCGGATTCGATGCGGAAAAAGGCACGGGGCCTGTAACAACCCTAGTTTGTAATGCTAAGTTAATTAGTTATTCATGTCATGTCATGCATTAATTTTTGCACTAAGAAAAAATTGCATTTTAATAAAAGAATAAATCAATAAAGTGACATAAATTTTGTTATATTTTCAAAGGTGGTTCAAAATTTTCAAAAATTCAAAACAAAAATATGTGGGGCTTCTTTATAATGTTAGAAGGCCACATGAATTTTTAGGTAATTTATTGACCTTTTAAAACCCCTAGAAAACTTCAACAAGTCTCTGTAAATTAATATTTGTCAAATTAAAGAAGGCAGGGTTTTTTTTGGAAAATGGTCATCTTCAACCTCTGCCAGAAGGACGAGAACGACACCGTTATGCCACCTCCTGCTTCGCTGCTCCCGGGCGAGGATAAGACCTAGAGAAGGCGTCCAAATCCCGCACTCTTCCTTCTCCCTCGCCCGTGTGTCCTCCCTTCCTCTTTCTCGTTCTCTCTCTCACTAAATCGAGGGGAGAACCGAAACCCTAGCTCGCCGGCCGTCGCGTCGCGCCGTCGTCTCGCGCCTCCCCGGCCAAATTGAAGGTCGCCATGAGCTCCGCCCGCGCCTCCTCTCCCTCCCCGTCAAGTTCCGCGTGTCGAGACGACCGGAAACGGCTGCGGCGAGCCTTTCTCCTCCTCATCCGGCGGAGCACCGCCGCACACGATTCGCTCACCTCCGGCCTCCTCCGGCCTCCCCGGCCCCTCCTTCGTCACTCTGGTGAGCGTGCGGTCCCGCTGGACCTCTTCCTTGCCCTTCCCGTGGTCTAAATCGTGCTCCCCGTGTAGGTCGTCGCCGGCCACCGCCGTTTCTCATCGTCGGCGCAAGTCCGGCGACCAATAAGTAGCGGCGCCGCCACCATATGGTCGCCCGCCTCCAGGCGCGTCCAACGTGCCCTCACGCGCCTCCTCTCGCGGACGGATTCGTCGAATCCGTGGTCGACAGGAGCTCTGGCTCCATTGCTGACGTCAGCATGACATCAGTCCTTCCTTTTATCATTTTCCAGAAATTCCAGAATATAATTTAAATTTGTAAATTCAATATCTTTTGAACCATAATTCGGAAAATTGTGTTCAATATATCAAAATGTTCAGAAAAACAAATGCTATCTATTTGTATCAAATTCATGCATGTTTAAACAACTCAAATTAAGAATTGTCTAGAATCACTAAAATGACACTTCATTTAATTATGGGGTTTCTTTCAAATATTATGCTTAGCTAAGTGTGTACCCCATTTAAGTTGATATTCATGTTTAGGGCTTAAATTCAATTCCTTAATCCGTCATGCATACATTGTGCGCATTGCATCGATGCCATGTTGAATGTTGTTTTCCTTTTCTTTTCCGGTGTTTCATTCTCTCTCGGTAGAACGTGAATCCGAAGACAAGATTGACGACATCGGAGACGAATACTTGATCAATCAACGATCAAGTCAAGCCGATGATTTCCAAACTATCTTTATCTTGTTATCGACAAACAAGGCAAGCATAACCTCTTATCTACTCATATATGTGATTTCGAAGAATTTCAGTTTCTCGTATAATGCATGCGATTCCAATATATTTCTGGTGGATAGATAGAGTTCTCCTATATATTTGCATCGCCTAAATACCCTGATCCACTGCTCCTAGCAAACCTAGTTAGTGCTTGTGTGTGTCGCCAAAGCCTTATATTGCTTAGCCATGCATAGTTTATCTTTGCTCCATACGGTTGATGAATTGAAGCTGCCAATGAAGCGAGTATGTGGATGAAGTGAAATGATCAGAGTTATGTGGTTAAAATGACTATAAGGCGTGGATGAGAGGCCACAGTGGTATGGTGTGGTGTTTTGTCTCGTTCTCGCCGACCTAGGACCTTGAGTTTTCGTACCTTGATCCAAGACTGAGCGTACTACCATGCGTGGGTTGAGGACGCCCCGTCGAGTAACTAACTTGCGTAATCTATCTGTGGGTTCTATAGTTCCGGCGTTCATAGGATTGTGGCCGCGGTCGAGGGGGTGGATTCCCTGAACCTTGACTTCAGCACACACAACCTATTGCCCACGGATAGGCTTACGCAAGGTAAAGGTTGTAACCGTTCCCACTCTGCCGGCTTTCCCAGGAAGAGAGCTAATGATCGGCAAGGAGCCGGGCGGTACGTGTGGGTAAAGTTGTACACCCCTGCAGGGTTAAATCTATTCGAATAGTCGTGTCCACGGTTAGGGACGACTTGGAATTAATGGACGAGATCATATAGAACATGAACTAAATATGGAAGACCAACATGGAGAGATGTTGGTGATGTTTCAGAATGTGATACTTGGTGATCAGAGCTAGACTTGTCACTCTCTTATATCATTTTAAAAGATCTATTATACGTGCTTCTCTTCCTCGATTTTGAAACAAAATTGGCTTTATGCAAAGAAACCTGCATTCAAACTCTCTCAATAAGCAGATATATAATAGGTTAATTAAGTCTTGTTGAGTACATCCCGTACTCATTCTTGCTATATTTGGTTCAGGTAAAGTTCAGCACTCCGACGGTGGTTACTACGATGACATCGACAAGTAGCTTGGGGTTCCCAGGTGGCAGCCTGGAACTTGAAGGTTATGTAGCCCCGTTGCTTATTTTTCCGGCCTCTTAGGCCTTTTGCAAGTCTTGTTGATTACCAACACATTCGCTTTTCGTTGTATGATGTAATGTTGGGTCGGAAGACCTCTGTGTGTAAAGCTACTTCTTGTAATGTATACCTTACACTACTTCATGTCGTAGAGTCTGCTTTATACCGGTTGTCCGCTACCCATCCCGTGCATGATGCGTGTATGGATATAAAGTGCACGGTTGATGGGTTATGGTTCTTGGGCTCTTTGTTATGCAGTTTTGGCTATGCCCGTGTTATGGCGCAGCCGAGGGGTTGTGTGCCGATGATCCATTCCGAGCACGCCTGCCGATGAGCATCGGCCTGCGAGTGGTAACCCCAGGGACCCTCGGTTACGTAGCATGACCAGTGACACATAGCATTGCTGTATAATTCAGAGGTCGAGTCCGACAGCTTAACAAGATTCTGGGATTCGTTGTTATGTATTTTTGGTTATGATTAGCGTGTTAGTCTTCCGAGGGGTTTGTGTGACCGGTGTTCCCGGCACGCCTGCAGTGCAATGCTGCCTGGGATTGGTAACCCAGTAACTCTCGGCTATCATGTCTAAGAGCACATAACACTTATGTATAACTCTGGATTCCGGGGTCGCCACAAGTTTTGGTATCAGAGCAGGACTGCCTATAGGAAACCCTTGCTATTGGTCGATGTTGAGTCTAGTGTTTATGAAAACTATTTTGAACCTAAAAATGAGTTAAGAAAATCTCATTAGGATTCTTTTTACTCCTTATCTGGTATCGCTCTAATTCTGAATCCATTTACCTTGTTTTGATTTGAAAAGGTTTTGCTATCTCTTCTAGTCGTTCAAACTCTAGGTGCCCTGAGCACAGGCCGTGTTCTACCCGTTGACCTAGTATTGTGTTCTCTAGAGTCCGATGTGTTCCGAGCTTCTTCTTCTCTTGTTTCAGCTGAAAGGTTTCCTTCCATCATGATCTCTCTGCTATGTGAGTCCCACATTCGTCCATTCTACACTTCGAGGCTTGCTTTCACCTCGGATGTCTTCTTTCGATTTGCCTAAGTACTTCTGAAGTTATGATATTCCGGAAGCTACTTCGTGATTACTACATCGTGTTATCCTTTGGGTCACCCGGTAATAGTTACACGTTTGTCTGATCTTTAATCCTTGGACTTGAACCGAAGGTCCCGGATTGTGCTTGATGGCAATGTGTTAAATCATGTGGGTTCTTAACCATGTGGTGTTCATGCTATCAGTACATGATGTTGACCTTTAACCCAAGTTCCAACCTGTGATCCCTGAGGAAATCTTTAATCCTTATCACACCTCAGTTGGCTAGTAACTTTAACTCCGCCAAAAAAAATTAGGTTATGTCTTGGAACCAACTGGATCACATCTAGTGAGCTCTTAGTGAGTATCACAATTATACTCGTGATTCTATCGTTTTCTTCCTTTTTCAGCATGGGTTTTACACAAGAGTATTATCCTGTGCATCCACCATCATCCCATGATTCTCTGAAATTGTTCTTTCTCTTGAGCTATTCTCGAACCATGTATGCCTTTGGCAACCAAGTTGCAATTGTGTGATGGAGTCTTTCATCGTACGATGCTCTTGTGGTTCATCAGAACGTTCCACTTTGGAATGAATGGACAAACAAACTCCAGTACCTCGTCTATCTACGAGACCAGGTCAAAGTGTTGTAATCCGCAGAATCAAGATGCCTTATTAGTTTCTGATCTGTTCTACCTTAGAGTGTCACACTCTTTTATGTCAAAAGGTCGTGTTGGTTTCCATGACCTTATTGATGAAGTAATGCTCCTACCCATCTTTACTCACCTTTTTCCAAGCTTTTTGGGCTCGAAATAATAAGGTGTGTGAATGATGTGGATATCAGATACTCTTAGCACTTCTTATTGCTTTGGAATCCAAGGACTTTGCCTTCTCTTAGCCTGATAGGTTAACCGATCACTAAGTGAAGTTCAATGTACTTCCAAGTCCGTTTGTTCGTAAGAACATTTTTGGTCAACAAAGTTAGGTTCGTGCCAAAACTCTCAAGACCACATCTCAGATTCATTGACATACTGGTGGTTCGTGATATTCTGGTGTCTTTCTAGAAGTATCGCCAGGTTTTCACCTGACCGTGATGTCAAGTTTGTGAGTAAGTTCATTGAATGAACAACTACTTTCTCCAAGCAACCGTCCGGGATACCCATGAACTAGTTGGTTGAGCTTAAACAACAACTTGGAGAGTTGAAAGACAAGAGCTCCATCCAACGTGTTCCTTCTCTAAGGGATGTCTAGTTATGTTCGTGTCAAAGCAAGATAGTATTTTCCTCTGTGGATATGCTACATCCCAAACCTTTGATTTGATTTTGGGCAATCGTCAAATCAAACTCAGCCCAAGGACTATCTTGATGGTGTGCCTAATTGTGGTATTACATTATAAGTGCAGCCTCATGTCCTTTGGACTGACCAGTACTTTTGTCACGTCCATACCACCTATGAGTCCATCTTCTTGGAGTATCTCGATAAGCTTGTTGTTGAGCCCATCGATAACATTCTTATACTCTCCATGGTTCGAAGAGATTCGTATTGTATATTGGGTAACAGTGCTGGAAACTTGTAAGAACCAACTTGTGTCATCACAAAGTATGTGTTATGGGTACTGGAAGCAACTTCCTAGGTTCACGTGCACTTGCAGAAAGATGTCGCCGTGAGTCTGTGGAAAGTTTTCTTTAGTTTCCTTTCGGGAACAATCTCAATCCAGTCATGCATGTGCAAAGAACTGCTGAGATGGCAGGTTGTTACCTCCATTTGATTGGAAGTCCTCAATGCACAATAAGTCATTAAGTCATAGACTGTCCATTCCAAGAAAAGGGAGAAGTTCAAAAATTTCCTTATCCTTTTCGATGCTTCCCAACAAGAACTTTGTCTTGTTTCGTTGCAAATTGTTCATGCTGGTGCAATTGCTTCTTTGCAGTCGTGACCACATGGATCTTGCAATCCAGCTCATCTTTTGGAGCTTGACACAGTAGTCCCTCTCCTTGAAAATCTGGTGAGTCTGAAGTATCTATACACACAACCAGATCTGAATCTCAAGCAGAAATGATGGTTGGTGTTCTCCAAAGGTCATGACATTGGTCTCTTGTAAATCCGGCAAGGTTGATGTGGTGGTTGAAACAATTAGCCAGAAGGCCTGATGCCATAATCCTTCAATTCAACAAGAACAACCACTCCTTGTGCGACTCTCATGCTTCTTTTCAATTCCGAAGTCAACCTTCGCCTCAATCCCCAAATGGTACCTAGGACATCAAGGAGAATATCAAAATCAGTGTTGTAAATCTTTATTAGTCGATCCTTCAACCCTTATCTCGTGGCAACAACATCAGGAAGAAATACTCTCCATCAGCGATCTTCAACGTGTGCCTGATCAGTGTTCCCTGTACTCTTTGGACTGTACCTTAAGATCCAATCAACTCATCCGTTGTGTGAATTTGTCAGTCACATCAGGGCTCCGGACTTTTAATCATGTGGCAAGCGTCTTGCTATGCCCAAAAGGTTAAAGTTTGGATAAGTATCTTTCCCCAGAACCGTTATTTACCAACTTGAACCTTCAATCATTTCCTCTGTTACCTTGACGTGTTTCATGATTGCCAGCTCACAAGTTGTTTAAGAACACTTCTTCCATGAGTTGACCATGAAATACTCGATCTTTGTTAAGATCAGATTTTTCTCGAGTTATTTCCCTCTCCCCTGTAGGTTACTTGTTGATGACCTCAAATGGAAGCCGATGAAGATCGTCAAAAGAGAACTGTCACGATGGAAAAGATCGTTGAAGCTGGGTTAACTCTTTCCTCTCCTTTTCTTCTAGGAATCTCGGGACGAGATTCTTGTAAGGTGGATAGAATTGTAACAACCCAAGTTTGTAATGCTAAGTTAATTAGTTATTCATGTCATGTCATGCATTAATTTTTGCACTAAGAAAAATTTGCATTTTAATTAAAGAATAAATCAATAAAGTGACTTAAACTTTGTTATATTTTCAAAGGTGGTTCAAAATTTTCAAAAATTCAAAACAAAAATATGTGGGGCTTCTTTATAATGTTAGAAGGCCACATGAATTTTTAGGTAATTTATTGACCTTTTAAACCCCCTAGAAAACTTCAACAAGTCTCTGTAAATTAATATTTGTCAAATTAAAGAAGGCAGGGGGGTTTTTGGAAAATAGTCATCTTCAACCTCTGCCAGAAGGACGAGAACGACACCGTTATGCCACCTCCTACTTCGCTGCTCCCGGGCGAGGATAAGACCTAGCGAAGGCGTCCAAATCCCGCACTCTTCCTTCTCCCTCGCCCGTGTGTCCTCCCTTCCTCTCTCTCGTTCTCTCTCTCACTAAATCGAGGGGAGAACCGAAACTCTAGCTCGCCGGCCGTCGCGTCGCGCCGTCGTCTCGCGCCTCCCCGGCCAAATTGAAGGTCGCCATGAGCTCCGCCCGCGCCTCCACTCCCTCCCCATCAAGTTCCGCGTGTCGGGATGACCGAAAACGGCCGCGGCGAGCCTTTCTCCTCCGCGTCCGGCGGAGCACCGCCGCACACGATTCGCTCACCTCCGGCCCCTCCTTCGTCACTCCGGTGAGCGTGCGGTCCCGCTGGACCTCTTCCTTGCCCTTCCCGTGGTCTAAATCGTGCTCCCCGTGTAGGTCATCGCCGGCCACCGCCGTTTGTCATCGCCGGCGCAATTCCGGCGACCAATAAGTAGCGGCGCCGCCACCATATGGTCGCCCGCCTCCTGGCGCGTCCAACGCGCCCTCGCGCGCCTCCTCTCGCGGACGGATTCGTCGAATCCGTGGTCGACAGGAGCTCTGGCTCCATTGGTGACGTCAGCATGACGTCAGCCCTTCCTTTTATCATTTTGCAAAAATTCCAGAATATTATTTAAATTTGTAAATTCAATATCTTTTGAACCATAATTCAGAAAATTTTGTTCAATATATCAAAATGTTCAGAAAAACAAATGCTATCTATTTGTATTAAATTCATGCATGTTTAAACTACTCAAATTAAGAATTGTCTAGAATCACTAAAATGCCACTTCATTTAATTATGGGGTTTCTTTCAAATATTATGCTTAGCTAAGTGTGTACCCCATTTAAGTTGATATTCATGTTTAGGGCTTAAATTCAATTCCTTAATCCGTCATGCATACATTGTGCGCATTGCATCGATGCCATGTTGAATGTTGTTTTCCTTTTCTTTTCCGGTGTTTCATTCTCTCTCGGTAGAACGTGAATCCGAAGACAAGATTGACGACATCGGAGACGAATACTTGATCAATCAACGATCAAGTCAAGCCGATGATTTCCAAACTATCTTTATCTTGTTATCGACAAACAAGGCAAGCATAACCTCTTATCTGCTCATATATGTGATTTTGAAGAATTTCAGTTTTTCGTATAATGCATGCGATTCCAATATATTTCTGGTGGATAGATAGAGTTCTCCTATATATTTGCATCGCCTAAATACCCTGATCCGCTGCTCCTAGCAAACCTAGTTAGTGCTTGTGTGTGTCGCCAAAGCCTTATATTGCTTAGCCATGCATAGTTTATCTTTGCTCCATACGGTTGATGAATTGAAGCTGCCAATGAAGCGAGTATGTGGATGAAGTGAAATGATCAGTGTTATGTGGTTAAAATGACTATAAGGCGTGGATTAGAGGCCACAGTGGTATGATGTGGTGTTTTGTCTCGTTCTCGCCGACCTAGGACCTTGAGTTTTCGTACCTTGATCCAAGACTGAGCGTACTACCATGCGTGGGTTGAGGACGCCCTGTCGACTAACTAACTTGCGTAATCTATCTGTGGGTTCTATAGTTCGGGCGTTCATAGGATCGTGGCCGCGGTCGAGGGGGTGGATTCCCTGAACCTTGACTTCAGCACACACAACCTATTGCCCACGGATAGGCTTACGCAAGGTAAAGGTTGTAACCGTTCCCACTCTGCCGGCGTTCCCAGGAAGAGAGCTAATGATCGGCAAGGAGCGGGGCGGTACGTGTGGGTAAAGTTGTACACCCCTGCAGGGTTAAATCTATTCGAATAGTCGTGTCTACGGTTACGGACGACTTGGAATTAATGGACGAGATCATATAGAACATGAACTAAATATGGAAGACCAACATGGAGAGATGTTGGTGATGTTTCAGAATGTGATACTTGGTGATCAGAGCTAGACTTGTCACTCTCTTATCTCATTTTAAAAGATCTATTATATGTGCTTCTCTTCCTCGATTTCGAAACAAAATTGGCTTTATGCAAAGAAACCTACATTCAAACTCTCTGAATAAGCAGATATATAATAGGTTAATTAAGTCTTGTTGAGTACATCTCGTACTCATTCTTGCTATATTTGGTTCAGGTAAAGTTCAACACTCCGACAGTGGTTACTACGATGACATCGACGAGTAGCTTGGGGTTCCCAGGTGGCAGCCTGGAACTTGTAGGTTATGTAGCCCCGTTGCTTATTTTTCCGGCCTCTTAGGCCTTTTGCAAGTCTTGTTGATTAGCAACATATTCGCTTTTCGTTGTATGATGTAATGTTGGGTCGGAAGACCTCTGTGTGTAAAGCTACTTCTTGTAATATATACCTTACACTACTTCATGTCGTAGAGTCTGCTTTATACCGGTTCTCCGCTACCCATCCCGTGCATGATGCGTGTATGGATATAAAGTGCACGGTTGAAGGGTTATGGTTCTTGGGCTCTTTGTTATGCAGTTTTGGCTATGCCCATGTTATGGCGCAGCCGAGGGGTTGTGTGCCGATGATCCATTCCGAGCACGCCTGCCGATGAGCTTCGGCCTGGGAGTGGTAACCCCAGGGACCCTCGGTTACGTAGCATGACCTGTGACACATAGCATTGCTGTATAATTCAGAGGTCGAGTCCGACAGCTTAATAAGATTCTGGGATTCGTTGTTATGCATTCTTGGTTATGATTAGCGTTGTAGTCTTCCGAGGGGTTTGTGTGACCGGTGTTCCCGGCACGCCTGCAGTGCAATGCTGCCTGGGATTGGTAACCCAGTAACTCTCGGCTATCATGTCTAAGAGCACATAACACTTATGTATAACTCTGGATTCCGGGGTCGCCACAGGGCCATCCTTCAAGAGGGCAGCCGGAGTCTCGCGGACGATTCCCCGGATGGTCCTTATCAGGGCCTCATCAGAGCTTTGGCTTTTATTGAAGCGCATGGGGTCTTCAAGTGACCCGGAGTATTGGCACATTATGTCCTGGCGCACCTCGAGGGGCTCACTAGTAGAAAAAGGCTTATAGGTGGAGGCCTTTTTGTGGCGCACCAAATTGCATGCGCCACAGAAAAGCATTTTCGTGGCACATTCTTTTGCATGCGCCACAGAAAGTCATATTTACGTGGCGCATGGGTTCGGGTGCGCCACAGAAATATGACTTTCTGTGGCGCATGGGCTCGGGTGCGCCACAGAAAGTCGACATTCTATGGCGCATCAGGTGGGGTGCGCCACAGAAATTGGACATTCTGTGGCGCATCAGGTGGGGCGCGCCACAAAATGTCTGCACTTTCTGTGACCCCATGCGCCACAGAATATCTGCACACAGGTTAGGTATTAGTGTCTACTTCGTGTAGCATATTTGAAATATGAGTTTTGACCTTCTATGCAAAATCACTGTAAAGAAAGTCGAAACAGCCATAACTTTTGCATACGACGTCGAAAAAATGCGTTTAATACCTTAAAAAAACCCCTAGAAAATTAGAAAATTGCCCACACCAGGGCTTGCCCGGTTAGGCCTTTTCAGATTCCCCAAATTCCAAAAGGAAAAAAGTTATTTAAAAAAGATTGTTTTTTTTCAGTAAAATCAAAAAAAAAAATCTGTGGCGCACCGGGAGGGGGTGCGCCACAGAAAGTTCGGGCGGGATCCGAAATTTGAAATGGGAGGCTGGCTCCCCTTATCCTCTGTCGGCCCAGTAAGGACCGGGGTATGCACGGCCCACTCCCTACAGGCCTCGCCCGCGAACATCTTCGACAGAATGACTAAGGACCAAGATACCGCTTGGAGAGACCCTCGAGAGACATCTCCGCTCGAGGGCCTGAAGAGGACCCTGCGCTTCAAGAGACTCCCCAGGCACAGCCCGCCTGGAGAGAAGTCAGCAGGAAACCCCTCCACAGGCGACCACGGCCCTGTGGAGACACTTCGCGGCTAAGCAAGCGCTGCGGGGCGCACATGGCCCCTGCAGCAGCCGCAGGGTGACGCGAGCATCCCAGTTGCCGTTCTGGTGATAAAGGAGTCAACAAAGCCGCGCCGCCTGTGCCAGGACAGCCAGGACTTTCCTCTTTGGTGGTAAAGCGGCTGGACGGCGCAACGCTCCAAGAAGATCGTCATCGTGGGCTCCACCACGACCTCTGCCGCGCCTGCGAGCCGCTCTGCACCGTCTGCAGCCTGTCGGCCACGGCGCGCAACTTTAGCACGGATGGACCGCGTCCATGGACGGATGAGCCGCGGTGGACTCCCGCTCCTTCGCGCCACCGGCATGTGGGAGCCCACCAGCACGAGGACGGAGCTCGGGGCGCCTATAAAAGGAGCAGGAGCTCCACCGTAGAAGGGGATCGCGCAATCGCACCGAGGGTTGATCTCCAGTCGGCTGATTGCTTCCGAGACTGAGGGAGCCTTAGCCAAACGAATAGGATAGCCAACTGCTGGAGGAGGAAGACGACCATTGAGTCCCTCTCCAAGCACCAAACTGCCTCAAGAGAGCCCTCGGCAAGCTCATTGTCCAGTAACCTTTACAGTGCAATACAGACAAGCAGGAGTAGCGGTTTTACCTCCTCCTGAGGGCCGTGAACCTGGGTACGGGCCGGTGTCCATCTCTGGCGTGATAGTTCTTCTCCAGGCCCGGCGAGCACCGTCGTCCTGCCTCTCGAGGATTGTTTGACCTCCGCGTTCAGCCCCCCCCTTCGAACCTCTCTTCAGGGTGTGGCTACCCCTGTTCCGTGGGAGTCACTCTCCGACATTTGGCGCGCCAGGTAGGGGGCTGAGGCGCATCTTCGACCTCCGAACACCGCGCCATGACGGACACCCGCGCGACGCGCGCCAACCGGCGTGCCTCCGAGAGAGCTCACACCGAGCCTGGCACTGCTCCCACCCGCGGCCGCCGTGGTCGCCCCCGCGCGGCCGAGTGCGCTGGCACCGGCCCGCGCGTGGAGGAGCCAGAGAGCGAGGAGCACCGCGAAGGAGACCAGCGCGACGACGAGGACCTCTCTGAGCGCCGTGAGGACGCTGAGTCCTCGCACCCGTCCCGGCGCCAGAGCGTGTCCACGCGGGAGCACCACGAGCCCGCCCCGCACACCGCGCTGCTCATGGCTCAGGAGCTCCTCCGCTACCGGCCAAGTGCCGAGGCACACGACCAGTGGTTGGACCGCCTCCACCACCTCCTCGACATCGCAACCACGCGCCCTGCTCCGTCGCGCTCCATCGTACCCTCCGGCCCTGCAGGGACGGCCGCACCATGTGCGCCCCCACCGCCGCCAAAACCACCTCCGGCCGCGGCACAGCGGGCTCCCTCCCATGCTTCATCGCCGCACGACTGCCAAATCGTGCAGCGCACCGCGCCTGACGCGCGCGTGGGCATGGAGCGACGCCGCGACCTCCAGAACCGCCTCGTCGAGGAGCTCGGTCAGGTGGGGCAGCAAAAGCGCAGGGCCCTCCAGGGAGGAACGGCCACCTACGCCTCAGGCTGCATGGCCTTCACGCGCGCTCTGCGTCGCGTGGTCTGGCCGCAGAAGTTCAGGCCAGCGCTCCCCAAGGGCTTCGACGGGTCCACCAACCCTCTCGAGTTCCTGCAGCTCTACACCACCTCCATCCAGGCTGCGGGGGGAGACGACAAGGTCATGGCCAACTGGTTCTCCCACGCCCTCAGGGACTCAGCGCTGTCCTGGCTCCTCAACCTGCCGGAGGACTCCATCGACTCCTGGGAGGAGCTCTGCAGGCAGTTCGTCGCCAACTTCAAGGGCACGTACGAGCGCGCACTCACCCACAACGACTTGCGCGCTGTGGTGCAGAAGAAGGATGAGACTCTTCGCAAGTACATCCAGCGCTTCAGCCAGGTGCGGAACAAGATACCAAACATCCCCGACACCCAGGTGATCGCTGCCTTCCGCGAGGGCGTCACGAACCGCAGGATGCTCGAGAAGCTCGGCATCCACGACAAGCTCACCTCTGTGGTGAAGCTGTTCGATCTGGCGGATAAGTGCGCCAAGGCCGAAGAGGGACTCCTCTTCGTCAAGATGAGCGCGCGGGGGGACGACCCTGGCGAGGGGTCCAAGAGCCACAAAAAGAAGGAAGAGCCCAAGCGCAAGGCCACCGCGGTCCTCGCGGCAGAGCCTGACGCGAAGGGCTCCCGCAGGGGTTCTCCCAAGCGCGGCGACAAGGAGGTGGACCACCGTCCGTTCTGCGTCTACCACAACAGGCGTGGGCACGCCACAGACGACTGCTTCGACCTCAAGAGGCTGAGCAGGGAACGCGAGCGAGGAGAAGGCAGCGGAAGCCGCGGCAGAGGTCGCGGCAACCGCCGCGACAGCAGAGGCGGACGCGCTGGCGGCTACCAGAGGCCGCAAGGCACTCAGGCCAACGCCGCTGAGAGAAACAACAACCTCCCCGACGACGAAGATGGAGGCTACCAGGCCCCGAGAGGCGCCATGGCCTGCATCCTCGGCGGGGCTCAAGCGCCCAAGTCGAACAATCAGTTCAAGCAGTTCGCCCGCGAACTCAACGCCGCGCTCTCGAGCACCGAGACCTCCAGACCCCTCAAGTGTTCCCAGTACACCATCGCCTTCGACGCCAAGGACCACCCCAAGTCGACCAAGACTGTTGGAACCCTCCCCCTGGTCTGCTCCCCCACCATCAACAACATCACCGTCTCCAAGACACTCATCGATGGGGGAGCGGGCCTGAATGTCATCTCTGTCGAGACCTTCGAGACGCTTCAAGTGCCCTACGAGTGGCTTATGCCCTCCAGGCCGTTCACGGGCGTCACCAGTGGTTCAAACGAGCCTCTGGGGCAAGTCCGCCTCGCGGTCACCTTTGGCACGCAGAAGAACTATCGCACGGAGCTGATCGACTTCGATGTCGCCCACATCGGCCTGCCGTACAACGCCATCCTCGGCTACCCCGCCCTCGCGAAGTTCATGGCCGTCACGCACCACGCCTACAACATGGTCAAGATCCCCGGCAGCGCTGGCACCATTGCCATCCATGGCCATATCCTGGACGCCACGCGCGCTGTCGAGAGCGCCTACAAAGCAGCCGCCATGGCTTTCCCGGCTGACGAGGACATGGAGCCTCTCGAGAGGCCCAAGAAGAAGAAGCAAGTGTTCTCTCAGGAGCAAGCTGCCACGAAGAAGGTGTCGCTGGACACCACCAGCTCGGGGGCTGAAGGCTCGGGGGCTAGCGTCACCATAGGCGCTGCCCTGCCTCCCAAATAGGAAAGCGCGCTCGTCGCCTTCCTTCGGGCAAACTCTGACATGTTCGCATGGACTCCGTCAGATATGTCCGGTGTACCAAGGGAGAAGATCGAGCACCACTTAGCCGTGTGTCCAGACGCACGCCCCGTCAGGCAAAAAGCACGTAAGCAAGCCCCCGAGAAGCAAGCTTTCATCGTCAAGGAAGTAGAGAAGCTCAAGGCGGCAAATGTCGTCCGCGAAGTCGCGCACCCCACTTGGCTCTCCAACGGCGTGGTTGTTCCTAAACTCGCTGGAGGAGGCCGACTCTGCATCGACTACACCGATGTCAACAAGGCCTGCCCCAAGGACCCATACCCCATGCCGAGGATAGACCAGATCGTGGACTCCACCGCTGGCTGTGACCTCCTCTGTTTTCTGGACGCCTTCTCTGGTTATCACCAGATCAAGATGGCTAAAGAGGACGAGGAAAAGACGGCATTCCTCACCCCTTGTGGTGTGTACTGTTACACATGCATGCCCTTCGGCCTGAAGAACGCTGGAGCCACCTTCCAGAGGCTCATGAGGATAGCCTTGGGGGCGCAGATGGGCAGGAACGCCGAGGCCTACGTCGATGATATCGTGGTCAAGTCTCGAGAGGGGGACACCCTCTTGAGGGACCTCGAGGAAACCTTCGCCAGCCTGAGAAAGGTGAACATCAAGCTGAACCCCGCCAAGTGCGTCTTCGGGGTCCCTTCAGGCAAGCTCCTCGGATTCCTCGTGTCCCACCGCGGCATAGAGGCAAATCCTGACAAGATCAAGGCCATAGAGCAAATGCAGCCTCCCCGCCGACTCAAGGATATGCAGCGCTTAGCGGGCTGCATGGCCAGCTTGGGTCGTTTCATCTCTAAATTTGGCGAGAGAGCCCTGCCATTTTTCAAGATCATGAAGAGATCGGGCACATTCAAGTGGACCCCTGAGGCGGATAAAGCCTTCGAGGACTTAAAGAAGTATCTGGCTAGCCCTCCAGTCTTGGTGGCCCCCAGGGCAGGCGAGCACCTGAAGCTGTACCTCTCAGCCACCCCTCAGACCGCAAGCGCCGTCTTGGTGGTCGAGAGGGAAGAGCCTGTCCTCCCCAAGAAGAGCACTGCCACTCCAAGCCCAGAACCCCCCGACAAAGGCCCTGTCGAAGGAGCAGCCTCCACAGACCCACTGCCAGGCCCACCGCCTCAAGTCGAGCCTGCTCCCACCACCCCTGTCGGGACGCCTCCACAGGCAGATCTCGACAAGGGCCCTGAAGAGCCTCCACAGAGGGCTGACGCTGCGCCACCTCAGGCAACCCTCGTCGAGCACCCCGTTTACTTCGTCAGCACAGTGCTGCGGGACGCTCGCGAGAGATATCCAATGCAGCAGAAGCTTCTCGTCGCGCTTCTCATCGCCTCCAGGAAGCTGAGACACTACTTCCAGGGCCACCCCATCACGGTGGTCACCGCCTTCCCCCTGGAGCAAATCCTGCGCAACCCCAACGCCACAGACCGCGTCGCAGGATGGAACATCGAGCTGCAACCATTCAACTTGCGTTTCGACACCACGAGGGTCATAAAAGGAAGAGCGCTGGCCGATTTCGTCGCCGAATGGACCGACCCAAGCCCTGAGGAGCCTCGCGAGGCAGAAGCCGAACCCCCGGGAGACACGGTGCCCAGCCACTGGACCATGCACTTCGATGGAGCCTTCGCTTGTCGCAATGCCGGAGCAGGCGTCGTCCTAACCTCGCGCAAGGGTGACAAGCTATACTACGCTGTCCAGCTGTGCTTCACGATCGACAAGATCTCCAACAACATCGCCGAATACGAAGGCCTCCTCGCCGGCTTAAGGGCCGCCATCGCTCTAGGCGTCAAGCACCTACTCGTCAAGGGAGACTCTCAGCTGCTCGTCAACTTCTCCAACAAGAGCTACACGCCGAAAGACGACCACATGGCCGCATACCTCGAAGAGGTCCGCAAGCTCGAGAAGCACTTCAGGGGCATGGAGCTCATGCACATCCCGAGGAAGGAAAACCAAGAGGCTGACGACATCGCCAAGCGAGCCTCGCGAAGGCAACCCCAGCAGGCCGGCGTCTTTGAAGAGAGGCTCGCCAAGGCATCCATCAAGCAGCCTCGAGAGGCCACAGCCGCAAGCGCAGACGAAGCACTCCCACCACCTCCTGAGTCTGGGGCACCCGATTGCGGCCCCAGCACAGGGGAGCGCCTGTTGCTGACGGCAACCCGCCAGGCCTCAGGCTGGATTGTCGAGCTCAAGGACTACTCTGTGAAAGGAATCCTCCCTGAAGAAGATGCTGACGCAGAGCGAATCGCTCGACAGGCGAAATCCTACTGCATCCTCGAGGGAAACCTCTACCGCAAGCGCCCAAATGGTATCGCGCTCAAGTGCGTCCCTCCTGAGGAAGGCCGAGAGCTGATCAAGGACATCCATAGCGGGGAGTGCGGCCACCACTCGTGTGCACGCACCCTCGCAGGCAAGGTCTTCAGGAGCGGCTTCTACTGGCCTCAAGTGCTTCAAGATGCGGTCGCTATTGTGCAAACCTGCGACGCCTGCCAATTCCACGCCAAGCAAATTCATCAGCCGGCGCTGGGGCTTCAAACCATCCCGCTCTCCTGGCCGTTTGCGGTCTGGGGGCTGGACATCTTGGGCCCCTTCCCAAAGTCGCAGGGGGGCTATCGTTTCCTCTTCGTGGCCATCGACAAGTTCACCAAGTGGCCCGAAGTTGAGCCAGTGCGCACCATACCAGCGGGGGCCGCGGTGAAATTCATCAGGAGCTTGGTCTGCCGCTTCGGCGTGCCCAACCGCATCATCACTGACAATGGCTCGCAATTCACCAGCGGCATCTTCCGAGCCTACTGCGATAAGCTTGGCGTCAAGGTCTGCTTCGCCTCGGTGGCTCACCCACGTAGCAACGGTCAAGCCGAGCGAGCAAACGCAGAGGTCCTCAAGGGCCTCAAGACCAGGAGCTTCAACATCCTCAAGGGCCACGACAAGGGCTGGATCGACGAGCTCCCTTCAGTGCTCTGGTCCATACGCACAACTTCCTCAAGACCTACAGGCGAAACGCCGTTCGCCCTGGTCTACGGAGCTGAGGCAGTCCTTCCTGCGGAAATCAAGCATGGATCACCACGGGTCCTTGCCTTCAATGAGGACACCCAAGAGGGCCTCCACAACGACGACTTGCTGTTCCTCGAGGGACTGCGCTGTCAGGCCGCCCTCAGGGCGGCGGGGTACCAGCAAGACCTGCGACGTTACCACAGCCGCCATGTGCACTCACGCACCCTTGAGGCGGGCGACCTCGTCCTCAGGCGAATCCTCTCCAGGGAAGGCCTCCACAAGCTCTCGCCGATGTGGGAAGGCCCCTACAGGGTCTCCCACGTCGCCAGGCCTGGCGCAGTACGCCTCGAGACCGAAGACGGCATCCCCGTCAAGAACCCGTGGAACATCGCGCACCTGCGCAAGTTCTACCCGTGATCATTGTCACGTCAAGACATCAGGCTGAAGAGGCAGCTTACGGCTCCACCTCCAAGCATTTTTTGTCTCTAGAGGTTAAAAGCTCACGGCTTAAACCTCCAAGCCCCAAAGGCTTCTCTCGAGGGTCAGCCCTCCGAGCTCTCCATGTAACGAGCCGCCTCAGGCCGTTGAGAGTCTCTGCCACTAATGGGTGGTCCCCATGCCTCGACATGGTCAGATACATTAACTTGGCAACTCCAAGCATAATGAGACAATTTCGTTCCTAAGTGAACAATGCGCTACGGCGCCGCTATGTAATATTTTGGTGGTGAGTTTTATTCCAGCATTATTTTCTTTATTGAAAATGGGCACTTATATCTCTCCACATGCGCACCTCGCGAGCGGGGGCTGAGTACGGTGCCAGTGCCTCAAATGACACACCAGCAGCACTGCAAAACCCAAGGATCCGAGCTCTGGCTGGAGGGCAGGCCCTCACAAACACGCCATCTCGACAAAGGACCTTGGTACTCTCTCTCCTCGCAAGGAACGCCTGAGGAGACCTATAAGCGCGCATTAGTCCCTAGTACAGTGCACAAGCGTTTGGTTCTGCCCCTCTAACATCTATAGGGAGCAAGCGTCTCTACAAGCCTGAGGAGGCAGCAGGGAAAAACCGTTGAAGAGGACCTCCCCGTCAGGCTAAAAAACCTCTACAGGGCAAAAGCCTCGAGAAGCTAAGTCCCACACCTGTGACTCGAGAGCCTTTTCTCCCCAAGCGCACGTTTGTCCCTCGAGCGATTTCGTTCTCCCTTATGCTTCATGGGCTACTCGCACATCAAAGGGGGGCACTCGAGCATCGCGACTCAGGGCTCTTACCTCTCCAAGCCTTAAACTCCCCCCGGCCTTGCTGAGTCATTGCTCTAGCATACCGCAGTGGCGGAGTCATAGCGCGAAGAGATGGGTCCTAACGACGCAGAGAAAGCATAGACATGAAAATAAGGCAGAAAAGGCCTCTCGAGGGGCAAACAAGCTAACACAAATAAGCTTAAAGAGTATATTACATGCCCAAAATGTACAGTGTCTGAATATAAAAACTGTCTCAGATACAGGCGCTCAAAGGCGCGATAATCAAGGCTCAGGCGGAGTCCGCGCCAGCACGCTCCTCCTCCTCAGCGTCTTCCTCCTCGGCAGGGGCAGCCTCCTCCTCGCTGTCCTCCGCAGCCACCTCCGCACGCTTGAAGCGGTTGCAGAAGGCCTCGACTTGCTCGCGGAGGGAGTTGGAGACCCGCAAGGCCTCCCCGGCCGTGCGCGCCTCGGTCACCGTGGAGAGGTCGAAGTCGGGCATGAGGAGCCGGAGGTTGGTGAAGATGCGGTCAACAACCACCTCCAGAAGCTGGCGGCTCTCGACCTCAATCACCTCGCGGAGATCGGCGACGGGGCTCTCGAGGGCCGTGAAGAGCTGGTCGAAGTAGACCAGGTACATGGCAGCATCGCCACGACCGCGAGCCTCAGTGAGCGGAGCCTCCGCGCCAAGCTGAGCTGCAAGCTCATTGCCTCTGGCCACCAGCGCCTGGAACATGCGCTCCCGCTGCTTCGTGAGCACGCGAGCCGCCTGCGCGGTGTCCACGGCTTCCGTCACCTGCTTGGCCGCTGAGCCCGCCTGCCCCTCCACGTCCTTGACGAGAGCGTCCAGCTCCAGGACAGCCGCCCTGCGACCCTCCTCAGCCTGGCGATAGGCATCCTTGGCGCGCTGGAGGCGGGTCTCGAGCTTGGAGTTGGCCTTCTCGAGCTCCGCGATCCGCTTGGCATCGGTAGCGTGCTTGGCCTTGAAGCGGTCCTCCTGCTTCTTGGCCTTGTCGCGGTACTCCTTGGAGGTGGTCCGCCTGAACTCCTTCTCGCGCTCCGCGAGGGCCGCCTCCGCCTCCATCTTCTTCTCGGCAAACCGCTGCTGGAAGCGCTCCAGGGTTTGCTTCTGGGCGGTGACGTTCTCGTCATGCCTCTGGAGCGCCTGAGCCAGGTCTCCCTCGCGCGCCTCGAGCTCTTCGCGCTTAGTGGCCAGCTCGCCCTCCGCCTGGAGCCGCTGCTCGTCTCGCTGCTCCACGTCCTTCTCCCTGGAGGCCAGCTGTCGCTCGCGCTCGGCCAGGCTCTTGCGATCCTCCTCCAGAGTCTCCTGCGCGGCCCGGTGGGCGGAGAGGAGCTGGGACTCCAGCTGGGACACCTCGCGGCGTTTCTGCGCCAGCGAGCCCTCCATAGCCTCGCGCTCGGCCTTCACCTCCGCGAGGAGATCGGCGGCCGCGTCGCGCGCGTCCTGGAGGGGGGCAAGGAGCTCGTCTGCGTCGCGGACGGCCCCCTCCCGGACCTCCTTGGCAAAGCGGATGGCCTCCTCGCGTGCAGCCTGGAGGGCCAGATCCTCCTGGCGGCGGGCCTCAACAGTGGTATGGAAGCGCCTCCAAGCCTCCGCAAGCTCGTCGCGTTGCTGGGCGAGCTGGGCGTCCTCGAAGGCAAGCTGCGCCTCCAGACCCTCCAGAGATTCCCTCACCACGCGGAAGGCCACCTCGCGGTGCCCCTTGCTCCAGTCCCAGCCACTAAGGACCAGGCCGCGTTGCGTGGAAGGCCCGGCCCCAGCGTCAACCCTGGAGAACGAGGCCTCTGGGCGTGCCTGGGGGCTAGGTTGCTCCCCGCCCTTTGCCGCGCCCAGGCTGGTCTCGCCGCTCTCGTCGCCCTGTCGCGCCGCCTCTTGCGCCTCGCCCCCCGCTGCGGGGCGTGGCGGAGACGAAGGTGCTCCCCCTGCAGAGGCGCCCGCGCTTGACGGGCCCTGGTCTGTCCCGGCCTCTGGCTGCGCGGGAGGCGTAGCTGAGCGCGGTGGCGTAGCCTCGCGAGCCGGAGTCGGCTCACGCGGCGGCGTAGCCGCGCGAGGCGGGGTAGGAGCTCGAGGAGGGCTGGCCGCCCGCTCCTCCTGCGCCTCCATCACCAACGGCTCGGGGGGCGGTGCAGCGGCTTCCGCCTGAGGCGCTGCCGCCCCCGCCAGAGGCTCAGCTGCCTCCGCTTGAGGCGCCTCTTCGGTTGGGCCTGAGGAGGCCGTCTCCACAGGCCTCGCGGCCTCTTCAGCCACGGCCTCTGCCGCGGTTCCTTTCACCTCCGCTGCCTTGCGAAGCCTACGGCGCTTCGCAGGCACAAGGTCGCTGGCAAGAATCAGGGGGTGATTATCAGAAATATGAAAAGAAGAGTACAATAATCAAGCAATCAGCAGTTAAAGGTACTTACCCGGACCCCTTGGCGCCGGTGTCGACCCACGCCAAGCCTGGCGAGCGCCAGGAGGGCTTGGCCTTAGCACCTGACCCCTCCGGAGGCGCCTCGGCTTTCCTCTTGGAAGGGACGTCGGAGGGCCTCGCGCCAGGCCTGTCGCTGGCCGCCTTGGACCGGGGCTCGCGACGCCCTGGCGAGGCCTCCTCGTCAGAGGCCTCCTCCTCGGCCTCCTCCTCCTCCGCACGGCGCGTGGGCGCCACCACGAAGGCGTCTTCATCATCGCCTGACGAGATGTCACAAATCTCGCCAGCGAGGGGCCCGGCCCTCGAAGAGGACTCCTCCCCCGCCGCGGCCTCCTCCTCGCCTTGCCCAGCTCCTGAGGCAGAGGGCGTCTCTGCTCCCTCCGCCTCATGCACCACCGGCACAGGCACCATCTTCCCCGCAGGGCCTGACGGGGTGTACGGAGGCATCCCCTCCAGAATGGCCAGGCGCTCGGTCATGTTGTACTGGTGCAGAGGCCGGAGCGTGATCGGGAGTTCGTCCATGGCGGGCACCGCTGGGTTGATGAAGAGCGCAGACAGGACGTTGTCGACTGCGTCCTTGTCGTTGTCCAGGCGGTGGAGCCGCATCTTGTCCTGGGGGCCGGAGTACATCCACATTGGCATCGAGTGCGCCTGGAGTGGAGCAATGCGGCGCGTCACGAAGTCCGCGGCGATGATCTGCCCCGTGAGGCCTTCCTCCCGAAGGTAGCTCAGGCGGCCCATCAGCATCACGTTCTGCGCGCCGCTGAAGGAAGCCTTGCCCCAGTTTGAATTCTTCACGGGCGGCGCGTCGGGGACCTCGAGGAAGGCGCAGGGCTGCTCCACCCCAACGAAGAACCACCGCTGGCGGAAGTCGTCCACCTTCTTCGTCACCGAGGTGATGGCCTTGCCCTCGCTCCACGACATGGGGATGTAGACGCCCCCCATGCTGTCCACGATGCGGAACGAGACGCATCCAGAGCGCTCGTTCTTCGCCGTGCTCCGGAGCGCGTAGAAGCACCGGAAGAGTTCCACCGTGGGCTCCAGGCCTAGATACGCCTCGCAGAGGTAGGCGAAGATGGCGAGGATGAGCACGGAGTTGGGGTGGAGGTGCAGCAGCTGGATTTGGTAGAAGGCCAGCACCGCCTCCAGGAACGGAGAGAAGGGCGGCACCAGTCCCGCCGAGACGCAGTGCTGGAAGACGGGGAAAAACCCTCGCGGGCGTTTCCCGTGCGCCGCGGGCTTGAGCGCGGTGGCGCCGTGCTCGTTGGTCCGGTCCGCCACCAGGAAGCGGACCTTGTCGAGGGCCTTGTCGTTGACGCGCACGCCTAGCAATGCCGCGCCGTGTGCGACCTCGGCGGGCGCCGCTTGCGAAGAAGACCCCGCGGCCGCCTTGCCCTTGTTCTTCGCCGGACTCATCGTCGGAGGAAAGGAGGGTACGGCGCGAGGAGAAACTGGAGAAGCTGGAGAAGAGGGCGCCGGAGAGCAGGAGCGGAGAGCTCGACGCGGATGGTGTCTGCGAGAAGAAGTGGGAGTAGTAACGGCTCCCTGCTCCGGCGCGGAGACTTTATGTCTCGTCAAGGAGCAGTTACCGGGGCGTGGTGGGACCCCCCACGTCGCACGTCCCCCATCGTGCGCAACCGTTACTCGCCGGAGTGACGCGTGGCTCGGCCCGGCCCGCAGGATTGGCCCCACGACGCTTCGCCTAGACCCAACGGGCCTCGTCGTGCCCATCGTGGGCCCGGGGGCTACTGTC
Organism: Poa annua; assembly: GCA_026929855.1. Classification (NCBI taxonomy): domain Eukaryota; kingdom Viridiplantae; phylum Streptophyta; class Magnoliopsida; order Poales; family Poaceae; genus Poa; species Poa annua. Next base: position 65,499,552 of record CM049434.1, read on the forward strand.
GGCCCAGTAAGGACCGGGGTATGCACGGCCCACTCCCTACAGGCCTCGCCCGCGAACATCTTCGACAGAATGACTAAGGACCAAGATACCGCTTGGAGAGACCCTCGAGAGACATCTCCGCTCGAGGGCCTGAAGAGGACGCCAGGGCCTGAAGAGGACCCTGCGCTTCAAGAGACTCCCCAGGCACAGCCCGCCTGGAGAGAAGTCAGCAGGAAACCCCTCCACAGGCGACCACGGCCCTGTGGAGACACTTCGCGGCTAAGGAAGCGCTGCGGGGCGCACATGGCCCCTGCAGCAGCCGCAGGGTGACGCGAGCATCCCAGTTGCCGTTCTGGTGATAAAGGAGTCAACAAAGCCGCGCCGCCTGCGCCAGGACAGCCAGGACTTTCCTCTTTGGTGGTAAAGCGGCTGGACGGCGCAACGCTCCAAGAAGATCGTCATCGTGGGCTCCACCACGACCTCTGCCGCGCCTGCGAGCCGCTCTGCACCGTCTGCAGCCTGTCGGCCACGGCGCGCAACTTTAGCACGGATGGACCGCGTCCATGGACGGATGAGCCGCGGTGGACTCCCGCTCCTTCGCGCCACCGGCATGTGGGAGCCCACCAGCACGAGGACGGAGCTCGGGGCGCCTATAAAAGGAGCAGGAGCTCCACCGTAGAAGGGGATCGCGCAATCGCACCGAGGGTTGATCTCCAGTCGGCTGATTGCTTCCGAGACCGAGGGAGCCTTAGCCAAACGCATAGGATAGCCAACTGCTGGAGGAGGAAGACGACCATTGAGTCCCTCTCCAAGCACCAAACTGCCTCAAGAGAGCCCTCGGCAAGCTCATTGTCCAGTAACCTTTACAGTGCAATACAGACAAGCAGGAGTAGCGGTTTTACCTCCTCCTGAGGGCCGTGAACCTGGGTACGGGCCGGTGTCCATCTCTGGCGTGATAGTTCTTCTCCAGGCCCGGCGAGCACCGTCGTCGTGCCTCTCGAGGATTGTTTGATCTCCGCGTTCAGCCCCCCCCTTCGAACCTCTCTTCAGGGTGTGGCTACCCCTGTTCCGTGGGAGTCACTCTCCGACATCCTCTCCCCTTCTCACCTTATCCTCTCATTTCCTTCTCCTTTCCTCCACTTCTCCTTCTCCTCTCCTCCACTTCTCCTCTCCCCTTCTCCTCTCCTCCACTTCCCTTCTCCTCCACTTCCCCTCCACTCCCCTCCTCCTCCACTCCACCAACTCCGACAAAGAGAGACGACTTCGACCTCCTCCTCCTACTCCGGTGACCACCTCTGGCGACTTCGACGGCGGCCTCCTCCTCCTCCTCCTCCGGTGACCTCCTCCTCCTCCGGCGACCTCCTCCTCCTCCTCCTCCTCCTCCGGCGACCTCCTCCTCCTCCGGTGACCTCCTCCGGCAAGCTCCTCCTCCTCCTCCACCCACCTCCGGCGACCACCTCCTCCTCCTCCGGTGACCTGCTGCTCCTCCTCCGGCGACCTCCTCCTCCTCCGATGACCTCCTCCGGCAAGCTCCTCCTCCTCCTCCACCCACCTCCGGCGACCCCCTCCTACACCCACTTACGACGACCTCCTCCTCCTCCGACCACGGGCTCCGACAAAATTCCGGCGAAAAATGGGCGGCGCCAGATCCAGATTTGGATCTGGCCGCCATTTTTTTTAAATTCAAAAAAAAAATAGTGGCGCACCTAAGTGGGGGTGCGCCACCGTCATGTTTCCGTGGCGCATGGTGGTGGGGTGCGCCACAGAAATGTTTTTGTGGCGCACCGGGCGGGTGCGCCACAGAAATATATTTTAGTGTCGAGAATTCTGTGGCGCACCGACCATGCCCAATTGGTGCGCCACAGAATTCATAAAGGTGCGCCACATAATTGATATGCCACCCCATCCAGCACTTGACAAGGTCAGTGCCGGTAAGGCCGTGGGCAAGGAGAGCACATACCCGGCCGACCAAAGGCTCTAGAGCCTTCCGGGCTTCGGTGACGGCGAAGGAGTTCATGTTGTCGTTTATCGTCAGCCGGTCTATACTGAAACCCGGGAGGACCGGCTCGCCAGGAGGAGTAGCCGCCTTGCAGTAGAACCAAGTCTTCTGCCAGTCCTTGGGGTGGGAGTCTAAAACGACTGCCGGGAAGATGATGTTCCACCGGCGCTGGATAGTGACCCCGCCGCAGACGACTAAGGAACCGTCGCTGTTTTCCCTCTGGGGCTTGCAATAAAAGAACTCAAGAAATAATGGGAGATTGGGTTCTATGCCGAGGTAAGCCTCACATAGAACCATGAAGTGGGTCATATTGTGCACCGAGTTAGGCGCGATATCTTGAGGCCGAATCTTGAAGTACTCAAGAACCTGGCGAAAAAAGAGAGAACCCGGAGGGCGAAACCCCCGGGTGATATGGTCGGCGAAGACGACGACCTCACCTTGATCAGGTTGAGGCCGGGTTTCATCGTTATTTGGAGCCCGCCAGAAAATCTCCGACTTAGCCGGGAGAAGGCCAAGGTCGGCGAGCTCTTGAAGCCGGAGCTCAGACATGGTGGACCAGCTCCAATTGCAGGTGATCTTCCTATTCGTTTTCTCAGGCGTGGCGGCCATAGAAGAGCCGGCGCCGGCTGATTTCTTTGCCTACTTTGGGACGCGCTGGGCAGCGTGCTTTGTTCCCATCATGGAGGACATGGAATAAGAGGATCTACAAACAACAAATTGACAGAGGAAGAAAATCAGTATGGATCAAGAGAGTCGCTGAAAATAGAAAGGAAAAGCAAGAGTGAAGAGCATGATCCAGTTCATCAAAGAGATTCTGAGAAGAAGAAACGTCAAGATATGGACAGCAAAAACAGAAAAAGGGTGAACAGTGAGCATTGGCACGGATCTGAGATGCTTCGGGAAATCAAGATAAAGGAAAAACATCAAGAACACGAAGAACACCAAGAGTTCATCCGAAAGAACAAGAAGAACATTGAGGAGATTAGAAATGCGGGCAAGATTAGATGCTTACCGGGGAAAGGAGATTGAGGATGATATGGGCCGCGCGTGTGGATGATGCGCGCGGTTGAGTTCTTCGTTCAGATCTTGAAGATGGAACGGCTCGAAGCTCGTGCTCGAGGAGGAAGATGAACTGGTGGGGAGAGCTCAAGGTAGACGATGAAGGAGCACGCGCGGTGGGGAAAAGTGATTCATTTCCACCACGGCACCCTACTTATAGGCCTCTAGGGTTTGACCTAGGGGTAAGAAAGGAAAGATAAAACAATAATGATTATCCCGGGGGACAAGATCTGATTTGCAGAAGAAATGCCTGGCAGAATCTTGACTTCCCCGAGGTGGTTACTATCTCCTCGATTCTCGCAAGGGGATATGCATTAAATATGTCGTTGACTAGGAAGGTTGACCGGCGGCAGGGAAAAACATTAAAGAAAGAAGAAAAAGAGTCAAAGTCTTAGAAATAAAAGTCGCGAAGCGATAGCCGGGTTATGAACGGGCCGCCATCAAGAGTCGGCCAAACTGATACCCGAGAGCCTGCTTGCCTAATGATTGTTTATTGTTTTTCAGATGATAGCTCGGACAAAAGAAATGACGGCTTCCCCGAGATTATGCCCAAGAGTGCAAGGCGAAGCAAGTCAATTCTAATGTCAAATTATCCTGGGGGCTACTGTTGGGGGGATCATAACCCGGTAGGCCCACCGACATAGAAGATCAGCCGGCCTAGCAGGAAGCCTGGGCCGAAGTAAGCATAAAGGAGATGGGCCGGGTCCCACGTAAGCCGGTGTGCGACGTGTGACTTGGCAAGCAAGCAAGGAAGGATCCCGAAGACTCGGAGTCCAAGTACAAGCCGGAGTCCTGATAAGGAAGGCGAAGACTTAGAGAACTTAGAGTAGAACTTGACTACTGGAGTAACCCGGAGTCCCGCTTGTACTTCCAGGAGACCCGGCCGCCAATATAAGGGGGTCTCCTGGTTCCTAGAGAATAAGTCGAATGCCCCAACAATACCTAGATCGACAGATTGTAATCGAGACCCGGAAGCTAAGGCGCCGAGTCCTCGAAACCTCATATCAATAAAGCAAAGCAGGAGTAGCTCTTTACCTCAAGAAGAGGGGCCGCACCTGGGTAAATCCTTGTTTCCCCACGCCACGCTAGACAAGCTCCAGATGTCAGAAGTCGCTATGTCCCAATACTCAAGTTTCCACCCGGAGTGACAATCCCATGACATGCATGGTGGGCCTACGAAACCTCTTACCCTCCGAGGAAAAACGGGCCGTCATACCCCGGGATCGGTTGGCCCGACACAAGCCTCGGCGACGGAAGAGGGAGGACAGGACAGAAGACCCGCCAGAGGAGCCCCGTTTCTACGTCTTCCACAAGCTCAACTCGCACAGAACGGAGGACTGCTTGAAACTTAAAGGGATCCAACGACTTCAGCAGGCCGAATGCCAGAACGCCACCGCCCGTCGTAAGGAAAAGCGGCGGCTTCCCGGTCTCGGAAGGAATCTCCACCGCCCGTCCAGGAAACGCCTCCTAGCATGTCTGCTGGGCGGTTCCCCGGCGGTTCCCTGTCGGGCACACCGCAGGGGTGTTGCGCGCGGGAAGCACCGCGCACCCCGCGAACACCCCCGCCAAGGCGCTCAAGTGGTCCGAGCAGGCTGTGACGTTCGACGCGGCCGATCATCCAAGGACCACCACGGTGGTAGGAACCATTCCCCTTATCTGTACTCCCACGATCAACGAGGTTGCAGTTCCGAACACCTTGTTAGATGGAGGAGCAGGCCTGAATGTAATCTCAATAGAAGCCTTCGACCAGTTGGGGGTGAGTCGCGCAGGGCTGCGCCCAACCAGGCCGATCAAACGCGTGACTGTGGGAGTCACCATGCCCATAGGACGGCTTCGTCTGCCAGTGACGTTCGGCGACAAGAACAACTACCGCACGGAAAATTTGGACTTCGATGTAGCACATATCAGCCTCTCGTATCAAGCCATCCTCGGGTACCAGGCGCTGGCCAAGCTCATGGTGGTGGTACACCATGCGTACAACACGGTGAAGATACCAGGGAGTAATGGTATTATCAAGGTTTTTTGCGACGAAAACTCTTCTCTGTTTTCCCTGAAACAGGCCCACAGGACGAGAGTGAAACTATTGCTTCCCAATGAGGATGCGGTCGAACATCTCGGCGGCCCCCATAGAGGAAGGCAAATGCGGGCCCAGGAGAGGGCCGCGACACACAGAGCCGTGAACGGGTGAAAGTCCACCATGAGGACGGCGACGGACCAAAAGCCGAGGCGACAGTACAACAGCACCTCACGAGCCTGCTACGCTACACTCGCCTCGCGAGGCACCGCGCCCCGAGTCAGACGCAAGAGTTCGCCGCACCAGGCTTTGGTAGCTTTTTCCCTTTTTGCTGTACTCACCAGGAGTGACCGTGCGGCCATGATGCCTCGTGTAATAAATATCCCCATTTCGGACGGTAAGTGCACCCCCACGGTATGTACTTTAAACCCAACTTTTTAAGGTCTCTCCTTAAGTATCGCGTGAGCGGGGGCTAGGCACGGTGGCTGCTAGGGTCAGAGTCTGCCCAACGGCGTCGAAAAACCCAAGAAGGCTTAGCGCTGGTGGATGGGTCAGCCCCACACATGCCACCTCATCAAGGCCCTTGGTGCTACCCTCATGAGGCACGGTGTCTATGTACGGGATTGTCCTGGCAGCACTGAAAAACCCAAGAAGATCGAGTGCCGGTGGAATGGGCCAGCCCCACACATGCCGCCTCATCCAAGGTCCTTGGTGCTTTCTGAACTCACGCGATGCTCACATGGAGAAACCTAGTAAGGAGGAGCAGGCCTGAACGTGATTTCGATAGAAGCTTTCGACCGGCTGGGAGTGGATCGTGCGAAGCTGCGCCCAACCAAGCCAGTCAAAGGCATGACGGCGGGAGTCACCATGCCCATAGGACGGGTTCGTCTACAAGTGACGTTCGGTGACAAGAGGAACTACCGCACGGAGAGCTTGGACTTCGAGGTAGCACATATCAGCCTCTCGTATCAAGCCATCCTATGGTACCCAGCGCTGGCCAAGCTCATGGTAGTGGTACACCATGCGTACAACACGGTGAAGATCCGAGGGAGTAACGACACCATCAAGATTTTTTGCGACGAAAGCTCTTCTCTGTTTTCCCTGCAACAGGCCCACAGGACGAGAGCTAGGCTGCTGCCTCCCAACGAGGATGCGGTCAAGCACCTTGGTGGCCCCCACAGAGGAAGGCAGATGCGGGCCCAGGAGGGGGCCGCTGCACGCAGAGCCGTGAACGGGTAAGGGCCCACCAAGAGGACGGTGACGGACCGGAAGGCCGAGACAACAACACCTCGTGAGCTCGCTGCGCTACACTCGCCTCGCGAGGCACCGCTCGCTAGAGTCCTCCGCATCAGGTTGTGGTAGCCTTTTCCCTTTTTGTTGTACTTTCCAGGAGTGACCGTGCGGCCACGACACCTCGTGTAATAGAAATCCCCGTTTGGATGGTAAGTGCACCCCCACGGTATGTACTTTGAACTCAACTTTTTAAGGTTTCTCCTTAAGTTTTGCGTGAGCGGGGGCTAGGCACGGTGGCTGCTAGGGTCAGAGTCTGCCCAACGGCGTCGAAAAACCCAAGAAGGCTGAGCGCTGGTGGATGGGACAGCCCCACACATGCCACCTCATCAAGGCCCTTGGTGCTACCCTCATGAGGCACGGTGTCTATGTACGGGATTGTCCTGGCAGCACTGAAAAACCCAAGATGATCGAGTGCCGGTGGAATGGGCCAACCCCACACATGCCGCCTCATCCAAGGTCCTTGGTGCTTTCTAAACTCACGCGATGCTCACATGGAGAAACCTAGTAAGGCACGGTGTCAATGTACGGGCCGATCCCGGCAGCACTAAAAAACCCAATAAGGTTGAATGTCGGTGGGATGGGCCCACGCATGCCGCCTCATCCAAGGTCCTTGGTGCCACCTAGTAAGGCACGGTGTCGATGAGAGGGACAGTCCCGACAGCACCGAAAAACCCAATAAGGCTGAGCGCGGTGGCTGGGGTCCGCCCCCACACATGCCGCCTCATGAAGGCCCTTGGTGCCATTGTTAAATATATTGTACACCCATGCAAGGCACGATGCCATTGAGCGGGCCGGACCCGACAACATCCAAAAACCCAACAAGACTGAGCACCGGTGGCTGGGGCTATCCTCACACATGCCGCCTCATGAAGGTCCTTGGTGCCGTAACTAAACATATCCTGTTTTTCCTTGAAGGGAAAGAGCGCACGGGGGCTACCCTCCACGCGTCGCTCGACTACATAGCCAGGGACTCGCGCGAGGCCTCCCTAGGACCAACAGGAGCTCAAAAGTGAGGCGTGCGCGTACCCAGCACGCTCAGCCACTACTCATGGGGTAGACTCCAGCTATGAAACTCACCCACGCAAAGAAAAGCATCGTAAGAAAACAGGAACAAAAGGCAGGCCCAACAGCAGGCCAGACTTCACAAGTCTTAACAAAACATACGACGCGATAGCACACGCGGTTTAGAAGTTCGACAGACTTAGCAGGAAACAACAAGTAATCAACCAAGGGTGAGCAGGCCACTAGAGGCCGCCGTCTTCAGAGGCGTCTCCCGAGGAGCTGTTTTCCTGGGCATCTTCTTCTTCAGGAGCCCCCTCAGTGGCGTCTTCTCCTAGGCCGCCCAGCGTCGACGGGTCAGCCTCCTGGTCGTCCTTCCGGGAGAAAGGGTCCACTAGTGCCGCCACTTGATCCCACACCTTTGCATCGAGCTGGTGGGCGACGGAAGAAGGCACGACCTCCAGGACTCCCGAGAGGCCGACGGTGGGGTGGCGCAGCGACAGGTTGCAAAAAACCCGGTGCACGGCCATCGCAGTGAACTCGCGACAATCCTCGTCGAGGCGCTCCTGGACCACCGCAGCGAGCCCTTGCAGCCGGGACACCACGGCTGAGAAGAAAGCCAGGTAAGCAGCCGGGGAATGCTCGTCCAGCGGAGGGTTGGCGTCCTCGGACCCAAGGCGAGCGAGCGCGTCGTTCGCCGCGGGCACGAGGTCGCGAAACATCTTGCTCCGCTGATGGTCAAGCATGAGCGAAGCATTGGAAGCCTCGCGCGCCTCCCCAACCGCGTTCGCAGCATGGCGGATCTGCTCCCGCAAGTCAGCCACCTCCTCTTGAGCTTAGGCAAGGTCGCGCCGGAGAGTCCGAATAAGCGCATCCTGCTCTGCCCGCCTCGCGGAGAAGTATGTTTCCTACTCCGAGACAGCAACGCGGAACCGCCGCTGTGCCCCCAGGATGGTTGCGTCTTTCTTCTCGTTGGCCTCCTTCTCGTACACGGCCTGACGGGCGATGAAATTCTGGTTGGCCTTTTCGTGGCGAGCAGCGGCAGTCGACTTAGCCTCCAAGACTCGAGCCTCTCGAGCATCGAGGGCCGCACGAATCACCACCAGGGCATCTGACCTCGCCTCCAGCTCGGCGGCACGAACATCTAGCGCCGTCTGGGCCTCCAGGTTTGCCACGGCCTCTTCCCGACTGGCGAAGTACTCCTCGCGGCGGTCACAGTCAAGCTCGCGAAGCCTCAAGACTTCCGCACGCTGGGAGACATCGCTCAGCAGCTGACGCCTCTCCCTCAAGAGGGAAACCTCCTAGTCTTGGGCCCTCTCAACCTCGCTCCTGGCGCGCGCCAAAATATGTTGAGCCTCCTGAGCCACGCTCGCACGAATCTCCGCGGCCCAGCGGTTTGCCTCCTCCAGGGCGAAGCGGGCAGCTGCATCCTTACGGCGGCCCACCTCCACCGCCTGCTCCAGTGCGGCAAAGCCTTCGGCCAGGCGGCGCCGCTCGCTGATGCATGTAAAATGCATACATGAACTTTGCATTGTATTACTCATATTTCATCCATATTTGCATCATATAAGGGTTATATCAATGTTTTATAATGTTTTGGGGAATATTTCACAGTTTCCCTATTTATTTGGAATTAACCCTGCGATGTCAGAAAACCCCTTTTTCTATATTTTGATGTTTCAGGGACCCAAACGACGTCCAAATTACCTGAAACTTCGCGAAGATCATTTTTTGGAAGGAACAAAGCGTAGGAGCGAAGGAAAAGCAAAAGTGGAAGGCCGAGGACCAAAAGAGGGGGGCCTACGCGGCCAGATTCCTTGGCCGCGTGGGGCACCTCTTCTGGGCCCTCGATCCTGCGATGCCGTCGATCTTCGTCTCCGTGGCTTCGTCTTGACCTAAAAACGCCTATAAAAAAAGTCTCCCGAGCCCTTTCGGAGGGAGCGCCGCAGAAACACAGAAACCACGAAACAGAGACCTGGAGCTGCAGATTGGAGGGGGAAAACTCCGGCGGGGCGCTGCCGGTGTGGTCTCCACCTTCTCCAACGACTTCTCCACCGTCTCCATGATGAAGAGGGAGTAGTCCACCCCTGGACTATGGGTTTGTGGAAGTAACTTATGTATCTCTCCTATCTCCTGAGCTTCACTAATTAGTTCCATATGAGCTGCTGAACATGATTATGGTCATATATGTACTACCTTTGTGGTGGATCTCTTAAGTTGATATATGTTATGATGACTGCAATTATTATGTCTTTGTAATGAAAGTAGATGCGTATTATGTACCCCGTTCTTGTCTACGTGTTTTGATCCAGCATGTGTATGAGGGCGTGTGAGGGGGAACGTGTTCATTAGTTGGAGTAACGGGGGGTGGTTTTGTGGTAAGTTGACAGCAATACTGTGATCCACTTTGGTTTTTAACTTCCTTTGTTGCCTCACTAGGGATAAAAGAAATACCATGCTACCGGGGATATGTGGGTGACATTGCCACTATCACCATGAATAGATCTAGCATGTTCTTATTTAAACTTCATGTCATTGAACTTAAAGCTATATTCTGTTTATCTTAATTACTGAGGTGTTATGATTTAGTTCGCATCTTGTTGGAGTATAAGAGAGATTAATAACCAAAAGATCTCTATGTTAGGATGTGATGCCCATATTATTAATAACTTGTCTTGTTGCAATCTCATATGTCAATTCCTATGTTCCATTATCTACCACTATATAAAAGAGAGAGTGCATTTGTGAAACCATGAACCCCGGTCCATTTTTAATCATAAGAAACACCTTTCCAACACTTTATTAGCACTTTATATTTTCTGTTATTTAAAAATCCGAAAATACAAAAACACTTTTATATCTTGCAAACACCATCCAAAACACAAAAACATCATCCATTATCATTTACACCATCCTTGCATATTTATTTACCATCATTGCATATTTATTTCTTGCTTTGCATTCTTTATTTTCATCTCTTTGCTCACACCTTGTGCTTGACAACCACTTGGTGAGGTTGGGGGCACAAAACATCTTGTTTTGTTTTGCAGGTAATCAAGAGAAGGATAAGAGGGTAATTCTTCTAAACACAGTTCCCCGAGAGTTCAATATAAATCCTCGAGACACCCTTGTGGGGAAAACAAGTCTTCCACATCTACGAACTCTCCACTTGGAGCTCAACCTAAGCGTATTATCTTTACGCCCATCAAGACTGTTTTCTGGCGCCGTTGCCGGGGAGCTGTTGCTTTGAAGATTTATCCCACTAGCCCCGAACAGCACTGTTTTCTGGGGCCGTTGCCGGGGAACTAGTGGAAGGTTATCTCACAACAAAGTCAACATCACCAACGTGTGCAAACACCTAAGCTTGGGGAGGTTGCACCTACGTGAGCATCATCTCGTCCATCTTTACCTTCAAAGCATTTTATTTTGTTTTGTTATTGTCTTTTATCATTTCGGTTTGTCACTTTATTTTTAGTTTTGCATTTTATTTTACTTTTATCATTTCGGTTTGCATTATTTAGTGTCATTTTATTTTCTGTTTTGCATTAAAAAATTAAAAACACATAAAAACTTGCTAAAATGGGAGAAAGAACTAAGTTGTGTGACTACATAAACACTCCAAATGATCAATTTATTGCTAGGCCTATTGCTACATCTAAGATAACAGCTGAGAGTTATGAAGCGAGTCCTAGTTTGTTGAACTTGATAACTAAGGAACAATTTGGTGGTAGTGCTATGGAGGATGCATGCCTCTATGCATCTTCATGATTTTGTTGAAATATGTGACATGCAAAAATTTAAAAATGTTGAAAGTGATTTTCTGAAACTAAAATTATTTCCTTTTTCACTTAGAGGGAAAGCTAAAGAGTGGTTGCATTCACTACCTACTGATAGTATTAATACTTGGGATGATTTAAAGGAAGCTTTCATTAAGAAGTATTATCCACCTGTTAAAATTTTGCAAAATAGAAACAATATCCTTTCTTTTAGGCAAAATGAAAATGAACATGTTGCTATGGCTTGGGATAGGATAGGATAAAACTTATGCTTAGAACTTGTCCATCACATGGGGTTAATGAATGGACCATATTACACTCTTTTTACAATGGTCTAAATTACATGTCTAGAAATATCCTTGATTCTGCTGCTGGAGGGGCTTTTATGAGTAAAACAATAGTAGAAGCTAAGAACATCTTAGAGAGTTGCAAAACTATAGTCAATGGAACACTGAAAGAGCACCTAATCCCCCTAAGAAAGTAAAGTCCATAGAAGAGAGTAGTGACTTGTCATCTAAAATGGATACTATTCTTGCTTTTATTAATAAACAAAATATTGAGAATGTTCCTTTGCAAGAACTAGTGAGTAATAATCCTGAAAATGTTGATGTTAACTTTGTTAGATATGGTAATAGTGGGTTTGGTAACAACAACTATAATTCTTATAGTAAACCGCCATATGTTCCAAACACCCGTCATTTTGTTCCATATCCTGGTAGTAATGATAATAAGTGGAAAGCTATGCCTTCAAGTAATGATAATTTTGATGCTAATAAAATTCTTATGGAACAACTTTCTAGTCATAATATCATGATACAAGAGTTGAATAAAGCTGTCACTTCCATTAGTTCTGATATTAAAGGTTTACAACTACAAGCTGAGGGACTAGATAAAGCCCTATCAAAACTAGCTGATAATCAAGCCACTTTATTGAGTATGTCTGCAGGGAAACCACAAGCACCACCAGTGGTTGGAGTGAGTTCTATTAATATTGCTGAAAATGTTCCATCTACTTTGGAAGAAACTTTTAATGAGTTGTTACAATATCCTGAATACTTGTTGCCAATTATGTCTTATATTAATAGTTTGAATGAAGCTAATGAAACTAAAAGTGATGATCCTCTTGTGAGAGAAGAAGTTAAGATGCTTAGTGAAGTCAAGGAACCACTACTTGACTTAGAGAGTTGTTGCTTGCATGAACTTATGTCTATCTTACAGAAATTTGCTAGTGATCCTTCTATTAATATTAATCAAGCTGGTTTTGGTTCTTTTATTGCTAGCCATGTTTTAAATGGGAAAATTAATAGGTATAATAAGGAAGCCATGACAGCAGCTAAGCTTGGGGATATTTGGGTCCCCAAGGTATTAGTAACAATTTGAAAAGAGACACACCATGCCATATTAGATATAGGATCTAGTGTCTCTATTATGTCTAAGAAATTATATGAAGTACTTGAATTAAAGAATCTTGAAAAATGCTCTATTGAACTTTCACTTGCTGATGATTGCATTAAATATGCTTTACGAAAAGTAAGTGATGTTATGGTAGAGTTACACATGACTTTTGTGCCTATTGACTTTTTAATAATGGACATGGGGAATAAAACCTCTAGTCCTATCATTTTGGGAAGACCTTTTCTTCGTACCACAGGTGCTATAATCGATTCAAAGGAGGGGAACGTGAAGTTTCTGTTCCGACACAAGAAGTGCATGGAGCACTTTCCAAGGAGGAGGGACATACCAAAGTTCAAGCTCCCTCATGAGCTTCGTCCACTATAACTATCAAGTAAGAAGCCTAGCTAAATGACTATAAAGAAAGCGCTTTATGGGAGGCAACCCGGTTGTTTTTATTTGAGATTTTCTTTGAGTCCTCTTGTTGTACCAAGAGGCTTTTTTTTTAGTTTAGGTTCTGGAATATTTAATAAAGTGCCAAGTTATACCCATTTGGGCTTTGAAAGTTGCTTTTTCCATTCGGAGATTTTATTCCAGCACAAATCTGTGCACGGTATGATTGTTAATTCCTATTATGTAACTCCGAATGAGCTGAAATTTGAACTGTAGTTAAAACTTTTCATCCTCAGTAAGCGTGAATGTTTTCAGATTTTTTTGACATATTTAAGTGGGGTAAAAAAATACGTTTTGCTGCTGCTGTTTTTCTGGACAGATTCTGTCCCATTTTGTTTTATGCATTCTTTAAGCTTTTAACTTGAATCTTTTTTATCCAATTGAGTTTATTAGAAGGAATACAACATTATACACTTTATGTACATGTTTCTTATGTTTGTCTAAGGATTTCATACAGCAAGCAATCCTATTGTTTTGTGCCTACTAATGTCACCCCACAGAAAAGAAATGGGAGAAACAGTGTTTTGAAGTTTTTTCACAGGGATTAGAGGAGATGCACCAAGAGCTATCCAAGGATGGTGAAGACCATAAGCTTGGGGATGTGAAGACAACCCCACTGAACCTACATACTCTCGGTTTGCGCACGTCTAACTTCTGTTTTTCGTTCATTGCACTTTATCGCATAAACTTGGAGCGTTTTTGTTCTTTTTGTTTCGGTTTGGTTTTTTGTTTGAGACCACCACTTTTTATTTATGTTATTAGAGAGCTACTGGAAGTTTGGGTTGAATTAAGTTGGATTCTATAAAAATATTGGGAAGAGGATGTTTGAGTTGATTTAAAAGAATACATATAGTTGCATGATTCATGTGCTTTGTTAATGAATATTAATATGCAAGTGTCTTGTCTAGAGTTATTTCTTATTCATGTTTAATATGCTGAATGATGCTTTACTTTGTTTAACATGAAATGGTTAGCTCTATGGATACTTATGCATGCATTTAGATGGTCAACTTTCTCCCTCTTGCTAGCCCAAAAACTCCAACAAGTAAAAAGCTTGTTTTCCAACACCCTCAGCCAAGTTTTTCCAGTGAGTCCACCATATCTACCTATTAGCTAATATGCTATTCCAAGTATGTTTACCAGGTTATATTGTTTTATTTATGCTTCCAAATTAAGATGCTTATGTTATTGGGATTGTCATGGGTCAAGTTGGTTTAAAAGCTCTCACGAACTTGATGCACACATTACTTTTTATGCACTTGATAAACTTGACCCATTGTCATTAAGATTATGATGTTTTGGGCTTGAAAAAGGTCTTTGGTTAGGAGCTAGATCATATGTGCTGACACGTGGAAAGCTTTCAACATTGCACTTTATTCTTTATGAAAGTTGATATCATGTTCTTTTGGTGATGGATGCCTAATATTGCGTGAAATGAAGATGGAAACTTAGTAAGTTTGGGCGAGTGATATTATTGGCTAGAGAGACACCTGTGGCGGCTAACCTAAGCCATGTGGTTCATGGTGGAAATTTGCAACATAACCATAGTGGAGGAATCCATGACACATCTCACAACAGAAAAAGCATTTACAAGAAAAAAGCATGAGTAAAGAAAGAGATGTCCACTGTTTGCTTGCTTTGTCATTTGGACATGTGCCCACTTCCATGTCCTGGGGCAAAGGGTACCCGGGGTGAAACTCTCTATGATGCCACTTTTATTCATGATGACTGTAACCTTCACTTGCTTTGTGACTCAAGTTGAGTAGCCAGTCGGAGAGGTTTTTGTTTTCAACGGGCATGAGGCTTTTGACCCATACTTTTTCAAGCACATAACTCATATTTGCTTTCACTTTCAACTATTAATCACTAAAGATGCTATGCTAGGGGTAATGAGAACTTCACACCAATGGGCACTACATGGCAAACATTAGCTTAAGTTGAAGCATTTGGAAGCTAAATAATACTCTTGCAAGTTATTCCTCTATTTATTTATCTATCTTTCCAAAGTGTCCACCTTTTTATATTCAGATTTCTATAACAATACTCTATGACCAACCTAGGATATCTTTAAATATTCATTTATAAATTCATTTGGTTCATAGAACTTGTCTTTCATGTTACACTTTTGAATTATCATTGAACATCTTTACCTTGAATATTAAATATCTCTTGATAATATGTCTTGTATGTTGCTACTCTTTATTAAAGAATGAATCATTTGACTTTATGTAGCAATCATCTTTGATATCCTTTGTTAAGTAATAAAATGCCAAGTCCATGTTTAGTTTTATCACCTTCATACTCGAGGACGAGTATAGGTTAAGCTTGGGGATGTTGATGCATGTAAAATGCATACATGAACTTTGCATTGTATTACTCATATTTCATCCATAATTGCATCATATAAGGGTTATATCAATGTTTTATAATGTTTTGGGGAATATTTCACAGTTTCCCTATTTATTTGGAATTAACCCTGAGCTGTCAGAAAACCCCTTTTTCTATATTTTGATGTTTCAGGGCCCCAAACGACGTCCAAATGACCTGAAACTTCGCGAAGATCATTTTTTGGAAGGAACAAAGCGTAGGAGCGAAGGAAGAGCCAAAATGGAAGAGCAAAAAAGAGGTGGGCCCACGCGGCCAGATTCCTTGGCCGCGTGGGGCCACTCATCTCAGCCCTCGAGCCTCCGATGCCGTTGATCTTCTTCTCCGTGGCTTCATCTTGACCTAAAAACGAATATAAAATAGCCCCCCCTCGAACTCTTTCGGGGAGGAGCGCCGCAGAAACACAGAAACCACGAAACAGAGACCTGGAGCTGCAGATTGGAGGGGGAAAACTCCGGCGGGGCGCTGTCGGTGTGGTCTCCACCTTCTCCAACGACTTCTCCACCGTCTCCATGATGAAGAGGGAGTAGTCCACCCCTGGATATCGGTTTGTGGGAGTAACTTATGTATCTCTCCTCTCTCTTGAGCTTCACTAATTGGTGCCATATGAGCTACTGAACATGATTATGGTCATATATGTAATACCTTTGTGGTGGATCTCTTAAGTTGATATATGTTATGATGATTACCAATATTATGTCTTTGTTATGAAAGTAGATGCATATTATGTACCCTATTATTGTCTATGTGTTTTGATCCAACATGTTTATGAGAGCGTGTGAGGGGGAACGTGTGCATTAGTTGGAGTAACGGGGGGTGGTTTTGTGGTAAGTTGATAGCAATACCGTGATCCACTTAGGTTTTTACCTTACTTTGTTGCCTCACTAGGGATAAAGGAAATACCATGCTACCGGGGGTATGTGGGTGACATTGCCACTATCACCATGACTAGATCTAGCATGTCCTTATTTAAACTTCATGTCATTGAACTTAAAGCTATACTCTGTTTATCTTAATTACTGAGGTGTTATGATTTAGTTCGCATCTTGGTGGAGTATAAGAGAGATTAATAACCAAAAGATCTCTATGTTAGGTTGTGATGCCCATATTATTAATAACTTGTCTTGTTGCAATCTCATATGTCAATTCCTATGTTCCATTATCTACCACTAAATAAAAGAGAGAGTGCATTTGTGAAACCATGAACCCTAGTCCATTTTTAATCATAAGAAACACCTTTCCAACACTTTATTAGCACTTTACATTTTCTGTTATTTAAAAATACGAAATACAAAAACACTTTTATATCTTGCAAACACCATCCAAAACACAAAAACATCATCCATTATGATTTACACCATTCTTGCATATTTATTTACCATCATTGCATATTTATTTCTTGCTTTGCATTTACTTTATTTTCATCTCTTTGCTCACACCTTGTGCTTGACAACCACTTGGTGAGGTTGGGGGCACAAAACATTTTGTTTTGTTTTGCAGGTAATCAAGAGAAGGACAAGAGGGTAAATCTTCTACACACAGTTCCCCGAGAGTTCGATATAAACCCTCGAGTCACCCTTGTGGGGAAAACAAGTCTTCCACATCTACAAACTCTGCACTTGGAACTCAACCTAAGCGTATTATCTTTACGCCCATCAATCGCCGGCCGTCCTCTGCGTCTCCAACTCATGAGAGAGGCGGAGCTCCTCGAGGACGTTGTGAGCAACGCGGATCATGTCCTCGTCGAGAAGGAGGTTCCTCCTCTCCTGAGGGACGAGAGCCTGGCTCGTGCTTGAAACAGAAGGCGCCCAGGTTGCGGGGCCACTTGAGGTACTGGCGCCAGCATCTCCCGTCTTGGGGGCGGGCGAAGGGGGCGTCGGGTTTTCTTCGTCGCTGCCATCCTCCACATCCACCAGGTCCTCCGTAGCCTCCACAGGCGCTCGCACCTGCGGCGCTGCCGTATCTTGGACCGGAGGGCGCTGACTCTTCCCGCCCACGCTGGGAGGACGCGGGGGCTGACGGTCGCCATCATCGCTCGCCTCTTCACGCCCGAGGCGGAGCGAAAGTCGTTCCGCGTTAGCCTTCGAGCGCCTCTCGTGGAAGATAGCCTCGCCGGTGGCCATTCCCGCCGCGGCGGATGGAGGAGGAGTAACAGAGGAGGAGGGTGCTTCAGGAGGAGCAGAGGGGCCGCCCGCCGTCCGGAGCCGTTTCTGCTGGTGTAGCAAAGGCTCCTCGTCGGACTCGTCAGTTTCCCCGGGCGCCATAGCCCGGGTGAGGGCCTCTTCCTCCCTGTCTGCTGCCTCCCTGTGAGGAGCGCACCGTTAGGCGACATCAAGCAGGAAACAATGAAGGACAGCGAAGGAAAAGACTTACTGAGCAGGATCCACCCATTTGCCCTTCGGCCTGAGGAGGGAGGAAGATCCGACGGACCTCCCGAGGAGGGAGCTTGGGCCTTGGGAGAGGGAGCCCAGGTACACCACTCCGACCACCAGAGGGCTCCACCCGTCGTCCGAGGAGTCGCCGTCGCTGTCACTATCGTCGCTCCCGCCGCCCGAAGGGAGGTCTTTGCCGCTGCTGGACGAGGACTCCACCTCTAAGGGAGCCAAGAGCGAGCCATCGCCCGGCGGGCCTGAGGAGGACGCCTCCTGGAGGCTACGGGCCACCATCTCTACCGCCAAGGGGTTCTCCTCCCGCTGGTCCTGACCCCTCGGGAGGACCCCCACTGGTCAAAACAGGGAAGAGAATCGATCAGACCCTCTCGGGCCTCCCGCCGGCGGAAGTATAAGGGCGCGGGCTTGACTCCCAGTATCACGCCCCCCTCAGGTGGCGTCGCCAGAATGGCCCCGAGAAGGTCCTCAACCAGTCCATCATGGGGGTCGCCTTTGTGCAGGCGCATGGGGTCTCCCTCGCCGGCATCTCCCGTGAGGCCCTCCCGCTGCAGGCACCGAAGGCCCTGCATCAGCAAATCAACCCCCTCGCCCTCCAGCACCTCGTGCTCCCAGCCGGGGTTTTTTACCGCCGGCACCACCGGAGTCCGGTAGAACACCTTCGCCGCCTTCGCGTCCATAAAGACCCAGCGAGAGCGGTAGCCCTCCACTTTCTTGAGGGCGCTCATGGGGATGTAGAAGGGCGACCGAGCATCGACAAGGAAAAAGGAGGCGCACCCGGTGCATTTGTCCTTCGCCGCGAGGCGGAGGCTGTAGAAGCTGCGGAAGAGCGCCACGGAGGGCTCTACGCCCAGATAGGCCTCGCAGGTGTTGGCAAAGATCGACAAGATGATGATAGAGTTAGGCTGGAGGTGGAGGACGCAGATCTGGTAGTGCTCCAGAATCGCGTCGAAGAAATCGGAGAGCGGCGGCACGAGGCCGCCGATGATGGAGTGAAGGAAGAATGGGAACTAGGTCTCGAGAGCTGCGCTACCGGGGAGGCGCCATGGCGCCCGCCAGTGGCCCCATGCTCGTTGAACCTGCCGGCAAAGACGGGCCAGCGCTCGTCCACCTTGCTCGGCTTGTTCAGCCAAGACGGCTCAAGAGCTCCTGGCTGGCCCGTCACCACCAGTTTCTTCCCCCTCGCCGCCGCAATCTGCCTGCCGCCGGCCATCGTGCTCGTAGGCGTGAAGGGCGAGGAGGTGGTGTGTTAAAGAAGGGAGAGTTTTGCGAATCTGGAGAAAGGGAACAATAACTGGCTCGTGGCGGCGTGGCGCTGTTTTATGGCGGGAACGGTTCCCCAAGCGTCGTGCGGAGTGGGATGTGACGCCGGTAACTGCTCAGCACGACATGGCCACCTGTTCGGCATCTCGGTCTCGGCCGTTATGGGCCCAACGACGGCCCACATATACAAGGCCCTCGGCCCCCGTTGGCCTGGGGGCTACTGTCGGCCCATTAGAAACCAGGGTACCTTGGGCCGGGCCTCCCCGTGATGCCGCAAGGAGGCTAAGCGGTGCCTTGACCTGGGCAAGGCAAGAAGGGCCAGGCTTCGCGAGGCCACAGCACTCCTGTCCACTAGTGCCTACGGAGGACGCCCCGCGAGCGTCACTCAAGGGCGATTATTCAGCTCTTCAGGCTCCCTCGGGAGGACCAAGGCTGGATCTCCCGAGGGGCACCTTTGCAGAGAACTCGCGTGCGCAGCAGATCGATGACCATCGGGACTTACCCTCTGGGTGATAAAAGGGGGAGACCAAACCAGCCACCATGGCCGTGCCCCCAAGACTTACCACTTCGGTGCAAGACGGCGCCGTCCGCCACCGTGGTCCTTCCTTTGGCCTCGCTTTTCCTTTTTACCGAGGACGTCCGGCTCTGCGCCGAAGGAGCAACGATTGAAGTTGCAGGGGGAAGAAGAAAACGGCCGCGCAGCAGTGCAGGGCCGTGGGTCTGACTTGGTCGGCCACCTTTGCCAAAGCAACTGCAGAGGAGTAGGGCCTCTCTTGGAAGCATGCGGGAGCGTCCCGGCATGGAATCCGAAGACGAAGGCTCCCAGCCGCCTATAAAAGGGGACAGCCGCCGGCCCGACTGAGGGTTCGAAAATTGTACACTCAAACCCTAGAAACTCTAGGCATTCACCATTGTAGCTCCCTGTGTTCTACCGATCAATACAACAAAGTAGGAGTAGGGCATTCACCTCCGCGGTGGCCTGAACCTGGGTAAACAAAGTGTCAACCTCTGCAGTGTGTTCATCTCCTTTCTCGAGCCTCGTGAGGACAGAGGCAACGCTCTAAGGCCCCCAGTGTTCGATACTCTTTCTTAGCTTCTTCGGAGGCTATATTCCGACAAATGGAGAACAAGTTCGCCAGGAGTAACCTTTACCACTAGCGAGACAGTCTGGCGAAGCTCTGTTCGCCAGCGGTAGCCAAAATCCGTTCGCCAGCAATAAGCCTTTTTCTACTAGTGGGTAGTACCACTGTTTGGAGCTTCTCCCTCATCAGCTTTGTCACCTTGCGCAGAAACTGGTTCCTCTTTGTTCTCCTCTTCTAAGACACCGTCTTGTCGGGTTCCATTCCTCGTTCACCTTGGTCATCCTCTTGTGTAGACGTACTCGTCATGACGAACCTAGTATCGTCAAAGGACGACACATGACTTGGGAAATGACGAACCTAGTATCATCAAAGGAAACCACTCAAGAGGATGGGAAATGAGTTAAAGTAGAGAAAGGGGTTCACCTTTGCGATCCGGGGCGACTTGGGACATGTTGGAGTGCATGACATGGTGATAACCGTGGGTTGCACTACATCATCTCCCCCCGCTTCAAAGATCGTCGTCCTCGACGATGAATCGCCTTCACCGTGCAAGGGGGTAGATGTGTTGACCTTGTCGGTCGGTTCACCATGTTGTGATACCTACACACCAAAAACCAAGCAAAACATGTGTGTGCACGATAGAGGAGCATATCATCAATGACATGTCCATTCTTCTTCATTACACAATTAGCACAACACAAATTTGTGGAAGTGAATGCATATGCAAAGTTAATGTGCAAGCATTCCATTGGGTACCATATGATGTTCCCAAGAAAAAGCAGATGGAAAAGCAAGTTTTCTTCATATTGTCGTGGAACGCCAAATCGGTAGAGACCAAAGCACTCATGACAAGACATGCACATAATGTCATTATGGTTCCAAACAATCCATAGGAAAGAACAATTGCTCATCGTATTTGTTGCAACACATAAGTCATCCATGTGAAAGATCGGAAACGCATTCTTGCCATATGGAAAACCAATAACACAATCATGTTTGCAAACAAACCAAAAGCAAGAGCAATTGTTCAACTTGTTTGATGCAAAACACGGGAACGATTTTTGAGTTGGAATCGATCCACAACTCATGTGTATGCTCACAAGAGCTCGTTTTGTCAACTCATGCTCAATATAGGTTGACATGAACATTCTTCTACCATAACACACAAAAGAGTCAAGAATGACATTATGTGCATGGTAAAGGTACACATCATCCATCATGACGCGTCTCTTCATTTGCAAATTACCAAGCACACCAAAGTCAATTGGAAAATATGACATATGTGGGTGGTCATAATGTGAATTGAAGGATGGAACAAGGTCCATATAAGAGAAAACGAAAAATGTCCAAAATGTGAGAAAGCTATGGGGGAAATCTCATTATCAAGCATATCAACATTATTGCAAACCAAACACTGGAAAGAACAATCGTTCAACATTTTGGATGCAACAATGGGAGAGTAATGCAAACATTGATTGCAAAGCATGGGCATGGCAATGTCATCACAAATAGAGCAATCTACATGATCACATGAAAAAAGGAATGACTCATATGTGACGTCAATCAAATCATCCAAAGCATGCAAGCAATCAACATTCATCATGTCCACTAGCGGGATCATGGTCACATCAACACCCATACCTTGGTAGCTCCGCTCATGTGAAGTAGGTGCTGTAGTAGTCGCCTCCATGTGGCCGACTTCATCCTCCATGTACATCTTCTCGATTGGAGGCACCATCGTGTCGAGGATTGGCGTCTCATCCTCCAAGGAACCTATCACACAATGAGAAAACACACTAGAGGAAAGTGGTAAGTTGTTAGAATGCCTAATGGCCTCACAAGACCTATCAATTACCTCTCTCAGATCAAGTGGTGTATCACTCATTCCCTCAAGGTGGAAGCACTCAACCTCACATATGGTGAAGGAACTCAACTCACTCTCACTCTCACTCAAGTGGACTAGGTGGCTCTCATTCTCACATGGGATTGGTACTCTCTCATCACTTATGCACAAGGGGATCGGATCCATGTTCTCAACTCGAAATGCCT
Source organism: Poa annua (assembly GCA_026929855.1). Taxonomy (NCBI): domain Eukaryota; kingdom Viridiplantae; phylum Streptophyta; class Magnoliopsida; order Poales; family Poaceae; genus Poa; species Poa annua. The sequence goes on from CM049434.1 coordinate 65,521,682, forward strand.
CCAAGGTTGAAGGGAAACTCCCATGCTCAACCTCCTCAACTCCGTCGCCTCCAAAGGTGAGTGCCATAAGATGGGCATCCTCACTCAACTCCATGGCCGAAGGGAAAATCCCATGCTCGACCATCTTCTCGCCGTCTTGTTCACCTTGGCACTCTCACATCAAGTGACCTCTTCCATTGCATATTGGGCACAAGAGATTGGGGCATTCCCGTGCGTCATGGTCTTGGCCTTGGCAATTGTCGCATATGAGGTCTTCATCTTGCCATATGGGGGCCAATGTGGTGGTGGCACTTGGTGTAGACGCCATGTCATATGAAGGGCTTGAGAAGATCACCAATGTGGTCTTGGTGGCCTCACATGTGTGATCATGTGTCTTGCGGCGTCGACGTCTTGATCGTCGCTCGAAGAACTTGTCGATATCGGCCATGATCTCATCAATACATTTAGCTCATGGTGGCGTCAAAGTGGTGATAGCCCTAGAAGACTACATAGGATGTGCACTTGTCGGCGTCTTCCTTCTCAATTTCTTCTCATGTCGGCGTTGGCGTTCTTGAGGGGAAAGGTGTCGTCGAAGATCATGTGGATGTTCCTCCTCATGTCGACGTCGACGTCTTTGATCCCTTGGTGAACTTGCCTTGGAGCTTCCACTTGAGCTTGGTGACAGATGGCCCTTGACGATGATGATGGTTCCAGAAGATAGTCTTGATATCTCTGTATCAACACCTGCGTCAAAAGAATGTGGGTTAGGTTGAGACTCCAAGTGCAAAGTGTGTTGTAAGGGAAAGACTAGTTTTCCCCACGAGGGTGATGTAACATCCCAAATATTAATGTAAATTATTAATGCAAAAATGTGGGCCAACAAAAACTTTTCTTACAAAACCAGCATGTGTTTAATTCTTGATTATTGTTATCATACATTGCTTGCTATGCTATTAAACACCTAACACCAATTACCAAATTTGAAGAATACAAAATAAACTTAACAACATTCCAAAACTATAAAACTATGTGACACATGTCACAATATTTTTCCAAAAATAGGAAACTTACTTTATTTTGCTCAAACCAAGGTTAGTGAGGAATAATTCCAAGACCACACCATTGGGTTTCCACAAACTATTCCCTTTCAAATTTCAAATTCAAAACCTCAAATTCAAATTTGAAATTCATTATTGAAATATTTCCAAATATTTCAAAAAGACTTTGTATCACTTACCAATAATGTATTTAGCCTAGATCCTAAGTTTGGACCCAAAAGAATTAAGCAAGGTATGAAAATTAAATAGCCAAAATGCCTACTGTTTTGGTTCAGGAAAATCGTCGAACACCTTCTGTGCCCCTCGTGTTCTTCCCAAAACCGAGCCAATCCTTGGATCAATCCGAGCAATGCAGTGTGCATTGGTCGAATTGATGCCTCCACTGCATTCCCCTCTTCGCCACGGTCACGCCGCACGCCGGAGGGAGCCAAATGGTCGCCGGAGTCGCCGTGGAGGGGCTGGCGACAGCATCGGCCATGCGCACGACGTCGTGTCGGCACAGTGGCCGCGGCGACGCCGCGCCGTGCCGGCCGCGCTACTGCCTCACTCCCCCTCCCTCACCTCCCGGTCCCCTCGAAACGCAGCAGCACGCCCCAGCAGCCGCCCGAACACGCCGTGTCCGCGGCATGCCGCGCACGCCGTGCGCCGCCCGGACGCGCGCCACGGCCGTCCCCCACCCGAGCGCGCGCAGCAGCCTCCACGCCACCCCTCCTTGCCCATTCGGTCCCCTGGACACCCCGCAGCATAGCCGCACCTCTCCACCGGCCTACGGCGAGCTCGCACGACCGCGGGTGCCCTCTGCACCGCGTCCACCGTGCGCCGCCCGGCCGCTATTTAAGCCACCCCGAGCCTCGCCGTTTCCCCACACCTCACCACCACCTCTCTCCCCTCACACCACTCTCTCTCGTGCACCGCCTGGAGGGCGGGGCCGTCGCCGCCAAGCCTCGGCCACCGAGGCCATCCGTCGAGCTCGCCGTGTCCGAGGTAGGCGACGACCACGGCCAGGCCAGGCTGCCCTTCCCCTTCCCTCCTCCCTGGCCGCAACCCCTTCCTCATGAACCCCTCGCTCACCCGCTCTCCTCTCCCCTCTGTTTCTGTCCAGGAGCACCGCCAGATTGCTCGCCGGAGCTCGTGCCGGTCCGCGGAAGAGGACCTTCACGCCGTCGACGCCAGGAGCCTCCCCAGCCAGTACGACTCCGTCCAGACGCTTCCCCGAACCGCCGCACCCCTCCTGCACCCTCGCCGCCGTCTCCCGAGCCCCTAGGTGAGCCATCCGTCCCCCTCGCCGTCGCCGGCGCCGTCGCGCCGCTCGGTTTAGGTCGCCGCCGTTCGCCACTGACGTGGACGAACGAGGGCCGTTGGATCCTGATCCAACGGTAACTTACCGTTTCGTTTTAATAAAAGGAAACTGACGAGTGGACCCCACCCGTCAGATTTTTAAACATTTCCAGCGCGCGCACTGTTTTCCGTTGAGTCACTGACGAGTGGACCCCACCCGTCAGGATTCTCAACATTATCCACTCAGGCTTAAATTCGAATTTTAGGTTTAAATAGAAAACAGTACTGGACTAAACTTTGAAATTCCATAACTTGAGATCTACAACTCCAAATAAATCAAATCAAAATGTTCTGAAAAGCTTATGAAAATTTCTATCCAACCCAAGTGGTTTCACCTCATTTGGATAAATAATAAAAATATAGTATTAAAAATGCCAAATAGGGTTTAAAATCTAAACTTGTTTGTTTCTGATGCTCTGTTAGTCCAAATGATTTAAGACCAATTTTATTGGATCACATTTAGTCGTGGTTAGTCACCCCTAAGAGGATTTAATTTTTAGATCAACAAAACTTGATTAGTAGATAAAACTTGATTAACTAGCCTCTGGATTCAAAACAATGTGTAAGGAGTTTGGTAACTCCAAATGACCCAAATCCAATTGTGTCATCTTCTACACATCAGTAACTCTCTGTAGAATTTTAGTTTGTATTTTTGTGACCAACAGAACTTAAGTTATGTAATTAAACTTGTTCAACTAGTTTCTGCCCCAATTAGGAAATAAATGGATAAGGACTAATTTAATTTAATTAAAGCCAAATTGTTTTGTTTGATAGATGAAGTGGCTATTTATAGCATTTAAGATTGTATTGTTGTGATAATTGGTTGAGTAGGTTAGTGATTGTTTGAATTGCTTAATTTGTATTAGACGAGAACGTTGTCGGATATACCGAGGAGGAGGTATTTGTGGAACCGGAAGATCAAGACCAGGATCACTTTGCCGAGCAAGGCAAGCTACTCTCTGAGCTTGCACATAACTTATGCATCAAGATTTACCGAGTCATTTTCCAAAAACAAAGGTTTATGAAAACCCTTTTTCCAAAGTATACATAGGTTATTTTGCCACCCTATGTAGAAATTATGCTAAAATTATAGGATGGAAAAATCAATGTTGTTTTATTCAAACTCCTTTGAAAACCTTGTGTGGATATATAGCACCAAGATGTGGTGTTGAAATAAGGAAATGGAGAAAGATGGTTTTAAGAAAAGCACATTGTGTCCTAGTACTCAGTCAAGCAACCGATAATCTGTGCGACCACATTTACCCACATATGGGAAAGGGCTTAGTCATATAATTTGCTCTTATTAGTATGGGACACTGCATCAACGGAGATGACTCTGTTATGCATGAGGGAATGGTTTGGTGACCTACCCCTGACCTGGGTCCTCGCTCAAACTCTATGAGTAGATAAGGAGGAGGATAGAAGGATGTCCCCTATACACCGCCAGATAAAACCTATGAGTCCTCACACTTAGATTCCGACGGGCTGGGTTAAGTGTCGATGGAAAGTATCATATGGGCAAGATCCTATACTAGCATGAGCAAAGGACAGACTAGGGTCGGTGACTCAACTTCGCATACCCCTGGTATGGCGAGACGTGGCAGACACGATGAGTTATCGGATGGGTGTGGGAAAAGCGTGCTACCTCTGCAGAGGGTTAAAACTATTCGAATAGCCGAGTCCTCGGATATGGACAGTTGAGGGGCCCTACTTTGACCATGTGCAAGTTTTGAAAAAGAATTGTGTTATCAAAAGAAAGGAAGTTGGTGAAATGATCCATACACCTATGCCAACATTGGGTATGAGGTTGTTGGAGACTTGGTACCATGATGGACCATGGTTGGAGAAAGGAGGAGTTTTGAAGAAACTAATACACATGAAATACTAAGAATAGTTATAACCTCCTTATCTTCTTCAGCAAAGATATAGAAATGTCTTAGTTAAATATTTAAGAGTATGAAATAAAATTGAAACTAGTGCACTCATGTTGGAGTAGTTTGCGAGTACATTCCGATGTACTCATACTAGCTTGCCTCTGGCTATTGTCGTAGCCAGACTTGGAGGAGTATTACGCCCAGGAGGAGTATGGCGACGTCTACGCCAACTAAGGACCTTCTCAAGTCGACTGCCTGTCGGGTCGTCGTTAGCTTTTGGATGTCTACTACGTTTAAGTTCCGCTGCTTATGTTGATTGGGCCCTAGAAGGCACCTGTGTAAGACTTGGTCTATATGACCCGTTATGTAAGACTTATTCCGGTATTGTAATGGATGTAAACTTTGGTATTCAGTTCGGATTATGTGCAACGACAGACTGATCACGGGATCGTTGTGTTAAGCATAATCGGGTAATTCGGACAGCTAGTCCGGGGTGCCCACAGACCTGGTATCAGAGCCATCTCGACTTTAGAAACCTTAGTTTAGCATGGTCGCTAGGTAGGAGTTACAAAAGTTAAATTCTAAAAGGATGAAGGAATGAAGTATTTTCGAAAAGTGCTTATCTCTCATCCTCTCACTTCTGCAAAATTCTACCCTTACTCAATATTGAGTTTTCCCTTATATATTAAAAACTTAAAATTTTGCTCACTTGCTGCCTCACTACATTTAAAATTTTGATACACTTGTCATCTCACTAACTTAAAAACTTGACTTAAAATTGTAGATGGCACTCCACTTCACCGAGTTTGTTCAGCTCGAGAAAGACGGCACGTTGATGTTCGAGAAGGACCTGTTCGAGTTGACCAAGCTGTTAGGTCGTCCCACTCCTGAGTTTAAGGGAGCCCAGGTGGACACTCCCGGCAACGGGAACCTGTCTTGGTTGGTCGAGTCGTCTGTTCGCGGGAACATCAAGTCCCCCGGATCCAAGACACTCATCTTTACCACCATGGACGTCCACTGGGACGACGGACTGTGTCGTTCCATGGAGCGGATGCTATCCCGGCTTTGTGAGGAGCACAAGGCGGAGTTGGTGAACTCTCGTTTCCAGTTCTACGGGAGGCGCACCATCGACGGACACCCTATTCAGTCCCCTCTACACCCGACGTTCGGAGAGTATATCTTGGACATGGAGATTATGCTCTTTCGCACCCAGGAGGATCTGAGGTGCGCTAGACTTCGGTCTCACTTTGAGCGCCTCTCGCTTAAGGAGAGTCGCGAGAGTGAGGCACAGCTGAAGGAGGAGAAGGTCGCTCTTCTCAAGAAGAGGACCCAGATGAGGAAGACCATAGCGAAGCTCCGCAAGAAGGTGGCAGAGCAGGACGAGCTGATCGAGGATTTGGAGCTCCGTACTGACGAGATGGAGGAGGAGGGCGAGGATCTCCGCAAGGAGAACAACGCTTTCCTCAGTGACGATGACGACTATCTGGAAGAGATGGACTATGAGCAGGAGGATGACGAGGAGGAAGACCCAGAGGAGCCACCCTACCAGTCCGACGCTGAAGTATCCGAGCCTGAGGTTCCACCTCAGTAGGCGAGTGACTTGAGTACTACCGCAGGATTAGGTCGACCCCCCATCGCTAGTAGAGTAGAAGTAGTAGTTCTTTTGGAACTTGCACTATGTACATTAGCTTAAGGGATAATGTTGTAAGCTTGATGTGATGAACCTTTGATGTGATGCTTGTGTTATAACAGTGTGCTATTCTTGTTAGTCTACGAAAAGTATTTTTTTCACATTCACCACTATGCGAAACCAACCTTTCTCCCCTTAGTCAGACTTTTTGTCTTGCCCTTATACCCGGTGTTCTTCAGGATGGTGGACACTCGTCGCTCCAACCCGGATGGAGGACCACCACCCCCACCGGAACCAACCACCGCCCAACTTCTTGCGCTTATCATGGAGGAACGCCAAGCTGCTCGGGCAGAGCGTCAAGCTCATATCGCTGCCCTGCAGCAGATCGCTGCCGCACACAACAACAACAACAACAACCACCACAATGGCAATGGCAATGGTGAAGGAAATCAGCGATCCACTTTGAGTGATTTTCAGAAGACCAACCCACCCACCTATTCCAAGGGACTTCACCCACTAGAGGCCGATGATTGGCTTCGCACCATCAACAACAACCTAGAAATTGCTGCCGTAGGAGAACCTGAGAAGGTGCTTTATGCGACCCACAACCTTGCTGGACCTGCACGGTCTTGGTGGGAAACTACCAAGGCTCTCCAGCAAGCCGGTCATGCTATCGGCTGGGCAGAGTTTCAGGAGAAGTTCCGCAAGAAGCACATACCCGGTGGACTTATTGAGAGGAAGAAGGACGAATTCCGCAGGCTGCGGCAGGGAAGCAAGGACGTGGTCGGATACCTGGATGAGTTTACGGACTTATCCCGGTACGCTCCTGATGATACTGACACCGAGAGGAAAAGGATGGAGCGTTTCATGGATGGGCTCCATGATGAACTGCAGTGTGCCCTGGTGATCCACGACTTCCTGGACCTGGAGTCACTGGTGGACAAGGCTATTCAATTGGAGACCAAACGTAAAACTATGTTCGAGAGTCGCAAGAGAAGGATGATGGCCAAGGAAGGTTCGAGCAGTCAGAAGCCTCGTACCTTTCCACCAACCCCGAAACCAGCTTATCGACCACCACAACCTACACGCCCCAATTTCCCTACTCGTCCCAACAACCCAAACCCAAACACCCCCAGCAACCCAAACAGCTTCAACCGCCCCAACAACCCTACTCGCCCCGGAGGAAACCCCAACAACTTCAACCGCAACGCCAATGTTGTCTGCTTTGACTGTGGCGCTAAGGGCCACTACTCCAGAGAATGCCCCAATCCCAAGAAGAATGGTCCGCGCCCCGATACACCAGCACCGAACAATGGCCAAGGCCGTAATGGGAACGGCAAGAACCCCGCACCTCACGGGAATACTGCTGTTGCCAAGGGACGTCTGCACCACATCAATGCAGAGGAAGCCATGGAAGCGCCAGATGTTGTGCTGGGTACGTTCCTTGTCAACTCGGTACCTGCAACTGTTCTGTTTGATTCTGGTGCTACCCATTCCTTTGTTACCCAAGAGTTTGTTGCTAAGGGAGGTTTGGTCGGGAACCTTTTACCCAAACCCATGATCATCCAAATCCCAGAATCCACCATAGATACCAAGTCATATTGCCCGGACGTTTCCCTTGAAATCCAGGGGGAAAAGTTCCTAGTCGACTTAATCATTTTAGGAACCCAAGGAATAGATGTCATACTGGGTATGAATTGGCTAGCCAAGTACCGTGGTCAAATTGACTGCGCCAGAAGAGCTGTAACACTCACCACCGACAAAGGAGTAGAGGTGAAGTATGTGTCAGAAACCAGTCGACCCCGACCAGGATGCCATGAGGGCATAGCCAGACCCACCCTAGATGAGATCCGTGTTGTTCACCTGTTCCGAGATGTTTTCCCTGAAGAGTTGCCTGGTATGCCGCCAGACCGGGATATTGAGTTCATCATTGAACTTATCCCCGGAACAGCTCCTATATCCCAGAGGCCTTATCGGATGAATCCGGAAGAACTGGTTGAGTTGAAGAAGCAGTTAGCAGATATGCTCAGCAAAGGACTTATTCGCCCAAGTGCTTCACCCTGGGGATCACCCATTATTTTTGTGGATAAGAGAGACGGTACCACACGCCTGTGTGTGGATTATCGCAAGCTAAATGATGTGACCATTAAGAACAAGTACCCTCTCCCAAAGATCGAGGATCTGTTCGATCAAATGAACGGAGCCCGAGTCTTTTCCAAGATCGATCTTCGGTCAGGATACCATCAGTTAAAAATCCGAGAGACGGATATTCCCAAGACTGCCTTCACCACCCGCTACGGTTTATTTGAATACACCGTAATGTCCTTTGGTCTGACCAATGCCCCAGCCTATTTCATGAATCTCATGAACAAGATCTTCATGGAGTATCTCGACAAGTTCGTGGTAGTTTTCCTCGATGACATCCTTATCTACTCCAAAACCGAAGAAGAGCATGCTGAACATCTGCGTCTAGTTTTAGCAACCCTCCGAGAACACCAGCTATATGCCAAGCTTAGCAAGTGTGAGTTTTGGCTCAGTGAAGTAGCATTTCTCGGACATGTTGTGTCTGCGGGAGGAATTTCTGTTGACCCAGAGAAAATCCAAGCCATTGTGAACTGGGAAGCCCCAACTAGTGTGACTGAAATCCGAAGCTTTCTCGGATTAGCGGGTTACTACCGCAAGTTTGTGGAGGGATTCTCCAGTTTAGCCAAACCCCTGACCCAACTGTTGAAGAAGGACAAGAAGTTTGAATGGACTCAGAAGTGTGAAGAGAGCTTCCAGGAATTAAAGAAGAGACTGACCTCAACCCCTGTCCTGATTATGCCAGACGTCACCAAGAGTTTCGACGTGTATTGCGATGCATCACGCCTCGGACTTGGTTGCGTTCTGATGCAAGAAGGCCAAGTGGTGTCGTATCTGTCTCGGCAGTTGCGACCACATGAAGAGAATTACCCAACCCATGACCTGGAGTTAGCCGCTGTTGTTCTTGCTCTGAAAACATGGCGCTCCTATCTTGCGGGACATCGTTGCGAGATCTATACGGATCACAAGAGCTTGAAGTATATCTTCACCCAGAAGGAGTTAAACCTGCGACAGAGAAGGTGGATGGAATTAATCAAGGATTATGATATCGGTATCCATTATCACCCTGGGAAGGCTAACGTAGTTGCCGATGCCCTTAGTCGCAAACCCTGCACCCTGAATGCCCTGATCCAAGCAGAACAACCAGCCCTGTTCAGAGAGTTCAAAGATTTTGGACTAGAGCTTGTTAGCCATGGATATCTTGCCAACTTAGAGTTAACCCCAACCTTGATGGACCAAATCAAGGAAGCCCAGAAAGGTCATGAGAGTATAGAAGGGATCAAGAAGAAGATTTCCCTCGGTAAAGCACCTGGTTTTACCGAAGATGCTGAAGGAGTGCTAAGATACCAGGATCGTATCTGTGTCCCCAGCATCACGGAGCTTAAAGAGTTAATCCTGAAGGAAGCCCACGAGACCCCCTATTCGATCCACCCTGGCGGAACCAAAATGTATCAAGACCTTCGTGAGAAATTTTGGTGGCACGGAATGAAGCGAGAGATTGGTGTTTTTGTGGCCAAGTGTGATATCTGTCAGCGAGTCAAGGCTGAACACCAGCGACCCGCTGGATTGCTTCAACCCTTGAAGATTCCCGAGTGGAAGTGGGATGAGATTGGAATGGATTTTATCACTGGACTTCCAAGATCCAACAGAGGCCATGACTCAATTTGGGTCATCGTTGATAGACTGACCAAGGTTGCCCATTTCATTCCCGTCCATACCACCTATCGGGGAAGTCAGTTAGCAGACCTGTATATTTCCAGAATAGTAAGCCTGCATGGCGTGCCTAAGAGGATTGTATCGGATAGAGGCACACAATTCACCTCAAGGTTCTGGAAAGCCTTACACGAAGCCCTCGGAACCAAGTTAGCATTTAGCACAGCTTATCATCCCCAGACCGGAGGCCAAACTGAAAGAGTGAACCAGATATTGGAGGACATGCTTCGCGCGTGTGTTCTATCCTATGGATCCAAGTGGGAAGATTGTCTTCCATTTGCAGAGTTCTCCTACAATAATAGTTACCAGTCTAGTCTGCAAATGGCCCCTTTTGAAGCCCTTTACGGCAAGAAGTGTCGTACACCCCTGAATTGGTCCGACACCGGAGAAGGCAAATTGTTTGGGCCAGATACTCTCCGTGAGGCTGAGGAACAAGTCCAACTTATTCGTGAACGTCTTAAAACCGCCCAATCCCGTCAGAAGAGTTACGCTGATCCCAAGCGCCGTGATGTCACCTTCAGTGTCGGGGATTATGTCTATCTCCGAGTGACACCTCTTAAGGGAATGCAACGTTTCCATGTCAAAGGAAAATTGGCACCAAGATATATTGGACCCTTTAAGATCCTTTCCCGTCGTGGTGAAGTGTCTTATCAACTGGAGTTGCCTCAAGAGTTAGCAGATTACCACGATGTCTTCCACATTTCACTGCTCCGGAAATGTCTTGAAGTTCCTGACCAGCCTGATGTTTTCAAAAACATCGACCACCATTCCATCGACCTAAATCAAGATCTGACTTATCGTGAGCAACCCATCAAGATTCTCGACGAAGATGTTCGTCTCACCCGTAGGCGAGCAATCAAGTTCTACAAGGTCCAGTGGACTAACCACTCTGAAGATGAAGCCACGTGGGAACGTGAGGACTATCTTAGAAGTGAATTCCCGAACCTCTTCAGTACCCAGACCTAGCAAATCTCGGGACGAGATTTATTTTAAGGGGGGGAGGATTTGTAACATCCCAAATATTAATGTAAATTATTAATGCAAAAATGTGGGCCAACAAAAACTTTTCTTACAAAACCAGCATGTGTTTAATTCTTGATTATTGTTATCATACATTGCTTGCTATGCTATTAAACACCTAACACCAATTACCAAATTTGAAGAATACAAAATAAACTTAACAACATTCCAAAACTATAAAACTATGTGACACATGTCACAATATTTTTCCAAAAATAGGAAACTTACTTTATTTTGCTCAAACCAAGGTTAGTGAGGAATAATTCCAAGACCACACCATTGGGTTTCCACAAACTATTCCCTTTCAAATTTCAAATTCAAAACCTCAAATTCAAATTTGAAATTCATTATTGAAATATTTCCAAATATTTCAAAAAGACTTTGTATCACTTACCAATAATGTATTTAGCCTAGATCCTAAGTTTGGACCCAAAAGAATTAAGCAAGGTATGAAAATTAAATAGCCAAAATGCCTACTGTTTTGGTTCAGGAAAATCGTCGAACACCTTCTGTGCCCCTCGTGTTCTTCCCAAAACCGAGCCAATCCTTGGATCAATCCGAGCAATGCAGTGTGCATTGGTCGAATTGATGCCTCCACTGCATTCCCCTCTTCGCCACGGTCACGCCGCACGCCGGAGGGAGCCAAATGGTCGCCGGAGTCGCCGTGGAGGGGCTGGCGACAGCATCGGCCATGCGCACGACGTCGTGTCGGCACAGTGGCCGCGGCGACGCCGCGCCGTGCCGGCCGCGCTACTGCCTCACTCCCCCTCCCTCACCTCCCGGTCCCCTCGAAACGCAGCAGCACGCCCCAGCAGCCGCCCGAACACGCCGTGTCCGCGGCATGCCGCGCACGCCGTGCGCCGCCCGGACGCGCGCCACGGCCGTCCCCCACCCGAGCGCGCGCAGCAGCCTCCACGCCACCCCTCCTTGCCCATTCGGTCCCCTGGACACCCCGCAGCATAGCCGCACCTCTCCACCGGCCTACGGCGAGCTCGCACGACCGCGGGTGCCCTCTACACCGCGTCCACCGTGCGCCGCCCGGCCGCTATTTAAGCCACCCCGAGCCTCGCCGTTTCCCCACACCTCACCACCACCTCTCTCCCCTCACACCACTCTCTCTCGTGCACCGCCTGGAGGGCGGGGCCGTCGCCGCCAAGCCTCGGCCACCGAGGCCATCCGTCGAGCTCGCCGTGTCCGAGGTAGGCGACGACCACGGCCAGGCCAGGCTGCCCTTCCCCTTCCCTCCTCCCTGGCCGCAACCCCTTCCTCATGAACCCCTCGCTCACCCGCTCTCCTCTCCCCTCTGTTTCTGTCCAGGAGCACCGCCAGATTGCTCGCCGGAGCTCGTGCCGGTCCGCGGAAGAGGACCTTCACGCCGTCGACGCCAGGAGCCTCCCCAGCTAGTACGACTCCGTCCAGACGCTTCCCCGAACCGCCGCACCCCTCCTGCACCCTCGCCGCCGTCTCCCGAGCCCCTAGGTGAGCCATCCGTCCCCCTCGCCGTCGCCGGCGCCGTCGCGCCGCTCGGTTTAGGTCGCCGCCGTTCGCCACTGACGTGGACGAACGAGGGCCGTTGGATCCTGATCCAACGGTAACTTACCGTTTCGTTTTAATAAAAGGAAACTGACGAGTGGACCCCACCCGTCAGATTTTTAAACATTTCCAGCGCGCGCACTGTTTTCCGTTGAGTCACTGACGAGTGGACCCCACCCGTCAGGATTCTCAACATTATCCACTCAGGCTTAAATTCGAATTTTAGGTTTAAATAGAAAACAGTACTGGACTAAACTTTGAAATTCCATAACTTGAGATCTACAACTCCAAATAAATCAAATCAAAATGTTCTGAAAAGCTTATGAAAATTTCTATCCAACCCAAGTGGTTTCACCTCATTTGGATAAATAATAAAAATATAGTATTAAAAATGCCAAATAGGGTTTAAAATCTAAACTTGTTTGTTTCTGATGCTCTGTTAGTCCAAATGATTTAAGACCAATTTTATTGGATCACATTTAGTCGTGGTTAGTCACCCCTAAGAGGATTTAATTTTTAGATCAACAAAACTTGATTAGTAGATAAAACTTGATTAACTAGCCTCTGGATTCAAAACAATGTGTAAGGAGTTTGGTAACTCCAAATGACCCAAATCCAATTGTGTCATCTTCTACACATCAGTAACTCTCTGTAGAATTTTAGTTTGTATTTTTGTGACCAACAGAACTTAAGTTATGTAATTAAACTTGTTCAACTAGTTTCTGCCCCAATTAGGAAATAAATGGATAAGGACTAATTTAATTTAATTAAAGCCAAATTGTTTTGTTTGATAGATGAAGTGGCTATTTATAGCATTTAAGATTGTATTGTTGTGATAATTGGTTGAGTAGGTTAGTGATTGTTTGAATTGCTTAATTTGTATTAGACGAGAACGTTGTCGGATATACCGAGGAGGAGGTATTTGTGGAACCGGAAGATCAAGACCAGGATCACTTTGCCGAGCAAGGCAAGCTACTCTCTGAGCTTGCACATAACTTATGCATCTAGATTTACCGAGTCATTTTCCAAAAACAAAGGTTTATGAAAACCCTTTTTCCAAAGTATACATAGGTTATTTTGCCACCCTATGTAGAAATTATGCTAAAATTATAGGATGGAAAAATCAATGTTGTTTTATTCAAACTCCTTTGAAAACCTTGTGTGGATATATAGCACCAAGATGTGGTGTTGAAATAAGGAAATGGAGAAAGATGGTTTTAAGAAAAGCACATTGTGTCCTAGTACTCAGTCAAGCAACCGATAATCTGTGCGACCACATTTACCCACATATGGGAAAGGGCTTAGTCATATAATTTGCTCTTATTAGTATGGGACACTGCATCAACGGAGATGACTCTGTTATGCATGAGGGAATGGTTTGGTGACCTACCCCTGACCTGGGTCCTCGCTCAAACTCTATGAGTAGATAAGGAGGAGGATAGAAGGATGTCCCCTATACACCGCCAGATAAAACCTATGAGTCCTCACACTTAGATTCCGACGGGCTGGGTTAAGTGTCGATGGAAAGTATCATATGGGCAAGATCCTATACTAGCATGAGCAAAGGACAGACTAGGGTCGGTGACTCAACTTCGCATACCCCTGGTATGGCGAGACGTGGCAGACACGATGAGTTATCGGATGGGTGTGGGAAAAGCGTGCTACCTCTGCAGAGGGTTAAAACTATTCGAATAGCCGAGTCCTCGGATATGGACAGTTGAGGGGCCCTACTTTGACCATGTGCAAGTTTTGAAAAAGAATTGTGTTATCAAAAGAAAGGAAGTTGGTGAAATGATCCATACACCTATGCCAACATTGGGTATGAGGTTGTTGGAGACTTGGTACCATGATGGACCATGGTTGGAGAAAGGAGGAGTTTTGAAGAAACTAATACACATGAAATACTAAGAATAGTTATAACCTCCTTATCTTCTTCAGCAAAGATATAGAAATGTCTTAGTTAAATATTTAAGAGTATGAAATAAAATTGAAACTAGTGCACTCATGTTGGAGTAGTTTGCGAGTACATTCCGATGTACTCATACTAGCTTGCCTCTGGCTATTGTCGTAGCCAGACTTGGAGGAGTATTACGCCCAGGAGGAGTATGGCGACGTCTACGCCAACTAAGGACCTTCTCAAGTCGACTGCCTGTCGGGTCGTCGTTAGCTTTTGGATGTCTACTACGTTTAAGTTCCGCTGCTTATGTTGATTGGGCCCTAGAAGGCACCTGTGTAAGACTTGGTCTATATGACCCGTTATGTAAGACTTATTCCGGTATTGTAATGGATGTAAACTTTGGTATTCAGTTCGGATTATGTGCAACGACAGACTGATCACGGGATCGTTGTGTTAAGCATAATCGGGTAATTCGGACAGCTAGTCCGGGGTGCCCACAGGTGACTCGAGGGTTTAATATCGAACTCTCGGGGAAATGAACCAAAAGCTGTTGTCTCCTTATCCTTCTTTATGAAACCTACAAAACAAAGTAAATTGCTTTGTGCCCTCAACCTCACCAAGTGGTTGTCAAGCACAAGGTGTAAGTAAAATATATTGAAATAACAAATGCAAAACAGAAATAAATATGCAATGATGGTTGATACGTCTCAAACGTATCCATAATTTCTGATGTTCCATGCTTATATTATACCAATGTCTACATGTTTTATATACACTTTATATCATTTTTTACGCATTTTCTGGAACTAACCTATTAACAAGATGCCACAGTGCTAGTTCCTGTTTTCTGCTGTTTTTGGTTTCAGGAAAGTTGTTCTGGAAATATTCTCGGAATTGCACGAAGCAAAAGCCAAAGTCCCTATTTTCCTCGGAAGGATCCAGAAGACCGAAGAGGAGAAGTAGTGGGGCCATGAGGCGGCCACACCATGTGGTGGCGCGGCTAACCCTCTGGCCGCGCGGACACGTGGTGTGGGCCCCTCGGGCGCCCACCGACATCGCCCTTTCGCCTATTAAGACCCCCCGACGGAAAAACCCTAACTCCCCGAGCAATTTTCCACGAAACGTTCCGCAGCGCCGCCGCCATCGAAGACAAGTTTCGGGGGTGAGAAGTTCCTGTTCCGGCACCCTACTGGGACGGGGATTGACCCCCGGAGCCATCTCCATCGACTCCACCACCTCCACTTCGACTCCATGATGGTTTGTGAGTAGTTTCCCCATGGACTACGGGTTCTTGGCTGTAGCTAGTTGGTACTCTCTCTCCCATGTACTTCAATACAATGATCTCATGAGCTGCCTTACATGATTGAGATCCATATGATGTAATCTGTAACATCCCAATATTTTGGAATGTTTGAAAATCACTAGAATTTGAAACTTTCGTTTTTATTAAAATAAAATATTAAAAGTTTTAATAGAAACCAATAATTTTGGCAAGATGATTTTTTTTTTTTTCAAAGACACATCCATCTTATAAAATGTTTTTCTTTCCAAATAGCTGATTTTGAATATTTAACTTTTGGCTATTTATTAAACTCAAAAACAAATTTGCAAAGTGCCTTAAAGTTATTTGAAATTATGCCTAATTTGTAAGATGGTTTTTCATGAATAAAGTCAACATAAAGAATGAAATGTTTCCCAAATGTATTTTAGAGAGTTCCAAATAGTGCATATCATTTTCAAACATAACTTTGCATAAAAGTATTATTGGTTTGAAAATGAGTCCATTATATTTTCCATTTCTTTTCAAATATTTGTGTTATGTTATTTAATATTGTACTCAAGCCAAAAATGATTTAATATTGGAAAATGAGTTTAATTAACTTAATTTCAAACTTCTATAAGTGTTGTATTTTTTATAAATTTTATTTAGCCAAAAATAAAATTATTTAAAGCCTTGTTTTCAAATTTGACATAATGTGTCAAATTTGTGTTTAATCAATATTTCAAAATTATGATTTTTGAAAAGTGTTCAAAATATGCCCACTGCTGTTTTAAAACATAGATATGATTTTTAATAGTTTTTAGAAATTTATTTGACTTCATTTGGACACTTAAAACTAAAGATATGAAAGAAATAAGGAAAATCAGAAAAAGAAAAAGAAAAATTGCTGACGTCAGCGGTGACGTCAGCATCGTCTTCAACGTCCAGCGGACGGAAATCACGCCCGACGAACAGCTCACGCGTTACGTTCTTCCCGAATTGTTTCCGGACGTTTTACTCGACCAAATCACGCGCTGTTTCTTCCTAACTAAAGCCCACGATCTCCTCCTTCATTTCCCCCCAAAACCCCTCTCCGAAACGCCTCAAGGCCAGCGAATTTACTCGCGGGAGTTCCTCCGACCGGAAATTACGCCCCCGAAAATCTCCTCCGTTACCGGCTCGAATCCGAGCGAAATTTGTGGAACTTGTTTCTCCCGTGCGCGTCTTTAAATACCCCAGCCCCTCCTCTCAGTTTCCCCTCAAGAACCCGATCGAATTGCGCCGCCGGGCTGCCGGAATAGCTCGCCGGAGCTACACGGAAGCCGCCGCCTTTTTCCTTTGATTCCGGCGAGGTGACACCTCCCCCGAACCCGTGGTCCACTCCTCTGCCCCCGCCTTGGACACGCCCACCCTCGTTTTCTTTTCGCAGTAGTTGAAGCGGAGCAGAGCACAAAGCTCGTCGGCGTGGAAGCAGCCCCGGCCGCGCCTCCCTGCAGTTTCCCGGACGCATCCGACGACGCCAACGCGCTCAACGCCTCCGCCGTCGCGCGCCACACCTCCTCGTCGCCTCGCCAAGTCAAGGGAGCAACCGGAGCGCCGTCGCCGTCCACACCCGAGCCGCGCCGCCGCGGTCTTCACCATCTCCGGCCACCGGCGCCGCCGCCCCATGGTCAAACCTCGGTGCGCCCTCCGATCCGCGGCACCATCCACTTATCCGTGCCGTGCCACGCCCGTGCGTTTCCTTCCCGAGTCCGGGGAGTCGCCGGAGCGACAAATCGGTGCACGCCCGAAGCCGCGCCGCCGTCGTCCTGAAGTCCGGCGAACCGGAGCGCCGCCACGTCTCGGTCAACCGTTGTGAGCCCTCCGATCTCTTTTTAACGGCCCAGATTAGATCGCGTATTTGAACCGGTACGGTTAGATCCGAACCGTCAGATCTGGATCTGACGATTCAGATCCAACAAAGCCCGCCGAGCCGAGCCGCGGCTTAAGCCGAGCCGAGCCGCAAGCCGAGGCCAGACCCAGCCAATTACAGAGCGCCACGTGGCCCCATTTTCTGGATTATTTTCGAATAGAATTTAATTAGCAGTTTTGCAGAATAGTCTCTATGATTCAAACCTTCATAACTTTTTAACCCCTCATCCAAATTAGACAATTTTTATATCAAATTAAAGCCCTTGACCGGTAGAATCTTTTGGTCTTGTTAGAATTTAAATTTGACTAGTTTAAATAGATTCTATGTAAAAATGAAGAGTTTGAGTATATTTGACATAGATTCAAGTTCATTTGTCCAAAAATTGCAAATAAAATATTTTTGGAAAGCTTAAGATATGTAGAATAATGATCCACTGTTATAAATAATTTTTGAATAATTTAAAATGAATTTAAAAATCAGAGACTTATTTTGTTAAATTTTGGCATAAGATTCTATTAATATATTTAAAATTTCACTTTACACAAATGTCATAAATAATTGTCCTTGTCCAGAGTAACTCAAATCCATGTTTATTAAATTATTTCATAACATTAATATGTAAGGGGTGTTTAAAACCTTTAAATGATATTAGTACATTTATAGGTGTTTATAAATGTTATTGGTTAATTAGGTGCTAATAAAAATGTGATTTGAAACTTTATGCCAGTGCAAATAACTAAGTTATTAATTCATACTATGAACATTTAAGTTGGGAATTAAAAATGTTTAGATATGATAAATTAAGAAATCCTTGAATGAAAATTGTGTTTAAACCATCATGACCTTTCATTGTGCAAACTTTTAAAGACCAATCCATTAGAACCTTTGGAACACCCATACAATCCTTTCAAATTGAAAATGTTCAATTTGACTCCAGACCATCCCTTCACCAAATTGGCGAAACCCTAAACTCAATCACATTAATTCTTTTTGCATATTGAATTATGTGACACCCTTAACCAAATCCATTGCTAAGCCTTATTACGCTTGTTTGATTTTTGAATGTTATGTGCTTGTTGAATTGCTTGTTTATTGGATGCCTTTTTACTTTATAGATTGAACGGAGTGCAACGTTCGTTGTTGACAAAGAGTGTGTGAGAAACAACAACATTCATCAGGCAAGTGATACCATAAATGACCCATTATTTTATACTATTGCATTCCTAGTATTTTCAGTAGTATGCATGACAGGTTTACTATTGTTATATATATTATGCTATGCAAACCTTTTTAGGATATCCATATGACCACCTTGGTAGTGACCTATTATAATTTAGTGCAAGTACATGCTGCAAAAATGATTGTTTTATGGTAGATTTGTTAAGTGAAAATTTCACTAAATTAAATTACCGCCTGGGTGGATTGGTTCGATAGAGGAGGTTTCAAGTTGAGTGGCTACTCAGGGGTCGGGTCTGCGGCGGCCTGAGTTTGCTCACTTGTGGATGGCCACCCAGGGCTTTGAGATTTGATGTTGCACTGCGTCTAGTCGCTTACCGTGCAACCATTAGTCATATGGGATCTGTCTAGACGGAGTATGTTGGTGTTGACCTGGGTCGGATGTTCCAATGGTGGTAGCAGGGATAGGTGGGCAGTGGACTCCGTCGACTTGGGAAGACAACTTCTGAAAAGTCTCGTCTCGATCTTCTCCTTTTCCTCCTCACTAAATGAGTGTAGAGGATAGTTTGGGCTGATTGGGTCTAATGGTGAAAGTGCACACACTCTCGAGAGTTAAAAATCTAAGATCTTAGCCGTGTCCCCGGCATCGGACAATTTGAGAGACTACACAAGGCTGTCTACTGAAAATCTCTTCATTCCAATTTCATAATAAAATTTGATGGGTGAACAAGGGTTGGGAGTTCACCGATGTCTATCAGTGGTACTCATTAATTATAGTTTAGTAAAGGTGTTCACTGATGTCTATCAGTGGTACCCCTTGCTAAGATGAAAATGTCTTTTACAAATATAGGACAAAATTGGCTTTATGCAAATCAGCCTTGAACTCCACCAGCCAAATATGCATGTAGTAATAGTCTTGCCATTTATATCCACCATAGTATCACTTGCCACCACAATTCAATTGTGCTGACCCTTTATAGCTGGGCTGCAACTAAACCTTGCAGGTTCGACAAACGATGAGTGAGGTTTCGATAGGATTTCGAGCCTACAACCAACATGCTTGCCTGTGGCACATGAAGATGATGAGGCTCATTGTAACTATTCTTTTCCGCTGCTATACTTTGAATTTTTTTGCTAGCCTTGTTAGGTTATGCAACTTGTAATGGATATTGTATCACTGGATCATGCGATTTAATAAAGTATTTGACACGTTTGCATGATATACATCTTAAACTGTGGTGCTAGCATTTGATCCAGGGACTAGCACATTAACACTGGGATCTCCACCCTATAATAAAAGGTGAGGTCGCTATAGATGGTATCAGAGCACTGTGTTGCCTGTAGGTTCGAGACCCTAGGTTTGGATAGAAATAGGTTTTCACCATAGGATTGAAAATCTATTTTTATTCACTTTACTAAACTAAATATATAATTCATTTTATCGTTTCTTTTACTCTCATCCACCGTCAACCTCCTGAAAATATCTTACCTTATTCTAGATGATCATGTCCTTAAAGTCTGATTCTGCTACTTCATGAGGAAATGCTACGATCCAACATGAAGCACTACATGCATATGAGAGAATTGAATAATCCAGATTCAGAGAGCAAGCACTTAGAAGAATTTCAAGAAAGTTGAAGAAGAACTTGAAGAATTCAAGAAGAAGATAGAATAGACCACCATTTTATTAGAACAACGATATCGTGTTAGTGTATTGACCATACCAACTTAGGTTGTATGACAATACTAGATTGTTTGTTTGGGTGTACCAGGTTGTTCGATATTTGCTAGGAGTTGTTTGTAATAAATTGTCTTGATCTTCTTGTATGAGTTAAAATGTTTGACTACTAACAAAAATTTCTTTTAAGGGTGGTAGCCCACCCAAATAATTCAAACCCAGTTGCCAAAACCTGGAGATCCCAAACCCATCTTTTCTTTCTAAACCTCCCCAAATATTCGGAATCATTCTCTCCTGGTTTTGCAGTTCCCGTGTCAACAACTGCATTTCCCCACCCTTCCCAATTATCAGAATCATTCTCAGCTCTTGCTTTTTATTTTCAGGCTTGTCCGAATCTCGAGGACGAGATTCCTTTTAAGGGTGGTAGTCTGTAACATCCCAATATTTTGGAATGTTTGAAAATCACTAGAATTTGAAACTTTCGTTTTTATTAAAATAAAATATTAAAAGTTTTAATAGAAACCAATAATTTTGGCAAGATGATTTAATTTTTTTTCAAAGACACATCCATCTTATAAAATGTTTTTCTTTCCAAATAGCTGATTTTGAATATTTAACTTTTGGCTATTTATTAAACTCAAAAACAAATTTGCAAAGTGCCTTAAAGTTATTTGAAATTATGCCTAATTTGTAAGATGGTTTTTCATGAATAAAGTCAACATAAAGAATGAAATGTTTCCCAAATGTATTTTAGAGAGTTCCAAATAGTGCATATCATTTTCAAACATAACTTTGCATAAAAGTATTATTGGTTTGAAAATGAGTCCATTATATTTTCCATTTCTTTTCAAATATTTGTGTTATGTTATTTAATATTGTACTCAAGCCAAAAATGATTTAATATTGGAAAATGAGTTTAATTAACTTAATTTCAAACTTCTATAAGTGTTGTATTTTTTATAAATTTTATTTAGGCAAAAATAAAATTATTTAAAGCCTTGTTTTCAAATTTGACATAATGTGTCCAATTTGTGTTTAATCAATATTTCAAAATTATGATTTTTGAAAAGTGTTCAAAATATGCCCACAGCTGTTTTAAAACATAGATATGATTTTTAAGAGTTTTTAGAAATTTATTTGACTTCATTTGGACACTTAAAACTAAAGATATGAAAGAAATAAGGAAAATCAGAAAAAGAAAAAGAAAAATTGCTGACGTCAGCGGTGACGTCAGCATCGTCTTCAACGTCCAGCGGACGGAAATCACGCCCGAAGAACAGCTCACCTGTTACGTTTTTCCCGAATTGTTTCCGGACGTTTTACTCGACCAAATCACGCGCCGTTTCTTCCTAACTAAAGCCCACGATCTCCTCCTTCATTTCCCCCCAAAACCCCTCTCCGAAACGCCTCAAGGCCAGCGAATTTACTCGCGGGAGTTTCTCCGACCGGAAATTACGCCCCCGAAAATCTCCTCCGTTACCGGCTCGAATCCGAGCGAAATTTGTGGAACTTGTTTCTCCCGTGCGCGTATTTAAATACCCCAGCCCCTCCTCTCAGTTTCCCCTCAAGAACCCGATCGAATTGCGCCGCCGGGCTGCCGGAATAGCTCGCCGGAGCTACACGGAAGCCGCCGCCTTTTTCCTTTGATTCCGGCGAGGTGAGACCTCCCCCGAACCCGTGGTCCACTCCTCTGCCCCCGCCTTGGACACGCACACCTCCTTGACCCCTCCCTCGTTTTCTTTTCGCAGTAGTTGAAGCGGAGCAGAGCACAAAGCTCGTCGGCGTGGAAGCAGCCCCGGCCGCGCCTCCCTGCAGTTTCCCGGACTCATCCGACGACGCCAACGCGCTCAACGCCTCCGCCGTCGCGCGCCACACCTCCTCGTCGCCTCGCCATGTCAAGGGAGCAACCGGAGCGCCGTCGCCGTCCACACCCGAGCCGCGCCGCCGCGGTCTTCACCATCTCCGGCCACCGGCGCCGCCGCCCCAAGGTCAAACCTCGGTGCGCCCTCCGATCCGCGGCCACCATCCACTTATCCGTGCCGCGCCACGCCCGTGCGTTTCCTTCCCGAGTCCGGGGAGTCGCCGGAGCGACAAATCGGTGCACGCCCGAAGCCGCGCCGCCGTCGTCCTGAAGTCCGGCGAACCGGAGCGCCGCCACGTCTCGGTCAACCGCTGTGAGCCCTCCGATCTATTTTTAACGGCCCAGATTAGATCGCGTATTTGAACCGGTACGGTTAGATCCGAACCGTCAGATCTGGATCTGACGATCCAGATCCAACAAAGCCCGCCGAGCCGAGCCGCGGCTTAAGCCGAGCCGAGCCGCAAGCCGAGCCCAGACCCAGCCAATTACAGAGCGCCACGTGGCCCCATTTTCTGGTTTATTTTCGAATAGAATTTAATTAGCAGTTTTGCAGAATAGTCTATATGATTCAAACCTTCATAACTTTTTAACCCCTCATCCAAATTAGACAAATTTTATATCAAATTAAAGCCCTTGACCGGTAGAATCTTTTGGTCTTGTTAGAATTTAAATTTGACTAGTTTAAATAGATTCTATGTAAAAATGAAGAGTTTGAGTATATTTGACATAGATTCAAGTTCATTTGTCCAAAAATTGCAAATAAAATATTTTTGGAAAGCTTAAGATATGTAGAATAATGATCCACTGTTATAAATAATTTTTGAATAATTTAAAATGAATTTAAAAATCAGAGACTTATTTTGTTAAATTTTGGCATAAGATTCTATTAATATATTTAAAAATTCCCTTTACACAAATGTCATAAATAATTGTCCTTGTCCAGAGTAACTCAAATCCATGTTTATTAAATTATTTCATAACATTAATATGTAAGGGGTGTTTAAAACCTTTAAATGACATTAGTACATTTATAGGTGTTTATAAATGTTATTGGTTAATTAGGTGCTAATAAAAATGTGATTTGAAACTTTATGCCAGTGCAAATAACTAAGTTATTAATTCATACTATGAACATTTAAGTTGGGAATTAAAAATGTTTAGATATGATAAATTAAGAAATCCTTGAATGAAAATTGTGTTTAAACCATCATGACCTTTCATTGTGCAAACTTTTAAAGACCAATCCATTAGAACCTTTGGAACACCCATACAATCCTTTCAAATTGAAAATATTCAATTTGACTCCAGACCATCCCTTCACCAAATTGGCGAAACCCTAAACTCAATCACATTAATTCCTTTTGCATATTGAATTATGTGACACCCTTAACCAAATCCATTGCTAAGCCTTATTACGCTTGTTTGATTTTTGAATGTTATGTGCTTGTTGAATTGCTTGTTTATTGGATGCCTTTTTACTTTATAGATTGAACGGAGTGCAACGTTCGTTGTCGACAAAGAGTGTGTGAGAAACAACAACATTCATCAGGCAAGTGATACCATAAATGACCCATTATTTTATACTATTGCATTCCTAGTATTTTCAGTAGTATGCATGACAGGTTTACTATTGTTATATATATTATGCTATGCAAACCTTTTTAGGATATCCATATGACCACCTTGGTAGTGACCTATTATAATTTAGTGCAAGTACATGCTGCAAAAATGATTGTTTTATGGTAGATTTGTTAAGTGAAAATTTCACTAAATTAAATTACCGCTTGGGTGGATTGGTTCGATAGAGGAGGTTTCAAGTTGAGTGGCTACTCAGGGGTCGGGTCTGCGGCGGCCTGAGTTTGCTCACTTGTGGATGGCCACCCAGGGCTTTGAGATTTGATGTTGCACTGCGTCTAGTCGCTTACCGTGCAACCATTAGTCATATGGGCTCTGTCTAGACGGAGTATGTTGATGTTGACCTGGGTCGGATGTTCCAATGGTGGTAGCAGGGATAGGTGGGCAGTGGACTCCGTCGACTTGGGAAGACAACTTCTGAAAAGTCTCGTCTCGATCTTCTCCTTTTCCTCCTCACTAAATGAGTGTAGAGGATAGTTTGGGCTGATTGGGTCTAATGGTGAAAGTGCACACACTCTCGAGAGTTAAAAATCTAAGATCTTAGCCGTGTCCCCGGCATCGGACAATTTGAGAGACTACACAAGACTGTCTACTGAAAATCTCTTCATTCCAATTTCATAATAAAATTTGATGGGTGAACAAGGGTTGGGAGTTCACTGATGTCTATCAGTGGTACTCATTAATTATAGTTTAGTAAAGGTGTTCACTGATGTCTATCAGTGGTACCCCTTGCTAAGATGAAAATGTCTTTTACAAATATAGGACAAAATTGGCTTTATGCAAATCAGCCTTGAACTCCACCAGCCAAATATGCATGTAGTAATAGTCTTGCCATTTATATCCACCATAGTATCACTTGCCACCACAATTCAATTGTGCCGACCCTTTATAGCTGGGCTGTAACTAAACCTTGCAGGTTCGACAAACGATGAGTGAGGTTTCGATAGGATTTCGAGCGTACAACCAACATGCTTGCCTGTGGCACATGAAGATGATGAGGCTCATTGTAACTATTGTTTTCCGCTGCTATACTTTGTATTTTTTTGCTAGCCTTTTTAGGTTATGCAACTTGTAATGGATATTGTATCACTAGATCATGCGATTTAATAAAGTATTTGACACTTTTGCATGATATACATCTTAAACTGTGGTGCTAGCATTTGATCCAGGGACTAGCACATTAACACAGGGATCTCCACCCTATAATAAAAGGTGAGGTCGCTATATAATCGGTGTTGTGTTTGTTGGGATCCGATAAATTGTTACATTATGATCAGTCTATCCATCAAAGTTTGTGAAGTTATTGTTGCTGCAATCTTGTTGTGTTTAATGCTTGTCACTAGTGCACGAGTGGAATGATCTTAGATTTAAGCTCTATAATTATTGCTTAGATTGTATCTACAAATTGTTTGCACATGTCCTTGTCCGGAACCCGAGGCCCCAAAGTGACAGAAATTGAGATAACCGGAGGGGATGGCTTTGATATGAGGTTCACATGTTTTCACCATGTGTTAATGCTTTGCTCCGTTGCTCTATTAAAAGGAGTACCTTAATTACCAGTAGTTTCCCTTGAGGCCCCGCTGCAAACGGGCTGGTAGGACAAAAAATGTTATGCAAATTTCTCATTGCGAGCACGTATGACTATATATGGAAAACATGCCTACATGATTAATAGACTGGATATTCTATCTTAGTATGCATTGTCATGCCCTTACAATTGTCAATTGCCCAACTGTAATTTGTTCACCCAACAATTGTTCTTGGAGAGTTACCACTAGTGTAGATAGCTAGGAACCCCCACTACTGCAAAAAGGCTTATCAGTGACGGGCCCAAAAACCCCATTAGTGACAGGCAACACGCCCGTCACTAGTAACTAGTCACTGGTAATGGGTTACCAGTGACAAGCGGGTGCCCGTCACTAGTATATATCTACTAGTGACAGTCATTTATTTAGGCCTGTCACTATTTAGCTTCGTTGTTAGCTTTACTACCATCATAGCAGCGACAGATTCTTAGTTTGCCCGTCACTGCTATATATTATAGAAATAAAAAAATTACAAATAAAAGAAATATTGCATTTACACATCGAGAAGACAATATGATCACATACATGTATACATGTAAACAAAATATGATCATAAGTACTACAATATGGAATTAACATCGATAGCACAATATCCAAAACAATTTGGTCTCATTTAAGAAAGGTCAAAGCTTTAGACATGTGCTTCCTAGGACTCATCCGCTCCAGTTAGAAAAATCGCATCCCTTAGTGGCAGCCAGGCAACACTTCAGTGCACATCATAGCGCACACACAACACCACCCAACTTGAGTTTTTTTAACATTCATCTGCATGGGGCGGAAAAAGAACACTTACATGATTAATAGACTGGATGTTCTATCTTAATGCTATTTCAATTCTGTCAATTGCCCAACTGTAATTTGTTCACCCAACACTTGTTCTTGGAGAGTTACCACTAGTGTAGATAGCTGGGAACCCCGGTCTTTCTGTCATCATCATTGCTCTAAAGTCAACTCCACGCAAGCAACTATTTTCTGGTGCCATTGCCTCTGTGTTACTGTTACAATTGCTCTCATATTACTACTGCTTTCACATCACCCCTGTTACTAGTGCTTTTCCAGGTGCAGCTGAATTGACAACTCCGCTGTTAAGGCTTATAAGTATTCTTTGTCTCCCCTTGTGTCGAGTCAATAAATTTGGGTTTTACTTCCCTCAAAGACTGTTGCGATCCCCTATACTTGTGGGTTATCAAGACTATTTTCTGGTGCCGTTGCCGGGGAGCATAGCTCTACTCATAAGTTCACCTGGGGAGTACACTCTACCTCTCTCTGTGTTTTTATTTTATTTTGTCTTGTCTACCCGGGGAGCATAGCTCTACTCATAAGACTATTTTACTGTTTAGTTGTGTTTTGTTTAGTTTACTGCCGCAGCAGTGGAACATGGGGTTCCCCTAGCGCTGCCTAAGTGGGTCCACCACCTGTGGGCCCAGCACAAGGATGAACAAGGCCAATACTCGACGCAAGTCCTGGCGGACGCACACGCTCCATACAAGACCTCCCGGGTGCATAGGACCCCCGGGCCTCCTGCGACCCGGAAGGAACCGAAGACCCCGAGAGCGCGAGTCCCCAGCGGGGCCGAGCTCCCTCTCGAGTACAAGATCGTACGACGAGAAGATAAGGTTTCTACCACCATCCAGAGGATGGTGGAAGCCCCCAGAAGGCTTGGGAAGCAAGGCGCGGCCAGGGGACACCACCTACCCGATGTCAGCCCGCGCCAGCCGCTTTCCCCAAAGGCGCCAGAGATCTCAACCACCCGAAGACGGATACTTGGAGGAGAAGAGGCCACGTTGCCGTCTCCACCATGGTGAGGGGTTACTTCCCGCCAAGAACCCCTCACGCTCCTTGCATGACCTCTGTGGTATCCCCTTTCCTAAAAAAGGAGAACCAAGGGCATTAAGGACTAAGCAAGCTCTAGCCAAGAACTGACCGGCGATCCTAGGTAGAAGACAACCACCAAGCTAGGCTAGAAGGAGGAAGGGAAGGAAGGTGATCTCCTCCGGGCAAGGATCTGTCCTCCCCCTTCCTCTAGTCGGAGCACCCTGCCGGGTACCTCGCCGGGAAACACCATTGTAGCCACACCATGATTCAACCATCTATCCAGACATGCAGGAGTAGGGCTGTTAGCCTTCGGGCAGCCTGAACCTGGGTAGATCGCTGTGTGCTTTCCTTGTTTGCATACCCTGTCGAGATCGGAGAGCAAGAGAGGAACTTGTCCGACGATCGTCCCCCGGGAGACGTTTCCAGCCTCCTTCGCGCCCCTACCGAATCTACAAAGGGGGTGCCTCGCATCCCCGGTGTCCGTGATTCGAGACACGACATCTGGCGCGCCAGGTAGGGGGCGCAAGCGCTGATCTCGTCTTTCTCGACTCGGAGATCTTCGTCGAGTTCTTCGTCGAGCTCTTCATCAAGCATGCCGCCCAAGAAGAAGCCCGAGGCCGCAATTGCCAAGGTCATCTCGCCTGCACGCACTCGAGCTTCCGTGGACCGCCACGCCACGGACGAAGAGCGCGCGGACGTGCCACCCCCACCGCCTGAGGAACAGGTGGCGCAGGGCAACGCGATTGGGCCAAACCGCGAGCTGGGTGAAGGGTCCAAGGGGGATGCGACCCCCCGTCCTTCGCTCCGGCCCCCGCCTCTTTTCTCTGGAGAGAAGAGTACCGGCAACACGGCGGCCAGGGACCGCGTCCCAGGGTGCACTCCTTCGTCCAAGAGCAAATCCTCCATGAATACATCTCCAGATGCCCAAACTCGCCACGACGCCCTTGTGGCCGCCAGGGCGCTGATGCAGTTCCCACCAAGCGCCAACGACCCCAAGGTGTACCAGGCGTGGAGGGAACGCCTGGAGAACCTTCTTTACTGCACCGACGACAGGCCCGCCCCTGCGGTGACTCAGCCCACTACCGTCGACAACCCTGCTGCCACAACCGGCGGAGCGCGCAAGCAGGGGGCTCGACACCGTGGAGACCTCTTCACCAAGACAGGACCTCCTCGTCCCAATCCACCAGTGGCCGACCGACCACTGCAGATTCAAGACAAGACCATCTTCGTTGGATCTTCCAACTCGGAGGAACATGATCTTCGCCACGACCTCAACAATTGGCAACGCGAGGACATGCACACGCGCATCGAACGCCGTCGAGAACGCCATCGTCGGGAAGATCGCGACGACGACTTCGCCGAGGGCTGTAACGCCCTGGCTCACGAGATCCGTCGCTTCAATTGGCCCAAGAAGTACAAGATCGACGTCCTTCACTTCGACGGCACCACCAACCCCCGGGACTTTCTGCAGATCTACTCCCTCGCTTCAATGGTTGCCGGGGCCGACGAGATCATGATGGCCAACTGGTTCCCTTTGGCTCTCAAGGGGGACGCTCAGACCTGGCTCCTGAACCTCCCCAAGTGCTCCATCCGGTCTTGGAGTGCGCTGAAGGATCAGTTCCTAGGAGCTTTCCAAGGAGGATACGAGCCTCCGGGTACCCCGCGAGACTTGTACGACTTTAAGCAACTTCCAGGCGAGACTCTCCGCACGTACATATAGCGCTTCACCCACAAGATGAACACTATCCCGTGCATCAAGGACGAGGTGGTGATCCAGTCTTTCAACGCTAACGTCCGCAACCCCCGGATGCAAGAGAAGCTAAGCATCCACCGCGTGGAGACCACCCGCAAGCTCTGGGAGCTCGCAGATCGCTACGCACGGGCGGAGGAAGGCGTAAGGGAAAGCGAACCTGAAGGCAAGGCTGCAGCGGCCAAGAACAAGAAGCGGGACACTGGATCCGACAAGCGCGTGTTCATCACCGAGCCGCTCGCGAAGAGAATCAAGCCCGCGAAAACCGAAGGCGAAAAAGAAGAGCCATGGTGTCACATACACCCCGAAGGCAATCATCCGCTCAAGCACTGCCCCTCTCTCCGAGGCTTCGCTCTACGAGAGCAGCGCCGGACTGACGGGGTCGGTCCAGGCGGCTGCTTCAATTGTGGGCTTGCTGGACACAGCGCCCATGAGTGCCCTACGGGTCGCCAAGGCGGAGGCGGCCATGGATGGACTAGCGGCGGTGGACGTGGAGGCAGAGGAGGGGGCCGCAGCGGACAAGGCGAACATGAGCAGCAAAACCAGGCGGCCGTCCAAGGTAATAACGGAGCTGCCCCTGCCGTTTCGGGTATAGGTGGGCAGTTCCAAGAGGTTGCCAGGGTCGTCGGGTGCATCCATGGAGGCTCCTCTCTACCTCCATCCAACAGCGCTGGCAAGAAGTTGATACGGGAACTCAACGCGGTGGTTTCCGCACCATCAAGACTCTTGGACTGGTCCCACCAGGTCATCACCTTTGACCCAGAGGATCATCCTTCCAATACTCCCGGGGTTGGAACACTGCCCATGATCGTATCCCCGGTCATCCACAACTTCAAGGTCACAAGGATGCTGGTGGACGGGGGCTCCAGCCTCAACTTGCTGACAGCCAAGGCGCTGACTTCCCTGCAAGTTCCGTTCGCTCGTCTCACTGACACGAGCGTCTTC
The DNA here is from genome assembly GCA_026929855.1 of Poa annua. Taxonomy (NCBI): domain Eukaryota; kingdom Viridiplantae; phylum Streptophyta; class Magnoliopsida; order Poales; family Poaceae; genus Poa; species Poa annua. Next base: position 65,551,425 of record CM049434.1, read on the forward strand.
CAAGGCGTGAATGGAAGCGTCACCAGGCCCCTCGGCAAGATCACTCTTCCCGTCACCTTCGGCGACCACAAGAACTTCCGCACGGAGGACATCGTCTTCGATGTTGCTGACACTCCGCTCCTGTACAACGGCATACTTGGCCGGCCCGCACTGGCCAAATTCATGGCCGTCTCCCACTTCGCTTACAACACGCTGAAGATCCCGGCACCACACGGCGTGATCAAGATCCAGGCCGACATGGATGACGCCATCTTCTGCGTTCAAAAGTTGAACCAGACAGTGGCAGCGACGTCTAGCATTCATCAAGAAGCAATGGAGGAAGATGACGGTGCATTCCCCAGGGAAGGAGCTGATCTCGGGGTCCCAACGTCAACTGCTGACAAGAAGGCGTCTTTCGATTGCGACCCACAGATGACCAAGAAGGTAGCTCTGACCAGGGATGGAGTCCGCTCCATTACAGTCGACGCGCACCTTACAGACAAATAGGAAAGTGTGCTAGTCGCCTTCCTTCGGGAAAACTCTGAAGTCTTCACTTGGGACGCGTTAGAGATACCCGGGGTGCCAAGGGAGGAGATAGAGCACAAACTGGCAGTCACCACGGACGCGCGACCTGTGAAGCAAGTCCTCCGAAACTAGAGTAAACAGAAGCTGGAGTTCATCGTCGCCGAAATCGACAAGCTGCTGGAAGCCGGCGTCATACGCCCTGTTCCCCACCCTCTCTGGGTGGCGAACCCGGTGGTGGTTCCAAAACCTATGACGCTCAAGTGGCGTCTCTGCATCGACTTCACCGACCTAAACAAGGCCTGTCCGAAGGACCCATTCCCCCTGCCGCGTATCGATCAGATCGTGGACTCCACAGCGGGGTGCGAGCTGTTATGCTTCTTGGATGCCTTCTCCGGGTACCATCAGATCCTGATGTCCATTGAAGACCAAGAGAAGACGGCCTTCATCACTCCCAAAGGATGCTACTGCTACACCCGGATGCCTTTTGGCCTACGGAACGTCGGCGCCACCTTTCAGCGCGCGATGCAGGCTTGCCTTGGGCCACAGCTGGGCCGCAATGTTGAAGCATACATCAACGATATCGTGATCAAGACTAGGTACCGGGACACGCTCATCCAGGACCTACACGAGACCTTCGAGAACCTCCGTCGGGTCAACTTCAAGCTCAACCCCGAGAAGTGCGTCTTCGGGGTCCCGTCTGGCAAGCTGTTGGGTTTCTTAGTTTCCCATTGGGGAATTGAGGCCAACCCGGACAAAATCAAGGCGATCGACCGCATGGAAGCACCTCGGCGGATCAAGGACGTACAGCGCCTCAACGGGTGCATCACGGCACTCTGGCGTTTCATCTCAAGGCTTGGGGAATGAGCTCTCCTGTTCTTCAAGGTGCTCAAGAAGGAGGGCCCCGTCGACTGGTCCCCCGAGGCTGAAGAAGCTCTTCAGTCTCTCAAGAACTATCTCGCATCGCCGCCAATCCTGGTGGCTCCCGCGGCAAAGGAGCCTCTGCTGCTGTACGTCGCTGCCACCAACCAGGTCGTGAGCGCGGTGCTGGTGGTAGAGCACGATGCTCCTCCGAAGAAACCAAGCAAGATTAAGAGCAAGCGACTCGGGGACACACTCCCGGGTCCGCCCTGCAAGAAGAAGGCGTCGGGTTTGCTCGGGTCCCCGGACCTCGGCCACCCGCCAGAAGCTGCGGACAACGGCGGTACCGGGGTACTGGGGGCTGAACAGCCACCAGCCATAGACGTTGACTCCGTGGAAGAAGAGGCGGAACCCAACCAAGAAGCCGCCACTCGCAAAGCGTAGTACCCGGTCTACTTCGTTAGTTCGGTCCCGCGCGATGCACGTGAGCGCTACCCCATGATGCAGAAGCTGCTGCTAGCGATCCTCATCGACTCTCGCAAACTGAGGCCTTACTTCGAGAGCCACCCGATCACTGTGGTCTCAAAGTACAACCTGAGAAGCCCCTTGGAGGACCCACTCACCATAGGACGTATCTCATGGTGAGCCATGGAGCTTCAAGGTTTCGGCGTCAAATTTGAGCACACGGACAACATCAAGAACCAGGCGCTAGCGGACTTCACCGCGGAATGGACCGAGATGGCGTTCAAAGAACCGGAAGAACAAATCTGCCTCCCCGGCAAAGAAGACCCCAGCGCTTGGGTCATGCACTTGTCCTGACGTGTCCGACAGGCGACCGCCTGAAGTACGTCGTCCAGATGCACTTCCGCGGCGGCTTCTCCAACAACACGATGGAGTACGAATTCTTACTCGCGGGGCTCCATGCGGCCATCAGCCTGGGCATCAGGAAAATCATCGTCAAGGGTGACTCCCAGCTAGTCATCAAACAAGTGAACAAGGAGTACGCGTGCCCGCAAATGGCGCCGTACGTTGAAGAGGTATGGACGCTACAGCGGCGCTTCGATAACTTCAGGGCCACGTACATCCCACGAGGAGACAACTCGGTCGCGGACGAACTCTCGCGGCTGGCTTCCCAGCGGGAGCCCGTTCCTGCCGAGGTCTACATCGAAGTGTTCAAGCAACCATCGGTACCCTTCGACCGAGTCAAGCCAAGTTCGACCACGACGCTGGGGGCTGGCGACCTATCTGCCCCGGCAGATCAGGAAGCTGGCCCAGAAGATCAAGACCTGGTAGCATCTGCGACGGAGGAAGCATCGCTTCCCTCTTATCAAATGGTGTTCCCAGTGGAGAGAAGCTATCCACCTTGGGCCCAGGACATCGTCACGTACATGACCAAGCATACCCTTCTGGGTAACGACCACGACGCCGAGTGGGTGTCCCGCCAAGCCAAGCTCTACGTTCTGATCGATGGGGAGCTCTATAGGCGGCGTGAAAATGGAGTGAAGCTCCGTTGCATTCCGCAAGAACGAGGCAAGGCGCTGCTGAAGGACATACACGAAGGCACATGCTCCAGTCATGTCGCATCAAGGTCACTGGCGGGGAAGGTTTTTCGCCACGGGTTTTACTGGCCGACAGTTCTCCACGACGCCGTGCAAGTCGTCAAGACATGTGAAGCTTGCCAGCATTATGCGAAGGATATTCATCAGCCAGCGCAGGCTCTGCAGTCTATTCCAACCTCTTGGCCGTTCGCGGTCTGGGTGCTGGACATTGTGGGCAAAATTCCGAAGTCAGTCGGAGGACATGAATATCTCTTCGTCGGCATCGATAAGTTCACAAAGTGGGTAGAAGTGATGCCAGTACCAAAGCAAACGGCCCAAGCCGCCATCTAGTTCATCAAGGGGATCGTGTTCAGATACGGAGTACCCAATAGGATCATCACCGACAACGGCTCTCAGTTCACCAGTCGAGCTTTCCTCAATTTCTGCGAAGAAATGGGCATCAAGGTGTGTTTCGCCTCGGTGTCCTATCCAAGATGCAATGGAAAAGTGGAGCGAGCCAATGCAGAAGTACTCAAGGGCCTAAAAACCAAAGCATTTGACAAGCTAGAAGACCGGGGCATGAACTAGATCGAGCACCTGCCAAGCGCCCTATGGTCACTCCGGACCACAACCAGCAGAGCCACGGGAGAAACACCTTTCTTCCTCGTCTATGGAGCAGAAGCAGTCCTGCCAACTGAACTCAAGCACGGATAGGCACAAGTGGAGAGGAGGATTGACGACATCAATCTCCTGGAAGAAGTGTGGTGTCGAGCATCCCTGAGATCTGCTCGTTACCAGCAAGCGCTCCGGCGATATCATAGCCGCCATGTGCGAGCAAGAGCATTGGAGCCAGGCGACCTGGTACTCTGGAAGAAGCAAAACCTTGGAGGCATGAACAAAATGTCATCCAAGTGGGAAGGTCCTTATCGGGTCACGCATACCCTGAGACCTGGAGCGGTCTACCTAGAAGATGAGAACGGTAGACCGGAAGGCAACGCCTGGAACATCGAGAACCTCCGGAAATTCTACCCCTGACTACAAACATGAATCGCACTTGTTATGGCCGACTATGCACGCCCTAGGGGCTAGTATTATATGGGAAGGGTGTAAGAATCGTGGCCAAGGAACAAAAGATAAGTTTTAAATTCCGTGAGCCTCAATTTTTGTCGAGAAATCGTTTTTCCGCTGCAACCCGTAAGCAGGGGGCTGGTATGTGACGGTGGCTGACAGGGACGAGCTAGAGCACCCGCCAGCGGGGGCTGCTTTCTCAGTCAGCCGTGCTGTCGGAAGTGATTGGGCAGTGCTGTGCTTTAAAGCACCTAAGTACAGAGATGCACTACCAACTTTGCTTGCGGATTGCTTCGGATAAACTTTATCTCGACACAAAGAGAGGGTCCATTCTTTTCCTACTGAAAGTTTGTTGTGTGTAGCGCCTCCCCGGGACAGGAAATCGTCAAAAGGAGACGGAAGTGGAACTAAATACCCGGGAGAGGCCTAAATCAGAAAGCGATTGGAGACGCAGATAAGTCTTTGCATTTGCATACATCTTAGGCATGATATCTCGCTTGGAGTCAATATACTATCGACCTGAGCATGCTTAACAGTGTATGAGAGCCCTTGCGGGGATCAGGCGTCCTCCCTGGTGAACGGCCAGTTTCCCTCTGGCTTAGTATCTGCGGCTGTGGAGTAAAGCCTCGAAGGGTATAGTGTTCTTGGGGGTATTACTTCTACTGCTGACCGTTAAGGATACTTGCACCTAGGTTCACTCCTCATAAACTGGAAGGCACATAGTGCAAGGGAAGATTGGGAAATGACCCTGGGAGTTGAGCTAGGAAATGCATTCATATTTAATTTCTGAAATTACATACAAGCATTACAATCAGCAAGACAACTTATGCCCATATCTAGCCTGTGCTACTAAGGTCAGTCCGGGCGCCCCAGCTGTGCAGATCTGCCTGTGTTGTTTAATCCATCTGCCGGGTGAACCTCTATCTTCCGGGGACGCCTGGAGGAGAAAGGAACATCCGCGCAGAATCTTCAGGTATCTTGAGGGGCGGGAGACCCTGCTAAAGGCACGGGACCACCTCGCCCAAGAACGCGAACGATGCCCCTCGCCAGTTCGCAAGTAGCTCGCTCTTCCTCCCAAGGAAAGCAACGCCGACTGAGCCAATTAATACTGGCAGAGGATGAATAAGAGGAAGTGCTCAAGGAGGCGCCATTACCTGGTCAATGGCCTCGAGCTCGGCCAAAGGCTGGGAGAGACCCGGATTCCCAGCAGTCTTCTCCTTCAGAAAGGCCATCAGGAAGGCCTTCTTGATGGCCCTCACCCGGGCCGCTTCCTGCTCAGCAGGGCCCATAATGGCCGCCAAATCGGCTAGGGCTTGGAGGGTGGAGGCTCGAGAAGCTTCTCCCCATCCAGCTGTCCCGATCTTGGCAGCCCAGGGCGCATCTGCAGCACCCCGGAACGCTGACTCCGCCGTGGAGATCTCCGAAGCTCCCCCCTCCGACATCGCTCTCGCGTCGCCGGACATGTTCAGCGACTCGCATCCTGCAGCAAGGAAGAATGGAGGCGTGTGGAGCGGAAGGGGAGAAGTGCGCAATGAAGACTGGGGGCTGGGAAGTCTTTTATAGACTTCTAGGCCGCCACCTACCGCTTGACGATTCAAGTGCCGCAGTAATGGGGACACATTTTGCAAAAAACCTGTTCTTATTCACACATGGCACGAGTGCAAAATACAAGGGAAAGAGACAAGTTCTTCTTCGACAAACGACAAGATCTACAACGACGCCCTACTTTTTACAGAAAAAGGGTTCACCCCCGACAGGCCGGGAGTGTAAGCATCCCCCGGGAGGCACTACTTCTCGAAGTATGTCGACGAGGCCACCAAGAAGGAGGTCAAGGACATCTTCGGCGTCCCCCTTCTCAACATCTTGCCTCCTCAGGAGGACGAGCTCTCCTCCACCTTGATGCTGGACGAGTTTTCCTCATCTTCATCCTCGTCGGAGGAGCCGAAGCCGCCGTCGCCTCTGCTGCAACCGCTGCTGCTCTCCATGCAGCACTCAGCGCGTCCTCCAGCGGCATCGAAGATCTTCACGGAAAGTGTCGCCACTCCGTCGTACAGGAATGTCACCTTCTGCCCCCGGGTCAACCGCCGGGAGCGGGAAAACAACTTCCACCCATGGCCCAGGAGCACGGAGCCGTCGATGGCGTAATCCGCTCAGGCCCAGGAGGGGCCATTGAGACAGCCTTCAACTTGCAGCTAGAAGCCGGGAGGCTTGTCCTCCGCCACGACCATCGAGAAGGAGGTCCGGAGGCGCATGTGACTGCGAAACTCGTGAACCAAATCCACCAAGAACTCGAACGGAGTGAAGCTGGTGTGCGCCGAGCTCCTCGGAGAAGGGGAAGCTCTGCCGCGGCTACCACGTCCTCCGCGGCCACCTCGAGTGCCGTGGCCTCCTCTTCCTCGACTTCGACATCCACCACGGCCGCGGACAGGCAGTCCTTCTCTCGGGGCAGCTTGAACGGCGCGCGCACGTCCTCGCCCCCTTCTCGCTGGCACCATTACTGCAATGACTCTGGTAGGCTGGAAAGCAGAGAGGTCGGGAAGATGGATGGGATCGAAAGGGTCTTCCCCTGCTTTTATAGCACGGACTCCTCTGCCCACGAAGGACTCCTCGTTTTCTCCGTTACCAGAAGTCGAGAAGGCCAACACAGCTATGCCCCCGAGCGGAATAACTCCAAGAAGACCAGGCGCCGGACCCACTTTGACTTTTTTGGTCATGTCCCCGGCAGCCTCAGAAGGACCGAAGCCGCCGGGACCATGCCCGGGGGCTACTGTCGCAGCAGTGGAACATGAGGTTCCCCTAGCGCTGCCTAAGTGGGTCCACCGCCTGTGGGCCCAGCACAAGGATGAACAAGGCCAAGACTCGACGCAAGGCCTGGCGGACGCACCTGCGCCATACAAGATCTCTCGGGTGTACAAGACCCCCGGGCCTCCTGCCACCCGAAAGGAACCGAAGACCCCGAGAGCGCGAGTCCCCGGCGGGGCCGAGCTCCCTCTCGGGTACAAGACCCTACGACGAGAAGATAAGGTTTCTACCACATTCCAGAGGATGGTGGAAGCCCCTAGAAGGCTTGGGAAGCAAGGCGCGGCCAGGGACACCACCTACCCGCTGTCAGCCCACGCCAGCCGCTTTCCCCAAAGGCGCCAGAGATATCAACCACCCGAAGACGGATACTTGGAGGAGAACAGGCCACGTCGCCGTCTCCACCACGGTGAGGGGTTACTTCCCACCAAGAACCCCTCACGCTCCTTGCATGACCTCTGTGGTATCCCCTTTCCCTATAAAAGGAGGACCAAGGGCATGGGGGAGAAGGGACCGGCTCAAGCTAGCTTAAGGAGTAAGCAAGCTCTAGCCAAGAACTGACCGGTGATCCTAGGTAGAAGACAACCACCAAGCTAGGCTAGAAGGAGGAAGGGAAGAAAGGTGATCTCCTCCGGGCAAGGATCTGTCCTCCCCCTTCCTCTAGTTGGAGCACCCTGCCGGGTACCTCGCCGGGTGACGAGGATATACTGAACGGGTACCCCTTCGTGTGTGTACCTGGTGCACGTGATGACTAAAGCCCAATTGTCAATAGACTGACGAAGCCCGTCAAGGAAGACCCAAGACGAAGATTGCTTTCCAAGTTAGGCATAGTCGGTTATAGTTTCCATGTATGTAGTCCAAGTCGGTTACGTACCCGAGACCTAGCCCCCATATAAGGGCTAGGAGGGCAGCCGATCGCGGACACGCTGATCCAGAACCACCAAACCCTAGCGAGATCGACATCTCGCTGGATATTGTAATCGCCACATATTCCACAATCAATACAGACAGGCAGGAAGTAGGGGTGTTACCTCAGTCGAGGGCCCTGAACCTGGGTAACTCCCGCTTGTCAGCCGACGAATCTACTAACACTATGCGTTCTCTACCACATAACTCTAACCCTAGGCTATCAGTCGAGGGTATTGACGGGGACACCCCTCGTGAGTTGGCGCCGTTTGTGGGAAACGATAGTGTTGGACCCATAGATTCATCGGTTTTAGCTTCAAACGGCAACTCGCCGACAACATCTACAAACAGCCACATGCCGGCAACTTCGACTGGCGTCGAATCAGCAGGCGAACACTCGCCGACTTCGCAAGCGGTCTCACCAAAGAGGATCAAGCCATACTCGCCAGACGCACAAGAAATCTTCTCTAGCCTCGTCTCAGGTTTTGATGTAACTATCGAAGAACATAACTTTTTTGTCGATAATTTTGGTGTGCAGGACTTGACGGATTCGATCGCGACTGAGATGAACAAGGAGCAGTCGACTATGATCACATCTTCAGTAGACAGAGAAACTACCTCATCACAGATCGATTCGATCCCACCGCCCGAGTCCCCAACCTCCTCCATGTCAACCCAAGAATTTAACAAACTCATGGCAGAAGAATTTCCTGATGATGAGGGCTAGTCCACCTATCAGGACAAGGCAGTCGAAGAACCATCAACTGAAATTACATCACCAGAAAGCATGGGAGCAACTCAAGCACAGATCAACTCGATCTCGACGACAGGATCTCCAATCGACTCTATGACAACTCGAGAATTCAACGATCTGATGGGGCAAGAGCAGCTAGAGGATGAGGTACAGTCTGACTTTCAAGTCAACACAGTCGAATATATCACCCCACTCGACACTGCACCCAATCATATACAACCAGAGGATGCGGAGGACAACATCTATCTCACCGACTTCACCGGGCCAGAGATCCAAGCGGATCATGATCACTTCTCCAACTACGACGATCATCCTGAGCCAGCACTCGAGACATACGTCAATATCGGCGCTCAGATCGGTAAAAGCAGTAACTCCGACATGAGCTTGGACGATGAAGTTCAATCCATAACAAGCATCGACAACACAAACACATACCCTTTGGTCACACCACGGCAAGTTTACGTCGCAGAAACCTCGGCGGCTGCTGCCAGTCGAAGGCCCACTGAATTTTCCTGTGAAGTCACATTACCAGATGGTATAACAAAATTAAACATCACAGCGGAGATGGCGGGAAAAGTGGAGAAAATCATCATGGACGGCACGATGATGCCAACATATGCAACCCACGATGAGATGACGACATATAACTATTTCAACTGGCAAGAAACAATGCGACTGAAGCAGTACCGAGCAATACTCGAAGAGCGTAGGAGACAACTAGTATCTCGAGTGCACGAAGGAGGCAGTTGTCTCTCAGTTCTACGAGCGCAACTGAACAAAGGCGCCGATCTTGGTTGTCACATATACCAGAAGGCGAAAGACCAGAAATCATTCGCAACCTAGAGAGCTCGTTCCTTACATTGGATACAGAAGGCATTCTAGCGCCTAAAACACCCAAAGGTGCCCTGATATCACTTGGAGCGTACCTCAAGGCAACAGCACCTCCGGCAGATGATCCAGCCGCAGAGCTACATCACCAACAGCTCAAAGCACTCGCGTTGGCAGCAACAGGACTCCAGTCGGGGAGCAGGAGGAGACGTAGCAGAAGTCGCTCACGACATACATCGAGAGATCGCCGCAGTCGCAGTCCCCCCATGAGTAGTGCAAGAAGAAGCTCAAGTCGCTACAGATCACGGAGCAGATCTAGAAGAAATAGCTCGGGAGATAGTCCCAATACAAGACCTTGCGGAGCGCGATGTTTCACCCGATGAATTCGTGAGGCCAAAATGCCAAAAAGATTTGGCCTGCCAACGACGCCGAAATTCAACTGCAAGCAAGAGCCCTCAGGCTGGCTCGAGGACTACAAGCTGGCAGTAATATGCCAAAGAGGAACGACCACAACGACGTTACAATACATACAACTGATGCTTGAAGGCACAGCCCACGACTGGCTTAAGGCATTACCCGAAGGATCTTACGACTCTTGGGAGCACTTCAAGGAGGACTTCATCAAATACTTCGACCCCTTGTGCGAGCGACCCAAAACATTTGAAGAATTACGAGCTTGCAAGCAAAGGTCAGATGAAACGATCCGAGCATATATCAGAAGGTGGACTGCTATCCGCAACTCAGTAGGCACAATCTCTGAAGATAGAGCCATGGATGCTTTCACCATGGGAGTTTACAGAAACGACTTCAGAGAGACACTCGGTCGCCAGAAACCAAAATCCATGGCAGAACTCATGAAAATAGCGACTGAGTGGGCGGACGGAGAGGACGCCGTCAGAACCAAATGCCCGCTTTCCCCACATGACCATGAAGATCGACGCAACAGTCGAGTTCGTGGCGACAGAGACGATAAAAGGCGACGACGAAGGAGCGACTACGGCGACAAAGACAAGGTAAAATTTGTCGCAGCTGGTTTTTCACAGGACGATCACGTCCAGGAGGATAGGCGACGTAACGATCGCCGTGACATTCGAGGCGCCGACTGATACGTCTCAAACGTATCTATAATTTCTTATGTTCCATGCTTATATTATACCAATTGCTACATGATTTATATACACTTTGCATTGTTTTATGCATTTTCTGGGACTAACCTATTAACAAGATGCCACAGTGCGAGTTCCCTGTTTTTTGCTGTTTTTGGTTTCAGAAAACCACTTAAGGAAATATTCTCGGAATTGGACGAAATTAATACCAAAGTCCCTATTTTTCACGGGAGGTTCCAGAACACCGGAGAGCTAACGGAGAGGGGCCATGAGGCCCCCAGATGAGGTCCCGGCGCGGCCCCACTCCTGGCCGCGCCAGCACCTCATGAGGGCGCCTCGGCCCTCCACTGCCTTCGCCCTTTCACTTATTTAAAGCCCCCCGACAATACAAGACCTAAGACCCGAACACTTTTCCTCGAAACATTACGGAGCCGCCGCCGTCGTCAACCCTAGTTTGGGAGGGTTTAGAACCTCTTCCCGGCACCCTGCCAGAGAGGGGGATCATCACCGGAGGGCTCTACATCACCATGCCCGCCTCCGGACTGGTGCGTGAGTAGTTCATCCTTGGACTACGGGTCCATAGCAGTAGCTAGATGGTTGTCTTCTCCTATTGTGCCATCATGTTTAGATCTTGTGAGCTGCCTATCATGATCAAGATCATCTTTATGTAATGCTACATGTTGTGTTTGCTGGGATCCGATGGATATTGAATACTACGTCATTTGCTTCATAATATATCATGTTGTGTGTTGTTTATGATCTTGCATGCTCTCCGTTGCTAGTAGATGCTCTGGCCAAGTAGATGCTTGTGACTCCAAGAGGGGGTATTTATGCTCGATAGTGGGTTCATGTCTCTATTTAATCTGGGGTAGTGACAGCAAGTTCTAAGATTGTAGATGTACTGTTGCTACTAGGGATAAAACAGTAGTACTTTGTCTAAGGATAATTGTATTACTTACATTACACACTTTGCCTAATGCAATAATCTGTTGCTTGCAACTTAATACTGAAAGGGGTGCGGACGCTAACCGGAAGGTGGATTATTAGTCATACATGCGGTTGGAACGGTCTATGTATATTGTTGTAATGCCCAAATGAATCTCACACTAGACATCATGACATTAGTATATGCATCATTATGCAGCTCTTTATTCTGTCAATTGCCCAGCTGTAATTTGTTTACCCGCATGTATGCTATTATTATTATTTATGGAGAGACACCACTAGTGAACTGTGGACCCCGGTCCTTTTCTTTAAACTGATAATACAACCAACTGCAAACTGTTACTTTCATTCTCTGCAAACATCATCCTCCACACATACGTTTAATCCTTTGTTACAGCAAGCCAGTGAGATTGACAACCTCACTGTTGAGTTGGAGCAAAGTTTCTTGATTGTGTTGTGCAGATTCCACTTCCCTCGTCAACCACGCGCAAGCACTTTTCTGGCGCCGGGGAGACCTTCGTTGTGTTCTTCATCTCCTACTGGTTCGATAACCTTGGTTTCATAACTGAGGGAAATTTGCTACTATGGTCATCACACCTTCCTCTTGGGGTTTTCCAACTCCTCACACCCGTGAGCATCAAGCAATTTTCTGGCGCCGTTGCCGGGGAGCTGAAGCACATCTCACTAGTAGAAAACAGACCTTCGGTTTTGAGCCCCGAGACCATTTAGTCCCGGTAACGTCTGGAACCGGGACTAATGTCACCTGTAGTCCCGGTTCCAACGTCTAAGACGGCATCTCGAGCTCAAATTCCTTTAGTCCCGGTTCCAGCCAAACTTTTAGTCCCGGTTCGTATGTTAAACCGGGACTAAAGGTATTTGTCCCGGTTGGTGATTTAAACCGGGACTAATGTGCATCGTGTGATCGCAAATTGGAATTTGATCGAGCTTTGGTAATTAATCGCCGCGCTAATGGCTTTGGAAGTTGATCGTTCAAGCGTTGATTCACATTGGAAATTAATCGCGGCACTAATATGGAGGAATGCAGAGCACCGCCGCCCGCCGGCCTCCCTGCTCCGGCCGCCGGCCTTCCTATTTGTCCTATAAAAGCTACAGTAATCCATGCTCTAAGCACACACCTAATCTCTCTCTCGATCCCTCTCTTCTATTCCAATGGAGCCACTAGCGCACGCCACTCCGTCTCGGTTGTTCTTTCTCGCCAAAGAAGGCATGGAGTTCAAGATATGGGTCACCCTCCGTGCATCACGCGTGGAGAGGTGGATCCGCTACGTGAAGAAGGAGTTGCTCGATGGCGCACCGATCAAGAGGGTTGGACTCGATTCCGTGTTCACCGACGCACTCCCGGGTCGCCAGAGGGATCTTCCACTCGAGGATTGGCAGCGCGCCGCCGTCATTCAACTCTCGGTGGCGTCCGAGACACTTGTTTTCCAGATTTGCAGGGCTGATCGGGTGCCGCAACTCCTGAAGGATTTCTTAGGTGACAAGACCATCAACTTCTTCGGCGTGGCTATCCACAATGACGTGCGGATGCTGCCCTACTACGGAATAACCATTCCGTCCGCGGTCGGCCTCCAGGCGGATCTACGGAACCCAACCGGCAATCCAACTCCGAGCCTGTATGCTCTCGCCAATCATATCCTTGGGACAAAACTTGAGAAGAAGAAGAAAAAGAAGAGGAACTGGAGAAATGACGACAACGACGAAGAAGAAGAAGAAGAAAAAGAAGAAGACATGAATTCTGGATGGGGCAAGGTTCCTTTGAGCCACGATAAAATCGTGTATGCCACTCTGGACGCTCGCCTCGGTTTTGAGATTGCACGGGAGTGGTATTAAACCGTTGTGTGCGGTGTGTGCTCCCGTTTGTGTTCGATCTCATATATTCGAACAATACGGTTTCATGTATTGGAAATGTTTGAATCGGTTACCGGTTTATTAATATAAATATTTCTATTTCTAATTAATTTCGGTTACCGGTTGAAAGATATGAATATTTCCATATTCAGAGATTAATATATGATTTTTCAACCGATTTTATGGACTATATAGAGATTAATACTCCCTCCATTCTGTAATATAAGGTGTGTGTAAGGTTTTGCCACGGATATCAAGTTATTATTAGTTTAATTATTCACACTCTTCATGTTCAAAGTTTTGTCAGAATCCAAATTTGTAGTCAGAACTTATTCAAATGTATGTTCAACCTCTTTTGAAATCACAAAATGAAAAATAATTGAGATTTGGCGCAGAAACACACGTTTAGTCGCGGTTGGAGCCACGAACCGCGACTAAAGGTGTGGCACCGCGCGCGAAAACTGAGCGGCCGAAAACTCAGCAGGTCGCGGTTCGTGGCTTCAACCGCGACTAAGGGTAGCCACGAACCGCGACTAAAGGCCTGCTGTATAAATACTCGCTCTGCGCAATCCCGGTTCAATCCACGAACCGGGACAGCGCTAAGGAACCGCAAGGACACCGCCAGGCTGCCCAAATCGATCTCGCCGCCGTCCGCTGCCGAGCTCCGCCTCGCCGCCGTCCGCTGCCGCGCGCCGCCGTCCGCTGCGCCGTCGTCCGTCAACGCCGCCGCTGCCGAGCTCGCCGTCCCCGCTTCCTCTTCTTCTCCCTCAACGCCGCGCCGCCGAGCTCGTCGTCCCCGTCCCCGCCGAGCTCGTCGTCGTCGTCGCAGCCGGTGAGCATTCCGGCCTCTCCCCTCGATCACTTAGTGTTAGGGCTAGGTTCAAATGCTAGTTAAGTTGCTAGTTTAGGTCTTATTTTTTAGTTACTATATACTGTTTTTGCTACTGTTTTTTAGGATGTTAATTACAATGCAAAGTACTTGTGCAATTTTTAAATTCCAAGTTCAAATGCTAGTTAAGTTGCTAGTTTAGGTCTTATTTTTTAGTTACTATATACCATTAGGTCTTATTTGTGCAATGTGTTGATTAATATTTGTGAAATGTGCAAAGGGTAGTGTCTTAGAATTATTGTTAGGAAAATGCTATTGTTCTTTAGTTGCTAGAGTTATGTGCAATGTGTTGATTAATATTTGTGCAATGTGTTGATTAATATTTGTGCAATGTGTTGATTAATATTTGTGAAAATGTGTTTTTATGCAATGTGTTGATTAATTTGTGATGCAATGTTAAGTGAATTGCTACTGTTAAGCTCCATTGTCATGCTGACGTCAGCATGACTACTTTTGGCCGATGATTAGATGGTTGCATCTTCAGGGAGGTGTGAGTGAACCATGTTGTCTGAACATATATGCAATGTTCATTCCACGTTGTTCGCTGACACCATCCCTGAAGCAATTCTATATGAGGCCTTGCTGTCTGTTTTGCAATGTTAGGAAGTTTGTAAATTAGTGTGTTAGCAAATTGTTATAGTATTTTAGTGTCTTCAATTTAGAATTTAGAAATATTGTTTTAGTACTTACTTGAATTTAGTTGATTGATTTAGGAATTTAGTGTCTTCAATTTAGAATTTAGGAATTTAGAAATATTGTTTTAGTGTCTTAGCAAATTGTTATATTATTTTAGTGTCTTAGCAAATTGTTGTTTCTTAGCAATAGGAATTTAGTTGATTTAGGTCTTCAATTTAGAATTTATAATTTAGAACTATTGTTTTAGGACTTAGTAGTTGAATTTAGAATTTAGCAATATGTTGGAATTTAATACAATGTCTTTGAATTTTACAATGTTTTATACAATGTCTTGGATTTTAAGAGTTAATGTAAAGATTCATAGTTTCAAGATGGACGGGACTATGGATGTCCGGGACTGGGCTCCGCCGGGTTGGCACTGGGAGGTGCTACCTTCCGGTGTGCGTAGATTGGTGAGGAATGAGGGAACCATTGTCGACCCGGAGCTTCTTTGGTGGCGGTCACGTGGGCCCCGACGGGTACAGAGGGTGCCGGCCCCCGAGGAATTGGTACGTCGTCGTGTCAGGGCGGAGGACGAGCACGTCCGTCGATACATGGTCGTGTTGGATGTCCGTCCGTCCAACACTTGGCAGCATCTTCAGGGATCTCACATTAGTTATGATCCTGTTTGGGTTCCTTCACTTTGGGTTTTCACCGCACGCGGCATGTTTCCGGCGGTTCGACGTCCATTTTGATTAGCGTGATGTATTATGGATGCGATATATATTATTATATATGCATGTATGCTTAATTTAGACTCGTCATACAATATATGCATCGATGTGTGTAATTGTACCGTACGAATAATAGCTTAAATCATAAATAAAACATAAAACAGAAAACAAAATAAAAAAACCTAAAACCTAAAACCTCTCGAACTTTTAGTCCCGGTTTGTAATACAGACCGGGACAAAAGGTTATCGCCTGAGCAGCTCACCTGCGAGCCCACGTGGATGCTATTTGTCCCGGTTGTAGACGAGACCGCGACTAAAGGGGTTGGCCTTTAGTCCCGATTCCGCAGTCCCGGTTTTTAAACCGGGACAAAAGGCCCTTACAAACCGGGACTGTTAGGCTGTTTTCTACGAGTGTCTGCAAGGGGAGTCTCTCACTTCCCAATCTCTTTACTTTGTTTTTGTCTTGCTTAGTTAAATTTTATTTCCTGTTTTGTTTGCTATTAAATATCAAAAACACAAAAAAATTAGTTACTTGCATTTTATTTACTTTGTTATTATCTTGTTTGCTTCTTATTATCAAAAACACAAAAAATTAGCTACTTGCATTAATATTTATATTTCGGTTTGCTTTTAAATTTTGCTAAAATGACTACTGCTGAGAATACTAAGTTGTGTGACTTCACTAGCACCAACAATAATGATTTTATATGCACACCTATTGCTCCACCTGCTTCCAAAGCAGAATTCTTTGAAATTAAACCTGCTTTGTTAAATCTTGTCATGAAAGAGAAATTTTCTGGTGTTAGTTCTGATGGTGCTGCTGCGCATCTAAATAATTTTGTTGAACTTTGTGAAATGCAAAAATATAAGGATATAGATGGTGACATTATAAAACTGAAATTATTTCCTTTCTCCTTGAGAGGAAGAGCTAAAGAATGCTTACTTTCATTACCTAGGAATAGTATTGATTCTTGGATTAAATGCAAAGATGCTTTTACTGGAAAATACTATCCTTCTGCTAAGATCATTTCCCTAAGGAGTAGCATTATGAACTTTAAGCAATTTGATAATGAACATGTTGCTCAAGCTTGGGAAAGAATGAAATCTCTGGTTAAGAATTGCCCAACCCATGGACTGACTGCTTGGATGATCATCCAAACCTTCCATGCAGGACTAAATTTTTCTTCAAGAAATTTATTGGATTCGGCTGCTGGAGGTACTTTTATGTCCATCACTTTGGGGGCTGCAACAAAACTTCTGGACAATATGATGGTTAATTATTCTGAGTGGCATACTGAAAGGACTCCTCAAGGTAAGAAGGCAAATTCTGTTGAAGAAACCTCCTCTTTGAGTGAAAAGATTGATATGATCATGTCTATGCTTGTGAATGGTAAATCTCATATGGATCCTAATAATGTTCCCTTAGCTTCTCTAGTTGCACAAGAAGAGCATGTTGATGTGAACTTCATTAAAAATAATAATTTCAACAACAATGCCTATAGGAACAATTATGGTAATAACAACTATAAGCCCTATCCTCCTAATAATGGTAATTCTTATGGTAATTCTTATAGCAATAATAGAAATACCTACTCTGAACTTGAAACGATGTTAAAAGATTTTATCACTACACAAACTTCCTTTTATAAAACTGTTGAGGAAAAGCTTGGGAAAATTGATATTCTTGCCTCTAAAGTTGATAGTCTTGTTATTGATGTTGATCTTTTAAAATCTAAAGTCATGCCTAATGATACTAATGAGAGTAAGACCCTTGCTAAAATTAATGCTATCCAAGTTTGAATTGATGAAAATGTTAGGATGATGGCTCAATTGCGTGCTAGATGGGAAAGAGAGGAAGAATTAGCTAAAGATGATGATATTGTTAGAGTTTGCACCATTACTACTACTGAAAATAATGTTACTTCACATGCTAGTAAGCCTCCTACTATTAATGGTAACATAATTGGTGTTGGCAATGCTTCCTCTACTTCTTCCAAAAAATTAAAATTGCCTAAAACTGCTGAAACTATGCTTGATAAAAGTGCTGAAATTTTTAAGAGCATAGGAAATAATTGTCCCATTACTTTTGATGATAATGAATTTGATTATGATAATTGTAATATCCCTGAAGTTATTAAATTCTTGCAAAAGCTAGCCACAAGTCATAATGCTAGTTCTCTAAATATGGCTTTTACTACACATATTACAAATGCTCTCATTAAAGATAGGGAAGAGAAATTAAAACTTGAAGCTTCTATCCCTAAGAAGTTAGAAGATGGTTGGGAGCCCATCGTTAAAATAAAAGTGAATGAATTTGATTGCAATGCTTTGTGTGATCTTGGTGCAAGTATTTCTGTTATGCCTAAGAAACTTTATGATATGTTTGACTTGCCACCGTTGGAACATTGCTATTTGGATGTTTTTCTTGCTAATAATGCGTTGAAGAAACCTTTGGGGAGAGTTAATGATGTTCATGTCATGGTTAATAATAACCTTGTCCCCGTTGATTTTATTGACTTGGATATTGAGTGCAACCCCTCTTGTCCTATTGTTTTGGGAAGACCTTTCCTCCGCACGGTTGGTGCTATTATTGATATGAAAGAAGGAAATATAAGGTACCACTTCCCACTTAAGAAAGGTATGGGACACTTCCCTAGGAAGAAAATGAAGATACCTTTTGATTCTATTATTCGTACAAACTATAATGTTGATGCTTCTTCTCTTGGAAATACTTGAGTTTTGCTTCCTGTGCCTAGCTCAAAGGCGTTAAAGAAAAGCGCTTATGGGAGACAACCCACTTTTTATTTCTGTTATTTTATTTTCTTGAGTCAAGGAACATGCCTACCTCTGTAGCAATTCCTTTGTATCTTTATTTTATTGCATAATTGTGCCAAGTTAAGCCTCTAGTAGAAAGTTGATGCTAGATTTGGATTTCTGCGCAGGAACAGTTTTCCTGCTGTTCACCGTTAAATTCATAACTCTTTACAGAAACGTCGGAATGACCTGATATTTTCTGATCATGATCCTCATATATGTACGCAAATTTCATTAGTTTTGAGTTTTCTGATTTGAGCAAGTTAAGTGCCTCGAAAAAATTCGTATTTATGGACTGTTCTGTTTTTGACAGATTCGGCCATTTATTTTGCATTGTGTCGGCCCAGTGAGGACCAGGGTGTGCAGAGCCCACTCCCCCAGGCCTCGCACGCGACAGATTCGACAAAACGACTAAGGACCAAGCCACCGCTTGGAGAGACCCTCGAGAGGCAACTCCTCTTGAGGGCCTAACGAGGAAGCCAGGCCCTGAAGAGGACCCCGCGCTTCAAGAAACTCCCCAAGGCTCAACACGCCTGGAGAGAGGTCAGCGGAAACCTCTCCACTGGCCACCACGGCCCTGTGGAGACCCTTCGCGGCTAAGCAAGCGCTGCAGGGCGCACATGGCCCCTGCAGCAGCCGCAGAGTGATGCAAGCTCCTCAGTTGCCATTTTGGTGGTAAAGGAGTCAACAAAGCTGCGCCGCCCGCGCCAGGACAGCCAGGACTTTCCTCTTTGGTGATAAAGCGGCTGGACGGCGCAACGCTCCAAGAAGATCGTCATCGTGGGCTCCACCATGACCACTGCAACTCCTGCAAGCCGTTCTGCTCGGTCTGCAACCTATCGGCCACCGCGCCCAACTTTAGCATGAATGGACCGCGTCCATGGAGATTTCGGCAGCGGTGGACTCCCTCCCCTTCGCGTCACTGCCCAGTGGGAGCCCACCGTAAGCGCGCTGCGCAGGGAAGAGGCCCGAGGCGCCTATAAAAGGAGCAGGAGCTCCACCGTAGAGGGGGATCGGCTGATTGCTTCCTAGACCCGGGAAACCCTAGCCAAGCGCGTAGGATAGCCTACTGCTGGAGGAGGAAGACGACCATTGTGTCCCTCTCCAAGCACCAAACTGCCTCAAGAGAGCCCTCGGCAAGCTCATTGTCCTGTAACTTCCGCAGTGCAATACAGACAAGCAGGAGTAGCGGTGTTACCTCCTCCTGAGGGCCGTGAACCTAGGTACGGGCCGGCGTCCATCTCTGTCGTGATTGTCCCTCTCCAGGCCCGGCGAGCACCGTCGTCGTGCCTCTCGAGGGTTGTTTGACCTCCGCGTTCAATCCCCCTTCGAACTACTCTTCAGGGAGTGAGTATCCCTGTTCCGTGGGAGTCACTCTCCGACATTTGGCGCGCCAGGTAGGGGGTTTGAGGCGCGTCAACAACCTTCGAGCCGCCTCCGCGCCATGACGGACACTCGCACCGCACGCGCCGCCCGCGCCAGCAGGCGCGCGCCTGAAGGAGCCACCGCCGCGCCGGGCACCACCACCACTCGTGGACGACGGGGTCGCCCCCGCCGTGAAGAGCGTGCCAACACCGAGCCGCACGTGGAGCAACCCGAGAGCGAGCCCGAGCACAACGGGGAGGAGCACCCCGAACAGCAGGCCGACGCGGAGTCCTCGCGCAGGGCGCAGCATCAGAGCGCCTCCTCCCAAGGACGCGCGGATCCAGCTCCGCACACGGCCCTGCTCATGGCGCAAGAGCTTCTCCGCTACCAGCCTACTGCTGAGGCTCACGAGCAGTGGCTGGACCGCCTGAACCACCTCGTCGGCATCGCCGCCACTCGCCCGGCCCCGTCATGGTCGATTGTGCACCACTCCCTGGCGGGCATGGCTGCGCATGACGCGCCTCCGCCGCCCCCAGGACCTGCTCCGGCCGCGACACAGAGAGCCGCCTCGCACGCCTCCTCGCCGCGCGACTGCCAAATCGTGCAGCGCACCGCGCCGGACGCGCGCGTGGGGATGGAGCGCCAGCGGGACCGCCAGAACCGCCTCGTGGAGGAGATTGGCCAGGCGGGCCAGCAGAACCGCGCAGCTCTGCAGAATGGGGTCGCCACGTACGCCTCGGGCGGCATGGCGTTCACCCGCTCCCTGCGCCGCATGGTCGGGCCCCCGAAGTTCAGGCCAGCCCTCCCCAAGGGCTACGACGGCTCCAGCAACCCCGTCGAGTTTCTGCAGCTCTACACCACCTCCATCCAAGCTGCAGGAGGAGACGACAAGGTCATGGCCAACTGGTTCTCCCACGCGCTGCGCGACTCTGCGCTGTCGTGGCTCCTGAACCTCCCTGAAGACTCCGTGGGCACGTGGGAAGAGCTCTGCAAGCAGTTCGTCGCCAACTTCAAGGGAACGTACGAGCGCGCGCTCACCCACAATGACCTGCGCGCGGTGGTGCAAAAGAAGGATGAGACCCTCCGCAAATACATCCAGCGCTTCAGCCAGGTGCGGAACAAGATTCCAAACATCCCCGACACCCAGGTCATCGCTGCCTTCCGCGAGGGCGTCACGAACCGCAGGATGCTCGAGAAGCTCGGCATCCACAACAAGCTCACCTCTGTGGTGAAGCTGTTCGATCTGGCGGATAAGTGCGCCAAGGCTGAAGAGGGACTCCTCTTCGTCAAGATGAGCTCGCGGGGGTACGACCCTGGCGAGGGGTCCAAGAGCCACAAGAAGAAGGAGGAGCCCAAGCGCAAGGCCACCGCAGTCCTAGCGGCAGAGCCAGACGCGAAGGGCTCCCGCAGGGGTTCTCCCGAGCGTGGCGAGAAGAAGGAGGACGACCGCCCATTCTGCGTCTACCACAACAGGCGCGACCACTCTACCGAGGCCTTCTTCGACCTCAAGAGGCTAAGCAAGGAGCGCGAACAGGCTGAGGGCAGCGGCAGCCGCGGTCGAGGTCGCGGCTACCGCGGAAGCGGACGCAAGAACGGCTACCAGAAGTTACCTGGCACACAGGCCAACGCCGCCGAGAAAAACGGCAACCTCCCTGACGAGGAAGATGGAGGCTACCAGGCCCCGAGAGGCGCCATGGCCTGCATCCTTGGCGGGGCTCAGGCGCCCAAGTCGAACAACCAGTTCAAGCAGTTTGCTCGCGAGCTCAACGCCGCGCTCCCCAGCGTCGAGACCTCCAGGCCCCTCAAGTGGTCGCAGTACACCATCGCCTTCGACGCACAGGACCACCCCAAGTCCACCAAGACTGTTGGCACCCTCCCGCTAGTCTGCTCCCCCACCATCAACAACATCTCCGTCTCCAAGACGCTCATCGATGGGGGTGCAGGCCTGAACGTCATTTCCATCGAGACTTTCGAGACACTTCAAGTGCCCTACGAGTGGCTCATGCCCTCTAGGCCCTTCACGGGAGTCACCAGCGGCTCCATCGAGCCTCTGGGGCAAGTCCGCCTCGCGGTCACCTTTGGCACGCAGAAGAACTACCGCACCGAGCTCATCGACTTCGACGTCGCGCACATCGGCTTGCCGTACAACGCCATCCTCGGCTACCCCGCCCTCGCGAAGTTCATGGCCGTCACGCATCATGCCTACAATATGGTCAAGATCCCCGGCAACGCTGGCCCCATCTCCATCCACGGCCACATCCTGGACGCCACGCGCGCCGTCGAGACAGCCTACAAGGCAGCCGCCATGGCGTTTCCGGCTGCAGAGGACATGGAGTCTCTCGAGAGGCCCAAGAAGAAGAAGCAGCTGTTCTCTCAGGAGCCAGCTTCCACGAAGAAGGTCTCCCTGAGCACCAGCAGCTCGAGGGCTGAGGGCTCGGGGGCTAGCGTCACCATTGGCACTGCTTTGCCTCCCAAATAGGAAGGCGCGCTCGTCGCCTTCCTCCGGGCAAACTCTGACATGTTCGCATGGACACCGTCAGATATATCCGGTGTACCGAGGGAGGTGATCGAGCACCACTTAGCCGTGTGTCCAAACGCACACCCCGTCAAGCAAAGGGCAAGAAAGCAAGCCCCCGAGAAGCTAGCATTCATCGTCAAAGAGGTCGAGAAGCTCAAAGCGGCAAACGTTGTCCGCGAAGTCGCGCACCCCACTTGGCTCTCCAACGGCGTGGTTGTCCCAAAGCCCGCCGGAGGAGGCCGCCTCTGCATCGACTACACTGATGTCAACAAGGCCTGCCCCAAGGACCCTTACCCCATGCCGAGAATCGACCAGATCGTGGACTCCACGGCAGGCTGCGACCTCCTCTGCTTTCTCGACGCCTTCTCTGGTTATCACCAAATCAAGATGGCTAAAGAAGACGAGGAAAAGACGGCATTCCTCACCCCTTGTGGTGTGTATTGCTATGTCTGCATGCCTTTCGGCCTGAAAAACGCTGGCGCCACCTTCCAGAGGCTCATGAGGATAGCCCTTGGCGAGCAAATGGGCAGAAACGCAGAGGCTTACGTCGACGACATCGTCGTCAAGTCTCGAGAGGGAGATACTCTCCTCAAGGACCTTGAAGAGACGTTCGCCAGCCTGCGCAAGGTGAACATCAAGCTCAACCCCGCCAAGTGCGTCTTCGGAGTGCCTTCAGGCAAATTGCTTGGCTTCCTCGTGTCCCACCGTGGCATAGAGGCAAACCCTGACAAGATCAAGGCCATAGAGGAAATGCAGCCTCCCCACCGGCTCAAGGACATGCAACGCCTGGCAGGCTGCATGGCTAGCTTGGGCCGCTTCATCTCCAAGTTCGGCGAGAGAGCACTGCCTTTCTTTAAAATCATGAAGAGATCCGGCACCTTCAAGTGGACGCCTGAAGCGGAAAAAGCCTTTGAGGATCTAAAGAGGTACTTGGCCAGCCCACCAGTCATGGTTGCCCCAAGGACAGGCGAACACCTGAAGCTGTATCTATCAGCCACTCCACAGACCGCCAGCGCCGTCCTGGTGGTAGAAAGGGAAGAGCCGGTCCTCCACAAGAAGAGTGCAACCACTCCGAAGCCAAAACCGCCTGACGAAGAGGTCGACAAAGGGGCAGGTTCCACAAACCCAACGCCAGGCCCAGAGCCACACGCCGAGCCCGCCCCAAGCCCTGATCTCGCCAAGGAACCTGAAGAGCCTCCACAGGCCAACCCCCTTGAGGGCCCTGAAGAGCCTCCCCAGGCAGACAGCGCTGCGCCTAAACTGACAACCCTTGTCGAGCACCCCGTCTACTTCGTCAGTACGGTACTGCGGGATGCTCGGGAACGGTACACAATGCAGCAGAAGCTCCTCATGGCGCTCCTCATCTCCTCAAGGAAGCTGCGACACTACTTCCAGGGACACTCCATCACGGTGGTCACCTCATTTCCCCTGGAGCAGATCCTGCGCAACCCTAACGCCACAGACCGTGTCGCGGGATGGAACATAGAGCTACAGCCGTTCAACTTGCGCTTCGATACCACAAGGGTCATCAAAGGAAGAGCGCTGGCAGACTTTGTCGCCGAATGGACTGATCCAACCCCTGAAGAGCCTCCAGGAGAAGAGCCAGAGCCCTCTGGAGAGAAAGTGCCCAGCCACTGGACCATGAAGTTCGACGGAGCCTTCGCCTGCCGCAATGGCGGGGCTGGCGTTGTCCTGATCTCGCCCAAGGGTGACAAGCTCTATTACGCGGTCCAGCTGTGCTTCGTGATCGACAAGATCTCCAACAACATTGCGGAGTACGAGGGCCTGCTCGCCGGCCTACGAGCCGCCATCGCTCTAGGCATCAAGCACCTGCTCGTCAAGGGCGACTCCCAGCTGCTCGTCAACTTCTCCAACAAGAGCTACAAGCCTAAGGACGACCACATGGCCGCATACCTTGAAGAGGTCCGCAGGCTTGAGAAGCACTTCAGGGGCATGGAGCTCATGCACATCCCAAGAAAGGAGAATCAAGAGGCTGACGATATCGCCAAGCGCGCATCAAGGAGGCAAGCTCAGCTGCCCGGCGTCTTTGAAGAGAGACTCGTCAAGGCATCCATAAAGCAGCCTCAAGAGGCCATGCCCGCAAGCACAGACGAAGTGCTCCCGCCACCACCTACAACTGGGGCTCCCGACTGCGGCCCCCAGACAGGGGAGCGCCTGTTGCTCATAGCGGTGCATCAAGAAACAGGCTGGATCAACGAGCTCAAGGATTACCTCGCCAAGGGAATCCTCCCCGAGAAAGATGTCGAAGCAGAGCGAATCGCTCGCCAGGCAAAATCCTACCACATCCTCGGGGGAGATCTCTACCGCAAGCGCCCAAATGGCATCGCGCTCAAATGCGTCCCTCCTGAAGAAGGAAAGAGCTTGATCAAGGACATCCACAGTGGGGAATGCGGCCACCATTCGTGCGCCCGCACCCTAGCAGGCAAGGTCTTCAGGAGTGGCTTCTACTGGCCGCAAGCGCTTCAGGATGCAGTTGACATCGTTCAAGCTTGCGAAGCCTGCCAGTTCCACGCCAAGCAAATCCATCAGCCCGCGCTGGGACTTCAGACCATCCCACTCTCCTGGCCGTTCGCGGTCTGGGGGCTGGACATCTTGGGACCATTCCCAACAGCGCAAGGGGGCTATCGCTACCTCTTCGTGGCCATCGACAAGTTCACCAAGTGGCCCGAGGTTGAGGCGACGCGCACAATTCCAGCAGGCGCAGCGGTGAAGTTCGTCCGAGGCCTGGTCTGCCGCTTCGGAGTGCCTAATCGCATAATCACCGACAACGGCTCGCAATTCACAAGCGGCATCTTCAGGGCTTACTGCGAGAAACTGGGCATCAAGCTCTGCTTTGCCTCGGTAGCTCACCCGCAGAGCAATGGCCAGGCCGAGCGCGCAAACGCAGAAGTCCTCAAGGGCTTAAAAACCAGGACCTTCAACATCCTCAAGGGCCACGGCAAGGGCTGGATCAGCAAGCTCCCTTCGGTGCTCTGGTCCATCCGCACCACGCTGCCCAAGCCTACGGGAGAAACGCCGTTCGCCCTCGTCTATGGAGCCGAAGCAGTCCTCCCTACAGAGGTCAAGCATGGATCCCCGCGGGTCCTTGACTTTAATGAGGACGAGCAAGAGGACCTCCACAACGACGACCTGCTGCTTCTCGAAGGACTACGCCGCCGTGCCGCCCAAAGTACCAGCAGGACCTACGACGCTACCACAGCCGCAACGTGCACTCGCGCACCCTGGAGACAGGCGATCTCGTCCTCAGGCGGATCCTCTCCAGGGAAGGCCTGTAACATCCCAAATATTAAATATGAAAGATTATGCAAAAATGTGGGCCAACAAAAAAAAACTTTTCTTACAAAACCAGCATGTGTTTAATTCTTGATTATTGTTATCATACATTGCTTGCTATGTTGTTAAACACCTAACTCCAATTACCAAATTTGAAGAATACAAAATAAACTTAACAACATTCCAAAACTATAAAACTATGTGACACATGTCACAATATTTTTCCAAAAATAAGAAACTTACTTTATTTTCTCAAACCAAGGTTAGTAAGGAATAATTCCAAAGACCACACCATTGGGTTTCCACAAACTATTCCCTTTCAAATTTCAAATTCAAAACCTCAAATTCAAATTAGAAATTCATTATTGAAATATTTCCAAATATTTCAAAAAGACTTTGTATCACTTACCAATAATGTATTTAGCCTAGATCCTAAGTTTGGACCCAAAAGAATTAAGCAAGGTATGAAAATTAAATAGCCAAAATGCCTACTGTTTTGGTTCAGAAAAATCGTCGAACACCTTCTGTGCCCCTCGTGTTCTTCCCAAAACCGAGCCAATCCTTGGATCAATCCGAGCAATGCAGTGTGCATTGGTCGAATTGATGCCTCCACTGCATTCCCCTCTTCGCCACGATCACGCCGCACGCCGGAGGGAGCCAAATGGTGGCCTGGAACGGCGAGGAGACGCCGGCGACAGCGACGGCCATGCGCACGTCGCCGTGTTGGCACAGTGGCCGCGGCGACGCCGCGCCGTGCCGGCCGCGCTGCCCCCTCTCTCTCTCCCTTCCTTGCCTCCTGGTCTCCTCGTAGCGTAGCAGAGACACCGCGCAGCCGCCCGAACACGCCGTGTCCGCGGCATGCCGCGCACGCCGTGCGCCGCCCGGACGCACGCCACGGCCGTCCCCCACCCTAGCGCGCGCAGCGGCCTCCACACCACCCCTCCTTGCCCATTCGGTCCCCTGGACACCCCGCAGCATAGCCGCACCCCTCCACCGGCCTACGGCGAGCTCGCACGACCGCGGGTGCCCTCTGCACCGCGTCCACCGTGCGCCGCCCGGCCGCTATTTAAGCCGCCCCGAGCCTCGCCGTTTCCCCACACCTCACCACCACCTCTTCCCCTCACACCACTCTCTCTCGTGCACCGCCAGGAGGGCGGGGCCGTCGCCGCCAAGCCTCGGCCACCGAGGCCATCCGTCGAGCTCGCCGTGTCCGAGGTAGGCGACGACCACGGCCAGGCCAGGCTGCCCTTCCCCTTCCCTCCTCCCTGGCCGCAACCCCCTTCCTCATGAGCCCCTCGCTCACCCGCTCTCCTCTCCCCTCTGTTTCTGTCCAGGAGCACCGCCAGATTGCTCGCCGGAGCTCGTGCCGGTCCGCGGAAGAGGACCTTCACGCCGTCGACGCCAGGAGCCTCCCCAGCCCGTACAACTCCGTCCAGGCGTTTCCCCGAACCGCCGCACCCCTCCTGCACCCTCGCCGCCGTCTCCCGAGCCCCTAGGTGAGCCATCCGTCCCCCTCGCCGTCGCCGGCGCCGTAGCGCCGCTCGGTTTAGGTCGCCGCCGTTGCAACCGGCGTGGACGAACAGGGACCGTTGGATCTTGATCCAACGGTGCCATACCGGTTCGTTAAAAATAAAAAGAACCTGACGAGTGGACCCCACCCGTCAGGATTTTAAACATTTCCAGCGCGCGCACTGTTTTCCGTTGAGTCACTGACGAGTGGACCCCACCCGTCAGGATTCTCAACATTATCCACTCAGGCTTAAATTCGAATTTTTGGTTTAAATAGAAAACAGTACTGGACTAAAACTTTGAAATTCCATAACTTGAGATCTACAACTCCAAATAAATCAAATCAAAATGTTCTGAAAAGCTTATGAAAATGTCTATCCAACCCAAGTGGTTTCACCTCATTTGGATCAATAATAAAAATATAGTATTAAAATGCCAAATAGGGTTTAAAATCTAAACTTGTTTGTTTCTGATTCTCTGTTAGTCCAAATGAATTAAGACCAATTTTATTGGATCACATTTAGTCATGGTTAGTCACCCTTAAGAGGATTTAATTTTTAGATCAACAGAACTTGATTAGTAGATAAAACTTGATTTGTAAGACTCTGGATTCAAAACATTGTGTAGGGAATTTGGTAACTCCAATGGATCTAAATCCAATTGTGTCATATTCTACACATCAGTAGCTCTCTGTAGAAATTTAGTTTGTATTTTTGTGACCAACAGAACTTAAGTTATGTAATTAAACTTGTTCAACTAGTTTCTGCCCCAATTAGGAAATAAATGGATAAGGACTAATTCAATTAAATTAAAGCCAAATTGTTTTGTTTGATAGATGAAGTGGCTATTTAGAGAATTTAAGATTGTATTGTTGTGATAATTGGTTGAGTAGGTTAGTGATTGTTTGTATTTGCTTGATTGTGTATTAGACGAGAGCGTTGTCGAGTACATCGAGGAGGAAGGATTTGTGGAACCTGAAGACCAAGACCAGGATCACTTTGCCGAGCAAGGCAAGCTACTCTCTGAGCTTGCACATAACTTATGCATCTAGATTTACAAAGTCCTTTTTCAAAAGCAAAGGTTTATAAAAAAAATCCTTTTTCAAAAGTATACCTAAGTTATTTTGCCACCCTATATAGAAATATATGCTAAAACTATAGGATGGGAAAAACCAACATTGTTTTATTCAAAACTCCTTTGAAAACCTTGTGTGGATACAAAACACCAAGATGTGGTGTTGAAATAAGGAAGTGGAAAAAGATGGTTTTGAGAAAAGCACATTGTGTCTTAGTACTTACGTCGATCAGCCGATACTCTGTGCGACCACATTTACCCACATATGGGAAAGGGCTTAGTCATATAGTTTGCTCTTATTAGTATGGGACACTGCATCAACGGAGATGACTCCGTTATGCATGAGGGAATGGTTTGGTGACCTACCCCTGACCTGGGTCCTCGCTCAAACTCTATGAGTAGATAAGGAGGAGGATAGAAGGATGTCCCCTATACACCGCCAGATAAAACCTATGAGTCCTCACACTTAGATTCCGACGGGCTGGGTTAAGTGTCGATGGAAGGTATCATAGGGGCAGGATCCTATACTAGCATGAGCAAAGGACAGACTAGGATCGGTGACTCAACTTCGCATACCCCTGGTATGGCGAGACGTGGCAGACACGATGAGTTGTCGGATGGGTGTGGGAAAAGCGTGCTACCTCTGCAGAGGGTTAAAACTATTCGAATAGCCGAGTCCTCGGATATGGACAGTTGAAAGGCCCTACTTTGACCATGTGCAAGATTTTGAAAAGGATTGTGTTTTCTAGAGAAAGGAAATTGGTGGAATGATCCATACACCTATGCCAACGGATTTGGTATGAGGATGTTGGAGACTTGGTACCATGAAGGACCTTGGTTGGGAAGAGGAGGAGTTTTGAAGAAACTAATGCTCAGGAGATACTAGGGATAGTTATAATCTTCTTACCTTCTTCAACAAAGATACATAGATGTTTTAAATAAATAAAAATGTGAAACTAAAAATGAGACTAGTGCACTCATGTTGGAGTAGTTTGCGAGTACATTTCAATGTACTCATACTAGCTTGTCTCTGGCTATTGTCGTAGCCAGACTTGGAGGAGTATTACGCCCAGGAGGAGTATGGCGACATCTACGCCAACTAAGGGTCTTCTCAAGTCGACTGCCTGTCGGGTCATCGTTAGCTTTTGGATGTCTACTACGTTTAAGTTCCGCTGCTTATGTTGATTTGGCCCTAGAAGGCACCTGTGTAAGACTTGGTCTATATGACCTGTTATGTAAGACTTATTCCGGTATTGTAATGGATGTAAACTTTGGTATTCAGTTCGGATTATGTGCAACGACAGACTGATCACGGGATCGTTGTGTTAAGCATAATCGGGTATTTCGGACAGCTAGTCCGGGGTCCCCACAAGGCCTCCACAAGCTGTTACCCATGTGGGAAGGCCCCTACAGGGTCACCCACATCGCCAGGCCTGGCGCGGCTCGCCTCGAGACTCAAGACGGCATGCCCGTCAAAAATCCGTGGAACATCATGCATTTACGCAAGTTCTACCCGTGATCATTGTCACGCCCGTGATCATTGTCACGTCAAGACATCTGGCTGAAGAGGCAGCTTACGGCTCCACCTCCAAGCATTTTTTGTCTCTAGAGGTTAAAAGCTCACGGCTTAAACCTCCAAGCCCCAAAGGCTTCTCTCGAGGGTCAACCCTCCGAGCTCTCCATGTAACGAGCCGCCTCAGGCCGTTGAGAGTCTCTGCCACTAATGGGTGGTCCCCATGCCTTGACATGGTCAAATACATTAACTTGGCAACTCCAAGCATAATGAGACAATTTCGTTCCTAAGTGAACTTTGCGCTACGGCGCCGTTATGTAATATTTCAGTGGTGAGCTTATTCCCGCATTATTGTTTTTTCAATGTGCGCTTATATCTTTCCCCATGCGCACCTCGCGAGCGGGGGCTGAGTATGGTGCCAGTGCCTCAAATGACACACCAGCAGCACTGCAAAACCCAAGGATCCGAGCTCTGGCTGGAGGGCAAGCTCCCACAAACACGCCATCTCTACAAAGGACCTTGGTACTTACTCTCCTCGCGAGGAACGCCTGAGGAGACCTATAAGCGCGCATGAGTTCCCACTACCATATACAAGCGTTTGGGTTCGCCTCTCTAACATCTGCAGGGAACAAGTGTCCCTGCAAGCCTGAGGAGGCAACAGGGGAAAAGCCCTTGAAGAGGACCTCCTCGCCAGGCAAAAAAACCTCTACAGGGCAAAAGCCCCGAGAAGCTAAGTCCCGCACTCATGCCTCGAGAGCCTTTTCCCGCTGCCAGCACGCGTTTGTCCCTCGAGTGATCTCGTTTTCCCTTGTGCTTCATGGACTACTCGCACGTCTAAGGGGGGCACTTGAGCATCGCGACTCAGGGCTCTTACCTCTCCAAGCCTTAAACTCCCCCCGGCCTTGCTGAGTCATTGCTCTAGCATACCGCAGAGGCGGAGTCATAGCGCGAAGAGACGGGTCCTAACGACGCAGAGAAAACATAGACATGAAAATAAGACAAAAGGGGCCTCTCGAGGGGCACACGAGCTGACATAAATAGCTCAAAGAGTATATTACATGCCCAGAATGCATAGTGTCTAAACATAAAACTGTTTCAGATACAAGCGCTCGAAGGCGCAGTAATCAAGGTTCAGGCGGAGTCTGCGCCATCGTGCTCCTCCTCCGCAGCGTCTCCCTCTGTCTCGGCAGGGGCGGCCTCCTCCTCGCTCTCGTCCTCAGCAACCTCCGCGCGCTTGAAGCGGTTACAGAAGGCGTCGACCTGCTCGCGGAGGGAGTTGGAGACCCGCCACACCTCGTCGCCCTGGCGAGCCTCGATCACCGTGGAGTGATCGAAGCCTGGCGAGAGGAGCCGGAGGTTGGTGAAGATGCGGTCCACGGCCTCCCCCAGGAGCTGGCGGCTCTCGACCTCGATCACCTCGCGGAGGTCGGCGACAGGGCTCTCGAGGGCCGTGAAGAGCTGGTCGAAGTAGACCAGGTACAGGGCAGCGTCGCCACGGCCTCGAGCCTCGGCGTGCGGCGCGTCCGCGCCAAGCTGGGCAGCGAGCTCGTTGCCCCTGGCGACCAACGCCTGGAACATGCGTTCCCGCTGCTTCGTGAGCGCCCGAGCCGCCTGCGCGGTGTCCGCAGCCTCCGCTGCCTGCTCAGCCACGGGGCCCACCTGCTCCTCCACGTCCCTGACGAGGGCGTTCAGGTCCAGGACGGCGGCCTTGCGAGCATCCTCCGCCTGGCGATAGGCCTCCTTGGCGCGCTGGAGACGGACCTCAAGCTTGGAGTTGGCCTTCTCGAGTTCCGCGATCCGCCTGGCGGCGGTAGCTTGCTTGGCCTTGAAGCGGTCCTCCTGCTTCTTGGCCTTGTCGCGGTACTCCTGGGAGGTGGTCCGCCTGAACTCCCTCTCGCGCTCCTCGAGGGCCGCCTCCGCCTCCTTCTTCTTCTCGGCGAACCGCTGCTGGAAGCGCTCCAGGGTTTGCTTCTGGGCGGTGACGTTCTCGTCATGCTTCTGGAGCGCCTGAGCCAAGTTCCCCTCACGCGCCTCAAGCTCTTCGCGCTTGGTGGCGAGCTCGCCCTCCGCTTGCAGCCGCTGCTCGTCGCGCAGCAACACGTCTGCCTCCTTGGAGGCCAGCTGCCGCTCGCGCTCGGCCAGGCTCTTGCGGTCCTCCTCCAGAGTCTCCTGCGCGGCCTGGTGGACGGAGAGGAGCTGGGACTCCAGCTGGGCCAGCTCGCGGCGTTTCTGCGCCAGCGAGCCCTCCATAGCTTCGCGCTCGGCCTTCACCTCAGCGAGGAGCTCGGCGGCGGCGTTGCGCTCGTCCTGGAGGGGAGCAAGGAGCTCATCTGCGTCGCGGATGGCCCCCTCGCGGATCTCCTTAGTGAAGCGGGCGGCCTCCTCACGTGTGGCCTGTAGCGCCTGATCCTCCCGGCGGCGGGCCTCAACCGCGGCGTGGAAGGACGACCACGCCTCCGCAAGCTCGTCGCGCTGCCGGGCGAGCTGCGCGTCCTCTAGAGCCAGATGCGCCTCCAGGCCCTCCAAGGACTCCCTCACGAGGCGGAAGGCGACCTCGTGGTGCCCCGCGCTCCAGTCCCAGCCGCTAAGGACCAGGCCGCTGTGCGTGGAGGGCCCGGCCCCGGCGTCAAGCCTGGAGAACCTGGCCTCAGGGCGATCCTGGGGGCTAGGCCGCGCTCCGTCCCCCGCGGCGCCCGAGCTGGCCTCGCCGCCCTCGCCACCCTGGCGCGTCCCCTCCTGCGGCTCGCTCCCTGCGGCGGGGCGTGGCGGAGATGAAGGAGCTCCTCCTGCAGATGCGCCCGCACCTGGCGGGCCCTGGGCCGTCTCGGCCTCCGGCTGCGCGGGAGGCGTGGTCGCGCAGGGTGGAGTAGCCTCGCGGGCTGGAGTTGGCTCACACGGTGGAGTGGCCGCGCGAGGCGGGGTAGGGGCGCGAGGAGGGATAGCAACCCGCTCCTCCTGCGCCTCCACCACCACCGGCTCGGGGAGCGGCGCAGCTGCCCCCGCCTGAGGCGCTGCTGCCCCCGCTAGAGGCCCAGCTGCCTCCGCTTGAGGCATCTCTTCGGTTGGGCCTGTGGAGGCCGTCTCCACAGGCCTCGCGGCCTCCTCAGCCACGACCTCAGCCGTGGCTTTCTTCACCTCTGCTGCCTTGCGAAGCTTACGGCGCTTCACGGGCACAAGGTCACTGGCAAGCATCAGGGAAAGATCATTAGGGATGGGTGAAGAAGAAAAGAACAGGAATCAAGCAACTAATAGCTAGAAGCGCTTACCCGGACTGCTTGGCGCCGGTGTCGACCCACGCCAAGCCAGGCGAGCGCCAGGAGGGCTTGGCCTTAGCACCTGACCCCTCCGGGGGCGCCTCGGCTTTCCTCTTGGGGGGGACGTCTGACGGCCTCGCCCCGGACCGGTCCACAGCCGCTTTGGAGCGGGGCTCGCGCCGCCCTGGCGAGGCCTCCTCGTAAGAGGCCTCCTCCTCGGCCTCCTCCTCCTCCACATGGCGCGTGGGCACCACCACGAAGGCGTCGTCATCATCGCCTGACGAGATGTCGCAAATCTCGTCAGTAAAGGGCCCGGCCCTTGAAGAGGACTCCTCCCCTCACTACTGCAGAATACCCTACTAGTGACGGGCTCAAAAGGCTCACTAGTGATGGGCAAAGCGCCCGTCACTGGTAACTAGTCACTGGTAATAGGTTACCAGTGACGGGCAAGTGCCCGTCACTAGTATTAGTTACTAGTGTCAGTCTTCTGTTAAGGCCCGTCACTAGTAAGTTCGCACGGCAGCTTGGTGCAAGCATAGCAGTGACGGATTTGATAGTTTGCCCGTCACTGGTACATATTGTAGAAATAAAAAAATATAAATAAAAAATTGCAATTGCACAACAATAACATAATATGATCACATACACTCATAGGTAAACAAAATATGATCATAAGAACTACAAAGTAGAGTTAACATCAATAGCACATTTAAGAATGACACCTCAAATATAAATGTCCAACTGTTGTGAAACGACAAAGCTTCCACCCTACACCTTTGAGGACTCATCGGCTCTTGCTGCTACCTAGAAGAATTGCATCCCAAACTAACGCCGACATGGAGCAGACACCGGTTTAGGCAGCAAACCAGTAGACGTTTAGTGGCAGCAAAGCAGACACCGGTTTAGGCAGCAAAGCAGACACCGGTTTAGTGGCAGCAAAGCAGACACCGGTTTAGGCAGCAAACCAGTAGACGTTTAGTGGCAGCAAAGCAGACACCGGTTTAGGCAGCAAAGCAGACGTTTAGTAGCAGCAAAGTTCGGTTAACATCATAGCTTGCACACAGCACCACCTACATTCATCTGCATGGGGCGGAAAATAGAAGACTTATTCAGTAATAGCTTTGTACTATACTAGATTAGAAGTTACAGGAATAAGTACTCCCTAGATCTGTAGCTGGTTTAAAAAACTGAAACTCCCTCCATCACTGAACATGGCATAAAGATCACCCATGTTTTCTTCACATTAAATGTATGTACGAGAAATTTCACACCTCATATTAGTACAGATTAATTGTGCCCATCAAAAGATTTTTTATCTAAGACATTAATAAGATGATGTGCAGCTTATTTCTAAAAGGGAACACTGGACTAGTGCTATAACATATCTTTCCTAGAGTGAAATACAATTTCAGAGAGTGTAAACTGAAGAGAAAATCAAGAACGATAAATAAATACAAAATTAGGACAGTGTAATCATTGCAGCATTACAAAAAAAAAAGTGAGCTTGAATCAATATGGGTCTATAATAATATAATAGGATTTTTCCTTAAATAATCAATGATATTACAGATACATAATACTAGTGCTGACCTCTTGATCCTTGTAGGACTATAGATTATGGCCACAGTTAGGTTTACACTATCTTCTTCATGTATGAAAGCCACCCGAAGGGCCTCAATTCTAACAAATTATAAGA
Organism: Poa annua; assembly: GCA_026929855.1. Lineage (NCBI taxonomy): Eukaryota > Viridiplantae > Streptophyta > Magnoliopsida > Poales > Poaceae > Poa > Poa annua. Next base: position 65,585,875 of record CM049434.1, read on the forward strand.
AAGATAGTTAGTATCCAGTGGAACAGTTTAAAAGTCGTATAGCAACATTTACAGTCAAAAACTTGGAAGGGAACTCCAGATAATGAAAACGAAAGAAGAGTAGAAGACCATGCTCATCTTAGTAAAAAAAGAAATCACCTGATAATTAAGTAAAAAGAATCAAAGATCGTTTGTCCATGTGATCTATATTACAGCCTACACAAGAAATACAAGTCAAGAAACTAACCTTTGCATTAAAAAAGCAATATCCGCAGCTTCTGGAGCCTTCCTTTGCTTCTGCTGTCCATATATTTGACACGAAACAACGTAAGTAAATTTAAGATCTGCCTGGGCCCATGCGTCAGGAGATAATTCAAAGCCTTGAGTGTGAATATATTCAGCTGCAGAGTACCCATCTTCAGTGCCTGATAGAACAAACAAAAGGATAAAGTTCACCAGGAAACGCGTTCAATTGATTTACTACAGCAGCAAACTATACACACACCTCCAAGATATCTCTTCTCCAGGTAACTCTGTAACATCAAAGCTCTCCTGTAGTACATCATTCCACGCACTGCAAGAAATACTAAGTCAACAAATATATCAATTACAAAGACAAAAAAAACATGCCCATCGCTTGATCTTTTCCGTGAATGTCAGACTTTACTAGCTTGGAATGATACTCTTTTATAGGATGCCCATCAATACGCTATTGTTTGCTGATATATCACTGGAAGTAGTAAACATGATAAGCAATTGGTTGCAACTAATAAGTGCAAAAAGTGTAATTACCAAAAAAATCAATACATCTAGAGCCTGGATAAAAGGGACATTATCAGCAACAAACACAGGAAGTATCTCTGTAGTCCAAAGATAAGCTCCCCAGTTGGGGAACGCTTTACATGGAAGTGTATCGGGCTTCAAACTAGTGAAAATATATCATAGTAGATCAGTTTGACATTAATGGAATGTAGGCACTCCACCTTTGCTTGATCAGTTGCACATAAGAGCTTACCGATTGGTGTTGATTCCAGCGGTCAACTGTCCAGCTATCTTGCTCCTGGAAGACGTTGGCTTGCAAACTTAATGCTATGATCTCGTTGGATGCCTGGTCCAGTAGAATTTTTATCAGTAACTAAAGTTATTTCATGTACATTTAGCTTCTTAGGTGGAATAAAACATACATACAATTTCTACTTTACAAAAATCACATATAACTGATTTGTAGGAGTATGCGAAATAACACTTTGTCCATCAGTCCGCAAATATGTTTTACCTATCAAAACAATTCATATATTTGCATCTCTAATATGACCTTTATACATCCAAGTGTTGAACACATAATAATAAACACCTGTTAGGAATTCATTGTGTAAAGAATATGAAACAAATTGCCCTGCAAATCATTTTATCCTTCATAGTAGTAATATCATTCATTGGTCATTTTCCAATAGATGTTAGTTGGAATACTTACAATGTTTTGCAGATTGCTATAAGAGTAAACATAGAAAGATGCACACAATTTGAAAATACGATATACAAAAAATTATCCAGTATAAAAAATGTGTAGATAAGCGCATGAGTAAAGAAATAGATAATACGTTATGAAATTGAATCTCAGGACCTTAAAATGATGTTTCCAAGCATCTTAGTGTTGTTTTTCTCGTAGAGGTCAATGCTAACCTGCAATGTACTAAATGATCAGATAGAAATCATCCATATATTTTAGGATGATTTAGATTCGTTGAAATCCAATCAGTACTAACCACACAAAGAGGGGAAGGGGCAGGGTCAGCCGCTGCAAGCATGCACCTACAACCATGGTGTGAGGAGGGGCAGGGGAAGCTGCCGCCGCTGCAAATGTGGTGCGAAGGCCACCACCGCTGGAGCTCTCTACACATGACCTGGATGGAATGCCGCAAGGACGACGCCCACGCATCTAGGTCGACCACACATAGCCGAATCCAGGGTCATGACGATATAGCTCGGAGGAGAGAAGCGGCTTCTTCATGCTTGTCCGTCTCCACCGTGCCCGTACTGACCAGCAGCGTGTGGAGGCGGAGGGGTCGGAGGAGAGCGGGTCGGCCTCCCCCTGGCGGCGCCAACAACACATCTGGAGAATCGGTCGGCTTCATCCTCATGGACGAGCACCGGAGCCGTACTGCACCGGCGAGTAGCGGGGGCTGCCAAGGCGGGTAGAATGGAGGTCGGGGTTAAGGAGAGGCGCGCGAGGCCGGGCTGATTCGTCCTCGACGGCGGCCGGCAGGGGCTGCTAGGGTTCCGCGCTCGGCGGCTCGATTGGCGGTGCAGTAAGGCGAGGTCGGCGAGGGAGATGTATAGAGAGAGGCGGCGGGATTGGGGGAGGCCGGCGACCGGCGGCGGGAGGTGTGGTACTGTCGGGGATCGGCAAGAGTTGGGGGAGACCGACCTTCGACGACGGTTGTTGGATGGGGATGGGGATGGGGTTGAATTAGGGGAGAAACGGAGAGTGGGAGGGGATCGTGCTGGTGACTCGCCCGCGAGATGATAGGGTTCAGTTAATTTTTTCTTTCACGGAGGGGCGAGTTTGGCGCCGTTAGATCGAGCTGGTGTGAACGGTTGGAATCTTTAAAAGTGTAGCAATCCATGCGTAAGTGATTCCAGCTCTCTGATTGGCTGGAGAGGAGTACCACAATCTGTCTCCCAAAATTCCTGCCGATTTACTAGTGACAGACATTTATAGAAGTCCGTCACTAATTTTTTTTCTCGTTTGGCCGGCCTTGGAAAAAATACTAGTGACGGTCACTTTTCTATGCCCGTCACTAGTGTTTTATACCAGTGACAGGCTTATTCTTACCCGTCACTGGTAATACTTACTAGTGACGGGCATGGTATTGCCCGTCACTAATCACCTGGCGGCTATAAGCCTTTCTGCAGTAGTGCCTGCTGCGGCCTCCTCCTCGCCTCGCCCAACTCCTGAGGCAGAGGGCGACTCAGCTCCCTCCACCACCTGCACCACCGGCTCAGGCACCTCTTTCCCCGCCGGGCCCGACGGGGTGAACGAGGGCATCCCCTCTAGAATGGCCAGGCGCTCGGTCATGTTGTACTGGTGCAGAGGCCGGAGCGTGATAGGGAGCTCGTCCATGGCGGGCACCACCGGATTGATGAAGAGCGCGGACAAGACGTTGTCGACTGCGTCCTTGTCGTTGTCCTCACGGTGGAGCCGCATCTTGTCCTGGGGACCGGAGTACATCCACATGGGCGTCGCGTGCGCCTGAAGGGGAGCAATGCGGCGCGTCACGAAGTCCGCGACGATGATCTGCCCCGTGAGGCCCTCCTCCCGAAGGTAGCTCAGGCGGCCCATCAAGATTGCGTTCTGCGCGCCGCTGAAGGGGGCCTTGCCCCAGTTCGAGTTCTTCACGCGCGGCGTGTCAGGGACCTCGAGGAAGGCGCAGGGCTGCTCCACCCCGACAAAGAACCATCGCTGGCGGAAGTCGTCCACCTTCTTCGTCACCGACGTGATGGCCTTGCCCTCGCTCCACGACATGGGAATGTAAACACTCCCCATGCCATCCACGATGCGGAACGAGACGCATCCAGAGCGCTCATTCTTCGCCGTGCTCCGGAGCGCGTAGAAGCACCGGAAGAGGTCCACCGTGGGCTCCAGGCCCAAGTACGCCTCGCAGAGGTAGGCGAAGACGGCGAGGATGAGCACGGAGTTGGGGTGGAGGTGCAGCAGCTGGATCTGGTAAAAGGCCAGCACCGCCTCCAAGAATGGAGAGAACGGTGGCACCAGCCCCGCCGCAACGCAGTGCTGGAAGACAGGGAAAAACCCTCGCGGGCGCTTCCCGTGCGCCGCGGCTTTGAGCACGGTAGCGCCGTGCTCGTTGGTCCGGTCCGCCACCAGGAAGCGGACCTTGGCGAGGGCCTTGTCGTTGACGTGCACCCCTAGCAATGCCGCGCCGTGCGCGACCTCAGCAGGCGCCGCCTGCGAAGAAGACCTCGCGGCTGCCTTGCCCTTGTTCTTGGCTGGACTCATCGTCGGAGAAGAGGCGTGAGCGGCGGCGGAAGAAGCTGGAGAAGAGAGGAGTTGAGCGCGCCGGAGGGCAGGAGCGGAGAGCGCGGAACAGAGAAGGCTTCTGTGAGAAGATTGGGAAGCAGTAACGGCTCCTTGCCTCGGCGCGCCGGCTTTATGTCTCGTCAAGGAGTAGTTACCGGGGCGCGGTGGGACCCCCCCACGACGCACGCCCCAGATCGTGCGCGGCCGTTACTCATCTGAGTGACGCGTGGCTCGGGCCGGCCGGACACTTTTGGCCCACGACGCTCCGGCTGCGTCCATGGGCTCAGCCGCGCCCATCGCGGGCCCGGGGGCTACTGTCGGCCCAGTGAGGACCAGGGTGTGCAGAGCCCACTCCCCCCAGGCCTCGCACGCGACAGATTCGACAAAACGACTAAGGACCAAGCCACCGCTTGGAGAGACCCTCGAGAGGCAACTCCTCTTGAGGGCCTAACGAGGAAGCCAGGCCCTGAAGAGGACCCCGCGCTTCAAGAAACTCCCCAAGGCTCAACACGCCTGGAGAGAGGTCAGCGGAAACCTCTCCACAGGCCACCACGGCCCTGTGGAGACCCTTCGCGGCTAAGCAAGCGCTGCAGGGCGCACATGGCCCCTGCAGCAGCCGCAGAGTGATGCAAGCTCCTCAGTTGTCATTCTGGTGGTAAAGGAGTCAACAAAGCTGCGCCGCCCGCGCCAGGACAGCCAGGACTTTCCTCTTTGGTGATAAAGCGGCTGGACGGCGCAACGCTCCAAGAAGATCGTCATCGTGGGCTCCACCATGACCACTGCAACTCCTGCAAGCCGTTCTGCTCGGTCTGCAACCTGTCGGCCACCGCGCCCAACTTTAGCTTGAATGGACCACGTCCATGGAGATTTCGGCAGCGGTGGACTCCCTCCCCTTCGCGTCACTGCCCAGTGGGAGCCCACCGTAAGCGCGCTGCGCAGGGAAGAGGCCCGAGGCGCCTATAAAAGGAGCAGGAGTTCCACCGTAGAGGGGGATCGGCTGATTGCTTCCTAGACCCGGGGAACCCTAGCCAAGCGCGTAGGATAGCCTACTGCTGGAGGAGGAAGACGACCATTGTGTCCCTCTCCAAGCACCAAATTGCCTCAAGAGAGCCCTCGGCAAGCTCATTGTCCTGTAACTTCCGCAGTGCAATACAGACAAGCAGGAGTAGCGGTGTTACCTCCTCCTGAGGGCCGTGAACCTGGGTACGGGCCGGCGTCCATCTCTGTCGTGATTGTCCCTCTCCAGGCCCGGCGAGCACCGTCGTCGTGCCTCTCGAGGGTTGTTTGACCTCCGCGTTCAATCCCCCTTCGAACTACTCTTCAGGGAGTGACTATCCCTGTTCCGTGGGAGTCACTCTCCGACACATTGGTTCTTTTGCTGTTTTTGAATGGATATTTTTGTTCCATAAAATTCCAGTGGCTGTAGCTAATGTCCAGTAGCATGTGTAATGGTTTTGTCCATGCAGAATATAAGAATTTTTGATTATGCACTAACCCTCTAATGAAGTTTACTTTGAGTTTGGTGTGGAGAAAGTTTTCAAGGATCAAGAGAGAGGATGATATGATGTGATCAAGAAGATGAAAGAGCCTAAGCTTGGGGATGCCCCCGTGGGTCAGCCAAGCATATTTCAAGAAGACTCAAGCGTCAAAGCTTGGGGATGCCCAAGGCATCCCCTTCTTCATCAACAACTTATCAGGTTATCTCTAGTGAAACTATATTTTAATTCCGCCACATCTTATGTGCTTTACTTGGAGCGTCTGTTTGTTTTTATTTTTGCTTTTGTTATTTTTGTTTTCTGAATAAAATGGATCCTAGCATTCTTGTGTGGGAGAAAGACACGCTCCGCTTTTTCATTTGAATACTCCTATTCTTCACTTATATTTGTTGAGTATTCTTCTATAGCTACTGCAATACTTTCAGCTCTTATTTTTCATGCACCTCTTTTTCAGAGCTGTTAGTTCTCATATGTTATACTCTCATATCTCATTGTGAAATACTCGGAGAGTTTATGTTTTAAATAAGTTGATTGTTGTTTGGTTAAGAACAGAAAATGTTTAATGTGGTAGATGGTATAACTAAATGATACATAATCTTGTAGATCATTAAATTGTGTCACTTGAATCATTGATGTTGTTTTGAGATATTACTATGCTTAATGATAAAACATGATGGTTTAGTAAAGTGGAATGATTAATGGTTGGTCTAGAAAACTTGAAGTTGTGCCACACTAAATATCCAGTTGATAGCATAATGATATATGACTTCTAATGTTAAAAACAACCGTAATGACTTTGTGTTATGCGCTACGGTCGGGGTCCCAACAGTGACTTGTTCATTTGCCACAGTCCCTCATGGAGTGATTTTCATTATGCCTTGTAATATCATATTTCTAGTTGGAATCTTTTTGCTTGTGAGTTCTAAAGCTGCGGTTTTCATGGCACTTCCACCACCATATTTCCTAGCTTATTCGGTACTTTGCATTGCCCTTTCTCACATTGAGAGTTGGTGCATACTTCGCGGGTACATCCAAAACTCGTGGGAGATCTTCATCATGTTCTCCTACACATAAGCCAAATATCTTCCTCAAAACATCCACCATACCTACCTACTACAGCATTTTCATAGCTGTTCCGAGATATATTGCCATGCAACTTTCATCTTACATTACATGACTTGTTGTCATTTATCATTTATATATTGCTTTGCATGATTCTATATAGCTGATGTGTGGTTTTACCCACGTTACGCTAGATCATTGCATATCCTACTACACTGGCAGAGGCACCGTTTCATACACCATGCTTTATCCCTTATGAGATCCTTGTATCAAAAGTGTGTTGTCATATTAGAATGTTTGCCCCTAAAAGTGAAAAGAGCCATGGAGGCCATCGAAAAGAGAAACAGAAAAATACAAAAAAAAATGGAAAAAAACAAAAAAGAAAGAAAGAATAAAAAGGGGGCAACATTACTACTCTTTATCCACACTTGTGCTCATGTTATAGCACCTGTAGTATTCATAGTCATCATTTGTGCTCATGTTTAGCACCTTTACTCCATATGTGAGAGTTTTCATGTTCTACTTGCATAACTATGTGGGGAACTTTACATTATAGAACTTGGCTTGTATATTCCAAGGATGAGCCTCCTCAAAAGTGCTCTAGGTCTTCATGAGCAAGCAAGTTAGATGCACCCCCACTAGTTCCATTGGAGAGCTTTCATACACTTATAGCTCTATGTGCATTCGTTGTGTGGCAATCACTACTCCTTGCATAGCTTCGATTATAAGACTTCCTCTTGTCTAATGATCACTTTCAGCTGTGTGAGACATTCTTCCGTTGGCCTTCCAAACCCCCCTTATCATTCTTTTAGCCACAACATCCTGGTGCCAGGAACCAACGCTGAACGCTTGCTTGTTTTTAAGTGAACAAATAGAGAGATGATTTTCTACGTGCATATTGTTATTGCTTGACTTGATCGTTTCACAAAGTTGTCATGAGTGTTGGATGCATTAGATGATTCTATTGTTATTCTTGAAGCTTAAATCATCTTTAATATCTACTTTGCACGGTTGATTGTTCTCTAGTACTAATTCATTGAAAGTTTTGCTTTGTTCTTCCTACTTGTTTATTCATTACTCATTTGATATCAATATAAACTACAACTTTTATTCATTTGATCTCAGTTTACATGCATTACATTATTATATGATCAAGATTGTGTGAAAGCATGTCACTTCAGAAATTATTCTTGTTATCGTTTTACCTACTCGAGGATGAGTAGAACTAAGCTTGGAGATGCTTGATACGTCTCAAACGTATCTATAATTCCTTATGTTCCATGCTTATATTATACCAATTGCTACATGTTTTATATACACTTTGCATTGTTTTATGCATTTTCTGGGACTAACCTATTAACAAGATGCCACAGTGCCAGTTCCCTGTTTTCTGCTGTTTTTGGTTTCAGAAAACCACTTAAGGAAATATTCTCGGAATTGGACAAAATTCATACCAAAGTCCCTATTTTTCACGGGAGGTTCCAGAACACCGGAGAGCTAACGGAGAGGGGCCACGAGGCCCCCAGATGAGGTCCCGGCGCGGCCCCACTCCTGGCCGCGCCAGCACCTCATGAGGGCGCCTCGGCCCTCCACTGCCTTCGCCCTTTCGCCTATTTAAAGCCCCCGACAATACAAGACCTAAGACCCGAATACTTTTCCTCGAAACATTATGGAGCCGCCGCCGTCGTCAACCCTAGTTCGGGAGGGTTCAGAACCTCTTCCCGGCACCCTGCCGGAGAGGGGGATCATCACCGCAGGGCTCTACATCATCATGCCCGCCTCCGGACTGATGCGTGAGTAGTTCATCCTTGGACTACGGGTCCATAGCAGTAGCTAGATGGTTGTCTTCTCCTATTGTGCCATCATGTTTAGATCTTGTGAGCTGCCTATCATGATGAAGATCATCTTTATGTAATGCTACATGTTGTGTTTGCTGGGATCTGATGGATATTGAATACTATGTCATTTGCTTCATAATATATCATGTTGTGTGTTGTTTATGATCTTGCATGCTCTCCGTTGCTAGTAGATGCTCTGGCCAAGTAGATGCTTGTGACTCCAAGAGGGGGTATTTATGCTCGATAGTGGGTTCATGTCTCTATTTAATCTGGGGTAGTGACAGCAAGCTCTAAGATTGTAGATGTACTGTTGCTACTAGGGATAAAACAGTAGTACTTTGTTTAAGGATAATTGTATTACTTACATTACACACTTTGCCTAATGCAATAATCTGTTGCTTGCAACTTAATACTGAAAGGGGTGCAGACGCTAACCGGAAGGTGGATTATTAGTCATACATGCGGTTGGAACGGTCTATGTATATTGTTGTAATGCCCAAATGAATCTCACACTAGACATCATGACATTAGTATATGCATCTTTATGCAGCTCTTTATTCTGTCAATTGCCCAGCTGTAATTTGTTTACCCGCATGTATGCTATTATTATTATTTATGGAGAGACACCACTAGTGAACTGTGGACCCCGGTCCTTTTCTTTAAACTGATAATACAACCAACTGCAAACTGTTACTTTCATTCTCTGCAAACATCATCCTCCACACATACGTTTAATACTTTGTTACAGCAAGCTAGTGAGATTGACAACCTCACTGTTGAGTTGGAGCAAAGTTTCTTGATTGTGTTGTGCAGATTCCACTTCCCTCGTCAACCACACGCAAGCACTTTTCTGGCGCCGGGGAGACCTTCGTTGTGTTCTTCATCTCCTACTGGTTCGATAACCTTGGTTTCATAACTGAGGGAAACTTGCTACTACGCTCATCACACCTTCCTCTTGGGGTTTTCCAACTCCTCACACCCGTGAGCATCACCGACCGCCGCGACAGTCGATCAGATGACCGTTGCAGCAGTCGAGACCGCGACCAGCGTAGCAGCGGCTACCAAAGGCAGGAATGGCGCAAGCGATCAGATGCAAAACCAGAGAAGTCGTTCCAAGAAAAGATGGAGGATCTGTGCAGACTACACCTATTCAAAGATCCAGCTACCGGAAGGCTAACCTCCAACCATACCATGGGAAATTGCCGAGAGTTCGAGCAAATTGTGGTAGACTACACGAGACAACTCAGAAGGGATGCACCCCCGACTGCCCCGCCAGCATACACTGCACCACCACCAGTACAGCCAGTCGCGACACTCCCACCCCCACCACCATATAATGCAGGTAGTCAAATGGCAGGAGCCATACATCACATACCGCAAGATGCAGACGAGCAGTATCCAAAGCCTCAAGGACAGATGTACATGATCCAGAAAGGACGTCCTTCCAACACGCAGCAAAAACTTCACACTCGACATGTTAACATGGCGGTTATGGCGCCACCAGCCATACCCGACTTCTTGCGAGGTTCCGAAACAGCAATCACGTTCAGTCGAGAAGATCACCCACCATCCGTCTATCGGCCAGGCCACGCCGCTCTGGTACTCGATGCTCAGGTCGGAGGATACGCCATGACCAAGGTCTTCATGGATGGAGGCAGCAGCATAAACATCATCTTCGCCGACACACTTCGTAGAATGAACAGGTCAGTCGAGAACTTACCCCAGTCTACAAACACTTTCCATGGCATTGTTCCAGGCAAAGCCATTCTCCCAGAAGGCACGATACAACTCGACCTCACATTTGGCGATGCAAAGCACTTCCGAACGGAGACGATTGAGTTCGAAGTCGTGGACTGGAAGTCACAGTACCATGCCATACTAGGACGTCCTGCGTTCGCCAGGTTCATGGCAGTACCACACTACGCATACCTCAAACTGAATATGCCAGGTCCAAAAGGAGTGATCACAGTCAGCGGAAATTTTCAAAGGTCAGATGCTTGCGACTGCAACTTCAGCAAAATCTCTGAGATGTTCAGCGCGGACCAAACAATCGAAGAGCTCTCGCTCACCAATGATCCAACATATATGCCCGAGCACAAGAAGCAGGCAGTCGACAAGGCGTTCAGTACCACAGATGACACAAGGACACACCAGATTCACCCGACTGATTCTGCCAAGACAGTCAAGGTGTCAACAAGCTTGCCTCCCGCATAGGAAAGAGCGCTCGTCGAATTTCTCCGTGAGAATTGGGATATGTTTGCATGGTGCGCAGCCGACATGTCAGGCATACCCAGGGAATTCGCCGAGCACTCTCTCTAGCTCAGTCCAGGAACTTGACCAGTTAAGCAAGCAGTACGTTGTGTGTCAGGTCCCAAAAGAGAGGCCATCGAGACGCATCTGGATAAATTACTCAAAGCAAACTTCATTCGAGAGATCAAGAAATCAGATTGGGTAGCCAACCGCGTAATAGTCGAGAAGAAGAAGACAACGGCAACAAGGATGTGCATCGACTTCACTGGGCTCAACAAATGTTGTCCCAAAGATCATTTTCCTCTTCCGCGAATCGACCAGATCGTCGACTCCACAGCAGGGTGTGCACGTCTATCTTTTCTGGACGCATACTCAGGGTACCACCAAACTCGGATGAAGGTAGAAGACGAAGAGAAGAAAGCTTTCACAACTCCACTCGGAGTATATTGCTACACCACAATGCCCTTCGGGCTCAAGAACGCAGGAGCTACTTACCAGCGTATGATGCAGAATTGCCTGAAGCTACAAATCGGCCGAAATGTCGAAGTTTATGTGGACGACATAGTTGTCAATTCAAAAGAAGAGGACACATTACTCGCAGACTTACGAGAAACATTCGACAACCTCAGAAGGTACAGCATCAAACATAACCCAGACAAATGTACCTTTGGCGTTCCAGCAGGGGAACTCTTAGGGTACTTGGTATCAGCTCGCGGAATCGAAGCAAATCCCGAAAAGATACATGCCATATTAACCATGCAAAGGCCTACAAAGCTCTATGAGGTGCAGCAGTTGACAGGAAGAATTGCAGCACTCAGTCGCTTCATCAGCAAGCTAGGCGAAAAGGCACTACCACTATATCGACTGATGAAGAAAGCAGATAAGTTCGATTGGACGGACGAGGCTGAAGTAGCTTTCATCGATCTCAAGCGGATACTCATAAAACCGCCCATCTTGGCAGCACCTAAGGAAAAAGAACCAATGTACCTATATGTTGCAGCCACAAATCGAGTGGTAAGTACGGTACTTGTCGGCCCAATGAGGACCGGGGTGTGCATAGCCCAATCCCTAACGGCCTCGCCCGCGACAGATTCGACAAAACGACTAAGGACCAAGCTACCGCTTGGAGAGACCCTCGAGAGGCATCTCCTCTTGAGGGCCTGAAGAGGAAGTCAGGGCCTGAAGAGGACCCCGCGCTTCAAGAGAATCCCCAAGGCTCAACACGCCTGGAGAGAGGTCAACAGGAAACCTCTCCACAGGCCACCACGGCCCTGTGGAGACACTTCGCGGCTAAGCAAGCGCTGCAGGGCGCACATGGCCCCTGCAGCAGCTGCAGGGTGACGCGAGCATCCCAGTTGCCATTCTGATGATAAAGGGGTCAACAAAGCCGCGCCGCCTGCGCCAGGACAGCCAGGACTTTCCTCTTTGGTGATAAAGCGGCTGGACGGCGCAACGCTCCAAGAAGATCGTCATCGTGGGCTCCACCACGACCTCTGCCGCGCCTGCGAGCCGCTCTGCACCGTCTGCAGCCTGTCGGCCACGGCGCGCAACTTTAGCACGGATGGACCGCGTCCATGGACGGATGAGCCGCGGTGGACTCCCGCTCCTTCGCGCCACCGGCATGTGGGAACCCACCAGCACGAGGATGGAGCCCGGGGCGCCTATAAAAGGAGCAGGAGCTCCACCATAGACTGACGGATCGGTCGATTGGCTGATTGCTTCCTAGTCCCGGGGAACCTTAGCCAAGCGCGTAGAATAGCCTGCTGCTGGAGGAGGAAGACGACCATTGTGTCCCTCTCCAAGCACCAAACTGCCTCAAGAGAGCCCTCGGCAAGCTCATTGTCCTGTAACCTCCACAGTGCAATACAGACAAGCAGGAGTAGCGGTGTTACCTCCTCCTGAGGGCCGCGAACCTGGGTACGGGCCGGCGTCCTTCTCTGTCGTGGTTGCCCTCTCCAGGCCCGGTGAGCACCGTCGTCGTGCCTCTCGAGGGTCATTCGACCTCCGCATTCAGTCCCCCCTTCGAACCTCTCTTCAGGGTGTGACTACCCCTGTTCCGTGGGAGTCACTCTCCGACATCTGGCGCGCCAGATAGGGGAACTGAGGCGCGTCTTCGACCTCCGAACTCCGCGCCATGACGGACACCCGCGCGACGCGCGCCAACCGGCGTGCCTCTGAGAGAGCTCACACCGAGCCCAGCACTGCTCCCACCCGTGGCCGCCGTGGTCGCCCCCGTGCGGCCGAGCGCGCTGGCACCGGCCCACGCGTCGAGGAACCGGAGAGCGAGGAGCACCGCGGCGGAGATCAGCGCGACGACGAGGACCTCTCTGAGCGCCATGAGGACGCTGAGTCCTCGCACCCGTCCCGGCGCCAGAGCGTGTCCACGCGGGAGCACCAGGAGCCCAACCCGCACACCGCGCTGCTCATGGCCCAGGAGCTCCTCCGCTACCGGCCAAGTGCCGAGGCACACGACCAGTGGTTGGACCGCCTCCACCACCTCGTCGACATCGCGACCACACGCCCTGCTCCGTCGCGCTCCATCGTCCACCACTCCGGCCCTGCAGGGACGGCCGCACCAGGTGCGCCCCCACCGCCGCCAGGACCACCTCCGGCCGCGGCACAGAGGGCTCCCTCCCATGCTTCTTCGCCGCACGACTGCCAGATCGTGCAGCGCACCGCGCCTGACGCGTGTGGGCATGGAGCGACGCCGCGACCTCCAAAACCGCCTCGTCGAGGAGCTCGGCCAAGCGGGGCAACAAAACCGCAGGGCCCTCCAAGGAGGAATGGCCACCTACGCCACCGGCTGCATGGCCTTCACGCGCGCCCTGCGTCGCGTGGTCTGGCCGCAGAAGTTCAGGCCAGCGCTCCCCAAGGGCTTCGACGGGTCCACCAACCCTCTCGAGTTCCTGCAGCTCTACACCACCTCCATCCAGGCTGCAGGGGGAGACGACAAGGTCATGGCCAACTGATTCTCCCACGCCCTCAGGGACTCCGCGCTGTCCTGGCTCCTCAACCTGCCAGAGGACTCCATCGACTCCTGGGAGGAGCTCTGCAAGCAGTTCGTCGCCAACTTCAAGGGCACGTACGAGCGCGCACTCACCCACAACGACTTGCGCGCTGTGGTGCAGAAGAAGGATGAGACTCTTCGCAAGTATATCCAGCGCTTCAGCCAGGTGCGGAACAAGATTCCGAACATCCCCGACACCCAGGTCATCGCTGCCTTCCGCGAGGGCGTCACGAACCGCAGGATGCTCGAGAAGCTCGGCATCCACAACAAGCTCACCTCTGTGGTGAAGCTGTTCGATCTGGCGGATAAGTGCGCCAAGGCTGAAGAGGGACTCCTCTTCGTCAAGATGAGCTCGCGGGGGGACGACCCTGGCGAGGGGTCCAAGAGCCACAAGAAGAAGGGGCAGCCCAAGCGCAAGGCCACCGCAGTCCTCGCGGCAGAGCCTGACGCGAAGGGCTCCCGCAGGGGTTCTCCCGAGCGCGGCGACAAGGAGGTGGACCACCGCCCATTCTGCGTCTACCACAACAGGCGCGGCCATGCCACCGAGAACTGCTACGACCTCAAGAGGCTGAGCAGAGAGCGCGAGCGCGAAGAAGGCAGCGGGAGCCGCGGCAGGGGCCGCGGCTACCGCCGCGACAGCAGAGGCAGACGCGCTGGCGGCTACCAGAGGCCACAAGGCACTCAGGCCAACGCCACTGAGAGGAACAACAACCTCCCTGACGAGGAAGATGGAGGCTACCAGGCCCCAAGGGGAGCCATGGCCTGCATCCTCGGCGGGGCTCAGGCGCCCAAGTCGAACAATCAGTTCAAGCAGTTCGCCAGCGAACTCAACGCTGCGCTCCCGAGCACCGAGACCTCCGGGCCCCTCAAGTGGTCCCAGTACACCATCGCCTTCGACGCCAAGGACCACCCCAAGTCGACCAAGACTGTTGGAACCCTCCCCCTGGTCTGCTCCCCCACCATCAACAACATCACCGTCTCCAAGACACTCATCGATGGGGGAGCGGGCCTGAATGTCATCTCTGTCGAGACCTTCGAGACGCTTCAAGGGCCCTACGAGTGGCTTATGCCCTCCAGGCCGTTCACGGGCGTCACCAGTGGTTCAATCAAGCCCCTGGGTCAGGTCCGGCTGGCTGTCACCTTCGGCACGCAGAAGAACTATCGCACGGAGCTGATCGACTTCGATGTCGCCCACATCGGCCTGCCGTACAACGCCATCCTCGGCTACCCCGCCCTCGCGAAGTTCATGGCCGTCACGCACCACGCCTACAACATGGTCAAGATCCCTGGCAGCGCTGGCACCATTGCCATCCATGGTCATATCCTGGACGCCACGCGCACTGTCGAGAGCGCCTACAAGGCAGCCGCCATGGCTTTCCCGGCGGACGAGGACATGGAGCCTCTCGAGAGGCCCAAGAAGAAGAAGCAAGTGTTCTCTCAGGAACAAGCGGCCACGAAGAAGGTGTCGCTGGACACCACCAGCTCGGGGGCTGAAGGCTCGGGGGCTAGCGTCACCATAGGCGCTGCCCTGCCTCCCAAATAGGAAAGCGCGCTCGTCGCCTTCCTTCGGGCAAACTCTGACATGTTCGCATGGACCCCGTCAGATATGTCCGGTGTACCAAGGGAGGTGATCGAGCACCACTTAGCCGTGTGTCCAGACGCACGCCCCTTCAGGCAAAAAGCACGAAAGCAAGCCCCCGAGAAGCAAGCATTCATCGTCAAGGAAGTAGAGAAGCTCAAGGCGGCAAATGTCGTCCGCGAAGTCGCGCACCCCACTTGGCTCTCCAACGGCGTGGTTGTTCCTAAACCCGCTGGAGGAGGCCGACTCTGCATCGACTACACCGATGTCAACAAGGCCTGCCCCAAGGACCCATACCCTATGCCGAGGATAGACCAGATCGTGGACTCCACCGCTGGCTGCGACCTCCTCTGTTTTCTGGACGCCTTCTCTGGTTATCACCAGATCAAGATGGTTAAAGAGGACGAGGAAAAGACGGCGTTCCTCACCCCTTGTGGTGTGTACTGCTACACATGCATGCCCTTCGGCCTGAAGAACGCTGGAGCCACTTTCCAGAGGCTCATGAGGATAGCCTTGGGGGCACAGATGGGCAGAAACGCTGAAGCCTACGTCGATGATATCGTGGTCAAGTCTCGAGAGAGAGACACCCTCTTGAGGGATCTCGAGGAAACCTTCGCCAGCCTGAGAAAGGTGAACATCAAGCTGAACCCCGCCAAGTGCGTCTTCGGGGTCCCTTCAGGCAAGCTCCTCGGGTTCCTGGTGTCCCACCGCGGCATTGAGGCAAACCCAGACAAGATCAAGGCCATAGAAGGAATGCAGCCTCCTCGCCGACTCAAGGACATGCAGCGCTTAGCGGGCTGCATGGCCAGCCTTGGTCGTTTCATCTCTAAGTTCGGCGAGAGAGCCCTGCCATTTTTCAAGATCATGAAGAGATCGGGCACATTCAAGTGGACCCCTGAGGCGGACAAAGCCTTCGAGGACTTAAAGAAGTATCTGGCCAGCCCTCCAGTCTTGGTGGCCCCCAGGACAGGCGAGCACCTGAAGCTGTACCTCTCAGCCACCCCTCAGACCGCAAGCGCCGTCTTGGTGGTCGAGAGGGAAGAGCCTGTCCTCCCCAAGAAGAGCACTGCCACTCCAAGCCCAGAACCCCCCGACAAAGACCCCGTCGAAGGAGCAGCCTCCACAGACCCACTGCCAGGCCCACCGCCTCAAGTCGAGTCTGCTCCCACCACCCCTGTCGAGACGCCTCCACAGGCAGATCTCGACAAGGGCCCTCAAGAGCCTCCACAGAGGGCTGACGCTGCGCCACCTCAGACAACCCTTGTCGAGCACCCCGTCTACTTCGTCAGCACAGTGCTGCGGGACGCTCGCGAGAGGTATCCAATGCAGCAGAAGCTCCTCGTCGCGCTCCTCATCGCCTCCAGGAAGCTGAGACACTACTTCCAGGGTCACCCTATCACGGTGGTCACCGCTTTCCCCCTGGAGCAAATCCTGCGCAACCCCAACGCCACTGATCGTGTCGCAGGATGGAACATTGAGCTGCAGCCATTCAACTTGCGCTTTGACACCACGAGGGTCATAAAAGGAAGAGCGCTGGCTGACTTCGTCGCCGAATGGACTGACCCAAGCCCTGAGGAGCCTCGCGAGGCAGAAGCCGAGCCCTCGGGAGACACAGTGCCTAGCCACTGGACCATGCACTTCGATGGAGCCTTCGCTTGCCGCAATGGCGGAGCAGGCGTTGTCCTAACTTCGCCCAAGGGTGACAAGCTATACTACGCTGTCCAGCTGTGCTTCACGATCGACAAGATCTCCAACAACATCGCCGAATACGAAGGCCTCCTCGCCGGCTTAAGGGCCGCCATCGCTCTAGGCGTCAAGCACCTACTCGTCAAGGGAGACTCCCAGCTGCTCGTCAACTTCTCTAACAAGAGCTACACGCCAAAAGACGACCACATGGCCGCATACCTTGAAGAGGTCCGCAAGCTCGAGAAGCACTTCAGGGGCACGGAGCTCATGCACATACCGAGGAAGGAAAACCAAGAGGCTGACGACATCGCCAAGCGAGCCTCGCGAAGGCAACCCCAGCAGGCCGGCGTCTTTGAAGAGAGGCTCGCCAAGGCATCCATCAAGCAGCCTCGAGAGACCACAGCCGCAAGCGCAGACGAAGCGCTCCCACCGCCTCCTGAGTCTGGGGCACCCGATTGCGGTCCCAGCACAGGGGAGCGCCTGTTGCTGACGGCAACCCACCAGGCCTCAGGCTGGATTGATGAGCTCAAGGACTACTTGGTGAAAGGAATCCTCCCTGAAGAAGACGCTGACGCAGAGCGAATCGCTCGACAGGCGAAATCCTACTGCATCCTCGAGGGAAACCTCTACCGCAAGCGCCCAAATGGTATCGCGCTCAAGTGCGTCCCTCCAGAGGAAGGCCGAGAGCTGATCAAGGACATCCACAGCGGGGAGTGCGGCCACCACTCATGTGCGCGCACCCTCGCAGGCAAGGTCTTCAGGAGCGGCTTCTACTGGCCTCAAGTGCTTCAAGATGCGGTCGCCATTGTGCAAATCTGCGACACCTGCCAATTCCACGCCAAGCAAATTCATCAGCCGGCGCTGGGGCTTCAAACCATCCCCCTCTCCTGGCCGTTTGCGGTCTGGGGGCTGGACATCTTGGGCCCCTTCCCAAGGTCGCAGGGGGGCTATCGCTTCCTCTTCGTGGCCATCGACAAGTTCACCAAGTGGACCGAAGTTGAGCCAGTGCGCACCATACCAGCTGGGGCCGCAGTGAAATTCATCAGGAGCTTGGTCTGCCGCTTCGGCGTGCCCAACCGCATCATCACCGACAATGGCTCGCAATTCACCAGCGGCATCTTCCGAGCCTACTGCGACAAGCTCGGCGTCAACATCTGCTTCGCCTCGGTGGCTCACCCACGCAGCAACGGTCAAGCCGAGCGAGCAAACGCAGAAGTCCTCAAGGGCCTCAAAACCAGAAGCTTCAACATCCTCAAGGGCCATGGCAAGGGCTGGATCGACGAGCTCCCTTCAGTGCTCTGGTCCATGCGCACAACTTCCTTGAGGCCTACAGCTGAAACGCCGTTCGCCCTGGTCTACGGAGCTGAGGCAGTCCTCCCCGCAGAAATCAAGCATGGATCACCACGGGTCCTTGCCTTCAATGAGGACATCCAAGAGGGCCTCCACAACGACGACCTGCTGTTCCTCGAGGGACTGCGCCGTCAGGCCGCCCTCAGAGCGGCAAGGTACCAGCAAGACCTGCGACGCTACCACAGCCGCCACGTGCGCTCACGCACCCTTGAGGCGGGCGATCTCGTCCTCAGGTGAATCCTCTCCAGGGAAGGCCTCCGCAAGCTCTCGGCGATGTGGGAAGGTCCCTACAGGGTCTCCCACGTCGCCAGGCCTGGCGCAGTACGCCTCGAGACCGAAGACGGCATCCCTGTCAAGAACCCGTGGAACATCGCGCACCTGCGCAAGTTCTACCCGTGATCATTGTCACGCCCGTGATCATTGTCACGTCAAGACATCTGGCTGAAGAGGCAGCTTACGGCTCCACCTCCAAGCATTTTTTGTCTCTAGAGGTTAAAAGCTCACGGCTTAAACCTCCAAGCCCCAAAGGCTTCTCTCGAGGGTCAACCCTCCGAGCTCTCCATGTAACGAGCCACCCCAGGCCGTTGAGAGTCTCTGCCACTAATGGGTGGTCCCCATGCCTCGACATGGTCAAATGCATTAACTTGGCAACCCCAAGCATAATGAAACAATTTCGTTCCTAAGTGAACTATGCGCTACGGCGCCGCTATGTAATATTTCGGTGGTGAGTGTATTCCAGCATTATTTTCTTTGTTGAAAATGGGCACTTATATCTCTCCACATGCGCACCTCGCGAGCGGGGGCTGAGTACGGTGCCAGTGCATCAAATGACACATCAGCAGCACTGCAAAACCCAAGGATCCGAGCTCTGGCTGAGGGCAAGCTCCCACAAACACGCCATCTCTACAAAGGACCTTGGTACTCTCTCTCCTCGCAAGGAACGCCTGAGGGGACCTATAAGCGCGCATTAGTCCCCGGTATCATGCACAAGCGTTTGGGGTTGCCCCTCTAACATCTACAGGGAACAAGCGTCTCTGCAAGCCTGAGGGGGCAGCAGGGCAAAACCCTCGAAGAGGACCTCCTCGCCAGGCTAAAAAACCTCTACAGGGCAAATGCCTTGAAAAGCTAAGTCCCACACTCGTGACTCGAGAGCCTTTTTCTCCCCAAGCGCACGTTTGTCCCTCGAGCGGTTTCATTTTCCCTTGTGCTCCATGGACTACTCGCACGTCTAAGGGGGGCACTTGAGCACCGCGACTCAGGGCCCTTACCTCTCCAAGCCTTAAACTCCCCCCGGCCTTGCTGACTCATTGCTCTAGCATACCGCAGTGGCGGAGTCATAGCGCGAAGAGATGGGTCCTAACGACGCAGAGAAAACATAGACATGAAAATAAGGCAGAAAGGGCCTCTCGAGGGGCACACAAACTAACATCAAGTACTCAAGGAACATATTACATGCCCAAAATGTGCAGTGTCTAAACAAACTACTGTTTCAGATACAGGCGCTCAAAGGCGCAACGAACCAAGGGCTCAAGCGGAGTCCATGCCAGCACGCTCCTCCTCCTCAGCGTCTTCCTCCTCGGCAAGGGCGGCCTCCTCCTCGCTGTCCTCCGCAGCCACCTCTGCACGCTTGAAGCGATTGCAGAAGGTCTCGACCTGCTCGCGGAGAGAGTTGGAGACCCGCAAGACCTCCTCGCCCGTGCGCTCCTCGGTCACCGTGGAGAGGTCGAAGCCGGGCGTGAGGAGCCGGAGGTTGGTGAAGATGCGGTCAACAACCACCCCTAGGAGCTGGCGGCTCTCGACCTCGATCACCTCGCGGAGATCAGCGACGGGGCTCTCAAGGGCCGTGAAGAGCTGGTCGAAGTAGACCAGGTACATGGCAGCGTCGCCACGGCCGCGAACCTCAGCGAGCGGCGCCTTCGCGCCGAGCTGGGCTGCGAGCTCGTTGCCCCTGGCCACCAGCGCCTGGAGCATACGCTCCCGCTGCTTCGTGAGCACGCGAGCCGCCTGCGCGGTGTCCACAGCCTCCGCCACCTGCTCGGCCGCTGAGCCCGCCTGCCCCTCTACGTCCTTGACAAGGGCGTCCAGTTCCAGGACAGCTGCCCTGCGACCGTCCTCCGCCTGGCGATAGGCCTCCTTGGCGCGCTGGAGACGGGCCTCCAGCTTCAAGTTGGCCTTCTCGAGCTCCGCGATCCGCTTGGCATCAGCAGCATGCTTGGCCTTGAAGCGGTCTTCCTGCTTCTGGGCCTTGTCGCGGTACGCCTGGGCCGTAGCCCCCCTGAACTCCTTCTCGCGCTTCGCGAGGTCTTCCTCCGCCTCCTTCTTCTTCTCGGCGAATCGCTCCTGGAAGCGCGCCAGGGCCTGCTGCTGGGCGACGACGTTCTCGTCATGCCTCTGGAGCGCCTGAGCCAGGTCCCCCTCGCGCGCCTCAAGCTCTTCGCGCTTGGTGGCGAGCTCGCCCTCCGCCTGGAGCCGCTGCTCGTCGCGCTGCAGCACGTCTTTCTCCCTGGAGGCTAACTGCCGCTCGCGCTCGTCGTGCTAACTACCGCGGCGTGAAAAGACGCCCACGCCCCCGCAAGCTCGTCGTGCTGCTGGGTGAGCTGGGCGTCCTCGAGGGCAAGTTGCGCCTCCAAGCCCTCCAGGGACTCCCTCACGAGGCGGAAGGCGACCTCGCGATGCCCCTTGCTCCAGTCCCAGCCGCCAAGGACCAGGTCGCGGCATGTGGACGTTCCCGCCCCTGCGCCAAGCCTGGAGAACTGGGCCTCTGGGCGTGCCTGGGGGCTAGGCCGCGCCCCGTCCCTCGCGGCGCCCAAGCTGGCCTCGCCGCCCTCGCCGCCCTGGCGCGTCATCTCCTGCGACTCGCTCCCTGCGGCGGGGCGTGGCGGAGATGAAGGAGCTCCCCATGCAGATGCGCCCGCGCTTGGCGGGCCCTGGTCCGTCCCGGCCTCTGGCTGCGCGGGAGGCGTGGTCGCGCGAGGTGAAGTAGCCTCGCGGGCCGGAGTTGGCTCACGCGGTGGCGTGGCCGCGCGAGGCCGGGTAAGGGCGCGAGGAGGGCTAGCAACCCGCTCCTCCTGCGCCTCCCCCACCATCGGCTCGGGGGGCGGCGCAGTTGCCTCCGCCTGAGGCGCAGCTGCCCCCGCTAGAGGCCCAGCTGCCTCCGCTTGAGGCATCTCTTCGGTTGGGCCTGTGGAGGCCGTCTCCACAGGCCTCGCGGCCTCCTCAGCCACGACCTCAGCCGTGGCTTCCTTCACCTCTGCTGCCTTGCGAAGCCTACGGCGCTTCGCAGGGACAAGGTCACTAGCAAGCATCAGGGAAAGATCATCAGGGATGGGTGAAGAAGAAAAGAACAAGAATCAAGTAACTAATAGCTAGAGGTGCTTACCCGGACTGCTTGGCGCCGGTGTCGACCCACGCCAAGCCTGGCGAGCGCCAGGAGGGCTTGGCCTTAGCACCTGACCCTTCCGGGGGCGCCTCGGCTTTCCTGTTGGAGGGGACGTCAGAGGGCCTCGCGCCAGGCCTGTCGCTGGCCGCCTTGGACCGGGGCTCGCGACGCCCTAGCGAGGCCTCCTCGTCAGAGGCCTCCTCCTCGGCCTCCTCCTCCTCCGCATGGCGCGTGGGCACCACCACGAAGGCGTCATCATCATCACCTGACGAGATGTCGCAAATCTCGTCAGTAAAGGGCCCGGCCCTCGAAGAGGACACCTCCCCTGCCGCGGCCTCCTCCTCGCCTCGCCCAGCTCCTGAGGCAGAGGGCGTCTCTGCTCCCTCCGCCTCCTGCACCACCAGCACAGGCACCTCCTTTCCCGCCGGACCTGACGGGGTGAACGAGGGCATCCCCTCTAGAATGGCCAGGCGCTCGGTCATGTTGTACTGGTGCAGAGGCCGGAGCGTGATAGGGAGCTCGTCCATGGCGGGCACCACCGGATTGATGAAGAGCGTGGACAGAACGTTGTCGACTGCGTCCTTGTCGTTGTCCTCGCGGTGGAGCCGCATCTTGTCCTGGGGGCCGGAGTACATCCACATGGGCGTCGCGTGCGCCTGGAGTGGAGCAATGCGGCGCGTCACGAAGTCCGCGACGATGATCTGCCCCGTGAGGCCCTCCTCCCGAAGGTAGCTCAGGCGGCCCATCAAGATTGCGTTCTGCGCGCCGCTGAAGGGGGCCTTGCCCCAGTTCGAGTTCTTCACGGGCGGCGCGCCAGGGACCTCGAGGAAGGCGCGGGCCTGCTCCACCCCGACGAAGAACCACCGCTGGCGGAAGTCGTCCACCTTCTTCGTCACCGAGGTGATGGCCTTGCCCTCGCTCCACGACATGGGGATGTAAACACTCCCCATGCCATCCACGATGCGGAATGAGACGCATCCAGAGCGCTCATTCTTCGCCGTGTTCCGGAGCGCGTAGAAGCACCGGAAGAGGTCCACCGTGGGCTCCAGGCCCAAGTACGCCTCGCAGAGGTAGGCGAAGACGGCGAGGATGAGCACGGAGTTGGGGTGGAGGTGCAGCAGCTGGATCTGGTAGAAGGCCAGCACCGCCTCCAGGAACGGAGAGAATGGCGGCACCAGCCCCGCAGCAACACAGTGCTGGAAGACGGGGAAAAACCCTCGCGGGCGTTTCCCGTGCGCCGCGGCCTTGAGCGCGGTGGCGCCGTGCTCGTTGGTCCGGTCCGCCACCAGGAAGCGGACCTTGGAGAGGGCCTTGTCGTTGACGCGCACCCCTAGCAGTGCCGCGCCATGCGCGACCTCGGCAGGCGCCGCCTGCGAAGAAGACCCCGCGGCCGCCTTGCCCTTGTTCTTGGCCGGATTCATCGTCGGAGAAGAGGTGAGCGCGGCGCGGGGAGAAACTGGAGGAGAAAGGAGAAGGGTGCGCCGGAGAGCAGGAGCGGAGAGCTCGGGGCGGATGGCTTCTGCGAGAGAGAATGGGAGCAGTAACGGCTCCCTGCTCCGGCGCGAAGGCTTTATGTCCCGTCGAGGAGCAGTTACCGGGGCGTGGTGGGACCCCCCACGACGCACGCCCCAGATCGTGCGCGACCGTTACTCGTCTGAGTGACGCGTGGCTCGGCCCGGCCGGACACTTTGGGCCCACGACGCTCCGGCTGCGGTCATGGGCTCAGCCGTGCCCATCGCGGGCCCGGGGGCTACTGTCGGCCCAATGAGGACCGGGGTGTGCATAGCCCACTCCCTACCGGCCTCGCCCACGACAGATTCGACAAAACGACTAAGGACCAAGCTACCGCTTGGAGAGACCCTCGAGAGGCATCTCCTCTTGAGGGCCTGAAGAGGAAGTCAGGGCCTGAAGAGGACCCCGCGCTTCAAGAGAATCCCCAAGGCTCAACACGCTTGGAGAGAGGTCAGCAGGAAACCTCTCCACAGGCCACCACGGCCCTGTGGAGACACTTCGCGGCTAAGCAAGCGCTGCATGGCGCACATGGCCCCTGCAGCAGCTGCAGGGTGACGCGAGCATCCCAGTTGCCATTCTGATGATAAAGGGGTCAACAAAGCCGCGCCGCCTGCGCCAGGACAGCCAGGACTTTCCTCTTTGGTGATAAAGCGGCTGGACGGCGCAACGCTCCAAGAAGATCGTCATCGTGGGCTCCACCACGACCTCTGCCGCGCCTGCGAGCCGCTCTGCACCGTCTGCAGCCTGTCGGCCACGGCGCGCAACTTTAGCAGGGATGGACCGCGTCCATGGACGGATGAGCCGCGGTGGACTCCCGCTCCTTCGCGCCACCGGCATGTGGGAACCCACCAGCACGAGGATGGAGCCCGGGGCGCCTATAAAAGGAGCAGGAGCTCCACCATAGACTGACGGATCGGTCGATTGGCTGATTGCTTCCTAGTCCCGGGGAACCTTAGCCAAGCGCGTAGAATAGCCTGCTGCTGGAGGAGGAAGACGACAATTGTGTCCCTCTCCAACCACCAAACTGCCTCAAGAGAGCCCTCGGCAAGCTCATTGTCCTGTAACCTCCACAGTGCAATACAGACAAGCAGGAGTAGCGGTCTTACCTCCTCCTGAGGGCCGCGAACCTGGGTACGGGCCGGCGTCCTTCTCTGTCGTGGTTGTCCCTCTCTAGGCCCGGCGAGCACCGTCGTCGTGCCTCTCGAGGGTCGTTCGACCTCCGCGTTCAGTCCCCCCTTCGAACCTCTCTTCAGGGTGTGACTACCCCTGTTCCGTGGGAGTCACTCTCCGACAATACTGGTAGTCGAGCGCATGGAGGAAGGCAAAGCTCAGAGTGTGCAAAGACCAGTCTACTATGTCAGCGAAGTTCTGTCTTTGTCCAAACAAAGATACCCGCACTTTCAAAAGCTGGCATATGCAGTCTTCATAACAACAAGGAAGTTGCGACATTACTTCACAGAGCATCCGATTACCGTAATTAGCAAATCCGCAATCGGAGATGTACTCACCAATCCAGACGCAACTAGGCGAGTGGCAAAATGGCTCATCGAGCTCGGTCCACTCGGAATCACATATGATCACCCGAAGGCCATCAAAGCACAAGTCTTACATGACTTCACCACGGAGTGGATAGAGTCTCAATTGCCGGGAATCCCTGACGTGTCCAATTCATGGACGATGTACTTCGATGGTTCCAAGAAAAATGAAGGCGTAGGCGCAGGTGTCATACTCTTCTCACCCAAGGGGGACAAGCTGAAGTATGTGTTGCAGATGGACTTCGTAAGACCATCCAACAACGAAGCAGAGTACGAAGGCTTGATCCATGGCATGCGCACAAACAATGAAAGCTTGTGACGCCGTAGCTGATAACATGATCGCATATCGTGACCTCTACAACATATTAGAAGGCGACTTCGATGGATGCGACCTACGTCATGTCGGACGGGAAAGCAACGAAGAAGCGGACATACTAGCCAACATCGGCTCGACTAAAGCGCAAGTTCCACCTGGTGTTTTCCTAGAGCGAATCTCACAAAGGTCTATCAGCGTACAACGTCCTCTGTCAACTTCGACTACCACGTCCAAGGACAAAGCACCAAGCTCAGAGGATCCACCAGTCGAAGTACTTCTATGTCTAGGCGACCAGGTAGCACCAGCATGGACTGAACCTCTTCTAGCATTAATACTCCGCGACGAGCTACCAGACGATGCTGCAGAAGCAAGGCGAATCACTCGACGCGCAAAAGCATACACCATTATAAACGGTGAACTCTATAAACGGAGTGTCTCAGGTATGTTTCAGAGATGTGTGGAATTCAAAGATGGCAAAACTATACTTCGTGATATCCATGCAGGAACCTGTGGGCATCATGCCGGCAGTCGATCACTCGTAGCCAAAGCCTTAAGAGCAGGGTTTTACTGGCCTACAGCACTTAAGGACGCAGAAGACATAGTCAAAAGGTGCATTGGGTGTCAAAAATTCGCTACTAAACCTCATGCACCCGCATCTGCACTCAAAACCATAACACTCGCGTGGCCCTTCGCCCAATGGGGATTGGATATGGTTGGACCGCTCAAAAAGTCATCGCCTGGAGGACATACTCACCTACTGGTGGCAGTTGACAAGTTCACGAAGTGGATCGAAGCAGTTCCAGTCACAAGTTCGACTGCCACTACAACAGTCAACTTCATAAGATCCATCATCTATTGCTTTGGCGTTCCGAACAGCATCATTACGGATAACAGCACAAACTTCACAGCCGAGGAGTTCCGTTCCTTCTGCCAAGAGTGGAATATCACACTCAATTACGCATCTGTGGCACACCCGCAATCAAATGGACAAGTCGAAAAGGCCAATGGCCTTATCTGCACAGGCATCAAGAAAAGACTGTTGGTGCCACTCAAAAGAGCTGCAGGTGCTTGGGTTGACGAGTTCCCCGCGGTACTCTGGAGCCTCCGTACAACTCCAAACGCTTCAACCCAATTCACTCCGTTCTTCATGGTCTAGGGTGCAGAGCCAGTACTGCCACCAGAGGTGAAATTAAGCGCACCCAGAGTCGAAGCGTACAACGAAGATGATGCGAACGAGTCACAGGAAGATGCAATGGATCTACTCGAACAAGCATGCAATACGGCCCTTGCTCGCACAGCTGTTTACCAGCGGATCTTCGCAACTATCATAGTTGACGACTCCGCCCCAAGACATTCATGGTGGGCGACTTAGTACTTCGACTGAAGCATAAGATGGTGCACAAACTCGCATCACCATGGGAAGGACCTTTTATCATCACGGAAGTCATCGATGGTGGCGCCTATCGACTGAAGCATGCCCAGACGGGAGAGTTATCACACAACCCATGGAATGTGGCGCACTTGCGTCGTTTCTATGCCTAGGTCCAATAGTCGATCAATGTAATAGAGCACAAATGTCAAAATGGCCAGCAGGTTTCAGATGCACTCTTTCCCTTACCAGGGTACCTAATGGGACTGGAAGGTTTTTAATGAGGTGGCTTGCTGGTCAGTATCTGCAATAAAGAAGATGTTTCTCCATACATATTTTCACATACTTTACATTACAGTAAATTCATAACCCACTCGAGCACTCGGGGGCTGGGTCTTGACGATGATAGCAAAACTTGTTCACACCCGAACGCTCGGGGGCTGGATCTCAAAGCTCAATCAACTACAAAGTATACTTGCAAAATGCAATTTGTTTCTTCGTAGTCATACATGAAGTAATTTTCATACAACCACCTCAACAGGCTCGGGGGCTGGTTATATACATACTTACATGAATACTCTATTTCCAACATACCCCACTCGACTGACTCGAGGGCGGGACAATTACACAAGAATATTTTATACATACACCCCCCCCCCCTTGAGGGACTTGGGTTGCTGAACATTGCGCAGGCTACGCAGCCTCATCCTTCGTGGGCAGATTGGAATCGATGAGCTGTTTATGCAAGCGCTCTACCAGTTTCCCAGCCGCAACGGCAGTCCGCTCCAAGTCCTTCTTCTCCAGTCGAGACCCAACATCAGGTGCAAGAAATCGCCTATCTGGATCCTGACTTCGAATATAAGCAAAAGCAGTGTTAGCTCCAAGTACAACCCTTCGAGTCACTGCCTCTCGGATGGGATCCACAGATCGAAAGAGGTCAACCAGCGCATGAATTCCCTGTGGTTGTGGCCCATCAGGAAACAAGAAGTGGTTGACGCGCAAAAGTGCCGCCCGGCAACGCTCGAGTAGGATGGCACCACGAAACACTCGATCCTTTAGAGTGGCGAGCATGGTGGCATGGTATCTGTCAGCCCAAAAGTGTTGAGGACCGGTGACAGGGTCATCAGTCGCGTTATCCAAACGTTCCTTAACCCGTTCTGCCTCATCCTTGGCATTATGGACAAAAACTGCAGGCAAGCACATGATAAGACAAGATAAGCAAAAGGGAGGAGACTGCAAGAAGTTAACAAAAGCAGTCGACAAGTAAATACCTTCGAGCTGCCTATTCGAGTGCTCCACCTCGGCAAGCACATATTCTTCCCGCTGGGTGGCAAGAACTGGCTTGGCTTTGAGTATTTTCAACTCAGTCTGAGCGATTTTTAGGTCCTTTTCCAGTGCCACCACCCGATTCTTTGCAAAAGCCAACACTCTGGCGTCATTCTTTACCTTGGCGGATGTTAGGGTATCTACCCCTGACTGTTGCGCCTCTGTCGGGACGGAATCAACTGGCTGTCAAGAGCAGAATCATAAAATCTCAGACACAGGAATCAAGTCACAGCACAACAACAGAAGATAAACACTCAAAAGTTCATTCATCTTGGAGTTCATATCATAAAACGAAGAGGTAGCAAAAGCACACATGCTGTGCGAGGATTACAATTACAAGACCACAAAGAAAGGAAACTAGTTATGGGATACAGACTCAGATTTATCTCTGCGCGACTTGGGCATAGCGGCGACTGCACTCGCTCTACGCTCCATTGTACAAATGCTAACTTTAGCCAGGCGCGCTGCGCATTCAGCTACACCCTTCAAGGCCAAAGGTTTCCCATCTGGCTTCCTAGGGAAGTCAGATAGGGCAGCCTCATACTCGGCAGTCACGCCATTAGCAAGAAGAAGCTTGAGAGTGGTCTCTCAGCCACGTACCGTCAAGTCGCGTGCAAACGCAGCCATTGTCGGCGACCCAGGACACAACAAATCAGCAAATCCTTGCGCGGTGGCAGGAACTTCACTCGATGGGAGCATCTCCTTGAAGACAGCGCCAAGAGTTCGAGTGGACGTTTCCAAAGAACCCTTGACGTGCTGGATGGCGACACCTAGCTTCTCAATAGCGCAATCGAGTGACAGATCGTCACTGGCCACACCCATGGAGGAGGAGGAAGCATCTGATCCTTCACAAATTCAAAAGAAAAACGTATGGGGAATCAGCATAAGAGATCGCAACAAAAGGAAAAAAGCAAGAAAAGAAGACCGCACACCTTCAAGCACATGCGCAAAGCTCGACAGCTGTTTCGCGTACTCAAGCTCACGAGTGGCGGCCGAGCACAGAGCGATATCAAGATCCTTTTTCGCCTGCGACTGCTGGTCGCTAAGTTGGCATTCCAGATCCTTTAGTCGCTGCTCTAGCTCAGTCGCTCTCTTATCCACGATGCCTTTGTCACCTGAGACGGCCTAACTCAGACGCAAGACATCATAAAGCAAAAAAGCAAAAAACTTCAAAAATTAAATTGGGAACGCTTACGGCTCAGTTCTTCAAGATTAGAGCGGAGAGCGACCCTTTCCTCTTCCGCCTGGACAAAAGCTTTGCCAGCCGCTACAAGGCCACATATGGCAGGCTGCAAAGGGATGGTCGCCGCATATCAGTACAAGGACCAGTTCATGTACAGACAAAACACACAGATGAACTTACATGCTCAGTCCACAAAAGAGTCGCAGACGTGGAAGGATTGGCAATCGGAGCAGCAGAAGCAGGTGGCGTCCCACCCACATTTGTCACCCCAACCACCGCAGTGGTTTTGGCGGTGTCAACATCAGCAAAGGGGGAAGCCATAGTCGTCTCCTCAACAGAACCAAAGTGGATTAATGTTTCTGAGTACTAACCCCTCTAATGAAGTTTATGAGAAGTCTGGTGTGAAGGAAGTTTTGAAGGATCAAGAGAGGAGAATGATATAAGGTGATCGAGAAGAGTGAAAAGGCTAAGCTTGGGGATGCCCCCGTTGGTCACCCAAGCATATTTCAAGAAGACTCAAGTGTCTAAGCTTGGGGATCCCCAAGGCATCCCCTTCTTCATCAACAAACTATCAGGTCATCTCTAGTGAAACTATATTTTAATTCTTTCACATCTTATGTGCTTTACTTGAAGCGTCTGTTTGCTTTTATTTTTTCTTTGTTATTTTCATTTTCTGAATAAATTGGATCCTAGCATTCTTTTATGTTTATGGCGAAAGCTGAAAGCCTCAGCACTTATCTTTTATGTTTATGGCGAAAGCTGAAAGCCGCAGCACTTATTGTTTTATGTTTATGGCGAAAGCTGAAAGCCGCAGCGGTTAGGAAATACTCTCTTATTTCATTGTTAATTACTTGGAGAGTTTATGTTAAAATAAGTTGATTGGTGTTTGGTTTGAAACAGAAAATGCTATATGTGGTAGATGGTATAATGAAAAGATATATATGTTTTTCTTGATCATTATCTTGCAATGTTGTGGTGCTTGGCAATTGTTTTGAGCTCTCAAGTAGATCATGTTTAAGCTCTTGCATCATGTAGTTAAAACCTTTTAGTGAAGAACTACCGTAGAGCTTGTTGAAATTTGGTTTGCATGTTTGGTATCTCTAAGGTCTAGATATTTTCTAGTAAAAGTGTTTGAACAACAAGGAAGACAATGTAGAGTTCTATAATGCTTGCAATATGTTTTTAATGTAAATCTTGTTGTGCCAGTTGTCATCTTGTGTTTGCTTCAAATTACCTTGCTAGCCAAAGCCTTGTATAGAGAGGAATTCTTCTCATGCATCCAAAACCTTGAGCCAAAACCCATGCCATTTGTGTCCACCATACCTACCTACTATATGGTATTTTCTGCCATTCCAAGCAAATACTTAATGTGCTACCTTTATTCAAAATTTATTATCTCTTATTTGTGTCAATGTTTATGAGCTCATGAGGAAGTATGTGGTGTTTCCGATATCAACCTTGTCATTTGCTTTTAGACAGACTTTCACAACTGGACTAGTGGCATATACATCCGCTTATCCATTAACTTTGCAAAAAGAGCTGGCAAATGGGGTGCCCAGTCCCAATTAATTACAACTTTAACCATCATTCTCTTCACATGGTTTTGCAAAAATTTATGCTCCAAAGTGTTATACAATTTTATATAGACACTCCTCCATGGTATGTGATTGATGGAAGGCACCCGAGGATTCGGTTAGCCATGGATTGTGTATGCAATGGTGGGGAGGAGTGTCAAACCAGTTTTTAAAGAAATATACATGTGTAAACAAAAGAGAACAAGAGGGATGATGTAACATCCCAAATATTAATATAAATTATTAATGCAAAAATGTGGGCCAACAAAAACTTTCCTTATAAATTGGTATATGTTTGTTTCATGATTATTGTTTGTTATGCTTTGCTTGCAAGATTGTTGGATTCTAATTCTAATTACAAAATTGAAGAATAGAAAATAAACAAAACAACATTTCAAAACTAGAAAACAATGTGACACATGTCACCATATTTTCCAAAATAAGTAACCTACTTTATTTTTCAAACCAAAATCAGTGGGGAATATCCTAAACCCTACTATTTGATTTCCCCAAGTTATTCTCTTTCAAATACAAATTCAAACACTTAAATCCAAATTATAAATTCTTTATTTGAAATATTCAAAATATTCCCAATGGACCTTGAGACACTTGCCACTAATATAATCAAGCTATATCCTAAGTTTGGACACAAATGGAATAAGCAAAGTATAAAAATAAAATACCAAAAAGGTGTACTGTTTTGGTTCAGGAAATCCAGCAAACACCTTCTGTGCATCGTGTGTTCTTCCAAAACCCGAACCAAACCTTGGATCAATTCGTGTTAAGCGTTGATCATTCGCCGAATTGAGGCCTCCATTGCACGCCCCTAATCACCACGATCACGCCGCACCCGAGAACGAGCCAAAAGGTGGCCGGGATCGACGAGGAGACGCCGGCGACAGCGGCGGCCGTGCGCACGTCGCCGTGTCGGCACTGTGGCCGCGGCGACGCCGCGCCGTGCCTGCCGCGCTGCTCCCTCTCTCTCCCTCCCTCGCCTCCCGGTCCCCACGCAACACAGCAGCAGACCGCGCAGCCGCAGCCACGCCGCGACGTGCACGTCGCGCGCCGCCCGTGCGCTCTCACGGCCGGGCCAAAAATCCGAGCGCGCCCGAGCGCGCCACGCCACCTCACCTTGCCCAAACGGTCCCCCGAGAACCCCGCAGCATAGCCGCACCCTTCCACCGGCCTACGGCGAGCTCGCACGACCGCGGGTGCCCTCTGCACCGCGTCCACCGTGCGCCGCCCGGCCGCTATAAAAGGCCCCCGTGCTCCACCGTTTCTCCACACCGCTCACCACTGCCTTCCCCTCACTCTCCATTCTCTCGTGCGCCGCTAGGGAGCCCAGGCCAGGGCAGCAAGGCCTCAGGCCGCCGTGGTCTCCTCGAGCCCGCCGTGCCCGAGGTAGACGACGACCGCGGCCAGGCCACGGCACCCATCCCCTTCACTCCCCACTGCCTCCCCTCGCTTCCCCTTGTTCCCCTCTCTCACCCGCGCCCTTTTTACCTCTGGTTCGTGCCCAGGAACGCCGCCGATTGCTCGCCGGAGTTGGAGCGAGGCCGCGGAGGAGAAGTTGCTCGCCGCCGCCGCTCGGAGCCACGCCAGCAAGCGCCGTTCGTCCCAAGGTCTTCCCCGCGCCGCCGCCGTCGCTCCGCACCTTCCTCACGCCCTCCCGAGCCCCCTAGGTGAGCCTCTGTCCACCTCGCCGTCGCCGGAGCCGTAGCGCCGCTCGGTTCTGGTCGCCGGCGACGCGCGCTATCTCGACCGTTGGATCTCAGATCCACGGCCGCGTAGCGGTTCGTGCTAGGACTCGCTGACGGGTGGACCCCACCCGTCAGACTTTTAAACTTATCCTGGCACGCGCACGGTTTAAATTGAGTCACTGACCAGTAGGCCCCACCCGTCAGGGTTTTCAACATTATCCACTCTGGGTTATTTATTCGAATTTAGATTTAATTCAAAAACCAGTACTGAACTCAATTTTAGAAATTCCATATCTGGAGATTTACAACTCCAAATGGAACAAATCAAACTGTTCTGGATAGGTTATGAAATTATCTATCCAACCCAATTGGTTTCACTCCATTTGGGTAAATAATAAAAATACATTATTCAAAATACCATAAAAGGTTTAAATCCTAAACTTGTTTATTTCTGATGCTCTGTTAATCCAAATTAGTTGAAACTAATTTTATTGGATCACATTTAGCCATGGTTAGTCAATCCTAAAAGGGTTTAATTTTTAGATTAACATAATTTAGTTAATAGCCAAAACTTGATTATTTAGCTTCTGGATTAAACACATTGTGTAGGGAGTTTGGTAATTCCAAATGACCCAAATCCAATTATGTCATCTTCTACACATCAGTAGCTTTCTGTAGAATTTTAGTTTGTATTTTTGTGACCAACAGAACTCAAACTATGCAATTAAACATGTGTGACTAATTTCTGCCCAAATTAAGGTATATTTGAATAGTGACAAATTCAATTAAATTGAAACCACATAGTGTTGTTTGATGTGTGAAATGGTTAATTAGAACCTCTAGGAGTGTATTGCTATGATGATTGATTGAATAGGCTAGTGATTGTTTGTATTTGCTTGATTGTGTATTAGACGAGAACGTTGTCGAGTACATCGGGGAGGAAGGATTTGTGGAACCTGAAGACCAAGACCAAGACCACTTTGTTGAGCAAGGCAAGCTACTCTCTGAGCTTGCACCTAATATATGCATCTAGATTACAAAGTCATTTTTTTTTAAAGCAAAGGTTTACAAAAACCCTTTTTCAAAAGAATACATAAGTTATTTTGCCACCCTATATAGAACTATATGCTAAAATTATAGGATGGGAAAACCAATATTGTTTCATTCAAAAACTCCTTTGAAAATACTTGTGTGGACATGGAGCACCAAGATGTGGTGATGAATTTGAGAAAAGGAGAATGGTGGTTTTGATAAAGCGCACATTGTGTCTTTGTACTTACGTCAATCAACCGATACTCTGTGCGACCACATTTACCCACATATGGGAAAGGGCTTAGTCATATAATTTGCTCATATTAGTATGGGATACCTCATCAACGGGGATGACTCCGTTATGCATGAGGGATGGTTGATGACCTACCCCCGACCTGGGTCCTCGCTCAAACTCTATGAGTAGATAAGGAGGAGGATAGAAGGATGTCCCCTATACACCGCCAGATAAAACCTATGAGTCCTCACACTTAGATTCCGACGGGCTGGGTTAAGTGTCGATGGAAAGTATCATATGGGCAGGATCCTATACTAGCATGAGCAAAGGACAGACTAGGGTCGGTGACTCAACTTCGCATACACCTGGTATGGCGAGACGTGGCTGACACGATGAGTTATCGGATGGGTGTGGGAAAAGCGTGCTACCTCTGCAGAGGGTTAAAAAAACTATTCGAATAGCCGAGTCCTCGGATATGGACAGTTGAGAGGCCCTACTTTGACCATGTGCCAGTTTTGGAAAAAGTGTTGAGTTCTAAAAAGAAAAGGAGACGTTCCATACACCTAAACCAATGGATCGGTATTAGGTAGTTGGAGATTACTTACCATGATGGTTTATGGTCGGAAAAAGGAGGAGTCTTTGGAGAAAACTAATAAAATTGAGACATTAAGAATAGATATAATCTCCTTACCTTCTTCAACAAAGATACAGAGATGTTTTAATAAATAAAAGGGTGAAACTAAAAATGAGACTAGTGCACTCATGTTGGAGTAGTTTGCGAGTACATTCAAATGTACTCATACTAGTTTTGTCCCTGGCTGTTGTCGTAGCCAGACTTTGAAGAGCACTTCGACCAGGAGGAGTATGGCGACATCTATGCCAACTGAGGAGCTTCATAAGTCGACTGCCTGTCGGGTCATCGCTAGGAGTGGACGTCTACTACGCCTTAGTTCCGCTGATTATTTTGGTTTGGCCCTTGAAGGCACCTATGTAAGGCTAGGTCTAAATGACCGTTTATATAAGACTTTAATTCGGTATTGTAATGGATGTAAACTTTGGTATTCAGTTCGGATTATGTGCAACGACAGACTGATCATGGGATCGTTGTGTTAAACATAATCGGGTATTTCGGACAGCTAGTCCGGGGTCCCCACAGACCTGGTATCAGAGCCATCTCGACTTAGGAGCCTTAGATTAGCATGGTCGCTAGATAGTTATTACAAAAGTTAAGTTTTAAAGAAAACAAAGGAAGGAATTATTTTCAAAAACAAAATGCTTATCTCTAACCCTCTCACTTATGCAAAATTCTCTTCTTACAAACTACTAAGTTTTCTCTCATATTCATAAAAACTTGCCACACTTGTCATTTTAATAAACTTAAAAACCTGCTCACATATTGTCCCTTACATTAAAATTTTGATATACTTGTCACCTCACTAACTTAAACATTTGACTAAAAAATTGTAGATGGCGATCAATTTCACCGAGTTTGTTCAGCTTGAGAAGGACGGCAAGTTGATGTTCGAGAAGGACCTGTTCGAGTTGACCAAGCTGTTAGGTCGCCCCACTCCTGAGTTTAAGGGAGCCCAGGTGGACACTCCCGGTAACGGGAACCTGTCTTGGTTGGTCGAGGCGTCTGTTCGCGGGAACATCAAGTCCCCCGGATCCAGGACACTCATCTTTACCACCATGGACGTCCACTGGGACGACGGACTGTGTCGTTCCATGGAGCGGATGCTATCCCGGCTTTGTGAGGAGCACAAGGCGGAGTTGGTGAACTCTCGCTTCCAGTTCTACGGGAGGCGCACCGTCGACGGACACCCTATTCAGTCCCCTCTACACCCGACGTTCGGAGAGTACATCCTGGACATGGAGATTATGCTCTTTCGCACCCAGGAGGATCTGAGGTGTGCCAGACTGCGGTCTCACTTTGAGCGCCTCTCGCTCAAGGAGAGTCGCGAGAGTGAAGCACAGCTGAAGGAGGAGAAGGTCGCTCTTCTCAAAAAGAGGACCCAGATGAGGAAGACCATAGCGAAGCTCCGCAAGCAGGTGGCAGAGCAGGACGAGCTGATCGAGGATTTGGAGCTCCGTACTGATGAGATGGAGGAGGAGGGCGAGGATCTCCGCAAGGAGAACAACGCTTTCCTCAGTGACGATGACGACTATCTGGAGGAGATGGACTATGAGCAGGAGGATGACGAGGAGGAAGACCCAGAGGAGCCACCCTACCAGTCTGACGCTGACATATCCGAGCCTGAGGTTCCACCTCAGTAGGCGAGTGACTTGAGTACTACCGCAGGATTAGGTCGACCCCCCCCCCCCCTATCGCTAGTAGAGTAGAAGTAGTGGTTCTTTTGGAACTTGCACTAGGTACCTTAGCTTAAGGAAAAATGTTGTAGGCTTGATGTGATGAACCCTTTGATGTGATGCTTGTGCTGTATCAGTGTGCTAGTCTTGTTAATCTATGAAAAGTATTTTTTTACATAATCCTTAAGTAATCCACCACTATGTGAAACTAGCCTTTATCCCCTTAATCAGACCCTTTTTGCCTAGCCCTTATACCCGGTGTGCTTCAGGATGACTCGTCGCACCAACACGGAAGGAGCACCACCACCACCCCCGGACCCAACCACCGCCCAACTTATTGCGCTCATCATGGAGGAGCGCCAAGCTGCCCGGGAAGAGCGTCAAGCTCATCTCGCTGCCCTGCAGCAGATCGCTGCCGCACACAACAACAACAACAACAACAACCACCACAATGGCAATGGCAATGGTGAAGGAAATCAGCGATCCACTTTGAGTGATTTTCAGAAAACCAACCCACCCACCTATTCCAAGGGACTTCACCCACTAGAGGCCGATGATTGGCTTCGCACCATTAACAACAACCTGGAAGTTGCAGCCGTGGGCGAACCTGAGAAAGTGCTGTATGCAACCCACTATCTGGCAGGACCTGCACGGTCTTGGTGGGAAGCTACCAAGGCTCTCCAGCAAGCTGGCTATGTTATCAACTGGGTTGAGTTCCAGGAGAAGTTCCGCAAGAAACACATCCCCGGTGGACTCATTGAAAGGAAGAAGGATGAATTCCGCAAGTTGCGGCAGGGAAGTAAAGATGTGGTCGGATACCTGGATGAGTTCACTGACTTGTCTCGGTATGCTCCTGATGACACCGACACCGAGAGGAAGAAGATGGAGCGTTTCATGAACGGACTTCATGATGAGCTGCAGTGTGCTTTGGTTATCCATGACTTTGTTGATTTGGAGTCACTTGTGGACAAGGCCATCCAGTTGGAGACCAAGCGCAAGTCCATGTTTGAAGGTCGTAAGAGGAGGATGATTGCCCAGGAAGGTTCGAGCAGCCAGAAGCCTCGCACCTACCCACAAAACCCCAAGCCAGCCTATCGACCGCCACCAACCACACGCCCCAATTACCCTAATCGCCCAAACAACCCAAACAGTTTCAACCGCCCCAATGACAACCCCCGTTCCGGAGGGAACTCTAACAACTTCAACCGCAATGCTAATGTTGTCTGCTTTAATTGCGGCACCAAGGGTCACTACTCCAAAGAATGCCCCAATCCTAAGAAGAATGGTCCACGCCCCGATGCACCAGCGCCTAACAATGGCCAAGGCCGTAATGGGAATGGCAAGAACCCCGCACCCCGCGGAAATGTTGCTGTTGCCAAGGGACGTCTGCACCACATCAACGCTGAAGAGGCCATGGATGCGCCAGATGTTGTGCTGGGTACGTTCCTTGTCAACTCAGTGCCTGCAACTGTTCTGTTTGATTCTGGTGCCACCCATTCCTTTGTCACCCAAGAATTTGTTGCTAAGGGAGGTTTAGTCGGAAACCTCTTACCCAAACCCATGGTCATCCAAATTCCAGAATCCACCATAGATACCAAGTCATTTTGCCCGGACGTTTCCCTTGAGATCAAAGGGGAAAGGTTCCGAGCCAACTTAATTGTTCTAGGAACCCAAGGTATAGATGTCATACTGGGTATGAATTGGTTAGCCAAGTATTGTGGTCGAATTGACTGCGCCAGAAGGGCTGTATCCCTCACCACCGATAAAGGAGTAGAAGTGGAGTATGTGTCAGAAACCAGTCAACCCCGACTAGGATGTCATGAGAGCATAGCTCGACCCACCCTAGATGAGATCCGTGTTGTTCACCTGTTCCGAGATGTCTTCCCTGAAGAATTGCCTGGTATGCCGCCAGACCGAGATATTGAGTTCATCATTGAACTTATCCCCGGAACAGCCCCTATATCCCAGAGGCCGTATCGGATGAATCCGGAAGAACTGGTTGAGTTGAAGAAGCAGTTAGCAGATATGCTCAGCAAAGGACTCATTCGCCCAAGTGCTTCACCCTGGGGATCACCCATTATTTTTGTGGATAAGAGAGACGGTACCACACGCCTGTGTGTGGATTATCGCAAGCTAAATGATGTGACCATTAAGAACAAATATCCCCTTCCAAAGATCGAGGATCTGTTCGATCAAATGAACGGAGCCCGAGTCTTTTCCAAGATCGATCTTCGGTCAGGATATCATCAATTAAAAATCCGAGAGACAGACATCCCCAAAACTGCCTTCACCACCCGTTACGGTTTATTTGAGTACACCGTAATGTCCTTTGGTCTGACCAACGCCCCAGCCTATTTCATGAATCTCATGAACAAAATCTTCATGGAGTATCTTGACAAGTTCGTGGTAGTTTTCCTCGATGACATCCTTATTTACTCCAAAACCGAAGAAGAGCATGCTGAACACCTGCGTCTAGTTTTAGCAACCCTCCGAGAACATCAGTTGTATGCCAAGTTTAGCAAGTGTGAGTTTTGGCTCAGTGAAGTAGCGTTTCTCGGACATGTTGTGTCTGCGGGAGGAATTTCTGTTGACCCAGAGAAGATCCAAGCCATTGTGAGCTGGGAAGCCCCAACTAGTGTGACCGAAATCCGAAGCTTTCTCGGACTAGCGGGTTACTACCGCAAGTTCGTTGAAGGATTCTCCAGCATAGCCAAGCCCCTGACCCAACTGCTAAAAAAGGACAAGAAATTTGAATGGACTCAGAAGTGTGAAGAGAGTTTTCAGGAATTAAAGAAGAGATTGACCTCGACCCCTGTCCTGATTATGCCAGACGTCACCAAGAGTTTCGACGTGTACTGCGATGCATCACGCCTCGGACTTGGTTGCGTTCTGATGCAAGAAGGCAAGGTGGTATCGTATCTGTCTCGGCAGTTGCGACCACATGAAGAGAACTACCCAACCCATGACCTGGAGTTAGCCGCTGTTGTTCTTGCTCTGAAAACGTGGCGCTCCTATCTTGCGGGACATCGTTGCGAGATCTATACGGATCACAAGAGCTTGAAGTATATCTTCACCCAGAAGGAGTTAAACCTGCGACAGAGAAGGTGGATGGAATTAATCAAGGATTATGATATCGGTATCCATTATCACCCTGGGAAGGCTAACGTAGTTGCCGATGCCCTTAGTCGCAAACCCTGCACCCTGAATGCCTTGATCCAAACAGAACAACCAGCCCTGTTCAGAGAGTTCAAAGATTTTGGACTAGAACTTGTTAGCCGCGGTTATCTCGCCAATTTAGAGTTGACCCCAACCCTGTTTGACCAAATCAAGGAAGCCCAGAAAGGTCATGAGAGTATAGAAGGAATCAAGAAGAAGATTTCTCTCGGTAAAGCGCCTGGTTTTACCGAGGATGCTGAAGGAGTGCTGAGATTCAATGGTCGTATCTGTGTCCCCAGTATCACGGAGCTTAAAGAGTTAATCCTGAAGGAAGCCCACGAGACCCCCTATTCAATCCACCCTGGCGGAACCAAAATGTATCAAGACCTCCGCGAGAGATTTTGGTGGCACGGAATGAAGCGAGAGATTGGTGTTTTTGTAGCCAAGTGTGATATCTGTCAGCGAGTCAAGGCTGAACATCAGCGACCCGCTGGATTGCTGCAACCCCTGCAAATTCCCGAGTGGAAGTGGGATGAGATTGGAATGGATTTTATCACCGGACTTCCGAGGTCTAACAGAGGCCACGACTCAATCTGGGTCGTCATTGATAAACTGACCAAGGTTGCCCATTTCATTCCCGTCCATACCACCTATCGGGGAACTCAGTTAGCAGACTTGTATATTTCCAGAATAGTAAGCCTGCATGGTGTGCCTAAGAGGATAATATCTGACCGAGGCACACAGTTCACTTCAAGATTCTGGAAAGCCCTGCACGAAGCCCTCGGAACCAAGTTAGCATTTAGCACAGCTTATCACCCCCAGACCAACGGTCAGACTGAACGCGTGAACCAGATATTAGAGGACATGCTTCGCGCATGTGTTCTAGCCTATGGATCCAAATGGGAAGATTGCCTTCCATTTGCAGAGTTCTCCTACAACAATAGCTACCAGTCTAGTCTGCAAATGGCCCCCTTTGAAGCCCTTTACGGCAAGAAGTGTCGTACACCCCTGAATTGGTCCGACACCGGAGAAGGCAAACTGTTTGGACCAGATACCCTCCGTGAGGCTGAAGAGCAAGTCCAACTGATCCGCGAGCGTCTTAAAACTGCCCAATCTCGTCAGAAGAGTTACGCTGATCACAAGCGTCGCGAGGTCACTTTCAAGGTCGGAGATTATGTCTATCTCCGAGTAACACCTCTTAAAGGAATGCAGCGATTCCATTGTCGGAGAATGACTCCCACGTAACAGGGGTAGTCTCGGCCCCGAAGAGAGGTTCGAAGGGGGACTGAACACGGAGGTCAAACAACCCTCGATGCACGCCGCGACGTTGCTCGCGGTGCTTGGGGTGGAGCGGCACGACAGAGAGAGACACCGGCCCGTACCCAGGTTCACGGCCCTCGAGAGGAGGTAAAACCGCTACTCCTGCTTGTCTGTATTGCACTGTGAAGGTTACAGGACAATGAGCTTGCCGAAGGCTCTCTTGAGGCAGTTTAGTGCTTGGAGAGGGACACAACGGTCGTCTTCCTCCCCGAGCAGTTGGCTATCCTACGCGCTTAGGGTGCGATTGCGCGATTGGGCGATCCCCTTCTACGGTGGAGCTCCTGCTCCTTTTATAGGCGCCCCGGGCTCCGCCCTCGGGCTGGTGGGCTCCCGCACGTCAGTCGCATGGAGGAGCGGGAGTCCACCGCACCTCGTCCGTCCATGGACGCGGTCCATCCGTGCTAAAGTAGCGCGCCGTGGCCGACAGGTTGCAGGCGGTGCAGAGCGGCTTGCAGGAGCAGCAGAGATCGTGGTGGAGCCCACGATGACGATCGTCTTGGAGCGTTGCGCCGTCCATCAGCTTTATCACCAAAGAGGAAAGTCCTGGCGGTCCTGGCGCTGGCGGCGCTGCTTTGTTGACCCCTTTTATCACGGGAACGGCAATGGTGACGCTGCTGCTGTCGTGCGCGCTGGTCGCGCGCGTCACTCTGCGGCCGCAGCGGAGCCCATGTGCGCGCTGCAGCGCCCATGTGCGCTTTACAGCGCTACCTTCGTCGCGAAGTATTCCCTCAGGGGCCTGAGGCTCTCAAGGGGATAAGGCCAAACCGGCTCCCCGCTGGGGGAGGGAGCCCTCAGGCGGGACGCCCTCGGGGGGAGCCCCCTTCAGGCCTCTCCAGCGCCGCAGGTCCCCCGCAGGGGTTTCTCCCTTGGGGGGCACACTCCAAGCGGTTGGCTTGGTCCTTAGTCGTTTTGTAGACGCTGTCGCGTGCACGGTCCGTGGAGAGTGGGCCATGC
The DNA here is from genome assembly GCA_026929855.1 of Poa annua. Taxonomy (NCBI): domain Eukaryota; kingdom Viridiplantae; phylum Streptophyta; class Magnoliopsida; order Poales; family Poaceae; genus Poa; species Poa annua. Next base: position 65,627,059 of record CM049434.1, read on the forward strand.
ACACCCTAGATTCCACTGGGCCGACAGTAGCCCCCGGGCCCATGATGGGCGCGCCGAGGCCCATCGGGACTAGGCGAAGCGTCGTGGGCCCAAAACAGCAGGCGAAGCGTCGTGGGACACGCGTCACCTAGAGGTCGACTCGCGGCGTCTCGGTTACTCCGGCGGAAACGTGCGTAGTGGGGGGGGCCCACCACGCCCGCCACGCTCATCATCATCGTGTCTCGGTAACTGCTCGGGCGGGGTTAAAAGTCGCGCGCTGGTCCGCGGCGCAGTCATTACCCCGTCCCGTCTTGTCCATCTAGTCCATCGGCACTCCGCCTCTTAGTCTCCCACCTCCGGCGAAACTTTCTCTTTCCGGCCAACTCCTTCCGCCCTCCGAGCCCCCGTCCCTCTCCGACAATGGGAGGATCCAAGGGCAAGAAGACGGCGGCCTCGGTCCGCCATGGCGCGCACGGAGAGGCGGAGTTCGGCCCCGCTCTGGTCGGGGCGCGCATTGACGCGACGGCGCTGGATAAGATCCAGCACCTGGTTGCCGGGAAGCACAACGAGCATGGCGCCAGCGCCATTCTGCCTGCGCGGACCGGACGCTTTCCCGCCGGCTACTATCCCATCTTCCTCCACACTCTCTTCGCTGGGCTGGTGCCGCCCTACTCTCCCTTCTTCGAAGCTGTTCTTGAGTTCTACCAGATCCACCTTCTGCACCTCCACCCCAAGGCCATCCTCATCCTCTCCATCTTCGCCTTCTTGTGTGAGGCGTACTTGGGGGTGAAGCCCTCCATCGCTCTCTTCCGAAGCTTCTACGCCCTGCGGAATACTGCGAGGAAGGAGCGGACGGGCTGCGTATCCTTCCGCATCGCAGACGGCATGGGAGATGTCTATATCCCCATGGCCTGGAACGGCGACAAGCCCATGACGGCGGTGTCGAAGAAGGTGGAGGACTTCGGGCAGAAGTGGTTCCTCATCCGCGTTCCCTCGGAGAGCTCCCTCCTTGAGGTCCCCGAGGCGGCGCCGGTTAAGAACACTCACTGGAGCATGCGCTCCCTGGAGGGGCACGCAATAGCCGACCTCGTGGGCCACTTGAAGGCGCTTCGCGAGCACGGCCTGACCGGCCAGCTGGTGGCGGCGGAGTTTGTGAGGCGCCGCATCGCCCCCCTGCAGGCGCACAAGAAGCCGATGTGGGCGTACTCAGGGCCTACGGATCCGCTGCGGCTGCACCTGAGCGACCATCGCCCCGCAGTCGTCGAGACCATCCTGGGGGGCCTCTTCGTCAACCCGGAGGTGCCCGAGAGAGTCCACGTGGCGATTCGGCCTCTGTTCGAGGTCCCCGACAGGCGCCGGGCCACCCTGGCGCAGGCGCCCGCTTTCACCCCGCTAGGCCTGGCGGGGGATGAAGAGGAGGAGGAGCCCATGCCAGCGGGCACCACCGAGTCGCCAAGCGCGTCCGACTCGGAGCAGGGCGATGCGGAGACGAGGACGGGGCCCTCTGCAGGCGTCGGGAGCTCGGCGGGCGCGGCGAGTTCTTCCGGCGTTGCGCCCCCGGCGGAGGAGGCTGACGAGCATTCCTCCGGCGACAGCGAGGAGGCCGCGGCGGGGCGCTATGAGCCGAGGACTAAGGCGGCCCACGACAGGCCCGCCGGAGAGCCCCCGGGCGCTCCCCACAAGAGGAAAGCCGAGGAGGCCCTCGAGGCGGGGACGCGGGCTGTGCCCTCGTGGCGCTCGCCAGGCATGACGTGGGTGGACACCCGCGCCAAGAAGACGAGGTAAGGTTCTTTTGCCCTTTCCTTTCCTGGTCCGGCATGCTTGCTTTTGTTTCTTGACCAATCTCCCCTTTACTCCACCAGCCCCGCTCCTGCGAAGCGCCGCAGGCTTCGGAAGGCCGCAGACGTGAAGAGGGCCGCCCCTGACACCGCACCGGGGACCGAGGCCGGCGAGGCCGCAGTGTCGGAGGCCTCGAGGCCTACAGGCCCTCGGGGGGAGGTTCCTCAGGAGGACGCATCGGCGCCGCCACCCGAGGCAGAGCGGGTGGAGGAGCAGGTGGAGAGGGCGCCCACTCCTCCCCGCGCAGCTACCCCGCCGGCGCAGCCAGAGGCTCCTGCGGGTGTCGAGTCGGCGCCGTGTCCCCCCAAATCTCGCCGGGAGGGCACTCCACTGCCGCCACCGGGCACCGCGGGGGAGGAGGAAACCGCGAGGGCCGGGCCTCACGCCCCTGACTCGGAGGCGGACCGGGAGGTGCCGCCCGAGGGGGGAAGCACTGGGGGCCGGGGACCGAGCACGGAGGAGGTCCTGCCTCCGAGCCCCCAGGCCCACGCGAGGGCGTCTGCCGCGGAGCCTGACGCGGGTGCGGGCCCTTCTGGGTCGCGCGGTCCGCCCCAGGGCCTTGCTCTGGGCCGGTTCGACTGGGGTAGAGGGCGCCGCGACGTCGCCTTCCGCTTCGTGCGGGAGTCCCTGGAGGGGCTCGAGGCCTACCTGGCCACCGAGGACCGGGCGCTCGCCCGCCAGAGGGACGAGCTTGCCGACGCATGGGCCGCCTTCCACGCGGCGGTAGAGGCCCGGCGCAAGAGCGATCAGGCGCTGCAGGCGGAGCGCGAGGAGGCGGCGCGCTTTGCTGAGGAGATCCGCGAGGGGGCCTTGCGTGAAGCCGAAGAGCTCCTCCGGCCCCTGAGGGCTGAGCGCCGAGCTGCCGCCGAGGACCTCGCCGCTGCCAAGGCGGAGCGTGAGGCCGCGGAGCGCTCGCTGGCGGCGAAGCACACCGAGCTCATCGAGCTCGAGAAGAAAATCCTGGCGGATGCCGGGGTTGTGCGGACCGCTCTCGAAGAGCTCCGCACGGGCCTGGAGGCCCGCGGACGCGCCTTGAGCGAGCGCGAGGAGGATGCTCGCCGGCGCGACGAGCAGCTGGTGCTGCGAGAGCAGGAGCTGTCCGGACAGCGCACGGCCCTCGAAGCCCGCGAGGACAGCGTCGCCGCGGCGCTCAGCAAGCTCGAGCGTGATATCGCCGCTCACAAGGGGAATGTGGAGCGAGCCAACGTGCGGCTTGCCGAGCGGAAGGACGAGCTCAACAAGGAGCTCCGGGAGAAGGAGAACAAGATCCGCGCCGCCGTCTCCCAGGACTACAAGGAGAAATTCTCCAAGCAGGAGGATCGCTTCAAGGCGAGGCTGGGGGAGAGCGGCGCCCGGATCCAGCGGCTCGAGAAGGAGAACGCGAAACTCGCCGCCAAGGCGAAGCGCGAGACCGATCGCCGCCTCGCCGCCGAGAAGGCCCGAGAGGACATCTCCAAGGACCTCGCTGCCCTCATGGGGGATATGGAGGAGATGAACCGGCAGGTGGGGCCTGCCGTGGAGAAAGCGGTGGAGGCGGCGGAGAGCATCCAGGCGGCGCAGGTGCTGTCGCAGCAGCGGGAGCGCATGTTCCTGTCCTTGACGGGACGGGGCCGTGAGCTTGCCGCGAAGCTGGGGGCGGAGGCGCCAAGCGTTCCGGCTCAGGGCCACGCTGACGCCGCCACATACCTCCTGTACTTCGAGCAGCTCTTCACAGCGCTCGAAGGCCCCACGGCGGAGATCCGCGACGTGGTTGAGGAGGAGTGCCGCCAGCTTCTGGCGGTGGCGGTGGACCGCATCTTCTCCAACCTTGTCCACCTCCAGCCCGGGTTCGACTTCGCCACGGTGACCGAGCCGCTGGAGGGGGAGGCTGCGTGGAAAGCCTCTAGCTCCGTCCGCGACCAGGTGGACGACTTCTGCAGCCGCTTCAAGCGGGCCGCTGCGGAGGAAGGTGGCGAGGGGAGCGAGCCCGAGGAGGAAGAAGAGAGCGACCAGGACGATGCTGAGGCCTCCAGCTAATCTCCTCCTGCAATGCGTCGCGCTTGTAGCGCTTTAGGGGCGTTTGCCTGTTAGGGAATTTCATTTTCTTCCTCGTAATTTACTTCTTCGCTTTGTAAACATTTTGCTATCAATTAAGTGTGCCTCCTTCGCGGGGTCTTTGCTTCATCTCCGTGTCTTTTTTGCTCTGCGTCGTTGGACCCTACCCCTCGCGCTATGACTCCTGCCGCTGCGGTATGCGCGAGCAATGACTCGGCAAGGCCGGGGGGAGTTTAAGGCTTGGGTAGGTAAGAGCCCTCAAGTCGCGATGCTGAGGGCCCCCCTTTGGCGCGCAAGCAGTCCACGGAGAGTAAGGGAAGAACCACTTGAGGGGCGCAGAGTGCCTATGAGAGAAGTGCGAGGATCCCCTTGAGGTGGGCGAGAAACTTAGCTTCGCGAGGCGTTCGCCCGATGTGGGCCTTCTCTGGCGGAATTCTCCCCTTCAGGGGCCGAGGGTTCTCCTCCGCAGGCCTGGTGGGGATTTTCGCTCTCTGTGGATGTTAGAGGGGCAAGCCGAAACGCTAGATCATAGCATCAGGGACTAATGCGCGCTTATAGGTCCCCTCAGGCGTTTCTTGCGAGGAGAGAGAGTACCAAGGTCCTTTGAAGAGATGGCGTGCTTGGGAGGGCCTGCCCTCTAGCCAGAGCTCGGATCCTTGGGTTTTGCAGTGCTGCTGGTGTGTCATTTGAGGCACTGGCACCGTACTCAGCCCCCGCTCGCGAGGTACGCATGTGGTGAGATATAAGTGCCCATTTTCAACAAAGGAAATAAAGCTGGAATAAAACTCACCATCAAAATATTACATAGCGGCGCCGTAGCGCATAGTTCACTTAGGAACGAAAATGGCGCCAGAGCGCAAAGTTCACTTGGAACGAAAATCGGTTCATTACACTTGGGTTTGCCAAGCGAACGTTCCTTCCATGTCGCGGCATGGGGACCACCCATTAGTGGCAGAGGTTCGCTGCGGCCTACGAGGGCTCATTTGCAGGAGAGCTCGGAGGACTGGGCCTCGGGGGAAGCTTTGAGAAGCTTGGAGGTGAAGCCGTGAGCTTCCCTCTAGAGACAAAAAATGCCTGGCGTGACGGCGATCACGGGTAGAACTTGCGCAGGTGCGCGATGTTCCACGGGTTCTTGACGGGGATGCCGTCCTCGGTCTCGAGGCGTACTGCGCCGGGCCTGGCGACGTGGGAGACCCTGTATGGGCCTTCCCACATCGGGGAGAGCTTGTGGAGACCTTCCCTGGAGAGGATTCGCCTGAGGACGAGGTCGCCCGCCTCAAGGGTGCGTGAGCGCACTTGGCGGCTATGGTAGCGTCGCAGGTCTTGCTGGTACCCTGCCGCCCTGAGGGCGGCCTGGCGGCGCAGTCCCTCGAGAAGCAGCAGGTCGTCGTTGTGGAGTCCCTCTTGGGTGTCCTCATTGAAGGCAAGGACCCGTGGCGATCCATGCTTGATTTCCGCGGGGAGGACCGCCTCAGCTCCGTAGACCAGGGCGAACGGCGTCTCGCCTGTAGGCCTCGAGGGGGTCGTGCGTATGGACCAGAGCACTGAGGGGAGCTCGTCGATCCAGCCCTTGCCGTGACCCTTAAGGATGTTGAAGCTTCTGGTCTTGAGGCCCTTGAGGACTTCTGCGTTTGCTCGCTCGGCTTGACCGTTGCTGCGTGGGTGAGCTACCGAGGCGAAGCAGGTCTTGATACCAAGCTTGTCGCAGTAGGCTCGGAAGATGCCGCTGGTGAATTGCGAGCCGTTGTCAGTGATGATGCGGTTGGGCACGCCGAAGCGGCAGACCAAACTCCGGATGAACTTCACCGCAGCCCCAGTTGGTATGGTGCGCACCGGCTCGACCTCGGTCCACTTGGTGAACTTGTCAATGGCCACGAAGAGGAAGCGGTAGCCCCCCTGCGACCTCGGGAAGGGACCCAGGATGTCCAGCCCCCAGACCGCGAACGGCCAGGAGAGCGGGATGGTCTGAAGCTCCAGCGCCGGCTGATGAATTTGCTTGGCGTGGAACTGGCAGGCGTCACAGGTTTGCACAATGGCGATCGCATCTTGAAGCACCTGAGGCCAGTAGAAGCCGCTCCTGAAGACCTTGCCTGTGAGGGTACGCGCACATGAGTGGTGGCCGCATTCCCCACTGTGGATGTCCTTAATCAGCTCTCGGCCTTCCTCAGGAGGGACGCATTTGAGGGCGACACCATTTGGGCGCTTGCGGTAGAGGTTCTCCTCGAGGATGCAGTATGATTTTGCTTGTCGAGCGACTCGCTCCGCGTCAGCATCTTCTTCAGGGAGGATTCCTTTCACTAAGTAGTCCTTGAGCTCGTCAATCCAGCCTGAGGCCTGGTGGGTTGCCGTCAGCAGCAGACGCTCCCCTGTGCTGGGACCGCAATCAGGCGCCCCAGACTCAGGAGGTGGTGGGAGCGCTTCGCCTGTGCTTGCGGCTGTGGCCTCGCGAGGCTGCTTGATGGATGCCTTGGTGAGCCTTTCTTCGAAGACACCGGCCTGCTGGGGTTGCCGCCGCGAGGCTCGCTTGGCGACGTCGTCAGCCTCTTGGTTTTCTTTCCTCGGGATGTGCATGAGCTCCATGCCCCTGAAGTGCTTTTCGAGCTTGCGGACCTCTTCGAGGTATGCGGCCATGTGGTCGTCTTTCGGCGAGTAGCTCTTGTTGGAGAAGTTGACGAGCAGCTGTGAGTCTCCCTTGACGAGTAGGTGCTTGACGCCTAGAGCGATGGCGGCCCTTAAGCCGGCGAGGAGGCCTTCGTACTCGGCGATGTTGTTGGAGATCTTGTCGATAGTGAAGCACAGCTGGACGGCGTAATATAGCTTGTCACCTTTGGGCGAGGTCAGGACGACGCCTGCTCCGCCATTGCGGCAAGCGAAGGCTCCATCGAAGTGCATGGTCCAGTGGCTGGGCGCCGCGTCTCCCGAGGGCTCAGCCTCTGCCTCTCGGGGCTCCTCGGGGCTTGGGTCAGTCCATTCGGCGACGAAATCGGCCAGCGCTCTTCCTTTGATGACCCTTGTGGTGTCGAAGCGCAAGTTAAATGGCTGCAGCTCGATGTTCCATCCTGCGACGCGATCTGTGGCGTTGGGGTTGCGCAGGATCTGCTCCAGGGGGAAGGCAGTGACCACCGTGATGGGGTGGCCCTGGAAGTAGTGTCTCAACTTCCTGGAGGCGATGAGGAGTGCGACGAGGAGCTTTTGCTGCATTGGATACCGCTCGCGAGCGTCCCGCAGTACCGTGCTGACGAAGTAGACGGGGTGCTCGACGAGGGTTACTTGAGGTGGCGCAGCGCCAGCCCCGTGCGGAGGCTCTTCAGGAGGTGGGCCTGGCAGTGGGTCCGTGGAGGCTGCTCTCTTGACGGGGCCTTTGTCGGGGGGTTCTGGGCTTGGAGTTGCAGTGCTCCTCTTGGGGAGGACAGGCTCTTCCCTCTCGGCCACCAAGACGGCGCTTGCGGTCTGGGGGGTGGCTGAGAGGTACAGCTTCAGGTGCTCGCCTGCCCTGGGGGCCACCAAGACTGGAGGGCTAGCCAGATACTTCTTTAAGTCCTCGAAGGCTTTATCCGCCTCAAGGGTCCACTTGAACGTGCCTGATCTCTTCATGATCTTGAAAAATGGCAGGGCTCTCTCGCCGAACTTGGAGATAAAACGGCCAAGGCTGGCCATGCAGCCCGCCAAGCGCTGCATTTCCTTGAGTCGGCGGGGCGGCTGCATTTGCTCTATAGCCTTGATCTTGTCAGGATTTGCCTCTATGCCGCGGTGGGACACGAGGAATCCGAGGAGCTTGCCTGAAGGCACCCCGAAGACGCACTTGGCGGGGTTGAGCTTGATGTTCACCTTTCTCAGGCTGGCGAAGGTTTCCTCGAGATCCCTCAAGAGGGTGTCCCCCTCTCGAGACTTGACCACGATGTCGTCGACATAGGCCTCAGCATTTCTGCCCATCTGGGCCCCCAAGGCTATCCTCATGAGCCTCTGGAAGGTGGCTCCGGCGTTCTTCAAGCCAAAGGGCATGCATGTGTAGCAGTACACACCACAAGGGGTGAGGAATGCCGTCTTCTCCTCGTCCTCTTTAGCCATCTTGATCTGGTGATACCCAGAGAAGGCATCCAGAAAACAGAGGAGGTCACAGCCCGCGGTGGAGTCCACGATCTGGTCTATCCTTGGCATGGGGTATGGGTCCTTGGGGCAGGCCTTGTTGACATCTGTGTAGTCGATGCAGAGTCGGCCTCCTCCGGCGGGCTTAGGAACAACCACGCCGTTGGAGAGCCAAGTGGGGTGCGCGACTTCGCGGACGACATTCGCCGCCTTGAGTTTCTCTACTTCCTTGACGATGAAAGCTTGCTTCTCGGGGGCTTGCTTGCGTGCTTTTTGCTTGACGGGGCGTGCGTCTGGGCACACGGCTAAGTGGTGCTCGATCACCTCCCTTGGTACACCGGACATATCTGACGGAGTCCGCGCGAACATGTCAGAGTTTGCCCGAAGGAAAGCGACGAGCGCGCTTTCCTATTTGGGAGGCAGGGCAGCGCCTATGGTGACGCTAGCCCCCGAGCCTTCAGCCCCCGAGCTGGTGGTGTCCAGCGGCACCTTTTTCGTGGCGGCTTGCTCCTGGGAGAACACCTGCTTCTTCTTCTTGGGCCTCTCGAGAGGCTCCATGTCCTCGTCAGCCGGGAAAGCCATGGCGGCTGCCTTGTAGGCGCTCTCGACAGCGCGCGTGGCGTCCAGGACATGTCCATGGATGGCGATGGTGCCGGCGCTGCCGGGAATCTTGACCATGTTGTAGGCGTGATGCGTGACGGCCATGAACTTCGCGAGGGCGGGGTAGCCGAGGATGGCGTTGTACGGCAAACCGATGTGGGCGACATCGAAGTCGATCAGCTCTGTGCGATAGTTCTTCTGCGTGCCAAAGGTGACCGCGAGGCGGACTTGCCCCAGAGGCTCGATAGAACCGCTGGTGACGCCCGTGAACGGCCTGGAGGGCATAAGCCACTCGTAGGGCACCTGAAGCGTCTCGAAGGTCTCGACAGAGATGACATTCAGGCCTGCTCCCCCGTCGATGAGCGTCTTGGAGACGGTGATGTTGTTGATGGTGGGGGAGCAGACCAGGGGGAGGGTTCCAACAGTCCTGGTCGACTTGGGGTGGTCCTTGGCGTCGAAGGCGATGGTGTACTGGGACCACTTGAGGGGTCTGGAGGTCTCAGTGCTCGGGAGCGCAGCGTTGAGTTCGCGGGCGAACCGCTTGAACTGATTGTTCGACTTGGGCGCCTGAGCTCCGCCGAGGATGCAGGCCATGGCGCCTCTCGGGGCCTGGTAGCCTCCATCCTCCTCGTCGGGGAGGTTGTTGTTCTTCTCGGCGGCGTTGGCTTGAGTGCCCGACGGCTTCTGGTAGCCGCCATCACGCCTGCCCTTGCCGTCTCTGCGGTAGCCGCGGCCTCTGCCGCGGCCTCCGCTGCCTTCTCCACGCTCGCGTTCCCTGCTCAGCCTCTTGAGGTCAAAGCAGTCGTCTGTGGCGTGCCCGCGCCTGTTGTGGTAGACGCAGAACGGGCGGTGGTCCACCTCATTGCCGCCGCGCTCGGGGGAGCCCCTGCGGGAGCTCTTCGCGCCAGGCTCTGCCGCGAGGACCGCGGTAGCCTTGCGCTTGGGTTCTTCCCTCTTCTTGTGGCCCTTGGACCCCTCGCCAGGGTCGTCCCCCCGGGCGCTCATCTTGACGAAGAGGAGTCCCTCTTCAGCCTTGGCGCACTTGTCCGCCAGATCGAACAACTTCACCACAGAGGTGAGCTTGTCGTGGATGCCGAGCTTCTCGAGCATCCTGCGGTTTGTGACGCCCTCGCGGAAGGCAGCGATCACCTGGGTGTCGGGGATGTTTGGAATCTTGTTCCGCACCTGGCTGAAGCGCTGGATGTACTTGCGGAGAGTTTCATCCTTCTTCTGCACCACAGCGCGCAGGTCGTTGTGGGTGAGTGCGCGCTCGTACGTGCCCTTGAAGTTGGCGACGAACTGCCTGCAGAGCTCCTCCCAGGAGTCGATGGAGTCCTCCGGCAGATTGAGTAACCAGGACAGCGCGGAGTCCCTGAGGGCGTGGGAGAACCAGTTGGCCATGACCTTGTCGTCGCCCCCTGCAGCCTGGATGGAAGTGGTGTAGAGCTGCAAGAACTCGAGAGGGTTGGTGGACCCGTCGAAACCCTTGGGGAGCGCTGGCCTGAACTTCTGCGGCCAGACCACACGACGCAGGGCGCGCGTGAAGGCCATGCAGCCAGAGGCGTAGGTGGCCGTTCCTCCTTGGAGGGCCCTGCGGTTTTGTTGCCCCGCCTGACCGAGCTCCTCGACGAGGCGGTTCTGGAGGTCGCGACGTCGCTCCATGCCCACACGCGCGTCAGGTGCGGCGCGCTGCACGATTTGGCAGTCGTGCGGCGAGGAAGCGTGGGAGGGAGCCCGCTGCGCCGCGGCCGGAGGCGGTCCCGGCGGCGGCGGTGGCGCACTTGTCGCGGCCGTCCCTGCCGGGCCGGAAGGCACGATGGAGCGCGACGGAGCGGGGCGCGCGGTTGCGATGTCGACGAGGTGGTGGAGGCGGTCCAGCCACTGGTCGTGCGCCTCGGCACTGGGCCGGTAGCGGAGGAGCTCCTGGGCCATGAGTAGCGCGGTGTGCGGGGCGGGCTCTTGGTGTTCCCGCGTGGACACGCTCTGGCGCCGGGACGGGTGCGAGGACTCGGCGTCCTCACGGCGCCCAGAGTGGTCCTCGTCGTCGCGCTGGTCTCCGCCGCGGTGCCCCTCGCTCTCTGGCTCCTCCACGCGCGGGCCGGTGCCAGCGCGCTCGGTCGTGCGGGGGCGACCACGGCGGCCGCGGGTGGGGGCAGTGCCAGGCTCGGTGTGAGCCCTCTCGGAGGTGCGCCTGTTGGCGCGCGTCGCGCGGGTATCCATCATGGCGCGGAGTTCGGAGGTTGAAGACGCGCCTCAGTCCCCTACCTGGCGCGCCAAATGTCGGAGAATGACTCCCACGTAACAGGGGTAGTCTCGGCCCCGAAGAGAGGTTCGAAGGGGGACTGAACACGGAGGTCAAACAACCCTCGATGCACGCCGCGACGTTGCTCGCGGTGCTTGGGGTGGAGCGGCACGACAGAGAGAGACACCGGCCCGTACCCAGGTTCACGGCCCTCGAGAGGAGGTAAAACCGCTACTCCTGCTTGTCTGTATTGCACTGTGAAGGTTACAGGACAATGAGCTTGCCGAAGGCTCTCTTGAGGCAGTTTAGTGCTTGGAGAGGGACACAACGGTCGTCTTCCTCCCCGAGCAGTTGGCTATCCTACGCGCTTAGGGTGCGATTGCGCGATTGGGCGATCCCCTTCTACGGTGGAGCTCCTGCTCCTTTTATAGGCGCCCCGGGCTCCGCCCTCGGGCTGGTGGGCTCCCGCACGTCAGTCGCATGGAGGAGCGGGAGTCCACCGCACCTCGTCCGTCCATGGACGCGGTCCATCCGTGCTAAAGTAGCGCGCCGTGGCCGACAGGTTGCAGGCGGTGCAGAGCGGCTTGCAGGAGCAGCAGAGATCGTGGTGGAGCCCACGATGACGATCGTCTTGGAGCGTTGCGCCGCCCATCAGCTTTATCACCAAAGAGGAAAGTCCTGGCGGTCCTGGCGCTGGCGGCGCGGCTTTGTTGACCCCTTTTATCACGGGAACGGCAATGGTGACGCTGCTGCTGTCGTGCGCGCTGGTCGCGGGCGTCACTCTGCGGCCGCAGCGGAGCCCATGTGCGCGCTGCAGCGCCCATGTGCGCTTTACAGCGCTACCTTCGTCGCGAAGTATTCCCTCAGGGGCCTGAGGCTCTCAAGGGGATAAGGCCAAACCGGCTCCCCGCTGGGGGAGGGAGCCCTCAGGCGGGACGCCCTCGGGGGGAGCCCCCTTCAGGCCTCTCCAGCGCCGCAGGTCCCCCGCAGGGGTTTCTCCCTTGGGGGGCACACTCCAAGCGGTTGGCTTGGTCCTTAGTCGTTTTGTAGACGCTGTCGCGTGCACGGTCCGTGGAGAGTGGGCCATGCACACCCTAGATTCCACTGGGCCGACATCCATGTCAAAGGAAAGTTAGCACCAAGGTATATTGGACCTTTTAAGATCCTTGCCCGTCAAGGAGAAGTGTCTTATCAACTTGAGTTGCCCCCGGAGTTAGTGGATTATCACGATGTCTTCCACATTTCCTTGCTCCGGAAATGTCTTGAAGTTCCTGACCAGCCTGATGTTTTCAAAAACATCGACCACCAGTCCGTCGACCTGAATCAAGATTTGACTTATCGGGAACAACCCATCAAGATTCTCGACGAAGATGTTCGTCTCACCCGCAGGCGAGCAATCAAGTTCTACAAGGTCCAGTGGACTAACCACTCTGAAGATGAAGCCACGTGGGAACGTGAGGACTATCTTAGAAGTGAATTCCCGAACCTCTTTAGTACCCAGACCTTGCAAATCTCGGGACGAGATTTATTTTAAGGGGGGGAGGATTTGTAACATCCCAAATATTAATATAAATTATTAATGCAAAAATGTGGGCCAACAAAAACTTTCCTTATAAATTGGTATATGTTTGTTTCATGATTATTGTTTGTTATGCTTTGCTTGCAAGATTGTTGGATTCTAATTCTAATTACAAAATTGAAGAATAGAAAATAAACAAAACAACATTTCAAAACTAGAAAACAATGTGACACATGTCACCATATTTTCCAAAATAAGTAACCTACTTTATTTTTCAAACCAAAATCAGTGGGGAATATCCTAAACCCTACTATTTGATTTCCCGAAGTTATTCTCTTTCAAATACAAATTCAAACACTTAAATCCAAATTATAAATTCTTTATTTGAAATATTCAAAATATTCCCAATGGACCTTGAGACACTTGCCACTAATATAATCAAGCTATATCCTAAGTTTGGACACAAATGGAATAAGCAAAGTATAAAAATAAAATACCAAAAAGGTGTACTGTTTTGGTTCAGGAAATCCAGCAAACACCTTCTGTGCATCGTGTGTTCTTCCCAAACCCGAACCAAACCTTGGATCAATTCGTGTTAAGCGTTCATCATTCGCCGAATTGAGGCCTCCATTGCACGCCCCTAATCACCACGATCACGCCGCACCCGAGAACGAGCCAAAAGGTGGCCGGGATCGACGAGGAGACGCCGGCGACAGCGGCGGCCGTGCGCACGTCGCCGTGTCGGCACTGTGGCCGCGGCGACGCCGCGCCGTGCCTGCCGCGCTGCTCCCTCTCTCTCCCTCCCTCGCCTCCCGGTCCCCTCGCAACACAGCAGCAGACCGCGCAGCCGCAGCCACGCCGCGACGTGCACGTCGCGCGCCGCCCGTGCGCTCTCACGGCCGGGCCAAAAATCCGAGCGCGCCCGAGCGCGCCACGCCACCTCACCTTGCCCAAACGGTCCCCTGAGAACCCCGCAGCATAGCCGCACCCTTCCACCGGCCTACGGCGAGCTCGCACGACCGCGGGTGCCCTCTGCACCGCGTCCACCGTGCGCCGCCCGGCCGCTATAAAAGGCCCCCGTGCTCCACCGTTTCTCCACACCGCTCACCACTGCCTTCCCCTCACTCTCCATTCTCTCGTGCGCCGCTAGGGAGCCCGGGCCAGGGCAGCAAGGCCTCAGGCCGCCGTGGTCTCCTCGAGCCCGCCGTGCCCGAGGTAGACGACGACCGCGGCCAGGCCACGGCACCCATCCCCTTCACTCCCCACTGCCTCCCCTTGCTTCCCCTTGTTCCCCTCTCTCACCCGCGCCCTTTTTACCTCTGGTTCGTGCCCAGGAACGCCGCCGATTGCTCGCCGGAGTTGGAGCGAGGCCGCGGAGGAGAAGTTGCTCGCCGCCGCCGCTCGGAGCCACGCCAGCAAGCGCCGTTCGTCCCAAGGTCTTCCCCGCGCCGCCGCCGTCGCTCCGCACCTTCCTCATGCCCTCCCGAGCCCCCTAGGTGAGCCTCTGTCCACCTCGCCGTCGCCGGAGCCGTAGCGCCGCTCGGTTCTGGTCGCCGGCGACGCGCGCTATCTCGACCGTTGGATCTCAGATCCACGGCCGCGTAGCGGTTCGTGCTAGGACTCGCTGACGGGTGGACCCCACCCGTCAGACTTTTAAACTTATCCTGGCACGCGCACGGTTTAAATTGAGTCACTGACCAGTAGGCCCCACCCGTCAGGGTTTTCAACATTATCCACTCTGGGTTATTTATTCGAATCTAGATTTAATTCAAAAACCAGTACTGAACTCAATTTTAGAAATTCCATATCTGGAGATTTACAACTCCAAATGGAACAAATCAAACTGTTCTGGATAGGTTATGAAATTATCTATCCAACCCAATTGGTTTCACTCCATTTGGGTAAATAATAAAAATACATTATTCAAAATACCATAAAAGGTTTAAATCCTAAACTTGTTTATTTCTGATGCTCTGTTAATCCAAATTAGTTGAAACTAATTTTATTGGATCACATTTAGCCATGGTTAGTCAATCCTAAAAGGGTTTAATTTTTAGATTAACATAATTTAGTTAATAGCCAAAACTTGATTATTTAGCTTCTGGATTAAACACATTGTGTAGGGAGTTTGGTAATTCCAAATGACCCAAATCCAATTATGTCATCTTCTACACATCAGTAGCTTTCTGTAGAATTTTAGTTTGTATTTTTGTGACCAACAGAACTCAAACTATGCAATTAAACATGTGTGACTAATTTCTGCCCAAATTAAGGTATATTTGAATAGTGACAAATTCAATTAAATTGAAACCACATAGTGTTGTTTGATGTGTGAAATGGTTAATTAGAACCTCTAGGAGTGTATTGCTATGATGATTGATTGAATAGGCTAGTGATTGTTTGTATTTGCTTGATTGTGTATTAGACGAGAACGTTGTCGAGTACATCGGGGAGGAAGGATTTGTGGAACCTGAAGACCAAGACCAAGACCACTTTGTTGAGCAAGGCAAGCTACTCTCTGAGCTTGCACCTAATATATGCATCTAGATTACAAAGTCATTTTTTTTTAAAGCAAAGGTTTACAAAAACCCTTTTTCAAAAGAATACATAAGTTATTTTGCCACCCTATATAGAACTATATGCTAAAATTATAGGATGGGAAAACCAATATTGTTTCATTCAAAAACTCCTTTGAAAATACTTGTGTGGACATGGAGCACCAAGATGTGGTGATGAATTGGAGAAAAGGAGAATGGTGGTTTTGATAAAGCACACATTGTGTCTTTGTACTTACGTCAATCAACCGATACTCTGTGCGACCACATTTACCCACATATGGGAAAGGGCTTAGTCATATAATTTGCTCATATTAGTATGGGATACCTCATCAACGGGGATGACTCCGTTATGCATGAGGGATGGTTGATGACCTACCCCCGACCTGGGTCCTCGCTCAAACTCTATGAGTAGATAAGGAGGAGGATAGAAGGATGTCCCCTATACACCGCCAGATAAAACCTATGAGTCCTCACACTTAGATTCCGACGGGCTGGGTTAAGTGTCGATGGAAAGTATCATATGGGCAGGATCCTATACTAGCATGAGCAAAGGACAGACTAGGGTCGGTGACTCAACTTCGCATACACCTGGTATGGCGAGACGTGGCTGACACGATGAGTTATCGGATGGGTGTGGGAAAAGCGTGCTACCTCTGCAGAGGGTTAAAAAAACTATTCGAATAGCCGAGTCCTCGGATATGGACAGTTGAGAGGCCCTACTTTGACCATGTGCCAGTTTTGGAAAAAGTGTTGAGTTCTAAAAAGAAAAGGAGACGTTCCATACACCTAAACCAATGGATCGGTATTAGGTAGTTGGAGATTACTTACCATGATGGTTTATGGTCGGAAAAAGGAGGAGTCTTTGGAGAAAACTAATAAAATTGAGACATTAAGAATAGATATAATCTCCTTACCTTCTTCAACAAAGATACAGAGATGTTTTAATAAATAAAAGGGTGAAACTAAAAATGAGACTAGTGCACTCATGTTGGAGTAGTTTGCGAGTACATTCAAATGTACTCATACTAGTTTTGTCCCTGGCTGTTGTCGTAGCCAGACTTTGAAGAGCACTTCGACCAGGAGGAGTATGGCGACATCTATGCCAACTGAGGAGCTTCATAAGTCGACTGCCTGTCGGGTCATCGCTAGGAGTGGACGTCTACTACGCCTTAGTTCCGCTGATTATTTTGGTTTGGCCCTTGAAGGCACCTATGTAAGGCTAGGTCTAAATGACCGTTTATATAAGACTTTAATTCGGTATTGTAATGGATGTAAACTTTGGTATTCAGTTCGGATTATGTGCAACGACAGACTGATCATGGGATCGTTGTGTTAAACATAATCGGGTATTTCGGACAGCTAGTCCGGGGTCCCCACAGACCTGGTATCAGAGCCATCTCGACTTAGGAGCCTTAGATTAGCATGGTCGCTAGATAGTTATTACAAAAGTTAAGTTTTAAAGAAAACAAAGGAAGGAATTATTTTCAAAAACAAAATGCTTATCTCTAACCCTCTCACTTATGCAAAATTCTCTTCTTACAAACTACTAAGTTTTCTCTCATATTCATAAAAACTTGCCACACTTGTCATTTTAATAAACTTAAAAACCTGCTCACATATTGTCCCTTACATTAAAATTTTGATATACTTGTCACCTCACTAACTTAAACATTTGACTAAAAAATTGTAGATGGCGATCAATTTCACCGAGTTTGTTCAGCTTGAGAAGGACGGCAAGTTGATGTTCGAGAAGGACCTGTTCGAGTTGACCAAGCTGTTAGGTCGCCCCACTCCTGAGTTTAAGGGAGCCCAGGTGGACACTCCCGGTAACGGGAACCTGTCTTGGTTGGTCGAGGCGTCTGTTCGCGGGAACATCAAGTCCCCCGGATCCAGGACACTCATCTTTACCACCATGGACGTCCACTGGGACGACGGACTGTGTCGTTCCATGGAGCGGATGCTATCCCGGCTTTGTGAGGAGCACAAGGCGGAGTTGGTGAACTCTCGCTTCCAGTTCTACGGGAGGCGCACCGTCGGCGGACACCCTATTCAGTCCCCTCTACACCCGACGTTCGGAGAGTACATCCTGGACATGGAGATTATGCTCTTTCGCACCCAGGAGGATCTGAGGTGTGCCAGACTGCGGTCTCACTTTGAGCGCCTCTCGCTCAAGGAGAGTCGCGAGAGTGAAGCACAGCTGAAGGAGGAGAAGGTCGCTCTTCTCAAAAAGAGGACCCAGATGAGGAAGACCATAGCGAAGCTCCGCAAGCAGGTGGCAGAGCAGGACGAGCTGATCGAGGATTTGGAGCTCCGTACTGATGAGATGGAGGAGGAGGGCGAGGATCTCCGCAAGGAGAACAACGCTTTCCTCAGTGACGATGACGACTATCTGGAGGAGATGGACTATGAGCAGGAGGATGACGAGGAGGAAGACCCAGAGGAGCCACCCTACCAGTCTGACGCTGACATATCCGAGCCTGAGGTTCCACCTCAGTAGGCGAGTGACTTGAGTACTACCGCAGGATTAGGTCGACCCCCCCCCCCCTATCGCTAGTAGAGTAGAAGTAGTGGTTCTTTTGGAACTTGCACTAGGTACCTTAGCTTAAGGAAAAATGTTGTAGGCTTGATGTGATGAACCCTTTGATGTGATGCTTGTGCTGTATCAGTGTGCTAGTCTTGTTAATCTATGAAAAGTATTTTTTTTACATAATCCTTAAGTAATCCACCACTATGTGAAACTAGCCTTTATCCCCTTAATCAGACCCTTTTTGCCTAGCCCTTATACCCGGTGTGCTTCAGGATGACTCGTCGCACCAACACGGAAGGAGCACCACCACCACCCCCGGACCCAACCACCGCCCAACTTATTGCGCTCATCATGGAGGAGCGCCAAGCTGCCCGGGAAGAGCGTCAAGCTCATCTCGCTGCCCTGCAGCAGATCGCTGCCGCACACAACAACAACAACAACAACAACCACCACAATGGCAATGGCAATGGTGAAGGAAATCAGCGATCCACTTTGAGTGATTTTCAGAAAACCAACCCACCCACCTATTCCAAGGGACTTCACCCACTAGAGGCCGATGATTGGCTTCGCACCATTAACAACAACCTGGAAGTTGCAGCCGTGGGCGAACCTGAGAAAGTGCTGTATGCAACCCACTATCTGGCAGGACCTGCACGGTCTTGGTGGGAAGCTACCAAGGCTCTCCAGCAAGCTGGCTATGTTATCAACTGGGTTGAGTTCCAGGAGAAGTTCCGCAAGAAACACATCCCCGGTGGACTCATTGAAAGGAAGAAGGATGAATTCCGCAAGTTGCGGCAGGGAAGTAAAGATGTGGTCGGATACCTGGATGAGTTCACTGACTTGTCTCGGTATGCTCCTGATGACACCGACACCGAGAGGAAGAAGATGGAGCGTTTCATGAACAGACTTCATGATGAGCTGCAGTGTGCTTTGGTTATCCATGACTTTGTTGATTTGGAGTCACTTGTGGACAAGGCCATCCAGTTGGAGACCAAGCGCAAGTCCATGTTTGAAGGTCGTAAGAGGAGGATGATTGCCCAGGAAGGTTCGAGCAGCCAGAAGCCTCGCACCTACCCACAAAACCCCAAGCCAGCCTATCGACCGCCACCAACCACACGCCCCAATTACCCTAATCGCCCAAACAACCCAAACAGTTTCAACCGCCCCAATGACAACCCCCGTTCCGGAGGGAACTCTAACAACTTCAACCGCAATGCTAATGTTGTCTGCTTTAATTGCGGCACCAAGGGTCACTACTCCAAAGAATGCCCCAATCCTAAGAAGAATGGTCCACGCCCCGATGCACCAGCGCCTAACAATGGCCAAGGCCGTAATGGGAATGGCAAGAACCCCGCACCCCGCGGAAATGTTGCTGTTGCCAAGGGACGTCTGCACCACATCAACGCTGAAGAGGCCATGGATGCGCCAGATGTTGTGCTGGGTACGTTCCTTGTCAACTCAGTGCCTGCAACTGTTCTGTTTGATTCTGGTGCCACCCATTCCTTTGTCACCCAAGAATTTGTTGCTAAGGGAGGTTTAGTCGGAAACCTCTTACCCAAACCCATGGTCATCCAAATTCCAGAATCCACCATAGATACCAAGTCATTTTGCCCGGACGTTTCCCTTGAGATCAAAGGGGAAAGGTTCCGAGCCAACTTAATTGTTCTAGGAACCCAAGGTATAGATGTCATACTGGGTATGAATTGGTTAGCCAAGTATCGTGGTCGAATTGACTGCGCCAGAAGGGCTGTATCCCTCACCACCGATAAAGGAGTAGAAGTGGAGTATGTGTCAGAAACCAGTCAACCCCGACTAGGATGTCATGAGAGCATAGCTCGACCCACCCTAGATGAGATCCGTGTTGTTCACCTGTTCCGAGATGTCTTCCCTGAAGAATTGCCTGGTATGCCGCCAGACCGAGATATTGAGTTCATCATTGAACTTATCCCCGGAACAGCCCCTATATCCCAGAGGCCGTATCGGATGAATCCGGAAGAACTGGTTGAGTTGAAGAAGCAGTTAGCAGATATGCTCAGCAAAGGACTTATTCGCCCAAGTGCTTCACCCTGGGGATCACCCATTATTTTTGTGGATAAGAGAGACGGTACCACACGCCTGTGTGTGGATTATCGCAAGCTAAATGATGTGACCATTAAGAACAAATATCCCCTTCCAAAGATCGAGGATCTGTTCGATCAAATGAACGGAGCCCGAGTCTTTTCCAAGATCGATCTTCGGTCAGGATATCATCAATTAAAAATCCGAGAGACAGACATCCCCAAAACTGCCTTCACCACCCGTTACGGTTTATTTGAGTACACCGTAATGTCCTTTGGTCTGACCAACGCCCCAGCCTATTTCATGAATCTCATGAACAAAATTTTCATGGAGTATCTTGACAAGTTCGTGGTAGTTTTCCTCGATGACATCCTTATTTACTCCAAAACCGAAGAAGAGCATGCTGAACACCTGCGTCTAGTTTTAGCAACCCTCCGAGAACATCAGTTGTATGCCAAGTTTAGCAAGTGTGAGTTTTGGCTCAGTGAAGTAGCATTTCTCGGACATGTTGTGTCTGCGGGAGGAATTTCTGTTGACCCAGAGAAGATCCAAGCCATTGTGAGCTGGGAAGCCCCAACTAGTGTGACCGAAATCCGAAGCTTTCTCGGACTAGCGGGTTACTACCGCAAGTTCGTTGAAGGATTCTCCAGCATAGCCAAGCCCCTGACCCAACTGCTAAAAAGGACAAGAAATTTGAATGGACTCAGAAGTGTGAAGAGAGTTTTCAGGAATTAAAGAAGAGATTGACCTCGACCCCTGTCCTGATTATGCCAGACGTCACCAAGAGTTTCGACGTGTACTGCGATGCATCACGCCTCGGACTTGGTTGCGTTCTGATGCAAGAAGGCAAGGTGGTATCGTATCTGTCTCGGCAGTTGCGACCACATGAAGAGAACTACCCAACCCATGACCTGGAGTTAGCCGCTGTTGTTCTTGCTCTGAAAACGTGGCGCTCCTATCTTGCGGGACATCGTTGCGAGATCTATACGGATCACAAGAGCTTGAAGTATATCTTCACCCAGAAGGAGTTAAACCTGCGACAGAGAAGGTGGATGGAATTAATCAAGGATTATGATATCGGTATCCATTATCACCCTGGGAAGGCTAACGTAGTTGCCGATGCCCTTAGTCGCAAACCCTGCACCCTGAATGCCTTGATCCAAACAGAACAACCAGCCCTGTTCAGAGAGTTCAAAGATTTTGGACTAGAACTTGTTAGCCGCTGTTATCTCGCCAATTTAGAGTTGACCCCAACCCTGTTTGACCAAATCAAGGAAGCCCAGAAAGGTCATGAGAGTATAGAAGGAATCAAGAAGAAGATTTCTCTCGGTAAAGCGCCTGGTTTTACCGAGGATGCTGAAGGAGTGCTGAGATTCAATGGTCGTATCTGTGTCCCCAGTATCACGGAGCTTAAAGAGTTAATCCTGAAGGAAGCCCACGAGACCGCCTATTCAATCCACCCTGGCGGAACCAAAATGTATCAAGACCTCCGCGAGAGATTTTGGTGGCACGGAATGAAGCGAGAGATTGGTGTTTTTGTAGCCAAGTGTGATATCTGTCAGCGAGTCAAGGCTGAACATCAGCGACCCGCTGGATTGCTGCAACCCCTGCAAATTCCCGAGTGGAAGTGGGATGAGATTGGAATGGATTTTATCACCGGACTTCCGAGGTCTAACAGAGGCCACGACTCAATCTGGGTCGTCATTGATAAACTGACCAAGGTTGCCCATTTCATTCCCGTCCATACCACCTATCGGGGAACTCAGTTAGCAGACTTGTATATTTCCAGAATAGTAAGCCTGCATGGTGTGCCTAAGAGGATAATATCTGACCGAGGCACACAGTTCACTTCAAGATTCTGGAAAGCCCTGCACGAAGCCCTCGGAACCAAGTTAGCATTTAGCACAGCTTATCACCCCCAGACCAACGGTCAGACTGAACGCGTGAACCAGATATTAGAGGACATGCTTCGCGCATGTGTTCTAGCCTATGGATCCAAATGGGAAGATTGCCTTCCATTTGCAGAGTTCTCCTACAACAATAGCTACCAGTCTAGTCTGCAAATGGCCCCCTTTGAAGCCCTTTACGGCAAGAAGTGTCGTACACCCCTGAATTGGTCCGACACCGGAGAAGGCAAACTGTTTGGACCAGATACCCTCCGTGAGGCTGAAGAGCAAGTCCAACTGATCCGCGAGCGTCTTAAAACTGCCCAATCTCGTCAGAAGAGTTACGCTGATCACAAGCGTCGCGAGGTCACTTTCAAGGTCGGAGATTATGTCTATCTCCGAGTAACACCTCTTAAAGGAATGCAGCGATTCCATGTCATAGGAAAGTTAGCACCAAGGTATATTGGACCTTTTAAGATCCTTGCCCGTCAAGGAGAAGTGTCTTATCAACTTGAGTTGCCCCCGGAGTTAGTGGATTATCACGATGTCTTCCACATTTCCTTGCTCCGGAAATGTCTTGAAGTTCCTTACCAGCCTGATGTTTTCAAAAACATCGACCACCAGTCCGTCGACCTGAATCAAGATTTGACTTATCGGGAACAACCCATCAAGATTCTCGACGAAGATGTTCGTCTCACCCGCAGGCGAGCAATCAAGTTCTACAAGGTCCAGTGGACTAACCACTCTGAAGATGAAGCCACGTGGGAACGTGAGGACTATCTTAGAAGTGAATTCCCGAACCTCTTTAGTACCCAGACCTAGCAAATCTCGGGACGAGATTTATTTTAAGGGGGGGGAGGATTTGTAACATCCCAAATATTAATATAAATTATTAATGCAAAAATGTGGGCCAACAAAAACTTTCCTTATAAATTGGTATATGTTTGTTTCATGATTATTGTTTGTTATGCTTTGCTTGCAAGATTGTTGGATTCTAATTCTAATTACAAAATTGAAGAATAGAAAATAAACAAAACAACATTTCAAAACTAGAAAACAATGTGACACATGTCACCATATTTTCCAAAATAAGTAACCTACTTTATTTTTCAAACCAAAATCAGTGGGGAATATCCTAAACCCTACTATTTGATTTCCCCAAGTTATTCTCTTTCAAATACAAATTCAAACACTTAAATCCAAATTATAAATTCTTTATTTGAAATATTCAAAATATTCCCAATGGACCTTGAGACACTTGCCACTAATATAATCAAGCTATATCCTAAGTTTGGACACAAATGGAATAAGCAAAGTATAAAAATAAAATACCAAAAAGGTGTACTGTTTTGGTTCAGGAAATCCAGCAAACACCTTCTGTGCATCGTGTGTTCTTCCCAAACCCGAACCAAACCTTGGATCAATTCGTGTTAAGCGTTGATCATTCGCCGAATTGAGGCCTCCATTGCACGCCCCTAATCACCACGATCACGCCGCACCCGAGAACGAGCCAAAAGGTGGCCGGGATCGACGAGGAGACGCCGGCGACAGCGGCGGCCGTGCGCACGTCGCCGTGTCGGCACTGTGGCCGCGGCGACGCCGCGCCGTGCCTGCCGCGCTGCTCCCTCTCTCTCCCTCCCTCGCCTCCCGGTCCCCTCGCAACACAGCAGCAGACCGCGCAGCCGCAGCCACGCCGCGACGTGCACGTCGCGCGCCGCCCGTGCGCTCTCACGGCCGGGCCAAAAATCCGAGCGCGCCCGAGCGCGCCACGCCACCTCACCTTGCCCAAACGGTCCCCCGAGAACCCCGCAGCATAGCCGCACCCTTCCACCGGCCTACGGCGAGCTCGCACGACCGCGGGTGCCCTCTGCACCGCGTCCACCGTGCGCCGCCCGGCCGCTATAAAAGGCCCCCGTGCTCCACCGTTTCTCCACACCGCTCACCACTGCCTTCCCCTCACTCTCCATTCTCTCGTGCGCCGCTAGGGAGCCCAGGCCAGGGCAGCAAGGCCTCAGGCCGCCGTGGTCTCCTCGAGCCCGCCGTGCCCGAGGTAGACGACGACCGCGGCCAGGCCACGGCACCCATCCCCTTCACTCCCCACTGCCTCCCCTCGCCTCCCCTTGTTCCCCTCTCTCACCCGCGCCCTTTTTACCTCTGGTTCGTGCCCAGGAACGCCGCCGATTGCTCGCCGGAGTTGGAGCGAGGCCGCGGAGGAGAAGTTGCTCGCTGCCGCCGCTCGGAGCCACGCCAGCAAGCGCCGTTCGTCCCAAGGTCTTCCCCGCGCCGCCGCCGTCGCTCCGCACCTTCCTCACGCCCTCCCGAGCCCCCTAGGTGAGCCTCTGTCCACCGCGCCGTCGCCGGAGCCGTAGCGCCGCTCGGTTCTGGTCGCCGGCGACGCGCGCTATCTCGACCGTTGGATCTCAGATCCACGGCCGCGTAGCGGTTCGTGCTAGGACTCGCTGACGGGTGGACCCCACCCGTCAGACTTTTAAACTTATCCTGGCACGCGCACGGTTTAAATTGAGTCACTGACCAGTAGGCCCCACCCGTCAGGGTTTTCAACATTATCCACTCTGGGTTATTTATTCGAATTTAGATTTAATTCAAAAACCAGTACTGAACTCAATTTTAGAAATTCCATATCTGGAGATTTACAACTCCAAATGGAACAAATCAAACTGTTCTGGATAGGTTATGAAATTATCTATCCAACCCAATTGGTTTCACTCCATTTGGGTAAATAATAAAAATACATTATTCAAAATACCATAAAAGGTTTAAATCCTAAACTTGTTTATTTCTGATGCTCTGTTAATCCAAATTAGTTGAAACTAATTTTATTGGATCACATTTAGCCATGGTTAGTCAATCCTAAAAGGGTTTAATTTTTAGATTAACATAATTTAGTTAATAGCCAAAACTTGATTATTTAGCTTCTGGATTAAACACATTGTGTAGGGAGTTTGGTAATTCCAAATGACCCAAATCCAATTATGTCATCTTCTACACATCAGTAGCTTTCTGTAGAATTTTAGTTTGTATTTTTGTGACCAACAGAACTCAAACTATGCAATTAAACATGTGTGACTAATTTCTGCCCAAATTAAGGTATATTTGAATAGTGACAAATTCAATTAAATTGAAACCACATAGTGTTGTTTGATGTGTGAAATGGTTAATTAGAACCTCTAGGAGTGTATTGCTATGATGATTGATTGAATAGGCTAGTGATTGTTTGTATTTGCTTGATTGTGTATTAGACGAGAACGTTGTCGAGTACATCGGGGAGGAAGGATTTGTGGAACCTGAAGACCAAGACCAAGACCACTTTGTTGAGCAAGGCAAGCTACTCTCTGAGCTTGCACCTAATATATGCATCTAGATTACAAAGTCATTTTTTTTTAAAGCAAAGGTTTACAAAAACCCTTTTTCAAAAGAATACATAAGTTATTTTGCCACCCTATATAGAACTATATGCTAAAATTATAGGATGGGAAAACCAATATTGTTTCATTCAAAAACTCCTTTGAAAATACTTGTGTGGACATGGAGCACCAAGATGTGGTGATGAATTGGAGAAAAGGAGAATGGTGGTTTTGATAAAGCGCACATTGTGTCTTTGTACTTACGTCAATCAACCGATACTCTGTGCGACCACATTTACCAACATATGGGAAAGGGCTTAGTCATATAATTTGCTCATATTAGTATGGGATACCTCATCAACGGGGATGACTCCGTTATGCATGAGGGATGGTTGATGACCTACCCCCGACCTGGGTCCTCGCTCAAACTCTATGAGTAGATAAGGAGGAGGATAGAAGGATGTCCCCTATACACCGCCAGATAAAACCTATGAGTCCTCACACTTAGATTCCGACGGGCTGGGTTAAGTGTCGATGGAAAGTATCATATGGGCAGGATCCTATACTAGCATGAGCAAAGGACAGACTAGGGTCGGTGACTCAACTTCGCATACACCTGGTATGGCGAGACGTGGCTGACACGATGAGTTATCGGATGGGTGTGGGAAAAGCGTGCTACCTCTGCAGAGGGTTAAAAAAACTATTCGAATAGCCGAGTCCTCGGATATGGACAGTTGAGAGGCCCTACTTTGACCATGTGCCAGTTTTGGAAAAAGTGTTGAGTTCTAAAAAGAAAAGGAGACGTTCCATACACCTAAACCAATGGATCGGTATTAGGTAGTTGGAGATTACTTACCATGATGGTTTATGGTCGGAAAAAGGAGGAGTCTTTGGAGAAAACTAATAAAATTGAGACATTAAGAATAGATATAATCTCCTTACCTTCTTCAACAAAGATACAGAGATGTTTTAATAAATAAAAGGGTGAAACTAAAAATGAGACTAGTGCACTCATGTTGGAGTAGTTTGCGAGTACATTCAAATGTACTCATACTAGTTTTGTCCCTGGCTGTTGTCGTAGCCAGACTTTGAAGAGCACTTCGACCAGGAGGAGTATGGCGACATCTATGCCAACTGAGGAGCTTCATAAGTCGACTGCCTGTCGGGTCATCGCTAGGAGTGGACGTCTACTACGCCTTAGTTCCGCTGATTATTTTGGTTTGGCCCTTGAAGGCACCTATGTAAGACTAGGTCTAAATGACCGTTTATATAAGACTTTAATTCGGTATTGTAATGGATGTAAACTTTGGTATTCAGTTCGGATTATGTGCAACGACAGACTGATCATGGGATCGTTGTGTTAAACATAATCGGGTATTTCGGACAGCTAGTCCGGGGTCCCCACAGATGATCTGCCTTGCTGGTAGAAATAACGTCCTTCATGGGAGCCGCTCTTGAAAGTCAGGTTGACAAGGGGGGTAGAAGTGCCCACTACCATTCGTTGACAACAACAAACACCTCTCAAAACTTACTTTTATGCTCTCTATATGATTTCAAAAACCTATAAAAACCAAAAGCTCTAGCAGATGCTTGTATCCCTGCTTCCCTCTGCGAAGGGCCTATCTTTTACTTTATGTTGAGTCAGATTACCTACTTCTTTCTATCTTAGAAGCAAACACTTGTGTCAACTTTGCGTGCAACAATTCTTATATGCTTACTTATTGCACTTATTATATTGCTTTGTGTTGACAACAATCTTTATGATATACATGTTACAAGTTGAAAGCCAATGCTGAAACTTACATCTTCCTATGCGTGGCTTCAATGCT
Organism: Poa annua; assembly: GCA_026929855.1. Classification (NCBI taxonomy): domain Eukaryota; kingdom Viridiplantae; phylum Streptophyta; class Magnoliopsida; order Poales; family Poaceae; genus Poa; species Poa annua. The sequence goes on from CM049434.1 coordinate 65,653,581, forward strand.
CTTTTACTTAGAAACTATTGCTTTATGAGTTAACTCTTATGCAAAGCTTTTTGATGGTTGTTTGAAAGTACTATCCATGAAAAGTTTTTACTTATGTGATGTAGCTGTTTACTCCTTGTTTATTTGTTAGCAAACTATAGATCATTGCCTTGAGTCACTTCATTCATAACATGAGCTCTACAATATTATTTGATCAAGATTGTGTGAAAGCATGTCACTTAAGAAATTATTTGTTGTTATCGTTTTACCTACTCAGGACGAGTAGAACTAAGCTTGGGGATACTTGATACGTCTCAAACGTATCCATAATTTCTGATGTTCCATGCTTATATTATACCAATGTCTACATGTTTTATAGACACTTTATATCATTTTTTATGCATTTTCTGGAACTAACCTATTAAAAAGATGCCACAGTGCCAGTTCCTGTTTTCTGCTGTTTTTGTTTTCAGAAAAGTTGTTCCGGAAATATTCTCGGAATTGCACGAAACAAAAGCCAAAGTCCCTATTTTCCCCGGAAGGATCCAGAAGACCAAAGAGGAGAAGTAGTGGGGCCACGAGGCGGCCACACCATGTGGTGGCGCGGCTCCCCCTCTGGCCGCGCGGCCACGTGGTGTGGGACCCTCGGGCGCCCACCGACATCGCCCTATCGCCTATAAAGACCCCCCGACAGAAAAACCCTAACTCCCCGAGCAATTTTCCACGAAACGTAACGCAGCGCCGCCGCCATCGAAGACAAGTTTTGGGGGTCAGAAGTTCCTGTTCCGGCACCCTGCCGGGACGGGGATTGACCCCCGTAGCCATCTCAATCGACTCCACCACCTCCACTTCGTCTCCATGATGGTTTGTGAGTAGTTCCCCCATGGACTACGGGTTCTTGGCTGTAGCTAGTTGGTACTCTCTCTCCCATGTACTTCAATACAATGATCTCATGAGCTGCCGTACATGATTGAGATCCATATGATGTAATCGGTGTTGTGTTTGTTGGGATCCGATAAATTGTTATATTATGATCAGTCTATCCATCAAAGTTTGTGAAGTTATTGTTGCTGCAATCTTGTTGTGTTTAATGCTTGTCACTAGTGCACGAGTGGCATGATCTTAGATTTAAGCTCTATAATTATTGCTTAGATTGTATCTACAAATTGTTTGCTCATGTCCTTGTCCGGAACCCGAGGCCCCAAAGTGACAGAAATTGGGATAACCGGAGGGGATGGCTTTTATATGAGGATCACATGTTTTCACCAAGTGTTAATGCTTTGCTCCGGTGTTCTATTAAAAGAAGTACCTTAATTACCAGTAGTTTCCCTTGAGGCCCCGCTGCAAACGGGCTGGTAGGACAAAAGATGTTATGCAAATTTCTCATTGCGAGCACGTATGACTATATATGGAAAACATGCCTACATGATTAATAAAACTGGATATTCTATCTTAGCATGCATTGTCATGCCCTTACAATTGTCAATTGCCCAACGGTAATTTGTTCACCCGACACTTGTTCTTGGAGAATTACCACTAGTGTAGATAGCTGGGAACCCCGGTCCTTCTTTCATCATCATTGCTCTAAAGTCAACTCCACGCAAGAAACTATTTTATGGTGCCATTGCCTCTGTGTTACTATTACTATTTCTCTCATATTACTCCTTCTTTCACATCACCCCTGTTATTAGTGCTTTTCCAGTTGCAGCTGAATTGACAACTCCGCTGTTAAGGCTTGTAAGTATTCTTTGTCTCCCCTTGTGTCGAATCAATAAATTTAGGTTTTACTTCCCTCGAAGACTGTTGCGATCGCCTATACTTGTGGGTTATCAATGGTATAAATGATAGTGGATGATGTTTTTCTGTTTTGTATGGTGTTTGCAAGATATAAAACTGTTTTTGTATTTTCGGATTTTTAAATGGCAGAAAATGTGAAGTGCTAATAAAGTGTTGGAAAGGTGTTTCTTATGATTAAAAATGGACTTGGGTTCATGGTTTCACAAATGCACTCTCTCTTTTATATAGTGGTAGATAATGGAACATAGGAATGGACATATGAGATTGCAACAAGACAAGTTATTAATAATATGGGCATCACATCCTATCATAGAGATCTTTTGGTTATTAACCTCTCTTATACTCCACCAAGATGCGAACTAAATCATAACACCTCAGTAATTAAGATAAACAGAGTATAGCTTTAAGTTATATGACATGAAGTTAGAATAAGAAGATGCTAGATCTAGTCATGGAGAAAATGGCAAGGTCACCAATATCCCCGGTAGCATGGTATTCCTTTTTATCCCTAGTGAGGCAACAAAGTAAGGTAAAATACCCAAGTGGATCGCGTAACTTCTGTCACTTTCACCGCACTCACCACCCCCCGTTACTCCAACTAATGCACATGTTCCCCCTCACACGCCCCCATACATATGTTGGATTAGAACACATAAACAAGAATGGGGTACATAATATGCATCTACTTTCATATCAAAGACATAACAATTGCAATCATCATAACATATATCAACTTAATAGATCCACCACAAAGGTATTACATATACGACCATAATCATGTTCAGAAGCTCATATGGCACTAATTAGTGAAGCTCAAGAGAGAGGAGAGATACATAACTTACTTCCACAAACCCATAGTCCAGGGGTGGACTACTCCCTCTTCATCATGGAGACGGTGGAGAAGTCGTTGGAGAAGGTGGAGACCACACCGGCAGCGCCCCGCCAGAGTTTCCCCCCTCCAATCTGCAGCTCCAGGTCTCTGTTTCGTGGTTTCTGTGTTTCTGCGGCGCTCCCTCCGAAAGGGCTCGGGAGACTATTTTTATAGTCGTTTTTAGGTCAAGACGATGCCACGGAGACGAAGATCGACGGCATCGGAGGCTCGAGGGCCAAGATGGTGGGCCCCACGCGGCCAAGGAATCTGGCTGCGTGTGCCCCCCTCTTTTGGTCTTCGGGTTTCCATTTTTGTGCTTCCTTCACTCCTACGCTTTGTTCCTTCCAAAAACTGATGTTCGAGAAGTTTCAGGTCATTTGGACGTCGTTTGGGTACCTGAAACATCAAAATATAGAAAAAGGGGTTTTCTGACAGTGCAGGGTTAATTCCAAATAAATAGGGAAACTGTGAAATATTCCCCAAAACATTATAAAACATTGATATAACCCTTATATGATGCAAATATGAGTAATATAATGCAAAGTTCGTGTATGCATTTTACATGCATCAACATCTGTAAAGGCCCCCCTTTTACTATAAGGTAGCGACCTCCTGCGTATTGTGCTAGTCCCTGAATCGACTTGCTAGCACCACAGTTTAAGATGAAATATCATGCAAATGCGTCAAATACTTTGTTTACATCGCATGATCCAGACATACAATATTCTATACAACTTGCATAACCCCAAGGGCTAGCATAACATTATTCAGAGTTCAACACAGCGGAATAGAAGTAGCAATGAGCCTCCATCATCTTCATGTGCCACAGGCAAGCATGTTGGTTGTAGACTCGAAACCCTAACGAAATCTCACTCATCGTTTGTCGAACCTGCAATGGTGAGTTGCAGCCCAGACTACAAAGGGTCAGCACAATTGAATTGTGGTGTCAAGATGATACTATGTTGATTAATTTAGCAAGACTACGACTACATGCATAATTGGTTCGGTGAAGTTTGAGGCTGATTTGCCTAAAGCAAGTTTCTCTCCTATCATTTTATAAAACAATTTTTCATTTATCTAAGTAGTACTTCTCCTTGTCTTTTGTGAATCCAGGTTATAGTTGAACAATAAAATCTCCATAAAATGGGAACTGTTTCATGTCCAGCCTCTTCAAGTCAACCTCTTCAGTCTAGTCGCTCCAGTTTTGTTTCCAAAGACTTGTGTCACAGTCATACACTTCTCCACATATATTGAATCGATAGGTATCGATAGGTCTGGCCATCGGCACCTACTCATAACGTTGATCGATAGGTCTGGCCATCGGCCCCTACTCATAACTTTGATCGATAGGTCTGGCCATCGCCCCCTACTCATATCTTTGATCGATAGGTCTGGCCATCGCTCCCTACTCATATCTTTGATCGATAGGTCTGGCCATCAGCCCCTACTCATAACTTTGATCGATAGGTCTGGCCATCGGCCCCTACTCATAACTTTGATCGATAGGTCTGGCCATCGGCCGCCTACTCATAACTTTGATCGATAGGTCTGGCCATCGGCCCCTACTCATAACTTTTCATAAAAGTAATAATCTTAATCCTTCATATATCTTATCTTCGCTTCATCAATGATCCTCATACTTCCAACTTAAATAGTCTTCTTGAAATGTCTTCAACTTCGTCTACAAGCATGGCTAAGCAAACAACTCCTACATTGGTTTTCTACAGAATTGGTCACGAAAACATGTGGCTATTCTTACTAGGTTTGCATAGCACATCATTTTAATAACTTTATCATGCATACCATAAAAAAATTTAACAAAATGGGATATTTATGTTGAAGTATCACTTGCCTTTTGGAGGATGTCTCCAACGGATAACGTTTCACTCCGTTCAATCTATACGAGGAAAGAGAACTACAATTAAACAAACCATTCGATCAAACACATGACACATAAAAGCAAATATCACAATAATGTGTCCATCAATATTTGTTTTGGTTCATTTATTTTATGGTCAAGTCTTATCACATAATTCAATTTACAAAAGGAATTAATGTGATAGGACTTAGGGTTTGCCATTTATGGTCAAGGTATGGTCTAATTCAAATTTGAACATTTCAAATCATAATAGGTAGAAGTGGTGTTCCAAAGGTTCTATAGAACTGGTCTTGATTAAAAGATCACACAGGTATTTGATCAAAAGGGTCTAACCCATTTTAATATTTAAAGTTTGCCACTCCAAAATATCTAACAGGTTTTAAACACATCTTTACAAGTTTATATTCCAAAAATGGTTGAGTAGGCTTAGTTTTATTACTTCTGGTCAAAAGAAAATACTTGTGTTATTTTTCGTAAAAGAAAACTATTTAATAAGGTTAATAGAATTCAAACTATGTTAGAAACACACAAATAGGGTTTCTGATTTTTAAATGGAAATGGCATTGCTAAAAATTAATTTTAATAGTGCAACATTATTAGAAAGATCCTAAGTTTTCCAAAAATATTTTATTTGCAATTTTTGGACTTATGGATTTGAACTTAGGTCAAATTTACTCAAATAATCCATTTGAAATTTGAATGAATTTAAGCTAGTCAAATTTAAATTTCATCAGTTCTAAAAGATTCTACAGGTGAAGGGCTTTCGAATGGTATAAAGTTTGTCAAATTTGGCTCTGTGGTTGAAAAGATATGATGGTTTGAATTATCAGGGTCTTTTCTGTAAAACTACCATTTAATTCTTTTCGGGATTTAATCCAGAAAATGGGGCTGGGTGACGTGGCTTGCTGTGATTGGTTGGTTACGGTTAGTTAAGTGATTCAATAACAGCCACCAGATCTAGATCCGACGGCTGGGAATGGATGATACCTCTTCGTGGATTTCTTCTAATCGCAACCGTTCGAGGCAGATCGTACGACGCTGGGCGGTTTGACCTAAATCGGGCGGCGGAGCTCACAGGAAAAATGGCGCTGCAGCGGCGCTGGCCTCGGGCGGGGACGTTCTCCTCGCTCCGGTGGTCCTTGGGCTCGGGGAAGAAGACGGGGAGGCGCGGCGTGGTACGAGGAAGACGATGGCGGAGACGGCGTCCTCGAATGCTTCCCGGAGTGACGGCAGCTGATACGTCTCAAACGTATCTATAATTTCTTATGTTCCATGCTTATATTATACCATTTGCTACATGTTTTATATACACTTTGTGTGGTTTTATGCATTTTCTGGGACTAACCTATTAACAAGATGCCACAGTGCCAGTTCCCTGTTTTCTGCTGTTTTTGGTTTCAGAAAACCAGTTAAGGAAATATTCTCTGAATTGGACGAATTTAATACCAAAGTCCCTATTTTTCACGGGAGGTTCCAGAACACCGAAGACCTGACGGAGAGGGGCCACGAGGCCCCCAGATGAGGTCCTAGCGCGGCCCCACCTCCTGCCGCGCTAGCACCTGATGACGGGGCCTCGGCCCTCCACCGCCTTCGCCCTTTCGCCTACAAATACCCCCCGAAAACACAAGACCTAAGAGCCGAACACTTTTCCACAAAACCTTACGGAGCCGCCGCCGTCGTCAACCCTAGTTCGGGGGGGGGGGGGGGGGGGGGGGTTCAGAAGCTCTTCCCAGCACCCTGCCGGAGAGGGGAATCATCACCGGAGGGCTCTACATCACCATGCCCGCCTCCGGACTGATGTGTGAGTAGTTCATCTTTGGACTACGGGTCCATAGCAGTAGCTAGATGGCTGTCTTCTCCTATTGTGCCATCATGTTTAGATCTTGTGAGCTGCCTATCATGATCAAGATCATCTTTATGTAATGCTACATGTTGTGTTTGCTGGGATCCGATGGATATTGAATACTATGTCATTTGCTTCATAATATATCATGTTGTGTGTTGTTTATGATCTTGCATGCTCTCCGTTGCTAGTAGATGCTCTGGCCAAGTAGATGCTTGTGACTCCAAGAGGGAGTATTTATGCTCGATAGTGGGTTCATGTCTCTATTTAATCTGGGTAGTGACAGCAAGCTCTAAGATTGTAGATGTACTGTTGCTACTAGGGATAAAACAGTAGTACTTTGTCTAAGGATAATGTTATTACTTACTTTACACACTTTGCTTAATGCAATAATCTATTGCTTGCAACTTAATACTGAAAGGGGTGCGGACGCTAACCGGAAGGTGGATTATGAGTCATAGATGCGGTTGGAACGGTCTATGTATATTGTTGTAATGCCCAAATGAATCTCATACTAGACATCATGACATTAGTATATGCATCATTATGCAGCTCTTTATTCTGTCAATGGCCCAGCTGTAATTTGTTTACCCGCATGTATGCTATTATTATTATTTATGGAGAGACACCACTAGTGAACTGTGGACCCCGGTCCTTTTCTTTAAACTGATAATACAACCAATTGCAAACTGTTACTTTCATTCTCTGCAAATATCATCTTCCACACATACGTTTAATCCTTTGTTACAACAAGCCAGTGAGATTGACAACCTCACTGTTTTGTTGGGGCAAAGTAGTTTGATTGTGTTGTGCAGACTCCACCTCCCTCTACACGCCAACAAGCTGTTTTCTGGCGCCATTGCCAGGGAGACCTTCAGACGTGTTCTTCATCTCCTACTGGTTCGATAATCTTGGTTTCATAACTGAGGGAAGACTTAATGCTGCACTCATCATACCTTCCTCTTGGGGTTTCCCAACAACACCACCGTGTGCATCAAGTTGTTTTCTGCAAGGGGAGTCTCTCACTTCCCAATCTCTTTACTTTGTTTTTGTCTTGCTTAGTTAAATTTTATTTCCTGTTTTGTTTGCTATTAAATATCAAAAACACAAAAAAATTAGTTACTTGCATTTTATTTACTTTGTTATTATCTTGTTTGCTTCTTATTATCAAAAACACAAAAAAATAGTTACTTACATTAATATTTATATTTCGGTTTGCTTTTAAATTTTACTAAAATGACTACTGCTGAGAATACTAAGTTATGTGACTTCACTAGCACCAACAATAATGATTTTATATGCACACCTATTGCTCCACCTGCTTCCAAAGCAGAATTCTTTGAAATTAAACCTGCTTTGTTAAATCTTGTCATGGAAGAGCAATTTTCTGGTGTTAGTTCGGATGATGCTGCTGCCCATCTAAATAATTTTGTTGAACTTTGTGAAATGCAAAAATATAAGGATATAGATGGGGACATTATAAAACTGAAATTATTTCCTTTCTCCTTGAGAGGAAGAGCTAAAGAATGGTTACTTTCATTGCCTAGGAATAGTATTGATTCTTGGATTAAATGCAAAGATGCTTTTATTGGAAAATACTATCCTCCTGCTAAGATCATTTCCCTAAGGAGTAGCATTATGAACTTTAAGCAATTTGATAATGAACATGTTGCTCAATCTTGGGAAAGAATGAAATCTCTTGTTAAGAATTGCCCAACCCATGGACTGACTACTTGGATGATCATCCAAACCTTCTATGCAAGACTAAATTTTTCTTCAAGAAATTTATTGGATTCGGCTGCTGGAGGTACTTTTATGTCCGTCACTTTGGGGGCTGCAACAAAACTTCTGGACCATATGATGGTTAATTATTCTGAGTGGCATACTGAAAGGACTCCTCAAGGTAAGAATGTAAATTCTGTTGAAGAAACCTCCTCTTTGAGTGAAAAGATTGATATGATCATGTCTATGCTTGTGAATGGTAAATCTCATATGGATCCTATTAATGCTCCCTTAGCTTCTTTAGTTGCACAAGAAGAGCATGTTGATGTGAACTTCATTAAAAATAATAATTTCAACAACAATGCCTATAGGAACAATTATGGTAATAACAACTATAAGCCCTATCCTCCTAATAATGGTAATTCTTATGGTAATTCTTATGGTAATTCTTATAGCAATAATAGGAATACCTCCTCTGAACTTGAAACCATGTTAAAAGATTTTATCACTACACAAACTTCCTTTAATAAAACTGTTGAGGAAAAGCTTGGGAAAATTGATATTCTTGCCTCTAAAGTTGATAGTCTTGTTATTGATGTTGATCTTTTAAAATCTAAAGTCATGCCTAATGATACTAATGATAGTAAGACCCTTGCTAAAATTAATACTATCCAAATTCGAATTGATGAAAATGTTAGGATGATGGCTGAATTGCATGCTAGATGGGAAAGAGAGGAAGAATTAGCTAAAGATGATGATATTGTTAGAGTTTGCACCATTACTACTACTGAAAATAATGTTACTTCACATGCTAGTAAGCCTCCTACTATTAATGGTAACATAATTGGTGTTGGCAATGTTTCTTCTACTACTTCCAAATGTTTAAAATTGCCTAAAACTCCTAAAACTATGCTTGATAAAAGTGCTGAAATTTTTAAGAGAATAGGAGATAATGGTCCCATTACTTTTGATGATAATGAATTTGATTATGATAATTGTAATATCTCTGAAGTTATTAATTTCTTGCAAAAGCTAGCCACAAGTCCTAATGCTAGTACTTTAAATATGGCTTTTACTACACATATTACAAATGCTCTCATTAAAGCTAGGGAAGAGAAATTAAAACTTGAAGCTTCTATCCCTAAGAAGTTAGAAGATGCTTGGGAGCCCATCATTAAGATAAAAGTGAATGAATTTGATTGCAATGCTTTGTGTGATCTTGGTGCAAGTATTTCTGTTATGCCTAAGAAACTTTATGATATGTTTGACTTGCCACCTTTGGAACATTGCTATTTGGATGTTTTTCTTGCTGATAATGCTTTGAAGAAACCTTTGGGGAGAGTTAATGATGTTCATGTCATGGTTAATAATAACCTTGTCCCCGTTGATTTTATTGTCTTGGATATTGAGTGCAACCCCTCTTGTCCTATTGTTTTGGGAAGACCTTTCCTTCGCACGGTTGGTGCTATTATTGATATGAAAGAAGGAAATATAAGGTACCACTTCCCACTTAAGAAAGGTATGGAACACTTCCCTAGGAAGAAAATGAAACTACGTTTTGATTCTATTATTCGTACGAGCTATAATGTTGATGCTTCTTCTATTGGAAAAACTTGAGTTTTGCTTTCTGTGCCTAGCTGAAAGGCGTTAAAGAAAAGCGCTTATGGGAGACAACCCACCTTTTTATTGCTGTTATTTTATTTTCTTGAGTCAAGGAACATGCCTACCTATGTAGTAATTCCTTTGTATCTTTATTTTATTGCATAGTTGTGCCAAGTTAAGTCTCTAGTAAAAAGTTGATACTAGAATTGGATCTCTGTGCAGGAACAGTTTTTCTGCTGTTCACCATTAAATTCATAACTCTTTACATAAACGTCAGAATGACGTGATATTTTCTGAGCGTGATTCTCATATATGTACGCAACTTTCATTAGTTTTGAGTTTTCTTATTTGAGCAAGTTAAGTGCCTCGAAAAAATTCGTCTTTACAGACTGTTCTGTTTTTGAAAGATTCTGCCATTTATTTTGCATTGGTTCTTTTGCTGTTTTTGAATGGATCTTTTTGTTCCATAAAATTCTAGTGGCTGTAGCTAATGTCCAGTACCATGATAATGATTGTCTCCATACAGAATATGAGAATTTTTTATTATGCACTAACCCTCTAAGGTAGTTTACTTTGAGTTTGGTGTGGAGCAAGTTTTCAAGGATCAAGAGAGAGGATGATATGATGTGATCAAGAAGATGAAAGAGCCTAAGCTTGGGGATGCCCCCGTGGGTCACCCAAGCATATGTCAAGAAGACTCAAGCGTCAAAGCTTGGGGATGCCCAAGGCATCCCCTTCTTCATCAACAACTTATCAGGTTATCTCTAGTGAAACTATATTTTAATTCCGCCACATCTTATGTGCTTTACTTGGAGCTTTTGTTTGTTTTTATTTTTGCTTTTGTTATTCTTGTTCTCTGAATAAAATGGATCCTAGCATTCCTTTGTGGGAGAGAGACACGCTCCACTTTTTCATTTGAATACTCCTATTCTTCACTTATATTTGTTGAGTATTCTTCTATAGCTACTGCAATACTTCCAGCTCTTGTTTTTCATGCACCTCTTGTTCAGAGCTGTTAGTTGTCATATGTTATACTATCGCATCTCATTGTTAAATACTTGGAGAGTTTATTTTTAGATAAGTTGATTGGTGTTTGGTTAAGAACAGAAAATGTTAAATGTGGTAGACGGTATGATGAAATGATACATAATCTTGTAGATCATTAAATTGTGTCACTTGAATCATTGATGTTGTTTTGAGATATTAATATGCTTAATGGTAAAACATGATGGTTTAGTAAAGTGGAATGATTAATGGTTGGTCTAGAAAACTTGAAGCTGTGCCACACTAAATATCCAGTTGATAGCATAATGATATATGACTTCTAATGTTAAAAACAACCGTAATCACTTTGTGTTATGCGCTACGGTCAGGGTCCCAACAGTGACTTGTTCAGTTGCCACAGTCCCTCATGGAGTGATTTTCATTATGCCTTGTAAGATCATATTTCCAGTTGGAATCTTTTTGCTTGTGAGTTCTAAGCTGCGGTTTTCATGGCACTTCCACCACCATATTTGCTAGCCTCTTCGTTACTTTGCATTGCCCTTTCTCACATTGAGAGTTGGTGCATACTTCGCGGGTACATCCAAAACTCGTGGGAGATCTTCATCATGTTCTCCTACACATAAGCCAAATATCTTCCTCAAAACATCCACCATACCTACCTACTACAGCATTTCCATAGCTGTTCTGAGATATATTGCCATGCAACTTTCATCTTACATTACATGACTTGTTGTCATTTATCATTTATATATTGCCTTGCATGATTCTTTACAACTGATGTGTGGTTTTACCCATGTTACGCTAGATCATTGCATATCCTGCTACACTGGCAGAGGCACCGTTTCATACACTATGTTTTATTCCTTATGAGTTACTTGTATCAAAAGTGTGTTGTCATATTAGAATGTTTGCCCCTAAAAGTGTTAAGAGCCATGGAGGCCATCGAAAAGAGAAACAGAAAAAGAAAAAAAATAGAAAAAGAGAAAAGAGAAAAAGAAGAAAGAAATAAAAATAAAAATGGGGCAACATTACTACTCTTTATCCACACTTGTGCTCATGTTATAGCACCTGTAGTATTCATAGTCATCATTTGTGCTCATGTTTAGCACCTTTACTCCATATGAGAGAGTTTTCATGTTTTACTTGCATAACTATGTGGGGAATTTTACATTATAGAACTTGGCTTGTATATTCCAATGATGAGCCTCCTCAAAAGTGCTATAGGTCTTCATGAGCAAGCAAGTTGGATGCACCCCCACTAGTTCCATTGGAGAGCTTTCATGCACTTATAGCTCTATGTGCATCCGTTGTGTGGCAATCACTACTCCTTGCATAGCTTCGATTATAAGACTTCCTCTTGTCTAATTATCACTTTCAGCTGTGTGAGACTTTCTTCCGTTGGCCTTCCAAACCCTCCTTATTATTCTTTTAGCCACAACATCCTGGTGCCAGGAACCAACGCTGAACGCTTGCTTGTTTTTAAGTGAACAAATAGAGAGATGATTTTCTACGTGCATATTGTTATTGCTTAACTTGATCCTTTCACAAAGTTGTCATAAGTGTTGGATGCATTAGATGATTATATTGTTACTCTTGAAGCTTAAATCATCTTTAATATCTACTTTGCACGGTTGATTGTTCTCTAGTATTGATTCATTGAAAGTTTTACTTTGTTCTTCCTACTTGTTTACTCATTACTCATTTGATATCAATATAAACTACAGCTTTTATTCATTTGATCTCAATTTACATGCATTACATTATTATATGATCAAGATTGTGTGAAAGCATGTCACTTCAGAAATTATTCTTGTTATCGTTTTACCTACTCGAGGACGAGTAGAACTAAGCTTGGGGATGCTTGATACGTCTCAAACGTATCTATAATTTCTTATGTTCCATGCTTATATTATACCATTTGCTACATGTTTTATATACACTTTGTGTGGTTTTATGCATTTTCTGGGACTAACCTATTAACACGATGCCACAGTGCCAGTTCCCTGTTTTCTGCTGTTTTTGGTTCCGGGAAATATTCTCGGAATTGGACGAATTTAATACCAAAGTCCCTATTTTTCACAGGAGGTTCCAGAACACCGAAGACCTGATGGAGAGGGGCCACGAGGCCCCCAAATGAGGTCCCAGCGCGGCCCCACCTACTGCGCGCTAGCACCTGATGACGGGGCCTCGGCCCTCCACCGCCTTCGCCATTTCGCCTACAAATACCCCCCCGAAAACACAAGACCTAAGAGCCGAACACTTTTCCACAAAACCTTACGGAGCCGCCGCCATCGTCAACCCTAGTTCGGGGGGGGGGGGGGGGGGTTCAGAAGCTCTCCCCGGCACCCTGCCGGAGAGGGTAATCATCACCGGAGGGCTCTACATCACCATGCCCGCCTCCGGACTGATGCGTGAGTAGTTCATCTTTGGACTACGGGTCCATAGCAGTAGCTAGATGGTTGTCTTCTCCTATTGTGCCATCATGTTTAGATCTTGTGAGCTGCCTATCATGATCAAGATCATCTTTATGTAATGCTACATGTTGTGTTTGCTGGGATCCGATGGATATTGAATACTATGTCATTTGCTTCATAATATATCATGTTGTGTGTTGTTTATGATCTTGCATGCTCTCCGTTGCTAGTAGATGCTTGTGACTCCAAGAGGGAGTATTTATGCTCGATGGTGGGTTCATGTCTCTATTTAATCTGGGGTAGTGACAGCAAGCTCTAAGATTGTAGATGTACTGTTGCTACTAGGGATAAAACATTAGTACTTTGTCTAAGGATAATGTTATTACTTACTTTACACACTTTGCTTACTGCAATAATCTATTGCTTGCAACTTAATACTGAAGGTGGATTATTAGTCATAGATTGGAACGGTCTATGTATATTGTTGTAATGCCCAAATGAATCTCATACTAGACATCATGACATTAGTATATGCATCATTATGCAGCTCTTTATTCTGTCAATTGCCCAGCTGTAATTTGTTTACCCGCATGTATGCTATTATTATTATTATTTATGGAGAGACACCACTATTGAACTGTGGACCCCGGTCCTTTTCTTTAAACTGATAATACAACAGACTGCAAACTGTTACTTTCATTCTCTGTAAACATCATCCTCCACACATACGTTTAATCCTTTGTTACAGCAAGCCAGTGAGATTGACAACCTTACTGTTTCGTTGGGGCAAAGTAGTTTGATTGTGTTGTGCAGGCTCCACCTCCCTCTACATGCCAACAAGCTGTTTTCTGGCGCCATTGCCAGGGAGACCTTCAGACGTGTTCTTCATCTCCTACTGGTTCGATAACCTTGGTTTCATAACTGAGGGAAGACTTGCTGCTACACTCATCTTACCTTCCTCTTGGGGTTTCCCAACAACACCACCGTGTGCATCAGCAGCACACAAGTGGCGCCGTGATTTTTCTCCGGTGACCTTCGGGTCGCGGTCAAAGTCGAGGCTCCGGCTGTGCAAAAATTCGAACAAGAGGTCAGGAGGCTGCGGTAGGATGAGGGGGAAGAAGTAGTGGGGGTCTCGGTCTCGGGCGAGCACAAACCTCGCCGGAAAAGAGGAACTCGCAGCGGCGGCGATGTGGATTCCGGCGACGAATTTCATCGGATTGGGGCCACGATTTGAAGAAGGGAGGGAGGAAACATGGAGAGGCGGGTCTGGGCTACCACATGCGATAGAGGGGTGTGGTTAAGAGGGCTCGGGGGGAGAGGGCGAGTGGAGGGAGTGAGGCGGGGTCGTGCCATTTGCTTCGGTCGTGGGCAACGATTGGAGAAGAAGGCCCCGACAGGTGGTCCCCACCTGTCGGTGAGAGTGAGCGGAGAGAGGCCGAGGCTGGGCCGTTGCTGGGCTCCTGTGCGTCACACGCGCGGGAGTTAAGCCTTGGCCGGCTCGGGCTGGTCCGACAGATCTTTTTTTGTTTCTTTTCTTTTCTGTTTTTTTTTCTTATTTGTTTTATATCTTTTATTTCATTTTTCCAAATGAGTACAAACCAATTTCTATATTTTTGTAAAAATCATATATTTCATTTAAAACATTCATACACATGTTTTCCAAACTTTTCAAATTGTGACATCTTTAAATAATGTAATTTGACACATTTTGGCAAATTTAAAATAGAGTTTTAATAAAGGAATTTGAGTCTTACTAAAATTAAGAAATATTTAAAAAATGCAAATGTTTAAAATAAATCTTTCCAAACCCATTTTCAAAATCAAACACTTGAGTCAAAACTATATTTTAAAAATAGAGGATGTGCCAAATAGTTTTATGACTATAAATATTGACCTAGGGTTTATTAAGAACCCAAAATATAATGTTTTGAATTATATAATTTAATCAAAACATTTTTGAAACAAGCATACTTTAAATAATTTAAAGTACTTTACAAATATGGTGTTAGGGTTTAATAAGTATTTAGATATTTATTTATAGCTCAACACTCAAGTTTGAAAATAAAGTTTGCTAGATTGAATTAATATCATAATACTTTTGATTATGTCATAATAATCCTTTTTAGTTGTCCTTCTTGGATATTGATGATTTTATTTTAATATGAAATAAAAGTTTTAAATTTTAGTGATTTTTAAACATTCCAAAATTTTCGGATGTTACAGACTACCACCCTTAAAAGGAATCTCGTCCCGAGATTCGAAGAGGCTAGAAAGAAAGATAGGTTTGGATATCCGGGGTTAGGACAATTGGGTGGGCTACCACCCTTAAAAGAAACTTTCATGGGTTGTCTAGACCTCGCCATGAACACGATCACATATGTTGGTTGATATATTCTCCTTGGGTACACCTCTGAGTCGTTGAGTGACGATCCATCATCCCTTTTCTAGCGGATTGTGTAAATTCATACACGACATAGGATTAAAAATTTAGTTGTCTCTTCAAGACTTCTTCTCCTTGATGTGATTTTGATATTTGTATACCATCTTATCTCAAGGAACCTTAGTTCTACATATTCCATTCTTATTTTTTTGTCACCATCTTCACACAGTTGAATTCTTTATAAGAGTTGACATGGGTAGTTAACACAAAGAGGTTTCCAGTCCTTCTCATATCCATTTGGTAATTACATAAGCAAGTCTACTACCCATATGGCATAGGTGCTTCTTTCTTCCACCTACATACCAGTTACAAATAGTCAAGGACAATATTTCATCAGATTCTTTTTTGGATTTGGCACTCATCAAAGAACTGTCTAGTCTTCTGAAGTGATGAAAACATAAAGTTTCCCTTATTAACTACTCCTTGTTGGTAAAGCTTGGATCATTCATTCTGTCTTTTCTTTCCCTCTCAGGACTGTCGGAGAGTGACTCCCACGAGACAGGGGTGGTCACACTCTGAAGAGTTTGTTCGAAGGGGGCTGAATGCGGAGGTCAGTCAACCCTCAACCGGCACGGCGACGGTGCTCGTCGAGCCTGAGGAGGGACATCACGACAGAGATGGACACCAGCCCGTACCCAGGTTCACGGTTCACGGCCCTCTGGAGGAGGTAACACCGCTACTCCTGCTTGTCTGTATTGCGCTATAGAGGGTACAGTACAATGAGCTTGCCGAGGGCTCTCTTATGGCAGTGCGGAGCTCAAGGAGGGAACTCTAGGGTCTTCTTCCTCCTCGAGTGCGCTTGGCTAGACTACCCTATGGTGGAGTGCTCAAGGTCTGAATGATGGATCGATCGGCCGTCCCCTTGCTACGGAGGTGCTCCCTCTCCTTTTATAGGCGCCCCGGGCCTCATCCCCGCGTCCTGCGCGGTGGACGGGTTCCCACATGGCGACGAAGTGGAGGAGCGGGGTGCACCGCAGCTGGGTTGTCCATGGACTCGGTCCATCGTCGTCACTCTGCGGCCGCGGCAGAGGCCATGTGCGCTCTGCGGCGGTTGCTTCCCAGCGAAGTATCTGTATAGGGCCTGAGCGGCCTTGTGGAGGGATTTGTGTTGACTCCTCTCCAGGGGAGAGAGCCTTGTAGAGGGGCAGCCGTGGGGGGAGCCTCTTCAGGGCTTCGCTGCCCCTTTAAGCCCTCTCGAAGACTTTTCCTCTCGAGGGTCTCTCCAAGCGTTTGGCTTGGTCCTTAGTCATTTCTTCGATACCGTCGCGTGCGAGGGCTGTGGAGAGTGGGCCCTGCACACCCTGGATTCCACTGGGCCGACAGTAGCCCCCGGGCCCACGATGGGCACGGCGAAGCCCACCGGGCGCAGACGAAGCGTCGTGGGCCCAAAGTGTCCGGCCGGCCCGAGACATGCGTCGATCAGCCGCGCGTCTGCGACGGCACGATCTCTTCGGCGGGGCGTGCGTCGTGGGGGGTCCCACCACGCCTCGGTTACTGCCCAGACGGGGAGTTAAAGCCTGCGCGCCGGCTCGAGCAGCCGTTACTGCTTCCATTCTGCGCGCAGAACTTTCCGATCTCCCCCTCTGAGCTTCCTCACACCTGCGATCTCCGTTTTCTTCCGCGCTCTTCCACACTTCTTCCTTTCCCGGCGATGAGTCCAGCGAATGGCAAGGCTGCGATGGCGAAGCCCTCTGCGAGCGCGTAGGGGGAAGGGGCGCTTGGCCCTGCCCTGGTCGGGGAGCGCCTCAATGAGGCGGCACTGGACAAGATCCAGCACCTGGTCGCCGGGAAGACCAACGAGCACGACGCCAGTGCTCTCCAGGCCGCGAAGCTCGGCCGTCTCCCGAAGGGGTTTTTCCCCATCTTTCTCCACACCATCTACGCCGGGCTGGTGCCTCCCTACTCACCCTTCCTGGAGGCGATTCTGGAGTTCTACCAGATCCACCTTCTCCATCTGCACCCCAACTCCATCCTGATCCTCTCCATCTTCGCCTACCTCTGCGAGGCTTATCTGGGGGTGCAGCCTTCGGTGGCCCTCTTCCGGAGCTTTTACGCGCTCCGGAGCTCCGCGAACCTCGAGCGGACGGGGTGCGTCTCCTTCCGCATCGCGGACGGCATGGGGGATGTCTATATCCCCATGTCGTGGAGCGGCGAGAAGCCTGTCACGGCGTTGGTGAAGAAGGTGGACGACTTCCGGCAGAAGTGGCTCCTTATCGGCGTCAAGTCGCTGAGCTCCTTCCTCGACGTCCCGGAGGCGCCGCCCATGAAGAACACCCACTGGGGCAAGCTGGCCTTCCGGAGCCCGCAGATCGTGGACCTGGTGGGCCGCATGCAGTTTCTTCGGGAGAATGGCCTCACCGGTCAGATGATCGCGGAGGACTTCGTGAGGCGCCGCATCGCTCCGCTTCAGGCGCACAAGAAGCCGATGTGGATGTACTCGGGCCTCACGGACCCGATGCGGCTCCACTGCTGCGACCACCGCCCCGAAGCCGTCTCCACCATCATGGGCATCCTCTTCATCAACCCGGACATGCCTGTGGCGGTTGCTGAGGTGCTAAGGCCTCTCCACCAACTCTCCGTGAACACGAGCCTGGCGATTCTGGAGAGGATGCCGACATTCACCCCGCTTGGCTTAGCGGGGAAGGAGGAGGAAGAGGTGGCCATGCCCGTGGCGAAGGTGCTAGGAGCCGCGGAGTCGCCCTCCGCATCAGACGTCGAGCTTGGCGGCGCGGCGGCAAGGGCGAACCCCTCGACCGGCGGGGCGAGCTCGTCAAGGGCTGCGCCCCCTGCCGAGGAAATCTTCGAGGTCTCGTCTGACGACGAGCCCTCCAGGGAGGCCCCTTCACGCCCTGTTGCGGAGGGGGAAGGGAGCGACGACGATGAGGATGCGGCGGGGCGACGAGAGCCCCGGTCCAAGGCGGCCCACGACAGGCCTGCTGGGGAGCCAATGGGCGCTCCCCTCAAGAGGAAAGCGGAGGCGCCTCCCGAGGGGTCTGGAGCCAGGACCACGCCTTCGTGGCGCTCGCCAGGCATGGCGTGGGTTGACACCCGCGCCAAGAAATCTGGGTAAGTATCTTGATCTTGGTCTTCTCTTTCTCGATCTTTGCTTGCCCGTCCTCTTCTGACGGATTTTCTTGCTCCTTGCCAGCGACCTGGTGCCTGCGAAGCGTCGAAGGCTTCGCAAGGCCGCGGAGGTGAAGAAAGCCGCGCCAGAGGCCGCGGCTGACGAGGCCTCGAGGCCTGTGGTGGCGGACACCGCAGGCCCTGCCAAGGACGCGCCTCAGGCTGAGGTGACCGCGCCGCGTCCCGAGGAGAGGCGCCCTGAGGAGCAAGCGGAGAGGGCGCCCACTCCACCTCGCGCTGCCACTCCTTCGGCGCAGCAGGAGGCCGAGGCGGACGCGACGCCAATCCAGCGCCCGCCAAGGGCCGACGAGACGGAGAGGGAAGCTCCTCCGCCGCCCCCGCCAAGCCCTGCAGCGGAGGCGGAGACAGCGGCTACGGGGCAGGCCTCTCCTGCCCCTGAGGCCCACGATGAGGTGCCGCCTGAGGGCGGCGACCCCGGCGCGCGGAGCGCAGGTGCTGAAGGGGAGAACTCGCCGCCAAGCCACCAGGCCCGCGGCGCTGCAGGGCCCCGCGCAGAGGCCCCCTTCGTCAAGCTCGACATAGGTGCCAGGACCTCCGCGCCACGTCGGTCTTCACAAGACCTGGTCCTGAGCGGCTGGGACTGGGGCAGAGGACGCCGCGGCGTCGCCTTCCGCCTGGTGCGGGAGTCCCTGGACGGCTTGGAGGCGCACCTCGCCCTCGAGGACGCGGAGATCACCCGGCGGCAGGGCGAGCTTGCGGAGGCCTGGGCCGCCTTTCACGCAGCCGTGGAGGTGCGCCGGCAGAGCGATCTGGCTCTGCAGGCGGAGCGCGAGGAGGCGCTACGCTTCGCCAAGGAGGTCCGGGAGGGCGCCATGCGCGAAGCCGAGGAACTCCTGAAGCCCCTCCAGGCCGAGCGCCAGGCGGCGGCGGACGACTTGGCCGCGGCGAGGGCGGAGCGGGAGACGGTGGAGTCCTCGCTGGCGGACAAGCACCGCGAGCTCGTCCAGCTTGAGGCCAAGATCCTTGCTGACTCCGAGGTCGTGCGGTCCTCTCTGGAGGCGGTCCGCGCGGCCTTGGACGCCAGGGGGCAGAGGCTGGGCGAGCGCGAGAATGACGTGCGCCAGCGCGACGAGCAGCTGCTGCAGGCGGAGCAGAAGCTGTCGGTGCAGCGCACCGACCTCGAGGCCCGGGAGGGGAACCTGGCCGATGCCCTCGACAAGTTCAACCGCGAAGCGGCTGCCCACAAGAAGCACGTGGAGCGCTTCAACTCCAGGCTTGCCGAGCGGAAGGAGGAGGCGGAGAATGAGTTCCAAGCCCGGGAAAGGGAGTACCGCGCCGCCGTCTCTCGAGATTATAACGAGAAATTCAAGAAGCAGGAGAATAGCTTCAGGAAGAGACGCGCTGAGGATGACGCCCGGATCCGCGAGCTGGAGCACATGAACGCCAGGCTGAACTCCCGGGCGAGGCGTGCTGCGGATGGTCGCCGCCTCGCCGAAGAGGCTCGCGAGCGCATGTCGTAGGACCTCGCCGCCCTTATGGCGGACATGGAGGAGATGAACAAGCAGGTGGGCCCTGCCGTGGACCGAGTGGTGGAGGCTGCCGAGAGCACCCATGCGGCGTGGGTGCTGTCGCAGCAGCGGGAGCGTATGTTCCAGTCCTTGGTGGCTCGGGGAAACGACCTCGTGGCGAAGCTGGAAATGGAGGCGCCGCACGTCCCTGCTCAGGGCAACGCCGACGCCGCCGCGTACCTCGCCTACTTCGACCAGCTCTTCACGGCGCTCGAGGGCCCTGCCGCGGAGCTCCGCGACGTCGTCGAGGAGGAGTACCGCCAACTCTTGGTGGTGGCAGTCGACCGCATCTTCACCAACCTCCAGCACATCCAGCCCGGCTTCGACTACACCTCGGTGACCGAGCCTCTCGAGGGGGAGGAAGGGTGGAAGATCTCCAACTCCATCCGAGACCAAGTCGACGACTTCTGCAGCCGCTTCAAGCGGGCTAAGGCGAGGGAAGACGACGGCGAGGAGGTGGGCTCCGAGGGCGAGCCTGGAGAGGAAGGGTCCGCGGATGAGGGCGACGAAGCTTCTGCCTGATCCTCTCCTGTATTATGATGCGCTTGTAGCGCCATTTAAAAGACTAGGCTTAGAGACTTTTGCTCCACTGTCTGTAAGATATTTTTAAGTAAATGCTATTGAGTTTGCATGTGTGCCCCTCGAAGGGCCTTTTACTTCCTCTTCATGTCTTTGTTCGCTCTGCGTCGCTAGGACCCTTCTCCTTGCGCTATGACTCCGCCGCTGCGGTATGCCTGAGCAATGACTCGGCAAGGCCGGGGGGAGTTTAAGGCTTAGAGAGGTAAGAGTCCTCGAGGCGCGATGCTCAAGGGCCCCCCTTTGACGTGCAAGCAGTCCATGAAGTGTGAGGGAAAAGAATCGCTCGAGGGACGACGAGTGCTCGTGAGAGAGAAGAGATTCTCGAGGCGCGAGCGCTGAACTTAGCTTTGTGAGGCTTTTGCTCTGCGATGTGCTCTCCCCTAGGGGCAGAGTTTTGCCTCCACGAGCTTGGAGAGACTCTTGTTCCCTGCGGATGTTAGAGAGGCGAACCCAAACGCTAGTGCATGGTAGTAAGGACTCATGTGCGCTTATAGGTTTCCTCAGGTGTGTCTCGCGAGGAGAATAAGTAGCAAGGTCCTTTGGAGAGGTGGCGTGTTTTTGGGAGCATGCCCTTTAGCCAGAGCTCGGATCCCTTGGATTTTGCAGTGCTGCTGGGGTGCTCTTGAGGCACAGGCACCGTACTCAGCCCCCTCTCGCGAGGTGCGCATGGGAAGATTATAAGCGTGCATGGAAAGGCAAATGATGAAAGTAAACTCACCACTAAAATATTACATAGCGGCGCCTTAGCGCATAGTTCACTTAGGAACGAAATGGTTAATTATACTTGGGGTTGCCAAGCTAACGTTCTTTCCATGTCGAGGCATGGGGACCACCCATTAGTGGCTGAGACTCTCTACGGCCTGCTGTGGCTCGTTAACAGGAGAGCTCGGAGGGCTGACCCTCAGGAGAAGCTTTGTGAAGCTTGGAGGTGAAGCCGTGAGCTTCCCTCTAGAGACAAAAAATGCCTGACGTGACAATGATCATGGGCGTGACTATGATCACGGGTAGAACTTGCGTAGATGCACGATGTTCCACGGGTTCTTGACGGGGATGCCGTCTTCGGTCTCGAGGCGCGCAGCGCCAGGCCTGGCGATGTGAGAGACCCTGTAGGGGCCTTCCCACATAGGCGAGAGCTTGTGGAGGCCTTCTCTGGAGAGGATTCGCCTGAGGACGAGGTCGCCCGCCTCGAGAGTGCGCGAGCGCACATGGCGGCTGCGGTAGCGTCGCAGGTCTTGCTGGTACTTTGCCCCTCTGAGGGCGGCACGGCGGCGCAATCCCTCGAGAAGCAGCAGGTCGTCGTTGTGGAGGTCCTCTTGGGTGTCCTCATTGAAGGCAAGGACCCGTGGGGATCCGTGCTTGATTTCAGTGGGGAGGACTGCTTCGGCTCCATAGACCAGGGCGAACGGCGTTTCACCAGTGGGCTTTGAGGGAGTTGTGCATATGGACCAGAGCACAGATGGGAGCTCGTCGATCCAGCCCTTGCCGTGGCCCTTGAGGATGTTGAAGCTTCTGGTCTTGAGGCCCTTGAGGACTTCCGCATTTGCTCGCTCGGCTTGACCATTGCTCTATGGGTGAGCCACCGAGGCGAAGCAGAGCTTGATGCCGAGTTTTTCGCAGTAAGACCGGAAGATGCCGCTGGTGAACTGCGAGCCATTGTCAGTGATGATGCGATTTGGCACTCCGAAGCGGCAGACCAGGCTCCTGATGAATTTCACCGCTGCCCCGGCTGTTATACTGCGCGTCGGTTCGACCTCGGGCCACTTGGTGAACTTGTCGATGGCCACGAAGAGGAAACGGTAGCCCCCTTGCGATTTCGGGAAAGGGCCCAAAATGTCCAGCCCCCAGACCGCGAACGGCCAGGAGAGCGGGATGGTCTGGAGCCCCAGCGCCGGCTGATGGATTTGCTTGGCGTGGTACTGGCAGGCATCGCAAGCTTGGACGATCGTGACCGCATCTTGAAGCGCTTGCGGCCTGTAGAAACCGCTCCTGAAGACCTTGCCTGGGAGGGTGCGCGCGCACGAGTGGTGGCCACACTCTCCGCTATGGATGTCCCTGATCAGCATTCGGCCTTCTTCAGGAGGGACGCATTTGAGCGCGATCCCATTTGGGCGCTTGCGGTACAGGTCTCCCTCGAGGATGTAGTAGGATTTTGCCTGTCGAGCGATTCGCTCTGCTTCCGCATCTTCTTCGGGGAGGACCCCCTTCATCAGGTAGTCTTTGAGCTCGTCAATCCAGCCTGTTTCTTGATGTGCCGCTGTCAGCAACAGATGCTCCCCTGTGTGAGGACCACAATCGGGTGCCCCAGCTTCAGGAGGTGGTGGGAGTGCTTCGTCTGTGCTTGCGATCGTTGCTTCTCGCGGATGCTTTATGGATGCCTTGGTGAGCCTTTCTTCAAAGACGCCTGCCTGCTGGGCTTGCCTTCACGAGGCTCGCTTGGCGATGTCGTCGGCCTCCTAGTTCTCTTTCCTCGGGATGTGCATGAGCTCCATGCCTCTGAAGTGCTTCTCGAGCTTGCGGACCTCTTCAAGGTATGCGGCCATGTGGTCGTCCTTAGGCGTGTAGCTTTTGTTGGAGAAGTTGACAAGCAACTGGGAGTCGCCCTTTACGACTAAGTGCTTGACGCCTAGAGCGATGGCGGCCCGTAAGCCGGCGAGGAGGCCCTTGTATTCAGTGATGTTGTTGGAGATCTTGTCAATTGTGAAGCACAGCTGGACAACGTAGTAGAGTTTGTCGCCTTTGGGCGAGGTCAAGACGACGCCTGCCCCGCCATTGCGGCAGGCGAAGGCTCCATCGAAGTGCATGATCTAGTGGCTAGGCATCGTGTCTCCAGAGAGCTCGGCCTCTTCTCCTCGAGGCTCTTCAGGGCTTGGGTCAGTCCATTCGGCGACGAAGTCCGTCAGCGCTCTTCCCTTGATGACTCTTGTGGTGTCGAAGCGCAAATTGAATGGCTGCAGCTCGATGTTCCATCCCACGACACGGTCTGTGGCGTTGGGGTTGCGCAGGATCTGCTCCAGGGGGAAAGAAGTGACCACCGTGATGGGGTGGCCCTGGAAGTAGTGTCTCAGCTTCCTGGAGGCGATGAGGAGCGCGACGAGAAGCTTCTGCTGCATTGGGTACCGTTCCCGAGCATCCCGCAGTACTGTACTGACAAAGTAGACGGGGTGCTCGGCAAGGGTTGTCGATGGAGGTGCAGCGTCAGCTCTCTGCGGAGTCTCTTCAGGGCCCTTGTCGAGATCCGCCTGTGGAGGGGTCTCGGCAAGGGTGTTCGGAGCAGACTCGACTTGAGGCTGTGGGCCTGGCGGTGGGTCTGCGGAGACTGCTCCTTTGCCGAGATCTTTGTCGGGCGGCTTTGGGCTTGGGGTGGCAGCGCTCTTCTTGGGGAGGACTGGCTCTTCCCTTTCAGCCACCAGGACGGCGCTTGCGGTCTGAGGAGTGGCTGATAGGTACAACTTCAGATGTTCGCCTGTCCTGGGGGCTACCATGACTGGTGGGCTGGCCAAATACCTCTTTCAGTCTTCAAAAGCTTTGTCTGCTTCAGGGGTCCACTTGAATGTGCCGGACTTCTTCATGATCTTGAAGAATGGCAGGGCTCTCTCGCCGAACTTGGAGATGAAACGGCCCAGGCTGGCCATACAGCCAGCTAAGCGCTGCATGTCCTTGAGCCGGCGAGGAGGCTGCATTCCTTCTATGGCCTTGATCTTGTCAGGGTTTGCTTCTATGCCGCGGTGAGACACGAGGAATCCGAGGAGTTTGCCTGAAGGTACCCCGAAGACGCACTTGGCGGGGTTCAGCTTGATGTTCACCTTGCGCAGGATGGCGAAGGTTTCCTCGAGATCCTTCAAGAGAGTGTCTCCCTCGCGAGACTTGACCACAATGTCATCGACATAAGCTTCAGCGTTTCTGCCCATCTGCGCCCCCAAGGCTATCCTCATGAGCCTCTGGAAAGTGGCGCCGGCGTTCTTCAGGCCGAAAGGCATGCAAGTGTAGCAATACACACCACAGGGGGTGAGGAATGCTGTTTTCTCCTCGTCCTCTTTGGCCATTTTGATCTGGTGATAACCAGAGAAGGCATCCAGAAAACAAAGGAGGTCGCAGCCGGCGGTGGAATCCACCATCTGGTCTATCCTTGGCATGGGGTATGGGTCCTTGGGGCAGGCCTTGTTGACGTCTGTGTAGTCGATGCAGAGTCGGCCTCCTCCAGCGGGTTTAGGGACAACCACGCCGTTGGAGAGCCAAGTGCGGTGCGCGACTTCGCGGACGACATTTGCCGCTTTTAACTTCTCTACTTCCTTGACGATGAATGCTTGCTTCTCAGGGGCTTGCTTCCGCGCTTTTTGCTTGACGGGGCATGCGTCTAGACACACGGCTAAGTGGTGCTCGATCACCTCCCTTGGTACACTGGACATATCTGACGGAGTCCATGCGAACATGTCAGAGTTTGCCCGAAGGAAGGCGACGAGCGCGCTTTCCTATTTGGGAGGCAGGGCAGCGCCTATGGTGACGCTAGCCCCGGAGCCCTCAGCCCCCGAGCCACTGGTGCCCAGCGACACCTTCTTCGTGGAAACTTGCTCCTGAGAGAACATCTGTTTCTTCTTCTTGGGCCTCTCGAGAGGCTCCAGGTCCTCGTCAGCCGGGAACGCCATGGCGGCTGCCTTGTAGGCGCTCTCGACAGCGCGCGTGGCATCCAGGATATGACCATGGATGGCGATAGTGCCAGCGCTACCGGGGATCTTGACCATGTTGTAGGCGTGATGCGTGACGGCCATGAACTTCGCGAGGGCGGGGTAGCCGAGGATGGCGTTGTACGGCAGGCCAATGTGCGCGACGTCGAAGTCGATCAGCTCAGTGCGGTAGTTCTTCTATGTGCCGAAGGTGACGGCCAGCCGGACCTGCCCCAGAGGCGCGATCGAACCACTGGTGACCCCTGTGAATGGCCTGGAGGGCATGAGCCACTCGTACGGCACTTGAAGCGTCTCGAAGGTCTCGACAGAGATTACGTTCAGGCCAGCGCCCCCATCAATGAGCGTCTTGGAGACGGCAATGTTGTTGATGGTGGGGGAGCAGACCAGGGGGAGGGTTCCAACAGTCTTGGTCGACTTGGGGTGGTCCTTGGCATCGAAGGCGATGGTGTACTGCGACCACTTGAGGGGCCTGGAGGTCTCGATGCTTGGGAGCGCGGCGTTGAGCTCGCGGGTAAACTGCTTGAACTGGTTGTTAGACTTGGGCGCCTGAGCTCCGCCGAGGATGTAGGCCATAGCCCCCCTTGGGGCCTGGTAGCCTCCATCTTCCTCATCGGGGAGGTTATTGTTCTTCTCGACGGCGTTGGCTTGAGTGCCCGGCGGCTTCTGGTAGCTGCCCTTGCGTCCGCCTCTGCGGTAGCCGCGGCCTCTGCCGCGGCTCCCGCTGCCCTCTTCTTGCTCGCGCTCTCTGCTCAGCCTCTTGAGGTCGAAGCAGTTATCCGTAGCGTGGCCGCGCCTGTTGTGGTAGACACAGAACGGACGGTTGTCCTCCTTCTTGTCGCCAGGGTCAAGGGAGGCTCTACGGGCGTACTTGGCATCTGGCTCAGCCGCTAGGACAGCGGTGGTCTTGCGCTTGGTTTCCTCCCACTTCTTGTGGCTCTTGGACCCCTCGGCCTGGTCGTCGACCCGCTGGCTCATCTTGACGAAGAGGAGTCCCTCTTCAGCCTTGGCGCAGTTGTCAGCGAGGTCGAACAGCTTCACCATAGAGGTGAGCTTGTCGTGAATGCCCAACTTCTCGAGCATCCGGCGGTTTGTGACGCCCTCTCTGAAGGCGGCAATGACTTGTGTGTCGGGGATGTTCGGGATCTTGTTGCGCACTTTGCTGAAGCGCTGGATGTACTTGCGGAGGGTCTCATCTTTCCTCTGCACCAGAGCGCGCAGGTAATTGTGGGTGAGCGCGCGCTCATATGTGCCCTTGAAGTTGGCGACAAACTGCCTGCAGAGTTCTTCCCACGAGTCGATGGAGTCTTCAGGCAGGTTGAGGAGCCACGACAGCGTGGAATCCCTAAGCACGTGGGAGAACCAGTTGGCCATGACCTTGTCGTCCCCTCCTGCAGCTTGGATAGAGGTGGTGTAGAGCTGCAGGAACTCGATGGGGTTGCTTGACCCGTCGTAGCCCTTGGGAAGGGCAGGCCTGAACTTCTGTGGCCAGACCACGCGGCGCAGAGCGCGGGTGAAGGCCATGCAGCCGGTGGCGTACGTGGCGGTTCCGCCCTGGAGAGCCCTGCGGTTCTGTTGCCCCGCCTGGCCGATTTCCTCGACGAGGCGGTTCTGGAGGTCCCTCCGGCGCTCCATCCCCACCCGCGCATCAGGCGCGGTGCGTTGCACGATTTGGCAGTCGTGCGGCGAGGACGCATGGGAGGCAGCCCTCTGCGCCGCGGCCGGAGGTGGTACCGGTGGTGGCGGAGGCGCATTCGGCGCGGCCGTTCCCGCGCGGCCAGAGTGGTGAACCAACAAACGCGACGGACCGAGGCGCGTCGTCGCGATGTCGACGAGGTGGTGGAGGCGGTCGAGCCAGAGGTCGTGGGCCTCCGGGTTGGGCCGGTAGCGGAGAAGCTCCTGAGCCATGAGCAGCGCAGTATGTGGACCGGGCTCTGGACGTCCCTGAGAGGACGCGCTTTGGCGCCGAGACGAACGCGAGACCTCAGCGTCCTCGTGGTGCTCGGAGAAGTCCTCGTCGTCGCGGCGGTCGCCGCCGTGGTGATCCTCGCTCTCGGGCTCCTCCACGTGTGGGCCGGTGTTGGCGCGCTCCGCAGTGTGAGGGCGGCCGCGGCGGCCGTGAGTGGTGGCGGTGCCGGGCTCAGTATGAGCCCTCTCAGCTGCGCGCCTGTTGGCGCCTGTCGTGCGGGTGTCTGTCATGGCGCGGAGGCCGGTCGAAGGTTGA
Source organism: Poa annua (assembly GCA_026929855.1). NCBI lineage: Eukaryota > Viridiplantae > Streptophyta > Magnoliopsida > Poales > Poaceae > Poa > Poa annua. Next base: position 65,681,267 of record CM049434.1, read on the forward strand.
AGACATGCCTCAGCCCCTACCTAGCGCGTCAAATGTCGGAGAGTGACTCCCACGAGACAGGGGTGGTCACACTCTGAAGAGTTTGTTCGAAGGGGGCTGAACGCGGAGGTCAGTCAACCCTCAACCGGCACGGCGACGGCGCTCGTCGAGCCTGAGGAGGGACATCACGACAGAGATGGACACCAGCCCGTACCCAGGTTCACGGCCCTCTGGAGGAGGTAACACCGCTACTCCTGGTTGTCTGTATTTCGTTGTAGAGGGTACAGTACAATGAGCTTGCCGAGGGCTCTCTTATGGCAGTGCGGAGCTCAAGGAGGGAACTCTAGGGTCTTCTTCCTCCTCGAGTGCGCTTGGCTAGACTACCCTATGGTGGAGTGCTCAAGCTCTGAATGATCGATCGATCGGCCGTCCCCTTGCTACGGAGGTGCTCCCTCTCCTTTTATAGGCGCCCCGGGCCTCATCACCGCGTCCTCCGCGGTGGAAGGGTTCCCACATAGCGACGAAGTGGAGGAGCGGGGTGCACCGCAGCTGGGTTCTCCATGGACTCGGTCCATCGTCGTAAAGCCTGCCCTCGAGGCAGAAAAGCCACCGTCCACGCAGGACGGCCAGCGGGCGCCACAGAGATCGTGGGGGTGCCCACGGTGACGTCGTCGTTGGAGCGTAGCGCCGGCAATCCGCTTTATCACCAAAGAGGAAAGCTTCGTAGTCCGGCGCGGGGGGCACAGCTTTGTTGGCTCCTTTAATCACCAGAATGGCAACTGCGGCGTCGTCGTCACCGCGCGCAGGCGCGCGCGTCACTCTGCGGCCGCGGCAGAGGCCATGTGCGCTCTGCGGCGTTTGCTTCCCAGCGAAGTATCTCTACAGGGCCTGAGCGGCCTTGTGGAGGGATTTGTGTTGACTCCTCTCTAGGGGAGAGAGCCTTGTAGAGGGGCAGCCGCGGGGGGAGCCTCTTCAGGCCTTCGCTGCCCCTTTAAGCCCTCTCGAGGACTTTTCCTCTCGAGGGTCTCTCCAAGCGTTTGGCTTGGTCCTTAGTCATTTCTTCGATACCGTCGCGTGCGAGGGCTGTGGAGAGTGGGCCCTGCACACCCTGGATTCCACTGGGCCGACAAGGACAATACCATGAATAATGTCCCAACTCCTTACATATAAAGCACTCTACCTGGCTCATATCCTTCTTAACAGAGTGGTCGTGGTATTTCTCCTTCTTTGGGCATTTCCATGAAAAGTGTCCCAAATTCTTACACTTGAAACACTCCACTTGGCTAATGTCCCTCTTGACGGATTGGTTTTGGCGATTCATGCCATTGGTTTCCTCATTATTGGGGTCACTACCCTTGGGATTCCTTGTTCTATAGTTGTTGTGGTTCCAACAGTTATCTCCTTTGCATACTTCATTACGGTTGTGGCCATTTCCACTAACTTGATTGTTTCCATGGTTGTGAAAGTTGTTGACATTGCTTCCCTCATAATGATTGTGACTCTTGTGTGTAGTTTCTGAGTGGTACTTACTCGAGCTATGCTTCCTCTTTCTATTTTCAGCTTGTATCTGTTTGTTCTCCAAGATAGTGACTGATAGTTGGGTGCGTAGACAACCGACAATTGAATGGCTAACTCATCATTCAGACCATCCAAGAATTTCTCCTTCCTCTTGGCATCTGTGTCAACATCGTCTGGCGCGTAGTGTGCTAGATTGTTGAAATCCTCTATGTATCTAGCAACTGTGCGGCTTCCTTGATGCAGATTTCGGAATTCTCTTTTCTTCAAGCTCATCACACCAGTTCATATGCATGCAGTATGGAAACCTTCTTGGAACAACTCCCAGGTAACATCCTCAATTGGGTGAGTGATCTGATAGTTGTCCCACCAGCTGGCTGCAGGTCCTTCTAGCAAATGTGCCGCAAACCTGACCTTCTCTGCATCCGTGCATCCGATGGTTACTAGATTATTATTCACCGAGCGTAGCCAGTCATCTGCTACAACAGGCTCTGAGGCGCTAGTGAACGTTGCTGGTCTCAACCTTAGGAACTGGGTGAGCATGTCCACTTGTGGGGGCGGTGGTGGAGGTGGGTTGTTATTGTTGTTGTTGTTGTTGTTGTTGTTGTTGTTGTTGTTGTTGTTGTTGTTGTTGTTGTTGTTGTTGTGGTTGTTGTTGTTGTGGTTGTTGTTGTTCGCTAAGATCTGTGTCAACACCTGCATCATGTGGGTCAACATCTGTTGGATCCCATTGTTGTCGTTACCATTGTTGTCTTCATTGTTGTTGTCGCGGGTTTCTCGACGAGGAGGCATCTGTTGGTTTAGCATAGATAAGAAGAGATAGAGAGATCTAAAAGGAGAAAACCCTACCCTCAGAAACAATCATGACAAAAGATACACAACAAACATTCATAAAATAAACATCCTAATTGTTTAACAAATCAACAAGATTCAACCACAAACAAGAAATCAATCTAATATCGACATACACCTAAGTTGGTATGTGATGCTCACGGGTGTGAGGAGTTGGAAAACCCCAAGAGGAAGGTGTGATGAGCGTAGTAGCAAGTTTTCCCTCAGTTATGAAACCAAGGTTATCGAACCAGTAGGAGATGAAGAACACAACGAAGGTCTCCCCAGCGTGAGAAAAGTGGCGTTGAAGGGAGGTGGAATCTGCACAACACAATCAGGAAACTTTGCTCAAACTCAACAGTGAGGTTGTCAATCTCACTGGCTTGCTGTAACAAAGGATTAAACGTATGGTGTGGAAAATGATGTTTGCAGAGAATGAAAGAAACAGTTTGCAGTTGGTTGTATTATCAGTTTAAAGAAAAGGACCGGGGTCCACAGTTCACTAGTGGTGTCTCTCCATAAATAATAATAGCATACATGCGGGTAAACAAATTACAGCTGGGCAATTGACAGAATGAAGAACTGCATAATGATGCATATACTATAGTCATGATGTCTAGTGTGAGATTCATTTGGGCATTACAACAATATACATAGACCGTTCCAACCGCATCTACGACTAATAATCCACCTTCCGGTTAGCGTCCGCACCCCTTTCAGTATTAAGTTGCAAGCAACAGATTATTGCATTAGCCAAAGTGTGTAATGTAAGTAATACAATTATCCTTAGACAAAGCACTACTGTTTTATCCCTAGTAGCAACAGTACATCTACAATCTTAGAGGTTGCTGTCACTCCCCCAGATTAAATAGAGACATGAACCCACTATCGAGCATAAATACTCCCTCTTGGAGTCACAAGCATCTACTTGGCCAGAGCATCTACTAGCAACGGAGAGCATGCAAGATCATAAACAACACACAACATGATATATTATGAAGAAAATGACATAGTATTCAATATCCATCAGATCCCAGCAAACAGAACATGTAGCATTACATAAAGATGATCTTGATCATGATAGGCAGCTCACAAGATCTAAACATGATGGCACAAAAGGAGATGACAACCATCTAGCTACTGCTATGGACCCGTAGTCCAAGGATGAACTACTCACGCATCAGTCCGGAGGCGGGCATGGTGATGTAGAGCCCTCCGGTGATGATTCCCCTCTCCGGCAGGGTACCGGGAAGAGGTTCTGAACCCTCCCGAACTAGGGTTGATGACGGCGGTGGCTCCGTAAGGGTTTCTGGAAAAGTGTTTGGGTACTTTAGGTTTTCACGTCGGGGGGGTATTTGTAGGCGAAAGGGCGAAGGCGGTGGAGGCCCGAGGGCCCCACACCTGGTGCTCGCGCGGCAGGGGGCCTGGCCGCGCCAGCCTATGGTGTGGGCGCCTCGCGGCCCCACTCCGTCTCGTCTTCGGTGTTCTGGAACCTCCCGAGAAAACTAGGCATTTTGGCTTTTGTTTCGTCCAATTCCGAGAATATTTCCTTTACAGGTTTTCTGAGAACAAAAACAGCAGAAAACATGGAACAGGCACTGTGGCATCTTGTTAATATGTTAGTCCGAGAAAATGCACAAAACAATATAAAATGTATATAAAACATGTAGGCAATTGGTATAATATAACCATGGAACATAAGAAATTATAGATACGTTTGAGACGTATCAAGCATCCCCAAGCTTAGTTCTACTCGTCCTCGAGTAGGTAAAACGATAACAACAATAATTTCTGGAGTGACATGCTTTCACATAATCTTGATCATATAATATTGTAAGGCTCATGTCATGAATGAAGTGACTCAAAGCAATGATCTATAGTTTGCTAACAAATAGACAAGGAGTAAACAACTACATCATATAAGTAAAAACTTTTCATGAATAGTACTTTCAAACAAGCATCAAAAAGATTTACATAAGAGTTAACTCATAAAGCAATATTCTCTAACTAAAAGAGCATTGAAGTAACACAAAGGAAGATATAAGTTTCAGCATTGGCTTTCACCATTTTGAACATGTATATCATATAGATAGTTGTCAACACAAAGGAATATAACAAGTGCAATAAGTAAGCATATAAGAGTTGTTGCACACAGTTGACACAAGTGTTTGCTTCGGGGACAGAAAGAAGTAGGTAAACTGACTCAACATAAAGTAAAAGATAGGCCCTTTGCAGAGGGAAGCAGGGATACAAGCATGTGCTAGAGCTTCTTGGTTTTATAGGTTTTTGAAATCATATAGAGAGCATAAAAGTAAGTTTTTGAGTGGTGTTTGTCGTTGTCAACGAATGGTAATGGGCACTCTACCCCCCTTGTCAACCAGACTTTCTAAGAGCGGCTCCCATGAAGGACGTTATTTCTACCAGTAAGGTAGATCATCCCTCTTATCTCTTTTGTTTACACATGTAGTTAAAAACTAGTATCATTGCTTGGCTGATTAGATCAGGGCAAAAATGTGAAGAGATTGCAGCGGTTAAAGTTGTAATTAATTGGGACTGGGCACCCCATTTGCCAGCTCTTTTTGCAAAGTTAATGGATAAGCGGATGTATATGCCACTAGTCCGGTTGTGAAAGTCTGTCTAAAAGCAAATGACAAGGTTGATATCCGTAACACCACATACTTCCTCATGAGCTAATAAACATTGACAAAAATAAGGGATAGTAAGTATTGAATTAAAAGGTAGCACATGAAGTATTTAGTTGGAATGGCAGAAAATACCATGTAGTAGGTAGGTATGGTGGACACAAATGGCATGGGTTTTGGCTCAAGGTTTTTGGATGCACGAGAAGCATTCCCTCTCAGTACAAGGCTTTGGCTAGCAAGGTTGTTTGAAGCAAACACAAGTATAAACTATGACAACAAGACGTATATAAAAATATATTGCAAGTATTATAAAACTCCACATTGTCTTCCTTGTTGCTCAAACACTTTTACTAGAAAATATCTAGACCTTAGAGATACCAAACATGCAAACCAAATTTCAACAAGCTCTACGGTAGTTCTCTATCAATGGGTTTTAACTACATGATGTAAAAGCTTAAACATGATCCACTTGAGAGCTCAAAACAATTGCCAAGTACCACAACATACAAGATAACAATTCATAAGAGCATGTTTCTTTTCTTTATAACATTTACCACATTTAGCATTTTCTGTTTCCAACCAAACACCAATCAACTTATTTAAACATAAACTCTCCAAGTATTTAACAATGAAGCAAGAGAGTATAATATATGAAAACTAACAGCTCTGAACAAGAGGTGCATGAAAAATAAGTGCTGAAAGTATTGTAGTAGCTATAGAAGAATACTCAACAAATATAAGTGAAGAATAGGAGTATTCAAATGAAAAGGCGGAGCGTGTCTCTCTCCCACACAACAATGCTAGGATCCATTTTATTCAGAAAACAAAAATAACAAAGCAAAAACAAAAACAAACAGACGCTCCAAGTAAAGCACATAAGATGTGGCGGAATTAAAATATAGTTTCACTAGAGATAACCTGATAAGTCGTTGATGAAGAAGGGGATGCCTTGGGCATCCCCAAGCTTTGATGCTTGAGTCTTCTTAAAATATGCTTGGGTGACCCACGGGGGCATCCCCAAGCTTAGGCTCTTTTCATCTTCTTGATCACATCATATCATCCGCTCTCTTGATCCTTGAAAACTTCCTCCACACCAAACTCAAAGTAAACTTCATTAGAGGGTTAGTGCATAATCAAAAATTCTCATATTCTGTATGGAGACAATCATTATCATGGTACTGGACATGAGCTACAGCCACTGGAATTTTGTGGAACAAAAAAAATGTGAGGACCCCTCAGACTACCAGTCCGAGATGTCCACGTTATGTAAACAGATCACGATCCCAATGATCAGTGCATCGCGATCACATAACCAACATGGTATACAAAGTTACATCATTCAAAACGAATAATACAAGACTTACATAAATAGGTGGTCACATGACCAAGTCTGCAATCTTCGTCACACAGGACGAGATTAACTACGATATAGCGGAAGCTTGCGGCTAGCGTCGGCCCTCGTCACAACAAGACGCGTTCCCACAGAGCAGTTGACCGGTGACACTCAGTTGGCGTAATCGTCGGCGTACTCCTCCTCCTCGTCGTACATCTCCTCGTTGAAATCTGGACGTTTGAATATCCAGGGACACTGCCATATGAGTACATTTACGTACTCGCAAAACCACCTCAAGGCTTAAGTTTTTATGGTAATGCAATAAAAGTGTTTTCGAAAAACTGGGATAGCTGCTATATACGAATATGGGTTTTAGTTTTCGCAAAGATGCTTTTGACACAGAGAACACGACATCTCTATATCTTTGTTGAAGAAAACATTTAGAGACAGAAATCTCCCTCGTAGAAATAGCATGTACTATTTCCACGTTTTGAAAACTCTTTTGTAAAACTTTTCAAAAACACTAGGATGGGGATACCCCTTTTTCTTTCCATGAGATCGGACTGATTGTCTCCCCGAGACCAACCATCTTCTCCCAATTCCGTACCTCCCAGGTACCTCCTTGATGCCTCCTTGTTTCCACCGAAACCTTTTTTTTCTTTTTAAAACCAAAACTTGCCCATACGCCTAGATCAGTGGCCTTTCCAACCGTCCATGACCGAGGACTCGGCTATTCGAATAGATTTACACTCTGCAGAGGTTGCGCACTTTACCCACACCAAACGGTCAATCTGCCGTGTCTGCCACGGCCCGTCATACGACAGTATGCGGGGGTCCGGATAACACGATCAAAGCTTTCCACTATGTCCACCCTAGTATCGGGGCCTCCCGGTAGGTTTGTTCTCCCCGGCACCGTGTGCTCCACTAGACCCCTGGTCTCTCTTAGGACGCCACACCGCCACGTCGGGAGAACCACCGTAATCTTCCGGTGCGATCCTCACATGTGTATTGCCTCGTCCAGACGGCAACCCGGCTTCAGGGGCCCGGCCCCTATAGAAAGTGTGAGAGCCCCAATACTAAAACAAACTAGCTTCCGGCTAAGCTCTACCCATATCAGGTAATGTGGTTGCACGGGTTAATTGTTCGGGCGGCTGCTAGGGCAGTACTTTGTTTTTCAAAAACAACTTCCAAACCTCCGACTACTCCCAGCAGCTCGGGTTTTCGCAAACACCTCCGATTGCTCCCAGCAACTCGGGTTTTTATAAAACACTTGCTCGCCGGTTGCTCCCAGCAACTCGGGTTTTCTTCCGAAAACACTTTATCAAAACCAGGCTCCCATCCTAAGAGTTTGAGGTGAGAACATAAGGATATACTACTAGATAAAATATGATTTTCTTTATAGCACCTTCAACAACAAGGCGCATAAAGGGAATATCTATTTTCATAAAACCTATTATAATCTAGTAGATAACTTTGGCCAAACAATATTTTGTAAAATAGTTTTTGGGTGGCAAGGTACCACAAAAGAAGTAAAACATGCATTATTTTATTTTGAAAACAAAACATGCTTTGAAAAATAATAGGATTCATTATAGTGGTGAGGTGGCTTGCCTGGCTCAGCAATATGTCCTTGGTCTTGATCTTGATGTTCCTCGAGCTCACTCCTTGCCTCTCGTTCCTTCCCGATCGTATCTAACGTCGCAAACAAGAGAAAGGAACAACACTCAATATGCAAGACAACGCCACAAGGACATACAAACTGCAAGCAGATCACTAGACTCTAGATGCGTGTTGACAACAATCTGAAGTAAAGTAAACATACCACAAGCATTTTCAAACTTTGCACAACTCCTGGATACTACTCACGGCAACCAAACACTCATGACCCACTGGATCTCTACAAACATGATGGTCCTAGTCTTACTGACGGTGTTCCAAACAGGCCATGCCCAAAAAGTATACACAACAAGTAAAACAACTATATATCCCGACGAGGATGTACACCTAGGTGAAAGGAGTAAGTCTCCCCTCATAGAGGAAATACTCCAGACAAAAGTTATAATATACTAGGAAATACTCTACAAAAGTATCACAGTAGTCTAGGAGATACTTCAAACCAAAGTTATATTAACACACAAGCAAGCATTAACATCCATCCTAGCACACTCTCTTGCAAGCATGTTGACAACAATCTAAAATAAGTTAGAAAACAGCAAGCATTACAACATAGCACCAACTACTGGATATGGTCATAAAACATAAACACAACAACAGGCAGAATATACAAAAACACTTAGTGTTATAAATAGACATCTAATAGACTATGCTAGACACAAACATACAAAACACCATAACACTATTAGTGTGTTTTAAACAAGTATTAAGGTTAAGTTTAGGTTCTGGATCCCAAAGTTAATTTAAAAAAATAACACATGATTTATATTTTTTTCAAAAACAGAGAATAAAATTAATACATCTAAATAGCCATTTTGGTGCTGTTTTAGGTGGAAAAGCCATAACTCCTAAAATAATGTTCAGAAAATTAAACCCTTCTACCACATCCTTCCTAGCACTCACTGGAACCTAGGAAAGTTGGATTTGCATCAAAAGGGTTTACAAAACAGGAGATAAAAATCATACAAATGCTACTGGACTCAAAACCATAATGATTATAGTTTTAGTTTTATGAAGCTCCTGCAAGCAAGATTAATTTGTATGGATAGATAGTGATCTTATCTTTCTGAAGCATTTTGACTCGACTCATTTGGACACTCCTAGCTCAAGTTATCCCATTTTTAGTAAAAGGTATACTTTTTACATGTTTTAGTATACAGGAAAAAGTATAACTTATTTTTGAGCAAAACCAACTTTGTATGTTCATGAAAACACATAAGTATCCAGCAAAAATACTATTAATATATTTGCATAAACATATCTAGCCCAAACCATTAAAACTAGACACATACAATTAACAGAAAATAAAAATATCATTTTCAAGTGTCAAAACCCACTGTTTTAGAAAATCATTCACCATGTGCAAAATATAAGCTGGAAAATTATACCAAGATAGGCTATGATAGCTACTATCCATATCTAACACAAGAAATTGGATTTACTCCAAAAAGTATTTTTCATAAAGAATTAAAAATCACCAAACAGCTACTGTTGCCAAAATTAACCCTAATATAACTTTAGTTATACAGATCTCCTGCATTCTAGGCTTATATATCTAGGTAGGTATTCTTCTAGGCTTTCCATAGAAATAAAGTTTGGATCATTTGGATTTACAGAACTCCTACAATTTTATAAATGGTGAAAATTATACTTTTTACTAGATCTAACCTAGCACACACATAAAAATATATTTTTGCAAACGGCCAGTGCCAAGTGGTTAACAAAACACATAGGTAGCCTAAAAAAATTTAATCACTTCATTTGGATGCATAGATCTCCCGGAAACTAATTAAATCTACAAGGCAGATTAAACAGGAACTAAAACTGGAAAAACGATTTAACAGAAAAACACTCAGATGGGCCGGATCTGGCCGGATCCGAGGAGCACCAAGCTGGGCCGGCCCATGGCATGGTCCAGCAAGGCGAAGGGGTGAGAGGCCGTTGGATCAGATCTGGAGGTCCAGGATTAGATCTAGGATGCTCAAAGGAGAACCGCTGATTTGCAGATCAACGTCAGCTGTTCATCTTCTTCCTAGCAACGTCCAGGACATGGGAAAAAGAGGGAAGACGACATGGGCTGCTGGCTGCTCACCGTGAGCTCGAGGGGAGGGAGATGCGAGGGTCGAGGACGGATGCGGAGGGTCGGGGAAGGCTGCTGGAGGGCTCGCTTCGCGCCGGTGCTCCCTGGAACGGTGGTGCGGTCGACGGCGTCCGCGGCGGCACGGACATGGCGCGGTGGCTCTGGTGCTCCTGAAACAAAACAACGGTGTCTCAGAGGTATGTCATGGTGAGGGGAGTGAGACAGAGCAGAATAGGAGAGCATAGGGGGTCGGAGTCGAGGGCATTCGAGCTCGAAAGTTTCGGGCCCGAGCGGCGGTCTTCTCGCGTTCCAGAGCAGGAGAGTGGTAGAGCTCGAGAGGAAAGGCTCAGGGTGGGAGAGTGAGGGTAGGGGAGTGGAATGGGCAAGGTGAGAGGAGCAGAGAGGGGCTCGGGCCTCTTATCCAAGAGGGTGGCCGGTTGGGGGTGCCACGGGCATGACCAATGGAGAGGGAGGGTAATGGCTCGGGATTGGACGAAGGGGGCGGTGGAGGAGCGTCTTCCGACCCTGCAGCACGGCTTGGAGGCTAGCCCTTGGCTCAAAACCGATGGAGGGAAGTGAATTAAAGGAGGGGGAGTTTTCTGCCTGCCAAGTGTTCGACACAATGTCCATGTGAGAGAAGAAAAAGAAAAGAGAGCTAGGGTTTGGCCAGTGTCGAGGGAAAAGTCTTCTAGAGGGTTGGTGAGGGTCCAGGGTATCCAAAGACAGGGAGAGAGGGAATGGGAGTGCTAGGTTTAGTCTTAGATGGTTTTAGGGCTGATTAGACTAGGCCACAAAACAATGATGGATTAGTCAATTCTTTGGCCACAAAATTATGAGACAAGGGGGTTGATTATAAGAGGCATAGGTGCATCATTATGCTAAAGAGGTTAGGTCTAAAAGGTCACCAATTTCTAGATACAAAAATGGCAAATTGCTAAGTTATAAACAATACATGGTCACCTTATAAACTAGCACTCAAAGCAAGCAAGAATTAGTGATCATCTATTTTTGAAAATTTTAAAGAAGGTTGTAAATGGCAAGTAGGGGTGATGCAGATGATGCTAGAGGTTTTGTACTTCCAAAATGAACTCAGTGAACCCTAATTGACATGCTCTAGAAAGGCTTAAATTTAACAGGACAGAAGATATTCAACCACTATTTAAAAATCAAATTTTTGAGTTCTTTATGATGCAATTAAAATAAAAGAGGTGAAACACACCACAAGCATAAAGGACAATATTTAAGCATGAAAGATTTCAATCAAGCCTCACACCTAACTGGACACTCAATATCCACATATCCAAGCAAGCCAATTCAATTACAAACCAAACAATCCAAGAACAAGTAAATGCATAAACAATCCAAGCATTTATGATTTAACAATTATAAGTTGAGATGTGACCAATATGATCAAGATAAGGTTTTTGGTAGGAATATAATTTAACAAACACTTTGGGAATTGATTCCCAAAGTTTAAATCCAAATGGGGTTTTAGAAAAGTGGGTTGTTAATATTAGCAACATATAAAACTCAAAATATATTAGGACTTGTTATATAGTCCTTTATAGTTTTGCAATCATATAACTTTTGGAAATACTTTTATTTTCTCAAACAAGGTCTTTGGGTAGTTGCTAAAATCAAAATAAATAGAGTTTGTTAACAAATAAGAAGGGAGGAGATATATGGACTATTTTATTTGTCAAGACAAGGTCACAAGGGCTAAGTTAAACTTGGTTGCTTTTTAAGAGGTTGTTATTTAGAAGTCAACAACACAAACAAAAAAAACACAACAAGTCAAACAGAGCAAACAAGAGTGAAAAACATCCATTTACAAGACATTTCAAAAAGTTTTTGTTCCCTCAGAATTTTGGGTCTTTATTAATTAAGTTTTTGTTGCTTCCAAAATTTGGGGTGTTACAGACCTTCCCCCCTTAAAAGAATCTCGTCCCGAGATTCCTAAGCGGGTACTAAGAGAGTGCAAGGTTAGGGGGTTCGTTAAATCTTCATCTTCCGAGGTTGTTGATTCTTGAATGAGGTTTCCTTGTCGATGCGGCGTCTGATTTCTCCTGGAAGACTTGGGTCTTTGCTGAAGGTGTTGACATGATGGTCGATGCTGATGCAGAGTTTTTGTTGAGTTGACTTTAAATGCTCCAGGGTTGGTGTGCAAGAACAGTTTGTCAAAACTTTCTAATAAAACTAGCATATGTCTTCCCCCCTTAAAAAGGGGCCTAGAAGGGTTAAAGTTAGTGGTATAAGTTATTGCCGACTTCACAGTGTTGCAGATCTTGGGTATCATGATAATCTTCATCTTGGTAGTAGCTCCTTGGTGCTTGGGGGTTGATGTAGACACGTGTCCTGATATTGCCGTCTTGAGGGGTTAGCGGTTGAACATAAGTCAACGGTTTTCAAACCTCACAAGGGTGTCAGGTCCGTAGACTTGACTCTCTCCGGTTTTTCCTAATAAGTCAAAGGGTGCTTCGAGCTACTAAAGACGTCTAAACTTGCTTGGTGGTAGGTGTCGTCAACTGCAAAAGTCTTCGGGCTTTTCGTTGCTCTTGGTGTCCTACTGGTTATGATGTCTTCTATTGTGCCCACCTTTGGTTTAGCAGTTGATGAAAGTTGATGAAGACTTCCTTGGTTCTTGGGCTTCATGATGCTTCACAAAAGTCTTCAGAGCTCAATCGGATCTAAGTTAGCCTAAAAGATAAATGCTTCTTTCTATAACACTCTAGTCGGGTCAGTTGAGTCAATAAGGTTGGTGCGTAGAAGGCACTGTTGACACTAGCTTCGTGGTGCATCTTCAGGTAGACAATCTTCAGTGCTGGGCGTCTTCGTTGTTGCTGACGTCAATCACCCTTGTATGACGCGACTTGAGGGCTTCACAGAATCTTCAAAAAGTAGTGGCTCTTGCCGATCTTTGTGTCCTCCGTGTTGCCATCCGTAAGTCAGGCTTCCGTTGGCAACTCTTTTGTTGTCTCGGTTTGTAGGTCTTCAGTAGGTTAGTTAGTTAGCAACAAGACAAACTGGTGTCAGATGCTATTCTATAGTTAGATACGTTAAGTTAGTGATGGTATACTATACGAAAAATTTAATTAAACTAGACAAGGTTTGTCACATCACGGGGATGGGTTTCCTCCGGATGGTCTTTTGTATCAGGTGTAGTTAATAGCTCTCACGTGTTCAAGTTTAGGTCAGAGGGAAAACATTTTAGAATGGTTTCAAAGACAAGATTACAAGTGCACTAGGGTGCAGTTATGGCTAAAGGGTCATAATAAGGGTTTTTGTGTAGAGGCAAAAAGATGTTTAACAAAAGTGTAGGTATGTCTAATATGTGTTGCCGACAAGGCGTGCTTGTGAAACCTACCAGAAAACAACACATCAACAGCAAGCACACAAACAAGACACACACAAGCAAAGAGCACACCAGCAAAAGAGCACACAAGACACCTTTAGTGCCAAAGGGACACTCAACAATCGCGATAGTTGGATAATCCAACCAAGGGTCATATCCTAACTTATCCTATAGGGTTTGGTGTCACATGGTTGCTGAAGTCTTCATTTCATCACCTTGGAATCCTGCTGGAAAGCTTGAGACTGTTGAAATTGCAACTGGAGTACCATTGTTGGGGTTGGAGTTTTGACAGTGAGACTGCTTCAGCAAGAAAGGGTTGCTTTTTGACGACCACCTTGATCTTGTATGTTGAAGTCTTGAGACTGAACTTCACCTTCTCGGTACTAACTATTTAGGTCTCATTTGGGTTCATCGTCAAGTCTATACAAGTTTTGAATACGGTCATGATAATAGAGAAAACTCTTTTGAAATGCTTGAAATTAGAGAGGTAAGATAAAGATATTTTTGAGAATAGGTGACGAGTGGAAGCCATACTAGAACTTCCTAGATAGAAATATATTTCAAAGAAATAGGGTTTTAGCAAAAATATTCCCTTCCTATGCTAACGACCATGCTAACTAAGGTCTCCTAAGGTCAACGATGGCTCTGATACCAAGTCTGTGAGGACCCCTCAGACTACCAGTCCGAGATGTCCACGTTATGTAAACAGATCACGATCCCAATGATCAGTGCATCGCGATCACATAACCAACATGGTATACAAAGTTACATCATTCAAAACGAATAATACAAGACTTACATAAATAGGTGGTCACATGACCAAGTCTGCAATCTTCGTCACACAGGACGAGATTAACTACGATATAGCGGAAGCTTGCGGCTAGCGTCGGCCCTCGTCACAACAAGACGCGTTCCCACAGAGCAGTTGACCGGTGACACTCAGTTGGCGTAATCGTCGGCGTACTCCTCCTCCTCGTCGTACATCTCCTCGTTGAAATCTGGACGTTTGAATATCCAGGGACACAGCCATATGAGTACATTTACGTACTCGCAAAACCACCTCAAGGCTTAAGTTTTTATGGTAATGCAATAAAAGTGTTTTCGAAAAACTGGGATAGCTGCTATATACGAATATGGGTTTTAGTTTTCGCAAAGATGCTTTTGACACAGAGAACACGACATCTCTATATCTTTGTTGAAGAAAACATTTAGAGACAGAAATCTCCCTCGTAGAAATAGCATGTACTATTTCCACGTTTTGAAAACTCTTTTGTAAAACTTTTCAAAAACACTAGGATGGGGATACCCCTTTTTCTTTCCATGAGATCGGACTGATTGTCTCCCCGAGACCAACCATCTTCTCCCAATTCCGTACCTCCCAGGTACCTCCTTGATGCCTCCTTGTTTCCACCGAAACCTTTTTTTTCTTTTTAAAACCAAAACTTGCCCATACGCCTAGATCAGTGGCCTTTCCAACCGTCCATGACCGAGGACTCGGCTATTCGAATAGATTTACACTCTGCAGAGGTTGCGCACTTTACCCACACCAAACGGTCAATCCGCCGTGTCTGCCACGGCCCGTCATACGACAGTATGCGGGGGTCCGGATAACACGATCAAAGCTTTCCACTATGTCCACCCTAGTATCGGGGCCTCCCGGTAGGTTTGTTCTCCCCGGCACCGTGTGCTCCACTAGACCCCTGGTCTCTCTTAGGACGCCACACCGCCACGTCGGGAGACCCACCGTAATCTTCCGGCGCGATCCTCACATGTGTATTGCCTCGTCCAGACGGCAACCCGGCTTCAGGGGCCCGGCCCCTATAGAAAGTGTGAGAGCCCGAATACTAAAACAAACAAGCTTCCGGCTAAGCCCTACCCATATCAGGTAATGTGGTTGCACGGGTTAATTGTTCGGGCGGCTGCTAGGGCAGTACTTTGTTTTTCAAAAACAACTTCCCAAACCTCCGACTACTCCCAGCAGCTCGGGTTTTCGCAAACACCTCCGATTGCTCCCAGCAACTCGGGTTTTTATAAAACACTTGCTCGCCGGTTGCTCCCAGCAACTCGGGTTTTCTTCCGAAAACACTTTATCAAAACCAGGCTCCCATCCTAAGAGTTTGAGGTGAGAACATAAGGATATACTACTAGATAAAATATGATTTTCTTTATAGCACCTTCAACAACAAGGCGCATAAAGGGAATATCTATTTTCATAAAACCTATTATAATCTAGTAGATAACTTTGGCCAAACAATATTTTGTAAAATAGTTTTTGGGTGGCAAGGTACCACAAAAGAAGTAAAACATGCATTATTTTATTTTGAAAACAAAACATGCTTTGAAAAATAATAGGATTCATTATAGTGGTGAGGTGGCTTGCCTGGCTCAGCAATATGTCCTTGGTCTTGATCTTGATGTTCCTCGAGCTCACTCCTTGCCTCTCGTTCCTTCCCGATCGTATCTAACGTCGCAAACAAGAGAAAGGAACAACACTCAATATGCAAGACAATGCCACAAGGACATACAAACTGCAAGCAGATCACTAGACTCTAGATGCATGTTGACAACAATCTGAAGTAAAGTAAACATACCACAAGCATTTTCAAACTTTGCACAACTCCTGGATACTACTCACGGCAACCAAACACTCATGACCCACTGGATCTCTACAAACATGATGGTCCTAGTCTTACCGACGGTGTTCCAAACAGGCCATGCCCAAAAAGTATACACAACAAGTAAAACAACTATATATCCCGACGAGGATGTACACCTAGGTGAAAGGAGTAAGTCTCCCCTCATAGAGGAAATACTCCAGACAAAAGTTATAATATACTAGGAAATACTCTACAAAAGTATCACAGTAGTCTAGGAGATACTTCAAACCAAAGTTATATTAACACACAAGCAAGCATTAACATCCATACTAGCACACTCTCTTGCAAGCATGTTGACAACAATCTAAAATAAGTTAGAAAACAGCAAGCATTACAACATAGCACCAACTACTGGATATGGTCATAAAACATAAACACAACAACAAGCAGAATATACAAAAACACTTAGTGTTATAAATAGACATCTAATAGACTATGCTAGACACAAACATACAAAACACCATAACACTATTAGTGTGTTTTAAACAAGTATTAAGGTTAAGTTTAGGTTCTGGATCCCAAAGTTAATTTTAAAAAATAACACATGATTTATATTTTTTTCAAAAACAGAGAATAAAATTAATACATCTAAATAGCCATTTTGGTGCTGTTTTAGGTGGAAAAGCCATAACTCCTAAAATAATGTTCAGAAAATTAAACCCTTCTACCACATCCTTCCTAGCACTCACTGGAACCTAGGAAAGTTGGATTTGCATCAAAAGGGTTTACAAAACAGGAGATAAAAATCATACAAATGCTACTGGACTCAAAACCATAATGATTATAGTTTTAGTTTTATGAAGCTCCTGCAAGCAAGATTAATTTGTATGGATAGATAGTGATCTTATCTTTCTGAAGCATTTTGACTCGACTCATTTGGACACTCCTAGCTCAAGTTATCCCATTTTTAGTAAAAGGTATACTTTTTACATGTTTTAGTATACAGGAAAAAGTATAACTTATTTTTGAGCAAAACCAACTTTGTATGTTCATGAAAACACATAAGTATCCAGCAAAAATACTATTAATATATTTGCATAAACATATCTAGCCCAAACCATTAAAACTAGACACATACAATTAACAGAAAATAAAAATATCATTTTCAAGTGTCAAAACCCACTGTTTTAGAAAATCATTCACCATGTGCAAAATATAAGCTGGAAAATTATACCAAGATAGGCTATGATAGCTACTATCCATATCTAACACAAGAAATTGGATTTACTCCAAAAAGTATTTTTCATAAAGAATTAAAAATCACCAAACAGCTACTGTTGCCAAAATTAACCCTAATATAACTTTAGTTATACAGATCTCCTGCATTCTAGGCTTATATATCTAGGTAGGTATTCTTCTAGGCTTTCCATAGAAATAAAGTTTGGATCATTTGGATTTACAGAACTCCTACAATTTTATAAATGGTGAAAATTATACTTTTTACTAGATCTAACCTAGCACACACATAAAAATATATTTTTGCAAACGGCCAGTGCCAAGTGGTTAACAAAACACATAGGTAGCCTAAAAAATTTTAATCACTTCATTTGGATGCATAGATCTCCCGGAAACTAATTAAATCTACAAGGCAGATTAAACAGGAACTAAAACTGGAAAAACGATTTAACAGAAAAACACTCAGATGGGCCGGATCTGGCCGGATCCGAGGAGCACCAAGCTGGGCCGGCCCATGGCATGGTCCAGCAAGGCGAAGGGGTGAGAGGCCGTTGGATCAGATCTGGAGGTCCAGGATTAGATCTAGGATGCTCAAAGGAGAACCGCTGATTTGCAGATCAACGTCAGCTGTTCATCTTCTTCCTAGCAACGTCCAGGACATGGGAAAAAGAGGGAAGACGACATGGGCTGCTGGCTGCTCACCGTGAGCTCGAGGGGAGGGAGATGCGAGGGTCGAGGACGGATGCGGAGGGTCGGGGAAGGCTGCTGGAGGGCTCGCTTCGCGCCGGTGCTCCCTGGAACGGTGGTGCGGTCGACGGCGTCCGCGGCGGCACGGACATGGCGCGGTGGCTCTGGTGCTCCTGAAACAAAACAACGGTGTCTCAGAGGTATGTCATGGTGAGGGGAGTGAGACAGAGCAGAAGAGGAGAGCATAGGGGGTCGGAGTCGAGGGCATTCGAGCTCGAAAGTTTCGGGCCCGAGCGGCGGTCTTCTCGCGTTCCAGAGCAGGAGAGTGGGAGAGCTCGAGAGGCAAGGCTCAGGGTGGGCGAGTGAGGGTAGGGGAGTGGAATGGGCAAGGTGAGAGGAGCAGAGAGGGGCTCGGGCCTCTTATCCAAGAGGGTGGCCGGTTGGGGGTGCCACGGGCATGACCAATGGAGAGGGAGGGTAATGGCTCGGGATTGGACGAAGGGGGCGGTGGAGGAGCGTCTTCCGACCCTGCAGCACGGCTTGGAGGCTAGCCCTTGGCTCAAAACCGATGGAGGGAAGTGAATTAAAGGAGGGGGAGTTTTCTGCCTGCCAAGTGTTCGACACAATGTCCATGTGAGAGAAGAAAAAGAAAAGAGAGCTAGGGTTTGGCCAGTGTCGAGGGAAAAGTCTTCTAGAGGGTTGGTGAGGGTCCAGGGTATCCAAAGACAGGGAGAGAGGGAATGGGAGTGCTAGGTTTAGTCTTAGATGGTTTTAGGGCTGATTAGACTAGGCCACAAAACAATGATGGATTAGTCAATTATTTGGCCACAAAATTATGAGACAAGGGGGTTGATTAGAAGAGGCATAGGTGCATCATTATGCTAAAGAGGTTAGGTCTAAAAGGTCACCAATTTCTAGATACAAAAATGGCAAATTGCTAAGTTATAAACAATACATGGTCATCTTATAAACTAGCACTCAAAGCAAGCAAGAATTAGTGATCATCTATTTTTGAAAATTTTAAAGAAGGTTGTAAATGGCAAGTAGGGGTGATGCAGATGATGCTAGAGGTTTTGTACTTCCAAAATGAACTCAGTGAACCCTAATTGACATGCTCTAGAAAGGCTTAAATTTAACAGGACAGAAGATATTCAACCACTATTTAAAAATCAAATTTTTGAGTTCTTTATGATCCAATTAAAATAAAAGAGGTGAAACACACCACAAGCATAAAGGACAATATTTAAGCATGAAAGATTTCAATCAAGCCTCACACCTAACTGGACACTCAATATCCACATATCCAAGCAAGCCAATTCAATTACAAACCAAACAATCCAAGAACAAGTAAATGCATAAACAATCCAAGCATTTATGATTTAACAATTATAAGTTGAGATGTGACCAATATGATCAAGATAAGGTTTTTGGTAGGAATATAATTTAACAAACACTTTGGGAATTGATTCCCAAAGTTTAAATCCAAATGGGGTTTTAGAAAAGTGGGTTGTTAATATTAGCAACATATAAAACTCAAAATATATTAGGACTTGTTATATAGTCCTTTATAGTTTTGCAATCATATAACTTTTGGAAATACTTTTATTTTCTCAAACAAGGTCTTTGGGTAGTTGCTAAAATCAAAATAAATAGAGTTTGTTAACAAATAAGAAGGGAGGAGATATATGGACTATTTTATTTGTCAAGACAAGGTCACAAGGGCTAAGTTAAACTTGGTTGCTTTTTAAGAGGTTGTTATTTAGAAGTCAACAACACAAACAAAAAAAACACAACAAGTCAAACAGAGCAAACAAGAGTGAAAAACATCCATTTACAAGACATTTCAAAAAGTTTTTGTTCCCTCAGAATTTTGGGTCTTTATTAATTAAGTTTTTGTTGCTTCCAAAATTTGGGGTGTTACAAAAAATCCACTCAAAAATAGCAAAAGAACCAATGCAAAATAAATGTCAGAATCTGTCAAACAACAGAACAGTCCGGAAAGACGAATTTTTTCGAGGCACTTAACTTGCTCAAATCAGAAAACTCAAAACTAATGAAAGTTGCATACATATCTGAGGATCACGCACAAAAAATCCCAGATCATTTTGATTTTTCTGTGAATTCTTACGAATTAAATGGTGGACAGCAGAAAACTGTTCCTGCGCAGGAATCCAAATCTAGCATCAACTTTCTACTAGAGGCTTAACTTGACACAACAATATAATAAAGTAATGATACAAAGGAATTGATACAGAGGAAGGCATGTTCCTTGACTCAATAAAAGAAAATAACAGGAATAAAAAGTGGGTTGTCTCCCATAAGTGCTTTTCTTTAACGCCTTTCAGCTAGGCTTGATAGTTCTAATGATGCTCTCATGAAGATAGAAAATGAAGCAAAAGGAGCATCAAGAAGCAAATTCAAAACACATTTAAGTCTAAACCACTTTCTATGCATAGGAATCTTGTACACAAATAAATTCACAAAGAACAAAGTGACAAGCATAGGAAGATAAAACAAGAGTAACTTCAAAACTTTTAGCATATAGAGAGGTGTTTTAGTACCATGAAAACTTCTACAACCATATTCTCCTCTCTCATAATAATTTTCAGTAGTAGAAATAAATTCAACCATATAACCACAAGAATCATTCAACTTAGATAATATAGACACATAAAGAGGATCATTAAATTAATTTTGGAAATCATTAGCATGCTTCCCTCTTTCAAAATAGTTACTAAGATCAATATCAAGTTTAAGATCATGGTTGCAACAAAGATTTGGAACTAGAGACAATTGCAAACCACATAAGTATCTCTCAACATAAGCAAATTTCTCCTCCATGGTGTAATTAGGAGAATTCAAGAACAAAGTAGGACTCTCATGAGTAAGAGTACCATTACAAGCAGCAATTATATCATTTTTATCCTCACATAAATAAGTAATAACTTATAAACATATAGGATTATTGAGAAGCATAGGACCATCATCTAAAGCATTATCATATAGCATATTTAAGCAACACTCCTCATTATCATCAATAAGTTCACTAGTAGCATCATTAAAAAGTAAAGGAGCATTATTAGTTTCATCATAATAGCATGGGTTATCATATATGACCATAGAATCATAACATTCAACAATATAGCATTCTTCCTCCTTAGGTAGGCATGGAGGGCAATCAAATAATGTAAGAATTAAAGAGTTACTATCTTTAGGAGGTAGATCCTTCTTTTGTTCTTCACTCTCCTCCTCTTTTTCATCTAATGAGCTTTCAGGTTCAGCAATTTCTTCTTCTACAGGTTCCTGCAAGACAACGGTTTCTTCTATTTGAGGATGTCTTTTGTCAAGAAATTCAGCAATATAAGGATTATCATTGTAATATTCAAGACAGTAACCAAGTATAGCATAATTCTCAGTTTTACAAGGAGCATCATCATTTTGAATATAACCAGCAATTTCATAGGCACCCTTAAAACAACAAATTCTTCAATTTGTTCAAGATTACCAAAGTCATAGTTTCCTTTAGCATAAGCAGCCAATGTTTCATTATCATTAAAATCACATTGGAAAGGGAGGTGTTTATGCCTTCTACAACAAAAAGATTCATTAAAGCAGTAGGATTCATCATATGTAGAACACAAGTTCTTAGCAAAATAATTCAATCTACTTATTTATTCCCATAAATATTTCCCTTTTTGAGACAAGCGGTATTCCTTATAATAATTTTGTTGTTCCTTCGTGAACCCAACGTGCCAATAATATTTTGTATCAAATAGAGAATCCATTGATAGCAAGTAAAGAACTAGACATAATAACAAACCAGAATAAACTAGATGCAAGAAACTAATTTTTTTGTGTTTTTAATAGTAATAAGCAAACAAGGCAGTAATAAAAATAAACTAAGCAAGACAATAACAAAGTAAAGATATTGGGAAGTGAGAGACTCCCCTTGCAGATGTGCTTCAATCTCCCCGGCAACAGCGCAAGAAAAAGTGCTTGATGCTCACGTGTGATGAGCCTAGTAGCATGTTTTCCCTCAGTTGTGAAACCAAGGTTATGGAACCAGTAGGAGATGAAGAACACAACGAAGGTCTCCCCGGCGTCAGAAAAGTGGCGTTGAAGGGAGGTGGAATCTGCACAACACAATCAGGAATCTTTGCTCCAACTCAACAGTGAGGTTGTCAATCTCACTGGCTTGCTGTAACAAAGGATTAAGCGTATGGTGTGGAAAATGATGTTTGCAGAGAATGAAAGAAACAGTTTGCAGTTGGTTGTATTATCAGTTTAAAGAAAAGGACCGGGGTCCACAGTTCACTAGTGGTGTCTCTCCATAAATAATAATAGCATACATGCGGGTAAACAAATTACAGCTGGGCAATTGACAGAATGAAGAACTGCATAATGATGCATATACTGTAGTCATGATGTCTAGTGTGAGATTCATTTGGGCATTACAACAATATACATAGACCGTTCCAACCGCATCTATGACTAATAATCCACCTTCCGGTTAGCGTCCGCACCCCTTTCAGTATTAAGTTGCAAGCAA
The DNA here is from genome assembly GCA_026929855.1 of Poa annua. Lineage (NCBI taxonomy): Eukaryota > Viridiplantae > Streptophyta > Magnoliopsida > Poales > Poaceae > Poa > Poa annua. The sequence goes on from CM049434.1 coordinate 65,703,742, forward strand.
CAGATTATTGCATTAGGCAAAGTGTGTAATGTAAGTAATACAATTATCCTTAGACAAAGCACTACTGTTTTATTCCTAGTAGCAACAATACATCTACAATCTTAGAGGTTGCTGTCACTCCCCCAGATTAAATAGAGACATGAACCCACTATTGAGCGTAAATACTCCCTCTTGGAGTCACAAGCATCTACTTGGCCAGAGCATCTACTAGCAACGGAGAGCATGCAAGATCATAAACAACACACAACATGATATATTATGAAGAAAATGACATAGTATTCAATATCCATCAGATCCCAGCAAACACAACATGTAGCATTGCATAAAGATGATCTTGATCATGATAGGCAGCTCACAAGATCTAAACATGATGGCACAAAAGGAGATGACAACCATCTAGCTACTGCTATGGACCCGTAGTCCAAGGATGAACTACTCACGCATCAGTCCGGAGGCGGGCATGGTGATGTACAGCCCTCCGGTGATGATTTCCCTCTCCGGCAGGGTGCCGGGAAGAGGTTCTGAACCCTCCCGAAATAGGGTTGACGACGGTGGCGGCTCCGTAAGGGTTTCTGGAAAAGTTTTCGGGTACTTTAGGTTTTCACGTCGGGGGGGGGGGGGGGGGTATTTGTAGGCTCAAGGGCGAAGGCGGTGGAGGCCCGAGGGCCCCACACCTGGTGCTCGCGCGGCTGGGGGCCTGGCCGCGCCAGCCTATGGTGTGGGCGCCTCGCGGCCGCACTCCGTCTCGTCTTCGGTGTTCTGGAACCTCCCGAGAAAAATAGGCATTTTGGCTTTTGTTTCGTCCAATTCCGAGAATATTTACTTAACAGGTTTTCTGAAACCAAAAACAGCAGAAAACAGGGAACTGGCACTGTGGCATCTTGTTAATATGTTAGTCTCAAAAAATGCATAAAACCATATAAAATGTATATAAAACATATAGGCAATTGGTATAATATAAGCATGGAACATAAGAAATCATAGATACGTTTGAGACGTATCAGTATGAACAATAATCTAGCACGATATCGTCGTTCTAATTAAATGGTGGTCTCTAGTCTAACTCCTTGTTGAGTGCTTGCGGTTCTTCCACTTATTGGATATATTTGAAATGTTTGCCGAATCCTGGTTCTTCAATGGTCTTCCACATAGTGATCGTATTAATATTGAGAAATCCATATGAAGTATTGGACTCAGACTTCAAGAACATGGTCTTCTAGAACAAGAGGAGATATTCTCGGAAGGTTGATAGTAGACGAGAGTATAAGAAAAATGTAAAATGAAATATATATTTATTTTTAGAAATTTGAATAAAAATAGATTTTCAATCCTATGGTCAAATCCTATTTCTATCCAAACCTAGGGTCACGAAGCTACAGGCAACACAGTGCTCTAATACCATCTGAAGAGGCCCCCCTTTTACTATAAGGTAGCGACCTCCTGTGTATTGTGCTAGTCCCTGGATCGACTTGCTAGCATCACAGTTTAAGATGAAATATCATGCAAATGCGTCAAATACTTTGTTTACATCGCATGATCCAGACATACAATATTCTATACAAGTTACATAACCCCAAGGGCTAGCATAACATTATTCAGAGTTCAACACAACGGAATAGAAGTAGCAATGAGCCTCCATCATCTTCATGTGCCACAGGCAAGCATGTTGGTTGTAGACTCGAAACCCTAACGAAATCTCACTCATCGTTTGTTGAACCTGCAATGGTGAGTTGCAGCCCAGACTATAAAGGGTCAGCACAATTGAATTGTGGTGGCAAGATGATACTATGTTGATTAATTTAGCAAGACTACGACTACATGCATAATTGGTTCGGTGAAGTTTGAGGCTGATTTGCCTAAAGCAAGTTTCTCTCCTATCATTTTATAAAACAATTTTTCATTTATCTAAGTAGTACTTCTCCTTGTCTTTTATGAATCCAGGTTATAGTTGAACAATAAAATTGTAACGTCCCAAATTTTGGAAGCTCGAAAAACTTGATTATAAAACACCCAAAATTTGGAACCAACAAAAACTTTTTTTTAAAGGTCTTGTTAGTGTAGGTGTTTTACTCTTGTTTGCACTGTTTGCCATGCTATGGTTGTTGTTTGTGTTTCTGATCCTTAAAAATGTCAACATATGAATTTTACCTGTTTGTATATAACCCTTGTGATCAATATTAAGACAAGTAAAATGATTCCTATATCTCCTTCCATCATATTTTTAATAAACTCTATTTACTATGACGTTTTGATTGTAGCAACTACCCAAAGACCAATTATTTGAGAAAATAAAAGTATTTCCAAAACTACATGTTTGCAAAATTACAAAGGATCATATAGTGGGTCCTGATATATTTTGAGTTTAATATGTTGTTATTATTTGCAACTCTTATTTAAAAACTCTTATTTCTTTGGAAACTATTTCCAAGAAGTGGTTTAACCCTCTTTCTTCAAAATCATGTCATAATCATATTGATCACCACCTCCCAAATATATTGGTTTATTCTTAAAAGTGTGGTTAGTTATCCAATTGTTTGTGAGCTTGATCTTTTGGACATGTGCTTAATTTGTTTTCCTGGAGTGTGTATTTCTTTGAGTGTCATGTGGCTTTGTTTGTATAAAGTTTATGATTATTGTTTGAATTGGAGTCTTAGACATTTCTTTGATTGTTTTGCATGCTTGTAACTTGTTACCTTCTTATTAGGATTTTTGGTAAAAAATATTTTCAATGAGTAAATTTATAATAATGAAAAGCTATCTTAACTAATGTTAACTTTTAGCATTTCTAGAGCATGAAAACTAGAGTTTATTTTGTTCAAAGTGGAAACAACTCACCTAATCTCATCCTTATCATCTCTACTAATCATAATTGACCTTATTTAAAATATTCAAAAAAAATTGATCATCAATTCATGCTTGTTTTCAGTGCTACTTTATAAGGTGACCATTTGTGTTTGTATAAGATAGCATTTTGCCTTTTTCCTATTTAGCAATTCAGACCACCTTTGGTAAATGCACCTGCACCACTCACCTCTCCAACACTTATGATAACTCTAGAAATTATTTTGGACTTGTGTTGTGCTTCTGGTTGACTTGTGTTTAGGGTTGATCTGGGCATCGAAATGTTTCTGTCACATGTCCCGAAAACCTAGCTACACCCCCTCTCCCCCCAAACCTTGCTTTGGACATGCCCAGCACCCTCACACACCTCTGGAGACCATTAGCCACGTCCCTGTACAACCCTAGCCCCGAATCTCTTTTGTCTTTTTCTCTGTGGCATTAGATCGAGCACCAGGCGTGCAGGTTTCATCATTTCATTTATTCCACCCCCTCCAACAGTGCTGCGAGGATAGCTAGCTTCCAAGCCGAGCATCAGCGACTGCAGACGCTCCTCCACCGCCTCCTTCGGCCAATCCCGTGCCTTTGCCCCCACACACCCCTGCCCTTGCCCGTGATGCCCAGAACCGGTCACCCTCACTTGTTTTAGCAGCCGAGACTCCCTGAGCCCCTCTCGCCTTGCCATTCTGCCTCCCCTCACTCCACTCTCCCACCCCGAGCTAGGCCTCTCGAGCTCTCCCTCTCTCCTGCACTGGAACGCGAGAAGACTATCGCCCGGGGGTCCGCAAAATCCAAGCAAGATCCCCACCATTGTCGTGCCTCTCCGTTTCCCCTCTCTACACCACCTCGTTTCCCTTCCCTTGGGCTCCCTCTCAGACATCGCCGTTCGTTTTCAGGTGCACCGGAGCTGCCGGAGCCGTGGCGTGGCCGTGTCGGACATCGTCGATCGCGTCGTCGTTCGGGAGCCCTCCCACTCGAACTGCAGCTACCACTGACCACCCCGAGCCTCCACACCGCTACCACGCCCCTCCCTCGCCCTCGCATCCCCTCGGTGAGCCACCTACAGCCATGGTCGAGTTTCTGCCATTTTTTCACGTTTTGCATCTCCTGAGGTTGAAGATGAACAGCAGCCGTCGATCTGCAAATCAACGGTTCCCTTTTGAGCAACCTAGATCTAATCTTGGCCCTTAGATCTGGATCTGAGGGTAGCATACCCCTTCGTGTCACTGCGCAGCGCACTGGGCCGGCCCAGCTTGCGTGGCTCGGCCCGACGCCGGATCTGGCCCGACTAGCATTTTTTTAGTCATTTTTTTTCCTGTTTAAATTCCAGACAAGTACTACCCTAGTTTTATTTATTTGTGGGAGATCTACTCATCCAAATAGGTTGATTCAAATTTTGTAGCATGCGTACGAGTTTTCTTAAACATGTGGAACTTGCCGTTTTCAAAAATATGTTTTTATGAGTGCGCCAGAGCTAATCTTGTAAAAAGTATACTTTCCACCATTTATTTAATTGTGAGAGTTCTATAAATCCAATTTTTTTCAAACTTTAGTTCTCTGTAAAGCTTAGGAAAATACCTACGTAGATCTATAATCCATGCATGCTGGAGATTTGTTAAACTAAAGTTCTATTAAGTTTAAGGTTCACACCAGTAGCATTTTGATGATTTTTAATTCCATATTAAAAATAATTTTTGGAGTAAATCCAATTGATTTGGTTAGATATGAGTAGTAGCTATAATATCCTAGCTTGGTAGGATTTTACAACCTATATTGTGTGCTTTATGAATTATTTTCTAAAACAGTAGGTTATTACACTTTAAAATGGAGACTCTTATTTTCTGTTAATTGCTTGTGTCTAGTTTAAATTGTTTATGCTAGATATGTGTGTGTAAATGGTTTAGGAGTATTTTTGTTAGATGCTTTGGTGTTTTCCTTAACATGCAGAGTTGGATTTATCACAAAAGTATTCATATTTTGTGCTACACACTATTAGTGGTAAAATGTTTGTTTTCCACTAAAACTTTTATAGATAGAGCTAGGAGTGTCCAAATGAAGAGAATCCAATTTCTACAGAAAGCCTAAGTCAGTACCTATCCATAGACATTAACTTTGCATGCATGAGATTCCTAAATCAGTAACTACAATCTTTTTGGTTTTGAGACCAGTACCATTTGGGTGATTTTTAATTCCTGTTTTGTAATCTCTTTTGATGCAAATCCAATTTTCTTAGGTTCCAGTAGGTACTAGGCATGCTGTAGGAGAAGGGTTTAATTTGCTGAACGTTATCTTGATAGTTATGCATTTTCTCCCTAAAACAGCAACTTGCTCACTAAAAATAACCTTAAGTTATTTTCCTGTTTTTAGTTTATGTATTTTGTGCGTATGTCTTAATCCACTTAGATTCCAGTAGTTTAACTAAACCATGATAACTTAATTTGAAACCTTTAATAGAGTTGTAATGCTTTGCTTGTTTGTATTTAGCATAATACACTTTGTACTCTAAAAATGTCATCAAGTATTTTTATATGCTTTGTATGTGATTGTGTTTAGGTGTTAGATTTTATCCAGTAGTTGCTTGTGTTTTGTGATGCTTGTTGCATGCTTTAAATACTTTAAACTTTTGTCAACATGCCCCTTTGAGGTATTCTATTAAATAACTCACCTGCATCCTTTTAGCTCTTTATCAACAACTTGTGTGAGCAGTTGTGTTAAACTTTATTGGTTGATTAACTACTTATTAGTATGTATTCCTAGAGCTAGTAACATGCTTGCATGTGAGTGTGCTTAATGCTAGTGATAATGCTTGCTTATTAAGATAGTTTTGTCTGGAGTACTTCCTGAAACTAATAAGATACTTTTGTCTGAAGTACTTCCTGAAACTAATAAGATACTTTTGTTTGATGTATTTCCTGAACTAGAGCAGCACTCCATGTTTAATGACCTAGCCACCCTAAGGAGAGTTTTACCTTAGTGGGTAGTCAATCTACCTATTTCGCAACTACGGTTGTTGGGTATATTTTCTTAAGTGTGTTTGTTGTTTGTCTTAGCTACGTGGACCTGTTGCTTGTTGTTGTTTAACTAAGTGAATTGCTTGCTTTGATTGTTAGCTTAGTGTCTTGTGCAATGCTTGCTGTTTGTTATGTCCTTCTGGCTTTGTCTTGTATTTTGAGTGTTGTTCTTTTTCCTGTTTACGACGTTAGATACGATCGGGAAGGAACTCGAAGTGAGAAGTGAACCTGAGGAACACCAAGATCAAGACCAGGGACATATTGCTGAGCAAGGCAAGCCACCTCCCCACTATAATGAATCCTATTATTTTCCCCAGCATGTTTTATTTTCAAAATAAAATAATGCATGTTTTACTTCTTTTGTGGCATTTTGCCACCCGAAAACTATTTTACAAAATATTGCATGGCCAAAATTATCTATTAGATTATAATAGGTGTTAAGGAAATAAGTATTCACTTTATGCACCTTGTTGTTGAAGGAGCTATAAAGAAAATCATATTTTATCTAGTAGTATATCTTCATATTCTTCCCTCAAAAATCTTAGGATGGGAACCTGGTTTTGATAAAATGGTTTCGGAAGAAAAATCCGAGTTGCTGGGAGCAATCGGCGAGAAAAAAATGTTTTATGAAAAACCCGAGATGCTGGGAGCATTCGGAGATGACTTATGAAAACCCGAGATGTTGGGGAGCATTCGGTGTGGTTTGCGAAAACCCGAGCTGGTGGGAGCAGTCGGAGATGGAGGTTTAATTTCGAAGTCCCTGCTGCCGCCCGAACAATTAACCCGTGCAACCACATTACCTGACATGGGTAGGGCTTAGCCGGAAGCTTGTCCGTTTTAGTATTGGGGCTCTCATACTTTCTATAGGGGCTGGGCCCTTGAAGCCGGGTTGCCGTCTGGACGAGGCAATACACATGTGGGAATCGCGTCGGACGATTACGGTGGGTCTCCCGACGTGGCGGTGTGGCGTCCTAAGAGAGACCAGGGGTCTGGTGGAGCACACGGTGCCGGGGAGAACAAACCTACCGGGAGGCCCCGATACTAGGGTGGACATAGTGGAAAGCTTTGATCTGGTTATCCGGACCCCCGCATACTGTCGTATGACGGGCCGTGGCAGACACGGCGGAAAGACCGTTTGGTGTGGGTAAAGTGCACCACCTCTGCAGAGTGTAAAACTATTCGAATAGCCGTGTCCGCGGTCATGGACGGTTGCAAAGGCCACACTGGGTGCCTGGGGAAAGAAGTTGTTTTTCAAGAAAAGTGTTTTGATGAAACAAGGAGGTACTTGGGAGGTACGGGAGTTGAGTGAGGATGTTTGGTCTCGGGGAGACAATCAGTCCGATCTCAAGGAAGGAAAAAGGGGTATCCCCATCCTAGTGTTTCCCCCAAAATTTTAAAAAAGTGTTTCAAAAACTTAGAGATGGTACATGCTATTTCTACAAGAGAGATTTCTATCTCTAAATGTTTTCTTCAACAAAGATACAGAGATGTCGTATTCTCTATGTCAAAAGCATCTTTGCGAAAAACTAAACCCTATAGTTGTAAATAGCAGCTATCCCAGTTTTCGAAAACACTTTTATTGCAATACCATGAAAACTTAAGCCTTGAGGTGGTTTTGCGAGTATGTAAATGTACTCATATGGCTGTGTCCCTGGATATTCAAACGTCCAGATTACAACGAGGAGATGTACGAGGAGGAGGAGAAGTACGCCGACGACTACGCCAACTGAGTGTCACCGGTCAACTGCTCTGTGGGAATGCGTCTGGTTGTGACGAGGGCCGACACTAGCCGCAAGCTTCCGCTATATCGTAGTTAATTCCGTCCTGTGTGACGATGATTGCAGACTTGGTCATGTGACCGCTATTTATTTGTGTAAGACTTGTATATACGTTTGAATGATGTAACTTTCCAGTTGGTTGTGTGATCACGATGCACTGATCATTGGGATCGTGATCTGTTTACATAGCATGGACATCTCAGACTGGTAGTCTGAGGGGTCCTTACAGACTTGGTATCAGAGCCATCGTTGACCTTAGGAGACCTTAGTTAGCATGGTCCTTAGCTTAGGAAGGAAATATTTTTGCTAAAACCCTATTTCTTAAAAATATATTTCTATCTAGGAAGTTCTAGTATGGCTTCCACTCCTCACCTATTCTACAAAATATCTTTATCTTACCTGTCTAATTTCAAGTATTTCAAAAGAGTTTTTCTCTATTAGTTGGTCCCTATTCAAAACTTATTTAGTCTTGTCACTGAACCCAAGTGAGACCTAAGTAGCTGGCACCCAAACGGAGTATTTGATTTTCAAGAAGTTACAATGCAGCAAGGAGCTCTCAGATGCACAGTCTGCAAGACCAAGCTCACCGACGACAGCAAAGGCAGGACCTCCAAATCCTTTGGAATGTGCAGAATGCGAGACCAGAATGCCATATCACCTTCACTCCCTCGACTCGACCCCAACAATGTTACGCCATCGGCAACCTCAAGAATCCCAAGCTTTCCGACAGAGGCTAAAGGTGATGAAATGAGAACTTCAACAACCATGTGACACCCAAAACCCATAGGATAAAATAGGGTATGACCCTTGGTTGGATTATCCAACTATCGCGATTGTTGAGTGCCCTTTTTGGACACTATAGGTGTCTTGTGTGCTCCTTTGCTGGTATGCTCTTTGCTGGTGTGTGTCTTGTTTGTGTGCTTGTTGTTTGTGTGTTGTTTTTCTGGTATGTTTCACAAACACGCTTTGTCGGCAACACTTCTTAAACACATACCTTCCTTTTGTTTAAAAATCTTTATGCCTCTGTATGAAAAACCTTTTTAGCCTTTTTGGTATAGTTGCACCCTGAGGTACTTATAAAACTTGTTTTGGAAACCTCTCTAAAATGTTTTCCCTCTGACCAAAACTTTGACATGTGAGAGCTATTACCTACACATCATACAGAAGGCCACCTAGAGAAATCCCATCCTGTTGTGATTAGCCTTGCCTAATTTAATTAACCTTTTTGAATTACAATTATACCATCACTAACTTAACGTATCTAACTTCAGAGTAACCTCTAACACCAGTTTGTCTTGTTGCTAATTAACTAACCTCCTCAAGACCTACAAACCGAGATAAGAAAAGAAGTGCCAACGAAAGTCTCACTTACTGTTGGCAGCACGGAGGACTCAAAGATCGGCAAGAGCCACTACTTTTTGAAGATTTTGTGAAGCCCTCAAGTCGTGTCATACAAGAGTGACTGACGTCAGCAACAACGAAGACAACCAGCACTAAAGATCGTCTACTTGAAGATGTACCACGAAGCAAGAGTCATCAGTGCCTTCTATACGCCAAACTTATTAACTCAACTGCCCCGACTAGAGTCATATAGCAAGAAGAATCTTCTCTAATCTTTAGGCTAACTTAGAAAACAACCGACCTTTGAAAGTTTTGCAAAGCATCATGAAGCCCAATAACCAAGGAAGTCGTCATCAACTCTCTTCGTCTACTAAACCGATGGTGGACGCAATAGAAGACATCATATCCAGCAAGACGCCAAGAATGACGGAAAAACGAAGACTGCTGCAGTTGAAGAAATTGACCCAAGCTAGTTTTGACGCTATTAGTGGTTTGTAACCCCCTTTGACTTAATAGGAAAAAGCTTGAGAGAGTCAAGTCTATGGACCTTACACCCCTTTGAGGTTTGAAAACTTTTGGTCGGAGTTTAACTGCTAACCCCTCAAGACGGCATTATCAGGACAAGTGTCTGCATCAATCCCAAGCACCAAGGAGCTACGACCAAGATGAAGATCGTCATGTTACCCAAGACCAACGACACCTTGAAGTCGGCAACCGCTTACTCCATCACCATCAACCCTTCAAGTGTCCCCTCTTTAAGGGGGGAAGACTTATGCTAACTGTATTAGGGAGTTTTGACAAAATTGTTCTCGTGCCCCAACCCTGGAGTATCTGAAGTCAACCCGACCAGAACGCTGATCAACCACCGCTAGCATGACAACACCTCCAACACAAGACCAAAGGCTTCTAAAAGAAAGCAGGCATGTTATCGGCAAGGAAACCTCCATTTGGAAATCAACAACCTCGGAAGATGAAGAAGCATCAGGCCCCCTATCCTTGCACTCTCTTAGTACCCGCTTAGGAATCTCGGGACGAGATTTTAAGGGGGGAAGGTCTGTAACGTCCCAAATTTTGGAAGCTCGAAAAACTTGATTATAAAACACCCAAAATTTGGAACCAACAAAAACTTTTTTTTAAAAGGTCTTGTTAGTGTAGGTGTTTTACTCTTGTTTGCACTGTTTGCCATGCTATGGTTGTTGTTTGTGTTTCTGATGCTTAAAAATGTCAACATATGAATTTTACCTGTTTGTATATAACCCTTGTGATCAATATTAAGACAAGTAAAACGATTCCTATATCTCCTCCCATCATATTTTTAATAAACTCTATTTACTATGATGTTTTGATTGTAGCAACTACCCAAAGACCAATTATTTGAGAAAATAAAAGTATTTCCAAAACTACATGTTTGCAAAATTACAAAGGATCATATAGTGGGTCCTGATATATTTTGAGTTTAATATGTTGTTATTATTTGCAACTCTTATTTAAAAACTCTTATTTCTTTGGAAACTATTTCCAAGAAGTGGTTTAACCCTCTTTCTTCAAAATCATGTCATAATCATATTGATCACCACCTCCCAAATATATTGGTTTATTCTTAAAAGTGTGGTTAGTTATCCAATTGTTTGTGAGCTTGATCTTTTGGACATGTGCTTAATTTGTTTTCCTGGAGTGTGTATTTCTTTGAGTGTCATGTGGTTTTGTTTGTATAAAGTTTATGATTATTGTTTGAATTGGAGTCTTAGACATTTCTTTGATGGTTTTGCATGCTTGTAACTTGTGACCTTCTTATTAGGATTTTTGGTCAAAAATATTTTCAATGAGTAAATTTATAATAATGAAAAGCTATCTTAACTAATGTTAACTTTTAGCATTTCTAGAGCATGAAAACTAGAGTTTATTTTGTTCAAAGTGGAAACAACTCACCTAATCTCATCCTTATCATCTCTACTAATCATAATTGACCTTATTTAAAATATTCAAAAAAAATTGATCATCAATTCATGCTTGTTTTCAGTGCTACTTTATAAGGTGACCATTTGTGTTTGTATAAGATAGCATTTTGCCTTTTTCCTATTTAGCAATTCAGACCACCTTTGGTAAATGCACCTGCACCACTCACCTCTCCAACACTTATGATAACTCTAGAAATTATTTTGGACTTGTGTTGTGCTTCTGGTTGACTTGTGTTTAGGGTTGATCTGGGCATCGAAATGTTTCTGTCAAATGTCCCGAAAACCTAGCTACACCCCCTCTCCCCCCAAACCTTGCTTTGGACATGCCCAACACCCTCACACACCTCTGGAGACCATTATCCACGTCCCTGTACAACCCTAGCCCCGAATCTCTTTTGTCTTTTTCTCTGTGGCATTAGATCGAGCACCAGGCGTGCAGGTTTCATCATTTCATTTATTCTACCCCCTCCAACGGTGCTGCGACGATAGCTAGCTTCCAAGCCGAGCATCAGCGACTGCAGACGCTCCTCCACCGCCTCCTTCGGCCAATCCCGAGCCCTTGCCCCCACACACCCCTGCCCTTGCCCGTGACGCCCAGAACCGGTCACCCTCACTTGTTTTAGCAGCCGAGACTCCCTGAGCCCCTCTCGCCTTGCCATTCTGCCTCCCCTCACTCCACTCTCCCACCCCGAGCTAGGCCTCTCGAGCTCTCCCTCTCTCCTGCACTGGAACGCGAGAAGACTATTGCCCGGGGGTCCGCAAACTCCGAGCAAGATCCCCCTCATTGTCGTGCCTCTCCGTTTCCCCTCTCTGCACCACCTCGTTTCCCTTCCCTTGGGCTCCCTCTCAGACATCGCCGTTCGTTTTCAGGTGCACCGGAGCTGCTGGAGGCGTGGCATGGCCGTGACGGACGTCGTCGATCGCGCCGTCGTTCTGGAGCCCTCCCACTCGAACTGCAGCTACCACTGACCACCCCGAGCCTCCACACCGCTACCATGCCCCTCCCTCACCCTAGCATCCCCTCGGTGAGCCACCTACAGCCATGGTCGAGTTCCTGCCATTTTTTCACGTTTTGCATGTCCTGAGGTTGAAGATGAACAGCAGCCGTCGATCTGCAAATCAACGGTTCCCTTTTGAGCAACCTAGATCTAATCCTTGCCCTTAGATCTGGATCTGAGGGTAGCATACCCCTTCGTGTCACTGCGCAACGCACTAGGCCGGCCCAGCCTGCGTGGCTCGGTGTGAGGACCCCTCAGACTACCAGTCCGAGATGCCCACGTTATGTAAACAGATCACGATCCCAATGATCAGTGCATCGCGATCACATAACCAACATGGTATACAAAGTTACATCATTCAAAACGAATAGTACAAGACTTACATAAATAGGTGGTCACGTGACCAAGTCTGCAATCATCGTCACACAGGACGGAATTAACTACGATTTAGCGGAAGCTTGCGGCTAGCGTCGGCCCTCGTCGCAACCGGACGCATTCCCACAGAGCAGTTGACCGGTGACACTCAGCCGGTGTAGTCGTCGGCGTACTCCTCCTTCTCGTCGTACTTCTCCTCAATATAATCTGGACGTTTGAATATCGAGGGACATAGCCATATGAGTACATTTACGTACTCGCAAAACCACCTCATGGCTTAAGTTTTTATGGTAATGCAATAAACGAATTTTCGAAAACTGGGATAGCTGCTATATACGACTATAGGCTTAGTTTTCGCAAAGATGCTTTTGACATAGAGATTACGACATCTCTGTATCTTTGTTAAAGAAAACATTTAGAGATAGAAATCTCTCTTGTAGAAATAGCATGTACTATTTCCACGATTTGAAAACTCTTTTGTAAGATCTTTCAAAAACACTAGGATGGGGATACCCCTTTTTCCTTCCTTGAGATCGGACTGATTGTCTCCCCGAGACCAACCATCTTCTCCCAATTCCGTACCTCCTAGGTACCTCCTTGATGCCTCCTTGTTTTCACTGAAAAACATTTTATTTATAAAACCAAAACTTGCCCATACGCCTAGATCAGTGGCCTTTCCAACCGTCCATTACCGAGGACTCGGCTATTCGAATAGATTTACACTCTGCAGAGGTTGCGCACTTTACCCACACCAAACGGTCATTCCGCCGTGTCTGCCACGGCCTGTCATACGACCGTATGCGGGGGTCCGGATAACACGATCAAAGCTTTCCACTATGTCCACCCTAGTATCGGGGCCTCCCGGTGGGTTTGTTCTCCCCGGCACCGTGTGCTCCACTAGACCCCTAGTCTCTCTTACGACGCCACACCGCCACGTCAGGAGACCCGCCGTAATCGTTCCAGCGCGAGTCCCGCATGTGTATTGCCTCATCCAGACGACAACCCGGCTTCAGGGGCCCAGCCCCTATAGAAAGTGTGAGAGCCCCAATACTAAAACAGACAAGCTTCCGGCTAAGCCCTACCCATGTCAGGTAATGTGGTTGCACGGGTTAATTGTTCGGGCGGCTGCTAGGGCTGTACTTTGTTTTTCGAAACCATCTCCACCTCCGACTATTCCCAACAGCTCGGGTTTTCAAAAACATCTCCGATTGCTCCCAGCAACTCGGGTTTTGTAAAACACCTGCTCGCCGATTGCTCCCAGCAACTCCTGTTTTTCTTCCGAAAACATTTTATCAAAACCAGGCTCCCATCCTAAGATTTTGAGGGAAGAGTATGAAGATATACTACTAGATAAAATATGATTTTCCTTATAGCGCCTTCAACAACAAGGCGTATAAAGTGAATACTTATTTTCATAACACCTATTATAATCTAGTAGATAACTTTGGCCAAACAATATTTTGTAAAATAGTTTTAGGGTGGCAAGGTACCACAAAAGAAGTAAAACATGCATTATTTTATTTTGAAAACAAAACATGCTTTGTAAATAATAGGATGTATAGTGGTGAGGTGGCTTGCCTGGCTCAGCAATATGTCCTTGGTCTTGACCTTGATGTTCCTTAGGTTCACTTCTCACTTCTAGTTCCTTCCCGATCGTATCTAACGTCGCAAACAGGAAAAGAACAACACTCAAAATTCAAGACATGCCACAAGGACATAACAAACAGCAAGAATTGCACAAGACACTAAGCTACAAACATAAGCAAGCAATTCTCTTAGTTAACAGCAACAGGTCCATATAGCGAACACACACAATGAACACACCTAATAAAATAAACACAACAACCCTAATTGTTAAGAAGGTAGTTCTAACTACACACTTAAGCTAAACACCTCTTAGGGTTATTAGATTAGGTAACAGTGGTTGTTATATTAATTCAGGAAATACTCCAGACAAAAGTATCTTTTAAAACTAGGAGATACTTCAGACAAAAGTTATATCAACACACAAGCAAGCATTAATATTCACAATAACACACTCTCTTGCAAACATGTTGACATCCCTAGGACAAATATTTGTAAGTAACTAATTAAACAACAAAGGTTAACATTACTAATTAGACAAGTCCTTGACTAAGAGTTAAAATGGACGCAATTGCTCATTTAATAAATTAACACAAGATAGACTACCTCAAGCCTGGACCAAGCAAAAAGTTATTGGTTGCTCCTTATTAGATACTAACAAACACAAACCTATAGTCCACCTAGACAAACAGTAACCAACATCAAGAACTTATAGCTAAGACGATCAGCAGAGACCAAATACAGCACAAGTATAAACACACGATTGATTTAAGGGGCATCAAAACAATCACCCACAAGATTATAAAACAAGGGTAGCTCTTTGGGCAAGGTGAATTAAATCTAGCACATAGAATGCAAAACAACATACCACACCATTACTAAACAACAAGATATTCTTAACACAAGAGAGAAAGCCTTACAAGCAACAACATAGCACAAACAAATGCTTCTCACCCCTTTCTAATAAATGAGCTACTGGTTTGGGAACACATTAAGCCATGCCAAAGTATCTCCAAGATGCCTCAAGGTTATAATTGATCTTATTATTATTTCTTGTGAAACTTAAAATATACAAATCATTTTTAAGTAAAACCTTTCAGTCAAACACAAAGGTTACAGTGCTACACACTCTTCATAATAGTGGGGTAGCATTACAAGATGTTTCAAGATAGCTTGGTTAAACAACTAATCAAAAACAGAAAAAAATTAAATAGATTATTCTAGTGCATAAATCTTCTGTTTTGGCATATAATCCACTACTCCAGAAATATAGCTCCTAAAAATAAACCCTCCTACCACAGTACAACCAACAATCATATGGAGCTAACAAAATTGGATTTGCATCAAAAACTAATTTTAATAAGGAATTAAAAATCACCAAAATGCCACTGGAGTCAAACTTAATCTTTATAGACCTATAGATTCACAAATCTTATGCATGCAAGGCTTACATACATGGATAGGTATTCTCCTAGGCTTTACAGAGAAATAAAGTTTGCATGATTTGGATATACAGAACTCCCACAATTAAATAAATGGTGAAAACTATACTTTTTACTAGATTTGCCCTAGCACACACATAAAAATATATTTTTGCAAACGGCCAGTGCCACATGGTTTAGAAAACACACAGGTATGCTACAAAATTTACCTCAAACAATTAGCATGCATAGATCTACCACAAAAGAATAAAAGCTACACTACAAAATAACAGGAAATTAAACAGGAAAGTGTGGATCTGGGAAAAAAAGAACAATGGGCCAGATCTGCCCGGATCTGGGCCGCACCGAGGCAGGCCAGATCTGCTCAGCTCCGACCACACAGCGCTGGGCCGGCCCATTCGGGCGCGCGGGAAGTGAAGGGCTACGCGGCCGTCAGAGCTGAAACGGACGCACAGGATTAGATCTGGAGGTTTCAAACGTGGACCGTTGATCAAAGATCTAACGGCTCCTACTCTTCTTCTACCTCGAGACGCACGGGAGCGAGAGGAAAACCTAGAATCAGGGATGGAGCTCGGTCTGCTCACCAAGAGCCGCGATGGAAGAAGGAGAGGGGCCCAGCTGGATGCGGAGGGCCGCGGAAGAAGGGGTGAGGTCGCAGCTCCGGCCATGGAGCTCCCGAACGTCGGCGCGATCGACGATGCCCGTCACGGCCACGCCACGCCTCCGGCAGCTCCGGTGCACCTGAAAACGAACGGCGATGTCTGAGAGGGAGCCCACGGGAAGGTAAACGAGGTGGTGCGGAGAGGGGAAACGGAGAGGCATGACAATGGTGGGGATCTTGCTCGGAGCTTGGGGGACCCCGGGCGATAGTCTTCTCGCGTTCCAGCGCAGGAGAGAGGGAGAGATCGAGAGGCAAGGCTCGGGGTGGGAGGGTGGAGAGAGGGGAGCGTAATGGGAAAGGTCAGAGGAGATGGGGCGGCCTCGGCTGCAAATGAGGAGAAGGTGGCCGGCTCGGTTGTCACGGGTGTGGCACGAGCAATAAGGGAGAGAGAGAGCAAGGGCTGGGGATTGGCTCGGGGAGGCGGTGGAGGAGCGTCTGCCCGTGCTGCAGAAGGCTTTGGAAGCTAGCTAATGGCTCGGTGTCGATGGAGGGGGTGGAGTAATGGAGTGGGCAGTCCTGCACGCCAGGTGCTTGTGAAAATGTCCAAACGAAAAAGACAAACAAGACACAGGGCTAGGGTTGGACAGGGTCGTGGCTAAGGGTTTGCAGAGGTGTGTGAGGGTTCATGGCACGTCCAAAACAAATGGTTTGGGGAGAGGGGAGTGAAGGGTATGGTGTTGAATTAATTTGGGAATGATTGGACTAGGTTGCTTAGCTATGATGGATTAGTCAACTCCTTGCATAGAAAATTATAAAACAAGTTGAGATAGCTAGAGGGCATATAGGTTTAACATTTTGTTTAAAAGTTTGAGTCACAGGGGTTCAATAACATCTGGATACAAAAATGGAAAAATGAGCTATCTAGTAATGCACATATGGTCACCTTATAATGTAGCACTCAAAACAAGCAAGAATAAGTGAACAAGCATTTTTATAAATTTTAAAGGAGGTTATATAGGAGAAGTAGAGATGTTGTAGATGAGGCTAGTTAGGTTGCATGACTAACATGAATAGAATGAACCCTAATTGTCAGGCTCTAGAAATACTAAAAGCTAATAGTAATGAAGATGGTTATCTCCTATTTGAAAATATAATATGTGAGTTTCTTTTGAAATCAAACATAGTACAAAAGGGGTAAACACATCACAATCACGAGGACATCAATCAAGCGTATAACATTTCAAACAAAAATCAAGCACCCTAGTGGACACCTAAGATCCACATACTTACTTCGAGACAAACAATATCAAGCATAAATTAAATAGTTTTAAACAAGCAAACAATTAAACAAACAAACACTTAAGACAAACCAAATATATTTATGGGAGTGGTGGTCAATATGGGCATGACAAGTTTTAAGGATAAGTGGATAAATCCCTCCTTGGTAATCTTTTTAAAAGAAGTTTAAATTAAGAGGTTTTAAATAAGGGTTGCTAACACTAGCAACCTATTAAACTCAAAATATTTTAGGACTCACTAAACGGTCCTTTATAGTTTTGCAAACATAATACTTTTGGAAATACTTTTATTTTCTCAAATAAAAAGGTCCTTGGGTAGTTGCTGAAATCCAAACATCATGGTAAATATAGTTTGCTAAAAATAAGCTAGGAGATGATATATGGACTATTTTTACTTGTAATAACATGGTCACAAGAGTTATGACAAAACTTGTTTGATTTAATAGGTGGTTATTTAGAAATCTACAACACAAGGAACAAAACATGACATGACCACCAGAGCAATACAAGATAAACACATCCATTAACAGACATTTCAAAAAGTTTTTGACGGCCCTAAATTTTGGGTCTTTTATAATTATTAAGTTATTCTTGCTTCCAAAATTTGGGGACGTTACACTCGGCCCGACGCCGGATCTGGCCCGACTAGCATTTTTTTAGTCATTTTTTTTCCTGTTTAAATTCCAGACAAGTACTATCCTATCTTTTATTTATTTGTGGGGGATCTACTCATCCAAATAGGTTGATTCAAATTTTTTAGCATGCGTACGAGTTTTCTTAACCATGTGGAACTTGCCGTTTTCAAAAATATGTTTTTATGAGTGTGCCAGAGCTAATCTTGTAAAAAGTATACTTTCCACCATTTATTTAATTGTGAGAGTTCTATAAATCCAATTTTTTTTCAAACTTTAGTTCTCTGTAAAGCTTAGGAAAATACCTACCTAGATCTATAATCCATGCATGCAGGAGATTTGTTAAACTAAAGTTCTATTAAGTTTAAGGTTGACACCAGTAGCATTTTGATGATTTTTAATTCAATATTAAAAATACTTTTTGGAGTAAATCCAATTGATTTGGTTAGATATGAGTAGTAGCTATAATGTCCTAGCTTGGTAGGATTTTACAACCTATATTGTGTGCTTTATGAATTATTTTCTAAAACAGTAGGTTATTACACTTTAAAATGGAGACTCTTATTTTCTGTTAATTGCTTGTGTCTAGTTTAAATTGTTTATGCTAGATATGTGTGTGTAAATGATTTAGGAGTATTTTTGTTAGATGTTTTGGTGTTTTCCTTAACATGCAGAGTTGGATTTATCACAAAAGTATTCATATTTTGTGCTACACACTATTAGTGGTAAAATGTTTGTTTTCCACTAAATCTTCTATAGATAGAGCTAGGAGTGTCCAAATGAAGTGAATCCAATTTCTACAGAAAGCCTATGTCAGTACCTATCCATAGACATTAACTTTGCATGCATGAGATTCCTAAATCAGTAACTACAATCTTTTTGGTTTTGAGACCAGTAGCATTTGGGTGATTTTTAATTCCTGTTTTGTAATCTCTTTTGATGCAAATCCAATTTTCCTAGGTTCCAGTAGGTACTAGGCATGCTGTAGTAGAAGGGTTTAATTTGCTGATCATTATCTTGACAGTTATGCATTTTCTCCCTAAAACAGCAACTTGCTCACTAAAAATAACCTGAAGTTATTTTCCTGTTTTTAGTTTATGTATTTTGTGTGTATGTCTTAATCCACTTAGATTCCAGTAGTTTAACTAAACCATGATAACTTAATTTGAAACCTTTAATAGAGTTGTAATGCTTTGCTTGTTTGTATTTAGCATAATACACTTTGTTCTCTAAAAATGTCATCAAGTATTTTTATATGCTTTGTATGTGATTGTGTTTAGGTGTTAGATTTTATCCAGTAGTTGCTTGTGTTTTGTGATGCTTGTTGCATGCTTTAAATACTTTAAACTTTTGACAACATGCCCCTTTGAGGTATTCTATTAAATAACTCACCTGCATCCTTTTAGCTCTTTATCAACAACTTGTGTGAGCAGTTGTGTTAAACTTTATTGGTTGATTAACTACTTATTAGTATGTATTCCTAGAGCTAGTAACATGCTTGCATGTGAGTGTGCTTAATGCTAGTGATAATGGTTGCTTATTAAGATACTTTTGTCTGGAGTACTTCCTGAAACTAATAAGATACTTTTGTCTGAAGTACTTCCTGAAACTAATAAGATACTTTTGTTTGATGTATTTCCTGAACTAGAGCAGCACTCCATGCTTAATGACCTAGCCACCCTAAGGAGAGTTTTACCTTAGTGGGTAGTCAATCTACCTATTTCGCAACAAGGGTTGTTGGGTATATTTTCTTGAGTGTGTTTATTGTTTGTCTTAGCTACGTGGACCTGTTGCTTGTTGTTGTTTAACTAAGTGACTTGCTTGCTTTGATTGTTAGCTTAGTGTCTTGTGCAATGCTTGCTGTTTGTTATGTCCTTCTGGCTTTGTCTTGTATTTTGAGTGTTGTTCTTTTTCCTGTTTACGACGTTAGATACGATCGGGAAGGAACTCGAAGTGAGAAGTGAACCTGAGGAACACCAACATCAAGACAAGGGACATATTGCTGAGCCAGGCAAGCCACCTCCCCACTATAATGAATCCTATTATTTTCCCCAGCATGTTTTGTTTTCAAAATAAAATAATGCATGTTTTACTTCTTTTGTGGCATTTTGCCACCCGAAAACTATTTTACAAAATATTGCTTGGCCAAAATTATCTATTAGATTATAATAGGTGTTAAGGAAATAAGTATTCACTTTATGCACCTTGTTGTTGAAGGAGCTATAAAGAAAATCATATTTTATCTAGTAGTATATCTTCATATTCTTCCCTCAAAAATCTTAGGATGGGAACCTGGTTTTGATAAAATGGTTTCGGATGAAAAACCCGAGTTGCTGGGAGCAATCGGCGAGAAAGAAATGTTTTATGAAAAACCCGAGATGCTGGGAGCATTCGGAGATGACTTATGAAAACCCGAGATGTTGGGGAGCATTCGGTGCGGTTTGCGAAAACCCGAGCTGCTGGGAGCAGTCGGAGATGGAGGTTTAATTTCGAAGTTCCTGCTGCTGCCCGAACAATTAACTCGTGCAACCACATTACCTGACATGGGTAGGGCTTAGCCGGAAGCTTGTCCGTTTTAGTATTGGGGCTCTCATACTTTCTATAGGGGCTGGGCCCTTGAAGCCGAGTTACCGTCTGGACGAGGCAATAAACATGTGGGAATCGCGTCGGACGATTACGGTGGGTCTCCCGACGTGGCGGTGTGGCGTCCTAAGAGAGACCAGGGGTCTAGTGGAGCACACGGTGCCGGGGAGAACAAACCTACCGGGAGGACCCGATACTAGGGTGGACATAGTGGAAAGCTTTGATCTGGTTATCCGGACCCCCGCATACTATCGTATGATGGGCCGTGGCAGACACGGCGGAAAGACCGTTTGGTGTGGGTAAAGTGCACCACCTCTGCAGAGTGTAAAACTATTCGAATAGCCGTGTCCGCGGTCATGGACGGTTGCAAAGGCCACACTGGGCGCCTGGGGAAAGAAGTTGTTTTTCAAGAAAAGTGTTTTGATGAAACAAGGAGGTACTTGGGAGGTAAGGGAGTTGAGTGAGGATGTTTGGTCTCGGGGAGACAATCAGTCCGATCTCAAGGAAGGAAAAAGGGGTATCCCCATCCTAGTGTTTCCCCCAAAATTTTACAAAAGTGTTTCAAAAACTTAGAGATGGTACATGCTATTTCTACAAGAGAGATTTCTATCTCTAAATGTTTTCTTCAACAAAGATACAGAGATGTCGTATTCTCTATGTCAAAAGCATCTTTGCGAAAAACTAAACCCTATAGTTGTAAATAGCAGCTATCCCAGTTTTCGAAAACACTTTTATTGCAATACCATGAAAACTTAAGCCTTGAGGTGGTTTTGCGAGTACGTAAATGTACTCATATGGCTGTGTCCCTGGATATTCAAACGCCCAGATTACAACGAGGAGATGTACGAGGAGGAGGAGAAGTACGCCGACGACTACGCCAACGACTACGCCAACTGAGTGTCACCGGTCAACTGCTCTGTGGGAATGCGTCTGGTTGTGACGAGGGCCGACGCTAGCCGCAAGCTTCCGCTATATCGTAGTTAATTCCGTCCTGTGTGACGATGATTGCACACTTGGTCATGGGACCGCTATTTATTTGTGTAAGACTTGTATATACGTTTGAATGATGTAACTTTGTATACCAGTTGGTTATGTGATCACGATGCACTGATCATTGGGATCGTGATCTGTTTACATAACATGGATATCTCAGACTGGTAGTCTGAGGGGTCCTTACAAAAAGCTCCATAAAATGGGAACTGTTTCATGTCCAGCCTCATCAAGTCAACCTCTTCAGTCTAGTCGCTCCAGTTTTGTTTCCAAAGACTTGTGTCACAGTCATACACTTCTCCACATATATTGAATCGATAGGTATCGATAGGGCTGGCCGTCGGCCCCTACTCATAACATTGATCGATAGGTCTGGCCATCGGCCCCTACTCATAACTTTGATCGATAGGTCTGGCCATCGGCCCCTACTCATATCTTTGATCGATAGGTCTGGCCATCGGCCCCTACTCATATCTTTGATCGATAGGTCTGGCCATCATCCCCTACTCATAACTTTGATCGATAGGTCTGGCCATCGGCCCCTACTCATAACTTTGATCGATAGGTCTGGCCATCGGCCGCCTACTCATAACTTTGATCGATAGGTCTGGCCATCGGCCCCTACTCATAACTTTTCATAAAAGTAATAATCTTAATCCTTCATATATCTTATCTTCGCTTCATCAATGATCCTCATACTTCCAACTTAAATAGTCTTCTTGAAATGTCTTCAACTTCGTCTACAAGCATGGCTAAGCAAACAACTCCTACATTGGTTTTCTACAGAATTGGTCACGAAAACATGTGGCTATTCTTACTAGGTTTGCATAGCACATCATTTTAATAACTTTATCATGCATACCATAAAAAAATTAACAAAATGGGATATTTATGTTGAAGTATCACTTGCCTTTTGGAGGATGTCTCCAACGGATAACGTTTCACTCCGTTCAATCTATATGAGGAAAGAGAACTACAATTAAACAAACCATTCGATCAAATACATGACACATAAAAGCAAATATCACAATAATGTGTCCATCAATATTTGTTTTGGTTCATTTATTTTATGGTCAAGTCTTATCACATAATTCAATTTACAAAAGGAATTAATGTGATAGGACTTAGGGTTTGCCATTTATGGTCAAGGTATGGTCTAATTCAAATTTGAACATTTCAAATCATAATAGGTAGAAATGGTGTTCCAAAGGTTCTATAGAACTGGTCTTGATTAAAAGATCACACAGGTATTTGATCAAAAGGGTCTAATCCATTTTAATATTTAAAGTTTGCCACTCCAAAATATTTAACAGGTTTTAAACACATCTTTACAAGTTTATATTCCTAAAATGGTTGAGTAGGCTTAGTTTTATTACTTCTGGTCAAAAGAAAATACTTGTGTTATTTTTCGTAAAAGAAAACTATTTAATAAGGTTAATAGAATTCAAACTATGTTAGAAACACACAAATAGGGTTTCTGATTTTTAAATGGAAATGGCATTGCTAAAAATTAATTTTAATAGTGCAACATTATTAGACAGATCCTAAGTTTTCCAAAAATATTTTATTTGCAATTTTTGGACTTATGGATTTGAACTTAGGTCAAATTTACTCAAATCATCCATTTGAAATTTGAATGAATTTAAACTAGTGCAATTTAAATTTCATCAGTTCTAAAAGATTCTACAGGTGAAGGGCTTTTCAATGGTATAAAGTTTGTCAAATTTGGCTCTGTGGTTGAAAAGATATGATGGTTTGAATTATCAGGGTCTTTTCTATAAAACTACCATTTAATTCTATTCGGGATTTAATCCAGAAAATGGGACTGGGTGACGTGGCTTGCTGTGATTGGTTGGCTACGGTTAGTTAAGTGATTCGATAACAGCCACCATATCTAGATCCGACGGCTGGGAATGGATGATACCTCTTCGTGGATTTCTTCTAATCGCAACCGTTCGAGGCAGATCGGACGACGCTGGGCGGTTTGACCTAAATCGGGCGGCGGAGCTCGCCGAAAAAATGGCGCTGCGGCGGCGCTGGCCTCGGGCGGGGACGTTCTCCTTGCTCCGGTGGTCCTTGGGCTCGGGGAAGAAGACGGGGAGGCGCGGCGTGGTACGAGGAAGACGATGGCGGAGACGGCGTCCTCGAATGCTTCCCGGAGCGACGGCAGCACACGAGAGGCGCCGCGATTTTTCTTCGGTGACCTTCGGGTCGCGGTCGAAGTCGAGGCTCCGGCTGTGCAAAAATTCGAACAAGAGGCCAGGAGGCTTCGGTAGGACGAGGAGGAAGAAGTAGTGGGGGTCTCGGTCTCGGGCGAGCACAAACCTCGCCGGAAAAGAGGAACTCGCAGCGGCGGCGATGTGGATTCCGGCGACGAATTTCATCGGATTGGGGTCACGATTTGAAGAATGGAGGGAGGGAAAATGGAGAGGCGGGTCTGGGCTACCAAATGCGATAGAGGGTTGTGCTTAAGAGGGAGAGGGGGGGAGAGGGCGAGTGGAGGGAGTGAGGCGGGGTCATGCCATTCGCTTCGGTCGTGGGCAACGGTTGGAGAAGAATGCCCCGACAGGTGGTCCCCACCTGTCGGTGAGAGTGAGTGGAGAGAGGCCGAGGCTGGGCCGTTGCTGGGCTCCTGTGCGTCACACGCGCGGGAATTAAGCCTTGGCCGGCTCAGGCTGGCCCGACAGATCTTTTTTGTTTCTTTTCTTTTTCAGTTTTTTTTCTTATTTGTTTTATATCTTTTATTTCATTTTTCCAAATGAGTTCAAACCAATTTCTATAGTTTTGTAAAAATCATATATTTCATTTAAAACATTCATACACATGTTTTCCAAACTTTTCAAATTGTGACATCTTTAAATAATGTAATTTGACACATTTTGGCAAATTCAAAATAGAGTTTTAATAAAGGAATTTGAGTCTTAGTAAAATTAAGAAAAATTACAAAAATGCAAATGTTTAAAATAAATCTTTCCAAACCCATTTTCAAAATCAAACACTTGAGTCAAAACTATATTTTAAAAATAGAGGATGTGCCAAATAGTTTTATGACTATAAATATTGACCTAGGGTTTATTAAGAACCCAAAATATAATGTTTTGAATTGCATAATTTAATGAAAACATTTTTGAAATAAGCATACTTTAAATAATTTAAAGTACTTTACAAATATGGTGTTAGGGTTTAATAAGTATTTAGATATTTATTTATAGCTCAACACTCAAGTTTGAAAATAAAGTTTGCTTGATTGAATTAATATCATAATACTTTTGAATTTGTCATAATAATCCTTTTAGTTGTCCTTCTTGGATATTGATGATCTCTACTATATAATACGGCTTAAGGTGCCGGTACGTCATTTTTATTTCCGAGTTTACCCTCCCACCAAACCACATATTATAGCCAATGCCACCGCGTAAGTTTAAAAAACGATTCGCCCACAGCGTCTGTTCCGGCTGTAGCCACGCATCGACCTTTCCCCTCTCCACCTCCATCGTCAGACCGCCGTGCTGCGTCCATGCGACGAGGACAAGCCCCACCCAGACACAGGCCTGTACGCTCCTCTTGAGGCCGAAGACGAAGTAGAGCACCTTGTTGTGGAGCAGGAAGTTGCGCTCGATGAGGAAGACGATGAGCGCGATGAGCCAGTGGCTGACGAGGTGGCCGGAGAAGACGGCGATGACCATGACGCACCACTTCCAGATCTCCAGCCCCAGACGAAGCGGCCCTTGAGCGGGCGCACGACGAGGCTGACGACGAGCAGGGCGAGGAAGGCGACGAGCACGGCGAGCTCGAGCGAGACGCAGGCCCTGCGGCGGCATCGGGCCGCGGAGGCGTGGGTGGCCGGGGCTCCGTCCTTGGTGCGGAAGACTTCGTCGTCGTCGTCGGCGTCTCCCGGGGTGTGCGGGGTAGAGGAGGCCGGGCGCGGGGTCTGGGTGGTGGAGGGGTGGGCCGGGGAGGGGATGGTGGGGGCGGGTGGGGTGGGCGGCTCGACGAAGCGGGATTTGGGCTTGGAGATGGAGGAGCGGCGGCGGAGGAGCGCAGCTGAGGCGGGGGGCAAGGGTGGCCGCGAGGGGCTGGAGGCCTGCGGCGGCGGCTTGTCCGGGTTCGGGAGAGGCGGGCGACGGGGGCTTGAGGTCGACGGCGGCGGCGGCTTCTCGGGGTTTTGGGGGCCTCCGCCGTGGACTTCGGCTGCTGCTGGAGCTGGGGCTGGTCGGGCGGCATTTGGAGGACGACGTCGCCATTGGCGACGGCGGCCGGCTTCGCGCTGGATTTCAGGGGATCCATCGACGGCGCCGCCGCGGGCGGCGCGGGCGTGGGTGGGCGCAGCGGCGGGTTGCTGAGCTACGGCTTGGGCTGTAGGCGGTGTGGATGCGTGGCGGCGGCGGCGGGATGGTACTGGCAGTGGAAGTGATGGCCTGACCCCTGACGGACGGGGAGACGGGGGTGGCGGAGCCGTGAGGGGACTGCTGGCAGGCGGACGGGCGGTTGCCGTTTTTGAAAAGATGGCAGCTGGTGCGCACCTCGCCGCGCCGGTGCGGTGCCCCGACCGTTCGTCAGCACGACTCCGGTATACACCTTTCACCTAGGTCTCACGTCTCTGTTTGTTCCCCGCGCCGTATGCCGTGCCGGTGCCGTCCTCTCCAAAGTCAAGCCAAGCTCACGCTCACGCTGCTATGGATTTTGTTCAAAAAAAAAACGCTGCAATGGATTCGCAAAAAAAAAACGTCATGTCAAAGGCTACCGGATATTTATATAAAGAAGATAAATTGTTGGCTTGGCTTCACCCCTGCTTTGAATAAGAAGCTAGGACGTGGATGGCCATTACGTCATGTGTGCGTTGCTCAGCTCTCCTACTCGATCAAAAAATATTCTATCCCAACACAGACCACTCGATCAGAAAAAAAAATCCAGGGTGGGATTATTTAGATTAAATCATTTTTGGATTGTATTTTTTCAATATCCAAACTGATACTCCGTCTCTGACGGCCATCTATGAGTGACAAGGCTGACATAGAGAAGTTGGACCATGTGTCTGTTGATCTAGACCAAAATATGGATAATACGGATTACATGATTTTTCGAGCAATTCTCTCCACAAAGAACGACAACATCGATGGAATAAACATGTGCATGATTGAGCGAGAGGAGATGATCTACCATAATTTTGTAGTGCGGAGGACGATCCACATGTCTTCTATGCTCGAGATGGGTTGTGCAACGACACAAGGCTTGTGACTGAGATGCCACCGCATGCCCTTAAACTGAAGATAAACTGCCCCATTATACTGCTGAGGGATATTGACCCAACTAATGGGTTATGCAACGACACAAGGCTTGTGATCGATATCTGGTTATGCAATATTACTAAACTGGTTATGCAATATGATCGATATCTAAAGATAAACTGAAGATTAATATATGATTATTATATATTACTAAACTGGTTATACAATATGATCGGTATCTAACCATACTGGTTATGCACCTCAATCCATTTATGAGTAAAATTTCTATTGTCCTGACAATTTTTGTAAAAAATATGGTTTCTCAATCCGTAGCAACGCACATGCATTTTAGTCCTGAATTTCACCAGGCAAACGGTGTTGCAGATACAAGCGCAACCCAATGTCTACCTCAAGAACAGGATAGGACACACAACAGATCTTGTGTGGATAAGGGAGGCAATTGTATAATATGCATCAAATGTCGCTTAGAATGTCATGTAGGGGAAGAATTACGACTGCCTTTGCTACCTTCCAGTTTTAGAGGAGTTAATTGTCGCGTTTAAAATTCTTAGTCCCATTGAGTCGCAGTTGAGAGACATCATTTTAAAGACGATAATCGTAGCGTGGGTAGGGGCTATTAAAGCTCTTGCTGAAGGCGAATCCAATTCGAACATGCAGAAAGGGGAACTTGGCGATGCTCATACTGATGCTCATACTAGACAAGCCTTTAGTTGAAATGGCAGTCACAGTTCGTTTGTAGTTTTAAATTTGTTAAAACGATGATGGTCCAAACTGAGAGAAACGCGCTTGTTAATTTTTAGTGTAATGGAAACAATTGGTATAGAGAAAGCAGCATAAAATTCTTGCTATAGCACGAGTTATATTGTAAAAAAAATTATCGCCCGTTGCAACGCACGGGCATTTTACTAGTTTATTTTAATATGAAATAAAAGTTTTAAATTTTAGTGATTTTTAAACATTCCAAAATTTTGGGATGTTACAACATCCCCAAGCTTAACCTATACTCGTCCTCGAGTATGAAGGTGATAAAACTAAAGATGGACTTGGCATTTTATTACTTAACAAAGGATATCAAAGATGATTGTTATTGCTACATAGAGTCAAATGATTCATTCTTAAAAAGTAGTAGCAACATACAAGATATATTATCAAGAAGTATCAAATATTCAAGAAAAATATGTTCAATGATAATTCACAAAGTGTAACATAAAAGAAAAGTTCTATGGACCAAATGAATGCATAAATGAAAAGTAAAAAGATATCATGTATTGGTCTTAGAGTATTCTTATAGAAATATGAATATGAAAGGTGGACAATTTGGAAAGATAGATAAATAAGTAGAGGAATAACATACAAGAGTATCATCTAGCTTCCAAATGGTTCAACTTAAGTTAATGTTTGCCATGTAGTTTCCATTGCTGTGATGTTCTCATTACCCCTATCATAGCATCTTTAGTGATTAATAGTTGAAAGTGAAAGCAAATATGAGTTATGTGCTTGACAAAGTATGGGTCAAAAGTCTCATGCCCCTTGAAAACAAAAACCTTATAGCGGACCTGCACTTAAAAATTGGCAAGTCCCTGTGTATAGTGCAAATTCCTAGATCGATTCTTTTGCACAGACAGTTTACGATGTAATATCACAACAAAGTATCAATATTACACGATGATCCAGTACTTAGAAAATATTCATTACAAGTTGCATAGCACGAAGCTAGCTATGAAAGAGTAAGCAGCGGAAAAACATAGCAGTGAGTCTCCATCATCTTCACGTTGCCACAGGCGAAAACATGTTGGTTGCAGACTCGAAACCCCTAAACGAAACCTCACTCGTCATCTAAACAATCTGCAATAAGAAAAATATTGCAACAACGTGGTTCAGAACCATTTAAAATGGAACTGACAAGTGACACTATGGTGGACACTTAGAGGAGAAACTCTAATAACATATATGCATATTTGGCTGGTGGAGTTCAAGGCTATTTTGCATAAAGCCAATTTTTCCTAACTCTTTGGAAAATTCTTTTACCTAGTTGAGACAAGTAGGGCATGAAAACCATAGTCTCAGACTACCCTTGTTCACCCATCAAGTTTTAACTTAGAAGTTGGAATGGTGGGATCCTCCGTTGATGCCCTTGATCAGCTGCTCAAATTGTCCGTATCGGGGACACGGCTAAGTACTTAGATTTTTACACTCCGCAGAGGTTGTGCACGTTCACCACTGTACCCATTAAGCCCAAACTATCCTCTACACTCTGGAAGTGATAAGGAAAAGGAGAAGAATGAGACAAGATCTTTCAGAAGTATTTTTCCTCCCCATACTGGCCTGACCCGTTCCACCTACAATCCTCTACCACCACCTGTCAGGCCGAGGCGAGTCCACGTAGCTTAGTTGATCAAGCCAGAGCCCATATTGGCAATGGCTGCACGGGAAGCAATCTTCACTCGGAGTTCTTCAGATCCCTCTGTTCCTGGGTGGCCATCCACAAGTGAATATCCCTCAGGTAAAACCCCTGGTGACAACACTCAACTCAAACATCCTCTTATCAAAGAAAACTCCACCCAGGTGTTTCATTTTAACTTAGTAGAATTTAACTTTTCATAAAACCAACTTTTGCATAGCATCAATAATTCTTCTAAGTATAATATAGGTACCTAGACACAAGGAGTAAGGAATTCTAAACATGTCTTGCATAGCAATATTACTAAGTCCTACACATGCTTAGGAAAATAATCTACTCACGCATAGAAAATACTAGGACTTTTATGTAGTGTGCCACTTGCCTCTGGAAGTCGTAGTTGTTCACACACTCTCTTCAACAAGGAACAACGTTGCTCTCCGTTCAATCTATACATAGAAATCATATAACCATACACAATCACAAAACAACACAAAGCATACAAAAGTAAAAATACAAAACAAGATTGACACAAAAAGTGGTATCACTTAATTCAATATGCAAAAAGAATTAATGTGATGATTAACAGGTTTTAAATGGGCTGGTCTTTAGTGGAAATTTATCACACATTAATTTGGTAAAAAACATTTAAATCAAACTTAATGGTCTTAAAAGGCTTTTAACACCACTTAATTACATTAAAAACACTATTAAGACACTTTAAATGTTTTAACACCATTTTTAATTGTTTTCTATAATTAAACTTTTATTCAAAACTTAAAAACAATACTACTAGTCAAAAGATAAAGTTTGTGACATTTGCAAAAAGAAACATAACAAAATATTTTGTAGGATTTAAACTATAACAAAAAAACTCAATTTAAACCTATGATTTTTAAATCATCAAAATAATGTTCCAAAATATTTTCTAACATGTGCAACATATTACACATATCCTAAGGTTTCTAAAACTATTTTATATGTAAATTTTGGAGTTTTAAAATTAAGGGTATGCCAAATTTACTCAAATTGCCCATTTGCAATTCAGATAAATTTAAGTTACTCAAAATTGATAATCAAAAGAACCCAAATATTCTACAGATCTTAAGGTTTCCAAAAATATTTTGTTTGCAATTTTTGGACTTATGGATTTAAATCTAAGTCAAATTTACTCAATCTCTTAATTCAAAATTTGAATCTATTTAAACTAGTCAAATTTGAAATATAACGGTGACAATAGATTCTACATGTCAAGGGCTTTCCATTGATATAAAATTTGTGCAATTTGGACAAGTGGTTAAAAAGATGTGATGGTTGGAAGTTACAGGGACTAATCTGCAATTCTGCCAATAAATTTTTATCCGGATTAAATTCCAGTAAAGCCTGGCTGACGTGGCGTGCTCTAATCGGCTGGGCTTGGCTAGGCTAGGCTTGAGCCGAAACTCGGCTCGGCTGCAACGGATCTGGATCGTCATCGGGTGGTCCTCATCTAATCGTACCGTTTCGACGGCTCGATCTAATCTTGGCCGATTGAAGATCGGACGGATCCCGAAGGATTGACCATACCGTGGTGGCGCGAGTCGCCGGAGACGAGGGTGACGGCAGTGCTGCGGCTCGGACTTGGACGGCGTGGCTCCTCCAGTGGTGCTCCGGGCGCGGGAAGGTGCCAGGAGGTTCCTCGCGGCACGGCGAGTTTGCTGGGGTGGTCGGCGTCGTGGCTCACTTCCCGGAACAAAGACGCCGCGTGGATGCGAATGCGGTGGCGCCGGCGAGCTCTGCCGTGGTGCTCCTACTCAGACAAGGCGACGATGACATGCAGCGCGGAGAGGCGAAGACGAAGGGGTAGTCGACATCGACTATCGTTTCCTGGAACAGCGTGGAGGAGCGGAGGGACTCGCGGCTACGGCAAGCTCCTGTCGAGCTCGTGCTTGACGTCCTGGCTGCGAAAAAAATTGAACAAGTGGGTTAGGGGGTGCGCCAGGGAAAAGGGAATAGGATGGGGAGGGTCTAGGGCTGAGGCGGAGGTTCACCTCATCGAATTCGAAGAAACACAGCGGCGGCACCGTGCGGCTCCGACGAGGAAATTGGGCGGCCTGGGGGCGTGGTTTGCTCGGGAAAGAGAGGGTAAATGGAGAGGAGAAGGAGAGCGTCTTATAGGAACAAACGGCTCTGTAATTGGTGCTGTAGAACGCCCAAATTGAAGAGGAGAAACTCCCCGCGATGTGACAGGAGGAACAGGTGATACTTTGGCCAGAAGGAGGCGACAAGAGGTCATGCCTCGCGAGGCTCTAATGTCCCTGCTCACGAGGGCCTCTGGAGGGTACCCAGCAAGAACTGTGCCAAGGCATCACCCCTCAAGCCCCTTCGGGATAGTCAAAGCAGGATCCCCCCGGGGCCCCCCTTTTTGCAGGAAGTCCACATGCCGGTGCAGGGCACGGGCCCCTCCGGGCGTCAGGAGAAGTCGCTTGCCCCTGCGCCCCCGACCGCCGATTACCAAGGCTTGCCTCCCCAATGACTAAAGGGGAGACCGGAACAACTGTTCATGGCCGTGCTCTCAAGACTAACCATTTCGGTGCTAAAGGAGCAAGGACTGGAGTTGCAGTGAGAAGAAGACAACGACCACGCATCAGCGCAGGACCGCAGGCCTCACTTGGTCAGCTACCTTTGCCAAAGCAGCCGCAAAAGAGCAGAGCCTTTCTGTGATGCATGCGGGATCTTCCCGCCATGGAGTTTGAAGACGAAGGCCATCGGCCGCCTATAAAAGGGGACAGCCACCGGCCTGGCTAGGCGTTCGGACATTGTATACTCAAACCCTAGAATCTCTAGGCGCTCACCATTGTAGCTCTCTGAGTTCTACCAAGGAATACAACAAAGAAGGAGTAGGGCGTTCACCTCCGTGGTGGCCTGAACCTGGGTAAACAAAGTGTCAATCTCTGTAGTGTTGTTCACCTCCTTCGTCGAGCCTCGGGAGGTCAGAGGCAGCGCTCTAAGGCCCCCAGTGTTCGATACTCTTTCTTAGCTTCTTCAGAGGCTATATTCTGACATTTGGCGTGCCAGGTAGGGGGCCTTTGAGCGCGCCTTGCACTCTCGGAAGCTCGATAATGGAGCGACACAATGGCGACCTTCGCCGCCACCAAGTGCAAGACTCAAACGAGAGCTCCCGCAGTAACGGAGGCCAGTACTGGGGGCGAACCAGGATGGATGATGCCCATGCCCGGCATCGCGGCCCCAGGAGGTTCGCCGGCCCCGACTCGCCCCCGGCAGTGCACCTCATCCGGGATCTGCTCTACCTGGTGCAGGGCCGACCTCAGGCCACACCACGCTCCCCCCCGAGAAGAGTGGCGCACGCGCAACAGGATGGCCGGCTCCCCGGAGTACTCGTCGTCGCGCTCGCGGCGTCGAAAGGAGGAGCCTCCCAGCATCTCTGACGGAGAACCGGAGGACATGCGCTTTCCATCAACGAACGATGGTCGCCCACCGCACAATGCCTCGGGGGCTCGCTCCATACGGCGCGCACCTGAGGACGCCCGAGTCACCCTCGCCAGGCAGCGTGAGCGCCGGCAGCGGCTCCTGGAAGGCTTGAAGGCTGCCGGGCGCCGTTACGGCGCCCCGTCAGCAAGAGGAACCCGTACGTACAGTGGCGGCTGCGTCGCCTTCTGCAAAGACCTCCGGCGGGTTACGTGGCCTCCCAACTTCCGGCCGGAAGGCTCACCACGTTTCGACGGGACGCAAAGTCCCCTCGAGTTTATGCAGCGCTACCCTCTCTGCATCCAGGCCGCCGGCGGGAGTGACCGAGTCATGGCAAACTGGTTCCCCTTGGTGTTGGAAGGGCCAGCACGCGTCTGTCTGCATGACCTTCCGGAGTGCTCCATCACCTCATGGGCAGACCTCTGCTGAATGTTTGTTGCTAACTTTCAGGAGGACGATGCTCCGCCAACAAACGTAGCGGACCTCCGGTCGCTGCGACAGGAGCCTGGGGAAACGATGCGCACGTTCACACAACGTTTTAGCCAAGTGTACAGGCGGCTGAGCGGCGTCAAGGACGAGGACATCATCGCCGTTTTCGCGGAAGGAACCACCCACACTGGAGTCAGGAGAGAGCTCAGCAGGCGAGATCAAGGGCAGTCGGTGGTCGAAATTTTCAATATGGCAAACAGGTACTCCAAGGCAGAAGAGGGCCAGATTTTTCAGCACGAAGAAGGCGCCAGGGGCTCACCATGGGCCAAGTTGCGGCTGTCGTGTCTCGAAGGACAGACACCGGGGATGCGAGGCACCCCATTTGTAGATTCGTTAGGGATGCGAAGGAGGCTGGAAACGTCTCCCGCGGGATGATCACCGGACAAGTGCCTCACTTGCTCTCCGAGCTCGATGTGGTAGGCAAACAAGGAAAGCACACAGCGATCTACCCAGGTTCAGGCCGCCCGAAGGCAAACAGCACTACTCCTGCATGTCTGGATAGATGGACGAATCATGACGTGGCTACAATGGTGTTTCCCGGCGGAGTACCCGGCAGGGTACTCCGGCTAGAGGAAGGGGGAGGACAGATCCTTGCCCGGAGGAGATCACCTTCCTTCCCTTCCTCCTTGTAGCCTAGCTTGGTGGTCGTCTTCTTCCTTGTTTCGCCGGTGAGCTCTAGGCTATGGCTTGCCGATTCCTTAAGCTAGCTTCCCTCCGATCAGCTCGTGTCCGACCAACTTGCCCCCCTCTTCCATGCCCTTGGTCCTCCTTTTATAGGGAAAAGGGATACCACAGAGGTCATGCAAGGAGCATGAGGGGTTCTTGGCGGCAAGCAACCCCTCTCCGTGGTGGAGACGGTGACATGGCCTCTTCTCCTCCAAGTATCCGTCTTCGGGTGGTTGAGATCTCTGTCGCCTTTGGGGAAAGCGGCTGGCACGGACTGACAGTGGGTAGGTGGTGTCCCCTGGCCGCGCCTTGCTTCCCAAGCCTTCTGGGGCCTCCACCATCCTCTGGAAGGTAGTAGAAGCCTTATCTTCTCCTTGTACGGTCTTGCACCCGAGAGGAAGCTCGGCCCCGCCGGGGACTCGCGCTCTCAGGGTGTTCGTCTCCTTCCGCGTTGCAGGAGGCCCGGGGGTCCTGCACACCCGGGAGGTCTTGTGTGAAGTGGGTGCGCCCGCCAAGCCTTGCGTCGAGTCTTGGCGTTGTTCTCTTGTGTGCTGGGCCCACAGGCGGTGGACGCACTTAGGCAGCGCTAGGGGAACCCCATGTTCCACTGCTGCGACAGTAGCCCCCGGGCATGGTCCCGGCGGCCTTGGTCTTCTGAGAATGCCGGGGCTATGAACAAAAAGTCAAAGTGGGTCCGGCGCCTGGTCGTCCTTCTGTTGCCCGGTGGGGCCCACCGGGTTGAGGTAGATGCGAGCCCCCGAGCCTTGCTGACCGCGTCGTGTCGCACGTTGCGATTTGTGCGGGCTTTGGGTGCAGTCGTGCACCCAACGGTCAGGCCGCGCCGAAGTCGGTACGACCCCTCGATCCCCACGCCCGTCGGAGTAATGGGGCCGCGACGTGACGCGTGGGGTCGACCACTGGCCTTGACTTAGCGGTTCCAGAGCGACTGCCTTCTCCCCTCTGCCATTCTCCCCCCAAACCATCGCCTCCAAATCTTCGTCTGTCTCCACCGATTCCACCGCTCGCCCTTCTCGTCTCCTTCGCCGCGAAGCCAGATCCGCGCCGGCCCCACGTGATGGCTCCCAAGAAAGCCCGGCGGGGGGTGGCGAAGACGAGCAGAACGGCAGCGGCGGACCAACCTTCTGCGGCAGCGGCTCGGGTTTCGCAAGCGTTTCAGTTCCCGAGCGAGTTTCTTGACGAGAAGGCCATGGGGCGCGTCCGCCGAGCTCTGTCTTCGGGCTTCCGAGGGGCAGAGGTGGTGATGTTTCCTGGGTCGGAGGAGGGGCATGCCGACACGGTAACCACCTTTCACGCATTCTCTCTCGTGGGCCTCCTGCCGCCCTTCTCTGAGTTTTTCTCGGCCGTACTAGAAGCTTACGGCTTGTCCATGATGCACCTGCACCCGCGAGCGGTGCTGATCCTTGCTATCTTTGCCTACGCCTGCGAGGCGTTCGTGGGCGTCAGGCCATCCGTGGCCCTGTTCTGGCACTTCTTTGTCCCCCGCCTGGGAAGGTCCAGGTGTATTGCCGGTGGCGTAACCTTCCGTCTCCGAGAGGAAGCTGTGCGCCAATATCCGGAGATGCTCGCAATGGCTCCCCAAGAGGAATG
Organism: Poa annua; assembly: GCA_026929855.1. Classification (NCBI taxonomy): domain Eukaryota; kingdom Viridiplantae; phylum Streptophyta; class Magnoliopsida; order Poales; family Poaceae; genus Poa; species Poa annua. The sequence goes on from CM049434.1 coordinate 65,739,049, forward strand.
GAGGGGAGGATGGTACTCTGTTTGGGTGAGCGGGCTGAGCGCCAATTTGCTGGTTCCGAGCTATCCCGCCTAGTACTTGGCTCACTCCAAGAAGAAAAGCCCCCAGGATGGTGCCCTGTCTTCGGCGGTCGCTCGATTAGCCTTTCTCCGGGAGCGGGGAGTGACTTGCGCCATGATTGCGGAGGATTTTCTCTGTAGAGGGATTGCTCCGCTGCAGCATAAGGATCACCCGGTCTGGGAGATCCCCCAAGTAGGGTGCAGCGCCCAAGCTCCACGGTTTCACGTCTCGGAGAGCTGCTGGAAGAGGACCATGGGGAAACTGGCGCCAGGCCAACCAGTTTCGCTCCCGGGTGACATCCAGCCTTTCTTTGAGGATCCTCTCGCCGACGAAATCATAATCTCCATGCCTTTGTGTAATGAATACGGCATGGCCGGCGTATCGGTGATAGACCCTCCTCCCGTGCCCAAGGATCAAGGGCCGATCGGGGTTGTCCTGTCGGTGTCGGACATTGCTCAGGGTGATGTTTCTCCGGAGGAGCCCGGAGCTTCCGACGAGGAGAATGAGGATGAGCACCCGGCAGTCCGTGAAGGAACCCGGGGCCCTCGCTTTGCTTCCCCAGCTAGTGTCGACTCGCCGGGGCGGACGATCTCTTCGAGCTCTTCGTGGGCCAACGGTTCTGACTTGCCGTCAGTGGATCTCCCCCTTCCGGAGGCCAGTGGTGAGTCTGGAGGGCAAGGTGCGTCGACGCCTGGCGTCTTCGCGGACTTGTTGGAGAAGAAATGGGGCTTCTCTGCGTCCAAGAGGCGGGAGCGGTAAGTCCTCTGGTTGCGGTGACACCAAAGAGGGGAGGCCGCCCGTGATGTAGTTCTGATGCTTCATCTTTGTCATGTGCAGGGGCCAATCACCCGAATACTCTAGCAAGCGCGCCCGTGAGGACGAGGGCGGCGGCGTCGAAGATGCCCAAGAGTCCATCGTGGTCCCCGGGCTTGTATCGGCTCGGCCGATCGTTCCTTCGGTCCTCTTGGCCACTCTGCAGAGTGGAGCATAGGGACCTGGAGCCCCCGGGGTTCAGTGCGGCGTGGACCCCCGGGAACCCTCTGGTCAGACCAGCGTCAGGGCTGATGCTCCTCCACGGGCTGTGGTCCCAGGAACGGAGGCTTTTCCGAGCGGCCTTGGGAGAGTCAGGTCGGTCCGTGACTTCCCCACGGACCTCTCCAGCGTGGGAGAACTATTGGCGTTCACCGGGGCTGGGCTGCGCCAGCTAGCAGCCCCCGTGTCCCATCGCGAGGATGAGCTGAAGTCCTGGGAGCAGAAGCTGATGGCCGAAGCGGAGGCCCTCGAGGCCAGGGATGAGAAACTGGTCGCAGAAGACGAGCTGCTGAACGCTCGAGAACAGCGGATCGCGGAAAGCGAGCGGGGATTGGAAGCTCGGATGGCAGCGCTGGAAGAGGCCGAGGCTAGGCGCTGGGAAAATGATCTGCAGCTTAGCCTGAAGGTAGAGCAAAGCGAGGATCGCTTGGACCAGGGCATGACGAATGTGGAAGCCTGGGCTCGCCAGGAGGTGAGCGACAAAGGCGAGCAGGTTTCCCGGCTTTCCGAGCGGATCTCCCAACTGTCACGAGAGCTCGAGGACATGAAACGCGACCGAGATATCGCCTGCCGCGACTTCCGCAAGGCTCGGGATGAGCGGGATAAGCAGAAGACCCTGGCCAATGGCTTGGCGAGTAAAGTTGCCACGTTGAAAGAGATGGTGGCTGATCGAGACGACCAGCTCCGTCGCATCAGAGTCCTCCGGGTGAAGGAGAACAAGGAGCGCGAAGCGAAGGACGCCGAGCTTGCGTCGGCGAAGGAGGCCACCAGGTTTGCCAATTCCTCTGCGCAAGCCGCCCGAGTGCGCCAAGACAAGCTGCTCGGGCAGCTGAAGACGGCGCAGGAGGAGCGAGATAAGGCAATGGCCACCAAGCGCGACCTGGCGGGCCTTCTCCCGTCTATGAGTGCGTCCGCGGATAAGATCGTTCGGGAGCTCAGAGGGCTGCGGATGGCTCAGCTTCCGATCGTCTCGAGCAGCCACTCTAGCTCCTTCCAAGGTTACTCGGCATTTATGGAGCGTGTCGCCGGTCTCCTTGGCGAGGTCCGTTCTCAAGCGGACCAGGCCATCTGCCTGGCTAGGGGGAAAGCCGCTAGGCACGCGGTAACCCACCTCGTCGCCGCCCTTCTGCAGCAGCATCCGGACATCTCTCTGTTCGCAGAGATGGACGAGGTCGCACCGGGGATGGCGAAGTGGAGAAGATCATGGAGCGCTTCTCCCTTGAGGACGATCCATAGCTTGCCGGGCTCTCCGAAACGCGCAAGACGATGATACCGGGTGTCGTAAACTGTGTTTCTGTACAGGCAAAAGGGCGAGATATTTTTAGTGCTTCTGAATGTAAATATCCCTTCCTTGTATTGAACTATCTCTATTATACCCGTGGAGGCTTGACGCTCTTGGGAAGGGTCTTTCAGCCATAGCGCTAACCAGCCGTGTGCCCCCAGACTGTCTGGAGAGCCGACACAGGGCGCAACCCCCCGAAAGATCCATCGCTCCTGACCGGACGATCCTCAGCCCACAACCCCACTGCCAGAGGGAAACGGACAGCGGTGTTGGGGAAGGCACTGCCCCAGGTTTACGCCCGCGTTCGTTTTAGCCAAGGCATAAAGAAACAACAAAATTAAGGTAAAGGTACTTATCTCGATTCGTGGAGTCCTCAGGTTATCTCGGTATTCAGTAGCGCCGCCACCGTAGCGGGTCTTCTACGCCGTGTTTCGGGCGCAATTCTTTTCTGTCTGCTCAATTTTGCAGGAACAGAGCCTTGAACCGAGACAACCTATTCCCGGGTCTGACCCTGTCGGCCCAATGAGGACCGGGGTGTGCATAGCCCACTCCCTACAGGCCTCCCCCGCGACAGATTCGTCAATACGACTAAGGACCAAGCTACCGCTTGGAGAGACCCTCGAGAGGCATCTCCTCTTGAGGGCCTGAAGAGGAAGCCAGGGCCTGAAGAGGACCCCGCGCTTCAAGAGACTCCCCAAGGCTCACCACGCCTGGAGAGGGGTCAGCAGGAAACCTCCCCACAGGCCACCGCGGCCCTGTGGAGACACTTCGCGGCTAAGCAAGCGCTGCGGGGCGCACATGGCCCCTGCAGCAGCCGCAGGGTGACGCGAGCATCCCAGCTGCCATTCTGGTGATAAAGGAGTCAACAAAGCCGCGCCGCCTGCGCCAGGACAGCCAGGACTTTCCTTTTTGGTGATAAAGCGGCTGGACGGCGCAACGCTCCAAGAAGATTGTCATCGTGGGCTCCACCACGACCTCTGCCGCGCCTGCAAGCCGCTCTGCACCGTCTGCAGCCCGTCGGCCACGGCGCGCAACTTTAGCACGGATGGACCGCGTCCATGGACGGATGAGACGCGGTGGACTCCCGCTCCTCCGCGCCGCCGGCATGTGGGAACCCACCAGCACGAGGATGGAGCCCGGGGCGCCTATAAAAGGAGCAGGAGCTCCACCATAGAAAGGGATCGATCTCCAGTCGGCTGATTGCTTCCTAGACCAAGGGAGCCTTAGCCAAACACATAGAATAGCCAACTGCTGGAGGAGGAAGACGACCATTGTGTCCCTCTCCAAGCACCAAACTGCCTCAAGAGAGCCCTCGGCAAGCTCATTGTTCTGTAACTCCCACAGTGCAATACAGACAAGCAGGAGTAGCGGTTTTACCTCCTCCTGCGGGCCGTGAACCTGGGTACGGGCTGGTGTCCATCTCTGGCGCGATAGTCCCTCTCCAGGCCCGGCGAGCATCGTCGTCGTGCCTCTCGAGGATCGTTTGACCTCCGCGTTCAGTCCCCCCTTCAAACCTCTCTTCAGGGTGTGGCTACCCCTGTTCCGTGGGAGTCACTCCCCGACATTTGGCGCGCCAGGTAGGGGGCTGAGGCGCGTCTTTGACCTCCGAACTCCGCGCCATGACGGACACCCGCGCGACGCGCGCCAACCGGCGTGCCTCTGAGAGAGCTCACACCGAGCCCGGCACTACTCCCACCCGTGGCCGCCGTGGTCGTCCTCGTGCGGCTGAGCGCGCTGGCACCGGCCCGCGCGTGGAAGAGCCAGAGAGCGAGGAGCACCGCGGCGGAGACCAGCGCGACGACGAGGACCTCTCTGAGCGCCGTGAGGACGCTGAGTCCTCGCACCCGTCCCGGCGCCAGAGCGTGTCCACGCGGGAGCACCACGAGCCCGCCCCGCACACCGCGCTGCTCATGGCCCAGGAGCTCCTCCGCTACCGGCCAAGTGCCGAGGCACACGACCAGTGGTTGGACCGCCTCCACCACCTTGTCGACATCGCAACCACGCGCCCTGCTCCGTCGCGCTCCATCGTACCCTCCGGCCCTGCAGGGGCGGCCGCACCAGGTGCGCCCCCACCGCCGCCAGGACCACCTCCGGCCGCGGCACAGCGGGCTCCCTCCCATGCCTCCTCGCCGCACGATTGCCAGATCGTGCAGCGCACCGCGCCTGACGCACGTGTGGGCATGGAGCGACGCCGCGACCTCCAGAACCGCCTCGTCGAGGAGCTCGGCCAAGCGGGGCAACAAAACCGCAGGGCCCTCCAGGGAGGAACGGCCACCTACGCCACTGGCTGCATGGCCTTCACGCGCGCCCTGCGTCGTGTGGTCTGGCCGCAGAAGTTCAGGCCAGCGCTCCCCAAGGGCTTCGACGGGTCCACCAACCCTCTCGAGTTCCTGCAGCTCTACACCACCTCCATCCAGGCCGCAGGGGGAGACGACAAGGCCATGGCCAACTGGTTCTCCCACGCCCTCAGGGACTCCGCGCTGTCCTGGCTCCTCAACCTGCCTGAGGACTCCATCGACTCCTGGGAGGAGCTCTGCAGGCAGTTCGTCGCCAACTTCAAGGGCACGTACGAGCGCGCACTCACCCACAACGACTTGTGCGCTGTGGTGCAGAAGAAGGATGAGACTCTTCGCAAGTACATCCAGCGCTTCAGCCAGGTGCGGAACAAGATTCCGAACATCCCCGACACCCAGGTCATCGCTGCCTTCCGCGAGGGTGTCACGAACCGCAGGATGCTCGAGAAGCTCGGCATCCACGACAAGCTCACCTCTGTGGTGAAGCTGTTCGATCTGGCGGATAAGTGCGCCAAGGCTGAAGAGGGACTCCTCTTCGTCAAGATGAGCGCGCGGGGGGACGACCCTGGCGAGGGGTCCAAGAGCCACAAGAAGAAGGAAGAGCCCAAGCGCAAGGCCACCGCGGTCCTCGCGGCAGAGCCTGACGCGAAGGGCTCCCGCAGGGGCTCTCCCGAGCGCGGCGACAAGGAGGTGGACCACCGCCCATTCTGCGTCTACCACAACAGGCGCGGCCATGCCACCGAGAACTGCCACGACCTCAAGAGGCTGAGCAGAGAGCGCGAGCGCGAAGAAGCCAGCGGGAGCCGCGGCAGAGGCCGCGGCTACCGCCGCGACAGCAGAGGCGGACGCGCTGGCGGCTACCAGAGGCCGCAAGGCACTCAGGCCAACGCTGCTGAGAGGAACAACAACCACCCCGACGAGGAAGATGGAGGCTACCAGGCCCCGAGAGGCGCCATGGCCTGCATCCTCGGCGGGGCTCAAGCGCCCAAATCGAACAATCAGTTCAAGCAGTTCGCCCGCGAACTCAACGCTGCGCACCCGAGCACCGAGACCTCCAGGCCCCTCAAGTGGTCCCAGTACACCATCGCCTTCGACGCCAAGGACCACCCCAAGTCGACCAAGACCGTTGGAACCCCCCCCCTGGTCTGCTCCCCCACCATCAACAACATCACCGTCTCCAAGACACTCATCGATGGGGGAGCGGGCCTGAATGTCATCTCTGTCGAGACCTTCGAGACGCTTCAAGTGCCCTACGAGTGGCTTATGCCCTCCAGGCCGTTCACAGGCGTCACCAGTGGTTCAATCGAGCCTCTGGGGCAAGTCCGCCTCGCGGTCACCTTCGGCACGCAGAAGAACTATCGCACGGAGCTGATCGACTTCGATGTCGCCCACATCGGCTTGCCGTACAACGCCATCCTCGGCTACCCCGCCCTCGCGAAGTTCATGGCCATCACGCACCACGCCTACAACATGGTCAAGATCCCCGGCAGCGCTGGCACCATTGCCATCCACGGTCACATCCTGGACGCCACGCGCGCTGTCGAGAGCGCCTACAAGGCAGCCGCCATGGCTTTCCCGGCTGACGAGGACATGGAGCCTCTCGAGAGGCCCAAGAAGAAGAAGCAGGTGTTCTCTCAGGAACAAGCTGCCACGAAGAAGGTGTCGCTGGACACCACCAGCTCGGGGGCTGAAGGCTCGGGGGCTAGCGTCACCATAGGCGCTGCCCTGCCTCCCAAATAGGAAAGCGCGCTCGTCGCCTTCCTTCGGGCAAACTCTGACATGTTCGCATGGACTCCGTCAGATATGTCCGGTGTACCAAGGGAGTTGATCGAGCACCACTTAGCCGTGTGTCCAGACGCACGCCCCGTCAAGCAAAAAGCACGAAAGCAAGCCCCCGAGAAGCAAGCATTCATCGTCAAGGAGGTAGAGAAGCTCAAGGCGGCAAACGTCGTCCGCGAAGTCGCGCACCCCACTTGGCTCTCCAACGGCGTGGTTGTTCCTAAACCCGCTGGAGGAGGCCAACTCTGCATCGACTACACCGATGTCAACAAGGCCTGCCCCAAGGACCCATACCCTATGCCGAGGATAGACCAGATCGTGGATTCCACCGCTGGCTGCGACCTCCTCTGTTTTCTGGACGCCTTCTCTGGTTATCACCAGATCAAGATGGCTAAAGAGGACGAGGAGAAGACGGCATTCCTCACCCCTTGTGGCGTGTACTGCTACACGTGCATGCCCTTCGGCCTGAAGAACGCTGGAGCCACTTTCCAGACGCTCATGAGGATAGCCTTGGGGGCACAGATGGGCAGAAACGCTGAGGCCTACGTCGATGATATTGTGGTCAAGTCTCGAGAGGGGGACACCCTCTTGATAGATCTCGAGGAAACCTTCGCCAGCCTGAGAAAGGTGAACATCAAGCTGAACCCCGCTAAGTGCGTCTTCGGGGTCCCTTCAGGCAAGCTCCTCGGATTCCTCGTGTCCCACCGTGGCATAGAGGCAAATCCTGACAAGATCAAGGCCATAGAGGAAATGCAGCCTCCCCGCCGACTCAAGGACATGCAGCGCTTAGCGGGCTGCATGGCCAGCCTTGGCCGTTTCATCTCTATGTTTGGCGAAAGGGCCCTGCCATTCTTCAAGATCATGAAGAGATCGGGCACGTTCAAGTGGACCCCTGAGGCGGACAAAGCCTTCGAGGACTTAAAAAAGTATCTGGCCAGCCCTCCAGTCTTGGTGGCCCCCATGGCAGGCGAACACCTGAAGCTGTACCTCTCAGCCACCCCTCAGACCGCAAGCGCCGTCTTGGTGGTCGAAAGGGAAGAACCTGTCCTCCCCAAGAAGAGTACTGCCACTCCAAGCCCAGAACCCCCCGACAAAGACCCCGTCGAAGGAGCAGCCTCCACAGACCCACTGCCAGGCCCACCGCCTCAAGTCGAGTCTGCTCCCACCACCCCTGTCGAGACGCCTCCACAGGCAGATCTCGACAAGGGCCCTGAAGAGCCTCCACAGAGGGCCGACGCTGCGCCACCTCAGACAACCCTTGTCGAGCACCCCGTCTACTTCGTCAGCACAGTGCTACGGGACGCTCGCGAGAGGTATCCAATGCAGCAGAAGCTCCTCGTCGCGCTCCTCATCGCCTCCAGGAAGTTGAGACACTACTTCCAGGGCCACCCCATCACGGTGGTCAGTGCCTTCCCCCTGGAGCAAATCCTGCGCAACCCCAACGCCACTGATCGTGTCGCAGGATGGAACATCGAGCTGCAGCCATTCAACTTGCGCTTTGACACCACGAGGGTCATAAAAGGAAGAGCGCTGGCTGACTTCGTCGCCGAATGGACTGACCCAAGCCCTGAGGAGCCTCGCGAGGAAGAAGCCGAGCCCTCGGGAGGCACAGTGCCTAGCCACTGGACCATGCACTTCGACGGAGCCTTCGCTTGCCGCAATGGCGGAGCAGGCGTTGTCCTGACTTCGCCCAAGGGTGACAAGCTATACTACGCTGTCCAGCTGTGCTTCACGATCGACAAGATCTCCAACAACATCGCCAAATATGAAGGCCTCCTCGCCGGCTTAAGGGCCGCCATCGCTCTAGGCGTCAAGCACCTGCTCGTCAAGGGAGACTCCCAGCTGCTCGTCAACTTCTCCAACAAGAGCTACACGCCAAAAGACGACCACATGGCCGCATACCTTGAAGAGGTCCGCAAGCTCGAGAAACACTTCAGGGGCATGGAGCTCATGCACATCCCGAGGAAGGAAAACCAAGAGGCTGACGACATCGCCAAGCGAGCCTCGCGAAGGCAACCCCAGCAGGCCAACGTCTTTGAAGAGAGGCTCGCCAAGGCATCCATCAAGCAGCCTCGAGAGACCTCAGCCGCAAGCGCAGACGAAGCACTCCCACCGCCTCCTGAGTCTGGGGCACCCGATTGCGGTCCCAGCACAGGGGAGCGCCTGTTGCTGACGGCAACACACCAGACCTCAGGCTGGATTGATGAGCTCAAGGACTACTTGGTGAAAGGAATCCTCCCTGAAGAAGATGCTGACGCAGAGCGAATCGCTCGACAGGCGAAATCCTACTGCATCCTCGAGGGAAACCTCTACTGCAAGCGCCCAAATGGTATCGCGCTCAAGTGCGTCCCTCCTGAGGAAGGCCGAGAGCTGATCAAGGACATCCACAGCGGGGAGTGCGGCCACCACTCATGTGCGCGCACCCTCGCAGGCAAGGTCTTCAGGAGCGGCTTCTACTAGCCTCAAGTGCTTCAAGATGCGGTCGCCATTGTGCAGACCTGCGACGCCTGCCAATTCCACGCCAAGCAAATTCATCAGCCGGCGCTGGGGCTTCAAACCATCCCGCTCTCCTGGCCGTTTGCGGTCTGGGGGCTGGACATCTTGGGCCCCTTCCCAAGGTCGCAGGGGGGCTATCGCTTCCTCTTCGTGGCCATCGACAAGTTCACCAAGTGGACCGAAGTTGAGCCAGTGCGCACAATACCGGCTGGGGCCGCGGTGAAATTCATCAGGAGCTTGGTCTGCCGCTTCGGCGTGCCCAACCGCATCATCACCGACAATGGCTCGCAGTTCACCAGCGGCATCTTCCGATCCTACTGCGACAAGCTCGGCGTCAAGGTCTGCTTCGCCTCGGTGGCTCACCCACGCAGCAACGGTCAAGCCGAACGAGCAAACGCAGAAGTCCTCAAGGGCCTCAAGACCAGAAGCTTCAACATCCTCAAGGGCCACGGCAAGGGCTGGATCGACGAGCTCCCTTCAGTGCTCTGGTCCATACGCACAACTTCCTCAAGGCCTACAGGCGAAACGCCCTTCGCCCTGGTCTACGGAGCTGAGGCAGTCCTCCCCGCAGAAATCAAGCATGGATCACCACGGGTCCTTGCCTTCAATGAGGACATCCAAGAGGGCCTCCACAACGACGACCTGCTGTTCCTCGAGGGACTGCGCCGTCAGGCCGCCCTCAGAGCGGCAGGGTACCAGCAAGACCTGCGACGCTACCACAGCCGCCATGTGCGCTCACGCACCCTTGAGGCGGGCGACCTCGTCCTCAGGCGAATTCTCTCCAGGGAAGGCCTCCACAAGCTCTCGCCGATGTGGGAAGGTCCCTACAGGGTCTCCCACGTCGCCAGGCCTGGCGCAGTACGCCTCGAGACCGAAGACGGCATCCCCGTCAAGAACCCGTGGAACATCGCGCACCTGCGCAAGTTCTACCCGTGATCATTGTCACGCCCGTGATCATTGTCACGTCAAGACATCTGGCTGGAGAGGCAGCTTACGGCTCCACCTCCAAGCATTTTTTGTCTCTAGAGGTTAAAAGCTCACGGCTTAAACCTCCAAGCCCCAAAGGCTTCTCTCGAGGGTAAACCCTCCGAGCTCTCCATGTAACGAGCCGCCTCAGGCCGTTGAGAGTCTCTGCCACTAATGGGTGGTCCCCATGCCTCGACATGGTCAAATACATTAACTTGGCAACTCCAAGCATAATGAAACAATTTCGTTCCTAAGTGAACAATGCGCTACGGCGCCACTATGTAATATTTTGGTGGTGAGTTTATTCCAGCACTATTTTCTTTGTTGAAAATGGGCACTTATATCTCTCCACATGCGCACCTCGCGAGCGGGGGCTGAGTACGGTGCCAGTGCCTCAAATGACACACCAGCAGCACTGCAAAACCCAAGGATCCGAGCTCTGGCTGGAGGGCAAGCTCCCACAAACACGCCATCTCTACAAAGGACCTTGGTACTCTCTCTCCTCGCAAGGAACGCCTGACGGGACCTATAAGCGCGCATTAGTCCCTAGTACCGTGCACAAGCGTTTGGGTTTGCCCCTCTAACATCTACAGAGAACAAGCGTCTCTACAAGCCTGAGGAGGCGGCAGGGCAAGACCCTTGAAGAAGACCTCCTCGCCAGGCTAAAAAACCTCTACAGGGCAAAAGCCTCGAGAAGCTAAGTCCCACACTCGTAACTCGAGAGTTTTTTCCCAAGCGCACGTTTGCCCCTCGAGCGATTTCATTCTCCCTTGTGCTTCATGGGCTACTCGCACGTCTAAGGGGGGCACTTGAGCATCGCGACTCAGGGCTCTTACCTCTCCAAGCCTTAAACTCCCCCCGGCCTTGCTGAGTCATTGCTCTAGCATACCGCAGTGGCGGATTCATAGCGCGAAGAGATGGGACCTAACGACGCAGAGAAAACATAGACATGAAAATAAGGCAGAAAGGGCCTCTCGAGGGGCACACAAGTTAACATCAAGCACTCAAGGAATATATTACATGCCCAAAATGCATAGTGTCTAAACACAAAACTGTTTCAGATACAGGCGCTCAAAGGCGCAATGAATCAAGGGCTCAGGCGGAGTCCGCGCCAGCATGCTCCTCCTCCTCAGCGTCTTCCTCCTCAGCAAGGGCGGCCTCCTCCTCGCTGTCCTCCGCAGCCACCTCTGCGCGCTTGAAGCGGTTGCAGAAGGCCTCGACCTGCTCGCGGAGGGAGTTGGAGACCCGCAAGACCTCCTCGCCCGTGCACTCTTCGGTCACCGTGGCGAGGTCGAAGCCGGGCGTGAAGAGCCGAAGGTTGGTGAAGATGCGGTCAACAACCACCCCGAGGAGCTGGCGGCTCTCGACCTCGATCACCTCGCGGAGGTCGGCGACGGGGCTCTCGAGGGCCGTGAAGAGCTGGTCGAAGTAGACCAGGTACATGGCAGCATCGCCACGGCCGCGAACCTCAGCGTGCGGCGCCTCCGCGCCAAGCTGAGCTGCAAGCTCGTTGCCCCTGGCCACCAGCGCCGGGAACATACGCTCCCGCTGCTTCGTGAGCACGCGAGCCGCCTGCGCGGTGTCCACAGCCTCCGTCACCTGCTTGGCCGCTGAGCCCGCCTGCCCCTCCACCTCCTTGACGAGGGCGTCCAGTTCCAGGACAGCTGCCCTGCGACCATCCTCCGCCTGGCGATAGGCCTCCTTGGCGCGCTGGAGGCGGGCCTCGAGCTTGGAGTTGGCCTTCTCGAGCTCCGCGATCCGCTTGGCATCGGTAGCATGCTTGGCCTTGAAGCGGTCCTCCTGCTTCTTGGCCTTGTGGCGGTACTCCTTGGAGGTGGTCCGCCTGAACTCCTTCTCGCGCTCCGCGAGGGCCGCCTCCGCCTCCTTCTTCTTCTCGGCAAACCGCTGCTGGAAGCGCTCCAGGGTTTGCTTCTGGGCGGTGACGTTCTCGTCGTGCCTCTGGAGCGTCTGAGCCAGGTCCCCCTCGCGCGCCTCAAGCTCTTCGCGCTTGGTGGCAAGCTCGCCCTCCGCCTGCAGCCGCTGCTCGTCGCGCTGCAGCACGTCCTGCTCCCTGGAGGCCAGCAGCCGCTCGCGCTCGGCGAGGCTCTTGCGGTCCTCCTCCAGAGTCTCCTGCGCGACCCGATGGGCGGAGAGGAGCTGGGACTCTAGCTGGGCCAGCTCGCGACGTTTCTGCGCCAGCGAGCCCTCCATAGCTTCGCGCTCGGCCTTCACCTCGGCGAGGAGATCGGCGGCCGCGTTGCGCTCGTCCTGGAGAGGGGCAAGGAGCTCGTCAGCGTCACGGATGGCCCCCTCGCGGACCTCCTTGGCGAAGCGGACGGCCTCCTCGCGTGCGGCCTGGAGGGCTAGATCCTCCTGGCGGCGGGCCTCGACCGCGGCGTGGAAGCGCGCCCACGCCCCCGCAAGCTCGTCGCGCTGCTGGGTGAGCTGAGCGTCCTCGAGGGCAAGTTGCGCCTCCAAGCCCTCCAGGGACTCCCTCACGACGCGGAAGGCGACCTCACGGTGCCCCTTGCTCCAGTCCCAGCCGCCAAGGACCAGGTCGCGGCATGAGGAGGTGCCCGCCCCTGCGCCGGGCCTGGAGAACTGGGCCTCTGGGCGTGCCTGGGGGCTAGACCGCGCCCCGTCCGTCGCGGCCCCCAAACTGGCCTCACCGACCTCGCCGCCCTGGCGCGTCACCTCTTGCGCCTCGCCCCCCGTTGCGGGGCATGGCGGAGACGAAGGAGCTCCCCCTGCAGATGCGCCCGCGCTTGGCGGGCCCTGGTCTGTCCCGGCCTCTGGCTGCGCGGGAGGCGTGGTCGCGCGAGGTGGAGTAGCCTCGCGGGCCGGAGTTCGCTCGCGCGGTGGCGTGGCCGCGCGGGGCGGGGTAGTGGCGCGTGGAGGGCTAGCAACCCGCTCCTCCTGCGCCTCCACCACCATCGGCTCGGGGGGCAGCGCAGCTGCCTCCGCCTGAGGCGCCGCTGTCCCGGCTAAAGGCCCAGCTGCCTCCGCTTGGGGCATCTCTTCGGTTGGGCCTGTGGAGGCCGTCTCCACAGGCCTCGCGGCCTCCTCAGCCACGACCTCGGCCGTGGCTTTCTTCACCTCTGCCGCCTTGCGAAGCTTGCGACGCTTCGCAGGCACAAGGTCACTGGCCAGCACCAGGGAAAGATCTTCAGGAATAGGCGGAAAGAGAAAGAACAAGAATCGACCGGCTAAAAGCCTAAAAAACTTACCCGGACTCCTTGGCGCCGGTGTCGACCCACGCCAAGCCTGGCGAGCGCCAGGAGGGCTTGGCCTTGGCACCTGACCCCTCCGGAGGCGCCTCGGCTTTCCTCTTGGAGGGGACGTTTGACGGCCTCGCCCCAGACCGGTCCACCGCCGCCTTGGAGCGGGGCTCGTGACGCCCTGGCGAGGCCTCCTCGTCAGAGGCCTCCTCCTCGGCCTCCTCCTCCTCCGCCCGGCGCGCGGGCACCACCACGAAGGCGTCGTCGTCATCGCCTGACGAGATGTCGCATATCTCGTCAGTAAGGGGCCCGGCCCTCGAAGAGGACTCCTCCCCTGCTGCGGCCTCCTCCTCGCCTTGCCCAGCTCCTGAGGCAGAGGGCGTCTCTGCCCCCTCCGCCTCGTGCACCACCGGCACAGGCACCATTTTCCCCGCCGGGCCCGACGGGGTGAACGAAGGCATCCCCTCCAGAATGGCCAGGCGCTCGCTCATGTTGTACTGGTGCAGGGGCCGCAGCGTGATAGGGAGCTCGTCCATGGCGGGTACCGCCGGGTTGATGAAGAGTGCGGACAGGACGTTGTCGACAGCGTCCTTGTCGTTGTCCTCACGGTGGAGCCGCATCTTGTCCTCCCGAAGGTAGCTCAGGCGGCCCGTCAGCATTGCGCTCTGCGCGCCGCTGAAGGGGGCCTTGCCCCACTTCGAGTTCTTCACGGGCGGCGCGTCAGCGACCTCGAGGAAGGCGCAGGGCTGCTCCACCCCGACGAAGAACCACCACATGGGGATGTAAACGCTCCCCATGCCATCCACGATGCGGAACGAGACGCATCCGGAGCGCTCATTCTTCGCCGTGTTCCGGAGCGCGTAGAAGCACCGGAAGAGGTCCACCGTGGGCTCCAGGCCCAAGTACGCCTCGCAGAGGTAGGCGAAGATGGCGAGGATGAGCACGGAGTTGGGGTGGAGGTGCAGCAGCTGAATCTGGTAGAAGGCCAGCACCCCCTCCAGGAACGGAGAGAATGGCGGCACCAGCCCTGCAGCGACACAGTGCTGGAAGACGGGGAAAAACCCTCGCGGGCGTTTCCCGTGCGCCGCGGCCTTGAGCGCGGTGGCGCCGTGCTCGTTGGTCCGGTCCGCCAGCAGGAAGCGGACCTTGTCGAGGGCCTTGTCATTGACGCGCACCCCTAGCAATGCCGCGCCATGAGCGGCCTCGGCAGGCGCCGCCTGCGAAGAAGACCGCGCGACCGCCTTGCCCTTGTTCTTGGCCGGACTCATCGCCTGGGAAGTGGTGAGCGCGGCGCGGGGAGAAGTTGGAGAAGAAAGGAGTAGGGCGCGTCGGAGAGCAGGAGCGGAGAGCTCGGGGCGGATGGCTTCTGCGAGAGAGAATGGGAGCAGTAACGGCTCCCTGCTCCGGCACGAGGGCTTTATGTCCCGTCAAGGAGCAGTTACCGGGGCGTGGTGGGGCCCCCCACGACGCACGCCCCAGATCGTGCGCGACCGTTACTCGTCTGAGTGACGCGTGGCTCGGCCCGGCCGGACACTTTGGGCCCACGACGCTTCGGCTGCGGTCATGGGCTCAGCCGTGCCCATCGCGGGCCCGGGGGCTACTGTTGGCCCAATGAGGACCGGGGTGTGCATAGCCCACTCCCTACAGGCCTCGCCCGCGACAGATTCGTCAATACGACTAAGGACCAAGCTACCGCTTGGAGAGACCCTCGAGAGGCATCTCCTCTTGAGGGCCTGAAGAGGAAGCCAGGGCCTGAAGAGGACCCCGCGCTTCAAGAGACTCCCCAAGGCTCAACACGCCTGGAGAGGGGTCAGCAGGAAACCTCCCCACAGGCCACCGCGGCCCTGTGGAGACACTTCGCGGCTAAGCAAGCGCTGCGGGGCGCACATGGCCCCTGCAGCAGCCGCAGGGTGACGCGAGCATCCCAGCTGCCATTCTGGTGATAAAGGAGTCAACAAAGCCGCGCCGCCTGCGCCAGGACAGCCAGGACTTTACTTTTTGGTGATAAAGCGGCTGGACGGTGCAACGCTCCAAGAAGATCGTCATCGTGGGCTCCACCACGACCTCTGCCGCGCCTGCAAGCCGCTCTGCACCGTCTGCAGCCCGTCGGCCACGGCGCGCAACTTTAGCACGGATGGACCGCGTCCATGGACGGATGAGACGCGGTGGACTCCCGCTCCTCCGCGCCGCCGGCATGTGGGAACCCACCAGCACGAGGATGGAGCCCGGGGCGCCTATAAAAGGAGCAGGAGCTCCACCATAGAAAGGGATCGATTTCCAGTCGGCTGATTGCTTCCTAGACCAAGGGAGCCTTAGCCAAACACATAGAATAGCCAACTGCTGGAGGAGGAAGACGACCATTGTGTCCCTCTCCAAGCACCAAACTGCCTCAAGAGAGCCCTCGGCAAGCTCATTGTTCTGTAACTCCCACAGTGCAATACAGACAAGCAGGAGTAGCGGTTTTACCTCCTCCTGAGGGCCGTGAACCTGGGTACAGGCTGGTGTCCATCTCTGGCGCGATAGTCCCTCTCCAGGCCCGGCGAGCATCGTCGTCGTGCCTCTCGAGGATCGTTTGACCTCCGCGTTCATTCCCCCCTTCGAACCTCTCTTCAGGGTGTGGCTACCCCTGTTCCGTGGGAGTCACTCCCCGACAGACCCATAGTGCCTTCATTGGCACGGCGGTTGCTGGCCTGACCCGGTCCTGAGACCCTCATCTTTTCTCCAATACTCGGCGCCCAGCACAAAGGTGATCCGACAGCTGGCTGGCGTAGTGCCGACGCCGGTCCTGAGACCACTGGACTTCTTCTCCAGATATGTACCCTTCCGGCGAAAAGATCCGGGAATTGTTGTTGGCGTAGTGAAGACGCCGGTCCTGGGAGTTTTTTTTTCCAATATTCGGATTTCACCCCGAAGGTGATCCGGTAGCTGGCTGGCGTAATGGAGACGTCGGTCCTGAGACCGCTGGACTTCTTCTCCAGATAAGAAATCCTTCCGGTGAGAAGACCCGAAAATGCTTGCTGACGTAGTGAAGACGTCGGTCCTGAGACCGATCAGAAAAATCCCTTCCGGCGAGAAGACCTGAAAATGCTTGCTGACGTAGTGAAGACGTTGGTCCTGAGACCCATAAGAAAAATCCCTTACGGCGACCCGTACTCAATTATAAAACCAAATCCTTTATATTCCATTTTTCTTACTGATGCGGCTGAGAAGCCGGTCCGATAATCCCAGCAACGCTTGATTTGGTCTCTTTGGAAGACAACCATTTAGACATCCAGTACTTCTGCGGAGGCATACTTGATCCAGTCCGGATGGTCACTATGTGACCTGGAAGTTCCCACTGCCCGCCGGAGGTGTCTTCCTCGACCTGGCCAAGGATTTCTGTCGCGGGTTGGCTAGTGAGAGAAGTTCATCTGCACACTCCTACGCCCGTGGGGGAAGACGGATTTCGGTGCCGGCAGCGAATTCCTTGGACCCCTCCTTGCCAACTAAGGGACTGACGCATTCAGCAGGTGGAACGAACTTGATCCCAGGCGTCCGGCCTTCTACTGGAGGGGGAGGAGTCCCCTCAAGGACATAACCGATGCCAGGGTATCATAGGAACTCCACCTCCGTGTTCCTCTTCCGGGCCATGTCAAGCGCCCTGGGGGCCCCGAGGCGCGCCGGGAAGAGAAAGACGAGTTTTGCCCCTGGTTGATGAAGAGGGCCTTCACTCAATGACGACGATTTTGAGAGCCGGCTTCATTGCCGGTGGAGATCTTGACGTAGCCCTTGTGCCGGAAGAAGAGCCTGAGGTGGAAAGCGTTTCCACCGAGGAAGAACTCGAAGTAGATCATGACGAAGAAGAATTTGACGTAGCTTGAGATCCAGACGGATCCAGCGCTTGCGCCCCCTACCTGGCGCGCCAGATGTCATGTCTCGAAGGACGGACACCGGGGATGCGAGGCACCCCCTTTGTAGATTCGGTAGGGGCACGAAGGAGGCTGGAAACGTCTCTCGGGGGACGATCGCCGGACAAGTTCCTCACTCGCTCTCCGAGCTCGACGTGGTAGGCAAACAAGGAAAGCACGCAGCGATCTACCCAGGTTCAGACCGCCCAAGGCTAACAGCCCTACTCCTGCATGTCTGGATAGATGGACGAATCATGATGTAGCTACAATGGTGTTTCCCGGCGGAGTATCCGGCAGGGTACTCCGGCTAGAGGAAGGGGGAGGACAGATCCTTGCCCAGAGGAGATCACCTTCCTTCCCTTCCTCCTTCTAGCCTAGCTTGGTGGTCGTCTTCTTCCTTGGTTCGCCGGTGAGCTCTGGCTATGGCTTGCCTATTCCTTAAGCTAGCTTCCCTCCGATCAGCTCGTGTCCGATCAACTTGCCCCCCTCTTCCATGCCCTTGGTCCTCCTTTTATAGGGAAAGGGGATACCACAGACGTCATGCAAGGAGCGTGAGGGGTTCTTGGCGGGAAGCAACCCCTCTCCGTGGTGGAGACGGCGACGTGGCCTCTTCTCCTCCAAGTATCCGTCTTTGAGTGGTGAGATCTCTGGCGCCTTTGGGGAAAGCGGCTGGCACGGACTGACAGTGGGTAGGTGGTGTCCCCTGGCCGCGCCTAGATTCCCAAGCCTTCTGGGAGCCTCCACCATCCTCTGGAAGGTAGTAGAAGCCTTCTCTTCTCCTTGTACGGTCTTGCACCCGAGAGGTAGCTCGGCCCCGCCGGGGATTCGCGCTCTCGGGGTCTTCGGCTCCTTCCGGGTTGTAGGAGGCCAGGGGGTCCTGCACACCCGGGAGGTCTTGTGTGAAGCGGGTGCGCCCGCCAAGCCTTGCGTCGAGTCTTGGCGTTGTTCTCTTGTGTGCTGGGCCCACAGGTGGTGGACCCACTTAGGCAGCGCTAGGGGAACCCCATGTTCCACTTCTGCGAAAGTGGCGGCGGAAGAGGAAAGACAGGACTGCAGACCCGCCAGAGGAGCCCCGCTTCTGCATTTTCCACAAACTCAGGTCGCACAGAACGGGGGACTGCCTGAAGCTTAAAGGGATCCAACGGCTTCAGGAGGCCGAACGACGGGACACCACCGCCCGTCGCAAGGAAAAAGGGCGGTTACCTGGCCTCGGCAAGGATCACCACCGCTCGTCCGGGAAGCGCTCCCTAGCATGTCTGCTAGGCGGCTCCCCGGCGCTGGCGCCCAACGGACATGCCGCAGGAGTATCGCGCATGGTGAGCGCCGCACACCCCACAAAAACCCCCGCCAGGGCGCTCAAGTGGTCCGAGCAGGCTGTGACGTTCAATGCGAACAATCATCCGAGGACCAGCACGGTGGTAGGCACCATCCCCCTCGTCCGTACTCCTACGATCAACAAGGTTGCTATTCCGAACACCCTGGTAGACGGGGGTGCAGGCCTGAACGTGATCTCGATAGAAGCTTTTGACCAGCTTGGAGTGAGTCGCGCGGAGCTGCGCCCAACTAAGCCGATCAAAGGCGTGACTACGGGAATCACCGTGCCCATAGGACAAGTTCGTCTGCCAGTGACATTCGGCGACAAGAGCAACCATCGCACGGAAAGCTTGGATTTTGTCGTGGCGCACATCAGCCTCTCGTATCAAGCCATCCTAGGCTACCCGGCGTTGGCCAAGCTCATGGCGGTGGTACATCATGCTTACAACACAGTGAAGATACCAGGGAGTAGCGGTATTATCAAAATCCGTTGCGACGAAAGCACTTCTCTGTTTTCCCTGAAACAGGCCCACAGGACGAGAGCGAAGTTGTTGCCCCCCGACGAGGACGCGGTCGGGCACATCGGCGGCCCCCACAGAGGAAGGCAAATGCGGGTTCAAGAGAGGGCCGCTGGGCCGCGAATGGGTAAAGATTCACCATGAGGACGGCGACGAACTAGAGGCCGAGGCGGCAGGACGGCAGCACCTCGAGAGCCCGTCGCGATACGCTCGCCTCACGAGGTATCGCGCGGAGTCAGGCGGAAGGGTTTCCCGTACCAGGTCGCGGTAGCATCTTCCTTTTTATTGTACTAATCAGAAATGACCCTTCGGCCACGACACCTCATGTAGTGAACATCCCCATTTCGGATGGTAAGTACACCCCCCATGGTACGCACTTCAAACTCAAGTTTTTAAGGTCTCTCCCCAAGTATCGCGTGAGCGGGGGCTAGGCATGGTGGCTGCTTGGGCCAGAGTCTGCCCAACAGCGCCGAAAAACCCAAGAAGGCTGAGTGCTGGTGGTTAGGCCAGCTCCCACGGATGCCACCTCATCAAGGCCCTTGGTGCTATCCTCGTGAGGCATAGTGTCTATGTACGGGTCCGTCCTGGCAGCACTGCAAAACCCAATAAGGCCGAGTGCTGGTGGAGTGGGCTAGTCCCACGCATGCCGCCTCATCCAAGGTCCTTGGTGCTTTCCAAACTCACGCGATGCTCCCAGGGAGAAACCTAGTAAGGCACGATGTCTATGTACGGGCCGGTCCCGGCAGCACTGAAAAACCCAATAAGGCCGAGTGTCGGTGGGATGGGCTAGCCCCACGCATGCTGCCTCATCCAAGGTCCTTGGTGCCACCTAGTAAGGCACGGTGTCAATGAGCTGGTCGGTCCTGGCAGCACCGAAAAACCCAATAAGGCCGAGCGCCGGTGGCATTGGTTTTCCCCCACACATGCCGCCTCACGAAGGTCCTTTGTGTCGTTGTTAAAATATATTGCGCACTAATGCATGTAAAATGCATACATGAACTTTGCATTGTATTACTCATATTTCAATCATATTTGCATCATATAACGGTTATATCAATGTTTTATAATGATTTTGGGAATAATTCACACTTTCCCCATTTATTTGGAATTAACCCTGCAGAATCAAAAAACCCCTTTTTCCATGTTTTTGACTTTCAGGGAACATACGACGTCCAAATGACCTGAAACTTCGCGAACATCATTTTTTGGAAGGAAGAAAGAGTACGAGCCAAGAAAGAGCAAGAAAGGAAGTCTGAGTCCCAAAAGAGGTGGGCCCACGCGGCTAGATTCCTTTCCCGTGTAGACCCCCCTCTTTTGGCCCTTGTGGCTCCTATGCTGTCCGTTTTGGTCTCCGTGGCTTCGTCTTGATCTAAAAACGTCTATAAAAATAGTCCCCGGAGAAGTTTCGCAAGGAGGCGGTGGAGAAACTCAAAACCACGAAACAGAGAGGCAGAAGGCTGCCGTCGGAGAAGATCGGAGGGGGGAAACGCTGCCGGAATCACCTCTGGAGGGCTCCACCCCCCTCCGGCGTGTTCATCATCAACATCTACAGCAAGATCATCTCCTCCAACATCTCCACCATCGTCACCATGACCATGTGTGAGTAGTTTCCCTCGGGGCTGAGAGCTCGTACGTAGCTATGTGGTTTTTCTCTCTCTCCCATGGTGTGATCTTTATGTAAACGGAGCTTCACGAGCCACTAGGGGCTGGCATCTTTAGAGGCGTCATCCGAGGAAGGGTCTTCGTCAATGTCGTCCTCTCCAAGTCCTCCCTCGGCGTCACCCTCTCCAAGACCTCCCAGCGTCGACGGACTCGCCTGCTGGTTGTCCTTCCAGGAGAAGGCGCTCACCAGCGCATCCACGTGCTCCCTCACCTTGTCCTCCAGCCGGCGGGCAACAGAAGTGGGCACAATCGCCAGTAGCTCGGAGAGGTCGACGGTGGGATGCAACAGCGCCAGATTGCAGAAGACCCGGTGCACGGCCTCCATGGCAAAGTCACGGCAATCCTCGTCAAGGCGCTCACGCGCCACTGCGGCAAGCCTTTTGCCTGGACACCACGGCTGAGAAGAAGGCCAGGCAAGCAGCCGCCTCCTCTTGAGCCTGAGCAAGGTCCGGTCGGACAGCCTGAGTGTGCGCATCCTGCTCCGCTCGCCTCGAGGAGAAGCGTGCCTCCTGCTCCGATATGGACCTGCGGTAGTTCCATTGAGCCGCCAGGATGGTCGAGTCTTTCCTCTCGTTAGCTTCTTTCTCATACTCAGACTGGCGGGCAATGAACTGCCAGTTGGCCCTCTCATGACGAGCGGTGGTAGACGACTCGGCCTCCTGAACTCGGGCCTCCCTAGCATCGAGGGCCGCGCGGATCGTCCCCAGGGCATCCGACCTCGCCCCCAGCTCGGCGGCGCGGGCATCCAGTGCGGAGCGCCACTCGTCGTCACCACGGGCGCGAACTTGAGCCTGGGCCTCCAGAGCTGTCACCGCCTCTTCCCGACTGGCGAAGTGCTCCTCGCGGTAGTCGCAGTCAAGCTCGCGAAGCTTCAGGACTTCCTCGCGCTGGGAGACATCGCTTAGCAGCTGATGCCTCTCCCTCAGAAGGGAAACCTCCCAGTCTTGAGCCCTCTCCAGCTCGCTCCTGGCACGCGCCAGGATCTCCTGAGCCTCTTGGGCAACGCTTGCTCGGATCTCGGCGGCCTGGCGGTTCGCCTCCTCCAGGGATGAACGGGCCGCCGCGTCCTTACGGCGGCCCACCTCCACCGCCTGCTCCAGTGCAGCGAACCCCTCAGCGAGGTGGCGCCGCTCGCTGGCCGTCCTCTGCACTTCGAACTCATGAGAAAGGCTGAGCTCCTCGAGGACGTTGTGGTCAGTGCGGATCAGCTCCCCGTCGAGAAGGAGATGCCTCTTCTCCTGAGGGATGTGGGCCCGGCTCGTGCTTGAGATAGAGACCCCCTCCGGTTGCAGGGCCACTTGAGGAGCCGGCACCGGCATCTCCTGTCTTCAGGGTGGGCAGAGGGGCCACCGAGCTTTCTTCGTCACTGTCGTCCTCCACAACCACCAGGTCCTCCGTGGCCTCCACGGACGCTTGCACCCACGGCGCTGCCGAATCGTGGGTCGGAGGGTGCGGATCCACCCCGCCCACGCCAGGAGGACACGTGGGCTGACGACCGTCATCATCGCTCGCCTCCTCGCGCCCAAGGAGAAGCGAAAGTCGCTCCGCGTTGGTTTTTGAGCGCCTCTCACAGAGGATGGCCTCGCCGACAGCCGCCCCTGCCGCTGCGGGGGGAGAGAAAGCCACAGAGGAGGAGGGCGCATCAGGAGGGGCAGAAGGGCCGCCCGTCATCCGGAGCCTCTTCTGCCGATGCAGCAAACGCTCCTCATCGGACTCGTCGAACTCCCCGAGCGCTGAAGTCCGGGCTCGGGCATCCTCCTCCTTATCCGCTGCCTCCCTGTAAGGAGCATACAGTTAGGCGACGATAAGCAGAAAACTACGAAGGTCAGCAAAGGAAAAGGACTTACTGAGCAAGGTCCACCCACTTGCCCCTCGCCCCAAGGAGGGAGGAAGACCCAACGGACCTCCTAAGGAAGGAGCTCGGGCCATGAGTAAGGGAGCCCATGTACACCACTCCAACCGCAGGAGGGCTCCCCTCGTCGTCCGAGGAGTCACCGTCGCTATCACTTTCGTCGCTCCCGCCGCTCGAGGGGAGGTCTTCGACGCTACTGGACGAGGACTCCACGTCTAATGGAGCCGAGAGCGAGCCGGCGCCCGGCAAGCCTAAGGAGGACCCCTCCTAAAGGCTGCGGGCCACCGTCTCCACCGCCAAGGGGTTCTCCTCCCAACGGTCCTGACCCCTCGCGAGGCCTCCCCACTGGTCGAAGCGGGGAAGAGAACGGATCAAGTCCTCTCGAGCCTCTCGTTGGTAGAAGTAAAGGGGCACGGGTTTTACCCCCAATATCACGCCTCTCTCTGGAGGCGCCGCCAGAATGACCCCTAGGAGGTCCTCGACCAGTCCGCTAGGGGGGTCGCCCCTGCACAGGCGCATGGGGTCCCCCTCGCCGGTATACTCCCAGATGGGGTGGCCGTGCCTCTGGAGTGGGGCGATGCACCGCGCCAGGAACTCCCACACCACCACGGCTCCCGTGAGGCCCTCCCGCTGCAGGCGCCTGAGGCCCTGCATCAGCAGGCTAACCCCCTCACCCTCCAGCACCTCGTGCTCCCAGCCAGGGTTTTTTACCGCCGGCGCCACTGGGGTCTGATAAAAGGCTCTCGCCGCTGATATCCCCCAAGAGCAGGGGATCACTGTAGTACCTCTCAATGTGGAAGTAGGGTATCGATCCGCAGGAGCAAGAAGAAAAAGTTATCTATTCTCTACAATTAAAGTGTCACAAGTTTTAGTTGATTATGCACTAAACAAGTTTAAAGAACAAGATGGTTGTTTTAATGAATGGAAGTTTAATGTAACAAAACAAGAATGTAAAAAGTTTCCCAATCCTCTTCAATGCAAGAGGACAAGAAAAAAGGTTTTCTTTTATAGGAACAATGGATGACGGTGTTTCAATGCTTGGAAATAAGGCCTAGGGATCATACTTTCACTAGTGGTCTCTCTCAACATGTTAGCATAACTGAACGCAAGTAAGTGCTACTCGGGATTATTCTCCTTCTTGATAAAACAAGAGTACTATGTGTAGGGCTACAAAAGCACACCTCAAAGTTGCGTTCCACATCTAGGGAACCCCAATGTCACTAAGAGCACCCCAAGATAGTACTAGACAAACACCACAATTCCACAAGAATAGGCCATGACAAATATCTAAATTATTCATAGTCACTCACAAGTACCCACACTGTCACCTTGGTACCGAGTTGTCACTATGACTCCGGAAACTAGATAAAATCACTTGAGTAGCATAAACATTACATATGAATTCAGCGATACTTAACAATGCTCATGATCACATAAACATCACACCACGGGAGAGAGAGATAAACCACATAGCTACCGTACGAGCCCTAAGCCCCGAGGGAAACTACTCACACATGGTCATGGTGACGATGGTGGAGATGTTGGAGGAGATGATCTTGCTGTAGATATTGATGATGAACACGCTGGAGGGGGGTGGAGCCCTCCGGAGGTGATTCCGACAGCGTTTCCCCCCTCCGATCTTCTCCGGGGGCGGCCTTCTGCCTCTCTGTTTCATGGTTTTTGTCGGCCCATTGGAAACCAAGGTATCCTGAGCCGGGCCTCCCCGCGATGCCGCAACGGGGCCCAGCACCGCTCGGACCTAGGCAAGAAGAGCCAGACCTCGCGAGGCCATGGTTTTCTCTGTCCATAGGAACCTACGAATGGCACCCCGCGAGCGTCGTTCAAGGGTGGCCGTCCGGCTCTTCAGGCCCCCTCGCGAGGACAAGGCTGAGTCTCCCGAGGGGCACTTTTGCAGGAAACTCATGTGCAGGAGGAGGGCAAGGGACCCCCAGATGCCAGAGTTCGTCCTTGGCCACTGCGCAGCAGTTCGACGACCACCAAGACTTACCTTCCCGGTGATAAAAGGGGTTGACCAAATCAGCCACCAGGGTCGTGCTCCCAAGACTTACTAATTCGGTGCAAGCCGGCGCCGTCCGTCATCGCCCTCCCAGCTCTGGTTCTGCTTTCCTCTGTACCAAGGACGACCGGCTCTGCGCCAAAGGAGGGGCGACTGGAGTTGCAGGGAGAAGAGGACAACGGCCGCATAGCTGTACAGGGCCGTGGATCTGATTTGGTCGGTCACCTTTGCCAAAGTAGCGGCAGAGGAGCAGCCTTCCATTGGAAGCTTGCGGGAGCGTCCCGCCAAGGAATCTGAAGACGAAGGCTCCCAGCCGCCTATAAAAGCGGGCTGCCACCGGCCCGGCTAAGGGTTTGGACATTGTACACACAAACCCTAGAAAACTTTAGGCGTTCACCATTGTAGCTCTTTGAGTTCCACCAAGCAATACAACGAAGCAGGAGCAGGGCATTCACCCCCGCGGTGGCCTGAACCTGGGTAAAACAAAGTGTCTATTTCTGTAGTGTTTTTCACCTCCTTCGTCGAGGCTCGTGAGGTCAGAGGCAGTGCTCTAAGGCCCTCAGTGTTCGACACCCTTTCGTAGCTTCTTCGGAGGCTATATTCCGACATTTGGGGCGCCGGGTAGGGGGCCTTGGAAGCGCGACATGAGAATCACCCACGCTCGATCATGGAGCGGCACGGCCTCAGTCTGCGCCACGCTCCCTCCGAGGAGGGTGGAGCCCGCCGAGCAGGGCGCCCGACTCCCCGTAGTACCTAACGCCGCGCCCGCGAAGTTGGGAGGAGGAGTTGCTTACCGCCTCTGACGGAGAACTGAAAGACAGGAGCTCTCCGTCAGCGGACAACGACCGCCCCCTGCGCAGCGGCACGGGGGCTCGCTCCATACTGCGCGCTCCTGAAGACACCCGCGTCACTCTCGCTAGGCAGCGCCAACACCGACAGCGGGTCCTGGGAGACTTGGCAGTGACCGGCCGCCATTACGGCGCGTCATCCGCCAGAGAAGCCTCCACGCGCGGCGGCGGCTGCGCTGCTTTCTGCGAAGATCTCCGGCGTGGTAGGTGGCCTCCCAACTTCCGCCCGGAGGGCGCGCCACATTTCGACGGAACACAAAACCCCCTCGAGTTTCTGCAGAGCTACACCCTGAGCATCCAGGCTGCTGGCGGGAGTGGCCGAGTCATGGAAAATTGGTTCCCCTTAGCGCTGGATGGGCCCGCGTGCGCATGGTTGTACGGCCTCCCGGAGCGCTCCATCATCTCGTGGGCAGACCTCTGTCGTAGGTTCGTCGCCAAATTTCAGGAGGGCGACGGCACACCGGTAGATTTGGGGGGCCTCCGGTTGCTACGGCAGGAGCCTGGGGAGACCCTGTGCGCGTTCACGCAGCGCTTTGGCCAGGTATACAGGCGGCTGGACGGCGTCAAGGATAGGGAAATCATCGCCGCATTCGCGGAAGGAACTACCCACGCCGGAATCAGGGGAGAGCTCAGCGGGCGGGGGCTGAGGCAGTCGGTGGTCGAACTGTTCAGCATGGCGGACAGGCACTCCAAGGCAGAGGAGGGCCAGATTTTTCAGGGTGAAGAAGGCGCCGGAGGCTCCACACGAGCCGAGTCGGGACGACGGAAGAGGGAGGACAAGGCGGAAGACCCGCTAGAGGAGCCCCGTTTCTGCGTTTTCCACAAACTCAACTCGCACAGAACGGAGGACTGCCTGAAGCTTAAGGACGTCCCACGACTCCAACAGGCCGAGCGCCGGAACACCACTGCCCGTCGTAAGGAAAAATGGCGGCTTCCAGGTCTCGGAAGGGAACACCACCGCCCGTCCGGGGAGCGCCTCCTAGTCCAGCGGACACGCTGCTGGAGCGTTGCGTGCGGAAGGCACCACACACCCCGCGAAGACCTTCGCCAAGACGCTCAAGTGGTCCGAGCAAGCTGTGATGTTCGACGCGGCCGATCACCCAAGGACCACCATGGCGGTAGGGACCATTCCCCCCGTCTGTACTCCCACCATCAATGAGGTTGTGGTTCCGAACACCTTGGTAGATGGAGGAGCAGGCCTGAACGTGATTTCGATAGAAGCTTTCGACCGGCTGGGAGTGGATCGTGCGAAGCTGCGCCCAACCAAGCCAGTCAAAGGCATGACGGTGGGAGTCACCATGCCCATAGGACGGGTTCGTCTGCAAGTGACGTTAGGTGACAAGAGCAACTACCGCACGGAGAGCTTGGACTTCGAGGTAGCACATATCAGCCTCTCGTATCAAGCCATCCTAGGGTACCCAGCGCTGGCCAAGCTCATGGCGGTGGTACACCATGCGTACAACACGGTGAAGATTCCAGGGAGTAACGGCATCATGAAGATTTTTTGCGACGAAAGCTCTTCTCTGTTTTCCCTACAACATGCCCACAGGACGAGAGCTAGGCTGCTGCCTCCCAACGAGGATGCGGTCAGGCACCTTGGTGGCCCCCACAGAGGAAGGCAGATGCGGGCCCAGGAGAGGGCCGCTGCACGCAGAGCCGTGAACGGGCAAGGGCCCACCATGAGGACGGTGACGGACCGGAAGGCCGAGACAACAACACCTCGCGAGCTCGCTGCGCTACACTCGCCTCGCGAGGCACCACTCGCTAGAGTCCTCCGCATCGGGTTGTGGTAGCCTTTTCCCTTTTTGTTGTACTTTCCAGGAGTGACCGTGCGGCCACGACACCTCGTGTAATAGAAATCCCCGTTTGGATGGTAAGTGCACCCCCACGGTATGTACTTTGAACTCAACTTTTTAAGGTTTCTCCTTAAGTTTCGCGTGAGCGGGGGCTAGGCACGGTGGCTGCTTGGGTCAGAGTCTGCCCAACGGCGTCGAAAAACCCAAGAAGGCTGAGCGCTGGTGGATGGGCCAGCCCCACACATGCCACCTCATCAAGGCCCTTGGTGCTACCCTCATGAGGCACGGTGTCTATGTACGGGATTGTCCTGGCAGAACTGAAAAACCCAAGAAGATCGAGTGCCAGTGGAATGGGCCAGCCCCACACATGCCGCCTCATCCAAGGTCCTTGGTGCTTTCTAAACTCACGCAATGCTCATAGGGAGAAACCTAATAAGGCACGGTGTCGATGTACGGGCCGGTCCCGGCAACACTGAAAAACCCAATAAGGCCGAGTATCAGTGGGATGGGCTAGACCCACGCATGCCGCCTCATCCAAGGTCCTTGGTGCCACCTAATAAGGCACGGTGTCGATGAGCGGGCCGGTCCCGACAGCACCGAAAAAGCCAATAAGGCTGAGTGCGGTGACTAGGGTCCGCCCTCACACATGCCGCCTCATGAAGGTCCTTGGTGCCATTGTTAAATATATTGTATTCCCATGCGAGGCACGATGCCATTGAGCGGGCCAGTCCCGACAACATCGAAAAACCCAACAAGACTGAGTGCCGGTGGCTGGGGTCCGCCCTCACACATGCCGCCTCGTGAAGGTCCTTGGTGCCGTAACTAAGCGTGTCCTGTTTTTCCTTGAAGGGAAAGAACGCATGGGGGCTGCCCTCCACGCGCCTCTTGACTATACAGCCCAGGAACTCGTGCGAGGCCTCACCAGGACCAGCAGGGGCCCGAAAAGTGAGGCGGGCACATATTTAGCATGTTCAGCCACCCTTCATGAGGCAGGCTCCAGTCCCAAAACTCACCCACATGAGGGGGATATCGAAGGGAAACAAGAACGAAAGGCAGGCCTAGCAGCAGGCCAGGCTTCGCAAGTCTTAATAAAACATAGAGAGTAATAGCACACGCGGCTTAAAAGTTCAGCAAACTTAGCAAGAAACAACAAGCAATCGGGTAGGCAGGAGTGCACAGGCCCCTAGAGGCCGATGTCTTCAGAGGTGTCCCTTGAGGAGGTGTCTTCTTGGGCGTCTTCTTCTTCAGGAGCCCCCTCAGCGGCGCCCTCTCCTTGACCTCCCAGCGTCAACGGGCCAGCCTCCTGGTCGTGCTTCCGGGAGAAAGCGTCCACCAGGGCCGCCACGTGATCCCTCACCATTGCATCGAGCCGGCGGGCAACGGAAGAGGCCACAACTTCCAGGAGTCCCGAGAGGCCGACGGTGGGGTGGCGCAGCGACAGGTTGCAGAGGACCCGGTGCACGGCCGTCGCAGTAAACTCACGGCAGTCCTTGTCAAGACGCTCCCGGACCACCGCAGCAAGCCCTTGCAGCCGGGACACCACGCCTGAGAAGAAGGCCAGGTAGGCAGCCGGCGAAAACTCTTCCAGCGGAGGGTTGACACTCTCAGACCCGAGGCGAATGAGCGCGTCATTCGCCTGGGGCACGAGGTCGAGAAACATCCTGCTCCGTTGGTGGTCAAGCATCAGTTGGGCAGCGGAAGCCTCTCGCGCCTCCCCAACCGCATCGGCAGCTTGACGGATCTGCTCCCGCAAGTCAGCCGCCTCCTCCTGGCTTGGGCAAGGTCGCGCCGGAGGGTCCGGATAAGGGCATCTTGTTCCGCCCGCCTCGCGGAGAAGCATGTCTCCTGCTCCGAGGTAGCGGCGCGGAACCGCCGCTGCGCAGCCAAGATGGCTGCGTCTTTCTTCTCATTAGCTTCCTTCTCGTACTCGGCCTGGCTGGTGATGAACGTCTGGTTGGCCCTCTCGTGGCGAGCAGCAGCAGTCGACTCAGCCTCAGAGACTCGAGCGTCAAGGGCCGCACGAGTCACCCCCAGGGCGTCTGACCTCGCCTCCAGCTCGGCGGCACGGGCGTCCATCACCGAGCGCTATTCATCCTCGCCACGGGCAAAGTCTTGAGCCTGAGCCTCTAGGTTTACCACGGCCTCCTCCCGGTTGGCAAAGTGCTCCTCACGGCGGTCGCAGTCAACCTCGCGGAGCCTCAAGACTTCCTCTCACTGGAGACCTCGCTCAGCAGCTGACGCCTCTCCCCCAGGAGGGAAATTTACTGGTCTTGGGCCTTCTCCAGCTTGCTCCTGGCGCGCGACAGGATCTCCTGAGCCTCCCGAGCCACGCTCGCGTGGATCTCAGCGGTTTGGCGGTTCACCTCCTCCAGGGCGAGGCGGGCCACTGCGTCCTTGCGACGGCCCACCTCCACCGCCTGCTCCAATGCGGCAACCCCTCCGCAAGACGGCACCGCTCACCGGCCGTCCTTTGTGTCTCAAACTCATGAGAGAGGCGAAGCTCCTCAAGGACGTTGTGAGCAACGCGGATCAGCTCCCCGTCGAGAAGAAGGTGCCGCCTCTCCTGAGGGACCAGAGCCTGACTCGTGCTGGGGATAGAGGGCGCCCCGGTCGCAGGGCCACTTGAGGTGCTGGCGCCAGCATCTCCTGTCTTGAGGGCGGGCATAGGGGGCGCCGGGTCCTCCTCATCGCTATCGTACTCCACTACCACCAGGTCCTCGGTGGCCCTCATAGGCGCTCGCACTGACTCTCCCCGTCCGCGCTAGGAGGACACGGGGGCTGGCCGTCATCGTCGTCGCTCGCCTCGTCACGCCCGAGGCGGAGCGAAAGTCGCTATGCGTTGGCCTTTGAGCGCCTCTCACAGAGGATAGCTTCGCCAGCGGTCACCCCCGCGGCGGCGGATGGAGGAGGAGCAGTAGAGGAGGAGGGCGCTCCGGGAGAAGCAGAGGGGCCGCCCGTCGTTCGGAGCCGCTTTTGCCGGTGAAGCAAGGGCTCCTCGTCAGACTCGTCGTTCTCCCCGGGCGCCGTGGCCCGGGCGAGGTCCTCTTCCTCCCTGTCTGCTGCCTCCCTGCAAGGGGCATAACGTCAGGCATCGTCAAGCATGAAACTACGGAGGACAACGAAGGAAGGACTTACTGAGCAGGATCCACCCATTTACCCCTCGGCCTGAGGAGGGAGGAAGACCCGACAGACCTCCCGAGGATGGAGCTCGGGCCTCACGAGAGGGAGCCCAGGCGCACCACTCCGACCGCCGGAGGGCTCCCCCCGTCGTCCGAGGAGTCGCTGTTGTCGCTCCCGCCGCTCGAGGGGAGTCCCTCGCCGCTGCTGGACGAGGACTCCACCAGCAAGGGAGCCGCGAGCGAGCCGGCGCCTGGCGGGCCTGAGGAAGACGTCGCCTGAATGCTACGGGCCACCGGCTCCACCACCAAGGGGTTCCTCACCCGCCGGTCCTGACCCCTGGGGAGGACCCCCCACTGGTCAAAGCGGGGAAGAAAATCGATCAGGCCCTCTCGGTCCTCCCGTCGTTGGAAGTATAGGGGCACGGGCCTGACTCCCGGCATCACGCCCCCTCAGGAGGTGACGCCGGGATAGCCCTCAAAAGGTCCTCGACCAGTCCGTCCTGAGCGGCGGCCTTGTGCAAGCGCATGGGGTCCCCTTCGCCGGCGTACTCCCAAACGGGGCGACTGTGCCTCTGGAGTGGGGCGATTCACCGTGTCAAGAACTCCAACAACAACTCTGCTCCTGTGAGGCCCTCCCGCTTCAGGCGCCGAAAGCCCTGCATCAGCAGCTCGACCCCCTCGCCCCCTAGCACCTCATGCTCCCAGCCAGGGTTCCTTACCGCCGGCGCCACCGGGGCCTATAAGAAGCATTCGTCGCCTTCGTGTCCATGAAGACCCAGCGAGAGCGGTAGCCCTCCACCTTCTTGAGGGCGCTCATGGGGATGTAGAAGGGCGACCGGGCGTCGACGAGGAAGAAGGAGGCGCACCCGGTGCATCTGTCCTTCGCCGTAAGGCGGAGGCTGTAGAAGCTGCGGAAGAGCGCCACGGAGGGCTCTACGCCCAAATTGGCCTTGCAGGTGTAGGCGAAGATCGACATAATGAGTACGGAGTTGGGCTGGAGGTGGAGGACGCAGATCTGGTAGTGCTCCAGAATTGCGTCGAAGAAGTCGGAGAACGGCGGCATGAGGCCGCCGATGATGGAGTGGAAGAAGAATGTGAACTCGGTGGCCGAGAGCTGCGCACTCCGGTGGCCCCGTGCTCGTTGAACCTACCGGCGAAGGCGGACCATTGCTCGTCCACCTTGCTCGGCTTGTTCAGCCGAGACGGCTCAAGGGCTCCCGATTGACCCATCACCACCAGCTTCTCTCCCCTCGCCACTTCAATCTTCCTACCGCCGGTCATCGTGTTCACATGCGTGAAGGGCGAGGAGATGGTGTGTCGAAGAAGGGAGAGTTTGGCGAATCTAGAGATGGGGAACAATAACTGGTCCCGGCGGCGTAGAGCTGTTTTATGGCGGGAACGGTTCCCCAAGCGTCGTACGAAGTGGGGTGTGATGTCGATAACCGCTCAGCGCGACGTGGCCACCCGTTTAGCATCTCGGTCTCGGCCATTATAGGCCCAACAACGGCCCACGGGTACAAGACCCACGGCCCCCGTTGGCCCGGGGGCTACTGTCGGCCCATTGGAAACCAAGGTATCTTGGGTCGGGCCTCCCCGCGATTCCGCAAGGGGGCCCAGCGCAGGCCGGACCTAGGCAAGAAGAGCCAGACCTCACGAGGCCATGGTTTTCTCTGTCCACAGGAACCTACGGATGGCACCCCGCGAGTGTCGTTCAAGGGTGCCCGTACGGCTCTTCAGGCCCCCTCGGGAGGACAAGGATGAGTCTCCTGAGGGGCACTTTTGCAGGAAACTCAGGTGTAGGAGGAGGGCAAGGAACCCCCAGACGACAGAGTTCGTCCTTGGCCCCTGCGCAGCAGTTCGACGACCACCAAGACTTACCTTCCCGGTGATAAAAGGGGGAGACCAGATCAGCCACCAGGGCCGTGCTCCCAAGACTTACTAATTCGGTACAAACCGGCGCTGTCCGTCATCGCCGTCCCAGCTCTGGTTCTGCTTTCCTCTGTACCAAGGACAACCGGCTCTGTGCCAAAGGAGGGGCGACTGGAGTTGCAGGGAGAAGAGGACAACGGCCGCGTAGCTGTACAGGGCCGTGGATCTGATTGGGTCGGTCACCTTTGCCAAAGCAGCGGGAGAGGAGCAGGACTTCCATTGGAAGGTTGCGGGAGCGTCCCGCCAAGGAATCTGAAGACGAAGGCTCCCAGCCGCCTATAAAAGAGGGCCGCCACCGGCCCGGCTAAGGGTTCGGACATTATACACACAAACGCTAGAAAACTATAGGCGTTCACCATTGTAGCTCTCTGAGTTCCACCAAGCAATACAACGAAGCAGGAGTAGGGCATTCACCCCCGCGGTGGCCTGAACCTAGGTAAAACAAAGTGTCTATTTCGGTAGTTTTGTTCACCTCCTTCGTGAGGTCAGAGGAAGCGCTCTAAGGTCCCCAGTGTTCGACACCCTTTCATAGCTTCTTCGGAGGCTATATTCCGACAGTTTTGTGTTTCTCCGCCGCCGTGATGCGAAACTCCTCGGGGGACTATTTTTATAGCCGTTTTTAGGTCAAGACGAAGCCACGGAGATGAAAACGGACGGCATCGGAGCCAGAGGGGGAAAAGAGGGTGCTCCACACGGCTAGGGAATCTGACCACGTGGGCCCTCCTATCTCCCAGCTGGTTGGGCTTCTGGTATTCATTTTAGGCCCATCGCGTTCCTCTCGAAAATTCTGAACCGTGCTCTTTGGCCTTGCCCTTTTTGCAGTCCCGAAGCTCCCAGAAAGTCCAAAACACTAAAAAAGATGTTTTTTGGAAAAACAGAGTTAGAACCAAAAGAGGGGGGATTGTTTAGAAAATCTCCGAAATCATTATAAAACATGAATATAACATCATAAGTTGCAAATATGTTGGAATATCAAGTATTAAAATGTAAAGTTCATGTATGCATTTTACATGCATCAGCCGCCTTCGCATCCATGAAGACCCAGCGGGAGCGGTAGCCCTCCACCTTCTTGAGAGCGCCACAGGAATGTAGAAGGGCGACCGGGCGTCGACGAGGAGGAAAGAGGCACATCCGGTACATTTGTCCTTCGCCGTAAGGCGGAGACTGTAGAAACTGCGAAAGAGCACCACGAAGGGCTCCACGCCCATGTAGGCCTCGCAGAGGTAAGCGAAGATCGACAGGATGATGATGGAGTTGGACTGGAGGTGGAGGACGCAGATCTGGTAGTGTTCCAGGATTGCGTTAAAGAAATCGGAGAAAGGAGGCACGAGGCCCCCGATAACGGATTGAAGGAAGAACGGGAATGTCGGAATATAGCCTCCGAAGAAGCTATTTGAGGGTGTCGAACACTCGGGGCCTTAGAGCGATGCCTCTGACCTCACGAGGCTCGACGAAGGAGAAGATACAACACTGCAGAGATTGACACTTGGTTTACCCAGGTTCAGGCCACCACGGAGGTGAATTCCCTACTCCTGCTTGATTGTATTGCTTGGTAGAACTTGAGGAGCTACAATGGTTAAACGCCTAGAGATTCTAGGGTTTGTGCTTACAATGTCCGAACCCCTAGCCAGGCCGGGGTCCGGCTCCTTTTATAGGCAGACGGCGGCCTTGGTCTTCGAATTCCATGGCAGGAGGATCCCAAATGCTTCCTAGAGAGGCCCTGCTCCCCTGCAGCTGCTTTGGTAAAAGCATCCGACCAGATCAGACCTACGGCCCTGCTCTGCAGCGCCGTGGCTTGTCCTCTTCTTACTGCGACTCTAGTGGCAGCTCTTTTGGCACAGGATCAGGCGTCCTCGGTAAAGAGGAAAGCAAAAGGCGGGGGAACAGCCCCAACCCGTGGCGTCGTCTTGCACCAGAATGGCAAGTATTGGGGGCACGGCCCTAGACGGCGGCTCTGGTCCCTTCCTTTAATCACCAAAGAGGTAAGCTTTGGGGGCCGCCACCCTGTTCCAAGGACGAAGACCGACAGCAGAGGGAGGGCCCGCCGTCCTACCGTAGCACGTGACGCGAGTCGCGTCAGGCTTCCTGATGGCCTGCCTTACGCTCCCCTCGGGTGGACGACCTCCTGAGGCATCTGTCCTTGATGCTGGAGAGGCTACCCTCCTAAGGCTCCCGGCTTACAAAACACCTATAGTCCTCGTGTGCCCCTAGTCTGGACCGGCGGGGCTCTCATCTCCGCATCTCTCTTCTTCCTCCTCTAGTTCATCCCCTCTCCCCTCATACGCCATGGCTCGAGGCGCTCGGGGAAAAGAACGCGGAGGGCGCACGGCCGCGCTGCATGATGAGGGCACCAGCGCCCGCTGGGCGTCCATGAAGCCTCGTGGTCGCCCAAGGATGCGCCCGCAAGGCCCGAAGACGACCACCCGCGGTGCCCGCGCCTCCTCGAGCACTCCGCCTCCCCCCTGCGAATGGGTGGATGGCTACGAGTTCCTGGTGCTCATGCGCTCGCGCGTCCATCGCCGCCTCCTTCTTCCCAGGTTCTTTCTCCGCATGGTCGGGGATGACCAGGTGAGCGGCTTCTGGCTGCACATGGACTGTTGCCGCGGGTGCAGAGCCGGGAGGAACGACGACGGCGCCGTCTACCTGTCGCGTGGGTGGATGACCATCGCGCACCTCCACCACATCTGGTCGGGGAGCTACCTGACCTTCAGGTTCGTCAGTGGAGATACCCTCCTCGTCAAGCTCTACGAGGAGTACGGGGGCCCAAGCGGCAGCTCGTCCCCAGCCGAGGAAACCAGCGCCGAGAGCCTTGATGACGACGGTGACAGCTCCAGCGAGGAAACAAGCCTTGCGACGGTGAAGCAGGAGGAAGATTCTGACTAGACGCTCCCTCCTCGCTTAGTTGATGATGAGCTCGCCGCTCGCGCGTGCTCTGGTCGGGCGGCCAGTAGGCCTCGGCCTTAATGCCGGCGGCCTTCACCATCGTGGCGATCTTCTCCCCCCTTCATAGGATAGGCTAGGTCCTTTTGTTATCCGAGTTATGCTTGTAAGAATAAGTAATGAAAGAAAATCCTTTCTTGGCTTGGCTCGCCGTGTTGTTGAGCTATTTGTCTTGGCTGGAGGAGACTTATTTGTCGTTGCGTGGGGACGACGTGCTTCTGCTTCTCTGGATCTTGCGAGGCGCGCAAGGGTCCTAGCGCGAACTCGTCCTGAGCGGGGTGCCATCAAGGGTTTTCCTCGCGAAGGCTTCAGCAGGTCTCCTGAGGGAGGAAAAAGGAAGAAAAGTCCTCGGGGAGCACCAAGGACCTTGACGAGGTGGCATGTGTGGGACTGGCCCATTCCCCCAACAGTCGGTCTGTTTGGGTTTTTCAGTGCTGCCAGGACAGGCCCGTACACCGACACCGTGCTCATCTTTCCTTAAAAAGTCCCTAGGGTTTTAATGTATGAGTTACGATAGCACCAAGGACCGTGAATGGGGCGGCATGCGTGGGGCTAGCCCATCCCACTGGCACTCGATCTTCTTGGGTTTTTCAGTGCTGCCAGGCGGACCCGTACATCGACACCGTGCTTAAAGAATTTATACGAGTTTTTCTTTTTTGAGAGCACCAAGGACCTTTGTATGAGGCGGCATGCGTGGGGCTAGCCCATCCCACTGGCACTCGATCTTCTTGGGTTTTTTAGTGCTGCCAGGCGGACCCGTACATCGACACCGTGTTTAAAGAGGGTTTCTTCCTAAAGTGCCGCGTGAGTTTGGAAAGCACCAAGGATCTTTGTATGAGGTGGCATGTGTGGGGCTAGCCCATTCCACCAGCGCTCGGCCTTATTGGGTTTTGCAGTGCTGCCAGGACAGGCCAGTACATAGACACCGTGCCTCATGAGGACAGCACCAAGGGCCTTGACGAGGTGGCATGCGTGGGAGCTGGCCCAACCACCAACGCTCAGCTTTCTTGGGTTTTGCGGCGCTGTTGGGCAGACTCTGGCCCAAGCAGCCACCGTGCCTAGCCCCCGCTCGCGTGGTACTTAAGGAGAAACATAAAAAACGAAGAAGTCGAGGATGCTTACCGAGGGGTCAGCGACTCAGTGCTGAAAAGAAAATGGTTCATTACATGTTGCCGTTCGAGCTGGTGCACGCGGACTTACGGGCGCTGGGGCCGTGCGGCGTCTCAAGCTCCAAAAAGTTCCTTGCCGACGCGGGTGCGAGCCTAGCGCTGTGGCGGTTATGAGGCCATAATGCGTAGAACTTGCGGAGGTGCTCGATGTTCCACGGGTTCGTCACGGCGACTCCTTCCATTGTCACCAGCCTGGCGGCGCCGGGGCGGGCGATGCGCGCGGTCTTGAACGGTCCTTCCCACATGGGTGATTGCTTGTGGAGGCACTCCCTTGATTGAATCCTGCGCATAACAAGATCGCCTACCTCGAGAGTTCGACGTCGTATGTGTCGGCTGTGGTACCGTCGCAGCGCCTGCTGATAGCGCACTGCTCGGAGTATGACGCGATGTCGAGCCTCTTCCAGGAGGAGCAGGTCCTCCTGCCGCAACTCGTCCTGGAGAGCTTCCTTGAAGGCCAGCACTCGGGGAGACCCGTGCTTGAGCTCGGCGGGCAACACCGCTTCAGCTCCGTAGACTAGGGAGAAAGGTGTCTGACCTGTGGGCTTGGTGGGGGGGGGGGTGCGGATGGACCACAACACTGCTGGTAAGTCCTCGATCCAGTTTTTGACATAGGCCTTCAGCTTCCTCTTGAAGCTCCTGGTCTTGAGCCCCTTCAGGACCTCTGCGTTGGCTCGCTCTGCCTGGCCATTACTGCGTGGGTGTGCTACGGAGGCGTAGCATATCTTGATGTCGAGATCTGCATAGTATGATTTGAAGAGTCCGCTGGTGAACCTTGAGCCGCTGTATGTGATGATGCGGTCGGGGACCCCGAAGCGGCACACAATCCCTCTAATGAACTTGAGAGCGAACCTAGCAGGTATGGTGCCCATAGCTTCGACCTCGACCCACTTTGAGAACTTGTCGATGGCCACGTACAAGTAGCGATAACCTCCTTAAGCTCTAGGGAATGGTCCCAGGATGTCCAGCCCCCATACCGCGAAGGGCCAAGACAACGGGATGGTTTGCAACTCCTGCGCCGGCTGGTGGATATTCTTAGCGTGGCATTGGCACGCCTCGCATTCCCTCACGAGGTCCGTCGCGTCTTGCAGGGCCGTGGGCCAGAAGAAACCGCTTCGGGACGCCTTGGCTACCAGGGTGCGGGAGGAAGAGTGGTGTCCGCAATCTCCGATGTGAATGTCGTTGAGCAACTCTCGGCCTTCGCTGATGGCGATGCACTTGAGGGCTACCCCGTTAGGGCGCCGCCTGTACAACGTGTCGTCTTTGAGGCAGTACAGCTTGGCCTGGCGAGCCACACGCTCAGCCTCTTCCTCTGCCGAGGGGAGGCTCCCTTCTTCGAGATAGAGCCTTATCTCTTCTATGTAATCATCTGTTTGGTGTTCAGCTATTAGCACCTGGCGATCTCCTGAGGATGTGCCACAGCTCGGGGCTCCCGTGGGCGGCTCAGCAGGCCTCAAGATGCTTTCTTTGAGCGGGGCTGCCGAGGGCGCCGTGAGCCTTTAATCAAACACGCCAGGGACCTGCGGTTCCCCTCTTGAGGCGCGCCAAGCGATGATGTCGGCTTCAGTGTTTTGGCCGCGTGGGATATGTGTGAGTTCCATCCCCAGGAATTGTTTCTCCATCTGTCGCACTTTCTCCAAGTAGGCGGCCATGTGATCATCTTTTGCTACGTAGCTTTTGTTGGAGAAGTTGACCAGCAGCTGGGAGTCCCCTTTGATGACGATCCTTTTTATGCCGAGGGCGATGGCGGCCCGGAGCCCTGCGAGGAGACCCTCATATTCCGCGATATTGTTGGATCTCTTCTCTCCTCGGTCGAAAGCGAGCTGCACGGCGTAGTACAACTTATCGCCGGTTGGTGATATCAGGACCACACCAGCCCCCGCGCCCTTCTTGCAGAATGCCCCGTCAAACTTATGGGACCAATACCCCTCGGCCTCCCCACCAGGGAGGAGCTTCTTCTCCTCATGTTCCCGCTCGGTCGGCGTGTCTGTCCACTCGGCCGTGAAGTCCGCCAGGGCCGCTCCCTTGATGGTCCTGGTAGTAAGAAACTCCAACTCGAACGGCTATAGCTCGATTGCCCACTCAGCGACTCGTCCCGTGGCGTTCGTGTCGCGCAATATCTGCTCCAAAGGGAAAGAGGATACTACCGTCACGGGGTGGCCTTGGAAGTAGTGTCGCAGCTTCCGGGAGGCCATGAGGATGGTGAAGAGTAGCTTCTGCTGCATGGTGTAGCACTCTTGGGCATCCCGCAGCACCGTGCTGACGTAGTAGACTGGGTGCTCCACCAGGTGTGTCTCCGTGAAATTTTCGCCGACCGCCTCCTAAGGGCATTCCTCGGGAGCCCTTGGAGCGACCCCGGCTGGGAGCTCGGAAATCCTGGGGAGTTTTTCAGGCGGTACCTCGGGAGGGTCCTCATCTGCCTTGATCGGCGTCTCTGCGCGCTTCCTCTTTTTCACGATGGGATCTTCTCTTTCGGCGACCAGTACTGCGCTGGCGGTTTGCGGTGTAGCGGCGATATACAGCTTCAGGGGCTCCCTTGGCCGTGGTGCTACCATGACGGGGGGGCTGGCCAAATACTTCTTGAGCTCCTCGAACGCTGCTTCCGCCTCGGGAGTCCACTCGAATGGCCCTATCCTTTTCATGATCTTGAAGATCGGGAGGGCTTTCTCGCCGAACTTAGAGATGAACCTGCCGAGGGCAGCCATGCACCCCGCCAGGCGTTGCATGTCCTTGAGGCGCTTTGGAGGCTTCATTTCTTCGATGGCCCAGATCTTGTCAGGGTTGGCCTCGATGCCTCTGTGGGAGAACAGGAAACCCAGCAGCTTTCCGGAGGTTACCCCGAAGACGCACTTGTTGGGGTTGAACCTGATGTTGACCTTGCGTAGGTTTGCAAAGGTTTCTTCAAGGTCGGCGATCAGCGTGTCGCTTGTCTGTGTCTTGACTACGATGTCGTCGACATATGCTTCGGCATTCTTGCCCATTTGAGATCCTAATGCGATGCGCATGAGCCTCTGGAAAGTGGCTCCCGTGTTCTTCAGGCCTAACAGCATGCATACGTAGCAATACACACCGCAGGGAGTGAGGAATGATGTTTTCTCCTCATCCTCCTTAGCCATTTTGATCTGATGGTACCCGGAGTAGGTGTCGAGGAAACATAGGAGGTCGCAGCCGGCTGTGGAATCCACAATCTGATCGATCCGTGGCAGCGGGTAAGGGTCCTTAGGACAGGCCTTATTGAGATCGGTGAAATCGATGCACAGGCGGCCCACAGGGTTGGCCGTCCACTCCTGGTGGATAACTTCTCTGACTATATTTGCTTTCTCGAGCTTCTTGACCTCTCGTACGATAAACTCCTGCTTCTCTGGGGCCTGACGTCTTGACTTCTGCTTCACTGGGCGTGCGTTTGGACACACACTAGTAGAAAAAGGCTTATAGGTGGGATGCCTGTTTGTGGCGCACCCTAAGCCCATGCGCCACAAACAAAATTTAGTGGCGCACCAAACCAGTGCGCCACAAATATCTGTGGCGCACAAAAGGAATATGCGCCACTGAAATCTGCCATTTTGTGGCGCACCAAGGAGCATGCGCCACAGAAATATGGTGGGCCCCGCCATATGTGTTTGAATTTAGAAATCCGGGGCACATTCTGTGGCGCACCAAGCCCATGCGCCACAGAAAGTAGGCATTCTGTGGCGCACGTGCGCCACAGAATGCCCACTTTCTGTGGCGCATGGGCCAGGGTGCGCCACAGAATGCCTACTTTCTGTGGCACATGGGCTTGGTGCGCCACAAAAAAATTAGTGGGTGCGCCACAAAATGTCAACCAGGGCCCACAAAAGCATTCAATGCACTAAAATTTCAGATTCATTTGCAACCTTTCCCCTTCTCTCACACAGCTCGTATTTCTCCTCTTTCTCACCCAATTCTCCCCATTCTTTCTCCATTATTCCTCCATTTCTAGTAGGTTAAAACCTATTTTGTTCCACAGAGATTGGTTAGTAGGTAGGGAGGCTTCATATATACTCTCTCCTCCTCTTTTTGTCCACTAAATTCTCTCCAAACACACATCACACGATCACGGTCCCGGAGGAGCTCCAATCTACTAGGTGAGACATCTTCTCCTCTTTTTGTTTTGGTGTGCATGCTTGTGCGGTGGTATGGCATCGGTTTATGGCCGGTGTATATGGCCATCGGTGTATATGGCCACCGATCATTT
Source organism: Poa annua (assembly GCA_026929855.1). Taxonomy (NCBI): domain Eukaryota; kingdom Viridiplantae; phylum Streptophyta; class Magnoliopsida; order Poales; family Poaceae; genus Poa; species Poa annua. The sequence goes on from CM049434.1 coordinate 65,779,438, forward strand.
ATGGGGCGCCGGGTGTATGGCCATCGGTGTATGTGGACACATGCATATGCATGTTTGTTGTTTTTGTTGTTTCTTGCGGCGGCTTGGTGCATGTATGTTTTCCGAAATGTTGATTCATTTCCATTTCGGCAAATTTTTGCACCACCCATATGTCCGACTATTAGGAGAAGTCATGCCAAAATTTTCCGTCAAACATGCATGTGTGTGTATGTGTGTGCATATGTTGCGGTTCTAAATAACGTTTCTCGGTTGTGTGCTCTATGTAACCCGTGCATAGGCAACCATGGTCGTCATGATGAGATCCGGTCAAATCAGTAGATACAAGGAAGAAGCGAAGGCGGAAATGATTCAGTGCAACAGGCGCCAGATAAGATGTCCGTGTCGAAAATGTAAACTCGAGAGATGGATCGACCCTGATTACGGACAAAATTGGAGGATCACCTGCTCAGGCAAGGTTTCATGCTAGGCTTGAACCAGGCACCGATAGCAAATGTGCCCGGACATGACGAAGGAGATGTCGGCGGACAAGATGATCATGACGAAAGAGATGTCGGCGGACAAGATGATCATGATGACCATGGGGGAGATGGCGGTGGAGAAGACGCGAACACGGAGAACACGCTAATGTCGGCCTTACGGGACTCTCATGTTCAAGAACTGCTCCTCCAGGACACGAGAACGCTAGAGAGAAAGCCAAACTGGCGCAAATGGAGATCGACGGGAAGACTCCGTTGTATCCTGGGTGCCGGCCAGAGGATACGCGCTTGCAAGTAACGCTTGATGCTCTGGAGATGAAGGCGCAAAGAAAATGGATCGACGTGAGCTTCACGAAGAGCATGAAATTCATGCACGATCGTCTTCCCGAGGGGAACACATTGCCAAAAAGAATCGAGGAGGCCAAGAAAGTCGTGTGCCCACTTGACTTACCACACGTCAAATACCATGCCTGCATCAATGATTGCGTAATTTACCGGGGAGAGTACAAGGACATAAACAAATGTCCGGTGTGCGACCAAGGACGGTACAAGGGTGCAAACAAGAAAGTTCCCTGAAAAGTGGTATGGCACTTTCCTATCACTCCCCGTCTGCAGCGGTACTTTGTGGACCATAAGGAAGCAAAGCTAATGCAATGGCACGCGGAAAGGGAGAAGCCCGAAGAAGATCCGGAGAAGGGAAGGATCCTGTCACACCCTTCAGATGCCCTCAAGTGGGAAGCATTGGACGCCTTTCAAAATTTCGGAGGAGACGCAAGGAACGTCAGGCTGGGTATGAGCACCGATGGACTCAATCCGTTCGGCAACCAGAGTAGCACGCATAGCACCTGGCCCGTGTTTGTATGGCCTTACAACCTTCCCCCTTGGCTGTGCACGAAGCAAAGGTACATACGCATGAGCATTCTCATCCAGGGGCCGAAACACCGGGTGTCGACATACATCTGTATCTCACACTGTTGAAAGAGGAGTTAGCCACGTTGTGGGAGACGCTAGCCCGTACGTGGGATGCCTACACTAGAATATTTTGACATGAAAGCCGCCTTGTTCACGACAGTGCAGGACTATCTTGGTTGCTCATACGTATCGGCCGAGGTGGGCCACGGATTCTGTGCATGTGTCAGGTGCATGGATGGGATCCCGCATCTCCAGCTACCAAGGGATGGGTCTACGAAAACCGTGTACCCAGGTGCTCCACGGTGGCTTGGCATGGATCACCTGTGGAGGAAACGCGGTGACCTGTTCGATGGTGAAAACGAGCTCGAAAGAGCCCCGCGCGAGAGGACCAGCACTGAAATCGACGAGCTTTTGAGAAATTGGGAGGAGTGCCCTGCTCCTGGAAAGAAGCGACCGAGGGTTGATCCCCTGCTGGGTGTATGGAAAGCGAGGTCTGTTTTCCACGACTTGCCGTACTTGAAGGTCCTTAAAGCGCCCCATAGCCTCGATATGATGCACATTACGAAGAATGTCACCGAGAGTCTACTTGGTACTCTTTCCAACATGCCGGAAAAGTCCAAGGATGGGACGAGAGCAAGATACGATCTGAAATGGCTTGGCATCAAGAAAGATCTACAGGCACCCGACAGTGATGACGACGATGACGCTGATGATGATCAGACGGAAGGGACTCAAGGTCGCCGCAAAAGGGCAAAGAAGAACTCGGTGGTGCTTCCCGCTACCTGCTTCACTATGAGTCCTGAAGAGCTCGAGCAGTTCTACAAGTGCCTCGTAGGAGTCAAATTTCCGGGCGGTTACGCGGGGAAGATCAGCAGGTATCTAGACGCAACGAAGAAGAGGTTCAGCGGTATGAAGTCTCACGATTATCACGTGCTAATGACACAGATAATTCCCGTTGCGATCCGAGGGATAATGGACGAGCACGTCCGAGATACGCTGCTTGCCCTGTGCAACTTTTTCGACGTCATCAACAGGAAGTCGATCGGCGTGAAGCAGCTCGACAGGCTACAGGAAGACATTGTGCTGATACTATGCGAGCTCGAGATTTACTTCCCGCCCTCCTTCTTTGATATCTATGTGCATCTCCTTCTCCATGTCATTGAGGACATCAAGCAGCTCGGGCCGACGTTCCTGCACTACATGATGCCGTTCGAAAGGCAGAATGGTGTCATGAAAGGATACGTTCGCAACAGGGCCCGTCCGGACGCAAGCATGGCCAAGGGCTTTCTAACCTACGAGTGCATCTCCTTCTGCCAGAATTATCTAAGCACCGAGAACGAGGATGTTGGTCTCCCCACCAGGAAGCACCTCGGCAGGCTCGGTGGAGTTGGTCACCGCGAGGGCTGCCGCTCACTCTTTGTCGGCGTTCATGGTCGAAGAGAAGAACTCGACAGGGCTCACCGGGTCGCGCAACAACACTTACAATTGATCGAACCTTGGGTGGAGGACCACAAGAGCTTAATCGAGCAGAATTACATCGACCTGGGTAGGCAGAAGAAGAATGGAGACGTATCCAAAGAGCACAACTCCAGCTTCACACGTTGGTTCAAGAAAAGGCAACTGTTTCAAGCAGCGAGCATAACGCCATCTACGGAAGATGAAGAACTCATATTCTCCTTATCACAGGGCCCCGGGGAGAACGTAAAGACCTATCAGGCGTACGACATCAACGGTTACACATTCTACACCGAGGAAAAGGACAAGAATAGTGAATATCAAAACTCAGGAGTAACTATGCTATCCTACAGCGATGACGAGGCTACTGTCAAGGAAAGATTCTTCGGAAGGATCGAGAAGATATGGGAGCTCAACTACTGTGGAGAGTTGGTGCCAATGTTCCGTGTAAGATGGGCCAAGGTCGTCGTAAAAGAAGGCCGGTATTTCACCACCATGGTAATACCCGATGCCAAATCGAAGAAAGCCTCCGCGAAAAACGAGCCATGGGTACTCGCTAGGCAAGTTGAGCAATGCTTCTTCATTACCGACCCATCAAAGCCTAGCCGTGTTGTGGTGAGGAGGGGCAAGAGGAGCATCATCGGAATGGACGGAGACGCCAACGAGGAAGACTTGGACAGCGATCCGAAGATCGAGGAGGAATTCGACAAGTTCTTCGACATGCCGACTACCAGCAAAAACCCAAGGAAAACCTCCGTACCTACTAAAGGTTGTCCGTTCACGCGAAGAAATCTCAATGTGCCCGGCCTAAAGTGTTCAACCGCGAAGAAGGGAAATAAGAAGAAGAGAAGCTAGCTCTCGGAACCGGCCGGGATCGATGAAGACTTTTTTTTGGTGTATTATTTTTTGTGCGTGTGTACACATGTCATAAATAAAATAATGATATACTAAAATTTGTGTCTCTTCTTTCTTTAAATATAACATGTTTTTTGGTGTTTTCATGATTTCCATATATATTTTGGTGTGTGTGAGACAATGCAAGCATATATATGCATGTGTATATCATGTGTAAATCAATGATTTGATTATATATACTTTTTTGGGGTATTAATATATATACTTTTTTGGGGTATTAACAAATTTGTTCTTGTTCTTTATTTAAATTTAACCAAAAATTTGAAAGAAAAAATTTTGTGGCGCATCTGGCTTGGGTGCGCAACAGAATCCCGTAATTATGTGGCGCATCGCGCTTCGGATGCGCCACAGAATTACAACATTCTGTGGCGCACCCCTTTGAACATGCGCCACAGAATTCCGATGCCCCCACTTACATGTGGGGCCGCCCCCGCGCCTGCCTCTCTTCTCCACTTCGGTTCCAAAATTTGGCTAAGTCCCCACGCCCACACAAACCGCCGCCGCAACTCGCCGTCCACCCCTCGCCGCCGACCGAACTCGCCGCCGCCGGCCGCCCCCGCCCAACCCTGTGCGCGCCCCGCCCAAACCTGTCGCCGGCGACCTCCTCTGCGCCCCTGCCCTGGCCCATCCCCACGCCCCGCCCTGGCCTCGAGCCGTCGAAGAACTCGCCACCGACGCTGCCGACGAAGAACTCGCCACCGACGCCGGCCTCGCACCTCTCCGCATCGGCAATGAGCTCTACACCGCGCCCTTGACGTCCCATCCCTCCCCTCCCCGAGGTGGTTCCCCTCTTCCCCTCCTCCCTCCTATACCGAACCACCTCATCTAAGGTGTTCGATGAAATTCCTGCCCGATTTTTTGTGCTCTATTTTGTGCTATGCAAAAGGAACCATTAGCCTACATGCTTCTGTTATTTGTTATTACAAATAAAAGTTGAACATGCTATGCAAAATAAAAGTTGAACATGCTATGCAAAAGTTTACCACATATGTTTTATTTACCATGCGATTTCTTTGCTGTGCTGTGCTCTGCTCTGCTGTGCTCTGCTCTTTTGTTTCTAGAAAAGATGAATATGCAATCTGTGGTGAAGAGAAAAACAGTGGTGAAAAGATGAAGATGCAATCTGCTGTGCTGTTGTGCTCTGCTCTTTTTTTCTTATTTGCACACTCTATTGAAAATGGTGGATTTGGACATGATTTGCAGGTACCCCGTGAGGCCCTTGAGATTGTCGGAACGTTGATTAACTTCCGTTCCGGCAAATTCGGGTACTCCATATGTCCCTTTTTTAGCAAAGGTTATGCCGAAATTTTTCGTGAAATTTAGCATGACTTTGCTAAAAAAAGGACATATGGGGTAATGCAATGGCCAGGGTATCTTAGTATTTAATTAAGTGATTTTTTACTTATATTTGTTGTACTAATTATAGCAGTGCAAACATGTCGGGGACCAGCACTTCTAAGCATATGAGCGGCGATGAAGATGCTCGAGACGCGAACAAGACCTTCTGGGAGTTGTCCCAGGAGTTGGAGGAGGCCGCGAAAAATCCTACTGGTGGTGGCGGCGAGCATGAGGATCATACCACCAGCACCGATGGAGATGCTAGTGGCGGCCATGAGGACGCCGATACCGCCACCGATGGCGGCGAGGACCACAGGGCCGATGGTAGCAACCCGCCCGCGCAGAAGAAAATGAAGCCAAGGAGGGATCGGACACCGCAAGCACTCGGCAACGTCACAGACGCCTTCACTGAGGTCTCGCCAAGTGGCCTCCCATTGCAGCCCGAGAGACTTGCCAAAGGATACGGCATGCAACTAGGGTGCATCCTCCGGGAAACCGTGTCGATCAACACGAAGGACCTCAGAAGCACGCAGAATGAGGCTCTGGTCAAGACCCTCATCAAGAAGCTTCACCAACGATACACGTTCCCGCAGCCGTTCAACAAAAAGGTGGATAGTTTAGCCATCACGAAGATGAGCACCGCCTTGAGCAGCTGGAAATGCAGGGTGAGGAGGAAGATTGAAAAGGGTGAAACCTGGGAAGAGATAAAAACCAAAGACCCGATGCTCGACAAAGAAGACTTCGACGCATTCAAGTTGTCCTTGTCTACTGAGGAGTCTATAAAATGGACCGAGTGGGGGAAGAAAATGCGGGACCTGAACCTAGGTAACCACCGTTTGGGAAGCGGTGGCTACCGAGGAAAACAGCCCATTTGGGACAAGGAGGATGCCGAGGTTGAAAAACTAGGGAAAGAGAACCCGTGGCACAAAATCGCGGACGAGCAGGTCCGGAACTTTGTCCGGTCCCGCTACTATCTGGTCAAAGAGACGGGGGAATTCGTTACGGACGATGACGATGTGAAGAGATTTGAGAAAGTGCTGGTATGAAATTTAATTTACCGCGTAGCCATATTTTTCTACATGCATGGGTTCACCTTAATTTGCATTGTCTGTAGGAGGACGAGTTCAAGGCTGACGCTGAGGCCGGCCCGTCGTCCCAGGATTCGACGGAGCCCTGGGACACTACTTTCAACAGGGCGATGAACGTTTACAAGGCTAGGGACAAGACCGCGGCGTCGACGTCAGCTGGCCGTGTGTCCGGCTTTGGTACGAGCATGAAGTTCCTCCAGTACTACAGCACAGACGGCGGCTAGACGAGAAGGCAGAGGAGGAAGCCGACTAGGGATAGCGCCGAGGTTCTGGAGCTAAGGAAGAAGGTGGAGACACTGGAGCACGAGAAAGTGGACTCCAGCACGGTGAACAAGTTGGTGAAGGAGAGGTTCGAGGAGCTCTTCCCCCCTGGGTTGATGGAGGGGTTAGCTGCTTGGAATGCGGCAGGTCGACAGGGGCCGATACACGTGCCCAGCTATGCCGGCAGCACCTCCAGCCATATAGCGACCCCTCCGGACAAGATGGTGACCCCGCCGACCAACACCGCTGCCGAGCCGCCACAGGCGCCCCCTACCGAGGCACAGGAGCCCCCCATGCAACCTCCGGTGCCAGAGAATGAGACGCCGACCGCCGGCACCGGCGCCATTGTATCAACATTAGAGGAGCTCAACGCAATCGACAAGGTAACTAACTAGTTAGTGCATGACATCTTCTATAATTAACTATGCGTTTGATGACTGCCATCTCATGATGCCCAACATGCATGTGTTGACTCTCAGGACACGCCTTGCATACTCCTGCATACGGTGCGGGCCGGCGGCGAGTTGGTGGATGTTGCTAAGGGCACGATCATACAACCAAAGAGTAGCCTAATGCGCAACCAACGCATGAACGAGGCCGTGCTGAGAATCAAGTTGGATGAGGTATTGCCTCAGTTTCAACACATCGATCCCCCAATGCAACCTCCGGGAGCCGAGGATGAGCACATGGTCCTTGGAACCTGCGTCAAGTGGCTCATGGAATGGCCGAAGAGCCAAATTCGTCTTGGGGGGGTCAGACGCACCTCCCGCGCCACCTCGAAGCCGCCACAAAAGGTTAGGCCCTCTATCGTTCGGCCCTCGTCGAGGCCGCCACATATACCTGTTGTGAACGAGCCGGCGCCACGAGCACCCGTTGCCAGGACCCGGAAGGAAGCGCCGGTTGTCGCCACCACAAGCCGGCACCAAATACTGTTGGGAGCGTCTGCACCGCAACAAGCCAAAGACAAAGCCGTTGCGCCTCAACTTCAAGTCATCGACGATGATCATGATGATGATAATAATGGCGACGACGTCGATGGCTTCCTCAACACTGGCGCCTTGGATGGTTCGTACATGCCTCCTTTGGATGACGAACACTTCCACGGCCCCCGCAGTATGCCTATTCGTCCTACTTCATGCTCGCAACGCCTGAACTTCCATGGTTTATCTCAAGACACGCCTCCGGAGGCCGGCGATCAAATTGAACCGGCTAACATTTTCAGGCCTGGCACACTGCATAAGTCGATTCACGATGTGCAATCCCCAGAGGTCAAGAAGAAGCACAGGAAGGGAAGTAAGCCAGGTGCCTCTGCGAGCCAGCCAGCTCCTAGGACTGTCCGGGATGAACAAATGGTTCCACCACGTCATGATGGCTTGACCCGAATGCATGAACCTGGTAAACCGATACTGCCTCCGAAGCTGCTCCGCATCGCACAAGGATCCATGAAAGCTTTGCATGACGCTATCTTGACGCTAGAGGGCATCCTTCTTAAAGACGAGGACCCAAATTACCCGGTGTTCACGTGCAAGGTGCCAAAGGGCGTGAACTTCATCGATGAAGCCCCTGCGGATGTAATCTTTATAGCCTTCGAGGAGGTCTTCAAGCTGTTTCACTCTAGATGGCTGGACTATAACTTGGTCCGTCTATACGCGCTCAATCTGGCGGTGAAGATCAAGAGAGAGACAAACCCGTACGTCGCGGTAGCGGATCTCTACTACATGCGTGACAGCCAGCTGGTTGAAGGATCAGGGAGACGGATCATGGCGAGGGAGTACCTCCAAAGCTTGATGCTGAAAAACATGAGCAAGAATAGCCATCTTGTGCCTTTCTTTTGCAAGTAAGTACACATTCGCTCATCGATGTCGTAACTTATGTTTTCCCATAGAGTCGTTCCATTGCTTATCATGAATTTCCTACATTCCGTTTGAATTGCGTTAAGCAGGGACAAGTACGCAGTACTCATCGCTGTAAACCCGAGGTGGTCCATTGCCACTTATTTCGACTCGGGGAGTTCGGTTATAGAGAAAGACTACACCCGAATAAAGGGTGTTCTCGATGAGGCTCTCGAGATCTACGCCCGTAATGGAGGCACCTTCGAAAAGAAGTGTGAATTCTTCAACAAGAACAAGACACACAAGTTCAGGCATGTCACCGAGTTCCCTTGCATCAAGGAGCACTCTGAGAGCATGAAGGAGGCGTTCTACGTCATCCATCAACTTAAAGGGTATGTCGAGGAAGCAGATGCCATCAGGTTTCCAAATAAACTCCGGGAATGGACCAAAAATATGGGGGAAATCTCTGATGCTGATCTTAGAGAAGACTTCCATCGACCTAGATGAAGTTATCACATATCATCCTCCAGGATGTCATGGCAACCGCAGGGCCCTTCCACTACCCTAGAGGTAGGATGTATTACAAAACGGCGCCTAGCTAGCTGCTTGCCTCACTCACAAGAAGTGTTTTCTTTCTTGCACTTAGATGAATTATTCGCACTCTATTTATGTTATTAACTGATACTTACCAATCCATCTCCAGGTTTGACTAAGAGGGAGATCGAAGAACGCCTAGCATTGCAGCAGGACACCAGGACGTGGACGACGAAGGAACTGTACAAACCGTTCCTAGCGCCGATGCAGAACTAGGCTACGTGATCATTCTCCCGCTGATCTTGCTCACCATCATCGCCGATGTACTCTATTTGATAACTTTATGTATGAAATGATGAAATGATGAACTTTTGTATTTCGAGCTCCATTTGTATCATGACTTGTGTAAGATTCGGCATTTGTAACTATATGTGATGTGTCTAAGTAATGTCATGTGTCAAATATATCATGTTCCTGTTATGTGTGTTCAAATCCTGTAATATACCTGTATTTTCATTAATACACCTGTATTTGTACAGCGGGCAGAAATAAAACGAAAATTCCTGTAAATAATTCTGTGGCGCATGGCATAAAGTTTCTGTGGCGCACCACTTTCTGTGGCGCACCACTTTCTGTGGCGCACAGGACAGGGATGCGCCACTGATAAATTTCTGTGGCGCACGAGGAAGGATGCGCCACAAAAATGTGGCACTTTCTGTGGCGCACCGAGGGGGTGCGCCACAGAAATATAATTTAGTGGCGAGATATCTGTGGCGCACCCCCCATTTCCCTGGGTGCGTCACAGAAAGCCTTTTTCATGCGCCACAGCTAGCCCTTTTTCCACTAGTGACATGGCTAAATGGTGCTCGATCACCTCCCTCGGTACACCAGGCATATCCGACATGCTCGTGGCGAACATGCCGGCGTTTGTCTAGAGGAAGGCGACGAGCGCGCTTTCCTATTTGGGGGTGAGGTTTCCGCCTATGGTGGCGGTAGCCCCCCGAGCCGTTGGGTCCCAGTGCCACCTTCTTGGTCGAAGCCCTCTCTTGGGTGAAGAGTGCCTTCTTTTTCCCCTCGGAGCCCTCCGGCACGTCGTCCACATCGACAGGGTGCGCAGCAGCCCCCGAGCGATAGGCGTGCTCGACCGAACGCAGGGATTCCTTCTCATCGCATCGGATGGTGATCGTTGACCGGCTTCCGAGAATCTTGACGAGGTTGTAGGCATGGTGCGTGACGGCCATGAACTTGGCGAGTGCGGGGTACGCGAGGATGGCATGATACGGCAGGCCGATGTGAGCCACGTCGAAGTCGACGTACTTTGTGCGGTAGTTCTCCCTCGTGACGAACGTAACTGGGAGGCGCACCTGCCCAATCGGGATCGTGGTGCCATCGACCACGCCAGCGAACGGCCTCATGGTCATAAGACGAGCGTAGTCCACCTGCATCTTGTCGAAGGTGTCGATAGAGATCACATTGAGGCCGGCCCCGCCATCAATCAACGTGTTAGTGACCGCGACGTTGTTGATGGTCGGGGTGCACACCAGTAGAATGGTCCCCACCGTGGTAGTGTACTTGGGGTGGGCACTGGCGTTGAATGTGATGGGGTGCTCTGCCCACTTGAGGCGCCGAGTGGCCTCCGCTCCTGGGAGAGCGGCATTGACCTCGCGGGTCAGCTGCTTGAGGTGGCGGTTCGAGATGGGTGCTTGGGCGCCTCCTAAGATGCGGGCTGCGTGCCTGGGCTCCTGGTATCCCCCGTTGACTTCAGCAGGGAGATTCTGGTTTCTCTCATCAGGCTACTATTGAACAGCGTTGGCCTGGGGAGGTCTCTGCTGGTTGCCCTGGTAGGGTCCCTGCTAATTCTGCTGCTGCTGATTGTTGGCCCAACCGCCTCCATTATTCCACCGGTTGCCTCCGTTGTTGTACTGCTCGCCTCGGCCTCCGCCGCGGCTTCCACCAGAGCCCCCGCGTTTATCCTGGTGCTTCTCGCGGACCTTCTTGAGCTCGTTGCACTCGTCTGTGTTGTGCGAGTGGAGCTGGTGGTACACGCAGAAAGGGCGGTCCTCGTCGTCCTTCTTTCATTCTTTCTTCGATTCGCCCTCGGGCTCCGCGGCATGGACGGTGGGTGCCTTTCGTTTGGAGTCCCTCACGCTTTTCCCTTTGTAGCGTGGGGGCTCCTCCTCAGGCGTGTTGTGCCGGGAGAGTTTTCCCTCTTTAGCCTTGGCGCACTTGTCGGCCAGGTCGAACAGCTCTATCACTGTCCCCAGGTCGTCGTGGATCCCGAGCTTCTCCCTCATGCGGGTGTTGGTAACCCCTTCCACGAACGCTGTGATGATGGAGGCGTCGGAGCAGTTGGCGACCTTGTTGCGGCCGTGGCTGAAACGCTGGATGTACTTCCGCAGCGTTTCCCCAGGTTTCTGCTTCACAGCGCGGAGGTCGTTGATGGCCCTTGACGATGATGACGATGGCGCCAGAAGATAGTCTTGCTGAGCACGAAGTACCTGCGTCAAAAGAATGTGGGTTAGGTTGAGACTCCAAGTGCAAAGTGTATAGTAAGGGAAAAGACTTATTTCCCCACGAGGGTGACTCGAGGGTTTAATATCGAACTCTCGGGGAAATGAACCAAAAGCTATTGTCTCCTTATCCTTCTTTATGTAACCTACAAAACAAAGTAGATTGTTTTGTGCCCTCAACCTCACCAAGTGGTTGTCAAGCACAAGGTGTAAGTAAAAGATATAGAAATAACAAATGCAAAACTGAAATAAATATGCAATGGTAGTAAATAAATAAACAAGGATGGTATAAATGATATGAGATGATGTTCTTGTGGTTTGTATGGTGTTTGCAAGATATAAAAGTATTTTTGTATTTTCGGATTTAATAATGGCAGAAAATGTAAAGTGCAATAAAAGTGTTGGAAAGGTGTTTCTTATGATTAAAAATGGACTGGAGTTCATTGTTTCACAAATGCACTCTCTCTTTTATATAGTGGTAGATAATGGAACATAGGAATTGACATATGAGATTGCAACAAGACAAGTTATTAATAATATGGGCATAACGTCCTAACATAGAGATCTTTTGGTTATTAATCTCTCTTATACTCCACCAAGATGCGAACTAAATCATAACACCTCAGTAATTAAGATAAACAGAGTATAGCTTTAAGTTCAATGACATGAAGTTTAAATAAGAACATGCTAGATCTAGTCATGGTGATAGTGGCAATGTCACCCACATACCCCCGGTAGCATGGTATTTCCTTTATCCCTAGTGAGGCAACAAAGTAAGGTACAAACCCAAGTGGATCACGGTATTGCTATCAACTTACCACAAAACCACCCCCCGTTACTCCAACTAATGCACACGTTCCCCCTCACACACTCTCATAAACATGTTGGATCAAAACACATAGACAAGAACAGGGTACATAATATGCATCTCATTTCATAACAAAGACATAGTATTGGCAATCATCATAACATACATCAACTTAAGAGATCCACCACAAAGGTATTACATATATGACCATAATCATGTTCAGCAGCTCATATGGCACTAATTAGTGAAGCTCAAGAGAGAGGAGAGATACATAAGTTACTACCACAAACCGATAGTCCAGGGGTGGACTACTCCCTCTTCATCATGGAGACGGTGGAGAAGTCGTTGGGGAAGGTGGAGACCACACCGGCAGCGCCCCGCCGGAGTTTTCCCACTCCAATCTGCAGCTCCAGGTCTCTGTTTCGTGGTTTCTGTGTTTCTGCGGCGCTCCTCCCCGAAAGAGTTCGGGGGGGGGGGGCTATTTTTATATTCGTTTTTAGGTCAAAACGAAGCCACGGAGACGAAGATCAACGGCATCGGAGGCTCGAGGGCTGAGATGAGGGGCCCCACGCAGCCAAGGAATCTGGTCGCGTGGGCCCTCCTCTTTTCGCCCTCGGCCTTCCATTTTTGCTCTTCCTTCGCTCCTAAGCCTTGTTCCTTCCAAAAAATCATCTCCGTGGAATATTAGGTCATTTGGACGTCGTTTGGGTCCTTGAAACATCAAAATATAGAAAAAGGGGTTTTCTGACAGCACATGGTTAATTCCAAATAAATAGGGAAAGTGTGAAATATTCCCCAAGACATTATAAAACATTGATATAACCTTTATATGATGCAAATATGGATGAAATATGAGTAATACAATGCAAAGTTCATGTATGCATTTTACATGCATCAACATCCCCAAGCTTAACCTATACTCGTCCTTGAGTATGAAGGTGATAAAACTAAACATGGACTTGGCATTTTATTACTTAACAAAGGATATCAAATATGATTGCTACATAGAGTCAAATGATTCATTCTTTAGTAAAGAGTAGCAACATACAAGACATATTATCAAGAGATATTAAATATTCAAGGTAAAGATGTTCAATGATAATTCACAAAGTGTAACATGAAAGAAAAGTTCTATGGACCAAATGAATGCATAAATGAAAAGTAAAAGATATCCTAGGTTGGTCATAGAGTATTGTTATAGAAATCTGAATATAAAAGGTGGACACTTTGGAAAGATAGATAAATAAGTAGAGGAATAACATGCAAGAGTATTATCTAGCTTCCAAATGCTTCAACTTAATCTAATGTTTGCCATGTAGTGATCATTGGTGTGAAGTTCTCATTGCCCCTATCATAGCATCTTTAGTGATTAATAGTTGAAAGTGAAAGCAAATATGAGTTATGTTCTTGACAAAGTATGTGTCAAAAAGCCACATGCCCGTTGAAAACAAAAACCTCTCCGACTGGCTACTCAACTTGGGCCACCAATCAAGTGAAGGTTACAGTCATCGTGAATAAAAGTGGCATCATAGAGAGTTTCACCCCGGGTACCCTTTGCCCCAGGACATGGAAGTGGGACATGTCCAAATTACAAAGCAAGCAAACAGTGGATATCTCTACATCTCTTTCTTTACTCATGCTTTTTCTTGTAAATGCTTTTTATGTTATGAGATGTGTCATGGATTCCTCCACTATGGTTATGTTGCAAATTTCCACCATGATCCACATGGCTTAGGTTAGCCGCCACAGGTGTCTCTCTAGCCAATAATATCACTCACCCGAACTTACTAAGTTTCCATCTTTATTTCACGCAATGTTAGGCATCCATCACCAAAGGAACATGATATCAACTTTCATAAAGAATAAAGTGCAATGTTGAAAGCTTTCCACGTCAATGTATTATTAGGGGGGTTTGTGTTATCGTCTCCACATGGATCAACAAGTTTATGACGTTGCTAAGGGTTGGCAGAAGCTAGACCAAATCTTCAGGTTTTCAAGTTTCCAACAGGAAAGTAGAGGTCTTTAAGTAGAAAGGGTTTAAGAACTTATCATTCGAGATTAAACTTGCTGCCTCTGGGTTGTCAATCCAGCTGCTGACAAGGATCTAAGAAAGGTTTAGACAGGGAACCAGAATTAATTCAACAACTTGCAGAGACTAGTCATGCAAGCCGGGGTTTTTAGTAGGTTTAAAGTGGAGGAACAAAACTAACACAAAGATCAAATCTTTCTGGTTTGTCAGGCCAGATTACAGTGAGTTAACAAGCAATGGGAGGCTAGGGACAAAATTGCAACACACAAGTATGCAGGGACTAGCCTTACACACACTGATCAAGACACACAGCAAGCAAAACATGCAGATCTTCAGATAAAACAGGGAATTGTGTCACTCAATTCACTGCAGTAACCAAATATCACAAGTGCTACTTTCATATGGATGATCTACGAAGTTCACTCAAGATTACACAAAGAGGTTGAGTGAAATCCTTGGCTTTTGCTCACTGAAATCTAGTCGAGGCAGAGGAAGCAGAGGGTAGGAGGCAGAGTTGCAGATCTTGTGCTTCAGTTCACCACGGCCTTGTGCTTGTTCTCCTGATCTCCTTGTTCATCTTGTTCTTGGTCTGGTTCTTGGAGTTCTTGATGTTCTTGCTCTTGGTCTCGGGTTGGTGGTGGAAAAGTGGAGTGTTGGTGGGAAAAGTGGAATGGTGGGGGATGCAGCGAATGGATGCAATGGTGGAGGCTGTGGTGGCTTTATACACCTTTTTTCCAAATGTGGTGGAGGTGTGGTACGAGTTGGTAGAGGAGGAAGCTTCCTTCCTCTTTCCACAGCTCACAGTGCACATGGCATGTTCCCCTCTTTCGCACCTTTTTGCCTTTATGCCTTTTTGTAGTTTCCTTGATCTCCAAGTTGATCTCTCTTTCTTCTTTCTGATTCAAACTCATTTGAATTTCCTCTTATCTTCTTGCCTTGAGTATTGCCTCAAATTGAGAAGAGGGACTTGAGTTGACTTGTTGATCTTGGCCATCTTGTCTGCTACATTGATATGAGTTGAATGTTGCATCTTGCCTCACTTCTATGATGGATCTTCTGAAGATTATGTGCCTTTACGCACTGAACTGCAAAATGAGTGAAAAGCAATGAAAAGTGTAAATATTTGCAGTTCTGAGTATATAAGAAGTGAGGTTTTAAGGTTTTGGGGTTGTGGAAAATGCATATAAATGATGGTGATCAAACCCCCAGACTTAAACCTTTGCTTGTCCTCAAGTAAAGAAATTGGCGGATAATGACAACAAGCAGATTATGAACAGCGCAATGTTCTGAAGACTTAGCAGTTCATTCAAATTGGATCCAATGCAGTTCTGTCTACTATTAGAGCAAGTGCTATCTTGGAAACAAGTTTCAAAATAGCAGGATTCAATCATTTCTAAGCTCAAGTACCAGCGGATTAACTGTATAAGACATTTGCAAGGGAACTGAATATAAATGATCCAAAGGAAAGTCATAATGCATAAATGAATGTCAAATGGATGCAGAGTCAGTGCTTCACCTACTACAGTTCCAGGGAACATAGTAAGCTAATGCGGATGCAAGTCTTGAGTTCATTTTAACTATCTAATGCCAAGTTACTTGAGTTAGTGCTTCACAAGCTACAATCCCAGGATCATAGCTGCTAATGCATAGACTTAATTCATTTTTTGGTTAAGCCTTCAAGATTAGTGCTTCACAAACCAACATCCCAGGATAATGGTTGCTAATGCAAAAATTACTTGCTGTTACAAAATTCTTTAATTATAGTTAGTGTTAGTGTTAGTATTAGTGCTTCACAAATCACAGTCTAGCGACCATGATTGCTAACGCAAAAAATGCAGAAGATGCTAAAAAGGTAAATGGCTCTACTAAGGATCATTTAACTCAGTTTCAAAGCAAATTGCATTACTCAAATATTCCAAATTTCTTGAAGAGAGAAATAAGAGGATTCTGTTCTCGATAAATGGTTCTGAGCATAGCCTTTGCAAAAATAATAAGCAGATACATTACATGATTCGCAATCAGGATGTAATGCTAATTAATCAGAATAGAGCTAAACTCATCAGATTTAAATTCTTGTAACAGCCATAAATTTGCCAATTTGATCTTCAACCAGAAATATGACAATAACAATATTATTAATGTTGTGAATAGGATGTAAAAGATTGGAAAGTATCCACCTGGTGTTTTACTTCTGCCTCTTTTTTCTTGATATCCTAGCCAAAACTTTCTCCACTTCCATTTTATTCGAAATCTAAAAAAGCAAAGACAAAGGGAAAATACAAACGAAAAATAGCAGGTAAATGGAAATAACATGCAAATAATGTACAAAGATACCAAGCTGCCTCCTGATGAGCGCTTGTTTACAGTCATGAGCCTGACTGTAGCTTCTTCACAGGTTCTCAGCTGAAGATGATGTATTGGGGTCATCCTCAACTTCTTCATCATCCGTTTCCTCACTATATCCAGTGTTCAACTGCTCCCTGCTCTCCAATTCTATAATGCTTCAGTCTCTGTCCATTCACCTTACTAGTAATCGAGCACGTGCACATGCACGTTTCATATAATGTCCAAATTGGATGACAATATAACAATTCATGTCACATTTCACCTGATAATATGATAATATGAGCTGGCCGTTAATTTTCCAAACTTTGGAAAAGTTTAGAAAGTATTATTCTTCGATCAATATGGCAATCACACCTATTCCACCTCTGCCTGATCTTCTCAACTCTAAATTAGGCGAAAGAAGATAAACAGTGATGACCAAAATCAGGCTAGAAAATACAAATAAAGCTCCTGACATTAAGGTAAGAATTCAAAACCAGTACTGGAACCAAGCCCAAAAGTTTTGGTCAAGAAATATAAAAAAATATAGAAGAGAATTCCATATATCAGATTAGATAATAACGCCGGGTCCATTAACGCCACATTCCAAAGTCATACACAGAAATTCTCACTGAAGCAGAAAGAAAGTAGAACTATGCAAAATTTTGACCTGTCAACAATGCTTTTGCATATATAGCAAAACAACACGGTGCATGCAAAAGGTGCTCTTGAACACGCCAATGACTCATTATGAGGATTAACGGAAAATAACAATGGTATCACCTTACTCAACATCAGGCCCATGTTTATGTAGTACATAAGCTTGGTAAGGACCGTGCTAACCTATGTGGAAAGGACAAAGAATATGACCCATGAAGCAATAAAAAGGGAGATGGAGGCTAAAGAATGAATATATTTTTTCTCTTATCCTGCTTTGAAGTGCAGTTTGACAAATAAGATACCGCTCCAATATTTGTTTCCTCTCTAGACTACACATCAATTACTCAACACGGATTACAAGCTTGATTCTCTTGCTGGCCAGTAGAACTGATTGAATGCAGTGTTTGATGATGATGAGAAGATTGATGTATGAAATAACTCTTGAGCGCGTTGTGGTTCCGAAAATGAGATGGTTTGGCTTCGTTCAGCTGGGGACTTCCATAGTCCTGATATAAATACACCAGTTTAGATATGTAAAGCAAAAGGATACTGGAGAAGGCACTAAGTTATACTATAAAAATATGATATTCATAAGTTCATAACTATGAGCTGAGCACTGAATCCGCAAACCAGATCATTACTTGTAATGGGTGCTAAGGAGCTCAGATATCATACCAAATCTCGGAGGAAGTTCTGGAACCACAGAAGGTGAAGCTGGAAGCTGTGCACGTTTATTCCTCAATGGGGGTTGAGGGGATTGTGGATTAGCTGCATCCACTGGTTCCAATTCTCATGCTGAAACCTTATCTGGACGAAGAATGGATGAAGGTTCGTCCCATTGTACCTGGCAATATTGAATGAGGATAGAATCAAATCTGGAAAGCAAAGAAGGAAAGCAGGACAATGAGCCACTATAAGCACTCCAGAGGAACACATGGTTCTTCTACTTGAACCCTCAAAACTCAGTATCTTCGTACCTTCAGAGATTTCCAATCAGAATCTGCCCATAGAGATGTTTGCATTCTCCTTGTGCTCCCAATACCAGTAAGTGTACGTGTTAACTATTATTTAAGCTCTGAAACTTATAGCGCTAGGAAAATTAAGCGTCTTTTGTGATGGTACATCCATCTGCGAAAAATATTAACCGGTCAGATGTCATGTTCCATTTGCTCTTAACCTCGTCATTGTACTCCTGTTTCATTTGTACCATTTTCTTTCTAGTATTTCAGTTCAACCTGTCAGGATAATACTTGTGAATTGCAATCAGCAACAAGTTTCCAAATCTTTCGAGTAAAAATAACCTTAGTTTGCAATATAAATGGGCTGCCAAAAAATTTGTGCTGAAGAAAAGAGGGATGTATAGATTCAGTAAGCACAGAGTTGTGGTACTTCTATACTCAAGTATATAGTGGAAAAATTAAAATTAGGTCAATGCTCCTAATTTCAGTAGTTTGAAACAAAACAATGTAAGACGCCATCATACAAGGTAAAATGAGCTTAATCACTTGGGCGAGTTCAACAAACATAAATTTTGTGATATACTACCTATCACCTATTCGTTTCAAGCTTCTGATATTTTACATGCAAAATCATATGATTGTTAAACTAAAATGATGGGCAGAAAACACTAAATGTTAACTAAAAGAACAAACTGACTGGCCACTACCCAGAGTAATGGCTGAAGTAGATAGCTTGACCATCAGCTCTTCTGAACTTCAGTCTTATCCTTCCATTGGTATAAAAAGGAAAGTCATTAATCCTTCACTTAATAAAAAAAATAAAGCACGTCATGCTAGGCCTAAGTTGCAGATGAGGGTCAAGCCTACACAGCTGCTATACATTCCTCCACATTGCAAGACCTGCATTTTCATGTATACACAAAAGGGCAGCAACAACTTGACACCATACATTAGTCATTTTAAAAAGATTATTAGAAAAGTAATCCAGATCATAAGGACATGGATAGCAGTTGAAAGAATCGCAAATTACCTTGACTGCCTTTACCATGGCTTGTGCATTAGCCAAAACCATCCTACCTAAATCGTCAAACCAACTGTTGCTATGAGGTCTTCATCCATATTACCCAGTAGTGAAGCAAATCACATTAGAAGATTTAGATGTATCCGAAAATTAGAAATCCATATAAATTAGGAATCAACAATCAGCCTACAAGACACTACACTGTAATAATACGTTGTCAGTTAATTATGGAAATCAAGCTAGTCTCAACGTTCAGGCTTCTAAACAACAACTGCGAGAAGCACCGTATTATTACTAACGAAATGCAACAGGGAAACACAATGATGTGCCTACAAATGTGAATGCCAAAGGAAAGCAAGCTCTCGTGAAGGCAATGCACATGATAGGATCTCACTCTCTCCACCACAACATTCTTGGAGCTATCCCCTAAAGGAACAAAATCAGCCAAGTTTAATTTAATCAATCAGGTTTTCAGGAAAAACAACAGTGAACAAATTATGATTATGTTAGTACTAATAGATATCACTTAGTCAATTGGATGACAAATCCAATTTACCGCAAACACGACACCCGTTGCCAGCCATATGTCCCTCATATCTTCCTTGCGGTCATACTTACCTGTGGATGGTGGAGTCGATACAGTTTCCGACAACGGCAGTTTTCCTATCTGCTTCAAACTGCAATTAGTATATCAATTATGTCAATACATCACCCATCATTGCAAATTATTGGTCTTAGCAGAACGTCTACAGTGCACCATGGTCGAGATATGGATGCAAGGAGATTCTAATATTAGAGATGAAGGGATTAGCAAGCACTGTACTAAATAGCGAGATTTTCAGATTGATTGTCCTGTACCTTGTCCCATCTCCGAGTGTTTTAGGCATAGCTGAAAGAATAGAGGTAACTAATTTTAAGTGATCATCTAAGAAAGAAGAACGGATGAACTGGACTACACTTTTCTTTGTATTATATTCATTAACAATACCTGTCGGCTACCTTGTATAGGTAGTTGTGGATGGAAGGCTACACAGTCGTCGTATCCATGAAGATTGTTTTTGTCGCGACGGTGGCTGGCTGTGGGCTACCATTTGTCGCGACTTTCAGATTGATTGTGTTCCAAGATGAATAACCAACTTGGTACCTTTCCCTGCAAATCTGCGACATAGCATAAGTAAGATATCAAGAGCTTTGTGGTATGAATTTTCCATTTTCGATTGAACCTAACTAAAATATGACATATTGCATAATTGAGACATCAGGAGCTTTGTAAGATGAATTATAGAGAAGCAAAGATAATGGGTCCTGATTACTGAATGTGGTAACTGCCATCAAGTGCTTAAATTAAACTTCTTTTCAGCATGATCATTGGCTCATTGGTCGGGAGGGGGGGGGGGGGGCAAATTTGTGGAGAAATTTGAAAAGATAAGAGGGGAAAACAAACTACTGACATCAATTTGGACTGTGAACTTTTAACATTCACATTGGAGATCAGTAAGCAACAATTAGGTGAGTTCGCCGGCGTTACCGAGGTTTTCGTCGTCGTGCTGGATTACTTGATCGAACTGGTGCTTTTCTGGCGGCCAGGCGGCGGTGGAGACTGCGGACGGTCTTCCGTCTGCGAGGACGCGGTGGCGGTCGAGTCAGCGGGCGTGGGCGGCGAGGCAAGAAGCCGGTCTACTCTGCGGGCGGCGGCGTCAATGTCAGTAGCCGGTCGAGTCTGTGGGCTGGGACGGGGGCGGGGGCGATGGACACTGCGTGGTGCACCCGCGAGGCAATGAGGCGGCGCGGAACAGAGGCGCGGAGGCGCGGTGGGACGGGTGGCGGTGCGGCTGAGCTGTTCTTCGCGGTGCAGCGGCGAGCCCAGGAGGCGGCGCGGTGGGAGGGGAGGCGGCGCGGCGGAGGTTGTAGGCGCGGTGAGCAGAGGAGAGCGGGGTTCGTGGCGCTGGAGAAGTTGGTCCTCGCGTGCGTGGACGGTTTCCAGGCTTTTCTTTCTCTTTTTGCGGTAGAGGGGAAAGGAGAGCTCAACATACAACATTGGACAAATACGAGACGTTAGATCTGGGCTGTTGGACGGGCCAGATCCTCCGGATCTGGCAGTCTGGGTCTTTTAATATTAGTGGAGAAAAGTACCCCCTGTTGCACTCTGTAGTTCAAAAGCACCATGCCCAAGGTCTCTCTTGATAACACAAGGGCCAAACCATCTTGACTTGAATTTCCCGGAGAACAGATGCAGTTTGGAGTCATACACCAACACTGTCTGTCCAACTCTGAGTTCTTTCCTAAGAATGTGCTTGTCATGCCATTTCTTAGTCTTGTCCTTGTAAATCTTTGAGCTTTCATAAGCATCCTTTCTCAGTTCCTCTAACTCACACATCTGAAGCTTTCTTCCGGTTCCAGCTTTGCCTAAATCCATGTTAAGCTTCCTTATTGCCCACTATGCTCTATGCTCTAACTCAACAGGTAAATGACATGCTTTTCCATAGACCAGCCTGAATGGTGACATACCAATAGGTGTCTTATATCCTGTCCTGTATGCCCATAAGCTATCTGGCAGTTTCATTGACCAATCCCCCCTGGACTTAGAAACAACTTTCTCCAGAATTTGTTTCACTTCTCTGTTTGACAGCTCAACTTGACCAATGGCTTGAGGGTGATATGGTGTAGTTACTCTATGATTTTTCACACCATACTTGTTCAGGAGCTTCTCAGACTGATCATTGTTGAAATGAGCTCCACCATCGCTGATCACCACTCTTGGCACACCAAATCTTGGGAATATGACTGTTCTGAAGAATTTGCATACAGCCTTGGAATCAGCACTAACAGTGGGTATTGCTTCTACCCATTTGGACACATAATCCACTGCAACTAGTATATGCTTGTATCCATTTGATGATGGTAAAGGACCTACAAAATCTACTCCCCATACATCGAATAGTTCAACCTCAAGAATTCCCTTCTGAGGCATTTCATTCCTTCTTGAAATTTTTCCAGATCTCTGACAAGGATCACACTTCTGGATGTAATCATGTACATCTCTGAAAAGGTTGGGCCAATAGAATCCAGCTTGCAAAATTTTTGCCTGGGTTTTCATAACTCCAGCATGGCCTCCATACATGCCTGCATGGCATTGATACATAACATCACTGATTTCTTCAGTTGGCACACATCTTCTCATAATCCCATCTTCATAGTGCTTGTATAGGAATGGCTCATCCCAGTAATAGCTTTTTACAACTTCTTCTTCTGCTGATATGACATGTCAGCTGGTATGATTCCACAAACCAGATAATTCACAGTATCTGCATACCAAGGAGAACTAGCATTGACTGCCATTAGCTGCTCACCAGGCATTCTATCTTGTATCTCTTTGCCTTCTGTGTAACTGATTCTTGACAAGTGATCAGCTACTGAGTTTTCAGAACCTTTCTTATCTCTGATCTCGATATAAAATTCTTTCAGCAAGAGGATCCATCTAATGAGCCTTGGCTTAGCATCCTTCTTGCTTACCAAGTATCTTATTGCTGCATGGTCAGTGAATACAATGCACTTGTGTCCAACAAGGTAAGGTCTGAACTTATCAAATGGAAACACTACTGCTAGTAATTCTTTCTCAGTGGTTGTGTAATTAATCTGGGCATCATCTAATGTTCTGCTTGCATAGTAGATCACATGAACAGCTTTCTCTATTCTCTGACCAAGTACTGCTCCCACTGCAAAATCACTTGCATCACACATCAGCTCAAATGGCATTGTCCAGTCAGGTGGCTGCACTATTGGAGCTGTAACCAGAGCTTCTTTTAGCCTGTTGAAAGCTTGCATACATGCCTCATCAAACACAAATTGCACATTATGATTCAACAAGTGTGTGAGTGGTTTGGCAATGTGAGAAAAATCCTTGATGAACCTTCTGTAGAAACCAGCATGTCCTAGGAAACTCTGTATTCCCTTCACATTTTCAGGAGGAGGTAACTTAGCAATTACATCTACCTTTGCTTTGTCCACTTCTATTCCTCTTGCAGACACCAAGTGGCCCAGCACAATGCCCTCTGTCACCAAGAAGTGGCATTTCTCCCAGTTTAGGATCAAATTTTGGTTCTGAGCATCTGTGTAATACTGCTGTCAGATTTTTCAGACAAGTAATGAAGTCTTTTCCATAAACTGTAAAGTCATCCATGAATACTTCCATAATCTTCTCAATGTGGTCAGAGAATATAGTCATCATACATCTCTGAAAAGTACCAGGAGCATTGCATAGCCCAATAGGTAATCTCTTGTAAGCAAATGTTCCATATGGACATGTAAATGTGGTTTTGTCTTGGTCATCTGGGTGAATAGGTATTTGAAGTAATCTTGAGTATCCATCAAGGTAGCAATAGAATTTCTGTCCAGCAAGCCTTTCCAACAACTGATCCATAAAAGGCAAAGGGAAGTGATCTTTCCTGGTTGCCTTGTTCAGTTTTCTGAAGTCATTAACCACTCTCCAACCAGTGACAGGTCTAGTGGTCATCAATCTTCCTTCTTCATTCTCTACCACTGTGTAGCCTCCTTTCTTAGGCACAATATGTATGGGACTCACCCACTCACTGTCAGAGATGGGGTAAATCATTCCTGCCTTAAGCAGTTTCAAGACTTCCTTCTTAACCACATCTTGCATTACAGGGTTCAGTCTTCTCTGTCCTTCTCTAGTTGGTTTACTACCTTCTTCTAAATGTATCCTATGAGACCAAACCTTCTCAATGATTCCTTTGATATCATCAATAGAATAACCAATCACATTCTTGTACAACCTCAGTACTGACAACAGGCTCTATTCCTGCTCATTATCTAGGGCTGAACTGATTATTACTGGATGTATCCTTTCTTTCTCCAGAAATATGTACTTAAGATGAGATGGTAATTCTTTCAACTCCACTATAGAATTGTGAGATGGTTTAAGATTTTCACTTCCTATAGCATTTGCATCTTTATCACACAGGGATATTACACATAGCTCTTGGTGATTTGAACTATCTGCTGTCACAAACACTTGTGCCTCAGCTTGTTCTGATGGTGTTTCTTGTATTGTGTCCAACACACTTTGGTCTATTACATCAATGGACTGGTATTGCTCAAGTATGTTTGGCAGATGAGAAGCATGCTTCATGCTAAACTCAGCCTGTTCAGAGCCAAACTGCAGTTTCAGGGTTCCTCCCTTCACATCAATTATTGCTCCATCTGTTGCCAAGAATGGTCTGCCTAGAATCATAGATTCAGAATTGTCTTCCATCTCCAATAACACAAAATCAACTGGATATGCAAAATTTCCAACTTGTACTGGCACATCTTCAAGAATCCCAGCTGGTTTCCTCAGTGTTCTGTCAGCTAACTGCAGAGTCATTGATGTGGGCTTCAGAACTCCTAACTGCAATATTTGACTGACAACAAGAGGTAGGACACTACCTGATGAGCCTAGATCACATAATACTGTGAATGTTCTCTTTCCTACAACACAAGGAATGCTAAAACTCCCTGGATCACCAAGCTTCTTGGGCATATAGTTTGATATGACAGCACTGCAGTCATCTGTAAGAGCATTCACAGTATAGTTCAATATGACAACAAGAGGTAGGACACTAACTAATGAGCCTAGATCACATAATACTGTGAATGTTCTCTTTCCTACAACACAAGGAATGCTAAAACTCCCTGGATCACCAAGCTTCTTGGGCATATAGTTCAATATGACAGCACTGCAGTCCTCTGTAAGAGCAACAATTTCAGGATCATCCAAACTTCTCTTCTTTGATATCAGGTCTTTGAATTTTTTTGCATACAATGGGATGTGCAACACTGCATCTAGGATGGGTATTGTGATTTGAACTTCCTTCATAGTTTCTAGGAATTTAGCATACTGCTTTTCATCCTTTGTTTTCTCTAATCTTTCGGGAAATGGGATTTTCTGAAAATAGGGCTTCTCTGTTGCAGGTTTTGCCACAGTGTTGTCAGTTTCGACAACAGGTTGTACTGTCTTTTCTGGCTCTGCTATCTTCTCTTCTAATGTAGCTTCTTGCCTAACTGTTTGCTGAGCAGGAACCCTTCTCTGTGGTGTTATATAAGTGGTAGCTGGAGGTGTTCTAAGCACAGGTTCAGTGTTCACTCCACTCCTAGTTGTGATAGCCTCTACACTTTCAAAAGTGGAAATGGTACCACATTGCTTGGGGTTCTTCTCTGCCTGAGGTGGCAATTTGTTTTCGGTTGGGTTTCCCTGAGTGTTAGAGATACCAGCAGTGAGTTGTTGCATTGTTTTGTAAAACAGTTCAGACTGCATCTTCATTGTTTCCTGCATTCCACTGAACATTTCCTTCTGTAGCCTCATCATCTCATTGATTTCAGACTTGCTATTGCTAGAAGAAGCATTCTGCTGATTAGCTTGATTTTGCTGTGGCTGTTGTTGTTGTTGGTATTGCATATTTCCTTGAGGTCTGAAGTTTTGTTGAGATGTTTGAGCATACTATGGCTGAGCTGCTTGATGATAATTCTGTTGATTTGTTTGAGGATAACTCTGCTGAGCTGCATTCTTGTATGACAAATTGGGATGGTTTCTCCAAGTGTCTCTACAATGAACTGGTAGAGCATGATACCATATCTTTGCTATGCCTGACAGAGAAAAAGGGAACAGCTGCATCCTTATTGCTTTAGGGGGCACACCATTGTGCTTGAGTGTATTGCAGTATTCCAGAAAATTCCTGATATGTTCATGAGGTCTCTCCAAAGCACTTCCTTTGAATGGATTCTGCTGTACCATATTGATCAAGGCAGGCTTGATCTCCCAGTTATTCGCTTGGATGGCAGGCATAATGACATCTGCATTGGATATCTAATCCTTAGGAATCCACAAATCTCTCAGTTTCTTGTCACCCATATTGGGTACTACTTGTCTTTCCTCTGTTTCTTCAACTGAAGACACTGATGCTGCTCTTCTTCTTGCAAGGAAAGTTCTCTCAGGTTCTGGATCAAATGGAGCTAAAGGTGAATCTTCACATGACTGCATCAACTGAATCCAAACACTGCATAAAGGAGATCATTTTTCTTCTACACACAGTCACAAACAAGAACTTTTATCAAGGGTTAGTGTACCAAAACCCCTAATAGCAATTCTAGTTCTCAGATTACAGTACTAAAGTACCACACGCATCAAGATCATGCAAGTTTGTTAACAGTTTTACTGAGTTCACACAGTCTAGTCTACTGCTCTTTCAAAGAAACAATCATAAGTCAATCCCCGGCAGCGGCGCCAATTTTGATCATTGTATTATTAGGGGGGTTTGTGTTATCGTCTCCACAGGGATCAACAAGTTTATGACGTTGCTAAGGGTTGGCAGAAGCTAGACCAAATCTTCAGGTTTTCAAGTTTCCAACAGGAAAGTAGAGGTCTTTAAGTAGAAAGGGTTTAAAAACTTATCATTCGAGATTAAACTTGCTGCCTCTGGGTTGTCAATCCAGCTGCTGACAAGGATCTAAGCAAGGTTTAGACAGGGAACCAGAATTACTTCAACAACTTGCAGAGACTAGTCATGCAAGCCGGAGTTTTTAGCAGGTTTAAAGTGGAGGAAGAAAACTAACACAAAGATCAAAGCTTTCTGGTTTGTTAGGCCAGATTACAGTGAGTTAACAAGCAAAGGGAGGCTAGGGACAGAATTGCAACACACAAGTATGTAGGGACTAGCCTTACACACACTGATCAAGACACACAGCAAGCAAAACATGCAGATCTTCAGATAGAACAGGGAATTGTGTCACTCAATTCACTCCAGTAACCAAATATCACAAGTCCTACTTTCATATGGATGATCTACGAAGTTCACTCAAGATTACACAAAGAGGTGGAGAGAAATCCTTGGCTTTTGCTCACTGAAATCTAGTCGAGGCAGAGGAAGCAGAGGGTAGGAGGCAGAGTTGCAGATCTTGTGCTTCAGTTCAGCACGGCCTTGTGCTTGTTCTCCTGATCTCCTTGTTCATCTTGTTCTTGGTCTGGTTCTTGGAGTTCTTGATGTTCTTGCTCTTGGTCTCGGGTTGGTGGTGGAAAAGTGGAGTGTTGGTGGGAAAAGTGGAATGGTAGGGGATGCAGCGAATGGATGGAATGGTGGAGGCTGTGGTGGCTTTATACACCTTTTTCCAAATGTGGTGGAGGTGTGGTACGAGTTGGTAGAGGAGGAAGCTTCCTTCCTCTTTCCACAGCTCACAGTGCACATGGCATGTTCCCCTCTTTCGCACCTTTTTGCCTTTATGCCTTTTTGTAGTTTCCTTGATCTCCAAGTTGATCTCTCTTTCTTCTTTCTGATTCAAACTCATTTGAATTTCCTCTTATCTTCTTGCCTTGAGCATTGCCTCAAATTGAGAAGAGGGACTTGAGTTGACTTGTTGATCTTGGCCATCTTGTCTGCTAAATTGATATGAGTTGAATGTTGCATCTTGCCTCACTTCTATGATGGATCTTCTGAAGATTATGTGCCTTTACGCACTGAACTGCAAAATGAGTGAAAAGCAATGAAAAGTGCAAATATTTGCAGTTCTGAGTATATAAGAAGTGAGGTTTTAAGGTTTTCGGGTTGTGGAAAATGCATATAAACGATGGTGATCACACGTGTCAGCACGTATGAGCTAGCTCCTAACCAAAGACCTTTGTCAAGCCCAAAACATCATATTCTTAATCACAATGGGTCATGTTTATTAAGTGCATGAAAAGTAATGTGTGCATCAAGTTCGTGAGAGCTTTTAGACCAACTTAACCCATGAAAATCCCAATAACATAAGAATCTTAATTTGGAAGCATAGATAAAACAATATAACATGGTAAACATACTTGGAATAGCATATTAGCTAATAGGTAGATATGGTGGACTCACTGGAAAAACTTGGTTGAAGGTGTTGGAAAACAAGCTTTTTACTTGTTGGAGTTTTTGGGCTAGCAAGAGGGAGAAAGTTGACCATCTAAATGCATGCATAAGTGTCCATAGAGCTAACTATTTCATGTTAAACAAAGTAAAGCATCATTCAGCATATAAAACATGAATAAGAAATAACTCTAGACAAGACACTTGCATATTAATATTCGTTAACAAAGCACATGAATCATGCAACTATATGTATCTTTTAAATCAACTCAAACATCCTCTTCCCAGTATTTTCATAGCATCCAACTTAATTCAACCCAAACTTCCAGTAGCTCTCTCATAATATAAGTAAAAAGTGGTGGTCTCAAACAAAAAAAAACAAACCGAAATAACGAAAAGAACAAAAATGCTCCAAGTTTATGCGCTAAAGTGCAATGAACGAAAAACATAAGTTAGACGTGTGCAAACCGAGAGTATGTTGGTTCAGTAGGGTTGTCTTCACATCCCCAGGCTTATGGTCTTCACCATCCTTGGATAGCTCTTGGTGCATCTCTTCTAATCCCTGTGAAAAAACTTCAAAACACAGTTTCTCCCATTTCTTTTATGTGGGGCGACATTAGTAGGCACAAAATAATAGAATTGCTTGCTGTATGAAATCCTTAGACAAACATAAGAAACATGTACAGAAAGTGTATAATGTTGTATTCCTTCTAATAAACTCAATTGGATAAAAAAGATTCAAGTTAAAAGCTTAAAGAATGCATAAAACAAAATGGGACAGAATCTGTCCAGAAAAACAGCAGCAGCTAAACGTATTTTTTTACCCCACTTAAATATGTAAAAAAAATCTGAAAAAATTCACGGTTACAGAGGATGAAAAGTTGCAAATACAGTTCAAATTTCAGCTCGTTCAGAGTTACAGAATAGGAATTAAAAATCATACCGTGCACAGATTCGTGCTGGAATAAAATTTCCGAATGGAAAAAGCAACTTTCAAAGCCCAAATGGGTAAAACTTGGCACTTTATTAAAAATTCCAGAACCTAAACTAAAAACAAAGTCTCTTGGTACAGCAAGAGGATTCAAAGAAAATCTCAAATAAAAACAACCGGGTTGCCTCCCGTAAAGCGCTTTCTTTATAGCCATATATCTAGGCTTCTTATTTGATATTTAAAGTGGACGAAACTCGTGAGGGAGCTTGAACCTTGATGTGTCCCTCTTCCTTGGAAAGTGCTCCATGCACTTCTTGTGTGGGAACTGAAACTTCACGTTCCCCTCCTTTGAATCTATTATAGCACCTGTAGTACGAAGAAAAGGTCTTCCCAAAATGATAGGACTAGAGGTCTTATTCCCCATGTCCATTATTACAAAGTCAACAGGCACAAAAGTCATATGTAACTCTATCATAACATCACTTACTTTTCCTAAAGCATATTTAATGGATTCATCAGCAAGTGGAAGTTCAATAGAGCATTTTTCAAGATTCTTTAATTCAAGTACTTCATATAGTTCCTTAGACATGACAGAGACACTAGATCCTAGATCTAATATGGCATGGTGTGTCTCTTTTCCATTATAGCAAGTTTTTATGTCTTTTTTAATTTTTTAATGCAAAACTGAAAATAAAATGACGCTAAAACAATGTAAACCGAAATAACAAAAGTAAACCAAATGCAAAACGGAAAATAAAATACTAAACCGAAATATAAAAATGACAAAAACAAAACAATATATAATGCTTTGAAGGTAAAAAGATGGGTAAGATGATCCTCACAGAGGTGCAACCTCCCCAAGCTTAGGTGTTTGCACACGTTGGTGATGTTGACTTTGTTTGTGAGGTATCCTTTCCACTTGTGCAGCAACTCCACCAGAAAATATCTTGCACAGTTGATGAAGACTTGTGGGACAACTCTTTACTTGCTCACTTCCCCGGCAACGGCGCTAGAAAATAGTCTTGATGGCCCTTGACGATGATGACGATGGCGGCAGAATATAGTCTTGCTGAGCACCAAGTACATGCGTCAAAAGAATGTGGGTTAGGTTGAGACTCCAAGTGCAAAGTGTATAGTAAGGGAAAAGACTTATTTTCCCCACGAGGGTGACTCGAGGATTTAATATCGAACTCTCGGGGAAATGAACCAAAAGCTGTTGTCTCCTTATCCTTCTTTATGTATCCTACAAAACAAAGTAGATTGTTTTGTGCCCTCAACCTCACCAAGTGGTTGTCAAGCACATGGTGTAAGTAAAAGATATAGAAATAACAAATGCAAAACAAAAATAATATGCAATGGTAGTAAATAAATAAACAAGTATGGTATAAATGATATGAGATGATGTTTTTGTGGTTTGTATGGTGTTTGCAAGATATAAAAGTATTTTCGTATTTTCAGATTTAATAATGGCAGAAAAGGTAAAGTGCAATAAAAGTGTTGGAAAGGTGTTTCTTATGATTAAAAATGGACTGGGTTTCATGGTTTCACAAATGCACTCTCTCTTTTATATAGTGGTAGATAATGGAACATAGGAATTGACATATGAGATTGCAACAAGACAAGTATTAATAATATGGTCATCACGTCCTAACATAGAGATCTTTTGGTTAGTAATCTCTCTTATACTCCACCAAGATGCGAACTAAATCATAACATCTCAGTAATTAAGATAAACAGAGTATAGCTTTAAGTTCAATCACATGAAGTTTAAATAAGAACATGCTAGATCTAGTCATGGTGATAGTGGCAATGTCACCCACATACCCCCGGTAGCATGGTATTTTCTTTATCCCTAGTGAGGCAACAAAGTAAGGTAAAAACCCAAGTAGATCACGGTATTGCTGTCAACTTACCACAAAACCACCCCCCGTTACTCCAACTAATGCACACATTCCCCCTCACACGCTCTCATAAACATGTTGGATCAAAACACATAGACAAGAACAGGGTACATAATATGCATCTACTTTCATAACAAAGACATAATATTGGCAATCATCATAACATATATCAACTTAAGAGAGCCACCACAAAGGTATTACATATATGACCATAATCATGTTCAGCAGCTCATATGGCACTAATTAGTGAAGCTCAAGAGAGAGGAGAGATACATAAGTTACTTCCACAAACCCAATGGTGGAGAAGTCGTTGGAGAAGGTGGAGACCACACTGGCAGCGCCCCGCCGGAGTTTTCCCCCCTCCAATCTGCGGCTCCAGGTCTCTGTTTCGTGGTTTATGTGTTTCTGCGGCGCTCCTCCCTGAAAGGGTTCGGGGGGCTATTTTAGGTCAAGACGATGCCACGGAGACGAAGATCTACGGCATCGGAGGCTCGAGGGCTGAGATGAGGGGCCCCACGCGTCCAAGGAATCTGGCCGCGTGGGCCCACCTCTTTTGGCCCTCGGCCTTCCATTTTTGCTCTTCCTTCGCTCCTAAGCCTTGTTCCTTCCAAAAAATGATCTCCGTGGAATATTAGGTCATTTGGACGTCGTTTGGGTCCCTGAAACATCAAAATATAGAAAAAGAGGTTTTCTGACAACACAGGGTTAATTCCAAATGAATAGGGAAAGTGTGAAATATTCCCCAAAACATTATAAAACATTGATATAACCCTTATATGATGCAAATATGGATGAAATATGAGTAATACAATGCAAAGTTCATGTATGCATTTTACATGCATCACTCGTTGAGGTTGAGGGGCCGGTCATAGGTCCCCTTGAAGTTTGAGACGAACTGTAGGCACATGTCCTCCCAGGAGGCCACCGACTTCTCGGGGAGGTTCAACAGCCACGTTCGCGCCGCCTCCTTGAGGGCCAGCGGGAACCAGTTCGCCATGACCTTATCTTCGCCTCCTGCGGCCTGCACCCCTACGGTGTAAAGCTGCAAGAACTCGACGGGGTTTTGGGTTCCGTCGTATTGCGGGGGAAGTTCTGGCCTGAACTTACTCGGCCAGGAGACGCGGCGGAGGTCTTCGCAGAACGCCACGCAGCCGCCGCTATAGGTGGCGGGTCTCCTGATGAGTCCGACGCGGTTCTGGTGACCCGCCACCGCGACGTTCCAGACTGCTTGGTCCTATCGCTCTCGGTCTCGTGCCCGAGGATCGTTAGGCGCGCGAGGGATGGTTTGGCAGCTGGGGCCGTCATCTCGCTCCAGATGCGGCGACGACGCGCCGGGCGATGGCGTGAGAGCCCGGGCACCGCCCCGGGGGGCACCGACCGGGTTGACCCCCGCCGCTGCTTGAGGAGGAGGTTGATGCGGAGAGGCAACGTTCATCGCTGACCCACCGGGAGCCGCAGGGACGACCAGTGAGCGGGATGGCGCGGGAGTAATCCCTGCGGCTCGGACCAGCTCCGTCACACGGGTGAGCCAGACCTCGTAGGCGTTCTCAGCAGGACTGAAGCGCAGGAGTTCCTTCGTCACACGTAGTGTTGTGCGCGGACCTGGCGATACGGCCTGAGACGATGACGCCGTGCGCGCGACCGAGGGTGCCGCTGAAGGTTTGACGGAGGGCATGACGGAAGGCATGGCGGACGGTGCGGCATACGAGTGCGCGCCGTCGTCTAGCGGGTCCTCCCGGGTCGCCGCGGGCCCGAGACGTGGCCGCAGCTCGGTGGTGCCGCGGGCGGCGCGGTGCAAGGCACGCTCTTCGTGAGTCTCTCCGGCGGGGGTGCGGTCCCCGGTGTTGCTTCCACCCCTGGGCATGTCAGCCGTCGGTGAGGATGAAACGCGCTCAAAGGCCGCCTACCTGGTGCGCCAAATGTCGGAATATAGCCTCCGAAGAAGCTATGTGAGGGTGTCGAAGACTGGGGCCTTGGAGCGATGCCTCTGACCTCACGAGGCTCGACGAAGGCGAAGACACAACACTGCAGAGATTGACACTTGGTTTACCCAGGTTCAGGCACCACGGAGGTGAATGCCCTACTCCTGCTTGATTGTATTGTTTGGTAGAACTTGAGGAGCTACAATGGTGAAACGCCTAGAGATTCTAGGGTTTGTTCTTACAATGTCCGAACCCCTAGCCAGGCCGGGGTCCGACTCCTTTTATAGGTGGACGGCGGCCTTGGTCATCGAACTCCATGGCGGGAGGCTCCCGAATGCTTCCAAGAGAGGCCCTGCTCCCCTGCAGCTGCTTTGGCAAAGGCGGCCAACCAGATCAGACCTACGACCCTACTCTGCGGCGCCGTGGCTTGTGCTCTTGGACGAGGGGTGTCCCCATCAATACCCATGACTGATATCCTAGGGTTAGAGTTATGTGGTAGAGAACGCTTAGTGTTAGTAGATTCGTCGGCTGACAAGCGGGAGTTACCCAGGTTTAGGGCCCTCGTCTGAGGTAACACTCCTACTTCCTGCCTTTCTGTATTGATTGTTGAATATGCGGCGAGTACAATGCCCAGCGAGATGTCGATCTCGCTAGGGTTTGGTGGTTCTGGATGAGCGTGTCCTTGATCGGCTGCCCTCCTAGCCTTATATGGGGGGCTAGGTCTCGGGTACGTAACCGACTAGGATTACATATATGGAAACTAGAACCGACTATGCTAACTTGGAAAGCAAACTTCGTCTTGGGCCTTCCTTCATGGGCTTCCTCAATCTATTGACAATTGGGCTATAGTCATCACGTGCACCGGGTACCCACACGACGGGGTACCCGTTTGGTATAACCTCGTCATTAGCCCCCGAGTGCTTGGCTAATTCGAAGAATCAGGCATGGACTCACTCAATAGTGCACGTCTCATGCTTTTATGCCATATATTTCATATTTGTCTTTCGACTATGACTTATGATTTTTGACAAAGGATTTCGACTTAGTAGGCTTGGATTTACTTGATGAATCAAGACCAGTTAACTGCATGTTTGGGCAAAACCTTACTAGTCTTCAATCAAGTTCGACTCCTTGGGCTCGAACCTGGAACACACTAGACAGACTCGACTCAGTCCGTTGTGGTCTTACTGATTCGTTCTGCAGTTTTAACTTTGCTACCCAGCGCGTCCGCCGGGATTTCCATCGCGTCTGTTGACACGGAAAGAATAAGGAATTAACACTGCCGGAGTGGTACTCAGCCCAGCTCGACTGATCGGCGGGTCTTACCTTTGCATTTTACGTATGCAGCATCCGGAGTATCATCGACTGACTCGACTCAGGAATTTATTTGAACTTTTGCTTTCGACTGAGGCGAGTCTTTTAATCGACCGCCTTTTTTGCTTTTTTGAATCTATCGGGTGCGCGACAGCGCTCCCGACGGGAGTAGCCCACGAGATTGTGCTTTATTGCTTGTAATAGAGGATAATCTCAATTTTGTTTTTCCATAATCCATGCCAGTCGAAGACATTTTATTCGCTCCCGACGGGAGTACACTCGACCATATTCGTAGCGTTTTGCTTTATGACTTAGTCGAGAGACTTTTGCACTTTTGCAAGATATCATTTCAAGGGCCAGCCGATCATTTGATCAACTATCCTTTTTATGCTCTATTGATTTGCCAGACAAGTGACATCATAGGTGACGCGCATGGTGTGCATGCAAGACCTTTGACAAGACCTGTCGCTGTGGGCCCATTACTTTGACCGTAGAGGATGCCGGTTCGGTTTTGATCTGACTTGACGTGGCGAGATTTCTGCAGGCGTGATCATAACTTCCTCGTTTTACGTGCGTAGTGGGCGTCGTGTGCTGCGACGATTGCCCTCCGATCGTGCCACGTGGCTGAGCAATTTTGTGCGGACGGCCGAGATCATTTCGCGTGCTGCGGTAAATACAGTTCTCACCGCCGTTTTGTGTTTTTACCCTGCAATTCGCCTCCTCTGCCTCTTGCTCATCTTCCTCCTCGCGCACTCACCTCCGGTGCTGCTGCTGCGTCCTTCGCCATGGCTCCGAAAAGGAAGAGCGCCGCTGCTGCATCCTCCACCGCCGACGTTGGCATGACGGGGAAAGCGACTACGACTGCGGCGGCCCCGGTGGCGGATTCCTCCGCCGCCCTGAAGAAAAGCTCCAGTGACTGGACCAGGTCCTCCATCACGGAGAAGAAGCTGGCGGCGCTCCGCCAGCAAGGACTGCTGCCGCCGGCCGATCAATTGGACATTCGCGCCCCGGCGAATAAGGAGGTACTCCCTGAGCCTCGCGCCGGCGAGCGCGTTTGCTTTCTAGAGTTTTTGCCTCGTGGTTTTGCTCTCCCGCTGCACAATTTCGTGCGCGGGCTCCTTTACGCATACAGGATACAGATCCACGATCTTACCCCCAACTGTATCTTGCACATTGCCTGTTTTATGGTAATGTGCGAGTGCTTATTGGGGGTAACCCCTAGTTGGGCGCTCTGGAAGTCGATCTTCCAAGTGCGCCATATGTGCCGCGGTGGGCGTGTGAACCACATTGGCGGCGTGGGGATTCAAGTGCGCGGCGACTGCAAGTACTTCAATCTGAAGGCAGTCGAATCGGTACAAGGATGGAGGGGCAGATGGTTCTACGTCCCAGTCGACCAGGACGTACGCCCAGCGTTTTCGACTGGGACGCCCCCTTAGAAGACCAAAGCGTGGGAGCACACTCTCTCGCCTGAAGAGGAGAAGGAGGCTGCTCCCCTAATGGCCAAGGTTAGCAAGCTGCTGGGCACCGTCAGGGGTGTCCAGCTGATTAGCACCTTTGCGAAGCGTCGTGTGTGGCCTCTGCAGCAACGCGCCCACCCGATGTGGCGATATGAAGGCCCACATGACGCTACCAGGATGAGCGATGTAGAGCTGTCGCCGAATGAGCTGGATGCTCATGTGAAGTCTATCACCAGCATCAAGGCCGATGAGGTCATCGACTTCACCTTCAGCGTCGCTACTTATGGCGCGGAGAATGTTCTTCCTGAGGTGAGTGTGTGAGATTGTGCTTTTCTGTCGAGTGCTGCCATTTTCTGTTTTGTGGTGTAAATGTCTTGTGTTTATTCTTTTCCTTTTCATGATCAGGGGCATTCGACTGCGGCTTCTCTTCCTCCCCTCCCTGAGTCTGGACCTGCCGAAGAGGCAGCTTTGCTAGACGAAGGGAAGAAGACTGTCACTTCTCCAGCTTCGGCTAACTCTTCTTCTACGGAGGAGACCGAAGTCGATGAGGAGAATCAAGCTTCAAAGGATATCGAAGATGCGGCTGCGCCGATACGCAAACGCCGTCGTGTGCCTCGTCAGGAAGCTTCGAGCTCCCAGTCGGGAGGCGCGGGGCACAAAGACCTGGAGGACTCCGGCGAATCTGCTAAGGTGTTCTCCCCTTTGGCTCGGCACTCGCCGCCCCCTTCAACCGGGCTTACGGGTTTCGGAGGTCCAGTCTTTGATGCTGATCCCTTCTCTGATGAGGACAAGCACAGGTATATGTTTTTGATTTGAGGTTCTGATTTTCGCTTTCTGGTTTGCTTTTTTGTGTCATCTGATGGTATTGCTTCTTCATTCAATATCACCAGCGCTGGGCGAGTTCCGACTCCTACAGCTGAAGAGGAACAGACTGTGGCCTCCCCCTTTGCCGATGTTGACCCCGCCGAAACCACTGTGGTGGTTGGCGTGACTAATGCGGGTGGGATGCCCTCTGATTTTGCTACTCGGATTGACAATCCGTCCACTTCTGCGGCTCCTTTGTGGACAGAGCACGTAAGTTTTTTCCATATGTATTGCTTGTGCATGAATTGATCCTTATGCTGATAGATGGCGACTGGCTTTCAGCCTGTCGTATGCGGCCTTGTCGCGGCTGGCAAGACTTTTGTTCAGGCGGAAGAGGACCGGGTCGCTCTCCGCTCTAGCGTTGAAGAACTGAGCCGTAGGCCTTTAATCTTTGACGCATGCTGTCCTTTATTTTTTATGATGCCTTGCGACTAAGAAAGTACTTGACCGTCTCAGGCGACAAAGGTATCGTCAAGAAGCGAGCGACTGAGCTAGAGCAGCGATTGAAGGATCTGGAACGCCAACTTAGCGACCAGCAGTCGCAGGCGAAAAAGGATCTTGATGACGGTCTGAACTCGGCCGCCACTCGCGAGCTTGAGTACGCGAAGCAACTGTCGAGCTTTGCGCATGTGCTTGAAGGTATGCAGACTTCTTTTCTTGCTTTCTGTCTTTTGTTACGATCTTTTTTGCTGACTCTCTTTATGTTCTTCTTTTGAATTTGTAAAGGAACAGGTACTTCTTCTTCTGCTCCCGAAGGTACGGCGGGTGACGGCTTGTCACTCGACCGCGTAGTCAAGACGCTGGGCGCCGCCATTCGTCATACCAAGAGTTCTCTGGATATTTCCACTCGAACCCTTGGTGCAGTTCACAAGGAAGTACTGCCTGCGGCTGAGGCGCTCCTACCACCGCGCAAGGCTTTGCTGATGTGCTGGGGTCTGACTCGTCGACTATGTCTGCGTTTGCGCGTGACTTGATGGTACGCGGCTCAGAGACCACTCTCAAGCTCCTTCTTGCTAATGTCGTGACTGCCGAGTATGAGGCTGCCCTATCTGACTTCCCTAGGAAGCCAGACGGGAAACCTTTGGCCTTGAGGGGTGTAGCCGAATCCGCAGCGCCTGGCCTAAGTTAGCATTTGTACTATGGAGCGCATAGCGATTGCAGTCGCCGCTATGCCCAGGTCGCGCAGAGATAGATCTGAGTCTGTATCCCATAACTAGTTTCCTTTCTTTGTGGTCTTGTAATTGTAACCCTCGCACAATATGTGTGCTTTTGCTACCTCTCCGTTTTATGATATGAACTCCAAGATGAAAGAGCTTTTGAGTGTTTATCTTCTGTTGTTGTGCTGTGACTTGATTCCTGTGCCTGAGATTTTTTGATTACGCTCTAGGCAGCCAGTTGATTCCAACCCAACGGAGGCGTCACCGTCAGGCGTAGACACTCGAACATCTGCCAAGGTGAAGAAGGATGCCAAAGTCTTGGCTTATGCAAAGAACCGAGTGGTTAAGTTGGAGCAAGAGTTGAAAGACGCCCAGACTGACCTAAATTTTTTCACAACTTGGCCAGCTTTTGCCACTCAGCGGGAAGAATATGTTCTTGGCGAAGTCGAGCATTCAAACAGGCAGCTCGAAGGTATGTAACGTTCGAGTGCTTTTATGATCTTCTTTGTGTCTTCCTTTGCTTTTCTTCCTTTGATATTTGCTAGCCTGCAGTTTTTGTCGACAACTTTAAGAAGGAGGCAGAACGGGTCAAAGAGCGTTTAGACAGCGCGACTGACGACATTGCCACCGGTGCGCAACATTTTTGGGCAGACAGATACCACGCTACACAGCTTGCTACCCTGAAAGATAGGGTGTTTCGTGGCGCCGTCCTAGTCGAGCGCTGCCGGGCGGCGTTTATGCGTGTCAACCATTATCTGTTCCCTGAGGGGCCACAGCCGCTAGGAATTCATGCGCTGGTCGATCTGTTTCAATCGACAGATTCGATTCGTGAAGCGATAACCCAGAAGGTTGTGCTTGGAGCCAATGCTGCCATGGGGTACATTCGAAGCAAGCACCCGAATGTGCATTTTTCTTCGCCTGCAGCTCGCTCGCGCCTGGGGCAAAAGTACTTCGATGGTACCGAGGCCTCAGCAAAAAATGCTTGTGGACCGTATGTATGAACAGATTATAGGCTCCAATCTGCCCATGAAGGATGAGCCTGCCTAATGTGTATAGTTTTTGTGTTTGAGTAGTATGCGCAGCCCCCGATGAATTATGTATGTACATGTGTAATCACTCAGCCCCCGAGTCTATCGAGTGGGGTTTGTAGAGTAAGGTATTCATATAAGTATGTATGCGTCCAGCCCCCGAGTATATCGAGTGGGTTGCATGAAAATTACTTCATGTATGATTATGAAGAAACAAATTGCGTTTTGCAAGTATACTTTGTAGTTGATTGAGCTTTGAGATCCAGCTCCCGAGCATTCGGGTGTGGCTAAGTTTTGTTGTTATTGACAAGACCCAGCCCCCGAGTGCTCAAGTGGGTTATGAGTTTACTGTAATGTAAAGTATGCGAAAATATGTATGGCGAAACATCTTCTTTATTGCAGATACTAACCAGCAAGCCGCCTCATTAAAAACCTTCCAGTCCCCTTAGGTACCCTGGTAAGGAAAAGAGCGCGTCTGAAACCTGCTGGCCACTTTGACATTTATGCTCTATTACATTGATCGACTATTGGACCTAGGCATAGAAACGACGCAAGTGCGCCACATTCCATGGGTTGTGTGATAACTCCCCCGTTTGGGCATGCTTCAGTCGATAGGCACCACCATCGATGACTTCCGTGATGCTAAAAGGTCCTTCCCATGGTGATGCGAGTTTGTGCACCTTCTTCTGCTTCAGTCGAAGTACTAAGTCGCCCACCATGAATGTCCTGGGGCGGAGTCGTCGACTGTGATAATTGCGAAGATCCTGCTGGTAAACAGCTGTGCAAGCAAGGGCTGTATTGCGTGCTTCTTCGAGTTGATCCATTGCATCTTCCTGTGACTCGTTCGCATCATCTTCATTGTATGCTTCGACTCTGGGTGCGCTGAATTTCACCTCTGCTGGCAGTACTGCCTCTGCACCGTAGACCATGAAGAACGGAGTGAATTGGGTCGAAGCGTTTGGAGTTGTACGGAGGCTCCAGAGTACCGCAGGGAGCTCGTTAACCCAAGCACCGGTAGCTCTTTTGAGTGGCACCAATAGTCTTTTCTTGATGCCTATGCAGACAAGGCCATTGGCCCTTTCGACTTGTCCATTGGATTGCGGGTGTGCCACAGATGCGTAATTGAGTGTGATATTCCACTCTTTGCAGAAGGAACGGAACTCCACGGCTGTGAAGTTTGTGCCGTTGTCCGTGATGATGCTGTTCGGGACGCCAAAGCGATAGACGATGGATCTTATGAAGTTGAATGCTGTAGTGGCAGTCGAACTTGTGATTGGAACTGCTTCGATCCACTTCGTGAACTTGTCAACTGCCACCAGTAGGTGAGTATGTCCTCCAGGCGATGACTTTTTGAGTGGTCCGACCATATCCAGCCCCCATTGGGCGAAAGGCCACGCCAGTGGTATGGTTTTGAGTGCCGATGCCGGTGCGTGAGGTTTGGTGGCGAATTTTTGACACCCGATGCACCGTTTGACTATGTCTTCTGCGTCCTTGAGTGCTGTAGGCCAGTAAAACCCTGCTCTGAAGGCTTTGGCTACGAGTGATCGACTGCCGGCGTGATTCCCACAGGTTCCTGCATGAATATCGTGAAGTATAGTTTTGCCATCCTCGAACTCCACACACCTCTAAAACATACCTGATACGCTCCGTTTGTAGAGTTCACCGTTTATGATGGTGTATGCTTTGGCACATCGAGTGATTCGCCTCGCTTCTGCTGCATCGTCTGGTAGCTCGTCGCGGAGTATAAATGCTAGAAGAGGTTCAGTCCATGCTAGTGTTACCTGATCGCCTTGACACAGAAGTACTTCAACTAGGGGATCCCCTGAGCTTGGCGCTTTGTCCTTGGACGTGGCAGTCGAAGTTGACGGAGGACGTTGTTTGCTAATAGACCTTTGTGAGATTCGCTCTAGTAAAACACCAGGTGGAACTTGCGCTTTAGTCAAGCCGATGTTGGCTAGTATGTCTGCTTCTTCATTGCTTTCCCTCCCAATATGTCGTAGTTCGCATCCATCGAAGTCGCCTTCTAATATGTTGTAGAGGTCGCGATATGCGATCATGTTATGCGCTATGGCGTCACAAGCTTTCATTGTTTGCTGTACGACCAGATTTGAGTCACCATATATCATCAGTCGAGTGCATCCCAAAGCTTTGGCCATGCGCATGCCAAGGATCAAGCCTTTGTACTCTGCTTCATTGTTGGATGGTCTTACAAAGTCCATCTGCAGCACATATTTGAGCTTGTCACCTTTGGGTGAGATGAGTATGACACCTGCGCCTGCGCTTGCGCCTGCGCCTTCATTTTTCTTGGAACCATCGAAGTACATCGTCCATGAATTGGAACCATCAGGGATTCCCGGCAGTTGGGACTCTATCCACTATGTGGTGAAGTCAGGCAAGACTTGTGCTTTGATTGCCTTCGGGTGATCATATGTGATCCCGAGTGGACCGAGTTCGATGAGCCATTTTGCCACTCGCCCAGTTGCGTATGGATTGGTGAGTATTTCTCCGATTGAGGATTTGCTGATTACCATAATCGGATGCTCTATGAAGTAATGTCGCAACTTCCTTGTTGTTATGAAGACTACATATGCCAGCTTTTGAAAGTGCGGGCATCTTTGTTTGGACAAGGACAGAACCTCGCTGACGTAGTAGACTGGTCTTTGCACGCTCTGAGTTTTGCCTTCCTCCATGCGCTCGACTACCAGTACCGTATTTACCACTCGATTTGTGGCTGCACCATATAGGTACATTGGCTCTCTTTCCTTGGGTGCCGCCAAGATGGGCGGTTTTGTGAGTATCCGCTTGAGATCGACGAAAGCTGCTTCAGCCTCGTCCGTCCACTCGAACTTATCTGCTTTCTTCATCAGTCGATATAGTTGTAGTGCCTTTTCGCCTAGCTTGCTGATGAAGCGACTGAGTGCTGCAACTCTTCCTGTCAACTATTGCACCTCATAGAGTTTTGTAGGCCTTTGCATGGTTAATATGGTCTATATCTTTTCTGGATTTGCTTCGATTCCGCGAGCTGATACCAAGTACCCTAAGAGTTCACCGGCTGGAACGCCAAAGGTACACTTGTCTGGGTTAAGTTTGATGTTGTACCTTCTGAGGTTGTCGAATGTTTCTCGTAGGTCTGTGAGTAATGTGTCCTCTTCTTTTGACTTGACAACTATGTCGTCCACATAAACTTCGATATTTCGGCCGATTTGTTCCTTCAGGAAATTCTGCATCATACGCTTGTATGTAGCACCTCCGTTCTTGAGCCCGAAGGGCATTGTGGTGTAGCAATATACTCCGAGTGGAGTTGTGAAAGCCGTCTTCTCTTCGTCTTCTACCTTCAGCCGAATCTGGTGGTACCCTGAGTATGCGTCCAGAAAGGATAGACGCGCACACCCTACTGTGGAGTCGATGATATGGTCGATTCGAGGAAGAGGAAAATGGTCTTTGGGACAACACTTGTTGAGCCCAGTGAAGTCGATGCACATCCGGGTTGCCGTTGTCTTCTTCTTCTCGACTATCACGGGGTTGGCTACCCACTCTGATTTCTTGATTTCTTGAATGGAGTTTGCTTTGAGCATTTTATCCACATGCTTCTTGATGGCCTCTGTTTTGGGGCCTGACACACGACAGACTGCTTGCTTAACTGGTCTAGTTCCTGGACTCAGTTGGAGAGAGTGCTCGGCGAATTCTCTGGGTATGCCTGGCATGTCGGCTGCGCACCATGCAAACATATCCCAGTTCTCACGGAGGAATTCGACGAGCGCGCTTTCCTATGCGGGAGGCAAGCTTGTTGACACCTTGACTGTCTTAGCATAGTCAGTCGGGTGAATTTGGTGTGTCCTTGTGTCATCTGTGGTGCTGAATGTTTTGTCAATTGCCTGCTTCTTGTGCTCGGGCATGTATGTTGGATCGTTGGTGAGCAAAAGCTCTTCGAGTGTTTGTTCCGCGCCGAACATCTCAGAGATTTTGCTGAAGTCACGGTCGCAAGCGTCTGACCTTTGAAAATTTCCGTTGACTGTGATCACTCCTTTTGGACCTGGCATCTTCAGTTTGAGGTATGCGTAGTGTGGTACTGCCATGAACCGAGCGAATGCGGGTCGCCCCAATATGGCGTGATATTGTTATTTCAGTCGACGACTTCGAACTCGATTTACTCGCTTCTGAAGTGCCTTGCGTCACCAAACGTGACGTCGAGTTGTATCGTGCCCTCTGGGAGGATGGCTTTACCTGGAACAATACCATGGAAAGTGTTTGTGGACTGGGGTAAGTTCTCGACTGACCTGTTCATCCTACGAAGTGTGTCGGCGAAGATAATGTTGATGCCGCTGCCTCCATCCATGAAGACTTTGGTCATGGCATATCCTCCGATCTGGGCATCGAGTACCAGGGCGGCATGGCCTCGCCGATAGACGGATGGTGGGTGATCTTCTCGACTGAACGTGATTGCTATTTCGGAGCCTCGTAAGAAATCTGGCACGGCCGGCAGTGCCATAACTGCCATGTTAACGTGTCGAGTGTGAAGATTTTGCTGCCTGTTAGAAGGACGCCCTTTTTGAATCATGTACATCTGTCCTTGAGGCTTTGGATACTGCTCTTCCGCAGCTTGCGGTATGTGATGTATGGCTCCTGCGATTTGGCTACCTGCATTATATGGTGGCGGGGGTGGAAGTGTCGCGACTGGCTGGATTGGTGGCGGTGAAGTGTATGCTGGTGGGGCAGTCGGGGGTGCATCCCTTCTTAGTCGTCTCGTGTAATCTGCCACTATTTGTTCGAATTCAAGGCAATTCCCCATGGTATGATTGGAAGCT
This sequence comes from Poa annua, assembly GCA_026929855.1. NCBI lineage: Eukaryota > Viridiplantae > Streptophyta > Magnoliopsida > Poales > Poaceae > Poa > Poa annua. The sequence continues at coordinate 65,822,819 of CM049434.1, forward strand.
AGCCTTCCAGTGGCTGGATCTTTGAATAGGTGTAGTCTTCACTGGTCCTCCATCTTTTCTTGGAACCTTTTCTCTGGCTTTGCGTCTGATCGTTTACGCCATTCTTGCCTCTGGTAGCCGCTACTACGCTGGTCGCGGTCTCGACTGTCGCGGCGGTCATCTGATCGACTGTCGCGGCGGTCATCGCCTCGATTGCCACGGCGATCGTCATGTCGTCTGTCCTCCCGGGCATGATCGTCTTGTGAAAAACCGGTTGCGACAAATTTTATCTTGTCTTTGTCGCCGTAATCGTTCCTGCGTCGCCGCCTTTTGTCGTCTCTGTCACGACGATCTCGACTGTCGCGTCGATCTTCTTGGTCATGTGGGGAAAGCGGGTGTTTGGTCCTTACGGTGTCTTCTCCGTCTGCCCACTCAGTCGCTATTTCCATGAGATCTGCCATGGAATTTGGTTTCTGGCAACCGAGTGCTTCTCTGAAGTCGTTTCTATGGACTCCCATGGTGAATGCATCCATGGCTCTGTCTTCAGAGATTGTGCCTACGGAGTTGCGGATAGCAGTCCACCTTCTGATATATGATCGGAGTGTCTCGTCTGACCTTTGCTTACAAGCTCGTAATTCTTCGAATGTCTTGGGTCGCTCGCACAGAGGATCGAAGTGTTTGATGAAGTCCTCCTTGAAGTGTTCCCAAGAGTCGTAAGACCCTTCGGGTAATGCTTTGAGCCAGTCGCGGGCTGTGCCTTCAAGCATCAGTTGTATGTACTGCAACGCCGTTGTGGTCGTTCCTCTTTGACACACGACTGCGAGCTTGTAGTCCTCTAGCCAGCCTGAAGGCTCTTGCTTACAGTTGAATTTCGGCGTCGTTGGCAGACCGAATCTTTTGGGCATTCTGGCCTCACGAATTCGTCGATTGAAACATCGTGCCCCGCACGGTCCTGCATCGCGACTATGTCCCGAGCTATTGCTTCTGGATCTGCTCCGTGATCTGTAGCGGCTTGAGCTTCTTCTTGCGCTACTCCTGTGTGGACTGTGACTGCGGCGATCTCTTGATGTATGCCGTGAACGACTCCTGCTACGTCTCCTGCTACTCCCCGACTGGAGTCCTTTTGCTGCCAACGCGAGTGCTTTGAGCTGTTGGTGATGCAGCTCTGGGGCTGGATCATCTGCTGGAGGTGTTGTTGCCTTGAGGTATGCTCCAATTGATATCAGGGCGCCAATTGACGAGGGGTATCCCCATCAATAACCATGACTGATAGCCTAGGGTTAGAGTTATGTGGTAGAGAACGCGTAGTGTTAGTAGATTCGTCGGCTGACAAGCGGGAGTTACCCAGGTTCAGGGCCCTCGACTGAGGTAACACCCCTACTTCCTGCCTGTCTGTATTGATTGTTGAATATGCAGCGAGTACAATGTCCAGCGAGATGTCGATCTCGCTAGGGTTTGGTGGTTCAGGTTGAGTGTGTCCTTGATCGGCTGCCCTCCTAGCCCTTATATGGGGGGCTAGGTCTCGGGTACGTAACTAACTAGGATTACATATATGGAAACTACAACCGACTATGCTAACTTGGAAAGCAAACTTCGTCTTGGGCCTTCCTTCATGGGCTTCTTCAGTCTATTGACAATTGGGCTATAGTCATCACGTACACCAGGTACCCACACAACGGGGTACCCTTTGGTATAACCTCGTCACTCTTCTTACTGCGACTCTAGTGGCAGCTCTTTTGGCAAAGGATCGGGCATCCTCGGTAAAGAGGAAAGCAAAAGGCGGGGGGGAACAGCCCCAACCCGTGGCGTCGTCTTGCACCAGAATGGCAAGTATTGGGGGCACGGCCCTGGACGGCGGCTCTGGTCCCTTCCTTTAATCACCAAAGAGGTAAGCTTTAGGGGCCGCCACCTTGTCCCAAGGACAAAGACCGGCAGTAGAGGGAGGCCCCACTGTCCTACCGTAGCACGTGACGCGAGTCGCGGCAGGCTTCCCGATGGCCTGCCTTACGCTCCCCTCGGGGGGGCCCTCGGGAGAAAAGACCTCCTGAGGCATCTGTCCTTGATGCTGGAGAGGCTACCCTCCTGAGGCTCCCGGCTTACAGAACGCCTATAGTCCTCGTGTGCCCCTAGTCTGTGTGGTGGGCCCATGAGGCTTCTCACCCTCCGAGGAAAACGGGACATCATACCCCGGGATCTGTTGGCCCGACAGGGAACTCGGTGGCGGAGAGCTGCGCTACCGAGACGGTGCCATGGTGCACATCAGAGACCCCGTTCTCGTTGGACTTGCTGGCGAAGGTGGGCCAATGCTCGTTCACCTTGCTCGGCATGTTCAGCCGAGACGGCTAAAGAGCCCCTGGCTGGCCCGTCACCACGAGTTTCTTCCCTCTCGCCACCCGAAGCTGCCTGCCGCCGGCCATTGTCCAGTGTGGGCGTGAAGGGCGAGAGGATGGTGTGTTGGAGAAGGGAGGTCTCACGAATCTGAAGAGGGGGAGCAGTAATTGGCCCATGGCGGCGTGGCGCTGTTTTATGGCGGGAGCGGTTCCCCAAGCGCCGCGCAGTAGTGGGGTGTGAAGTCAGTAACCGCTCAGCACAACGTGGCCGCCCGTGTCGACATCTCGGTTTCGGCCGTTATTGGCCCCGCGGCGGCCCACGTGCACAGGACCCTTAGCCACGCGGGCCCGGGGGCTACTGTCGGCCCAATAGAAACCAGGGTATCTGTAACACCCCAATTTTTCTTAAGTTTAGAATTGTGGTGTTAGGCTAGATTTTTCTGGTTTAGCAAAAACTTTTTTTGTGTGTGTGTGTGTTATAGTTATGCTTGCTTGAATTCTTTTTGTGCTTTAGATACCTTGTTTCGAATTCACTAGCTTGTTGAATGCTTAGACACTTTAACACTTCTTGCTTTATTAAAGATTGACTTTTGGGATGTCCATGTGTATTAAAACTTAGCAAATCTAGAACATCATGTTAAGCAATCCTTGATTTCTTTTTGGCATGCAACCTAACCATCTTGTTCTATGCACTTTATATTTTCAAATTATGCCCTTGAAAACAATTTGCAAGCTTGTTTAAACACTAAATCAACTAGGTTTTGTAGGCATTAAAAATCTGTGACCTGAGCTGGATTCACTTTTGCACTTCTCTCCCTAAGCAAACCAGGACCCCTTCCGACAATACACTTGCACCCCTCTCTTCTCTGTCATCTGTTCTTGCTAGAAAAATTCTCTTGATCCATCCTTAAGACCTTGATTGCTTAATAATTAGTTGCTAACATAGCATCAAGTTAATCCTGTGCACATTTCTTTAATCACCTAAAAGCAGCTAAAACCCCCTCTCCCTCAACCCAACGTCTCTCCCTCTGTCACATGTGAGCAGAACAGAACCCACCTCAACCCTGGCCCACCTGTCAACCACCCCAGCGCACCATTGCCCACTCCCCTCTCTTCTTTTTCCAAACTGACCAACGGGAGCTCACTCCCTCACTCTCCACTGGCTAAGCCACGTCCATCCCGACCACCCCCTCTCTGTCCCCTCCTCCACCGCACACCTGAGCCAATAGAAGAGACCTGAGCTCTCTCTCTCTCCCTCTCTCGCCGTGGGAACCCTAGATCGGGCAACCCTCTAAAACACGGGCCGGTGCCCCTCTCCCCTCCATTCCACTCCCACAGCACGCTACTGCCTCCCCTCTGTCTACCATCTGAGCCTCGTTCGAGCCCTCTCTCTTTGCTGGCTGCCAGGAGAAGGTTTTCTCCCCGGTAGCCGTCGGCAGAGAACAGCCGTAGCCGTCGTTTCTCCCCTCCTCTCTTCGCCATTTTTGGCCCTTTGTCCTTTCTCTAGTGAGCTCTAACTCCCCCACCCCATTTTTCTCTTTTTAGAGCGACCGGAACAGCGCCTCCATTAGAGACCCGAGGAAACGGAGCTCGACGCCGACGAAGTTACAGCCCGTGCATGCAAGATTTGAGACTACCCCTGACCTTTACGTGACCCCCTCCGTCACAACTGACCCCCATATCGGCCATGCATGCGCCCTAGGTGAGCAGCACGACCTCCCTTCTCATGCCATGGTTTTTCATGTATATTTCTGCTCAGTGTGTGTGTTCCTAGGTAGAAGACGCGCAGTAACCGTTGATCTTTTGATCAACGACTGCTGGCTGCTTGAATCCCCTTCTAATCTGGACCCTTAGATATAAATCCTGGGGTAACTTACCCCTTCACTTAGCTGCACAGAGCACTGGGCCGGCCTGGCCACGCGCGGCTATTGTTGGGCCAGATCTGGCCCTTGCACAGCCCACAGACGTTTTTATTTGACAGATTTAATCTTTTTCAGTTTCTGTTAATTATGTGTGTTTGGTTTAATTCTTTTGTGCTAGATCTGTTCGTGAAAATAATTTAGGAGTATTTTTTCTAGATGCCTATGCGTTTTCTTAATCATGAAAACTTGGATTTGTCCAAAAATAAGGTTTACCTTGTGCTGTACACAATTAGTGGTTAAATGTGTTCAAATCAGTAAAACAAAGATAGATTGCGCTAGGAGTGTCCAAATTAGTTGAATCAAATTTCTACAGAAATAGAAACTCAAAATCTACCCATAGAAATTGATCTTTCATGCAGGAGTTGTTTAAATCAGAAGCTATAATCATTTTGGTTTTGAGTCCAGTAGCATTTGTATGATTTTTAATTCCTGTTTAGTATTAGATTTTGATGCAAATCCAATTTTCATTGGCTCCTGTGGTTAGTAGGAGTACTGTGGTAGAAGGGTTTAATTTTATGAACATTATTTTAACAGTTATGCATTTTTCTCCCAAAACAGCAACTTGTTAACTAATAATAGTCTTAAGTTAATTCCCTGTTTTGGTTAATGTAAATTGTGTGTTCGTTATTAATCAAATTTAAAATCCAGAACCTTAACTCAACCATAATAACTTGGTTTAAAAACTTGGATAATGTTGTGGTGCATTACTTGTCTATGTGTAACATAATTCTCATTATACCCTAATAATAACACAAAGTGTTTTTATATGCTTTGTTTGTGGTTATGTTTATGTGTTATGTTTTTTATTCAGTAATTGGTTCTGTTTTGTAATGCTTGATGTTTGTCTGTTTGAGATTGTTGTCAACACGCATTTTAGGATTTACGCTAGCTCCGTTTATTTTCATGTTACGATAGAACCGCAAGAGGAGGAGGAGCAGTACGTGGGAGCTGAACCTGTGTACGAAGAAGAGCAAGACCAGGGACACTTTGCTGAGCAAGGCAAGCCACCTCACCACCCTTATGAAATCCTATTTATTTTACAAAGCATGTTTTGTTTTCAAAATAAAATAATGCATGTTTTACTTCTTTTGTGGCATTTTGCCACCCAAAAACTATTTTACAAAATATTGTTTGGCCAAAGATATCTACTAGTGTATAATAGGTTTTATAAACATAAGCTTCACTTGAGAAGCCTTCTACTAAAGGTGTTATCATGAAAATCCTATTTTTGTAGTAGTATATCCTTATACTCTTACCTCAAAATCTTAGGATGGGAGCCTGGTTTCGGTAAAAAAAAATCGGAAGAAAAACCCGAGTTGCTGGGAGCACTCGGCGAGAAAGTGTTTTCTAAAACCCGAGTTGCTGGGAGCAATCGGAGATGTTTACGAAAACCCGAGCTGTTGGGAACAGTCGGAGGTGGAGATGTTTTTGAAAAACAAAGTACTGCCCTAGCAGCCGCCCGAACAATTAACCCGTGCAACCACATTACCTGATATGGGTAGGGCTTAGCCGGAAACTTGTTTACCTTAGTATGGAGCTACCTCAATTAGCGTATGAGGGTGGGACCCTCTGACCGATTAATTAAAAGTGTGGGATTGAGTTCACTGCCGGTGGCAACAGTGGGTCTCTCGTCATGGCGCAGTGCAGTATGGAGAGACCGGATCGATACGATGGCCATCTCACTGGGTGCCGGGGAGGTTCAGCCCACTGAAGAGGATGCTCTATACTAGGGTCGACATAGTGAAAAGCTTTGATCAGGTTATCCGGACCCCCGCATACTTTCATATGACGGACCGTGGCAGACACGGCGGAATGACCGTTTGGTGTGGGTAAAGTGCGCAACCTCTGGAGAGTGTACATCTATTCGAATAGCCGTGTCCGCGGTCAAAGTACGGTTGGAAAGGCCACTGATCTAGGCGTATGGGCAATTTTATGTTTTCAAAAAGGGAAAAAAATGTTTTCGGTAGAAACAAGGAGGCATTGATGCACCGGTGAGGTGTTGTTGGGAAACCCCAAGAGGAAGGTATGAAGTAGTGCAGCAGCAAATTTCGCTCAGTTGTGAAACCAAGGTTATCGAACCAGTAGGAAACTAAAGATCTCCCGGAGGTATCCACGGCGCCAGAAAAGATCTTGTGTCGAAGTTGACGTGGAACCTGCACACAACACAACCAAGATAATTTGCCCCAGCTTAACAGTGAAGTTGTCAATCTCACTGGCTTGCTGTAACAAAGGATTAAACGTACGTGCGGAAAATTATGTTTGTTTGCAGAGAATGAAAGTAACAGGATTGCAGTAGGATTGTTTATCAGTTTGAGGAAAAAGGACCGGGGTCCACAGTTCACTAGTGGTGTCTCTCCATAAATAATAATAGCATACATGCGGGTAAACAAATTACAGCTGGGCAATTGACAGAATAAAGAAGTGCATAATGATGCATATACTATAGTTATGATGGCTAGTGTGATATTCATTTGGGCATTACAACAATATACATAGACCGTTCCAACCGCATCTATGACTAATAATCCACCTTCCGGTTAGAGTCCGCACCCCTTTTCAGTATTAAGTTGCACGCAATAGATAATTGCATTAGGCAATGTGTGTAATGTAAGTAATACAAATACCCTTAGATAAAGTACTACTGTTTTATCCCTAGTAGCAACAGTACATCTACAATCTTAGAGCTTGCTGTCACTACCCCAGATTAAATAGAGACATGAACCTACTATCGAGCATAAATACCCCCTCTTGGAGTCACAAGCATCTACTTCGCCAGAGCATCTACTAGCAACGGAGAGCATGCAAGATCATAAACAACGCACTCACAAGATATATTATGAAGCAATAACAAAGTACTCAATATTCATCGGATCCCAGCAAACACAACATGTAGCATTACATAAAGATGATCTTGATCATGTTAGACAGCTCACAAGATCTAAACATGGTAGCACAAGAGGAGAAGACAACCATCTAGCTACTGCTGGACCCGTAGTCCAAGGATGAACTACTCACGCATCAGTCCGGAGGCGGGTATGGTGATGTAGAGCCCTCCGGTGGTGATTCCCCTCTCCGGTAGGGTGCCGGGAGGAGCTTCTGAACCCTCCAGATCTAGGGTTGACGACGGCGGCGGCTCTGGACTTCGTGGAGGAAAATGGTGCGCGTCCTAGGTCTTGTAATTCTGGGGGGTATAAGTAGGCGAAAGGGCGAAGGCGGCGGGGCCTCGAGGGCCCCATACCCCGTGCTCGCGCGGCCAGGGGGGACCCGCGCCGGGAGGGGGTGTGGGCCCCTCGGGGTCCTCCTCCGTGTCCTCTTCGGTGTTCTGGAACCTCCCGGGGAAAATAAGCACTGTGACGTTTCGTTTGTCCAATTTCCAGAATATTTCCTTAACAACTTTTCTGAAACCAAAAACAGCAGAAAATAGGCAACTGACGCTGTGGCATCTTGTTAATAGGTTAGTCCCAGAAAATGCATAAAATGATATAAAAGTGTATATAAAACATGTAGCAGTTGGCATAATATAAGCATGGAACATAAGAAATTATAGATACGTTTGAGACGTATCAAGCATCCCCAAGCTTAGTTCTACTCGTCCCGAGTAGGTAAAACGATAACAAGAATAATTTCTGAAGTGACATGCTTCACACAATCTTGATCATATAATAATGTAAGGCTCATGTTATGAATGAAGTGATTCAAAGCAATGGTTTATAGTTTGCTAACAAATACACAAGGAGTAAACAACTACATCATATAAGCAAAAACTTTTCATGGATAGTACTTTCAAACAAGCATCAAAATGATTCACATGAAAGTTAACTCATAAAGCAATAGTCTCTAAGTAAAAGAGCATTGAAGCAACACAAAGGAAGCCATAAGTTTAAGCATTGACTTTCAACTTGTAACATGTATATCATATAGATAGTTGTCAACACAAAGGAATATAAGAATTGTTGCACACAGTTGACACAAGTGTTTGCTTCTAAGACAGAAAGAAGTAGGTAAACTGACTCAACATAAAGTAAAAGAAGGGCCCTTCGCAGAGGGAAGCAGGGATACAAACATGTGCTAGAGCTTTTTAGTTTTATAGGTTTTTGAAATCATATAGAGTGCATAAAAGTAAGTTTTGAGAGGTGTTTGTTGTTGTCAACGAATGGTAATGGGCACTCTACCCCCCTTGTCAACCAGACTTTCAAGAGCGGCTCCCATGAAGGACGTTATTTCTTCCAGCAAGGTAGATCATCCCTCTTATCTCTTTTGTTTACACATATAGTTAAAAACTGTTGTCATTGCTTGACTGATTAGATCAGGGCAAAAATGTGAATTGATTGAAGCGGTTAAAGTTGTAATTAATTGGGACTGGGCACCCCATTTGCCAGCTCTTTTTGCAAAGTTAATGGATAAGCGGATGTATATGCCACTAGTCCGATTGTGAAAGTCTGTCTAAGAGCAAATGACAAGGTTGATATCCGTAACACCACATACTTCCTCATGAGCTAATAAACATTGACACAAATAAGAGATAATATGTTTTGAATAATAAAAGGTAGCACACAAAGTATTTGCTTGGAATGGCAGGAAATACCATGTAGTAGGTAGGTATGGTGGACACATATGGCGTGGGTTTTGGCTCAAGGTTTTGGATGCACGAGAAGCATTCCCTCTCAGTACAAGGCTTTGGCTTAGCAAGGTTATTTGAAGCAACACAAGTATAAACTATGACAACAAGACGTATATAAAAACATATTGCAAGCATTATAAAACTCTACATTGTCTTCCTTGTTGGTCAAACACCTTTACTAGAAAATATCTAGACCTTAGAGATACCAAACATGCAAACCAAATTTCAACAAGCTTTACGGTAGTTCTTCATTAATAGGTTTTAACTACATGATGTAAAAGCTTAAACATGATCTACTTGAGAGCTCAAAACAATTGCCAAGCACCACAACATACAAGACAACAATCCATAAGAGCATGTATATCTTTTTCATTATACCATTTACCACATTTAGCATTTTCTGTTTCCAACCAAACACCAATCAACTTATTTAAAGATAAACTCTCCAAGTATATAACAATGAGATATGAGAGTATAACATAAGAAAAACTAACAGATCCAACAAGAGATGCATGAAAAACAAGAGCTAATAGTATTGAAATAACATAGAAGAATACTCAACAAATATAAGTGAAGAATACGAGTATTCATAAGAAAAAGCGGATCGTGTCTCTCTCCCACAAAGGAATGCTAGGATCCATTTTATTCAGAAAATGAAAATAACAAAAACAAAAACAAACAGACGCTTCAAGTAAAGCACATAAGATGTGTCAGAATTAAAATATAGTTTCACTAGAGATGACCTGATAGTTTGTTGATGAAGAAGGGGATGCCTTGGGCATCCCCAAGCTTTGACGCTTGAGTCTTCTTGAAATATGCTTGGGTGACCCACGGGGGCATCCCCAAGCTTTGGCTCTTTCATCTTCTTGGTCACATCACATCATCCTTCTCTCTTGATCCTTGAAAACTTGCTTCACACCAAACTCAAAGTAAACTTCATTAGAGGGTTAGTGCATAATAAAAAATTCTTACATTCTGCATGAACACAATTGCTACCAATGCTAGTGGAAATTAGCTACAGCCACTGATACTTTATGGAACAAAAAGATCCATTCAAAATAGTAAAAGAGGCATTGCAAAATAAATTGCAGAATCTGTCAAAAACAGAACAGTCCCTAAAGACGAATTTTTTCGAGGCACTTAACTTGCTCAAATCAGAAAACTCAAAACTAATGAAAGTTGCATATATATCTGAGGATTACGCACAAAAAATCCCAGGTCCATCCGATTTTTCTGTAAAGAGTTATGAATTTAACGGTGGACAGCAGAAAACAGTTTCAGCACAGCAATCCAAATCTAGCATCAACTTTATACTAGAGGCTTAACTTGACACAACAATGCAATAAAGTAAAGATACAAAGAAATTGCTACAGAGGTAGACATCTTCCTTGACTCAATGAAATAAAATAACAGAAATAAAAAGTGGGTTGTCTGCCATAAGCGCTTTTCTTTAACGCCTTTCAGCTAGGCACAGAAAGTGATATTCAAGTATTTCTAAGAGATGAAGCATCAACAACAATAATTTCATCCAAGACATTGTTGGTTGCAATAGGTGCTTTAGGTATCCATGAAGGTGTCTTATTACGTAAATCATTACCATCATCTTTAGGCATATTAGGGGGTTTAGGTTTTGGAATATAGATGAACTTTTGCTCCCTTCCTACAAAGGCTTTCTCTTTCTTAGTTTTAATAGAGGAAAAAGTTGAACTTAAAGTTTCCATAGCCTCTTCTAATTCATATATCCTATGATTATGAGTGTCAAGGGTGTTGCTAGTTTCTAAAGCAGTGATTCTTCCATTAATATCCTCTATTGATTCATTACCCTTGCTAGCATTATCAAGAAAAAAAATCTCCATAGCATCCAACCTTTTAATAACATCTTCCAAAGTGATCTCAGTTTTAGTTTCTTTAATAGGTGGTGGTGATCCTACCAAACTTTCAATTAAATTGCAGGCTTCCAAAGCAGGTGTACCAAGGAAGTTACCCCCCGTAAGAGTCTCAAGAACATACCTATACCAACTAGAAATACCAACATAAAAATTCCTAAGGAGGATTAGAGTGGAATGTTTCTTAGTGCATTTTTTATGAGCATTATTTATCCTATACCATGCATCTTTCAAACTTTCTCCCCCTTGTTGTTTAAACGAACGAACTTCAACTTTAGGACTACCCATTTTCAGCAAAACAAAAAGGCAACCGAAATAAAAAAATAACACAACCTGAAATAAAAATAACAAAACCGAAATGAAAATAATAATGCAAGTAACTATTTTTTTTGTATTTTTGATATTAAGCAAACAAGACAATAATAAAAATAAACTAAGCAAGACAATAACAAAATAAAAAGATTGGATGTGAGAGACTCCCCTCGTAGAAGAGCTTAGTCTCCCCGGCAACGGCGCCAGAAAAGAGCTGGCGTCGAAGGGGAGAATAGACTCTGCTCAACAGAAGAACCCTTGCTTCCCCGGCAACGGCGCCAGAAAAGAGCTTGATGCACTGGTGAGGTGTTGTTGGGAAACCCCAAGAGGAAGGTATGAAGTAGTGCAGCAGCAAATTTCCCTCAGTTGTGAAACCAAGGTTATCGAACCAGTAGGAAACTAAAGATCTCCCGGAGGTGTCAACGGCGCCAGAAAAGATCTTGCGTCGAAGTTGACGTGGAAGCTGCACACAACACAACCAAGATACTTTGCCCCAACTTAACAGTGAGGTTGTCAATCTCACTGGCTTGCTGTAACAAAGGATTAAACGTACGTGCGGAAAATGATGTTTGTTTGTAGAGAATGAAAGTAACAGGATTGCAGTAGGATTGTTTATCAGTTTGAGGAAAAAGGACCGGGGTCCACAGTTCACTAGTGGTGTCTCTCCATAAATAATAATAGCATACATGCGGGTAAACAAATTACAGCTGGGCAATTGACAGAATAAAGAAGTGCATAATGATGCATATACTATAGTTATGATGGCTAGTGTGATATTCATTTGGACATTACAACAATATACATAGACCGTTCCAACCGCATCTATGACTAATAATCCACCTTCCGGTTAGCGTACGCACCCCTTTTCAGTATTAAGTTGCAAGCAACAGATAATTCCATTAGGCAATGTGTGTAATGTAAGTAATAGAAATACCCTTAGATAAAGTACTACTGTTTTATCCCTAGTAGCAACAGTACATCTACAATCTTAGAGCTTGTTGTCACTACCCCAGATTAAATAGATACATGAACGTACTATCGAGCATAGATACCCCCACTTGGAGTCACAAGCATCTACTTGGCCAGAGCATCTACTAGCAACGGAGAGCATGCAAGATCATAAACAACGCACTCACAAGATATATTATGAAGCAATAACATAGTACTCAATATTCATCGGATCCCAGCAAACACAACATGTAGCATTACATAACGATGATCTTGATCATGTTAGGCAGCTCACAAGATCTAAACATGGTAGCACAAGAGGAGAAGACAACCATCTAGCTACTGCTATGGACCCGTAGTCCAAGGATGAACTACTCACGTATCAGTCCGGAGGCAGGCATGGTGATGTAGAGCCCTCCGGTGGTAATTCCCCTCTCCGGCAGGGTGCCGGGAGGAGCTTCTGAACCCTCCCGATCTAGGGTTGACGACGGCGGCGGCTCTGAACTTCGTGGAGGAAAAAGGTGCATATCCTAGGTCTTGTAATTCTGGGGGGTATAAGTAGGCGAAAGGGCGAAGGCGGCGGGGCCTCGAGGGCCCCACACCCCGTGCTCGCGCGGCCAGGGGGGACCCTCGTCGGGAGGGGGTGTGGGCCCCTCGGGGTCCTCCTCCGTGTCCTCTTCGGTGTTCTGGAACCTCCCGGGGAAAATAAGCACTTTGACGTTTCGTTTGTCCAATTCCGAGATTATTTCCTTAACAACTTTTCTGAAACCAAAAACAACAGAAAACAGGCAACTGGCACTATGGCATCTTGTTAATAGGTTAGTCCCAGAAAATGCATAAAATGATATAAATGTGTATATAAAACATGTAGCAATTGGCATAATATAAGCATGGAACATAAGAAATTATAGATACGTTTGAGACGTATCAGGCATCAAGGAGGTACCTGGGAAGTACGAAGTTTGGGAGAAGATGGTTGGTCTCGGGGAGACAATCAGTCGGACCTCAGGAAAGAAAAAGGGGTATCCCCATCCTAGTGTTTTTGAAAAGTTTTACAAAAGAAAGGTTTCAAAACTTAGATATGTCCTTGCTATATCTAAGAGAAGAGAATTCTTTCTCTAAATATTTTCCTCAACAAAGATATAGAGATGTCGTATTCTCTATGTCTAAAAGCATTGTTTTTCGAAAACTAAGCCCTATAGTCATATATAGCAGCTATCCCAGTTTTTGAAAATGTTTTCTTGCATTACCATGAAGACTTAGCCTTAGAGGTGGTCTTGCGAGTACGTAATTGTACTCATTTGGCTATGTCCCTGGATATTCAAATGTCCAGATTACAATGAAGAAGTGTACGTTGAGGAGGAGGAGTATGCCGACGACTACGCTACCTAGCTGTCACCGGTCAACTGCACTTGTGGGATTGCGTCCGGTGATGACGAGGGCCGACGCTAGCCACGAGCTTCCGCTGTATCGTAGTTAATTCCGTCCTGCGCGACGATGATTTGCAGACTTGGTCATGTGACCACTTTGTGTTGTAAGACTTTTATTCGTACGACTTGAATGATGTAACTCTTTGATACCATGTTGGTTATGTGATTGCGATGCACTGATCATTGGGATCGTGATCTTTTACATAACGTGGACATCTCGGACTGTGGTTCGAGGGGTCCTTACAGTATCATGGGCCGGGCCTCCCCGCGATGTGACATGAGGAACAGGTGATACTTCGGCCAGAAGGAGGCGACAAGAGGTCATGCCTTGCGAGGTTCTGTTGTCCCTGCTCACAAGGGCCTCCGGAGGGTACCCAGCAAGAACCGCGCCAAGGCATCACCCCTCGAGCCCCTTCGGGATAGTCAAAGCACGGTCCCCCCCCCCCCCCCCCGGGGCCCCCTTTTTGCAGGAAGTCCACATGCCCGCGCAGGGCACGGGCCCCTCCGGGCGTCAGGGGCAGTCGCTGGCCCCTGCGCCCCCGACCACCCATTACCAAGGCTTGCCTCCCCAGTAACTAAAGGGGGAGACCGGAATAGCTGTTCATGGTCGTGCTCTCAATACTTACCATTTCGGTGCTAAAGGAGCAAGGACTGGAGTTGTTGGGAGAAGAAGACAACGGCCACGCATCAGCGCAGGGCCATAGGCCTGACTTGGCCGGCTACCTTTGCCAAAGCAGCCGCAGAAGAGCAGAGCCTTTCTTGGATGCATGCGGGATCTTCTCGCCATGGAGTTTGAAGACGAAGGCCATCAGCCGCTTATAAAAGGGGACAACCACCGGCCTGGCTAGGGGTTCGGACATTGTATACTCAAACACTAGAATCTCTAGGCGCTCACCATTGTAGCTCTCTGAGTTCTACCAAGGAATACAAAAAAACAGTAGTAGGGCGTTCACCTCCGTGGTGGCCTGAACCTGGGTAAACAAAGTGTCAATCTCTGTAGTGTTGTTCATCTCCTTCATCGAGCCTTGTGAGGTCAGAGGCAGCGCTCTAAGGCCCCCAGTGTTCGATACTCTTTCTTAGCTTCTTCGGAGGCTATATTCCGACACCATGACCTTTAGAAGCTATACAGGTAAATGAATACCGAGTAGATAGATTTGATTACATGAATTATTTCAGCCAGTTTGGGACCGGCAAGAATATTCCATTTTTATCAGGCATTTTAAATGATAAAACATAATAACATACATTGAAAAACTGTTAAAAAATTCTCACACAACACTAAAAACCTCCTACTCTAAATAGTCAGAATATCAATGTGTAACCCCATTGCAATGTTATTTTGATGACATTCCATATAAAATCAAAGTTCAACATAAATTAAATAGACATAAATGAGACAGGGAGACAATGTAATGTTGAGAAATAAGAAGAGCTGATGTTAAACTTTGAAACTCTTTATAAAGAAGGACAAGGAATAATGCACAGTTCTCTGAATTTTGAGGTAACTATTAGGGAAAAAATCTCATGTCTTCAACAACATCTTCCTAGTGCCTTTTACTTTTTGTCTTTTATAGAAAACTCATATAGCTCAATCGTAATGAAAGACCTTTATTGCCAAGAAAAAACCATCCTTTTCCTCGCTTCAGAGTGGTCTCTAGTATAGTTCACTTGAGATTCAGCTAATATGTCAATCTACTAAGAAAAATAGAGGGTCTTGTTTTTGGGGAGATTTCTTCTAGATGGAACACGTAAATAAGCTGCAAAGTATTTCAAGAACAATTACTTTGCTGCCTAGCACATACAAGGCAGCAACAGCCGGTAGTTGATTCTTCAATTTCAAATCTGCAATGTCAGATTATACTAATAGCACTAGTGGAAATCGGGGCTCTAGTCCCGGTTAGGCAACCACGTGGCTACGACAGAGCCCGCGGGGTCGAACCCCTTTAGTCCCGGTTCGTGTTACGAACCGAGACTAGGGTTTTGCTTTTTTTTTAAAAAATCGACCAATTTTTAGGAGTTTAGGAAGGGGGTAGGGGTTACGGATGGTATCACGTCGATGCGCCAAAAACACGTTATGATATATATAAATTACTATATGAAGCTAGTTGATCACATATATACAAATTACATGAAGATCATGTTGATGACACATACACAATTAATTACGTAGTACATGAAGATCACGTTTCCAGGTTCCAGGTACTTAGTTACATGGAGATCACTACTACTTAGGAGTTTAGTGGTACTCTCCGAATCTAGGTATGAAATGCGCAAGGTAAAATCCCGCCAACTCCTCCGCAATTGCTTTGAAGCGGTCCTGTATTGGTATCTCATTGCGCTTTCTTGCCAGCTGTAAAAGAATGATATCAGAATTAATACATGAGTTGCGTGTATATATCAAATG
The DNA here is from genome assembly GCA_026929855.1 of Poa annua. NCBI lineage: Eukaryota > Viridiplantae > Streptophyta > Magnoliopsida > Poales > Poaceae > Poa > Poa annua. The sequence goes on from CM049434.1 coordinate 65,838,651, forward strand.
AATGAAACTCATCACGATTGATGGTAAAAAAATAATGTTGTGAATAATATTTACGTACTTCCCGACTTCTTTTGCTCTTCAAACTCTCGTTGACCACAATGTGTATGTACTCGCAAACATAGAATCCACATAAATCAGTCTCTAGTGGTTGTGTACGGCAAGACTATAGAAGAATAGAATTTAATCAAATAATAATCAAGTATGATAATGGTGCATGGGCCTAGGTCTAGTACTGCTTACGTTGCTTGGACGCCATAGCAGCTTCTTTGGCCATCCACCGGCCGGATCTTCCGCGATGCACGTTTTCCAAACGCTGCCCGACAAAGGAAATGAACAAATGAGTCATAAATTCTATGATACCAGCAAATGAACAAAAGAGGCGATAAGAAATGAAATTACTTTGCCACCAAATCAAAACATGACTTGTACTCTTTAGGGCATCTCCTTAGCGAGTCAAGGACATGAATTTCTCCGTCCCGCATATTAATGACGAGAAGAATAAAGTGGTACCTACGCACGTTTATACATAGTCATGCATAACTCATCAGGTAAACTTAACATCGGGTGAAAAAAAAATAGAAAGTGTAATAAACAGTTACACTCACTTGAAGTTGTAAGGCCATAATATATATGTTTTGTCAGCTTGTCGCTTGAAAAACATTAGCAAATTCACCGGTGTATCCTTGTTAAGTTTTGGATTTTCTATGGTCTTTTCATGCATTATATCGGGGTCAATGAACCCAATGTGCTTGATTTCATCCATTTTGCATTCGAGCATCTTCATTCTGCATAATACAGGGCACAAAATATTATAGTGAGGATAATCACAGACAAGTAATGAGCTGAGCTAAAGACTTAAATTACATAAATAGATCACTTACAGACAATAGGAACTGATGATAGATTTGTCGAGGGCCCGACGATTGTATAACTGAATAAGTTCGTTGAAGTCAATGTGAATAGCGTATTCTTGGAAATAGTGCTCTTCCTTAACTGCCAACATGAGACTGATGTACTCGTCCTTTGCGGCATTCTTGTACCAGGTTTGCAACTGACGCATTCTTGTTGGTAAGTCGCCCTGGACAAAATTTTCCCCGGGAACATATTGAGAAACAACATCAGCGGCGGATAAACCAGCTCCCGCACATTGATGTTTTTGAGAACATTGTCGTCAAACACCTTGAGCGGGGGGACCGATTATGCGTCTTGTTCTCCGAGCTGGGGAACTTGTTTCCCTTCTTTAGGTCCTGTCCATCTCAGATTCATATGACTTATCAATCGAACGCTCATAGTCTGTTGGCGGCTTTGGGGGAGGGTCATATAGGTTATCGATGCAATGTTCAATGACCTCCTTAGGATATCCGGCGGTAAATTTTGGAGAGGGCACTTTCTTCAATTTCCCACGGGCAAGAAAGGCATCTAGTTCGGCCTGGACGGCGGGGGCGTTTTCCTCGACAGTTTTTTCCCAAGGTAACTTCACAAAAGGCGGCGGTGTTTTCTCCTTTCTAGGTTTCTTCCTAATCGGAGATCCGGATTTGTGCTTCCTCCGGAGAAACTTAACGGGCGGCGAAGATCGAGATGGCGGTGGGCTTTGCTGATGAGGTGGAGATGGCCTCGCGCTGGGGCCTCTCTCAGGGGGAGGTGGGCTCTGCTGATGAGGTGGAGATGGACTCGTGCTGAGGTCCCTCTCGGGGAGGTATGGGCTTTGCTGATGAGGTGGACTCCTACAAGGAGGAGTCGCTGGCCTTGGTAAGGGGTCTGGAAAGACGATATATTTCTTGTTCCACAGGGCGAAGCCACGCCTGACGACTCCCAATGTCTTCTCCTCGTCACCTCCAGGAATCTCAAGTTCCATTATTTCAAATCCCCGCATAATTTCGTCCACCCCGACACGAGCATAGCCAGCTGGAATTTCACCACAATGGTAGAGTTCTCCAGGTTCAATTACTAAAGCAACGCCCACCGCCACCTTCAAAGATATGTTTCTCACTGACATATGTAGCTCACAACTTGTCGGCTCCGTGATGTCATCCACGGGGTAGGGACCATCGACTTGAAGCTGCGTGGAACCCACGCGGTATCGGCTTGACCCTCTGATTCTAGCTGCTGCTGAGGTGCCCTCCTTTGCTCCTTCATTGCGTTCAGTTCCTCCCGTGTCTGCTTCACCACACGTTCCAATTCTGATAAGCGGTCGGCCTCCTTCTTATTAGTTCTGCTACGGCTTCTATAAGTGCCAGCGCAATTCGGCTACACACTCTTAAACGTTGTACCGTCGGAAAGCCTCGAGCTCGTCCAACGTGTTCAGGATTCCCCAGAGCCCGTGTCAGCTCGTCATCCTCTCTATTGGGTATGAACACACCCCGGCGAACTTTCTTTATTGCGTCTTCAAGTTTCTTTGTGACTATTATGATTTTCTCCTTCCTTTTTCCTTGTGCAACAATCTTTCCTGACTCTGGGTCCAACCCTGCCCCATGCGCGAACAACCAGAATTTAGACCTCTCGGGCCAGTCAAGTGTCTGTGAAACGACCCCTTTTGCAAGCAGCTCTGCTTCATAGGCTAACCACTTAGGAATGGCGGTTCTGTAGCCACCTGTCCCCAATTTATGGTGGTGTTTCTTCAGCTTATCATAATCCTTATTTATGGTCGATCAGGTCACAGCCGTAGACGATTTCCTATACGCCTTAAACGCCTCCCAGTCAGATTCTAACCTCTGTAGTGATCCACTGAAATCTGGATCTTCTTTTTTATCTCCATATGTACTCCATAACTTTTTCTTCCAGCTCCGGAATTGTTCCACCATCTTCTTAAGAGTCCACTTCTTCAGGTTGTCCGTCTTGAGTTGAGATAGATTTGGCGGGAGGTTAAAATGTGTCAAGACCGTGTTATAGAGCAAATCTTTAAGAACTGGGTGGGCATATCATGGGTCAGTCTCATTGGCGGCCACCGGCTTATTCCAATCGAGTATGCTGATCGGAACGATGTCCTAACAATAGCTCCAACTTAACTTATAAATTTGATGCGGTTCCGTTTTGGTTCCAGCGGTTCGCCGGAATCAGCAATTTCCTCGATTGGTAACTTTGGATCCTCGCTCGTCAGCCTTTTTGTCTTGCCTCGATGAGGACCTGGGTTTTTAGAAGATTTGCTCAATGCGGAGGGCTAAAAGAAAAATCAGTCGTTAATAATTGTAATACAAATCAATGAATGCATGTAGTGATCCTCTCTCTATATATATATACACCTCGCCGAAGTATCTTTCGACCAAATTTTCAAGCCGAAGTCCTTCACCATGGTCGTTTAGAAATTGTGCGAAATCATCATTATCACTGGCATCTTCTCCACCGGCAACTTCTCGAGGTCGGGCATCATGATAAATGATCTGTTGAAGTAGGTGTTCTTTCTCCTCGTCTCGCAAGTTTTCCATATCTAAATGTACCTGCAATCAATAAAATTTTCATCGATAAAATTGCATCTATAAATTATAATAAGAAAATGCCATTCTACAATGTTAAAAAAAAATACAGCCCAAATTTTTAGCCAGCATTGGGTCCTACCTACCAGCCCAAATTTGGGCCAGCAGTAGCTCCTTTAACATTCCAGCCCCGCGTCCTGCCAGCCCCAATTTGGGCTAGCATTGGGTCGACGCGCCGCGTCCACCCCCTTTCCAGGAGGTCTTGGTCAATGCTGGCCCACCTACCAGCGACCCGCGGGGCCACGTGCGCATGGCCAACTGAATCGTCTTCCCTGCACGGCCACTCCGCGTGGCCAACTGCCTCGTTTCCCCACACGAACCGCCCCCATCTTCCCGCACGACCCCGCGTGACCGTCCAACTGGCCACCCGCGCGGTGAATTCTGGCCCATCTGCCAGTGGCCCACCGCCCAACCGCCCTCGTCTCCCCCACCCGTCCTTAATGCTGGCCCTGGCCCACCTGCCAGCGACACACCTTCCCCCCTTGTATTCCCACCCCGCAGTCAAAGCTGGCCCTGGCCCACCTGCCAGCGACCCACCGGCCTCCTCATCTTCCTACCGCCGTAGTCAATGCTGGCCCTGGCTAGTCCTTTAAAAATGGATCCCGACCGTGGGATAGCGACAGTCCACACCTCCGGCGCCCCCACACCTAAACCCCTAGCCATGTAGCGGTGATTCAAGCCAGGCAAGAACCAACGCGAGTCCAGCGGCTCCGGCCGGCGCGTCGCACTTCCTCCTCCTCCTCCGCCACCGCGCGCCGCTGTTCCTCCTCCTCCTCTGCCACCGCCGGTCGCGTTCGGCCTTGCACCGGAGGGCATGTAGAAGGTCGGGGGAGCGGCGCCGGCGCGCCGTGCAGCGGAGAAGAAGAAGCGGATGCGGCGCTACGTCCGTGTGGAGGAGTGCTGGTGGCATTGGAACAATGACACCCCGGTGTATTGGCCGGACTTCCACCTACCGGACGACTGGCACCTGAATCCGCAGCGGATTCCGGTGCCGCCCATTCCGGCCAGTGGCCGGGCCAGGGCAGTGGAGATCGCGCGCCGCCGCCGTCTTCTCCCGCCGGACCTTTATGACAAACCCGCCGTCCTAACTGGGACAAATGGTTCGCGGACGAGCATGACGACCGCCGTCGCGCTTACTTCGCGCCGGCCCCAGCACCGCCGCCCGAGCAGGAGCTCCCGACGTACCCCGCAGCGCCGCCCGGCCGGGAGCCCAAGCGGTGGATCGAGGAGGAGGTCATCGACGACGACGACCCGGAGATGAAGGTCGTCTATGAGGCCTCGCTGCGCTCCCTCGTCGACGACGAGGTCAAGCGCTAGGAGAGGGTCGTGGCCGAGGCCGCCATGCCGCCGCCAATGACGTGGTGGCAGCATCTGGCCCAGGAGAAGGAGGCGGCCGACGAGCTGGAGATGGAGGTGGAGCCAATAGCCAGCGGCCTCCTCAACCAGTCCTGGACCTGGACTGGCTAGGTCCCAAGTCCGCCGCAAGAGCCGGCCCAGGAGCAGCCGCCGCAGGAGTCGGAGGAGCAGCACCTTCCGGCGGAGGAGCAGCCGCCGCCTGCCCATCTGTGGGCCGCGCCGGCCTACTTGGTGCTCTATGACGACGACTAGGCCGGCCGGCGCCGTCGCTGCCCCCTTAATGCATATGTAATGGCTTTAGGCCTCTTTTTTCATTTATGTAATGGCTTATCCCCTAAAATTTAATGGCCTTAGGCCTTATATATATATTATGTTTTATATATCAAATTTGCTTTTTTTCCTTTATGTACTGGCCTTAGGGTCCTGCCCGCCGCCGCACCGGCTGGAGCCTGACTTGGGCCGGACGGAGCAGCACCGGCCGGAGTGGCGACGCCTGACTTGGGGACGAAAAAGCGGGCCGATTTCGGAAGGGGATCGAGCTCGGGGACTTAGAGCACGGGGAGTGAGAGGAGGGGCTCACCTCGGGGTGACGGCGACGAGGCGCGGGGACGGCAACGAGGACGGGCCGGAGCAGCACGCCGTCGGCGGCGTTGGGGACTCCGCAGAAGCGCGGGAACGGCGGCAAGGATGGGCCTCGGGAGTAGAGCGCATGAGCGGCTAAGGGCGAGATCGCCGGAGGAGGCTAGGGGCAAGGTCGCTGGCCGGCCGTCAAGGCCGGGGAGGAGGAGGGCGAGGCGTAGGAGGCGACGGCGAGCGGAGCAGGGCTTCGTCGGAGGTCTTGGAGCGGAGAGCAGGGAGTGGATTTGGAAGAGAGAATGAAAAAATTACGGCTCCAACCACACATATTGTCGCGAAACAGACCTTTAGTCCCAGTTTGTGGCTGGAACTGGGACTAAACGGACTTTAGTCCTGGTTGGTCACTCCAACCGGGACTAAAGGTCTCTCCGGCCGCCAAAATTTGGGCGCGAAGCCCAGCGGACCTTTAGTCCTGGTTGGTCTTACCAACCGAGACTAAATGGTCTTTTTCTTTTTTTTCTTTTTCTTTTTCTATTTTTAATACTTCAGTTTCTGTTTTCTTTTATATACTTTAATTTACATTATTTTTTAATTGTTTTTGTTTCTAGTTTTTATTTTGCTGTTTTGTTTTATATACTTTGATTTTAGGTGTCAAACTGATTTTTTAAATTAGTTTTGCCTATTTAAATGACTTTATGTTGATTTTTTGAAAGTAATTCAAATTTAAACTAAAGTGTGTGATATAGTTTGCTCTGATTTTTATAGAAAAATCTGTTTAAGGTACACAACTATGTGTTTTGTTTTATATATGTACAAAGTACTTCAGTTCATCGACCGAATACATTAGAGTTTTCTTCTGAGTTTTCAGAACACAGCTACATAAAAGGTTCATTACATTAATACACACATCACCCACAACATCCCTATGTAGTGTTCACTTGTTTTTATGATTGCGCCGTGACCACTCAAGAGGAATTGAAGAGGAAATTTCTGAATTTCTGCTTGACGAGGTCATAGCCCTAAGAGAAGAATACAATATAAACCATAAATAATGATTTTCATATAATAATTATGTTGGGACGACACTCATGTATATATATGATCGATGTATGCTCGTCTCGTAAGACTCGTTATATAATATATGCATCTATTCTCGTTATATAATATATGCATCTATTCTCGTAAAACTCTGCATGTAATATATGCATCGATGTGCGTAATCGTAGTGTACGAATAATTATTTAAATCATAAATAAAACAGAAAACAAAAAACAGAAAATAAAATAAAAAAATCCTAAAACCTAAAACCCCTCGCACCTTTAGTCCTGGTTTGTTATACAAACCAGGACAAAAGGTCATTGCGTGAGCAGATCGCCTACGCACCCACGTGGATGCCTATTTGTCCCGGTTGCAGACCGAACCGGGACCAAAGGTGGGGGCCTTTAGTCCCGATTGGTAAACCTTGACTAAAGGCCATTACCAACCGGGACTGTTGGCTGTTCTGTACTAGTGAAAAATGAGTAAGGCGAGGGACGCGGCTCTTCCTCGGCTTGTGGAGGGGCCGGCCACCATAATTTCCAAAATTTTGAAGTGCCAGGGGTGGTGTCAAGGTTTTGGAGCCCGACTAAATCTTTGATTAAGCCCCAATGGCGCTCAGTGAAGCAAAATTGTCCATTTTGTTAGCTGCACGATATGATAAAATTGGCTACCGTGGTTGGAGATGCTTCTAGAATTTAGCAAAAAATGATTGCAATGTTTATCCATAATACTATTATACACTTGATTGTCACTAAAGGAATCGCTGAGAATACCGACGGCAATTTCTACGCGGACGGCAATATCTCGGGGTTGTCGGCGTGGAAACGTTACGCCGACGACGCGTACGAAAACCGTCAGCGCGAGAATGCCGTAGACGTGATAGGCTCTATGCCGATGGCCACCGTCGGTCTTATAAAGCCGTCAGTGTACATGTAGGAAGCCCAACGGCCACCGTCGGCGTCAAAATGCTGTCGGACTACCTGCCTCCACGTGGCCACATCGAGACCGAGTTTGACGGCGTCGTAACACCGGGGGGTTCTCACTGTAATGCCGACGGCATTACCGTCGGCCTACCTCTTCTGTTTTTAACTTTTTTGCATAAAAAATCAGATTGCATTCAAAAAAAAAATTTGTAGCAGGCGCTTGTTACGACAATGAAAAATGGTACTCCAGTACCCGATCCAATACCGGCTCCGCCACAACCGCCGTTTCCTCCACGGCCGTGCTACGCCGATTTCGTCGCACTGGACACCCTGGAGACTCCTGTTAGTACTTCACCAAAGCTTCACTAAGTCATTATTTGGACATTTTGATATTTACACTTAGTCATATTTTGTTCAAACATGTAGGCAACGTCTTCTTCACGGGCTCCTTTTGGTCGTGCTTTTGCCTCGCCCACGGCCACTCCGGTTCACTTGGGTGGTCCTAGTCCGGGTGCTTCTTCCTCGCCCAATCGGCCACCCCATGCGGAGAGTCGCGTCGACAATCGCCGAACCTGGTTAGTTTAAGACAAACCCTGATGTATTATTTATGACAAATTCGCATGTTAGACATCGAACTTGTTATATTTGGCATGCTATGTAAAAATTGGGACTTGTTATATTTGGCATGCTAATCTCAGAGTTCTTATTCATTTTGTAGTGATGATGCTCTTGGCGGTGAACTTCGTGTTTGAGAGTTCCTTCGGAGAGATGTCGCGTCGTGAACTTGTAGTTCATCTGTGTAGGAACGTGTTTACTTCCCCTTTGATATGTACTATGTTACCGTATGGTGCATTGCGACATGTTTGTGATATGGATGATGCTTGTAGTTCATTCGTGTTGGGTTGTGTTATGTTGTGATATGGATGATGTTTGTGATATGTACTTGTTACCGTATGGTGCTTTGCGAAATGTTTGTGAGGATTTGTGTTATGTTGTGTGAATGATTTGTGTTATACGATATGCTGTGTTCAAATGTGGCAGAATTATGTATGAATCTGGCCCCAGAAAATATTTGAAATGTGAGGACCCCTCAGACTACTAGTCCGAGATGTCCACGTTATGTAAACAGATCACGATCCCAATGATTAGTGCATCGCGATCACATAACCAGCTGGTATACAAAGTTACATCATTCAAACGTACATACAAGTCTTACACAACTAAATAGTGGTCACATGACCAAGTCTGCAACCATCGTCACACATGACGGAATTAACTACGATATAGCAGAAGCTTACGGCTAGCGTTGGCCCTCGTCACAACCAGACGCATTCCCACAGAGCAGTTGACGGGTGACACTCAGTTGGCGTAGTCGTCGGCGTACTCCTCCTCGTTGCAATCTGGACGTTTGAATATCCAGGGACACAGCCATAGGAGTACATTTACGTACTCGCAAACCACCTCTAAGGCTTAGTTTTTCATGGTAATGCAATAAAAACGTTTTCGAAAACTGGGATGGCTGCTATATAAGACTATAGGGATTAGTTTTCGCAAACAATGCTTTTAGACATAGAGAATACAACATCTCTATATCTTTGCTGAAGAAAACAGTTAGAGAAAGAAATCTCTCTTGTAGAAATAGCATGTACTATTTCCACATTTTGAAAACACTTTTGTAAAACTTTTCAAAAACACTAGGATGGGGATACCCCTTTTTCTTTCCCTGAGATCTGGCTGATTGTCTCCCCGAGACCAACCATCTTCTCCCAATTTTGTACCCTTCCGGTACCTCCTTGCTCCCTCATTGTCTCCACCGAAACCATTTTATTTTTAAAACCAAAATTTGCCCATACGCCTAGATCGGTGGCCTTTCCAACCGTTCTTTGACCGCGGACACGGCTATTCGAATAGATGTACACTCTGCAGAGGTTGCGCACTTTACCCACACCAAACGGTCAATTCCGCCGTGTCTGTCACGACCCGTCATACGATAGTATGCGGAGGTCCGGATAACCAGATCAAAGCTTTCCACTATGTCCACCCTAATATCGGGGCCTCCCGATTGGTTTTTTCTCCCCGGTACCATGTGCTCCACTAGACCCCTGGTCTCTATCGGGACGCCACACCGCCACGGCAGGAGAGCCACCATAATCGATCTGGTGCGAGTCCCACACGTGTATTGCCTCATCCAGACGACAACCCGGCTTCAGGGGCCCAAGCCCCATAGACAGTATGAGAGCCCCAATACTAAAATAGACAAGCTTCCGGCTAAGCCCTACCCATGTCAGGTAATGTGGTTGCACGGGTTAATTGTTCGGGCGGCGGCTAGGGCAATACTTTGTTTTTCCGAACATTTCCACCTCCGACTGCTCCCAACTGCTCGGGTTTTCGTAAACACCTCCGATTGCTCCCAGCAACTCGGGTTTTATAAAACACTTGCTCGCCGATTGCTCCCAACAACTCAGTTTTTTCCTCCGAAAACATTTTATCAAATCCAGGCTCCCATCCTAAGATTTTGAGGAAAGATATAGGGATATACTACTAGAAAATATGATTTTCTTCATTGAGCCTTCAGGAGAAAGCCTCTCAAGTGAATACTTATTTTTATAAAACCTATTATACACTAGTAGATATCTTTGGCCACACAAGGTTTTCGAAAATAGTTTTTGGGTGGCGATGCCACAGATAAAAATAAAACATGCATTATTTTATTTTGAAAACAAAACATGCTTGGTAAAATAATGGGATTAATTATAAAGGTGAGGTGGCTTGCCTGGCTCAGATATATGTCCTTGGTCTTGATCTTGATGTTCCTCAGGATCACTCCTCACTTCCAGTTCCTTCCCGATCGTATCTAACGTCGAAAACAGGAAAAGGAACAACACTCAAAATACAATACAATGCCACAAGGACATATCAAACAACAAGCATTGCACAAGACACTAAGCTAACAATCAAAAGGAAGCAACTCACTTAGTTAAACAACAGCAAGCAACAAGTTCATTTAACTAAGACAAACAACAAACACACCTAAGAAAATATACACAACAACCCTAATTGTTGAATAGGTAGTTTAACTCAACACTAAGGCAAAAACTCCCCTTAGGGTGATTAGGTCATTTAACATGGGCTGCTACATTAGTTCAGGAAATACTTCAGACTAAAGTATCATATTGGTTCAGGAAGTACTTCAGACAAAAGTATCTTAGTAGTTAAGGAAATACTTCAGACAAAAGTATCTTAATATGCAAGCATTATAACTAGCATTAAGCACACTCACATGCAAGCAGGTTACTAGTTCAAGGAACACCTACTATCAAGTAACTAAGCAACCAACAATGGTAACACCACTGTTCACACAAGTTTATGGCTAAGAGATAAAAAGGTGCACGTGAGTTATTTAATAGAACACCACAAACATTACTGCAAATGAGCATGTTGAATACAATCTAAAGTAAATCAACTATACTACAAACATTTCACAAGACAAGCAAATATTGGATAAATTCTAACACAAACCAACATCCTCATACAAAGCAATTAATAAAATAAGTGCAACAGCGAGGGAACATGATGAATTAAGTTAAACTCAAAAGTGAATGGTACCACAATACTTTTAGGAGGTCATTAAGGTTATTAGAGGTTACTTAAGGTTCTGGATTTATGATTGATTAAACACATAAAACTCACACTAATTTAAATAAAACAGGGAAATAATTCAATTCAAAATCCTAGATGCATAAGTTCTGTTTTGGGAGATTAATTGCCATGCTCAGTATATAGCTCCTAAAAATAAACCCTCTTACCACAGTACACCTAGTAACCAAAGGAAAGTATGAAAATTGTATTTGCAGCAAAAGCTATTGTGATTTGAGAATTAAAAATACTCCAAGTGCTACTGGTCCTAAATCCAAAACGATCATAGCTTCTGTTCTAAGAAACTCCTGCATGCAGGGTTAATTTCTGTGGATAGACATTGATTTTATCTTTCTGTAGAACTTGGATTCACACCATTTGGATACTCCTAGCACAAGATATCCTATTTAAACTGGAAAACATGCATTCTACTAACTAATATGTTCAGAGCAAATTATCAAATATTTTTGTAAGAAACTATCACTGCATGTTAAACAAAACACAGGGCTACTCCACAAAAAGACTCCTAATCCCTTTGCACAAACATACCTAGCATAAACAAATAAAACTAAACACATGCAAATGACAGAAAATAAAAATACCCTATTTTAAGTGTAATAACTCACTGTTTTTGAAAATGAAATACCCAGGACCAAATATAAGTTGGAAACATTTACCAAGCTAGTGTATGATAGACACTACCCATATCTAACACAAGCAATTGGATGTCACATCCCAAAACTTTGGAATGTTTAAAAATCACTAAAAATTTAAACTTTTGTTTTTGATTAAAATAAAACATTCAAAACATAAGAGAAACTAAATATAAAGAACATTTTATCACCTTACAAAGGATTTGACATTTAAAATATTCGAGTAATCAATATTTGAAATTTGGAGTTTAGTTAAAAATCCTTTAACCAAAGTATTACTTAAATCCCATTATAGTTTGCTAAGATGCATTAAAATTTGTGAGAGCCATCTTCATTTCATAAAAAGTTTCATTTCAAGTATTTGATTTTAAACACTTAGCCTTGGCTATTTACAATGCCTAAAACCATATTTGCAAGGTGCTTTAAGTTATTTAAAATATGCCTCTTTCCAAAACGGTTTGGGATAAACTTTATGATTTAAAATTTCATGTTACCTTTGAGTGATTAATAAACATTGCAATAATATTTATTTGTTAAATCATGATCTATTTTCATGAAAATGGTTTTGATTTAAATATGTTATACAAGATATAGAAATTAAAACCTGAATAAATTTCTAACCCTAAATAACGACTTTAATAGCCAAATGTATTTTTGGAACTTTGCAGGATTTATTATATTTTTGAAACTTAAATCACATTGCACAAAGTTTTTCGGTTTGATAACGAGTCCATCATAATCCATTTTCCAATTCAAATAATTGTGATATTTCTATTTTACTTTTACTAAACCCACAATTGACTTTGTGAAAACTTTATTTTAATTTGATAAAGTGAATATTAAACAGTTTCCAAATAAATCAAATATCCTATTTTGAATTATATTTAAAAGCAAACCAACAATTCATCATCATCATGGCATCCTTGCATTTAAATCACAAATGTTTTGTATGTGAAATCCACACTTAAAACCGTAAATAAATAGTATTAATATAAGATATTATGTATGATCTATACAATATTTTGAATTACTAAATTATCATGTGACTAAAGTATTAACAAAAGGTTCCATTATGGGCAAGTTATTCAAAACATATTATATACAGTCTTTCTAGATTTTGTTCAAAGACAAAAAGGAGTTTTATTGAAAAAGGAGTTTAAAACAACTTATTTTCAAACATATGTTTTTGTGGTATTTTCATAAATATAATTTAGCCACAAAGAAATTAATTAAAATCCCTAATTTCGAATTTAACATAAAGTGTCAAATTTACATTTGAACAATATATCAAATTATTATTTTTGAAAATTATTCAAAACATATGCCTGAATGTTTTAAATGTTAGATATGATTATTAGAAATTTTTAGAAACTTGTTTCACTTAAATTAGAATTCTAAAACAAAAGATATTAAAGAAATAAGAAAATAGAAAAGAAAAGGATAAAAAAAAATCCGGAACAGATCGGCCGGCCGGTCCAGCCGGCCTGCTATCGCTCGCGTACGAGCATACGCGCGTGAGGCCTGTGCGTGCTGGCCCGGATTGCCTCCCTTGCCTCTTTTTAGTCCCACCTTTGCTACTTTAGTAACACCCACACCCAGTTTTAGCCTATACAGAGGCCCCATATGTATAGACAAAATCATAAATTCGGTTTGAACCATTTATTTTGGTTTGACTACGTACAACGCATACTTTTCTTTTTCGCTCTTTGTATATAGTTTTGTAGAGTAGCTTTTGTAGTATAATTTAGGCTACAAATTTAGTATTCGTATATTTTCTGTAGCGTAGTTTCTGAGTAGTTATAAATTTTAGTGTAGTTTTTTGTCTACCGTACACCATACGATCCGTTTTTAGATCGTGTCGTAACTTTAGCTACATGCATTTTGATACTACGGCTATAGTTAGATTGTCTAAACCAACCTGTACTAGCCAATCACCTCAAGCCACTTGATCTAGCTGTTTTACGGGTTGACCCCAGCAGAAAATTCGTATGCAGCTTTTGCAGAAATACCCCTATAATTTCAAACTCTCATATCTTTTTAACCACATGTCCAAATTGGACAAACTTTATGTCCATGGAAAGCTATTGACCAGTAGAATCTTTTGACACTATTATATTTCGAAATTGACTAGGCTAAATTCGTTCAATTTTCAAATGCGTGATTGAGTATATTTACATAGAGTCTAAAGAATAAGTATTCGCTGTTATAAATTATTTTTGAATCAACTTTAAAATGAATGTTTAAGTTTGGTCTTAAAATATTATATGTTAATATGACAAACTTTGATGAATAAAATTTGTTAAAAACCTTTTATCAATTTAATGTGTCATCTTTTAACCAAGATCAAAGCTAAGTATTATTAATTTAATTTGAAACAATAAAATTGTGTGCAAGTGTTAAAATATGTTAGTTACTTTAAAAATAGTAAATCTCGCTATGTGTTGAGATATCTTGACTTTTCTCGTGTTATCTTTTCATTCAAGACCAACTCATTTAAACCTATGGAACATCACGCCAATATATATATTCAATTGTCGAATTATTCAAATTGTTTCAAAATAAATTGTTGACCAACCTTCAACCAATATGGCAAACAACTAAACGCTCTCATTCACTCTATTACATATTAAATTATGTGAGGAACCTTAACCGAATGTATTATGAAGAATATGTTATTCATGTTTGTCATGGTATGCTATGAGTTGTTGAAATGTTTGCTTGTTGGTGTGTTATTTCTATGTTATAGATTGATCGGAGTGGAACGTTATTCTTTGAGAAGAGTGCGATAAACGTCGATCAACTTCCAAAGGCAAGTGATACCATAAATGACCCATTATTTTTACTATTGCATTTCTAGTATTTTCAGTAGTATGCATGACAGGTTTACTACTGTTATATATTATGCTATACAAACCTTTTTAGGATATCCATATGACCACCTTAGTAGTGACCTATTATAATTTAGTGGAAGCACATGCTGCAAAAATGTTTGTTTTATGTTAGATGTGATAAGTGAAAATTCCACTATATTAATTTACCGCCTGGGTGGATTGGTTCGATTGAGGAGGTTTCAAGTTGAGTGGCTACTCAGGGGTCAGTTCTGCGGCGGCCTGGGTTTGCTCACTTGTGGATGGCCACCCAGGGCTATGAGATTTGATGTTGCACTGCGTATAGTCGCTTACCGTGCAACCATTAGTCATATGGGCTCTGTCTAGACGGAGTATGTTGATGTTGACCTGGGTCGGATGTTCCAGAGGTGGTAGCTGGGATAGGTGGGCAGTGGACTCCGTCGACTTGGGAAGACAACTTCTGAAAAGTCTCGTCTCGATCTTCTCCTTTTCCTCCTCACTAAATGAGTGTAGAGAATAGTTTGGGCTGATTGGGTCTAATGGTGAAAGTGCACAAGCTCTCGAGAGTCTAAATCTAAGATCTTAGCCGTGTCCCCGGCATCGGACAAATTGAGTGACTACACAAGGCTGTCTACTGAAGATCTCTTCATTCCAATTTCTTAAATAAAATTTGATGGGTGAACTCGGGTAGGAGACATGGATGCGTCCGTTATGTGTCTCATAATGTTAAGAAGATGATTTCAAAAATGATTTATCAAAAGTAGGACAAAACTTGCTTTACGCAATAGCCTTGAGCTCCACCAGCCAAATATGCATGCAGAAATTGTCTTGCCATTTATATCCACCATAGTATCATTTGCCACCACAATTCAATTGTGCTGACCTTTATAGCTGGGCTGCAACTAAACCTTGCAGATTGGACTGACGACGAGTGAGGTTTCGATAGGATTTCGAGTCTACAACCAACATGCTTTGCCTGTGGCACATGAAGATGATGAGGCTCATTGTAACTACTGTATTCCGCTACTGTGCTTTGTATTTTGCTAGTCTTCTGAGATTATGCAAGTTGTAATGAATATTGTAACACTGGATCATGCGATTAAATAAAGTATTTGACACTTGCATGATATACATCTTAAACTGTGGTGCTAGCAGTTGATCCAGCGACTAGCACATTAACACAGCGATCTCCACCCTATATAAAAAAAGGTGAGGTCGCTATATTGGATTAACTCCAAAAAGTATTTTAATAAAGAATTAAAAATCATCAAAATGCTACTCGTGTACTTAATAGAACTTTAGTTATACATATCTCATGCATGCAAGACTTATAGATCCAGGTAGGTAAGGTCGTAAGATTCACATAGAATTAAAGTTTGCAAGATTTGGATCTATAAAACTCTAGTTATTAATTAAATGGTGAAAAAAGACACTTTTTACTAGATCAAACCTAGCACACACATAGAAACATATCTTGGAAAAAGGCCAGTGCCACATGGTTAAGAAAACACATAGGAACTCTACAAAATTTAATCCAAGCAATTTGCATGTACAGATCTACCAGAAACGAATTAAAGCTACAAGGCAGATTAAATAGGAACCAAAACTGGAAAAAGGATTTAACATAAAAAACACTCAGATGGGCTGGATCTGGCCCAAATTCGGCCGAGCGTGCTGGGCCGGCCCACACTGCTGCGCGCGAGCGAATAGGCAAGCGGCCGTCGGATCCTGATCGGAGGACCAAGATTAGATCTGGGAGGTTCAAACTCGGGCTGTTGATGCAAAGATCGACGGCCCACGGTCGTCTTATTCCTCTGGACAAACGAAACTGAGCAGAAAACCTAGGAAGCTTGGGTGGCTCACGTGGCTCACCTCGGCGTGTGCCAGACGATGGCGAGGGGTGGAGGATGGTGCAGAAGGTCGAGGGCGTCGAGGGAGGGCTGCAGAACTTCACGCAGGGGCTCCCAAAGACGGCGGCGTTGAGGACGCCCGGCACGGGCACGGCGAGGACGCCGCAACTCCGGTGCTCCTGCAAGCAAATGGATACGTCTCAGAGGTAACCTAAGAAACAGGGATCAAGTAGGTGCAAGAGAGAGGAGCATAGGAGGAGGGGTTCGACTGCAATCGTGCGCGCACGGATTCTGTAACGAACGATAGTTTCCTCTCGATTCCGAGCAGTAGAGCAGGAGAGCTTGCTCGGTCTCGCTTGGAGGGGGAAAGTGAGTGTGCAGGAGGGAAATTGGAAAGGAGAGAGGGCTTGGGGAGCGTTGTGGGCAGATAACACGGGGGTGGCCGGTGCACGGTGCACTGTGTGCATGGGCGCGAGAGGAGGGGTTGATGGACAGGGATAGGGCACGAGGGGCGGCGCCAGGAGCGTGCCTGGAGGGAAGGGGAGGGTCACGGGCAAGGTGTAGAGCGAGGGAGGCGCGACTGGTGGTCCGAACACGGACGTGGCCGGCACGGGCTGGTGAGAAGAGGGCGGCGCTCGGGACAGCCAGAAAGGACAAGGGGAAGAGCCAGGGCCTCGCCATAGCACTCACGACGGCTAGGGGACGTCGTTGGCGAGAGGAGGGATCACGAGGTGCTCAAGAACGCGGGTTGGGTGGAGAGGGAGGTGCTCGGCCGCTTCTGCTCAACAGGTGTTTGCTTAAATGTCCACAAGAGATATACAAAAGATATTCGAGCTAGTGGGCTGGGCAGGGTTGTTGACCAAAACCTCCAGAGGTTGTGTGATGGTTAGGGCATGTCAAAAACAAAGGTTGGAGGAGAGGGGAGTGTCGGTTTAATTAAAAGATAATTTTTGGGCTGATTAGATTAGGCCACTTTGCTAACATGGATCAGTCCATCCTTTGACTTAACAATTACCAAACAAGTTGGGTTGGCTAGTGGGCACATACGTTCGACATTTGCTTGAAAAGTTTGCGTCAAAGGGGCTCAATAACAACTAGATGCAAAAATGGCAAAAAGGCTATCTAGTAATACACATATGGTCACATTATAATGAAGTACTCCAAACCAGCATGGATTAAAGATTAAACAATCATGGAATATTAAAGGTGGCCGTAGGTGAGAAGTAAAAAGGTTGTAGATGAGGTTAGGTGAGTTGCATTTCCAAAATGAACAAAATAATCCCTAGTTGTCATGCTCCAGAAATGCTAAAAATTAAAAGATAAGAAGATAGTACTCCACTAATTATCGTTTGAGATATTTGTGGAAGTTTTAGAACCAAACCAACTTAAAGGTAGTAAGCACATCACCGCCAGGCAAGACAATCAAAGCAAGCATTTAGATCTCCAATCAAACCATATACATATGTTGACACATATTAATCCACATGAACACATTCAAGCTCAAATAATTCAATCACATGTTAAATAGTTCAAACAAACAAGAAATTGAATAAAGGACCAAACTTTTAAGATAAACAAATATATTTGTGGGGTGGTGACCAACATGATCATGACAAGATTTTGGAGAAAGAGGGTTAAACCACTTCTTAGTACTATTTTCGAAAGATTATTTCATTAAGAGTTTTGAAGTAAGAGTTTATAACATCAAACCAACATGGTAAATGGGTTAAAATAGGATAAGAGAAGATATATGAATCATTTTACTTGTCCTAGATATTATTGATCACAAGGATCATATTATATCGAGGTTGAGTTCCATAGAGAGATCATCCACACAAACACAAACCACAACATAGCAAACAAAGCAAATATGATTAAAACACATCCACTAACAAGACATTTCAAAAAGTTTTTGTTGGTTCAGAATTTTGGGTCTTTTATAATTAAGTTTTTCCTTGCTTCCAACATTAGGGACGTTACAAACCTTCCCCCCTTAAAGGAATCTCGTCCCGAGATTCCTAAGCGGGAACTAAGAGAGTGCAAGGTTAGGAGGTTTGATGCTGCTTCATCTTCAGAGGTTGTTGATTCTCAACTGAGATTTCCTTGCCGATAACACGTCGGCTTTCTTCTGGAACTTCGGACTTTGCAGAAGGTGTTGTCTTGTTGGTTGATGTTGATCCGCGTTCTTGTGGGTTGAATTCAAATAATCCAGGGTTGAGGCTGCAAAGAATAATTTGTCACAACTCCCTAATAAAACTAGCATACTACTCCCCCCCCCCCCTTAAAAAAGGGCCTTGAAGGGTTGATGTTGATGGTAAAAATTGTTGCCGGCTTCAAGGTGTTGTTGGTCTTGAGTATAATCACGAACTTCATCTTGTTTGTAGCTTCTCGGTGCTTGGGGTTGATGTAGACACATGTCCTGATATTGCCGCCTTGAGGGGTTAGAAGTTAAACACTCGCCAGCAGTTTTCAAGCCTCACAGGGTTGTCAGGTTCGTAGACTTGACTCTCTGCGTTATTTCCTAATAAGTCAAAGGGTGTTACAAGACACTAATTGCGTCAGAACTAGATTGGGGTTACTTTCGTGAACTGCAACAGTCTTCAGGCTTTTCGTCGTTCTGGGCACCTTGTTGATCATGGCATCTTGATTTGTGTCCGCCTTCGGTTTGGCAGACGAAGAAAGTTGATGAAGACTTCCTTGGTTCTTGGGCTTCATGATGCTTTGCACTATCCTTCAAAGGTCGGTCGTATCTTAGTTAGCCTGAAATATAGTGAAGGTACTCCTTTCTATATGTTGAGTTAGTACAGTTGGCGCATCGAGGGCACTGACGACCCTTGCTTCGTGGTACATCTTCATGTAAACGATCTTCAGTGTTGATTGTCTTCGTTGTTGCTGACCTCGATCTTCTTTGTACGTCACATACTGAGGGCTTCACAAAATCTTCGAAAAGTAGCGGTTCATACCGGTCTTTGAGTCCTCCTTGTTGACATCTGTAGGTCAGACTTCCGTTGGAACTTCTATTCTGATCTCGGTTTGAAGGTTTTGAGGAGGTTAGTTGGGAACAAGACCGACTAGTGCTACATGTTACTCTAAAGTTAGATGCGTTAAGTTAGTAATGGTATATTTGTAATTGAAAAGGTTAATTAATTAACTAGGCAAGGCCCGTCACATCATGGGGATGGGCCTCCTCCGGGTGATCTTCTGTATCATGTAAAAGCTCTCACATGTTAAAATTTAGGTCGGAGGGAAAACATTTTAGAAAGGTTTCCAAGAGAGGTTTACAAGGGCATGATACCACTAGTTGGGAGAGGGCTATCAGTGGCGCATGGATTAGGGCTATCTATGGCGCATCCAGGAAAAGGGGGGGGGGGGTGCGCCATAGAATCCTCGCCACTAAAATGTAATTATGTGGCGCACCTGCCCCGTGCGCCACAGAAATTTCCAAATTTCTGTCGCGCACCAATACCTGTGCACCACAGAAATTCATCAGTGGCGCATGGATTGTAGGTGCGCCACAGAAAGAGCTGTGCCACAAAAATATTATTCCATGCACCACAGAATATAAACAGGAATTTTCGATTTATTTTTCCTGCTGTACAAATATAGGTATATACAGGATTTATACAGATATATTATAAGTTGGCACATATATATTAAACCAGTACATGAATTAAAACAGACACATCACATTCATTCGAGCCTGAGATACACATACATATATATAGTAACAAGAGTACGTAGTGCCGAATCTTACACAAGTCATGATACAAATGGAGCCCGAAATACAAAAGTTCGACATTTCATCGTTTCATACATATAATGTGACCAAATAGTTTACATATCGGCGATCGATGATGGTGAGCAAGATCAGCAGGAGAGCACGATCACATAGCCTTCTTGATCGGCGCCGGGAAGGGTTTGTACATGTCCTTCGTCGTCCACGTCGTGGTGTCCAGGTGCATGTCTAGGCGTTCTTCGATCTCCTCCTGAGGCAAACCTAGAGATGGATAGGGAAGTATCGGTTAATAATATAAATAGAGTGTGAATTATTCATCTATAGGTGTAAAAGTCTATAATAAAGAAAATAAAGAAAGCACTTGAAATGCGAGTGAGGCAAGCTAGGCGCGGTTTTGTAATACATCCTACCTCTAGCGTAGTAAAAGGCCCCCCCTTTTGCAATGACATCTTCGAGGATGATTTGTGATAACTGCATCTGGATGCGATGGAAGTCTTCTCTAAGTTCGGCGTCGCTGATTTCCCCCGCACATTTGGCCCATTCTCGGAACTGTTGTGGTAACCTCGTACTCTCTACATCCCGGACATACCCTTTAAGGTGATGGAGGGCGTAGAAGGCATCCTTCATGCTGCCATCTTGCTGCTTGATGCAAGCGAAGTCGGTCACATGCCTAAACCGGTGTGTTCTGTCCTTTTTGTAATATTGCACTTCCTTATGGAAGAGGCCTCCTTTATGGGCGTACACCTCGAGAGCATCATCAAGAACACCCTTTATGTTGGTGTAGTCTTTCTTAACCGTACTCCCCGAGTCCAAATAAGTGGCAATGGATAACTTCGGGCTTACGGATATGAGTACGCAGTACTTCTCCCTGCTTAACACAACAGAAAGGATCACCAATGGAAGAACTATGTGAGAAAACATAAGTTACAACATCGGCGAGCGGATGTGTACTTACTTGGGAAAGAAAGGCACACGAAGGCTGCTTTTCCTCTTGTTGGTCAACATGAACCTCTCGAGGTACTCTGTCGCCATGTTCCGTGTCCCTGAGTCCATCAGCTGGCTTTCACGCATGTAGTAGGGATCCGCTACCGCGACGTCCGGGTTTGCCTCTCTCTTGATCTTCCGTGCCAGACTTAGAGCGTATAGACGGACCAAGTTATAGTACAGCCGTTTAGAGTGAAACAAGTTGAAGACGTCCTCGTACGCTATGAAGAATATATCCGCGGGGGCTTGATGGACGAAGTCCAAGTCATTTGGCACCTTGCCCGTGAACACCGGGTAATTTGGTTGCTTCCCTTTAAGTAGGATGCCCTCTCGCACCAAGATACACTGATGCAAAGCGAGCATGGGTCCACCTGCGAGATTGAGCAGGTCCTTAGGCAGTATCGGTTTACCAGCTTCATGAACTCGGGCCAAGCCATCCTCCCGTGGTGGTACCATTTGTTCATCCCGGACAGTCCTAGGAGCTGGCTGGCTCGCGGAGGCGCCTGCCCTACTTCTCTTCCTTGGCTTCTTCTTCTTCACCTCCGCCGGGGATTGCACATCATGAATCGACTTTAGGAGTGTGCCAGGGCTGAAAATGTTACCCGGTTGAGGTTGTTCGCCGGCCTCCGGAGGCGTGTCTTGAGATAAACCATGGAAGTGCAGACGCTGCGAGCATGAAGTTGGACGAATAGGCATACTGCAGGGGTCGCGGAAGTGTTCGTCATCCAAAGGAGGCATGTACGAACCATCCAAGGCGCCAGTGTTGAGGAAGCCGTTGACGTCGTCGCCATTATTATCATCATCATGATCATGGTCGATGAATTCAAGTTGAGGCGCAACGGCTTTGTCCTTGGCTTGTTGCGGTGCAGACGCTCCAACAGTATTTGGTGCCGGCTTGTGGTGGCGACGACCGGCTCTTCCTTCCGGGTGCTGGCAACGGGTGCTTGTGGCGCCGGCTCGTTCACAACAGGTATATGTGGCGGCCTCGACGAGGGCCGAACGATACAGGGCCTAACCTTTTGTGGCGGCTTCGAGGTGGCGCCGGTGGTGCGCCTGACCCCCCCAAGACGAATTTGGGTCTTCGGCCATTCCATCAGCTACTTGACGCAGGCTCCAAGGACCATGTGCTCATCCTCGGCTCCCGGAGGTTGCATGGGGGGATCGATGTGTTGAAACTGAGGCAATACCTCATCCAACTTGATCCTCATCACGGCCTCGTTCATGCGTTGGTTGTGCATTTGGGTACTCTTTGGTTGTATGACCGTGGCCTTAGCAACATCCACCAACTCGCCGCCGGGCCGCACCGTATGCAGGAGTATGCAAGGCCTGTCCTGAGAGTCAACACATGCATATATGTTGGGCATCATGAGATGGCAGGCATCAAAGGCAGAGTTAATTATAACAGATGTCACAAACTAACTAATTGGTTACCTTGTCTATTGTGTTGATCTCCTTTAATGTTGAGACAATGGCGCCGGTGCCGGCGGCCGGCCTCTGAACCTCCGGTGCCGGATTATCCATGGGGGGCTCGGTAGGAGGCGCCTGTGGCATACTATGGAGCAGCGGCTCGGCAGCGGTGTTGGCCGGCAGGGTCACCATCTGGTCCGGCGGGGTCACCATATGGCTGGAGGTGCTGCCGGCGTAGCTGGGCACGTGTATCGGCCCCTGTCGACCTGCCGCATTCCAAGTAGCTATACTCTCCATGAACCCAGGGGTATGAACTCCCGGATCCCCTCCTTCACTAACTGGCTCACCGTGCTGGAGTCCACTTTCTCCTGCTCCAGTGTTTCCACCTTCTTCCTTAGCTTCAGAACCTCGGCGCTATCCCTACTCGGCTTCCTCCTCTGCCTTCTCTTCTCGCCGCCGTCTGTGCTGTAGTACTGGAGGAACTTCATGCTCGTACCAAAGCCGGACACACGGCCTGCTGACGTGGGCGCCGTCGTCTTGTCCCTCTCCTTGTAAACGTTCATCTCCCTGTTGAAAGTCATGTCCCACGGCTCTGTCGAGCCCTGGGACGACGGGCCGGCCTCAGCGTCAGCCTTCAACTCATCCTCCTGCAGACAAAGCAAATTAAGGTGAACCCATATGCATGTAGGAATATGGCTCCGCGGTAATTAAATTCCTTAACAGATGCTTCTCAAATTGCTTCACGTCAGCATCATCGGTAACGAATTCCCCGGTCTCCTTGTTCAGATAGTAGCGGGACCGGACAAAGTTCCTAATCTGCTCATCCGTGATTTTGTGCCACGGGTTATCTTTCCCCAGTTTAGCAACCTCGGCATCCTCCTTGTCCCAAACGGGCTGTTTTCCTCGGTAACCGCCGCTTCCTAAACGGTGGTTACCTATGTTCAGGTCCCGCATCTTCTTCCCCCACTCGGTCCATTTGGTGGAGTCCTCGCTTTCTGTGTACAGCTTCAATTCGTCGAACTCTTCTTTGTCGAGCATCGGCTCTTTGGCTTTTATCGTCTCCCAGCTCTCACCCTTCATAATCTTCCTCTTCACCCTGCATTTCCAGCTGCTCAAGGCGGTGCTCATCTTTGTGATGGCTAAACTGTCCACCTTTTGTTGAACGGCTCCGGGAACGTGTATCGTTGGTGAAGCTTCTTGATGAGGGTTTCGACCACAGCCTCATTCCCCTTGCTTCTGAGGTCCTTTGTGTTGATCGACACGCTTTCTCGGAGGATGCACCCTAGTTGCATGCTGTATCCTCTCGCAAGTCTCTCGGGCTGCACTGGGAGGCCACTTGGCGTGACCTCAGTGAAAGCGTCCGTGACGTTGCCGAGAGCTTGCGGTGTCCGATCCCTCCTTGGCTTCTTATTCTTTTTAGCAGGCGGGTTGCTACCATCGGCCGGTGTGGGTTCCTCCTCCTCCTCATGGCTGCCACTAGCATCTCCATCGCTTGTGGTCGCATCCTCCTTATGGTCGCCACCACTTGTAATAGTTTTGGCGGCATCCTCCAACTCCTGGGACATACCCCAGAAGGTCTTGTTGGCGTTTCCAGCAACTTCTTCGACACTCATCCTCTTAGAAGGGCCGGTCTCCGACATGTTTGCACTACATTAATTAGTACAACAAAAATAAGTAAAAATATACTTAATTAAGTACTAAGATACCCCGGACCATGCATTACCCCATATGTCCTTTTTTAGCATAGTCATGCTCAAATTCACGAAAAATTTCTCCAGTGTAGGCATCCTAGGATAGTCCTGCACCGTCGTGAACAAGGCGGCTCTCATTTCGAAATATTCTCCAGTGTAGTCATCCCACGTACGGGCTGGCGTCTCCCACAACGTGGCTAACTCCTCTTTCAACAGCGTGAGATACAGATGTATGTCGACCCCCAGTTGTTTCGCCCCATGGATGAGAATGCTCATGTGTATGTACCTTTGCTTCGTGCACAACCAAGGGGGAAGGTTGTAAGGCCATACAAACACGGGCCAGGTGCTATGCGTGCTACTCTGGTTGCCGAACGGATTGAGTCCATCCGTGCTCATACCAAGCCTGACGTTCCTTGCGTCACCTCCAAAATTTTCAAAGGCGTTGTCCAATGCTTCCCACTGGCTAGCGTCTGAAGGGTGTGACAGGATCCTTCCCTTCTCCGGATCTTCTTCGGGCTTCTCCCTTTCCGCGTGCCATTGCATTAGCTTTGCTTCCTTATGGTCCACAAAGTACCGCTGCAGACGGGGAGTGATAGGAAAGTACCATACCACTTTTCGAGGAACTTTCTTGTTCCCACCCTTGTACCGATCTGCGTCGCACAGCGGACATTTGGTTAGTTCCTTGTACTCGCCCCGATAAATTGTCCAATCATTGATGCAGGCATGATATCTAACGTGCGGTAGGTCAAGTGGGCACACGACTTTCTTGGCCTCCTCGATGCTAGTTGGCAATGTGTTCCCCTCGGGAAGACGATCGTGCATGAATTTCATGTTCCTCGTGAAGCTCACGTCGGTCCATTTGCTTTCAGCCTTCATCTCCAGAGCATCAAGCGTTACTTGCAAGCGCGTATCCTGTGGCCGGCACCCTGGATACAATGGAGTCTTCCCATCTATCTCCATTTGCGCCAGTTCGGCTCTCTCCCTGGCGCTCCTCGTCTCCTTGAGGAGCAGTTCTTGAACATGAGAGTCCCGCAACGCCGACATTAGCGTGTTCTCCGTGTTCCAGTCTTCTCCACCACCGCCATCTCCCCCATGGTTATCATGATAATCTTGTCCGCCGACATCTCCTTCGTCATGATCATCTTCTCCGCCGACATGATCTCCTTCGTCATGATAACCAGCATGTCCGGGAGACTCTTTGTCTTCATGCGTATTTCCTGTCGGTGCATGGATGAAGCCTTCCATGAAACCGCGCCTGAGCAGGTGCTCCTCCAATTGTCCGGAATCAGGGTTGATCCAGCTCAAGAGTTTGCATGTCCGACACGGACATCTTATCTGGCGCCTGTTGCACCGAATCATTTCCGCCTTTGCTTCTTCCTTGTATCTACTGATTTGACCGGAGTTCATGGCGACGATCATGGTTGCCTACACGTGGTATACGTAGAGCAGAACCGAGAAACGAGAGAACGTTAATAAGAACCGCAACATGCACACACACATATGCATGTTCGATAGAAAATTTCGGCATGAGTTCTCCTAAAAGTAGGACATATGGGTGGTGCAAAAATTTGCCGAAATGGAAGTTAATCAACATTTCAGCAAACATCCATGCACCACGCCGGCGCAAGCAACAACAAAAACAACAAACAAACATGCATAGGTGTCCACATACACCGATGGCCATACACCCGGCCATACATGATCGGTGGCCATATATACACCGATGACCATACACCGGTGGCCATACACACATCGATGGTCATACACTGCAACCATGCACACCACAACAAAAAGAGGAGGAGATATCTCACCTAGTAGATTGGGAGCTCCTCCCGGGACCGTGATCGTGTGTTGGAGAGAATTTAGTGGACAAAAGGAGGAGGAGAGAGTATATATGGAGCCTCCCTACCTACTAACCAATCATCTATGGAACAAAATAGGTTGCAAAGAATGGGGAGAATTGGGTGAGAGGGAGGAGAAAAACGAGCTGTGTGAGAGAAGGGGAAAGGTTGCAAATGAATCTGAGATTTTAGTGCATTGAATGCTTTTGTGGTCCCAGGCTCCAATTCTGTGGCGCACCAATTATATATTCTGTGGCGCACCTGGCCCATGCGCCACTGAAAAGCCACATTCTGTGGCGCACCAAGCCCATGCGCCACAGAAAGCTGGTATTCTGGGGCGCACCCCTGGCCATGCGCCACAGAATGTCTACTTTCTGTGGCGCATGGGTAAGGATGCGCCACAGAATACCTACTTTCTGTGGCGCATGGGCTTGGTGCACCACAAAATAGGCCCTGGATTTTGAAAATCATACTGGGTCGTGGGCCCCACATGTATTCTGTGGCGCATGCTTCTTGGTGCGCCACAAAAAGAGAGCATTCTGTGGCGCATGGGCATGCAATACGCCACAGATATCTGTGGCGCACTGTTGTGGATGCGCCACTAAATAAATTCTGTGGCGCATGGGCTACTTAGTGCGCCACAAAATGCCCTATGTTCTATAAGCCTTTTCCTAGTAGTGTACGTCTCAAACGTATCTATAATTTCTTATGTTCCATGCTTATATTATACCCATTGCTACATGTTTTATATACACTTTATATGGTTTTTATGCATTTTCTGGGACCAACCTATTAAGAAGATGCCATAGTGCCAGTTCCCTGTTTTCTGCTATTTTTGGTTTCAGAAAAGCTGTTAAGGAAATATTCTCGGAATTGCACGAAACAAAAGCCAATATCCCTATTTTCCCCGGAAGCATCCAGAACACCGAAGAGGAGACGGAGGGGGGCCACGAGGCGGCCTCACCTGGTGGAGGCGCGGCTCCCCCCTGGCCGCGCCACCACATGGTGTGGGCCCCTCGGGGCTCCACCTCCTTCGCCCTTTCGCCTACAAATACCCCCCGACGGGAAAACCCTAAGTACCCAAACACTTTTCCACGAAACATTATGGAGCCGCCGCCGTTGTCAACCCTAGTACGGGAGGGTTCAGAAGCTCTTCCCGGCACCCTGCCGGAGAGGGGAATCATCACCGGACGGCTCTACAGCACCATACCCGCCTCCGGACTGATGCGTGAGTAGTTCATCCTTGGACTACGGGTCCATAGCAGTAGCTAGATGGTTGGCTTCTCCTATTGTGCCATCATGTTTAGATCCTATGAGCTGCCTATCATGATCAAGATCATCTTTATGTAATGCTACATGTTGTGTTTGCTAGGATCCGATGAATACTGAGTACTATGTCATTTGCTTCATAATATATTATGTGTGTGTTATTTATGATCTTGCATGCTCTCCGTTGCTAGTAGATGCTCTGGCCAAGTAGATGCTTGTGACTCCAAGAGGGGGTATTTATGCTCGATAGTGGGTTCATGTCTTCATTTAATCTGGGGGAGTGACAACAACCTCTAAGATTGTGAATGTACTATTGCTACTAGGGATAAAATAGTAGTTCTTTGTCTAAGGATAATTGTGCTACTTACATTACACACTTTGCTTAATGCAATAATCTGTTGCTTGCAACTTAATACTGAAAGGTGTTGCGGATGCTATCCGGAAGGTGGATTATTAGTCATAGATGCAGTTGGATAACGGTCTATGTATCATGTTGTAATGCCCAAATGAATCTCATACTAGACACCATGACTATAGTATATGCATCATTATGCAGTTCTTTATTTTGTCAATTGCCCAGTTGTAATTTGTTTACCCGCATGTATGCTATTATTTATTTATGGAGAGACACCACTAGTGAACTGTGGACCCCGGTCCTTTTTCTTTACATTGATAATACAACCTACTACAAATTGTTACTTTCATTCTCTGCAAACAAACATCATTTTCCACACCATACGTTTAACCCTTTGTTTACAGCAAGCCAGTGAGATTGACAACCTCACTATTAAGTTGGGGCAAAGTATCTTGGTTGTGTTGTGTGCAGGTTCCGCGTTGGTTATCGTAAACGGCGCCGCCAACAACCTTCAGAAGAGCATTCATCTCCTACTGGATTTATAACCTTGGTTTCACAACTGAGGGAAATTTGCTGCTGCACTACTTCATACCTTCCTCTTGGGGTTTCCCAACAACACCACACCGGTGCATCAGGGCATTAGGGTGCAGCTATGGCAAAAAGGCAAAAAAGTTTTGTGTGTAAAAAAGAAAAAAGATGTTTAACAAAAGGGTAGTATGTGTCTAATATGTGCTGCCAACAGGGCTTGCTTGTGAAACATGTCAAAACAACACACAAACAACATGCACACGAACAAGGCACACACAAGCAAAAAGCATTTCAGCAAAAGAGCACACAAGACACCCATAGTACCAAAGGGGCACTTAACAATCGTGATCGTCGGGTAATCCAACCAAGGGTCATATCCTAAATGTCCTATGGGTCTTGGTCAATCCTACTTGTTGGAGTGTTCCTTTCCTCGCCTGGGGATCCTGCTGGAAAGTTTGGGACTATCAAAGTTGCAACTGGAGTACCATTGTTGGGGTTGAAGTCTTGACAGTGTGACTGCTTCGGCAAGGAAGGGTTGCTTTGTAGCTTGTCTCTTCACTTGACGACCACCTTGATGTCGTATGTTAAAGTCTTGAGACTGAACTTCACCTTGTCGGTACTAGTTAATTAGGTCTCACTTGGGTTCATCGTCAAGCGTAAACAACTTTTGAATGGGGACAAGATAGTAGATAAAAATCTTTTTGAAATACTTTAAATTAGAGAGGTAAGATAAGGATATTTTTGAGAGTATGAGAAGAGTGGAAGCCATACTAGGGCTTACCTAGACAAATAAATTTAGTGAAAATCAGGTTTACCAAAAATATTTCCTTCGTAAGTTAACGACCATGCTAACTAAGGTCTCCTAAGGTCAACGATGGCTCTGATACCAAGTCTGTGAGGACCCCTCAGACTACTAGTCCGAGATGTCCACGTTAGGTAAACAGATCACGATCCCAATGATCAGTGCATCGCGATCACATAACCAACTGGTATACAAAGTTACATCATTCAAACGTACATAAAAGTCTTCCACAAATAAATAGTGGTCACATGACCAAGTCTGCAATCATCGTCACACAGGACGGAATTAACTACGATATAGCAGAAGCTTGCGGCTAGCGTTGGCCCTTGTCACAACAAGACGCATTCCCACAGAGTAGTTGACGGGTGACACTCAGTTGGCGTAGTCGTCGGAGTACTCCTCCTCGTTGTAATCTGGACGTTTGAATATTAAGGCTTAGTTTTTCATGGTAATGCAATAAAAATGTTTTCGAAAACTGGGATGGCTGCTATATAAGACTATAGGGCTTAGTTTTTGCAAACAATGCTTTTAGACATAGAGAATACAACATCTCTATATCTTTGCTGAAGAAAACAGTTAGAGAAAGAAATCTCTCTTGTAGAAATAGCATGTACTATTTCCACGTTTTGAAAACACTTTTGTAAAACTATTCAAAACACTAGGATGGGGATACCCCTTTTTCTTTCCCTGAGATCTGACTGATTGTCTCCCCGAGACCAACCATCATCTCCCAATTTCGTACCCTTCCGGTACCTCCTTGCTGCCTCATTGTCTCCACCGAAACCATTTTATTTTTAAAACCAAAATTTGCCCATACTCCTAGATCGGTGGCCTTTCCAACCATCCTTTGACCGCGGACACGGCTATTCAAATAGATGTACACTCTGCAGAGGTTGCACACTTTACCCACACCAAACGGTCAATTCCGCGGTGTCTGCCACGGCCCGTCATACGATAGTATGCGGGGATCCGGATAACCAGATAAAAGCTTTCAACTATGTCCACCCTAGTATCGGGGCCTCCCGGTAGGTTTGTTCTCCCCGACACTGTGTGCTCCACTAGACCCATGGTCTCTCTCGGGACACCACACCGCCACGGCAGGAGACCCACCGTAATCGATCCGGCGCGAGTCCCGCATGTTTATTGCCTCAACCAGACGACAACCCGACTTCAGGGTCCCCGGCCCCATAGAAAGTATGAGAGCCCCGATACTAAAAAAGACATGCTTCTGGCTAAGCCCTACCCATGTCAGGTAATGTAGTTGCACGGGTTAATTGTTCGGGCGGCCGTTAGGGCAGTACTTTGTTTTTCAAAACATTTCCACCTCCGACTGCTCCCAGCAGCTCGGGTTTTCATAAACACCTCTGGTTGCTCCCAGCAACTCGGGTTTTATAAAATACTTGCTCGCCGATTGCTCCCATCAACTCGGGTTTTTCCTCCGAAAACATTTTATCAAATCCAGGCTCCCATCCTAAGATTTTGAGGAAAGATATAGGGATATACTACTAGAAAATATGATTTTCTTTATAGAGCCTTCAGGAGAAGGCCTCTCAAGTGAATACTTATTTTTATAAAACCCATTATACACTAGTAGATATCTTTGGCCACACAAGGTTTTCGAAAATAGTTTTTGGGTGGCGATGCCACTAAAAAAAATAAAACATGCATTATTTTATTTTGAAAACAAAACATGCTTGATAAAATAATGGGATTCATTATAAAGGTGAGGTGGCTTGCCTGGCTCAGATATATGTCCTTGGTCTTGATCTTGATGTTCCTCAGGTTCACTCCTCACTTCTAGTTCCTTCCCGATCATATCTAATGTCGAAAACAGGAAAAGGAACAACACTCAAAATACAATACAATGCCACAAGGACATATCAAACAACAAGCATTGCACAAGACACTAAGCTAACAATCAAAAGCAAGCAACTCACTTAGTTAAACAACAGCAAGCAACAAGTTCATTT
The DNA here is from genome assembly GCA_026929855.1 of Poa annua. Lineage (NCBI taxonomy): Eukaryota > Viridiplantae > Streptophyta > Magnoliopsida > Poales > Poaceae > Poa > Poa annua. The sequence continues at coordinate 65,869,585 of CM049434.1, forward strand.
AGCTAAGACAAACAACAAACACACCTAAGAAAATATACACAACAACCCTAATTGTTAAATAGGTAGTTTAACTAAACACTAAGGCAAAAACTCCCCTTAGGGTGATTAGGTCATTTAACATGGCTGCTACATTAGTTCTAGAAATACATCAGACAAAAGTATCGTATTGGTTCAGGAAGTACTTCAGACAAAAGTATCTTAATAGTTAAGGAAATACTTCAGACAAAAGTATCTTAATACAGGGAATCCGTGAAGATTACATGCACCTGTTTTTCGAGTGTGATTTCAGCCGAATTTTTTTGTGGAAATTAAATCTTGAATGGGATACTGATCTGGATCTATTTATACTACTGATGGAAGCAAAGAAAACCTACAAACTGATCTGTTTCAAGGAAATATTGATTGTTGGTTGCTGGAGCCTGTGGAATCATAGGAACAGATGCATTTTTGATACTCAACCTATTTGCTTAGATATTTGTTTCCAAGATTTTGTTTATTCTTTTAAGCTTATTATGCATAGAGCTAAGCCTTGTCTTAAAGAGGGTATGACCCAATGGGTGGACACTTTATGAACATTTCTTGTATTTGTACACTTGTTTGAATGAGAAAATAGAAAATTAAACAGTAGGGATTTTTCCCTACTGTTTTGCGCCTAAAAAAAAGTATCTTAATATGCAAGCATTATCACTAGCATTAAGCACACTCACATGCAAGCATGTTACTAGTTCAAGGAACACCTACTATCAAGTAACTAAGCAACCAACAATGGTAACACCACTGTTCACACAAGTTTATGGCTAAGAGATAAAAAGGTGCAGGTGAGTTATTTAATGGAACACCACAAACATTACTGCAAATGAGCATGTTGACAACAATCTAAAGTAAATCAACTATACTACCAACATTTCAAAGCAGAAGCAAATACTGGATAAATTCTAACACAAACCAACATCCTCATACAAAGCAATTAATAAAATAAGTGCAACAGCTAGGGAACAGGATGAATTAAGTTAAACTCAAAAGTGAATGGCACCACAATACTTTTAGGAGGTCATTAAGGTTATTAGAGGTTAAATTAAGGTTCTGGACTTATGATTGATTAAACACATAAAACTCACATTAATTTAAATAAAACAGGGAAATAATTCAATTCAAAATCCTAGATGCATAAGTCTTGTTTTGGGAGATTAATTACCATGCTCAGTATATAGCTCCTAAAAATAAACCCTCTTACCAAAGTACACCTAGTAACCAAAGGAAACTATGAAAATTGGATTTGCAGCAAAAGCTATTGTCATTTGAGAATTTAAAATACTACAAGTGCTACTGGTCCTAAATCCAAACAGATTATAGCTTCTGTTCTAGGAAACTCCTGCATGCAAGGTTAATTTCTATGGATAGACATTGATTTTATCTTTCTGTAGAAATTGGATTCACTCCATTTGGATAATCCTAGCACAAGATATCCTATTTAAAGTGGAAAACATGCATTCTACTAACTAATATGTTCAGAGCAAATTATCAAATATTTTTGTAAGAAACTATCACTGCATGTTAAAGAAAAGACAAGGCTAGTCCACAAAAAGACTCCTAATCCCTTTGCACAAACATACCTAGCGTAAACAAATAAAACTAAACACATACAAATAACAGAAAATAAAAGTATCCTATTTTAAGTGTAATAACTCACTATTTTTGAAAATGAAATACGAGGACCAAATATAAGTTGGAAAAATTTAAGCTATGGTATGATAGACACTACCCATATCTAACACAAGCAATTGGATTTACTCCAAAAAGTATTTAATAAAGAATTAAAAATCATCAAAATGCTACTGATGTTCTTAATAGAACATTAGTTATACATATCTCCTGCATGCAAGACTTATAGATCCAGGTAGGTAAGGTCCTAAGCTTCACAGAGAATTAAAGTTTGCAAGATTTGGATCTATAAAACTCTAATTATTAATTAAATGGTGAAAAAGACACTTTTTACTAGATCAAACCTAGCACACACACAAAAATATATCTGGGAAAAAGGCCAGTGCCACATGGTTAAGAAAACACACAGGAACTCTACAAAATTTACTCCAAGCAATTTGCATGTACAGATCTACCAGAAACGAATTAAAGCTACAAGGCAGATTAAACAGGAACCAAAACTGGAAAAAGGATTTAACATAAAAACACTCAGATGGGCTGGATCTGGCCCAAACTCGGCCGAGCGAGCTGGGCCGGCCCACACTGCTGCGCGCGCGAGCGAAGAGGCAAGCGGCCGCCGGATCCAGATCGGAGGGCCAAGATTAGATCTGGGAGGTTCAAACTCGGGCGGTTGATGCAAAGATCGACGGCCCAGGGTCGTCTTCTTCCTCCCAGAAAACCTAGGAAGCTTGGGTGGCTCGCGTGGCTCACCTCGGCGTGTGCCAAACGACGGCGAGGGGTGGAGGATGGTGCGGAAGGTCAAGGGCGTCGAGGGAGGGCTGCAGAACTTCACGGAGGGGCTCCCGAAGAGGGCGGCGTTGAGGACGCCCGACACGGGTACGACGAGGATGCCGCAACTCCGGTGCTCCTGCAAGCAAATGGATACGTCTCAGAGGTATCCTAAGAAACAGGGATCAAGTAGGTGCAAGAGAGAGGAGCATAGGGGGAGGGGTTCGACTACAATCGTGCGCGCACGGATTCGGTACCAACAGCAGTTTCCTCTCGATTCCAAGCAGCTGAGGAGGAGAGCTTGCTCAGTCTCGCTTGGAGGGGGAGAGTGAGTATGCAGGAGGGAAATGGGCAAGGAGAGAGGGCTTGGGGAGCGTTGTGGGCAGATAACACGGGGGTGGTCGGTGCGCGGTGCACTGTGTGCACGGGCGCAAGAGGAGGGGTGGATGGCCAGGAATAGGGCACGAGGGGCGGCGCCAGGAGCCTACCTAGATGGAAGGGGAGGGTCACGGGCAAGGTGTAGAGCGAGGGAGGCGCGAGTGGTGGTCGGAACGCGGACGTGGCCAGCACGGGCTGGTGAGAAGAGGGCGGCGCTCGGGACAGCCAGAAAGGACAAGGGGAAGAGCTAGGGCCTCGCCATAGCACTAATGACGGCTAGGGGAGGTCGTTGGCGAGAGGAGGGATAACGAGGTGCTCGAAAAAGCTGGTTGGGTGGAGAGGGAGGTGCTCGGCCGCTTCTGCTCAACAGGTGTTTGCTTAAATGTCCACAAGAGATATACAAAAGATATTCGAGCTAGGGGGCTGGGCAGGGTTGATGACCAAAACGTCCAGAGGTTGTGTGATGGTTAGGGCATGTCCAAAACAAGGGTTGGAGGAGAGGGGAGTGTCGGTTTAATTAAAAAATAATTTTTGGGCTGATTAGATTAGGCCACTTTGCTAACATGGATCAGTCCATCCTTTGACTTAACAATTACCAAACAAGTTGGGTTGGCTAGTGGGTGTGAGGACCCCTCAGACTACCAGTACGAGATGTCCACGTTATGTAAACACATCACGATCCCAATGATCAGTGCATCGCGATCACATAACCAACTGGTATACAAAGTTACATCATTCAAACGTACATAGAAGTATTACACAAATAAATCGTGGTCACATGACCAAGTCTGCAATCATCTTCACACAGGACGGAATTAACTACGATATAGCGGAAGCTTGCGGCTAGCGTCGGCCCTCGTCACAACCAGACGCATCCCCACAGAGCAGTTGACCGGTGACACTCAGTTGGCGTAGTCGTCGGCGTACTCCACCTCCTCGTCGTACATCTCCTCGTAGCAATCTGGACGTTTGAATATCCAGGGACACAGCCATATGAGTACATTTACGTACTCGCAAAACCACCTCAAGGTTTAAATTTTCATGGTAATGCAATAAAAGCGCTTTAAAAAACTGGGATAGCTGCTATATACGACAATAGGGCTTAATTTTTGCAAAGATGCTTTTGAAATAGAGAATACGACATGTCTATATCTTTGTTAAAGAAAACATTTAGAGATAGAATTTTCTCTCTTAGATATAGCAAGGACATATCTAAGTTTTTGAAACATTTCTTTTGTAAAACTTTTCAAAAACACTAGGATGGGGATACCTCTTTTTCTTTCCCTGAGATCTGACTGATTGTCTCCCCGAGACCAACCATCTTCTCCCAATTCTGTACCTCCCAGGTACCTCCTTGACGTTTCCTTGTTTCCACCGAAACCATTTTCTTTCTAAAACCAAAACTTACCCACACGCCTAGATCAGTGGCCTTTCCAACCGTCCTTTGACCACAGACACGGCTATTCGAATAGATGTACACTCTGCAGAGGTGGTGCACTTTACCCACACCAAACGGTCATTCCGACGTGTCTGCCACGGTCCGTCATAATAAAGTATGTGGGGGTCCGGATAACAAGATCAAAGCTTTCCACTATGTCCACCCTAGTATCGGGGCCTCCCGGTAGGTTTGTTCTCCCCGCCACCGTGTGCTCCACTAGACCCCTGGTCTCTCTTAGGACGCCACACCGGCACGTCAGGAGACTCACCGTAATCGCCCGGCGCGGATCCTCCCACATGTGTATTGCCTCATCCAGACGACAACCCGGCTTCAAGGGCCCAGCCCTTATAGAAAGTATGAGAGCCCCAATACTAAAACAAACAAGCTTCCGGCTAAGCCCTACCCATGTCACGTAATGTGGTTGCACGGGTTAATTGTTCGGGCGACTGCTAGGGTTGTACTTTGTTTTTCAAAACATCTCCATCTCCGAGTGCTCCCAGCAGCTCGGGTTTTCATAAACATCTCCGATTGCTCGCAGCAACTCAGGTTTTATAGAACACTTGCTCACCGATTGCTCCCAGCAACTCGGGTTTTTCTCCGAAAACAGTTTTATTCAAAACCAGGCTCCCATCCTAAGAGTTTGAGGTGAGAATATAAAGATATACTACTAGAGAAAATATGATTTTCTTTATAGAGCCTTCAACAACAAGGCCCCTAAAGTGACACTAGTGGAAAAAGGCTTATAGGTGGGATGCACCCTTTGTGGCGCACCCTAGGCCCATGCGCCACAAAACAATTTTAGTGGCGCACCAAAACAGTGCGCCACATAGATCTATGGCGCACAAAAAGAAGATGCGCCACTGAAAGCTGCCTTTTTGTGGCGCAACAAGTAGCATGCGCCACAGAAATATGGTGGGCCCCGCCAGATGTGTTTGAATTTCGAAATCCGGTGCTCTTTCTGCAGCGCACCAAGCCCATGCGCCACAGAAAGTAGGCATTCTGTGGCGCACCCTGGTCCATGTGCCACAAAAATTGGACATTCTGTGGCGCATGGGCTACGGTGCGCCACAGAATCTCCACTTTCTGTGGCGAATGGGCTAGGTGCGCCACAGAATGCCACCTTATCCTCTTGCGCCTTATATTGCGCGCATCTCTTGCGCGCATCTCCACAAAACCTCTTATCCTCCCCGCGCACCTCCCGCGCGCCGCCGCTGCTCCTCCCGCCACCGCCTCATCCAGCCGCCACTCCTCCCGCCGCTCCTCCCGCCTCCGCGCACGCCTCCGCCGCCTGCTCCCGCATGCCTCCGCGTGCCGCCGCCGCTCCTCCGCGCACGCCTCCGCCCCCTCCTCCCGCACGCCTCCTCGCCGCCGTCCGCGCGGCCACCGACGGCCTCGACGCCGCGCCCCGCCACCCCGCGCCTCGCCACCCAGCGCCGGCCCCGCCATTGACGGCCTCGACGCCGGCCCGCGCGCCTCGCCACCGACCGCCACCCCGCGCCTCGGCACCGACCGCCGCACCCAAGGTGTTTGCCCAAATTCCTAAGTGAATTGTTGCTAGTTTTAGGGATGAATTGTTGCTATGTGTTCCTGCCATTTAGTTTAGGGATGAATTGTTGCTAGTTTGCTAAATTCCGACACATGAAGGTACAATTATTTGTTATTGCAAATAAAAGTTGTTAGGGATGAATTGTTCGATGAATTGTTGCTATGTGTTATTGCAAATAAAAGTTCCATGCTATCAATGTTGTGTGAATGAAAAAGCAAGGCGTGAGGGGTGAGCAAATCAACTTGTCTCAAATTGTACCATGTTAATATGTTAGTATGCAGTAGAAATATGTTAATATGGGCATTCACCTTAATTGTTTTTCTTCTACTCCGAGCTAATATTAGTTGGCCGATGATTAGATGGTTCCACATTACATCTTCAGGGAGGTGTGAGTGAACCATGTTGTCTGAACATATATGCAGTGTTCATTCCACGTTGTTCGCTCACACCGTTCCTGAAGAAATTCCATATGAGGCCTTGCTTTTTTTTGTTGAGTGCTTTTTAACTCGCCGATGATTCAAATGTTTATAGTTTTGTATTCGATCTCTAGGGATGCCGATGATTAAAATGCTGTGACACCGTGATATCTATAGGTGTGGTGTTAGTGAGGGCTAGTGGAATGCGACCTGATGTGCACGAATACACATTTTCTGCATCCCACTGGCTCTCACTAACACCATCTCGGACCATTTGTGTTCCAGCCTAAGTATGAGGCAAGATTTTTTAGTTGAACCATGTTGTCTGAACATATATACAGTGTTCATTCCACGTTGTTCGCTAACACCGTCCCTGAAGCAATTCCATATGAGGCCTTGCTTGTTTTTGTTGAGCGCTTTTTAACTTGCCGATGATTAAAATGTTGTGACACAGTGTGTTCCAGGGGTGGGGCGAGCGAGCCTTGTGATATGCACGAGTGCACAGATCTCGTGCATTCCACCTGGCTCGCTTGCTCCATCTCTGAAACATGTGTGTCACTTCTAAGTATGAGGCATGCATCATTCTTGTTTATAGTTTTGTATTCTCTAGGGATGCCAATGATTAAACGGTTGTGACACCGTGTGATTCAGAGGTGGAGTTAGTGAGACCTGTGATATGCACGAATACACATTTTCTGCATACCACTGGATCTCGCTAACTCCATCTCTGAATTTGTGTGTCCAGTCTAAGTATGAGGCATGCTTTTCAGTTGACCCTACTTCATTTCTAAAATACCGATGATTAAAATAATGTGGCGCACTGTATGATACCCTGATAGTTTGTTGAACCTTGTATCATGCACACATATAAGTTGTGTGCCTCCTACTTGGTTCAACAAAGTTATCAGGATTCCTTGTGTGTTTCCAAGTATGAGGTATAATTTTTTTGAATCTTGTTTTGTCTATAAGTCTTACAATATCGATGATTTGTTTATATATGAGGCATGCTATGAGTCTTGAACTACTTCATTTAGAATTTTTATTTACATGTCACCATTAAGCAAGTTTAATGTGCTTTACTAACCGCTGAACCTGCTCTTGTGTAGACGATGCCGCCGCGCCGCCGCGGGTCGTCCGGCTTCCGCGGTGTTCGGGAGCGGCCCAACGGCACCTACTACGCCGAAATCCGTGTCGGCGGATTCCGGCAGGCACTCGGGACGTACGCCACGCCGGAGCATGCAGCGCGCGCGTACGACGCGGTCGCGTGGCGTTTCTGGCGCCCGCGGAGCGAGCTAAACTTCCCGGACTGCCCGAACATCGTGGAGGCGGAGTTCCTCGCGCCACGGCCAACCCTCCTCACCAAAGAAGATCGTGACCGCCACCGCCAGGTGCAGCGCCGGATCGCCACCGCCGAGCACGACGAGGAGCTGATGCGTCGGTGGAGGGAGGAGTTCCCGGGCGACGTCGCCGACGAGGAGGCGTTCTTCAGGAACCGAAGGGAGCAAAGGAGGGCAGACCGGCGCCGCCGTCGGGAGGCCGCCCAGAGGGAGAGCGAGGAACACTGGGACACCGATGATGACAGGTGGTCCGACTTCTTCTATAACACCAGCTCCGACGACGAGTAGTTTACTCGTGCGACTTGTTCTAGCTTAGGTTCTAGTTTGTAATAATAAGACTTCTCGACTAATTGTAACACCGACTTCTCTACTCTTGCGACTTCTGTGTATTTGTTCTGTTTTAATCTACTGTGTCAAATATATCGCGTTGTTTATAATATATCTGGATAAATACTGTATATATACCTGTATTTGTACTGCAGGAAAAATAAATCGAAAATTCCTGTTTGTATTCTGTGGCGCACCTAGAATCCATGCGCCACTGATACATTTCTGTGGCGCACGAGGAAGGATGCGCCACAGAAATTTAGAAATTTCTGTGGCGCATGGGGTAGGTGCGCCACAGAAATATAATTTAGTGGCGAGATTTCTGTGGCGCACCCCCCCATTTATCTGGGTGCGCCACAGAAAGGCTTTTTGGTGCGCCACTATTAGCCCTTTTTCCACTAGTGTGAATACATATTTTTATAACACCTATTATAATCTAGTAGATAACTTTGGCCACACAGGATTTTGAAAATTAGTTTTTGGGTGGCAAAATACCACAAAAGAAGTAAAGCATGCATTATTTTATTTTGAAAACAAAACATGCTTTGTAAATAATAGGATTCATAGTGGTGAGGTGGCTTGCCTGGCTCAGCAATATGTCCTTGGTCTTGATCTTGATGTTCCTCAGGTTTGCTCCTCACTTCCAGTTCCTTCCCGATCATATCTAACGTCGTAAACAGGAAAAGGAACAACACTCAAAATACAAGACAATGCCATAAGGACATAACAAACACCAAGCATTGCACCAAACACTAAGCTAACAATCAAAGGCAATCAATTAACTTAGTTAAGCAACAACAAGCAACAAATCCATATAGCTAAGACAAACAACAACACACCTAAGAAAATTTATACAACAACCCTAATAGTTAAATAGGTAGTTCTAACTACACACTTAAGCTAAACACCTCTTAGGGTTATTAGATTAGGTATCAGTGGTTGTTATATTAGTTCAGGAAATACTTCAGACAAAAGTATCTTAATATGCAAGCATTATCACTAGTATTTAGCACACTCACAGGCAAGCATGTTACTAGCACACACTAATAAGTAGTAAACCAACCAACAAAGGTTAACACCACTGCTCACACAAGTTGTTGACTAAGAGCTAAAAAGGTGCAGTTGGCTGATTTAACAAAACACCACAAAGAAGCATGTTGACAACAATTTAAAGTAAACACACCATATAACAAGCATTACAAAGCACAAGCAACTACTGGATAGTATTTAACTCCAAACAACATTCACCTACTAGCATTCGAATAAAGAAATGCAACATCTAGGGAACAAGGTGAATTAAGCTAAACTAAAAAGGGAACGGCACAACAATACTTCTAGGAAGTTCATTAAGGTTATTAAAGGTTAACTTAAGATTCTGGACTTATGATTTGTTAAACACATAAACACATAACAATTTACGTAAACTGGAAATTAATTCAATCCAAAAACTAGTTGCATAAGTCTTGTTTTTGCGAGATTTATTACCATGCTCAGAATATAGCTCCTAAAAATAAACACTTCTACCACAGTACACCTAGTAACTATAGGAACCTAGGAAAATTGGATTTGCATCACGAGCTAATACTAAACAGGAATTAAAAATGACCCAAATGCTACCGGTCTCAAAACCAAAGAGATTGTAGTTACTGTTTTAGGAATCTCATGCATGCAAAGTTACTTTCTATGGATAGGTACTGACTTAGGCTTTCTGTAGAATTTGGATTCACTTCATTTGGACACTCCTAGCTCTAGATATTCTATTTTTAGTATAGAACATGATTTTTCGTAGATAAAAGGTACAACACAAATTATAAGTTATTTTTGGGCCAAACCAGAGCTGCATGATAAACAAAACTCAAAGCCACACCATAAAAATACTCCTAACCCAATTGCACAAACAGATCAAGCATAAACAATATAATCTAAGCACAAGCAATTAACAGAAAATGAAATATCCAATTTTAAGTGTAATAACCCACTGTTTTTTAAAATAATTCATCAACTGCAAAATATAGGTTTTAAAATTCTACCAAACTAGGACATGATAGCTACTACTCATATATACCACATTCAATTGGATTTACTCCAAATGGTATTTTTAATAAAGAATTAAAAATCCCCAAAATGGCACTGGTGTCAATCTTAAACATGATAGAACTTTATTTACACACATCTGCTGCATGCAAGACTTAGATTTATGGATAGGTATTCTCCTAAGATTTCCAGATAGTTAAAGTTTGAAAGATTTGGATCTATAAAACTCTAGTTATTAAATAAATGGTGGAAAAGGTACTTTTTACTAGATTAAACAAGGAACACACATGCAAACATATTTTTGTGAAAAGCCAGCGCCCCATGGTTAATAAAACATATAGGAGCTTAACAAAATTTAATCAACCGATTTTGATAAATATATCTCCCTCAAACGAATTAAAACTAACTAGCACTTCTCAGGAAAATTAACAGGAAAATATTCAACAAAGAAAAAAAACATGCTTAACAGGCCAGATCTGTGCCGGACTGAGCCGCACAGTGCTGGGTCGGCCCGCTGGGCTGCGCGCGCAGGCGGGGCAGTAAGTCACCGTGGATCTCAGATCCGACGGCCGAAATTAGATCTGTCTGGTTTGAACGCTGGCCGTTGATCAAGGGATCGACGACAGCCGGTCGTCTTCTTCCTCGCGACGAACAGATGAGGCCAAGGCAGGGAAACGGAACCCTAGCTACGGCGGGGCTTGTGCTCCTCACCTCGTGCTGCTCCAGGACTAAGGCGTGGACGGAGGTGGATGCGGAGGGCTCAGGGAGGTAGCAGGCAGCAGCAGATACCCACGGCGTGCTATGGAACGGCGGCGAGGGCGACGGTGTCTGCCGCGGGCACGGGCACGCCACGCCTGCTTCGGTGTTCCTGCAACACCAGAAAACAATATGGGATGTCTTAGAAAAAGATCGAGACGGGGGAGAGAGCTAGTGCAACGAGAGAGAGCAGAGAGAGGCGGAAATGGTGGCGAGCGTGCTCGGAAGAGCTCGGGCCGAGCGGCGGTTTCAGCCGTTCCTGGACGTGTCCAAGCTGGAGCTTGCACGGGCTCTCGCTGGGCGATGGAGGAGAGGGAGGGGAGCAGGAATGGCAAGGTGGGAGAGGGAGAGAGAGGCTCGGGGTGCTAAAACGAGGGAGGAGGCCGGCTTCGGTTCATGGGCAAGGACAGAGAGAGATGGGGCTCGGCGAGGGCATTGGCTCGGGCAAGCGGTGGGTAATGATGTGCAGCTCGGCTGCTCTCCTTTGGACAGAAGTGGATGGCCCTAAGCTGATGGAGGAGAGGGAGTAAAGGAGAGGTCTTGTCTGCCCATAATCTGCTCGGCAAAATGCCCAACAGAAAAAGACAAAAGGAAAGGCAGGGCTAGGGTCGGCCAGGGTCGAGGGAAAGAGGTCCACAGTGTGTGTGAGGGTCTAGGACATGTCCAAGACAAGGTTTGGGGGAGAGGGGAGTGTAGGTTTATTTTGGTGATGAAATAGGGGCTGATTTGCTTAAGCTACTTTGCTAACATGGATTAACCAATCCATTGACTAGCAAATTATGAGACAAAGTGGGATGATTAGAAGGGGCATGGGTGCAGTATTTGGCTTAAGAGATTAGGTCAAAAGGGTTCAATAACAATTAGATACAAAAATGGAAAGAGGCTATCTAATGATACACATATGGTCACCTTATCATGTAACACTAAAAACAAGCAAGTATTAGTGATCAAATATTTATATTAATTTCAAAGAAGATCATTGATGAGTAGTAGAGATGATAAGGATGGGGTTAGGTGAGTTGCATTTCCAATTTGAACAAAATAAACTCTAGTTGCCATGCTCTAAAAATGCTAAAAATTAACAGGGGTTAAGATAGCTCTTCATCATTATATGATTTACTTGTTTAAGAATATTTTTAACCAAACATCTTAATAAGAGGGAAACAAGTTACAAGCATGCAAAACCATCAAAAAAAAATATACTACTCCAATTCAAACAATAAACATTCAATTAAAACAAACATAGCCACAAGTCACTCATAGGAATACACACTCAAGGCAAACAATTTAAGCACATATCAAATAGGTCAAACACACATACAATTAGATAAACAACCACACTTTAAGATAAAACCAATATATTTGTGAGGTGGTGATCAACACAATAATGACAAGATTTTGAAGAAAGAAGATTAAACCACTTCCTAGTGATAGTTTCCAAAGAGATATTAAATAAGGAGTTTTTGAAATAAGAGTTGCTAAGACTAGAAACATAAACTCAAAATATATTAGGACTTATTATATGGTCCTTTACAGTTTTTCAAACATAAAGATTTTGGGAATACTTTTATTTTCTCAAACAATAGGTCTTTGGGTAATTGCTCAAAATCAAAACCTCATGGTAATATAAATTGGGTAAAATAAAAATAAGATAGGAGAAGATACATGGACTATTTTACTTCTCATAACATTGATCACAAAGGAAATTTTTGTAACTAGGTTGAGTTCATAAGTTAATAATTAGAGACGTCATCCACACAAACACAAACCACAACAAGTCAAACAGTGCAAACATGGGTGAAACACATCCATAAAAAATACAATTCAAAAAGTTTTAGTTGGTTCTAAATTTTGGGTCTTTTATAATTGAGTTTTTTCTAGTTTCCAAAATTTGGGATGTTACGGTGGGCTTATAGGTTCGACATTTGCTTGAAAAGTTTGCGTCAAAGGGGCTCAGTCAAATGGGCTCAATAACAACTAGATGCAAAAATGGCAAAAAGGCTAAACCAACCTCAGAACACCGCATCTTCATCACAGGATTAATTCCTTCATGCGAAGCTGATAAGTTGATCACAGTATGTTCAGGAGGAACCTACTTCTAGCTCCTTGAATAGAGTATTTACGAATATCAATATGTTGACAGGCTACCATTCGAAAGAAATTACGTTGATCCGGTAAGAAAATAAAAATACGCAACACACATGCGACCCAGCACACCAATTTAAAAGATCAGAGCTGGAATTGCACGGATATACAGGCAAAATCAAGTTTCTTTTGTTAGAAGCTTACGAAAGTCCAACCACCATACATACGACCATCGCTTCACGACAAATGTGTAGGGAATAAAATGCAATATTATAGGAAATCTCTTATCGCCAACTAGGCTACTTAAGCATTGGCCTGATGTGTGCAACCATAAGATATTTCTTATACAGAAGCTTCTATGTACACGATTGTCCTAAGACCACTTCTGATGAAGAAGCCCAAATTATAGATGTATGAGGAGTAGTTTGAATAACATATCAAGTCGACGCTGGATTCTTGGAAATGAAGAGCTAGATGTCGAGCTAGTACCAACCATGGCGCGTTAAAGATTTGCACGAGTTATCTTAACTACTCCTACCTAAAGTCACCATGGCAAGTTTCAACAAAGACAAGATTCAGTGTTTTCCGTTCAGCAAATATTCCGATAGATAAAGTCAGCAAGTAGATACGCTTGACACATAAGAATCCATCCGCCCTGTGCAAAAACAATGAAACCTTGCTTTCCATGCGAGCTGCCTAACACCATATCAAATGCATGGAGTCCCTTTACAGAAGAGGTAAGCAAAGAAAGTTGCTTGGATTATCTCAAGTGGATATTCAACCCTCCTTGAAATCGCCCGCTTAACACACGGTGCTGGGTATGTAATCACTGGAACACACGATGATCGTGTATTCGCTGGCTTGAGTAGCTGGAATCCTTTATAAAAAACTAAAGCCCCGGGGATTGGAGTCCTCCCGTGCATCCTGTCCCCACAACGCTTGAGGGTCCCAACCGTCTGCGTCAGCCTCACAGATACGAGAGTTGTCGTTGCTTTCTACGTCAATGATGAGGTCACACGTCGTTTTGATAAAACAGGTCGGTTCACTTTTTGTCTCTCACCTATTCTTTTTCGGAAAGACTTCTCACTCCTCCCGCACATTTGCCTGGGAAACATAAATCTCCCACCACCTTGCTCAGATATCGATCTCTCTCCATCTCTCGTGCAAGGCGGCTGACGACGACCACAACAACATGATGGAACTTGGAGGAGCAGACGACGTTAGAGACACAGAAGGTCGCCACGGTCCTCGCCGCGTGCCGCGCCGCCCGACGAGGATGTGCTGCAGTTGTGCTGGGGGACGTCCGCTGCCTCCAGGGATGGGTCTCCTACCTTAATCCGGCCAAGATCAACAATGTATGTGTCTGTCCCGCTGCACCTTTCACTGTCTCTCTCATAGATTGAATTTGACCTCGCTTGTTTACGGGCTGAAATTTCGGATCTCTGAACATAATCCTCTAGCCGGCAAGGGGAGTAGCTCCCCTCCTCCATCTAAGCCATGCTTTTGTTTTGGGAATTTGTTGCAAGAGATTGGTTGGTGATTGTTTCTCTCGACGGCCAGGCTGGTTGTTTCTGTAGGCTGCATTTCGGTCGCCTCCGTCTACTGCTGCAAATCGTGGTCAGCAGTGGTTGGGGTCTCACCCTCCTTGTAGTGGGCACGACCTCTCGGGATGATAAAGCATGGCAACCCCAATTTCAATCGATCTAGCAGCTCATATGGTCAACAATGAAATATGTTTCCTAGGACAATCCAATTCCATCTCTACCGGTTTGGAGTGTTGATGGGATGATGAATATTGATAGATTTTCACATATAGAGCCTCAGGTGTGTAGATTGTTTTCTTCGCTACTTAATTCCACCATAACCTGTGCTACTGAGATTCAATGACTGATCTATTTTTTATTTTTCAATTGCAGTAAAATCTAAAATGTTATGATACATTCACCTTACAGATTGAAAAGTTCACCCGGCAGTACAAAAGCTCATACCAATGTACATGAATGGGTTTGACCCATTTTCTAATGTATCACTGGTCCACTAATAGCTTCCACTTTACTACCGGACAATGAAACATGATACAATTGGAGAAATTATAGCGTTTGTGTTCTATATGGAAGCCTGCATGTGAACCGGTAAATAAAGTACAATGTCAGCACTGGGTATCAAGATGGTTGATGTCATACCTAAACATATTTATATATTCAAACTGAAGTTGTTTTGTTTAGACAGGTTTGGAAATTTAGCATAGGAGATAATATATATTATTGTTGAATTTTTCCCTTAAAATATAGTGAAATGCAAACATATGAAAACAAAGAATTGTAGCATGACGTTTGAGTGGATAGTGTTGAATAGTTAGACAATTTACCATATGATTTAATTCGCAAAAACAATAAACAAATCAAGACTAGAATAATAAAAAATAATCTAATAGATAAACAAATTGAATCCAGAGCGCATACTACAAGTAGGAACTCTAGTAAGACATCATATAGGAAGATCAAGAACACGTACAGTGCAGCGGTAGTAGCACCACTCGAGTTCCTCGTGTCGCCCATGTCGTCGATGAAGAGCTTGTCGATGTCGGGGAAGAACTCAAAGCCAGTAGTTGGGCGAGTGCGCTCCCCAAAAATCTGATCGCACGTCTCTCGTACAGGATCACAAGAGGCGGGGTTCCGAAGGCCTACTGTCCCTTCAACCGGTGCACGCCGGAAAACAGGATGGATAAGACCTAGAAGACGGCGGCGCAAGGTTCTGGAAGTGGAACGGTGCCATGTGTTGCGTGGTACGGCTAGGGTTTGCATCGCCTGCATATATAGTGCTGGTCGGGTAGGACGTGAGCACAGCCGCACGTAGGCATGGCGAGACGAGCGAGGAGGAGGAGCGTGTGTGTGGTACTCTTCTTCTCATTTCTTTGCATGCTCTTACTGGCTCATACTAGTAGTAGAACATCCCACTATATAAAGTGGTGCAGCTAGCTCACTCCCAACTAGCAATATGGGACTAAACATTAGCTCCCAAATCGGCCATAAAAATTTCGGATTTTGTCCAAGTCCAAGTACACTAAAATTCCAGGAGATAGAAATGCTCCTCCAAAACATAGTGCAATGCAATCCGGAAATAAATCTTAAATATTCTAATCCTACGACTCAAATGACACACGTAGGAAAAATATATGGGTGTTAAAATCCACCAGCATTATTATGAGATTACTCTGAATCAAAGGAGTCATCTGAGTATACACACCACATTATTGCATCCGATTAACAAAATGAACAGATTTGTAAAGTCAACATAGAAATGAGGTTTGTTAGTTACTGAAAATAATACTACTGTATGTTTCATAACACTAGCTAAAGGAACACATTGTTATTGCAGGGTGAACATATTAATAGATTTGTAGGAGTATGTGGAATCTTGCAAACTACTCCCTCCGTTTCAAATTAGAGAGTTTTATTTGTCTACAAGTGGAGTAGATTAAGAAATAAGAATTTTTTCGCCAGTCAATCCAGACACACACGTACCATTATTTCTCTCCCGTTTCTTCTTTTTGTCTGTTTTTGGCATTGGGAACAAAATCAATGTGCTTTAAAGAAAGCAGAGAAAATCAAAATCGAAAGCACTGCCCGTGTGTTCCTGCAAAAAAGATTAGGCATTATCCGGATGTCCAAATCAGCGACGATCGTGTCTCTCACGTTTTGCATCCTGACCGTGATAACACTGGCTCAGCCACGGCTCATTAATCGTGAGACACGCGCACAATAAAAATCAGTGTGCAATCAGTAGTCCCGATCGAAGATTCCATCTTACACCTTACTGACGCCAAAATTCCTTTTAAATGGCTCGGCGAGCTTCTAGTGGTTCGAAAATGAAACCACGAGATCCAAGATAAGAGAAGACGTCTTTGATCCGAGGTCTTGCTAAAATTCAAAAGGCCGGCACAAGGACAGCGCTAGAGCGGAGCGGGATGGAGCAAAGCATGTGCGGCTGCAGCAACGCCGACTCGCCGATGGCGTGCCCGCCGCCGTCTCAGGGGAGTCTCATCACGGTGCTGAGCGTCGACGGCGGCGGCATCCGCGGTCTCATCCCGTCCACCATCCTCGCCTGCCTCGAGTCCAAGCTCCAAGTATGTCCCTCGATCTTAAGCTGATATATCATGGTCATCATCCTAGAAAAGATACATAGGTAGATTGATTGAATGACTCAAGACATCATGTGCTGTGTTTTGCAGGAGCTGGACGGTCCCGACGCGCGCATCGCGGACTACTTCGACGTGATCGCCGGGACGAGCACCGGCGCGCTGGTGGCGTCGATGCTTGCGGCGCCGGGCAAGGACAAACGACCTCTCTTTGCCGCCAACGAGATCAACAAGTTCTACCTCGAGAACGGGCCCAAGATCTTCCCGCAGGGAAAGTACGTCGTCATTCGAGTGTTTGATGCCGCTCCATCGTTTCGGGCGACTAGTAATTAACCGGTTCAGCCGACGGCCATGTATTTGGGCAATTGCAGGTTCAGTTTCTTGACTCCGATGACCAACTTTTTTGGAGCGATGATGGGTCCCAAGTACGACGGCAAGTTCCTGCACGAGAAGATCAAGAGCCTCACCAACGACGTCACCGTCGCCGGCACCGTCACCAACATCGTCGTGCCGACCTTCGACATCAAGTGCCTCCAGCCGGTCATCTTCAACACGTACGAGGCCAAGGCGGACCCGCTGAAGAACGCCCACCTGTCGGACATCTGCATCAGCACGTCGGCGGCGCCCACCTACTTCCCCGCGCACTTCTTCACCACCCAGGATCCCGAGGGCAAGCTCCCCGACCGTGAGTTCCACCTTGTCGACGGCGGCGTGGCCGCCAACAACCCTACCATGGCCGCCATGTCGACGATCACCAAGGAGGTGCTGTGCCGGAACCCGGACTTCAACCACGGCAAGCCCGCCGAGTACGGCAACTACCTCATCGTCTCCCTCGGCACCGGCTCTGCCAAGCAGGCGGAGAAGTACACCGCGCCGGCGTGCGCCAAGTGGGGCATCCGCGAGTGGCTCTTCGACGGCAGCTTCAACCCTCTCATCGACATTTTCGCCCACGCCAGCGCTGACATGGTCGACATCCACGCCGCCGTGCTCTTCAAGGCCCTCCGGGTTGAGAAGAACTACCTCCGCATCCAGGACGACTCACTCATTGGCCACACCGCATCGGTGGATGTCGCCACCAAGAAGAACATGGAGGCGCTGATCGAGATCGGCGAGAAGCTGCTCACGAAGAAGGTGGCCAGGGTGAACATCGACACGGGGAAGTACGAGTCCGTCGACGACGAGGGAACTAATGAGCAGGCGCTCGCTCGCTTCGCTAGGAAGCTCTCTGAAGAGCGGAAGCTGCGCCAAACAACCCTCAATTCCCGCTAGCAGAGACGAAGAAGCAGCATCAGCTAGCACAAGATGATGCTGGATCCATCGTTCGATCGATCCAGAGTTTTTAATATTGTAATGCATTGTCAGTGAATGATTAGCTCTTTTGAACATTTGATTGAGTGATTAAGTTTAAAAAAAGGCCAAGAAGGTAGGGAGTTAAAGTCAAGGGCTCTATATTGCGTTGGATGATTACCGAGGAATATAGTTGAGTTTGGCACCTTCGTTTCAAGGGTCTATGGATGGCTCCTGACCGGAGGCAGTCTCTCCTCATAGTACCTATATATATGAAAGTATGCATGATTCGCGTCCAATTCGGACGTCCACGTCACCCCCCTTTCACCGGCCGTCCGATCTGTGGCATAGACGGCCGAGATTGAAATTCCCGGATCAAATCGCGCACGTTACTGTTCATCGGGCAATTTTAGCCAGCCACACGGCAACACGTATCCCGGTCACCGTCCGGTCGCCGCCGGTTCCACCGGTAACCGTGGTGTTTTTGCAGAAAAGCGCCTCCAAGATTTGGGCATTAACCCGCAGTCCACGGCCTAACGCACGGAGGGACCTGATAGCAATTCGCCACAAAGTCACAGACTTTTTTGTAAAAATGCCCACAGAAACCCTCCCTTCTCCCTCTCTCTCCCGCGATTCCGCCGCCGCCACACGCCGCCGCTGCTACGGACCTCCCCCGTTAGATCGGAGGGCACGCAGAGGTGCGGCGCCGCGCGCTCTACCTCCGAGCCGGCGGACTCGTGCCGGGGCGGCCGTAATCGCCACCGTTTGTCGCCGGCACGCTCCGCTACCACCGCCGCATCCGCGCGCCCTCGCAGGCGCTCCAGCGACCAACAGGAGGCGGCGCCGCCCCTCCCGTGTAGCCCGCATCCAGGCGCGTTGAGCGCGACCGGCCGCGCGTCCTAGCGAGCGCGGATGCGCCGCCGGCGCCGTCGTCGCCGCCGCGGCCGCTCCGCCCGTCCGTGATGTCACCATGACGCCACGGTGGGGTCCGCCTGTCAGCCGCTTTAATTTTTCCAAATAGGGAAAAAATCCAGAAAATGCTTAAAACTGCAAAAACAATATCTTTAAATCTATCCATCCAAAAAATATGAAAAATATATCAAAATGATCACAAAAAAGAAACCTAATTACTTATGCTATGTTGTAAATATATTTAAAAGATTTAAATACGATGAATAATTCGAGACAAAATCGATGTATCCAAAAAATATGAAAAATATATCAAAATGAAAAAAAAACTCATTACTTACAGTATTATGCACTTATATTTCAATATTTATATACGGTGAATAGTTCGAGCCATTCCAAATTCATTTCGTCATATTTCTAAACCTTTCAATCACAAAAATATGAAAACGTAAATAATTTTAAAATTTGCACATTACCAGACTATAATTTTATTACTACACGGGCGCGGCATTGCTACATTTCAAAATTAGCGAAATTAAAAGAAATTGTTTAGACTTAGTAAATTGTTCAATTTGATGTGGTTTTCGAATTCGGATGCTACATTTTCAAACCATTTAAAAATGCTACATGCACAATATTCTTTCAATTAAATGCCCTCGCAAAACAAAAATGGTAACTACTTCTGCCACATAATCGACTTCCAAATTGACATATTTCAAAAATTCAAAAAACTTTGAAATCTACTCATTTTACGAACGTAAAACCGTTTTGAATCTGAAAAGCGCCCCAAATTAAACATTTTTCAGAGTCCACACATTTTTAAACTCACACTTCTTTCAATTCAACTAATTTTTAGGCCTATATTATTTCAATATGCACACGTTACCGAAATTTATAATTTTTTACTACACGGGCGCGGCATTGCCGCGCTAATTTACCTAGTAGAGTATATATTTAATTCTTGTGCCCAACCGTAGAATAGTTGACTGAAAACATATACATTGTCATCTCGACTCATCGGTTCATATCACTTGAATGGGAATCCTTGCTCGTTTTTGCTTCAATGTAGGCTCGACTCATCGGTTCATATGCACACGCCACTTTTAGTACTGGACACCGGTGAACAGATCTTTTGTATGGCATCTCGGTTTCATATCGAAATTGCAGCTATAGTTCGAACATAGTGACTTTGTTGTTCTGGTTAGTTTACAATTTTCTCTTTAGGATCTTTTATCAGGTTTAATTTTTTGTTTCTTTTTTGCACTTGAGATTTTGTAACCTGAACTTGGTAGCAATAGCCCTGTCCTCCCGGTTTTCTCTGCTTCTTAATGAATTACAAAATATCCAGATCCATGCCTTGAAGGGGAGGGGATCTCCAGAGAATTCAAAAAGATGTGCTTATGCTTCGAATCCAAGATTTGATTGAGTGATGAAGTTATAAAGAAAAGGCGAAGCACGTGGAAGCTAAAGTCAAGGGCTATCTATATTGTGTTGGATGATTACCGAGGAGTATAGTTGAGTTTGATAGGGTAATTTTTTGTGCGACCGTACTGAAAACATACGTTGTCATCGACTCATCGGTTGATATCACTTGAATGTGGGCTGATGCAATATTTGCATAGCACACACCACTTTTAGTAGTGGACACGGGCGAACAAATCTTTGTAACCCATCTTGATAGAAAACAGGCTAACAGTCCCGGTTGGTAAAAACCTTTTGTCCCGGTTTACCAATCGGGACTGCGGAATCAGGACTAAATGCCACCACCTTTAGTCGCGGTTCGGTCTGCAACCAAGACAAATAGGCATCCACGTGGGCGCGCAGCGAGCTGCTCAGGCGAAAACCTTTTGTCCCGGTAGGTATCACAAACCGGGACTAAAAAGTTCGAGGGGTTTAAGTTTTAGGATTTTTTATTTTGTTTTCTGTTTTCTGTTTTCTGTTTTATTTATGATTTAAACTATTATTCGTACGCTACAATTATACACATCGATGCATATATAATATAACGAGTCTAAATTAAGCATACATGCATATATAATATAACTAGTCGGTCGTACG
Organism: Poa annua; assembly: GCA_026929855.1. Classification (NCBI taxonomy): domain Eukaryota; kingdom Viridiplantae; phylum Streptophyta; class Magnoliopsida; order Poales; family Poaceae; genus Poa; species Poa annua. Next base: position 65,890,724 of record CM049434.1, read on the forward strand.
AGCATATATACATCGATCATATATACACGAGTGTCTTCCGAACACGAATTATATGAATATCAGTAACGACGGTCTATATGGTATTCACCTATTGGGGCTATGACCTCGTCGAGCAAAAATCCAGCAATTTCCTCTTGAATTGCTTTTATGCGTTACTTTGCTGAGAGTACCAACCGCGAAGCCACATTCTATATCAAAAAGAAGGTCGATATGAATATATAAATTGTCATTAAAAAAAGTAAAACGATGAATATATATATTAATGTTTAACGTACATGTGTAGAAATCCGCGCACTGACACACGTGCGCATGTACTCGCAAACGAAGTATCCACATAGATTAGTCGCCGGTGGCTGTTTCTCGCACTTTACGAAAATAGAGTTGAATCAAATAATAATGAAACATGACAATCCGATATTGAAACTAGAATTAAAATGAGTACTATACTTACGTCGATTTGTTTAAAGGTCAGCACTGATTTAAACTGACCTTCGGCCCCTCTTGTGAACCGCTTCCATACCCTGCAAATAAAATGAATAAAGAAGATATTAATAACTAGAACACAGGAAAATAAAGATGCCGATATAGTGTAATAACGATTGAAATTACCTTTGGAGCATATCAGTAATGCTTGCGTAATCCTTCAAGGGATGCGCTAGTGAGTCCTCGATCTCAACTACCCCACGGTTAATTTGAATGTTCAAGAGAATCCAGTTGTAGCTGCATACACACACACACACACACACACATATATATATATATATATATATATATATATATATATATATATATATATATATATATATATATCGCTAACTCATCAACATTTAGTAAGAGTGAAAATTAATGTGTACAAGACAATAATAACACTCTCACCAGAAATTGTAAGGAAACAAAATCACATCTTTAAAATTTTGCTGCTCCAAAAAATTAAACAAGTTGTTCTCCGTTTCCTCCGGTTTTTGGTGTAGGTTATGTACATGAACTCGATCTGGGTCAACGAATCCAACTTGATAATTAGGCATCCTCTTACATTCGAGAATCTTCATTCTGCATAATAGCATACAAACGAATGTATGTAGTGAGGACAATTATAGGCAAAATGATGAGCTTAGCTAGAGACTTAAGTAATTACAGAAATAAATTAATCACTTACAGACAATAGCAGCTCATGATAGATTTGTCGAGGGCGTCCATATTGAATAACTGAACAATTCGTCAAAATCAATATGGATTGTCTGTTCTCCCATGAAGTAATGATCTTCTCTACCTTTAACAAGCAGCATTGTCTGCTCGTCTTTTGAGTCCTCCATGTACCACTTATGTAATTCTCGCATTCTTATCGTCAGACCAGGAATTTCTTCAAACCCTTCTGGTAATACAATTGGGGAAGCCACCTTGAACGGAGCGATCGATTGTTTTTTCTGTTGTCGAAGCTGGGCAACGTCGGCTCTCTGCTGCCTCTTATTCTTCGTGGGACGACCCTTGGGGACCCGTGGAAGCGGTGACACTTTCTCCTTAGTAGGCGGAGGCGGGCACTTCCGCTTTACTCCTATGTACTGAGTGGGCGGAGGCGAAGGTCGAGTCTGCTGACGCAGCGGCGAAGATCGAGGTTGCTGACGCGGCGGCGAAGATCGAGGCGACTAACGCGGCGGGGAAGATCGAGTCTGCTTATGCAGCGGCGAAGATGAGGGAGCCTTATGCGTCGATGAGGGAGCCTTAGTCGAAGATGAGGGAGCCTTAGGCGCAGATCGAGGCGGCGATGATCGAGGTGGAGGTGAGTGAGCCTTATGCGTCGATGAGGGAGCCTTAGGCGAAGATGAGGGAGCCTTAGGCGCAGATCGAGGCGGCGATGATCGAGGTGGAGGTGAGGGAGCCTTATGCGTCGATGAGGGAGCCTTAGGCGAAGATGAGGGAGCCTTAGGTGAAGATGAGGGAGCCTTAGGCGCAGATCGAGGCGGCGATGATCGAGGTGGAGGTGAGGGAGCCTCAGGCCTTTGCGTCGAGCCTGGAAATATGATGTATTTCTTTTTCCATAAAATGACTCCATGCAAGACTTCTCCCAGGGTCGACTCCCCTTCAGGGCCAGGGTAGTCAATCTCCAATGTCTCACATCCGGGTAGAATTTCATCCACCCCGATAGGAGCATACCCAGCTGGAACCTCGCGGCAATGTCAACGCACTGCAGGATCAACTTTCAAAGCAAAGCCGACGGCCACCTTCATTGATATATTCTTCATTGGCTGGTGTACCTCACAATCAGTCTTCTCTTCGATATTGTCCACGGGGTAGCGCTCCATCGGTGACGCATCAACCTGTGCATCATCAACGCTGACAAGCAACGCCGTGGAAGCCACGCTGCTTCTCCGGCAGTCGGATGCGGGATCTATGTACATTTGATCGCCCTCTGGACGGCTTGATATTTGATCCTGCATCTGATAATACATCGCAAAGAGCTGCTCGTTCTTTTCTTCCACCTTCTTCAGCCGGTCTGCCGCCTGCTGCTCCTTCCTCTTCTGTGCTCTCGCTCGGCTTCTATAAGTGTTAACAATCTCATGAAACCCTATCTTCCAAGGAACACCTCCATAGCCTCGTGTTCGTCCTCTGTGCTCAGGCTTTCCGAGTGCCTTTGTCAGTTCGTCGTACTCTCTATCGGGAATGAATGTTCCCGCCTCCACCTCGGCTACTGCTGTTTTAAGTTTCTTGAGGGGAGTCAACACTGCTTTCTTCGTTGGATCATGAAGAACCAACTCCCCTGTTTCCTTATCCAACGTCATACCATGCGCCATTAGGAAATTTCCTACTCTATCGGGCACTTTCTCCGTAGCTGGAGATAGCCCTTTTGCCTTAATTTCATCCTTAAGTTTATCCCAGTTAGGCATGGCAGTCCTGTAGCCACCTGTCCCCAGATTATGATGATATACCTTCAGCGCGGCATTATCCGCATTCTTTTTCGACCTAGCAGTAGCTTCTTCCTATTCCTCGTACGTCTTGAAATCATCTCATTGAGCACGTAACCTATTTTGAGTTCCCTTGAACTCCGGATTAATTTTCCCGCTCTTGACATAATTCGCCCACAATCTTTTCTTGTGGTTACAGAATTGTGTGGCCATCTTCTTCAGGATCCACACCTTGACTTTGTCCATCATGGCCTTTGTTTGCTCCGGGGTGTCCATCTTCGGCAAAGTGAAATGTGATATCAGCTTGTACCAAATAGAATTTTTTAATTCGTTAGAGACAAAACTTATTCCGTCGGCTCTTGCTGGCTTATTCCATTCTCGACAGGTGATTGGGATCATGTCCCTAACAAGAACTCCTGCTTGATTTGTAAATGTTGTCACGCTCTTTTTGGGCTCCAAAGGGATCCCATCGGCACTGACTACATCAATCTCCATATGTGTATTCTCGTCCCACTTTTTGGTCGGGCCCCGTAACCTTGAAGTGGAAGATTTGTTCGATTGGAGGTCTAAAAAAAACATTCGTTAAATATATGCTCAATGTGTGAAGGTCTAACTAGTGATATATATCACGAGAAAAGACTTATATATTTACATCGGAGGACTTGCAGGTTGAGGGCCCAGCGCTAGTATCGACATCAATACATGTTTGCGGGTTGTGTCCTTGTAACAAATCATCCAACAACGCATAACCATCTTCATTTAGATACTGTGAGCCGTCATCTAGAAAGTTCTCTACATCATTTTGTCGGCTTTCCGCTATTATGTTCAACACTGCATCTTCCTGAGGATCTCTACCGGTACCGTTGTGGTCCATAGCTTAACTATAAAGAACAAGGATTAAATAAAGATTAAAAGAAGTAGCAAAAACAACAAAGAGGGAGATTGAAAGTAGTAGTAGCAATAACATCAATTCGTTACAAGTCATAATAATATATATCGCATCCATAATACATCACGCTAATCAAAATGGGCGTCGAACCGCCGAAAACATGCCGCGGGCGGTGAAAACCCAAAGTGAAGGAACCCAAACAGGATCATAACTAATGTGAGATCCCTGAAGATGCTGCCAAGTGTTGGACCGACGGACGTCCAACGCGACCATGTACCGACGGACGTGCTCGTCCTCCGCCCAGACACGACGACGTACCAACTCCTCGGGGGCCGGCACCCTCTGTACCCGTCGTGGCCCACGTGACCGCCACCAAAGAAGCTCCGGGTCGACGATGGTTCCCTCATTCCTCACCAATCTGCGCGCACCAAAAGGTAGCACCTCCAAGTGCCAACCCGGCGGAGCCCAGTCTATGACATCCATAGTCCCGTCCATCTCGAAACTATGAATCTTTACATTATTAACTCGACATGTCGCAACATATTGTAAAATATTTTGCAAATTCTAAAACATTGTAAAATTCCAACATGTAAAGATATAAAAGTCCAACAATTTGCTAAGAATTCCTAAAACAATTTGCTAAGTTTTCCTAAACATAATGCTATGAAATTAAATTTGCCACATTTCCTAACACATTTCCTAAAACATCACTATATCGATTTAAAATTCCAACACATTGTGAAATATAAACTACAACTATGAACACATACTAAATTTAAACAACAATTTGCTAAGAAACTAAAACACTAAAACAATTTGCTAACAATTTGCGAAGACACTAAATTCCTAAATCAACTAAATTCCTAAAACAATTTCACTAAGTCATAGAACACTAAAATTACTAACTAAATCAACTAACCCTAACACTAAATCAACTAACCCTAACCCTAACACTAAATCAACTAACCCTAACCCTAACACTAAATCAACAATTTCACTAAGTGAGGGGAGAGGAATGCTTACCGGCTGGGACGGCGAGCTCGGCGGGGACGGCGATGGCGAGCTCAGTAGCGGTGTTAAGGGAGAGGAAGATGAAGTGGGGACGGCGAGCTCGGCAGCGTCGTTGAGGGAGAGGAAGCGGGCGCGGCGGTGGCCTCCTCGGCAGTGGTGAGGGAGAGGAGCGGGCGCGGCGGCAGCGGCAGCGGACGGCGACGCAGGGGACGGCGGCGCGCGGCAGCGGACGGCGGCGAGGCGGCGTGCTCGATTTGGGCAGCCTGGCAGCGTCCTGGTGGCTCCTTAGCGCTGTCCCGGTTCGTGGAATGAACCGGGATGGCGAAGCTGGAGTTTTTATACCACAAACCATTAGTCGCGGTTCGTGGCTCAAACCGCGACTAAAGGTACCCCTTTAGTCGCGGTTTGAGACACGAACCGCGACTAATGGTGTTTTCGGCTGCTCAGTTTTCGCGCGCGGTGTCACCCTTTTAGTCGCGGTTCGTGGAACCAACCGCGACTAAAGGGGTGTTTTTGCGCCAAAACTCAAATGTTTTTCATTTTTGCAGTTTCAAAAGAGGTTGAACATACATTTGAATAACTTATGACTACATATTTGGATTCTGACAAAACTTTGAACATGAAAAGTGTTTCAATTTGAATAACTAGTCTAAAACCATTTTCTATTTCTTAAAATAATTATTTTAGCTATTAAACTATTAACCATTTTGATATTTTCAATTAAATATGAGGTAAACTCAGATCTTTTGCATTATTTTTTATAATTAAACTAATAGTAATTTGAAATAAGGCGGCGTGATGACGCGGAATACATTATTACAGCTTCTGACACATACAGTTACACAAAAGGTTTAATACATTATTACACATCACCATCTAGTGTTTCGCTTTCTTATAATTGCTGCGTAGCCATGCAGAATCTTCATTGTTTAACTTGATACTTGGGTCAATGTTGACTTTGAAGGGTGGAATTTCATCAAACTTATTGTAATCTTCTGACATGTCTATCTTGTCCTCCACTCCCACGATGTTTCTTTTCCCTGAAAGAACTATGTGGCACTTTGTCTTACCGGATAATGTTTTGTCTTGCTTTTCTTTTCTTTTATTTAGTCTAGTAGACATATCCTTCACATAAAAAACTTGAGCCACATCATTGGCTAGGACGAATGGTTCGTTTAGGTACCCAAGATTCTGGAGATCCACCGTTGTCATTCCGTACTGGGTGTCTACATGTACCCCTGTCATCTTGACCCATTTGCACTGAAACAAAGGGATCTTAAAAGAAGGTCCATAGTCAAGTTTCCATATCTCCTCTATGTAACCATAATATGTGTCCTTACTTCCATAGTCGTTTGTTGCATCAAAGCGGACACCACTGTTTTGGTTGGTGCTCTTTTTATCTTGTGTCATCGTGTAAAATCTATTCCCATTTATCTCGTACCCTTGGAAAGTTGATATGGTCGAAGATGGTCCGCTGGCCAATGAGTACAACTCCATGTCAACAGTGTTGTTATTCATGAGATGTGCTTGCAACCAACCGCTGAAATTCGTCATGTGTGCATCTTTAATCGAGGAGTCATCCATCTCCAGGTTTTTTGACCGTACAATATTCATGTGTTCCTCAATATAAGGAGCCACAAAGGTGGAATTCTGCAGAACTGTGTAATGTGCTTCAGTGAAAGAATGACCGTCCATACAGATCATTGTTTTCCTTCCGATAGTGCCTTTTCCACTCAATCTCCCCTCATGCCGCGATTCTGGAAAACCAATCGGCTTAAAATCAGGAATAAAGTCAACACAAAACCCAATGACCTCATCTGTTCCAAAGCCGTTGGAGATGCTTCCTCCTGGCCTAGCATGGTTATGAACATATTTCTTTAAGACTCCCATGAATCTCTCAAAGGGGAACATATTGTGTAGAAATACAGGACCGGGGATGGAAATCTCTTCGACTAGGTGAACTATGAGGTGCGTCATAATATCGAAAAAGGATGGTGGGAACACCAACTGGAAACTGACAAGACATTGAACCACATCAATCTGTAAGGTATGTAGACTCACTGGATCGATTACCTTCTGAGAAATTGCATTTAGGAATGCACATAACTTCACAATGGGTAGTCGAACACTTTCTGGTAGAAGCCCCCTCAATGCAACCGGAAGCAATTGGGTCATAAGCACGTGGCAGTCATGAGACTTTAGGTTTTGGAATTTTTGCTTTTCCATATTTATTATTCTCTTTATATTCGATGAGAAGCCGGACGGGACCTTCATACTTCTCAGACATTCAAAAAATATGTCCTTCTCTTCTTTGGTAAGAGTGTAGCTAGAAGAACCTTCAAACGGCTCTTGACGGATGTCGTCCATTTCTTTGAAACGTTGCTGGTCCTCTCGTGCTTCCGGTGTATCTTTTTATTCTTCCCATACACAACCAAGTGGGCTAGAAGGTTCAAGCAAAGATTTTTCGTCACGTGCATCACGTCGATACAAGAGCGGACCTCTAGGATTTCCCAATAGGGTAGCTCCCAAAATATAGATTTCTTCTTCCACATGGGTGCGTGTCCGCTAGCGTCATTCGGAACACGTAGGCTGCCAGGACCCTTTCCGAAGATTACTTTCAAATCCTTAACCATATCAAATACGTCAACACCAGAACGAAGAGTAGGCTTCTTCCCTTTTTCCGCCTCACAAAAATGCTTGCCTTTTTTTCTTACGGGATGTTTGGGTGGAAGAAAACGACGATATCTAGGGTACACATCCTTCTGACAGTTAGTCAAATATACACTATCAGTCTTATCTAAACAGTGTGTGCATGCATTATATCCCTTGGTTGTCTGTCCTGAAAGGTTACTAAGAGACGGCCAATCATTGATGGTTACGAACAGCAACGCTCGTAGGTCAAATTCCTCCTGTTTGTGCCCATCCCACACACGTACACCTTCTTCCTGCCACAACTATAACAATTCCTCAACTAATGGCATGCAGTACACATCAAGGTCGTTGCCGGGTTGCTTCGGGCCTTGGATGAGCAATGGCATCATAATGAACTTCCGTTTCATGCACAACCACGGAGGAAGGTTATAGATAAATAGTGTCACGGGCCAGGTGCTATGACTGCTGCTCTGCTCCCCAAAAGGATTGAAGCCATCTGTACTTAGACCAAACCTTAAGTTCCTTGCTTCATTTGCAAAGTCGGGAAACGTTCTATCGATTTTTCTCCACTGCGACCCATCAGCGCGGTGTCTCAACATCTCGTCTTTCTTACGGTCTTCCTTGTGCCATCGCATCAACTTGGCATGCTCTTTGTTTCTGAACAAATGTGTCAACCGTGGTATTACATGAGCATACCACATCACCTTGGCAGGAACCCTCTTCCTGGTGCCCTCAACATCACCAGGGTCATCTCGTCTGATCTTATACCGCAATGAAGTGCATACCGGGCATGCAACCAAATTCTCATACTCACCACGGTACAGAATGCAGTCATTTGGACATGCATGTATCTTCTCCACTTCTAATCCTAGAAGGCAAATGACCTTCTTTGCTTCGTACGTACTGACGGGCAATTCGTTATCCTCTGGAAGTTTCTTTTTCATAATTTTTAGCAACTTTTCAAATCCCTTATCGGTCACGGCGTTCTCTGCCTTCCATCTCAGCAATTCCAGCGTGGTATCCAGCTTTTTCTGGTCATTTTTGCAAGTTGGATACAACAATTTTCTGTGATCCTCTAACATCTGCCCGAACTTCAGCCTCTCCTTTTCACTTTCAAAGTCTCTCTTCGCATCAGCAATGACCCGACCCAGATCATCAACATGCTCATCTGGTGCTTCAGCTTCTTCTTCTTCTTCTTCTTCTTCTTCTTCTTCTTGTTGTTGTTCTTCATTTCCGACATTTTCTGTCTCACACTGTTCAGGGAACATAGGATAGTCGTCATTATCTTCTTCTTCGTCGTCTTCCATCATGACCCCTATTTCTCCATGCTTGGTCCAACATTTGTAGCTGGGCATGAAACCGGACATATAGAGGTGGATGTGAATATTCCGTGAGTCGGAGTAATCCCTCTCGTTCCGACACACACAGCATGGACAACACATAAAACCAATCTGCGCGTTTGCCTCAGCAACCTTGATAAATTCCCGCACGCATTGCATGAACTCATTAGATCGCCGGTCACTGTACATCCATTGTCGTCTCATCTGCACATAATTATATATATATATATAGAGAGAGAGAGAGAGAATAAGTGCTCAAATTAATACAGAGTTTATCACAATACAAGCGAAATCACGATGCTAAAAATAATTCTGAGTCCCAACATAGTACGACTCGCTCACTAGCTAGGTTACCAACTAGTTTGCACACTTAAAAAAACCGTACATGGCGATTATAATCGCGACTAGGAGAACAATGACACCGAATGAGTAATGTAGGAACATTTCATTTCGGAGAGCTCCCTTTTTCATCTTATTAATCTTCAACCTCGTTCTTTCCCTAGTTTCACGAGTCTGGATCATGTGTCCATCGATGATATCCGCCAAATCCAACTCTATTTCCCCCTTCTTTTCCACAACCATGTCTCTTTTTTCGTTCAGAGTTTTTAAATCTTGCTTCATCTTGTGGATTGACTCATGAGCTAGCCTTAGCTTCTCTTCGGTCCACCTCAAATTTTCATCAGTCTTTCTCTTCTCCTCCCTTGTAAAATTTAATTCTTCTAGGAGAATGACTTTTCCTTATAGACAATGTTGAAACTGGACACATCCATCTTGAATACCGCACTCACATACTGATTCCTAATATTTATAATTGAAAAAATTAAATTAGGAAATTCTCACCCTAAATTAAAAATCATTTTAATTTGAAAGACGACATGACATCTAGATGTGCTAATAATACCTCATCCGACAAGGAGGAGTTGTTCACGACGCCGTAGAGGAGCTCGCTGTTGTCGACCATCGTATACGACTGCGGCTCGGATATGTGACATATTATTATATACATAAATAACTAAGTTGAGCTAAAATTGAGCTAAGTTGACCACATCTTCACACATATGCAAACTAGGTAGCTAAAATTTGATCTCACATTGCATATAGATCAACTAATTCCCACAAATAACTCCTAAGGCGAAATCCACCAATCTCTATACTTCTAAAGCATGAAGTGAGCAAAAAATAGCAATACGAGATGATAGGATACAATGGCTAACCTTTTAGAAGCCAGGAAGCCTCAAATCTTCACAAATCGACGGCAACGCTGATGAACTCGAGCTCCACGCGAAGAACACGAAGAACAGCTCTTGAGCTAGCTCTCCACCACGCTCTGATCCAGAAAATGCAACGGCTGGCTCGGGCGAGCAAGGCCGATGCATATATAAAATGGGACTTTTAGTCCCGGTTTGATAGAAGAACCGCGACTAAAACCTTTGGTCGCAGTTCGTATATCAAACCGGGACTAAAGGTTTGACTGAAACCGGGACTAGAGGGTTTCGAGCTCGAGATGCCATCCTAGCCGTTGGAACCGGGACTAAAGGTAGCATTAGTCCGGGTTCCAGGCAAGACCGGGACTAAAGGGTCTCAGGGCTCAAAACCGAAGGCCTGTTTTCTACTAGTGTTGGTTCCATATGGAAAATTGTTGCTATAGTTCGAACACAGTGACTTTGTTGTTCTAGTTAGTTCATAGTTTTCTCTTTAGGATCTTTTATCAGGTTCATATTATTGTTTCCTTTTTGCACTTGAGATTTTGTAACCTGAACTTGGTAGCCATGGCCTTGTCCTCACGATTTTCTCTGCTTCTTAATGAATCACAAAATACCCAGATCCAAGTCTTGGAGGGGAGGGGATCTCCAGAGAATTCAAAAAAGATGTGCTTATGCCTCGAATCCAACATCATCACCATATAGTTTTTTTTAGATTAACACATCACCATATAGTTTTTTTTAGATTAACACATCATCACCATAATAACCATATAGCTAAATACTTCATGCTATCCGTTCTGCGATGTTGTTCCTATCTGGACCTTGGTTGTTCCATGTGTGGTTGTCTCTGGAGTGTGTATGAAATTCACTTGAGTCTCCATGAACTCATTCATCGAGCAACAACCAAAATGTTGGGCGGGCTGGCCCAAAGAAGTCCTTGGTTTTTATTCAGTGGGCCAATTTATCTCTCATTCTTCAATGTTTTGCGCTGGACTGGGCGGGCCGTAGCCTTGATTGTCTTCAACAAAGGTCCACCAGTGCACGGCTTACGACATGCACGTTTCCACCAGGATAGTTTGGCTAGACGACCAAACCTAAGACGGTTCGAGAAGATGCTCATGTGCGACTAGGATTTTGTTGGTTTTTGACATCGTCATGGCTACAAGGTATGAAGATGGAGGCTTTCCAGGTGGAGGCGACACGACATGGTGTTAGCAGTTTGGAGCGTGCTTCTTTGAGTACATGGTTTCGAGCTTCGGGGTAAAAACACTTGGTCTGACCTTAGATTGTTGTACCGGGCAATGATGATGCTTATGCATTATTGGCTTGCTGAAGGCATTGTATGGAGTGGACCTCCTTCCGGAGTGAAAGCTAAGATCTGGCATTTTAGGAATGGACCCAGCAACAGCGACATCAACAGTTATACGTTGTTGAAGGCATTGATTTGGGAGAACCTTCACGTAGCTTGTCTGTTGTTCAGGACACCAGTTAATGTTATAGTTGATGTGTGTCTTTCATCAATTAAGCGTGACCTTGGATGTCATGTTTTATATATTTTTTCTTTTTTTGTTTTTTAACTTTTTGGTTTTGTGCACCCTCGATTTCTCAACTTGCTCTCGATATTGAGTTTGTTTGGTGTATTTGATATTGATTTGATATAAATATATTGCCCATTATCCCAAAAAAGCTTACAGTTCAGGTTGGACGTCCAAATCTGGTTTGTTGGAAGATATTCTTCTTCTCCATCGTCAAAAAGAAGCTTTACTAGAGCGTGGTTCTCTGACCTGGATTATAAATGGAGATTCCAGTCCAACATTTTTCTCCATGTTCTGCCCAATGACAAGAAAATGAAATGCACCATTGCTTGTCTTAGGACAATAATTTTTTCCAAGATATATCCATGACATCGTTTCTTATATACGCCGCAGACTTTTATAATCACCAAGTTACTAGAGGTGTTTGGTGTCCATCGGATCAAATTTTGTACCACCGCCGGATCAATCTACCTCACACAAGCCTCTGTTTATAAACATTGCGTTAGGGAGAGCGTTGATTTGGAGCCCAAACTCCATGGGGCTCGGTATTTCAAAAGAAAACAAATGGTATTTAGATGTTTATAAAAAAATGTGGTTTTGGGTATGTGGATGTATATTTATATGATCTATGGATGTGAATATTTTCATGAAAAAGCATGTTGAGAATTTGGGCTACACAAAAAAAGAAAAAATTGTGGCTCTATTTTTTTAGAAAAGGGAATTTGTGGCTCTGTAAAGGAAAACAACTTATTTTTTAATCGAAAATTTGTCTTTTTTATGTAGATCATGGTAATAATGTATTTTGAGTGTCTCGTACATATCAGGCATGTAGATGTACTCGTAAGTACTTTTTAAATTCCTTTTGAGATTTAGATATGGTTTTCAGATAAAATTAAAATAAATGGCTCTAGTGAGCTCGAGAGACGAGAGGTAAAAGGAATTCGTTGCTTTAGGTCGATTTTTTCCCGTGAGCCTATGTTTGTTTCTAGAGTTTTGTAGGGGTTTGTGGGGATTATCCCTCCAGGGATTGATAGCAATCCCCTACCATCACCCAATCCCTGTGTCCAGTCCAATCCCTTTCCTTACCTTAATCCCTAGCACATTTGGTAAACCGTGATTTGGTATACACCGATTGGTCATTACATTATTCAGAAGCAGAGGAGAGCACAATTCTTCAGAGCTTACAGCTGAGACCTCGTACTTGTGGTCAAGATTCAGAGGAAAAAATGGAACGGAGCACAGCTCAGGTCACTCTCCAGCATGTGGTTCGCTGTTCACAACGGGTTTGCCGGATTGATAGGAAGAAAGAGGAAGAAAATGAAACGGAGCAAATATGCTTGTGCTTGTTTTCTCCAGCATAGAATGGCTCCGCTGTCCACAACGAGGTTCACGCTGGCGCAGGGCACGTCGGCAACGGTGGACGCGCCGGCGAGCTGGTCGGGGCGTGTGCGTGCACACTCTGCGCCGAGGACGTCGCCACCGACAAGTTCATCTGCGCCGCCGGCGTTTGCGGCTCGGGCGTCCAGTGCAACGGCCTCAACGCATCTGGACGGCGCCGGCGTCGCTGCGTACGCCGCCGCCTCCTCTTCGTTGCTCGGGATGGGATAATACGCGAGATAGGTCTCGCGTTTTGGATCGTAACGTAAAACGATGGGTTCGGGGAAGGTGGGGAAAGGCCTGGGATAATACCGGCTCAAATACACGTGAAACAAATGGGCATTTAAGCATTACTGGGGTTTTGCGATTGGGCCGGTTTTATCCCCACAAATCCCTGAAAAAACTGTAGAAACAAACGTAGCCTGAGGCGAGAGGCACCAGTGAAGGATGAGCCGTAATAGGCCTCCAGCTAATGGGCTTTTACATTTTCTAACCAATACTGGTAGTCATGTGAGCTCATGGCATGGTCAGTTGGTCACCACACATCTTATAGTTACTAGATTTGGGGCGCGGCTTGCCGCGCGCCACCTGATTTGAAATAATTTATGAGCCTAGGTCTAACGCCCTTTTCATCATCGTTTGCATGGACGGTAATGTGTGGGCACTGGTGCGGCAATGTTAAAAGGGAAGGAAATAGTATTAACTGTAATATTTATTTTATTATTTTGATATTGACAACATCAAAATAAATAGGTTTAAAGACTAACCGAATAGACATGGATGGCAACATGGACAAAGAAGACTATATTAGTATAGCATGCAAAATAAAACTTTGAACATATGACAGAAGAACTCATAGTTTATGAATCAAGAAGTAATCCGATAAACTATGCATGCGAAGGAAAAATAATATGAGAAGTTATGTATGTTTATCTCACCTGGTTTCTAAAAATGTAAATGGACGGATGGTTAAACATCCTTTTTGTTTTGTATTGTTCGACACGGCGATGTAAGTGGGTATCGACGTTGGAGAAACATCTATGAATGGTTGATGAGACACACAATGTTTATAAAGGTATAAAGACATGTGTTAACCATCTTGTCAACGGTTTACAACCCTCTCTGTCCCATAAAACATACATGATCAAGTTCTGTACTATCAGAAGGTATTGCCGCTAGTTCAGTCGTTGCTGATGTCCATCTCGCTCGGTTAAATATTTAGTATTGTTTCACTTTCAGTCTTTGCTGATGTCCATCTCACTCAGTTAAATATTTAATATTGTTTCATTTCACTATCAAGCATACTCATTTGGGAGGGTTGAGCTTGTGAACATGTATCATCGCCAACATACCAAACGATCTTAGTTGTTTTGCAAACATAGCACTTGCACAGAATAAAATGGAGTATTTAGATCTGGATAACAACTAATTAACAGGTTGCATTGCACTAAAACTAACCAAGCCATCACATGCACTATCTGATTACCCGTTCTCACATTCAATATATGTACTCATATATGGAAAGACTGTCATGCGAATTTAATCACACACTTAAAATTCATCATGATATTTGGCAGTTGTTCTAAAAGCAAGCTGTTCGAATTAGTCTTCTGATAGACTAACCACAACAACACATTTGCACTTGGATACACTTACAGTTCTGATTACATATGATGCTAAAAATAGGATTCAAGTGGTTACAGTCCCCCCAAAGACAGTAAGCTAGGTACTGGATGCAAACATATTAGTATCTTGCTGTCAACGGCTGTAGTGCTAGCTGTTCCACTTTGGGCACTCATCTTGCAATGCTTTTCAACCACCACTTTCTTCCTTCTCGTCATAATAGTCGCATGAATACACAACCAAATGTAGACATCACTTGGCTTTCCTAGTGACGAAGGCTCATGAGTAGCAGGAGGTATCACTTGAATACACAACCAAATGTAGATATCACTTGAATTTGTAACCAAGTTATGACCAGCCAACACAACAAAAATAGATAGGCGGTCCACACAGAAAATACATGAGAATAGTTCAGATAAAAGTATGCATCTTTGTTCATTTGAGATTGCACTGCTCACTTGCTATTATAACACAATAAATAGCACTACTACACATGCTATGGCACTACTATTATTCATTTTCTCTTCTGAGCATATTTTCCTTAGATTATCACATATATTCCTTAAAACAATGGAAAATAAAAGAACAGTGAACTCAATTAGTAATACCTCCCCTCTGGCCATCTGGTCGTGGATAGTAGGTCTTTTGTCTGTATACAATCAAATATGCTGAACTCCAGATTTATTTGTTAATCATTAGTGAGCATACAGTAAGTAAATGGTAGATTATCTTCAGCAGTTGGGGTTCAAGAACTATAACACAGTGAGCATAAAAATCCAGGGAATTATCAATATTGAGTAATTGACTGCTTGGTAGAACCTTGCCACACATGAAGAACAGGTATACACGTGATGCCAAGATTAAGGGAGACTATTGCCAAATAGTGAATGTACACAAGCAGGGTAGTCCGAATAGTGAAAGGAAAATAAGGTCAAAATCTCAGCTCAACCAATGCTTCCATCCAACTACGGAAAATAATGTCCTAAAGCTTTCGTCATAATCTCAGCTCAATCAATGCTTCCATCCTACTACGGAAAAGTAAAATAAGGTCAAAATCAAAATATAGCCTAAGTACATTTCTTTCACGTTAACAATTTGTAATCACGATTTTCATAATTCGAGCAAGGATCAAAAGAAACATACCACATAATAAATGTGATAGTAATGCATGATAATCACCTTACTTAGGCTAAAAGCACAGGAGTTAGGAAATTTTAGTTTGCAAAACATGAGAGTAAATTTTCTTAGATAAATATTGGCAGTTAGCACCAAGCCATATCAGGAAAGAAGGAGATAGCTCTATCAGCCTTAGAGGCCATGGGAAAACATAAGTTAAGCAGCCATGTAGGAAACAAAGAAATATATTACAGAAAGTAGCAATTGCTACATTTCAGTTTAGCAGAATGCATGTCACAAAGGGGTGGAGAATGACTGACTGATCTTACTTATATGGCAAAAAATACATGCTGACTCCGGTCAAATTGCTTGCATATTCAACAAACCAAAAATATCTGAACCATAATCAATCTAATGGATGTTTACACTGGTCAAATACCTGAACCATAATCAAGTTAGGTACTCTCACTTGAGCGACACTTGATTTACTCAGATTACACATAGATCTACCAGAATTCAACCTAGACTGAAAACAAAAACAGCAGAAATATAAAGATTTTTAGAAAACTCGTAAAGCTGAACTTTCTAAAAATGTTGTCCTGGACGGATGTACTGTGGGAAAAAATAACCAAAAAAGGAATCTATATGAGAGTGAAAATGGCCGCTGCATAACAAATATTTACAGAAAATGTTGTTTCTTTCAAAAAGAACCTAGAAAGAAGGGGAACAACCATTTTCTTGTCTTTTTTTTTTGTCAAAAAACAAGGCTTCTCCACTACTCAAGTTCCGAGAAGAATGTGATATGCATGATTTAAGCAATGATGTACCACAATGTGTCTACTTATGGCGATCCAGGTTGATAATAGCTTCAGGGAAAACAAAAAGATAAGTCTGGTTAATTAGATAACTCTGAATTACAGCTAACGATGGTTAATAAGGTGCATTTTTTGGCCATCACATTTTTCTCCAACTCACACACAAATATATAGGATTAATGGAGCTACGGATTTCTTTAAATCATGACTAAGTGTATTCTTTGCATTTTGAACAAATTAACACAATTACCATATACAAAATGGTGGGTTTGGTCGAGCGGTGTATTTAGCATATCGAACTATAAATTAAGAAAGAGAAGGTCTGAACGAACATATTTCATCTGCGTCCAGGTTTAGATCCTCGCATATTATTTATCTTGGGCATCTAGTACTTTTTTGAATGTCACTGAGTATTAATCAGTTGAGATCAGCAATAACGTGGGAATGAAACTTGCAGTCTAATAGGGTGAAATACTGAATAAGATAATATCACTTTTCAATATGTCTCTTATAGAAAAAGGTGGGAAAGAGCATAATTGGATCACACAACGCAAAAATAAATATTAAGGCATAAGAGAACCTGAAACTTGCATCATCTGATCTACACAGAACCTTTGCGATCCTTTTCTTTGAAAATTAAATACAATCATCATCTTATTCGGTTATGTTTGGTACAGAACCCTGAACCTGAAACACACAGTAGAAAAATGTAGATATAATTCACAGGTTCGGCATTCATGAGCTCAAAACAGAATGATCAAAAGTTAATATTACATCTGTAGCAGAAAGTCCTTCAACATCCAGAAATTTTGATCCACTCAAATCATTGGAATAATTAGAATGAGAATCATGAAAATGCAAATAATACAACACAACAGCTAGGAAACACAAAACACATTAGTAGCCATCAATAACATTTGGAGAGAATCTAAATAGGTAGATGACATGATATAACAACGGAGGAAGGATAGTAATGATAATAACCTGCACACAGAGCATATGAACAGCAAGAAAGAGCTTGAAGGAATCCTACAATCTGCATAAAGAAAGTTCAATCAGAGTGGTACTAACAACGATGCATATGCAGGCTAGCCTAATATAAATCTTTCATACACCGGGACTGCAACAAAAGTAGTGGTAGCTCATCTAAATATTGTGCAAATTGGTGTTCTTTTTAGACTAAGCATTCACATGTAACCTAAGATAAGTATTCCATAAAAGGAGTGACTGTCTGATGGCAACAAAAAATTCTTCACAACAAAGAATTGGCGACCAGGCATTCTAAACCTATTTTATCCAAACACATGTATCTCAAAAGATCTCAGGTGACTGGAAGATCCAAATGCAAAGGAAAGCAGGAAGCCAGGAATTTACTCATTATACATACTCCAAATTACATTCATACGGCCGATGGCCTTTTGGATTAAGATGAAATGTCATCAAATTACACATGCTTACAGTTCCAGCGGGTGCGTAAAACCAGATAAAGATCCTGGAATAGACCCAATGGAGTTCCTGGGACTCATAATGCACTTCCGCAATGAAACATACATCTCAGTTAACTTATGTCATGAACAGTTTCTCTTAAGCATAAGAAATTAGCTAACTGAGATGTCGAAGGCCTTGTCTTCAGCCTAAAAGTAAAAATTCTATGCTACGGCAACATCCACAGTTTGACATGAGCCTAAAAATTAATAGACCTAACAGAGGGGGAAGAACAAAAAAAATACTTACCACTTACCAGTCGTCGATCGGCGGCCAGGAACGAACTCGCATCGTCGAGCTCCATAGCAACAGTGGAGGCACCCTTGTTTGTCCGCACCCACCTGAAGAGAGGACGGTGAAGGAGGTCGAGCTCGGCCGGATAAGTAGAATCTGCACAAACTAAAAACATTTCTAGGGATTAAATCAAGAGAGAGATCATGAGGAAGAGGAACAATATTTCAGTCATTGTACCTGAAGAAGATTTGATGATCAGGTGACTGACACCAAACCTAAAAAAGGAATGGAGTGGGTTAGTGAAAGCTTGTTGCGGTTTATGCTCTCTGTCAATACATGATTAGAGTTTAAATGCGGGAAGCACATTATATCATGTGCAATACTACTATGTGGACATATTCGTCTGACCTTTCCTTGCAGCTAAAGCAAAATGATAGAATATCCTAGTTGCCATCCCATATGATAGGAAAAGAGGGAATGACGTAGCTGGAGCTAGAGGTTCAGCTTGTAAAAATAATCGAGGTGCCACCATCTTCACATGGCGGCCACTTTTGATTTCATCAGACCACCACTGCTCCTATTACCTGAAACAAAGACCATGAACCAGATTAACTTTATTCTTCTATTCATGATTTCAAAGCTATTTAAAATTTGGGGAAAATTGGTTTTTTACCCAGAAGTTGAGCTGCCTTGGATCATGTACCCAAAGTTGATTATACATTGGTAAAATACCCAATACATATTTGAAAACAAAATAAAGATTTAATAAGGACCTGAAAGCAATTATTCCCAGGATCGACTGCATCTAGTACGTGATTGTATCTGGTATGTACGTAACCCTATAGGCTGCCCATACTTGATCGTGAGCAGGCAACTCACGCGCCACCGCCGCCGGGCAACTCACCCGACACCGCCGGCCGGTCACTGGTCAGAATAACCAAGCACATCGCTTGGTCGTCAAGTAACACCGCTTGTGGCCGGCGTCGCTACCGACCGGATGTCACGTAGATGTACCATAGGCTCTGTTATACCTAATGGCTAGATGGATCATTTTTACTAGCTACTGTATCACCTAGCGTCCTGTAAATTGACCGGCGGCATGCACGCACGCCGTCAGTCTTGAGATCCAATCGATCGAGTATGGGGCAGCCTATAGGGTCATCGTGGATAAATTGGTTAGTTTTTATATTCAGCGCCTGAGTGTTGATTTTATTTGCATCAGGATCCTTGAAAGATATTTTACCAATTGACAATAAACTTTGGATAGATAATCCAAGGCTGCTCAACTTTTGGGTAAAAAACCAATTTTACCTAAAATTTGACACCAATTAAGAGAAAAAAAATCGTACATTGATACTCACATAGAGCCAAATGGAAAAGATAAATATTTGACCTCGCCTACAGCAATAGAGCAAACTCAGTTGAGTTATTTGGTTGAGGTCTAGGAATAAAGTACCAACGCATTGTTATTCTCCGGTGTGTAAAAAGTTGCATACCACAATATAGATCTGATCTTCAAAAGGGGGAAGAACATGAGCGTCTGATATCCCCACGCCCACCTCCATCTCCTCCCTTGTACAATTCACTCTGCTACATTAAATTACAGTAGCTAAGCCTCATCATTTCTCGTGCACAGACATATCCGGTTAAAAACGCATAGGCTAGCTAACAGAGAAGGTCTAGGTTTGCTTTTTTTTTCTTAAAATTGAAAGAGAAAAAAAACAGAGAAGGTCGGGGCAAGGTAATCGTACCTAGGTGGAACTCGTGGCCGCATTGCAGCTTGGCGACAGACCTGCACCCGCCGCGTCCCACCACCGGATCCAGTCAGATGGAGCACGCCGCGCCCCCTGCCATCTCTGCAGCCTGATCGGGCGGCGGCGACCTCTCCAGATCCATCGCCTCCTCCCCCCAGCGCCCGGGCTCCCCCTGCCTCTCTCGCGGGCGCGCTCGTGGGGGGGCGGCAGGCAGCTCGCACGGGAGAGGCGAGACCGGAAGGGGGAGGTGTTGTGCTGTCCGTAGAGAGAGAGAGAGAGAGAGAGAGAGAGAGGGTACCTGAGCGCCCGAGGGGGGGATGTAGCGCAGCCGCCGGTCCTCCCAACGACGGCACGTGTTCGAAGACGCTGCTCCCACCGGCCACCTGCCGTTCCCCGTCAAATATCTAGCCCCTCCTGCGAGATCAACCTCTGAATCACTTCTCGTCACCAGGCGAGCGAAAGGGAGGGAGCGAGAGCGAGGAGGAGGAGGCGCGAGGGAGAGGAGCCGCCGGAGCAGACCGAGCGAGCAAAAGGGAGGGGGCGCCGCGCAGGGGGTGGCGGCTAGGGTTTCCCGCGGGTGAGTTTTGTCTGGCAAACGGACGGCCTAGATCGAAGCGGAAGAGGGTCCTCGTATCGGACGGTTCGAAGTCGCCAATCGCTGAGGAGAAAACTGTGCCTACAGATTTGTCCACCCACTAAGGCAATGACTGGTGGGACCAAAAATCGGAGTCAAAGGTCAGCAGGAAAATGGACGGTGGAGATCGTCCCGCGGTGCAGATCCGACGGTCCGGAACGTCAAACGCCTGGGAGAGCTTGGTGCATACCCATGTCTATCTTTTTTAGATAGTGTGGGTTGTGGGTTGCCGCGTGGTAAGAAAGTTGGGTCTAAGATACTTACAAGGCACGATGCTATGATATTTTCGAATTTTACTATAGACAAATAAATATTTACGCTGTACTGCTTTGTGTTTTATGGCTGACATACCAATAAATGTATCGTACCAGCAAAAACAACTTATAGATACCTAATCATAATACTCCCTCCTGTTGACGATACATATTCTACATGGTATCCGGACCTCGTGTGCCTGCTTTCGCGCTCATTATATGGGCTCAAGCAGGCGCCTCGTGCGTGGTACCAGCGCATCGCAGCGTTTCTTCACCAACTCGGCTTCCGCTCCACACGCTCTGATGCCTCGCTGTTTGTCTACCATCTGGGAGACGCCACGGCTTACCTGCTGCTCTACGTCGACGACATCATCCTGACGGCCAGCTCCTCTGCGCTCCTACAGCATCTTACAGATCGTCTACGTACTGAGTTTGCGCTCAAGGACTTGGGCCCCCTCCACTACTTCCTCGGCATTGAGGTCGTGCGCCGATCCGATGGCTTCTTTCTTCATCAGAGGAAGTATGCCCATGAGCTTCTTGACCGCGCTGGGATGCTCAATTGCAGCCCCGCGACCATGCCTGTCGACACGAAGGCCAAGCTCTCCGCCACGGATGGTTCCCCAGCTGCCGATGCCTCGCACTACCGGTCTATCGTCGGTGCTTTATAGTATCTCACTCTTACCAGACCGGAGCTCCAGTACGCCGTTCAGCAGGTGTGTCTTCATATGCATGCTCCCCGTGATGTTCATTGGACTTCGGTGAAGCGGATTCTCCGCTACGTCCGCGACACTTTGGATCTCGGTCTTTCGCTCCATGCTTCCGCAGACACGGACATCCTTGCTTACTCGGATGCTGACTGGGCCGGCTGCCCCGACACACGACGCTCTACTTCTGGGTACTGTGTCTACCTTGGACCATCAGTCATCTCTTGGTCGTCCAAGCGGCAGCCCACAGTTTCTCGTTCCAGTGCTGAAGCGGAGTATAGGGCTGTGGCTAATGCAGTCGCTGAGTGTTCTTGGCTTCGTCAGCTCCTTCAAGAGCTCTCTTGTCCCGTCGACAAGGCCACCGTGGTGTACTGCGACAACGTCTCCGCGGTGTATCTCTCCGCCAACCCCGTCCATCACCGCCGGACGAAGCATATCGAGCTCGACATTCACTTTGTTCGTGAACAGGTGGCTCTTGGTCGTATACGTGTCCTACACGTACCCACCTCTCAGCAGTTCGCGGATATCATGACTAAAGGACTACCTACAGTGTCCTTCGAGGAGTTTCGATCCAGTCTTTGCGTCTGCCCCGCCGACGCTTCGACTGCGGGGGGGTGTTGACGATACATATTCTGCCTGCCTCCACTAGCTCTTGGTCTCCCTCCACTAGCTCTTGGCCTCCCTATTCTGCCGGCCTCCACTAGCTCTTGGTCTCCCTCCACTAGCTCTTGGCCTCCCTATGTAATCCATATATGTATGTGCTTTGCACTTGTGTAATACATTGTGAGTTACATCTAATTCTACACCTCCATTTCTCAATATAAGATCCTTGAGCAATTTTTCTTATTTATACGTACTCACTCTGTTTCATTATATAAGATGTTTAGACTTTTTTATATTCATATGCGTACCCCTGTATCTATATACGTTTTAGTGTATATGTTCACCTTTTTAGTGTGAATGTAGTGAACATGTGTAACACCTAAATCATCTTATATTCTGGAACGGAGGAAGTACACACATGTGTCTAGACATGTTTTATTGTATATGTGCACTCATTTTAAGCAAGAAAGTGAGAATGGGAGGCGCCTTAAATTTTCTCTATATGTTTGTTGTTCAGAAGACTTAGACGTTAGCAGCTTAGTCAGTTTGGCTCGCTCCCGGATCGTGAGCTGATGTAACTGACTTGAACGTGTGACGAGGTAGGTTTTGTCACACCTCGTGCCTTGCATCGACACCGTAGTCTACTCCATCCTAAGCATCGGCATGCACCGACGAATGAGAAAGCATGTCTCCGTAACCAGATTCTGTACGGGAGAAGCCGAATTAGGTTTTTAGGAAGTGCCTCACGCGACTGCTCGCTGCTTCCACCACGGGTTGTCTTCTATCTGAGTCAGGTGGTGATGCATACCTCCTTTGAAAACATCATCTACTATGACCTATCACTAGTAGAGAAAGGGGCAGTAGCACCGGTTGTAAATGGCTTTTAGCACCGGTTGTGCAACCGGTGTTAAAAGGTCGGGACTAAAGGGGTACCCCCTTTGGCACCGACACAATTTGCAACCGGTGTTAAAGGCCTCCACGTGGGCAGAGCTGCGCGCGCGCGGGCAGAGGCCTTTTGTACCGGTTGGTTTTACCAACCGGTATTAATAGTTACTGTTTTTTTTTCTTCCGCTTATTTTTCAGGGTTTCTGTTTTTTCTTTTGCGCTTATTTTTAGGGGTTTAGGGTTTCTGTTTTTTTCCTTTTCGCTTATTTTTCAGGGTTTCGGAGGAGATCACGTATGAAGTACCCATTACACATATAAATTGTACTCACTACGTACACATATAATTGTACTCACTACACATATAAATGAAGTACCCATAATTACATATAATTAAAGTACTTTTTCCACGGAGATATCACTGCTATTACATGGAGGGAGTCTATTTTTCCACATAGTGAAATTCACCGGATGGATTTATGACATGCGTAAGGAAAAATCCCGCCAATTCCTCCGCAATTGCTTTAACGCGGTTCGTTGGTAGGAGTTGGTTCCGCTTCCTTGCGATCTTTAAAAGGAGGAGATCAAATTAGTTATGATTGAAACTAAACACAAGTGATAGTAGAAAAATAAAGTTGTGAATGATTTTTGCGTACCTCTATGTTTCTTTGACTATTGACTCTCTCATTGACTTTCATGTGAATGAACTCACAAACGTAGTATCCACATAAATCTGTCCCATCTGGTTGTTGCAGACACCACTATACAACAATATGATTTAATCAAATAATAATAAAGAGAATTAGAACGATACACGGACCTAGTTAAGTAGTAGTACTTACTTTGTTAGCTTTGAACTCCAGCTTATCTTTCCATTCACCGGGTTCTTGCTCGGTGAACTTTTTCCAAACCCTGCCCAAAAAGAATATGAATTGAGGAGTTATTACTTACTTTTGATATCAAGTAAATGAACGAAATAGAGGCCTAGTGCGATTGAAATTACCTCTTGAGCATTATACGCACGCTTTTGTATGCATCTGGATTTGTTTTTTTTGAGTCCCAGATTTCAACTTCTCCATCGTCGAGTTTAATGATCAGGAGAATGAAGTGGTAACTGCGCACGTAATTCAGAACTCATCAATTGCACTTAATATCGGGAAAGCAAAAAATAATGTGTACAAGACATTAACACTCACTTGAAGTTGTAGGGAAAAAGTATTTCTTTTTTGGTACTTTGTCGCTTAAAGAAATTCAGTAGAACGTCCTCTATGGCGTCGGGTTGATTTTCTAAAGTCTGGACATGAACTTTATCCGGGTCAATGAACCCAATGTCCCAGATTTTGAGCTGTCTGCATTCACGAATCTTCATTCTGCATATATAATAGCGTACAAAAGAATGATGTGAGGATAATTACTGGCAATGAACGAGCTTAACTAAATAACGAAAATACACAAATAAATTACTTACAGACAATAGCAGCTGATGATAGATTTGTCGAGAGCACGTTGATTGTACATCTGAAAAAGTTCAGAGAACTCAACCTGTACAGCATATTCTTGGAAGTAGTGCTCATCCTTAACTCCCGCCATGAAATAGAAAGTCCCATCTTTTGAGATGTCCATGTACCAGTTATGCAATCTCCATAACTGTGTTGTTAGAGCACTGGGGTTTGTCACCAGAGGCAGCCCGAGAGTATATTGATATGCTATCTCAAGAGTCTCGTACTCTCTGTCTGCACGGTATACAACTTCTCCAGGCTCGATTTCCTGAGGAGCCCGAGACGACACAATGAGCGGGGCCATCGATTGTACTTCTTGTTCCCCGAGCTGGGCAACTTGTTTCCTGCATTTCTTTTGTTTCCGTTGCTCCTCCTCTTCCTCCATCTGCGAGCTATGTACCTTGTTAATACCTCGCTCATAGTCTGTAAACGGCGCCGGTGGAGGGTTATATAAGTTGTCAATGGTGCGATCTTTTACCTCAATTGGTATAGTCTTCAGAAGTTCCTTTAAGGGATCCAGTGTTGCGGCATGTTTTTCCTCTTTTCTCCGTTCAAAAAAGGTTGCCGCATCGGCATTTAAGCTCACCGTTATTTCCTCCATAGTCATCTCGCAAGCCGGTTTCTCAGGAGCTAACTTCTCAGGAGACTTCAATTTATGCGTTTTCTTTGCACGTTTAATGACAGGGGACCTGTCTTTCCTGAACAAACTCCGCTTTGTCACATGACTAGTGGGCGCATCAGTCGGCTGACGGGACGGCGCGGGCGATGGACTTGCGGTGGGCACCCAATCATCGCGGAAGGCGGGTGGACTTTTAGGTGATAAATTTCTACCCGGAGGAGTCGGTGGCCTTGGCGTAGAGTCTGTAAAGATGATGTATTTCTTCTTCCATAGGACGATACCATGCTCGACTTCTCCCAAAGTCTTCTCGTCTTCATTTCCAGGAATGTCAAGTTCCATTGAGTGGAATCCCGGCATAACTTTTGTGACCCCGACACGAGCATATCCAGCTGGAATCTGACCAAAATGGAAGGTTGCTCCAGGTTGATGTTGTAAAGCATATCCTTTCGCCACCGGATAACTGATGTTCTTCATTGGCACATGTAACTCACAATTTGTCTTCTCCGTGATATCATCCACGGGGTAGTGAGCCGCCGGTTCATCAACTGCAGGATATTCTAGCTGCGTGGAACCCACGCTGCTTTTCCGCTGAGATAGGGTGACATCGACTGGAGGATCTTCTAGCACCATCCGAGATTCCCTTTGCTGGGTAATTGAGTCCAGTTGCTCCTGCTGCCGCTTCACCTGGGCCTCCCATGTGTGGACCTGGCGTTCTAATTGTGATAACCGGTCCGCCTCCTTCTTCTTACTTCTGGAACGGCTTTTATATGTTGCAACGTCCGCGGGAAACCCGTGAAGGAAACCAACCCCGCCTCCTCTACCTCGACATCGTCCCCAGTGTTCAGGATTCCCGAGGGCGAGTGTCAGCTCGTCGTCCTCTCTATTGGGAACAAATGTTCCCTCTCGGACGGCCGCTATTGCCTTCTCTAGCTTTTTTACAACTCGTGTAATTCTTTTCTTCCATTTTCCTTTTGCAACAATTAGCCCTGTCTCTGGGTCCAACACTGCTCCATGCACGAACAACCAGTACTTGGACCTCTCGGGCCAGTCATCTGTCTGTGGAGTGATCCCTTTTAGACGCAGTTCGTTTTCAAAGGATTCCCACTTAGGCAAGGCAGTCTTGTAGCCACCTGACCCCAAAGTATGGTGGTATTTCTTCTTCTTAGCATTCTCCTTATTTCTCTCGGATCGGGCCAGAGCGACGGCTGATTTCTTATAAGCTACAAATGCAGGCCAATCATCTTTTATCTTCTCTAGAGGGCCCTTGAATTCTGGAGCCTTTTTCTCATAATTTTTCCACAATTGTTTCTTCCAGCTGTTGAATTGTGTGGCCATCTTCTTAAGAGTCCACTCCCTGACTTTCTGCAGCTTCTTCTCTGGGAGACCTTCCGGTAGGCTGAAATCACTCAAGATTGAGTCCCAAAGTGTTTGCTTAAGTCTGTCGTCGACATAACTTGCGCCAACGTTGGCTTTCTTTGGCTCATTCCATTCTGCAAGGGTGATCGGGATAATGTCCCTAACAATCGCTCCGCATTGAGCTACATATTTGCGGCAGGTGTTTTCGGGTTTCAGCGGTTTGCCATCATCGCCTACTTCAACGATCGACAGCTTTGCACCATCTTCTAGCTTCAACCTTTTGGCCGGGCCTCGTGTAGGGTTTGTCGGCTTCTTTTTAGATCCGGAGGGCTAAAAGAAAAATGTTTTGTTAGTAGGTGCAATATAAATCAATTTATGCATCAACAAGACTTAATATATATATATACCTGGCCGGAGTTTTCCGCGGGCACTTGATCGTCGTCTATTATTTCTAGCTCAAGTCCCTCACCGGAGTCGTTCAGACATCTTGAGCTGAAATCATCCTCTTGTTCATCATCAGAATCTTCTCCATCGGAATTTACACCAAGACTCTTCTCATATATTATTGCTGCCATTTGCTCTTCAACGACCTCGTTTCGGATGAAGGGGTTGTTGTCCATAGCTCAATGTCACTTCAAATTTAAATTTGAATCAAGGTTACAATTAAAGTTGATACAAAAATTGCAACCAATATTTTTTATACACATAAATTGGAACAAATATTTCTTATACACATAAATTGGAACAAATATTTCTTATATACATAAATTGGAACAAAAATTTGCTTACTTTGCAAAAATTGATACAAAAAATTGATACAAAATATGATACAAAAATATGATACAAAATTTGCTAACTTTGCAAAAATTGATACAAAAAATTTCAAATTTGCTAAATTTCCAACTTTGCTAAATTTCTAATAGTTGTTTTACAAAATTTGCTAACTTTACAAAAATTGATACAATAGTTGTTTTACTAACACAAAAATCTTCAGGGATCTAATAGTGAAGGACTTAGCCGATTTGGGGCGTTACAAGTCATAATAATATATATCGCATCAATAATACATCACGCTAATCAAAATGGACGTCGAACTGCCGGAAACATGCCGCGGGCGGTGAAAACCCAAAGTGAAGGAACCCAAACAGGATCATAACTAATGTGAGATCCCTGAAGATGCTGCCAAGTGTTGGACGGACAGACGTCCAACGCGACCATGTACCGACGGACGTGCTCGTCCTCCGCCCTGACACGACGACGTACCAACTCCTCGGGGGCCGGCACCCTCTGTACCCGTCGTGGCCCACGTGACCGCCACCAAAGAAGCTCCGGGTCGACGATGGTTCCCTCATTCCTCACCAATCTGCGCACACCGGAAGGTGGCACCTCCCAGTGCCAACCCGGCGGAGCCCAGTCCCGGACATCCATAGTCCCGTCCATCTCGAAACTATGAATCTTTACATTAACTCTTAAAATTCCAAGACATTGTATAAAACATTGTAAAATTCAAAGACATTGTATAAAATTCCAACATAGTGCTAAATTCTAACATTGCAACTAAATTTAACAGAAAAATATTGCAACTAAATTTTCCAACTTTGCTATATTTTTAAAGTTCTTAAATTTCTAAATTTGCTACACATTTGCTACATATTTTTAAAATTCCTAAATATCAAAATTTGCTACACATTTGCCTAAACAGTACTAATTTTTGCTAGCTATAATGAAAAAATTTGCTAGCAATAATAACCTAAACACTAATAACCTAAACACTAATCTAATAAACAGTACTAATAACCTATAATGAAAAAACCTATAATTAATTTGCTAATAATAACCTATAACTAATAACCTATAATTAATTTGCTAGCTATAATGAAAAAAAAAACCTTGGAGAGGCCGGCGGTGGCGGAGGCGATGGCCGGAGCGGGGAGGTCTCGCCGTGGCCGTAGCAGGGAGGGAGGGACGGCGATGTGCGGCAGCGCAGGCGATGGCCGGAGCGGTGGCGGAGGCCGGAGGCGTGCGCGCTGCCGGAGGTGGAGGGAGGCCGGAGCGGGGCGCGTGGGAGGCGATGGCGCGCTCGGAGGCAGGAGACGACGGCGCGGTGGTCGGTGGCGACGGCGCGGTGGTCGGTGGCGACGGCGCGGCGGCGGAGGAGCAGGGCTTCGCCGTAGGCGGCGTCGGCGTCGCGCGTGGAGCTCGAGAGACAGGGGAGATCGAAGAACACTTAGCAGTTTTGGGCGGTTCGCCTGTGTTAACTGCTCGAAATAGACCTTTATCACCGGTTGTTCTTATCAACCGGTGCTAAAGACCCTTTAGCACCGGTTGGTAACAGCAACCGGTGCTAAAGGTCCACTTTTGGACGCACCGAAATTTTCGCGCGCAGGGCCAACCCCTTTAGTACCGGTTGGAAAAACCAACCGGTACTAAAGGGCTTTTGAATTGAATTTTCTGTTTTATCTTTTCTTTTTTCTGTTTTCTTACAATATATTTTCTTATGTTTTCTGTTTGTTTTTTCTTACAAAATTTGTAATAACTATCTATTTGTTTTTCTCTAGTTTCTTTTTCTTTCATTTCTATGTAATTTAATTGTCTAATTTTTTTTAAGAACTATCTTTTTGTTTTTTTCTCCAGTTTCTTTTTCTCTAGTTTATGTTGATTTATCGAAAGTAATTCAAATTTGAACTACAACTGTTTGATATTTTGTTCTGAAATTTTTGGAAAAATCATTTTGAGGTACACAACTAGTGGTTATATCACAGAAACACTGATATAACTAGAAAATATTACCTCTTTCGACGAATAGTCATCGCGACCGTTTTGATCGCTTTTAAGAAAAAATGAAATAAATTGATAAACATCTCAAAAAATGAAATCCTTTGGCATGGGCTCCTTATATGTGTACTAGTTGCTATGAAAAATGATAAACTTGATTTTTGACAAAATGTGCAAAAAAAGTCTTCACAAAAAGGTCTATCATGTATGAACATCTAGAAGTTTCAAGACAAATGGCCAAGTTATGGTCATTTCCACGGCATAGTTTGTGATAAATATCTCATATCCCACAAATAGATGTATCTTGGTATAAGAAACAACCTTGCCAAAGGAAATCTTAAAATTAATTCCATAAGTATTATTTTCCATTTTTTAGGTGAAAAAATGACTTTTTTTGTGAACAAAGTACCAAAAATATGATGCAAAATGGGACCCATTTAATTTTCATGGAAACTAGTACACATATGATGGATAATCCCCAAGTATTAGGTTTTTCATTGATTTATAACTAATTTCCCATAGTTTAATGAGTTTATGTTGATTTATCGAAAGTAATTCAAATTTGAACTACAACTGTTTGATATTTGGTTCTGAAATTTTTGGAAAAATCATTTTGAGGTACACAACTAGTGGTTATATCACAGAAACACTGATATAACTAGAAAATATTACCTCTTTCGACGAATAGTCATCGCGACCGTTTTGATCGCTTTTAAGAAAAAATGAAATAAATTGATAAACATCTCAAAAAATGAAATCCTTTGGCATGGGCTCCTTATATGTGTACTAGTTGCTATGAAAAATGATAAACTTGATTTTTGACAAATGTGCAAAAAAAGTCTTCACAAAAAGGTCTATCATGTATGAACATCTAGAAGTTTCAAGACAAATAACCAAGTTATGGTCATTTCCACGGCATAGTTTGTGATAAATATCTCATATCCCACAAATAGATGTATCTTGGTATAAGAAACAACCTTGCCAAAGGAAATCTTAAAATTAATTCCATAAGTATTATTTTCCATTTTTAAGTGAAAAAAATGACTTTTTTTGTGAACAAAGTACCAAAAATATGATGCAAAATGGGACCCATTTAATTTTCATGGAAACTAGTACACATATGATGGATAATCCCCAAGTATTAGGTTTTTCCTTGATTTATAACTAATTTCCCATAGTTTAATGAGTTTATGTTGATTTATCGAAAGTAATTCAAATTTGAACTACAACTGTTTGATATTTGGTTCTGAAATTTTTGGAAAAATCATTTTGAGGTACACAACTAGTGGTTATATCACAGAAACACTGATATAACTAGAAAATATTACCTCTTTCGACGAATAGTCATCGCGACCGTTTTGATCGCTTTTAAGAAAAAATGAAATAAATTGATAAACATCTCAAAAAATGAAATCCTTTGGCATTGGCTCCTTATATGTGTACTAGTTGCTATGGAAAATGATAAACTTGATTTTTGACAAATGTGCAAAAAAAGTCTTCACAAAAAGGTCTATCATGTATGAACATCTAGAAGTTTCAAGACAAATGACCAAGTTATGGTCATTTACACGGCATAGTTTGTGATAAATATCTCATATCCCACAAATAGATGTATCTTGGTATAAGAAACAACCTTGCCAAAGGAAATCTTAAAATTAATTCCATAAGTATTATTTTCCATTTTTTAAGTGAAAAAATGACTTTTTTTGTGAACAAAGTACCAAAAATATGATGCAAAATGGGACCCATTTAATTTTCATGGAAACTAGTACACATATGATGGATAATCCCCAAGTATTAGGTTTTTCCTTGATTTATAACTAATTTCCCATAGTTTAATGAGTTTATGTTGATTTATCGAAAGTAATTCAAATTTGAACTACAACTGTTTGATATTTGGTTCTGAAATTTTTGGAAAAATCATTTTGAGGTACACAACTAGTGGTTATATCACAGAAACACTGATATAACAAGAAAATATTACCTCTTTCGACGAATAGTCATCGCGACCGTTTTGATCGCTTTTAAGAAAAAATGAAATAAATTGATAAACATCTCAAAAAATGAAATCCTTTGGCATGGGCTCCTTATATGTGTACTAGTTGCTATGAAAAATGATAAACTTGATTTTTGACAAATGTGCAAAAAAAGTCTTCACAAAAAGGTCTATCATGTATGAACATCTAGAAGTTTCAAGACAAATGACCAAGTTATGGTCATTTCCACGGCATAGTTTGTGATAAATATCTCATATCCCACAAATAGATGTATCTTGGTATAAGAAACAACCTTGCCAAAGGAAATCTTAAAATTAATTCCATAAGTATTATTTTCCATTTTTTAAGTGAAAAAAATGACTTTTTTTGTGAACAAAGTACCAAAAATATGATGCAAAATGGGACCCATTTAATTTTCATGGAAACTAGTACACATATGATGGATAATCCCCAAGTATTAGGTTTTTCCTTGATTTATAACTAATTTCCCATAGTTTAATGAGTTTATGTTGATTTATCGAAAGTAATTCAAATTTGAACTACAACTGTTTGATATTTGGTTCTGAAATTTTTGGAAAAATCATTTTGAGGTACACAACTAGTGGTTATATCACAGAAACACTGATATAACTAGAAAATATTACCTCTTTCGACGAATAGTCATCGCGACCGTTTTGATCGCTTTTAAGAAAAAAATGAAATAAATTGATAAACATCTCAAAAAATGAAATCCTTTGGCATGGGTTGAGCCACCAACCAGGACTAAAGAAGCACACGGATCGTGTGTTTCTTTCAAGCACTTGTGAGCCGTTAGATCAGGAGTGTGTTTCTTTCAAGCACTTGTGAGCCGTTAGATCCCGGTTGTTGTTACCAACCGGGACTAAAGAAGCACACGTACCCTATATATAGCCCCCCTCCCGGACATGTTCAGCACTCAGTGTCTACTCATTGTAGTTCATTTTGGCAGCACACGGGTAGCAGAGAGCACTCAGTGAAGGCTGAAGGTGAACCCTCCCCTCGGCGGAGGCATCTTTGGGCAACCAGCGGCAAGACGTCTCTGATGATCTGCGACCGTTCCAAACGGTTGCAGATCATCAGAGATGTCTTGCCGGACGGTTGTAGATCATCAGAGATGTCTTGCCACTTAGTGTAGTTCATTTGATATACAAAGCATTCGGATTCCCTGCATACGCCCAACAGTGCATTTGATATGCGGGCACTCACGAGCCACTGTTGGGCTGTATGCAGGGGAAACCGTGTGTTCTGTTCTATCTACATAATACTTCAGTTCATCGACCGAATACAAAGCATTCGGATTTCCTGCATACGCCCAACATTGCATTTGATATGCAGGTTTAATACATTGTTACACATCACGAACAACCACCCTATCTAGTGTTCATTTTTTCTTCGTGTGTGTCCCTTTCTTCTCACTGCGCCGTAGCCATGGACAATCTTCATCATTTAAAGCGATGGTTGGGTCAGTTCTCACTTTGAAGGGCGGAATTTTATCAAACTTATTGTAATCTTCTGACATGTCTGTCTTGTCCTCCATTCCCACGATGTTTCTTTTCCCTGAAAGAACTATGTGGCGCCTTGGCTCATCGTATGATGTATCAGCTTGCTTATCTTTTCTTTTTTTTCGGTCTGGAAGACATGTCCTTGACATAGAAAACCTGAGCCACATCATTGGCTAGGACGAATGGCTCGGTGTAGTACCCAAGATTGTTGAGATCCACGGTAGTCATTCCGTACCGTCGGTCTATCTCTACCCCGCCTGACAGGTTGACCCATTTGCACTTAAACAAAGGGATCTTAAAAGAAGGTCCATAGTCAAGTTCCCATATCTGCTGTATGCAACCATAATATGTGTCCTTTGTCCCATTGTCGTTTGTTGCATCAAAGCGGACACCACTGTTTTGGTTAGTGCTCTTTTTGTCTTGGGTTTCCGTGTAAAATGTATTTCCATTTATCTCGTACCCTTCGAAAGTCAATATAGTCGAAGATGGTGAATTGGCCAACAAGTATAGCTCTACTCCAACATCTTTGTTATTAATGAGATGTGTACGCAACCAACTGCCAAAAGTATCCACGTGTTTTCCTTTAATCCAGTAGTCAGTCTGCTCCGGATATTCGGAGTGTAAAATATCCATGTGTTCCACGATATACGGAGCCACCAATCTGGAATTTGCTAAAACTGTGTAGTGTGCTTGGGTGAAAGAATGTCCATCCATACTTGTTGTTGCTTTCTTTCCTAGCGTTCCTTTTCCACGCAGTCTCCCCTCATGGCGCGATTGAGGAACACCGATCGGCATAAGATCAGGAATAAAGTCCACACAAAACTCAATGACCTCCTCTGTTCCATAGCCCTTGGACATGCTTCCTTCTGGCCTAGCACGATTATGAACGTATTTCTTTAAGACTCCCATGAACCTCTCAAAGGGGAACATGTTGTGTAGAAATACAGGACCGAGAATGGAAATCTCTTCGCCTAGGTGAACTATGAGGTGCGTCATAATGTTGAAGAAGGATGGTGGAAACACTAACTCGAAGCTGACAAGACATTGCACCAGATCCTTCTGTAAACTTGGTAGAGTTGCTGGATCGATTACCTTCTGAGATATTGCATTGAGAAATGCACATAGCTTCACAATGGGTTCTCGAACGTTTTCCGGTAATAGCCCCCTCAATGCAACCGGAAGTAATTGTGTCATAATCACGTGACAGTCATGAGACTTCAGATTTTGAAACTTTAGCTCTGTCATGTTTATTATTCCCTTTATATTCGACGAGAAGCCAGATGGAACCTTCATACTGTGAAGACATTCAAAAAATATTTTCTTCTCTTCTTTCGTAAGAGCGTAGCTGGCAGGAGCTGGTTCATTCTCTGTCCCATTGTCGTCTCGATGCATCTCTTCGCTCATACGTTGATGGGCCTGCCTTACTTTCGGTGTATCTTTTGACTTCCCTTTTTTTGACATCCCCTTTTTGGACTTCCCTTTTTTTGACTTCCCTTCTTTCGACTTCCCATACACGCCCAAGAAGTTAAGCAGGTTGCAGCAAATATTCTTTGTCACGTGCATCACGTCGATTGCAGATTGAACTTCTAGCAGTATCCAATAGGGCAGCTCCCAAAATATAGATGTCTTTTTCCACATGGGTACGTGATTGTTTGCGTCATTCGGAACTTGTAGTCCCCCAGGACCCTTTCCAAAGATTACTTTTAAATCCTTAACCATATCATATATAACAGAACTACAAGGGCGGGTAGGCCTCAGCCGATGATCTGCCTCACCTTTGTAATGTTTGCCTTTCTTCCTTAAGGGATGCTTGGGTCCAAGAAATCGACGATGCCCCGTGTACACAATCTTGTTACACAAATATATACTGTCAGTCTTATCTAAACAATGCGTGCATGCATTGTATCCCTTGTTTGATTGTCCAGAAATGTTACTAAGAGCAGGCCAATCATTGATGGTTACAAACAGCAACGCTCGTAGGTTAAATTCCTCCTGTTTATACTCATCCCACACACGTACACCTTCGTCAGACCACAACTGTAAAAGTTCGTCAACTAATGGCCTCAGATACACATCAATGTCGTTGCCGGGTTGCTTCGGGCCTTGGATAAGCACTGGCATCATGATATACTTTTTCTTCATGCACAACCAAGGAGGAAGATTATAGATACATAGAGTCACAGGCCAGGTGCTATGACTGCTGCTATGCTCCCCAAATGGATTCAAGCCATCTGTACTTAGACCAAACCTTAAGTTCCTTGCGTCAGCTGCAAAATCTCGAAACTCACTGTCAATCTTTCTCCACTGCGACCCATCAGCGGGGTGTCTCAGCATCTCGTCTTCCTTACGGTCTTCTTTGTGCCATCGCAACAACTTGGCATGCTCTTTGTTTCGGAACAAACGTTTCAACCGTGGTATTATAGGAGCATACCACATCACCTTGGCAGGAACCCTCTTCCTGGGGCTGGCCTCGCACTCAACATCACCTGGGTCTTCTCGCCTGATCTTATACCGCAATGCACCGCATATCGGGCATGCATTCAAATTCTCGTACTTCTCACCGCGGTAGAGGATGCAGTCGTTGATGCATGCATGTATCTTCTGCACCTCTAATCCTAGTGGGCAGACAATCTTCTTTGCTTCGTACGTACTGGAGGGCAATTCATTTTTCCTTGGAAGCATCTTTTTAAATATTTGTAGCAACTGTTCAAATCCCTTGTCAGATACTCCATTCCTTGCCTTCCATTGAAGCAATTCAAGGGTGCTACCCAGCTTTTTCTGGCCATCTTCACAAGTTGGATACAATAATTTTTTGTGGTCCTCCAACATGCGCTCTAACTTCAACCACTCGTTTTCAGTTCCGCAGATTATCTGTTCATCAAGAATAACCTGACGAAGGTCATCATCAGACTGATCATCAACAATGACCTCATGCTCAGCTTTGTCTTCCCCCATTTTAGTATCACCGTGTTCAGAGAACAGAGGATAGTTGTCATCATCATCTTCTTCATTGTCCTCCATTATAACCCCTGTTTCTCCGTGCTTGGTCCAACAAAAATAATTGGGCATGAAGCCTTTCCGGAACAGGTGGAAGTTTAGGGTTCTTGCGCTAGGGTAATTCGTCTTATTCCGACACTCATCGCATGGACAAAACATAAAACCATTCTTCTTGTTTAACTCAGCCGCACGGAGAAATTCCTGTAGGCCACTAATGAACTCCGGAGAGCGTCGGTCAACGTACATCCATTGTCGATTCATCTGCATTATATAAATATATCTAAAACCTTTACACCACAGCTATATCATATGACTAAATTCATTAATACAAATTCACCGGATTTAAACAAATCAAATACATAGTTCTCATAAACATTCATTAATTTAAACTAACATATAACTAGATAAAGAATTTAAATCCAACGATAAATGCGATCAAAATCGCAACTAAGGTAATTATTGAACCAACAGCATAATGATACCAAGCCTCTTGACTAATGGCATATTTTCTAATCTTTTTAAGCTTCAAGCGTATTGCATTCATCTTGATCTCGTGATCCAAGCACATTGCCTCCATCTTGATCTCGTTATCATCAACGACGTCGGCAATCTTCAACTCCCATTTCATCTTCTCTTCGAGACGAAGATCTTCGCTTCTTTTCAGTTTTGCTTTCAAATCATCGTTTTCTTTTACAAAAAAC
Source organism: Poa annua (assembly GCA_026929855.1). NCBI lineage: Eukaryota > Viridiplantae > Streptophyta > Magnoliopsida > Poales > Poaceae > Poa > Poa annua. The sequence continues at coordinate 65,927,201 of CM049434.1, forward strand.
TCGAGAATAGGGTCGGGTTCATTTTCCGGTTCAACAACCTCCTAGATAAAAATATATCTACGTTAAGTTGGTCGACTTAATTGTTAGAAACACGAAATTAAACAAATATATAGTTATAACAAACAATCGTACCACATCCGAATAATAGAGCGGACGAGAGCCGGTGTGGACAGATGTCAAAACCATGACACTATATATATAACAAACAATTATCAAGTAAGAAAAATATACAAGTAATAATTATGCATCTAAACCATACAACTAATATTTTTTAAAAATATAAGAAAAAAAAAAGAGGCTCACCGAGGTGGTGTCGGTCACGGGGCGCCGCGGGCGATCGGCGGCGGTGAGGAAGTGGGGACGACACTATAAAAAGGCACAAATCTTATTTTAAATTGAGCTCAAAATGCATATAAAACAAATAAAATCCCTAACTTAGGCATTTCATCAAACACCTTGCTTGCACTAGAAAAATCAAATGAGTTAAACTAGCAAAATGAGCTAAAATTGAAATGCCGGAAGAGAAGATGAAGTTGCTAACCCTTATATAAGTAAGTGCTACCAATCTTAACAAATATTGTAGAGATCAAGTAGTGCTAGAGCTTGGGAGAGCAAAGAGAGAAGAAATTGGAGCTTGAATGAAAGCAATGGAGCTGTGCGTCGGGTGGAAGAAGGCAATATAGGCCGAACCTTTAGTACCGGTTTGTATTACAAACCGGTACTAAAGGGTCTGGCCGTGGGGGCCGGGCGCTGCAGGCCGAACCTTTAGTACCGGTTGGTAATACAAACCGGTACCAAGGTTGGAAAAAGCGCTAGGCGTAAGCGAGGCGGTTGGCATTCGCCTAGCGCCTAGGCGATGCTTAAGCGCACTAGGCGTGACCTAGGCGGTATATCATTTTTGTCATCAGGTGTATATTTAGATTATTCTATATCTATATATACTAATTTAGCGCATATAAATGAGGAAACTAACAACAATTATCATTAGATTATGGTCCATCTGACTTGTAAGTGCAATAAAATGAATTTCTAGCTAAAGAAGATAATTTCTTAGTTGTGTTGCCTAGAGTTCCGCTTATGCCCTAGGCGAGGCGTTTGTTCATCGCCTAGTGCCTAAGCGTGCTTAAGCGCTGCCTAGGCGCCGCCTAATCCAACACTGACCGGTACTAAAGGGTCTGACCGTGGGGGCCGCGCGCTGCAGCCGACTGATGCAACCCTTTAGTACCGGTTTGTATTACCAACCGGTACTAAAGGGTCCAACGCAACCGGTGCAATTAACTGCCGGGCTGTCTCGCCTCTGGAACCGGTACTAATACCCCTTTAGTACCGGTTCCAGTCAATCCGGTGCCAAATGTGGCCTCACCAAAGCCTTGTTTTCTACTAGTGTATCTTCACCAACGTGGTTGTCAAAAGTCTTGCCAGTCGCCTACTTCGTTGGGCATCGGACAACAATCTTGCCGTGTTAGGAGTACACGTACTTGTACCAGGCTGGTCTCCTGGGCTACCACATGGGCTTGAGCCAGGCTGCAAGCAGGGCACTACAAGTACCTGGAGGAGGCAGCGATCAAACTATCCAGAGGATCACGGAACGCACCGCGGCGGAACCTTCTCTCCCACCTCCGGCTCTGAACCCTTCTTCATGCTTCTTCCCTTTTAGCACACTTGTGCTTATATCCAGCACATGTACTCTGAATTCTTGAGTGAATCCCCATTTGGCTCTTAACATGCCGGCCGAACCGACGTACTTTCCTCGATGAAAATTGGCACGGTTCACAAGAACGCACACACGCGCACATGACATGAGAGCTGGACTCAGAATAGATCGATCGGATCCACGTCCATTGTCTCGTTCGGTAGCTGGACGACAAGCAACTTTTCGCTTCCACCAGATGAATACCTATGACTCCATTGGATCACAGGGAAAGTTCCTCCGGGCGGCCATGAATGGCCACTGGACCTGACTACATAGCTTGGACACACCATGCATAGGGCATAGCCCTACACAGCCAGAATTGTCGGAGAGTTGTTGGATTTTCGCCCACAGAATCGATCACATCAAACTAGAAGAACACACACGCACGAACAATCTTTCGCCAAGGGCACGTATCGTGCCCGTTCTTTTTCTTTATTTCTTCTCAATGCTCACGGTACAACTTCTTACACAACCAGTCGTGTATATATACACGAACCAACAGGCCACACAACTCAACTCGTACACGGACTAGAGTAGTATCCTAACTCTACTCAGACTCAAACCTTCCTAATAAGCTAACAGTTCAAACCAGGATAGGACTAACCCTCGTACGTACTCAACTAGTAAACTAGTAGTAGCCGAATAAGACTAGGGCATATACACGTATGGCAAAGCTTGCCGATACTATTACTAAGCTATTTCCTAATTGGACTCAACACAATATGGAAAGATTATTATTGCTAACAATCTCCCCTTAATCTTGACTTGTCGCCTCCTCGTGCTCCCTGTGATCTAGACTCATCACCGCAGCTTCACGTCACACATTGACTGTCATGTCCGTACATTAAGTATGACCACACAGGAAACATGCAGCCCACCTTTGGTCTGTCATGTTTTGCCACCGCCATTGCTCGGCTCCTGCCTGCACTCGGTTCGCACCTCTTGTGCCACCGCCATTGCTAGCCATCCTCGCACTCGGTTCGCACCATACTTCTTTGTACTTGCTTGCAGTAGCTTCTTCTTCTACTGGTCGCACACATCCTCGCTTTACGGTAGCATACTACTACCGTCCGCCTTCGGTCATCGCACCGAATCCACATTGGCCGCAACCAGGACGCTCCACGGGGACATGGACACAACTCACGGAACACCGTGCACACCTCATCCATGACGCGCTTCAACTGTAACGAGCTTTCACCAAGACAAGCACTTGGACACAACCACGACTGCCAACTCGCACGTCCATGACTCCTTGACTCAATTAACTCCTCCTGCGACGATCTTGACGAGACTCCCAGCACCGCACCTCGATACCACCACTCCCATAAAAAAATCGTCCACCGTCACCCATCTTGCCGACGACAGCCCTCAGCCGTCCCTTTGTGTCGCTCCGCTGAACGACAATCACCTGCCGCCTCGATCACGACAACATGCCCTCCGTCTCTACACGGTCGCCCGCCCCGAGGCGCTAGTCGGGTCGCCTCCCCGGGGCAAGCGTGACTTCAAATATTCAAACTGGCTCTGATACCATCACTATTCTCATCATCATACAAACATCCCATTCTCATATCACCATTCTCATCTCACCCTCACTCTCACTTCTCATCTTCCCTTCACTCCCACGAGACAGGGGTGGTCACACTCTGAAGAGTATGTTCGAAGGGGGCTGAACGCGGAGGTCAAACAACCCTCAACCGGCACGGCGACGGTGCTCGTCGAGCCTGAGGAGGGACATCACGACAGAGATAGACACTAGCCCGTACCCAGGTTCACGGCCCTCTGGAGGAGGTAACACCGCTACTCCTGCTTGTCTGTATTGCGCTGTAGAGAGTACAATACAATGAGCTTGCCGAGGGCTCTCTTATGGCAGCGTGGAGCTCAAGGAGGGAACTCTGAGGTCTTCTTCCTCCTTGAGTGCGCTTGGCTAGGCTATGCTATGGTAGAGTGCTCAAGCTTCGAATGATCGATCCCCTGCTACGGAGGTGCTCCCTCTCCTTTTATAGGCGCCCCGGTCCTCATCCTTGCGCCCTGCGCCGCGGGAGGGTTCCCACATGGCGACGAAATGGAGGAGCGGGGTGCACCGCAGCTGGGTTGTCCATGGACTCGGTCCACGGTCGTAAAGCCTGCCCTTGAGGCAGGAAAGCCACCGTCCGCGCAGGACGGCCAACTGGTGCCGCAGAGATCGTGGGGGTGCCCACGGTGACGTCGTCGTTGGAGCGTAGCGCCAGCCATCCGCTTTATCACCAAAGGGGAAAGCTTCGTAGTCCGGCGCGGGGGACACAGCTTTGTTGACCCCTTTAATCACCAGAATGGCAACTGCGGCGTCGTCGTCACCGCGCGCAAGCGCGCGCGTCACTCTGCGGCCGCGGCAGAGGCCATGTGCGCTCTGCGGCGGTTGCTTCGCAGCGAAGTATCTCCACAGGGCCTGTGCGGCCTTGTGGAGGGATTTGCGTTGACTCCTCTCCAGGGGAGAGAGCCTTGTAGAGGGGCAGTCACGGGGGGAGCCTCTTCAAGCCTTCGCTGCCCCTTTAAGCCCTCTCGAGGACTTTTTCCCTTCGAGAGTCTCTCCAAGCGTTTTGCTTGGTCCTTGGTCATCTCTTCGATACCGTCGCGTGCGAGCGCTGCGGAGAGTGGGCCCTGCACACCCTGGATTCCACTGGGCCGACAGTAGCCCCTGGGCCCACGACGGGCACGGCGCAGCCCACCGGGCTCAGACGAAGCGTCGTGGGCCCAAAGTGTCCGGCCGGCCCGAGACACGCGTCGATCAGTTGCGCGTCTGCGACGGCACGATCTCTTCGGCGGGGCGTGCGTCGTGGGGGGTCCCACCACGCCCCGGTAACTGCCCATACGAGAAATAAAGCCTGCGCGCCGGCTCGAGCAGCCGTTACTGCATTTATTCTGCTTCTGCGCGCCCGACCTTTCGATCTCCCATCTCTGAGCTCCCTCACTCCGGCGACCTTCGTTTTCCTCCGCGCTCTTCCGCACTTCTTCCTCTCCCGACGATGAGTTCAGCGAAGGGCAAGGCGGCGATGGCGAAGCCCCCTGCGGACGCGCAGGGGGAAGGGGTGCTTGGACCCGCCCTGGACGGGGAGCGCCTCAATGAGGCGGCACTGGACAAGATCCGGCATTTGGTCGCCGAGATGACCAACGAGCACGGCGCCAGCGCTCTCCAGGCCGCAAAGCTCGGCCGGCTTCCGAAGGGGTTTTTCCCCATCTTCCTCCAAACCATCTACGTCGGGCTGGTGCCTCCCTACTCGCCCTTCCTGGAGGCGATTCTGGAGTTCTACCAGATCCATCTTCTCCATCTGCATCCCAACTCCGTCTTGATCCTCTCCATCTTCGCCTACCTGTGCGAAGCTTACTTGGGGGTCCAGCCTTCGGTGGCCCTCTTCCGGAGCTTCTACGCGCTTCGGAGCTCCGCAAACCTCGAGCGGACGGGGTGCGTCTCCTTCCGCATCGTGGACGGCATGGGGGATGTCTGCATCCCCATGTCGTGGAACGGCGAGAAGCCTGTCACGGCGGTGGTGACGAAGGTGGACGACTTCCGGCAGAAGTGGCTCCTCATCGGCGTCAAGTCGCTGAGCTCCTTCATCGACGTCCCGGAGGCGCCGCCCGTGAAGAACACCCACTGGGGCAAGCAGGCCTTCCGGAGCCGACCTGGTGGGCCGCATGAAGCTTCTGCGGGAGAATGGCCTCACCGGCCAGATGGTTGCGGAGGACTTCGTGAGGCGCCGCATCGCTCCGCTTCAAGCGCATAAGAAGCCGATGTCGATGTACTCGGGCCTCTCGGACCCGATGCGGCTCCACTGCTGCGACCACCGCCCCGCTGCCGTCTCCACCATCATGGGCGTCCTCTTCATCAACCTGGACATGCCGGTGGCGGTTGCTGAAGTTCTGAGGCCTCTCCACCAACTCTCCATGAACACGCGCCTGGCGATTCTGGAGAGGATGCCGACGTTTACCCCGCTTGGCTTGGCGGGGGAAGAGGAGGACGAGGTGGCCAAGCCAGTGGCGAAGGGGCCTGGAGCCGCGGAGTCACCCTCCGCATCGGACGCCGAGCTAGGCGGCGTGGCGGCAAGGGCGAACCCCTCGACCGGCGGGGCGAGCTCGTCAACGGCTGCGCCCCCTGCCGAGGAAATCTTCGAGGTCTCGTCCGACGACGACGAGCCCCACAGGGAGGCCCCTTCGCGCCCTGTTACGGAGGGGGAAGGCAGCGACGACGATGAGGCCGCGGCAGGACGACGAGAGCCCCGGTCCAAGGCGGCCCACGACAGGCCTGCTGGGGAGCCAATGGGCGCTCCCCTCAAGAGGAAAGCGGAGGCGCCTCCCGAGGGGTCTGGGGCCAGGACCACGCCTTCATGGCGCTCGCCAGGCATGGCATGGGTTGACACCCGCGCCAAGAAAGCTGGGTAAGTATCTTGATCTTGGTTTTCTCTTCCCCAATCTCTGCTTGCCCGTTCTCTTCTGACAGATTTTCTTGCTCCTTGCCAGCGACCTGGTGCCTACGAAGCGTCGAAGGCTTCGCAAGGCCGCGGAGGTGAAGAGAGCCGCGCCAGAGGCCGCGGCTGACGAGGCCTCGAGGCCTGTGGTGGTGGACACTGTAGGCCCTGCCAAGGACGCGCCTCAAGCTGAGGCGACTACGCCGCCTCTCGAGGAGAGGTGCCCTGAGGAGCAAGCGGAGAGGGCTCCTACTCCGCCTCGCGCTGCCACTCCTCCGGCGCAGCGGGAGGCCGAGGCGGACATGACGCCGATCCAGAGCCCGCCAAGGGCCGACGAGATGGAGGGGGAAGCTCCTCCGCCGCCCCCGCCCAACTCTGCAGCGGAGGCGGAGACAGTGGCTACGGGACAGGCCTCTCCTGCCCCTGAGGCTCACGATGAGGGGCCGCTTGAGGGCGGCGACACTGGCGCGCGGAGCGCAGGTGCGGAGGAAGAGAGCTCGCCGCCAAGCCCCCAGGCCCGCGACGCTGCAGAGCCCCGCGTAGAGGCCCCTTTCTCCAAGCTCGACGCAGGCGCTGGGACCTCCGCGCCGCGTGGGGCTTCACAAGTCCTGGCCCTGAGCGGCTGGGACTGGAGCAGTGGACGCCGCGGCGTCGCCTTCCGCCTGGTGCGGGAGTCCCTGGACGGGTTGGAGGCGCACCTCGCCCTCGAGGACGCGGAGATCGCCCGGCGGCAGGGCGAGCTTGCGGAGGCCTGGGCCGCCTTCCACGCAGCTGTGGAGGTTCGCCGGCAGAGCGATCTGGCTCTGCAGGCGGAGCGCGAGGAGGCGCTGCGCTTCGCCAAAGAGGTCCGCGAGGGCGCCGTGCGCGAAGCCGAGGAACTTCTGGAGCCCCTCCAGGCCGAGCGCCAGGCGGCAGCGGACGACTTGGCCGCGGCCAGGGCGGAGCGGGAGACGGTGGAGTCCTCGCTGGCGGACAAGCATCGCGAGCTTGTCCAGCTTGAGGCCAAGATCCTCGCCGATTCTGAGGTCGTGCGGACCTCTCTGGAGGGGGTATGCGCGGCCTTGGATGCTAGGGGGCAAAGGCTGAGCGAGCGCAAGAACGACGTGCGTCAGCGCGACGAGCAGCTGCTGCAGGCAGAGCAGGAGCTGTCGGTGCAGCGCACCGACCTTGAGGCCCGGGAGGGGAACCTGGCCGAAGCCCTTGACAAGTTCAACCGCGAAGTGGCTACCCACAAGAAGCATGTGGAGCGCTTCAACGCGAAGTTCGCCGAGCGGAAGGAGGAGGCGGAGAAGGCGTACCGCGCCGCCGTCTCTCGAGACTACAACGAGAAATTCCTGAAGCAGGAGTGTCGCTTCTGGAAGAGGCGCGACGAGGATGACGCCCGGATCCGCGAGCTGGAACTGATGAACACCAGGCTGAACTCCCGGGCGAGGCATGCCGCGGATGGCCGCCGCCTTGCCGAAGAGGCTCGCGAGCGCATGTCGCAGGACCTCGCCTCCCTTATGGCGGACATGGAGGAGATGAACAAGCAGGTGGGCCTTGCCGTGGATCGAGCGGTGGAGGCGGCCGAGAGCGCTCAAGCGGCGCGGGTGCTGTCGCAGCAGCGGGAGCGCATGTTCCAGTCCTTGGTGGCTCGGGGCAACGATCTCGCGGCGAAGCTGGGAGTGGAGGCGCCGCACGTCCCCGCTCAGGGCAACGCCGACGCCGCCGCGTACCTCGCCTACATCGACGAGCTTTTCACGGCGCTCGAGGGCCCTGCCGCGGAGCTCCGCGACGTCGTCGAGGAGGAATGCCGCCAACTCCTGTCGGTGGCGGTCGACCGCATCTTCACCAACCTCCAGCACCTCCAGCCCGGCTTCGACTACACAACGGTGACCGAGCCTCTCGAGGGGGAAAAAGGGTGGCAGATCTCCAACTCCGTCCGAGACCAGGTTGACGACTTCTGCAGCCGCTTCAAGCGGGCTGAGGCGAGGGGGGACGACGGCGAGGAGGCCGGCTCCGAGGGCGAGCCTGGAGATGAAGAGTCTGCGGAGGAGGGCGACGAAGCTTCTGCCTGATCCTCTCCTGTATTGTGATGCGCTTGTAGCGCCATTAGGAGACTTGGCTTAGAGACTTCTGCTCCACAGTCTGTAATATACTTTTACGTAGATGCTATTAAGTTTGCAAGTGTGCCCCTCGAAGGGCCTTTTACTTCAACTTCATGTCTTTGTTCGCTCTGCGTCGCTAGGACCCTTCTCCTTGCACTATGACTCCGCCGCTGTGGTATGCCTGAGCAATGACTCGGCAAGGCCGGGGGCAGTTTAAGGCTTAGAGAGGTAAGAGCCCTCGAGGCGCGATGCACAAGGGCCCCCCTTTGACGTGCAAGCAGTCCATGGAGTGTGATGGAAAAGAACCGCTCGAGGGACGACGAGTGCTCGTGAGAGAGATGAAGAGATTCTCGAGGTGTGAGCGCTGAACTTAGCTTTGCGAGGCTTTTGCTCTGCGTAGGCTTTCCCTGGCGATGCGCTCTCCTCTAGGGGCCGAGTTTTGCCTCCACGAGCTTGGCGGGACTTTTGTTCCCTGCGGATGTTAGAGAGGCGAACCCAAACGCTAGTGCATGATAGTAAGGAATCATGTGCGCTTATAGGTTTCCTCAGGTGTATCTCGCGAGGAGAGTAAGTACCAAGGTCATTTGGAGAGGTGGCGTGTTTCGGGAGCATGCCCTTTAGCCAGAGCTCGGATCCCTTGGGTTTTGCAGTGCTGCTGGGGTGCTCTTGAGGCACAGGCACCGTACTCAGCCCCCGCTCACGAGGTGCGCATGGGAACAATATAAGCGCACATGGAGAGGCAAAAGATGAAGGTAGACTCACCACCAAAATATTACATAGCTGCGCCATAGCGCATAGTTCACTTAGGAACGAAATGGTCCATTACACTTGGGGTTGCCAAGCTAACGTTCTTTCCATGTCGAGGCATGGGGACCACCCATTAGTGGCTGAGACTCTACGGCCTGCGGTGGCTCGTTACAAGGAGAGCTCGGAGGGCTGACCCTCAGGAGAAGCTTTGTGAAGCTTGGAGGTGAAGCCGTGAGCTTCCCTCTAGAGACAAAAAATGCCTGACGTGACAATGATCACGGGCGTGACTATGATCACGGGTAGAACTTGCGTAGATGCGCGATGTTCCACGGGTTCTTGACGGGGATGCCGTCTTTAGTCTCGAGGCGTGCAGCGCCAGGCCTGGCGATGTGAGAGACCCTGTAGGGGCCTTCCCACATAGGTGAGAGCTTGTGGAGGCCTTCTCTGGAGAGCATTTGCCTGAGGACGAGGTCGCCCGCCTCCAGAGTGCGCGAGCGCACATGGCGGCTGTGGTAGCGTCGCAGGTCTTGCTGGTACTTTGCCGCTCTGAGGGCGGCACGACGGCGCAATCCCTCGAGAAGCAGCAGGTCGTCGTTGTGGAGGTCCTCTTGGGTGTCCTCATTGAAGGCAAGGACCCGTGGGGATCCGTGCTTGATTTCTGTGGGGAGGACTGCTTCGACTCCATAGACGAGGGCGAACGGCATTTCACCAGTGGGCTTAGAGGGAGTTGTGCGTATGGACCAGAGCACAGATGGGAGCTCGTCGATCCAGCCCTTGCCGTGGCCCTTGAGGATGTTGAAGCTTCTGGTCTTAAGGCCCTTGAGGACTTCCGCATTTGCTCGCTCGGCTTAACTATTTCTCTGTGGATGAGCCACTGAGGCGAAGCAGAGCTTGATGCCGAGTTTTTCGCAGTAAGACCAGAAGATGCCGCTGGTAAACTGTGAGCCATTGTCGGTGATGATGCGATTAGGCACTCCGAAGCGGCAGACCAGGCTCCTGATGAATTTCACCGCTGCCCCGGCTGGTATACTGCGCGTCGGTTCGACCTCGGGCCACTTGGTGAACTTGTCGACGGCCACGAAGAGGAAACGGTAGCCCCCCTGCGATTTCAGGAAGGGGCCCAAAATGTCCAGCCCCCAACCCGTGAACGGCCAGGAGAGCGGGATGGTCTGGAGCCCCAGCGCCGGCTGATGGATTTGCTTGGCGTGATACTGGCAGGCATCGCAAGCTTGGACGATGGTGACCGCATCTTGAAGCGTTTGCGGCCAGTAGAAGCCGCTCCTGAAGACCTTGCCTGCGAGGGTGCGCGCGCACGAGTGGTGGCCGCACTCTCCGCTATGGATGTCTCTGATCAGCATTCGGCCTTCTTCGGGAGGGACGCATTTGAGCGCGATCCCATTTGGGCGCTTGCGGTACAGGTCTTCCTCGAGGATGTAGTAGGATTTTGCCTGTCGAGCGATTCGCTCCGCTTCCGCATCTTCTTCGGGGAGGGCCCCCTTCATCAGGTAGTCTTTGAGCTCGTCAATCCAGCCTGTTTCTTGGTGCGCCGCTGTCAGCAACAGACGCTCCCCTGTGTGAGGACCACAATCGGGTGCCCCAGCTTCAGGAGGTGGTGGGAGCGCTTCGTCTGTGCTTGCGGCTGTAGCTTCTTGCGGCTGCTTTATGGATGCCTTGGTGAGCCTCTCTTCAAAGACGCCTGCCTGCTGGGCCTGCCTTCGCGAGGCTCGCTTGGCGATGTCATCGGCCTCCTGGTTTTCTTTCCTCGGGATGTGCATGAGCTCCATGCCTCTGAAGTGCTTCTCGAGCTTGCGGACCTCCTCAAGGTATGCGGCCATGTGGTCGTCCTTAGGCGTGTAGCTTTTGTTGGAGAAGTTGACAAGCAGCTGGGAGTCGCCCTTGACGAGTAAGTGCTTGACGCCTAGAGCGATGGCGGCCCTTAAGCCGGCGAGAAGGCCCTCGTATTCAGCGATGTTGTTGGAGATATCAATTGTGAAGCACAGCTGGACAGCGTAGTAGAGCTTGTCGCCTTTGGGCGAGGTCAAGACGACGCCTGCCCCGCCATTGCGGCAGGCAAAGGCTCCATCGAAGTGCATGGTCCAGTGGCTGGGCATCGTGTCTCCAGAGGGCTCGGCTTCTTCTCCCCGCGGCTCTTCAGGGCTTGGGTCAGTCCATTCGGCGACGAAGTCCGCCAGCGCTCTTCCCTTGATGACTCTTGTGGTGTCGAAGCGCAAATTGAATGGCTGCAGCTCGATGTTCCATCCCGCAACACGATCTGTGGCGTTGGGGTTGCGCAGGATCTGCTCCAGGGGGAAGGAAGTGACCACCGTGATGGGGTGGCCCTGGAAGTAGTGTCGCAGCTTCCTGGAGGCGATGAGGAGCGCGACGAGAAGCTTCTGCTGCACTGGGTACCGTTCCCGAGCGTCCCGCAATACTGTACTGACAAAGTAGACGGGGTGCTCGACAAGGGTTGTCGATGGAGGTGCAGCATCAGCTCTCTGCGGAGGCTCTTCAGGGCCCTTGTCGATATCCGCCTGTGGAGGGGTCTCGGCAAGGGTGTTCGGAGCAGACTCGACTTGAGGCTGTGGGCCTGGCGGTGGGTCTGTGGAGACTGCTCCTTTGACGAGATCTTTGTCGGGCGGCATTGGACTTGGAGTGGCAGCGCTTTTCTTGGGGAGTACTGGCTCTTCCCTTTCGGCCACCAGGACGGCGCTTGCGGTCTGAGGAGTGGCTGATAGGTACAGCTTCAGATGTTCGCCTGTCCTGGGGGCTACCATGACTGGTGGGCTGGCCAAATACCTCTTTAAGTCTTCAAAAGCTTTGTCTGCTTCAGGGGTCCACCTGAATGTGCCGGACTTCTTCATGATCTTGAAGAATGGCAGGGCTCTCTCGCCGAATTTGGAGATGAAACGGCCCAGGCTGGCCCTTGAGCCGGCGAGGAGGCTGCATTCCTTCTATGGCCTTGATCTTGTCAGGGTTTGCTTCTATGCCGCGGTGAGACACGAGGAATCCGAGGAGTTTGCCTAAAGGTACCCCGAAGACGCACTTGGCGGGGTTCAGCTTGATGTTCACCTTGCGCAGGCTGGCGAAGGTTTCCTCGAGATCCTTCAAGAGAGTGTCTCCCTCGCGAGACTTGACCACAATGTCGTCGACATAAGCTTCTGCGTTTCTGCCCATCTGCGCCCCCAAGGCTATCCTCATGAGCCTCTGGAAGGTGGCGCCGGCGTTCTTCAGGCCAAAAGGCATGCAAGTGTAGCAATACACACCACAGGGGGTGAGGAATGCTGTTTTCTCCTCGTCCTCTTTAGCCATTTTAATCTGGTGATAACCAGAGAAGGCGTCCAGAAAACAGAGGAGGTCGCAGCCGGCGGTGGAGTCCACGATCTGGTCTATCCTTGGCATGGGGTATGGGTCCTTGGGGCAGGCCTTATTGACGTCTGTGTAGTCGATGCAGAGTCGGTCTCCTCCAGCGGGTTTAGGGACAACCACGCTGTTGGAGAGCCAAGTGGGGTGCGCGACTTCACGGACGACATTTGCCGCTTTTAACTTTTCTACTTCCTTGACGATGAATGCTTGCTTCTCGGGGGCTTGCTTCCGCGCTTTTTGCTTGATGGGGCGTGCGTCTGGACACACGGCTAAGTGGTGCTCGATCACCTCCCTCGGCACACCGGACATATCTGACGGAGTCCATGCGAACATGTCAGAGTTTGCCCGAAGGAAGGCGACGAGCGCGCTTTCCTATTTGGGAGGCAAGGCAGCGCCTATGGTGACGCTAGCCCCTGAGCCCTCAGCCCCCGAGCCACTGGTGCTCAGCGACACCTTCTTCGTGGAAGCTTGCTCTTGAGAGAACATCTGTTTCTTCTTCTTGGGCCTCTCGAGAGGCTCCAGGTCCTCGTCAGCCGGGAACGCCATGGCTGCCGCCTTGTAGGCGCTCTAGACAGCGCGCGTGGCGTCCAGGATATGACCATGGATGGCGATAGTGCCAGCGCTGCCGGGGATCTTGACCATGTTGTAGGCGTGATGCGTGACGGCCATGAACTTCGCGAGGGCGGGCTAGCCGAGGATGGCGTTATACGGCAGGCCAATGTGCGCGACGTCGAAGTCGATCAGCTCAGTGCGGTAGTTCTTCTGCGTGCCGAAGGTGACGGCCAGTCGGACCTGCCCTAGAGGTGCGATCGAACCACTGGTGCCCCTGTGAATGGCCTAGAGGACATGAGCCACTCATAAGGCACTTGAAGCGTCTCGAAGGTCTCGACAGAGATGACGTTCAGGCCAGCTCCCCCATCAATGAGCGTCTTGGAGACGGCAATGTTGTTGATGGTGGGGGAGCAGACCAGGGGGAGGGTTCCAACAGTCTTGGTCGACTTGGGGTGGTCCTTGGCGTCGAAGGCGATGGTGTACTGTGACCACTTGAGGGGCCTGGAGGTCTCGACGCTTGGGAGTGCGGCGTTGAGCTCGCGGGCGAACTGCTTGAACTGGTTGTTAGACTTGGGCACCTGGGCTCCGCCGAGGATGCAAGCCATAGCCCCCCTTGGGGCCTGGTAGCCTCCATCTTCCTCGTCGGGGAGGTTATTGTTCTTCTCGACGGCGTTGGCTTGAGTGCCCGGCGGCTTTTGGTAGCTGCCCTTGCGTCCGCCTCTGCGGTAGCCGCGGCCTCTGCCGCGACCCCCGCTGCCCTCTTCTTGCTCGCGCTCCCTGCTCAGCCTCTTGAGGTCGAAGCAGTTCTCTGTAGCGTGGCCGCGCCTGTTGTGGTAGACGCATAACGGACGGTTGTCCTCCTTCTTGTCGCCAGGCTCAGGGGAGTCTCTGCGGGCGTACTTGGCATCTGGCTCAGCCGCTACGACAGCGGTGGTCTTGCGCTTGGTTTCTTCCCGCTTCTTGTGACTCATGGACCCCTCGGCCTGGTCATCTGCCCGCTGGCTCATCTTGACGAACAGGAGTCCCTCTTCAGCCTTGGCGCACTTGTCAGCGAGGTCGAACAGCTTCACCACAGAGGTGAGCTTGTCGTGAATGCCCAGCTTCTCGAGCATCCTGCGGTTTGTGACGCCCTCTCTGAAGGCGGCTATGACTTGCGTGTCGGGGATGTTCGGGATCTTGTTGCGCACTTGGCTGAAGCGCTGGATGTACTTGTGGAGGGTCTCGTCTTTCCTCTGCACCACAGCGCGCAGGTCATTGTGGGTGAGCGCGCGCTCATAGGTGCCCTTGAAGTTGGCGACAAACTGCCTGCAGAGCTCCTCCCACGAGCCGACGGAGTCTTCAGGCAGGTTGAGGAGCCATGATAGCGCGGAATCCCTAAGCGCGTGGGAGAACCAGTTGGCAATGACCTTGTCGTCTCCTCCTGCAGCATGGATAGAGGTGGTGTAGAGCTGCAGGAACTCGATGGGGTTGCTTGACCCGTCGTAGCCCTTGGGAAGGGCAGGCCTGAACTTTTGTGGCCAGACCACACGACGCAGAGCACGGGAGAAGGCCATGCAGCCGGTGGCGTACGTGGCGGTTCCGCCCTGGAGAGCCCTGCGGTTCTGCTGCCCCGCCTGGCCGATTTCCTCGACGAGGCGGTTCTGGAGGTCCCTTTGGCGCTCCAACCCCACACGGGCGTCAGGCGCGGTGCGCTGCACGATTTGGCAGTCGCGCGGCGAGGACGCATGGGAGGCTCCCCTTTGCGCCACAGCCGGAGGTGGTCCCGGTGGTGGCGGAGGCGCATCCGGCGCGGCTGTTCCTGCGCGGCCAGAGTGGTGAACCAGCGAACGCGACGGAGCGGGGCGCGTCGTCGCGATGTCGACGAGGTGGTGGAGGCGGTCGAGCCACTGGTCGTGGGCCTCCGGGTTGGGCCAGTAGCGGAGAAGCTCCTGAGCCATGAGCAGCGCAGTGTGTGGACCGGGTTCTGGACGTCCCTGAGAGGACGCGCCCTGGCGCCGAGACGGACGCGAAGACTCAGCGTCCTCGTGGTGCTCGGAGAAGTCCTCGTCGTCGCGGCGGTCGCCGCCGCGGTGATCCTCGCTCTCGGGCTCCTCCACGTGCGGGCCGGTGTTGGAGCGCTCCGCCGTGGGAGGGCGGCCGCGAGTGGTGGCGGTGCCGGGCTCAGTATGAGCCCTCTCAGCTGTGCGCCTGTTGGCGCGTGTCGTGCGGGTGTCCGTCATGGCGCGGAGGCTGGTCGAAGGTTGAAGACGCGCCTCAGCCCCTACCTGGCGCGCCAAATGTCGGAGAGTGACTCCCACGAGACAGGGGTGGTCACACTCTGAAGAGTATGTTCGAAGGGGGCTGAACGCGGAGGTCAAACAACCCTCAACCGGCACGGCGACGGTGCTCGTCGAGCCTGAGGAGGGACATCACGACAGAGATAGACACCAGCCCGTACCCAGGTTCACAGCCCTCTGGAGGAGGTAACACCGCTACTCCTGCTTGTCTGTATTGCGCTGTAGAGTGTACAGTACAATGAGCTTGCCGAGGGCTCTCTTATGGCAGCGTGGAGCTCAAGGAGGGAACTCTGAGGTCTTCTTCCTCCTTGAGTGCGCTTGGCTAGGCTATGCTATGGTAGAGTGCTCAAGCTTCGAATGATCGATCCCCTGCTACGGAGGTGCTCCCTCTCCTTTTATAGGCGCCCCGGTCCTCACACTAGTAGAAAACAGACCTTCGGTTTTGAGCCCCGAGACCATTTAGTCCCGGTAAGGTCTGGAACCGGGACTAATGTCACCTGTAGTCCCGGTTCCAACGTCTAAGATGGCATCTCGAGCTCAAATTCCTTTAGTCCCGGTTCCAGCCAAACTTTTAGTCCCGGTTCGTATGTTAAACCGGGACTAAAGGTATTTGTCCCGGTTGGTGATTTAAACCGGGACTAATGTGCATCGTGTGATCGCAAACTGGAATTTGATCGAGCTTTGGTAATTAATCGCCGCGCTAATGGCTTTGGAAGTTGATCGTTCAAGCGTTGATTCACATTGGAAATTAATCGCGGCACTAATACGGAGGAATGCAGAGCACCGCCGCCCGCCGGCCTCCCTGCTCCGGCCGCCGGCCTTCCTATTTGTCCTATAAAGCTACAGTAATCCATGCTCTAAGCACACACCTAATCTCTCTCTCGATCCCTCTCTTCTATTCCAATGGAGCCACTAGCGCACGCCACTCCGTCTCGGTTGTTCTTTCTCGCCAAAGAAGGCATGGAGTTCAAGATATGGGTCACCCTCCGTGCATCACGCATGGAGAGGTGGATCCGCTACGTGAAGAAGGAGTTGCTCGATGGCGCACCGATCAAGAGGGTTGGACTCGATTGCGAGTTCACCGACGCACTCCCGGGTCGCCAGAGGGATCTTCCACTCGAGGATTGGCAGCGCGCCGCCGTCATTCAACTCTCGGTGGCGTCCGAGACACTTGTTTTCCAGATTTGCAGGGCTGATCGGGTGTCGCAACTCCTGAAGGATTTCTTAGGTGACAAGACCATCAACTTCTTCGGCGTGGCTATCCACAATGACGTGCGGATGCTGCGCTACTACGAAATAACCATTCCGTCCGCGGTCGACCTCCAGGCGGATCTACGGAACCCAACCGGCAATCCAACTCCGAGCCTGTATGCTCTCGCCAATCATATCCTTGGGACAAAACTTGAGAAGAAGAAGAAAAAGAAGAGGAACTGGAGAAATGACGACAACGACGAAGAAGAAGAAGAAAAAGAAGAAGACATGAATTCTGGATGGGGCAAGGTTCCTTTGAGCCACGATAAAATCGTGTATGCCGCTCTGGACGCTCGCCTCGGTTTTGAGATTGCACGGGAGTGGTATTAAACCGTTGTGTGCGGTGTGTGCTCCCGTTTGTGTTCGATCTCATATATTCGAACAATACGGTTTCATGTATTGGAAATGTTTGGATCGGTTACCGGTTTATTAATATAAATATTTCTATTTCTAATTAATTTCGGTTACCGGTTGAAAGATATGAATATTTCCATATTCAGAGATTAATATATGATTTTTCAACCGATTTTATGGATTATATAGAGATTAATACTCCCTCCATTCCGTAATATAAGGTGTGTGTAAGGTTTTGCCACGGATATCAAGTTATTATTAGTTTAATTATTCACACTCTTCATGTTCAAAGTTTTGTCAGAATCCAAATTTGTAGTCAGAACTTATTCAAATGTATGTTCAACCTCTTTTGAAATCACAAAATGAAAAATAATTGAGATTTGGCGCAAAAACACACGTTTAGTCGCGGTTGGAGCCACGAACCGCCGCAGGTCGCGGTTGGAGCCACGAACCGCGACTAAAGGGCCTGCTGTATAAATACTACCTCTGCGCAATCCCGGTTCAATCCACGAACCGGGACAGCGCTAAGGAACCGCAAGGACGCTGCCAGGCTGCCCAAATCGATCTCGCCGCCGTCCGCTGCCGAGCTCCGCCTCGCCGCCGTCCGCTGCCGAGCGCCGCCGTCCGCTGCCGCGCGCCGCCGTCCGCTGTGCCGCCGTCCGTCAACGCCACCGCTGCCGAGCTCGCCGTCCCCGCTTCCTCTTCTTCTCCCTCAACGCCGCGCCGCCGAGCTCGTCGTCCCCGTCCCCGCCGAGCTCGTCGTCGTCGTCGCAGCCGGTGAGCATTCCGGCCTCTCCCCTCGATCACTTAGTGTTAGGTATAGGTTCAAATGCTAGTTAAGTTGCTAGTTTAGGTCTTATTTTTTACTTACTATATACTATTTTTGCTACTGTTTTTTAGGATGTTAATTACAATGCAAAGTACTTGTGCAATTTTTAAATTCCAAGTTCAAATGCTAGTTAAGTTGCTAGTTTAGGTCTTATTTTTAGCTACTATATACCATTAGGTCTTATTTGTGCAATGTGTTGATTAATATTTGTGAAATGTGCAAAGGGTAGTGTCTTAGAATTATTGTTAGGAAAATGCTATTGTTCTTTAGTTGCTAGAGTTATGTGCAATGTGTTGATTAATATTTGTGCAATGTGTTGATTAATATTTGTGAAAATGCTATTTGTGACAATGTGTTTTTATGCAATGTGTTGATTAATTTGTGATGCAATGTTAAGTGAATTGCTACTGTTAAGCTCCATTGTCATGCTGACGTCAGCATGACTACTTTTGGCCGATGATTAGATGGTTGCATCATCAGGGAGGTGTGAGTGAACCATGTTGTCTGAACATATATGCAATGTTCATTCCACGTTGTTCGCTGACACCATCCCTGAAGCAATTCTATATGAGGCCTTGCTGTCTGTTTTGCAATGTTAGGAAGTTTGTAAATTAGTGTGTTAGCAAATTGTTATAGTATTTTAGTGTCTTCAATTTAGAATTTAGAAATATTGTTTTAGTACTTAGTTGAATTTAGTTGATTGATTTAGGAATTTAGTGTCTTCAATTTAGAATTTAGGAATTTAGAAATATTGTTTTAGTGTCTTAGCAAATTGTTATAGTATTTTAGTGTCTTAGCAAATTGTTGTTTCTTAGCAATAGGAATTTAGTTGATTTAGGTCTTCAATTTAGAATTTATAATTTAGAACTATTGTTTTAGGACTTAGTAGTTGAATTTACAATTTAGCAATATGTTGGAATTTAATACAATGTCTTTGAATTTTACAATGTTTTATACAATGTCTTGGATTTTAAGAGTTAATGTAAAGATTCATAGTTTCAAGATGGACGGGACTATGGATGTCCGGGACTGGGCTCCGCCGGGTTGGCACTGGGAGGTGCTACCTTCCGGTGTGCGCACATTGGTGAGGAATGAGGGAACCATCGTCGACCCGGAGCTTCTTTGGTGGCGGTCACGTGGGCCCCGACGGGTACAGAGGGTGCCGGCCCCCGAGGAGTTGGTACGTCGTCGTGTCAGGACGGAGGACGAGCACGTCCGTCGATACATGGTCGCGTTGGATGTCCGTCCGTCCAACACTTGGCAGCATCTTCAGGGATCTCACATTAGTTATGATCCTGTTTGGGTTCCTTCACTTTGGGTTTTCACCGCACGCGGCATGTTTCCGGCGGTTCGACGTCCATTTTGATTAGCGTGATGTATTATGGATGCGATATATATTATTATATATGCATGTATGCTTAATTTAGACTCGTCATACAATATATGCATCGATGTGTGTAATTGTACCGTACGAATAATAGCTTAAATCATAAATAAAACAGAAAACAAAATAAAAAAACCTAAAACCTAAAACCTCTGGAACTTTTAGTCCCGGTTTGTAATACAGACCGGGACAAAAGGTTATCGCCTGAGCAGCTCGCCTGCGAGCCCACGTGGATGCTATTTGTCCCGGTTGCAGACGAGACCGTGACTAAAGGGGTTGGCCTTTAGTCCCGATTCCGCAGTCCCGGTTTTTAAACCGGGACAAAAGGCCCTTACAAACCGGGACTGTTAGGCTGTTTTCTACTAGTGTCATCCTTGCGCCCTGCGCCGCGGGAGGGTTCCCACATGGCGACGAAACGTAGGAGCGGGGTGCACCGCAGCTGGGTTGTCCATGGACTCGGTCCACAGTCGTAAAGCCTGCCCTTGAGGCAGGAAAGCCACCGTCCGCGCAGGACGGCCAGCTGGTGCCGCAGAGATCGTGGGGGTGCCCACGGTGACGTCGTCGTTGGAGCGTAGCGCCGGCCATCTGCTTTATCACAAAAGGAGAAAGCTTCGTAGTCCGGCACGGGGGACACAGCTTTGTTGACCCCTTTAATCACCAGAATGGCAACTGCGGCGTCGTCGTCACCGCGCGCAGGCGCGCGCGTCACTCTGCGGCCGCGGCAGAGACAATGTGCGCTCTGCGGCGGTTGCTTCGCAGCGAAGTATCTCCACAGGGCCTGTGCGGCCTTGTAGAGGGATTTGCGTTGACTACTCTACAGGGGAGAGAGCCTTGTAGAGGGGCAGTCACGGGGGGAGTCTCTTCAGTCCTTCGCTGCCCCTTTAAGCCCTCTCGAGAACTTTTTCCCTTCGAGAGTCTCTCCAAGCGTTTTACTTGGTCCTTGGTCATCTCTTCGATACCGTCGCGTGCGAGGGCTGTGAAGAGTGGGCCCTGCACACCCTGGATTACACTGGGCCGACAAGAATGGTATTCATTCAGATATTCAGTCTTCAGTTCAGTGGCTTTCTTCTCCTCTCCTAGGCCTTTCACTGCTTTACGTCGGCGGGGCGCTTGAAGATTTCTGTGCCCCGCGGACACACTTCGATGTAGCAAAGCCATCTTAAGTTAAAACTGACACAACCTGATCAGTACATGCTTTGCTGCTCGCTTTGTTCTGGTCTGACTGCATCTCCCGCGATTATCACTATGAGTGCATCACATCCCACAAAGCTTTGATGTTGTTGATGCTGTTGTTCTTTACTACTGTACTTCCTGGATAGTTGAGACACCCTTTTTATAGAGGGAGTAGAACAACCGCTAATTAGTGTCTCTTGATGATTTATTTATTTTGAATTTTTCCGGCACTGACAGGTGGTCCTACCGCAGATATATGATCGGCCTAGCATATTCGATCAGCATCGACCTACCAAATCTGATCGGGCTAAAATTGCTGCGGCCTGCGATGAACAGAGCGTGCATGCAGGCGCGTACGTACTTCCTCTCGTATCTCACTAAAGATTCTTCTTACTGCTGGAGTAGCAACATCATGATCAATCAGCATCGCGTTTGTATTGTAGATCTCACTTGTTCGCTGGACCATCGTCGTCGTCACCCTGGGACAGAACCGGGTCCTCCACACTGACTGGTGACTTGCTAGTGACTACAACTGTTTGCTCACAAGTATGTATAGTTCTTCAGTTTGGCCCTGCAACCTTGTCATTTCTTGCACGAGCTCATAGCTTTTGTCTTTTGGTTCCTGTTTAGTGGAACCCAAATATTAATTCGTTCATGTTCATGCATGACTACTAGCTAGATGCTCCTGACACTGATCGACAGAGCAGTGTAACCGAAGACCAGTACTGGTCTGGTAGGAGAGAACAGATGCTTAATCAACGACACACTCAAAGATTTTTTTTTAGAATAAAGGTCAGACACCCAGCGTTAAATTAATAACGCCAGATCGGCGACAGAGATACAGCTTACAACACAACGCACTGCACGCACACACACTAGGACAAAGGTCCAAACGCAGAGAGAGCAGAGGAAGCTACAAGCTTTGCCGGAGGAAGCACGCCGAAGAGACTCCGACATCCAACCTCGAGATAGCTGTCCACCGTGAGCTCCAAGGCGGCATCTTCAAGAAGAGTACGACGCAGAACGCCGCCACCGCCCGATCCGAAGATCCAAGGTTTTTACCCGGAGCATGTAAGTGGGGAGAGAGCCACCGCAACAACGCCTTCGAGAAGGGGACGACGTCCAATGACGCTGCCGCCGCGGCCCCGGAGAATCCTAGGCGAGGGTTTCCCCTCGACGTGCCCTCTCCACCACCCACGTAGGGCAAGGATGCCGACCGGGGCAACCGAACCACTACCACGGAACACCGCACACCGAGCACCACGCCGTCCTCACGGCCATGGCCCCAGCAGCACCCGAACCAGGGGCTCGCCCGCCAACCCACAAGGTTCCCACCATCCAGGGCCGCCTCCCCGGCGTACCCACTCTGCACAGGGGAAAGCAAAGGATGACAACGACCACCACCACCCCGAAGAGCGGATCTCGGACAGCAGACACGCGAAGACTGGATATGCCGGCGGCGGCACCAAGCCACCACCTTGGACAGAGAGAGAGCACCACGGCAGATCGGCGACGAGCTGCCCCCTGGCAGCCCGCGGCTTCAGATCTGGGGATGGGATCGGCGTGCAAGCCAGGGCCCCTGCCCGGACCGAACGCACGGCGGCCAGCGGACGAACGCCCGGCCACCTCCACCCAGCCCACCTCTCCCTGGCCTCCAGACCACCGTGCCGACGCCAAGAACAAGGAAGACGCCTGCCGCCCCCGCCGCCCGATGGAGAGCAGCGCCGCTCGCTGCAGCCGCCACGAGCACGCCAGGACTACGCAGCCACCACGCCGCCGACGAGCAGCCGCGCCATGACGCCCCACGCCCAGCGCCACGTCCCTACCGGCCGCGACGGCCCGCGCCGCCGCCACCGCGTGAGGAGGAGAAGAAGCCCCGCCGCCGCCGGCGCTGTCCGGGCTTTGGCCGGCGACGCCCTCCCGCGGCGGCGAGGAGGAGGGGAGGCCGGGGGGGGGGGGGGGGGGGGGGGGAGGCCGAGCGCTGTGGCGGCTAGGGTTTCGCCCCTCCGCTCGCGGGAGCGGACGGGACGAAGCGCCAGATCTTCTATGTGTCCATGTCCACACTCAAAGATTCAACTGTGGCATACATATGCTGAACAGAAAAACTTGGCATAGATAGATGCAGTGGAGCTGCGCGGAGGTAGCAGAGCACTGCTGAAATGCTGTCCGCGCAAGTCCCCGGTCACACGGGCGGACGTCGACCTGCCGGACTGTGCGCAAGTCCTCTGTCTCCGGGCGTGCGACGGCCGGTCCCCCACTCACCCACCGCCACCAGCCGTGCGGCGTGATAGAGTTACACAGCGGCGTGCGACCAACGGCGAGGAGGCGTGTGTGTGTGTGCGCACGAGGAGAGAACCATGCACAATTGCACACCCTCTTCTTTGGTTGCTTGTAGTGGAGTAGTTCTTTTTAGGCGAGAACTCGTACAGTATTTTCATATACTCCTATAACAAATTTATAAAATAGATACTCCCTTCATATCAAAATATAAGGTGTTTTAGCACGAGATATATTCATGTAGACATATCTTAGTGCAAAATTCATGTGTCTACATGCATGTAGACATATCTTCTACTAAAACATATTATATTTTCATACGGAGGGGGTATTTACTAAGTAAAGAAAACATCAAAACTAACCAATACAGGTTTTTTCTAGGGTTATTTAATTTCATGTCCCTGGTTTCCTAGTTGTACTCACTTTTCCCCACACTCTATTTTTTTCTCATTTGTGAAGGATTCGGGGGGCTTTTCTGGGGGCTTTTTTGAGGTTTCGTGAAGGGGATTTTTTTGGAGCCTGGGGAAAAGTGAGCAAATAGTTAGGGAATGATGAAAAGTGAGTACAACTAAGAAATCAGGGGCATAAAATTAATAATCCCTTTTTTCTAACATGGGAGAGAGATAAATCTGAAAGCACACTTATGGAAGGTACAAATTCATCACATTCCTAAGTTATGTTTCCAACATTAAATTGTGTGGACCAGAGAGACGAAGCTAGAGTTCAGAGTTATTTCGAAAATGATTGACCGTGTGACGAATCCGCAAAATCGATCCAACCAACATCAAGGTTTCGAAGATGTCGAAGTAAGATGTGAGACAAAAGGAAAATGCATGACATGAAGAACCAAGTAAAGAACATATTAGGGCATGTGGCTAGTCGACCATAGACCATGCACCACACTCCCTCCCTAACCCACCATGAATTCATGGATCAAATGTTATTTCACCCCCCTCTCGCATTTACCACTATAAGCTTAGTTTTGGTTATTTGTTAATAAGAACGACTAGGCTATAAAAGGCCTCAATGCTAACCATTCACTATGACTTGAATGAGATCAAGTGGAGAGTGTTAATGCTCCAAGATGATTCTGTGGAGCCTGGTAGCGGATCCAAGAAGCCGAGCACGGATTGACTAAGGGTGACAAGTGGTCAATTGGGAAGTACTCTCAATAATAGATTCAAGGTTCCAACTGATAGATTGAATAAGGGGATGAAGTCGGTGATGCAAGGACGGTTGAGGACGACGATGGCCTTGATTTCCCCCTCCCGGGGGAAGAATCTCCGCGGGATGATCCTACAAATTAAATCATGCAACTGGCATCAGCAAAAATCACTGCTATTTCCACAAAAAGTTTTATGTCATACAAAAAATAAAGGCCAAACTGCATCGGAGGAGGTGGCAAGGGCTCAAACACGGCAAGGGGGCACATGGCTTGGCCGCCTTGTAACCCCCTTTCAGACCATTGACTTCTTTTCGTCCGAAAGTTTTTTTATAGTTTTTTTGATATTTTGGAGGTCTAGAAAATTGCTTTCTTCTTTGGTGTATTTTTGGAGCTCTACAAAATTGCTTTCTTCTCCGGTGTATTTTTCCCCTTAATTCCATTGGTCGAACTATTTTCTTCTCCATGTAAACCATTCAAATTAAAGGAAAAGACATTGCAATTTGGACATAATTAATGTTAAATATATCATCAATAAAGAGCGAATTATCATAACAAACAGTGGTGCAAAATGGATATATTAGTACCCCTCACATAAACATGCTGCAATAGTTGGAGTTTGGGATTTTTTATATAAGCCCATATTCTTCACCATGAGGAAGGTGACAACTGCTCCCTCTGTTGTATATTGAGGACTTTTACAGTACCCTAAAATTGATAGGAACCGTCTGTCTTCGTTGATCCAATGGCTTGTATTGTGTGGTACTCCACGATTTACATCTGGAGTACTCGCTGAAAAACTAAACAGAACTCATGGAGTACCTCCACGAAGGGATATTTTGGTCTTCTCGTATTTTTTGGCCAAAAGTTTTGCTCGTCGAAATTAGATGGAGGTCAAATTGTCAAAACTTGATCGGGAAATGCGATCGGATCCGGCCGTAACAAGGCGCCAGCCCCGCACAGAGGAGCTATGCCGGTGGGGCGGGAGTAGGTCGATCATGGCTGCCACCGCTCACAAGGAATAGGAGGAGGGGCACCGCACACCTATCCGCGCGTCGCCTCCTGACATGGATGCCACCACCGGCGGCCGGGAACAGGAGAAGGAGCACCCTACACTCGTCCACGCTGTGCCATGCTCCATGGCTACTATCTTTGGCAGGGAATGGGAGGAGGAGCACCACATGCCCGTTCGCGCCCTGCAACTCGGGGGGTTATCATCAAATATCCCCTGCAACTCGCCATGGCCGTTCTCGCCGTCGATCGACACAGCAAGCCGCCTGTGGCACTGGATCCCTTGACCGGCCCTGGAGACCGCCCTCCACCCGCGCTCCTCCACGGCACCAACTTTGGTCCATGCTCCCAGTTCCTTTGTTGTGACTGAATTATGCCATGGCATCTACCCCGAGCTGGGTCCAGTCGGGGACGACGGCGCAATCAGGACGCTCGTTACGGCAACGTGGGGGTAAATATTTGATCTAGATCGTGAGAGCTCCAGGTTCTATTGGGATTACAATAAAAAGGTCCAAAATACCCTCAGTCGTTGATGATCAGATTTTGCTGGTACTCCGGCGCATGGTTTTGGAGAACCAGGGTACTGTAAAATTTGCCATATTAGATTACACTAGTGGAAAACGGCTCTTTAGTACCGGTCGGGGAGGAGCATCAGTACCGGTTTCGCAACCGGTACTGCGCAATCGGGACTGATGCCCCCCCAGCATCAGTACCGGTTTCTTATCGTCCGGTACTAAAAGGGCCCCCACGTGGGCGTGGGGCTCGAGCTCGTGCGGAGAACTTTTAGTACCGGTCGGTAACACCGGCCGGTACTAAAGGGTTTAGGTTTTAAGGGTTTTGCAATTTATTTTTCGTTTCCTTTTTTTTCTGTTATCTGTTTTCTTTTCTTCACTGCAATTTTATTTTATGTTTTCTTTTTCATCTACTGTTATACATTCATACGGTATTATATATATACACGGTACACGTTGATGCATACGTAATATACTTCCGTATATGTATTCTACGCTACTACATACGGTAAACGTTGATATATAATATAATTTAGATATAGGACATATTCATACTACGTTATTACATACATATATACATATATACAATCCGGTGTATAGAGATCGCAATAATGTCATACATCCTCCTCTTTCATATGGCATAGCTATATTTAGGATTATGGTATTCTCCCTTTGGATTCATGACCTCCTCAAGGATAAATCCCGCTATCTCCTCTTGAATTGCTTCTACGCGCTGATGTGGTAGGATGGCGTTCCGCTTGTCGTTAAGCTTTAAACGAGATCAATATGAATATATTAGTTGTGTGTGTATATATATATATCAAATCATAATAAGATTGAAATATAGTACAAGCCAGTCACACTCACATCCATTCTTTTTTCACGCGACGCCTGCTCAACGCTCAAGGTCCTCATGAACTCGCAGACGTAGAATCCACATAATTCATTTCCCGGAGGCTGCTTCATGGTCTTTACGAGAATATAACTTAATTAAATAATAATTCAAAATGATGATGAATTAAAGAGACTATGTTTAATAGTAGCACACTTACATCAATATGTTTAATAGTCAGCTCTGGTTTCCATTCACCCCTCTCTCTCTTGATGAATATTTTCCAAACCCTACTCACAAAAGCAAATGAATAAATGTGTTATGATTACTTGATATCATGAAATGGGGTTAATGGTTGAAATTACCTCTGAAGCATGTCAATCAAGTCCTGGTAGTATGATTGTGGTTTGCGTAATGAGTCAAATACTTCAACTAATCCCTTGTCAATGATAATGTCCAGTAGAATCCAATGGAAGCTGCACACGTTTATATAGTGAGGCATGAATATAACTCATCAATTAAACTTAACATCTAGTCATTAGCAATATAGAAATGTGTTGAAGACAGTCACACTCACTTGAAGTTGTAAGGAAGAAGTATATCTGCCGCATGTGTTTGGCTCAATAGCGACCTCAACAATGCCTCCTCGCAGTCCCCGGGCTTCCGCTCTAAGTTTTTGCAGTTAACGATAGACGGGTCAATGAACCCAACTTCCCAGAGTCTTTTCCTTTTGCACTCGATAAGCATCCACCTGCATATATAATAGCATACGAAAGAATATAGTGCAGATAATTACAGGCTCAATTAGTGAGGATAATTACATGCTCAGCTAGACATTTAGAAAAAACACTTACAGAACATAGCAACTCATGATAGTTGCGTCGAGAGCACGCCGGTTGTATAACTGCCATAATTCATCAAATTCGATACATATCTCGTGGTTGACGAAGAATTGGTCTTCTCGGTATGTCACGTAAAACACGAGTTGCTTGTCCTTTGCAACCTTCATGTACCAGTCATGCAATCTCCGCATTTGAAAAGCTAGACGCACCATCTCATCACTAGGGAGAAGATCTTTCCCGTAGACAAACGTCCGTGCTATCTCAGTCGACTTGGGGAAAAGTGCGTCAAATGCATCATCGTCCATGTAGTCCGTAACAGGAACATTTGTCCCAACGTTGGGACTCTTGTCTGTCTGAACCTTCAGCGGGGCGACCGACTGTACTTTCTGTTCTCCGAGCTGGGGAACCTTTTTCCCCTTCTTCTTCTTCTGTGCAGCGACCCTTTTCTTTTTATTCTCCTCTTGCGTGTCAAAACTCTTCGAGATAGAGCGTTCATAGTTATCAGGCAAAGTTCTACGGTCAGGATCACAGACGATGTCTAAAAAGTGTTTAACACCCTTAGGGTTTAGTACATGTTTTGGCTCGGGCACTTTCTTCGCAAAGTGTGCGGCATTGTGAGCTTTGACCAAGGGAGCATTCTCCTCAACGGTCCGGTGGTAAGTTAACACCGGAAGATCCTTCAACGACGGCCCGTACTTGTAGGTGTCCTTTGGAGCACCACTCGACGCACCGGCAAGCATCTTCTGCCTCATTGAGAAGGTCCTATTGCCGGTGGGCGGACTCTTTGCAAGCTCCGGGGTGGACTCCCGCTGGAGTGGACTCTTTGCAAGTTCCGGGGTGGACTCCCGCTGGAGTGGACTCTTTGCGCGCTCCGGGGTGGACTCCCGCTGGAGTGGACTCTTTGCACGCTCCGGGGTGGACTCCCGCTGGGTTGGACTCGCGCACCGGGGAGATGGAGTCGCGCTGGGTTCCCTCTCGGTGTCCATATTTTCAATGCGGGGTGGACTTGGAGGTTGATTGCTACTCGGAGGGGTTGGTGGCCTACGCGTCGATTCTCCAGGAAACACGATGTGTTCCTTTCTCCATAGAATGATTCCGCGCAACACTTCTCCCAGTGTCGTCTCCCCTTCAGCTCCAGGAAAGTCAAGCTCTAGGTCCTCGAATCCGTTCATAATTTCGTCCACCCCGACTCGCGCGTAGCCAGCTGGAATCTGACCGCCATGAAGGGTTGCTCCGGGTATATTCTCTAAAGCAAAGCCGACCGCCACCTTTATGGATAGGTTCCTCATCTTGATGTGCAGCTCACAGTTTGTTCGCCCCTGAATCTGATCCACGGGGTATGTTGCGTCATCAGGCTGGACATTTTGTGTGGAAGCCACGCTGCTTTTCCGCTGAGATGCCATATCAAGTTGGTCCTCCTGCGGCTCAGATACCTTTTTCTGCCTCATTTCATGTCGCAGGTCAACCGCTGATATTTCTCTGCCTCCTGTTTCTTCTTCCTGTCGCGACTCCTGTAGGTGTCCCTATGCTCGGGGAACCCAACCTTCCAAGGGACGACGCCCACGCCTCGTACTCGCCCAGTGTGTTCAGGATTCCCGAGGGCGAGTGACAGCTCGTCCTTCTCTCTATTGGGCGCGAACCTTCCCTCCCGAGCGGCAACTACTGCATCATCAAGTTCTTTGGCTTTATTCCGAATTTTTTCTCTTTCGGGCTCTCCCTCGGGGCCTGGTTTAACCTTTTCCTTCAACACAAGATTCCCTGTCTGTGGGTCGGGCTCCAGCCCGACGCTGTACGCCCAATGTCTCGCCCTTGCGGGATAGCTTGATGTACTTGGAGTGACCCCGGCAGCAATTAACTTGGCGTCCCTTTCTTGCCACTTAGGAATGGCGGTCTTATAGCCACCTGGCCCCAAACGTTGGAAATATTGCTTTTTGTCGGCATTCAACTTATTTTTCGCCGACTTTTCCAGAGCTTCTTCTGATTCCTTGTAGTCCTTGAATTCTTGCCACTGATCTCTTATCCTCCTGTACTGTACGTCTTCAAAATTAGGGGTTTTCTTTGTCTTGATGAATTGCTGGTATAACCTTTTCTTGTAGTTCATGAATTGTTCGGCCATTTTCTTTAGAGTCCACTGGAAGACTTTCTTTTTCTCGGCATCTCCGAGGCCTGTCGGTAGGGCGAAATTGTGGAAAACGGACTTCAGAAGTTCCCTCTTGCAAATATCTGACACAAAACTCTCTCCTCCACCCTTCGGCTTGTGCCATTCTCGGATGGTGATCGGAATGTTGTCCCGAACAATAACTCCGCACTGACTCACAAATTTACGTGCGTGCTCTTTCGGAGCAATCGGTTCGCCAATTTCAGAGATTTCTTCGATATCAAATCTTTCTTCTTTTAACTTTTTGGCCGGGCCTCGTTTTCTTTTAACAGACTTGCTCGATCCCGATCCGGAGGGCTAAAAGAAGAAATATTATGTTAAAACATGTATATGTACACATATCAAATCATTAATTTATCACCATAAGCTATGTATACCTCGTCGGTATTCTGCGCTACATTCTCATCGGCATTATTGTTCGAGGCGGATGGATGAGCTTCTAAGTTATAAATCTCCTCGTCCTCCATTTCACCACCGGACATGTTAAAATATTGCGATCCATCATCTTCACCATCTCTGATGATGTCGAACAATTGATCTTCCCCTGCTCTGCCGTCCATAGCTTAACTAATACAAAAAAAAAAGATAGAACAATTTAGTGCCAAATCGGGCGGCGGCATTATTGTAAAGAAATAACATGTGCGCACGGTAGAGGCTCACCGCGGGGGAGGGCACGAGGGGATGCTCGGGAACGACGGTGAGGCGCGGGATCAACGAGACTCGGGAAGGTCACAGAAAGGACGACGGTGAGGCGAGGGATAGACGGCGAGATTCCTACATGATGTCAAGTTATAACGGTGAGGCGAGGGATCGACGAAATCAAGTACTTTGCATTGAGGAAATTGTGGTTGCATTCCCCGCGCGTTGCCGCGGGAAATTGTGGTTGCATTTTCACAATACTATTTCACAAATTCTAACACTTTCATTCACAAATTTCAACACTTGCATCCACGCTATTTATTACATTGTAGCATTATAATCTTTGCATCAAATAAAATTACATAGTAGCATCCATAAAATTACCCTAAATTACACAATTACTTTGCACAACTACTTTGCATCCACACTATTAATCCAAATTTACAAACTTCCTAACATTGCAAAACAGACAGCAAGGCCTCATATAGAATTGCTTCAGGGATGGTGTCAGCGAACAACGTGGAATGAACATTGCATATATGTTCAGACAACATGGTTCACTCACACCTCCCTGAAGATGCAACGTGCAACGATCTAATCATCGGCCAAAATTTAGAAACTTCCTAAAACAGTAGCAAAAATTGCAAGTACTTTGCATCAAATAAAATTACATAAGTACTTTGCATCAAATAATCTAACACTCTATTTAACAAATAATCTAACACTCTATTTAACAAATAATCTAAAAACAGTAGCATTTGCCCCAAACGTTGGAATCTATTCACTTTGTCACATTGACAAATCAAAAAATTGCACAAATCCTACAAACCGTAAAACAATACTAAAAATCCTAAAAATCTAACAATAGCATTCACATAAATATTCTAACACTATTACACTTTAAATTCTAACACTAGCATTCACATAAATATATTATTGCTAACACTAGCATTCACATAAATATATTAGTGCTAACACTATTACACTTTAAATCCTAACAATAGCATTCATATAAATATTTCCTACAAAATCCGAACAATAGCATTCACAAGTTATGAATTTCCTGCAAAATCCTAACAATAGCATAAATATATTGTAAAATCCTAATAGCATAAATATATGATGTCAGCATGATGTCAGCATGACGTCAGCAATGGAGCTCTCGTCCCCTTCTGCTTCTTGCGTCCCTCGATTGCGCGCCAGAGGGAGGAGCCGCACACACGGCGAGTCGCGCACCGGCATGCGCGACCAAATGGTGGCGGCGCTGTCCTAGAATGGTGGCGGCGCTCCGCTGTCGGCGGCGGTTCTCTAAGCCCTAGCACCGGTGGCGAGAAGGAGGGAGGAGCCGCGCACACGGCGAGTCGCGCACCGGCATGCGCGACCAAATGGTGGCGGCGCTGTCCTAGAATGGTGGTGGCGCTCCGCTGTCGGCGGCGATTCTCTAAGCCCTAGGACCGGTGGCGAGAAGGAGGGAGGAGGAGACGGCTCACCTAGCACCGGCGGAGCGACGGCCGGAGTCGGGAGAGACGAGGACAACGTCGGGGGCGGCACGGCTTCTCCGGCGATGGCGTATAGGGCGTCTCCGGTGATGGCGGCGCGGCGTCTCCTCTTCGTCGTCGTCGGGGACTCGGGTCTGTGTAAGAGAATGAGAACTGCCCGATCTGGGCGTGGGCATTTAATGCATAGACCTTTAGTACCGGTCTCTAGCACGAACCGGTACTAAAGGTCCTTCAGTACCGGCTGGTAGCACGGCCCGGTACTAAAGGTCTGTCGATTCGGCGCCCAGAAACTGGCGCGAAACGAAAACATTTAGTACCGGTTGCAACCAGCAACCGGTACTGAAGGTGTTTTTTGTATTTTATTTCCCTCTTCTATTTTCTGTTTTCTGTTTTTGTATATCTACTGATGTAATTGTCTAAAACTAGTAAAATTAGTTTCTAATAATTTGTAAAAAAATTATTTATATTCAAGAACATGTTTTCAACAAATTACAAAGAATATTGACATTTTAAAAATGTAACATTTAAAATAAAAGGTATTTTATATCTATTTTCTTTTAACTAATTAGTTTCTAAAACTTTGTACAAATCTCTATTCCACAAATAGGTGCATATTGTTATAAGAAACAGTCATGCCAAAGGAATTCTTGAAATTATTTTCATAAATATCATTTTCCATTTTTTTAAGTGCAAAAAATGACTTTTTTTGTGAACAAAGTACCAAAAATATGATGTAAAATGGCACCCATTTAATTTTCATGGAAACTAGTCCACATATGATGGATAATCCCCAAGTATTAGGTTTTTCTTTGATTTCTACCTAATTTCCCTAGTTAATTGAGTTTATGTCGATTTTTCGAAAGTAATTCAAATTTTATCTACAACTGTTTAATAGTTTGGTCTGAAGTTTTTGGAAAAATCATTTTAAGGTACACAACTAGTGGTTATATCACGGAAACGTTGATAGTTCTAGAAAATATTACATCTTTCGATGAATTGTCACCGCGACCGTTTTGATCGTTTTTACCGAAAAATGAAATAATGTGATAAACACTTCAAAAAAGGAAATCATTTGGCATGGGACCTTATATGTGTACTTGTTGCTATGAAAAATGATCAACTTGATTTCTGACAAAATTTGCAAAAAAAGTCTTAACAAAAAAGGTCTATCATGTATGAACATCTAGAAGTTTCAAGACAAATGACCAAGTTATGGTCATTTCAACAACATAGTTTGTGATAAAGACCTCATATTCCACAACATAGTTTGTGATAAAGACCTCATATTTCATAAATATCATTCCTGGATTACACATCACCAATATTCCCATATGTTGTATTATTCCTCCTTTTCTTCGATTGCTTAACTTTGCGCCGGAACCATGGAGAATCTTCATTACTTAACGTGATGCTTGGGTCAGTGTTGACTTTGAAGGGCGGAATTTCATCAAACTTATCATAATCTTCTGACATGTCTGTCTTGTCCTCCACTCCCACGATGTTTCTTTTCCCTGAAAGAACTATGTGGCGTTTTGCCTCGTCTGATGTATTCGCTTCCATATTTTTTCTTTTCTTCGGTTTGGTAGACATGTCTTTCACGTAGAAAACTTGAGCTACATCATTTGCAAGGACGAACGGTTCGTCTTTGTAATCAAGATTGTTCAGATCCACCGTTGTCATTCCGTACATCGGGTCTACCTTTACCCCGCCTGCATTCAGCTTGACCCATTTGCACCGAAACAAAGGGACCTTAAAAGAAGGTCCATACTCAAGTTCCCATATCTCCTCTACGTAACCATAATATGTGTCCTTTTGCCCATTGCTGTTTGTTGCGTCAAAGCGGACACCACTGTTTTGGTTGGTGCTCTTTTTATCTTGAGCGATCGTGTAAAATGTATTCCCATTTATCTCGTACCCTTCGAAAGTGACTATAGTCGAAGATGGTGTCCTGGCCAACAAGTACAGCTCAACATCAACTTCGGTGTTACTCATGAGATGTGTTTGCAACCAACCGCTGAATTTCGCCGTGTGTTGATCTTTAATCCAGAACTCATCCTCCACCGGGTTCTCAGATCGTAAAATATTCATGTGTTCCTCGATATACGGAGCTGCCAATGAGGAATTTTGTAGAACTGTGTAGTGCGCTTGACTGAAAGAAGGTCCGTCCCTACATACAAATACTTTTTTCCCTAGAGTGCCTTTTCCACTCAGTCTCCCCTCATGTCGCGACTGTGGAACACCAATCGGATTAATGTCAGGAATAAAGTCAACACAGAACTCAATGACCTCCTCGGTTCCATAGCCCTTGGAGATGCTTCCTTCTGGCCTAGCACGGTTATGAACATATTTCTTTAAGACTCCCATGAACCTCTCAAATGGGAACATATTGTGTAGAAATACGGGACCGAGAATTTGAATCTCTTCGACTAGGTGAACCAAGACATGCGTCATAACATCGAAAAAGGATGGGGGGAACACCAACTCAAAACTGACAAGACACTGGACCACATCATTCTGTAGTCTTGGTAGGATCATTGGATCGATTACCTTCTGAGATATTGCATTGAGAAATGCACAAAGCTTCACAATGGGTACTCGAACATTTTCCGGTAGAAGCCCCCTCAATGCAATCGGAAGCAATTGCGTCATAATCACATGGCAGTCATGAGACTTTAGGTTTTGAAATTTTTGTTGTGCCACATTTATTATTCCCTTTATATTCGACGAGAAGCCAGACGGGACCTTGATACTGCTCAGACATTCAAAAAATATCACTTTCTCTTGTTTGGTTAGAGCATAGCTGTCCGGACCGTCATAATGTTCTGGAAGCAGGCCGTCTCGTTCTTTAAAACGTTTCTGGTCCTCCCGTGCTGCCGTTGTGTTTTTTTTTCTTCCCATACACGCCCAAATGGCCTAGCAGGTTCACACAAATATTCTTCGTCACGTGCATCACGTCGATTGCAGATCGGACCTCTAGGACTTTCCAATATGGTAGCTCCCAAAATATAGATTTCTTCTTCCACATGGGTGCGTGCCCGTTTGCGTCATCTGGAACCTTTAGTCCTCCAGGACCCTTTCCAAAGATTACTTTTAGATCCTTGACCATATCAAATATTTGTTCACCAGTACGGTCCATAGGCCTCCTACGGTGATCTGCCTCACCTTTGAAATGCTTTCCTTGCTTCCGGACGTTATGCCTGACCGGAAGAAATCGACGATGCCCCAGGTACACACACTTCTTACAATTATCCAAGTATATACATTCAGTAACATCCAAACAGTGTGTGCATGCATGGTATCCCTTAGTTGTCTGTCCTGAGATGTTACTAAGAGCAGGCCAATCATTGATCGTTACGAAAAGCAACCCTCGAAGGTCAAAATCCTCCTGTTTGTGCTCATCCCACACACGTACACCTTCTTCCCGCCACAACTCTAAAAGTTCGTCAACTAATGGCCTGAGGTACACATCAAGCTCGCTCCCTGGTTGCTTCGGTCCTTGGATGAGCACTGGCATCATAATGAACTTTCGCTTCATGCACAACCAAGGAGGAAGGTTGTAAATACATAGAGTAACAGGCCAGGTGCTATGACTGCTGCTTTGCTCTCCAAAAGGATTGAAGCCGTCCGTACTTAGACCAAATCTTAAGTTTCTTGCGTCATCTGCAAAGTCCGGGAACTCTCTCTCGATTTTTCTCCACTGGGATCCATCAGCGGGGTGTCTGAACATCGCGTCTTTCTTCCGGTCCTCTTTGTGCCATCGCAACATCTTGGCATGCTCTCTGTTGCTGAACAAACGTTTCAACCGTGGTATTATAGGAGCATACCACATCACCTTGGCAGGAACCCTCTTTCTGGGGCGCTCGCCCTCAACTTCACCAGGGTCATCTCGCCTGATCTTATACCGCAATGCACCGCATACCGGGCATGCATTCAGATTCTCGTACTCCTCACCGCGGTAGAGTATGCAGTCATTAATGCATGCATGTATCTTTTGCACCTCTAATCCTAGAGGACAGACGATCTTCTTTGCCTCGTACGTACTGTCGGGCAATTCGTTATCCTTTGGAAGCATCTTCTTTATCTTTTTCAACAACTTTTCAAACCCCTTGTCCGATACACCATTCTCAGCCTTCCATTGCAGCAAATCCAGCGTCGTACCCAGTTTTTTCTGGTCATCTTCGACACCTGGGTACAATTTTTTTTTGTGATCCTCCAACATGCGCTCCAACTTGACCCACTCCCTCTGATTTACGCTGTTTCTCTGTGCATCAGCAATGGCCCGAGAAAGATCATCAGCGGGCTCATCCGGCGCCTCTTCGTCAGGCGCGTCTTCTCCAGTTTCCTCCATTGTAGTACCGTCGTATTCAGGAAACTCAGGATAGTTGTCATCGTCCTCTTCTTCTTCATTGTCTTCCATTATGACCCATGTTTCCCCGTGTTTGGTCCAACAATTATAGCCGGACATGAAACCGGACTGAAACAGGTGGATGTGAAT
The DNA here is from genome assembly GCA_026929855.1 of Poa annua. Lineage (NCBI taxonomy): Eukaryota > Viridiplantae > Streptophyta > Magnoliopsida > Poales > Poaceae > Poa > Poa annua. The sequence continues at coordinate 65,962,776 of CM049434.1, forward strand.
GGTTTTTGAGTTGGAGTAACTCCTGATATTCTTACAAGCACAACATGGACAATACATAAAACCATCCCGCTTATTTGCCTCGGCAACACGGATAAAATCCAGCACGCCGGTCATGAACTCCGGAGTGCGTCGGTCAACGTACATCCATTGTCGATTCATCTGCATTATGTAAATATATACAAAACCATTACACAATAGTTATATATATATATATCTACCATGAATAGATAGATACGTGACCAATTCATTAATACAAGTTCACCATATTTAAACAAATCTAATACATAGTTCTCATAAAACATTCATTAATTGAAACTAACATAGAACTAGCTAAAGAATTTCAATCCAACGACAAATGCGATCAAAATCACAACTAAGGTAATTATTGAACCAACAGCATAATGATACCAAGCCTCTTGACTAATGACATATTTTCTAAACTTTTTAAGCTTCAAGCGCATTGCATTCATCTTGATCTTGTGATCCAAGCGCATTGCCTCCATCTTGATCTCGTTATCATCGACGACGTCGGCAATCTTCAACTCCCATTTCATCTTCTCTTCGAGACGAAGATCTTCACTTCTTTTCAATTTAGCTTTCAAATCATTGTTTTCTTCTACTAAAAACTCGAAAATAGGGTCGGGCTCATTTTCCGGTTCAACTACCTCCTAGATAAAAATATATCTACGTTAAGTTGGTCGGTATAATTTTTGTAAACACGAAATTAAACAAACATATACTTATAACAAACAATCGTACCACATCCGAATAATAGAGCGGGCGAGAGCCAGTGTGGACAGATGTCAAAACCATGACACTATATATAACAAAAAGTTACACAAATAAGAAAATTATACAAGTAATAATTCTATAAACAATTAATTACGTAATTATAGCATAAAATGAGCTAAACTAGGACTAAATGAGCTAAACTTGGACAAAATTAGCTAAACTAGCACAAAGTAAATGATGAAACTAGCACTAAATAAGCTACATTTGTAGATTTTTCTAAATTTTTCTATCTAGGTCAAACTAACAATACATTTCTAGATTTTCCTACATTTTTCTATCTAGGTCAAACTAACACTAAATGAGCTCAAACTAGCACTAAATGAACTGAAGTTTCCAATTAAATGTAAGAGAAACAAATTTCTAACCTTTTTGACCAAAAATGGTGCCACCAAATTGGACAAATCGCCGGATCACCACCGAGCTCGAGCAACAACAGAGAGAAATAAATGAGGAGGCAGAGAGTGAAGTGAGCTCGGGCTGGAGGAAGTAGATGGAATTTATAGCGAAGTGTTTTAGTACCGGTTTGTAACACAAACCGGTACTAAATGTCCATCTTTAGTACCGGTTTGTAACACAGACCGGTACTAAAGGTTCTCGGCGTGGGACCCGCCGCTGCAGCGCCAGCCCCAAATCCTTTAGTTCCGGTTGGTTACACCAACCGGTACTGAAGGTTGCTTACCGACCGGTACTGCTGCCGTTCGCCTGTCCGGCCGCTGGGACCGGTACTAATGTTATATTAGTACCGGCCGCAAATTGGTGCGGGACTAAAAGTCTGGACCAAAGGTCCGTTTTCTACCAGTGTTACTTCACTTTGTATAAAAGTGGATGTACCTAGACTTGTAACATGTCTAGATTCATCTACTTTTGTACAAATATAAGTCATCCAATTTAAAACGGAGGGAGTAGATTAATCTCTCCTCCATTGATACTAACTATAAACCTTTGAGATATTTCCTAGTGTTGCGATCTTGTTGATATTTTAGGTAAGGATAGAGGAGACCCACCTCTTCACGTCCACCATATTTTTTTTGATCCCCCTTATTATTTTTTGTGGGTATTTTACTCGTGTGTTTGGAAATTCTAAATGGAAGAGTTTGTCTTGGAGCCAATCCTTTGTGGAGAGGCTTCGGCCAGTTTTAGTAGTCTCTAATTTATTTGTGGAGTAGCTTCTAACAGTTTGTAAAAGTTAAGTTACCGCCTTAACTCTATTTAACTAAACTATGAAGTCTAACTACAAATTCCTAGCAAGTCTAAAATAGGCTCAATTTACTTTGTCAAAAATCAGTAGCATAAAAAAGGCTGACGTCGTGCATGATGTCAGCATGACGTCGGTAATGGAGCTCTTCCCTCCCCTGCCTTCTTGCGCCAACGACTACGGACGAGAGGGAGGAGCCGGACAGCGCGGTGAGTCGCGCGACGTAATGCTGGCGGCGCCGCCCAACAGAGGTCACCCGAGAAGCCGCGCCATGGCCGGCCGGTGACACGATGCCGGTGAGTGCCGCAGGATGCGACGACGCATCGGGAACGGCGGTGACGCGCCATGGACGGACGGTGCATCGGGAACGGCGGCGACTAGATACGCCGGCGGCGGCGACTAGATACTCCGGCGGCGGCGGTTTCTATCTAGGGTTACCTAGCGCGACGAGAAGGAGGGTCGGAGGGAGGAGAGTGAAGGGGATCGCAAGCAGAAAACAAAAAATTTCCTACCAACGATATCCTTAAAACAACCAGGATCTATACTATGCAGATATAGAAGTACGGCGGAGATCGGAATACATACCCTTGTAGACCGAAAAGCGGGGATTACGCTCCCGCACAAGCGTTGACGACGAAGACGACGTAGCCGACCTCTAGGTCGCGAAGAACTCGGCGCGACGAAGACGATGAAGATGACCTCGAAGTCGGGTGGAGGAAGTAGGCCTCCGAGTACCGCTAGCGCAGCACCTCGCAGGGTGTTACACACATACGGTGGAGACGACGGCCTCCGAAGCTCCAGTCCAGGACGAGCAGCGGAAGACTTGGACCGGAACACCAGCAGCGCAGCAGCGGGCTATGGTGGAGAGATCCCCTCATCCTCCTCGGCGCAACTCCGACAAAGGGAATCACGTTATCGAGAGAGAATTCGGGAATTAATTGGTTGAATTAAAAGGCCAGGGGTGCCCCTCTATATAAAGGCTCCCGGGGGGAGCCAACCTTGCCAGCCAGGCAATGTGGGACTATCCCACATGCCTGGTTCGGCCAAGGCTGATGTGCCGGCCCTGTGTGGGCCCCATTTGGTCCACCTAGGCCGGCCAAGCCCCCCCACCGAATTCCCTTGAGGGTTTTTCCCCCCCATGGGCCTTCTTTCCACCAGAAGACCCATTTAGGAAAATCAGCCTAAATAAATTCGAAAATAAATATATAAAATCATATTTAGACATTAATTACACTAATTAATATCAAACATATTATATATAATTTATTCTAGCTCCGAAAACTATTTCGTCGCTGCCCGATCTCCATCGGACCTCTCCCGGGACGTTCCCGGTGATCTCTTTCCTTTCCGGTTGTCTTGTCGAAACCCCTTAAGTGTGTTACCCTAGCGGTTCGATATAATAACAGACATGATCGAGACTCCTCTCCGATCAATGATTAACTCGTAGGCCTGGACCCCATGAATTAACCCCTGTGATATAACGAATGACTTTCATCTATCAAACCTGGACGTCGAGTCTTAAACCTTTTGCCATAGCGATACTTAGCGTGTCCGAGCATCGTTCATAGATATCTCCATATCTAGCATGATCTCGTTACTGACAACACTATCTTCTACTCGTCTATGATCTTATGTCAGCTGGTGACCTAGTCACATGTTTGCAAACTCATTTGACATAATCTCACCGAGTGGGCCCTAGAGTATCTATCCGGCTATACGGACTGACAAATCCCGCTCTTGACCCCTCGTCTCAACTACCCCCTTCCGATACCCAAAAGTATCACCGTTATTGTCACACTACATAAGACATGACGTTTGGTGCGATCAAAGTATCTTCCAGGAATAACAATAAGAGTTGGTCTCACGGTCGAAGGCGTAATGACTACGTCCTACAAATTATGGGTAAGTCCATCACATCGTTCCACCTAACGATATGACTCCATTGCCGACAGACGCCATGTCTCATGATCGGGAAACCTCGATCATCAATCGCGCAATGAAACTAGTCTTAGCAGAGGCAACTAGGGACCTGGTTGTTTATCTACCACACGTGTATTAATGTTTCCGCTTAATACAGTTATAGCATGGTATAAAACATATAATGAACAATTGGAATATAACCAATAAACTATCTTTATTAAGTGCCTCTAGGGCATATTCCCTTCAGTCTCCCACTTGCACTAGAGTAACACTTAATCTAGTTTACAACTTGGTAAAAGCTCAGCACCCATAGCATCTTGGTGCATGCTTGTCTCGTGGAAGAGGAATACAGTCAACAGATCTCACACATTGAGACCTATATGTGCTTTGCAACACTTCTATGTCACCTAGTGTGACATCATCCCGTATCTTACGATGACGGTGAAATATATCCTAGTGGATGGAGTGAGACTCGAACATTCGCGTAGCATGGGCCTTAAAAGTCTAAGAGATCTATTAAGGGGACCACATACGCTCGGAAAACTGCTCAGTCCAATCACACTTGCTACTTCTGAAGTTGCCATATATTTCTATACCTATGTAGATTATGCAACAGTGCATTCATATGCGACTTCGCAAACTAACCATGTCTTTCTTCAAAATAAAGGACATCTCCTATATGAGATTTCTAGTTGTATGGGCCAGTGTAATAACTTGCATCATCGTAACCTCTTTACGGCAAGTTGTCTTTCACTCTTTCCCTTTACCAGAAAACATATCTTCAGTTCTCACAGACACTGAAAAATATACTTAACGTTTGTTCATTGATCCACACAAGGATCACTCTAGAACCCGTTCTTCAACCAAGAACTTGGGTCACACTAAGTCGAGCTTTCAATCTGATAGCATCTATGTCTGATACATAGAGAATGTCGAACATCATTTTCTATCACTGAAAATGCCAAGATAAACTTAATATTTTACCTAGTCATACAAGCAAGAACAATCTTCTACGCTTGTTCTATTCTGAAACACTTCAGAATCTTAACTTAGGAAATATTCCGACCTAATGTTATTAAGCCCCTTACGATCTATACAATTATAGATTGAATGCCTAATACTCCTAACTTCTTTCATAGAAAATTTAATCACTTAAATAATCCTTTACACTCTACTAGAGGATCTGTGTCATTCAATATGTCGTCACATACAAAATCATGAATGACACCTAGCTCCTACTCAAATATGCCTTCCGCATATAAGATCAAGGAAAGCTACTTAGCTCCCACTCAAATATGCCTTCCGCATATAAGATCAAGAAAAGCTACTTTGCTCCCACTCAATTCTTTGCAAATGCAAGTCTCTTCAACTATTTTGGACAACTCCAAAATCCTTTGATCACATCATCAAAGTGAAGATTCCAGCTCCGATATGCTTGCTTCAGCCCATGAATGGACAACTGAAGTTTGCATACATGTTTAGCATCCTTAGGATCATCAAACCATTATTGTACTGATTACAACTCTTTCTTAATGACACTATTAAGAAACATGGTTTCCTTATCCATCTATCAATTTCTTAATTCGAAATTGTAGTAATTGCTAAACGACCCAGAATAGATTTAGGCTTCGCCACTTGAGACAAAATATCGCTGTGGTCAACTTTTGAATCTGTCGGAACTGTTTCACGACAAATCGATCCTTATCAGTGTCTACTCTCTCATAAAATTCCATATTCTGTTAACATCCTAGATGCCATCAAGAAGATCTCCCAAGTCAATACCTGGTAATCGTACATGGATTTTATTTCGGATCATATATGACTCATAGCCATTTCTCGGACTTAGGTCTACCATTTCTTCTTCGTAGTTCGTAGGTCTGTCATATTCCATTAATATGACCTTCATAACAGGATTGTCGTAACACATAGTGTGGAACACAACCTCGTACGCCTACGTTCTTAGTATGAGCTCAGAGCGTCATGATCTTGTATCATCAGCTTCTTTCAAGCTGTGGAGCATGACACCGAAAACACTTTCAGTTGCGCCACTCTGATGTCTGGAGAGAAAGTTTCATCAACTTTGTCTTGCTCTACTTTCTTTCTCACTTATACCCTTGGACAAGAAACTATTTCTTTCTCAAGGTATATTCCGGCAACGATTTTGCCTATGTCGTGAGACATGTACCCAATTAACTCTTTAGGTACACTACAAAGATTAATCCATTTTAGGTTTGATCACATCAAAACACTAAATTCTTGAAACGACAATCTAGGCTAAAAGCCATGCCATCACTAATATGGTATTGTCTCCATGGATTTAAATGGTTTCCCTATTATCTAACGTGAGTGTTACGTTTCTACCATACGACTCTAATGATCACAATAATTCGGTAAGAGATTTATTTACCACACACTATCCGATAGGGTGCGATTACGACGTCCTAACATACCATAACACTATGGTGTTCCATGCGACGTAATTTGTGGAACTCTTCTCACAAGTCTTCCAATGACGTGCCAACATTATAACTCAAATCTTTATTTCCTCGATCTGTATCGCAGGAATTAGATTTTCTTGTTAAATTTATTTCCTACTTCATTCTGAACTTGTTTGATCGAATCAAAATTTCCAGACTAACATTCCCTGAGTGGATATTCATATATCTACTTGGAATATTCATGAAGTCTATGAAATAAAGACTTCCACTTCACGTTAAAGTACTTCATTGATTCACATACACCCATATGCACGATTCTCAACAAGTCATACTCAAAACGTTCAGCGAAGTTCACGAAATAAAGGTCTCCACTACCCGTCAATTACTTCATTGAACCACATACATCTATATGCATGACTATCAATAAGTTATATGCCCGTTTTCCGAAAACGGTGTCTTAGTTATTTTGCAAGTGTCAAAAGATCAAATCTAAAGACTTGTAGATCCATCCGGTATGGAGCTAATTCATTGACTATAACATTGACATGAATTAAACGGTAGTGCCACACGAATGTGGTGTCTCTATTAAGTTTATTTCCTTTGGCATTAATATTATGAATGTGGGAGCTTCTACCATCTAAATTCAAATCGGCATATGATCATTACTTCATAAATATAGGACAACGAATTTGTCACTAATATATATGAACAATTTTCTCGCTAGAGGAGACACACTTATAATGATCATACTAACAGGCGATCATAAAGAATTTATTCAAATGGTAGATCTAGAGGGAGAGTGTCTATGGCCACCACAACAATTTGTCTGCCATTATCAACACGCAATGTCGCCTCATCCTTTCAAGCCACTCAAGCAGTAAACCTGGTTTTCATAAAACATGACTAGTATCAAAACTTAGTCACTACTGCGAGTACTTGCTTAGCTAACACATTCATAACATGTATATCATATATACACCATCATCATTGATGACTTCCCGGCGATCTGTTTCATCTTCTTGATACTTCCAACGTAATCAAGAACCATGAAGGTGAACGATTCCCCTTGCATGACATAGTCTATGACATAGCATTTGCACTTGGCAACGACGTCTGTCATCCAGTGATCGAGCTGAGCGAGGCGTCTCAATGTTCATCAAGTATGACCATATGTCATCAAGTATGACTGCCACGTGCTCCTTCAATGTGTGTATTCTCTTCCATCTTGGTTGAGAAGACAATCAGTCAACTTACTGATAAACTTCATCAACCCAACTTTAGGGGTACCCCGAGTTTAGCGACCATCTCATATGTTCGCGATCTAATAACTCGTACCCACCGTTGGTTCTCTATGGCAGAGATCATAGCATACACTGGACTATGATGATATCATCCGCACAAAACCTGATAATCCAAATTATCTTTTGTTAGCGGAATCTCCGGGTTTATCTCCTAGCGGGTATTTATCACAAAGAGCTAACGGTTTAAACAAGGAGTATCCTCAAGCTAAAGTATAAAACTGTGAAGTTTGGACCCAACCTTTTAAGTTTCTCAATCGCAGGAATGCGCCTAATTTTAAAAGATGCTATTACAATGGTTAATATCTACAGAGGTTTGCAAAACAGACTTTGTTCATTATATTTTGAGTTCTAGTATTTTAGAAAATAACTATCCGAACTCCCACTCAAACGAACATCCCTCCTGGTCGTTTAAGCGATTACACGACCCCCATCCATTGCACAACCCCTCATCGTCAGAGCCGGCAGCACAACTTCAAGGGTAGACAATTGTCAATCACAACAACTCTGTGACTCATGCTCGACCTTTCGGCCTCCGTGTTCCGAGGCCATATCTGCATATGCTAGGCTCGCCACAATAACCTCCACGTAACGCTTGTGCAACATGGCTTACACCCACTGTATGCGAACGACGATATGTCTGACACCCGATCGTCACGGCCTGCCTCATAACGTAGAACTTTCTTGGTGGTGCTCGTTGGAGGAAGAACACTAGTGGTATTTTGAAGGGATCATCTTATATATAACTACCGCCGCGTAACTAATATATACTAATATATATAATCACACAATATAAGATGCACACAAAACATCAAATGTAATGCGATGTGATATAGTCCATTGCGCGATGGTCTTCTTGGCGCCCGCAGTTCATAAACAATTTAATAAACCTACCTTGACCATATCACATTGCCCCTGCAAAATAAAGTTAGACGCTTCTACTTTATCTTTTGCATATTTTACGTGGCTTGGGGCTGTCGTAAAAAGAACCGCTTCTTACCTACGAACTTATGACCACAACAACGATCCAATAATTGCATGTTTAAGCATCCCTTTCGGGCCCTCCATTGAAAATGCAAGACCAACTAAAGAGAGAGAGACAGACACCCGCCAGCCACAGATACGGTACAAGCCGTATGTCAGTAGTGGAACCAGTCTCGCGTAAGCGTACGCGTAAAGTCGGTCCGGGCCGCTTCATCAACTCGATGCCGCTGGAATCACAAGTGCACGCTAGAGGGTAGCAAATAACAGGAACGGTGCCCCCGTGCAGAACACAGGTTCTAACAGCGCACAGCTATATCTACGATAGATCGGCTCTGATACCACTGAAGGGGATCGCAAGCAGAAAACAAAAAATTTCCTACCAACGATATCCTTAAAACAACCAGGATCTATACTATGCAGATATAGAAGTACAGCGGAGATCGGAATACATACCCTTGTAGACCGAAAAGCGGGGATTACGCTCCCGCACAAGCGTTGACGACGAAGACGACGTAGCCGAGCTCTAGGTCGCGAAGAACTCGGCGCGACGAAGACGATGAAGATGACCTCGAGGTCGGGTGGAGGAAGTAGGCCTCCGAGTACCGCTAGCGCAGCACCTCGCAGGGTGTTACACACATACGGTGGAGACGACGGCCTCCGAAGCTCCAGTCTAGGACGAGCAGCGGAAGACTTGGACCGGAACACCAGCAGCGCGGCAGCGGGCTATGGTGGAGAGATCCCCTCATCCTCCTCGGCGCAACTCCGACAAAGGGAATCACGTTATCGAGAGAGAATACGGGAATTAATTGGTTGAATTAAAAGGCCAGGGGTGCCCCTCTATATAAAGGCTCCTGGGGGAGCCAACCTTGCCAGCCAGGCAATGTGGGACTATCCCACATGGCTGGTTCGGCCAAGGCTGATGTGCCGGCCCTGGGTGGGCCCCATTTGGCCCACCTAGGCCGGCCAAGTACCCCCACCGAATTCCCTTGAGGGTTTTCCCCCCCATGGGCCTTCTTTCCACCAGAAGGCCCATTTAGGAAAATCAGCCTAAATAAATTCGAAAATAAATATATAAAATCATATTTAGACATTAATTACACTAATTAATATCAAACATATTATATATAATTTATTCTAGCTCCGAAAACTATTTCGTCGCTGCCCGATCTCCATCGGACCTCTCCCGGGACGTTCCCGGTGATCTCTTTCCTTTCCGGTTGTCTTGTCGAAACCCCTTAAGTGTGTTACCCTAGCGGTTCGATATAATAACAGACATGATCGAGACTCCTCTCCGATCAATGATTAACTCGTAGGCCTGGACCCCATGAATTAACCCCTGTGATATAACGAATGACTTTCATCTATCAAACCTGGACGTCGAGTCTTAAACCTTTTGCCATAGCGATACTTAGCGTGTCCGAGCATCGTTCATAGATATCTCCATATCTAGCATGATCTCGTTACTGACAACACTATCTTCTACTCGTCTATGATCTTATGTCAGCTGGTGACCTAGTCACATGTTTGCAAACTCATTTGACATAATCTCACCGAGTGGGCCCTAGAGTATCTATCCGGCTATACGGACTGACAAATCCCGCTCTTGACCCCTCGTCTCAACTACCCCCTTCCGATACCCAAAAGTATCACCGTTATTGTCACACTACATAAGACATCACGTTTGGTGCGATCAAAGTATCTTCCAGGAATAACAATAAGAGTTGGTCTCACGGTCGAAGGCGTAATGACTACGTCCTACAAATTATGGGTAAGTCCATCACATCGTTCCACCTAACGATATGACTCCATTGCCGACATACGCCATGTCTCATGATCGGGAAACCTCGATCATCAATCGCGCAATGAAACTAGTCTTAGCAGAGGCAACTAGGGACCTGGTTGTTTATCTACCACACGTGTATTAATGTTTCCGCTTAATACAGTTATAGCATGGTATAAAACATATAATGAACAATTGGAATATAACCAATAAACTATCTTTATTAAGTGCCTCTAGGGCATATTCCCTTCAGTCTCCCACTTGCACTAGAGTAACACTTAATCTAGTTTACAACTTGGTAAAAGCTCAGCACCCATAGCATCTTGGTGCATGCTTGTCTCGTGGAAGAGGAATACAGTCAACAGATCTCACACATTGAGACCTATATGTGCTTTGCAACACTTCTATGTCACCTAGTGTGACATCATCCCGTATCTTACGATGACGGTGAAATATATCCTAGTGGATGGAGTGAGACTCGAACATTCGCGTAGCATGGGCCTTAAAAGTCTAAGAGATCTATTAAGGGGACCACATACGCTCGGAAAACTGCTCAGTCCAATCACACTTGCTACTTCTGAAGTTGCCATATATTTCTATACCTATGTAGATTATGCAACAGTGCATTCATATGCGACTTCGCAAACTAACCATGTCTTTCTTCAAAATAAAGGACATCTCCTATATGAGATTTCTAGTTGTATGGGCCAGTGTAATAACTTGCATCATCGTAACCTCTTTACGGCAAGTTGTCTTTCACTCTTTCCCTTTACCAGAAAACATATCTTCAGTTCTCACAGACACTGAAAAATATACTTAACGTTTGTTCATTGATCCACACAAGGATCACTCTAGAACCCGTTCTTCAACCAAGAACTTGGGTCACACTAAGTCGAGCTTTCAATCTGATAGCATCTATGTCTGATACATAGAGAATGTCGAACATCATTTTCTATCACTGAAAATGCCAAGATAAACTTAATATTTTACCTAGTCATACAAGCAAGAACAATCTTCTACGCTTGTTCTATTCTGAAACACTTCAGAATCTTAACTTAGGAAATATTCCGACCTAATGTTATTAAGCCCCTTACGATCTATACAATTATAGATTGAATGCCTAATACTCCTAACTTCTTTCATAGAAAATTTAATCACTTAAATAATCCTTTACACTCTACTAGAGGATCTGTGTCATTCAATATGTCGTCACATACAAAATCATGAATGACACCTAGCTCCTACTCAAATATGCCTTCCGCATATAAGATCAAGGAAAGCTACTTAGCTCCCACTCAAATATGCCTTCCGCATATAAGATCAAGAAAAGCTACTTTGCTCCCACTCAATTCTTTGCAAATGCAAGTCTCTTCAACTATTTTGGACAACTCCAAAATCCTTTGATCACATCATCAAAGTGAAGATTCCAACTCCGATATGCTTGCTTCAGCCCATGAATGGACAACTGAAGTTTGCATACATGTTTAGCATCCTTAGGATCATCAAACCATTATTGTACTGATTACAACTCTTTCTTAATGACACTATTAAGAAACATGGTTTCCTTATCCATCTATCAATTTCTTAATTCGAAATTGTAGTAATTGCTAAACGACCCAGAATAGATTTAGGCTTCGCCACTTGAGACAAAATATCGCTGTGGTCAACTTTTGAATCTGTCGGAACTGTTTCACGACAAATCGATCCTTATCAGTGTCTACTCTCTCATAAAATTCCATATTCTGTTAACATCCTAGATGCCATCAAGAAGATCTCCCAAGTCAATACCTGGTAATCGTACATGGATTTTATTTCGGATCATATATGACTCATAGCCATTTCTCGGACTTAGGTCTACCATTTCTTCTTCGTAGTTCGTAGGTCTGTCATATTCCATTAATATGACCTTCATAACAGGATTGTCGTAACACATAGTGTGGAACACAACCTCGTACGCCTACGTTCTTAGTATGAGCTCAGAGCGTCATGATCTTGTATCATCAGCTTCTTTCAAGCTGTGGAGCATGACACCGAAAACACTTTCAGTTGCGCCACTCTGATGTCTGGAGAGAAAGTTTCATCAACTTTGTCTTGCTCTACTTTCTTTCTCACTTATACCCTTGGACAAGAAACTATTTCTTTCTCAAGGTATATTCCGGCAACGATTTTGCCTATGTCGTGAGACATGTACCCAATTAACTCTTTAGGTACACTACAAAGATTAATCCATTTTAGGTTTGATCACATCAAAACACTAAATTCTTGAAACGACAATCTAGGCTAAAAGCCATGCCATCACTAATATGGTATTGTCTCCATGGATTTAAATGGTTTCCCTATTATCTAACGTGAGTGTTACGTTTCTACCATACGACTCTAATGATCACAATAATTCGGTAAGAGATTTATTTACCACACACTATCCGATAGGGTGCGATTACGACGTCCTAACATACCATAACACTATGGTGTTCCATGCGACGTAATTTGTGGAACTCTTCTCACAAGTCTTCCAATGACGTGCCAACATTATAACTCAAATCTTTATTTCCTCGATCTGTATCGCAGGAATTAGATTTTCTTGGCATGGGGACCTTATATGTGTACTAGTTGCTATAAAAAATGATAAACTTGATTTCTGACAAAATTTGCAAAAAAAGTCTTCACAAAAAGGTCTTTCATGTATGAACATCTAGAAGTTTCAAGACAAATGACCAAGTTATGGTCATTTCAACAACATAGTTTGTGATAAAGACCTCATATTCCACAACATAGTTTGTGATAAAGACCTCATATTTCATAAATATCATTCCTGGATTACACATCACCAATATTCCCATCTGTTGTATTATTCCTCCTTTTCTTCGATTGCTTAACTTTGCGCCGGAACCATGGAGAATCTTCATTACTTAACGTGATGCTTGGGTCAGTGTTGACTTTGAAGGGTGGAATTTCTTCAAACTTATTATAATCTTCTGACATGTCTGTCTTGTCCTCCACTCCCACGATGTTTCTTTTCCCTGAAAGAACTATGTGGCGTTTTGGCTCGTCTGATGTATCTGCTTTCATGTTTTTTCTTTTCTTCGGTTTGGTAGACATGTCTTTCACGTAGAAAACTTGAGCTACATCATTTGCTAGGACGAACGGTTCATCTTTGTAATCAAGATTGTTCAGATCCACCGTTGTCATTCCGTACATCGGGTCTACCTTTACCCCGCCTGCATTCAGCTTGACCCATTTGCACCGAAACAAAGGGACCTTAAAAGAAGGTCCATACTCAAGTTCCCATATCTCCTCTATGTAACCATAATATGTGTCCTTTTGCCCATTGCTGTTTGTTGCGTCAAAGCGGACACCACTGTTTTGGTTGGTGCTCTTTTTATCTTGAGCGATCGTGTAAAATGTATTCCCATTTATCTCGTACCCTTCGAAAGTGACTATAGTCGAAGATGGTGTCCTGGCCAACAAGTACAACTGAACATCAACTTCGGTGTTACTCATGAGATGTGTTTGCAACTAACCGCTGAATTTCGCCTTGTGTTGATCTTTAATCTAGAACTCATCCTCCACAGGGTTCTCAGATCGTAAAATATTCATGTGTTTCCCGATATACGGAGCTGCCAACGAGTAATTTTGTAGAACTGTGTAGTGCGCTTGACTGAAAGAAGGTCCGTCCCTACATACTAATACTTTTTTCCCTAGAGTGCCTTTTCCACCCAGTCTCCCCTCATGTCGTGACTGTGAAACACCAATCGGATTAATGTCAGGAATAAAGTCAACACAGAACTCAATGACCTCCTCGGTTCCATAGCCCTTGGAGATGCTTCCTTCTGGCCTAGCACGGTTATGAACATATTTCTTTAAGACTCCCATGAACCTCTCAAATGGGAACATATTGTGTAGAAATACGGGACCGAGAATTTGAATCTCTTCGACTAGGTGAACCAAGACATGCGTCATAACATCGAAGAAGGATGGGGGAACACCAACTCAAAACTGACAAGACACTGGACCATATCATTCTGTAACCTTGGTAGGATCATTGGATCGATTACCTTCTGAGATATTGCATTGAGGAATGAACAAAGCTTCACAATGGGTACTTGAACATTTTCCGGTAGAAGCCCCCTCAATGCAATCGGAAGCAATTGCGTCATAATCACATGGTAGTCATGAGACTTTAGGTTTTGAAATTTTTGCTGTGCCACATTTATTATTCCCTTTATATTCGACGAGAAGCCAGACGGGACCTTGATACTGCTCAGACATTCAAAAAATATCACTTTCTCTTGTTTGGTTAGAGCATAGCTGGCAGGACCTTCATAGTGTTCTGGAAGCAGGCCGTCTCGTTCTTTCAAACGTTTCTGGTCCTCCCGTGCTGCCTTTGTGTTTTTTTTCTTCCCATACACGCCCAAGTGGCCTAGCAGGCTCACGCAAATATTCTTCGTCACGTGCATCACGTCGATTGCAGAACGGACCTCTAGGACTTTCCAATATGGTAGCTCCCAAAATATAGATTTCTTCTTCCACATGGGTGCGTGCCCGTTAGCGTCATTCGGAACCTGTAGTCCTCCAGGACCCTTTCCAAAGATTACTTTTAGATCCTTGACCATATCAAATATTTGTTCACCAGTGCGGTCCATAGGCCTCCTACGGTGATCTGCCTCACCTTTGAAATGCTTGCCTTTCTTCCGGACGTTATGCCTGACCGGAAGAAATCGACGATGCCCCAGGTACACACACTTCTTACAATTATCCAAGTATATACATTCAGTATCATCCAAACAATGTGTGCATGCATGGTATCCCTTAGTTGCCTGTCCTGAGATGTTACTAAGAGCAGGCCAATCATTGATCGTTACGAAAAGCAACCCTCGAAAGTCAAAATCCTCCTGTTTGTGCTCATCCCACACACGTACACCTTCTTCCCACCACAACTCTAATAGTTCATCAACTAATGGCCTGAGGTACACATCAATCTCGCTGCCGGGTTGTTTCGGGCCTTGGATGAGCACTGGCATCATGATGAACTTTCGCTTCATGCACAACCAAGGCGGAAGATTGTAAATACATAGAGTCACAGGCCAGGTGCTATGACTGCTGCTCTGCTCCCCAAAAGGATTGAAGCCGTCCGTACTTAGACCAAACCTTAAGTTTCTTGCGTCATCTGCAAAGTCCGGGAACTCTCTCTCGATTTTTCTCCACTGCGTCCCATCAGCGGGGTGTCTGAACATCGCGTCTTTCTTCCGGTCCTCTTTGTGCCATCGCAACATCTTGGCATGCTCTCTGTTGCTGAACAAACGTTTCAACCGTGGTATTATAGGAGCATACCACATCACCTTGGCAGGAACCCTCTTTCTGGGGCACTCGCCCTCAACTTCACCAGGGTCATCTCGCCTGATCTTATACCGCAATGCACCGCATACCGGGCATGCATTCAGATTCTCGTACTCCTCACCGCGGTAGAGTATGCAGTTATTAATGCATGCATGTATCTTTTGCACCTCTAATCCTAGAGGACAGACGATCTTCTTTGCCTCGTACGTACTGTCGGGCAATTCGTTATCCTTTGGAAGCATCTTCTTTATCTTTTTCAACAACTTTTCAAACCCCTTGTCCGATACACCATTCTCAGCCTTCCATTGCAGCAAATCCAGCGTCGTACCCAGCTTTTTCTGGTCATCTTCGACACCTGGGTACAATTTTTTTTTGTGATCCTCTAACATGCGCCACTCCCTCTGATTTACGATGTTTCTCTGTGCATCAGCAATGGCCCGAGCAAGATCATCAGCGGGCTCATCCGGCGCCTCTTCGTCAGGCGCGTCTTCTCCAGTTTCCCCCATTGTAGTACCGTCGTATTCAGGAAACTCAGGATAGTTGTCATCGTCCTCTTCTTCTTCATTGTCTTCCATTATGACCCCTGTTTCTCCGTGTTTGGTCCAACAATTATAGCCGGACATGAAACCGGACTGAAACAGGTGGATGTGAATGGTTTTTGATTTGGTGTAACCCCTGATATTCTTACAAGCACAACATGGACAATACATAAAACCATCCCGCTTATTTGCCTCAGCAACACGGATAAAATCCAGCACGCCGGTCATGAACTCCGGAGTGCGTCGGTCAACGTACATCCATTGTCGATTCATCTGCATTATGTAAATATATCCAAAACCATTACACAATAGCTATATATATATCATGAATAGATAGATACGTGACCAATTCATTAATACAAGTTCAACATATTTAAACAAATCTAATACATAGTTCTCATAAACATTCATTAATTGAAACTAACATAGAACTAGCTAAAGAATTTAAATCCAACGACAAATGCGATCAAAATCGCAACTAAGGTAATTATTGAACCAACAGCATAATGATACCAAGCCTCTTGACTAATGACATATTTTCTAAACTTTTTAAGCTTCAAGCGCATTGCATTCATCTTGATCTCGTGATCCAAGCGCATTGCCTCCATCTTGATCTCGTTATAATCGACGACGTCGGCAATCTTCAACTCCCATTTCATCTTCTCTTCGAGACGAAGATCTTCACTTCTTTTCAATTTAGCTTTCAAATCATTGTTTTCTTCTACTAAAAACTCGACAATAGGGTCGGGCTCATTTTCCGGTTCAACTACCTCCTAGATAAAAATATATCTACGTTAAGTTGGTCGGTATAATTTTTATAAACACGAAATTAAACAAACATATACTTATAACAAACAATCGTACCACATCCGAATAATAGAGCGGGCGAGAGCCGGTGTGGACAGATGTCAAAACCATGACACTATATATAACAAAACGTCACACAAATAAGAAATTTATACAAGTAATAATTCTATAACTAAGATTTATTAAAATAAAAGATAAAAACAAGAGGCTCACCGAGGTGGTGTCGGCGACGGGACGACACGGGAGATCGACGTAGGTGAGGAAGGGGACTGGACGACACTACAAAATCCACAAATCATATTTTAGTTTGACCTTAAATGCATATAAAACAAATGAAATCTCTAAGTTAGGCATTTCATCAAACACCTTGCTAGCACAACAAAAATCAAATGAGCTCAAACTAGCAAACAAATGAGCTAAACTTCAAATGCCGGAAGAGTAGATGAAGGTGCTAACCCTTGTATAGATAGATGCCACCAACCTAGACAAATATTGGAGAAAATGTGGTGAACTTGAGCTCTTGGGAGAGAAAAGAGAGAGCAAAAATGGGGTGTGCTCGAGCTGGAAAAATGGTGCTGGCTCGGGGGTGGAAGATAAATATAGTGAAGACCTTTAGTACCGGCTGGTTTCACCAGCCGGTACTAAAGGTTCTCGCTGTGGGGCCCCCATCTGCAGCGCCTGCCCCAAACCTTTAGTACCGGCTGGTGACACCAGCCGGTACTAAAAGTTCTTTTTTCTTTTTTCTTTCTCTTTTCTATTTTATCTTTTCTGTTTTTTCATATCTATAGATTTAATTGTTCAAAACAAGTGAAAATTAGTTTCTAATAATTTGTAAAAAACATATCTATATTCAAGAACATGTTTTCAACAAATTGCAAAAAAATAGATATTTAAAAAATGTAACATTTAAAATAAAAGGTATTTTATATCTATTTTGTTTTAACTAATTAGTTTCTCAAACTTTCTTTTAACTAATTAGTTTCTAAAACAGTGGATAAAAAGGGTCACCAGTGGAAAACATGGACATACAGAAAGTAATGCATAATTAAAGATACACATATATATGAAACTGCAAACAGTACTCTCTTCCATATGAGGAGACCCTAAAGCACTACATAATATTAGAGATAAAGTGTTTGCCATTGCCAACACTAGTACGAATCGTCCTCCGAATCAGAATACCCCGAAGAAGGAGACCCACGGGGCACTGATGTCGGTTTGAGGTGACGCTGCCCGTAGTTGACAATTCTAATATTGCGGTACACCTCGTATGCAACGTACGCATCTATTGTTGCATACTCAATGTTGATACCGTCAAGTGGGGTCTTCTCCCAAAAGTCATACTGCTTCTTGAGGAATCCCTTCTTCATATCAGCGTACTCGTCGTCGATCACGGCGACTGCCATATCAGCCATTCCAGTCTTGTCACGGTCAATCCTGAACAAGTCCTGGAGATCAATGTGGCAGGCAGATGGTATCTCAAGACCCCATGTGCGTCTCATCTTGATCTTGTCATTCGATATATGAACGCTAGCAAAATGTATGCCGCTGCGAAGAAAATCCATGAGTATTGGACATTGCTTGTCACTACTGCAAAAACAAATGGAACACATGTTATAAATACTGCTGCAACAAATTATAATTTAGAACAACAAGTATAATAAGAATAATAACAAGTATAATTTTAGATCAACTATAATAAGAATTAATCATAACAACAAGTATAATAAGAATCATATATAACAATTATAATTTAGAACAAGTATAATAATTAAGAATCATAACAAGTATATTTCGGCACAAGTATATATAATTTTCCTTCATTTCCTATGATTCAACAAGTATAATAAGAATTAATCATAACAAGTTTATATTAAGAATCATAACAAGTATAATTTTCCTATGCAATTTTCGGCCAAAAGAAATTGCTATCCTATGCAATTTTCGGCCAAAAGAAATTGCTATCCTATGCAATTTTCCTGTGCAATTTTCGGTCAAAAGAAATTGCTATCCTATGCAATTTTCGGCCAAAAGAATTTGCTATCCTATGCAATTTTCCTATTCCTATGATCAACAAACAAAATAAGTCCCAATTTAAAACTAAGATAAGTTTTTATATTACCTTGCCCACTGGAAGACCATGACACGTTTCTTGAAACAAAGTTGGATGACGGCAACATCTCTTTGATCCGGCGTGAACTCGAGATCAAAGCCCATGAACTTGTCTTGTTCCGGAGCTTCACGAAGCCAATACTCGAAACCGGAAAGAAACCCCGGCACCTTAGTGATGTCGTTCGTGTACACGACATTGAGATAGGTGGTGCCATGTGCACGCACCTTCCCGTAGCGAGTGATCGGTGGTGCAGGATTCATGGTGGAGGGGATGGAAGAAGAGAGGAGAGAGGGATCAGACGAACAAGAGAATGAACCGCAAGTCGTGTTCCCCGTGTGTTAAAATCGTGGCGGGAGGCAAACCGTTTTCTCATTAGTACCGGGCCGTAACACGAGCCGGTACTAAAGCTCCTCTCGCGTGGCCCCGCGCGGCTGTTGCCCTGCCACGGACCTTTAGTACCGGTCCGTGTTACGGACCGGTACTAAAGATACCCTCCGGCCCGGTACTGATGCCCCTCGCCTGTCCGGCCGCTTCGACCGGTACTAATGCCACGTTAGTACCGGCCGCAAAACCGGCCGGGACTGATAGTCTGTACGAAAGGTCGTTTTTCCACTAGTGATAAATTTTGACAACATCAAAAGAAAATAATCTAAAAGAATAAACTAATAGATATAGATGGCAACTTGGACAAACACGTATAAATATTATAATGTAAACAGATAGAAGGCATAAAAAGTTAGATTCTTGCATCAGAATAGAGATGAAACGTAAATATTGTCTTAGTCCAACACATAACTATATCAAAGAATAAATTGAGGACGTGGTGAGCACCATTACCATGTTGATAGGCTATTGCTTAGAAACCGCTATAGCATGTTGCTAAGAGGGGATTGACATTGGTTAAATATGATCTCAACAGTTTATAACACAAAGCGACGATATCATTGTGATGAAAAGCCATGAAAAGATTATTCCTAAAGGCATACATATTGGAGAACATTATTGTTATGAAAAGCCAACCAAATATTATTCATAACCACATGCAGATTGACATACTTAATTATGAAAACTTTGGAGTAACGTAGTTTGTAAGAATGAGCCAATACATATGGACGACAACACATCGACCAACGGCAAGAAATACTTTCATATAAACTGTAGAAGGGAGATCACTTGAATTTGTGCCTTGCTCAAAACATCAAATGGAGAGATAAAAGCAAGTACTGGTTCATGTAGCACTAATAATATCATAAGTCTATTATTACAATAACATTGTTGAAGGAGGTTCCACATATATATATTCTACGTCTAAGGTTCAAAGGAGAGAATTCGCATCATAAAGGTCGGATGATCATCATCATCGCCTGACCACAAACAGACCGACACCGCCCACTTCAAAATAAACATCCAAAAGTGATCAATCATGGCCATCCGGAAACAATCAATGGATTACATTCAAAGGTAGAACAAATTAATTCTGCAAGATGACATCCAGTTAGGTATATCAATAAAAATCAGCACACAGGAGAATCAAGTATATTTCAATAATACAATTGATGATCACCAAATGCAGAGCAGTTAGGTGGTGAAATAGTAATCTGCAAAAAAGGTTACAAATGCAAGGAACAGTTTTCAGCATTCCGTGCACTTTAAAGAATCGGGGGAGCATCCATGCAAGAAATATATATAAGAAGCTAATGACTGCAAGTATAACGTGAAGACACTTGCTTACTTTGTTCAATCTTTGTTTTATTATTTGATTATCTGATCCTCGAAATAAATCTTATGTATAGATAAAATAGGGCGACAATACAGTTATGATATAATTATCTTCAGTAGGCTTTTAGAACTTAAATACCATTAGTACAGCGTGGAGGCATTTGCTTCCGTTTTTTTTACAGATTATGTAGTCTTAGCTCTCAAACACAAAACTATTTTGCCGCATAAAGACGCTATCTTCATTTCCTGACATATTTATGATGGTAATATATTCTCTTAATTTGACTTCTCCATTAAGGAATGATTAGGGTTATTTTGCTATCCATGTTACTTGCACTATCGGTTGTGGTTGCTATATCATCATTGTAGTAAAGATACCTCTTAATATTTGGAGAGAACCTGAAAGGTAGACGAACATGATATAACAACATAGTGTATTTATAACAGAGAAAACAAATCTGTATGTTCTTTATAAGGCACAAAATATGTTTCCTGTCCAATGAGACACATCATGGAGCTGCACGACTCTGAAACTCAATGACAAGGAAAGCAAGCTTGCAAATTCTTGTTACATCTATAGTCTAAAACAACTAATGTATTGCCATTTAGTATAAGATTATTTTACAACCGTACTGAAAAGTAATCTTATTCTGCTGCTCCCAGAAGGTATGTTATTAGTTTCCAGAAGATGGACAGTATTTTTTAATAACAGTTTCCAAAAGATAGAAAGTATTTTTTTATAACTATGGCACGGGCTACAAATGGAAACGCTGGAATATAATTACTGTTGTATAGAGCAATTTCGTTTTCTTCTCTTCATAAGCTAGAGATAAACTAAATTTGCCAGACTAACCTCTACGCTATTTTCAATAGCAAGCAGCTAGAATAGGTATAATAAAGGTGTATCACAATGAATACAGGCACAACACAGACACCAAGGGGGAAATAACACGAATATAATGAAGTAAAGGGAGGTAGGGTGGTCATACCATGTCCGCAATTGCTTGGGAGAGACATACACAAGAAAAATATCTTTAGAGGAAGTACACTCTTCATATTTCTAGGATAAAAGCAAAAAATGAAAGCAAGAAATATATAAAGTAAACAACTGAAGCAAAAAAAATGGAAAAGTCTGTGTCGGTCTATATTAAACCAAAGGATACATTCTAGCAAACGTTACATATATCACCAATTCTCACTTAATATCACTACAATAATCGTCGGGGGAAATGAGCTATGAGGACAAGGAAAATGACCAAATTTAATAAAAATACTACCGAAATAAATAACCAGGCCACCCAAATTTGTACCTAAATTGCAACAGAAATTAATTGCTAATCTATATAAGTGTCTAATTCTAATCCAAGTCCCAAGACTGTTATGGAAGAAAAGAAGAATCTTCCAATACAAATAAGCACAACCAAAAATATATATTTGTACGTGACCTACATACATATAGGCTTCAATTCTGAATTTCCTTGCAAATTTTGTAGTTCGCGTCTTCAAAATGTATGAAGTAACTTGGAATTTAAAAGCGAGCTGATGTAAATGGTCTAATGGTTGTTATAAGAAGCATCAGCATACTCCCTTTGCTTGTTGCACATCCTTACTTAATTTTCAAATATACTTTTCATCTATCTTCCCTACAAAGAGAAGCAACGTCCTATTGACAAATCTGGTGACTATGGGACAAGAGGCATAGTCCCATATATATCTTACAAATCAGGAAAGAAACAAAATCAGTATTCAGTGGTCTCACAGATATTTTCCAAATGGTGGTCTCAGACTAACCATCGGTACAATAGCACCCTCTAAATACCAAACTACCTGAAAGATAGCATGGTTTCCACCTCATAATATTACACCACATGACTACACAGAAGAAACAATATGGTGAGTTGATTAAGAAGCATGTTTCTTATGGATAAAAGATCATGTAGTGAATCAAGGTGAGACATTATAACCAATGCTCATGTATAGAGATTTTTTAAACTGTATGACATAGCTACGAATAAAAGGAATCTAACAACAGTCTAACACCGCAAGACTAAAATCTGATGAGAACACACAATTTGGGTAAGTGATCACCACATCAAACAGATATCTTCAAACAAATAAACTCTTAACCGAGTAGTACCTGCTCATCTCTGCTAGCATGCTATGGACTCCCACAGCACAGGTGAAAAAAACTTTTTACCAGGAATGCACCGGAGACAAAACATGCCAATCTCATGTACAATTAGGAAATTAATGATCCGAAATAAATGTATTGTGCCAAGTACAGTTTGGAATGGGTAGGCTTACCTTTTTTCCCTTGGTCTTTACTCTTTCCCATGCCTTGATCACTATCGTTCCATTCAGTGAAACAGATTTGGTCTGCTTGTTTTCTTCAGAGTTTTAATAATCTGTATATGGCACATAAACCAATTAGCAACAATGCTAAAACGCAGTTCGATATACAACAAACATAACCGGTTCCTTGAAAATTTGAGCATATTTTAGAAATTCACAGTAAATGTGTAACATCCTAAGTTTGATAAATAGAAATAAAAGTTGTGCCTTGAGCATTGCATGCATCTCATTTAATTGAACAAGAATTTGCATTTAAAATTTGCAAATGTTTGAATGTAAAAGAAGGGTTAACCACTTTTTATTTTGGATGAGTTCAAAATATTCAAAATTTTACAAAACCAAGGTTGCCAATGGCTTCCTTGTGAAATTTTGAATCTCCTAGTATTTTTCTACAATTTTTTCTGTTTGAAAAAGGTCCTCAATCCATCCATTTAGTAAACCAGGGACCTGTTTGTGAAGGATTCTGTAGTTTTTCAAAGGTCCAGGGGGTTTTCCGAAAAATCGTCGTCGTCTTCAACCTTCCGACCTCCCGTCCGTCCGTGTCGCGCGCGTGGCCGTCCCTCGCCGAGGATGCGCAGCGATTCGCGCCGCCGACGTCGCGCGGCTAAAAGAAGCCTCCGCCGCCGCTGGAGGAAACCCTAACCTATTCGCGCTACTCCTCTTCCCCAAATTCTCCACCGAAAACCCTAGGTCCGGCCGTCCCCGATTTTCGGCGATTGCCGCCGACTCCGGCCACTCCTTGCTCCGGAGAGCAGCTGCGAAGCTGCGGCGTGTTCTTCTCTCCCTCCTCCTCGAGTAATTCGTGCAGGGAATCAAAGAAGCAGAAGGAATCGTCCATTTCCTCCGTTCGGGTCCACCGCCGTCGAGCTCAACTTCCGGCCATCTCCGACCTCCCCTCGCCTCCTCGACACCTCCACGAGATTCAGAGTGAGCTTCTGGTCCTCCCCATGCTCTCCTTTCTCTCCCTCGTGCCCTGGAAGCTCGGGCCGCCGTTCTCCATCTCCGGCCGCCGCGCGGGCACCTCACCGGAGCAATTCCGGTGACCATCTCTGGGCGGCGCCGCCACCTTCGGGTCTACCCTGGCCTCCTCTACCATTTGCCGCAGAGGAATCACTCCAATTCCTTCGGGAACGAGCAATCCGTGCTCGGCAGGGACTATTTGGCCATTGATGACGTCATGCTGACGTCATCGGCCTTTTCTTTTATTTTCTGAAAATTTAATCCTTTTCTGTAATTGTTTAATTATATGACATGTGGGTTCAGGTTGTCAGATTTTTATTAATTTCTAATAATGTTTTCTGAAATTAATAAAACTATGACATGTGGGACCAATTTATTTAAATAATTTTGAAATTTGAATTAAGTTGTTTAAATTTGAAAAATTCATAACTAATTCATTTTAAATCAGAAAAATAAGATCTTTATACCAAAATGTTTAGAAAAAGAAAATCTATTCAATTCTAATTTAATCATACATATTCAATAGAACCAAAGTGATGTAGTCTCACACACTAATAAACCCTAATATAAATTATGGGTATGTTTTATAAACCCATTTAATTTGATGATTGCATTTAGGGTATCCTCAAATGACATATCATTCATGTGAATGTGCATTGCATCAAGATTTTATTGATTTTGTCTTTCCTTTCCGGTATTTGGTTCTTCGCGGTAGAATTCGAGCCCGAGAGTGTTGGTAACGCCTCCGAAGATCAATACCCGACTACTGAAGAGCAAGGCAAGCATAACCTCTTATCTGCACATATAAGATTCCAAAAGTATTTATTTCTGGTGTTATGCATACGATTCAAATATGGTTTTGGTTGAGGTATAGAGTGTCACTTGTGATGCATCGCCGCTTAGCCATGCTTAGTTGTTCATTGCTTCATCTGGTTGAGAAGATTGAAGTGGAATGAGTACAAATGAATTGGTTATGCTAAAGGCTTGGATGGGAGGCCACATTGGGATTGTGGTGGGTTGTTCCATTCTTGCCGACCTAGGAACCGAGTTCTCGTCTTTGGAACCAAGACTATTCGTGCATCCACACGGGTCTCGGAAACCCCTCGTCCCCAACTTGCCTAGCCTACTACGTGAAGCCACTAGTTCAAGTTGTCCATTTGCGTGCGCGGTAAAAGGTTTTGAGGAAAAATTAGGGCTCGGGTCAGGAGAGTGTGAAGCTCTGATCTTGACCCTGGCAACCCGCACTAGGGATCGCTGAGATGGCGGTCTGACCTACTGTTGTGGCTCATGGAAATAGGTGAAGCTTGGGAAAGGTCGTGGCCAACCCTTCTACCGGCACTCCCAGGAAGAGTGCTAATGTCTGGCGCATCGGTTGGTTGGGGCGTGTGGGTAGTTACACCCCCTACAGGGTAAATCTTTCGGAAAGCCGTGTCCGCGGTTATGGACGACTTGGTACCTCATGTCTGATGATCATAGACAACATAAAATTAATCCTAAAACTTGACAACTAAAGGGGTGGTCAGGATTGCTTCCTCGGGTTGAGCGAGGGGGTGATTCTGGTGGGTGGTGCAAATGATGACCTGGTGGCTACAGAAGATGGTGCCTAAATATGGAGGTGTTGTTATCTCATCCCATTTTAAAATGTCTACTGTTGCGAGATTCTCTCCTCCCTCGATTTGAAAATAAAGATGGCTTTATGCAAAGGACATCATTCATACTCTCTGAACGAGCAGATATATAATAGGTTAAATAAGTCTTGTTGAGTACCTCCAGTACTCAGCCTTGTGCACTTTTTGGACAGGTGAAGGTTCCTATTCCGCTGATGGTTTCTACATGGACATCGACGAATAGATCGGGGTTCCCGGGCAGCAGCCTGGAATCGATGGGCGCGACGTCGCTTTATGTTATGGCCTCTTAGGCCTTTTGGTTCTTGTTATGTAGCATAACATAATTTGCTTTTGTTGTTTGACGTACTGTTGGGTTAGTGACTTCTGCGTGTAATATTTGCTATCATCACTCTGCTAAGAGTTTGTATAATATTGCTTTGAGTCGTAGAGTCACTATGGTGTTACCGAATGTTCAACTGTTGGCTCTCGAGATCGAGATTAGGCTTATATCAGATGAAGATCTGGGATTTGTTTAGCCTGACTCTCGGGGGTGCTACAGGTTTTGGTATCAGAGCAGGACTGCCTGTAGGAAACCCTTTTTGTTGGTCGATGTTGAGTTTAGTGCTTGTGAAAACTATTTGAAAACTGAAAGTATTTGCAAAAATCTTGATAGGATTCTTTTTCTCCTTATCCATGAGTCTATTTCTGGAGCATCTTATCTTGATTTGATTTTCAAAGGTTTACCATCTTATCTAACACTTCAAAATCCTAGGATCTTGAAGTTTTGGGTAGTGTTCTTTTGTACCTATCTTTGGTTGCGATTCTCAGAGTTCTCTATGTGCTTCAATCCCACTAAAGCATGTATCTTTCTTCTTCCGAAAGTTGGAATCCCAATTGCTTGATCATCTCTTATCATCGATATCATGTTACATTCCTACATCATTTCATCTATCCTGATTACCGGTGAAGCTAACTTCTTGGTTTCTGTTCCTTTCTCTCAGGATGTCCAGTGGTACTCGTGGCCAGGGCCGTGGTGGTCGACACCATGGTGATGAGGAACTTCCGCCACCTCCCACAATGGCGCTGGTTCTTCAAAACATCGAGAACAATCGCGTGAGGACTGAACGCCTCCTTGAGCGTGTGGCCCAGAACACTGAACGTCGTCCCAATACGTGTGCTACACTTGGAGATTTCCTTAAAGCTCAGCCTCCTACCTTTGGTGAATACAAGGAGCCCCTTGAAGCTGATGATTGGCTCCGTACCATTGAGCGTAAGTTTGTCGCTCTCCCTGTTCAAGTGAATGATCGTGTGAACTTCGCCACCTACCAGCTAGAGGGTGCAGCTGGCGCTTGGTGGGAAGGTTTCTTGGCATTGCAGGCGCCAGGACTTGCGGTCACTTGGGAAGAATTCCGTACTGCGTTTCGTGCTGCCTACATCCCTAAGGCAGTAATGGACATCAAAAGGAAGGAGTTTCTGGAGCTGTCTCAGGGAAGACTGAATATTGAGGCTTACGGGCGTGAGTTCACTCGTCTCGCTCGCTATGCTCCTCGAGATGTTACGGATGATGCGGATAAACAGGAGTTGTTCCGCAAGGGCCTGAATCCAGCACTCCGCTATGAGCTGTTACCCTTCAAGTTCCAAACCTTCCAGGATCTGTACAATCAGGCTATCACTCTTGAGAATGGAAGGAAGGAAATGGATTCTGCTATGAAGTCTGTCTCTGGGGATTCTCGTGCATCTGGCTCTTGTTTCAAGAAGCGCCATGTGTTCATTCCATACAGTGCTGTTCCAAGAGCTCCATATGCACCCAAGCCTGCTGGTTATGCTCCTCGCCCAACTGCACCCCATGCTACTTCGACCTATGGTGGTGGGCAAGGCTATCGTCCCTCCGGTGGTGTTCCAGCTGGACTTATTTGCTATACTTGTGGTCAGCCCGGACACTATGCTTGGGGTTGCCCTCAAAGGAATGCTGGTGGTGGAGCTCCCCCGCCAAAGAAGGATAGCAAACCATCTGGTGCTGGACGTGGTCGTCTGACCCATGTCACTACTGAGGCTGCTGAAGAGGATCCAAGCGTCATTCTTGGTACGCTTCACATCAACTCAATCCCAGCTACAGTTTTGTTTGATTCCGGAGCATCGCATTCATTCATATCGCAAGGGTTTGCTCAGATGCATGGTATCTTTTTAGAGGAAATGTCTATCTCTATGGAGATTAACACTCCAGGATCTCGTTGGCGGGCAATCTGGACTGCCCCTGAGCCAAATATAGTTATAGGCTATTTATCTTATCCCATTTCCCTCATTGCCCTTAAGTCAACTGACCTTGATGTCATCTTGGGCATGGATTGGCTTGTACGGTACAAGGCCGTTATTGACTGTGCAGCCAGATCTGTTGATATGACCCATCCTTCCGGTGAAACCGTTCGGTACTGGTCTCCCTCCTCAGTACCTCCCTCGGCAACATCCTTTCCAAGCTCAGAGTTGTATGCCATGGACGCCTCACCTTCACTTGAAATTCAAGATGTTCGGGTGGTTTGTGATTTTCCAGATGTCTTTCCTGAGGAGTTGCCTGGCATGCCACCGGATCGAAGTGTGGAGTTTGTCATTGAGTTGGTTCCTGGAACTGCTCCAGTGTCCAAAAGACCTTATCGCATGCCTAAGGAAGAGTTGGTGGAGTTAAAGAGTCGGCTAGAGGGGATGGAAGGAAAAGAATTCATCCAACCTAGTACCTCTTCTTGGGGATGCCCTGCACTCTTTGTTAAGAAGAGGGATACCAACATTCCGCGACTGGTGGTTGATTATCGACCGTTGAATGCTGTGACGATCAAGAACAAGTATCCCCTTCCTCGGATCAATGATCTATTTGACCAGCTAGCTGGTGCTACTGTGTTCTCCAAGATGGATCTAAGGTCCGGTTATCATCAAATCAAAATCCGAAAGGAGGACATTCCAAAGACGGCATTTCAGACTCATTATGGTCTTTATGAGTATACCCTTTGGTCTTACCAATGCTCCAGCCACTTTTATGCGGCTTATGAACTCAGTGTTCGTGGAGTACCTCGACAAGTTTGTCGTGATCTACATCGATGATATTCTAATCTACTCCAAAACCGAAGAAAAACACGCCGAACATCTGCATTTGGTGTTGACCTAGCTTCGTGAGCATCGTCTTTATGCCAAGTTTTCCAAGTGTGAGTTCTGGTTGAAAGAGCTTATCTTTCTTGGCCATGTTGTTTCTGCCGATGGTGTTACCGTCATTCCGGAAAAAGTTCAAGCTGTTTTGGATTGGGAGACAAATAAATCAGCTAAAGAGATTCGGAGTTTTCTCGGACTTGCCGGTTATTACCGTCGCTTCATCGAGAACTTCTCCAAGATTGCAAAGCCCATGACTGATCTTCTCAAGAAAGGAAAGAAGTTTGAATGGTCAGAAAAGGCAGAAGAAAGCTTTCAGGTATTGAAAACCAAGTTGACTACGGCTCCAGTTCTTGTTCTCCCTGATACGAGCAAGGATTTTGTTATCTTCTGTGATGCTTATCTTCAAGGGCTCGGATGTGTGTTGATGCAAGATGGTCATGTTGTGGCCTATGCCTCTCAGCGGTTGAAACCACATGAGCTGAACTACCCAACCCATGATCTAGAGTTATCTGCTGTTGTCCATGCTCTAAATCAATGGCGGCATTATCTCTTTGGTAATCGCTGCGAGATTTATTCGGATCATCAAAGCCTGAAGTATC
Source organism: Poa annua (assembly GCA_026929855.1). Lineage (NCBI taxonomy): Eukaryota > Viridiplantae > Streptophyta > Magnoliopsida > Poales > Poaceae > Poa > Poa annua. Next base: position 65,992,351 of record CM049434.1, read on the forward strand.
TTTTCACCCAACCAGATCTGAATCTCAGACAGAGGAGATGGTTAGAACTCATCAAGGACTATGATTTGGGTCTCAACTACCAACCCGGCAAAGCGAATGTCGTTGCTGACACGCTGAGTCGGAAGTCTTATTGCAACAATCTGATGCTTAGGAAAGCTCAACCCTCTCTCCATGAGGAATTTGCCCGACTCAATCTTGAAGTTGTTCCTAGTGGATTCCTTGCAAATCTAGAGGTGAAACCCTCTCTTGAACAACAAATTATAGCTGCCCAAAAGAATGATTCTGATATCACTCAGATCAAACGGAACATTGCTAGCGGAGCAGCTACATGTTTCACCATCAATGATCAAGGTACCGTTTATTTTGGTAAACGTCTAGTGGTACCAAAGAAACAAGATTTGAAAGAGCTAATCCTTCGAGAAGCTCATGAGTCACCTCTCTCTATCCATCCTGGTGGCACTAAGATGTTCCGGGATCTTCGTCAAAGATTCTGGTGGAACCGGATGAAGCGAGAAATTGCCAAGTTCGTTGCGGAATGTGACGTTTGTCGTCGTGTTAAAGCTGAACATCAAAGGCCAGCTGGTAATCTTCAACCTCTTTCTATTCCTGTCTGGAAGTGGGATGAAGTTGGCATGGATTTCATCACCGGTCTTCCAAAGACTCAGAAGGGAAACAATGCTATTTAGGTAGTCGTGGACCGTCTGTCTAAGGTTGCTCACTTCCTTCCTATCCGAGAGGACATTACCGCTATTCAACTAGCAGATCTGTACGTCTCCCGGATAGTTGTTCTTCATGGTGTTCCGAAGAAGATCATCTCCGACCGGGGAAGTCTGTTTTCAGCAAGCTTTGGGAACTCGTATCTCTTTTAGCACTGCTTATCATCCTCAAACCGGTGGTCAGACAGAGCGAGTAAATCAGATTCTTGAGGACATGTTAAGAGCCTGTGTCATATCTTTTGGAAGGAATTGGGAGAAGTGTCTTCCATTTGCTGAATTCAGCTACAACAACAGCTTCCAATCCAGTATTGGTATGGCACCCTTTGAAGCTCTGTATGGTAGGAGATGCCGTACTCCTTTGAATGGTGAAAGATCACTCTTCGGACCAGATATCATCAAGGAAGAAGAAGATCAAGTCAGGATTATCCGTGAGCATCTCAAAACAGCTCAGTCTCGACAGAAGAGTTACTATGACAGTCATCATCAAGATGTTCGCTATGAAGTTGGAAAGTATGCCTATCTCAGGGTCACTCCTCTTCGGGGTGTCCGTCGTTTTGGTATCAAAGGCAAACTGGCTCCTCGCTATGTTGGTCCCTTCCGCATTCTTGCCAAGCACGGAGAGCTTGCCTATCAGTTGGAACTACCCTCAAAATTTCCAGATGTCCATGACGTCTTCCATGATTCCCAGTTGAAGCGTTGCTTCAAAAATCCCATCCGTGGTGTTGATCATGAGACTCTTGACCTTCAGGAGGATCTAACTTATCGTGAATATCCTATCCGTATCCTTGATGAAGCCGAGCGTAAAACTCGACGTCAAAGCATCAAATTCCTCAAAGTTCAGTGGTCTCATCACTCTGAGCAGGAAGCAACCTGGGAACGCGAAGATCGTCTCCGATCTGAGTATCCCTACTTCTTTTCTAAAACCTAGGAATCTCGGGACGAGATTCTTGTAAGGGGGGTAGATCTGTAACATCCCAAGATTGATAAATAGAAATAAAAGTTGTGCTTTGAGCATTGCATGCATCTCATCTAATTGAACAAGAATTTGCATTTAAAATTTGCAAATGTTTATTTTGGGTGAGTTCAAAATATTCAAAATTTTACAAAACCAAGGTTGCCAATGGCTTCCTTGTGAAATTTTGAATCTCCTAGTATTTTTCCACAATTTTTTCTGTTTGCAAAAAGGTCCTCAATCCATCCATTTAATCAACCAGGGACCTGTTTGTGAAGGATTCTGTAATTTTTCAAATGTCCAGGGGGTTTTCCAAAAAATCGTCGTCGTCTTCAACGTTCCGACCTCCCATGCGTCCATGTCGCGCGCGAGGCCGTCCCTCGCCGAGGATGCGCAGCGATTCGCGCCGCCGACGTCGCGCGGCTACAAGAAGCCTCCGCCGCCGCTGGAGGAAACCCTAACCTTTTCGCGCTTCTCCTCTTCCCCAAATTCTCCACCGAAAACCCTAGGTCCGGCCGTCCCCAATTTCCGGCGATTGCCGCCGACTCCGGCCACTCCTTGCTCCGGAGAGCAGCTGGGAAGCTGCGGCCTGTTCTTCTCTCCCTCCTCCTCGAGTAATTCGTGTAGGGAATCAAACACTACTACCGATCCGACCTTTTGTGACGACACACCTGTTGACGACATCGAATTTGTCACTGATTATCCATAATAGGTGACGGATTTTTCATCTTCGTCACGCATTTGTGTTAATGCATGATGACCAACTTTCGTGTCACTAAATTTGTCACGGATTACTAATGGTGACAGATTTAGGGCGTCACTCTGGTTGTCACCGATTCTTTGAGACTGAATTGTCAGATAATTAAGTAAAATGGGAAAAAAATAATCGTTACATGTGTTTTGAACCCGCGACCTTGTGAACAAAATAAAGACGCGCTACCGATTTGTCAAGGTAATGTTACTGATACGTTTTACGCGGTGCTGGTATTTATTAGGTTGTACTGAATTAAAGACTAGTGTGCATTTGCTGTTTTCACTGTTTCAGGCGACAATATAAGTTAGTTTGCATTCCAAAACATCAACACATGACAAAAAATGTGCCTCCACTTAATATTCCGAACATTGTTATGTTACTAGAATTATCAAAGGTTCCACATTAGCATCATAATAGAACTGTAGATGGAATAACATGTTCACATTACCATTACAAAAGTTTCCACTCATCCTACCGATATAGCGAATGAGTGAGGATTCAGAAGACAGTACATAGAAGGTTTACATCATGTAATTGCACAGAAACAGGCTTCGGCATCAGTTCAGGGCAACAACACTACACATAGTCTAGATACATTGCTTAGAGCATCTCTAATAGAACCCTCAAACATCTTGAAAACCGTAAAAGTCCGGCGACTTCACGGGTCGAGGCCTTTTTTGCGCCATAGCAGAACCCTCAAACGCAAAACGGCCCGTAAACTGGATACGGGCGCCCGCCGCCACCATCTTCTCCGACAAGCAATCCGCCGGTGCCGGAGTCCGCCGCACCCGCATGATGGGCCCCAAGCGCGAGCCCTCGACCCCGCCGCACCGCCGAGACCCTTTCGACGAGGACTTCTCCGACAAGCGCCGCGCGCAAGCGGTGACGAGCGACGGCGCTCAGAAGCGGGCGGCGCGCGCCTACAGCAACCGCGGCCAACAGATCCCGCCGGCCTACTTCCGGCGCGAGGTCGAGGAGTTCGACCGCCTCCGCGCCGAGAGCGAGGCCCGCCGCCGCCGCGCGCGCGCGGACGGTGAAGGAAGCTCAAGCGGCGGCGCGAGCACCTCCACCGAGCTAGTGGCGCTGCCTCCGGTGGAGGAGTGCGACGCCGCCGCGTTCGGGTCCTCAGTGGAGTCGGAAGACTTCGTGCCTAACGAGGCACTTGAGTCCATCACGGCTCAAGTGATTCTCCGGTCAGCGCGGGAGGCGGAGGAGAAGAAGGCGCAGGCAGCCCGCGAGGAGAAGATCGACGACATACTCCTCCACCAGGGGCTCGAGGCAGACGCCCTGGCTGCCGAGAAGAAGGCGTACTGGGCGTCCTACGCGAGGGAGGTCGTCGACCTCGTCTCCGACGAGGAGTGAGCCGCATTGGCGCCGCCTCGACATCGTCGCCGCCGCACCTGGGCTCCGGTGAGCCGAGTTTTGGTAGTACGGTAGGCTCCGGCGATGATTTAGCAGTAGTTTTAGATTTTGGATCCGTCTAGCTTAATGTAAATCGGCAATGAACTCGTAATCGAACGCATCGGTGAAGAACAGAAAATTTGTTCCCGCCAAATCTATGAATATGCAGTTCGGTTTAAGGGTTCAGCTATGTGCGGCGAGCAGGTCGACGCAGATATGTCAAAAAACGCGAACTGTAAACTTTTTTTGAGGTTCGCAGTATAAGGGCTCTGTTAGAGATGCTCTTATAGTCTTTAACTACACGATTGCTATACTCAAAACCCCATATTCTCAATTTCAAGGACTAATCTGAATTCTCTGGGCTCGATTTTCACAAGGAGGAGAGATCTACGAACAATTCCTTTGTCATCGCAGAATCCCATAAACCCATCCCAGAATTCATAATCTTTGCCATTTACTTCTGAATATAGGCCTTCTCGTGGTACATCCAACTAACTATGCCAATATAGAACTTTTCCCTTTGACGGAATCTTATATCCAAGAAGAGACTTCTTTGGGATAGTCTAAAAAAATGATAAACAGAGAAATATGATCATTAAAATAAGCAAAATCAACAACCTAGTGGACAAATGAAATACTACGAAGTAAAAGAACATATGTACAGTATTAAGACAAAGGAGTGTACCAGGGATCCTTGAAAGAAATCCTCATTGGTCATCCTGTGCACAAAGAACTTAAGGTCCAGAACATGGTAGAACTCATTGTCAGAGACCACGTGAACTCTTTTATACATCTCCCACAGTAATTCAGCCATGTTGTCCATCCTTACGAGGGAAATGTCTGAGAAAATGGTCTTGTGAAGAGTTCCTCTAATGCTTGGTGGAACTTCAAATAGAGGGTAATCTAGAAAGGGGTATAAATATGAATTTGGTGTGAAGGGTTAAAAATGTAGAATATCTTATTCATGCACATGAGGTTTCAGTTCCTGATTCGCATCTAAGACTGTGATAAAAACCTTAGCCAAGTTCCTATCAGGTTCATCATCCTCAAATTGCAAATCATCATCAAGTAGTTCAATGGTCAGGATATCGCCCATCATGACATCGCGCTGACGCATAAGAGAGTGCCAATAAGGGCCACACAGAAAGGATCTCAATTCAGTCTTCCGAATATACATATCATACAAACGATTTCCTGAAGCCTCAGCGACCAACCAGTTATCGGACAAAGCATTTATGCGGTCTTTCATATAACAAGGAATAATCCGCATTTCACAGAGAATTTAAACACATAATGCGCTACTACTATTTGCAGAACAGTCTATGACAAGTACTTTAAAAATAATTTACCGCGTAGCAATCAAAATCCTTTATCATCTTTATATGACATGAAACTGCTTGACGATCATATCGACGACAGAACTCGGCACTCTGTCCACAAACAACACATTTATTGTTGTCCATCTATGTAAAACATGAAAACGCAAAAACAAAGCAAATATGTTAGGTCAAAAACATTATGAGAGGAGGTAAATTTAAAGTATTTTTTTCCTTGTTGAGAGGTGGGGAAAATACCAGCCCAGTCTCAAATACTCACTTATTCGTAAATGGCCATTTCCGTGTGATGGTGGGGGATTGCAGCCATACAACATTCTCAGGGATCTAACCTAAGTCTTAGCTAGGCGTGGTTTCGGACGACGAAACTACGGGGTTTGACCTAGATTTAGGTACATCAAAATGTGGAGGCAAAGGAATGTAATCGCTTCTGCTTCCAGTCAGGGGTTAAGGAAGGGATGTCGATCTGTGGACGACGTTACGGCTTTGCGGAGAACGGGGAGGTTGTCGGTGAGGAAGGCGCTAGTGTCCGCCGCCGTAGGGCGAGTAGGTGGCCTGGTTTTTTTTGGGAATGGCTGAACTGGGGGATAAGGCGAGGTAGACGATGACTAAGGCGATTCCATCTGTCCGTTCGTAGATTCTAAATGGACGGACCAGATATCTCGGTGAATGCGAGGAGACGGTTGCCACGTATTAAAGTACTGAAGGCAGTAGAAGTCTCTGTCACTCCACTATTCACCTTCTTCCCCACTCGCCACCAGTCGGCGGAGAAATCCCCACTCCGCATACCACCCCATCCATGTCTACGCGTCGTGGAGCTCCAAGCTGGAAGAAACAGGTAGCTGCGACGAGGGCTGACGAGGCCCGCGAGGCAAAACGCCGTAAGAAGATAGTGGCTCAAGTAGATGGAGACGAACAAGACTGTCATATGACGGAGGCGAAAACCCTGCTAAATCTGAGCGAGAACCGGTACGTTTTAAAATCCATGAAGCATTATTTTTTTTAAGATAAAATGAAGCATAGTTTGTACATATCTCAGAGCGAGCGGCTCTTCCATCGGCAATCCATCGAACTCAAGGAATGTCGTAGCGGGAGAGAAAGAATCATTCGATAACCTCGTCCATGCTCTCCGACAGAGTGAGGTATGAACTTTCCACTTTTTGATTCTATTCCTCAATTTCAGATTAGTCTCACTACAAATTAATAACTGCCTGAAGGAAGCCAGGACTAGGATCGAACTGAAGGAGGCTCAGAAAAATGACTGGTGTGCCACCCTTGTGAACAATATCAAGCTGCTGAAAAAAAAGTGTGCACGGCTCGGTGAAGATTTGGAGCTGCAGAGGACAGCGTCTCAAAAAATTGCGACTGAAGCAGCAAATCTTCGTGCGGACCGCAACAAACTAGGGAATGAGGTAGCAACCTTGTACAGGGTAAACAATATGAGTTCTGAATCGAACAACAAGGCGATAGGCCTGATCAAGGAGCTTCTGGTAGAGAAGAAGAACCTCGAGATGAAGAATGAAGACCTTATTCGTGAGAAAATCAAGGCCATAGATGAACGCCACGAACAACTCAAATATGCCATCGCCACCCAAGAGGCTAAACTGACGGCTCAGGGAGAACTAAAGAAGTTGAAAGATGACAATGAAAGATCAAGCATTGTAATCGAGAACCTGAAGAAAGAAGTCGAGCATCTCCGCGTCGAGGGTAATGCATGAGTAGAGGCCCATGTCAAAAGCCAGTATAATCTACTAAACTAGGTAGCAAAACGTCCAACTCTAACTTGTAAACATGGGGCTATCCACATTGTCTGTTTGCAAACATGTAAAACTTTTTTTGAAACTTTCTTTTTTTGAAAAAACTTTATTGCGAGAGTTTAACGAACTACAATTCTGACTACTACGATTACATACTGGGCAGTACTAAATAAGAGATACAACTACTACTATTAGTCTTGTACGACACTAGTATGGATCAATGTACGGAACATCGGTCACAAACATGAAAAGCCCTTGGTTACCACTATAAAGCAAGAGCAGCACCTTGTCGCCCAACTGCAACACATTTTCCTTCTTCATGAACTCCTTCCAACCACCAACCGAAAGACGACCATCTGAAGTAGAGATGATGTATGTCGCCTTAACCACAGTGTTCGGATGTCTCACAATGGTGATGAAACCGAATTCTTCGAGCTCTTGCGGAACAAACCGGCTTGGGATTTTCTGTTCCATATTGACAGACGTTAGGTACTCACAATCACTGCAACATACTTCAACAAGTGTCATACATGTTGTTGTAAACACTACATATTTACTAAGGAAATAACATGTTATAAGTGTTTTACCAAGTGCATGTTGTTTGTGAAGTTAAGGGTATGCAAACATGCGACAGTCCTTCCTTCTGCATTTAGTACTACTGTGTCCATCATCCTCCAGTTGATCTTGGATCCATCAGTGGAATCCATAAAGTCCACAAGTTGGCGTTTTTGGGGGGACAAATCAAGGTACGCTGTAAGATTAAAGTTTAGTAAATAATAATAAATGATCAGAGCACTACTCATACTACCTGATTACAAAATGCAGCATAACAGAAGATAAATCCACCTTTAAACTTACCTGGATGTGTGATTGGTGGGTTTTCAGGTTTAACACGAGGATCACCATGTTTGCTAATAAAAAAACTCAGATCCTGTCCAACTTCAAAAGAGTAGATTCTACAAAAATCTTTCCACACACTCACGGTAACGAAGGTGAAACCCATTTTGTTGGTACATAAAACATGGAATGAGAATCCCTCATTGGTAAAGAGAGTAGCTTGGAAGTGGCAAAGTTGATACTCGGCGATACAGTACTTCTGAAGAAAAGAAACTCTGCCGTAGCAGGGTATAACCTGAAAAAATAGAACCAAACATGACTTGACACAACTAGGTACTAATTGCACGCAAAAATACCAATTGCTGAACATATTCTTAGTTCTGGTAGCACATATGGTGCAACAAATCTATAGGACATTGCAACAGACTTGTTTATACCGTTTTGTCCTCAAATCCCTCTTGAAGGGTCAGAACAAAGAACTTCTTCTTCATGTCTGGATCGCCGCACAATCCCCTCGTGTCAAAACAAGTAGGACACTGCAATCCGACATAGTTCATGTCAGTTTTCCAGATCTGAGGTAAATCGGTGGTTAGGGATCAGGTCACGAAAATAAATCTTACCTGGTCGGAGGCCGCCATAGTTGGTTTTCCTCTAAGCGTCGCGCGGCGGATCAATGCGCCGCCTCAAAGTAGTTGACGAGGCGAGAGAGGGACAATGAGTTTCCGGCAACGACGAGTAGATGCGCCGGCGATATGACTGGTCTACGGAGACGGCGGTGTGACGGAGTTTGGATTAGCAATGAAGTACATTACGTGGCGTGAAACGGCAGAGGGGGTGAATTGATAAAGGGCATTGATAATGCGCAATTGACGTGACAACTCGACTACCCCGATCAGTTTTGCGCAAAATTAGAGATTTTTCTGACATGTTTTGGTTTGTCAGTATTTTTATTGCTAAAAAAAGAATAGAAAATGAATTAAATGCATGAAAAATTGTTAAATCAAACTTATCATGCAATGTTTGTGGATTCTGCTTGATAAATGAAGCTACATGATGCTTACATACTTTAAAATCAAGTAGTGAGCTAAAAGCATACAATAATCTTAGCTGGGCATGTTCACCAATTAACATTGCTAATAGCATACAATAATCAATTACTGATATTTGGAAAAGCCAAATACGTCTAACATTTTAGCTTATTATCTTCATTTCTTGAAGCACTACTCCACATCCAGACGACAAATGTACTCTACAAAAAGGAAAAGCCCTTTCTTTCCATGGTAGAGCATGAAGAGCATTGTGTGTCCAATTCTTAAATTGTCTTCCTTTTCCATAAAGTCCTTCCACCCATTAACAAGAAGGCGACCATCATTAGGAGAAATGGCTTAGGTGGTCTGCACTTTACTGTATGGATGACACACTATGGTAATATTACCAGACTCGTGCATCCCATCACGGACCATACGACGAGGAATTTTCTGTTGCACAAAAAGATATGACATTTCTTATCAAGATTTGATATACATATGCTAGCACAGAAGTTATAGATGCAACAAAAAACATCGATATGTACTGCTTACCAGTTCTCTCTTCACACGGTTTGTCCAGTTCAAGGTGTGCAGGAGAAGGGTGCATGCAGCAGCATCATAGTCGCCAGCATCATGGTGAGCAACGTAATGTTCAAGAATCTTAACATGTTCAATCACTGAGGCCATCATCCTCCAGTTAATAATGGTTCCCAAAGTTTTATTAAAGGAGTCAACTATCTCACGTTTCTCCATTGGCAGTGTATAGTATGATGCTACTTGTAGAAATAATTACATTATAATTTGTACCTAGTTGAGGTAAAATATAATTGAAATATTTGCATATGCAGTTACGTACATGGATAGTACATCGGCTCATGGGCTGAGGTGACGGGGATTGAATCACCTTCCTCGTCCAGATCAGATAAGACAAGCTCAACTCCAAATCCGAGTTGGTACATTCTAATAAATTCTTGCCAGACTTTGCCATGAAAAAAAGTTGTGTTGTCTAGGTTTGTAACCCTTACTTTGTACTTGAATCCCTCTTCAGTAGTGAGTTTAGCCCTGAATTCTGTGTTGTGGGTAGTGGCTACGCCAAACTTGTCAAGAAAATGAGCTCTTATGTAGCACGGGACGTACTATAAGAAGTAAAAGAAATGAAACCCATGAGTACACTAACGTAAATACGTAAGATCGACAAATCGATTGGATCTCTACAACAAATATAACGACGGATTATACGCAAAATAATAATAATGACGGATTAGTATATTACCGTCTTTTCACCACAATCGACGTCTATGGTAAGAACGAAAAAGGATTTCTTCATATTGTTGCCATCGCACAAGCCCTTATCGTCAAAGCAGTAACCACACTACGAACTCATAAGAAAAATATTAGTACCCAAGATACGACGTCTGATAATAATGAAATGAGATTGGTGTATAATTTGTTACCCAATTGTTGCTCGTAGCCATCGATGAACTCTCGTCGCACCGCGAGTTCGGAAGATCTGTTAAGAGAAGTACCGGGGTCAGTGAGAAGACATAGGCGAGATGTGGACGAGATAGTTGAAGGAAGACGTCGGGTACAAGATGCAACGACGATGACGATGCTGGACCCGAGAGCGGCGGTGATTTTTTGGTTGTTGGAGACTGAGATCTTGGAGGGAGGAGAGGTCAGGGTTTAAATAGAAACCAGAAATCCCGCCACTACCCTGATCATGAATGATTCGATCGGAACCGTTCCCTCCTTTTCCTTGAATACGTATATGTACCTTTTCTTTTTTCCTCCAAATATTCGTTCCCTCCTTTCCATCAAATTTTTTCGTTCCCTCCATTTTTTTGACCAAACCAATCTACTCTCGCTACCCCCGTTCCCCTAAAACTAGTAACCATAATCTCGCCAGGATGAGCGCCCCATGGGATCGGAACTTTCCTAGTCTTGAATCCTTCGATCGCGAACTATAGATTTACATATTTATGATGACAATTATATGTGTGTCAATCAATTTCTTGCAAGAAAATGTCCAGAAAATTAATTTAATGCATAAAAAGTGCCAAATTTCATATAAAAACATTTTGAACTCGTATGAACCATGTAGCAACTCATGTTCCCATGCCAGGATGCACTAGTGTAACGAATTTCAGCTCATTATTATGAAGTTTGACATGGATGTGGTGTTCTTCCAAGCCTGTTGGGCTTGAAGCATTTGAATCTTCTTTGTCGAATGTGCTCTGTTTGAAGCGTTGTGTTATGATCTTGTCATTTTCTAATTTCATTTTTTATACTCGGAATCCAGAGGACAAAAGGGTACTACCTGAGAATTGATTTCATTTTTTTGAACTTTCTAAATTTAATTTGATTTTTTTCAAAACAGGGTAAAACTTGCAGGCATGGTTAATCATGTGCACGTGTCGAATCTTCGATAAATTTCGAGGACTTTGTGATACAATCACTACTTGGGAACCCCAAACTTATTTTTTTGAATTAATTAAAGCGAACTATGTCATACTTGTAGTTCAAATTTTGTTGCAAGAAAATGTCCAGAAAATCAATTTAATGCATAAAAAGTGCCAAATTTCATATAAAAACATTTTGAACTCGTATGAACCATGTAGCAACTCATGTTCCCATGCCAGGATGCACTAGTGTACCGAATTTCAGCTCATTATTATGAAGTTTGACATGGATATGGTGTTCTTCCAAGCGTGTTGGGCTTGAAGCATTTGAATCTTCTTTGTCGAATGTGCTCTGTTTGAAGCGTTGTGTTATGATCTTGTCATTTTCTAATTTCATTTTTTATACTCGGAATCTAGAGGACAAAAGGATACTACCTGAGAATTGATTTCATTTTTCTGAACTTTCTAAATTTAATTTGATTTTTTTCAAAACAGGTTAAAATTTGCAGGCATGGTTAATCATCTGCATGTGTCGAATCTTCGATAAATTTCAAGGACTTTGTGATACAATCACTACTTGGGAACCCCAAAATTATTTCAGCTCATTATTATGAAGTTTGACATGGATATGGTGTTCTTCCAAGGCAGTTGGGCTTGAAGCTCTTAAATCTTCTTTGTCGAATGTGCTATGTTTGAAGCGTTGTGTTATGATCTTGTCATTTTCCAATTTCATTTTTTATACTCGGAATCCAGAGGACAAAAGGGTACTACCTGAGAATTGTTTTCATTTTTTTGAACTTTCTACATTTAATTTGAATTTTTTCAAAACAGGGTAAAATTTGCACGCATGGTGATTCACGTGCAGGTGTCGAATCTGTCGGCCCAGTGGAATCCAGGGTGTGCAGAGCCCACTCTCCACAGCCCTCGCACGCGACGGTATCGACGAAATGACTAAGGACCAAGCAAAACGCTTGGAGAGACCCTCGAGAGGACTTGAGGGAGCAGCGAAGGCCTGAAGAGGCCCCTCCCGAGGCTGCCCCTCTACAAAGCCCTCTCCCCTGGAGAGGAGTCAACGCAAATCCCTCCACAAGGCCGCCCAGGCCCTGTGGAGATGCTTCGCTACGAAGCAATCGCCGCAGAGCGCACATGGCCTCTGCCGCGGCCGCAGAGTGACGCGCCCACCTGCGCGCAGTGACGACGACGCCGCAGTTGCCATTCTGGTGATTAAAGGAGTCAACAAAGCTGTGCCCCCCGCGCCGGACTACGAAGCTTTCCCCTTTGGTGATAAAGCAGATGGCCGGCGCTACGCTCCAACGACGACGTCACCGTGGGTACCCCCCACGATCTCTGCAGCACCCGCTGGCCGTCCTGCGCGGACGGTGGTCTTCCTGCCCCAAGGGCAGACTTTACGACCGTGGACCGGGTCCATGGGCAACCCTGCAGCGGTGCACCCCGCTCCTCCGTTTCGTCGCCATGTGGGAACCCTTCTACTACGTAGAGCGCAAGGATGAGGCCCGGGGCGCCTATAAAGGGAGAGGGAGCACCTCCGTAGCAAAGGATCACGAATCGACCAGTTAACACCCCTCCATAGCTTAGCCTAGCTTAGCGCACTCAAGGAGGAAGAAGACCTTAGCTTCCCTCCTTGAGCTCCGCCCCGCCGGAAGTGAGCCCTCGGCAAGCTCATTGTACTGTAACCTCTGCAGCGCAATACAGACAAGCAGGAGTAGCGGTGTTACCTCCTCTTGAGGGCCGTGAACCTGGGTACGGGCCGCTGTCCATCTCTGCCGTGCTGTCCCTCCTCAGGCTCGACGAGCACCGTCGCCGTGCAGGTTGAGGGTTGTTGACCAACGTGTTCAGTCCCCCTTCTCGAACAACTCTTCAGAGCGTGACTATCCCTGTCTCGTGGGAATCACTCTCCGACATTTGGCGCACCAGATAGGGGACTGAGGCGCGTCTTCTACCTTCAACCCGCCTCCGCGCCCTGGCGGACACCCGCACGACACGCGCCAACAGGCGCGCAGCTGACAGGGCTCATACTGAGCCCGGCACCGTCCCCACTCGCGGCCGCCGCGGCCGTCCTCGCACGACGGAGCGCGCCAACACCGGCCCGCACGTGGAGGAGCCCGAGAGCGAGGATCACCGCGACAGCGACCACCGCGGCGACAGGGATGCCTCCTCGGAGCACCACGACGATGCTGAGTCCTCGCATCCGTCTCGGCGCCAAAGCGCGTCTTCTCAGGGACGCCCAGAGCCCATGCCACACACCGCGCTTCTCATGGCACAGGAGCTTCTCCGCTACCGGCCAAGCGCGGAGGCCCATGACCAGTGGCTCGACCGTCTTCACCACCTCGTCGACGTCGCGACGACGTGCCCCGCTCCGTCGCGCTCGCTGGTTCACCACTCTGGCCGCGCTGGAACGGCCGCGCCGGATGCGCCTCCGCCACCGCCGGGACCACCTCCGGCTGCAGCACAGAGGGCTCCCTCTCATGCGTCCTCCCCGGACGACTGCCATATCGTGCAGCGCACCGCGCCAGACGCACGAGTGGGAATGGAGCGCCCGAGGGACCTCCAGAACCGCCTCGTCGAGGAACTCGGACAGGCGGGGCAGCAGAACCGCAGGGCTCTCCAGGGCGGAATCACCACGTATGCCACCGGCTGCATGGCCTTCACCCGCGCTCTGCGTCGCGTGGTTTGGCCACAGAAGTTCAGGCCTGCCCTTCCCAAGTGCTTCGACGGGTCGAGCAACCCCCTCGAGTTCCTGCAGCTCTACACCACCTCTATCCAGGTTGCAGGAGGAGACGACAAGGTCATGGCCAACTGGTTCTCCCACGCACTTAGGGACTCCGCGTTGTCATGGCTCCTCAACTTGCCTGAGGACTCCATCGACTCGTGGGAAGAGCTCTGCAGGCAGTTTGTCGCCAACTTCAAGGGCACCTATGAGCGCGCGCTCACCCACAATGACCTGCGCGCTGTGGTGCAAAGGAAAGATGAGACCCTCCGCAAGTACATCCAGCGCTTCAGCCAAGTGCGCAACAAGATCCCGAACATCCCCGACACACAAGTCATTGCCGCCTTCAGAGAGGGCGTCACCAACCGCAGGATGCTCGAGAAGCTAGGCATTCACGACAAGCTCACCTCTGTGGTGAAGCTGTTCGACCTCGCTGACAAGTGCGCCAAGGCTGAAGAGGGACTCCTCTTCGTCAAGATGAGCCAGCGGGGAGACGACTAGGCCGAGGGATCCAAGAGCCACAAAAAGCGGGAAGAAACCAAGCGCAAGACCACCGCTATCCTAGCGGCGGAGCCAGCCGCCAAGAACGCCCGCAGAAACTCCCCTGAGCCTGGGGACAAAGAGGCGGACAACCGTCCATTCTGCGTCTACCACAACAGGCGCGGCCACGCCACAGAGAACTGCTTCGACCTCAAGAGGCTGAGCAGAGAGCGCGAGCGAGAGGAAGGCAACGGGAGCCGCGGCTACCGCAGAGGCGGACGCAATGGCAGCTACCAAAAGCCGCCAGGCACTCAAGCCAACGCCGCCGAGAAGAACAACAACCTCCCTGACGAGGAAGATGGAGGCTATCAGGCCCCAAGGGGGGCTATGGCCTGCATCCTCGGCGGGGCTCAGGCGCCCAAGTCGAACAACCAGTTCAAGCAGTTCGCCCGCGAGCTCAATGCCGCGCTCCCAAGCGTCGAGACCTCCAGGCCCCTCAAGTGGTCTCAGTACACCATCGCCTTCGACGCCAAGGACCACCCCAAGTCGACCAAGACTGTTGGAACTCTCCCCCTGGTCTGCTCCCCCACCATCAACAACATCACCGTCTCCAAGACGCTCATTGATGGGGGAGCTGGCCTGAACGTCATCTCTGTCGAGACCTTCGAGACGCTTCAAGTGCCTTACGAGTGGCTCATGCCCTCCAGGCCATTCACAGGGGTCACCAGTGGTTCGATCGCACCTCTGGGGCAGGTCCGGCTGGCCGTCACCTTCGGCACGCAGAAGAACTACCGCACTGAGCTGATCGACTTCGACGTCGCGCACATTGGCCTGCCGTATAACGCCATCCTCGGCTACCCCGCCCTCGCGAAGTTCATAGCCGTCACGCATCACGCCTATAACATGGTCAAGATCCCCGGCAGCGCTGGCACTATCGCCATCCATGGTCATATCCTGGATGCCACGCGCGCTGTCGAGAGCGCCTACAAGGCAGCCGCCATGGCATTCCCGGCTGACGAGGACATGGAGCCTCTCGAGAGGCCCCAGAAGAAGAAACAGATGTTCTCTCAAGAGCAAGCTTCCACGAAGAGGGTGTCGCTGAGCACCAGTGGCTCGGGGGCTGAGGGCTCAGGGGCTAGCGTCACCATAGGCGCTGCCCTGCCTCCCAAATAGGAAAGCGCGCTCGTCGCCTTCCTTCGGGCAAACTCTGACATGTTCGCATGGACTCCGTCAGATATGTCCGGTGTACCAAGGGAGGTGATCGAGCACCACTTAGCCGTGTGTCCAGACGCACGCCCCGTCAAGCAAAAAGCGCGCAAGCAAGCCCCCGAGAAGCAAGCATTCATCGTCAAGGAAGTAGAAAAGTTGAAAGCGGCAAATGTCATCCGAGAAGTCGCGCACCCCACTTGGCTCTCCAACGGTGTGGTTGTCCCTAAACCCGCCGGAGGAGGCCAACTCTGCATCGACTACACAGATGTCAACAAGGCCTGCCCCAAGGACCCATACCCCATGCCGAGGATAAACCAGATCGTGGACTCCACCGCCGGCTGCGACCTCTTTGTTTTCTGGATGCCTTCTCTGGTTATCACCAGATCAAAATGGCTAAAGAGGACGAGGAGAAAACAGCATTCCTCACCCCCTGAGGAATGCTCAGGGGCTAGCGTCACCCCCAGTGGCTCGGGGGCTGAGGGCTCAGGGGCTAGCGTCACCATAGGCGCTGCCCTGCCTCCCAAATAGGAAAGCGCGCTCGTCGCCTTCCTTCGGGCAAACTCTGACATGTTCGCATGGACTCCGTCAGATATGTCCGGTGTACCAAGGGAGGTGATCGAGCACCACTTAGCCGTGTGTCCAGACGCACGCCCCGTCAAGCAAAAAGCGCGCAAGCAAGCCCCCGAGAAGCAAGCATTCATCGTCAAGGAAGTAGAAAAGTTGAAAGCGGCAAATGTCATCCGAGAAGTCGCGCACCCCACTTGGCTCTCCAACGGTGTGGTTGTCCCTAAACCCGCCGGAGGAGGCCAACTCTGCATCGACTACACAGATGTCAACAAGGCCTGCCCCAAGGACCCATACCCCATGCCGAGGATAAACCAGATCGTGGACTCCACCGCCGGCTGCGACCTCTTTGTTTTCTGGATGCCTTCTCTGGTTATCACCAGATCAAAATGGCTAAAGAGGACGAGGAGAAAACAGCATTCCTCACCCCCTGTGGTGTGTATTGCTACACGTGCATGCCTTTCGGCCTGAAGAACGCCGGCGCCACTTTCCAGAGGCTCTTGAGGATAGCCTTGGGGGCGCAGATGGACAGAAACGCAGAAGCTTACGTCGACGACATTGTGGTCAAGTCTCGCGAGGGAGACACTCTCTTGAAGGATCTCGAGGAAACCTTCGCCAGCCTGCGCAAGGTGAACATCAAGCTGAAGCCCGCCAAGTGCGTCTTCGGGGTGCCTTCAGGCAAACTCCTCGGATTCCTCGTGTCCCACCGCGGCATAGAAGCAAACCCGGACAAGATCAAGGCCATAGAACGGATGCCGCCTCCTCGCCGGCTCAAGGACATGCAACGCTTAGCAGGCTGCATGGCCAGCCTGGGCCGTTTCATCTCCAAGTTCAGCTAGAGAGCCCTGCCATTTTTCAATATCATGAAGAGGTCCGGCACATTCAAGTGGACCCCTGAAGCAGACAAAGCCTTTGAGGACTTAAAGAAGTATTTGGCCAGCCTACCAGTCATGGTAGCCCCCAGGAGAGGCGAACATCTGAAGCTGTACCTATCAGCCACTCCTCAGACCGCAAGCGCCGTCCTGGTGGCTGAAAGGGAAGAGCCAGTCCTCCCCAAGAAAAGCACTGCCACTCCAAGTCCAATGCCGCCCGACAAAGATCTCGCCAAAGGAGCAGTCTCCACAGACCCACCGCCAGGCCCACAGCCTCAAGACGAGTCTGCTCCGAGCACCCTTGCCGAGACCCCTCCACAGGCGGATCTCGACAAGGGCCCTGAAGAGTCTCCACAGAGAGCTGACGCTGCACCACCATCGACAACCCTTGTCGAGCACCCCGTCTACTTCGTCAGTACAGTACTACGGGACGCTCGGGAACGGTACCCAATGCAGCAGAAGCTTCTCGTCGCGCTCCTCATCGCCTCCAGGAAGCTGCGGCACTACTTCCAGGGCCACCCCATCACGGTGGTCACTTCCTTCCCTCTGGAGCAGATCTTGCGCAACCCCAACGCCACAGATCATGTTGCGGGATGGAACATCGAGCTGCAGCCATTCAATTTGCGCTTCGACACCACAAGAGTCATCAAGGGAAGAGCGCTGGCGGACTTCGTCGCCGAATGGACTGACCCAAGCCCTGAAGAGCCTCGGGGAGAAGAGGCCGAGCCCTCTAGAGACGCGATGCCCAGCCACTGGACCATGCACTTCGATGGAGCCTTCGCCTGCCGCAATGGCGGGGCAGGCGTCGTCTTGACCTCGCCCAAAGGCGACAAACTCTACTACGCTGTCCAGCTGTGCTTCACAATTGACAAGATCTCCAACAACATCGCTGAATACGAGGGCCTCCTCGCCGGCTTAAGGGCCGCCATCGCTCTAGGCGTCAAGCACTTACTCGTCAAGGGCGACTCCCAGTTGCTTGTCAACTTCTCCAACAAAAGCTACACGCCTAAGGACGACCACATGGCCGCAAGACCAATTGATACAAAGACACCTACAAGATGAAAATTACAATTTCTTCATTGCAATATTACATTTCATTTTGGCATTTGGAAAAGACCTTTCATTTTTGCTTGCTGCCATATTTTGCATATATTTTCAGTAGACCATTTGTCATCGTAGTCACAGTAGTACATGTGAATCGTGAAACCAAATCAAAGTAGGTAAAAGAAACAGTACATATATATATATATATATATATATATATATATATATATATATATATATATATATATATATATATATATATATATATATATGTATTTAACAGAAAGATAAATATTTTACTTACTTTTCTTACACTAGTGTACGAAAACCCCAATCCGGAAATGTAAACAACTAGATCTATGAGAAATACCTAGCCAACTGCCAGACCAACACAGTTTTGTCCACGCATAGTTGAACGACTGCCACCTCTTTAGTTTCCTCTTCCGCGTTGGTGTACTCAAAATCCAGCCCCATGAGCTCATCCTTCTCTTCCATTTTCAACAGCTTCATCTTGAGCACCTCGAGGGTTTTCTCAACCTGTGCAACCGTCGGGCCATGGGCGGTGTACGACGTCGAGATGGTACGGATTTCTACTGGGTCCATGGCGGCGCGGACGGAGAGGAAGAAGATGAAGTGGGGGCCGGAAGCAAGGATAAACAGGGAAAAACAGAGGAAGTGGAGGCAGTTGAGAAGATTAATGACCGAACTCCTCCTCGGCCTCCACGGAAGCAGTTACCGTGAGTGAAAAAAACAATTGGCATCCCTTCCCCTTTATATTTTTTTTTGAAAAGAATTCCCCTCTATTTATTACCATCTCACGCGCACATCTCAGAAAAAAAACTTATTGTTAACTAACAAGCAAGGACTCCTTTTTTACGTGGTGCTTAGTGAATGTTTTTTTGCGGGGGGTGCTTAGTGAATGTTATAGATGATCTAAAAGTAACAAACATGAACTACTTGTACCTACATGTAATTTTGTTGTTTTTTGCGTGCATATGTGGACATGTGGTACTGAAATGAAGTGCTCGCAAGTTTGTACCATTCCAATTAGGAGGCAATCCACATGCAGCAAAAAAAGTACAATACCATATTAAGAAAATTTCCACATGCAGCATATTTTCAGATTTTTATGGCAAAATATGTTATTACATGCTATCAATTTCTTGGAAGAAAATGGACAGAAAATGTAAGACGTACGTGAGCATTAGTGCGCTCGTGCCGGGTCCAATGGTGAGCGGCCGGTGGCAAGAGAGGTGGCGGCGGTGAAAGACGTTAGTGCTGAGACGTGGCGGCAGTGAAAGACGTAAGTGCTGAGACGTGGCGGCTGCTAGAGGAGGGCGAGGGATTGGTTTCGGTGCAGTCAAATACAAGGTAGGAGGAGAGGAGAGAGGCACAGTGGCGATACAGGGGTTTTGACTTGACAATGCATACCGGTGTTTTGACGTGACAATACATACAAGCGGCCACCTATCCCCTTTCGTTTCAACTTCGTTTATGCCCACCGCCCCTCTGTTTCACTCCAGTCTCTTCTTCTCCCCCGCGGCATCGCCATGAACACAGTCGAGTACTTCTGTCACATCCTCCAAAGTGAACCATTTACATCCAACTTGACCACAACTCTTTCACATCCTGTGGTACTTAATTTATACATGATTATACAAACATTGCATGACTCATGTGAGTTTAAAATGATTTTAACATGAATTTGACCAATTTTCAGGCATTTTTTCAATTTCTGGCATTCTTCTTCAAAGAAAATGATATGGCACACTTATAATTGTCAGAAAAATCTCAAAATCTGCAAGCCCACCTAGTATGTGTGCATGACCACCCACAAAATTTTTGAACTAAATGTGGATCTTGTATGTGCAACTTGGTTCCAAGTTGCACGTTAACCGACATGATCGATATCGACCCACCAATGTTGGTTCCACCACAATTTTTGGTTTCACAAGTGTTTAGGAAAACAAAAAACCAAAAAAAAGATCTTTGCCTAGTTAAAACCACAAATGTAGGTACATGCATCTTGGAAGGTTTTGCTCGAGCTTTCCGCGTCAACGTTACGACCATAGTGCCCAAAATGCCATCATAAGTGTACTGTTCACATCGAACTTATGGAAACCATTGAGAATGTTTGTGATTGATACTTTATATATGATCGTACCAACATTGCACGATTCATATGAGTTTAAAATTACTATTATATGTAATTTACCACTTTTCATGCATTAATTTCATTTTCGCCTTTTTTCGTCCTTACAAAATTATTGATACAAGTACACATGTTATAAAATCGTGAATATGCAAGCACACCTAGTATGCGTGCATGAACACTCACAAAAAATCTCTGCTCAATTTACAAGCACACCTCATTTAGATGGGAAAATTTTATTTTGTTTGTATAAAAAACAGTAAGTTCCCTCCTTTATGGTCTAAATTTTTTGTTCCCTCCTTTATTTAAAATTTCCCCGTTCCCCCCTTTTTTTCGTCTGAAACGAAAACATCCCGCGCACGCGCACCCAGCCGGCCAGCCTCCCCCTAAATACGCCCCTCGTATCGCCAGAACCCACGATCTCGTACCACACCTTCCATTCCTATCATCCTCCCTCTCCTCTCAAAGATCTAATCTCGCGTACCTCATCCTCTTCATCACCCTAGATCCGACTGCCCCGACAGTGGAAAATTGATCGACCTGACGACCGACGTGAACGGCAGCGATCTGGAGGAAAACCCCGGCATGAAGATGCAGGAGAGCACCGGCAGCCGTGGTAAAGATCAAATTTCTTGTAGTAGGGGTTATTCATTCAACATCTGTCCCTCTCATCTTCTATTCCATATAGATCTATGCATATTTGTGATATTTTGTTGATTCGGGTAAACAGCATGAGTTAACCAGTTATATTTGCCAGATCATATCTGCTACAAATCGTTGTTATTGCATGCTCTTATTACGTATCAAGTCATCACAATCGTTAAAGAAGACAATTTTTTCACCGTCGTATAGGTAATAGTCAAGTACTGTAGGGTTCCATGGATTATAGTTGGTTCAGATGGGTAGACAAACTTTCATGTTCGAGATCCGTCCAAGTTGATGTCAAATTAACCAATTAGGTGCGACAAATACCTTCATAAGGTCCATCAATGTTGGCGACGTATCTGCAGTAAGTGGCTATCCCTCGGAAAACCTTACCTCTTCACTATTTTTTTCATATACTCTTCTTATTTACCTCTTTCGCAACCCTTGTAGGTTCCTCTTGTCTTCATGATTCCTGAGACGCGCGAAGCCACTCCTATTGAAGTTTTTAAAATAACCAAAACAAACAATGCTGGTATCATGAGCAAGGATGCACAAGCTGCTTATGTAAGTAAAATGTTTACATTTCTTGTAGCATTATTACGTACTGTTTCTTGCACATGACAAATAAATACTCATATCCTATGGCAGGATGAAATGATCCTTGCAAAAATGGGTCCACACATGAAAGATGAGCCTCCCCGAACTGATCAGCAGATTTGTGAAGATGTCCTCACGAAACGCAGAATGAAAGGCATTTTCCTGTCAGACTTGGGGACTACATCTAGCATGACATCTGCAAGCATCCCAGAGTTTGTAGGAATAGTAGAAGATCAGGAGCAAAAGTCCTTACCTACATCTCCAAGGTACCAGCAACTGCAGGCAAGAATAGCGGCCGTGGAAGAAAGAACTGAAGCCCTGAAAAGGAAGGAGACAGAATATGAATCTCTCCACAAGTCCTATGATGACATGACTTATGAAATACAATCGAGGCAGCAAGAGATGGATGCGCTTCTTGGTTTTCTCCTCAGGAAGCATTGCAATAACACTAGATGACCAAATAAGCAGCAGTCCTTGCCCGCCAGTAGTGTTTTCTTCCTGAACACTTGATTTCTTCCATATTTTTGCCTACGTTCTTTCATTTTCGTGTGGTATTTTAACAGTTGGTGTCAATCAGACATTAAGCTTTTTATGTGCCTGTATTATAAGTGCAATAATGTTTTTCGGTTCATTTTCAAATGGTTCATTTGAATTCTTTTTATTCACAAATTGCCTCAGAAATTGCAAATATTAAAAAATTTCCATTGGCCAACAACCGTCGGGAACCGGTGGGTCCCGCGTGTCAGGAAACCGGTGGGTCCCGTAAAAAAAAATCCGATAGGTCCCACAAAAAAAACTCAGGTGGGTCCCGCAAAAAAACGGTGGGTCCCGCATGTCAGCAAACCGGTGGGTCGCGCCAAAAATCCGGTGGGTCCCACATGTCAGCAAACCGGTGGGTCCCGCATGTCAGAAATCCGGTGGGTCCCACATATCAGCAAACCGGTGGGTCCCACATGCGAGCAAACCGGTGGGTCCACATGTCAGCCTTTCGTGGACCCTTTTGACATCATGCCACGTCAGCAGAGAACGGACCCACATGTCAGCATACACGTCAACAGACAGGTCGATTGCCACCTAAACAGCCACTTGTCAGCATCCACGTCAGCATCCACGTCAGCAGCCACGTAAACGACCACATCATCTTCATTGACCGACAGGTCAGCAGCGTTGACCGGTCTAAAACAGGTGACGAACCAATCAATGACATAATTTTTGTCACGCATTCCGTTCATCAGTGACAAATTTACGAATTAACGGTGACTAATAATGTTTTCATGCATTCCATCAATGCGTGACGCGAAAAAACGCGTCACCGATTATCCATAATGCCTGACGCGATTTTGTCGTGGCGTCACTATTTTGTAATCTGTGACGAGGATTTTGTGACGGGCTTAGTGACGCCCTAATATCGTCACGAAGGGGTAATCCGTGACAAATTTCGTTAATACGTGACAAAATGACCGCGTCAGAAAAAGCCAGTTCGGTTGTAGTGAAAGAAGCAGAAGGAATCATCCATTTCCTCCGTTCGGGTCCGCCGCCGTCGAGCTCAACTTCCGGCCATCTCCGACCTCCCCTCACCTCCTCGACACCTCCACGAGATTCAGGGTGAGCTTCTAGTCCTCCCCATGCTCTCCTTTCTCTCCCTCGTGCCCTGGAAGCTCGGGCCGGCGTTCTCCATCTCCGGCCGCCGCGCGGGCACCTCACCGGAGCTATTCCGGTGACCATCTCTGGGCGGCGACGCCACCTTCGGGTCTGCCCTGGCCTCCTCTACCATTTGCCGCAGAGGAATCGCTCCAATTCCTTCGGGAACGAGCAATCCGTGCTCGGCAGGGAGGATTTGGCCATTGATGATGCCATGCTGACGTCATCAGCCTTTTCTTTTATTTTCTGAAAATTTAATCCTTTTCTGTAATTGTTTAATGATATGACATGTGGGTCCAGGTTGTCAGATTTTTATTAATTTCCAATAATGTTTTCTGAAATTAATAAAACTATGACAAGTGGGACCAATTTATTTAAATAATTTTGAAATTTGAATTAACTTGTTTAAATTTGAAAAATTCATAACTAATTCATTTTAAATCAGAAAAATAAGATCTTTATACCAAAATGTTTAGAAAAAGAAAATCTATTGAATTCTAATTTAATCATACATATTCAATACAATCAAAGTGATGTAGTCTCACACACTAATAAACCCTAATTTAAATTATGGGTATGTTTTATAAACCCATTTAATTTGATGCTTGCATCTAGGGTATCCTCAAATGACATATCATTCATGTGAATGTGCATTGCATCAAGATTTTATTGATTTTGTCTTTCCTTTCCGGTATTTGGTTCTTCGCGGTAGGATTCGAGCCCGAGAGTGTTGGTAACGCCTCCGAAGATCAATACCCGACTACTGAAGAGCAAGGCAAGCATAACCTCTTATCTGCACATATAAGATTCCAAAAGTATTTATTTCTGGTGTTATGCATACGATTCAAAGATTGTTTTGGTTGAGGTATAGAGTGTCACTTGTGATGCATCGCCACTTAGCCATGCTTAGTTGTTCATTGTGTAAGGACCCCCGGATATACCAGTCCGAGATGCCCACGTTATGTAAACAGATCACGATCCCAATGATCAGTGCATCACGATCACATAACTAACATGGTATACAAAGTTACATCATTCAACTCGAATACTACAAGACTTACATACATAGGTGGTCACATGACCAAGTCTGCAATCATCGTCACACAGGACGGAATTAACTACGATATAGAGGAAGCTTGTGGCTAGCGTCGGCCCTCGTCACAACCAGACGCAGCCCCACAGAGCAGTTGACCGGTGACACTCAGTTGGCGTAGTCTTCGGCGTACTCCTCGTCCTCGTCGTACATCTCCTCGTTGTAATCTGGACGTTTGAATATCCAGGGACATAGCCATATGAGTACATTTAGGTACTCGCAAAACCACCTCAAGGCTTAAGTTTTCATGGTAATGCAATAAACGTGTTTTCGAAAACTGGGATAGCTGCTATTTACAACTATAAGTTTTAGTTTTCTCAAAGATGCTTTTGACATAGAGAATACCACATCTCTATATCTTTGTTGAAGAAAACATTTAGAGATAGAAATCTCTCTTGTAGAAATAGCATGTACTATTTCCACGCTTTGAAAACTCTTTTGTAAAACTTTTCAAAAACACTAGGACGGGGATACCCCTTTTCTTTCCCTGGGGTTCGACTAGTTATCTCCACGAGACCAACCATCATCACCCAAAAATCCGTACCTCCTAGGTACCTCTTTCTTTCCTCTTTGTTCCAAAACAGAAATCATTTTTTTTTCTTTCTCCAAGGCGCCCAGTGTGGCCTTTGCAACCGTCCATGACCGCGGACACGGCTATTCGAATAGATGTACACTCTGCAGAGGTTGCGCACTTTACCCACACCAAACGGTCATTCCGCTGTGTCTGCCACGGCCCGTCATACGATCGTATGCGGGGGTCCGGATAACACGATCAAAGCTTTCCACTATGTCTGCCCTAGTACAGAGGACTCCCGATAGGTTTATTCCCCCCGGCACTGAGTGCTCCACTAGACCCTTGGTCTCTCTTGGGACGCCACACCGCCACGGCAGGGGACCCAACGTAATCGTCCGGCTGCGGGTCCCTCCGCTTGTGTATTGCCTCATACAGACGACAACCCGACTTCGAGGGCCTTGCCCTTATAGAGTGTGAGATCCTCCATACTAAAATAGACAAGCTTCCGGCTAAGCCCTACCCATATCAGGTAATGTGGTTGCACGGGTTAATTGTTCGGGCGGCAGCAGGGACTTCGAAATTAAACCTCCATCTCCGACTGCTCCCAGCAGCTCGGGTTTTCACAAACAACATCGAATGCTCCCCAACATCTCGGGTTTTCATAAAACATCTCCGAATGCTCCCAGCATCTCGGGTTTTCATAAAGCATTTCTTTCTCGCCGATTGCTCCCAGCAACTCAGGTTTTTCTTCCAAAAACATTTTATCAAAACCAGGCTCCCATCCTAAGATTTTGAGGGTAGAATAAGAAGATATACTACTAGATAAAATATGATTTTCTTTATAGCGCCTTCAACAACAAGCCGCATAAAGGGAATACTTATTTTCATAACACCTATTATAATCTAGTAGATAACTTTGGCCAAACAATATTTTGTAAATAGTTTTTGGGTGGCAAGGTACCACAAAAGAAGTAAAACATGCATTATTTTATTTTGAAAACAAAACATGCTTTGTAAATAATAGGATGTATAGTGGTGAGGTGGCTTGCCTGGCTCAGCAATATGTCCTTGGTCTTGATCTTGATGTTCCTCAGGCTCACTCCTCACGTCCAGTTCCTTCCCGATCGTATCTAACGTCGCAAACAGGAAAAAGGGACAACACTCAAAATACAAGACAATGCCATAAGGACATAACAAACACCAAGCATTGCACCAAACACTAATCTAACAATCAAAGGCAAGCAATTCACCTAGTTAAGCAACAACAAGCAACAAATCCATATAGCTAAGACAAACAACAACACACCTAAGAAAATATATACAACAACCCTAATAGTTAAATAGGTAGTTCTAACTACACACTTAAGCTAAACACCTCTTAGGGTTATTAGATTAGGTAACAGTGGTTGTTATATTAGTTCAGGAAATACTCCAGACAAAAGTATTTTAATAGTTAAGAAAGTACTTCAGACAAAAGTATCTTATTAAGCAAGCATTAAGCACATTCACATGCAAGCATGTTACTAGGTCTGGGAGCCCTTACTCTTAAGTAGTTAGTCAACCCACAAAGTTTAACACCACTGCTCACACAGGTTGTTGATTAAGAGCTTCAAAGATGTAGGTGGCTTGTTTATTAAAACACTGCAAGATATATTATTGCTGACAAGCAAGTAACTGAATAATCAAACAAACATGTCACAAACACATCAGTGGTTTACTGATCATAGTTACTAGTATCATACTCTTGTTAACATGATGGACTATACAAGTCTCCCCACTAAAGGTGACAAATGAACCTTCTACTAGCACCAACAATACTACAAACAAACAACTCTCCAATACAGAGATAGACCACAAGCAATAGACACAATACTAACAATTGCATTTCACCAGAATCCCACACATCAGCTACTGTTTTGGTGACACACTTGGTCATACCATAGTTTTGGAAAACATACCTAATGGTTGGATTTAAAGCTATTATGTTTATGGGCCTTAGTAATATACTTTATTTAAGTGAGAACCTTTTTACCAAAATCAAAGGACAAATCTTTTAAACATAGTATTAACAGTGAGATTTAGTAAAGATAAGAGTACCAAAATTGATTACACAAGTTTAATAAAAACAGGGATTAAAATAATTCATTTTCTACTCTTAAATGGTCCTGTTTTAGGAAATAAATCACTACTCACAGAATAAAGCTCCTAAAAATAAACCCTTCTACCACAGTACTCCTAGTAACTATAGGAAGCCAAGGGAATTGGATTTGCATCAAAAGCTACTGTTAACAGTGAACTAAAAATCATACAAATGCTACTGGTCTGAAAACCAAAAAGATTGTAGCTTTAGTTTTATTAATCTCCTGCATGCAAGGTTAATTTATATGGATAGGTATTGACTTAAGCTTTCTGTAGAAATTGGATTCACTCCATTTGGACACACCTAACTAAAGATATTCTATTTTTAGTGAAGAACATAATTTTTAGTAGATAAAAGGTACATCACAATTTATAAGTTATTTTTGGGCCAAACCAGAGCTGCATGATAAACAAAGCTCAAATCCACACCATAAAAATACTCCTAATCCAAATGCACAAACAGATCAAGCATAAACAAATTAATCTAAGCACAAGCAAATAACAGAAAATGAAATATCCAATTTTAAGTGAAATAACCCACTGTTTTTGAAAATAATTCATCAAGTGCAAAATATAGGTTGTAAAATTTTACCAAGCTAGGAAATGATAGCTACTACTCATATCTACCACATGCAATTGGATTTAGTCCAAAAATATTTTTAATGAAGAATTAAAAATCACCAAAAACCTACTGGTGCCAAACTTAAATTTAATAGAACTTTAATTTAACAAATCTCCTGCATGCATGGCTTATAGATCTGGGTAGGTATTCTTCTAGGCTTTCCAAAGAACTAAAGTTTGCATGATTTGGATTTATGAAACTCAAGTTATTAAATAAATGGTGAAAAAGACACTTTTTACTAGATCAAGCCTAGTACACACATGAAAACATATTTTGGCAAGAGGCCAGTGCCCGATGGGGGAGAAAACACATAGGTGTGCTACAAAATTTATTCCAAGCAATTTTCATGCACAAATCTACCACAAATGAATTAAAACTAAACTACCAGATCACTGAGAAATTAAACAGAGAAGTGATTAACAGGAAAAAAAAACAGTCGGACGGGCCAGATCGAGCCGGACCTGGGCCGCACAGTGCCAGGCCGGCCTAGTGCGCTGCGCGCGCTGGCCAGGCGGTAAGCCGCCGTTGGATCGGGAAATGAGGGCCGGGATTAGATCTGGGAGAGGTTCAAACGCTGGCCGTCGATTTGGAAATTGATGGCTCCTGGCCGTCTTCTTCCTCGCAACCGGAACCAGACGAGCAGAAACCCTAGAAAAAGGGAGGAGCTCGCGCTGCTCACCTCGGGCGCATGCAGGACGAAGGAGAGGGTCGAGTCGGTTGCGGAGGGTCGGGGAACGACGGGGGAGGGCTTGGTTCGCTCGGGAGCGCCTTGGAGCAGTGGCAGGGTCGACGGCGTCCGCGGCGGTCACTTGCTCGGCACAACGGCTCAGGTGGATCTGGAGGGAAACGGGCATGTCTTAGAGGTAGCATACAAAGAGGGGAGCGACGTAGGGCAGAGAAGGAGATCAGAGAGGGACGGTGTCGATGGCGAGCGTGCGCGCAAGCCTTCGAGCCCGAGCGACATTTCTTCGACGATCCAGAGCAGGGGAGGAGGAGAGCTTGAGAGTTCTCGCTCGGGGTGAGAGAGTGGACGAGTGGGAGTGCAATGGGCAAGGCGTGAGGGCTTGAGGGGGTCTCGGTGGCTTAACAAGAGAGGATGGTGGCCAGTTTCGGTTCATGGGCACGGGCAGAGGGATAGAGGGCTCGGGAGAGGGATTGGTTGAAGGAGGCGGTGAGTGAAATGATGAGGGCACTGCAGCACGGTTTGGACACTAGCTGCTGGCCTGGTGCCGATGGAAGGGAGTGGAGAAATGATGAGGGGGGGGGGGGGGGGGGGGGGGGGGGGGTCTGCCCGCCAGGTGCTTGACATAATGTCCAAGAGAAAAGGACAAACGAGAAGCAGGGCTGGGGTGGGACAGGGTCGTGGCTAGGGTCTCTAGAGGTGTGTGAGGGTGGTGGGCATGTCCAAAGCAAGGTTTGGGGGAGAGATGAGTGCTAGGTTTCCATTTGAAAAGAGTTTCGGGTAAATGGGTTAGGTCACTTTGCTAGGATGGATTAATCCATCCTATGACTAAAAAATTATAAAACAAGCTGGGTTGGGTAGAGGGGATATAGGTTCAGCAATTGGTTTAATAGTTTAGGTCAAAAGGGGTTCAATAACAACTATACAAAAAAATGGAAAATTGCTATGTTATAAACTAGATATGGTCACCTTATAATGAAGCACTAAAAATAAGCAGGTATTAGTGATCAAATATTTTTATTAATTTTAAAGTAGGTCATTGATGTGTAGAAGAGATGATGAGGATGAGGTTAGGTGAGTTCTATTTCCAATTTGAAAAAAATAAACCCTAGTTGTCATGCTCTAGAAATGCTAAAATTTAACAGAAAAGATGTCGGAGAGTGACTCCCAAGATACAGGGGTGGTCACACTCTGAAGAGTTTGTTCGAAGGGGGGCTGAACGCGGAGGTCAAACAACCCTCAACCGGCACGGCGACGGTGCTCGTCGAGCCTGAGGAGGGACATCACGACAGAGACAGTCACCAGCCCGTACCCAGGTTCACGGCCCTCGGAAGGAGGTAAGACCGCTACTCCTGCTTGTCTGTATTGCGCTGCAGAGGGTGCAGTACAATGAGCTTGCCGAGGGCTCCCTTATGGCAGTGTGGAGCTCAAGGAGGGAACACCAAGGTCTTCTTCCTCCTCGAGTGAGTTCGACTAGGCTACGCTATGGTAGAGTGCTCAAGGTCCGATTGATCGATCCCTCGCTACGGAGGTGCTCCCTCTCCTTTTATAGGCGCCCCGGACCTCATCCCTGCGTCCTGCGCAGTGGAAGGGTTCCCACATGGCGACGAAATGGAGGAGCGGGGTGCACCGCAGCTGGGTTGTCCATGGACTCGGTCCATGGTCGTAAAGCCTGCCCTTGAGGCAGGAAGACCATTGTCTGCGCAGGACAGCCAGCAGGTGCCGCAGAGATCGTGGGGGTGCCCACGGTGACGTCGTCGTTGGAGCGTAGCGCCGGCCATCCGCTTTATCACGAAAGAGGAAAGCTTCGTAGTCCGGCGCGGGGGGGCACAGCTTTGTTGACCCCTTTAATCACCAGAATGGCAACTGCGGCGTCGTCGTCACCGCGCGCAGGCGCGCGCGTCACTTTGCGGCTGCGGCAGAGGCCATGTGCGCTCTGCGGCGGTTGCTTCACAGTGAAGTATATCTACAAGGCCTGAGAGGCCTTGCGGAGGGATTTGCGTTGACTCCTCTCTAGGGGAGAGAGCCTTGTAGAGGGGCAGTCGCGGGGGAGCCTCTTCAGGCCTTTGCTGCCCTTCAAGCCCTCTCGAGGACTTTTCCCCTCGAGAGTCTCTCCAAGCGTTTGGCTTGGTCCGTAGTCATTCTTCGATACCGTCGCGTGCGAGGGCTGTGGAGAGTGGGCCCTGCACACCCTGGGTTCCACTGGGCCGACAGTAGCCCCCGGGCCCATGACAGGCCCGGCGAAGTCCACCAGGCTCAGACGAAGCGTCGTGGGCCCAAAGTGTCCGGCCGGCCCGAGACACGCATCGATCAGTTGCGAGTCTGCGACGACACGATTTCTCTGGTGGGGCGTGCGTTGTGGGGGGCCCCACCACGCCCCGGTAACTGTCCAGACGAGAGATAAAGCCTGTGCGCCGGCTCGAGCAGCCGTTACTGCTCTCATTTTGCGGGCCCGGCCTTTTGATCTCCCCCTCTGAGCTTCCTCACACCGGCGATCTTCGTCTTCTTCCGCGCTCTTTCGCACTTCTCCCTTTCCCGACGATGAGTCCAGCGAAGGGCAAGGCGGCGATGGCGAGGTCCCCCTGTGGACGCGCAGGGGGAAGGGGCGCTTGGTCCCGCCCTGGTCGGAGAGCGCTTCAATGAGGCGGCGCTGGACAAGATCCGGCATTTGGTCGCTGGGACGACCAACGAGCACGGTGCCAGTGCTCTCCAGGCCGCAAAGCTCGGCCGGCTCCCGAAGGGGTTTTTCCCCATCTTCCTCCACACCATCTACGCCGGGTTGGTTCCTCCCTACTCGCCCTTCCTGGAGGCGATTCTGGAGTTCTACCAGATCCATCTTCTCCACCTGCACCCCAACTGCGTCTTGATCCTCTCCATCTTCGCCTACCTGTGCGAGGCTTACTTGGGGGTGCGGCCTTCTGTGGCCCTCTTCCGGAGCTTCTACGCGCTTCGGAGCTCCGCAAACCTCGAGCGGACGGGGTGCGTCTCCTTCCGCATCGTGGACGGCATGGGGGATGTCTTTATCCCCATGTCGTGGAACGGCGAGAAGCCTGTCACGGCGGTGGTGAAGAAGGTGGATGACTTCCGGCAGAAGTGGTTCCTCATCGGCGTCAAGTTGCTGAGCTCCTTCATCGACGTCCCGGAGGCGCCGCCCGTGAAGAACACCCACTGGGGCAAGCTGGTCTTCCGGAGCCCGCAGATCACGGACCTGGTGGGCCGCATGAATCTTCTTCGGGATAACGGCCTCACCGGTCAGATGATTGCGGAGGACTTCGTGAGGCGCCGCATCGCTCCGCTTCAGGCGCACAAGAAGCCGATGTGGATGTACTCGGGCCTCTCGGACCCGATGCGGCTCCACTGCTACGACCACCGCCCCGCAGCCGTCTCCACCATCATGGGCGTCCTCTTCATCAACCCGGACATGCCCGTGGCGGTTGCTGAGGCCTCTCCACCAACTCTCCATGAACACGCGCCTGGCGATCCTGGAGCGGATGCCGACGTTCACCCCGCTTGGCTTGGCGGGGGAGGAGGAGGAAGAGGAGCCAGGAGTCGTGGAGTCGCCCTCCGCATCGGACGTCGAGCTAGGCGGCGAGGTTGCAAGGGCGAACCCCTCGACCGGCGGGGCGAGCTCGTCAAGGGCTGCGCCCCCTGCCGAGGAAATCTTCTAGGTCTCGTCCGGCGACGACGAGCTCTTCAGGGAGGCCCCTTCGCGCCCTGTTACGGAGGGGGAAGGCAGCGACGACGATGAGGCTGCGGCGGGGCGACGAGAGCCCCGGTCCAAGGCGGCCCATGACAAGCCTGCTGGGGAGCCAATGGGCGCTCCCCTCAAGAGGAAGGTGGAGGCGCCTCCCGAGGGGTCTGGAGCCAGGACCACGCCTTCATGGCGTTCGCCTGGCATGGCGTGGGTTGATACCCGCACCAAGAAAGCTGGGTAAGTATCTTGATCTTGGTTTTCTCTTCCTCAACCTCTGCTTGCCCGTTCTCTTCTGACGGGTTTTCTTGCTCCTTGCCAGCGACCTGGTGCCTGCAAAGCGTCGAAGGCTTCGCAAGGCCGCTGAGGTGAAGAGGACCGCGCCAGAGGCCGCGGCGGACGAGGCCTCGAGGCCTGTGGTGGAGGATACCGCAGGCCCTGCCAAGGGTGCGCCTCAGGCTGAGGCGACTGCGTCGCCTCCCGAGGGGAGGCGCCCTGAGGAGCAAGCAGAGAGGGCGCCTACTCCGCCTCGCACTGCCACTCCTCCGGCGCAGCAGGAGGCCGAGGTGTACATGACGCCAATCGAGAGCCCGCCAAGGGCCGGCGAGATGGAGGGGGAAGCTCCTCCGCCGCCCCCGCCAAGCTCTGTAGCGGAGGCGGAGACAGTGACTACGGGGCAGGCCTCTCCTGCCCCTGAAGCTCGTGATGAGGTGCCGCTTGAGGGCGGCGACACCGGCGCGCGGAGCGCAGGTGCTGAAGGTGAGAACTCGCCGCCAAGCCCCCAGGCCCGCGACGCTGCAGGGCCACGCGCAGAGGCCCCCTTCTTCAAGCTCGACGCAGGTGCCGGGACCTCCGCGCCGCGTGGGGCTTCACAAGAACTGGCCCTCAGCGGCTGGGACTGGAGCACGGGACGCCGCGGCGTCGCTTTCCGCCTGGTGCGGGAGTCCCTGGACGGGTTGGAGACCCACCTCGCCCTTGAGGACGCGGAGATCGCACGGCGACAGGACGAGCTTGCGGAGGCCTGGGCCGCCTTTCACGCGGCCGTGGATGTCCGCCGGAAGGGCGATCTGGCTCTGCAGGCGGAGCGCGAGGAGGCATTCCGCTTTGCCAAGGAGGTCCGCGAGGGCGCCGTGCGCGAGGCCGAGGAGATCTTGGGGCCCCTCCAGGCCGAGCGCCAGGCGGCGGCGGACGACTTGGCCGAGGCCAGGGCGGAGCGGGAGACGGTAGAGTCCTCGCTGGCGGACAAGCATCGCGAGCTTGTCCAGCTTGAGGCCAAGATCCTCGCCGACTCTGAGGTCGTGCGGACCTCTCTGGAGGCGGTCCGTGCGGCCTTGGATGCCAGGGGGCAGAGGCTGAGCGAGCGCGAGAACGACGTGCGTCAGCGCGACGAGCAGCTGCTGCAGGCGGAGCAGGAGCTGTCGGTGCATCGCGTCGACCTTGAGGCCCGGGAGGGGAATCTGGCCGAAGCCCTCGACAAGTTCAACCGTGAAGTGGTTACCCACAAGAAGCATGTGGAGCGCTTCAACGCAAAGTTTGCCGAGCGGAAGGAGGAGGTGGAGAAGGAGTTCCAAGCCCGGGAGAAAGCGTACCGCGCCGCCGTCTCTCGAGACTACAACGAGAAATTCAAGAAGCAGGAGAATCGCTTCAGGAAGAGGCGCGGCGAGGATGACGCCCGGATCCGCGAGCTGGAGCAGATGAACGCCAGGCTGAACTCCCGGGCGAGGCGTGCTGCGGATGGTCGCCGTCTTGCCGAAGAGGCTCGCGAGCGCATGTCGCAGGACCTCGCCGCCCTTATGGCGGACATGGAGGAGATGAACAAGCAGGTGGGCCCTGCCATAGATCGAGCGGTGGAGGCTGCCGAGAGCGCTCAAGTGGCTCGGGTACTGTCGCAGCAGCGGGAGCGTATGTTCCTGTCCTTGGTGGCTCGGGGCAACGATCTCGCGGCGAAGCAGGGAGTGGAGGCGCCGCACGTCCCTGCCCAGGGCAACGCCGACGCCGCCGCGTACCTCGCCTACTTCGACAAGCTCTTCACGGTGCTCGAGGGCCCTGCCGCGGAGCTCCGCGACGTCGTCGAGGAGGAATGCCGCCAACTCCTGGCGGTGGCAGTCGACCGCATCTTCACCAACCTCCAGCACCTCCAGCCCGGCTTCGACTAAACATCGGTGACCGAGCCTCTCGAGGGGGAGGAAGGGTGGCAGATCTCCAACTCCGTCCGAGACCAGGTCGACGACTTCTGCAGCCGCTTCAAGCGGGCTGAGGCGAGGGAGGACGACGGCGAGGAGGCAGGCTCCGAGGGCGAGCCTGGAGAGGAAAAGTCTGCGGAGGAGGGCGATGAAGCTTCTGCCTGATCCTTTCCTGTATTGTGATGCGCTTGTAGCGCCGTTAAAAGACTTAGCTTAGAGACTTTTGCTCCGCAGTCTGTAATATATTTTTAAGTAGATGCTATTAAGTTCGCACGTGTGCCCCTCGAAGGGCCTTTTGCTTCAACTTCATGTCTTTGTTCGCTCTGCGTCGCTGGGACCCTTCTCCTTGCGCTATGACTCCGCCGCTGCGGTATGCCTGAGCAATGACTCGGCAAGGCCGGGGGGAGTTTAAGGCTTAGAGAGGTAAGAGTCCTCGAGGCGCGATGCTCAAGGGCCCCCCTTTGACGTGCAAACAGTCCATGGAGTGTGAGGGAAAAGAATCGCTCGAGGGACGACGAGTGCTCGTGAAAGAGAAGAGATTCTCGAGGCGTGAGCGCTGAGCTTAGCTTTGCGAGCCTTTTGCTCTGTGTAGGTGATGAACATCATTTCTGTACCCTTTTAACTGCCATTTTCTGAAGTTTCATTGGTCAAATGAACTAAAGATCATTGTTAATTAGAAGAATAATGCCTAAATGAACATATTTACATTCTTGCTTCCATTCCTTGCAGACTAGTGCAACAAGGCACACATTCTTCTAATTTGGACAAGCTCTTGTGTATCAAATTAATCAGAGGGACCCGAACATGAAGAAACAAAGAACAAGGGGCTCATATAAGGAGATGGATCAACTTGTGAAGAAAGAAGAGAAGTACAGGGGCAAAATAGAAAAGAAGCAGATCAGATCGGGGCCTTAATCCCTAGCTGCATCTTCATTCTAAGAGGGCTGGCACTTCTATCCCCAACCAGAGAGCTCCTTCTCCACCTCCGGCCGCCACCGCGGCCAGGCCAGGCGTGGCGGCGCGCCACCGCGACTCCAACGCACCACCCAGCCACCGCCACGAATTGCTCCATCGCCTGCTGCGCTGCGACGCGTACTGCTCCTCTTCATCGGCAGTTCAACGACAATGACCTGAAGCTCTTCCTCCTGGACGCCCCTGCTGCTCTCTCCCCTGTCTCCTCGTGCTGCTGCTCCACAACAACTCCGGCGACGACCTGCTCTTCACCAACCTGAATGCTTCTCTTGTGTTGATTCAAAACGATCCTTCTCTCCCTCTCTTTAATTTCTGCACTTTTATTTGAACTAGTGCTGTGACCGTGAGACTACTTGATTTGAATACAAAGAGCTGTACGTGTTGGTGTGGTGGTTGTTCTGAATACTAGTACCGACCATTTATGTATGTGTACGTGCTTGGTAAATCTGTTACTCGTTTGTGCTCGTCAAATTCTTTGCCCCTGCCTCAGAATTGCTTATGTCCCTATCTTAATTGTATGCTAGTGAGTTGTATCGTCATTTGAGTTTGTTGCTTTCATTTCCATGGTAGAAAATCACAAAAACATGCATTTATATTTCTGTGTGCAAAATTCTGTCCCTTTCTTGGTTGGTGCTTGTTCGTGCTTGTCGTCTTTGCTGGATTCACTAGTTTAGATTTAAATTCTTCTAATTCGAACCTTATTTTGTTACCTAGCTTTATCCGAAACACGTTAGTCGTCGCCTAGTCCCTGTGGAGAACACGACATCCGCTGTTTATTGGGCGAATAACTGCACTATATTACAGTTGATCAATTTGGCGCCGTTGCCGGGGACTAGCGTCGAGCGATTGTGTAAGGTTAGAGACTAGGTTTAGTTTAGTTTCTTGTTTACTTTTCAGTGAAATTGATTTCTGTGTTCTTTTACCTTTTACCTCTTGTTGCTTCGGCTTATTAGGATACTAATCCTCTCACCAGTGTTTGTTGTATGTGAGTGTGTAGGACGTCTTAATTGTTTGCAGGTTGATTGATAGTTTAACTTGATCACATGACCCTACTTCACGATCTTTGGATGCCAACTGATGTGTGGAATGAGACAGGGCCAATCTGGCCAGCTTTTGAGGCAGCGAATTTTGAGTTGAGCCCTGGACTTATTGCTCATGTTCAGCAGAATCAGTTCAAAGGATTGCCCACTGAAGACCCTCATGAACACATTTGCAATGTATTGGAGTATGCCAACACGGTCCAGTACCATCAGGTTTCTCAAGATGCTATCAAGTGCATGTTATTCACATTCTCTCTGAGAGATGACGCTAAGGAGTGGTATCATTCTCTGCCTTCAAGGGAATTCAGTTGGGACCAGCTCTTGCAAGCTTTCTTGGAGAAATATTTTCCACTGCACAAGCAATCTGCAATTCGTGACCAAATTCTCAGTTTTGCACAAGATAACACTGAGAGCTTGTATGCAGCTTGGGACAGATATAAGAATCTTCTTAGAAAATGTCCTAACCATGGGTTTGAGAGATGGCTAGTACTGCAGATATTTTATAGAGGCTTGACTTGTGATACCCGATCATTCGTGGACGTGGCAGCAGGTGGAGCAATCACAAACAAGACACTTGATGATGCCTTTCTGCTCATTGAGAACATTGCCGTTCACCAATTTCAGTGGTATGTTGAGAAGCCTAGTTCATACTTGTTTTCTTGCTGCTCTCAGACTACTACGCCTCAACAATCAACTCTCAATCAAGAGCATGAATCAAATCCTTTATGTGACAAAATTGAGCTTTCATGGGTCTTATTTGATGACGATGATGATGTCATTCTGAGTGACACACACATCCCAGCTCAAATGAACACCATTGTGAAAGATTCGGCTGTTCTCTTGGATGATTCTTTCATGTGTGATCCTGAGCTGCAGTCAGTTGTTTTTGATGTTGAGGAGCCACTTTTGGTTGATATTGATGATGTGCTGCTGGAAATTGATTTGGAGAAGTTCACCTTCCAGGATGTTGGCTGCATTGATTCATCCTTTGAGCCTGAGATGGAGATCTTCGCGATTGATGATGATGAGGCTATTTCAGATGTTGAGAAACCGAGCTCTCCCACTTCCATTGTTGACATTGCCCCTTGGGAAATATCTACTATTGTACCTCCCATGACTTCTCCAATTCAGGTAGCCCTGAAACTCCTACTCAACCATCTCAGGTATGGTTTTAACCTCCTTAACAAAGCACATATAACCATTGATAATGCTTATGCAACTTGTGCTTCATTGTTGACATTCTCTCATGTTATCCTCTATAGATATGCTTTTGTCATAGGGTACTCTATTGATGACATAGAGGGAATTGTCTCTATCACTTGTGTTGGCTGCTTTGTTTTGAGCCTTTTCAGGTTTATGCTTGTGCACCATCCACTGCAAGTTGACCGTCAAGATAATATTCCATGGGACCCTGGTGGATTCATGGTATGGTGTTGAGGAGAATAGTTGGAGTTGATCAAGGAGGAGCATGCAGACAAGGAGTAGTAGTGATCTTAGAAGAGGAGAACTGTCAACACTTACCAGGTGAAAACGTTTCAATTATAGCAAAATACATGTTTATTTGCTGAACAATCATGATACTACACATTTTTCATCATCATTTGGTCTCCATGATTTTAAGAAATATTTGTTATGCATTTTCTGAAGACTGAACAGTGCCTGTTCTATTTTATATAAGTTTGCATGTTACCATAAATCTTGCTCAGGTTTTGTTTATGAGTAATACTAGTTGAGCCTTCAGAATCAAAACTCAGTATGAATTTCCTTTGTTTCTCCATCTAAAGTATTTGAATTCCTAAGATGCTCTACTTCAGTTCAGTAGTTAAAACTTCATTATCTTCTTGTTAGCCCTTTACTAACAATTTTTGCATTAGCCTGTCATGATCCTGGGATCTGTGATAGGTGAAGCACTAACCATTCAGCATTGCATCCAAATTGTAATTACCATGTACTAACCCTTTTTGCATTAGCAATCATGATCTCTGGATTGTGATTCGTGAAGCACTAACTAAAGCAAGTTTTGCAGAAATCCCTATTAAAAGGATGAAGCACCAAAATTTGAGCATTAGCATACTATGATCCTGGGATCTGTAGTATGTGAAGCACTAAATCAGTTAACCAAAGCATTTGCATACTAACCGCTGCATAAGCATTAGCATGCTATGATCCAGGGATCTGTGGCATGTGAAGCAGTAACCTGGCATCCATTTCTGCATTGGGCTCACTTTTGATCATGCAGCTTTAATACTTAGTTTGAACTGAGCATTCTTTGAATCCAATGTTTTTAAATTCAGAAACTCTTGAAAGTCTTACTGAAATCTTTTTCTGAAGCTACCTAGTGTCATTCATGAACTGAAAATCTAGCAATGACTTGTATATACATGAATCCTTATATCCACTAGAACTGTCACTGTTCATTTCCAGATTTTGTCAGTTTTTATCAGTAAACCTTTCCTTGAGGACAACCAAAGATTCAAGTGTGGGGGTATGATGAACATCATTTCTGTACCCTTTTAACTGCCATTTTCTGAAGTTTCATTGGTCAAATGAACTAAAGATCATTGTTAATTAGAAGAATAATGCCTAAATGAACATATTTACATTCTTGCTTCCATTCCTTGCAGACTAGTGCAACAAGGCACACATTCTTCTAATTTGGACAAGCTCTTGTGTATCAAATTAATCAGAGGGACCCGAACATGAAGAAACAAAGAACAAGGGGCTCATATAAGGAGATGGATCAACTTGTGAAGAAAGAAGAGAAGTACAGGTGCAAAATAGAAAAGAAGCAGATCAGATCGGGGCCTTAATCCCTAGCTGCATCTTCATTCTAAGAGGGCTGGCACTTCTATCCCCAACCAGAGAGCTCCTTCTCCACCTCCGGCCGCCGCCGCGGCCAGGCCAGGCGTGGCGGCGCGCCACCGCGACTCCAACGCACCACCCAGCCACCGCCACGAATTGCTCCATCGCCTGCTGCGCTGTGACGCGTACTGCTCCTCTTCATCGGCAGTTCAATGACAATGACCTGAAGCTCTTCCTCCTGGACGCCCCTGCTGCTCTCTCGCCTGTCTCCTCGTGCTGCTGCTCCACAACAACTCCGGCGACGACCTGCTCTTCACCAACCTGAATGCTTCTCTTGTGTTGATTCAAAACGATCCTTCTCTCCCTCTCTTTAATTTCTGCACTTTTATTTGAACTAGTGCTGTGACCGTGAGACTACTTGATTTGAATACAAAGAGCTGTACGTGTTGGTGTGGTGGTTGTTCTGAATACTAGTACCGACCATTTATGTATGTGTACGTGCTTGGTAAATCTGTTACTCGTTTGTGCTCGTCAAATTCTTTGCCCCTGCCTCAGAATTGCTTATGTCCCTATCTTAATTGTATGCTAGTGAGTTGTATCGTCATTTGAGTTTGTTGCTTTCATTTCCATGGTAGAAAATCACAAAAACATGCATTTATATTTCTGTGTGCAAAATTCTGTCCCTTTCTTGGTTGGTGCTTGTTCGTGCTTGTCGTCTTTGCTGGATACACTAGTTTAGATTTAAATTCTTCTAATTCGAACCTTATTTTGTTACCTAGCTTTATCCGAAACACCTTAGTCGTCACCTAGTCCCTGAGGAGAACACGACATCCGCTGTTTATTGGGCGAATAACTGCACTATATTACAGTTGATCAGTAGGCTTTCCCTGGCGATGCGCTCTCCTCTAGGGGCCGAGTTTTGTCTCCACGAGCTTGGAGGGACTTTTGTTCCCTGTGGATGTTAGAGAGGCGAACCCAAACGCTAGTGCATGGTAGTAAGTACTCATGTGCGCTTATAGGTTTCCTCAGGTGTATCTTGCGAGGAGAGTAAGTACCAAGGTCCTTTGGAGAGGTGGCGTGTTCTTGGGAGCATGCCCTTTAGCCAGAGCTCGGATCCCTTGGGTTTTGCAGTGCTGCTGGGGTGCTCTTGAGGCATAGGCACCGTACTCAGCCCCCGCTCGCGAGGTGCGCATGGGAAGAATATAAGCGCACATGGAAAGGCAAAATGATGAAACTAAACTCACCACCAAAATATTACATAGCGGCGCCTTAGCGCATAGTTCACTTGGGAACGAAATGGTTCATTACACTTGGGGTTGCCAAGCTAATGTTCTTTCCATGTCGAGGCATGGGGACCAACCATTAGTGGCTGAGACTCTCTACGGCCTGCGGTGGCTCGTTACAAGGAGAGCTCGGAGGGCCGGCCCTCAGGAGAAGCTTTGTGAAGCTTGGAGGTGAAGCCGTGAGCTTCCCTCTAGAGACAAAAAATGCCTGACGTGACAATGATCACGGGCGTGACTATGATCACGGGTAGAACTTGCGTAGATGCGCGATGTTCCACGGGTTCTTGACGGGGATGCCGTCTTTAGTCTCGAGGCGCGCAGCGCCAGGCCTGGCGATGTGAGAGACCCTGTAGGGGCCTTCCCACATAGGCGAGAGCTTGTGGAGACCTTCTCTGGAGAGGATTCGTCTGAGGACGAGGTCGCCCGCCTCCAGAGTGCGTGAGCGCACGTGGCGGCTGTGGTAGCGTCGCAGGTCTTGCTGGTACTTTGCCGCTCTGAGGGCGGCACGGCGGCGCAATCACTCGAGAAGCATCATGTCGTCGTTGTGGAGGTCCTCTTGGGTGTCCTCATTGAAGGCAAGGACCCGTGGGGATCCGTGCTTGATTTATGTGGGGAGGACTGCTTCGGCTCCATAAACGAGGGCGAACGGCGTTTCACCAGTGGGCTTTGAGGGAGTTGTGCGTATGGACCAGAGCACAAATGGGAGCTCGTCGATCCAGCCCTTGCCGTGGCCCTTGAGGATGTGGAAGCTTCTGGTCTTGAGGCCCTTGAGGACTTCCGCATTTGCTCGCTCGGCTTGACCATTGCTCTGTGGATGAGCCACCGAGGCGAAGCAGAGCTTGATGCCGAGTTTTTCGCAGTAAGACCGGAAGATGCCGCTGGTAAACTGCGAGCCCGTGTCGGTGATGATGCGATTAGGCACTCCGAAGCGGCAGACCAGGCTCCTGATGAATTTCACCGCTGCCCCGGCTGGTATACTGCGCGCCGGTTCGACCTCGGCCCACTTGGTGAACTTGTCAACAGCCACGAAGAGGAAACGGTAGCCCCCTTGCCATTTCGGGAAGGGGCCCAAAATGTCCAGCCCCCAGACCGCGAACGGCCAGGAGAGCGGGGTGGTCTGGAGCCCCAACGCCGGCTGATGGATCTGCTTGGCGTGGTACTGGTAGGCGTCGCAAGCTTGGACGATGATGACTGCATCTTGAAGCGCTTGCGGCCAGTAGAAGCCGCTCCTGAAGACCTTGCCTGCGAGGGTGCGCGCGCACGAGTGGTCGCCGCACTCTCCGCTATGGATGTCTTTGATCAGCATTCGGCCTTCTTCAGGAGGGACACATTTGAGCGCGATCCCATTTGGGCGCTTGCGGTACAGGTCTCACTCGAGGATGTAGTAGGATTTTGCCTGTCGAGCGATTCGCTCTGCTTCCGCATCTTCTTCGGGGAGGACCCCCTTCATCAGGTAGTCTTTGAGCTCGTCAATCCAGCCTGTTTCTTGATGTGCCGCTGTTAGCAACAGACGCTCCCCTGTGTGAGGACCACAATCGGGTGCCCCAGCTTCAGGAGGTGGTGGGAGTGCTTCGTCTGTGCTTGCGGCCGTAGCTTCTTGTGGCTGCTTTATGGATGCCTTGGTGAGCCTTTCTTCAAAGACGCCTGCTTGCTGGGCTTGTCTTCGCGAGGCTCGCTTGGCGATG
This sequence comes from Poa annua, assembly GCA_026929855.1. Lineage (NCBI taxonomy): Eukaryota > Viridiplantae > Streptophyta > Magnoliopsida > Poales > Poaceae > Poa > Poa annua. Next base: position 66,034,167 of record CM049434.1, read on the forward strand.
TCGTCGGCCTCCTGGTTCTCTTTCCTCGGGATGTGCATGAGCTCCATGCCTCTGAAGTGCTTCTCGAGCTTGCGGACCTCTTCAAGGTATGCGGCCATGTGGTCGTCCTTAGGCGTGTAGCTTTTGTTGGAGAAGTTGACAAGCAACTGGGAGTCGCCCTTGACGAGCAAGTGCTTGACGCCTAGAGCGATGGCGGCCCTTAAGCCGGCGAGAAGGCCCTCGTATTCAGCGATGTTGTTGGAGATCTTGTCAATTGTGAAGCACAGCTGGACAGCGTAGTAGAGTTTGTCGCCTTTGGGTGAGGTCAAGACGATGCCTACCCCGCCATTGCGGCAGGCGAAGGCTCCATCGAAGTGCATGGTCCAGTGGCTGGGCATCGTGTCTCCAGAGAGCTCGGCCTCTTCTCCCCGAGGCTCTTCAGGACTTGGATCAGTCCATTCGGCGACAAAGTCCGCCAGCGCTCTTCCCTTGATGACTCTTGTGGTGTCGAAGCGCAAATTGAATGGCTGCAGCTCGATGTTCCATCCCGCGACACGATCTGTGGCGTTGGGGTTGCGCAGGATCTGCTCCAGGGGGAAGGAAGTGACCACCGTGATGGGGTGGCCCTAGAAGTAGTGTCGCAGCTTCCTGGAGGCAATGAGGAGCGCGACGAGAAGCTTTTGCTGCATTGGGTACCGTTCCCGAGCGTCCCGCAGTACTGTACTGACAAAGTAGACGGGGTGCTCGACAAGGGTTGTCGATGGAGGTGCAGCGTCAGCTCTCTGCGGAGGCTCTTCAGGGCCCTTGTCGAGATCCGCCTGTGGAGGGGTCTCGGCAAGGGTGTTCGGAGCAGACTCGACTTGAGGCTGTGGGCCTGGCGGTGGGTCTGTGTAGACTGCTCCTTTGCCGAGATCTTTGTCGAGCGGCATTGGACTTGGAGTGGCAGCGCTTTTCTTGGGGAGGACTGGCTCTTCCCTTTCGGCCACCAGGACGGCGCTTGCGGTCTGAGGAGTGGCTGTTAGGTACAGCTTCAGATGTTCGCCTGTCCTGGGGGCTACCATGACTGGTGGGCTGGCCAAATACCTCTTTAAGTCTTCAAAAGCTTTGTCTGCTTCAGGGGTCCACCTGAATGTGCCGGACTTCTTCATGATCTTGAAGAATGGCAGGGCTCTCTCGCCGAATTTGGAGATGAAACGGCCCAGGCTGGCCATACAGCCTGCTAAGCGCTGCATGTCCTTGAGCCGGCGAGGAGGCTGCATTCCTTCTATGGCCTTGATCTTGTCAGGGTTTGCTTCTATGCCGCGGTGAGACACGAGGAATCCGAGGAGTTTGCCTGAAGGTACCCCGAAGACGCACTTGGCGGGGTTCAGCTTGATGTTCACCTTGCGCAGGCTGGCGAAGGTTTCCTCGAGATCCTTCAAGAGAGTGTCTCCCTCGCGAGACTTGACCACAATGTCGTCGACATAAGCTTCTGCGTTTCTGCCCATCTGCGCCCCCAAGGCTATCCTCATGAGCCTCTGGAAAGTGGCGCCGGCGTTCTTCAGGCCGAAAGGCATGCAAGTGTAGCAATACACACCACAGGGGGTGAGGAATGCTGTTTTCTCCTCGTCCTCTTTAGCCATTTTGATCTGGTGATAACCAGAGAAGGCGTCCAGAAAACACAGGAGATCGCAGCCGGCGGTGGAGTCCACGATCTGGTCTATCCTTGGCATGGGGTATGGGTCCTTGGGGCAGGCCTTATTGACGTCTGTGTAGTCGATGCAGAGTCGGCCTCCTCCAGCGGGTTTAGGAACAACCACGCCGTTGGAGAGCCAAGTGGGGTGCGCGACTTCGCGGACGACATTTGCCGCTTTTAACTTTTCTACTTCCTTGACGATGAATGCTTGCTTCTCGGGGGCTTGCTTCCACGCTTTTTGCTTGTCGGGGCGTGCGTCTGGACACACGGCTAAGTTGTGCTCGATCACCTCCCTTGGTACGCCGGACATATCTGACGGAGTCCATAGGAAGGCGACGAGCGCGCTTTCCTATTTGGGAGGCAAGGCAACGCCTATGGTGACGCTAGCCCCGGAGCCGTCAGCCCCCGAGCCACTGGTGCTCAGCGACACCTTCTTCGTGGAAGCTTGCTCTTGAGAGAACATCTGTTTCTTCTTCTTGGGCCTCTCGAGAGGCTCCATGTCCTCGTCAGCCGGGAACGCCATGGCGGCTGCCTTGTAGGCGCTCTCGACAGCGCGCGTGGCATCCAGGATATGACCATGGATGGCGATAGTGCCAGCGCTGCTGGGGATCTTGACCATGTTGTAGGCGTTATGCGTGACGGCCATGAACTTCGCGAGGGCGGGGTAGCCGAGGATGGCGTTATACGGCAGGCCAATGTGTGCGACGTCGAAGTCGATCAGCTCAGTGCGGTAGTTCTTCTGCGTGCCGAAGGTGACGGCCAGCCGGACCTGCCCCAGAGGTGCGATCGAACCACTAGTGACCCCTGTGAACGGCCTGGAGGGCATAAGCCACTCGTAAGGCACTTGAAGTGTCTCGAAGGTCTCGACAGAGATGACGTTCAGGCCAGCACCCCCATCAATGAGCGTCTTGGATACGGCAATGTTGTTGATGGTGGGGGAGCAGACCAGGGGGAGGGTTCCAACAGTCTTGGTCGACTTGGGGTGGTCCTTGGCATCGAAAGCGATGGTGTACTGAGACCACTTGAGGGGCCTGGAGGTCTCGACGCTTGGGAGTGCGGCGTTGAGCTCGCGGGCGAACTGCTTGAACTGGTTGTTAGACTTGGGTGCCTGAGCTCCGCCGAGGATGCAGGCCATAGCCCCCTTGGGGCCTGGTAGCCTCCATCTTCCTCGTCGGGGAGGTTATTGTTCTTCTCGACGGCGTTGGCCTGAGTGCCCGGCTGCTTCTGGTAGCTGCCCTTGCGTCCGCCTCTGCGGTAGCCGCGGCCTCTGCCGCGGCTCCCGCTGCCCTCTTCTTGCTCGCGCTCTCTGCTCAGCCTCTTGAGGTCGAAGCAGTTCTCTGTAGCGTGGCCGCGCCTGTTGTGGTAGACGCAGAACGGACGGTTGTCCTCCTTTTTTTCACCAGGTTCAGGGGAGGCTCTGCGCGCGTACTTGGCGTCTGGCTCAGCCGCTAGGACAGCGGTGGTCTTGCGCTTGGTTTCTTCCCGTTGCTTGTGACTCTTGGATCCCTCGGCCTGGTCGTCCACCCGCTGGCTCATCTTGACGAAGAGGAGTCCCTCTTCAGCCTTGGCGCATTTGTCAGCGAAGTCGAACAGCTTTACCACAGAGGTGAGCTTGTCGTGAATGCCCAGCTTCTCGAGCATCCTGCGGTTTGTGACGCCCTCTCTGAAGGCGGCAATGACTTGTGTGTCGGGGATGTTCGGGATCTTGTTGTGCACTTGGCTAAAGCGCTGCATGTACTTGCGGAGGGTCTCATCTTTCCTCTGCACCACAGTGCGCAGGTCATTGTGGGTGAGCGCGCGCTCATATGTGCCCTTGAAGTTGGTGACGAACTGCCTGCAGAGTTCCTCCCACGAGCCGATGGAGTCTTCAGGCAGGTTGAGGAGCCATGACAGCGCGGAATCCCTAAGCGCGTGGGAGAACCAGTTGGCCATGACCTTGTCGTCCCCTCCGGCAGCTTGGATAGAGGTGGTGTAGAGCTGCAGGAACTCGATGGGGTTGCTTGACCTGTCGTAGCCCTTGGGAAGGGCAGGCCTGAACTTCTGTGGCCAGACCACGCGGCGCAGAGCGCGGGTGATGGCCATGCAGCCGGTGGCGTACGTGGCGGTTCCGCCCTGGAGAGCCCTGCGGTTCTGCTGCCCCGCCTGGCCGATTTCCTCGACGAGGCAGTTCTGGAGGTCCCTCTGGCGCTCCATTCCCACCCGCGCGTCAGGGGCGGTACGCTGCACGATTTGGCAGTCGCGCGGCGAGGACGCATGGGAGGCAGCCCTTTGTGCCGCGGCCGGAGGTGGTCCCGGTGGTGGCGGAGGCGCATCCGGCGCGGCCGTTCCTGCGCGGCCAGAGTGGTGAACCAGCGAACGCGACGGAGCGGGGCGCGTCGTCGCGATGTCGACGAGGTGGTGGAGGCGGTCGAGCCAGTGGTCGTGGGCCTCCGGGTTGGGCCGGTAGCGGAGAAGCTCCTGAGCCATGAGCAGCGCAGTGTGTGGACCGGGCTCTGGACGTCCCTGAGAGGACGCGCTCTGGCGCCGAGACGGACGCGTGGACTCAGCGTCCTCGTGGTGCTCGGAGAAGTCCTCGTCGTCGCGGCGGTCGCCGCCGCGGTGATCCTCGCTTTCGGCCTCCTCCACGCGCGGGCCGGTGTTGGCGCGCTCCGCCGTGCGAGGGCGGCCGTGAGTGGTGGCGGTGCCGGGCTCAGTATGAGCCCTGTCAGCTGCGCGCCTGTTGGCGCGTGTCTTGCGGGTGTCCGTCATGGCGCGGAGGCTGGTCGAAGGTTGAAGACGCGCCTCAGCCCCTACCTGGCGCGCCAAATGTCGGAGAGTGACTCCCAAGATACAGGGGTGGTCACACTCTGAAGAGTTTGTTCGAAGGGGGGCTGAACGCGGAGGTCAAACAACCCTCAACTGGCACGACGACGGTGCTCGTCGAGCCTGAGGAGGGACATCACGACAGAGACAGTCACCAGCCCGTACCCAGGTTCACGGCCCTCGGAAGGAGCTAAGACCGCTACTCCTGCTTGTCTGTATTGCGCTGCAGAGGGTGCAGTACAATGAGCTTGCCGAGGGCTCCCTTATGGCAGTGTGGAGCTCAAGGAGGGAACACCAAGGTCTTCTTCCTCCTCGAGTGAGTTCGACTAGGCTACGCTATGGTAGAGTGCTCAAGGTCCGATTGATCGATCCCTCGCTACGGAGGTGCTCCCTCTCCTTTTATAAGCGCCCCGGACCTCATCCCTGCGTCCTGCGCAGTGGAAGGGTTCCCACATGGCGACGAAATGGAGGAGCGGGGTGCACCGCAGCTGGGTTGTCCATGGACTCAGTCCATGGTCGTAAAGCCTGCCGTTGAGGCAGGAAGACCACCGTCCGCGCAGGACGGCCAGCAGGTGCCGCAGAGATCGTGGGGGTGCCCACGGTGACGTCGTCGTTGGAGCGTAGCGCCGGCCATCCGCTTTATCACCAAAGGGGAAAGCTTCGTAGTCCGGCGCGGGGGGGGGGGGGGGGGGGGGGGCACAGCTTTGTTGACCCCATTAATCACCAGAATGGCAACTGTGGCGCCGTCGTCACCGCGCGCAGGCGCGCGCGTCACTCTGCGGCTGTGGCAGAGGCCATGTGCGCTCTGCGGCGGTTCCTTCACAGCGAAGTATCTCTACAAGGCCTGAGAGGCCTTGCGGAGGGATATGCGTTGACTCCTCTCTAGGGGAGAGAGCCTTGTAGAGGGGCAGTCGCGGGGGGAGCCTCTTCAGGCCTTCGCTGTCCTTCAAGCCCTCTCGAGGACTTTTCCCCTCGAGAGTCTCTCCAAGCGTTTGGCTTGGTCCGTAGTCATTCTTCGATACCGTCGCGTGCGAGGGCTGTGGAGAGTGGGCCCTGCACACCCTGGATTCCACTGGGCCGACAAAAGAAGATAGTCATCCACTATTTGAAAATAGAATATTTTTAGTTTCTTATGAACCAAATCATAAGAAAAGAGATGAAACACACCACAATCATAAAAGGCATCAATCAAGCATGATAGATCTCAAAACAATCAACAAACCTAAGTAGACACAAAATATCCACACATCCACATTCAAAACAAGCAAAAGCAAGTACAAGCCAACTAATATCCAAGCAACAAGCAATTGAGTAAACACTCCAAGCATTTAAGATATAACAAATGTATTTATGAGGTGGTGATCAATATGGGCATGACAAGTTTTAAGGATAAGTGGATAAATCCATCGTTGGTAATCTTTTTAAAAGATGTTTAAATTAGGAGGTTTTTAAATAAGGGTTGCTAACACTAGATACATATAAAACTAAAAATATTTTAGGACTCATTAAATGGCCCTTTATAGTTTTGCAAACATAATACTTTTGACAATACTTTCATTTTCTCAAATAATGGGTCTTTGGGTAGTTGCTAAAATCAAACCATCCTGATAGAAAAAGTTGGTTTAAAAAATAAGATAGGAGAAGGTTTATGGACTATTTAACTTGTCATCTCATTGATCACAAGGGTCAAATTATAACCAGGTTGAGTTTCAGGGTTGATAACAAGAGTGGCCATTCTCATAAACACAAACCACAACATGGCAAACAGAATAAACATGAGTAAAACACATCTATTAACAAGACATTTCAAAAAGTTTTTGTTGCCCCTAAAATTTGGGTCTCTGAAAACTAAGTTTTTCCTGCTTCCAAAATTTGGGACGTTACACATTGCTTCATCTGGTTGAGAAAATTGAAGTGGAATGAGTATAGATGAATTGGTTATGCTAAAGGCTTGGATGGGAGGCCACATTGGGATTGTGGTGGGTTGTTCCATTCTTGCCGACCTAGGAACCGAGTTCTCGTCTTTGGAACCAAGACTATTCGTGCATCCACACGGGGCTCAGGAAACCCCTCGTCCCCAACTTGCCTAGCCTACTACGTGAAGCCACTAGTTCGATTTTTCCATTTGCGTGTGCGGTAAAATGTTTTGAGGAAAAATTAGGTCTCGGGTCAAGAGAGTGTGAAGCTCTGATCTTGACCCTGGCAACCCGCACTAGAGATCGCTGAGATGGCGGTATGACCTACTGATGTGGCTCATGGAAATAGGTGAAGCTTGGGAAAGGTCGTGGCCAACCCTTCTGCCGGCACTCCCAGGAAGAGTGCTAATGTCTGGCGCATCGGTTGGTTGGCGCGTGTGGGTAGTTACACCCCCTGCAGGGTAAATCTTTCGGAAAGCCGTGTCCGCGGTTATGGACGACTTGGTACCTCATGTCTGATGATCATAGACAACATAAAATTAATCCTAAAACTTGACAACTAAAGGGGTGGTCAGGATTGCTTCCTCGGGTTGAGCGAGGGGGTGATTCTGGTGGGTGGTGCAAATGATGACCTGGTGGCTACAGAAGATGGTGCCTAAATCTGGAGGTGTTGTTATCTCATCCCATTTTAAAATGTCTACTGTTGCGAGATTCTCTCCTCCCTCGATTTGAAAATAAAGATGGCTTTATGCAAAGGACATCATTCATACTCTCTGAACGAGCAGATATATAATAAGTTAAATAAGTCATGTTGAGTACCTCCAGTACTCAACCTTGCGCACTTTTTGGACAGGTGAAGGTTCCTATTCCGCTGATGATTTCTACATGGACATCGACGAATAGATCGGGGTTCCCGGGCAGCAGCCTAGAATTGATGGGCGGGACGTCGCTTTATGTTATGGCCTCTTAGGCCTTTTGGCTCTTGTTATGTAGCATAACATAATTTGCTTTCGTTGTTTTACGTACTGTTGGGTCAGTGACCTCTGCGTGTAATATTTGCTATCTTCACTCTGCTAAGAGTTTGTATAATATTGCTTTGAGTCGTAGAGTCACTGTGGTGTTACCGAATGTTCACCTGTTGGCTCTCGAGATCGAGATTAGGCTTATATCAGATAAAGATCTGGGATTTGTCTAGCCTGACTCTCGGGGGAGCTACAAAATGTATTATGGTTTTCTTGTCCAATTGAATCATGTGGACCACACAAGCATAACCCGCTATTGCAAACATGCAGTCCATTGCCCATCTAAGTACAACAACAGTAAACATAAAATTGCAAAATCCTTGCTTACAGATTAGTGTGATATGAAGTTGGGGTCTACTAATGTCATAAATTTGAAACAAAATACAGAACCAATTGGCCATAATTAAAAACATAGAGGGGGCAAAATGGCAATTTAGTAGTTATTCAATACCCTGCAAGACAACAAAATTAATGCTAAAGATGCAAACTAAATAGCAACTTCAGTTTATGCCATCGAGCAAAAGAAATAGAAAATTTATTGCATGGTTTCCTATACACATGCTAAATATAGAAATTATAAGACACTATATTACACAAAATCAAAATCATCTACCTCTGCAAGAGAGGTGGTACCTTCAATGACAGGGGTGATGTTTTAAAATAAGCTCTAACAAACAGAAGATTCGGATGTTTTTTATTCTTAGATGAGATTAGTACTGGTAGAATGCATCAGATGTAAATTTATCTTAAGCTCTATACAGAATTTTACCAATCAACTTCCTGGCCCAAAAACTTGCAAAATTTAGTCTTAAGAAATGATAATTACATGTAACTCAAGAATTTCATTTTATAATAGAAATATCTTTCCGTTAGATAACAATAATTGTCTAGCATCTGATTAGTCAGTATTTTCATTACTTCATGTTGGTCAGAATACATAATGGGCATGCTAATTGAAAGGCGAGACACAACAGCCTAGTGAGTGTCCATGCTTATAATATATATGCATATATATCCAGTGATGACCACAATAGTAAATAAAGCAGATAATATATATGTTATTCATCTTTCCTGAATCTTGAGGGGAAGAAAAGGGCCGCTGGATGCAACTGGGACATCAATATCCTGTTACTTTAGAGTGTTCATGCTCAAAGGCATAATTTTTCCAAGCAACAAAATGCCACACTGTTTGTAAATAGCATAACAACAGGGCATTAAGAATACAAAAGGCTACAAAAGGTGAGCTTTCTTACTAAAAAATGATGTATCCTAATTATCTATAGGTTCATCAATCTACTCCTTATGAACATTATTTCTGTAGGTAAAATCTAACATACCTCGTGAACAGAAGTAATAATTGAACTGTACGATACGCATGGATGGCAAGTAGGAAATGATAAATCGAAAATGCTAATGCAAGCATTGACCATAACAGATCAATTTTCATAACACAAGTATTACACACAGCATGAGAAGCTGAAAAACATCCAACATATTATTACATGTCATAGAGTACATGTCCTACTCCTGTCCTGAAATGAGCCATCAATTATACTCAGCTAAGGTGATTGCTTGTTAAGTTTCTCTTTCTTTGTGGTTAACATTGAAGACCCATAATTATTATTAACCTTACCAACTTAATGATCACGGTCTCTAACGAATAAAATAAAAAAGAAACATAGTTGAAGTAGAGGACACATGACATAACAAAGCAACCAAATGTAGAAGAATGAGATACGATTTATATCTTATGTTTTATTGTGTCTCACTATGAGAGGCGAGATGACACATCCGGGGTCGGTGGTACCACCATGGCACAGCTCAAACTACTTGAGCAAACAACTCAATGCTGATATTTTTTCTATCTTGTCTTAGCCAGGAATAAAATAGCTCGAATAGAGCACTCCAGGGGAACATATGAGAAGATTTAACTGTTCAGTATATTACTCCTCATTGTTGCAAGTTAAATTTTAAGGAAAGAATAAAAGAAGATGATACTGACATTTTAAAACCAGAGAGAATGTGAAAATAAAATCCTAATGCTGCAGATCTTGCCATAGCTTATTCCTTTCACTATCTGTGTGCATATATAAGTCCTTGTGGAATACCATTATAGTCAAAGGATTTTCAAAACCTATGAGAACCAAAAAAAGAATCTTTATGAGAAGTGAAATCAGAAAAGTGAAAATGGCCGCTGCGTAACAAATAATCATAGAAAATGTTCTTTCTTCCAAAAAGAAGAATAACCTAGAAAAAAAGGGACCAACCATCTTCTTAAGGTCACTCTTTCCGTCCAAAAGAAGGTTTTCTCCACTACTCAAGTTCCCAGAAATGAATGTAATATACTTGATTTAAGAACTAAAAAGGGATTAATCAAAGCTTGCAGCACACAACATTTCTCACACCACCTTGGTATCATGTAACACAACCACATAAACTAAACAATCCCTAGCTTGAACTATGGTTCAGATCTGAAAAAACACTAACCATTACATGTAGAACATCAAGATTAGGGCCAATCTTCTGTAGAACTTCACCATCTTCCATAACACACTTGAACAAAAAAAAAGAGAAATGAGAACACGCCGGGTCTCACATAAAATTAGGTATTACTCTCACTTCCACCTTAACACTTGATTCACTCAGGTGAGGGCACAAAGATAAAACTGAAAACTACAAGAAAGAAAGTACCGATTAGCATTAGCATTCCAGTAGTAGCAATGGACATGAATCTGACACAACCAAGTCTCAATAATTATTTTTCTGCTAAAAACATATGATAACCAACTTCAGGTTTGAGAGAAGAATGAAACTCTTAAATATAAATGGAAATTTTGCACTTGGATCAACCAGCTTTTGGATGGAACAATTAGTAAACACAACAAATAGTGAAATAACCAATTTGGATTCATGACGTGGGAAATAATGGAGGTAAAAGTCCACATCCTTACTGAACTGGAGATAACAAATCAAAAGGAGAACATGTAGCTTGTAAATGTGAAAGTCGAGTCAAGCCATGACGTCGAGGTCCAAGAGTAGCACCATTGAGGAGCTCTTGTTATCAAAAACTATGGCAATCACCACACATGTTTCTCCGTAGAAGGAAGCATGATGGAAAAAAATAGGAGAATGATCATGACGATCTAAAAATTGTGATTAAATTATAACAAACTGTAGCATGTAAGCATACAGAGAAATAATGTTGACCAAACACAAATAAGCTCACAAATTACCTATTCATATACATCCAAACGTGAGTAACACCTTTCTTAGTGCATTTACATCCACCATCTGTAGGCACAGGACAGAATGAGGTAAATGGTTTGAAGAACAAAAATAAGAGTTGAATGAAATTATTTGAAGAAAAAATAAACAGCAACATGTGAACTTTCTGTAGGCATCAAAATTCCAACGGACCATTGTAGCAATTTAACAACACTCAACAATGGAAGTAGTAAGCTGAACTATACAACGGGATTTGATAGGAAGCAAGAAATGATGCATCGGATATCATAATGGAACAGTTAAACATAATAGATCAATCTCGATTGGGGGCCAAATATTATGCACAACATGAAAAACAAAGAATTTTAGCACATACGGCTAGGCCCTACGAATCTAAAAAATTGCTTCTACCTCCACGCATGGCCACCAAGCTTGCAAAATAAATTATTTACATAATTTGAAGAACCTGAAAGCAACCTTCACCTCTAAATATGACCACTCGATGGGGAAAGATTAATTTTTTCACTCACGTCAAACTGGCACGTCCTATGGAGGAATGGATCCAACAGCAGAGTAGGTCAGAACTCACAATAGCTTGCTTGGATTTCCATCGAACACTTTGTAGTCACCTCAAAACAGCATGTCATGAGGAGCACCGGATCTAACAAAAGAGCAGATCTGCACAAACATAAATGTCATGGTCGATTCAATCGAAGAGCACAAAAAAGGAAGATCCTCTCTATTTTTGCACTCACCTCAAGAAGTCTTGTGGAGCAACAAATCTAACGGAAGAGCAGATCGCAGTAGCAACTGCACATACGGGAAGGTCATTATCCATCAAATCAAACAACACGAAAGAAGAAAAAAGAGGAAGAGGCGGAGGAGAGTTGGGGATAGAGGAAGTACCTGCACACAAGAGGTAGAGATGGAGCGCAGCCGTGAAGCAAAGGTCACCCTCCGCGAGGATGGCGACGACCCTCCTTGTTCGTCTTAGCGGTCGTGCACGACATCAGCGACGGCGCACAAACAGCTCGGCCTCGTCCATACACACGGGGCTTCGGCTAGCCCTCCTCATGCCGAGTAGCGGGCAGCAGCGGCGCCACTCGGTGACGTGCTTTCGTCACCGAAGGAGGAGAATGGACGGCGGCGGCTAGGGTTTTCTAACACGCGTCGATGCGCCATCTCCTTCGCGCCGCCGGCGTCGGGGGGTCCGGGAAGGAGAGGCTAGGATTAGGAAGAGGAGCGGCGAGGAGAAGGAGGAGGGCCAGGTCGAGGTGGTGGCGGAGCAGCTGGTGGCGGCGGGATGACGAAGGGGACCGCAGACGCGAGGGGATCCGGGAGGAGAGATCGTGCGAGGGGGTGGGGATTGGGTGGTTGCAGTGGGGTCTGGAGCGTTCTCCTCCACTCGTTTTGTGCGCGCGTCCAGTTACACAAGAATCCAGACCCGCAGAGAGGATGACGGGTGGGGCAAAAACCGGTGTGCAAAAGTCAGCTCGAAAACGGACGGCCGAGATCTGTTCGTGGTGAAGATCGGACGGCTCAGAGTGCGAAATCGCTGGGGATAGAGGAAGTACCTACACACAAGAGGTAGAGATGGAGCGCAGCCATGAAGCAAAGGTCACCCTCCGCGAGGTTGGCGACGACCCTCCTTGTTCGTCTTAGTGGTCGTGCATGACGTCAGCGACGGTGCACAAACAGCTCGGCCTCGTCCATACACACGGGGCTTCGGCTAGCCCTCGTCATGCCGAGTACCGGGCAGTAGCGGCACCACTCGGCGACGTGCTTTCGTCATCGGAGGAGGAGAATGGACGGCGGCGGCTAGGGTTTTCTAACACGCGTCGATGCGCCATCTTCTTCGCGCCGCCGGCGTCGGGTGGTCCGGGAAGGAGAGGCTGGGATTAGGAAGAGGAGCAGCGAGGAGGAGGAGGAGGGCCAGGTCGGGGTGGTGGCGGCGCAGCTGGTGGCGGCGGGATGACGAAGGGGACCGCAGACGCGAGGGGATTGGGGAGGAGAGATCGTGCGAGGGGGTGGGGATTGGGTGGTTGCAGTGGGGTCTGGAGCGTTCTCCTCCACTCGTTTCGTGCACGCGTCCAGTTACATAAGAATCCAGACCCGCAGAGAGGATGAAGGGTGGGCCAAAAACCGGTCAGCAAAAGTCAGCTCGAAAACGGACGGCCGAGATCTGTTCCTGGTGAAGATCGGACGGCTCAGAGCGCGAAATCGCTGTGAGCTCGCGGTGACAACCCAAGGTTCTATTCTTTAGATTATGATTCCCACAACAAAATTGACTTGGTATCAGAGCGGCTCTTACGCGATATCTAGCTGCCTATGATCCAATCTACAACCTCGCCGCCGCTGCTCCATAGCCGCCAACGCCGCACCATACAAACCTACGACCAAGGCAACACATCCACGACCTACGACCCGCAGCCGCCGCCGCTTCTTAGCCGCCGCAACTGCTCAAGACACGAAGACCTGCCGCCGCCGCTGTTGTTAAAGTCGCCACCGCCGCAAGAAGAAGATCCACGTCCCCGCCATGTCGTCATCCTCCTCAATCGTCTCTCTGGCTGCTGCCCTCGGTGCTCCTCCAAACCAGCTTCTGACCCGCGCCAACTTCATTCTATGGAAGGCGCTGGTACTCCCGGCGCTTCGCGGTGCCAATGTCATTGGGATGTTGGATGGATCGGATGCTGCGCCGCCTCCCAAGATCATCATGGAGGATGAGAACAAGAAGCGAGTCACCGTCGACAATCCTGATTACCTTGCCTGGATTGCACGGGATCAACAAATTCTTAGGTTCTTGCTCAAGTCGCTCTACCCGGACATCCTCTCACATGTCCTCACGGCGAGCTCTACGTGTGAAACATGGACGACCATCAACAACATGTTTGCATCTGCATCTCGATCCAAGGTGCAGGATCTCCGAACCAAGTTGCAGGAGACGAAGAAGCTAAGTATGACCGCTGATTAATACTTTACGCTGATGAAGGGGTTTGCATCTGACCTTACTGCCCTCGGAAAAACAATTGAGGATGACACTAGTGCAGAACAAGCAACTTGTCCCGGGCCGTAAGGGCTCGTTGTCCCGGTCGCGCGCCAGGGACAACGTGTTCGGGACAAAAGGGGGTGGCCTTTTGTCCCAGGCACGCCACGACCCGGGACAACATGCGGATCCACGTGGCCGCGGGAGCGACCGTCTGCCCGGCTACCTTTTGTCCCGGTTCGTAATACGAACCGGGACTATATCTTTTTTGTTTTTGTTTTTTTGTTTCCTGTTTTCTGTTTCTTTTCCTATTTCATTTCCTGTTTTCTGTTTTTCTTTTTCTTTTGTGTTTTGTGTTTTACTTTTTCTTTTGTGTTTTGTTGTCGATATTACTATCTCATTTCAAACAAGTTTCGTAAACATATTATACGCTACTATATAGTACTTGGTATATAGAAAAATTATCATTATTACATGGAGTACTCCGAAACTAATATTTACAACCGGGGAGATTAGATCGATGACATATAAAGGCACTAGACCCTACTTTCGAGCTGCTTTAGTACTGCATTCGGCCCCCCTCTTTGGAGCTTCTTGAGTACTGCATTCGGCCCCCCTCTGAAGCACATAGTCCATCAGAAAGCCTGACAGCTCCTCCGCAATTGGGAGTAGGCGGTCCTTTGCATCTAGCCGGTTCCAGATGTTTTCAAACTGTAAAGGAGAGATCAACAACATTAATATATTAATCATCATAAAAATAATTCTATTTGAAAAGTGAACAAAATTGAAGAAATAAGTTTGAATATATTCTTTACGTACGCGTTGCCATTCTCCCCGCTGCTCATTGATGTGCGAACGAATGAACCCGCAGACATAGAATCCACATAAATTAGTGCCCTGTTGCTGCGTCGCACACTTTAAGAGAAAATATGATAGGATCCAGTTAATTAATAATAGAAGGTACTGAAAATGGTGTTGGGAACTAGAATTAAAGAGATGCGCGGACCTAGCTATGACTACTTACCTCTTCTTGTTTAAAAATGAGATCCTTACGTACACCCTTGTGGAATCCGGTGAACTTGTCCCAAACCCTGCACAGTATAGAAAATGATTAAATAAGTTATTAATTACCCTATATTAGAACGGAACATGCCAACTACGATAATGATTGAAATTACCTCTAGAGCATCAGTTGCAAGTTGATTAACTTCTCAAGCGGCTTGCCTAATGGGTCGTATATGCATACTCTTGCCCTTTCAACCTCAATCTCAAGAAGTGTCCAGTGATATCTGCGCATGTTTATATACGTCAGTAACTTATCAATTACACTTAACATCGAGTAAGCAATTAAATTAGTGAATATGTACAAGACAGTAAAGAACTCACTCGAAATTGTAAGGAAATAGTATGTAGGTTTTGTAATATTGCGGCATTAAGTATGAGAGCAAAAGCTCCTCCGTGTCCTCTGGGTAATTTAATATACCATAATGGTGAACTCGATTTGGGTCAACAAACCCAATGTTATTATCAACTCCAAACTTTCGAGCTTGTATACTCTTCAGTCTGCATAATAATAGAGTAGAAAAGAATATAGTGATGAGGAAAAATTACAGGCAATGAAAAACAAGACGTGCTAGAGAATTAATGACAGGCATAATTTAATCACTTACAGACAATAGGAACTGATGATAGATTTGTCGAGGGCGTCAAAATTGAATAACTGCAATAATTCTGGGAGCTCAATTTGAAGCTCATCATCACCTGGGCCATAATGAGACTTTTGAATTTTCGCATAGATCCAGTCTCCTTCAGAACGGGCTGTGAAAGACATGTACTAGTCATGTAATTGGTGCATTCTTGCTAGCAGGGCGCGCAGATTAGAAGGGTCGATCAGAGGCTGCCCTCTAACATATTGTCGCGCCAATTCACCAAGCTTGATATTGTCGCCCGATTGTAAGGCGCGAAGGGCTGAAACAGAGATACCTATTTCTCTAGCTTGCTCCTCAATTGTTGTCTCTCCACCACTGAACAACACTCTGAGTGGGGCGACCGATTGTCCTGTCTGCATTCCGAGCTGGGGAACGTCTCTTTTACTGGTTGCACCCACAGCCCGTTTTTGTTCTTCCCGCACTCTTCTAGATGTACGCACCAGAATGCGTACATAGTCATCGTCCATATTCTTCTGATAGTGCGATGGCTCCATAACAAATTCATAGGCCCACTGTATTGCTTCCCGAGAATATACCGGCTTTGGTGGATGCTTCTTTGTTGCTAAAACACTCCTGGTATCTTCTTTGGTAGGAGGCGGCGGTGTCATGTTCCTCGCTTTCTTCCCCGTACCGCTCTTCTGAGTACTAGTCGACTCAGCGGTGGACTTCCACTTCTTTTGCGGAGGTGGCGGAGTCGGATGACGCGGCGGCGGAGTCGGCTGACGCGGCAGCGGAGATGGAGATGGACTGGCGCCTTGGTCGTCGTTGTCGTTGTCGGGGAGGTCTGGACTGGCATGTGGACTGGGAGGGCGATTGCTTATCCGAGAAGGTTGCTTTTGCAACAAGTGTGGGAACACGATGTATTCCTTTTTCCATAAGCAGGTAGTCTTGCATGCATATCTCAACTCCTCCTCATCTTCACCCGTAGGGAAGTCCACCTTAATTCCCTCATATCCCTTCATAAGATCATCAACTCCGACAACAGCATAGCCATCTGGAATCGGGTGGCAATGGTAAGCTCCATTTGGGTTAGGCGGTACGGCAAAGCCGTCCGCCACCTTCACGGTTATGTTCAAGCTTGGCACATGTAGCCCGCAAAGTTCCTGCTGCACGATACATTCCACGGGGTGACGAGGACCCGTGATATCATCGTGGCGAACGAGCTCCATGGAAGCCACGCTGCTTCTCCGCATAGATTTTTGATCAGGAGAAGGATCTTCGTGCGTATCAGATTCGTAGGAATTCCGTCGATGGTGCTTCTCTGCCTTGAGAAGTGCTAACTCCTTCTCATGCTCTGCTAATTTATCTTCTAGCCTCTGCATCCGGTCTTTCTGCTCTTTCTTCTTTCTTGCTCGGCTTCTATAAGTGCTAGCATCAGAGGGGAACCCAATCTTCCACGGAACGGAGCCGGCGGTTCCTCGTGTCCGTCCACTGTGTTCAGCATTTCCAGGGGCTCGCGATAGCTCGTCATTCTCTCTTTCAGGCTGGAACGTGCCTGCCTCCACCTCCTCCCGTACTTCTCTGAGGTTTTTGACAGGGTCTGCTCCGCGCTCCTTGGTAAAAATACATCGCCCTGTTTCTGGGTGTAACTTTCCACAATGCCCATAGAACCAAGCCTTAAGCCGTTCGGGCCAATCCAGTGTCTCGAGCTCTATATCTTTAGCCGCTAGCTTATCCTTCATTTTCTCCCACTTAGCCCTGGCCGTCTGGTAGCCACCGGACCCCATAACATGGTGATATATCTTCTTTGCTGCATTTTCTCTTATTTGTCTCTGACCTTTTCGTAGCTTCAGCCGATTCCTTGTACGCCTTAAATGCCGCCCACTCATCTTTTACCTTTTCAAAGATTTCGACGAATTCTGGAGTTGTACCTTCAGTTATGAACTTGTTTAGCCTTTTCTTCCAGCTGCGGAATAGTTCTCCCATCTCCATAAAAATCCAGGCCTTCCATCGGTTCTCTATAACGGGATCATCTTCATCCTCCTCTGTCGGTAAAGTGAAATTCTTCATGAGCTCGGTCCAAAGGCGTTCTTTGTCTTCATCGGGGACATAAGTAACCCCCTCTTTTGGCTTTTTTGGCTTATTCCATTCCTTAGTCGTGATGGCGATTCTGTCCCTAACAATCTCTCCGCACCGACTTACGAATTTTTTTGCATTCTTCACGGGAGCAATCGGTTTGCCTTTTACATCCAGCAATTCGATGTGGTACTTTTGCTTCCCATCCAGCTTTTTGGTCCCGCCTCGTGTCATAACATTTGACTTGGTGGATGCTTTTTTGCTTGATCCGGAGGGCTAAAACAAGAAAGAAGTGGTAGTTAATATATGTATATATACAAATCAATTAACGCATCTATTTAACAGAGACGAACACCAGAGGGCTAATATATACCTTGGCGGACGACTTCCCAAGACCAGAGTCGTCATGTGCTCCTCGCAGAGCTGCTTCGTCGGAGACTACTCTTTCGTCGAAAGGCCCCACCTGTCCCTCCTGTCCCTCTACATCATCGGACTTGTTCAGGAACTGTGCGGTGAAATCGTCCGAGGCGTCCTCCTGTCCCTCTACGCGACCTACGCGGATGATGTTCATCATGTGACCTTCTTGTTCATGGTCTCTACCGGGCTCCATAGTTTCTACAAGTTATTTCCATTGTACAAACACATTATTAACCGTGAAGGTGGCGGAGTAGTTGAATAATGCTATTTCTATAGTTAAATAATCTCAATTAAATATCACTAATATACATCTCGATTAATCCATTTTAAGCAACAATGCTATTTCATATTCTTGCTCGTCTCTGACAGTGGCGGAGTAGTCGAACAATGCCGGGGCTCCGAAAGGGCGCAAGGGGGGCAGCAGCTCCGAGACGGCGGCGGCTCCGACACGGTGATAAATCTGAGTACCTACATGCAACACATTGCAATAATATTGTTATAATGAAAAGAATAGCTAAATCCGAGGAGGCAACTTCTAACACTTTAAAAAATTATATTGCAACAAGAACTTCTATTTCTATTTCTAACACATTGCAACAAAAACTGCATCATCAAAATTGAGTATCATATTGCAACAATAATATTTTAACACATTACAATATTTCAACTCATTACAATAATTTGACCTAGACTTCAACAACTAAACATCAACTACAACTACAACTTCAAAAACTTAAACTAAACACATTACAATGTAAATGATATTTATCACATTGCAATGATATTTAACTAACACAAATTTTCTTCTAAATTAGATGCATACTACACATGTATAAAATTACATACTACAAATATTAATTTAAATACAAATTGCATACAAATTGTATAACTATACATTCAGGGAAAAAAAGAAAATGAGACGCTGACGCCATCAGACGTCATCAATGCAGGAATGCTCCTTGCCGAGCAAGAATCCCTCGAATTCGAGCGCGAGGGGCCGTGCAAGGCGCGGGCACGGCAGCGGCAGCATCGGCGCGGGCGCCACAGCAGCAGATGGCAGCGGCGGCCGAAGGCTAGCTAGGGTACGGTTAGGGCTTGACGGCGGCGGCGGCGGGAAGCTAGAGGGAATGAGGAGGGATCTGCGAGGCTCACTTGCAGGTCGCCGGAGTCGAGGAAGGTCGCCGGAGTCGAGGAAGGAGGCCGGAGTCAAGGATGGCGGCGGCGGCGAGTCGACGGGAAAATCCGGCAGCCTGATGGCGCGATGTGTGCTTTGGCTCTGGGTTGTGCCACGACCCGTGGCTAAGTGTGGCTTATATAGCCACCCCCCCTTTTGTCCCAGTTGGTGGCTAGAACCGGGGTAAAAGGGGTACCTTTTGTCCCGGGTTGAGCCACCAACCGGGACAAAAGCTCATTTTCGGCCGCCTCAGCTTTGCGCCATATGCACCCCCTTTTGTCCCAGTTGGTGGCTGGAACCGGGACAGAACGGGAATTTTTAGCGCCAAAGTTAAATAATTTTCATTTTGCATTTTGAAAATGGTTTGAATATGTTTTAAATAACTTTTGCATATTTTGGAATTTGAAAAAACTTTCAATATGAAAATTGTTTGAATTTGAATAACTAATACAAAACCATTTTCTGTTTTCTATAATAATTATTTTAACTATTTTGAAAATGGTTTCAATATGAATTTGAATAACTTTTACATACTTTGGAATTTGACAAAACTTTCAATATGAAAAGTGTTTGAATTTGAATTACTAGTACAAAACCATTTTATGTTTTCAATAATAATTATTTTAATATTTTGAAAATGGTTTGAATATGAATTTGAATAACTTTTACATACTTTGGAATTTGACAAAACTTTCAATATGAAAAGTGTTTGAATTTGAATTACTAATACAAAACCATTTTCTGTTTTCTATAATAATTATTTGAGAAAAGTGCACGAGCCACCGGTCGACTATACCCCCCCCCCCCCCCGTTAGATGCCGTTCGATCGGTCATTCAGATTCGTATTGCGTCCAACATCCCCATCTCTTAATAAGCCAACTAGTTGCTATGCAACTGATACATCTGACCGGTGGAGCAGGCATGGCCGGCACCTTTCACGCAATGGAGACTGATCTTTAGCATGTACTGATTGCAAGACCGGGCTGTAGCCAGAACTGACACCTTGGTCAAAGCCGTGGAAAAAAACTAGTGGACGAGAGTTAGGACGAACGAAACTCAGAGGTCGTTTGCCAGCATATATATTTAGAGACCCCTACCTCTCTGCGCAAGGATCAAACATTTGTCCTAGCAACCAACAAAAAGATTTGTAGAGCCCCTGATAGGTAGCAAGCTTGGTAAGTTCCGGGGAAAAAGGTAGTCCATATATGTTGGAAAATCCTTTTATTTGTCAGCCTTTTTATTTATCTCTGGCTAAGTTTCCCTTTTTCGCACACGATGAAAAGTTTGTGCTGCAGCTTGTCATTTGCGGCCGCAGCCACCGTCGTCTTGGGATTAACTTCATCCGAGGCACTCCACCCATTTCATACAGCTGCGTGTTCATCATCTTTTTTCCTAATACAAAGCCATTTTCTGTTTTCTATATGAAATATGAAATGTGTTTGAATTGTGTTTGAATTTGAAACTTTCAATATGAAATGTGAAATGTGTTTGAATTTGAATTACTAATACAAATCCATTTTCTGTTTTCTATAATAATTATTTTAACCATTTTGAAAATGGTTTGAATATGAATTTGTATAACTTTTGCATACTTTGGAATTTGACAAAACATTCAATATGAAATGTGTTTGAATTTGAATTACTAATACAAAACCAACCGGGACTAATGAAGCACACGGATCGTGTGTTTATTTCAAGCACTTGTGAGCCGTTGGATCAGGGGTGTGTTTCTTTTCAGGGCTTGTGATCTGTTGGATCAACACTATCACTTCCAAACCAGGACTAAAGAAGCACACGGATCGTGTGTTTCTTTCAAGCACTTGTGAGCCGCTGGATCAAGGGTGTGTTTATTTTTCAGGGCTTGTGAGCTTTTGGATCCTCACATTGTGAGCCACATGACCCTATATATAGCCCCCACTCGGACATGTTCGGCACTCAGTGTCTCCTCCTTCTAGTTCATTAGGGTCTATCTACAAAACATTCAGATTCCATGCATACGTCCAACAGTGCATTTGATATGCGGGCACTCACGCCACTGTTGGGCTTTATGTAGGGGAAAGTGTGTGTTCTGTTCTATCTACAAAATACTTCCGTTCATCTACCGAATACAAATCATTCGGATTCCCTGCATACGCCCTACGGTGCATTTGATATGCGGGCACTCAGGAGCCACCGTAGGGCTGTATGCAGGTGAAACCGTGTGTTTTGTTCTGTCGACGGCGGCGGATCCATTTGATATGCAGGTAAAAATGGAGCATCTTCTTCATATAAAATCTTTAATACATTATTACACATCGCACCAACATCTCCATCACACAATGCCGCCAGTTCTTCCGGATCGGAACCATGGAGCATCTTCTTCATTCAACTTGATGATTGGGTCAATGTTCGCTACGAAGGGCGGAATTTCATCAAACTTGTTATAATCATCTGACATGTCTGTCTTGTCCTCCACTCCCACGATGTTTATTTTTCCTGAAAGAACTATGTGACGCTTCGGCTCATCGTATGATGTATTCATTCCCGTATTTTTTCTTTTTCTGGGTCCGCTAGATATGTCCTTCACATAGAAAACCTGAGCCATATCATTGGCTTGGACAAATGGTTCGTCTCCGTACCCAAGATTGTTTAGATCCACTGTTGTCATTCCGTACTGCTTGTCTACCTGAACCCCGCCTTTCAGATTGACCCATTTGCACCGAAACAAAGGGACCTTAAAAGAAGGTCCATAGTCAAGTTCCCATATCTCCTCTATGTAACCATAATATGTGTTCTTCTGCCCATTTTTGTTTGTTGCATCAATGGGAACACCACTGTTTTGGTTGGTGCTCTTTTTATCTTGGACTGTCGTGTAAAATGTATTCCCATTAATCTCGTACCCTTGGAAAGTACATATAGTTGTAGATGGTGCCCTGGCCAACAAGTATAACTGTTCTTCAACCTGCTTGCCATTATTCAAGAGATGTGTTCGCAACCAACCGCCGAAAGTCGCCATGTGTGTACGTACAATCCAGCTGTCAGACTGCCCCGCGTGTAGGGAGCGTACAATATTCTTGTGTTCATCGATATACGGGGCCACCAAGGTAGAACATTGTCGAACTTTATAGTGTGCTTCAGTGAAAGAATGCCCATCCATACAAATTTTTGTTTTCTTTCCTAGTGTGCCTTTTCCACAAAGTCTCCCCTCATGCCGTGATTCTGGAACACCAATCGGCTTAAGGTCATGAATAAAGTCAACACAGAACTCAATGACCTCCTCAGTAACATAGCCGTTGGAGATGCTTCCTTCTGGCCTAGCACGGTTATGAACATATTTCTTTAAGACTGCCATGAACCTCTCAAATGGGAACATATTGTGTAGAAATACAGGACCGAGAACTTGAATCTCTTCGACTAGGTGAACCAGGAGATGCGTCATAACATGAAAGAAGGATGGGGGGAACACCAACTCAAAACTGACAAGACACTGGACCACATCATTCTGTAGACTTGGTAGAATCGCCGGATCGATTACCTTCTGAGATATTGCATTGAGGAATGCACAAAGCTTCACAATGGGTACTCGAACATTTTCCGGTAGAAGCCCCCTCAGTGCAATCCGAAGCAATTGTGTCATAATCACGTGGCAGTCATGTGACTTTAGGTTTTGAAATTTTTGTAGTCTCACATTTACTATCCTCTTTATATTCGAAGAGAAGCCAACTGTGACCTTGATACTGCTCAGGCATTCAAAGAATATTACTTTCTCTTGTTTACTAAGAGCGTAGCTGGCAGGACCTTCATAGTGTTCGGGATTTAGGCCGTCTCGTTCTTTCATACATTTCTGGTCCTCCCGTGCTTCCTCTGTGTCTTTTTTCTTCCCGTACACGCCCAAGTGGCCTAGCAGGTTCACGCAAATATTCTTCGTCACGTGCATCACGTCGATTGCAGATCGGACCTCTAGGACCTTCCAATATGGTAGCTCCCAAAATATAGATTTCTTCTTCCACATGGGTGCGTGCCCGTTAGCGTCTTTTGGAACTTCTAGTCCTCCAGGGCCCTTTGCAAAGATTACTTTTAAATCCTTGACCGTATCAAATATTTCTTCACCAGTACGGTCGACAGGCCTCCGTCGGTGATCAGCCTCACCTTTAAAATGCTTGCCTTTCTTCCTTGTGTTATGCCTGATCGGAAGAAATCGACGATGCCCCAGATACACACACTTCTTACATTTATCCAAATATATACATTCAGTCTCACCTAAACAGTGTGTGCATGCTTTGTACCCCTTGGTTGTCTGCCCTGAGAGGTTAGCAAGAGCAGGCCAATCGTTGATCGTTACAAAAAGCAAAGCTCGTAGGTCAAATTCCTCCTATTTGTGCTCATCCCACACACGTACACCTTCTTCCCGCCACAACTGTAAAAGTTCTTCAACTAATGGCCTGAGGTACACATCAAGCTCGTTGCCAGGTTGCTTCGGGCCTTGGATGAGCACTGGCATCATGTTATAGAAATCTGAATATAAAAGGTGGACACTTTGGAAAGATAGATAAATAAGTAGAGGTATAACATGCAAGAGTATTATCTAGCTTCCAAATGCTTCAACTTAAGTTAATGTTTGCAATGTGGTTTCCATTGGTGTGAAGTTCTCATTACCCCTATCATAGCATCTTTAGTGATTAATAGTTGAAAGTGAAAGCAAATATGAGTTATGTGCTTGACAAAAGATGGGTCAAAAGCCTCATGCCCGTTGAAAACAAAAACCTCTCCGACTGGCTACTCAACTTGGGCCACAAAGCAAGTGAAGGTTACAGTCATTGTGAATAAAAGTGGCATCATAGAGAGTTTCACCCCGGGTACCCTTTGCCCCAGGACATGGAAGTGGGCACATGTCCAAATGACAAAGCAAGCAAACAGTGGACATCTCTACATCTCTTTCTTTACTCATGCTATTTTCTTGTAAATGATTTTTCTGTTGTGAGATGTGTCATGGATTGCTCCACTATGGTTATGTTGCAAATTTCCACCATGATCCACATGGCTTAGGTTAGCTGCCACAGGTGTCTCTCTAGCCAATAATATCACTCGCCCGAACTTACTAAGTTTCCATCTTCATTTCACGCAATGTTAGGCATCCATCACCAAAGGAACATGATATCAACTTTTATAATGAATAAAGTGCAGTGTTGAAAGCTTTTGACGTGTCAGCACGTATGAGCTAGCTCCTAACCAAAGACCTTTGTCATGCCGAAAACATCATAATCTTAATCACAATGGGTCATGTTTATTAAGTGCAATAAAAGTAATGTGTGCATCAAGTTCGTGAGAGCTTTTAAACCAACTTTACCCATAACAATCTCAATAACATAAGCATCTTAATTTGGAAGCATAGATAAAACAATATAACATGGTAAACATACTTGGAATAGCATGTTAGCTAATAGCTAGATATGGTGGACTCACTGGAAAACTTGGTTGAAGGTGTTGGAAAACAAGCTTTTTTACTTGTTGGAGTTTTTGGGCTAGCAAGAGGGAGAAAGTTGACAATCTAAATGCATGCATAAGTGTCCATAGAGCTAACCATTTCATGTTAAACAAAGTAAAGCATCATTCAGCATATAAAACATGAATAAGAGATAACTCATGATAAGTACTTCCATATTAATACTCATTAACAAGCACACAAATCATGCAACTCTATATATCTTTTTAAATCAACTCAAACATCCTCTTCCCAATATTTTTATAGCATCCAACTTAATTTAACCCAAAATTCCAGTAGCTCTCTCATAACATAAATGAAAAGTGGTGGTCTCAAACAGAAAACCAAACCGAAATAATAAAAAGAACAAAAACGCTCCAAGTTTATGCGATAAAGTGCAATGAACGAAAAACAGAAGTTAGACGTGTGCAAACCGAGAGTATGTTGGTTCAGTGGGGTCGTCTTCACATCCCCAAGCTTATGGTCTTCACCATCCTTGGATAGCTCTTGGTGCATCTCCTCTAATCCCTGTGAAAAAACTTCAAAACACCGTTTCTCCCATTTCTTTTCTGTGGGGTGACATTAGTAGGCACAATACAATAGAATTGCTTGCTGTATGAAATACTTAGAAAAACATAAGAAACATGTCCAGAAAGTGTATAATGTTGTATTCCTTCTAATAAACTCAATTGGATCAAAAAGATTCAAGTTAAAAGCTTAAAGAATGCATAAAACAAAATGGGACAGAATCTGTCCAGAAAAACAGCAGCAGCAAAACGTATTTTTTTACCCCACTTAAAACGTATTTTTTTACCCCACTTAAAAACAGCAGCAGAAAAACAGCAGCAGCAAAACAATTCACGCTTACAGAGGAGGAAAAGTTGAAACTACAGTTCGAATTTCAGCTCATTCAGAGTTACAGAATAGGAATTAAAAATCATACCGTGCACAGATTCGTGCTGGAATAAAATCTCCGAATGGAAAAAACAACTTTTCTAATCCCAAATGGGTTAAACTTGGCACTTTATTAAAAATTCCAGAAGCTAAACTAAAAACAAAGTCTCTTGGTACAGCAAGAGGACTCAACAAAAATCTCAAATAAAAACAACCGGGTTGCCTCCCGTAAAGCGCTTCCTTTATAGCCATATAACTAGGCTTACTTACTTGTTATTAGGATTGTTGGAGTGAGGTGGCTTGGCATCCCCAAGCTTGAATTCTTGCACTTACTTGATATATGTAGGGTGAGCCTAGGGGTAACATCCCCAAACTTGAGTGTTTGTCCATCTTGATCTTTGTTCATCACCCTCAACTCTTCCACTTGAAATTCTCTTTACACAAAACTCAACATAAAACTTGATTAGAGGGGTTAGTGTCTCCATAAATTAAATCCATATAGCTACAGCAAAGACATATCATGAGTTGATTCTAAACATTAAATACTGTTACTATGGTTGTGTATTGCTCCTTGATCAAAAGAACCACACAAAACACAAGTAATGAGAGTAATGCAAAATAAAGACAGAATCTGTCAAAAACTAGACAGCCCGTAAAGAGTGAATTTTCAGAGGCACTTACGTTGCTCAAATAAGAAAACTTTGAACTAATGAAATGTGTATTAATAACTTAATATTGCTGTCGTAAAATATCAAGTCAAAATTCCTTTTCTGTGATTTTATACATTTTTCGCAGTAAAGACCAGGAATCTTTTTTCTAGACAGCCATGATAGTTTTAATGATGCTCACATAGGAATAATAATTAAAACGCAAAATAGAGCATCAAGGGGAAAATATGAAACATATTTGCGTCTAACCCACTTCCTATGCATTGGGATCTTTGTCGGAGAGTGATTCCCACGAGACAGGGGTGGTCACACTCTGAGGAGTAGTTCGAGAAGGGGACTGAACACGTTGGTCAAACAACCCTCAACCGGCACGGCGACGGTGCTCGTCGAGCCTGAGGAGGAACAGCACGGCAAAGATGGACAGCGGCCCGTACCCAGGTTCACGGCCCTCAGGAGGAGGTAACACCGCTACTCCTGCTTGTCTGTATTGCGCTGCAGAGGGTACAGTACAATGAGCTTGCCGAGGGCTCTCTTCCGGCAGTGCGGAGCTCAAGGAGGGGACGCTGAGGTCTTCTTCCTCCTTGAGCGCACTTGGCTAGACTAGGCTATGGTGGAGTGTTAATTGGTTGATTCCCTCCTCGATGGAGGTGCTCCCTCTCCTTTTATAGGCGCCCCGGGCCTCATCCTTGCGGCCTGCGCAGCGGTAGGGTTCCCACATGGCGACGAAGTAGAGGAGTGGGGTGCACCGCTGCTGTGGTGTCCATGGACTCGGTCCATGGTCGTAAAGCTTGCCCTTGGGGCAGGGAGACCACCGTCCGCGCAGGACGGCCGGCTGGTGCCGCAGAGACCGTGGGGGCGCCCACGGTGACGTCGTCGTTGGAGCGTAGCGCCGGCCGCCCGCTTTATCATCAAAGGGGAAAGCTTCGTAGTCCGGCGCGGGGGGCGCAGCTTTGTTGACTCCTTTAATCACCAGAATGGAAACTACGGCGCCGTCGTCACCGCGCGCAGACGCGCGCGTCACTCTGCGGCCGCAGCAGAGACCATGTGCGCTCTGCGGCGGTTGCTTCGCAGCGAAGCATCTCTACAGGGCCGGAGCGGCCTTGTAGAGGGATTTGCGTTGACTCCTCTCCAGGGGAGAGAGCCTTGTAGAGGGGCAGTCGCGAGGGAAAACCTCTTCAGGCCTTCGCTGCCCCTTCAAGCCCTCTCGTGGGCTTCTCCCCTCGAGAGTCTCTTCAAGCGTTCGGCTTGGTCCTTGGTCATCTTTCGATACTGCTGCGTGCGAGGGCTGTGGAGAGTGGGCCCTGCACACCCTGGATCCCACTGGGCCGACAGTAGCCCCCGGGCCCATGACGGGCACGGCGAAGCCCATCAGGCTCAGACGAAGCGTCGTGGGTCCAAAGTGTCCGGCGGGCCCGAGACACGCGTTGATCGGTGGTGAGTTTGCGGCGACTCGGTTTCTCCGGCAGAACGTGCGTCGTGGGGGGTCCCACCACGCCTTGGTAACCGCCCAGATGGGGCATAAAGCCTGCGCGCCGGTCCGAACAGCCGTTACTGCTCTCATTCTGCGTGCCCGGCCTTCGCTCTCGCCCTCCTAGCTTCCTCTCTCCGGCGAACTCCTTCTTCTTCCTCGTTCTTCCGCATCTTCCTCCTTTCCCGACGATGGGTCCAGCGAAGGGCAAGGCGGCGATGGCGACGCTCCCCTCGGACGCGCAGGGGGAAGAGGTGCTCGGCCCCGCCCTGGTCGGGGAGCGCGTTAATGAGACAGCGCTGGACAAGATCCGGCACCTGGTCGCCGGGAGGACCAACGAGCACGGCGCCATCGCTATCCAGGCCGCAAAGCTCGGCCGGCTACCGAAGGGATTTTTCCCCATCTTCCTCCACACCCTCTACGCCGGGCTGGTGCCTCCTTACTCGCCCTTCCTGGAGGCGATCCTGGAGTTCTACCAGATCCATCTCCTCCATCTTCATCCCAACTCCATCCTGATCCTCTCCATCTTCGCCTATCTGTGCGAAGCCTACTTGGGGGTGCAGCCTTCGGTGGCCCTCTTCCGGAGCTTCTACGCGCTCCGGTGCTCTGCAAACCTCGAGCGGACGGGGTGCGTCTCTTTCCGCATCGTGGACGGCATGGGGGACGTCTACATCGCCATGTCGTGGAACGGCGAGAAGCCTGTCACGGCGTTGGTGAAGAAGGTGGACGACTTCCGGCAGAAGTTCCGGAGGCGCTGAGCTCCTTCATCGACGTTCTGGAGGCGCCGCCCGTGAAGAACACCCACTGGGGCAAGCAGGTCTTCCAGGGCCCGCAGATCGCAGACCTAGTGGGCCGCATGAAGCTTCTTCGGGAGGGCGGCCTCACCGGCCAGATGATTGCGGAGGATTTCGTGAGGCGCCGCATCGCCCCTCTTCAGGCGCACAAGAAGCCGATGTGGATGTACTCGGGCCTCTCGGACCCGATGCGACTCCACTGCTGCGACCATCACCCCGCCGTCGTCTCCACCATCATGGGCTTCCTCTTCATCAACCCGGACGTGTACGTGGCGGTCGCTGCGGAGCTGAGGCCTCTCCACCAGCTCTCCTTGGCCGCGCGCCTGGCGGTTCTGGAGCAGATGCCCACGTTCACCCCGCTTGGCCTGGGGGGGGGGGGGGGAGGAAGAGGACGAGGTGGCCATGCACGTGGCGAAGGGGCCAGGCGCCGTGGAGTCGCCCTACGCATCGGACGTCGAGCCAGGCTGCGAGGCGGCAAGGGCGAACCCTACGTCCGGCGAGGCGAGCTCGTCGAGGGCTGCGCCTCTTGCCGAGGAAGTCCTTGAGGTCTCGTCCGGCGACGATGATGAGGCCGAGGCGGGGCGACGGGAGCCTCGGACCAAGGCGGCCCATGACAGGCCTGCCGGGGAACCCATGGGCGCTCCCCTCAAGAGGAAAGCCGAGACGGCTCCTGAGGGATCCGGAGCCCGGACCACGCCTTCTTGGCGTTCGTCTGGCATGGCGTGGGTTGACACCCGCGCCAAGAAGACTGGGTAAGTGTTTTTAACTTGGTTTTTGTTCTTCAATCTTTGCTTTTCTGCTCTCCTCTGACAAGTCTTCTTGCTCTTTGCTAGCGACCTGGTGCCTGCGAAGCGCCGGAGGCTTCGCAAGGCTGCGGAGGTGAAGAGAGCTGCGCCAGAAACCACGGCAGACGAGGCCTCGAGGCCTGTGGAGGAGGACCCCGCAGGCCCTCTCGAGGATGTGCCTCAGGCTGAGGCGACTGCGCCGCCTCCGGAGGAGGGGTGCTCTGAGGGGTAGGTGGAGAAGGCGCCCACTCCGCCACGTGCTGCGACTCCTCCAGTGCAGCGGGAGGCCGTGGCGGACGTGACGCCGAGCCAGAGCCCGCCAAGGGCCGCCGAAGCGGAGGGGGAAGCTCCTCTGCCACCCCTGCCAAGCTCTGCAGCGGAGGCGGAAACGGTGGCTATGGGGCAGGACTCATGATGAGGTGCCGCTCGAGAAGGGCGTCACCGGGGCGCGGAGCGCGGGCGTTGAAGTGGAGAGCTCGCCACCAAGCCCCCAGGCCCACGACGCTGCCGGGCTCCGCGCAGAGGCTTCCTTTTCCAAGCTCGACGCAGGCGCGGGGACCTCCGCGCCGTGCGGGGCTTCGCAAGCCCTTGTCCTCAGTGGCTGGGATTGGAACAGGGGACGCCGTGACGTCGCCTTCCGCTTGGTGCGGGAGTCCCTGGATGGACTGGAGGCCCACCTCGCCCTCGAGGACGGGGAGCTCGCGCGGCAGCAGGATGAGCTTGCGGGTGCCTGGGCCGCCTTCCACGCAGCCGTGGAGGATCGCCGGCAGAGCGACCTGGCTCTTCAGGCGGAGCGCGAGGAGGCTCGGCGTTTCGCCCAGGAGGTCCGCGAGGGCGCAGTGCGCGAAGCTGAAGAGCTCCTGCAGCCCCTCCAGGCCGAGCGCCAGGCAGCGGCGGACGATCTGGCCGCGGCCAGGGCGGAGCGGGAGGTCGTGGAGCACTCGCTGGCGGACAAGCACCGCGAACTCGTTCAGCTCGAGGCCAAGATTCTTGCCGACTCCAAAGTCGTGCGGTCCTCTATGGAGGCGGTCCGCGCGACCTTGGATGCCAGGGGCCAGAGGCTGAGCGAGCGCGAGAACGACGTGCGCCAGCGCAACGAGCAGCTGCTGCAGGCGGAGCAGGAGCTGTCGGTGCAGCGCGTCGACCTCGAGGCCCGGGAGGGGAATCTGGCCGAGGCACTCGGCAAGCATGACCGCGAAGTGGCTACCCACAAGAAACATGTGGAGCGCTTCAACACAAAGTTCGCCGAGCGGAAGGAGTAGGCTGAGAAGGAGTTCCAAGCCCGGGAGAAGGCGTACCGCGCCGCTGTCTCTCGTGACTACGACGAGAAGTTCAAGAAGCAGGAGAGTCGCTTCAAGAAGAGGCGCGGTGAGGACGCCGCTCGGATCCACCAGCTGGAGGAGATGAACGCCAATTTGAACTCCCGGGCGAGGCGTGCAGCAGATGGTCGCCGCGTTGCCGAAGAAGCTCACGAGCGCATGGCGCAGGACCTCGCCTCCCTCATGGCGGACATGGAGGAGATGAACCAGCAGGTGGGCCCTGCTGTGGAGCGGGCGGTGGAGGCTGTCGAGAACGCCCAAGCCGCGCGGGTGTTTACTCAGCAGCGGGAGCGCATGTTCCAGTCCTTGGTGGCTCGGGGCAACGAGCTCGCAGCGAAGCTGGGTGCGGAGGCGACGCCCGTCCCCGCACAGGGCAACGCCGACGCCGCCGCGTATCTCGTCTACTTCGAGCAGCTCTTCACGGCACTCGAGGGCCCTGCCGCGGAGCTCCGTGACGTCGTCGAGGAGGAATGCCGCCAACTCCTGGCGGTGGCGGTCGACCGCATCTTCACCAACCTCCAGCACCTCCAGCCCGGCTTCGACTACTCGACAGTGACCGAGCCTCTCGAGGGGGAGAAGGGGTGGAAGATCTCCAACTCGGTTCGCGACCAAGTCGACGGCTTCTGCAGCCGCTTCAAGCGGGCCGAGGCGGGGGAGGACGACGGCGAAGAGGCAGGCTCCGAGGACGAGCCCGGAGAGGAAGGGTCTGCGGAGGAAAGCGACGGGGCTTCTGCTTGACCTTCTCCTGTAACACAACACGCTTGTAGCGCCATTGAAATGTTTTGGCTTAGAGACCTTTGCTCCATAATTTGTAATAGCATATTTTTAAGCATATGCTACTAAGTTTGTGTGCGTGCCCCTCGAGGGCCTTTTGCTTCAACTCCATGCCTTTTTTCGCTCTGCGTCGCTAGGACCCTTCTCCTTGCGCTATGACTCCGCCGCTGCGGTATGCTCGAGCAATGACTCGGCAAGGCCGGGGGGAGTTTAAGGCTTAGAGAGGTAAGAGTCCTCGAGGCGCGATGCTCAAGGGCCCCCCTTTGACGTGCAAGTAGTTCATGGAGTGTGAGGGAAAAGAGACGCTCGGGGGACGGGGAGTGCTCGTGAGAGAGATGAAGAGATTCTCTTGGCGTGAGCGGTGAACTTAGCTTCGCGAGGCTTTTGCTCTACGTAGGCTCTCCTTGGCGATGCGTTCTCATCCAGGGGCCGAGTCTTTCCTCCACGAGCTTGGAGGGACTCTTGTTCCCTGCGGATGTTAGAGAGGCGAACCCAAATGCTAGTGCATGGTAGTAAGGACTCATGTGCGCTTATAGGTTTCCTCAGGTGTATCTCGCGAGGAGAGTAAGTACCAAGGTCCTTTGGAGAGGTGGCGTGTTTTTGGGAGCATGCCCTTAGCCAGAGCTCGGATCCCTTGGATTTTGCAGTGCTTCTGGGGTGCTCTTGAGGCACAGCCACCGTACTCAGCCCCCGCTCGCGAGGTGCGCATGGGAAGAATATAAGCGCACATGGAAAAGTAAATGACGAAAGTAAACTTTCCATTGGAATATTACACAGCGGCGCCTCATCGCATAGTTCACTTAGGAACGAAATGGCGCCTTAGCGCATAGTTCACTTAGGAACGAAACGGTTCATTACACTTGGGTTTGCCAAGCTAACGTTCCTTCCATGTCGAGGCATGGGGACCACCCATTAGTGGCTGAGACTCTCTACGGCCTGCGGTGGCTTGTTAGCAGGAGAGCTCGGAGGGCTGACCCTCAGGAGAAGCTTTGAGAAGCTTGGAGGTGAAGCCGTGAGCTTCCCTCTGGAGACAAAAATGCCTGACGTGACAATGATCACGGGCGTGACTATGATCACGGGTAGAACTTGCGTAGATGCGCGATGTTCCAGGGGTTCTTGACGGGGATGCCGTCTTCAGTCTCGAGGCGTACGGCGCCAGGCCTGGCAATGTGGGAGACCCTGTAGGGGCCTTCCCACATCGGCGAGAGCTTGTGGAGGCCTTCTCTGGAGAGGATTCGCCTGAGGACGAGGTCGCCCGCCTCAAGAGTGCGTCAGCGCACATGGCGGCTGTGGTAGCGTCGCAGGTCTTGCTGGTACTTTGCCGCTCTGAGGGCGGCCCGGCGGCGCAGTCCCTCGAGAAGCAGCAGGTCGTCGTTGTGGAGTTCCTCTTGGGTGTCCTCATTGAAGGCAAGGACCCGTGGGGATCCGTGCTTGATTTCTGCGGGGAGGACTGCTTCGGCTCCGTAGACAAGGGCGAACGGCGTTTCACCCATGGGCTTTGAGGAGGTTGTGTGCATGGACCAGAGCACAGATGGGAGCTCGTCGATCCAGCCCTTGCCGTGACCCTTGAGGATGTTGAAGCTTCTGGTCTTGAGGCCCTTGAGGACTTCCGCATTTGCTCGCTCGGCTTGACCATTGCTCCGTGGATGAGCCACCGAGGCGAAGCAGAGCTTGGTGCCGAGCTTTTCGCAGTAAGACCGGAAGACGCCGCTGGTAAACTACGAGCCGTTGTCGGTGATGATGCGATTAGGCACTCTGAAGCGGCATACCAGGCTCCTGATGAATTTCACCGCTGCCCCGGCCGGTATAGTGCGCACTGGTTCGACCTCGGCCCACTTGGTGAACTTGTCGACGGCCACGAAGAGGAAACGGTAGCCCCCTTGCGACTTCAGGAAGGGGCCCAAAATGTCCAGCCCCCAGACCGCGAACGGCCAGGAGAGCGGGATGGTCTGGAGTCCCAGCGTCGGCTGATGGATTTGCTTGGCGTGGTACTGGCAGGCGTCGCAAGCTTGGACGATGGTGACCGCATCTTGAAGCACTTGCGGCCAGTAGAACCCGCTCCTGAAGACCTTGCCTGCGAGGGTGCGCGCACACGAGTGGTGGCCGCACTCTCCGCTATGGATATCCTTGATCAGCATTCGGCCTTCCTCGGGAGGGACGCATTTGAGCGCGATGCCATTTGGGCGCTTGCGGTACAGGTCTCCCTCGAGGATGTAGTCGGATTTTGCCTGTCGAGCGATTCGCTCTGCTTCCGCATCTTCTTCGGGGAGGATCCCCTTCACAAAGTAGTCTTTGAGCTCGTCAATCCAGCCTGTTTCTTGGTGAGCCGCTGTCAGCAACAGATGCTCCCCTGTGTGAGGACCACAATCGGGTGTCCCAGCTTCAGGAGGTGGTGGGAGTGCTTCGTCCGTGCTTGCGGCTGTAGCTTCTTGAGGCTGCTTTATGGATGCCTTGGTGAGCCTTTCTTCAAAGACGCCTGCCTGCTGGGCTTGCCTTCGCGAGGCTCGCTTGGCGATGTCATCGGCCTCCTGGTTCTCTTTCCTCGGGATGTGCATGAGCTCCATGCCTCTGAAGTGGGACTTTTGTTGGACCTCTTCAAGGTATGCGGCCATGTGGTCGTCCTTAGGCGTGTAGCTTTTGTTGGAGAAGTTGACAAGCAACTGGGAGTCGCCCTTGAGTAGTAAGTGCTTGACGCCTAGAGCGATGGTGGCCCTTAAGCCGGCGAGGAGGCCCTCGTATTCAGCGATGTTGTTGGAGATCTTGTCAATCGTGAAGCACAACTGGACAGCGTAGTAGAGCTTGTCGCCTTTGGGCGAGGTCAAGACGACGCCTGCCCCGCCATTGCGGCAGGCGAAGGCTCCGTCGAAGTGCATGGTCCAGTGGCTGGGCATCGTGTCTCCAGAGAGCTCGGCCTCTTCTTCCCGAGGCTCTTCAGGGCTTGGGTCAGTCCATTCGGCGGCGAAGTCCGCCAGCGCTCTTCCCTTGATGACTCTTGTGGTGTCGAAGCGCAAATTGAATGGCTGCAGCTCGATGTTCCATCCCGCGACACGATCTGTGGCGTTGGGGTTGCGCAGGATCTGCTCAAGGGGGAAGGAAGTGACCACCGTGATGGGGTGACCCTGGAAGTAGTGTCGCAGCTTCCTGGAGGCGATGAGGAGCGCGACGAGAAGCTTCTGCTACATAGGGTACCGTTCCCGAGCGTCCCGCAGTACTGTACTGACAAAGTAGACGGGGTGCTCGACAAGGGTTGTCGAGGGCGGTGCAGCGTCGGCTCTCTGTGGAGGCTCTTCAGGGTCCTTGTCGAGATCCGCCTGTGGAGGGGTCTCGGCAGGGGTATTCGGAGCAGGCTCGACTGGAGGCTGTGGGCCTGGCGATGGGTCTGTGGAGACTGCTCCTTTGCCGAGATCTTTGTCAGGCGCTTTGGACTTGGAGTGGCAGTGCTTTTCTTGGGGAGGACTGGCTCTTCCCTTTCGGCCACCAGGACGGCGCTTGCGGTCTGAGGAGTGGCTGATAGGTACAGCTTCAGATGTTCACCTGTCCTGGGGGCCACCATGACTGGTGGGCTGGCCAAGTACCTCTTTAAGTCCTCAAAAGCCTTGTCCGCCTCAGGGGTCCACTTGAATGTGCCGGATCTCTTCATGATCTTGAAAAATGGCAGGGCTCTCTCGCCGAACTTGGAGATGAAATGGCCCAGGCTGGCCATGCAGCCTGCTAAGCGCTGCATGTCCTTGAGCCGGCGAGGAGGCTGCATCCCTTCTATGGCCTTGATCTTGTCAGGGTTTGCTTCTATGCCGCGGTGGGACACGAGGAATCCGAGGAGCTTGCCTGAAGGTACCCCGAAGACGCACTTGGCGGGGTTCAGCTTGATGTTCACCTTGCGCAGGCTGGCGAAGGTTTCCTCGAGATCCTTCAAGAGAGTGTCTCCCTCACGAGACTTGACCACAATGTCGTCGACATAAGCTTCTGTGTTTCTGCCCATCTGTGCCCCCAAGGCTATCCTCATGAGCCTCTGGAAAGTGGCGCCGGCGTTTTTCAGGCCGAAAGGCATGCAAGTGTAGCAGTACACACCACAAGGGGTGAGGAATGCTGTTTTCTCCTCGTCCTCTTTAGCCATCTTGATCTGGTGATAACCAGAGAAAGCGTCCAGAAAACAGAGGAGGTCGCAGCCGGCGGTGGAGTCCACGATCTGGTCTATCCTTGGCATGGGGTATGGGTCCTTGGGGCAGACCTTATTGACGTCTGTGTAGTCGATGCAGAGTCGGCCTCCTCCAGCGGGTTTAGGTACAACCACGCCGTTGGAGAGCCAAGTGGGGTGCGCGACTTCGCGGACGACATTTGCCGCTTTCAACTTTTCTACTTCCTTGACGATGAATGCTTGCTTCTCGGGGGCTTGATTCCGTGCTTTTTGCTTGACGGGGCGTTCGTCTGGACACACGGCTAAGTGGTGCTCGATTACCTCCCTTGGTACACCGGACATATCTGACGGAGTCCATGCGAACATGTCAGAGTTTGCCCGAAGGAAGGCGACGAGCGCGCTTTCCTATTTGGGAGGCAAGGCAGCGCCTATGGTGACGCTAGCCCCGGAGACCTCAGCCCCCGAGCCACTGGTGCTCAGCGACACCTTCTTCGTGGAAGCTTGCGCTTGAGAGAACATCTGTTTCTTCTTCTTGGGCCTCTCGAGAGGCTCCATGTCCTCGTCAGCCGGGAATGCCATGGCGGCCGCCTTGTAGGCGCTCTCGATAGTGCGCGTGGCATCCAGGATGTGACCATGGATGGCGATAGTGTCAGCGCTGCCGGGGATCTTGACCATGTTGTAGGCGTGATGCGTGACGGCCATGAACTTCGCGAGGGCAGGGTAGCCGAGGATGGCGTTATACGGCAGGCCAATGTGTGCGACATCGAAGTCGATCAGCTCAGTGTGGTAGTTCTTCTGCGTGCCGAAGGTGACGGCCAGCCGGACCTGCCCAAGAGGTTCGATCGAACCACTGGTGACCCCTGTGAACGGCCTGGAGGGCATGAGCCACTCGTAAGGCACTTGAAGCGTCTCGAAGGTCTCGACAGAGATGACGTTCAGGCCAGCACCCCCATCAATGAGCATCTTGGAGACGGCAATGTTGTTGATGGTGGGGGAGCAGACCAGGGGGAGGGTTCCAACGGTCTTGGTCGACTTGGGGTGGTCCTTAGCGTCGAAGGCGATGGTGTACTGAGACCACTTGAGGGGCCTGGAGGTCTCGACGCTTGGAAGCGCGGCGTTGAGTTCGCGTGTGAACTGCTTGAACTGGTTGTTAGACTTGGGCGCCTGGGCTCCGCCGAGGATGCAGGCCATAGCCCCCCTTGGGGCCTGGTAGCCTCCATCTTCCTCGTCGGGGAGGTTATTGTTTTTCTCGGCGGCGTTGGGTTGAGTGCCTGGTGGCTTCGGGAAGTCGCCATTGCGTCCGCCTCTGCCATCTCTGCGGTAGCTGCGTCCTCTGCCGCGGCTCCCGCTGCCTTCTTCGCGCTCGCGCTCTCGGCTCAGCCTCTTGAGATCGAAGCAGTTCTCTGTAGCGTGGCCGCGCCTGTGATGGTAGATGCAGAACGGACGGTTGTCCGCCTCTTTGTCGCCAGGCTCAGGGGAGTTTCTGCGGGCGTACTTGGCGGCTGGCTCAGCCGCTAGGACAGCGGTGGTCTTGCGCTTGGTTTCTTCCCGCTTCTTATGGCTCTTGGATCCCTCGGCCTGGTCGTCTGCTCGCTGGCTCATCTTGACGAAGATAAGTCCCTCTTCAGCCTTGGCGCACTTGTCAGCGAGGTCGAACAGCTTCACCACAGAGGTGAGCTTGTCGTGAATGCCCAGCTTCTCGAGCATCCTGCGGTTCGTGACGCCCTCTCTGAAGGTGGCAATGACTTGTGTGTCGGGGATGTTCGGGATCTTGTTGCGCACTTGGCTGAAGCGCTGGATGTACTTGCGGAGGGTCTCATCTTTCCTCTGCACCACAGCGCGCAGATCATTGTGGGTGAGCGCGCGCTCATAGGTCCTCTTGAAGTTGGCGACGAACTGCCTGCAGAGCTCCTCCCACGAGTCGATGGAGTCCTCAGGCAAGTTGAGGAGCCATGACAACGCGGAGTCCCTAAGCGCGTGGGAGAACCAGTTGGCCATGACCTTGTCGTCTCCTCCTGCAGCCTGGATAGAGGTGGTGTAGAGCTGCAGGAACTCGAGGGGGTTGCTCGACCCGTCGAAGCCCTTGGGAAGGGCAGGCCTGAACTTCTGTTGCCAAACCACGTGGCGCAGAGCGCGGGTGAACGCCATGCAGCCGGTGGCATACGTGGTGATTCCACCCTGGAGAGCCCTGCGGTTCTGCTGCCCCGCCTGGCCGATTTCTTCGACGAGGCGGTTCTGGAGGTCCCTCCGGCACTCCATCCCCACTCGCGCGTCAGGCGCGGTGCGCTGCACGATTTGGCAGTCGCGCGGCGAGGACGCATGAGAGGGAGCCCTCTGCGCTGCAGTCGGAGGTGGCCCCGGCGGTGGCGGGGGTGCATCCGGCGCGGCCATTCCTGCGCGGCCAGAGTGGTGAACCAGCGAGCGCGACGGAGCGGGGCGCGTCGTCGCGACGTCGACGAGGTGGTGAAGGCGGTCGAGCCACTGGTCGTGGGCCTCCGCGCTAGGCCGGTAGCGGAGAAGCTCCTGGGCCATGAGAAGCGCGGTGTGTGGCGTGGCCTCTGGGCGTCCCTGAGAAGACGCGCTTTGGCACCGAGACGGGCGCGAGGACTCAGCATCATCGTGGTGCTCGGGGGAGGCGTCCCTGTCGTCGCGGTGCTCGCCGTCGCGGTGGTCCTCGCTCTCGGGCTCTTCCACGTGCGGGCCGGTGTTGGCGCGCTCAGTCGTGCGAGGGCGGCCGCGGCGGCCGCGAGTGGGGGCGGTGCCGGGCTCAGTATGAGCCCTGTCAGCTGCGCGCCTGTTGGCGCGTGTCGTGCGAGTGTCCATCGCGGTACGGAGGTTGGCCGAAGGTTGAAGACGCGCCTCAGCCCCCTACCTGGCGCGCCAAATGTCGGAGAGTGATTCCCACGAGACAGGGGTGGTCACACTCTGAGGAGTAGTTCGAGAAGGGGACTGAACACGTTGGTCAAACAACCCTCAACCGGCACGGCGACGGTGCTCGTCGAGCCTGAGGAGGAACAGCACGGCAGAGATGGACAGCGGCCCGTACCCAGGTTCACGGCCCTCAGGAGGAGGTAACACCGCTACTCCTGCTTGTCTGTATTGCGCTGCAGAGGGTACAGTACAATGAGCTTGCCGAGGGCTCTCTTCCGGCAGTGCGGAGCTCAAGGAGGGGACGCTGAGGTCTTCTTCCTCCCCGAGCGCACTTGGCTAGACTAGGCTATGGTGGAGTGTTAATTGGTTGATTCCCTCCTCGATGGAGGTGCTCCCTCTCCTTTTATAGGCGCCCCGGGCCTCATCCTTGCGGCCTGCGCAGCGGTAGGGTTCCCACATGGCGACGAAGTAGAGGAGCGGGGTGCACCGCTGCTAGGGTGTCCATGGACTCGGTCCATGGTCATAAAGCCTGCCCTTGGGGCAGGGAGACCACCGTCCGCGCAGGACGGCCGGCTGGTGCCGCAGAGACCGTGGGGGCGCCCACGGTGACGTCGTCGTTGGAGCGTAGCGCTGGCCGCCCGCTTTATCACCAAAGGGGAAAGCTTCGTAGTCCGGCGCGGGGGGCGCAGCTTTGTTGACTCCTTTAATCACCAGAATGGCAACTGCGGCGCCGTCGTCACCGCGCGCAGACGCGCGCGTCACTCTGCGGCCGCAGCAAAGATCATGTGCGCTCTGCGGCGGTTGCTTCTCAGCGAAGCATCTCTACAGGGCCGGAGCGGCCTTCTAGAGGGATTTGCGTTGACTCCTCTCCAGGGGAGAGAGCCTTGTAGAGGGGCAGTCGCGAGGGAAAACCTCTTCAGGACTTCGCTGCCCCTTCAAGCCCTCTCGAGGGCTTCTCCCCTCGAGAGTCTTTTCAAGCGTTCGGCTTGGTCCTTAGTCATCTTTCGATACTGCTGCGTGCGAGGGCTGTGGAGAGTGGGCCCTGCACACCCTGGATCCCACTGGGCCGACAATCTTGTAAGAAAATAAATCATTGGAACACAAAGCAAGTAGCATAGGAAGATAAAACAAGAGCAATTTCCATACTTTCAACTTAAGGAGAGGGAATGTAATAATATTGAAATGTTTCGAACCATGTTTTCCTCTCTCATAATAACTTTCAGTAGCATCATGAATAAATACAACAATATAAATATCACATAAAGCATGTCTTTCATGATCTACAAGCATAAAAGTATTAATACTCTCCACATGAGTAAAATCATTCTTATTAGTGATAGTGGGAGTAAAACATTCATAATCATCATTGTAATCATCATATATAGGAGGCATATCATAATCATAATAAACTTTATCCTCA
This sequence comes from Poa annua, assembly GCA_026929855.1. Lineage (NCBI taxonomy): Eukaryota > Viridiplantae > Streptophyta > Magnoliopsida > Poales > Poaceae > Poa > Poa annua. The sequence continues at coordinate 66,073,674 of CM049434.1, forward strand.
ATAGTAGGTGGACTGAAAATATCACATTCATAACCATCATTGTAATCATCATAAATGGGAGTCATAACATCATCAAAGTAATTTTTCTCCTCTATAGTGTAATTAGGAGAATTCAAAAACAAAGTAGGACTCTCATGAGTAAGAGTATTATCACAAGCAGCAAATATATCATTTTTATCCTCACATAAAGTAGTAACAACTAAACATGGATGATTATCAATAAACATAGGACCATCATCTAAAACATTATCATAAAGCATGTCTAAACCATACTCCTCATCATTTTTAAAATTATTAACAATAATGTTTGTATTAGGCATAGGTACATATTCCTCATCATCATCAGAATCAAAAAAGCAAAGTTTATCATCAGCAATATATTAAAGGTTACCCTCATCCATAGGTGGTGAAGGTGGAAGTTCCCTCTCTTCATTCTCTAGTTGTTCATCTTTTTTATCATCTTCTTGGGGTTGGATGGGCATCCCCAAGCTTAGGTTTTTATCTTCTTCTTCACATTCTTCTTCTTCCAAGCTTATGTTTTCATCATCTTCTTCCTGCAAAACATCAGTACCTTCTAGGGCAGCTTTTCTCCTCTCTTTATAGTCAACAACATAAACATTTTGAGAGAAGTTAGCTATGCAATATTCAAGAATAGAAGTGACCTCTCCTTCGAATCTCTTAACTCTAGGACAAGTTTTATTTTCATAAGCAAAGGTGTACAATTCAAAAGATGCATAATAAGTAACAAATTCCTCTACTTATTCCATCCCCAAATGAGTATAGTATAATAGCTGATGGGAAGTTGCTATGACACTTTCTTTATGGAAACTACATTGAAATGCAAAGTGTCTATTTGTTTGTTCCAAGCAACAAGTTTTTTTATTATGGAATAAAAGCCACTATGCAGCAATATAATTTAATCTTTCCATGAAACCTTTTAGTATTATCCCTTCTTTTGACTCTCTAAATTCCTTAGCAATTTTACGATCTTTCATGTGCCCAGATAACCAATCATCCATCCATTCCTTACTAAAAGTTTTTATGGTATTTTCCATTTTCAATTTGTTTTGTGTTTTTGATATATATAACTGAAAGTAAAACTAAACTAAATGCAAAACTGAAAGTAAACTAAAGTATATGCAAAACTGAAAATAAATATCTAGTGCACATAAGATTAGAAACTTAAGCGCTACGCTCCCCGGCAACGGCGCCAGAAAAGTACTTGATATCCCCCAAGAGCAGGAGATCACTGTAGTACCTCTCAATGTGGAAGTAGGGTATCGATCCGCAGGAGCAAGAAGGATAAGTTGTCTATTCCTTACAACTAAAGTGTCACAAGTTTTAGTTGATTATGCACTAAACAAGTTTAAAGAACAAGATGATTGTTTTAATGGATGGAAGTTAATGTAACAAAACGAGAATGTAAAAGTGTCCCAATCCTCTTCAATGCAAGAGGACAAGACAAAGGTTTTCTCTTATAGGAACAATGGACAACGGTGTTTCAATGCTTGGAAATAAGGCCTAGGGATCATACTTTCACTAGTGGTCTCTCTCAACATGTTAGCATAACTGAACGCAAGTAAGTGCTACTCGGGATTATTCTCCTTCTTGATAAAACAAGAGTACTATGTGTAGGGCTACAAAAGCACACCTCATAGTTGCATTCCACATCTAGGGAACCCCAATGTCACTAAGAGCACCCCAAGATAGTACTAGACAAACACCACAATTCCACAAGAATAGGCCATGATAAATATCTAAATTATTCATAGAGTCACTCACAAATACCCACTGTCTCCTCGGTACCGTGTTGTCACTATGACCCCGAAAACTAGATAAAATCACTTGAATAGCATAAACATTACATATGAATTCATCCATACTTAAGAATGCTCACGATCACATAAATATCACACCATGGGAGAGAGAGATAAACCACATTGCTACCGTATGAGCCCTCAGCCCCGAGGGAAACTACTCACACATGGTCATGGTGACGATGGTGGAGATGTTGGAGGAGATTGATCTTGCTGTAGATGTTGATGATGAACACGCCGGAGGGGGGTGGGGCCCTCCAGAGGTGATTCCGGCAGCGTTTCCCCCCTCCGATCTTCTCCGGCGGCAGCCTTCTGCCTCTCTGTTTCGTGGTTTTGTGTTTCTCCGCCGCCGTGCTGCGAACCTCCTCGGGGGACTATTTTTATAGTCATTTTTAGGTCAAGACGAAGCCAGGGAGACGAAGATCGACGGCATCGGAGGCTCGAGGGCCAGGATGAGGTGCTCCACGCGGCCAAGGAATCTGGCCGTGTGGGCCCACCTCTTTTGCCCCTCGGCCTTCCACTTTTGCTCGTCCTTCGCTCCTAAGCCTTGTTCCTTCCAAAAAATGATCCCCGTGGAATATTAGGTCATTTGGACGTCGTTTGGGTCCCTGAAACATAAAAATATAGAAAAAGTGGTTTTCTGACAGTGCAGGGTTAATTCCAAATAAATAGGGAAAGTGTGAAATATTCCCAAAATCATTATAAAACATTGATATAACCCTTATATGATGCAAATATGAATGGAATATGAGTAATACAATGCAAAGTTCATGTATGCATTTTACATGCATCACTCACCTTCTACTTCATCAGGGTCATCGCGTCTGATCTTATACCACAATGCAGTGCATACCGGGCATGCATCCAAATTCTCGTACTCACCGCGGTAGAGGATGCAGTCATTAGGGCAGGCATGTATCTTCTGCACGTCTAATCCTAGAGGGCATAGAACCTTCTTTGCTTCGTACGTACTGCCGGGCAACTCGTTGACCTTTGGCAACATCTTACTAATTATCTACAACAACTTTCCAAATCCCTTGTCAGTCACACCACATTTTGCCTTCCACTTCAGCAATTCCAGTGTGGTACCCAGCTTTTTCTTACCATCTTCGCAACTTGGATACAACAATTTCTTGTGATCCTCTAACATCTGCTCGAACTTCAACCTCTCCTTTTCAGTTCCGCACTCTCTCTTTGCATCAGCAATGGCCCGACCAATATCGTCAGCGGGCTCCTCTGGTGCCTCCTCATCTTCAGCTTCCCACGTTGCAGTATCACCGTAATCTGGGAACATAGGATAGTTGTCATCATCATCTTCTTCATTGTCTTCCATCATAACCCTTTCTTCTCCATGTTTGGTCCAACAAATATAGCTGGGCATGAAACCTTGCCGAATAAGGTGGCTTTGAAGGGTTTGTAACATCCCAAATTAATATTATGAATTACTATATCAAAAATGGGGGCCAACAAAAACTTTTTTATAAATTAATATGTGTTGATGTTTTATTGATTGCTTGTGATAGGTATCTCTTGTGAATGTGTTGTTGTTAGCTCTAATTAAAAAAACTTGAAGAAAAGAAAATAAACACAACAAAACCTAAAACAATAAAAACAATGTGACAACTGTCACCCTATTTCTCAAAGTAGGAAAATATTTTCTTTCCAAACCAAATTCAGTGGAGTGGCAATGTGAACACTCCCATTTTATTCCCACAACTTTTCCCTCTCCAAATATTAAATTCAAAAACCTAAATTTAAATTTAAATTCTATTTCTTTATCCTATTCAAACCACAAAATGTGCTATGTTGCACTTGCCCCATAAATAATCAAATAGCACAACAAATCTTGACAAACATGTGGGAAGCAAATTATGAAAATAGAATTCAAAAATTGGAAATTATTTCTGGTTCAAGCATTTCATCGAACACATGGTGATCACCACCCTGTTCTTCCCAAACCGCCCCAAATCCTTGATCGATTCGATCGATTCCGATCGAATTGGTGCAAGCCACCGCCTCCCTTCGACCTCCCTCGCTCCACTCTCTTCGCCGCGCTCACGGGAACGGAGGAATCGGGCCGGGGTCGAGGAGGAACGCAGGGGACAGCAGCCGCGCGCACGTCGCCGTGGTCGGCACTGTGGTTACGACGGTGTCGAGCCGTGCTAGCCGCGCCAGGCCCCCCCCTCTCTCCCTCACCTCCCTGCTCCCTCTCAGCGCAGCAAGACGCACCGCAGCAGCCCGCACCCGCAGCACCCGCGACGCACAGAGCACGTCGTGCGCCGCCAGAGCGCCCTCACGGCCGTCCCCCACCCGAGCACGCACCGCTCGCCTCCACGCGCCAGCCTTGCCCCTCTGCACCCCGACACCTTCGCCGCACCTCACCGCCCCCTATGGCGAGCCCTAGCCCCCTCTGGACCGCCCCAACACCCCGTCCACCATGGACCGAGCTCCGGCCTTATAAGCACCCCCGCGCCCTCCCGTTTTCTCCACACCACACCCCCGCCTCTCCCTTGCTCCACCACCCCCTCTCGTGCACCGCCAGGAGGGCGGAGCCATAACCACGAAGCCTCAGCCGCCCGTGGCCACCCTCGAGCTCGCCGTGCCCGAGGTAGACGACGACCACGGCCGAGCCGTGCTACCCTCCCTTTCTCTCCTCTCTGGCTCGCACCCCCTTCTCCATTACCACCTCGCTCACCCGCCCCTTTTCCCCTCTGCTTCGTGCCCAGGAACGACGTAGGAGCCTCGCCGGAGTTGGAGCACGGCCGCGGAGGAGGAGCCGCTCGCCGCCGTCGATTGTAGCCACCCCAGCACGCGCCGTTCGTCCAGCAAGCTTCCCCGAGTCGCCGCCGTCGAACTGCATCACCCGCGCATCCTCCCGAGCCCCCTAGGTGAGACTCCGACCACCGCCGCCGTCGCCGGAGCCACGGCGCCGCCCGATTTAGGTCGTCGCCGGCGTGCTCCATCCTCGGCCGTTGGATCTTAGATCTACGGTAGCATACCACTTCGCGCTTTAAGTCACTGACCCGCGGGCCCCGCACGTCAGGCTTTTAAACATTTCCAGCGCGCGCACCGTTTTTAGTTGAGACGCTGACGAGTGGACCCCACCCGTCAGTGTTTTCAACATTATCCAGACAGAACCATTTTTCTTATTTAATTTCTCTGGAAATTCCAGTACTGGATTCAAACTTTGAAATTCAATATCTCGAGATTTATAAGTCCAAATAAATCAAATCAAAATGTTCTGGAAAGCTTATGAAATTGTCTAACCAACCCAAGTGGCTTCACCTCATTTGGAGAAATAATAAAAATATAGCATTAAAAATACCAAATAAGGTTTAAAATTTAAACTTGTTTGTTTCTGATACTCTGTTAGGCCAATTGAGTTAAGACTATTTTTATTGGGTCTCATTTAGTCATGGCTAGTTACCCCTAAGAGGATTTAATTTTAGGATCAACAGAATTTGATTAATAGCTAAAACTTGATTATTAAGCTTCTGGATTAAAACCATTATGTAGGGAGTATGGTAACTCCAATTGACCCAAATCCAATTGTGTTGTCTTCCACACATCAATAGCTTTCTGTAGAAATTTAGTTTGTATTTTTGTGACCAACAGAACTTAAGTTATGTAATTAAACATGTTCAACTAGTTTCTGCCCTAGTTAAGATATAAATGAATAATGGCTAATTCAATTAAATTGAAGCCAAATTGTATTGTTTGATATATGAAGTGGCTATTTAGAGCATTTGAGATTGTATGGATGTGATAATTGATTGAGTAGGTTAGTGATTGTTTGCATTTGCTTGATTGTGTATTAGACGAGAACGTTGCCGGATATATCGAGGAGGAAGGATTTGTGGAACCTGAAGATCAAGACCAGGATCACTTTGCCGAGCAAGGCAAGCTATTCTCTGAGCTTGCACCCTAATACATGCATCTATTTTTACAAAGTCATTTTAAAGCACAGGGTTTTATAAAATCTTTTCAAAAAGTATATGGAAATTATTTTGCCACCCTATGTAGAAATATATGATAAATTATAGGATGGGAAAAATAAAGATTGTTTTATTCAAAACTCCTTTGAAACCTCGTGTGGCTATGAAGCATCAAGATATGGTGATGAATTGAAGAAAAGGAGAATGGTGGTTTTGATAAAACGCACATTGTGTCTTTGTACTTACGTCAATCAGCCGATACTCTGTGCGACCACATTTACCCACATATGGGAAAGGGCTTAGTCATATAGTTTGCTCATATTAGTATGGGATACCTCATCAACGGAGATGACTCCGTTATGCATGAGGGGATGGTTTGATGACCTACCCCTGACCTGGGTCCTCGCTCAAACTCTATGAGTAGATAAGGAGCAGGATAGAAGGATGTTCCCTATACACCGCCAGATAAAACCTATGAGTCCTCACACTTAGATTCCGACGGGCTGGGTTAAGTGTCGATGGAAAGTATCATATGGGCAGGATCCTATACTAGCATGAGCAAAGGACAGACTAGGGTCGGTGACTCAACTTCGCATACACTTGGTATGGCGAGGCGTGGCTGACACGATGAGTTGTCGGATGGGTGTGGGAAAAGCGTGCTACCTCTGCAGAGGGTTAAAACTATTCGAATAGCCGAGTCCTCGGATATGGACAGCTGAGAGGCCCTACTTTGACCATGTGCAAATTTTGAAAGATTTGAATTTTTAAAGAAAAGGAACTGGAGGATGTTCCATACACCTATACCAACGGATCGGTATGAGGTTGTTGTAGACCAGGAACCCTGGCGGGTTATGGCCAAGAAAAAGGAGGAGTTTTGGTGAAACTACTAGAATGGGTCATTATATTGATGATAGTTATAAAATTCTTCTTACCTTCTTCAACAAAGATACAGAGATGATTTAAATAAATAAAAGTGTGAAACTAAAAATGAGATTAGTGCATACTCACGTTGGAGTAGTTTGCGAGTACAATCAATTGTACTCATAATAGTTTCGTCCTTGGCTATTGCCGTAGCCAGACATGGAGGAGGACTACGCCAAGGAGGAGTATGGCGACTTCTATGCAAACTAGGGATCTTCATAAGTCGACTGCCTGTCGGGTCGTTGTTGGGATAGGATGTCTACTACGCCTTAGCTTCCGCTGATTATTTTGGTTTGGCCCATGAAGGCACCTATGTAAGACTTGGTCTAAATGACCGTTTATGTAAGACTTTAATTCGGTATTGTAATGGATGTAAACTTTGGTATTCAGTTCGGATTATGTGCAACGACAGACTGATCACGGGATCGTTGTGTTAAGCATAATCGGGTATTTCGGACAGCTAGTCCGGGGTCCCCACAGACCTGGTATCAGAGCCATCTCGACTTTAGGAGCCTTAGATTAGCATGGTCGCTAGGTAGGAGTTACAAAAGTTAAATTCTAAAAGAATAAAGGAATGAAGTATTTTCGAAAAATGCTTATCTCTAATCCTCTCACTTATGCAAAAATTCTACTCTCACTAAATATTACGTTTTCCCTTATATTCTTAAAAATTTGGCGCACTCGTCATTCTATTAAACTTGAAATTTTGCTCACTTGTTGCCCCACTACATTTAAAATTTTTGATACACTTGTCGTCTCACTAACTTAAAAAAATTTGATTAAAAAAATTGTAGATGGCAACCCATTTCACCGAGTTCGTTCAGCTTGAGAAGGACGGCAAGTTGATGTTCGAGAAGGACCTGTTCGAGTTGACCAAGCTGTTAGGTCGTCCCACTCCTGAGTTTAAGGGAGCCCAGGTGGACACTCCCGGCAACGGGAACCTGTCTTGGTTGGTCGAGGCGTCTGTTCGCGGGAACATCAAGTCCCCCGGATCCAGGACACTCATCTTTACCACCATGGACGTCCACTAGGACGACGGACTGTGTCGTTCCATGCAGCGGATGCTATCCCGACTTTGTGAGGAGCACAAGGCGGAGTTGGTAAACTCTCGTTTCCAGTTCTACGGGAGGCGCACCGTCGATGGACACCCTATTCGGTCCCCTCTACACCCGACGTTCGGAGAGTATATCTTGGACATGGAGATTATGCTCTTTCGCACCCAGGAGGATCTGAGGTGCGCTAGACTTCGGTCTCACTTTGAGCGCCTCTCGCTCAAGGAGAGTCGCGAAAGTGAGGCACAGCTGAAGGAGGAGAAGGTCGCTCTTCTCAAAAAGAGGACCCAGATGAGGAAGACCATAGCGAAGCTCCGCAAGAAGGTGGCAGAGCAGGACGAGCTGATCGAGGATCTGGAGCTCCGTACTGACGAGATGGAAGAGGAGGGCGAGGATCTCCGCAAGGAGAACAACGCTTTCCTCAGTGACGATGACGACTATCTGGAGGAGATGGACTATGAGCAGGAGGATGACGAGGAGGAGGACCCAGAGGAGCCACCCTACCAGTCCGACGCCGACGCAGCAGAGCCTGAGGTTCCACCTCAGTAGGCGAGTGACTTGAGTACTACCGCAGGATTAGGTCGACCCCCTATCGCTAGTAGAGTCGAAGTAGTGGTTCTTTTGGGAAACTTGCACTATGTACATTAGCTTAAGGGAAAATGTTGTAAGCTTGATATGGTGAACTCTTGATGTAATGGTTGTGCTATATAAGTGTGTGCTAGTCTTGTCAATCTATGTAAAAAGTTTCTCCTATAATCCTTAAGAAATCAACCATTACGCGAAACCAACCTTTTCCCTTGGTCAAAACCTTTTGCTTGCCCCTTATACCCGGTGTGCTTCAGGATGGTGGACACTCGTCGCTCCAACACGGATGGAGGACCACCACCCCCACCGGAACCAACCACCGCCCAACTTCTTGCGCTTATCATGGAGGAACGCCAAGCTGCCCGGGCAGAGCGTCAAGCTCATATCGCTGCCCTGCAGCAGATCGCTGCCGCACACAACAACAACAACAACAACAACAACAACAACAATGGCAATGGCAATGGTGAAGGAAATCAGCGGTCCACTTTGAGCGATTTTCAGAAGACCAACCCACCCACCTATTCCAAGGGACTTCACCCACTAGAGGCCGATGATTGGCTTCGCACCATTAACAACAACCTGGAAGTTGCAGCCGTGGGAGAACCTGAGAAGGTGCTGTATGCGACCAACTATCTTGCAGGACCTGCACGGTCTTGGTGGGAAGCTACCAAGGCTATCCAGCAAGCTGGTTATGTTATCAACTGGGTTGAGTTCCAGGAGAAGTTCCGCAAAAAGCACATTCCCGGCGGACTCATTGAAAGGAAGAAGGATGAATTCCGCAAGTTGCGGCAGGGAAGTAGAGATGTGGTCGGATACCTGGACGAGTTCACTGACTTGTCTCGGTATGCTCCTGATGACACCGACACCGAGAGGAAGAAGATGGAGCGTTTCATGAATGGACTTCATGATGAGCTGAAGTGTGCCTTGGTTATCCATGACTTTGTTGATTTGGAGTCACTTGTGGACAAAGCCATCCAGTTGGAGACCAAGCGCAAGTCCATGTTTGAAGGTCGTAAGAGGAGAATGATTGCCCAGGAAGGTTCGAGCAGCCAGAAGCCTCGCACCGACCCACAAAACCCCAAGCCAGCCTATCGACCACCACCAACCCCACGCCCCAATTACCCTAATCGCCCAAACAACCCAAACAACTTCAACCGTCCCAATGACAACACCCGTCCCGGAGGGAACTCTAACAACTTCAACCGCAATGCCAATGTTGTCTGCTTTAATTGCGGCACTAAGGGTCACTACTCCAAAGAATGTCCCAATCCTAAGAAGAATGGTCCACGCCCCGATGCACAAGCGTCGAACAATGGCCAAGGCCGTAATGGGAATGGCAAGAACCCCGCATCCCGCGGAAATGTTGCTGTTGCCAAGGGACGTCTGCACCACATCAATGCGGAAGAGGCCATGGATGCGCCAGATGTTGTGCTGGGTACGTTCCTTGTCAACTCAGTACCCGCAACTGTTCTGTTTGATTCTGGTGCTACCCATTCTTTTGTTACCCAAGAATTTGTTGCTAAGGGAGGTTTAGTCGGAAACCTCTTACCCAAACCTATGGTCATCCAAATCCCAGAATCCAACGTAGATACCAAGTCGTTTTGCCCGGACGTTTCCCTTGAGATCAAAGGGGAAAAGTTCCTAGTCGACTTAATCATTCTAGGAACCCAAGGAATAGATGTCATACTGGGTATGAATTGGCTAGCCAAGTACCGTGGTCGAATTGACTGCGCCAGAAGAGCTGTATCCCTCACCACCGACGAAGAAGTAGAAGTGGAGTATGTGTCAGAAACCAGTCCACCCCAACCAGGATGCCATGAGAGCATAGCTCGACCCACCCTAGATGAGATCCGTGTTGTTCACCTGTTCCGAGATGTTTTCCCTGAAGAATTGCCTGGTATGCCGCCAGACCGGGATATTGAGTTCATCATTGAACTTATCCCAGGCACAGCCCCTATATCCCAAAGGCCTTATCGGATGAATCCGGAAGAACTGGTTGAGTTGAAGAAGCAGTTAGCAGATATGCTCAGCAAAGGACTTATTCACCCAAGCGCTTCACCTTGGGGATCACCCATTATTTTTGTGGATAAGAGAGACGGTACCACACGCCTGTGTGTGGATTATCGTAAGTTAAATGATGTGACCATTAAGAACAAGTATCCCCTTCCAAAGATCGAGGATCTGTTCGATCAAATGAACGGAGCCCGAGTCTTTTCCAAGATCGATCTTCGGTCAGGATATCATCAGTTAAAAATCCGAGAGACAGACATTCCCAAGACTGCCTTCACCACCCGCTACGGTTTATTTGAATACACCGTAATGTCCTTTGGTCTGACCAATGCCCCAGCCTATTTTATGAATCTCATGAACAAGATCTTCATGGAGTATCTTGATAAGTTCGTGGTAGTTTTCCTCGATGACATCCTTATTTACTCCAAAACCGAAGAAGAGCATGCTGAACACCTGCGTCTAGTTTTAGCAACCCTCCGAGAACACCAGTTGTATGCCAAGCTTAGCAAGTGTGAGTTTTGGCTCAGTGAAGTAGCATTTCTCGGACATGTTGTGTCTGCGGGAGGAATTTCTGTTGACCCAGAGAAGATCCAAGCCATTGTGAACTGGGAAACCCCAACTAGTGTGACTGAAATCCGAAGCTTTCTCGGACTAGCGGGTTACTACCGCAAGTTTGTTGAAGGATTCTCCAGTATAGCCAAACCCCTGACCCAACTGCTGAAAAAGGACAAGAAGTTTGAATGGACTCAGAAGTGTGAAGAGAGTTTCCAGGAATTGAAGAAGAGATTGACCTCAACCCCTGTCCTGGTTATGCCAGACGTCACCAAGAGTTTCGACGTGTATTGCGATGCATCACGCCTCGGACTTGGTTGCGTTCTGATGCAAGAAGGCAAAGTGGTGTCGTATCTGTCTCGGCAGTTGCGACCGCATGAAGAGAACTACCCAACCCATGACCTAGAGTTAGCCGCTGTTGTTCTGGCTCTGAAGACGTGGCGCTCCTATCTGGCGGGACATCGTTGCGAGATCTATACGGATCATAAGAGCTTGAAGTATATCTTCACCCAGAAGGAGTTAAATCTGCGACAGAGAAGGTGGATGGAATTAATCAAGGATTATGATATCGGTATCCATTATCACCCTGGAAAGGCTAATGTAGTTGCCGATGCCCTTAGTCGCAAACCCTGCACCCTGAATGCCCTGATCCAAGCAGAACAGCCAGCCTTGTTCAAAGAGTTCAAAGATTTTGGACTAGAGCTTGTTAGCCGCGGTTATCTCGCCAATTTAGAGTTAGCCCCAACCCTGTTAGATCAAATCAAGGAAGCCCAGAAAGGTCATGAGAGCATAGAAGGAATTAAGAAGAAGATTTCTCTCAGTAAAGCGCCTGGTTTTACCGAAGATGCTGAAGGAGTGTTGAGATTCAATGGTCGTATCTGTGTCCCCAATGTCACGGAACTTAAGGAGTTAATCCTAAAGGAAGCCCACGAGACCCCCTATTCAATCCACCCCGGCGGAACCAAAATGTATCAAGACCTTCGTGAAAGATTTTGGTGGCACGGAATGAAGCGAGAGATTGGTGTTTTTGTGGCCAAGTGTGATATCTGTCAGCGAGTCAAGGCTGAACATCAGCGACCCGCTGGATTGCTTCAACCCTTGAAAATTCCCGAGTGGAAGTGGGATGAGATTGGAATGGATTTTATCACCGGACTTCCAAGATCCAACCGAGGCCATGACTCAATTTGGGTCATCGTTGATAGACTAACCAAGGTTGCCCATTTTATTCCCGTCAACACCACCTATCGGGGAAATCAGTTAGCAGACCTGTATATTTCCAGAATAGTAAGCCTGCATGGTGTGCCTAAGAGGATTGTATCGGATAGGGGCACACAATTCACCTCAAGGTTCTGGAAAGCCCTACACGAAGCCCTCGGAACCAAGTTAGCATTTAGCACAGCTTATCATCCCCAGACCGGGGGCCAAACTGAGAGAGTAAACCAGATATTAGAGGACATGCTTCGCGCGTGTGTTCTATCCTATGGATCCAAGTGGGAAGATTGTCTTCCATTTGCAGAGTTCTCCTACAACAATAGTTACCAGTCTAGTCTGCAAATGGCCCCTTTTGAAGCCCTATACGGCAGGAAGGGTCGTACGCCCCTGAATTGGTCCGACACCGGAGAAGGCAAACTGTTTGGACGAGATACCCTCCGTGAGGCTGAAGAGCAAGTCCAGCTTATCCGTGAGCGACTCAAAACCGCCCAATCCCGTCAGAAGAGTTACGCTGATCCCAAGCGTCGTGATGTCACCTTCAGTATCGGAGATTATGTCTATCTCCGAGTGACCCCTTAAAGGAATGCAGCGTTTCCATGTCAAAGGAAAATTGGCACCAAGATATATTGGACCCTTTAAGATCATTGCCCGTCGAGGAGAAGTGTCTTATCAACTGGAGTTGCCTCAAGAGTTAGCAGATTACCACGATGTCTTCCACATTTCCTTGCTCCGGAAATGTCTTGAAGTTCCTGACCAGCCTGATGTTTTCAAAAACATCGACCACCATTCCATCGACCTGAATCAAGATCTGACTTATCGTGAGAGACCCATCAAGATTCTCGACGAAGATGTTCGTCTTACCCGAAGGCGCGCGACCAAGTTCTACAAAGTCCAGTGGACTAACCACTCAGAAGATGAAGCAACTTGGGAACGCGAAGACTATCTTAGAAGCGAATTCCCAAATCTCTTTAGTGCCCAAACCTAGCAAATCTCGGGACGAGATTTATATTTTAAGGGGGGAAGGATCTGTAACATCCCAAATTAATATTATGAATTACTATATCAAAAATGGGGGCCAACAAAAACTTTTTTATAAATTAATATGTGTTGATGTTTTATTGATTGCTTGTGATAGGTATCTCTTGTGAATGTGTTGTTGTTAGCTCTAATTAAAAAAACTTGAAGAAAAGAAAATAAACACAACAAAACCTAAAACAATAAAAACAATGTGACAACTGTCACCCTATTTCTCAAAGTAGGAAAATATTTTCTTTCCAAACCAAATTCAGTGGAGTGGCAATGTGAACACTCCCATTTTATTCCCACAACTTTTCCCTCTCCAAATATTAAATTCAAAAACCTAAATTTAAATTTAAATTCTATTTCTTTATCCTATTCAAACCACAAAATGTGCTATGTTGCACTTGCCCCATAAATAATCAAATAGCACAACAAATCTTGACAAACATGTGGGAAGCAAATTATGAAAATAGAATTCAAAAATTGGAAATTATTTCTGGTTCAAGCATTTCATCGAACACATGGTGATCACCACCCTGTTCTTCCCAAACCGCCCCAAATCCTTGATCGATTCGATCGATTCCGATCGAATTGGTGCAAGCCACCGCCTCCCTTCGACCTCCCTCGCTCCACTCTCTTCGCCGCGCTCACGGGAACGGAGGAATCGGGCCGGGGTCGAGGAGGAACGCAGGGGACAGCAGCCGCGCGCACGTCGCCGTGGTCGGCACTGTGGCCACGACGGTGTCGAGCCGTGCTAGCCGCGCCAGGCCCCCCCCTCTCTCCCTCACCTCCCTGCTCCCTCTCAGCGCAGCAAGACGCACCGCAGCAGCCCGCACCCGCAGCACCCGCGACGCACAGAGCATGTCGTGCGCCGCCAGAGCGCCCTCACGGCCGTCCCCCACCCGAGCACGCACCGCTCGCCTCCACGCGCCAGCCTTGCCCCTCTGCACCCCGACACCTTCGCCGCACCTCACCGCCCCCTATGGCGAGCCCTAGCCCCCTCTGGACCGCCCCAACACCCCGTCCACCATGGACCGAGCTCCGGCCTTATAAGCACCCCCGCGCCCTCCCGTTTTCTCCACACCACACCCCCGCCTCTCCCTTGCTCCACCACCCCCTCTCGTGCACCGCCAGGAGGGCGGAGCCATAACCACGAAGCCTCAGCCGCCCGTGGCCACCCTCGAGCTCGCCGTGCCCGAGGTAGACGACGACCACGGCCGAGCCGTGCTACCCTCCCTTTCTCTCCTCTCTGGCTCGCACCCCCTTCTCCATTACCACCTCGCTCACCCGCCCCTTTTCCCCTCTGCTTCGTGCCCAGGAACGACGTAGGAGCCTCGCCGGAGTTGGAGCACGGCCGCGGAGGAGGAGCCGCTCGCCGCCGTCGATTGTAGCCACCCCAGCACGCGCCGTTCGTCCAGCAAGCTTCCCCGAGTCGCCGCCGTCGAACTGCATCACCCGCGCATCCTCCCGAGCCCCCTAGGTGAGACTCCGACCACCGCCGCCGTCGCCGGAGCCACGGCGCCGCCCGATTTAGGTCGTCGCCGGCGTGCTCCATCCTCGGCCGTTGGATCTTAGATCTACGGTAGCATACCGCTTCGCGCTTTAAGTCACTGACCCGCGGGCCCCGCACGTCAGGCTTTTAAACATTTCCAGCGCGCGCACCGTTTTTAGTTGAGACGCTGACGAGTGGACCCCACCCGTCAGTGTTTTCAACATTATCCAGACAGAACCATTTTTCTTATTTAATTTCTCTGGAAATTCCAGTACTGGATTCAAACTTTGAAATTCAATATCTCGAGATTTATAACTCCAAATAAATGAAATCAAAATGTTCTGGAAAGCTTATGAAATTGTCTAACCAACCCAAGTGGCTTCACCTCATTTGGATAAATAATAAAAATATAGCATTAAAAATACCAAATAAGGTTTAAAATTTAAACTTGTTTGTTTCTGATACTCTGTTAGGCCAATTGAGTTAAGACTAATTTTATTGGGTCTCATTTAGTCATGGCTAGTTATCCCTAAGAGGATTTAATTTTAGGATCAACAGAATTTGATTAATAGCTCAACCATTATGTAGGGAGTATGGTAACTCCAATTGACCCAAATCCAATTGTGTTGTCTTCCACACATCAATAGCTTTCTGTAGAAATTTAGTTTGTATTTTTGTGACCAACAGAACTTAAGTTATGTAATTAAACATGTTCAACTAGTTTCTGCCCTAGTTAAGATATAAATGAATAATGGCTAATTCAATTAAATTGAAGCCAAATTGTATTGTTTGATATATGAAGTGGCTATTTAGAGCATTTGAGATTGTATGGATGTGATAATTGATTGAGTAGGTTA
The DNA here is from genome assembly GCA_026929855.1 of Poa annua. Classification (NCBI taxonomy): domain Eukaryota; kingdom Viridiplantae; phylum Streptophyta; class Magnoliopsida; order Poales; family Poaceae; genus Poa; species Poa annua. Next base: position 66,089,127 of record CM049434.1, read on the forward strand.
GTGATTGTTTGCATTTGCTTGATTGTGTATTAGACGAGAACGTTGCCGGATATATCGAGGAGGAAGGATTTGTGGAACCTGAAGATCAAGACCAGGATCACTTTGCCGAGCAAGGCAAGCTATTCTCTGAGCTTGCACCCTAATACATGCATCTATTTTTACAAAGTCATTTTAAAGCACAGGGTTTTATAAAATCTTTTCAAAAAGTATATGGAAATTATTTTGCCACCCTATGTAGAAATATATGATAAATTATAGGATGGGAAAAATAAAGATTGTTTTATTCAAAACTCCTTTGAAACCTCGTGTGGCTATGAAGCATCAAGATGTGGTGATGAATTGAAGAAAAGGAGAATGGTGGTTTTGATAAAACGCACATTGTGTCTTTGTACTTACGTCAATCAGCCGATACTCTGTGCGACCACATTTACCCACATATGGGAAAGGGCTTAGTCATATAGTTTGCTCATATTAGTATGGGATACCTCATCAACGGAGATGACTCCGTTATGCATGAGGGGATGGTTTGATGACCTACCCCTGACCTGGGTCCTCGCTCAAACTCTATGAGTAGATAAGGAGGAGGATAGAAGGATGTTCCCTATACACCGCCAGATAAAACCTATGAGTCCTCACACTTAGATTCCGACGGGCTGGGTTAAGTGTCGATGGAAAGTATCATATGGGCAGGATCCTATACTAGCATGAGCAAAGGACAGACTAGGGTCGGTGACTCAACTTCGCATACACTTGGTATGGCGAGGCGTGGCTGACACGATGAGTTATCGGATGGGTGTGGGAAAAGCGTGCTACCTCTGCAGAGGGTTAAAACTATTCGAATAGCCGAGTCCTCGGATATGGACAGTTGAGAGGCCCTACTTTGACCATGTGCAAATTTTGAAAGATTTGAATTTTTAAAGAAAAGGAACTGGAGGATGTTCCATACACCTATACCAACGGATCGGTATGAGGTTGTTGGAGACCAGGAACCCTGGCGGGTTATGGCCAAGAAAAAGGAGGAGTTTTGGTGAAACTACTAGAATGGGTCATTATATTGATGATAGTTATAAAATTCTTCTTACCTTCTTCAACAAAGATACAGAGATGATTTAAATAAATAAAAGTGTGAAACTAAAAATGAGATTAGTGCATACTCACGTTGGAGTAGTTTGCGAGTACAATCAATTGTACTCATAATAGTTTCGTCCTTGGCTATTGCCGTAGCCAGACATGGAGGAGGACTACGCCAAGGAGGAGTATGGCGACTTCTATGCAAACTAGGGATCTTCATAAGTCGACTGCCTGTCGGGTCGTTGTTGGGATAGGATGTCTACTACGCCTTAGCTTCCGCTGATTATTTTGGTTTGGCCCATGAAGGCACCTATGTAAGACTTGGTCTAAATGACCGTTTATGTAAGACTTTAATTCGGTATTGTAATGGATGTAAACTTTGGTATTCAGTTCGGATTATGTGCAACGACAGACTGATCACGGGATCGTTGTGTTAAGCATAATCGGGTATTTCGGACAGCTAGTCCGGGGTCCCCACAGGGTTCTCGCGTCTGGGTAATCGGTCTTATTCTGACAGTCGACACATGGACAACACATGAAACCATTGGTACTATGGGCCTTGGCTACATCGAGAAATTTCTTCAAGCCCGTCATGTACTCGGCTGTGCGTCGGTCACCGTACATCCATTGTCGGTCCATCTGCATTATATAATTAACTATATCAAGAACCATTACACAACATCGATAAATAACCACTGAACATACATTGTACCAATGACAAATGAAAGGAGAAGGATGTTAACCTCGATCGAGAAGGATACTAGAAAGAGGATAAAACTTAAGTGTGCATCAAATCAATGTGTGAAATCTCTCGGGCATTTCATCGAACACCTTGCGTGCGTGCTAAGAAAAAATGGAGTACCACACACCTCCCGCCATACTAATTAAAAAAATGCCTACAATGCAAAGGGAGAGGGAGGGTTGCTGAGTATATATAGGCACACAGCTATGGTCCCGGTTTGTGGCTCAAACCGGGACAAAAGGGGTGCTGCGACCATTTGTCCCGGTTCGTGACACGAACCGGGACAAATGGTCCGATTCTGAAGCGCACGCTGGCTGGGGCCGAGGCAATGGCCCCATTTGTCCCGGTTTGTAATAAGACCGGGACGAAAGGGGTATTTCGCTTGGGTCCGATGACCTGTTTTCTACTAGTGTGATGAGGTTCTTGGCTATGTTCTACAAGGGCTTGATCGAGTTCATTACAATGCGCTCATCACTGCCGTTAATGGAAACCCTGGAACAACCCTAGATGAGCTCTATGACCAGCTATATGCATATGATATGCGCAATGCCCCTCCCGAGGACACAAGCTTCTCTTCGTCGGCTAACTTAGCCCGCCGTGATGATGACCGTTCCCGCACCCGTAGCCCGGACCAGGGACGCCAAGATACTCGAGGAGGCAGCGGTGGTGGTGGCAATGGTTACCGCCGTGATCGCCGCAATGATGATCGCCGTGATGGAAATTGGCGTCGTGATGATGACCGTTGCGATGGAAACTGGCGCCGTGATAATGATCGCCGTGATGGAAATTAGCGGCGTGATGTCTGCCGTGGTGGCGGTAACAGGCGCCAAGGGCGCCCTCGCTCAGACCGTGCACCCACCCCCTACGTCAACACTGATTGCCAAATCTGAAGTTACATGGCCACCCTGCAACTGACTGTTGGTGGCGCTATGGTGATGATGACAAGAATGCTGATGGTGATCATGGAGGGAAAAGTGCACATGTTGCATCCTATACTGTTGAACTAGGAGTTGAGTCACCATGGTTCTCCGACACAGGTTCCATCGATCACATCACCGGACAATTGAACAAGCTCTCCACACATGACAAGTACACCGGCAATGATCGAGTTCACACCGCTGAAGGTTCAGGTCTGAGTATTAGTCATATTGTTCATTCAATAATGCACACCCCACATACTTCCTTTGATCTCAAAAATATTCTACATGTTCCTAGTGCTTCGAAAAATCTACTCTCCGTTCATAAATTTACTCTTGATAATCATGTGTTCATTGAGTTTCATCCTTTCTTCTTTTTAATCAAGGACCAAGCCACACGAAGAATTCTCTTTAGAGGCCCCTGTTATGGTGGTCTCTATCCTTTGGTGCCCACATTCAATGAGACCTCCAAGCATGCCTTTGCCTCCGTAAAGTCGTCATCTACTACATGGCATCGCCGCTTAGGACATCCGTCTTCATTTATTGTTCAGCAAGTTCTTAGAAGGAATAAAATAGCTTACACCCCTGAGAGTACCCCTTATGTTTGTGACTCTTGTCAGATGGCCAAGAGCCATCAATTACCATATCCCATCTCCACTAGTGTTTCCACTGTTCCATCAGAGCAAGTGTTTTCTGATGAATGGGGTCCTGCTCCTCTCTCTGTTGGGAGACATGCATACTATGTAAGCTTTATTGACGATTTTAGCAAGTTCACATGGATTTATTTGTTGAAAAAGCATTCTGATGTTTATCAAGCCTTTCTTAACTTTCAGCAATATGTTGAACGCAAGTTTGATAAAAAAAAATTGTCACTATGCAAACTGATTGGGGAGGTGAAAATGAAAAATTAAATAGTTTTTTTCAAAAAGTTGGAATCACACATCATGTTTCATGCCCTCATGCTCACTGAGGCCAAGCACACCTTTGTTCCCTCTCGCGAGTTGCGCATGGCGGCCGGCATGGCCACAAAGGTACAAAAGCGGGCGCTAGTTGACCTAGAGAGCCGTTAGAGGCGATGGAGCCGTCAGAGGCGATTCCATCGGCGACCACGGCCAAGCCTAGCTCGCCAACCGGAACGCCGCCGGAGTGCCTCATTCGATCACCGCCGGCAACGCGGGTCTCGAGTGGGCGTTTCTGGGCGTTAGCTGATGAGGGAACTAGCGATGAAGATGAGCTGGAGAGCACAAGATCTTCGACACCGGTTGAGAGATATCGCCAGCTTTCCATGGAGGAGGAGTGCAGGACGCCTTCACCATGCTCCACTCAATCGGCAACAATGTCGTCGGCTCGGATCCAACGTCGGAAGGAGAAGCGACGCAAACAAAGGTTAGCTGCCACTCAACTCGTTTCTACTCCATCTAGTTTCAAGGTTTTACCACAGATTGAAAAGAAATTTAGAGGTCCTAACATCCCAGTCATGTTGCCATCGGTTTTACTGATTGCGGGACAAACATGAATTGGATTGAGGTATGTCACCGGTGTCGTTCGTCGTTGTCCGGCGATCCACGATCCGTAGTTTCCGGTCGGGCTGGAAATTCAAAACAAACGAGGCAAACTGGCTTTGGGCCGGTTAAGCCCACTCGCGATGGGCCTCAGTGGCGTCAATCAAAAGAGAAAAAAAGTTGCGTTCCGAACCCTAATACGGCAGGAGTTGGTCTTCAACGTCTATTCGGGTTTTTCTGGAGATCGCATTGCGGGAAAACATCGGGTGAAAACATCATAGCGAATTACGGCGGCGACCGTGGCCCTGGCGATTTTTGCCAGGGAGGAGGAGCTCCGCCTGGACGTGGGCACCCCGGCTATGGTCGGTCCACGTACGAGGTCGGCGGACCGGGTTGCACTGCCGGAGGATAGGCTGCTCCGCTGGGGAACGACCATGCGGCTTCGGCGGCGCGTGGCGGCTTCCAGCCGGGGACTGGTTTCAATGGCGCAAGAGGAGGTGGCGGAGGTGGTTTCTATGCTTCGGGCGGGCGAGCTCACCGTCCATACGGGAACTACGACCGGCATGGAGGATATAGCTATGGCCGTGATCACTATGGCCATGGTGCGACGGCAAGATACCAGAACCGTGGCGTGCGTGGTCGCTACGGTGATGGTGGCTAGAATGTGAGAAACACTGCGCCCGTGCCTATCGCGCATGTTGCACCGGTGGTGGCGGCGGCTGTTGCACCGGTGGTGGCGGCGCCGATCCCAGCGGCGGTGGCTACCGGGACGGTTGCTCAGACAGCAGGTATCACGCCTCATGTTGCTTCATCGGTGGCTGCACAAGGTACACCGGCAAACGTTGCAGGGACTGGGCAAGTGACTACAGCTCCTGTGGTTTCAGCGGATCAGCTGTCCGCTGCGCTAGCCATGACAGGTCATTTCGAAAAAACCATCTTCTTTTAGCCAGGCTAATTCGAAAGAGAACCGAGAAGTATTGCCCAGGTGGGCTTGTTCACCCGATTCAATAAAAAGAGGGGTATGATCAGACCCAGTCCGTGCTAAAGCTCTTACAGTAACCAACGGAAATTTTTGCTCCCAGTCTACACTAGCACGTACCCGATCAAGTTTTTCGAACGTAGGCGTATCTCTTCGACTCGCCCACGTGTGCTGCCTCCCTGACATCTTAATCTCTTTTAGACTAAGTGTTTCAATAATCGAATTAAAAAGAAAAGGCCACCGTGCATTATAGTTGGAATTATTCTTCTCATGAGGTCCTCTAATGATATTTAAATCCCCTCCAACTAATATAGGTATCGTTGAAGACTCGCAAATGCGTACTAGCTCTGCAAGATATATGGGTTTTTGAGCCTCTTGAGCTGCCCCATATACCGCCACAAAACAACATTCAAAACCATCTTATGATTTTAAATGGATCTTAACACAAAAATCACCGGCATCAACATCACGAACACTGAGCATTTCCATGTTAACCCCTACTAACATACCGCCGGATCATCCCTGCGGTGATAGGCAAAACCACGAGAAATCCCGCCCAGCCGACAAATTGCTTAAAAAATGTGCTGGAAAACTAGAACGACCAGTTTCAAGCAAAGCTACAATATCCAAACTAAAATCCCGTATGGATTCCTGAACTCTTAAGTGTTTCGCCGTGTCCCTAAACCCTTCACTATTCCAAATAAAAGCTTACATTTCTTGTTCTTTTTTAGTCTAGCACTTGTTCTCAGATTCTTTTTATCAACAATAATTTTCTTATGCCCACGTTTAACATTTGGTAGTTTTTTTTTAGAAAAGGGGCAGTCCCGGCCTCTGCATCGATTGATGCATGCGGCCTTTATTTTTATTAACACAAAATTGTCTTACAACCGAATTACATCACTGGTCACACAAAGTCGCGACAAAAATCAACCAACTAAAGAGTAAACTGAACATCAAGGTGTGGCTCTGCATCAACATGCTATCCTCAAATCAGAACGCCAGCTGTACTGGGAATATAGATCCGACGCGACCAATTCCTGGCGGCTGCACCCAAAATCCATTGCGTCTCGCTTCTCCGTTGACTGCAGGTAAGACCACATACGGATCCAATGAGTAGCCATGGGGATAACCTGCATAAAAGATGTTTTCTTTGCTCTGTTAAAAATATAATCATTACGTATATTCCAAATGGCCCAAAGCAAGGCACAAACACCAACTCTGATTTGAACCCTCTCTACTTTGGAAACACCCTTTAACCAATTCCCAAACAAGCTTGTTATGTTTTGTGGTGGAAGAATGTTAAAAGCCATATGAACAATACGCCAAACCATCTTTGCAAGGGGACACGATATAAATAAATGTTGTATTGTTTCTTCTTGGTCACAAAAGCAACACTTTTTACATCCTTCCCATTTTCTCTTAGCAAGATTGTCCTTTGTAAGAATCTCTCTACGATATAAGAACCACATAAAAATATTGATTTTCAGAGGTACCTTCATCTTCCAAATGTATTTTCTTAAAAAGCGAGTATTATCACTCATAATATCAAGATACAAAGATTTTACCGTGAATGTTTTGTTGGTTGTTAAGCCCCATTGGAACACATCTTTTTGATTTGTAAGGTTAACAAGCATTAGGTGGTTTACCAAGTGTAACCATCTTGTCCATTTGTTTCCTGTCAAAGCCCTTCTAAAGCCAACATTTGGGGGAGGCGCTTGTGCTAGAACATCTGCCACCGAAACTTGTTTTCGATAAACAATGTTATAGAGGGAAGGATATTGGTTAGCCAGAGGCTTGTCTCCTAGCCACGTATCTTCCCAAAAACGGGTGCTCTCACCATTTCCCACGGCAAAGGAGCCTCGGTCCAAAAACACACCCTTAATTTTCATTAGCCCCTTCCAAAAAGGGGAATCTGTCTGTTTACTTGTAACTTGTGACAGAGATTGAGAAAATAAGTATTTGTTATGTATTAGCTCATGCCATACTCCCCCTTCTTCAGATAAAATGTTGAAAAGCCACTTGCTTAACAAACATTTATTTTTAATATCCAAAACTTCAATTCCGAGTCCCCCTTGGTTTTTCGGCCTACACAACATGCTCCATTTAGTGAGTCTATATTTTCGCTTGTGCCCATCACTTTGCCAGAAGAATCAAGACCTAAAATAGTCCAATCTTTTCCGTACCCCTATAGGTACTTCGAAGAAGGAAAACATGAACATAGGAAGACTTGACAAGACTGAATTAATTAGAATTAACCGGTCACCGTAAGACAACAGTTTACCAGCCCAACTGGCTAATTTTTTCTCAAAACGATCTTCTATAATCTTCCATTCCCTATTTTTCAGCTTTCGAAAATGAATTGGGATACCTAGATATCTGAATGGATAGGACCCTGATTCGCAACCAAACAATAGTCTATATTGATTCTCCACTTCCTTTGCCTTGCCAAAACAAAAGATCTCACTTTTGTGAAAGTTAATCTTGAGGCCAGAAAGTTGCTCAAATATACATAAAATCAGCTTCATATTAAGTGCTTTTTCAAAGTCATGTTCCAGAAAAAGTATTGTATCATCGGCATATTGTAATATCGAGACCCCCCCGTCAACTAGATGAGGGATAAGTCCCTCCACTTGCCCGTCCTCTTTTGCTCTCGCAATAATTATGGCCAACATGTCAGCTACAATGTTGAACAAAATAGGAGAAAGCGGGTCACCCTGTCTCAAACCCTTGTGTGTCTGAAAATAGTGCCCTAATTGATCGTTAACTTTAATACCCACACTTCCCCGACTAACAAATTGTTCGATCCAGCTACACCACTTTGGGTCAAACCCTTTCATGCGAAGCACTTGTTGCAAAAAGGGCCACCTTATTTTATCGTAGGCCTTTTCGAAATCGATTTTTAGTAACACCCCGTCCATTTTCTTCCTATGAAGTTCATGAATAGATTCATGTAAAACCAGCACCCCTTCAAGGATGTGCCTTCCCGGCATAAAGGCCGTTTGAGTCGGTCTAATGACTTTATGTGCTACCTCCGTTATTCTATTTGTTCCCACCTTAGTGAAAATCTTAAAGCTAACGTTGAGTAGACAAATTGGTCGGTATTGTTGAATTTGAACAGCATTCTCCTTTTTTGGTAAAAGTATGATATTACCGTAGTTCAGCTGGAACAATGGTAATTCACCTTTCTGGAAATCTTTAAATAAATTCATCAAGTCATGTTTAATGATGCCCCAGAACCTTTGATAGAACTCAGCCGGGAACCCATCCGGACCTGGTGCCTTATTTTTCTCCATTTGCATGATTGCCTCGTACACCTCCTTCTGTACGAAGTCGGCTATAAGAATATTATTCTCCTCTTGTGAAATTTGAGGAATGTCCGTTGTCTCGGTCTCTACCAAAGATACATAATTCGGATCCGAATCCCCAAAAAGATTTTTGTAAAATGTTGATATATAATTTTTAATATTGGCTTGTCCAATAATTATGCCTTCATCTTGCTCTAGTTGGAAAATCCGTTTCCGTCTATGCTTCCCATTCGCTATGAGATGAAAATATTTAGTATTATCCCCTCCCTCCTGAATGTATTTAACTTTTGCACTTTGTGCCCATTTAGCCTCTTCTTCTCTCCTTAGATTGGCTAAGTTCTTAGTTGCGTCACCTAGGATACTCCTCTCGGCAGCATCTAATGGACAGGTCTCGGCTTTGATATCGAGAGTATCAATAATCTGTAAGAGTCTCTCTTTCTCCTTTTTGTAAACACCACTAATATTTTTTGCCCAACCCCTAAGGAACGCACGTAGGTGTCGAATTTTATTTTGCCATATTTCTATGTGAGTATTCCCCGTTGAGACTGATGTCCATTCTCGGGTCACCATCTCGACAAATCCTTCTCGTTTCAACCAGGAGCGCTCGAAGGAGAATTGTGTTTTATTGCCCAGGTAGCTGACTCAACAGATCCGTTTGATCTCCTAAATCATCAGCATCCTCGCATTCTAAATCCTCACAAAGTCCAGAAACTTTTGAAACGAAAAGATTTTGTGGGTCATCATCCATTGTACTCATATTATTACTTAAAATTGTTAACGCTCTCCCCTTTTCAAACTCTTTTAAATTTTGAACTGAAAACGTAATTTCAGAAGGTGATTTACCTAAAGAGACTCCCAACACACTAGCTCTAGCCACAACGGAACTATCCGAAAAATTACATAACGGAAACTTATGCGTGGAAGACAAACCTGCTATCTCGCGTGCATTGGCTCGATCCATCGCCCGCTCCATTTGAGTAGCGTCCGCGTTAGTCTGTGCTCGAATGCATACACTCGAGCGCAGACCTACCGCCATAGGTTCAGGAATGCCTCCAAAGTCGACAAGATCTTGACTCGTCGGTGTCGGAGTAGTAAAATGCAGGTCAGCAGCCCTCGGCTGCACAACGGAACTAGCTGCCGTAGCCCGTTTTGGCGAGACAGAAGCCGCAGCCGCCCCTGGCACGATCGCATCCCGGGCCAGACCATCAGATTCACGCCGAGCAGGCGTCCCTGCTCCGGCAGTGCAGCTAGGCTGAGAAGCACACCCGGGTGAAGTTGGTTTGCTACACCAGTGGAAAAAGGGGCTCTAGTCCCGGTTAGTCAACCGGGACTAGCCAAGCGGGACTAGAGCCCCCCCCCCCCCCTTTTGTCTCGGCTCAGTTCAAGCCGGGACCAGCCCCCCCCCCCCCCCAATGAGATCCTTGTACGTGGCCACGGCAGAGCGCGCGGGGTCGAACCCTTTAGTCCCGATTCGTAATATGAACCGGGACTAGGGTTTTGTTTTTTTTTTTAACATTTCGACAAATTTTCAGGGTTTTAGGAAGCGGTAGGGGTTTCGGATGGTACCACGTCGATGCGCCAAAAACACGTATAAATTATTATACGGAGCTAGATCAAGTTGATGCATATATACAACTACATAAAGATCATGTTGATGACACATACACAATTCAGTACGTAGTACATGAAGATCACGTTTCCCGGTTCCAAGTTCCAGGTACTTAGTTACATGGAGATCGCTATTACATATACTCAACTACTCAGGATTTGTGTAGTGGTACTCTCCGGAGGCCGGTATGACATGCGCAAGGTAAAATCCCGCCAACTCCTCCGCAATTGCTCTGAAGCGGGCTTTATTGGTATCTCGTTGCGCTTTCTTGCCAACTGTAAAAGAATGATATCAGAATGAATACATGAATTGTGTGTATATATATGAAATGAATAAAACTCATCACGATTGATGGTATAGAAATAATATTGTGAATAATGTTTACGTACTTCCTGACTTCTTTTGCTCTTCAAACTCTCGTTGACCACAGTTTGCATGTACTCGCAAACATAGAATCCATATAAATCAGTCGCTGGTGGCTGTGTAAGGCAAGTCTATAGAAGAATAGAATTTAATCAAACAATAATCAAGTATGATAATGGTGCATGGGCCTAGGTACGTATAGTACTACTTACGTTGTTTCTACGCCATAGCGGCTTCTCTGGCCATCCACCGGTCGGATCTTCCGCGATGAACGTTCGTCAAAGCTGCCCAACAAAGAAAATGAACAAATGAGTCATAAATTTTTTGATATCAGGAAATGAACGAAAAAGGCGATAAGAAATGAAATTACTTTGTTACCAAATCAAAACATGACTTGTATTGTTTAGGGCATCTCCTTAACGAGTCAAGGACAAGAATTTCTCCTTCACGCAATTTAATGACGAGAAGAATGAAGTGTTACCAAATAAATAGTCATGCATAACTCATCAGTTAAACTTAACATCGGGTGAGAAAAATAGAAAGCGTAATAAACAGTAACACTCACTTGAAGTTGTAAGGCCATAATATATATGTTTTGTCAGCTTGTCGCTTGAAAAACATTAGCAAATTCGCCGGTGTATGCTTGTTAAGTTTTGGATCTTCTATGGTCTGTTCATGCATTATATCGGGGTCAATGAACCCAATGTGCTTGATTTTATCCTTTTTGCATTCGAGCATCTTCATTCTGCATAATACAACGCACAAAATATTATAGTGAGGATAATCATAGACAATGAACGAGCTGAGCTAAAGACTTAAATTACAGAAATAGATCACTTACAGACAATAGGAACTGATGACAGATTTGTCGAGGGCCCGGAGATTGTATAACTAAAAAAGTTCGCTGAAGTCAATGATAACAGCGTACTCTTGGAAATAGTGCTCTTTCCTAACTGCCAACATGAGACTGAAGTACCCGTCCTTTACGGCATTCTTGTACCAGGTTTGCAACTGACGCATTCTTGTTGGTAAGTCGCCCTCGAATAATTTTTCCCCGCGAACATAATTGGCAACAACATCAGCGACGGGGAAATCAGCTCCCGAATATACCAGCTCCCGCACATTGATGTTTTTGAGAACATTATCGCCAAACACCTTGAGCAGGGGGACCGATTATCGGAGAGTGACTCCCACGGAACAGGGGTATCCACGCCCTGAAGAGAGGTTCGAAGGGGGGACTGAACGCGGAGGTCAACGACCCTCGAGAGGCACGACGACGGGGCTCGCCGGGCCTGGAGAGAGAGAGATCACGACAGAGAAAGACACCGGCCCGTACCCAAGTTCACGGCCCTCAGGAGGAGGTAAAACCGCTACTCCTGCTTGTCTGTATTGCACTGTGGAAGTTACAGAACAATGAGCTTGCCGAGGGCTCTCTTGAGGCAGTTTGGTGCTCGGAGAGGGACACAATGGTCGTCTTCCTCCTCCAGCAGTTGGCTATTCTATGCGTTTGGCTAAGGCTTCCTCGGTCTAGGAAGCCATCAGCCGACTGGAGATCAATCCCTCTCTATGGTGGAGCTCCTGCTCCTTTTATAGGCGCCCCGGGCTCCATCCTCGTGCTGGTGGGTTCCCACATGCCGGTGGCGCGAAGGAGCGGGAGTCCACCGCGGCTCATCCGTCCATGGACGCGGTCCATCCGTGCTAAAGTTGCGCGCCGTGGCCGACAGGCTGCAGACGGTGCAGAGCGGTTCGCAGGCGCGGCAGAGGTCGTGGTGGAGCCCACGATGACGATCTTCTTGGAGCGTTGCGCCGTCCAGCCGCTTTATCACCAAAGAGGAAAGTCCTGGTTGTCCTGGCGCAGGCGGCGCGGCTTTGATGACTCCTTTATCATCAGAATGGCAGCTGGGATGCTCGCGTCACCCTGCGGCCGCTGCAGGGGCCATGTGCGCCCCGCAGCGCTTGCTTAGCCGCGAAGTGTCTCCACAGGGCCGTGGTGGCCTGTGGAGAGGTTTCCCGAGTCTTTCTCTCTCCAGGCGTGTCGAGCCTTGGGGAGTCTCTTCAAGCGCGGGGTCCTCTTCAGGCCCTGGCTTCCTCTTCAGGCCCTCAAGAGGAGATGCCTCTCGAGGGTCTCTCCAAGCGGTAGCTTGGTCCTTAGTCGTTTTGACGAATCCTCGCGGGCGAGGCCTGTAGGGAGTGGGCTATGCACACCCCGGTCCTCATTGGGCCGACAGTAGCCCCCGGGCCCGCGATGGGCACGGCTGAGCCCATGACCGCAGCCGAAGCGTCGTGGGCCCAAAGTGTCCGGCCGGGCCGAGCCACGCGTCACTCAGGCGAGTAACGGTTGCGCACGATCTGGGGTGTGCGTCGTGGGGGGTCCCACCACGCCGCGGTAACCGCTCCTTGACGGGACATAAAGCCCTCGCGCCGGAGCAGGGAGCCGTTACTGCTCCCATTCTCTCTTGCAGAAGCCATCCGCCTCGAGCTCTCTGCTCCTGCTCTCCGACGCGCCCTACTCCTTTCTTCTCCAACTTCTCCCCGCGCCGCGCTCACCACTTCCCAGGCGATGAGTCCGGCCAAGAACAAGGGCAAGGCGGCCGCGGGGTCTTCTTCGCAGGCGGCGCCTGCCGAGGCCGCTCATGGCGCGGCATTGCTAGGGGTGCGCGTCAACGACAAGGCCCTCGACAAGGTCCGCTTCCTGGTGGCGGACCGGAACAATGAGCACGGCGCCACCGCGCTCAAGGCCGCGGCGCACGGGAAACGCCCGCGAGGGTTTTTCCCCGTCTTCCAGCACTGTGTCGCTGCAGGGCTGGTGCCGCCATTCTCTCCGTTCCTGGAGGGGGTGCTGGCCTTCTACCAGATCCAGCTGCTGCACCTCCACCCCAACTCAGTGCTCATCCTCGCCATCTTCGCCTACCTCTGCGAGGCGTACTTGGGCCTGGAGCCCACGGTGGACCTCTTCCGGTGCTTCTACGCGCTCCGGAACACGGCGAAGAATGAGCGCTCCGGATGCGTCTCGTTCCGCATCGTGGATGGCATGGGGAGCGTTTACATCCCCATGTCGTGGAGCGAGGGCAAGGCCATCACCTCAGTGACGAAGAAGGTGGACGACTTCCGCCAGCGGTGGTTCTTCGTCGGGGTGGAGCAGCCCTGCGCCTTCCTCGAGGTCCCTGACGCGCCGCCCGTGAAGAACTCGAACTGGGGCAAGGCCCCCTTCAGCGGCGCGCAGAACGCAATGTTGACGGGCCGCCTGAGCTACCTTCGGGAGGAGGGCCTCACGGGGCAGATCATCGTCGCGGATTTCGTGACGCGCCGCATCGCTCCACTCCAGGCGCACGCGATGCCCATGTGGATGTACTCCGGCCCCCAGGACATGATGCGGCTCCACCGCGAGGACAACGACAAGGACGCTGTCGACAACGTCCTGTCCGCACTCTTCATCAACCCGGCGGTTCCCGCCACGGACGAGCTCCCTATCACGCTGCGGCCCCTGCACCAGTACAACATGACCGAGCGCCTGGCCATTCTGGAGGGGATGCCTTCGTTCACCCCGTCGGGCCCGGCGGGGAAAATGGTGCCTGTGCCAGTAGTGCACGAGGCGGAGGGGGCAGAGACGCCCTCTGCCTCAGGAGCTGGGCAAGGCGAGGAGGAGGCCGCAGCAGGGGGGGAGTCCTCTTCGAGGGCCGGGCCCCTTACTGACGAGATTTGTGACATCTCGTCGGGCGATGACGACGACGCCTTCATGGTGGTGCCCGCGCGCCAGGCGGAGGAGGAGGAGGCCGAGGAGGAGGCCTCGCCAGGGCGTCGCGAGCCCCGCTCCAAGGCGGCTGTGGACCGGTCCGGGGCGAGGCCGTCAGACATCCCCTCCAAGAGGAAAGCCGAGGCGCCTCCGGAGGGGTCAGGTGCCAAGGCCAAGCCCTCCTGGCGCTCGCCAGGCTTGGCGTGGGTCGACACCGGCGCCAAGGAGTCCGGGTATGTGTTTTAGGCTTTTAGCCGATCGATTGTTGTTCTTTCTCTTTCCGCCAATTTCTGAAGATCTTTCCCTGGTGCTTGCCAGTGACCTTGTGCCTGCGAAGCGTCGCAAGCTTCGCAAGGCGGCAGAGGTGAAGAAAGCCACGGCTGAGGTCGTGGCTGAGGAGGCCGCGAGGCCTGTGGAGACGGCCTCCACAGGCCCAACCGAAGAGATGCCTCAAGCGGAGGCAGCTGGGCCTTTAGCCGGGACAGCGGCGCCTCAGGCGGAGGCAGCTGCGCCGCCCCCCGAGCCGATGGTGGTGGAGGCGCAGGAGGAGCGGGTTGCTAGCCCTCCTCGCGCCCCTACCCCGCCTCGCGCGGCCACGCCCCCGCGCGAGCCGACTCCGGCCCGCGAGGCCACTCCACCTCGCGCGACCACGCCCCCCGCGCAGCCAGAGGCCGGGACAGACCAGGGCCCGCCAAGCGCGGGCGCATCTGCAGGGGGAGCTCCTTCGTCTCCGCCACGCCCCGCCGCGGGGGGGCGAGGCGCAAGAGGTGACGCGCCAGGGCGGCGAGGTCGGTGAGGCCGGTTTGGGCGCCGCGATGGACGGGACGCGATCTAGCCCCCAGGCACGCCCAGAGGCTCAGTTCCCCATGCCCGGCGCAGGGGCAGGCACCTCCTCATGCCGCGACCTGGTCCTTGGCGGCTGGGACTGGAGCAAGGGGCACCGTGAGGTCGCCTTCCGCGTCGTGAGGGAGTCCCTGGAGGCTTGGAGGCGCAACTTGCCCTCGAGGACGCTCAGCTCACCCAGCAGCGCGACGAGCTTGCGGGGGCGTGGGCGCGCTTCCACGCCGCAGTCGAGGCCCGCCGCCAGGAGGATCTGGCCCTCCAGGCTGCACGCGAGGAGGCCGTCCGCTTCGCCAAGGAGGTCCGCGAGGGGGCCATCCGTGACGCTGACGAGCTCCTTGCCCCCCTCCAGGACGAGCGCAACGCGGCCGCCGATCTCCTCGCCGAGGTGAAGGCCGAGCGCGAAGCTATGGAGGGCTCGCTGGCGCAGAAACGTCGCGAGCTGGCCCAGCTAGAGTCCCAGCTCCTTTCCGCCCATCGGGTCGCGCAGGAGACTCTGGAGGAGGACCGCAAGGGCCTTGCCGAGCGCGAGCGGCTGCTGGCCTCCAGGGAGCAGGACATGCTGCAGCGTGACGAGCAGCGGCTCCAGGCGGAGGGCGAGCTCGCCACCAAGCGCGAAGAGCTTGAGGCGCGCGAGGGGCACGACGAGAACATCACCGCCCAGAAGCAAACCCTGGAGCGCTTCCAGCAGCGGTTTGCCGAGAAGAAGAAGGAGGCGGAGGCGGCCCTCGCGGAGCGCGAGAAGGAGTTCAGGCGGACCACCTCCAAGGAGTACCGCGACAAGGCCAAGAAGCATTAGGACCGCTTCAAGGCCAAGCACGCTACCGACGCCAAGCGGATCGCGGAGCTTGAGAAGGCCCACTCCAAGCTCGAGGCCCGCCTCCAGCACGCCAAGGAGGCCTATCGCCAGGCGGAGGATTGTCGCAGGGCAGCTGTCCTGGAGCTGGACGCCCTCGTCAAGGACGTGGAGGGCCAGGCGGGCTCAGCGGCCAAGCAGGTGACGGAGGCTGTGGACACCGCGCAGGCGGCTCGCGTGCTGACGAAGCAGCGGGAGCGTATGTTCCAGGCGCTGGTGGCCAGGGGCAACGAGCTTGCAGCTCAGCTTGGCGCGGAGGCGCCGCACGCTGAGGTTCGCGGCCGTGGCGATGCTGCCATGTACCTGGTCTACTTCGACCAGCTCTTCTCGGCCCTCGAGAGCCCCGTCGCCGATCTCCCCGAGGTGATCGAGGTCGAGAGCCGCCAGCTCCTCGGGGTGGTTGTTGACCGCATCTTCACCAACCTTCGGCTCCTCACGCCCGGCTTCGACCTCGCCACGGTGACCGAGGAGCGCACGGGCGAGGATGTCTTGCGGGTCTCCAACTCCCTCCGCGAGCAGGTCGAGACCTTCTGCAACCGCTTCAAGCGCGCAGAGGTGGCTGCGGAGGACAGCGAGGAGGAGGCCTCCCTTGCTGAGGAGGAGGACGCTGAGGAGGAGGAGCATGCTGGCGCGGACTCCGCCTGAGCCCTTGATTCATTGCGCCTTTGAGCGCCTGTATCTGAAACAGCTTTATGTTTAGACATTATGCATTTTGAGCATGTAATGTATTCCTTGAGTACTTGATGTTAACTTGTGTGTCCCTCGAGAGGCCCTTTCTGCCTTATTTTCATGTCTATGTTTTCTCTGCGTCGTTAGGTCCCATCTCTTCGCGCTATGACTCCGCCACTGCGGTATGCTAGAGCAATGACTCAGCAAGGCCGGGGGGAGTTTAAGGCTTGGAGAGGTAAGAGCCCTGAGTCGCGATGCTCAAGTGCCCCCCTTAGACGTGCGAGTAGCCCATGAAGCACAAGGGAGAATGAAATCGCTCGAGGGGCAAACGTGCGCTTGGGGAGAAAAAGCTCTTCGAGTTACGAGTGTGGGACTTAGCTTCTCGAGGCTTTTTGCCCTGTAGAGGTTTTTTAGCCTGGCGAGGAGGTCTTCAAGGGTTTTTCCCTGCCGCCTCCTCAGGCTTGTAGAGACGCTTGTTCTCTGTAGATGTTAGAGGGGCAAACCCAAACGCTTGTGCACGGTACCAGGGACTAATGCACGCTTATAGGTCCCCTCAGGCGTTCCTTGCGAGGAGAGAGAGTACCAAGGTCCTTTGTAGAGGTGGCGTGTTTGTGGGAGCTTGCCCTCCAGCCAGAGCTCGGATCCTTGGGTTTTGCAGTGCTGCTGGTGTGTCATCTGAGGCACTGGCACCGTACTCAGCCCCCGCTCGCGAGGTGCGCATGTGGAGAGATATAAGTGCCCATTTTCAATAAAGAAAATAGTGCTGGAATAAACTCACCACGAAAATATTACATAGTGGCGCCGTAGCGCATTGTTCACTTAGGAACGAAATTGTTTCATTATGCTTGGAGTTGCCAAGTTAATGTATTTGACCATGTCGAGGCATGGGGACCACCCATTAGTGGCAGAGACTCTCAACGGCCTGCGGCGGCTCGTTACATGGAGAGCTCGGAGGGTTGACCCTCGAGAGAAGCCTTTGGGGCTTGGAGGTTTAAGCCGTGAGCTTTTTTAACCTCTAGAGACAAAAAATGCTTGGAGGTGGAGCCGTAAGCTGCCTCTTCAGCCAGATGTCTTGACGTGACAATGATCACGGGTGTGACAATGATCACGGGTAGAACTTGCGCAAGTGCGCGATGTTCCACGGGTTCTTGACGGGGATGCCGTCTGGACACACAGCTAAGTGGTGCTCGATCACCTCCCTTGGTACACCGGACATATCTGACGGAGTCCATGCGAACATGTCAGAGTTTGCCCGAAGGAAGGCGACGAGCGCGCTTTCCTATTTGGGAGGCAGGGCAGCGCCTATGGTGACGCTAGCCCCCGAGCCTTCAGCCCCCGAGCTGGTGGTGTCCAGCGACACCTTCTTCGTGGCAGCTTGTTCCTGAGAGAACACTTGCTTCTTCTTCTTGGGCCTCTCGAGAGGCTCCATGTCCTCGTCAGCCGGGAAAGCCATGGCGGCTGCCTTGTAGGCGCTCTCGACAGCGCGCGTGGCGTCCAGGATGTGACCATGGATGGCAATGGTGCCAGCGCTGCCGGGGATCTTGATCATGTTGTAGGCGTGGTGCGTGACGGCCATGAACTTCGCGAGGGCGGGGTAGCCGAGGATGGCGTTGTACGGCAAGCCGATGTGGGCGATGTCGAAATCGATCAGCTCCGTGCGATAGTTCTTCTGCGTGCCGAAGGTGACCGCGAGACGGACTTGCCCCAGAGGCTCGATTGAACCACTGGTGACGCCCGTGAACGGCCTGGAGGGCATAAGCCACTCATAGGGCACTTGAAGCGTCTCGAAGGTCTCGACAGAGATGACATTCAGGCCCGCTCCCCCATCGATGAGTGTCTTGGAGACGGTGATGTTGTTGATGGTGGGGGAGCAGACCAGGGGGAGGGTTCCAACAGTCTTGGTCGACTTGGGGTGGTCCTTGGCGTCGAAGGCGATGGTGTACTGGGACCACTTGAGGGGCCTGGAGGTCTCGGTGCTCGGGAGCGCAGCGTTGAGTTCGCGGGCGAACTGCTTGAACTGATTGTTCGATTTGGGCGCTTGAGCCCCGCCGAGGATGCAGGCCATGGCGCCTCTCGGGGCCTGGTAGCCTCCATCTTCCTCGTCGGGGTGGTTGTTGTTCCTCTCTGCGGCGTTGGCCTGAGTGCCCTGCGGCCTCTGGTAGCCGCCAGCGCGTCCGCCTCTGCTGTCGCGGCGGTAGCCGCGGCCTCTGCCGCGGCTCCCGCTGGCTTCTTCGCGCTCGCGCTCTCTGCTCAGCCTCTTGAGGTCGTGGCAGTTCTCGGTGGCATGGCCGCGCCTGTTGTGGTAGACGCAGAATGGGCGGTGGTCCACCTCCTTGTCGCCGCGCTCGGGAGAACCCCTGCGGGAGCCCTTCGCGTCAGGCTCTGCCGCGAGGACCGCGGTGGCCTTGCGCTTGGGCTCTTCCTTCTTCTTGTGGCTCTTGGACCCCTCGCCAGGGTCGTCCCCCCGCGCGCTCATCTTGACGAAGAGGAGTCCCTCTTCAGCCTTGGCGCACTTATCCGCCAGATCGAACAGCTTCACCACAGAGGTGAGCTTGTCGCGAATGCCGAGCTTCTCGAGCATCCTGCGGTTCGTGACGCCCTCGCGGAAGGCAGCGATGACCTGGGTGTCGGGGATGTTTGGAATCTTGTTCTGCACCTGGCTGAAGCGCTGGATGTACTTGCGAAGTGTCTCATCCTTCTTCTGCACCACAGCACGCAAGTCGTTGTGGGTGAGTGCACGCTCGTACGTGCCCTTGAAGTTGGCGACGAACTGCCTGCAGAGCTCCTCCTAGGAGTCGATGGAGTCCTCAGGCAGGTTGAGGAGCCAGGACAGCGCGGAGTCCCTGAGGGCGTAGGAGAACCAGTTGGCCATGACCTTGTCGTCTCCCCCTGCGGCCTGGATGGAGGTGGTGTAGAGCTGCAGGAACTCGAGAGGGTTGGTGGACCCGTCGAAGCCCTTGGGGAGCGCTGGCCTGAACTTCTGCGGCCAGAGCACACGACGCAGGGCGCGCGTGAAGGCCATGCAGCCAGTGGCGTAGGTGGCCGTTCCTCCCTGGAGGGCCCTGCGGTTTTGTTGCCCCGCTTGGCCGAGCTCCTCGACGAGGCGGTTCTGGAGGTCGCGGCGTCGCTCCATGCCCACACGTGCGTCAGGCGCGGTGCGCTGCACGATCTGGCAATCGTGCGGCGAGGAAGCATGGGAGGGAGCCCGCTGTGCCGCGGCCGGAGGCGGTCCTGGCGGCGGCGGGGGCGCACCTGGTGCGGCTGCCCCTGCAGGGCCGGAGGGTACGATGGAGCGCGACGGAGCAGGGCGCGTGGTTGCGATGTCGACGAGGTGGTGGAGGCGGTCCAACCACTGGTCGTGTGCCTCGGCACTTGGCCGGTAGCGGAGGAGCTCCTGGGCCATGAGCAGCGCGGTATGCGGGGCGGGCTCGTGGTGCTCCCGCGTGGACACGCTCTGGCGCCGGGACGGGTGCGAGGACTCAGCGTCCTCACGGCGCTCGGAGAGGTCCTCGTCGTCGCGCTGGTCTCCGCCGCGGTGCTCCTCGCTCTCTGGCTCCTCCACGCGCGGGCCGGTGCCAGCGCGCTCGGCCGCGCGAGGGCGACCACGGCGGCCACGGGTGGGAGCAGTGCCGGGCTCGGTGTGAGCTCTCTCAGAGCCACGCCGGTTGGCGCGCGTCGCGCTGGTGTCCGTCATGGCGCGGAGTTCAGAGGTTGAAGACGCGCCTCAGTCCCCCTACCTGGCGCGCCAGATATCGGAGAGTGACTCCCACGGAACAGGGGTATCCACGCCCTGAAGAGAGGTTCGAAGGGGGGACTGAACGCGGAGGTCAACTACCCTCGAGAGGCACGACGACGGGGCTCGCCGGGCCTGGAGAGAGAGAGATCACGACAGAGAAGGACACCGGCCCGTACCCAGGTTCACGGCCCTCAGGAGGAGGTAAAACCGCTACTCCTGCTTGTCTGTATTGCACTGTGGAAGTTACAGAACAATGAGCTTGCCGAGGGCTCTCTTGAGGCAGTTTGGTGCTCGGAGAGGGACACAATGGTCGTCTTCCTCCTCCAGCAGTTGGCTATTCTATGCGTTTGGCTAAGGCTCCCTCGGTCTAGGAAGCCATCAGCCGACTGGAGATCAATCCCTTTCTATGGTGGAGCTCCTGCTCCTTTTATAGGCGCCCCGGGCTCCATCCTCGTGCTGGTGGGTTCCCACATGCCGGTGGCGCGAAGGAGCGGGAGTCCACCGCGGCTCATCCGTCCATGGACGCGGTCCATCCGTGCTAAAGTTGCGCGCCGTGGCCGACAGGCTGCAGACGGTGCAGAGCGGTTCGCAGGCGCGGCAGAGGTCGTGGTGGAGCCCACGATGACGATCTTCTTGGAGCGTTGCGCCGTCCAGCCGCTTTATCACCAAAGAGGAAAGTCCTGGTTGTCCTGGCGCAGGCGGCGCGTCTTTGTTGACTCCTTTATCATCAGAATGGCAGCTGGGATGCTCGCGTCACCCTGCGGCCGCTGCAGGGGCCATGTGCGCCCCGCAGCGCTTGCTTAGCCGCGAAGTGTCTCCACAGGGCCGTGGTGGCCTGTGGAGAGGTTTCCCGAGTCTTTCTCTCTCCAGGCGTGTCGAGCCTTGGGGAGTCTATTGAAGCGCGGGGTCCTCTTCAGGCCCTGGCTTCCTCTTCAGGCCCTCAAGAGGAGATGCCTCTCGAGGGTCTCTCCAAGCGGTAGCTTGGTCCTTAGTCGTTTTGACGAATCCTCGCGGGCGAGGCCTGTAGGGAGTGGGCTATGCACACCCCGGTCCTCATTGGGCCGACATCTTTATCCAAACGTGATACACTTATTAAGTTTTTGTGAATCGAATGAACAAATAAAACATCTTTAATCATAATGTTGAAACCATCAGCTAGCTGATGGCCCTTAACGATGATGGCGATGGCGCCAGAAAATGTCTTGCTGGGCACCAGGTACATGCGTCAAAAGAATGTGGGTTAGGTTGAGACTCCAAGTGCAAAGTGTATAGTAAGGGAAGGACTAATTTTCCCACGAGGGTGACTCGAGGGTTTATATCGAACTCTCGGGGAAATGAACCAAAAGTTGTTGTCTCCTTATCCTTCTTTATGAAACCTACAAAACAAAGTAAATTTTTTTGTGCCCTCAACCTCACCAAGTGGTTGTCAAGCACAAGGTGTGAGTAAAAGATATAAAGATAACAAATGGAAACTAGAAATAAATATGCAATGATGATAAATAAATATGCAAGGATGTCATGAATAATAGTGGATGATGTTTTTGTGTTTTGAATGGTATTTGCAAGATGTAAAAGTGTTTTTGTATTTTCGGATTTTTAAATGGCAGAAAATGTAAAGTGCTAATAAAGTGTTGGAAAGGTTTTCTTATGATTAAAAATGGACCGGGGTTCATGGTTTCACAAATGCACTCTCTCTTTTATATAGTGGTAGATAATGGAACATAGGAATTGACATATGAGATTGCAACAAGACAAGTTATTAATAATATGGGCATCACATCCTAACATAGAGATCTTTTGGTTATTAACCTCTCTTATACTCCACCAAGATGCGAACTAAATCATAACACCTCCGTAATTAAGATAAAACAGAGTATAGCTTTAAGTTCTATGGCATGAAGTTAGAATAAGAACATGCTAGATGTAGTCATGGAAAAAATGGCATGGTCACCCACATCCCTGGTAGAATGGCATTCCTTTTTATCCCTAGTGAGGCAACAAAGTAAGGTAAAATACCCAAGTGGATCGCGGAACTTCTGTCACTTTCACCGCACTCACCACCCCCCGTTACTCCAACTAATGCACACGTTCCCCCTCACACGCCCTTATACATATGTTGGATCAGAACACATAAACAAGAATGGGGTACATAATATGCATCTACTTTCATAACAAAGACATAACAATTGCAATCATCATAACATATATCAACTTAAGAGATCCACCACAAAGGTATAACATAGATGACCATAATCATGTTCAGCAGCTCATATGGCACTAATTATTGAAGCTCAAGAGAGAGGAGAGATACATAAGTTACTTCCACGAACCCATAGTCCAGGCGTGGACTACTCCCTCTTCATCATGGAGACAGTGGAGGAGTTGTTGGAGAAGGTGGAGACCACACCGGCAGCGCCCCGCCGGAGTTTTCCCCCTCTAATCTGCAGCTCCAGGTCTCTGTTTCGTGGTTTCTGTGTTTCTGCGGCGCTCCTTCTGAAAGGCGTCGGGGGACTATTTTGATAGTCGTTTTTAGGTCACGGGAGAGGGAGGGAGAAGAAGATCGACGACATCGGACGCTCGAGGGGCGAGATAGGGTGCTCCACGCGGCCAAGGAATCTGGCCGCGTGGGACCCCCTATTTTTCTCCTTGGGTTTCCACTTTTGCGCTTCATTCGCTCCTAAGCTTTGTTCCTTCCAAAAAATGATCTCCGTGAAATATTAGGTCATTTGGACGTCGTTTGGGACGCTGAAACATCAAAATATAGAAAAAGGGGTTTTCTGACAGTGCAGGGTTAATTCCAAATAAATAGGGAATCTGTGAAATATTCCCAAAATCATAATAAAACATTGATATAACCCTTATATGATGCCAATATGAATGAAATATAAGTAATACAATGCAAAGTTCATGTATGTATTTTACATGCATCAGCGGGTCGCACCTCAGAGTTGTATCTCGGTTCGAACAGCCTATCAACACACTAGTATACATATGTTAGGGGTCCATGCATGGTTTGGAGGGGTTCCGACGATCCGAACCCCCTCCGTGGCGAAACCCCACACCCGCTGGAAAAAAGTCAAACCTGACGATCTACCCCTTTGACCGGCACCGAGAGGGGGTAGACGCGTGAACCTTTTTGCTTGGTTAGGTTAGGTTGGTACATAGGACCATTAGGAAACAACGTTTCTTCTTCTACGTCGCATTCTTCCATCGCCGGCAACCGAAACGGGAGTTTTCACCTATAACTTCAGGAACTTACGACGGGGTAAGGGGGTCGATGTAGCGGGTCGCACCTCGGAGTTGTATCTTGGTTCCAACATCCTACCAACACACTAGTATACATATTTTAGGGGTCCAGGCAAGGTTTGGAGGGGTTCCGACGATCCGAACCCCCTCCGTGGCGAAACCCCACACCCGCTTGCAAAAAGTCAAACCTGACGATCTACCCCTTTGACCGGCGCCGGGAGGGGGTAGACGCGTGAACCTTTTTGCTTGGTTAGGTTAGGTTGGTACATAGGACCATTAGGAAACAACATTTCTTCTTCTACATCGCATTCTTCCATCCCCGGCAACCGAAAAAGGAGTTTTCACCTATAACTGCAGGAACTTACTACGGGTAAGGGGGGTCGATGTGGCGGGTCGCACCTCGGAGTTGTATCTTGGTTCCAATAGCCTACCAACACACTAGTATACATATGTTAGTGGTCCATGCGAGGTTTGGAGGGGTTCCGACGATCCGAACCCCCTCCGTGGCGAAACGCCACACCCGTTGGAAAAAATTCAAACCTGACAATCTACCCCTTTGACCGGCGCCGAGAGGGGGTAGACGCCTGAACCTTTTTGGTTGGTTAGGTTAGGTTGGTACATAGGACCATTAGGAATTAACATTTCTTCTTCTACGTCGCATTCTTCCATCCCCGACAACCGAAACGGGAGTTTTCACCTATAACTGCTACGGGGTAAGGGCATCGATGTAGCGGGTCGCACCTCACAGTTCTATCTTGGTTCCAACAGCCTATCAACACACTATTCTACATACGTTAGGGGTCCAGGAAAGCTTTGGAGGGGTTCCGACGATCCAAACCCCCTCCATGGCGAAACCCCACATCGATTGAAAAAAGTCAAACCTGACGATCTAACCCTTTGACTGACGCCGAGAGGGGGTAGACGCGTGAAACTTTTGCTTGGTAGGTTTGTTTCGTACATAGAAACATTAGGAAACCACATTTCTTCTTCTACGTCTCATTCATCCATCCCCAGCAAATGAAACGGGACTTTTCACATATAACTGCAGGAACTTACTACGGGGTAAGGGGGGTCGATTCGTGGTGAACAGCGAGCGGTGGGTGTCCTCGGCGGAGCTGTCATGGTCGTCGGGTCGAATCAGCTTGAAGGCAGCGCTTTGGTGGCATCCCGATCATGGTGAGTGGCGGTCTGCATCCGTGTACTTCCCCTGCTCTTACGGCGGTCGCCGTAGGGGATCTCAAGAATCCAAGTTCGACCAGGGGTGGAGGCGTTGTGGTGAGTTGACTTGCCTCCCCTGCTCTTACCATCATAACAGTGGATCGATTTTTAATTATTCATGCTTCCATGGTTCGGTTAGCATATTTGGATGCAATGGCACCTGTTTTACCCTGAATTGGTTGATACTCTTGCACTGCAGGTATGATGTGTTATTGGCAGACTCATATTGGTTTTGTGCTGTCACAGAGGTGGAGTAGAGACATGTTCAAATGGTTCACAAGAGGCCCAGGAGTGTCATGAACCGGTGTGGTGTTGTTGGGAAACCCCAAGAGGAAGGTATGAAGTAGTGCAGCAGCAAATTTCCCTCAGTTGTGAAACTAAGGTTATCAATCCAGTAGGAAACTAGAATTCTTCCGAAGGTTGCTGCGGTTGACCTTGGTTGGCCGCACTACCGGTGTCAACCACGAACGTGGAACCTGCACACAACACAACCAAGATACTTTGCCCCAACTTAACAGTGAGGTTGTCAATCTCACTGGCTTGCTGTAACAAAGGATTAAACGTATGTGTGGAAAATGATGTTTGTTTGCAGAGAATGAAAGTAACAGGATTGCAGTAGGTTGTATTATCAGTTTAAAGAAAAACGACCGGGGTCCACAGTTCACTAGTGGTGTCTCTCCATAAATAATAATAGCATACATGCGGGTAAACAAATTACAGCTGGGCAATTGGCAGAATAAAGAACTGCATAACAATGCATATACAAGTCATGATGTCTAGTGTGAGATTCATTTGGGCATTACAACATGATACATAGACCGTCATCCAACTGCATCTATGACTAATAATCCACCTTCAGGATAGCATCCGCAACACCATTCAGTATTAAGTTGCAAGCAACAGATTATTGCATTAAGTAAAGTGTGTAATGTAAGTAGCACAAATATCCTTGGATAAACAACTACTGTTTTATCCCTAGTAGCAACAGTACATCTACAATCTTAGAGGTTGCTGTCACTCCCCCAGATTAAATAGAGACATGAACCCACTATCGAGCATAAATACCCCTCTTGGAGTCACAAGCATCTACTTGGCTAGAGCATCTACTAGTAACGGAGAGCATGCAAGATCATAAATAACGCACTCACAAGATATATTATGAAGCAAATGACATAGTACTCAATTATTCATCGGATCCCAGCAAACACAACATGTAGCATTACATAAAGATGATCTTGATCATGATAGGCAGCTCATAAGATCTAAACATGATGGCACAATAGGAGAAGACAACCATCTAGCTACTGCTATGGACCCGTAGTCAAAGGATGAACTACTCACGCATCAGTCCGAAGGCGGGCATGGTGATGTAGAGCCCTCCGGTGATGATTCCCCTCTCCGGCAGGGTGCCGAGAAGAGCCTCTGAACCCTCCCTAACTAGGGTTGACGGCGGCGGCTTTGGAACGTATTGTGGAAAAGTGTTCGGGTGTTAGGTCTTATTTCGTCGGGGGGTATTTGTAGGCGAAAGGGCGAAAGCGGTGGAGCCCCGAGGGGCCCACACCATGTGGTGGCGCGGCCAGAAGGTGGGCCGCGCCTCCACCAGGTGTGGCCGCCTCGGTCTCCGTCTTCGTCTCCTCTTCGGTGTTCTGGAAGCTCCCGAGAAAAATAGAGACTTTGGCTTTTGATTCGTCCAATTCCGAGAATATTTCCTTAACAGTTTTTCTGAAACCAAAAACAGCAGAAAACAGGGAACTGGCACTGTGGCATCTTGTTAATAGGTTAGTCCCAGAAAATGCATAAAAACCATATAAAGTTTATATAAAAATGTAGCAATTGGTATAATATAAGCACGAAACATAAGAAATTATAGATACGTTTGAGACGTATCAAGCATCCCCAAGCTTAGTTCTACTCGTCCCGAGTAGGTAAAACGATAACAAGAATAATTTCTGAAGTGACATGCTTTCACACAATCTTGATCATATAATAATGTAATGCATGTAAATTGAGATCAAATGAATAAAAGTTGTAGTTTATATTGATATCAAATGAGTAATGAGTAAACAAGTAGGAAGAACAAAGTAAAACTTTCAATGAATCAATACTAGAGAACAATCAACCGTGCAAAGTAGATATTAAAGATGATTTAAGCTTCAAGAATAACAATATAATCATCTAATGCATCCAACACTCATGACAACTTTGTGAAACGATCAAGTCAAGCAATAACAATATGCACGTAGGAAATCATCTCTCTATTTGTTCACTTAAAAACAAGCAAGCGTTCAGCGTTGGTTCCTGGCACCAGGATGTTGTGGCTAAAATAATAATAAGGGGGGTTTGGAAGGCCAACGGAAGAAAGTCTCACACAGCTGAAAGTGATCATTAGACAAGAGGAAGTCTTATAATCGAAGCTATGCAAGCAGTAGTGATTGCCACACAACGGATGCACATAGAGCTATAAGTGTATGAAAGCTCTCCAATGGAACTAGTGGGGGTGCATCCAACTTGCTTGCTCATGAAGACCTAGAGCACTTTTGAGGAGGCTCATCATTGGAATATACAAGCCAAGTTATATAATGTAAAGTTCCCCACATAGTTATGCAAGTAAAACATGAAAACTCTCTCATATGGAGTAAAGGTGCTAAACATGAGCACAAATGATGACTATGAATACTACAGGTGCTATAACATGAGCACAAGTGTGGATAAAGAGTAGTAATGTTGCCCCCTTTTTATTTTTCTTTCTTTCCTTATTTTTCTCTTTTCTCTTTTTCTATTTTTTTTTCTTTTTCTGTTTCTCTTTTCGATGGCCTCCATGGCTCTTTTCACTTTTAGGGGCAAACATTCTAATATTACACCACACTTTTGATACAAGTAACTCATAAGGAATAAAACATAGTGTATGAAACGGTGCCTCTGCCAGTGTAGCAGGATATGCAATGATCTAGCGTAACATGGGTAAAACCACACATCAGCTGTAAAGAATCATGCAAGGCAATACATAAATGATAAATGACAACAAGTCATGTAATGTAAGATGGAAGTTGCATGGCAATATATCTCGGAACAGCTATGGAAATGCTGCAGTAGGTAGGTATGGTGGATGTTTTGAGAAAGATATTTGGCTTATGTGTAGGAGAACATGATGAAGATCTCCCACGAGTTTTGGATGTACCCGCGAAGTATGCACCAACTCTCAATGTGAGAAAGGGCAATGCAAAGTACCAAAGAGGCTAGCCAATATGGTGGTGGAAGTGCAATGAAAACCGCAGCTTAGAACTCACAAGCAAAAAGATTCCAACTAGAAATATGATCTTACAAGGCATAATGAAAATCACTCCATGTGGGACTGTGGCAAATGAACAAGTCACTGTTGGGACCCCGACCGTAGCGCATAACACAAAGTCATTATGGTTGTTTTTAACATTAGAAGTCATATATAATTATGCTATCAACTGGCTATTTAAGTGTGGCACGGCTTCAAGTTTTCTAGACCAACCATTAATCATTCCACTTTACTAAACCATCATGTTTACCATTAAGCATATTAATATCTCAAAACAACATCAATGATTCAAGTGACACAATTTAATGATCTACAAGATTATGTATCATTTCATCATACCATCTACCACATTTATCATTTTCTGTTCTTAACCAAACACCAATCAACTTATCTAAAAATAAACTCTCCATGTATTTAACAATGAGATATGAGAGTATAACATAAGAAAACTAACAGCTCTAACAAGAGATGCATGAAAAACAAGAGCTAATAGTATTGAAGTAACATGGAAGAATACTCAACAAATATAAGTGAAGAATACGAGTATTCATAAGAAAAAGCGGAGCGTGTCTCTTTCCCACAAAGGAATGCTAGGATCCATTTTATTCAGAGAATGAAAATAACAAAGAAAAAAATAAAAACAAACAGACGCTCCAAGTAAAGCACATAAGATGTGTCGGAATTAAAATATAGTTTCACTAGAGAGGACCTGATAGTTTGTTGATGAAGAAGGGGATGCCTTGGGCAAACCCAAGCTTAGACTCTTGAGTCTTCTTGAAATATGCTCGGGTGACCCACGGGGGCAGCCCCAAGCTTAGGCTCTTTCATCTTCTTGATCACATCACATCATCCTTCTCTCTTGATCCTTGAAAACTTCTCCACACCAAATTCAAAGTAAACTTCATTAGAGGGTTAGTGCATAATCAAAAATTCTTATATTCTGCATGGAAAAAACCATTACACATGCTAGTGGACATTAGCTACAGCCACTGGTATTTTATGGAACAAAAAGATCCATGAAAAAACAGCAAAAGGAGCAATGCAAAATAAATGGCAGAATCTGTCAAAAACAGAACAGTCCGTAAAGACGAAATTGTTCGAGGCACTTAACTTGCTCAAATAAGAAAACTCAAAACTAATGAAAGTTGCATACATATCTGAGAATCACGCACAAAAAATCCCAGGTCATTTTGATTTTTCTGTGAATTCTTACGAATTAAACGGTTGACAGTAGAAAACTGTTCCTGCGCAGAAATCTAAATCTTGCATCAACTTTCTACTAGAGGCTTAACTTGACACAACAATGCAATAAAATAAAGATACAAAGGAATTGCTACAGAGGTGAGCATGTTCCTTGACTCAACAAAATAAAATATTAGAAATAAAAAAAGTGGGTTGTCTCCCATAAGCGCTTTTTTTTAACGCCTTTCAGCTAGGCACAGAAAGTGATATTCAAGTGTTTCCAAGAGATGAAGCATCAACATCATAATTTGTACGAATGATAGAATCAAAAGGTAGCTTCATTCTTTTTCTAGGGAAGTGTTCCATACCTTTCTTGAGTGGGAATTGGTATCTAATATTTCCTTTTTTCATATCAATAATAGCCCCATAGTTCTAAGAAAAGGTCTTCCCAACACAAGTGGACAAGATGGGTTGCATTCAATATCCAAGACAATAAAATCAACGGGACAAGGTTATTGTTAACCATAATAAGAACATCATTAACTCTCCCCAAAGGTTTCTTCATAGCATTATCAACAAGAAAAACATCCAAATAGCAATGTTCAAAAGGTGGCAAGTCAAACATATCATAGAGCTTTTTAGGCATAACAGAGATACTTGCACCAATGTCACATAAAGCATTGCAATCAAATTCATCCACTTTTATTTTAATAATGGGCTCCCAAACATCTTCTAATTTCCTAGGGACAGAAGCTTCAAGTTTTAATTTCTCTTCCCTAGCTTTAATGAGAGCATTTGTAATATGAGTTGTAAATGCCATGTTCATGGCACTAGCATTAGGACTTGTGGCTAACTTTTGCAAGAACTTAATAACTTCAGAGATATTACAATTATCAAAATCAAAATCATTATCATCAAAGCAAACTGAACCATTATCTCCTATGTTCTTAAAAATTTCAGCACTTTTATCAAGAACAGTTTCAGCAGTTTTAGGCAATTTTAATTTTTTGGAAGAAGTAGAGGAAACATTGCCAACACCAATTATGTTACCATTAATAGTAGGAGGTTTACTATCCTGTGAGGTAACTTTATTTTCAGTAGTAGTAATAGTATAAACTCTAGCTATTTTATCCTTTTTAGCTAGTTCTTCTTCTCTTTCCCATCTAGCACGTAATTCAGCCATCATCCTAACATTATCATCAATTCTAACTTGGATGGCATTAATTTTAGCAAAGGTCTTATTCTCTTTAGCATCATTAGGCATAACTTTAGATTTCAAAAGATCAACATCAACAGCAAGACTATCAACTTTAGAAGCAAGAGTATCGATTTTACCAAGCTTTTCCTCAACACTTTTATTAAAAGCCGTTTGTGTAGTGATAAAATCCTTAAGCATGGTTTCAAGTTCAGAGGAGGTATTCCTATTATTGCTATAAGAATTACCATAGCTATTGCCATTATTAGGAGGATAGGGCTTGTAGTTGTTGTTACCATAATTGTTCCTATAGGCATTGTTGTTAAAATTATTATTTTTAATGAAGTTCACATCAACATGCTCTTCTTGTGCAACCAAAGAAGCTAAGGGAACATTATTTGGATCAATATGAGATTTACCATTCACAAGCATAGCCATAATAACATCAATCTTTTCACTCAAAGAAGAGGTTTCTTCAACAGAATTTACCTTCTTACCTTGTGGAACTCTTTCAGTATGCCACTAAGAATAATTAACCATCATATCATCTAGAAGTTTTGTTGCAGCCCCCAAAGTGATGGATATAAATGTACCTCCAGCAGCCGAATCAAGAAGGTTCCTTGAGGAAAAATTCAGTCCTGCATAAAAGGTTTGGATGATCATCCAAGCAGTCAGTCCATGGGTAGGGCAACTTTTAACCAAAGATTTCATTCTTTCCCAAGCTTGAGCAACATGTTCATTATCATATTGTTTAAAGTTCATAATGCTACTTCTTAAGGAAATGATCTTAGCAGGAGGATAGTATTTTCCAATAAAAGCATCTTTGCATTTAATCCATGAATCAATACTATTCCTAGGCAATGAAAGCAACCATTCTTTAGCCTTTCCTCTCAAGGAGAAAGGAAATAATTTCAGTTTTATAATATCACCATCTATATCTTTATACTTTTTCCTTTCACAAAGTTCAACAAAATTATTAAGATGGGCAGCAGCATCATCAGAACTAACACCAGAAAATTGCTCTCTCATAACAAGGTTTAACAAAGCAGGCTTGATTTCAAAGAATTCTGCTTTAGAAGCAGGTGGAGCTATAGGAGTGCATATGAAATCATTATTATTTGTGCTAGTGAAGTCACACAACTTAGTATTCTCAGCAGTACTCATTTTAGCAAAATAAAAGCAAAACCGAAGTAAATAATAACTAAACCGAAATAAACAATTTAATGCAAGTAACTAATTTTTTTTGTATTTTTGATATTAAGCAAACAAGACAGTAATAAAAATAAACTAAGCAAGACAATCAACAAAATAAAAAGATTGGGTGTGAGAGACTCCCCTCGCAGAAGAGCTTAGTTTCCCCAGCAACGGCGCCAGAAATTAGCTTGATGCACTGGTGTGGTGTTGTTGGGAAACCCCAAGAGGAAGGTATGAAGTAGTGCAGCAGCAAATTTCCCTCAGTTGTGAAACCAAGGTTATCAATCCAGTAGGAAACTAGAATTCTTCCGAAGGTTGCTGCGGTTGACCTTGGCAGGGCGCACTTCCGGTGTCAACCACGAACGTGGAACCTGCACACAACACAACCAAGATACTTTGCCCCAACTTAACAGTGAGGTTGTCAATCTCACTGGCTTGCTGTAACAAAGGATTAAACGTATGTGTGGAAAATGATGTTTGTTTGCAGAGAATGAAAGTAACATGATTGCAGTAGGTTGTATTATCAGTTTAAAGAAAAAGGACCGGGGTCCACAGTTCACTAGTGATGTCTCTCCATAAATAATAATAGCATACATGCGGGTAAACAAATTACAGCTGGGCAATTGACAGAATAAAGAACTGCATAACAATGCATATACAAATCATGATGTCTAGTCTGAGATTCATTTGGGCATTACAACATGATACATAGACCGTCATCCAACTGCATCTATGACTAATAATCCACCTTCAGGATAGCATCCGCAACACCATTCAGTATTAAGTTGCAAGCAACAGATTATTGCATTAAGTAAAGTGTGTAATGTAAGTAGCACAAATATCCTTGGATAAAGAACTATTGTTTTATCCCTAGTAGCAACAGTACATCTACAATCTTAGAGGTTGCTGTCACTCCCCAGATTAAATAGAGACATGAACCCACTATCGAGCATAAATACCCCCTCTTGGAGTCACAAGCATCTACTTGGCCAGAGGATCTACAAGTAACGGAGAGCATGCAAGATCTTAAATAACGCACTCACAAGATATATTATGAAGCAAATAACATAGTACTCAATTATTCATCGGATCCCAACAAACACAACATGTAGCATTACATAAAGATGATCTTGATCATGATAGGCAGCTCACAAGATCTAAACATGATGGCACAATAGGAGAAGACAACAATCTAGCTACTGCTATGGACCCGTAGTCCGAGGATGAACTACTCACGCATCAGTCCAGAGGCGGGCATGGTGATTGTCGACGAGTGACTCCCAAGATACAGGGGTGGTCACACTCTGAAGAGTTTGTTCGAAGGGTGGCTGAACGCGGAGGTCAAACAACCCTCAACCTGCACGGCGACGGTGCTCGTCGAGCCTGAGGAGGGACATCACGACAGAGACAGACACCAGCCCGTACCCAGGTTCACGGCCCTCGGAAGGAGGTAAGACCGCTACTCCTGCTTGTCTGTATTGCGCTGCAGAGGGTGCAGTACAATGAGCTTGCCGAGGGCTCCCTTATGGCAGTGTGGAGCTCAAGGAGGGAACACCAAGGTCTTCTTCCTCCTCGAGTGAGTTCGACTAGGCTACGCTATGGTAGAGTGCTCAAGGTCCGATTGATCGATCCCTTGCTACGGAGGTGCTCCCTCTCCTTTTATAGGCGCCCCGGGCCTCATCCCTGCGTCCTGCGCAGTGGAAGGGTTCCCACATGGCGACGAAATGGAGGAGCGGGGTGCACCGCAGCTAGGTTGTCCATGGACTCGGTCCATGGTCGTAAAGCCTGCCCTTGAGGCAGGAAGACCACCATCCGCGCAGGACGGGCAGCAGGTGCCGCAGAGACCGTGGGGGTGCCCACGGTGACGTCGTCGTTGGAGCGTAGCGCCGGCCATCCGCTTTATCACCAAAGGGGAAATCTTCGTAGTCCGGCGCGGGGGGGGCACAGCTTTGTTGACCCTTTTAATCACCAGAATGGCAACTGCGGCGCCGTCGTCACCGCGCGCAGGCGCGCGCGTCACTCTGCGGCTGTGGCAGAGGCCATGTACGCTCTGCGGCGGTTGCTTCACAGCGAAGTATCTCTACAAGGCCTGAGAGGCCTTGTGGAGGGATTTGCGTTGACTCCTCTCCAGGGGAGAGAGCCTTGTAGAGGGGCAGTCGCGGGGGGAGCCTCTTCAGGCCTTCGCTGCCCTTCAAGCCCTCTCGAGGACTTTTTACCTTGAGAGTCTCTCCAAGCGTTTGGCTTGGTCCGTAGTCATTCTTCGATACCGTCGCGTGCGAGGGCTGTGGAGAGTGGGCCCGGCACACCCTGGATTCCACTGGGCCGACAGTAGCCCCCGGGCCCATGACGGGCACGACGAAGCCCACCAGGCTCACACGAAGCATCGTGGGCCCAAAGTGTCCGGCCGGCCCGAGACACGCGTCGATCAGTTGCGAGTCTGCGACGACACGATTTCTCCAGCGGGGCGTGCGTCGTGGGGGGCCCCACCACGCCCCGGTAACTGTCCAGACGAGAGATAAAGCCTGTGCGCCGGCTCGAGCAGCCGTTACTACTCTCATTTTGCGCGCCGAGCCTTTCGATCTCCCCCACTGAGCTTCCTCACACCGGCGATCTTCGTCTTCTTCCGCGCTCTTTCGCACTTCTCCCTTTCCCGACGATGAGTCCAGCGAAGGGCAAGGCGGCAATGGCGAGGCCCCCTGTTGACGCGCAGGGGGAAGGGGCGCTTGGCCCCGCCCTGGTCGGGGAGCGCTTCAATGAGGCGGCGCTGGACAAGATCCGGCATTTGGTCGTCGGGACGACCAACGAGCACGGCGCCAGTGCTCTCCAGGCCGCAAAGCTCGGCCGGCTCCCGAAGGGGTTTTTCCCCATCTTCCTCCACACCATCTACGCCGGGTTGGTACCTCCCTACTCGCCCTTCCTGGAGGCGATTCTGGAGTTCTACCAGATCCATCTTCTCCACCTGCACCCCAACTCCGTCTTGATCCTCTCCATTTTCGCCTACCTGTGCGAGGCTTACTTGGGGGTGCAGCCTTCTGTGGCCCTCTTCCGGAGCTTCTACGCGCTTCGGAGCTCCGCAAACCTCGAGCAGACGGGGTGCGTCTCCTTCCGCATCGTGGACGGCATGGGGGATGTCTTTATCCCCATGTCGTGGAACGGCGAGAAGCCTGTCACGGCGGTGGTGAAGAAGGTGGATGACTTCCGGCAGAAGTGGTTCCTCATCGGCATCAAGTCGCTGAGCTCCTTCATCGACGTCCCGGAGGCGCCGCCCGTGAAGAACACCCACTGGGGCAAGCTGGTCTTCCGGAGCCCGCAGATCACGGACCTGGTGGGCCGCATGAAGCTTCTTCGGGATAACGGCCTCACCGGTCAGATGATTGCGGAGGACTTCGTGAGGCGCCGCATCGCTCCGCTTTAGGCGCACAAGAAGCCGATGTGGATGTACTCGGGCCTCTCGGACCCGATGCGGCTCCACTGCTGCGACCACCGCCCCGCAGCCGTCTCCACCATCATGGGCGTCCTCTTCATCAACCCGGACATGCCCGTGGCGGTTGCTGAGGTGCTGAGGCCTCTCCACCAACTCTCCATGAACACGCGCCTGGCGATCCTAGAGCGGATGCCGACGTTCACCCCGCTTGGCTTGGCGGGGGAGGA
Organism: Poa annua; assembly: GCA_026929855.1. Classification (NCBI taxonomy): domain Eukaryota; kingdom Viridiplantae; phylum Streptophyta; class Magnoliopsida; order Poales; family Poaceae; genus Poa; species Poa annua. The sequence goes on from CM049434.1 coordinate 66,124,424, forward strand.
GGAGGAAGAGGTGGCCCTGCCTGTAGCGAAGGAGCCAGGAGTCGTGGAGTCGCCCTCCGCATCGGACGTCGAGCTAGGCGGCGAGGTTGCAAGGGCGAACCCCTCGACCGGCGGGGCGAGCTCGTCAAGGGTTGCGCCCCCTGCCGAGGAAATCTTCGAGGTCTCGTCCGGCGACGACGAGCTCTTCAGGGAGGCCCCTTCGCGCCCTGTTACGGAGGGGGAAGGCAGCGACGACGATGAGGCTGCGGCGGGGCGACGAGAGCCCCGGTCCAAGGCGTCCCATGACAGGCCTCTTGGGGAGCCAATGGTCGCTCCCCTCAAGAGGAAGGCGGAGGCGCCTCCCGAGGGGTCTGGAGACAGGACCACGCCTTCATGGCGTTCGCCTGGCATGGCGTGGGTTGATACCCGCGCCAAGAAAGCTGGATAAGTATCATGATCTTGGTTTTCTCTTCCTCAACCTCTGCTTGCCCGTTCTCTTCTGACGGGTTTTCTTGCTCCTTGCGAGCGACCTGGTGCCTGCAAAGCGTCGAAGGCTTCGCAAGGCCGCTGAGGTGAAGAGGACCGCGCCAGAGGCCGCGGCGGACGAGGCCTCGAGGCCTGTGGTGGAGGATACCGCAGGCCCTGCCAAGGGTGCGCCTCAGGCTGAGGCGACTGCGCCGCCTCCCGAGGGGAGGCGCCCTGAGGAGCAAGCAGAGAGGGCGCCTACTCCGCCTCGCACTGCCACTCCTCCGGCGCAGCAGGAGGACGAGGTGTACACGACGCCAATCCAGAGCCCGCCAAGGGCCGGCGAGATGGAGGGGGAAGCTCCTCCGCCGCCCCCGCCAAGCTCTGCAGCGGAGGCGGAGACAGTGACTACGGGGCAGGCCTCTCCTGCCCCTGAAGCTCGTGATGAGGTGCCGCTTGAGGGCGGCGACACCGGCGCGCGGAGCGCTGGTGCTGAAGGGGAGAACTCGCCGCCAAGCCCCCAGGCCCGCGACGCTGCAGGGCCCCGCGCAGAGGCCCCCTTCTTCAAGCTCGACGCAGGTGCTCCGCGCCGCGTGTGGCTTCACAAGAACTGGCCCTCAGCGGCTGGGACTGGAGCAGGGGACGCCGCGGCGTCGCTTTCCGCCTGGTGCAGGAGGCCCTGGACGGGTTGGAGACCCACCTCGCCCTTGAGGACGCGGAGATCGCACGGCGGCAGGACGAGCTTGCGGAGGCCTGGGCCGCCTTTCACGCGGCCGTGGAGGTCCGCCGGCAGGGCGATCTGGCTCTGCAGGCGAAGCGCGAGGAGGCACTGCGCTTTGCCAAGGAGGTCCGCAAGGGCGCCGTGCGTGAGGCCGAGGAGATCTTGGGGCCCCTCCAGGCCGAGCGCCAGGCGGCGGCGGACGACTTGGCCGCGGCCAGGGCGGAGCGGGAGATGGTAGAGTCCTCGCTGGCGGACAAGCATCGCGAGCTTGTCCAGCTTGAGGCCAAGATCCTCGCCGACTCTGAGGTCGTGCGGACCTCTCTGGAGGCGGTCCGCGCGGCCTTGGATGCCAGGGGGCAGAGGCTGAGCGAGCGCGAGAATGACGTGCGTCAGCGCGACGAGCAGCTGCTGCAGGCGGAGCAGGAGCTGTCGGTGCAGCGCGTCGACCTTGAGTCCCGGGAGGGGAATCTGGCCGAAGCCCTCGACAAGTTCAACCGTGAAGTGGCTACCCAGAAGAAGCATGTGGAGCGCTTCAACGCAAAGTTTGCCGAGCGGAAGGAGGAGGCGGAGAAGGAGTTCCAAGCCCGGGAGAAAGCGTACCGCGCCGCCGTCTCTCGAGATTACAACGAGAAATTCAAGAAGCAGGAGAATCGCTTCAGCAAGAGGCGCGACGAGGATGACGCCCGGATCCGCGAGCTGGAGCAGATGAACGCCAGGCTGAACTCCCGGGCGAGGCGTGCTGCGGATGGTCGCCGCCTTGCCGAAGAGGCTCGCGAGCGCATGTCGCAGGACCTCGCCGCCCTTATGGCGGACATGGAGGAGATGAACAAGCAGGTGGGCCCTGCCGTAGATCGAGCGGTGGAGGCTGCCGAGAGCGCTCAAGCGGCTCGGGTGCTGTCGCAGCAGCGGGAGCGTATGTTCCTGTCCTTGGTGGCTCGGGGCAACGATCTCGCGGCGAAGCTGGGAGTGGAGGCGCCGCACGTCCCTGCCCAGGGCAACGCCGACGCCGCCGCGTACCTCGCCTACTTCGACAAGCTCTTCACGGCGCTCGAAGGCCCTGCCGCGGAGCTCCGCGACGTCGTCGAGGAGGAATGCCGCCAACTCCTGGCGGTGGCAGTCGACCGCATCTTCACCAACCTCCAGCACCTCCAGCCCGGCTTCGACTACACATCGGTGACCGAGCCTCTCGAGGGGGAGGAAGGGTGGCAGATCTCCAACTCCGTCCGAGACCAGGTCGACGACTTCTGCAGCCGCTTCAAGCGGGCTGAGGCGAGGGAGGACGACGGCGAGGAGGCAGGCTCCGAGGGCGAGCCTGGAGAGGAAAAGTCTACGGAGGAGGGCGACGAAGCTTCTGCCTGATCCTTTCCTGTATTGTGATGCGCTTGTAGCGCCGTTAAAAGACTTAGCTTAGAGACTTTTGCTCCGCAGTCTGTAATATATTTTTAAGTAGATGCTATTAAGTTCGCACGTGTGCCCCTCGAAGGGCCTTTTGCTTCAACTTCATGTCTTTGTTCGCTCTGCGTCGCTGGGACCCTTCTCCTTGCGCTATGACTCCGCCGCTGCGGTATGCCTGAGCAATGACTCGGCAAGGCCGGGGGGAGTTTAAGGCTTAGAGAGGTAAGAGTCCTCGAGGCGCGATGCTCAAGGGCCCCCCTTTGACGTGCAAGCAGTCCATGGAGTGTGAGGGAAAAGAATCGCTCGAGGGACGACGAGTGCTCATGAGAGAGAAGAGATTCTCGAGGCGTGAGCGCTGAACTTAGCTCTGCGAGGCTTTTGCTCTGCGTTGGCTTTCCCTGGCGATGCGCTCTCCTCTAGGAGCCGAGTTTTGTCTCCACGAGCTTGGAGGGACTTTTGTTCCCTGCGGATGTTAGAGAGGCGAACCCAAACGCTAGTGCATGGTAGTAAGGACTCATGTGCGCTTATAGGTTTCCTCAGGTGTATCTCGTGAGGAGAGTAAGTACCAAGGTCCTTTGGAGAGGTGGCGTGTTCTTGGGAGCATGCTCTTTAGCCAGAGCTCGGATCCCTTGGGTTTTGCAGTGCTGCTGGGGTGCTCTTGAGTCACAGGCACCGTACTCAGCCCCCGCTCGCGAGGTGCGCATGGGAAGAATATAAGCGCACATGGAAAGGCAAAATGATGAAAGTAAACTCACCACCAAAATATTACATAGCGGCGCCTTAGCGCATAGTTCACTTGGGAACGAAATGGTTCATTACACTTGGGGTTGCCAAGCTAACGTTATTTCCATGTCGAGGCATGGGGACCACCCATTAGTGGCTGAGACTCTCTACGGCCTGCGGTGGCTCGTTACAAGGAGAGCTCGGAGGGCTGGCCCTCAGGAGAAGCTTTGTGAAGCTTGGAGGTGAAGCCGTGAGCTTCCCTCTAGAGACAAAAAATGCCTGACGTGACTATGATCACGGGTAGAACTTGCGTAGATGCGCGATGTTCCACGGGTTCTTGACGGGGATGCCGTCTTTAGTCTCGAGGCGCGCAGCGCCAGGCCTGGCGATGTGAGAGACCCTGTAGGGGCCTTCCCACATAGGCGAGAGCTTGTGGAGACCTTCTCTGGAGAGGATTCGTCTGAGGACGAGGTCGCCCGCCTCCATAGTGCGCGAGCGCACGTGGCGGCTGTGGTAGCGTCGCACGTCTTGCTGGTACTTTGCCGCTCTGAGGGCGGCACGGCGGCGCAATCCCTCGAGAAGCAGCAGGTCGTCGTTGTGGAGGTCCTCTTGGGTGTCCTCATTGAAGGCAAGGACCCGTGGGGATCCGTGCTTGATTTCTGTGGGGAGGACTGCTTCGGCTCCGTAGATGTAACAGCCCCAAATTTTAATATAGTATGTAAGGCTAATAGTAATGTCATTAGCATCATATGCATCATTAGTAAAAATTGCTCAACTAAACTAAGGAAAAAATTGAAAACTCAAAACCTGGAAATTTCTCTCCCAAATTAAAATTTTGTGAGAAATGTTTGCTTGTGACAAAAACAAATTCTATTGAGCTTCCATATTGTCAAGGAAGTTCTAAGAGTTCAAAATAATATTATTGCAATTACATTTCAGAAGGCTATAAAGTCATACTTGGAAATTCAACAAAATGCAATATTTAAACACTATGAACAAGTAATGTTCAAAACAGTTTATTTGACCACACCAAATTTTGTGGTGCTGCTATATGTGTTGGGGAACCACCATGAATTGTTACAGAAGTTTTAAAAATATTTAAGGGCCTCAATTAGATACAACAAGTTCACTGAATTTTAAAACCAGAAAAGAGGAAAAGAAGAGCAGGGGGTTTTCTATAAAAATGTCGTCTTCTTCCTGTAGAAACAGGGAAAGGCATGGCGCTAGTGGCCGCCGCGCCACTGTGCCCACCGTGACGCCACGGAGAGGATAAGGAGCACGCCGTGCTTCTCTGTGCCCTCTCCTCCCCCTTACTTTCCCCCTCCCACGTCGTGCTGCTCCCCTCTCCCGTTTTTCCCCAGCCATGGCCGAACCCTAGAGGAGCTCGCCGTCGAATCGCCGGCGATTCGATACTCCCCAGCCGCATATGAGACCACCCACAGCTCCGCCCCTCCGTTCTCTACCACCTCGTATAAGGAATCGGAGTGGGAGGTCCGAAATCGACGCCGCCAAGCTCGTCTTCCTCCCGGCCGGCCGGAGCTCCGCCGCACCATTGCCGACTTCTCCGACTGCCTCCGTCCACTAAGAGCACACGCACGTGTCGAGGGTGAGCTCTCCCTCCTCCTAGACGCATTTTCCCTCTCGCTCCCGCCGTAGTTCGCTGCTCGGCCGTAAGCCGACCATCACCGCCGCCGTAGCTTGTCGACGGGGCATTTCCCGGCGACCATTTGGTCCGTAGCTCCGCCATAGGGCTCCCCGACGCCACGCGCGTCGAGTTCTAGCAGAGGCGCATCCGCGCGAGGCCCCTGCCGCCGGATCAGTGCATGCCCGCGTCGCGGCCGCGCCGCGCGCGCGCGCGCAGGTCGTGGCGCCCGCTCGGTCAACCCAGGCCGTGGGTTTCGTCCGCCCGCGTGGAGTCCAGCGTGGCCCTGGGCCCGCGTGTCTGTGAGCGTGGGTAGCCTTGCCCTCGGTGAAAAATGACCCGGGCGATTTTTCTGAAAAATTAAACAGTTATATAGATTAAAATTTAAACTTGTAAAATCCATAACAAATTGAATATTGCTCCAAAAATTACAAATAAGGTATCAAAATGATCAGGATAAATAACCCTACCTGTTTATATCCTATTTATGTTCAAATAAGTAATTTAAATAGTTGTTTATTGTATTTTATTAAAATGGCAGAATTGGAACCCCACTTCGAAAATTCTTAGCTTAAGATTTACTTATACAAAAATTAAGTTTAATGCACCAAAATGATCACAAAGATAATACCTATCAACTAACATCAATTTCATGCATATTCGAACCATAATTTGGTACTGCATACAAGTGGAAGTTGGTAATGTCATTAAGTTAAATATGGGGGTATGGTGTAGCTGGTTGAGATATTTATATCTGCTCCCCATTTAAATTGCTAAGCAATGATATGCTAATTTCAGTGCATTAAAATCTCATGCCATCATGTGTGTGCATTGCACTTGCTTGTATTCTTGTTATTTATTGTTTCCTTTTGTTAATTATGTGCACCGATAGATCCCAGTGTAGATGTAGCGGACCTGCACTTAGAAAATGGCAAGTCCCTGTGTATAGTGCAAATCCCTGGATCGATTCGTTTGCACACACAGTTTACGATGTAATATCACAACAAAGTATCAATTTTATTACATCGATGATCCAGACTTAGAAAATATTCATTACAATTTGCATAGCATAAAGCTAGCTTTGAAAGAGTAAAGCAGCGGAAATACAATAACAGTGAGTCTCCATCATCTTCATGTTGCCACAGGCGAAAACATGTTGGTTGCAGACTCTAAACACCTAAACGAAACCTCACTCGTCCTCTGAACAATCTGCAATAAGAAAAATATTGCAACAACGTGGGTCAGAACCATTTTGAAAATGGAACTGGCAAGTGACACTATGGTGGACACTTAGAGGCATAACTCTAATAACCTATATGCATATTTGGCTGGTGGAGTTCAAGGCTATTTGCAGAAAGCAAATTTTTCCTAACTCTTTTGAAAACACGTTTCTTCTAGTTGAGACAAATATGGCATGAAAACCATAGTCTCAATCTACCCTTGTTCACCCATCAAATTTTAACTTGGAAGTTGGAATGGTGGGATCCTCCGTTGACGTCCTTGATCAGCTGCTCAAATTGTCCGTAACCGGGGACACGGCTAAGTACTTAGTTTTACACTCTGCAGAGGTTGTGCACGTTCACCATTGTACCCATTCAACCCAAACTATCCTATACACTCTGGAAGTGTTAAGGAAAAGGAGAGGAATGAGACGAGATCTTTCGGAAGCATTTTCCCTCCCCATAACGGCCTCACGCGCTCCACCTACAAAACCTCTACCACCACCTGTCAGGCCGGGGCGAGTCCACGCAGCTTAGTTGATCAAGCCAGAGCCCATATTGGCAATGGCTGCACGAAAAGCAATCGTCACTTGGAAGTTCTTCGGATCCCTTTGTTCCTGGGTGGCCGTTCACAAGTGTAATTCCACAGGTATGCCCCTGGGAACCCACTCAACATAAACCATACAACCACTTACCACCCAGGTGTTTCATTCTTAATTTAGTAGAATTTAACACTTCATCAAAAATAGTTTTGCATAGCATCACAATCTACTAAATGTTGCATAGGAACCTAGACACAGGAGTAAGGAATTTCTACACAGGTCTAGCATAGCATTTCTACTAAGTCCTACACATGCTTAGGAAAATAATCTACTCATGCATAGACAAAATAATAGGACTTTTATGTAGTGTGCCACTTGCCTTTGGATGATGACTTTGCTCTCACACTCCTTTTTCAACACGAACGTTGCACTCCGTCAATCTAAAACATAGCACAACACTAACATAAATACTCCATTCAACACATAGTAAAACAAAAACAAACATACAACACAAACTTTTCACCAAAAAGGCTTGGTCATAGAAATAGTTGTACTTAGCATATTTGTTAAGAAAGTTCCAAAGGTTCAATAATCATTAATTGTAATTAAAATATTTGAAGGGTTTTAAACATCATTTAAGATTTTATAAGGCAACATTTTTCTTTATAGATTTTAATCTCATTCTTAATTACCAATAGTTACTATGATGATACTTGGTTTTAAATCAACATTTATCACACAATTTGGGTGGAGATTGTTAATACAAATTATTTATTATGATTTTAATGTCCATGAAAACATAGGTCAAGTTTTAATTAGTTTTGAAATACACCAAAACACCATTAAGACACAAACTTAATTACATTAATATGGCATTTAGTCTCTCTGGTCAAAAGTCATAAAGTAGGAATTTTCTCAAGAAGAAAACATATTAAAATTATTGTAGGACTTAAACTATAACAAAATATATTCAATTTAAAACTAGGATTTTTAATTCACCAAAATAATGCTCAAAAATATTTTCTAACAGAGGCATCAAATTACACATATGCTAAGGTTTCTAGAACAATTTTATTTACAAAATTTGGACTTATAGATTTAAAGATATGCTAAAATTACTCAAATAACACATTTTGATTTTGAATAATTTAAACTATATCAAAACAGAAAAATAACAGTGCCAAAAGATTCTAAATGTTCTAAGGATTCCAAATATATAAAAATATTTGAATTTGGCTAAATAGATAAAAAGTAATGATAAAACTAAGTTATAGGGTGTTTTCTGCAAAACTGCCAATTAAATCAATTTAGGAAAAATCGCAGAAATTCTATGCCTACGTGGATCTGACGTGGCGCTGGCGTGGCGCTGACTGTGTGCTGACGGAGCAAGCCACGTCAGCGTACCGGTTCGGTTAAAACAGATCTAATCGTGGCCGTACGAACGCGATCCAGCGGCTCAGATCTAAATGGTCAGAAACGAGCGGCGCGGCCGGCCGGCGTTTCTCCGGTGACCGAAGAACGCGGCGGCGCCATCGCCGGCGTTCGTGCTCACTACGCGCTACTGCCCTACGAGAAGAGCGGCGCATACCCATGGATCCAGGACGTCGCGGCCGAGATGCTGGCGAGGTGGCGGCGACCGGAGCGTTCTCTGCTTCGCGGAATCCCTCGCCGGAGTTGTGCGCACGGTGAGGTTTATACCGACGGCGGCGGCGGAGGATGGGGGTCTCGTGCGGGCAGCCTCGAGGCTCTCGGGCAGTGGTGAGTGGGGAAAAAGAGAGAGGGGAGCGAGGGGATCTTATAGGAGGAGACGGCGTGATAAATGGTGGCGTAAATCGCCGGTAATCAACGATTGATTTCTGCCGTTTCTCGGCGAGGTCGTGGGCGTGGTCTCCGGACTTGAAGACGAACCTGACGTGTGGGCCCCACACGTCAGTGAGAGAAGGAGGGGGACGCGGGCTGGGCCGCTGTAGGGCTGGTTTCGGTCGCGCGCGCGGTAGATAGTTTGCTGGGCTTTGGCCAAGTTGACTCTCTCTTTTTTTTTTGTTCTGTCTCCTTTTTCTATTTCTGTTTTTCCATTTCTTTTATAACTTTAGTTTTAAGTGTCCAAATGGAGTCAAATTAATTTCAAAAAAAACAAAAAAAATTGTAAAAATCTTATCTCTGTTTTAACACATTTGTGGGCTTGTTTTGAACCTTTTTTTTTCAAAAATCAAAATTTTGAATTATTGCTTAAATACAAATTTGACGCTTTATATCAAATTTGCCAACATGGCTTAAAGTATTTTAATTTTGGCCAAATAAAATTTATAAAAATACAACACTTATACAAGTTTGAAATTAAGTTATTTAAACTCATTTTCTAATATTAAATCATTTTTGGCTTTTAGTATAATATTAATAACATAACTCAGCTATTTGAAATGAAATGGAAAAAATAATGTATTCATTTTTAATTCAAAATATTTCCTGCACCATTAAGTTTTATATTATGATAAATCATTTGAAAACTCCATAAAATACCTTTGGAATATATTCAAGATTTATTTCATTTCTTATATTGACTATATTCATGAAAATCATTTTATGTTTTGCAAATTGATGAAAATAATTTAAGTTATTGAAATGCCTATTTGGATAAATCATTAATTATAAAATCTATGAAGTTTTAAAGACATAAACTATAGACTTGTAATTTCCAAAACTATGTTTTAAATAGTTTAAAAGAACATTTGTAAATATTATTTTAATTTATGAATAGCTATGGCTAAGTGGTTGAAATCAAATACTTATAAAGAAACTTTTTATTACAAGAAAATGGTTTGAAGGTTTTTAAACCATTTGTCAAATTATATATTGAGGTTTAAGAAAAACAATGGATAGTAAAATGTTTAACTTGAAACTAGTTTTGAAAATAGTGATTACTTGAGATATTTCAAATAATAAACAATTTGGAAGATGCTATGAAGTCATTTATGGTTGGTTTTCTTATGCTTTTAATGTTTTATTTGAATCTAAAACAAAAGTTTAAATTTTTAGTGATTTTTAAACATTCCAAAATATTGGGATGTTACAGACTACCACCCTTAAAAGGAATCTCGTCCCCGAGATTCGGAGAGGCTAGAAAGAAAAAGCAAATGCTTGGAATGATTCTGATAACTCGAGAGGGGGAAATCCAGCTGTTGACACGGAAACTAGAAACCAGAAGAGAATGATTCCGCTGATTGGGAATGCTAGAGAAAGATAGATTTGGATCTCCGGGTTTAGGCAACTGGGTTGAATTATCTGGGTGGGCTACCACCCTTAAAAGAAAAGTTTTGTTGGCAGTCTAGAAACTTTGTTTAATCTTGCTTATTTTTCTGATGTAGAGTGTACTAGTATTCAAAATACAATGGTATGTGGTGGAAGGAATGATTAAGAACTTACTATACTCCACATAGTCCCATTGATGAACTCTTTCTTCCTCTTCTTAGGACAACAATTGGCATAGTGCCCTTTATCGTTACACTTGTGACACGTCACGGGACTGATATCATTCTTGTGCAAGCGGATAAGGCAGTTCTCATTTACCTTTCCCGGGCATTTATCAGCGTAATGTCCCTTATCTTTGCATTTGTAGCAAATGACGTCGTTTAAGTTCTTCTTCTTCTTAGGTGCTTCCAGGGCTAGAAATTCTTCCAAATCTTGTTTGTCATATTTTATCTCCATGGACGAAGTCCTGTCTCGTTTGATGTGACAATTTCTAGCTAAGTGATCTCCTTCACACTTATAGCAACACTTGGAGGTACCTTTGGATGTCTTCGGGTGTGACTTTACTCTTACTTCATAGTTCATCTTGGTATGAACTACAGTCGCCTTTAGACAATGATTTGGTCCAATGTCCTTACCAATCTCCTTATTTATGCAGTTAGATGAATAATGTCCTTGTTCTTTGCACTTGTAGCAGGTTATGTGGCTAAGATCTTTCTTGTATTTAACCCTTTTGTCTTGTTCCTCCAAGGTCTTCATGAGAGAATGTTGCATTCCCTCCTTGGTTTGCTGGATAACTTGTTGCACCATGGGATAAAGTTGACATTGTATTGGGACATGATTTATTCCTTCACACAAATAGCAAGTAACCTGAGTTGTGGGGCATCCGTTAACTACATGTCTTGTATCACCATGGGGCAACTCATCAGGACATTCTTTGGATGTATGTCCTATCTCTCCACAAGTTTTGCATGCCTTCGTTTTGGTCATTAGACCCTCTTCAAACTCACTATTGTTTTGATCAATCTTGGGCAGGTGGTCATTGATCGTAGTTTGGTTCATCAGATTCCACAACTGACTCTGGGTCTCTAATAGTAGTTGCATTGTTGTGTGTATATCGTTGGTGTTGATATTGTGTTGAGACATCTGTTTTGGTTTAGTAAAATGAGTTGAGTTATAGGTACTATGAAGGAATCCTAATTCAACAAATCAGAACAAGGCAAACAATCTCTAACAAAATCAAGCAACATGGTTCAAACACAAGCAAACACAAACGTTAAATTTTTAAACTTCTTTGGAGAAAACGAAATAATCGTTTTTGGAATAAAACACACCAAGACAAATTTGATAGTACTGCCATACCACAATTTGATAGGTCAATACATCATCGGATCTCGTTATTCTATTAAATAGGTGGTCTAATCTATCTTCTTCTTGAGTGCCTCGAGTTCCTCCTCTACTTCCTTGAGTTCTTCAAGATGCTTCTGGGTGTTGTGAAGTCTATAACGAAGTCTTTCTGCAAGGTACTCGATGGCTTTCCATGCTGCACTTCTTGCTGAACCAAAGAATGATGTGTGAAGTATTTGGTTGGTGAAAATGCAGTCACCCCCAGTCTTGTGGTCATCTTCTTTGCTCCTGTATAAATGGACTTGTACCTACCAGTACTCTTGGCCTTCATCCATGAAAGGAAAACCTTTGTATACTGCTTCTCCTTCAAAACCCAAGCTCTTCATGTTATCCTTAAGTGTTCTTGGAAACTCAGTCTCACATTCCAGGGTCATGGTCATCTCTGGTCCCTTCTTGAGTGATTCAATGAGGCTGGTCATCTAAAAACAAGAGAAGATACTTAGAAAGGGAATAGTTAAGACAGTTACAAGAATGATGTTTGAAGTTTTCTTTTTAGCAAAACTGAATAAAAATAGATTTTCAATCCTATGGCCAAACCTATTTCTATTCAGACTTAGGGTTTCGAACCTACAGGCAACACAGTGCTCTGATACCATCTGTAGCGGACCTGCACTTAGAAAATGGCAAGTCCCTGTGTATAGTGCAAATCCCTGGATCGATTCGTTTGCACACACAGTTTACGATGTAATATCACAACAAAGTATCAATTTTATTACATCGATGATCCAGACTTAGAAAATATTCATTACAATTTGCATAGCATAAAGCTAGCTTTGAAAGAGTAAAGCAGCGGAAATACAATAACAGTGAGTCTCCATCATCTTCATGTTGCCACAGGCGAAAACATGTTGGTTGCAGACTCGAAACACCTAAAGAAACCTCACTCGTCATCTGAACAATCTGCAATAAGAAAAATATTGCAACAACGTGGGTCAGAACCATTTTGAAAATGGAACTGGCAAGTGACACTATGGTGGACACTTAGAGGCATAACTCTAATAACCTATATGCATATTTGGCTGGTGGAGTTCAAGGCTATTTGCAGAAAGCAAATTTTTCCTAACTCTTTTGAAAACACTTTTCTTCTAGTTGAGACAAATATGGAATGAAAACCATAGTCTCAATCTACCCTTGTTCACCCATCAAATTTTAACTTGGAAGTTGGAATGGTGGGATCCTCCGTTGACGTCCTTGATCAGCTGCTCAAATTGTCCGTAACCGGGGACACGGCTAAGTACTTAGTTTTACACTCTGCAGAGGTTGTGCACGTTCACCATTGTACCCATTCAACCCAAACTATCCTATACACTCTGGAAGTGTTAAGGAAAAGGAGAGGAATGAGACGAGATCTTTCAGAAGCATTTTCCCTCCCCATAACGGCCTCACGCGCTCCACCTACAAAACCTCTACCACCACCTGTCAGGCCGGGGTGAGACCACGCAGCTTAGTTAATCAAGCCAGAGCCCATATTGGCAATGGCTGCACGAAAAGCAATCGTCACTTGGAAGTTCTTCGGATCCCTTTGTTCCTGGGTGGCCGTTCACAAGTGTAATTGTCGAGGAATGAACTCCCACGTAACAGGGGTAGTCTCGCCCCGGGGAGAGGTTCGAAGGGGGACTGAACACGGAGGTCAAACAACCCTCGATGCACGCCGCGACGTTGCTCGCGGTGCTTGGAGCGGAACTGCACGACAGAGAGTGACACCGGCCCTTACCCAGGTTCACGGCCCTCAAGGTGAGGTAAAACCGCTACTCCTGCTTGTCTGGATTGCACTGTGGTGACTGTAGGACAACTAGCCTCTGGGCCTTGAGAGGGTCCGGAGGTGGAAGACGCTATTGAGCTCGGGATCGAATTCTGGATCCCCTCCTACGGAAGTACCCCTTCTCCTTAAATAGTCGCCCCGGGCCTCATCCCTGCGGCCTGCGCAGTGGACGGGTTCCCACATGGCCACAAGCGCCGGAGCGGGGTGCACTACTGCTCGCTCGTTCATGGACTCGGTCCATGGTCGCAAAGCCTGCCTTCGTGACAGAGCAGCTGTCTCCTCCGTCCTTGGACGCGGCTCTTCCGTGCTAAAGCAGCGCGCTGTGGCCGACAAGCTGCAGACTTTGCAGAGCGTCTCGCAGGCGCGGCAGAGACCGTGGGGAGTGCCCACAGTGACGTCGTCGTTGGAGCGTTGTGCCGGCCAACTGCGTTATCACCAAAGAGGAAAGCTTCGTTGGCGGCGCAGGGGACACAGAGCTTTGTTGACCCCTTTTATCACGGGAACGGCAACTGTGACGCTGTTGCTGTCGTGCGCGCAGACGCGCGCGTCACCCTGCGGCCGCAGCAGAGCCCATGTGCGCTCTGCAGCGCTTCCTTGGCCGTGAAGTATCCCCTCAGGGGCCTGAGGCTCTCGAGGGGGAGGAGCCGGGCCGGCTCCCTTAAGAGGGAGAGAGCCCTCAAGTGGGACGCCCTCGGGGGGGGGGGCCTCCTTCAAGCCTCTGTCGGCGCCTCAGGTCCCCTCCAGGGGTTTCCGCCTCGGGGGGGTTCCCCAAGCGGTTTGCTTGGTCCTTAGCCGTTTCGTAGATGCAGTTGCGTGCGCGGTCCGTCTAGTATGGGCTCTGCACACCCTAGAATCCACTGGGCCGACAGTAGCCCCCGGGCCCATGATGGGCACGTCGAGGCCCATTGGGACTAGGCGAAGCGTCGTGGGCCCAAAACTGCAGGCGAAGCGTCGTGGGCCCAAAACTGCAGGCGAAGCGTCGTGGGACACGCGTCACCTGGAGGTGGACTTGCGGCGACTCGGCTTCTCCGCCGGAAACGTGCGTAGTGGGGGGGGCCACCACGCCCGCCACGCTCACCACTACCGTGCCTCGGTAACTGCTCGGACGGGGTTTAAAGCTGCGCGTTGGTCCGAGCCGCAGTCATTACCCCGTCCAGTCTTGTCCATCCCGTCCATCGGTTCTCCGCCTCCTAGACTCCCGTCTCCAGCAAATCTTCCCCTCCTTCTCTTCCTCCGAGCTCCCGTCCTTCTCCGATGATGGGAGGATCCAAGGGCAAGAAGACGGCGGCCTCGGCCCGCCAAGACGCGCAGGGGGAGGCGGAGTTCGGCCCCTCCCTGGTCGGGGCGCGCATCACCGCGGCGGCGCTGGATAAGATTCAGCACCTGGTCGCCGGGAAGCACAATGAGCACGGCGCCAGTGCCATTCTGCCCGCGCGGACCGGACGTTTCCCCGTCGGCTACTTCCCCATCTTCCTCCACACTCTTTTCGCTGGGCTGGTGCCGCCCTACTCTCCCTTCCTCGAGGCCGTCCTCGAGTTCTACCAGGTCCACCTTTTACATCTCCACCCCAACGCCATCCTTGTCCTCTCCATTTTCGCCTTCTTGTGCGAGGCTTATTTGGGAGTGAAGCCCTCCATCGCTCTCTTCCGAAGCTTCTACGCACTGCGGAACACTGCGAAGAAGGAGCGGACGGGCTGCGTATCCTTCCGCATCGCGGACGGCATGGGAGACGTCTACATCCCCATGGCCTGGAACGGCGACAAGCCCGTGACGGCGGTGTCGAAGAAGGTGGAAGACTTCAGGCAGAAGTGGTTCCTCATCCGCGTTCCCTCGGAGAGCTCCCTCCTTGAGGTCCCCGAGGCGCCGCCCGTGAAGAACACCCACTGGAGCAAGCGTTCCTTGGAGGGGCATGCGATAGCCGACCTCGTGGGCCACCTGAGGGCGCTTCGCGAGCATGGCCTGACCGGCCAGCTGGTGGCGGCGGAGTTCGTGAGGCGCCGCATCGCCCCCCTGCAGGCGCACAAGAAGCCGATGTGGGCGTACACAGGGCCTACGGATCCGCTGCGGCTGCATTTGAGCGATCACCGCCCCGCGGTCGTCGAGACCATCATGGGAGGCCTCTTCGTCAACCCAGAGGTGCCCGCGAGGATTCACGTGGCGATACGGCCTCTGTATGAAGTCCCAGACAAGCGCCGGGCCACCCTGGCGCAGGCGCCCGCGTTCACCCCGCTAGGCTTGGCGGGGGATGAAGAGGAGGAGGAGCCCATGCCCGCGGACACTACCGAGTCGCCAAGTGCATCTGACTCGGAACAGGGCGACGCAGAGACGAGGGTGGAGCCCTCTGCCGGTGTAGGAAGCTCTGCGGGCGCGGGGAGCTCTTCCGGCGTCGCGCCCCCGGCAGGGGAGTTCCACGAGCTTTCCTCCGGCGACAGCGAGGAGGCTGCGGCGGGGCGCCATGAGCCGAGGACCAAGGCGGCCCATGACAGGCCTGCCGGGGAGCCCCCGAGCGCTCCCCACAAGAGGAAAGCCGAGGAGGCCCCCGAGGCGGGGGCGCGGGCTGTGCCTTCATGGCGCTCGCTAGGCATGACGTGGGTAGACACCCGCGCCAAGAAAACCAGGTGAGATTCTTTTGCCTTTTCCTTTCCTTTCTGAGCCCAGCTTGCTTGCTCTTCTTCCTTGACCAATCTTTTTCTTTTTACCTCAGCGGCCCTGATCCTGTGAAGCGCCGCAGGCTTCGCAAAGCCGCGGACGTGAAGAGGGCCGCCCCCGACGCTGCACCGGAGGTTGAGGCCAGCGAGACCGCGGCGGCGGAGGCCTCGAGGCCTGAGGGGGCGGGTTCCGCAGGCTCTCAGAAGGAGATGCCTCAGGTGGAGACATTTGTGCCACCACCCGAGGAAGAGCGGGTGGAGGAACAGGTGGAGAAGATACCCACTCCACCCCGCGCAGCTACCCCTCCAGCGCAGCCAGGGGCTAATGTGCGTGCCGAGTCGGCGCCGAGCCCTCCCAAGTCTCGCAGGGAGGATACTCCTCCACCGCCGCCGGACACCGCGGGGGAGGAGGAAGCAGCAAGGACCGGGCCTCACGCGCCTGCCCCGGATGCGGACCGGGAAGTGCCGCCCGAGGGGGGAAGCACAGGAGGCCTGGGACCGAGTGCGGAGGCGGAGGACCGGCCCCCGAGCCCCCAGGCCCACGCGGGGACTTCTGCCGGCGAGCCGGATGCGGGTGCGGGACCCTCTAAGCCGCGCGGTCCACCCCCGGGCCTCGCTCTGGGCCGCTTCGACTGGGGCCGAGGACGCCGCGACGTCGCCTTCCGCTTCGTGCGGGAGTCCCTGGAGGGGCTCGAGGCCTACCTGGCCACAGAAGACCAGGCGCTCGCCCGCCAGCGTGACGAGCTCGCCGACACCTGGGCTGCCTTCCACGCGGCCGTAGAGGCCCGCCGCAAGAGCGACCAGGCGCTGCAAGAGGAGCGCGAGGAGGCGGCGCGCTTTGCCGACGAGGTCCGCGAGGGGGCCTTGCGCGAAGCCGAGGAACTCCTTCAGCCCCTGAGGGCGGAGCGCCGAGCCGCTGCAAAGGACCTCGCCGCGGCCAAGGCGGAGCGGGAAACCGTGGAGCATTCGCTGGCGGCGAAGCGTGCCGAGCTCTTCGAGCTCGAGAAGAAAATCCTGGCGGATGCCGGGGTCGTGCGGACCGCCCTCGACGAACTCTGCTCGAGCCTGGAGGCCCGCGGGCGCGCTTTGAGCGAGCGCGAGGAGGATGCACGCCGGCGCGACGAGCAGCTGGCGCTGAGGGAGCAGGAGCTGTCAGGACAGCGCACGGCCCTTGAGGCCCGCGAAGACAGCGTTGCTTCGGCGTTCAGCAAGCTCGAGCGCGAGGTCGCCGCCCACAAGGGGAATGTGGAGCGAGCCAACGTGCGGCTTGCCGAGCGGAAGGACGAGCTCAACAAGGAGCTCCGGGAGAAGGAGAATAAGATCCGCGCCGCAGTCTCCCAGGACTACAAGGATAAATTCTCCAAGCAGGAGGACCGCTTCAAGGCGAGGCTGGGGGAGAGCGGCGCCCGGATCCAAAAGCTCGAGAAGGAGAACGCCAAGCTCGCCGCCAAGGTGAAGCGCGAGACTGATCGCCGCCTCGCCGCTGAGAAGGCCAGAGAGGACATCTCCCAGGACCTTGCCTCCCTCATGGGGGACATGGAGGAGATGAACCGGCAGGTGGGGCCTGCTGTGGAGAAGGCAGTGGAGGCGGCGGAGAGCATCCAGGCGGCGCAAGTGCTGTCGCAGCAGCGGGAGCGCATGTTCCTGTCCTTGACGGGACGGGGTCGTGAGCTCGCCGCGAAGCTGGGGGCGGAGGCGCCAGGCGTTGCGGCTCAGGGCCACGCCGACGCTGCCACCTATCTCCTGTACTTCGAGCAGCTCTTCACAGCGCTCGAAGGCCCTACCGCGGAGATCCGCGACGTGGTCGAGGAGGAGTGCCGTCAGCTTCTGGCGGTGGCGGTGGACCGCATCTTCTCCAACCTCGTCCACCTCCAGCCCGGGTTCGACCTCGCCACGGTGACCGAGCCACTGTGGGGGACGCTGCGTGGAAAGCCTCCAGCTCCGTCCGCGACCAGGTGGACGACTTCTGCAGCCGCTTCAGGCGGGCCGCTACAGAGGAAGGCGGCGAGGGGAGCGAGCCCGAGGAGGAAGAAGAGAGCGACCAGGACGACGCTGAGGCCTCCGACTAACCTCCTCCTGCAACGCGTCGCGCTTGTAGCGCTTTAGGGGCGTTTGCCCGTTAGAGAATTTCATTTTCCACCTTGTAATTTACTTCTTCACTTTGTAAACATTTTGCTATCGATTAAGTGTGCGCTCCCTTCGAGGGGTCTTTGCTTCATCTCAATGCCTTTCTCGCTCTGCGTCGTTGGACCCTTCCCCTCGCGCTATGACTCCTGCCGCTGCGGTATGCTCGAGCAATGACTCGGCAAGGCCGGGGGGAGTTTAAGGCTTGGGGAGGTAAGAGCCCTCAAGTCGCGATGCTGAGGGCCCCCCTTTGACGCGCAAGCAGTCCACGGAGAGTAAGGAAAGAACCACTTGAGGGACGCAGAGTGCTCATGAGAAAAAATGCGAGGATTCCCTTGAGGTGGGCGAGAAACTTAGCTTCGCGAGGCGTTTGCCCGGTGTGGGCCTTCTCTGGCGGAGTTCTCCCATTCAGAGGCCGAGGGTTCTCCTCCGCAGGCCTGGTGGACGACTTCTGCTCTCTGTGGATGTTAGAGGGGCGAGCCGAAACGCTAGATCACAGCATCAGGGACTAATGCGCGCTTATAGGTCCCCTCAGGCGTTCCTTGCGAGGAGAGAGAGTACCAAGGTCCTTTGAAGAGATGGCGTGCTTGGGAGGGCCTGCCCTCTAGCCAGAGCTCGGATCCTTGGGTTTTGCAGTGCTGCTGGTGTGTCACTTGAGGCACTGGCACCGTACTCAGCCCCCGCTCGCGAGGTACGCATGTGGAGAGATATAAGTGCCCATTTTCAATAAATGAAATAAAGCTGGAATAAACTCACCACCAAAATATTACATAGCGGCGCCGTAGCGCATAGTTCACTTGGAACGAAAATGGCGCGCCAAAGCGCAAAGTTCACTTGGAACGAAAATGGCGCCAGAGCGCAAAGTTCACTTGGAACGGAAATCGGTTCATTACACTTGGGTTTGCCAAGCTAACGTTCCTTCCATGTCGAGGCATGGGGACCACCCATTAGTGGCAGAGGTTCACTGCGGCCTGCGGGGGCTCGTTTGCAGGAGAGCTCGGAGGGCTGGGCCTCGGGAGAAGCTTTGAGAAGCTTGGAGGTGAAGCCGTGAGCTTCCCTCTAGAGACAAAAAATGCCTGGCGTGACTGTGATCACGGGTAGAACTTGCGCAGATGCGCGATGTTCCACGGGTTCTTGACGGGGATGCCGTCTTCGGTCTCGAGGCGTACTGCGCCAGGCCTGGCGACGTGGGAGACCCTGTAGGGGCCTTCCCACGTCGGGGAGAGCTTGTGGAGACCTTCCCTGGAGAGGATTCGCCTGAGGACGAGGTCGCCCGCTTCAAGGGTGCGTGAGCGCACATGGCGGCTGTGGTAGCGTCGCAGGTCTTGCTGGTACCCTGCCGCCCTGAGGGCGGCCTGACGGCGCAGTCCCTCGAGAAGCAGCAGGTCGTCGTTGTGGAGGCCCTCTTGGGTGTCCTCATTGAAGGCAAGGACCCGTGGCGATCCATGCTTGATTTCTGCGGGGAGGACCGCCTCGGCTCCGTAGACCAGAGCGAACGGCGTTTCGCCTGTAGGCCTCGAGGAGGTTGTGCGTATGGACCAGAGCACTGAGGGGAGCTCGTCAATCCAGCCCTTGTCGTGGCCCTTAAGGATGTTGAAGCTCCTGGTCTTGAGGCCCTTGAGGACTTCTGCGTTTGCTCGCTCGGCTTGACCGTTGCTGCGTGGGTGAGCTACCGAGGCGAAGCAGACCTTGATACCAAGCTTGTCGCAGTAGGCTCGGAAGATGCCGCTGGTGAATTGCGAGCCGTTGTCAGTGATGATGCGGTTGGGCACGCCGAAGCGGCAGACTAAGCTTCGGATGAACTTCACCGCAGCCCCAGCTGGTATGGTGCGCACCGGCTCAACCTCGGTCCACTTGGTGAACTTGTCGATGGCCACGAGGAGGAAACGGTAGCCCCCCTGCGACTTCGGGAAGGGGCCCAGGATGTCCAGCCCCCAGACCGCGAACGGCCAGGAGAGCGGGATGGTCTGAAGCTCCAGTGCCGGCTGATGAATTTGCTTGGCGTGGAATTGGCAGGCGTCGCAGGTTTGCACAATGGCGACCGCATCTTGAAGCACCTGAGGCCAGTAGAAGCCGCTCCTGAAGACCTTGCCTGTGAGGGTGCGCGCACATGAGTGGTGGCCGCACTCCCCGCTGTGGATGTCCTTAATCAGCTCTCGCCCTTCCTCAGGAGGGACGCACTTGAGCGCGACACCATTTGGGCGCTTGCGGTAGAGGTTTTCCTCGAGGATGCAGTATGACTTTGCTTGTCGAGCGACTCGCTCTGCATCAGCATCTTCTTCAGGGAGGATTCCTTTCACCAAGTAGTCCTTGAGCTCATCAATCCAGCCTGAGGCCTGGTGGGTTGCCGTCAGCAGCAGACGCTCCCCTGTGCTGGGACCGCAATCAGGCGCCCCAGACTCAGGAGGTGGTGGGAGCGCTTCGCCTGCGCTTGCGGCTGTGGCCTCTCGAGGCTGCTTGATGGATGCCTTGGCGAGCCTCTCTTCGAAGACACCGGCCTGCTGGGGTTGCCTCCGCGAGGCTCGCTTGGCGATGTCGTCGGCCTCTTGGTTTTCTTTCCTCGGGATGTGCATGAGCTCCATGCCCCTGAAGTGCTTCTCAAGCTTGCGGACCTCTTCGAGGTATGCGGCCATGTGGTCGTCTTTCGGCGTGTAGCTCTTGTTGGAGAAGTTGACGAGCAGCTATGAGTCTCCCTTGATGAGTAGGTGCTTGACGCCTAGAGCGATGGCGGCCCTTAAGCCGGCGAGGAGGCCTTCGTATTCGGCGATGTTGTTGGAGATCTTGTCGATTGTGAAGCACAGCTGGACAGCATAATATAGCTTGTCACCCTTGGGCGAGGTTAGGACGACGCCTGCTCCGCCATTGCGGCAAGCGAAGGCTCCATCGAAGTGCATGGTCCAATGGCTGGGCGCCGCGTCTCCCGAGGGCTCGGCCTCTGCCTCACGAGGCTCCTCAGGGCTTGGGTCAGTCCATTCGGCGACGAAATCAGCCAGCGCTCTTCCTTTTATGACCCTCGTGGTGTCGAAGCGCAAGTTGAAAGGCTGCAGCTCGATGTTCCATCATGCGACACGATCTGTGGCGTTGGGGTTGCGCAGGATTTGCTCCAGGGGGAAAGCGGTGACCACCGTGATGAGGTGGCCCTGGAAGTAGTGTCTCAGCTTCCTGGAGGCGATGAGGAGCGCGACGAGGAGCTTCTGCTGCATTGGATACCGCTCGC
The DNA here is from genome assembly GCA_026929855.1 of Poa annua. Classification (NCBI taxonomy): domain Eukaryota; kingdom Viridiplantae; phylum Streptophyta; class Magnoliopsida; order Poales; family Poaceae; genus Poa; species Poa annua. Next base: position 66,145,515 of record CM049434.1, read on the forward strand.
GAGCGTCCCGCAGCACCGTGCTGACGAAGTAGACGGGGTGCTCGACGAGGGTTGTCTGAGGTGGCGCAGCATCGGCCCTCTGTGGGGGCTCTTCAGGGCTCCTGTCGATATCTGCCTGTGGAGGCCTCTCGACAGGGGTTGTTGGAGCAGGCTCGACTTGAGGCGATGGGCCTGGCCGTGGGTCTGCGGAGGCTGCTCCTTCGACGGGGCCTTTGTCGGGGGGTTCCGGGCTTGGAGTGGCAGTGCTCTTCTTGGGGAGGACAGGCTTTTCCCTCTCGACCACCAAGACGGCGCTTGCTGTCTGAGGGGTGGCTGAGAGGTACAGCTTCAAGTGCTCGTCTGCCCTGGGGGCCACCAAGACCGGAGGGCTAGCCAGATACTTCTTTAAATCTTCGAAGGCTTTATCCGCCTCAGGGGTCCACTTGAATGTGCCCGACCTCTTCATGATCTTGAAAAATGGCAGGGCTCTCTCGCCGAATTTAGAGATGAAACGACCGAGGCTGGCCATGCAGCCCGCAAGGCGCTGCATTTCCTTGAGTCGGCGAGGGGGCTGCATTTGTTCTATGGCCTTGATCTTGTCAGGATTTGCCTCTATGCCGCGGTGGGACACGAGGAATCCGAGGAGCTTGCCTGAAGGGACCCCGAAGACGCACTTGGCGGGGTTGAGCTTGATGTTCACCTTTCTCAGGCTGGCGAAGGTTTCCTCGAGATCCCTCAAGAGGGTGTCCCCCTCTCGAGACTTGACCACGATGTCATCGACATAGGCCTCAGCATTTCTGCCCATCTGAGCCCCCAAGGCTATCCTCATGAGCCTCTGGAAGGTGGCCCCGGCGTTCTTCAGGCCAAAGGGCATGCATGTGTAGCAGTACACACCACAGGGGGTGAGGAATGCCGTCTTCTCCTCGTCCTCTTTAGCCATCTTGATCTGGTGATAACCAGAGAAGGCATCCAGAAAACAGAGGAGGTCACAGCCAGCGGTGGAGTCCACGATCTAGTCTATCCTCGGCATGGGGTATGGGTCCTTGGGGCAGGCCTTGTTGACATCGGTGTAGTCGATGCAGAGTCGGCCTCCTCCAGCGGGTTTAGGGACGACCACGCCGTTGGAGAGCCAAGTGGGGTGCGCGACTTCGCGGACGACATTTGCCGCCTTGAGTTTCTCTACTTCCTTGATGATGAAGGCTTGCTTCTCGGGGGCTTGCTTGCGTGCTTTTTGCTTGACGGGGCGTGCGTCTGGACACACGGCTAAGTGGTGCTCGATCACCTCCCTTGGTACGCCGGACATATCTGACGGAGTCCACGCGAACATGTCAGAGTTTGCCCGAAGGAAGGTGACGAGCGCGCTTTCCTATTTGGGAGGCAGGGCAGCGCCTATGGTGACGCTAGCCCCCGAGCCTTCAGCCCCCGAGCTGGTGGTGTCCAGCGGCACCTTCTTCGTGGCGGCTTGCTCCTGAGAGAACACCTGCTTCTTCTTCTTGGGCCTCTCGAGAGGCTCCATGTCCTCGTCAGCCGGGAAAGCCACGGCGGCTGCCTTGTAGGCGCTCTCGACAGCGCGCGTGGCGTCCAGGACATGGCCATGGACGGCGATGGTGCCAGCGCTGCCGGGAATCTTGACCATGTTGTAGGCGTGATGCGTGACGGCCATGAACTTCGCGAGGGCGGGGTAGCCGAGGATGGCGTTGTACGGCAGACCGATGTGCGCGACGTCGAAGTCGATCAGCTCCGTGCGGTAGTTCTTCTGCGTGCCAAAGGTGACCGCGAGGCGGACTTGCCCCAGAGGCTCGATAGAACCACTGGTGACGCCCGTGAACGGCCTGGAGGGCATAAGCCACTCGTAGGGCACTTGAAGCGTCTCGAAGGTCTCGACAGAGATGACATTCAGGCCCGCTCCCCCGTCGATGAGCGTCTTGGAGACGGTGATGTTGTTGATGGTGGGGGAGCAGACCAGGGGGAGGGTTCCAACGGTCTTGGTCGACTTGGGGTGGTCCTTGGCGTCGAAGGCGATGGTGTACTGGGACCACTTGAGGGGCCTGGAAGTCTCGGTGCTCGGGAGCGCAGCGTTGAGTTCGCGGGCGAACTGCTTGAACTGATTGTTCGACTTGGGCGCTTGAGCTCCGCCGAGGATGCAGGCCATGGCGCCTCTCGGGGCCTGGTAGCCTCCATCTTCCTCGTCGGGGAGGTTGTTGTTCTTCTCGGCGGCGTTGGCTTGAGTGCCCGACGGCTTCTGGTAGCCGCCATCGCGCCTGCCCTTGACGTCCCTGCGGTAGCCGCGACCTCTGCCGCGGCCTCCGCTGCCTTCTCCCCGCTCGCGTTCCCTGCTCAGCCTCTTGAGGTCGAAGCAGTCGTCTCTAGCGTGCACGCGCCTGTTGTGGTAGACGCAGAACGGACGGTGGTCCACTTCTTTGTCGCCGCGCTCGGGGGAGCCCCTGCGGGAGCCCTTCGCGTCAGGCTCTGCCGCGAGGACCGCGGTGGCCTTGCGCTTGGACCCCTCGCCAGGGTCGTCCCCCCGCGCGCTCATCTTGACGAAGAGGAGTCCCTCTTCAGCCTTGGCGCACTTGTCCGCCAGATCGAACAGCTTCACCACAGAGGTGAGCTTGTCGTGGATGCCGAGCTTCTCGAGCATCCTGCGGTTCGTGACGCCCTCGCGGAAGGCAGCGATCACCTGGGTGTCGGGGATGTTTGGAATTTTGTTCCGCACCTGGCTGAAGCGCTGGATGTACTTGCGAAGAGTTTCATCCTTCTTCTGCACCACAGCGCGCAAGTCGTTGTGGGTGAGTGCGCGCTCGTACGTGCCCTTGAAGTTGGCGACGAACTGCCTGCAGAGCTCCTCCCAGGAGTCGATGGAGTCCTCGGGCAGGTTGAGAAGCCAGGACAGAGCGGAGTCCCTGAGGGCGTGGGAGAACCAGTTGGCCATGACCTTGTCGTCGCCCCCTGCAGCCTGGATGGAAGTGGTGTAGAGCTGCAGGAACTCGAGAGGGTTGGTGGACCCGTCGAAGCCCTTGGGGAGCGCTGGCCTGAAATTCTGTGGCCAGACCACACGGCGCAGGGCGCGCGTGAAGGCCATGCAGCCTGAGGCATAGGTGGCCGTTCCTCCCTGGAGGGCCCTGCGGTTTTGCTGCCCCGCCTGACCGAGCTCCTCGACGAGGCGGTTTTGGAGGTCGCGACGTCGCTCCATGCCTACACGCGCGTCAGGTGCGGTGCGCTGCACGATTTGGCAGTCGTGCGGCGAGGAAGCATGGGAGGGAGCCCGCTGTGCCGCGGCCGGGGGCGGTCCCGGCGGCGGCGGTGGCGCACCTGGTGCGGCCGTCCCTGTAGGGCCGGAAGGCACGATGGAGCGCGACGGAGCAGGGCGTGTGGTTGCGATGTCGACGAGGTGGTGGAGGCGGTCCAGCCACTGGTCGTGCGCTTCGGCACTTGGCCGGTAGCGGAGGAGCTCCTGAGCCATCAGTAGCGCGGTGTGCGGGGCGGGCTCTTGTTGCTCCCGCGTGGACACGCTCTGGCGCCGGGACGGGTGCGAGGACTCAGCGTCCCCGCGGCGCTCGGAGAGGTCCTCGTCGTCACGCTGGTCTCCTTCGCGGTGCTCCTCGCTCTCCGGCTCTTCCACGCGCGGGCCGGTGCCAGCGCGCTCGGTCGTGCGGGGGCGACCACGGCGGCCGCGAGTGGGGGCAGTGCCGGGCTCGGTGTGAGCTCTCTCGGAGGTGCGCCTGTTGGCGCGCGTCGCGCGGGTGTCCATCATGGCGCGGAGTTCGGAGGTTGAAGACGCGCCTCAGCCCCCTACCTGGCGCGCCAAATGTCGAGGAATGAACTCCCACGTAACAGGGGTAGTCTCGCCCCGGGGAGAGGTTCGAAGGGGGACTGAACACGGAGGTCAAACAACCCTCGATGCACGCCGCGACGTTGCTCGCGGTGCTTGGAGCGGAACTGCACGACAGAGAGTGACACCGGCCCTTACCCAGGTTCACGGCCCTCAAGGTGAGGTAAAACCGCTACTCCTGCTTGTCTGGATTGCACTGTGGTGACTGTAGTACAACTAGCCTCTGGGCCTTGAGAGGGTCCGGAGGTGGAAGACGCTATTGAGCTCGGGATCGAATTCTGGATCCCCTCCTACGGAAGTACCCCTTCTCCTTAAATAGTCGCCCCGGGCCTCATCCCTGCGGCCTGCGCAGTGGACGGGTTCCCACATGGCCACAAGCGCCGGAGCGGGGTGCACTACTGCTCGCTCGTTCATGGACTCGGTCCATGGTCGCAAAGCCTGCCTTCGTGACAGAGCAGCTGTCTCCTCCGTCCTTGGACGCGGCTCTTCCGTGCTAAAGCGGCGCGCTGTGGCCGACAAGCTGCAGACTTTGCAGAGCGTCTCGCAGGCGCGGCAGAGACCGTGGGGAGTGCCCACAGTGACGTCGTCGTTGGAGCGTTGTGCCGGCCAACTGCGTTATCACCAAAGAGGAAAGCTTCGTTGGCGGCGCAGGGGACACAGAGCTTTGTTGACCCCTTTTATCACGGGAACGGCAACTGTGACGCTGTTGCTGTCGTGCGCGCAGACGCGCGCGTCACCCTGCGGCCGCAGCAGAGCCCATGTGCGCTCTGCAGCGCTTCCTTGGCCGTGAAGTATCCCCTCAGGGGCCTGAGGCTCTCGAGGGGGAGGAGCCGGGCCGGCTCCCTTAAGAGGGAGAGAGCCCTCAAGTGGGACGCCCTCGGGGGGGGGGGGGGGGGGCCTCCTTCAAGCCTCTGTCGGCGCCTCAGGTCCCCTCCAGGGGTTTCCGCCTCGGGGGGGTTCCCCAAGCGGTTTGCTTGGTCCTTAGCCGTTTCGTAGATGCAGTTGCGTGCGCGGTCCGTCTAGTATGGGCTCTGCACACCCTAGAATCCACTGGGCCGACAGTAATTCCACAGGTATGCCCCTGGGAACCCACTCAACATAAACCATACAACCACTTACCACTCAGGTGTTTCATTCTTAATTTAGTAGAATTTAACACTTCATCAAAAATAGTTTTGCATAGCATCACAATCTACTAAATGTTGCATAGGAACCTAGACACAGGAGTAAGGAATTTCTACACAGGTCTAGCATAGCATTTCTACTAAGTCCTACACATGCTTAGGAAAATAATCTACTCATGCATAGACAAAATAATAGGACTTTTATGTAGTGTGCCACTTGCCTTTGGATGATGACTTTGCTCTCACACTCCTTTTTCAACACGAACGTTGCACTCCGTCAATCTAAAACATAGCACAACACTAACATAAATACTCCATTCAACACATAGTAAAACAAAAACAAACATACAACACAAACTTTTCACCAAAAAGGCTTGGTCATAGAAATAGTTGTACTTAGCATATTTGTTAAGAAAGTTCCAAAGGTTCAATAATCATTAATTGTAATTAAAATATTTGAAGGGTTTTAAACATCATTTAAGATTTTATAAGGCAACATTTTTCTTTATAGATTTTAATCTCATTCTTAATTACCAAAAGTTACTATGATGATACTTGGTTTTAAATCAACATTTATCACACAATTTGGGTGGAGATTGTTAATACAAATTATTTATTATGATTTTAATGTCCATGAAAACATAGGTCAAGTTTTAATTAGTTTTGAAATACACCAAAACACCATTAAGACACAAACTTAATTACATTAATATGGCATTTAGTCTCTCTGGTCAAAAGTCATAAAGTAGGAATTTTCTCAAGAAGAAAACATATTAAAATTATTGTAGGACTTAAACTATAACAAAATATATTCAATTTAAAACTAGGATTTTTAATTCACCAAAATAATGCTCAAAAATATTTTCTAACAGAGGCATCAAATTACACATATGTTAAGGTTTCTAGAACAATTTTATTTACAAAATTTGGACTTATAGATATAAAGATATGCTAAAATTACTCAAATAACACATTTTGATTTTGAATAATTTAAACTATATCAAAACAGAAAAATAACAGTGCCAAAAGATTCTAAATGTTCTAAGGATTCCAAATATATAAAAATATTTGAATTTTGCTAAATAGATAAAAAGTAATGATAAAACTAAGTTATAGGGTGTTTTCTGCAAAACTGCCAATTAAATCAATTTAGGAAAAATCGCAGAAATTCTATGCCTACGTGGATCTGACGTGGCGCTGGCGTGGCGCTGACTGTGTGCTGACGGAGCAAGCCACGTCAGCGTACCGGTTCGGTTAAAACAGATCTAATCGTGGCCGTACGAACGCGATCCAGCGGCTCAGATCTAAATGGTCAGAAACGAGCGGCGCGGCCGGCCGGCGTTTCTCCGGTGACCGAAGAACGCGGCGGCGCCATCGCCGGCGTTCGTGCTCACTACGCGCTACTGCCCTACGAGAAGAACGGCGCATACCCATGGATCCAGGACGTCGCGGCCGAGATGCTGGCGAGGTAGCGGCGACCGGAGCGTTCTCTGCTTCGCGGAATCCCTCGCCGGAGTTGTGCGCACGGTGAGGTTTATACCGACGGCGGCGGCGGAGGATGGGGGTCTCGTGCGGGCAGCCTCGAGGCTCTCGGGCAGTGGTGAGTGGGGAAAAAGAGAGAGGGGAGCGAGGGGATCTTATAGGAGGAGACGGCGTGATAAATGGTGGCGTAAATCGCCGGTAATCAACGGATTGATTTCTGCCGTTTCTCGGCGAGGTCGTGGGCGTGGTCTCCGGACTTGAAGACGAACCTGACGTGTGGGCCCCACACGTCAGTGAGAGCAGGAGGGGGGCGCGGGCTGGGCCGCTGTAGGGCTGGTTTCGGTCGCGCGCGCGGTAGATAGTTTGCTGGGCTTTGGCCAAGTTGACTCTCTCTTTTTTTTTTGTTCTGTCTCCTTTTTCTATTTCTGTTTTTCCATTTCTTTTATAACTTTAGTTTTAAGTGTCCAAATGGAGTCAAATTAATTTCAAAAAAAACAAAAAAAATTGTAAAAATCTTATCTCTGTTTTAACACATTTGTGGGCTTGTTTTGAACTTTTTTTTCTTTCAAAAATCAAAATTTTGAATTATTGCTTAAATACAAATTTGACGCTTTATATCAAATTTGCCAACATGGCTTAAAGTATTTTAATTTTGGCCAAATAAAATTTATAAAAATACAACACTTATACAAGTTTGAAATTAAGTTATTTAAACTCATTTTCTAATATTAAATCATTTTTGGCTTTTAGTATAATATTAATAACATAACTCAGCTATTTGAAATGAAAGGGAAAAAATAATGTATTCATTTTTAATTCAAAATATTTCGTGCACCATTAAGTTTTATATTATGATAAATCATTTGAAAACTCCATAAAATACCTTTGGAATATATTCAAGATTTATTTCATTTCTTATATTGACTATATTCATGAAAATCATTTTATGTTTTGCAAATTGATGAAAATAATATAAATTATTGAAATGCCTATTTGGATAAATCATTAATTATAAAATCTATGAAGTTTTAAAGACATAAACTATAGACTTGTAATTTCCAAAACTATGTTTTAAATAGTTTAAAAGAACATTTGTAAATATTATTTTAATTTATGAATAGCTATGGCTAAGTGGTTGAAATCAAATACTTATAAAGAAACTTTTTATTACAAGAAAATGGTTTGAAGGTTTTTAAACCATTTGTCAAATTATATATTGAGGTTTAAGAAAAACAATGGATAGTAAAATGTTTAACTTGAAACTAGTTTTGAAAATAGTGATTACTTGAGATATTTCAAATAATAAACAATTTGGAAGATGCTATGAAGTCTTTTATGGTTGGTTTTCTTATGCTTTTAATGTTTTATTTGAATCTAAAACAAAAGTTTAAATTTTTAGTGATTTTTAAACATTCCAAAATATTGGGATGTTACAGTAGAGGTTCCACCACAATACCTCAACGATCCGTATTTCCCGCCACCACCGCAAGGCAAGCGTAAACCCCCCTCTCTTGCATGTCTGATCCTATTGTTTTCAAAGAATTATTTTCTCCACAGAATAGTGCATTCGGTTCAAAGGTCAATCTTGTTCTATGATTAGAGTATCCTATTAGTTGCATTAAGTACATGTTACCCTTACCTATTTCCTTCCTAATATCCATAGGATTGTGTGTTGGCCTGAGTTATTATTATTCAGATAAATGCTTAGCCATGCTTAGTGCAATGCTTAGTTGTCGTATGATATTTCATTGTTGGAAATGGTGATGGATTCTTGTCCGGTTGAGGTGGACACTTGTAGTACTTAATAAAGATGCTTAAAAGGCTTGGATGAGTTGCCATCGTGGGTTGATGGTGTTTTGCCTCATTCATGCCGCCTAGGTGCGAGTTCTCGCCTTTGAGCCAAGACTGAGCGTGCTTCCATCGGTGGGCGTATGGGTTCTCTATCGACTGACTAACTTGTGAGGGGCTAGCCAAGGGTCCTCTAGTTTGAGCTTTCCATTTGCGCGTGCGTGGAGATGGTGGCAAGGGCTGGGATGAGGATGGTGGTGTTTAGGATGTGGCCGCGGGGCAGGGTGTTGGAGGCACTGAACTTGTCCTTCGGCCACTGATGATCCTTGGGTTAGCCTAATGCAAGGTAAAGGTTGTAACCGCTCCCACTCAGCCGGCTTTCCCCGGAAGAGAGCTAATGATCAGGCAATGAGTCGGACGGTACTGATGGTTAAAAATAGTACACCCCTGCAGGGTTAAATCTTTTCGAAAAGCCGTGTCTGCGGTTATGGACGACTTGGCATCGGATTCTGAGATCATAGAGAACTTGAATCCCTGTAAAACTTGAAAACTTAAGTATGAAGGTTTATTTCCTCGAGGGTGATTCGGGGAGGTGCCTTAGGAGATGTGTGATGGTTGTGAGAAGAGAAACAAAGGAGTTGGAGATTTACTATCTTATCCCCTTTCAAAACTAATCTGATTAATCGCTGCCTGGTGTCGTGTCATTTAAAGAGAAAACTAGCTTTATGCAAAATAACCATAAAACCTTTGAAAGCCAATCATCCGAGCTAGTAGCTCTAGTAATCTTGCGAGTACGTCGTACTCAGCTTTGCTTTGTTGATATTTTTCTGGTTTCAGTTGAAGACTTCGCAAAAGGCGAAGGTGGGTTCTACATTGACGTCGACGAGTAGTCTGGGGTTCCCGGGTGGCAGCCTGGGGCAACTCGGAACCAGCTGGCACGGAACTGTTTATCTGTAGGCCTCTTAGGCCATATTTGGATCTTGTTGTTTAGAACAACTTAATTTGCTTCCGCTTGTTGTAATGTTGGGTCGGTGACCTCTGACTGTAATATTTGCTATCTTTCTCTATTATAAGAGTTGAACTATATTGCTTTGAGTCGTAGGGTCTGTTATGTGCCAGATGTTCCGGTGTCTTGATCTCTTTATTATACATTGAGGGCTATGCTTTGGATATGGCATGATCGAAGGGTTGTGTGGCCGATGATCCATGCCGGGCACGCCTGCCGATGTTTACTCGGTCTGGGAGTGGTAACCCCAGTAACCTTCGATTATGTAGCATGACCACCGACACATAGCATCATTGTATAATTGCGGGGTCGGGGCATTACAATAGACGAGGGCGAACGGCGTTTCACCAGTGGGTTTTGAGGGAGTTGTGCGTATGGACCAGAGCACAGATGGGATCTCGTCGATCCAGCCCTTGCCGTGGCCCTTTAGGATGTTGAAACTTCTGGTCTTGAGGCCCTTGAGGACTTCCGCATTTGCTCGCTCGGCTTGACCATTGCTCTGTGGATGAGCCACCGAGGCGAAGCAGAGCTTGATGCCGAGTTTTTCGCAGTAAGACCGGAAGATGCCGCTGGTAAACTGCGAGCCATTGTCGGTGATGATGCGATTAGGCACTCTGAAGCGGCAGACCAGGCTCCTGATGAATTTCACCGCTGCCCCGGCTGGTATACTGCGCGCCGGTTCGACCTCGGCCCACTTGGAGAACTTGTCAACGGCCACGAAGAGGAAACGGTAGCCCCCTTGCGATTTCGGAAAGGGGCCCAAAATGTCCAGCCCCCGGACCGCGAACGGCCAGGAGAGCGGGATGGTCTGGAGCCCCAGCGCCGGCTGATGGATCTGCTTGGCGTGGTACTGGCAGGCGTCGAAAGCTCGGACGATGGTGACCGCATCTTGAAGCGCTTGCGGCCAGTAGAAGCCGCTCCTGAAGACCTTGCCTGCGAGGGTGCGCGCGCACGAGTGGTGGCCGCACTCTCCGCTATGGATGTCTTTGATCAGCATTCGGCCTTCTTCAGGAGGGACGCATTTGAGCGCGATCCCATTTGGGCGCTTGCGGTACAGGTCTCCCTCAAGGATGTAGTGGGATTTTGCCTGTCGAGCGATTCGCTCTGCTTCCGCATCTTCTTCGGGGAGGACCCCCTTCATCAGGTAGTCTTTGAGCTCGTCAATCCAGCCTGTTTCTTGATGTGCCGCTGTTAGCAACAGACGCTCCCCTGTGTGAGGACCACAATCGGGTGCCCCAGCTACAGGAGGTGGTGGGAGTGCTTCGTCTGTGCTTGCGGCCGTAGCTTCTTGTGGCTGCTTTATGGATGCCTTGGTGAGCCTTTCTTCAAAGACGCCTGCTTGCTGGGCTTGTCTTCGCGAGGCTCGCTTGGCGATGTCGTCGGCCTCCTGGTTCTCTTTCCTCGGGATGTGCATGAGCTCCATGCCTCTGAAGTGCTTCTCGAGCTTGCGGACCTCTTCAAGGTATGCGGCCATGTGGTCGTCCTTAGGCGTGTAGCTTTTGTTGGAGAAGTTGACAAGCAACTGGGAGTCGCCCTTGACGAGCAAGTGCTTGACGCCTAGAGCGATGTCGGCCCTTAAGCCGGCGAGAAGGCCCTCGTATTCAGCGATGTTGTTGGAGATCTTGTCAATTGTGAAGCACAGCTGGACAGCGTAGTAGAGTTTGTCGCCTTTGGGTGACGTCAAGACGACGCCTGCCCCGCCATTGCAGCAGGCGAAGGCTCCATCGAAGTGCATGGTCCAGTGGCTGGGCATCGTGTCTCCAGAGAGCTCGGCCTCTTCTCCCCGAGGCTCTTCAGGACTTGGGTCAGTCCATTCGGCGACGAAGTTCGCCAGCGCTCTTCCCTTGATGAATCTTATGGTGTCGAAGCGCAAATTGAATGGCTGCAGCTCGATGTTCCATCCCGCGACACGATCTGTGGCGTTGGGGTTGCGCAGGATCTGCTCCAGGGGGGAGGAAGTGACCACCGTGATGGGGTGGCCCTGGAAGTAGAGTCGCAGCTTCCTGGAGGCGATGAGGAGCGCGACGAGAAGCTTCTGCTGCATTGGGTACCGTTCCCGAGCGTCCCGCGGTACTGTACTGACAAAGTAGACGGGGTGCTCGACAAGGGTTGTCGATGGAGGTGCAGCGTCATCTCTCTGCGGAGGCTCTTCAGGGCCCTTGTCGAGATCCGCCTGTGGAGGGGTCTCGGCAAGGGTGTTCGGAGCAGACTCGACTTGAGGCTGTGGGCCTGGCGGTGGGTCTGTGGAGACTGCTCCTTTGCCGAGATCTTTGTCGGGCGGCATTGGACTTGGAGTGGCAGCGCTTTTCTTGGGGAGAACTGGCTCTTCCCTTTCGGCCACCAGGACGGCGCTTGCGGTCTGAGGAGTGGCTGATAGGTACAGCTTCAGATGTTCGCCTGTCCTAGGGGCTACCATGACTGGTGGGCTGGCCAAATACCTCTTTAAGTCTTCAAAAGCTTTGTCTGCTTCAGGGGTCCACCTGAATGTGCCGGACTTCTTCATGATCTTGAAGAATGGCAGGGCTCTCTCGCCGAATTTGGAGATGAAACGGCCCAGGCTGGCCATACAGCCTGCTAAGCGCTGCATGTCCTTGAGCCGGCGAGGAGGCTGCATTCCTTCTATGGACTTGATCTTGCCAGGGTTTGCTTCTATGCCGCGGTGAGACACGAGGAATCTGAGGAGTTTGCCTGAAGGTACCCCGAAGACGCACTTGGCGGGGTTCAGCTTGATGTTCACCTTGCGCAGGCTGGCGAAGGTTTCCTCGAGATCCTTCAAGAGAGTGTCTCCCTCGCGAGACTTGACCACAATGTCGTCGACATAAGCTTCTGCGTTTCTGCCCATCTGCACCCCCAAGGCTATCCTTATGAGCCTCTGGAAAGTGGCGCCGGCGTTCTTCAGGCCGAAAGGCATGCAAGTGTAGCAATACACACCACAGGGGGTGAGGAATGCTGTTTTCTCCTGGTCCTCTTTAGCCATTTTGATCTGGTGATAACCAGAGAAGGCGTCCAGAAAACACAGGAGATCGCAGCCGGCGGTGGAGTCCACGATCTGGTCTATCCTTGGCATGGGGTATGGGTCCTTGGGGCAAGCCTTATTGACGGCTGTGTAGTCGATGCAGAGTCGGCCTCCTCCAGCGGGTTTAGGAACAACCACGCCATTGGAGAGCCAAGTGGGGTGCGCGACTTCGCGGACGACATTTGCCGCTTTTAACTTTTCTACTTCCTTGACGATGAATGCCTGCTTCTCGGGGGCTTGCTTCCGCGCTTTTTGCTTGACGGGGCGTGCGTCGGGACACACGGCTAAGTGGTGCTCGATCACCTCCCTTGGTACGCCGGACATATCTGACGGAGTCCATGCGAACATGTCAGAGTTTGCCCGAAGGAAGGCGACGAGCGCGCTTTCCTATTTGGGAGGCAAGGCAGCGCCTATGGTGACGCTAGCCCCGGAGCCCTCAGCCCCCGAGCCACTGGTGCTCAGCGACACCTTCTTCGTGGAAGCTTGCTCTTGAGAGAACATCTGTTTCTTCTTCTTGGGCCTCTCGAGAGGCTCCATGTCCTCGTCAGCCGGGAACGCCATGGCGGCTGCCTTGTAGGCGCTCTCGACAGCGCGCGTGGCATCCAGGATATGACCATGGATGGCGATAGTGCCAGCGCTGCCGGGGATCTTGACCATGTTGTAGGCGTGATGCGTGACGGCCATGAACTTCGCGAGGGCGGGGTAGCCGAGGATGGCGTTATACGGCAGGCCAATGTGCGCGACGTCGAAGTCGATCAGCTCAGTGCGGTAGTTCTTCTGCGTGCCGAAGGTGACGGCCAGCCGGACCTGCCACCAGAGGTGCGATCGAACCACTGGTGACCCCTGTGAACGGCCTGGAGAGCATAAGCCACTCGTAAGGCACTTGAAGCGTCTCGAAGGTCTCAACAGAGATGACGTTCAGGCCAGCACCCCCATCAATGAGCGTCTTGGAGACGGCAATGTTGTTGATGGTGGGGGAGCAAACCAGGGGGAGGGTTCCAACAGTCTTGGTCGACTTGGGGTGGTCCTTGGCGTCGAAAGCGATGGTGTACTGAGACCACTTGAGGGGCCTGGAGGTCTCGACGCTTGGGAGTGCGGCGTTGAGCTCGCGGGCGAACTGCTTGAACTGGTTGTTAGACTTGGGCGCCTGAGCTCCGCCGAGGATGCAGGCCATAGCCCCCCTTGGGGCCTGGTAGCCTCCATCTTCCTCGTCGGGGAGGTTATTGTTCTTCTCGACGGCGTTGGCCTGAGTGCCCGGCGGCTTCTGGTAGCTGCCCTTGCGTCCGCCTCTGCGGTAGCCGCGGCTCCCGCTGCCCTCTTCTTGCTCGCGCTCTCTGCTCAGCCTCTTGAGGTCGAAGCAGTTCTCTATAGCGTGGCCGCGCCTGTTGTGGTAGACGCAGAACGGACGGTTGTCCTCCTTTTTGTCACCAGGCTCAGGGGAGGCTCTGCGGGCGTACTTGGCATCTGGCTCAGCCGCTAGGACAGCGGTGGTCTTGCGCTTGGTTTCTTCCCGCTTCTTGTGACTCTTGGATCCCTCGGCCTGGTCGTCCACCCGCTGGCTCATCTTGACGAAGAGGAGTCCCTCTTCAGCCTTTCGCATTTGTCAGCGAGGTCGAACAGCTTTACCACAGAGGTGAGCTTGTCGTGAATGCCCAGCTTCTCGAGCATCCTGCGATTTGTGACGCCCTCTCTGAAGGCGGCAATGACTTGTGTGTCGGGGATGTTCGGGATCTTGTTGCGCACTTGGCCAAAGCGCTGGATGTACTTGCGGAGGGTCTCATCTTTCCTCTGCACTACAGCGCGCAGGTCATTGTGGGTGAGCGCGTGCTCATATGTGCCCTTGAAGTTGGCGACGAACTGCCTGCAGAGTTCCTCCCACGAGCCGATGGAGTCTTCAGGCAGGTTGAGGAGACATGACAGCGCGGAATCCCTAAGCGCGTGGGAGAACCAGTTGGCCATGACCTTGTCGTCCCCTCCCGCAACTTGGATAGAGGTGGTGTAGAGCTGCAGGAACTCGATGGGATTGCTTGACCCGTCGTAGCCCTTGGGAAGGGCGGGCCTGAACTTCTGTGGCCAGACCACGCGGCGCAGAGCGCGGGTGAAGGCCATGCAGCCGGTGGCGTACGTGGCGGTTCCGCCCTGGAGAGCCCTGCGGTTCTGCTGCCCCGCCTGGCCGATTTCCTCGACGAGGCGGTTCTGGAGGTCCCTCTGGCGCTCCATTCCCACCCGCGCGTCAGGCGCGGTACGCTGCACGATTTGGCAGTCGCGCGGCGAGGACGCTTGGGAGGCAGCCCTCTGCGCCACAACCGGAGGTGGTCCCGGTGGTGGCGGAGGCGCATCCGGCGCGGCCGTTCCTGCGCGGCCAGAGTGGTGAACCAACGAGCGCGACGGAGCGGGGCGCATCGTCGCGATGTCGACGAGGTGGTGGAGGCGGTCGAGCCAGTGGTCGTGGGCCTCCGGGTTGGGCCGGTAGCGGAGAAGCTCCTGAGCCATGAGCAGCGCAGTGTGTGGACCGGGCTCTGGACGTCCCTGAGAGGACGCACTCTGGCGCCGAGACGGACGCGTGGACTCAGCGTCCTCGTGGTGCTCGGAGAAGTCCTCGTCGTCGCGGCGGTCGCCGCCGCGATGATCCTCGCTTTCGGGCTCCTCCACGCGCGGGCCGGTGTTGGCGCGCTCCGCCGTGCGAGGGCGGCCGCGAGTGGCGGCGGTGCCGGGCTCAGTATGAGCCCTGTCAGCTGCGCGCCTGTTGGCGCGTGTCGTGCGGGTGTCCGTCATGCCGCGGAGGCTGGTCGAAGGTTGAAGACGCGCCTCAGCCCCTACCTGGCGCGCCAAATGTCGGAGAGTGACTCCCAAGATACAGGGGTGGTCACACTCTGAAGAGTTTGTTCGAAGGGGGGCTGAACGCGGAGGTCAAACAACCCTCAACCGGCATGGCGACGGTGCTCGTCGAGCCTGAGGAGGGACATCACGACAGAGACAGACACCAGCCCGTACCCAGGTTCACGGCCCTCGGAAGGAGGTAAGACCGCTACTCCTGCTTGTCTGTATTGCGCTGCAGAGGGTGCAGTACAATGAGCTTGCCGAGGGCTCCCTTATGGCAGTGTGGAGCTCAAGGAGGGAACACCAAGGTCTTCTTCCTCCTCGAGTGAGTTCGACTAGGCTACGCTATGGTAGAGTCCTCAAGGTCCGATTGATCGATCCCTTGCTACGGAGGTGCTCCCTCTCCTTTTAAAGGCGCCCAGGGCCTCATCCCTGCGTCCTGCGCAGTGGAAGGGTTCCCACATGGCGACGAAATGGAGGAGCGGGGTGCACCGCAGCTGGGTTGTCCATGGACTCGGTCCATGGTCGTAAAGCCTGCCCTTGAGGCAGGAAGACCACCGTCCGCGCAGGACGGCCACCAGGTGCCGCAGAGACCGTGGGGGTGCCCACGGTGACGTCGTCGTTGGAGCGTAGCGCCGGCCATCCGCTTTATCACCAAAGGGGAAAGCTTCGTAGTCCGGCGTGGGGGGGCACAGCTTTGTTGACCCTTTTAATCACCAGAATGGCAACTGCGGCGCCGTCGTCACCGCGCACAGGCGCGCGCGTCACTCTGCGGCTGCGGCAAAGGCCATGTGCACTCTGCGGCGGTTGCTTCACAGCGAAGTATCTCTACAAGGCCTGAGAGGCCTTGTGGAAGGATTTGCGTTGACTCCTCTCCAGGGGAGAGAGCCTTGTAGAGGGGCAGTCGCGGGGGGAGCCTCTTCAGGCCTTCGCTGCCCTTCAAGCCCTCTCGAGGACTTTTTCCCTCGAGAGTCTCTCCAAGCGTTTGGCTTGGTCCGTAGTCATTCTTCGATACCGTCGCGTGCGAGGGCTGTGGAGAGTGGGCCCGGCACACCCTGGATTCCACTGGGCCGACAGTGATGTAGAGCCCTCCGGTGATGATTCCCCTCTCCGGCAGGGTGCTGGGAAGAGCTTCTGAACCCTCCCGAACTAGGGTTGACGGCGGCGGCGGCTCTGGAACGTATCGTGGCAAAGTGTTCGGGTGTTAGGTCTTATTTCGTCGGGGGGTATTTGTAGGCGAAAGGGCGAAAGCGGTGGAGCCCCGAGGGGCCCACACCATGTGGTGGCGCGGCCAGAAGGTGGGCCGCGCCTCCACCAGGTGTGGCCGCCTCGGTCTCCGTCTTCGTCTCCTCTTCGGTGTTCTAGAAGCTCCCGAGAAAAATAGGGACTTTGGATTTTGATTCATCCAATTCCGAGAATATTTCCTTAACAGTTTTTCTGAAACCAAAAACAGCAGAAAACAGGGAACTGGCACTATGCCAACTTGTTAATAGGTTAGTCCCAGAAAATGCATAAAAACCATATAAAGTGTATATAAAACATGTAGCAATTGGTATAATATAAGCATGGAACATAAGAAATTATAGATACGTTTGAGACGTATCAGAGTGATCTACTTTTTGCTGGTACCGAGTGCATTAAGGTAACGATAGTTTAGGATTTTTGTATCATGTGCGTGTGATATCTCGGCTCTTATATAAACATAATTGATTTGCATAGCTTTGCGGCGTGGTCGAGGCCCTCAGCGTCGGTTCTGCGCCGGGTAGCCTAGATGACGTGTGGTGCTGCGGTGGCCTCGTCAGCGACATCATCGCAGCCACCCTGACCTTGTTCTCTGGAAGCTACCACGGTCCCTGGTCTCCACTAGCAGCCGTAATGAACTGTCGCCTCTATTACCTGAGCGCCACAATTTGTTCAGTCAGATCCCGTCCATAAGCCACCCTCGAACCAGTACTTATCTTGTACGGTTTGTTCATTCAGGTTATTGCTTGCTAGTTTTCTGTAGCATACCGAAAATGGGAATGTGATTTTTTATGAGTAATCATGCGATTCAAGCTAGGCAGATGGAAATTTTTGTTATAGCAGTAATCTTTTGTTCATTCACGTTAGTGACATTTTTTTATAGCAGTGATGTACTTTTGGGAGTTTATTCACTAGTTAGTTCCGAATAGAATTCTCTCTTGTACTTTAGTTTTCAGAATCCTTGTTTGTGCCTCACATGTAGTAATTCTTCAGAAATCTGAGAAGAAATCAAGGGATGGAAGAAGATGTATGCAAGGGACTGGAGACAAAAAGCAATTATTTATAGGCAATGTTGCGTGGACGACAAAATTTTAGTGTTTTTGGTCATGTTGTAGCTGTCCTGCTGTCGCCTGAGGTGAGCTCAAGATTGAATCCAGAGAGCTTTTCTGTTTCAGGTTGTGTTTCAGCTTTCAAATTTGGGTTTCATGGTCTAGTATTGGTTTTCTTGCATCACTTCGAACCTAGAGTTCCACAGTTGTTTGGCAGGCCATGGTATGAAGGTTTAGGAGCTATAGAAATTTTGTTCCTATCCATGTGCATAAGAAGACAAGAGAGATCGTAATCGGCAGTTTGTATTGAGGTGCTCGAGGGCATTATATAGAAGAGTAAAGTCGTGGGGGAGAAGGGAGAGTGGGCAACGGTAGTGCCAAACTATCCTAGAGACTAGGTAAAAGTAGTTACAACTGAATACATCGTTCAACACCCCCCCGCAGTCAAAACCGGGCCTGGAAGGACGTTGAGACTGGTTCGAAATTCTTCAAATGCGGCAGATGGCAATCCCTTCGTGAAGATATCTGCATACTGTAAGCTTGTTGGGACATGGAGGACTCGAGCTTCGCCAAGGGAAACACGATCACGCACAAAATGAAGATCGATCTCTATGTGCTTCGTCCTTTGATGTTGTACCGGATTGGTTGACATGTAGGTTGCGCTGATATTGTCGCAGTAGACCACGGTTGCCTTCGTCGCTGGTCGGTGAAGTTCAGTGAGGAGCTGACGCAGCCAGACAGACTCCGCAATGCAGTTTGCGACTGCGCGGTACTCCGCCTCGGCACTGGAGCGAGACACCGTGTTCTGGCGCTTGGAGGACCACGACACGAGATTGTCACCGAGATACACACAGAATCCAGAGGTGGATTTGCGGGTATCGGGGCAGCCGGCCCAGTCGGCGTCGGAGTAAGCAATCAACTCGTGAGATGATCCTCGATGAAGCTGCAGGCCGTAGTGTGCTGTGCCACGGACATAACGCAGTATCCGTTTAACTTGCTGAAGATGGGAGGCACGGGGGGCGTGCATGAACAGGCACACTTGCTGAACTGCGTGGGAGAGATCAGGCCGGGTGAGTGTGAGATATTGGAGAGCGCCGGCGAGGCTGCGGTACTCCGAAGGATCAGCGACTGGTCGACCGTCTGTGCTGGAGAGCTTGCATTTAGTGTCAAGAGGAGTGGCAATGGGTTGACATTTGAGCATGTCAGCGCGATCAAGGAGCTCGAGTGCATATTGCTCTTGTGAGAGAAACAGCCCATGGGATGTGCGATGCACATTGATGCCCAAGAAATGGTGAATGTCACCCAAATCGGTCATGGCAAACTCACGGTGAAGGCACTCAATCACATGGTTCAGTGTGGTGGTAGAGCTGGAAGTGAGGATAATATCGTCGACATATAGCAGGAGGTAGGCTGTGGATGTAGGTGTCCGAAGGATGAGAAGTGAGGAGTCACTTTTAGAGGACACAAACCCGAGAGATTGCACAAAAGTGGTGAAGCGAATGAACCATGTTCGAGGAGCTTGTTTGAGTCCGTATAGGGACTTTTTGAGTAGGCAGACATGGTTGGGATGAGTGGCATCGGAAAAACCAGATGGTTGGGCACAATAGACAGTCTCAGCGAGCTCACCATGTAAAAAGGCATTCTTCACGTTAAGTTGATGAATTGGCCAATCTTGTGCAGTAGCGATGCTGAGAACCACGCGAATTGTAGCCGGCTTAACAACCGGACTAAATGTCTCCCCATAATCCACACCAGCTTTTTGTGTGAATCCGCGAACAACCCATCGAGCTTTGTAGCGAGCCAACGACCCATCTGAGTTAAACTTGTGACGAAAGATCCATTTGTCCGTCACCACCTTGACACCTGCAGGACAAGGCACCAACGACCAAGTGTCATTCCGAATTAGAGCATTAAATTCATCAAGCATTGCATCGTGCCAACGGGGGTCTTTTAATGCTGCACGGTAAGAGGATGGGAGTGGTGAAATATTGGTGGAGACGGCAAGGCTTATGTGTTGTTTGGGCATAAAATAGCCGGATTTAGCACGAGTTGCCATTTTGTGTGTGTTTTTGGGTGGTTCTACCGGAATGGCTGTGGGCGGGAGAATGGGCTGAGGTGGCGTGCTCTGGTTGGTGGCGCGTGGGGATGGCGACGTGGGGGTGGAGCACGAGGCAGATACGCGCGACGGGGTACTAGGTTGGTTGGACGCGGGCGTGGGGATCGAGGTGGATGCGGGGCTGGGGGCTGGGTCGTGGGTTGGTTGCATGCGAGGTGGGCCAGGCGCGGTCGGATCGGGGGGAGCGAGCAGCTCATGAGCTGGCGTAGCGCAACGGGTGGGTGGGGTGGGTCGGGCAGGTGGGGCTGGCGGCGGTGGATCCGAGGTGGATGGCCTGGGCACGGGATATGGCAATGATTGCGCACCGGATCCGAGGTAGATCGGACCAGGCAGGCGCGGATCTGGTGTGGCTGTGGTGTGTGTAGCCTGCGGTGTGTTTTCTGTGTAGGGAAAGGAATTTTCATTAAACACTACATGACGCGATATAATTACTTTCCTTGTCTGAAGATCAAGGCAGCGGTAGCCTTTTTGCTCGCGTGGATACCCGAGAAGCACACAGCGTGTCGAGCGCGGTGATAATTTGTGCGAGGCCGTGGAGGTGGTGTTGGGGAAGCACAAGCAGCCAAATGTGCGCAAGTGATCATAGGTGGGATGGAGGCCATGGAGTAGGAAGTAAGGTGTGTTGTGATTGATGACGCGAGAGGGGCGAATGTTCAGTAGGTGATTGGCTGTGTGAAGTGCTTCAACCCAAAATGAAGGTGGCATGGACGCTTGAAACAGTAGGGTTCGCACGATATCATTTGTGGTTCTAATCATCCTCTCGGCACGTCCATTCTGTGGGGATGTGTAAGGGCAAGAGAGGCGTAAGGAGATGCCGTGAGAGGAAAAATGGGAGCGAAGATCAGTGTTGAGAAATTCGCCACCGTTGTCACTTTGCATACATCGGATGGTGGTGTTGTATTGAGTTGTGACAAAGGAAAAGAAACGTAACAAAGTGTCACATGTATCAGATTTTGCACGTAGGGGAAAAACCCAAGAGTAATGAGAGAAATCATCTAAGATCACAAGGTAATATTTATAACCGGAACAACTCACAACAGGCGAGGTCCATAAATCACAATGTATTAAATGAAATGGAGCTGTAGCTCGAGAGTGCGAAAGAGGAAATGGTTGTCGAGTTTGTTTTCCTAATTGACAAGCATCACAAAAACTAGGGGAAGTGTGGCTTTTATTACATGGAGAAAGAAAATCAAGTGGTAAATGAGACAGGGCTGCGGTGCTGGGGTGCCCTAATCTACGATGCCAGAGATCGCCGGTGATGGAGAGAGCCGATGGAGAAACGCCGCCACCATTGCCGAAGAATGGGTAGAGATCACCGGTGCTATTACTGCGCATGAGGTGGTTCCTGGTGGCAAAGTCCTTCACAGTGAAACCAAAAGGGTCAAATTCAACGGTGGTCCAATTATCACGAACAAATTGGCGAGTACTAACTAAACTTTGGGTAATATCGGGAGAGACTAGGACATTATTGAGGTGGAAGGGGCGAGAGGTGAGGTGGGCTGTACCCGTGGCAACAATAGGAAGACGCATCCCGTTACCAACGACAATATGCTGATGTTTAAGCTCTAAGGGGGAATGAGTTTCGGCGAGGATACCTTGATTGCCGGTGACGTGGGATGTGGCGCCGGAGTCCATTATCCAGTTTCCATCAGGTTGGGTGAAGGCCGATCCGTAGCTCGGGGCGTTGTGGAGGAGGGCGGTGTGATCCCATGTCGGTTGCTGCGATGGCCCAGGTGCTCCGTCATGTGTTTGGTACGGGAGAGGTGCGGCAGCATGGTACGGTGGTGGTGCAGGCGCCGGGGAGAACATCACAGGATATGCCTGTGCTTGGCTGCCGGGTCGGGAACCGAGAACGCTGGCTGCGTTCGGCGGGATCCAAGGTGAGCGCGGAGGAAACGGCGCTCCCATCGGCGTGAAGTAGCCGAGCCAGGGTTGTTGCTGCTGCTGGCTAGCGGGACGGCCGCTAGAGTAGTCGTTACCGCCGCCGGACTGACCACGACCACGGCCTTGTCCGGAGCTGGAGGAGGCCGCAGAGCTGCTGCTGGACGCATGCCCGCCCTGGTTGCGATGAACGAATCCGGGGATGGGATTCTTGCCACGGTAGTTGGGGCTGACGCCGGGTGGCCGGTACTGGCCACCGCCATGGCTTTGGCCGCCGCCATGTCCTTGCCTGCTGCCGCCATGCCCGGAGCTGCCCCCGTGGATCGCGAACGCCTGGGCACTGGCGTGCTGCTGCTGAGACGCGGAATCAACTTCCGCGAGTTGGATGCGGGAGCAGGCCTTGGCGAAGGAGGGGAGCGGCTTGGCACCTTTGATGATCTCGGCTTGGAGTCTGAATTTGCGCCCCAATCCATCCAGGAACTGCATGACGAGGTCGTGGTCGTCTAGCGGCCGCCCAATGGCCGCCAGATCGTCGGCGATGGCCTGAAGTTTGCTGGCGTAGATGGCGACGGTCATGTCGCCGATCGGCGTGTTCCGGAGCGCCTTGCTGAGGTAGAGGTACCGGGAGGTTTGGTTGTCGAGGAAGAACTGATGGAGACGCGTCCATGTCGTGGCGGCTCGGCCGTCCGTGCCGCAAACCAGCCAGTACAAGTCGTCGGAGAGAGTAGCCATGAACCACAGCGATATGTGGATGTCGATAGCCATCCAGTCGTCATCGGGACCTAGAGGAGCAGCACCCGGAGTCACATGATCGAGAACCTTGTTCATTGTCAGGACGAAAAGAAAAATTTGACGCCATTTGGAGAACTGGGCGCCGGTGGAGTCGACTAAGAATTTGATGTGATCGGTGATATGAACGCCGAAAATTGGGTGTTTGTGGGGGGCCGGATTAGGGTTTGGGTTGATTGGTGGTGGGGGCACGAAGGCCGCCGCGTTTGCCATGGTGGTCACTGGTTGGGGATCTCCGAATCCGATGAAGGGAATGTGAGCGGAGACGTCTGCAGTGAGACGAGCACGAGGCATGGAAGAGAGGAGATGCGGAAGCGGTGTGTGAGGATCAGTGTCTAGGTCGTTGGCCGGAGCAGAGGAAGAAGAGAAAGCCATGAGGGCTCTGATACCAAGAAGACAAGAGAGATCGTAATCAGCAGTTTGTATTGAGGTGCTCGAGGGCATTATATAGAAGAGTACAGTCGTGGGGGAGAAGGGAGAGTGGGCAACGGTAGTGCCAAACTATCCTAGAGACTAGGTAAAAGTAGTTACAACTGAATACATCGTTCAACAGCATATACCTATTCAGACTTTTTATTGCCAACTGAAAGATTTAGTCATCAATTTGATCTTCAGGATCTTGCTCAATACTGATAAAATAAATCTATGTTTTTTACCTTTGGGATTTTAGTATATGGTATGGCCTGAGGTGTGATGTAGTATTCATCCAGTAGGTCAGGTTGTGTTACTTATTGTCATTTAGAGTTACATGCTCTAGTGTTTCGCCGCATGCATACTGCGGCCGCTCGGCGACCTATGGGTCGATTAGACTTCCAGGAGATCATGAAGCATGAGATCTATTGGCGGGTGGGAGGCAGCCGTGGTGAGTGGGTTGCCTTGGCTGCCTGCAGTGTTGTGGTTCGACTCACCGTATGCTAGCAGCGGACATAAGCTTCAGTAGAACAGATGGCGGGCGACACCATGACGGCTGGCGTACGGTGGGTGAGATCGTATTAGTTGGAAGACAGCGGGTACAAATCATCCCATGAAATCACACCTCTTTGCATTAAGTTTGTTTTTTAAAAGTCATTCACGCGGCTCATCCTCGCTCCTAATTTATTAGATTATAGCAAAATAATTGAGTTAACTAGTACCATTGCCAGTTACCACTTACCAGGACCACATGGTAACAAATTTAGCATTACTAATATTACGGTTCAGCTATGATACTCCCTCTTACCCGAAAAAAGTGTCGAAGGAAAACAGCGTATGACGTACAAAACTCTTATATTAGCTACGACAGATTTTCCGATTCAGAGGGAGTAGCATTTTATTGCTTTGCTTCCTGTGTCGATGGAATCATGGAAGATTTATTTTTCATGTTTCTTATCATACTGTAATAGAAGCAACACTCTCTAGAATGAGAATATGAGTTTTGCAGCATGCTAAATTTTATGTTTTCCATGGTCAGTCATTGCTTCCATTGGTGCCTTGATGAAGGATTTCACAGCCTGTTGAACATCATGTTGTTCTAGAGATAGGGTTTTACTAAAAGGTAGTGATATAATAGCAGTACAACATACTTCCTTCATGTTTTTTCCCTTTGTATACTCATTTGGTTGGCAACAATTTTTCGGATGCTTCGTATTTTTCTACTGTTTCAGGTACCAAAAGCAAAGTACTTACCATCGAGATGAGAAATGCATAGCCTGTTATCCGCTATGCCTCGGTAATGATGACAACTGGGAAGAAACCATGTTGCCTTCTGCACTCTTATAACCCATGATGCAAAAGCCAACTCTTTTGCTTATTTAACTGAAATTGTAATAATATCGCAGAAACTGTATGAACTTCTGACAAGTTACATCTCAGTGTATATGTATGTCAAATGTTTTAGATCTGATCGTGAATGCCTCTACTTTGTATCTTTGCATATTTTTTCTGGAATACTGGACCAAGAACCATGCATGTAACTTTTACCTTTTGGTAAAAAGCATATGTTTGTTGTTCTTATGTGGCATGATTAAAATATGCCACTGGTTATTACATGGTGTGATTTTACACAACAGGTTTCGCCAGACAATGAAAAGGTTTTTTTTTTTACATCGACATAAAACAACTTTATAACCATATGGTGCAGCGTGGATAATTTTTTTACATTTCCAAATGGTGGATTATGGGTTGTCAAGTAAGTTTACTTGGTATTTTACGTTGCACTAAAATTTTTTATGGACCCAAGTAATGGCAACCAGAAGTTTCAAACGTCAGCTTAAGTTTTTTTCCGTTTCTAACATGGATTGTTACGTCACCAATTTTGAGTTTTCTTACATCACTTGAAATATCCTTACGTCTCCTTACGTAGCATGAGATGTTTTTCACTGGGATCACTCTGCTTATTGCTTAACAATAGTCAATTATTTGATTTGAACAGCAACCTCGGTTGTGGAGATGCTAACCACTATGTTCTGTTGCCAGTTTGTGGTTTTATAGGGCTTGAGATCCCTGCTTTCCCTTGCAATCAGTTTGGCGGGAGGAGCCCGGCACCAATAGAGAGATTGCCCAGTTTGCCTGCACTCGCTTCACGACCGAGTACCCCATTTTTTACAAGGTAGATTTGTGCAGCTATTTTCCTCAACCAATGTAATGCATTTATCTGTTTCAGTGTGAATTAGATAATGATCTGCTTGAGTAGATAACCTGTCTCAGTGTGACATCTTACAAATGTGTCAGCTTCCAATATGACGGTCGATGATCTACATTTTATATATTTTTATCCTTCCTCAGTTTATAGCCTACTGATACGTCCATTTTGCATCACTATTTTATATCATAATTTACTGTTATTCATTGATATATTTCATATTTAGAGATGATACTTATGTTATTTCATCTATTCTGCATGTTTGATGATTATTGGAGAATGGATCACCGGAGTCTGAATTCTGCTGGAAAAAGCACCGTCAAGATACAATATTTGCGAAGCTCAGAAAACAAAACCAAGAAGATGGAAATTCCTATTTTGTCAGATCATGGAGGAGGCCAAAAGGGGAGACCGAGGTGGGGCCCAAGGGGCCCACACCATGCCGTGGCGTGCGCCGGCACATGGTGAGGGGGCCCTGGCCCACGTCTGACGCTGCCCCTTCGCGTACTTCATCCCCCGAAAACCTAAGACCTGGGGGAGGCACGAAGAATTATTCCGCCGCCTCCACGAGGCGAAAAACATCAGAGAGAGAAAAGCTCTCCGGCAGGGAGAAATCTGCCGGGGAAATTCCTTCCCTGAGGGGTGAAATCGTCGCCATCGTCACCGTCATCGAGCTGCACTTCATCGGGATAATCATCACCACCATCTCCACCGCCGACACTGTCATCTCCATTGTTCCACTCTGTTCCCGCTGTAACATCTAGGGCTGAATCTTGTCTATTTGATAGGGGAAACTCTCCCGGTGTTGATTACTATTGTTATTGATGCTATTGAGTGAAATCGTTGAATTAAGGTTTATGTTCAGATTGTTATCCATCATTATATCACCTCTGATCATGTTCCAAATGATGTGTTGTGAGTAGTTCTTTTAGTTCTTGAGGACATGAGAGAAGTCTAGATGTTAGTAGTGAACTATGTTGAGTAATATTTAATGTTTTGATATTTAAGTTGTGGTGCTATTCTTCTAGTGGTGTCATGTGAACGTCGACTACATGACACTTCACCTTTATGGGCCTAGGGGAATGCATTGTGTATTCGAATATTAATTGTGGGGTTGCCGGAGTGACAGAAACCTAAACCCCCGTTGGTATCTCGATGCATGAGGGATGGTAGGATCTCAGAGTTTAAGGCTGTGGTTAGATTTATCGTAATTACTTTCTAGTATTTGCGGATGCTTACTAGGGGTATAATCACAAGTATGTATTAGTCCTAGAAAGGGCGGTGCATTAGCATAGGTTCAACACAACACTTATCGAACCACTAAAGATTAATCATCTATATGAAGCGAAAGCACTAGACAGAAATCCCGTGTGTCCTCAGGAACGCTTGGTCATCATAAGTAAACAAACCAGCTTGTCATTTGCTCTAGAAAGTATTGGGCCACTCGCTGCAATTATAATTGTTGCGCTTTATTTACTCGCACTTTATTTATCTGTTATATGAAAAACTCCTAAAAACTTGTCTGCTAGTGTTTACAATGAAATCCTCATCAAAACCGCTAGTCAGCACCTTCTGCTCCTATTTGGGTTCGACACTCTTATTTATCGAAAGTACTACGATACACCCCCTATACTTGTGGGTCATCAAGACTATTTTCTGGCGCCGTTGCCGGGGAGTGAAGCGCTATTGGTGAGTGGAATTGGTAAGGAAAACTTTAGCTGTAAGTGCTGTTTTTATTTCTGTCTCCTAATTTGCTTAATTATGGAGAGAGGATCTATTGCCTTCCTGTTTGGAAGAGCTTCTACCACTGCTGAGGTAGAAGAGGAGGCGCCACCTGAAAAAATAGCGTCATTTAAAATACCTATGAAAATTGTTGACCGTGTTATGAATAACCGCTATGTAGGGGATGGAACTGTCCATCCCGGTGATCATTTGCTATTTTTACATGAATTGTGCGAGTTGTTCAAGTGTGCAGGTATTTCAATGGACAAAGTAAGGAAGAAATTATTCTCTGTATCACTTGGTGGAAGAGCTTCGCATTGGTATAAATTGCTGAAGAATATGGATTCTCTTGGATGGGAGGAAATTGTACCTCTCTTTTATTCTAAATTTTATCATCCAAGTAAAATTCACCAAGATAGGAATTCTATATAGAATTTCGGGCCTCATGAAGGAGAAAGTATTGCCCAAGCTTGGGGGAGATTGAAGTCACTAATGCTCAAATGCCCCATTCATGAGCTTCCTGGTAATATTATTGTTGATAACTTCTATGCAAGACTCTCCTTTGAAGATAAAACATTATTGGATACTTCTTGTGTTGGATCATTCAAGCGTAATAAAGAAGGTTTTAAATGGGATCTTCTTGACCGTATTGAAGAGAATACTGAAGCATGGGAGAACGACAAAGGTAGGGAGTCAGGTATGAAATATGACTTCGAATGCATTAAAACTTTCATGGATACTGATGCATTTCAAAATATTAATAATGCTTATGGTTGATGCACCGGTGTGGTGTTGTTGGGAAACCCCAAGAGGAAGGTATGAAGTAGTGCAGCAGCAAATTTCTCTCAGTTATGAAACCAAGGTTATCGAATCAGTAGGAGATGAAGGCTCTTATGAAGGTGTCAACGGCGCCAGAGAAGAGCTTGGTGTGTAGCTGACGTGGAACCTGCACACAACACAATCAAGATACTTTGCCCCAACTTACAGTGAGGTTGTCAATCTCACTGGCTTGCTGTAACAAAGGATTAAACGTATGGTGTGGAAAATGATGTTTGTTTGCAGAGAATGAAAGTAACAGGATTGAAGTAGGTTGTTTTATCAGTTTAAAGAAAAGGACCGGGGTCCACAGTTCACTAGTGGTGTCTCACCATAAATAATAATAGCATACCTGCGGGTAAACAAATTACTGCTGGGCAATTGACAGAATAAAGAACTGCATAACAATGCATATACAAGTCATGATGTCTAGTGTGAGATTCATTTGGGCATTACAACATGATACATAGAACGTCATCCAACTGCATCTATGACTAACAATCCACCTTCAGGATAGCATCCGTAACACCATTCAGTATTAAGTTGCAAGCAACAGATTATTGCATTAAGTAAATTGTGTAATGTAAGTATCACAATCCTTAGATAAAGAACTACTGTTTTATCCCTAGTAGCAACAGTACATCTACAATCTTACAGTTTGCTGTCACTCCCCCAGATTAAATAGAGACATGAACCCACTATCGAGCATAAATACCCCCTCTTGGAGTCACAAGCATCTACTTGGCCAGAGCATCTACTAGTAACGGAGAGCATGCGAGATCATAAATAACGCACTCACAAGATATATTATGAAGCAAATGACACAGTACTCAATTATTCATCGGATCCCAGCAAACACAATATGTAGCATTACATAAAGATGATCTTGATCATGATAGGCAGCTCACAAGATCTAAACATGATGGCACAATAGGAGAAGACAACCATCTAGCTACTGCTATGGACCCGTAGTCCATGGATGAACTACTCACGCATTACTCCGGAGGCGGGCATGGTGATGTAGGGCCCTCCGGTGATGATTCCCCTCTCCAGCAGGGTACCGGGAAGAGCTTCTAAACCCTCCCGAACTAGGGTTGACGACGGCGGCGGCTCTGGAACGTATCGTGGAAAAGTGTTCGGGTGTTAGGTCTTGATCTGTCGGGGGGTATAAGTAGGCGAAAGGGCGAAGGCGGTGGAGGCCCGAGGGCCCCACACCACGTGGCCGCGCGGCCAGGAAAGGGGCCGCGCCACCACATGATATGGGCGCCTCGATGCCCTCCTTCGTCTCCTCTTCGGACTTCTGGAACGTGTCGGGAAAAATAGGGACTTTGGCTTTTGATTCGTCCAATTCCGAGAATATTTCCTTAACAGCTTTTCTGAAACAAAAAACAGCAGAAAACAGGGAACTGGCACTGTGGCATCTTGTTAATAGGTTAGTACCAGAAAATGCATAAAAACCATATAATGTGTATATAAAACATGTAGCAATTGGTATAATATAAGAATGGAACATAAGAAATTATAGATACGTTGGAGACGTATCAAGCATCCCCAAGCTTAGTTCTACTCGTCCCGAGTAGGTAAAACGATAACAAGAATAATTTCTGAAGTGACATGCTTTCACACAATCTTGATCATATAATAATGTAATGCATGTAAATTGAGATCAAATGAATGAAAGCATCAAATGAATAAAAGTTGTAGTTTATATTGATATCAAATGAGTAATGAGTAAACAAGTAGGAAGAACAAAGTAAAACTTTCAATGAATCAATACTAGAGAACAATCAACCGTGCAAAGTAGATATTAAAGATGATTTAAGCTTCAAGAATAACAATATAATCATCTAATGCATCCAACACTCATGACAACTTTGTGAAAGGATCAAGTCAAGCAATAACAATATGCACGTAGAAAATCATCTCTCTATTTGTTCACTTAAAAACAAGCAAGCGTTCAGCGTTGGTTCCTGGCACCAGGATGTTGTGGCTAAAAGAATGATAAGGGGGGTTTGGAAGGCCAACGGAAGAATGTCTCACACAGCTGAAAGTGATCATTAGACAAGAGGAAGTCTTATAATCGAAGCTATGCAAGCAGTAGTGATTGCCACACAACGGATGCACATAGAGCTATAAGTGTATGAAAGCTCTCCAATGGAACTAGTGGGGGTGCATCCAACTTGCTTGCTCATGAAGACCTAGAGCACTTTTGAGGAGGCTCATCATTGGAATATACAAGCCAAGTTCTATAATGCAAAGTTCCCCACATAGTTATGCAAGTAAAACATGAAAACTCTCTGATATGGAGTAAAGGTGCTAAACATGAGCACAAATGATGACTATGAATACTACAGGTGCTATAACATGAGCACAAGTGTGGATAAAGAGTAGTAATGTTGCCCCCTTCTTATTTTTTTTTTCTTATTTTTTTTTTACTTTTTATGTTTCTCTTTTCGATGGCCTCCATGGCTCTTTTCACTTTTAGGTGCAAACATTCTAATATGACAGCACACTTTTGATACAAGTAACTCATAAGGAATAAAACATAGTGTATGAAACGGTGCTTCTGCCAGTGTAGCAGGATATGCAATGATCTAGCGTAACATGGGTAAAACCACACATCAGCTGTAAAGAATCATGCAAGGCAAAATATAAATGATAAATGACAACAAGTCATGTAATGTAAGATGGAAGTTGCATGGCAATATATCTCGGAACAGCTATGGAAATGCTGTAGTAGGTAGGTATGGTGGGTGTTTTGAGAAATATATTTGGCTTATATGTAGGAGAACATGATGAAGATCTCCCACGAGTTTTGGATGTACCCGCAAAGTACGCACCAACTCTCAATGTGAGAAAGCGCAATGCAAAGTACCGAAGAGGCTAGCAAATATGGTGGTGGAAGTGCCATGAAAACCGCAGCTTAGAACTCACAAGCAAAAAGATTCCAAATAGAAATATGATCTTACAAGGCATAATGAAAATCACTCCATGAGGGACTGTGGCAAATGAACAAGTCACTGTTGGGACCCCGACCGTAGCGCATAACACAAAGTCATTACGGTTGCTTTTAACATTAGAAGTCATATATCATCATGCTATCAACTGGATATTTAAGTGTGGCACAGCTTCAAGTTTTCTAGACCAACCATTAATCAGTCCACTTTACTAAACCATCATGTTTTACCGTTAAGCATATTAATATCTCTAAACAACATTAATGATTCAAGTGACACAATTTAATGATCTACAAGATTGTGTATCATTTCATCATACCATCTATCACATCAAACATTTTCTGTTCTTAACCAAACACCAATCAACTTATCTAAAAATAAACTCTCCAAGTATTTAACAATGAGATATGTGAGTATAACATAAGAAAACTAACAGCTCTAACAAGATATGCATGAAAAACAAGAGCTAATAGTATTGAAGTAACATAGAAGAATACTCAACAAATATAAGTGAAGAATACGAGTATTCATCAGAAAAAGCGGAGCGTGTCTCTCTCCCACAAAGGAATGCTAGGATCCATTTTATTCAGAGAATGAAAATAACAAAAACAAAAACAAATAGACGCTTCAAGTAAAGCACATAAGATGTGTCAGAATTAAAATATAGTTTCACTAGAGAGGACCTGATAGTTTGTTGATGAAGAAGGGGATGCCCAAGAGGCATCCCCAAGCTTAGACGCTTGAGTCTTCTTGAAATATGCTTGGGTGACCCACGGGGGCATCCCCAAGCTTAGGCTCTTTCATCTTCTTGATCTCATCATATCATCCTTCTCTATTGATCCTTGAAAACTTCCTCCACACCTAACTCAAAGTAGACTTCATTAGAGGGTTAGTGCATAATCAAAAATTCTTATATTCTGCATGGACACAATTGCTACCAATGCTACTGGATATTAGCTACAGCCACTGATACTTGATACGTCTCCAACTATCTATAATTTCTTATGTTCCATGCTATATTATACCAAGTTATTACATGTTTTATATGCATTTTATATAGTTTTATGCATTTTCTGGGACTAACCTTTTAACAAGATGCCACAGTGCCAGTTCCCTGTTTTCTGCTGTTTTTGGTTTCAGAAAAGTACTTAAGGAAATATTCTCGGAATTGGACGATTTCTTTTTAGAAGTCAGTTTTTATTTGGGAACGTTCCAGAGCACCGAAGAGGAGTCGAAGACGGAGCCCGAGGGGCCCACACCACCCCCAGGCGCGGGAGCCCCCCTGGCCCCGCGAGGAGGTGGTGTGTGTCCCACGGAGCTCCACCGCCTTCGCCCTTTCGCCTACAAATACCCCTTCGACCAAAAACCTTAGGACGGTGTGCAATATTTCCTCCACGGGTCCCGAGCGCCGCCGCCATCGAAGACAAGATTCGGGGGACAGAACTCTCTGTTCCGGCACCCTGCCGGGACGGGGAATTGCCCCCGGAGCCATCTCCATCGACTCCACCGCCATCTCCATCGCCGTTGCTGACTCCTACGATGAGGAGTGAGTAGTTCTCCCCCGAGGCTGCGGGATCTACGGTAGCTATGTGGTCTATCTCTCTCTCCCATGATGTGATCTTTTATGTGATCATGAGCTTTGTAACCTAGTTGAATATGTAATGCTACTCTTTATCTATTATGCACTCTAGAGGTTACTTTAATATGAACTCTGGGGTTATTCACGGATGTAAAGGTGACAGTGTGTTAACCGTGTGTGATTCCTTTATGACGTTGTGGTGTTAGTTTACTCTGACTTTGGGGTGTGCTCTTGTAGCCCTACACAATGAATGGTGTTTATCATCCAACATGAGAGTGTTTGAGAGTAGTGTTTATTTATTTAACTTTGATGTCATTGTTGAGAATGTCCACTGGTGAAAGTAGGATCCCTAGGCCTTGTTTCTAAGCATTGAAACACCGTTTCCAACAAGTTCTGCTACATGTTTGCTTGCTGCCATTTTTATTACAGATTGCAATTACTACTTATAATCATCCATATTACTTGTATTTCACTATCTCTTCGCATAACTAGTGCACCTATACATCTGACAAGTGTATTGGGTGTGTTGGGGACACAAGAGACTTTTTGTATCTTAACTGCAGGGTTGCTTGAGAGGGTTATCTTTGACATCTACCTCCCTGAGTTCGATATACCTTGGGTGATTCACTTAAGGGAAAGTTGCTGCTGTTCTACAAACCTCTGCTCTTGGAGGCCCAACACTGTCTACGAGAATAGAAGCGTGCGTAGACATCAAGCTATTTTCTGTCGCCGTTGCTTGGGAGGTAAGGTAAAAGGTACTCACATCCTCTGGCTACTAAGCTATTTTCTAGCACCGTTGCTGTTGTGTGAGTGCTCGAAGTTATTTCCTTTAGATCCTGCAGTTAAATCTTTTTGTTTCTTGTTTTTATTTTCACTAGTTAGGCTTAATGGAAAACAACAACAAAAATTAGAGATCTTTATGAAATTTATCTTGAATTAGGACATGATGCTTTTGAAGAGAAAATTAAAAAACCTATGGAACTTTATTTGCATAATAGTGGTAGTAATGTTATTAGTATAAATTCTTTGAACACCATTATTGCAAATGCTATGGAAAAGTCTAAGCTTGGGGAAGCTGGTTTTGATGAATATGATATTTTCAGTCCACCTACTATTGAGGAGAAAATTAATTATGATTACAATATGCCTCCTATATTTGATGATTATGGTGATGAGAATAATAATGATAGCTATTTTGTTGAATTTGCTCCCACTACAATTAATAAGAATGACTATACTTATGTGGAGAGTATTAATTCTTTTATGCATGTGGCTCATGATAAGAATGTTTTATGTGATAGTTATGTTGTAAATTTTATTCGTGATGCTACAAGTGAACTTATTGATGATAATGATGAGTATTGCTTAAATATGCTATATGATAATGCTTTAGATGATGGTCCTATGCTTATTGATAATCCTCTATGTTCAGAAGTTATTACTTATTTATGTGAGGATAAAAATGATATAATTGCTGCTTGTGATGGTACTCTTACTCATGAGAGTCCTGCTTTGTTCTTGAATTCTCCTAATTACACCATGGAGGAGAAATTTGCTTATGTTGAGAAATACTTATGTAGTTTGCAATTATCTCTAGTTCCAAATCTTTGTTGCAACCGTGATCTTAAACTTGATATTGATCTTAATAACTATTTTGACAGAGGGAAGCATGCTAATGAATTCCAAAATAAATTTAATGATCCTCTTTATATGCCTATATTACCTAAGTTGAATGATTCTTGTGGTTATATGGTTGAATTTATTTCTACTACTTGTAACTACTATGAGAGAGGAGAATATGGTTGTAGAAGTTTTAATGGTACTAAAACACCTCTCTCTATGTTGAAAATTTTGAAGTTGCACTTGTTTTGCTTTCCTATGCTTATTGCTTTGTGCTTTCATAACTTGTTTCTTTACAAGATTCCTTTGCATAGGAAGAGGGTTAGACTTAAATGTGTTTGATGTTTTTACCTCTTGATGCTCTCCTTTGTTTTTCAACTCTCATCTTTATGAGAGCATCATAAAAATCACTATGCCTATCTTAATGGCTATAAAGAAAGAGCTTTTGGGAGACAACCCAATATTTTATTTATGTTATTTTCTTTTATATTGAGTCAAGGAACATGCCTACCTCTGTAGCAATTCCTTTGTATCTTTATTTTATTGCATTGTTGTGTCAAGTTAAGCCTCTAGTTGAAAGTTGATGCTAAATTTGGATTCCTGCGCAGAAACAGTTTTCTACTGTCCACCGTTAAATTCATAACTCTTTACAGAAAGATCGGATAGACCTGGGATTTTTTGTGCTTAATCCTCAGATATATATGCAACTTTCATTAGTTTTGAGTTTTCTGATCTGAGCAAGTTAAGTGCCTCGAAAAAATTCGTCTTTACGGACTGTTCTGTTTTTGACAGATTCTGCCATTTATTTTGCAATGCCTCTTTTGCTATTTTGATTGGATCTTTTTATCCTATGAAGTATCAGTGGCTGTAGCTAATGTCCAGTAGCATTGGTAGCAATTGTGTTCCTACAGAATATCATAATTTTTCGTGCACTAACCCTCTAATGAAGTTTACTCTAAGTTTGGTGTGGAGGAAGTTTTCAAGGATCAAGAGAGAAGGATGATATGATGTGATCAAGAGGATAGTAAAACCAAAGCTTGGGGATGCCCCGGTGGTTCATCCCCAACATATTTCAAGAAGACTCAAGCGTCAAAGCTTGGGGATGCCCAAGGCATCCCCTTCTTCATCAACAAACTATCAGGTCCTTTCTAGTGAAACTATATTTTAATTCCGCCACTTCTTATGTGCTTTTCTTGAAGCGTCGGTTTGTTTTTGTTTTTTTCATTCTCTGAATAAAATGGATCCTAGCATTCCTTTGTGGGAGAGAGACACGCTCCGCTTTTTCTTATGAATACTCGTATTCTTCACTTATATTTGTTGAGTATTCTTCTATGTTACTTCAATGCTTTCTAGCTCTTGTTTTTCATGCATCTCTTGCTAGAGCTGTTAGCTTTATTATGTCATACTCTCATATCTCATTGTTTAATTACTTGGAGAGTTTATCTTTTAAATAAGTTGATTGGTGTTTGGTTGGAAACAGAAAATGCTAAATGTGGTAGATGGTATAAAGAAAGATATACATGCTCTTATGGATTGTTATCTTGCATGTTGTGGTGCTTGGCAATTGTTTTGAGCTCTCAAGTAGATCATGTTTAAGCTTTTACATCATGTAGTTAAAACCTATTAGTGAGGAACTACCGTAAAACTTGCTGAAATTTGGTTTGCATGTTTGGTATCTCTAAGGTCCAGATATTTTCTAGTTAAAGTGTTTGAACAACAAGGATGACAATGTAGAGTTTTATAATGCTTGCAATATGTTTTTATATACGTCTTGTTGTCATAGTTTATACTTGTGTTTGTTCAAACAACCTTGCTAGCCAAAGCCTTGTACTGAGAGGGAATGCTTCTCGTGCATCCATAATCCTTGAGCCAAAACCTATGCCATTTGTGTCCACCATACCTACCTACTACATGGTATTTCCTGCCATTCCAAGCAAATACTTCGTGTGCTACCTTTTATTATTCAAAACATATTATCTCTTATTTGTGTCAATGTTTATTAGCTCATGAGGAAGTATGTGGTGTTACGGATATCAACCTTGTCATTTGCTTTTAGACAGACTTTCACAACCGGACTAGTGGCATATACATCCGCTTATCCATTAACTTTGGAAAAAGAGCTGCCAAATGGGGTGTCCAGTCCCAATTAATTACAACTTTCATCATCATTCTCTTCACATGGTTTTGCAAAAATTTATTATGCTTCAAAGTGTTATACAATTTAATACAGACACTCCTCCATGGTATGTGATTGTTGGGAGGCACCCGAGGATTCGGTTAGCCATGGATTGTGTATGCATTGGTGGGGAGGAGTGTCAAACCAGTTTTTGAAATATACATGTGTAAACAAAAGAGAATAAGAGGGATGATCTACTCTTGGGTAGAAATAACGTCCTTCATGGGAGCCGCTCTTGAAAGTCTGGTTGACAAGGGGGGTAGAGTGCCCATTACCATTCGTTGACAACGACAAACACCGCTCAAAACTTACTTTTATGCTCTCTATATGATTTCAAAAACCTATAAAGCTAAGAAGCTCTAGCACATGCTTGTATCCCTGCTTCCCTCTGCGAAGGGCCTATCTTTTACTTTATGTTGAGTCAGTTTACCTACTTCTTTCTATCTTAGAAGCAAACACTTGTGTCAACTGTGTTCAACAATTCTTATATGCTTACGTATTGCACTTGTTATATTTCTTTGTGTTGACAACTATCCATATAATATACATGTTACAAGTTGAAAGCCAATGCTTAAACTTATATCTTCCTTTGTGTTGCTTCAATGCTCTTTTACTTAGAGACTATTGCTTTATGAGTTAACTCTCATGTGAATCATTTTGATGCTTGTTTGAAAGTACTATCCATGAAAAGTTTTTGCTTATATGATGTAGTTGTTTACTCCTTGTCTATTTGTTAGCAAACTATAGACCATTGCTTTGAATCACTTCATTCATAACATGAGCCTTACATTATATTATGATCAAGATTGTGTTAAAGCATGTCACTTCAGAAATTATTCTTCTTTTATCGTTCTTGCCTACTCGGGACGAGTAGAACTAAGCTTGGGGATGTTGATACGTCTCCAACGTATCTATAATTTCTTATGTTTCATGCTATATTATACCAAGTTATTACATGTTTTATATGCATTTTATATAGTTTTATGCATTTTCTGGGACTAACCTATTAACAAGATGCCACAGTGCCAGTTCCCTGTTTTCTGCTGTTTTTGGTTTCAGAAAAGTACTTAAGGAAATATTCTCGGAATTGGACGATTTCTTTTTAGAAGTCAGTTTTTATTTGGGAACGTTCCAGAGCACCGAAGAGGAGTCGAAGACGGAGCCCGAGGGGCCCACACCACCCCCAGGCGCGGGAGCCCCCCTGGCCGCGCGAGGAGGTGGTGTGGGGCCCACGGAGCTCCACCGCCTTCGCCCTTTCGCCTACAAATACCCCTTCGACCAAAAACCCTAGGACGGTGTGCAATATTTCCTCCACGGGTCCCGAGCGCCGCCGCCATCGAAGACAAGATTCGGGGGACAGAACTCTCTGTTCCGGCACCCTGCCGGGACGGGGAATTGCCCCCGGAGCCATCTCCATCGACTCCACCGCCATCTCCATCGCCGTTGCTGACTCCTACGATGAGGAGTGAGTAGTTCTCCCCCGAGGCTGCAGGATCTACGGTAGCTATGTGGTCTATCTCTCTCTCCCATGATGTGATCTTTTATGTGATCATGAGCTTTGTAACCTAGTTGAATATGTAATGCTACTCTTTATCTATTATGCACTCTAGAGGTTACTTTAATATGAACTCCGGGGTTATTCACGGATGTAAAGGTGACAGTGTGTGCACCGTGTGTGATTCCTTTATGACGTTGTGGTGTTAGTTTACTCTGACTTTGGGGTGTGCTCTTGTAGCCCTACACAATGAATGGTGTTTATCATCCAACATGAGAGTGTTTGAGAGTAGTGTTTATTTATTTAACTTTGATGTCATTGTTGAGAATGTCCACTAGTGAAAGTAGGATCCCTAGGCCTTGTTTCTAAGCATTGAAACACCGTTTCCAACAAGTTCTGCTACATGTTTGCTTGCTGCCATTTTTATTACAGATTGCAATTACTACTTATAATCATCCATATTACTTGTATTTCACTATCTTTTCGCATACTAGTGCACCTATACATCTGACAAGTGTATTGGGTGTGTTGGGGACACAAGAGACTTTTTGTATCTTAACTGCAGGGTTGCTTGAGAGGGTTATCTTTGACCTCTACCTCCCTGAGTTCGATATACCTTGGGTGATTCACTTAAGGGAAACTTGCTGCTGTTCTACAAACCTCTGCTCTTGGAGGCCCAACACTGTCTACGAGAATAGAAGCGTGCGTAGACATCAATACTTTATGGAACAAAAAGATCCATTAAAAAACAGCAAAAGGAGCAATGCAAAATAAATGGCAGAATCTGTCAAAAACAGAACAGTCCGTAAAGACGAATTTTTTCGAGGCACTTAACTTGATCAAATCAGAAAACTCAAAACTAATGAAAGTTGCATACATATCTGAGGATCACGCACAAAAAATCACAGGTCATGTTTATTTTTCTGTGAATTCTTACGAATTAAACGGTGGACAGCAGAAAAACTGTTCCTGCGCAGGAATCCACTTCCTATGCATAGGGACATTGCACACGAATAAATTCACAAAGAACAAAGTGACAAGCATAGGAAGATAAAACAAGAGTAACTTCAAAACTTTTAGCATATAGAGAAGTGTTTTAGTACCATGAAAACTTCTACAACCATATTCTCCTCTCTCATAATAGTTGCAAGTAGTAGAAATAAATTCAACCATATAACCACAAGAATCATTCAACTTAGATAATATAGGTACATAAAGAGGATCATTAAATTTATTTTGGAATTCATTAGCCTGTTTCCCTCTTTCAAAATAGTTAGTAAGATCAATATCAAGTTTAAGATCATGATTGCAACAAAGATTTGGAACTAGAGACAATTGCAAACCACATAAGTATTTCTCAACATAATCAAATTTCTCCTCCATGGTGTAATTAGTAGAATTCAAAAACAAACTAGGACTCTCATGAGTAAGAGTACCCTCACAAGCAGCAGTTATATCATTTTTATCCTCACATAAATAAGTAATAACTTCTAAACATAGAGGATTATTGATAAGCATAGGACCATCATCTAAAGCATTATCATATATAACATTAGGGAGCACATTTTTACTTTCTGTTATTTCCCTTTTATTTGAGTCAAGGAACATGCTTTTTTCAAATTTATCAAAAGTAGATATTTCAATAAATCCATGACATTCAACAATATAGCACACTTCCTCCTTAGGCACGCATGGAGGGCAATCAAATAATGTAAGAGTTAAAGAGTTACTATCTTTAGGAGGTAGATCCTCCTTTTGTTCTTCACTCTCCTCCTCTTTTTCATCTAATGAGCTTTCAGGTTCAGCAATTTCTTCTTCTACAGGTTCCTGCAAGGCATTAGTCTCTTCTTTATGAGGAAAAATCCTCTTGACATGTTCAGTAATGTAAGAATTTTTTATCCTTATAGTTATCGAAACAATATTTAAGTATAGCAAGACTTTCAGATTTATAAGGGGCATCAATTTTATGCTCAAGATAAGAACTAATTTCAAGTGCACCCTTAAAGACAATAAATTCTTCCATCCTTTCTACCTCATAAGCATTATAGTAACCTTTAACATAAGAAGCTAAGGTTTCATTTTCATTACAAGCAAATTGGAAAGGAAAGTGTTTAGACTTCCTATAACAATCAGATTCATTAAAGCAAAAAGATTCGCCAAATATATAGCATATTCCTCTAGTTGATTTAACAATTTCCATAAGTACATACCTTTTTGTGAGAAACGGTAGTTCCTACAATATCTTCGTTCATCTTC
Organism: Poa annua; assembly: GCA_026929855.1. NCBI lineage: Eukaryota > Viridiplantae > Streptophyta > Magnoliopsida > Poales > Poaceae > Poa > Poa annua. Next base: position 66,184,880 of record CM049434.1, read on the forward strand.
CGTGGAGCAGCCTTACCAGTAAGATCTAGTTTCATAGAGATAAGCCATTGATAGCAAATAAACAACTAGACATAATAACAAGCCGAAATAAACTAGATGCAAGTAACTAATTTTTTTGTATTTTTGATAATAAGCAAACAAGACAGTAATAAAAATAAACTAAGCAAGACAATAACAAAATAAAAAGATTGGATGTGAGACACTCCCCTCGCAGAAGAGCTTGATCTCCCCGGCAACGGCGCCAGAAAAATGCTGGCGCTAAGTTGACGAGGGAGTGTGAAAGTCTTCTGAATAGAGGTGCTTCTTCTCCCCGGCAACGGCGCCAGAAAAATGCTTTATGCACCGGTGTGGTGTTGTTGGGAAACCCCAAGAGGAAGGTATGAAGTAGTGCAGCAGCAAATTTCTCTCAGTTATGAAACCAAGGTTATCGAACCAGTAGGAGATGAAGACGCTTATAAAGGTGTCAACGGCGCCAGAGAAGAGCTTCGCGTGTAGCTGACGTGGAAGCTGCACAGAACACAATCAAGATACTTTGGCCCAACTTAACAGTGAGGTTGTCAATCTCACTGGTTTGTTGTAACAAAGGATTAAACGTATGGTGTGGAAAATGATGTTTGTTTTCAGAGAATGAAAGTAACAGGATTGAAATAGGTTGTTTTATCAGTTTAAAGAAAAGGACCGGGGTCCACAGTTCACTAGTGGTGTCTCTCCATACCGAATATATAAAAGACCCCAAGAATCGCTCCACCGGCCTCCTGCGTCCACGTCGTCCGGATTTTTCGGACCGTCCGATCGCCCTTACGGACGGCTGCGATCGAGCCACGTCCTCCCTTCCCGTCCCGGTACTGTTCATTCTCTAATTTCTACCGATCGGAAGGCGACGTCACCAGCCAGTCCCCCGTTTCCACCGGTTACCATGTCTTTTTGAACAAAAGCCACCCACAAATCCAGACCGCGCCCCGCAGTCCAGCTTTCAACACTGCGAAGGACCTGTCTGTGAATCCGTAAAACCTCACAAGGTTTTTCCCAAAAAGACCCCGGATAATCCTTCTTCTCCTTCTTTCTCGCGCAAGATGCGCGCCGCCGGCGGCGGCGACCTAGAGCCGCACCCGCCCAGCTCCGCCATCACCGCCTCCGCCCGGCCTGTCCATCCTCACGGCTCTCTCGATTCGAGCTCGGCGGAGCCCTTGGCGACCAGGAGAGGGCGAGCGGGCGTGCGACGCTGGATTGGGGAGGGGCTGAAGGATCTCATCTCCCGCCCCTGAGGAGGCGACCGCGTGAGCTGCGGCACGGGAGGGCAACGGGAGAGGGCGAGCGGGCGTGCGGCACGGGATTGGGGAGTCGCTGGAGGATCTGCATCAAGTCGTCGCTGGAGGAGCCCTTGGCGACCGGGAGAGGGCGAGCTCAAGGTCAACACGTCATCAGCTTTTGCTCCGATTGGTGCTATTCTTGGTCCGTACAGGTAACTCGAGCTCCGATTGGTGTTGTTCTCGCTTCGATTGAATTTCAGTTTGGGATGGATTTCAGTTACTTGGCAGATTATATAAAGCTTGCGTTCATCAACAGGCATGGATCTTGATAATCTAGATGACAGCAGTGTGCACTGTCTAGCAGTTGGAATAAAACGATGGCGAATTGATTCCAATTGCTGCCTTTTTTTCAGATTGCTATTCCTGACTTTCATGGAGGCAATCATATCAAAGGTGTAGTGCAGATTTGCAGAAGCTCCAGGCCTCTCTCCTCCTGCCGCCGCATCCTACCTTCCCTGCCCCCACATGGTGCTTGACCTGGAGACCAGCCGCCCCCCGCAGCCGCGGCTTCTTTCTTTCAAAGACAGATGATTCATACAGACGCGGAGATGGCCGTGCGCAGGAGAGAGCGGGACGCGGAGGCGGACCTGAACCTGCTGTCGGCCGTCCGTTTCCACCCGACGGACGACAAGCTCCTGGAGCGCTACCTGTGCCACAAGGCCGCCGGGCAGCGCCTGCCCCTGAGAAGGCGCTGGTGTTCTACGCCGGAAAGGCGCCCAAGGGGTGAAGACGGATTGGATCATGCATCAGTACCAGACGCCGGACGGCTAGCGCCGTCGCCGACAAGGGCTCACTCAGGGTAAGCATACGATCTGTTTGTTCTTTTGGGTTCAGAAAATTGATAGATGCTGCTTCTTTGATTGAATCTAATAGATTATAAATGACTGCCTGAAGCTGATTGTGATTCTACATTTCAGTTGGACCTCAACTGGGTGTTGTGTGCCGCCTGTACAACAAGAAGAACGAGTGGGAAAGGAAAAGATGCAGCAGCAGGGGATCAGCAAAAGGAGCCCAAGGCGGAGGATGGTGGAATATTATACTGTCAAAGCAATTTTATGAAAGATCTTGGACTGCAAGATTGTACGGGATTGTCAGGTATCTCATCTTCAAGGATTTGTTGGCCTAATTATTCTTTCTGATCGATCTGCTATGTTATCCTGGTTGGTGTACTTAGGATATTTGAATTATTGTACTAGAGTCTATCTTGAAAGCATGGAGTCTGAAGTATAAGTTAACTATCTAATCTTGAAGGTGGCTGAAGATGAGAATTTAAATATTCGGTTTGTAAGTTAAGTATCTCATCTTGAACTCATATTTGGTAATTTAAAATTGCAGGGTTACTGCATTGAGGAGATGCGTATAAGTGTAAAATAAAATTGGATGCATAATTTAAATACACACAAGTGAAGGTGGCTGAAGATGAGAATCTAAATATTCGGTTTGACCAGGTTTGTGCATCCGTGAAGGTCAGTGTTTAATAGCCTTTTTTTCTTGCATTGCTTTGATTAAGTCTATGTCGATAAAGCTAGCCACTGTGAACACAATGATGGTGTATGAGCTGGGCTAGACATTTCCATGGACTTTTCATGATTTCGTTATGTGTTGCAATCTTCATGTTTTATACTGCGCCATTTTAATATTTGTGATATTTCAGTAATATGGGAGGTCAACTAGATATAGGAGAGTTTCAAGTAATGAAGGATTTTCATTGATGGGTCATTCTCTTCGTTCAGGTAGGTGATTCATTTTATTTGGCTTTCCTTTTTTTAGATCAGCCAGTAGTGTTCTCATGCTATAATATAAGTACTTTACTGTTTGATCTTGATGTTGTGTAAGCTTATATCACCTAGCTGCAAGAAAACTGGAGCAGATTTTAGCCTTTGCTTGACGTTGGCATTTTCTTAACAGCCCTTTCAAGCTACATGCACATCGTTGCAGGAGTCAGGACCCGTGGAGCGGTCGCGGAAGTTGCCTCTGTCGACGCACCTCATTGGCCGCACGCACGAGGCCAATGCGCTGGTTCGCGGGATGTTCTTCCATGGGCTTTGCGTGGAAGGCTGGGGTGATTATGGCTGCTGCGCTGGGAGTTCGAAGTGGAGGCATGCCATGGCCGCTGCAGCAGAAGCTAGATTCAACGCTCACGAGGACAAATTCCTGGAGCTCCTACATTTTTTTACTTGGCTATGAGCTTTCACAGGTTAGTGGACTCTGTGAATTATCTGTAATCTTATTGTAAGACAAGAAACCGTATTGTAACCTTGCAGCATTTAAACTGTTATTAGATAAACTTTGCAATCATTCTTATGCGTACTATAAGCTTGAGTCTTTCCTTGGTACATAATCCTTAATGTCGAGATATTGATCTATCAATAACAAGGTCCTGAATAATTTAGTGATGCAGACTGTTTACTGGGATGCTTAATAGGGTGCCATGTGTATCATCCATTGGTACTCATGCATATTGTGTATCATCCGTCGGAGTGGCGCCTTCACCGTCGTCGTCTCCGGCGGATGCCTATCAAGGCCCTCAGGTTCGTCCCCCACCAAACCAGGAAGGTCGCAGGAAGCTGACGGAGCCGCCGCACCTGGAGACTCTGGGCTGGAGCAAGTGGCATGTGTCTGGGTCGACGAGAGGGTCCTGCCCAAGGACCACGACGACAGCAACTACAAGCTCGCCTACGATGGGTTGCTCTCCAAGGTAATACCCACGAGTTCTTTCTGGGTTTGCTTTTCTTCCCGCAACTGCTCTTCTGCTCTTTCCAGCGATCGGTTAGGAAATCTGGAAGACACTACTTTATGCTGTCAAAACATATATTATATTTATGAACAGAGGAAATAGTTTGGAATGATGGGATTATACAGTAAAAGCATTATGGTAGTGCTTGAATTGATTGGAACTTCAAGCTAATGATTCATGTGTGTACTATGCACCAGTACATGTTGCATTGGCAGATTGTTTTGGCCTATTAGGTGTTGAAGATTGAATTTGTGCTGGTTAGTAATTATAAACATTTGGTAACAGGTTATTTAGCTTTACAATGGTATCTTTGAATAAATTCAGTGCTATCTGAGTAGATTTGAGAAAGCATGCAGCTTCTTTCATGTACTCTGATGTGTTTCCTTTAGAATCATGTGCAATATATGTGGCTTGAAAACATAATAATTAAACAACATGTTTAGTCTAGAAGAAACACTTCGATTCTGCATTGTTATACTCTTATCTGCACGCCAGTATATGTTTCCTGTTTATTCAAGCGTTGAGGACAAGCAACATGTTTGGTGTAGAAGAAACAACCTAACAGAGAAGATTCTCACGATCTTGTGGTCATGGATTTTTTTGGTTGCTATAGCCGAGTGAGTTCAATTTATTAGTCAGATTCTGCTAACTTTGTGTCTGCATAACTATACTTACTATGTTTCCAGTTTCTGTTCCACTGCACGATTCTTCCTAATTGACATCATTTAGATTTATCTTTTCCCATTACAGTGGACATTACTACTCACTATAATTTGCATATACTTCGTTTAACCAAGCACAACAAAATATACTCCATAGCCTCTCATATAACATATTCTCCTTTGACCATGTACTACCGCACAAAAATCCGTCTAGAAAACTAAAACCAATTAAATATAAAGTTAGTTCATATTCTTAAAACATATAATAACACTACATACAATCACACGGGCGCGGCGTATCGCCGCGCCAAGTTGTCTAGTAAATAATAATAGCATACCTGCGGGTAAACAAATTATTGCTGGGCAATTGACAGAATAAAGAACTGCATAACAATGCATATACAAGTCATGATGTCTAGTGTGAGATTCATTTGAGCATTACAACATGATACATAGACCGTCATCCAACTGCATCTATGACTAATAATCCACCTTCAGGATAGCATCCGCAACACCATTCAGTATTAAGTTGCAAGCAACAGATTATTGCATTAAGTAAATTGTGTAATGTAAGTAGCACAAATATACTTAGATAAAGAACTACTGTTTTATCCCTAATAGCAACAGTACATCTACAATCTTAGAGGTTGCTGTCACTCCCACAGATTAAATAGAGACATGAACCCACTATCGAGTATAAATACCCCCTCTTGGAGTCACAAGCATCTAATTGGCCAGATCATCTACTAGTAACGGAGAGCATGCGAGATCATAAATAACGCACTCACAAGATATATTATTAACCAAATGACATAGTACTCAATTATTCATCGGATCCTAGCAAACACAACATGTAGCATTACATAAAGATGATCTTGATCATGATAGGCAGCTCACAAGATCTAAACATGATGGCACAATAGGAGAAGACAACCATCTAGCTACTGCTATGGACCCGTAGTCCAAGGATGAACTACTCACGCATCAGTCCGGAGGCGGGCATGGTGATGTAGAGCCCTCCGGTGATGATTCCCCTCTCCAGCAGGGTGCCGGGAAGAGCTTCTGAACCCTCCCGAACTAGGGTTGACGGCGGCGGCGGCTCTGGAACGTATCGTGGAAAAGTGTTCGGGTGTTAGGTCTTGATCTGTCGGGGGGTATAAGTAGGCGAAAGGGCGAAGGCGGTGGAGGCCCGAGGGCCCCACACCACGTGGCCGCGCTGCCAGGAAGGGGGCCACGCCACCACATGATGTGGGCGCCTCGGTGCCCTCCTTCGTCTCCTCTTCGGACTTCTGGAACGTGTCGGGAAAAATAGGGACTTTGGCTTTTGATTCGTCCAATTCCGAGAATATTTCCTTAACAGCTTCTCTGAAACAAAAAACAGCAGAAAACAAGGAACTGGCACTGTGGCATCTTGTTAATAGGTTAGTAACAGAAAATGCATAAAAACCGTATAATGTGTATGTTTATATGTATATAAAACATGTAGCAATTGGTATAATATAAGCCTGGAACATAAGAAATTATAGATACGTTGGAGACGTATCAAGCATCCCCAAGCTTAGTTCTACTCGTCCTGAGTAGGTAAAACGATAACAAGAATAATTTCTGAAGTGACATGCTTTCACACAATCTTGATCATATAATAATGTAATGCATGTAAATTGAGATCAAATGAATGAAAGCATCAAATGAATAAAAGTTGTAGTTTATATTGATATCAAATGAGTAATGAGTAAACAAGTAGGAAGAACAAAGTAAAACTTTCAATGAATCGATACTAGAGAACAATCAACCGTGCAAAGTAGATATTAAAGATGATTTAACCTTCAAGAATAACAATATAATCATCTAATGCATCCAACACTCATGACAACTTTGTGAAACGATCAAGTCAAGCAATAACAATATGCACGTAGAAAATCATCTCTCTATTTGTTCACTTAAAAACAAGCAAGCGTTCAGCGTTGGTTCCTGGCACCAGGATGTTGTGGCTAAAAGAATGATAAGGGGGGTTTGGAAGGCCAACGGAAGAATGTCTCAAACAGCTGAAAGTGATCATTAGACAAGAGGAAGTCTTATAATCGAAGCTATGCAAGCAGTAGTGATTGCCACACAACGGATGCACATAGAGATATAAGTGTATGAAAGCTCTCCAATGGAACTAGTGGGGGTGCATCCAACTTGCTTGCTCATGAAGACCTAGAGCACTTCTGAGTAGGCTCATCATTGGAATATACAAGCCAAGTTTTATAATGTAAAGTTCCCCACATAGTTATGCAAGTAAAATATGAAAACTCTCTGATATTGAGTAAAAGGTGCTAAACATGAGCACAAATGATGACTATGAATACTACAGGTGCTATAACATGAGCACAAGTGTGGATAAAGAGTAGTAATGTTGCCCCCTTCTTATTTTTTTTTCTTTTTTCTATTTTTTTACTTTTTATGTTTATCTTTTCGATGGCCTCCATGGCTCTTTTCACTTTTAGGGGCAAACATTCTAATATTAACACACTTTTGATACAAGTAACTCATAAGGAATAAAACATAGTGCATGAAACGGTGCTTCTGCCAGTGTAGCAGGATATGCAATGATCTAGCGTAACATGGGTAAAACCACACATCAGCTGTAAAGAATCATGCAAGGCAATATATAAATGATAAATGACAACAAGTCATGTAATGTAAGATGGAAGTTGCATGGCAATATATCTCGGAGCAGCTATGGAAATGCTGTAGTAGGTAGGTATGGTGGGTGTTTTGAGGAATATATTTGGCTTATATGTAGGAGAACATGATGAAGATCTCCCACGAGTTTTGGATGTATCCGCAAAGTACGCACCAACTCTCAATGTGAGAAAGGGCAATGCAAAGTACCGAAGATGCTAGCAAATATGGTGGTGGAAGTGCCATGAAAACCGCAGCTTAGAACTCACAAGCAAAAAGGTTCCAACTAGAAATATGATCTTACAAGGCATGATGAAAATCACTCCATGAGGGACTGGCAAATGAACAAGTCACTGTTGGGACCCCGACCGTAGCGCATAACACAAAGTCATTACGGTTGCTTTTAACATTAGAAGTCATATATCATCGTGCTATCAACTGGATATTTAAGTGTGACACAACTTCAATTTTTCTAGACCAACTATTAATCAGTCCACTTTACTAAACCATCATATTTTACCATTAAGCATATTAATATCTCTAAACAACATTAATGATTCAAGTGACACAATTTAATGATCTACAATATTGTGTATCATTTCATCATACCATCTACCACATCAAACATTTTCTGTTCTTAACTAAACACCAATCAACTTATCTAAAAATAAACTCTCCAAGTATTTAACAATGAGATATGTGAGTATAACATAAGAAAACTAACAGCTCTAACAAGAGATGCATGAAAAACAAGAGCTAATAGTATTGAAATAACATAGAAGAATACTAAACAAATATAAGTGAACAATACGAGTATTCATGAAAAAAAGCGGAGCGTGTTTCTCTCCCACAAAGGAATGCTAGGATCCATTTTATTCAGAGAATGAAAATAACAAAAACAAAAACAAATAGACGCTTCAAGTAAAGCACATAAGATGTGTCGGAATTAAAATATAGTTTCACTAGAGAGGACCTGATAGTTTGTTGATAAAGAAGGGGATGACTTGGGCATCCCCAAGCTTAGACGCTTGAGTCTTCTTGAAATATGCTTGGGTGACCACGGGAACATTCCCAAGCTTAGTCTCTTTCATCTTCTTGATCTCATCATATCATCCTTCTCTCTTGATTCTTAAAAACTTCCTCCACACCTAACCCAAAGTAGACTTCATTAGAGGGTTAGTGCATAATAAAAAATTCTTATATTCTGCATGGACACAATTACTACCAATGCTACTGGATATTAGCTATAGCCGCTGATACTTTATGGAACAAAAAGATCCATTCAAAAACAGCAAAAGGAGCAATGCAAAATAAATGGCAGAATCTGTCAAAAACATAACAGTCCGTAAAGACGATTTTTTTCGAGGCACTTAACTTGATCAAATCAGAAAACTCAAAACTAATGGAAGTTGCATACATATCTGAGGATCACGCACAAAAAATCCCAGGTCATGTTTATTTTTCTGTGAATTCTTACGAATTAAACGGTGGACAGCAGAAAAACTGTTCCTGCGCAGGAATCCAAATCTAGCATCAACTTTCTACTAGAGGCTTAACTTGACACAACAATGCGATAAAATAAAGATACAAAGGAATTGCTATAGAGGTGAGCATGTTCCTTGACTAAAGCTGAAAATAAAAGATAATGGGTTGCCTCCCAAAAGCGCTTTCTTTAATGGCTTTTAGCTAGGCTTGATAGTTCTAATGATGCTCTCATGAAGATATAAAATGAAGCAAAAGGAGCATCAAGAAGCAAATTCAAAACACGTTTAAGTCTAACCCACTTCCTATGCATAGGGATATTGCACACGAATAAATTCACAAAGAACAAAGTGACAAGCATAGGAAGATAAAACAAGAGTAATTTCAAAACTTTTAGCATATAGAGAAGTGTTTTAGTACCATGAAAACTTCTACAACCATATTCTCCTCTCTCATAATAGTTGCAAGTAGTAGAAATAAATTCAACCATATAACCACAAGAATCATTCAACTTAGATAATATAGGTACATAAAGAGGATCATTAAATTTATTTTGGAATTCATTAGCATGTTTCCCTCTTTCAAAATAGTTAGTAAGATCAATATCAAGTTTAAGATCATGGTTGCAACAAAGATTTGGAACTAGAGACAATTACAAACCACATAAGTATTTCTCAACATAATCAAATTTCTCCTCCATGGTGTAATTAGTAGAATTCAAAAACAAACTAGGACTCTCATGAGTAAGAGTACCCTCACAAGCAGCAGTTATATCATTTTTATCCTCACATAAATAAGTAATAACTTCTAAACATAGAGGATTATTGATAAGCATAGGACCATCATCTAAAGCATTATCATATATAACATTAGGGAGCACATTTTTACTTTCTGTTATTTCCCTTTTATTTGAGTCAAGGAACATGCTTTTTTCAAATTTATCAAAAGTAGATATTTCAATAGATCCATGACATTCAACAATATAGCACACTTCCTCCTTAGGCACGCATGGAGGGCAATCAAATAATGTAAGAGTTAAAGAGTTACTATCTTTAGGAGGTAGATCCTCCTTTTGTTCTTCACTCTCCTCCTCTTTTTCATCTAATGAGCTTTCAGGTTCAGCAATTTCTTCTTCTACAGGTTCCTGCAAGGCATTAGTCTCTTCTTTATGAGGAAAAATTCTCTTGACATGTTCAGTAATGTAAGAATTTTTCATCCTTATAGTTATCGAAACAATATTTAAGTATAGCAAGACTTTCAGATTTATAAGGGGTATCAATTTTATGCTCAAGATAAGAACTAATTTCAAGTGCACCCTTAAAGACAATAAATTCTTCCATCCTTTCTACCTCATAAGCATTATAGTAACCTTTAACATAAGAAGCTAAGGTTTCATTTTCATTACAAGCAAATTGGAAAGGAAAGTGTTTAGACTTCCTATAACAATTAGATTCATTAAAGCAAAAAGATTCGCCAAATATATAGCATATTCCTCTAGTTGATTTAACAATTTCCATAAGTACATACCTTTTTGTGAGAAACGGTAGTTCCTACAATATCTTCGTTCATCTTCCGTGGAGCAGCCTTGCCAGCAAGATCTAGTTTCATAGAGATAAGCCATTGATATCAAATAAACAACTAGACATAATAACAAGCCGAAATAAACTAGATGCAAGTAACTAATTTTTTTGTATTTTTGATAATAAGCAAACAAGCCAGTAATACAAATAAACTAAGCAAGACAATAACAAAATAAAAAGATTGGATGTGAGACACTCCCCTCGCAGAAGAGCTTGATCTCCCCGGCAACGGCGCCAGAAAAATGCTGGCGCTAAGTTGACGAGGGAGTGTGAAAGTCTTCTGAACAGAGGTGCTTCTTCTCCCCGGCAACGGCGCCAGAAAAATGCTTTATGCACCGGTGTGGTGTTGTTGGGAAACTCCAAGAGGAAGGTATGAAGTAGTGCAGCAGTAAATTTCCCTCAGTTATGAAACCAAGGTTATCGAACCAGTAGGAGATGAAGGCGCTTCTGAAGGTGTCAACGGCGCCGGAGAAGAGCTTGGCGTGTAGCTGACGTGGAACCTGCACAGAACACAATCAAGATACTTTGCCCCAACTTAACAGTGAGGTTGTCAATCTCACTGGCTTGCTGTAACAAAGGATTAAACGTATGGTGTGGAAAATGATGTTTGTTTGCAGAGAATGAAAGTAACAGGATTGCAGTAGGTTGTTTTATCAGTTTAAACAAAAGGACCGGGGTCCACAGTTCACTAGTGGTGTCTCTCCATAAATAATAATAGCATACATGCGGGTAAACAAATTACAGCGGGGCAATTGACAGAATAAAGAACTGCATAACAATGCATATACATGTCATGATGTCTAGTGTGAGATTCATTTGGGCATTACAACATGATACATAGACCGTCATCCAACTGCATCTATGACTATAGCATCCGCAACACCATTCAGTATTAAGTTGCAAGCAACAGATTATTGCATTAAGTAAAGTGTGTAATGTAAGTAGCACAAATATCCTTAGATAAATAACTACTTTTTTATCCCTAGTAGCAACAGTACATCTACAATCTTAGAGGTTGATGTCACTCCACCAGATTAAATAGAGACATGTACCCACTATCGAGCATAAATACCCCCTCTTCGAGTCACAAGCATCTACTTGGCCAGAGCATCTACTATTAACGGAGAGCATGCAAGATCATAAATAACGCACTCACAAGATATATTATGAAGCAAATGACATAGTACTCAATTATTCATCGGATCCCAGCAAACACAACATGTTGCATTACATAAAGATGATCTTGATCATGATAGGCAACTCACAAGATCTAAACATGATGGCACAATAGGAGAAGATAACCATCTAGCTACTGCTATGGACCCGTAGTCCAAGAATGAACTACTCACGCATCAGTCCGGAGGCGGGCATGGTGATATAGACCCCTCCGGTGATGATTTCCCTCTCCGGCAAGGTGCCGGGAAGAGCTTCTGAACCCTCCCGAACTAGGGTTGACAGCGGCGGCGGCTCTGGAACGTATCGTGGAAAAGTGTTCGGGTGTTAGGTCTTGATCTGTCGGGGGGTATAAGTAGGCGAAAGGGCGAAGGCGGTGGAGGCCCGAGGGCCCCACACCACGTGGCCGCGCGTCCAGGAAGGGGGCCGCGCCACCACATGATGTGGGCGCCTCGGTGCCCTCCTTCGTCTCCTCTTCGGACTTCTGGAACGTGTCGGGAAAATAGGGACTTTGGCTTTTGATTCGTCCAATTCTGAGAATATTTCTGTTGGGGGCATCATAACCCGGTAGGCCCATGAAGAGGGAAGCATGGTCGGGTTTCAATGACGGCCCGGAGAGCTTGTCGATAACCCGACCGAAGTAAGGAAGGCTCTTGAAGACCCGGAGGCAGTATGCATCACGGAGTCTAAGACTTGGAGGATACGAAAGACAAGACGAGTTAGAGTAGAACTCCAAGTAGTCTTACCATGTAAACCAGGAGACCCGGATGTCTTTATAAGCGGGTTCCTAGGTCATAGAGAGATAAGTTAGAAGAGGCTACAATAAGCCAGAGGCCGAATAAGATAGACAAAAGAGAGAGAGCTCCCAAGAGAGACCTCCCCCGCCGTCGGAGTCATCTAAACCCGGCGATCGCCATTGGCGCACCATGTAACCTATTATCATATCAGTGATTTATAGCAAGACGTAGGGATCCTCCACCGAGGGGACCCGAACTTGGGTAAAAAACATCTTCTTCCCCGTCGAGCTAGACAATCTCCTGAACACCAAAGTCGCCATGTCCCCATACTCAAGTTTCCACCCGGAAACATCTGTCGTGACAATCCCACGACAGTTGGCACCCACCGTGGGGCCTGCGGCCAGATATGTGCTCGTCAGAGGAGAAGCTCGGCGAGGAAAGGATAGCCTTGTCACGGACGTGGTCAAATATGATTAAGTTTCAGAAGACTAGTCACGAAAAGCCGGCGTACTGGGAGAAGAATAGCCTGCCAGATAGAGGCTGATGTTGGAGGAATCGGAGGAGCCGGCCGTAGGAAAGCCCGCCCCGAAGCACACGCAGAAGTCGGCAACAGAGGACAAAATCGAAATTGAGGATTTCCTTGCGAACAGGATCAGGTCGTGCCAAGCCAAGCCTAAGATCATGTCGTGCCAAGCTGAAGACCATCTCAAACCATCACTTCGCGCGGGCGTGCGTACAAGACCATCTCAGATTCCAGCCCGGCTAGCAGCAAGATCAGATAGATCAGGAAAAAATATAGCGATCCGGACAGATATCTTGTTGGACATGGAAAAGTACTACTCAAGAGTCAAGATGGATCTGCTTACCGTTTTTCAAACAAAGAGGACTAATACCGATGCAAACCAGGTCAGGCTACGTAGAAACCATGGAAAAATACTAAAGAGCAAGCAGCGGCACATGCGATCATGCATGCAATCAAACTAAGGTCACGTATGAGAAAAGAAAAAGAGTAGCAATCATGTGGATTATTCAGTCCATGTGCAACACGGTTCCCAAGGTTACAGAAACGCAGAAAAGAATAGAAAAAGGAATACATGGTTAGTTCGACAAGGGATGCAGCATCAAGTTAGAGTCAGCTTCCGATTTGGCCTGCGGCAAACAAATCAAAGGAAAAGTGCTCGGATCAAGGCAAAGAGAAGGAAAGAATTTTACTAGCCATTCATGTCCAACTCAAGAAGATATGCAACTAGCATTCAAGAGTATTGAAGAAAAAGAAAAGAAAAGAAAAGGAATACACTGCCCCGGCTGGTTACGGCCGGGTTGGACGAAAATCCGGTTCGTGTGTTATTTGAGCAAAATACTGACGTGGTCAGCAAAAAGGAGAAGTATGTGTCAAATTATACCATCGCAATGGATCAAGTTCAAGAAAAATTTACAGCTACCGGAGAGTGGCCCTTGAGTGCTCCTTACGTGTGCTGCTGCTTGGAAAAAAAGAGAAGAGAAATACAATACATGAATCATGGGCCTGTCAGCGGTCCGGCTTTTGAGAAAACCCGGACACGAGCCGGCATCAGACGACCTCGTAAGGATTGATGACCCGGCCATGTACCGGATTCAGATAATTATTGGGGATTGGTCATGAGCCGGCTCCCGCAGCAACACGATCATCTTCAATATTGCCGTGGCCGCCCAGGGCGACCCGCGCACCTCCACATCGTCATCACCGCCAACGACACTCAGACAGCTAAGTCATGTTTACGATCAAGGTTTTATATTATTCAGTCGGTTAACTAAAGTTGGCACTTTCAGACAATCGTTGTGTTGAAGACATGGATCCAACCGCCTAAAAGACACGTGTGATGACGCTCGGGTTACAAACACTGAACCCCACACGTGAAACACATTTGAGGACGATCCGTGAAACATCTCCCAGCCTTTACATTACTCAGCGAGACCCGTGAGCGCTTCACAAGCATTGTAAAGTATTTATATGATCAATGAATTTATCAAAGTCCGGCTATCGAATTCCCGCAAATGGATTTTTCAAAGTCGGGCTATCGAATTCCTGCAAATGGATTTTTCAAAGTCGGGCTATCTAATTCCCGCAAATGGATTTTTCAAAGTCGGGCTATCTATCGCTCGCAATGGATTTCTAAATAACAAGATCACTGCTAAAACACCATCATCGTGCTCCGGCTCTAGTGTCGTCGCCAAATGCCATAATCCGGCTTACGCATCAACGCCAAGAGTGTTACGCAACTTCGGTTAGCGATGCCCAGGAGCGATTTGCAACAAAAATTAGCTTAGCCCAAGAGTGTTACGCAACTTCGGTTAGCGATGCCCAGGAGTGCTTTGCGATGAAAAATAGTGTTGCCCAAGAGTGCTACGCAACTTCGGTTAGCGATGCCCAGGAGTGCTTCACAGCCAAATATTAGCTTCGCCCAAGACTGCTACGCAATTTCGGTTAGCAATGCCCAAGAGTGCTTCGCAATATGGCAAATTTGATGTCTTGGGGGCTGATCGCTTGAATAGCGCAGTTACAAACTCAAGACCCGGCAAAAAGCCACATTGGTCATGGGGGCTGATTACTTATAAAAAGGTACAGCTACAATCTCATGATCCGCCCAATATCAGAGCCACTATATTCTTGGTTTCCTAGCTTAAACTCGATGTGACTCGCGCTTATATGGCCTGATTGCTCACCTGTAAACTCAATCAGCCTGATGCCCATTGGGACTTGTCTGACCCTGTTTTTATCAGAGAAGAGGCGACAGGAAAAATCCATGCGAAAGCCGGCTTATAGTTCAAGGAAACCAAAAGGGTCATCTAAACCAAAGGATTTGCAGAACGACAGATAACGTTCATCAAATAAAGCAAATTCTCAGGGTGTGCATACACCATCAGAGTAACTTGATGATATAAAACTTAGAGAGCTCCGAGTAGCTGCAGGCAGCAGACCCGGCGCTTGGGGGCTACTCATCAGAAAAGTCAGTTATGCTCAAATTGCTATAAGTCCCAGGATGCTGTAGGCTTAAACTCGGCACTTGGGGGCTACCCAGTTTGAAGCTATCAGTTCTCAAGGAAGACCCGGAACACTGCAAGAAGTAGATCGGCTCTTGGGGGCTACTCAGTTCAAAGATTTCTGGGTATTATAAATTCAAAGGCCTACAAGAAGACCCGAAACGCAACAAGCTGCAGATCTGGCTCTTGGAGGCTACTCAGTTTGAAGCTCAAAAGCTATTAAAGTAAGAAACTTGAAGTCCCAGGTTGCTGCGAGCAACAACCCGGCACTTGGGGGCTAGATTCGGAAAGTAATATTCCCCGAGGTGAAGCATCAAAATCAAATCCGGATCATAAAAATCTGGAGCATCCTTCAGCATAGCCTCCGTATGAGCAGGCTTAATCAAGTCCGGGTCAGATAAACCCGGGTTGAGGAAAAAAGATTATATGAGCTGGGAGATTATGTCTATCTCCGAGTGACACCCCTTAAAGGAATGCAGCGTTTCCATGTCAAAGGAAAGTTAGCGCCAAGGTATATTGGACCCTTTAAGATCATTGCTCGTCGAGGAGAAGTATCTTATCAACTAGAGTTGCCCCAAGAGTTAGCAGATTATCACGATGTCTTCCACATTTCCTTGCTCCGAAAATGTCTTGAAGTTCCTGACCAGCCTGATGTTTTCAAAAACATCGACCACCTCTCCATCGACCTGAATCAAGATCTGACTTATCGTGAGAGACCCATCAAGATTCTCGACGAAGATGTTCGTCTTACCCGAAGACGCGCGATCAAGTTCTACAAAGTCCAGTGGACTAACCACTCAGAAGATGAAGCAACTTGGGAACGCGAAGACTATCTTAGAAGCGAATTCCCAAACCTCTTTAGTACCCAAACCTAGCAAATCTCGGGACGAGATTTATTTTAAGGGGGGAAGGATCTGTAACATCCCAAAATTATAATCAGTATTATTATATCAAAAATGTGGGCCAACAAAAACTTTTATGAATTAATATGTGTTGATTTCATATTGTTGCTTGTGATAATTATTTCTTGTGAATGTGTTGGTTGTTAGCTCTAAATTAAAAACTTGAAGAAAAGAAAATAAACAAAACAAAAGATAAAACAATAAAAACAATGTGACAAATGTCACACCATTTCTCCAAGTGGGAAATTAATTTTCTTTCAAACAAAATTCAGAGGAGTGGTGATATGGTCACTCCCATTTTATTTCCACAACTTTTCCCTCTCCAAATATTAATTTCAAAAACCTAAATTTAAATCACAAAATGTGCTATGTTGCACTTGCCCCATAAATAATCAAATAGCACAACAAACCTTGATAAACATATGTGAAGCAAGTTATGAAAGAAAAATTCAAAAATTAGAATTTAATTTTGGTTCAGGCATTTCGTCGAACATATGGTGATCACCACCCTGTTCTTCCCAAACCGACCCAAATCCTAGATCAATTTGAGCGATTTCGAGCAGATGATGCAAGCCACTGCCTCCGTTAGGTTTCCCTCACTCCCCTCACCTCACTGCGCTCGCGGGAACGGAGGAATCGGGCCGGGGACGAGGAGGAACGCAGGGGACAGCAGCCGCGCGCACGTCGCCGTGGTCGGCACTGTGGCCACGATGGTCTCGACGCCGTGCTGGCCGCGCCAGGCCCCCCCCCTCTCTTCCTCACCCCTCTGCTCCCTCTCCGCGCAGCAGAGCGTCCAGCAGCAGCCCGCACCCGCAGCCCCCGCGACGCGCCGTGCACGTCGTGCACCGCCCGAGCGCCCTCACGGCCGTCCCCCACGTCGAGCATGCGCAGCTCGCCTCCACGCGCCAACCTTGCTCCTCTGCACCCCGACACCGTCGCCGCACCGCACCGCACCCTATGGCGAGCCCTAGCCTCCTCTGGACCGCTCCAGCACCGCGTCCACCGTGCGCCGAACCTCGGCCTTAAAAGCACCCCCGAGCCCTCTCATTTCCCTCACACCACACCCCCGCCTCTCCCTCGCTCCACACTCGCTCGTGCACTGCCAAGAGGGCGGAGCCGTAGCTGCGAAGCCACAGCCGCCCGTGGCCATCCTCGAGCTCGCCGTGCCCGAGGTAGACGACGACCACGGCCGAGCCGTGCTACCCTCCCTTTCTCTTCTCTCTGGCCTGCACTCTCTTCTCCATGAACCCCGCACTCACACGCCCCTTTTTCCCCTCTGATTCGTGCCCAGGAGCGACGCAGGAGCCTCGCCGGAGTTGGAGCACGGCCGCGGAGAAGGAGCTGCTCGCCGCCGTCGATTGGAGCATCCCCAGCAAGCGCCGTTCGTCCAGGGACCTTCCCCGAGCCTCCGCCGTCGATCTGCATCACCCGCGCATCCTCCCGAGCCCCCTAGGTGAGACTCCGACCACCGTAGAAGTCGCCGGAGCCACGGCGCCGCCCGTTTTAGGTCGTCGCCGATGTGCTCGCTTCTCGGCCGTTGGATCTCAGATCCACGGTAACGTACCCCTTCGCGCTTTAAGTCGCTGACCAGTGGGCCCCGCTGTCAGTGTTTTAAACATTTCCCAGCGCGCGCACTGTTTTCAGTTGAGTCACTGACGAGTGGACCCCATCCGTCAGGATTCTCGACATTATCCGGAACAGAACTGTTTTCTAATTTAAATTACTCTGGAAATTCAGTACTGGATTCAAACTTTGAAATTCAATATCTTGAGATTTATAACTCCAAATAAATCAAATCAAAATGTTCTGGAAAGCTTATAAAATTGTCTAACCAACCCAAGTGTTTTCACCTCATTTGGATAAATAATAAAAATGTATTATTAAAAATACCACATAAGGTTTAAAATCTAAACTTGTTTGTTTCTGATACTCTGTTAGGCCAAATGAGTTAAGACCAATTTTATTGGATCACATTTAATCATGGTTAGTTACCCCTAAGAGGATTTAATTTTAGGATCAACAAAACTTAATTAATAGCTAAAACTTGATTATTAAGCTTCTGGATTAAAACCATTATGTAGGGAGTTTAGTAACTCCAATTGGCCCAAATCCAATTGTGTTGTCTTCTACACATCAGTAGCTTTCTGTAGAAATTTAGTTTGTATTTTTGTGACCAACAGAACTTAAGATATGTAATTAAACATGTTCAATTAGTTTCTGCCATAATTAAGACATAATTAAATAATGGTTAATTCAAATTAAATTGAAACCAAATTGTGTTGCTTGATGTATGAAATGGCTATTTAGAGCATTCAAGATTGTATTGTTGTGATGTTCATTGAGTAGGTTAGTGATTGTTTGTATTTGCTTGATTGTGAATTAGACGAGAACATTGTCGGATCTATCGAGGAAGAAGAATTCGTGGAACCTGAAGATCAAGACCAAGATCACTTTGCCGAGCAAGGCAAGCTACTCTCTGAGCTTGCACCCTAATACATGCATCTATTTTTTTTATAACATGATTCACTTTTAAGGCAAAGATTTTCTAAAAGCCTTTTTAAAAAAGTATATGGAAATTATTTTGCCCCCCACCTATGTAGAAAAATAAGATAAATTATATCAAATTATAGGATGGGAAAAATAAAGATTATTTTGTTCAAAACCCGTTTAAAAACCCTGTGTGGCTATGAAGCACCGAGATGTTGGTGTTGAAGTGGAGAAAAGGAGAATGGTGGTTTTGATAAAACGCACATTGTGTCTTTGTACTTACGTCAATCAGCCAATACCCTGTGCGACCACATTTACCCACATATGGGAAAGGGCTTGGTCATATAATTTGCTCATATTAGTATGGGATACCTCATCCACGGAGATGACTCCGTTATGCATGAGGGGATGGTTTGATGACCTACCCCTGACCTGGGTCCTCGCTCAAACTCTATGAAAAGATAAGGAGGAGGATAGAAGGATGTCCCCTATACACTGCCAGACAAAACTATGAGTCCTCACACTTAGATCCCGACGGGCTGGGTTAAGTGTTGATGGAAAGTATCATATGGGCAGGTTCCTATACTAGCATGAGCAAAGGACAGACTAGGATCGGTGTCTCAACTTCGCATACACCTCGTATGGCGGGACGTGGCTGACACGATGAGTTACCGGATGGATGTGGGAAAAGCGTGCTACCTCTGCAGAGTGTAAAACTATTCGAATAGCCGAGTCCTCGGATATGGACAGTTGAGAGACCCTACTTTGACCATGTGCAAGTTTTGAAAAGAATTGAGTTTTAAAAAGAAAAGGAAGTGGAGAATGTTCCATACACCTATACCAACGGATCGGTATGAGGTTGTTGGAGACCATGAACCATGGCGGGTTATGGTCAGAAAAAGGAGGAGTTTTGGAGAAACTAATAAAATGGGACATTATATTAAGAGTAGTTATAAAATTCTTCTTACCTTCTTCAACAAAGATATAGAGATATTTTAAAGAAATAAATGTATGAAATTAAAATGAGACTAGTGCATA
This sequence comes from Poa annua, assembly GCA_026929855.1. NCBI lineage: Eukaryota > Viridiplantae > Streptophyta > Magnoliopsida > Poales > Poaceae > Poa > Poa annua. The sequence continues at coordinate 66,204,676 of CM049434.1, forward strand.
CTCATGTTGGAGTAGTTTGCGAGTACAATCAAATGTACTCATAATGGTTTCGTCCCTGGCTATTGTCGTAGCCAGACATGGAGGAGCACTACGCCAAGGAGGAGTATGGCGACTTCTATGCAAACTAGGGATCTTCATAAGTCGACTGCCTGTCGGGTCATTGTTAGGATATGATGTCTACTACGCCTTAGTTTCCGCTGATTATTTTGGTTTGGCCCATGAAGGCACCTATGTAAGACTTGGTCTAAATGACCGTTTATGTAAGACTTTAATGCGGTATTGTAATGGATGTAAACTTCGGTATTCAGTTCGGATTATGTGCAACGACAGACTGATCACGGGATCGTTGTGTTAAGCATAATCGGGTATTTCGGACAGCTAGTCCGGGGTCCCCACATCCTGTCTTTGATTTAAAACCTTTGCCTGATAATCTTAAGTATGCTCATATTGATGATAAGAAAATATATCTTGTTGTTATTAGTGCTAACTGTTCGCACCCGTTTTTGGCTCATGGATGTCCTGGTACTGGATATCCTTTGGTTTGCATACAGGAGGTTACCATGACACAGAAATAGAGGAAAGAGACAAGCTATGTCCCAATCGGCAGGCCAAGGCTGCAGGTCACCATGTCCCGGAAACTGACTATTGCCAGAAGCCGGCATTGTCCAAGAACCAACGCTCTTCGAAGAGGCGGGCATCGGTCGCCATCTAGGAGCCGGCAATGTCTAGAAGGCGGTGTAAAGCCGGAATGCACCAGAGCCACCATCAGTCAGGTGTCAATATTCCCAGGAGCGGGACATCGTCCCAAAGCCGGCATGCACCCAGAAGCCGGCCAGAGCCGTCATCATCCAGAAGCCGGCATTCTCAGTAGCATGCCATTGACCTGGAGCCGATATTCACCAAGGAGCCGACATTGTCCCAGAAGCCGGCATACATGCCGCCATTACCCAGTCTTCGGCACAAGTCGGCGCCACCATGTATCATGAAGAGGATGAGCCGGCATGACGTGATTTCTTACTTGGTGAGCCGGCAAGCTTATCACGTATCGGGTTGTCCCATAATCAAGCTCGCTAGCCGGTTAAGGTGATGATTCAGATATAACCCGGAAGACGGCATACAGATACTCACACTATGTGGACACGAAGATGATCTCAGATGGAAAAGTGCTTTACATGAAAGTTGTGCATACCGTCAAGACCTACAACTTTGCTTTTGATGTTATCTTCATACGGGTTAAGGTGCGGCCTACAGAAACATGATAAGTTCCGGGCAAATTGACCAGTTACCTGCCAAATTCCAACCTAAGCAAGAAGATGGCCCCGTAAAGTCACCAAAACGTTCTTACATGGCGGAACGGCCCGCGTAAGGCTATTCGCCTTGCCAAGACGAAGAAGTTTGATGTTCGGTTCATTGCAATCCGAGTTCGTATGCAACTTCTAAGCCCACAATAATGAGCACAGGAAGCTGCGGGAAAGAGTCCTATATGGAATATGACTAGGGATTTTAGGACGGTTTTGATGTAATTTCCTTATAAAGAAAGTCCTATGCTTGTATGGCAAGTCCAGCCGCCTCATATATATGTGAGAGGTGATGGCCGATTGAAGAAGACCAATCGAATCTATCAATCTATCACACCTTTGCGTGTTCAATTTATCCCTCACCCTTGTACCTATGCTTCTCGTTCTTGCGTAAGCCGGCCATGACGGAAGGCTGCGGATCCACGAGGCTCTAGGGGCGGTCAGGCCGACCTGGAGCAGCCAATCGTCGCCGCGAACCCTGACGGGGTCCCTCCCGGGCAAGCGGGGCGTCTGGTCATCAAAAGCGCCGGCTGGATTGTCTTGCGTATCGCGCTTCCAGCCGGCCTCCCGCGGTGCGAGTTGCGGAGCATCTCCCCCGGCGCCGCGGGTACACGAGGACGTGTTCGTGTGACGCGTTTCTAGCGCAACACACTTTTTGGCGACTCCGCTGGGGACGAAGCATCGAACGGTCTCCAGCCCGTTCTTGCTACGAGGAGAGCGTCAGAAGGCGGCAATCTACAAAAAACGGTAACATGTATCGTCATGCCAATTACATAGATGCCGGCAACCCGTATGTCGATTCTTTCAAGCATGCTTTATCGGCTAGCACTAGTCATCTTCCATATGGCTATGAGCAGAGGCCGATAGAAGTTCGCATTGAAGAAGTTATAGATGGCATTCTTGACAACCTACGGGAACGTTTGAGTTCTCATGCATCGGCTGCCCCACATCATAGGCCGACGAATAACATGGGTTACTCGACAAATCAATATGGGACACCTCACGGGCAAGAGGATGTCTCACGGTTTTATCCATCGGCTGCCGACTCGCAATATGCTGGGTCGTCCCCAAACAGGCCGATGGATGGGGAAGTCGGCTATGCTGGTACCAGCAATTTGGCCGGTTATTCCCAGCCGGCATATACAGTGCCCTACGTGATCAATCAGTCGGCACCTTATGTTGCTACCGACATTCGCGATTCGGCTCACCTTCATGGAGATAGCCGAACTAGTGATGATTCTGCAGGAACATACATGCCGGCTTATGATAATGTGTCATACGATACTTAACCTGCACATTTGCAAAATTTCGGCAACTCATGGCCGAAACAAACCGAAAAAATTGGGGGGCAATTTCATCCTGAGACTGATATCAGTGACTTCATTAAGCCAACCTTTGAAGAATTATCCGAAGAACAACGCCAGGGTTATGAAGTTATCAGGATAAAGCGCAAAGAGGAGTTTGAAGCACTCAAGAAGAAGCATGATGAGGAAGACCTGCAGATGTTTTACGCAACTCATATTCTTCCACGCAACAATCATGTTGAATCCTCTGCGTTACAGAGACAAGAAGACGAAGCTCTAAAAGCCAATCAAGACAAGGATGATTCGGCTATTATGATAGAGCCGGCTTCGGCTAATAAAGCCGGCTCATGCAATAGAGTTGCCGTATCAAGACAGCAGAAAGAGCTCGTTTCGGCTATCAAGACCGACTTCGCAGAAGCCGAACTCAGAGGTTCAGGCAATGACGAGTCAGGCATACAAGCCGGGTCCGACAAGCCGACAGAGGAAGATAAGGCGTCAGAGAGTTATCTAGAGGCGGAACAAAGCAATATTGTTCCTAACATACCAGAATTTCAACCTCTCAACGTCTTCGAAGAGGTATGCCCAGCCGACAATTTACTTATCTTTCGATTTGGTCAAAATAATAGTGTTGATGCAAACAATGATAAAATTCTTGTTAACTTTAAAAGACCAGTCGAGATAAGTAATTTGTGTGTTAGGGATAATCTTGTCACTAATAATGCCGGTCAACAAATCATACCATTCGTAGAGGCTTATAGTGACAATCTTTCGCAATCAAAGTTGTTCCTGCCATGCCGGCTAAGCTTTATATTTATATGGACAACTTTTCTTGTTTCATGCCTGGCTAATATTTGGTCTCAGATGAGACGTATATTCTGTAGCTATTTTGATTGCAGAAACACAAAGCCAGGTTCGAAGTCCTCAAGATAACCGATTCAGAAAAATCGGAAAAAGAAGGTGAAAGGAGATGCACAACCGAGTTGGATATCGTCAAGCCGGCACCACTCGGTTTCTTAATTCCAAAGCCGGTATCCCAATATCGGCTAAGGGATGAGCAGTGTACGCTCAGTCCGGGCATAGGAGATCACATTGCCGGGGCATCGCCGTCTAATCCAATTAACATAGAAGATCACTATGTCAAGCCGTCAAGACAAGAGCGAATGCCCAATTCGTTCAAGCAGGATGACAAAGACTGCGATGAGTTCCATTATGCACAGTCGGACTTCGAAGGACAATTGGATGTTGTTGAAACACAAGCTGATTGTCAACCGGCTAACATTAATCTTGCCGGCGATCAAGTGTTGACTCGGCTACCACAAGTCGGCTCTTCCCAAGACGGACGGGTACACACTGGAGATGATGGGATCATGTTGTCGAGCAAGGATAATATTCAAGCCGACAACCTTGAAGACGGGTGTTCCATCAAGGCTACAACGAGCACGCCTAACACTGGGGGGCAGCATGGAAATCCAAAGACCGATGCCTGCAATGATGAAAGGGAAAAAGGCAGCAATAAGCACAGAAGGAGGAAAAGTAAGGTTACGTTCGCTCAATTATTGGAGAAGTATCAGAAAGCGAGCGAAGCAAAACGTGCTTATCGGCCAACTGAAGTAAAGGCATCGAAGTCACCCCCAGAGCGTGAATCTGAAAACCAGGATTGGCAAAAGAAGAAGCTTAATACGCCGATTCCGCAAACTTCTTATGGTCCGCCAATACCGGAGTCGTCCATGCCTTCCCATGCCGGCTTATATTCATATCAATCATGGAATAGGTATGATTCATGGGCTCATCATCAATCTTATGCTAAATCACCTCGTCAAGTTTATGCAGCTCCAAGAGAATCAACCGGACCACCATATGGCAAAGACCGGCTTAATCAAGAGTCGGCCAGGAGCTCATGGAGGAAGAAGGAGGTGGTGAAGCAAGTATACATAGTGAAAAGGGATGGCCGCAAAGACGTTGTTCAAGACCCGACTCGAAGGAACCAAAAGCCAGCTGAGATGATGTTGGCTACAAAGGGAAAGGAAGTGAAGCAAATAACTTTCAAGGACCCAGTTGTCGAGTCTAGACAAGATAAGACGGAAGTGCCCAAAGCCAGGAAAGAACTGCCAGTGTATAAAGCAAAATCACAGCCGGTATACCCATTCGGCTTATCACAATGGCAAGAGTGGTAGTTGAAGCGGCTTAGAGCCGATGAGTTGGAGAAGATGCACATGGCGTGGGTTCCCAAGGGAAGCTCTCAAATCAAAAAGGAAGCACCAACTTTTGCTGCAAAGCCGGCAGGAGTAAAAGAGGACAATAAAGAAATCGGCAGGCAAATCCGGCAATCTTCATCTCGCTATAGGAGACCTCAGGCGGTGCGTCATCCATGTCCTTCAACTGTACCATGAAAGCCAACTTCTAGGAATTTATCCCCGGCCGAAACATCTGATTTATTTCGGCTATTCACACTTTCGTGGACAGATTCTCCAAGTCCTTTACAATGAGGACACATGGCCGATAAGTGATTATCGCCCTCAGCATACACAACCGATGGAGTGTTAACATCGTGCTTACAACAAGACCCTAGGAAGAATATTTTCTGGCACGCAAGCTCAGCCAGAAAATAGGGGGGCATGTGTTCGCACCCGTTTTTGGCACATGGATGACCTGGTACTGGATATCCTTTGGTTTGCATACAGGAGGTTACCATGACATGGAAATAGAGGAAAGAGACAAGCTATGTCCCAATCGGCAGGCCAAGGCTGGAGGTCACCATGTCCCGGAAGCTGACTATTGCCAGAAGCCGGCATTGTCCAAGAACCAACGCTCTTCGAAGAGGCGGGCATCGGTCGCCATCTAGGAGCCGGCAATGTCCAGGAGCCGGTGTAAAGCCGGAATGCACCAGAGCCACCATCAGTCAGGTGTCAATATTCCCAGGAGCGGGACATCGTCCCAAAGCTGGCACGCACCCAGAAGCCGGCCAGAGCCGCCATCATCCAGGAGTCGGCATTCTCAGTAGCATGCCATTGACCCGGAGCCGATATTCACCAAGGAGCCGACATTGTCCAAGAAGCCGGCATACATGCCGCCATTACCCAGTCGTCGGCACAAGTCGGCGCCACCATGTATCGTGAAGAGGATGTCCCGGCATGACATGATTTCTTACTTGGTGAGCCGGCAAGCTTATCACGTATCGGGTTGTCCCATAATGAGGCTCGCTAGCCGGTTAAGGTGATGATTCAGATATAACACGGAAGACGGCATACAGATACTCGCACTATGTGGACACGAAGATGATCTCATATGGAAAAGTGCTTTACTTGAAATTTGTGCATACCGTCAAGACCTACAACTTTGCTTTTGATGTTATCTTTATACGGGTTAAGGTGCGGCCTACAGAAACATGACAAGTTTCGGGCAAATTGACGAGTTACCTGCCAAATTCCAACCTACGCAAGAAGATGGCCCCGTAAAGTCACCAAAACATTCTTATTTGGCGGAACGGCCCGCGTTAGGCTATTCGCCTTGCCAAGACGAAGAAGTTAGATGTTCGGTTCATTGCAATCCGAGTTCGTATGCAACTTCTAAGCCCACAATAAAGAGCAGGACCCAGGAAGCTGCGGGAAAGAGTCCTATATGGAATATGACTAGTGTTTTTAGGACGGTTTTGATATAATTTCCTTGTAAAGAAAGTCCTATGCTTGTACGGCAAGTCCAGCCGCCTCATATATATGTGAGAGGTGACGGCCGATTGAAGAAGACCAATCGAATCTATCAATCTATCACACCTTTGCGTGTTCAATTTATCCCTCACCCTTGTACCTATGCTTCTCGTTCTTGCGTAAGCCGGCCATGGCGGAAGGCTGCGGATCCACGAGGCTCTAGGGGCGGTCAGTCCGACCTGGAGCAGCCAATCGTCGCCGCGAGCCCTGACGGGGTCCCTCCCGGGCAAGCGGGGCGTCTGGTCATCAAAAGCGTCGGCTGGATTGTCTTGCGTATCGCGCATCCAGCCGGCCTCCCACGGTGCGAGTTGCGGAGCATCTCCCCCGACGCCGCGGGTACACGAGGACGTGTTCGTGTGACGCGTTTCTAGCGCAACACTAACCTTTCAGGTAAAGAAGAGGAAAGATTATTGGAAGTATTGAAGAAACACCGTGGAGCTATGGGTTATACTCTTGATGATTTAAAAGAGATTTCTCCTACTATATGTCAACATTCTATTAATATGGAGCCTGATGCAAAGCCAGTGGTTGAACATCAACACCGTTTAATACCCAAGATGAAGGAAGTGGTAAGAAATGAGGTATTAAAGCTTCTTGATGCTGGTATAATTTATCCTATTACCGATAGTAGATGGGTACGTCCTGTGCACTACGTTCGTAAGAAAGGAGGAATTACTGTTGTGCCTAATGAAAATGATGAACTTATTCCTCAAAGAGTAGTTGTTGGTTATAGAATGTGCATTGATTTTCGAAAGGTTAATAAAGTTACTAAGAAAGATCATTATCCATTACCCTTTATTGATCAAATGTTAGAGAGATTAGCTAAGAAAACTCATTTTTGCTTTCTCGATGGTTATTCTGGTTTCTCTCAAATTGCTGTTAAAACGCAAGATCAAGAGAAGACCACCTTTACCTGTCCGTATGGTACTTATGCTTATAGACGTATGCCTTTTGGTTTATGTAATGCTCCTGCTACTTTTCAAAAATGCATGTCTGCTATTTTTCATGGTTTTTGTGAGGAGATTGTGGAAGTATTCATGAACGATTTCTCCGTCTATGGAACTTCTTTTGATAATTGTTTGCACAACCTTGATAAAGTTTTGCAGAGATGTGAAGAAACTAACCTTGTTCTTAATTGGGAGGAATGCCACTTTATGGTTAATGAAGGAATTGTTCTTGGACATAAAATTTCTGAAAGGGGTATTGAAGTTGATAGAGCTAAAGTGGAGTCAATTGAGAAAATGCCTTGCCCCAGAGATGTTAAATGTATTCGTAGTATTCTTGGTCATGCTGGTTTCTATAGAAGGTTTATTAAAGATTTCTCTAAAATATCAAAACCTCTTACTAATCTTCTACAAAAAGATGTACCTTTTGTTTTTTATGATGATTGTAAGGAAGCTTTTGAAACTTTGAAAAAGGCTTTAATAAGTGCTCCTATTGTTCAACCACCCGATTGGAATTTACCATTTGAAATTATGTTTGATGCTAGTGATTTTGCTGTTGGTGCTGTTCTTGGACAACGAGTAGATAAGAAGTTGAATGTTATTCATTATGCTAGTAAGACTCTTGATTCTGCACAAAAGAATTATGCTACAACTGAAAAAGAATTTCTAGCTGTTGTCTTTGCTTGTGATAAGTTTAGACCTTATATTGTTGATTCTAAAATCATTATTCATACTGATCATGCTGCTATTAGATATCTTATGGAAAAGAAAGATGCTAAGCCTAGGCTTATTAGATGGGTGTTGCTTTTGCAAGAATTCGATTTGCATATTGTAGATAGGAAAGGTGCTGAAAATCCTGTTGCTGATAATTTGTCTAGATTGGAAAACATTGCTTATGATCCTATTCCTGTTAATGATAGTTTTCCAAATGAATAATTGGCTGCAATAAGGGTGAGTTCACAAGATAGTCCATGGTATGCTGATTATGCTAACTTTATTGTTTCGAAGTATTTTCCTCCAACCTTTTCAGCTCAACAAAGAAGAAAATTCTTTTATGACTTGAGGCATTATTTTTGGGATGACCCACACTTATATAAAGAAGGAGTGGATGGTATTATGCGAAGATGTGTTCCGGAACATGAACAGAAAGAGATATTAAGAAAATGCCATAGTAGTGCTTATGGAGGACATCATGCTGGAGATAGAACTGCACAAAAGGTTCTACAATCAGGTTTTTATTGGCTTACTCTCTTTAAAGATGCAAGAAGGTTTATTTTATCTTCTGATGAGTGTCAAAGAACTTGTAATTGTAGGAGTTTGCGCGATAGAAAACAAAAAATTTCTCTCGCATGCGGAAGAAACACTCAAGATCCAATCTAGAAGATGCTAGTAACGGGGAGAGTAGTTCATCATACCCTCGAAGAATACACGCGTTGAACGTTAGTTCAACGCAGCTCGGTGAAGTTGTTGATGATGTTCGATCCAGTCAGCTTCACAAAGGAGCAGCACCTCCGGAGGCTTGCACACGTATAGCTCGGTGACGTCTCTCTCTTCTTGATCCAGCAAGCTAGAGAGAGAAGTAGGTGGGATCGATTCCAGCAGCACGACGGCGTGGTGGTGGATATGGTGGAGAGTTCCCGCGGGCAGGGCTTCGCCAAGCGGTGCGCGGGAGGTAGAGGAGCAGCAAACAAATGGTGCGGCCAAGCCTCTCAAATTTGTTGCGCCTCTCTACTCTCTTATATAGGCAAGGGAGCAGCAGCCACTTAATTTCCAAGGTAGTAACCTCCCTACTTAAAGAGTGGTAACCCCTTCTCCTTTAAAAGGTAGTAACCCCCATCTTTCAAGAGTGGTAACCCCACATTTAAGGGCTGCCCATTGATTTGCCTCATGGACAAAGCAGGGCTGGTCAAATGGACCAGTGGGCCACTCTTGGTCGTCTGGGACAGGTGGGCCCCACTGTGGGACCCTCCAGAACCTTCTAGAACATTTCGACACTCTGCCGAAAAATTCCTGAACTTTTCCGGAACCCTTAAATCAACTTGCCATATATAAATCTTTACATCCGGGCTCTTCCGGAGCTCCTCGTGATGTCTAGGATCTCATCCGAGACTCCGAACAATATTCGGACACCATTAATAAAATTATCCCAGAGCTACTCTAGCGTTACCGAACGTTAAGTGTGTGACCCTACGGGTTCGAGAACGTGCAGACATGATCGAGACACCACTCCAATCAATAACCATTAGAGGGACCAGGATATCCATAATGACTCCCACACATTCAACGAAGATCTTTATCGGTTGAACCACTATGTCGTGGACTACTATAATCCGTATACAATTTCCTTTGTCACGCAATATTTTACTTACCCGAGATTTGATCGTCGGTATCACTATACCTAGTTCGATCTCGTTATCGGTAAGTACTCTTTACTCGTTCCGTAATACAACATTCTTTATGACTAACTCATTAGTCATGTGCTTGCAAGCGTTACTGAATGTGCACTACCGAGTGGGCCCAGAGTATATCTCTCCGAAACACGGAGGGACAAATCCCAATCTTGATTCATGTAATTCAACAAGTACTTTCAGAGATACCTGTAAGATACCTTTATGATCACTCTATTACGAAGCGATGGTTGAAGTCCCCAAAGTATTCTTCCGGTACCCGGGAATAAGATGATCTCATGGTCTAAGAAACAGGGATACTTGACAATTAAAAGGCATGACAATATAAACTTAATGAAACGATCAATATTGTTATGCTTAGTCGGGTCTGTCCATCACGTCATTCTTCTAATGACATGATCCTTTTAATTAATTAACAACTCATGTTCATGGTTAGGAAACCATAACCATCATTAATTAATGAGCTAGTCTAGTAGAGGCCTACTAGGGACGCGGTGTTGTTTATGCAACCACACATGTATTATGTTTCCGGTTAATAACGTTATAGCATGGAAAATAAACATATATCATGAACACGGAAATATGATAATAACATTTATTTTTCATTGCCTCTAGGGCATATTTCCAACAGTCTCCCACTTGCACTAGAGTCAATAATCTAGTTTACATTGGTAAAAATCTAACACCCATGGCATTCTGGTGCTGATCATGTTTTGTCTGTGGAAGAACTTTAGTCAACGGATCTGCGATATTTTCATCCGTATGTACTTTGCTAATGGTAATATCTCCTTCATTGACATGCTCACGAATTTGATGAAATCGACGTTTGATATGCTTGGAACTCTTGTGACATCTTGGTTCCTTGGCTAGAGCAATGGCACCAGTGTTGTCACAAAAGATCTCCATGGGATCCAGTGCGCTCGGAACAACCCCGAGTTCAGTGACGAACTCCTTCAGCCATATCCCTTCTTTCACTGCTTCAGAAGCGGCCATATACTCCGCCTCTAATGTAGATGCCGCAATGACGGTTTGCTTGGAACTCCTCCAACTAACGGCAGCTCCATTCAAGATAAAGACGTACCCTGTTTGAGATTTTGAGTCATCTGGATCTGTATTAAAGCTAGCATCAACGTAACCTTTTACGGAGAGCTCCTCATCACCACCATAGACAAGAAACATGTCCTTAGTCCTCTTTAGGTACTTAAGGATATTCTTAACTGCTGTCCAGTGAGCCTCTCCAGGATCACTCTAGTACCTGCTCGTCAAACTAAGAGCATGGGACACATCCGGTCTAGTACACAACATGGCATACATAATAGAACCTATCGGCGAGGCATAGGGGCTTTTCTTCATCCTTTCTATTTCTGTTGCCGTAGTTGGACGCTGAGTCATACTCAATGGCTTACCTTGTAACATGGGCAAAGAACCTTTCTTTGCATCCTGCATATTGAATTTCTTCACTATCTTCTCAAGGTATGTACTTTGACTAAGGGCTATTAAGTGTCTTGATCTATCTCTATAGATCTTAATGCCTAATATGTATGCAGCTTCACCAAGATCTTTCATTGAAAAACTATTATTCAAATAATCTTTCACACTGTTAAGCAGCTCCACATCATTCCCAATAAGTACTATGTCATCTACATATAAAATCAGGAATGCAACCGAGCTCCCACTAATTTTCTTGTAAACACAAGCTTCTTTATAATTTTTGGATAAATCCAAAACCTTTGATCACGTCATCAAATCGAAGATTCCAACTCCGGGATGCTTGCTTCAGTCCATAAATGGAACGCTGAAGTTTGCACACTTTACTAGCATCCTTAGGATCAACAAAACCTTCGGGTTGTATCATGTACAACTCTTCTTCAACGTTTCCATTGAGGAACGCAGTTTTGACATCCATCTGCCAAATTTCATAATCAAAATAAGTAGCAATTGCTAGTAGAACCCTAACAGACTTAAGTATCGCTACCGGTGAGAATGTCTCATCATAGTCAACTCCTTGAATTTGTCGAAAACCTTTTGCGACAAGTCGAGCTTTATATACGGTGACATTACCGTCAGCGTCTGTTTTCTTCTTGAAAATCCATTTACATTCAACAGCCTTACGGCTATCAGGAAGGTCAACCAAAGTCCACACTTGGTTTTCCTTCAAGGATTCTATTTCAGAGTTCTTGGCGTTTTGCCATTTTCCAGAGTCTGGGCTCATCATCGCTTCCTCAAAGTTCGTAGGTTCATCATTGTCTAACAATAAAACGTTCATAACAGGATTACGGTACCATTCAGGAGTAGTACGTAACCTTGTCGACCTACGAAGGGGAACTTTGACCGAAGCTGCATGATCATTATCATCAGCTTCTTCCTCTCTAGTTGGTGAAGGCGGCGCCTGAAGATCCAAATCTTCCTGTGCTGCGCTACTCTCCAATTCGGGAGAAGGTTCAATAACCTCGTCTAGTTCTATTTTCCTCCCACTCACTCCTTTCAAAAGAAAGTCCTTCTCAAGAAAGGATCCATTCTTAGCAACAAAAACTTTGCCTTCGGATCTGTGATAGAAGGTATACCCAATAGTTTCCTTTGGATATCCTATGAAGACGCATTTTTCCGCTTTGGGTTCAAGCTTATCAGGTTGTAACCTTTTGACATAAGCCTCACAACCCCGAATTTTTAGAAACGATAATTTTGGCTTCTTGCCAAACCACAACTCATATGTTGTCGTCTCAACGGATTTAGATGGTGCCCTATTTAAAGTGAATGCTGCTGTCTCTAATGCATACCCCCAAAATGACATTGGTAGATCGGATATAGACATCATAGAACGCACCATATCTAATAAAGTACGATTACGACGTTCCGACACACCATTACACTGTGGTGTTCCAGGTGGCGTGAGTTGGGAAACAATTCCACAATTCTTCAAGTGCATGCCAAACTCGTAACTCAGATATTCCCCTCCACGATCAGATCGTAGAAATTTGATATTCTTGTTACGATGATTTTCTACTTCACTCTGAAACTCTTTGAACTTTTCAAACGTTTCAGACTTATGTTTCATTAAGTAAATATACCCATATCTACTCAAATCATTAGTAAAAGTTAGGAAGTAACGATATCCACCACGTGTCGGGATGCTCATTGGTCCACACACATCAGTATGTATGATTTCCAACAAGTCACTCGCCCGTTCCATCGTACCGGAAAACGGGCTCTTAGTCATCTTACCCATGAGGCATGGTTCACACGTATCAAATGATTCAAAGTCAAGTGACTGAAAAAGTCCATCAGAATGGAGTTTCTTCATGCGCTTTACACCAATATGACCTAAACGACAGTGCCACAAGTATGTGGTATTATCATAATTTGTTTTGCATCTTTTGGCATCAATGTTATGGATGTGTGAAGTATTACTATCGAGATCCAATAAGAATAAACCATTTACGTCGGGTGCATGACCATAAAAGATATAACTCATAGAAATAGAACAAACTTTATTCTCTGATTTAAATGAGTAATCGTCTCGCAATAAACATGATCCAGATATAATGTTCATGCTTAACGCAGGCACCAAATAACAATTATTTAGGTTTAAAACTAATCCTGAAGGTAGATGAAGAGGTAGCGTCCCGACGGCGGTGACATCGACCTTCGATCCATTCCCGACGCGCATCGTCACCTCATCCCTCGCCAGTCTCCGTTTATTCTGCAGCTCCTGTTTCGAGTTGCAAATATGAGCAACCGAACCAGTATCAAATACCCAGGCACTACTACAAGAACTAGTAAGGTACACATCAATAACATGTATATCAAATATACCTTTGACATTGCCAGCCTTCTTATCCGCCAAGTATTTGGCGCAGTTACGCTTCCAGTGACCGTCTCCCTTGCAGTAGAAACACACAGTGTCCGGTTTATGACCAGCCTTGGTTTTCACAGGTGTGAAAACAGGTTTGCCACCCTGAGCAGCAACAGATTTGCCACTCTTCTTGAAGTGTCCCTTTTTGGCCTTAACCTTCTTGAAACCGGTGGTCTTATTGACCATCAACACTTGATGTTCTTTCTTGATGTCCACTTCCGCAGATTTCAGCATTGCAAAGAGCTCATTAAGAGTCTTATTCATGCCTTGCATGTTATAGTTCGGCACAAAGCCTTTGTAGCTCGGTGGGAGCGACTGCAGCACTCTATCAGTGATTAATTCATCCGGGATCACACATCCCAGCTGAATCAGGCGTTGGATATAGCCTCCCATGGTTACAACATGTTCACTGACAGAGCTGTGCTCCTCCATCTTACACGTATAGAACTTATCAGAGATCTCATATCTCTCAGCGCGGGTCTGAGTCTGAAATATGGTTTTCAGCTCTTCAACCATCTCATAGGCGCCGTGATGTTCAAAACGTTTCTGGAGATCAGTGTCCAGAGATGTAAGGATGGCGCAGGCAACTATAATGTGGTCATCTTTGTGCGTCTCAAAGACATTTTGTTCTGCTTCAGGTGCATCGTCCTCAGGTGGGTCCCCTAGCGCAGCATCGAGCACATATTGCTTCTTACACCCAGTGAGGATAATCCTCAGGTTGCGGTGCCAGTCAGTGAAGTTTGAACCAGATGATTTCAGTTTTTCTTTCTCAAGGAATGCGCTGAAGTTGAACTGAGCTACGTTGCGGGCCATGATCTACAACATTTTAGCAAATACATCTTTAGACTATGTTCATGATAATGAGTTCATATTAATCAAATTACTAACGAACTCCCACTTAAAACAACATCCCTCATAGTTATGTAGTGGTACACGATCCAAATCCACTACACCAAGTCCGATCTTCACGAGAGAAGATGTAGTTTCAATGGTGAACATCGAAATGTTGATCATATCATTCATATGACTCGTGTTTAACCTTTCGGTTTGTCGCGTTCCGAGGCCATGTCTGTACATGCTAGGCTCGTCAAGTTAACCACAGTATTTCTGCATGTGTAAAACTGTCTTACACCCGTCGTATGTGAACGTAGAGTTTACCACATCCGATCATCACGAGATGCTTCAAAACGACGAACTTTCGCGACGGTGCATACTAAGGGAGAACACTTTATCTTGATATTTTTTAGGGATCATCTTATAATGCTACCGCCGTGCACACGCAAAATAAGATGCATAAAAGGATAAACATGTTGTTTGAAGTTGACACGCAGGTCATACAATGAATAATTAAGACAACCATATGGCTCATGCCGGTTGCCATACTCATCGACATGCAAGTCGTGAAACATTACAAAATATGATCATCTCATACATCTCAAATATATCATATGAACAATTTGGGCTATACCATATCACAAGCACCCCTGCAAAAACAAGTTAGACGCCTCTCCCTTATTATTTGCAAATTTTACGTGGCTTAGGCTTACGAAGAAAGAACCGTTCTTACCTACGAACATGAAACCACAACGGTGATAAACAAATTATCAACCACCCGTTGTAGATTAAATCTTAACTATAGTGGGAGAGACAGACACCCGCAAAGCCACTTATGCAATATAAATTGCATGTCAGTCGTGGAACAAGTCTCGTGTACGCGGACATGTAAAGTTAGTCTGGGCCGCTTCATCCCACTATGCCACTAAGATTCAAAATACACAAAGGAAGTAATAAAATGATTATCAACGCCCACATACACATATGTGTTCTACCCGTACCAAAACATCTATGCATAGAATCGGCTCTGATACCACTGTAGGAGTTTGCGCGATAGAAAACAAAAATTTTCTCTCGCATGCGGAAGCAACACTCAAGATCCAATCTAGAAGATGCTAGTAACGGGGAGAGTAGTTCATCATACCCTCGAAGAACACACGCGTTGAACGTTAATTCAACGAAGCTCGGTGAAGTTGTTGATGATGTTCGATCCAATCAGCACCGCAAACGAGCAGCACCTCCGGAGGCTTGCACACGTACAGCTCGGTGACGTCTCTCTCTTCTTGATCCAGCAAGCTAGAGAGAGAAGTAGGTGGGATCGATTCCAGCAGCACGACGGCGTGGTGGTGGATATGGTGGAGAGTTCCCGCGGGCAGGGCTTCGCCAAGCGGTGCGCGGGAGGTAGAGGAGCAGCAAACAAATGGTGCGGCCAAGCCTCTCAAATTTGTTGCGTTTCTCTACTCTCTTATATAGGCAAGGGAGCAGCAGCCACTTAATTTCCAAGGTAATAAGCTCCCTACTTAAAGAGTGGTAACCCCTTCTCCTTTAAAAGGTAGTAACCCCCATCTTTCAAGAGTGGTAACCCCCCATTTAAGGGCTGCCCATTGATTTGCCTCATGGACCAAGGAGGGCTGGTCAAATGGACCAGTGGGCCACTCTTGGTCGTCCGGGACAGGTGGGCCCCACAGTGGGACCCTCCAGAACCTTCTAGAACATTCCGACACTGTGCCGAAAAATTCCCAAACTTTTCCGGAACCCTTAAATCAACTTGCCATATATAAATCTTTACATCCGGACTCTTCCGGAGCTCCTCGTGACGTCTAGGATCTCATCCGAGACTCCGAACAATATTCGGACACCATTAATAAAATTATCCCAGAGCTACTCTAGCGTTACCGAACGTTAAGTGTGTGACCCTACGGGTTCGAGAACGTGCAGACATGATCGAGACACCTCTCCGATCAATAACCATTAGAGGGACCAGGATATCCATAATGACTCACACACATTCAACGAAGATCTTTATCGGTTGAACCACTATCTCGTGGACTACTATAATCCGTATACAATTTCCTTTGTCACGCGATATTTTACTTACCCGAGATTTCATCGTCGGTATCACTATACCTAGTTCGATCTCGTTATCGGTAAGTACTCTTTACTCGTTCTGTAATACAACATTCTTTATGACTAACTCATTAGTCATGTGCTTGCAAGCGTTACTGAATGTGCACTACCGAGTGGGCCCAGAGTATATCTCTCCGAAACACGGAGGGACAAATCCCAATCTTGATTCATGTAATTCAACAAGTACTTTCAGAGATACCTGTAAGACACCTTTATGATCACTCTATTACGAAGCGATGGTTGAAGTCCCCAAAGTATTCTTCCGGTACCCGGGAATAAGATGATCTCATGGTCTAAGACACAGGGATACTTGACAATTAAAAGGCATGACAATATAAACTTAATGAAACGATCAATATTGTTATGCTTAGTCGGGTCTGTCCATCACGTCATTCTTCTAATGACATGATCCTTTTAATTAATTAACAACTCATGTTCATGGTTAGGAAACCATAACCATCATTAATTAACGAGCTAGTCTAGTAGAGGCTTACTAGGGACGCGGTGTTGTTTATGCAACCACACATGTATTATGTTTCCGGTTAATACAGCTATAGCATGGAAAATAAACATATATCATGAACACGGAAATATGATAATAACATTTATTTTTCATTGCCTCTAGGGCATATTTCCAACAATAATATCTCTAGACGTAATGAAATGCCTATGAATTATACTCTTGTTACTGAGCCATTTGATTGTTGGGGATTTGACTTTATGGGTCCTTTTCCTCCTTCAAAGGGTTATACTCATATACTTGTTGCTGTTGATTATGTTACTAAATGGGTAGAAGTTATACCTACAAAAAGTGCTGATGGTGAGACATCGTTAAAAATGCTTCAAGATATTATTTTCCCTAGGTTTGGTGTGCCTAGATATCTTATGACTGATGGAGGTTCTCATTTTATTCATCGTGGTTTTAGAAAAGTTCTTGCTAAATATGGTGTTAATCATAGAATTGCTTCAGCCTGTCATCCTCAAAGTAGTGGGCAAGTAGAATTATCAAATAGAGAAATAAAATCTATCTTGTAAAAGACTGTTAATAGAACTAGGAAAAATTGGGCTAACAAATTAAATGATGCTTTATGGGCTTATAGAACTGCTTATAAAAATCCTATGGGTATGTCTCCTTATAAAATGGTTTATGGAAAAGCTTGTCACTTGCCTTTAGAATTAGAACACAAAGCTTATTGGGCAGTGAGAGAACTTAATAGAGATTTTAAACTTGCTGGTGAGAAGAGGTTGCTAGACTTGAGTTCTTTAGATGAATGGAGAAGTGAGGCTTATGAAAATGCTAGACTCTTTAAAGAGAAAGTTAAGAAATGGCATGATAGGAGAATTCTTAAGAGAGAGTTTCATGTTGGTGAGAAAGCTCTATTGTATTGTTCTCGTCTTAGATTTTTTGCAGGAAAACTACTCTCCAAATGGGAAGGACCTTATGTTATTGTAGAAGTATATCGTTCTAGTGCGATTAAAATTGCTTCACTCAAGGATGATACTACACAAGTGGTAAATGGACAAAGACACAAACATTATATTTCTGGAGATTCTTATAATGAAGATGTTGATATTATTCAAGTGATTACTCCGGAAGTTTTTATTAAAGAGCAATTTTCTGACTCTGCAGAAGCTGAATTCGAAAAGGTAAAGTTTTGGTAAGAAAAAATTCGCGTTTTAATTTTTGGAAGATACTATATTAGTTTTTAGAAAATATGGAAAATTACGAGATGAAAACGAGCGGGACACGGAGCACGAGGCGCCGTCACCACGTGGTGGCGCGGGCCCCATGCTGGCCGCGCCACCGAATGGTGTGCGCGCCTCGGAGCTCGTCTCCTACTCGGTTTCCTCCCGTAGCCTTCCTTTTGCTGCGTAAATTCTTGCTATATAATCCCCCGGATACCCCGAGGTCTGTATATCGTGTTTTCGCTGCGTTTTTGTTTCGACCTGTTTCTGCCAGATTTCATTCTTCGATCTAGAGCCATCATGTCTTCGCCCGAGCCTTCCAAGGACAGTTTCTTCGTGAACGTCGTCAACCCGTACATGCACGAGCTGAGGATGCACCCGAAGGAGTTGACGTTAAAAGGTGGGAAGGTGCAGGTAGACGATGTCCGAGGTCCTCAAGGAGAGGGAAGCATGGAGGATAGGATGAAGAGCCTGGAGCAAGAAGTCTTCAAGTACAAGAAGATGGCGGAACGTGAAGTGGATATCGTTCATCGGATAGTAGCTGAACTTATGGCCAAGCATGAGAAGGAGACCGCAAAGCTCTGGGAAGACGTCTTCTCACTCCATGAGACCACCAACAAGCTTCAGGCGCAACTCTACGATGTTCAGAATCAAAATTGTGAGTATGAAACCAGGTTTAAACGCGTAAGCGCTCCTGCAAGTTTCAGGATACTCGAGACCAAGTCATCACTTGTTGATGGGGAGCCCCTACCTTGGAAGTTTGCTGACGAAGACTCACCACCATCACCGCCGAAGGAGTAATTCATCATCGGTATTGGCATCCCCTTGGCTTGTTCCAAGCTTGGGGGAGTGCCGTGGTATCACACCATTATCTTTCATCTTTTACCTTTTTAGTAGAGTCATATCATGAGTAGGGAAGTTATCTTATAGGATAGTTTGCAATGTGGAAGTATCTCTCTTTTAGTTGGTTATCTATGTATCCCTTGGTGTGAGTTGCTGATATGGAATGTTAATGAGAAGTTTTGTCATTTACTTTGTGCACACCTTATTTTAGTTTGCAACTTCTATTAGTATTGGTATCACTTTGGGAGCATATAGTAAATCTTTTGGTTTTGGCAGACTTAGCATTGGTCAGTAGCTACAATACTTTGAGACTTAAGTGGAGAAAATAAGTACATGTAGATATATTATTCAATGATCTTTCTCACTTTTAGATCATAAGCTTAGTATTCACAAATTAAAATTGTTTGTGCTTCCAAGGAAGATTGCATGATTGTTCTTACTACATGTATATTTGTTTGTATCCATCGACTCTTATGCTTGCTACCCAACCCTGCTAGCCAAAGCTTTGTATCGAGAGAGAATGCTTCTCATACATCCAAACCATGAGCCAAAACCTTTGTCATCTGTGTCCACCATAGCTACCTATTATGTGGTATTTCGCGCCGCTCCAAGTAAATACTTCGTGTGCTATCTTTATTCAAAATTAGTATCCCTTATTTGTGTCATTGTTTATTAGTTCATGAGGAAGTATGTGGGTTACTCTATGTTTAACTTGTTAGATAGACTTTCAAATGAGCTGGCAAATGGGGTACCCAGTCCCAAGTAATTAATTGTTCAATTCTCTTCACATGGTTTTCAATGAGTTATCAAAAAGGAAAGTTCCATAGTGTTATATTATTCAAAAATAGGCACTCCTCCAAGGTTTGAGATAGATTGGAAGGCACCCGAGGATTCGGTTAGCCATGGATTGTGTAAGCAATGGTGGGGAGGAGTGCCAAACCGATTTATAAAAAGTGTGCATGTGTAAACAAAAGAGTAGAGGGATGATCTACCCTCGGGTAGAAATAACGTCCTTCAATGGGAGCCGCTCTTGAAAGTCTAGTTAACATGGTAAATATAGTTTTCATTCACTATCATTCGTTGACAACGACATACATAGCTTAAAACTTATTTCATACTCTCTATATGATTTCAAAACTTAAAGCTCTAGCACATGTTTGTATCTCTGCTTCCCTCTGCGAAGGGCCTATCTTTTACTTTCATGTTGAGTCAGTAGACCTATTTCCCTCTGTCTTAAGCAAGCATCTCAGTCGTTGTGATTCAACCATCTATACATTTGTATTATTAATCATGTCTTTATTTCTTCCTTATTTAGCACAATGCTGTTATCTCATAGATATAACTTTGAAAGTTAGCAACTACTGTAAGAGGGCTGTTTTGAAGAGTAAGTTCAATCTGTTCATTGTTCTCTGACCAAGAACGAAGTTTGCCAACACCAATTTGATTGTCTCTATGCACTTTATTGTGATTTCCCTTTACTTGTTACAAGTTGAGTTATATGAATGGAGTTGTGATCTAAGATGACTTGTGTATTAATAGATGTGATGCTTCTTATCCGTATATTCTTTATCGACACTTCACTCCATAAACCTGTGGTCATGTTTACTGAGTCAGCTTTCGCTTGGGGACAAGCGAGGTCTAAGCTTGGGGGGAGTTGATACGTCCATTTTGTATCACTATTTTATATCATAATTTACTGTTATTCATTGATATATTTCATATTTAGAGATGATACTTATGTTATTTCATCTATTCTGCATCTTTGATGATTCTTGGAGAATGGATCACCGGAGTCTGAATTCTGCTGGAAAAAGCACCGTCAAGATACAATATTTGCGAAGCTCAGAAAACAAAACCAAGAAGATGGAAATTCCTATTTTGTCAGATCATGGAGGAGGCCAAAAGGGGAGCCCGAGGTGTGGCCCAGGGGGCCCACACCATGCCGTGGCGCGGTCCCCCTTGCTGCCGTGCCGGCACATGGTGAGGGGGCCCTGGCCCACCTCTGGCGCCGCCCCTTCGCGTACTTCATCCCCCCGAAAACCTAAGACCTGGGGGAGGCACGAAGAATTATTCCGCCGCCTCCACGAGGCGAAAAACACCAGAGAGAGAAAAGCTCTCCGGCAGGGAGAAATCTGCCGGGGAAATTCCTTCCCAGAGGGGGGAAATCGTCGCCATCGTCACCGTCATCGAGCTGCACTTCATCGGGATCATCATCACCACCATCTCCACCGCCGACAACGTCATCTCCATTGTTCCACTCCGTTCCCGCTGTAACATCTAGGGCTGAATCTTGTCTATTTGATAGGGGAAACTCTCCCGGTGTTGATTACTATTGTTATTGATGCTATTGAGTGAAACCGTTGAATTAAGGTTTATGTTCAGATTGTTATCCATCATTATATCACCTCTGATCATGTTCCAAATGATGTGTTGTGAGTAGTTCGTTTAGTTCTTGAGGACATGGGAGAAGTCTAGATGTTAGTAGTGAACTATGTTGAGTAATATTTAATGTTTGATATTTAAGTTGTGGTGCTATTCTTCTAGGGGTGTCATGTGAACGTCGACTACATGACACTTCACCTTTATGGGCCTAGGGGAATGCATTGTGTATTCGAATATTAATTGTGGGGTTGCCGGAGTGACAGAAATCTAAACCCCCGTTGGTATCTCGATGCATGAGGGATGGTAGGATCTCAGAGTTTAAGGCTGTGGTTAGATTTATCTTAATTACTTTGTAGTATTTGCGGACGCTTACTAGGGGTATAATCACAAGTATGTATTAGTCCTAGGAAGAGCGGTGCATTAGCATAGATTCACCCACACAACACTTATCGAAACACTAAAGATTAATCATCTATATGAAGCGAAAGCACTAGACAGAAATCCTGTGTGTCCTCAGGAACGCTTGGTCATCATAAGTAAACAACCCGGCTTGTCCTTTGCTCTAGAAAGGATTGGGCCACTCGCTGCAATTATAATTGTTGCGCTTTATTTACTCGCACTTTATTTATCTGTTATATCAAAAACTCCTAAAAACTTGTCTGCTAGTGTTTACAGTGAAATCCTCATCAAAACCGCTTGTCAGCACCTTCTGCTCCTCGTTGGGTTCGACACTCTTATTTATCGAAAGTACTACGATACACCTCCTATACTTGTGGGTCATCACCTACATGTGTATGTCAGTAGATTTGATCTCCCCTTTTAGTATATTTTCTCTGTTAGCTTAATATAATAAGCTATACTTGAACCGAATTCCAGCTAAGATATATTTTAGTGTTTATGAATTAAGATGCAGCAATTTATATATTTTCTATCCTTCCTTAGTTTATAGCCTACATGTGTATGTAAGTAGGTTTGATCAATATGATTATATGATCTATGGTGGTCGGTGCTGTCTAGCGGTATTGGATCTGTGATTCGGGAAGGAGAGGGAGGATGTCCAATCCTGGCACTTTCCATGGTTAGGTGTTATGCTAAACCGTAGGAGAGGAGGGAGCCATCCTAGATTTCAGCATGGCCTCAAATGTTTGTAGAATAGAGGAAATCAAAATCCAAGCATTTGTAATGACGCTGAAATGCCATGCATCGAAGACGACAAACAAAACAGAAAATGCCCCTACGCACGCATCTCCTGAACTAGCCATCCATCTTTCATAACCTGCTATGATTATATTGTATTCCTTAAAATTTCACATCCAAGAAATAATCTAAATATTGGAATTTATGTTCTGACATTTATTTTATTGTGTGCTACTCTTGTTTGATGCATAGGTCTGTTAGTTGATAACTTTGGCAGACTTGATTCGGGATTTTTGTCTATTTCTTAAATGCATCTTGATGTTTGGTACATAATTTTCTCAAATGAAATGTACTAGGCGATTGTGATAGGAGGATTCTAATAACAGGAATTTTCTTTTAGGCAAGGAACAAAAGAGCCTTTACGATCCTGACATGATGTACGCTGTTAAGGTATGAGGCAATCATTTCTAGAGTAAATTCTGCCTAACTTGATCCAATTATACGCACAAGTGATAGTTTTGTGTTTCTTTGCTTCGTTATGTTTAAAATCTATCAGTCCTAACCTGATTTTTTTGTGTTGATATTAGTTACGTGATCTCTTGGATGCTACTCATGTTTTTTACTAATGTTTATTCTATGTTCTTACATCTTTGAGTAGGGCATGCATATCATTTTACGGATTTATATCTTTGTGACGACATCGTTCAGTTTATATGGCTTCGTATATGCCCATGTTTGTGTTTATTAGCCGAATACCCACCCGCTTGCTATAATTTGTCAAAGATGGGAGTGCAGGCTATGGGGAGATAGCTCTCGGCTCTGGTGTTGGCAGGGTTACTTGATCCTGAGCATGACTAATGCGACAGCCCAATTTAACTTTGCAACTTGATAGTTGCAAATAGTAGTGACTCAGATATTAACTGCTCTGTTTTTCCCATTTGTTTTTGAATAGTTATTTGACTCTGTGGTCTCAGTATGCTATCCTAAAGCTCTGATATCATTTACAAAAAAACAGCACAACAATTTACGATTCTCAAAGTTCCAAATAAGTCATCTAATATTTATTAATTTTTTCTTGCTACCCAAGGTTTATCGTGCCCTGGTGCATATTTTATCACCAATGTTTGCTTTGAATTATGTCAGTTTTACAAGTGAGCCTAGCATAGCAGCTTCAAACATTTACTTCTTTGTCTTATATTATGAGCTTTATATTTCTCTTATATAACAACTAACGGGTCTTAATTGTTCTCATGCCTATAGTAATGCAGCTTCTCATCAATTATTTTCCATAAATCTAGAATTTTGAAATACCGGTTAACATCATATTGTAATACCAGATTGTTAAAGAATTTCATCAAGAGTTATTTGATATCAAATCTCTAATGAGGATATTGTATCTTTGATTCAAAATATAGAATGTGACTTCAGTTTAACCGATTTTTATAACATATACACTGCAAAATTATTCGCAGGCACTCATAAGAAAAAAAAAGGTGAAAATCAACTAGGCAAGGTGCACAAAGTATGGGTTATGCATACAAGACTGCAAGAGAGAGATGGTTCGATGCTTTGCTTGGTAGGTCGACCAACAAAACTCTTTCATTCTTTTTCCTCTTTTGCAAAAACTAATGGCTATTTATTGTTAATACACCTAGATAGCAATAAATTTTCCTGTTGACGTATCTTTTACCATTATATTTTGATGCATGCACAAAATGCAAATGCATATCCATAGCGGCAAACTTATTGCCTTGCCACATCATGGTGCTTTAGAAAATGATCACTGGGGTAGTTTCATCTTAGAATTTTTGTTCTTTTTCATCCTGCATATCACGGTGTGAAGAGACGGTGGGAAATAAACTGATTTATAACATACAAATGCATCTGAACTGAAAAATAGCGATCCAGTGCTTGAATGGTTATCATCTTCTTATCTATAACCAATAGTTATTATCTACAGTAATAGTTGATGTTTTAAGCTAAGGTGGCAAAGGAATATTTAGCATATTATTTTTCCATCTTCGAGCGAATGCACAAACATTTTGTCAAGCTACTAAGTTACTCAATACAGTAATGCTAATATTTTATACTTTGTTTCTCAGGTCACCAAGAGTTCTCTAAATCAAATTGTAGGGAAAGAAAACCAAGCTACTGAGCAAGACAATTGCGGACTGAATTATACATGGTACTAAGCCATTTTTTATGTTCTATAGAGAGCCTGTTCTAACTAAAGTGCATACTTGCAAGATATTCACTATGGATTGAGAAAAGGTTCAGCTCAACTAAACACTTTCTTGGCCTTCCTGCGATGACTCGAAAGTACTATTTTGAACATTGCAAGTTTACTATATGAAAATGTGTCTCTGGAGAATTGTAACGATGAGATTTTAACATTGTTGCTGGTGCAAAAATTTATGTTAAATGTATGGTCTACTTGAGTTATACCAATTACTACTTACAGGTTAGTTATTGTATCTGTGAAAATATCTAAGTCAATGATTTTTGGAGTATACATTCATATGATATATAATATTTTCCTGTAATTATGTCTTTGAAGAATTCCATATTTCCTTGATTATTTTTTACACATATCAATGTAACGGGCGTGGCGTGCCGCCGCGCGAATTTTCCTTGTAGAAGTTTACAGGGGTGGGGGATAGACAGACACGCCAGCATCACGTGTGTTTGGATGCCGACTCAAAGGTGAGTCGAGTGGAACCATCCCTAATATGCATGTGTTTGGTTGTGAACTCGCGTGAATTGATCCGCCCACGTGCAGGAATATACCCTTGTGATGCTGAACCAAAAGATTCCTCCGAATCGGTCGGACCAAATGGTTCACGTTTCCTAATTCCTCTCTTCCTCTTTCTAATCCCTATTTTGCCTGCGCTGGCCGCTGTCTTGTTTCAGCCCCGCCGCCGAACGCGTCGCCTCCATGCCCCGATCTTCCCGGCGCGAGCGCACCAGCGAGCGTGTACGGGCTCATGGAGCTCCCGCTAGACAGCCCCAACAGCACGACGGGTTCTGAACTTCTGATTCATCCCTGGCCACCGTTCTCTCCCGTCCTCTACCATCCATTGGTCACCGCCCGCCCGCCCGCCTCAAGCTCGTCGCCCGACCTCAGGGAAGCCGTGGAAATCCAACCCGTCGCCCCGCCTACTCTCCTCGCTCAGGCGATCAGGCCTCTCCGACCGCCGTGCCTCGCCAGCGCCGCCTTGCTCTTCCACGCGGGCGTCGTCAAGCCCCGCAGCCATCCAGCATCGTCGTCTCTACAACCTCCACCTTCTCCCTGGTCTTCGTTGCGGTGGCGCCGCTGCTAGTCACTGCGCGGTCCTCGTTGAGCCCCTGAAGTCAACCCGCGCGGCTGTCCTCTCCTACATCCTCTCTGGCCTGGCATCCGCCACGGCGCCACGGCACCGCTGCTGCTCGCGAGCGCCAACACGTTCTCCCTTGCTGCGACAAAATTACAAAAAACCACCACAATTGGGGCTCGGTTTTCGTAAAACCACCGGGATATCCAAAAATTGCACGAAACCACTGGTCTAGCGCTAATTATTTTCAGACAGCCACCACTCGTTTGCTAACCAGGCACGACGCTCACTTAACTCTTATTAGGACAGGAGGGGCCCAGTTTCCACGTGGCAACTTTTACAATGCGCCGTCAATGGCCGTTAACGGCGCTTTCGTCAGCCCACATGTCAGCTCAATAGATAAAAATAAAAATAGAAGACTTTTTTGGGCCAATTTTTTTATTTAGAAAAAGGCTTCTCCATCCTCTGCCGCACACACCTCGCCATGGACCTCGCCGTTCGCGAGCTCGTCAGCGACCTCCCCATGTTGTCCGCGATCCCCTTTCCCTCTCAGTCTCTCACCACAGATCGACCGCCGCCGCCGTCCTCTACTCCGCCTCTCTCTCACCCCTCTCTGCTTTCTGTCCATCAGATCGACCGCCCCTCTCTCGCCTGCACCCGGTCCACCCGCCGATGTCATCCTCTTCTTGTCCAAGCAGCAGCCGCAGCGCCGGAGATCCTCCGCATCTGAGGAGCAGCTCTCCATGTTGAGGAGACCGCGCGGCTCGATTTCATCCTGCGGCATCTCGCCGTGGCCACGCGGACCTGGATTCGGTCAGTCTGATCCCATTCTTGCTGGCCTGCCGTCGGCGCTCACGTGAATCCTCTGCCCGGCCAGTGCCGCCCCGAGCCTCCCCTGCCCGGCCAGCGTCCTCCCCTGCCTCGTCCTCACCGAGCCTCCTCGAGCCTCCCCTGCCCGGCCAACACCGCCAGCTCCCGCGCCACGGCGCCCAGCGAGCTTGCCGGCCTGCCGCCGGGGCTCACGCGAATCCCCTACCCGGCCAGCGCCGCCCCGAGCCTCCCCTGCCCGGCCAGCGTACCCGAGCCTCGTCCTCCCCGAGCCTCCCCTACCCGGCCAGCGCCGCCAGCTGCCGCGCCACGGCGCGCAGCGAGCTTGCCGGCCTGCCGCCGGTGCTCACGCGAATCCCCGCCCGCCGTCGTCGCCCTGCACGCGTCCGGCGAGCAGCAGCCGTCCGTGTGGAGGAAGAAGTAACTTTTTTTTATATTTTATTAGTCTGACAGGTGGGACCCACGTCGGCTGACGAAAGCGCCGTTAACGGTTGACTGTTTAGGCTAGCCACGTCAGTCTAATAGTGGGCCCGGTCTGTCATTTTCATACTTAACTCAGCGTTGCGGACGATTAGCGAAGAAGTGGTGGCTGTCTGAAAGTAATTAGCTCTAGACCGGTGGTTTCGTGCAATTTTTGGATATCCCGGTGGTTTTACGAAAACCTAGCCGCAATTGTGGTGGTTTTTTGTAATTTTCTCCCTGGCTGCTGAAGACACAGTTCCCAGTCGCCACCAAAATCTGGATCCGTTCCCCTCCATTGTTAAGCTAGCAATTAATGATGTATTAACTTGTTGTTATTAACGTTTTGTACGCTGAATCTGGACCATCCATCCATCAACCAAACGAAACGCAAAAAACGAATTAGGAACCATCCCACCCCACAAAATCTGATTCGGCCCACTCAACCCTTCTTAGTCCACAAACCAAACACACGTTAACGGCCGACGTGACAGAATGAAATAACGTGCAACACTACCACAACTTGATGACCAACACTTAACATCTTTGATAGACCAACATGATAGACCATATAACCCTACTTATTAACACCTACGACAACATTTGAAAATTAAGTTTGTTTTCTTACTTCGACTCGCTCTATCATATTATTTTGGGGGTTCAGATTTCAGTAGGCGATTGATCTCTACCTATACCAAGTTTATCTACACGAATATCTGCTAGGAGTAGATAGCTAACTAGGGGATGTGGCGCGGCGATACGCCGTGCCCGTGTGAATTAGCTTTGTTGTAACAGTTGTTTCCACTGCACTCTTTGAAGGGATAAGTGAGTTTGAAAATGTGGTAGAAAAGTATTAAGTGTTGTACATGGTAGTTGAGAGTTGAAAGTTGTTCTGGTAATGTAGTTGTTTAATCTGAAAACTGTGTTGATGACTTGGCTTGTAATTGTAAGTATCACTATGCTTATTTTAAATTTAGATCATTACATAACCTCCACTAAGAACACTTTTTTGAATATAAAAGCAGTGATAAAATACATGATAAATTAAGAACTACAGCTTATGCCTTCTTAGAAATACGCAACACTATATTTTCCGTAAGAATGAAGGATCGGTCAATGATGCAACATGATTCGTGAATTAATGCATGCATGGCTGCTACCTTGCTGCTAGCTAATTGTTCTAAATTGTACTTAACCATGGTGTGAATCTATGGCTTCAAACTGGAAACAGTAATGGATTCGATGGGTTTGGGTGCAGAATTAAAACATTTTGGTTTATAGAAATTGATTTTTGGTTTGGTTTTGTTTGGTTAGTGGAGATGCACCTGTCCGGTCTGCGTTGGATTCTGTCTTGATTTGAAACTATTCCCAGTCCTACATCAATATACTACTCTATTAAAAAGTAGAAGTCAGGAATTAGCAAATGAAATAAAAGCATTGCAATTTTCATAAAACCGACACTGTCACCGATTTTAGGAAGCGTATAATATGATCGGTTTGTCACACTGCTAACGATTGTTAAATGAAAGCAACGATGATCCAAAGAAAACATCTAACTAAAAAAATTGCTGATAGAACTAAGATTATCAAGAAAAGTACTAATTGCTGCCACAGCTCCCGATGTAAAATATGGTGGACAGATAGTTTCTATCTAAATGGTTGACTTTCTTTTGTTTGTCCCGTCATACTGATCCATGGTATTTCTCGGATATCTAAGGGGAATTGGGCATTCCGTCACACAAGAAGTAGATATAAAAATCAGGTAACTATAGGAACATAATAGACAGTGAGCTAACTTCGAATACGGTCAAACTGTATAGTAAAAAAGGAAAACTCAATGTAAATTAAGTGCATAATTCCGGTCATTAGGACATAAAACAAATTTCTCAATTTTTTTGTTGTTGAAAGAACACACGTGTTTACTCTCAACCATGCAATGTGTTGTCAAATATTAGTTAATTTGAAAAGAAAACAGTGAATATGTTTTCTTTTTGTTGAAAACACTCTGGGATCTCCTTATAATACATATATAGAAAATTGCATATTTCGTCAACATGATAGATTGTTACTTCACCAGACACATGCATCGTTAATTCCCTCTTACTATATAGTAGTAAATACATAAGTACTAAATAAGCTTGCATTTTGGAAGAAAACATATCATAAACATCTTACTGTCCGTTCAAAATGCTTAACATGGCACATGCTAAATTTCAACTTTCATAGAAAGAAAATATTGAAATTTCAGTTTACTATTCTTGGGCAAAAATATCTTAATTGTAAATAAATATCTGTGATGATTAAAAGCTACATGGGAAATGCACGACCTGCAATAAATAGTAATCGCAGACAGACATTAGAAAAAATCCAAAGTACAACATCCTTCTTTATGTATTTTTACCATATATCATTCGATTCACACATGGAAAATGTTGATGGTAATAAACTGTATTTAAAACAACAATGGTTTGCTTATTTGACAGCAACAGGAGCAGAAACCACTCAGCCCATGTGCAACCATTCCAGACCATATGGAGGTCGCCTTCGTTCCTGGACAATAAACACCACATGAAAGCACTACCAAATTAATACGCAGATAATAGTTAAGTAAGATAAAGTGTAGCAAATAATAAAGCTGAAAGGAGGGAAACCATGGAGCAGCAGCATCGTGTGTGCGCAGCAAACATACGGGAAAGGAGGGACGGACGGGGGTAGGGAGCAAATTTTGTTGGTAAAACATGTTTGCAACACTGAAAGACAATAAAAAACCATGATGATTGGTCACACCTTCCCCCAAAATAGGGGCCACTACCTATAATGACTGAAGCCAAAGGTGGGCGAACATGCTGAGACGAATCCGATGATAATTCCTACAGTTGCAATTGCCATGAGTTAGTCCGAAGATAATAACAGTAGCACAGTAACTGTCTGGTCCTCCCACCTTAACACAAGGAAGAATGTGCTGAATTACAATCTATGGACTTAATATCCTATAGAGCTTCATAGCTTCCCAAAAGATTTTATCCGCACTTCAGCCTCATTACTACTATAAAGGTTGAGAGAAAGCAAGCCAATCCAGAGCATTTGCCCCTCCAGATTGCTGCTGGCCGTTCGATCGTGGTAAAATTGGGTCGTGGCGCATCTTTGGCCGTTAGATGTTCGCGGCGGACTTTACCAACCGTCCATTTACTATTTCACCTCCCGCTTTCACCGAGAGCCGTCAGATGAAACACAGTCAAAACCTAACCTACCGAGGCACCGAGAGCAGCCAGTCCCTCGCATCCTCCATCCCCGCGCCGCCACAACCTTCCTTCTCTCCCTCCCGCAGCCTCATCCTCTCCCCCACGCGCTCGCCTCCACCTCGCGCATCCTCGCTCCTGCTCCCGTGCCCAGGCCACGGTGCCCTCGCCTCTGCCTCGCGCCGCCCCTCCTTGCACAGGTCGGCGTCGAGGACGGCGCCACCGGTGGTGGACGAGACCAGGGCTTCCAGGAGGCACAGGTGCCTTGCGATTAGAGGTTGCAGCAGCGACGCCGTCGACGTGCGGAGGTCGCGCTCCTCCTCTCCTCTCCCACCGTCGCCGGCGTCCTCCACCGCGCCGTCGCCGGCGTTCCCACGGAGCCGCCGTTGTCGCCGCGTCTCCCAGCGACTTCGTATAGACCTCCGCCTCGATCTGGACCGGCAGCCGGGGGTGGCACCGTGGAGGTTGCAGATCGAACCTAGCGCCTGCGCCCGTCGTGACGCCGTGCGGCCATCTCCCTCCTCTGCCTCCGCGGCCTCCTACCATCCCCGGCCACCGTCTCCGCGGCACTTGGCCGAACCAAGTTGCAGAACGGCCAGCTCCGCCTCTTCATGGTATGGTGGGTGTTGTATCCTCTTCTCCCTCTGTTCTTGTCAGTGTTGAAACATTCTTGCAGATTTGATTTAGCAGATTTGCATAGAGCTGACCGACGCGGTGACAGTTGTGGCTTCTTGAGTCTTACTGATATAGGAGGGAGTTCTTTTCTTTTTTTGCCGCCCAGTGACCCGATTTTTTGGTGTGTGGGATGAGAGAGGCAGCTCAGCTGCTAACTTTCAGAGAAATATTAGAGTCGAAATGGGTTGTTCTTAATTAGTCTGCAACATTTAGCCTTTGATTTTCTTACTGAAGTGCAACTATAATATCCAAGGTGCCTGTTTTCAGCATTTCCAGTAGTTAGTACTGTAATGAATTCAGTTTGATGTGATGTTAAGATTATGGCAGAATTTAACTAATAAAAGATTATGGCTGAATGGATATCTTCTTTATCCTGAGTTTTATGAGTGGGATTCATATGCTGATGAGTCGTGAGCCCAACAAAGTTGGAAGAGTCGATTTTATGCTCACTTATTATGTATGGATAGCATTGGTTGGTTTTATGTTAGAGCCTGGTGTCCTTTTGATCTGTCTTGCAGTGTTCTCAGCGGTTTACTGGCTCGAACTGTCGCTGGACAATGAGCAGCACAAGTGCAGGTCAATTGCTTGCGTTTATAATTTCTTCTTCTGGGATTTATATGCTGATGAGTCGAGAGCCCAACAAAGTTGGAAGAGCGGTTTACTGGCTCGAACTCTCGCTGGACAATGAGCAGCACAAGTGCAGGTCAATTGCTTGCGTTTATAATTTCTTCTTCTGGGATTTATATGCTGATGAGTCGTGAGCCCAACAAAGTTGGAAGAGTCGATTTTATGCTCACTTATTATGTATGGATTTTACTTTTATTTTTCTGATCCACCTTGTCACATAGAGCAAGTATTGCTGAGGGCTTGTGGCTCACATTCGAAAACTTAACTGTGCTACCTCTATTTACAGCTCATGAATACTATGACGAACTCATACAGTCTAAGAAACATGACGGTGTAAGAGTGGACTACAACGGTGAGCATGGGAAAGGTACTACTGCTGAATAAGTACTTACCATGTGGCCTTGGTGGACTAGGAATCCTGTTAATATGTTGTGAGTTCAAAGCCATGACACTTAAACCAATAGGTTCTTGCAGGGTTTTTTGCAAACAAGGGTTTTGATGAAGGGGACCTTATTCTGAAGGACCAAATACTGGTTGGTTTGCAGCACAGTCTTAACAAGGTGCGCTTGGGATGAAACAGAAACTCTTGGTGGTTTGGGATGAAACAGAAACACTTGGTGGTTGTAGGAATAGAGTTGCTGACTCGCTTTGATTTAGGTCTTAGAGTTGAGTAGGAGTTGGGGTTGACAGTGTCATAGGATTGCAAACGCCTTAGCATAACAGAATTCTTTTGAGAGAACTAATAACCTTGAACAACCACTGGAATTTATTACTATATGCATTTCTCATCCACCGTATGAAGGGAAACTTTGATGGAGAAATTGCATTGCCTTTCTCAGGTTTATGATAGTTGGAGAAAAAATATGTGAAGGCATTGATAATATAAGTGAAGGAGCACATCATGTGAAAATAGCTAGACTTTCCAAGCTGCTAATTTGAAGAACACTACTGCCTGCAAGAAGTGTGATGATTCTTTCGTAAACTGTCGCTCATGTGCTTTCTTACATTACTGCTATCTGGTAGCAAAAATGCTTGGTCCATCTCTGCACTACCTTTGATTAGGCGATCAGTCGTAAACAGGAATTTCTTTGGATCCAGGTCCATCTTACACTGCCTTTAAGATTAATTATTAGACATGTGGAAATTGAGCTATTCTTTTAAGACATGCTTACTTAATGTTTAATTTATTTAGATTTTAAGTCGAGTAATCCTTGCAAATGAAGCATGCTTGGATATGTTTTAATGTTTTGAATACTTCCTCGCATTTGTTTCTGATCCGTCTTTGTATTGTTGGTTGCAGAGGATGGACTACAGCTATTGCTAGCAGCACAGAGCACAAAGATGTACATAAGAAGAGACATGTAGAGGAAAGTAGTATCTGGGCTTGATAAGATGCCTGTGGAATTATAATGTGGAGTTCATACAACACTGAACATAATTCCTTTTTTTTGTTCAGCAACAAGTGCATGGGATATATTCGACAGCTTAAGAAGTGGCATTCGTTGGAAGCGCCACCTTCATCGATTAGGCACAAGGTATGTTAGGTATTATGCTCATTTATATTTGGCGTATTAAGACTTGTTCATACTAGGCATATTAATAGTTGATGTTTACCCCTGCTACAATTTTTGAGTGTGTGCTTTCCAGGCATAGTTTATGAGGGCAGTATCAATATTATGCAGCTTTTTTTTGGTTCAGCAACAAGCGCATTATTTTC
This sequence comes from Poa annua, assembly GCA_026929855.1. NCBI lineage: Eukaryota > Viridiplantae > Streptophyta > Magnoliopsida > Poales > Poaceae > Poa > Poa annua. The sequence goes on from CM049434.1 coordinate 66,238,052, forward strand.
TAGCATGTTATTTGGTAGCCCCTCCGACCTTTGGGGGTTATAGCTGGAATTCTGCTTGCTTTGGTAGTGCCAGGCCATTCACTTAATAATTTACATGAGACATTTTTTTAGGATCAACTGCTCTAACATCTAAATAATTGAATAAGTGAATAGCTAGATGCCTGAAAGCCCGATACAGATGCTATATTTTGTCACAAAAAATTCTCTGGTGGTTTTATGGATTCTTATTAGACGTTAGTCCTCAAAGCTCTTCTTTTCTCTCCAGCTTTGTAAGTCGTCGGCCTTAATGAGTTGTCATTCGGTTCGCCTGATATGAAATAACTTGCATCTATGAACTATGCCACCTGCTTATGTTCAGTACAATGCAATGGTTTGTCTCCATTTTTTAATACAATCCATCATCTCTGGTATTGCAAGTAATGGTACTGCTATGCCCCGGTGAATAAGGGAAGTTGGAGTTGCATGTCAGAATGCATTACTGATTTATACAGTCATAGAGTACATCTGCTGCCACAAAATGATGCTACCAGACTACTCTTTTTATGCTCCACTACTCATAAGTTCTCCACGCTGATGCTGATTGCTCTTACTGCCCATAATAAGCAAATGCTCAATATGTGGTACACGGGACAATGGTGCTTTTCAAATCAACACATGGTTAAATAGACACCAATAGGTTGGTCTAAGATCGTTAGGAATGAGCCTGAATTAGAAGATTAAAAATGGCTCTAAATAGCTTAGGTAAAATGCTTTTAAAGACCTCTGTTAGTATGCATGCCTCTATATTTCTCCTGTAGTGTTAATGTTGCCACTAGATTGATAATACAGGTGTGAATTTAGTTTATTTGGTTCATGTTATAACATCACTTACAGGTGCTGGATACAGTTTTGATCTGCTTTTGCTCTACGTTTCCTTCCTATTTAGATTTATTTGATTGATAAATTACTTGTATATGTGGAATTGGATTTGAAAATGAGCTGATCAGTTTGCTCACACCGACGTTTACTTGCTGTCGTTTAGAACTTTCTGATGGATCTATGAATTTTAATTCGAATAATCCTTGCAAATGAAGCATGCATAGATATGTTTTACTGTTCTCAATACTTCCTCGCGATTGTTTTTGACCCGTCTTTGTATTATTAGTTGCAGACGATGGACTACAGTAGAGCACGAAGATGGACATAAGAAAAGACATATAGAGGAAAGTGGTATCTGAGCTTGATAAGATGCCTGCAGGGTTATAGTGTGGAGTTTGTACAGCACTGAACAAAATTACGACTGTATGATGCGCTTTCATATGCTGTACGTTTTCTTTCTTTTTTCGAATAGAGTGTATACATGTGCAGTGCAGCAATATGCCTGCTTTATTAATTATAGCAGTGGAGATATGGAAGGTTGAGAGTTTGTAGTGCAAATTGTTTATACCTGTACCTACTTTCCACTTTTAACACTGGCGTGATCAGACTATAATTAAACTCCTGCCATGTGATTATCAATTTAGTAAATCAGGAAACACCACAGAACAATCAGAAGGACCATATATTTATATTGTCTGGCTAAATATGCACATCGTTTCTTAAGTCTTAAAAGCATCATATTCTCTTGTTCTTAAAAGCATCATGCGCTAACCTTTCGTGGTTTTCCTTATATCCGTTACTCGTGATGATAGTGTGTTTATCTTATTCAGTTCATGCTTATGGCTGTGCAGAGGAAATGAGATGAAGCTTGTTCTGTGGGGCGATCGTGCGGTTCAGTTTGATGCAGAGGCGGTTCGTGATATGGGTTCTAAAGAGCCGGTTATTGCTATTTTTGTTGGAACTTTACCAAAGATGTCTCACGGTAAGTGCGAGGATCATCTTTCATGTTTAGTTCCTATGTTGTAACTAAAGAAAGACTCCTGTGTGCTGACCTAAATGTTTTGCACGTTTAGGGTATGAAGCATGCTAAATCTTACATCTCATGTAGTTCAGCATGCTTCTAACTCTCTATATATAATGAGATAGATAAGTCCATAGTTCTAAAATTCTACCCATCATTTTGCTCTCAACATAATAAGTATGGCAATGAGTTCTTTAAAAATATGAAGGGTAGGAGGAGCAGCTGCAGCAATTATGTGTTAATTGCCTTGTTTCTTATTATAGGTTTATTGTTTCTCATCATATATTTTTGGTACAGGGGTTAGAACTTTGAGTGGCAGTGCTCCATGTCGCTGGTACATAGATGAAGACGTCCCGGATATAAACTCTTTCCGTGCAGGGTATATATTTGGCATCTGTTGTGTTCTTAGTTTTATTTGCTTTCCCTCTGCCTCTCCTTTCTATTTACACCTGTTCTTTTCTTATTACAGTCTTCAGGGACAGTTCATTCCTCTGGCCAACTATGTCCCCGCGGGAGCTGACGCTATCATGCCTCAGGTCCAACAGGTCCCAGTTGATAAAACTGTCTTTGAACTCAGTGAGCTGGATCCTTTTGATGACATGGTGAGCATATCATGGTTCAGTTTTTTGTTACGTTCATGTTGTTCGGAAACTCGGCGTCGCAGTTAGGCTAATCTGCATTGCTCATACAGGAGAAGAGGTTCCTCTGTACCGTTACTGTTGATAGGCTTGGCGCTGACCAGCGTTGGTGGTTTCCTTCCTGCACCACATGCCGAAAATCTGCTAAATATGATGGCTATCAGTATAGGTGCTCAGGGGATGATTGCTCTTCTGTTCATGCAGAATTGACGTAAGTCAATTAGCCGTTGTCTACTTGGTCTATCTATAGACAAAATGTGTTGGATACAATTTTTATCTAGGTTCTACTTGATTGCATGAATGGTTAGATATTGATTTAAGCTATTTCAACGTTTTTATCTATATCTGAATTACCTTCTCTTGAATATGTTTTACTGCAAGTCTTGTCTTCTTGTCCAGTTGATCTACCTAAAGATAGTCAGATGATACCTTGTTTTGCTGCTGCTTTGCAGGTACTGTGTCACTGTGTTTGCATCTGACGGCATAGCCGAGGCTGAATTTGTGATGTTTGACAAGGTCGCAAGGGGGGCTGTAGGAAAACAAGTGCTCGCCTTGCTGCATCAGAGGTATCCGGGGCGTAGCACCGTTGAGGAAATAGGCAACGTTGCGAGGTTTGACACAGCTGTTCCGCCAGAGATTAATCATCTCGTTGGACTGAAGTACAAGCTACTGGTCTGCATATCCAAGAAATGGAGGTTAAACAAGAGCGAGAACCTATCCTTCCAGGTCACCAGGATTGAAGTGACCTACAAGCCTGAGCTACCGCCGCTTGCCGTTCGTGTTGCTGCTGAATCTGGTGGGGCATCATCATCAGGTAGCGGTTCAGGCATACCGCTGGTTCCGGTCTTATCTCCTGCTGCGTTCACGCCTCCTGCAGTGAGTTACGATCATGTTCAGATATTTGTGATGAAAATGGATATCTTGCTAGCTAGGTGTCTTCTTTGTCACAACCATCTGTTTATAGAATGCTTGAACATATTTTGTTGTTTTGTTTGCTTGGTACTGACCATTTGTTTCGATGCAGGCAACTGTTTCTCCTGCTGCCAAACTCAGCCCTTCAACTCCGGCTAGAGGGTACTGCCCGCAAATTAGTGTCAATATGTGTACAGCCTGTTTATTTTGTTCCCCGCTCTTATCTATGTTATTCGTTGTAACAGATCATCAGCCCATAAACGTGGTGTGAGGAAATCACTCTTTGGAACTCCGGCTAAGGACAAGACAAATATTGCTGCAGAGGCTGTTGTTTCGACTGAAGAAGCACCGGACGTTTGTTTCTCGGCTTTATAGTTCTTACCATGTCACTGGTTATTTGTTGTTCCTATATTGATTTGTCTCTCTTTTCAAATTACATAGCTTTCTGTGAAGGCTACTGAGAGTGTTGATGCAGAGGCTGGTGAAGAGAAAGGTGACGATGTGCTGCCACCGAAGAAGGGAAGGTACCACCTTCCTGCCTAATGTCGTTGCAGTGTCTTGCCTATGAATGACCGACCGTTTTGTAGGCTATAAAGATTGCTAATCCACTTGTCATGCGTTTTAGGTCTGGTACTGTTCCCAAGCCTGGGGGCAAGAAACAGAAGCTGTAGCTGGTTTGCTGTGTGTGGTGCCATCGTCTGTATATAAGGTACCAACCAAAGACTTCTTTCTTGATTTTTGAGGTTGTTATGCTGCAATTTATATATTTTCATATCTTGCATTTGTTCAGTTCTGTCACATAGATGTTGGTGCATATTGATGATCCTTCGTTCGTTCATGACATCTTTGTTACCAGGTTCGTGGTTCCTGTTAAGGGCATAGCTCACAGGGGCCAGTTAAAGAGCTTATCATTATGGTAGTACTGCCCGCTGCCTCGACGTCCGCTGGAACTCGGCGGCCCTTCGTCAGTAGAAATCGTCGAGCTAATTAGATGGCCTCACGGCCTTAATGTCTGTAGTTACTCCTCAGTTCTCTGCTCCTTCAGAGACACCGCTTCTCTGCTGCAGCATTGAATTGATGTAGTACCTGTTTAAGCTACTATGTAAAACTATTTTGTGTGAGCACACGCTGTTCCATAGGCGTGCTTTCGTAGGTGTTGCCTCTGCCTATTCAGAGAGACTATCCTTTATAGACAGATCTGGTCCCAGAATGTAAGCTAAACTTATGTGCTCTTTTATGGATCTGTAGATTGATCAACAATTCATCAGAGGTTGTTTTCATAACATCGTTTAGCTAAAACGTTACATTAATTGTACGAGGTGTTGCTCAAGAAGGTTTTGTCCTGTTCTGTTCATATTAACTCATACGACTTGGTTGATTTGCTTTGTTTCCTTGCTTCGGTAGAGTTATATATAGAGCTATCTGTCTACCTGTCTCTGCTTAAGCCAGGGCTTGTGGACAATAATTTCGGAGGATCCCTTATATGCATGAAAATGCCGATTTACCAGGCCTCTCTCTCTGCTGTTTTTTGTTTCATTTCCTTTGACTTCCTTGTTAGATAGGTACATAATATGTTTAGCCACCCGTTATTAATGTAGCTACATTTATCTTTACCCAATTAAGACCTTAAATTAATAGTTGCTGCTTGCAAATAATTTAGATATCTATTAGTTTTTGGTCTGCCAATGAGTGTATAAAAGGGTCTGTGTGTTTAACATGCCTCATTGACGGAGCTATTATAGGCCAATGGTCCAGTTAAGCGCTCTTAGCTACAGCCATACTCTCTTTGTAATCTTATGAGTTAAGCGCTCTTAGTTACACCGCATGTTAAAATGGATCACTGATCCTTATGAAAAAATTAGCTGCGTTCATGTACCTAACTAGATACATTGTGTTGTAGGATTATTTTGTTCTGCCTGTCAATATAGTCCACCAGTGATATTTCCCTGGTGGTAGTGGTCGGTTCTCTTTTCGATGCTCATGCTGCTTGAAGCGGACGATGTCTGCCTGTTTGTACTCAAGCCAATGAGCCCCATCCGATCGTCCAACCCTAATGATGAAAAGTTGTAGCCTGACTTCCCTGAACCATGTTCTGTAATAGAATAAGACAATATTTAGTGCTACAAGAACCGATGGCTACTGAATTAAACCTCATGCTTTTCTGTTTATCCTTAGAGTAATCCGTAGTAAAATGTCTGTGCGACTATGTTCTGTAATAGACTAAGACAATATGGCTACTGCATTAAATATGGCAAATCTCATGCTTTTCTTTACGCCATCAAAGCAATCTTTCGATGATGAGTAGTCATGTTGTTATTTCCTAAGGATTCACCGACGGCAACAATTTAGTCTTTGCATCTCGGCAGTTGCGCAGTCGCGCAACGGGTCATCTAGTTATCACAAAGGATAAGAACATATGCACATGCAACAGGTCCGTCCTATTACCAAATACATAAGCACATGAATCAATCAGGCTATTAAACCGAAGCATATCAACTTGCCCCTTTTATCCAAGTACCATATACAAATATGGAAAATTCAAGATGTTAGAATAGATGGAGAGAAAAATAACCTTGTAGGCTCAGGGCCAATAGCCTGGCAGAGTTCATACATTACATCACGACGCCCATCTCCTTCGCGAGGGAGTAGCCCTGGATCACGAAGCCGTGGAAGTCATTCACCACCTCCGTAACATAGGGCGATCTGGTAGGAGAATGAAGGCATGTCCTCCCCCCCATCGTTTCCTTCTCTCCTCTGTTTCCCTCTAACTGTCTGTTCATGAATTAGGCATACAGGTTAGTAAGCAATCTTGTACTCTAGTTCCGTCGAAGAAGCTACTGAACTGGGCTAAGTGAGTAGAAAGAGACCTTATCTCGTGCTGAAGCTTCGGTCGCTTTCTCCTCTTCTTCCGCAAACGCTGCCTACTTCGCGGCACAAAAGGCGACGGCCTCGAGCCAGCAGCGCTGTGCGTCCTTGAAGGCATGTAAATTTTATTATAAGAACCTACTGATGAGTACGACAACCAGGTAGGTTTCCCTAGAAAGCATCTAGTAAAAATATTCGACATACTAAATATTATACTGAATTATATTATGCACAATTGGTACAAAAGCATTATAGCCTGTAGATGAACTAATAATTTCACTCGATTCATTCCAGCAAGATATATACCTACAAATGGAACCAGGTGTACTCTTACAACATAGAGGGTGATATGCATAAAACATTAAGCTCACCTTTGAGCATCGAACTTCTACATAAACATGCATCACATGTTCAACTCGTCGTTCCAAATGTCTAGGCAGTCCCATACCAATTGGACCAAATCACCAAAGTCCAAAACAACCGGCACAAGTGATTCGTGGACACTACTGTGAAACCTGCAATGTAACAATAAAGCACGTGATAAGGAAAGGAGCTGTAATTCTTGACCAGACAACCAAGTTGAACACTGGACAACTGCAGGCCTACCTGGGGAATTCCCCATGGTGGCGCATCCCCACGGAAGAGCGCCAGCACGAGACGGAAATGGAGGCGCAAATCTCAGAAATACGCACGTCGATGGGAAGTGGCTGGAGCGGCGGCCGACGGTGAGCAGCACCGGGGCAGGGGTCGCGCGCGAGGTTCCTGGAGCCCCGCGTCATGCGTTGCCGGTCAGAGGTGGTCGGAGCTCCGCTGGTGCTTGCGCTGCTGAGCACGGGGCCGCCGCTTGCGAGGGGCGCCGCAGAAGCCGCTCCGTCCGGCGGCGACCTGAGAAGAAGCTAGGCAGGCGCACGGTGAGGAGCAGGAGGCGTGGTGGGGTGGCGACCTCGCTGGGCCCCACTGCTCGTCCGTGGAAGACGCTCGCCCTTGGACGACGACCTGCCTCCACGCCGCCGGAGGAGGGCCGTCTCGGGCGGGTGCATCTGGTCGGGCCCCAACGGCTGGGGCTCCTCGCTCATCCCGCGAGCTAGAGGGGAAATGGAGGAGGCCGGAGACGGCGCCCGTGCCCGCGTTTGGCTCCCGCTGCTAGAGGGGTGGTGGAGGAGGCCGACGGCGGCGGGGCGGCGTAGTGAAGGTACCCGCGTCGGGTAGGAGAGCTGGGTGGAGAAATGAGGATGAATGCGATTTTAGGGTTAGGGTTTGTGTTATATAGATAAGGACCCATTCGTAATTTTTGGAAGTAGGAGGGCTTTTGTGCGAAACGAAAGTGCGGGCCATCGGATCCGGATCGAACGGTGCGGAACGGGTGAAAGAACAATGATGTCGCCTAGAGGGGGGTGAATAGGCGGTTTAAACTTTCCCGGTTTTGGCTTGATAATTGCGGAATAAAACTAGGTGTTTAAATTAACAAGCCGACAATCTAAATAAACTAGGCTCACCTATGTACACCAAGAACTTATGCTAATCAAGACAAACAACAAGGTGATAGCTATAGAATACTTCAAGCACGAAGGCTATCACAATGTAAAATGCATAAGTAAAAGGCTCGGGTATAGAAATAACCGAGGCATGCGGAGACGAGGATGTATTCCCGAGTTCCTCCTTGTTAAGGGAGTACGTCTCGTTGAAGAGGTGTGAACCGACACAACGGTTCAACAACCACAAAGGTTTCACCTTCTTCTCCGATGAACCGCACCACAAAGGCTTGGTTCACCTTGTACTATCGGAATCCTTCGAGGCGGAATCCAGAGCCTTTCAACAACAATCCGGGGCACAACCCACAACGGGATTGGGGGCTCCCGAACGGCTTTCAACCACAATCTGGGGCACAACCCACAACGGGATTGGGGGCTCCCGAACGGCTACAAGTGACCACAAAGGGTCTCAACCACCACGTGGGCGTCTAGGGTCCAAAGACCCAAGAGTAACAAGTTCATAAGCTTTCAACTTCCACGAATCGTCGTGGAGAGCACACCGATGCACCAAATGCAAAAGTCAAGAGCACAAGTGCTCAAATCCTTCACTCTCAAATCCCACCAAAAGCAACTAATGCTTATGGGGGAAGAAGAGAGGAAGAACAAAGAAGAGAACCACACAAGAACTCCAAGATCTAGATCCACTAGGTTCCCCTCACATAGAGGAGAGATGGATTGGTGGAAATGTAGATCTAGATCTCCTCTCTCAAATCACTCAAATATATGCAAGAATCATGGGAGGAAATGGGAGAGGGGCAAGCTTTCCAAGGTCAACAATGGAGGTGAGAGAGGGGGAAATTTCGTGCTTGGAAGAGCTGGTCTCTTTGGGGAAGAAGGGGGCCTTTTATAGGTCCCACAAAAAAAGAGTCGTTGCAGGAAAAATAACACCGGAGACTCCGGACTGCAGAGACCGGAGATTCCGGCCCCAGAGACTCCGGGGTCACTCCGGACCTACTCCGGACCCCTATACCGCAAGCGCCGTCCGCTGGAACGAAAAACGAAACGCGAGGACCGGAGACTCCGGTCTAGGACCGGAGACTCCGGCCTAAGAAAAAACTACAGCAATACCGAACACGAAAACGAAGATATCTTGATCATCCGGACTCCGTTTTCGATGTTCTCGGGCTCGTTGGAATCACAACGAAGAGCTTTACAAGATCATGCAGATAAACATCATAGTCCAAAAATGGAAGAAAAAACCAAATGGATAAAGGTAAAACCTCTCTAAAAAGGAATAATCTGCAAACCTCCAAAACCGAAAACGTAACAAGTTTTCCATACGAAATTCGTTTTCGGTGAACTTGGGCTTGTCGTGAAGATCACAACAAGCACCAAAACCCAACAAGGAGAAAAGCCAAGTAACAACCAAGAAAGATGAAATGCCAAGTATGCAAAGGTTTGAGCTCTCCACAAAGATGCGATCAAGTTACTCACTTGAGAGCCCCTCTTGATAGTACGCCGTCTATCCTAAAACCCGGTCTCCCACTAACACCATGAGACCGGTAAAATAGAAAACCTATCAAGATCATACCTTTGCCTTGCGCATTCCACTTGAGCTCGATGATGACGATCTTGACTCTCTCAAGTTGAAACACCTTTCTTGATTGTCCTTACTAGCACAGGCTTGATGAAGACTTCTCCAAATGCTCCCCCATACTCCATTATGGGAGGGCCTCGCTAAGCTTCGTCTTCATGTCTCCTTTGCAAGCTTCAATCAAAAGATATCTTCCGAGATGCATCATATTGAACTTGCACTTCATCTTCTTCTCTTGATATGAATGATGACTTGGGGGGGGGGGGGGGGGGGGTAAACATGATTGTTCAATCAATCTTCTATTCCAAGCCATACTTGCAATGAGCTCAACTCTACACATGACCATTCTTCTTATAAACCCTTGAATAGAGCATTGGTCATTATGTCATCTTGAAGAGTCCAACACATGAACTCCTATAATTTCCCATGGACAAGATCTATAAGAATATCTCAATGTAAACATTAGTCCATAAGGATTGTCATTAATTACCAAAACCACGCATGGGGGCAACCATGCACTTTCAACAGGTAACCGGGAGTGACCGGGTGACCGGCGCAGCCCGCACGGGTTACCGGGCGATGTGGCAAGATATCATTGGACAAAAATGGAGAATGAACAGTTCCGCTCGCGCGGTGGTGACGTGGCTGCATCAGGACCGTCTGTCACAGCGAATGTACGACCGACGTTGAAATGAATAGTAATCGTGCAGATGAACAGTGCCAATTCCTCCGTCCTTTATATATACTAGTGGAGGTGGTGCGGCCACGCCGCGCCCGTGTATTTAAAAAAACTAAATTTGGTGGTGTGCAAATTTTGAAAGTATGTGATTCGAAAATGGGTGAAATTTGAAGGAGATTGCATTTGGAAATTAGGTTTCTAATTGTTTAAGGTGGAGCGTTTTTCAGACCTGAATTAATTTTCTGTTTAATAAAAATGAGTAGATTAAAAAAATATATGTATACACTTGTATGCGAATTTGAAATTCGATTATATGACACAAATTATCAACATTTATTTTTGTGGGACTACGTATAGAAATATTTTTGTGCTATAGAAATTGTTCTAAATAGGAAGTGCATTAGGGTTTTTTTCAAATATTCACCAATTTGGAATGTTAGAACATATTCTTTTGCCAACTTATAGTAAGTTTGGATGTTGGCATAAAAATATCATTTCATAATCTGATTGAACACATTATGTTAACATTTATTAGTTTCAATCTGTAATTTCAGGAAATATATCGTTAATTGCTTTAAAAATTCACCGTATTAAAATATTCAAATATGGTTGCATTATATCGTAAGAAATCTGCAAATTCGAAATTCGATTATATGGCAAAAATTATCAGCATTTGTTCTTGCGAGGCCCTGTATAATTGGATGGAACACATTATGTAAGTATTTGTTAATTTCAATATGTAATTTGAGGAAACGAATTTGGAATGTCATCAAATTTTCACCATATTAAAATACAAAAAAAAGTTTGCACTATGGTGTTAGTGATTAGGATTTTTTTTTGTGATCATTTTGATATTTTTTCAGATTTTTTTGATGGGTAAATTGGAAGATATTAATTTTGCAAATTTAACCATTTTCTGTTTTCCCAGGCGCTGACAGGCCGTCCCCACCATGACGTCAGCGGTGGGCGGAGCTGCCCGCGCCGACCGCGGCGTTCGATTTGGCCGCCGGCACCGAATCTCGGCGAGCGAGGACGCGAGGTGGCGTGCGTCGAACGCGCGCAGATCCGAGGCGTCCCGGAGCGGTGGCGCCGCTGTGTTGGGGTCACCGGAGCTCGCCGGAGCGCGGCTGGAGGAGCGCGGACGTGGCCGAAGATGCCGAACGCAGCGGCGACGATCCCTGCGCGTACGGAGCGTCCCGACGTCCGATCTCTGGCGAGGATGTGGAGGGAGCGGCGGCGCACCTCCCCGTCCCCGTCGATCTGACCGGCGAGGTGGGGACCGGCGGCGGCGCGCGGCGGCGGCGACGGCGACCTGAAGGTCGCGGGAGAGAGAGAAGAGGGAGAGGGGAAGTGCGGTGTTTTTTGCAGGAAAGTCCGTGGTCTTTCGCAGAATTGCAAACAGGTCCCTCAGCGTGTGGGCACAGCTGCGTTCTTTTCGGATGCTTTTTTGTAAAAAAGCCACGGTGACCGGTGGGACGGCTGCTACCGGCTGGCGACCGGGACACGCGACGGCTTCCTATTGGTAGAAAATACGAAATGAACAGTACCGCGCGTGGAAGGGGGACGTGCGTTAATCCTGGCCGTTGATTCCGGAAATCGGACGGCGCACGCATGGGGGCGACGTGGAGGCAGGATTGGAGCCCAGTCTTGGGAGCTATTATATATTGGTATATAGTAAGATAAGAAGACGTGGTTGATCTATCCCAGTCCCCATCAATGATCCATCGAGACAATGGGTTAATTAAAGCGCGCGAGAGCACGTGAAACACATGCTTTACTTGGATGGTAGCATCATTCACCTGGAAGAACTCGTGGCCTGCCGTGAAAATATTTAACGCCACCCGTCCCTCCCAAAGATCTCGTTCGAGATGCTTTCGACGGGCATCCAGATTCGATATGTTAGCTAGCTTAGCTTTTATCTAGTCTTTTTTGCCACAGATTTTGTGATGGCATCAAAAATAACGGTGCACTTTCTAACATGGATCTTGTATACCGTCCCTGCCAAGTAAAAGGTAGTTCCTTCGGTCCCAATGCATACGATTTATGTTGCATATCATCCCAAGAAAGTCTCTCACCTCGTTGATTAACAAGAGTTGGGCTCCGTCCTCACGGTTAGGTTCCCACAAATACTCAGTGTCAAAGACTACAATTACAACTCTGAAAAACTTGTACATTCTTCCAGACAAGTAGACTCATTCATCCACCAATACTCGTCCACAAAATCACCGACCACTCCATATGTAAGCATGCAGATTGCGGCGGTGCGTTTCTGATACGACGAGAAGCCGTATATGCCGACAACATCCATTTTTTGTATTTAAGTTCATCACTTCCAACCGAATACGGTCGAACAAGGACCTTCTCATCCGAAAAAATTGTCGCGGAAAGATCTTTGGAAGATATGTGGGTTTCACTAAACGAAAGTTGTCCCCATAGAGCTGTAGGTGCCCAGCTGATCTGTTTCGGTCCAATGCCGGTGAACTGCTCGACAACGACCCTAAAATCAATGGCCGCATCCTCTCTAAAGTTTCATTGACGACAAGGGTGGTAACAAGGCCATCACTGTCATCGACGAATCATCGGAGGAGAACTGGTGCATGATGTAGTTGCTAAAAACATACTCATCGGGGCTGTCCATGGCCAATTTCGTACCTTATTGTTGCTGGGACAGAACTATGACCGAACACCTTCGGGGCGACGTCGGGTCCCACATATCCCGAGCCACGCTCCGGTGCTGGCGGGGATGAAGAGTAGACAAAGTGGTGGCGGGAATGGCATGCCGTTGCAAAATGACGGCGTGGCGACGGGAGGGGCGAGGAAGGGCAGAGGATGGGGATGCAAGCGGTCTGATCGGCGGGCCGGTACGGACTGGGAGGGACAATCTTGTTGTCCGAGCGCGACCGCCGACGCAAACTCGGCCCTAATTTGGACCGAAAATGGGTCTCGGTGGACCAAAAAGGGACCGTTGTCCATTTACGTCAATGATAACCAAACTATTATTCTGGATTAAACAACCGAATAAGAAATACTTTATATTCACTTATTTATCAAACATACACAACTACCCTATTGATTTATTTATTTTTGTGAGGGAAATACCATATTGATTAAACTGTCCGATTATTTTAAATACGACAATCAAACCTTTTCGAATGTTTGGATCATAGAGTGATAATATAAGCGGTAATCGAATAAGGTTACAGTTGGACCAGATGAGTAACAGACCATTTGCAATTTTGTTTGGTTGGTGGCCGTATAAGCCTATTGTCGTGTCTCTAATCACGGACACCGGGGATGCGAGGCACCCCTTTGTAGATTCGGTAGGGGCGCGAAGGAGGCTGGAAACGTCTCCCGGGGGACGATCGTCGGACAAGTTCCTCTCTCACTCTCCGATCTCGAGGTGGTATGCAAACAAGGAAAGCACACAACGATCTACCCAGGTTCAGGCCGCCCGAAGGCTAACAGCCCTACTCCTGTATGTCTGGATAGATGGTTGGATCATGGTGTGGCTACAATGGTGTTCTCCGGCGATGTACCCGGCAGGGTAACCTGACTAGAGGAAGGGGAATGACAGATCCTTGCCCGGAGGAGATCACCTTCCTTCCCTTCCTCCTCCTAGCCTAGCTTTGTGGTTGTCTTCTACCTTGGATCGCCGGTCAGTTCTTGGCTAGAGCTTGCTTACTCCTTAAGCTAGCTTGAGCCGGTCCTCTTCTTCTCCATGCCCTTGGTCCTCCTTTTATAGGTAAAGGGGATATCAGAGAGGTCATGCAGTGAGCGTGAGGGGTTCTTGGCGGGAAGCAACCCCTCTCCGTGGTGGAGACGGCGACGTGGCCTCTTCTCCTCCAAGTATCCGTCTTCGGATGGTTGAGTCCTCTGGCACCTTTGGGGAAAGCGGCTGGCCCGGGCTGACAGTAGGTAGGTGGTGTCCCCTGGCCGCGCCTTGCTTCCCAAGCCTTCTGGGGGCTTCTACCATCCTCTGAAAGGTGGTAGAAACCTTATCTTCTCGTCGTATGGTCTTGTACCCGAGAGGGAGCTCGGCCCCGTCGGGGACTCGCGCTCTCGGGGTCTTCGGTTCCTTCCGGTCGTAGGGGGTCCTGTCCACCCGGGAGGCCTTGTATGGCGCGGGTGCGCCCGCCAGGCCTTGCGTCGAGTCTTGGCCTTGTTTATCCTTATGCTGGGCCCACAGGCGGTGGACCCACGTAGGCAGCGCTAGGTGAACCCCATGTTCCACTGCTGCGACACCTATGTAAAAAAATGAGACCGAGGAGCAGTCGCCGCTCCTCGCTTGGAGCAGTTGCAGTTAAGAGAGACGGTGATTTGTGTGCCAGCGCTGATGGCGGACACGACGGAGGGGCGATCGGTGCACTGCGGCGGACACAATAGAGGGTCGATCTGCATGGTGGGATCTAGAAGGGGATAGCGTGGACGGGCAAGAGGTGAGGGTTGCGAGAAGCTTTTCCTTCTGTAACGTATTTTGTTCCGATGGAGGTAGGGTGGTATCAAATTAATACATTGACATAACTCGTTTACTAGGTATATGTTTATAGAGGAATCGAAACAAACAAGATTAATAGTATTAGTTAGCAGTATAAAAGGGTACCAGAGAAAAACTTACGAAGAAAGCACGTCCTTAGAGTCAACAAAACGATACACACAGCTGAGAGTGCATAGTAGTGTTGGGTTTTGAACATATCATTTATGCACGATGAAGGATAGAAAGTCAAAATGTTATGCATACAACGTTTCTTATCCGATAATGATCTGACTCTCAATCCGATAGATTCTGTCGATCAAACCTATCAAGTAGACGGTTTGATGTGGAATGTCGGGGCAAAAAAGTTAGATGTATAGCCGCATCGGGAATGATAGAAAATGTATATCACTATAAGTAAAACAAAATTGTACTTATAATCAGATATACCACTTAAAATCAAATTAGTAATTTAAAATCAATCAACTAACTTTCACACCTCAGCATTTGGATGACTGCATTTTTGTATAGTACACATGACAGTTTGCAAGCATCTTTGAGTTTTTGTGTGAATCATCTGAGTTTATGATGGGATTTACTTCAAACCAACCTGGCACCTCAGGCTGGTCACAATGCAAAGTATCATATACTAGTATCATGCATATGATACTAGTTTATGATACCACTTCTACAATGCATAGTATAATATAGTAGTATCATAATCATATCATATTTAATGTTTAATAGAATCTCAATGTAAATATGTGTACATGATAAATTTGCCATTAAATTTTCTAGTTTTACCGTGTCATGAGACGGTATCATATTATACTACTCTCACCTCTCTTCATTAATTATTGTGCCACCTCATATTTTTGCCTATGTGGCATGCATGATACTACTTAGACTAGTTACAATGGGCAGTAACTTCAACTAGTAACATACACGTTTTACGAGTTGATATCGTGTGTGTGAGAGAAAACAGAGTGAGGTCAAGGGAGGATCTGAGGCTATACCTTCGCTGTGACTCGACGAGCTCGAGCCGGAGGCCATGGTGGTCGACGGCGTCGGTGGCGGAGGCAGTGGTGCTTCCCGTGAGCACTGCGCTAACCCTAATCGGAGGGATGTCGGTGGGGTGACTGGCGGCACGGTGAACCTTGTACCGTGTGCCCCGACCCCCCATCTCTTTATATAGCGCAGGTGACAGGGGCCCCACCGTTCATAAAGAGAAACAGGCGCCCCCGATCAGGGCGCAGTCAAGGGGATCGGGAGCCGTTGGGCTCGTACGACCAGGAGATCAACCTAACATTCTCCCCCTTGATCTCAACTTTTACTTTTAACCTATTACCCTTATACTTTACTAGTTTCATCACCGATTAGTACATAGAGCATGTTTCATCGTCACAGCTCAATTGCCAATAGAATTAGACAACCACTGCTACTTTTATGCATATTATACTTCTTTGAACCTTTTCTAAATATGCCTTTTGTGATAGTCCTAGCACTCCATTATTTATATCCCGGTGAATTTCTATGCCCAAAACATATGAAGCTTCACCAAGATCTTTCATATCAAAGTTTGAGGACAAAATCTTTTTTGTTTCTAGTAGTAGACTGACATCGCTGCTAGCAAGCAAGATATCATCCACATACAGAATTAGGAAAATATATTTCCCACTTTGAAACTTTGCATAAATGTAGTTGTCCTCAACATTCTCTTTAAATCCAAATCTTTTAATTGTATCATTGAACTTTAAATACCACTGTCTTGAGGCTTGCTTTAACCCATAAATGGATTTCTTTAGGCGGCATCCCATATGTTCCTTCCCCTCCATGAAAAAACCCTTGGGTTGTTTCATGTAAACATTCTCTTCTAAATCTCCATTTAGAAATGTCGTCTTTACATCCATTTGATGTAACTCTAAATCAAAATGCGCAACTAGTGCCATGATGATTCTGAAGGAATCCTTACATGAGACCGGAGAAAATGTCTCATTGTAATCTACCCCTTCTCTTTGCGTAAAGCCTTTTGCCACAAGTCTTGCTTTATACTTTTCTACGTTCCCATTGGAGTCATACTTTGTTTTGTAGACCCATTTGCAGCCTACTGTTTTGGCTTCTTTAGGAATTTCCTCTAAGTCCCAAACATTGTTAGAACTCATCGATTTCATCTCGTCTTCCATGGCCTTTAGCCACTTCGAAGAGTGAACGCTACTCATGGCTTCTTCATATGAAGTGGGATCTTTTTCCATATGAACTGTCTCTGTATTATGAACTTTGTAATCACTAGAAATAGCTGATTTCCTAGCTCTTTTAGACCTTCTGAGAGTCTCATTCTCTGGCACATCATGTGTCTCAACGTGTGACTCTTCTTCTAAATGTGGCTGTCGCCGCTCCCTTTCATGCTCAACAACGGGTTGAGTCGGCTCCTGACGGACAGGTTCCGAATCTTGCCTCGTTGTGATCACGGGTGGAGTTACAACAGGTGCTTGCACCACAGGGATTGTCGGTGCAGGTACAACAGGTAGGGCAAAAAATGGCTCATGGATCATCGAAAAACGTGCACACACCCTCTTCTCCTCAAGATCAATTTTCCGTCCTACCATGCTCCCCCTCATCATTTCGTCTTCCAAGAAGACCGCATGTCTCGTTTCTACAAACTTTGTGTGTCTGTCTGGACAGTAGAAACGATAACCTTTTGATCTATCAGGATAGCCAATGAAGTGGCAAGTTACTGTTTTGGGGTCTAACTTTGCAATATTTGGATTAAAAACTTTTACCTCAGCTGGGCTCCCCCAGACTTTCAAGTGGCGTAGAGAAGGAACTCTCCCTGTCCACAACTCGTACTGTGTTCTGGGCACCGACTTACTTGGTACTCTGTTGAGAATGTGAATGGCAGTTTTTAACGCCTCCATCCATAATCCCAATGGCAGTGTGGAATAACTCATCATACTGCGCACCATATCCATAAGAGTACGATTACGCCTTTCAGCTACTCCATTTTTCTGAGGTTCGCCCGGCATAGAATACTGGGCGGCTATTCCATTTTCCTATAAAATCCTTGCAAAAGGTCCAGGTACTTGACCATATGGAGTGTGCCGATTGAAGTACTCCCCCCCACGGTCAGACCTGACTATTTTAATTCTTTTATCATGTTGATTTTCAACTTCAGCTTTGAATATCTTAAATTTATCCAATGCTTCAGATCTTTCTTTAATTGGATAGATATATCCATATCGGGAGTAATCATCTGTGAACGTTATGAACGAGTCATAACCATCCACACTTTTCACCGGAAATGGTCCACAAATATCAGTGTGAATGATTTCTAGTGTCGATGTGCTTCAGTTTGCACCCTTTTTAATTTGCTTTACATACTTTCCTTTTATGCAATCTATGCATTGTTCGATATCTGAGAACTCTAACGGAGGAAGAATATCGTTTTTAACAAGGCTTTCTATTCTTCCCCTGGAAATATGGCCTAATCGACAGTGCCATAACTTCGACGAGTCATGATTTCGCTTTCTTTTCTTTTGTTCTTTGTTCGACAAGGGAATTTGTTCATTCACATTATTCACAGAATGCACTTTTTCACGCAAGGATAACAAATAAAGCTCATCGTGAGTAAAGCAATACCCACACAAGCATCTTTAAACCATATGGAACACTTGATCGAAATAACAATCATAACTGTCTTTATCCAAACGTGATACACTTATTAAGTTTCTGTGAATCGAAGGAACAAATAAAACATCTTTAAGCATAATATTGAAACCATCAGCTAGCTGATGGCCCTTAACGATGATGACGATGGCTGATGCTCTATAGGCACGTTGGGGAACCCCAAGAGGAAGGTGTGATGATGTAGTAGCAGCAAGCTTTCCCACAGTTGTGAAACCAAGGTTATCAAACCAGTAGGAAACTAGAATTCTTCCGAAGGTTGCTGCGGTTGACCTTGGCAGGGCGCACTACCGGTGTCAACCACGAACGTGGAACCTGCACACAACACAATCAAACTATTTTTCCCCAACTTGACAGTGAGGTTGTCAATCTCACTGGCTTGCTGTAAGAAAGTATTAAACGTATGGTGTGGAAAATGATGTTTGTTTGCAGAGAATGAAAGTAACAGGATTGCAGTAGGTTGTATTATCAGTTTAAAGAAAAGGACCGGGGTCCACAGTTCACTAGTGGTGTCTCTCCATAAATAATAATAGCATACATGAGGGTAAACAAATTACAGCTGAGCAATTGACAGAATAAAGAACTGCATAATGATGCATATACAAGTCATGGTGTCTAGTGTGAGATTCATTTGGGCATTACAACATGATACATAGACCGTTATCCAACTGTATCTATGACTAATAATCCACCTTCAGGATAGCATCCGCAACACCTTTCAGTATTAAGTTGCAAGCAACAGATTATTGCATTAAGTAAAGTGTGTAATGTAAGTAGCACAATTATCCTTAGACAAAGAACTACTGTTTTATCTCTAGTAGCAACAGTACATTCACAATCTTAGAGGTTGCTGTCACTCCCCCAGATTAAATGAAGACATGAATGCACTATCGAGCATAAATACCCCCTCTTGGAGTCACAAGCATCTACTTGGCCAGAGCATCTACTAGTAACGGAGAGCATGCAAGATCATAAATAACGCACTCACATAATATATAATGAAGCAAATGACATAGTACTCAATTATTCATCGGATTCCAGCAAACACAACATGTAGCATTACATAAAGATGATCTTGATCATGATAGGCAGCTCATAAGATCTAAACATGATGGGACAATATGAGAAGACAACCATCTAGCTACTACTATGGACCCGTAGTCCAAGGATGAACTACTCACGCATCAGTCCGGAGGCGGGCAGGGTGGTGTAGAGCACTCCGGTGATGATTCACCTCTCCGGCAGGGTGCTGGGAAGAGCTTCTGAACCCTCCCGAACTAGGGTTGACGGCGGCGGCGGCTCTGGAACGTATCGTGGAAAAGTGCTCGGGTGCCTAGGGTTATTTTGTCGGGGGGTATTTGTAGGCGAAAGTAGCACATGAAGTATTTGCTTGAAATGGCATGAAATACCATGTAGTAGGTAGGTATGGCGGACACAAATGGCATGGGTTTTGGCTCAAGGTTTTGGATGCACGAGAAGCATTCCCTCTCAGTACAAGGCTTTGGCTAGCAAGGTTATTTGAAGCAAACACAAGTATAAACTATCACAACAAGACATATATAAAAACATATTGCAAGTATTATAAAAACTCTACATTGTCTTCCTTGTTGTTCAAACACCTTTACTAGAAAATATCTAGAACTTAGAGATACCAAACATGCAAACCAAATTTCAACAAGTTCTACGGTAGTTCTTCACTAATAGGTTTAAACTACATGATGTAAAAGCTTAAACATGATCTACTTGAGAGCTCAAAACAATTGACAAGCACCACAACATACAAGATAGCAATCCATAAGAGCATGTATATCTTTTCATTATACCATCTACCACATTTAGCATTTTCTGTTTCCAACCAAACACCAATCAACTTATTTAAACATAAACTCTCCAAGTATTTAACAATGAGACATGAGAGTATAACATAAGAAAACTAATAGCTCTAAACAAGAGATGCTTGAAAAACAAGAGCTGAAAGCATAGGAGAATACTCAACAAATATAAGTGAAGAATACGAGTATTCATAAGAAAAAGCGGAGCGTGTCTCTCCCCCACAAAGGAATGCTAGGATCCATTTTATTCAGAGAATGAAAATAACAAAAACAAAAACAAAAACAAATAGACGCTTCAAGTAAAGCGCATAAGATGTGACGGAATTAAAATATAGTTTCACTAGAGATGACCTGATAGTTTGTTGATGAAGAAGGGGATGCCTTGGGCATCCCCAAGCTTAGACGCTTGAGTCTTCTTGAAATATGCTTGGGTGACCCACGGGGGCATCCCCAAGCTTAGGCTCTTTCATCTTCTTGATCAGATCATATCATCCTTCTCTCTTGATCCTTGAAAACTTCCTCCACACCAAACTCAAAATTAGACTTCATT
This sequence comes from Poa annua, assembly GCA_026929855.1. Lineage (NCBI taxonomy): Eukaryota > Viridiplantae > Streptophyta > Magnoliopsida > Poales > Poaceae > Poa > Poa annua. The sequence goes on from CM049434.1 coordinate 66,258,625, forward strand.
AGAGGGTTAGTGCATAATAAAAAATTCTCATATTCTGCATGGACAAAACCATTACACATGCTACTGGACATTAGCTACAGCCACTGGTATTTTATGGAACAAAAATATCAATTCAAAAACAGCAAAAGGAGCAATGCAAAATAAATGGCAGAATCTGTCAAAAACAGAACAGTCCGTCAAGACGAATTTTTTCGACGCACTTAACTTGCTCAAATCAGAAAACTCAAAACTAATAAAAGTTGCGTACATATCTGGGGATTACGCTCAGAAAATATCAGATTTTTTCAATTTTTATGCAGAGAGTTATGAATTAAACGGTGGACAGAAGAAAATTGTTCCTGCGCAGGAATCCAAATCTAGCATCAACTTTCTACTAGAGACTTAACTTGACACAACAATGCGATAAAATAAAGATACAAAGGAATTGCTACAGAGGTAGACATGTTCCTTGACTAAAGATGAAAATAAAAGATAATGGGTTGCCTCCCAAAAGCGCTCTCTTTAATGCCTTTTAGCTAGGCTTGATAGTTCTGATGATGCTCTCATGAAGATAGACAATGAAGCAAAAGGAGCATCAAAAAGCAAATTCAAAACACATTTAAGTCTAACCCACTTCCTATGTATAGGAATCTTGTACACAAATAAATTCACAAAGAACAAAGTGACAATCATAGGAAGGTAAAACAAGAGTAACTTCAAAACTTTTAGCCTTATAGAGAGGTGTTTTAGTACCATGAAAACTTCTACAACCATATTCTCCTCTCTCATAATAATTTTCAGTAGTAGAAATAAATTCAACCATATAACCACAAGAATCATTCAACTTAGATAATATATGCACATAAAGAGGATCATTAAATTTATTTTGGAATTCATTAGCATGATTCCCTCTTTCAAAATAGTTACTAAGATCAATATCAAGTTTATGATCATGGTTGCAACAAAGATTTGGAACTAGAGAGAATTGCAAACCACATAAGTATCTCTCAACATAAGCAAATTTCTCCTCCATGCTGTAATTGGGAGAATTCAAGAACAAAGTAGGACTCTCATGAGTAAGAGTACCATTACAAGCAGCAATTATATCATTTTTATCCTCACATAAACAGGTAATAACTTCTAAACATAGAGGATTATTGATAAGCATAGGACCATCATCTAAAGCATTATCATATATAACATTAGGGAGCACATTTTTACTTTCTGTTATTTCCCTTTTATTTGAATCAAGGAACATGCTTTTTTTCAAATTTATCAAAAGTAGATATTTCAATAGATTCATGACATTCAACAATATAGCACACTTCCTCCTTAGACACGCATGGAGGGCAATCAGATAATGTAAGAGTTAAAGAGTTACTATCTTTAGGAGGTAGATCCTCCTTTTGTTCTTCACTCCCCTCCTCTTTTTCATCTAATGAGCTTTCAGGTTCAGGAATTTCTTATTCTACAGGTTCCTGCAAGACAACGGTTTCTTCTATTTGAGGATGTCTTTTCTCAAGAAATTCAGCAATATAAGGATTATCATTATAATACTCAAGACAGTAACCAAGTATAGCATAATTCTCAGTTTTACAAGGAGCATCATCATTTTGAATATAACCAGCAATTTCATAGGCACCCTTAAAAACACCAAATTCTTCAATTTGTTCAAGATTACCAAAGTCATAGTTTCGTTTAGCATAAGCAGCCAAGGTTTCATTATCATTATAATCACATTGGAAAGGTAGGTGTTTATGACTTCTACAACAAAAAGATTCATTAAAGCAGTAGGATTCATCATATCTAGAACACAAGTTCTTAGCAAAATAATTCAATCTATTTATTTGTCCCCATAAATATTTCCCTTTTTTAGACAAGCGGTGTTCCTTATAATAATTTTGTTGTTCCTTCGTGAACCCACCATGCCAATAATATTTTGTATCAAATAGAGAATCCATTGATAGCAAGTAAAGAACTAGACATAATAACAAACTAAAATAGATAAATAAATGCAAGTAACTAATTTTTTTGTATTTTTGATATTAAGCAAGCAAGCCAGTAATAAAAATAAACTAAGCAAGACAATAACAAAATAAAAAGATTGGAAGTGAGAGACTCCCCTCGTAGAAGAGCTTAGTTTCCCCGGCAACGGCGCTAGAAAAGTCCTTGATGCTCTACAGGCACGTTGGGGAACCCCAAGAGGAAGGTGTGATGATGTAGTAGCAGCAAGCTTTCCCTCAGTTGTGAAACCAAGGTTATCGAACCAGTAGGAAACTAGAATTCTTCCGAAGGTTGCCGCGGTTGACCTTGGCAGGGCGGACTACTGGTGTCAACCACGAACGTGGAACCTGCACATAACACAATCAAACTTTTTTGCCCCAACTTGACAGTGAGGTTGTCAATCTCACTGGCTTGCTGTAACAAAGGATTAAACGTATGGTGTGGAAAATGATGTTTGTTTGCAGAGAATGAAAGTAACAGGATTGCAGTAGGTTGTATTATCAGTTTAAAGAAAAGGACCGGGGTACACAGTTTAAGTGTGGTGTCTCTGCATAAATAATAATAGCATACATGAGGGTAAACAAATTACAGCTGGGCAATTGACAGAATAAAGAATTGCATAATGATGCATGTACAAGTCATGGTGTCTAGTGTGAGATTCATTTGGCCATTACAATATGATACATAGACCGTTATCCAACTGCATATATGACTAATAATCCACCTTCAGGATAGCATCAGCAACACCTTTCAGTATTAAGTTGCAAGCAACAGATTATTGCATTAAGTAAAGTGTGTAATGTAAGTAGCACAATTATCCTTAGACAAAGAACTACTGTTTAGCAATAGTACATTCACAATCTTAGAGGTTGCTGTCACTCCCCCAGATGAAATGAAGACATGAACCCACTATCGAGCATAAATACCCCCTCTTGGAGTCACAAGCATCTACTTGGCCAGAGCATCTACTAGTAACGGAGAGCATGCAAGATCATAAATAACGCACTCATATAATATATAATGAAGCAAATGACATAATACTCAATTATTCATCGGATCCCAGCAAACACAACATGTAGCATTACATAAAGATGATCTTGATCATGATAGGCAGCTCACAAGATCTAAACATGATGGCACAATAGGAGAAGACAACCATCTAGCTACTGCTATGGACCCGTAGTCCAAGGATGAACTACTCACGCATTAGTCCGGAGGCGGGCATGGTGATGTAGAGCCCTCCGGTGATGATTCCCCTCTCCGACAGGGTGCCGGGAAGAGCTTCTGAACCCTCCCGAACTAGGGTTGATGGCAGCGGTGGCTCTGGAACGTATCGTGGAAAAGTGCTCGGGTAATTAGGGTTTTCCCGTCGGGGGGTCTTTATAGGCGAAAGGGCAACGTCGGTGGAGGGCCGTGGGCCCCACACCATATGGTGGCGCGGCAGGGGGGGACCCGCGCCTCCACCAGGTGTGGGCGCCCTGTGGCCCCTCCTCGACGCCTCTTCGGTCTTCTAGATGCTTCCCCGAAAAATAGGGACTTTGGCTTTTGTTTCGTGCAATTCCGAGAATATTTCCTTAACAACTTTTCTGAAACCAAAAACAGCAGAAAACAGGGAACTGGCACTATGGCATCTTGTTAATAGGTTAGTCCCAGAAAATGCATAAAAACCATATAAAGTGTATATAAAACATGTAGCAATGGGTATAATATAAGCATGGAACATAAGAAATTATAGATACGTTTGAGACATATCAGATTGCAACAAGACAAGTTATTAATAATATGGGCATCACATCCTAACATAGAGATCTTTTGTTTATTAACCTCTCTTATACTCCACCAAGATGCGAACTAAATCATAACACCTCAGTAATTAAGATAAAACAAAGTATAGCTTTAAGTTCTATGACATGAAGTTAGAATAAGAACATGCTAGATAGAAAATGGCATGGTCACCCACATCCCCGGTAGCATGGTATTCCTTTTCATCCCTAGTGAGGCAACAAAGTAAGGTAAAATTCCCAAGTGGATCGCGGAACTTCTGTCACTTTCACCGCACTCACCACCCCCCGCTACTCCAACTAATGCACACGTTCCCCCTCACACGCCCTCATACATATGTTGGATCAGAACACATAAATAAGAACGGGTACATAATATGCATCTACTTTCATAACAAAGATGTAGCAATTGCAATCATCATAACATATATCAACTTAAGAGATCCACCACAAAGGTATTACATAGATGACCATAATCATGTTCAGCAGCTCATATTGCACTAATTAGTGAAGCTCAAGAGAGAGGAGAGATACATAAGTTACTTCCACAACCCAGAGTCCAGGGGTGGACTACTCCCTCTTCATCATGGAGACGGTGGAGGAGTTGTTGGAGAAGGTGGAGACCACACCGGCAGCGCCCCGCCGGAGTTTCCCCCTCCAATCTGCAGCTCCAGGTCTCTGTTTCGTGGTCTCTGTGCTCGAGGGGGGAGATAGGTCAAGACGAAGGCAGGGGGACGATGATCGACGGCATCGGAGGCTCGAGGGGGGAGATAGGGTGCTCCACGCGGCCAAGGAATCTGGCCGCGTGGGCCCCCCTATTTTCCTCCTCGGGTTTCCACTTTTGCGCTTCCTTCTCTCCTACGCTTTGTTCCTTCCAAAAAATGATCTCCGTGAAATATTAGGTCATTTGGACGTCGTTTGGGTCCCTGAAACATCAAAATATAGAAAAAGTGGTTTTCTGACAGTGCAGGGTTAATTCCAAATAAATAGGAAAACTGTGAATTATTCCCAAAATCATTATAAAACATTGATATAACCCTTAAATTGTGCAAGTATGAATGAAATATAAGTAATACAATGCAAAGTTCATGTATGCATTTTACATGCATCACTAGCTCCAAGGAGATGTCGCCAACAGCTTCAACTTCTGCTTGAAATCCATTTGCGACTTCAATGTGTCTTTCGCTTCTTTGCAAAGTTCTTGTCGAATGGAATCCCTGTAAAGAATTTGCAATATGAACAGTTGCACCTGAGTCAATCCACCAAGTAGATTTTGAAAACTGTGTATACAGGGATTCATTTACAAAAGAAACTGAGTCTTTACCTTTCTTTTGCCATTATGCTCTTGAGCCAATCTGGGCAATCATGCTTGAAAAGGCTACTGCTGGCGACTACACTAGTAGGGAAAAGGCTACTGCTGGCGAACACATTTTGCTTACCGCTGGCGAACAGCTGTTCGCCAGTGGGAACTCGCCAGTGGTAGCACTTAGCGCTGGAGAACAAGTGTTCGCCAGCAGTAGCGGTGGTAGCTGCTGACGAACAGCGGCTCTGTTCGCCAGCGGGGGTAGGGGTTAGCGCTGGCGAACAGGCTAGGTTCGCCAGCGGTGCTATATCCGCCCGCCAGCGCTGGTCTCTGCGGGTGGACCCGTGTTCGCCAGCGGTATATAATTCTGTTCGCCAGCGCTATCCTTTTCAAATTAATTATTTTATTTAAAATGTTGCATTACAGGATTATATATATATATAGCAGGTATATTTCATACAGAATTTCAAATATATTGTTCATCACACAAGCATTACACATATGCATTACACATATGCATTAGAAACATGTTCATCGCATTACAAATATATTGTTCATCGCACAAGCATCGGAATTAAGTCTTAAGTTCTCCAAAACAAGTAGACGTGTAAGTTACAATCATCACATAGAGACATATATATATATATAATCTAGGCGGGTAATTAAGTCTTCATCTTCTAGCTTCATTTCCTTCTCGTTGCATGCTGTCCACTCCTTCATCCCTATACACAACACATATATATAGTGTTAGAACATTTAAATGAAATTATCGACATATTGAAAACAGAATATAAACTAAATCATTTTAGCGTTAGACACACGATTGTGTCACACACACCATCAGATCTCTAGGTCTTCTCCTTGGTCGGCTTCGGCGGGAAAGGGCGACAACCATCTAACGAGTTGAAGGGTCTGTGGTCACCCTGCTGTTGTATGAGCGTTTCAATCACGGTGTTAGAAGTTGGTTGATTTCTGAGGTGGAACGTCCCGCCAGCGCGGCCGACATCCCTACAGATTATTCGCGCAATCAACTGCTGGATGCGTCTGAACTCCATTCGGATAGTGGCATCAGAGCCATCCGCCATGTTCAGGGCCCATCTATCCATAGTGCTTGGATATCGTAGACGTTCCTCGTCTAGGAGGTACTCCCGCATTTGAAGGATGAGGTACCAGGCGTCCCTCGCACTACCTGGCGCCTTCTTGATGCAAGGGAACTCGACCCTGTGGCCGAATGCATTCTTCCCTCGTCTTATGTTCGACCTTGTCACTTTGCCTCCCTGGTAGACGTAGCCGTTGAGAGCATCATCGAGAACCCTCTTGTTGTGGGTGTAGTCCTTCTTCTTCTCAAGACTCCCCGCGTCAAGAAAAAGTGAAGATGAATGTTTAGTATATAAGACGATGAGGGTGCCGTATTGGTTTCTGTGCAAAACATTTGAGAGACAATTTAATTAACCATTGTGCTTGGAAATGAAACGATAGATATCAACGAAAGATAGCTGATGACTTACTCGGGAAAGTAAGGCAAGAGAAAGGTGTCCTTCTTCTCATTCTTTAAGAAGCAATTTTCTATGTATTCCGTTGCCCGTCTCCGACCGTCATGGCTTTGCAACCAACCTTCGAGCATGAAGAAGGGGTCAATTACCGAGGTGTTGGGGGTATTCTCTCTAAGGATCTGATACTCCATACTGAGCGCGACAAGGCGGACCAAGGATGGGCTGAGCGCGTTCATATCGAACATGTCGAAGATGTCATCAAATCTGATGAAGAGCATATGACCGGGTTCTTTGTCGACAAAGTTGCAGCCTTCTTGTACCTTTCCTATGAAAAGCGGGTATGTCGGATCTTTAGCCTTGAGAAGATTTCCCTCCAAATAGAGAACACTGTCATGTAGGTTCTGCATATCCGCATTCACGATCTTGAAAATCTTCGGCGGTAGCATTGGTTTACCTATCTCATGGATGGAATGCCAGTTCTCGATGGTTATCTTGTCATGAACCCGGCGCGGCTTCGCCTTAGACCCCGGCTCTTGCTGGCTCATGAACTCAAGTGGAGCTTTCTTAGTTCTTTTCCGCACCTTCTTAGGACCCTTTGGCTCTAACGCCTCCTTGACTGCATCACGGACTGCGTCCTGGCTGAGAACTTCTTGATCGGGAGCTTCAGGCGTTGGTTGAGAGTTGAAAAGACGCTTCGAGATGTCGGTTTTGTCAGCCCCGCCGGGTCTCGTCATTTCATCACGGCGGTCTTGTGTATTCTGATTATCATGAAAGAATGCGGGCTCGTGATCGTCATCAACCAAGTAGTTATCGGGGTCGTGATTGTCATCTCCGTCGGTCTCGGGGTTTGCAGGTGGAGTTGGCTGTGGGGTGGTGGTAGGACGAGCGTCCAAACGAATAAGTGATTTTGGCCATGTCATTAACCACCCCAAGCATTCGCCAAGGGTAAATTCTTAATCGGCCCCCGGGGGTTGATTGGGAGGATCCAAATTTGCGCAACCCGGGAACACTCGAACCATGGAAACCTTGAACAAATGATCAGGCAAAGGCACTGTGTGAAACACGCGGTTAAGCGGTGCAACAATGTTAGCCTTTGCCACATCCTTGAGCTCATTGTCCACCATCAGCAGCAATGTGCATCCCACTTCGTTGGCCTGCAAAAACATGTGCTAGGCATTAAAGAGGCCGACAAGAATGAAGAAATGACTTGTCGAGACTTTATGCGACGAGTAATTACCGTGAGGGGCTTGAGCTCTTCTAATGGCGACGGACCGCGGACGGCCATCGGTGTGCAAGTGATGGAAGGGCTGCTACGAGGCACACTGCCGACAGGTGATGCTCCAAGTGGAGTGTTGGCAGCTGGCGTATGCTTGAGATTAGGGTTGGCGGCCGCGTTTTGCACAACAGGATGCACATTGATCGAGTTGCTGGAGCCTAAGCTGATCATGGGGAACGGTCCTTGTCTGCCTCCCTCAAACCAATTTCCGATAGTCTGGCAGAGGGTAGGAAGGAGGGCGTTGATCGTCATGGCCATGGTGTCCTCGACTTGCGACGGAATGTTTTCTTTGACGGTCGCCAATTTCCTTCCTGAGAGATGCTTCCACGTTGCTCTTCCTCTCCTTTCGCTGCTCCTTAGTCTCCGGGTAGTAGTACGCATGTCTGTGTCCAATGCCAGCCCCCATCACACGGCCACGATGCGAGCCTTTAGTCGACGACACCTGCTTTACCGCGTTATACGCCCGGTGGAAAGGATTGTCCCATGGGCCGACGCCCTGGGTTGAGGAGCCTTCCGACTGAGCCTGTGAATGAGCTTGTTGTTCCGCCGCAAGCTTCTGTTCAAGGTCCTTCACCTTCGCGTTCATGGCAAGTTCACCGGATATGGGGTCTTTCTCGTAGCGGGCCCTGATAATGTTTTTTGCTTGCGGGTCTTCGATCTGCTCATACGTGTCCGGGCCTACCCTTTTCTCGTCCTCCTTTGCGCACACGGGTTCTTTTCCCGGGTAGCCGCGGCTTCCGAGACAATGGGGAGCTATGTTCTTGTCATGCATTTGCTTGCCCCAAACCCGAAACGCCTGCTTTGAACTGAGCTTTTCATTGGCGAGAAAATTATTGTAGTCGTCTTCAGAAATGGACGGCCACTTCTTCTGTATCTCCTCGAAACCGGACCTTCAGCAATCTTATCCCGCACACTCGATCTCCAAGTGGAGAAGGCTTTGGTGAACCTACTGAGAGCGAATGCGTTTACAATGTTCTTCCGGGGATGTAGGCTTTCGTAGGCGGTTGGGAACTTGTAGCGTGCGTGTAGCTTCTGGATGAGTAGCGTGGCCGCAGCAGAATTCCCTTTCTCCCGAATGCCTTCGGTATTGAGGTTGCCGAAGGTTCGAACAATGCATCCCAAGTTGGTGCCGTACCCTCTGACGACTTTTTCCGGCGCTGTAGGCGCACCGCTTTTGGGGTCCACCTCATCGATAGCTTCGCGGAGGGTGTTGAGCATGTTGGGACGCCTATCCTTCCGTGCACGCTTGGCTTCACTACCAGACGTGCCATCGCCAGCCCCACTAGTAGTGCTCTCGTTGCCGGTGCCGGTGCCGGTGGTCTCGTTACATGATGTGTCATCATTGCCGACACCACTAGTAGTACCGGCATCATGATGGGCTTCCTCCATCTCATCATCTGCGTCGGCATCCCCAAGCATTCTCATGTAGGCGTCGTCCTCGTCCATCGGGTCTTTATCTTTCCTCCGAGAACCCCTGGCCTCCAAGTTGTGACTCATCTTTCTAAGCAGTACAAAGAACATAGTTAATACAAATATAATAGAAAGAACATAGCTAGCTAAAACAAATATAATAGAAAGAACATACTCAAATATGTCCTATTTCTAACACAAGTCATACTCAAATTTCACAAAAAAATTGGGCAAGACCTTTGCTAAAAATAGGACATATCGAGTACCCGAATTGCCGAAACGGAAGTTAATCAACATTCCGGCGAACTCAAGGGTCTCATGTGTACCTGCAAACATTTCATAACATGATAAAAGGCTACAGAAGCCACAATCTCCGGCATCTCATAAACATTTCTACTCTGAATCTTAGACTAACCTATACTAATTTTTACCAAAACTAACCTAATTGTTCGGTTGTGCATTTGCACAAACACCTACTGTGCAAGTGGTAGATGAGGAGTGAGGAAGGAAGAAGCATGCCGTAGAGGAGGGATGAGGGAGAGAAAGAGGAGAGGGAGGGGAAGAGGAGAGGGAGGGCACCTCGGGGCGGCGAGACGTGGCAGGGCGGCGCGGCGGCGAGAGCAGGGGCGGGGAGGCGAGGCAGGGCGGCGCGGCGGCGAGAGCAGGGTCGCGCGTCCACCGGGGAGGGAGTGGAGGGGCGACGCGTCCACCGAGGAGGGAGAGGAGGGGCGGCGTGGCGGCGCGGTGGGCGGCTCCGGCGTCGGCGTCGCGGGTGTGCGAGACGAGCGCGTGCGTGTGTGTTGTGTGCGGTTTGAAAACCGCTAAGTGTGGGAGCGCCCTAATGCCTAGCGGGAAGCATAGCGCTGGCGAACACGGTTAGATGTTCGGCAGCGGTAAGCCTAGCGCTGGCGAGCACGCATGTGTGTTCGGCAGTGGAATACCTCCTTACCGTTGGCGAACAAGCAGGTTTGTTCACCAGCGGTACGATTTTTCCTTTTTTCATTTCTACTTATTGTTCTGTTTATTTTTTTCTTGTTATGTTTTCTATTTTGGTTTTAGTTTTTCAAATACATTTGAAATTACATGTGTGCATTTCAAATAGTTATAACTTTTCAAATATGCAATTCAAATATTCGTGTTGGCTCGAGCTAGAGAGAGAAGTTAATGGAGGAGTAATGGATTAACAATTCTATTTCATAGGTGTCTTGTATTAAGTTAGTTCTTCGTAATAAAAACCAGATTTATGTTTCTGGAAATTCCCTAGACCTAAATATGCAATTCAAATACATCATGGTTCGACAAGAAAGCACATTTCAAACATTACACGGCCATGTTTATCAAATTTTGAAGAAATACAAATTATGATACACATAATGCGCGTATTTCTCATCGTTTGACAATCTTCTTGCCTTTCTTGTTTGCAGTCGCATAATTTAGCCACACATCATGACTTCTTCTTTTGAATGGTTGACCTTGCCGAGGTAACGTGGTTCTACTTCTTCTTGTGGTGTATGTTGTCGTATCATCATCATGATCTTCATCATCGTCGATATTTGGGTCGCCGAACTCGTTGAAGTCATTCTCGTTGGTGACTCCATCCATTCCGACGATGTTTCTTCTGCCTCTCCTCACGACAACACGGCTAGGACGTGACGGGTCGGTTATAAAGAAGCATTGAGACACGTGCTTAGCCAATACCCATGGCTCATTTTGCGCGGTGACATTTGCGCCTGATGAACTGCCGGCTTCGGGTAGAACCATGGTGGTGAAGTATTGGTCTTCTTTTGTGACGGTTGATCTTCTAGCCCATCTGACGCGGAACATCGGCACCTTCACTCCGGAGTAGTTAAGCTCCCATATCTCCTCGATCCTTCCGTAATATCTTAATAGCTTGTCTCCGGTGTAGGATTCCATTGTTACCCCTGAGTTTTGATAATCGGAAGTTTTGTCCCTTGCTTCCATGTAAAATGTGTACCCGTTTATATCATAAGCTTGGAACGTATTGAGGTTGGGCGCGGGGCCATGTGCCAATGTTTAAATCATTTTTCCTTCTGCAGAACTCATCAAGGGAGGATTAGCGACAAGGTGTTCTTTGAACCATTGAAGGAAAGAGGAGTTGTGCTCTCTGATTATTTCTCCTTCAGTCCTCTGCTTGCCTTTGTCGGTGTATTTCTTCTCAATTATTCGTTGGTGTTTTTCCAACCAAGGATCGACCATTTCAATGTGTTGTAGAGCCATTAAGTTTGCCGTGTTAAAGTCGGCGCGTCGACAAGCAAAGTCCACATGCAAGTCCCTCCGGCCATTTTTGTGACCTACTCCATGGAGCCTACTGATGTGCTTGTTTCCTGGCAAACCGACCGGATCCTGAACGTTCAAATGATTCGTGCAGAAAGAAATGCACTCTTCGGTGAGAAATCCTTGAACGATGCTTCCATCCGGACGAGCCCTGTTACGGACGAAACCTTTGATGACCCCATTCATCCAATCAAACGGCATCATGTTGTGCTGGAACAACGGCCCCAGAAGCATGATATCGTCCACGATATGGATCAACAAATGCACACAAATGTCAAAGAATGCGGGAGGGAAGTAAATTTCAAGCTCGCATAGGATCACGAGGATCTCTTTCCTTTAGCCTTTTGAGTCGCTTGAGGGTGATTGACTTTTTAGAGATCACGTCGAAAATATTACATAGGCTAAACAGGGTTTCACGGACGTGTTTGTCCATTATACCATGGATCGCAACCGGGAGTATCTGCGTCATCATCACGTGACAATCATGAGACTTCATCCCGCTGAACTTCTGTTTGGTCGAGTCTAGAAATCTTGTTATCAGTCCACCGTAACCCAAAGGAATTTTGACTTCAAGAAGGCATTTCATTAATTGTTCGATCTCTTTTGGACTTAGGGTGAAGCAGGAGGGGGCAGTAATAGTCATTCAGATTCACCCTCTTGGCCCTACGACCGTCGTCCTGCTCCTCTGTCTCATCAGGCACCTTCTATGCTCGACCCCCATGAAGCTCTTCTCTCATATTGAAATGAACTAGGTCGTATCTTGCTTTCGGCCCATCTTTGGTTCTCTCCGCCATGTTGAGCAGAGTGCCAAACAAACTCTCGAACACATTCTTCGTGATATGCATTAGATCAAGGCAATGAGGCGTACCGAGAATCTTCCAGTACGGCAAGTCCCAAAACACGGACCTCGTCTTCCATACACCCAGGAGAGGTTTTTGTGCCTTCCGCTTCTTTCCCGGTGCAGGGCACTGTTCCCAACCATTCAGTAGCTCTAAGATTTCTTCCCCGGACCTCTGAAGGGGTGGTCCCCGGGGCTCATCTTCGTTGTTGAAGAGGTCTCCACGCCTTCTCCAAGGGTCTTTCTTCGGTATCCATCTTCGATGGCCCATGTAGATTGATGTCGTTTCCAGGTTGTTTTGGGCCTTGGATTAGCATGCTCATGTGAATGTACTTCCTTTTCACGCACAACCATGGCGGGAGGTTGTAAATCCATACAAACACAGGCCAGGTGCTGTGTGTGCTGCTCTGGCTGCCAAACGGATTAAGTCCGTCGGTGCTCGCACCCAACCTGATGTTCCTTGGATCTACTCCGAAGGTTGGATATTCAGCGTCAACTGCTTTCCACTGACTTGCATCTGAAGGGTGTGTCAGATTTATATTTTCATTACGATTTGGATCTTTGAGCACTTGCTTTTTTCTTTCCGCGTGCCAGCGCATGAGCTCAGCTTCCTTACGGTCCGTGAAATACCGCTGGATACGGGGAATCAGCGGAAAGTACCAAACAACTTTTCGAGGAGCTTTCTTCCCTTTCTTGTATCGAGCGGCATCGCACACTGGACACTTTGTCTTCTCCGCATCCTCTTTCCGATAAATGTAGCAATCATTAATGCACACGTGAAACTTCTCGTGAGGTAAATCAAAAGGGCAAACGACTTTCTTGGCCTCATCACAACTTTTTGGACAGGTGTTCTCCTCCGGAAGGACACCGTGCCAATATTCCAGACTAGCATCGACGCTTATATCGCTCCATTTGTATCTTGCCTTCATCTGTGAAAACATTGAGCGCGACATTCAAACGGGAATCTTCCGCGCCGCAACCTGGATACAACGGAGTATTTGCGTCTATCTCGAGTTGCGCCAGCTTAGATTGCTCTCTAGCAGCTGATCTGGAGTTAGTGGTCTTCTTTAGAAGAAGTTCTTGGACATGAGGATCTCGCACGAGTAAAGTTAATGGCGTCTGCGTGTCGTCGTCTTCGATAGCTATTTCTTCTGCCACCTCATCATCTCCATCATTATCAGGAGGCTCTTCGTTATCATTATTGTGACCATGTTCATGATCCCCTTCATGATCATGATCATTTCCTGTCGCCGGTGCCTCATTACCTTCATGATCATCTTCATCGGTCAACCACTGAGTGTGGCCATCCAGGAAGCCACGCATTAGCAAGTGCTCTAGCAACTTTCCGGAGAAAGGGTTGATCAATCCCACTAGTTTGCATTTTCGACACAGACATCTTATCTCTGTGCGGTTATGTCGAAACATGTCCTCTGTCGCGTGTTTTAGATATCTGTTCACTACAGCTTCACTCATGGAGGCCATTATCGATCGCTTGCAAAGTGTAGAACAAACTCATGAGAATCATACATATACAACGCTTATCACGAAAAATTTCGCCATGACCTTTCTATATGTAGAGGTCATAATAAGAAAGAGTACCGAAATTTGCCGAAACGGAAATGAATCAACATTTCGGCAAAAAATCGGCATCACCTTCCTATTTCACACATATTGTGTCCATTTCATCACAAATTTCACAAATTTAGTCCACTTCATGTCAAAATTTGTCATTTCACATAAATTCACATATATAGTGTTCATTTCACACAAATTCGTCGAAATAGGGCTCTACCTTAATGCAATACACACAAGAAAAGATAACCAAGGCGAGACCACCGACAAAATGGCTATGGATTGCTCCAAAAGGGTGTAACTAGCTAGTATCTAAAGGTAAAGGTAGGAGGGTTTTGAGAGTGAAATTTTTGGTGTAAAAGTGGTTTTGGGGAGTGGTTTAGCTAGATCTATCAAAAAATCTATATTTTATTGGCTAAAAAGGGAGTAAAAGAAGAGGGGGAAGTGCAAAAAATCGGGTTGGCTCGAGCTAGAGAGAGAAGTTAATGGAGGAGTAATGGAGGGAAAAGGAGGTGGTTGAGCTTTTAATGCTCTGGTCCCAGGTTACCGCTGGCGAACAAGGCATTTGTTCGCCAGTGCTGCCTTCTTACCGCTGGCGAACACCTATTATGTTTGCCAGCGGTACTAGCCACAATCACCGCGCCAGCCTGCGTACAGCCGCCTAACTACTGCTGGCGCGCATATTTTACTGTTCACCAGCGCTGTGGTCACTACCGCTGGCGAACAGAGAAGGTGTTCGCCAACGGTATGCTTCGGTCACAGCTGCGCCCAGCCCAGTGCTACCGCTGGTGGACGGTTTATTTTGTTCGCCAGCGGTAGCAGTTTTACCGCTGGCTGTGGCGGCGATGTGTTCGCCAGCGCTATAATTACTGGCGCACGTTTTATTTGGTTCGCCAGCGCTATCATGGTGGCTATAAGCATATTCCTACTAGTGCTAGAAGCTGTTGCTCATACTGTTGGGACCTTTGCCATATGGCTTATACTGGTGGGGACCTTTGTCATATGGCTTTCAAGGGGAACCGTTGTAGTTCCTGTTCTTGTTGTCCTTCACGTAGTTCAAGGAGCCCCCATTCTGGGACTTGAGCCTTTCCTCTTCTTGCGACAACATGGCAATGGTCTTTTCAATGTCCCATTTTTCAGGTGACACATTGTAATTGACAACAAAGTTGTCAAACTGTTGTGGCAGTGAAGCCATCACCAAGTGAACTATGAGTGTAGGCTTGAGCTCCACGTCAGCCTCCATGGACTTAAGCTTAGCTGCCATGTTGCTCATTCTGAGAATGCTCCCTTATGCCATGTGCACCTCCATGATACTTTTCTGTCACCAGCTGTTTTAGCAGCTGGGTAGCATAAGTCTTTGAAGAACCAGTAAACAGGCTCTTTATCTTTTGTAGATACTCTCCCACCGAGATACACTCTTTAGTTGAGCCCACAATAGTGTTCTCAACTGTGTTCATTATAAATGCCATGCACTTTTTGTTGGTGTTCACCCACTTTTGGTTCTCTAGGGTGTAGGACATCTCCACTGGAGCATCGCTTACTTTTTATATAAACTTTATTACTTGGGACTTCCTTTCTTCCTGACTTGACGAGGGGTGATCTCATCAATACCCATAGCCGGGGACCTAGGATTAGAGTTTAGAGGTAGAGAACGCGTAGTGTTAGTAGATCTGTCGGCTGACAAGCTGGAGTTACCCAAGTTCAGGGCCCTCGAGTGAGGTAACACCCCTACTTCCTGCCTGTCTGTATTGATTGTGAAGTATGCGGCGATTACAATGGTCCCGCGAGGGTTTGATCTCGCTAGGGTTTTTGTGGCTATGGGATTGTGTGTTTGATCGGTCGCCCTCCTGGCCCTTATATGGGGGGCCAGGTCTCGGGTACGTAACCGACTAGGATTACAGATATCGAAATACAACCGACTATGCCTAACTTGGAAAACACTCTTCATCTTGGGCTTTCCTTGATGGGCTTCGTCAGTCTATTGACAATTGGGCTTTAGTCATCACGTGCACCTGGTACCCACACGAAGGGGTACCCGTTTGGTATAACATCGTCATTAGCCCCCGAGTGCTTGGCTGAATCAGGGAATCAGGCATGGACTCACTCGCGAGTGCACGTCCTATGCTTATGTTTTGTGTAGTATGTTTTGTTTGTCGACTATGACTTATGCTTTCTGAAAAAGGAATATGACTTAGTAGGCCTGGCCTTATTCGATAAATCGAGACCAGTTAACTTCACATTTGGGCAAAATCTTACTAGCCTTCAATCAAGTTCAAGTCCCCTGGCTCGAACCTGGCACACACTGTACAGACTCGACTCAGGCTGTCGAGGTCTTATTGAATCGTTCTGCCGTCTTAACTTTGCTACCCAGCGCGTCCGCCGGGATTTCCATCGCGTCTGCTGACACGGAAAGTTTAAGGACTTAACACTGCCGGAGTGGTCCTCAGCCCAGCTCGACTGATCGGCGGGTCTTACCTTTGCATTTCTCGCATGCAGCATCCAAAGTGCCAGCGATTGACACAACTCGGGAATTATTTTGAGTTTTTGCTTTTGACTGAGGCGAGTCTTTCATTCAACTGCCTTTTTGCTTTTTGAATCTATCGGGTGCGCGACAGCGCTCCCGATGGGAGTAGCCCCCGAGATTGTGCTTTATTACTTGTAGTGAAGGATAATCTCAAAATCCGTTTTTCCTAGTTTATGCCAGTCGAAGAAATTTTTACCCGCTCCCGATGGGAGTACACTTTACTGCACTTGTAGCATTTGCTTTTTTGATTAGTCGAGAAACTTTTGCACGATCTTCATGTGCTTGATTCAGTCGATCGTATAAGCGACTACCATTCTCTTGTTCTCTATTGCTTTGCCAGTTTTAGTGACGTCACGCATGACGCTCTTGATGTGCGTACAGGATTTTTGACGAGACATGTCATTGTGGGCCCATTTGTTTGACCGCGGAGGACGCCGGTTCAGTTCTTATTTGACCGGACGTGGCGAAATTTGCGCGGCGCGATCATAACTTCCTCTTTTTACGTGCGTAGTGGGCAGCGTGGCCTGCGACGGTTGCCCTCCGAGCGTACCACGTGGCGCAGCGATTTTTGCGTGAACAGCTGAGATCAACTCGCGTGCTGTGGTAAATATAGATCTCGCCGCCGTTTGTTTTCTTACCCTGCCATTTGCCTCCTCTGCTTCTTGCTCTTCTTCTTCCTCGCGCGCGTGCCCTTTGTTGTTGCTCCCGCTGCTCGCCATGGCTCCGAAGAAGAATACGAGCGCCGCCGTCCCCTCTTCCTCCGCCAATGTTAACAAGAAGAGGAAGGGTGCCGCGACTGCCGCGGCTGCGGCGGATCCCGCCGCCGCCATGAAGAAGGTCTCTGGTGACTGGGTCAAGTCCGCCGTCACCGAGAAGAAGCTGGCGGCATTCCGCCAGACTGGCCTGCTCCCACCAGATGACCGTAGATGACCTGTGTCAAAAGAATACGGTTAGGTTGAGACTCCAAGTGCAAAGTGTATAGTAAGGGAAAAGACTTATTTTCCCCACGAGGGTGACTCGAGGGTTTAATATCGAACACTCGGGGAAATGAACCAAAAGCTGTTGTCTCCTTATCCTTCTTTATGTAACCTACAAAACAAAGTAGATTGTTTTGTGCCCTCAACCTCACCAAGTGGTTGTCAAGCACAAGGTGTAAGTAAAAGATATAGAAATAACAAATGCAAAACTGAAATAAATATGCAATGGTAGTAAATAAAAGTGCAAGGATGGTATAAATGATATGAGATGATGTTTTTGTGGTTTGTATGGTGTTTGCAAGATATAAAAGTATTTTTGTATTTTCGGATTTTTAAATGGCAGAAAATGTATAGTGCAATAAAAGTGTTGTAAAGGTGTTTATTATGATTAAAAATGGACTGGGGTTCATGGTTTCACAAATGCACTCTCTGTTTTATATAGTGGTAGATAATGGAACATAGGAATTGACATATGAGATTGCAACAAGACAAGTTATTAATAATATGGGCATCATGTCCTAACATAGAGATCTTTTGGTTATTAATCTCTCTTATACTCCACCAAGATGCGAACTAAATCATAACACCTCAGTAATTAAGATAAACAGAGTATAGCTTTAAGTTCAATGACATGAAGTTTAAATAAGAACATGCTAGATCTAGTCATGGTGATAGTGGCAATGTCACCCACATACCCCCGGTAGCAGGGTGTTTCCTTTATCCCTAGTGTCGGAATATAGCCTCTGAAGAAGCTACGAAAGAGTATCGAACACTGGGGGCCTTAGAGCGTTGCCTCTGTCCTCACGAGGCTCGACGAAGGAGATGGAAACACTGCAGAGATTGACACTTGATTTACCCAGGTTCAGGCCACCGCGGAGGTGAATGCCCTACTCCCGCTTTGTTGTATTGCTTGGGCGAACACACAGAGCTACAATGGCGAACGCCTAGAGTTTCTAGGGTTTGAGCTTACAATGTCCGAACCACTAGCCGGGCCGGCGGCTGCCCCCTTTTATAGGCTGGGTCTTGGTCTTCCAACTCCATGGCGGGACGCTCCCGCAAGCTTCCAAGGGGAGCTCTATTCTTCTGCGGCTGCTTTGTCAAAGGCAGCCGACCAAGTCAAATCCACGGCCCTGCACTTCTGCACCGTCGCTGTCTTCTTCCCTCTGCAACTTTAGTCCTTGCTCCTTTAACGCAGGTCCGAACGTCCTCGGCAAAGAGGGAATCGTGGCCACCAACGGGACAGGACGGTGGTCGGCGCCGTCTTGCACCGAAACGGCAAGTTTTGGGGGACGGCCCTCTGTTGCTGGTCTGGTCTCCTCCCTTTTATCACAAGGAGGGCACGTCTTGGCGGTCGTTGATCTGCTGTGCAGTGGTCATGGATGAGCTCTGGCGGCCGGGGGGGTCCCCCTCTCTGCGTATGCATGTGAGTTTCCTGCAAAGGCGCCCCTCGGGAGACTCAGGCTTGTCCTCACGAAGGAGCTTAGAGAGCCGGGTGATTCCTGCGCACGATGCTCGCGGGGTGCCCTCCGTAAGCTCTTATGGACGGGGTGAACAGGAGGCCTCGCGAGGCCCGTGCTTTCTGACCTTGACCAGGTCAAGATAATGCTTAGCCCTCCTGCGGCAGCTCGGGGAGGCCCGGCCGAAGGTACCCTGGTTTCTAATGGGCCAACAGTAGCCCCCGGGCCAGCGGGGGCCTAGGGTGTTATGCCCGTGGGCCGGCGTTGGGCCAAACACGGCCGAAGCCGAGATGCGAAAAGGTGGACACGTCGTGCTGAGCGGTTGCGAGCGTCACGCCCCACTCCGTGCGGCGCTTATGGAACCGTTCCCACCATAAAACGGAGCCACGCCGCCCCTGGCCAGTTACTGCTCCCTCCCACTTTCAGATTCACAAACCTTCCCTTCCCCGACACGCCTTCTTCTCGCCCTTCACGCCTGCACGGACGATGACCGGCGGCAGGCAACTAGTGGCGGCGAGGGGGAAAAAACTCGTGGTGACGGGCCAAACAGGAGCCCTCGAGCCTTCTCGGCTGAACAGGCCACGCAAGGTGGACGACCACTGGCCCATCTTCGTCGGCAGGTCCAACGAGCACGGGGCTACCGGCGTGCGCCATGGCGCCACCTCGGTGGCGCAGCTCTCGGCCACCGAGTTCCCATTCTTCCTCCACTCCATCCTCGGTGGCCTGGTGCCGCCATTTTCCGACTTTTTTGACGCGATTCTGGAACACTACCAGATCTGTGTCCTCCACCTCCAGCCCAACTCCATCATCATGCTGGCGATCTTCGCCTACACCTGCGACGCCTACTTGGGCGTGGAGCCGTCCGTGGCGCTCTTCCGCAGTTTCTAGAGCCTACGCCTTTCGGCGAAGGACAAATGCACCGGATGCGCATCCTTCTTCCTTGTCGACCTCGGTCGCCTCTCTACATTCCCATGGGCGCCCTCAACAAAGTGGAGGGCTACCGCTCCCGTTGGGTCTTCATGGACGCGAGGGCGGTGAGCGCCTTTACCAGACTCTGGTGGCGCCGGCGGTAAAAAACCCCGGCTGGGAACACGAGGTGCTGGAGGGTGAAGGGGTTGGCCCGCTGATACAGGGCCTCCGGCGCCTGCAGCGGGAGTGCCTAACGGGAGCGGTGGTGGTGTAGGAGTTCCTGACCCGCCGCATTGCCCCCCTCCAGAAGCACAGCCGCACCGTCTGGGAGTACGCGGGCGAGGAAGACCCCATGTGCCTGCACAAGGGCGGCCCCCGTGATGGGCTGGTCGAGGACCTCGTGGGGGACATCCTGCCCACGCTTCCCGAGGGAGGCGTGACACCGGGGATCAAGCATGTGCCCGTCTACTTCCTCCAGCGAGAGGCCCGAGATGGCCTGATCGGTCTCCTCCCCTGCTTCGACCAATGGGGGATCCTCGCGAGGGGTCAAGCCCGGCGGGAGGAGAACCCTATGGAGGTGGTAGCCCGCAACCTCCAGGAGGCGTCCGCCTCAGGCTTGTCGGGCGTCGGCCCACTCTCGGCCCCGGTGGAGGTGGAGTCCTCATCCAGTAGCGGCGAAGATCCCCCTTTGAGTGATGGGGGCGACGGTAACGGCAGCGACAACGAATCTTCGGACGATGGGGGGAGCCCCCCTGTGGCCAGCGTGGTGCCCAGGGGCTCTCTCTCTCGTGGCCCAAGCTCTCTCCTCGGGAGGTCCGTCGGGTCTTCCTTCATCCTCAGGCCGAGGGGCAAATGGGTGGACCCTGCTCAGTAAGTTCTTTTCCTCGTTTGGCCTTCGGATTTTCTTCCTTGACACTGCCTAACACTGCGCTCCTTACAGGGAGGCAGCGGACAGGGAGGAAGAGGCCCTCGCCCGGGCCACGGCGCCCGGGGAGAATGACGAGTCCGATGAGGAGCCTTCGTTGCACCGGCAGAAGAGGCTCCGGACGGCGGGCGGCCCTCCTGCTCCTCTCGAGGCACCCTCTTCCTCCGCTGCTCCTCCTCTATCCACCGCGGCAGGGTTGTCCGCCGGCGATGGTATCCTTCGTGAGAGGCGCTCAAAGGCCAACGTGGAGCAGCTTTCACTCCGCCTCGGGCGTGAAGAGGCGAGCGACGATGATGGCCGCCAGCCCCCGGGCCCTCCTAGCGAGGGCGGGGAGAGTCCGCGTCCCTTGGCCCGAGATACGGCGGCGCTGCAGGTGCAGGTGCCTGTGAGGGTCACCGAGGACCTGGTGGTTGTGGATGACGGCAGTGAGGAGGAAGGAACGGCGCCTCCTCTGTCCGCCTTCAAGGTCGGAGATGCTGGTGCCAGCACTTCAAGTGGCCCTGCGGCCGGGGCGCCCTTCGCTCCAAACACGAGCCGAGCCCTCGTTCCTCAGGAGAGGAGGCATCTCCTTCTCGACGGGGAGCTGATCCGCGTTGCGCACAACGTCCTTGAGGAGCTCCGCCTCTCTCATGAGTTCGAGGCGCAGAGGATGGCCGGAGAGCGGTGCCGTCTTGCCGAGGGGTTCACTGTGCTGGAGCAAGCGGTGGAGGTGGGCCGCCGTAAGGATGTAGCGGCTCGCCTTGCCCTGGAGGAGGCGAACCGCCAAGCCGCTGAGATCCGCGCGAGCGTGGCTCAGGAGGCCCAAGAGATCCTGGCGCGCGCCCAGAGCGAGCTGGAAAGAGTACAAGGCCAGGAGAGACGTCAGCTGCAGAGCGAAGTCTCCCAGCGCGACGAGGCCTTGAGGCTTCGTGAGCTTGATTCCGATCGCCGGGAGGAGCACTTCGCCAGCCGCGAGGAGGCCGTGGTGGCCCTGGAGGCCCAAGCTCAGGACCTTGCTCGTGACGAGGACGAGAGGCGCTCAGCGCTGGACGCCCGTGCGGCCGAGCTGGAAGCAAGGTCTGATGCCCTGGAAGCCCGAGTCTTGGAAGCCGAATCAACCGCTGCTGCTCGCCATGAGAGGGCCAACCGGACATTCATCGCCCGCCAGGCCGAGTACGAGAAGGAGGCTAACGAAAAGAAAGATGCAGCCATCTTGGCTGCACAGCGGCGGTTCCGCGCTTCTGCCACAGAGCCGGAGACACGCTTTACCCGCTAGGCGGGCAGAACAAGACAAGCTTATGCAGACCCTTCAGCACGACCTTGCCCAAGCTCGGGAAGAGGCGGCTGACTTGCGGGAGCAGATCCGCCAAGCTGCCAATGCGGTTGGGGAGGCGCGCGAGTCCTCCGTTGCCCAGCTGATGCTCGACCACCAGCGGGGCAGGATGTTTCGCGACCTCGTGCCCCAGGCGAATGACGCGCTCGTTCACCTCTGGTCTGAGGGCGTCAACTCTCCGCTTGTAGAGTCTTCTCCGGCTGCCTACTTGGCCTTTTCTCGGGCGTGGTGTCCCGGCTGCAGGGGCTTGCTGCGGTGGTCCGGGAGTGTCTTGACGAGGACAGTCGTGAGTTTGCCGCAACGGCTGTGCACCGGGACTTCTGCAATCTGACGTTGCGCCACCCTACTGTCGACCTCTCAGGACTCTTGGAGGTGATGCCTTCTTCTGTCGCTCGCCAGCTTGAGGCGAAGGTGGGAGAGCACGTGGCGGCGCTGGTGGCTGCTTTCTCCCGGAAAGACGACCAGGAGGCTGGCCCATCGGGGCTGGGCGGTCTCGGAGAGGACGTCACTGGGGAAGCTCATGAAGAAGACGACACCCAAGAAACCACCTCCTCGGGAGACGCCTCCTCAGACGGCGGCCTTCAGTGGCCCGTGCACTTTTACCAGCTTGATTACCTGCTGCTTCTTGTTAAGTCCGTTAAACTTTTAATCCTCGTATGGTACTCCGCCGTATGTATGTTTAAGACTTTGGTGAAGCCAAGCTTGCAGCTAGGTCTGCCTTTTGTTCTTGTTTTCCCTCGATGTTTCCCTTGCGTGGGTAAATTTTGCGGCAGGAGCTAGCCTCACTAGGGGAATGAGTATTGTTGAGTATGCGCCCGCCTTGTTTTTGGGCTGCTGCCGATCCTGGTGAGGCCTCGCGCGAGCTCACGGGCTGTAAAGTTGAGAGACGCGCGGAGGGCAGCCCCCGTGCGTTCCCTCCCTTCAAGGAAAACAAGACACGCTTAGTTCCGTCACCAA
Organism: Poa annua; assembly: GCA_026929855.1. Taxonomy (NCBI): domain Eukaryota; kingdom Viridiplantae; phylum Streptophyta; class Magnoliopsida; order Poales; family Poaceae; genus Poa; species Poa annua. The sequence goes on from CM049434.1 coordinate 66,281,637, forward strand.
GGACCTTCATGAGGCGGCATGTGTGAGGGCGGACCCCAGCCACCGGCACTCGGTCTTGTTGGGTTTTTCGATGTTGTCAGGACTGGCCCGCTCAATGGTATCGTGCCTCGCATGGGTATGCAAATATGTTTAATAATGGCACCAGGGGCCTTCGTGAGGCGGCATGTGTGAGGGCGGATCCCAGCCACCGCGCTCAGCCTTACTGGGTTTTTCGGTGCTGTCGGGACCGGCCCGTTCATCGACACCGTGCTTTACTAGGTGGCACCAAGGACCTTGGATAAGGCGGCATGCGTGGGGCTAGCCCATCCCACTGACACTCGGCCTTATTGGGTTTTTCAGTGCTGCCGTGACCGGCCCGTACATCGACACCGTGCCTTACTGTGTTTCTCCCTGTGAGCATCGTGTGAGTTTAGAAGCACCAAGGACCTTGGATGAGGCGGCATGCGTGGGGCTAGCCCATTCCACCGGCACTCGGTCTTATTGGGTTTTTCAGTGCTGCCAGGACGATCCCGTAAATAGACACCATGCCTCATGAGGGTAGCACCAAGGGCCTTGGTGAGGTGGCATGTGTGGGACTGGCCCATCCACCAGCGCTCAGCCTTATTGGGTTTTTCGGCGCCGTTGGGCAGACTCTGGCCCAAGCAGCCACCGTGCCTAGCCCCCGCTCACGCGATACTTAAGGAGAGACCTTTTAAAGGGTTGAAGTGAAAATACATACCGTGGGGTCGCGCTTACCATCCGAAATGGGGATTTTTGATTACATGAGGTGTTGTGGCCGCACGGTTACTCCTGATGAATACAACAAAAAGGACAAGCAAATTATTACATCCTGATGTGGGAAAAACTCCTGCGAGCGGTGCCTCGCGAGGCAAACGTGGCGCAGCGAGCCCGCGGGGTGTCACCGTCTTGCCGCCTCGGCCTTCTGGTTCGTCGCCGTTCTCTCGGTGAGCTTCTAACCATTCACGGCTCTGCGTGCCGTGGCTCTCTCCTGGGCTCGCATCTGTCTTCCTCTGTGGGGGCCTCCAACATGCTCGACCGCATCCTCGTCGGGAGGTAACAGCTTAGCCGTCGTCCTGTGGGCCTGTTGCAGGGAAAACAGAGAAGAGCTTTCGTCGCAAAAAACCTTGATGATGTCGTTACTCCCTGGGATTTTCATCGTGTTGTACGCATGGTGTACCACCGCCATGAGCTTGGCCAACGCCGGGTATCCCAGGATGGCCTGGTACGAGAGGCTGATGTGTGCCACATCGAAGTACAAACTTTCTGTGCGGTAGTTGCTCTTGTCGCCGAACGTTACTGGCAGACAAATCCGCCCTATGGGCAAAGTGACTCCTGCTGTCACCCCTTTGATTGGCTTGGTTGGGCGTAGCTTCAAACGACTCACCCCTAGCCGATCGAACGCTTCTATTGAGATCACATTCTGGCCTGCTCCTCCATCCACCAAGGTGTTCGGAACTGCGACCTCGTTGATCGTGGGAGTACAGACAAGGGGGATGGTTCCTACCATCATGGTGGTCCTTGGGTGAACCGCCGCGTTGAACGTTACGGCCTGCTCTGACCACTTGAGCACCCTGGCGGAGGTGCTTGCGGGGTGTACGGTGGTTTCCGCGCGCGTCGCCTCTGCAGCGTGTCCGCTGGGCGCCAGCGCCGGAGAGCCGCCTAGCAGGCAGGCTAGGTGAAGCTCCCCTGCCGGGTGGTGATGTCTCCTCCGGGGACCCGGATGTCCCTGTTTTTCCTTACGATGGGCGGTGGTGCTCCGGCGCTCGGCCCGTTGGAGCCGTCGGATCTCTTTAAGCTTCAGGCAGTCCTCCTTTTTGTGCAAGTTGAGTTGGTGGAAGACGCAGAAACGGGGCTCCTCTGGCTGCTCTTCTGTCATGTCCTCCCTCTTTCGTCGCCGTGGATCGGCTCGTGGGGAGCCGGCGGCGCTTCCTTCATGCTGGAAAATCTGGCCTTCCTCCGCCTTCGAGTACCTGTCCGCCATGCTGAACAGTTCGACTATCGATTGCTTCAGCCCTCGCTCACTGAGCTCTCTCCTGATCCCGGCGTGGGTGGTTCCCTCCACAAAGGCGGTGATGATTTCCTTGTCCTTGACGCCGTCCAGCCGCCTGTACACCTGGCCGAAACGCTGCGTGAACGCGCGCAGTGTCTCCTCAGGCTCCTGTCGCAGCGAAAAGAGGTCCCTCAGATCCGCCGGCGTGCCGCCGCGACGCGTGGAGGCTCCTCCGGCGGATGACGCGCCGCTGCGACGGCCGGCCGCTGCCAACTCTCCCAGGTCCCGCTGTCGGCGCTCGCGCTGCCTAGCGAGGGTGACGCAGGCGTCCTCCGGGACGCGCAGTATGGAGCGAGCCCCCGGGCCGCCGCGCAGGGGGCGGCCGTCGTCCGTCGAGGGAGAGCTCCCGTTCTTCGGTTCCCCGTCGGAGGCGCGCCACAGCTCCTGCTCCCGAAGCCGCGGGCGCGACGTTGAGTACTCCGGGGAGTCGTCCATCCTGCTCCGGGGGGAGCGCGGTGCAGACTGCGGCCGACCCTGCACTAGGTTGAGCAGGTCCTGGATGAGGTGCGGGGCCGGGGGTGAGCCCAGGCGGCCGGACCTCCTGGGGCCGCAAGGCCTAAGGTAGGCGCCATCCTCCCTGGTACACCTCCGGCGGCGGTCGCCGCAGCTGCGAGAGTTCTCATCTAAGTCCTGCCCTTGATGACGGCGAAGGTCGCAGCCGCGTCGTCCCATGGTCAAGCGTGTGTGATTCTTCGAGGCGCACTTTCAAAGGCCCCCTACCTGGCGCGCCAAATGTCGGAATATAGCCTCCGAAGAAGGTACGAAAGAGTATCGAACACTGGGGGCCTTAGAGCGTTGCCTCTGTCCTCACGAGGCTCGATGAAGGAGATGGAAACACTGCAGAGATTGACACTTGGTTTACCCAGGTTCAGGCCACCGCAGAGGTGAATGCCCTACTCCTGCTTTGTTGTATTGCTTGGGCGAACACACAGAGCTACAATGGCGAACGCCTAGAGTTTCTAGGGTTTGAGCTTACAATGTCTGAACCACTAGCCGGGCCGGCGGCTGCCCCCTTTTATAGGCGGCTGGGTCTTGGTCTTCCAACTCCATGGTGGGACGCTCCCGCAAGCTTCCAAGGGGAGCTCTGTTCTTCTGCGGCTGCATTGTCAAAGGCAACCGACCAAGTCAGATCCACGGCCCTGCACTGCTGCGCCGTCGTTGTCTTCTTCCCTCTGCAACTTCAGTCCTTGCTCCTTTAACGCAGGTCCGGACGTCCTCGGTAAAGAGGGAATCGTGGCCACCAACGGGATAGGACGGTGGTCGGCGCCGTCTTGCACCGAAACGGCAAGTTTTAGGGGCACGGCCCTCTGTTGCTGGTCTGGTCTCCTCCCTTTTATCACAAGGAGGGCACGTTGATACGTCTCAAACGTATCTATAATTTCTTATGTTCCATGCTTATATTATGCCACTTGCTACATGTTTTATATACACTTTTATATCATTTTATGCATTTTCTGGGACTAACCTATTAACAAGATGCCACAGTGCCAGTTGCATGTTTTCTGCTGTTTTTGGTTTCAGAAAAGTTGTTAAGGAAATATTCTCGGAATTGGACAAACGAAACGTTAAAGTGCTTATATTCCTCGGGAGGTTCCAGAACACTGAAGAGGACACGGAGGTGGACCCTGAGGGGCCCACACCCCCTCCCGGCGGGGCTCCCCCCTTGGCCGCGCGAGCACAGGGTGTGGGGCCCTCGAGGCCCCGCCGCCTTCGCCCTTTCGCCTAATTATACCCCTCGGATATCTAAGACCTAGGACACGCACCTTTTTCCTCCACGAAGTCCAGAGCCGCCGCCGTCGTCAACCCTAGATCGGGAGGGTTCAGAAGCTCCTCCCGGCACCCTGCCGGGGAGGGGAATCATCACCGGAGGGCTCTACATCACCATGCCCGCCTCCGGACTGATGCGTGAGTAGTTCATACTTGGACTAAGGGTCCATAGCAGTAGCTAGATGGTTGTCTTCTCCTCTTGTGCTACCATGTTTAGATCTTGTGAGCTGCCTAACATGATCAAGATCATCTTTATGTAATACTACATGTTGTGTTTGCTGGGATCCGATGAATATTGAGTACTATGTTATTGCTTCATAATATATCTTGTGAGTGCGTTGTTTATGATCTTGCATGCTCTCCGTTGCTAGTAGATGCTCTGGCCAAGTAGATGCTTGTGACAACAAGAGGGGGTATTTATGCTCGATAGTAGGTTCATGTCTCTATTTAATCTGGGGTGGTGACAGCTAGCTCTAAGGTTGTAGATGTACTGTTGCTACTGGGGATAAAACAGTGGTACTTTATCTAAGGGTATTTGTATCACTTACATTACACACATTGCCTAATGCAATTATCTGTTGCTTACAACTTAATACTGAAAGGGGTGCGGACGCTAACCGGAAGGTGGATTATTAGTCATAGATGCGGTTGGAACGGTCTATGTATATTGTTGTAATGCCCAAATGAATATCACACTAGCCATCATAACTATAGTATATGCATCATTATGCACTTCTTTATTCTGTCAATTGCCCAGCTGTAATTTGTTTACCCGCATGTATGCTATTATTATTTATGGAGAGACACCACTAGTGAACTGTGGAGCCCGGTCCTTTTTCCTCAAACTGATAAACAATCCTACTGCAATCCTGTTACTTTCATTCTCTGCAAACAAACATCATCTTCCACACATACGTTTGATCCTTTGTTACAGCAAGCCAGTGAGATTGACAACCTCACTATTAAGTTGGGGCAAAGTATCTTGGTTGTGTTGTGTGCAGGTTCCACGTCAGTGCCGGAATCCCTGGGGTTGCGCCGTGCCATATTCCGCCACCAACAACCTCCGGGAGATCTCTAGTTTCCTACTGGTTCTATAAACCTTGGTTTCACAACTGAGGGAAATTTGCTGCTGCACTACTTCATACCTTCCTCTTGGGGTTTCCCAACAACACCTCACCGGTGCATCAAGCTCTTTTCTGGCGCCGTTGCCGGGGAAGCTAAGCTCTTCTACGAGGGGAGTCTCTCACATCCAATCTTTTGATTTTGTTATTGTCTTGCTTAGTTTATTTTTATTATTGTCTTGTTTGCTTAATATCAAAAATACAAAAAAATTAGTTACTTGCCATTTATTTACTTTATATTATTTTCTTGTTTGCTTAATATCAAACACACAAAAAAATTAGTTACTTGCATTACTATTTTATTTCAGTTTGTTATTTATTATTTCGGTTTACTTTTTAATTTGCTAAAATGAGTACTGCTGAGAATACTAAGTTGTGTGACCTCACTAGCACCAATAATAATGATTTTATATGCACTCCTATTGCTCCACCTGCTTCTAAAGCAGAGTTCTTTGAAATAAAACCTGCTTTGTTAAACCTTGTTATGAGAGAGCAATTTTCTGGTGTTAGTACTGATGATGCTGCTGCCCATTTAAATAATTTTGTTGAACTTTGTGAAATGCAAAAGCAAAAATATGTAGATGGTGATATTATAAAACTGAAATTATTTCCTTTCTCTTTGAGAGGAAGAGCTAAAGAATGGTTGCTTTCATTGCCTAGGAATAGTATTGATTCATGGACAAAATGCAAAGATGCTTTTATTGGAAAATACTATCCTCCTGCTAAGATTATTTCTCTAAGAAGTAGCATTATGAATTTTAAACAACTTGATAATGAACATGTTGCTCAAGCTTGGGAAAGAATGAAATCTTTGGTTAAAAATTGCCCTACCCATGGACTGACTACTTGGATGATCATCCAAACCTTTTATGCAGGACTGAATTTTTCTTCAAGAAACCTTCTTGATTCGGCTGCGGGAGGTACCTTTATGTCCATCACTTTGGGGGCTGCAACAAAACTCTTGGATAATATGATGGTTAATTATTCTGAGTGGCATACTGAAAGGACACCTCAAGGTAAGAAGGTAAATTCTGTTGAAGAAACCTCCTCTTTGAGTGAAAAGATTGATATTATTATGTCTATGCTTGTGAATGGTAAATCTCATGTTGATCCAAATAATGTTCCCTTAGCTTCTTTAGTTGCACAAGAAGAGCATGTTGATGTGAACTTCATTAAAAATAATAATTTCAACAACAATGCCTATAGGAACAATTATGGTAATTCTTATAGCAATAATAGGAATACCTCCACTGAACTTGAAACCATGCTAAAAGATTTTATCACTACTCAAACTTCTTTTAATAAAACTGTTGAGGAAAAGCTTGGTAAAATTGATAATCTTGCCTCTAAAGTTGATAGTCTTACCCTTGATATTGATCTTTTAAAATCTAAAGTCATGCCTAATGATACTAAAGAGAGTAAGGCTTTTGCTAAAATTAATGCCATCCAAGTTAGAATTGATGAAAATGTTAGGATGATGGCCCAATTGCATGCTAGATGGGAAAGAGAGAAAGAGCTAGCTAAGAAAGATAATATTGTTAAAGTTTTTACTATTACCACTATTGAAAATAATGTTACTTCACATGCTAGTAAGCCTCCTACTATTAATGGTAACATAGTTGGTGTTGGAAATATTTCTTCTACTTCTTCCAAAAAGTTAAAATTGCCTAAAACTGCTGAAACTTCTATTAATAAAAGTGCTGAAATTTTTAAGAACATAGGAGATGGTGGTTCGGTTTGCTTTGATGATAATAATTTTGATTTTGATAATTGTAATATCACTGAAGTTATAAAGTTCTTGCAAAAGTTAGCCACATGTCCTAATGCCAGTGCCATGAATCTTGCATTTACAACCCATATTACAAATGCTCTCATTAAGGCTAGGGAAGAGAAATTAAAACTTGAAACTTCTATCCCTAAGAAGTTAGAAGATGGTTGGGAGCCCATCATTAAAATAAAAGTGGATAAATTTGATTGCAATGCTTTATGTGACCTTGGTGCAAGTATCTCTGTTATGCCTAAAAAGCTTTATGATATGTTTGATTTGCCACCTTTGGAACATTGTTATTTGGATGTTTTTCTTGCTGATAATGCTTTGAATAAACCTTTGGGGAGAGTCAATGATGTTCTTATTATGGTTAACAATAACCTTGTCCCCGTTGATTTTATTGTCTTGGATATTGAATGCAACCCATCTTGTCCGATTGTGTTGGGAAGACCTTTTCTTAGAACTGTGGGTGCTATTATTGATATGAAAGAAGGAAATATTAGATACCAATTCCCACTCAAGAAAGGTATGGAACACTTCCCTAGAAAAAGAATGAAGCTACCTTTTGATTCTATCATTCGTACAAATTATGATGTTGATGCTTCATCTCTTGGAAATACTTGAGTTTTTACTTTCTGTGCCTAGCTGAAAGGCGTTAAAGAAAAGCGCTTATGGGAGACAACCCACTTTTTATTTCTGTTATTTTATTTTATTGAGTCAAGGAAGATGTCTACCTCTGTACCAATTCCTTTGTATGTTTACTTTATTGCATTGTTGTGTCAAGTTAAGCCTCTAGTAGAAAGTTGATGCTAAATTTGGATTGCTGTGCTTAAACTGTTTTCTGCTGTCCACCGTTAAATTCATAACTCTTTACAGAAAAATTGGATGGACCTGGGATTTTTTGTGCGTAATCCTCAGATATATATGCAACTTTCATTAGTTTGAGTTTTCTGATTTGAGCAAGTTAAGTGCCTCGAAAAAATTCGTCTTTAGGGACTGTTCTGTTTTTGGCAGATTCTGCCATTTATTTTGCAATGCCTCTTTTACTATTTTGAATGGATCTTTTTGTTCCATAAAGTATCAGTGGCTGTAGCTAATGTCCAGTAGCATTGGTAGCAATTGTGTTCATGCAGAATATAAGAATTTTTCGTGTACTAACCCTCTAATGAAGTTTACTTTGAGTTTTGTGTGGAGGAAGTTTTCAAGGATCAAGAGAGAAGGATGATGTGATGTGATCAAGAAGATGAAAGAGGCAAAGCTTGGGGATGCCCCCATGGGTCACCCAAGCATATTTCAAGAAGTCTCAAGTGTCAAAGCTTGGCAACAAACTATCAAGTCATCTCTAGTGAAACTATATTTTAATTCGGCCACATCTTATGTGCTTTACTTGAAGCGTCTGTTTGTTTTTGTTTTTGTTTTTGTTATTTTCATTCTCTGAATAAAATGGATCCTAACATTCCTTTGTGGGAGAGAGACACGCTCCACTTTTACTTATGAATACTCGTATTCTTCACTTATATTTGTTGAGTATTCTTCTATGTTATTTCAATACTATTAGCTCTTGTTTTTCATGCATCTCTTGTTAGAGCTGTTAGTTTTTCTTATGTTACACTCTCATATCTCATTGTTATATACTTGGAGAGTTTATCTTTAAAAAAGTTGATTGGTGTTTGGTTGGAAACAGAAAATGCTAAGTGTGGTAGATGGTATAATGAAAAAGATATACATGCTCTTATGGATTGTTATCTTGTACGTAGTGGTGCTTGGCAATTGTTTTGAGCTCTCAAGTAGATCATGTTTAAGCTTTTACATCATGTAGTTAAAACCTATTAATGAAGAACTACCGTAAAGCTTGTTGAAATTTGGTTTGCATGTTTGGTATCTCTAAGGTCTAAATATTTTCTAGTAAAGGTGTTTGAACAACAAGGAAGACAATATAGAGTTTTATAATGCTTGCAATATGTTTTTATTTACGTCTTGTTGTCATAGTTTATACTTGTGTTTGCTTCAAATAACCTTGCTAGCCAAAGCCTTGTACTGAGAGGGAATGCTTCTCGTGCATCCAAAACCTTGAGCCAAAACCCATGCCATTTGTGTCGACCATACCTACCTACTACATGGTATTTCCTGCCATTCCAAGCAAATACTTCGTGTGCTACCTTTTATCATTCAAAACATATTATCTCTTATTTGTGTCAATGTTTATTAGCTCATGAGGAAGTATGTGATGTTACGGATATCAACCTTGTCATTTGCTTTTAGACAGACTTTCACAACCGGACTAGTGGCATCATCCGCTTATCCATTAACTTTGCAAAAAGAGCTGGCAAATGGGGTGCCCAGTCCCAATTAATTACAACTTTAACCGCTTCAATCTCTTCACATTTTTGCCCTGATCTAATAGGTCAAGCAATGACAACAGTTTTTAACTATATGTGTAAACAAAAGAGATAAGAGGGATGATCTACCTTGCTGGTAGAAATAACGTCCTTCAATGGGAGCCGCTCTTGAAAGTCTGGTTGACAAGGGGGGTAGAGTGCCCATTACCATTCGTTGACAACAACAAACACCTCTCAAAACTTACTTTTATGCTCTCTATATGATTTCAAAAACCTATAAAACTAAAAAGCTCTAGCACATGTTTGTATCCCTGCTTCCCTCTGCGAAGGGCCCTTCTTTTACTTTATGTTGAGTCAGTTCACCTACTTCTTTCTGTCTTAGAAGCAAACACTTGTGTCAACTGTGTGCAACAATTCTTATATGCTTACTTATTGCACTTGTTATATTTCTTTGTGTTGACAACTATCTATATGATATACATGTTACAAGTTGAAAGCCAATGCTTAAACTTATATCTTCCTTTGTGTTGCTTCAATGCTCTTTTACTTAGAGACTATTGCTTTATGAGTTAACTTTCATGTGAATCATTTTGATGCTTGGTTGAAAGTACTATCCATGAAAAGTTTTTGCTTATATGATGTAGTTGTTTACTCCTTGTCTATTTGTTAGCAAACTATAAACCATTGCTTTGAATCACTTCATTCATAATATGAGCCTTACATTATTATATGATCAAGATTGTGTGAAGCATGTCACTTTAGAAATTATTCTTGTTATCGTTTTACCTACTCGGGACGAGTAGAACTAAGCTTGGGGATGCTTGATACGTCTCAAACGTATCTATAATTTCTTATGTTCCATGCTTATATTATGCCACTTGCTACATGTTTTATATACACTTTTATATCATTTTATGCATTTTCTGGGACTAACCTATTAACAAGATGCCACAGTGCCAGTTGCCTGTTTTCTGCTGTTTTTGGTTTCAGAAAAGTTGTTAAGGAAATATTCTCGGAATTGGACAAACGAAACGTCAAAGTGCTTATATTCCCCGGGAGGTTCCAGAACACCGAAGAGGACACGGAGGTGGACCCCGAGGGGCCCACACCCCCTCCCGGCACGGCTCCCCCCTTGGCCGCGCGAGCATAGGGTGTGGGGGCCTCGAGGCCCCGCCGCCTTCGCCCTTTCGCCTACATATACCCCTCGGATATCTAAGACCTAGGACACGCACCTTTTTCCTCCACGAAGTCCAGAGCCGCCGCCGTCGTCAACCCTAGATCGGGAGGGTTCAGAAGCTCCTCCCGGCACCCTGTCGGGGAGGGGAATCATCACCGGAGGGCTCTACATCACCATGCCCGCCTCCGGACTGATGCGTGAGTAGTTCATCCTTGGACTACGGGTCCATAGCAGTAGCTAGATGGTTGTCTTCTCCTCTTGTGCTACCATGTTTAGATCTTGTGAGCTGCCTAACATGATCAAGATCATCTTTATGTAATACTACATGCTGTGTTTGCTGGGATCCGATGAATATTGAGTACTATGTTATTGCTTCATAATATATCTTGTGAGTGCGTTGTTTATGATCTTGCATGCTCTCCGTTGCTAGTAGATGCTCTGGCCAAGTAGATGCTTGTGACTCCAAGAGGGGGTATTTATGCTCGATAGTAGGTTCATGTCTCTATTTAATCTGGGGTGGTGACAGCTAGCTCTAAGGTTGTAGATGTACTGTTGCTACTAGGGATAAAACAGTGGTACTTTATCTAAGGGTATTTGTATCACTTACATTACACACATTGCCTAATGCAATTATCTGTTGCTTGCAACTTAATACTGAAAGGGGTGCGGACGCTAACCGGAAGGTGGATTATTAGTCATAGATGCGGTTGGAACGGTCTATGTGTATTGTTGTAATGCCCAAATGAATATCACACTAGCCATCATAACTATAGTATATGCATCATTATGCACCTCTTTATTCTGTCAATTGCCCAGCTGTAATTTGTTTACCCGCATGTATGCTATTATTATTTAAGGAGAGACACCACTAGTGGACTGTGGACCCCGGTCCTTTTTCCTCAAATTGATAAACAATCCTACTGCAGTCCTGTTACTTTCATTCTCTGCAAACAAACATCATCTTCCACACATACGTTTAATCCTTTGTTACAGCAAGCCAGTGAGATTGACAACCTCACTGTTAAGTTGGGGCAAAGTATCTTGGTTGTGTTGTGTGCAGGTTCCACGTCAGTGCCGGAATCCCTGGTGTTGCGCTGTGCCATATTCCGCCTCCAACAACCTCCGGGAGATCTCTAGTTTCCTACTGGTTCGATAAACCTTGGTTTCACAACTGAGGGAAATTTGCTGCTGCACTACTTCATACCTTCCTCTTGGGGTTTCCCAACAACACCTCACCAGTGCATCACACGTCTTGGCGGTCGTTGATCTGCTGTGCAGTGGTCACGGATGAGCTCTAGCGGCCGGGGGGTCGCCTGCTCTGCGTATGCATGTGAGTTTCCTGCAAAGGCGCCCCTCGGGAGACTCAGGCTTGTCCTCACGAAGGAGCTTGGAGAGCCGGGTGATTCCTACGCACGATGCTCGCGGGGTGCCCTCCGTAAGCTCTTATGGACGGGGTGAACAGGAGGCCTCGCGAGGCCCGTCCTTTCTGGCCTTGACCAGGTCAAGATAGCCCTCCTGCGGCAGCTCGGGGAGGCCCGGCCCAAGGTACCCTGGTTTCTAATGGGCCGACACCTAGTGAGGCAACAAAGTAAGATAAAAACCCAAGTGGATCACGGTATTGCTGTCAACTTACCACAAAACCACCCCCCGTTACTCCAACTAATGCACACGTTCCCCCTCACACGCTCTCATACACATGTTGTATCAAAACACATAGACAAGAACGGGGTACATAATATGCATCTATTTTCATAACAAAGACATGATATTGGCAATCATCATAACATATATCAACTTAAGAGATCCACCACAAAGGTATTACATATATGACCATAATCATGTTCAGCAGCTCATATGGCACTAATTAGTGAAGGTCAAGAGAGAGCAGAGTTACATAAGTTACTTCCACAAACCCATAGTCCAGGGGTGGACTACTCCCTCATCATCATGGAGACGGTGGAGAAGTCATTGGAGAAGGTGGAGACCACACCGGCAGCGCCCCGCAGAAGTTTTCCCCCTCCAATCTGCAGCTCCAGGTCTCTGTTTCGTGGTTTCTGTGTTTCTTGGAGAAGGTGGAGACCACACCGGCAGCGCCCCGCAGAAGTTTTCCCCCTCCAATCTGCAGCTCCAGGTCTCTGTTTCGTGGTTTCTGTGTTTCTGCGGCGCTCCTCGCCGAAAGGGTTCGGGGGGGGGGGGGGGGGGGGGGGGCTATTTTTATAGTCGTTTTTAGGTCAAGACGAATCCAGGGAGACGAAGATCGACGGCGTCGGAGGCTTGAGGGCTGAGATGAGGGGCCCCACGCGGCCAAGGAATCTGGCCACGTGGGCCCACCTCTTTTGGCCCTCGGCCTTCCATTTTTGCTCTTCCTTCGCTCCTAAGCCTTGTTCCTTCCAAAAAATGATCTCCATGGAATATTAGGTCATTTGGACGTCGTTTGGGTCCCTAAAACATCAAAATATAGGAAAAGGGGTTTTCTGACAGCACAGGGTTAATTCCAAATAAATAGGGAAAGTGTGAAATATTCCCCAAAACATTATAAAACATTGATATAACCCTTATATGATGCAAATATGGATGAAATATGAGTAATACAATGCAAAGTTCATGTATGCATTTTACATGCATCAACATCCCCAAGCTTAACCTATACTCGTCCTCGAGTATGAAGGTGATAAAACTAAACATGGACTTGGCATTTTATTACTTAACAAAGGATATCAAAGATGATTGCTACATAGAGTCAAATGATTCATTCTTTAATAAAGAGTAGCAACATACAAAACATATTATCAAGAGATATTAAATATTCAAGGTAAAGATGTTCAATGATAATTCACAAAGTGTAACATGAAAGAAAAGTTCTATGGGCCAAATGAATGCATAAATGAAAAGTAAAAGATATCCTAAGTTGGTCATAGAGTATTGTTATAGAAATCTGAATATAAAAGGTGGACACTTTGGAAAGATAGATAAATAAGTAGAGGAATAACATGCAAGAGTATTATCTAGCTTCCAAATGCTTCAACTTAAGCTAATGTTTGCCATGTAGTGATCATTGGTGCGAAGTTCTCATTGCCCCTATCATAGCATCTTTAGTGATTAATAGTTGAAAGTGAAAGCAAATATGTGTTATGTTCTTGACAAAGTATGGGTCAAAAAGCCTCATGCCCGTTGAAAACAAAAACCTCTCCGACTGGCTACTCAACATGGGCCACAAAGCAAGTGAAGGTTACAGTCATCGTGAATAAAAGTGGCATCATAGAGAGTTTCACCTCGGGTACCCTTTGCCCCAGGACATGGAAGTGGGCACATGTCCAAATGACAAAGCAAGCAAACAATGGATATCTCTACATCTCTTTCTTTACTCATGCTTTTTTCTTGTAAATGTTTTTTCTGTTATGAGATGTGTCATGGATTCCTCCACTATGGTTATGTTGCAAATTTCCACCATGATCCACATGGCTTAGGTTAGCCGCCACAGGTGTCTCTCTAGCCAATAATATCACTCACCCGAACTTACTAAGTTTCCATCTTTATTTCACGCAATGTTAGGCATCCATCACCAAAGGAACATGATATCAACTTTCATAAAGAATAAAGTGCAATGTTGAAAGCTTTCCACGTGTCAGCACGTATGAGTTAGCTCCTAACCAAAGACCTTTGTCAAGCCCAAAACATCATAATCTTAATCACAATGGGTCATGTTTATTAAGTGCATGAAAAGTAATGTGTGCATCAAGTTCGTGAGAGCTTTTAGACCAACTTAACCCATGACAATCCCAATAACATAAGCATCTTAATTTGGAAGCATAGATAAAACAATATAACATGGTAACATACTTGGAATAGCATATTAGCTAATAGGTAGATATGGTGGACTCACTGGAAAAACTTGGTTGAAGGTGCTGGAAAACAAGTTTTTTACTTGTTGGAGTTTTTGGGCTAGCAAAAGGGAGAAAGTTGACCATCTAAATGCATGCATAAGTGTCCATAGAGCTAACCATTTCATGTTAAACAAAGTAAAGAATCATTCAGCATATAAAATATGAATAAGAAATAACTCTAGGCAAGACACTTGCATATTAATATTCATTAACAAAGCACATGAATCATGCAACTATATGTATCTTTTAAATCAACTCAAACATCGTCTTCCCAATATTTTTATAGCATCCAACTTAATTCAACCCAAACTTCCAGTAGCTCTCTCATAACATAAATAAAAAAGTGGTGGTCTCAAACAAAAAAAACAAACCGAAATAATAAAAAGAACAAAAACGCTCCAAGTTTATGCGATAAAGTGCAATGAACAAAAAACAGAAGTTAGACGTGTGCAAACCGAGACTATATTGGTTCAGTGGGGTTGTCTTCACATGCCGAAGCTTATGGTCTTCACCATCCTTGGATAGCTCTTGGTGCATCTCCTCCAATCCCTGTGAAAAAACTTCAAAACATCGTTTCTCCCATTTCTTATCTGTGGGGTGACATTAGTAGGCACAAAACAATAGAATTGCTTGTTGTATGAAATCCTTAGACAAACATAACAAACATGTCCATAAAGTGTATAATGTTGTATTCCTTCTAATAAACTCAATTGGATCAAAAAGATTCAAGTTAAAAGCTTAAAGAATGCATAAAACAAAATGGGACAGAATCTGTCCAGAAAAACAGCAGCAGCAAAACGTATTTTTTACCCCACTTAAATATGTCGAAAAAATCTGAAAACATTCATGCTTATAGAGGATGAAAAGTTGCAACTACAGTTCCAATTTCAGCTCATTCGGAGTTACAGAATAAGAATTAAAAATCATACCGTGCACAGATTTGTGCTGGAATAAAATCTCCGAATGGAAAAAAGCAACTTTCAAAGCCCAAATGGGTAAAACTTGGCACTTTATTAAAAAATCCAGAACCTAAATTAAAAACAAAGTCTCTTGGTACAGCAAGAGGACTCAAAGAAAATCTGAAATAAAAACAACCGGGTTGCCTCCCGTAAAGCACTTTCTTTATAGCCATATAGCTAGGCTTCTTACTTGATATTTATAGTGGACGAAACTCGTGAGGGAGCTTGAACCTTGATGTGTCCCTCTTCCTTGGAAAGTGCTCCATGCACTTCTTGTGTGGGAACTGAAACTTCACGTTCCCCTCCGTTGAATCTATTATAGCACCTGTAGTACGAAGAAAAGGTCTTCCCAAAATGTTAGGACTAGAGGTTTTATTCCCCATGTCCATTATTACAAAGTCAACAGGCACAAAAGTCATGTGTAACTCTACTATAAAATCACTTACTTTTCCTAAGGCATATTTAATGGAATCATCAGCAAGTGAAAGTTCAATAGAGCATATTTCAAGATTCTTTAATTCAAGTACTTCATATAGTTCCTTAGACATCACAGAGACACTAGATCCTAGATCTAATATGGCATGGTGTGTCTCTTTTCCAATTGTTACTAGTACCTTGGGAACCCAAATATCCCCAAGCTTAGGTGGTGTCATAGCTTCTTTGTTATACCTAGCAATTTTCTCATTTAAAACATGGCTAGCAATAAAAGAACAAAAACCAGTTTGATTAATATTAATAGAAGGATCACTAGCAAATTTCTGTAAGATAGACATAAGTTCATGCAATCTATAACTCTCTAAATCAAGTAGTGGTTCCTTGACTTCACTAAGCATCTTAACTTCTTCTCTCACAAGAGGATCATCACTTTTAATTTCATTAGCTTCATTCAAGAAGCTATACCGCAAAGAGGGAAAGAAACCTAGCCGCCACCACTCCCAACCCTAGCCGCCACCACTCCCAACCCAGCCCCGCCGGCCCGCCGCCCTCTCCTCCTCTCGCCGGCCTCCGCTCCCGTGCGGCCGCGCCGGGGCCGCACCGGGGCGCCCTCCGCACCTCTCCCGTGAAGCCGTCGCGCGCCTTGTCTCCTCTCGCCGCCGCCGGAGGTGTCGCCTAGGCAAAGCCCGGGAGGCGCGGCGGCGGCGGGATCTTCCCGGCACCGGCTCAAGGCGGGGAGGCCGCGCCTTCTCTGACCTCCACCAGTGGGGACGGCGGGACAGCGGTGACCATGGGTGGATCGGTGGCGCAGCGGTGCTTCAGCTGATCCGGTCCAGGGCCGGTGAGGTTCCTGCCTGTCTGGCCATGGTGACGCCCAGGTGTGCGGATGCCTGCAGTTCCAAGGACGCCGGGGCAGCGGCCCCGGGCTAGATCACGGTGGCGACATCTCTTCACCAGACGTGATGGTCAGGAGGCGGCTTCGGGCGGCGGAATTGGGTGCAGTGGATCGAGGGATCTTCCACCTTGTTCTTACCGTCGGTGAGTTCAGAGGCGTGGCTGCCGGTGAAAGTCGGCCTTTGGGCGGGCGATGGCGACGTCTCGACGTCGTTACCTTGTTGAAGGCATTGTCCCAGCAGTCCACGTCTTCTCGCTCGCGATGCTCCGGGGGAAACCCTAGATCCGGTAATCGGATCGGATAATGACGGCACCTTGTGTCGATCTCCCTCTTGAGGGCATTGTTTTGGAGCATCTGCTAGAGGAAGGAGGCAGGGTGAGGAGCAGCGTTGCATCCACCGTCGAGGTTGACGGGTCTTGGCGGCATGGTGCAGCGGGGTCCCGACAATGGACGCGGTTTGATGGACTCGTGCAGGATGGTGGCGCTATTTGGCGTCATGGTGACGTCGATGGCAAGTCTATCGGAGTTTATGCAGATTTTAAGCCTGAAGAGTGCTTTGTGGTTCGATGGCGGTGACGACTTGCTGTGAGTCTGCTACACCAGATGTGCGCTCTCGTTTCACCTAGAGGGTGGTATGGGGCATGCGACCTTTCCCGGTCTCTAGCTGATGGGGGTATTCGTGTTTTCAGGACACAAGGTCCTGCCGATACGAACTTCTCTCATTGTCAGGTTTTGTAGGTGTTGTGTGGTGGCTTCGGGTTTTCTTGATGTATTCTCTTTGTATGACTTCTGCGAATAATTGAATAAAGTAGCCGTATGCATCTCTTTGATGCAGAGGCTGGGATTGCCCTTTTCAAAAAAAAAAAAAAAAAATAGCTTCATTCAAACTATAAAGATAAGACATAAATGGCAACAAGTATTCAGGATATTGTAACAACTCATTAAAAGTTTCTTCCAAAGTAGGTGGAACATTTTCAGCAATATTAATAGAACTCACTCCAACCACTGGTGGTGCTTGTGGTTTCCCTGCAGACATACTCAATAAAGTGGCTTGATTATCAGCTAGTTTCGAAAGGGCTTTATCTAGTCCTTCAGCTTGTAGTTGTAAACCTTTAATATCAGAACGAATGGAAGTGACAGCTTTATTCAACTCTTGTATTATGGTATTATGACTAGCAACTTGTTCCATAAGAATTTTATTAGCATCAAAATTATCATTACTTGAAGGCATAGGTTTCCAATTATTATCACTACTACCAGGATATGGAACAAAAGGACGGGTGTTTGGAACATATGGAGGTTTACTATAAGAATTATAGTTGTTGTTACCAGACCCACTATTACCATATCTAACAAAGTTAACATCAACATTTTCAGGATTATTACTCACTAGTTCTTGCAAAGGAACATTCTCAATATTTTGTTTATTAATAAAAGCAAGAATAGTATCCATTTTAGATGACAAGTCACTACTCTCTTCTATGGAGTTTACTTTCTTAGGGGGATTAGGTGCTCATTCAGTGTTCCATTGACTATAGTTTTGCAAAATACTCTCTAAGATGTTCTTAGCTTCTACTATAGTTTTACTCATAAATGCCCCTCCTGCAGCAGAATCAAGGATATTTCTAGACATGTAATTTAGACCATTGTAAAAAGAGTGTAATATGGTCCATTCGTTAACCCCATGTGATGGACAAGTTCTAAGCATAAGTTTTATCCTATCCCAAGCTTTCATTTTGCCTAAAAGAAAGTATATTGTTTCTATTTTGCAAAATTTTAACAGGTGGATAATACTTCTTAATGAAAGCTTCTTTTAAATCATCCCAAATATTAATACTATCAGTAGGTAGTGAATTCAACCACTCTTTAGCTTTCCCTCTAAGTGAAAAAGGAAATAACTTTAGTTTCAGAGTATCACATTCAACATTTTTAAATTTTTGCATGTCACATATTTCAACAAAATCATGAAGATGCATAGAGGCATCCTCCATAGCACTACCACCAAATTGTTCCTTAGTTATCAAGTTCAACAAACTAGGACTCACTTCATAACTCTCAGCTGTTATCTTAGGTGTAGCAATAGGCCTAGCAATAAATTGATCATTTGGAGTGTTCGTGTAGTCACACAACTTAGTTCTTTCCCCCATTGTAGCCAGTTTTTATGTATTTTTTTAAAAAAAATAATGAAAAACTGAAAATAAAATGACACTAAAACAATGTAAACCGAAATAACAAGTGCAAAACAAAATGCAAAACTGAAAATAAAATACTAAACCGAAATATAAAAATGACAAAACAAAACAAAATATAATGCTTTGAAGGTAAAAAAGATGGGTAAGATGGTTCTCACAGAGGTGCAACCTCCCCAAGCTTAGGTGTTTGCACACGTTGGTGATGTTGACTTTGTTTGTGACGTATCCTTTCCACTTGTCCATCAACTCCACCAGAAAATATCTTGCACAGTTGATGAAGACTTGTGGGACAACTCTTTACTTGCTCACTTCCCCAGCAACGGCGCCAGAAAATAGTCTCTATGACCGTAGATGACCTGTGTCAAAAGAATACGGTTAGGTTGAGACTCCAAGTGCAAAGTGTATAGTAAGGGAAAAGACTTATTTTCCCCACGAGGGTGACTCGAGGGTTTAATATCGAACTCTCGGGGAAATGAACCAAAAGCTGTTGTCTCCTTATCCTTCTTTATGTAACCTACAAAACAAGAGAAAATTGCTTCTATACCATTGACAAATTCGTCAATGGCTCATTTGCCATCGAACAAAGATGCAGTGCTCATATACCAGCTACAAACGAATTTTAGTGCTTATTTGCCATTGCCGTTAGTCATCCGTGAGTATGCCTCCGTTTTCATGTCAGATTTTCCATTTATTCCAGTCTTGCCCTCAGTTTAGAAAATGAATAAGGGAAAAAGAAAAAAAGAAAACAAAAGGAGAATTTGAGAAGGCACGAGGCCCAGCAGTCCAGCACGCACAGCCGCACAGAACCAACACGCACGCACGCGCTCGAGCAGGCATGGCGGAACCGCCGCCGCTGCTCCCCCAGCCCTTGCCGCCGCTTCCCCCGCCCCGACCGCCGCTCCGTCGACCTCGGCCGCCGCTCTCTCTCCCCCAGCCCCCGCCGCTGCTCCACCTAAACTAGTCCGTGCCACCTCCCATCAAGTTCCCCGGAGACTGCTCTCTAATGGAGGAGCTACCGGCGGCCATCCCCCAGCCCTTGCCGCCTCTCTCCCAGCTCCAGCCGCTGCCACACGTTCCTCCATCCCTCTCGTCTACTGCATCATCAGCTCTGACCTCTCCCCCCGACCACGTCTCCCTGAATCCTAGGGTTGGCGATTTCGGAGAGGTGGAGAGCGCAGGGACGGTCGAGGCTCCGTCTGTGGATGGATTTGAAGAACCTTCTTTGCTCGATATTTCCAAGCCCGACGAGGAGGACGGCCTGGCTGACGAATCCACATCTCTCGCTGCACTTTGTGCTATGTAATTTCTTTGGTCCTCTCTGTTTTTGCTGCAATTTAGATAGGAGTGCAATATTGACATGGTTGTATCATCCACAGGATGATCCAATCGTGTACTTACACGGTAGAGGTGAAGATTTGTGGCGGTGGAACTGAAATTGGTGGGGATTCTACAATTTGTTGGCAGATTGTTGAGGGTACTAGCACAGGCATGAAGGATTTGCTGGCTTGCATTGCTGGAACTTTTCCTCTATTTTCAGAGCAGAATATAATTCTTGAGTATGTTGACTCCATTAGTGGCAAAAAATTCTGCGTGTCAAATGATGAAGAGTGCCTGCAAATGTATGAGTCTTTTCATCGAAATAGAAGTGGAAATTTAATCAACAAGCTTTCTAACCCAAGTGATAATGTTGATGTGCATTTTACTCCTTTGGATCGAACACCATCTGTAGCTAGTGAACCTAGTCAAGCAAGTAATGTAAATGATGAAGCTAGTCAAGCACTGCCTAACCTAATAGATACATATCTTGCCAATCCACATGAAGAATATGAACATGTTGGTGTAGATGAGGAGGACCAATACTCAATTGGTAGTGTTGGTTCTGATAGTGATGATGAGCTAGGAAAAAAAGACATACCAAATAGTGAGCCTGTAGAGGATAGCAGCGATGATGAGGAGTGGGTTGCAGAAGATGCTAGACCAGATGGTAATCCAGAAATAGCTTATGATAAAGAAAACCCACCAATGCATGTTGGCGCAAAGTACCCTAATATTGAAGAGTTCAGGTTGGCAATTGCTACATACGCCATAAAGAAAGAGTTTGAATTTATGGTTGAAAAGAGTGAACCTACTCGATTCAGGGCTCATTGTCGCCGGTCAAAAGATTGCACATGGAGAATTCATGTTGGGAGGTTGGATGATGAAGTAACTATGGAGGTATATATATTACTTGCATAATTTTGCTGTTATAAAATGGAGTTGACTCTAATTTTGCGACACGTTACTTACTGCATGTTACTTATTGTAGGTCAAAATTCATTCAGAGAAGCACACGTGTTCCAGTACAAAGAAAAAAAAGAAGCAGGGAAATGCTTCAAAGGCATGGGTATGTGAGAAAGTCATGGACTGGGTGAAAGAAGATCCTAGTGTTCGCCCAATGGAGTTACGGAGGAGGCTACATGACAAGTACATGATCAGGATAGATTACACAAAAGTATTCAGGGGCAAAGGGCTAGCAATGGCTAAGCTGTTTGGTGATTGGGATGATTCTTTTGACAAGCTGTACGCCTGGAAAGCTGAGGTTGAGAAGAGATCTCCTGGAAGCATAGTTGCAATTGACCACATGGAGTACGATCAGAAAAAGTATTTTATACGGATGTTTGTTGGGCTGAAGCCTCTGTGCGATGGATTCTTGGCTGGATGCAGACCTTACTTGGCGATAGACAGCACTCATTTGACAGGTAAGTATAGAGGTCAGTTGGCTACTGCTTGTGCTATTGATGGGCACAATTGGCTATACCCTGTAGCCTATGGAGTTATTGATGCAGAAACTACAGAAAGTTGGGTGTGGTTCTTGGAGAAGCTTCGTGAGGCTATTGGCTCTCCTCCTGTCCTAGCCATATGTTCGGATGCAGGAAAAGGAATTGACACTGCAATTGAACAGGTGTTTGAGTATGCAGAACATAGAGAATGCATGCGTCACTTGGTTGTGAACTTCAAAAAAAAGTTTCATGGCAAAGTTTTTGACGACCATTTGTGGCCAGCTGCTTATTCATGGACTCCTCGAGCTTTTGACTATCACATGACAGCCATACAGGAGAAAAAGGCTGCTGCATTTGCATACTTAAACAAGTACCACAGCAGGCTATGGTCAAGGAGCAAATATTCACCCTCCTCGAAAGTGGATTATGTGACAAATAATTTGGCCGAGTGTTTCAACAACTGGATCCACAAGCACAAAGGTCTAATGTTGTTTCAGCTCATGGACAAGATCAGGAGAAAGATTACAGTTAAGCATGAGAAGAGAAGAAGGATAGCTAGAAAATTTCAAGGTCGACGCATACTTCCATGTGTCATGAAGGAGCTGAATGACAAAAGTAGGGGGCTGGACATTGAATATGAGAGAATAGATGACATGATTGCAGAGGTGAGCGAGAGTGCTGCGCTAGGTGGCAAACGGCACATTACTGATCTAGCGAACAGGACATGCACATGCAGGGCATTTCAAATCTCTGGGAAGCCTTGCAAACATGCAATTAGCTTTATAACTGGAATTAGAGGGATCGGCATAGAAGATTTTGTTGATGACTATTACAGTGTTGCCAAGTTCACTGCAGCTTATCCACATATTCTTCCTGGCCTAACCGACATATCCCAATGGCCATGTGTGACCAAAGAATTCTTTTTAAACCCCCCAATCCTTAGGAGGGCCCCTGGGAGGCCAAAGGTACAAAGGCATAAAAGTGGTGCTGAGAATAGCAAGGGCAAAGGAAAGAAGGGCCAGCACCAATGTCCAATTTGCAAGGGCTATGGCCATAGATGGCAAAGCTGCAAAGATGCAGCTCCTGAAGCACTAGAAGCCTATAGTGAAGTAGCAAAGCAAAAAAAGTAGTTTATTTCAATATTTCTGTTTGAGATCTCTTTCTATTCCACATTAATCTTGTCTTTATGATGCTACTATGTGAAACTCATGCAGGGACAAAAGAAAGAAAAAATCCAATACAAAGGCTCTACCAGCATGTCCAAATGAAAATGAAGCTGCATTACCTCTACTTCTATGTTCAAGTGACGCAATTGAAGACAATGTTGCCAAGTTGACATCATCAAAGACTATCTCTAAATCTACAAGGTACGAAAGCTGCAGAACCTTTACTGAAATGTTCCTTTGACAGTGTATAACAGTGTATAAGTTAGCAACACTAATCCCTTCTGCAATCTACCAGCATGGCCATATCTATTGCGCCTGACAGCCCTGCAATGGGCACACGAAGCAAGAAGACTGTTGCATCCGACAGCCCTGCAATGAGCACTCGAAGCAAGAAGAGAGTTGTGCCAAAGAGTCAAGCAATGGCGACTCGAAGCAAAAAGAAGTTGAAACTGTGATAGTCTCTGTCAGTTCACAAATTATTTAAGTATTGCAATTCTTCATGTCTATTTTGTTCAAGAGACTATGCTTATGTGAACAACCAACTCTCAGGTTGTGGTCTTTTGGTAGGGATGTTAACTTAGTCTATGCATGACTGAAATAGTGTTTGCTGATGTGAACTTTGATGAGTATTATTCTGTTGTTGAAATATAAATTTGCTGATATTGTTATATGTGCACTGTTATTTTGCTAAAATGCTGAAAATAGAGGCAAAATGCTGTCAATTTTTTTGCTATGTTGCTTGTTTGCCATTGAGTGCAAACCAGTCATTTTGGCCTCCAAAAACGGTGACTTAACCTGGTTCTAACAGCCAATGGCATATAAGCACTAAAATTTGTTTGTATCCGGTATATGAGCATTGCATCTTTGTTCGATGGCAAATGAGCCATTGACGAGTTTGTCAGTAGGTAGTGAATTCAACCTCTCTTTAGCTTTCCCTCTAAGTGAAAAAGGAAATAACTTTAGTTTCAGAGTATCACATTCAACATTTTTAAATTTTTGCATGTCACATATTTCAACAAAATCATGAAGATGCATAGAGGCATCCTCCATAGCACTACCACCAAATTGTTCCTTAGTTATCAGGTTCAACAAACTAGGACTCACTTCATAACTCTCAGTTGTTATCTTAGGTGTAGCAATAGGCCTAGCAATAAATTGATCATTTGGAGTGTTCGTGTAGTCACACAACTTAGTTCTTTCCCCCATTGTAGCAAGTTTTTATGTATTTTTTTTATAAAAAATTATGAAAAACTGAAAATAAAATGACACTAAAACAATGTAAACCGAAATAACAAGTGCAAAACAAAATGCAAAACTGAAAATAAAATACTAAACCGAAATATAAAAATGACAAAACAAAACAAAATATAATGCTTTGAAGGTAAAAAGATGGGTAAGATGATTCTCACAGAGGTGCAACCTCCCCAAGCTTAGGTGTTTGCACACGTTGGTGATGTTGACTTTGTTTGTGACGTACCCTTTCCACTTGTCCAGCAACTCCACCAGAAAATATCTTGCACAGTTGATGAAGACTTGTGGGACAACTCTTTACTTGCTCACTTCCCCAGCAACGGCGCCAGAAAATAGTCTCTATGACCATAGATGACCTGTGTCAAAATAATACGGTTAGGTTGAGACTCCAAGTGCAAAGTGTCTAGTAAGGGAAAAGACTTATTTTCCCCACGAGGGTCACTCGAGGGTTTAATATCGAACTCTTGGGGAAATGAACCAAAAGCTGTTGTCTCCTTATCCTTTTTTATGTAACCTACAAAACAAAGTAGATTTTTTTGTGCCCTCAACCTCACCAAGTGGTTGTCAGGCACAAGGTCTAACTAAAAGATATAGAAATAACAAATGCAAAACTGAAATAAATATGCAATGGTAGTAAATAAAAGTGCAAGGATGGTATAAATGATATGAGATGATGTTTTTGTGGTTTGTATGGTGTTTGCAAGATATAAAAGTATTTTTGGATTTTTGGATTTTTAAATGGCAGAAAATTTAAAGTGCAATAAAAGTGTTGGAAAGGTGTTTCTTATGATTAAAAATGGACTGGGGTTCATGGTTTCACAAATGCACTCTCTCTTTTATATAGTGGTAGATAATGGAACATAGGAATTGACATATGAGATTGCAACAAGACAAGTTATTAATAATATGGGCATCACGTCGTAACATAGAGATCTTTTGGTTATTAATCTCTCTTATACTCCACCAAGATGCAAACTAAATCATAACACCTCAGTAATTAAGATAAACAGAGTATAGCTTTAAGTCCAATGACATGAAGTTTAAATAAGAACATGTTAGATCTAGTCATGGTGATAGTGGTAATGTCACCCACATAACCCCGGTAGCATGGTATTTCCTTTATCCCTAGTGAGGCAACAAAGTAAGGTAAAAACCCAAGTGGATCACGGTATTGCTGTCAACTTACCACAAAACCACCCCCCGTTACTCCAACTAATGCACATGTTCCCCCTCACACGCTCTCATACACATGTTGGATCAAAACACATAGACAAGAACGGGGTACATAATATGCATCTACTTTCATAACAAAAACATGATATTGGCAATCATCATAACATATATCAACTTAAGAGATCCACCACAAAGGTATTACATATATGACCATAATCATGTTCAGCAGCTCATATGGCACTAATTAGTGAAGCTCAAGAGAGAGGAGAGATACATAAGTTACTTCCACAAACCCATAGTCTAGGGGTGGAATACTCCCTCTTCATCATGGAGACGGTGGACAAGTCGTTGGAGAAGGTGGAGACCACACCGGCAGCGCCCCGCCGGAGTTTTCCCCCTCCAATCTGCAGCTCCAGGTCTCTGTTTCGTGGTTTTTGTGTTTCTGCGGCGCTCCTCTCCGAAAGGGTTTGGGGGGCTATTTTTATAGTCGTTTTTAGGTCAAGAAGAAGCCAGGGAGACGAAGATCGACGGCATCGGAGGCTTGAGCACTGAGATGAGGGGCCCCACGCAGCCAAGGAATCTGGTTGCGTGGGCCCACCTCTTTTGGCCCTCGGCCTTCCATTTTTTCTCTTCCTTTGCTCCTAAGCCTTGTTCCTTCCAAAAAAATGATCTCCGTGGAATATTAGGTCATTTGGACATCGTTTGGGTCCCTGAAACATCAAAATATAGAAAAAGGGGTTTTCTGACAGCACAGGGTTAATTCCAAAAAATAGGGAAAGTGTGAAATATTCCCCAAAACATTATAAAACATTGATATAACCCTATGATGCAAATATGGATGAAATATGAGTAATACAATACAAAGTTCATGTATGCATTTTACATGCATCACCACCGGCGGACAAGCTCGCTGCCCGCGCTCCATCGAACAAGGAGGTTCTTCCCGAGCCTCGTGCCGACGAGCGGGTATGTTTTGCCGAGTTCTTAGCTCGCGGCTTTGCTCTCCCGCTGCATGATTTTGTGCGCGGGCTTCATTATGCATACGGGGTGCAGATCCATGATCTCACCCCAATAGTATCTTGCACATTGACTGTTTCATGGTATTATGCGAGTGCTTTTTGGGGGTATCCCCTAGTTGGGCGCTCTGGAAGTCCATGTTCCAGGTGCGCCACATGTGCCGCGACGGGCGCGTATGCCCAACCGGTGGGGTTGGCATCCAAGTGCGCAGCGACTGCCACTACTTCAACCTCAAGGCAGTCGACTCTGCCCAAGGATGGAGGAGCAAGTGGTTTTACGTCCCAGTCGACCAAGATGTGCGCCCAGCGTTCTCGACTGGGACGACCCCACTGAAGACGAAGGCGTGGGGGCACTCTCTCTCGACTGAAGAGAGAGAGAGGAGGCTGCTCCCCTTATGGCCAAGATTAGCAAGCTCCTAAGCACCGTTACTGGCGTCCAGTTGATGAGCACCTTCATCAAGCGTCGAGTGTGGCCTCTGCAGCAGCGCGCCCACCCTATGTGGCGATATGAAGGCCCACTCGATGCCACTAGGATGAGCGACGTGGAGCTGTCGCCCAATGAGCTGGGCACTCACGTGAAGTACACACCAGCATCAAGGCCGACGAAGTCATCGACTTCAACCTCACCGTCGCTCCATATGGCGCGGAGAATGCTCTTCCCGAGGTAATTATGCTAGACTCTACTTGACATTCGAGTTTCTTTGTTTCCTCTGTTTGTAGTGTATATGTCTTGTGCTTATTCTGCTTCCTTTCATGATTTAGGGGCATTCGACTGTGGCTTCTCTTCCTCCTCGAGGAAGAGGACCAAGCCCAGAGGGATGGCGAATTTGCCACCGCGTCGGCCTCGAAACGTCGTCGTGTGCCTCGTCAGGAGGTGTCAAGCTCCCACTCGGGAGGCGTAGGGCATAAAGATTTGGAGGACTCCGGCACCTCCTCGCCTGTGAAGAACGCCACTCCTTTGGCTAAGCGCTCGCCGCCACCCTCGACTGGGTTCACAGGTGTCGGAGGCCCGTGCCTTGATGTTGACCCCAGCTCAGATGAGTATGAACACAGATTTGTGTTTTGGTTTGATTTTCTGCTTTTACTTTTTGTTTTGCTTGTTTCTTCGTCTTTCGCCTGTTGCAATTTTTTCAACAGTGCCAGCACTGGGCGGGTGCAGACTCCTCCAGTCGTAGAGGAAACGACTGTGGCCTCTCCCTGTGCTGACGCTGATGCATGTAAAATGCATACATGAACTTTGTAGTTTATTATGCTATAATCCTTATTTATTTGGAACTTTATTATATTTATTGGAACTAACTTACTAATAGTTGAAAAAGTGCACAAACTCTTGTTTTACACTTTGTTGTGTAGGGAATAAACGAATATGGAAGAAAATCACTCATTATGGTGAAATTCGGAGTTTCCTTAAATCTGTCCTTGCAGATAAGTTTTCAAAGATTGCAACGTACACCCCCGAAGACGACATCAAATGGAAAATCATAAAACTAGAAAGTTATAGGGAATTTTATTTCCATATTTGTGGACTAAAAATTGGGCCCAATCCGAGTCCGTACGTGATCAGGAGACCCGTTCTACCGAAGGCAAATATCTGATTACGGAAATCTGAAGGATTGTGACTTTATTGACTCCAACTCTTACCAAATTTGTTGGATTCGGCCAAGCCACGAATTGGGGCCTCATTAAGGCTGAGAGAGGTTCCTAGGAAGCTTCTAAAGGTGCCCAAGAGCCCTTGGATCAAAGGGGCATCCATCCCATGGCCTAGATTGCATCCCCACCTCTATATAATGAAGGGAAACCCTATTTTCCAAGAAAGCCACCAAAAGCCACGAATTTTCCTCCTCTTGGCAGCCGCCAAGGAGGGGGAGGAGCTCCTCCATTGCTGAACAATCACCAAGGAAGAAGAAGGGGAAGGAGCCTCCGTCCCCTAGGGCAACCGCTACCGGGGTTGTCTCCATCTTCTCCAACACCTCCACCATCGTCACCATGATGAAGGGGAGTAGTTCACCCCTTGGACTTTGGGTTTGTGGTGGTAACTTGATCTAATCTCTCTATGTATGATCATTGTTGAAGTCCATATGATGTGCCTTGCATGATTATGGATATATCTATGTAATTCCTATGGTGGATATTGTGGTGTGAGATGATATTAGTTATGCATTTACCGTTGTGTTGGATGTTTTATGGCTTGTCATACTTTGAGATATTCTATGATGCATGTGATGATTTGAGTTATGCATAATGCCTTGTTTATCCTTGTCATGAGGTGATTGCCACCACCAAGTGTAGATAGATGAGAGAGTTGTGGTCATGCACACGAAATATGAATCATTGCACTAGTGTTTAGAATATTATCCATTATGAAGTATGATGTATGTGGGTACGGGATGGCCAATGTGACAGAAGGCATAGGTATTGAGTGACACAGTACCGTCCAACATCCTTTATCTGGGGGTAAAAAGGGAGAAGTATGATGTGGGTGTGACAGCAACCACGCTAGCCTTACGAGGGTGACACTAGCAACATAAATGAGTATTTCTTTCAACTATGTGTTTTAGGACATATAGCCGTCATAAAAGCTACCATTAAAACATGACAATTGTGTGTACTTTATCTATAACATGATAATCACCATAGATGGGAGAGAGAGGATTGAGTGAACCCATGAACCCATGTCCATTGTTCCTATAAGAGAAAACATTTGTCTTGTCCTCTTGCATTGAAGAGGATTGGGACACTTTTACATTCTTGTTTTGTTACATTAAACTTCCATCCATTAAAACAATCATCTTGTTCTTTAAACTTGTTTAGTGCATAATCAACTAAAACTTGTGACACTTTGGTTGTAGAGAATAGATAACTTTTCCTTCTTGCTCCTGCGGATCGATACCCTACTTCCACATTGAGAGGTACTACAGTGATTCCTTGCTCTTGGGGATTATCAGACGCTGACACCGCCGAAACCACCTTGGTTGTTGGAGCGAGTAATGTGGGTGGGACGCCGCCCGCTACTGCTTCGGCTGCGCACCCTTCCACTTCTGCGTCTCTTTCATGGACAGAGCATGTAAGTACTTCTTCATATTGTTTTAATAAGTAGCGACCGTCCCTTTGCAGCCTGCCGTATGCAGTCTTGTCACGGCTGGCAAAGATTTTGTCCAGGCAGAAGAGGAACGTGTCACCCTCCGCTCCAATCTTGAAGAACTGAGCCGTAGGCCTTTGCTGATTTAATTTTTTGAAGTATTTTGCTTTTATGCTTTTTTTTATGTTTTGCGACTGAGTTGGTGCGTGACCATCCCAGGTGGCAAGAGCGCTGTGGAAAAGCGATTGGCAGACCTTGAAAAACAGCTTGCCGACCAGCAGTTGCGTATGGATCAAGAACTTGAGAATGCTCAGAATTCGGCCGCCATTCGAGAGGAAGAGTATGCCAAGCAGCTGCTAAGTCTTGTGCATAGTGTGGCCGGTTAGTAAATTTCTGTTTTGCCTACGCTCTGATTTGCTTGCTTTTGTGCCAATTTTCTTAGATGTCCTTCCTTTTGAATTTGTGAAGGTTCTGCTTCTTCTGCTGCTCCCAAGAATGTGGCGGGTGACAACTTGTCACTCGACCGCGTTATCGAGAAATTGGGTGCCGCCATCCAACATGCCAAGAGCTCCCTGGAGACTTCCACTCGAACCCTTGGTGTTGTCTTCAAGGAGGTGCTGCCATTGACTGACGTTCCTGTCACTGCGCAAGGGTTTGCCGACGTGCTGGGTCCCGGCTCGTCGACTAGGTCTGCGTTCCCGCGCGACTTGACGGTACGCGGCTCGGAGTCCACCCTCAAGCTTCTCCTCGGTAATGGCGTGGATGTCGACTACGAGCGTGCCCTATCTGACTTTCCTAAAAAGTCAGATGGGAAGCCCCTGTCTTTGAAGGGTGTGGCCGAGTCCGCTGCGCGGCTTTCCAAAGTTAGCATCTGCACTATGGAGCGCAGAGCGACTGAGGTTGCTGCTATGGCAAAGCCACGTAGTGATAGGTCCGAGTCTGTATCCCGTAGGTAGTTTTGAAGGTTATGTAATGATAACTCTTACACAGCTTGTGTGTCTTTGCTACATTATGAATGTTTGTGAAATGGTGACTCTTATTTTTCTTGTTTTATGCCTTCTCTTGATTTGTGTTTGCATCCGAAGTTTGATGACTATACTCTTTTGTCAGCTGGTTGATGATAGTCCCACTGAGGGCTCTCAGCCACGGGTGGACACTCGAACTCCTGCTGCGGTAAAAAATGATGCCAAGGTGTTGGCTTATGCGAAGAGTCGGGTGGCGAAGTTGGAGCAGGAGCTAAAGACCACCCAGACTGAGTTGAATATACTCAAAGCTAAGCCAGCTATTGCCACCCAGCGAGAGGAATATGTGCTTGGCGAAATCGAGCATTCGAATAGGCAACTTGAAGGTATTTTACCAGTCGAATGCCCTTGGGATTCTTCTTTGTGCCTTCTTTTGCTTATCTTCTTGTGATATTTGCTCGCCTGTAGTTTTCGTCCATAATTTTGAAGAAGAGGAGGAACGGGTCAGAGAGCGTTTAAACAACGCGACTGACAACGCCGTCACTGGCTTTCAGCACTTTTGGGCGGATGGATATCATGCCGCCAAGCTTGCCACCCTGAAGGATCGAGTGTTTCGTGGCGCCATACTACTCGAACGTTGCAGGGCGGCGTTTATGCGTGTCAATCACTTCTTGTTCCCTGACGGGCCGCAGCCGCTGGGTATCCATGCACTAGTTGACTTGTTTCAGTCAACAGATTCGATCCGGGAAGAAATAACCCAAAGGGTTGTGCTTGGGGCCAACGCCGCCATGGGATACATCCGCAGCCAGCACCCGACTATGCATTTTTTCGCCCCAGCTGCAGGCTCGCGTCTGGAGCAGAAGTTTTTGGACGGAATTGTAGCTTAAGCAAAAATGCTTGTGGATTGCATGTATGATCAGCTTATAGGCTCCAATCTGCCTATGAAAGATGAGCTTGTATAATTCACATAGTTTTTGTGTTTGGTCGGCATGTGCAGCCCCTGAGTCCATCGAGTGGGGTATGTAGAGTAAGATATGTAAGTATGTATATATATGCACCCAGCCCCCGAGTATCTTTAAGTGGGGGGTTTGATTTGGAACACGTGTGTGTATATGCGCTTGGTCAGCCCAGGAGTATATCAAGTGTAACGTAATAATGTAGGGAAGTATGAGATGAAGGAACATTTTTCTTTATTCATATATTTGCCAGCAAGCCGCCTCATTAAAAACCTTCCAGTCCCCTTAGGTACCCTGGTAAGGAAAAGAGCGCGTCTGAAACCTGATGGCCGTTTTGACATTTATGCTCTGTTACATTGATCGACTATGGGATCTAGGCATAGAAGCGACGCAAGTGCGCCACATTCCATGGGTTGTGTGATAATTCTCCCGTCTGGGCGTGCTTCAGTCGATAGGCGCCACCATCGATGACTTCCGTGATGATGAAAGGTCCTTCCCATGGTGATGCGAGTTTGTGCACCTTCTTTTGCTTCAGCCGAAGTACCAAGTCACCCAACATGAATGTCCTAGGGCGGAGCCGTCGACTGTGATAGTTACGGAGATCCTGTTGGTAAACAGTTGTGCGGGCAAGGGCCGTATTGCGTGCTTCTTCGAGTATATCTACTGAGTCTTCGAGTGACTCATTCGCGTCCTCTTCGTTGTATGCTTCGACTCTTGATGCGCTGAATTTCACCTCTGGTGGCAGTACTGCCTCTGCACCATAGACCATAAAGAACGGGGTAAACTGGGTCGAGGCATTTAGTGTTGTGCGTAAACTCCAGAGTACTGCGGGGAGTTCATCAACCCAAGAACATGCGGCCCTTTTGAGCGGTACCAGCAGTCTTTTCTTTATGCCTGTACAGACGAGGCCATTGGCCTTTTCGACTTGTCCATTGGATTGTGAGTGTGCCACCGATGCATAGTTGAGCATGATGTCCCACTCTTTACAGAAGGAACGAAACTCTTCGGCTGTGAAGTTTGTGCCATTGTCCGTGATGATGCTATTTGGGACACCAAAGCGATAGACGATGGATCTTATGAAGTTGACTGCTGTAGTGGCAGTCGAGCTTGTGATTGGAACTGCTTCGATCCGCTTTGTGAACTTGTCGACCGCCACCAGTAAGTGAGTATGTCCTCCAGGTGATGACTTTTTGAGTGGTCCGACCATATCCAGCCCCCATTGTGCAAAAGGCCATGCCAATGGCATGGTTTTGAGCGCCGATACGGGTGCATGAGGTTTGGTGGCAAATTTTTAACACCCGATGCACCTTTTGACTATATCTTCTACGTCCTTGAGTGCTGTAGGCCAGTAAAACCCTGCTCTGAAGGCTTTGGCTACGAGTGATCGACTGCCGGCGTGATGCCCGCAGGTTCCTGCATGAATATCACGAAGTATAGTTTTGCCATCTTCGAATTCCACACACCTTTGGAACATACCTGAGACGCTCCACTTGTAGAGTTCACCGTTTATGATGGTGTATGCTTTGGCGCGTCGAGTGACTCGTCGAGCTTCTGCTGCATCGTTCGGTAGCTCGTCGCGGAGTATGGATGCTAGGAAAGGTTCAGTCCATGCTGGTGTTACCTGATCGCCTTGGCATAAAAGTACTTCGACTGGGGGATCCTCTGAGCTTGGGGCTTTGCCCTTGGATGTGTCAGTCGAAGTTGACGGTGGCCGTTGCTTCTTGATAGACATGTGTTCGATTCGCTCCAGGAAGACACCAGGTGGCACTTGTGCCTTAGTCGAGCCGATGTTGGCTAATATGTTCGCTTCCTCGTTGCTTTCTCGCCCAACATGTCTTAGCTCGCACCCATCGAAGTCGCCTTCTAATGTGTTGTAGAGGTCGCGATACGTGATCATGTTGTCGGCTATGGCATCACAAGCTTTCATTGTTTGCTGCACGACTAGATTTGAGTCACCATATATCATCAGTCGAGTGCATCCTAACGCCTTGGCCATTCGCATGCCATGGATCAAGCCCTCATATTCTGCTTCATTGTTGGACGGCTTCACGAAGTCCATCTGTAACACATATTTGAGCTTGTCGCCTTTGGGTGATATGAGTACGACGCCTGCGCCTGCGCCTTCGTTTTTCTTGGAACCATCGAAGTACATTGTCCATGAGTTGGACACATCAGGGATTCCCGGCAGTTGAGATTCTATCCACTCTGTGGTGAAGTCAGGTAAGACTTGTGCTTTGATGGCCTTCGGGTGATCATATGCGATCCCGAGTGGACCGAGCTCGATCAGCCATTTTTCCACTCGGCCAGTTGCGTCTAGATTGGAGAGTATGTCTACAATTGCGGATTTGCCGATCACCGTAATCGGGTGTTCTGTGAAGTAATGTCGCAACTTCCTTGTTGTTATGAAGACGGCATATGCCAGTTTTTGAAAGTGCGGGTACCTTTGTTTGGACAGGGACAGGACCTCGCTGACGTAGTAGACTGGTCTCTGCACGCTCTGAGCTTTGCCTTCCTCCATGCGTTCGACTACCAATACTGTACTTACCACTCGATTTGTGGCTGCAACATACAGGTACATTGGCTCTCTTTCCTTGGGTGCCGCCAAGATGGGAGGTTTTATGAGTATTCGTTTGAGATCGATGAAGGCCGCTTCAGCTTCGTCCGTTCACTCGAATTTATCTGCTTTCTTCATCAGTCGATAGAATGGTAACGCCTTTTCGCCTAGCTTGCTGATGAAACGGCTGAGTGCTGCTACTCTTCCTGTCAACTGCTGCACTTCGTAGAGTTTTGTAGGCCTTTGCATGGTTAATATGGCTTGTATCTTTTCTGGATTTGCTTCGATTCCACGAGCCGACACCAAGTACCCCAAGAGTTCTCTGGCTGGAATGCCAAAGGTACACTTGTCTGGGTTAAGTTTGATGTTGTACCTTCTGAGGTTGTCAAATGTCTCTCGCAAGCCCGCGAGTAGTGTGTCCTCTTCCTTCGATTTGACGACTATGTCGTCCACATAAACTTCGACATTTTGACCGATTTGCGTCTTCAAGCAGTTCTGCATCATATGCTGGTAAGTAGCACCTGTGTTCTTGAGCCTGAAGGGCATTGTTGTGTAACAATATACTCCGATTGGAGTTGTGAATGCTGTTTTCTCCTCGTCTTCGACTTTCATCCGTATTTGATGATATCCCGAGTATGCATCTAAAAAGGATAGACGCGCGCACCCTGCTGTGGAGTCGACTATCTGGTCGATTCGTGGGAGTGGAAAATGATCTTTCGGACAACACTTGTTGAGCCCAGTGAAGTCGATGCACATCCGAGTTGCTGTTGTTTTCTTCTTCTCTACTATGACGGGGTTGGCCACCCACTCTGATTTTTTGATTTCTCGAATGAAGTTTGCTTTGAGCAATTTATCTAGATGCTTCTCTATGGCTTCTCTTTTGGGACCTGATACACGACGTACCGCTTGCTTAACTGGCCTGGTTCCTGGACTGAGTTGAAGAGAGTGCTCAGCGTATTCCCTGGGTATGCCTGGCATGTCGGCTGCGCACCATGCAAACATATCCCAGTTCTCATGTAGGAATTCGACGAGCGTGCTTTTCTATTCGGGAGACAAGCTTGTGGACACCTTGACTGTCTTGGCAGAATCAGTCGGGTGAATTTGGTGCTTCCTTGTGTTGTCTGTTGTGCTAAACGCTTTGTCGACTGCCTGCTTCTTTTGCTCGGGCATGTATGTTGGATCGTTGGTGAGCGAGAGCTCTTCGAGTGTTTGCTCCATACCGAACGTCTCAGAAATTTTGCTGAAATCACGGTCGCAAGCATCTGACCTTTGAAAGTTTCCATTGACTGTGATCACTCCCCTTGGACCTGGCATCTTCAACTTGAGGTATGCGTAGTGTGGCACTGCCATGAATCGAGTGAATGCAGGTCGCCCTAATATGGCGTGATATTGTGATTTCCAGTCGACAACCTCGAACTCTATCGACTTGGTTCTGAAATGCTTTGCGTCACCGAACGTGACGTCGAGTTGTATCGTGCCCTCTGGGAGAACAGCTTTGCCTGGAACAATGCCATGGAAAGTGTTTGGGGACTGGGGTAGGTTCTCGACTGACCTGTTCATCCTACGAAGCGTGTCGGCAAAGATGATGTTGATGCCGCTGCCTCCATCAATGAAGACTTTAGTCATGGCGTATCCACCAATTTGAGCGTCGAGTACCAAGGCAGCATGGCCTGGTCGGTAGACGGACGGTGGGTGGTCCTCTCGACTGAATGTGATAGTTGTTTCGGATCCTTTCAGGAAGCCAGGCACAGCCGGTGGTGCCATGACTGCCATGTTAACGTGTTGAGTGTGAAGGTTTTGCTGCCTGCTGGAGGGGCGTCCCTTTTGAATCATGTACATATGGGCTTGAGGCTTTGGGTACTACTCCTCCATTGTTTGCGGTATGTGGTGTATAGCTCCCGCCATATGGGTTCCTGTATTAAGGGGTGGTGGTGGTGGAAGTGCCGCGACTGGCTGTGGCATGGGTGGTGCTGCTTGATACGTCTCAAACGTATCTATAATTTCTTATGTTCCATGCTTATATTATACCAATTGCTACATGTTTTATATACACTTTGTGTTGTTTTATGCATTTTCTGGGACTAACCTATTAACAAGATGCCACAGTGCCAGTTCCCTGTTTTCTGCTGTTTTTGGTTTCAGAAATCCACTTAAGGAAATATTCTCGGAATTGGACAATTTTTATACCGAAGACCTAATTTTTTCCGACACGTTCCAGAAGTCCGAAGAAGAAACGAAGAAGGGCACCGAGGCGCCACCATCAGGTGGTGGCGCGGCTCCC
Source organism: Poa annua (assembly GCA_026929855.1). Taxonomy (NCBI): domain Eukaryota; kingdom Viridiplantae; phylum Streptophyta; class Magnoliopsida; order Poales; family Poaceae; genus Poa; species Poa annua. The sequence continues at coordinate 66,317,421 of CM049434.1, forward strand.
CCCTCTGCCGCGCCAGCACCAGAGGGTGTGCCCTCGGGCCTCCACCGCCTTCGCCCTCTCTCCTACTTAAACCCCCCGAAAACCTAAGACCAGACACCCGAACACTTTTCCCAAAAACCTTACGGAGCCGCCGCCGTCGTCAACCCTAGTTCGGGAGGGTTCAGAAGCTCTTCCCGACACCCTGCCGGAGAGGGGGATCATCACCGGAGGGCTCTACATCACCATGCCCGCCTCCGTACTGATGCGTGAGTAGTTCATCCTTGGACTACGGGTCCATAGCAGTAGCTAGATGGTTGTCTTCTCCTATTGTGCCATCATGTTTAGATCTTGTGAGCTGCCTATCATGATCAAGATCCTCTTTATGTAATGCTACATGTTGTGTTTGCTGGGATCCGATGGATATTGAATACTATGTCATTTGCTTCATAATATATCATGTTATGTGTTGTTTATGATCTTGCATGCTCTCCGTTGCTAGTAGATGCTCTGGCCAAGTAGATGGTTGTGACTCCAAGAGGGGGTATTTATGCTCGATAGTGGGTTCATGTTTCTATTTAATCTGGGGTAGTGACACCAAGCTCTAAGATTGTAGATGTACTGTTGCTACTAGGGATAAAATAGTAGTACTTTGTCTAAGGATAATGTTATTACTTACATTACACACTTTGCCTAATGCAATAATCTGTTGCTTGCAACTTAATACTGAAAGGGGTGCGGACGCTAACCGGATGGTGGATTATTAGTCATAGATGAGGTTGGAACGGTCTATGTATATTGTTGTAATGCCCAAATGAATCTCACACTAGACATCATGACATTAGTATATGCATCATTATGCAGCTCTTTATTCTGTCAATTGCCCAGCTGTAATTTGTTTACCCGCATGTATGCTATTATTATTATTTATGGAGAGACACCACTAGTGAACTGTGGACCCCGGTCCTTTTCTTTAAACTGATAATACCACCAACTGCAAACTGTTACTTTGATTCTCTGCAAACATCATCTTCCACACATACGTTTAATCCTTTGTTACAGCAAGCCGGTGAGATTGACAACCTCACAGTTTCGTTGGGGCAAAGTACTTTGATTGTGTTGTGCAGGTTCCACGTTGGCACCGAATCCTTTGGTGTTGCGCCGTGCCAAATTCGCCACCAACAACCTTCAGACGTGTTCTTCATCTCCTACTGGTTCGATAACCTTGGTTTCATCACTGGGGGAAATTTGTTGCTGCACTACTTCACACCTTCCTCTTGGGGTTTCCCAACAACACCTCCACCCGGTGCATCAAGCATTTTCTGGCGCCGTTGCCGGGGAGATAGGAGCACCTCTGTTCAGAAGTCCTTGACGCTCCCATGCCAAGTCCACGCCATCAATTTTTCTGGCGCCGTTGCCGGGGAGCTGAAGCACATCTGCAAGGGGAGTCTCTCACTTCCCAATCTCTTTACTTTGTTTTTGTCTTGCTTAGTTTATTTTTATTTCCTATTTAGTTTGCTATTAAATATCAAAAACACAAAAAAAAATTAGTTACTTGCATTTTATTTACCTTGCTATTATCTTGTTTGCTTATTAATATCAAAAATACAAAAAAATTAGCTACTCGCATTAATTTTTGTATTTCGGTTCTAGCTTTATTTCTGTTAAAATGTTGCTCCCTAAGTACACCCTGGAAAACCTGCCAGTAGGAAGTGGTTCTATAATTGGAAAAGATAATATTGAAGAATTTTTTGACCATGTTAGTATGCTTGATAATTTTGAGGATAGATCCATAGCAGAACTTGCTCCAAATTATGAAATTGCTGCTGCTTCCTTGGTTCACATGCTAGAGGCTAGGTTTGTTAACCTCCATCCCATAATTCAACAAATGTTTCTTAATCTTCATAATGTTGAAAATGCTGAAAAGAAAGACTTTATTCTAGAAACCCTGCTTAAAGAATTTGGTGATGTTGCTAAAGAAGCTAGGAAAGTTTTTGATCGCTTTAATATGCTAGGCTCATGTGTAGAGGTCATCAATACACTAGAAAAATTGGGGCAAACCGAACCTAAAAAGGGAGAAGTAATCAAAGTACCAATACCTATTAAACTTGTAGCTATGCTTGAAGCTTTGGAAGAAAATTTTGATTGGATTGTCCCTGCGAATCCCTTTGATGAATGTAGTAAACCTAAGAGTAATGAAAAAGGGATCTCTGAAACTCATATAGATAAAATACAATGCATAGTTGAGAGGATTTCTTGCATTGATTTGGATGCTTCATCTCTTGGAAATACTTGAGTTTTGCTTTCTGTGCCTAGCTCAAAGGCGTTAAACAAAAGCGCTTATGGGAGACAACCCACCTTTTTATTTCTGTTATTTTATTTTCTTGAGTCAAGGAACATGCCTACCTCTGTAGCAATTCCTTTGTATCTTTACTTTATTGCATAAGTTGTGCCAAGTTAAGTCTCTAGTAGAAAGTTGATGCTAGAATTGGATTTCTGCGCAGGAACAGTTTTTCTGCTGTCCACCGTTTAATTCGTTAGAATTCACAGAAAAATCAAAATGACCTGGGATTTTTTGTGCGTGATCCTCAGATATGTACGCAACTTTCATTAGCTTTGAGTTTTCTGATTTGAGCAAGTTAAGTGCCTCGAAAAAATTCGTCTTTACGGACTGTTCTGTTTTTGACAGATTCTGCCATTTATTTTGCATTGGTTCTTTTGCTGTTTTTGAATGGATCTTTTTGTTCCATAAAATTCCAGTGGCTGTAGCTAATGTCCAGTAACATGATAATGATTGTATCCATGCAGAATATGAGAAATTTTTATTATGCACTAACCCTCTAATGAAGTTTACTTTGTGTTTGGTGTGGAGAAAGTTTTTAAGGATCAAGAGAGAGGATGATATGATGTGATCAAGAAGATGAAAAAGGCTAAGCTTGGGGATGCCCCCGTGGGTCACCCAAGCATATTTCAAGAAGACTCAAGTGTCAAAGCTTGGGGATGCCCAAGGCATCCCCTTCTTCATCAACAACTTATCAGGTTATCTCTAGTGAAACTATATTTTAATTCCGCCACATCTTATGTGCTTTACTTGGAGCGTCTGTTTGTTTTTATTTTTGCTTTTGTTATTCTTGTTCTCTGAATAAAATGGATCCTAGCATTCTTGTGTGGGAGAGAGACACGCTCCGCTTTTTCATTTGAATACTCCTATTCTTCGCTTATATTTGTTGAGTATTCTTCTATAGCTACTGCAATACTTTCAGCTCTTATTTTTCATGCACCTCTTGTTCAGAGCTGTTAGTTCTCATATGTTATACTCTCTTGCTTCATTGTTAAATACTTGGAGAGTTTATGTTTTAAATAAGTTGATTGGTGTTTGGTTAAGAACAGAAAATGTTAAGTGTAGTAGATGGTATAACTAAATGATACATAATCTTGTAGATCATTAAATTGTGAATCTTGAATCATTGATGTTGTTTTGGGATATTAATATGCTTAATGGTAAAACATGATGGTTTAGTAAAGTGGAATGATTAATGGTTGGTCTAGAAAACTTGAAGCTGTGCCACACTTAAATATCCAGTTGATAGCATAATGGTATATGACTTCTAATGTTAAAAACAACCGTAATGACTTTGTGTTATGCGCTACGGTCGGGGTCCCAATAGTGACTTGTTCATTTGCCACAGTCCCTCATGGAGTGATTTTCATTACGCCTTGTAAGATCATATTTCTAGTTGGAATCTTTTTGCTTGTGAGTTCTAAAGCTGCGGTTTTCATGGCACTTCCACCACCATATTTGCTAGCCTCTTCGGTACTTTGCATTGCCCTTTCTCACATTGAGAGTTGGTGCATACTTCGCGGGTACATCCAAAACTCGTGGGAGATCTTCATCATGTTCTCCTACACAAAAGCCAAATATCTTCCTCAAAGCATCCACCATACCTACCTACTATAGCATTTCCATAGCTGTTCCGAGATATATTGCCATGCAACTTTCATCTTACATTACATGACTTGTTGTCATTTATCATTTATATATTGCTTTGCATGATTCTATATAGCTGATGTGTGGTTTTACCCATGTTACGCTAGATCATTGCATATCCTGCTACACTGGCAGAGGCACCGTTTCATACACCATGTTTTATCCATTATGAGATCCTTGTATCAAAATTGTGTTGTCATATTAGAATGTTTGCCCCTAAAAGTGAAAAGAGCCATGGAGGCCATCGAAAAGAGAAACAGAAAAATACAAAAAAAATATAAAAAAAAAGAAAGAAAGAAAGAATAAAAAGGGGGCAACATTACTACTCTTTATCCACACTTGTGCTCATGTTCTAGCACCTGTAATATTCATAGTCATCATTTGTGCTCATGTTTAGCACCTTTACTCCATATGTGAGAGTTTTCATGTTCTACTTATATAACTATGTGGGGAACTTTACGTTATAGAACTTGGCTTGTATATTCCAATGATGAGCCTCCTTAAAAGTGCTCTAGGTCTTCATGAGCAAGCAAGTTAGATGCACCCCCACTAGTTTCATTGGAGAGCTTTCATACACTTATAGCTCTATGTGCATCCGTTGTGTGGCAATCACTACTCCTTGCATAGCTTCGATTATAAGACTTCCTCTTGTCTAATGATCACTTTCAGCTGTGTGAGACTTTCTTCCGTTGGCCTTCCAAACCCCCATTATTATTCTTTTAGCCACAACATCCTGGTGCCAGGAACCAACGCTGAACACTTGCTTGTCTTTGAGTGAACAAATAGAGAGATGATTTTCTACGTGCATATTGTTATTGCTTGACTCGATCCTTTCACAAAGTTGTCATGAGTGTTTAATTCATTAGATGATTATATTGTTGTTCTTGAAGCTTAAATCATCTTTAATATCTACTTTGCACGGTTGATTGTTCTCTAGTACTAATTCATTGAAAGTTTTACTTTGTTCTTCCTACTTGTTTACTCATTACTCATTTGATATCAATACAAACTACAGATTTTATTCATTTGATCTCAGTTTACATGCATTACATTATTATATGATCAAGATTGTGTGAAAGCATGTCACTTCAGAAATTATTCTTGTTATCGTTTTACCTACTCGAGGACGAGTAGAACTAAGCTTGGGGATGCTTGATACGTCACAAATGTATCTATAATTTCTTATGTTCCATGCTTATATTATACCAATTGCTACATGTTTTATATACACTTTTTGTTGTTTTATGCATTTTCTGGGAATAACCTATTAACAAGATGCCACAGTGCCAGTTCCCTATTTTCTGCTGTTTTTGGGTTAAAAAATCCACTTAAGGAAATATTCTCAGAATTGGTCAATTTTTATACCGAAGACCTTATTTTTTCCGACACATTCCAGAAGTCCGAAGAAGAGACGAAGAAGGGCACCGAGGCGCCGCCATCAGGTGGTGGCGCGGCTCCCTCCTCTGCCGCGCCAGCACCTGAGGGTGGGCCCTCGGGCCTCCACCGCCTTCGCCCTTTCGCCTACTAAAACCCCCCGAAAACCTAAGACCAGACACCTGAACACTTTTCCCAAAAACCTTACGGAGCCGCCGCCGTCGTCAACCCTAGTTCGGGAGGGTTCAGAAGCTCTTCCCGGCACCCTGCCAGAGAGGGGGATCATCACCGGAGGGCTCTACATCACCATGCCCGCCTCCGGACTGATGCGTGAGTAGTTTATCCTTGGACTACGGGTCCATAGAAGTAGCTAGATGGTTTGTCTTCTCCTATTGTGCCATCATGTTTAGATCTTGTGAGCTGCCTATCATGATCAAGATCATCTTTATGTAATGCTACATGTTGTGTTTGCTGGAATCCGATGGATATTGAATACTATGTCATTTGCTTCATAATATATCATGTTGTGTGTTGTTTATGATCTTGCATGCTCTCCGTTGCTAGTAGATGCTCTGGCCAAGTAGATGCTTGTGACTCCAAGAGGGGGTATTTATGCTCGATAGTGGGTTCATGTCTCTATTTAATCTGGGGTAGTGATAGCAAGCTCTAAGATTGTAGATGTACTGTTGCTACTAGGGATAAAACAGTAGTACTTTGTGTAAGGATAATGTTATTACTTACATTACACACTTTGCCTAATGCAATAATCTGTTGCTTGCAACTTAATACTGAAAGGGGTGCGGACGCTAACCGGAAGGTGGATTATTAGTCATAGATGCGGTTGGAACGGTCTATGTATATTGTTGTAATGCCCAAATGAATCTCACACTAGACATCATGACATTAGTATATGCATCATTATGCAGCTCTTTATTCTGTCAATTGCCCAGCTGTAATTTGTTTACCCGCATGTATCCTATTATTATTATTATTTATGGAGAGACACCACTAGTGAACTGTGGACCCCGGTCCTTTTCTTTAAACTGATAATACAACCAACTGCAAACTGTTACTTTGATTCTCTGCAAACATCATCTTCCACACATACGTTTAATCCTTTGTTACAGCAAGCCGGTGAGATTGACAACCTCACTGTTTCGTTGGGGCAAAGTACTTTGATTGTGTTGTGCAGGTTCCACGTTGGCACCGAATCCTTTGGTGTTGCACCGTGCCAAATTCGCCACCAACAAACTTCAGACATGTTCTTCATCTCCTACTGGTTCGATAACCTTGGTTTCATCACTGAGGGAAATTTGCTGCTGCACTACTTCACACGTTGCTCTTGGGGTTTCCCAACAACACCATCACTGTAACATCCTAGAATTTTTCAAATTTTGAAAAATCAGAAAAATTTAAAACTTTTGAAAACTATTATGTATTTTGCTTTGAAAAGAAAATTCAAGCATTGCATTCATGCATTCATGCATCATCATCTTTTCATCATTTTATGAAATCACATAAGGGTTTAAATTTAAAATTCATTTATATGTTTGAAGAGGAATTAATTCCATAAACATGTTGATTGTACCTTTTATAATATTCCATTTTATTTATTTTTTATTTTTGGGAAAATATACTACCAAAAGGTTCTATTTTTAATAAGCTTCTCAAAACATATTTTTATGAATTTTTCTGAAAAGTTTTGATAAGGTTTAAAAATCAAATTTGAATTAAAAGTTTTGAAACAGAAAAGGATTTGTCAAAAAAAAAAAGAGAGACCACTTCGGCCGAGCAGCCCACTCCGGCCCATTTTCCTATTCGCGCGCGCGCAGCGCAGAAAGGCCCAGGAGAGCCCAGCAGCCCCGCTCCTCTCTCCCTCTCGCTGACAGCCCGGCCCCATTTGTCATCTCCTTCCCCAAGCGTATCGCGAACGAACACCGAACCCTAGCAAAATCCGGGCCGAATTTGTTCGTTTAAACGCGATTTCTCTGCTCCCTCCTCCCCCATATAAACCCCCACGAACCCCTCTCTCAAAGCCCCCAAGAACCCTAGCAAAATCGCCGCCAGGCTGCCCGCATTGGACCCCGCCGCGCCGCCTCTGCCGCCGGCGAGAAACTCGTTTTCCGATCAACCTCGTCGACCTCGATCCCTCCCGACTCTTCCTTTCTCTTTATTTCTTATTTACGCTTCATCCTGACAAGGTCCGGTAATTTTTCGTGCGCCAGATCGACGACCTCGTCCACACCCGAAGCACGCCGCCGCCTCCGTCAACTCCGGCGAGCGATCCACGGAGGAGAAGAGCACCTCGACACCGTCCAGTTCGCCGCAGACTCCGCCTTGATCTCCTCTACGTCCTGGTATGGTCCTTTTGTCCCAGATCTATCTAGAACGTGTTGAACGCGTGACGCCGGCGTGCTGCCGCCGCGTTTTAGGTCACCGGAGCAACTCCGGTGGATCCGCGCCGCCCGCTTTAGGTCGATTTGATCTGAGCCACTAGATCCTTTATCTACGGCCGAGATTAGAAGTTTTAAATCTGAACCGGTACGCTTACGTGTCACACACAGTCAGCGCCGCGTCAGCGCCGCGTGGCGCACAGTCAGCAGACACGTCAGATTAGATTTTCTGCGATTTTCTTAAATAGATTAAAACTGGCATTTTTGCAGAAAAGCCCCCACATCTTAGAACTATCATAACTTTTTATTGGTTTGGCCAAATTTAACAAACTTTATATTTTTGAAAAGCTCTCAACATGTAGAATATTTTAGTTCTGTTGGAATTCAAATTTGGTCTAGTTTAAATTATTCAAATTGAGAGTTTGAGTAAAATTTGTCATAACTTTAAAACTATAAGTTCAAAAATTGGAAATAAAATTGTTTTAGAAACCTTAGAATATGTGCAATATTATGCCTCTATTAGAAAATATTTTTGTAAAGAATTTTATATGACTCTTGTAATTAATATTGATTAAATACTTTTTAGGTGTTATTTTAATGTCTAAAATTGATTAAAATTAATTTTCATCATCTATTCGAATTATAAAGTACCTAGTCATATTATGACCACTTTAGTTACAAAAAGTACTTAGTAATATTTTTTCTTCTCAAACAAAATAAATTTCTTCCTTAGAAAAATTTAGCATCTCGAAAAATTTATCAAGTATGAGGTTTCCTTGTGATTTAAAAGTGCATTGCATGCATAGCATATTTATTAGTTATTGTTTTTCTCTAAGTTAGGATTATTTTCGACATAGTGTTTTGAAAAGTGTTATGCACTTAGAAACACTTAGAAAATAAAAGTTCTTCATCCCATGATTGTCATACTTGGGATTTTTAATATGAAGACTTAGAAGAAAACAGGCTCCGGAAGCATCTCCAAGAAGAAGAAGCACTTAGAAGAAAATCAAGAGGAGCTTCAGAAGACCGACCCCCTTTATTCTCTAAGTCTTTTCTCTCTTTTCTTTTCTTCTTTCTTAGATTTCTTGGTGGCTAAGTTAAATCCAAGACCAGCCTTGGTGACACCAAAACCATCAACTCTACAAATAGCAATGAAGTCATCACATCAAGGAGAAAGCTACAAGGAAGCAAGGAGAAGATTCCTTGAAGACCAACTACATCCTTCTTTCTATCTTTTCCCTCTTTCCTAATCTTGTCTTTCACTTTAGACATAAACCCCTTTTTGATCATGTTATTATCTCCTTTGAGTATGTTGGATCCTAGCGGCATAGTGAGATGAAGCGGCCCGGAGACAAACTTTACATGTCCACGTACATGAGACCTGTCCCACAAGCAAAAGTGGCTAGCCGGGTGTCTGTCTCTCTCACTATAGTGAATATCCAATTTACAAAGAGTTGTTAATAATTGTTGATCACCGTGAAGGATAGACTTAGTTATTTCTCTAAGTATTTATGCACATCATGACTAGTCCTTAGAAAAAGGGCTATCAACTTCTTAGAAATTATTTTGACTTGATGCGTTAGCATCTAGTCCTTAGTTAAAATTCTACCCCAGCTGTTATGACTTTGGTCCTTAGTCATTTTGACCAAATTCTTGCCTTGCACTTAACTTAGAATATTTTCATGGCATGTCATGCATCTCAAGTACTTAGAAATATTTTGCACATCATGCATAAACATATTTTTCCTTAGAAGTTTTATGGAACTTGTTTGTTCATTATGTATGTGTTTGTATGCGTTGTGTTGATTGTGTTTTATGTTGATTGTTGTATTGTTGTTTGTCTATATTGTTTAGATCGAACGGAGAGCTCCGAGTTACGTTGAAAAGAGTTTGTGAGCACCGACAACTTCCAAAGGCAAGTGGCACACCTCATAAAAGTCCTAATATTTTTCTATGCATGAGTAGATTATTTTCCTAAGCATGTGTAGGACTTAGTAGAAATGCTATGCTAGACCTGTTTAGAGATTTTCTTACTCCTGTGTCTAGGTACCTATGTAATGACTTAGTAGAATTATTGATGCTATGCAAAAGTTGTTTTATGAAAATCTAAATTCTACTAAGTTAAGAAAGAACCTCCTGGGTGGATTGGTTGTATACGGAGGCGAAGTTGAGTGGCTACTCAGGACCATTTCTATGGTGTATACCTGAGTATGTGCACTTGTGGATGGCCACCCAGGGAACAAAGGGATCTGAAGAACTCCAAGTGATGTTAGCTTCCAGTGCAGCCATTGCCAATATGGGCTCTGGCTTGATCAACTAAGTTGCGTGGACTCGCCCCGGCTTGACAAGCAGATGTAGAGGGTGTTAGGTGGAACGGGTCAAGCCAGTATGGGGAGGGAAAATGCTTCTGAAAGATCTCGTCTCATTCTTCTCCTTTTCCTTATCACTTACAGAGTGTAAAGGATAGTTTGGGCTGAATGGGTACAATGGTGAACGTGCACAACCTCTGCAGAGTTAAAATCTAAGTACTTAGCCGTGTCCCCGGTACGGACAATTTGAGCAGCTGATCAAGGACGTCAACGGAGGATCCCACCATTCCAACTTCAAAATTTAAAACTTGATGGGTGAACAAGGGTAGAATGAGACAGTGGATTTCATGCCACGGATGTCTCGAATAGAACAAAAGTGTTTTCAAAAGAGTTAGGAAAAAACTTGCTTTATGCAAAATAGCCTTGAACTCCACCAGCCAAATAAGCATATAGGTTATTAGAGTTATTCCACTAAGTGTCCACCATAGTGTCACTTGCCAGTTCCATTTTAAATGGTTCTGACCCACGTTGCTGCAATATTTTTCTTATTGCAGAATGTCCAGATGACGAGTGAGGTGTCGTTTAAAGGTTTCGAGTCTGCAACCAACATGTTTTCGCCTGTGGCAACATGAAGATGATGGAGACTCACTGCTATTGTATTTCCGCTGTTTACTATTTCCAATGCTAGCTTTCTGCTATGCAAATTGTAATGAATATTTTGTAAGTCTGGATCATCGATGTAATAAAATTGATACTTTGTTGTGATATTACATCGTAAACTGTGTGTGCAAACGAATCGATCCAGGGATTTGCACTATACACAGGGACTTGCCATTTTCTAAGTGCAGGTCCGCTTCAGATGGTATCAGAGCACTGTGTTGCCTGTAGGTTCGAAACCCCTAAGTCTGGATAGAAATAGGTTTGGCGATAGGATTGAAAATCTATTTTTATTCAGTTTACTAAAAAGAAAACTTTTCAAACACCATTCTTGTAACCATCTTAACTATTTCTTTCTAAGTATCTTCTCTTGTTTTAGATGAACATGTCAAAGTCAAAGTCTGCAGCTTCATATAAAATTCTACGATTCAACATGAAGCACTACCTGCATGGAAGAACATTGAAGAATCCAGATTCAGAGATCAAACACTTAGAAGATTTTGAAGAAAGTTGAAGAAGAAAATGAAGCCCTCAAGAAGATAGATTAGACCACCTATTTATTAGAATAACGAGATCCGATGATGTATTGACCTATCAAATTGTGGTATGGCAGTACAATCAAATTTGTCTTTCCTTGACTTTGGTGTGTTTTGTTCGAAAAACGATTAGTTCGGTTTCTCAAAAAGAAGTTTGAAATTTTTTTCACGTATGTGTTTGCTTGCGTTTGAACCATGTTGCTTGATTTTGTTAGAGATTGTTTGCCTTGTTCTGATTTGTTGAATTATGATTCCTTCATAGTACCTATAACTCAACTCATTTTACTAAACCAAAACAGATGTCTCATCACAATACCAACACCAACGTTATGCACACAACAATGCAACTACTATTAGAGACCCAGAGTCCGTTGTGGAATTTGATGAATCAAAATATGATCAATGACCACCTGTCCAAGATTGATCAAAACAATACCGAGTTTGAGGAGGGTCATATGACCAAACCGAAGGCATGCAAAACTTGTGGAGAGATAGGACATACGTCCAAAGAATGTCGTGATGAGTGGCCTCATGGTGATACAAGACATGTAGTTAACGGATGCCGCACAACTCAGGTTACTTGCTATTTGTGTGAAGGAATAAATCATGTCCCAATACAGTGTCAATTTTATCCCATGGTGCAACAAGTTATCCAGCAAACCAAGGAGGGAATGCAACATTCTCTCATGAAGACCTTGGAGGAACAAGAACAGAAGGTTAAACGCAAGAGAGATGCTAGCCAGATAAATTACTACCAGTGCAAAGAACGAGGACATTATTCATGGGACTGCATAGAGAAGAATATTGGTAAGGATACTGAACCAAATCATTGTCTAAAGGGGATTGTAGTTCATACGAAAATGAAAGATGAAATAAGAGTAAAGTCACACCCGAAGACATCCAAAGGTTCCTCTAAGTGTTGCTATAAGTGTGACGGAGGTCACTTAGCTCGAAATTGTCACATCAAACGAGACAGGACTTCCTCCATTGAGATAGAATATGGCAAACAAGATTTGGAAGAACTTTTAGCCCTGGAACCACCTAAGAAGAAGAAGAACTTAAGCGACATAATTTGCTACAAATGTAAGGACAAGGGACATTACGCTGATAAATGCCCAGAAAGGAAGGAGAACTGCCTTATCCGCTCGCACAAGAAAATCATCAGTCCCGTGACATGCCACAGATGCGAAGTAACAGGGCACTATGTCAGTGGCTGCCCTGAGTGGAAGAAGGATAAATCTCTCCAAGGACCGAGTGGAAAATGTGAGTTCTATAACTTGCCCTATCAGCACATACCATTTTGATACTAACACTTTTATATTAAATAACCTAGACTCGAGAAGTAATATCCATAAAATATTGTCACTAAAGAGACGCCAATGTTGAAAACAAAAGAAGACTACCACAACAGTTTCTTTTAAGGGTGGTAGCCCACCCAGATAATTCAAATCCAGTTGCCTAAACCCGGAGATCCGAACATATCCTTCTTTCTAGCATTCCCAATCAGCGGAATCATCTTCTACTGGTTTGAAGTTTCCGTGTCAACAGCTAGTTTTTCCCCCTCTCGAGTTATCAGAATCATTTCAAGCATTTGCTTTTTCTTTCTAGCCTCTCCGAATCTCGAGGACGAGATTCCTTTTAAGGGTGGTAGTCTGTAACATCCTAGAATTTTTCAAATTTTGAAAAATCAGAAAAATTTAAAACTTTTGAAAACTATTATGTATTTTGCTTTGAAAAGAAAATTCAAGCATTGCATTCATGCATTCATGCATCATCATCTTTTCATCATTTTATGAAATCACATAAGGGTTTAAATTTAAAATTCATTTATATGTTTGAAGAGGAATTAATTCCATAAACATGTTGATTGTACCTTTTATAATATTCCATTTTATTTATTTTTTATTTTTGGGAAAATATACTACCAAAAGGTTCTATTTTTAATAAGCTTATCAAAACATATTTTTATGAATTTTTCTGAAAAGTTTTGATAAGGTTTAAAAATCAAATTTGAATTAAAAGTTTTAAAACAGAAAAGGATTTGTCAAAAAAAAAAAGAGAGACCACTTCGGCCGAGCAGCCCACTCCGGCCCATTTTCCTATTCGCGCGCGCGCAGCGCAGAAAGGCCCAGGAGAGCCCAGCAGCCCCGCTCCTCTCTCCCTCTCGCTGACAGCCCGGCCCCATTTGTCATCTCCTTCCCCAAGCGTATTGCGAACGAACACCGAACCCTAGCAAAATCCGGGCCGAATTTGTTCGTTTAAACGCGATTTCTCTGCTCCCTCCTCCCCCATATAAACCCCCACGAACCCCTCTCTCAAAGCCCCCAAGAACCCTAGCAAAATCGCCGCCAGGCTGCCCGCATTGGACCCCGCCGCGCCGCCTCTGCCGCTGGCGAGAAACTCGTTTTCCGATCAACCTCGTCGACCTCGATCCCTCCCGACTCTTCCTTTCTCTTTATTTCTTATTTACGCTTCATCCTGACAAGGTCCGGTAATTTTTCGTGCGCCAGATCGACGACCTCGTCCACACCCGAAGCACGCCGCCGCCTCCGTCAACTCCGGCGAGCGATCCACGGAGGAGAAGAGCACCTCGACACCGTCCAGTTCGCCGCAGACTCCGCCTTGATCTCCTCTACGTCCTGGTATGGTCCTTTTGTCCCAGATCTATCTAGAACGTGTTGAACGCATGACGCCGGCGTGCTGCCGCCGCGTTTTAGGTCACCGGAGCAACTCCGGTGGATCCGCGCCGCCCGCTTTAGGTCGATTTGATCTGAGCCACTAGATCCTTTATCTACGGCCGAGATTAGAAGTTTTAAATCTGAACCGGTACGCTTACGTGTCACACACAGTCAGGGCCGCGTCAGCGCCGCGTGGCGCACAGTCAGCAGACACGTCAGATTAGATTTTCTGCGATTTTCTTAAATAGATTAAAACTGGCATTTTTGCAGAAAAGCCCCCACATCTTAGAACTATCATAACTTTTTATTGGTTTGGCCAAATTTAACAAACTTTATATTTTTGAAAAGCTCTCAACATGTAGAATATTTTAGTTCTGTTGGAATTCAAATTTGGTCTAGTTTAAATTATTCAAATTGAGAGTTTGAGTAAAATTTGTCATAACTTTAAAACTATAAGTTCAAAAATTGGAAATAAAATTGTTTTAGAAACCTTAGAATATGTGCAATATTATGCCTCTATTAGAAAATATTTTTGTAAAGAATTTTATATGACTCTTGTAATTAATATTGATTAAATACTTTTTAGGTGTTATTTTAATGTCTAAAATTGATTAAAATTAATTTTCATCATCTATTCGAATTATAAAGTACCTAGTCATATTATGACCACTTTAGTTACAAAAAGTACTTAGTAATATTTTTTCTTCTCAAACAAAATAAATTTCTTCCTTAGAAAAATTTAGCATCTCGAAAAATTTATCAAGTATGAGGTTTCCTTGTGATTTAAAAGTGCATTGCATGCATAGCATATTTATTAGTTATTGTTTTTCTCTAAGTTAGGATTATTTTCGACATAGTGTTTTCAAAAGTGTTATGCACTTAGAAACACTTAGAAAATAAAAGTTCTTCATCCCATGATTGTCATACTTGGGATTTTTAATATGAAGACTTAGAAGAAAACAGGCTCCGGAAGCATCTCCAAGAAGAAGAAGCACTTAGAAGAAAATCAAGAGGAGCTTCAGAAGACCGACCCCCTTTATTCTCTAAGTCTTTTCTCTCTTTTCTTTTCTTCTTTCTTAGATTTCTTGGTGGCTAAGTTAAATCCAAGACCAGCCTTGGTGACACCAAAACCATCAACTCTACAAATAGCAATGAAGTCATCACATCAAGGAGAAAGCTACAAGGAAGCAAGGAGAAGATTCCTTGAAGACCAACTACATCCTTCTTTCTATCTTTTCCCTCTTTCCTAATCTTGTCTTTCACTTTAGACATAAACCCCTTTTTGATCATGTTATTATCTCCTTTGAGTATGTTGGATCCTAGCGGCATAGTGAGATGAAGCGGCCCGGAGACAAACTTTACATGTCCACGTACATGAGACCTGTCCCAAAAGCAAAAGTGGCTAGCCGGGTGTCTGTCTCTCTCACTATAGTGAATATCCAATTTACAAAGAGTTGTTAATAATTGTTGATCACCGTGAAGGATAGACTTAGTTATTTCTCTAAGTATTTATGCACATCATGACTAGTCCTTAGAAAAAGGGCTATCAACTTCTTAGAAATTATTTTGACTTGATGCGTTAGCATCTAGTCCTTAGTTAAAATTCTACCCCAGCTGTTATGACTTTGGTCCTTAGTCATTTTGACCAAATTCTTGCCTTGCACTTAACTTAGAATATTTTCATGGCATGTCATGCATCTCAAGTACTTAGAAATATTTTGCACATCATGCATAAACATATTTTTCCTTAGAAGTTTTATGAAACTTGTTTGTTCATTATGTATGTGTTTGTATGCGTTGTGTTGATTGTGTTTTATGTTGATTGTTGTATTGTTGTTTGTCTATATTGTTTAGATCGAACGGAGAGCTCCGAGTTACGTTGAAAAGAGTTTGTGAGCACCGACAACTTCCAAAGGCAAGTGGCACACCTCATAAAAGTCCTAATATTTTTCTATGCATGAGTAGATTATTTTCCTAAGCATGTGTAGGACTTAGTAGAAATGCTATGCTAGACCTGTTTAGAGATTTTCTTACTCCTGTGTCTAGGTACCTATGTAATGACTTAGTAGAATTATTGATGCTATGCAAAAGTTGTTTTATGAAAATCTAAATTCTACTAAGTTAAGAAAGAACCTCCTGGGTGGATTGGTTGTATACGGAGGCGAAGTTGAGTGGCTACTCAGGACCATTTCTATGGTGTATACCTGAGTATGTGCACTTGTGGATGGCCACCCAGGGAACAAAGGGATCTGAAGAACTCCAAGTGATGTTAGCTTCCAGTGCAGCCATTGCCAATATGGGCTCTGGCTTGATCAACTAAGTTGCGTGGACTCGCCCCGGCTTGACAAGCAGATGTAGAGGGTGTTAGGTGGAACGGGTCAAGCCAGTATGGGGAGGGAAAATGCTTCTGAAAGATCTCGTCTCATTCTTCTCCTTTTCCTTATCACTTACAGAGTGTAAAAGATAGTTTGGGCTGAATGGGTACAATGGTGAACGTGCACAACCTCTGCAGAGTTAAAATCTAAGTACTTAGCCGTGTCCCCGGTACGGACAATTTGAGCAGCTGATCAAGGACGTCAACGGAGGATCCCACCATTCCAACTTCAAAATTTAAAACTTGATGGGTGAACAAGGGTAGAATGAGACAGTGGATTTCATGCCACGGATGTCTCGAATAGAACAAAAGTGTTTTCAAAAGAGTTAGGAAAAAACTTGCTTTATGCAAAATAGCCTTGAACTCCACCAGCCAAATAAGCATATAGGTTATTAGAGTTATTCCACTAAGTGTCCACCATAGTGTCACTTGCCAGTTCCATTTTAAATGGTTCTGACCCACGTTGCTGCAATATTTTTCTTATTGCAGAATGTCCAGATGACGAGTGAGGTGTCGTTTAAAGGTTTCGAGTCTGCAACCAACATGTTTTCGCCTGTGGCAACATGAAGATGATGGAGACTCACTGCTATTGTATTTCCGCTGTTTACTATTTCCAATGCTAGCTTTCTGCTATGCAAATTGTAATGAATATTTTGTAAGTCTGGATCATCGATGTAATAAAATTGATACTTTGTTGTGATATTACATCGTAAACTGTGTGTGCAAACGAATCGATCCAGGGATTTGCACTATACACAGGGACTTGCCATTTTCTAAGTGCAGGTCCGCTTCAACCACCCGGTGCATCACTACTACATAGGCGGGTGGCGCAGTTGGGGGTGCGGCTTGCCTTCTCATCATGTAATTCTTCATCATTTGATCGAATTCGCAGCAATTTCCCATGGTGTGGTTGGAGATTAGTCTTCCGTCATCTCCTTTGAACAAGTGCAGTCTGCAATGATCATCCATCTTCTCCTCGAATGTCTTTTCTGGTCTTGCATCATCGCGTTTGCGCCATTCTTGCTTTCGGTAGCCGCCGCTACGTTCGTCACGATCTTGATTGCTTCTGCGGTCATCACCTCGGATGTCTCTGCGATCGTCTCCTCGACTGTCGCGACGATTGTCATGGTGGTCTTCGGAGCGCCTGTCATCTCTAGCATGGTTGTCCTGTGACTGGGAAAATCCAGCCGCCACGAACTTTACTTTGTCGTTACCAGTGTAGTTATCTTTGCGTCTTCATCTCCGATCGTCCCTGTCGCGGTGATCTCGACTATCCCGCCGGTCTTCGCGGTCACGTGGGGAAGTGGTCGTTTGGTCCTTACAGAATCTTCTCCATCTGCCCATTCAGTTGCGATTTTCATAAGTTCCGCCATAGATTTTGGTTTTTGGCGTCCGAGTGCCTCTTTGAAATCTTCTCTGTAGACTCCCATGGTGAAGTCGTCCATTGCTCTGTCCTCTGAGATCATACCGACTGAGTTGCGGATGGCCGTCAATCGTCTGATGTATGCTCGTAGTGATTCATCGGACCTCTGCTTGCAAGCCCGTAACTCCTCGAATGTTTTTGGTCGCTCGCATAGAGGATCGAAATATTTGATGAAGTCCTCCCGGAAGTGGTCCCAGGAGTCGTATGCTGCTTCGGGTAACGCTTTGAGCCAGTCGCGAGTTGTGCCCTTGAGCATCAGCTGTATGTATTGCAGCGCTGTTGTGGTTGTTCTCCGTTGGCACACGACTGCCAATTTGTAGTCTTCAAGCCAGCCTGATGGCTCCTGTTTGCAGTTGAATTTAGGTGTTGTTGGTAGACCGAACCTTTTGGGCATCCTGGCCTCACGGATTCGTCGAGTGAAACATCGTGCTCCGCTAGGTCCTGCGTCGCGACTGTCTCCTGAGCTGTTGCTTTTGGATCTGCTCCGCGATCGATAGCGGCTTGAGCTTCGCCTTGCACCACTCCTGTGAGGATTGTGACTACGGCGATCTCGCGATGTTTGCCGTGAGCGGCTCCTGCTACGTCTCCTGCTACTTCCCGACTGGAGTCCTTTTGCTGCTAACGCGAGTGCTTTGAGTTGCTGGTGATGCAGCTCTGCGGCTGGATCATCTGCTAGAAGTGCTGTTGACTTTAGGTATGCTCCGTGTGATATCAGGGCACCTTTGGGTGTTTTAGGCGCTAGAATGCATTCCGTATCCAAAGTTAGGAACGAGTTCTCCAAATTGCGAACGACTTCTGATCTTTCTCCTTCTGGATGTTTGCCAACCTAGATCGATGCCTAAGTTCGGTTGCACATGTGGAGCATAGAGACAGCTGCCTCCTTGATACGTCTCCAACGTATCTATAATTTCTTATGTTCCATGCTATATTATACCAAGTTATTACATGTTTTATATGCATTTTATATAGTTTTATGCATTTTCTGGGACTAACCTATTAACAAGATGACACAGTGCCAGTTCCCTGTTTTCTGCTGTTTTTGGTTTCAGAAAAGTACTTAAGGAAATATTCTCGGAATTGGACGATTTCTTTTCAGAAGTCAGTTTTTATTTGGGAACGTTCCAGAAAACCGAAGACGAGACGAAGTGGGCGACCGAGGCACCGTCACCAGGTCCTCGCGCGGCAGGCCCCCTGGCCGCGCGAGCACGTGGTGTGGGCCCCTCGGGGCGCCACCGACTTCGCCCTTTCGCCTACATATACCCCCCCAGACCAAAAACCCTAGCACGGTGTTCATATTTTCCTCCACGGGTCCCGAGCCGCCGCCGTCGTCAACACCAATTCGGGAGAGATCAGAACTCCTCCCCGGCACCCTGCCGGGAGGGGGAATCGTCACCGGAGGCCTCTACGTCGCCATGACCGCCTCCGGACTGATGCGTGAGTAGTCTACCCTTGGACTACGGGTCCATAGCAGTAGCTAGATGGTTGTCTTCTCCTCTTGGGCTATCATGTTTAGATCTTGTGAGCTGCCTATCATGATCAAGATCACCGTTATGTAATACTTCATGTTGTGTTTGCTGGGATCCGATGAATATTGAGTACTAAAGTTATTGCTTCATAATATATCATGTGTGTGCTATTTAATGATCTTGCATGCTCTCCGTTACTTGTGTATGCTCTGGCCAAGTAGATGCTTGTGACTCCAAGAGGGGGTATTTATGCTCGATAGTAGGTTCATGTCTCTATTAAATCTGGGGTGGTGACAGCTAGCTCTAAGGTTGTAGATGTACTTTTGCTACTAGGGATAAAACAGTAGTACTTTGTCTTAGGATGATGTTACTTACTTACTTTACACACAGTGCTTAAGGCGATAATCTGTTGCATGCAACTTAATACTGAAAGGGGTGCGGACGCTAACCGGAAGGTGGATTATTAGTCATAGATGCGGTTGGAACGGTCTATGTATATTGTTGTAATGCCCGAATGAATCTCACACTAGACATCATAACATTGGTATATGCATTGGTTTGCTCATCATTATTCTATCAATTGCCCAGCTGTAATTTGTTTACCCGCATGAATGTTATTATTATTTATGGAGAGACACCACTAGTGAACTGTGGACGCCGGTCCTTCTCTTTAATCTGATAAACCACAAACTGCAAACCTGTTACTTTCTGCAAACAAACATCTTTCTTCCACACATACGTTTAATCCTTTGTTACAGCAAGCCGGTGAGATTGACAACCTCACCGTTAAGTTGGGGCAAAGTATCTTGATTGTGTTGTGTGCAGGTTCCACGTCACTTACGTCGCAGACTTTTCTGGCGCCGTTGACACCTCGGGGGAATTCATTATTTCCTACTGGTTCGATAACCTTGGTTTCACAACTGAGGGAAACTTGCTGCTGCACTACTTCATACCTTCCTCTTGGGGTCTCCCAACAACACACCCACCGTGTGCATCAAGCAATTTTTCTGGCGCCGTTGCCGGGGAAATAAGAATCCCTTTGAAGACCTTCACACTCCTCCGTCAACTTCGTTGCCGGTGATTTGAAGATTCTTCTACGAGGGGAGTTTTCGCACTTCCAATCTTTTTATTTTGTTATTGTCTTGCTTAGTTTATTTTTATTACTGTCTTGTTTGCTTAATATCAAAAATACAAACAAAAATAGTTACTTGCATTTTATTTACTTTGCTTTTATCTTGTTTGCTTCTTATTATCAAAAACAAAAAAAATTAGTTACTTGCATTAATATTTATATTTCGGTTTGCATATTTTATTTTCAGTTTTGCATTTTGTGTTGCATTTGTTATTTCTGTTTATTATTATGTCTATTTCTTTACTTGCTATCAATGTCTACTCTCTTTGAAACAAAATCTTATTGGCTAAGTGGGTTCACGAAGGAACAACAAAATTATTATAAGGAATACCGCTTGTCACAAAAAGGGAAATATTTATGGGAACAAATAAGTAGATTGAATTATTTTGCTAAAAACTTGTGCTCTACTTATGATGAATCATGGTGCTTTAATGAATGTTTTTGCTGTAGGAGGCATAAACACCTCCCTTTCCAATGTGATTATAATGATAATGAAATTTTGGCTTCTTATGCTAGAGGATATTATGACTTCGATAAACTTGAGCAAATTGAAGAATTTTTTGTATTTATGGGAGCTTATGAAATTACAGCTTTGCTTAAAAATCGAGATGCTCCTTATAGATCTGACACTTTTGCTATGCTTGGATATTGCCTTGAGTATTATTATGATAATCCTTATATTGCCGAATTTCTTGAGAAAAGACATCCTCAAATAGAAGAAACCGTTGTCTTGCAGGAACCTGTAGAAGAAGAAATTGCTGAACCTGAAAGCTCATTAGATGAAAAAGAGGAGGAGAGTGAAGAACAAAAGGAGGATCTACCTCCTAAAGATAGTAACTCTTTAACTCTTACATTATTTGATTGCCCTCCATGCGTGCCTAAGGAGGAAGTGTGCTATATTGTTGAATGTCATGAATCTATTGAAATATCTACTTTTGATAAATTTGAAAAAAGCATGTTCCTTGACTCAAATAAAATGGAAATAACAGGAATTAAAAATGTGGTCCCTAATGTTATATATGATAATGCTTTAGATGATGGTCCTATGCTTATCAATAATCCTCTATGTATAGAAGTTATTACTTATTTATGTGAGGATAAAAATGATATAATTGCTGCTTGTAATGGTACTCTTACTCATGAGAGTCCTACTTTGTTCTTGAATTCTCCTAATTACACCATGGAGGAGAAATTTGCTTATGTTGAGAGATACTTATGTGCTTTGCAATTGTCTCTAGTTCCAAATCTTTGTTGCAACCATGATCTTAAACTTGATATTGATCTTAGTAACTATTTTGAAAGAGGAAAGCATGCTAATGAATTCCAAAATAAATTTAATGATCCTCTTTATGTGCCTATATTATCTAAGTTGAATGATTCTTGTGGTTATATGGTTGAATTTATTTCTACTACTGAAAATTATTATGAGAGAGGAGTATATGGTTGTAAAAGTTTTCATGGTACTAAAACACCTCTCTATATGCTAAAAGTTTTGAAGTTACTCTTGTTTTATCTTCCTATGCTTGTCACTTTGTTCTTTGTGAATTTATTTGTGTGCAAGATTCCTATGCATAGGAAGTGGGTTAGACTTAAATGTGTTTTGAATTTTCTTCTTGATGCTTCTTTTGCTTCATTTTCTATCTTAATGATAGCATCATTAGAACTATCAAGCCTAGCTAAAAGGCATTAAAGAAAGCGCTTTTGGGAGGCAACCATTATCTTTTATTTTCAGCTTTAATCAAGGACTTGTCCTACCTCTGTAGCAATTCCTTTGTATCTTTATTTGATTGCATTGTTGTGTCAAGATAAGCCTCTAGTTGAAAGTTCATGCTAAATTTGGATTGCTGTGCTGAAACAGTTTTCTGCTGTCCACCGTTAAAATCATAACTCTTTACAGAAAAATCGGATGGACCTGGGATTTTTTGAGCGTGATCCTCAGATATGTACGCAACTTTCATTAGTTTTGAGTTTTCTGATCTGAGCAAGTTAAGTGCCTCGAAAAAATTCATCTTTACTGGCTGTTCTGTTTTGACAGATTCTGTCTCTGTTTTTTGCATTGTCTCTTGTGGACTTTAAGCAAGGTTCTCTATCATGGAGGGCTGTAGCTAATGTTTTATTGAGTTCTTGAATTGTGTCACAACAGTACCAAAGTGGATTAATATTTTTGAATACTAACCCCTCTAATGAAGTTTATGAGAAGTTTGGTGTGAAGGAAGTTTTCAAGGATCAAGAGAGAAGGATGATATGATGTGATCAAGAAAATGAAAGAGCCTAAGCTTGGGGATGCCCCCGTGGGTCACCCAAGCATATTTCAAGAAGACTCAAGCGTCAAAGCTTGGGGATGCCCAAGGCATCCCCTTCTTCATCAACAACTTATCAGGTCATCTCTAGTGAAACTATATTTTAATTCCGTCACATCTTATGTGCTTTACTTGGAGCATCTATTTGTTTTTATTTCTGTTTTTGTTATTTTCATTCTCTGAATAAAATGGATCCTAGCATTCTTGTTTGGGAGAGAGACACGCTCCGCTTTTTCTTATGAATACTCCTATTCTTCACTTATATTTGTTGAGTATTCTTCTCTAGCTACTGCAATACTTTCAGCTCTTGTTTTTCATGCACCTCTTGTTCAGAGCTGTTAGTTCTCATATGTTATACTCTCATATCTCATTGTTTAAATACTTGGAGAGTTCTTCCTTTAAATAAGTGGATTGGTGTTTGGTTGGAAACAGAAAATGCTAAATGTGGTAGATGGTATAAAGAAAAGATATGCATGTTCTTGTAGATCATTGTCTTGAATTTTTTGTGATGCTTGGCAATTGTTTTGAGCTCTCAAGTAGATCATGTTTAAGCTTTTGCATCATGTAGTTAAAACCTATTAGTGAGGAACTACCGTAAAACTTGCTGAAATTTGGTTTGCATGTTTGGTATCTCTAAGGTCCAGATATTTTCTAGTTAAAGTGTTTGAACAACAAGGAAGACAATGTAGAGTTTATAATGCTTGCAATATGTTTTTATATACGTCTTGTTGTCATAGTTCATACTTGTGTTTGTTTCAAACAACCTTGCTAGCCAAAGCCTTGTACTGAGAGGGAATGCTTCTCGTGCATCCATAATCCTTGAGCCAAAACCTATGCCATTTGTGTCCACCATACCTACCTACTACATGGTATTTCCTGCCATTCCAAGCAAATACTTCGTGTGCTACCTTTTATTATTCAAAACATATTATCTCTTATTTGTGTCAATGTTTATTAGCTCATGAGGAAGTATGTGGTGTTACGGATATCAACCTTGTCATTTGCTTTTAGACAGACTTTCACAACCGGACTAGTGGCATATACATCCGCTTATCCATTAACTTTGCAAAAAGAGCTGGCAAATGGGGTGCCCAGTCCCAATTAATTACAACTTTAACCGCTGCAATCTCTTCACATTTTTGCCCTGATCCAATCAGTCAAGCAATGACAACAGTTTTTAACTATATGTGTAAACAAAAGAGATAAGAGGGATGATCTACCTTGCTGGTAGAAATAACGTCCTTCATGGGAGCCGCTCTTGAAAGTCTGGTTGACAAGGGGGGTAGAGTGCCCATTACCATTCGTTGACAACGACAAACACCGCTCAAAACTTACTTTTATGCTCTCTATATGATTTCAAAAACCTATAAAACTAAGAAGCTCTAGCACATGCTTGTATCCCTGCTTCCCTCTGCGAAGGGCCTATCTTTTACTTTATGTTGAGTCAGTTTACCTACTTCTTTCTATCCTCGAAGCAAACACTTGTGTCAACTGTGTGCAACAATTCTTATATGCTTACTTATTGCACTTGTTATATTTCTTTGTGTTGACAACTATCTATATGATATACATGTTCAAAAGTTGAAAGCCAATGCTGAAACTTATATCTTCCTTTGTGTTGCTTCAATGCTCTTTTGCTTAGATAATATTGCTTTATGAGTTAACTCTTATGCAAATCTTTTTGATGCTTGTTTGAAAGTACTATTCATGAAAAGTTTTACTTATATGATGTAGTTGTTTACTCCTTGTCTATTTGTTAGCAAACTATAGATCATTGCCTTGAGTCACTTCATTCATAACATGAGCCTTACATTATATTATGATCAAGATTGTGTTTAAGCATGTCACTTCAGAAATTATTCTTCTTTTATCGTTCTTTCCTACTCGGGACGAGTAGAACTAAGCTTGGGGATGTTGATACGTCTCCAACGTATCTATAATTTCCTATGTTCCATGCTATATTATACCAAGTTATTACATGTTTTATATGCATTTTATATAGTTTTATGCATTTTTTGGGACTAACCTATTAACAAGATGCCATAGTGCCAGTTCCCTGTTTTCTGCTGTTTTTGGTTTCAGAAAAGTACTTAAGGAAATATTCTCGAAATTGGACGATTTCTTTTCAGAAGTCAGTTTTTATTTGGGAACGTTCCAGAAAACAGAAGACGAGACAAAGTGGGCGACCGAGGCGCCGTCACCAGGTCCTCGCGCGGCAGGCCCCCTGGCCGCGCGAGCACGTGGTGTGGGCCCCTCGGGGCGCCACCGACTTCGCCCTTTCGCCTACATATACCCCCCAGACCAAAAACCCTAGCACGGTGTTCATATTTTCCTCCACGGGTCCCGAGCCGCCGCCGTCGTCAACACCAATTCAGGAGAGATCAGAACTCCTCCCCGGCACCCTGCCGGGAGGGGGAATCGTCACCGGAGGCCTCTACGTCGCCATGACCGCCTCCGGACTGATGCGTGAGTAGTCTACCCTTGGACTACGGGTCCATAGCAGTAGCTAGATGGTTGTCTTCTCCTCTTGTGCTATCATGTTTAGATCTTGTGAGCTGCCTATCATGATCAAGATCACCGTTATGTAATACTTCATGTTGTGTTTGCTGGGATCCGATGAATATTGAGTACTAAAGTTATTGCTTCATAATATATCATGTGTGTGCTATTTAATGATCTTGCATGCTCTCCGTTACTTGTGTATGCTCTGGTCAAGTAGATGCTTGTGACTCCAAGAGGGGATATTTATGCTCGATAGTAGGTTCATGTCTCAATTAAATCTGGGGTGGTGACAGCTAGCTCTAAGGTTGTAGATGTACTGTTGCTACTAGGGATAAAACAGTAGTACTTTTTCTAAGGATGATGTTACTTACTTACTTTACACACAGTGCTTAAGGCGATAATCTGTTGCATGCAACTTAATACTGAAAGGGGTGCGGACGCTAACCGGAAGGTGGATTATTAGTCATAGATGCGGTTGGAACGGTCTATGTATATTGTTGTAATGCCCGAATGAATCTCACACTAGACATCATAACATTGGTATATGCATTAGTTTGCTCATCATTATTCTATCAATTGCCCAACTGTAATTTGTTTACCCGCATGAATGTTATTATTATTTATGGAGAGACACCACTAGTGAACTGTGGACCCCGGTCCTTCTCTTTAATCTGATAAACCACAAACTGCAAACATGCTACTTTCTGCAAACAAACATCTTTCTTCCACACATATGTTTAATCCTTTGTTACAGCAAGCCGGTGAGATTGACAACCTCACCGTTAAGTTGGGGCAAAGTATCTTGATTGTGTTGTGTGCAGGTTCCACGTCACTTACGTCGCAGACTTTTCTGGCGCCGTTGACACCTCGGGGGAATTCATTATTTCCTACTGGTTCGATAACCTTGGTTTCACAACTGAGGGAAACTTGCTGCTGCACTACTTCATACCTTCCTCTTGGGGTCTCCCAACAACACACCCACCGTGTGCATCACTCCTACGTGCACTCGAGATGCTAGCTTGGTTTCTGCGCTCTTCGACTGTTGCTCGGTATTGCTTCAAGCGCATTGTTTCTTGCCAGTTGAAGTAGTTGTACGTCATCATCTCTTCATGAGTTGCATCGGCTGGCATCATTGTGCAATCCGTGATGATTTTGTCTACTTTTGCCGCCATCTCTGCTGTGATAGTTAATTTTGTTACGCCATCTGGTAACGTAACTTCACAGGGGAATTCTGTAGGCCTGCGACTGGCAGCAGCCACCGATGTTTCTGCACTAAACGTGACGTAGACCTGCCGAGGTATGATCGCGGTGTATGTGTTTGTGCTATCAATGCCTGATATAGGCTCGAATTCATCATCTAAGCTCATATATGAGCTAACACTTTTGCTGATCTCGGCGTCGATGTCGACGTATGTTTCGATTGCTTGCTCAGGATTGTTTTTGCTGTTGGAGAGTAATTCGTGATCCGCTTGGATCTCTGGACCAGTAAAATCGGCGAGGTAGATGCTATCATCCGTGTCTTCTGATTGCATGTAGTCGGGTGCTTTGTCGAGTGACACGGTGTGCTCGACTGTGTTGACCTGATAGTCAGACTATACCTCATCATCTAAAAGTTCTTGCGCCACGAGTTCATTGAACTCCTGTGTCATCATGGAGGCGACTGGAGATCCTGGTAGCGAGATCAAGTTGATCTGTGATGAAGTAGCTTCCATGTTCACTGGTGACGCGACCGTGGTGGATGGTTGTTCGACTGCGTCGTCATGATAGGTAGACTGTCCCTCATCGTCAGGGAATTCTTGCGCCATGAGCTTGTTGAATTCTTGCGTCAACATGGATGAGGTTGGTGAACCTGGCGGCGAGATTGAGTCGATTTGTGATGAGGTAGCTTCCTTGTCTGTTGGTGATGCGATCGCACTCGACGAATCCTTGCGTGCCTCAGTCGCGATCGAATCGATCAAGTCCTGCACACCAAACTTATCAACGAAAAAATTGTGTTCTCCAACGGTTAGATCAAAACCTGAGTCGAGGCTAGCAAAGGCCTCTCGTGCTTCTGGCGAGTATGGCTGAATCCTTTTTGGAGAGGCGACTTCTGAATCTGGCAAGTGATCGACCGACGCTTCAATCTCAGTCGAGATAACCGGCGAGTGGCCGTTTGTAGTTGTGATCAACGTATTGCTGTTTGTAGAGGAAACCGATGAATCTGCGACTCCAACATTACCGATTCCCACAGACGGCGCCAATTGACGAGGGGTGATCTCATCAATACCCATAATCGGGGACCTAGGTTAGAGTTTAGAGGTAGAGAACGCGTAGTGTTAGTAGATCCGTCGGCTGACAAGCTGGAGTTACCCAGGTTCAGGGCCCTCGAGTGAGGTAACACCCCTACTTCCTGCCTGTCTGTATTGATTGTGAAGTATGCGGCGATTACAATGGTCCCGCGAGGGGTTTGATCTCGCTAGGGTTTTTGTGGCTATGGGATTGTGTGTTTGATCGGTCGCCCTCCTGGCCCTTATACGGGGGGCCAGGTCTCGGGTACGTAACCAACTAGGATTAAAGATATGGAAATACAACCGACTATGCCTAACTTGGAAAACACTCTTCATCTTGGGCTTTCCTTGATGGGCTTCGTCAGTCTATTGACAATGGGGCTTTAGTCATCACGTGCACCTGGTATCCACACGAAGGGGTACCCGTTTGGTATAACCTCGTCAAGCATAGTCCAGTAACTTTTTCTGCCAAGCAGATTCATCATCAGTTGTCTCTTTTACCGGCTCTGCTGGCCTGACTGGCTGTGGAGCATTCACAACCCAGTCAACTTCAGCACAGACAAAGGCCAGTTCAACTTTCTTCCACCACTCAGCGTAGTTGTCACCCCTGAGCGTCGGAACATCCTTGAGTCAACTCATCAGGTGGAAACTTCCTGAAACCACAAAGATGTGAGATAACAAAAAAACAATTGCATACATTTAATCCAACGTTAGTATAAATCAAAGCATACAACCGTTTGTGCAATTAAAACTATATCACCGTTGGGCAATAAAAGAAATAACTGCACCTTTTAACACATAATAAACAAATTATGATAATGCTATTAACAACGTTGGTCATATAATAACAGAAACATAATCATCTTTAATATCACTTTATCACATCTATAAAATTTAATTATCACTTTATTGCTTTTAAGCAATTACTTTTAATTATTTGCAGCGGAAACTTTGAATAAAAATTCATAAACTTTATACTTTTCAGAAGCATTTCTGTATAGTTTTGTATTTCCTAAACAAAATTTCGTTGGAATAATTTGAATAGGAGAAAACTTGGCAAAATTTGAACAAAATTGCCAAAACAGTACTAAAAACTGTCTCTGTAAAGAAAAACCTGTGCGAAATATTGAAATTGGCCCAAGACCCAGCCCACGGCTCTCTCGCGCACGCAGCGCCTCTTTCGCCCGCGCGGCCGAAAAGCTGCCGCTCGCGAGCGGCCCACGGCCCGCTCCAGCACGCAAAACGGCCCATGGCCCGCTCTGCGCCCAGCACCGGCCCCGCGAACGATTCTGGCCGTTCCTAAACATCGGACGGCGGCGCGTAGATCTCGCTCGGTCAAAACGACCCGAGCGGTCAGGGAAACCCTAACCCTAGCCATTTCCCTCTTGTGCCTCTCTCTCCCGACCGAAAACTGCGGAGGAAAAACCGCCGGCGCGCCGCCGACGACGATGAGGAGCAGCCGCGCCGCACGAAGCCACGACAAGCCCTCCCCACGTTCTCTCTTTTCTTTCTCTCATTAAAAAAAAGCCCGAAGGCAAAATCGAGAAGACGACGGCGCCTCCCCTGCTCCCCTTGCCGGTGTGCGCGAACTCCCGAAGGAGAGCGCGCCGCCGTCAAGCGGCGTAGCGGCGGTGCCCTTTGCCGGCTCTGCCGTGTGGCTATGGTCGGTAAGTTCTTTTTCCCTTCCCCTCTTTCCAGATTAGGGTCAGGGTTTGGCTAGGGTTTGTTCTTTGTTTCTTTGCCCCGAGGGGTGTGTTCTTCATCCGATGCCCCAACTGGTGCGCATTGGATCGAGAGGAACGGTGCGGCCTTGCGGCGACACGCTTTGCCGGTGAGCCCGAGGGCCTTCCGGTGTACTTTTTCTTTGCTTTTTCAATCACTACCGAAACAAAAATAGGATCTCTTGTGCTCTGATACCATTGTTAGATCCTATAAACCACTAGGAGTAGATCTTTCGGTAGTCTATGCATGCAACGAGTTGATCTCGTGTGTGTGAGAGAAAGCAGAGGGAGATCGAGGGAGGATCTGAGGCGATACCTTCATTGTGACTCGACGAGCTCGAGCCGGAGGCCATGGTGGTCGGTGGCGGAGGCAGTGGTGCTTCCTGTGAGCACAGCGCTAACCCTAATCGGAGGGATGTCGGTGGGGTGACTGGCGGCACGGTGAACCTCGTACCGTGTGCCCGGCCCCCACATCTTTATATAGCGCAGGGGCCCACCGTTCATAAAGAGAAACGGGTGCCCCCGATCAGGGCGCAGTCAAGGGGATCGTGAGCCGTTGGGCTCGTACGACGACGAGATCAACCTAACATATGTTACTACCCTCACAATGCACAATAACATAGAGGTAGTGTCATATGTAGTCTTATTTATTACTCTATACACACATTTTGTCTTGAAAATTGTGATGTAATCTAAGTTACTCCATTTTTCCTAAAAAAAATTACTCCATTTACTTTTCTCCTCATTAATTACACAACACATCGTGTTTTTTACCTCGATCGATAGCTATGTTTCTACCTTATTTAACCCCGCTATGACTGGTCCCGTTGTGGCCAGTCTCACCACCAGCCTACTCAAAGTCCACGGTGCCTCGCATTTACTATTGCTTGGCAGCCCAACGCCGCTACGGCCTTTCTAACCGCCACACGTCCCCAGAAAACGGCACACGCCCCGGCGCCGCACGGCCGGTCTTCTTCCAGCCCCCAATTCAAGCAGAGGAAGCGGAGAGGAGGAGCACCGAGACTTAACCTTTCTGCCAGGGACCCCTCGCCGTCGCCGGAGGCGGGAGGCATGTGGGGGCGGCACTACTGGGGCGGCCTGCGGCCGAGCGCCGGCGGCGCCGGCGCAGGGGGACCGGAGGCCGGCGGGGGCGTGGTGGTGATGTTCGCGTGGCTTTCGAGCCAGGAGCGGTACGTGCGGGCGTACGTGGAGCTGTACGCCGCGCTCGGGTGGGCTTGCCTCGTCTGCCACCCCGACTTCATCACGCTGTACGTATTGTACGCTTCTCTCCCCTTCTATCTTCCCCGTGTCTCCTTTACTTTTGTTGATGAGATGAGCCGGGCGATGAAGCCGCCATCGCCATGTTTTACTTCTTTCTGTCCCGTAGATGAGGGCGAAACGTTGAGGTTCCAGAGGCGTTCGATTTGCTTCGGTGGTGATAAAATGATGCGTTTTGTTCGCATCGATTTCACTAGAATTTTTTGTTTTGCCTCTTGCTAGGTTGTTATGCGTTTACTTACACTTCAAATTGATCTGAAATACCAGAATTTTAGATAGGTAGGTTGGATGTGCAAAAAAAAGCTATGAGGATTCTGTTGGATGGCAACGACTTTCAATTACTTTTTGGGGGGGGGGGGGGGGGGGGGGGGAATAAGGACTTCCAGTTACTTGTAGTGTAATAATTCACCTTGTTTGATCCCATTTGCATGTTTGCCCAGGTTTATGCCGGAGAAGGCAGCCGTGCTTGCTGACCGGGTGCTCACGGAGCTCGTTAAGGTCTGTTCAACTGGGCATCACATGGCACTATTAGTTCGGCCTGGTTTGGTGATGGTCCATTACTGTGTGTGAACTACTAAATGTTTCAATACACTCAATTACGTGTTGCAGCTGTGGATTGTTATTGATTTCATCTTCAAAATTACAGGAACTGAAGGTTAGACCAGTACCTGTTGTGTTTGCATCCTTTTCGGGAGGACCAAAAGGTTGTACATACAAGGTTCTTCAGGTACAGCTAGAAGATTTTGTGAGCCTTTAGCTTGAACAGTTAATCTCTTGCTGTCTGGTTTAGAATCTCTGGGCTAAAGCTTTCTTTGTTCACTGGCAGCTGATTGAGAGAAGGTGCAAAGGGCAACTGAGTTCGGTACGTTGGTTGTTTCTTGATGTTTTCCCATTTTGTTTGCACTCGATTGTCATCACGATTCTATTCAAGAAAGACAAATAGTGGTCTACCAATAAAGCTTACTTTAGTTTGTATTTACTTGTATTGCTTAAAAACTTGATGCTTTTCCTTATTACAGGACGACTACCAACTTGTACGGGACTGCGTATGTGGACAAATGTACGACTCAAGTCCTGTAGATTTTGTGAGTGATTTAGGCGCCCGCTTTCTCCTTCACCCAAGTATCCTGAAGATGCGTGAACCTCCACGTGTCTTATCATGGATGACTAAAGGCATTGTCTCAGGTCTAGACACTCTTTTCATTGGCAAGTTTGAAGCACAGCGCAAAGAATATTGGGAGACACTATACTCATCAGTGGTATGTCACTCTATTGACTGCAATGTCTTGTAACTTGATTGCAGATAGACATTTTGCAGATTCTTGGTGACCTTAATCCATTATATGTGCAGCATGTTGGCCCGATACTCATATTGTGTTCAGAGGATGATGAACTTGCTCCATGCTCAGTTGTTCAAAATTTTGGACGACGTCTACTAGAGCTGGGCGGTGATGTGAATTTTGTTAAATGGTGTAGTTCTCCACATGTAGGTACGCTATTTGTTACTGCTACAATCCTCCAGCTTATGTGGAAGCAAGCTAATTCAAAGACCAAACCTGCTATCCATTGCTTATTATTGTTCTCTCAAGTGGCCAAAAAGTGCCAATTCGTTTTAGTTAAATAGGTATTGACAACTATGTGTGTGTATAACGATGACTTGCTGAAATTGGACAATTTATTAGTTATTGCTCGTCATAGTGCAAGGTTCCTACTTACTACTGGTTGTATCTATCCAAACCCATAACTGATTGGTTTTATAATTCTCAATAGTCCAAATCATCTGTTTGTGTTCAGTTATTCAATTCTGCAACTTTCTAGACGAACTTGCTTGTATAATACGTGAAGGTAACTACAAAGTTATGTTTTATGTAGAATATTGCTACTCATGGATCACCCTGCCCAGTCATAAATGCACTTTCTTGTACTAATGGCATGCCAACTAGTAGAAATTTAACAAAATAATGACAAGAATGACACACCTTATGTCATTGACAGGTGGCCCCAACCCCATGTCAGTGACACAAGGGTGTGCCATTTTGCAAAGCCAAACAAAAGTGTATCATTTGTCAAATTCCTTGCCGTAGGCTATTAGCTACTTTCCAATTTCAGCAAGAGGAACAAGAGTGCTGTGTGAACTAAAAAAGGTTGCATGAAAGCTTTAGTTATTTAGTGTTCCTGTCATTCCCATCACGTGGAACTCATTTTCATCCTTTAAAATCCCTCTTCTAATATAAAGCCATGCACAAATCATGATCAACATTGAGCCACATCGTGGACAGTAAATAAATTGTAATCCCCTGATTGACTTAGCATTACTCATCGGACCTTTCAAATAGCACGATGATTTTTTAGTTTGACTATGTTTGGACTTCAGTTTCGTGTTTGGCTCCGCTGGATAGGGCCTGTATTGACTCGGAATTGGCCAGATTTAGCTGGGTTTGGGCTGGTCTATACTGAGAGAAAAGATGTTCTATGTAACTAACCAGTATATGAACTTGTCCAGAATTTTATTTTATGTCTGTGAGGCGCCTGTCACACCGCGAGGGCCTCATTCCTAGGGGCAAGCTTAGTTTTCTTGCGCATTTAACTTCTCTGGGAATTCTGAGCTGAATAACAAGAGCTAGACTTATTTATTTATTTTTGGATGTGCTGCTATTGTTCCTACCATTTTTCCTACTCTTGTGTGGGACTTGAAGGTGGTAAATCCATAATTTAACAAAGAAGTTCTTACTTGACCGTATGTGGTGCATGAAAGTACAAAAAGGCTGATAGAAGCAACCATGACTTGCATCGGTCAAATTTATACCTCTCTCCTTGGAATAACTTATTGATGACCGGCTATCTTAAATTGTCATTGACAGTGATATTTTCTCAAAGCCTCGAGGGGCATGATTAGTTACACTGGTCATAAGTTGTGTAAGAGAAATCCTTATTACATGGATGATCACTACTCCTTTATCTGAAAGACTACTCATGCCACCCTCCTTCTCCTTGCATGGGGGTGCTGCCACCACGGGGCATCAAATCAGGGCCCTGGCAGGCCCCTATCAAGCTCTCCTCTATGGTCCAGTGGGACCTCATTGCCTGTCACAGTCGCCTCGCCGGTTAGCCACATGCTGCTGCCGCTGAGGTCGCTGGTCAGTCCTCTTTCTTTCTCCTCCCTTAGTCCCGCCGCTCATCGTGCCAGACTGACGGGAATGAATGTGTTTCTCTCTAAGACCATCGACGGAACATTTCGTTGGGTCATTAATTTATCTGTACTCTGCCTGTATGAAATTTTCTTAGCACCCTTACAATCTGTTTTGTCCACCTGGATGATTATCATTTGTTTATGAAAGAATATAACAGCCTTACATGCTGTTTTGTCTTCTTGTCGCTTGGTAGGATTATCACTCTTATATCTTTACTTTGTCCGTATGAAAGAATATAACACCCTTACACCCTGTTTTATCTGCTCACCACTGTTTCTTTACCATTTGATACACAGGACATTACAAGCATCACACTGAGGAATACCGAGCTGCAGTGACTGAGCTGCTCATGAAGGCTTCAGCGCTTTACATGAGCAGAACACGACTTAATAACTACGAGGTTGGCACAAGTGAGCAGAGTAATACACCCCATTTGGCCCATGATCTCCATAAAGCTGCTGCGAGCTCAAGCAGTAGATTAAGGAGGGTACCAACTCATCCGACCGATCAATTCTTCTTACCGAGTTCCATGGAGTACCAAGAAAGCAGCAGTGAAACGCCAAAACCTGAGTTGTTCAACATGCTCAGCGTTGAAAGCATGAACCCTGACGGCGTGTTGGGGAAGATGCTATATGATGTATGTGTCCCAAAGGACGTGGAAGGATGGGACTTCAAGCCCGTGTCAGTAAATGGACGGCATATGCATGTTACTGCTCGTCGTCCAGGTAATTTGAATCCAATAAAATGCATACGTCGTTCAAGATTGTAAGGATTTTGACTTGAACATGTTGGTGCATTTTAGCTGATCAATGTATAACGCGAGAGTACCCTTGTTTGATGGATGCTGGTGAAATGTCCACTATCCATTGAATTAAAAGCGAGATTTGTGCCTTCTCTACGTTGTTAACTGGTCAATGCGTCAAGTGCTAAGACATGTGTGCATTGTTGCTTGATCATTTTTTATACTGTCATGGATGTGTTTTCAGTATTTTTGTACACATACGCTCCTAGTACAACTAAAATAGAATGTGCGATGTATTTTGACATAAGAACATAGTATATGTTAACATTATCTGTCAATCGATGTGAGAAAAAAAATATGTAGGATTCTCAAATTCGTATACTTCAGCTGAGATTGTGTTTTGGGTAGCAAAGACGTAAGAGCATCTCTAACGGAGACCGTAAAATGCCGGAAACCCTTAAAACTTCGACGACTTTACGGGTCGAGGTTTTTTTTGCGGGTTTTTTTTGCGCGAAAGCAGAACCCTGAACCCGTAAACGTCGGGTGGCCTGTAAAGGGGATAAGGGCGCCCGTAGATTAGGACCGCCGAAACCTATTTATGGCGGGTTCCGCACCATTCCCCGTTTCAAAACCTTATCCGCGCCGCCTGATGCTCTGAGGAGGTGATCTTCTTCTCAGCAGTTGGGAAACCCCGAGAGTAAGGTGTGATGATGTAGCAACAGCAAGTTTTCCCTCAGTTGTGAAACCAAGGTTATCAAACCAGTAGAAGATGAAGACGCTTCTGAAGGTTGTTGAAACTGACGTTGGCAGGGCGCACTACCGATGTCAACAACGAACGTGGAACCTGCACACAACACAACCAAAATACTTTGCCCCAACTTAACAGTGAGGTTGTCAATCTCACTGGCTTGTTGTAAACAATGGATTAGACGTATAGTATGGAAAATGATGTTTGTTTGCAGAGAATGAAAGAGAACAATGTTTGCAGTAGGTTGAATTATCAACGTAAAAGAATGGACCGAGGTCCACAGTTCACTAGTGGTGTCTCTCCATGATAAATAATAGCATACATGTGGGTAAACAAATTACAGCTGGGCAATTGACAAAATAAAGAACTGCATAATGATGCATATACTTGTCATGGTGTCTAGTATGAGATTCATTTGGGCATTACAACAAGATTCATAGACCGTTCCAACCGCATCTATGACTAATAATCCACCTTCCGGTTAGCGTCCGCACCCCATTCAGTTTTAAGTTGCAAGCAACAGATTATTGCATTAAGTAAATTGCGTAATTTAAGTAACACAATTATCCTTAGACAAAGCATCATTGTTTTATCCCTAGTAGCAACAGTACATCCACAACCTTAGAGGTTGATGTCACTCCCCCAGACTTAAATGGAGACTGAACCCACTATCGAGCATAAATACCCCCTCTTGGAGTCACAAGCATCTACTTGGCAAGAGCAGCTACTAGCAACGGAGAGCATGCAAGATCATAAACAACATACACATGATATATCTCCACTAATATTAAAAGACAGATCCGAAGGATCTGAACCGTACACAAGTCAAGATCTAACGGATCAAAATCATCTAATGATGTATGTTGAGCAATCCTCTCCCACACAAAAAAAGGCAACCGTTCACGATTAAACAAAAACCGGTCATCCCCTCCACCTCCCGGACGAAGAAAACTCTCACCGCGCCGCGTACCGCCTTTCTCCACAGCGCCGCCAACCGCCCCCTGCACATCGCGGCGGGCCTCCCCTCTCACCGCGCCGCCATCCACGCCTCTCCCCCGCTCCTACACCCCTCTCACCGCGCCGCCGACCTCCCCTATCCGGACATGTCCACCATTGACGAGATCCCGTCGCCGTCCCATGTTCCCCGCCGACATGGATGATTTCTTCGCCGTCCTCGGCCCCCCTCCTCTACCACAACTCCATAAGCAGCGTTCCGGCCTCCTCTATTCCACACGAACCACCCGTGACCCCGGGAGTTCATCGCGCGTGTCCCTGAAGTCCATCCCGCAGCCAGGGGATTCCCGTTCCTCTGAACCTCCCCTTAGACGCGGTGCTCCTCTGCTTCGGTTTTATGCCGAGTACAACGAGACTCTCAGTGCAAGCCCTCCTCCTCCCAGTAACTACCCAAGTAAGCATTCTCATGGATATTGCCTGTTGTAATGTTCTATCATCCGTCAGTAAAATGTAGCCATTGATTTCTTTCACTCCCTGATCTGCCACATCGTATGATTGGACTGGTTCTCCGTTCTCGGTAGATTAGCTCTATCATGGTAGGACTTAGAAGTACAGTACGGATATGTAAATTTATTCAGTTCAACTATATACCATTTGTGATAGTAAAAGGAATTAAGCTAAGACTTGCATTGCACTGTTGGATAATTGCAGTAAAATGTGATCTTCTTTACATGCGTCTGCCATCTGCCCGTCATTGTTTAGAAGAGAAGATGAGGTCCATATCTTCCATAACATTTATTGTCTTGGTTTTACTTTTTAGAGCATTCCCGTTTTGGTTGCATCTTAGTAAGCTTATATATCTGAATTTTTGTAGGCATATGGTTTTCGAATTATTGCCGGTAAGATAGAAATGAGAGAGGACCAGGATTGTTTGCTTGAAGGGCAGGGATACTTCAAGTCTCATTTCTTCATCTTTGGTGGATGGCTACTTACAGCTACAACTACAGCTAGACCAAACATGTTGAACTTTGTTGTGTTTATCACATAATAATCCTATATCTCCATGCCTACTATATATCTCTTTTCCTAGAGAGAAGACAATTAATTCCATGCCTACTGTATATCTCTTTTCAAATTATTTCTGTCTGGTCGAACATCCTCAGAGTTTTTTGTGGGCTTTAAGTTTATGGCAGGTCAAACGGAAGAGAAACCACTGTCAATGCCGTTCATTTACCTCTATTCAACATCCATTGTCTAGAATATCACTGAGGCTGAATTATACTATCTCTAATGGTGATTGGGAGAAGCTTCAAATTATAGACAGGAAAATCTATCTGGGGTAGAGACAACACATCTTCTCTTTGCCCATTTAATCATGTTTGGTAAGTACTTGGAATTCCATGTATTTGGTAGGTGCTTCCGTTATCTTGGGTCGTTTGATGTATACATATATGTTTCTGCCCACACAAATTTTCTGCTAGCTGAGTTTTGTATTGCTTTTTTGTGACTGGAGCTGGGGTAAGGATGTTTACATCCTTCTGTTAATAAGGTTCCAACTCACGGTTTGGCGCAGTAAACCCAGTTCATGTCTTATTCCAGGTATAAATTTGTTCTAACTCCTTTTTCAGAAAACATGGAAGGATATTAGTTATTTCCTGTAATGACAATTGAATGTTTCTTAAATTTCATCTGTATTTTAAAAAACTTTTATCAGCATGATTCAAGATTTCACCAAAAACTTTTGGTCAAAGTATTAGCATGCTTTGCCAACAAAAAGGCAACCCTATTTTATTTGTTCAATATCAAGTTATAGCCTCGTTTGATTGTGTTCTATATGGAGAATTAGCGTCTTGTGCCCAAGACCGTGTACCTAGGTTCGAATCACTGTAGCTAATTCACTCCAGTTCTCTAATCCATTTCCATTCATGTTTGCAAACTTATAAACAAATAAATTTTGGTATGGTGAAGGTTGAGAAATGATGCAGGATATGAATATTCTTTTCCCTCACTGATCTTCATATTTGCAGTACTTCGTGTTCTATCGTGTATACTCGGTTGATAGTCAACTCATCACTTGTAACTCGATGTCGTGTACAGTGATACTCCTGGTAACGGACCATGGGCAACACCAATACCCATCTGTCGCCAAAGTCTGATGTTGCCTCCTTGTCGTGTATGATGAATGGAGATGATACATACGTGTACTTATCACTCAAGACTGATGACAAAGGTGTCAGTTAGTGCTTCCATGAGTATTCACTTACTTGCTCTATTACTACGGCAGCCACACTTAATCAGTTTTCCTGTTTAGGACCGGCAAAACTCTGCATTTTTGCCACGAGAACACCAGGAAAATTCACAGGTTAAAACTTGTGTAAGCACTAGATAAATAAAAGAACATAAGAATCTGGGTATAGTCTAGAAGGCAGAACCCGTTAAAACTTGTGCAAGCACTAGATAAAAGAACATAAGAATCTTGGTATAGTCTAGAAGGCCAGAACCCATTGGAATCATGCATGCTGGTAAATCATCAGCATTCAACAGATGACAAATCTGCTTCTGATAAATTGAACATGCACTGCCCCTGATATGATTGTTTACTGACAACAGTGTCCGCTGAATGATGGTTGTACTCATGTGAATTTATTGACCCAATAAGTTGCCAGTCTTAATAGCTTGTTTTTAGCAAGGTTCAATACTTAAGTTTTGGGCTTTACACATCCTGGCGATCATTTTGACAAACTGTTTGTTCATTTAAAGAACAATTGTTGTGATGGTTGTATGTAGAAAGCATGTTCTAAAATTATCATTTTATCAAATAGTTTATTTATCTACTTTTAGTTAATTCAGTTCAAGGATAAAACAAACTGCTAAGGATAAAACAAACTGCTAAGTGCACTTCATATTACCTCAGTTCATAGCCTTTGATTTTTTTTTTCCGTATCATACTTTGCCTTTACTTTGTTTTGACAGAGAACGTGCGCACGTGCACGTTTACTATTCCTCAAGTTGTACAAGATTTGGCGAACAACATCGGGATGGATTATTTTCGTTAATTTTTTTTATCATCTCATGTATTTTAATTTATTTTGGCGTTTCATCTATGTGAGGATCTTATTGTATTTACTATTATTACACGTGTGTTCCATGTGCATGTTTACTATTTCTATGTGATATTGGATGATTTCTAAACTGTCATGATTTGAAATTATAGTCGCTTAAGAATGGCAGCTTTGTTGCACTCTCCAGTTATGACCCTTCTTGGAGGTGTTTATTTTCCTCATTTTTTTGTTCATGTATTTTAAGATTCTTTTGGGATTGAACTTCTGTTTTGCTGCTGCTACAGTAGCTTGAGTTTTCAGGCATGAGAGGTGCAAATCAGTTAGCTATGACAAAAAATGATCCATTTTAGTTGTTTTCCCCCTATAGTATGGTTCGTATCAGTTTTTTCAAGTATTATGTTGGGTCAAATATTACGAAACACAATCTGTCACATAGGACATAGGCAGAACATTGTAAAATATTCAAAGTTTCTCCATGAGTGGCTTTATGCATTGTTCTGTTGTATGCAAAGAAAAGGAAACACAACAATATTAATGTTACTAAACAAGTTTGTAGGTTAAAGTGGACACACCACTTCCGATTTTGTACAGCGTTTGTTCTTAAGTTGCTTGAATGAACACCCGTAGAGTAATAAATATAATACAAAAGATGAAAAAGGTGAAAGCATTATATGATTTTACGACACTGCAGTATTATGTCTACATATCATCAGTAACTTAAAATCATATATGATTTTTCATTTAATACGAAGCATGTAATCTGAATTTTTTGTGTACTATTCAACGTATAAAATACGTGCATTCCACGTGCACGATTACTAGTAATAAAGCAAATGACATAGTATTCAATATTCATCGGATCCCAGCAAACACAACATGTAGCATTACAATAAGATGATCTTGATCATGATAGGTAGCTCACAAGATCTAAACATGATATCACAAGTGGAGAAGACAACCATCTACCAACTGCTATGGACCCATAGTCCAAGGATGAACTACTCACGCATCAGTCCGGAGGCAGGCATGGTCATGTAGAGCCCTCGGTGATGATTCCCCTCTCCGGCAAGGTGCCGGGAAGAGCTTCTGAACCCTCCCAAACTAGGGTTGACGACGGCGGCGGATACGGGATGTTTCCTGGAAAAGTGTTCGGGTACTTAGGGTTTTTCCGTCGGGGGGTATTTATAGGCGAAACGGCAACGTCGGTGGGCGCCCGAGGGGCCCACACCATGTGGTGGCGCGGCCGGGGGGGGGGGGGGGGGGGGCGCCATGTGGTGTGGCCGCCTCGTGGCCCCACTTCGTCTCCTCTTCAGACTTCTGGATCCTTCCGGGGAAAATAGGAGTTTTGGCTTTTGTTTCGTCCAATTCCGAGAATATTTCCAGAACAACCTTTCTGAAACCAAAAACAGCAGAAAACAGGAACTGGCACTGTGACATCTTGTTAATAGGTTAGTCCCAGAAAATGCATAAAAATGATATAAAGTGTGTATAAAACATGTTGCAATTGGTATAATATAAGTACGGAACAAAAGAAATTATAGATACGTTGGAGACGTATCACCGCCGCCGACGAGAAATCCGCCGCCCGCCCCCGTCTTTTCCGATGAGCAATCCACGGCCGCTGAAGTAGATCCGCCGCCGCAGCAGCCGCGAGATGGCACCCAAGCGGTCGAAGTCGAATATGCGGGGCCGCGGCGACAGGTTCGGCGATTTCTCCGACGAGAATCGGAAGATCCTCGTCCCCGCCGACGCCGGGCGGAAGCGGCTTATCAAGAAATACATGAAGAAAGGCAGCTCGATCCTGCCGGCGTGCTTCAGGTGCGAGGTGGAGGAGTTCGACCGGATGCGCTGCGAGCGCGAGCTCCAGCGCCACCGCCTCGCGCAGAGCACCGGTGGCGAGGGAAGCTCGAGCGGCGCCGCGAGTAGCTCCGCCTCGCCGCTTCCTCTTCTTCCACCGGACGCCCTCGTTCTGCTCCGTTCGATCCCCGACGAGATGGTCGACTCCGTCATCGCCCTCGTCCTACTCCGTTCGATGCGCGAGGCGAAGAAGAAGAAGGCACAGAATCGGTGAAGAACACTAGTTTGTTCCCACCAAAATTAGACAATTTGCAGATCCGTTTAAGGTTTCTGCTAGGGACAATTGCTTCTGTGCCCTGGTTCTCTCTAGTTTATCTGCTTGTGCCATACCCGCGTAGTTTCTCTCGTCCGTGCCCTTGCTGGCTCGCAAATGGCCCGCAGACGGCCAAACGCTCCGTTGCCCTCTGGTCAACCGTCACTTGGCCCGTTTGGTGGGGTCGGCTAGTGTGCGGCTCAAACTGACCACGTCTCCCACTGTGTTGGTGTTGGTGTTGTTTTTTAGTCCCACCTCGCTAGTTGGGTGTGTGCGCGACCTCTTTATATACCACAACATTCCAAGGCTATCGTTAAGCATCGAAAGGAGCGGGGTTTAACCGGACGGACCCTCTTCTTTCAATGCTTTTACGGATGATTAGTCATTTGTCCCAACAAATATAAGCAATTTCTGGTGTAAAATACGTGTTGCTGTATAGATCCGCCCCTAAAATTGTAGATAGTTTTGGTACGGATGATTAGTCATTTGTCCCAACAAATATAAGCAATTTCTGGTGTCAAATACGTGTTGGTTTATAGATCTGCCCCTAAAATAGTAGATAGTTTCGGTATGGATGATTAGTTATTTGTCCCTAAAAATATAAACAATTTCTGGTGTAAAATACGAGTTGGTGTATAGATCTGCCCCTAAAACTGTAGATAGTTTCGGTACGGATGATTAGTCATTTGTCCCAAAAAATATATGTAATTTCTGGTGTAAAATACGTGTTGGTATATAGATCTGCCCCTAAAACTGTAGATAGTTTCGGTATAGATGATTAGCAATAAGCGATTGGTCCAAATGAGACGACTGGTTTATCATAAGCGGTTGGTCCAAATAACATAGAGGTTACATTGCATTAATTATGCTTACATCGCATTAATTAACTACGACTGACAATCAACAGATAAACAAATCCTAGAGCAACTATACAGAGATAAAATCCTGCAGCTATCAGATTAGCCTGCTTCTTCAGATCATTCATCTGCCTTAAGTGCTTGTTCAACTTCTTCAGTTCGCCTCTCACTTCCTCAAGCCCCATCGGAGGAGCAACCATGTCAGACCCCATCGGCGAAGCAACGATGCCCATCGGCGGAGCAGAGGGGCATTGGCGGAGCAGAGGGCGCAATCTCCACATCAGACGGCAGAGGAAGGTCGCTGGGCGCGCGGCACCTTCCATCTCGTCTAAGCTCCGCAACGTATTCATCCAACCACTAAAAATGGTTGCATGGTTCTAACCTCTGAAAAAGTCAGCTTGAACCCTAAATCCCAGATCTGAGCAAGAAATTGAAAACACTGAAGAAATCAAAGCAAAAGGATGCGAGAGAAAGATCTTTACATCGTGTGGCAGGCTCTGGCATTTCAAATACTCGCGCCCCTTGTTGCTTCCTTGCGTACAAGCCTTACGGAGCAGTGGCTCCTTGCGTGAGCATTTAGAACATGGCGGCAACGTCACCTCAGGCTGCTTTGGCCAATTGGGGCGAAGGGATGAAGTGGAGGAGCTCGACATTGCTGCTGCCCTTCGTCGCCGGAGAGGAAGAGAAGAGGAAGGAAGGAAGAGGAACAAGAAGATGGTACAAAGAGGATGGATGCTCTGTCTATGAAGAGGAGGCAAATGGTGGGTCCGCGGTGAGCGTGTAACGGTCACATGAGGCGGTGAGGCTGTTGCGAGTCCCCCAACCCTTTTTGCTTAGATATGGGGCCGTTTACCCTACCTTTGGATCTCATTTGGAACACATCGAACGGGTTGTGCAGAATGAGCTTCTCACACGGGTTACAGCCAATCAGATCGCAGAATGAGCCTCTCGCGGATCGCCCAGAGTCTGCCAGATTCCTTCTAGAGGCGATCAAACGGCTGCAGTTCAGCGCTAGGGTTAAATCGACGGTCATTGTTCAAATGGGATTTGGAGGCACTCAACGGGGTTTTGAAAAGTTTGCTAAAGTGTCCAAATTTCATTTTCAAGTGACTAAGAAGGATCGATGATTTGTTTTTCAAATTTCATGTTTTAAACTTGTTACCGAAATTTGAAATGAGCTTCAAATATTCAAAAAAAAAACAAAAAAAGGAAAATACTGCGCACATAGTCGTCTTATGTCATATACTAGCGACTCAAGTTGAAAAACATGGTCTACATACATTCAAAATGAGAAGGGCATGGATCTCATGTGATATCGCAAAACTCAAACGATGAGGTCTAAGGTTGAAGAGAAGTGGTTTTGGAATTGCAACATGAAATTTTCAAAAACCTCGCAAAAGCTTCATTTTGGAGTAACTAAGAAGGATCCATGCTTAGTTTTTCATTTTCATGTCAAAAACTTGTTTAAATGTTGGTCAAACTTAGGTTTGACCGAATTTGAAATAAGCATAATAAATTCAAAAATTATCGAAAAATTGAAAAACCGACGCACATA
This sequence comes from Poa annua, assembly GCA_026929855.1. Taxonomy (NCBI): domain Eukaryota; kingdom Viridiplantae; phylum Streptophyta; class Magnoliopsida; order Poales; family Poaceae; genus Poa; species Poa annua. The sequence continues at coordinate 66,361,014 of CM049434.1, forward strand.
GTCTTCATATGTCATATACTAACGAAAACATGGTCTACATAAATTGAAAATGAGAAGGGTATGGATCTCATGTGATATCGCAAAACTCAAACGATGAGGTCTAAGGTTGAATAGAAGTGGTTTTAGAATTGCAACATGAAATTTTCAAAAACCTCACAAAAGCTTCATTTTGGAGTGACTACGAAGGATCCATGCTTAGTTTTTCATTTTTTTTGTTTTAAAGTTGTTTAAATGTCGGTCAAACTTAGGTTTGACAGAAATTTGAAATGAGCTTCAAATATTCAAAAACATAAAAAAAAAGGAAAATCCTGCGCACATAGCCGTCTTATGTCATATACTAACGATTCAAGTTGATAAACAAGGTCTACGTACATTCTGACGAGAAATGCATGTATCAATTGTGTTTCTCAAACTATGTCGTATGAACTCAAGAGTAAAGAGAAGTGGTTTTGGACTTGCAACATAAAAGTTTGAAACAAATGACCGGAGGCAAGCATATCCATCATAATATAATTACGGTGACGCACAGAGCGCGCACAGAACGCGCCCAGAGCGCGCCAGTTCATGCCCAGAGCACGTCCATAAGGTGTTAGACCAAAATACATCCGACCAAAATAAAACTCATATTAATATTAATCAGTTTCTTCTTTGACGTCGTCAAAGCCAGACATCATCTCGTCAGCCCACTGCTCCATCTCTTCGTTGGGGTCGCTGATCTCTTCGTCCGACTGCTCGATGTCTTCGTCGGGCCCCTCGACGTCTTCGCTGACCTTCTCAAATGTCAGCTCGATGTACTCCTCCTTGACGATCACCTTGATAATATAGAGATCACCAAAGCGAATCGGCAGTTGCTCCCAGAATAGATCCAAGTTCTTCGTGAACTCGATGTAATCCTCGTCGTTGACCACTCGATATGATCCAAAGATCTCGACATTGTCTCTCGCCAAAAGACGAGATTTTCCGTGAACTTGATGTAATATGCGATCACGCGATGGAATAACATCGTAACCATCGTAACCATCTACTACCGCAATCTTGAGATGCTATCAAAATAACATGAGCATCGTATCAGAATAGTTCAAATGACAGAATAGTTCAGAAAATGTAAATGAATACGAAACGTTTGAATCATACCAGAGAAACTTCATCTAGAGAATCATTCTCAATCCTGCGCACGTAGAACTGAGGGATCTCTTCAAACTCCTCCGCGACATCTTTGAATAAAGCGAGAGATATCGCATTCATTTCTGAATAGGTGACATCTCTCGGTTTGTGAAATATGCTCGATAGGAGGGCTGGCTTGCAGCATCCGTCAATCTGTTCAAACTCTGATCAAAGAGAGGAAGACATTCAGAAAACTTGTAAACTACTCAATGTGTAAGAAAAAGAACACAAACCAGCATACCCATGTGTTGCACAAAAAGTTTTGCAGCATTGTGCTCATTAGTCATTTCAACATTGAACAAATGCTGATCTTCATTCCAAGTGAATTTGACAACATCACCCTCCTCGATGCCGTAGCGTTCACATAGTGCTCTCCACTGCGTTCCATAGATCTCCGTGTATATATGGGTGTTCGGGCTATCACTTAACCGCTTACAGAGATATCTCTGATCTGTTTCAATTTCAATTACCCACCTATCCAGGTAGAAGAAGTACTGGTCTCCGTTCGGACACCTAGCCTCCATCCAGTTCTTATGAGGGCCAATTGCCCGGCTCTCTAGAAGATATCTTAAAGGGCATGGCAGAATCTACATGTAATACTAAACCGGAGAAAATGTGAAGACACTTATTAAAGGAAAAACAAATGACATTCCCTCGAATTTGAAAGGCAATACTTACAACGGTCGTTTTGTAACCGTGTTCAATCGGGACTTTGAAAGTATTGGAACGACGAGTTAGTGTGCGACAGAAAGTTGCTTCGTAAAGGCACATAGCACAGTGATCGACGACATCGCTATCGGAATGCTATTTTAACAAATGAAATTTAGAACCAGATAAACAGGCGGAACCTGGGGTTTTTCCCCATTCCGCAAGCCAAATAGAAAATCAAATCTACTCACCTATAATGCACCAAACAAGAAAATGAAACATGTAGAGAAGATAGCACTCACCATCGAAATGGGGTTGATGGACTGCAGCTGGAACCGTCGGCGACCAAAAAACCCCAAACGGCCAAGGCGGCCGTACAATGGCGATGGCGATGGAGCTCCTTACTTGTCCCTCCTTCTCGACGGGCGATGGGAGACGGGTGGGCGACGGCAATGGCGATGGCGATGGAGCTCCTTTGCGCCTTTAATCACCCTGCTCTCCGCCCTCAATCCAACTCATATTGCTCTGTTCTTGTAATGCCCCAATCCATAAATTATACGGTGATGCTATGTGTCGGTGGTCATGCTACATAATCGAAGGTTACTGGGGTTACCACTCCCAGGCCGAGTAAACATCGGCAGGCGTGCTCGGCATGGATCATCGGCCACACAACCCTTCGATCATGCCATATCCAAAGCATAGCCCTCAAAGTATAATAAAGAGACTAAGACACCGGAACACCTGGCACAATAACAGGCCCTACGACTCAAGATAATATATAGTTCAACTCTTAGTAGAGGAAGATAGCAAATATTACACGCAGAGGTCACAGACCCAACATTACAATCAAGCGGAAGCCAATTAAGTTGTTCTAAACAACAAGATCCAAATATGGCCTAAGAGGCCTACAGATAAACAGTTCCGTGCCAGCTGGTTCCGAGTTGCCCCAGGCTGCCACCCGGGAACCCCAGTCTACTCGTCGATGTCAATAAAGAACCCACCGTCGAGATCGGTGAAGTCCTCCTCTGAAACAAAAATAAACAAGGGTGAGTTCGACGAACTCAGCAAGAATTTGAGCTATAAATGCTCCATGACTGGCTTTAAAGGCTTCATGGCTGTTTTGCGTAAAGCTGATTTTATTCATAAAATGACTCCAAGGCATCGACTATCAGAATATTTTAAAAGAGGGGTAAGAAGTAACTCTTTTCTTTTGATTCACTTCCTTATCACATCCACTGTACCTGTTCCACCAAGGCACCTCCCCGAATCACCCTCGAGGAAGTCAACCTTACAATCGTGAGTGGTACCTGTAGTACCCAGTTTTTAATCATTCCGTTAAAGTTATTCTATGATCACTGAATTCGTCACCAAGTCGTCCTTAACCGTGGACACGGCTTTTCGAAAAGATTTATCCCTGCAGGGGGTGTACAATGTGAAAGTCGCCAGGTTCCCGAGGGATCTCCCAGCTCCTTATCCAGGCGTACCGTCCGGCCCATTACCTGTACAACTAGCTCTCTTCCGGGGAAAGCCGGCTGGGCGGGAGCGGCTACGACCTTTACCTCGCCTTGGACTAACCAAGGATCATCAGTGACCGTAGGACAAGTTCAGTGCCTCCAACACCCTGCCCCGCGGCCACTCATTTTCCTACCACCATCATCCTCATCTCAGTCTTGGCCACCATCTCGACACACGCGCAAATGGAAAACCAAACTAGAGGACCCTCGGCTAGTCCGCCACAAGTTAGTCGGTCGACGAGGTTCCATATGCCCACGCATGGTAGCACGCTCAACTTGGCTCGAAGGCGAGAACGCGCACTTAGGCGGCGAGAACGAGACAACCCACCACATCCATGTGGCCTCTCATCCCCACCTTTTAGCATTATTATTAATTATTACCACCATTTCTCCACCATCATCCGCGGAATTTCCACATCTGATCCCAACATGAATATCCATCGGACCACTAAGCAGTTAACTAAGCCTGGCTAAGCCACAACCTAGCAAAGTAATTAATTCAGGCCATCAACACAATCCTAAGGATAATAGGAGGGGAAACAGGTAATGGCTTCGGTAACTGAATGCAACGATAGGATACTATAATCCAATCAAATTGACATTTGGAACCGCATGCAATATTATAGTGGAGAAAATAATTTGCATAAAATAGGATAAGATATGCAAGAGGGTGGGGATCACGCTTGCCTTGCTCAGCAGGCGGGTAATACTGATCGTCGGGGTAATGTGGCGAAACCCCGTCTCCGTGATCTATCGATGTATAAAAACACCGGAAAGCACACAATCAATATAAGCAATTCATATGCAATGCGCAAGCACATGATGGTATGACATTTTAATGCAATGAATTACTACAATAATTATATGACATTTTGATGGGATGCTAGGAATCATTATTCAACGAGATAGGAATTATATTTTTCCTCTTTGTTTTTATTTGCACCTACCATTTTAATCTAGGTAACATGCTTGAAGGATTTTTAATATTTAGCACTGGTGCTTATGAGCATTTTTTTATTACAGGGGCACCATTTTAGCAATTGGAGGAATTTATTTTGAATTTAAACCATACATTTTTATTTCTACCCCTTCTTTAATTTAACAAAACAGAAAATTACAGTAGCAGTAATGGAAGTGTGAATCAGTCCATTTGATAGCATTTATTTTCCTGAGCATTTTGGTATATTATTTGCTAAATTTGGATAATTATTCTGAAAGTTATGAATTTTTGAAGTTTTAAGCATTTTCTGGCTTTCTATTAATTCGCAGGAAAAATGGGCCGGGCTTTTCTCACCGAGCGCGCAGCTAGCTCGTGCCACTGACGTGCGGGGCCAGGGGCCAGGTGGCGCTGACGCGGCGCTGACGCGGCGCGGGCAGGATCTGTGTCGCTGGCGCGTGGGACCGGGCGGTCAGCGTGGCCGGAGCGCACGGCCGTGGTGGTCGCCGGCGGCGAGGCGCACGGCTACGGCGATCTACGGCGCTAGGGCTCTCGCGGGCGGGCGCGTTCGACGGGTACGGGTACGAGGAGCAGAAAGCTGGCGTCGCCACTACGTAAATGTCGCCGGAGCGCAGCGAGCAGCGACGGCGAGCGGCGGCCGGCGGCGAGCTACAACGACCGGGCGTTCTAGGGGGAGAGGGGACGAGCGGGAGGGTCCATGAGGACCGCGAGCTCACCCTCGAAGCGTGCGGTTGCTCGTAGAAGAAGGAGGAGGTCGAGAACGGCGGCGAGCTTGCCCGAGGCGCGGCGGCCGGAGAGGAGGAAGACGAGGACGGGGCGGTAGATCCCGAGCTCCCCGGCACGATTCTTTCGGCGGAGAGGGAGCAGGCGTTGCGGCGGTCCTCGCGGGTGTCCTAGCTGGGCTCGGGGCGCACTCAATCGCCGGCGGCGAGCTCGGCATCCATGGCTAGGGTTCGGGCTCGTGAGGGAACAGAGGGAAAATATCGGGGGAGAGAGAGAGAGCAGCGCGGGTGGCCTCCTTATCCATGCGCGGGCAGCAGAGGAGGAGAGGGGGTCCGGGCGCGGCGCACGGGTGCCCGCCACGGCGACAGGGTGCGGCAGCGACGGGGAGGCTCGGTCGCTACAGAGGTAGGCGATGACACTTTTGCAGAAACCCCCCTGGCGCAATTTCTCTTTTCCTCACAGACAAGTCCTCCCCCCCCTTACAGAGAGGTCCTTTTCTATTTCCTTTTAAAATCCAGTGCAGAGTTTGATTTAATTGAGGCATTTAAACCTTTTTGAAAAATCTGGGAAAATTCAGGGAGCTTCCCCATATCATGTAGAGGCACCACAAAAATTGGCTCCTCAAAATAAAATGGTTTGGTGCACTTTTGTTCATAGGTGTTAAAAAGGGCATTTTGTTGATATTTCCATAAGTTGTCACTTTAATGATTTGGAGACCAAGCAAATATAATATTTGGAACTCTTGGAACTTCCTTGACAAATATGCCCAATTCACAGTGTTTGGATGCAATTGTCATAATAGTAGCAATTTGAGATGTATGCCATGATGCAATTACACAAAAGTGGAAAAATTACAGTGGTTTGCAGGTTTTAAACCTTGGGCTGTTACAATTCTACCCCCCTTACAGGAATCTCGTCCCGAGATTCTAAAGTTGCGGAAGAAAGTCGGGATATTCCTCACGAAGACTAGACTCTCTTTCCCAGGTAGCTTCTTCTTCGGAATGGTGAGACCACTGAACTTTGAAGAACTTGGTCGTCTTATTCCGAGTCTTCCTTTCTGCTTCATCTAGGATACGTATGGGATGCTCGCGATAGGTGAGATCCGCCTGGATATCCAGCTCCTCATGATTGACTCCACGGATAGGATCCTTGAAACAACGGCGGAGTTGGGATACATGGAACACATCATGCACATCCGGGAAGTTGGTAGGGAGTTCGAGCTGATAGGATAGATCTCCTCGTTTGGCCAGAATGGTGAAAGGGCCAACAAAACGAGGGGCCAACTTTCCCTTGATACCAAAGCGACGAATACCACGAAGAGGAGAGACGCGGAGATAGGCCTTGTCACCGATTTCATAATGCACCTCCTGATGGTGCTTGTCATAGTAGCTCTTCTGCCTAGACTGGGCAATCTTCAGATTCTCTCGTATGATTTTCACCGTCTCCTCAGCTTCATTGATCACATCCGGACCCAGGAGTTGCCTCTCTCCGGTCTCGGACCAATTTAGCGGAGTTCGGCATTTTCTTCCATACAGAACCTCGAATGGGGCCATACCCAGACTCGTTTGGTAGCTATTGTTGTAGGAGAACTCAGCGAAGTGAAGGTATTTCTCCCAACCTTTTCTAAAGGAGATCACGCAAGCTCGAAGCATGTCCTCCAGAACTTGGTTCACTCTTTCTGTTTGACCATCCGTTTGGGGATGGAAAGCTGTGCTGAAGTTGATGCGGGTTCCCATTGCTTGTTGGAAACTCGTCCAGAATTTAGAGGTGAACAAGCTGCCACGATCAGAGATTATCTTCTTAGGAACACCGTGAAGTACGATGATCCGGGAAGTATAAAGGTCAGCCAGCTTAGCAGCTGTGATGTCGACTCGCACTGGGAGGAAGTGAGCCACCTTGGATAGTCGATCGATGATTACCCAGATAGCATCGTTGCCCTTGGGAGATTTCGGCAGACCCGTAATAAAGTCCATACCAATCTCATCCCATTTCCATTCTGGAATCGCAATAGGGCGAAGAGTGCCAGCAGGCCTTTGATGTTCAGCCTTTACGCGACGACAGGTGTCGCATTCAGCAACATACTTGGCGATTTCTCTTTTCATCCGAGTCCACCAGAATAGTGGTCGGAGGTCTTGGTACATTTTAGTACTACCCGGATGAATAGAGAGAGGAGAATCATGAGCTTCTTTGAGGATTAGCTCCCTCAGATTCTGTTCCTTTGGTACCACCAGACGGTCACCAAAGTACACGATTCCCGCTTCATTCTCCAAGAAACATTTGGCTTTTCCACTAGCGATGTTCTTCTTGATATTAAGAATGCCATTATCTAGTTTCTGCGCCTCCTTTATCTGGTCCACCAGAGTAGATTTGATTTCCAGATTTGCGAGGTAGCCAGAAGGAACAATTTCCAGGTTCAAACGGGCGAACTCTTCATGGAGAGCAGGGTGAGCCTTCTCAATCATCAGGTTGTTGCTATAAGCTTTTCGACTTAGCGCGTCAGCCACGACGTTCGCCTTGCCGGGTTGGTAATTCAGACTCACATCATAGTCCTTGATTAACTCCAACCATCGTCTTTGCCTGAGATTTAGATCCGGCTGAGTGAAAAGGTACTTCAGACTCTTGTGATCCGAGTAAATCTCGCAACGGTTACCAAACAGGTATGGTCTCCATTGCTTCAGAGCATAAACCACTGCGGCAAGCTCTAGATCATGAGTTGGGTAATTTTGCTCATGTGGCTTCAATTGGCGAGAGGCATATGCCACTACATGTCCATCCTGCATTAGCACACAGCCCAAGCCTTGCAGAGAGGCGTCACAGAAGACTACGAAATCCTTACTTGCGTCCGGCAGGGCAAGCACAGGAGCAGAAGTGAGTTTGGCTTTTAGGGTTTTGAAGCTCTCTTCAGCCTTGTCCGTCCATACGAACTTTGTATCCTTCTTAAGAAGGTCAGTCAGAGGCTTGGCTATTTTGGAGAACCCTTCGATGAATCGGCGGTAGTAACCTGCCAATCCGAGAAAGCTTCTGATGTCCTTGACAGACATGGGAGTTACCCAATCCATGATAGATTGAATCTTATCGGGAACGACAGCCACTCCATTTGCGGATATCACATGTCCAAGGAAGACAAGATTATCCAACCAAAACTCACACTTGGAGAACTTGGCATAGAGGCGGTGTTCTCGAAGACGTGTCAGAACCAAGCGAAGATGCTCAGCATGCTCTTCATCGGTTTTGGAGTAGACAAGGATGTCATCGATGTAAATGACGACGAACTTGTCGAGAAAATCCATGAAGACGGAGTTCATGAGCCTCATGAACGTCGCAGGAGCATTAGTGAGTCCAAAGGACATAACAGTATACTCATATGAGCCATAGCGAGTAACAAAGGCCGTTTTTGGAATATCCTCCTTTCGGATTTTGATCTGATGGTACCCTGACCTCAGGTCCATCTTGGAGAATACCGTTGCACCAGCTAGTTGATCCAACAGATCATTGATGCGGGGAATAGGGTACTTGTTTTTGATTGTCACCGCATTTAACGGCCTGTAGTCAGAGACTAGTCGAGGCACGGTAGAATCTCTCTTCTTGACAAAGAGTACGGGACAACCCCAGGGTGAACTGCTCGGCTGAATGAACTCTTTCGCTAACAGTTCATCAATTTGCTCCTTTAACATCGCCAACTCCTCCACCGGCATTCGGTAGGGCTTTTTGGCAATCGGCGCAGTACCGGGAAGCAACTCTATGACAAACTCCACACTTCGATCAGGTGGCATGCCAGGCAATTCCTCCGGGAACACATCCGGGAAGTCGCACACAACATGTAAGTCTTGAATTTCAGGAGGGGATAAGCCTTCCATAAGGCAAAGGAGAAGCTCGGGTGAGTTGGGCATGGATGAAGATGGAGGTCTTGACTGTGCAGACCAATACTCCACAGTATCGCCGGAGGATGTGGTCACGGTGATGGTTCTGGCAGCACAGTCGAGGTTAGCCTTGTACTTCCCTAGCCAGTTCATGCCCAATATGGCATCAAAGCCGGTTGATTTGAAAGCTATCAGCGGAAATGGGAAGGGGAATGAGCCTATTTTAATTTGGACTTCGGGGGTCACTCTTTTGGTTTGCCAACGAGTACCCGGGCTGGTGACCATTAACGGTGTTTCCAACTCTTCAAACGGTATATTGTTTTGTTGTGCAAATGCTACCGAAATGAATGAATGTGATGCTCCAGAATCAAACAGTACGGTAGCTAGAGCTGCATGAATTCGAAGCGTACCCATGAGAACACTGGGGTCCTCCTCCACGTCTTCAACAGTGACGTGGTTCATGCGACCACGGTTAGCCGTACCCGTCTTGGCTACGGGCATGGCAGAGGATGGGGGTGGCGCCTTCCTAGGGCACTCTCTGGAGTAGTGGCCAGGCTGGCCACAGCTGTAGCAGGTGCTTGTCGGTGGTGCAGGGAGCTGAGGACGATAACCACTTCCGCCCGAGCCCATTCTCGGAGTAGGAGGGCGCGGCAGAGGTGGCCTGTATCCCGAGGTTCTTGGCACAAACGGAGGACGGGGCACGGAGCTATAGGGCACAAAAACCCTACGCTTCTTGCTGTCAGAAGCCGAGGAGCTCTGATGATCTCCCTGCAGTGGCCTCTTAGTGGCCTCCATTTCCTTCCTACCCTGTTCCAGGGTGAGAGCCTGGTTGTATAGTTCCTGGTAGCTCGGGAACGTGAAGGGCAGCAGCTCATAACGGAGCCTTGGATTTAGTCCCTTGCGGAACAACTCCTGCTTATCCGCATCATTAGTCACATCCCGAGGGGCATAACGGGAGAGACGGCTGAATTCATGACCAAAGGCTGGAATATCCATCCGACCCTGATGCAAGTCCAGGAACTCCCTTCTCTTCATGTCCATGATGGGCTTGGGGATGTATGCAGCGCGGAAGGCAGTGCGGAATTCCTCCCAAGTGAAAACATGCCCAGCATCGAACATTGCTTGGTGGCTTTCCCACCACGCGCCCGCTGCGCCCGCCAACAAGTAAGTGGCGAAGTTGACTTGTTCCACAGCAGGAACATGCAGGGCAGCGAACTTGCGCTCCAGTGCACGCAGCCAGTCATCGGCGTCCAGAGGCTCCTTAGCATCGGAGAAGGACGGTGGCTGGGATCGCAGGAACTCAGTGAGATTTGTACACTCGTTGTTCCTCCGGTTCCCTTGGTGCACCAACTGCTCGAGGAGTCGGTCGCTGCGCACGCGGTTCTCCTCCATAAACAGGAGGACCTCCGCCATTGTGGGTGGTGGCGGTAAATCTCCGCCACGGCGAGGGCCCACCATTCTGGATATTGACAAGGACACGGTTAGAATTCCGTCGTGTCACCATTTTACACAAAATAGGGACAGCGGAACTGATAATAACAACAGATAGGACACCATTGCACATCATTAGGCGAATGCATAGAGGAAACTGAGTACTGAAATACTGGTTCTAGTACAAGACATGGTTCGATGAGAGAGAGGTACAAGCCTCATACATTTACACTGAATAGAAACTAGAAAGATAGAAACTGACGAGTCTGTTACATAACGAGCTCTACTACTCTAGGCTCCAGAGATACCAGCAAGGGAGTAATGGCACAACTCGCAGGAAGGCACAATTACTCGAGCATCTACTGGTGAACACACGTGGCTAGTAGTACGCCGTGACGTCCTCAGCAAGGGGCGCCGGGGGAGTGTGGAAGCAGCGCGCACTGGCTGGCTGGTTGCCATACGGCGACTCGAGTGCAGTGAGCCTCGGGTCTCGGTGAGGTCCTGTAGGCGGGGTTACGCCACCAACTCCCGGACTGCGAACGTCGGGAGGCAGCTCCTCCAACGGGAGTGAGCGAAGCAGTGTGGGAGGAAGCGTCCCATCCATGACATACGGGCGCACACTCATCAGCGTAGCACGGTGGCTTGCGCGGGCCGAGACAGCGTAAAGGTACCACTGCCGGGCTCGACGGTCCAACGCTCGGACTAGCTCAATCAGTGCTCGGTGCCTGCTGTCCGACTCAAACTCGCCGCTGCTGTAAACAGCTCGGTAGACACCTGACGTACTGTCGCCGGCAGCTGGGAAGTGGCAGAAATCCAACGCCTGATTAGCGAGGTACGGACAATAGCTGCGGTAAATAGAGAGGCCGTTATACGCGGCCTCCTGAACCGCCTGCTCCACGGTCATGCCCACGCCTCCAGCTACGTTCTCAACGCGACCCTCGTCGTTGAGCACGCGCACCTTACAGAAGAACTGCGCTTGGCTGTACGGTACATACTCCTCATACACCGTGTACTCCGGGTACCACCTACAACCCTGGCTGGCCAAAGCTGCGGCAAACAAGGCGGGGAACCCTCGGACGCCCTCACATCGAGTGAGGCGAACAACCAAGCCCGAACCAGTCATCTGTAGCAAGAATAATTCAAATGTCAGGTACGGAGACTCTAGATTCAGGAATGAAAGTAGAACTCGGTTAGAAACTAGGAACAGCAAGGAAAATGATCCTGAAAGCAAACAGAGGGACGGGAGCCCCAAAATTGGTCGCCCCGCGCCCTAGAACCCAAGTGAGTAACAGTACACCACTTGAATGATCAGATATGCGCGGCGGAAGCGACACGTGATACGGCCCAAAACAAATAGAGGTAAGATTGCTCCGAGAATAGAGGATAACCAGATAAGGAGTAAAAAGAATCCTAAGATGGTTTTCACAACTCATTTTTAGGTTAAAAATATTTTCCCAACCACTAGACTCAACATCGACCAGCAGTAAGGGTTTCCTACAGGCGGTACTGCTCTGATACCAAGATGTAATGCCCCAATCCATAAATTATACGGTGATGCTATGTGTCGGTGGTCATGCTACATAATCGAAGGTTACTGGGGTTACCACTCCCAGGCCGAGTAAACATCGGCAGGCGTGCTCGGCATGGATCATCGGCCACACAACCCTTCGATCATGCCATATCCAAAGCATAGCCCTCAAAGTATAATAAAGAGACTAAGACACCGGAACACCTGGCACAATAACAGGCCCTACGACTCAAGATAATATATAGTTCAACTCTTAGTAGAGGAAGATAGCAAATATTACACGCAGAGGTCACAGACCCAACATTACAATCAAGCGGAAGCCAATTAAGTTGTTCTAAACAACAAGATCCAAATATGGCCTAAGAGGCCTACAGATAAACAGTTCCGTGCCAGCTGGTTCCGAGTTGCCCCAGGCTGCCACCCGGGAACCCCAGTCTACTCGTCGATGTCAATAAAGAACCCACCGTCGAGATCGGTGAAGTCCTCCTCTGAAACAAAAATAAACAAGGGTGAGTTCGACGAACTCAGCAAGAATTTGAGCTATAAATGCTCCATGACTGGCTTTAAAGGCTTCATGGCTGTTTTGCGTAAAGCTGATTTTATTCATAAAATGACTCCAAGGCATCGACTATCAGAATATTTTAAAAGAGGGGTAAGAAGTAACTCTTTTCTTTTGATTCACTTCCTTATCACATCCACTGTACCTGTTCCACCAAGGCACCTCCCCGAATCACCCTCGAGGAAGTCAACCTTACAATCGTGAGTGGTACCTGTAGTACCCAGTTTTTAATCATTCCGTTAAAGTTATTCTATGATCACTGAATTCGTCACCAAGTCGTCCTTAACCGTGGACACGGCTTTTCGAAAAGATTTATCCCTGCAGGGGGTGTACAATGTGAAAGTCGCCAGGTTCCCGAGGGATCTCCCAGCTCCTTATCCAGGCGTACCGTCCGGCCCATTACCTGTACAACTAGCTCTCTTCCGGGGAAAGCCGGCTGGGCGGGAGCGGCTACGACCTTTACCTCGCCTTGGACTAACCAAGGATCATCAGTGACCATAGGACAAGTTCAGTGCCTCCAACACCCTGCCCCGCGGCCACTCATTTTCCTACCACCATCATCCTCATCTCAGTCTTGGCCACCATCTCGACACACGCGCAAATGGAAAACCAAACTAGAGGACCCTCGGCTAGTCCGCCACAAGTTAGTCGGTCGACGAGGTTCCATATGCCCACGCATGGTAGCACGCTCAACTTGGCTCGAAGGCGAGAACGCGCACTTAGGCGGCGAGAACGAGACAACCCACCACATCCATGTGGCCTCTCATCCCCACCTTTTAGCATTATTATTAATTATTACCACCATTTCTCCACCATCATCCGCGGAATTTCCACATCTGATCCCAACATGAATATCCATCGGACCACTAAGCAGTTAACTAAGCCTGGCTAAGCCACAACCTAGCAAAGTAATTAATTCAGGCCATCAACACAATCCTAGGGATAATAGGAGGGGAAACAGGTAATGGCTTCGGTAACTGAATGCAACGATAGGATACTATAATCCAATCAAATTGACATTTGGAACCGCATGCAATATTATAGTGGAGAAAATAATTTGCATAAAATAGGATAAGATATGCAAGAGGGTGGGGATCACGCTTGCCTTGCTCAGCAGGCGGGTAATACTGATCGTCGGGGTAATGTGGCGAAACCCCGTCTCCGTGATCTATCGATGTATAAAAACACCGGAAAGCACACAATCAATATAAGCAATTCATATGCAATGCGCAAGCACATGATGGTATGACATTTTAATGCAATGAATTACTACAATAATTATATGACATTTTGATGGGATGCTAGGAATCATTATTCAACGAGATAGGAATTATATTTTTCCTCTTTGTTTTTATTTGCACCTACCATTTTAATCTAGGTAACATGCTTGAAGGATTTTTAATATTTAGCACTGGTGCTTATGAGCATTTTTTTATTACAGGGGCACCATTTTAGCAATTGGAGGAATTTATTTTGAATTTAAACCATACATTTTTATTTCTACCCCTTCTTTAATTTAACAAAACAGAAAATTACAGTAGCAGTAATGGAAGTGTGAATCAGTCCATTTGATAGCATTTATTTTCCTGAGCAATTTGGTATATTATTTGCTAAATTTGGATAATTATTCTGAAAGTTATGAATTTTTGAAGTTTTAAGCATTTTCTGGCTTTCTATTAATTCGCAGGAAAAATGGGCCGGGCTTTTCTCACCGAGCGCGCAGCTAGCTCGTGCCACTGACGTGCGGGGCCAGGGGCCAGGTGGCGCTGACGCGGCGCTGACGCGGCGCGGGCAGGATCTGTGTCGCTGGCGCGTGGGACCGGGCGGTCAGCGTGGCCGGAGCGCACGGCCGTGGTGGTCGCCGGCGGCGAGGCGCACGGCTACGGCGATCTACGGCGCTAGGGCTCTCGCGGGCGGGCGCGTTCGACGGGTACGGGTACGAGGAGCAGAAAGCTGGCGTCGCCACTACGTAAATGTCGCCGGAGCGCAGCGAGCAGCGACGGCGAGCGGCGGCCGGCGGCGAGCTACAACGACCGGGCGTTCTAGGGGGAGAGGGGACGAGCGGGAGGGTCCATGAGGACCGCGAGCTCACCCTCGAAGCGTGCGGTTGCTCGTAGAAGAAGGAGGAGGTCGAGAACGGCGGCGAGCTTGCCCGAGGCGCGGCGGCCGGAGAGGAGGAAGACGAGGACGGGGCGGTAGATCCCGAGCTCCCCGGCACGATTCTTTCGGCGGAGAGGGAGCAGGCGTTGCGGCGGTCCTCGCGGGTGTCCTAGCTGGGCTCGGGGCGCACTCAATCGCCGGCGGCGAGCTCGGCATCCATGGCTAGGGTTCGGGCTCGTGAGGGAACAGAGGGAAAATATCGGGGGAGAGAGAGAGAGAGCAGCGCGAGTGGCCTCCTTATCCATGCGCGGGCAGCAGAGGAGGAGAGGGGGTCCGGGCGCGGCGCACGGGTGCCCGCCACGGCGACAGGGTGCGGCAGCGACGGGGAGGCTCGGTCGCTACAGAGGTAGGCGATGACACTTTTGCAGAAACCCCCCTGGCGCAATTTCTCTTTTCCTCACAGACAAGTCCTCCCCCCCCTTACAGAGAGGTCCTTTTCTATTTCCTTTTAAAATCCAGTGCAGAGTTTGATTTAATTGAGGCATTTAAACCTTTTTGAAAAATCTGGGAAAATTCAGGGAGCTTCCCCATATCATGTAGAGGCACCACAAAAATTGGCTCCTCAAAATAAAATGGTTTGGTGCACTTTTGTTCATAGGTGTTAAAAAGGGCATTTTGTTGATATTTCCATAAGTTGTCACTTTAATGATTTGGAGACCAAGCAAATATAATATTTGGAACTCTTGGAACTTCCTTGACAAATATGCCCAATTCACAGTGTTTGGATGCAATTGTCATAATAGTAGCAATTTGAGATGTATGCCATGATGCAATTACACAAAAGTGGAAAAATTACAGTGGTTTGCAGGTTTTAAACCTTGGGCTGTTACAGTTCTTGGGGTTCCTCGGGGGTTCTCTCGGCGGCAGCACTGAGCCAGGGAAGAAAGACCACGTGGGACCCATCGGCGGTATCCCTTGATTAAACAAGTGCCCCGACCCCACGCGCCGACCCCACGCCGACCACAGGAAATCCCAACCGAGCCGCACACTAGCCGACCCCACAAAATTCCAACCGAGCCGCACCAGGCCGACCCCACCAGTCAGGCCAAGTGACGGTTGACCAGATGGTAACAGAGCGTTTGGCTGTCCACGGGCCATTTACGAGCCA
This sequence comes from Poa annua, assembly GCA_026929855.1. Taxonomy (NCBI): domain Eukaryota; kingdom Viridiplantae; phylum Streptophyta; class Magnoliopsida; order Poales; family Poaceae; genus Poa; species Poa annua. The sequence continues at coordinate 66,376,667 of CM049434.1, forward strand.
GACAGGGCACGAACAAGAGAAATTACGCGGGTATGGCACAAACAGATAAAACTAAGTCAGGTAGGGCACAGAAACGATTGTCCCTTTCTGCTATGAGCCGCGAGTAGTTGCGACCAGAATTGGCAAAAAGGCGCACTGTAAACTTTTTTTTGAGGTTCCCAGTTTAAGGCTCTGTTAGAGATGCTCTAAGGATGTGATATAAAGGTCCAACTGACACACAAGCACGTACGGTAGAAATAAAAAGTTCAAGACTTTACTGTAAATATGAGGAGGGGCTGACTGCTGTATGCCGCGAGAATGCTCTTGTTTGATTGATGGATGCTGGTGAAAATTTTAGACGCCTACTATCCATCGTGTGAAATGCAAGAATGGTGCCCTTCGTAAATTGTTAACTGGTAAGTTATGTGTCCATTGCTGAGAAATTGCGGCTGTGTACACAATTACCTGATTAGTCATATATAAGCTCGTAAGCTCCCTTGTACACAATTATGTGAACGTATTCACTTTTTCCTTGTACTGTACATATATATAAGCTCCAGAATCCAATCAGAATAGGAGGTACTGTGTTTTTTTTCACATCATAGCATATCTCCTAAAATGAAGCAGTCATTGTTAGAAAAGAATTATAGGATGCATAAAGTCTTGAGATTCTGGTTCGTGACTTCGTGATTAGCAAAGACGTAAGTTAGTGAGGAGTCTGTGGCACGGTGTCACACTTCACAATATTTACCTAACAAATGTCACCATACTCAACAAACCATCAGAGCCGAACTAACTATCCAAGGAAATAACCTCTCTCTTCTTCCGTTCTCATGAATGAATTCCTTAAAAAGTGGACAAACAACTGTTATCTCAAAAAATAGCTAACAGAGCTTATCTTTCTCAACGCTGAAAAGAAGTCATAGAAACTATAGGAGATCAAGGGATTAGTATTGTTTTGGTGCACGCGCCGCGCTGGGAGATCGATTAAAATAAACTAGCTGTATGTTCGTGTGTTGCTACGAAAATATATCTGACACGCAAATATCTCTACCATAGTGGTTAAGATTTGAAATTAGAACTTTTTTTTCTAGAAACAGAATATAGGTGGCAACACTGCAGACAATCTAACTCACCTAAAACACAACTTTTTCACAAGTTCTCAGATGCCATTCCATTCAAATAAGATTGAACAAATTATTTCCAAAAGCATATGGGAAGCTCAAATCAGATGAATTAAAACAAATGCAGTTTTACCTCTCTTCTAATTTGTATTTTCAAAATAGTCAATAACGGACCCCATATAGTTAAAAATAGAACAACTATTTTTTCTTTCATTAGCCTATGAGTAAACTTAGTTTAACTGAATATAGCTGGCTATGAGAATTATCACACATTCTGTTCATATATTGTTCTTAAATCCGAGACTTTGTAAATGTTTTTATGAATATGGAGATAACGTGTACCTAGGAAGATTTAATATTTGTGAAATGAAAGCATAATGCACTACACTAGTGGGGAGAGGGCTATCAGTGGCGCATGGATTAGGGCTATCTGTGGCGCATCCAGGAAAAGGGGGGGTGCGCCACAGAATCCTCGCCACTAAAATGTTATTCTGTGGCGCACCTGCCCCATGCGCCACAGAAATTTTCAACTTTCTGTGGCGCACCAATTCCTGTGCGCCACAGAAACTCATCAGTGGCGCATGGTTTCCAGGTGCGCCACAGAAGGAGCTGCGCCACAAAAATATTATTACATGCGCCACAGAATATAAACAGGAATTTTCAATTTATTTTTCCTGCTGTACATATATACAAGATTTATACATATATATTATAAGTTGACACATATATATTAAATCAGTACATGAATTAAAACAGACACATCACATTCATTCGAGCCCGAGATATACATACATATATATAGTAACAAGAGTATGTAGTGCTGAATCTTACACAATTCATGATACAAATGGAACCCGAAATACAAAAGTTCGTCATTTCATCACTTCATACATATAATGTGACCAAATAGTTTACATATCGGCGATCGATGATGGTGAGCAAGATCAGCGTGAGAGCATGATCATGTAGCCTTCTTGGTCGGCGCCGGGAAGGGTTTGTACATGCCCTTCGTCGTCCACGTCCTAGTGCCCAGCTGCATCTCTAGGCGTTCTTCGATCTCCTCCTAAGGCAAACCTGGAGATGGATAGGGAAGTATCGGTTAATATCGGTGAATTATTCATCTATAGGTGTAAAAGTCTATAATAAAGAAAATAAAGAAAACACTTGAAATGCGAGTGAGGCAAGCTAGGCGCGGTTTTGTAATACATCCTACCTCTAGCGTAGTAAAAGGCCCCCCCTTTTGTAATGACATCTTCGAGGATGATTTGTGATAACTGCATCTGGATGCGATGGAAGTCTTCTCTAAGTTCAGCGTCGCTGATTTCCCCCGCACATTTGGCCCATTCTCGGAGCTGTTGTGGCAACCTCATACTCTCTGCATCCCGGACATACCCTTTAAGGTGATGGAGGGCGTAGAAGGCATCCTTCATGCTGCCATCTTGCTGCTTGATGCAAGCGAAGTCGGTCACATGCCTAAACCGGTGTGTTCCGTCCTTTTTGTAATATTGCACGTCGTTATGGAAGAGGCCTCCTTTATGGGCGTACACCTCGAGAGCATCATCGAGAACACCCTTTATGTTGGTGTAGTCTTTCTTAACCTTACTCCCCGAGTCCAAATAAGTGGCAATGGACAACTTCGGGCTTACGGATATGAGTACGCAGTACTTGTCCCTGCTTAACACAACGGAAAGGATCACCAATGGAAGAACTATATGGGAAAACATAAGTTACGACATCGGCGAGCGGATGTGTACTTACTCGGGAAAGAAAGGCACAAGAAGGCTGCTTTTCCTCTTGCTGGTCAACATGAACCTCTCGAGGTACTCCGTCGCCATGGTCCGTGTCCCTGAGTCCATCAGCTGGCTTTCACGCATGTAGTAGGGATCTGCTACCGTGACGTCCTGGTTTGCCTCTCTCTTGATCCTCCGTGCCAGACTTAGAGTGTATAGACGGACCAAGTTATAGTCCAGCCGTTTAGAGTTAAACAGGTTGAAGACGTCCTCGTACGCTATGAACAATATATCCGCGGGGGCTTGATGGACGAAGTCCAAGTCCTTTGGCACCTTCCCGTTAACACCGGGTAATTTGGTTGCTTCTCCTTAAGTAGGATGCCCTCTCGCACCAAGATACACTGATGCAAAGCGAGCATGGGTCCACGTGCGAGATTGAGCAGGTCCTTAGGCAGCATCGGTTTACCAGCTTCATGAACTCGGGCCAAGCCATCCTCCCGTGGTGGTACCATTTGTTCATCCCAGACAGTCCTAGGAGCTGGCTGGCTCGCGGAGGCGCCTGCCCTACTTCTCTTCCTTGGCTTCTTCTTCTTCACCTCCGCCGGGGATTGCACATCATGAATCGACTTTAGGAGTGTGCCAGGGCTGAAAATGTTACCTGGTTGAGGTTGTTCGCCGGCCTCCGGAGGCATTTCTTGAGATAAACCATGGAAGTTCAGGCGCTGCGAGCATGAAGTGGGACGGATAGGCATAGAGCGGGGGCCGCGGAAGTGTTCGTCATCCAAAGGAGGCATGTACGAACCATCCAAGGCGCCAGTGTTGAGGAAGCCATCGACGTCGTCGCCATTTTTATCATCATCATGATCATGGTCGATGACTTCAAGTTGAGGCGCAACGGCTTTGTCCTTGGCTTGTTGCGGTGCAGACGCTCCCAACAGTATTTGGTGCCGGCTTGTGGTGGCGACGACCGGCGCTTCCTTCCGGGTGCTGGCAACGGGTGCTTGTGGCGCTGGCTCGTTCACACAAGGTATATGTGGCGGCCTCGACGAGGGCCAAACGATAGAGGGCCTAACCTTTTGTGGCGGCTTCGAGGTGGCCCCGGTGGTGCGCCTGACCCCCCAAGACGAATTTGGGTCTTCGGCCATTCCATCAGCCACTTGACGCAGGCTCCAAGGACCATGTGCTCATCCTCGGCTCCCGGAGGTTGCATGGGGGGATCGATGTGTTGAAACTGAGGCAATACCTCATCCAACTTGATCCTCATCACAGCCTCGTTCATGCGTTGGTTGTGCATGAGGGTACTATTTGGTTGTATGACCGTGGCCTTAGTAACATCCACCAACTCGCCGCCGGGCCGCACCGTATGCAGGAGTATGCAAGGCGTGTCCTGAGAGTCAACACATGCATATATGTTGGGCATCATGAGATGGCAGTCATCAAAGGCATAGTTAATTATAACAGATGTCACAAACTAACTAACTCGTTACCTTGTCTATTGCGTTGATCTCCTCTAATGTTAGACAATGGCGCCGGTGCCGGCGGCTGGCATCTGAACCTCCGGTGCCGGATTATCCATGGGGGGCTCGGTAGGGGGCGTCTGTGGCACACTATGGAGCGGCGGCTCGGCAGCGGTGTTGGCCGGCGGGGTCACCATCTGGTCCGGCGGGGTCACCATATGGCTGGAGGTGCTGCCGGCGTAGCTGGGCACGTGTATCGGCCCCTGTCGACCTGCCGCATTCCAAGCAGCTATACCCTCCATGAATCCAGGGGGTAAGAAATCCCGGATCCCCTCCTTCACTAGCTGGCTCACAGTGCTGGAGTCCACTTTCTCCTGCTCCAGTGATTCCACCTTCTTCCTTAGCTCCAGAACCTCAGCGCTATCCCTACTCGGCTTCCTCCTCTGCCTTCTCTTCTCGCCGCCGTCCGTGTTGTAGTACTGGAGGAACTTCATGCTCGTACCAAAGCCGGACACACGGCCTGCTGACATCGGCGGCGCCGTCTTCTCCGTCTCCTTGTAAACGTTCATCGCCCTGTTTAAAGTCGTGTCCCACGGGTCCGTCGAGCCCTGGGACAACGGGCCGGCCTCAGTGTCAGTTTTCAACTCGTCGTCCTGCAGACAAAGCAAATTAAGGTGAACCCATATGAATGTAGGAATACGGCTCCGCGGTAATTAAATTCCTTACCAGATGTTTCTTGAATTGCTTCACGTCAGCATCATCGGTAACGAATTCCCCGGTGAAGGCCACTTGGCGTGACCACAGTGAAGGCGTCCGTGACGTTGCCGAGAGCTTGCGGTGTCCGATCCCTCCTTGGCTTCTTATTCTTCTTAGCAGGCGGGTTGCTACCATCGGCCGTTGTGGGTTCCCCCTCCTCCTCATGGCTGCTGCCACTAGCATCTCTATCGCTTGTGGTCGCATCCTCCTGATGTTCGTCACCACTAGTACCAGTGTTGGCGGCATCCTCCAACTCCTGGGACATAGCCCAGAAGGTCTGGTTGGCGTTTCTAGCCACTTCTTCGACGCTCATGTGCTTAGAAGGGCCGCTCTCCGACATGTTTGCACTGCATTGATAAGTACAAAAAAATATAAGTAAAAATAGACTTAATTAAGTACTAAGATACCCCGGCCCTTGCATTACCCCATATGTCCTTTTTTAGCAAAGTCATGCTAAAATTCACGAAAAAATTCGGCATAACCTTTGCTAAAAAAGGACATATGGAGTACCCGAATTTACCGGAACGGAAGTTAATCAACGTTCCGGCAATCTCAAGGGCCTCTCGGGGTACCTGCAAACATCCACATACACGACACGATGGTCGGAGCACAGCTGTTTGTCCATGTATGAATGACCAAAAAATTGAAGAAACACTACTTGTTCATGTGTTGTAATAAAATAAAAAGCTTGCACTGTCGAGGCATAGCATACACAATAGCATATATATCGAAATATTGCACTGCATTTTCTAGCACAAACAGAGCATGCTCTTGCACCACAGGAGAATTTCCCCAAACACCTTGCGTGCAGGGTTCAGTACGGGAGGGGGTGGGGGCATGGCAGGATGCTCACCGGGGTGAGGCCGCAGCTGGGAAGAGGAAGGGGACGGAGGAGGGCGGGGTCGCGGCGGCGAAGACGAAGGGGACGGCGTCGAGCCGGGCGCGTCCTCCTCGAGTAGTGGGGCGGTGGGCCGCGGCGTCGAGGCTGTCGGTGGCGCGGGGAGGTCGCCGGCGACGAGGTTGGGCAGGGCGCGTGCAGGGATGGGCAGGGGCGGCCGGCGGCGACGAGATGGGGCGCTGCGGCGGCGGCGTGCGGGAGAGGTTTGTCGGGCGCGGCGAGGTTTCGAACTTAGGCGAATTTGGAACGGGTGTGAGAGGCAGGTGTGGGCGGGCCCACGTGTAAGCGGTAGCAAAATAATTCTGTGGCGCATCCGTCGTGAATGCGCCACATAATTCTTTTGCTGCCGCTTACACGTGGGCCCGCCCATGCCTGCCTTATCCTTCAACATTCTGTGGCGCATGGCTGTGTCGGGTGCGCCACAGAATTATAAGATTTTGTGGCGCATGTAGTGGATTGGTGCGCCACAGAATAACGTTGCCTGTTATTTTAAAAGCCTGTGCTAGTCTCAGTTTAGACAAACACATCCTTATATCTGAATGGTTAGCACAGTTTGTTGAAATGTTGGACCTGAGCAGGCATGTTCGAATCCTGTTTGTGTCAAAAAAAAAAACTTTTTGTACATCATCATTTTAGTCATCACATACACATATATATGCTTGCATTGTCTCGTACACATACATACATTTTAGTACATCATTAATTTAGTACAAATTTGTTGCCATATATATTAATACCCCGAAAAGTATATATCATGAAAATTTATATATTCATGTTATACACATGCATATATATGCTTGCACTGTCTCACACACACCGAAATATATATGTAAATCATGAAAATTTAAATATTCATGATATACACATGCATATATATAGTTGCATTGTCTCACACACACAAAAAAGTCTTCTTTGTCGATCCCGGGCGGTTCTGAGAGAGCTAGCTTCTCTTCTTTCCCTTCTTCACGGTTGAATACTTTAGTCCGGGCACCTTGAGATTTCTTCGCATGAACAGACAACCTTTAGTAGGTAGGGAGGTCTTCCTTGTGTGTTTGCTAGTAGTCGGCATGTCGAAGAACTTGTCGAATTCCTCCTCGATCTTCGGATCGCCGTCCAAGTCTTCCTCGTTGGCGTCTCCTTCCATTCCGATGATGCTCCTCTTTCCCCTCCTCACGACAACACGGCTAGGCTTTGACGGGTCGGTAATGAAGAAACATTGCTCAACTTGGCTAGCGAGTACCCATGGCTCGTTTTTCGCGGAGGCTTTCTTCGATTTCGCATCGGGTATAACCATGGTGGTGAAATACCTTCCTTCTTTGACGACGTCCTTGGCCCATCTCACACGGAACATTGGAATGGACTCTCCACAGTAGTTGAGCTCCCATATCTCTTCGATCCTTCCAAAGAATCTTTCCTTGACAGTAGCCTCGTCATCGCCGTAGGATAGCATAGTTACTCCTGAGTTTTGGTATTCACTATTATTGTCCTTTTCCTCGGTGGAGAATCTATAACCGTTGATGTCGTACGTCTGATAGGTTCTTACGTTCTGCCCGGGGCCCTGTGATAAGAAAAAGGTGAGTTTTTCATCTTCCGTAGATGGCCTTATGCTCGCTGCTTGAAGCAGTTGCCTTTTCTTGAACCAACTCGTGAAGGTGGAGTTGTGGTCTCTGGATACGTCTCCATTCTTCCTCGGTCGACCCTGGACGATGTAATTCTGCTCGATTAAGCTCTTGTGCTCTTCCACCCAAGGTTCGATCAATTGTAAGTGTTGTAGCGTGACCCGATGAGCCCTGTCGAGGTCTTCTTTTCGACCATGAACACCGACAAAGAGTGAGCGGTAGCCCTCGCGGTGACCAAATCCACCGAGCCTGCCGAGGTGCTTCCTGGTGGGAAGACCAACATCCTGGTCCTCGGTGCTTAGATAATTCTGGCAGAAGGAGATGCACTCGTAGGTTAGAAAGCCCTTGGCCATGCTTGCGTCTGGACGGGCCCTGTTGCGAACGTATCCTTTCATCACACCGTTCTGCCTTTCGAACGACATCATGTAGTGCAGGAACGTCGGCCTGAGCTGCTTGATGTCCTCAACGACATGGAGAAGGAGATGCACGCAGATATCAAAGAATGCGGGCGGGAAGTAAATCTCGAGCTCGCATAGTATTAGCACGATCTCTTCCTGTAGCCTGTCGAGCTGCTTCACGCCGATCGACTTCCCGTTGATGACATCGAAAAAGTTGCACAAAGCAAGCAGCGTATCTCAGACATGATAGTCCATTATTCCTCGGATCGCAACGGGAATTATCTGCGTAATCAGCACGTGACAATCGTGAGACTTCATCCCGGTGAACCTCTTCTTCGTTGCGTCCAGATATCTGCTGATCTTCCCCGCGTAACCATGAGGAAATTTGACTCCTACGAGGCACTTGTAGAACTGCTCGAGCTCCACCGGACTCATAGTGTAGCAGGCAGGGGGAAGCACCACCGTGTTCTTCTTTACCCTTTTGCGGCGACCTTGAGTCCCTTCCGTCTGATCATCATCATCATCACTGTCGGGTGCCTGAAGCTCTTTTTTGATGCCAAGCAATTTTAGATCAGATCTTGCTCTCGTCCCATCCTTGGACTTTTCTGGCATGTTGGAAAGAGTGCCTGTCGGCCCAGTGGAATCTAGGGTGTACATGGCCCACTCTCCACGGGCCGTGCACGCGACAGCGTCTACAAAACGACTAAGGACCAAGCCAACCGCTTGGAGTGTGCCCCCCAAGGGAGAAACCCCTGCGGGGGACCTGCGGCGCTGGAGAGGCCTGAAGGGGGCTCCCCCCGAGGGCGTCCCGCCTGAGGGCTCCCTCCCCCAGCGGGGAGCCGGTTTGGCCTTATCCCCTTGAGAGCCTCAGGCCCCTGAGGGAATACTTCGCGACGAAGGTAGCGCTGTAAAGCGCACATGGGCGCTGCAGCGCGCACATGGGCTCCGCTGCGGCCGCAGAGTGACGCGCGCGACCAGCGCGCACGACAGCAGCAGCGTCACCATTGCCGTTCCCGTGATAAAAGGGGTCAACAAAGCCGCGCCGCCAGCGCCAGGACCGCCAGGACTTTCCTCTTTGGTGATAAAGCTGATGGACGGCGCAACGCTCCAAGACGATCGTCATCGTGGGCTCCACCACGATCTCTGCTGCTCCTGCAAGCCGCTCTGCACCGCCTGCAACCTGTCGGCCACGGCGCGCTACTTTAGCACGGATGGACCGCGTCCATGGACGGACGAGGTGCGGTGGACTCCCGCTCCTCCATGCGACTGACGTGCGGGAGCCCACCAGCCCGGGGGCGGAGCCCGGGGCGCCTATAAAAGGAGCAGGAGCTCCACCGTAGAAGGGGATCGCCCAATCGCGCAATCGCACCCTAAGCGCGTAGGATAGCCAACTGCTCGGGGAGGAAGACGACCGTTGTGTCCCTCTCCAAGCACTAAACTGCCTCAAGAGAGCCTTCGGCAAGCTCATTGTCCTGTAACCTTCACAGTGCAATACAGACAAGCAGGAGTAGCGGTTTTACCTCCTCTCGAGGGCCGTGAACCTGGGTACGGGCCGGTGTCTCTCTCTGTCGTGCCGCTCCACCCCAAGCACCGCGAGCAACGTCGCGGCGTGCATCGAGGGTTGTTTGACCTCCGTGTTCAGTCCCCCTTCGAACCTCTCTTCGGGGCCGAGACTACCCCTGTTACGTGGGAGTCATTCTCCGACATTTGGCGCGCCAGGTAGGGGACTGAGGCGCGTCTTCAACCTCCGAACTCCGCGCCATGATGGATACCCGCGCGACGCGCGCCAACAGGCGCACCTCCGAGAGGGCTCACACCGAGCCTGGCACTGCCCCCACCCGCGGCCGCCGTGGTCGCCCCCGCACGACCGAGCGCGCTGGCACCGGCCCGCGCGTGGAGGAGCCAGAGAGCGAGGGGCACCGCGGCGGAGACCAGCGCGACGACGAGGACCACTCTGGGCGCCGTGAGGACGCCGAGTCCTCGCACCCGTCCCGGCGCCAGAGCGTGTCCACGCGGGAACACCAAGAGCCCGCCCCGCACACCGCGCTACTCATGGCCCAGGAGCTCCTCCGCTACCGGCCCAGTGCCGAGGCGCACGACCAGTGGCTGGACCGCCTCCACCACCTCGTCGACATCGCAACCGCGCGCCCCGCTCCGTCGCGCTCCATCGTGCCTTCCGGCCCGGCAGGGACGGCCGCGACAAGTGCGCCACCGCCGCCGCCGGGACCGCCTCCGGCCGCGGCGCAGCGGGCTCCCTCCCACGCTTCCTCGCCGCACGACTGCCAAATCGTGCAGCGCGCCGCACCTGACGCGCGTGTGGGCATGGAGCGACGTCGCGACCTCCAGAACCGCCTCGTCGAGGAGCTCGGTCAGGCGGGGCAACAAAACCGCAGGGCCCTCCAAGGAGGAACGGCCACCTACGCCTCTGGCTGCATGGCCTTCACGCGCGCCCTGCGTCGTGTGGTCTGGCCGCAGAAGTTCAGGCCAGCGCTCCCCAAGGGTTTCGACGGGTCCACCAACCCTCTCGAGTTCTTGCAGCTCTACACCACTTCCATCCAGGCTGCAGGGGGCGACGACAAGGTCATGGCCAACTGGTTCTCCCACGCCCTCAGGGACTCCGCGCTGTCCTGGTTACTCAATCTGCCGGAGGACTCCATCGACTCCTGGGAGGAGCTCTGCAGGCAGTTCGTCGCCAACTTCAAGGGCACGTACGAGCGCGCACTCACCCACAACGACCTGCGCGCTGTGGTGCAGAAGAAGGATGAAACTCTCCGCAAGTACATCCAGCGCTTCAGCCAGGTGCGGAACAAGATTCCAAACATCCCCGACACCCAGGTGATCGCTGCCTTCCGCGAGGGCGTCACAAACCGCAGGATGCTCGAGAAGCTCGGCATCCACGACAAGCTCACCTCTGTGGTGAAGTTGTTCGATCTGGCGGACAAGTGCGCCAAGGCTGAAGAGGGACTCCTCTTCGTCAAGATGAGCGCCCGGGGGGACGACCCTGGCGAGGGGTCCAAGGGCCACAAGAAGAGGGAAGAACCCAAGCGCAAGGCTACCGCGGTCCTCGTGGCAGAGCCTGGCGCGAAGAGCTCCCGCAGGGGCTCCCCCGAGCGCGGCGGCAATGAGGTGGACCACCGCCCGTTCTGCGTCTACCACAACAGGCGCGGGCACGCCACAGACGACTGCTTTGACCTCAAGAGGCTGAGCAGGGAACGCGAGCGTGGAGAAGGCAGCGGAGGCCGCGGCAGAGGCCGCGGCTACCGCGGAGACGGCAAGGGCAGGCGTGATGGCGGCTACCAGAAGCCGTCGGGCACTCAAGCCAACGCCGCCGAGAAGAACAACAACCTCCCCGACGAGGAGGATGGAGGCTACCAGGCCCCGAGAGGCAGAGGCTGAGCCCCCGGGAGACGCGGCGCCCAGCCACTGGACCATGCACTTCGATGGAGCCTTCGCTTGCCGCAATGGCGGAGCAGGCGTCGTCCTGACCTCGCCCAAAGGTGACAAGCTATATTACGCCGTCCAGCTGTGCTTCACTATCGACAAGATCTCCAACAACATCGCCGAGTACGAAGGCCTCCTCGCCGGCTTAAGGGCCGCCATCGCTCTAGGCGTCAAGCACCTACTCGTCAAGGGAGACTCACAGCTGCTCGTCAACTTCTCCAACAAGAGCTACTCGCCGAAAGACGACCACATGGCCGCATACCTCGAAGAGGTCCGCAAGCTCGAAAAGCACTTCAGGGGCATGGAGCTCATGCACATCCCGAGGAAAGAAAACCAAGAGGCTGACGACGTCGCCAAGCGAGCCTCGCGGCGGCAACCCCAGCAGGCCGGTGTCTTCGAAGAAAGGCTCACCAAGGCATCCATCAAGCAGCCTCGCGAGGCCACAGCCGCAAGCACAGGCGAAGCGCTCCCACCACCTCCTGAGTCTGGGGCGCCTGATTGCGGTCCCAGCACAGGGGAGCGTCTGCTGCTGACGGCAACCCACCAGGCCTCAGGCTGGATTGACGAGCTCAAGGACTACTTAGTGAAAGGAATCCTCCCTGAAGAAGATGCTGACGCGGAGCGAGTCGCTCGACAAGCAAAATCATACTGCATCCTCGAGGAGAACCTCTACCGCAAGCGCCCAAATGGTGTCGCCCTCAAATGCGTCCCTCCTGAGGAAGGCCGAGAGCTGATTAAGGACATCCACAGTGGGGAATGCGGCCACCACTCATGTGCGCGTACCCTCACAGGCAAGGTCTTCAGGAGCGGCTTCTACTGGCCTCAGGTGCTTCAAGATGCGATCGCCATTGTGCAAACCTGTGACGCCTGCCAGTTCCACGCCAAGCAAATTCATCAGCCGGCGCTGGAGCTTCAGACCATCCCGCTCTCCTGGCCGTTCGCGGTCTGGGGGCTGGACATCCTGGGTCCCTTCCCGAGGTCGCAGGGGGGCTACCGCTTCCTCTTCGTGGCCATTGACAAGTTCACCAAGTGGACCGAGGTCGAGCCGGTGCGCACCATACCAACTGGGGCTGCGGTGAAGTTCATCCGGAGTTTGGTCTGCCGCTTCGGCGTGCCCAACCGCATCATCACTGACAACGGCTCGCAATTCACCAGCGGCATCTTCCGAGCCTACTGCGACAAGCTTGGTATCAAGATCTGCTTCGCCTCGGTAGCTCACCCACGCAGCAACGGTCAAGCCGAGCGAGCAAACGCAGAAGTCCTCAAGGGCCTCAAGACCAGAAGCTTCAACATCCTTAAGGGTCACGGCAAGGGCTGGATCGACGAGCTCCCCTCAGTGCTCTGGTCCATACGCACGACCCCCTCGAGGCCCACAGGCGAGACGCCGTTCGCCCTGGTCTACGGAGCTGAGGCGGTCCTCCCCGCGGAAATCAAGCATGGATCGCCACGGGTCCTTGCCTTCAATGAGGACACCCAAGAGGGACTCCACAACGACGACCTGCTGCTTCTCGAGGGACTGCGCCGCCAGGCCGCCCTCAGGGCGGCAGGGTACCAGCAAGACCTGCGACGCTACCATAGCCGCCAAGTGCGCTCACGCACCCTTGAGGCGGGCGACCTCGTCCTCAGGCGAATCCTCTCCAGGGAAGGTCTCCACAAGCTCTCCCCGATGTGGGAAGGCCCATACAGGGTCTCCCACGTCGCCAGGCCCGGCGCAGTACGCCTCGAGACCGAGGACGGCATCCCCGTCAAGAACCCGTGGAACATCGCGCACCTGCGCAAGTTCTACCCGTGATCGCCGTCACGCCAGGCACTTTTTGTCTCTAGAGGGAAGCTCACGGCTTCACCTCCAAGCTTCTCAAAGCTTCCCCCGAGGCCCAGTCCTCCGAGCTCTCCTGCAAATGAGCCCTCGTAGGCCGCAGCGAACCTCTGCCACTAATGGGTGGTCCCCATGCCGCGACATGGAAGGAACGTTCGCTTGGCAAACCCAAGTGTAATGAACCGATTTTCGTTCCAAGTGAACTTTGCGCTCTGGCGCCATTTTCGTTCCTAAGTGAACTATGCGCTACGGCGCCGCTATGTAATATTTTGATGGTGAGTTTTATTCCAGCTTTATTTCCTTTGTTGAAAATGGGCACTTATATCTCACCACATGCGTACCTCGCGAGCGGGGGCTGAGTACGGTGCCAGTGCCTCAAATGACACACCAGCAGCACTGCAAAACCCAAGGATCCGAGCTCTGGCTAGAGGGCAGGCCCTCCCAAGCACGCCATCTCTTCAAAGGACCTTGGTACTCTCTCTCCTCGCAAGAAACGCCTGAGGGGACCTATAAGCGCGCATTAGTCCCTGATGCTATGATCTAGCGTTTCGGCTTGCCCCTCTAACATCCACAGAGAGCGAAAATCCCCACCAGGCCTGCGGAGGAGAACCCTCGGCCCCTGAAGGGGAGAATTCCGCCAGAGAAGGCCCACATCGGGCGAACGCCTCGCGAAGCTAAGTTTCTCGCCCACCTCAAGGGGATCCTCGCACTTCTCTCATAGGCACTCTGCGCCCCTCAAGTGGTTCTTCCCTTACTCTCCGTGGACTGCTTGCGCGCCAAAGGGGGGCCCTCAGCATCGCGACTTGAGGGCTCTTACCTACCCAAGCCTTAAACTCCCCCCGGCCTTGCCGAGTCATTGCTCGCGCATACCGCAGCGGCAGGAGTCATAGCGCGAGGGGTAGGGTCCAACGACGCAGAGCAAAAAAGACACGGAGATGAAGCAAAGACCCCGCGAAGGAGGCACACTTAATTGATAGCAAAATGTTTACAAAGCGAAGAAGTAAATTACGAGGAAGAAAATGAAATTCCCTAACAGGCAAACGCCCCTAAAGCGCTACAAGCGCGACGCATTGCAGGAGGAGATTAGCTGGAGGCCTCAGCATCGTCCTGGTCGCTCTCTTCTTCCTCCTCGGGCTCGCTCCCCTCGCCACCTTCCTCCGCAGCGGCCCGCTTGAAGCGGCTGCAGAAGTCGTCCACCTGGTCGCGGACGGAGCTAGAGGCTTTCCACGCAGCCTCCCCCTCCAGCGGCTCGGTCACCGTGGCGAAGTCGAACCCGGGCTGGAGGTGGACAAGGTTGGAGAAGATGCGGTCCACCGCCACCGCCAGAAGCTGGCGGCACTCCTCCTCAACCACGTCGCGGATCTCCGCCGTGGGGCCTTCGAGCGCTGTGAAGAGCTGCTCGAAGTACAGGAGGTATGTGGCGGCGTCAGCGTGGCCCTGAGCCGGAACGCTTGGCGCCTCCGCCCCCAGCTTCGCGGCAAGCTCACGGCCCCGTCCCGTCAAGGACAGGAACATGCGCTCCCGCTGCTGCGACAGCACCTGCGCCGCCTGGATGCTCTCCGCCGCCTCCACCGCTTTCTCCACGGCAGGCCCCACCTGCCGGTTCATCTCCTCCATATCCCCCATGAGGGCAGCGAGGTCCTTGGAGATGTCCTCTCGGGCCTTCTCGGCGGCGAGGCGGCGATCGGTCTCGCGCTTCGCCTTGGCGGCGAGTTTCGCGTTCTCCTTCTCGAGCCGCTGGATCCGGGCGCCGCTCTCCCCCAGCCTCGCCTTGAAGCGATCCTCCTGCTTGGAGAATTTCTCCTTGTAGTCCTGGGAGACGGCGGCGCGGATCTTGTTCTCCTTCTCCCGGAGCTCCTTGTTGAGCTCGTCCTTCCGCTCGGCAAGCCGCACGTTGGCTCGCTCCACATTCCCCTTGTGAGCGGCGATATCACGCTCGAGCTTGCTGAGCGCCGCGGCGACGCTGTCCTCGCGGGCTTCGAGGGCCGTGCGCTGTCCGGACAGCTCCTGCTCTCGCAGCACCAGCTGCTCGTCGCGCCGGCGAGCATCCTCCTCGCGCTCGCTCAAGGCGCGTCCGCGGGCCTCCAGGCCCGTGCGGAGCTCTTCGAGAGCGGTCCGCACAACCCCGGCATCCGCCAGGATTTTCTTCTCGAGCTCGATGAGCTCGGTGTGCTTCGCCGCCAGCGAGCGCTCCGCGGCCTCACGCTCCGCCTTGGCAGCGGCGAGGTCCTCGGCGGCAGCTCGGCGCTCAGCCCTCAGGGGCCGGAGGAGCTCTTCGGCTTCACGCAAGGCCCCCTCGCGGATCTCCTCAGCAAAGCGCGCCGCCTCCTCGCGCTCCGCCTGCAGCGCCTGATCGCTCTTGCGCCGGGCCTCTACCGCCGCGTGGAAGGCGGCCCATGCGTCGGCAAGCTCGTCCCTCTGGCGGGCGAGCGCCCGGTCCTCGGTGGCCAGGTAGGCCTCGAGCCCCTCCAGGGACTCCCGCACGAAGCGGAAGGCGACGTCGCGGCGCCCTCTACCCCAGTCGAACCGGCCCAGAGCAAGGCCCTGGGGCGGACCGCGCGACCCAGAAGGGCCCGCACCCGCGTCAGGCTCCGCGGCAGACGCCCTCGCGTGGGCCTGGGGGCTCGGAGGCAGGACCTCCTCCGTGCTCGGTCCCCGGCCC
This sequence comes from Poa annua, assembly GCA_026929855.1. NCBI lineage: Eukaryota > Viridiplantae > Streptophyta > Magnoliopsida > Poales > Poaceae > Poa > Poa annua. Next base: position 66,392,547 of record CM049434.1, read on the forward strand.
CCAGTGCTTCCCCCCTCGGGCGGCACCTCCCGGTCTGCCTCCGAGTCAGGGGCGTGAGGCCCGGCCCTCGCGGTTTCCTCCTCCCCCGCGGTGCCCGGTGGCGGCAGTGGAGTGCCCTCCCGGCGAGATTTGGGGGGACACGGCGCCGACTCGGCACCCGCAGGAGCCTCTGGCTGCGCCGGCGGGGTAGCTGCGCGGGGAGGAGTGGGCGCCCTCTCCACCTGCTCCTCCACCCGCTCTGCCTCGGGTGGCGGCGCCGATGCGTCCTCCTGAGGAACCTCCCCCCGAGGGCCTGTAGGCCTCGAGGCCTCCGACACTGCGGCCTCGCCGGCCTCGGTCCCCGGTGCGGTGTCAGGGGCGGCCCTCTTCACGTCTGCGGCCTTCCGAAGCCTGCGGCGCTTCGCAGGAGCGGGGCTGGTGGAGTAAAGGGGAGATTGGTCAAGAAACAAAAGCAAGCATGCCGGACCAGGAAAGGAAAGGGCAAAAGAACCTTACCTCGTCTTCTTGGCGCGGGTGTCCACCCACGTCATGCCTGGCGAGCGCCACGAGGGCACAGCCCGCGTCCCCGCCTCGAGGGCCTCCTCGGCTTTCCTCTTGTGGGGAGCGCCCGGGGGCTCTCCGGCGGGCCTGTCGTGGGCCGCCTTAGTCCTCGGCTCATAGCGCCCCGCCGCGGCCTCCTCGCTGTCGCCGGAGGAATGCTCGTCAGCCTCCTCCGCCGGGGGCGCAACGCCGGAAGAACTCGCCGCGCCCGCCGAGCTCCCGACGCCTGCAGAGGGCCCCGTCCTCGTCTCCGCATTGCCCTGCTCCGAGTCGGACGCGCTTGGCGACTCGGTGGTGCCCGCTGGCATGGGCTCCTCCTCCTCTTCATCCCCCGCCAGGCCTAGCGGGGTGAACGCGGGCGCCTGCGCCAGGGTGGCCCGGCGCCTGTCGGGGACCTCGAACAGAGGCCGTATCGCCACGTGGACTCTCTCGGGCACCTCCGGGTTGACGAAGAGGCCCCCCAGGATGGTCTCGACGACTGCGGGGCGATGGTCGCTCAGGTGCAGCCGCAGCGGATCCGTAGGCCCTGAGTACGCCCACATCGGCTTCTTGTGCGCCTGCAGGGGGGCGATGCGGCGCCTCACAAACTCCGCCGCCACCAGCTGGCCGGTCAGGCCGTGCTCGCGAAGCGCCTTCAAGTGGCCCACGAGGTCGGCTATTGCGTGCCCCTCCAGGGAGCGCATGCTCCAGTGAGTGTTCTTAACCGGCGCCGCCTCGGGGACCTCAAGGAGGGAGCTCTCCGAGGGAACGCGGATGAGGAACCACTTCTGCCTGAAGTCCTCCACCTTCTTCGACACCGCCGTCATGGGCTTGTCGCCGTTCCAGGCCATGGGGATATAGACATCTCCCATGCCGTCTGCGATGCGGAAGGATACGCAGCCCGTCCGCTCCTTCCTCGCAGTATTCCGCAGGGCGTAGAAGCTTCGGAAGAGAGCGATGGAGGGCTTCACCCCCAAGTACGCCTCACACAAGAAGGCGAAGATGGAGAGGATGAGGATGGCCTTGGGGTGGAGGTGCAGAAGGTGGATCTGGTAGAACTCAAGAACAGCTTCGAAGAAGGGAGAGTAGGGCGGCACCAGCCCAGCGAAGAGAGTGTGGAGGAAGATGGGATAGTAGCCGGCGGGAAAGCGTCCGGTCCGCGCAGGCAGAATGGCGCTGGCGCCATGCTCGTTGTGCTTCCCGGCAACCAGGTGCTGGATCTTATCCAGCGCCGTCGCGTCAATGCGCGCCCCGACCAGAGCGGGGCCGAACTCCGCCTCTCCGTGCGCGCCATGGCGGACCGAGGCCGCCGTCTTCTTGCCCTTGGATCCTCCCATTGTCGGAGAGGGACGGGGGCTCGGAGGGCGGAAGGAGTTGGCCGGAAAGAGAAAGTTTCGCCGGAGGTGGGAGACTAAGAGGCGGAGTGCCGATGGACTAGATGGACAAGACGGGACGGGGTAATGACTGCGCCGCGGACCAGCGCGCGACTTTTAACCCCGCCCGAGCAGTTACCGAGACACGATGATGATGAGCGTGGCGGGCGTGGTGGGCCCCCCCCACTACGCACGTTTCCGCCGGAGTAACCGAGACGCCGCGAGTCGACCTCTAGGTGACGCGTGTCCCACGACGCTTCGCCTGCTGTTTTGGGCCCACGACGCTTCGCCTAGTCCCGATGGGCCTCGGCGCGCCCATCATGGGCCCGGGGGCTACTGTCGGCCCAGTGGAATCTAGGGTGTACATGGCCCACTCTCCACGGGCCGTGCACGCGACAGCGTCTACAAAACGACTAAGGACCAAGCCAACCGCTTGGAGTGTGCCCCCCAAGGGAGAAACCCCTGCGGGGGACCTGCGGCGCTGGAGAGGCCTGAAGGGGGCTCCCCCCGAGGGCGTCCCGCCTGAGGGCTCCCTCCCCCAGCGGGGAGCCGGTTTGGCCTTATCCCCTTGAGAGCCTCAGGCCCCTGAGGGAATACTTCGCGACGAAGGTAGCGCTGTAAAGCGCACATGGGCGCTGCAGCGCGCACATGGGCTCCGCTGCGGCCGCAGAGTGACGCGCGCGACCAGCGCGCACGACAGCAGCAGCGTCACCATTGCCGTTCCCGTGATAAAAGGGGTCAACAAAGCCGCGCCGCCAGCGCCAGGACCGCCAGGACTTTCCTCTTTGGTGATAAAGCTGATGGACGGCGCAACGCTCCAAGACGATCGTCATCGTGGGCTCCACCACGATCTCTGCTGCTCCTGCAAGCCGCTCTGCACCGCCTGCAACCTGTCGGCCACGGCGCGCTACTTTAGCACGGATGGACCGCGTCCATGGACGGACGAGGTGCGGTGGACTCCCGCTCCTCCATGCGACTGACGTGCGGGAGCCCACCAGCCCGGGGGCGGAGCCCGGGGCGCCTATAAAAGGAGCAGGAGCTCCACCGTAGAAGGGGATCGCCCAATCGCGCAATCGCACCCTAAGCGCGTAGGATAGCCAACTGCTCGGGGAGGAAGACGACCGTTGTGTCCCTCTCCAAGCACTAAACTGCCTCAAGAGAGCCTTCGGCAAGCTCATTGTCCTGTAACCTTCACAGTGCAATACAGACAAGCAGGAGTAGCGGTTTTACCTCCTCTCGAGGGCCGTGAACCTGGGTACGGGCCGGTGTCTCTCTCTGTCGTGCCGCTCCACCCCAAGCACCGCGAGCAACGTCGCGGCGTGCATCGAGGGTTGTTTGACCTCCGTGTTCAGTCCCCCTTCGAACCTCTCTTCGGGGCCGAGACTACCCCTGTTACGTGGGAGTCATTCTCCGACAGTGCCAAGTAGACTCTCGGTGAAATTCTTCGTAATGTGAATCATATCAAGGCTATGAGGCGTCTTGAGGACCTTCCAGTACTCCAAGTCGTGGAAAACAGACCTCGCTTTCCATACACCCATCAGGGGATCTACCCTCGGTCGCTTCTTTCCTAGAGTAGGGCACTCCTCCCAATTTCTCAAAAGCTCATCGATTTCAGTGCCGGTCCTATGACGCGGGGCTCTTTCGGGCTCATTTTCACCATTGAACAGGTCACCACGTTTCCTCCACGGGTGATCCATGCGAAGCCACCGTCGAGCCCCTGGGAACACGGTTTTCGAAGACCCATCCCTTGGTAGTTGGAGATGCGGTGTCCCATCCATGCACCTGACACATGCACAGAATCCGTGGCCTACCTGTGCCGATACGTATGAGCAGCCAGGATAGTCCTGCACCGTCGTGAACAAGGCGGCTCTCATGTCGAAATATTCTCCAGTGTAGGCATCCCACGTACGGGCTGGCGTCTCCCACAACGTGGCTAACTCCTCTTTCAACAGGGTGAGATACAGATGTATGTCGACACCCGGTTGTTTCGGCCCTTGGATGAGAATGCTCATGTGTATGTACCTTTGCTTCGTGCACAACCATGGGGGAAGGTTGTAAGGCCATACAAACACGGGCCAGGTGCTATGCGTGCTACTCTGGTTGCCGAACGGATTGAGTCCATCTGTGCTCATACCAAGCCTGACGTTCCTTGCGTCGCCTCCGAAATTTTCAAAGGCATTGTACAATGCTTCCCACTGGCTAGCGTCTGAAGGGTGTGACAGGATCCTTCCCTTCTCCGGATCTTCTTCGGGCTTCTCCCTGTACCGATCTGCGTCGCACACCGGACATTTGGTTAGTTCCTTATACTCGCCCCGATAAATTGCGCAATCATTGATGCAGGCATGGTATCTAACGTGCGGTAGGCAAGTGGGCACACGACTTTCTTGGCCTCCTCGATGCTAGTTGGCAATGTGTTCCCCTCGGGAAGACGATCGTGCATGAATTTCATGTTCCTCGTGAAGCTCACGTCGGTCCATTTGCTTTCAGCCTTCATCTCCAGAGCATCAAGCGTTACTTGCAAGCGCGTATCCTATGGCCGGCACCCAGGATACAACGGAGTCTTCCCGTCTATCTCCATTTGCGCCAGTTTGGCTCTCTCCCCGGCGTTCCTCGTCTCCTTGAGGAGCAGTTCTTGAACATGAGAGTCCTGCAACGCCAACATTAGCGTGTTCTCCGTGTTCGAGTCTTCTCCACCACCGCCATCTCCCCCTTGGTTATCATGATGATCTTGTTCGCCGACATCTCCTTCGTCATGATCATCTTCTCCGCCGACATCTCTTTCGTCATGATAACCAGCATGTCCGGGAGACTCTTCGTCTTCATGCGTATTTGCTGTCGGTGCATGGTTGAAGCCTTCCATGAAACCGTGCCTGAGCAGGTGCTCCTCCAATTGTCCGGAATCAGGGTTCATCCAGCTCAAGAGTTTGCATGTCCGACACAGACATCTTATCTGGCTCCTGTTGCACCGAATCATTTCTGCCTTCGCTTCTTCCTTGTATCTACTGATTTGACCGGAGTTCATGGCGACGACCATGGTTGCCTACACGCGGTATACGTAGAGCAGAACCAAGAAACGAGAGTACGTTAATAAGAACCGCAACATGCACACACACATACACCGAGAAACGAGAGTACGATAGAAAATTTCGGCATGACTTCTCCTAAAAGTAGGACATATGGGTGGTGCAAAAATTTGCCGAAATGAAAGTTAATCAACATTTCGGCAAACATCCATGCACCATGCCGGCGCAAGCAACAACAAAAACAACAAACAAACATGCATAGGTGTCCACATACACCGAGATGGCCATACACCCGGCCATACATGATCGGTGGCCATACACCGGTGGCCATACACACATCGGTGGTCATACACCGCAACCATGCACACCACAATAAAAAGAGGAGGAGATATCTCACCTAGTAGATTGGGAGCTCCTCCCGGGACCGTGATCGTGTGTTGGAGAGAATTTAGTGGACAAAAAGAGGAGGAGAGAGTATATATGAAGCCTCCCTACCTACTAACCAATCTCTATGGAACAAAATAGGTTTTAACCTACTAGAAATGGAGGAATAATGGAGAAAGAATGGGGAGAATTGGGTGAGAAAGAGGAGAAATACGAGCTGTGTGAGAGAAGGGGAAAGGTTGCAAATGAATCTGAGATTTTAGTGCATCGAATGCTTTTGTGGGCCCTGGTTGACATTTTGTGGCGCACCCACTAATTTTTTTGTGGCGCACCAACACCATGCGCCACAGAAAGTGGACATTCTGTGGCGCACCAAGCCCATGCGCCACAGAAAGTTGGTATTCTGTGGCGCACCCCTGGCCATGCGCCACAGAATGTCTAATTTCTGTGGCGCATGGGTAAGGATGCGCCACAGAATACCTACTTTCTGTGGCGCATGGGCTTGGTGCGCCACAGAATTGGCCCTGGATTTTGAAAATCATACCGGGTCGTGGGCCCCACATGTATTCTGTGGCGCATGCTTCTTGGTGCGCCACAAAAAGAGAGCATTCTGTAGCGCATGGGCATGCAATGCGCCACAGATGTTTGTGGCGCACTGTTTTGGATGCGCCACTGAATAAATTCTGTGGCGCATGGGCTACTTAGTGCGACACAAAATGCCCCATTACCTATAAGCCTTTTCCTAGTAGTGCTACAAACATATTTGTTCCCTAATTCTTCTCCTCCCTTTTTCACGAGGGGAAATGAGCAATATTTATTCAATATACTGAGTATCGGGATTACAAGAGTTACAACTTACCATAAAAGAGGGGGTCAATTTAGCCATAAACCAATATTCCTGTCATATGAAGCCCGCTTTGCTCAAATATGTGCAGCCTGGTTAGCTCTGCGTCCCATGAATGAAGCGAGAAAATATAAAATTCCTACACAGCTCCTGAACTTCCGTGAGAACTGGGATGAATTCTGCTCGATGTTGATGCCTTTTATTTCAGAGCTGAAGCAAAAGCTTATAATCCTTACTCTTCAGTTGTTCCATACCTAACACCTTCGAGGAGTGACATTGCTTGTGCACTTGTCGCTGATGGAGTATCAGCATGCCAAACAACTTTGGCGGCCAAGACAGCTCCCTCATAATTTTGGAGGACCGTCCCAGAAGCACTTGAGTTCAACTGGTGCGGAGGCATTCTACGAGAACCTGATGATAATTCAGACATAGTTATTTGTCATATGCATCTACTGTCATAAACAATCTACTGTCATAAACAAAGGCACTATATACAACATGTGGTGTGTACCTAATCCTTAACAAGATTCCAGTAACTTAAGAAAACTAGCCGAATGCCCGCGCGTTGCTACGGTTTTTTACCCACCCATGTAGAGGTAGAATGCATGTAAATATTTATGCATATGGAAAACTTAGCCACAAATATTTCAAAAAGTAAAATACAATTTGCAGCTAAATCCTTAACTAAGTTGTGTCGTACTACATATATTTACATAGTAGATGGCCCATTACAATGAACATGAATTAGTGCTCATCTGGCCAAGCTTCGGCCCTTTCACCTCTTCCCAGATTTGTCACTCCACCTAGAAAACTACCTAGATTGAGCGATGAGGACATTGAAATATTTGCTTTTCTCCCGCAAGATGGAAGCATTTGAGACCACATGTGACAAATCCTACAAGCTCATTCCGCTGGTGCCTTTTCGACTGGATATTGCACTTTCAGGTAGTATGCCTGACAAGCAACAAATAAACATAGAAGAACTCCATGTATGAACATTGAACAACCATTAACCTCCCTATGACTTACACTTTAGAGAAGCATTCTACCAAATATTCTCTGAGTTTGTATTACATCCTGATATTTAACACATGGGTATGACCAACTAATACCCCTAAGTAATTGACGAGGGTAAAATTAGGGTGGCGCAATACCATATTAAGTTTTCTCCAATCAGCACAATTAATTAAAAAAAGTTAATAATGATTTTAGTTTCTTTTTTCAAATACAATCTGAGGCATGACAACAGTTATATAAATGAACAACCAGATAACTCTCAAAGGATGATTGGATCACTTCCCTTGGAGGATTTTTGGCCTCCTTGTATCTCTGGTTCCTCTCAAATGTCACCGGCTAGAAAATTCAGAATTTAAAGAGAAGTTGTGTAAAATGGATAACTATCAACAAAAACTATGTAGATGTGATGTTTTCCATCCAAGGATCGACTTGCTTTAGATCAGAAGATGTCAAAATATAAGTATCCGAATCCAGAGACCTTACAAATCTCGGAGTACAAGTTATTGTGCAGGCAAATCAACAAGAGGATAATTAAAAATGCTAAATCAATTTTAGTGTTTAGACTACAAACTCATGATCATAGCGTCTTAAAAATCATAATCATAGCCCACAGAATACCGTAATGTTGTTCACTACAAGAACATTCACAAATCAAAACATTCACCAGCAGTATGGTAAAATGTGTTACCGTGATAGCCATAATTCTCTTTTTCTTGTTGTCTAGTGAGAACCCTGAATCCTTGGTCAACGGTAATGTCCCAACCATCTCCATTTATCAGTACTAATCATCATCATAATCAGATTACAAAGAATACATGAGCCTCGCTATTTAATAGGCAATTCTACTTCGTCACATAACGCATCCCCATACCTAGTGTATAAACTTTTGAGTCCTAAATATTCAAATGAGTAGAAAACACAAATTAGTTCAGTAATAATAATATATATATGGTTGACACATAACAGGAAGTTGCATGATGAAAATAGCTTATCCTATTCTGATATAAAGATCTTATATATTTACTCGGAGTTGCTGAGACAAAACCTGAGCTACTATTGGATTGAACTTGCATACCCGTTTTTTTTCATGTAAACCGACATAGGCATTAGACCAACTCTTACGGCTCTGAATGAACCATAACTCAGTCATCAAAATGAATTCCATCTCAGGAAATCAACTCATTTTCTAGTCATTCTCAGGAAATCAACTCATTTTCTAGTCATTGCATTCGGCAACCTGTCACTGAAACATGTGATTAAAAAAAGATTAAACGAGTTACTGGGAAGGGCAACAGACAATAAACACCATTTCCAGCAAAAGGCGGTTCAGCGAACATGGTCGGCCTAGGTGTCAATAGAAAAATATGACAATAATGGAAATTTTAGTCGACCTGAGTAAGGAAAAAGGTAACGGGATTTAAAACACTTCCAGTCAGAACAAAAACTGATGTTTTTGTTGACGTCTCCGGCCGGTCTCTTCCTAGTTCATGACATAGTAAAGGGAAATAAAAGAGAGAAATATAATCAAAGTTGGGCATTAATCTCTTTTTAATCATTTATCTATGAAAAAGTGTGTCGACTCTTTATCATGCCAATCACCAAAGCAAATAAAAGAGAAGTATTTACCTTTGCCAGTCTGCGGTTTTGCAGCAGTTCTCTGCGTTTGTCTTCAATCCATAATATAGTGTACACGTGGAAATCCTCTTTTGCATCAACACAAACTTTAATCGAACTGGAGATAAATTAAAACGCTAGTCTTGCATATACAAGACACAAGTGGAAGAACAGAACCTAGTTAATAAAGATATTAACCAAATGTTCGTGAAACAGCTTTGGAGGTTGCATCTTCCTCATAGGAATCTTGTTTAGATGCGTAATCAGGGACAGTATCAGAAACTCCATTCCAAGAGGATAATCCAAAAAAAAAGGCACAATCACAATCAGAACATGCTATCATCAGCAGTCTTAGACACTCTCATGTTATAGATCAAGATAATGCAAAATCCAAATTCTTTCATCTTTTGACCAATCCAGTATATGAACTTCTCTACACAAGTGAGAACAATTGTTCTCTATGCCTACATGATTTGTGAGCTTAGATCAACTACAGTTGTCCAAATAAAGAAATGAAACACATATGAAACTTTGAACGACAATACAATCTAACCAGAGCACATTAGCAGTTCAAAGTGCGGAATCAAATTATGTTACCACTTAAACTTAATTGAACCAAAATCATGGCAGAACCAAGATAGTTACAACCGATCTTCATTAGGTAGTGGTTATATCATCAATACTTCATATTACACAACAGCCACGTCAAAAATATATTACATAACAGCTAGATCAAAGCAACAGCTAGTCTCTGTAGTAGGATATGATCCTGCAATGAGCATGAATCCCTATGCAAATTTCCAGTATTTTCTGTTGAACTTAAAAACACCAAATAATTTAAATACATGATATACAGATTCGAAAAATTAACAAAAAGAAACCCAACCTTACCTGTTTCAGAAATTAAATCCTTGGAGCAACGCACGGGCAGTTTTTAACATGATTAAAAACACCAATGTAAACTTCTTTCTATAACTTGTCCATGGGTTTGTTTTTCTGCTAGTAATGTGATATTAATACACCGACTCCAAGATTATAGCTAATATATTCCCTAATATTACATGTCAAATCAGGAAACAAAACACATTTGCTGAACAGCAACATCATGATTCATGAAGCAGAAAGGGAAGCAATATATTTCGAAACTTTGTGCTAAAACTTTTCTAGACTGAAGCAGAGGTACAATCATATTTTCCTAAAATTATTTGAAAGGAGTCTCATGATCGGAGTAATCATCTTCTAGCAAAAACTCTGGAAATCAAAAGGCTGTAATTGTGTACTGATCTCAAATCATAGTGTCGATTAAGATAATTATCTAGACTAACACAGTGAATATCCTTGAAAGACACGGGACAATTCAATTTGAATCGTGGCCTTTACGCAATTCTAAAATCCACCAAAAAGGCAAATATAAAAATATATTCTGTAACAAATTAAAACACACTAAAAGATCTGGAATCATCTAAGCATCTGACAATAAGATCTAAACTACAACCATATTTGCACCAAGAAGAACTAACAAAAAAGTATTTACAGAAGGTGGGAAAGCTGCACTATCCAGCCATCCAGGATGCAGCAAGGTTGATGCAGGGATATGAAGAATTGAAGATACGCTGAGATGTCAGAGCGACTGTCTATGAGCTCACTCAGCATCACGACACGGGACTAAAGGAAGTTGTATATGGTGCATCTTGATTTGAGATTCTTGACCACAACGGCGGCGGCAGGAGCTTGCTACTGCTCGTAGGAAGTCGATGTAGCGAGGAGGTTCAGCCACCGCCGGTCGGCATCCTCGAGCAATGAACGCCCAGTACAGTCCTAGGACGCTAAAAATTTCCAGAAAAAAAGAAAGTAAAATAGGAGGAAGCGGTGGAAAAAGATCAAGGAGCAAATCATCTTCCACCTGCACTCCTCCCCGACCCCTTCCCACCATGGCCCTGACGTTCCTCCGCCTCCACTTGTCCCCGACCACCACCCACCGGAGCAGCTCGTCACCGGTCGCCTCGCCGTGGTGGAGCTGGAGGTTGGGGTAGAGAACGCGGGGGCAACAATAGAGCAGAGGGTGGTCGTCACCATCGAGGTGTTGTGGTGTGTGTCGATTGGGGGCTAAGGCACCGGCGAGGACCGCAAAAACGGCCGGAGCAGAAGCGCGAGACTACGAGCGGGCGGCGGCGAGCTAAGGTAGAAGGCGGCGGCGACCACGAACGATTAGTTGAGAACTTGAGATAGGTAATGTTTTTTTTTAAACTGAGATAGATAATGTTTGTTAGCTGCATGCCTGCATGCGATCTGTTAGTTGTTAGATTTTTTGGTTCAGCCGTGAGAGAAAAAAGGGTAGCAGTTGCGTAATTGTTTATTTTTATTTTTGAAGTGTAATAGAGTAGCATAATTGTTCTTTTTCTTTTATGAACCGGTATCCACTTATAGGTGGCAGGGCATGTAATTAATTCGAACTGTGAGGGCAATTGAAGTGTGACACCATCAAGTGTGACACCATACCACGCATTCTGCTTTAATAGTAAAGATATATCGTGAGCATCATGTACATTTTTAAAAAATCACTAAAAATAGACAAGACATGAGCAGGATATGCAAATATTAACTGCTGACCCATCCGGGGTTGTGCTGACATGGTTGCTCACAGCTGTAGCCAAGCGGATCAAATTGCACAAAGCGGTGGAGAATATGGAGCCCATCTAGGTTCTATGTTTGGATCGGGAAACAAAGAATAGGGGGAGGAAGGAACATTGGACGGCCGAACCAGTTGAAGAGCATCCCGCTGTAGACCATGGGGGAGGTGGTGACCGTGGTGATGTCATCGGGCAGGAACAACTTGAGGTTCTTCGAGAAGATTGAATGATTCACATGACCTGCAACATGGTAAATCAGATACTTTTCAATGTAGAACAAAATTGGTGCAACAAATTATAGTAGCAATCCCAACAAAATGAACATATTGCATGAAATCATTTCAATTAAGAGGTTCGTCATTTATATACCTACGAACCATTCTGTTCTACAACATTAGAATCATAAATTATTTGATGATTAAGACATCTTAAAGAAAAGTAAACCATAGCTAATGCATGCTAATACAGAGGGCATTATTATTTGTAGACAAAATTACCATTACAATCTAGAGAAACAACCCCCAGGCTTGTCTTCAAGACCTACCGGCATCTCTTTTTACACTATGGACATGCAAAATAACAGTACCTCGATAACTCATTGACATATTTTTGTAGTGTGGCACCAAACAGTTTCCGAAATCAAGCTTGAGAGTTAAGAAAGCATCAGATCAACTCTACAGAGTATGCACAAGATGTTAAACCGGGCAGAGATAAATGACTGAATATTCCACTTGGTACAAGGAGTTCAAAACATAATAACTACAAACTCTACTCTGAATTTTATGTACAGATCGGTACGGAAACTCTCTCTCCTGAGTCCCTCGCGCGGGGGGCTCCGGAGAGCTCCCAAACCCTAACCCAGCCACCACCAAATCCGAGCGCACCAGCCGCTGCCGCCGCCCGGCCGCCAAAGGCGGAGGGAGTTGAGCGCGCACCACCACCTCCTAACCTTCGCGCGGAGAGGTGGGGATCCGGTGGGGCGTGCGCCGGCGCGGCCGTCTGCGGGAGGGACTGGGCGGGACTGGCCTCCAGGGCGGAGCTGTCTTCTGGCCCACGGCTCTGCATGACGCAATGGACCTCGTGAGGGACTGCGAAGCGTGCCAGTTCCACGCCAAGCAAATCTACCAGCCCGCGCAGGAGCTGCAAACCATCCAAATGTCCTGTCCATTTGAAGTGTGGGGGCTGGACATCCTGGGACCTTTTCCTAGAGCTCAAGGAGGTTATCGCTACCTTTACGTGGTCGTCGACAAGTTCTCGAAGTGGGCCGAGGTCGAGGCTGTGGGCACCATTCCAGCTAGGTCTGTTGTCAAGTTCATCAGAGGAATCGTGTGCCGCTTTGGGGTTCCCAACAGCATCATCACGGACAACGACTCACAATTTACCAGCGGTCTCTTCAAGTCGTACTGCGCAGATCTCGGCATAAAGATATGCTACGCCTCCGTGGCGCACCCACGCAGCAATGGACAGGCGGAGCGAGCTAACGCGGAGGTCCTGAAGGGGCTCAAGACCAGGAGTTTCAAGAGGAAGCTGAAGGCCTGTGGCAAAAACTGGATCGAGGACTTACCTGCGGTGCTATGGTCCATCCGCACCACGCCCACCAAGCCCACAGGTCAGATGCCCTTCTCCCTGGTCTACGGCGCCGAAGCAGTGATGCCCGCAGAACTCAAACATGGGTCACCCCGAGTACTGGCTTCCAAAGAAGCCCACCAGGATGAGCTGCGGCAGGAAGACCTACTTCTTCTGGAAGAGGCTCGGCATCGCGTCATACTCCGAGCAGCGCGCTATCAACAAGCTCTGCGGCGGTACCACAGCCGGCACATACGGCGTCGAACTCTTGAGGTAGGCGATCTTGTTCTGCGCAGGGTCCAGTCCAGAGAGGGCCTCCACAAGCTATCACCGATGTGGGAAGGGCCGTTCAAGATCGCCCGCATCGCCCGCCCAAGCGTCGTCTGGCTGGTGACAATGGAAGAAGTTGCAGTAACGAACCCGTGGAACATCGAGCACCTCCGCAAGTTCTACGCATGAGGGCCTTATGACCACTGATGTCTACGCACGCTTCTATTCTCGTAGACAGTGTTGGGCCTCCAAGAGCAGAGGTTTGTAGAACAGCAGCAAGTTTCCCTTAAGTGAATCACCCAAGGTATATCGAACTCAGGGAGGTAGAGGTCAAAGATATCCCTCTCAAGCAACCCTGCAATTAAGATACAAGAAGTCTCTTGTGTCCCCAACACACCCAATACACTTGTCAGATGTATAGGTGCACTAGTTATGCGAAGAGATAGTGAAATTCAAGTAATATGGATGATTATAAGTAGTAATTGCAATCTGAAATAAAAATGGCAGCAAGCAAACATGTAGCAGAACTTGTTGGAAACGGTGTTTCAATGCTTAGAAACAAGGCCTAGGGATCATACTTTCACTAGTGGACATTCTCAACAATGACATCAAAGCTGAATAATAAATACTACTCTCAAACACTCTCTCGTTGGATGACAAACACCATTCATTGTGTAGGGCTACAAGAGCACCCTCGAAGTCAGAGTAAACTAACACCAACAATGTCATAAAGGAATCACACACGGTGCACACACTGTCACCGTTACAACCGTGAATAACCCCGGAGTTCATATTAAAGTAACCTCTAGAGTGCATAATAGATAAAGAGTAGCATCACATATTCAACTAGATTACAAAGCTCATGATGACATAAAGATCACACCATGGGAGAGAGAGATAAACCACATAGCTACCGGAAGAGCCCGCTGCCCCGGGGGAGACTACTCACTCCTCATCGCAGGAGTCAGCAATGGCGATGGAGATGGCGGTGGAGTTGATGGAGATGACTCCGGGGGCAATTCCCCGTCCCGGCAGGGTGCCGAAACAGAGACTTCTGTCCCCCGAATCTCGTCTTCGATGGTGGCGGCGCAGCGGAACTCTTCTCTGGAAAAGGACTTCGTAGGTAGGGTTATTTTGTCGGGGAGTATATGTAGGCGAAAGGGCGAAGGCGGCGGGGCCTCGAGGGCCCCACACCCCGTGCTCACGCGGCCAGGGGGGGGGACCCGCGCTGGGAGAGGGTGTGGGCCCCTCGGGGTCCTCCTCCGTGACCTCTACGGTGTTCTGGAACCTCCCGGGGAAAATAAGCACTTTGACGTTTCGTTTGTCCAATTCCGAGAATATTTCCTTAACAGCTTTTCTGAAACCAAAAACAGCAGAAAACAGGCAACTGGCACTGTGGCATCTTGTTAATAGGTTAGTCCTAGAAAATGCATAAACTGATATAAAAGTGTATATAAAACATGTAGCAATTGGCATAATATAAGCGTGGAACACAAGAAATTATAGATACGTTTGAGACGTATCAAGCATCCCCAAGCTTAGTTCTACTCGTCCCGAGTAGGCAAAACGATAACAAGAATAATTTCTGAAGTGACATGCTTCACACAATCTTGATCAAATAATAATGTAATGCATGTAAGTTGAGATCAAAAGAATAAAAACTGTAGTTTATATTGATATCAAATGAGTAATGAATAAACAAGTAGGCATAACAAAGCAAAACTTTCAATGAATCAGTAATAGAGAACATTCAACCGTGCAAAGTAGATATTAAAGATGATTTAAGCTTCAAGCACAACAATATAATCATCTAATGAATCAAACAATCATGACAACTTTGTGAAAGGATCAAGTCAAGTAATAGCAATATGCACATAGAAGATCATTTCTCTCTTTGTTCACACAAAGACAAGCAAGTGTTCAGCGTTGGTTCCTGGCACCAGGATGTTGTGGCTAAAAGAATAATAATGGGGGTTTGGAAGGCCAACGGAAGGAAGTCTCACAAAGCTAAAAGTGATCATTAGACAAGAGGAAGTCTTATAATCGAAGCTATGCAAGGAGTAGTGATTGCCACACAACGGATGCACATAGAGCTATAAGTGTATGAAAGCTCTCCAATGGAACTAGTGGGGGTGCATCTAACTTGCTTGCTCATGAAGACCTAGAGCACTTTTGAGGAGGCTCATCATTGGAATATACAAGCCAAGTTCTATAGTGTAAAGTTCCCCACATAGTTATGCAAGTAAAACATAAAAACTCTCTGATATGGAGTATAGGTGCTAAACATGAGCACAAATGATGACTATGAATAATATGGGTGCTATAACATGAGCACAAGTGTGGATAAAGAGTAGTAATGTTGCCCCCTTTTTTTATTCTTTCTTTCTTTTTTCTCTTTTTCTATTTTTATTTTTATTTTTCTGTTTCTCTTTTCGATGGCCTCCATGGCTCTTTTCACTTTAAGGGGCAAACATCCTAATATGATAATATGACATCACACTTTTTGGTACAAATATCTCATGATGAATAAAACATAATGTATGATGAATGACAACAAGTCATGTAGTGTAAGATGAAAGTTGCATGGCAATATATCTCGGAACAGCTATGGAAATGCTGTAGTAGGTAGGTATGGTTGATGTTTTGAGGAAGATATTTGGCTTATGTGTAGGAGAACATGATGAAGATCTCCCACGAGTTTTGGATGTAAACGCGAAGTATGCACCAACTCTCAATGTGAGAAAAGGGCAATGCAAAGTACCAAAGAGGCTAGCAAATATGGAGGTGGAAGTGCCATGAAAACCGCAGCTTTAGAACTCACAAGAAAAAGGATTCCAAATAGAAATGTGATCTTACAAGGCATAATGAAAATCACTCCACGAGGGACTGTGGCAAATGAACAAGTCACTGTTGGGACCCCGACCGTAGCGCATAACATAAAGGCATTACGGTTGCTTTTAACATTAGGAGTCATATACCATTATGCTATCAACTGGAAATTTAAGTGTGGCACAGCTTCAAGTTTTCTAGACCAACCATTAATCATTCCACCTTACTAAACCATCATGTTTACCATTAAGCATATTAATATCTCAAAATAACATCAATGATTCAAGTGACACAATTTAATGATCTACAAGATTATGTATCATTTAGTTATACCATCTACCACATTTAACATTTTATGTTCCTAGCCAAACACCAATCAACTTATTTAAAGATAAACTCTCCAAGTATATAACAATGAGATATGAGAGTATAACATAACAAAACTAACAACTCTCACAAGAGGTGCATGAAAAACAAGAGCTGAAAGTATTGCAGTAGCTATAGAAGAATACTCAACAAGTATAAGTGAAGAATAGGAGTATTCAAATGAAAAAGCGGAGCGTCTCTCTCTCCCACACAAGAATGCTAGGATCCATTTTATTCAGAAAACAAAAATAACAAAAGCAAAAACAAAAACAAACAGACGCTCCAAGTAAAGCACATAAGATGTGGCCGAATTAAAATATAGTTTCACTAGAGATAACCTGATAAGTTGTTGATGAAGAAGGGGATGCCTTGGGCATTGCCAAGCTTTGACGCTTGAGTCTTCTTGAAATATGCTTGGGTGACCCACGGGGGCATCCCCAAGCTTAGGCTATTTCATCTTCTTGATCACATCATATCATCCTCTCTCTTGATCCTTGAAAACTTCCTCCACACCAAACTCAAAGTAAACTTCATTAGAGGGTTAGTGCATAATCAAAAAAATTCATATTCTGCATGGAGACAATCATTATCATGTTACTGGACATTAGCTACAGCCACTGGTATTTTATGTAACAAAAATATCAATTCAAAAACAGCAAAAGGAGCAATGCAAAATAAATGGCAGAATCTGTCAAAAACAGAACAGTCCATAAAGACAAAAAATTTCGAGGCACGTAACTTGCTCAAATCAGAAAACTCAGAACTAATTAAAGTTGCGTACATATCTGAGGATCACGCTTAGCAAATATCAGATTTTTTCAATTTTTCTGCAGAGAGTTATGAATTAAACGGTAGCCAGCAGAAAACTGTTCCTACGCAGAATTCCAAATCTAGCATCAACTTTCTACTAGAGACTTAACCTGGCACAACTATGCAATAAAATAAAGATACAAAGGAGTTGTTACAGAGGTAAGCATACTCCTTTACTCAAATAAAAGAAAAAATAACAGAAATAAAATAGTGGGTTGTCTCCCATAAGTGCTTTTCTTTAAAGCCTTTTAGCTAGGCATAGTGATTTTTATGATGCTCACATAAAGATGAGAGTTGAAACATAAAAGAGAGCATCAAGAAGCACATATAAAACATATTTAAATCTAACACACTTCCTATGCAAAGGAATCTTGTAAGAAAATAAATCTATAAAGCACAAAGTGACTAGCATAGGAAGGCAAAACAAGTGCAACTTAAAAAAATTCAACATAAAGAGAGGAGACCTAATATTATTGTGATGTATGAATCCATGTCTCCCTCTCTCATAATAACCAGTGGGTCTTAAAGTACCCAGCAAATAAAAGCAAATCAAGAGAAAGCTCAAAACTTTCAGCATAAAGAGAAGAAATTTAGTAACATGAAGATTTCTATAACCATGCTTTCCTCTCTCAAAATAATTTTCAGTGGCATCATGAATAAACTCAACAATATAGCTATCACCTAAAGCATTCTTATCATGATCCATAAGCATAATAATATCATTACTCTCCACATAAGCATAATCAATTTTATTAGTAATAGTGGGAGTAAAACTATCACGTCCATCATTGTAATCATCATAAATTGGAGGCATAGAATAATCATAATTAATTTTATCCACAATGGTAGTTGGACTGAAAATATCATATTCGTCATTGTAAACGTCATATATAGGAGGCATATCATAATCAACATAAACCATATCCTCAATAGTAGGTGGACTGAAAATATCACAATGACTATAATTATCATATATTGGAGGCAAAGTATCATCAAAGAAAATTTTCTCCTCAAAGCTTGGGGGACTAAAAATAACACATTCATCAACAATGACTTCCCCAAGCTTAGACTTTTCCATAGCATTAGCAATAATGGTGTTCAGAGAATTTATACTAATAACATTACTACCATTATTATGCAAACAAACTTCCATAGGTTTTTTAATTTTCTCTTCAAAAGTATCATGTCCTAATGCAATATAAATTTCATAGAGATCTCTAATTTTGTTGTTGTTTTCCATTTAGCCTTACTAGTGAAATAAAAACAAGAAAGAAAAAGTAATAACTGCAGGATCTAAAGGAGATACCTTCGAGCACTCACACAACAGCAACGGTGCTAGAAAATAGCTTAGTAGCCAGAGGATGTGAGTACCTTTTACCTTACCTCCCCGGCAACAGCGCCAGAAAATAGCTTGATGTCTACGCACGCTTCTATTCTCGTAGACAGTGTTGGGCCTCCAAGAGCAGAGGTTTGTAGAACAGTAGCAAGTTTCCCTTAAGTGAATCACCCAAGGTATATCGAACTCAGGGAGGTAGAGGTCAAAGATATCCCTCTCAAGCAACCCTGCAATTAAGATACAAGAAGTCTCTTGTGTCCCCAACACACCCAATACACTGTTAGATGTATAGGTGCACTAGTTATGCGAAGAGATAGTGAAATACAAGTAATATGGATGATTATAAGTAGTAATTGCAATCTGAAATAAAAATGGCAGCAGGCAAACATGTAGCAGAACTTGTTGGAAACGGTGTTTCAATGCTTAGAAATAAGGCCTAGGGATCATACTTTCACTAGTGGACATTCTCAACAATGACATCAAAGCTGAATAATAAATACTACTCTCAAACACTCTCTTGTTGGATGAAAAACACCATTCATTGTGTAAAGCTACAAGAGCTCCCTCGAAGTCAGAGTAAACTAACACCAACAATGTCATAAAGGAATCACACACGGTGCACACACTGTCACCGTTACAACCGTGAATAACCCGGGAGTTCATATTAAAGTAACCTCTAGAGTGCATAATAGATAAAGAGTAGCATCACATATTCAACTGGATTGCAAAGCTCATGATGACATAAAGATCACACCATGGGAGAGAGAGATAAACCACATAGCTACCGGAAGAGCCCGCAGATCCGGGGGAGACTACTCACTCCTCATCGCTCGCAGGAGTCAGCAACGCCGATGGAGATGGCGGTGGAGTTGATGGAGATGACTCCGGGGTCAATTCCCCGTCCCGGCAGGGTGCCGAAACAGAGACTTCTGTCCCCCGAATCTCGTCTTCGATGGCGGCGGCGCAGCGGAACTCTTCTCTGGAAAAGGACTTCGTAGGTAGGGTTATTTTGTCGGGGGGTATATGTAGGCGAATGGGCGAAGGCGGCGGGGCCTCGAGGGCCCCACACCCCGTGCTCGCGCGGCCAGGGGGGGACCCGCGCCGGGAGGGGGTGTGGGCCCCTCGGGGTCCTCTTCCGTGACCTCTACGGTGTTTTTGAACCTCCCGGGGAAAATAAGCACTTTGACGTTTCGTTTGTCCAATTCCGAGAATATTTCCTTAACAGCTTTTCTGAATCCAAAAACAGCAGAAAACAGGCAACTGGCACTGTGGCATCTTGTTAATAGGTTAGTCCCAGAAAATGCATAAAATGATATAAAAGTGTATATAAAACATGTAGGAATTGGCATATTATAAGCATGGAATATAAGAAATTATAGATACGTTTGAGACGTATCAACCACCACGACATCAGGCTCGCGCCCGCCCCAGCAGGAAGTTTTTTGGTAGAAGAGATGCCGCGCCCATAAGACCGCGTGCTACAGCAGGAACGGCAACATGTAATGAACTATCTGTTTTTCAGCACTAAGTCGCAGACCCCTCGGTAAGCATTTCGACTTCTTGGTTTTTGAGGTTTCTCCTCAAGTACCACGTGAGCGGGGGCTAGGCACGGTGGCTGCTTGGGCCAGAGTCTGCCCAACGGCGCCGAAAAACCCAATAAGGCTGAGTGTTGGTGGTTGGGCTAGCTCCCACGCATGCCACCTCGTCAAGGCCCTTGGTGCTATCCTCATGAGGCACGGTGTCTATGTACGGGCCTGTCCTGGCAGCGCTGCAAAACCCAATAAGGCCGAGCGCTGGTCGAATGGGCAAGCCCCACACATGCCGCCTCATTCAAAGGTCCTTGGTGCTTTCCAAACTCATGCGACACTTCAGGAAGAAACCCTCTTTAAGCACGGTGTCGATGTACGGGTCCTCCTGGCAGCACTGAAAAACCCAATAAGATCGAGCGCTCGTGGAATGGGCCAGCCCCACACATGCCGCCTCATTCATGGTCCTTGGTGCTCTCAAAAACTCGTATAACCTTTTTAAGCACGGTGTCGATGTATGGGCCTATCCTGGCAGCACTGAAAAAGCCAAGAAGATCGAGTGCCGGTGTTATGGGCTAGCCCCACACATGCCGCCTCATCCACGGTCCTTGGTGCTCTCGCAATTTACGCTAACATCTTAAAGATTTTTCAAAAAGAGGAAGC
This sequence comes from Poa annua, assembly GCA_026929855.1. Lineage (NCBI taxonomy): Eukaryota > Viridiplantae > Streptophyta > Magnoliopsida > Poales > Poaceae > Poa > Poa annua. The sequence continues at coordinate 66,413,317 of CM049434.1, forward strand.
ACGGTGTCGATGTACGGGCCTGCCCTGGCAGCACTGAAAACCCAAGAAGACCGGTGGAATGGGCCAGCCCCACACATGCCACCTCATTCACGGTCCTTGGTGCTCCTCAAGGCATTCTTCCCCTTGCCTGGTATTTTCTCTTTAGGGAAGCTCGTCAGGACCCTCGTGAGGAAAGGCCCGAAGGTGTTTTCTCACACCACGCCTGGACCCTCGCGCACATCGCAAAGGCAGACGCCCCAAGAGCACATCGCCCCCGCGCGTTAGAAGATTGGGCCATCTCTGGTCAGGGAAAACAAGGGAAATCGACACAAAAACCCGAAGAACCAGGGTGAGAAGGGATTCTTTCTTTTCATTACGGCATCATTACAAAACACAACACACGTTACAAAAGAACCTAGCCTACCCTACGGAGGAGCGACCCGACGCACGCAAGGAGAAGACCGCCACAGTGGTGAAGGCCGCCGACATCAAGGTCGAGGCCTACGAACCACCTGCAGTGGCCGCGCGCAAAGAGCGAGCTCATCACGAACTAAGCGAGGAAGAGGCGCCTAGTCGGACTCTTCCTCTCGTTTCACCGATGCTGATACCCACAAGTATAGGGGATCGTTGAAATCTTCGATGTGTAAGTATTAGTATGGATCCCACGAGGAGTAGAAGGTATATGTCTTTATTCTTTCAAATAAGAGTGTCACTATTCTTATTATCTATGCACTAGACAAACTAAAATGATGCAAGTGTTTTTGGGTTTTTGGTGTAGAGTTTGCAATGAAGTAAAAGCTGAAAATAAAATATGACAAGTGAAAGCTCTCAAAGAGAGAAAGCCCAATCCTCTATGCAGCAAGAGGAAAGCTTAAGTGTGTGTTTCTTATGTGTGGAAAACGTTCCCAAGGGCTACATGGATTTCATTGCATAGATATTTCTAGAACAACAAGGTAAGTATTTTGTAAAGTTTAAATCTTCTTTGGACGGAGCCATAATTAGGTGTAGCTAAATAAATATACTAAACCACTTATGATGGGTCTTGTGGCCAAGTAAATGACTGCACAAGAGTTATTAAGACATAGAGTCCCACCATAGCCATAAACTCTAAGGTCCCCGATATTAATCCACTCCTAATGGAACTTCATGTATTAGACCACAGGTTCATTTGTCCTCCCAGGTCCTACCCAATCCATTACATAGTGTGATCACCTTCATGCATTCCTCAACATATATGTGCACCCATATATTGTATAATAAGATAACCATAAAAGATAAAAACTTGACCAAATACTCAATACGTGTTAAGTGGAAATCATTGCCAATCCATCCTATGTCCCCAGGAACATGAGAGAACTACTCACGACGCGAAGACATGATATGATTCAACGGCATAAGTGATACAACACAATCTGAAAATATAATCTCCCCACAAAACAATGACAAGTAGCAATTCACAAACATGTAGAATAGTACTTAGACAATAGGTAGGGTTCGAACAATCTCAAACTATGAGGGGGATGAAGTGGATCACGAAGATGGTGATGGAGATGGTGCTGGTCTTGACGGTGGTGTTGATGGAGACTCCGGAGGGGGGATGGAGGAGCCTTCCGGAGGTGATCCGACGGCGTTTCCCCCCTCCAATCTTCTCCGGCGGCAGCCTTCTGACTCTCTGTTTCTTTGTTTCGTGTTTCTCTGCCGCCTCCCTGTAAAACTCCTCGGGGACTATTTTTATAGCCGGTTTTAGGTCAAGACGAAGCCACGAAGACAAAACCAGACGGCATCGGGGCCACGAGGGGGAAAGGGACGCTCCCACGCGGCCAGGGAATCTGACCGTGTGGGCCCCTCCCTTTGCCAGCTGGTTGAGCTTCTGGTCTTCATTTTAGGCCCATTCCGTTCGTCTCGAAAATTCTGAACCGTGCTCTTTGGCCTTGCCCTTTTTGGAGTCCCGAAGCTCCCGGAAAGTCCAAAACACTAAAAAAGACGTTTTCTGGAAAACAGAGTTAGAACCAAAAGAGGGGGGATTGTTTAGAAAATCGCTGAAATCGTTATAAAACATGAATATAGCATCATATAAGTTCCAAATATGTAGGAATAAGTAGTAATAAAATGTAAAGTTCATGCATGCATTTTACATGCATCAGATGTGAGGCTCAGATCCTCGTCGGAGTCGTTGCCATCGTCGTCGAGGCTCTCGCTGCTGGTGTATTCAGCCGAGGACGAGCTGCTGCTCTCGCTCCTGCTCCTCGGGCAGCAGGCCAGCCTGGCCCCGCTCTCCTCAAAGAGCTTGAGGAGGAAGGTATCTTCCCCGACGAACTTGAAGCCCAGGCGGCTCCCCGCCCAGATGCACTGGGTGCGGGCGAAGGTCATCCACCCGCGCAACAGGTAGACGGCGCCGTCGTCGTTCCTCCCGGCGTTGCACCATGTTGAGCCGTTGCGGCACCCATCCATGCGCAGCCAGAAGCCCCTTACTAGGTCATCCCCGACCACGCGAATGAAGTATCGGGGGAGGAGGAGACGACGGTGGATGCGGCTGCGCATGCGCACCAGGAACTCACAACCATCTACCCACTCACACTGGGGAGGCAGAGCGCTCGTGGAAGCTTTGCCGCCACGGGTGGTCGCCTTGCGACCCGGCGGGCGCCCCCGCGGATGACCGCGAGGTTTCACGGATGCCCCGCGGGGTGCTGGTGCCCTCGTCAGGAACCGTGGCCGTGCGCCCCCCCGCGCCCTTTCCCTCGAGCACCTCGAGCCATCACGGAAAGGGAAGAGAGGAAGAGTGAGGAAGGCAGAGGGATGGAGTGCGGAGATGGGCATCCCTTCGGCCCCATTTATGGGCAAGCGAGGAGACAGTCCGTCTCGGGGCCGTCGTGGACGGGAATCGAGGAGCCAAGCGTGAGTAAAACCACCCACTGCCCCGATGGGACGTTACGGTCACGACCGACGATTTCCTGCGCGTCACCGCCACGTCAGGGGAAGAAACAGCCATCGCCCGCCATCTGGCGGATCATCATCACGCCCTCCGTCGGAAATCACCAATTTGGCCCCGCGGCGTTTCGTCTCCATATGGGTCGTGCTCGCCGCGGGCCTGGGGGCTACTCTCGGGCCTGTGGATCCCGGGGTATACCGGCCCGTCATTTCTGTTGGAGGCCGCAGGGTCTCATGCGCCTAGCTAGCAGGTTGAAGATACCCTCAAGGCTGACCTGCCACAGAGGACCTAAGCGTCGGGAGGGGACCCTCCGGAGGACCGAAGAAGCCCCTCTCGCGAGGACCGACCCCTCCCGAGGATTGTCGGGAGGGAGTGTGACAAAAGGAGTCATGAGGCTTGCCCTGACCCGTGCCATGTGCAAAAGCAGGACAAGGGCCCTCCTCTCCGGTGCAGGTCCGCATCTGACGCTGCGCCGCAGAGCGGCAGCCCCATAGTTTACCGTTCTGGTGATAAAAGGGGGAGACCGACTGCTCTTTACCGAGGACGACTGCCACTTCGCAAAGGAAGCACCAACTGGAGTTCCAGGTAGAAGAAGACAGCGGCCGCGCAGCAGGGACAGGGTGGTGGACCTGTCCCGGTCGGCTACTTTATCAAAGCAACCGCAGAAGAGCAAAGGAGTTCTTGGAGTCACGTGGGATCTTCCCGCCATGGATTTGGGAGACCAAGGCCGGCATCCGCCTATAAAAGGAGCAAGATCCCGGCCTTGCTAAGGGTTCAGACTTGTAAGCAGAAACCCTAGGTTCACTGGGCGTTTCACCATTGTAGCTCCACGAGTCTCACCAAGCAATACCACAAAGCAGGAGTAGGGCATTCACCTCCGTGGTGGCCTGAACCTGGGTAAACAAAGTGTCAATCTCGGCAGTGTTGTTTTCTTCCCCTTCGTCGAGCCTCGTGAGGTCAGAGGCAGCGCTCTAAGGACCCATGTGTTCGATACCCACATACACAGGTTATTCGGAGGCTATATTTCGACACAATCAACTTATTTAAACATAAACTCTCCAAGTATCAACAGAATAATTTGTTCGAATAATAGAATCAAAAGGTATATTCATGCTCTTCCTAGGGAAGTGTTCCATACCTTTCTTAAGTGGGAATTGGTGCCTAATATTTCCTTCTTTTATGTCAATAATGGCACCAACAGTTCTAAGAAAAGGTCTTCCCAAAACAATACGACAAGATGCATTGCATTCAATATCCAAAACAATAAAATCAACAAGAACATGGTTATTGTTAACCATAATAAGAACATCATCAACTCTCCCCAAAGGTTTCTTCATAGCATTATCAACAAGATAAACATCCAAATAACAGTGTTCCAAAGGTGGCAAATCAAGCATATCATAGAATTTCTTAGGCATAACAGAGATACTAGCACGAAGATCACATAAAGCATTACAATCAAAATCATTTACTTTCATCTTAATGATGGGTTCCCAACCATCTTCTAACTTCCTAGGGATAGAAGCTTCACGTCTTAATTTTTCTTCCCTAACTTGAATGAGAGCATTTGTAATATGTTTTGTAAAAGCCATATTTATAGCATTAGCTTTAGGACTTCTAGCTAGCTTTTGCAAGAACATAATAACTTCAGAAATATTACAATCATCAAATCAAAATCATTATGATCAATGGTAGTGGAACCATTGTCTCCCGTATTTTTAAAAATTTCACCACTTTTATCAGGAATAGTTTCTGTGGTTTTAGGCAATTTTAAACATTTGGAAAACGTAGTGGAAACATTGCCAACAACAATTATGTTACCATTAATAGTAGGAGGTTCACTAGCATTTAAAACTTCATCATTACTAGTGGTGGTAATAGTACAAACTCTAGCTATACTATTTTCTTTAGCAATTTTATCTTCTCTTTCCCACCTAGCATGCAACTCAGCCAACATCCTAACACTATCATCAATTCTAACTTGAATGGCATTGGCAGTAGCAAAAGTTTTGTTCTCTTTAACATCATTAGGCATAACTTTTAATTTCAAAAGATCAACATCAAGAGTAAGGCTATCAACTTTAGAAGCAAGAACATCAATTTTACCAAGCTTTTCCTCAACATTTTTATTAAAAGCAGTTAGTGTACTAATAAAATCCATAAAATCCTTAAGCATTGTTTCAAGATTAGAGGGTACACTTCTATTATTGTTGTAGGAATTACCATAAGAATTAACATAACCATTGCCACTAGTAGAAGGATAAGGCTTATAATTTTTATTACCAAAATTGTTCCTCTAGGCATTGTTGTTGAAATTATTATTTTTAATGAAGTTTACATCAACATGCTCTTCTTGTGCAACCAATGAAGCTAAGGGAATATTATTTGGATCAACATGAGATTTACCATTCACAAGCATAGACATAATAACATCAATCTTATCACTCAAGGAAGAGGTTTCTTCAACATAATTTACCTTCTTACCTTGGGGAGCCCTTTCGGTGTGCCACTCAGAATAATTAATCATCATATCACCAAGAAGCTTTGTTGCAGCACCCAAAGTTATGGATAGAAAGGTACCTCCAGCAGCTGAATCAAGAAGGTTTCTTGAAAAAAGTTCAGTCCTGCATAAAAGGTTTGGATGATCATCCAAGCAGTCAGTCCATGGGTAGGACAATTCTTACCAATGATTTCATTCTCTCCCATGCTTGTGCAACATGTTCATTATCAAATTGTTTAAAGTTCATAATGCTACTTCTTAGAGAAATAATCTTAGCATGAGGATAATATTTTCCAATAAAAGCATCTTTGCATTTAGTCCATGAATCAAAACTATTTCTAGGCAAAGATAATAACCATTCTTTAGCTCTTCCTCTCAAAGAAAAAGGAAATAATTTCAGTTTAATAATATCTCCATCTATATCCTTATACTTTTGCATCTCACAAAGTTCAACAAATTTTTTAAGATGGGCAGCAGCATCATCAGTACTAACATCAGAAAATTGCTTTTTCATAACAAGATTTAACAAAGCAGGTTTAATTTCATAAAAGTCTGCTTTAGAAGCAGGTGGAGCAATAGGAGTGCATATGAAATCATTATTATTTGTGCTAGTGAAATCACACAACTTAGTGTTCTCAGGAGTACTCATTTTAGCAAAATTAAATCTAAAGCGAAATACAAAAATAAATGCAAGTAACTAATTATTTTGTGTTTTTGATATAAAGAAGCAAATAAGATAAAAATAAAAATAAACTAAGCAAGACAATAACAAAGTAAAGAGATTGGAAGTGAGTGACTCCCCTTGCAGAGGTGCTCCTTCTCCCCGGCAACGGCGCCAGAAATTCTTGATGCACACGGGCGCGTAGTTGGGAAACCCCAAGAGGTAGGCGTGATGAGTGTAGCAGCAAGTTTTCCCTCAGTAAGAAACCGAGGTTATGAATCCAGTAGGAGATGAAGACGCTTCTGAAGGTGTAGGTGGCTGACTTTGGCCGGGCGCACTACCGGTGTCAACAACGAACGTGGAACCTGCACACAACACAACCAAACTACTTTGCCCCAACGAAACAGTGAGGTTGTCAATCTCACCGGCTTGCTGAAAACAAAGGATTAGACGTATAGTGTGGAAAATGATGTTCGTTTGCAGAGAATGAAAGAAAACAGTGTTTGCAGTAGGTTGTATTATAGATGTAAAAGAATGGACCGGGGTCCACACTTCACTAGTATTGTCTATCCATAAATAATGACTAACATGTGGGTAAACAAATTACAGCTGGGCAATTGATAGAATAAAGAAGTGCATAACAATGCATATACTAGTCATGGTGTCTACTATGCAATTTACTTGGGCATTACAACATGATTCATAGACAGTTCCTACCGCATCTATGACTAATTGAAAGGAAAGACGTCGCCTAGAGGGGGGGGGGGTGAATAGGCGAGGTACACTTTTTCAATTTAGGCTTCATAAATGCGGAATAAAACTTAGTGTTTAACTTATCAAGAACACAACCTAAAATTACTAGGTTCACCTATGTGCACCAACAACTTATGCTAAGCAGGACAAGCAACAAAGTGATAGTAAGGTAAATGACTTCAAGCACGAAGGATATCACAATGTAAAGTGCATAAGTAAAGAGCTCGGGTATAGAAATAACCGAGGCACGCGGAAACGAGGATGTATTCCCGAGTTCCACCACAAAGGTGTACGTCCCGTTGGAGAGGTGTGAGCAGCCACAACAGGTTCGCTCAACGCCACAAAGGCTTCACCTTCTTCTCCGCTGAACTCGACCACAAAGGTCCGAGTCCACCTTCCACTATGAACTACTTTAGGGCGGAGAACAATCCCGTACAACTACCTTGGGGCACACACCCACAACCGAATTGGGGGCTCCCAAATGATCACAAAAGGTCTTGACCACAACAGGTCCAACTTGACCACAAAGGTCCCAACAAGCTACAAAGGCCTTGACCACAAAAGGTCCTAACCGACCACAAAAGGTCTCCGCCACAAAGGCCGGCCACTAAGGCGTATAGGGTCCAAAGACCCAAGAGTAACAAGCTCACGAATTTCACCACCACGAATCACGTGGAGGGCTCAAACCGACGCAACCGATGCAATGGCAAGAACACAAGTTCTTCACTCCCAAATCCCACCAAAAGCAACTAATGCTTATGGGGCGAGGAGGGAAGAAGAACAAAGAAACCACAAAGGAGTCAAATCCCTCACTCCCAAATCCCACCAAAAGCAACTAATGCTTGTGGGGGGAGAAGAGAGGAAGAACAAAGGACAGGAACCACAAAGGAACTTCTAGATCTAAATCCACTAGGTTAGCCTCACTTAGAGGAGAGATGGATTGGTGGAAACGTAGATCTAGATCTCCTCTCACTTTTCCCTCAAATATATGCAAGAATCATGGGAGGAATTGAGAGGGGGCTAGCTTTCCAAGGTCAACAATGGTATTTATACCCCTTCCACAATTCTAGCCGTTACAACAGCATAGACTGGAGATTTCCGGCCTAGGGCCGGAAATTTCCGACCCCCGGAGATTTACGGAAAGATCTCCGAAGTTTTCTGCACGAAAACATACTGAAATTCGCACGGTTCGGAAATTTCCGGCCCGGGTTCGGAAATTTCTGAGCTCCAAAAAAACTGCAGAAATACCAACACGAGAACGACAATATCTTGACAATCCGAACTCCGTTTTCGATGATTTTTGGCTCGTTGGAATCACAACGAAGATCTCTACAAGATAATGCAGAGAAACATCATAGTCCAAAATGGGAGTTTAAAACCAAATGGGGAAACATGAAACCTCTCGAAAAACGAACAACCGGTAAAACCTCCAACATCAAAAACCAAGAAGCTTTTCATACGAACTTTGTTTTTGATGAACTTGAGCTTGTTATGAAGATCACAACAAGCTCCGAAACCTCACAACGAGAAAAACCAAATAAGAAACAAGAAAGATGATATGCCAAGTATGCAAAGGTTTGAGCTCTCCACAAAGATGCGATCAAGTTACTCACTCGAGAGCCCCTCTTGATAGTACGCCTATCTACATATAGCCCTATCAAGATCATACCTTTGCCTTGAGAATTCCACTTGAGCTAGATGATGACGATCTTGATCTCTCCAAGTGGACCACCTTTCTTGATTGCGCTTGCTAGCACATGCTTGATGAAGACTTCTCCAAATACTCCCCCATACTCCATTATGGGAGAGCCTCGCTTAGCTTCGTCTTCATGTCTCCATTTCTTACTCCAAGCATAAGATATCTCCGACATGCTTCTCTTGGTCTTGCAGTTCTCAACTTTGATGACGATCACCGCATGACGTCATCCTCCATGAGCTATATGAGATGTTCTTCTTGTTGCAAGCCCATGGGAAAATACCTAACCCACATATAGATACCACACACACAGTTGGGTTAGTTCACAAAGCTATATGGACAAGAGCTTACCATCCCAAGAGATACACGATCCACTTGGTACAACTTGTAGCTTTGTGTGTTGATCAACATCTTGACCAACCTCGTATCATCCCATCTTTCTTCATATAGGTGATGTCTTGACATCTTCAAGACATACTTGCAATATGCTCAATACAAACATTAGTCCATAGGGATTGTCATTAATTACCAAAACCATACATGAGGGCACATGCCCTTTCAATCTCCTCCATTTTGGTAATTGATGACAATCCTTTTTACGAGGGTTTATATAAGGAATTAAACAACCATGCAACGCACTAAGCAAAGCAAGGATGCAAGAGAACCAAAATTCCCTTATAAACCCTCTAAATCTCTCCCCCATTGGCATCCATTGCCGAAATGGGCGAAAAATCTAGAAGACCAATATAAGAAGAGCTCCCCCATAAATTATGCATTTCTCATGATATGAGTGAAATCAAATGCATATATCAACTGACGAATAGATGGAGGGGATCAAATTATATTGAGGATCCAAAGAATACAAAAGAAATATACCAATCGAAATCAAATAGAAAGATAGCAATTGCAAAACGAAAGATGCATTCACAAACTAAGCAAGCAATCAAAGGATCCAAAAACCAATTGGACACAAGAAGATATTATGATAAAATCAACCAAGAGTTCAAAGAAATCAAGATGGAACTCCCCAAGGTACATGCACAATGAAGGATTTGTATTTTAATATAGTGTGCACAACATGGAATCCTCATTCCTTACTAGATAATTTTGAACGCAAGCAAGTGCAAGAGAGCATAGATAGAGAAAGAAGAAATGCAACTTGCAACAAACACATCTTGAGCAAAAAGAAACAGAAGTGACACCTAAAGACTTGCTCAACCGAGAAAGGATGGGTGTGACATGGAAATACATTTTAGGAGACTAAAACAAGGATGAGCCTAGGCATCACGATAGTCTTTTAAAATATGAGGCACATAGTGCATATCATGTATTTCTCATACAAGCACACCAAAGAAGACAAATCGAATAGGTTCACAAGCTTATTAAGAGGCAAAGAGAATACCAAATCAAGTGCAAAGCTTGTGCCTTTTAGAGATCACCAAAGAAACAAGAGAGCAATAAAGGTGATCACTAAAGATTGTGAATACCAATTGAAAATGTACCTAATCTCATGTACATAAGTTCCTAAGTAGGCACTAAGTCCGCAAAGAAGCATGCACACACAAAATAGGTACTAGGTAAAGAACATGATATCCACAAGGAAGTCATACATACCCCAATAAGAATTTTGCTTAAAAGCATAGCACAAAGCTCAATTTTATCTTAAAGAGATATAGATGAACTTCCAACACCAACACATCACAAATATCCACTAGAGATGAGTGATAGTTGAGATGCTTCGGGAAAGGTAACAACTCTCACAAATGACAAATGATTTTGAAAATTCATCGATATTGCATATGAGACAAATTTTGCTAGATTAACATATTTGGAATTGATGAATCATGAGAATGATTATATATTCCTCTTACTATGTAATCATCCCGGCTTGCTCATATTTGCAATAGAGACGTTTGGAAAGGAACTTCGCAAAAACTACGTCAAATACAACTCGAGGGACTCATGCCAACGTACAATGTACACAAGGTTGAGAGCTAGAAAAGTAAGCATGAGGTAGATACTTGTTACCGAGATAGCATTGATGGAGTAGGAGATAGGAGTTCATGATCATCCAAGCTTGGCTCAAAAAGGCACATGACGAGGACTCCCTCCTTGTAATTGAGACAAGCTTCCAATGCATCTCTAATGTACCTAAAACAAATTTAAGTACAAAATGGTACCCAAACTCATTGGGTCCAAAGTAGTTAGGGCAACTACAATACATAGGACAAACTCCACATTAATATGTGCATCTTGATATGAAATTGAATTTCATGCACATCTTAGCCATTTAGGATTTGATGGAGTTTATCCTACATATTTGAACATAGAAAGCAAGCATGCCATAAAATATACATAGTAAATATGCAAGGACAACACTTTCAAGAACCAAATGAGATACAATGTGGACAAAACACCAATTAAACCAAGTGAGCACACACAAGTGTGACAAGAAAAGAATTGTCCAAATTATATCAAAGATCCAAATCAACACATGATTGGAGATACCAATATGAAAAGATATCAAATGAAAATATAGTCAAGGAATGACCATAACCCTCTACACTTTTCATGATGGTACAAAGTACCAAGACGAAAAATGTTTGTCTTCCAAAGAGACACGTCATCGGGATCCAACGCCAAGTAGAAAGGATCAAATGCCAAATGAAGACAACTAATGTCAAAAGCATATAGGATTGCTCCCCCACAATTCGTGCATTATTTATAATCTCGTAATTGGGTAAACCATGCACACAAATGGGATCATTACTCTCCATATATTGTTAAACACTAGTCATGTTCAAGGAAGAGCAGTAAGATGCAATACAAATTTAAAGAATGGTGTTCTAAAGAATATAAAGCACCTTCCCCGTGATTAGTGCATTGTTTATGATCTTGCATGTAAATACAAAATGCACCCAAGCGGGATCATCACCCTCCATTTATCTTTTTGAACACGAGGTTAAGGAAAATCAATAAGATCCACTAACAATTCAAAACATGGTGTTCTACTCGATGTAGGGTAGCTCCCCCAAGAATAGTGCACCGTCTAGAAGTAAGACATTGAATGTAGATGCACAAGAATGGGTTCCTTGCCTTTCCTAACTTAAAAGGCACAAGATAAGGTTTGAGTAGAGCAACACAAGATCCAAAAGATGCAAGGAAGACAAAAAGGAGTTAGATCAAAACAAATCATTGGCAATAAATAAGGCAATTTACAAGCAAAGGCCAATGTAAATATGACCAATAGATATCCCACAATCATAATTATCACTTGTCAAAGACAATGAATGTAAGGAGATATTTCTCGGTGGTAAATATATTCAAGATCATATTCACAAAACATAAGCATGTGGCAAAGGATAGAAATTGAAAAACATCCTTACATAGAGATTCTTTCAAATAATCAATGATCATGCTAAGCATCAAGAAACTCTCCCACAAACAAGATACCAAAGGATGAGAGACAAAATACATTTAAGCAAATATGGAACTTGTTTGAGCAGCATGTCACCTAGGAATAACAAGATCAATTCTAGGTGACACTACCTCACATGTTCACATTTTCTAGGCTTGTAATATGCACATAGCTTATTACTCCCCCATAATGTGATAATCCAATCCTTTTAACACGAGGCAAAGAGATTGCAACAAGAGATAATTAATGGACATTAGAATTTGAATTCTTCATCAAAGCACATTTTAGGATAGTGAAGTGGCAAAGAGCGCATCACTAACTCAAAAAGAGATAGTCCATCAATATCCCAACAAGAGCCAATTAAGATAAGCAAGTGGACAAAAGCTCAAGACATACATAATGTGCAAGCCAACATACACATGCTCGATTACTCAAGATAAATAAGTGGAGAGCACAACACATACAAGCATACACAAGGTACAAAACCAAACACATGCAAGGGTGCAAACAACTTTCAATGTATATATAATTTAAATACAAGTTACCGCGAGGAGGAAACATTGGATATAAGATGAGACAATATAATCCAATTGACTTGGCTTGAGAGAATATGGTTGATGAAGATCCCTTAGCTCTTCATGATGTGGCCAAGTCTCCAATGTCCTCCGTCACCACCTATTGATCAAGTTTTAGCTTGTTGGTCCCCAACCAAGTTGGGTCCTAAGAGGTTGGTCACAATAGGCTTGGCAACCCAAATGGTTCTTTTCTTAACACCACTTTGAGTACCAACATACTTGGCAAACACATTGCCAACCTTATCCTTCCGAAGAGAATAAACATGATCAAGTATAGTGGGGTTGGATAAGTTACCATGAGTGCATGAAGAAGCTAAGTGATCCTTGCCACGACATATGTAGCAAACTCGGCCTTTTCCTTTCTTCTTGGGGAGGGAAGATCCTTCAACTTGAGAAGCTTGAGTTTGAACTTCAGGTTGCTTCCCTTGTTGCTTCTCACTAAGAGGCTTCTTCTTCAAAGGGCAAGATCTAACATGGTGCCCTTCAACCTTGCACTTGAAGCATACAATCTTGGCCGAATCAATAACTTGTTCTTGGCACTTCTTCTTGACGAACTTGTGCTTCATCTTGTCATTGTACTTGTTCTTGTTATTGGAGTTGAATCCAAGTCCACTCTTGTCATGAGGAAGTTGTTGCGCTCTTAACATGTTGTTGAGGGTGGACTTCCCTTCATGACACTTCTTCAAGTCTTTCTTCAAAGAAATTACTTGTTCTTTGAGCTCTTTGATTTCCTCTACATGGTTAGTTTCAACACAAGTACTAGAGGAAGTAGATGCTACATTGTTAGAGAAACAAGGCAAGGAATGTAATTCATCACAAGATTTATCAATGTTGTGAGTGGATGAATTACTAGAACTAGCACATGGAAATAAAGCATTTTTACTAGGCATTGTGCTAGTGACTACAAGAGGCTCACAAGATTTTACCTTTGTAGAGATTGCCTCAAGAGCAACCTCTAGCCTAGCATGGGATGCTAGAAGATACTCATTAGAGCTCGAAAGCTTTTCATGACTTTCTTCCAATTTCCCATACTTGCTAGATAGCAACTCAAGTTGAGCCCTTAGCTCAACATTCTCCTTCAAAATAGATGCTTCACATGAAAGGGAGTTAGTAGCACAAGCATCATTATCATTAGGAATGGAAGAAGACAATTTGACAAGCTCATTATACTTTCTTTTGAAGTTGATTGCCTCCTCAAGAGCTCTATCACTGGTTTCCTTTACTTTAGATAATTCTAATGTAAGGGTCTCCTCAAGAGATTTTGATTTATCCATTTTTAAGTTGGCAAGAGCATGGTCACATTTCTTAGTGAGTTTAGCAATCATTTTATTATTCAACTCCTCACTAGTTTCGATTCTCTCCTCTAGAGCAACCCGAGTATCTTGCTCTTCCTCAAGAGCAATCTCAAGATTGTGGATCTCACCCGCGGAATCACGAGCAAGACCCCACCCTTCATCACAACGGGTCTCCAAGGCCTCAATTGTCTCCTTGCGCTCAATAAGGATAGTCATGATTTCTAAGAAGCTATCATGGGCATGTTTGTTCTTTTAAAGAGCATGAGAGAGAATATCAAAGTTCTTATCAATGGAGGCATCATTATCATTTTCATCATCATGAGATATATTGGAGTTAAAGGTAGGAGATGCCTTAGACTCCTTAGCCATAAGGCAAAAGTGAGTAATGGACGAAGGTGATGAAGAATTATTTGAAACGCTATTGAGGTCCATGTCTTATTCCAACAATTGTTGGGATTCCTCTACATTGTTAGCCAAACAAGTACTAGAGGTAATAGAAGCAGTTTTATCATGGCAACAAGACAAGAGAAGCATATCATCATGAGATTTAGTTAAACAACTACTACATGATATGCAAGGACTATAAACACTAGCATGTATGGCATTTGTAGTGCTAGAGAAGTTTAAGTCCAACGATAGAGCATTGAAATATGATGGAGATGAAGTATGGTCAATAGTGGAGTCATCATCAATAATGCAATTCCTATCACCACTCACCATGTCATTACCTTGTGACAAATCACATGTTGGTGAAGTGGAAGAAGAAGTGAGCTCATCACGGCCGGAGGTGGAAGGAGGACAATCATCCTTGGTAATGTTGGACACGTCATATATATCTTCAAGTTTTGTCCATAATTCATGAGCGCTCCGAAAAGGCATGATTGATGCAAGGACTACATCGCTCAAAACATAGATGAGACCATTAGATGCTAGAGTATCGAGATAAGAGTTTTTCTCATCCTCTAAAGATAATTCTTGGGAATCCTTTGGAGGAGAAAAACCCATATCTACAATTCTCTCTAAATTTGGATCCATGTCCCTAAGAAGATTAAGCATGCGGATTTTCCAAAGATCATAATTTGTGCCATCAAATATATAAGTGGGATTGTGCACTAATTCTCTAAACGACATCTTTACTCTCTAGGCGGTAAAGCCTAATAATGAGAGAACCTGGCTCTGATACCAATTGAAAGGAAAGACGTCGCCTAGAGGGGAGGGGGGGGGGGGTGAATAGGCGAGGTACACTTTTTCAATTTAGGCTTGATAAATGCGGAATAAAACTTAGTGTTTAACTTATCAAGAACGCGACCTAAAATTACTAGGTTCACCTATGTGCACCAACAACTTATGCTAAGCAAGACAAGCAACAAAGTGATAGCAAGGTAATTGACTTCAAGCACGAAGGCTATCACAATGTAAAGTGCATAAGTAAAGAGCTCGGGTATAGAAATAACCGAGACACGCGGAGACGAGGATGTATTCCCGAGTTCCACCACAAAGGTGTACGTCTCGTTGGAGAGGTGTGAGCAACCACAACAGGTTCGCTCAACGCCACAAAGGCTTCACCTTCTTCTCCGATGAACTCGACCACAAAGGTCCGAGTCCACCTTCCACTATGAACTCCTTTAGGGCGGAGAACAATTTCGTACAACTACCTTGGGGCACACACCCACAACCGAATTGGGGGCTCCCATGTCTTGACCACAAAAGGTCCAACTTGACCACAAAGGTCCCAACTAGTCTCAAAGGCCTTGAACACAAAAGGTCCTAACCGACCACAAAAGGTCTCCGCCACAAAGGCCGGCCACTAAGGCGTATAGGGTCCAAAGACCCAAGAGTAACAAGCTCATGAATTTCACCACCACGAATCACGTGGAGGGCTCAAACCGATGCAATGGCAAGAACACAAGTTCTTCACTCCCAAATCCCACCAAAAGCAACTAATGCTTATGGGGGGAGGAGGGAGGAAGAACAAAGAAACCACAAAGGAGTCAAATCCCTCACTCCCAAATCCCACCAAAAGCAACTAATGCTTGTGGGGGGAGAAGAGAGGAAGAACAAAGGAGAAGAACCACAAAGGAACTCCTAGATCTAGATCCACTAGGTTCCCCTCACTTAGAGGAGAGATGGATTGGTGGAAACGTAGATCTAGATCTCCTCTCACTTTTCCCTCAAATATATGCAAGAATCATGGGAGGAATTGAGAGGGGGCAAGCTTTCCAAGGTCAACAATGGTGGAAGAGAGAGGGGAAAGTCGTGCTAGCTCAAGGAAGAAAAAGGGGAGGGGTATTTATACCCCTTCCACAATTCTAGCCGTTACAACAGCATAGACTGGAGATTTCCGGCCTAGGGCTGGAAATTTCCGACCCCCGGAGATTTACGGAAAGATCTCCGAAGTTTTCTGCACGAAAACAGTACTGAAATTCGCACGGTTCGGAAATTTCCGGCCCGGGTTCGGAAATTTCTGAGCTCCCAAAAACTGCAGAAATACCAACACGAGAACGACAATATCTTGACAATCCGAACTCCGTTTTCGATGATTTTTGGCTCGTTGGAATCACAACGAAGAACTCTACAAGATAATGCAGAGAAACATCATAGTCCAAAATGGGAGGTTAAAACCAAATGGGGAAACATGAAACCTCTCGAAAAAGGAACAACCGGTAAAACCTCCAACATCAAAAACCAAGAAGCTTTTCATACGAACTTTGTTTTTGATGAACTTGAGCTTGTTATGAAGATCACAACAAGATCCGAAACCTCACAACGAGAAAAACCAAATAAGAAATAAGAAAGATGATATGCCAAGTATGCAAAGGTTTGAGCTCTCCACAAAGATACGATCAAGTTACTCAATCGAGAGCCCCTCTTGATAGTACGCCTATCTATCCTATAGCCCTATCAAGATCAAACCTTTTCCTTGAGAATTCCACTTGAGCTAGATGATGACGATCTTGATCTCTCCAAGTGGACCACCTTTCTTGATTGCGCTTGCTAGCACATGCTTGATGAAGACTTCTCCAAATACTCCCCCATACTCCATTATGGGAGAGCCTCGCTTAGATTCGTCTTCATGTCTTCATTTCTTACTGCAAGCATAAGATATCTCCGACATGCTTCTCTTGGTCTTGCACTCCTCAACTTTGATGACGATCACCGCATGACGTCATCCTCCATGAGCTATATGAGATGTTCTTCTTGTTGCAAGCCCATGGGAAAATACCTAACCCACATATAGATACCACACACACAGTTGGGTTAGTTCACAAAGCTATATGGACAAGAGCTTACCATCCCAAGAGATACACAATCCACTTGGTACAACTTGTAGCTTTGTGTGTTGATCAACATCTTGACCAACCTCGTATCATCCCATCTTTCTTCATATAGGTGATGTCTTGACATCTTCAAGAAATACTTGCAATATGCTCAATACAAACATTAGTCCATAGGGATTGTCATTAATTACCAATCCCATACATGAGGGCACATGCCCTTTCACTAATAATCCACCTTCAGGTTAGCGTCCGCACACCGTTCAGTATTATGTTGCAAGCAACAGATTATTGCATTAAGTAAAGTGTGTAATGTAAGCAATACAATTATCCTTAGACAAAGCATCACTGTTTTACCCCTAGTGGCAACATCGCATCCACAACCTTAGAGGTTGCTGTCACTCCCCCAGATTAAATGGAGGCTGAACCCACTATCTAGCATAAATACCCCCTCTTGGAGTCACAATCATCTACTTGGCCAGAGCATCTACTAGTAACGGAGAGCATGGAAGATCATAAATAACATACACATGATATATAATTAAGAAACTTGATATAGTATTCAATATTCATCGGATCCCAGCAAACACAATATGTAGCATTACAATAAGATGATCTTGATCATGATAGGCAGCTCACAAGATCTAAACATGATAGCACAAAAGGAGAAGACAACCATCTAGCTACTGCTATGGACCCATAGTCCAATGATGAACTACTCACGCATCACTCCGGAGGCGGGCATGGTGGTGTAGAGCCCTCCGGTGATGATTCCCCTCTCCGGCAGGGTGCCGGGAAGAGCTCCAGAACTCTCCCGAATTAGGGTTGACGACGGCGGCGGCTACAGGATGTTTCGTGGAAAAGTGTTCGGGTTTTTAGGGTTTTCCCGAGGGAGGCAATTTATAGTCGAAAGGGCAATGTCGGTGGGCGCCCAAGGGCCCACACCACGTGGCGGCGCGGCCAAGGGTGTGGCCGCGCCACCACCAGGTGTGGGAGCCTCGTGGCTCTTCTTCGTTTGCTCTTCGGACTTCATGAACGTGTCGGGAAAAATAGGGACTTTGCAATTAGTTTCTTCCAATTTCGAGAATATTTCTAGAACAACTTTTCTGAAACCAAAAACAGCAGAAAACAAGAACTGGCACTGTGGCATCTTGTTAATAGGTTAGTACCAGAAAATGCATAAAAAATGATATAAAGTGTATATAAAACATGTTGCAATTGGTATAATATAAGCATGGAACAACAGAAATTATGGATACGTTGGATGTAACGCCTCGGGATTTTCCCAAGTTAGAATTTTTTGTTTTTCTTTTTGCATCATCATATCATCATGCATCTTATCACCTTGCATATTTTATTAAATTTATCTTCAAATCAAACATAAAACTTTTGGAAAATGTTTGCAAAGCTTTGTCTCTTTTTTATTCCTTCTTCTCTAATTCTATTCCATCCTTTCTATATCCTTTTATCTTCTTTCCCTCTCTTTTCTTTTTCTGAAAATTTGGAAATACCAGTAAGGCTCTGTTTGGATGTCCATATTGGAGCATAGAATTGGGGATTGGAATTGTGTTTCTCAAAATTCTGCTGTTTGGTTGTGTTTGGAATTGGAAACTGGAATTGGTAGCTGAATTCCATGGAATTGAACTACAACTAAAAGATGCCCTCTCCAATTCCGAGTCTCACCCCTCTGAATTGGATGGAATTGGCACTTTCTCATGGGGATGACAAAATTCAACCTATAAACATCCAAACAAAGAATTGGAATTGGATGCTCTTTTTGATTCCATCTATCAATATCTTGCACAACCAAACAGGAATTTGGAATTGAAGACTCATTTCAATACACCCACCGATTTGGAATTGGAATCAATTCAATTCCAAGCCCTCCAATATGAACATCCAAACATAGCATAATTGATTTGTTGGCCGGAGAGCAGTGTGGCCATCTGGCCTTCTTCAGCAGGCCAGCCCAGCCCACCTCACCTTTCTCCTCCGTACAGGAGACACGCACGAAGCGTGAGCCATGGAGCCCCCACCTCCATGTGCTTCTCACCTGCTCCCCTCTCCCGTCCTTATAGCCGCGCTTCCACCGAACCCTAACCCTAGCTCTCCTCCCCACAGCGCCGCCATCATTCCCTCTTCTTCCCCGTCTCCTCTCTGTCTTTTCCGCACCGAAAACCACCGGAATCACCACCCCGCCGTCGAGCTGTTGCAGCGCCGCCGTCGAAGGACCGTGAAGTATCCTAGAAGCACCGCTTCGTCGTCATCGCCCTCCACCCACTACAACCGAACTGGCTATTTGCGACGCTGTCATTTTGTCACGTATTAACAAAATTTGTCACGGATTACCCCTTCGTGACGATATTAGGGCGTCACTAAGCCCGTCACAAAATCCTCGTCATAGATTACAAAATAGTGACGCCACGACAAAATCGCGTCATGCATTATGGATAATCGGTGACACGTTTTTTCGCGTCACGCATTGATGGAATGCATGACAACATTATTAGTCACCGTTAATTCGTAAATTTGTCACCGATGAACGGAATGCGTGACAAAAATTATGTCATTGATTGGTTCGTCACCTGTTTTAGACCGGTCAAAGCTGCTGACCTGTCGGTCAATGAAGATGATGTGGTCATTTACGTGGCTGTTGACGTGGATGCTCACGTGGATGCTGACAAGTGGTTGTTTAGGTGGCAATCGACGTGTTTGTTGACGTGTATGCTGACATGTGGGTCCATTCTTTGCTGACGTGGCATGATGTCAAAAGGGTCCATGAAATGCTGACATGTGGACCCACCGGTTTGCTGGCATGTGGGACCCACCGGTTTGCTGACATGTGGGACCCACCGAATTTCTGACATGCGGGATCCACCGGTTTGCTGACATGTAGGACCCACCGGATTTCTGACATGCGGGACCCACCGGTTTGCTGACATGTGGGACCCACCAGATTTTTTGGCGGGACCCACCGGTTTGCTGACATGCGGGACCCACCTTTTTTTGCGGGACCCACCTGAGTTTTTTTGTGGGTCCCATCGGAATTTTTTTGCGGGACCCACCGGTTTGCTGACACGCGGGACCCACCGGTTCCCGACGGTTGTTGGCCAATGGAAAAAATTTAATATTTGCAATTTTTGAGGCAATTTGTGAATAAAAAGAATTCAAATGAACCATTTGAAAATGAACCGAAAAAACATTATTGCACTTATAATACAGGCACACAAAAAGCTTAATGTCTGATTGACACCAACTGTTACAATACCACACGAAAATGAAAGAACGTAAGCAAAAATATGGAAGAAATCAAGTGTTCTGGAAGAAAACACTACAGGCGGGCAAGGACTGCTGCTTATTTGGTCACCTAGTGTTATTGCAATGCTTCCTGAGGAGAAAACCAAGAAGCGCATCCATCTCTTGCTGCCTCGATTGTATTTCATTAGTCATGTCATCATAGGACTTGTGGAGAGCTTCATATTCTGTCTCCTTCCTTTTCAGGGCTTCAGTTCTTTCTTCCACGGCCGCTATTCTTGCCTGCAGTTGCTGGTACGTTGGAGATGTAGGTAAGGACTTTTGCTCATGATCTTCTACTATTCCTTCAAACTGTGGGATGCTTGCAGATGTCATGCTAGATGTAGTCCCCAAGTCTGACAGGAAAATGCCTTTCATTCTGCGTTTCTTGAGGACATCTTCACAAATCTGCTGATCAGTTCGGGGAGGCTCATCTTTCATGTGTGGACCCATTTCTGCAAGGATCATTTCATCCTGCCATAGGATATGAGTATTTGTTTGTCATGTGCAAGAAACAATACGTAATAATGCTACAAGAAAATGTAAACATTTTACTTACATAAGCAGCTTGTGCATCCTTGCTCACGATACCAGCATTGTTTGTTTTGGTTATTTTAAAAACTTCAATAGGAGTTGCTTCGCGCGTTTCAGTAATCATGAAGACAGGAGGAACCTACAAGGGTTGCGAAAGAGGTAAATAAGAAGAGTATATGAAAAAAATAGTGAAGTGGTAAGGTTTTCAGAGGGATAGACACTTACTACAGATACGTCGCCAACATTGATGGACCTTATGAAGGTATTTGTCGCACCTAATTGGTTCAATTCGTCGAGCAGTCCTTGAATTGCATAGTTTACCATATAGTTAAAATATATTAGTGCACAAGTTATAAGTGAAAAAATTAGGTACAACTGAATTTTACTGATAAGTACATACTGCATATACCTCGCAGGCATCCTTGCTTGAAGACCGACTTGTCTCACCTATGTGGTGAGTTTTACTCATCTCGTTGATTGCCTAGTAAGCCATGAAGTGAAAACATATGAATACACAAGCTATAACTGAACAAACATGAGTTATAAAATCATGGTGTGGCACGAAACATACCGAATCTTTGTACATCCAGTGCGGTCCAGGACCCTTCTTCTTTCGCGTGCTTGAATCACCGTAGACAAAAGTTCTTGCTATGGAGTCAAAATCTTCCATTTCTTCACCATTTCCTTGAGCTTGCTTCTTCAGTAGTGCAGACATACGAGAAGCATTCTCTTCCATCGCTAGCTTCCTAATTTTTTCATATCCAACATATGATCTGTCTTCATTACCTGAAATAAAAGGAAGTTAATAATTTTATATACATATACACTTATTGATAGCACATAGATTAAAACATGACAACAATCAATTCATATGTCTATGTTTTTGAACTGACACAACTATCGTAGCATAAAATCCAATAGTACGAGGTCCGTGCATAACTATAAACCTGACAGACAAAGTTTCAGTTTCAGAACGACACTTTTACTGTAGCTCGTCTAGCTGTTGTCGCTGTCTGTTTCAGTATAGCATTTAGGTTCAGTATTAGTCTGAATAAACACGGCATTTTTAACAGACTTACAGAAAATAATTTGACATCAACTTGGACGGATCTCGAACATGAAAGTTTGTCTACCCATCTGAACCAACTATAATCCATGGAACCCTACAGTACTTGACTATTACCTATACGACGGAGAAAAAATTGACTTCTTTAACGATTGTGATGACTTGATACGTAATAAGAGCGTGCAATAACAACGATTTGTAGCAGATATGATCTTGCAAATATAACTGGTTAACTCATGTTGTTTACCCGAATCAACAAAATATCACAAATATGCATAGATCTATATGAAATAGAAGATGAGAGGGACAGATGTTGAATGAATAACCCCTACTACAAGAAATTTGATCTTTACCAGGGCTGCCGGTATTCTCCTGCATCTTCATGCCGGGGTTTTCCTCCAGATCGCTGCCGTCCACGTCGGTCGTCAGGTCGATCATATTGTTGCAGCCCAACATTTTCCACTGCCGGGGCAGTCGGATCTAGGGTGATGAAGAGGATGAGGTACACGAGATTAGATCTTCGAGAGCAGAGGGAGGTTGATAGGAATGGAAGGTGTGGTACGAGATCGTGGGTTCTGGCGATACGAGGGGCGTATTTAGGGGGAGGCTGGCCGGCTGGGTGCGCATGCGCGGGACGTTTTCGTTTCAGACGAAAAAAAGGGGGGGGAACGGGGAAATTTTAAATAAAGGAGGGAACAAAAAATTTAAGGGACAATTGCTTCTGTGCCCCGGTTCTATCTAGTTTATCCGTTTGTGCCATACCCGCGTAGTTTCTCTCGTCTGTGCCCTGGCTGGCTCGCATATCGCCCAAACGCTCCGTTTCCCTCTGGTCAGCCTTCTTTGACCGGTGGGGTCGGCCTGGTGGGGTCGGGCAGGCGCGGCTCGGCTTGACTGGTGGGGTAGGCTCGGGTCCTCAAGTGGGGACAGTAAGTGGGGCCAAGAAGGGACGAGTCTGACGCCCAGGTTGGGTATCTCCGCCCCAATTAACACGTCGTTAACACCGAATTAACTGAATTAACACTAAATTAACTGAATTAACTGACAATTCATTGATTAGTACGTCATTGTTTAGTGAAACTGCTACTACTAATTGAAACTCAATTTATAACTTGAATTGATTTATAATAGGATTCAGAACTCGATTTGAAAACTGAAACTCGATTTATAACTCGAATTGATTTATAATAGGATTCATAACTCGATTTGAAAACTGAAACTCGATTTATATTAGGGATTGAAACTGCTACTACTAATTTAAACTCGATTAATAACTCGAATAGGATTATATTTGGATTATATTAACAATTACAAACGATTACAATGCATGCAACACTGCTACTATGCCGGCGGCGGCCTAATACTACTACTTTTTTTGAGGTAAATCCTAACACTACTACTAATAAGTAGCAGTGCAACTAATGCACTGCTACTACGACGATCGACGGCCTCCTACATCCGCCGCCTCTGGGCTAGCGGTTCGTCATCGTCGTCGGAGTCGTTAGAGTCATCGGAGTCATCCTCCTCCTCCTCGTCGTCGGCGTCGTCCTCCTCCTCCTCGTTGGCGTCCTCCTCCTCCTCCTCCTCGTCGGCGTCGACCTCCTCCTCCTCGCCGCCCATCGTCAACTCCGGGTCCGAGTCCTCCTCCTCGGACCCGTCGTGATCGTCGTCGTCGTCAGAGTCGGGGTCGGAGTCGGAGTCGTCGGGGTCGGAGTCGCCGTCCTGGCTCTGCTCCTCGTCGTCGCCCTCGCCGTCGTTGTCGGTGCCGGAGCCGCCGGCGTGCCCGTAGCCCACCTCCCACTAGGGGAACGGGTTCCCCTCGCCGTCCGAGTCGCTCGGGATGTCTTCATTCTGCCACCACGGATCCATTGGAGTTGGAGAGAAGGGGTGGTTGGGGTTTTTTCGGAGAGAAGAGAGAACTGAGAATGGAGAGAAGAGCGAGTGAACCGCAATGCAATGAGATTGGGGTTTTTATTTGTGAAGGGATAGTGATGAATTCACTGCCGCCGGCGCGTAAATCGATAACCGCTTGGGGCACCGAACAGGCGCATCGCTTCGTTTTCTTGCCAACGCAGTGTAACATGACAACACAATTTACAGATTATATTCGCAATGATGACATCGTGTGACCGCGCTTCACGTCTAGTCGAACTGACAGTCCTGTAAATGTTTACCACGTCATCTGGTGCCCCTAGACGTGTCGAGTACAATTGTCGAACAGTTGACGTGCGTCGTCGTTATGGTCAAATTTAATGCAGTTGGAGACGTTGTGAGACATCTACACGTATCAGAAGCATTTTTTGCGAGAACTGACGCGATTTAATTTTCTTTTTACGTGTGTCAACACACCAAGCGTGATCTGGACGTGAACTGGCACCCACAATGCGCGCTCTGTGTATTTACGCGATCTGAACGTGTGTAGACCTTGTTTATCAACTTGAATCGTTTGTAAAATTTGTTATTGTACTTCTGTCGAAAACCTTAAGTGCGCACTTTGGACGCGCTCTGGACGCGCCATGGCGTGCTCAGAGCGCGACACGGCGTGCTCTGGCACACATTTGTGTAAAATTTGGGCGAAAACTATGCCTAGACCATTCTTAGTCACTCCAAAATGATACTTTCGTAAGTATTTTGAAATTATCATGTTGCAATTCCAAAACCACTTCTCTTCAACCTTAGACCTCATCTTTTGAGTTTTGCGATATCACATGAGATACATGCCCTTCTAATTTTGGATGTACGTAGACCATGTTTTTCAACTTGAGTCGTTAGTATATGACATATGAAGACTATGTGCGTCGGTTTTTCAATTTTTCGATAATTTTTTAATTTATTATGGTTATTTCAAATTCGGTCAAACCTAAGTTTAACCAACATTTAAATAAGTTTAAAACATGAAAATGAAAAACTAAGCATGGATCCTTCTTAGTCACTCCAAAATGAAGCTTTTGTGAGGTTTTTGAAATTTTCATGTTGCAATTCCAAAACCACTTCTCTCTAACCTTAGACCTCATAGTTTGAGTTATGCAATATCACATGAGATCCATGCCCTTCTCCTTTTGAATGTATGTAGACCATGTTTTTCAACTTGAGTCATTAGTATATGACATAATACGACTATGTGCGCATGATTTTCCTTTTTCTGATTTTTTTTAATATTTGAAGCTCATTTCAAAAGTCGGTTAAACTGCAGTCGTCCGATTTCCTCTAGAAGGAATCTGCACGCAGACTCGGGGCGATCCGCGAGAAGCTCATTCTGCGATCTGATTGGACGCGCGTGTAGGACAAGGGCTGTACACCCACTGAAAAGTGGACCACGGCGGACCCAACTGGGATTTTGGCTCGCCCACCCCCATTTGCCCCAGTGACACAAAATGGGTATTTTGGCACACCAAATGCGGATTTTGGCTGTTACCCGTCATCGTAACTTAAATGAGGATTTTGGCAAACCAAATGGGGATAGCCATGAGCTTGCTCAAATCTAGCTTGAATCCATATAAATTTTCAAATAAGCTTGGACTCGCTGAAAAATGTGTTTCAAATGAGCTCCAAAGGTAGGGTAAACGGCCCCGTTTCTAAGCAAAAATGGTGGACTTGCTGAAAAATGTGTTTCAAATGAGCTCCAAAGGTAGGGTAAAAGGCCCCATTTCTAAGCAAAAATGGTGGACTCGCTGAAAAATGTGTTTCAAATGAGCTCCAAAGGTAGGGTAAACGGCCCCATTTCTAAGCAAAAATGGTTGACTCGCTGAAAAATGTGTTTCAAATGAGCTCCAAAGGTAGGGTAAACGGCCCCATTTCTAAACAAACTTTGCAAACTGAAGTGGATTGGATTTACACAGACAATTGGAAACGTCAAGCACAAGGCCATTGCCAAATTTCATGGTAGTACAAAATGGACTTGCCCTTGCTAAATTATAAAATAGATCAACAACTAATAACTAAATTGGCACTTGCCCTTAATAAAGCAACTAATAACTAAAATGGACTACCACTCGTCCTCGTCATCGGAAACCTCCACCGACTCGGCCTTGCCCTTGCCCCTGCCCTTGCCCTTGGCATCGACCTCTTCTAGGGCGATGCTGTTCGACGCCGACCACATGTCCTTCTTCTTCCCCTTGCTCTCCGAGGATATCTTGAGCCGTTCCTGCTCGGCGGAGGAATGCTTGGCCAGCTCCAAGGCTTTATGGTCGGCCATGGCCCAGGCCAAACCCGGGTCCAGGACCTCCATGGCCTCCTCCTTCCAGGCCATGGTCCAGTCCATACGCTGGTCGTCCTCGTCGTCCTCGTCGGACAGATCGATGAAGGGAATGGGATCGGCAGCAATGACCCTGCCCCTGCCCTTTGGAGACTCCCTGTCCCATGCCGCTTCCCCCGCTCGCCTGCTGCTCGAACTTGGAGGAGTACGCGCACGCGCACGCCCACGCCCCATGCCGCTTCCCTCGCTCGCCTCAAGAAACCAAGGATAGGGGACGTGGCGGCGGCGGCGGTTCGAGCTGGGAGTGGAGCTGCCATCACCACGAGGCATGGTGAGATGAGGGACTGGGTGAGGGTGTCTAGGAGAGGAAGAGGGGATTTGTGAGCGCAATGGGCAAGGAGATGGCTCCTTTTAATGTTAGGAGCGGTCTGGACGGCGTCGCGGTCTAGACGGCAGTAATGGCGACTGGACATTGATTCGGCTCCAAACTGCTCATCTTGCAGCAGGATAGAGTAGGCAAGAGAGACGCGAGGACGGCGGAGCAGATGCACGTCCGGTCCGGCAGTGTAGGCGGCGAGGCAGCTTTTGCCGGCCAAGGGGGCACGCCATTGAAGGCGCGTCGAGCACAGGTGGAACGGCATGGACGCGCACGTACGGTCGCATGCATGCAAGTGGGACGGGGTGCATGCACTTCGCTGGGCCCACATCTAAGGTCAAAGGGTCGGCCTCACTAGCCGACCCCAGGAAATCCCAACCGAGCCGAGACAAGCCGACCCCACCAGTCAGGCCAAGTGACGGTTATCAGAGGGAAACAGAGCGTTTGGCCGATTTCCGAGCCATCCAGGGCACAGACGAGAGAAACTACGCGGGTATGGCACAGACGGATAAACTAGAGCCAACCAGGGCACAGAAGCAATTGTCCCAAAATTTAAACCATAAAGGAGGGAACGTACTGTTTTTTATACAAACGAAATAAAAATTTCCCATCTAAATTAGGTGTGCCTGTAAATTGAGCAGAGATTTTTTGTGAGTGTTCATGCACGCATACTAGGTGTGCTTGCATATTCACAATTTTATAACATGTGTACTTGTATCAATAATTTTGTAAGGACGAAAAAAGGCGAAAATGAAATTAATGCATCAAAAGTGGTAAATTACATATAATAGTAATTTTAAACTCATATGAATCGTGCAATGTTGGTACGATCATATATAAAGTATCAATCACAAACATTCTGAATGGTTTCCATAAGTTCGATGTGAACAGTACACTTATGATGGCATTTTGGCCACTATGGTCATAACGTTGACGCGGAAAGCTCGAGCAAAACCTTCCAAGATGCATTTACCTACATTTGTGGTTTTAGCTACGCAAAGATCTTTTTTGTGGTTTTTTGTTTTCCTAAACACTTGTGAAACCAAAAATTGTGGTGGAACCAACATAGGTGGGTCGATATCGATCATGTCGGTTACAGGGCAACTTGGAACCAAGTTGCACATACAAGATCCACATTTAGCTCAAAATTTTTGTGGGTGGTCATGCACACATACTAGGTGGGCTTGCAGATTTTGAGATTTTTCTGACAATTATAAGTGTGCCATATCATTTTCTTTGAAGAAGAATGCCAGAAATTGAAAAAATGCATGAAAATTGGTCAAATTCCTGTTAAAATCATTTTAAACTCACATGAGTCATGCAATGTTTGTATAATCATGTATAAATTAAGTACTACAGGATGTGAAAGAGTTGTGGTCAAGTGGATGCAAATGGTTCACTTTGGAGGATGTGACAGAAGTACTCGACCGTGTTCATGGCGACGCCGCGAGGGAGAAGAAGAGACTGGAGTGAAACAGAGGGGCGGTGGGCATAAACAAAGAGGATGAGGTACACGAGATTAGATCTTCGAGAGTAGAGGGAGGTTGATAGGAATGGAAGGTGTGGTACGAGATCGTGGGTTCTGGCGATACGAGGGGCGTATTTAGGGGGAGGCTGGCCGGCTGGGTGTGCATGCGCGGGACGTTTTCGTTTCAGACGAAAAAAAGGGGGGGAACGGGGAAATTTTAAATAAAGGAGGGAACAAAAAATTTAAGGGACAATTGCTTCTGTGCCCCGGTTCTATCTAGTTTATCCGTTTGTGCCATACCCGCGTAGTTTCTCTCGTCTGTGCCCTGGCTGGCTCGCATATCGCCCAAACGCTCCGTTTCCCTCTGGTCAGCCTTCTTTGACCGGTGGGGTCGGCCTGGTGGGGTCGGGCAGGCGCGGCTCGGCTTGACTGGTGGGGTAGGCTCGGGTCCTCAAGTGGGGACAGTAAGTGGGGCCAAGAAGGGACGAGTCTGACGCCCAGGTTGGGTATCTCCGCCCCAATTAACACGTCGTTAACACCGAATTAACTGAATTAACACTAAATTAACTGAATTAACTGACAATTCATTGATTAGTACGTCATTGTTTAGTGAAACTGCTACTACTAATTGAAACTCGATTTATAACTCGAATTGATTTATAATAGGATTCATAACTCGATTTGAAAACTGAAACTCGATTTATATTAGGGATTGAAACTGCTACTACTAATTTAAACTCGATTAATAACTCGAATAGGATTATATTTGGATTATATTAACAATTACAAACGATTACAATGCATGCAACACTGCTACTATGCCGGCGGCGGCCTAATACTACTACTTTTTTTGAGGTAAATCCTAACACTACTACTAATAAGTAGCAGTGCAACTAATGCACTGCTACTACGACGATCGACGGCCTCCTACATCCGCCGCCTCTGGGCTAGCGGTTCGTCATCGTCGTCGGAGTCGTTAGAGTCATCGGAGTCGTCGGCGTCGTCCTCCTCGTCGTCGGCGTCGTCCTCCTCCTCCTCGTTGGCGTCCTCCTCCTCCTCCTCCTCGTCGGCGTCGACCTCCTCCTCCTCGCCGCCCATCGTCAACTCCGGGTCCGAGTCCTCCTCCTCGGACCCGTCGTGATCGTCGTCGTCGTCGGAGTCGGGGTCGGAGTCGGAGTCGTCGGGGTCGGAGTCGCCGTCCTGGCTCTGCTCCTCGTCGTCGCCCTCGCCGTCGTCGTCGGTGCCGGAGCCGCCGGCGTGCCCGTAGCCCACCTCCCACTAGGGGAACGGGTTCCCCTCGCCGTACGAGTCGCTCGGGATGTCTTTATTCTGCCACCACGGATCCATTGGAGTTGGAGAGAAGGGGTGGTTGGGGTTTTTTCGGAGAGAAGAGAGAACTGAGAATGGAGAGAAGAGCGAGTGAACCGCAATGCAATGAGATTGGGGTTTTTATTTGTGAAGGGATAGTGATGAATTCACTGCCGCCGGCGCGTAAATCGATAACCGCTTGGGGCACCGAACAGGCGCATCGCTTCGTTTTCTTGCCAACGCAGTGTAACATGACAACACAATTTACAGATTATGTTCGCAATGATGACATCGTGTGACCGCGCTTCACGTCTAGTCGAACTGACAGGCCTGTAAATGTTTACCACGTCATCTGGTGCCCCTAGACGTGTCGAGTACAATTGTCGAACAGTTGACGTGCGTCGTCGTTATGGTCAAATTTAATGCAGTTGGAGACGTTGTGAGACATCTACACGTATCAGAAGCATTTTTTGCGAGAACTGACGCGATTTAATTTTCTTTTTACGTGTGTCAACACACCAAGCGTGATCTGGACGTGAACTGGCACCCACAATGCGCGCTCTGTGTATTTACGCGATCTGAACGTGTGTAGACCTTGTTTATCAACTTGAATCGTTTGTAAAATTTGTTATTGTACTTCTGTCGAAAACCTTAAGTGCGCACTTTGGACGCGCTCTGGACGCGCCATGGCGTGCTTAGAGCGCGACACGGCGTGCTCTGGCACACATTTGTGTAAAATTTGGGCGAAAACTATGCCTAGACCATTCTTAGTCACTCCAAAATGATACTTTCGTAAGTATTTTGAAATTATCATGTTGCAATTCCAAAACCACTTCTCTTCAACCTTAGACCTCATCTTTTGAGTTTTGCGATATCACATGAGATACATGCCCTTCTAATTTTGGATGTACGTAGACCATGTTTTTCAACTTGAGTCGTTAGTATATGACATATGAAGACTATGTGCGTCGGTTTTTCAATTTTTCGATAATTTTTTAATTTATTATGGTTATTTCAAATTCGGTCAAACCTAAGTTTAACCAACATTTAAATAAGTTTAAAACATGAAAATGAAAAACTAAGCATGGATCCTTCTTAGTCACTCCAAAATGAAGCTTTTGTGAGGTTTTTGAAATTTTCATGTTGCAATTCCAAAACCACTTCTCTCTAACCTTAGACCTCATAGTTTGAGTTATGCAATATCACATGAGATCCATGCCCTTCTCCTTTTGAATGTATGTAGACCATGTTTTTCAACTTGAGTCATTAGTATATGACATAATACGACTATGTGCGCATGATTTTCCTTTTTCTGATTTTTTTTAATATTTGAAGCTCATTTCAAAAGTCGGTTAAACTGCAGTCGTCCGATTTCCTCTAGAAGGAATCTGCACGCAGACTCGGGGCGATCCGCGAGAAGCTCATTCTGCGATCTGATTGGACGCGCGTGTAGGACAAGGGCTGTACACCCACTGAAAAGTGGACCACGGCGGACCCAACTGGGATTTTGGCTCGCCCACCCCCATTTGCCCCAGTGACACAAAATGGGTATTTTGGCACACCAAATGCGGATTTTGGCTGTTACCCGTCATCGTAACTTAAATGGGGATTTTGGCAAACCAAATGGGGATAGCCATGAGCTTGCTCAAATCTAGCTTGAATCCATATAAATTTTCAAATAAGCTTGGACTCGCTGAAAAATGTGTTTCAAATGAGCTCCAAAGGTAGGGTAAACGGCCCCGTTTCTAAGCAAAAATGGTGGACTTGCTGAAAAATGTGTTTCAAATGAGCTCCAAAGGTAGGGTAAAAGGCCCCATTTCTAAGCAAAAATGGTGGACTCGCTGAAAAATGTGTTTCAAATGAGCTCCAAAGGTAGGGTAAACGGCCCCATTTCTAAGCAAAAATGGTTGACTCGCTGAAAAATGTGTTTCAAATGAGCTCCAAAGGTAGGGTAAACGGCCCCATTTCTAAACAAACTTTGCAAACTGAAGTGGATTGGATTTACACAGACAATTGGAAACGTCAAGCACAAGGCCATTGCCAAATTTCATGGTAGTACAAAATGGACTTGCCCTTGCTAAATTATAAAATAGATCAACAACTAATAACTAAATTGGCACTTGCCCTTAATAAAGCAACTAATAACTAAAATGGACTACCACTCGTCCTCGTCATCGGAAACCTCCACCGACTCGGCCTTGCCCTTGCCCCTGCCCTTGCCCTTGGCATCGACCTCTTCTAGGGCGATGCTGTTCGACGCCGACCACATGTCCTTCTTCTTCCCCTTGCTCTCCGAGGATATCTTGAGCCGTTCCTGCTCGGCGGAGGAATGCTTGGCCAGCTCCAAGGCTTTATGGTCGGCCATGGCCCAGGCCAAACCCGGGTCCAGGACCTCCATGGCCTCCTCCTTCCAGGCCATGGTCCAGTCCATACGCTGGTCGTCCTCGTCGTCCTCGTCGGACAGATCGATGAAGGGAATGGGATCGGCAGCAATGACCCTGCCCCTGCCCCTGCCCTTTGGAGACTCCCTGTCCCATGCCGCTTCCCCCGCTCGCCTGCTGCTCGAACTTGGAGGAGTACGCGCACGCGCACGCCCACGCCCCATGCCTCTTCCCTCGCTCGCCTCAAGAAACCAAGGATAGGGGACGTGGCGGCGGCGGCGGTTCGAGCTGGGAGTGGAGCTGCCATCACCACGAGGCATGGTGAGATGAGGGACTGGGTGAGGGTGTCTAGGAGAGGAAGAGGGGATTTGTGAGCGCAATGGGCAAGGAGATGGCTCCTTTTAATGTTAGGAGCGGTCTGGACGGCGTCGCGGTCTAGACGGCAGTAATGGCGACCGGACATTGATTCGGCTCCAAACTGCTCATCTTGCAGCAGGATAGAGTAGGCAAGAGAGACGCGAGGACGGCGGAGCAGATGCACGTCCGGTCCGGCAGTGTAGGCGGCGAGGCAGCTTTTGCCGGCCAAGGGGGCACGCCATTGAAGGCGCGTCGAGCACAGGTGGAACGGCATGGACGCGCACGTACGGTCGCATGCATGCAAGTGGGACGGGGTGCATGCACTTCGCTGGGCCCACATCTAAGGTCAAAGGGCCGGCCTCACTAGCCGACCCCAGGAAATCCCAACCGAGCCGAGACAAGCCGACCCCACCAGTCAGGCCAAGTGACGGTTACCAGAGGGAAACAGAGCGTTTGGCCGATTTCCGAGCCATCCAGGGCACAGACGAGAGAAACTACGCGGGTATGGCACAGACGGATAAACTAGAGCCAACCAGGGCACAGAAGCAATTGTCCCAAAATTTAAACCATAAAGGAGGGAACGTACTGTTTTTTATACAAACGAAATAAAAATTTCCCATCTAAATTAGGTGTGCCTGTAAATTGAGCAGAGATTTTTTGTGAGTGTTCATGCACGCATACTAGGTGTGCTTGCATATTCACAATTTTATAACATGTGTACTTGTATCAATAATTTTGTAAGGACGAAAAAAGGCGAAAATGAAATTAATGCATCAAAAGTGGTAAATTACATATAATAGTAATTTTAAACTCATATGAATCGTGCAATGTTGGTACGATCATATATAAAGTATCAATCACAAACATTCTGAATGGTTTCCATAAGTTCGATGTGAACAGTACACTTATGATGGCATTTTGGCCACTATGGTCATAACGTTGACGCGGAAAGCTCGAGCAAAACCTTCCAAGATGCATGTACCTACATTTGTGGTTTTAGCTACGCAAAGATCTTTTTTTTGGTTTTTTGTTTTCCTAAACACTTGTGAAACCAAAAATTGTGGTGGAACCAACATGGGTGGGTCGATATCGATCATGTCGGTTACAGGGCAACTTGGAACCAAGTTGCACATACAAGATCCACATTTAGCTCAAAATTTTTGTGGGTGGTCATGCACACATACTAGGTGGGCTTGCAGATTTTGAGATTTTTCTGACAATTATAAGTGTGCCATATCATTTTCTTTGAAGAAGAATGCCAGAAATTAAAAAAATGCATGAAAATTGGTCAAATTCCTGTTAAAATCATTTTAAACTCACATGAGTCATGCAATGTTTGTATAATCATGTATAAATTAAGTACTACAGGATGTGAAAGAGTTGTGGTCAAGTTGGATGCAAATGGTTCACTTTGGAGGATGTGACAGAAGTACTCGACCGTGTTCATGGCGACGCCGCGAGGGAGAAGAAGAGACTGGAGTGAAACAGAGGGGCGGTGGGCATAAACAAAGTTGAAACGAAAGGGGACAGGTGGCCGCTTGTATGTATTGTCACGTCAAAACACCGGTGTGCATTGTCAAGTCAAAACCCCTGTATCGCTGCTGTGCCTCTCTCCTCTCCTCCTACCGTGTATTTGACTGCACCGAAACCAATCCCTCGCCCTCCTCTAGCAGCCGCCACGTCTTAGCACTTACGTCTTTCACTACCGCTACGTCTCAGCACTAACGTCTTTCACCGCCGCCACCTCTCTTGCCACCGGCCGCTCACCATTGGACCCGGCACGAGCACACTAATGCCCACGTACGTCTTACATTTTCTGGCCATTTTCTTCCAAGAAATTGATAGCATGCAATAACATATTTTTGTCATAAAAATCTGAAAATACGCTGCATGTGGAAATTTTCTTAATATGGTATTGTACTTTTTTTGCTGCATGTGGATTGCCTCCTACTTGGAATGGTACAAACTTGCGAGCACTTCATTTCAGTACCACATGTCCACATATGCACGAAAAAAACAACAAAATTACATGTTGGTACAAGTAGTTCATGTTTGTTAGTTTTAGATCATCTATAACATTCACTAAGCACCCCCCGCAAAAAAAACATTCACTAAGCACCACGTAAAAAAGGAGTCCTTGTTTGTTAGTTAACACTAAGTTTTTTTTTCTGACATGTGCGCGTGAGATGGTAATAAATAGAGGGGAATTCTTTTTAAAAAAATATATAGAGGGGAAGTGATGCCAATTGTTTTTTTCGCTCACGGTTACTGCTTCCGTGGAGGCCGAGGAGGAGTTCGGTCATTAATCTTCTCAACTGCCTCCACTTCCTCTATTTTTCCCTGTTTATTCTTGCTTCCGGCCCCCACTTCATCTTCTTCCTCTCCGTCCGCGCCGCCATGGACCCAGTAGAAATCCGTACCATCTCGACGTCGTACACCGCCCATGGCCCGACGGACATACAGGTGACCTACACCAACGACATTGCGTAGGTTGAGAAAACCCTCGAGGTTCTCAAGATGAAGCTGTTGAAAATGGAAGAGAAGGATGAGTTCATGGGGCTGGATTTTGAGTACACCAACGCGGAAGAGGAATCTAAAGAGGTGGCAGTCGTTCAACTATGCGTGGACAAAACTGTGTTGGTCTGGCAGTTGGCTAGGTATGACTCATAGATCTAGTTGTTTAGATTTCCGGATTGGGGTGTTCTTACACTAGTGTAAGAAAAGTAAGTAAAATATTTATCTTTCTGTTAAATACAGATATATATATGTACTGTTTCTTTTACCTACTTTGATTTGGTTTCACGATTCACATGTACTACTGTGACTACGATGACAAATGGTCAACTGAAAATATATGCAAAATATGGCAGCAAGCAAAAATGAAAGGTCTTTTCCAAATGCCAAAATGAAATGTAATATTGCAATGAAGAAATTGTAATTTTCATCTTGTAGGTGTCTTTGTATCAATTGGTCTTTTCTTGTTCAATAGCATTTTTGTAGAGGTTATGACAATCTGACAATTGCGCCTATGAAATGGTAGATTGAAGGAAGTAACTGTAATTTTTTATCTTCTTTTTAGTGTTTTATCAATTGCTTCAGTGATTGTGTTACATATAGGATTGTACAATGGTAGAACTATCTGACAGTCTAATTCTGAGGATATGCTTCCTTCATTTATTTTTTTGGTACTCATATTTCATTAATTTGATTGTGTTACATATATGAGTGTATAATAAATTTATTTATGTTACATATACTTGATATGTGAATCTGAACTGTACCTTATCCAAATTTACAATTTATACTTTGTAACCACTTTAGGCCCAGGGACACCTATGTAAAGCTATTCGAGTTGTTCAACGAGAGGACGTGTAAATTTGCCAGCGTCAACATCAGAGCTGACAGGAAGGTGATGGAAAGAACCTAGGGTTTTACAATCCCAATAAGGTACCATGTTGACATCCAAGATATCTACCACATAAAAGGCTGTGGACACGACGGGAGGACTGGAATGGCTCAGCTTGCAGGCGAACTCATCAACAAATCTTATGAAACCATGAAGGCCGAGTTCCCAAAGGTTGGGCACGAAAAGTGGGAGAAGCAGCCACTTGACGCGGTTAACCTCAGATATGCTGCTGTTGATGGGTTTGTCTCGTTCAAGCTGTACCGGGTTCTCCAGTGCATCCTAAAGGGGCTGGTTTGTCTCCAACCTAAACCAAAAGTATCACAGGTCATCCCCAAATTATGTGCACCCTCATCATCTACCACCAGCAGCAGCAAGTGAAACAAGTGGGAGGAGGACATCTATGCTGATCGCCCCAACATGGGTGATGCGTGGAATTCCGGGTGGAAGTGAGCGGCATGAAGTGCTCGATATGTGTCATACTGTTTATATGCCGTACTGTTCATATGTAGTATTCCAGAACTTAGTTTAGCCGTATGTGCATGCTTTTGTGTCACTCGTTCCCTACAATGTAACAGCTATCTGACCAATGTGGTTTAGCTCAATTGTATGTAAAGCACTTTAAGTATGATGTGTATAAATCAGTACAATGTTGATGACCTATATAGTTCTTGCTTAATGTGCTGATTCTTGGCACATTGGTGCATATTTGCACGGAATATAATATGGTTGAAAATAGCACCAAGTAGGAACAAAAAGGTGCAAATTAGCATGACCACAAGTACCACATAACTTAAACACACATAAGGTACCGAAATTCATTACACACGATAAGTAATTCATAATAGGAAATTAAATTGTTCAGAAAATATTAAAAACAACCGGGGCAGGAGTTGACATTGAATAAATGTCACAGGCACCACACATAAACACTAGTACTTCTTCTTCTTCTTTGAAGGTCCAGCACCGGCATCCTTCTTCTTAGGGACCAGGAACTCATAGAGTGCCAAGTGTTCAGCCCTAACCTGAGGATCAACCTTTCTGGTCTGAACACGACTGATCCCTAAAGCATGCTGTTCAAGACTATGAACATCCTTGGTCAGTATCTTGTCGTCCAAAGGGCACCTATATCTGCCGTCCGTAGGGCATGGGACAATCGGCTTGCGCATACCAGCTTCAAACTCAGCTCGTACCATCTTCGAGTAGCTTCTCATGTTACACCTTCAAACCAAATCACCAGGTTTGTACTGGATTGAAAAAAAAAGAGTTATGCAACGGTTTTGATGCAGCAATGGCCAAAAAAAAGTTTCCGAATACAACTATGTGCATGAAGAAAAATAACAATACATCCAAAAGTAAGTTCACAACAATGGAGACACTTAATTCAATTCGTGTGAAATTGTTTAAATCTTTAGGATGAATAACAGAGCAGTGCAAATCTGTTTGAGGAATAACGAAACAAAATTAAGAGAACTACATTTAATGTAGGCGTACTAGACGCTAAAACATCTATAATTTGATGAGATCTACAAATAAAGATGTAGATGAAAAGAGAAAAACCAGTACATATCTACGCCTTAAAAACTATTAATAAAGATCTAACTAAACAGTAAATAAATGAACTAACGACAAAATCTGGAGGTACTGCTAACAATCTGGAGCACTAACCTCTAGTTCTTCATCAGATTCCGAGGATGCAGCGTTAGACCAGAAATCCTCGTCGATTAGTGCATACAACCTCTTCTTCGGGGAATCATCATTGCCGCCGGCGACGTCGGTTGCCGGATACTTACCGGGATCATCACCAAGAATATTGGGTGACCAGACGGCACTGGGTGGACTCCCCTTATCATCTCCCGACCAGTAGCCATCTTCGTATGGCGTCATATATTGCGAATCGTCGAAGGTCTCCACAACCTTCTTAGGACGGCCGACGGCGCCGCTCGAACCCTCGTCGGGTACCTTTGCAGCGGCATCAGCGGTGTTCGTAGCCAGCTCCTTAGGCAACCCGACAACAACAGGAGGAGGACTAGCATCAGCATCTACTACGGGATTCGACAGATCCATCAGCGGCGGTTCTTCAGAGAAAACCCTAGTCCGCATCATACTAGACGTGGGACGGGAAGTGGGGAACTGGGGGAGGCGGCGAATAGGGCTAGTAGTGGGTACACATTGCGGTTATAATAAATAATTAGCATGAACACAAGTACCACAGAAATAAGGGCATATAATATGTGTAATCTACGAAGTATTTTTAATTTTCTCGCTTGCTATATAGTTTTACACATATTAATGAACTTTAACCGATTTCTGAGAAGTAGGTCGAATTTGAACTACAAGTATGTCATAGTTTGCTGTAATTAATTTTCAAAAATAAAATGCACACATACTTGATTGGCTTGCAGATTTTGAGATTTCTCTTGATGCAAAGTCTCGGCTTCATCGACCGTATGGGCAGTACAAACGATCAATACAGGGCAGTCCAGGATACGAACAAAACATACGTGATAAACGAATGTCTGAAGCTTGAAAAATATAAGTAAAAACAAAAAAAACATAGAAACAAAGGATTAACAGCCTGTTCTTCCATAAATAGCCAAAACTAAGTCAATATTGTCTAAACATGACTTAGTGAACATGGAACTATGGCAAATGCCCTAACAATAACTAGTACATGCCTCCGTACTGAAAAGTACTAGCATCCGGAGAAGGTGGCACCGTCGGAACGAACCAAATCGGTGCCTGATGGCACCGGTGAGGTGTTGTTGGGAAACCCCAAGAGGAAGGTATGAAATAGTGCAGCAGCAAGTTTTCCCTCAGTTGTGAAACCAAGGTTTATCGAACCAGTAGGAAACTAGAGATCTTCTGGAGGTTGTTGAAGATGACTTTGGCAGGGCGCACTACCGGTGTCAGCAACGAACGTGGAACCTGCACACAACACAACCAAGATACTTTGCCCCAACTTAACAGTGAGGTTGTCAATCTCACTGGCTTGCTGTAACAAAGGATTAAACGTATGTGTGGAGAATGATGTTTGCTTGCAGAGAATAAAAGTAACAGGATTGCAGTAGGATTATTTATCAGTAGGGTCCACAGTTCACTAGTGGTGTCTCTCCATAAATAATAATAGCATACATGCGGGTAAACAAATTACAGCTGGGCAATTGACAGAATAAAGAAGTGCATAATGATGCATATACTATAGTTATGATGGCTAGTGTGATATTCATTTGGGCATTACAACAATATACATAGACCGTTCCAACCGCATCTATGACTAATAATCCACCTTCCGGTTAGCGTCCGCACCCCTTTCAGTATTAAGTTGCAAGCAACAGATAATTGCATTAGGCAATGTGTGTAATGTAAGTAATACAAATACCCTTAGATAAAGTACTGTTTTATCCCTAGTAGCAACAGTACATCTACAACCTTAGAGCTTGATGTCACTACCCCAGATTAAATAGAGACATGAACCTACTATCGAGCATAAATACCCCCTCTTGGAGTCACAAGCATCTACTTGGCCAGAGCATCTACTAGCAACGGAGAGCATGCAAGATCATAAACAACGCACTCACAAGATATATTATGCAGCAATAACATACTACTCAATATTCATCGGATCCCAGCAAACACAACATGTAGCATTACATAAAGATGATCTTGATCATGTTAGGCAGCTCACAAGATCTAAACATGGTAGCACAAGAGGAGAAGACAACCATCTAGCTACTGCTATGGACCCGTAGTCCAAGGATGAACTACTCACGCATCAGTCCGGAGGCGGGCATGGTGATGTAGAGCCCTCCGGTGATGATTCTCCTCTCCGGCAGGGTGCCGGGAGGAGCTTCTGAACCCTCCCGATCTAGGGTTGACGACGGCGGCGGCTCTGGACTTCGTGGAGGAAAAAGGTGCGTGTCTTAGGTCTTAGATATCCGAGGGGTATAAGTAGGCGAAAGGGCGAAGGCGGCAGGGCCTCGAGGGCCCCACACCCCGTGCTCGCGCGGTAGAAGGGGGGGCCGCGCCGGGAAGGGGTGTGGGCCCCTCGGGGTCCTCCTCCGTCTCCTCTTCGGTGTTCTGGAACCTCCCGGGGAAAATAAGCACTTTGACGTTTCGTTTGTCCAATTCCGAGAATATTTCCTTAACAACTTTTCTGAAACCAAAAACAGCAGAAAACAAGCAACTTGCACTGTGGCATCTTGTTAATAGGTTAGTCCCAGAAAATGCATAAAATGATCTTAAAGTGTATATAAAACATATAGCAATTGGCATAATATAAGCATGGAACATAAGAAATTATAGATATGTTTGAGACGTATCAATGCCCCGCTCCACCATTTCGTCGCCATGTGGGAACCCTTCCACTGCGCAAGCCGCAGGGATGAGGCCCGGGGCGCCTATATAAGGAGCAGGAGCACCACCGTAGCGAGGGATCGATTACTCATCCATTGACACCCCACAGTAGCTGAGCCAAGCCCAGCAAGCCCGAGGAGGAAGAAGGCCCGAACCTTCCCCCTCCGAGCTCCACACTGCCTCGCGAGGGCCCGCGGCAAGCTCTTTGTACTGTAGCCCCTACTGAGCAATACAGACAAGCAGGAGTAGCGGTTTTACCTCACCCTGAGGGCCGTGAACCTGGGTACGGGCCTGAGTCCATCTCTGTCGTGCTCTCCTTCTACAGGCTCGACGAGCACCGTCGCCGTGCCGGTTGAGGGTTTGTTGACCAACGTGTTCAGTCCCCTTCACGAACTTCTCCCCCGAGAGTGGTTATCCCTGTTCCGTGGGAATCACACCACGACATTTGGCGCGCCAGGTAGGGGGCTGAGGCGCGTCTTCAACCTCCAGCCGGCTTTCCGCCATGGCGGACACCCGCACGACGCGCGCCAACAGGCGCGCAGTTGACAGGGCTCACACCGAGCCCGGCACAGCTCCCACCCGTGGCCGCCGCGGCCGCCCTCGCGCTGCCGAGCGCGCCAACACCGGCCCGCATGTGGAGGAGCCCGAGAGCGAAGAGTACCATGACAGCGACCACCGCGACGACAGGGACGTCCCCCCGGAGCGCAACGACGATGCTGAGTCTTCGCATCCGTCACGGCGCCAAGGCGCGTCCTCTGAGGGACGCCCAGAGCCCACGCCGCACACCGTGCTCCTCATGGCCCAGGAGCTCCTACGCTACCGGCCTAGCGCTGAGGCCCACGACCAGTGGTTGGACCGCCTCCACCACCTCGTCGACGTCGCCACCACGCGCCCCGCTCCGTCGCGCTCCATGGTCCAACACTCTGGCCGTGCGGGAACGGCTGCACCAGATGCGCCTCCGCCGCCGCCGGGACCGCCTCCAGCTGCCACGCAGAGGGCTCCCTCTCATGCCTCCTCACCGCACGACTGCCAGATCGTGCAGCGCACTGCGCCTGACGCGCGTGTGGGCATGGAGCGCCGCAGGGACCTCCAGAATCGCCTCGTCGAGGAGCTCGGCCAGGCAGGGCAGCAGAACCGCAGGGCTCTCCAGGGAGGAATCGCCACGTACGCTTCTGGCTGCATGGCCTTTACCCGCGCTCTGCGTCGCGTGGTCTGGCCGCAGAAGTTCAGGCCGGCCCTCCCCAAGGGCTTCGACGGGTCAACCAACCCTCTCGAGTTCCTGCAGCTCTACACCACCTCCATCCAGGCTGCAGGGGGAGACGACAAGGTCATGGCAAACTGGTTCTCCCACGTGCTCAGGGACTCCGCGCTGTCATGGCTCCTCAACCTGCCTGAGGACTCCATCGACTCCTGGGAGGAGCTCTGCAAGCAGTTCATCGCCAACTTCAAGGGCACGTACGAGCGCGCACTCACCCACAACGACCTGCGCACTGTGGTGCAGAAGAAGGATGAGACCCTCCGCAAGTACATCCAGCGCTTCAGCCAAGTGCGCAACAAGATCCCGAACATCCCTGACACGCAGGTCATCGCCGCCTTCAGAGAGGGCGTCACGAACCGCAGGATGCTCGAGAAGCTGGGCATCCACGACAAGCTCACCTCTGTGGTGAAGTCGGACAAATGCGCCAAGGCTGAAGAGGGACTCCTCTTCGTCAAGATGAGCCAGCGAGGGGACGACCAGGCTGAGGGCTCCAAGAGCCACAAGAAGTGCGAGGAGACCAAGCGCAAGACCACTGCTATCCTAGCGGCAGAGCCAGCCACCAAGAACGCCCGCAGAAGCTCCCCCGAGCCTGGCGACAAGGAGGCGGACAACCGTCCGTTCTGCGTCTACCACAACAGGCATGGCCACGCCACATACGACTGCTTCGACCTCAAGAGGCTGAGCAGGGAGCGCGAGCGAGGAGAAGGCAGCGGGAACCGCGGCAGGGGCCGCGGCTACCGCAGAGACGGCAGGGGCAGGCGCGATGGCGGCTACCAGAAGCCGTCGGGCACTCAAGCCAACGCCGCCGAGAAGAACAACAACCTCCCTGACGAGGAAGATGGAGGCTACCAGGCCCCGAGGGGGCTATGGCCTGCATCCTCGGCGGGGCTCAGGCGCCCAAGTCGAACAACCAGTTCAAGCAGTTCGCCCGCGAGCTCAACTCCGCGCTCCCAAGCACCGAGACCTCCAGGCCCCTCAAGTGGTCCCAGTACACCATCGCCTTCGACGCCAAGGACCATCCTAAGTCGACCAAGACTATTGGGACCCTCCCCCTGGTCTGCTCCCCCACCATCAACAACATCACCGTCTCCAAGACGCTCATTAATGGGGGAGCTGGCCTGAACGTCATCTCTGTCGAGACCTTCGAGACGCTTCAAGTGCCCTATGAGTGTCTTATGCCCTCCAGGCCGTTCACAGGGGCCACCAGTGGTTCCATCGAACCCCTGGGCCAGGTCCGGCTAGCCGTCACCTTCGGCACGCAGAAGAACTATCGCATAGAGCTGATCGACTTCGACGTCGCCCACATCGGCCTGCCGTACAACGCCATCCTCGGCTACCCCGCCCTCGCAAAGTTCATGGCCGTCACGCACCATGCCTACAACATGGTCAAGATCCCCGGCAGCGCTGGCACCATCGCCATCCATGGTCATATCCTGGACGCCACGCGCGCTGTCGAGAGCGCCTACAAGGCAGCTGCCATGGCATTCCCGGCTGACGAGGACATGGAGCCTCTCGAGAGGCCGAAGAAGAAGAAACAAGTGTTCTCTCAGGAGCAAGCTGCCACAAAGAAGGTGTCGCTGAGCACCAGCGGCTCGGGGGCTGAAGGCTCGGGGGCTAGCGTCACCATAGGCGCTGCCCTGCCTCCCAAATAGGAAAGCGCGCTCGTCGCCTTCCTTCGGGCAAACTCTGACATGTTCGCATGGACTCCGTCAGATATGTCCGGTGTACCAAGGGAGGTGATCGAGCACCACTTAGCCGTGTGTCCAGACGCACGCCCCGTCAAGCAAAAAGCACGCAAGCAAGCCCCCGAGAAGCAAGCATTCATCGTCAAGGAAGTAGAGAAGCTAAAGGCGGCGAAAGTCGTCCGCGAAGTCGCGCATCCCACTTGGCTCTCCAACGGCGTGGTTGTCCCTAAACCCGCTGGAGGAGGCCGACTCTGCATCGACTACACCGACGTCAACAAGGCCTGCCCCAAGGACCCATACCCCATGCCGAGGATAGACCAGATCGTGGACTCCACCGCTGGCTGCGACCTCCTCTGTTTTCTGGACGCCTTCTCTGGTTACCACCAGATCAAAATGGCTAAAGAGGACGAGGAGAAGACAGCATTCCTCACCCCCTGTGGCGTGTATTGCTACTCGTGCATGCCCTTCGGCCTGAAGAATGCCGGCGCCACTTTCCAGAGGCTCATGAGGATAGCCTTGGGGGCACAGATGGGCAGGAACGCAGAGGCCTACGTCGATGACATAGTGGTCAAGTCTCGAGAGGGAGACACCCTCTTGAAGGATCTCGAGGAAACCTTCGCCAGCCTGGGCAAGGTGAACATCAAGCTGAACCCCGCCAAGTGCGTCTTCGGGGTCCCTTCAGGCAAGCTCCTCGGATTCCTGGTGTCCCACCGCGGCATAGAAGCAAACCCTGACAAGATCAAGGCCATAGAAGGAATGCAACCTCCTCGCCGGCTCAAGGAAATGCAGCGCTTAGCAGGCTGCATGGTTAGCCTGGGCCGATTCATCTCCAAGTTCGGCGAGAGAGCCCTGCCATTTTTCAAGATCATGAAGAGATCTGGCATGTTCAAGTGGACTCCTGAGGCGGACAAGGCCTTTGAGGACTTAAAGAAGTATTTGGCCAGCCCACCAGTCTTGGTGGCCCCC
Organism: Poa annua; assembly: GCA_026929855.1. Classification (NCBI taxonomy): domain Eukaryota; kingdom Viridiplantae; phylum Streptophyta; class Magnoliopsida; order Poales; family Poaceae; genus Poa; species Poa annua. The sequence goes on from CM049434.1 coordinate 66,457,042, forward strand.
AGGACAGGCGAACATCTGAAGCTGTATCTTTCAGCCACTCCTCAGACCGCAAGAGCTGTCCTGGTGGCCGAGAGGGAAGAGCCTGTCCTCCCCTAGAAGAGCACTGCCACTCCAAGCCCAAAGCCCCCCGACAAGGATCTCGTCGAAGGAGCAGCCTCCACAGACCCGCTGCCAGGCCCACAGCCTCAAGTCGAGCCTGCTCCCGGCACCCCTGTCGAGACCCCCCTGCAGGCGGATCTCGACAAGGGCCCTGAGGAGCCTACGCAGGGGGCTGACGCTGCAACCCCACTGACAACCCTTGTCGAGCGCCCCGTCTACTTCGTCAGCACGGTGCTGCGGGATGCTCGGGAGCGGTACCCAATGCAGCAGAAGCTCCTCGTCGCGCTACTCATCGCCTCCAGGAAGCTGCGACACTACTTCCAGGGCCACCCCATCACGGTGGTCACTTCTTTCCCCCTGGAGCAGATCCTGCGCAACCCCAACGCCACAGATCGTGTCGCGGGATGGAACATAGAGCTGCAGCCATTCAACTTGCGCTTCGACACCACAAGAGTCATCAAGGGGCGAGCGCTGGCTGATTTCGTCGCCGAATGGACTGACCCAAGCCCTGAAGAGCCTCGGGGGGAAGAGGCTGAGCCCGCTGGAGACACAATGCCCAGCCACTGGACCATGCACTTCGACGGAGCCTTTTCCTGCCGCAATGGCGGGGCAGGCGTCGTCCTGACTTCGCCCAAAGGCGACAAGCTCTACTACGCTGTCCAGTTATGCTTCACGATTGACAAGATCTCCAACAACATCGCTGAATACGAGGGCCTCCTCGCCGGCTTAAGGGCCGCCATCGCTCTAGGCGTCAAGCACCTACTCATCAAGGGCGACTCCCAGTTGCTCGTCAACTTCTCCAACAAGAGCTACACGCCTAAAGACGACCACATGGCAGCATACCTTGAAGAGGTCCGCAAGCTCGAGAAGCACTTCAGGGGCATGGAACTCATGCATATCCCAAGGAAAGAGAACCAGGAGGCCGATGACATCGCAAAGCGAGCCTCGCGAAGGCAACCCCAGCAGGCCGGCGTCTTTGAGGAAAGGCTCGCCAAGGCATCCATCAAGCAGCCTCGAGAGGCCACAGCCGCAAGCACAGATGAAGCGCTCCCACCACCTCCTGAGTCTGGGGCCCCCGATTGCGGCCCCAGCACAGGGGAGCGTCTGTTGCTGACGGCAGCCCACCAAGCCACAGGCTGGATTGACGAGCTCAAGGACTACTTGGCGAAGGGGATCCTCCCTGAAGAAGATGCAGAAGCAGAACGAATCGCTCGTCAGGCGAAATCCTACTGCATCCTTGAGGGAAACCTCTATCGCAAGCGCCCGAATGGCATCGCGCTCAAATGCGTCCTCCCCGAGGAAGGCCGAACGCTGATCAAGGACATCCACAGCGGGGAGTGCGGCCACCACTCGTGTGCGCGCACCCTCGCAGGCAAGGTCTTCAGAAGCGGCTTCTACTGGCCACAAGTGCTTCAAGATGCGGTCGCCATCGTGCAAGCCTTCGACGCCTGCCAGTTCCATGCCAAGCAAATTCATCAGCCGGCACTGGGGCTCCAAACCATCCCGCTCTCCTGGCCGTTCGCGGTCTGGGGGCTGGACATTTTGGGCCCCTTCCCAAAGTCGCAGGGGGGCTATCGCTTCCTCTTCGTGGCCGTAGACAAGTTCACCAAGTGGGCCAAGGTTGAACCAGTGTGCACCATTCCAGCCGGAGCCGCGGTGAAATTCATCAGGAGCCTGGTCTGCCGCTTCGGGGTGCCCAACCGCATCATCACCGATAATGGCTCGCAATTCACCAGCGGCATCTTCCGAGCCTACTGCGACAAGCTCGGCGTCATGATCTGCTTCGCCTCGGTGGCTCACCCACGCAGCAATGGTCAAGCCGAGCGAGCAAACGCAGAAGTCCTCAAGGGGCTCAAGACCAGAAGCTTCAACATCCTCAAGGGGCACGGCAAGGGCTGGATCGATGAGCTCCCATCTGTGCTCTGGTCCATGCGCACAACCGCTTCAAGGCCTACAGGCGAAACGCCATTCGCCCTTGTCTACGGAGCTGAAGCTGTCCTCCCCGCAGAAATCAAGCATGGATCCCCACGGGTCCTTGCCTTCAACGAGGACATCCAAGAGGGCCTCCACAACGACGACCTACTGTTCCTCGAGGGACTGCGCCGCCACGCCGCCCTCAGAGCGGCGAAGTACCAGCAAGATCTGCGACGCTACCACAGCCGCCATGTGCGCTCGCGCACCCTTGAGGCGGGTGACCTCGTCCTCAGGCGAATCCTCTCCAGGGAAGGTCTCCACAAGCTCTCACCGATGTGGGAAGGCCCCTACAGGGTCTCCCACATCGCCAGGCCTGGCGCAGTACGCCTCGAGACCGAAGACGGCATCCCCGTCAAGAACCCGTGGAACATCGCGCATCTGCGCAAGTTCTACCCGTGATCATAGTCACACCAGGCATTTTTTGTCTCTAGAGGGAAGCTCACGGCTTCACCTCCAAGCTTCTCAAAGCTTCTCCCGAGGCTCAGCCCTCTGAGCTCTCCTGCTAATGAGCCACCGCAGGCCGCAGTGAACCTCTGCCACTAATGGGTGGTCCCCATGCCTCGACATGGAAGGAACGTTAGCTTGGCAAACCCAAGTGTAATGAACCGACTTTCGTTCCAAGTGAACTTTGCGCTCAGGCGCCATTTTCGTTCCAAGTGAACTTTGCGCTAAGGCGCCGTGTCGTTCCCAAGTGAACTTTGCGCCAAGGCGCCGCTATGTAATATTTCGATGGCAAGTTTTACTTTCAACCTTTACTTTCAAATGTGCGCTTATATTCTTCCCATGCGCACCTCGCGAGCGGGGGCTGAGTACGGTGCCTGTGCCCAAGAACACCCCAGCAGCACTGCAAAATCCAAGGGACCCTGATCTCTGGCTAAAGGGCATGCTCCCGGATACACGCCACCTCTCCAAAGGACCTTGGTACTCTCTCTCCTCGCGAGGCACCCATGAGGAAACCTATAAGCGCGCATAAGTCCTTACTACTATGCTCTAGCGTTTTGGTTCGCCTCTTTAACATCCACAGGGAACGAGAGTCTCTCCAGGCCTGTGGAGGAAAAACGCGGCCCCCTGAAGGGAAGGACATCGCCAGAGGAGTCCCACGCAGGGCGAAAAGCCTCGCGAAGCTAAGTTCCCTGCTCACGTCAAGAGAACCCTTGCATCTCCCTCACGAGCACTCTGCGTCCCTCGAGTGGTCCTTTCCCTCACTCTCCATGGGCTGCTTGCGCGTCAAAGGGGGGCCCTCAGCATCGTGCCTCGAGGGTTCTTACCTCTCTAAGCCTTAAACTCCCCCCGGCCTTGCCGAGTCATTGCTCGAGCATACCGCAGCGGCGGAGTCATATTGCGAAGAGAAGGGTCCGGCGACGCAGAGCGAAAAAGACATGGAGTTGAAGCAAAGGCCCCTCGAGGGGAGCACACACAGACTTAGCAGCACTTGTTAAAAAGATAAGAAGTATGTTACAAACTGCTAAGCGAAAGTCTTTAAAGCAAATGCCCCTACAGCGCTGCAAGCGCACTACATTGCAGGAGAGGATCTCAGGAGGAAGTTAGGCAGAGGCCTCGTCGTCGTCCTCATCCTCCGCTGCGGCCCGCTTAAAGCGGCCGCAGAAGTTGTCCACCTGGTCGCGGACGGAGTTGTAGGCCTTCCACCCTTCCTCCCCCTCGAGGGGCTCGGTGACCGTAGCAAGGTCGAACCCGGGCTGGAGGTGCACGAGGTTGGAGAAGATGCGGTCCACCGCCACCGCCAGGAGCTGGCGGCACTCCTCCTCGACGACGTCGCGGAGCTCCGCGGCGGGGCCCTTGAGCGCTGTGAAGAGCTGCTCGAAGTATAGGAGGTAGGTGGCGGCGTCGGAATGGCCTTGAGCTGGGACGGACGGCGTTTCTGCTCCCAACTTCGCAGCAAGCTCGCGGCCCCGGCCCGCCAGGGACAGGAACATACGCTCCCGCTGCTGCGACAGCACCTGCGCCGCCTTGGCGCTCTCGACCGCTTCCACCGCCTTCTCCACGGCAGGACCCACCTGCTGGTTCATCTCCTCCATGTCCGCCTTGAGGGAGGTGAGGTCCTGCGCTGTGCGATCGCGCGCCTCTTTAGCAGCGCGGCGATGGTCCACCTCGCGCCCAAGGCGGGCGCTCAGGGTGGTGTTCGCCTTCTCCAGCTTGTGGATGCGGGCGGCGTCCTTGTCGCGCCTCTTCTTGAAGCGCTCCTCCTGCTTGGAGAACTTGTCCTTGTAATCTTGGGAGACGGCGGCGCGGAGCTCCTTCTCCTTCTCCTGGAGTTTCTTCATGGCCTCCTCCTTCCGCTCCGCTAGCCGCGCGTTGGCACGCTCCACGCTCCCCTTGTGGGCGGCCACTTCGCGCTCAAGCTTGCTGAGCGCCGCTGTCAGGCTATCCTCGCGGGCCTCGAGGGCAGCACGCTGCCCCGACAGCTCCTGCTCCCTCAGCGCCAGCTGCTCGTCGCGGCGGCGCACGTCCTCCTCGCGCTCGCCCAGAGTTCGCCCTCTGGCCTCCAAGCTCGTGCGGACCTCGTCCAGCGCGGACCGCACCGTCTCGGAGTCGGCGAGAATCTTCGTCTCGAGCTCGACGAGCTCGTTGTGCTTGGCTGCCAGGGAGTGCTCCACGGCCTCCCGCTCTGCGCTGGCCGCGGCCAAGTCTTCAGCCGCGGCCTGGCGCTCGGCCTTCAAGGGCTGCAGAAGCTCCTCGGTGTCGCGCATGGCGCCCTCGCGGACCTCCTCGGCGAAGCGTATCGCCTCCTCGCGCTCCTCCTGCAGGGCCAAGTCGCTCTGCCGGCGAGCCTCCACAGCCGCGTGAAAAGCGGCCCAAGCCCCCGCGAGCTCGTCCCGCTGCCGGGCAAGCTCCTGGTCCTCCAGGGCGAGATGGGCCTCCAGCCCCTCTAGGGACTCCCGCACCAGGCGGAAGGCAACGTCTCGGCGCCCTCGGCTCCAGTCCCAGCTGCCAAGGGTGAGGGCCTGCGAGGGCCTGCGTGGAACGGAAGGCCCTGCGCCCGCGTCGAGCTTGGTGAAGGTAGCCTCCGCGTGGGCCTGGGGGCTTTGAGGCAGGTCCTCCGCCTCAGTGCCTGCATCCTGCGCCCCGGTATCGTCCCGCTCGGGCGGCACTTCCTTGCTCGCTTCCGGGGCAGAGAAGGTCTGCCTAGTCGCCGCTGCCTCCTCCTCCGCCGTAGTGTTTTGCGGGGAGGGGGGAAGATCCTCCCGGCTGGCCTTAGGAGGGCTCGGGACTGGCGGGGCGCCAGCCGCAGCTTCAGGTTGCGCTGGAGGGGTGGCTGCGCGGGGCGGAGTGGGTGCCCTCTCCATCTGCTCCTCCGCGTGCTCCTCCTCAGGGGGCGGCACGTGTGCCCCCGTCTGGGGCATTTCCTCTTGAGGGCCCGTAGGAGTCTCCTCCTCAGGCCGAAAGACCTCGTCTGCCGCGGTCTCGTCCGCCGTAGCCTCGGGCGCGGCCTCAGGAGCGGCCCTCTTCACGTCCGCGGCCTTGCGGAGCCTTCGGCGCTTCGCAGGCGCTGGGTCGCTGGCGGAAGGCAAAGAAAATCGATCAGGGGAGGAGACAAGCAGAAGATTGAAGAAAAAAGACAGAACTCAAGAGCACTTACTTGGACTTCCTAGCGCGGGTGTCAACCCACGCCATACCTGACGCGCGCCACGAGGGCGCGGTCCAAGCTCCTGACCCTTCAGGAGCCGTCTCAACCTTCCTCTTGAGGGGAGCGCTCGGGGGCTCCCCGACAGGCCTGTCATGGCCCGCCTTGGTCCGTGGCTCTTGGCGCCCAGCCTCGGCCTCCTCTCCATCGCTGGACGAGAGCTCGTAGATCTCCCCCGCGGGGGGCGCGGCTCTGGACGAACTTTCCACGCCTGCGGAGGGCATCGCCTCCGCCTCCGCGTCGCCCTGCTCCGTGTCGCCATGCTCCGCGTCTGACGCGTACGGAGACTCGGCAGCGTCCCCATCCTTCGTCATGGGCATGGGCCCATCCTCTTCCTCTTCCCCCGCCAGGCCCAGCGCGGTGAATGTGGGCATCTGCTCCAAGATGGCCTGGCGCCGGTCTGGGACCTGGTACAGGGGCCTTATCACCGCGGGGACCACCGCGGGCACGTCTGGGTTGACGAAGAGGCCGCCCATGATGGTGGCGACGACGGCGGGGCGATGGTCGCAGGGGTGGAGCCGTATCGGGTCCATGAGCCCCGAGTACGCCCACATCGCCTTCTTGTGCGCCTGAAGGGGGGCAATGCGGCGCCTCACGAACTCCTCCGCAACCATTTGGCCCGTGAGGCCGTTCTCCCGGAGCGTCCTCAAGCGGCCCATGAGGCCGGCCACTTGCGGGCCCTTGAGGGCCTGCTTGCCCCAGTGGGTGTTCTTCACGGGCGGTGCATCTGGGACGTCGAGGAGGGAGACTTCTGCCTGAAGTCGTCCACCTTCTTCGACACCGCCGTGACAGGTTTCTCACCGCTCCACGACATGGGGATGTAGATGTCCCCCATGCCGTCCGCGATGCGGAAGGACACGCAGCCCGTCCGCTCGGTCTTCGCGGTGTTCCGGAGAGCGTAGAAGCTCCTGAAGAGGGCCACCGAGGGCTTCACCCCCAGATAGGTCTCACACAAGAAGGCGAAGATGGAGAGGATGAGGATGGCGTTGGGGTGAAGGTGCAGGAGGTCGATCTGATAGAACTCCAAGACAGCCTCAAGGAAAGGCGAGTACGGATGCACCAGCCCAGCAAAGAGAGTTTGGAGGAAGATGGGGTAAAAACCCGCCGGAAAGCGGCCGAACCTCGCGGCCTGAATGGCGCTGGCGCCGTGCTCATTGTTCTTCCCGGCGACTAGATGATGGATCTTGTCCAGCGCAGCCGCATTGATGCGCGTCCCGACCAGGGCAGGGCCGAGCGTCTCATCCTCCTGCGTGTCTTGGCAGGCTGAGGTCATCGCCGCCTTGCCTTTGGATACCCCCATTGACGGAAAAGGGCGGGGGCGTGGAAGAGCGAAAGGAAGGAGAGTGCTCGCCGGAGAAGAAAGGGGTTCGCCGGAGACGAAGAACTAAGAGGCCGAGAGCTGGAAGACTGGAGGCGCAGAATGGGAGTAATGACTGCGATTCAGACCGGCGCGCAGCTTTATGCCCCGTCCGAGCAGTTACCAAGGCGTGGTCGTGGTGGACGTGGTGGGACCCCCACTACGCACGTTCGTCCGAAGAAACCGAGTCGTCGCAAACTCACCACCGAGTGACGCGTGTCACGGGCAGGCCAGACGTTTTGGACCCACGACGCTTCGTCTGGACCCGATGGGCCTCGCCGTGCCCGTCTTGGGCCCGGGGGCTACTGTCGGCCCAGTGGATTCTAGGGTGTGCAGAGCTCACTCTCCACGGCCCTCACGCGCGCCGATGTCGACGAAACGACTAAGGACCAAGCAGAACGCTTGGGTAGACCCCCGAGGGGAGAGCCCCCTCGAGGGAACTTGAGGAGGCAGGGAAGGGCCTGAAGGGGCTCCCCCTGAGGCTGCCCCCCGGCAAGGCTTTCTCCCCCGAAGGGGAGTCAACGCAACTCCCTCCACAGGGCCTCCCGGGCCCTGCGGGGATGCTTCGCCACGAAGTAACCGCTGCAGAGCGCACATGGCCTCTGCAGCAGCCGCAGAGTGACGCGCGCGTCTGCGCGTGATGACGACGGCGCCGCAGTTGCCGTTCCGGTGATAAAAGGAGTCAACAAAGCTGTGTCCCCTGCGCCGCCAACGAAGCTTTCCTCTTTGGTGATAAAGCAGGTGGCCGGCGCAACGCTCCAACGGCGACACCACCGTGGGCACCCCCACGATCTCTGCAGTACCAGTTGGCCGCTCTGCAAAGACGGCGGCTGCCCTGCCACGAAGACAGGCCTTACGACCATGGACCGAGTCCATGGGCAACCCGGCTGCAGTGCACCCCGCTCCACCATTTCGTCGCCATGTGGGAACCCTTCCACTGCGCAAGCCGCAGGGATGAGGCCCGGGGCGCCTATATAAGGAGCAGGAGCACCACCGTAGCGAGGGATCGATCACTCATCCATTGACACCCCACAGTAGCTGAGCCAAGCCCAGCGAGCCCGAGGAGGAAGAAGGCCCGAACCTTCCCCCTCCGAGCTCCACACTGCCTCGCGAGGGCCCACGGCAAGCTCTTTGTACTGTAGCCCCTACTGAGCAATACAGACAAGAAGGAGTAGCGGTTTTACCTCACCCTGAGGGCCGTGAACCTGGGTACGGGCCTGAGTCCATCTCTGTCGTGTTGTCCTTCTACAGGCTCGACGAGCACCGTCGCCGTGCCGGTTGAGGGTTGTTGACCAACGTGTTCAGTCCCCTTCACGAACTTCTCCCCCGAGAGTGGTTATCCCTGTTCCGTGGGAATCACACCACGACAGCTTCAAGCCCAACAGGCTTGGAAGAACACCATATCCATGTCAAACTTCATAATAATGAGCTGAAATTCGGTACACTAGTGCATCCTGGCATGGGAACATGAGTTGCTACATGGTTCATACGAGTTCAAAATGTTTTTATATGAAATTTGGCACTTTTTATGCATTAAATTAATTTTCTGGACATTTTCTTGCAAGAAATTGATTGACACACATATAATTGTCATCATAAATATGTAAATCTACAGTCCGCGATCGAAGCATTCAAGACTAGGAAAGTTCCGATCCCATGGGGCGCTCATCCTGGCGAGATTATGGTTACTAGTTTTAGGGGAACAGGGGTAGCGAGAGTAGATTGGTTTGGTCAAAAAAATGGAGGGAACGAAAAAAATTGACGGAAAGGAGGGAACGAATATTTGGAGGGAAAAAGAAAAGGTACATATACGTATTCAAGGAAAAGGAGGGAACGGTTCCGATCGAATCATTCATGATCAGGGTGGTGGCGGGATTTCTGGTTTCTATTTAAACCCTGACCTCTCCTCCCTCCAAGATCTCAGTCTCCAACAACCAAAAAATCACCGCCGCTCTCGGGTCCAGCATCGTCATCGTCGTTGCATCTTGTACCCGACGTCTTCCTTCAACTATCTCGTCCACCTCTCGCCTATGTCTTCTCACTGACCCCGGTACTTCTCTTAACAAATCTTCCCAACTCGCGGTGCGACGAGAGTTCATCGATGGCTACGAGCAACAATTGGGTAACAAATTATACACCAATCTCATTTCATTATTATCAGACGCCGTATCTTGGGTACTGATATTTTTCTTATGAGTTCGTAGTGTGGTTACTGCTTTGACGATAAGGGCTTGTGCGATGGCAACAATATGAAGAAATCCTTTTTCGTTCTTACCCTAGACGTCGATTGTGGTGAAAAGACGGTAATATACTAATCCGTCATTATTATTATTTTGCGTATAATCCGTCGTTATATTTGTTGTAGTGATCCAATCGATTTGCCGATCTTACATATTTACGTTAGTGTACTATTGGGTTTCATTTCTTTTACTTCTTGTAGTACGTCCCGTGCTACATAAGAGCTCATTTTCTTGAGAAGTTTGGCGTAGCCACTACCCACAACACAGAATTCAGGGCTAAACTTACTACTGAAGAGGGATTCAAGTACAAAGTAAGGGTTACAAACCTAGACAACACAACTTTTTTTGATGGCAAAGTCTTGCAAGAATTTATTAGAATGTACCAACTCGGATTTGGAGTTGAGCATGTCTTATCTGATCTAGATGAGGAAGGTGATTCAATCCCTGTCACCTCAGCCCATGAGTCGATGTACTATCCATGTACGTAACTGCATATGCAAATATTTCAATTATATTTTACCTCAACTAGGTACAAATTATAATGTAATTAGTTCTACAAGTAGCAGCATACTATACACTGCCAATGGAGAAACGTGAGATAGTTGAGTCCTTTAATAAAACTTCGGGAACCATTATTAACTAGAGGATGATGGCGTCAGTGATTGAACATGTTAAGATTCTTGAACATTACGTTGCTCACCATGATGCTGGCGACTATGATGCTGCTGCATGCACCCTTCTCCTGCACACCTTGAACTGGACAAACCGTGTGAAGAGAGAACTGGTAAGCAGTACATATCGATGTTTTCTGTTGCATCTATAACTTCTGTGCGAGCATATGTATATCAAATTTTGATAAGAAATGTCATATCTTTTTGTGCAACAGAAAATTCCTCGTCGTATGGTCCGTGATGGGATGCACGAGTCTGGTAATATTACCATAGTGTGTCATCCATACAGTAAAGTCCAGACCACCTACGCCATTTTTCCTGATGATGGTCGCCTTCTTGTTAATGGGTGGAAGGAGTTTATGGAAAAGGAAGACAATTTAAGAATTGGACACACAATGCTCTTCATGCTCTACCATGGAAAGAAAGGGCTTTTCCTTTTTGCAGAGTACATTCGTCGTGTGGATGTGGAGTAGTGCTTCAAGAAATGAAGATAATAAGCAAAAATGTTAGACGTATTTGGCTTTTCCAAATATCAGTAATTGATTATTGTATGCTTTTAGTGATGTTAATTGGTGAACATGCTGAGCTAAGATTATTGTATGCTTTTAGCTCACTACTTGATTTTAAAGTATGTAAGCATCATGTAGCTTCATTTATCAAGCAGAATCCACAAACATTGCATGATAAGTTTGATTTAACAGTTTTTTATGCATTTAATTCATTTTTTGTTCTTTTTCTAGCAATAAAAATACTGACAAACCAAAACATGTTAGAAAAATCTCTAATTTTGCGCAAAACTGATCGGGGTAGTCGAGTTGTCACGTCAATTGCGCATTATCAATGCCCTTTATCAATTCAGCCCCTCTGCCGTTTCACGCCACGTAATGTACTTCATTGCTAATCCAAACTCCGTCACACCGCCGTCTCCATAGACAAGTCGTATCGCCGGCGCATCTACTCGTCATTGCCGGAAACTCATTGTCCCTCTCTCGCCTCGTCAACTACTTTGAGGCGGCGCATTGATCCGCCGCGCGACGCTTAGAGGAAAACCGACGATGGCGGCCTCCGACGAGGTAAGATTTATTTCCGTGACCTGATCCCTAACCACCGATTTACCTCAGATCTGGAAAACTGACATGAACTATGTCGGATTGCAGTGTCCTACTTGTTTTGACACGAGGGGATTGTGCGGCGATCCAGACATGAAGAAGAAGTTCTTTGTTCTGACCCTTCAAGAGGGATTTGAGGACAAAACGGTATAAACAAGTCTGTTGCAATGTCTTATAGATTTGTTGCGCCATATGTGCTACCAGAACTAAGAATATGTTCAGCAATTGGTATTTTTGCGTGCAATTAGTACCTAGTTGTGTCAAGTCATGTTTGGTTCTATTTTTTCAGGTTATACCCTGCTACGGCAGAGTTTCTTTTCTTCAGAAGTTCTATATCGCCGAGTATCAACTTTGCCACTTCCAAGCTACTCTCTTTACCAATGAGGGATTCTCATTCCATGTTTTATGTACCAACAAAATGGGTTTCACCTTCGTTACCGGGAGTGTGTGGAAAGATTTTTGTAGAATCTACTCTTTTGATGTTGGACAGGATCTGAGTTTTTTTGTTAGCAAACATGGTGATCCTCGTGTTAAACCTGAAAACCCACCAATCACACATCCAGGTAAGTTTAAAGGTGGATTTATCTTCTGTTATGCTGCATTTTGTAATCAGGTAGTATGAGTAGTGCTCTGATCATTTATTATTATTTACTAAACTTTAATCTTACAGCGTATCTTGATTTGTCCCCCCAAAAACGCCAACTTGTGGAATTTAGGGATTCCACTGACGGATCCAAGATCAACTGGAGGATGATGGAGACAGTAGTACTAAATGTGCAACATCTTGACCACCTTGTCGACTATCATGATGGTGGAGAGTATGCAGAAGGAAGGACTGTCGCATGTTTGCATACCCTTAACTTCACAAACAACATGCACTTGGTAAAACACTTATAACATGTTATTTCCTTAGTAAATATGTAGTGTTTACAACAACATGTATGACACTTGTTGAAGTATGTTGCAGTGATTGTGAGTACCTAACGTCTGTCAATATGGAACAGAAAATCCCAAGCCGGTTTGTTCCGCAAGAGCTCGAAGAATTCGGTTTCGTCACCATTGTGAGACATCCGAACACTGTGGTTAAGGCGACATACATCATCTCTACTTCAGATGGTCGTCTTTCTGTTGGTGGTTGGAAGGAGTTCATGAAGAAGGAAAATGTGTTGCAGTTGGGCGACAAGGTGCTGCTCTTGCTTTACAGTGGTAACCAAGGGCTTTTCATGTTTTTGACCGATGTTCCGTACAATTATCCATACTAGTGTCGTACAAGACTGATAGTAGTAGTTGTATCTCTTATTTAGTACTGCCTAGTATGTAATCGTAGTAGTCAGAATTCTAGTTCGTTAAACTCTCGCAATAAAGTTTTTTCAAAAAAAGAAAGTTTCAAAAAAAGTTTTACATGTTTGCAAATAGACAATGTGGATAGCCCCATGTTTACAAGTCAGAGTTGGACGTTTTGCTACCTAGTTTAGTAGATTCTACTGGCTTTTGACATGGGCCTCTACTCATGCATTACCCTCGGCGCGGAGATGCTCGACTTCTTTCTTCAGGTTCTCGATTACAATGCTTGATCTTGCATTGTCATCTTTCAACTTCTTTAGTTCTCCCTGAGCCGTCAGTTTAGCCACTTGGGTGGCGATGGCATATTTGAGTTGTTCGTGGCGTTCATCTATGGCCTTGATTTTCTCACGAATAAGGTCTTCATTCTTCATCTCGAGGTTCTTCTTCTCTACCAGAAGCTCCTTGACCAGGCCTATCGCCTTGTTGTTCGATTCAGAACTCATATTGTTTACCCTGTACAAGGTTGCTACCTCATTCCGAAGTTTGTTGCGGTCCGCGCGAAGATTTGCTACTTCAGTCGCAATTTTTTGAGACGCCGTCCTCTGCAGCTCCAAATTTTCACCGAGCCGTGCACACTCTTTTTTCAGCAGCTTGATATTGTTCACAAGGGTGGCACACAAGTCATTTGTCTGAGCCTCCTTCAGTTCGATCCTAGTCCTCGCTTCCTGCAGGCAGTTATTAATTTGTAGTGAGACTAATCTGAAATTGAGGAATAGAATCAAAAAGTGGAAAGTTCATACCTCACTCTGTCGGAGAGCATGGACGAGGTTATCGAATGATTCTTTCTCTCCCGCTACGACATTCCTTGAGTTCGATGGATTGCCGATGGAAGAGCCGCTCGCTCTGAGATATGTACAAACTATGCTTCATTTTATCTTAAAAAAAATAATGCTTCATGGATTTTAAAACGTACCGGTTCTCGCTCAGATTTAGCAGGGTTTTCGCCTCCGTCATATGACGGTCTTGTTTGTCTCCATCTACTTGAGCCACTATCTTCTTACGGCATTTTGCCTCGCGGGCCTCGTCAGCCCTCGTCGCAGCTACCTGTTTCTTCCAGCTTGGGGCTCCACGACGCGTAGATATGGCTGGGGTGGTATGCGGAGTGGGGATTTCTCCGCCGACTGGTGGCGAGTAGGGAAGAAGGTGAATAGTTGAGTGACAGAGACTTCTACTGCCTTCGGTACTTTAATACGTGGCAACCGTCTCCTCGCATTCACCGAGATATCTGGTCCGTCCATTTAGAATCTACGAACGGACAGATGGAATCACCTTAGTCATCGTCTACCTCGCCTTATCCCCCAGTTCAGCCATTCCCAAAAAACCCCAGGCCACCTACTCGCCCTACGGCAGCGGACACTAGCGCCTTCCTCACCGACAAGCTCCCCGTTCTCCGCAAAGCCGTAACGTCGTCCACAGATCGACATCCCTTCCTTAACCCCTGACTAGTAAGCAGAACCGATTACATTCCTTTGCCTCCACATTTTTACGTACCTAAATCTAGGTCAAACCCCGTAGTTTCGTCGTCTAAAACCACGCCTAGCTAAGACGTAGGTTAGATCCCTGAGAATGTTGTATGGCTGCAATGCCCCACCATCACACGGAAATGGCCATTTACGAATAAGTGAGTATTTGAGACTGGGCTGGTATTTTCCCCACCTCTCAACAAGGAAAAAAATACTTTAAATTTACCTCCTCTCATAATGTTTTTGACCTAACATATTTGCTTTGTTTTTGCATTTTCATGTTTTACATAGATGGACAACAATGAATGTGTTGTTTGTGGATAGAGTGCCGAGTTCTGCCGTCGATATGATCGTCAAGCAGTTTCATGTCATATAAATATGATAAAGGATTTTGATTGCTACGCGGTAAATTATTTTTAAAGTACTTGTCATAGACTGTTCTGCAAAAAGTAGTAGCGCATTATGTGTTTAAATTCTCTGTGAAATGCAGATTATCCCTTGTTATATGAAAGATCGCATAAATGCTTTGTCCGATAACTGGTTGGTCGCTGAGGCTTCAGGAAATCGTTTGTATGATCTGTATATTCGGAAGACTGAATTGAGATCCTTTCTGTGTGGCCCTTATTGGCACTCTCTTATGCGTCAGCGCGATGTCATGATGGGCGATATCTTGACCATTGAACTATTTGATGATGATTTGCAATTTTAGGATGATGAACCTGATAGGAACTTGGCTAAGGTTTTTATCACAGTCTCAGATGCGAATCAGGAACTGAAACCTCATGTGCACATTCATGGTACAAAAAATATTCTTTCCTTTTGTACATGAATAAGATATTCTACATTTTTAACCCTTCACACCAAATTCATATTTATACCCCTTTCTCGATTACCCTCTGTTTGAAGTTCCACCAAGCATTAGAGGAACTCTTCACAAGACCATTTTCTCAGACATTTCCCTCGTAAGGATGGACAACATGGCTGAATTACTGTGGGAGATGTATAAAAGAGTTCACGTGGTCTCTGACGATGAGTTCTACCATGTTCTGGACCTTAAGTTCTTTGTGCAAAGGATGACCAATGAGGATTTCTTTCAAGGATCCCTGGTACACTCCTTTGTCTTAATACTGTACATATGTTCTTTTACTTCGTAGTATTTCATTTGTCCACTAGGTTGTTGATTTTGCTTATTTTAATGATCATATTTCTCTGTTTATATATTTTTTAGACTATCCCAAAGAGGTCTCTTCTTGTATATAAGATTCCGTCAAAGGGAAAAGTTCTATATTGGCATAGTTCGTTGGATGTACCACGAGAAGGCCTATATTCAGAAGTAAATGGCAAAGATTATGAATTCTGGGATTGGTTTATGGGATTCTGCGATGACAAAGGAATTGTTCGTAGATCTCTTCTCCTTGTGAAAATCGAACCCAGAGAATTCAGATTAGTCCTTGAAATTGAGAAAATGGGTTTTTGAGTATAGCAATCGTGTAGTTAAAGACTATAAGAGCATCTCTAACAGAGCCCTTATACTGCGAACCTCAAAAAAAGTTTACAGTTCGCGTTTTTTGACATATCTGCGTCGAGCTGCTCGCCGCACATAGCAGAACCCTTAAACCGAACTGCATATTCATAGATTTGGCGGGAACAAATTTTTCGTTCTTCACCGATGCGTTCGATTACGAGTTCATCCCCGATTTACATTAAGCTAGACCGATCCAAAAGCTAAAACTACTGCTAAATCATCGCCGGAGCCTACCGTACTACCAAAACTCGGCTCACCGGAGCCCAGGTGCGGCGGCGACGATGTCGAGGCAGCGCCGATGCGGCTCACTCCTCTTCGGAGACGAGGTCGACAAACTCCCTCGCGTAGGACGCCCAGTACGCCTTCTTCTCGGCAGCCAGGGCGTCTGCCTCGAGCCCCCGGTGGAGGAGTATGTCGTCGATCTCCTCCTCGCAGGCTGCCTGCGCCTTCTTCTCCTCCGCCTCCCGCGCTGACCGGAGAAGCACTTGAGCCGTGATGGACTCAAGTGCCTCGTCGGGCACGAAGTCCTCCGCCGCCACTGAGGACCCGAACGCGGCGGCGTCGTACTCCTCCGCCGGAGGCAGCGCCACTAGCTCGGTGGAGGTGCTCGCGCCGCCGCTTGAGCTTCCTTCACCGTCTGTGCGCGGGCGGCGGCGGCGGGCCTCGCTCTCGGCGCGGAGGCGGTCGAACTCCTCGACCTCGCGCCGGAAGTAGGCCGACGGGATCTGTTGGCCGCGGTTGCTTTAGGCGCGCGCCGCCCGCTTCCGAGCACCGTCGCTCGTCACCGCTTGCGCGCGGCGCTTGTCGGAGAAGTCCCCGTCGAAAGGGTCTCGGCGGTGCGGCGGGGTCAAGGGCTCGCGCTTGGGGCCCATCATGCGGGTGCGGCGGACTCCGGCACCGGCGGATTGCTCGTCAGAGAAGATGGTGGCGGCGGGCGCCCGTATCCAGTTTACGGGCCGTTTTGCGTTTGAGGGTTCTGCTATGGCGCAAAAAAGGCCTCGGCCCGTGAAGTCGCCGGACTTTTACGGTTTTCAAGCTGTTTGAGGGTTCTGTTAGAGATGCTCTAAGCAATGTATCTAGACTATGTGTAGTGTTGTTGGCCTGAACTGATACCGAAGCCTGTTTCTGTGCAATTACATGATGTAAACCTTGTATGTACTGTCTTCTGAATCCTCACTGATTCGCTATATCGGTAGGATGAGTGGAAACTTTTATAATGGTAATGTGAACCAGTTATTCCATCTGCAGTTCTATTATGATGCTAATGTGGAACCTTTGATAATTCTAGTAACATAACAATGTTTGGAATATTAAGTGGAGGCACATTTTTTGTCATGTGTTGATGTTTTGGAATGCAAACTAACTTATATTGTCCCCTGAAACAGTGAAAACAGCAAATGCACACTAGTCTTTAATTCAGTACAACCTAATAAATACCAGCACCGCATAAAACGTATCAGTAACTTTACCTTGACAAATCGGTAGCACGTCTTTATTTTGTTCACAAGGTCACGGGTTTTCAAAACACATGTAACGATTATTTTTTTCCCATTTTACTTAATTATCTGACAATTCGGTCTCAAAGAATCGGTGACAACCAGAGTGACGCCCTAAATCCGTCACCATTAGTAATCCGTGACAAATTTAGTGACACGAAAGTTGGTCGTCATGCATTAACACTAATGCGTGACGAAGATGAAAAATCCGTCACCTATTATGGATAATCAATGACAAATTCGATGTCGTCAACAGGTGTGTCGTCGCAAAAGGTCAGATCGGTAGTAGTGACCCCGTAGGGATCGAGCTCGGAACGCCGAGGACCTTTAGCTAGCGTGTATCATCTTACGAGAATACAGTATGGCATAGATAATCCAGAAGAAGTCTGCATAAAAGTCTTTGCCCAAAAGGATAATCCTATAATTCCGTCTGTCTTCTGGATTTGGAGCAGTGCCGATTTTCAAGAACGCGAATCTTATGATATGGTGGGAATCTCTTATGATAATAGATAGGAAGGGTCCGCCTTCTTAGATTTCTTTTTCTATTTATTTTTCCATCTAGGATTAGAACCGTATACTTGGTAATAATAGAAACGGCACATTATGGCAAAAAAAAAGTTTGATTCAGAGGGAGAAGAAGCGGCAGAAATTAGAACAGAAATATCATTTGATTCGTCAATCTTTAAAAAAAAAGATAAGAAGCAAAGTTTCTCCCTTGAGTTTAAGTGAAAAAACGAAAATGCGAGAAACCGCCAGCGTCATCTTCTTCCCCGACGGTCACCGACGAGTTCTTTGCAATTGAGGTGCCTCCGAGCAACCCCCGCACGAACTGCTCCTCCAGGACCCTCTCGGTGAGCTCCTGGATCGATTCCCTCCCGTTCCCATCTCGATTTCGTGTTGTACGTCGTCTTCCCGCTCGCTCCCAAACTTCTGGACGCCATGGACGAGCTCAAGCTCGGGCCCTTGGTGCTCTCTTGCCCCCTGCCCGAGCTGCTCCTCTGGTCGACCTCCTGTGCCTCTCAGCACCTTCCCAACACCCTGGCGAACGCCTGCACCTCGCCCCAGAGACGCGCATGGATCAGCCGCAGTCGGTTGCGTCTTCCCGTTCCGAAGTCTGAACCTTGTTTTTCAGTTCGTCAGAAACAACACACACAGTCAAAATCCTTCTGATCTGTTCTGCAACACCGTCTGAGCACTAGCCCAGTCGCTAGCGCATTGATCTCCAGCGAGCATCCCACTCGGTAGTCCCGAGTTCGAGTCCCCCCGTTGCAATCGCTCGTCGTGTCTGTTTAGCCCAGTGGCTCTGCTTCTGTTCCGGCGACCCGCAGGCCCAAGCTCAATTCTTCTCCCGCACAATTTAGCTCTGTCTATTCCTTTCTTATTTATTTATTTATTTATAGCAAAATGATAAATCTTGTATATATCATATCTTTTGTTTTATAATTCCGATTGGTACAAATTAAATGTCTATTCTTATCAGCAAAATGTAATGAATGTTAATATGTCATCCTTGCTCATGTTTGCATCTTGTTTTAGTTGTGTTTTGGTAATTCATCTAAGTAATTAAGTATGGAATGTGTTGGGCATTTATTTATTGTTGCCCCATTCCATTTAATTTGACTAGATCATCTATGCCATGTCTTGCCATGTTAATGAATATTTAACATTGATGGTTAGATAAATAACTTGAACCTTAATATTAATTGTCGGGATTCCGCTTCAGGTTAATTTGGATTAAGTACATCCCGCATTGCATATTCCCATGCCATGCATCATTCTCATGATGCTAGATCTTTTGCCGCAGTTGTAAGATGCATGTTTTGTGCTTTTCAGTGTTTGTTGTTTCTTCGCGAATAAGACGTTCAGATTTGTGAGCAACGACATGATCTTCTTCCATGCGGGATTCCAGGCAACCAAAGTTTGCTTGTTTACCTATACATTGTCTTTCATTCCTGCCATTGATTTCTGCTAGCCTAGTATTCGATTCTTGTGTCGCGATCGTATCACATGTTTATCCTGCAGCCTTATACAGCTTTACCCCACTACCTACTACGTGTTGTTTGTTTACCTGTTGGCCTTGCGAGTCGTAGTGCATGCTTAGAGTTGGTTGTGCGGTTCGCCTGTCTTATGTTTCACATGCTTAGTATGTTAGAATGTTCTACTTTAATAAAATGCTATATTGTGTTGGGTATTATAACTAAATGATAAGGCACCGGCGGAAGGCCTTGCGAGGTGCTTTGTTCTGCTAAGTGTCGTCCTAGGAACTCAGTTCTTGTCCACTAATCTAAGTACGAGCGCACTAACCACTCGTGGGAGGCTCTCATGGGGCCCCTCGACTTTGAACGAATCTTCAGCTTGTCCAGGTGTCGCAACTAGTCCGGGCTTTCCATTTGCCCATATGCATCGATACTGGTTTAGTACTTTACTTTGGCAGTATGCCTTGTTACATGCATATAGGTGCGATGCCATGCACTGTGGGTATACCCATGGCCTCTGCCCACTTAGCACGTAGGCGCAAACGATTGCGCCCGCTATTGAGGTATCGGCCGGACTCTTGACGCGGGTAACAACTCAGATGGGTGGGACCCTGGACTTGCTGTAGTGAAAGAATGAGTCGTGTTGGGAAGCCCTAATGTATTTGATTGGGTTGATCGAACATGTATGGGTACAGTAGTGCATCCCTGCAAGGTATAATCTTATCGATGAGCCGAGTCCGCGGTTATGGACAACTTGGTGCGGATGCTGGCTAACAAGATCATAGACAACTTGCACCTAATTAATGTTAATTAACTTGACTAGTAATATAGAATTACTTTCACAATAATATGTAATAAAAACTGTCAACTATGTGAGTTTCCTCTGATTACTTCCTCATACTTGGTTGAGGGGGTGAATCCGGGAATGGGTTATGTTTGGTGTTAGTAGTAGTTGGTTCCTTATGCGCTCTCTTATCCCTCTCCAAATAGACGGAAGTTGTAGCGTGTCTCTATTAGGTTGCTAGTGCTGCTGCCGCTAAGTCCACCTACCCTATATTTTGGGAGATCTTGTAGAAAGTAAACAGGTTGATTTTGCTTGCCAGGGAGTGCCCTGACCCATCTTTGGGCTGTGCTTTTATGTGTAGTCAATAGGTTTGAAGTCTGACGACGTTAGCTTGGGAATCCCTCCGGCTTGGGATGGGCAGGGATTGTTGAGTGGGATGCTCGCTGGAGATCAATGCGCTAGCCACTGGGCTAGTGCTCTGACGGTGTTGTGATACGTCTCAAACGTATTTATAATTTCTTATGTTCCATGCTTATATTATACCAATTGCTACATGTTTTATATACACTTTATATGGTTTTTATGAATTTTCTGGGACTAACCTATTAACAAGATGCCACAGTGCCAGTTCCCTGTTTTCTGCTGTTTTTGGTTTCAGAAAAGCTGTTAAGGAAATATTCTCGGAATTGGACGAAACAAAAGCCAATACCCCTATATTTTTCCCGGAACCATCCAGAACACCGAAGAGGAGACGGAGGAGGGCCACGAGGCGGCCACACCTGGTGGAGGCGCGGCTCTCCCCTGGCCGCGCCACCACGTGGTGTGGGCCCCTCGGGGGTCCACCGCCTTCGCCCTTTCGCCTACTTAAACCCCCCGACAATACATCCCGAAGCGCCGCCGCCATCGAAGACAAGATTCAGGGGACAAAAGTCTCTGTTTCGGGACTCTGCCGGGACGGGGAATTGCCCCCGGAGCCATCTCCATCAACTCCACCACCATCTCCATCGCCGTTGCTGACTCCCACGATGAGGAGTGAGTAGTTCTCCCCCGGGGCTGCGGGCTCTACCGGTAGCTATGTGGTTTATCTCTCTCTCCCATGGTGTGATCTTTATGTGATCATGAGCTTTGTAATCTAGTTGAATATGTGATGTTACTCGCACTCTAGAGGTTACTTTAATATGAACTCCGGGGTTATTCACGGTTGTGAAGGTGGCAGTGAGCGCACCGTGTGTGACTCCTTTATGACGTTGTGGTGTGTGTTTACTCATACTTTGAGGGTGCTGTTATAGCCCTACACAATGAATGGTGTTTATCATCCAACAAGAGAGTGTTTGAGAGTAGTATTTATTATTCAGCTTTGATGTCATTGTTGAGAATGTCCACTAGTGAAAGTACGATCCCTAGGCCTTGTTCCAAGCATTAAAACACCGTTTACAACCTGTTCTGCTACATGTTTGCTTGCTGCCATTTTTATTTCAGATTGCAAATACTACTTATAATCATCCATATTAATTGTATTTCACTATCTCTTCACCGAACTAGTGCACCTATACATCTGACAAGTGTATTGGGTGTGTTGGGGACACAAGAGACTTCTTGTATCTTAATTGCAGAGTTGCTTGAGAGGGATATCTTTGACCTCTACCTCCCTGAGGTCGATAAACCTTGGGTGATTCACTTAAGGGAAACTTGCTGCTGTTCTACAAACCTCTGCTCTTGGAGGCCCAATACAGTCTACGAGAATAGAAGCGTGCGTAGACATCAAGCTATTTTCTGGCGCCGTTGCCGGGGAGGTAAGCGTTTGAAGGTATCTCCTCAGATCCTGCAGTTATTACTTTTTGTTTCTTGTTTTTATTTTCACTAGTTAGGCTAAATGGAAAACAACAAAAAAATTATAGATCTTTGTGAAATTTATATTGCATTAGGACATGATACTTTTGAAGAGAAAATTAAAACACCTATGGAAGTTTGTTTGCGTAATAATGGTAGTAATGTTATTAGTATAAATTCTTTGGACACCATTATTGCTAAGTCTATGGAAAAGCCTAAGCTTGGGGAAGCTAGTTTAAATAAAAATAATGTTTTTGCTCCTCAGCTTTGGAGGAATTATTTTGCCTTGATAATGCTTTGCCTCCAATATGTGATAATTTTAATGATGCTTGTGATATTCTAAAGCCACCTGAAGAAATAGTGCCCTTTAAAATACCTATGAAAATTATTGATCGTGTTATGGATAACCGCTATGTAGGGGATGGAACTGTCCATCCTGGTGATCATTTGCTATTCTTACATGAATTATGCGAGTTGCTCAAGTGTGTAGGTATTTCAATGGACAAAGTTAAGAAGAAATTATTTTCTATGTCACTTGGTGGAAGAGCTGCGCATTGGTATAAATTGTTGAAGAATAGGAACTCTCTTGGATGGGAGGAAATTGTACCTCTCTTTTATTCTAAATTTTATCCTCCAGGTGAGATTCACCAAGATCGGAATTCTATATATAATTTCTGGCCTCATGAAGGAGAAAGCATTGCTCAAGCCTGGAGAAGGCTGAAAACATTAATACTCAAATGTCCTAACCATGAGCTTCCTGATAAAATAATTGTTAATAATTTTTATGCAAGACTTTCAGGACATTGCAAGGATTATATAGATTCCTGTTCAGAGGGCTCTTTCACAAGTAAGAAGGTTGAAGCTAGATGGGATCTTCTTGAAACAATTCGAAACAATGCTGAAGATTGGGAGAATGACAAAGTAAAGAATCAGGTATAAACTATGAATATGATTGCATTAAGTCTTTCGTTGAAACTGTTGGTTTTCAAGAGCTTAGTGCTAAATATGGTCTTGATTCTCATATTATTGTTGATTGGTCTAGAACCTTTGCTTCTCATATTAATGTTCCTAAAGAAAATTGGGACGTGTATCATGAACCTTTCAAAGACACTTGCATGGAAAATGAAATTGTTGTTAATGATTGCAATAGACATGCTCAAACTCCTGAAAATACTATTTCTTATACGCATGTTAATTTTTGTGGAATACATAGACCTTGTGGAATTAATCAAATTGAAGATGAATATTGTATCCATCGTAGGAATGAAAATACTAGAGCTTGGTATAAGGTTCTAAGAGATCTTGGTGAAAAAGTTTGTGCCACCTACCCTTTTATTTGTGAACTCTGCTATGAAGAGGGTCATTTCGAATTTCAATGCTCAGGTTCTAATAAGGATATTGCAGGAGACTTTTGTGATAACATGATCACTCCTAATCAACATGATGAACTCACATTATTTTTGGGGTGTGAAGAGTTATCAACAAAAACTTCTTTGTTAAATATGAGTGATATTGATATGAATGATGTGTTGCATGGATGTTATCTCTATTGTGTTAATAATTGCCATGCTAACACCTACATACAAAATATTATAAAGGATGAGACTTTACCAAAGTATGACAGGACTAATGTGTGTTTTGAGCTTATTAATGAAAGAGAGGAATTCCCCCAAGTTTCTTCCATTGTCTCTAATACTAAACCAGGTTATGTGGAGAAGCTTCCTTTCAAGCCTCTCCCTCCTAAAGAGGAAAAGAAGAAGAAAAAGGGAAAGAGGAAGAAGAAGAAGAAGAAGAAGAAGAAGAAGAGGAGTAAAAGGAGAGAGGAAACGATATCTTCTCCCAAACATGTTGCTCCTGTTACAATTAATACTTATAACTCTGAATTCGATGATTCTGAACTTGATGATGAACCTATGCCTATTATTTATATTAGTGATCATGATTGGGAAAATCATACTTCTTTTGATATTGAAGATCTCTGGGACACTAGTTCTGAAAATGATGATGTTAATAATTGCTATACTATTAGTACTATCCATGTTTCTTCCCATGATGATATAGAAAGCTCTGAGCTTAGGGATGAGGTGTTTGAACATCCTTTTGCTACTAATGATTATATATTTGTTACCTCTCCTTCTAGTAAAAATGATGATATGTTTACAAATGAACACACTTTGGAGGATAACTATTTTATTGCTTATGATGATACTATGCCTCCAGTCTTTGATAATTATAAATAATACTATGACATAGGTTATAATTACAATTATCCTCTTCAAACTTGTCATAGTTATAGAGAAATTACTCAAACCAATCCTTTTAATAGACAACTGTCTATCATGTTCAAGTTCTTTATGATGATCCTGCTCCCCTTGTTATTAATGAGAAGAACTTTTCTTATGAGGGAAATAATGATACTTTTATGCATATGGATCATGATAAGAATGTTTCATGTTATAGTTATATTGTGGATTTTATCAATGATGCTACTGAAAGTTATTATGAGAGAGGAAAATACGGTTGTAAAAGTTTTCAGTTACTAAAACACCTCTCTTTATGTTGGAAGTTTTGAAGTTGCATTTGTTTCATCTTTCTATGATAGTTGCTTTACGTTTCAATAATTTATCCTATTACAAGATTCCTTTGCATAGGAAGTGGGTTAGACTTAAATGTGTTTGATGTTTACCTCTTGATGCTCTCCTTTGTTTTTCAACTCTCATTTTTATGAGACTATCATAAAAATCTCCTTGCCTAGCTAAAAGGCTTTAAAGAAAAGCGCTTATGGGAGACAACCCATGTTTTATTTCTGTTATTTTTCTTTTATTTGAGTCAAGGAACATGTCTACCTCTGTAGCAATTCCTTTGTATCTTTATTTTATTTCATTGTTGTGTCAAGTTAAGCCTCTAGTAGAAAGTTGATGCTAGATTTGGATTCCTGCTCAGGAACAGTTTTCTGCTGTCCACCGTTTAATTCGTAAGAATTCAGAGAAAAATCAAAATGATCTGGAATTTTTTGTGAGTGATCCTCAGATATGTATGCAACTTTCATTAGTTTTGAGTTTTCTGATTTGAGCAACTTAAGTGCCTCGAAAAAATTCGTTTTTACGGACTGTTCTGTTTTTGACAGATTCTGCCATTTATTTTGCATTGCTCCTTTTGCTGTTTCTGAATGGATCTTTTTGCTCCATAAAATACCAGTGGCTGTAGCTAATGTCCAGTAGCATGTGTAATGGTTTTGTCCATGCAGAATATAAGAATTTTTGATTATGCACTAACCCTCTAATGAAGTTTACTTTGAGTTTGGTGTGGCGGAAGTTTTCAAGGATCAAGAGAGAAGGATGATATGATGTGATCAAGAAGATGAAAGAGCCTAAGCTTGGGGATGCCCCCGTGGGTCACCCAAGCATATTTCAAGAAGACTCAACCGTCTAAGCTTGGGGATGCCGAAGGCATCCCTTTCTTCATCAACAAACTATCAGGTCCTCTCTAGTGAAACTATATTTTAATTCCGACACATCTTATGTGCTTTACTTGAAGCGTCTGTTTGTTTTTGTTTTTGTTATTTTCATTATCTGAATAAATGGATCCTAGCATTCTGGAGGTACTCCAGCTGTCAATCCAAGCCGGCAGCACATTGAGGGCTTGCAAGAATTTGACTTGAGTAGTTGGGGGCTTCTCCCAGGCATGACAAGCCATCATCGCCCTACCAGCACCATAGTACAGTTGCTTGCATATCGGGTTCCAGGAACCTAAAGCAATGAGAAGACAAAAGCTTTAGCCGAAGAAATTCAGGATTATACAATGAAAACAACAGAGACAGGTATGAGTTAACTAACCAAAGAGGGAGGTCACCATCTAAGTAATGAAGGCGACGAGCTTGTTGAACTTATCATCGGAGGCCTTCAGATCCTCCTGCAGCTTATCGCGCTGGTGGCCCCAGCTCGCCTCATGTTCTTGGATATCCTGTTGATGTTGGGAATCTCTTCGGCAGCTTGGCCGAGCTTGCTTTCTAGTTCTTCAATCTTATTTTCAAGCTCGGCCCGCTTGCCGGCTTCATTCTTCAGCTCCTCCTTCACCAAGTTGAGAGCATGATCATGCTGTTGAGCTTGGTCCTGGGAAAATCGAGATGAAAGGATAGTCAAGAGATGAAAGAAATTGTAGAAAAAATAGTTAAAGAGCTCAAATTATTATAAGTCCCAGGTTGCTGCAGGCTGAAACCCGGCACTTGGGGGCTACTCAATTTGAGGCTAGGATGACAATATGGTTCTCAAGGAAGACCCGGAACACAGCAAGCTATAGATCCAGCTCTTGGGGACTACTCAGTTGAAGTTTTACAAGTTTAAACAAAGAGGGTTCAACAAGAAGACCCGGAGCATTGCAAGCAATAGATCCGACTCTTGGGGACTACTCAGTTGAAAGAGAAATAAGCAGAATTAACCTCAAAGAAGATTCGGAATGCAGCAAGCTGTAGATCCGACTCTTGGGGACTACTCATCGAAGTTAATTTTACATGTGCAGAAAAGAAAAGAAAATTTATAAGAAGTCCCGAGTCATCACAAGCTGATAACTCGGCACATGGGGACTAGGAGAGGTATATTGACATACCTCAAATTTATCTTGGAGCTCAGCAATCACGCTGTCCTCCGCCTTTCGGTGCTCCCCGATGCGCCGTTGGAATTCTCCGAAGAGAGCAGTGAAGTCCAAGTCTTTATAAGACTGGAAGCTGGCGCTGGACAAAGGAGCCTTGCCCGACGAGACTTAGCCGGCGTAGACTTCGGCTGAGTGGTCTTGGTCAGATGGGAGCCGGCAGGCATTTCACCTTGCTTGGAGCCGGTTATCTCCACGTCTGGGGAAGCAGCGGTCTGGTCATCCCGGGCCGGAGGCGAAGCTTGGCGCGAGGCCAGCTTATCAGTATGGCCTTCTGAATCTCGGAGAGACTCATCAACCGGCTCAGGAGGAGTCGGGATAGAAGCCGGGGGAGCGCGAGCTCTGAGAAAGGGAAGGATGTTAGACAAGCAAAACAAGTCAAGTATTACAAATCGAGGCAAACAAGCCTTACCCCTAGTTGACAGCGAAGTCGGCAAACAGGTTGCTGCTAGAATCTGAAAAAGCTGAGAGAGACTGGGACTTAGCATTCCGTGGAGTCCCGGCTAAAGGATATAGAACAGAAGGACGTCTTTGTGGAGACTTAACCTGGCGAGGAGTCGGGAAGTTAGGAATAACTTCAGAGAGAGGCTCGTCGGAGTCCGAGGACCGAAGCCGGCGACGTTGGCGGCGGATTGCCACTTGTTCCTGCGAAAATCAAAGTTTGTGCATATTGAGGAGAGATCAAGACAAGAGAAGTTTACCGTGATTACCTTGGCAGCGTCAGACCTGAGCTTCCTCTTCTGAGTCGGAGGAGCCGGGTTCGCGGAGGGGAGGATAGGATCTGACATTCACGAGTTTGCATTAAGAGTTGTCCCACATTCTTGAAGATCGGCCTCTAACAGTTCAAGGAAAAGCTGGCTGATAAAGTTTGGCTCCCCTTCTTCTTCTTCTTCTTCTTCTTCTTCTTCTTCTTCTTCTTCTTCTTCAGCGTCGGCTTCCACGCCTACGCCTTCAGCATCACCCTCCGGCGGATCTTCATCGGCCTCGGACGCCTCAGCGTCTTCAGAGGAAGCCGGCATCTCAGCGGCTGTCGTGTCTCTAATCACGGACACCGGGGATGTGAGGCACCCCCTTTGTAGATTCGGTAGGGGCGCGAAGGAGGCTGGAAACGTCTCCCGGGGACGATCGTCGGACAAGTTCCTCTCTCACTCTCCGACCTCGACGTGGTATGCAAACAAGGAAAGCATACAACGATCTACCCAGGTTCAGGCCGCCCGAAGGCTAACAGCCCTACTCCTGCATGTCTGGATAGATGGTTATATCATGGTGTGGCTACAATGGTGTTCTCCGGCAAGGTACCCGGCAGGGTAACCCGACTAGAGGAAGGGGAAGGACAGATCCTTGCCCGGAGGAGATCACCTTCCTTCCCTTCCTCCTCCTAGCCTAGCTAGGTGGTTGTCTTCTACCTTGGATCGCCGGTGAGTTCTTGGCTAGAGCTTGCTTACTCCTTAAGCTAGCTTGAGCCGGTCCCTCCTCCTCCATACCCTTGGTCCTCCTTTCATAGGGAAAGGGGATACCACAGAGGTCATGCAAGGAGCGTGAGGGGTTCTTGGCGGGAAGCAACCCCTCTCCGTGGTGGAGACGGCGACGTGGCCTCTTCTCCTCCAAGTATCCATCTTCGGGTGGTTGAGTCCTTTGGCACCTTTAGGGAAAGAGGCTGGCGTGGGCTGACAGTGGGTAGGTGGTGTCCCCTGGCCATGTCTTGCTTCCCAAGCCTTCTGGAGGCTTCTACCATCCTCTGGAAGGTGGTAGAAACCTTATCTTCTCGTCGTACGGTCTTGTACCCGAGAGGGAGCTCGGCCCCGCCGGGGACTCGTGCTCTCGGGGTCTTCGGTTCCTTCCGGGTCGCAGAAGGCCCCGGGGGTCCTGTGCACCTGGGAGGTCTTGTATGGCGCGGGTGCGCCCTCCAGGCCTGGCGTCGAGTCTTGGCCTTGTTCATCATTACGCTGGGTGGACCCACTTAGGCAGTGCTAGGGGAACCCCATGTTCCACTGCTGCGACAGTAGCCCCCGGGCATGGTCCAGGCGGCTTCGGTCTTCTGAGGCTGCCAGGGGCATGACCAAAAAAGTCAAAGTGGGTCCGGTGCCTGGTCATCCTCGTGCTGCTGGGTGGGGCCCGCCGAGTTGAGGTAGAGGTGAGCCCCCGAGCCTTGTCCACCGAGTCGTGCCGAACGTTGCGGTTCACACGGGCCTCGGACGTGGTCGTGTGCCCAACGGTTGGGTTGCGCCGAAGTCGGCACGATTCCTCGATCCCCGCACCCGTCGGAGTAATGGGGCCACGACGTGACGCGTGGGATACCCTCTTAATCATCCGTCGGGGGCGGGATTGTCGTCACCGACTCATTTCCCCCAAAATTCTCTGCCCCCCTCTCTGCTTCACCGCCTGCTCCCGCGTCGTCGCCGCAGATCCGATGGTTCGCCCCAAGAAGACCGTGCAGAAGAAGCCGGAGGGTGCCGCCGGAATAGTTCGGCAGGCCTCGCCGAGATCTGTGAGGCAGACTAGGAGGGCCGAGGTGACTGCCGCCCAGGCGGATCTTCGCCGAAAGCAGGCTCTGCTCGCCAGCAAGTACGCCAGCGACGCAGACATGATGCGGTTCGCCAAGCACATGGGGGCCGTGGAGTCTGAAGCCGTAGGAGACGTCCCCGCCCGAGCGGCGACGATTGTCTCCTCCCCTTCCGAAGCGCGGAAGCCCAATCGGATCCCCATTTTCGACATCTTCATGTTGATGGGGGTCGTCCCCCCTTTCTCCGACTTCCTCTTGGAGGTCCTGAAGTCCTACAAGCTGAAGCTCCTGCACTTGTCGCCGGGCGCCATCTTGGACCTGGCGGTCTTTGCTCACCTCTGCGAGGCGCTCGTGGGCGTGATGCCGTCTGTTGCCCTGTTCCGCCATTTCTTCTATCCTCGCATCGGGGCGAACTAGTGGCTGTCCGGCGGCGTTACGTTCTGCTTCCGCTTGACTCTCAAGGAGTCGTACCCCAAGATGGGCATCAAGTCCAAATGGGATGAGTGGCGGGACCGGTGGTTCCTGGTGGAGGTCCCCGTGGTCGAGCCTCAGTGGGAGGAGCCGAAGGAGCTCCCGAAGAAGCTGGACTCCTGGAGTTATCTTAGCGGCCAAGACAGCGGTTTCTCGAAGGTGGTGGAGCGCATCAAGCTTCTGGATAGCAAGGGAGTGACGGGTGCCGTGGTCGCCGCTCACTTTCTTCGCAACCAGATTGCTCCGCTGCAGAAGAGGCCGCACCCGTCGTGGGAGTTCCGAGGCCTCCTCGACCCCACTCGCCTGAGGACGGCGAACTTGTCCGACAGGAAGATTCGGGAGAACATATCCAAGCTGTTCACCCCGAAGACCCTGTTCGACCTGCTAGCGGGGGTCCTTCCTCTGTGCGAGGACTAGCAGAAGGCGAAGGTCTTGGACGAGATGCCCGCATGCGCCCCTCTCGGGCTTGAAGACCAGGAAGGCCACAGACCTATTCCTCCAGGGAAGGCGCGCAAACCCAAGGCCCACTCCGACAGAGACGAGGAAGAGTCGGAGGAGGACGAGGGTGAGTCCGCGGAAGACACCGCCGACGACACCACCGGCTCGGGTGATGAGGAGGGCGGTGACGGCCGAGGTGACGACGATGAGGACGACGTGGAAGCCGATGACGACGACGAGGCATAGGAGGAAGCCTCTCTGCCTCTTGCCGATGATGATGCCCCTGAGGCCCCGGGCCTGGGGGCCACTACGACTTCCGCGCCCGCACGACTGGCGGGCGGTGTGGCGGAGAAGTCCGGCATGGACGTCAACGCGGGGGCATACGTTCTGGTGGCGAGGATGGCGAACTCCTCGAGTTCTCCGTCAGGGGCGGAGGCCCGGAAGGTGTCCCCGGACTCTTCCGGAGGATCCGTCGACGTGCCGCTGCCGATGAGCAGCAAGCGTTCCCAGGGATAAGGTTCCCTGACCAAGCTCTTTGGAGGAAGAGGCTCCAAAGCAGCGCGGAAGATGACACCGCCTCGAGCACCCCGAGACGCCGGGCGGGGATGTTCCCTCCTCCGATGGACGAGGTCGAGAACCACCGAGGGAGCGGAGTGGGGAGCGTTACCGCCACCACTCCATCTCGCAATGTGGAGGCGACGGGGGCTTCAACTCCAGAACCCGCGGGTAATCACAGAATTCTCTTGATTGTTCTTGGTAGAGACCCCGAGGGGCTCCGTTCTCATGTCGTGGCTACCTTGTCTTCAGATGCTTCCGCTGTAGACGCGGCTCCGCCCGAAGGCCTTGGAGCCATCGGCGGGGTCGCGACCCCTCCTGATGAGCGAGAGGTATTGCAGGGCACGCCGAATCGCGTGGCGGGGACGCCGCCGCCTGCCAGCCCCCAGGTGCCGGCGCAGGAGGGTTGGTGATCGGTGGAGTGTGTGTGCCGGAAGCACGGTCTATAGGCTCCCTCCTCGACTCGGAGATGGTCGCATTCACGGACTATTCCCTGGACTCGGACACCAGCGAGGAACTAGCGGAGCTGGAAAAGATCCGGGAGAGCTTGGCCCCGGGGGGTCGGGTAGAGGATACCTCCTCGGGATCCACCTCGGAGGTCGCCATCCTTCACGGGATGACTCTGCTGGAGGACGAGGTCCGCGCGCGCGAGACCTCCGTCGAGAAGAAGGTTGGCGAGGCGGTGGGCCGGATGGCCAGTGGGAAAGCCAAGCTGGAACGTCTGTCCCGGAGGGTGCAAGTATCACGCATCTCCAGGAGAAAGAGGCGGAGAGGTCTGCTGCGTGGAAGCTGAAGGTGGAAGAGCTGGCGGCCAAAAAGGAGCAGCTGAAGGATAAATTTCGGGCCTTGGCCGGGATGTCCGCCGTCATGAGCGCCCAGAGGCGCGACTTGGAGCAAGAGGTCGAGTCCAAGAACGGGGTCATCGATGGCCTTCAGAAGAAGCTCGAGCTGCAAGGTCAGAACCTCCACTATCGCGACACTCAGTTGAAGGAGGCGGACCAGGCCAAAAAAGACCTTGAGGGCGTGCTCCCTCAGGAGCGGTCCAACTCCCAGTCTCTTCTGACGAAAGCCAAAGAAGACGGCCAGAAGATGTACGAGCTGGAGGGTTCCGTGAAGAGGCTGGAGAAGGAGATGGCGAAGATGAAGGAGGACAACCGGAACCTGGCGGACTCCCGCGACCAGGCTTCAGGTGAGTTGTCCACTCTCCAGAACTCAAACAGGGATGGCCTTGCTTTGCTTGCCGGGCCATGCGATGGTCTCTGTCGCCGGGTGTCCCAGCTGAGCCAGAAGACAGCCCCCGGCCCTCTCGAACCAGAGCGCCAGAGTTTGCCCGCCATCGACGCCCTTATCAAAGAGAAGGCCAGCGAGGTGCACGCCGCCAAGAACGCGCTCGCACTCCAGCTGGTGAACGACAAGTTCCCGGTGATTAGGCATACGGCCGCCTTGGTGATGGCGGCGTCCGTCGACGCCAACCCATCGGCCGTCATGCCGGACTGGGACTGCGTATCTCCGTCCTCCGAGGCCCGCCAGGCGATGAAGGCCCAGGCATCTATAGTGGCAGGGAAGGAGTTCCCCTGCCATCCTTCAACCAAGAAGCCGTCCGAGCGCCATGCTGCCCAGAAATTATAAACTTTGCATTAGTTCGTTGTGCTACAATTTTCCCTTTATTGTAACAGTCTAGAACTTAATGATTCTGCCGCTTCGCTTTGTATTCACAAGCGCTTTTAACTTGTCTTTGCCGTTGTTGCTGTTCTCCATGTCCTTGAGGCACCCTCTGGCCTGCAGGCATGCAAGCGAGGCCTCGACTGATCGAGCATGCACTCTCAAGCCCCGCAGTTACCCTGAAGGGCCGCTCACCCCGATGGTGCGCCCGAGTGGTATTTTGGCAATCCGTGCCGCTTGCTACCCCCGGGAGAGCTGCTACCTCGCGAGTGCTCGTATGACAGTCAAGCCTTTGCCTTTCGCTAGCCGCTAGCATATTTCGCACCGATCCTATCCACGAAAAGACATGATTCACGAGAGATCAATGGGTTTTTTGGGATAACTTATCTTTTATTCATGACAGAAGTTCTTGAGTGGTAGCCTGATGCTTCCGGGTACATCTTGTCACACAGTGACCCTTTCCGGGTACAAGTTTCAGCAAATCTCAGAGGATCATCCAAGGTGGTGCGTCGATGGCTTCTTCCGCTCGGGAGCAGCGGTCGGCCAACCTCCATAGCTCTTCCAGGGTTGTGATTAGCCGGGTGTTTAGCTTCACGCACATCCTTGCGTCCCGTATGTTCATGTGGAAGAGGATGATGACATGCTGCTCCAGGGAGTCTGTGGTGACAACCCTGTCCGTGACAGCTCGGAACCTCCAGACGAAATGGCGCAGTTTCTCTCCTTCCATCGGCACCAAGCGGTGTAAATCGAAGACCGATGCCGCGAATGGAGTGCAGCAGGTCATGAGGTGTTGGCTCGTTTGTCCTTCCATGTCTTCCCGAGAGCGGCGCCGGGGATTGAAGCTCTGGCCAGCATCTTCCTTGGGCTGCTCCACGGGTTGCTTGTCGCGGAGGTCTTCAGCTTGCCCCCTTCCCTGGGACAGTGGCTCGGGGTCGTCAGTGCGTACTTCGGTGTTGGTGACGACGACCTCGGTTTCGACGACGCCCGCATGGCTAGAGGAGGCAGAGACGGAAGAGTCGTGGCACTGGAGAGAGAAGTTTAGCATGCTCGCCAAGCTAGAGATCCAGGATTTCGCGCAGGGGTCGGTCTTGCCGCAGAGGTCCGGAGGGTAGGAGAGGAGCGCTCGCGCGGCTCCCAGGGCCTCCTTCAGCCCCCGACCTTGTTGGAGCGTGCGCTGGGCTTGTTCTCCAGAAGCTTCCCTGGCTTCGGACATGGTGCCGGCTGGTGGTCGGGGAAGATCTTGTTCTTGCTTGCGAAGAGAACACGCTTTTTCCCAGGACGCAGGTCCCGAAGCCGATCTTGCCGCTGATGAAGACCTTAGCGTAGGCCTTGCGCTAGCAAAACGGCTTGAGGCAGATCTTTGACGAAGAAGAACTCGACGTAGATCTCGGCGAGGAAGAACTCGACGTGGATCTCGGTGAAGAGGAATTCGACGCAGAGCTTGACGAAGAAGAACTCGACGTAGATCCCGGCGAGGAAGAACTCGACTTAGATCTCGGCGAAGAGGAACTCGACGCAGAGATTGACGAAGAAGAACTTGACGAAGATCTCCGAGTAGATGAAGATGAGATCAGCGCTTGCGCCCCCTACCTGGCGCGCCAGATGTCGTGTCTCTAATCACGGACACCGGGGATGCGAGGCACCCCCTTTGTAGATTCGGTAGGGGCGCGAAGGAGGCTGGAAACGTCTCCCGGGGGACGATCATCGGACAAGTTCCTCTCTGACTCTCCGACCTCGACGTGGTATGCAAACAAGGAAAGCACATAGCTATCTACCCAGGTTCAGGCCGCCCGAAGGCTAACAGCCCTACTCCTGCATGTCTGGATAGATGGTTGGATCATGGTGTGGCTACAATGGTGTTCTCCGGCAAGGTACCCGGCAGGGTAACCCGACTAGAGGAAGGGGAAGGACAGATCCTTGCCTGGAGGAGATCACCTTCCTTCCCTTCCCCCTCCTAGCCTAGCTAGGTGGTTGTCTTCTACCTTGGATTGCCGGTGAGTTCTTGGCTAGAGCTTGCTTACTCCATAAGCTAGCTTGAGCCGGTCCCTCCTCCTCCATGCCCTTGGTCCTCCTTTTATAGGGAAAGGGGATACCACAGAGGTCATGCAAGGAGCGTGAGGGGTTCTTGGCGGGAAGCAACCCCTCTCCGTGGTGGAGACGACGACGTGGCCTCTTCTCCTCCAAGTATCCGTCTTCGGGTGGTTGAGTCCTCTGGCACCTTTAGGGAAAGCGGCTGGCATGGGTTGACAGTGGGTAGGTGGTGTCCCCTGGCCGCGCCTTGCTTCCCAAGACTTCTGGGGGGCTTCTACAATCCTCTGGAAGGTGGTAGAAACCTTATCTTCTCATTGTACGGTCTTGTACCCGAGAGGGAGCTCGGCCCCGCCGGGGACTCCCGCTCTCGGGGTCTTCGGTTCCTTCCTGGTCGCAGAAGGCCCCAGGGGTCCTGTGCACCCGAGAGGTCTTGTATGGCGCGGGTGCGCCCGCCAGGCCTTGCGTCGAGTCTTGGCCTTGTTCATCATTGCGCTGGGCCCACAGGCGGTGGACCCACTTAGGCAGCGCTAGGGGAACCCCATGTTCCACTTCTGCGACAGCGGCCCACCAGGGGTCATCAGCCTGAAACAAAGAAAGTCGGAGTGAGCTATGAAAAGGAAAACATCTTGTGACTTAGGATGAAGTAAAAAGTGTTATACTTACAGGAAGGATGGGATTGAGAGCGGAGAAGGGTGTAAGCCCATCAGTAGCAAGGTCATCTGGAGTCTCGCTAACGATTTTCCGGATGATCTTTACCAACGCCTCATGTGAGTGGACGTTCTTATTAAAGCGCAAGGGGTCATCAAGAGACCCGGAGTATGTGACATCAAGCCGGGGTGCACGTCGAGAGGCTGAATGTGCCACCCCATCCAGCACTTGACCAGATCGGTGCCGGTCAGTCCATGCGCAAGACGGGTGGTGACCCAGATCACCAAAGGCGCCAGAGCGGCCCGGGCTTCATCGCTGGCGAAGGAGTTCATGTTATCGTTGATGGTGAGACGGTCCACCCTGAAGCCCGGAAGGACTAGCTCGTTAGGCGGGGTTGCCGCCTTGCAGTAGAACCAGGTCTTCTGCCAGTCCTTCGGGTGAGAATTTAAGACGACAGCCGGGAAAATGACATTCCTCCGGCGTTGGATGGTCATCACTGTTTTTCCTCTGAGGTTTGCAGTAGAAGAATTCAAGGAATAAAGGAAGACTGGGTTCCATGCCGAGGTAAGCCTCTCATAGAACCATGAAGTGAGTCAAGTTGAGCATCGAGTTAGGTGCAATGTCCTGAGGACGGATTTGAAAGTATTCAAGGATCTGGCGGAAGAAAAGGGAACCCGGGGGGCGAAATCCCCGGGTGATGTGGTCAGCGAAGACAAAATCTTCACCTTGGTCGGGCTGAGGCCGGGTTTCTTCACGATCCGGGGCCCGCCAAGAGATTTCCGACTTAGCCGGGAGAAGGCCGAGGTCGGCAAGATCCTTCAGCCGGAGCTCGGATATCGTCGACTTGCTCCAGTTGCAAGCTATCTTGCGCTTTGCCTTCTCAGGCGCGGCAGCAGTGGAGGCACCGGGACCGGGCGTCTTCTTTGCCTTATTAGGAGCGCGTTGGGCGGCGTGCTTGGTGCCCATCATTAAGATTAGAAGCTCAAAGGATCTGCAAACAGCAATAGGGGGAAACAAAGAGTCAAAATGGATCTAGAAGATCTCAGAAGATGAAAAAAGAAGGGAGGAGTAAAAAGCGCAACACAGTTCATCGGTAAAATCCGGAGAAAAGGAAATGGGGAAGAATACGAAAACAGCAAAAGGATGAGCAGTGAGCATCAGAATGGATCTGAGATGCTTCTGAAAATCAAGATAAAGGAAGAATTTCAAGAACGTGAAGAACACAAAGAGTTCATCTGAAAGAACAAGAAGAACAGTGAGGAGATTAGAAATGCGGGCAAGATCAAATGTTTACCGAGGGAAGGAGGTTAAGGATGATCTGGGCCGCGCGTATGGATGATGCGCGCGGTAGAGTTCTCGATTTGGAACGTGAAGGTGAATCGCCTCGGGAAGCTCGAGCTCGGGAAAATGAACAGGCAAGTAGCTCGAGGTAGAAGACGAAGGTGCACGCGTGGGGGGAGAAGTGGTTCATTTCCACTGCGGTACCTTATTTATAGGCCTCTAGGGTTTGACCTAGGGGTAAGAAAGGAAAGATGAAAAGATAATGATTGTTTCGAGGGACAAGATCCAATCTGCAGAGATAATGCCTGACAGAATCTAGACTTCCCCGAGGTGGTTATTGTCTCCTCGATTCCCGCGAGGGGATATGCATTAAATATGTCGTTGACCAAGAAAGTTGACCGACAGTTGAGAAAATGATTAAAGATAGAGAAAAGAGTCAAAATCTCAGAGATGAAAGTCGTAAAGCGATGGCCGGGTTATGAACGGGCCGCTAGCAAGAGCTGGCCAAACTGATACCCGAGAGCCTGCTTGCTTAATGTTGTTTATTGTTTTCCAGATGATTGAAGACTGAGTCGAAGATCTGCTTCTCAGCAGTTGGGTAACCCCAAGAGGAAGGTGTGAAGCAGCGTAGCAGCAAATTTCCCTCAGTTATGAAACCAAGGTTATCAATCCAGTAGGATATGAAGATGCTTCTGAAGGTTGCTGCGGACTACTGGTGTCAACCACGAACGTGGAACTTGCACATAACATAATCAAATTATTTTGCCCCAACTTGACAGTGAGGTTGTCAATCTCACTGGCTTGCTGTAACAAAGGATTAAACGTATGGTGTGGAAAATGATGTTTGTTTGCAGAGAGTGAAAGAACGGGATTGCAGCAGATTGTATTATCAATTTAAAGAAAAAGGACCGGGGTCCACAGTTCACTAGTGGTGTCTCCATAAATAATAATAGCATACATGAGGGTAAACAAATTACAGCTGGGCAATTGACAAAATAAAGAACTGCATAATAATGCATATACTAGTCATGGTGTCTAGTGTGAGATTCATTTGGGCATTACAACATGATACATAGACCGTTATCCAACTGCATCTATGACTAATAATCCACCTTCCAGATAGCATCCGCACACCTTTCTGTATTAAGTTGCAAGCAACAGATTATTGCATTAAGCAAAGTGTGTAATGTAAGTAGCACAATTATCCTTAGACAAAGAACTACTGTTTTATCCCTAGTAGCAACAATACATTCACAATCTTAGAGTTTGCTGTCACACCCCCGGATTAAATGAAGACATGAACCCACAATCGAGCAT
Organism: Poa annua; assembly: GCA_026929855.1. Taxonomy (NCBI): domain Eukaryota; kingdom Viridiplantae; phylum Streptophyta; class Magnoliopsida; order Poales; family Poaceae; genus Poa; species Poa annua. Next base: position 66,494,106 of record CM049434.1, read on the forward strand.
CAATACTCCCTCTTGGAGTCACAAGCATCTACTTGGCCAGAGCATCTACTAGTAATGGAGAGCATGCAAGATCATAAATAACGCACTCACATAATATATAATGAAGAAAATGACATAGTACTCAATATTCATCGGATCCCAGCAAACACAACATGTAGCATTACATAAAGATGATCTTGATTATGATAGGCAGCTCAGAAGATTTAAACATGGGAGCACAATTGGAGAAGACAACCACCTAGCTACTGCTATGGACCCGTAGTCAAAGGATGAACTACTCACGCATCAGTCCGGAGGCGGGCATGGTGATGTAGAGCCCTCCGGTGATGATTCCCCTCTCCGGCAGGGTGCCGGGAAGAGCTTCTAAACCCTCCCGAACTAGGGTTGACGACGGCGGCGGCTCTGGAACTTTTCGTGCATTTTTGATCGGGTCCTGAGGGTTTTCGCGTCGGGGGGAATAAATAGGCGAAAGGGCAACGTCGGTGGAGGGCCGTGGGCCCCACACCACGTGGTGGCGCGGCAGAAGGGGGAGCCACGCCTCCACCAGGTGTGGGCGCCTTGTGGCTCCTCTTCGTTAGCTCTTCGGTCTTCTGGATCCTTCCGAGAAAAATAGGAGTTTTGGCTTTTGTTTCGTCCGATTCCGAGAATATTTCCAGAACAACTTTTCTGAAACCAAAAACAACAGAAAACAGGGAACTGGCACTGTGGCATCTTGTCAATAGGTTAGTCCCAGAAAATGCATAAAACCCATATAAAGTGTATATGAAACATGTAGCAATGGGTATAACATAAGCATGGAACGTAAGAAATTATAGATACGTTTGAGACGTACCAATGATAACCCGGACAAAAGAAGTGACGGCTTCCCCAAGATTACGCCCAAGAGTGCAAGGTGACGCAAGTCAAGTCTGGTGTCCAAGTTATCCTGGGGGCTACTGTTGGGGTGATCATAACCCGGTAGGCCCACCGACATAGAAGACCAGCCGGCCTGGCAGAAGCCTGGGCCGGATCAAGCATAAAGGGGATGGGCCGGGTTCCACGTAAGCCGGCGTGCGACGTGTGACTTGGCGAGCAAGCAAGGAAGGATCCCGAAGACTCGGAGTCCAAGTAAAAGACGGAGTACTGATAAGGAAGGCGAAGACTTAGAGGACTTAGAGTAGAACTCGACTACGGGAGTAACTCGGAGTCCCGCTTGTACTTCTAGGAGACCCGGCCGCCTATATAAGGGGGTCTCCTGGTTCCTAGAAAGATAAGTCCCAAAGCCCGAAGTCATAAGCAATACCTAGATCCACACATTGAGACCTCGAGACCCGGAAGCAGAGGCGCCGAGTTCTCGAGATCCCCATTATCAATAAAGCAAAGCAGGAGTAGGTATTTACCTCGAGATGAGGGGCCGAAACTGGGTAAACCCTTGTTTCCCCACGCCGCTAGACAAGCTCCCGATGTGAGAAGTCGCTATGTCCCAACACTCAAGTTTCCACCCGGAAACATCTGTCGTGACAATCCCACGACAAGCGGCATGGATATAGCTAGGCATATAGATTTATTAAACAACACGTTGAATATCTTGTCAAGTTTTAATCTTCTTTAGGACGGAGCCACAGTTTAGGTAAAGCTAAATAAATGAACTAAACCCTCTTATGATGGGTCTTGTGGCCGAGTAAATGACTGCACAAGGGTTATTAAGACATAAAGTCCCACCATAGCATTACACTCTAAGGTCCCCGATATTAACACCAAATAATAATAACTTCATGACTCGGTCTCAGGTTTCTTGTCCTCCCAAGTCTTCCTCATTTCATTATACTACGATGTTCTCCTATGAGCCCATAAAGGTGAAGTGTTGTGCAGTCGACGTTCGCACAACACCATCATAGAATCACATAAAAAGATAAAAACTAGACAAAATACCAACACATGTCATATATAAATCATTGCCAATTCAACCTATGCCCTCAGGAACATACGGGAACTACTCACAACGTGCAAACATGATCATATTCAGTGGCATAAGTGGTACAACACAATCTGAAAATATAACTTCACCTCCAAATAATGACAAGTGCTCAATCACAAACATGAATAGTATCACAAAACAAGTATCTAGGGTATAGCAACTCTCAAACTACGAGGGGAACGAAGTGGGTCATGGAGATGGTGCTGGCCTAGGTGATGGTGATGATGGAGAGGCGTCCTCACACGGCAAGGAGGAGAGGTGATGACGGTGACAATGATTTCCCCCTTCTCCGGAGCTCCGGAGCAGCAGGATCTGACCCCCCCCCCCCCTCGGAAGGAATCAGGAGTTTCGCCGCCGCCGCGGCCTCGGATGGTCTTGAGAAAATTAGGGCGTAGATTTTTGGGGGAGACGAGGGTCGTGATAAAAACCCCCCAGGCGAGGAAGTGCCCGAGGCGCCAGATGGTGGGCCCCACGCCGCCAAGGAATCTGGCCGCGTGGGCCTGATGACCCACAAGTATAGGGGGTGTATCGCAGTACTTTCGATAAATAAGAGTGTCGAACCCACCGAGGAGCAGAAGGTGTTGACAAGTGGTTTTGATGAGGGTTTCACTGTAAACACTAGCAGACAAGTTTTCAGTAGACTTTGATATGACAGATAAATAAAGTGCGAGTAAATAGAGCGCGGCAATTATAATTGCAGCGAGTGGCCCAATCCTTTTTAGAGCAAAGAACAAGCCGGTTTGTTTACTTATGATGACCAAACGTTCTTGAGGACACACGGGAATTCTGTCTAGTGCTTTCGCTTCATATTGATGATTAATCTTTAGTGTTTGGATAAGTGTCGTGTGGGTGAACCTATGCTAATGCACCGCCCTTCCTAGGACTAATACATACCTATGATTATACCCCTTGCAAGCATCCGCAAATACAAGAAAGTAATTAAGATAAATCTAACCATAGCTTTAAACTCTGAGATCCTGCTATCCCTCATGCATCGGAATATCAACGGGGGTTTAGATTTCTGTCACTCCGGCAACCCCACAATTAATAACCGAGTACACGATGCATTCCCCTAGGCCCATAAAGGTGAAGTGTCATGTAGTCGACGTTCACATGACACCACTAGAAGAATGGCACCACAACTTAAATATCAAAACATTAAATATTACTCAACATAGTTCACTACTAACATCTAGACTTCTCCCATGTCCTCAAGAACTTAACGAACTACTCACAACACATCATATGGTACATGATCAGAGATGATATAATGATGAATAACAATCTGAACATAAACCCTAATTCAACGGTTTCACTCAATGGCATCAATAACAAGAGTAATCAACACCGGGAGAGTTTCCCCTATCAAATACACAAGGTTTAGCCCTAGATGTTACAGCGGGAACGGAGTGGACCGATGGAGATGACGGCATCGACGGTGGAGATGGTGGTGTTGGCGATGGTGATGGAGTGCAGCTCGATGACGGTGACGATGGCGACGATTTCCCCCCTCCGGGAGGGAATTTCCCCGGCGGCAACGCAGCCTGCCGGAGAGCTTTTCTCTCTCTGTCTTCTCCGCCTCGTGGTGGCGGCGAAGAGGATTTCTGAACACCGTACGTGTCTTAGGTTTTCGGGGCGATGAAGTACGCGAAGGGGCACGACCAGAGGCGGGCCAGGGCGGCCCCACCTGGTGCTCGCGCGGCAGCAACAGGAGCCGCGCCTGGGCATGGTGTGGGCCCCCTGGGCCCCACCTCAGGCTCCCCTTTTGGCCTCCTTCGTGATCTGGTGAGAAAATACTTCCCAGGTGTTTCGTTTGATCTTCTGAGCTTCGCAAATATTGTATCTCGATGACGCTTTTTCCAGCAGAATTCAGACTCCGGAGTTCCATCCCCCAATGATCATCAATCATGCAAAATAGATGAAATAACATAAGTATCATCTCCAAATACGAAATATATCAATGAATAGCAGTAAATTATGATATAAAATAGTGATGCAAAATGGACGTATCAACTCCCCCCAAGCTTAGACCTCGCTTGTCCCCAAGCGAAAGCTGAACTCGGTAAATATGACCACAGGTTTATGGAGTGAAGTGTCGATATAAAATATACGGACAAGAAGCATCACATGTATAAATGCACAAGTCATCTTAGATATCAACTCCGTTCATATAAATCAACTTGTAACAAGTAGAGGAAAACCACAATAAGGTACATAGAGAAAACCTTAGTTGGTGTTGGCAAACTTAGTCCTTGGTCAGAGGACAATGAACATATTGAACTTAGTTTATAAAACAGCCGTCTTTATTAGTTGATAACTCCAAAAATCAAATTCATTAGATGCCAACAATGTGCTAAGCAAGAAAGAATAAAAGACATGGTCAACAATACTAATGTATAACTGGTTGAATCTCAATCAACTCAAATGCTTGCTTAAGATAGAAGGAGATAGGTTTACTGACTCAACATAAATCAAAAGATAGGCCCTTCGCAGAGGGAAGCAGAGATACAAGCATGTGCTAGAGCTTTTGGTTTTATAGGTTTTCGAAATCATATAGAGAGCATAAAAGTAAGTTTTTGAGCGGTGTTTGTTGTTGTCAACGAATGGTAATACAGTTCTTGTCATCTTCCATACTAAACAAGTTGAGAGCGGTTCCGAATTGTTTAGTAACATGCATTTATAATATGCACTTTATTTATATAACTTGACACTCCTCCCAACCTTTGCTTTCACAAGCCATGGCTAACCGAATCCTCGGGTGCCCACCAATCAATCTCAAACCATGGAGGAGTGTCTATTTTTAACTTTCTCAACCTTTTGATATTATAGTGGTCTAACCAGCCCTTTGCAATATTAGTGACGAGCAGATGAAGCATGCAAGTCAAGGGTTACTTAATTAGTATGGAAGATAACAAACCCAACTATTATTTCCTCATGAGCTAGTGAACATTGACACAAATAAGGGATAATAATTTTGAATAAAGATAGCACAAGAAGTATTTACTTGGAGTGGCGCAAAATACCACATAGTAGGTAGATATGGTGGACACAAATGGCAGGGGTTTCGGTTCATGGTTTGGATGTATGAGAAGCATTCCCTCTCGATACAGGTCTTTGGCTAGCAAGGTTGGGTAGCAAGCATAAGAGTTGATGGATACAAACAAATATACATGCAGTAAGGGCAATCATGCAATTCTTACTTGAAGGCACACACAATTTTAAGTTTGTGAATACTAAGCTTATAATCTACAAGTGAGAATGATTACTGAATTCTATATTCTACATGTAATTCCTTTTTCCACTTAAGTCTCAAAGTATTGTAGCTACTGACCAATTCTAAGTTTGCCAAAGCCAAAAGGTTTACTATATGCTCCCAAAGTGATTACCAACACTAAATACAAGATCAATTATACGTGATAAAAGTTGCAAACTAAAATAAAGTGTGCAGAAAATAAATGATAACACTTCTCATTAATATTCCGTAACGGCAACTCACACCAAGGGATACATAGACAGCCAACTAAAAGAGAGATACTTCCACACTGCAAACCATCATATAAGATAACTTCCCTACTCATGATATGACTCTACTAAAAGGTAAAAGATGAAAGATAATGGTGATACCGCGGCACTCCCCCCAAGCTTGGAACAAGCTAAGAGAGATGCCAATACCGATGATGAATTACTCCTTCGGTGGCGATGGTGATGAGTCCTCTTGATCAAGCTTCCAAGGTAAGGGCTCTCCATCAACAAATGACGACTGGGTCTCGATAATCCTGAAACTCGCAGCAGCACTTATGCGTTTAAACCTGATTTCATACTCACAGTTCTGGTTTCGAACATCATAGAGTTGCGCCTGAAGAGTGTTGGTAGTCTTGTGGAGTGAGAGGATGTCCTCCCAGAGCTTCGAAGTCTCTTCTTTATGCTTAGCCATAAGTTCAGAGACGATCCGGTGAACAATGTCCACCTCACGCTCCGCCATCTTCTTGTACTTGAAAACTTCTTGCTCCAGACTCTTCATCCTATCCTCTACGCTTCCTTCTCCTTGGGGGCCTTGAACATCTTCAACTTGTACCTTCCCTTGCTTGAGAGACAACTCTTTGGGATGCATCTTCAACTCGTTTAAGTACGGGTTGACGACGTTCGCAAAGAAACTGTCCTTGGAGGGCTCGGATGAAGACATGATGGCTCTAGATCCACGGCTAAAATCTGGCAGAAATAGTTCGAAACAAGAACACGTCGAAAACACAATATACGGACCTCGGGGGCTCCGGGTGAATATATAGCAAAAATTTACGAGATAAAAGGAAGGCAACAAGGCGAAACCGAGTAGGAGAGGAGCTCCGAGGCTCCCCCACCTGGTGCTCGCGCGGCCAGCAAGGGCCCCGCGCCACCACGTGGTGTGGGCGCCTCGGACTTCGTGTCCTGCTCGTTTTCGTCTCGTATTTTTCCATATTTTCCAAAAATAAATAATAGGTAGCTCAAAATTAAATTCGCGAACTTTTTCTTACCGAAACTGTACCTTTTCGAAATCAAGTTTTGCAGACTCAGAAATATTTTCCTTAATATAATCTTCCGGAGTAATTGCTTGAATAATATCAACATCTTCATTATAAGAATCTCCAGAAATATAATGCTTGAGTCTTTGTCCATTTACCACTTGTGTAGAGTCATCCTTGAGCGAAGCAATTTTTATCGCACCCGAACGAAACACCTCCACAATGACATATGGTCCTTCCCACTTGGAGAGCAATTTTCCTGCAAAGAATCTAAGACGAGAGCTATACAATAGAACTTTCTCACCAACATGAAACTCTCTCTTAAGGATTCTCCTATCATGCCATCTCTTAACTTTCTCTTTAAATAGTTTAGCATTTTCATAAGCTTCACTTCTCCATTCATCTAAAGAACTTAAATTAAGTAATCTTTTCTCACCAGCAAGTTTAAAATCTCTATTTAGTTCTCTCACTGCCCAATAAGCTTTGTGTTCTAATTCTAAAGGCAAGTGACAAGCTTTTCCATAAACCATTTTATAAGGAGACATACCCATGGGATTTTAATAAGCAGTTCTATAAGCCCACAATGCATCATTTAATTTACTAGCCCAATTCTTCCTCGTCCTATTAACAGTCTTTTGCAAGATAGATTTAATTTCTCTATTTGATAGTTCTACTTGCCCACTAGTTTGAGGATGATAAGCTGAAGCAATTCTATGATTAACACCATATTTAGCAAGAACTTTTCTAAACCCACCATGAATAAAATGAGAACCTCCATCAGTCATAAGATATCTAGGAACACCAAACCTAGGAAAAATAATATCTTGAAGCATTTTTAATGATGTCTCACCATCAGCACTTTTAGTAGGTATAGCTTCTACCCATTTAGTAACATAATCAACAGCTACAAGTATATGAGTATTACCTTCTGAAGAAGGGAAAGGACCCAGGAAGTCAAATCCCCAACAATCAAACGGTTCAATAACAAGAAAATAATTCATAGGCATTTCATTACGTCCAGAGATATTACCAACTCTTTGACATTCATCACAAGATAAAATAAACTTTCTTGCATCTTTAAAAAGAGTAGGCCAATAAAAACCTGATTGTAAAACCTTTTGTGCGGTTCTATCTCCAGCGTGATGTCCTCCATAAGCACTAATATGACACTTTCTCAATATCTCTTTTTGTTCATACTCCGGACCACATCTTCGCATAATACCATCAACTCCTTCTTTATATAAGTGTGGGTCATCCCAGAAATAATGCCTTAAGTCATAAAAGAATTTTCTTCTTTGTTGAGCTGAAAAGGTTGGAGGCAAATACTTCGAAACAATAAAGTTAGCATAATCTGCATACCAAGGACTATCTCGTGAACTCACCCTTATTGCAGCCAATTGTTCATTTGGAAAACTATCATTAACAGGTATAGGATCATAAGCAATGTTTTCCAATCTAGACAAATTATCAGCAACAGGATTTTCAGCACCCTTCCTATCCACAATATGCAAATCGAATTCTTGCAAAAGTAACACCCATCTGATAAGCCTAGGCTTTGCATCTTTCTTTTCCATAAGGTATCTAATTGCAGCATGATCAGTATGAATAATAACTTTAGAATCAACAATGTATTGTCTAAATTTATCACAAGCAAAGACAACAGCTAGAAATTATTTTTCAGTTGTAGCATAGTTCTTTTGAGAAGCATCAAGAGTCTTACTAGCATAATGAATAACATTTAACTTTTTATCCACTCTTTGCCCAAGGACAGCACCAACAGCAAAATCACTAGCATCACACATAATTTCAAAGGGTAAATTCCAATCAGGTGGTTGGACAATAGGGGCAGTTATTAAAGCTTTCTTAAGAGTTTCAAAAGCTTCCTTAAAATCATCATCAAAAAAAAATGGTATATCTTTTTGCAAGAGATTAGTAAGAGGCTTTGATACCTTAGCAAAGTCTTTGATAAACCTTCTATAGAAACCAGCATGACCAAGAATACTACGAATACCTTTAACATCTCTAGGGCAAGGCATTTGCTCAATTGCTTCCACTTTGGGTCTATCAACTTCAATACCTCTTTCAGAAATTTTATGTCCAAGAACAATCCCTACATTAACCATAAAGTGGCATTTCTCCCAATTAAGAACAAGATTAGTTTCTTCACATCTCTGCAAAACTTTATCAAGATTGTGCAAGCAATTATCAAAGGAAGTGCCATAGACGGAGAAATCGTCCATGAACACCTCCACAATTTCCTCACAAAAACCATGAAAGATAGTAGACATACATCTTTGAAAAGTAGCAGGAGCATTACATAAACCAAAAGGCATATGTCTATAAGCATAAGTACCATAAGGACAGGTAAATGTGGTTTTCTCTTGATCTTGAGTTTTAACAGCAATTTGAGAGAAACCAGAATAACCATCAAGAAAGCAAAAATGAGTTTTATTGGCTAATCTCTCCAACATTTGATCAATAAAAGGTAATGGATAATGATCTTTCTTAGTAACTTTATTAACCTTCCTAAAATCAATGCACATTCTATAACCAACAACTACTCTTTGAGGAATAAGCTCATCATGATCATTAGGTACAACAGTAATTCCACCTTTCTTAGGGACACAGTGCACAGGACTAACCCATCTACTATCAGCAATAGGATAAATAATACCAGCATCAAGAAGTTTTAATACCTCATTTCTTACCACTTCCTTCATCGTAGGTATTAAACGGCGTTGATGTTCAACAACTGGCTTTGCATCGGGCTCCATATTAATAGAATGTTGACATATAGTAGGAGAAATACCTTTCAAATCATCCAAAGTATAACCCATAGCTCCACGGTGTTTCTTCAATACTTCCAACAATCTTTCTTCTTCTTTACCTGAAAGGTTAGCACTAATAATAACAGGATATATTTTCTTATCATCAAGATGAGCATACTTAAGATTATCAGGCAAAGGTTTTAAATCAAAGACAGGATCCTCTTTAGGTGGAAGTGTTTTACCCAAGTCTTCCACCTTTAAATTATGTTTAAGAATAGGTTGACGAAGGAATATGTCCTCAAGTTCATTCCTTTGTTCCATAAAATCTTCACTCTCATGATCTTCCATAAATTGCTGAATATAATTACTAGGCGCAAGAGCAATAGAAGAAAGTTGTTCTACTCTAAAATCCTCATTAGGCAATTCGGTTTCATAAGGAGTTTTAGCAAATTTCAAAAAATTGAATTCATATGAATCACCAGCAAATTTAGTAAGGATTTTCTCTTTCTTACAATCTATAACAGCACCACAAGTATTTAGAAAAGGTCTACCAAAAATGATAGGGCAAGTCTTACTAGCAGCAGAACCAAGTACGAGGAAATTAGCAGGATATTTAGTCTTACCACATAGAACTTCAACATCTCTGACAATACCAATGGGAGAGATGGTTTCTCTATTAGCAAGTTGAATAACCACATCAATCTCTTCAAGTTCACTAGGACCAATCTCATGCATAATTTCTTTATAAAGATCATAAGGAATAGCACTTGAACTTGCACCAATATCACATAAACCATAATAGCAATGATCACCAATTTTAACAGATAAAACAGGAACACTAGCCTTCCTTGGCTTTGCAGGATGAGAAACAACATTAGAAGCATCATCACAAAATATAATATACTCTTCTCCCACATTTTCAGAAACAAGCTCTTTAACTATAGCCACAGAAGGTTCAACTTTAATTTGTTCATCAGGTTCCTTAGCTTTCTTATCACTTTTATTAACCACACTAGCCATAATAGAATGTTCTTTCACTTTAACAGGAAAAGGAATTTTATCAATATAAGGCTCAGGAATGATATGATCAACAATATTAACTTCAATGCTTTTAGCTAAAGGAGCAATAGATTTATCTTTATAAGGTTCATGATATCTTTCAAACCCCTTCTTGGGCAAACCGAAATAGACAGCTAAGGATTTATAATAATTTGCAACAACTTGAGAGTCAAGACCATAAGCACTATTAATATTTCGAAATGCATCAGTATTCATGAAAGCCTTAATGCATTCAAAGTCATATTTTATACCTGGCTCCCTACCTTTGTCGTTCTCCCATGCTTCAGTATTTTCTTCAATACGATCAAGAAGATCCCATTTAAACTCCTTCTTATTACGAGTGAATGATCCAGCACAAGAAGTATCCAATAATGTTTTATCTTCAAAGGAGAGTCTTGCATAGAAGTTATCAACAATAATATTACCAGGAAGCCCATGAATGGGGCATTTGTGCATTAATGCCTTCAATCTCCCCCAAGCTTGGGCAATACTTTCTCCATCATGAGGCCAGAAATTATATATAGAATTCCGATCTTGGTGAATTTCACTTGGAGGATAAAATTTAGAATAAAAGAGAGGTACAATTTCCTCCCATCCAAGAGAATCCCTGTTCTTCAGCAGTTTATACCAATGCACAGCTCTCCCACCGAGTGATATGGAGAATAATTTCTTCCTGACTTCGTCCATTGTAATACCTGCACACTTGAACAACTCGCATAATTCATGTAAATACAGTAAATGATCACCGGGGTGGACAGTTCCATCTCCAACATAGCGGTTATTCATAACACATTCAATAATTTTCATAGGTATTTTAAATGGCACAATATCATCAGGTGGCGCCTCATGTTCTCCCTCAGCAGCGGTAGAAGACTTCCCAAACAGGAAAGCAACATTTCCTCTCTCCATTATTAAGCAAATAAGGAGACAGAAATAAAAACAGCACTTACAGCTAAAGTTTTCCTTACCAATTCCACTTACCAATAGCGCTTCACTCCCCGGCAACGGCGCCAGAAAATAGTCTTGATGACCCACAAGTATAGGGGGTGTATCGCAGTACTTTTGATAAATAAGAGTGTCGAACCCAACGAGGAGCAGAAGGTGTTGACAAGTGGTTTTGATGAGGGTTTCACTGTAAACACTAGCAGACAAGTTTTCAGTAGACTTTGATATGACAGATAAATAAAGTGCGAGTAAATAGAGCGCGGCAATTATAATTGCAGCGAGTGGCCCAATCCTTTTTAGAGCAAAGGACAAGCCGGTTTGTTTACTTATGATGACCAAACGTTCTTGAGGACACACGGGAATTCTGTCTAGTGCTTTCGCTTCATATTGATGATTAATCTTTAGTGTTTGGATAAGTGTCGTGTGGGTGAACCTATGCTAATGCACCGGAATATCAACGGGGGTTTAGGTTTCTGTCACTCCGGCAACCCCACAATTAATAACCGAGTACACGATGCATTCCCCTAGGCCCATAAAGGTGAAGTGTCATGTAGTCGACGTTCACATGACACCACTAGAAGAATGGCACCACAACTTAAATATCAAAACATTAAATATTACTCAACATAGTTCACTACTAACATCTAGACTTCTCCCATGTCCTCAAGAACTTAACGAACTACTTACAACACATCATATGGTACATGATCAGAGATGATATAATGATGAATAACAATCTGAACATAAACCCTAATTCAACGGTTTCACTCAATAGCATCAATAACTAGAGTAATCAATACCGGGAGAGTTTCCCCTATCAAATACACAAGGTTTAGCCCTAGATGTTACAGCGGGAACGGAGTGGACCGATGGAGATGACGGCGTCGGCAGTGGAGATGGTGGTGTTGGCGATGGTGATGGAGTGCAGCTCGATGACGGTGACGATGGCGACGATTTCCCTCCTCCGGGAGGGAATTTACCTGGCGGCAACGCAGCCTGCCGGAGAGCTTTTCTCTCTCTGTCTTCTCCGCCTCGTGGTGGCGGCGAAGAGGATTTCTGAACACCGTACGTGTCTTAGGTTTTCGGGGCGATGAAGTACGCGAAGGGGCACGACCAGAGGCGGGCCAAGGCGGCCCCACCTGGTGCTCGCGCGGCAGCAATAGGAGCCGCGCCTGGGCATGGTGTGGGCCCCCTGGGCCCCACCTCAGGCTCCCCTTTTGGCCTCCTTCGTGATCTGGTGAGAAAATACTTTCCAGGTGTTTCGTTTGATCTACTGAGCTTCGCAAATATTGTATCTCGATGACGCTTTTTCCAGCAGAATTCAGACTCCGGAGTTCCATCCCCCAATGATCATCAATCATGCAAAATAGATGAAATAACATAAGTATCATCTCCAAATACGAAATATATCAATGAATAGCAGTAAATTATGATATAAAATAGTGATGCAAAATGGACGTATCAGGGCCACCCTCTTTTGGCCCTCGTGGCTCTTCCTTCTTCGATCTTTTGCCCACTGTTGTTCTCTCGATGAAAAACCAACTGTGCAATTTTCCTTCTTCCATTTGGGTTCCTGTAGCTCCTGAAACAATAAAAACAAGAAAAAGGAGGTTTTCTGCCTCCGAGATATTAAATACCAAAAATAGGGACTTTGTATGAAAGCCCCCTAAATCATCTAAAACATGTAAAAATATTGATATAATGATGCCAATAACTTTCTAATATGATAATTTGAGTTGTATAAATGATGATATAAAATGCACATATCAATCTTCCGCCCAGTTTTTCCTCTTGCAGCACTGCAGCTCGGCCCGTGGCGAGCCCTCGACGCCTCCTTCATGCTAAAAAAATTGTCCTTCTTCTGCCTTGGAGCATCTGTCCGCCATGTTGAACAGCTCGACCACCGACTGTCCTCGCGCTCGCCTGCTGAGCTCCTTCCTGATCTTTGCGAAGGTGGTCCCTTCCACGAAAGCGGCGACAATGTCCTCATCAGGTCGACTGTCCAGCCGCCTGTGCACCTGGCTGAATTGTTGTGTGAATTTTAGCAGCGTCTCACCAGGCTCTTGCCGCACCGACCGCAGGTCCATGAGGCTCATAGGCGAGGTGCCGCCCTCCTGAAAGTTAGCAACGAACTTTTGGCACAGGTCGGCCCACGAGGCGATGGAGCACTCCGGGAGGCCCCGTAGCTAGGCATGAGCTCCCTTCTCTAGTGCTAGGGGGAACCAGTTCGCCATGACCCGGTCGCTTCCGCCCGCGGCTTGGATGCACAGGGTGTAATGCTGCAAAAACTCGAGGGGGCTTTGCGTCCTGACGAGGGGTGTCCCCGTCAATACCCTCGACTGATAGCCTAGGGTTAGAGTTATGTGGTAGAGAACGCATAGTGTTAGTAGATTCGTCGGCTGACAAGCGGGAGTTACCCAGGTTCAGGGCCCTCGACTGAGGTAACACCCCTACTTCCTGCTTGTCTGTATTGATTGTGTAATATGCGGCGGTTACAATGTCCAGCGAGATGTCGATCTCGCTAGGGTTTGGTGGTTCTGGATCAGCGTCCTCCTTGATCGGTTACCCTCCTGGCCCTTATATGGGGGTCCAGGTCTCGGGTACGTAACCGACTAGGACTACATACATGGAAACTACAACCGACTATGTCTGTCTTGGAAAGCAATCTTTATCTTGGGCCTTCCTTGATGGGCTTCGTCACTCTATTGACAATTGGGCTTTAGTCATCACGTGCACCAGGTACCCACACGAAGGGGTACCCGTTTGGTATATCCTCGTCATTAGCCCCCGAGTGCTTGGCTAATTCATAGAATCAGTCATGGACTCACTCAATAGTGCACGTCTCATGTTTTATGTTTTATGTTGTATGTTTCGTGTTGTCTTTCGACTATGAGTTTTGACAAAGGATTTCGACTTAGTAGGCCTGGATTTACTCAATGAATCGAGACCAGTTAACTGCACATTTGGGCAAAACCTTACTAGTCTTCAATCAAGTTCAAGTCCTTGTGCTCGAACCTGGAACACACTGGACAGACTCGACTCAGGCCGTTGTGGTCTTACTGATTCGTTCTGCAGTTTCAACTTCACTACCCAGTGCGTCCGCCGGGATTTTCATCGCATCTGTTGACACGGAAAGAATAAAGACTTAGCACTGCCGGAGTGGTCCTCAGCCCAGCTCGACTGATCGGCGGGTCTTACCTTTGCACTTTACGCATGCAGCATCCGAAGTGCCATCGACTGACCTACTTCGGGAATTCTTTTGCTTTCGACTGAGGCGAGTCTCTTTACCGACTGCCTTTTTTGCTTTTAGAATCTATCGGGTGCGCGACAGCGCTCCCGATGGGAGTAGCCCCCGAGATTGTGCTTTATTGCTTGTAATAGATTATAATCTCAATTTTACCTTTTCATTGTCTATGTCAGTCGAAGACATTGTTATCCGCTCCTGATGGGAGTACACTCGACCAGTCGTATAGAGTTTTCTATTCTGAGTTAGGCGATAGACTTGTGCGAGTTCGTGTATGTTTGGCCAGTCAACCAGCTGTCAACTGTCATCTTATGATTATGCTGCCTCTGCTAGCTTTGGTGACATCACGCATGTCGTCTTTGGCGTGCGTGTAGAGACTGTGACAAGACATGTCATTGTGGGCCCGTTTGTTTTACCACTGGAAGATGCCGGTTCAGTTTTGATTTGACCCGGCGTGGCGAATTTTCCGCGGGCGTGATCATAACTTCCTCGTTTTACGTAAGTAGTGGGCGGCGTGGGCAGCGACGATTGCCCTTTGATCATGACACGTGGCGTGCCGCGAGCGCGCGGACGGCCGAGATTGAATCATGGGTTGCAGTAAATACAGATTTCTCCGCCGCAAAAAATTTTATCCTGCCATTTGCTTCCTCTGCTTCCTGTTCTTCTTCCTCCTCACGCGCGCTCTGCTCTTGTTCCTACCTTTGCCATGGCTCCCAAGAAAAACTCTGTCGCTGCTGTCCCTTCCTCTTCCACCATCGCTGCCAAGTAGAGGAAGAGTAGTGCGACTGCGGTCGCCGCCGTGGATCCTTCCGCCGCCCTGAAGAAAACCTCGGCGGGCTGGGTTAAGTCCTTTGTGACGGAGAAGAAACTGACGGCGCTCCGCAAGGAAGGTCTGCTGCCCCCAACAGACAAGCTCGCCGTCCGCGCTCCCTCCAACAAGGAGGTTCTTCCTGAGCCTTGCTCCGGCGAACGGGTATGTTTTGCGGAATTCCTCCCCCGCGGCTTCGCTCTCCTGCTGCATGATTTTGTGCGCGGGCTCCTTTATGCTTATGGGGTACAGATCCACGATCTTACCCCCAACAGTATCTTGCACATTGCCTGTTTTATGGTGATGTGCGAGTGCTTCTTGGGGGTATCCCCGAGCTGGGCACTCTGGAAGTCGATCTTCCAAGTGCGCCACATGTGCCGCGATGGCCGCGTGAATCCAGTCGGAGGGGTTGGGTTCCATGTGCGGGGCGACTGCAAGTACTTCAACCTGAAAGCAGTCGAGTCCGCGCAACGGTGGAGGGCCAAGTGGTTCTACGTCCCCATCGACCTGGATGTACGCCCAGGGTTCTCGACTGGGACCACCCCCATGAAGACGAAGGCATGGGAGCATTCTCTCTCAACTGAAGAGAAAAAGGAGGTTGCTCCCCTTTTGATCAAGGTCAACGACTTGCTGAACACCGTCAGGGGTGTTCAGTTGATATATACTTTTGTGCAACGTCATGTGTGGCCTCTTCAGCGACGTGCCTACCCCATGTGGCAATACAAAGGCACACATGACGCGACCAGGATGAGCAATGTGGAGTTGTCGCCGAACGAGCTGGACTCCCACGTGAAGTCAATTACCAGTCACAAGGCCGACGATGCCATCGACTTCGACACTGCTCCATATGACGCTACGAATGCTCTTCATGAGGTGAGTGTTTCGCCGCGTTCTATTTGTGATGTGCTTGTCTTATGCTTATTCTGTTTCTTTGTCATTCGCAGGGTCATTCGACTGCGGTTTCCCTTCCTCCTCTCCCCGAGGCCGGTCCTGCTGAAGAAGCAATTGTGCTGGATGAGAGGAAGAAACCTGACGATTCCCTGCCTGCGGCTAATTCTTCCTCTTCGGATGGTACCGAAGTCGTGGAAGAGAGCGAGGGCCAGAAGGATGATGAGTCTGCACTTGTTCCAAACCCCAAACGCCCTCGAGTGTTTCGTCAAGAAGTTTCGAGTTCTCACCCGGGAGATGGCGGACACTAGGAACTGGCGGATTCCGACACTTCTTCACCCGTGAAGGATGCCTCTCCACTGGCTCAATGTTCGCAACTGCCCTCAACTGGGTTGGCTGGTTTTGGAGGCCCAGCCTTTGATGTTGACCCCAGCTCCGACGAGGATGAGCACAGGTGCGTGATTTGAGTTTCTGTTTCCTATCTTTTTGCCCCGTACCTTTTTTGCTTGCTATCTTGTTTGACTTATGCTGCCATCGCACCAACAGCACCAGTGCCGAGCAGGTTCGCGCCCCTTCAACCGCGAAGGAGATGACTATGGCTCCCCCTGTGCCGAAGTTGAGGATGCTGCGACTACTTTTGCAGTTGAAGCGACGACTCCAGGTGCGGTTCCATCTGCTGCTGCTCCGGCTGCAGGCCCGTCGGCGTCCGCCGCCTTATCCTGGGCTGAACATGTAAGTGATTTTTCTTGTTATGCCTTTGTGTGTCAATCTTTATGTTAATATACATATGGCGTAGGCTCCTTGTGTAGCCTGCCGTAAGCGACCTTGTCGCGGTTGGGAAAGCTTTTGTGCAGGCGGAGGAAGAACGGGTCACCCTCTGCTCCAGTCTAGAAGAACTGAGCCGTAAGTCTCTTTGTTTTGTTTTTTTGTTTATTGATATCTTGCGACTGAATATTTGATCTTCTCAGGCGACAAGATCGCCGTCGAGAAGCGACTGGCGGATCTAGAAAAGAACCTTGCCGCCCAGCAATCGCTCATGGAGAAGGAACTTGATAAGGCTCGGAACGCCGCCACCACCCGAGAAGAAGAGCACGCCAAGCAGCTGCTAGGCCTTGTGCATGCTATAGAAGGTGAATGGGTTTCTGTTATGCCTGCATCCTCCTTTGCTTTAATTTTGCCGGCTTTTTGAGACCTTTTCCTTTGTGATTTTATGAAGGCTCTTCTTCGTCTCCTCTTGAAGATACGGCGAGTGACAACCTGTCACTTGA
Source organism: Poa annua (assembly GCA_026929855.1). Classification (NCBI taxonomy): domain Eukaryota; kingdom Viridiplantae; phylum Streptophyta; class Magnoliopsida; order Poales; family Poaceae; genus Poa; species Poa annua. The sequence goes on from CM049434.1 coordinate 66,511,542, forward strand.
TCGTGTGATCGGGCAGCTAGGCGCCGCTATCCAATATGCCAAGGGATCTTTGGATACGACCACACGGACCCTTGGGGCTGTCTTCCAAGAAGTGCTGCCGTTAACTGAAGTTCCTTCAACCGCGCAAGGTTTTGCAGATGTGTTGGGTCCCGGCTCGGCGACTATGAAGGCCTTCGCGCGCAATTTGACGGTACGCGGCTCGGAGTCCACCCTCAAGCTTCTCCTTGCTAACGGTGTGACCATTGACTACGAGCGTGCCCTGTCTGATTTCTCGAAGAAACCAGACGGGAAACCTCTGCCGTTGAAGGGAGTATCCGAATGCGCCGCGCAGCTCTCGAAAATTAGCATCGGCACTATGGAGCGCAGGGTAGTCGCGTGTAGTGTTAAGTTGAAGTCTGGCGGGAGTAGGTCTGAGTCTGTATCTCATAGCTAGGCAGCTACTTTTGATATCTTGTAATCTTAACTTCCACACGATGTGTGTGCTTTTTTTTTGATTCTTCTGCAGTCTCTTCTCTGTTCTCCATCTTGAATTTTGCTTGTCCATAGTGTTTGTTGATGATTTTGAAGAGGAAACAAAGCGGGTCAGAGAGCGTCTAGATAGTGCGACTGATGACCCTATCACCGGTCATCAACACTTTTGGGCTGACAAGTATCATGCTACAAAACTTGCGACCCTGAAGGATCGAGTGTGGCGTGGTGCTATCCTACTCGAGCGTTGCCGGGCAGTCTTTATGCGTGTCAATCATTTCCTGTTTCCCGAAGGGCCGCAGCCTCAAAGGATTTATGCTTTGGTGGACCTGTTCCGATCCGCGGATCCAATTCGGGAAGCCATAACTCGAAGGGTTGTTCTTGGAGCCAACGCCGCTTTTGCCTATATTCGTACTCAAGATCCAAATCAGCGATTTCTTTCACCTGATTTTGGATCTCGACTGGAGAAGAAAGACCTGGAGCGGACCGCCGTCGCGGCTGGCAAGCTGGTAGATCGTCTTCATGCCCAGCTGATTGATTCTAACCTGCCTTTGAAGGATGAAGATGCGTAGCCTGCGCGATGTGCAACCCCTGAGTTCATTCGGACAAGGTGTGTGTCTATATGTATAGAATATGATTGTACTAGCGTCCAGCCCCCGAGCATGTCGAGTGGGATATGTAGCACTATAACATTTGTGTAAGTATGTATGCTTCTAGCCCCCGAGTGGGCTGTATGAAAATTACTTCATATATCATTATGAAGAAACCAATTGCGTTTTGCAAGTATGCTTTGTAGTTGATCGAGTTATGAGATCCAGCCCCTGAATCAGTCGAGTGGGTTGTATGAGGTTTACGTCGTGTATGGTTTATGAGCAAACAAGCTGTGTTTGCGAGTGTGCTTTTGCAATTAACTTTTTGGATCCAGCCCCCGAGTCTCCGGGGTATGATGGGGTTTTGTTGTTATGGTCGAGACCTAGCCGCCGAGCGCTCGAGTGGGTTATGAATTTACTGAAATGTAAGTATGCGAAAATATGTATGGAGAAACCTCTTCTTTATTGCAGATATTGACCAGCAAGCCGCCTCACTAAAAACCTTCCAGTCCCCTTAGGTAACCTGGTAAGGAAAAGAGCGCGTTTGAAACCTGCTGGCCTTTTGACATTTATGCTTTGTTACATCGACTGGATATGATATCTAGTTATGGGAGTGACGCGGACTGGTCACGTTCCCTGGACCACGTAGTGTTCTTTCCATCTGTACCAGCTTCGCTTTGCTTGTGTCGTCGTTGACGATTCTTGTTATGATGAAGGGTCTTCCTCTAGTAGATATAGACTTGTATCCCTTCTCCCGCGTCAGTCGAAGTATCAGACTTCCTCCGAAGAACGGTCTTGTCCATGGCCGTAGGATGTGATCTTCTGGGCGATATTCTAGTGGTATTGCTGCCTGTGCGTCGTGAACCGTGGCGGAATGTGTGTCTTGGATCAAGGCGTTCGTTGCCTGTGGTGCTAGTTTGTTCTGGGCGACTGCGCTGATTTGGTTATCTGCCTTTTGAGCATGCCCATTGGACCGTGCTTGCCCAGCTGACGACCAGTCGAAAGTGGTACTTGTGAGAGATGTTCGGTTTGTACCGACTGTGAGGTTGATGTTGCTGCCGATGATGATGCTGCTTGGAACACCCGAGTTGAAGATGACAGTTTTGAGGGAGTTGACTGAGGCAGCGACAGTCGACTTTATGTATGGTGCCACCGAATGTCTTTGATGTAAGTTTACCTTAGCTCGCGGATCTTCCTGGCCAGGCTTTTTGTGCTTGGTAATGATGATTGTAGTGGGCAGCGGGTGCCATTTTTTGATTGACCTATGCTTGACTTGCTTGAAGAAAACGCCTGGCGGAATTTGTATTTTTGCCGACCCAATGTTGGCCAATCTACTTGCTTTTCTGTTGCTTGTTCTTCCCACCTGCCGTAACTCGCATCTGTTGAATCTTTCTTTTAGTATGCTATAGAGATCTCGATATGCGGCCATCCTGCCCGTTTTGGCTTTATAGGCTGTCATCGTGTTTTGTACGATTATGCGGGAGTTTCCCTGGACCACCAATTCGGATGCCCCAAGCGTTCTGGCCACTCGCATGCCATGGAATAGGCCTTCATAGTCTACTTCGTCGTTTGATGGAGAAGCGAAATCTATCTGCAAGACATAACTGAGTTGTTCACCGTTGGGTGATGTGAGTATGATACCTGCGCCTGCACCTTTGCTTTTCTTTGATCCGTCGAAGTTCATCATCCAAGTGTTAGGCTGGGTTGGTACTTTTGTTAGTCGACTGTCTTCTTCTACTGCTTGTTCGACTGACCAGACTGCATTTACTTCCTGAGTAGCGACTGTGACTGCCTGCTTTTTACGTTCTGGCGTGATTGTAGAATCGTTCTTAAGTAGAAGTTCGTCCTGTGTGTTTTCCATCCCAAACGCCTCTGAGATTTTGCTGAAATCTCGGTCGCAGGCATCTGACCTCTGAAAGTTTCCATTGACTGTGATGATTCCTTTTGGACCTAGCATCCTCAGTTTGAGGTATTCGTAGTGTGGTACAGCCATGAACCTGGCGAATGCGGATCGTCCTAGTATGGCGTGGTACTGTGACTTCCAGTCGACGACTTCGAACTCGATCGTCTCTGTTCGGAAGTGCTTTGCGTCGCCGAATGTGACGTCGAGTTGAATCGTGCCTTCTGGGATAATGGCTTTGCCTGGAACAATACCATGGAAGGTGTTTGTAGACTGGGGTAGGTTCTCGACTGACCTGTTCATCCTACGAAGTGTGTCGCCGAAGATAATATTGATGCCGCTGCCTACATCCATGAAGACCTTGGTCATGGCGTATCCACCAATTTGAGCATCAAGTACCAGAGCAGCGTAGCCTGGCCGATAAATGGATGGTGGGTGATCCTCTCGATTGAACGTGATTGCTGTTTAGGAACCTCGCAAAAAGTCGGGTATGGCTGGTGGCGCCATAACCGCCATGTTAACATGTCGAGTGTGAAGTTTTTGCTGCCTGTTGGAAGGGCGTCCTTTCAGAATCATGTACATTTTTCCTTGAGGCTTTGGATACTGCTCGTCAGCAGCTTGCGGTATGCACTACTACTGATCCGACCTTTTGTGACGACACACCTGTTGACGACATCGAATTTGTCATTGATTATCCATAATAGGTGACGGATTTTCATCTTCGTCACGCATTAGTGTTAATGCATGACGACCAACTTTCGTGTCACTAAATTTGTCACGGATTACTAATGGTGACGGATTTAGGGCGTCACTCTGGTTGTCACCGATTCTTTGAGACAAAATTGTCAGATAATTAAGTAAAATGGGAAAAAAATATTTTATACGCTTACAAATTCAAAAACAAAATTCAATTTTTTTTAAATGAGTCGTTCACTTATGTTCCCATGCCAGGATGCACCAGTGTACCAAATTTCAGCTCATTAAAATGAACTTTGACATGGATATGGTGTTCTTCCAAGGCAGTTGGGCTTGAAGCTCTTAAATCTTCTTTGTCGAATGTGCTATGTTTGAAGTGTTGTGTTATGATCTTCTCATTTTCTAATTTAATTTTTTATACTCGGAATCCAGAGGACATAAGGGTACTACCTGAGAATTGATTTCATTTTTTTGAACTTTCTAAATTTAATTTGAATTTTTTCAAAACAGGGTAAAATTTGCAGGCATGGTTAATCATGTGCAGGTGTCGAATCTTCGTTAAATTTCGAGGACTTTGTGATACAATCACTACTTGGGAACCCCGAACTTATTTTTTCGAATTAATTACATAAAACTATGACATACTTGTAGTTCAAATTTGACCTACTTTTTGTAAATCGGCTAAAGTTTATTTAAATGAGCAAAACTAGATAGCAATCGACAAAATTCAAAGTTTGAGATTTTTCTGACATGTTTAGGTATGTCAGTTTTTTTATTGCTACAAAAAGGCCAGAAAATGAACTAAATGCATGAAAACCTATTAAAATGCTTGAAAGACGTTTGGTCTGGTCACATCTGGTCTAGGTGCAGAGACTGCGGCAAGGCTTCGACAGCAAGGAAGCATCGTCATGATGACGGTTTAGATCCTACGGCTCACGATTAAGCCGACGTTTAGTGCGCACGGACGAGATCCGCTCAGCCACGACCCATTTGTTTAACCTCGCCGCTCGTTTATCTCGCTACCGTAACTGCTCGATCTTCTTCCTCCTGGTCCTTTTAAAAAAAAGGATCTACTTCCTCCTGGCGACTCTGATACAGCAGTTCCACCTTCCAATATTCCCCACTTCCTCCAGTTTTTTCTGCACGGACCAGCATCTCTTCCCCCCCCCCCCCCACCCCCCCAGCCGCATCCCCGGTCTGGCGACAAAAACCCTGATGTCGAAGCGCCAGGCTGTTGAGTCTGAAGGGCCGAGTGAGTTTGCCCGGCACCGGCAGGAGTTCGGATGGGAGAATCTCACCGGCTCGACCGTGCAGAGGATCACCTCCGAAATGGACATCATCACCGCCGGTCGCCTTTCTCGTGCCATCGGTTGTTATCGAACCGCGATTCGCGAGGATGTGAAGCATCCGTTTGGCACGCCCGGCCTTCTACACATGGAGCAGAGCTCATGCTCCCGCGAAGAGGTTGTTAGTTCGTAATCCATTTTTTTAGATTTTTTGCATCTTTTTGTGTCCTGCCTTCTTGAAAATATGCTTTTTATTTGATGTTCTACCTTGTTTACCACGGTTCTTTAGATCTGTACTTATATCCATGTGAATCTGATCTTACATCTATGTCAATGTGTACACAAATCTAAATTTTAATTTTGTCTTTGCAGTTCCTTGGTAACATGTATTATTTTCTTTTACTTATCTATGTGCATTTACACATCTATTTTAAGTAATTTATCACCACATATAGGTGTTGTTTTATGGTTTGCATGCAGTCTATGAATATTATTTTCTAGGGTTTCTTGTGTGACTATATATCTATGGCTTATCGCAGATCATTGGTGGTAGACTCATGCTTCTGGACAAGAACATGACACCAGCATTGGTGCGGTTGAAGGAGGAAGGCTAGGAAGGATTTGAAGGCGTACAATTTTGGGTCGGCGGCAATGGAGAGTGGTTGGTGATGATCAATGGGGAACACCCAAGAAATTTGACTCTGACTAACGTCTACAGGCCACTGAGGTTAACGATGCCATCTCTTGAGGATGTCGGCATAACTCCTTACAATGATGGATGGCAGTCGAAGCACCCATTCAATTTCAAATTCAACGGTGCAGTACTAACTCTGCTGAAGATTCAACTCACAAGAAGGCCATTTATGTGCTGCGAGGAATGGTGTTACGATGCCATTGCCGTGTTCGACAAGCTAATTGCCATCGTTCGATGGCCGCTTGAGACGGTCTGGACCATCTTGCCTCACACGGACTTGCGACCATCAAAATATGTGGATGCCGTCCGCACCCGCGAAAACTCGGAACGCCGTACCCTTGATCGCATATATGCGGTTACTGAACCGCGTGGAGATGTGCATGTTTGGCAACCATTCGAATGGGGTAAGTTAATTTAAATTTAATTCATTTGAGTACTCATTGAGTGGACACGCACATTGTCTAAGCAAACCTTTGCCACACTAACTGGAAGTAACTCTCAGGTACACACGCAGCGCTGCGTCTCATACAAGCTCCTGCCATTGACGATGCTGAGGAAGGGGACGCTGCAGAAGGGTGCTGGTTCCTGGCGCCAAAGGATCACAACCTTCTGTGGTTCCATATCAATGGCTCGCAAGAATGGGCTCGCGGTTCAGTTGTGTACATGGGGGCATATATGTACTCGTATCCAAACCGGCACTGTGGCGTTTTCTCGCTGCCTGCAGATCTGTACACTGATCCTATGGAAGGAGCCTAGAGCAGGGTTGACAGTCTGAATGGCATGTCTGCGTTTCTTGGGATGAACATTCCTTTTTCCCTTCAGGCCCCTCCCGCTACTCATGAAGCTGCTGCCACTGAAGAATCAGAATTCCCTTTTGCTGTTCATGGTGATGGAGAACAACATGATGGTGAAGCTACTGCTGGCGAAGATGGTTTTGTTGCTGGGTTACCACCAGCCTTACCACCAGCTCTTCCAGTGTTTAAACCAGATTGTGTGTTTGCTACACATGGGCGCGCCTTTCACTACAACACTTAGCCAGATCCTACCTGGATCCGCATGCACGTTTGCGGTGGGCCTGCCATTGGCTCAACGCTGAATATAAAGAGATGCGCCGATGGTGTGGTACGTAGCGAGACACCGATTTGGTTCGTTCCGACGGTGCCACCTGCTCCGGATGCTAGTACTTCTCAGTACGGAGGCATGTACTAGTTATCGTTAGGGCATTTGCCATAGTTCTATGTTCACTAAGTCATGTTTAGACAATATTGACTTAGTTTTGGTTATTTATGGAAGAACAGGCTGTGATAATTTGTGTAAGACTATGTTAATCCTTTGTTTCTATGTATTTATTTATTTTTATTTTTATTTTTCAAGCTTCAGACATTCGTTTATCACGTATGTTTTGTTCATATCCTGGACTGCCTTGTATTGATTGTTTGTACTGACCATACGGTCGATGAAGCCGAGACTTTGCATCAAGAGAAATCTCAAAATTTGCAAGCCAATCTGGTCGATGAAGCCGAGACTTTGCATCAAGAGAAATCTCAAAATTTGCAAGCCAATCTAGTATGTGTGCATTTTATTTTTGAAAATTAATTACAGCAAACTATGACATACTTGTAGTTCAAATTCGACCTACTTCTCAGAAATCGGCTAAAGTTCATTAAAATGTGTAAAACTATATACCAAGCGACAAAATTAAAAATACTTCGGAGATTACACATATTATATGCCCTTATTTCTGTGGTACTTGTGTTCATGCTAATTATTTATTATAACCGCAATGTGTACCCACTACTAGCCCTATTCGCCGCCTCCCCCAGTTCCCCACTTCCCCTCCCACTTCTAGTATGATGCGGACTAGGGTTTTCTCTGAAGCACCGCCGCTGATGGATCCGACGAATCCCGTAGTAGATGCTGATGCTAGTCCTCCTCCTGTTGTTGCCGGGTCGCCTAAGGAGCCGGCTACGAACACTGCTGCTGCCGCTGCAAAGGTACCCGACGAGGGTTCGAGCGGCGCCGTCGGCCGTCCTAAGAAGGTTGTGGAGACCTTCGACGATTCGCAGTATATGACGCCATACGAAGATGGCTACTGGTCGGGAGATGATAAGGGGAGTCCACCCAGCGCCGTCTGGTCACCCAATATTCTTGGTGATGATGCCGGTAAGTATCCGGCAACCGACGTCGCCGGCAGCAATGATGATTCCCCGAAGAAGAGGTTGTATCTACTGATCGACGAGGATTTCTGGTCTAACGCTGCATCCTCGGAATCCGATGAAGAACTGGAGGTTAGTGCTCCAGATTGTTATCAGTACCTCTAGATTTCGTCGTTAGTTCATTTATTTACTGTTTAGTTAGATCTTTATTAATACTTTTTAAGGCGTTGATATGTACTGGTTTTTTCTCTTTTCATCTACATCTTTATTTGTAGATCTCATCAAATTATAAATGTTTTAGCGTCTACTACGCCTACAATAAATGTAGTTCTCTTAATTTTGTTTCGTTATTCCTCAAACAGATTTGCACTGCTCTGTTATTCATCCTAAAGATTTAAAAAATTTCACACGAATTGAATTAAGTGTCTCCATTGCTGTGAACTTACTTTTGGATGTATTGTTATTTTTCGTCATGCACATAGTTGTATACGCAAACTTTTTTTTGGCCATTGCTGCATCAAAACCGTTGCGTAACTCATTTTTTTTTCAATCCAGTACAAACCTGGTGATTTGGTTCGAAGGTGTAACATGAGAAGCTACTCGAAGATGGTACGAGCTGAGTTTGAAGCTGGTATGCGCAAGCCGATTGTCCCATGCCCTATGGACGGCAGATATAGGTGCCCTTTGGATGACAAGATACTGACCAAGGATGTTCATAGTCTTGAACAGCATGCTTTAGGGATCAGTCGTGTTCAGACCAGAAAGGTTGATCCTCAGGTTAGGGCTGAACACTTGGCACTCTATGAGTTCCTGGTCCCTAAGAAGAAGGATGCCGGTGCTGGACCTTGAAAGAAGAAGAAGAACTACTAGTGTTTATGTGTGGTGCCTGTGACATTTATTCAATGTCAACTCCTGCCCCGGTTGTTTTTAATATTTTCTGAACAATTTAATTTCCTATTATGAATTACTTATCGTGTGTAATGAATTTCGGTACCTTATGTGTGTTTAAGTTATGTGGTACTTGTGTTCATGCTAATTTGCACCTTTTTGTTCCTACTTGGTGCTATTTTCAACCATATTATATTCCGTGCAAATATGCACCAATGTGCCAAGAATCAGCACATTAAGCAAGAACTATATAGGTCATCAACATTGTACTGATTTATACACATCATACTTAAAGTGCTTTACATACAATTGAGCTAAACCACATTGGTCAGATAGCTGTTACATTGTAGGGAACGAGTGACACAAAAGCATGCATAGACGGCTAAACTAAGTTCTGGAATACTACATATGAACATTACGGCATATAAACAGTATGACACATATCGAGCACTTCATGCCGCTCACTTCCACCCGGAATTCCACGCATCACCCATGTTGGGGCGATCGGCATAGATGTCCTCCTCCCACTTGTTTCGCTTGCTGCTACTGGTGGTAGATGATGAGGGTGCACATAATTTGGGGATGACCTGTGGTACTTTTGGTTTAGGTTCGAGACAAACCAGCCCCTTTAGTATGGACTGGAGAACCCCGTACAGCTCGAACGAGACAAACCCATCAACAGCAGCATATCTGAGGTTAACCGCGTCAAGTGGCTGCTTCTCCCACTTTTCGTGCCCAACCTTTGGGAACTCGACCTTCATGGTTTCATAAGATTTGTTGATGAGTTCGCCTGCAAGCTGAGCCATTCCAGTCCTCCCATCGTGTCCACAGCCTTTTATGTGGTAGATATCTTGGATGTCAACATGGTACCTTATTGGGATTGTAAAACCCCAGGTTCTTTCCATCACCTTCCTGTCAGCTCTGATGTCGACGCTGGCAAATTTACACGTCCTCTCGTTGAACAACTCGAATAGCTTTACACAGGTGTCCCTGGGCCTAAAGTGGTTACAAAGTATAAATTGTAAATTTGGATAAGGTACAGTTCAGATTCACATATCAAGTATATGTAACATAAATAAATTTATTATACACTCATATATGTAACACAATCAAATTAATGAAATATGAGTACCAAAAAAATAAATGAAGGAAGCATATCCTCAGAATTAGACTGTCAGATAGTTCTACCATTGTACAATCCTATATGTAACACAATCACTGAAGCAATTAATAAAACACTAAAAAGAAGATAAAAAATTACAGTTACTTCCTTCAATCTACCATTTCATAGGCGCAATTGTCAGATTGTCATAACCTCTACAAAAATGCTATTGAACAAGAAAAGACCAATTGATACAAAGACACCTACAAGATCTATGAGTCATACCTAGCCAACTGCCAGACCAACACAGTTTTGTCCACGCATAGTTGAACGACTGCCACCTCTTTAGATTCCTCTTCCGTGTTGGTGTACTCAAAATCCAGCCCCATGAACTCATCCTTCTCTTCCATTTTCAACAGCTTCATCTTGAGCACCTCGAGGGTTTTCTCAACCTACGCAATGTCGTTGGTGTAGGTCACCTGTATGTCCGTCGGGCCATGGGCGGTGTACGACGTCGAGATGGTACGGATTTCTACTGGGTCCATGGCGGCGCGGACGGAGAGGAAGAAGATGAAGTGGGGGCCGGAAGCAAGGATAAACAGGGGAAAACAGAGGAAGTGGAGGCAGTTGAGAAGATTAATGACCGAACTCCTCCTCGGCCTCCACGGAAGCAGTTACCGTGAGCGAAAAAAACAATTGGCATCCCTTCCCCTCTATATATTTTTTTTAAAAAGAATTCCTCTCTATTTATTACCATCTCACGCGCACATCTCAGAAAAAAACTTATTGTTAACTAACAAACAAGGACTCCTTTTTTACGTGGTGCTTAGTAAATGTTTTTTTTTGTGGGGGGTGCTTAGTGAATGTTATAGATGATCTAAAACTAACAAACATGAACAACTTGTACCTACATGTAATTTTGTTGTTTTTTGCGTGCATATGTGGACATGTGGTACTGAAATGAAGTGCTCGCAAGTTTGTACCATTCCAAGTAGGAGGCAATCCACATGCAGCAAAAAAAGTACAATACCATATTAAGAAAATTTCCACATGCAGCATATTTTCAGATTTTTATGACAAAAATTTGTTATTGCATGCTATCAATTTCCTGGAAGAAAATGGCCAGAAAATGTAAGACGTACGTGGGCATTAGTGTGCTCGTGCCGGGTCCAATCGTGAGCGGCCGGTGGCAAGAGAGGTGGCGGCGGTGAAAGACGTTAGTGCTGAGACGTGGCGGCAGTGAAAGACGTAAGTGCTGAGACGTGGCAGCTGCTAGAGGAGGGCGAGGGATTGGTTTCGGTGCAGTCAAATACACGGTAGGAGGAGAGGAGAGAGGCACAGCAGCGATACAGGGGTTTTGACTTGACAATGCATACCGGTGTTTTGACGTGACAATACATACAAGCGGCCACCTGTCCCCTTTCGTTTCAACTTCGTTTATGCCCACCGCCCCTCTGTTTCACTCCAGTCTCTTCTTCTCCCCCACGGCGTCGCCATGAACACGGTCGAGTACTTCTGTCACATCCTCCAAAGTGAACCATTTGCATCCAACTTGACCACAACTCTTTCACATCCTGTGGTACTTAATTTATACATGATTATACAAACATTGCAGGACTCATGTGAGTTTAAAATGATTTTAACATGAATTTAACCAATTTTCATGCATTTTTTCAATTTCTGGCATTCTTCTTCAAAGAAAATGATATGGCACACTTATAATTGTCAGAAAAATCTCAAAATCTGCAAGCCCACCTAGTATGTGTGCATGACCACCCACAAAATTTTTGAGCTAAATGTGGATCTTGTATATGCAACTTGGTTCCAAGTTGCCCTGTAACCGACATGATCGATATCGACCCACCCATGTTGGTTCCACCACAATTTTTGGTTTCACAAGTGTTTAGGAAAACAAAAAACCACAAAAAAGATCTTTGCGTAGCTAAAACCACAAATGTAGGTACATGCATCTTGGAAGGTTTTGCTCGAGCTTTCCGCGTCAACGTTATGACCATAGTGCCCAAAATGTCATCATAAGTGTACTGTTCACATCGAACTTATGGAAACCATTCAAAATGTTTGTGATTGATACTTTATATATGATCGTACCAACATTACACGATTCATATGAGTTTAAAATTACTATTATATGTAATTTACCACTTTTCATGCATTAATTTCATTTTCGCCTTTTTTCGTCCTTACAAAATTATTGATACAAGTACACATGTTATAAAATTGTGAATATGCAAGCACACCTAGTATGCGTGCATGAACACTCACAAAAAATCTCTGCTCAATTTACAAGCACAACTAATTTAGATGGGAAAATTTTATTTCGTTTGTATAAAAAACAGTACGTTCCCTCCTTTATGGTTTAAATTTTTTGTTCCCTCCTTTATTTAAAATTTCCCCGTCCCCCCCCCCCTTTTTTCGTCTGAAACAAAAACGTCCCGCGCACGCGCATTCAGCCGGCCAGCCTCCCCCTAAATACGCCCCTCGTATCGCCAGAACCCACGATCTCTTACCACACCTTCCATTCCTATCATCCTCCCTCTCCTCTCGAAGATCTTATATCGCATACCTCATCCTCTTCATCACCCTAGATCCGACTGCCCCGGCAGTGGAAAATGTTGGGCCGCAACAATGTGATCGACCTGACGACCGACGTGAACGGCAGCGATCTGGAGGAAAACCCCGGCATGAAGATGCAGGAGAACACCGGCAGCCCTGGTAAAGATCAAATTTCTTGTAGTTGGGGTTATTCATTCAACATCTGTCCCTCTCACCTTCTATTCCATATAGATCTATGCATATTTGTGATATTCTGTTGATTCGGGTAAACAGCATGAGTTAACCAGTTATATTTGCAAGATCATAACTGCTACAAATCGTTGTTATTGCACACTCTTATTACGTATCAAGTCATCACAATCGTTAAAGAAGCCAATTTTTTCACCGTCGTATAGGTAATAGTCAAGTACTGTAGGGTTCCATGGATTGTAGTTGGTTCAGATGGGAAGACAAACTTTCATGTTCGAGATCCGTCCAAGTTGATGTCAAATTATTTTCTGTAATTCTGTTAAAAATGCCGCGTTTATTCAGACTAATACTGAACCTAAATGCTATACTGAAACAGACAGCGACAACAGCTAGACGAGCTACAGTAAAAGTGTGGTTCTGAAACTGAAACTTTGTCTGTCAGGTTTATAGTTATGCACGGACCTCGTACTATTGGATTTTATGCTACGATAGTTGTGTCGGTTCAAAAACATAGACATATGAATTGATTGTTGTCATGTTTTAATCTATGTGCTATCAATAAGTGTATATGCATATAAAATTATTAACTTCCTTTTATTTCAGGTAATGAAGACAGATCATATGTTGGATATGAAAAAATTAGGAAGCTAACGATGGAAGAGAATGCTTCTCGTATGTCTGCACTACTGAAGAAGCAAGCTCAAGGAAATGGTGAAGAAATGGAAGATTTTGACTCCATAGCAAGAACTTTTGTCTACGGTGATTCAAGCACGCGAAAGAAGAAGGGTCCTGGACCGCACTGGATGTACAAAGATTCAGTATGTTTCGTGCGACACCATGATTTTATAACTCATGTTTGTTCAGTTATAGCTTGTGCATTCATATGTTTTTACTTCATGGCTTACTAGGCAATCAACGGGATGAGTAAAACTCACCAGATAGGTGAGACAAGTCGCTCTTCAAGCAAGGATGCCTGCGAGGTATATGCAGTATGTACTTATCGGTAAAATTCAGTTGTACCTAATTATTTCACTTATAACTTGTGCACTAATATATTTTAACTTTATGGTAAACTATGCAATTCAGGGACTGCTCGACGAATTGAACCAATTAGGTGCGACCAATACCTTCATAAGGTCCATCAATGTTGGCGACGTATCTGCAGTAAGTGGCTATCCCTCTGAAAACCTTACCTCTTCACTATTTTTTTCATAAACTCTTCTAATTTTTCTCTTTCGCAACCCTTGTAGGTTCCTCCTGTCTTCATGATTACTGAAACGCACGAAGCAACTCCTATTGAAGTTTTTAAAATAACCAAAACAAACAATGCTGGTATCATGAGCAAGGATGCACAAGCTGCTTATGTAAGTAAAATGTTTACATTTTCTTGTAGCATTATTACGTACTGTTTCTTGCACATGACAAATAAATACTCATATCCTATGGCAGGATGAAATGATCCGTGCAAAAATGGGTCCACACATGAAAGATGAGCCTCCCCGAACTGATCAGCAGATTTGTGAAGATGTCCTCAAGAAACGCAGAATGAAAGGCATTTTCCTGTCAGACTTGGGGACTACATCTAGCATGACATCTGCAAGCATCCCAGAGTTTGAAGGAATAGTAGAAGATCATGAGCAAAAGTCCTTACCTACATCTCCAAGGTACCAGCAACTGCAGGCAAGAATAGTGGTCGTGGAAGAAAGAACTGATGCCCTGAAAAGGAAGGAGACAAAATATGAAGCTCTCCTATGATGACATGACTTATGAAATACAATCGAGGCGGCAAGAGATGGATGCGCTTCTTAGTTTTCTCCTCAGGAAGCATTGCAATAACACTAGGTCACCAAATAAGCAGCAGTCCTTTCCCGCCAGTAGTGTTTACTTCCTGAACACTTGATTTCTTCCATATTTTTGCCTACGTTCTTTCATTTTCGTGTGGTATTGTAACATTCGGTGTCAATCAGACATTAAGATTTTTGTGTGCCTGTATTATAAGTGCAATAATGTTTTTTCGGTTCATTTTCAAATGGTTCATTTGAATTCTTTTTATTCACAAATTGCCTAAAAAATTGCAAATATTAAATTTTTTCCATTGGCCAACAACCGTCGAGAACCGGTGGGTCCCGCGTGTCAGCAAACCAGTGGGTCCCACAAAAAAAAATCTGATGGGTCCCACAAAAAAACTCAGGTGGGTCCCGCAAAAAAACGGTGGGTCCCGCATGTCAGCAAACCGCTGGGTCCCGCCAAAAAATCCGGTGGGCCCCACATGTCAACAAACCGGTGGGTCCCGCATGTCAGAAATCCGGTGGGTCCCACATGTCAGCAAACCGGTGGGTCCCACATGCCAGCAAACCGGTGGGTCCACATGTCAGCATTTCGTGGACCCTTTTGACATCATGCCACGTCAGCAGAGAACGAACCCACATGTCAGCATAGACGTCAACAGACACGTCGATTGCCACCTAAACAGCCACTTGTCAACATCCACGTCAGCATCCACGTCAACAGCCATGTAAACGACCACATCATCTTCATTGACCGACAGGTCAGCAGCTTTGACCGGTCTAAAACAGGTGACGAACCAATCAATGACATAATTTTTGTCACGCATTCCGTTCATTGGTGACAAATTTACGAATTAACGGTGACTAATAATGTTGTCATGCATTCCATCAATGCGTGACGCGAAAAAACGCGTCACCGATTATCCATAATGCGTGACGCGATTTTGTCGTGGCGTCACTATTTTGTAATCTGTGACGAGAATTTTGTGACGGGCTTAGTGACGCCCTAATATCGTCACGAAGGGGTAATCCGTGACAAATTTCGTTAATACAGGACAAAATGACCGCGTCACAAAAGGCCAGTTCGGTTGTAGTGATGTGATGTATGGCTCCTGCAATTTGACTACCTGCATTATATGGTGGTGGGGGTGGTAGTGCCGCGACTGGCTGTACTGGTGGTGGTGCAGTGTATACTGGCGGGGCAGTCGGAGGTGCATCCTTTCTGAGTTGTCTTGTGTAGTCTGCCACAATTTGTTCGAATTCGCGGCAATTTCCCATGGTATGGTTGGAGGTTAGCCTTCCGATTGCTAGATCTTTGAATAAGTGTAGTCTGCACAGATCCTCCATCTTTTCTTGGAACGACTTCTCTGGTTTTGCATCTGATCGCTTGCGCCATTCTTGCCTTTTGTAGCCGCTGCTATGCTGGTTGCGGTCTGGACTGCTACGATGGTCATCCGATCGACTGTCGCGGCGGTCGGCGCCTCGACTGTCACGGCGATCGTCATGTCGCCTATACTCCCGGACGTGATCGTCCTGTGAAAAAACAGCTGCGACAAATTTTACCTTGTCTTTGTCGCCGTAATCGCTCCTACGCCGCCGTCTTTTATCATCTTTGCCACGACGATCTCGACTATCGCGTCGATCTTCTTGGTCATGTGGGGACATCGGGCGTTTGGTCCTTACGGCGTCCTCTCCGTCTGCCCACTCAGTCGCTATTTTCATGAGCTCTGCCATGGATTTTGGTTTCTGGCGACCGAGTGCCTCTCTGAAGTCGTTTCTGTAAACTCCCATGGTGAAAGCATCCATGGCTCTGTCTTCAGAGATTGTGCCCACCGAGTTGCGGATAGCAGTCCACCTTCTGATATATGCTCGGAGTGTCTCGTCTGTCCTTTGCTTGCAAGCTCGTAATTCTTCGAATGTTTTGGGTCGCTCGCATAGAGGATCGAAGTATTTGATGAAGTCCTCCTTGAAGTGCTCCCAAGAGTCGCAAGATCCTTCGGGTAATGCTTTGAGCCAGTCGCGAGCTGTGCCTTCGAGCATCAGTTGTATGTATTGTAACGCCGTTGTGGTCGTTCCTCTTTGGCATATGACTGCCAGCTTGTAATCCTCGAGCCAGCCTGAAAGCTCTTGCTTGCAGTTGAATTTCGGCGTCGTTGGCAGGCCAAATCTTTTGGGCATTCTTGCCTCACGAATTCGTCGGGTGAAACATCGCGCCCCGCAAGGTCCTGCATCGTGATTATCTCCCGAGCTGTTACTTCTGGATCTGCTCCTTGATCTGTAGCGACTTGAGCTTCTTCTCGCACTACTTCTGTGGGGACTGTGACTGCTGCGATCTCTCGATGTATTTCGTGAGCGACTTATGCTACGTCTCCTCCTGCTCCCTGGCTGGAGTCCTGTTGCTGCCAACACGGGTGCTTTGAGATGTTGGTGATGTAGCTCTGCGGCTGGATCATCTGCTGGAGGTGTTGTTGCCTTGTGGTATGCTCCAAGTGATATCAGGGCACCTTTGGGTGTTTTAGGCGCTAGAATGCCTTCCGTATCCAATGTGAGGAACGAGCTCTCTAGGTTGCGAATGATTTCTGATCTTTCACCTTCTGGTATATGTGGCAACCTAGATCGGCGCCTCTGTTCAGTTGCGCCCGTAGAACTAAGAGACAACTACCTCCTTCGTGCACTCGAGATACTAGCTTGCCTCCTTCGCTCTTCGAGTATTGCTCGGTACTGCTTCAGTCGCATTGTCTCTTGCCAGTTGAAATAGTTATATGTCATCATCTAATCGTGGGTTGCATCTGGTGGCATCATCGTGCCGTCTGTGATGATTTTATCCACTTTTGCCGCCATCTCCGCCGTGATGTTTAACTTTGTTATACCATCTGGCAATGTGACTTCACAGGGAAATTCAGTGGGCCTTCGACTGGCAGCAGCCGCCGAGGTTTTTGCGACGTAAACCTGTCGTGGTGTGACCAGAGGGTATGCGTTTGTGTTGCGGACGCTAGTTGTTGTTTGAACTTCATCGTCCAAACTCATGTCGGAGTCATTGCTTTTGCTGATTTGAACGTCGGTATTGACGTATGTCTCGAGTGCTGGCTCAGAATGATCTTCGTAATCGAAGAAGTAATCTTGATCTGCTTGGATCTCTGGCCCGGTGAAGTCGGCGAGGCAGATGCTATCCTCCGCATCCTCCAGTTGTATATGATTGGGCGCATTGTCGAGTGGGGTGATATACTCGACTGTGTTGACTTGACAGTCAAATTGTACCTCATCCTCCAGCTGCTGCTGCGTCACGAGATCGTTGAACTCTCAGGTTGTCATAGAGTCGATTGGAGATCCTGTCGTCGAGATCGAGTTGATCTATGATTGAGTTGCTCTTATGCTTTCTGGTGATGTAATCTCAGTTGATGGTTCGTCGACTGCCCTGTCCTGATAGGTGGACTGGCCCTCATCATCAGGAAATTCTTCTACCATTAGTTTGTTAAACTCTTGGGTTGACATGGAGGAGGTTGGGGACTCGGGTGGTGGGATCGAATCGATCTGTGATGAGGTAGCTTCTCTGTCTGCTGAAGATGTAATCGTAGTCGACTGCTCCTTGTTTACCTCAGTCGCGATCGAATCGGTCAAGTCCTGCACACCAAACTTATCGACAAAAAAGTTATGTTCTCCCATAGTTAGATCAAAACCTGAGTCGAGGCTAGCAAAGATTTCTTGTGCGTCTGGCGAGTATGGCTGTATCCTCTTTGGCGAGGTCGCTTGCGAAGTCGGCGAGTGTTCGCCTGCTGATTCAACGCCAGTCGAAATTGCCGGCGTGTGGCCGTTTGTAGATGTTGTCGGCGAGTTGCCGTTTGAAGCTGAAACCGATGAATCGATGGGTCCAACACTATCCTTTCCCACAGACGGCGCCAATTGACGAGGGGTGTCCTCGTCAATACCCTCGACTAATAGGCTAGGGTTAGAGCTATGTGGTAGAGAACGCACAGTGTTCGTAGATTCGTCGGCTGACAAGCAGGAGTTACCCAGGTTCAGGGCCCTCGACTGAGGTAACACCCCTACTTCCTGCCTGTCTGTATTGATTGTGGAATATGCGGCAGTTACAATGTCCAGCGAGATGTCGATCTCGCTAGGGTTTGGTGGTTCTGGATCAGCGTCCTCCTTGATCAGCTACCCTCCTGGCCCTTATATGGGGGTCCAGGTCTCGGGTACGTAACCGACTAGGACTACATACATGGAAACTACAACCGACTATGTCTGTCTTGGAAAGAAATCTTTATCTTGGGCCTTCCTTATGGGCTTCGTCAGTCTATTGACAATTGGGCTTTAGTCATCACGTGCACCAGGTACCCACACGAAGGGGTACCCGTTTGGTATATCCTTGTCACGTCCCATCAAAGCATGGTAGGCCCTCGGGCCAGAAGTTAGGAGGCCATGTGTCCCGCCGGAGGCCCTCGCAGAAAGCGATGCAGCCCCCGCTGTAGGTGGAGGCTCCTCCGGTAGAGGGAGCGTCGTGACGGTGCCCGGCTGCCGCCAGGCTTCTCAGGATGTGATGCCGGCGCTCGCGCTGCCGGACGAGAGTTACGCGGGCGTCCTCAGGCGCACGCCGCACGGAGCGAGCCCCCATGTGCTCCCTAGCGTCGCGCAGTGGCGGACGGACGTCTGCTGGCGGGGAGCGTCGCTCTCCCGAGTCTGCGTCGGAGATGCTGGGCGGTGCCTCCTCCTGACGCGGCAGACGTGGCGATGAGTATTCCGGGCAGTCGTCCGTCCTACTCCGCATGCTTCGCCCGTCGCGAGGGGAGCGCGGTGCAGCCTGGGGTCGGCCGCTCCGGCCTCGCACCAGGTTGAGCAGGTCCCGAATGAGGTGCGGTGCCAGGGGCGAGTCAGGACCGGCGGACCTCCTGGGGACGTAAGTCCGAGGGTGGGCGTCGTCTTCCCTAGTCCGCCTCCGGCGGTGGTCGCCGTTGCTGCGGGAGCTCTCGTCTGAGTCCTGCCCTTGGTGGCGGAGAAGGTTGCAGCCGTGTCGCCCCATGGTCAAGCGTATGTGGTTCTCGAGGCGCGCTTTCAAAGTCCCCCTACCTGGCCTTAGAGCGCTGCCTCTGACCTCACGAGTCTCGACGAAGGAGAAGGAATCACTGCAGAGATTGACACTTTGTTTACCCAGGTTCGGGCCACCAATGAGGTGAATGCCCTACTCCTGCTTCTTTGTATTGCTTGATGAGGCTCGAGGAGCTACAATGGTGGAACGCCTAGAAGACCTAGGGTTTCCTTACAAGTTCCGAACCCTTAGCCAGGCCGGGGTTTGGCTCCTTTTATAGGCGGCTGAGGACCTTGGCCTCCCAATTCCATGGCGGGAAGGTCCCGCAAGCTTCCAAGGGAGTCTGCTCCTCTGTGGCTGCTTTGGCAAAGTAGCCGACCAAGTCAGGCCTACAGCCCTACACTGCTGCGCTGCTGTTGTCTTCTTCTCCCTGCAACTCCAGTCGCTGCTTCTTTAGCGCAGAATCGGGTGTCCTCGGTAAAGAGGAAAGAGAGGACCGCTCAGCCCGTGGTGCCACCTTGCACCAAAATGGCAAGTCTGGGGGGCACGGCCGTGGAAAGAGCAGCTGTTCTCCCCTCTTTTATCACCAGAACGGCAAACTTTGGCAGTCGTCAGCCTGCTTTGTAGTGGTTGAGGATGTCCCCTGATGACCGGGGGGTCCATGCTCTGCACCGACACGTGAGTTCCCCACAAAGGTGACCCTTGGGAGGCTTCGCTCCAACCCTCCTGAGGGGGCCTGAGGAGGTGAAGGGACGCCCTTGGGTGGTGCCCGCGGAATGCCCTCCGTAGGCTCATGTGGATGGAAACGTCGTAGCCTCGTGAGGCTTGGTCCTTCTTGCCCTACCCAGGTTGGGGCATTGCTTACCCTTCTTGTTGCATCGCGGGGAGGCCCGGCCCAAGATACCCTGGTTTCTAATGGGTCGATTGTAGCACCCCCGAGAGCCAGGCTAGACAAAGCCTAGATATTCATCTGATATAAGCCTGATCTCGATCTCGAGAACCAACAGTTGAACATTCGGTAACACAACAGTGACTCTACGACTCAGAGCAATATTATACAAACTCTTAGCAGAGTGAAGATAGAAAATATTAGACGCAGAGGTCACTGACCCAACATTACATCAAACAACGAAAGCAAATTATTTTATGCTACATAACAAGAACCAAAAGGCCTAAGAGGCCATAACATAAGCGACGTCCCGCCCATCGATTCCAGGCTGCTGCCAAGGAACCCCGATCTATTCGTCGATGTCCATGTAGAAACCATCAGCGGAATAAGAACCTTCACCTGTCCAAAAAACGGGCTGTGGGATTCGCACGGAAACTGCAGCTGCGTTTCGAGAATCTGATGCGGCAAAAAACGCGTTTGGTTCAACTTCTGCTTTTGCCACCGCGAAGCAGGTTGAAAAGCTCAACCAAACACAGCCTAAGAACCTTCACCTGTCCAAAAAGTGCGCAAGGCTGAGTACTAGAGTACTCAACAAAACTTATTTAACCTATTATATATCTGCTCATTCATAGAATATGAATGAGGTTCTTTGCATAAAGCCCATCTTTATTTTCAAATCGAGGGAGGAGAGAATCTCGCATCAGTAGACATTTTAAAATGGGACGAGATAACACCACCTCCAGCTTCAGGCACCAATTTCTGTAGCCACCAGAGCACAATTTGCACCACCCACCAGAAACACCCCCTCGCTCAACCCGAGGAAGCAATCCTAACCACCCTTAGTTGACAAGTTTAGATTAGTTTTAAGTTGTCTATGATCATCAGACATGAGGTACCAAGTCGTCCATAACCGTGGACACGGCTTTCCGAAAGATTTACCCTGCAGGGGTTGTAACTACCCACACGGGCCAACCAACCGATGCGCCAGACATTAGTAATTTTCCTAGGAGTGCCGGCAGAAGGGTTGGCCACGACCTTTCCCAAGCTTCGCCTATTTCCATGAGCCACAGCAGTAGGTCGGACCGCCATCTCAGCGATCCCTAGTGCGGGTTGCCCAGGTCAAGATCAGAGCTTCACACTCTCCTGACCCGAGCCCAAATTTTTCCTCAAAACATTTTACCGCACACGCAAATGGAAAACTCGAACTAGTGGCTTCATGTAGTAGGCTAGGCAAGTTGGGGACGAGGGGTTTCCGAGCCCGTGTGGATGCACGAATAGTCTTGGTTCCAAAGACGAGAACTCGGTTCCTGGGTCGGCAAGAATGGAACAACCCACCACAATCCCAATGTGGCCTCCCATCCAAGCCTTTAGCATAACCAATTCATCTGTACTCATTCCACTTCAATCTTCTCAACTAGATGAAGCAAGGAACAACTAAGCATGGCTAAGCGGCGATGCATCACAAGTGACACTCTATACCTCAACCAAAATCATCTTTGAATCGTATGCATAACACCAGAAATAAATACTTTTGGAATCTTATATGTGCAGATAAGAGCTTATGCTTGCCTTGCTCTTCAGTAGTCGGGTATTGGTCTTCGGAGGCGTTGCAAACACTCTCGGGCTCGAATCCTACCGCGAAGAACCAAATACTGGAAAGGAATGACACAATCAATACAATCTTAATGCAATGCACAATCACATGAATGATATGTCATTTGAGCACACCCTAGGTGCAAGCATCAAATTAAATGGATTTATAAAACATACCCATAATTTAAATTAGGGTTTATTAGTGTGAGAGTAATACCAACACTTTGTTTGTATTGGACATGTATGATTAAATTAGAGTTGAATAGATTTTATTTTTCTGAACATTTTGATATATAAATCATATTTTTATAATTTAAAATGTATTAGCTATGAATTTTCAAATTTTAAACAATTTAATTCAAATTTCAAAATTATTTAAAAAAGTGGCCCCACATGTCATACTTTTATTAATTTCAGAAAACATTTTTGGAAATTAATAATAATCTGACAACCTGGACCCATATGTCATAATTAAAAGAATTACAGAAAAGGATTTAAATTCCAGAAAATAAAAGAAAAGGCCGATGACGTCAATGGCCAAATCACCACTGCCGAGCACAAATTGCTTGAAATCGAGCACGGGAGGCAGCACGAGCGCGTGCATGGGGTGCGCACGGCTCCCTGCAACCGATTGGTGGCGGCGCCGCCCAGAAAACGTCACCGGAATTGCTCCGGTGAGGTGCCCGCGCGGCGGCCGGAAGAGGAACACGACGGTCGGAGCTTCCAGGGCACGAGGGAGAGAAAGGAGAGCATGGGGAGGACCGGAGAGACAAGAGGAGGAGAGGCGAGGTCGGGGATGGCCGGAAGTTGAGGTCGACGGCGGCGCACCGAACGGAGGAATTCGAGCGATTTCCTCGGGCTCCGGTCTTTCCTGCACAAACGTCTCGAGGAGGAGGTGGAGAAGATCACCGCGGAGCTTCCGAGCTGCTCGCCGGAGCAAGGCGTTGCCGCAATCGGGGGCAATCGCTGGAGACCCGAGGGCTAGGGTTTCGGGAATTAGGTAGAAATGGGGGAGGAGAAAGAGCATTGGGCTTCTCCCCGGTGGCGGCGGAGCGGTACTTGTAGGCCGTGGCACGTCTGCGGCGGGGATCTTGATGCATCCGCGGCCAGGGACGGCCTCACGCGCGACATGGGTGCATGCGCCGTCGGAAGGTTGAAGACGACATGTTGTTTTCTGAAAAAACCCCTGGAGTTCTTGGTAACCACCGATTCTTCAGAAACAGGCGCCTGGTTGACTATTTGAATAGATTGGGGCCTTTTTGCAAACAGAAAAATTGCAGAGAGATACTAGGAGATTCAGAATTTCCCAAGGAAGCCATTGGCAACCTTTGTTTTGGAAAATTTTAAATATTTTGAACTCACCCAAAATAACAAGTGGTTAACCCTTCTTTTACATTCAAACATTTGCAAATTTTACACGCAAAACTTTGTCCAATTTAAATGAGATGCATGCAATGCTCAAATCACAACTTTTATTTCTATTTAGCAAACTTGGGATGTTACAGATCTACCCCCCTTACAAGAATCTCGCCCCGAGATTCTTAGGTTTTAGAAAAGAAGTCGGGATACTCAGATCGGAGACGATCTTCGCGTTCCAAGGTTGCTTCCTGCTCAGAGTGATGAGACCACTGAACTTTGAGGAACTTTATGCTTTGACTTCGATTTTTACGTTCGGCTTCATCAAGGATACGAATAGGATATTCACGATAAGTTAGATTCTCCTGAAGGTCAAGAGTCTCATGATCAACACCACGGATGGGATCTTTGAAGCAACGCTTCAACTGGGAAACATGGAAGACGTCATGAACATCCGGGAATTTCGTGGGTAGTTCCAACTGATAGGCAAGCTCTCTGCGCTTGGCAAGAATGCGAAAGGGACCAACATAGCGAGGAGCCAGTTTGCCTTTGATACCAAAACGACGGACACCCCGAAGAGGAGTGACCTTGAGATAGGCATGCTCGCCAACTTTATAGCGAACATCTTGATGATTACTGTCATAGTAACTCTTCTGACGAGACTGAGCTATTTTGAGACGCTCACGGATAATTCTGACTTGATCTTCTGCTTCCTTGATGATATCTGGCCCAAAGAGTGATCTTTCACCGGTTTCGGACCAATTCAAAGGAGTACGGCATCTCCTGCCATACAGAGCTTCAAAGGGTGCCATACCAATACTAGATTGGAAACTGTTGTTGTAGCTGAACTCGGCAAATGGAAGACACTTCTCCCAATTCTTTCCAAAAGATATGACACAGGCTCTTAACATGTCTTCATGAATCTGGTTTACTGATCCCCAGGAAGCTTAACATTGATAATGATGAGATCACCTAGGTCAAGAAAAGAATGTGGGTTAGGTTGAGACTCCAAGTGCAAAGTGTATAGTAAGGGAAAAGACTTATTTCCCCACGGGGGTGACTCGAGGGTTTAATATATCGAACTCTCGGGGAAATGAACCAAAAGCTGTTGTCTTCTTATCCTTGTTTATGTAACCTACAAAACTAAATTGTTTTGTGTCCTCAACCTCACCAAGTGGTTGTCAAGCACAAGGTGTAAGTAAAAGATATAGAAATAATAAATGCAAAACAGAAATAAATATGCAATGCTAATAAACAAAAGTGCAAGGATGGTATGAATGATATTGGATGATGTGTTTGTGATTTGTATGGTGTTTGCAAGATGTAAATGTATTTTTGTATTTTCGGATTTAATAATGGCAGAAAATATAAAGTGCAATAAAAGTGTTGGAAAGGTGTTTCTTATGATTAAAACTGGACTGCGGTTCATGGTTTCACAAATGCACTCTCTCTTTTATATAGTGGTAGATAATGGAACATAGGAATTGACATATCAGATTGCAACAAGACAAGTTATTAATAATATGGGCATCACATCCTAACATAGAGATCTTTTGGTTATTACTCTCTCTTATACTCCACCAAGATGCGAACTAAAACATAACACCTCAAAAATTAAGATAAACAGAGTATAGCTTTAAGTTCAATGACATGAAGTTTAAATAAGAACATGCTAGATCTAGTCATGGTGATAGTGGCAATGTCACCCACATATCCCCGGTGGCATGGTATTTCCTTTATCCCTAGTGAGGCAACAAAGTAAGGTAAAAACCCAAGTGGATCACGGTATTGCTGTCAACTTACCACAAAACCACCCCCCCGTTACTCCAACTAATGCACACGTTCCCCCTCACACGCTCTCATACACATGTTGGATCAAAACACATAGACAAGAACGGGGTACATAATATGCATCTACTTTCATAACAAAGACATAATATTGGCAATCATCATAACATATATCAACTTAAGAGATCCACCACAAAGGTATTACATATATGACCATAATCATGTTCAGCAGCTCATATGGCACAAATTAGTGAAGCTCAAGAGAGAGGAGAGATACATAAGTTACTTCCACAAACCCATAGTCCATGGGTGGACTACTCCATCTTCATCATGGAGACGGTGGAGAAGTCGTTGGAGAAGGTGGAGACCACACCGGCAACGCCCCGCCGGAGTTTTCCCCCTCCAATCTGCAGCTCCCGGTCTCTGTTTCGTGGTTTCTGTGTTTCTGCGGCGCTCTCCTCCGAAAGGGTTCGGGGGACTATTTTTATAGTCATTTTTAGGTCAAGACGAAGCCCCCGAGACGAAGATCGACCGCATCGGAGGCTCGAGGCCCCAGATGGGTTGCTCCACGCGGCCAGGGAATTTGGCCGCGTGGGCCCACCTATTTTGGCCCTCGGCCTTCCACTTTTGCACTTCCTTCGCTCCTAAGACTTGTTCCTTCCAAAAAATGATCTCCGTGGAATATTAGGTCATTTGGACGTCGTTTGGGTCCCTGAAACATCAAAATATAGAAAAAAGGGGTTTTCTGACAGCGCAGGGTTAATTCCAAATAAATAGGGAAAGTGTGAAATATTCCCAAAATCATTATAAAACAAACATATAACCCTTATATGATGCAAATACGGATGAAATATGAGTAATACAATGCAAAGTTCATGTATGCATTTTACATGCATCATTTACTCGCTCTATCTGACCACCGGTTTGAGGATGATAAGCAGTGCTAAAAGAGATACGAGTTCCCAAAGCTTGCTGAAAACTAGCCCAGAATTTTGAGGTAAACAGACTTCCCCGGTCGGAGATGTCTTCTTAGGCACACCATGAAGAACAACTATCCGGGAGATGTACAGCTTTGCTAGTTGAATAGCGGTAATATCTTCTCGAACAGGAAGGAAGTGAGCAACCTTAGACAGACGGTCCACGACTACCCAGATAGCATTGTTTCCCTTCTGAGTCTTTGGAAGACCAGTGATGAAATCCATGCCAACTTCATCCCACTTCCAGACAGGAATGGAAAGAGGTTGTAGAGTACCAGCTGGCCTTTGATGTTCAGCTTTAACACGACGACAAACGTCACATTCAGCAACGAACTTAGCAATTTCTCGCTTCATCCGATTCCACCAGAATCTCTGACGAAGATCCCGATACATCTTAGTGCCACCAGGATGGATAGAGAGAGGTGACTCATGAGCTTCTCGAAGGAATAGCTCTTTCAAATCTTGTTTCTTTGGTACCACTAGACGTTTACCGAAATAAACGGTACCTTCATCATCGATGGCGAAACATGTAGCTGCTCCGCTAGCAATGTTCCGTTTGATCTGGGTGATGTCAGAATCATTCTTTTGGGCAGCTATCATCTGTTGTTCAAGAGAGGGTTTCACCTCTAGATTTGCAAGGAATCCTCTAGGAACAACCTCAAGATTTAGTCGTGCAAATTCCTCATGGAGAGAGGGTTGAGCTTTCTTAAGCATCAGATTGTTGCAATAAGACTTCCGACTTAGCGCGTCAGTAACGACATTCGCTTTGCCGGGTTGGTAGTTAAGACCCAAATCATAGTCCTTGATGAGTTCTAACCATCTCCTCTGTCTGAGATTCAGATCCGGTTGGGTGAAAAGATACTTCAGACTTTGATGATCCGAATAAATCTCGCAACGATTACCAAAGAGATAATGCCGCCATTGCTTTAGAACATGGACAACAGCAGATAACTCAAGATCATGGGTTGGGTAGTTCAGCTCATGTGGTTTCAACTGTTGAGAGGCATAGGCTACAACATGACCATCTTGCATCAACACACATCCGAGCCCTTGAGGAGAAGCATCACAAAAGATAACAAAAACCTTGCTCGTATCAGGGAGAACAAGAACTGGAGCAGTAGTCAACTTGGTTTTCAATACCTGAAAGCTTTCTTCTGCCTTTTCTGACCATTCAAACTTCTTTCCTTTCTTGAGAAGATCAGTCATGGGCTTTGCAATCTTGGAGAAGTTCTCGATGAAGCGACGGTAATAACCGGCAAGTCCGAGAAAACTCCAAATCTCTTTAGCTGACTTAGGTGTCTCCCAATCAAGAACATCTTGAACTTTCTCTGGAATGACTGTAACACCATCAGCAGGAACAACATGGCCAAGAAAGATAAGCTCTTTCAACCAGAACCCACATTTGGAAAACTTAGCGTAGAGACGATGCTCACGAAGCTTGGTCAACACCAAACGCAAATGTTCGGCGTGCTCCTCTTCGGTTTTGGAGTAGATTAGAATATCATTGATGTAGATCACGATGAACTTTTCGAGGTACTCCATGAATACTGAGTTCATAAGCCGCATGAAAGTGGCTGGAGCATTGGTAAGACCAAAGGACATCACGGTATACTCTTAAAGACAATTACGGGTCGGAAATGCCACCTTTGGGATGTCCTCCTTTCGGATTTTGATTTGATGATATCCGGACCTCAGATCCATCTTGGAAAAGACAGTAGCACCAGCTAGTTGGTCAAATAGATCATTGAACCGAGCAACGGGATACTTGTTCTTGATCGTCACAGCATTCAACGGTCGATAATCAACCACCAGTCGCGGAATGTTGGTACCTCACTTCTTAACGAAGAGTGCAGGGCATCCCCAAGAAGAGGTACTAGGTTGGATAAATTCTTTTCCTTCCATCTCCTCTAGCTGTCTCTTTAACTCCACCAACTCTTCCTTAGGCATGCGATAAGGTCTTTTGGAAACTGGAGCAGTTCCAGGAACCAACTCAATGACAAACTCCACACTTCGATCAGGTGGCATGCCAAGCAACTCCTCAGGAAATACATCTGGAAAATCACAAACCACCCGAACATCTTGAATTTCAAGTGAAGGTGAGGCGTCCATGGCATAAAACTCTGAGCTTGGAAAAGATGTTGCCGAGGGAGGTACTGAGGAAGGAGACCAGTACCGAATGGTTTCACCGGAAGGATGGGTCATATCAACAGATCTGGCTGCACAGTCAATAACGGCCTTGTACCGTACAAGCCAATCCATGCCCAAGATGACATCAAGGTCAGTTGACTTAAGGGCAATGAGGGAAATGGGATAAGATAAAGAGCCTATAGCAATATTGGGCTCAGGGGCAGTCTAAATTGCCCGCCAACGAGATCCCGGAGTGTTAATCTCCATAGAGATAGACATTTCCTCTAGAAATATACCATGCATCTGAGCAAACCCTTGCGATATGAATGAATGCGATGCTCCGGAATCAAACAAAACTGTAGCTGGGATTGAGTTGATGTGAAGCGTACCAAGAATGACGCTTGGATCCTTTTCAACAGCCTTAGCAGTGACATGGGTCAGACGACCACGTCTAGCACCAGACGGTTTGCCATCCTTCTTTGGCGGGGGAGCTCCACCACCAGCATTCCTTTGAGGGCAACCCCAAGCATAGTGCCCAGGCTGACCACAAGTGTAGCAAATAAGTCCAGCTGGAGCAACACCGGAGGGACTATAACCTTGCCCACCACCATAGGTCGAGGTAGCATGGGGTGCAGTTGGGCGGGGAGCATAACAAGCAGGCTTGGGTGTAGATGGAGCTCTTGGAATAGCACTGTACGGAATGAACACACGACGCTTATGGAAACCTGAGCCAGATGCACGAGAATATCCAGAGACAGACTTCATAGCAGAATCCATTTCTTTCCTTCCATTCTCAAGAGTGATAGCCTGATTGTACAGATCCTGGAAGGTTTGGAAGTTGAAGGGTAACAGCTCATAGCGAAGTGCTGGATTCAGGCCCTTGCGGAACAACTCCTGTTTATACGCATCATCCGTAACATCTCGAGGAGCATAGCGAGCGAGACGAGTGAACACACGCCCGTAAGCCTCAATATTCAGTATTCCCTGAGACAACTCTAGAAACTCCTTCCTTTTGATATCCATCACAACCTTAGGGATGTAGGCAGCACGAAAAGCAGTACGAAATTCTTCCCAAGTGACCTCATGTCCAGGCGACTGCAACGCTAGGAAACCTTCCCACCAAGCGCCAGTCGCACCCTCTAGCTGGTAGGTGGCGAAGTTCACACGGTGATTGGCTTGAACATGGAGAGCGGCAAACTTACGCTCAATGGTACGGAGCCAGTCATCAGCTTCAAGGGGCTCCTTGTATTCACCAAAGGTAGGAGGCTGAGCTTTAAGGAAATCTCCAAGTGTAGCACACGTATTGGGACAGCGTTCAGTGTTCTGGGCCACACGCTCAAGGAGGCGTTTGATACCCATAAGTATAGGGGATCGTTGAAATCTTCGATGTGTAAGTAAAGTATCGATCCCACGAGGAGTAGAAGGTATAAGTGTTTATCCTTTCAAATAAGAGTGTCACTATTCTTATTATCTATGCACTAGACAAAGTAAAAGCTCTCAAAGAGAGAAAGCCCAATCCTCTATGCAGCAAGAGGACAAGCTTAAGTGTGTGTTTCTTATGTGTGGAAAACGTTCCCAAGGGCTACATGGATTTCATGGCATAGATATCTCTAGAACAACAAGGTAAATACTTTGTCAAGTTTTAATCTTCTTTGGACGGAGCCATAGTTTAGGTAAAGCTAAATAAATAGACTAGACCCTCTTATGATGGATCATGTGGCCAAGTAAATGACTACACAAGAGTTATTAAGACATAAAAGTCCCACCATAGCATTACACTCTAAGGTCCCCGATGTTAATCCCCTCCTAATGGAACTTCATGTATTAGACCATAGGTTTAGTTGTCAACTCCCAGGTCCTACCCAATCCATTACATAGTGTGATCACCTCATGCATTCCTCAACATATGCGTGCACTCATATATTGTACAACAAGACAATCATCAAAGATAAAGACTTGACCAAATACTCAAACATGAATAGTGAAATCATTGCCAATCCATCCTATGCCCGCGGGAACATGAGAGAACTAATCACAACGCAAAGACATGATATGATTCAATGGCATAAGTGGTACAACACAATCTGAAAATATAATCTCCCCACAAAACAATGACAAGTAGCAATTCACACACATGTAGAACGATACTTAGACAATAGCTAGGGTTCGAACAATCTCAAACTATGAGGGGGGTGAACTGGATCACGGAGATGGTGCTGGTCTTGTCGGTGGTGTTGATGGAGACTCCGGAGGGGGGATGGAGGAGCCTTCCGGAGGTGATCCGGCGGCGTTTCCCCCCTCCAATCTTCTCCGGCGGCAGCCTTCTGACTCTCTGTTTCTTGGTTTCGTGTTTCTCCGCCGCCTCCTTGCGAAACTCCTCGGGGGACTATTTTCTAGTCGGTTTTAGGTCAAGACGAAGCCACGGAGACGAAAACGGACGGCATCGGAGCCACGAGGGGGAAAAGAGGGTGCTCCACGTGGCCAGGAAATCTGACCGCGTGGGCCCCCCTATCTCCCAGCTGGTTGGTCTTCTGGTCTTCATTTTAGGCCCATCGCGTTTCTCGAAAATTCTGAACCGTCCTCTTTGGCCTTGCCCTTTTTGGAGTTCCGAAGCTCCCGGAAAGTCCAAAACACTAAAAAAGATGTTTTCTGGAAAAACAGAGTTAGAACCAAAAGAGGGGGATTGTTTAGAAAATCACCGAAATCTATACCTAATAATAAAGGCACTAAGGCTTCTGCCAAAAATTTCGTCGTCCCTTTTTATGGACGGTTTTACCCTCCCACCGAATCCTTTATTACAGCCATTGCCACCCCTAAATGAAAAAACGGTTCGTCGTTTCGTCCGTTCTATTTCCTATCCTTCGTCTTTTTCCCTCTCACCGTCGCCTCCGCGTGCCACCAACGCAACACGGGCAGGGCTGGCCCATGTCCGCTCCACTGCTCCCTTTTCTTCCTCCTAGCCACAAGAGAGTCGCTCGTCCGCGCGGCGGGAGGCATGGACCGACGGGGTCAACGGGAATGAGCATGCCCGGCCGTCGAGGCGTGTATCGATGTGGTCGACGGTAACGAGCACGCCCGGCCGGAGGTGCTTCCTTAACAACGAGGTTTCCAGGAGGTTCGGTGGTCAGAGCTGGGCGCGGGCATGGAGGGAGCTCGGGCGTCGACGATGTGGTGGAGCTCAGACAACTAGGCGACGCCGTCAGGCGCGATGGAGAGGACAGAGACCATGGCGGCGAGAGGTGGAGGGCTCGGCCGGCCAGGGACGGAGACGGTGAGGTGGAGCCGGAGCGTCGTCGCGTCGAGCAAGGGAGAGGCTTGAGAGAGGGAAGAAGACGATCGTGGGGATCCCGTGAGTTGGTCGGAGGACCGGAAAGAGAAAATAGAGGAGGACAGGGGGCGGCTGCAATAAGCGAGGGGGTGGGAAATAAAAACGCCCTAGGGAAAGCAAGGGTCTCGCCTGGAATGGGCCTTGGGCCGGAAGTGGCTGCTCACTCTCACACGTCTTTAATTTCATTTGCAGAACGATTTTAATAAATCAGTTTAAAAAAACGTAGGCGAATGTTTCACAAAACATTTCTGTCCCGTTGCAACACAGATGCGAGCGTTTCATCTTTCAATTAAAAATTTCTAAGAAAAAATTGAAGAACAACGGGACTTTATACTTATTTCCACTGATTAATTTAAAAGTTAACATATTGTCTGTCTATGCTTGATATATAAATGGATTGTCAAATTTTGACTTAGAAAATGCATTTCAATATAATTTTGAATTATGTGGTTCTCTTTTACATAAACTTTTTCACATAAAAGCGCAATGAATTTATAGGCCATGACAACAAACGAGCAGTCTATTATTAAAAATAAGAATTTAAACATAAGAAAAAACGAAAAATTGAGCTGCATAATAAATTAAATATGTTTTATTTGCTATTTATTCATTATTTCAATTATCAGTTTATACATAGGCAAAATTTAAGTCATACCAACTTTTATATATGAGGTAAAATTTCAAGTACCCAGTGGTTCCGCTGTCTTTTCACCATCCTATACACTAACCCCACATCGACGATGGTCAAATTGATGGGAATTTGTGGGGGAAGGCCTAAGTGACGCTAATGTTGGAGGTGATATTTATGTGCTTGAACAATTTTCTCTCCCGTGGCAACGCACGGGCATTTTTACCAATATAGTTCCTCCTATTGCATTCAGCCATTAATTATGTACATCAATTATTCATCGATGGGATATATAGATTCAGAGGAACATCCATGAAGGTTGCTCCATTTTACCCTACTTGATGATTGACTGATATTTGGCATCTGGTGTTTGTGTTTGTCTCGCTGCAATGCACGGGCAAATATACTATGAGATCTGTTTGGCGTGGTGGATCGGTCGATTGCGTCACTGTCACGGGTATGGTCACTAGCGACGGCTAGGAGGGTACATGGGAGTGCTTGAGAGCCGCGGCGAGGTCGGCCGGAGCGAGGGAAGAGAAATCGGTGGCGGTAGAAGCCAAAAGGGAGCGAGAAATCACACGGGTTTAATTTGAACGACACGGAATTTTCTCTTGTGTTGCAACACACAGGACATGAATTAATCGTCGACGAAAGCCTTGATGTCGCCGGTGTTTGAGCAAATGATAATTTAGTTCTACGGCATATTGTTTCTCCCGGTGAAACGCACGGGCATTTTTACTAGTCATTATAAAACATGAATATAACATCATATAAGTTGCAAATATGTTGGAATATCAAGTAATAAAATGTAAAGTTCATGTATGCATTTTACATGCATCAACATCCCCAAGCTTAACCAATACTCGTCCTCGAGTATGAAGGTGATAAAACTAACATGGACTTGGCATTTTATTACTATCAAAGGATATCAAAGATGATTATTATTTCTACATAGAGTCAAATGATTCATTTTTAATAAGGAGTAGCAACATACAAGATATATTATCAAGTGATATCAAATATTCAAGGTAAAGAAGTTCAATGATAATTCACAAAGTGTAACATAAAAGAAAAGTTCTATGGACCAAATGAATGCATAAATGAAAAAGTAAAAAGATATCCTATAATAGTCATAGAGTATTCTTATAGAAATCTGAATATAAAAGGTGTACACTTTGAAAAGATAGATAAATAAGTAGAGGTATAACATGCAAGAGTATTATCTAGCTTCCAAATGCTTCAACTTAAGTTAATGTTTGCAATGTGAAGTCCATTGGTGTGAAGTTCTCATTACCCCTATCATAGCATCTTTAGTGATTAATAGTTAAAAGTGAAAGCAAATATGAGTTATGTGCTTGACAAAGTATGGGTCAAAGGCCTCATGCTCGTTGAAAACAAAAACCTCTCTGACTGGCTACTCAACTTGGGCCACAAAGCAAGTGATGGTTACAGTCATCGTGAATAAAACTGGCATCATAGAGAGTATCACCCCGAGTACCCTTTGCCCCAGGACATGGAAATGGGCACATGTCCAAATGACAAAGCAAGTAAACAGTGGACATCTCTACATCTCTTTCTTTACTCATGTTTTTTTCTTGTAAATGTTTTTTCTGTTTGTGAGATGTATCATAGATTCCTCCACTATGGGTATGTTGCAAATTTCCACCATGGACCACATGGCTTAGGTTAGCCGCCACGGGTGTCTCTCTAGCCAATAATACCACTCGCCCGAACTTACTAAGTTTCCATCTTTATTTCACGCAATGTTAGGCATACATCACCAAAGGAACATGATATCAACTTTTATAGATAATAAAGTGCACATTGAAAACTTGCCACGTGTCAGCACGTATGAGCTAGCTCTCAACCAAAGACCTTTGTCAAGCCCAAAACATCATAATTTTAATCACAATGGGTCAAGTTTATTAAGTGCAATAAAAGTAATTTGTGCATCAAGTTCGTGAGAGGTTTTAAACCAACTTTACCCATAACAATCACAATAACATAAGCATCTTAATTTGGAAGCATAGATAAAACAATATAACATGGTAAACATACTTGGAATAGCATATTAGCTAATAGGTCGATATGGTGGACTCACTGGAAAAACTTGGTTGTAGGTGTTGGAAAACAAGCTTTTTACTTGTTGGAATTTTTGGGCTAGCAAGAGGGAGAAAGTTGACCGTCTAAATGCATGCATAAGTGTCCATAGAGCTAACCATTTCATGTTAAACAAAGTAAAGCATCCTTCAGCACATAAAACATGGATAAGAAATAACTCTTGACAAAACACTTGCATATTAACACTCAATAAAAAGCACATGAATCATGCAACTATATGTATCTTTTTAAATCAACTCAAACATCCTCTTCCCGATATTTTTAATAGCATCCAACTTAATTCATCTAAAGTCTCCAGCACCTCTCTCATAACATAAATGATAATGGTGATCTTATTTAAAGCAAAACAAAAATAAGAAGAACAATAAAAGGACGCTCCGAGTTTATAGGATAGTAATGCGTTGATAGAAAACAGAAAATAGACGTGTGCAAACCGAGAGTGTTTGGTCCAGTGGGGTGCCTTGACATCCCCAAGCTTATGGTATTCACCATCCTTAGATAGCTCTTGGTGCATCTCCTCTAATCCCTGTGAAAAACTTCAACACAAAATTTTCTCCCATCTCGTTTCTGTGGGATGACATTAGTAGGCACAAAATAATAGAATTGCTTGTTGTATGAAATCCTTAGACAAACACAAGAAACATGCCCAGAAAATGTATAATGTTGTATTCTTTCTCATAAACTCAATTGGATCAAAAAGATTCAACTTAAAAGTTCAAAGAATGCATAAAACAAAATAGGACAGAATCTGTCCAGAAAAACAGCAGCAGCAAAACACATTTTTTTACCCCACTTAAATATGTCGAAAAAATCTGAAAAACTTCACTCTTATAGAGGATAAAAAGTTGAAACTACATTTCAAATTTCAGATCATTCGGAGTTACAGAATAGGAATGAAAAATCATACCGTGCACAGATTCGTGCTGGAATAAAATCTCCGAATAGAAAAGGCAACTTTTCTAAGCCAAAATGGGTAAAACTTGGCACTTTATTAAAAATTTCAGAACCTAAGCTAAAAACAAAGTATCATGGCACATCAAGAGGACTCAAATAAAATCTCTAATAAAAACAACCGGGTTGCCTCCTGTAAAGCGTTTTCTTTATAGCCATATAGCTAGGCTTACTTACTTGGTATCAAGATGGTTGGAGTGAGGTGGCTTGGCATCCCCAAGCTTATATTCTTGCACTTACTTGATATATGTAGGGTGAGCCTAGGGGATGCATCCCCAAGCTTGAGTGTTTGTCCCTCTTGATCTTTGTTCATCTCCCTCAACTCTTCCACTTGAAAATTCTCTTTACACAAAACTCATCATAAAACTTGATTAGAGAGGTTAGTGTCTCCATAAATTAAATCCACATAAATACAACAAAGACATATCATGAGTTGATTCTAAAAATTAGATACTGTTACTACAGTTGTGCATTGCTCCTTGATCAAAAGAACCACACAAAACACAAGTAATGAGAGCAATGTAAAATAAAGACAAAATCTGTCAAAAACTGGACAGCCTGTAAAGAGTGAATTTTTGGAGGCACTTACGTTGCTCAAATCAGAAAACTTTGAACTAATGAAATGTGTAATAATAACTGAATATTGCTTTTGTCAAATATCAGCTCGAAATTCCTTTTCTGTGATTTGATACATTTTTCGCAGTGAAGATCAGGAATCTGTTTTTTGGACGGCAAATCACTATTGTTTGATAATACCTCTCAAAAGAGGTTTATTCCTGCCATAAAGATGAAAAATAAAATACAAAGGTGATATTACAATAGTAAACAAGCACATTGACTAAAAAACTGAAAGCCAAATTGAAGAAATAGAAAAGAAACAAAAAGAGCCAAGAATGGTTCAAGAGAAACAAACAAAGAAGAAAGAAAATATTTTTGTTGTTTTTGATTTAGCAAAAAGGCAAAAAGAAGAAGCAAATATATACAACATAAAACACTCTTTTTATTTGGTTTTTGCTTTGGGAGAAGTTTTAATGATAGAGACTTTGTAATGATTCCATTGGCATGAACAACACATGTTCAAGGTCGACCCGAACTTCTCCATTACTCATCTTTCTCATTTACTTTCCCAAATTTTATATAAAGTGAAAATCTTAAACTAGTTATTAGAAAACAGTAGGTAAACTTATTTTTCATGATTAAAAGATATAAAGGTGTGCTCAAACTGAATAGGAAATAAAAGCATAAAGAGCACACAACAAAACATTAAACCATTAACTTTTAAGTCTAACTCCTTTCCTATGCATTGGCATTTTATATATGAATAAATAGCAGCAATTTTGTGGTAACCAATGCATGTAATGATCAGTAGGTTGCATTATAAATAACATAGAGACATAAAGATAAGTCTTTCTTCCTCTCTCATAATAGTTAAGAGTAGTGGCAGCAAATTTCACAAAACAACTATTGGATTGGTGCAACTTTGGAAACTTAGGAACATAGAGAGGATTATTAAAACTATCATGTGAGCTGTTATCATGTTTTCCTCTCTCATAATAGTTGCAAGAAACATCATAAACATGGTGGTTGTGGGTGGAATGGTTATTAGTGCAAGATAATTCCAGCCCACACGAGTACTTTTCAACATATAAAAACTTCTGCTCTATGGTGTGAATAGGAGAACTCAAAGATAAAGTAGGACTCTCATGAGTGAGAGTATTGTCACAAGCAGCAAGTATATCATTTTTATCCTCACATAAAGTAGTAACAACTAAACATGGGGGATTATCAATAAGCATAGGACCATCATCTAAAGCATTATCATAAAGCATATTTAAGCAACACTCCTCATTATCATCCATAAGTTCACTAGTAGCATTATTAAAAAGTAAAGGAGCATTATTAGTTTCATCATAATAGCATGGGTTATCATATAGGATCATAGAATTTTCAGTTTCACACTCATCATAACAAGGGTTCTCATAAATAACAACAGATTTTTCAGTTTGAGTGTTACTATCATAAAACATGTCTAAACCATATTCCTCATCATCTTTAAAATTATTATCAATAATGTTCTCATTAGGCATAGGTTGATATTCCTCCTCATCATCAGAATCATAAAAGCAAAGTTTATTATCAGCAAAATCTTGAGTGTTACCCTCATCCATAGGTGGTGAAGGTGGAAGTTCTCTCTCTTTATCCTCTAGTTGTTCATCATTTTCATCATCTTCTTGGGGTTGCATGGGCATCCCCAAACTTAGGTTTTTATCCTCTTCTTCACATTCTTCCTCTTCCAAGCTTATGTTTTCATCATCTTCTTCCTGCAAAACATCAGTACTTTCTTCGGGAACCTTGTTATATCTAACAGCAT
The DNA here is from genome assembly GCA_026929855.1 of Poa annua. Lineage (NCBI taxonomy): Eukaryota > Viridiplantae > Streptophyta > Magnoliopsida > Poales > Poaceae > Poa > Poa annua. The sequence goes on from CM049434.1 coordinate 66,549,024, forward strand.
AAATATTTTTAGAGAACTTGGCATTGCAATATTCAAGAATAGAAGTGACCTCTTCTTCAAATCTCTTAACTCTAGGGCAAGTTTCATTTTCTTGAGCAAAGGTGAACAATTCAAAAGATGCATAATAAATAATAAATTCCTCTACTTGTTCCATCCCTAAATGAGTATAAACATTAGTATTGTAAGATGTTATGACATGGTCTTCATGGGACTTACATTGAAATGCAAAGTGTCTTTTTCTATATTTAAAGCAACAAGTTCTTTTATAATGGAACCAAAGCCACTTTTCAGCAATATCATTTAATCTTTTCATAAATCTTTTTAGTGTTTTCCCTTCTTCTGACTCTCTAAATTCCTCAGCAATTTTACGAGCTTACACGTGTCCACATAACCAATCATCCATCCATTCCCTACTAGAAGTTTTTATGGTATTTTCCATTTTATAAATTTTTTGTGTTTTCGATATATGTATGACTGAAAGTAAAACTAAACTAAATGCAAAACTGAAGTAAACTAAAGTATATGTAAAACTGAAAATAAATATCTAGTGCAAGCAAGAATAAAAACTTAAGCGCTACACTCCCCGGCAACGGCGCTAGAAAATGTCTTGATACCCACAAGTATAGGGGATCGTTGAAATCTTCGATGTGTAAGTAAAGTATCGATCCCACGAGGAGTAGAAGGTATAAGTGTTTATCCTTTCAAATAAGAGTGTCACTATTCTTATTATCTATGCACTAGACAAAGTAAAAGGATGCAAGTGTTTTGGGTTTTTGGTGTAGAGTTTGCAATAAAGTAAAAACTGAAAATAAAATATGACAAGTGAATGCTCTCAAAGAGATAAAGCCCAATCCTCTATGCAGCAAGAGGACAAGATTAAGTGTGTGTTTCTTATGTGTGGAAAACGTTCCCAAGGGCTACATGGATTTCATGGCATAGATATTTCTAGAACAACAAGGTAAATACTTTGTCAAGTTTTAATCTTCTTTGGACGGAGCCATAGTTTAGGTAAAGCAAAATAAATAGACTAAACCCTCTTATGATGGATCATGTGGCCAAGTAAATGACTACACAAGAGTTATAAAGACATAAAAGTCCCCCCATAGCATTACACTCTAAGGTCCCCGATATTAATCCCCTCCTAATGGAACTTCATGTATTAGACCATAGGTTTAGTTGTCAACTCCCAGGTCCTACCCAATCCATTACATAGTGTGATCACCTCATGCATTCCTCAACATATGCGTGCACTCATATATTGTACAACAAGACAATCATCAAAGATAAAGACTTGACCAAATACTCAAACATGAATAGTGAAATCATTGCCAATCCATCCTATGCCCGCTGGAACATGAGAGAACTACTCACAACGCAAACACATGATATGATTCAATGGCATAAGTGGTACAACACAATCTGAAAATATAATCTCCCCACAAAACAATGACAAGTAGCAATTCACACACATGTAGAACGGTACTTAGACAATAGCTAGCGTTCGAACAATCTCAAACTATGAGGGGGATGAAGTGGATCACGGAGATGGTGCTGGTCTTGTCGGTGGTGTTGATGGAGACTCCGAAGGGGGGATCGAGGAGCCTTCCGGAGGTGATCCGGCGGCGTTTCCCCCCTCCAATCTTCTCCGGCGGCAGCCTTCTGACTCTCTGTTTCTTGGTTTCGTGTTTCTCCGCCGCCTCCTTGCGAAACTCCTCGGGGGACTATTTTTATAGTCGGTTTTAGGTCAAGACGAAGCCACAGAGACGAAAACGGACGGCATCGGAGCCACGAGGGGGAAAAGAGGGTACTCCACATGGCCAGGAAATCTGACCGCGTGGGCCCCCCTATCTCCCAGCTGGTTGGTCTTCTGGTCTTCATTTTAGGCCCATCGCGTTTCTCGAAAATTCTGAACCGTGCTCTTTGGCCTTGCCCTTTTTGGAGTCCCGAAGCTCCCGGAAAGTCCAAAACAATAAAAAAGATGTTTTCTGGAAAAACAGAGTTAGAACCAAAAGAGGGGGGATTGTTTAGAAAATCCCCGAAATCATTATAAAACATGAATATAACATCATATAAGTTGCAAATATGTTGGAATATCAAGTAATAAAATATAAGTTACATGCATCAGCGTTCAGTCCTCACGCGATTGTTCTCGATGTTTTGAAGAACCTGCGCCATTGTGGGAGGTGGCGGCAGTTCCTCATCACCATGGTTTCGACCACCACGGCCCTGACCACGAGTACCACTGGACATCCTGATAGAAGGGAATAAAGACCAAGAAGGTTAGATAAACCGGAATTCAGGATAGATGAAATGATGTAGGAATGTAACATGATATCAATGATAAGAGATGATCAAGCAATTGGGATTCAAACTTTCGGAAGAAGAAAGATACATGCTTCAGTGGAATTGAAGCACATAGAGAACTCAAAGAATCGCAACCAAAGATAGGTACGAAAGAACTCTACCCAAACTTCGAGATCCTAAGTGAAGTGTTAGATAAGATGATAAACCTTTTAGAAATCAAATCAAGATAAGATGCTCCAGAAATAGACTCATGGATAAGGAGAAAAAGAATCCTATCAAGACATTTACAAATACTTCAGTTTTCAAATAGTTTTCACAAGCACTAAGCTCAACATGGACCAACAAAAAGGGTTTCCTACAGGCAGTCCTGCTCTGATACCAAAACCTGTAGCACCCCCGAGAGCCAGGCTAGACAAATCCCAGATATTCATCTGATATAAGACTAATCTCGATCTCGAGAGCCAACGGTTGAACATTCGGTAACACAATAGTGACTCTACGACTCAAAGCAATATTATACAAACTCTTAGCAGAGTGAAGATAGCAAATATTACACGCAGAGGTCACTGACCCAACATTACATCAAACAACGAAAGCAAATTATGTTATGCTACATAATAAGAACCAAAAGGCCTAAGAGGCCATAACATAAGCGACGTCCCGCCCATCAATTCCAGGCTGCTGCCCAGGAACCCCGATCTAATCGTCGATGTCCATGTAGAAACCATCAGCGGAATAAGAACCTTCACCTGTCCAAAAAGTGTGCAAGGCTGAGTACTAGAGTACTCAACAAGACTTATTTAACCTATTGTATATCTGCTCGTTCATAGAATATGAATGATGTTCTTTGCATAAAGCCCATATTTATTTTCAAATCAAGGGAGGAGAGAATCTCGCATCAGTAGACATTTTAAAATGGGATGAGATAACACCACCTCCAGCTTCAGGCACCAACTTCTGTAGCCACCAGAGCACCATTTGCACTACCCACCAGAATCACCCCCTCGCTCAACCCGAGGAAGCACTCCTAACCACCCTTAGTTGACAGTTTTAGATTAGTTTTAAGTTGTCTATGATCATCAGACATGAGGTACCAAGTCGTCCATAACCGTGGACACGGCTTTCCAAAATATTTACCGTGCAGGGGGTGTAACTACCCACACGCGCCAACCAACCGATGCGCCAGACATTAGCACTCTTCTTGGGAGTGCCGACAGAAGGGTTGGCCACGACCTTTCCCAAGCTTCGCCTATTTCCATGAGCCACAGCAGTAGGTCAGACCGCCATCTCAGCGATCCCTAGAGCGGGTTGCCCGGGTCAAGATCAGAGCTTCACACTCTCCTGACCCAAGCCCTAATTTTTCCTCAAAACATTTTACCGCACACGCAAATGGAAAACTCGAACTAGTGGCTTCACGTAGTAGGCTAGGCAAGTTGGGGACGAGGGGTTTCCGAGCCCCGTGTGGATGCACGAATAGTCTTGGTTCCAAAGAAGAGAACTCGGTTCCTGGGTCGGCAAGAATGGAACAACCCACCACAATCCCAATGTGGCCTCCCATCCAAGCCTTTAGCATAACCAATTCATCTGTACTCATTCCACTTCAATCTTCTCAACAAGATGGAGCAAGGAACAACTAAGCATGGCTAAGCGGCGATGCATCACAAGTGACACTATATACCTCAACCAAAATCATCTTTGAATCGTATGCATAACACCAGAAATAAATACTTTTGGAATCTTATATGTGCAGATAAGAGGTTATGCTTGCCTTGCTCTTCAGTAGTCGGGTATTGGTCTTCGAAAGCGTTGCAAACACTCTCGGGCTCGAATCCTACCACGAAGAACCAAATACCGGAAAGGAATGACACAGTCAATGCAATCTTAATGCAATGCACAATCACATGAATGATATGTCATTTGAGCACACCCTAGGTGCAAGCATCAAATTAAATGGACTTATAAAACATACCCATAATTTAAATTAGGGTTTATTAGTGTGAGAGTAATACCAAAACTTTGTTTGTATTAGACATGTATGATTAAATTAGGGTTGAATAGATTTTATTTTTCTGAACATTTTGATATATAAATCATATTTTATAATTTAAAATGTATTAGCTATGAATTTTCAAAATTTAAACAATTTAATTCAAATTTCAAAATTATTTAAATAAGTGGCCCCACATGTCATACTTTTATTAATTTCAGAAAACATTTTTGGAAATTAATAAAAATCTGACAACCTGGACCCATATGTCATAATTAAAAGAATTACAGAAAAAGGATTTAAATTCCAGAAAATAAAATAAAATAAAAGGCCGATGACGTCAGCATGACGTCATCAATGGCCAAATCACCACTGCCGAGCACAAATTGCTCGAAATCGAGCACGGGAGGCAGCACGAGCGCATGTACGGGGTGCGCACGGCTCCCCGCAACCGATTGGTGGCGGCGCCGCCCAGAAAACGTCACCAGAATTGCTCCGGTGAGGTGCCCGCGCGGCGGCCGGAAGATGAACACGACGGCCGGAGCTTCCAGGGCACGAGGGAGAGAAAGGAGAGCATGGTGAGGACCGGAGAGACAACATGTGGCTTCTGGAGGGGTCTAGGAGGAGAGGCGAGGTCGGGGATGGCCGGAAGTTGAGGTCGATGGCGGCGGACCGAACGGAGGAATTCGAGCGGTTTCCTCGGGCTCTGGTCTTTCCTGCACAAACGGCTCGAGGAGGAGGTGGAGAAGATCACCGCGGAGCTTCTGAGCTGCTCGCCGGAGCAAGGCGTTGCCGGAATCGGGGGCAATCGCCGGAGACCCGAGGGCTAGGGTTTCGGGAATTAGGGAGAAATGGGAGAGGAGAAAGAGCATTGGGCTTCTCCCCGGTGGCGGCGGAGGGGTACTTGTAGGCCGTGGCACGTCGGCGGCGGGGATCTTGATGCATCCGTGTAGTGTCCCAAATTATAGAGGCTTCAATCACAGGAGATCACAGGGAAAACACACAGAATAGGAGATGAGGAGAGACGAACAGGAGGTGAGATTCAGACGCAAGGTAGGAGAGATAGTTCAGAATTCTATTCAGGCCTACATGACTCGATACACGTCGGGGTACTTGTACCCGGAACTCACACCTAAAGGTGGACCATGGGTCCACAACTCAGCTGGGCCAATAGTAGCTCGCCAGCTCAGCCCAGTGACTCGTCGTCCGCCATCACCACAGTAGAGGGCGTGACAGTTCTCCCCCCATGAGAGGCTTCCCCTCGAGCTTTTTCATCATCCCACAATGAAGCATCAGGAAAGCGAGTTTTGAGAACATAGTAATCCTCCCATGTCGACATATCATCTGGCAGGTGTGCCCATTTGATCAGCACTTGTGGTGACGCTGCATTACCTTTACGTACCAAACGACGTTGCAGAATTGCTACCGGCACTGGTTTGGCAGCAGAGATATTGGGAACAACTGGAATCTCAGCATAAACAGGAGAATAGCTTGCAGTGAAGGGCTTAAGTTGTGAAACGTGAAAAACTGGATGGATTTGTGAGGCAGATGGAAGTGCTAGCTTGTAGGCTACTTCACCAATTCGCTCCAGAATGGTATACGGCCCAAAGTACTTGTAAGATAGCTTAGGGAAAGGTCGATTGACGACAGACTGCTGTGCATAGGGTTGAAGCTTCAGTAAAACCTGGTCACCGACAGCAAACTGACGCTCAGTCCTGTTTTTATCCGCGTAGCTCTTCATGCGCTGTTGTGCTCGAATGAGGTGAGCACGTAACAGTTCAGTTTGTGCTTGGTATTCCAGTGCGGTGTCCGTTGCAACAGAGTTTGCTGACACCATGAGATTGGGCATCCCTCCAAAATTGGGTTCAATGCGATATAGTGCTTTGAATGGTGAACAACCCAAAGCTGTATGAAAACTTGAGTTGTACCAAAATTCTGCAAGTCCCAACCACTTGCGCCAATGCTTTGGATTGTCCTGAACAGCACATCTTAAATATTGTTCTAAGCATTGGTTTACACGCTCACTTTGACCGTCGGTTTGAGGATGATATGCTGTACTGTAGTTCAATTTAATTCCCAAGGAAGTGATCAACTCCTTCCAAAAGTGACTGATGAACACTCTATCTCGGTCAGAAATGATGGCCAGAGGCACCCCGTGCAATTTCACTATGTTGTCAACAAAGACTTTGGACACAGAGGCTGCAGTGTATGGGTGCTTTAGTGGTAGAAAATGAGAATATTTTGTCAAACGATCCACGACCACTAAAATGTTGTTGGCACCATCAGATAATGGCAAACCCTCAATGAAGTCCATGGTTATCTCCTGTCATACTCCTTTAGGTGGTAGTAAGGGCTGTAGTAAACCTGCAGGTTTCTGATGTGTGTGTTCAGCTTGCTGACACACAAGACACCAATGCACATAGTTCTCCACTTCTAATTTGAGGCTTGACCAATAAGACAACTGTTTGATGCGTTGATAAGTAGCTTGAATACCTGAATGTCCTCCCACTGCACTGTCATGTAAAGATGCTATCAGTTTTGTTTGCATGGCCAAATTATTCCCAATCACCAAACGACCTTTGTATTTGATCAAGCCCTTTTCCAGAGAATACCCTTTTTCATTAGGAGATTGAATTGTCAGTTCTTGAAGCAATGCAGAAGCAGCACTGTCAGTAATATATGAGTTCACCACCTCCTGGAGCCATACTGGTTGACAAACTGATAGTGCTTGAATATCCAGAAGATGCCCAACTCTAGAGAGGGAATCAGCTGCACTATTTTCCACACCCTTTCTGTATTTGATCTCAAATTGGAGATCAGCTAGTTTAGCCATTGCCTTTCTCTGCAACTCTGAATTAAGTTGTTGATCAGTCAGGTAGCACAAGCTTTTATGATCTGTAAGAATTGTGAATTTCCCTCTTTGCAAATATTGTCTCCAGTTGTCAACTGCCATAATGACTGCAAGGAATTCTTTTTCATAAATGCTCAACTTTCGGTTCAGTATCCCCAGGGCTTTGCTCATATACGCAATGGGATGTCCTTTTTGTATCAACACCGCACCGATACCAGTGTCGCATGCGTCGGTTTCGACTATGAAAGGCATAGTGAAATCTGGTAAAGCAAGGACTGGTGTTGAAATCATAGCAGCCTTCAGTTTGTTAAATGCTTCCGTTGCCTCAGGTTTCCAACTAAAACTTTTCTTAGTGAGTAGTTGGGTCAAAGGTTTAGTTAACAACCCATAATTTGGCACAAACTTTCTATAATAACCAGTGAGGCCAAGAATGCTTCGTAGTTCTATAATGTCCCTAGGTAGAGGCCAATTTGCCATAGCAGTGGTCTTTTCAGGATCAGTAGACATACCCTTGTCAGAAATAATGTGGCCAAGGTACTGAATACTTGTCTGCCCAAAGCTGCATTTCGAAATCTTAGCATAGAACCGAGCTTCCTTAAGCTTTTCAAGCACCAATTGTAAATGCTGCAAATGTTCCACCCAGGATTTGCTGTAGACTAATATATCATCCAAAAACACTATCACAAATTTCCTGAGAAAAGGTGCAAAAACAGCATTCATGATGCACTGAAAAGTTGTAGGCGCGTTGGTTAGCCCAAAGGGCATCACACGAAATTGGAAGTGACTGTGATGGGTTTTAAAAGCTGTTTTCGCTTCATCCTCTGGTTTCATTCGAATCTGATGATATCCTGCACTCAGATCTAATTTGGAAAAGAACTTGGTACCAGCTAACTCATCCAAAAGTTCATCAACAATTGGTAAAGGAAATTTATTCTTTATAGTTAGCAGGTTCAGCCGGCGATAATCGATGCAAAACCGCCATGAACCATCTTTCTTCTTCACAAGTAAGACTGGGGATGCAAAAGGACTCATGCTCTCAGTAATGACTCCAGCAGACAACATCTCTTGTACTTGCCTTTCGATTTCGTCCTTTTGAAGTGGTGAATATCGATAAGGCCTAGAATTGACTGGTTGAGCACCATTTTCCAAGGTGATAGCATGATCCAGTGCACGTTGTGGAGGAAGCTCCTTTGGTTCATCAAACACATCACTGAACTTGTCCAATAGATTCTGTAAGTCAGGTGCTACAGCAGCTGAATTTGTTTCAATGGTTGAAGAGACTTGATCTACAACAGCCAGAGCCCACACTTCATTCCCTGACAACCATTTCTGCAACTGCTCAGCTGATAGAATAGAGAGTGCTTGTGTTTGTGGCTGCACCACACCTTGCAGTGTAATTTCTTTGCCCGAGTACTGGAAGGATAAATATTTCTCGTGCCAATCAATGGTCATTCTGCCAAATTGTTTCAACCAATTAACTCCCAGAATTGCATCATATGCACCCAAGTCAAGAATTCTCATATTTGTGGTGAAAGTGTGGCTCTGCGTCCACCAAGTTAAACCTGATACTTGTTCTTGTGAAATCAACATCTCACCATTAGCAACTTTAACAGACAGCGCTGGTGCCTCAGAAATCACAGAGCCAGCCCTTTCAGCAAAAGCTCTTGTCACAAATGTATGTGTGCTTCCCGAGTCAACAAGTAACAGCATCACTTGATTTCCCACCAAGGCTCGCAGTCTAATGGTTTCTCCACCTTCAGTACCTTCCAATGCATCAACAGATAACTGACAACAAGCTACAGTCACCACTGGTTCATCTAAAAGCTCCAAAGCCTGCTCAACATCATCAGAAATGACCTCTCCAAAATCACCAACTTCAATAGTGAGTAACTGACCAGAACATTTGCATTGGTGCTCTTTTGAATATTTGTCCCCACATTTGAAGCATAGAACATTAACACGCCTGAAATCCCTTAATTGTCGTTCTCTTTGGAAATCGTCAGTGTTTGCCCTTTTGGGCCAATCAGTGCGAGCAACATGGGTGGTAACAGTTGCTGGTGTCGCTGGAGGATGCTTAGTTGGTGCATTAGGTCGTGATCGGGGCCGGAAATGCTCAGCTTCTTCTTCCTGAATACGAGCCAGTGATGCTGCTCGTGTGATGCTGGTTGGAGCTTGTAACCGAACAGCACAACGAACATCATCCCGAAGCCCAAAGACAAACTGAGTTACAAACCAACGTTGACTGAGAGAATCATCCAGTGAAATCAGATGATACATGCACTTCTCAAACGCCAAACGGTACTCAGCTACTGTGCCTATCTGTTTTAACTGCAACAATTTGGTCATTTGCCCATCATACTCATCCTGACCAAATTCTTCAACTATAGCTTGCATAAATGTATCCCAAGCAATCAAACGATTCCTACGCTTAAAGGACTGAAACCATAATGCCGCATGACCATCCAGATGCAACGTAGCATTACCAACCCAGTGATGTTCAGGTACTTTGTACATCTCAAAATAGGTGAGGCACAGATCGATCCAGAGCAACGGAGTGTCACCTGAAAACCAGGGGAAATCGTGGCGGCGTGGTCGCACGACGTAGTCTCCCTGGTGTCCTGTTTCCACCGGATCCGTTGGTGATGATGGAGCCGAGTGGAACTCCGTCCCGTTCGCGGTCTCGCGAGCAGCGGCGGCCGGTGGTTTGTCAAGCGCGCTGCTGCCGGACCCTTGTCCGCCAACGGTATCTCCACGCGTGGAAGCGGCGGCGGTACGGCCTTGTCGTGTTCGACCAGGCGACGCTTCACGCCGTCGAGATCCTCGCCGAAATCCTCCAGTTGCTGACGGAGACCGCGAACCTCCTCCGAGACGCCCTTGATCTCCGAGGACACGGTGTTGAAGCGAGCGAGCATCTCGTCCATGGATTTCTGGACTCCCTCCATCTTCTCCAAAACAAAATTCGTCTGCGCCGAAGGAACGGCAGGCCGCGCAGGCGCCGTCGCGGCTCCTCTGAATCAAACCTAACCCCGATGAGGATTTTGCGCGGCGTCGCCAAAGCAACACCACACCTTTCTCGGTGGAATTTTACAGGTTCGGTCCCGAGTATACGAGCGCGAGCAGGGCAGCGATTTAGACTCTAGATACCAGATTGTAGTGTCCCAAATTATAGAGGATTCAATCACAATAGATCACAGGGAAAACACACAAAATAGGAGATGAGGAGAGACGAACAGGAGGTGAGATTCAGACGCAAGGTAGGAGAGATAGTTCAGAATTCTATTCAGGCCTACATGACTCGATACACGTCGGGGTACTTGTACCCGGAACTCACACCTACAGGTGGACCATGGGTCCACAACTCAGCTGGGCCAATAGTAGCTCGCCAGCTCAGCCAAGTGACTCGTCGTCCGCCATCACCACAATAGAGGGCGTGACAATCCGCGGCCAGGGACGGCCTCGCGCGCGACACGGGCGCAGGCGCCGTCGGAAGGTTGAAGACGACATGTCATTTTCTGGAAAACCCCCTGGAGTTCTTGGTAACCACCGATTCTTCAGAAACAGGCCCCTGGTTGACTATTTGAATAGATTGTGGCCTTTTTGCAAACAAAAAAATTGCAGAGAGATACTAGGAGATTCAAAATTTCCCAAGGAAACCATTGGCAACCTTTGTTTTGTAAAATTTTGAATATTTTGAACTCACCCAAAATAACAAGTGGTTAACCCTTCTTTTACATTCAAACATTTGCAATTTTTAAATGCAAAACTTTGTCCAATTTAAATGAGATGCATGCAATGCTCGCACAACTTTTATTTCTATTTAGCAAACTTGGGATGTTACATCGACACCCGCTCAGTACAAGTGGAGGCTAGCAATAGACAGGGAAGCGACAATCAAGAGAGCAATAACCGTCATAATCATGCTTGCGACAACATAAAATTAACGGAGGCATAAAAGTGATACAAGAACTTTGAGGCAAAGTAAATCATCAAGGCTTAATTGACTTTTGTTTTTCATCATATGCATGCGTGAGCATGTGCCAAGTCAATTCAAATGAATTATTCAGAGGAGGATACCACAATGTCATACCCTTTTATGAACAAAATAATGCGAGCAAACATCTATAAAACATGCTACCCACTATTAACAAGTTGGAAAGGATCATTAGAGAACATGACTACTAAGCATCCATTAATCGACATATACCTTACACGGACCAACTAAGCATGTTCACATGAATGAGTATATGTACAAAAATGAAAACAAATAGAGTTCATACCAGCCTCTTACCCCAACTCGAATTGTCGTAAATAGTCATTATTGCTTTTCACTTGGGTGGCTCGAATGATATGAAATGATAACCAAGCTCCATCGGAGTCACGGAACGTTGTTGAACTCTGCAACAAACTTTACAAAACCAAAAAAAGAAACAACGAATATTTTTGGGTTTTCGAATTTAAAACAAGAGCAAAAAGAAACAAACAATAAAGCAAAATATTTTTGGGATTTTTATTGATAAACCGAATTAGATAATTAAGTAAACTAAAACTAGAAACTAAATAAACAAACAAACAAAGAGAAACAACAGAAATATTTTTGGTCTTTTTTGTTTTGGAAAGCAAAAACAAAACAAGAACAACAAAAAGAAAGAAAGAAAAACGAAACATGGATATACAAAGTACCGACAGAAAATGATATGTAGATGAATGAGCGATGTCGGTGTACCTCCCCCCAAGCTTAGGCTTTTGGCCTAAGTTGAGATCAATCCCAGCATGGGTACGAACCTCAGGCTGGTGCATCATACCCGTTGTAATTAAAATCTGGATCTACGAAAGAAGAACCGGAAGGTCTATCATACCCAGGATGCGGGTGTGAGAAACCAGTGGTGTCAGAGGACTGGCCGAAGTCATCCTCAGCCTCCTCCCTGTCATCCTATGTGTGATGGCCATATGTCTCCATGTATGCATCAAGCTAACCATCCAAGAGTGACCAACCTCCCCTGGAATCAAGGTTAAACAAAAGAGGTGCAGGCAAACTGACTAGGAAGACCAAATCATGAACAAATAATTTACTTGCAACCTTCCTAGCAAGAACACACTTGGTAATGAAGTAAGCAAAATATCGAATAGATGGGAGTTGAATACTTCGAATTTTACCACTCTCATCGGAGAATCTCCTTCCTTGGCAGATTTCTTATACAAGTCCATCAGCGGCTTTGGCTTCTCCTTCACCTTCTCTCGTGATCCCCATTATGGCTGCACAAAAATCATCAAAGGGCAAGTTGACAGTTTTATTGTAGATTTTGTAGCGAACCATGGGGTTAGACGAGGACAAGTTGCAACTAAAATCCTGCACCACAGACATAGTTAATTTTGCATATAGGGAAGGTTCACCAACAACAAAATCTTCGAATCCTACATTAGAGATTAGAGTTTGGACATCTTGTAGAATCCCTTCACTCCTCATGAATTCTGAGCATGGATAGACGGAGGGGAATACACCCTCTTCACGGTGGACTCCCATGACCTCATGCACCACCAATTCATGTTGGTTGAGTTGGTGCACATTCATCTCCATTTTCTGAAATTTTTAACAATCACTATAAAAATTGATTTTGAGACAACTAAATGAAGGGAACTACTCTAGGAACTTGCTAGAGGGTTAATCATGCATCAAAACTAGTTATTCTAACGTAGAACAAGCATGCAAACTCACTTAACATGTCACCTAAGCAGCAAAATACTCAAGAAATATTCCACTAAACAAAATTCTACTTGGATAATCGGAGGAGTCACATACCGGAGAGCAAATGCCCCGAATCTCAGCAGCAAAGATGGGCTGAGCAAGGAGATCGAAAAGCCGAGGGAAAGAACAGTAAGAACATGAGTTTGGGCACTGGTATTGTGTTTGGTCGGGAAAGAGAAAGGATGGGGAGGAAGGAGAGTAAGTGGAGGGCCAGGTGGTCCCCACACCATGCCACGGCACGGTAGGCATGTGGCCGCGCCACCATGTGGTGTGGTCGCCTGGTGGGGCCCCCTAGTCATCCTCTGGTACTCCCATGTTCCTCTTTCAAAAATAAGACCAGTGGTATAATTTTCATTAATTTTTGAAAATTTTAATTCTGGACATTTTCTGGGTACTGAAGATAATAAATTCAGTGCAGGAAAAATGTTTTTCAAAATCATATTCAACTAAAACTTTGCAAGCTAAATAGCATTACAGTAGGTAAAACAAGGATGAAGAATAAAATGTTGTTTAGCACCTCCATGCATTTAAAATATATTTGTTAACAAGGTTGATCAAGTCTTGCTACCAAATAGATTTTATATGACAAAAGGATTTAAACCTCATGAGACAATCATGTTACCTTAAATTGTATTGATATGGACCCAATCATAATATTTTGATACCCTTCTTTATAGTCATACATAGGGCAATCAATACCTCCCACTTTGATAGATCTCAAATTAGTAATTGTATTAACTCCAAATATTTTGTCAACCTTCTTGGGGAAATAAACAGTATGCTCTTTTTCATTCACATTGAAAATTACTTTTCCTTTATTGCAATAAATAACAGCACCGGCAGTATTTAGAAAAGGTCTCCCAAGAATAATAGACATATTATCATCTTCGGGCATTTCAAGCACAACAAAGTCAGTTAATATCAAACAATTATTAGCCACTTGAATAGGGACATCCTCACAAATGCCAACAGGAACAACAGTAGATTTATCAGCCATTTGCAAAGATATATCAGTGGGAATCATTTTATCCAAATAAAGTCTCTTATAAAGAGAGAAAGGCATAACACTAACTCCTGCTCCCAAGTCACATAGAGCAGTTCTAACATAGTTATTTTTGATAGTACAAGGAATGGTTGGCATACCTGGATCTCCCAGCTTCTTTGGAACCTTTCCATTGAAAGAATAATTAGCAAGCATAGTAGAAATTTACTCATTAGGAATTTTCCTTTTGTCAGAAACAATATCCTTCATATATTTTGAATAAGGAGGCAATTTAATAGCATCAGTCAAATGAATTTGTAAGAACGAAGGTTTCATCCAATCACAAAATTTATTATAGTGTTCTTCTTCTTTAGACTTAAGTTTCTTAGCAGGAAAAGGCATTTGTTTTTGTACCCAAGGTTCCCTCTCACTACCATGTTTCTTAGCAATAAAATCTTCCTTAGTGTACTTTTTATTTTTAGTATGCTTTTCAGATTCCTCTTCAATTTCCTCTTTATCTAAAGCATCATTCTTATCATTATCATTGTTATGTTCATTACCACTTTCAGTTTCAGCATCAGAAATAGATATACTATTAGGATCATTAATAGGTTCAGAGGATTCTACAACAGTTTTATGTTTCTTCTTCTTTTTCTTAGAAGGAGCACTAGTTTCTTTAATTTGCTGAGAATCTTGTTCAGTTCTTTTAGGATGCCCCTCGGGATATAAAGGATCCTGAGTAGAAATACCTCCTCTAGTTGTTACTTCACAAACATGTTTCTCTTTATCCCTAGAGGCATTAATCAACAAATCTTTTTGCACTTTAGTGAGTTGATCAATTTGAGTTTGAACCATATGAAAATGTTTAATAAGCATTCTAACATCATTAGAGGTCCTATCCACAATAGCATTAGAATTTTCCATTAGCTGATTCTCTACCCTCATATTAAAGTTACCTTGCTTAACAATAAAATCATCAAATTCATCTAAGCATTGATCAGGGGGTTTAGAGTAAGGAATATCTCTATCATCGAACCATTGGAGAGAGTGTACCTCAATTATGGATGAGTGGGGAATTGGATTACATAATTCTTCTATAGGTAGTAGGTTCTTCACATCTTCAGATTTAATACCCTTCTCCTTAAGAGATTTCTTGGCTTCCCTCATCACTTCATCATTTAATTCAATCATGCCCCTCTTCTTCGGTGTTGGTGTTGGAGTTGGGGTTGGCCCAAGTGTAGTCCAATCATCATGATTTTGGTTTATTTTGGCCATTAATTCCTCAGTTTCAGCGAGAATTCTTTTCCTAAAAACACAACCAGCACAACTATCCAGGTATGTCCTAGATTCAAGAGTTAGTCCATTAGAAAATATATCGAGAAGTTCATTTTTAGCTAGCTGATGTCCAGGCCGAGCCCTAATTAGAGAGCAAAACCTTGCCCAAGATTCAGGCATTTTCTCTCCTTCTCCCTGCTTAAAATTAAAAAAAAATCTGCAAGGCAACATGTTGAGCACTAGCAGGAAAATATTTCTGAAAGAAAGCATTAAGCAAACCAATAGGACTATCAATAGAACCAAGAGACAAATTAGTGTACCAAGTTTTAGATTCTCCTTTTAATGAGAAAGGAAATTTTTTAGTAACAAAGTAGCTGCGTTTCTTTATATCATCAGAAAACAAACCACTCAAAGTAGAGAGCTCATTCATGTGTTCTACAGCACTTTCATTTTCAGTATCCCACAAAAAGGTTCTTTCTCAACAATGGATATATGTGAGAAATCAAGAGAGAAGTAATAATCCTTATCTTTAATATTTATGGGAGATGTAGCAAATTTAGCATTAGGAGACAGTTTATATCTAACAACATGTTTTGCAAGAAGATTTTTAATATTACTTGCACCACTAGTAGCATGACATTCATCAATAAAGTCATCATCAAGTTCCACATAAATTTCATCAAGATCATCACTAATATGGTCTCTCAACTCAGGTGAATCAACATGTGTATTAGGATCTTCATTACGAATTTCAGCATTTTCAAATTGTTTAGATCTAGCAATTGTAGCATCTAGAAAAGGACCTAATGAACCACTCTCATCAAGAACAGTAGAAGCATCATCAAAATTATCAGAAGCATTTTCAAATTCAGCAGAAGTAACAGTGTGTGTAGCCTGTGGTGGTGTAATAAGTTTACTCATAATAGACGGTGAATCACGAGCAGCAGAGGTACTCAGAGTTGTACATTTTCTTGTAGTGGATGGCAATACACGGACCTTTTCATCACGAGCACTACCCATGATGAATAAATTGCAGCGAACAATATCACTCTCAGGTGAGCTTATAAATAAAACTATGCTCCCCGATGATACGTCTCAAACGTATCTATAATTTCTTACGTTCCATGCTTATATTATACCCATTGCTACATGTTTTATATACACTTTATATGGTTTTTATGCATTTTCTGGGACTAACCTATTAACAAGATGCCACAGTGCCAGTTCCCTGTTTTTTGCTGTTTTTGGTTTCAGAAAAGTTGTTTTGGAAATATTCTCGGAATCAGACGAAACAAAAGCCAAAACTCCTATTTTTCTCGGAAAGATCCAGAAGACCGAAGAGCTAACGAAGAGGGGCCACAGGGCGCCCACACCTGGGGGAGCCGCGCCACCATGTGGTGTGGGGCCCACGGCCCTCCACCGACGTTGCCCTTTCGCCTATATATTCCCCCCGACGAGAAAACCCTCGGTACCCGATCAAAAATCCACGAAAAGTTCCAGAGCCGCCGCCGTCGTCAACCCTAGTTCGGGAGGGTTCAGAAGCTCTTCCCGGCAGCCTGACGGAGAGGGGAATCATCACCGGAGGGCTCTACATCACCATGCCCGCCTCCGGACTGATGCGTGAGTAGTTCATCCTTGGACTACGGGTCCATAGAAGTAGCTAGATGGTTGTCTTCTCCTATTGTGCTACCATGTTTAGATCTTGTGAGCTGCCTATGATGATCAAGATCATCTTTATGTAATGCTACATGTTGAGTTTGCTGGGATCCGATGAATACTGTGTACTATGTCATTTGCTTCATTATATATTATGTGAGTGCGTTATTTATGATCTTGCATGCTCTCTGTTACTAGTAGATGCTCTGGCCAAGTAGATGCTTATGACTCCAGGGAGTATTTATGCTCGATAGTGGGTTCATGTCTTCATTTAATCTGGGGGAGTGACAGCAACATCTAAGATTGTGAACGTACTGTTGCTACTAGGGATAAAACAGTAGTTCTTTGTCTAAAGATAATTGTGCTACTTACATTACACACTTTGCTTAATGCAATAATTTGTTGCTTGCAACTTAGTACTGAAAGGTGTGCGGATGCTATCCGTAAGGTGGATTATTAGTCATAGATGCAGTTGGATAACGGTCTATGTATCATGTTGTAATGCCCAAATGAATCTCACACTAGACACCATGACTAGTATATGCATTATTATGCAGTTCTTTATTTTGTCAATTGCCCAGCTGTAATTTATTTACCCTCATGTATGCTATTATTATTTATGGAGAGACACCACCAGTGAACTGTGGACCCCGGTCCTTTTTCTTTAAATTGATAATACAATCTACTGCAATCCTGTTCTTTCACTATCTGCAAACAAACATCATTTTCCACACCAACGTTTAATCCTTTGTTACAGCAAGCCAGTGAGATTGACAACCTCACTGTCAAGTTGGGGCAAAATAGTTTGATTGTGTTGTGTGCAGGTTCCACGTTCGTGGTTGACACCGGTAGTGCGCCCTGCCAAGGTCAACCGCAGGAACCTTCAGAAGAATCTTCATCTCCTACTTGATTGATAACCATGGTTTCGTAACTGAGGGAAATTTGTTGCTACACTGCTTCACACCTTCCTCTTGGGGTTTCCCAACTACTGAGAAGAAGATCTTTGACTCAATCATCAAGCTAATTTATGGCGCCGTTGTCGGGGAGTTGGAGCACTTCTGCGAGGGGAGTCTCTCACACTCAATATTTTTATTTTGTTATTGTCTTGCTTAGTTTATTTTTATTATTGTCTTGTTTGCTTAATATCAAAAAGAAAAAAAAATTAGTTACTTGCATTTATTTCTTTATTTTGGTTTAGTTAAAAAAAATCTAAAATGAGTATTGCTGAGAATACTAAGTTGTGTGACTTTACTAGCACAAATAATAATGATTTCATATGCACTCCTATTGCTCCACCTGCTTCTAAAGCAGACTTCTTTGAAATTAAACCTGCTTTGCTAAATCTTGTTATGAAAGAGCAATTTTCTGGTGCTATTACTGATGGTGCTGCTGCCCATCTTAATAATTTTGTTGAATTATGTGAAATGCAAAAATATAAAGATGTAGAAGGGGATATTATTAAGCTTAATTTTTTTCCTTTCTCTTTAAGAGGAAGAGCCAAAGAATGGTTGTTGTCATTGCCTAGGAATAGTATTGATTCTTGGACTAAATGCAAAGATGCTTTCATTGGAAAATATTATCCTCCTGCTAAGATCATTTCCTTAAGAAGTAGCATTATGAACTTTAAACAATTTGATAATGAACATGTTGCTCAAGCTTGGGAAAGAATGAAATCTTTAGTTAAAAATTGCCCTACCCATGGACTGACTGCTTGGATGATCATCCAAACCTTTTATGCAGGACTGAACTTTTCTTCAAGAAACTTATTGGATTCGGCTGCAGGAGGTACCTTTATATCCATCACTTTGGGGGCTGCAACAAAACTTCTAGATGATATGATGGTTAATTATTCTGAGTGGCATACTGAAAGAGCTCCTCAAGGTAAGAAGGTAAATTCTGTTGAAGAAACCTCTTCTTTGGGTGAAAAGATTGATGTTATTATGGCTATGCTTGTGAATGGTAAATCTCATATTGATCCAAATAATGTTCCCTTAGCTTCTTTGGTTGCACAAGAAGAGCATGTTGATGTGAACTTCATTAAAAATAATAATTTTAATAACAATGCCTATAGGAACAATTATGGTAACAACAACTACAAGCCTTATCCTGCTAATAATGGTAATAGTTATGGTAATTCTTATGGTAATTCTTATAGCAACAATAGGAATACCTCCTCCGAACTTGAAACCATGCTTAAGGATTTTATCACTACACAAACTGCTTTTAATAAAAATGTTGAGGAAAAGCTTGGCAAAATTGATACTCTTGCTTCTAAAGTTGATAACCTTGCTCTTGATGTTGATCTATTGAAATTAAAATTTATGCCTAATGATGCTAAAGAGAATAAGACCTTTGCTAAAATTAATGCATCCAAGTTCGAATAGATGAAAATGTAAGGATGATGGCTGATTTGCGTGCTAGATGGGAAAGAGAACAAGAACTAGCTAAAAAGAATAATATGGCTAGAGTTTATACTATTACTACTACTGAAAATAATGTTACTTCACATGCTAGTAAACCTCCTACTATCAATGGTAACATAATTGGTGTTGGCAATGTTTCCTCTACTTCTTCCAAAAAATTAAAATTGCCTAAAACTTCTGAAACTGTTCTTGATAAAAATGCTGAAATTTTTAAGAACATAGGAGATAATGGTTCGGTTTCTTTTGATAATAATGATTTTGATTTTGATGATTGTAATATCTCTGAAGTTATTAAGTTCTTGCTAAAGTTAGCTACAATTCCTAATGCTAGTACCATAAACATGGCATTTACTACTCATATTACAAATGCTCTCATTAAAGATAGGGAAGAGAAATTAAAACTTGAAGCTTCTATCCCTAGGAAGTTAGAAGATGGTTGGGAGCCCATCATTAAAATAAAGGTGAATGAATTTGATTGCAATGCTTTATGTGACCTTGGTGCAAGTATCTCTGTTATGCCTAAAAAGCTCTATGATATGTTTGATTTGCCACCTTTGGAACATTGCTATTTGGATGTTTTTCTTGCTGATAATGCTTTAAAGAAACCTTTGGGGAGAGTTAATGATGTTCTTATTATGGTTAACAATAACCTTGTCCCCGTTGATTTTATTGTCTTGGATATTGAATGCAACCCATCTTGTCCAATTGTGTTGGGAAGACCTTTTTTTAGAACTGTGGGTGCTATTATTGATATGAAAGAAGGAAATATTAGATACCAATTCCCACTCAAGAAAGGTATGGAACACTTCCCTAGAAAAAGAATAAAGCTACCTTTTGATTCTATCATTCGAACAAATTATTCTGTTGATGCTTCATTTCTTGGAAACACTTGAGTATTACTTTCTGTGCCTAGCTGAACGGCGTTAAAGAAAAGCGCTTATGGGAGACAACCCACTTTTTATTCCTGTTATTTTCTTTTATATTGAGTCAAGGAACATGCCTACCTCTGTAGCAATTCCTTTGTATCTTTACTTTATTTCATAGTTGTGCCAAGTTAAGTCTCTAGTAGAAAGTTGATGCTAGATTTGGATTTCTGCGCAGAAACAGTTTTCTGCTGTCCACCGTTTAATTCATAACCCCCTACAGAAAAATCGAAAAAACCTGATATTTTCTGTGCCTGATCCTCAGATATGTACGCAACTTTCATTAGTTTTGAGTTTTCTGATTTGAGCAAGTTAAGTGCCTTGAAAAATTCGTTTGTACGGACTGTTCTGTTTTTGACAGATTCTGCCATTATTTTGCATTGCTCCTTTTGCAGTTTTTGAGTGGATCTTTTTGCTCCACAAAATACCAGTGGCTGTAGCTAATGTCCAGTACCATGTGTAATGATTTTTTCCATGCAGAATATGAATTTATTTGATTATGCACTAACCCTCTAATGAAGTCTACTTTGAGTTTGCTGTGGAGGAAGCTTTCAAGGATCAATAGAGAGGATGATATGATGTGATCAAGAAGATGAAAAAGCCTAAGATTGGGGATTCCCCCGTAGGTCACCCAAGCATATTTCAAGAAGACTCAATCGTCAAAGCTCGGGGATGCCCAAGGCATCCCCTTTTTCATCAACAAACTATCAGGTCATCTCTAGTGAAACTATATTTTAATTCCGTCACATCTTATGTGCTTTACTTGAAGCGTCTGTTTGTTTGTTTTTTCTGCTTTTGTTTTTTTCATTCTCTGAATAAAATGGATCTCAGCATTCCTTTGTGGGAGAGAGACACGCTCCGCTTTTTCTTATGAATACTATTCTTCACTTATATTTGTTGAGTATTCCTCTATGTTACTTCAATACTTTCAGCTCTTGTTTTTCATGCATCTCTTGTTTAGAGCTGTTAGTTCTCTTATGTTATACTCTCTTGTCTCATTGATAAATACTTGGAGAGTTTATGTTTAAATAAGTTGATTGGTGTTTGATTCGAAACAGAAAATGCTAAATGTGGTAGATGGTATAATTAAAATGATATACATTCTCTTATGGATTGTTATCTTGTATGTTGTGGTGCTTGGCAATTGTTTTGAGCTCTCAAGTAGATCATGAATAAGCTTTTACATCATGTAGTTAAAACCTATTAGTGAAGGACTACCGTAAAGCTTGTTGAAATTTGGTTTGCATCTTTGGTATCTCTAAGGTCTAGATATTTTCTAGTAAAGGTGTTTGAACAACATGGAAGACAATGTTGAGTTTTATAATACTTGCAATATGTTTTTATGTACGTCTTGTTGTGATAGTTTATACTTGTGTTTGCTTCAAATAACCTTGCTAGCCAAAGCCTTGTACTGAGAGGGAATGCTTCTCGTGCATCCAAAACCTTGAGCCAAAACACATGCCATCTGTGTCCACCATACCTACCTACTACTCCCTCCGTTCCCAAATATATGACGTTTTAGGTACTCAACATATTGTCTACATACACACTAAAATGAGTGAACATGCCAACTAAAATATGTCTAGATACATTTGCATACATGTGAATGTGGGCAAATGCTTAAACATCTTATATTTAGGAATGGAGGGAGTACATGGTATTTCCTGCCATTCCAAGCAAATACTTCACGTGCTACCTTTATTCAAAATTTATTATCCCTTAATTGTGTCAATGTTTATTAGCTCATGAGAAAGTATGTGGTGTTTTCAATATCAACCTTGTCATTTGCTTTTAGACAGACTTTCACAACCGGACTAGTGGCATATACATCCGCTTATCCATTAACTTTGCAAAAAGAGCTGGCAAATGGGGTGCCCAGTCCCAATTAATTACAACTTTAACCACTGCATTCTCTTCACATTTTTGCCCTGATCTAATCAGCCAAGCAATGATACTAGTTTTTAACTACATGTGTAAACAAAAGAGAATAAGAGGGATGATCTACTCTTGGGTAGAAATAACGTCCTTCATGGGAGCCGCTCTTAGAAAGTCTGGTTGACAAGGGGGGTAGAGTGCCCATTACCATTCGTTGACAACGACAAACACCACTCAAAAACTTACTTTTATGTCATGGTGGTATCACGGCAGATGCCATAGGATGGCTAAAGTGTGGGGTGATAACCCACAAGTATAGGGGATGTCAACAGTCTTCGAGGGAATTAAAACCCAAATTTATTGATTCGACACAAGGGGAGACAAAGAATACTTATAAGCCTTAACAGCGGAGTTGTCAATTCAGCTGCACCTGGAAAAGCACTAGTAACAGGGGTGATGTGAAAGCAGCAGAAATATGAGAGCAATAGTAACAGTAACACAGCAGCAGCAGTAGTAGTAACACAGAGGCAATGGCACCAGAAAATATTCAAGTGCGTAGTTGACTTTAGAGCAATGATGATGACAGAAGGACCGGGGTTCCCAGCTATCTACACTAGTGGTAACTCTCAAAGAACAAGTGTTGGGTGAACAAATTACAGTTGGGCAATTGACAAGATTGAAATAACATTAAGACAGAACATCCAGTTTATTAATCATGTAGGCATGTTTTCCATATATAGTCATACGTGCTCACAATGAGAAACTTGCATAACATCTTTTGTCCTACCAGCCCGTTTGCAGCGGGGTCTCAAGGGAAACTACTGGTAATTAAGGTACTCCTTTTAATAGAGCACCGGAGCAAAGCATTAGCACTTAGTGAAAACATGTGATCCTCATATCTAAACCATCCCCTCCAGTTATCCCAGTTGCTATCACTCTGGTGCCTCGGGTTCCGGACAGAGACATGTGCAAACAACTTGTAGATACAATCTAAGCAATAATTATAGAGCTTAAATCTAAGATCATGCCACTCGTGCACTAGTGACAAGCACTAAACACAACAAGATTGCAGCAACAATAACTTCACAAACTTATAGATAGACTGATCATAATGTAACAATTTATCGGATCCCAACAAAGACAACACCGATTACATCATATGGATCCCAATCATGTAAGGCAGCTCATGAGATCATTGTATTGAAGTACATGGGAGAGAGAGTACCAACTAGCTACAGCCAAGAACCTGTAGTCCATGGGGGAACTACTCACAAACCATCATGGAGTCGAAGTGGAGGCGGTGGAGTCGATGGAGATGGCTTCGGGGGTCAATCCCCGTCCCGGCAGGGTGCCGGAACAGGAACTTCTGACCCCAAAAACTTGTCTTCGATGGCGGCGACGCTGCGGAACTCTTCTCAGCAAAAGGCTCGTGTATTAGGTCTTAGATATCTAGGGGGTATAAGTAGGCGAAGGGGCGAAGGCGGTGGAGGCCCGAGGGCCCCACACCATGTCCTCGCGCGGTAGAAGGTGGGGGGCGCGCCGGGAGGGGGTGTGGGCCCCTCGGGGCTCCCCTCCGTGTACTCTTCGGTGTTCTGGAACCTCCCGGGAACAATAGGAACTTTGACGTTTCGTTTGTCCAATTCCGAGAATATTTCCTTAACAACTTTTATGAAACCAAAAATAGCAGAAAACAGGGAACTGGCACTATGGCATCTTGTTAATAGGTTAGTCCCAGAAAATGCATGAAATGATATAAAAGTGTATATAAAACATGTAGCAATTGGTATAATATAAGCATGGAACATAAGAAATTATAGATACATTGGAGACGTATCAACATCCCCCAGCTTAGTTCTACTCGTCCCGAGTAGGTAAAACGATAAAAAGAATAATTTCTGAAGTGACATGCTTCACACAATCTTGATCATATAATAATGTGAAGCTCATGTTATGAATGAAGTGACTCAAGGCAATGGTCTATAGTTTGCTAACAAATAGACAAGGAGTAAACAACTACATTAGATAAGTAAAAACTTTTCATGGATAGTACTTTCAAACAAGCATCAAAATGATTTGCATAAGAGTTAACTCATAAAGCAATAGTTTCTAAGTAAAAGAGCATTGAAGCAACACAAAGGAAGATATAAGTTTAAGCATTGGCTTTCAGCTTGTAACATGTATATCATATAGATAGTTGTCAACACAAAGGAATATAACAAGTGCAATAAGTAAGCATATAAGAATTGTTGCACACAGTTGACACAAGTGTTTGCTTCTAAGACAGAAACAAGTAGGTAAACTGACTCAACATAAAGTAAAAGAAAGGCCCTTCGCAGAGGGAAGCAGGGATACAAGCATGTGCTAGAGCTTTTTAGTTTTTATAGGTTTTTGAAATCACATAGAGAGCATAAAAATAAGTTTTTGAGTGGTGTTTGTCGTTGTCAACGAATGGTAATGGGCACTCTACCCCCTTGTCAACCAGACTTTCAAGAGCGGCTCCCATGAAGGACGTTATTTCTACCCAAGAGTAGATCATCCCTCTTATTCTCTTTGTTTACACATGTATATTTTTCAAACTTGGTTTGACACTCCTCCCCACCATTGCATACACAATTCATGGCTAGCCGAATCCTCGGGTGCCTTCCAACAATCACATACCATGGAGGAGTGTCTATATAAAATTGTATAACACTTTGAAGCATAAAATTTTGCAAAACCATGTGAAGAGAATGATGGTGAAAGTTGTAATTAATTGGGACTGCGCACCCCATTTGCCAGCTCTGGATGTATATGCCACTAGTCCGGTTGTGAAATTCTGCCTAAAAGCAAATGACAAGGTTGATGTAACGCCCCAAATTTTGGAACCAAGAAAAACTTAATTATAAAAGACCCAAAATTTAGGGCCGTCAAAAACTTTTTGAAGTGTCTTGTTAATGGATGTGTCTTGCTCTTGTTTATTCTGTTTGCCATGTTGTGGGTTGTGTTTGTGTTTGTGTGGATGGCCTCCCTAATTATCAACCCTTGAGACTCAACCTACTTATAATAAGGCCTCTGAGATCAATGTTTTGACAAGTAAAATAGTCTCTATATCTTCTTCTATCTTCTTTTTATTACAAACTCTAGTTACCATGATGGTTGATATTTGCAACTCTTAAAAACTCTTGATTTAATATTCTTTGGAAAATATTATTAAGGAGAGGTTTAACCCTCTCTCCCAAAATCTTTTCATGATCATGTTGATCACCACCTCACAAATAGATTTGTCATATCTTAAATGCTTGGAGTGTTTACTCAATTGCTTGAATTAGTTGGCTTGTACTTGCTTCTGCTTGTTCTGAATGTGGAGGTGTGGATATTATGTGTCTTAAAAATTGAGTAAGTGAATTATTGACTCAACTATATGTTTATGATTGGGTTGTGTGATCTTGTTGCTTTGCTTGAACTTATTAGCTTGGTGGTGTGCTTTGGTAGTATTGCAGAAGAAAAATTTAGCAAGTTTAAATCAAATTTTGGTGATCTTCATGTTTATTAAAACATAGCAAATCTAGGGCTCCTCATTAAGCAAACCATAACTAAATTTTGACTTGTAAATCAACCAAGTTGGTCTTTGTCACCTATAGTTGCAAAACCTGTCTTTGGTTAATTGTTGACACCTTGTTTAACCACTTAATCATCTAGAGTTAGGAGGCTAGTCAAATCAGTGGCCATTTGTCTTGTGCTGGATTCACTTTTGCCATTTTCATCTTTAGCAATTCAGAACACTTTTGGGCAATGCACTTGCACCTCTCTCTTCTCTGTCATCTTTTCTTGCTAGGAAAATTCTCTTGATCTATTCTTAAGCCTCTGCTTGAAAATAATTAGTGATGAACATAGCCTCAAGTTAATCCTGTGAACTTTTCTCTAATCACCTAAACCATCTAATAACCCTCTGTCTCTCACCCCAACGACCCCCCTCTGTCACTTATGGGCAGACAAACACCATCCCGACCCTGACCCTACCTGTCAGCCACACCCCCACCCCCTTGCCAACTCACATCTCTCCTTGCTCCAAACCGACCAACGGGAGATCACTCCCCTCTCTCCCACTGGCCAGGCCACGCACCACCCGGCCACTCCCCCTCTGCCTCCCTCTCCACCGCCCACACTGACCAGCCAGAGAGCCCCAGCCCGCTCCCCTGTCCCTCCGAGCCGAGAAACCCTAGATCGGGAATCCGTTCTAAAACTCATCCCGCGCCCTCCCCTTGCTCATTTCTCTCCCTCCCGAGCCGCACACCACCTCTCTCCACTCCCCCACGAAACCCTAGCCTTCCCCGTGCCCTCTGTCGCTCGGAATCGTCCGAGGAAACTGAAGTTCACCGCCGGCGAAAACGGGCCGTAGCCGCCGTTCTACCCCTCCGTTTCTCACCATTTTTGGCTTCCCGAGCTCCCCTCTTCAAGGCCTACCTCACCCCCGTCTCCGTTTTCTTTTTAGGTGCCCGAGGCCGTCGACCCCATCCGCGAACCGAGAAGAGCACTGCCGCCGCCTCCATGGACTCCGGCGTTGCATGCGGCTCGTGAGGACAGCGTCGAGCACGCCGTCGCCTTCTCCCTCGACTCCCACCTCTCCCCGACCTCGCTCGAGCCCCTGGTGAGCGCGCCGCGTCCGCTCACTCCCCTCCCTCTCTGTTTTCTCCGTCGCCGGCGTCGGGAGGAGGAAGACGCACCCGCGCCGTCGATTTGTGGATCTACGGTAGTCTTTGAACGCCGCCAGATCTAATCTGGGCCGTCCAGATTTGATCGGACGGCCGCTTAACCCTTCGTTTCCCGCGCACGCCGAGCAGGCCGGCCCACCTCCGCGCGGCCCAGCATTGCCAGATCTGGCCCATGCGCGGCCCGTGGACATATTTTTTTTTCTCTGTTTTTATTCTTTTTCTGTTTTCTGTTTCTGTATGTGTTTAGTTAAATTCATTTGTGCTAGATCTGTTAGTGCAAATAAATTAGGACTATTTTTGTGTGATGCCTATGTGTTCTCTTAAACACACAAAATTGGATTTGCATAAAAATGAATTATATTTTGTCCTGAGCACTATTATTAATAAAAAGTGTATATCTCACTAAAATGGGGATAACTTGAGCTAGACAAATCCAAATGGGGTGAATAAAAATCCTACAGAAAGCTAAAATCATTATCTATCAATAAAAATTAGTCTTGCATATAGGAGCATCTTAAAACAGAAGCTACATGCAGTTTAGTTTTGAGTACAGAAGCTCTTGTAGCATTTTTAGTTTCTGTTTAGTGAATCCTTTTGATGCAAATCAAATTTTCCTAGCTTCCAGTGAGTGCTAGGAATGTTGTGGTAGAAGGGTTTAATTTTCTGAACATTATTTTAGGAGTTATGGCTTTTTCACCTAAAACAGCACCAAAATGGCTATCTAGATGTATTAGTTTTATTCTCTGTTTTTAGAAAATATAAATAAGGTGTTTATTTTAAATCAACTTTGGAATCCAGAACCTTAACTCAACCTCAATAACTTGGTCTAAACACTTTGATAATGTTGTGGTGCATTGTTTGTTTGTGTCTAACATAAATCACTTTGTGCCCAAATAATAACACCAAGTGTTTTTATATGCTTGGTTAGTGATTGTGCTTCTATGTGATGTTTCTATCCAGTAGGTGGTTCTGTTTTGAAATGCTTGCTGTCTGCTTGTTAAGTTCAGATTGTTGTTAACACGCATTTTAGAATTTACGATAGTTCCGTTTATGTTACGCTAGAACCGCAAGCAGAGGAGGAGCAGTACGAGGTTGCTGAGCACGTCTACGAAGAAGAGCAAGACCCAGGGCAGTACGCTGAGCAAGGCAAGCCACCTCACCTCTATAATGAATCCCATTATTTTGTAAAGCATGTTTTGTTTTCAAAATAAAATAATGCATGTTTTACTTCTTTGTGGTACCTTGCCACCCAAAAACTATTTTACAAAATATTGTTTGGCCAAAGTTATCTACTAGATTATAATAGGTTTTATGAAAATAGATATTCACTTTATGCGCCTTGTTGTTGAAGGTGTTATAAAGAAAATCATATTTTATCTAGTAGTATATCCTTATGTCCTCACCTCAAACTCTTAGGATGGGAGCCTGGTTTTGATAAAGTGTTTTCGGAAGAAAAACCCGAGTTGCTGGGAGCAACCGGCGAGCAAGTGTTTTATTAAAACCCGAGTTGCTGGGAGCAATCGGAGGTGTTTGCGAAAACCCGAGCTGCTGGGAGTAGTCGGAGGTTTGTAAGTTGTTTTTGAAAAACAAAGTACAGCCCTAGCGGCCGCCCGAACAATTAACCCGTGCAACCACATTACCTGACATGGGTAGGGCTTAGCCGGAAGCTTGTTTTCCTTAGTACGGAGGATCTCACACTCTATAAGGGCCAGGCCCTCGAAGCCGGGTTGTCGTCTGTACGAGGCAATACACTGCTGCGGACCAGCAGCCGGACGATTACGTTGGGTCCCCTGCCGTGGCGGTGTGGCGTCCCAAGAGAGACCAGCGGTCTAGCGGAGCACACGGTGCCGAGGGGAACAAACCTATCGGGAGTCCTCTGTACTAGGGCAGACATAGTGGAAAGCTTTGGTCGTGTTATCCGGACCCCCGCATACGGTCGTATGACGGGCCGTGGCAGACACGGCGGAATGACCGTTTGGTGTGGGTAAAGTGCGCAACCTCTGCAGAGTGTAAATCTATTCGAATAGCCGAGTCCTCGGTCATGGACGGTTGGAAAGGCCACTGATCTAGGCGTATGGGCAATTTTTATGTTTTCAAAAGAAAATGGTTTCGGTGGAAACAAGGAGGCATCAAGGAGGTACCTGGGAGGTACAGGAGTTGAGTGAGGATGGTTGGTCTCGGGGAGACAATCAGTCCGATCTCAAGGAAAGAAAAAGGGGTATCCCCATCCTAGAGTTCTAGAAAGATTTTACAAAAGAGTTTTCAAAATGTGGAAATAGTACATGCTATTTCTACAAGAGAGATTTCTATCTTTAAATGTTTTCTTCAACAAAGATATAGAGATGTCGTATTCTCTATGTCAAAAGCATCTGTGCGAAAACTAAACCCTATAGTCGTAAATAGCAGCTATCCCAGTTTTCGAAAACACTTTTATTGCATTACCATAAAAACTTAAGCCTAGAGGTGGTTTTGCGAGTACGTAAATGTACTCATATGGCTGTGTCCCTGGATATTCAAACGTCCAGATTGCAACGAGAAGATGTATGATGAGGAGGAGAATTACGCCGACGACTACGCCAACTGAGTGTCACCGGTCAACTGCTCTGTGGGAATGCGTCCGGTTGTGACGAGGGCCGACGCTAGCCGCAAGCTTCCGCTAAATTGTAGTTAATTCCGTCCTGTGTGACGATGATTGCAGACTTGGTCATGTGACCACCTATTTATGTAAGTCTTGTACTATTCGATTCGAATGATGTAACTTTGTATACCATGTTGGTTATGTGATCGCGATGCACTGATCATTGGGATCGTGATATGTTTACATAACGTGGACTTCTCGGATGTGTTGTCCGAGGGGGTCCTTACAGACTTGGTATCAGAGCCATCGTTGACCTTAGGAGACCTTAGTTAGCATGGCCGTTAGCTTAGGAAGGAAATATTTTGGCTAAAACCCTATTTCTTAAAAATATATTTCTATCTAGGAAGCTCTAGTATGGCTTCCACTCCTCACCTATTCTCAAAAATATCTTGATCTTACCTCTCTAATTTCAAGCGTTTCAAAAGGAGTTTTCTCTACTCTTTTGTCCCTATTCAAAACTTGTTTACGCTTGACGACAGACCCCAAGTGAGACCTAAGTAGCTAGAGCCAAGACGGAGACAAGAGTCATCGGATGCACAGTTTGCAAGACCCAGATCGTTGAAGGAAACAAAGAAAGGATCACCTTCGCTCCCTCGACGCAACCCTAACAATGTTACTCCATCAACAACCTCAAGAATCTCAATCTTTTCGACAAGAACCCAAGGTGATCAAATGAGGACTCCAGCAACCATGTGACACCAAACCCCATAGGATGAAGTAGGGTATGACCCTTGGTTGGATTATCCGACTAACGCGATTGTTGAGTGCCCTTTTGTACTATAGGTGTCCTGTGTGTTCTTTTGATGATATGCTTTTGGCTGGTGCGTGTCTTGTTTGGGTGCTTGTTGTTGGTGTGTTGTTTTCTGGTAGGTTTCACAAGCACGCCTTGTAGGCAGCACATATTATACACATACTCCCCTTTTGTTTAAAAACCCTTTTGCCTCTACACAAAACATGTTTGGCCTTTCGGCCCATAGATGCGCCCTGATGCATGTCAAAACCTGGTTAGAAAGCCCCTCTAAAATGTTTTTCCTCTGCCCTAAATTTTAACATGTGAGGGCTATTTACTGCACTGGATACCGAAGACCATTCGGAGAAATCCCATCCCCGTGATGTGATGAGCCTTATCTAATTTAATTAACGTTTTGAATTACAAGTAAACCATCACTAACTTAACGTATCTAACTTTAGAGTAACGTCTAACACCAGTTTGCCCTGTTGCTAACTAACTAACCTACTCAAGACCTGCAAACCAAGGCAAGAAAAGAATCATCAAATAAAGTCTCACTCAAAGGTGGCAACAAAGAGGACACAAAGTTCAGGATGAGACACTACTTTTTGAAGACTTTGTGAAGCCAGCACGCCGTGACGTACAAAGGAGAGACGTCTGCAACAACGAAGACAGCCAACACTAAAGATCGTCTGCATAAAGATGTACCCTGAAGCAAGAGTCATCAGTGCCTTCTAGGCGCCTGTCGGAGAGTGACTCCCACGGAACAGGGGTAGCCACACCCTGAAGAGAGGTTCGAAGGGGGGGCTGAACGCGGAGGTCAAACAATCCTCGAGAGGCACGACGACGGTGCTCGCCGTGCCTGGAGAAGAACTATCACGCCAGAGATGGACACCGGCCCGTACCCAGGTTCACGGCCCTCAGGAGGAGGTAATACCG
Organism: Poa annua; assembly: GCA_026929855.1. Classification (NCBI taxonomy): domain Eukaryota; kingdom Viridiplantae; phylum Streptophyta; class Magnoliopsida; order Poales; family Poaceae; genus Poa; species Poa annua. The sequence continues at coordinate 66,580,041 of CM049434.1, forward strand.
CTACTCCTACTTGTCTGTATTGCACTGTGAAGGTTACAGGACAATGAGCTTGCCGAGGGCTCTCTTGAGGCAGTTTAGTGCTTGGAGAGGGACACAATGGTCGTCTTCCTCCTCCAGGAGTTGGCTATCCTATGCGTTTGGCTAAGGCTCCCTCGGTCTAGGAAGCAATCAGCCGACTGGAGATCCATCCTCGTCTATGGTGGAGCTTCTGCTCCTTTTATAGGCGCCCCGGGCTCCATCCTCGTGCCGGTGGGTTCCCACATGCCGGTGGCGCGAAGGAGCGGGAGTCCACCGCGGTTCATCCGTCCATGGACGCGGTCCATCCGTGCTAAAGTTGCGCGCCGTGGCCGACATGCTGCAGACGGTGCAGAGCGGCTCGCAGGCGCGGCAGAGGTCGTGGTGGAGCCCACGATGATGATCTTCTTGGAGCGTTGCGCCGTCCAGCCGCTTTATCACCAAAGAGGAAAGTCCTGGCTGTCCTGGCGCAGGCGGCGCGGCTTTGTTGACTCCTTTATCACCAGAACGGCAACTGGGATGCTCGCGTCACCCTGCGGCTGCTGCAGGGGCCATGTGCGCCCTGCAGCGCTTGCTTAGCCGCGAAGTGTCTCCACAGGGCCGCGGTGGCCTGTGGGGAGGTTTCCTGCTGACCTCTCTCCAGGCGTGTTGAGCCTTGGGGAGTCTCTTGAAGCGCGGGGTCCTCTTCAGGCCCTGGCTTCCTCTTCAGGCCCTCAAGAGGAGATGCCTCTCGAGGGTCTCTCCAAGCGGTAGCTTGGTCCTTAGTCGTTTTGACGAATCCCTTGCGGGCGAGGCCTGTAGGGAGTGGGCTATGCACACCCCGGTCCTCATTGGGCCGACAGTAGCCCCCGGGCCCGCGATGGGCACGGCTGAGCCCATGACCGCAGCCGAAGCGTCGTGGGCCCAAAATGTCCGGCCGGGCCGAGCCACGCGTCACTCAGGCGAGTAACGGTTGCGCACGATCTGGGGCGTGCGTCGTGGGGGGTCCCACTAAGCCCCGGTAACTGCCCCCCGATGGGACATAAAGGCCTCGCGCCGGAGCAGGGAGCCGTTACTGCTCCCATTTCTCTCGCAGAAGTCATCCGCCCCGAGCTCTCCGCTCCTGCTCTCCGGCGCGCTCTTCTCTTTTCTCCTCCAGTTTCTCCCCGCGCCGCGCTCACCTCTTCTCCGACGATGAGCCCGGCCAAGAACAAAGGCAAGGCGGCCGCGGGGTCTTCTTCGCAGGCGGCGCCTGCCGAGGCCGCGCACGGCGCGGCATTGCTAGGGGTGCGCGTCAACGACAAGGCCCTCGACAAGGTCCACTTCCTGGTGGCGGACCGGACCAACGAGCACGGCGCCACCGCGCTCAAGGCCGCGGCGCACGGGAAACGCCCGCGAGGGTTTTTCCCCGTCTTCCAGCACTGTGTCGCTGCGGGGCTGGTGCCGCCATTCTCTCCGTTCCTGGAGGGGGTGCTGGCCTTCTACCAGATCCAGCTGCTGCACCTCCACCCCAACTCCGTGCTCATCCTCGCCATCTTCGCCTACCTCTGCGAGGCGTACCTGGGCCTGGAGCCCACGGTGGACCTCTTCCGGTGCTTCTACGCGCTCCGGAACACGGCGAAGAATGAGCGCTCCGGATGCGTCTCGTTCCGCATCGTGGACGGCATGGGGAGCGTTTACATCCCCATGTCGTGGAGCGAGGGCAAGGCCATCACCTCGGTGACGAAGAAGGTGGACGACTTCCGCCAGCGGTGGTTCTTCGTCGGGGTGGAGCAGCCCTGCGCCTTCCTCAAGGTTCCTGACGCGCCGCCCGGGAAGAACTCGAACTGGGGCAAGGCCCCCTTTAGCGGCGCGCAGAACGCAATGTTGATGGGCCGCCTGAGCTACCTTCGGGAGGAGGGCCTCACGGGGCAGATCATTGTTGCGGACTTCGTGACACGCCGCATCGCTCCACTCCAGGCGCACGCGACGCCCATGTGGATGTACTCCGGACCCCAGGACAAGATGCGGCTCCACCGCGAGGACAACGACAAGGATGCTGTCGACAACGTCCTGTCCGCGCTCTTCATCAACCCGGCGGTGCCAGCCACGGATGCGCTCCCCATCACGCTCCGGCCTCTGCACCAGTATAACATGACCGAGCGCATGGCCATTCTGGAGGGGATGCCCTCGTTCACCCCGGTGGGCCCGGCGGGGAAAATGGTGCCTGTGCCGGTGGTGCATGAGGCGGAGGGGGCAGAGACGCCCTCTGCCTCAGGAGCTGGGCAGGGCGAGGAGGAGGCCGCAGCAGGGGAGGAGTCCTCTTCGAGGGCCGGGCCCCTTACTGGCGAGATTTGCGACATCTCGTCAGGCGATGACGACGACGCCTTCGTGGTGGTGCCCTCGCGCCACGCGGAGGAGGAGGAGGCCGAGGAGGAGGCCTCTGACGAGGAGGCCTCGCCAGGGCGTCGCGAGCCCCGCTCCAAGGCGGCGGTGGATCGGTCCGGGGCGAGGCCGTCAGACGTGCCCTCCAAGAGGAAAGCCAAGGCGCCTCCGGAGGGGTCAAGTGCCAAGGCCAAGCCTTCCTGGCGCTCGCCAGGCTTGGCGTGGGTCGACACCGGCGCCAAGGAGTCCAGGTAAGTGTTTTAGGCTTTCAGCCGATCGATTCTTGTTCTTTCTCTTTCCGCCTATTTTTGAAGATCTTTCCATGGTGTTTGCCAGTGACCTTGTGCCTGCGAAGCGTCGCAAGCTTCGCAAGGCGGCTGAGGTGAAGAGAGCCACGGCTGAGGTCGTGGCTGAAGAGGCCGCGAGGCCTGTGGAGACGGCCCCCACAGGCCCAACCGAAGAGATGCCTCAAGCGGAGGCAGCTGGGCCTTTAGCCGGGACAGCGGCGCCTCAGGCGGAGGCAGCTGCGCCGCCCCCCGAGCCGATGGTGGTGGAGGCGCAGGAGGAGCGGGTTGCTAGCCCTCCTCGCACCCCTACCCCGCCTCACGCGGCCACGCCACCGCGCGAGCCAACTCCGGCGCGCGAGCCCACTCCACCTCGCGCGACCACGCCTGCCGCGCAGCCAGAGGCCGGGACAGACCAGGGCCCGCCGAGCGCGGGCGCATCTGCAGGGGGAGCTTCTTTGTCTCCGCCACGCCCCGCAGTGGGGGGCGAGGCGCAAGAGGTGACGCGCCCGGGCGGCGAGGTCGGAGAGGCCAATTTGGGCGCCGCGATGGACGGGACGCGGTCCAGCCCCCAGGCACGCCCAGAGGCTCAGTTCTCCGGGCTCGGCGCAGGGGCAGGCACCTCCACATGCCGCGACCTGGTCCTTGGCGGCTGGGACTGGAGCAAGGGGCACCGCGAGGTTGCCTTCCGCGTCGTGAGGGAGTCCCTGGAGGGCTTGGAGGCGCAACTTGCCCTTGAGGACGCTCAGCTCACCCAGCAGCGCGACGAGCTTGCGGAGGCTTGGGCGCGCTTCCATGCCGCGGTCGAGGCCCGCCGCCAGGAGGATCTGGCCCTCCAGGCCGCTCGCGAGGAGGCCGTCCGCTTCGCCAAGGAGGTCCGCGAGGGGGCCATCCGTGACGCTGACGAGCTCCTTGCCCCTCTCCAGGACGAGCGCAACGCGGCCGCCGATCTCCTCGCCGAGGTGAAGGCCGAGCGTGAAGCTATGGAGGGCTCGCTGGCGCAGAAACGTCGCGAGCTGGCCCAGCTAGAGTCCCAGCTCCTTTCCGCCCACCGGGTTGCGCAGGAGACGCTGGAGGAGGACCGCAAGGGCCTTGCCTAGCGCGAGCGGCTGCTGGCCTCCAGGGAGCAGGACGTGCTGCAACGCGACGAGCAGCGGCTCCAGGCGGAGGGCGAGCTCGCCACCAAGCGCGAAGAGCTTGAGGCGCGCGAGGGAGACCTGGCTCAGGCGCTCCAGAGGCATGACGAGAACGTCACCGCCCAGAAGCAAACCCTGGAGCGCTTCCAGCAGCGGTTTGCCGAGAAGAAGAAGGAGGCGGAGGCGGCCCTCGCGGAGCGCGAGAAGGAGTTCAGGCGGACCACCTCCAAGGAGTACCGCGACAAGGCCAAGAAGCAGGAGGACCGCTTCAAAGCCAAGCACGCTACCGATGCCAAGCGGATCGCGGAGCTCGAGAAGGCCAACTCCAAGCTCGAGGCCCGCCTCCAGCGCGCCAAGGAGGCCTATCGCCAGGCGGAGGATGGTCGCAGGGCGGCTGTCCTGGAACTGGACGCCCTCGTCAAGGACGTGGAGGGGCAGGCGGGCTCAGCGGCCAAGCAGGTGACGGAGGCTGTGGACACCGCGCAGGCGGCTCGCGTGCTCACGAAGCAGCGGGAGCGTATGTTCCAGGCGCTGGTGGCCAGGGGCAACGAGCTTGCAGCTCAGCTTGGCGCGGAGGCGCCGCACGCTGATGTTCGCGGCCGTGGCGATGCTGCCATGTACCTGGTCTACTTCGACCAGCTCTTCACGGCCCTCGAGAGCCCCGTCGCCGATCTCCGCGAGGTGATCGAGGTCGAGAGCCGCCAGCTCCTCGGGGTGGTTGTTGACCGCATCTTCACCAACCTTCGGCTCCTCACGCCCGGCTTCGACCTCGCCACGGTGACCGAGGAGCGCACGGGCGAGGAGGCTTTGCGGGTCTCCAACTCCCTCCGCGAGCAGGTCGAGACCTTCTGCAACCGCTTCAAGCGCGCTGAGGTGGCTACGGAGGACAGCGAGGAGGAGGCCGCCCTTGCTGAGGAGGAAGGCGCGGAGGAGGAGCATGCTGGCGCGGACTCCGCCTGAGCCCTTGATTTATTGCGCCTTTGAACGCCTGTATCTGAAACAGTTTTGTGTTTAGACACTATGCATTCTGAGCATGTAATATATTCCTTGAGTGCTTGATGTTAACTTGTGTGCCCCTCGAGAGGCCCTTTCTGCCTTATTTTCATGTCTATGTTTTCTCTGCGTCGTTAGGTCCCATCTCTTCGCGCTATGACTCCGCCGCTGCGGTATGCTAGAGCAATGTCTCAGCAAGGCCGGGGGGAGTTTAAGGCTTGGAGAGGTAAGAGCCCTGAGTCGCGATGCTCAGGCGCCCCCCTTAGACGTGCGAGTAGTCCATGAAGCACAAGGGAAAAATGAAATCGCTCGAGGGACAAACGTGCGCTTGGGGAGAAAAAGGTTCTCGAGTTACGAGTGTGTGACTTAGCTTCTCGAGACTTTTGCCCTGTAGAGGTTTTTTAGCCTAGCGAGGAGGTCCTCTTCAAGGGTTTTGCCCTGCCGCCTCCTCAGGCTTGAAAAGACGCTTGTTCTCTGTAGATGTTAGAGGGGCAAACCCAAACGCTTGTGCACGGTACCAGGGACTAATGCGCGCTTATAGGTCCCCTCAGGCGTTCCTTGTGAGGAGAGAGAGTACCAAGGTCCTTTGTAGAGATGGCGTGTTTGTGGGAGCTTGCCCTCCAGCCAGAGCTCGGATCCTTGGGTTTTGCAGTGCTGCTGGTGTGTCATTTGAGGCACTGGCACCGTACTCAGCCCCCGCTCGCGAGGTGCGCATGTGGAGAGATATAAGTGCCCATTTTCAACAAAGAAAATAATGCTGGAATAAAGTCACCACCAAAATATTACATAGCGGCGCCGTAGCGCATTGTTCACTTAGGAACGAAATTGTTTCATTATGCTTGGAGTTGCCAAGTTAATGTATTTGACCATGTCGAGGCATGGGGACCACCCATTAGTGGCAGAGACTCTCAACGGCCTGAGGCGGCTCGTTATCTGGAGAGCTCGGAGGGTTGACCCTCGAGAGAAGCCTTTGGGCTTGGAGGTTTAAGCCGTGAGCTTTTTTTTAACCTCTAGAGACAAAAAATGCTTGGAGGTGGAGCCGTAAGCTGCCTCTTCAGCCAGATGTCTTGACGTGACAATGATCATGGGCGTGACAATGATCACGGGTAGAATTTGCGCAGGTGCGCGATGTTCCACGGGTTCTTGACGGGGATGCCGTCTTCGGTCTCGAGGCGTACTGCGCCAGGCCTGGCGACGTGGGAGACCCTGTAGGGACCTTCCCACATCGGCGAGAGCTTGTGGAGGCCTTCCCTGGAGAGGATTCGCCTGAGGACGAGGTCGCCCGCCTCAAGGGTGCGCGAGCGCACATGGCGGCTGTGGTAGCGCCGCAGGTCTTGCTGGTACCCTACCGCTCTGAGGGTGGCCTGACGACGCAGTCCCTCGAGGAACAGCAGGTCGTCGTTGTGGAGGCCCTCTTGGATGTCCTCATTGAAGGCAAGGACCCGTGGTGATCCATGCTTGATTTCTGCGGGGAGGACTGCCTCAGCTCCGTAGACCAGGGCGAAGGGCGTTTCGCCTGTAGGCCTTGAGGAAGTTGTGCGTATGGACCAGAGCACTGAAGGGAGCTCGTCGATCCAGCCCTTGCCGTGGCCTTTGAGGATGTTGAAGCTCCTGGTCTTGAGGCCCTTGAGGACTTCTGCGTTCGCTCGCTCGGCTTGACCGTTGCTGCGTGGATGAGCCACCGAGGCGAAGCAGACCTTGACGCCGAGCTTGTCGCAGTAGGCTCGAAAGATGCCGCTGGTGAACTGCGAGCCATTGTCGGTGATGATGCGGTTGGGCACGCCGAAGCGGCAGACCAAGCTCCTGATGAATTTCACCGCGGCCCCACCTGGTATGGTGCGCACTGGCTCAACTTCGGTCCATTTGGTGAACTTGTCGATGGCCACGAAGAGGAAGCGATAGCCCCCCTGCGACCTTGGGAAGGGGCCCAAGATGTCCAGCCCCCAGACCGCAAACGGCCAGGAGAGCGGGATGGTTTGAAGCCCCAGCGCCGGCTGATGAATTTGCTTGGCGTGGAATTGGCAGGCGTCGCAGGTTTGCACAATGGCGACCGCATCTTGAAGCACTTGAGGCCAGTAGAAGCCGCTCCTGAAGACCTTGCCTGCGAGGGTGCGCGCACACGAGTGGTGGCCGCACTCCCCGCTATGGATGTCCTTGATCAGCTCTCGGCCTTCCTCAGGAGGGACGCACTTGAGCGCGATACCATTTGGGCGCTTGTGGGGACCCCGGACTAGCTGTCCGAAATACCCGATTATGCTTAACACAACGATCCCGTGATCAGTCTGTCGTTGCACATAATCCGAACTGAATACCAAAGTTTACATCCATTACAATACCGAATTAAAGTCTTACATAAACGGTCATTTAGACCAAGTCTTACGTAGGTGCCTTCATGGGCCAAACCAAAATAATCAGCGGAAGCTAAGGCGTAGTAGACATCATATCCCAACAACGACCCGACAGGCAGTCGACTTATGAAGATCCCTAGTTTGCATAGAAGTCGCCATACTCCTCCTTGGCGTAGTCCTCCTCCATGTCTGGCTACGACAATAGCCAAGGACGAAACTATTATGAGTACAATTGATTGTACTCGCAAACTACTCCAACGTGAGTATGCACTAATCTCATTTTTAGTTTCACACTTTTATTTATTTAAAACATCTCTGTATCTTTGTTGGAGAAGGTAAGAAGAATTTTATAACTATCATTAATATAATGACCCATTCTAGTAGTTTCACCAAAACTCCTCCTTTTTCTTGGCCATAACCCGCCAGGGTTCCTGGTCTCCAACAACCTCATACCGATCCGTTGGTATAGGTGTATGGAATATCCTCCAGTTCCTTTTCTTTTTAAAATTCAAATCTTTCAAAACTTGCACATGGTCAAAGTAGGGTCTCTCAACTGTCCATATCCGAGGACTCGGCTATTCGAATAGTTTTAACCCTCTGCAGAGGTAGCACGCTTTTCCCACACCCATCCGATAACTCATCGTGTCAGCCACGTCTCGCCATACCAAGTGTATGCGAAGTTGAGTCACCGACCCTAGTCTGTCCTTTGCTCATGCTAGTATAGGATCCTGTCCATATGATACTTTCCATCGACACTTAATCCAGCCCGTCGGAATCTAAGTGTGAGGACTCATAGGTTTTATCTGGCGGTGTATAGGGGACATCCTTCTATCCTCCTCCTTATCTACTCATAGAGTTTGAGCGAGGACCCAGGTCAGGGGTAGGTCATCAAATCATCCCCTCATGCATAACGGAGTCATCTCCGTTGATGAGGTATCCCATACTAATATGAGCAAACTATATGACTAAGCCCTTTCCCATATGTGGGTAAATGTGGTCGCACAGAGTATCGGCTGATTGACGTAAGTACAAAGACACTATGTGCGTTTTATCAAAACCACCATTCTCCTTTTCTTCAATTCATCACCTCATCTCGATGTTTCATAGCCACACGAGGTTTCAAAGGAGTTTTGATAAAACAATCTTTATTTTTCCCATCCTATAATTTATCATATATTTCTACATAGGGTGGCAAAATAATTTCCATATACTTTTTGAAAAGATTTTATAAAAACCTTTGCTTTAAAATGGCTTTTGTAAAAATAGATGCATGTATTAGGGTGCAAGCTCAGAGAGTAGCTTGCCTTGCTCGGCAAAGTGATCCTGGTCTTGATCTTCAGGTTCCACAAATCCTTCCTCCTCGGTATATCCGGCAACGTTCTCGTCTAATACACAATCAAGCAAATGCAAACAATCACTAACCTACTCAATCAATTATCACAACAATACAATCTCAAATGCTCTAAATAGCCACTTCATATATCAAACAATACAATTTGGCTTCAATTTAATTGAATTAGCCATTATTCATTTATATCTTAACTAGGGCAGAAACTAGTTGAACATGTTTAATTACATAACTTAAGTTCTGTTGGTCACAAAAATACAAACTAAATTTCTACAGAAAGCTATTGATGTATGGAAGACAACACAATTGGATTTGGGTCAATTTGGAGTTACCATACTCCCTACATAATGGTTTTAATCCAGAAGCTTAATAATCAAGTTTTAGCTATTAATCAAATTCTGTTGATCCTAAAATTAAATCCTCTTAGGGGTAACTAGCCATGACTAAATGAGACCCAATAAAATTAGTCTTAACTCATTTGGCCTAACAGAGTATCAGAAACAAACAAGTTTAAATTTTAAACCTTATTTGGTATTTTTAATGCTATATTTTTATTATTTATCCAAATGAGGTGAAACCACTTGGGTTGGTTAGCAAATTTCATAAGCTTTCCAGAACATTTTGATTTGATTTATTTGGAGTTATAAATCTCGAGATATTGAATTTCAAAGTTTGAATCCAGTACTGGAATTTCCAGAGAAATTAAATAAGAAAAATGGTTCTGTCTGGATAATGTTGAAAACACTGACGGGTGGGGTCCACTCGTCAGCGTCTCAACTAAAAACGGTGCACGCGCTGGAAATGTTTAAAAGCCTGACGGGCGGGGCCCGCGGGTCAGTGACTTAAAGCGCGAAGCGGTATGCTACCGTAGATCTAAGATCCAACGGCCGAGGATGGAGCACGCCGGCGACGACCTAAATCGGGCGGCGCCGTGGCTCCGGCGACGGCGGCGGTGGTCGGAGTCTCACCTAGGGGGCTCGGGAGGATGCGCGGGTGATGCAGATCGACGGCGGCGACTCGGGGAAGCTTGCTGGACGAACGACGCGTGCTGGGGCGGCTCCAATCGACGGCGGCGAGCAACTCCTCCTCCGCGGCCGTGCTCCAACTCCGGCGAGGCTCCTACGTCGTTCCTGGGCACGAAGCAGAGGGGAAAAGGGGGCGGGTGAGCGAGGTGGTAATGGAGAAGGGGGTGCGGGCCAGAGAGAAGAGAAAGGGAGGGTAGCACGGCTCGGCCGTGGTCGTCGTCTACCTCGGGCACGGCGAGCTCGAGGGTGGCCACGGGCGGCTGAGGCTTCGTGGTTATGGCTCCGCCCTCCTGGCGGTGCACGAGAGGGGGTGGTGGAGCAAGGGAGAGGCGGGGGTGTGGTGTGGAGAAAACGGGAGGGCGCGGGGGTGCTTATAAGGCCGGAGCTCGGTCCATGGTGGACGGGGTGTTGGGGCGGTCCAGAGGGGGCTAGGGCTCGCCATAGGGGGCGGTGAGGTGCGGCGAAGGTGTCGGGGTGCAGAGGGGCAAGGCTGGCGCGTGGAGGTGAGCGGTGCGTGCTCGGGTGAGGGACGGCCGTGAGGGCGCTCGGGCGGCGCACGACGTGCTCTGTGCGTCGCGGGTGCTGCGGTGCGTCTTGCTGCGCTGAGAGGGAGCAGGGAGGTGAGGGAGAGAGGGGGGGGGGCTGGCGCGGCTAGCACGGCTCGACACCATCATGGCCACAGTGCCGACCACGGCGACGTGCGCGCGGCTGCTGTCCCCTGCGTTCCTCCTCGACCCCGGCCCGATTCCTCCGTTCCCGTGAGCGCGGCGAAGAGAGTGGAGCGAGGGAGATCGAAGGGAGGCGGTGGCTTGCACCAATTCGATCGGAATCGATCGAATCGATCAAGGATTTGGGGCGGTTTGGGAAGAACAGGGTGGTGATCACCATGTGTTCGATGAAATGCTTGAACCAGAAATAATTTCCAATTTTTGAATTTTATTTTCCTAATTTGCTTCACACATGTTTGTCAAGATTTGTTGTGCTATTTGATTATTTATGGGGCAAGTGCAACATAGCACATTTTGTGGTTTGAATAGGATAAAGAAATAGAATTTAAATTTAAATTTAGGTTTTTGAATTTAATATTTGGAGAGGGAAAAGTTGTGGAACTAAAATAAGAGGGTTTATATTACCACTCCATTGAATTTGGTTTGAAAATAAATAGATTTCTTAATTTGGGAAATAGTGTGACATTTGTCACATTGTTTTTATTGTTTTAGGTTTTGTTGTGTTTATTTTCTTTTCTTCAAGTTTTTAATTAGAGCTAACAACAACACATTCACAAGAGATACCTATCACAAGCAATCAATAAAACATCAACACATATTAATTTATAAAAAGTTTTTGTTGGCCCACATTTTTGATATAGTAATTCATAATATTAATTTGGGATGTTACAGATCCTTCCCCCCTTAAAATAAATCTCGTCCCGAGATTTGCTAGGTTTGGGTACTAAAGAGATTTGGGAATTCGCTTCTAAGATAGTCTTCGCGTTCCCAAGTTGCTTCATCTTCTGAGTGGTTAGTCCACTGGACTTTGTAGAACTTGATCGCGCGCCTTCGGGTAAGACGAACATCTTCGTCGAGAATCTTGATGGGTCTCTCACGATAAGTCAGATCTTGATTCAGGTCGATGGAATGGTGGTCGATGTTTTTGAAAACATCAGGCTGGTCAGGAACTTCAAGACATTTCCGGAGCAAGGAAATGTGGAAGACATCGTGGTAATCTGCTAACTCTTGAGGCAACTCCAGTTGATAAGACACTTCTCCTCGACGGGCAATGATCTTAAAGGGTCCAATATATCTTGGTGCCAATTTTCCTTTGACATGGAAACGCTGCATTCCTTTAAGGGGTGTCACTCGGAGATAGACATAATCTCTGATACTGAAGGTGACATCACGACGCTTGGGATCAGCGTAACTCTTCTGACGGGATTGGGCGGTTTTGAGTCGCTCACGGATAAGCTGGACTTGCTCTTCAGCCTCACGGAGGGTATCTGGTCCAAACAGTTTGCCTTCTCCGGTGTCGGACCAATTCAGGGGCGTACGACACTTCCTGCCGTATAGGGCTTCAAAAGGGGCCATTTGCAGACTAGACTGGTAACTATTGTTGTAGGAGAACTCTGCAAATGGAAGACAATCTTCCCACTTGGATCCATAGGATAGAACACACGCGCGAAGCATGTCCTCTAATATCTGGTTTACTCTCTCAGTTTGGCCTCCGGTCTGGGGATGATAAGCTGTGCTAAAAGCTAACTTGGTTCCGAGGGCTTCGTGTAGGGCTTTCCAGAACCTTGAGGTGAATTGTGTGCCTCTATCCGATACAATCCTCTTAGGCACACCATGCAGGCTTACTATTCTGGAAATATACAGGTCTGCTAACTGATTTCCCCGATAGGTGGTGTTGACGGGAATGAAATGGGCAACCTTGGTTAGTCTATCAACGATGACCCAAATTGAGTCATGGCCTCGGTTGGATCTTGGAAGTCCGTTGATAAAATCCATTCCAATCTCATCCCACTTCCACTCGGGAATTTTCAAGGGTTGAAGCAATCCAGCGGGTCGCTGATGTTCAGCCTTGACTCGCTGACAGATATCACACTTGGCTACAAAAACACCAATCTCTCGCTTCATTCTGTGCCACCAAAATCTTTCACGAAGGTCTTGGTACATTTTGGTTCCGCCGGGGTGGATTGAATAGGGGGTCTCATGGGCTTCCTTTAGGATTAACTCCTTAAGTTCCGTGACATTGGGAACACAGATACGACCATTGAATCTCAACACTCCTTCAGCATCTTCGGTAGAACCAGGCGCTTTACTGAGAGAAATCTTCTTCTTAATTCCTTCTATGCTCTCATGACCTTTCTGGGCTTCCTTGATTTGATCTATCAGGGTTGGGGCTAACTCTAAATTGGCGAGATAACCGCGGCTAACAAGCTCTAGTCCAAAATCTTTGAACTCTTTGAACAGGGCTGGCTGTTCTGCTTGGATCAGGGCATTCAGGGTGCAGGGTTTGCGACTAAGGGCATCGGCAACTACATTAGCCTTTCCAGGGTGATAATGGATACCGATATCATAATCCTTGATTAATTCCATCCACCTTCTCTGTCGCAGATTTAACTCCTTCTGGGTGAAGATATACTTCAAGCTCTTATGATCCGTATAGATCTCGCAACGATGTCCCGCAAGATAGGAGCGCCACGTCTTCAGAGCAAGAACAACAGCGGCTAACTCCAGGTCATGGGTTGGGTAGTTCTCTTCATGCGGTCGCAACTGCCGAGACAGATACGACACCACTTTGCCTTCTTGCATCAGAACGCAACCAAGTCCGAGGCGTGAGGCATCGCAATACACGTCGAAACTCTTGGTGACGTCTGGCATAATCAGGACAGGGGTTGAGGTCAATCTCTTCTTCAATTCCTGGAAACTCTCTTCACACTTCTGAGTCCATTCAAACTTCTTGTCCTTTTTCAGCAGTTGGGTCAGGGGTTTGGCTATACTGGAGAATCCTTCAACGAACTTGCGGTAGTAACCCGCTAGTCCGAGAAAGCTTCGGATTTCAGTCACACTAGTTGGGGCTTCCCAGTTCACAATGGCTTGGATCTTCTCTGGGTCAACAGAAATCCCTCCCGCAGACACAACATGTCCGAGAAATGCTACTTCACTGAGCGAAAACTCACACTTGCTAAGCTTGGCATACAACTGGTGCTATCGGAGGGTTGCTAAAACTAGACGCAGGTGTTCAGCATGCTCTTCTTCGGTTTTGGAGTAAATAAGGATGTCATCGAGGAAAACTACCACGAACTTGTCAAGATACTCCATGAAGATCTTGTTCATGAGATTCATAAAATAGGCTGGAGCATTGGTCAGACCAAAGGACATTACGGTGTATTCAAATAAACCGTAGCGGGTGGTGAAGGCAGTCTTGGGAATGTCCGTCTCTCGGATTTTTAACTGATGATATCCTGACCGAAGATCGATCTTGGAAAAGACTCGGGCTCCGTTCATTTGATCGAACAGATCCTCGATCTTTGGAAGGGGATACTTGTTCTTAATGGTCACATCATTTAACTTACGATAATCCACACACAGGCGTGTGGTACCATCTCTCTTATCCACAAAAATAATGGGTGATCCCCAAGGTGAAGCGCTTGGGCGAATAAGTCCTTTGCCGAGCATATCTGCTAACTGCTTCTTCAACTCAACCAGTTCTTCCGGATTCATCCGATAAGGCCTTTGTGATATAGGGGCTGTGCCTGGGATAAGTTCAATGATGAACTCAATATCCCGGTCTGGCGGCATACCAGGCAATTCTTCAGGGAAAACATCTCGGAACAGGTGAACAACACGGATCTCATCTAGGGTGGGTCGAGGTATGCTCTCATGGCATCCTGGTTGGGGTCGACTGGTTTCTGACACATACTCCACTTCTACTTCTTTGTCGGTGGTGAGGGATACAGCTCTTCTGGCGCAGTCAATTCGACCACGGTACTTGGCTAGCCAATTCATACCCAGTATGACATCTATTCCTTGGGTTCCTAGAATGATTAAGTCGACTAGGAACTTTTCCCCTTTGATCTCAAGGGAAACGTCCGGGCAAAACGACTTGGTATCTATGGTGGATTCTGGGATTTGGATGACCATGGGTTTGGGTAAGAGATTTCCGACTAAACCTCCCTTAGCAACAAATTCTTGGGTAGCAAAAGAATGGGTAGCACCAGAATCAAACAGAACAGTTGCAGGTACTGAGTTGACAAGGAACGTACCCAGCACAACATCTGGCGCATCCATGGCCTCTTCAGCGTTGATGTGGTGCAGACGTCCCTTGGCAATAGCAACATTTCCGCGGGGTGCGGGGTTCTTGCCATTCCCATTACGGCCTTGGCCATTGTTCGGCGCTTGTGCATCGGGGCGTGGACCATTCTTCTTAGGATTGGGGCATTCTTTGGAGTAGTGACCTTTAGTGCCGCAATTAAAGCAGACAACATTGGCATTGCGGTTGAAGTTGTTAGAGTTCCCTCCGGGACGGGTGTTGTCATTGGGGCGGTTGAAGTTGTTTGGGTTGTTTGGGCGATTAGGGTAATTGGGGCGTGGGGTTGGTGGCGGTCGATAGGCTGGCTTGGGGTTTTGTGGGTAGGTGCGAGGCTTCTGGCTGCTCGAACCTTCCTGGGCAATCATTCTCCTCTTACGACCTTCAAACATGGACTTGCGCTTGGTCTCCAACTGGATGGCTTTGTCCACAAGTGACTCCAAATCAACAAAGTCATGGATAACCAAAGCACACTGCAGCTCATCATGAAGTCCATTCATGAAACGCTTCATCTTCTTCCTCTCGGTGTCGGTGTCATCAGGAGCATACCGAGACAAGTCAGTGAACTCATCCAGGTATCCGACCACATCTCTACTTCCTTGCCGCAACTTGCGGAATTCATCCTTCTTCCTCTCAATGAGTCCGCCGGGAATGTGCTTCTTGCGGAACTTCTCCTGGAACTCAACCCAGTTGATAACATAACCAGCTTGCTGGATAGCCTTGGTAGCTTCCCACCAAGACCGTGCAGGTCCTGCAAGATAGTGGGTCGCATACAGCACCTTCTCAGGTTCTCCCACGGCTGCAACTTCCAGGTTGTTGTTAATGGTGCGAAGCCAATCATCGGCCTCTAGTGGGTGAAGTCCCTTGGAATAGGTGGGTGGGTTGGTCTTTTGAAAATCGCTCAAAGTGGACCGCTGATTTCCTTCACCATTGCCATTGCCATTGTTGTTGTTGTTGTTGTTGTTGTTGTTGTTGTTGTTGTTGTTGTTGTTGTTGTTGTGTGCGGCAGCGATCTGCTGCAGGGCAGCGATATGAGCTTGACGCTCTGCCCGGGCAGCTTGGCGTTCCTCCATGATAAGCGCAAGAAGTTGGGCGGTGGTTGGTTCCGGTGGGGGTGGTGGTCCTCCATCCGTGTTGGAGCGACGAGTGTCCACCATCCTGAAGCACACCGGGTATAAGGGGCAAGCAAAAGGTTTTGACCAAGGAAAAAGCTTGGTTTCGCGTAATGGTTGATTTCTTAAGGATTATAGGAGAAACATTTTACACAGATTGACAAGACTAGCACACACTTATATAGCACAACCATTACATCAAGAGTTCACCATATCAAGCTTACAACATTTTCCCTTAAGCTAATGTACATAGTGCAAGTTTCCCAAAAGAACCACTACTTCGACTCTACTAGCGATAGGGGGTCGACCTAATCCTGCTACAGTACTCAAGTCACTCGCCTACTGAGGTGGAACCTCAGGCTCTGCTGTGTCAGCGTCGGACTGGTAGGGCGGCTCCTCTGGGTCCTCCTCCTCGTCATCCTCCTGCTCATAGTCCATCTCCTCCAGATAGTCGTCATCGTCACTGAGGAAAGCGTTGTTCTCCTTGCGGAGATCCTCGCCTTCCTCCTCCATCTAGTCGGTACGGAGTTCCAGATCCTCGATCAGCTCGTCCTGCTCTGCCACCTTCTTGCGGAGCTTCGCTATGGTCTTCCTCATCTGGGTCCTCTTCTTGAGAAGAGCGACCTTCTCCTCCTTCAGCTGTGCCTCACTCTCGCGACTCTCCTTGAGCGAGAGGCGCTCAAAGTGAGACCGAAGTCTAGCGCACCTCAGATCCTCCTGGGTGCGAAAGAGCATAATCTCCATGTCCAAGATATACTCTCCGAACGTCGGGTGTAGAGGGGACCGAATAGGGTGTCCATCGACGGTGCGCCTCCCGTAGAACTGGAAACGAGAGTTCACCAACTCCGCCTTGTGCTCCTCACAAAGTCGGGATAGCATTCGCTGCATGGAACGACACAGTCCGTCGTCCCAGTGGACGTCCATGGTGGTAAAGATGAGTGTCCTGGATCCGGGGGACTTGATGTTCCCGCGAACAGACGCCTCGACCAACCAAGACAGGTTCCCGTTGCCGGGAGTGTCCACCTGGGCTCCCTTAAACTCAGGAGTGGGACGACCTAACAGCTTGGTCAACTCGAACAGGTCCTTCTCGAACATCAACTTGCCGTCCTTCTCAAGCTGAATGAACTCGGTGAAATGGACCACCATCTACAATTTTTAGTCAAATTTTTAAGTTAGTGAGACGACATGTGTATCAAAATTTTAAATGTAATGCGGCAACAAGTGAGCAATTTTTTTAAGTTTAATAGAGTGACGAGTGTGTCCAATTTTTAAGGATATGAGGGAAAACGTAATATTTAGTGAGAGTAGAATTTTTTTTTTTTATATAAGTGAGAGGATTAGAGATAAGCATTTTTCAAAAATACTTCATTCCTTTATTCTTTTAGAACTTAACTTTTGTAACTCCTACCTAGCGACCATGCTAAACTAAGGTTTCTAAAGTCGAGATGGCTCTGATACCAGGACTGTGGGGACCCCGGACTAGCTGTCCGAAATACCCGATTATGCTTAACACAACGATCCCGTGATCAGTCTGTCGTTGCACATAATCCGAACTGAATACCAAAGTTTACATCCATTACAATACCGAATTAAAGTCTTACATAAACGGTCATTTAGACCAAGTCTTACATAGGTGCCTTCATGGGCCAAACCAAAATAATCAGCGGAAGCTAAGGCGTAGTAGACATCATATCCCAACAACGACCCGACAGGCAGTCGACTTATGAAGATCCCTAGTTTGCATAGAAGTCGCCATACTCCTCCTTGGCGTAGTCCTCCTCCATGTCTGGCTACGACAATAGCCAAGGACGAAACTATTATGAGTACAATTGATTGTACTCGCAAACTACTCCAACGTGAGTATGCACTAATCTCATTTTTAGTTTCACACTTTTATTTATTTAAAACATCTCTGTATCTTTGTTGGAGAAGGTAAGAAGAATTTTATAACTATCATTAATATAATGACCCATTCTAGTAGTTTCACCAAAACTCCTCCTTTTTCTTGGCCATAACCCGCCAGGGTTCCTGGTCTCCAACAACCTCATACCGATCCGTTGGTATAGGTGTATGGAATATCCTCCAGTTCCTTTTCTTTTTAAAATTCAAATCTTTCAAAACTTGCACATGGTCAAAGTAGGGTCTCTCAACTGTCCATATCCGAGGACTCGGCTATTCGAATAGTTTTAACCCTCTGCAGAGGTAGCACGCTTTTCCCACACCCATCCGATAACTCATCGTGTCAGCCACGTCTCGCCATACCAAGTGTATGCGAAGTTGAGTCACCGACCCTAGTCTGTCCTTTGCTCATGCTAGTATAGGATCCTGTCCATATGATACTTTCCATCGACACTTAATCCAGCCCGTCGGAGTCTAAGTGTGAGGACTCATAGGTTTTATCTGGCGGTGTATAGGGGACATCCTTCTATCCTCCTCCTTATCTACTCATAGAGTTTGAGCGAGGACCCAGGTCAGGGGTAGGTCATCAAATCATCCCCTCATGCATAACGGAGTCATCTCCGTTGATGAGGTATCCCATACTAATATGAGCAAACTATATGACTAAGCCCTTTCCCATATGTGGGTAAATGTGGTCGCACAGAGTATCGGCTGATTGACGTAAGTACAAAGACACTATGTGCGTTTTATCAAAACCACCATTCTCCTTTTCTTCAATTCATCACCTCATCTCGATGTTTCATAGCCACACGAGGTTTCAAAGGAGTTTTGATAAAACAATCTTTATTTTTCCCATCCTATAATTTATCATATATTTCTACATAGGGTGGCAAAATAATTTCCATATACTTTTTGAAAAGATTTTATAAAAACCTTTGCTTTAAAATGGCTTTTGTAAAAATAGATGCATGTATTAGGGTGCAAGCTCAGAGAGTAGCTTGCCTTGCTCGGCAAAGTGATCCTGGTCTTGATCTTCAGGTTCCACAAATCCTTCCTCCTCGGTATATCCGGCAACGTTCTCGTCTAATACACAATCAAGCAAATGCAAACAATCACTAACCTACTCAATCAATTATCACAACAATACAATCTCAAATGCTCTAAATAGCCACTTCATATATCAAACAATACAATTTGGCTTCAATTTAATTGAATTAGCCATTATTCATTTATATCTTAACTAGGGCAGAAACTAGTTGAACATGTTTAATTACATAACTTAAGTTCTGTTGGTCACAAAAATACAAACTAAATTTATACAGAAAGCTATTGATGTGTGGAAGACAACACAATTGGATTTGGGTCAATTTGGAGTTACCATACTCCCTACATAATGGTTTTAATCCAGAAGCTTAATAATCAAGTTTAGCTATTAATCAAATTCTGTTGATCCTAAAATTAAATCCTCTTAGGGGTAACTAGCCATGACTAAATGAGACCCAATAAAATTAGTCTTAACTCATTTGGCCTAACAGAGTATCAGAAACAAACAAGTTTAAATTTTAAACCTTATTTGGTATTTTTAATGCTATATTTTTATTATTTATCCAAATGAGGTGAAACCACTTGGGTTGGTTAGACAATTTCATAAGCTTTCCAGAACATTTTGATTTGATTTATTTGGAGTTATAAATCTCGAGATATTGAATTTCAAAGTTTGAATCCAGTACTGGAATTTCCAGAGAAATTAAATAAGAAAAATGGTTCTGTCTGGATAATGTTGAAAACACTGACGGGTGGGGTCCACTCGTCAGCGTCTCAACTAAAAACGGTGCGCGCGCTGGAAATGTTTAAAAGCCTGACGGGCGGGGCCCGCGGGTCAGTGACTTAAAGCGCGAAGCGGTATGCTACCGTAGATCTAAGATCCAACGGCCGAGGATGGAGCACGCCGGCGACGACCTAAATAGGGCGGCGCCGTGGCTCCGGCGACGGCGGCGGTGGTCGGAATCTCACCTAGGGGGCTCGGGAGGATGCGCGGGTGATGCAGATCGACGGCGGCGACTCGGGGAAGCTTGCTGGACGAACGGCGCGTGCTGGGGCGGCTCCAATCGACGGCGGCGAGCAACTCCTCCTCCGCGGCCGTGCTCCAACTCCGGCGAGGCTCCTACGTCGTTCCTGGGCACGAAGCAGAGGGGAAAAGGGGGCGGGTGAGCGAGGTGGTAATGGAGAAGGGGGTGCGGGCCAGAGAGAAGAGAAAGGGAGGGTAGCACGGCTCGGTCGTGGTCGTCGTCTACCTCGGGCACGGCGAGCTCGAGGGTGGCCACGGGCGGCTGAGGCTTCGTGGTTATGGCTCCGCCCTCCTGGCGGTGCACGAGAGGGGGTGGTGGAGCAAGGGAGAGGCGGGGGTGTGGTGTGGAGAAAACGGGAGGGCGCGGGGGTGCTTATAAGGCCGGAGCTCGGTCCATGGTGGACGGGGTGTTGGGGCGGTCCAGAGGGGGCTAGGGCTCGCCATAGGGGGCGGTGAGGTGCGGCGAAGGTGTCGGGGTGCAGAGGGGCAAGGCTGGCGCGTGGAGGCGAGCGGTGCGTGCTCGGGTGGGGGACGGCCGTGAGGGCGCTCGGGCGGCGCACGACGTGCTCTGTGCGTTGCGGGTGCTGCGGTGCGTCTTGCTGCGCTGAGAGGGAGCAGGGAGGTGAGGGAGAGAGGGGGGGGGGCCTGGCGCGGCTAGCACGGCTCGACACCGTCGTGGCCACAGTGCCGACCACGGCGACGTGCGCGCGGCTGCTGTCCCCTGCGTTCCTCCTCGACCCCGGCCCGATTCCTCCGTTCCCGTGAGCGCGGCGAAGAGAGTGGAGCGAGGGAGATCGAAGGGAGGCGGTGGCTTGCACCAATTCGATCGGAATCGATCGAATCGATCAAGGATTTGGGGCGGTTTGGGAAGAACAGGGTGGTGATCACCATGTGTTCGATGAAATGCTTGAACCAGAAATAATTTCCAATTTTTGAATTTTATTTTCCTAATTTGCTTCACACATGTTTGTCAAGATTTGTTGTGCTATTTGATTATTTATGGGGCAAGTGCAACATAGCACATTTTGTGGTTTGAATAGGATAAAGAAATAGAATTTAAATTTAAATTTAGGTTTTTGAATTTAATATTTGGAGAGGGAAAAGTTGTGGAACTAAAATAAGAGGGTTTATATTACCACTCCATTGAATTTGGTTTGAAAATAAATAGATTTCTTAATTTGGGAAATAGTGTGACATTTGTCACATTGTTTTTATTGTTTTAGGTTTTGTTGTGTTTATTTTCTTTTCTTCAAGTTTTTAATTAGAGCTAACAACAACACATTCACAAGAGATACCTATCACAAGCAATCAATAAAACATCAACACATATTAATTTATAAAAAGTTTTTGTTGGCCCACATTTTTGATATAGTAATTCATAATATTAATTTGGGATGTTACAGCGCTTGCGGTAGAGGTTTCCCTCGAGGATGCAGTAGGATTTCGCCTGTCGAGCGATTCGCTCTGCGTCAGCATCCTCTTCAGGGAGGATTCCTTTCACCAAGTAGTCCTTGAGCTCATCAATCCAGCCTGAGGCCTGATGGGTTGCCGTCAGCAACAGGCGCTCCCCTGTGCTGGGACCGCAATCAGGCGCCCCAGACTCAGGAGGTGGTGGGAGCGCTTCATCTGCGCTTGCGGCTGTGGCCTCTCGAGGCTGCTTGATGGATGCCTTGGCGAGCCTCTCTTCAAAGACGCCGGCCTGCTGGGGTTGCCTTCGCGAGGCTCGCTTGGCGATGTCGTCAGCCTCTTGGTTTTCCTTCCTCGGGATGTGCATGAGCTCCATGCCCCTGAAGTGTTTCTCGAGCTTGCAGACCTCTTCAAGGTATGCGGCCATGTGGCCGTCTTTTGGCGTGTAGCTCTTGTTGGAGAAGTTGACGAGCAGCTGGGAGTCTCCCGTGATGAGCAGGTGCTTGATGCCTAGAGCGATGGCGGCCCTTAAGCCGGCGAGGAGGCCTTCGTATTCGGCGATGTTGTTGGAGATCTTATCGATCGTGAAGCACAGCTGGACAGCGTAGTATAGCTTGTCACCCTTGGGCGAAGTTAGGACAACGCCTGCTCCGCCATTGCGGCAAGCGAAGGCTCCATCGAAGTGCATGGTCCAGTGGCTAGGCACTGTGCCTCCCGAGGGCTCGGCTTCTGCCTCTCGAGGCTCCTCAGGGCTTGGGTCGGTCCACTCGGCGACGAAGTCAGCCAGCGCTCTTCCTTTTATGACCCTCGTAGTGTCGAAGCGCAAGTTGAATGGCTGCAGCTCGATGTTCCATCCTGTGACACGATCAGTGGCGTTGGGGTTGTGCAGGATCTGCTCCAGGGGGAAGGCAGTAAACACCGTGATGGGGTGGCCCTGGAAGTAGTGTCTCAACTTCCTGGAGGCGATGAGGAGCGCGACGAGGAGCTTCTGCTGCATTGGATACCTCTCGCGAGCGTCCCGCAGCACTGTGCTGACGAAGTAGACGGGGTGCTCGACGAGGGTTGCTCGAGGTGGCGCAGCGTCAGCCCTCTGTGGAGGCTCTTCAGGGCCCTTGTCGAGATCTGCCTGTGGAGGCGTCTCGACAGGGGTGGGGGGAGCAGACTCGACTTGAGGCGGTGGGCCTGGCAGTGGGTCTGTGGAGGCTGCTCCTTCGACGGGGTCTTTGTCGGGGTGTTCTGGGCTTGGAGTGGCAGTGCTCTTCTTGGGGAGGACAGGCTCTTCCCTCTCGACCACCAAGACGGCGCTTGCGGTCTGAGGGGTGGCTGAGAGGTACAACTTCAGGTGCTCGCCTGCCCTGGGGGCCACCAAGACTGGAGGGCTGGCCAGATACTTTTTTAAGTCCTCGAAGGCTTTGTCCGCCTCAGGGGTCCACTTGAACGTGCCCGATCTCTTCATGATCTTGAAAAATGGCAGGGCTCTCTCGCCAAACTTAGAGATGAAACGGCCAAGGCTGGCCATGCAGCCCGCTAAGCGCTGCATGTCCTTGAGCCGGCGGGGAGGCTGCATTTCCTCTATGGCCTTGATCTTGTCAGGATTTGCCTCTATGCCACGGTGGGACACGAGGAATCCGAGGAGCTTGCCTGAAGGGACCCCGAAGACGCACTTGGCGGGGTTCAGCTTGATGTTCACCTTTCTCAGGCTGGCGAAGGTTTCCTCGAGGTCCCTCAAGAGGGTGTCCCCCTCTCGAGACTTGACCACGATATCATCGACGTAGGCCTCAGCGTTTCTGCCCATCTGTGCCCCCAAGGCTATCCTCATGAGCCTCTGGAAAGTGGCTCCTGCGTTCTTCAGGCCGAAGGGCATGCATGTGTAGCAGTACACACCACAAGGGGTGAGGAATGCCGTCTTTTCCTCGTCCTCTTTAGCCATCTTGATCTGGTGATAACCAGAGAAAGCGTCCAGGAAACAAAGGAGGTCGCAGCCAGCGGTGGAGTCCACGATCTGGTCTATCCTCGGCATAGGGTACGGGTCCTTGGGGCAGGCCTTGTTGACATCGGTGTAGTCGATGCAGAGACGGCCTCCTCCAGCGGGTTTAGGAACAACCACGCCGTTGGAGAGCCAAGTGGGGTGCGCGACTTCGCGGACGACATTTGCTGCCTTGAGCTTCTCTACTTCCTTGACGATGAAAGCTTGCTTCTCGGGGGCTTGCTTACGTGCTTTTTGCCTGACGGGGCGTGCGTCTGGACACACGGCTAAGTGGTGCTCGATCACCTCCCTTGGTACACCGGACATATCTGACGGAGTCCATGCGAACATGTCAGAGTTTGCCCGAAGGAAGGCGACGAGCGCGCTTTCCTATTTGGGAGGCAGGGCAGCGCCTATGGTGACGCTAGCCCCCGAGCCTTCAGCCCCCGAGCTGGTGGTGTCCAGCGACACCTTCTTCGTGGCAGCTTGCTCCTGAGAGAACACTTGCTTCTTCTTCTTGGGCCTCTCGAGAGGCTCCATGTCCTCGTCAGCCGGGAAAGCCATGGCGGCTGCCTTGTAGGCACTCTTGACAGCGCGCGTGGCGTCCAGGATATGACCATGGATGGCAATGGTGCCAGCGCTGCCGGGGATCTTGACCATGTTGTAGGCGTGACGCGTGACGGCCATGAACTTCGCGAGGGCGGGGTAGCCGAGGATGGCGTTGTACGGCAGACCGATGTGGGCGACATCGAAGTCGATCAGCTCCGTGCGATAGTTCTTCTGCGTGCCAAAGGTGACCGCGAGGCGGACCTGCCCAAGAGGCTCGATTGAACCACTGGTGACGCCCGTGAACGGCCTGGAGGGCATAAGCCACTCGTAGGGCACTTGAAGCGTCTCGAAGGTCTCGACAGAGATGACATTCAGGCCCGCTCCCCCATCGATGAGTGTCTTGGAGACGGTGATGTTGTTGATGGTGGGGGAGCAGACCAGGGGGAGGGTTCCAACAGTCTTGGTCGACTTGGGGTGGTCCTTGGCGTCGAAGGCGATGGTGTACTGGGACCACTTGAGGGGTCTGGAGGTCTCGGTGCTCGGGAGCGCGGCGTTGAGTTCGCGGGCGAACTGCTTGAACTGATTGTTCGACTTGGGCGCTTGAGCCCCGCCGAGGATGCAGGCCATGGCGCCTCTCGGGGCCTGGTAGCCTCCATCTTTCTCGTCGGGGAGGTTGTTGTTTCTCTCAGCGGCGTTGGCCTGAGTGCCTTGCGGCCTCTGGTAGCCGCCAGCGCGTCCGCCTCTGCTGTCGCGGCTGTAGCCGCGGCCTCTGCCGCGGCTCCCGCTGGCTTCTTCACGCTCGCGCTCCCTGCTCAGCCTCTTGAGGTCGTGGCAGTTCTCGGTGGCATGGCCGCGCCTGTTGTGGTAGACGCAGAACGGGCGGTGGTCCACCTCCTTGTCGCCGCGCTCGGGAGAACCCCTGCGGGAGCCCTTCGCGTCAGGCTCTGCCGCGAGGACCGCGGTGGCCTTGCGCTTGGGCTCTTCCTTCTTTTTGTGGCTCTTGGACCCCTCGCCAGGGTCGTCCCCCCGCGCGCTCATCTTGACGAAGAGGAGTCCCTCTTCAGCCTTGGCGCACTTATCCGCCAGATCGAACAGCTTCACCACAGAGGTGAGCTTGTCGTGGATGCCGAGCTTCTCGAGCATCCTGCGGTTCGTGACGCCCTCGCGGAAGGCAGCGATGACCTGGGTGTCGGGGATGTTCGGAATCTTGTTCCGCACCTGGCTGAAGCGCTGGATGTACTTGCGAAGAGTCTCATCTTTCTTCTGCACCACAGCGCGCAAGTCGTTGTGGGTGAGTGCGCGCTCGTACGTGCCCTTGAAGTTGGCGACGAACTGCCTGCAGAGCTCCTCCCAGGAGTCGATGGAGTCCTCAGGCAGGTTGAGGAGCCAGGACAGCGCGGAGTCCCTGAGGGCGTGGGAGAACCAGTTGGCCATGACCTTGTCGTCTCCCCCTGCGGCCTGGATGGAGGTGGTGTAGAGCTGCAGGAACTCGAGAGGGTTGGTGGACCCGTCGAAGCCCTTGGGGAGTGCTGGCCTGAACTTCTGCGGCCAGACCACACGACGCAGGGCGCGCGTGAAGGCCATGCAGCCAGTGGCGTAGGTGGCCGTTCCTCCCTGGAGGGCCCTGCGGTTTTGTTGCCCCGCTTGGCCGAGCTCCTCGACGAGGCGGTTCTGGAGGTCGCGGCGTCGCTCCATGCCCACACGTGCGTCAGGCGCAGTGCGCTGCACGATCTGGCAATCGTGCGGCGAGGAAGCATGGGAGGGAGCCCGCTGTGCCGCGGCCGGAGGTGGTCCTGGCGGCGGTGGGGGCGCACCTGGTGCGGCCGCCCCTGCAGGGCCGGAGGGTACGATGGAGCGCGACGGAGCAGGGCGCGTGGTTGCGATGTCGACGAGGTGGTGGAGGCGGTCCAACCACTGGTCGTGTGCCTCGGCACTTGGCCGGTAGCGGAGGAGCTCCTGGGCCATGAGCAGCGCGGTGTGCGGGGCGGGCTCGTGGTGCTCCCGCGTGGACACGCTCTGGCGCCGGGACGGGTGCGAGGACTCAGCGTCCTCACGGCACTCAGAGAGGTCCTCGTCGTCGCGCTGGTCTCCGCCGCGGTGCTCCTCGCTCTCTGGCTCCTCGACGCGCGGGCCGGTGCCAGCGCGCTCGGCCGTGCGGGGGCGACCACGGCGGCCGCGGGTGGGAGCAGTGCCAGGCTCGGTGTGAGCTCTCTCAGAGGCACGCCGGTTGGCGCGCGTCGCGCGGGTGTCCGTCATGGCGCGGAGTTCGGAGGTCGAAGACGCGCCTCAGCCCCTACTTGGCGCGCCAAATGTCGGAGAGTGACTCCCACGGAACAGGGGTAGCCACACCCTGAAGAGAGGTTCGAAGGGGGGGCTGAACGCGGAGGTCAAACAATCCTCGAGAGGCACGACGACGGTGCTCGCCGTGCCTGGAGAAGAACTATCACGCCAGAGATGGACACCGGCCCGTACCCAGGTTCACGGCCCTCAGGAGGAGGTAATACCGCTACTCCTGCTTGTCTGTATTGCACTGTGAAGGTTACAGGACAATGAGCTTCCCGAGGGCTCTCTTGAGGCAGTTTAGTGCTTGGAGAGGGACACAATGGTCGTCTTCCTCCTCCAGCAGTTGGCTATCCTATGCGTTTGGCTAAGGCTCCCTCGGTCTAGGAAGCAATCAGCCGACTGGAGATCCATCCTCGTCTATGGTGGAGCTTCTGCTCCTTTTATAGGCGCCCCGGGCTCCATCCTCGTGCCGGTGGGTTCCCACATGCCGGTGGCGCGAAGGAGCGGGAGTCCACCGCGGTTCATCCGTCCATGGACGCGGTCCATCCGTGCTAAAGTTGCGCGCCGTGGCCGACATGCTGCAGACGGTGCAGAGCGGCTCGCAGGCGCGGCAGAGGTCGTGGTGGAGCCCACGATGACGATCTTCTTGGAGCGTTGCGCCGTCCAGCCGCTTTATCACCAAAGAGGAAAGTCCTGGCTGTCCTGGCGCAGGCGGCGCGGCTTTGTTGACTCCTTTATCACCAGAACGGCAACTGGGATGCTCGCGTCACCCTGCGGCTGCTGCAGGGGCCATGTGCGCCCTGCAGCGCTTGCTTAGCCGCGAAGTGTCTCCACAGGGCCGCGGTGGCCTGTGGGCAGGTTTCCTGCGGACCTCTCTCCAGGCGTGTTGAGCCTTGGGGAGTCTCTTGAAGCGCGGGGTCCTCTTCAGGCCCTGGCTTCCTCTTCAGGCCCTCAAGAGGAGATGCCTCTCGAGGGTCTCTCCAAGCGGTAGCTTGGTCCTTAGTCGTTTTGACGAATCCCTCGCGGGCGAGGCCTGTAGGGAGTGGGCCATGCACACCCCGGTCCTCATTGGGCCGACAGCGCCAACCTTATTAACTCAACTGACCCCGACTAGAGTAATAGAAAGAAGGACTTATCTTTTGGGCTAACTTTGACCGTACTGACCTTTGAAGACTTAGCGAAGCGTCATGAAGCCCAAGAACCAATGAAGTCTTCATCAACTCTCTACGACTGCTAAACCGGTGGAGGATGCAATAGAAGACGTCATATCCCGCAAGACGCCAAGAACGACGGAAAGACCGAAGACTGCTCCAGTTGAAGAAAATGACCCAAGCTAGATCTGACGCTATTAGTGGTATGAAAACCCCTTTGACTTTATAGGAAAGAACCCGGACAGAGTCAAGTCTACGGACCTGACACCCCTGTGAGGCTTGAAAACGGTTGGCGTGCTTTTAACTGCTAACCCCTCAAGACAGCAATAACTGGACAAGTGTCTACATCGACCGCAAGCGCCAAGGAGCTACGACCAAAACAAAGATCGTCATGATACTCAAGACCAACAACACCTTGAAGCCAACAGCAACTTTTACCATTAACATCAACCCTTCACGGCCCCTTTTTAAGAGGGGAAGACACACTAGATTTTATTAAGGTGTTTTGACAAAATGATCTTTGCGCCCCAATCCTGGAGTATCTGTAGTCAACTCAACAAGAACCCTGCATCGACATCGACCAACGTGCCAACTCCTTCAGCAAAGACCCAAGTCTTCCAGAAGAAATCAAACGCCACATCAACAAGGAAACCTCGGTCAAGAATCAACAACCTCGGAAAGATGAAGGAGCATCAAACCCCCTATTCTTGAACTCTCTTAGTACCCACTTAGGAATCTCGGGACGAGATTCTTTTAAGGGGGGAAGGTCTGTAACGCCCCAAATTTTGGAACCAAGAAAAACTTAATTATAAAAGACCCAAAATTTAGGGCCGTCAAAAACTTTTTGAAGTGTCTTGTTAATGGATGTGTGTTGCTCTTGTTTATTCTGTTTGCCATGTTGTGGGTTGTGTTTGTGTTTGTGTGGATGGCCTCCCTAATTATCAACCCTTGAGACTCAACCTACTTATAATAAGGCCTCTGAGATCAATGTTTTGACAAGTAAAATAGTCTCTATATCTTCTTCTATCTTCTTTTTATTACAAACTCTAGTTACCATGATGGTTGATATTTGCAACTCTTAAAAACTCTTGATTTAATATTCTTTGGAAAATATTACTAAGGAGAGGTTTAACCCTCTCTCCCAAAATCTTTTCATGATCATGTTGATCACCACCTCACAAATAGATTTGTCATATCTTAAATGCTTGGAGTGTTTACTCAATTGCTTGAATTAGTTGGCTTGTACTTGCTTCTGCTTGTTCTGAATGTGGAGGTGTGGATATTATGTGTCTTAAAAATTGAGTAAGTGAATTATTGACTCAACTATATGTTTATGATTGGGTTGTGTGATCTTGTTGCTTTGCTTGAACTTATTAGCTTGGTGGTGTGCTTTGGTAGTATTGTAGAAGAAAAATTTAGAAAGTTTAAATCAAATTTTGGTGATCTTCATGTTTATTAAAACATAGCAAATCTAGGGCTCCTCATTAAGCAAACCATAACTAAATTGTTGACACCTTTGTCACCTATAGTTGCAAAACCTGTCTTTGGTTAATTGTTGACACCTTGTTTAACCACTTAATCATCTAGAGTTAGGAGGCTAGTCAAATCAGTGACCATTTGTCTTGTGCTGGATTCACTTTTGCCATTTTCATCTTTAGCAATTCAGAACACCTTTGGGCAATGCACTTGCACCTCTCTCTTCTCTGTCATCTTTTCTTGCTAGGAAAATTCTCTTGATCTATTCTTAAGCCTCTGCTTGCTTAATAATTAGTGATGAACATAGCCTCAAGTTAATCCTGTGAACTTTTCTCTAATCACCTAAACCATCTAATAACCCTCTGTCTCTCACCCCAAGGACCCCCCTCTGTCACTTATGGGCAGACAAACACCATCCCGACCCTGACCCTACCTGTCAGCCACACCCCCACCCCCTTGCCCACTCACATCTCTCCTTGCTCCAAACCAACCAACGGGAGATCACTCCCCTCTCTCCCACTGGCCAGGCCACGCACCACCCGGCCACTCCCCCTCTGCCTCCCTCTCTGTAACATCCCAAATTAATATTATGAATTATTATATCAAAAATGTGGGCCAACCAAAAACTCTTTATAAATTAATATGTGTTGATTTCATATTGTTGCTTGTGATCATTGTTTCTTGTGAATGTGTTGGTAGTAGCTCTAATTAAAAACTTGAAGAAAAGAAAATAAACAAAACAAAACATAAAACAATAAAAACAATCTGACAAATGTCACCCTATTTCTCAAAGTGGGAAATTGTTTTCTTTCAAACCAAATTCAGTGGAGTGGCAATATGAACACTCCCATTTTATTCCCACCATTTTTCCCTCTCCAAATATTAAATTCAAAAACCTAAATTCAAATTCTAATTCTTTCTTTATCCAATTCAAATCACCAAGTGTGCTATTTTGCACTTGCCCAATAAATAATCAAAGTGCACCACAAATCTTGACAAACATGTGTGAAACAAATTATAAAAATAAAATTCAAAAATTAGAAAATATTTTTGGTTCAGGCATTCTGCCGAACACCTGGTGGGCGCCGCCAGGGGACAGCCCGCCGTGCGCACGTCGCCGTGGTCGGCGCGGTGGAGGGAGGATGTGTCGACGCCGTGGTGACCCCGCGCCGTGCCCCCCCTCTCTCCCTCGCTCTTCTGCTCCCTTGGACGCGGACACCGACGCCTGAACGTGCCCCCTGCCTCTCCCCCTTTGCACGCGCCCGTGCTCGCCGTCGCCATGTCGCGCCCGGCCGCGGAGGTGGCAACGACGTGCTGACCCGTGCCAGGCCCCCCCCCCTCTCTCCCTCTCCTCGCTGCCCCCTCTCCCGCCGCACCGCAGCCCGCAGGAACCCGCCTGTCGAGGAATGAACTCCCACGTAACAGGGGTAGTCTCGCCCCGGGAAGAGGTTCGAAGGGGGACTGAACACGGAGGTCAAACAACCCTCGATGCACGCCGCGACGTTGCTCGCGGTGCTTGGAGCGGAACTGCACGACAGAGAGTGACACCGGCCCTTACCCAGGTTCACGGCCCTCAAGGTGAGGTAACACCGCTACTCCTGCTTGTCTCGATTGCACTGTGGTGACTGTTGTACAACTAGCCTCCGGGCCTTCAGAGGGTCCGGAGGTGGAGGACGCTATTGAGCTGGGGATCGAGTTTCTGGATCCCCTCCTACGGAAGTGCCCCTTCTCCTTAAATAGCTGCCCCGGGCCTCATCCCTGCGATCTGCGCAGTGGACGGGTTCCCACATGGCCACCAGTGGCGGAGTGGGGTGCACTACTGCTTGCTCGTTCATGGACTCGGTCCATGGTCGCACAGCCTGTCTTCGTGGCAGAGCAGCTGTCTCCTCCGTCCTTGGACGCGCCTCTTCCGTGTTAAAGCGGCGCATTGTGGCCGACAAGTTGCAGACTTGGCAGAGCGGCTCGCAGGCGCGGCGGAGACCGTGGGGTGTGCCCGCAGTGACGTCGTCGTTGGAGCGTTGTGCCGGCCAACTGCTTTATCACCAAAGAGGAAAGCTTCGTTGGCGGCGCAGGGGACACAGAACTTTGTTGACCCCTTTTATCATGGGAGCGGCAACTGTGACGCTGTTGCTGCCGTGCGCGCAGACGCGCGCGTCACCCTGCGGCCGCAGCAGAGCCCATGTCCGCTCTGCAGCGCTTCCTTCGTCGCGAAGTATCCCCTCAGGGGCCTGAGGCTCTCGAGGGGGAGGGGCCGGACCGGCTCCCTGCAGGGGGAGAGAGTCCTCGAGAGGGACGCCCTCGGGGGGAGCCCCCTTCAGGCCCCTTCCAGCGCCTCAGGTCCCCCGTAGGGGTTTCTCCCTCGGGGGGAACCCTCCAAGCGGTTGGCTTGGTCCTTAGTCGTTTTGTAGATGCTGTCGCGTGCGCAGCCCGTGGAGAGTGGGCTATGCACACCCTAGAATCCACTGGGCCGACACCGCCCCCGCCGGAGAGTCGCCGTGACCAGTGCGCGCCGCGCACCGCCCAAGCTCTCCCGAGGCCGTCCCGTTCTCGAGCAAGCGCCACTCGCCTCCACGTCGCCAATCTTGTCCCTCTCCCTCCCAACACCGTAGCCGCACCTCCACCGCCCCTATGGCGAGCCCGGCCGTCCTCTGGACCACCCCAACGCCGTGTCCACCATGGACCGGAGCTCGGGTACAAATACCCGCCCGAGCCTCCCGTTTCCTCCACACCTCCCCCGCCTCTCCCCCTCACACCACCGCCTCTCGTGCATCGCCAGGAGGGCGGAGCCGTAGCCGCGAAGCCCCGGCCGCCCGTGGTTCTCCTCGAGCTCGCCGTGCCCGAGGTAGACGACGACACGGTCACGCCGTGCCACTGCACCTCTTCCCTCTCCTCTCCCTTCCCATGCCTTCCCCGCGACTCACCGCTGCCACACCCTCACGCACCCGTCCTTTTTCTGTCCAGGAACGCCGCCAAATTGCTCGCCGGAGTTCGTGCCGGTCCGCGGAAGAGGAGCTTCACGCCGTCGGCGCCAGGAACCTCCCCAGCCCGTACAACTCCGCCCAGAAGCTTCCCCGAGCCGCCGCACCCCTCCTGCACCCTCCCCGCAACCTCCCGAGCCCCTAGGTGAGCCACCCGTCCACCATGCCGTCGCTGGCGCCGTCGCGCCGCTCGGTTTAGGTCGCCGCCGTTCGCCACTGACGTGGACGAACGTGGGCCGTTGGATCTTGATCCAACGGTGCCATACCGCTTCGTTTAAATAAAGAGAGGCTGACGTGCGGGCCCCACACGTCAGACTTTTAAACATTTCCAGCGCGCGAATCGTTTTCTGTTGAGTCACTGACGAGTGGACCCCACCCGTCAGGATTCTCAACATTATCCACTCAGAGCTTAAATTCGAATTTTAGATTTAATTAGAAATCAGTACTGGATTCAAACTTTGAAATTCCATATCTGGAGATTTATATCTCCAAATAAATCAAATCAAAATGTTCTGGAAAGCTTATGAAATTGTCTATCCAACCCAAGTGGTTTCACCTCATTTGGATAAATAATAAAAATATAGTATTAAAAATGCCAAAAAGGGTTTAAAATCTAAACTTGTTTGTTTCTGATACTCTGTTAGTCCAAATGAGTTAAGACCAATTTTATTGGATCACATTTAGTCATGGTTAGTTACCCCTAAGAGGATTTAATTTTTAGATCAACAGAACTTAATTAGTAGCTAAAACTTGATTATTAAGCTTCTGGATTCAAACCATTGTGTAGGGAGTTTGGTAACTCCAATTGACCCGAATCCAATTATGTTGTCTTCTACACATCAATAGCTTTCTGTAGAAATTTAGTTTGTATTTTTGTGACCAACAGAACTAGAGTTGTGTAATTAAAACATGTTCAACTAGTTTCTGCCATAATTAGGACATAATTAAATAATGGTTAACTCAATTAAAGTAAAACCAAATTGTATTGCTTGATGTATGAAGTGGCTATTTAGAGCATTTAAGGTTGTATTGTTGTGATGATTGATTGAGTAGGTTAGTGATTGTTTGTATTTGTTTGATTATGCATTAGACGAGACCGTTGTCGGGTTTATCGAGGAAGAAGAGTTCGTGGAACCCGAAGATCAAGACCAAGAACACTTTGCCGAGCAAGGCAAGCTACTCTCTGAGCTTGCACCCTAATACATGCATTCATTCTTATAACAGGATTTACTTTTAAGACAAAGATTTTCTAAAAGCCCTTTTCAAAAAGTATATGGAAATTATTTTGCCACCCTATGTAGAAATACAAGATAAATTATAGGATGGGAAAAGTAAAGATTGTTTTATTCAAAACCCTTTTGAAAACCTGTGTGGCTATGAAGCACCGAGATGTTGGTGTTGAAGTGGAGAAAAGGAGAATGGTGGTTTTGATAAAACGCACATTGTGTCTTTGTACTTACGTCAATCAGCCAATACCCTGTGCGACCACATTTACCCACATATGGGAAAGGGCTTGGTCATATAGTTTGCTCATATTAGTATGGGATACCTCATCTACGGAGATGACTCCGTTATGCATGAGGGGATGGTTTGACGAACTACCCCTGACCTGGGTCCTCGCTCAAACTCTATGAAAAGATAAGGAGGAGGATAGAAGGATGTCCCCTATACACCGCCAGACAAAACTATGAGTCCTCACACTTAGATCCCGACGGGCTGGGTTAAGTGTTGATGGAAAGTATCATATGGGCAGGTTCCTATACTAGCATGAGCAAAGGACAGACTAGGATCGGTGTCTCAACTTCGCATACACCTTGTATGGCGAGACGTGGCAGACACGATGAGTTGCCGGATGGATGTGGGAAAAGCGTGCTACCTCTGCAGAGTGTAAAACTATTCGAATAGCCGAGTCCTCGGATATGGACAGTTGAGAGACCCTACTTTGACCATGTGCAAGTTTTGGAAAAGAATTGAGTTTTTGAAAAGAAAAGGAAGTGGAGAATGATCCATACACCTATACCAACGGATCGGTATGAGGTTGTGGGAGACCATGAACCCTGACAGGTTATGGTCGGAAAAAGGAGGAGTTTTGGAGAAACTAATAAAATGGGACATTATATTAACGATAGTTATAAAATTCTTCTTACCTTCTTCAACAAAGATACAGAGATGTTTTAAATAAATAAAGGTATGAAATTAAAATGAGATTAGTGCATACTCATGTTGGAGTAGTTTGCGAGTACAATCAAATGTACTCATAATGGTTTCGTCCCTGGCTATTGTCGTAGCCAGACATGGAGGAGAACTACGCCAAGGAGGAGTATGGCGACTTCTATGCGAACTAGGGATCTTCATAAGTCGACTGCCTGTCGGGTCATTGTTAGAATATGATGTCTACTACGCCTTAGCTTCCGCTGATTGTTTTGGTTTGGCCCAAGAAGGCACCTATGTAAGACTTGGTCTAAAGGACCGTTTATGTAAGACTTTAATTCGGTATTGTAATGGATGTAAACTTTGGTATTCAGTTCGGATTATGTGCAACGACAGACTGATCACGGGATCGTTGTGTTAAGCATAATCGGGTATTTCGGACAGCTAGTCCGGGGTCCCCACAGAGCTGGTATCAGAGCCATCTCGACTTTAGGAGCCTTAGATTAGCATGGTCGTTAGGTAGGTGTTACAAAAGTTAAATTCTAAAAATAAAGGAATGAAGTATTTTCGAAAAATGCTTATCTCTAATCCTCTCACTTAGGCAAAATTCTACTCTCACTAAATATTACGTTTTCCCTTATATCCTTAAAAATTTTGGCACACTCGTCATTCTATTAAACTTAAAATTTTGCTCACTTGTTGCCTCACTACATTTAAATTTTTTGATACCCTTGTCATCTCACTAACTTAAAAATTTGACTAAAAATTGTAGATGGCGATCAATTTCACCGAGTTCGTTCAGCTTGAGAAGGACGGCAAGTTGATGTTCGAGAAGGACCTATTCGAGTTGAGCAAGCTGTTAGGTCGCCCCACTCCAGAGTTTAAGGGAGCCCAGGTGGACACTCCCGGCAACGGGAACCTGTCTTGGTTGGTCAAGGCGTCTGTT
This sequence comes from Poa annua, assembly GCA_026929855.1. Lineage (NCBI taxonomy): Eukaryota > Viridiplantae > Streptophyta > Magnoliopsida > Poales > Poaceae > Poa > Poa annua. The sequence continues at coordinate 66,614,328 of CM049434.1, forward strand.
CGCGGGAACATCAAGTCCCCCGGATCTAGGACACTCATCTTTACCACCATGGACGTCCACTGGGACGACGGACTGTGTCGTGCCATGCAGCGGATGCTATTCCGACTTTGTGAGGAGCACAAGGCGGAGCTGGTGAACTCTCGTTTCCAGTTCTACGGGAGGCGCACCGTCGATGGACACCCTATTCGGTCCCCTCTACACCCGACGTTCGGAGAGTATATCTTGGACATGGAGATTATGCTCTTTCGCACCCAGGAGGATCTGATGTGCGCTAGACTTCGGTCTCGCTTTGAGCGCATCTCGCTCAAGGAGAGTCGCGAGAGTGAGGCACAGCTGAAGAAGGAGAAGGTCGCTCTTCTCAAGAAGAGGACCCAGCTGAGGAAAACCATAGCGAAGCTCCGCAAGAAGATGGCAGAGCAGGACGAGCTGATCGAGGATCTGGAGCTCCGTACCGACGAGATGGAGGAGGAGGGCGAGGATCTCCGTAAGGAGAACAACACTTTCCTCAGTGACGATGACGACTATCTGGAGGAGATGGACTATGAGCAGGAGGATGATGAGGAGGAGCTAGATGACGAGGAGGAGGAGCCACTCGAGGCAGTTCTCGATGACGAGGAGGAGGACCCAGAGGAGCCACCCTACCAGTCCGACGCTGACGCAGCAGAGCCTGAGGTTCCACCTCAGTAGGCGAGTGACTTGAGTACTACCGCAGGATCAGGTTGACCCCCTATCGCTAGTCAAGTCGAAGTAGTGGTTCTTTTGGAAACTTGCACTATGTATATTAGCTGAAGGGAAATGTTGTAAGCTTGATGTGGTGAACTCTTAATGTAATGGTTGTGCTATATAAGTGTGCTAGTCTTGTTAATCTGTGTAAAATAATTTTTCATATAATCCTTAAGAAATCAACCATTACGCGAAACCAACCTTTTTCCTTTGGTCAAAACCTTTTGCCTTGCCCCTTATACCCGGTGTGCTTCAGGATGGTGGACACTCGTCGCTCCAACACGGATGGGGGACCACCACCACCACCGGAACCAACCACCGCCCAACTTCTTGCGCTTATCATGGAGGAACGCCAAGCTGCCCGGGCAGAACGTCAAGCTCATATCGCTGCCCTGCAACAGATCGCGGCCGCTCACAACAACAACAACAACAACAACAACAACAATGGCAATGGTGAAGGAAATCAGCGGTCCACTTTGAGCGATTTTCAGAAGACCAACCCACCCACCTATTCCAAGGGACTTCACCCACTAGAGGCCGATGATTGGCTTCGCACCATTAACAACAACCTTGAAGTTGCAGCCGTGGGAGAACCTGAGAAAGTGCTGTATGCAACCCACTATCTTGCAGGACCTGCACGGTCTTGGTGGGAAGCTACCAAGGCTCTCCAGCAAGTTGGTCATGTTATCAACTGGGTTGAGTTCCAGGAGAAGTTCCGCAAGAAGCACATTCCCGGCGGACTCATTGAGAGAAAGAAGGATGAATCCCGCAAGTTGCGGCAGGGAAGTAGAGATGTGGTCGGTTATCTGGATGAGTTCACTGACTTGTCTCGGTATGCTCCTAATGACACCGACACCGAGGGGAAGAAGATGGAGCGTTTCATGAATGGACTTCATGATGAGTTGCAGTGTGCTTTGGTTATCCATGACTTTGCTGATTTGGAGTCACTTGTGGACAAAGCCATCCAGCTGGAGACCAAGCCCAAGTCTATGTTTGAAGGTCGTAAGAGGAGAATGATTGCCCAGGAAGGTTCGAGCAGCCAGAAGCCTCGCACCTACCCACAAAACCCCAAGCCAGCCTATCGACCACCACAAACTCCACGCCCCAATTACCCTAGTCGCCCAAACAACCCAAACAACTTCAACCGTTCCAATAACAACACCCGTCCCGGAGGGAACTCAAACAACTTCAACCGCAATGCCAATGTTGTCTGCTTTGATTGCGGCACTAAGGGTCACTACTCCAGAGAATGCCCCAATCCTAAGAAGAATGGTCCACGCCCCGATGCACAGGCACCGAACAATGGCCAAGGCCGTAATGGAAATGGCAAGAACCCCGCACCCCGCGGAAATGTTGCTGTTGCCAAGGGACGTCTGCACCACATCAATGCTGAAGAGGCCATGGATGCGCCAGATGTTGTGCTGGGTACGTTCCTTGTCAACTCAGTACCTGCAACTGTTCTGTTTAATTCTGGTGCTACCCATTCTTTTGTTACCCAAGAATTTGTTGCTAAGGGAGGTTTAGTCGGAAACCTCTTACCCAAACCCATGGTCATCCAAATCCCAGAATCCACCATAGATACCAAGTCGTTTTGCCCTGACGTTTCCCTTGAGATCAAAGGGGAAAAGTTTCTAGTCGACTTAATCATTCTAGGAACCCAAGGTATAGATGTTATACTGGGTATGAATTGGCTAGCCAAGTACCGTGGTCGAATTGACTGCGCCAGAAGAGCTGTATCCCTCACCACCGACAAAGAAGTAGAAGTGGAGTATGTGTCAGAAATCAGTCGACCCCAACCAGGATGCCATGAGAGCATAGCTCGACCCACCCTAGATGAGATCCGTGTTGTTCACCAGTTCCGAGATGTTTTCCCTGAAGAATTGCCTGGTATGCCGCCAGACCGGGATATTGAGTTCATCATTGAACTTATCCCAGGAACAGCCCCTATATCCCAAAGGCCTTATCGGATGAATCCGGAAGAACTGGTTGAGTTGAAGAAGCAGTTAGCAGATATGCTCAGCAAAGGACTTATTCGCCCAAGCGCTTCACCTTGGGGATCACCCATTATTTTTGTGGACAAGAGAGACGGTACCACACGCCTGTGTGTGGATTATCGCAAGTTAAATGATGTGACCATTAAGAACAAGTATCCCCTTCCAAAGATCGAGGATCTGTTCGATCAAATGAACGGAGCCCGAGTCTTTTCCAAGATCGATCTTCGGTCAGGATATCATCAGTTAAAAATCCGAGAGACAGACATTCCCAAGACTGCCTTCACCACCCGCTACGGTTTATTTGAATACACCGTAATGTCCTTTGGTCTGACCAACGCCCCAGCCTATTTTATGAATCTCATGAACAAGATCTTCATGGAGTATCTTGACAAGTTCGTGGTAGTTTTCCTCGATGACATCCTTATTTACTCCAAAACCGAAGAAGAGCATGCTGAACACCTGCGTCTACTTTTAGCAACCCTCCGAGAGCACCAGTTGTATGCCAAGCTTAGCAAGTGTGAGTTTTGGCTCAGTGAAGTGGCATTTCTCGGACATGTTGTGTCTGCGGGAGGAATTTCTGTTGACCCAGAGAAGATCCAAGCCATTGTGAACTGGGAAGCCCCAACTAGTGTGACGGAAATCCGAAGCTTTCTCGGACTAGCGGGTTACTACAGCAAGTTCGTTGAAGGATTCTCCAGTATAGCCAAACCCCTGACCCAACTGCTGAAAAAGGACAAGAAGTTTGAATGGACTCAGAAGTGTGAAGAGAGTTTCCAGGAATTGAAGAAGAGGCTGACCTCAACCCCCGTCCTGATTATGCCACACGTCACCAAGAGTTTCGACGTGTATTGCGATGCATCACGCCTCGGACTTGGTTGCGTTCTGATGCAAGAAGGCAAGGTGGTGTCGTATCTGTCTCGGCAGTTGCGACCGCATGAAGAGAACTACCCAACCCATGACCTGGAGTTAGCCGCTGTTGTTCTTGCTCTGAAGACGTGGCGTTCCTATCTTGCGGGACATCGTTGCGAGATCTATACGGATCATAAGAGCTTGAAGTATATCTTCACCCAGAAGGAGTTAAATCTGCGACAGAGAAGGTGGATGGAATTAATCAAAGATTATGACATTGGTATCCATTACCACCCCGGAAAGGCTAATGTAGTTGCCGATGCCCTTAGTCGCAAACCCTGCACCCTGAATGCCTTAATCCAAGCCGAACAGCCAGCCCTGTTCAAGGAGTTCAAGAATTTTGGACTAGAGCTTGTTAGCCGCGGTTATCTCGCCAATTTAGAGTTAGCCCCAACCCTGATAGATCGAATCAAGGAAGCCCAAAAAGGTCATGAGAGCATAGACGGAATTAAAAAGAAGATTTCTCTCGGTAAAGCGCCCGGTTTTAACGAAGATGCTGAAGGAGTGTTGAGATTCAATGGTCGTATCTGTGTCCCCAATACCACGGAACTTAAGGAGTTAATCCTAAAGGAAGCCCACGAGACCCCCTATTCAATCCACCCCAGCGGAACCAAAATGTACCAAGACCTTCGTGAAAGATTTTGGTGGCACGGGATGAAGCGAGAGATTGGTGTTTTTGTAGCCAAGTGTGATATCTGTCAGCGAGTCAAGGCTGAACATCAGCGACCCGCTGGATTGCTTCAACCTTTGAAAATCCCCGAGTGGAAGTGGGATGAGATTGGAATGGATTTTATCACCGGACTTCCAAGATCCAACCGAGGCCATGACTCAATTTGGGTCATCGTTGATAGACTGACCAAGGTTGCCCATTTCATTCCCGTCAATACCACCTATCGGGGAAATCAGTTAGCAGACCTGTATGTTTCCAGAATAGTAAGCCTGCATGGTGTGCCTAAGAAGATTGTATCGGATAGAGGCACACAGTTCACCTCAAGATTCTGGAAAGCCCTACACGAGGCCCTCGGAACCAAGTTAGCGTTTAGCACAGCTTATCATCCCCAGACCGGAGGCCAAACTGAGAGAGTGAACCAGATATTAGAGGACATGCTTCGCGCATGTGTTCTATCCTATGGATCCAAGTGGGAAGATTGTCTTCCATTTGCAGAGTTCTCCTACAACAATAGTTACCAGTCTAGTCTGCAAATGGCCCCTTTTGAAGCCCTTTACGGCAGAAAGTGTCGTACGCCCCTGAATTGGTCCGACACCGGAGAAGGCAAATTGTTTGGACCAGATACCCTCCGTGAGGCTGAAGAACAAGTTCAACTTATCCGTGAGCGTCTTAAAACTGCCCAATCCCGCCAGAAGAGTTACGCTGATCCCAAGCGTCGTGATGTCACTTTCAGTGTCGGAGATTATGTCTATCTCCGAGTGACACCCCTTAAAGGAATGCAGCGTTTCCATGTCAAAGGAAAATTAGCGCCAAGGTATATTGGCCCCTTTAAGATCATTGCCCGTCGAGGAGAAGTGTCTTATCAACTAGAGTTGCCCCAGGAGTTAGCAGAATATCACGATGTCTTCCACATTTCCTTGCTCCGGAAATGTCTTGAAGTTCCTGACCAGCCTGATGTCTTCAAAAACATCGACCACCTTTCTATCGACCTGAATCAAGATCTGACTTATCGTGAGAGACCCATCAAGATTCTCGACGAAGATGTTTGTCTTACCCGAAGGCGCGCGATCAAATTCTACAAAGTCCAGTGGACTAACCATTCGGAAGATGAAGCAACTTGGGAACGCGAAGACTATCTTAGAAGCGAATTCCCAAACCTCTTTAGTGCCCAAACCTAGCAAATCTCGGGACGAGATTTATTTTAAGGGGGGAAGGATCTGTAACATCCCAAATTAATATTATGAATTATTATATCAAAAATGTGGGCCAACCAAAAACTCTTTATAAATTAATATGTGTTGATTTCATATTGTTGCTTGTGATCATTGTTTCTTGTGAATGTGTTGGTAGTAGCTCTAATTAAAAACTTGAAGAAAAGAAAATAAACAAAACAAAACATAAAACAATAAAAAAAATGTGACAAATGTCACCCTATTTCTCAAAGTGGGAAATTGTTTTCTTTCAAACCAAATGTCACCCTATTCCCACCATTTTTCCCTCTCCAAATATTAAATTCAAAAACCTAAATTCAAATTCTAATTCTTTCTTTATCCAATTCAAATCACCAAGTGTGCTATTTTGCACTTGCCCAATAAATAATCAAAGTGCACCACAAATCTTGACAAACATGTGTGAAACAAATTATAAAAATAAAATTCAAAAATTAGAAAATATTTTTGGTCCAGGCATTCTGCCGAACACCTGGTGGGCGCCGCCAGGGGACAGCCCGCCGTGCGCACGTCGCCGTGGTCGGCGCGGTGGAGGGAGGATGTGTCGACGCCGTGGTGACCCCGCGCCGTGCCCCCCCTCTCTCCCTCGCTCTTCTGCTCCCTTGGACGCGGACACCGACGCCTGAACGTGCCCCCTGCCTCTCCCCCTTTGCACGCGCCCGTGCTCGCCGTCGCCATGTCGCGCCCGGCCGCGGAGGTGGCAACGACGTGCTGACCCGTGCCAGGCCCCCCCCCTCTCCCTCACCTCGCTGCCCCCTCTCCCGCCGCACCGCAGCCCGCAGGAACCCGCCCCCGCCGGAGAGTCGCCGTGACAGTGCGCGCCGCGCACCGCCCAAGCTCTCCCGAGGCCGTCCCGTTCTCGAGCAAGCGCCGCTCGCCTCCACGTCGCCAACCTTGTCCCTCTCCCTCCCAACACCGTAGCCGCACCTCCACCGCCCCTATGGCGAGCCCGGCCGACCTCTGGACCACCCCAACGCCGTGTCCACCATGGACCGGAGCTCGGGTACAAATACCCGCCCGAGCCTCCCGTTTCCTCCACACCTCCCCACTGCCTCTCCCCCTCACACCACCGCCTCTCGTGCATCGCCAGGAGGGCGGAGCCGTAGCCGCGAAGCCCCGGCCGCCCGTGGTTCTCCTCGAGCTCGCCGTGCCCGAGGTAGACGACGACACGGTCACGCCGTGCCACTGCACCTCTTCCCTCTCCTCTCCCTTCCCATGCCTTCCCCGCGACTCACCGCTGCCACACCCTCACGCACCCGTCCTTTTTCTGTCCAGGAACGCCGCCAAATTGCTCGCCGGAGTTCGTGCCGGTCCGCGGAAGAGGAGCTTCACGCCGTCGGCGCCAGGAACCTCCCCAGCCCGTACAACTCCGCCAGAAGCTTCCCCGAGCCGCCGCACCCCTCCTGCACCCTCGCCGCAACCTCCCGAGCCCCTAGGTGAGCCACCCGTCCACCATGCCGTCGCCGGCGCCGTCGCGCCGCTCGGTTTAGGTCGCCGCCGTTCGCCACTGACTTGGACGAACGTGGGCCGTTGGATCTTGATCCAACGGTGCCATACCGATTCGTTTAAATAAAGTGAGGCTGACGTGCGGGCCTCACACGTTAGACTTTTAAACATTTCCAGCGCGCGAATCGTTTTCTGTTGAGTCACTGACGAGTGGACCCCACCCGTCAGGATTCTCAACATTATCCACTCAGAGCTTAAATTCGAATTTTAGATTTAATTAGAAATCAGTACTGGATTCAAACTTTGAAATTCCATATCTGGAGATTTATATCTCCAAATAAATCAAATCAAAATGTTCTGGAAAGCTTATGAAATTGTCTATCCAGCCCAAGTGGTTTCACCTCATTTGGATAAATAATAAAAATATAGTATTAAAAATGCCAAATAGGGTTTAAAATCTAAACTTGTCTGTTTCTGATACTCTGTTAGTCCAAATGAGTTAAGACCAATTTTATTGGATCACATTTAGTCATGGTTAGTTACCCCTAAGAGGATTTAATTTTTAGATCAACAGAACTTAATTAGTAGCTAAAACTTGATTATTAAGCTTCTGGATTCAAACCATTGTGTAGGGAGTTTGGTAACTCCAATTGACCCGAATCCAATTATGTTGTCTTCTACACATCAATAGCTTTCTGTAGAAATTTAGTTTGTATTTTTGTGACCAACAGAACTAGAGTTGTGTAATTAAAACATGTTCAACTAGTTTCTGCCATAATTAGGACATAATTAAATAATGGTTAACTCAATTAAAGTAAAACCAAATTGTATTGCTTGATGTATGAAGTGGCGATTTAGAGCATTTAAGGTTGTATTGTTGTGATGATTGATTGAGTAGGTTAGTGATTGTTTGTATTTGTTTGATTATGCATTAGACGAGACCGTTGTCGGGTTTATCGAGGAAGAAGAGTTCGTGGAACCCGAAGATCAAGACCAAGAACACTTTGCCGAGCAAGGCAAGCTACTCTCTGAGCTTGCACCCTAATACATGCATTCATTCTTATAACAGGATTTACTTTTAAGACAAAGATTTTCTAAAAGCCCTTTTCAAAAAGTATATGGAAATTATTTTGCCACCCTATGTAGAAATACAAGATAAATTATAGGATGGGAAAAGTAAAGATTGTTTTATTCAAAACCCTTTTGAAAACCTGTGTGGCTATGAAGCACCGAGATGTTGGTGTTGAAGTGGAGAAAAGGAGAATGGTGGTTTTGATAAAACGCACATTGTGTCTTTGTACTTACGTCAATCAGCCAATACCCTGTGCGACCACATTTACCCACATATGGGAAAGGGCTTGGTCATATAGTTTGCTCATATTAGTATGGGATACCTCATCTACGGAGATGACTCCGTTATGCATGAGGGGATGGTTTGACGAACTACCCCTGACCTGGGTCCTCGCTCAAACTCTATGAAAAGATAAGGAGGAGGATAGAAGGATGTCCCCTATACACCGCCAGACAAAACTATGAGTCCTCACACTTAGATCCCGACGGGCTGGGTTAAGTGTTGATGGAAAGTATCATATGGGCAGGTTCCTATACTAGCATGAGCAAAGGACAGACTAGGATCGGTGTCTCAACTTCGCATACACCTTGTATGGCGAGACGTGGCAGACACGATGAGTTGCCGGATGGATGTGGGAAAAGCGTGCTACCTCTGCAGAGTGTAAAACTATTCGAATAGCCGAGTCCTCGGATATGGACAGTTGAGAGACCCTACTTTGACCATGTGCAAGTTTTGGAAAAGAATTGAGTTTTTGAAAAGAAAAGGAAGTGGAGAATGATCCATACACCTATACCAACGGATCGGTATGAGGTTGTGGGAGACCATGAACCCTGACAGGTTATGGTCGGAAAAAGGAGGAGTTTTGGAGAAACTAATAAAATGGGACATTATATTAACGATAGTTATAAAATTCTTCTTACCTTCTTCAACAAAGATACAGAGATGTTTTAAATAAATAAAGGTATGAAATTAAAATGAGATTAGTGCATACTCATGTTGGAGTAGTTTGCGAGTACAATCAAATGTACTCATAATGGTTTCGTCCCTGGCTATTGTCGTAGCCAGGCATGGAGGAGAACTACGCCAAGGAGGAGTATGGCGACTTCTATGCGAACTAGGGATCTTCATAAGTCGACTGCCTGTCGGGTCATTGTTAGAATATGATGTCTACTACGCCTTAGCTTCCGCTGATTGTTTTGGTTTGGCCCAAGAAGGCACCTATGTAAGACTTGGTCTAAAGGACCGTTTATGTAAGACTTTAATTCGGTATTGTAATGGATGTAAACTTTGGTATTCAGTTCGGATTATGTGGAACGACAGACTGATCACGGGATCGTTGTGTTAAGCATAATCGGGTATTTCGGACAGCTAGTCCGGGGTCCCCACACTCTCCACCACCCACACTGACCAGCAAGAGAGCCCCAGCCCGCTCCCCTGTCCCTCCGAGCCGAGAAACCCTAGATCGGGAATCCGTTCTAAAACTCGACCCGCGCCCTCCCCTTGCTCATTTCTCTCCCTCCCGAGCCGCACAACACCTCTCTCCACTCCCCCACGAAACCCTAGCCTTCCCCGTGCCCTCTGTCGCTCGGAATCGTCCGAGGAAACCGAAGGTCACCGCCGGCAAAAACGGGCCGTAGCCGCCGTTCTACCCCTCCGTTTCTCGCCATTTTTGGCTTCCCGAGCTCCCCTCTTCGAGGCCTACCTCACCCTCGTCTCCGTTTTCTTTTTCGGTGCCCGAGGCCGTCGACTCCATCCGCGAACCGAGAAGAGCACCGCCGCCGCCGCCATGGACTCCGGCGTTGCATGCGGCTCGTGAGGACACCGTCGAGCACGCCGTCGCCTTCTCCCTCGACTCCCACCTCTCCCCGACCTCGCTCGAGCCCCTGGTGAGCGCGCCGCGTCTGCTCACTCCCCTCCCTCTCTGTTTTCTCCGTCGCCGGCGTCGGGAGGAGGAAGACGCACCCGCGCCGTCGATTTGTGGATCTGCGGTCGTCTTTGAACGCCGCCAGATCTAATCTGGGCCGTCCAGATTTGATCGGACGGCCGCTTAACCCTTCGTTTCCCGCGCACGCAGAGCAGGCCGGCCCACCTCCGCGCGGCCCAGCATCGCCAGATCTGGCCCATGCGCGGCCCGTGGACATATTTTTTTTTTCTCTGTTTTTATTCTTTTTCTGTTTCTGTATGTGTTTAGTTAAATTCATTTGTGCTAGATCTGTTAGTGCAAATAAATTAGGACTATTTTTGAGTGATGCCTATGTGTTCTCTTAAACACACAAAATTGGATTTGCATAAAAATGAATTATATTTTGTCCTGAGCACTATTATTAATAAAAAGTGTATATCTCACTAAAATGGGGATAGCTTGAGCTAGACAAATCCAAATTTGGTGAATAAAAATCCTACAGAAAGCTAAAATCATTATCTATCAATAAAAATTAGTCTTGCATATAGGAGCATCTTAAAACAGAAGCTACATGCAGTTTAGTTTTGAGTACAGAAGCTCTTGTAGCATTTTTAGTTTCTGTTTAGTGAATCCTTTTGATGCAAATCAAATTTTCCTAGCTTCCAGTGAGTGCTAGGAATGTTGTGGTAGAAGGGTTTAATTTTCTGAACATTATTTTAGGAGTTATGGCTTTTTCACCTAAAACAGCACCAAAATGGCTATCTAGATGTATTAGTTTTATTCTCTGTTTTTAGAAAATATAAATAAGGTGTTTATTTTAAATCAACTTTGGAATCCAGAACCTTAACTCAACCTCAATAACTTGGTCTAAACACTTTGATAATGTTGTGGTGCATTGTTTGTTTGTGTCTAACATAAATCACTTTGTGCCCAAATAATAACACCAAGTGTTTTTATATGCTTGGTTAGTGATTGTGCTTCTATGTGATGTTTCTATCCAGTAGGTGGTTCTGTTTTGAAATGCTTGCTGTCTGCTTGTTAAGTTTAGATTGTTGTTAACACGCATTTTAGAATTTACGATAGTTCCGTTTATGTTACGCTAGAACCGCAAGCAGAGGAGGAGCAGTACGAGGTTGCTGAGCACGTCTACGAAGAAGAGCAAGACCCAGGGCAGTACGCTGAGCAAGGCAAGCCACCTCACCTCTATAATGAATCCCATTATTTTGTAAAGCATGTTTTGTTTTCAAAATAAAATAATGCATGTTTTACTTCTTTGTGGTACCTTGCCACCCAAAAACTATTTTACAAAATATTGTTTGGCCAAAGTTATCTACTAGATTATAATAGGTTTTATGAAAATAGATATTCACTTTATGCGCCTTGTTGTTGAAGGTGCTATGAAGAAAATCATATTTTATCTAGTAGTATATCCTTATGTCCTCACCTCAAACTCTTAGGATGGGAGCCTGGTTTTGATAAAGTGTTTTCGGAAGAAAAACCCGAGTTGCTGGGAGCAACCGGCGAGCAAGTGTTTTATTAAAACCCGAGTTGCTGGGAGCAATCGGAGGTGTTTGCGAAAACCCGAGCTGCTGGGAGTAGTCGGAGGTTTGGAAGTTGTTTTTGAAAAACAAAGTACAGCCCTAGCGGCCGCCCGAACAATTAACCCGTGCAACCACATTACCTGACATGGGTAGGGCTTAGCCGGAAGCTTGTTTTCCTTAGTACGGAGGATCTCACACTCTATAAGGGCCAGGCCCTCGAAGCCGGGTTGTCGTCTGTACGAGGCAATACACTGCTGCGGACCAGCAGCCGGACGATTACGTTGGGTCCCCTGCCGTGGCGGTGTGGCGTCCCAAGAGAGACCAGGGGTCTAGCGGAGCACACGGTGCCGAGGGGAACAAACCTATCGGGAGTCCTCTGTACTAGGGCAGCCATAGTGGAAAGCTTTGATCGTGTTATCCGGACCCCCGCAAACGGTCGTATGACGCGCCGTGGCAGACAGGGCGGAATGACCGTTTGGTGTGGGTAAAGTGCGCAACCTCTGCAGAGTGTAAATCTATTCGAATAGCCGAGTCCTCGGTCATGGACGGTTGGAAAGGCCACTGATCTAGGCGTATGGGCAATTTTTATGTTTTCAAAAGAAAATGGTTTCGGTGGAAACAAGGAGGCATCAAGGAGGTACCTGGGAGGTACAGGAGTTGAGTGAGGATGGTTGGTCTCGGGGAGACAATCAGTCCGATCTCAAGGAAAGAAAAAGGGGTATCCCCATCCTAGTGTTCTAGAAAGATTTTACAAAAGAGTTTTCAAAACGTGGAAATAGTACATGCTATTTCTACAAGAGAGATTTCTATCTTTAAATGTTTTCTTCAACAAAGATATAGAGATGTCATATTCTCTATGTCAAAAGCATCTTTGCGAAAACTAAACCCTATAGTCGTAAATAGCAGCTATCCCAGTTTTTGAAAACACTTTTATTGCAATACCATAAAAACTTAAGCCTAGAGGTGGTTGTGCGAGTACATAAATGTACTCATATGGCTGTGTCCCTGGATATTCAAACGTCCAGATTGCAACGAGAAGATGTATGATGAGGAGGAGAAGTACGCCGACGACTACGCCAACTGAGTGTCACCGGTCAACTGCTCTGTGGGAATGCGTCCGGTTGTGACGAGGGCCGACGCTAGCCGCAAGCTTCCGCTAAATCGTAGTTAATTCCGTCCTGTGTGACGATGACTGCAGTCTTGGTCATGTGACCACCTATTTATGTAAGTCTTGTACTATTCGATTCGAATGATGTAACTTTGTATACCATGTTGGTTATGTGATCGCGATGCACTGATCATTGGGATCGTGATCTGTTTACATAACGTGGGCATCTCAGACTGGTAGTCTGAGGGGTCCCCACAGTTGATATCCGTAACACCACATACTTCCTCATGAGCTAATAAACATTGACACAAATAAGGGATAATAAGTTTTGAATAAAAGGTAGCACACGAAGTATTTGCTTGGAATGGCAGGAAATACCATGTAGTAGGCAGGTATGGTGGACACAAATGGCATGGGTTTTGGCTCAAGGATTTTGGATGCACGAGAAGCATTCCCTCTCAGTACAAGGCTTTGGCTAGCAAGGTTGTTTGAAGCAAACACAAGTATAAACTATGACAACAAGACATATATAAAAACATATTGCAAGCATTATAAAACTCTACATTGTTTTACTTGTTGTTCAAACACTTTAACTAGAAAATATCTAGACCTTAGAGATACCAAACATTCAAACCAAGTCTCAACAAATTTTACGGTAGTTCTTCACTAATAGGTTTTAACTACATGATGTAAAAGCTTAAACATGATCTACTTGAGAGCTCAAAACAATTGCCAAGCACCACAACATACAAGATAACAGTCCATAAGAGCATGTATATCTTTCGTTATACCATCTACCACATGTAGCATTTTCTGTTTCCAACCAAACACCAATCAACTTATTTAAACATAAACTCTCCAAGTATTTAACAATAAGATATGAGAGTATAACATAAGAGAACTAACAGCTCTAAACAAGAGATGCACGAAAAACAAGAGCTGAAAGTATCGAAATAACATAGAGGAATACTCAACAAATATAATAGAAGAATACGAGTATTCATAAGAAAAAGTGGAGCATGTCTCTCTCCCACAAAGGAATGCTAGGATCCATTTTATTCAGAAAAAGAAAATATCAAAGCAAAAATAAAAGCAAACAGACGCTCCAAGTAAAGCACATAAGATGTGACGGAATTAAAATATAGTTTCACTAGAGATGACCTGATAAGTTGTTGATGAAGAAGGGGATGCCTTGGGCATCCCCAAGCTTAGACGCTTGAGTGTTCTTGAAATATGCTTGGGTGACACACTGGGGCATCCCCAAGCTTAGGATTTTTCATCTTCTTGATCCCATCATATCATCCTCTCTCTTGATCCTTGAAAACTTCCTTCACACCAAACTTCTCATAAACTTCATTAGAGGGGTTAGTACTCAAAAACATTAATCCACTTAGGTTCTGTTGTGACACATTCCAAGAACTCAATAAAACATTAGCTACAGCCCTCCATGATAGAGAACCTTGCTTAAAGTGCACAAGAGACAATGCAAAAAACAGAGACAGAATCTGTCAAAACAGAACAGCCAGTAAAGATGAATTTTTTCGAGGCACTTAACTTGCTCAAATCAGAAAACTCAAAACTAATGAAAGTTGCGTACATAACTGAGGATCACGCACAGAAAATATCAGATTTTTTCTATTTTTCTGTAGGGAGTTATGAATTAAACGGTGGATAGAAGAAAACTGTTTCTGCGCAGAAATCCAAATCTAGTATCAACTTACAACTAGAGGCTTTACTTGGCACAACTATGCGATAAAATAAAGATACAACGGAGTTGTTACAGAGGTAAGCATGCTCCTTGACTCAAATAAAAGAAAAATTACATAAATAAAACATGGGTTGTCTCCCAAGAGCGCTTTTCTTTAATGCCTTTTAGCTAGGCTTGATAGTTATAATGATGCTCTCATGAAAATAGAAAATGAAGCAAAAAGAGCATCAAGAAGCAAATTCAAAACACATTTAAGTCTAACCCACTACCTATGCATAGAAATCTTGTACACAAATAAATTCACAAAGAACAAAGTGACAAGCATAGGAAGATAAAACAAGAATAACTTTAAAACTTTTAGCATATAGAGATGTGTTTTAGTACTATGAAAACCTCTACAACCATATTTTCCTCTCTCATAATAATTTTCAGTAGCATCACGAATAAACTCAACAATATAACCATCACATAAAGCATGCTTTTCATGATCTACAAACACATAATTTTTATCTAGCTCTAAAATAGTGGGATTAAAACATTCAAACCCACTTTCAACAATTTTATAACAAGATGATTGATCATTCTCAAGAGGTATGGGATTCCTAGATAAAGTCAAGACCTCTCCAATCCCATTTTCAATAGTAGTACAATTAATATTATCAAGTAACATAGGACCATCATCTAGAGCTTTATCATAAACATTTTCTAAGCAAAACTCTTTAGTATCATGCATTTCGAAATTAGGCACAAATAAAGGATTTTCATAAGATTTATCAAAATAGCATGGATTATCATATATAACAGTAGCATAATTATTCTCACAAGTTTTACTTATAGGGAATATTTCAAGAGAATCCACAGGAACATAACATTCATCCTGCTTTGGTAAGCATGGGGGGGCATGGGTAGCTAATCCATTCTTCCTCCTTTTGTTCATCACTCTCCTCTTCTTTTTCATCTAATGAGCTTTCAGGTTCAGCAATTTCTTCTTCCACAGGTTCCTGCAAATTGTGGATACATTCCTGTGCATTAATGAGTCTCTCTTTCTAATCAATGATATAACAATTATTGCTAAAATTTTCTATGCAATAATCAAGGATAGAAGCGACATAATCTTTAAGGTTATTACAAGCAACACAGGTTTTATTATTTTTAGACATGAAGGATTCTATTTCAGAAGCTCCCATAAATAAAACAAATTGTTCTACTTCTTCAAATCCAAGGTCAATATAGTTATTCCAATGATAGTTCACAATTAAAACTTTTTTACTAAAGACACATTGGAATTTAAGATGTTTAGTATCCTGTTCAGAGCAACAATTTATATCATGGCGTTTAAGCAAAATTTTAGCAATTGTATTCAACTTTTCTAACACGCCTCTCATGACTTTCCCCTTATATGATTCTCTATACTTTATAAATAATTCATTAAGTTCCATAGAGGTTCTAGCATGTTCTTCCATAACAACAATTTTTTTTTAATTTTCGGTTTTTCAAATTTTTATAGATTTCGGGTATATAAGAAAAAAATAAAATAAAAGTAAAACAAGACAAAAATAAACTAGACAAAAGTAAACTAAGAAAAATAATACTAGACAAAAGTAAACTAAACAAAACACAACTAAACAGAAATAAACCAAACACAAATAAACTAGAAAAGACAAAATAAAATAAAAACAGAGAGAGAGGTAGAGTGTACTCCCCAGGTGAACTTATGAGTAGAGCTATGCCTCCCCGGCAACGGCGCCAGAAAATAGTCTTGATAACCCACAAGTATAGGGGATCGCAACAGTCTTCGAGGGAAGTAAAACCCAAATTTATTGATTCGACACAAGGGGAGACAAAGAATACTTATAAGCCTTAACAGCGGAGTTGTCAATTCAGCTGCACCTGGAAAAGCACTAGTAACAGGGGTGATGTGAAATCAGCAGTAATATGAGAGCAATAGTAACAGTAACACAGCAGCAGCAGTAGTAGTAACACAGAGGCAATGGCACCCGAAAATATTCAACTGCGTAGTTGACTTTAGAGCAATGATGATGACAGAAGGACCGGGGTTCCCAGCTATCTACACTAGTGGTAACTCTCAAAGAACAAGTGTTGGGTGAACAAATTACAGTTGGGCAATTGACAAGATTGAAATAACATTAAGACAGAACATCCAGTTTATTAATCATGTAGGCATGTTTTCCATATATAGTCATACGTGCTCACAATGAGAAACTTGCATAACATCTTTTGTCCTACCAGCCCGTTTGCAGCGGGGCCTCAAGGGAAACTACTGGTAATTAAGGTACTCCTTTTAATAGAGCACCGGAGCAAAGCATTAACACTTAGTGAAAACATGTGATCCTCATATCTAAACCATCCCCTCCAGTTATCCCAGTTGCTGTCACTCTGGGGCCTCGGGTTCCGGACAGAGACATGTGCAAACAACTTGTAGATACAATCTAAGCAATAATTATAGAGCTTAAATCTAAGATCATGCCACTCGTGCACTAGTGACAAGCATTAAACACAACAAGATTGCAGCAACAATAACTTCACAAACTTATAGATAGACTGATCATAATGTAACAATTCATCGGATCCCAACAAACACAACACCGATTACATCATATGGATCCCAATCATGTAAGGCAGCTCATGAGATCATTGTATTGAAGTACATGGGAGAGAGAGTACCAACTAGCTACAGCCAAGAACCCGTAGTCCATGGGGGAACTAATCACAAACCATCATGGAGTCGAAGTGGAGGCGGTGGAGTCGATGGAGATGGCTCCGAGGGTCAATCCCCGTCCCGGCAGGCACTAGTAGAAAAAGGCTTATAGGTGGAGGCCTTTTTGTGGCGCACCAAACATCATGCGCCACAGAAAAGCATTTTTGTGGCGCATCTGTTTGCATGCGCCACAGAATTTCCAATTTCTGTGGCGCACCCCACCTGATGCGCCACAGAAATATGACTTTCTGTGGCGCATGGGTTCGGGTGCGCCACAGAAATATGACTTCTGTGGCGCATCAGGTCACATGCGCCACAGAAATTCGACTTTCTATGGCGCATCCACTAGTAGAAAAATGCTTATAGGTGGGATGCCCGTTTGTGGCGCACCTAATTTAATGCGCCACAGAAAAGCATTTTTGTGGCGCACCCGAGCCCATGCGCCACAAAAATATGACTTTCTGTGGCGCATGGGCTCGGATGCGCCACAGAAAGTCGACATTCTGTGGCGCATCAGGTGGATGCGCCACAGAAATTGGACATTCTGTGGCGCATCAGGTGGGGTGCGCCACTAAATTGCTACACTTTCTGTGGCGCATGGGGTCCCATGCGCCACAGAATTTCTGCACTCAGATCCCACCCCCCCCCCCCCCCCCAGTGGATCGCCTTTTCAATTTTGCGGCAAAAAGAAGAAAATGAAAAATTATTAGAAAAATTCCATCCTTTAAGATATGGGTAGGTATTATTGTCTACTTCGTGTAGAATATTTGAAATATGAGTTTTGACCTTTTATGCAAAATCACTGTAAAAAAAGTCGAAACGGCCCTAACTTTTGCATACGATGTCGAAAAAATGCGTTTAATACCTTAAAAAAACTAGAGAATTATAGAAAATGGCTCAAACCCGGGCTTGCCCGGTTTGGCCTTTTTCAGATCCTCAAACTGCGAAACGAAAATAAAGTTATTTCAAAAATAAACTTTTTCTCGGCAAAATCAAAAAAAAAAAAGAAAAAAAAATCTTTGGCGCACCGGGAGGGGGTGCGCCACAGAATTATTTGGCGGGATTTGAAATTTGAACTGGCCGCCCCCTTTTCCTCTCCTCCTCCCTCCTATTCTCCTCCACTTCTCTTATTTCCTCCTCCTCCTCTCCTCTCATTTCCTCCTCCTCCTCTCCTCTCATTTCCTCCTCCTCCTCTCCTCTCCTCTACTTGTCCTCCCTCCTCCTTCTCAACTCCGGCGAGCTCCATCTCCTCCACCACCACCTCCGGCGACCTCCTCCTCCACCACCATCTCCGGCGACCACCACCTCCTTCTCCTCCTTCGGTGACCTCCTCCGGCGATCACCACCTCCTTCTCCTCCTCCGGTGACAACCACCACCACCACCACATCCTCCTCCGGCGACCTTCTCCGGTGACCACCACCACTTCCTCCTCCGGTGACCTCCTCCGGCGACGAACACCTCCTCCTCCTCCTCCTCCACCCATCTTCCACCCACCCACCTACGGCCAAGCCTGGTGCTGCCTCCGACGAGCTCCGACGAAACGAAAATATTTTGAAATTTGGGCGGACCGATCTAGATCTGGCCAGAATCCAGATTTAGATCTGGCCGCCCTTTTTTTTGAAATTCAAAAAAAAATTAGTGGCGCACCTAAGTGGGGGTGCGCCACAGAAATGTTTCTGTGGCGCATGGTGGTGGGGTGCGCCACAGAAATATATTTTAGTGGCGAGATAACTGTGGCGCACCCCCCATTTTCGTGGGTGCGCCACAGAAAGGCTTTTTGGTGCGCCACAGCTAGCCCTTTTTCCACTAGTGAGGGTGCCGGAACAGGAACTTCTGACCCCGAAACTTGTCTTCGATGGCGGCGGCGCTGCGGAACTCTTCTCGGGAAAAGGCTCGCGTATTAGGTCTTAGATATCTGGGGGGTGTAAGTAGGCGAAGGGGCGAAGGCGGTGGAGGCCCGAGGGCCCCACACCCTGTCCTCGCGCGGCAGAAGAGGGGGCCGCGCCGGGAGGGGGTGTGGGCCCCTCGGGGCTCCCCTCCGTGTACTCTTCGGTGTTTTGGAACCTCCCGGGAAAAATAGGAACTTTGACGTTTCGTTTGTCCAATTCCGAGAATATTTCCTTAACAACTTTTCTGAAACCAAAAACAGCAGAAAACAGGGAACTGGCACTGTGGCATCTTGTTAATAGGTTAGTCCCAGAAAATGCATAAAATGATATAAAAGTGTATATAAAACATGTAGCAATTGGTATAATATAAGCATGGAACATAAGAAATTATAGATACGTTGGAGACGTATCATGTGGATGGACGCTGGTGGATCCGGGGAGGGCTAGCGAGCTGAGAAGCTCACACGGGAAGAAGCAAGAACACACACGAACAAATCAAAGAAACACAAACTCCACGATGTACCCAGGTTCGGGGCCCTCGTGAGGAGGTAAAACCCCTACTCCTGCCTCTGTCTCTCGCTATATGTGTCTCACAAGAACTACAAGGTGCTCCTTGAGCTGTATGTCTCCACGGTGAATAAGAACACAGGAACTATGAGGGTCTAAGGGAGAGAAGAGAGCAAAGCTCTTAGAAATAAATGAAACTAGGGTTCGGGCGTCTCTCTCGCAGGAGGAGTTATTGCTCCTTATATAGAGTTCTGGCCGGGTTGGCAGGAAACCCTAACGGCTCCGGGGCCCACGTGCACTGTTGCCACGCCAACGGTAAGGTCATCATGGTCTACCACGACCTAGCCGCCGAGCTACTCCGAGCTACGTCATCATGTCTTCCACTGTATCAGACGCCGGCTAGGTGATGATTGTCCTCCCTGCAAAAGACAAGACAGGGCTTACCCATGCCTTGTCCCTTGTCCCAGAGTCAGCGGTACGGGTGAGCAGTCTCGTCGTACCCTGTACCGCGCCGTCTTCCCCGCTTCCGTGTCAGGCGGGACGTGACTTGAGCTTCCGTGTCAGGCGGGGATGTCATCATGCCTTTGACTTCTGTCCCGGCATGAAGTATGCATGCACCTTTTGGTCTAACCCGGCATGGGTATGCCGGATTCCTCAACCCGGAATCCTCTTCCGAGTCCCGGCATGGCTATGTTGGGACCACCTTCCTGCACATACAAGACAAAGAGAAGATGCTGACATAGGGATGTCGGCCATATTATGCCGACCCACCCGAGTCGGACTACCTCACCATCATACCTCGGCCCCTCCATGCCCGAGTATATGTCGGACCTCTCCGACTTAGGTACAAGTCGGTACCTCTGTACCTCGATCCATCCGGGATAGTGCTTACTTGCGTCTGTCTCTCCTACCTCATAAGAGAATACTTCTAGGCCCAGCCCCTCAAAGATGTCCTAGGCTCGTTCCCATGGACATCTTCGAGAAGCTGGTTCTTAGAGGAGTCCTCTCCTTCTGCCTGGAGCAAACTGAAGGACTGGAGGCCTATTTATAGCATCACCAGGGGAGGCAGCCTGCCCTTTACTTTCCCCAAGGGGCAACTCTCCGCCACTCCAAAGGGACACCTCTTGACTGACACGAAAGGGCGCCTCTTCACAACTCAAAGGGCCACCTGGCCTTTGGTACCAGGATAAGGACAATTATCTCCATAAACAATAGCATTACTGCCATGCCTTGACCCTACCCGGGGGTAGCCCCCCGACACTAGTCCCCGAAGCTGATGTGGTTCTGCAGCCTCGGATGAAGAGCCGCACCAGATTTAAACAACCAATTGCCTTGAACAAGTACCTGACATCATCATGCCGGTTCGACCAAATCCTCCGACATCTCCAACTCGGTCCAGCATTAGATACCCGACATTACCATGTCGGTCCGACATTCGCTCGTAAGATATGAATTGCCACATCGATCCGACATTGTGCCATACTCCGGCTTGTCCGACATCCCAAACAAATCTTTCCTCAGATTCTCTCATGAAACGTGGCACTGAAGAGCTATGCCCTTTCTCGGTTTTGCCACGCGAACTGACACACTGCTGCGTGCGCGCCGCACGGGCCGCACAGGCTGTCAACCCCCACAGGCACTCGAGTGCTTTGACTCCGGTGCGCCCGCTCGGTTCCCGCACCGGTACCCGCACACGATCCCACCGCTGACAGTTCGTTCCCCGTGTCCCACGATGTGGCCGATCGTGCGGCCGCACTTTTCTCAACGGCAACAACCGCCGCACACGATCCCCGCGCCCGTTTCCCAAATCGTGGGTGGGAAAATCGGTAACCGCCCTCGGGTCATCTCTTTAAATAGGGGAGCGGGAGAGCTTTTATCCCCTTCGCTTCCCACTCCTTCTTCCTCCTCCATCTCTTGCCGCCGCCGCCGCACACCGCATGAGCATGACGCCGGACGCACGCCGCACCGCCGACCGAACCACGTTCACCGCCGTCGAGCTCTTCACCGCACATCGCCGCCGCGCGGACTTCCCCTCTGGTAAGTGAATCATCACCGGATTCAATTAGAATGCCGAGGGTCTCCGGTAGTTCATCCGTAGTTCATCCGTGCTAGTTCGTCGATCCTTCACTGCACGAGCATTTTTAGATGAACTCTAGATTTTCACTGCCGATCTTGCGCCAACCGCACGGTCCTCTTCGCGCACTAAGGCATTTAGACCACCTCCATAGATCTATTTTTGTTTCTTTTAAGTTCTTACGGTAGATCTTCTTTCGGTCAGCCCGGTAATAAATTTCTGTTTCTAGCCGGATACGTCAATATTCTCGGTTTGACCGACATATAGCTCTTCCGACATTGGACTGATCTCGGTTTTCCTGCAGATTTCCGACATGTCTTCCGAGCACGTCGCGGAAGATACTGATCTCGGTTTGGAGGAGAGTGAATGTGGCGGATGGGAGGGATCCGACTTCACCCAGGACGACATCGACTAGCTAATCCGGTCACGCCGCATCCCGACCAACTTGATATGCCGGGTTCCGGGCGACGTCACTTTGGTAAGTTTCTTTCACCTTCCTCTTCATTCTCTTCGTTTCTACCGACATTACTTTCATGTCGGCCTGCGCTCTAACCCGGTAACAGTCTTCCTTTCCTCAGAACACTTCGAGCAGTCCCGGGTTGCTGCTGCCAATATCACCGCCAAGGCTCGCGAAAGGAGAGCCAAACTTGGCCCCATCTCGGATGAGTGGTATATCGAGGATCATTTGACGGCTCTAAATGCCCGGATCTCTCCGCTCAAAGCCATTGGCATCGAGCTACTCAACACCAGCATCCGGGTCTACCGGACTTTGTGGCCAGGAAGTGAGCCTCCCACAACTGTCGACGAGTTATCCAAGTGCCTCTTGAAGGCTGAGATCAGGCTTCGGGAATGGCGATCTTCTGCGGCTCGGGCCGGGGCGGACCAGGCACTGAGCTTCATCATGACCTGGTACGAGTCGATCGACATCGCAAAGGTGAGGTCGCTGCGCTCCGACTCGCCATGGACCTCGGACCCAGCCAAGATCGAGTGTCGCCAGAAGGCCGCCTACTACATGGCAAGCTATGCGCCGGTCCACCAATACGTCGATGGCGATGTCTATTCTGATGCCGAAGATTATGCCGATAGCGGGGATGAGGAAGGCGAAGAAGAAGTCGAGGAGGACGAAGAGCACTCCGGCGAGGAAGGAGGGCAAGTCGACGAGCAGGAGCAAGCTCCCGGGGAGGAGCAAGCCGCCGAGGAGGAGTAGGCTGCCAAGGATACCCAAGGGGAAGACTCCGGAACCACCAAGACTGTCGCTTCAGACATCGTCCAGCCGGCCACAACCGACATCTCTCCAGAGGCAGCCTCCGACACCTCCAAGAACACCGCGGCCGACAATGCCAACCCGGAAGTGATCGACACTTCCGAGCAGGTCACGCCCGACATCCCTCCGGAGACGGCCTCCGCTACCGCTGCTGCCAAGATCACTCCCGCCGATCCGTCCTGCTCCAACACTGCCACCTGAACTTTCATGCACAACCAGATTAAATCCCCGAAATGCCGGGTGTAGATGTAAATACTTTTAAGCGTTTTTCAGTGCTACTCTTTATTTTGTTAAGTTAGTGAACTTGACTTGGTGCCGGATCACTTTGCGCCAAGTCCCCGGGTTTACTTCCTATTTACTATACTTAGTAATCTTTGCTCTTGTCTACCATACATGCGTTCGACAGTCAAGTCACAAAACCACAACCATAGCATACAGTACTTGTAAATATCCGAGTTAAGGTTTAGAGTCATCCGACACAAAGAAAAATAATGAAAAAACCAGGTTAGTAAACAACATATGCCGACTTGCTTTTTAGACCGAGTCCCCGAGTTTGTTTTCATGTTCACTACATTCCACAACCTCTGCTCCTGACTACCATTTAGGCATTCGTCAGTCGAGTCACAAGATCATATCTGATAGCATACATTACTTGAACTTTGAAACAAGGTTAAAAAACTAGTCGGCATACAAACAGCATAGATAATAAAACACATGCATATACACAAGGCAGTCCTCGAGTCTCATTTCAGGGTGCCGACATACAAACGATATAGAAAAAACCGAGATAACATTCATGCATATAGATAAGGCAGTCCCCTAGTCCATCTTGGGGTGCCGGCATTTTATTCAAAGGAGACCGAAATACATACACTGTGCCCTTTAAGAATAAAAGGGACGAAGTAGGGCTACATTCCATGGTCGTTTGGTCTCCTCTCCGGATTTGTCCATTACACCTTTCCTAGCTTCCTGCGCATCTACAAGGTAATATGCATCGTTGTGCAGAACCTTGCTTTTAACAAATGGTCCCTCCCACGGAGGCGACAATTTATGCATGCCGGTAGTGCGTTGTATCAACCTCAGCACCAAGTCTCCCTCTCGGAACACCCGAGGGTGGATCTTCCGGCTATGATAGCGTGTGAGATTCTGTTGATATATGGCCGACCGAGATAAGGCTAACTCGCGTGCCTCTTCGAGTAAGTCCACATCATTTTCTCGTGCCTCTTTTGCCTCTGTTTCAGTATACATTGCCACTCTCGGTGAGTCATACTGTATGTCGGTCCGGAGAAATGCCTCTGCTCCATAAACTAGAAAGAATGGCGTATAGCTAGTCGATCTATTCGGTGTGGTTCTCAAACCCCACAGTACTGCCGGTATCTCTTCTATCCAGCAACCCGGAGTCCTCAGCAGAGGTTCAATCAACCGAGCTTTTATGCCGGCCAGCACCAAGGCATTTGCTCTTTCCACTTGCCCATTTGCCTCAGGATGTGCCACCGAGGCCACATCAAGTCGAATTCTCTTCTCGGCACAGAATCGGGCAAATTCTCCCACTGCAAAGTTTGTGCCGTTATCTGTGATAATACTGAGCGGGTAGCCGTATCTCAATATGATGTCTTTGAGGAATGAGACTGCAGTGTGGCCGTCACACTTCCGGATTGGTTTCACCTCGATCCACTTGGTGAATTTGTCCACCATCACCAGCATATTAGTCATGTTGCCTCGGGCCGGCTTGAACTGCCCCACCATATCTAGGCACCAAACTACAAAGGGCCAAGTGATGGGAATGGTCTTTTGTGCCGAAGCAGGAACATGTATCTTGTGAACAAATCTCTGGCACCCTTCACATTTCCGTACGATATCTTCTGCTTGCTGCAGAGCACTGATGGGCGTAAAGATAATACGCTTAGGTTGAGCTCCAAGTGCAGAGTTTGTAGGTGTGGAAGACTTGTTTTCCCCACAAGGGTGACTCGAGGCTTTATATCGAACTCTCGGGGAACTGTGTGTAGAGGATTTACCCTCTTGTCCTTCTCTTGATTACCTGCAAAACAAAACAAAAAGGTGTTTTGTGCCCTCAACTGAAGGGGATCGCAAGCAGAAAACAAAAAATTTCCTACCAACGATATCCTTAAACTAGCCAAGATCTACACTATGCAGATATAGAAGTACGGCGGATATCGCAATACATACCCTTGTAGACCGAAAAGCGGGGATTACGCTCCCGCACAAGCGTTGACGACGGAGACGACGTAGCCGACCTCTAGGTCGCGAAGAACTCGGCGCGACGAAGACGATGAAGATGACCTCGAGGTCGGGTGGAGGAAGTAGGCCTCCGAGTACCGCTAGCGCAGCACCTCGCAGGGTGTTACACACATACGGTGGAGACGACGGCCTCCGAAGCTCCAGTCCAGGACGAGCAGCGGAATACTTGGACCGGAACACCAGCAGCGCGGCAGCGGGCTATGGTGGAGAGATAACTCTCATCCTCCTCGGCGCAACTCCGACAAAGGGAATCACGAGATCGAGGAGAAATCGAGAATTAATTGGTTGAATTAAAAGGCCAGGGGTGCCCCTCTATATAAAGGCTCCCGGGGGGAGCCAACCTTGCCAGCCAGGCAATGTGGGACTATCCCACATGCCTGGTCCGGCCAAGATAGAGCCGCCGGCTCTAGGTGGGCCCCATTTGGCCCACCTAGGCCGGCCCTCCCCCAATCCGAAGCCCTGGGGGGACTTTCCCCCCCTCATGGGCCTTCTTTCCACCAGAAGGCCCATTTAGGGAAATCAGCCTTTAAAAATTCGAAAATAAATATATAAAATCATATTTAAATATTAATTACACTAATTAATATCAAACATATTATATATAATTTATTCTAGCTCCGAAAACTATTTCGTCGCTGCCCGATCTCCATCGGACCATTCCCGGGACGTTCCCGGTGATCTCTTTCCTTTCCGGTTGTCTTGTCGAAACCCCTTAAGTGTGTTACCCTAGCGGTTCGATATAATAACAGACATGATCGAGACTCCTCTCCGATCAATGATTAACTCGTAGGCCTGGACCCCATGAATTAACCCCTGTGATATAACGAATGACTTTCATCTATCAAACCTGGACGTCTAGTCTTAAACCTTTTGTCATAGCGATACTTAGTGTGTCCGAGCATCGGTCATAGATATCTCCATACCTAGCATGATCTCGTTACCGACAACACTATCTTCTACTCGTCTATGATCTTATGTCAGCTGGTGACCCAGTCACATGTTTGCAAACTCATTTGACATAATCTCACCGAGTGGGCCCTAGAGTATCTATCCGGCTATTCGGACTGACAAATCCCGCTCTTGACCTCTCGTCTCAACTACCCCTTTCCGATACCCAAAAGTATCACCGTTATTGTCACACTTTATAAGACATGACGTTTGGTGCGATCAAAGTATCTTCCAGGAATAACAATAAGAGTTGGTCTCACGGTCAAAGGCGTAATGACTACGTCCTACAAATTATGGGTAAGTCCATCACATCGTTCCACCTAACGATATGACTCCATTGCCGACAGACGCCATGTCTCATGATCGGGAAACCTCGATCATCAATCGCGCAATGAAACTAGTCTTAGCAGAGGCAACTAGGGACCTGGTTGTTTTATCTACCACATGTGTATTAATGTTTCCGCTTAATACAGTTATAGCATGGTATAAAACATATAATGAACAATTGGAATATAACCAATAAACTATCTTTATTAAGTGCCTCTAGGGCATATTCCCTTCATCAACCTCACCAAGTGGTTGTCAAGCACAAGGTGTAAGTAAAAGATATAGAAATAAATGCAAAACAGAAATAAATATGCAATGGTAATAAATAAAAGTCCAAGAATGGTATAAATGATATGGGATGATGTTTTTGTGGTTTGTATGGTGTTTGCAAGATGTAAATGTATTTTTGTATTTTCGGATTTTTAAATGGCAGAAAATGTAAAGTGCAATAAAAGTGTTGGAAAGGTGTTTCTTATGATTAAAAATGGACTGGGGTTCATGGTTTCACAAATGCACTCTCTATTTTATATAGTGGTAGATAATGGAACATAGGAATTGACATATGAGATTGCAACAAGTCAAGTTATTAATAATATGGGCATCACGTCCTAACATAGAGATCTTTTGGTTATTAATCTCTCTTATACACCACCAAGATGCGAACTAAATCATAACACCTCCGTAATTAAGATAAACAGAGTATAGCTTTAAGTTCAACGACATGAAGTTTAAATAAGAACATGCTAGATCTAGTCATGGTGATAGTGGCAATGTCACCCACATACCCCCGGTAGCATGGTATTTCCTTTATCCCTAGTGAGGCAACAAAGTAAGGTAAAAACCTAAGTGGATCACGGTATTGCTGTCAACTTACAACAAAACCACCCCCCGTTACTCCAACTAATGCACACGTTCCCCCTCACACGCTCTCATAAACATGTTGGATCAAAACACATAGACAAGAACGGGGTACATAATATGCATCTACTTTCATAACAAAGACATAATATTGGCAATCATCATACCATATATAAACTTAAGAGATCCACCACAAAGGTATTACATATATGACCATAATCATGTTCAGCAACTCATATGGCACTATTTAGTGAAGCTCAAGAGAGAGGAGAGATACATAAGTTACTTCCACAAACCCATAGTCCAGGGGTGGACTACTCCCTCTTCATCATGGAGACGGCGGAGCAGTCGTTGGAGAAGGTGGAGACCACACCGGCAACGCCCCGTCGGAGTTTTCCCCCTCCAATCTGCAGCTCCAGGTCTCGAATTCGTGGTTTCTGTGTTTCTACGGCGCTCTCTCCGAGAGGGTTCGGGGGGCTATTTTTGTAGTCGTTTTTAGGTCAAGACGAAGATCGACGGCATCGGAGCCTCGAGGCTCCAGATGGGGGGCCCCACGCGGCTAAGGAATCTGGCCGCGTGGGCCCACCTATCTTGGGCCTCAGGCCTCCTCTCGTGCGCTTCCTTGGCTCCTACTCCTTCTTCCTTCGAAAAAATGATGTTCCCGAAGTTTCAGGTCATTTGGACGTCGTTTGGGTCCCTGAAACATCAAAATATACAAAAAAGGGTTTTCTGACAGCACAGGGTGAATTCCAAATAAATAGGGAAAGTGTGAAATATTCCCCAAAACATTATAAAACATTGATATAACCCTTATATGATGCAAATATGGATGAAATATGAGTAATATAATGCAAAGTTCATGTATGCATTTTACATGCATCAACATCCCCAAGCTTAACCTATACTCGTCCTCGAGTATGAAGGTGATAAAACTAAACATGGACTTGGCATTTTATTACTTTAACAAAGGATATCAAAGATGATTGCTACATAGAGTCAAATGATTCATTCTTTAGTAAAGAGTAGCAACATATAAGACATATTATCAAGAGATATTAAATATTCAAGGTAAAGATGTTCAATGATAATTCACAAACTGTAACATGAAAGAAAAGTTCTATGGACCAAATGAATGCATAAATGAAAAGTAAAAGATATCTGATACGTCTCCAACGTATCTATAATTTCTTATGTTCCATGCTTATATTATACCAATTGCTACATGTTTTATATACACTTTTATATCATTTTATGCATTTTCTGGGACTAACCTATTAACAAGATGCCACAGTGCCAGTTCCCTGTTTTCTGCTGTTTTTGGTTTCAGAAAAGTTGTTAAGGAAATATTCTCGGAATTGGACAAACGAACGTCAAAGTTCCTATTTTTCCCGGGAGGTTCCAGAACACCGAAGAGTACACGGAGGGGAGCCCCGAGGGGCCCACACCCCCTCCCGGCGCGGCCCCCCTTCTGCCGCGCGAGGACAGGGTGTGGGGCCCTCGGGCCTCCACCGCCTTCGCCCCTTCGCCTACTTATACCCCCCCAGATATCTAAGACCTAATACGCGAGCCTTTTCCCGAGAAGAGTTCCGCAGCGCCGCCGCCATCGAAGACAAGTTTCGGGGGTCAGAAGTTCCTGTTCCGGCACCCTGCCGGGACGGGGATTGACCCCCGGAGCCATCTCCATCGACTCCACCGCCTCCACTTCGACTCCATGATGGTTTGTGAGTAGTTCCCCCGTGGACTACGGGTTCTTGGCTGTAGCTAGTTGGTACTCTCTCTCCCATGTACTTCAATACAATGATCTCATGAGCTGCCTTACATGATTGAGATCCATATGATGTAATCGGTGTTGTGTTTGTTGGGATCCGATGAATTGTTACATTATGATCAGTCTATCTATAAGTTTGTGAAGTTATTGTTGCTGCAATCTTGTTGTGTTTAATGCTTGTCACTAGAGCACGAGTGGCATGATCTTAGATTTAAACTCTATAATTACTGCTTAGATTGTATCTACAAGTTGATTGCACATGTCTCTGTCCGGAACCCGAGGCCCCAGAGTGACAGCAACTGGGATAACTAGAGGGGATGGTTTAGATATGAGGATCACATGTCTTCACTAAGTGCTAATGCTTTGCTCCGGTGCTCTATTAAAAGGAGTAACTTAATTACCAGTAGATTCCCTTGAGGCCCCGCTGCAAACGGGCTGGTAGGACAAAAGATGTTATGCAAGTTTCTCATTGCGAGCACGTATGACTATATATGGAAAACATGCCTACATGATTAATAAACTGGATGTTCTGTCGTAATGTTATTTCAATATTGTCAATTGCCCAACTGTAATTTGTTCACCCAACACTTGTTCTTTGAGAGTTACCACTAGTGTAGATAGCTGGGAACCCCGGTCCTTCTGTCATCATCATTGCTCTAAAGTTAACTACGCACTTGAATATTTTCTGGTGCCATTGCCTCTTTGTTAGTACTACTGCTGCTGTGTTACTGTTACCATTGCTCTCATATTACTTCTG
The DNA here is from genome assembly GCA_026929855.1 of Poa annua. NCBI lineage: Eukaryota > Viridiplantae > Streptophyta > Magnoliopsida > Poales > Poaceae > Poa > Poa annua. The sequence continues at coordinate 66,644,002 of CM049434.1, forward strand.
CTTTCACATCACCCCTGTTACTAGTGCTTTTCCAGGTGCAGCTGAATTGACAATTCCGCTGTTAAGGCTTATAAGTATTCTTTGTCTCCCCTTGTGTCGAATCAATAAATTTGGGTTTTACTTCCCTCGAAGACTGTTGCGATCCCCTATACTTGTGGGTTATCAAGACTATTTTCTGGCGCCATTGCTGGGGAGGCATAGCTCTACTCATAAGTTCACCTGGGAGTACACTCTACCTCTCTCTCTGTTTTTATTTTATTTTGTCTTGTCTAGTTTATTTGTGTTTAGTTTATTTCTGTTTAGTTGTGTTTTGTTTAGTTTACTTTTGTCTAGTATTATTTTTCTTAGTTTACTTTTGTCTAGTTTATTTTTGTCTTGTTTTATTTTTATTTTATTTTTTTCTTATCTACCCGAAAATCTATAAAAATTTGAAAAACCGAAAATTAAAAAAAACTGTTGTTATGGAAGAACATGCTAGAACCTCTATGGAACTTAATGAATTATTTATAAAGTATAGAGAATCATATAAGGGGAAAGTCATGAGAGGCGTGTTAGAAAAGTTGAATACAATTGCTAAAATTTGGCTTAAACACCATGATATAAATTGTTGCTCTGAACAGGATACTAAACATCTTAAATTCCAATGTGGCTTTAGTAAAGAAGTTTTAATTGTGAACTATCATTGGAATAACTATATTGATCTTGGATTTGAAGAAGTAGAACAGTTTGTTTTATTTATGGGAGCTTCTGAAATAGAATCCTTCATGTCTAAAAATAATAAAACCTGTGTTGCTTGTAATAACCTTAAAGATTATGTCGCTTCTATCCTTGATTATTGCATAGAAATTTTTAGCAATAATTGTTATATCATTGATTATAAAGAGAGACTCATTAATGCACAGGAATGTATCCACAATTTGCAGGAACCTGTGGAAGAAGAAATTGCTGAACCTGAAAGCTCATTAGATGAAAAAGAAGAGGAGAGTGATGACCAAAAGGAGGAAGAATGGATTAGCTACCCATGCCTACCTTCTAATGAGAGTAACTCTTTATCTCTTACACTATTTGATTGCCCCCCCATGCTTACCAAAGCAGGATGAATGTTATGTTCCTGTGGATTCTCTTGAAATATTCCCTATAAGTAAAACTTGTGAGAATAATTATGCTACTGTTATATATGATAATCCATGCTATTTTGATAAATCTTATGAAAATCCGTTATTTGTGCCTAATTTCGAAATGCATGATACTAAAGAGTTTTGCTTAGAAAATGTTTATGATAAAGCTCTAGATGATGGTCCTATGTTACTTGATAATATTAATTGTACTACTATTGAAAATGGGATTGGAGAGGTCTTGACTTTATCTAGGAATCCCATACCTCTTGAGAATGATCAATCATCTTGTTATAAAATTGTTGAAAGTGGGTTTGAATGTTTTAATCCCACTATTTTAGAGCTAGATAAAAATTATGTGTTTGTAGATCATGAAAAGCATGCTTTATGTGATGGTTATATTGTTGAGTTTATTCGTGATGCTACTGAAAATTATTATGAGAGAGGAAAATATGGTTGTAGAGGTTTTCATAGTACTAAAACACATCTCTATATGCTAAAAGTTTTAAAGTTATTCTTGTTTTATCTTCCTATGCTTGTCACTTTGTTCTTTGTGAATTTATTTGTGTACAAGATTCCTATGCATAGGAAGTGGGTTAGACTTAAATGTGTTTTGAATTTGCTTCTTGATGCTCTTTTTGCTTCATTTTCTATTTTGATGAGAGCATCATTATAACTATCAAGCCTAGCTAAAAGGCATTAAAGAAAAGTGCTCTTGGGAGACAACCCATGTTTTATTTATGTAATTTTTCTTTTATTTGAGTCAAGGAGCATGCTTACCTCTGTAACAACTCCTTTGTATCTTTATTTTATTGCATAGTTGTGCCAAGTAAAGCCTCTAGTAGTAAGTTGATACTAGATTTGGATTTCTGCGCAGAAACAGTTTTTCTTCTATCCACCGTTTAATTCATAACTCCCTACAGAAAAATCTAAAAAATCTGATATTTTCTGTGCGTGATCCTCAGATATGTACGCAACTTTCTTTAGTTTTGAGTTTTCTGATTTGAGCAAGTTAAGTGCCTGAAAAAATTCATCTTTACTGGCTGTTCTGTTTTGACAGATTCTGTCTCTGTTTTTTGCATTGTCTCTTGTGGACTTTAAGCAAGGTTCTCTATCATGGAGGGCTGTAGCTAATGTTTTATTGAGTTCTTGGAATGTGTCACAACAGAACCTAAGTGGATTAATGTTTTTGAGTACTAACCCCTCTAATGAAGTTTATGAGAAGTTTGGTGTGAAGGAAGTTTTGAAGGATCAAGAGAGAGGATGATATGATGTGATCAAGAAGATGAAAAAGCCTAAGCTTGGGGATGCCCCCGTGGGTCACCCAAGCATATTTCAAGAAGACTCAAGCGCCTAAGCTTGGGGATGCCCAAGGAATCCCCTTCTTCATCAACAACTTATCAGGTCATCTCTAGTGAAACTATATTTTAATTCCGTCACATCTTATGTGCTTTACTTGGAGCGTCTGTTTGCTTTTATTTTTGCTTTGATATTTTATTTTTCTTAATAAAATGGATCCTAGCATTCCTTTGTGGGAGAGAGACATGCTCCGCTTTTCCTTATGAATACTCGTATTCTTCACTTATATTTGTCGAGCATTCCTCTATGTTATTTCGATACTTTCAGCTCTTGTTTTTCGTGCATCTCTTGTTTAGAGCTGTTAGTTCTCTTATGTTATACTCTCATAACTCATTGTTAAATACTTGGAGAGTTTATGTTTAAATAAGTTGATTGGTGTTTGGTTGGAAACAGAAAATGCTACATGTGGTAGATGGTATAACGAAAGATATACATGCTCTTATGGATTGTTATCTTGTATGTTGTGGTGCTTGGCAATTGTTTTGAGCTCTCAAGTAGATCATGTTTAAGCTTTTACATCATGTAGTTAAAACCTATTAGTGAAGAACTACCGTAAAATTTGTTGAGACTTGGTTTGCATGTTTGGTATCTCTAAGGTCTAGATATTTTCTAGTTAAAGTGTTTGAACAACAAGGAAGACAATGTAGAGTTTTATAATGCTTGCAATATGTTTTTATATACGTCTTGTTGTCATAGTTTATACTTGTGTTTGCTTCAAACAACCTTGCTAGCCAAAGCCTTGTACTGAGAGGGAATGCTTCTCGTGCATCCAAAATCCTTGAGCCAAAACCCATGCCATTTGTGTCCACCATACCTGCCTACTACATGGTATTTCCTGCCATTCCATGCAAATACTTCGTGTGCTACCTTTTATTCAAAACTTATTATCCCTTATTTGTGTCAATGTTTATTAGCTCATGAGGAAGTATGTGGTGTTACGGATATCAACCTTGTCATTTGCTTTTAGACAGACTTTCACAACCGGACTAGTGGCATATACATCCGCTTTATCCATTAACTTTGCAAAAAGAGCTGGCAAATGGGGTGCCCAGTCCCAATTAATTAAAACTTTCACCATCATTCTCTTCACATGGTTTTGCAAAAATATATGCTTCAAAGTGTTATACAATTTTATATAGACACTCCTTGTAACATCCCAAAAATCTCAAAATTTTAAAACTTTGCATTCATGCATCATCATCATTTAAACATGTCATTTAAATCACGTAAGATTTAATTTACACTTCATTTATAAGTTTAATTTGGACTTATTTCCATAAAGTTGTTATTTGTTTTTAATCAATATTTCAAAATTTTGATTTTTGAAAAGTTTTCGAAACATGCCCACAATTGTTTTTAAAACATAGATATGAATTTTACAAATTTTTAGAAATTAATTTCACTTAATTTGGACACTTAAAACAAAAGATATGAATAAATAAGAAAATTGGAAAAAGAAAAATTGCTGACATCAGCGATGACGTCAGCATCGTCTTCAATCCCGCACGAACAGCACACACATTGCCGTTTCTTCCCAAATTATTTCCGGACGTTTTACCCGACCAAATCACGAGCCGTTTCTTTCTACTTAAAGCTCACGATATCATCCTTCATTCCCTCACAAAAGCCCTCTCCAAAATGCCCCCGTGTTGGAGAATTTAATCGCCGGAGCTCCGGAACGCCAAAACGGCCGTTTTGATTGCGTCCATAAATCCGTGCGAACTACTCCACCGTTTCGAATACCGCTTCATCCTACTAATAGCCCACGTTGCCTTCTTCCATTTGCCCCAAACCATTCCACCCGAAAGCCACCAGGCTGCGCGCAATCGAGCTCGAAGCTCCGCCATGGCCGCCGGCGACGACCTCCATTTTTGGCGAGTCCAGGACACCCCGAGCCCTCCCATCTCTCCCTTTCTCTTTCATTTCTCTTTGCGCATCCTTTTGACTCGGTCTCGTAATTTTTCGTGCGCCAGATCGACACGCTCGTCCACACCGGAAGCTCGCCGCCGTCCCCGTCAACTCCGGCGAGCAATCCACGGAGGAGAAGAGCACCACCACGCCGTCCACTTCGCCAACGTCTCCGCCTCGGTCCCCCTCTATACCTCGGTACGATCCGTTCATCCCCTAGGGCCATAGATCGCGAGCGCGTGCGACGCCGGCCATGGCGCCGCTGTGTTTCTGGGTCACCGGAGTTCTTCCTGCGACTGGCGCCGCCCGTTTTTGGCCAAATCGATCTGGACCATTGGATCCAGATCCGACGGTTTTTTTTTTGTTTTTTTTCCGATTCGGCCGATTAATCCAGCACGTCCGTTTTAGTTAGATCGGACGGCTTCCGATCGCGATCTGCGTCCAACCGGTACGGACCAATCAGATCGCGCCGCGTGGCCTTTTCTTTTTCTATTTCGGCAGAAATTTTGTAATTAAAACAGAAAACATATAAAACTTGCAAAATTCATAACTTTCAATCTATAAGTCCAAATTTGATGAATTTTATATCCATGGATAGCCCTGTTCGTGTAGTTTATTTCTGTTTCATTAGTTTTTCCTTTTGATACCTTTTATTTCGAATAATTAACATAATGGTATTTCGGCTATTTAAATTCATAACTTAAATAATAAAAATGCTTTTCTAGTAAATCCAATTGTTTAAGATCTGTATTTTTGTCCTCTGTCCAGAAAGTTGAACTTGTATTTTATTTGAAACTTGTCATAAAAGAATAAAAAGAATTGGTTGTAGGACCTTATTTTGCTATGTTGTTTTCAATATTTAATTGTTAATTAAAATAAGAAATTTCTGTAAATTGCATTTCATGCATTTAATAACAGAGAGTATAAAATTGTAAAAAGTTATTTTGTGATGTTCATAGCATATCATGCATGCATACATGTTTATTTCTTGATATTTTATTTGTTGGAATGGTGTGTTTATTTGTGCAATGTGTTGTTTGGTGCTAGATTGTGAAGAACAGGAAGGTTTCTCTTGTGATTGTTATTCTTGCTGTGCTTGTGGTTGTTTTCGCCTAGGGTGAATTTATTTCTACTTAGGGCCATGAGCACAGTGGTTTTCACCCAAAAGCGCACTTGTGGTTGCCACCCAGGAAGAAAGAGATTACTAAGTCCCTCCAAGTTTAGATGCTTCCCGTGCAGCCTTTTGACAATGGGCTCTGTCTTGAACAACTAAGTTGTGAGAGTTCAACCTGTCAGCTTGACAAGCAGATGTAGAGTTTTTATAGGTGGAACGGGTCTTGCTAGTATGGTTGAATTCTTCTTCTGAAAGTTCTTGTCTCAATTCTCTCCTTTCCTTAATGCACTCCGCGTGTATAGGATGTCTGGGTTAATTGAGTCTAAAGGTGAAAGTGCACAAACTCTGCAGAGTCAACAATCTGAGTACTTAGCCATGTCCCCGGTGATGGACAACTTCGAGCAGCTGGACAAGGATGGACGGAAGAATCTCAACACCGTTTTCATAAGTAAAATTTTGACTAAGGAAAGATGTTTTTGTGGTGCGCATGGGTTTCATCCCTTGGTGCCAAGTCTTTGGAAATAAAACTCTTTTACAAAAGATAGGAGAAAAATTGCTTTCTGCAAACAGCCTACAACTCCACCAAGCCAAATATTCATGTAGTTTTAGACTTGTCATATTATATCCACCATAGTCACTTGCCAATACTTCATTGTATTGACCTCCTTCGGGGGCTGCATATTCCAATGTGCAGGTACTTCAGATGAAGAATAATTTTTCTGGACTCGAGTCTACACCCAACATGTCTGCCTGTGGCGCATGCTTGAAGATGAGGCTCATTGCTATTTTGTTTCTGTTGTGAACTCTGAATTTATAGCTAGCCTTCATGGTTATGCACCTTGTAATAAAGCTATACTTGGCTATTTTTGGATCTCGTTGTAGTAACTTTGATACTTATGCAAAGATACTTTGAATTTTGTACTGTGGTGCTAGCAGTGATCCAGGGACTAGCACTTAACACAGGTGTTCCATCTTTATTAAAAGTTGGGGCACTACAAAATGGTATCAGAGCAAAGTGTTGCATGTAGGTTCGAGCCCTTAGGATTGGTTAAACCCCTTTTTGATCATAATATTACCATCTTTGAAGTATGTTGGATCCTAGCGACATAGTGAGATGAAGCGGCCCGGAGACTAACCTTACATGTCCACGTACATGAGACCTGTTCCACAATCATAAGTGGCTGGCCGGGTGTCTGTCTCTCTCACTATAGTGAATATCCAATTTACAAAGAGTTGTTAATAATTGTTGATCACCTTGAAGAATAGAATTAGTATTTTCTCTAAGTACTTATTTACATCATGACTCGTACTTCTTGCCTTATGTATTCTGTTTTGATAATTTTACTCTTATAACTTAAGGATGTCGTTCTTCAAGTATCAAACCGCGGAGGACTTCAAGGACATGCGTTTCGGGAGATATCTTCTGGAGTTAGTGGAACTGCTGGCGCTTCCAACACCCTTCATCAAGGCAAGTCAGCTGAAGCACTTCAACAAAGATGGCTTATGGGGAGTCCGACTTATGCAACTCGGGCGCCAGACTGAACCCAAGACCGAAGATATTCAGATCAGGTCGATTAGTGACTCCTTGGAGAAAGGACTCAATCTCGTCACGCAGGAGCTGATAGGACTTCTTTGTGGGCAACACCAGGAGGAGTTGAAGGACCACTATTTTTCTATCCTAGGCCGACGTGATGAAGATGGAGTACCCTTCCTTGTAAATGAGGAGGATAAAAGCAAACCAGATCATTTGCACCCGTATCTTCAGGACTTAGAAATTCACCTCTGGGAGCTTTAAAATGATAGGCGCGAAGAGCTGCTGAAAAATTATGAAATCATGGCCCAAGTCAAGGAGACTCAAAAGAAGATTGACGCCCAAGAAGAAGTGACTAACGCTCAGGAGGAGAAATTCAAGGCTCAAGAGAAGAAGTTCCAAAATCAAGAGAAGAGAGTCAAGGACAAGAACCAGGAGATTAAGGACTTGAAGAATGAACATCAGAGCAACGACGTTGAGTTCGAGGCTGATCGTGATCTGATAGAGACTCTGCGCCGTGAGAAGAGAATGCTACAAGAGAAGAATGAAACCCTAGAGACGGAAGTGATAGAGATTCTGCACCATGAGAAGAGAATGCTACAAGAGAAGAATGAAGCCCTAGAGAAGGAAGTGAACGAGTACAAGGAGATCCTCATGAAGGAAGGCATCACCATCGAGCAAGTCGAAGAAGAAGAAGATGAAGGAGATGTCATGGACGAAAATTAGACTTAGTAGTTGGACCACCATGTTTTATTTCTCGTTTAGCTCGTCGTTCTTTTAAAAACATTGATCTCAAACTTGTGGTATGACAATGTTAGAATGTTTTGGTTGCAAACTCTGTCGCTTTGTTTAATCTACCAAACTATGTCTCATTTCCGGGTTTTGCTAAGAAAGAAATGTTTTAAGTTGTTTCGTTTGATTGCTTGACTTGTTGTTTTGTGCATGGGTAGGATTTTCCTTCTTTTAGTTCTATCTATCTTTTACTCATCCATGCTGAAAAACCCCACAGATGCCTCCACGTCGTGATCCTAGCAACGACAACAACAACAATGATGCCATGCAGCAGTTGATGGCCGCTCAAGCCCAGTTGATGGCTATGATGACTCAGTTCATTGCAGCAACCAACAACAACAACAACAACAATCACAACCCGCCCCCTCCACCACCACCCCAAGTGGACAGACTTGCTAGATTTCTAAGGCTTAGGCCTAATAAGTTCTCCTCTGCTACTGAACCTATAGTGGCCGATGACTGGCTCCGCTCAGTCAACAAGGACTTAGTGACTTGTGAATGTTCTGAGGCAGAGAAGGTGAGGTTCACCGCACACCTGCTGGAAGGACCCGCTGCACTGTGGTGGGAGACTTATCAAGTGACTCATCCTCTGGAGGGCATGACTTGGGATGCTTTCAAGGAGGGTTTTCGCAATGCTCACATTTCCTCGGGCATAATGAATCTGAAGAAGGAGGAATTCCGCAGCTTGAGGCAGGGAGGTAGAACTCTGAAGGAGTATATGGATGACTTCTGCACGCTATCAAGGTATGCACCAGAAGACATTGACATTGATGCTAAGAGGAAGGAAAAATTCCTCAATGGACTTAGGCGAGAACTGAAGATACCCTTGTCTGTGGCTTATGCTCCCAACTATCAAGCTCTGTTGGATCAAGCAATCACTTTGGACAACAACATAAGAAAGGAAGAGAACAGGAAGAGGAAGTTCAATGCAAGTAAGGTTCATTCTGAAGGAGCACACAAGAGACACCACACCTCGGAAGGCAGTGGGCATAAACCATGGAATTACTCCAACAACGGTAATGGTCAAAAGCATCATGGCCACAACCATAGTGGAGGATCCAGGGACTACACTCCTCCATGGTGTGTGATTGTTGGAAGGCACCCGAGGATTCGGCTAGCCATGGATTGTGTATGCAATGGTGGGGAGGAGTGTCAAACCAAGTTTTAAAAATATACATGTGTAAACAAAAGAGAATAAGAGGGATGATCTACTCTTGGGTAGAAATAACGTCCTTCATGGGAGCCGCTCTTGAAAGTCTGGTTGACATGGGGGGTAGAGTGCCCATTACCATTCGTTGACAACGACAAACACCACTCAAAAACTTACTTTTATGCTCTCTATGTGATTTCAAAAACCTATAAAAACTAAAAAGCTCTAGCACATGCTTGTATCCCTGCTTCCCTCTGTGAAGGGCCTTTCTTTTACTTTAAGTTGAGTAAGTTTACCTACTTCTTTCTGTCTTAGAAGCAAACACTTGTGTCAACTGTGTGCAACAATTCTTATATGCTTACTTATTGCACTTGTTATATTCCTTTGTGTTGACAACTATCTATATGATATACATGTTACAAGTTGAAAGCCAATGCTTAAACTTATATCTTCCTTTGTGTTGCTTCAATGCTCTTTTACTTAGAAACTATGGCTTTATGAGTTACCTCTTATGCAAATCATTTTGATGCTTTTTGAAAGTACTATCCATGAAAAGTTTTTACTTATCTGATGTAGTTGTTTACTCCTTGTCTATTTGTTAGCAAACTATAGACCATTGCCTTGAGTCACTTCATTCATAACATGAGCTTTACATTATTATATGATCAAGATTGTGTGAAGCATGTCACTTCAGAAATTATTCTTTTTATCGTTTTACCTACTCGGGACGAGTAGAACTAAGCTTGGGGATGTTGATACGTCTCCAACGTATCTATATGTTCCATGCTTATATTATACCACATGTTTTATATACACTTTTATATCATTTTATGCATTTTCTGTGACTAACCTATTAACAAGATGCCACAGTGCCAGTTCCCTGTTTTCTGCTGTTTTTGGTTTCAGAAAAGTTGTTAAGGAAATATTCTCGGAATTGGACAAACGAAACGTCAAAGTTCCTATTTTTCCCGGGAGGTTCCAGAACACCGAAGTGTACACGGAGGGGAGCCTCGAGGGGCCCACACCCCCATCCCGGCGCGGCCCCCCCTTCTGCCGCGCGAGGACAGGGTGTGGGGCCCTCGGGCCTCCAACGCCTTCGCCCCTTCGCCTACTTATACCCCCCAGATATCTAACACCTAATACGCGAGCCTTTTCCCGAGAAGAGTTCCGCAGAGCCGCCGCCATCGAAGACAAGTTTCGGGGGTCAGAAGTTCCTGTTTCGGCACCCTGCCAGGACGGGGATTGACCCCCGGAGCCATCTCCATCGACTCCACCGCCTCCACTTCGACTCCATGATGGTTTGTGAGTAGTTCCCCCATGGACTACGGGTTCTTGGCTGTAGCTAGTTGGTACTCTCTCTCCCATGTACTTTAATACAATGATCTCATGAGCTGCCTTACATGATTGAGATCCATATGATGTAATCGGTGTTGTGTTTGTTGGGATCCGATGAATTGTTACATTATGATCAGTCTATCTATAAGTTTGTGAAGTTATTGTTGCTGCAATCTTGTTGTGTTTAATGCTTGTCACTAGTGCACGAGTGGCATGATCTTAGATTTAAGCTCTATAATTACTGCTTAGATTGTATCTACAAGTTGTTTGCACATGTCTCTGTCCGGAACCCGAGGCCCCAGAGTGACAGCAACTGGGATAACTTGAGGGGATGGTTTAGATATGAGGATCACATGTTTTCACTAAGTGCTAATGCTTTGCTCCGGTGCTCTATTAAAAGGAGTATCTTAATTACCAGTAGATTCCCTTGAGGCCCCGCTGCAAACGGGCTGGTAGGACAAAAGATGTTATGCAAGTTTCTCATTGCGAGCACGTATGACTATATATGGAAAACATGCCTACATGATTAATAAACTGGATGTTCTGTCTTAATGTTATTTCAATATTGTCAATTGCCCATCTGTAATTTGTTCACCCAACACTTGTTCTTTGAGAGTTACCACTAGTGTAGATAGCTGGGAACCCCGGTCCTTCTGTCATCATTATTGCTCTAAAGTCAACTACGCACTTGAATATTTTCTGGTGCCATTGCCTCTGTGTTACTACTACTGCTGCTGTGTTACTGTTACTATTGCTCTCATATTACTGCTGCTTTCACATCACCCCTGTTACTAGTGCTTTTCCAGGTGCAGCTGAATTGACAACTCCGCTGTTAAGGCTTATAAGTATTCTTTGTCTCCCCTTGTGTCGAATCAATAAATTTGGGTTTTACTTCCCTCGAAGACTGTTGCGATCCCCTATACTTGTGGGTTATCAATATCCTAAGTTGGTCATAGAGTATTGTTATAGAAATCTGAATATAAAAGGTAGACACTTTGGAAAGATAGATAAATAAGTAGAGGAATAAAATGCAAGAGTATTATCTAGCTTCCAAATGCTTCAACTTAAGCTAATTTTTGCCATGTAGTGATCATTGGTGTGATGTTCTCAATGCCCCTATCATAGCATCTTTAGTGATTAATAGTTGAAAGTGAAAGCAGATATGAGTTATGTGCTTGACAAAGTATGGGTCAAAAAGCCTCATGCCCGTTGAAAACAAAAACCTCTCCGCTTGGCTACTCAACTTGGGCCACAAAGCAAGTGAAGGTTACAGTCATCGTGAATAAAAGTGGCATCATAGAGAGTTTCACTTCGGGTACACTTTGCCCCAGGACATGGAAGTGGGCACATGTCCAAATGACAAAGCAAGCAAACAGTGGACATCTCTACATCTCTTTCTTTACTCATGTTTTTTTCTTGTAAATACTTTTTCTGTTATGAGATGTGTCATGGATTCCTCCACTATGGTTATGTTGCAAATTTCCACCATGATCGACGTGGCATAGGTTAACCGCCACAGGTGTCTCTCTAGCCAATAATATCACCCACCCGAACTTACTAAGTTTTCATCTTTATTTCACGCAATGTTAGGCATCCATCACCAAAGGAACATGATATCAACTTTCATAAAGAATAAAGTGCAATGTTGAAAGCTTTCCACGTGTCAGCACGTATGAGCTAGCTCCTAACCAAAGACCTTTGCCAAGCCCAAAAGATCGTAATCTTAATCACAATGGGTCAAGTTTATTAAGTGCATGAAAAGTAATGTGTGCATCAAGTTCGTGAGAGCTTTTAGACCAACTTAACCCATGACAATCCCAATAACATAAGCATCCTAATTTGGAAGCATAGATAAAACAATATAACATGGTAAACATACTTGGAATAGCATATTAGCTAATAGGTAGATATGGTGGCCTCACTGGAAAAACTTGGTTGAAGGTGTTGGAAAACAAGCTTTTTACTTGTTGGAGGTTTTGGGCTAGCAAGAGGGAGAAAGTTGACCATCTAAATGCATGCATAAGTGTCCATAGAGCTAACCATTTCATGTTAAACAAAGTAAAGCATCATTCAGCATATAAAACATGAATAAGAAATAAATCTAGGCAAGACACTTGCATATTAATATTCATTAACAAAGCACATGAATCATGCAACTATATGTATCTTTTAAATAACTCAAACATCCTATTCCCAATATATTTTTATAGCATCCAACTTAATTCAACCAAGACTTCCAGTAGCTCTCTCATAACATAAATAAAAGTGGTGGTCTCAAACAAAAAACCAAACCGAAATAACAAAAAGAACAAAAACGCTCCAAGTTTATGCGATAAAATGCAATGAACGAAAAACAGAAGTTAGACGTGTGCAAACCCAGAGTATGTTTGTTCAGTGGGGTTGTCTTCACATCCCCAAGATTATGGTCTTCACCATCCTTGGATAGCTCTTGGTGCATCTCCTCTAATCCCTGTGAAAAAAAATTCAAAACACCGTTTCTCCCATTTCTTTTCTGTGGGGTGACATTAGTAGGCACAAAACAATAGAATTGCTTGCTATATGAAATCCTTAGACAAACATAAGAAACATGTACAGAAAGTGTATAATGTTGTATTCCTTCTAATAGACTCAATTGGATAAAAAAGATTCAAGTTAAAAGCTTAAAGAATGCATAAAACAAAATGGGACAGAATCTGTCCAGAAAAACAGCAGCAGAAAAACGTATTTTTTTACCCCACTTAAATATTTCGAAAAAATGTGAAACAATTCACACTTACAGAGGATGAAAAGTTGCAACTACAGTTCAAATTTCAGCTCATTCGGAGTTACATAATAGGAATTAAAAATCATACCGTGCACAGATTCGTGCTGGAATAAAATCTCTGAATGGAAAAAGCAACTTTCAAAGCCCAAATGGGTAAAACTTGGCACTTTATTAAAAACTCCAGAACCTAAACTAAAAAAAAAGTCTCTTGGTACAGCAAGAGCACTCAAAGAAAATCTCAAATAAAAACAACCGGGTTGCCTCCCGTAAAGCGCTTTCTTTATATCCATATAGCTAGGCTTCTTACTTGATATTTATAATGGACGAAACTCATGAGGGAGCTTGAACCTTGATGTGTCCCTCTTCCTTGGAAAGTGCTCCATGCACTTCTTGTGTGGCAACTGAAACTTCACGTTACCCTCCTTTGAATCTATTATAGCACCTGTAGTACGAAGAAAAGGTCTTCCGAAAATGATAGGACTAGAGGTTTTATTCCCCATGTCCATTATTACAAAGTCAACAGGCACAAAAGTCATATGTAACTCTACCATAACATCACTTACTTTTCCTAAAGCATATTTAATGGAATAATCAGCAAGTGAAAGTTCAATAGAGCATTTTTCAAGATTCTTTAATTCAAGTACTTCATATAGTTCCTTAGACATGAGAGAGACACTAGATCCTAGATCTAATATGGCATGGTGTGTCTCTTTTCCAATTGTTACTAATACCTTGGGAACCCAAATATCCCCAAGCTTAGGTGGTGTCATAGCTTCTTTGTTGTACCTAGCAATTTTCTCATTTAAAACATAGCTAGCAATAAAAGAACCAAAACCAGCTTGATTAATATTAATAGAAGGATCAGTAGCAAATTTCTGTAAGATAGACATAAGTTCATGCAAGCTACAACTCTCTAAATCAAGTAGTGGTTCCTTGACTTCACTAAGCATCTTAACTTCTTCTCTCACAAGAGGATCATCACTTTTAGTTTCATTAAATCCATTCGAACTATTAAGATAAGACATAAATGGCAACATGTATTCAGGATATTGTAACAACTCATTAAAAGTTTCTTCCAAAGTAGGTGGAACATTTTCAGAAATATTATTAGAACTCACTCCAACCACTGGTGGTGCTTGTGGTTTCCCTGCAGACATACTCAATAAAGTGGCTTGATTATCAGCTAGTTTGGAAAGGGCTTTATCTAGTCCTTCAGCTTGTAGTTGTAAACCTTTAATATCAGAACTAATGGAAGTGACAGCTTTATTCAACTCTTGTATCATGGTATTATGACTAGCAACTTGTTCCATAAGAATTTTATTAGCATCAAAATTATCATTATTTGAAGGCATAGTGATGTCTACGCACGCTTCTATTCTTGTAGACAGTGTTGGGCCTCCAAGAGAAGAGGTTTGTAGGACAGCAGCAAGTTTCCCTTAAGTGAATCACCCAAGGTTTATCGAACTCAGGGAGGTAGAGGTCAAAGATATCCCTCTCAAGCAACCCTGCAATTAAGATAAAAGAAGTCTCTTGTGTCCCCAACACACCCAATACACTTGTCAGATGTATAGGTGCACTAGTTCGGCGAAGATATAGTGAAATACAAGTAATATGGATGATTATAAGTAGTAATTGCAATCTGAAATAAAAATGGCAGCAAGCAAACATGTAGCAGAACTTGTTGGAAACGGTGTTTCAATGCTTAGAAACAAGGCCTAGGGATCATACTTTCACTAGTGGACACTCTCAACAATGACATCATAATTAAATAAATAAACACTACTCTCAAACACTCTCTTGTTGGATAAGAAACACCATTCATTAATTGCGTAGGGCTACAAGAGCACCCTCAAAGTCTGAGTAAACAAGCACCATAACGTCATAAATTAAAGGAGTCACACACGGTGCACACACTGTCACCTTTACACCGTGGAGAGTAACTCCGGAGTTCATATTAAAGTAACCTATAGAGTGCATAATAGATAGAGAGTAACATCACATATTCAACTAGATTACAAAGCTCATGATCACATAAAGATCACACCATGGGAGAGAGAGATAAACCACATAGCTACCGGTAGAGCCCGCAGCCCCGGGGGAGAACTACTCCACTCCTCATCATGAGAGTCAGCAGCGGCGATGAAAATGGCGGTGGAGTTGATGGAGATGACTCCGGGGGCAATTCCCTGTCCCGGCAGGGTGCCGGAACAGAGACTTCTGTCCCCCGAAACTTGTCTTTGATGGCGGCGGCGCAGCGGAACTCTTCTCTGGAAAACGACGATTGTTTTACGGTTTTTGCGTCGGGGGGAATAAATAGGCGAAAGGGCGAGGTCGGTGGACGCCCGCGGAGCCCACACCACACGGCGGCGCGGCCAGGGTGGGACCCGCGCCACCACATGGTGTGGCCACCCTGGTGCCTGTAACATCCCAAATTAATATTATGAAATATTAAATCAAAAATGTGGGCCAACAAAAACTTTTTTATAAATTAATATGTGTGGATGTCTTATTGTTGCTTGTGATAAATATTTCTTGTGAATGTGTTGTTTGTTAGCTCTAATTAAAAACTTGAAGAAAAGAAAATAAACAAAACAAAACATTAAAACAATTAAAACAATGTGACAAATGTCACCCTATTTCTCAAAGTGGGAAATTATTTTCTTTCAAACCAAATTCAGTGGAGTGACATGTAAACACTCCCACTTTATTCCCACCATTTTTCCCTCTTCAAATATTAATTTCAAAAATCTAAATTTAAATTATATTCTTTCTTTATCTTATTCAAATCACAAAATGTGCTAGGTTGCACTTGTCCAATAACAAATCAAACAGCACCATAAATCTTGATAAACCTATGTGAAGCAAATTATGAAAATAAAATTCAAAATTTGGAAATTGTTTCTGGTTCAAGCATTTCATCGAACACCTGGTGGTCACCACCTGTTCATCCCAAACCGAACCCAAAATCCATGGACGAATTGATCAATCTCGATCAAATTGATGCAAGCTACTGCCCTCACTCGAATTGCCTCACTCCACTCGCCTCACCGCACTCGAGAACGTGAAGAAATCGGGCCGGGAACGCCGAAGGACGCCAAGGGACAGCCGCCGGCGCGGCCGCGACATGGTCGGCACTGTGGCCGTGGAGAAGCCACGCCGTGCTGGCCCGTGCCAGGCCCCCCCCCTCTCTCCCTCACCTTGCTGCCCCCTCTCCCGCCACACCGCAGCCCGCAGGAACCCGTCCCCGCCGGAGTATCGCCGTGAACAATGCGCGCCGCGCACCGCCCGGACGCTCCCAGAGCACGCCAGGGCGTCCCCCCCTGTCGAGCTTCCTCCACGCCACCCCGAGCCTCCATCCTGCTCCCTGGCCACCCCACAACGTAGCCGCACCCCGCACCGCCCCTACGGCGAGCGGGCACGACCTCTGGTGCCCCCTGAGCCCAGTTCACCGTGCGCCGGACCGCCGGTATAAATCCCCCCCCCCCCCCCCCCCCCCCCGAGCACCCCGTTCCCTCCACACCTCCCCACTGCCTCTCCCCCTCACACCACCCCCTCTCGTGCACCGCCAGGAGGGCGGAGCCGTAGCCGCGAAGCCCCGGCCGCCCGTGGGTCTCCTCGAGCTCGCCGTGCCCGAGGTAGACGACGACCACGGCCAGGCCGTGCTGGCCTCTCTTTCTCTCCTCTCTGGCCCGTACCCCCTTCCCCATTACTGCCTCGCTCACCCGGCCCCTTTTCCCCTCTGGATCGTGCCCAGGAACGACGCGGAGACCTCGCCGGAGTTGGAGCACGGCCGCGAAGGAGGAGCTGCTCGCCGCCGTCGATTGGAGCCGCCCCACCACGCGCCGTTCGTCCAGCAAGTCTCCCCAAGTCGCCGCCGTCGATCTGCATCATCCGCACGGCCTCCCGAGCCCCTAGGTGAGCAGACCGTGAACCTCGCCGTCGCCGGAGTAGCAGCGCCGCCGGTTTTAGGTCGTCGACATCGCGATTGAACGTGGGCCGTTGGATCCTAGATCCACGGCAGCGTACCCCTTCGCGCCCTAAGTCGCTGACCGGTGGGCCCCGCTGTCAGTGTTTTAAACATTTCCCAGCGCGCGCACTGTTTTGGTTGAGTCACTGACGAGTGGACCCCACCCGTCAGGATTCTCAACATTATCCACTCAGAGTTTAAATTCGAATTTTAGATTTAATTAGGAATCAGTACTGGATTAAACTTTGAAATTCCATAACTTGAGAATTATAACTCCAAATAAATCAAATCAAAATGTTCTGGAAAGCTTATGAAATTGTCTATCCAACCCAAGTGGTTTCACCTCATTTGGATAAATAATAAAAATATAGTATTAAAAATGCCAAATAGGGTTTAAAATCTAAACTTGTTTGTTTCTGATACTCTGTTAGTCCAAATGGGTTAAGACCAATTTTATTGAATCACATTTAGTCATGGCTAGTAACCTCTAAGAGAATTTAATTTTTAGATCAACAGAACTTAATTAGTAGCTAAAACTTGATTATTAAGCTTCTGGATTCAAACCATTGTGTAGGGAGTTTGGTAACTCCAATTGACCCAAATCCAATTGTGTTGTCTTCTACACATCTATAGCTTTCTGTAGAAATTTAGTTTGTATTTTTGTGACCAACAGAACCAGAGATATGTAATTAAACATGTTCAACCAGTTTCTGTCATAATCAAGACATAATTAAATAATGGTTAACCCCATTAAATTAAAACCAAATGGTGTTGTATGAAGTGGCTATTTAGAGCACTTAAGATTGTATTGTTGTGATGTTGATTGAGTAGGTTAGTAATTGTTGGTATTTGTTTGATTGTGAATTAGACGAGAACGTTGTCGGGTTTATCGAGGAAGAGGAGTTCGTGGAACCCGAAGACCAAGACCAGGAACACTTTGCCGAGCAAGGCAAGCTACTCTCTGAGCTTGCACCCTAATACATGCATTCATTTGTAGAACAAGATTTACTTTTAAACAAATATTTTCTAAAAAGGCCCCTTTTCAAAAGTATATGGAAAATTATTTTGCCACCCTATGTAGAAATATAAGATAAATTATAGGATGGGAAAAATAAAGATTGTTTTATTCAAAACCCCTTTGAAAACCTGTGTGGCTATGAAACACCGAGATGTCGGTGTTGAAGCAGAGAAAAGGAGAATGGTGGTTTTGATAAAACGCACATTGTGTCTTTGTACTTACGTCAATCAGCCAATACCCTGTGCGACCACATTTACCCATATATGGGAAAGGGCTTGGTCATATAGTTTGCTCTTATTAGTATGGGATACCTCATCGACGGAGACAACTCCGTTATGCATGGAGGGATGGTCTGAGGACCTACCTTGACCTGGGTCCTCGCTCAAACTCTATGAAAAGATAAGGAGGAGGATAGAAGGATGTCCCCTATACACCGCCAGACAAAACTATGAGTCCTCACACTTAGTTCCCGACGGGCTGGGTTAAGTGTTGATGGAAAGTATCATATGGGCAGGTTCCTATACTAGCATGAGCAAAGGACAGACTAGGATCGGTGTCTCAACTTCGCATACACCTTGTATGGCGAGACGTGGCTGACACGATGAGTTATCGGATGGATGTGGGAAAAGCGTGCTACCTCTGCAGAGTGTAAAACTATTCGAATAGCCGAGTCCTCGGATATGGACAGTTGAGAGACCCTACTTTGACCATGTGCAAGTTTTGAAGATTTAAATTTTAAAAAGAAAAGGAAGTGGAGGAGGTTCCATACACCTATACCAACGGATCGGTATGAGGATGTTGGAGACCATGAACCCTGACGGGTTATGGCCAGGAAAAAGGAGGAGTTTTGGTGAAACTAATAAAAGGGGACAATATATTAATGATAGCTATAGAATTCTTCTTACCTTCTTCAACAAAGATATGGAGACGTTTTAATAAATAAAAGTGTGAAACTAAAAATGAGATTAGTGCATACTCATGTTGGAGTAGTTTGCGAGTACAATCAACTGTACTCATAATAGTTTCGTCCCTGGCTATTGTCGTAGCCAGACCTGGAGGAGAACTACGCCAAGGAGGACTATGGCGACTTCTATGCGAACTAGGGATCTTCTTAAGTCGACTGCCTGTCGGGTCGTTGTTGGGATAAGATGTCTACTACGCCTTAGCTTCCGCTGATTATTTTGGTTTGGCCCATGAAGGCACCTATGTAAGGCTTGGTCTAAATGACCGTTTATGTAAGACTTTAATTCGGTATTGTAATGGATGTAAACTTTGGTATTCAGTTCGGATTATGTGCAACGACAGACTGATCACGGGATCGTTGTGTTAAGCATAATCGGGTATTTCGGACAGCTAGTCCGGGGTCCCCACAGTGACCGTCTCCGTCTCTCCTTTGGACTTCTTGATCGTGTCGGGAAAAATAGGGACTTTGCAATTTATTTCGTCCAATTCCGAGAATATTTCCAGAACAACTTTTCTGAAATCAAAAACAGCATAAAACAGGGAACTGGCACTGTGGCATCTTGTTAATAGGTTAGTCCCAGAAAATGCATAAAAACCATACAAAGTGTATATAAAACATGTAGCAATTGGTATAATATAAGCATGGAACATAAGAAATTATAGATACGTTTGAGACGTATCAAGCATCCCCAAGCTTAGTTCTACTCGTCTCGAGTAGGTAAAACAATAACAACAAATAATTTCTGAAGTGACATGCTTTCACACAATCTTGATCAAATAATATTGTAAGGCTCATGTAATGAATGAAATGACTCAAGGCAATGGTCTATAGTTTGCTAACAAATAGACAACAAGTAAACAACTACATCATATAAGTAAAAACTTTTCATGAATAGTACTTTCAAACAAGCATCAAAAAGATTTGCATAAGAGTTAACTCATAAAGCAATATTCTCTAAGTAAAAGAGCATTGAAGCAACACAAAGGAAGATATAAGTTTCAGCATTGGCTTTCAACTTTGAACATGTATATCATATAGATAGTTGTCAACACAAAGAAATATAACAAGTGCAATAAGTAAGCATATAAGAGTTGTTGCACACAATTGACACAAGTGTTTGCTTCGGGGACAGAAAGAAGTAGGTAAACTGACTCAACATAAAGTAAAAGATAGGCCCTTCGTAGAGGGAAGCAGGGATACAAGCATGTGCTAGAGCTTCTTGGTTTTATAGGTTTTTGAAATCATATAGAGAGCATAAAAGTAAGTTTTTGAGTGGTGTTTGTCGCTGTCAACGAATGATAGTGAATGAAAACTATATTTACCATGTTATCTCGACTTTCAAGAGCGGCTCCCATTGAAGGACGTTATTTCTACCCAAGGGTAGATCATCCCTCTTCTCTTTTGTTTACACATGCACACTTTTTATAAATTGGTTTGGCACTCCTCCCCACCATTGCTTACACAATCCATGGCTAACCGAATCCTCGGGTGCCTTCCAATCCATCTCAAACCTTGGAGGAGTGCCTATTTTTGAATAACATAAAACTTTGGAACTTTCTTTTTGATAACTCATTGAAAACCATGTGAAGAGAATTGAACAATTAAACTTGGGACTGGGCACCCCATTTGCCAGCTCATTTGAAAGTCTATCTAACAAGTTAAACATAGAGTAACCCACATACTTCCTCATGAGCTAATAAACAGTGACACAAATAAGGGATAATAATTTTGAATAAAGATAGCACACGAAGTATTTGCTTGGAATGGCAGGAAATACCATGTAGTAGGTAGGTATGGTGGACACAAATGGCATGGGTTTTGGCTCAAGGTTTTGGATGCACGAGAAGCATTCCCTCTCAGTACAAGGCTTTGGCTAGCAAGGTTATTTGAAGCAAACACAAGTATAAACTATGACAACAAGACGTATATAAAAACATATTGCAAGCATTATAAAACTCTACATTGTCTTCCTTGTTGTTCAAACACTTTAACTAGAAAATATCTAGACCTTAGAGATACCAAACATGCAAACCAAATTTCAACAAGCTCTACGGTAGTTCTTTACGAATAGGTTTTAACTACATGATGCAAAAGCTTAAACATGATCTACTTGAGAGCTCAAAACAATTGCCAAGCATCACAAAAAATTCAAGACAGTGATCTACAAGCATATGTGCATTTTCTGTTAAAAACCAATCAACTTATTTAAACATAAACTCTCCAAATATTTAATAATGAAGCAAGAGAGTATAACATAAGAGAACTAACAGCTCTAAGCAAGAGAGGCATGAAAAACAAGAGGTGAAAGTACTGAAGTAACATAGAAGAATACTCAACAAATAATAGTGAAGAATACGAGTATTCATTAGAAAAAGCGGAGCGAGTCTCTCACCCACAAAGGAATGCTAGGATCCATTTTATTCAGAGAATGAAAATAACAAAAACAAAAACAAATAGACGCTTCAAGTAAAGCACATAAGATGTGTCGGAATTAAAATATAGTTTCACTAGAGAGGACCTGATAGCTTGTGGATGAAGAAGGGGATGTCCAAGGCATCCCCAAGCTTAGATGCTTGAGTCTTCTTGAAATATGCTTGGGTGACCCACGGGGGAATCCCCAAGCTTAGGCTCTTTCATCTTCTTGATCACATCATATCATCATTCTCTCTTGATCCTTGAAAACTTCCTCACACCAAACTCAAAGTAGACTTCATTAGAGGGTTAGTGCATCATCAAAAATTCTCATATTCTGCATGGACAAAACCATTACACATGCTACTGGACATTAGCTACAGCCACTGGTATTTTATGGAACAAAAAGATCCATTCAAAAACAGCAAAAGGAGCAATGCAAAATAAATGGCAGAATCTGTCAAAAACAGAACAGTCCGTAAAGACGAATTTTTTCGAGGCACTTAACTTGATCAAATCAGAAAACTCAAAACTAATGAAAGTTGCATACATATCTGAGGATCACGCACAAAAAATCCCATGTCATTTTGATTTTTCTGTGAATTCTTACGAATTAAACGGTGGACAGCAGAAAACTGTTCCTGCGCAGAAATCCAAATCTAGCATCAACTTTCTACTAGAGGCTTAACTTGACACAACAATGCGATAAAATAAAGATACAAAGGAATTGCTACAGAGGTAGACATGTTCCTTGACACAACAAAATAAAATAACAGAAATAAAAAGTGGGTTGTCTCCCATAAGCGTTTTTCTTTAAAGCCTTTTAGCTAGGCATAGTGATATTTATGATGCTCACATAAAGATAAGAGTTGAAACATAAAAGAGAGCATCAAGAAAAATGTATAAAACATATTTAAATCTAACACACTTCCTATGCAAAGGAGTCTTGTAAGAAAAGAAATTAATAAAGCACAAAGTGACTAGCACAGGAAGGCAAAACAAGTGCAACTTCAAAAATTTCAACATAAAGAGAGGAGACTTAATATTATTGTGATGTATGAAGTCATGTCTCCTTCTCTCATAAGGACTAGTAGGTCCTAAAGTACCCAGAAAATAAAAGCAAATCAAGAGGAAGCTCAAAACATTCATCATAAAGAGAAGAAATTTAGTAACATTAAGATCCCTATAACCATACTTTCCTCTCTCAAAATAATTTTCAGCGGCATCATGAATAGACTCAACAATATAGCTATCGCCTAAAGCATTCTTATCATGATCCATAAGCATAATAATATCATTACTCTCCACATAAGCATAATTAATTTTATTAGTAATAGTGGGAGTAAAACTATCACATCCATCATTGTAATCATCATAAATTGGAGGCATAGAATAATCATAATTAGTTTTATCCTCAATAGTAGATGGACTGAAAATATCATATTCATCATTATAAACATCATATATAGGAGGAATATCATAATCAACATAAACGATATCCTCAATAGTAGGTGGACTGAAAATATCACAATGATTATAATTATCATATATTGGAGGCAAAGTATCATCAAAGAAAATTTTCTCCTCAAAACTTGGGGGACTAAGAATAACATATTCATCAACAACGGCTTCCCCAAGCTTAGACTTTTCCATAGCATTAGCAATAATGGTGTTCAAAGAATTCATACTAATAACATTGCTACCATCACACAAATAATTTTCCATAGGTTTTTTAATTTTCTGTTCAAACACATCATGTCCTAACTCAAGATAAATTTCATAGAGCTCTCTAATTTTTTTGTTGTTTTCCATTAAGCCTAACTAGTAAAAATAAAAACAAGAAACAAAAAGAAATAATTGCAGAATCTAAAGGAAATAACTTCGAGCACTCACACAACAGCAACAGTGCTAGAAAATAGCTTAGTAGCCAGAGGATGTGAGTACCTTTTACCTTACCTCCCCGGCAACGGCGCCAGAAAACAGCTTGATGTCTAGACACGCTTCTATTCTTGTAGACAGTGTTGGGCCTCCAAGAGCAGAGGTTTGTAGGACAGCAGCAAGTTTCCCTTAAGTGAATCACCCAAGGTTTATCGAACTCAGGGAGGTAGAGGTCAAAGATATCCCTCTCAAGCAACCCTGCAATTAAGATACAAGAAGTCTCTTGTGTCCCCTACACACCCAATACACTTGTCAGATGTATAGGTGCACTAGTTCGACGAAGAGATAGTGAAATACAAGTAATATGGATGATTATAAGTAGTAATTGCAATCTGAAATAAAAATGGCAGCAAGCAAACATGTAGCAGAACTTGTTGGAAACGGTGTTTCAATGCTTAGAAACAAGGCCTAGGGATCATACTTTCACTAGTGGACACTCTCAACAATGACATCATAATTAAATAAATAAACACTACTCTCAAACACTCTCTTGTTGGATAACAAACACCATTCATTAATTGCGTAGGGCTACAAGAGCACCCTCAAAGTCTGAGTAAACAAGCACCACAACGTCATAAATTAAAGGAGTCACACACGGTGCACACACTGTCACCTTTACACCGTGGAGAGTAACTCCGGAGTTCATATTAAAGTAACCTCTAGAGTGCATAATAGATAGAGAGTAACATCACATATTCAACTAGATTACAAAGCTCATGATCACATAAAGATCACACCATGGGAGAGAGAGATAAACCACATAGCTACCGGTAGAGCCCGCAGCCCCGAGGGAGAACTACTCCCCTCCTCATTATGAGAGTCAGCAGCGGCGATGAAGATGGCGGTGGAGTTGATGGAGATGACTCCGGGGGCAATTCCCCGTCCCGGCAGGGTGCCGGAACAGAGACTTCTGTCCCCCGAAACTTGTCTTCGATGACGGCGGCGCAGCGGAACTCTTCTCTGGAAAACGACGATTGTTTTAGGGTTTTTGCGTCGGGGGGAATAAATAGGCGAAAGGGCGCGGTCGGTGAACGCCCGGAGGGCTCACACCACACGGCGGCGCGGCCAGGGTGGGACCCACGCCACCACATGGTGTGGCCACCCTGGTGCCTGATGCTCACGGGTGTCAGGAGTTGGAAAACCCCAAGAGGAAGGTGTGATGAGCGTAGTAGCAAGTTTCCCTCAGTTATGAAACCAATGTTATCGAACCAGTAGGAGATGAAGAACACAACGAAGGTCTCCCCGGCGCCAGAAAAGTGCTGTTGCAGGGAGGTGGAATCTGCACAACACAATCAAGAAACTTTGCTCCAACTCAACAGTGAGGTTATCAATCTCACCGGCTTGCTGTAACAAGGATTAAACGTATGGTGTGGAAGATGATGTTTGCAGAGAATGAAAGAAAGCAGTTTGCAGTTGGTTGCATTATCAGTTTAAAGAAAAGGGCCGGGGTCCAGAGTTCACTAGTGGTGTCTCTCCATAAATAATAATAATAGCATACATGTGGGTAAACAAATTACAGCTGGGCAATTGACAGAATAAAGAGCTGCATAATGATGCATATACTAATGTCATGATGTCTAGTATGAGATTCATTTGGGCATTACATCAATATACATAGACCGTTCCAACCGCATCTATGACTAATAATCCACCTTCCGGTTAGCGTCCGCACCCCTTTCAGTATTAAGTTGCAAGCAACAGATTATTGCATTAGGCAAAGTGTGTAATGTAAGTAATACAATTATCCTTAGACAAAGTACTATTGTTTTATCCCTAGTAGCAACAGTACATCTACAATCTTAGAGCTTGCTGTCACTACCCCAGATTAAATAGAGACATGAACCCACTATCGAGCATAAATACTCCCTCTTGGGGTCACAAGCATCTACTTGGCCAGAGCATCTACTAGCAACGGAGAGCATGCAAGATCATAAACAACACACAACATGATATATTATGAAGCAAATGACATAGTATTCAATATCCATCAGATCCCAGCAAACACAACATGTAGCACTACATAAAGATGATCTTGATCATGATAGGCAGCTCACAAGATCTAAACATGATGGCACAATAGGAGAAGACAACCATCTAGCTATTGCTATGGACCCGTAGTCCAAGGATGAACTACTCACGCATCAGTCCGGAGGCGGGCATGGTGATGTAGAGCCCTCCGGTGATGATTCCCCTCTCCGGCAGGGTGCCGGGAAGAGCTTCTGAACCCTCCCGATCTAGGGTTGACGATGGCGGCGGCTCCGTAAAGTTTCGTGGAAAGTGTTCGGCCCCCAGGTCTTGTATTGTCGGGGGCTTTAAATAGGCGAAAGGGCGAAGGCGGTGGAGGCGCGCCGGCACCTCATCTGGGGGCCTCGTGGCCCCTCTCCGTTAGCACTTCGGTGTTCTGGAACCTCCCGTGCAAAATAGGGACTTTGGTATTAAATTCGTCCAATTCCGAGAATATTTCCTTAAGTGGTTTTCTGAAACCAAAAACAGCAGAAAACAGGGAACTGGCACTGTGGCATCTTGTTAATAGGTTAGTCCCAGAAAATGCATAAAACCACACAAAGTGTATATAAAACATGTAGCAAATGGTATAATATAAGCATGGAACATAAGAAATTATAGATACGTTTGAGACGTATCAAGCATCAACAAGCTTAGTTCTACTCGTCCTCGAGTAGGTAAAACGATAACAAGAATAATTTCTGAAGTGACATGCTTTCACACAATCTTGATCATATAATAATGTAATGCATGTAAACTGAGATCAAATGAATAAAAGTTGCAGTTTATATTGATATCAAATGAGTAATGAATAAACAAGTAGGAAGAACAAAGCAAAACTTTCAATGAATTAGTACTAGAGAACAATCAACCGTGTAAAGTAGATATTAAAGATGATTTAAGCTTCAAGAATAACAATATAATCATCTAATGAATCAAACACTCATGACAACTTTGTGAAAGGATCAAGTCAAGCAATAACAATATTCACGTAGAAGATCATCTCTCTATTTGTTCACTCAAAAACAAGCAAGTGTTCAGCGTTGGTTCCTGGCACCAGGATGTTGTGGCTAAAAGAATAATAAGGGGGGTTTGGAAGGCCAACGGAAAAAAGTCTCACACAGCTGAAAGTGATCATTAGACAAGAGGAAGTCTTATAATCGAAGCTATGCAAGGAGTAGTGATTGCCACACAACGGATGCACATAGAGCTATAAGTGTATGAAAGCTCTCCAATGGAACTAGTGGGGTGCATCTAACTTGCTTGCCCATGAAGACCTAGAGCACTTTTGAGGAGGCTCATCATTGGAATATACAAGCCAAGTTCTATAATGTGAAGTTCCCCACATAGTTATGCAAGTAGAACATGAAAACTCTCTCATATGGAGTAAAGGTGCTAAACATGAGCACAAATGATGACTATGAATATTACAGGTGCTATAACATGAGCACAAGTGTGGATAAAGAGTAGTAATGTTGCCCCTTTTTATTCTTTCTTTCTTTCATTTTTTTTCTTTTTTTTTTGTTTCTCTTTTCGATGGCCTCCATGGCTCTTTTCACTTTTAGGGGCAAACAATCTAATATGACAACACACTTTTGGTACAAATATCTCATAATGAATAAAACATAATGTATGAAACGGTGCCTCTTCCAGTGTAGCAGGATATGCAATGATCTAGCGTAACATGGGTAAAACCACACATCAGCTATATAGAATCATGCAAAGCAATATATAAATGATAAATGACAACAAGTCATGTAATGTAAGATGAAAGTTGCATGGCAATATATCTCGGAACAGCTATGGAAATGCTGTAGTAGGTAGGTATGGTGGATGTTTTGAGGAAGATATTTGGCTTATGTGTAGGAGAACATGATGAAGATCTCCCACGAGTTTTGGATGTACCCGCGAAGCATGCACCAACTCTCAACGTGAGAAAGGGCAATGCAAAGTACCGAAGAGGCTAGCAAATATGGTGGTGGAAGTGCCATGAAAACCACAGCTTTAGAACTCACAAGCAAAAAGATTCCAACTAGAAATATGATCTTACAAGGCATAATGAAAATCACTCCATGAGGGACTGTGGCAAATGAACAAGTCACTGTTGGGACCCCGACCGTAGCGCATAACACAAAGTCATTACGGTTGTTTTTAACATTAGAAGTCATATATCATTATGCTATCAACTGGATATTTAAGTGTGGCACAGCTTCAAGCTTTCTAGACCAACCATTAATCATTCCACTTTACTAAACCATCATGTTTTCCATTAAGCATATTAATATCTCAAAACAACATCAATGATTCAAGTGACACAATTTAATGATCTACAAGATTATGTATCATTTAGTTATACCATCTACCACATTTAACATTTAGGCAAAGTGTGTAATGTAAGTAATACAATTATCCTTAGACAAAGTACTATTGTTTTATCCCTAGTAGCAACAGTACATCTACAATCTTAGAGCTTGTTGTCACTACCCCAGATTAAATAGAGACATGAACCCACTATCGAGCATAAATACTCCCTCTTGGAGTCACAAGCATCTACTTGGCCAGAGCATCTACTAGCAACGGAGAGCATGCAAGATCATAAACAACACACAACATGATATATTATGAAGCAAATGACATAGTATTCAATATCCATCGGATCCCAGCAAACACAACATGTAGCATTACATAAAGATGATCTTGATCATGATAGGCAGGTCACAAGATCTAAACATGATGGCACAATAGGAGAAGACAACCATCTAGCTACTGCTATGGACCCGTAGTCCAAGGATGAACTACTCACGCATCAGTCCGGAGGCGGGCATGGTGATGTAGAGCCCTCCGGTGATGATTCCCCTCTCCGGCAGGGTGCCGGGAAGAGCTTCTGAACCCTCCCGATCTAGGGTTGATGACGGTGGCGGCTCCGTAATGTTTCGTGGAAAAGTGTTCGGCCCCCAGGTCTTGTATTGTCGGGGGCTTTAAATATGCGAAAGGGCGAAGGCGGTGGAGGGCCGAGGCTCCCTCCTCAGGTGCTGGCGCGGCCAGAAGTGGGGCCGCGCCGGCACCTCATCTTGGGGCCTTGTGGCCCCTCTCCGTTAGGACTTCGGTGTTCTGGAACCTCCCGTGCAAAATAGGGACTTTGGTATTAAATTCGTCCAATTCCGAGAATATTTCCTTAAGTGATTTTCTGAAACCAAAAACAGCAGAAAACAGGGAACTGGCACTGTGGCATCTTGTTAATAGGTTAGTCCCAGAAAATGCATAAAACCACACAAAGTGTATATAAAACATGTAGCAAATGGTATAATATAAGCATGGAACATAAGAAATTATAGATACGTTTGAGACGTATCAGTGCCCGTCTCTGCCTCTCCTTTGGACTTCTTGATCGTGTCGGGAAAAATAGGGACTTTGCAATTTATTTCGTCCAATTCCGAGAATATTTCCAGAACAACTTTTCTGAAATCAAAAACAGCAGAAAGCAGGGAACTGGCACTGTGGCATCTTGTTAATAGGTTAGTCCCAGAAAATGCATAAAAACCATACAAAGTGTATATAAAACATGTAGCAATTGGTATAATATAAGCATGGAACATAAGAAATTATAGATACGTTTGAGACGTATCACATAGGTTTCCACTTATTATTATTACTACCAGGATATGGAACAAAAGGACGGGTGTTGGGAACATATGGAGGTTTACTATAAGAATTATAGTTGTTGTTACCAAACCCACCATTACCATATCTAACAAAGTTAACATCAACATTTTCAGGATTATTACTCACTAGTTCTTGCAAAGGAACATTCTCAATATTCTGTTTATTAATAAAAGCAAGAATAGTATCCATTTTAGATGACAAGTCACTACTTTCTTCTATGGAGTTTACTTTCTTAGGGGGATTAGGTGCTCTTTCAGTGTTCCATTGACTATAGTTTTGCAAAATACTCTCTAAGATGTTCTTAGCTTCTACTATAGTTTTACTCATAAATGCCCCTCCTGTAGCAGAATCAAGGATATTTCTAGACATGTAATTTAGACCATTGTAAAAAGAGTGTAATATGGTCCATTCGTTAACCCCATGTGATGGACAAGTTCTAAGCATAAGTTTTATCCTATCCCAAGCCATAGCAACATGTTCATTTTCATTTTGCCTAAAAGAAAGGATATTGTTTCTATTTTGCAAAATTTTAACAGGTGGGTAATACTTCTTAATGAAAGTTTCTTTTAATCATCCCAAGTATTAATACTATCAGTAGGTAGTGAATGCAACCACTCTTTAGCTTTCCCTCTAAGTGAAAAAGGAAATAACTTTAGTTTCAGAATATCACTTTCAACATTTTTAAATTTTTGCATGTCACATATTTCAACAAAATCATGAAGATGCATAGAGGCATCCTCCATAGCACTACCACCAAATTGTTCCTTAGTTATCAAGTTCAACAAACTAGGACTCACTTCATAACTCACAGCTGTTATCTTAGGTGTAGCAATAGGCCTAGCAATAAATTGATCATTTGAAGTGTTTGTGTAGTCACACAACTTAGTTTTTTCCCCCATTGTAGCAAGTTTTTATGTGTTTTTTAATTTTTAATGCAAAACTGAAAATAAAATGACACTACATAATGCAAACCGAAATAACAAAAGTAAAATAAAATGCAAAACTGAAAATAAAAATAGCAAACCGAAATAATAAAAGACAATAACAAAACAAAATAAAATGCTTTGAAGGTAAAGATGGACGAGATGATGCTCACGTAGGTGCAACCTCCCCAAGCTTAGGTGTTTGCACACGTTGGTGATGTTGACTTTGTTGTGAGATAACCTTCCACTAGCTTGCCAGAAAACGGTGCTGTTACGGGGCTAGTGGGATAATCCTCCTACTTGCACAATTCCCCGGCAACGGCGCCAGAAAACAGTTTTGATGGGCGTAAAGATAATACGCTTAGGTTGAGCTCCAAGTGCAGAGTTTGTAGATGTGGAAGACTTGTTTTCCCCACAAGGGTGACTCGAGGGTTTATATCGAACTCTCAGGGAACTGTATGTAGAGGATTTACCCTCTTATCCTTCTCTTGATTACCTGCAAAACAAAACAAGATGTTTTGTGCCCTCAACCTCACCAAGTGGTTGTCAAGCACAAGGTGTAAGTAAAAGATATAGAAATAAATGCAAAACGGAAATAAATATGCACTGGTAATAAATAAAAGTGCAAGGATGGTATAAATGATATGGGATGATGTTTTTGTGGTTTGTATGGTGTTTGCAAGATGTAAATGTATTTTTGTATTTTCGGATTTTTAAATGGCAGAAAATGTAAAGTGCAATAAAAGTGTTGGAAAGGTGTTTCTTATGATTAAAAATGGACTGGGGTTCATGGTTTCACAAATGCACTCTCTCTTTTATATAGTGGTAGATAATGGAACATAGGAATTGACATATGAGATTGCAACAAGTCAAGTTATTAATAATATGGGCATCACGTCCTAACATAGAGATCTTTTGGTTATTAATCTCTCTTATACTCCACCAAGATGCGAACTAAATCATAACACCTCAGTAATTAAGATAAACAGTGTATAGATTTAAGTTCAATGACATGAAGTTTAAATAAGAACAAGCTAGATCTAGTCATGGTGATAGTGGCAATGTCACCCACATACCCCCGGTAGCATGGTATTTCCTTTATCCCCAGTGAGGCAACCAAGTAAGGTAAAAACCCAAGTGTATCACGGTATTGCTGTCAACTTACCACAAAACCACCCCCGTTACTCCAACTAATGCACACGTTCCCCCTCACACGCTCTCATAAACATGTTGGATCAAAACACATAGACAAGAACGGGGTACATAATATGCATCTACTTTCATAACAAAGACATAATATTGGCAATCATCATAACATATATCAACTTAAGAGATCCACCACAAAGGTATTACATATATGACCATAATCATGTTCAGCAGCTCATATGGAACTAATTAGTGAAGCTCAAGAGAGAGGAGAGATACATAAGTTACTTCCACAAACCCATAGTCCAGGGGTGGACTACTCCCTCTTCATCATGGAGACGGTGGAGAAGTCGTTGGAGAAGGTGGAGACCACACCGGCAGCGCCCCGCCGGAGTTTTCCCCCTCCAATCTGCAGCTCTAGGTCTCTGTTTCGTGGTTTCTGTGTTTCTACGGCGCTCTCTCCGAAAGGGTTCGGGGGGCTATTTTTATAGTCGTTTTTAGGTCTAGACGAAGCCACGGAGGTGAAGATCGACGGCATCGGAGCCTCGAGGCTCCAGATGGGGGCCCCATGCGGCCAAGGAATCTGGCAGCGTGGGCCCACCTATCTTGGGCCTCAGGCCTCCTCTCGTGCGCTTCCTTGGCTCCTACTCCTTCTTCCTTCCAAAAAATGATGTTCCCGAAGTTTCAGGTCATTTGGACGTCGTTTGGGTCCCTGAAACATCAAAATATACAAAAAAGGGTTTTCTGACAGCACAGGGTTTATTCCAAATAAATAGGGAAAGTGTGAAATATTCCCCAAAACATTATAAAACATTGATATAACCCTTATATGATGCAAATATGGATGAAATATGAGTAATATAATGCAAAGTTCATGTATGCATTTTACATGCATCAAGCACTGGGCCAGTAGAATCCATGTCGGAATGCCTTAGCCACCAAGGCTCTTGAAGAAGCGTGATGACCACACTCTCCTTGATGAATCTCTAGCAACATCTCTTGCCCTTCCTCCGGCTCAACACAACGTTGCAGCACCTCGGTTACACTTCTCTTGTACAGCTCTTGGTTGATGATGGTGTATGCCGTAGATCTTCTCAACACTCGCCTGGCCTCGACTTCATTATCGGGTAAGCTCCCATCCACCATGTAAGCCATTATTGGTTGTGCCCATCCCGGCACCGGCCGCAAAGGAAAGGCTGGCGCGTCTATCCCCATGGGTTCAGCCGACATCGCTTCCACCGACATCCCTTGTGCAGTCCCCGAGTACGGCTGAACAGTCCCCGAGCATTCCCCAACGCATCCGACATCCACCTCCATGGGTACGGCCTCCGACTCCAGCTTCTTGGGATAAAGATTGATTCAGACTCAGGTGATGGCTTGATTGAAGGCTTTCTCAGGTGCTCCAAAGCTATGCCGGGTGGAATGGGATCCCGCGATGAGCCGAGCTTGGACAGTATGTCGGCTGCTTCATTTTCCGCCCGAGGTATGTGCTTGAAATCGCAGCCTTCAAAGTATCCCGAAATCATCTGGACATGGAATCGGTAAGACGCCATGTTGGCATCCAAAGCATCCCAATTCCCCGAGACTTGTTGTACCACCAGATCTGAGTCTCCGAAGCATTCTATTCGGTGAATGCCAATCTCCTTGGCCACCTTGATCCCGTGCACCAGTGCCTCATACTCGGCTACGTTGTTGGATGTCGTAAAGTGAATTTGCAGCACATACCTCAGCTGGTCTTGCTTTGGTGAAGTGAGGACTATTCTAGCACCTAGCCCGATCTTTGTCTTGGAGCCGTCAAAATGCATCTTCCAGTAATTGGAATCCGGCAAGGGTGGTTCATACTGCATCTCGGCCCAATCCACGAGAAAATCAGGCAGTACTTGAGACTTGATGGCATCTCGCCTTCCATAAGTCGGAGTATAAGGAGACAACTCAATGGCCCATTTGGCTATTCGGCCGCTGGCATCTTTGCAACCCAGGATTTCCGAGAGGGGGGCCTCACATACCACTGTGATTGGATGCTCTTGGAAATAGTGTTTCAACTTCTTGACTGCCAGGTACACACCATACGACATCTTCTGGTAGTGAGGATAGTTTTGCTTGGACGTCGAGATCACCTCACTCGGGTAGTACACCGGTCTCTGCACGGTTTTGCCCTCTTCTTCTCGCTCCACCACCATTACCACACTCACAACCCGGTTTGTGGCTGCTATATAGAGCAACATCGGCTCCTCGGGCAAAGGTGACGCCAATACAGGTGCAGTCGCCAACATCTTTTTCAAGTCGTTGAACGCCACATGCGCTTGCGGGGTCCACACGAACTTATTGCTCATCTTTATAAGCTGGTATAAAGGTAAGGCCTTCTCTCCCAACCGACTTACAAACCGACTTAAAGATGCCAAGCATCCGGTGAATTTCTGCACATCCTTGAGTGATCTCGGCAACCTCATGTTTTCAATAGCCCTGATCTTAGTCGGATTTGCCTCGATACCTCGGCTGGACACAAGAAAACCGAGTAACTTTCCTGCCGGCACAACGAATGTACACTTATCCGGGTTAAGTTTCATTCGGAACTTCCTTAAGTTCGCGAATGTCTCTCGGATATCCTCTACCAGAGTGGATTTTTCTCAGTTTTTATTACAATGTCATTGACATACACCTCCACATTTTTACCGATTTGAGCATGCAAACATTTCTGCATACATCTTTGGTATGTCACACCAGGATTTCTCAAACCAAAAGTCATGACACGATAGCAATAAGCCCCATACGGGGTAATAAAAGCGGTTTTCAATTGATCATCAGGGTTCAAGGGTATCTGGTGGAAACCAGAATAAGCATCTATAAAAGACAACAACTCACACCCGGAAGTGGAATCGATCACCTGATCTATCCGATGTAGCGGGAACGGATCTTTCGGGCAAGCCTTGTTCAAGTTTGTGAAGTCGATACACATCCGCCACACCTTGGCCACTACAGGTTCATCTTTCTTCTTCTCTACCAAGACCGGGTTAGACAACCAGTCCGGGTGCAGCACTTCCATAATAAATCCAGCCGCTAGCAGCACGGCTAGATGATCCAATATCGCCGCTCTCCTTTCATCCGAGAGACGACGTATCGGCTGCTTCACCGGCTTCGCATCCGGCCTGACAAACAGAGAGTGCACAGCCAACTCCCTCGGAACGCCTGGCAGGTCCTTATTCGACCATGCAAAGACATCCCGATTCTCACGTAGGAAGAGACTGAGCTCGCCTTCCTATTTCTCAGTTAAGTCAGTGCCTACAATGGCCTTGAGCTCTGAGAACTCGGGGTCGATACAGATCTTCTTGGTCTCCCTTGGCGCCTCGAAGGATGCATTCTGTTCCGGGTTCATCACACCCGGCATGCCGAGTTGCGTGGCTTGAGCCATGGCCACCACTTGGTGCATCTTCATCTTCTCAGCAGCAATGATTAGTGACTCGGCCAGGCAGGAACCAGCCGAGGCACACTCGATGGAGCGTTTGTGGTCACCCGAGATGGTGATAATACCATTTGGACCCGGCATCTTCAATTTCAGGTATGCCACGTGAGTGGACACCATGAACTTGGCTAGAGCAGGCCGACCGAGTAAAGCATGGTAAGGACTCTCGAGATCTACCACCTTGAACTGGATGCTTTCAGTCCGGCAGTTGTCCTTGGTTCCGAATAGCACATCAACCCAGATTTTGCCCAGAGGTGCACAAGAGACACCCGGCACTATGCCATGGAAGGTCGTGCTGCTTGGCTGCAACATGTTCAAGCTTATGCCCATCTTCACCATGGTGTCTCGGTACATGATGTTTATGGCACTGCCATTGTCAATCAGAACCCGAGTGAACCGAACATTGATAGTGGGCCCAATGAATGTCGGGTCTAAGACCAGAGCATATCCTCCCGGAGTGGGCATGACTCGGGGGTTATCCTTCCTGCTCCAAGTGATCTCTTGCTCGGACCAGTGCATGAACTTGGTCACAGCCGGCATAACTGCATTCACCTCTAGTGCACGCCGGTGCAAGCTCTTTTTGTCAGTGGGCTCAGTCACAAAGACCACATAGCTCTGATGAGCCTCCTTGTACTCGCCTTGGGGATATTCCACTTGCCGTCTTGACCCTGCATTGTTGCCACGGACATTCACCACATTGACTGGTCTCGGAGGTGGTGCCCTCGGGGTGGGTGCATTCATCGGGATAGCATTAGCCCCGGTAAGTGGTGGGGAGGGGTCTCGGTGCTGGCGGTCTTGGTGGGGCACGCGACTGGTATCCTCCTGATCCGCCTCCTTCCCTCAGGGTGCGCTGGTATCAGCTGCACTGCCGAGTTGAATGATTCGCCGACTTATGCACATCGACCGTATGAAAACTGCACGGCCCATCCAGCATGGCTTCATAAGTCGCGGGCTTGCTTGGCCCACCCCATGACGCTTTTCCTTCTTGATTCGGGCCCCAAGCTGGACCATCGTTCTTCGGACGCTGGCTGCTGCCGGCATTCAGTTGAGCTTGTGTGATGGCCGCAACATGCTGTGCTTCATAGCGGAACTCCGGTTCCCTCCGCTTCATCCCGAAGTTTTGCTGATCATCCCGCCGTGTCGGTCCGGGCCTATTGTTCACCGGGAATCTTCTACTCGGCTCTGTTGAGTTCAGCAGAGGCTGCATTGGATCACCAAGTGCATAGCTATCCGCAACGCGGATGGTCTCGGCAAGGGTTGCCGCCATCTCCCTCTGCAGTCTCTGCCAAAGCATGGAGCCATGCCGGCATCCCTGTGCAAACCAAGAAATGGCTTGTGCATCAAAAACTCCTTCGCAGGAATTGCGCACAGTACTCCACCGAGTTAAGTAATCTCGGTCGGTCTCATTGTCCCTCTGCTTGCACATCACAAGCTGCTGAGGTCGGTTTGGCCTCTTGTAAGTGCTGGAGAAGTTGCTGACAAAAGCCTCTTCAAAGTCTAGCCATCAGTTGACACTGCCCTCTCTCAAGTTGTTGAGCCACATCCGAGCTGGCCCCTCCAACATCTGCGGGATATATCTCACCGCCCAACGACGGTTACCCCCCGCAATATGTACTGCCGACACATAGTCTGTCAGACAGTCCTCCGGCTTGGTGCTGCCGTCATAAGTCTTGGCACCCCGGTTCAACTGAAAATGACGCACAGGTGGTTCCATCATGATCCGGGGTCCAAAGCATGCAGGGCCAGGTGGGCCTTGCTCCTCCATCATCTCGGACATGTAAATTCTGTCCAGCTTGTAGCAAGCATCGCTAGGTGCTAACTGACGAGGCCCGAACCGAGAGCCCATTGCATTGTCATAGGTCTGGTACCCGGCTTTCGCCATAGCCGAGTTGCCATCATCATATCGGCTGCCCACTTGGCCACCACCTCGTGATTGCTGCACACCTCCGACATCCTGCTGCCTCAGGGCCTAGTTCTGCACTAGGTATCGAGGTGGATGACCTCGACCAGTAGAGTTGGCATTTCCGACATTCCAATTACTCGGAGCCTGCCGGCTTCTACTCTGGCAACAACCAACATTGCCATGCTCGGCTATCTGCTTTCCGGCATACGCCGGGTCATAGGTCTGCATCTGTAGCTGCCTGTTTCCACCGGAATTCACACTCCGGTCCCGACCTCCTCCGACATGCGGAGAGGAAGCTTGCCCTCTGGACCTCTCGGTGGCTGCCTTAGCCGAATGAACGACTTGGGATCCGCCCACAGCCGTGTTTGCCTTACGAAAGGCTTCATTCTGCCGATTAGCCACACCGACTAACTCATTGACTTTGTCCTGCTGCTTATGGAGAGCTTCTCCGGATAGGCCAGACAACTCGGCCCTCGCCGCCTCAGCAGCCCTAAGAGTTTTAGCAGGGGAACTATAATTCGGCTTAGCGGCTGACACCACACTGGGAGTCACACTGGAGCTAGTTCTACCATCTCTGTTTATCTCGGCATTGAGGGCTCTGCCTCTTCTGCGCACACTTTCTACTCGACTAGGTCGATCCGCTACCGGAGTGAAACCATGAGCAGCATCGTACTCTCGGAGGGTACGGTCGAATTCCTTCCTCAACTCGGCCATCTCTGTAGCCTCTTGGTGCAAGAACTGACGATGTGCCTCTAACTCGGCAACAGCCTGGGTGGCATCAGTCACAGCTACTACCGGCACTGCCAACCTCTGCACTACCTCTCTCATAGGTTCAGGCCTTACCGGGACTTGGGATGTCTCGGCGTTGGCCTAGGCCTCTCTTTCTAGCGCCTGCTTGGCCAGCCGAGTATACCTTGCAGTGGGCGCGACGACCGTCTCTGCGCCGGCAGCATCCGTCACGCCGGCCATCATGACCGCGCAGCTCTCGGGGCGAGTGGTACGCCGGTCGCGAGCCGCACAGACATAGGGAGGGTCCTCAGCCACGAGCACCTGCTGCGGGTACTCGCAGACGATCTCGGTGGCGACGTAGGTGACGAAGGAGCCGAACTTGATGAGGCGGCCGTTTGCCGCGAACGGCTTGCTGCCGAAGCACCCGGCGTTGTCGCTGACGAAGTCGAGCAAGCCGAGTCTGCAGACAAGGCCGCTAAGGACGCGCTCTCCGGAGTCGATGACGGAACCCGTCCGGATGTGTACACCAGCCAACGCCTCTGCCTGCCCCACGGTGGGCGCCAACTGTCGTGGTGGTATCACGGCAGATGCCATAGGATGGCTAAAGTGTGGGGCCGGATAGACGCTGGTGGATCCGGGGAGGGCTAGCGAGCTGCCAAGCTCACACGGGAAGAAGCAAGAACACACACGAAAAAATCAAAGCAACACAAACACCACGATGTACCCAGGTTCGGGGCCCTCGTGAGGAGGTAAAACCCCTACTCCTGCCTCTGTCTCTCGCTATATGTGTCTCACAAGAATTACAAGGTGCTCCTTGAGCTGTATGTCTCCACGGTGAATAAGAACACAGGAACTATGAGGGTCTAAGGGAGAGAAGAGAGCAAAGCTCTTAGCAATAAATAAAACTAGGGTTCGGGCGTCTCTCTCGCAGGAGGAGTTATTGCTCCTTATATAGAGTTCTAGCCGGGTTTGCAGGAAACCCTAACGGCTCCGGGGCCCACGTGCACTGTTGCCACGCCAACGGTAAGGTCATCATGGTCTACCACGACCTAGCCGCCGAGCTACTCCGAGCTACGTCATCATGTCTTCCACTGTATCAGACGCCGGCTAGGTGATGATTGTCCTCCCTGCCAGAGACAAGACAGGGCTTACCCATGCCTTGTCCCTTGTCCCGGAGTCAGCGGTACGGGTGAGCAGTCCCGTCGTACTCTGTACCACGCCGTCTGCCCCGCTTCCGTGTCAGACGGGACGTGACTTGAGCTTCCGTGTCAGGCGGGGATGTCATCATGCCTTTGACTTCTGTCCCGGCATGAAGTATGCCGGCACCAACTCTCAATGTGAGAAAGGGCAATGCAAAGTACCGAAGAGGCTATCAAATATGGTGGTAGAAGCGCCATGAAAACCGCAGCTTAGAACTCACAAGCAAAAAGATTCCAACTAGAAATATGATCTTACAAGGCATAATGAAAATCACTCCATGAGGGACTGTGGCAAATGAACAAGTCACTGTTGGGACCCCGACCGTAGCGCATAACACAAAGTCATTACGGTTGTTTTTAACATTAGAAGTCATATATCATTATGCTATCAACTAGATATTTAAGTGTGGCACAGCTTCAAGTTTTCTAGACCAACCATTAATCATTCCAATTTACTAATCATCATGTTTTACCATTAAGCATATTAATATCTCAAAACAACATCAATGATTCAATTGACACAATTTAATGATCTACAAGATTATGTATCATTTAGTTATACCAT
The DNA here is from genome assembly GCA_026929855.1 of Poa annua. Classification (NCBI taxonomy): domain Eukaryota; kingdom Viridiplantae; phylum Streptophyta; class Magnoliopsida; order Poales; family Poaceae; genus Poa; species Poa annua. Next base: position 66,682,961 of record CM049434.1, read on the forward strand.
CTACCACATTTAACATTTTCTGTTCTTAACCAAACACCAATCAACTTATTTGAAACATAAACTCTCCGAGAATTTAACAATGAAGCAAGAGAGTATAACATATGAGAACTAACAGCTCTGAACAAGAGGTGCATGAAAAAATAAGAGCTGAAAGTATTGCAGTAGCTATGAAAGAATACTCAACAAGTATAAGTGAAGAATAGGAGTATTCAAAAGAAAAAGCGGAGCGTGTCTCTCTCCCACACAAGAATGCTAGGATCCATTTTATTCAGAGAATGAAAATAACAAAAGCAAAAATAAAAACAAACAGACGCTCCAAGTAAAGCACATAAGATGTGGCGGAATTAAAATATAGTTTCACTAGAGATAACCTGATAAGTTGTTGATGAAGAAGGGGATGCCTTGGGCATCCCCAAGCTTTGACGCTTGAGTCTTCTTGAAATATGCTTGGGTGACCCACGGGGACATCCCCAAGCTTAGGCTCTTTCATCTTCTTGATCACATCATATCATCCTCTCTCTTGATCCTTGAAAACTTCCTCCACGCCAAGCTCAAAGTAAACTTCATTAGAGGGTTAGTGCATAATCAAAAATTCTAATATTCTGCTTGGAGACAATCATTATCATGGTACTGGACATTAGCTACAGCCACTGGAATTTTATGGAACAAAAAGATCCATTCAAAAACTGCAAAAGAACCAATGCAAAATAAATGGCAGAAGCTGTCAAAAACAGAACAGTCCGTAAAGACGAATTTTTTCGAGGCACTTAACTTGCTCAAATCAGAAAACTCAAAACTAATGAAAGTTGCGTACATATCTGAGGATCACGCACAAAAATTCCCAGGTCATTTTGATTTTTCTGTGAATTCTAACGAATTAAACGGTGGACAGCAGAAAAACTGTTCCTGCGCAGAGATCCAATTCTAGCATTAACTTTCTACTAGAGACTTAACTTGGCACAACTTATGCAATAAAGTAAAGATACAAAGGAATTTCTACAGAGGTAGGCATGTTCCTTAACTCAAGAAAATAAAATAACAAGAATAAAAAGTGGGTTGTCTCCCATAAGCGCTTTTGTTTAACGCCTTTCAGCTAGGCACAGAAAGCAAAACTCAAGTATTTCCAAGAGAAGAAGCATCAACATTATAATTGGTACGAAGGGCTCTTCGCCTATTTTTCTTACTCTTGGTTCTAGGGAATACCTGACCACATCCCGGAGAGGAGGTGAAATTCATAGTACCTTTTCCAACATCTATCACCGCTCCCAAGAGTTTCAGCAAGAACCTTCCAAGTGTAATTTGTCCTGTACCTACACATTCAATAACAAGATAATCAGTGGATACAGTTCTTCCTAGGAATGTTGTAAACACTCCTGTAGCTATCCCAATGGGTTGTATAACAGTGTTATCTGTAAGGGTTATTTCTTTTCCCCCTTCAACGAGTCCCCAAAGATTTAAAGATGCATGAATATACTTAGGCATAAGACAAAACTCAGACATGATATCACAATGAGCATGAAAGATTTCACCACTAATAGCAATTTTCAAGGTAGGGAGCCACATGGATGGTTCAGAGTTTACTGGAACATAATCAAAATATTCACGAATTTGCCTATAGCCATCTTTTAAGCAAGATATATGTGTCTCAAGGGTGTTTAATCTAGTATGAATATTCTCAAGGCTTGTATCACATTTATTAGTTGAAGAAGAGGATGTAATTAACTTCTTTATTGCATTAAAAGCTTGATCTCCATCACATTGAAGGAAATCTCCTCCCACTACAGCATCTAAAGCATACCTATAGCAAAGAACAAGTCCAAAAGAAAAGCTACTAAGAAGTACACTTAGAGTCATTTTTGGTTCGGTTTCACCATAAGATTCAAAAATTCTAGACCAAGCTTCTTTAAAAGTTTCCTCACTCCCTTGTTTAAAAGTAAAGATCAACTCCTTGGGTGACATAGTGACAGGAATAGAGCTAGACATGATGATAGACTGAAAAATAAACTAGACGTAATCGAAACTAATTTTTTTGTATTTTTGATAATAAGAAGCAAACAAGATAATAGCAAGGTAAATAAAATGCAAGTAACTAATTTTTTTGTGTTTTTGATATTTAATAGCAAACTAAACAGGAAATAAAAATAAACTAAGCAAGACAAAAACAAAGTAAAGAGATTGGGAAGTGAGAGACTCCCCTTGCAGATGTGCTTCAGCTCCCCGGCAACGGCGCCAGAAATTTGGCGTCGAAGGGGAGCTAGAAGTCCGCTAAACAGAAGTGTCTTGATCTCCACGGCAACGGCGCCAGAAATTACTTGATGCACTCGGTGGTGTTGTTGGGAAACCCAAGAGGAAGGTGTGAAGTAGTGCAGCAGCAAATTTCACTCAGTTATGAAACCAAGGTTATCGAACCAGTAGGAGATGAAGAACACGTCTGAAGGTCTCCCCTTTGCAATGGCGCCAGAAATTGCTTGGCGACGTGTAGTTGACGAAGGAGGTGGAACCTGCACAACACAATCAAGAAACTTTGCCCCAACTAAACAGTGAGGTTGTCAATCTCACCGGCTTGCTGTAACAAAGGATTAAACGTATGTGTGGAGGATGATGTTTGCAGAGAATGAAAGTAACAGTTTGTAGTTGGTTGTATTATCAGTTTAAAGAAAAGGACCGGGGTTCACAGTTCACTAGTGGTGTCTCTCCATAATAATAATAATAGACCGTCTAGTGTGGGCAATTGACAGAATAGACCGTCTCCATAATGCTAAACAAATTACAGCTGGGCAATTGACAGAATAAAGAGCTGCATAATGATGCATATACTAATGTCATGATGTCTAGTGTGAGATTCATTTGGGCATTACAACAATATACATAGACCGTTCCAACCGCATCTATGACTAATAATCCACCTTCCGGTTAGCGTCCGCACCCCTTTCAGTATTAAGTTGCAAGCAACAGATTATTGCATTAGGCAAAGTGTGTAATGTAAGTAACAACATTATCCTTAGACAAAGTACTACTATTTTATCCCTAGTAGCAACAGTACATCTACAATCTTAGAGCTTGCTGTCACTACACCAGATTAAATAGAGACATGAACCCACTATCGAGCATAAATACCCCCTCTTGGAGTCACAAGCATCTACTTGGCCAGAGCATCTACTAGCAACGGAGAGCATGCAAGATCATAAACAACACACAACATGATATATTATGAAGCAAATGACATAGTATTCAATATCCATCGGATCCCAGCAAACACAACATGTAGCATTACATAAAGATGATCTTGATCATGATAGGCAGCTCACAAGATCTAAACATGATGGCACAATAGGAGAAGACAACCATCTAGCTACTGCTATGGACCCGTAGTCCAAGGATGAACTACTCACGCATCAGTCCGGAGGCGGGCATGGTGATGTAGAGCCCTCCGGTGATGATTCCCCTCTCCGGCAGGGTGCCGGGAAGAGCTTCTGAACCCTCCCGAACTAGGGTTGATGACGGTGGCGGCTCCGTAAGGTTTTGTGGAAAAGTGTTCGGGTTCCTGGTCTTAGGTTTTCGGGGGGTTTAAGTAGGCAGAAGGGCGAAGGCGGTGGAGGCCCGAGGGCCCGTCACGCGGTGTTGGCGCGGCAGAGGGGGGAGCCGTGCCCCCTCCTTGTGACGGCGCCTCGGTGCCCTCCTTCGTCTCCTCTTCGGACTTCTGGAACGTGTCGGGAAAAATAGGGACTTTGGTATAAGAATTGTCCAATTCCGAGAATATTTTCTTAAGTAGTTTTCTGAAACCAAAAACAGCAGAAAACAGGGAACTGGCAGTGTGGCATCTTGTTAATAGGTTAGTCCCAGAAAATGCATAAAACAACACAAAGTGTATATAAAACATGTAGCAATTGGTATAATATAAGCATGGAACATAAGAAATTATAGATATGTTTGAGACGTATCAGTTGACACCGGTAGTGCGCCCTGCCAAGGTCAACTGCAGCAACCTTCAGAAGAATCTTCATCTCCTACTGGATTGATAACCTTGGTTTCGTAACTGAGGGAAATTTGTTGCTACACTACTTCACACCTTCCACTTGGGGTTTCCCAACTGCTGAGAAGTAGATCTTCGACTCAGTCATCACCCGGCAACGGCGCCAGAAAATAGTCTTGATGACCCACAAGTATAGGGGATCGCAACAGTCTTGGAGGGAAGTAAAACCCAAATTTATTGATTCGACACAAGGGGAGCCAAACAATATTTATAAGCCTTAACAGATGAATTGTCAGTTCAGCTGCACCTCGAAATAGAGTTGCTCGACAGAGATTATCAGTAGCAACAGTTTTATAGCAGTAGCAGTAGTAAAATAGAGACATCAACAGTGATTATAGTAGAAAGTAGGATTAAAATATTGTAGGCATAGGGACGGATGAACGGGCGTTGCATGGATAAGATAATTCATATAATAATCAAGACAAAGGCATTTGCAGGTAAATAATGATAAAGCATCCAAGTACTAAGTAACCATAGGCATGTGTTCCGTATTTAGTCGTGCGTGCTCGCAATGAGAAACTTGCACAACATCTTTTGTCCTACCAGCCTGTTTGCAGCGGGGCCTCAAGGGAAACTACTGGTAATTAAGGTACTCCTTTTAATAGAGCACCAGAGCAAAGCATTAACACTTCGTGAACACATGTGATCCTCACATCACAGCCATCCCCTCCGGTTATCCCAATTGCTGTCACTTTGGGGCCTCGGGTTCTTGACAATAATATGTGTATACAACTTGCAGATATGATCTAAAACAATGATTATCCTCATGATACAATAACATGTTCAGATCTGAAATCATGGCACTCGGGCCCTAGTGACAAGCATTAAGCATAACAAGTTGCAACAATGACGTAAAGTACTAACAACGGATACTAGGCACCATGCCCTAATGATCTTATATCTATTACATGAATGATCTCAACCAATCCCTACCATCCCCTTCAGCCTACAGCGGGGAATTACTCATACATGGATGGGGGAATCATGGATGGTTGATGGAGACGTGGTAGCGATGACGATGGCGATGATCTCATTCGAATCCCCGTCCCGGCAGGGTGCCAGAACAGAAACTTCTGGTCCCCGAATTGAGTTTCGAGGAGGCGGCGGCGCTCGGATGTGTTTCTCTGGAATATGATGAACCCCCCGACGTTTTTAGGTCAGAAGGGTTAAGTAGGCGAAAGGGCGACGCGAGGGGGTGCCCGAGGCGGCTGATGCACCGGTGTGGTGTTGTTGGGAAACCCCAAGAGGAAGGTATGAAGTAGTGCAGCAGCAAATTTCCCTCAGTTATGAAACCAAGGTTATCGAACCAGTAGGAGATGAAGATTCTTCTGAAGGTGTCAACGGCGCCAGAAAAATGCTGGTGCTTCGTTGACGAGGGAGTGCCAAGGTCTTCTAAACAGAGGTGCTTCTTCTCCCCGATAACGGAGATGATCCTGACGGTTGACTTGGAACCTGCACACAACACAATCAAGATACTTTGCCCCAACTTAACAGTGAGGTTGTCAATCTCACTGGCTTGCTGTAACAAAGGATTAAACGTATGGTGTGGAAAATGATGTTTGTTTGCAGAGAATGAAAGTAATAGGATTGCGGTAGGTTGTTTTATCAGTTTAAGGAAAAAGGACCGGGGTCCACAGTTTACTAGTGGTGTCTTTCCGTAAATAATAATAGCATACATGCGGGTAAACAAATTACAGTTGGGCAATTGACACAATAAAGAACTGCATAACAATGCATATACAAGTCATGATGTCTAGTGTGAGATTCATTTGGGCATTACAACATGATACATAGACCGTCATCCAACTGCATCTATGAATAATAATCCACCTTCAGGATAGCATCCGCAACACCATTCAGTATTAAGTTGCAAACAACAGATTATTGCATTAAGTAAAGTGTGTAATGTAAGTAGCACAAATATCCTTAGATAAAGAACTACTGTTTTATCCCTATTAGCAACAGTACATCTACAATCTTAGAGGTTGTTGTCACTCCCCCAGATTAAATAGAGACATGAACCCACTATCGAGCATAAATACCCCCTCTTGGAGTCACAAGCATCTACTTGGCCAGAGCATCTACTAGTAACGGAGAGCATGCAAGATCATAAATAACGCACTCACAAGATATATTATGAAGCAAATGACATAGTACTCAATTATTCATCGGATCCCAGCAAACACAACATGTAGCATTACATAAAGATGATCTTGATCATGATAGGTAGCTCACAAGATCTAAACATGATGGCACAATAGGAGAAGACAACCATCTAGCTACTGCTATGGACCCGTAGTCCAAGGATGATGACGAGTCATGGACTCGGCAAATCCCATGGTTAAGAACCTGGGTTGTATCTAGAGGAATCGGTATATGGGTGTTGGTGAATTCGGACGGTAACAAGCGAAGCTTTCGCTTGTTGGATTATCAATCTGAAGATCACAAGGTGGCTACAATGGCGTCTCGGCGAGTTAACAACTCGCTAGGGTTTCGATGGTATGATTGCGTATGTCTATAGGTTCCCTCCTAGCCTTTTTATAAGCGGCCAGGTCTCGGGAGTTCGAATACAACTCGACTTATAGATATCATTAATTCTAAGCCCATACGACTCCTTCTTTCTTGAGCCGCACTCTAGCCATATCGGGCTGACTTGTGCCATCTTGCGCGGTTGTCCTTATGGGCCACCGGGTGGGCCTTCTAATAGTATGGACCTTGTTATAGCCTTGTGGGTATACCCGTTGGGTATAACCACATCAGTAGCCCCCGAGTGCCTATTCGACTCCAAAGGATCGTGTAGGGACTCTCCACCCGCTAATCTTTCGAGTAGTTCTTGATGATAACCTGTCCATAAATGCATAAAGGTGAGGAAAAACGTCTCGCTATTCTTTTGATATTGGAATAATTTTTCTTTTCGTCATTTAGGGGATGGACGGCGTAGCAGGCCTGATTCAACCGACGGATCGGGGTCAAGTTAACTCGCGACTTGGGTGAGATACCTTTCTAGCCTACTCAAATTCGACTCCCTTCTATCGAATCTGGCAAGACCGTTCAAGTTCGACTCATGCCTGTTGGGACTTACTGGTCGTAACCCGGCCGTACTTAAAGTACCCTTGGCGCGTCCGTCGGGATTTTGCATCGCACCTGTTGGTACGGCATTTAACAGGTCCACGTAGCTTGTACGGGCCACCTGGCCTTACTCAGGTCTTACCTTTGCACTTGTTCATGCAGCATCCGAGGACCAGTCTAGGCTGGAACATCCCGGGTATTATGTTTATAAATTTGGATATGAATCGGGAGTTATTCGACCAATTTTACGGTATTTTCTTCACTCGCCACTTCATCGAGTCCGATCCGGCGATCTTTCCTTAAGCACACCTGACGCTGATCGTCGACTGAATTCATCGGGTGCGCGCCAGCGCTCCCGATGGGAGTAGCCCCCGAGATTGCGTGCAATTGCTTGCAATTGTGCTTAATCTAAAAATAAAAAAAATGGAAGAACTGGTATTTACCAATTTATGCTCCCGATGGGAGTGCATTTACTGAAGTAACTTTGTTGCTTTAAGAAAATGTACCCCCTTTGTTATGGAGTGACTGCGATATTTGACTGCCGACTGCAGTTGGTATCTGTGGACTTCAGCTGGTATCCGTCGACTGCTACTGCCGTAACTTTGCGTGAAGTCACTGATGTCGCCAGCAAAGATGCTCTGACGTTGCCGATGGGACAACTCTTTGGTGGACCCATACTGGCAGTGATGACTTTCGCCTGCCGCCCCGATTTGACCGCACGCATTGCGCGGGACGGGGAACGTGATGATGGCCTCCTCGATTTCCGCACGTAGTGGGCGGTTACCGCGGCGCTTGCCCTTCGTGGGTTTCCTTCGATGTGTGCCACGTGGCCACGTCTTTGTTCTGAACGAACAGGATGAACCGCTCGCTAGTACAAAGGCTTCGCCGGGGTAAAATTTCTTTTTACTGCTCCCCCCATTTGCGCCGTCGTTCCTTGCGCTTCATCTCCTTCCTCGCTCTACTGCTCTCTGCTGTTTGCTCCGGCGCCCTTGCTGCACCTCCGCCATGGGGAAACCCACGACGTCCAAGGGCAAAGATTCCAAGATGAAGGAGGCGCCGGAGACGGCGGAGAAGGGGTGCTGGCGTCGCTCCGTGGTGAAGGAGGCGCACATTGAGTCCCTCCGGACGGTGCTGCCGCCGACCGCGAACTTCGTGCGCCTCCCCGGCGAGGAGACCCAGCCAGCTCCGGCCGCCGACGAACGGGTATGCTTCGTCGACCATCTGAATCGGGGACTCTCTTTCCCGATTCATCCCTTTATTCGCGGATTACTTTGTGTGTACGGGGCCCAACTCCACGATCTGCTGCCGAACACTGTCCTTCACATCTCCTGCTTCATCACTCTCTGCGAGTGCTTCCTCGGAATAGCCCCTCACTGGGGACTATTCCGGCTCTGCTTCAATATCAAGGGCCAGAGCGCCGGCAGCGGCCCGGGCGGACTCGGGTTCAAGGCACGACCCAAATCCGGCTACTTCAAGATCCCGATGTCGGAGTCGGTGCAGAACTGGCGCGACCGCTGGTTCTACATCAAGGCTGACGTCAGCTCCGGGAAGTCCTGCGGCCTGCCCCCGTTCAATGGTGACATCGAACTCCAGAAGAAGCGGTCATGGAGCAACTCCCTGACGGCGACTGAGGAGCAGGTCGCCAAGACGTTGCTGCAGAAGGTGGTAGCGCTGCAGACTACGGAGGGGAAGGTGATGAGCGGTGTTCATCTGGTGACCGCGTTCCTTCGCCGCCGAGTACAACCCCTACAAGAGCGTGCCCACCCGCTGTTCGAGTACACAGGCCAGGATGACTACACTCGTGTGTCTTCTGAGGACTACTCGAACAGCGAGCTCCTGCAGATAGTCAAACAGCTGACCGGTCTCAAAGCGAAGATCGGAGAGCTGATCTCCCCTGTGGCATCCTTTGATGTGACGAACCCCGTACCTGAGGTATGGCCATTCTGACTCGTCCTTGCTCCTTTCTTGATTATTTTTTATTTCGTTCTCATGATCTCTTTTGATTTTACTAGGGCGTCTCGACTCCGGTCTCCGAGCCCACCATACTGGAAGACAAGATTCAGGTGGTCGGCGTCCGCGGACCAGCCTCGGATCCTTCAGTCGCCACTGCTCACTCTGAAGAAGACGTGACTGAGAAGATTGCGAATCCGAAGAGGGGGCGTTCTCCTGCTGAGAGCTCTGGCAACTCCCAGGAAAGGCGTAAACGAGCCACAATCGAGGCTGCTCAAAAAGACGTTGACCTTTCCTCGGCTGCGGTGTCTACCTCCGGAGCGATGGATGCAACTCCAATTTCCTTTGGAGCGCCTGCGGCTCCGACCTTGCCGACTCCGGACGACGTGATGCCCTGGATGGCTAAGTAAGGCAAACTACCCGTTGACACTGTACTTCATATCCATAGCTGATACCCTTGCTAATCTAGCTTTCCTTGTGCAAGGTCGACCAGCGATGAGGGTGACACGGACACGGATTCTGACGCCCCCTCCCGGTCTAATCGCGAGCAGACATCGATTCTCCGGACCGAGGAGGAAAAAAGAGCAGTCGAACCTCCTGCGAAAACCGCGCCCTCTACGCTGCGTACGATAGAGCCTCCCACGGCTGAGTCTGCGCCGGAATCTTTGACTGCGAGTGCTGATCACGTAAGTAATACGGGGGTAGCCCCCGAGCATGAGGCCATCTACCCGAAGTTGGGTGCAGGCTCAATGACCTCTTCGCGTACTGACTTTTCCAATAAATTTTTTTTTTGCAGCCAACCATCCGTCGACTGCTGGACATAGGCAATGACTATATCCGGCTGGAAACGGAAAACCAGAGACTACAGGCTCAGCTCAAGAACTGTCAAGGTAACCCATTGACTCAAGTTTCCGGCAGGTAGCTTTTCATGCCTTGAATTGCTGTGCTCATAACCTCGGTCTGCAGAAACGCTGGCCCAGACCGAGCAGGAGAGGGACCAGGCCCGCTGTCTGGCCAAGGATCTGAAGAGTGAACTTGGCCGATTAAAAACAGACATGGCGGCTCAAGTGGATGCTGATCGGGCTGACGGGGCGCGGGAAGCCGAAGAACGCCTGAAGGACCTGCAGGCTTCTCGGGATGGCACGCTGGTGGGCCGCCTGCTTGCTCTGGGCAACGCGCTAGCGAGTACGTTCCGCTGGGTTGTATGCATGCTTAAACTCTGATACGGTCGCCTTCTCCTGACTAACTTGAATGAGTTTGTTGCAGGTGCTCTTGGCTTGGGAGCTGATCAGTACGCTCCTCCCCCTGAAGTGCAGCTAGAGGCTGCGATTGGAGCGGCTGAGGGTTTCGCAAGCAAGCTCGCGACGGTGCTCTCATCTTCGGCTGCTGCGCTCTCCGCGCTCCATCGACTCGTGCTGCCGAAGCAGGAGGTGCCTCAAGACCTTGCAGCGCTTGCCGAGACATTTCGCCCCGAAGGCGACTCCTTCCCTAAATTCATCCGCGAGCAGACGGTATGTGGGTCCGCAACTGCTTTCAAGATGCTGCTGGGGCACGGGGTGACTTTGGATATGGGTAGCCTTGTTTCTGCGCTCCCAGTTGACTCTGCTGGCAAAAGGGTGTCCCTTAGACAGCACGAGGTGGAAGCCCGTAGACTGGCGAATCTCCTCCTTGCGACCTTCGAACAGAGGGTTGCGAAGCGCAAGAAAAAGGGATCCGCCTCTACTTCGAGTGCTCCCAGCACGAAATAGACTGTAGGGTAGTGTAGTTTAGCTTGAACTATTTTGCTAGTACTACGCGCCTGCTGCGCGCTTGCCATGTAACAAACTCGATGTTTGAATGAAAAGTTTGGTCCTTGGGGGCATGCCGAGGGCGAACGCCCAGCCCCCGAGTCATTTTATTCATGTGCCTGTAACTGTTTTTATTTTTGTTGAGATCTCCAATGATTGAATTTTTTAGTTTGTGAGCCGCTTCTGCTGTTTGTGCAGTCTGCTGGTACCTCGACCCCAAGTGCTGTGCCGCCTTTCGACCCTCGCGATCAGTACTTGTATAACTTACTGAAAGTGCGCTGCGAGAACGTCGAGCAAGAGTTAAAGGTCACTCGGGGTACGCTGGCCATCCTTCAGTCGAAACAACCTCGACCAATCGAAAGGGAGATGGTGTTGATGAAGGAAGTTGAAGACGCAAACACTGGTTTGCTATGTAAGTGATACGCCGAGTGTAACATCCCAAATTAATATTATGAAATATTAAATCAAAAATGTGGGCCAACAAAAACTTTTTTATAAATTAATATGTGTGGATGTCTTATTGTTGCTTGTGATAAATATTTCTTGTGAATGTGTTGTTTGTTAGCTCTAATTAAAAACTTGAAGAAAAGAAAATAAACAAAACAAAACATTAAAACAATTAAAACAATGTGACAAATGTCACCCTATTTCTCAAAGTGGGAAATTATTTTCTTTCAAACCAAATTCAGTGGAGTGACATGTAAACACTCCCACTTTATTCCCACCATTTTTCCCTCTTCAAATATTAATTTCAAAAATCTAAATTTAAATTATATTCTTTCTTTATCTTATTCAAATCACAAAATGTGCTAGGTTGCACTTGTCCAATAACAAATCAAACAGCACCATAAATCTTGATAAACCTATGTGAAGCAAATTATGAAAATAAAATTCAAAATTTGGAAATTGTTTCTGGTTCAAGCATTTCATCGAACACCTGGTGGTCACCACCTGTTCATCCCAAACCGAACCCAAAATCCATGGACGAATTGATCAATCTCGATCAAATTGATGCAAGCTACTGCCCTCACTCGAATTGCCTCACTCCACTCGCCTCACCGCACTCGAGAACGTGAAGAAATCGGGTCGGGAACGCCGAAGGACGCCAGGGGACAGCCGCCGGCGCGGCCGCGACATGGTCGGCACTGTGGCCGTGGAGAAGCCACGCCGTGCTGGCCCGTGCCAGGCCCCCCCCCCTCTCTCCCTCACCTTGCTGCCCCCTCTCCGGCCACACCGCAGCCCGCAGGAACCCGTCCCCGCCGGAGTATCGCCGTGAACAATGCGCGCCGCGAACCGCCCGAACGCTCCCAGAGCACGCCAGGGCGTCCCCCCCCTGTCGAGCTTCCTCCACGCCACCCCGAGCCTCCATCCTGCTCCCTGGCCACCCCACAACGTAGCCGCACCCCGCACCGCCCCTACGGCGAGCGGGCACGACCGCTGGTGCCCCCTGAGCCCAGTTCACCGTGCGCCGGACCGCCGGTATAAATCCCCCCCCCCCCCCCCCCCCCGAGCACCCCGTTCCCTCCACACCTCCCCACTGCCTCTCCCCCTCACACCACCCCCTCTCGTGTACCGCCAGGAGGGCGGAGCCGTAGCCGCGAAGCCCCGGCCGCCCGTGGGTCACCTCGAGCTCGCCGTGCCCGAGGTAGACGACGACCATGGCCAGGCCGTGCTGGCCTCTCTTTCTCTCCTCTCTGGCCCGTACCCCCTTCCCCATTACTGCCTCGCTCACCCGGCCCCTTTTCCCCTCTGGATCGTGCCCAGGAACGACGCGGAGACCTCGCCGGAGTTGGAGCACGGCCGCGAAGGAGGAGCTGCTCGCCGCCGTCGATTGGAGCCGCCCCACCACGCGCCGTTCGTCCAGCAAGTCTCCCCAAGTCGCCGCCGTCGATCTGCATCATCCGCACGGCCTCCCGAGCCCCTAGGTGAGCAGACCGTGAACCTCGCCATCGCCGGAGTAGCAGCGCCGCCGGTTTTAGGTCGTCGACGTCGCGATTGAACGTGGGCCGTTGGATCCTAGATCCACGGCAGCGTACCCCTTCGCGCCCTAAGTCGCTAACCGGTGGGCCCCGCTGTCAGTGTTTTAAACATTTCCCAGCGCGCGCACTGTTTTGGTTGAGTCACTGACGAGTGGACCCCACCCGTCAGGATTCTCAACATTATCCACTCAGAGTTTAAATTCGAATTTTAGATTTAATTAGGAATCAGTACTGGATTAAACTTTGAAATTCCATAACTTGAGAATTATAACTCGAAATAAATCAAATCAAAATGTTCTGGAAAGCTTATGAAATTGTCTATCCAACCCAAGTGGTTTCACCTCATTTGGATAAATAATAAAAATATAGTATTAAAAATGCCAAATAGGGTTTAAAATCTAAACTTGTTTGTTTCTGATACTCTGTTAGTCCAAATGGGTTAAGACCAATTTTATTGAATCACATTTAGTCATGGCTAGTAACCCCTAAGAGGATTTAATTTTTAGATCAACAGAACTTAATTAGTAGCTAAAACTTGATTATTAAGCTTCTGGATTCAAACCATTGTGTAGGGAGTTTGGTAACTCCAATTGACCCAAATCCAATTGTGTTGTCTTCTACACATCTATAGCTTTCTGTAGAAATTTAGTTTGTATTTTTGTGACCAACAGAACTAGAGATATGTAATTAAACATGTTCAACCAGTTTCTGTCATAATCAAGACATAATTAAATAATGGTTAACCCCATTAAATTAAAACCAAATGGTGTTGTTGCTGTATGAAGTGGCTATTTAGAGCACTTAAGATTGTATTGTTGTGATGTTGATTGAGTAGGTTAGTAATTGTTGGTATTTGTTTGATTGTGAATTAGACGAGAACGTTGTCGGGTTTATCGAGGAAGAGGAGTTCGTGGAACCCGAAGACCAAGACCAGGAACACTTTGCCGAGCAAGGCAAGCTACTCTCTGAGCTTGCACCCTAATACATGCATTCATTTGTAGAACAAGATTTACTTTTAAACAAATATTTTCTAAAAAGGCCCCTTTTCAAAAGTATATGGAAAATTATTTTGCCACCCTATGTAGAAATATAAGATAAATTATAGGATGGGAAAAATAAAGATTGTTTTATTCAAAACCCCTTTGAAAACCTGTGTGGCTATGAAACACCGAGATGTCGGTGTTGAAGCAGAGAAAAGGAGAATGGTGGTTTTGATAAAACGCACATTGTGTCTTTGTACTTACGTCAATCAGCCAATACCCTGTGCGACCACATTTACCCATATATGGGAAAGGGCTTGGTCATATAGTTTGCTCTTATTAGTATGGGATACCTCATCGACGGAGACAACTCCGTTATGCATGGAGGGATGGTCTGAGGACCTACCTTGACCTGGGTCCTCGCTCAAACTCTATGAAAAGATAAGGAGGAGGATAGAAGGATGTCCCCTATACACCGCCAGACAAAACTATGAGTCCTCACACTTAGTTCCCGACGGGCTGGGTTAAGTGTTGATGGAAAGTATCATATGGGCAGGTTCCTATACTAGCATGAGCAAAGGACAGACTAGGATCGGTGTCTCAACTTCGCATACACCTTGTATGGCGAGACGTGGCTGACACGATGAGTTACCGGATGGATGTGGGAAAAGCGTGCTACCTCTGCAGAGTGTAAAACTATTCGAATAGCCGAGTCCTCGGATATGGACAGTTGAGAGACCCTACTTTGACCATGTGCAAGTTTTGAAGATTTAAATTTTAAAAAGAAAAGGAAGTGGAGGAGGTTCCATACACCTATACCAACGGATCGGTATGAGGATGTTGGAGACCATGAACCCTGACGGGTTATGGCCAGGAAAAAGGAGGAGTTTTGGTGAAACTAATAAAAGGGGACAATATATTAATGATAGCTATAGAATTCTTCTTACCTTCTTCAACAAAGATATGGAGACGTTTTAATAAATAAATGTGTGAAACTAAAAATGAGATTAGTGCATACTCATGTTGGAGTAGTTTGCGAGTACAATCAACTGTACTCATAATAGTTTCGTCCCTGGCTATTGTCGTAGCCAGACCTGGAGGAGAACTACGCCAAGGAGGACTATGGCGACTTCTATGCGAACTAGGGATCTTCTTAAGTCGACTGCCTGTCGGGTCGTTGTTGGGATAAGATGTCTACTACGCCTTAGCTTCCGCTGATTATTTTGGTTTGGCCGATGAAGGCACCTATGTAAGGCTTGGTCTAAATGACCGTTTATGTAAGACTTTAATTCGGTATTGTAATGGATGTAAACTTCGGTATTCAGTTCGGATTATGTGCAACGACAGACTGATCACGGGATCGTTGTGTTAAGCATAATCGGGTATTTCGGACAGCTAGTCCGGGGTCCCCACACCAAGCCCCCGAGTGTATTTACTTGCTTCTGCTTAACAAGTCCGTGCCCTGCTGGCCTCGACTGACCTTCTGTGCTTTACTTGTATGCATATATTTAGGCGTACAGATTGACGCTGCAGCCGAACAGAGTCGGGTTCGTTCTCGTTTTGTGGACGTAACGGCTGAGCATGGTCGAGACGCGTCATCCATATGGTCCCAACGGAGCAAATCGATGGCGTTGCTCACCTTGCGCGCCCGGGTTGCTCAGGTTGGCAAATTTTCTGAATTATGCACCTCTGTCCTATCCCGCGTACACCAGGCGTTGTTCCCGTTGAACGAGCAGCCACACGGGTTGACTGCTCTGCTGGATCACTTCCGCCACGGGGAGGCAACTCGTGACTTCGTCCGTCTTCAACTTGTCGCTGGCGCGACCACGGCGTTTGCTGTTCTGCGTCTGCACTACCCCGACGTTGACTTGGCGAAGGTTGGAGCTGGACTCCCAGAAGGTGCGGGCACTGTCTTGATGGAAGAGCACTACCAAGCTGCGCATGGCCCAGCCACTTGTATAATAGGTCTCATGGAACACGAGACGGACATGGAGCTTGACCGCCGGCGTCTGACGCTTGATGTAAAGCCGGAACCATTGTAAAGTAACCCGACCTGTAAAACTGCCCATGCTGACTGCGAAGATTGTATGATAAGAATATAGAGGAACCTTGAATTTTATTGCTGGTCAATAAGGAAATGTCTGATACAAAAGGAGGCTTAATGCGACCTTTACTGAATTCTAAGATAACGGCCGAGGCGCTACTATTCTAGGCGTAAAAACGGCGCAGGTGAGCTGCGTTCCAAGGGTTGTGCGAGGGCTCTCCCGACTCGGCGTGCTGTAGGCGGTAGGCTCCATTGCCAATGACTTCTGTGACGATGAAGGGGCCCTCCCAGGGCGAAGCGAGCTTGTGGACTTTCTTCTGCTTCAGGCGAAGTACCAGGTCGCCTATCGCGAACGATCGCGGTCGAAGGCGGCGACTGTGGTAATTTCGTAATGCCTGCTGATACGTTGCCGTCCTGGCGAGGGCAATGTCGCGCGCCTCGTCCAGGGTGTCCATGTCGTCCTCAAGTGCGGCGTCGGAGTCCTGCTCGACGTAGACCGTTACTCGAGGTGCATAAAATTTGAGGTCATATGGCATGACTGCTTCGGCTCCGTGCACTAGAAAGAAGGGCGTGTACTGCGTAGATCTGTTCGGAGTCGTGCGCAGACTCCAAAGTACGGCCGGTAACTCCTCGGCCCAAGCGCCTGCTGCGCGTTTGAGTGGTACTACGAGTCTTTTCTTCAAGCCGCTGCACACCAGGCCGTTGGCCTTCTCGACCTGCCCATTGGACTGGGGGTGCGCAACTGAGGCGTATTTGAGCTTGATTCCCTGTGACTTATAGAAGTCCTGAAATTCCTCGGCCGTGAAGGTGGTCCCGTTGTCGGTGATTATACTGTTGGGCACCCCGAAGCGGAAGATGATGGACTTGATGAAATTTACTGCCGAGGTTGCTGTGGCGTTCGTGACTGGAATTGCTTCAATCCACTTGGTAAACTTGTCGACTGCCACTAGGAGGAAAGTGTGACCGCCCCGTGACGACTTCTTCAAAGGGCCGACCATGTTGAGCCCCCATTGAGCAAAGGGCCAGGCTAGTGGGATGGTCTTGAGTTCTGATGCTGGGGCGTGTGGCCTGGTCGCGTACTTCTGGCACCCCAGGCACTTCTTTACTATGTCCTCTGCGTCTTGCATAGCTGTGGGCCAATAGAAACCGGCTCGCAGGGCCTTTGCCACGAGCGCCCGACTGCTGGCGTGATGACCGCACGTCCCGGCATGAATGTCTAGTAGTATTGCACTCCCGTCCTCGGGTGCGATGCACCGCTGAAGGACCCCGGAGATACTTCTCTTGTAGAGTTCCTTGTTGATTACCGTAAACCCCTTGGAGCGCCTGGAGATGCGCTTTGCTTCGACCGAATCCGCCGGTAGCTCCTGGTAGAGGAGATATGCCAGGAAAGGCTTCGTCCATGAAGGTTCTATGAGAAAGACTTCAACCGGTGGCGTAGTGGCCAATGCATTGTCGGGCTGCTGCTCAGCCGGTGCTTGTTCGAGTGCTGCTGCTGGAGTTTCGACTGGGTCTTCTAGCGCTGCTGGATTCTTTATCTTGACTGATCTCTCTTTGATGCGCTCGAAGAAAACTCCAGGCGGGATGGGCTCTTTCTTGGACCCAATGTTTGCTAGTATGTCTGCTTCCTCGTTGCTTTCCCGGCCTACGTGTCGCAGTTCGCAGCCGTCGAAACTTCCCTCCATGATGTTGTACATGTCGCGGTAAGCCTGCATGTTATCTGCATTGGCGTCGCATTCCTTCATCGTTTGCTGTACCACAAGGTTGGAGTCGCCGTATATCATCAAACGTGTCGTGCCGCAAGCCTTGGCCATACACATGCCATGCAGCAGCGCCTCATACTCTGCCTCGTTGTTTGAGGCTCTCTGAAAATCCATCTGGAGTATGTAACGCAACTTGTCGCCCTTGGGGGAAGTCAAGATTACTCCAGCCGCTGCGCCATCATGTCGCTTGGATCCGTCGAAGTACATGGTCCAGGAATTGGACAAGTCGGGGACATGGGGCAACTGCGCCTCAATCCACTCGCATGTGAAGTCTGGGAGGACCTGTGCCTTGATGGCTTTCGGGTGCCGGTATGTAATGTCTCGAGGTCCAAGCTCGATACTCCACTTAGCGACTCGCCCTGTCGCCATAGAGTTGTTTAGGATATCAGCCAACGGGGCGCTGCTTACCACCACGATTGGATGCTCCGTGAAATAGTGTACGAGCTTGCGGCTTGCCATGAACACGCCATAGGCGAGCTTTTGATAGTGCGGGTAGGGCTCCTTGGAGGGTGAGAGTACCTCGCTAAGGTAGTAAACGGGGCGCTGGACTGGTTGGGTTTTCCCTTCTTCCGGCCGTTCGACTACAAGTACTGAGCTGACCACCCTGTTGGTGGAGGCTATGTATAGATACAGAGTTTCCTGCTCTCGGGGAGCCACAAGGATGGGTGGGTTTGTGAGCATGCGCTTTAAGTCGCTAAAGGCTGCTCTTGCTTCTGCGGTCCACTCGAATTTGTCTGTTTTCTTCATCAACCGCTAGAACGGTAAGGCTTTCTCACCCATGCGACTGATAAACCTGCTGATAGCTGCTATCCGGCCCGCGAGTCCCTGGACTTCGCGCAGTTTCGTTGGCTCCGGCATTTTTAAGATTGCCTGGATTTTGTCTGGGTTGGCCTATATGCCCCTGGCAGACACGAGGTACCCTAGTATTTGCCCTGATGGCACTCCAAATACGCACTTAGTGGGGTTAAGTTTAATTCTGTACTTGTTGAGAGCTGCGAAGGTCTCGCGAAGGTCGTCGATCAAGGTGTCAGCTTGCCGAGTCTTGACGACGATGTCGTCGATGTATACTTGTATGTTCCTGCCGATTTGATCCTTCAGGCAGTTCTGCATCATGCGCTGATATGTTGCTCCCGCGTTTTTCAACCCGAAGGTCATCTTCGTGTAGCAGTACACGCCGTGGGGGGTGATGAAAGCCGTTTTTTCCTCGTCTTCTTTTTTCATCTGAATCTGCTGATACCCGGAGTAAGCGTCGAGGAACGAGAGGCGCTCGCAGCCTGCGGTCGAATCCATGATCTGATCTATCCGAGGAAACGGAAAATGATCCTTAGGGCAGCACTTGTTGAGCGATGTGAAGTCGATGCACATGCGCCCATTCTTGACTCTTTTCTTTGGAACGAGCACTGGGTTCGCTACCCAGTCTGACTTCTTAAGTTCCCGGATGAACTTGGCATCCAAGAGCCGGTCTATCTCTCTTCCGACTGCCAACCGTTTCGGCTCGGATAACCGCCTCATTGTCTGCTTGACTGGCTTAGTGCCTGGATAAATTTGCAAGGCGTGCTCGGCGAGTTCCCTAGGAATACCTGGCATATCGGTTGGGTGCCAAGCAAAAATTTCCCAGTGCTCACGGAGGAACTCGACGAGCGCGCCTTCCTATGCTTCATTTAGGCTCGATGACACGAGGACTGTCTTGTCCTTGTCCGTTGGGTGCACCTGGTGTGCTCTTCTGTCATTGTTGGTGCTGAAAGAATTTTCGGGTGCAGGCTTCTTGCCTATGGGGAATAGGCTTCGATCGTTGTCCAGGGCGATTTCTGCAAGCTGTTCTTGTGCGCCGAAAGACTCGGAGATTTTGCTGAATTCTCTGTCGCAGTCATCTGACTTTCGAAAGTCGTCGCGGACTGTTATAACCCCCTTGGGCTCGGGGAGTTTTAGCATCAGGTACGCATAGTGCGGGACTGCCATGAATCGTGCGAACGCTGGTCGCCCGAGGATTACATGGTACTGAGACTTCCAGTCTACGACTTCGAACTCAATGCTTTCTTTCCTGAAGTGATCGGCGTCTCCGAAAACGACGTCGAGCCAGAGTGACCCCAAAGGATATACTGCCTTGCCTGGCACGATGCCATGGAAAGTGTTGTCTGATGGTTTCAGGTTGGTGAGCGATAGGCTCATTTTGCGCAACGTGTCTGCGAAGACAATGTTGATGCCGCTGCCACCGTCCATGAACACCTTGCTCATCCTGAATCCTCCGACTAAGGCGTGCAGAACCAGGGGAGCATGACCCGATCGTGGCACTCGTGGAGGGTGATCTTCGCGAGTGAAGCCAATAGGAACTTCCGAACCCTGAAGGTACTCTGGCGCGGGCGGGGGTGAAGTAGTAGCTAGATGGACCTGCCTACTGATTAACTTTTGACATCGGTTTGACGGTCGTCCCTTCTGTATCATGTACATGGCCCCCCTGGTCTGCGGGTACTGTTCCTGAGCCGCGGCTGCGTTGTCCTGTCTCTGGTTTGCGTGGACTGCTCCCGCTATGTGCCCTGCAGGCGGGGGAGGTGGTGGCAGCGCGAGTGGTAGTCCTCCACTCCTGCGCATCTCAGCCTGAAGTGCTATGAAATCGCGACAGTCCTTAAACAGGTGTGTTGCCGTCAATTTACCGTCATCCCCTCTGAACATGTGCATTCTGCATGGGTCGGTGAGCTGCTCAGCCGGGGTTCGGAATGGGCGCTCCTCCCTCCGGGTTCCCCTGGGCTTCCACTCGCGTTTCCGGCTCCCGTCGTCGCGGTTTCTGTCGCCGCGGTCATCGCGCAGATTTTCCCCATTATGGGGATTACCTCGATTGCGACTGTCCTGAAAACCAGCTGCGACCTGCTCGATACCATCTGTCTCGCCGTACGGCCGCTGTCTGTTGCGTCTGTCGTTTCGGCCGCGTCGGCCCCAGTTGCCCTGCTGGCGATCATCGGGTGAGGGGACCCTATCGGCTCGAACGGAATCTTCCCCATCGGCCCACTTGTTGGCTATCTCCATTAGGTGCGCAATTGTTCTGGGGTTTTCGCGTCCCAGTGCTTCCTGGAGGTCGTTGCGCCTGACTCCTTGGATGAATGCGAAAATAGCATTATCCTCTGATATATCGGCTCCTGAATTTTTCAATGTGGTCCAGCGCTGAATGTACTCGCGAAGAGACTCGCCGGCTTTTTGCTTGCAGGCTCTGAGTTGCTGAAAAGAGGCGGGTCGGTGGAACGTAGAAGAAAAATTCCTCTTGAAATCGCTGCAGAAAGCATCCCACGTTCCGTACGAACTACGCGGCAAGCTTCTGAGCCAAGCTCGGGCTGATCCCGTGAGCATCAGCTGTATGTACTGCATTGCGGTTGTTGTATTTCCTCGCTGACAGGCTACTGCCGTGGTGTAATCTTCCAGCCAAGCTGATGGCTCTTGGGTTCCATCAAACTTGGGGGTTTCTGATGTTAGCTTGAACCTCTTGGGCATGCGAGTTTCCCGAACGGCGGTCGTGAAGCACATGGCTCCACATGGCTCGACCTACGAGTCCGTGTACGAACTGCTTCGACTGGAGCCCGGGGTTCGACTGCGTTGCCTTCGCTGGTGTCTCCGCCTATTTACTGTTCGCTGGGTGATATAATTTCGTGCGTCGACTCCTTCTTCCACGTAGTCATGCTCGAAACCAGCGGCCTGCCGTTGCTGACGGCGCTCTTCTCTACCGCGTCTCCGCTCTTCTCGCTCGCGGCGGCGGCGAGTGGCTCGCTCTTCTTCTGTTTCGGTCCTATCCCGACTGCTGCGATGACGCTGCCTGGACCTGCTCCTTTCCGGCTCGTCCCTGTCATGCCCGTCACGGTGACGGCGCCTGGATCTGCTTCCTTCTGGTTCATCGTGGTCCCGGTCCTCACGGCATCGAGTGCCGTGATGCGTGTCATCGCCCTGGTGGGTAGATGCGTCTGTCGGCCTGTTGCCGTTTGCTCGGGCGCCGGTGCTGGGCAGGTTTTGGCCAGGGCTGATCCCTGAACGGCCTGGCGTGGGGGCTGCGGGTACCAATGCTGTCCCGACAGTTCCCAGAGCATCTATCTGTGCCATGTGAAGGCCATACCACGGGTCAGTTGGTGCAGGTAGTGTAGATCTCAGGTAAGTTGCCACCGAAGCGACTGCTGCTACAGTTGTCTGCGGTACCGGTATACCGTCGTCCGCAATTGTCATGAATCTCTGTCTGATGCTTGACGATTGGAAACCAGCCGCAGTCGCCTGGGGCATGCGGGTGCGGGTTCTCACATGTTCTGCAGTTCCTGGCTCGTATCTTGTCGAATGGGACGACGAATTGGCATGTCGCCTTGCACTAGCTGAATCGGCCCGATCCTGTCTCGCGGCGAGTTCACGCTCTAACGCAATTAGCTCCAGATTTTTCTTGCGCAGTAGATACTGATAAGCCAATAAGTCGTCCATGGGGGAGTTCTCTGGCATTACGGTCCCGCTGTTGACGACGTTTTGGCTTCGGACTGCCATCTCCTCTGTGATGGAGAGTTCCTTGTCAGCGTTGAGTCGAACCACCAGCGGGTACTGAACGGGCTCCGGCTCCCTGTGCTGCGGCGGGGTCGTAAACGTGCCTGATGCGCCGTTTACTACGAACACCTGGCTAGTAGGACGGTTACGCGCGTTGCGTCATTCGCGGCGATGATCGCCATCATCGCTTGATGTGGAGTCGATGCCGCGCAAGACGGCTGCCACCTGAAAGATAGTGCAGTCGGAGCAATAGCAAGTGACGTCAGAGCCGCCCGTTGATGACGATGTGGAGTCGGTAGCTGTCGGGGTCGTTGCAGGCGCGGAGTCGACGGCAACTGGAGTCTGAGTCCGAGTAGAGTCGGTGGCACTCGACGTTGATGCAGGGGCGAAATCGATGGCGTTTGCCGCAGGCACGATCATTGCCTCCGTCCTCGGAGATCGGGCAGGACTTGACACGTCGAGCGTTCCCCACTGGCTGACAAGGAAACGGAAACTGCCGAACGTCAGATCCATACCTGAGTGAATATCGGCGAACACTGATCGCTCGGACTCCGAGTGCGGGCGGAATTCGAAGGTGCCGAGGGTGTAGGGCCTCCACAGATCTGGCAGATCCCGGGTCGCTGCGGATGCTGAAGACGAAGTCGATGATGTAGACGGCGGATCCGCCGAACCCGTGAATCCAACACCAGTTCTTCCCACAGACGGCGCCAATTGACGAGTCATGGACTCGGCAAATCCCATGGTTAAGCACCTGGGTTGTATCTAGAGGAATCGGTATATGGGTGTTGGTGAATTCGGATGGTAACAAGCGAAGCTTTCGCTTGTTGGATTATCAATCTGAAGATCACAAGGTGGCTACAATGGCGTCTCGGCGAGTTAACAACTCGCTAGGGTTTCGATGGTATGATTGCGTATGTCTATAGGTTCCCTCCTGGCCTTTTTATAAGCGGCCAGGTCTCGGGAGTTCGAATACAACTCGACTTATAGATATCATTAATTCTAAGCCCATACGACTCCTTCTTTCTTGAGCCGCACTCTAGCCATATCGGGCTGACTTGCGCCATCTTGCGAGGTTGTCCTTATGGGCCACCGGGTGGACCTTCTAACAGTATGGACCTTGTTATAGCCTTGTGGGTATACCCGTTGGGTATAACCACATCAGATGAACTACTCACGCATCAGTCCGGAGGCGGGCATGGTGATGTAGAGCCCTCCGGTGATGATTCCCCTCTCCGGCAGGGTGCCGGGAAGAGCTTCTGAACCCCCCCCCCCCCCCCCCCCGAACTAGGGTTGACGGCGGCGGCGGCTCTGGAATGTATCATGGAAAAGAGTTCGGGTGCCTAGGGTTATTTTGTCGGGGGTATTTGTAAGCGAAAGGGCGAAGGCGGTGGAGCCCCGAGGGGCCCACACCACGTGGTGGCACGGCCAGAAGGGGGCCGCGCCTCCACCAGGTGAGGCCGCCTCGTGGCTCTCCTCCGTATCCGCCTCGGCCGCCTCGTCGCCAACAACCTGTTCGACCAAAGTCAAATTGACTGTACGGTATGCATCTCTATCCGAACTTCATAGTTCCGAGTCAATCTAGGTCCGTAGTGTAATGCTTAGCATGTTTAGGATGATAAGCATGATTATATGCTGGAATTGATCCAAAATGGGGAGGATCCGGCATCACAGGATCCGTCGGCAGTTGTGGGTGAGTCCGAACCGGTGGGGGTTGCGGCTAAGGTGAAGCGGAAGACGAACACGCCAAGAGGCTCTTCGTACACAACTTTTGAAGATGTCTTGCTTTGCCGAGCTTGGTTAGCCACAAGCATGGATCCTTGATGACCCACAAGTATAGGGGGTGTGTCGTAGTACTTTTGATAAATAAGAGTGTCGAAACCAACAAGGAGCAGAAGGTGCTGACAAGCAGTTTTGATGAGGATTTCACTGTAAACACTAGCAGACAAGGTTTTAGGAGTTTTTAATAATGCAGATAAATAAAGTGCGAGTAAATAGAGCGCGGCAATAATAATTGCAGCGAGTGGCCCAATCTTTTTTAGAGCAAAGGACAAGCCGATTTGTTTACTTATGATAACCAAACGTTCCTGAGGACACACGGGATTTACGACTAGTGCTTTCGCTTCATATAGATGATTAATCTTTAGTGTTTCGATAAGTGTTGTGTGGGTGAACCTATGCTAATGCACCGCCCTTCCTAGGACTAATACATACTTGTGATTATACCCCTTGAAAGCATCCGCAAATACAAGAAAGTAATTAAGATAAATCTAACCACAGCCTTAAACTCTGAGATCCTACCATCCCTCATGCATCGAGATACCAACGGGGGTTTAGGTTTCTGTCACTCCGGCAACCCCACAATTAATATTCGAATACACAATGCATTCCCCTAGGCCCATAAAGGTGAAGTGTCATGTAGTCGACGTTCACATGACACCACTAGAAGAATAGCACCACAACTTAAATATCAAACCATTAAATATTACTCAACATAGTTCACTACTAACATCTAGACTTCTCCCATGTCCTCAAGAACTAAACGAAGTACTCACAACACATCATATGGATCATGATCAGAGATGATATAATGATGGATAACAATCTGAACATAAACCTTAATTCAACGGTTCCACCCAATAGCATCAATAACAATAGTAATCAACACCGGGAGAGTTTCCCCTATCAAATGCACAAGATTCAGCCCTAGATGTTACAGCGGGAACGGAGTGGAACGATGGAGATGACGGTGTCGGCGGTGGAGATGGTGGTGATGATGATACCGATGAAGTGCAGCTCGATGACGGTGACGATGGCGACGATTTCCCCCCCTCCGGGAAGGGATTTCCCCGGCAGCTTTTCAGCCTGCCGGAGAGCTTTTCTCTCTCGGTGGTTTCCGCCTCGTGGAGGCGGCGGCTCTGTTTCTGGTCGATCTCCCTCGTCTTAGGTTTTCGGGGGGATGAAGTACGCGAAAGGGCGATGCCAGACGTGGGCCAGGGCGCCCAGATGATGTGCTGGCGCGGCAGAGGGGCTGGCCGCGCCGACACCTCATGTGGGCCCCCTGGGGCCCACCTGGTTCTCCCCTTTTGGCTCCGTCCGGCATTTGGCAAAATAGGAACTTCCAGATTCTTCGTTTTATTTTCTGAGCTTTGCAAATATTGTATCTTGACGGTGCTTTTTCCAGCAGAATTCAGACTCCGGTGATTCATCCTCCAATAATCATCAAACATGCAAAATAGATGAAATAACATAAGTATCATCTCCAAACATGAAATATATCAATGAATAACAGTAAATTATGATATAAAATAGTGATGCAAAATGGACGTATCAACTCCCCCCAAGCTTAGACCTCGCTTGTCCCCAAGCGAAAGCTGAAGTCATTAAACATGACCACAGGTTTATGGAGTGAAGTGTCGATAAAGAATATACGGACAAGAAGCATCACATATATTAATATACAAATCATCTTAGATATCAACTCCGTTCATATAACTCAACTTGTAACAAGTAAAGGGAAATCACAATAAGGTACATAGAGAAAACCATAGTTGGTGTTGGCAAACTTCGTTCTTGGTCAGAGAACAATGAACATATTGAGCTTACTCTATAAAACAGCCCTCTTTATTAGTTGCTAACTCCAAAAGTCATATTTATTAGGTAACAACAATGTGCTAAACGAGGAAGAATAAAAGACATGATTAACGATACAAATGTATAAATGGTTGAATCACAATCAACTCAAATGCTTGCTTAAGATAGAAGGAGATAGGTTTACTTACTCAACATAAAGTAAAAGATAGGCCCTTCGCAGGGGGAAGCAGAGATACAAGCATGTGCTAGAGCTTTTAGTTTTATAGGTTTTGAAATCATATAGAGAGCATCAAAGTAAGTTTTTTAGCAGTGTTTGTCGTTGTCAACGAATGGTAATAGAGTTCTTGTTATCTTCCATACTAAGTAAGTTGAGAGCGGTTCCGATTATTTAGTAACAAGCATTTATAATATGCAATTATATAACTTGACACTCCTCCCAACCTTTGCTTTCACAAACCATGGCTAACCGAATACTCGGGTGCCCACCAATCAATCTCAATCCATGGAGGAGTGTCTATTTTTAACTTTCTCAACCTTTTTGATATTATAGTGGTCTAACTGTCGGCCCAGTGAGGACCAGGGTGTGCAGAGCCCACTCCCCCCAGACCTCGCACGCGACAGATTCGACAAAACGACTAAGGACCAAGCCACCGCTTGGAGAGACCCTCGAGAGGCAACTCCTCTTGAGGGCCTAACGAGGAAGCCAGGCCCTGAAGAGGACCCCGCGCTTCAAGAGACTCCCCAAGGCTCAACACGCCTGGAGAGAGGTGAGCGGAAACCTCTCCACAGGCCACCACGGCCCTGTGGAGACACTTCGCGGCTAAGCAAGCGCTGCAGGGCGCACATGGCCCCTGCAGCAGCCGAAGAGTGATGCATGCTCCTCAGTTGCCATTCTGGTGGTAAAGGAGTCAACAAAGCTGCGCCGCCCGCGCCAGGACAGCCAGGACTTTCCTCTTTGGTGATAAAGCGGCTGGACGGCGCAACGCTCCAAGAAGATCGTCATCGTGGGCTCCACCACGACCACTGCAACTCCTGCGAGCCGTTCTGCGCGGTCTGCAACCTGTCGGCCACCGCGCCCAACTTTAGCATGAATGGACCGCGTCCATGGAGATTTCGGCTGCGGTGGACTCCCTCCCCTTCGCGTCACTGCCCAGTGGGAGCCCACCGTAAGCGCGCTGCGCAGGGAAGAGGCCCGAGGCGCCTATAAAAGGAGCAGGAGCTCCACCGTAGAAGGGGATCGGCTGATTGCTTCCTAGACCCGGGGAACCTTAGCCAAGCGCGTAGGATAGCCTACTGCTGGAGGAGGAAGACGACCATTGTGTCCCTCTCCAAGCACCAAACTGCCTCAAGAGAGCCCTCGGCAAGCTCATTGTCCTGCAACTTCCACAGTGCAATACAGACAAGCAGGAGTAGCGGTGTTACCTCCTCCTGAGGGCCGTGAACCTGGGTACGGGCCGGCGTCCATCTCTATCGCGATTGTCCCTCTCCAGGCCTGGTGAGCACCGTCGTCGTGCCTCTCGAGGGTTGTTTGACCTCCGCGTTCAATCCCCCTTCGAACTACTCTTCAGGGTGTGACTATCCCTGTTCCGTGGGAGTCACTCTCCGACATTTGGCGCGCCAGGTAGGGGGTTTGAGGCGCGTCAACGACCTTCGAGCCGCCTCCGCGCCATGACGGACACTCGCGCCGCACGCGCCGCCCGCGCCAGCAGGCGCGCGCCTGAAGGAGCCACCGCCGCGCCAGGCACCACCGCCACTCGTGGACGGCGGGGTCGCCCCCGCCGTGAAGAGCGTGCCAACACCGAACCGCACGTGGAGCAACCCGAGAGCGAGCCCGAGCACAACGGGGAGGAGCACCCCGAACAGCAGGCCGACGCGGAGTCCTCGCGCAGGACGCAGCATCAGAGCGCCTCCTCCCAGGGACGCGCGGATCCAGCTCCGCACACGGCCCTGCTCATGGCGCAAGAGCTTCTCCGCTACCAGCCTACTGCTGAGGCTCGCGAGCAGTGGCTGGAACGCCTGAACCACCTCGTCGGCATCGCCACCACTCGCCCAGCCCCGTCGCGGTCGATTGTGCACCACTCCCTCGCGGGCATGGCTGCGCATGACGCGCCTCCGCCGCCCCCAGGACCTGCTCCGGCCGCGACACAGAGAGCCGCCTCGCACGCCTCCTCGCCGCGCGACTGCCAAATCGTGCAGCGCACTGCGCCGGACGCGCGCGTGGGGATGGAGCACCAGCGGGACCGCCAGAACCGCCTCGTGGAGGAGATTGGCCAGGCGGGCCAGCAGAACCGCGCAGCTCTGCAGAACGGGGTCGCCACGTACGCCTCGGGCTGCATGGCGTTCACCCGCTCCCTGCGCCGCGTGGTCTGGCCCCAGAAGTTCAGGCCAGCCCTCCCCAAGGGCTACGACGGCTCCAGCAACCCCGTCGAGTTTCTGCAGCTCTACACCACCTCCATCCAAGCTGCAGGAGGAGACGACAAGGTCATGGCCAACTGGTTCTCCCACGCGCTGCGCGACTCTGCGCTGTCGTGGCTCCTGAACCTCCCTGAGGACTCCGTGGGCCCGTGGGAAGAGCTCTGCAAGCAGTTCGTCGCCAACTTCAAGGGCACGTACGAGCGCGCGCTCACCCACAACGACCTGCGCGCGGTGGTGCAAAAGAAGGATGAGACCCTCCGCAAGTACATCCAGCGCTTCAGCCAGGTGCGGAACAAGATTCCAAACATCCCCGACACCCAGGTCATCGCTGCCTTCCGCGAGGGCGTCACGAACCGCAGGATGCTCGAGAAGCTCGGCATCCACGACAAGCTCACCTCTGTGGTGAAGCTGTTCGATCTGGCGGATAAGTGCGCCAAGGCTGAAGAGGGACTCCTCTTCGTCAAGATGAGCTCGCGGGGGGACGACCCTAGCGAGGGGTCCAAGAGCCACAAGAAGAAGGAGGAGCCCAAGCGCAACGCCACCGCAGTCCTCGCGGCAGAGCCTGACGCGAAGGGCTCCCGCAGGGGTTCTCTCGAGCGTGGCGAGAAGAAGGAGGACGACCGCCCATTCTGCGTCTACCACAACAGGCGCGGCCACTCTACCGAGGCCTGCTTCGACCTCAAGAGGCTAAGCAAGGAGCGCGAACAGGCTGAGGGCAGCGGCAGCCGCGGTCGAGTTCGCGGCTACCGCGGAAGCGGACGCAAGAACGGCTACCAGAAGTCACCTGGCACACAGGCCAACGCCGCCGAGAAAAACGGCAACCTCCCTGACGAGGAAGATGGAGGCTACCAGGCCCCGAGAGGCGCCATGGCCTGCATCCTTGGCGGGGCTCAGGCGCCCAAGTCGAACAACCAGTTCAGGCAGTTTGCTCGCGAGCTCAACGCCGCGCTCCCCAGCGTCGAGACCTCCAGGCCCCTCAAGTGGTCGCAGTACACCATCGCCTTCGATGCACAGGACCACCCCAAGTCCACCAAGACTGTTGGCACCCTCCCGCTAGTCTGCTCCCCCACCATCAACAACATCTCCGTCTCCAAGACGCTCATCAATGGGGGTGCAGGCCTGAACGTCATTTCCATCGAGACTTTCGAGACACTTCAAGTGCCCTACGAGTGGCTCATGCCCTCTAGGCCCTTCACGGGAGTCACCAGCGGCTCCATCGAGCCTCTGGGGCAAGTCCGCCTCGCGGTCACCTTTGGCACGCAGAAGAACTACCGCACCGAGCTCATCGACTTCGACGTCGCGCACATCGGCTTGCCGTACAACGCCATCCTCGGCTACCCCGCCCTCGCGAAGTTCATGGCCGTCACGCATCATGCCTAGAATATGGTCAAGATCCCCAGCAGCGCTGGCACCATCTCCATCCACGGCCACGTCCTGGACGCCACGCGCGCCGTCGAGACAGCCTACAAGGCAGCCGCCATGGCGTTTCCGGCTGCGGAGGACATGGAGTCTCTCGAGAGGCCCAAGAAGAAGAAGCAGCTGTTCTCTCAGGAGCCAGCTTCCACGAAGAAGGTCTCCCTGAGCACCAGCAGCTCGGGGGCTGAGGGCTCGGGGGCTAGCGTCACCATTGGCGCTGCTCTGCCTCCCAAATAGGAAGGCGCGCTCGTCGCCTTCCTCCGGGCAAACTCTGACATGTTCGCGTGGACCCCGTAAGATATATCCGGTGTACCGAGGGAGGTGATCGAGCACCACTTAGCCGTGTGTCCAAACGCACGCCCCGTCAAGCAAAGGGCAAGAAAGCAAGCCCCCGAGAAGCAAGCATTCATCGTCAAAGAGGTCGAGAAGCTCAAAGCGGCAAACGTTGTCCGCGAAGTCGCGCACCCCACTTGGCTCTCCAACGGCGTGGTTGTCCCAAAGCCCGCCGGAGGAGGCCGCCTCTCCATCGACTACACTGATGTCAACAAGGCTTGCCCCAAGGACCCTTACCCCATGCCGAGAATCGACCAGATCGTGGACTCCACGGCAGGCTGCGACCTCCTCTGCTTTCTCGACGCCTTCTCTGGTTATCACCAAATCAAGATGGCTAAAGAAGACGAGGAAAAGACGGCATTCCTCACCCCTTGTGGTGTGTATTGCTATGTCTGCATGCCTTTCGGCCTGAAAAACGCTGGTGCCACCTTCCAGAGGCTCATGAGGATAGCCCTTGGCGAGCAAATGGGCAAAAACGCAGAGGCTTACGTCGATGACATCGTCGTCAAGTCTCGAGAGGGAGATACTCTCCTCAAGGACCTTGAAGAGACATTCGCCAGCCTGCGCAAGGTGAACATCAAGCTCAACCCCGCCAAGTGCGTCTTCGGAGTGCCTTCAGGCAAATTGCTTGGCTTCCTCGTGTCCCACCGTGGCATAGAGGCAAATCCTGACAAGATCAAGGCCATAGAGGAAATGCAGCCTCCCCGCCGGCTCAAGGACATGCAACGCCTGGCAGGCTGCGTGGCCAGCTTGGGCCGCTTCATCTCCAAGTTCGGCGAGAGAGCACTGCCTTTATTTAACATCATGAAGAGATCCGGCACCTTCAAGTGGACGCCTGAAGCGGAAAAAGCCTTTGAGGATCGGAAGAGGTACTTGGCCAGCCCACCAGTCATGGTTGCCCCAAGGACAGGCGAACACCTGAAGCTGTATCTATCAGCCACTCCAAAGACCGCCAGCGCCGTCCTGGTGGTAGAAAGGGAAGAGCCAGTCCTCCACAAGAAGAGTGCAACCACTCCGAAGCCAAAACCGCCTGACGAAGAGCTCGACAAAGGGGCAGGTTCCACAAACCCAACGCCAGGCCCAGAGCCACACGCCGAGCCCGCCCCAAGTCCTGATCTCGCCAAGGAACCTGAAGAGCCTCCACAGGCCAACCCCCTTGAGGGCCCTGAAGAGCCTCCCCAGGCAGACAGCGCTGCGCCTAAACTGACAACCCTTGTCGAGCACCCCGTCTACTTCGTCAGTACAGTACTGCGGGATTCTCGGGAACGGTACACAATGCAGCAGAAGCTCCTCATGGCGCTCCTCATCGCCTCAAGGAAGCTGCGACACTACTTCCAGGGACACTCCATCACGGTGGTCACCTCATTTCCCCTAGAGCAGATCCTGCGCAACCCTAACGCCACAGACCGTGTCGCGGGATGGAACATAGAGCTACAGTCGTTCAACTTGCGCTTCGATACCACAAGGGTCATCAAAGGAAGAGCGCTGGCAGACTTTGTCGCCGAATGGGCTGATCCAACCCCTGAAGAGCCTCCAGGAGAAGAGCCAGAGCCCTCTGGAGAGAAAATGCCCAGCCACTGGACCATGAAGTTCGACGGAGCCTTCACCTGCCGCAATGGCGGGGCTGGCGTTGTCCTGATCTCGCCCAAGGGTGACAAGATCTCCAACAACATTGCGGAGTACGAGGGCCTGCTCGCCGGCCTACGAGCCGCCATCGCTCTAGGCATCAAGCACCTGCTCGTCAAGGGCAACTCCCAGCTGCTCGTCAACTTCTCCAACAAGAGCTACAAGCCTAAGGACGACCACATGGCCGCATACCTTGAAGAGGTCCACAGGCTTGAGAAGGACTTCAGGGGCATGGAGCTCATGCACATCCCAAGAAAGGAGAATCAAGAGGCTGACGATATCGCCAAGCGCGCATCAAGGAGGCAAGCTCAGCTGCCCGGCGTCTTTGAAGAGAGACTCGTCAAGGCATCCATAAAGCAGCCTCAAGAGGCCATGCCCGCAAGCACAGACGAAGTGCCCCCGCCACCACCTACAACTGGGGCTCCCGACTGCGGCCCCCAGACAGGGGAGCGCCTGTTGCTCACAGCGGTGCATCAAGAAACAGGCTGGATCGACGAGCTCAAGGATTACCTCGCCAAGGGAATCCTCCCCGAGGAAGATGTCGAAGCAGAGCGAATCGCTCGCCAGGCAAAATCCTACCACATCCTCGAGGGAGATCTCTACCGCAAGCGCCCAAATGGCATCGCGCTCAAATGCGTCCCTCCTGAAGAAGGAAAGAGCTTGATCAAGGACATCCACAGCGGGGAATGCGGCCACCATTCGTGCGCCCGCACCCTAGCAGGCAAGGTCTTCAGGAGTGGCTTCTACTGGCCGCAAGCGCTTCAGGATGCAGTTGACATCGTTCAAGCTTGCGAAGCCTGCCAGTTCCACGCCAGGCAAATCGATCAGCCCGCGCTGGGACTTCAAACCATCCCGCTCTCCTGGCCGTTCGCGGTCTGGGGGCTGGACATCTTGGGACCATTCCCAACAGCGCAAGGGGGCTATCGCTACCTCTTCGTGGCCATCGACAAGTTCACCAAGTGGCCCGAGGTTGAGGCGACGCGCACAATTCCAGCAGGCGCAGCGGTGAAGTTCGTCCGAGGCCTGGTCTGCCGCTTCGGAGTGCCTAATCGCATAATCACCGACAACGGCTCGCAATTCACAAGCGGCATCTTCAGGGCTTACTGCGAGAAACTGGGCATCAAGCTCTGCTTTGCCTCGGTAGCTCACCCGCAGAGCAATGGCCAGGCCGAGCGCGCAAACGCATAAGTCCTCAAGGGCTTAAAAACCAGGACCTTCAACATCCTCAAGGGCCACGGCAAGGGCTGGATCAGCGAGCTCCCTTCGGTGCTCTGGTCCATCCGCACCACGCCGCCCAAGCCTACGGGAGAAACGCCGTTCGCCCTCGTCTACGGAGCCGAAGCAGTCCTCCCTACAGAGGACAAGCATGGATCCCCGCGGGTCCTTGCCTTTAATGAGGACGAGCAAGAGGACCTCACAACGACGACCTGCTGCTTCTCGAAGGACTACGCCGCCGTGCCGCCGTCCGGGCAGCAAAGTACCAGCAAGACCTGCGACGCTACCACAGCCGCAACGTGCGCTCGCGCACCCTGGAGACAGGCGATCTCATCCTCAGGCGGATCCTCTCCAGGGAAGGCCTCCACAAGCTGTCACCCATGTGGGAAGGCCCCTACAGGGTCACCCACATCGCCAGGCCTGGCGCGGCTCGCCTCGAGACTCAAGACGGCATCCCCGTCAAAAATCCGTGGAACATCATGCATTTACGCAAGTTCTACCCGTGATCATTGTCACGCCCGTGATCATTGTCACGTCAAGACATCTGGCTAAAGAGGCAGCTTACGGCTCCACCTCCAAGCATTTTTTGTCTGTAGAGGTTAAAAGCTCACGGCTTAAACCTCCAAGCCCCAAAGGCTTCTCTCGAGGGTCAACCCTCCGAGCTCTCCATGTAACGAGCCGCCTCAGGCCGTTGAGAGTCTCTGCCACTAACGGGTGGTCCCCATGCCTCGACATGGTCAAATACATTAACTTGGCAACTCCAAGCATAATGAGACAATTTCGTTCCTAAGTGAACTTTGCGCTACGGCGCCGTTATGTAATATTTCAGTGGTGAGCTTATTCCCGCATTATTGTTTTTTCAATGTGCGCTTATATCTTTCCCCATGCGCACCTCGCGAGCGGGGGCTGGGTACGGTGCCAGTGCCTCAAATGACACACCAGCAGCACTGCAAAACCCAAGGATCCGAGCTCTGGCTGGAGGGCAAGCTCCCACAAACACGCCATCTCTACAAAGGACCTTGGTACTTACTCTCCTCGCGAGGAACGCCTGAGGAGACCTATAAGCGCGCATGAGTTCCCACTACCATATACAAGTGTTTGGGTTCGCCTCTCTAACATCTACAGGGAACAAGTGTCCCTGCAAGCCTGAGGAGGCAACAGGGGAAAAGCCCTTGAAGAGGACCTCCTCGCCAGGCAAAAAACCTCTACAGGGCAAAAGCCTCGAGAAGCTAAGTCCCGCACTCATGCCTCGAGAGCCTTTTCCCGCTGCCAGCACGCGTTTGTCCCTCGAGTGATCTCGTTTTCCCTTGTGCTTCATGGACTACTCGCACGTCTAAGGGGGGCACTTGAGCATCGCGACTCAGGGCTCTTACCTCTCCAAGCCTTAAACTCCCCCCGGCCTTGCTGAGTCATTGCTCTAGCATACCGCAGA
Source organism: Poa annua (assembly GCA_026929855.1). Lineage (NCBI taxonomy): Eukaryota > Viridiplantae > Streptophyta > Magnoliopsida > Poales > Poaceae > Poa > Poa annua. The sequence continues at coordinate 66,717,091 of CM049434.1, forward strand.
GGCGGAGTCATAGCGCGAAGAGACGGGTCCTAACGACGCAGAGAAAACATAGACATGAAAATAAGACAAAAGGGGCCTCTCGAGGGGCACACGAGCTGACATAAATAGCTCAAAGAGTATATTACATGCCCAGAATGCATAGTGTCTAAACATAAAACTATTTCAGATACAAGCACTTGAAGGCGCAGTAATCAAGGTTCAGGCGGAGTCTACGCCATCGTGCTCCTCCTCCGCAGCGTCTCCCTCTGTCTCGGCAAGGGCGGCCTCCTCCTCGCTCTCGTCCTCAGCAACCTCCGCGCGCTTGAAGCGGTTATAGAAGGCGTCGACCTGCTCGCGGAGGGAGTTGGAGACCCGCCACACCTCGTCGCCCTGGCGAGCCTCGGTCACCGTGGAGAGATCGAAGCCTGGCGAGAGGAGCCGGAGGTTGGTGAAGATGCGGTCCACGACCACCCCCAGGAGCTGGCGGCTCTCGACCTCGATCACCTCGCGGAGGTCAGCGACAGGGCTCTCGAGGGCCGTGAAGAGCTGGTCGAAGTAGACCAGGTACAGGGCAGCGTCGCCACGGCCTCGAGCCTCGGCGTGCGGCGCGTCTGCGCCAAGCTGGGCAGCGAGTTCGTTGCCCCTGGCGACCAATGCCTGGAACATGCGTTCCCGCTGCTTCGTGAGCGCCCGAGCCGCCTGCGCGGTGTCCGCAGCCTCCGCTGCCTGCTCAGCCACGGGGCCCACCTGCTCCTCCACGTCCCTGACGAGGGCGTTCAGGTCCAGGACGGCGGCCTTGCGAGCATCCTCCGCCTGGCGATAGGCCTCCTTGGCACGCTGGAGACGGACCTCAAGCTTGGAGTTGGCCTTCTCGAGCTCCGCGATCCGCCTGGCGGCGGTAGCGTGCTTGGCCATGAAGCGGTCCTCCTGCTTCTTGGCCTTGTCGCGGTACTCCTGGGAGGTGGTCCGCCTGAACTCCTTCTCGCGTTCCGCGAGGGCCGCCTCCGCCTCCTTCTTATTCTCGGCGAACCGCTGCTGGAAGCGCTCCAGGGTTTGCTTCTGGGCGGCGACGTTCTCGTCATGCCTCTGGAGCGCCTGAGCCAGGTTCCCCTCACGCGCCTCAAGCTCTTCGCGCTTGGTGGCGAGCTCGCCCTCCGCTTGCAGCCGCTGCTCGTCGCGCAGCAACACATCTGCCTCCTTGGAGGCCAGCTGCCGCTCGCGCTCGGCTAGGCTCTTGCGGTCCTCCTCCAGAGTCTCCTGCGCGGCCTGGTGGACGGAGAGGAGCTGGGACTCCAGCTGGGCCAGCTCGCGGCGTTTCTGCGCCAGCGAGCCCTCCATAGCTTCGCGCTCGGCCTTCACCTCAGCGAGGAGCTCGGCGGCGGCGTTGCGCTCGTCCTGGAGGGGAGCAAGGAGCTCATCTGCGTCGCGGATGGCCCCCTCGCGGATCTTCTTAGCGAAGCGGGCGGCCTCCTCACGCGTGGCCTGTAGCGCCTGATCCTCCTGGCGGCGGGCCTCAACCGCGGCGTGGAAGGACGACCACGCCTCCGCAAGCTCGTCGCGCTGCCGGGCGAGCTGCGCGTCCTCTAGAGCCAGATGCCCCTCCAGGCCCTCCAAGGACTCCCTCACGAGGCGGAAGGCGACCTCGCGGTGCCCCGCGCTCCAGTCCCAGCCGCTAAGGACCAGGCCGCGGTGCGTGGAGGGCCCGGCCCCGGCGTCAAGCCTGGAGAACCTGGCCTCAGGGCGATCCTGGGGGCTAGGCCGCGCTCCGTCCCCCGCGGCGCCCGAGCTGGCCTCGCCGCCCTCGCCACCCTGGCGCATCCCCTCCTGCGGCTCGCTCCCTGCGGCGGGGCGTGGCGGAGATGAAGGAGCTCCCCCTGCAGATGCGCCCGCGCCTGGCGGGCCCTGGTCCGTCTCGGCCTCTGGCTGCGTGGGAGGCGTGGTCGCGCAGGGTGGAGTAGCCTCGCGGGCCGGAGTTGGCTCACGCGGTGGCGTGGCCGCGCGAGGCGGGGTAGGGGCGCGAGGAGGGATAGCAACCCGCTCCTCCTGCGCCTCCACCACCATCGGCTCGGGGGGCGGCGCAGCTGCCCCCGCCTGAGGCGCTGCTGCCCCCGCTAGAGGCCCAGCTGCCTCCGCTTGAGGCATCTCTTCGGTTGGGCCTGTGGAGGCCGTCTCCACGGGCCTCGCGGCCTCCTCAGCCACGACCTCAGCCGTGGCTTTCTTCACCTCTGCTGCCTTGCGAAGCTTACGGCGCTTCACGGGCACAAGGTCACTGGCAAGCATCAGGGAAAGATCGTCAGGGATGGGTGAAGAAGAAAAGAACAAGAATCAAGCAACTAATAGCTAGAAGCGCTTACCCGGACTGCTTGGCGCCGGTGTCGACCCACGCCAAGCCTGGCGAGCGCCAGGAGGGCTTGGCCTTAGCACCTGACCCCTCCGGGGGCGCCTCGGCTTTCCTCTTGGGGGGGACGTCTGACGGCCTCGCCCCGGACCGGTCCACAGCCGCCTTGGAGCGGGGCTCGCGCCGCCCTGGCGAGGCCTCCTCGTCAGAGGCCTCCTCCTCGGCCTCCTCCTCCTCCACATGGCGCGTGGGCACCACCACGAAGGCGTCATCATCATCGCCTGACGAGATGTCGCAAATCTCGTCAGTAAAGGGCCCAGCCCTCGAAGAGGACTCCTCCCCTGCTGCGGCCTCCTCCTCGCCTCGCCCAACTCCTGAGGCAGAGGGCGACTCAGCTCCCTCCACCACCTGCACGACCGGCGCAGGCACCTCTTTCCCCGCCGGGCCCGACGGGGTGAACGAGGGCATCCCCTCTAGAATGGCCAGGCGCTCGTTCATGTTGTACTGGTGCAGAGGCCGGAGCGTGATAGGGAGCTCGTCCATGGCGGGCACCACCGGATTGATGAAGAGTGCGGACAGGACGTTGTCGACTGCGTCCTTGTCGTTGTCCTCACGGTGGAGCCGCATCCTGTCCTGGGGACCGGAGTACATCCACATGGGCGTCGCGTGCGCCTGGAGGGGAGCAATGCGGCGCGTCACGAAGTCCGCGACGATGATCTGCCCCGTGTGGCCCTCCTCCCGAAGGTAGCTCAGGCGGCCCATCAAGATTGCGTTTTGCGCGCTGCTGAAGGGGGCCTTGCCCCAGTTCGAGTTCTTCACGGGCGGCGCGCCAGGGACCTCGAGGAAGGCGCAGGGCTGCTCCACCCCGACAAAGAACCATCGCTGGCGGAAGTCGTCCACCTTCTTCGTCACCGACGTGATGGCCTTGCCCTCGCTCCACGACATGGGAATGTAAACACTCCCCATGCCATCCACGATGCGGAATGAGACGCATCCAGAGCGCTCATTCTTCGCCGTGCTCCGGAGCGCGTAGAAGCACCGGAAGAGGTCCACCGTGGGCTCCAGGCCCAAGTACGCCTCGCAGAGGTAGGCGAAGACGGCGAGGATGAGCACGGAGTTGGGGTGGAGGTGCAGCAGCTGGATCTGGTAAAAGGCCAGCACCGCCTCCAAGAATGGAGAGAACGGTGGCACCAGCCCCGCCGCAACGCAGTGCTGGAAGACAGGGAAAAACCCTCGCGGGCGCTTCCCGTGCGCCGCGGCCTTGAGCGCGGTAGCGCCGTGCTCGTTGGTCCGGTCCGCCACCAGGAAGCGGACCTTGGCGAGGGCCTTGTCGTTGACGCGCACCCCTAGCAATGCCGCGCCGTGCGCGACCTCAGCAGGCGCCGCCTGCGAAGAAGACCCCGCGGCCGCCTTGCCCTTGTTCTTGGCTGGACTCATCGTCGGAGAAGAGGCGTGAGCGGCGGCGGAAGAAGCTGGAGAAGAGAGGAGTTGAGCGCGCCGGAGGGCAGGAGCGGAGAGCTCGAAACAGAGAAGGCTTCTGCGAGAAGATTGGGAAGCAGTAACGGCTCCTTGCCTCGGCGCGCAGGCTCTATGTCTCGTCAAGGAGCAGTTACCGGGGCGCGGTGGGACCCCCCCACGACGCACGCCCCAGATCGTGCGCGGCCGTTACTCATCTGAGTGACGCGTGGCTCGGGCCGGCCGGACACTTTGGGCCCACGACGCTCCGGCTGCGTTCATGGGCTCAACCGCGCCCATCGCGGGCCCGGGGGCTACTTTCGGCCCAGTGAGGACCAGGGTGTGCAGAGCCCACTCCCCCCAGGCCTCGCACGCGACAGATTCGACAAAACGACTAAGGACCAAGCCACCGCTTGGAGAGACCCTCGAGAGGCAACTCCTCTTGAGGGCCTAACGAGGAAGCCAGGCCCTGAAGAGGACCCCGCGCTTCAAGAGACTCCCCAAGGCTCAACACGCCTGGAGAGAGGTCAGCGGAAACCTCTCCACAGGCCACCACGGCCCTGTGGAGACACTTCGCGGCTAAGCAAGCGCTGCAGGGCGCACATGGCCCCTGCAGCAGCCGCAGAGTGATGCAAGCTCCTCAGTTGCCATTCTGGTGGTAAAGGAGTCAACAAAGCTGCGCCGCCCGCGCCAGGACAGCCAGGACTTTCCTCTTTGGTGATAAAGCGGCTGGACGGCGCAACGCTCCAAGAAGATCGTCATCGTGGGCTCCACCACGACCACTGCAACTCCTGCGAGCCGTTCTGCGCGGTCTGCAACCTGTCGGCCACCGCGCCCAACTTTAGCATGAATGGACCGCGTCCATGGAGATTTCGGCAGCAGTGGACTCCCTCCCCTTCGCGTCACTGCCCAGTGGGAGCCCACCGTAAGCGCGCTGCGCAGGGAAGAGGCCCGAGGCGCCTATAAAAGGAGCAGGAGCTCCACCGTAGAAGGGGATCGGCTGATTGCTTCCTAGACCCGGGGAACCTTAGCCAAGCGCGTAGGATAGCCTACTGCTGGAGGAGGAAGACGACCATTGTGTCCCTCTCCAAGCACCAAACTGCCTCAAGAGAGCCCTCGGCAAGCTCATTGTCCTGTAACTTCCACAGTGCAATACAGACAAGCAGGAGTAGCGGTGTTACCTCCTCCTGAGGGCCGTGAACCTGGGAATGGGCCGGCGTCCATCTCTGTCGCGATTGTCCCTCTCCAGGCCCGGCGAGCACCGTCGTCGTGCCTCTCGAGGGTTGTTTGACCTCCGCGTTCAATCCCCCTTCGAACTACTCTTCAGGGTGTGACTATCCCTGTTCCGTGGGAGTCACTCTCCGACACTAACCAGCTCTTTGCAATATTAGTGACGAGCAGATTGAGCATGCAAGTCAAGGGTTACTCAATTAGCATGGAAGATAACAAACTCAACTATTATTTCCTCATGAGCTAATAAACATTGACACAAATAAAGGATAGTAGTTTTGAATAAAGGTAGCACATGAAGTATTTACTTGGAGTGGCGCAAAATACCACATAATAGGTAGGTATGGTGGACACAAGTGACAAGGGTTTGGCTGAAGGTTTGGATGTATGAGAAGCATTCCCTCTCGATACGGGTCTTTGGCTAGCAAGGTTGGGTAGCAAGCATAAGGGTTGAAGGATACAAACAAACATACATGTAGTAAAGAACAATCATGCAATTCTTACTTGGAAGCACAAACAATTTTAAATTGTGAATACTAAACTTATTAGCTACAAGTGAGAAAGATCATTAAATAATATGTCTACATGTAGTTCCTTTTTCTCCCCAGTCTCAAAGTATTGTAGCTACCGACCAATGCTAAGTTTGCCAAAACCAAAAGATTTACTATATGTTCCCAAACTGATACAAATACTTATGACAAGATCAATCATATATGATAGAAGTTGCCAACTAAAATAAGGTGTGCAGAAAGTAAATGATAACACTTCTCATTAATATTCCATAACGGCAACTCACACCAAGGGATACATAGATAGATAACCAACTAAAAGAGAGATACTTCCACATTGCAAACCATCATATAAGATAACTTCCCTACTCATGATATAACACTACTAAAAGGTAAAAGATAAAAGATAATGGTGTGATACCGCGGCACTCCCCCAAGCTTGGAACAAGCCAAGGGAGATGCCAATACCGATGATGAATTACTCCTTCGGTGATGATGGATGATCCTTAATAAGCTTAATAACCAGCTCCTTCAATTCATCAATACTGTGGGTGAGATTGCGAATCATCTTGGTGTTGCTCTCAATGCGGTTCATGAATATGTCAGTCTGTGAATCCCAGCTTTTGGAGTTGTTTCCCCATCCTTCTTCAGACTTGGTCTCTCTTTCCCTGCATTGTTAGAATGATACATATTCCAAGGATTTGGCCGCTTCACCTCAGAAAGTCTTTCAATTTGATCCAAATAGATTAAGTTGTGGAAAGGGTTGTTGGTACTCGAGGAAGATGTCCTTGGAGCTACAAGATGACGTGGAATTCTCCCTCCGGTGCTCATCCGCGCGTTCATCCTGCGGTTGGAGGGGTTTGCCACCACTCCAATGCTTGCAAGGGTGGCGCGAGGGTTTCCACGCGGGTCTTCCTCCACCTCTTCTCCATCTTCATCCTTTATCTCCTCTTCAAGCTTGGGACCTTGGAGATCATCCTCCGAAAGCTTCTTGTTCTTGTCGTTGGCGGAGACCATGGTGCCTCTAAAACTCAAAGTATTCTCTGGACAGAAACAGCTCGAAACAAAAACACGTCGAAAACACGATATACGGACCTCGGGGGTCTCGGGAGATTATATAGCAAAAATAGACGCAACAAAAGAAAGGCAACAGGGCAAAATCGAGTAGGAGACGAACTCCGAGGCCCTGTCATCATGTGCTGGCGCGGCCAGGATGGGCCCGCGCCAGCACCTGATGGAGGTGCCTCGGGCACCGTCTCGTTCTCGTCTCGGTCTTGTATTTTTCCATATTTTCTAAAAATAAATATTGCATATTCCAAAATTAAATTCGCGAACTTTTTCTTACCGAAACTGTACCTTTTCGAATTCAGCTTCTGCAGACTCAGAAATATGTTCTTTAATAAAAGCTTCCGGAGTAATTGCTTGAATAATATCAACATCTTCATTATAAGAATCTCCAGAAATATAGTGCTTGAGTCTTTATCCATTTACCACTTGTGTAGAGTCATCTTTAAGTGAAGCAATTTTTATTGCACCCGAACGAAACACTTCCACGATAACATATTGTCCTTCCCACTTGGAGAGTAATTTCCCTGCAAAAAATCTAAGACGAGAGCTATACAATAGAACTTTCTCACCAACGTGAAACTCTCTCTTAAGGATTCTCCTATCATGCCATTTCTTAACTTTTTCTTTAAAGAGTTTAGCATTTTCATAGGCCTCACTTCTCCATTCATCTAAAGAACTCAAATCAATTAATCTTTTCTCACCCGCAAGTTTAAAATCTCTATTTAGTTCTCTCACCGCCCAATAAGCTTTGTGTTCTAATTCTAAAGGCAAGTGACAAGTTTTTCCATAGACCATTTTATAATGAGACATACCCATAGGATTTTTATAAGCAGTTCTATAAGCCCATAATGCATCATTTAATTTACTAGCCCAATTCTTCCTCGTTCTATTAACAGTCTTTTGCAAGATAGATTTAATTTCTCTATTTGATAATTCCACTTGCCCACTAGTTTGAGGATGATAAGCTGAAGCAATTCTATGATTAACACCATATTTAGCAAGAACTTTTCTAAAACCACCATGAATAAAATGAGAACCTCCATCAGTCATGAGATATCTAGGAACACCAAACATAGGGAAAATAATATCTTGAAGCATTTTTAATGATGTCTCACCGTCAGCACTTTTAGTAGGTATAGCTTCTACCCATTTAGTAACATAATCAACAGCAACAAGTATATGAGTATTACCTTCTGAACAAGGGAAAGGACTGATACGTCTCAAACGTATCTATAATTTCTTATGTTCCATGCTTATATTATGCCAATTGCTACATGTTTTATATACACTTTTATATCATTTTATGCATTTTCTGGTACTAACCTATTAACAAGATGCCACAGTGCCAGTTGCCAGTTTTCTGCTGTTTTTGGTTTCAGAAAAGTTGTTAAGGAAATATTCTCGGAATTGGACAAACGAAACGTCAAAGTGCTTATTTTCCCCGGGAGGTTCCAGAACACCGAAGAGGACACGGAGGGGACCCCCGAGGGGCCCACACCACCAGGTTGCGCGGCACCCCCCTCTGCCGCGCGAGCAGGGGGTGTGGGGCCCTCGAGGCCTCGCCGCCTTCGCCCTTTCGCCTACTTATACCCCTCGGATATCTAAGACCTGAGAGACGCACCTTTTTCCTCCACAAAGTCCAGAGCCGCCGCCGTCGTGGTGCTTGGCAATTGTTTTGAGCTCTCAAGTAGATCATGTTTAAGCTTTTACATCATGTAGTTAAAACCTATTAATGAAGAACTACCGTAAAGCTTGTTGAAATTTGGTTTGCATGTTTGGTATCTCTAAGGTCTACATATTTTCTAGTAAAGGTGTTTGAACAACAAGGAAGACAATATAGAGTTTTATAATGCTTGCAATATGTTTTTATATACGTCTTGTTGTCATAGTTTATACTTGTGTTTGCTTCAAATAACCTTGCTAGCCAAAGCCTTGTACTGAGAGGTAATGCTTCTCGTGCATCCAAAACCTTGAGCCAAAACCCATGCCATTTGTGTCCACCATACCTACCTACTACATGGTATTTCCTGCCATTCCAAGCAAATACTTCGTGTGATACCTTTTATTATTCAAAACATATTATCTCTTATTTGTGTCAATGTTCATTAGCTCATCAGGAAGTATGTGGTGTTACGGATATCAACCTTGTCATTTGCTTTTAGACAGACTTTCACAACCGGACTAGTGGCATCATCCGCTTATCCATTAACTTTGCAAAAAGAGCTGGCAAATGGGGTGCCCAGTCCGAATTAATTACAACTTTAACCGCAGCAATCTCTTCACATTTTTGCCCTGATCTAATCAGTCAAGCAATGACAATAGTTTTTAACTATATGTGTAAACAAAAGAGATAAGAGGGATGATCTACCTTGCTGGTAGAAATAACGTCCTTCATGGGAGCCGCTCTTGAAAGTCTGGTTGACAAGGGGAGTAGAGTGCCCATTACCATTCGTTGACAACAACAAACACCTCTCAAAACTTACTTTTATGCTCTCTATATGATTTCAAAAACCTATAAAACTAAAAAGCTCTAGCACATGTTTGTATCCCTGCTTCCCTCTGCGAAGGGCCTTTCTTTTACTTTATGATGAGTCAGTTTACCTACTTCTTTCTGTCTTAGAAGCAAACACTTGTGTCAACTGTGTGCAACAATTCTTATATGCTTACTTATTGCACTTGTTATATTCCTTTGTGTTGACAACTATCTATATGATATACATGTTACAAGTTGAAAGCCAATGCTTAAACTTATATCTTCCTTTGTGTTGCTTCAATGCTCTTTTACTTAGAGACTATTGCTTTATGAGTTAACTTTCATGTGAATCATTTTGATGCTTGTTTGAAAGTACTATCCATGAAAAGTTTTTGCTTATATGATGTAGTTGTTTACTCCTTGTCTATTTGTTGGCAAACTATAAACCATTGCTTTGAATCACTTCATTCATAACATGAGCCTTACATTATTATATGATCAAGATTGTGTGAAGCATGTCACTTCAGAAATTATTCTTGTTATCGTTTTACCTACTCGGGACGAGTAGAACTAAGCTTGGGGATGCTTGATACGTCTCAAACGTATCTATAATTTCTTATGTTCCATGCTTATATTATGCCAATTGCTACATGTTTTATATACACTTTTATATCATTTTATGCATTTTCTGGTACTAACCTAATAACAAGATGCCACAGTGCCAGTTGCATGTTTTCTGCTATTTTTGGTTTCAGAAAAGTTGTTAAGGAAATATTCTCAGAATTGGACAAACGAAACGGCAAAGTGCTTATTTTCCCCGGGAGGTTCCAGAACACCGAAGAGGACACGGAGGGGACCCCCGAGGGGCCCACACCACCAGGTGGCGCGGCACCCCCCTCTGCCGCGCGAGCAGGGGGTGTGGGGCCCTCGAGGCCCCGCCGCCTTCGCCCTTTCGCCTACTTATACCCCTCGGATATCTAAGACCTGAGAGACGCACCTTTTTCCTCCACGAAGTCCAGAGCCACCGCCGTCATCAACCCTAGATCGGGAGGGTTCAGAAGCTCCTCCCGGCACCCTGCCGGAGAGGGGAATCATCACCGGAGGGCTCTACATCACCATGCCCGCCTCCGGACTGATGCGTGAGTAGTTCATCCTTGGACTACGGGTACATAGCAGTAGCTAGATGGTTGTCTTCTCCTCTTGTTCTACCATGTTTAGATCTTGTGAGCTGCCTAACATGATCAAGATCATCTTTATGTAATGCTACATGTTGTGTTTGCTGGGATCCGATGAATATTGAGTACTATGTTATTGCTTCATAATATATCTTGTGAGTGCGTTGTTTATGATCTTGCATGCTCTCCGTTGCTAGTAGATGCTCTGGCCAAGTAGATGCTTGTGACTCCAAGAGGGGGTATTTATGCTCAATAGTAGGTTTATGTCTCTATTTAATCTGGGGTGGTGACAGCTAGCTCTAAGGTTGTAGATGTAATGTTGCTACTAGGGATAAAACAGTGGTACTTTATCTAAGGGTATTTGTATCACTTACATTACACACATTGCCTAATGCAATTATCTGTTGCTTGCAACTTAATACTGAAATGGGTGCGGACGCTAACCGAAAGGTGGATTATTAGTCATAGATGCGGTTGGAACGGTCTATGTATATTGTTGTAATGCCCAAATGAATATCACACTAGCCATCATAACTATAGTATATGCATCATTATGCACTTCTTTATTCTGTCAATTGCCCAGCTGTAATTTGTTCACCCGCATGCATGCTATTATTATTTATGGAGAGACACCACTAGTGAACTGTGGACCCCGGTCCTTTTTCCTCAAACTGATAAACAATCCTACTGCAATCCTGTTACTTTCATTCTCTGCAAACAAACATCATTTTCCACACATACGTTTAATCCTTTGTTACAGCAAGCCAGTGAGATTGACAACCTCACTGTTAAGTTGGGGCAAAGTATCTTGGTTGTGTTGTGTGCAGGTTCCACGTCAGTGCCGGAATCCCTTGTGTTGCGTCGTGCCATATTCCGCCACCAACAACCTCCGGAAGATCTCTAGTTTCCTACTGGTTCGATAAACCTTGGTTTCACAACTGAGGGAAAACTTGCTGCTGCACTACTTCATACCTTCCTCTTGGGGTTTCCCAACAACACCACACCGGTGCATCAAGGACCCATAAGGTATCTAATTGCAGCATGATCAGTATGAATAATAACCTTAGAATCAACAATATATTGTCTAAATTTATTGCAGGCAAAAACAACAGCTAGAAATTCTTTTTCAGTTGTAGCATAATTATTTTGAGCAGAATCAAGAGTGTTACTAGCATAATGAATAACATTTAACTTCTTATCTATTCTTTGTCCAAGAACAGCACCAACAGCAAAATCACTAGCATCACACATAATTTCAAATGGTAAATTCCAATCAGGTGGTTGAACAATAAGAGCACTTATTAAAGCCTTCTTAAGAGTTTCAAAAGCTTCCTTACAATCATCATCAAAAACAAATGGTACATCTTTTTGCAAGAGATTAGTAAGAGGCTTTGATACCTTAGCAAAATCTTTAATAAACCTTCTATAGAAACCAGTATGACCAAGAATACTACGAATACCTTTAACATCTCTGGGGCAAGGCATTTTCTCAATTGCCTCCACTTTGGCTCTATCAACTTCAATACCTCTTTCAGAAATTTTATGTCCAAGAACAATTCCTTCATTAACCATAAAGTGACATTTCTCCCAATTAAGAACAAGATTAGTTTCTTCACATCTCTACAAAACTTTATCAAGATTGTGCAAGCAATTATCTAAAGAAGTACCATAGACGGAGAAATCGTCCATGAACACCTCCACAATTTCCTCACAAAAACCATGAAAGATAGCAGACATGCATCTTTGAAAAGTAGCATGAGCATTACATAAACCAAAAGGCATACGTCTATAAGCATAAGTACCATAAGGACAGGTAAATGTGGTTTTCTCTTGATCTTGAGTTTTAACGGCAATTTGAGAGAAACCAGAATAACCATCAAGAAAGCAAAAGTGAGTTTTATTGGCTAATCTCTCTAACATGTGATCAATAAAGGGTAATGGATAATGATCCTTCTTAGTAACTTTATTAACCTTTCTAAAATCAATGCACATTCTATAGCCAACAACTACTATTTGAGGAATAAGTTCATCATTATCATTAGGCACAACAGTAATTCCACCTTTCTTAGGGACACAGTGCACAGGACTAACCCATCTACTATCAGCAATAGGATAAATAATACCAGCATCAAGAAGTTTTAATACCTCATTTCTTACCACTTCCTTCATCTTGGGTATTAAACGGCGTTGATGTTCAACAACTGGCTTTGCATCGGGCTCCATATTAATAGAATGTTGACATATAGTAGGAGAAATCCCTTTTAAATCATCCAAAGTATAACCCATAGCTCCACGGTGTTTCTTCAATACTTCCAATAATCTTTCCTCTTCTTTACCTGAAAGGTTAGCACTAATAATAACAGGATATATTTTCTTATCATCAATATGAGCATACTTAAGATTATCAGGCAAAGGTTTTAAATCAAATACAGGATCCTCTTTAGGTGGAAGTGTTTTACCCAAGTCTTCCACCTTTAAATTATGTTTAAGAATAGGTTGGCGGAGGAATATTTCATCAAGTTCATTCCTTTCTTCCATAAAGACTTCACTTTCATGATCTTCCATAAATTGCTGCACAACATTGTTAGGAGCAAGAGCAATAGACGCAAGTTGTTCTACTCTAAAATCCTCATTGGGTAATTCGGTTTCATAAGGGGTCTTAGCAAATTTCAAAAAATTGAATTCATACGAATCACCAGCAAACTTAGTAAAGATTTTCTCTTTCTTACAATCTATAACAGCACCACAAGTATTTAGAAAAGGTCTACCAAAAATGATAGGACAAGCCTTACTAGCAGCTGCACCAAGTACGAGAAAATCAGTAGGATATTTAGTCTTACCACATAAAACTTCAACATCTCTAATAATACCAATCGGAGAGATAGTTTCTCTATTAGCAAGTTGAATAACCACATCAATTTCTTCAAGTTCACAAGAACCAATCTCATGCATAATTTCTCTATAAAGCTCGTAAGGAATAGCACTTGAACTTGCACCAATATCACATAAACCATAATAGAAATGATCACCAATTTTAACAGATAACACAGGGACACTAGTTTTCCTTGAACTTTTAGGATGAGAAACAACATTAGAAGCATCCTGACAAAATATAATATACTCATCTCCAACATTTTTAGTAACAAGATCTTTAACTATAGCCACAGGAGTTTCAATTTTAATTTTTTCATCAGGTCCTATAGCTTTGTTTGTGCTTTTGTTAACAACACTAGCCATAACAGAATGTTCTTTCATTTTAACAGGAAAAGCAATTTTTTCAATATAAGGCTCAGGAATAATACGATCAACAGTATTAACTTCAATGCTTTTGGTTATAGGAGCAATAGATTTATCTTTATAAGGTTCATGATATTTTTCAAAGCCCTCCTTGGGCAAACCGAAATAAGCAGCAAAGGATTTATAATAATTTGCAACAACTTGAGAGTCAAGACCATAAGCATTATTAATATTTCGAAATGCATCAGTATTCATGAAAGTTTTAATGCATTCAAAGTCATATTGTATACCTGACTCCCTACCTTTGTCGTTCTCCCATGCTTCAGTATTCTCTTCAATACGATCAAGAAGATCCCACTTAAACTCTTCTTTATTACGAGAGAATGATCCAGCACAAGAAGTATCCAATAATGTTTTATCTTCAAAAGAGAGTCTTGCATAGAAGTTATCAACAATAATATTACTAGGAAGCTCATGAATGGGGCATTTGAGCATTAGTGACTTCAATCTCCCGCAAGCTTAGGCAATACTTTCTCCATCATGAGGCCAGAAATTATATATAGAATTCAGATCTTGGTGAATCTCACTTGGAGGACAAAATTTAGAGTAAAAGAGAGGTACAATTTCCTCCCATCCAAGAGAACTCCTGTTCTTCAACAATTTATACCAATGCGCAGCTCTCCCAGTAAGTGATATGGAGAATAATTTCTTCCTAACTTTGTCCATTGTAATACCTGCACACTTGAACAACTCGCATAATTCATGTAAAAACAGTAAATGATCACCGGGGTGGACAGTTCCATCCCCTTCATAGCGGTTATCCATAACACGATCAATAATTTTCATAGGTATTTTAAATGGCACTATTTCATCAGGTGGCGCCTCATTTTCTACCTCAGCAGTGGTAGAAGCCTTTCCAAACAGGAAAGCAATAGATCCTCTCTCCATAATTAAGCAAATTAGGAGACAGAAATAAAAACAGCACTTGCAGCTAAAGTTTTCCTTACCAATTCCACTTACCAATAGCGCTTCACTCCCCGGCAACGGCGCCAGAAAATAGTCTTGATGACCCACAAGTATAGGGGGTGTGTCGTAGTACTTTCGATAAATAAGAGTGTCGAACCCAACGAGGAGCAGAAGGTGCTGACAAGCAGTTTTGATGAGGATTTCACTGTAAACACTAGCAGACAAGGTTTTAGGAGTTTTTAATAATGCAGATAAATAAAGTGCGAGTAAATAGAGCGCGGAAATAATAATTGCAGCGAGTGGCACAATCCTTTTTAGAGCAAAGGACAAGCCGATTTGTTTACTTATGATAACCAAACGTTCCTGAGGACACACGGGATTTACGTCTAGTGCTTTCGCTTCATATAGATGATTAATCTTTAGTGTTTCGATACATGTTGTGTGGGTGAACCTATGCTAATGCACCGCCCTTCCTAGGACTAATACATACCTGTGATTATACCCCTTGCAAGCATCCACAAATACAAGAAAGTAATTAAGATAAATCTAACCACAGCCTTCAACTCTGAGATCCTACCATCCCTCATGCATCAAGATACCAACGGGGGTTTAGGTTTCTGTCACTCCGGCAACCCCACAATTAATATTCGAATACACAATGCATTCCCCTAGGCCCATAAAGGTGAAGTGTCATGTAGTCGACGTTCACATGACACCACTAGAAGAATAGCACCACAACTTAAATATCAAACCATTAAATATTACTCAACATAGTTCACTACTAACATCTAGACTTCTCCCATGTCCTCAAGAACTAAACGAAGTACTCACAACACATCATATGGATCATGATCAGAGATGATATAATGATGGATAACAATCTGAACATAAACCTTAATTCAACGGTTCCACCCAATAGCATCAATAAAAATAGTAATCAACACCGGGAGAGTTTCCCCTATCAAATGCACAAGATTCAGCCCTAGATGTTATAGCGGGAACGGAGTGGAACGATGGAGATGACAGTGTCGGCGGTGGAGATGGTGGTGATGATGATCCCGATGAAGTGCAGCTCGATGACAGTGACGATGGCGACGATTCCCTCCCCCCCCCCCCCCCCCCCCCCCTCTGGGAAGGGATTTCCCCGGCAGCTTTTCAGCCTGCCGGAGAGCTTTTCTCTCTCGGTGGTTTCCGCCTCGTGGAGGCGGCGGCTCTGTTTCTGGTCGATCCCCCTCGTCTTAGGTTTTCGGGGGGATGAAGTACGCGAAAGGGCGAGGCCAGACGTGGGCCAGGGCGCCCAGATGATGTGCTGGCGCGGCAGAGGGGCTGGCCGCGCCGACACCTCATGTGGCCCCCCTGGGGCCCACCTGGTTCTTCCCTTTTGGCTCCCTCCGGCATTTGGCAAAATAGGAACTTCCAGATTCTTCGTTTTGTTTTCTGAGCTTTGCAAATATTGTATCTTGACGGTGCTTTTTCCAGCAGAATTAAGACTCTGGTGATTCATCCTCCAATAATCATCAAACATGCAAAATAGATGAAATAACATAAGTATCATCTCCAAACATGAAATATATCAATGAATAACAGTAAATTATGATATAAAATAGTGATGCAAAATGGACGTATCAATCCTATATGTGGAACCGAGCAAAAGGGCACAAGGTTGTGGGAGAAGATACATGCCCACTTCCATTATCAAAAGGAATATGTAAAACCCCACCCCATTGCGTCCGATCGCAATGCCGGCTCTCTCCAACATAGGTGGGCCGCAATTCAAGAAAGTGTCAACAAGTATTGCGGTTTCCATGCACAAGTGGTGAACCGGAATTCTAGTGGCGTCACCGTGACTTCCTATGTAAGCTATTGATTGTACTTTGTTCATTGACATCTCTTCATTGCATCACACTTCATTGGTGGTCATTTCTCTACTTTTGTGTTTGATAGACAAGTTTGGCCGCCACTTTGTACCATCAAGGGGAGAAGAAATACTTCACCCTCTCACATTGTTGGCTAGAGTTGAACGGGAAGCCCAAGTGGATGCTCCAATAAGTTGAACGGCCAAGAAATGGAAGAGCAACGATGGATCAACCTCTTCCATCCCAATTGGAGTTGATGAAGAAGATGGGCCATCCGAAGGTGGAAGTGGCCGGAAGAGGACCATGATGGGGAGGAAGTGGGAGAAGGATCGGGTGGCAAGAGAAGACGCCGCCACGAAGATGTCCACCACATGGAAGGACATCTTCTCGAAGAAGGATGAATCCATGCAAAAGTTGGAGCAAGAAAGGGAGAACAAGAAGGCCGAGAGGTATGACGCCTTATTGGCTTTGCAAAGGGAGAGAATGGACTTTGAACGCCTCCGGCTCAAGGAGAGGTTGGACATTGAGAGGGAGAAGTTGTCCGTGGCGAAGGAGGAGGCTTGGTTGAAGCTCCAATTGGAGAAAAAGAAGATAGCCGATGCCTATGAGATGGAGCAAAAGAAGATGGCGGATGCCTATGCCATGGAGCACGAGAAGAACATGATTGCAAGAAATACGAAGGAACAAAGAATCATGTTCCAAGACGCTTCCCTCTTGGATGAGCCAAGCGCCAAGTGGATCCTCATGATGAAGAAGAAGATCTCCGACCGTGACCTCGGCGTTGATGGCTCCAGTGGATCCGCCCCTTGATCCGACCCTTGTATCGGACAACTTGTTGAACTTTCGTCATTTCATTTGAATTTGAACTCTATGTCTTGTAACACTAGTAGAAAACAGCCTAACAGTCCCGGTTTGTAAGGGCCTTTTGTCCCGGTTTAAAAATCGGGACTGCGGAATCGGGACTAAAGGCCAGCCCCTTTAGTCGCGGTCCCGTCTGCAACCGGGACAAATAGCATCCACGTGGGCTCGCAGGCGAGCTGCTCAGGCCACAACCTTTTGTCCCGGTCTGTATTACAAACCGGGACTAAAAGTGCGAGAGGTTTTAGGTTTTAGGTCTTTTTATTTTGTTTTCTGTTTTATTTATGATTTAAGCTATTATTCGTACGGTACAATTAAACACATCGATGCATATATTGTATGACGAGTCTAAATTAAGCATACATGCATATATAATATAACGAGTCAGTCGTACAAACATACATATACATTCGATCATATATACACACGAGTGTCTTCCGAACACGAGAATTACATGAATATCACTTATGGGTTTTCATGGTATTCTCCTATTGGGGCTATGACCTCGTCAAGCAAAAAATCAGCAATTTCCTCTTGAATTTCTCTTATGCGTTGCTTTGATGGGAGTTGCGATCGTGAAGCCACATTCTGTATCAAATAGAAGGTCGATATGAATATATAAATTGTCATTAACAAAAGTAAAACTCTGAATATATATATTAATGTTGAACGTACATGTGGAGAAGTCCGCGCACTGACACACGTGCGCATGTACTCGCAAACGAAGTATCCACATAGATTAGTCGCCGGTGGCTGTTTCTCGCACTTTACGAAAATAGAGTTGAATCAAATAATGATGAAACAGGACAATCCGATATTAAAACTTGAATTAAAATGAGTACTATACTTACGGGGATTTGTTTAAAGGTCAGCTCTGATTTAAAATGACCACCCTCAGATCTTGTGAACCGCTTCCATACCCTACAAATAAAATGAATAAAGAAGATATTAATAACTAGAACACAGGAAAATAAAGAGGCCGATATAGTGTAATAACGATTGAAATTACTTTTGGAGCATATCAGTAATGCTTGCGTAATACTCCAAGGTATGCGCACACGTTCATCAACATTTAGTCGGAGCGAAAAGTTAATGTGTATAAGACAGTAAGAACACTCTCACCTGAAGTTGTAAGGAAACAAAATCACATCTTTATAATTTTGTTGCTTCAATGCATTGAACAAGTTGTTCTCCGTTTCCTCCGGAAATTGTTCTAGGGTATGTACATGAACTCGATCCGGGTCAACGAACCCAACTTGATAATTAGGCATCCTCTTACATTCGAGAATCTTCTTTCTGCATAATAGCATATGAACGAATGTATGTAGTGAGACTTAATTAGCTAGAGACTTAATTAATAACAGAAATAAAAATTAATCACTTACAGACAATAGCAGCTCATAATACATTTGTCGAGGGCTTCCATATTGAATAACTGCCATAATTCATCAAAATCAATATGGATTGTCTGTTCTCCGATGAAGTAATGTTCATCTTTATATGTAAGAGACATCATTGTTTGGCCGTCTTTTGTGCGCTCCATGTACCACTGATGTAATTCTCGCATCCTTGGAGGTAGCAGTGCCAACTCCGCCTCTGTGACCAGTTCCTTCCCGATGACAAATTGCCTTGCCAGGGGAGCCATGCCGGTTTCAACTATGCCTAGCATTTCATCAATCGTCAGACCAGGAATTTCTTCAAACTTTTCTGGTAATACAATTGGGGATGCCACCTTCAACGGAACGATCGATTGTTTTTTCTGTTGTCCAAGCTGGGCAACGTCGGCTCTCTGCTGCCTCTTATTCTCCGTGGGACGACCCTTGGGGAGCGGTGACACTTTCTCCTTAGTACGCGGAGTCGGGCACTTCCGCTTTACTCCAATGTACTGAGTGGGCGGCGCCGAAGATCGAGTCCGCTGATGCAGCGTGGAAGATGTGGGAGCCTTAGGCGCAGATGAGGAAGCCTTAGTCGCAGATGAGGGAGCCTTAAGCGTAGATGATGGAGCCTTAGGCGTAGATGAGGGAGCCTTAGGCGGAGATGAGGGAGCCTTAGGCGTAGATGAGGGAGCCTTTGGCGTAGATGAGGGAGCCTTAGGTGCAGATGAGGGAGCCTTAGGCATAGATGAGGGAGCCTTAGGCGCAGATGAGGG
The DNA here is from genome assembly GCA_026929855.1 of Poa annua. NCBI lineage: Eukaryota > Viridiplantae > Streptophyta > Magnoliopsida > Poales > Poaceae > Poa > Poa annua. The sequence continues at coordinate 66,736,384 of CM049434.1, forward strand.
AGCCTTAGGCGTAGATGAGGGAGCCTTAGGCGCAGAAAGAGGCGGCGATGGTTGAGGTGGAGGTGAGGGAGCCTTAGGCAGCGATGATCGAGGTGAAGGTGAGGGAGCCTTAGGCGGCGATGATCGACGTGGAGGTGAGGGAGCCTTAGGCGGTGATGGTCGAGGTGAAGGTGAGGGAGCCTTAGGTGGCGATGATCGACGTGGAGGTGAGGGAGCCTTAGGTGGCGATGATCGACGTGGAGGTGAGGGAGCCTTAGGCGGCGATGATCGAGGTGGAGGTGATGGAGCATCAGGCCGCGATGATCGACGTGGAGCTGAGGGAGACTTAGTCCTTTGCAATTTGCCTGGAAATATGATGTATTTCTTTTTCCATAAAATAACTCCATGCAAGACTTCTCCCAGGGTCGACTCCCCTTCAGGGCCAGCGAAGTCAATCTCCAATGTCTCACATCCGGATAGAATTTCATCCACCCCGACACGAGCATACCCAGCTGGAATCTCGCGGCCATGCCAACGCGCTGCAGGATCAACTTTCAAAGCAAAGCCGACGGCCACCTTCATGGATATATTCTTCAATGGCTGGTGTAGCTCACAATCAGTCTTCTCTTCGATATTGTCCACGGGGTAGCGCTCCATCGGTGACACATCAACCTGTGCATCATCAACGCTGACATGCAACGACGTGGAAGCCATGCTGCTTCTCCGGCAGTCGGGTGCGGGATCTATGTACATGTGTTCTCCCTCTGGACGGCTTGATATTTGCTCCTGCATCTGAGAATACAGCGCAAAGAGCTGCTCGTTCTTTTCTTCCGCATTCTTCAGCCGGTCTGCCGCCCGCTGCTCCCTCCTCTTCTGTGCTCTCGCTCGGCTTCTATAAGTGTTTATGTTCTCATGAAACCCTATCTTCCAAGTAACACATCCATAGCCTCGTACGCGTCCTCCGTGCTCAGGATTTTTGAGTGCCTTTGTCAGTTCGTCGTTATCTCTATCAGGAACAAAAGTTCCCGCCTCCACCTCGGCTATTGCTGTTTCAAGATCCTTGAGGGGAGTCAACACTGCTTTCTTCGTCGGATCACGAAGAACCAACTCCCCTGTTTCCATATCCAACGTCATACCATGCGCCATTAGGAAATTTCCTGCTCTTTCGGGCACTTTCTCTGTACCTGGAGATAGCCCTTTTGCCTTAATTTCAGCCTTAAGTTTATCCCACTTAGGCCTGGTAGTCCTGTAGCCACCTGTCCCCAGATTATGATGATATATCTTCAGCGCGGCATTATCCGCGTTCTTTTTCGACCGTGCTATAGCTTCTTCCGATTCCTTGTACGTCTTGAAATCATCCCATTGAGCATGTAACCTCTCTTGAGTTCCCTTGAACTCCGGAGTAATTTTCTAGCTCTTGACATAAGTCGCCCACAATCTTTTCTTGTGGTTACAGAATTGTGTGGCCATCTTCTTAAGGATCCACGCCTTCACTTTGTCCACCATGGCCTTTGTTTGCTCCGGGGTGTCCATCTTCGGCAGAGTGAAGTGTGATATCAGCTTCTCCCAAATAGATTTTTTTAATTCGTCAGAGACAAAACTTATATTGTCGGCTCTTGCTGGCTTATTCCATTCTCGACAGGTGATCGGGATCATATCCCTAACAAGAACTCCTGCTTGATTTGTAAATGCTGTCACGCTCTTTTTGGGCTCCAAAGGGATCCCATCGGCACTGACTACATCAATCCTCATGTGCATGTTCTCGTCCCACTTTTTGGTCGGGCCCCTTGAAGTGGAGGATTTGTTCGATTTGGAGGTCTACAAAAAACATTCGTTTAATATATGCTCAATGTGTGAAGGTCTAACTAGTGATATATATCATGAGCAAAGACTTAAATATTTACATCGGAGGACTTGCAGGTTGAGGGCCCAGCGCTAGTATCGACATCAATACTTGTTTGCGGGTTGTCTCCTTGTAACAAATCTTCCAACAAGCAATACCCATCATCATTCAGATATTGTGAGCCGTCATCTACAAAGTTCTCTACATCTTCTGGTCGGCTTTCCCCTATCATGTTCAACAATGCATCTTCCTGAGGATCTCTACCGTTACCGTTGTGGTCCATAGCTTTAACTATGAAGAAAAAGGATTAAATAAAGATTAAAAGTAGTAGCAATAACAACAAAGAGGGACATTGAAAGTAGTAGTAGCAATAACATCAATTAGTTACAATTCATAATAATATATATCGCATCCATAATACATCACGCTAATCAAAATGGATGTCGAACCGCCGGAAACATGCCGCGTGCGGTGAAAACCCAAAGTGAAGGAACCCAAACAGGATCATAACTAATGTGAGATCCCTGAAGATGCTGCCAAGTGTTGGACGGACGGACATCCAACGCGACCATGTACCGACGGACGTGCTCGTCCTCCTCCTTGACACGACGACGTACCAACTCCTCGGGGGCCGGCACCCTCTGTACCCGTCGGGGCCCACGTGACCGCCACCAAAGAAGCTCCGGGTCGACGATGGTTCCCTCATTCCTCACCAATCTGCGCACACCGGAAGGTAGCACCTCCCAGTGCCAACCCGGCGGAGCCCAGTCCCGGACATCCATAGTCCCGTCCATCTTGAAACTATGAATCTTTACATTAACTCTTAAAATCCAAGACATTGTATAAAACATTGTAAAATTCAAAGACATTGTATTAAATTCCAACATATTGCTAAATTCTAAATTCAACTACTAAGTCCTAAAACAATAGTTCTAAATTCTAAATTGAAGACACTAAAATACTATAACAATTTGCTAACACACTAATTTACAAACTTCCTAACATTGCAAAACAGACAGCAAGGCCTCATATAGAATTGCTTCAGGGATGGTGTCAGTGAACAACGTGGAATGAACATTGTATATATGTTCAGACAACATGGTTCACTCACACCTCCCTGAAGATGCAACCATATCTAATCATCGGCCAAAAGTAGTCATGCTGACGTCAGCATGACAATGGAGCTTAACAGTAGCAATTCACTTAACATTGCATCACAAATTAATCAACACATTGCATAAAAACACATTGTCACAAATAGCATTTTCACAAATATTAATCAACACATTGCACAAATATTAATCAACACATTGCACATAACTCTAGCAACTAAAGAACAATAGCATTTTCCTAACAATAATTCTAAGACACTACCCTTTGCACATTTCACAAATATTAATCAACACATTGCACAAATATTAATCAACTAAATAGTACTAAAGCAATAGCAATTCATCTAAAACAGTAGCATTTCCTATAGCAATTTAAAAAACAGTAGCATTTCTATCAATTTCCTACCAATTCCTAGCAATTCCAAAATGATTAACTAAAACACAAGATGAACACCTAAACTAATTAAGTTTCTAGCAATTCCTAGCATTTCTATCAATTTCCTACCAATTCCTAGCAATTTAAAGTCTTAATTCATTTTCTGGAAAAAAAATCCGATGACGTCACCATGATGTCACCAATACTAAGTGATCGAGGGGAGAGGCCGGAGTGCTCACCGGCTGCGACGACGACGACGAGCTCGGCGGGGACGGGGACGACGAGCTCGGCAGGGACGGGGCTGACGAGCTCGGCGGCGCGGCGTTGAGGGAGAAGAAGAGGAAGCGGGGACGGCGAGCTCGGCAGTGGCGGCGTTGACGGACGGCGGCACAGCGGATGGCGGACGGTGGCGCTCGGCAGCGGACGGCGGCGAGGCGGAGCTCGGCAGCGGACGGCGGCGCGCTCGATTTGGGCAGCCTGCCGGCGTCCTGGGGTGGTTCCTTAGCGTTGTCCCGGTTCGTGGCTTGAACCGGGATAGTGCAGAAGAAGCATTTATATCACTGACCTTTAGTCGCGGTTCGTGGCTCCAACCGCGACTAAAGGTACCCCTTTAGTCCCGGTTGGAGCCACGAACCGCGACCCAGTGTGTTTTCGGCCGATTAGTTTTCACGCGCGGTGCCACCCCTTTAGTCGCGGTTCGTAAAACCAACCGCGACTAAAGGTGTGTTTTTGCGCCAAAACTCAAATATTTTTCATTTTGCAATTTCAAAAGAGGTTGAACATACATTTGAATAACTTCTGACTACATATTTGGATTCTGACTAAACTTTGAACATGAAGAGTGTTTCAATTTGAATAACTAATATAAAACCATTTTCTGATTCTTAAAATAATTATTTTAGCTATTAAAATAATAACCATTTTGCCATTTTCAATTAAATATGGGGTAAACTCAGATCTTTTGCATTATATTTTATAAATAAACTAGTAATAACTTGAAGCCACGAACAGCGACCTGCTGAGATTTCGCCGCTCAGTTTTCGCGCGCGGTGCCACACCTTTAGTCGCGATTTTTCGTTTTGTGATTTCAAAAGAAGTTGAACATACATTTGAATAAGTTCTAACTACAAATTTGGATTCTGGCAAAAAAATTAACATGAATAGTGTTTCAATTTGAATAACTAATATAAAATCATTTTCTGATTCTTAAAATAATTTTATAATAATAACCATTTTGCCATTTTCAATTAAATATGAGGTAAACTCAGATCTTTTGCATTATATTTTATAATTAAACTAATAATAACTTGAAATAAGGCGGCGTGATGGCGCGGAATACATTATTACAGCTTCTGACACATAGAGTTACATAAAAGGTTTAACATTATTACACATCAACTAGTGTTTCGCTTTCTTATATGCGTTGTGTAACCATGGAGTATCTTCATTGTTTAACCTGATAGTTGGGTCAATGTTGACTTTGAAGGGTGGGATTTCATCAAACTTATTGTAATCTTCTGACATGTCTGTCTTGTCCTCCACTCCCACGATATTTCTTTTCCCTGAAAGAACTATGTGGCGCTTGGTATCACCGGATAATGTTTTGTCTTGCTTTTCTTTTCTTTTATTCAGTCTAGTAGACATATCCTTCACATAAAAAACTTGAGCCACATCATTGGCTAGGACGAATGGTTCGTTTAGGTACCCAAGATTCTGGAGATCCACCGTTGTCATTCCGTACTGGGTATCTACATGTACCCCTGTCATCTTGACCCATTTGCACAGAAACAAAGGGATCTTAAAAGAAGGTCCATAGTCAAGTTCCCATATCTCCTCTATGTAACCATAATATGTGTCCTTACTTCCATCGTCGTTTGTTGCATCAAAGCGGACACCGCTGTTTTGGTTGGTGCTCTTTTTATCTTGTGTCATCGTGTAAAATGTATTCCCATTTATCTCGTACCCTTGGAAAGTTGATATGGTCGAAGATGGTCCGCTGGCCAAGTCGAACAACTCCATGTCAACAGTGTTGTTATTCATGAGATGTGCTTGCAACCAACCGCTGAAATTCGCCTTGTGTGCTTCTGTTATCGAGGAGTCATCCATCTCCGGGTTTTTGGACCGTACAATATTCATGTGTTCCTCAATATAAGGAGCCACAAAGGTGGAATTCTGCAGAACTGTGTAATGTGCTTCAGTTAAAGAATGACCGTCCATACAGATCATTGTTTTCCTTCCGAGAGTGCCTTTTCCACTCAATCTCCCCTCATGCCGCGATTCAGGAACACCAATCGGCTTAAAATCAGGAATAAAGTCCACACAAAACCCAATGACCTCCTCTGTTCCAAAGCCATTGGAGATGCTTCCTTCGGGCCTAGCACGGTTATGAACATACTTCTTTAAGACTCCCATGAATCTCTCAAAGGGGAACATATTGTGTAGAAATACAGGACCGAGGATGGAAATCTCTTCGACTAGGTGAACTATCAGGTGCGTCATAATATCGAAGAAGGATGGTGGGAACACCAACTCGAAACTGACAAGACACTGAACCACATCAATCTGTAAGGTATGTAGACTCACTGGATCGATTACCTTCTGAGATATTGCATTCAAGAATGCACATAACTTCACAATGGGTAATCGAACACTTTCCGGTAGAAGCCCCCTCAATGCAACCGGAAGCAATTGGGTCATAAGCACGTGGCAGTCATGAGACTATAGGTTTTGGAATTTTTTCTCAGCCATATTTATTATTCGCTTTATGTTCGATGAGAATCCGGATGGGACCTTCATACTACTCAGACACTCAAAAAATATGTCCTTCTCTTCTTTCGTAAGAGTATAGCTGGCAGGACCTTCAAACGGCTCTTGATGGATGCCGTCCATTTCTCTCAAACGTTGCTGGTCCTCTCGTGCTCCCGGTGTATCTTTTTTATTCTTCCCATACACACCCAAGTGGGCTAGAAGGTTCAAGCAAAGATTCTTCGTCACGTGCATCACGTCGATACAAGAGCGGACCTCTAGGATTTCCCAATAGGGTAGCTCCCAAAATATAGATTTTTTTTTCCACATGGGTGCGTGTCCGTTAGCGTCATTCGGAACTTTTAGGCTGCTAGGACCCTTTCCAAATATTACTTTCAAATCCTTAACCATATCAAATACATCAGCACCAGAACGAAGGTTAGGCTTCTTCCCTTTTTCCGCCTCACCGAAATGCTTGCCTTTTTTTCTTAAGGGATGATTGGGTGGAAGAAAACGACGATGCCTAGGGTACACATTCTTCCCCCCGTTAGTCAAATATACACTATCAGTCTTATCTAAACAGTGTGTGCATGCATGATATCCCTTGGTTGTCTGTCCTGAAAGGTTACTAAGAGCAGGCCAATCATTGATGGTTACGAACAGCAACGCTCGTAGGTCAAATTCCTCTTGTTTGTACTCATCCCATACACGTACACCTTCTTCCTGCCACAACTATAAAAATTCCTCAACTAATGGCCTGAGGTACACATCAAGGTTGTTGCCGGGTTGCTACGGTCCTTGGATGAGCAATGGCATCATAATGAACTTTCGTTTCATGCACAACCACGGTGGAAGGTTATAGATACATAGAGTCACGGGCCAGGTGCTATGACTGCTGCTCTGCTCCCCAAAAGGATTAAAGCCATCTGTACTTAGACCAAACCTTAAGTTCCTTGCTTCATTTGCAAAGTCGGGAAACGTTCTATCAATTTTTCTCCACTGCGACCCATCAGCGGGGTGTCTCAACATCTCGTCTTTCTTACGGTCTTCCTTGTGCCATCGCATCAACTTGGCATGCTCTTTGTTTCTGAACAAACGTTTCAACCGTGGTATTACAGGAGCATACCACATCACCTTGACAGGAACCCTGTTCCTGGTGCCCTTGCCCTCAACACCTTCAGGGTCATCTCGTCTGATCTTGTACCGCAATGCAGTGCATACCGGGCATGCAACCAAATTCTCATAGTCACCGCGGTACAGGATGCAGTCATTTGGGCAAGCGTGTATCTTCTCCACTTCTAATCCTAGAGGGCAGACAACCTTCTTTGCTTCGTACGTACTGACGGGCAATTCGTTATCCTCTGTAAGTTTCTTTTTCATAATTTTTAGCAACTTTTCAAATCCCTTATCGGTCACGCCGTTCTCTGCCTTCCATCTCAGCAATTCTAGCGTGGTATCCAGCTTTTCCTGTTCATTTTTGCAAGTTGGGTACAACAATTTTTTGTGATCCTCTAACATCTGCCCGAACTTCAGCCTCTCCTTTTCACTTTCGCAGTCTCGCTTCGCATCAGCAATGACCCGACCAAGATCATCAATAGGCTCATCTGGTGCTTCAACTTCTTCTTCTTGTTGTTCTTCATTTTCGACATTTTCTCTCTCACACTGTTCAGGGAACATAGGATAGTCGTCATTATTATCTTCTTCTTCGTCGTCTTCCATCATGACCCCTATTTCTCCATGCTTGGTCCAACATTTATAGCCGGGCATGAAACCGGACGTATAGAGGTGGATGTGAATATCCCGTGAGTCGGGGAAATCCCTCTCGTTCCGACACACACAGCATGGACAACACATAAAACCATTATGCGCGTTTGCCTTAGCAACCTCGACAAATTCCCGCACGCCTTGCATGAACTCATTCGATCGCCGGTCACTGTACATCCATTGTCGTCTCATCTACACACAATTATATATATAGAGAGTAAGTGCTCAAATTAATATAGTGTTCATCACAATACAAGCGTAATCACACAATGCTAACAATAATTCTGAGTCCCAACACAGTACGACAACACTAGTTTGCACACTTTAAAAAACCGTACATGGCGATTATAATCGCGACTAGGAGAACAATGACACCCAATGAGAAATGTAGGAGCATTTCATTTCGGAGAGCTGCCTTTTTCATCTTATTAATCTTCAACCTCGTTCTTTCCCTAGTTTCACGAGTCTGGATCATGTGTCCATCGATGATATCCGCCAAATCCAACTCTATTTCCCCCTTCTTTTCCACAACCATGTCTCTATTTCGTTCAGAGTTTTTAAATCTTGCTTCATCTTGTGGATTGTATCATGAGCTAGCCTTAGCTTCTCTTCGGTCCTACTCAAATTTTCATCGGTCTTTCTCTTCTCCTCTCTTGTAAAATTTAATTCTTTTAGGAGAATGACTTTTCCTTGTAGACAATGTTGAAACTGGGCACATCCATCACGAATGCCGCACTCACATACTGATTCCTAATATTTATAATTGGAAAAATTAAATTAGGAAATTCTCACCCTAAATTAAAAATTATTTTTATATTACACAGACGACATGACATCTAGATGTGCTAATAATACCTCATCCGAAAAGGAGGAGTTGTTCACGACGCCCGAGACCTCGCTGTTGTCGACCATCGTATACGGCTGCGTGGCTCGGATATGTAACATATCATTATATACATATAAATAACTAAGTTGAGCTAAAGTTGAGCTATTGTTGAGCTATGTTGAGCTAAGTTGACCGTATCTTCACACATATGCAAACTAGCTAGGTAGCTAAAATTTGAGCTCACACTTCCCACAAAATTACTCCTAAAGCTAAATCCACCATTCTCTATACTTCTAAAGCATTAAATGAGCAAAAATTAGCAGTAAGAGATAATAGGATACAATGGCTAACCTTTTAGAAGGCAGGAAGTTTCAAATCTTCACAAATCGACGGCAACGCTGATGAACTCGAGCTCCACGCGAAGAACACCAAGAACAACTCGAGCAGCTCTCCACACGCGCTCTGACCAGAAAATGCAACGGCTGGCTCGGGCGAGAGGGACGAAGTATATATAAAATGGGACTTTTAGTCCCGGTTTGTTACACGAACCGCGACTAAAACCTTTGGTCGCGGTTCGTATATCCAACCGGGACTAAAAGTTTGTCTGGAACCGGGACTGATAGGTTTCGACCTCGAGATGCCTTACTAGCCGTTGAAACCGGGACTAATAGTACCTTTAGTCCGGGTTCCAGGCTGGACCGGGACTGAAGGGACTCAGGGGCTCAAAACCGAAGCCCCATTTTCTACTAGTGTAATATGATCTGGTATGGACCGGATCGGATCGACGTTGCATGCCTTGCATGAGTTTGGGACAGATTTTTGGGGGATGCGGTTGTAGGAGCCCAACTATGGTGGTCGTCCGGTCCGGACGCGTGCGCGGACATTATGGGGGCGGATTTGGGAGTCCGCGGACACTATGGGGGCGGATTTGGGATGATGCTCTAATGCCGCCGTTAGTAAGTGGCCCGTATTCTTGTACAGTACCGTGTTGTGCTTTCGACTATAGTTCAGATAAAAATAAGAGAAATTGTAAAAAAAAAAGGGTAAAAGTAAGAGAAAGAAGGACGAAATAAGAAGTTATAACTGGTATCGGCATCACGATACACAATTCTGTGCCGGTGAAGGGTGGAATTATCCCTTCCCCGGCATCATTTGATCCCAGAATATACTCTCCTACGCACGCACGAATTCCTTCCAGCGAACCTCGCTGATCTGCCATCCCTAAATACACAAATCCGAGTGAGTTGTATCGAGCCTCATCGGTCTCTTAGTTTTTGCTTGGATCGTGAGCAGATCCTTTCTTTTCGAGCTCTGATTTGCGGGGCTTGATTTGTTGTTTCTTGGGCATTTGTTGTTGTCTCGGTTCAGATTACCCAGGAGTGCTGATCTCTTCAGGTTGTGTTCCTCGAATTTGGGGAGGAAATCGGAGGTATTTTTGGGTGGTGTCGGTTCCCAATCCTGCTCTGGTGGTTTCTTGATTCTATCCCGCGCCATTAGCTTGCTTCGATTGGTGTAAAGATCAGATTAATTCAAGGTAAGGATAATCCCCGATTGGGGGATCGGGCAGTTCTTGATTTCTTCGGATTGCTGGACTTTTGAATATTTGTCATGTGAATGAGCTGGGGAATAATGAAAAGATTGATCTTTGAGATGGATGGTCTAGATCGCCCGGAAATCACATGCTAGAGGTTCCAGTGTTTCATGGTTTGATGTTCGGTGCCGCACCGAAGTTCATAATTTGTGGGCAAAATGTACGCCATCGGAAAGGTCTTGTATACTGTCGCCGCCCCATTCCACCCGTTTGGCGGTGCCGTCGACATAGTTGTTGTGCAGCAGCAGGATGGAAGCTTCAAGAGCTCGCCGTGGTACGTGCGGTTTGGCAAGTTCCAGGGGGTGCTCAAGACAAGGGAGAAGGTGGTCAAAATTGCTGTGAACGGCATCGAAGCCGGCTTTAATATGTACTTGGATAGCAATGGTCAGGCTCACTTCTTCAGGGATGCAGACTCAAGCACTGGGGAAGGGGGCTTTGTTGTGTCTGCTTCATCTTCGGGAGATGAACTGGTGGTGCCGACGCAGGATACTCAATTAAGGAAGTCAAAGAGTACTTGTGATATCTCAACCATGGAAGCTAGTGCTGGGGATGAGAAGGCACTCGCAAGACAGAGCACCATACTTGAACGGATGTTTGGACGGAAACCAGTTAAGGACAGTGCCCATGCTGTGGATAGGGTGTGCTCATTAGAACGTGCGGAGATTGCTGCCGAACTCCTTGATACAAATTGGTCGACATCACGTGGTTCGGAAGCTCGTAATTCTACTCATGAACCTTTCAGTAGTAATCTAATGGATGCTGGCAAGGGTGATCAGGTGGAAACCTCAAAAGTGGTATTTCCAGATTGTAGCTTTGATCATTACAAAGCTATGGGTTCTAATAGTGACAATGTGGACAGTAACGTTGGTAATCCACGGGAAGGAAGGAAGAGTTCGGGAGATGAAAAAGAGCACTGTACAGAAACCACTATTGTCCAGGAGGAGGTTGTTGCGATTTACATGCATAAGACTGGTGACTTCACTGATGGGATAATCTCAACTACAGACCGGCCAGGATCAGAATCTCTGCCAAATGATATGGATACTTGGAAGAGTATCAATGGTCTTGCTGGTACTCAAGGTGAGTTGCAGGATAACTTTGAAGATGTTACAGTAAGGGAAATGCATACGGAAGAGGTCCTTTCCCATGGCATTTTTGAAATTCGTTCAATTGAAACAGACATTCCTTATGGTAAGGGTGAGGTGGTTTCACAGTTTCTAGCTGTTGGTTCTGATGGAGTCAGCCAAAATTTTACTCACACAAATTCACCAAATTATAGCACCACATTATTTTCAAGCCAAAGACATGATGGTTCATCGATTGATTGCGGTCATGATGCAGGTCAAGAGAAAGTAGTCAGTATCAGTAGCCCAAGGACTGTGGAGAGTTCCTATGATGTGTCCAGTATTTTGTCTGATAAAGTTTGTGATGCTAAAGGTATCTCATTGAGTGATGGTCTACATTCTGAAGGGTGTTCCAGTGTCTCCAGCGAAAAATTAGAAGAGATAGATGTTGAGGAAGGGTCACTGTCATATCATGGTGATTCTAGCAATAAAGAAGACATATTTAACTTGGATGTTCCAGAAGTTTCTGTTTTTGAGGACCTTAGCTCCCAGATCTCTAAAGCTAATATTTCTGATAAGGGTATTTCTGTCGGTACGCTTGTCAATGACCACATGGACATTTCTGTGGGCACTGTTGTAGATGATCATAGTACCTGCTCAGCTCATGATTTAGCTTGTCAAAATGGTCTGATATATCCTGATGCTTCTTCCAGTGGTATAGATGTATTGAGTTATGTGCATAAAAATGATCCCGATGATGTAACGGAGGATTGGACCTTGGAAACTAAAACATGCTATGGTAAACATGATGTTTCGTTCATTCAGACACCTGAAATGGAAGTTGAGAGCAGAGAGTGCATTACTCAACTCGCCGATTTCCCTAATAAAGTGGAACGTGAAGTTTCACCAATTATTTTTGGTTCCAGTTTGAGCAAAGTCCGTACGGAAAATACCAAACTGGATTATGATGACAACAGATCTAGTTCTGCAGGTGGAGTTGAAACTGGGTCTGTGCGTGAGGAGCCAAGTGACAAAGCAGCAGCAGTTATGTTGCTACCAAAGCTTGTTGAGGAACCAAATGTTTGGTCTAATAAATTAGAAGTTGAAATTTCACCAATTATTTCGGAATTTTCCAGTTTGAGCGAAGTTGAAGCAAAAAACACCAAACTGGAAGACGGCATGAACAGACCTAGTTCTGCAAGTGGAGTTGCAATCAGGCCTGTTTCTGATGACCCAGGGGAAAGAGCAGAAACAATCGTGTCAATATCAAAGCCTGTTGAGAAAACAACTGTTTGCTCTAATATATTAGAAATTGAAATTTCACCAATTATTTCTGACTTTTCCAGTTTGAGCAAAGTCGAAGCAAGAAACACCAAACTGGAAGATAATGTGAACAGACCTGGTTCCACAAGTGTATTTGATCTCGGGCCTGTGCCTGATGACCCAAGTGACAAAGCAGAAGCAGTTGTGTTGTCCTGTGAGTTCTTAGACGAAATTCAGTTTCAGTTTGGTGACACTAGAAGTTTTGCTGATGGAAAGACTCTGGACGATCTAGCAGCTGATAAAGCATCAGGTTCAAGTGTACATGATGAAGCTGATGGTAATGCAGATGAAGAGGGAGAGGATGGCATTGATCTTGAAATTAAAGCACAAAACCATTCTTATCTGTCAAGGCCTGAGACTAGTTTTATTCCTATTCCTGGAAGTCAGTTGCGTCTAGGTGATAATAATCTAGAGGCTAAATCTCTACCGAATCTCCGTTCTCACATACAAGATCTTGTAAGATCTGATAGTTTTCAAGTAAGCTGCTCGATGTACAATAGTGAGATTAGTGTGGTTAAACCAGTCAAGAGTAAGGTTTCTAGCTTTCCAGAGCAGCAACTAGAAGGCACCGGTGAGTCAAATGAAAACAGTGGCCCACCTGAGCTTATCAACAATCCAGTGCCTGACAACAAGCACTCTGATGACCTGAAAGTCGATTCATTCAGTCCTTTTGTGGGTGAGTTTATTTTACCAATATAAGCTACTTCTTATGTGCACTATAAAGCTTTTACAATATTGATTCGGCAGATTAAATGATGCTTATTTCTGATATCTAATTAATAGTTATGTTTGTGCGGTATATGTAGTGAACTTTGTAGGCATACTCACATACATCAATTTCAGTGGATTGTTATCTAGCTTTATTTCTACTTTTGTTGGTTGCCTGCAGTATTTTCTATGTGAATGTAATAATCTCTAGCTGTGTCATTTTTGTAGAATTATCCCTATGCAGGCACTTGTTATCTGAAGGCATGGGAGCAGATGCTGCATGCAGAGCCTTTGATGCTGAGAAAATAACCTTAGAGAAGTTCCGTGCCATGAAGCAGTCACTGATAAGCAACAACAAGCTTGTTGTTAGGATTTCTGGCCGTTACTTTCCCTGGGATGTAGCTTCACCTGTGGTACTGGGTATGGTTTCGTTTAGCGAGGAACAAGTCTTTGAACACCAAGGAATGATAAAGGTGGAGCGAGTTGAGCCAAGCGCAACACAAGGTGGCAGCTGGAGAATCTGGCCATTTGGTTTCAGGAGAACAACGACATTGAACACTATCCAGCCAGTTTGTGAGCCAGTTTGTGGAAGCGCTGTGGAGAGTACCTTATCCATTCCTGTTAAGGAGTTGGACGGCGAAAGAAATAAACCCAGGGCAAAGAGGATGGAGAGGACGGTGCCATCCCTCACTCCAACATCTGAGGAGCTCGCATCTCTTGATCTCAGAGAAGGCAGGAACGTGGTGACATTTACCTTCTCAACTGCTATGCTTGGGATGCAGCAGGTGGGTTTCCATTCTTCCATCATTGCACTTAATTTTCTCATGCAGACTGCAGTTTCTCATCCTCCCTGTCCTTTTGAACAGGTAGATGCTCACATATATTTATGGAAATGGAATACACACATTGTCATATCAGATGTTGATGGAACTATTACCAAGTAAGTTGGGCAATCCAGTTTCATTTGTACTTTTATTTAAATTTGGATTTCGTCTCCTGGTTGCTGGGAGTAGCAATTAGCCAGTCGCGTTCAGCTTGGTAATGAATTAAAAATACTCCCTTTGATTCGATTAAGATCGACTACTTCTGTACCATAATATAAGACGTTTTGGTAGGTTATTTTGGCCTACCAAAACGTCTTATATTATGTGACAGGGGAAGTAATTAGTTTTTGAGCTTTTAAATGACATGTATTTGGTAATGAAAAATGGTAGATAAGTGGAAGACTTTGAAAAGGAACATTTTTTTTTGGTTGATAAAACTTGTCCTATCTACTTATAAGAGGGAGGGAACAAACTAAACGTTTTGTATACTGGAAAATTCGTAATACTAGAAACTAGGGGCATTTTATCTGTGACACGTAAAGTTCTTTTATTCCAAATGTACAATTATATATAACTTTTACTATAAATGCAGGTCTGATGTTCTTGGCCAGTTCATGCCAATGGTTGGTGTTGATTGGTCTCAAAATGGAGTTGCTCATTTGTTTTCTGCAATAAAGGTATGCAACTATTAAATTTTGTTTCCAGATCTAGCTCAAGACAGTGGCAATTGATTCATTGTCATCTTTGCTTCAACTAGAGAAGATTCTCAAAATGCCTGAAGAATCACATTTTTTTCCGATGTGGAGTTTTGCAGCAAGTTGTACCTCAAATGTTTTTAATTGTGTTTTCTTATGGCATTCCACAGGAAAATGGATATCAACTGCTTTTTCTAAGTGCACGCTCTATTTCACAGGCCCATCTTACAAGGCAGTTTCTTTTCAACCTAAAGCAGGTACTGTGTAGTTCATTAATAAGTTATCTCATCCTTTCTTCATCAGTTTGTGCCCTTAGTATATACGAGTGGTGATAGATTTTGTATCCTGAATGCCCAAATAACTATATGAAAAACAGATGTTAAGTACGGTTCATACAGAAATAATCTTATAGAGTGCCAAGTGTTCATCTCTCTTATTCTACCCACATGTCAATATGGATTTCAGGATGGAAAAGCACTTCCCGATGGCCCTGTCGTGATATCTCCTGATGGCCTCTTTCCATCTCTGTACAGAGAAGGTGAGCTCTGCCCTTTAAATTACCATAGCCCTGTTTTTTCTCGTCTGCTAATTGCCCAAGCGTGAAAAAATTGGCCATATCCGCGCGTGATGATGCTCATTATGAGGCCAGTACGAAATTTAACAAACTGCTGATATGAATCATTCGACCAACTAACTTTAATATCCGAACTTTGAGACCCAAATTGACAAGTCCAAAGGCTGAACTACTACACTGCTATTTAATTTGATCTTTGCCTAGTGAATCAGTATTAAAAACTTAAAACCCAACGTTCAAATGTCAGAAAAGTACCCTAAAGTCATCTGGTTAACAAACCAAGTGTTGGATAAGAAACTCACTGCCCCTTCATACCAGCACAATGATGAATGCTTCTTTATGTTAGCTCTAGTAAGAATGCTCTGATGTTTTTTCTTGACATTGTGTTGCAGTTATCAGAAGAGCTCCTCATGAATTCAAGATCTCATGCCTAGGGGTGAGTAACTTGTAGTCCCTAGCACACACACACAACATTGAGAAGAAGAAAAAATGCTTGAATTCATTATTCTACTCAGGGGAAATAGAAGTTATGTATTGATAAACTGTTCCATACAGGCTATCAAAGCACTGTTTCCTCCTGACTCGCATCCTTTCTATGCTGGATTTGGGAATAGAGATACAGATGAGCTTAGTTACCTCAAGGTGGGGATTCCTATGGGCAAGATCTTCATAATAAACCCCAAGGTAAGAACTGATAATCCCTGCCGCCCCTCCAGTTCAACAAGCTTTTCTGTCTGCGCTGTTGCATGGGACTATGGGAGTCCAGCCAGCGAAGGCATGCTTGCACCGGAATGCATTTCCTGAGAAAAGCTGTGTTTATGTTTTCCTTACGTGCAGGGTGAAGTTGCAGTGAATCGCCGGGTTAATACCACCAAATCATACATGTCCCTGCATGCTCTTGTCAATCGGATGTTCCCTCCTATATCATCACCACCGGAGCAGGTTTGTCGTGTTTTCTAATCCTTGTGCAGTGTTTGTCCATCAGTTAAAGTACCACTACTATGTCATCCATGTTTAAATAACCTGATGATATTGAGATCTTTGTTATTTCAGGAGGACTACAATACCTGGAATTACTGGAAAATGCCACTGCCTGATATTTGAGGTACAAGTGCAGTCTGGGCACAACTAGTTCTATACTTATATGGTGCAACATCATTGTTCATAAGAAGGCAAAACATGGCTAGGGATGGCGCACTGAGGTACTTCACACACTTGTTTCCCTGTTGCACGCCTCACATTTTGGACTCACTTTTCATCCGTTTCCCCAGGCCGAATGCTGCTTGGCGATGCGTTAATGCTCCTGATATAAATATCGCAAGATCAATGGTGTATATAGGATTATAGCAATAGGAAACTTAGTCTGTAAATGACCAATGTGGCGTCAAAATTTCTGTGTAATTAGTTCGTAATCTGTTTGTAGTCCATCAGAACTGGTACCATCATTTTGAAAATGGGTACTAGAAAGGTCTCCCCATCCATGAGTGGAATAGAGGGAGACATTATGGGACAGGGTATTGCTGCTCTACATGTCATGCCAATTACTCTTGAGGCTTCATTTCTTCTTCCATTTTTTTTTGCGGGTAATTTCTTCTTCCTTATTTGCTGTATACCAATGTAATTTCTCTAGAACACAACAGCTCAAATAATTTCATTTATTCATTATGAGTTCTATGCCTTTATCACTAAGAAAAGAAGTTCACAATCAGCCTAAAGAATCTTTACAATCCGGAGCCTTCTCTAAAAAGGAAAGCTTTTACTGTCGGAGAGTGACTCCCACGTAACAGGGGTAGTCTCGCCCTGAAGAGAGGTTCGAAGGGGGACTGAACACGGAGGTCAAACAACCCTCGAGAGCCTCGACGACGGTGCTCGCCGGGCCTGGAGAGGAACTATCAAGCCAGAGAGGGACACCGGCCCGTACCCAGGTTCACGGCCCTCAGGAGGAGGTAAAACCGCTACTCCTGCTTGTCTGTATTGAACTGTGGAGGTTACAGGACAATGAGCTTGCCGAAGGCTCTCTCGAGGCAGCTTAGTGCTTGGAGAGGGACACAATGGTCGTCTTCCTCCTCCAGCAGTTGGCTATCCTATGCGTTTGGGGAGCGATTGAGCGATTGGGCGATCGGACCTCCCTTCTACGGTGGTGCTCCTGCTCCTTTTATAGGCGCCCCGGGCTCCGTCCTCGTGCTGGTGGGCTCCCACACGCCAGTCGCATGGAGGAGCGGGAGTCCACCGCGGCTCATCCGTCCATGGACGCGGTCCATCCGTGCTAAAGTAGCGCGCCGTGGCCGACAGGTTGCAGGCGGTGCAGGGCGGCTCGCAGGCGCAGCAGAGGTCGTGGTGGAGCCCACGGTGACGATCTTCTTGGAGCGTTGCGCCGTCCAGCCGCTTTATCACCAAAGAGGAAAGTCCTGGCCGTCCTGCCGCAGGCGGCGCGGCTTTGTTGACTCCTTTATCACCAGAATGGCAACTGGGATGCTCGCGTCACCCTGCGGCTGCTGCAGGGGCCATGTGCGTCCTGCAGCGCTTGCTTAGCCGCGAAGTGTCTCCACAGGGCCGTGGTTGCCTGTGGAGGGGTTTTCTGCTGACTCCTCTCCAGGCGTCCTGAGCCTGGGGAGCCTCTTGAAGCGCAGGGTCCTCTTCAGGCCCTGGCGTCCTCTTCAGGCCCTCGAGCGGAGATGTCTCTCGAGGGTCTCTCCAAGCGGTATCTTGGTCCTTAGTTATTCCGTCAAAGATTCTCGCGGGCGAGGCCTGTAGGGAGTGGGCCGTGCATACCCCGGTCCTTATTGGGCCGACAGTAGCCCCCGGGCCCACGATGGGCATGACGAGGCCCGTTGGGTCTAGGCGAAGCGTCGTGGGGCCAATCCTGTAGGCCGGGCCGAGCCACGCGTCACTCCGGCGAGTAACGGTTGCGCACGCTGCGGGACGCGCGTCGTGGGGGGTCCCACCATGCCCCGGTAACTGCTCCTCGACGAGACATAAAAACCCCGGCGCCGGAGCAGGGAGCCGTTACTACTCCCACTCCTTCTCGCAGATGCCAACCGCACAGAGCTCTCCGCTCCTGCAATCCGGCGCCCTCTTCTCCGACTTCTCCAACTTCCCCCCGCGCCGCTCCTTCTTCCCTCCGACGATGACTCCGCCGAAGAACAAGGGCAAGGCGGCCGCGGGGTCTTCATCGCAAGCAGCGCCCGCTGAGGCCGCACACGGCGCGGCACTGCTGGGCGTGCGCGTCAACGACAAGGCGCTCGAGAAGGTCCGCTTCCTGGTGGCGGACCGGACCAACGAGCACGGCGCCACCGCACTCAAGCCTGCGGCGCACGGGAAACGCCCGCGAGGGTTTTTCCCCGTCTTCCAGCACTGCGTCGCGGCGGGACTGGTGCCGCCCTTCTCTCCGTTCCTGGAGGCGGTGCTGGCCTTCTATCAAATCCAGCTGCTGCACCTCCACCCCAACTCCGTGCTCATCCTCGCCATCTTCGCCTACCTCTGCGAGGCGTACCTAGGCTTGGAGCCCACGGTGGATCTCTTCCGGTGCTTCTACGCGCTCCGGAGCACGGCGAAGAACGAGCGCTCTGGATGCGTCTCGTTCCGCATTGTGGACGGCATGGGAAGCATCTACATCCCCATGTCGTGGAGCGAGGGCAAGGCTAGGAGGAGGCCGCGGCGGGGGAGGAGTCCTCTTCGAGGGCCGGGCCCCTTACTGGCGAGATCTGCAACATCTCGTCAGGCGATGATGAAGACGCCTTCGTGGTGGCGCCCGCACGCCGTGTAGAGGAGGAGGAGGAGGCCTCTGACGAGGAGGCCTTGCTAGGGCGTCGCGAGCCCCGGTCCAAGGCGACCAGCGACAGGCCTGGCGCGAGGCCCTCCGACGTCCCCTCCAAGAGGAAAGCCGAGGCGCCTCCGGAGGGGTCAGGTGCTAAGGCCAAACCCTCCTGGCGCTCGCCAGGCTTGGCGTGGGTCGACACCGGCGCCAAGGAGTCCGGGTAAGTACCTTTAACTGCTGATTGCCTGATTATTGTGCTCTTCTTTTCATGATTCTGATAATCGCCCCCTGATTTTCGCCAGCGACCTTGTGCCTGCGAAGCGCCGCAGGCTTCGCAAGGCAGCGGAGGTGAAGGGAACCGCGGCAGAGGCCGTGGCTGAAGAGGCCGCGAGGCCTGTGGAGTCGGCCTCCTCAGGCCCAACCGAAGAGGCGCCTCAAGCGGAGGCAGCTGTGCCTCTGGCGGGGGCGGCAGAGCCTCAGGCGGAAGCCGCTGCACCGCCCCCCGAGCCGTTGGTGATGGAGGCGCAGGAGGAGCGGGCGGCCAGCCCTCCTCGAGCTCCTACCTCGCCTCGCGCGGCTACGCCACCGCGTGAGCCGACTCCGGCTCGCGAGGCTACGCCACCGCGCTCGGCCACGCCTCTCGCGCAGCCAGAGGCCGAGACAGACCAGGGCCCCCGAAGCGCGGGCGCCTCTACAGGGGGGGCTCCTCCGTCCCCGCCACGCCCCGCAGCGGCCGGCGAGGCGCAAGAGGCGACGCGACAGGGCAACGGGAGCGGCGAGACCAGCCTGGGCGCGGCCAAGGACGGGGAAGGACCTAGCCCCCAGGCGCGCCCAGAGGCCTCGTTCCCCAGGCTTGACGCCGGGGCCGGGCCTTCCACGCATCGCGGCCTGGTCCTTAGCGGCTGGGACTGGAACAAGGGGCACCGCGAGGTGGCCTTCCGCCTGGTGAGGGAGTCTCTGGAGGGTTTGGAGGCGCAGCTCGCCCTCGAGGATGCCCAACTCGCCCAGCAACGCGTCGAGCTTGCGGAGGCTTGGAGACGCTTCCATGCCGCTGTCGAGGCCCGCCGCCAGGAGGATCTGGCCCTCCAGGCTGCACGCGAGGAGGCCATCCGCTTCGCCAAGGAGGTCCGGGAGGGGGCCGTCTGTCACATCCCAAATTTTGGAACCAAGAAAAACTTATTTTTACCAGACCCAAAATTCAGAACCAACAAAAACTTTTTGAAATGTTTCATTGATGATTGTGTTTCCCTTCCCATTGCTATGTTTGAACCTGTGTGACTTGTTGTTTAAGTGGTTTGACTAGTAAATATAAGACCCAACCAAGGTGAAAATATATTCAACTCTGGTGATCATGTTATGACAAGAAAATATTCTATATAAATCTTTTCCATTCTTATTTTGGCCAACTCCTTTTCAATGATATTTTGATTTATCAACAACCAAAACTAATATCCAGTATTTGAGAAAGTAAAAGCATTTCCAAAACTATGTGCTCCCAAGGATATGGGGATCTATATGCTACCTCCTACCTATTTCTCAACCCTGATATTTTTCAGGTGTATACCACCCCCACTTCATAAAACTCTTATTTTCACTCTATTTGAACTTAACACTGGTGGGAATTATATTATCCCACATATTTCCTTTCTCAGATCTTTTGAAAACTATTGAGTTATAAGTGGAGATAGTTTTAAACATCATCTTGTCATAACTAAGTGTGATCATTTTTAAGAAAGTATTGTTAATTATTTGAATGGTGATATGATTAATTCTATGGTTTGAATGTTGTGGCCTTGATGGTGATGATTATTGTATTATTTGCTTGGGTGAATAATTACACCAAAATACTTTAAGTGTTAAATTGAAGACACACTTGACAACAAAGTTGGGTGAGACTTGAATAGAAACAAACTCCTCAAATTAATCAACAAATGGGAATTTAAATCATGAGCTAAAGAAATGATCTAAATAAATTAGACTCCCTACTCAACTGTCTATTTTCTTCAAAACAAATACTTTCTTATGAGAATAAAATCTAATTTAAGTTAATATATTTGTCAAGGAAGTTCCAAGAGTTCAAATTAATATTTGGACTTGCTTAAAAATTTCTAAAAGATTATAAAAAGGGTTTTGAGAAAAATGTTATATTTCAAACTCTATGAACAAAAAGTGTTCCAAACATTTTATTTTGCAACACAAAATTTTGTGCAACTTCTACATGTATATAGGAAGCCTCATGAATATTTTCAAATTTTTCTAAAATATTTTAGTGCCTCAAATAAATCCTTGAAATGCTACTGGATTTAAGTGAATTAATAGAAAAGCAGAAAAGGACTGGTTTGCGAAGTGGAAAAATATTGCCCAGGGGGGGTTTTCAGAAAATGTTCATCTTCTGTAGAGAGGCATGGCGACAGTGGCCGGTGTCGCCGTGCTCCCCGCGCCGCCGTCGCCGCCCGGGCCCCCCCCCCCCCCCCCCCCTCGCTGCAGTGTCGCCGCCCGGACCCCCCGCCTCGCTCCTCTGCTCCCTGGACAAGCATCCGCGCCACGCCCCCTCCCCTTTTTGCACGCGCCCGTGCCGCCGCTCGGCATGTCCGCGGACGGCACGGCGACGTGCGCCTCCCGCCGTGCCATCTCCCAAGCGTTCCCTGCCGGACCCCCCTCCTCTCCCCTGCGCGATAAGAACCCCCGAGACGCTCCCCTGCTTCCCGGCTCTCTCTTCCTCATTTTCTTCCCCACGGCCGAACCGCCCGAGCTCGCCGTCGCGCCTCGCCGGCGTTAGGCGCCACCCCGAGCCAAATGGAGACCTCCTCCCGCTCCGCCCCGTCGTCCTCTACGTCCTCGTGCGAGGAATCGCCGCGGGCCGCCCGGAATCGCCGTCGCCGTCCTCGTCTTCCCGAGCTCCGGCCGCCGCGCCTCGAGGAAGATTGCCGCCGTCTCCGACCTTCTCCGACCGAGCCGAACCCACCCACGCGTCGAGGGTGAGTACGCCGTCCTCCGGGACACCCCCTCCTCCCTCCTCCTGCCCTGTGACCTCGCCGTCGAGCGAGAGGCCGCACGGCCGTCCGCCGTGGCCGTGCGCGTCGAGCACGAGCACGACGCCGTGCGTCCTCCCCTCGGCCCCCCCTGCACACGCACGAGCCGCCCGCGTCCCCGCACCCTTTAGCACCCCTCGCACCGCGGATGCGCCGCCGGGATTTGGTCATCGCCGGCGTTCTCTCCGTCGGGCACGGCCACCGCGCACTGTGCCTGCAAATCTTCAGTTTCGTCAGTTATAAATCGCGCGTATAGATTATACTAAATCGAGCCCTTATCCTAGCACAACCCAGCACCCGACCCAATGGCTAGCGTAGCCGCACCGCACGCCCGCGAGATCGCGAGTTCGAACCCCCGCAGCGCGCGCGTAGCCTTTTTCATTTTAATTGCGCACTGACAGGTGGGCCCCACCGGTCAGTGACCGCGGTAGCCAGCACCGCCGCACCCTGCCCAGTCAGCGCCAACGTGGCCCTTGGGCCCGCGTGGCAGTGGCACGGGCTAGCCCTCCCCTCGGTGAAAAACGTTTCACCGAGAATGTTTTTGAAAATATTAAAAACAGAAAAGGAATTGAATTTGTAAAATCCATAACTTTTTAAATACTTGTCCAAAAATTACAAATAAAATACCAAAATGTTCAGAAAGGTAAATACTGCCTTTTGGTCTAATTCATTTATCCAAATAAATTAGTTTATATAATTTTTCATTAAAATAAAGAAAAAGGGTAGAAAAGAAAATGAATTTAGAAAATCAATACTGGACTCATTTTGTAAATTCAATAACTTGAGATTTATAACTCCAAATAAATCAAATCCAAATGTTCTGGAATGCTTATGAAATTATCTAACCAACCCAATTTGTTTCACCTCATTTAGATATATAATAAAAATGTATTACTCAAAATGCCATAAAGGGTTTAAAATCCAAACTTGTTTGTTTCTGATACTCTGTTAGTCCAAATTGGTTGAGACCAATTTTATTGAGTCACATTTAGTCATGGTTAGCCACCCCTAAAAGGATTTAATTTTTAGAACAACAGAACTTAATTGATAGCCAAAACTTGATTATTAATCTTCTGGATTGAAACCATTATGTAGGGAGTTTGGTAACTCCAATTGACCCAAATCCAATTGTGTTGTCTCATACACATCAGTAGCTTTCTGTAGAAGTTTAGTTTGTATTTTTATGACCAACAGAACTTAAGATATGTAATTAAACATGTTCAACTAGTTTCTGCCATAATTAAGACACAATCAAATAATGGCTAATTCAATTAAATTGAAACCAAATTGTGTTGCTTGATATATGAAGTGACTATTTAGAGCATTTAAGATTGTATTGCTTTAATAATTGTTGTGCTGCTGTTGCTTGCTAGTTGTTGTTGTTTAGCATGTTATAATATGTTAGTGCTGTTAGTGTTAGTTGTTAGACACATTGTTGAGTAATATGTTTGCATGGCTTGATGGACTTGATAGTCTTGGAGTGGAATACTAGCTTAATATCTTGTTAGTGTATCCACCTTAGCTTGGTGAGGTATTTAAATTATAGAGATTAATTGGTGACTTAACTTTTGTTTGAAGTATTTCCTAGTTAGGAAAAGGGGTTTGTGAATTACCTCTAATTGAGGGTGTCTTTGTGCCCTCTTGTTTTTAGCATGTGTTTGGTGTTATACTCCTGTGAGTATAATGCCCTAGTAAATATAGATTTAGTTCGTTGCTTGATTAAACTAGTGCTATGTTTGTGGCTTGAGTGATTAGTTTGATACTTGTGGTTTGTTCCTTGTTTGTATACCACTTGGGTTTTGGTTTGCTTATTGAGTGTTGTTTTATTTTCATGTTGCGACGCTAGAGATAAACGCTGCCTGAGGGGTATTTGGAAAGGATTTATCGAAGAAGAATCGGAGTTTATTTTCTTGATCAGTGAGAAGAAGCCCAGGAGCATTATGCGAGAATCAGGCAAGCTATTCCCTGAGCTTGCATCTTTATACATCTATTTTGAGTCACATGTTTTACTTATAAAGAGCATATGTGATTTATGTGGTGGTTGCCACTAAAGCTATGATTTTGAAAACCCTTTTCCAAAATACAAGTATATTATTTTGACACCCTATATGGAGATATTAGATGGAAATTCTTTTTCAAACTATAGGATGGGAAAAATATTGTTTACTCAAAACTCCTTTGAAAATACTTGTGTGGACATGGAGCACCAAGATGTGGTGATGAATTGGAGAAAAGGAGAATGGTGGTTTTGATAAAACGCACATTGTGTCTTTGTACTTACGTCAATCAACCGATACTCTGTGCGACCACATTTACCCACATATGGGAAAGGGCTTAGTCATATAATTTGCTCATATTAGTATGGGATACCTCATCAACGGGGATGACTCCGTTATGCATGAGGGATGGTTGATGACCTACCCCCGACCTGGGTCCTCGCTCAAACTCTATGAGTAGATAAGGAGGAGGATAGAAGGATGTCCCCTATACACCGCCAGATAAAACCTATGAGTCCTCACACTTAGATTCCGACGGGCTGGGTTAAGTGTCGATGGAAAGTATCATATGGGCAGGATCCTATACTAGCATGAGCAAAGGACAGACTAGGGTCGGTGACTCAACTTCGCATACACCTGGTATGGCGAGACGTGGCTGACACGATGAGTTATCGGATGGGTGTGGGAAAAGCGTGCTACCTCTGCAGAGGGTTTAAAACTATTCGAATAGCCGAGTCCTCGGATATGGACAGTTGAGGGGCCCTACTTAGACCATGTGCAAGTTTTGGGAAAAGAATTGAGTTTTAAAAAGAAAAGGAAGTGGAGAATGACCCATACACCTATACCAACGGATCGGTATGAGGCTATTGGGGACCATGAACCATGACGGGTTATGGTCTGAAAAAGGAGGAGTTTTGGAGAAACAGATAAAATGGTGATTTTTCGATAAAATGTTTATTAAAGAGACTTCTTACTTTTTTCAACAAAGATGCCCCTTTTGGGAAAAAGGTTTTAAAGAGACTCCTTACAAAGGCAGATTTATGGGAAAAGTTCTGAAGACCTTCTTTCCTTTTTCAATAAAGATATAGAGTTTTTCAAGGCAAACAAAGTTTTATTTAAACAAATAAAAGAATAGCGCATGCTCATGTTGGGGTAGTTTGCGAGTACGTAAATGTACTCATGGCTGTGTCCCTGGATATTCCCATGTCCAGAGTTCAAGAAGAAGCAAGATGAAGACCGAGAGACCGATGACGTCTGTGCGAACTAGGCCGTCTTCCCAGTCAGCTGCCTGTAGGTGTCTTGGCAAATGACTCGGGCCCCACGTCGATTGGTGTTTTTCCGCTGCAAGAACTTATTGAAGATTATGGCTTCAATCGAGTAAGTAATTCCTTCGGTAATTATGGATGTTCTTTTGATACCAGTTGATTGTGCTCAGCGACAGACTGATCATGGGATCGCTGATGTTGTAGGCACAAGGGTATTTCGGACAGCTAGTCCGGGGTCCCCACAGACTTGGTATCAGAGCCATCCTGACTGTAACAGACCTTAGTTAGCATGGACGTTAGTTAGGAAAGAAATATTTTGTTAAAAATATATTGTTACCAAAAACATATTTTTATCTAAGGAAGTCCAAAAATAACTTCCACTCTTCTCACCTTCTCAAATATTTCCGAGTCTCATCCCTCTATTTTAAGATTTTCCAAGGATTTCTCTAATCCCTCTTACCCGTTCAAAATACTTGACGATGCACCCAAGTGAGACCTAATTAGCTAGCACCTACGAGAAGAAGCTTCCATTGCAAGTACTCAACATTCCACGTCGAGGTGATGGACCCGCCAGTACCCATGTTATCGATATCAACAAAGCAAGAGACCTCCGAAGACCTCAACTCAATATCAACAATTCCACCCAGTCACTCCTTCGATAAATTTCGCCAGCTGAAGACGAAGGCGACAAAGAGAAGACTTCACCAACCATATCAACCAAGGCCCATAGGAAAAGCATGACAGGACCCTCGGTTGTAATACCCGATTACCACGAGTAGTACATCCTGCGGTACTAGAAGTACCTTGTGTGCCTTTGCTTATGTGCACTGTGTTTCTCTGTTGTTTGTTTGAGACTTCTCTGTTAGTGTGTCGATTTTCTTGTGCGTTCACAATCACGTCTTAATGGCAACATAAAGTAAACCAAAGTTCTCTTTTTATAAAAATTCCTTTTCGTCAGTTGCACCTTGTTGCAGATGTAAAGCCTCTTAGGAAAATATTTTCTGGAAAGTTCTTCTTATCTCAACCGTCTCCCGATAAGAACTGACCGTTTCGCAAGCTACAAAAGACCCCCAATCTTTAACCAATAACCTGCGATTTTTGCAACCTAACCGGAAAATCAGATAATGGCCTTCGAGCACCATCTGGAGCAAGTGCGTCAAGATCTTGAAGAGGAACTGCTAGGAAGATTCAAGCTCAGAGACCGCAAGAAGAAGGAACTGCGACAAAGAGATTAAAAAGAGATTTCTTAAATTGGTAACAAGTAATTAATATACCGGACTATCCTTGAGTATTCGGAAACTCATACATCAGAAGCTGTTATTATTAATCTCTCTAAAATAGTGTGATATTCCAATGTTCGTGTTGTATACAAGTAGTTTGGTAACAAGCCTCATGAACTTGTTAACAAATCACTTTTATATGCTCAAACACTTGAGTGTCATACCCAAACTAAAGAGAACGCCAGATAATCCAGCACATCTCAGCCTCTGGAATATGAAAAGTAGTTTGATGACAAGACTAGCTACCTTGTTAACAAATTCTTTTTGTATGACGAAGGCAATTCGATGTCATAAAGACAACCACATTCTTATACAACTAACCAATAGAAAGCCTTGCTAGGACTAAGTGGATTCCTTCACCACATGGGTGAGATAAATGATGTTATAACCCGAATAAAGGAAAATAATAATTTTCTTAAATCAAGTGTATAACTTAGGAAACATGCAAGTTCCAAATAAGAAAGTCACATGGAGATTTATAGTGTTTTCCCAAGGATATGATTTCTAAAACAAGAACAGAAAAAGTTACCATTTGAGAAAAACAACGGGTGTGAAGGTTCTTCACTAACTTTTTCTAAGATCCGCTAACCCGTAACATTTGAACAATCGTCTATCCACTCCCCAAATCACCTACCTCGGGACACTCGAATTGACTTTTAGACTCCTCTGGGAGCTCGATACCCTAGATTGGACCTCTTGCAATTCTTCCCAAAGCTTCACGAAGATCAAGAACCAATGAAGTCAACAATGAAGTCCCTCCCTTATTCAGCTGAAGAAGGACAAATATGAAGACAAATGTCGACAAGCTACTCCAGGAGAAGGTTGCTTCCAAGTCAACTCCAGCTGCGACTTTCCACAAGACCGGTTCAAGACCCCTTTTTAAGGGGGGAAGACCTGCAATAGGTACACCAGAACGTGGTAAGGAGATCCGTGCGCCTTGGCCCTGTAAAAACAGGAAACATCCGACCAAGACTATCCATACAAGTCAACCGTCAAGATAATCCCATCATAAAGGATCTGAACTCAGCACATAAGTTTATCAACATAGAAAGCCTCGCAACATAGATTTGTCAAGATCTCACGTGGTGACCTTACTAAAAAAGCCACAACCTCGGAAGCATAACCAGCCTAAAACTCAGGCCCTCGTACTCCCCTATTACCCCACCTTGCAAATCTCGGGACGAGATTTATTTTAAAGGGGGAAGGATCTGTCACATCCCAAATTTTGGAACCAAGAAAAACTTATTTTTACCAGACCCAAAATTCAGAACCAACAAAAACTTTTTGAAATGTTTCATTGATGATTGTGTTTCCCTTCCCATTGCTATGTTTGAACCTGTGTGACTTGTTGTTTAAGTGGTTTGACTAGTAAATATAAGACCCAACCAAGGTGAAAATATATTCAACTCTGGTGATCATGTTATGACAAGAAAATATTCTATATAAATCTTTTCCATTCTTATTTTGGCCAACTCCTTTTCAATGATATTTTGATTTATCAACAACCAAAACTAATATCCAGTATTTGAGAAAGTAAAAGCATTTCCAAAACTATGTGCTCCCAAGGATATGGGGATCTATATGCTACCTCCTACCTATTTCTCAACCCTGATATTTTTCAGGTGTATACCACCCCCACTTCATAAAACTCTTATTTTCACTCTATTTGAACTTAACACTGGTGGGAATTATATTATCCCACATATTTCCTTTCTCAGATCTTTTGAAAACTATTGAGTTATAAGTGGAGATAGTTTTAAACATCATCTTGTCATAACTAAGTGTGATCATTTTTAAGAAAGTATTGTTAATTATTTGAATGGTGATATGATTAATTCTATGGTTTGAATGTTGTGGCCTTGATGGTGATGATTATTGTATTATTTGCTTGGGTGAATAATTACACCAAAATACTTTAAGTGTTAAATTGAAGACACACTTGACAACAAAGTTGGGTGAGACTTGAATAGAAACAAACTCCTCAAATTAATCAACAAATGGGAATTTAAATCATGAGCTAAAGAAATGATCTAAATAAATTAGACTCCCTACTCAACTGTCTATTTTCTTCAAAACAAATACTTTCTTATGAGAATAAAATCTAATTTAAGTTAATATATTTGTCAAGGAAGTTCCAAGAGTTCAAATTAATATTTGGACTTGCTTAAAAATTTCTAAAAGATTATAAAAAGGGTTTTGAGAAAAATGTTATATTTCAAACTCTATGAACAAAAAGTGTTCCAAACATTTTATTTTGCAACACAAAATTTTGTGCAACTTCTACATGTATATAGGAAGCCTCATGAATATTTTCAAATTTTTCTAAAATATTTTAGTGCCTCAAATAAATCCTTGAAATGCTACTGGATTTAAGTGAATTAATAGAAAAGCAGAAAAGGACTGGTTTGCGAAGTGGAAAAATATTGCCCAGGGGGGGTTTTCAGAAAATGTTCATCTTCTGTAGAGAGGCATGGCGACAGTGGCCGGTGTCGCCGTGCTCCCCGCGCCGCCGTCGCCGCCCGGGCCCCCCCCCCCCCCTCGCTGCAGTGTCGCCGCCCGGACCCCCCGCCTCGCTCCTCTGCTCCCTGGACAAGCATCCGCGCCACGCCCCCTCCCCTTTTTGCACGCGCCCGTGCCGCCGCTCGGCATGTCCGCGGACGGCACGGCGACGTGCGCCTCCCGCCGTGCCATCTCCCAAGCGTTCCCTGCCGGACCCCCCTCCTCTCCCCTGCGCGATAAGAACCCCCGAGACGCTCCCCTGCTTCCCGGCTCTCTCTTCCTCATTTTCTTCCCCACGGCCGAACCGCCCGAGCTCGCCGTCGCGCCTCGCCGGCGTTAGGCGCCACCCCGAGCCAAATGGAGACCTCCTCCCGCTCCGCCCCGTCGTCCTCTACGTCCTCGTGCGAGGAATCGCCGCGGGCCGCCCGGAATCGCCGTCGCCGTCCTCGTCTTCCCGAGCTCCGGCCGCCGCGCCTCGAGGAAGATTGCCGCCGTCTCCGACCTTCTCCGACCGAGCCGAACCCACCCACGCGTCGAGGGTGAGTACGCCGTCCTCCGGGACACCCCCTCCTCCCTCCTCCTGCCCTGTGACCTCGCCGTCGAGCGAGAGGCCGCACGGCCGTCCGCCGTGGCCGTGCGCGTCGAGCACGAGCACGACGCCGTGCGTCCTCCCCTCGGCCCCCCCTGCACACGCACGAGCCGCCCGCGTCCCCGCACCCTTTAGCACCCCTCGCACCGCGGATGCGCCGCCGGGATTTGGTCATCGCCGGCGTTCTCTCCGTCGGGCACGGCCACCGCGCACTGTGCCTGCAAATCTTCAGTTTCGTCAGTTATAAATCGCGCGTATAGATTATACTAAATCGAGCCCTTATCCTAGCACAACCCAGCACCCGACCCAGTGGCTAGCGTAGCCGCACCGCACGCCCGCGAGATCGCGAGTTCGAACCCCCGCAGCGCGCGCGTAGCCTTTTTCATTTTAATTGCGCACTGACAGGTGGGCCCCACCGGTCAGTGACCGCGGTAGCCAGCACCGCCGCACCCTGCCCAGTCAGCGCCAACGTGGCCCTTGGGCCCGCGTGGCAGTGGCACGGGCTAGCCCTCCCCTCGGTGAAAAACGTTTCACCGAGAATGTTTTTGAAAATATTAAAAACAGAAAAGGAATTGAATTTGTAAAATCCATAACTTTTTAAATACTTGTCCAAAAATTACAAATAAAATACCAAAATGTTCAGAAAGGTAAATACTGCCTTTTGGTCTAATTCATTTATCCAAATAAATTAGTTTATATAATTTTTCATTAAAATAAAGAAAAAGGGTAGAAAAGAAAATGAATTTAGAAAATCAATACTGGACTCATTTTGTAAATTCAATAACTTGAGATTTATAACTCCAAATAAATCAAATCCAAATGTTCTGGAATGCTTATGAAATTATCTAACCAACCCAATTTGTTTCACCTCATTTAGATATATAATAAAAATGTATTACTCAAAATGCCATAAAGGGTTTAAAATCCAAACTTGTTTGTTTCTGATACTCTGTTAGTCCAAATTGGTTGAGACCAATTTTATTGAGTCACATTTAGTCATGGTTAGCCACCCCTAAAAGGATTTAATTTTTAGAACAACAGAACTTAATTTATAGCCAAAACTTGATTATTAATCTTCTGGATTGAAACCATTATGTAGGGAGTTTGGTAACTCCAATTGACCCAAATCCAATTGTGTTGTCTCATACACATCAGTAGCTTTCTGTAGAAGTTTAGTTTGTATTTTTATGACCAACAGAACTTAAGATATGTAATTAAACATGTTCAACTAGTTTCTGCCATAATTAAGACACAATCAAATAATGGCTAATTCAATTAAATTGAAACCAAATTGTGTTGCTTGATATATGAAGTGACTATTTAGAGCATTTAAGATTGTATTGCTGTAATAATTGTTGTGCTGCTGTTGCTTGCTAGTTGTTGTTGTTTAGCATGTTATAATATGTTAGTGCTGTTAGTGTTAGTTGTTAGACACATTGTTGAGTAATATGTTTGCATGGCTTGATGGACTTGATAGTCTTGGAGTGGAATACTAGCTTAATATCTTGTTAGTGTATCCACCTTAGCTTGGTGAGGTATTTAAATTATAGAGATTAATTGGTGACTTAACTTTTGTTTGAAGTATTTCCTAGTTAGGAAAAGGGGTTTGTGAATTACCTCTAATTGAGGGTGTCTTTGTGCCCTCTTGTTTTTAGCATGTGTTTGGTGTTATACTCCTGTGAGTATAATGCCCTAGTAAATATAGATTTAGTTCGTTGCTTGATTAAACTAGTGCTATGTTTGTGGCTTGAGTGATTAGTTTGATACTTGTGGTTTGTTCCTTGTTTGTATACCACTTGGGTTTTGGTTTGCTTATTGAGTGTTGTTTTATTTTCATGTTGCGACGCTAGAGATAAACGCTGCCTGAGGGGTATTTGGAAAGGATTTATCGAAGAAGAATCGGAGTTTATTTTCTTGATCAGTGAGAAGAAGCCCAGGAGCATTATGCGAGAATCAGGCAAGCTATTCCCTGAGCTTGCATCTTTATACATCTATTTTGAGTCACATGTTTTACTTATAAAGAGCATATGTGATTTATGTGGTGGTTGCCACTAAAGCTATGATTTTGAAAACCCTTTTCCAAAATACAAGTATATTATTTTGACACCCTATATGGAGATATTAGATGGAAATTCTTTTTCAAACTATAGGATGGGAAAAATATTGTTTACTCAAAACTCCTTTGAAAATACTTGTGTGGACATGGAGCACCAAGATGTGGTGATGAATTGGAGAAAAGGAGAATGGTGGTTTTGATAAAACGCACATTGTGTCTTTGTACTTACGTCAATCAACCGATACTCTGTGCGACCACATTTACCCACATATGGGAAAGGGCTTAGTCATATAATTTGCTCATATTAGTATGGGATACCTCATCAACGGGGATGACTCCGTTATGCATGAGGGATGGTTGATGACCTACCCCCGACCTGGGTCCTCGCTCAAACTCTATGAGTAGATAAGGAGGAGGATAGAAGGATGTCCCCTATACACCGCCAGATAAAACCTATGAGTCCTCACACTTAGATTCCGACGGGCTGGGTTAAGTGTCGATGGAAAGTATCATATGGGCAGGATCCTATACTAGCATGAGCAAAGGACAGACTAGGGTCGGTGACTCAACTTCGCATACACCTGGTATGGCGAGACGTGGCTGACACGATGAGTTATCGGATGGGTGTGGGAAAAGCGTGCTACCTCTGCAGAGGGTTTAAAACTATTCGAATAGCCGAGTCCTCGGATATGGACAGTTGAGGGGCCCTACTTAGACCATGTGCAAGTTTTGGGAAAAGAATTGAGTTTTAAAAAGAAAAGGAAGTGGAGAATGACCCATACACCTATACCAACGGATCGGTATGAGGCTATTGGGGACCATGAACCATGACGGGTTATGGTCTGAAAAAGGAGGAGTTTTGGAGAAACAGATAAAATGGTGATTTTTCGATAAAATGTTTATTAAAGAGACTTCTTACTTTTTTCAACAAAGATGCCCCTTTTGGGAAAAAGGTTTTAAAGAGACTCCTTACAAAGGCAGATTTATGGGAAAAGTTCTGAAGACCTTCTTTCCTTTTTCAATAAAGATATAGAGTTTTTCAAGGCAAACAAAGTTTTATTTAAACAAATAAAAGAATAGCGCATGCTCATGTTGGGGTAGTTTGCGAGTACGTAAATGTACTCATGGCTGTGTCCCTGGATATTCCCATGTCCAGAGTTCAAGAAGAAGCAAGATGAAGACCGAGAGACCGATGACGTCTGTGCGAACTAGGCCGTCTTCCCAGTCAGCTGCCTGTAGGTGTCTTGGCAAATGACTCGGGCCCCACGTCGATTGGTGTTTTTCCGCTGCAAGAACTTATTGAAGATTATGGCTTCAATCGAGTAAGTAATTCCTTCGGTAATTATGGATGTTCTTTTGATACCAGTTGATTGTGCTCAGCGACAGACTGATCATGGGATCGCTGATGTTGTAGGCACAAGGGTATTTCGGACAGCTAGTCCGGGGTCCCCACACCGTCCGCGACGCAGACGAGCTTCTTGCCCCCCTCCAGGACGCGCGCGACGCGACAGCCGATCTCCTCGCGGAGGTGAAGGCCGAGCGCGAGGCCATGGAGGGCTCGCTGGCGCAGAAACGCCGCGAGGTGTCCCAGCTGGAGTCCCAGCTCCTCTCCGCCCACCGGGCCGCGCAGGAGACTCTGGAGGAGGATCGCAAGAGCCTGGCCGAGCGCGAGCGTCAGCTGGCCTCCAGGGAGAGGGAGGTGGAGCAGCGGGACGAGCAACGGCTCCAGGCGGAAGGCGAGCTGGCCACGAAGCGCGAAGAGCTCGAGGCGCGCGAGGGAGACCTGGCTCAGGCGCTCCAGAGGCATGACGAGAATGTCACCGCCCAGAAGCAGACCCTGGAGCGCTTCCAGCAGCGGTTTGCCGAGAAGAAGATGGAGGCGGAGGCGGCCCTTGCGGAGCGCGAGAAGGAATTCAGGCGGACCACCTCCAAGGAGTACCGCGACAAGGCGAAGAAGCAGGAGGACCGCTTCAAGGCCAAGCACACCGCTGACGCCAAGCGGATCGCGGAGCTTGAGAAAGCCAACTCCAAGCTCGAGGTCCGCCTCCAGCGCGCCAAGGATGCTTATCGCCAGGCTGAGGAGGGTCGCAGGGCGGCTGTCCTGGAGCTGGACGCCCTCGTCAAGGACGTGGAGGGGCAGGCGGGCTCGGCGGCCAAGCAGGTGACGGAAGCCGTGGACACCGCGCAGGCGGCTCGCGTGCTCACGAAGCAGCGGGAGCGCATGTTCCAGGCGCTGGTGGCCAGAGGCAATGAGCTGGCTGCTCAGCTTGGCGCGGAGGCTCCGCTCACGGAGGCTCGCGGTCGTGGCGATGCTGCCATGTACCTGGTCTACTTCGACCAGCTCTTCACGGCCCTCGAGAGCCCCGTCGCCGATCTCCGCGAGGTGATTGAGGTCGAGAGCCGCCAGCTTCTGGAGGTGGTCGTCGACCGCATCTTCACCAACCTCCGGCTCCTCACGCCCGGCTTCGACCTCTCCACGGTGACCGAGGCGCGGCCGGCCGGGGAGGCCTTGCGGGTCTCCAACTCCCTCCGCGAGCAAGTCGAGGCCTTCTGCAACCGCTTCAAGCGCGCGGAGGTGGCTGCTGAGGACAGCGAGGAGGAGGCTGCCCCTGCCGAGGAGGAAGACGCTGAGGAGGAGGAGCGTGCTGGCGCGGACTCCGCTTGAGCCTTGATTATCGCGCCTTTGAGCGCCTGTATCTGAGACAGTTTTTGTATTTATACACTGCATATTTTGGGCATGTAATATACTCTTTAATCTTATTTGTGTTAGCTTGTTTGCCCCTCGAGAGGCCTTTTCTGCCTTATTTTCATGTCTATGTTTTCTCTGCGTCGTTAGGACCCATCTCTTCGCGCTATGGCTCCGCCACTGCGGTATGCTAGAGCAATGACTCAGCAAGGCCGGGGGGAGTTTAAGGCTTGGAGAGGTAAGAGCCCTGAGTCGCGATGCTCAAGTGCCCCCCTTAGACGTGCGAGTAGCCCATGAAGCACAAGGGAGAATGAAATCGCTCGAGGGACAAACGTGCGCTTGGGGAGAAAAAGGCTCTCGAGTCATAGGTGTAGGACTTAGCTTCTCGAGGCTTTTGCCCTGTAGAGGTTTTTTAGCCTGGCGAGGAGGTCCTCTTCAAGGGATTTTCCCTGCTGCCTCCTCAGGCTTGTAGAGACGCTTGTTCTCTGTAGATGTTAGAGGGGCAAACCCAAACGCTTGTGCACGGTACAAGGGACTAATGCGCGCTTATAGGCCTCCTCAGGCGTTCCTTGCGAGGAGAGAGAGTACCAAGGTCCTTTGTAGAGATGGCGTGTTTGTGAGGGCCTGCCCTCTAGCCAGAGCTCGGATCCTTGGGTTTTGCAGTGCTGCTGGTGTGTCATTTGAGGCACTGGCACCGTACTCAGCCCCCGCTCGCGAGGTGCGCATGTGGAGAGATATAAGTGCCCATTTTCAACAAAGAAAATAATGCTGGAATAAAACTCACCACCAAAATATTACATAGCGGCGCCGTAGCGCATAGTTCACTTAGGAACGAAAATGGCGCCTGAGCGCAGAGTTCTCTTGGAACGAAAATCGGTTCATTACACTTGGGTTTGCCAAGCTAACGTTCCTTCCATGTCGAGGCATGGGGACCACCCATTAGTGGCAGAGGTTCACTGCGGCCTGCGGGGGCTCTTTTGCAGGAGAGCTCGGAGGGCTGGGCCTCGGGAGAAGCTTTGAGAAGCTTGGAGGTGAAGCCGTGAGCTTCCCTCTAGAGACAAAAAATGCCTGGCGTGACTATGATCACGGGTAGAACTTGCGCAGATGCGCGATGTTCCACGGGTTCTTGACGGGGATGCCGTCTTCGGTCTCGAGGCGTACTGCGCCAGGCCTGGCGACGTGGGAGACCCTGTAGGGGCCTTCCCACATCGGCGAGAGCTTATGGAGACCTTCCCTGGAGAGGATTCGCCTGAGGACGAGGTCGCCCGCCTCAAGGGTGCGTGAGCGCACATGGCGGCTGTGGTAGCGTCGCAGGTCTTGCTGGTACCCTGCCGCCCTGAGGGCGGCCTGACGGCGCAGTCCCTCGAGAAGCAGCAGGTCGTCGTTGTGGAGGCCTTCTTGGGCGTCCTCGTTGAAGGCAAGGACCCGCGGTGATCCATGCTTGATTTCTGCGGGGAGGACTGCCTCAGCTCCGTAAACCAGGGCGAACGGCGTTTCGCCTGTAGGCCTCGAGGAAGTTGTGCGTATGGACCAGAGCACGGAGGGGAGCTCGTCGATCCAGCCCTTGCCGTGGCCCTTGAGGATGTTGAAGCTCCTGGTCTTGAGGCCCTTGAGGACCTCTGCGTTTGCTCGCTCGGCTTGACCGTTGCTGCGTGGGTGAGCCACCGAGGCGAAGCAGACCTTGACGCCAAGCTTGTCGCAATAGGCTCGGAAGATGCCGCTGGTGAACTGCGGGCCGTTGTCAGTGATGATGCGGTTGGGTACGCCGAAGCGGCAGACCAGGCTCCTGATGAATTTCACCGCGGCCCCTGCTGGTATAGTGCGCACTGGCTCAACTTCGGTCCATTTGGTGAACTTGTCGATGGCCACGAAGAGGAAACGGTAGCCCCCCTGCGACCTTGGGAAGGGGCCCAAGATATCCAGCCCCCAGACCGCAAATGGCCAGGAGAGCGGGATGGTTTGAAGCTCCAGTGCCGGCTGATGAGTTTGCTTGGCGTGGAATTGGCAGGCGTCGCAGGTTTGCACAATGGCGACCGCATCTTGAAGCACTTGAGGCCAGTAGAAGCCGCTCCTGAAGACCTTGCCTGCGAGGGTGCGCGCACATGAGTGGTGGCCGCACTCCCCGCTGTGGATGTCCTTAATCAGCTCTCGGCCTTCCTCAGGAGGGACACACTTGAGCGCGATACCATTTGGGCGCTTGCGGTAGAGGTTTCCCTCGAGGATGCAGTAGGATTTTGCCTGTCGAGCGATTCGCTCTGCATCGGCATCTTCTTCCGGGAGGATTCCCTTCGCCAAGTAGTCCTTGAGCTCATCAATCCAGCCTGAGGCCTGGCGGGTTGCCGTCAGCAACAGGCGCTCCCCTGTGCTGGGGCCGCAATCGGGTGCCCCAGACCCAGGAGGCGGTGGGAGTGCTTCATCTGCGCTTGCGGCTGTGGCCTCTCGAGGCTGCTTGATGGATGCCTTGGCGAGCCTCTCTTCAAAGACGCCGGCCTGCTGGGGTTGCCTTCGCGAGGCCCGCTTGGCGATGTCGTCAGCCTCTTGGTTTTCTTTCCTCGGGATGTGCATGAGCTCCATGCCCCTGAAGTGCTTCTCAAGCTTGCGGACCTCTTCGAGGTATGCGGCCATGTGGTCGTCTTTCGGCGTGTAGCTCTTGTTGGAGAAGTTGACGAGCAGCTGAGAGTCTCCCTTGACGAGTAGGTGCTTGACGCCTAGAGCGATGGCGGCCCTTAAGCCGGCGAGGAGGCCTTCGTACTCGGCGATGTTGTTGGAGATCTTGTCGATCGTGAAGCACAGCTGGACAGCGTAGTATAGCTTGTCACCCTTGGGCGAAGTTAGGACGACGCCTGCTCCGCCATTGCGACAAGCGAAGGCTCCATCGAAGTGCATGGTCCAGTGGCTGGGCACCGTGTCTCCCGAGGGCTCGGCCTCTGCCTCGCGAGGCTCCTCGGGGCTTGGGTCAGTCCATTCGGCGACGAAGTCAGCCAGCGCTCTTCCTTTTATGACCCTCGTGGTGTCGAAGCGCAAGTTGAATGGCTGCAACTCGATGTTCCATCCTGCGACACGATCTGTGGCGTTGGGGTTGCGCAGGATTTGCTCCAGGGGGAAGGCAGTGACCACCGTGATGGGGTGGCCCTGGAAGTAGTGTCTCAGTTTCCTGGAGGCGATGAGGAGCGCGACGAGGAGCTTCTGCTGCATTGGATATCTCTCTCGAGCGTCCCGCAGTACTGTGCTGACGAAGTAGACGGGGTGCTCGACGAGGGTTGCCTGAGGTGGCGCAGCGTCAGCCCCCTGCTGAGGCTCTTCAGGGCCCTTGTCGAGATCTGCCTGTAGAGGCATCTCGACAGGGGTGGGGGGAGCAGACTCGACTTGAGGCGGTGGGCCTGGCAGTGGGTCTGTGGAGGCTGCTCCTTCGACGGTGCCTTTGTCGGGGGGTTCTGGGCTTGGAGTTGCAGTGCTCTTCTTGGGGAGGACAGGCTCTTCCCTCTCGACCACCAAGACGGCGCTCGCGGTCTGAGGGGTGGCTGAGAGGTACAGCTTCAGGTGCTCGTCTGCCCTGGGGGCCACCAAGACTGGAGGGCTAGCCAGATACTTCTTTAAGTCCTCGAAGGCTTTATCCGCCTCAGGGGTCCACTTGAATGTGCCCGATCTCTTCATGATCTTGAAAAATGGCAGGGCTCTCTCGCCGAATTTGGAGATGAAACGGCCAAGGCTGGCCATGCAGCCCGCCAAGCGCTGCATGTCCTTGAGTCGGCGGGGAGGCTGCATTTGCTCTATGGCCTTGATCTTGTCAGGATTTGCCTCTATGCCACGGTGGGACACGAGGAATCCGAGGAGCTTGCCTGAAGGGACCCCGAAGACGCACTTGGCGGGGTTCAGCTTGATGTTCACCTTTCTCAGGCTGGCGAAGGTTTCCTCGAGGTCCCTCAAGAGGGTGTCCCCCTCTCGATACTTGACCACGATATCATCGACGTAAGGCTCGGCGTTTCTGCCCATCTGCGCCCCCAAGGCTATCCTCATGAGCCTCTGGAAGGTGGCTCCAGCGTTCTTTAGGAGCCTCCTCCTCGTCGGGGAGGTTGTTGTTCTTCTCGGCAGCATTGGCTTGAGTGCCCGGCGGCTTCTGGTAGCCGCCTTCGCGCCTACCCCTGCCGTCTTTGCGGTAGCCGCGACCTCTGCCGCGGCTTCCGCTGCCTTCTCCTCGCTCGCGTTCCCTGCTCAGCCTCTTGAGGTCGAAGCAGTCGTCTGTGGCGTGCCCACGCCTGTTGTGGTAGACGCAGAACAGACGGTGGTCCACCTCTTTGTCGCCGCGCTCGGGAGAACCCCTGCGGGGGCCCTTCGCGTCAGGCTCTGCCGCGAGGACCGCGGTGGCCTTGCGCTTGGGCTCTTCCTTCTTCTTGTGGCTCTTAGACCCCTCGCCAGGGTCGTCCCCCCGCGCGCTCATCTTGACGAAGAGGAGTCCCTCTTCAGCCTTGGCGCACTTATCCGCCAGATCGAACAGCTTCACCACAGAGGTGAGCTTGTCGTGGATGCCGAGCTTCTCGAGCATCCTGCGGTTCGTGACGCCCTCGCGGAAGGCAGCGATCACCTGGGTGTCGGGGATGTTTGGAATCTTGTTCCGCACCTGGCTGAAGCGCTGGATGTACTTGCGAAGAGTCTCATCCTTCTTCTGCACCACAGCGCGCAAGTCGTTGTGGGTGAGTGTGCGCTCGTACGTGCCCTTGAAGTTGGCGACGAACTGCCTGCAGAGCTCCTCCCAGGAGTCAATGGAGTCCTCCGGCAGGTTGAGAAGCCAGGACAGCGCCGAGTCCCTGAGGGCGTGGGAGAACCAGTTGGCCATGACCTTGTCGTCGCCCCCTGCAGCCTGGATAGAGGTGGTGTAGAGCTGCAGGAACTCGAGAGGGTTGGTGGACCCGTCGAAGCCCTTGGGGAGCGCTGGCCTGAATTTCTGCGGCCAGACCACACGACGCAGGGCGCGCGTGAAGGCCATGCAGCCGGAGGCATAGGTGACCATCCCTCCCTGGAGGGCCCTGCGGTTTTGCTGCCCCGCCTGACCGAGCTCCTCGACGAGGCGGTTCTGGAGGTCTCGGCGTCGCTCCATGCCCACTCGCGCGTCAGGCGCAGTGCGCTGCACGATTTGACAGTCGTGCGGCGAGGAAGCATGCGAGGGAGCCCGCTGCGCCGCGGCCGGAGGTGGCCCTGGCGGCGGTGGGGGCGCACCTGGTGCGGCCGTCCCTGCAAGACCGGAAGGCACGATGGAGCGCGACGGAGCAGGGCGCGTGGTTGCGATGTCGACGAGGCGGTGGAGGCGGTCCAGCCACTGGTCGTGCGCCTCTGCACTTGGCCGGTAGCGGAGGAGCTCCTGAGCCATGAGCAGCGCGGTATGCGGGGCGGGCTCGTGGTGTTCCCGAGTGGACACGCTCTGGCGCCGGGACGGGCGCGAGGACTCAGCGTCCTCACCGCGCCCGGAGAGGTCTTCGTCGCCGCGCTGGTCTCCGCCGCGGTGCTCCTCGCTCTCTGGCTCCTCCACGCGCGGGCCGGTGCCAGCGCGCTCAGCCGCGCGAGGGCGACCACGGCGGCCACGGGTGGGAGCAGTGCCGGGCTCGGTGTGAGCTCTCTCAGAGGTACGCCGGTTGGCGCGCGCCGCGCGGGTGTCCATCATGGCGTGGAGTTCGGAGGTTGAAGACGCGCCTCAGTCCCCTACCGGGCGCGCCAAATGTCTGAGAGTGACACCCACGTAACAGGGGTAGTCTCGCCCTGAAGAGAGGTTCGAAGGGGGACTGAACACGGAGGTCAAACAACCCTCGAGAGGCTCGACGACGGTGCTCGCCGGGCCTGGAGAGGAACTATCAAGCCAGAGAGGGACACCGGCCCGTACCCAGGTTCACGGCCCTCAGGAGGAGGTAAAACCGCTACTCCTGCTTGTCTGTATTGAACTGTGGAGGTTACAGGACAATGAGCTTGCCGAAGGCTCTCTCGAGGCAGCTTAGTGCTTGGAGAGGGACACAATGGTCGTCTTCCTCCTCCAGCAGTTGGCTATCCTATGCGTTTGGGGAGCGATTGAGCGATTGGGCGATCGGACCTCCCTTCTACGGTGGTGCTCCTGCTCCTTTTATAGGCGCCCCGGGCTCCGTCCTCGTGCTGATGGGCTCCCACACGCCAGTCGCATGGAGGAGCGGGAGTCCACCGCGGCTCATCCGTCCATGGACGCGGTCCATCCGTGCTAAAGTAGCACGCCGTGGCCGACAGGTTGCAGGCGGTGCAGGGCGGCTCGCAGGCGCAGCAGAGGTCGTGGTGGAGCCCACGGTGACGATCTTCTTGGAACGTTGCGCCGTCCAGCCGCTTTATCACCAAAGAGGAAAGTCCTGGCCGTCCTGCCGCAGGCGGCGCGGCTTTGTTGACTCCTTTATCACCAGAATGGCAACTGGGATGCTCGCGTCACCCTGCGGCTGCTGCAGGGGCCATGTGCGTCCTGCAGCGCTTGCTTAGCCGCGAAGTGTCTCCACAGGGCCGTGGTTGCCTGTGGAGGGGTTTTCTGCTGACTCCTCTCCAGGCGTCCTGAGCCTGGGGAGCCTCTTGAAGCGCAGGGTCCTCTTCAGGCCCTGGCGTCCTCTTCAGGCCCTCGAGCGGAGATGTCTCTCGAGGGTCTCTCCAAGCGGTATCTTGGTCCTTAGTTATTCCGTCAAAGATTCTCGCGGGCGAGGCCTGTAGGGAGTGGGCCGTGCATACCCCGGTCCTTACTGGGCCGACATTTACAATCTTGACTCATGAGGCCTGAGCAGTCAACTGCTTTAACACAGTGTGTAAGAATGACTCTAACAGGCCGATCCATCAAGTCCGCCTTTGTCTGTTTGCGTTGAAACCACGGCCCAACGCGGGGACGCAAAATCCGGTCGTATCCGTTTTTGGTCGCGTGTTTGGCTCGACCCATTCCTGGCCCAAATTTGGGCCAAGTTTACGTCTCGGCGGACAGCGACGGAGCCTCCGCGTGTCCGGCCCTTGTCCTCCCACTGGTCCACTCGGCAGTGGAAGTGTGTCAGTCACCCTCCCCCACGCGGTCATATTAAATGTCAGTGGACATGGGGATAGGGACGATACTACCATTTCCCCACTTCGAGCATGCCCAGAAACCTTAGCCACCACCCAACTCAACAATGCCGCTTCAATGGCCGTTCACTCGGAAGGCGAAGCACAACCACGAGGCGGGGTCCTCGTCAGGCCAACGCCGCCGCCAACGCTCCCCGTCACCGCCACTGGCCCCTCCCGCCCCCTTTGCCCTTGTGCCTCCGGGTGTCGAGGTTGAGGCGGCCGAGGTCGGCGGCCGGAGTCGCTACTATGTTCAGAAGAAGGACTGCCAGTGATACCAGGAACATGCGTGTCCCGTACCTAGAGCGATGCCAAGCTACCGAGGGGTTGGCACTTGAATCCTCAACGGATTTTGCCCGCCCTTCCGGTGAGCGAGCGCGCGTGCACAGGAAATCGCGCGCCGTCGAAGCTGCCTCCCGCCGGAGAGTCTCAACAACCCGACGTTCGCCCCACGTCCCCATTTTGGGGGATGTGGTTCGACGAGGAGCACGACCTGCCCCGGCAGTCGCTCATCACGCAGGCTCCGGCGCCGCTGATGACCCACAAGTATAGGGGATCGCAACAGTCTTCGAGGGAAGTAAAACCCAAATTTATTGATTCGACACAAGGGGAGCCAAAGAATATTTATAAGTCTTAACAGCAGAGTTGTCAATTCAGCTGCACCTGTGAATAGACTTGCTCGAGACAGATTATCAGTAGCACCAGTTTTATAGCAGTGACAGTGGTGAAATAACAGCAGCAGTAGAGTAACAACAGCAGTAGTGATTATAGTAGACAGCAGGATTAAAATACTATAGGCATAGGGACGGATGAACGGGCGTTGCATGGATGAGATATTTCATATAATAACTAAGTCATGAGCATTTGCAGATAAATAAGATAAAGCATCCAAGTATTTATTAACCATAGCCATGTGTTCCAATTTAGTTGTGCGTGCTCGCAATGAGAAACTTGCACATCATCTTTTGTCCTACCAGCCCGTTGCAGCGGGGCCTCAAGGGAAACCACTGTTAATTAAGATACTCCTTTTAATAAAGTACCAGAGCAAACCATTAACACTCCGTGAACACATGTAAACACTAAGTAGCCGAGAGGGGGGCTCGGGGGCGTGGCCGAGGCGGCCACACCACCCCGTGGCGCGGCCAGGGCCCACCCGCGCCGCCACGTGGTGTGGGCGCCTCGTGGCCCGCCTCCGACTCATCTTCTGGCTCTGGGACTCTCCGAGGAAAATAATAACTTTGGGCTTTTTCCTGGTGTTTTTCCTAAAAGTTGATTTTCTGCACAAAAACGGGACACCAGGGCAATTCTGCTGAAAACAGCGTTAGTCCGTGTTAGTTGCATTCAAAACATACAAATTAGAGGTGAAACAATAGTAAAAGTGTTCGGGAAAGTAGATACGTTTTGGACGTATAAACTCCCCCCAAGCTTAGCTTATTGCTTGTCCTCAAGCAATTCAGTTAACAACTGAGTGCGATAAAAAAACTTTCACGAACACATTTGCTTCATATGATGTAAATATTCTCACTATGTGGACAAATGCTTAGGCTATTCATAATAAGATATACTAGATCATGTAGGCGCGTGTTGCCGCGCCCGTCCATTATGTAAATAATGATAAAATTGTCTGCTACCATTTACTCACAAGAAATAATGATAAAATTTGTACACAATTGTTTGGGTGAAGCATAAAAAAGACAAGCTATTGTTCCCAAAAGAGAAGTCTACATATTATTAACCCAATATCCCTGATCTCGAGATGCAGATGATCAATCATGGTTATTGAAATGTGAAGTCGAGATACCATTATCCCAAAATTCCTTAACTCTTATTCTCTAATTGCAAATGATCAGTCATGGATACTGAATGTGGCAACCTATTCCAATATATAACCTGAAATATTTAGAAAGTTCCGACATATACATGTTGAATCAAATATATAACCAGAAATATTTGGTCATCACAAGTTGATCGATAAAATCTACTTCATCTTTCACTTCCACATGCACACCAACTATTTACTGTACAATTTAGAGCTTCAACCATTTAGGGCACCTATTGTGCCCGTAAGTACTTCCCACTATGTCCAACAGGGTCGTATGCCTGGAACAAGAAGGGTCATCGTACAATTTCGGCGATCACTTCCAATACACACGCGCAGTCTCCTGGACATTACCAGCAACGGTTGCAACATGGGTCCAGCTCTCGAATTTCCAACAACATCAAGAATATATATGTGAAGATAATACCATGCACGTTGGACAAAAGCATGGCTTAAATCTTTCTCAAGTATGCGACTTTGGCCAACCTACAAACCAATGCTACCTTAGATAGTAGATGGATTGTAGGGATAAATATTGAGACTATGAAATAAAGGCTATTTGCATTGATCTATGTAGAGGCCGGGGTGATGTCCCCTTTTCGAAGAAAAAAAAGAATGCTAAGAGGAGAACCTCAAACTGGATCTAGAAAAAATAGTGGCACTACTTCCTAGAAATATGAAAAGATAACACATAAGAACAAGATCATTGTTATTTGCATAGTGCACGCAGGAGGTCGAACACCCGGGCACATCGCCTGGGTGTTGCCTCTCTGTCTCATGTGTGGGCTAGTTGTGCTTAGCTGAATAAATTTATAGAATCAGCCCTTTATGTTT
Source organism: Poa annua (assembly GCA_026929855.1). Taxonomy (NCBI): domain Eukaryota; kingdom Viridiplantae; phylum Streptophyta; class Magnoliopsida; order Poales; family Poaceae; genus Poa; species Poa annua. The sequence continues at coordinate 66,780,702 of CM049434.1, forward strand.
TTCTACAAAGACCAGCCATTTATGTATATTTTGTTCGGTGCCCAACGAATTTGAAATAAAAGCTGCATTGAAATACAAACATAAAAAATTCGGACAAAGAAGGCAACGCTGAGTCGCTGAGGCACAGATCCCCAATACATTGGGCTCTATTACTTATGTGCATTGTGCTCTACTGACCAATAACTTGCTCCAGGCAGCAAAAATACAGTCGGGAATAGCATAATATCAAGTATACACATAGGCAGTGGCATGAAATTAGGGATAATAAATACTACCTCCGGTCCACTTTAAATGTCGTGGGATGTGTACTGTGTAAGTACAAAATAGTATAGAGCTTCCGACAATTATTCTGGATCAGAGGAGTACATATTATAGGCACAAGAGTAAGATAACTTATATAATGCCTCGATGAAAGGTTGTATAATATCTCAAGTGTGGAATGATCTCCCTTGTGAAAGTTCATCCCAGTAACCAAATTAAACCGGTGAACCACAATCGCCATCATAAAATTGTGTGCCATTGTATAGAAAAAAAGAAAGGTGTAATAGAATACTGGTTTACCTCACACAAGGCTTTAGAAAGATCATCCATTGTCAATACACGTCGTCCAGCCTAAAGTACAGTAAATCAAGCTATGTAAGAATAGTTGTGACATTTCATGTTAGAAGTAACACTGAACTTTTACCTACGAAATTAACTCACCTTCAGTTGTTTGCTCTTACTTTGATGATAGGTGTTGCCCTGACTTTGCAGTGCCTATTTGAAGGGAAAGAATAGTGCAATATCAAATTGGTGTGCAAGAAAATATAGCAATTGCTCACAATGAATTACGATATGTTCACACCAACAAATGAGTTGCAATGAGGTGAATAAATAAAATAGTGAGATGGTGGATTTACATATTCAGAAGAATCAGATCAATGTCCGAAATGAATTTTTGAGTAGCTACAGCAACCAGCCTTGTTCTGCAGAGTGTGGAATATGCAGACAAAAGAGAGACCATGTCATTTGTGTGGACCATTAATCACCAGGTTGGAAGCTATAAATTATCTCGGATCAGAACAAAAACGTGCTACGAAGCCCTTTAACTGTAGCTGGGTAATTCTCATCAGTTAAATATTGTTGTGGGTGAACTATATGTTCATAAGACTATGATGTAGAGCTTTTAGTTCTAGACAAATGCATACAATGTTGCCTAAGTAACAATGTGTGAAAAAGAATCATCTTCAGCAAATGCATCATACCAGAACATGTAACTTGCAAGTCTAGACTACCAATATTACCTAAACCATAAGTCCTCAATGAGAAGTATACATGTGTAATGTAGCAGTTCTCCGCTAGGATACACATACAAAATCCATACAACACATGTTATTCAGTACGACATCTACAAGTGATAAGGTTTTGTAATCAGTATCCTTAATTGAGTACTGGCCAAGGTGCCTTATTCAAGTTAACTCATAATATTTTGTAGTACCATAAGGCTCTAAAGTATACAGAGACATGGCCACCTAATTCCAAGAAATGTAATCACACCAAAGCAGCAATCCGCACATAGCATCAAGTGACGAGACAGACCAAGTACCATCAGAGAGAGCACCATCGCTTCTGAACTCTCTCCTGACAAAACTTGATGAAATACCATGTAATTTCATTTTCATATCTACCGGCTAGCAGATTAGAATCACACATTATGGAACGAAGTGCTCAAAGATCCACCATCCCACAAAGAGTTAGGATACAGAAATAATGCAACAAAAAAGGCTTAAATCCTAGAAATCGTATGGCATGGTTGGGTAAATGCTAAATTATTCTCACCCGTCTCCACAGTGGCGACGAATCCAGAGAGCTGGCACGGAGCAAAGGATCACAATCAGATCAAAGTAATCGATGTTTCCTTCACAATAATAAAAACACAAGGATCTGAGCGGACGAGATTAGATAGGGAAGCCAGACCGATGACGATGTAGTTATGTAGGAGAGGATGGGTACGTGCTCCTTGTTGGGCTCGAGCAGCTTGACGGCGATGTAGAGGTCAGCGCTGGTTCCATTCGCAAGCTCTCAGCGACCTTGCTCCGTGGGCCGGGCAGATGCAGGTTGGGAGGTAGTCGTTCCCGGAAGAAGCAGGCCTGGGATGTCGCCAGCGCCATCGCGGAGGAGGTCGCCGGCCAGCAGGTGGAGCTCAGCATGGTAGCGGCGTAGCTCGCGGAGCAGAAGCGGCAGGGCCATGCGCTTCTGCTGGGATCTAGGAGGCGGGCCATCTCGATTCGGACGGTGGCGGGGATCCGGGACGCGAGTCAGGCTCGATTCTGCCGGCGGCGCGGATCCAGGAGGCGCACGGGGCAATCCGGTCGGCGGCGAGCATAAGGGCGGCGAAGTCCCCGCCGCATCTCTGCTCGCCCACCACCCTCGCTCGCCGTCGGAGTGCTGCAACGGCCATCTCGATTCGGACGGTGGCGGGGATCCGGGACGCGAGTCAGGCTCGATTCTGCCGGCGGCGCGGATCCAGGAGGCGCACGGGGCAATCCGGTCGGCGGCGAAGTCCCCGCCGCATCTCTGCTCGCCCACCACCCTCGCTCGCCGTCGGAGTGCTGCAACGCCGGCCACGGCGGCGGCGGCCAAGTAGGTTTTGCCTTAAGCTCGAGTCCACGAGAGGCGTTAGGTGGGGGTGGTGTGCTCTGTGCTGTGCAGTTCGGGAAGGATGGGTGCGGATGTGGGTTTTGGTTTTACATACGTGCCCCTATCACGACCGTCCCCTCAGGATCTAACGATAGGCCTGCGATTTGTGTTCCAGAGCAGCGGGACTGGGACATCGCACGGTCAAGAAGGCTCTAAACGAGTGATCTGACGGCCAGAACAGTAGATAGCCTGAGGGAGCTCGTTTTTGGTGCAGTTTTAATATCCCTAATGTAAACGGTGTCACCCAATAGTTATGTAAGCCATGAAGAGATGCCAATCATATCAATAATAAATAACATGAAACATATCAATTCACAGGATTGCAAAGCTCATAATAAAGTATGATAAGGTGGTATCTCGCTTGCCCGAATGTGTACAGCAAAACATAAATGCCCAGGCACCTCTGAGTTTCAAGAGAAGACTAGAAATAAAGATATCAAAGATAAAAGCATCAAAGTTACACCGCAGTTAACAGTATTCTGGGACAAGCACATTACACTAAGAATGACAACTATGCTCTCAAGAAAGTGCTTAAAGAGGGATGGTGACTCAACAATAAAGTAAAAGATAGGCCCTTCATTGAGGGAAGCAGGGATTTAACATGTGCTAGAGCTTTTCATTGTTTTGAAAACAGAGACAAAATTGTTTTTGAGTGGTGATTGATTTGTCAACGAATGGCAATAGAGTTCCTGTTATCTTCCATACTAAGCAAGTTGAGAGCGGTTCCGATATATTTAAAACAAGCATTTATAATATGCACCTTATTTATATAATTTGACACTCCTCCCAACCTTTGCTTTCTCAAACCATGGCTAACCGAATCCTCGGGTGCCCACCAGCAATCACATACCATGGAGGAGTGTCTATTTTTTTCTTTTCAAAACTTTTGGGATATTATAGTGGTCTAACCAGCCCTTCGCAAAATTAATGACGAGCAGATGGAGCATGCAAGTCGGTTACTTAGTTAGCATGGAAGATAACAAGCCCAACTACTACTTCCTCATGAGCTAAAACAGTGTCACAAATTGAGAAGTTGTTTGAAGGTTTTAAAGATAGCACATGCAAATTTACTTGAATGGTTTGAAATGCCATACATAGGTGTTTTTGGTGAACTCTTTGGGATAACTTGGTTTTCAGGGATTTGGAAGCACAAGCATTTGCAGCTTAGTACAAGTGGAGGCTAGCAATAGACGGGGAAGCGACAATTCAAGAGAGCAATAACCGTCATAATCATGCATGCGACAAAATAAAATTAACGGAGGCGTAAAAATGATACTAGAACTCTGAGGCAAAATAAATCATCGAGACTTAATTGACTTTTTGTTTTCAGCCATAACATGTGTAAGCATGTGCCAAGTCGATTCAAATGAATTATTCATTATTCAGAGGAGGATACCACAATGTCATATTCTACTATGAACAGAACAATGCAAGCAAATATACATGAAACATGTTATCTACCATTAATAAATTGGGACCGATCATAAGAGAACATGAACTACTAAGCATCCACCAATAGACATACACCTTATGCGAATCATCTAAGCATGCTCACATGAATGAGTATATGTACAAAAATGAAAAACAAATAGAGTTCATTAGCAGCCTCTTACCCAACTCGAATTGTCAAAGATCATCATTATTACCTTTTCACTTGTGTGCTTGAAAGATATGAGATAATAACCAAGCTCCATGGAGTAACTGAACGTGATGAACTCTGAAACAAATTATACAAAACCAAAGAGAAACAAGAAATATTTTTGGGTTTTCGGATTTAGGAACTAAAACAGAACAGCCAGCAAAGACGAATTTTTTCGAGGCCCTTAACATGCTCAGATCAGAAAAATCAAAACTAATGAAAGTTGCATACATATCTGAGGATTATGCTCACGAAATTTTAGGCCATTTGGATTTTTCTGTGAAAAGTTATGAATTAAACGGTGGACAACAGAAATCTGTCCCTGCGCGAAACAGTAAACAACAAAGCAAAATATTTTTGTGTTTTCGCATATTGAACCGAATTAAATACTAAGCATACTAATACTAGATACTAAAACAAACTAGCAAGAGAAATAACAGAAATATTTTTGGTCTTTTTGAGTTTTGGAAAGTAAAACAAAACATGAACAAATAAAAGAAAGGAAGAAAACGAAAACGAAACATGGATATACAAAGTACCGAATGATAATGATATATAGATGAGTGTGCTATCGGTATACCTCCCCCAAGCTTAGGCTTTTGGCCTAAGTGGGAATCAGCCCCATGGTGAGTATGATGAGCCCCACCCTGGTGGGTCGTTCCGGGCGTGATCATATTCTGGCTCGGTCGAACCAGAAAAGGAGGTGGAAGGCCCGGCGTAGTCGTGGTACGGGTACGAAGAGCCAGCAGTGTCAGGGGGCTGGCCGAAATCATCCTCGCCCCCCTGCGTATCATCCTCCATGCTCTGGCTATGCCGAACCACGTATGCGTCAAGCTCAGCCTTCGAAAGTGACCATCTTTCCCTAGGATCAAAATCAAACCAAAGAGGCGCAGACAAACAAATAATCCTTGGAGTTTCAGTGGTTCTCCAGCCTGACTTCTTGAAAAAGGTTATCTCATACGGGAGGCTACTCAAATTACCGGAAGAAGCAATAAAACCATGTTTCCTCATGGCAAAAACATCTAATCTCTCCGGAGAAATCTGAAAATCATTATAATGAGGGACCAAACCATGCATATCTAGCAAACGTGAAGCAATGAGTCCCCCGCAAATACCACCCTTCTTGCGATTAGTGGCAAGACGATAAGCTACCAATGCACCCAAGTTATATGTTCTATCCCGATGCAAAGCAGCAGCTAAGAATGCCAAGTCATGCATAGATAACTTGCTCCCAACTTTCCTAGCAAGGACACACTTCGTGATAAAATAGGCAAAATATCGAATGCATGGGAGATGAATACTCCGAATTTTACCATGTTCATCCGAGAAGCTCCTACCCTGGCAAATATCCTTGTACAGGTCCATCAATGGCTTGGGCTTCTCCTTCACCTTCTCTCGGGATCCCCATTGTGGCAGCTTAATTGCTGTAGAAAAATCATCGAAAGGCAAGTTGACAGTTTTATTGTAAATTTTGTAGTGCACCATGGGGTTAGATGAGGATAAGTTGCAAGTAAAGTCCTGCACCACAGACATAGCAAGTTTTGCATATTGGTTAGGTTCACCAACAGCAAAATACTCCAATCCTGCATTAGAGAGAAAAGTTTGAAAATCCCGTGCAATCCCCGCAGCATTCATGAATTCGGGGCATGGATAGGCAGCGGGAAATACACCCTCCTCACGGTGAACTGCCATGACTTCATGCACCACTAGTTCATGTTGGTTGATGTGATGCCTATTCCAATCCATATTCTGAATTTTTTTAACAAGTGTCTGTCGGAGAGTGACTCCCACGGAACAGGGGTAGTCACACCCTGAAGAGAGGTTCGAAGGGGGGACTGAACGCGGAGGTCGAACGACCCTCGAGAGCCACGACGACGGTGCTCGCCGGGCCTGGAGAGGGACAACCACGACAGAGAAGGACGCCGGCCCGTACCCAGGTTCACGGCCCTCAGGAGGAGGTAACACCGCTACTCCTGCTTGTCTGTATTGCACTGTGGAAGTTACAGGACAATGAGCTTGCCGAAGGCTCTCCTGAGGCAGTTTGGTGCTTGGAGAGGGACACAATGGTCGTCTTCCTCCTCCAGCAGCAGGCTATCCTACGTGCTTGGCTAAGGTTCCCCGGGACTAGGAAGCAATCAGCCGATTGGAGATCAATCAGTCCGTCTCTATGGTGGAGCTCCTGCTCCTTTTATAGGCGCCCCGGGCTCCATCCTCGTGCTGGTGGGTTCCCACATGCCGGTGGCGCGAAGGAGCGGGAGTCCACCGCGGCTCATCCGTCCATGGACGCGGTCCATCCGTGCTAAAGTTGCGCGCCGTGGCCGACAGGCTGCAGACGGTGCAGAGCGGCTTGCAGGCGCGGCAGAGGTCGTGGTGGAGCCCACGATGACGATCTTCTTGGAGCGTTGCGCCGTCCAGCCGCTTTATCACCAAAGAGGAAAGTCCTGGCTGTCCTGGCGCAGGCAACGCGGCTTTGTTGACCCCTTTATCACCAGAATGGCAACTGGGATGCTCGCGTCACCCTGCAGCTGCTGCAGGGGCCATGTGCGCCCTGCAGCGCTTGCTTAGCCGCGAAGTGTCTCCACAGGGCCGTGGTGGCCTGTGGAGAGGTTTCCTGCTGACCTCTCTCCAGGCGTGGTGAGCCTTGGGGAGTCTCTTGAAGCGCGGTGTCCTCTTCAGGCCCCGACTTCCTCTTCAGGCCCTCAAGAGGAGATGCCTCTCGAGGGTCTCTCCAAGCGGTAGCTTGGTCCTTAGTCGTTTTGTCGAATCTGTCGCGGGCGAGGCCGGTAGGGAGTGGGCTATGCACACCCCGGTCCTCATTGGGCCGACAGTAGCCCCCGGGCCCGCGATGGGCACGGCTGAGCCCATGACCGCAGCCGAAACATCGTGGGCCCAAAGTGTCCGGCCGGGCCGAGCCACGCGTCACTCAGGCGAGTAACGGTTGCGCACGATCTGGGGCGTGCGTCGTGGGGGGTCCCACCACGCCCCGGTAACTGCTCCTTGACGGGACATAAAGCCTTCGCGCCGGAGCAGGGAGCCGTTACTGCTTCCATTCTCTCTCGCAGAAGCCATCCGCCCCGAGCTCTCCGCTCCTGCTCTCCGGCGCGCTCTTCTCCTTTCTCCTCCAGTTTCTCCCCGCGCCGCGCTCACCTCTTCTCCGACGATGAGTCCGGCCAAGAACAAGTGCAAGGCGGCCGCGGGGTCTTCTTCGCAGACGGCGCCTGCCGAGGTCGCGCATGGCGCGGCATTGCTAGGGGTGCGCATCAACGACAAGGCCCTCGACAAGGTCCGCTTCCTGGTGGCGGACCGGACCAACGAGCACGGCGCCACCGCGCTCAAGGCCGCGGCGCACGGGAAACGCCTGCGAGGGTTTTTCCCCGTCTTCCAGCACTGTGTTGCTGCGGGGCTGGTGCCGCCATTCTCTCCGTTCCTGGAGGCGGTGCTGGCCTTCTACCAGATCCAGCTGCTGCACCTCCACCCCAACTCCGTGCTCATCCTCGCCGTCTTCGCCTACCTCTGCGAGGCGTACTTGGGCCTGGAGCCCACGGTGGACCTCTTCCGGTGCTTCTACGCGCTCCGGAACACGGCGAAGAATGAGCGCTCTGGATGCGTCTCATTCCGCATCGTGGATGGCATGGGGAGCCTTTACATTCCCATGTCGTGGAACGAGGGCAAGGCCATCACCTCGGTGACGAAGAAGGTGGACGACTTCCGCCAGCGGTGGTTCTTCGTCGGGGTGGAGCAGCCCTGCGCCTTCCTCGAGGTCCCTGACGCGCCGCCCGTGAAGAACTCGAACTGGGGCAAGGCCCCCTTCAGCGGCGCGCAGAACGCAATGTTGATGGGCCACCTGAGCTACCTTCGGGAGGAGGGCCTCACGGGTCAGATCATCGTCGCGGACTTCGTGACGCGCCGCATCGCTCCACTCCAGGCGCACGCGACGCCCATGTGGATGTACTCCGGCCCTCAGGACAAGATGCGGCTCCACCGCGAGGACAACGACAAGGACGCCGTCGACAACGTCCTGTCCGCGCTCTTCATCAACCCGGTGGTGCCCGCCATGGACGAGCTCCCTATCGCGCTCCGGCCTCTGCACCAGTACAACATGACCGAGCGCCTGGCCATTCTGGAGGGGATGCCCTCGTTCACCCCGTCGGGCCCGGCGGGGAAAGTGGTGCCTGTGCCGGTGGTGCAGGAGGCGGAGGGAGCAGAGACGCCCTCTGCCTCAGGAGCTGGGCAAGGCGAGGAGGAGGCCGCAGCAGGGGAGGAGTCATCTTCGAGGGCTGGGCCCTTTGCTGACGAGATTTGCGACATCTCGTCAGGCGATGATGACGACGCCTTCGTGGTGGTGCCCACGCGCCATGCGGAGGAGGAGGAGGCCGAGGAGGAGGCCTCCGACGAGGAGGCCTTGCTAGGGCGTCGCGAGCCCCGGTCCAAGGCGGCCAGCGACAGGCCTGGCGCGAGGCCCTCTGACGTCCCCTCCAAGAGGAAAGCCGAGGCGCCCCCGGAGGGGTCAGGTGCTAAGGCCAAGCCCTCCTAGCGCTCGCCAGGCTTGGCGTGGGTTGACACCGGCGCCAAGCAGTCCGGGTAAGCACCTCTAGCTATTAGTTACTTGATTCTTGTTCTTTTCTTCTTCACCCATCCCTGACGATCTTTCCCTGATGCTTGCCAGTGACCTTGTGCCTGCGAAACGCCGTAGGCTTCGCAAGGCAGCAGAGGTGAAGGAAGTCACGGCTGAGGTCATGGCTGAGGAGGCCGCGAGGCCTGTGGAGACGGCCTCTACAGGCCCAACCGAAGAGATGCCTCAAGCGGAGGCAGCTGGGCCTCTAGCGGGGGCAGCTGCGCCTCAGGAGGAGGCAGCTGCGCCGCCCCCCGAGCCGATGGTGGTGGAGGCGTAGGAGGAGCGGGTTGCTAGCCCTCCTCGCGTCCCTACTCCGCCTCGCGCGGCCACGCCACCGCGTGAGCCAACTCCGGCCCGCGAGGCTACTCCACCTCGCGCGACCACGCCTCCCGCGCAGCCAGAGGCCGGGACGGACCAGGGCCCGCCAAGCGCGGGCGCATCTGCAGGGGGAGCTCCTCCATCTCCGCCACGCCCCGCCGCAGGGAGCGAGTCGCAGGAGATGACGCGCCAGGGCGACGAGGGCGGCGAGGCCAGCTTGGGCGCCGCGTGGGACGGAGCGCGGCCTAGCCCCCAGGCACGCCCAGAGGCCCAGTTCTCCAGGCTCGGCGCAGGGGCAGGCACCTCCACATGCCGCGACCTGGTCCTTGGCGGCTGGGACTGGAGCAAGGGGCACCGCGAGGTCGCCTTCCGCCTCGTGAGGGAGTCCCTGGAGGGCTTGGAGGCGCACCTTGCCCTCGAGGACGCCCAGCTCACCCAGCAGCGCGACGAGCTTGCGGGGGCGTGGGCGCCTTTTCACGCCGCGGTCGAGGCCCGCCGCCAGGAGGATCTGGCCCTCCAGGTCGCACGCGAGGAGGCCGTCCGCTTCGCCAAGGAGGTCCGCGAGGGGGCCATCCGTGACGCTGACGAGCTCCTTGCCCCTCTCCAGGACGAGCGCAACGCGGCCGCCGATCTCCTCGCCGAGGTGAAAGCCGAGCGCGAAGCTATGGAGGGCTCGTTGCCGCAGAAACGTCGCGAGCTGGCCCAGCTGGAGTCCCAGCTCCTTTCCGTCCATCGGGTCGCGCAGGAGACTCTGGAGGAGGACCGCAAGAGCCTTGCCGAGCGCGAGCGGCTGCTGGCCTCCAGGGAGAAGGACGTGCTGCAGCGCGACGAGCAGCGGCTCCAGGCGGAGGGCGAGCTCGCCACCAAGCGCGAAGAGCTTGAGGCGCGCGAGGGGGACCTGGCTCAGGCGCTCCAGAGGCATGACGAGAACGTCACCGCCCAGAAGCAAACCCTGGAGCGCTTCCAGCAGCGGTTCTGCTCCCAAGTCACATAGAGTAGTTCTAACATAATTATTTTTGATAGAGCAAGGAATGGTTGGTATACCTGGATCACCCAACTTCTTTGGAACCTTGCCATTGAAAGAGTAATTAGCAAGCATAGTAGATATTTCCTCATTAGGAATTTTCCTTTTGTTAGACACAATATCTTTCATATATTTTGAATAAGGAGGCAATTTAATAGCATCAGTCAAAGGAATTTGTAAGAACAAAGGTTTCATCCATTCACAAAATTTATGATAATGTTCTTGTTCTTTTGTTTTAAGTTTCTTACCAGGAAAATGCATTTGTTTTTGAACCCAAGGTTCTCTTTCACTACCATGTTTCTTAGCAATAAAATCTTCCTTAGTGTACTTTTCATTTTTATTATGCTTTTCAGGTTCTTCCTCTATTTCTTCCTTATCCGAATTGCTATTCTTATCATTATCATTAGAATTATTACCATCATTGTTATGTTCATTACCACTTTCAGTTTCAGCATCAGAAATAGATATACTATTAGGATCATTAACAGGTTCAGAGGATTCTACAACAGTTTTATGTTTCGTTTTCTTTTTCTTAGAAGGAGCACTAGGTTTATTAATTCGTTGAGAATCCTGTTCAATTCTTTTAGGATGTCCTTCAGGATATAAAGGATCCTGAGTAGAAATACCTCCTCTAGTTGTTACTTCGCAAACATGTTCTTCTTTATTTATAGAAGCATTTTGTAATAAATCCATTTGCACTTTAGTAAGTTGATCAATTTGAGTTTGAACCATATGAAAATGTTTAATAAGTATTTTAACATCATTGGAGGTTCTATCAACAATATCATGCAAGTTACTGATAGAACGAGAATTTTCCATTAAATGATTCTCTATTCTCATATTAAAATTACATTGCTTAGTAATAAAAGTATCAAATTCATCTAAGCATTGAGCAGGAGGTTTTGAATAAGGAATATCTCTATCATCAAACCTTTGGAGAGAGTGTACCTCAATTATGGGTGAAGGAGGAATTGGCTTACATAATTCTTCAATAGGAGGTAAATTCTTCACATCTTCAGATTTAATACCCCTCTCTTTAAGAGATTTCTTGGCTTCCTTCATCACTTCTTCATTTAATTCAATCATACCTCCCTTCTTTGGTGTTGGAGTAGGTTCCGGAATATTCCAATCATCATAATTCTGGCTTATCTTAGCCATTAATTCCTCAGCTTCTTCTGGAGTTCGTTTCCTGAAAACACAACTAGCACAACTATCCAAATATGTCCTAGATTCAACGGTTAGTCCACTGTAAAATATATACAGAAGATCATTTTTCTCTAAATCATGGTTCGGCTGGCCTCTTATTAGAGAGCAAACCCGTGTCCAAGCATGAGGCAATTTCTCATCCTCTTCTTGATTAAAGTTATAAATCCTTAGCAAAGCATCACGTTGAGCACTAGCGGGAAAATATTTCCGAAATAAAGTATCAAGCAAACCAATAGGACTAGTAATGGAACCAGGAGACAAATTATTATACCAATTTTTAGCTTCCCCTTTTAATGAGAAAGGAAATATTTTAGTGACAAAGTAAGTGCGCATCTTTATGTCCTCAGAAAATATACCACTCAAAGTAGAGAGTTCATTGATGCTCACGGGTGTGAGGAGTTGGAAAACCCCAAGAGGAAGGTGTGATGAGCGTAGTAGCAAGTTTCCCTCAGTTATGAAACCAAGGTTATCGAACCAGTAGGAGATGAAGAACACAACAAAGGTCTCCCCGGTGCCAGAAAAGTGTTGTTGCAGGGTTGACGAGGGAGGTGGAATCTGCACAACACAATCAAGAAACTTTGCTCCAACTCAACAGTGAGGTTGCCAATCTCACCGACTTGCTGTAACAAGGATTAAACGTATGGTGTGGAAAATGATGTTTGCAGAGAATGAAAGAAAGCAGTTTGCAGTTGGTTGTATTATCAGTTTAAAGAAAAGGACCGGGGTCCACAGTTCACTAGTGGTGTCTGTCCATAAATAATAATAATAGCATACATGCGGGTAAACAAATTACAGCTGGGCAATTGACAGAATAAAGATCTGCATAATGATGCATATACTAAAGTCATGATGTCTAGTGTGAGATTCATTTAGGCATTACAACAATATACATAGACCGTTCCAACCGCATCTATGACTAATAATCCACCTTCCGGTTAGCGTCCGCACCCCTTTCAGTATTAAGTTGCAAGCAACAGATTATTGCATTAGGCAAAGTGTGTAATGTAAGTAATACAATTATCCTTAGACAAAGTACTACTGTTTTATTCCTAGTAGCAACAGTACATCTACAATCTTAGAGCTTGCTGTCACTACCCCAGATTAAATAGAGACATGAACCCACTATCGAGCATAAATACCCCCTTTTGGAGTCACAAGCATCTACTTGTCCAGAGCATATACTAGCAACGGAGAGCATGCAAGATCATAAACAACACACAACATGATATATTATGAAGCAAATGACATAGTATTCAATATCCATCGGATCCCAGCAAACACAACATGTAGCATTACATAAAGATGATCTTGATCATGATAGGCAGCTCACAAGATCTAAACATGATGGCACAATAGGAGAAGACAACCATCTAGCTACTGCTATGGACCCGTAGTCCAAGGATGAACTACTCACGCATCAGTCCGGAGGCGGGCATAGTGATGTAGATCCCTCCGGTGATGATTCCCCTCTCCGGCAGGGTGCCGGGAAGAGCTTCTGAACCCTCCCGAACTAGGGTTGACGACGGCGGCGGCTCCGTAAGGTTTTGTGGAAAAGTGTTCGGGTGCCTGGTCTTAGGTTTTCGGGGGGTTTAAGTAGGCGAAAGGGCGAAGGCGGTGGAGGCCCGAGGGCCCGTCACGTGGTGTCGGCGCGGCAGAGGGGGGAGCCGCGCCCCCTCCTTGTGACGGCGCCTCGGTGCCCTTCTTCGTCTCCTCTTCGGACTTCTGGAACGTGTCGGGAAAAATAGGGACTTTGGTATAAAAATTGTCCAATTCCAAGAATATTTCCTTAAGTAGTTTTCTGAAACCAAAAACAGCAGAAAACAGGGAACTGGCACTGTGGCATCTTTTTAATAGGTTAGTCCCAGAAAATGCATAAAACAACACAAAGTGTATATAAAACATGTAGCAATTGGTATAATATAAGCATGGAACATAAGAAATTATAGATACGTTTGAGATGTATCAAGCATCCCCAAGCTTAGTTCTACTCGTCCTCGAGTAGTTAAAACGATAACAAGAATAATTTCTGAAGTGACATGCTTTCACACAATCTTGATCATATAATAATGTAATGCATGTAAACTGAGATCAAATGAATAAAAGTTGTAGTTTATATTGATATCAAATGAGTAATGAGTTAACAAGTAGGAAGAACAAAGTAAAACTTTCAATGAATTAGTACTAGAGAACAATCAACCGTGCAAAGTAGATATTAAAGATGATTTAAGCTTCAAGAACAACAATATAATCATCTAATGAATCAAACACTCATGACAACTTTGTGAAAGGATCAAGTCAAGCAATAACAATATGCACGTAGAAGACCATCTCTCTCTTTGTTCACTCAAAAACAAGCAAGTTTCAGCGTTGGTTCCTGGCACCAGGATGTTGTGGCTAAAAGAATAATAATGGGGGTTTGGAAGGCCAACGGAAGAAGGTCTCACACAGCTGAAAGTGATCATTAGACAAGAGGAAGTCTTATAATCGAAGCTATGCAAGGAGTAGTGATTGCCACACAACGGATGCACATAGAGCTATAAGTGTATGAACGCTCTCCAATGGAACTAGTGGGGGTGCATCTAACTTGCTTGCTCATGAAGACATAGAGCACTTTTGAGGAGGCTCATCATTGGAATATACAAGCCAAGTTCTAAAATGTAAAGTTCCCCATATAGTTATGCAAGTAAAACATGAAAACTCTCACATATGGAGTAAAGGTGCTAAACATGAGCACAAATGATGACTATGAATATTACAGGTGCTATAACATGAGCACAAGTGTGGATAAAGAGTAGTAATGTTGCCCCCTTTTTATTCTTTCTTTCTTTCTTTTTTCTTTTTTTCCATTTTTTTTGTATTTTTCTGTTTCTCTTTTCGATGGCCTCCATGGCTCTTTTCACTTTTACACTAGTGGAAAAAGTCTTATAGGTGGGATGCCCATTTGTGGCGCACCCTCCGCTCATGCGCCACAAAAAACATTTAGTGGCGCACCAAACCAGTGCGCCACAAACATCTGTGGCGCACAAAATAAAAATGCGCCACTGCAAATGGCATTTTTGTGGCGCACCATCAAGAATGCGCCACAGAAATGAGGTGCTCCCCGCCAGGCATGTCGAATTTGGAAATCCGTGGCACTGTCGGTGGCGCACCAGGCACATGCGCCACAGAAAGTAGGCATTCTGTGGCGCATGTGTCCCCATGCGCCACAGATATGAGACTTTTTGTGGCGCATGCGGCGGCGTGCGCCACAGAAATATTAGACCTAGGTCTATATTTATTACCTCACTCTCTCTCTAACTTATCCTACACGCCCGCGCCCGCGCTCTCACCCCCACCTCCTCCGAGCGCCGCCGCCCCCACCTCCTCCAAGCGCCGCCGCCCCTTCCGCGCCGCCACCGACGCCGCCACCGACGCCACCACCGACGCCGCCACTTCCGCGCCGCCACCGACGCCACCACCGACGCCGCCCCTTCCGCGCCGCCACCGACGCCACCACCGACGCCGCCACTTCCACGCCGCCACCGACGCCACCACCGACGCCGCCCCTTCCGCGCCGCCACCGACGCCGCCACCGACGCCGCCACTTCCGCGCCGCCACCACCGTGACCCTGCGCCCCACCGACGCCGCCACCGACGCCACCACCGTGACCCTGTGCCGCGCCACCGACGCACGGTCGTGACCCCGCCCTCATCCGCGCCACATCGAGGCGGAGGCCGCGGGCATCCTCCGCGCCGCCACCACCGTACAGGAGCCCCTCGACCTCGGTTCGGTCGACATCAGAGCGCCGCTCCTTTCCAAGCTTGGCCGCCTCCTCCGCATCCGCGCACACCCACAAGCACCGGCCGCCTCCTCCGCATCCGCAAGGTACATTAACATGCCTCATACTTAGATAGGAATTAGTCCAGATAGAGGCTAGCTAGACTACATGCATGGATCTTTATAGGTTGCTTGTTGATGCATGTTAATGTTCAGATGGTATTACAACTTTGTTAAAATATTTAAAATGTTATGTTAATACTTTTTGCAAGTCATTTCATGCCGATGATTCAAATGTTTATAGTTTTGTATTCGATCTCTAGGGATGCCGATGATTAAAATGCTGTGACACCATGAGATCTAGAGGTGGTGTTAGTGAGGGCCAGTGGAATGCGACCTGATGTGCACGAATACACATTTTCTTCATCCCACTGTCTCTCACTGACACCATCTCGGACCATTTGTGTTCCAGCCTAAGTATGAGGCAAGATTTTTTAGTTTACCCAATTCCATTTCTAAAATTTGTTTATTTATCATCTGTTAGTCTGATTTTGTTGGCCGATAATTAGATGGTTGCACGTTGCATATATCTTCAGGGAGGTGTGAGTGAACCATGTTGTCTGAACATATATGCAGTGTTCATTCCACGTTGTTCGCTTACACCATCCCTGAAGGAATTCCTTATGAGGCCTTGCTTGTTTTTGTTGAGTGCTTTTTAACTTGCCGATGCTTTTCAGTTGACCCTACTTCATTTCTAAAATACCGATGATTAAAATAATGTGGCGCACTGTATGATATCCTGATAGTTTGTTGAACCTTGTATCATGCACACATATAAGTTGTGTGCCTCCTACTTGGTTCAACAAAGTTATCAGGATTCCTTGTGTGTTTCCAAGTATGAGGTATAATTTTTTTGAATCTTGTTTTGTCTATAAGTCTTACTACGATATCGATGATTTGTTTATATATGAGGCATGCTATGAGTCTTGACCTACTTCATTTAGAATTTTTATTTACATGTCACCATTAAGCAAGTTTAATGTGCTTTACTAACCGCTGAACCTCCTCTTGTGTAGACGATGCCACCGCGCCGCCGCGGGTCGTCCGGCTTCCGCGGTGTTCGGGAGCGGCCCAACGGCACCTACTACGCCGAAATCCGTGTCGGCGGATTTCGGCAGACACTCGGGACGTACGCCACGCCGGAGCAGGCAGCGCGCGCATACGACGCGGTCGCGTGGCGTTTCCGGCGCCCGCGGATTCCCGGACTGCCCGAACATCGTTGAGGCGGAGTTCCTCGCGCCACGGCCAACTCTCCTCACCAACGAAGATCGTGACCGCCACCGCCAGGTGCAGCGCCGGATCGCCACCGCCGAGAACGACGAGGAGCTGATGCGACGGTGGAGGGAGGAGTTCCCGGGCGACGTGGCTGACGAGGAGGCGTTCTTCAGGAACCGAAGGGAGCAAAGGAGGGCAGACCGGCGCCGCCGTCGGGAGGCCGCCCAGAGGGAGAGCGAGGAACACTGGGACACCGATGATGACAGGTGGTCCGACTTCTTCTATAACACCAGCTCCGACGACGAGTAGTTTACTCGTGCGACTTGTTCTAGGTTCTAGTTTGTAATATATAGCTACTTGTTCTAGGTTCTCTACTAATTGTAACACCGACTTCTCTACTCGTGCGACTTCTGTGTATTTGTTCTGTTTTAATCTACTGTGTCAAATATATCATTGTTTATAATATATCTGGATAAATCCTGTATATATAGCTATTTGTACAGCGCAGGAAAAATAAATCGAAAATTATTGTTTATATTCTGTGGCGCACCTGCAATCCATGCGCCACTGATAAATGTCTGTGGCGCACAAGGAAGGATGCGCCACAAAAATGTTGCACTTTCTGTGGCGCACCGAGGGGGTGCGCCACAGAAATATAATTTAGTGCGCCACAGAAATATAATTTAGTGGCGAGATATCTGTGGCGCACCTCCCCATTTCCCATGGTGCGCCACAGAAAGCCTTTTTGGTGCGCCACAAGTAGCTCTTTTTCCACTAGTGTTAGGGGCAAACATTCTAATATGACAACACACTTTTGATACAAGGATCTCATAAGGGATAAAACATGGTGTATGAAACGGTGCCTCTGCCAGTGTAGCAGGATATGCAATGATCTAGTGTCACATGGGTAAAACCACACATCAGCTATATAGAATCATGCAAAGCAATATAAATGATAAATGACAACAAGTCATGTAATGTAAGGTGAAAGTTGCATGACAATATATCTCGGAACAGCTATGGAAATGCTGTAGTAGGTAGGTATGGTGGATGTTTTGAGGAAGATATTTGGCTTATGTGTAGGAGAACATGATGAAGATCTCCCACGAGTTTTGGATGTACCCGCAAAGTATGCACCAACTCTTAATGTGAGAAAGGGCAATGCAAAGTACCGAAGAGGCTAGCAAATATGGTGGTGGAAGTGCCATGAAAACCGCAGCTTTAGAACTCACAAGCAAAAAGATTCCAACTAGAAATATGATCTTACAAGGCATAATGAAAATCACTACATGAGGGACTGTGGCAAATGAACAAGTCACTGTTGGGACCCCGACCGTAGCGCATAACACAAAGTCATTACGGTTGTTTTTAACATTAGAAGTCATATATCATTATGCTATCAACTGGATATTTAGTGTGGCACAGCTTCAAGTTTTCTAGACCCACCATTAATCATTCCACTTTACTAAACCATCATGTTTTACCATTAAGCATATTAATATCTCAAAACAACATCAATGATTCAAGTGACACAATTTAATGATCTACAAGATTATGTATCATTTCATCATACCATCTACCACATTTAACATTTTCTGTTCTTAACCAAACACCAATCAACTTATCTAAAAATAAACACTCCAAGTATTTAACAATGAGATGTGAGAGTATAACATATGAGAACTAACAGCTCTGAACAAAAGGTGCATGAAAAATAGAGCTGGAAGTATTACAGTAGCTATAGAAGAATACTCAACAAGTATAAGTGAAGAATTGGAGTATTCAAATGAAAAAGCGGAGCGTGTCTCTCTCCGACACAAGAATGCTAGGATCCATTTTATTCAGAAAACAAAAATAACAAAAGCGAAAATAAAAACAAACAGACGCTCCAAGTAAAGCACATAAGATGTGGCGGAATTAAAATATAGTTTCACTAGAGATAACCTGATAAGTTGTTGATGAAGAAGGGGATGCCTTGGTCATCCCCAAGCTTTGACGCTTGAGTCTTCTTGAAATATGCTTGGGTGACCCACGGGGGCATCCCCAAGCTTAGGCTCTTTCATCTTCTTGATCACATCATATCATCCTCTCTCTTGATCCTTGAAAACTTCCTCCACACCAAACTCAAAGTAAACTTCATTAGAGGGTTAGTGCATAATCAAAAATTATCATATTCTGTATGGAGACAATCATTATCAAGGTACTGGACATTAGCTACAGCCACTGGAATTTTATGGAACAAAAAGATCAATTCAAAATAAATGGCAGAATCTGTCAAAAACAGAACAGTCTGTAAAGCCGAATTTTTTCGAGACACTTAACTTGCTCAAATCAGAAAACTCACAACTAATGAAAGTTGCATACATATCTGAGGATCACGCACAAAAAATACCAGGTCATTTTGATTTTTCAGCGAAGAGTTATGAATTTAACGGTGGACAGCAGAAAAACTGTTCCTGCGCAGGAATCTAAATCTAGCATCAACTTTCTACTAGAGGATTAACTTGGCACAATTATGCAATAAAGTAAAGATACAAAGGAATTGCTACAGAGGTAGGCATGTTCCTTGACTAAATCTGAAAATAAAAGAAAATGGGTTGCCTCCCAAAAGCGCTTTCTTTAATGCCTTTTAGCTAGGCTTGATAGTTCTAATGATGCTTTCATGAAGATAGAAAATGAAGCAAAAGGAGCATCAAGAAGCAAATTCAAAACACATTTAAGTCTAACCCACTTCCTATGCATAGTAATCTTGTACACAAATAAATTCACAAAGAACAAAGTGACAAGCATAGGAAGATAAAACAAGAGTAACTTCAAAACTTTTAGCATATAGAGAGGTGTTTTAGTACCATGAAAACTTCTACAACCATATTCTCATCTCTCATAATAATTTTCAGTAGTAGAAATAAATTCAACCATATAACCACAAGAATCATTCAACTTAGATAATATAGGCACATAAAGAGGATCATTAAATTTATTTTGGAATTCATTAGCATGCTTTCCTCTTTCAAAATAGTTACTAAGATCAATATCAAGTTTAAGATCATGGTTGCAACAAAGATTTGGAACTAGAGACAATTGCAAACCACATAAGTATCTCTCAACATAAGCAAATTTCTCCTCCATGGAGTAATTAGGAGAATTCAAGACCAAAGTAGGACTCTCATGAGTAAGAGTACCATCACAAGCAGCAATTATATCATTTTTATCCTCACATAAATAAGTAATAACTTCTATACATAGAGGATTATTGATAAGCATAGGACCATCATCTAAAGCATTATCATATATAACATTAGGGACCACATTTTTAATTTCTGTTATTTCCATTTTATTTGAGTCAAGGAACATGCTTTTTTCAAATTTATCAAAAGTAGATATTTCAATAGATTCATGACATTCAGCAATATAGCACACTTCCTCCTTAGACACGCATGGAGGGCAATCGAATAATGTAAGATTTAAAGAGTTACTATCTTTAGGAGGTAGATCCTTCTTTTGTTCTTCACTCTCCTCCTCTTTTTTCATCTAATGAGCTTTCAGATTCAGCAATTTCTTCTTCTATAGGTTCCTGCAAGACAACGATTTCTTCTGTATGAAGAAAAATCCTCTTGACATGTTCAGTAATATAAGAGTTTTCATTCTTATAGTTATCAAAACAATATTTAAGTATAGCAAGACTTTCAGATTTATAAGGGGCATCAATCTTATGCTCAAGGTAAGAACTAATTTCAAGTGCACCCTTAAAGATAATAAATTCTTCCATCCTTTCTACCTCATAAGAATTATAGTAACCTTTAATATAAGAAGCTAAGGTTTCATTTTCATTACGAGCACATTGGAAAGGAAAGTGTTTAGACTTCCTATGACAATCAGATTCATTAAAGCAAAAAGTTTTGCCAAATAGATAGCATAAATTTCTAGCATATTCCTCTAGTTGATTTAACAATTTCCATAAGTACATCCCTTTTTGTGACAAACGGTAATTCGTATAATATCTTCGTTCATTTTCCGTGGAGCAACCTTGCCAACAAGATCTAGTTTCATAGAGATAAGCCATTGATAGCAAATAAACAACTAGACATAATAACAAACCGAAATAACAAATGCATACAAAATGCAAAACTGAAAATAAAATATGCAAACTGAAATATAAATATTAATGCAAGTAACTAAATTTTTTGTGTTTTTGATAATAAGAAGCAAACAAGATAATAACAAAGTAAATAAAATGCAAGTAACTATTTTTTTTGTGTTTTTGATATTTAATAGCAAACTAAACAGGAAATAAAATTTAACTAAGCAAGACAAAAACAAAGTAAAGAGATTGGGAAGTGAGAGACTCCCCTTGCAGATGTGTCTTGATCTCCCCGGCAACGGCGCCAGAAAAGTGCTTGATGCTCACGGGTGTGAGGAGTTGGAAAACCCCAAGAGGAAGGTGTGATGAGCGTAGTAGCAAGTTTCCCTCAGTTATGAAACCAAGGTTATCGAACCAGTAGGATATGAAGAACACAACGAAGGTCTCCCCGGTGCCAGAAAAGTGTTGTTGCAGGGTTGACGAGGGAGATGGAATCTGCACAACACAATCAAGAAACTTTGCTCCAACTCAACAGTGAGGTTGTCAATCTCACCGGCTTGCTGTAACAAGGATTAAACGTATGGTGTGGAAAATGATGTTTGCAGAGAATGAAAGAAATCAGTTTGCAGTTGGTTGTATTATCAGTTTAAAGAAAAGGACCGGGGTCCACAGTTCACTAGTGGTGTCCCTCCATAAATAATAATAATAGCATACATGCGGGTAAACAAATTACAGCTGGGCAATTGACAGAATAAAGAGCTGCATAATGATGCATATACTAAAGTCATGATGTCTAGTGTGAGATTCATTTGGACATTACAACCAGTGGCGGAGCGTCATTGTGGCCAAAGTGGGCCACGACCCCCCCTTCCTACATGCAAATATATATTCTTTTACTACTGTTTGTATACTGTTGTGGCTCAGCCTAATTAACCTATTAGGAGACGAGGCTGCCGTGTTGATCACCAGCTGCTTCGTTCCTCCCTATCTTGCATCGCTTGCCGGCCAGTGTAGCCACTGGCGCCCTGCGCCCCTAGCCCTGTCTAGATTAGGTCTGTTCGTTTGTTAGCTATTTCATTAAGGATTGGGTCCATTGGGATGTACTGGATGCCACTAATCAGGTTAGGTAATTTGGACGTTCATTATTTATGTAAATGTCTTTGTGTATTGAGAACCAGTTCTATATCATGTTTTGCCTGAAAAATACCACCATAATTGTCCATATCTATATTCTCTGAAATGGCAGCTTTTTTCATGTATTTTTTGTGGGTGTCTTCTATGAAATTGACCCCCTCCTATGTTTTGTTCACGCTCCGCCACTGATTACAACAATATACATAGACCGTTCCAACCGCATCTATGACTAATAATCCACCTTCCGGTTAGCGTCCGCACCCCTTTCAGTATTAAGTTGCAAGCAACAGATTATTGCATTAGGCAAAGTGTGTAATGTAAGTAATACAATTATCCTTAGACAAAGTACTACTGTTTTATCCCTAGTAGCAACAGTACATCTACAATCTTAGAGCTTGCTGTCACTACCCCAGATTAAATAGAGACATGAGCCCACTATCGAGCATAAATACCCCCTCTTGGAGTCACAAGCATCTACTTGGCCAGAGCATCTACTAGCAACGGAGAGCATGCAAGATCATAAACAACACACAACATGATATATTATGAAGCAAATGACATAGTATTCAATATCCATCGGATCCCAGCAAACACAACATGTAGCATTACATAAAGATGATCTTGATCATGATAGGCAGCTCACAAGATCTAAACATGATGGCACAATAGGAGAAGACAACCATCTAGCTACTGCTATGGACCCGTAGTCCAAGGATGAACTACTCACGCATCAGTCCGGAGGCGGGCATGGTGATGTAGAGCCCTCCGGTGATGATTCCCCTCGCCGGCAGGGTGCCGGGAAGAGTTCTGAACCCTCCCGAACTAGGGTTGACGACGGCGGCGGCTCCGTAAGGTTTTGTGGAAAAGTGTTCGGGTGCCTGGTCTTAGGTTTTCGGGGGGTTTAAGTAGGCGAAAGGGCGAAGGCGGTGGAGGCCCGAGGGCCCGTCACGCGGTGTCGGCGCGGCGGAGGGGGGGAGCCGCGCCCCCTCCTTGTGACGGTGCCTCGGTGCCCTTCTTCGTCTCCTCTTCGGACTTCTGGAACGTGTCGGGAAAAATAGGGACTTTGGTATAAAAATTGTCCAATTCCAAGAATATTTCCTTAAGTAGTTTTCTGAAACCAAAAACAGCAGAAAACATGGAACTAGCACTGTGGCATCTTGTTAATAGGTTAGTCCCAGAAAATGCATAAAACAACACAAAGTTTATATAAAACATGTAGCAATTGGTATAATATAAGCATGGAACATAAGAAATTATATATACGTTTGAGCCGTATCATTCATTCATGTGTTCTACAGCACTTACATTTTCGGTTCCACAGAAAGGTTCTCTCTCAGCAATAGCTATGTGTGCTAAATCAAGAGAGAAATCATAATCTTTATCTTTAATGTTTATAGGAGATGTAGCAAATTTAGCATCAGGTGATAGCTTATATCTAACAGCATGCTTTTCAAGATTTTTTTTAGTATTACATGCTCAAGTAGTAGCTTGACATTCTTCAATAAAATCATCATTAAGTTCAACATATAATTCATCAAGATCATAATCAGCATTATTTGTAAATTCAGGTGAATTAACAGGTGTTTCAGCATCTTCATTAGGAATTTCAGCATTTTCAAATTGTTTAGATCTAGCAATCATAGCATCTAAAAAGGGGCCTAATGAACCAGTATCATCAAGAATAGTAGAAGCATCATCATAAGTAATTTCAGATTCAGCGGGAGTAACAGTGCAAGAAGCTTGAGGTGGTGTAACAAGCTTACTTAAAACAGACGGTGAATCAAGAGCAGCAGCGGAATTCAGAATTGTACCTTTTCTTGTAGTGGATGGTACGATGGGAAATTTCTTATTACCAGGTCTTCCCATGATGAATGAATCCCAGAGAGCAATATCACACTCAGGTGAACTTATAAATAAAGCTATGCTCCCCGGCAACGGCGCCAGAAAATAGTCTTGATGACCCACAAGTATAGGGGATCGCAACAGTCTTCGAGGGAAGTAAAACCCAAATTTATTGATTCGACACAAGGGGAGTCAAAGAATATTTATAAGTCTTAACAGCGGAGTTGTCAATTCAGCTGCACCTGTGAATAGACTTGCTCGAGACAGATTATCAGTAGCAACAGTTTTATAGCAGTGACAGTAGTGAAATAACAGCAGCAGTAGAGTAACAACAGCAGTAGTGATTATAGTAGACAGCAGGATTAAAATACTGTAGGCATAGGGACGGATGAACGGACGTTGTATGGATGAGATATTTCATATAATAACTAAGTCATGGGCATTTGCAGATAAATAAGATAAAGCATCCAAGTATTTATTAACCATTGGTATGTGTTCCAATTTAGTTGTGCGTGCTCGCAATGAGAAACTTGCACATCATCTTTTGTCCTACCAGCCCGTTGCAGCGGGGCGTCAAGGGAAACTACTGGTAATTAAGGTACTCCTTTTAATAAAGTACCAGAGCAAAGCATTAACACTCCGTGAACACATGTGATCCTCACATCACAGCCATTCCCCTAGGCTGTCCCAATTATTGTCACTTTGGGACCTAGAGTTCCGGACAATGACATGTGTAATACAACTCATAGATATGATCAAAAACAATAATTATCTTCATGATACAATAACATGTTCAGATCTGAAATCATGGCACTCGGGCCCTAGTGTCAAGCATTAAGTATAACAAGTTGCAACAATGACGTAAAACACCGATGACGGATACTAGGCACCATGCCCTAATGATATTACAGCTATTACATGAACGATCTCATCCAATCCCTACCATCCCCTCAAGCCTACAGCGGGGAATTACTCACACATGGATGGGGGAAACGATGATGATTGATGGAGAGGCGTTGGTGATGACGATGGCGATGATCCCCTTCGATTCCCCGCCCCGGCAGGGTGCCGGAACAGAGACTTCTGGTCCCCGAATTGGGTTTCGAGGTGGCGGCGGCGCACGGAGATGTTTCTATGGAAAGTGGTAATTGCCCCGACGTTTTTAGTTCAGAGGGACTAAGTAGCCGAGAGGGGGGCTCGGGGGCGTGGCCGAGGCGGCCACACCACCCCGTGGCGCGGCTAGGGCCCACCCGCGCCGCCACGTGGTGTGGGCGCCTCGTGGCCAGCCTCCGACTCATCTTCTGGCTCTGGGACTCTCCGAGGAAAATAATAACTTTGGGCTTTTTCCTGGTTTTTTCCTGAAAGTTGATTTTCTGCAAAAAAAACGAGACACCAGGGCAATTCTGCTGAAAACAGCGTTAGTCCGTGTTAGTTGTATTCAAAACACACAATGTATAGGTGAAACAATAACAAAAGTGTTCGGGAAAGTAGATACGTTTTGGACGTATCAGCCGCCTATAGGCCGTTCGTCTCCCCCGCCCCATCTCAGGGTGGCCAGGTAACACCACCCCACCTTAGAGCGCCGCCGCACGTGGTCAAGACGGAGGAGACCTCCATCATTTTCTTGAATCTAATACTGTAATTGATTGGTCGCTTGTGTCCCACCACCTCCATTACAATGAAAAAAAGCCCATATATGACTTGTTTAAAAAATTATTTTGCAATGGGTCGATGCTTGCTCGCACGGTGTACCCGTACGGACAAGATTTGTCCGTTTCGCGGGTCAAAGGGATATAAGACATGTCCGTTTGGGTCGGCGTGTTGAGTCATCCCAAGCGTCATTTGGCTAATCGGGTATGTGGAATAAAATGTGAAATACATGGTTGCGGATGACTTAAGCGTAAAATTTCCACTCATTCCCTGGGCGTTAAGCGACTAAACCCTAGGCCTGGCCATTGACGACCACGAACAAACCCTAGAGCCGTCCACAATGGCGAGCCACCAAAGCCTAGACGCGTCCCCTGCCGCCTCCTCCAAGAAGATGAAGAAGCACTCCAAGAAGAACAGGGACAGAGACGTCACTGTAGACGCCTCCTCCGCCGCCGCCGCTGTTGACGTCACTGTGGACGCCTCCTTCACTGGCGCCGCCGCTCCCGTCGTCGGCTACTTCCCCACGGGCTACGACCCCCTCGCAACCGACAAGCCCCCAAGCGCGCGGCTCTTCCGTCACCAGAAGCACAGTAACCGCGTTGAGCTCGTGGTCAGCGCCCCTGGTAAAGGGCCCGATTTCGTCGGCCGGAGCTACGCCGGCGAGGCCGCGACGCCACAGCTCTGCGGCTACGCCCTCGGCGTCCTCGACAAGGCCTCCGGCACCCTCAAGATCGTACCCATAGCCGCCAACAAGGTCAGCGTCTCAATCGAATGGTTCTCATATTGTTTAAGCGATTCCACATATTGTTCTTCGTTGTCGCGAAATGGTATGGTCACATAATATTTGAGAAATTACATTCGTATTATGAACCAACACTTGTTTATGAACTATCAGACTTTCTCAAAGGAACAAGAGATGCGATATTGGTGTACTGATTTACCTCCTTAATTAAAAAAACTAGGAAATTTGGCACGCCGCGCCCGTTGCGTTGCAACATGTTGTAGTGTTAAGTGCATTAGTGTAAATTTACGGAAAGTGTTTGTAGCAGTGTTTCAAGATTATGTAGGAACATACATAGCGAGGTAGTCTATATTGAAGTAGTCTATGCATAACATTAAGTAGATAAAGATGCTTATATGAACAACATGATTACACATAAGAGTAACTTGTACAGAGAGGCATGAGGCATATTACAGCTAAATAAAACGTAAAGACATAGGATGAGGTGGTAAAACTATTACGTAGTGGATTCTATATTACGTAAGGAGAGCTTGATAGTAACAGCGTTACATCGAGTGGTAAGAATACTATGGCCTGCTATCTAGGTTCGCGGTGCTCCAGTATCCTTCTAGCGTTGATATGTTGATGCTGTCGGTGGTGGTGGAAGATAGATGATCGCTAGTAGCATAGTGGGAGGAAGAGGCTCGGCCATTTCTGCAGCATTGTCAAATCCTTGAGGTCGTCGACTTCTGTAGTTGTTGGCGTATCGCGGCAGAAGCATCATGGCTAGAGGGACTGGCTCGTCTTCGTGGATCCGCCTGAGAGTGTAGAACACAGATCCATCGACATATAAGGGAATGGAGTAGTAGTGGTAGCTCATTGCTATTGCTAGTAATAGGAGGAGAGCATGTACAGATTGGCTCCAACAATGGTTCGGACATTGAAAAGTCGAGTTTACTGCCATACCATTGATAGTGGATGAGCCAACCTTGGTGCGATCGTAAGCTAAACTTTAATTAAATCAATGCGTAGCTCCTGCTAGGTTTCACTTTTTTGTAATGGCTCGGTGTCCAGAAACATAAATAAAGAGGTAACCTGTTTTGAAATGGGGAACAATATCAGCATGACCAACAAAATATGTATGAAAGAACATATATTCAATATACGAACAAAATCTAAAAAGAAAATGTCGACGCCAAGCACATAAAAGAAAATGAACCTAAAATGAATTCATACTGTAAATTCGCTAAAACCTTTTGCTGCCCTTGATGGCCAAGCCAAGTTCAAAACTGTAAGCTATGCCTCCTCCTTGGTTTCACTCTTTTGTAATGATTCGGTGTCCAGCAACATAAATAAAGAGGTAACCCTGTATGAAAATGGGGAACACTATCAGAATGACGAACAAAAGATGTATGCAAGAACATATATTCAATGCAGAAATAGAATGTTAGAGGAAACTGCAAATATTTTCTTAACCACAAATGCTACTTGGTACTGAAAATGCAACAACACATGATAACATGCAATGGAACAATCATAATTATATCATATTAGGACTATAACGCCAAACACATAAAAGAAAATGATTCAAAACCATGTCATATTGCCGGTGCCACTGGGGTTTATGCATATCATTCAGTCATACTGAAAATATTGGCTTACTATAAGTATCTGCTAGCCAGGGAGCATGCACTTTAGCAAATGGCCTGCCTGCCTGCCAGCAGATGGGCTCCATGGCACCACCTCTCTTTTGCTTGCACATTGCATTGCAGACTCATTCAACTTTTTCCCCTGCTAAGATTAGAGATCAGAGGTCCAATGCATGCATCATCCAGAAAATCAGCACGAAGGCCATGTAACAATCAGTCAATCATGCATGGAGTTTAAGGCTGGCTGGATATCTGTTTCCTTTGTTTTCGTTTTGGTTGGATGGGGTATAAAACTTAACTATCCGTAGTCCTAGTGTTATCAGGTTTTCGTCCCGTAGCAGATGTTTCGATATCGAGCATCTTGTAGCGGGTTACAAAAAGAAACTCCTTCACTGGCTCTGAGTGTGAGGCTGACTGATATTCCACCCAGGCAACCCTTTCCATTATTTTGCATAACGAAAATACAAAGTCTTCGTGACAGCAAAATAAGAGGATATATACGAAAGAACATATATTCAATATAGAGACAAAATCTAAAAAGAAATTGTAAATATTTTCTTAGGACTATAACACCAAGCACATAAAAGAAAATGAACCTAAAAGAAAGTATGGCATTTTAATAAGCCGCTATAGGCTTGTCTGAAGTTGAAGTTAGATCAGCATATACAGAAAATAAAGTCCACTGCATGAGCTAGCATGACCATAGATTACTTGTAAGTAAGCTTGTGCTTTCAACAGTGCTACCATAGATTACTTATAGCAAAGCATCCACTTACAACATAAATAAGTAGCTAATATCAACATAGCAAATGTACATGAAGAGGCCCAGAGCCCCAGACTAATCTAAGCAGATCAACATTGACATAGATATGTAGATATGCTTCTACAAAGCGAACTGGAACACCATGCTACTCAGATAGCTGGAATTTTCATTAATATATAAAGCGACAACAATCAAATTAAAATGAAAGCACATCAGAGATATAATGAGGCTCGAGCTGAGCAAGCTTAGTACCAATAGAGCACATCACGCATTCAGGGCTTCCAACAACTTACTATTGATTGTTGGTCTAAATAACAAAAGATTCATCAATTATAACTCTGGCATATATAGATACATTTATTTTGGGACTGAATAAGAGACACATAACAAATACTCAAGACACGTACAATGTTTTGCGTGAAGGCATATCAAGATTGTGCTGACATCCGGCTCACCCATCTGGCTGTCGTCCTAGTCGTCACTACATGCTCTCCTTTATATGCGCTCTTATTATCCTACAAAAACAAAAAAACATAGCTAAATAGGCCTTCAGATGTATATGACAGGCGAAGGCAGATGCTACATGTAAACACCCAACAAAGCAACAATCTTCAAAATATCCTGTTAGTTCTGCTGAAGCACAAAAATGGATAAGGACACAGAAGAACTCACATAGCTTCCAACCCGTCCCATATTATTCCCCTTTTAAAGTAATGAACAAATGTACGTAGTAGAAATCTAAATATTGTCACAGAACTTTGCAATCCACGGATCATTGTACAATCTGATCGATTACTATTTTGAGTGCTTACTAATCGCATTCCGTAGTGCTCTATATTATTATTAGACAACATGAATAAAATCTCAGTAGGTAAACAATGGAAATACTACATTGCGAGGAATCCGGTCCCAATGAATCACGACAAAATGCTCGGTTCATAGACAGTAGTGGATATTCAGTGCAGTAAAATAAACAGTACAAAAGGAAGTAGTGATCAAGAACTTTGACTGACCATCTTGTGTCATGAGAAGCGCTGAGGTTGATGAACCAGGCCCAGTCCAGCCCTTCCCTGAGGAGGATGGCCACGGCGCGCAACGTGCAAGCGACCAACCTGGCTGAGCATCGGGTTACCCTTACGTACACGGCCAGGTCGATCCTCTCCCGCGGCGGCGCCTCCAGATCGATCCTCTCCTTGCGCGGGTGGTATATCGCCTGCAACACCCGCCGCATCCGTAGGTCGCCCCCCCATGGCGCCCTCGAGGAGGGCGGCTCGGCTCCCCGGAGGGTGGCCACGAAGACGTCGACCAGCAGGAGAGCTGAGCACGCCAGGGAAGGAGTAGAATCGGGAGGAGCTGCCGGAGGAGCGCCGGCTCGGGGAGGAGGTCGTAGAAGAGCTCGACGTGGCGGCGGCGTCACGGCGAGAGCGCGAGGCAGACTCAAGTGTAGGAGTAGAATCGGGAGGAGCCGCCGGAGGAGCGCCGGCTCGGGGAGGAGGTCGCAGGAGAGGTCGACGCGGCGGCGGTGTCGTGGAGAGAGCGGGAGGCAGACGTGGGGAAAATGAGGAGGAGTTGGTGTTCTAGGGTTAGGTCCTGGTGCTTATGTATGAGGATCTAAATGCAATTTTCAAACAACGCACAGACTTTTCTGCAAAAAGGCCACATGGACCGTTGGATCTGGATCGAACGGCGCGGAGGCGCACGCGTACTGTAGAAGCGCGGTACTGTAGATGGAGGCCAACATCTACAGAGAAAAGAGGACGTGGCCCCATCGTAGACGTCCAACCGAGAGATCCGACGGCCCAGAAAACGCGATGACGTGGCCCAATGGATGGGGGGTTGAAAAGGACAGCTTTTATATATAGATATATAGATAGATGCTGCAACTAGGCAATGCTTTAACATCACTAGCATAGTGTAGGATTTGATCACAGCAGATGTGCCAGTTCCTAGTTCCTGAGTTCCTATTGTTGGTGGGATGGTCTCTGAACTGTTGCAATAGAACTTTCTTTCTCAGTATGACCATTATATTGTTTTTACATTTGAAAGGAGCTGAGATGGATTTTGTTCGAATAGGATTTTACATTCGTGATTTAATGGTAGTTACTGTTGTTCTGAGTGTTTGAATTTTCAAACAGATTCTGAGGCTAGAGCCACACTTCGAAGTGCAGCAACCGGCTCATTCGCTGCAGTCAGCTGTAGAAGCTGGTTCATCCATAGCAGATACTGAATTTAACAGACGAGATCTTACCCAGATTTGGGGAACTAAGATTGATAAAACTAAGGTATGTTTGTGTTATTGCTCTACTATCTTGCTGTCAACTATATTTGGCTTTTTGTAATTCTTTATTTCATCTTGTAAGCTTGAGCTTTGAAGTTCGTAAACACAGTAGAACATAATGCGCATGAATGAAGAGCGTCTCTATGTTTTTTTTTTGGTTGAAATCAAACAAATGCCTTTAAGATGAACTTTCATGACTCACGAAGCTAGTATGTTTTTTGCTACAATTGCCTCGCACATCTAGATAAACTTTGATTGTCCTGTCTTTTTTAGAGTAACAAGAAGATATTTTCTTGTATATGCATAACTTTGATCTAAAGTTAAATATGCTTCTACAGACTCGTTACATGCATGAACCACAACATTTTACATAGGCCAGTCATTTTCGTGATGTTACGGGACTACTTATTCTCCTTTCTCCCATCTTAAAAGTGATCTGGCATGCTTATCACTTCATTTTAGAATACAGACATGGTTCAGTTCAATTGAACATATGTATGTATTTCTTGCAGGATGATAAGTGGAGGGCATTGCAAGAACAAAGGGATGATGCTTCTGCTTATACAGACCTTGACCTTGGAGAGTCCAAGGCCATCTCAGATGCCACTGACATTCATGCATCAATGACCTCTCGGAACATTCCACCTTATGATCCTACCGCAGATACATCTGAAAAGGCATACCTTTTTGATGAGATCATTCCTAAGAATATGCGGGCTCACCTTCTAGATATTATGGGACACTTTGAATCGGGAGAATTTGCTTCAAAAGGCTATGGGACTTTTGTCTCAAACCGTGTGAATAAGTTACATGAGCTTCAGGTAGTTTTTTCTTGTTATCTGGTGCTCGCTAAGTTCATTTTGTTTCAACTACAACAATGCTCATAGCAGTATTCAGCTTCTTGAAACAAGCAATTTTTCTTCTGCTCTCTCCATCCCAAGTTAAGTGACTCAGATTTAGTACAACCTTGTACTAAATCCGGATCACTTATATTGGGACAGAGGGAGTAACACTAAACAGGAATTATGAATAGAAAATCTGATATTGTTATGTTGTCATGTATAGTGGAGGGATGCTGTAATTTTGCTGCAATAAATATTTTCTAGGCAGTGTATGTGTGATGCTAGAAACACATTGTTGCTGTTGTATTTGGACGGCAAATATTGCTAGACTGTTGTGATACAATGTAAAATGTTGCTACTTTACATGTTTCTTCCTTTAGATATTTACACAGGATTATGCTGCAGAAAATATAATACAGTACCAAAGTCAGTTAAAAAGGTGCTTTTCTATGTTTGGTTCGCTTATTATTCATGTGATCTAAAATTGGTATCTTATCTTCTTTTGTAGGGTGAAGGTCGGGAGAGGCTTGCATGGATATTGTCCTACATCACACATCTCCTGTCTTTGTTGGTACGGAATAGCTCCATATCCAAGCACAAGAGGAAGGAAAATAGCCAGGCTATCCATGGACCAAAGATCCCAGAGGCTGTGAACCGTATGCTGATGTTGATGTTCATTGATCAAGAGTCTTGTGCCTTGCCATCTGAGAAGCACGAGCTTCTGATCAATTACATTTTAGTGCTCACACTTTTTGCTGATGACTTCAGATCTGAGACGACAGATATATGTGCGGACTTGAAAATGACGCACCGGATGGTTAAACCATATTATGACCAGCTGGGATGCAAGTCTGTGGCAGTTGCTTTTAAACCATCTGTAGTGACTCTTCCAACCCCCCTCAAGTTCCCATCAGAAGTCACAAGAAGAAAGCGTCAACGACGTTAATCATCTCAGAGAATGTCTCCATTGAATATGGCTGTGATGGGGGTAGGTTGTTCCAAGATATGGTGACCAGATGCGGATTTCCACCATCAAAGTTAGCGTAGTGTCCTTATGTCAGATTTTGCAGTATACTAGAGTAAATGAGGAAGGCTGTGTTTTGTTTTCTGTTCTCGCTTGGGGAACTATTACCAGAGATGATCAATATCACTTATGTTTTGCAATATAATTTTGGATGTTACCTTTTCGTTTAGCATCTTGCTTCAAGTTTGATCATAACTAGGGCTATATCAGTGCATTAGCCTGATACTGCCCACGTCACTGAACAAATGACATTTCCATTAGGCCATTACGCTAACCGTCATTGTCATAGCAAAGCAAAACTTCAGCAAATTCATCAAGTTACAATAATATACGCCACACTATTTCACTTGTCCAAGCATACTCAATAGCCCTATGCCAAGCATCATATTAGTAGGTAAACAGAAAGATAAGCATCTAGAACAATAGCTGCTGAACCAATGGCTACAACAATTTAGATATTACAATCCCGGGCAGATTACTTCATTAGTGTAAAACTTGTTCTAAAGGATCATCAAAACAAGTCTTCTACAATGCAGTTGTCATCCAGGAGCGGTGAGGCTTTCTTTCTTAGTATACATGGCATCTTTATTAGCCTAATACTAACATCTTAGGATTGTTCTGCTACATCACCGCCAGCCTCGTTATCCGCTCCTGTGCTCTTGTGGCTCTCAGTGCCAGAAGGTTCCGAGCCGGCCCCAGCCGCTGTTGTGTCCTGCTTGCTTCCTCGGCTGTCAGGTGCTGCTGGCTGGGTGGGGTCACCTTGCATAGGC
Organism: Poa annua; assembly: GCA_026929855.1. Classification (NCBI taxonomy): domain Eukaryota; kingdom Viridiplantae; phylum Streptophyta; class Magnoliopsida; order Poales; family Poaceae; genus Poa; species Poa annua. The sequence continues at coordinate 66,813,969 of CM049434.1, forward strand.
TGCATGCCATTGACAGTGCCTGCTCTCATGACCATCTGCCCCGGGAAAGCAAGAGCTTGTGCTTGCTGCTGCTGAAGCTGCTGGTGCTGCTGCTCTTGCATCTGCTGTGGGGTTAAAGGGGTTCTTGGAGGGAACATTGGTACTTGTGACATGTAATGCCCGGTACCTGGCATAGCACCAGGCTGCTGCCCCATCTGCTCACAGAGATAATAACTGAGTAAATGTAGCACAAAGGCTTATGGTGGCATCTCGAACACATGCTAACCTGGGGGCGACTTGCAGGGTTCTGTGGTGGTTGGGCATCCGCTATGGCAGCAAGATACAAGAGATTCTTTTGAAGTTGAGCTTGATACCTGAAGGTCCAGAGCATAAACACTGTTATTCTAAATGCGTTAGCAATATTACAAATTCATTTACAAGAAAGGAAGCATTTATGTAGGCGAATCACGTTTTAAATACAACGACTGGTCCTTGTGCACCAGAAAGTACAACAAGCTTGTCATTTATCCGTCTCAACTGACAACCGAAACTAGCAAGGCAATATGAGGTATTTAACCAATTGACGATGACTTCAGATAGCCCAACAGTTCAACTGATCTACCTATCAAGTTGTAACAATATAAATTGTGAATCTACCAGTAGCAGTCGGATTTTACAATATCAAGATTGTGCCTCTGGAGAATTCTTTATCATAATCCTCGGAACAATATTATTTATGACAGAAATAGATGAAACTAATGCTAATCAGAACCTTTTGTTTCTGTAATGTAAACCTTCAATTTCATATTCCATCTTCTTAAAACCCTATAAACATGTTGAGGCAGGAATTCAAGTGGCCCATAAAGTTTGACTTGACGGCATTATGTTGCATACAGAAAAGGTAAGACACGGACACATGGAGACTGATTACTAACAGAAAATAATATAGAAAAAATAACCAACACATAAACAATCAAGTGCAGGAACTTTGTAAGTGAAAATACTACTAATCAATACCATACCAAAAGAAGGGAAGACAGTCCAGATGATCAATATACTACAAATAATGATGCTGTTAAACGATACTCAAGATATTGTTCTCGAATCTAAGCATTATGTAGTGTAGTCGTATACTACATTTGTTGCTCCACTGCTATCTTTGAAGTGTCAACCCATTTCTGACCAAGCCATTTATTGAGTGCAAAAGACAGGGGAATTTGGAAAGCCATACACACAACTTCAACAAGAAAAACTGGTGCCATCATCATCTGAAAGCTCATACGTTTGCATAACGCAATGACAGAAGTGAATGCTTTACTGCCATGAAAGCATAATCAACCTACACCCATATTAAACCCATCTGTCATGAAGTACTACTGCTATGCAGTTTAAGGTTATCTTTCAAATAAAACGAGATAAAAAGGTCAATCAACACGGAACTAGTAATAAATATTGAAAAGCAGTAAAACCTTAATGAAGAATTTAGCAAGCTACTTACTGTGCACATTCAGCCAACTTTCCTAGATTTTGATTTTCCAGGATGGCCAAAATAAGTTGCTTATTTTCATCCAAATACTGCAAAAAATAAGTCAATGTGATTAATATGCTAATCAATATTTAATGTTATGACCATACCACAGGTTTCCATATAGTCTTAAAACATCGATTCTACCTTTTCTCTGGTTCACCCTTCTGTAAGAATTATACAAGAAATTTTATTCGCAAAAGAGGCTATCCCCATATATTCTTCCATTTATCGTGCCAACATAGTTGGATTCTTGAAATTGGCGCTTGACTGAATTTTAGTCTTTTGGACAGAAATGTGTTTATATGAATACTAAACACTGAATGTATGATTGTATGTCACTAAATTTAGTGCTTATGTAACAATGACGAGTCCATGATCGGTATAGTTGCAACCGACTAAAAGGGGACAATTAAAGATTACCATTTGAGTCATTCATTTGTAAAACAGCATCACTCGAGGAGAAAGTGCATTTGATACAAAAACTAAATTCCAGCCCCATGGTTGTGGATGACTCAACCATATGGCAGGGATCAATGGCTAATGAGTGGAATCATATGGCAGCTCACCTCCGGAGAAAAGGCTAGCAAGCTGTATCAATATCATGTGATGGTTGGTGATTGCCAGATGGATAACAATAGTCACTGAAAACCTGCAGGCAAGTCGCATTCTATGGAGAGGGGCCATGGTCTGACAGTGGTATTGCACGTCTGCAGGGCATACATTGGTGGTGGACGACGATCGACTGTGTGAGGATGGTGAACACCACAGTTTTCTGGCACACGATGCCGCTGGGCAGGTGGCCAAGGACCAGTTTATACTAGCACCATAGAGCACGTCTGGTGAGCTGTATCGTGCGGCATGGGAGGACATTTCACAGGCCGTCAAGCGGTGGCGTCCGCACATTGAGTCGGCAAGATTCAGTTGTTGCGTTCGCCGGTGACCGGTGCCAGATAGTGATATTCGAACTGGAAAGTTACCACAACTCTCCTATCACCCCATATCTCTATCTCAATCATCTTACCCAATATGCCATTTCTAATCCCCTTGTCCTCATATATGTTTCTTCTCTCTTCTAATGCCTTGTTGCATAGGCAACCACGCATGGTACAGTAATCAGAGCATCCAAGAGAGGAATCTACTTTCCCGTGATTACCTAATCGCAAGATAAGAGCAAAACAGGCCCGGTATTTCTCTAAACAGGCACCGAGAAGTTCAGTCGTTTGGTCGAATCAATCGCTGGAGGAAGCATGTCCCTAACCCTAGCAGGAAGGAGGGGCGGGTCGGATCGAACCTTTTGGATCTGCTCGGTGGTGATGCCGGCCGGCAGGGGCACCGCACCGGCCACCCCCGGGGGCATGGACATGGCCTGCTGCATCGCCGCCGCGCTTGCTGGCTCCCTCGTTCTTGGTCTCCTCCTCGGTTGTTGGATTCGGTGGGGTGTAGCTTTCTCTCTCGCTTTTCCAGGTCGTTAGTGCACCTCCAACGGGCCTATGGACGGGTATTCCGGACCGATTCGGTCCGCTTTGGCTGGACAACGGACAGATTTCGGACCTTCGTCCGTTTTGCGGTGGAGCCCGCATAAAATTGTAGACATAGCAATTTCATTTATTTCAGCAAAGTTTGGATAGAAAATATAACACGCTGAAAAATTATTCATTTATTACAACAATGTTCGAATAGAAAATTAAAAAAATGTAGCACTGCTGGTTTTCGAAATGAGTCCACATGTGCTCTATCAGATCATTCTGCAGTGGCTGTCCTGTCAAGCATCTCCGCATACACGTCTGTGTACTGCTCATATGTCACCGGTTCAGGTGTAGGTGCAACCAACTCACGCTCAAATTCCCAGCCTTGATCAAATATCCTCGCATTATCCCGTTCATTCTCGACAATCATGTTGTGCATGATCACGCAAGCAGTCATCACCTCCCACATGACATCCTTGCTCCATGTTCTTGCCGGGTTCCGAACAATAGCAAACCTAGACTGGAGCACACCAAATGCTCGCTCGACATCCTTCCGGCAAGCTTCTTGTTGCTGAGCAAACTTGCGAGCTTTCTCATTTACAGGCATGCGAATGGTCTTGACAAAGACAGGCCACGAAGGGTATATACCATCAGCAAGGTAGTACCCCTTGTCATATGCATTTCCATTAACCTCAAAGTTGATCACCGGTGCATTGCCCTCGGCCAACCTATCAAACACCGGTGATCTCTGAAGAACGTTGATATCGTTGTGAGAGCCCGACATGCCAAAGAAGGAGTGCCAAATCCACAGATCTTTCGATGCAACAGCCTCAAGTATGACTGTGCACTCTCCAACGTGTCCCTGGTACTGTCCTTGCCAAGCAAAAGGACAGTTGTTCCACTCCCAATTCATACAATCTATGCACCCAAGCATGCCAGGGAAGCCTCTGCTCGAGTTCATGTTCAGAAGACGGGCAGTGTCTTCCAAATTCGGCTCCCTCAAGTACTCGGGACCGAACACCTGAACAATAGCCTCACAGAACTTGTACATGGACTCTAGGCAAGTGGACTCACTCATGCGCAAATATTCATCTACCAGATCACCGGCTACTCCATATGCAATCATGCGTATAGCTGCCGTGCACTTCTGATAAGATGAGAAACCATACGTACCTAGAGGGGGGGGGGGGGTGAATAGGTGCAATTACAAATTTTAACTCTTTTCAATTTGGGCTTAACTCAAAGGTAAATTCTCTAGATATGCAACTAAGGTGAATTTACCTAAATGACAAGCTAAGCAATTAAACAAGATACAAGATAAATATAAGTGCGAAACAAGCAAGTAAGGGAGTAAGGATTAGGGCAACCAAGTGAAGCACGCGGAGACGAAGGTATAATCCCGAGTTCCACCACAAGGGTGTACGTCTCGTTGGAGAGGTGTGTGTCACCACAACAGGTTGACCACAACGCCACTAAGGCTCACCTTCTTCTCCGATGAACTCAACCACAAAGGTTGCGACTTCACCTTCCACTATTGATCCCCTTTGGGGCGGAGATCAAATCCCTTACAACAAGCTTGAGGCACACACCCACAACTTAATTGGGCGCTCTCAAGATGACCACAACAGGTCAAGGACCACAAAAGGTCAAGGCAACACCAAGAAGGCAACAATGGTGAACTAGGTTTTCCCAATGGAAACCCTAACCACGAAATCCCCAAGTGAATGGGGAGGAAATGCAAATCGCTTCGGTGAAGTAGTAGATCGGGGCCTTCTCCTTCAATCCTCCAAAGATCAACGGATTTGAGTGGGGGGATTGGGAGATCTTGATGATTTGAGCTTTCTTGAGAATGGGGAGAGAGAAAATCAGAGAGCTAGCTGTTCTTGAGTGAGTGAGGGGGTATTTATAGCTCTCCCCAAAATCTGGCCGTTGGCTGCTTCGACGACCCGGAAATTCCGGTATAAGTCATGACCGGAAATTCCGGTCACCCGGAATATCCGGTCCAAAGGAAATTTCCGGGCTGAATTTCCGGTTGACGGCAGAACGTCTTTGTCTTCTTTCCTTAGCCAAAATCTTGAAGCTTCTAAGGGTTACCCGGAAATTCCGGTTCCATGAAATTTCCGGGCTGAATTTCCGGTTGATGGCAGAACGTCTTCAGCTTCTTTCCTTAGTCAAATTTCTTGTGGCTTCTGAGGGTCACCCGGAAATTCCGGTTCAGTGAAATTTCCGGGCTGAATTTCCGGTTGGAGACAGAACGTCTTCAGCTTCTTTCCTTAGCCAAAATCCTTGTGCCTTCTGAGGGTCACCCGGAAATTCCGGTTCAGTGAAATTTCCGGGCTGAATTTCCGGTTGAAGGCAGAACCACTTTTCAACTTTTCCTTAGTCAAAATTCTGCGAAGTTCTGGGGACCTGGAAATTCCGGCCCTGGGAATTTCCGGTTCCAATATTCCGGTTCCTGGAACATTTCAAGAACAACTTCTTCTTTGTATTTTTGGCTTTGATGCATATGATTTATAATCATACCCTAACTGAAATACTTAGCATTATAGTTAGTACGTCATTGGTATTGTTAACTAACACACAAAACATTAGGGATTAAGAAATGTTCTTTCAATCTCCCCCTTTTTGGTGTTAGATGACAATACCAAGATTTGCAAAGAATAACAATGCAATATCATGTTCATGATAAAAAAGGCTCCCCCTAAACATGTGCATACTCAAAAATATAACAACAACGGATAGCACAATAGATAGGAGCATTTTTGCAATAGATAACACATGATATCAAAAAGAGTAATGAGACAATATTCATAGCCATGGTGTAACTTGAGACTTGAGGGAATTTCATACCTTGTGCATATAACTTATGAAGTGAAAACCAACACAATAATCTTGTAGTCTCAACCATGAAAGACATAGATAGCATGGGAATTGTCTCAATACACACAAAGTTCACATAAATGGAAATAGTTCAACAAGCACAAATAAGATAAATGGACACAAGCCGTAAAGAAATGATAAACGCATATGCTTGTGCCCGAACCCATGCAAATCCCCGAAGATGTCCTAATAGAGCAACTTCTCCCCCTTTGGCATCGAAACGCCAAAAAGGAAGAAGAGCGATGCTACGTCCCATGAAGAACATCACTCGGAAGGGGTTTCTTCATCAGCGTCCTCATCCTCATCATCGTCCTCATCCTCATCATCATCAACAACATCCTCATCATCATCATCAACCTCATCATCATCCTCGTCATCATCATCCTCGTAAGCCTGGCCAGTGGAGTAGGAGCTGCCACCAAGATCATGCTCAAACTGAGTCCACGGAGCCAAGGAGGCCTGGTTCCATTGAGCATAAGAGAGAGGATCCGAGAGCTCAGCAGGAGCAGGGGAGCCAGACACGTGATGGAGGATCAACTCTTGATTGTAGGCTGACTGGCGGCGATCTTTGTAGGCAGTGTATTGCTCTTTGCGGATGTCCACATTCATGCAAATGATGTTGCGTTGGAACCAATTCAGCTGTTTGACCTTCGCATGAGTGGAGGGAACACGAGTAGGAGCAGCAGCCCACCTAGCATCACCCATGAATGAGCCACTGCGAGTAGAACTAGAGGAGGGCACACTTGGGGGCTTGACCACCGTCTTCTTCTCATAGAGCTTCTTGAATTCATGAGTCACCATATCACGGCCACTAAAGTCATAAGCCGGAAACTTCTTCTTGATGAGCAACATGATGTATGGAGCACAGGGAATGGTTACCGTGGTGGTCATGGCCTCATACATCTCATGGTGAATGTAATCCATCACATCAACCCTCCAATCCATATTTTCATCGGTGTTCTTAGCAATGCTGTCAGCAAGAAGGAGCAAGTTGCAGAGAGGAGCCACCACATTGTCATTGTTCCCACCACTTGGAGCAATGTTTTCCCGGAGAATGCGCACAAGAACATCATACAGAGGGAGCAAGTCGAGACCGGGAATGCCACCCTCACCATAGAGATGTGCGGTGTCCCTCTTGTTGAGGCGATGGGAGTGATGCATGCGGTGGCCTTGAGGATTAGCACCATCAAACCGGTATCCCAACACCTCGGCAAACTCGTACCAGTCAGACTCGCAGGCGGTCTCGCCAGTCATCCACTTGATTGTCTTCTTTGTGTCACCCTTCATCACAAGAGTGGCATAGAACTGCTGCACAAGCTGAGAGTTGTAGTTGCAGCAGGTGACGACAAGTCTCTCCAAACCCATAGTCTTGATAAGATGAATGGCTTCAACAAAGGAGATCTTCTTCTGTAGAGCTTGGAAGTTGTATGGCTGCATCTTGCGGATGGGATGCTTCAAGCTGCCATAGACGTCATGGAGGACGTATTGTTGCTCTTTGCACCAAAAGCGGCGATCCTCGAGGTTTTCATCCCTCGGCTCAAGGTACCAATCCCCTTGACGAAACTGAGAATAATCAACAACACTCCACTTGGTGTACGGCAGACGACGAGTAGGGGGTGGTGGAGCATTCTTTCTCTTCTTGGACACGGGCTTGCTTGAGGAGGCAGTGGCTTGCTTGGACTTGGACATGCTAGAGGATGCGGGACCTTTGCCCTTGACCTTCCGAGTGACTTGCCTTGAGAGCCTCTCGGGAGGAGAAGGACTCCTGTTACCTATGAAGTTAGCATAGATAGATAGCACAAGATAAGTACACACAAGTCAGTGGAGAGTAGAGGGGTACATTAAAGAAGATTTGCATTGATCAAAACTACCTAAACCTGGACAATCAGAATAACTGAAAAGTTCTGAAAAATTCAGACCGGAAATTCCGGTCCATGTTCAGACCGGAAATTCCGGTCTGACGAACAGAGCAGTTTTTCAGATTTGACCTAGGTCTAAAAGTAGATCGATCCAATACAAACAAAATCTAATGTACCTAAATCATTAAGCATACCACTAGAGACCACTACCACCAAGCATTCTCAAAACAAACTACTCCACATCTAGATCCAAAGTGCAAGCACTAAAGAGAGATGAAAAGGAGAGTTACCCTCGTCCATGGGGAAAACTGCTTGGAGGAGATGGTCCACGGGGCGGAGGAGGAGCAGATCCGGCCAAGGGAGAGGTTCCCCGGCGATCGGAGAGCTCCGGGGAGGCCTTGAGACGGCAGGGGCGGCGGTTGGGGAGAGAGGAGGTCGGGGGTGGAAGAAAGGTTCGAATGAGCCCTTCACCCCGAGCCTGCCCTTATATTTTTAGACAAACCGCCCGACCGGAAATTCCGGGTGTGACTTACACCGGAAATTCCGAGTCACCGGATATTCCGGTCTGAAGACAGACCGGATATTCCGACCTGCTGAACCAATATCCCAGATTTCAAACGGATGACTTGTGTGTAATAGATAGAAATGTTTTCAAGGTAAGATAGGCTTGGAATAGATTTCCAAACTGTCATTGGTACACCATACCCAACTTACAACAACCAAAACGAATATAAAGCGCCAAGTTGAGTAGGTTTCCCACATGCATGAACAAGTATGCAAAAAGCATCAATAAGCTCCAAATAACACCAACTCTTCTAGAGGAAGAGGGCGGTGGCCGAAGCCACCATGTAGGAGCGTATGGCATGTCACCGCGAAGATATATCTTGGGTACATAACCAATACTCGTCATTTTAGCTCACTAGTCATAGGAATGAATATAAAGATAAAAGAACACTTACTATCGGCATAATGGGGGGAGAGATGGTCCAATGTATTAGGACCGCACTCCCCCTATGTCCATGCCTACATCTAGACAAAATAAGATACTATTGCGCCCTAGGTGTGTGTACAAGCCATCAAGCTAAGGACCTTGAATCAATGATATTGAGCTCATTCCTCAGAAAGCAAAACCTTTCTTCCTCAAGGGGCTTCGTGAAGATATCCGCCAATTGATCCCTTGTGCCCACATAAGATAAGTCAATATCTCCTCGGGCCACATGATCCCATATGAAATGATGGCGGATCTCAATATGCTTGGTTCTTGAATGTTGCACCGAGTTGTATGCAATCTTGATGGCACTTTCATTGTCACATAGAAGAGGTGTCGGCCCAGTGGGATCCAGGGTGTGCAGAGCCCACTCTCCACAGCCCTCACACGCGACAGAGCCGTTGAAACGGCTAAGGACCGAGCAAAACGCTTGGAGAGACCCTCGAGAGGAGAATCCCTCGAGAGGGCTGAAGAGGGCAGCGAAGGCCTGACGAGGCCCCTCCCGAGGCTGCTCCTCTACAGGGCCCTCTCCCTTGGAGAGGGGTCAACACAAATCCCTCCACAGGGCCGCCCCAGCCCTGTGGAGATACTTCGCTCCGAAGCAACCACTGCAAGGCGCACATGGCCACTGCCGCGCCGCAGAGTGACGCGCGCGTCCGAGCGCGATGACGACGGCGCCGCAGTTGCCGTTTTGGTGATTAAAGGAGTCAACAAAGCTGTGTCCCCTGCGCCGGCTTACGAGGGTTTCCTCTTTGGTGATAAAGCAGTTGGCCGGCGCTACGCTCCAAGGACGACGTCACCGTGGGCACCCCCACGATCGCTGCTGCACCAGCTGGCCGCCCAGCGAAGACGGCGGCTTTCCTGTCACGAAGGCAGGCTTTACGACCATGGACCGAGTCCATGGACAACCCAGCTGCGGTGCACCCCTCTCCACCGCTTCGTCGCCATGTGGGAACCCTTCCACTGCGCCGCACGCAGGGATGAGGCCCGGGGCGCCTATAAAAGGAGAGGGAGCACCTCTGTAGCAGGGGGACGATCGATCATTCGGACCTTGAGCACTCCACCATCGTGTAGTCTAGCCAAGCGCACTCAAGGAGGAAGAAGACCCTAGGTTTCCCTCCTTGAGCTCCGCACTGCCATAAGGGAGCCCTCGGCAAGCTCATTGTGCTGTACTCCCTACAAAGCAATACAGACAAGCAGGAGTAGCGGTTTTACCTCCCCCGGAGGGCCGTGAACCTGGGTACGGGCCCGAGTCCATCTCTGTCGTGTTGACCCTCTACAGGCACGACGAGCACCGTCGCCGTGCCGGTTGAGGGTTGCTGGCTAACGTGTTCAGTCCCCTTCACGAACTTCTCCCCCGAGAGTGATTATCCCTGTTCCGTGGGAATCACACATCGACATTTGGCGCGCCAGGTAGGGGACTGAGGCGCGTCTTCAACCTCCAGCCGGCCTCCGCGCCATGACGGACACCCGCGCGACGCGCGCCAACAGGCGCGCAGCTGACAGGGCTCACACCGAGCCCGGCACCGCCGCCACCCGCGGCCGTCGCGGCCGTCCTCGCATGACGGAGCGCGCCAACACCGGCCCGCACGTGGAGGAACCTGAGAGCGAGGAGCACCGCGGCAGCGACCACCGCGGCGACAGGGATGCCTCCTCTGAGCACCACGACGATGCTGAGTCTTCGCACCCGTCTCGGCGCCAGGGCGCGTCTTCTCAGGGACGCCCAGAGCCCACGCCGCACACCGCGTTGCTCATGGCCCAGGAACTCCTCCGCTACCGGCCAAGTGCAGAGGCTCACGATCAGTGGCTGGACCGTCTCCACCACCTCGTCGATGTCGCGACTACGCGCCCCGCTCCGTCTCGCTCCCTCGTCCACCACTCCCGCGCTGGAACAGCCGCGTCGGATGCGCCTCCGCCGCCGCCAGGACCACCTCCGGCCGCAGCCCAGAGGGCTCCATCTGATGCCTCCTCGCCGCGCGATTGCCAAATCGTGCAGCGCGCCGCGCCAGACGCGCGAGTGGGGATGGAACGCCAGAGAGACCTCCAGAATCGCCTTGTCGAGGAGATCGGCCAGGCGGGGCAGCAGAACCACAGGGCTCTCCAGAGGGGCACCGCCACATACGCCACCGGCTGCATGGCCTTCACTCGCGCCCTGCGCCGCGTGGTGTGGCCGCAGAAGTTCAGGCCAGCCCTCCCCAAGGGCTACGATGGGTCAAGCAACCCCATCGAGTTCCTGCAGCTCTACACCACCTCTATCCAGGCTGCAGGAGGAGACGACAAAGTCATGGCCAACTGGTTCTCCCATGCCCTCAGGGACTCCGCGCTGTCGTGGCTTCTCAACTTGCCGGAGGACTCCATCGACTCGTGGGAGGAGCTCTGCAGGCAATTCGTTGCCAACTTCAAGGGCACCTACGAGCGCGCGCTCACCCACAACGACCTGCGCGTTGTGGTGCAGAAGAAGGATGAGACTCTCCGCAAGTACATCCAGCGCTTCAGCCAAGTGCGCAACAAGATCCCCAACATCCCCGACACGCAGGTCATCGCCGCCTTCAGAGAGGGCGTCACAAGTCGCCGAATGCTTGAGAAGCTGGGCATTCACGACAAGCTCACCTCTGTGGTGAAGCTGTTCGACCTCGCTGACAAGTGCGCCAAGGCTGAAGACGGGCTCCTCTTCGTCAAGATGAGCCAGCGGACGGACGACCTGGCTGAGGGATCCAAGAGCCACAAGAGGCGTGAGGAGACCAAGCGCAAGACCACCGCTGTCCTGGCAGCAGAGCCAGCCGCCAAAGGCGCCCGCAGAGGCTCTCCTGAGCCTGGCGACAAGGAAGCGGACAACCGTCCGTTCTGCGTGTACCACAACAGGCGCGGCCACGCCACAGACGACTGCTTCGACCTCAAGAGGTTGAGCCGAGAGCGCGGGCGCGAAGAGGCCAACGGGAGCCGTGGCAGAGGCCGTGGCTACGGTAGGGACGACAGAGGCGGACGCGGCGGCGGCTATCAGAAGCCGCCAGGCACTCAAGCCAACGCCGCCGAGAAGAACAACAACCTCCCTGACGAGGAAGATGGAGGCTACCAAACCCCAAGGGGGGCTATGGCCTGCGTTCTCGGCGGGGCTCAGGCGCCCAAGTCGAACAACCAGTTCAAGCAGTTCGCCCGCGAGCTCAATGCAGCGCTCCCGAGCACCGAGACCTCCAGGCCCCTCAAGTGATCCCAGTACACCATCGCCTTCGACGCCAAGGACCACTCCAAGTCGACCAAGACTGTTGGAACCCTCCCCCTGGTCTGCTCCCCCACCATCAACAACATCACCGTCTCCAAGACGCTCATCGATGGGGGAGCAGGCCTGAACGTCATCTCTATCGAGACCTTCGAGACTCTCCAGGTGCCTTACGAGTGGCTCATGCCCTCCAGGCCATTCACAGGGGTCACAAGCGGTTCAATCGAACCTCTAGGGCAGGTCCGGCTGGCCGTCACCTTCGGCACGCAGAAGAACTACCGCACCGAGCTGATCGACTTCGACGTCGCACACATTGGCCTGCCGTACAACGCCATCCTCGGCTACCCCGCCCTCGCGAAGTTCATGGCCGTCACGCATCACGCCTACAACATGGTCAAGATCCCCGGCAGCGCTGGCACCATCGCCATCCATGGTCACATCCTGGATGCCACGCGCGCTGTCGAGAGCGCCTACAAGGCAGCGGCCATGGCGTTTCCGGCTGACGAGGACATGGAACCTCTCGAGAGGCCTCAGAAGAAGAAGCAGATGTTCTCTCAGGAGCATGCTGCCACGAAGAGGGTGTCGCTGGGCACCAGTGGCTCGGGGGCTGAGGAGACGGGGGCCAGCATCACCATAGGCGCTGCCCTGCCTCCCAAATAGGAAAGCGCGCTCGTCGCCTTCCTTCGGGCAAACTCTGACATGTTCGCATGGACTCCATCAGACATGTCCGGTGTACCAAGGGAGGTGATCGAGCACCACTTAGCCGTGTGTCCAGACGCACGCCCCGTCAAGCAAAAAGCACGCAAGCAAGCCCCCGAGAAGCAAGCATTCATCGTCAAGGAAGTAGAGAAGCTAAAAGCGGCAAATGTCGTCCGCGAAGTCGCGCATCCCACTTGGCTCTCCAACGGCGTGGTTGTCCCTAAACCCGCTGGAGGAGGCCGACTCTGCATCGACTACACCGACGTCAACAAGGCCTGCCCCAAGGACCCATACCCCATGCCGAGGAAAGACCAGATCGTGGACTCCACCGCCGGCTGTGACCTCCTCTGTTTTCTGGACGCCTTCTCTGGTTATCACCAGATCAAAATGGCTAAAGAGGACGAGGAGAAGACAGCATTCCTCACCCCTTGTGGTGTGTACTGCTACACTTGCATGCCTTTCGGCCTGAAGAACGCCGGCGCCACCTTCCAGAGGCTCATGAGAATAGCCTTGGGGGCACAGATGGGCAGAAATGCAGAGGCATATGTCGACGACATCGTGGTCAAGTCTCGCGAGGGAGATACACTCTTGAAGGATCTCGAGGAAACCTTTGCCAGCCTGCGCAAGGTGAACATCAAGCTGAACCCCGCCAAGTGCATCTTCGGGGTGCCTTCAGGCAAACTCCTCGGGTTCCTCGTGTCCCACCGCGGCATAGAAGCAAACCCTGACAAGATCAAGGCCATAGAAGGGATGCAGCCTCCTCGTCGACTCAAGGACATGCAGCGTCTAGCAGGCTGTATGGCTAGCCTGGGCCGCTTCATCTCTAAATTCGGCGAGAGAGCCCTGCCATTCTTCAAGATCATGAAGAGATCCGGCACGTTCAAGTGGACCCCGAGGCGGACAAGGCTTTCGAAGACCTGAAGAGATATTTGGCCAGCCCACCAGTCATGGTGGCCCCCAGGACAGGCGAACATTTGAAGCTGTACCTATCAGCCACTCCTCAGACCGCAAGTGCTGTTCTGGTGGTCGAGAGGGAAGAGCCAGTCCTCCCCAAGAAGAGCGCCGCCACTCCAAGCCCAAAGCCGCCCGACAAAGAAATCGGCGAAGGAGCAGACTCCACAGACCCACTGCCAGGCCCACAGCCTCAAGTCGAGTCTGCTCCCAACACCCTTGCCGAGACCCCTCCACAGGCAAGTCTCGACAAGGGCCCTGAAGAGGCTCCACAGGCAAATCTCGACAAGGGCCCTGAGGAGCCTCCACAGAGAATCGACGCTGCACCTCCCTCGACAACCCTTGTCGAGCACCCCGTGTACTTTGTCAGTACGGTGCTGCGGGATGCTCGGGAGCGGTACCCAATGCAGCAGAAGCTTCTCGTCGCTCTCCTCATCGCCTCCAGGAAGCTGAGACATTACTTCCAGGGCCACCCCATCACGGTGGTCACTTCCTTCCCCCTGGAGTAGATCCTGCGCAATCCCAACGCCACAGATCGTGTCGCGGGTTGGAACATAGAGCTGCAGCCATTCAACTTGCGCTTCGACACCACAAGAGTCATCAAGGGACAAGCGCTGGCAGACTTCGTCGCAGAATGGACCGACCCAAGCCCTGAAGAACCTCGGGGAGAAGAGGCCGAGCCCTCCGGAGACATAATGCCCAGCCACTGGACCATGCACTTCGACGGAGTCTTTGCCTGCCGCAATGGCGGGGCAGGCGTCGTCTTGACCTCGCCCAAAGGCGACAAGCTCTACTACGCTGTCCAGTTGTGCTTCACGATTGACAAGATCTCCAACAACATCGCTGAGTACGAGGGCCTCCTCGCCGGCTTAAGGGCCGCCATCGCTCTAGGCGTCAAGCACCTACTCGTCAAGGGAGACTCCCAGTTGCTCGTCAACTTCTCCAACAAGAGCTACACGCCTAAAGACGACCACATGGCCGCATACCTTGAAGAGGTCCGCAAGCTCGAGAAGCACTTTAGGGGCATGGAGCTTATGCATATCCCGAGGAAAGAAAACCAGGAGGCTGACGACATCGCCAAGCGAGCCTCGAGAAGGCAACCCCAGCAGGCCGGCGTCTTTGAAGAAAGGCTCGCCAAGGCATCCATCAAGCAGCCTCAGGAGGCCACAGCTGCAAGCACAGACGAAGCACTCCCACCAGCTCCTGTCGCTGGGGCACCCGACTGTGGTCCCCAGACCGGAGAGCGTCTGTTGCTGACGGCAGCCCACCAAGACACAGGCTGGATTGACGAGCTCAAGGACTACTTGGCGAAGGGGATCCTCCCTGAGGAAGATGCGGAAGCAGAGCGGATCGCTCGACAAGCGAAATCCTACTGCATCCTCGAGGGAGACCTATACCGCAAGCGCCCAAATGGCATCGCGCTCAAATGCGTCCCTCCCGAGGAAGGCCGAACGCTGATCAAGGACATCCATAGCGGGGAATGCGGCCACCACTCGTGTGCGCGCACCCTCGCGGGCAAGGTCTTCAGGAGCGGATTCTACTGGCCACAAGTGCTTCAAGATGCGGTCACCATCGTCCAAGCTTGCGACGCCTGCCAGTATCACGCCAAGCAAATCCACCAGCCGGCGCTGGGGCTCCAGACCATCCCGCTCTCCTGGCCGTTCACGGTCTGGGGGCTCGATATCCTGGGCCCCTTCCCGAAGTCGTAGGGGGGCTATCGCTTCCTCTTCGTGGCCGTCGACAAGTTCACCAAGTGGGCCGAGGTGGAGCCAGTACGCACCATACCAGTCGGAGCCACAGTGAAATTCATCAGGAGCTTGGTCTGCCGCTTCGGAGTGCCTAACCGCATCATCACCGACAATGGCTCGCAATTCACCAACGGCATCTTCCGAGCCTACTGCGAAAAGCTCGGCGTCAAGATCTGCTTCGCCTCGGTGGCTCATCCACGCAGCAATGGTCAAGCCGAGCGAGCGAACGCAGAAGTCCTCAAGGGCCTCAAGACCAGATGTTTCAACATCCTCAAGGGTCACGGCAAGGGCTGGATCGATGAGCTCCCATCTGTGCTCTGGTCCATGCGCACAACCGCTTCAAGGCCTACGGGCGAAACGCCGTTCGCCCTTCTCTACGGAGCCGAAGCTGTCCTCCCCGCAGAAATCAAGCATGGATCCCCACGGGTCCTTGCCTTCAACGAGGACACCCAAGAGGGCCTCCACAACGACGACCTGCTGTTCCTCGAGGGCCTGCGCCGCCGTGCCGCCCTCAGAGCGGCGAAGTACCAGCAAGATCTTCGGCGCTACCACAGCCGCCATATACGCTCACGCACCCTTGAGGCGGGCGACCTCGTCCTCATGCGAATCCTCTCCAGAGAAGGCCTCCACAAGCTCTCGCCGATGTGGGAAGGCCCCTACAGGGTCTCCCACATCGCCAGGCCTGGCGCAGTATGCCTCGAGACCGAAGACGGCATCCCCGTCAAGAACCCGTGGAACATCGCACATCTGCGCAACTTCTACCCGTGATCATAGTCACGCCAGGCATTTTTTTTGTCTCTAGAGGGAAGCTCACGGCTTCACCTCCAAGCTTCTCCAAGCTTCCCCCGAGGGTCAGCCCTCCGAGCTCTCCTGCCTATGAGCCACCGCAGGCCGCAGTGAACCTCTGCCACTAATGGGTGGTCCCCATGCCTCGACATGGAAGGAACGTTAGCTTGGTAAACCCAAGTGTAATGAACCGATTTTCGTTCCAAGTGAACTTTGCGCTCCGGCGCCGTTTTCGTTCCAAGTGAACTTTGCGCTACGGCGCCGTGTCGTTCCCAAGTGAACTTTGCGCTGAGGCGCCGCTGTGTAGTATTTCGATGGCAAGTTTTACTTTCGTCACTTACTTTCACATGTGCGCTTATATTCTTCCCATGCGCACCTCGCGAGCGGGGGCTGAGTACGGTGCCTGTGCCCAAGAGCACCCCAGCAGCACTGCAAAACCCAAGCGGCCCTGAGCTCTGGCTAAAGGGCATGCTCCCGGATACACGCCACCTCTCCAAAGGACATTTGTACTCTCTCTCCTCGCGAGATACCCATGAGGAAACCTATAAGCGCACATGAGTCCTTACTACTAGGCTCTAGCGTTTTGGTTCGCCTCTCTAACATCCGCAGGGAACAAGAGTCCCTCCAGGCCTGTGGAGGAAAAGCTCGGCCCCTGGAGGGAAAGACATCACCTGAGGAGTCCTACGCAGGGCGAAAAGCCTCGCGAAGCTAAGTACCCTGCTCACACCAGGAGAATCTCTGCGTCTCTCTCACGAGCACTTTGCGTCCCTCTAGCGTCCTTTTTCCCTCACTCTCCATGGACTGCTTGCGCGTCAAAGGGGAGCCTTGAGCATCGCGCCTCGAGGACTCCTACCTCTCTAAGCCTTAAACTCCCCCCGGCCTTGCCGAGTCATTGCTCGAGCATACCGCAGCGGCGGAGTCATAGCGCGAGGAGAAGGGTCCTAGCGACGCAGAGCAAAAAAGACATGGAAGTAAAGCAAAAGGCCCTCGAGGGGCACACACACAGACTTAGCAGCACATGCTTAAAAATATGAAGTATATTACAAACTGCAGAGCAAAAGTCTTTAAAACAAACATCCCTACGGCGCTACAAGCGTGGCATTGCAGGAAGAAGTCAGGCAGAGGCCTCGCCATCGTCCTCCTCGGACCCTTCTGCTTCAGGCTCACCCTCCTCATCGTCGCCCTCCTCGCCGCCAGCATCCTCCGCTGCAGCCCGCTGGAAGCGGCTGCAGAAGTCGTCGACCTGGTTGCGGATGGAGTTGGAGATCTTCCACCCCTTCTCCCCCTCGAGAGGCTCGGTCACCGTGGTGAAGTCGAAGCCAGGCTGGAGGTTCTGGAGGTTGGTGAAGATGCGGTCGACCGCCACCGCCAGGAGCTGGCGGCACTCCTCATCGACGACGTCGCGGAGCTCGGCGGCAGGGCCCTCGAGCGCTGAGAAGAGCTGCTCGAAGTACATGAGGTAGGTGGCGGCGTCGGAGTTGCCTTGAAGGGGACGGTCGGCGCATCCACTCCCAGCTTCGTGGCGAGCTCGCGGCCCCGGCTCACCAAGGACTGGAACATGCGCTCCCGCTGCTGCGACAGCACCTGCGCCGCCTGGGCGCTCTCAACGGCCTCTACCGCCTTCTCCATAGCAGGGCCCACCTGCTTGTTCATCTCCTCCATGTCCGCCATGAGGGAGGCGAGGTCCTGCGCCATGCGCTCGCGAGCTTCTTCGGCAGCACGGCGACTATCCGTTGCGCGCCGCGCCCGGGAGTTCAGCCGGGCGTTCATTTGTTCCAGCTCGTAGATACGAGCGGCGTCCTCATCGCGCCGCCTCTTGAAGCGGTTCTCCTGCTTCGTGAACTTCTCGGCGTAGTCGCGGGAGACAGCGGCGCGGTACGCCTTCTCCCGGGCTTGGGACTCCTTCTCAGCCTCCGCCTTCTGCTCGGCGAACCTCGTGTTGAAGCGCTCCACATGCCCCTTGTGGGTAGCCACCTCGCGTTCATACCTGCCGAGAGCCGCAGCCAGGCTCTCTTCGCGGGCCTCGAGGGCGGCGCGCTGCCCCGACAGCTCCTGCTCCCTCAGCGCCAGCTGTTCGTCGCGGCGGCGCACATCCTCCTCACGCTCGCTCAGGCCCCGCCCCCTGGCGTCCAAGCTTGCGCGGACCCCCTCCAGGGCGGTCCGCACGGTCTCAGAGTCGGCGAGGATTTTAGCCTCAAGCTCGACAAGCTCGTGGTGCTTGGCCGCCAGGGAGTGCTCTACAGCCTCCCGCTCTGCCCTGGCCGCGGCCAAGTCTTCCGCCGCCGCTCGGCGCTCGGCCTTCAAGGGCTGCAGAAGCTCCTCGGTGTCGCGCATGGCGCCCTCGCGGACCTCCTCGGCGAAGCGCAGCGCCTCCTCGCGCTCCGCCTGCAAGGCCTGGTCGCTCCGCCGGCGAGCCTCCACAGCCGCGTGGAACGCGGCCCAAGCCTCTGCGAGCTCGTCTCGCTGCCGGGCAAGCTCCCGGTCCTCCTGGGCAAGGTGGGCCTCCAGCCCCTCCAGGGACTCCCGCACCAAGCGGAAGGCGACGTCGCGTCGCCCCTTGCTCCAGTCCCAGCTGCCGAGGGCAAGGGCCCGGGAAGTCTCGCTCGGGGCGGAAGGCTTGGAGCGGGGAGTCTTTGCGCGGGTGTGGGGGCTCGGAGGCGTGTCCTCCGCTTCGGCGCCCGCGTTCTACGCGCCAGCGATGGCCCCCTCAGGCGGCGCCTCGTCCTGGGTTCCCGGGGCAGGAGAGGTCTGCCCCGTAGCCGCTGCCTCCTCCTCCGCCGTGGGGCTTGGCGGGGGCGGCGGGAGGTCTGCTCCCACCGTCTCATCGGCCTTTGGCGAGAGCGGGGCCGATGTGGTGCCTGCCGCGGCCTCCTGCTGCACTGGCGGGGTCGCAGCGCGCGGCGGAGAGGGCGCCTTCTCCGCACGCTCCTCGGGGTGCTCCTCCTCCAGAGGCGGCGCGGTCGCCTCAGCCTGAGGAGCCTCCCCGTGAGGGCCTGCAGGGATTTCCTCCGCAGGCCTCGAGGCCTCTTCAGCTGCGGCCTCTGCCGCGGCCTCCGGGGCGGCCCTCTTCACGTCTGCCGCCTTGCGGAGCCTGCGGCGCTTCGCAGGCGCCGGGTCGCTGGCCGAGAACAAGAAGACCTGTCAGAGGAGGCAAACAAGCAAACACCGAAGGAGAAAAGCAAAACCAGAAACACTTACCCTGTCCTCTTGGCGCGGGTGTCAACCCACGCCATGCCGGACAAACGCCAAGAAGGCGTGGCCCGGACTCCGGATCCCCCCGGAGCCGCCTCAGCTTTCCTCTTGAGGGAAGCGCTTGGGGGCTCCCTGGCAGGCCTGTCGTGGGCCGCCTTGGTTCGGGGCTCCTGACGCCCCGCCTCGGCCTCCTCGTC
Source organism: Poa annua (assembly GCA_026929855.1). NCBI lineage: Eukaryota > Viridiplantae > Streptophyta > Magnoliopsida > Poales > Poaceae > Poa > Poa annua. Next base: position 66,833,459 of record CM049434.1, read on the forward strand.
GTCGCTGGAGGAGAGCTCGAGGACCTCCCCAGGAGGGGGCGAGGCCCTTGACGAGCTCGCCCCGCCTGCAGAGGGAACGGCCCCAGCCGCAGCATCGCCCTGCTCGGCGTCAGACGCGTACAGCGACTCCGCAGCGTCTTGTCCCCTCGCCACGGGCATGGGCCCATCCTCTTCCTCTTCCCCCGCCAGGCCTAGCGGGGTGAAGGTGGGCATCCGCTCCAGAATCGCCAGGCGCGCAGCCAGGTTCATCTGATGAAGAGGCCTCAGCTCCGCCGCAACCGCCACAGACACGTCGGGGTTGATGAAGAGGCCGCCCATGATGGTCTCGACGACGGCGGGGCGGTGGTCGCAGGGATGGAGACGCATCGGGCCGGAGGGGCCCGAGTACATCCACATCGGCTTCTTGTGCGCCTGTAGAGGAGCGATGCGGCGGCGCACGAAGTCCTCCGCGATCATCTGGCCGATGAGGCCGTTCTCCCGAAGCGTCCTCATGCGCGCCACGAGGCTTCCTATCTTCGGGCCCTGGAAGGCCTGCTTCCCCCAATGGGTGTTCTTCACGGGCGGTGCCACCGGGACCTCGAAGAGGGAGCTCTGCGACTTGACGCCGATGAGGAACCACTTCTGCCTGAAGTCGTCCACCTTCTTCGACACCGCCGTGACGGGTTTGTCGTCGCTCCACGACATGGGGATGTAGACGTCCCCCATGCCGTCCGCAATGCGGAAGGACACGCACCCCGTCCGTTCGGCCTTCGCGGTGTTCCGGAGCACGTAGAAGCTCCGGAAGAGGGCCACCGAGGGCTGCACCCCCAGATACGCCTCGCACAGGTAGGCAAAGATGGAGAGGATGAGGATGGCGTTGGGGTGCAGGTGGAGAAGGTGGATCTGGTAGAACTCCAGGACGGCCTCGAGGAAAGGCGAATACGGAGGCACCAATCCGGCGAAGAGAGTGTGGAGGAAGATGGGGAAAAACCCCGCCGGAAGGCGGCCGTGCCTCGCGGCCTGGATGGCGCTGGCGCCGTGCTCATTGGTCCTCCCGGCGACCAGGTGCTGGATCTTGTCCAGCGCCAGCGCATAGATGCGCACCCCGATCAGAGCGGGTCCTAGCGCCTCTTCGCCCTGCGCATCGGAGGGGAACGTCCCCATCGCCGCCTTGCCCTTGGGTCCGCCCATTGTCAAGGAGGATGCAAGAAGCGGAGCGCAGGAGAAGAAAGGAGTTCGCCGAAGGAGGAAAGGGTTCGCCGGAGAAGAAGTGTTGGAAGAGCAAGAGCTGACGGCGGAGCGCAGAAGTGAGTAATGACTGCGGTTCGGACCGGCGCGCAGCTTTATACCGCATTTGGGCAGTTACCAAGGCGCGGTCGTGGTGATCGTGGTGGGACCCCCCACGACGCACGTTTCTACCGGAGAAACCGAGTCGCCGCAAGTTCATCTCCGGACGACGCGTGTCACGGGCCGGCCGGGCATATTGGACCCACGACGCTTCGCCTGGACCCGATGGGCCTCGTCGTGCCCGTCATGGGCCCGGGGGCTACTGTCGGCCCAGTGGGATCCAGGGTGTGCAGAGCCCACTCTCCACAGCCCTCACACGCGACAGAGCCGTTGAAACAGCTAAGGACCGAGCAAAACGCTTGGAGAGACCCTCGAGAGGAGAATCCCTCGAGAGGGCTGAAGAGGGCAGCGAAGGCCTGACGAGGCCCCTCCCGAGGCTGCTCCTCTACAGGGCCCTCTCCCCTGGAGAGGGGTCAACACAAATCCCTCCACAGGTCCGCCCCAGCCCTGTCGAGATACTTCGCTCCGAAGCAACCACTGCAAGGCGCACATGGCCACTGCCGCGCCGCAGAGTCACGTGCGCGTCCGCGCGCGATGACGACGGCGCCGCAGTTGCCGTTTTGGTGATTAAAGGAGTCAACAAAGCTGTGTCCCCTGCGCCGGCTTACGAGGGTTTCCTCTTTGGTGATAAAGCAGTTGGCCGGCGCTACGCTCCAAAGACGACGTCACCGTGGGCACCGCCATGATCGCTGCTGCACCAGCTGGCCGCCCAGCGAAGACGGCGGCTTTCCTGTCACGAAGGCAGGCTTTACGACCATGGACCGAGTCCATGGACAACCCAGCTGCGGTGCACCCCTCTCCACCGCTTCGTCGCCATGTGGGAACCCTTCCACTGCGCCGCACGCAGGGATGAGGCCCGGGGCGCCTATAAAAGGAGAGGGAGCACCTCCGTAGTAGGGGGACGATCGATCATTCGGACCTTGAGCACTCCACCATCGAGTAGTCTAGCCAAGCGCACTCAAGGAGGAAGAAGACCCTAGGTTTCCCTCCTTGAGCTCCGCACTGCCATAAGGGAGCCCTCGGCAAGCTCATTGTGCTGTACTCCCTACAGAGCAATACAGACAAGCAGGAGTATCGGTTTTACCTCCCCCGGAGGGCCGTGAACCTGGGTACGGGCCCGAGTCCATCTCTGTCGTGTTGACCCTCTACAGGCACAACGAGCACCGTCGCCGGGCCGGTTGAGGGTTGTTGGCTAACGTGTTCAGTCCCCTTCACGAACTTCTCCCCCGAGAGTGATTATCCCTGTTCCGTGGGAATCACACATCGACAAGAGGCACTTTGTCGCAATCGACACCGTATTCCTTTAAAGTTTGCCTCATCCATAGCAATTGTGTGCAACAACTTGCGGCGGCAACATATTCGGCTTCGGCGGTGGAGAGAGATATACAATTTTGCCTCTTAGAAGACCAACTTACCAATGACCTCCCAATAAATTGACAAGCACCGGATGTTGACTTCCTATCATCTTGATCTCCCGCCCAATCGGAATCCGTGTACCCGCATAGAGTGAAATGAGCATCCTTGGGGTACCACAATCCATAGGTTGGGGTATGAGCCAAATACCGAAAGATTCTCTTGACCGCCACATCATGGCTTTCTTTAGGAGCCGCTTGATACCTTGCACACACTCCTACGGCTAGTACTATATCCGGTCTAGATGCACAAAGGTAAAGAAGAGATCCAATCATAGATCGATATACCTTTTGGTCGACATCCTTACCCCTGGGGTTGAGCTCAAGGTGGCACTTGGTTTGCATTGGAGTAGAGGCACCCTTGAGCTCAAGCAACCCGAACCTCTTGAGCATGTCTTGAATGTACTTTGCTTGGTTGATGAAAGTCCCTTCCTTCAATTGCTTGATCTCGAATCCGAGGAAGAACTTCATCTCACCCATCATGGACATCTCAAACCTATCGGTCATAAGCTTAGAGAATTCTTCGTTAAATGCTTTGTTAGTAGATCCAAATATAATATCATCCACATATAATTGACATATGAAAAGTTCTCCATTTACTTTCTTAGTGAAAAGGGTGGGGTCGATTTCCCCAACTTGGAACCCACGGTCCACAAGTAGTTCTCTAAGGTGCTCATACCACGCACGTGGGGCTTGTTTAAGGCCATAGAGCGCCTTATCCAACTTGTAGACATGGTTCGGATATTTGAGGTCCTCAAACCCCGGAGGTTGCTTAACATAAACAAGTTCGCTTAGTGGACCATTTAGAAAAGCACTTTTAACATCCATTTGTTGCAATTTAAAGTTATGATGAGAAGCATAGGCAAGAAGTATACGAATGGACTCGAGTCGAGCTACAGGCGCGTAGGTCTCTCCAAAGTCAATGCCTTCAATTTGGGAGAAGCCTTGAGCCACCAATCTTGCTTTGTTCCTCACCACTATACCATGCTCATCTTGCTTGTTCTTGAATATCCACTTAGTGCCGATAACGTTGCGGCAATCCTTGGGTTTTTCCACTAACTTCCAAACCTTGTTGCGCTTGAAGTTGTTGAGTTCATCGTGCATGGCCTCAAGCCAATCCGGATCTTCAAGAGCTTCAAAGACTTTCTTTGGTTCCACCATGGAGATGTGGGCTTGATGCTCACTAAAGCTTGCAAGTTGTCTTCGGGTGGAAACCTTGCTTCTCACATCTCCAAGAACCTTGTCAAGAGAGAGGGATCTTAATTCTTGAGAGGTGCCCACTCTATTCAAACGGCGGATCTCGATCTCCCGTCTTGTGGTGGGAGGAATCACTTGATCATCTTGATCATTATTGTCTCCGCATTGACCGTCTTGATGGCCTTGATCAACCCTTGGAGTGACTTCATGAGATGAGGGAGTAGGTTGATCTTGGCCTTGTTGCGAACTGCCACAGGGAATTTCAGCAGAACCGGATATTCCGGGTTCACCCTGAACCGGAAATTCCGAGCCACCGGAATTTCCGACATCAGGCTGAACCGGATTTTCCGGCTCTCCGGGAATTCCTGGAGCAGTTGAAGGTTCTTGTCCATCTTCTGGGTTGGACATGTTGGGCACGGTGTTGTTGTCTTAGGTTTCCTGTGAGGAAGTAGCTACCACTTGCGTAGAGCTTGGTTCTTGTTGATCAACTTCATAATAAACTTCGACGGGGCGGTGAAAACCCACTCCCATCCTTAGGATAGCATCTTGAGGTTGAACATCACCTACATTGGAAACACCAACTTGCTCCACAAGGGAGCCATCATTCTCATCGAACACCACACTACAAGATTCTATGACAATGCGTGAAGCCTTGTCATAGACTCTATAAGTGTGGGATTCGGCACCGTAACAAACAAATGTCCCTTCAAGAGACCTAGTATGAAACTTTCCTAAACGAGCACCTTTGATGAGATAAAAACACTTACAACCAAAGACTCGGAAGTAGGAGATATTGGGCTTGTTCCCGGTAAGCACTTCATAGGGTGTCTTCATGAGTCCTTTGCGAAAGAAGAGCCGGTTCGAATAATGATAAGCGGTGTTGACGGCTTCGGCCCAAAAGTTGTTTGGGAACTTGAACTCGGCCATCATCGATCTTGCCATTTCAATGAGAGTGCGGTTCTTCCTTTCGGCTACACCATTTTGTTGGGGAGTATAAGCAGCGGAATATTGATGACGAATCCCTTCTTCACTAAGAAACTCATTCAACGTATAGTTCTTGAACTCGGACCCATTGTCACTTCTAATCACCAAGATTGGGACATTGTGTTGACGTTGAGCTTCATTGGAGAAGTCGATGATTGTTTGTTGAGTCTCCATCTTCGTCTTGAAGGAGAAGACCCATGTGTATCTTGAATAATCATCAACAATAACCAAGCAATATTTCTTCCCACCAAGACTAGCTTCCGGAATAGGACCAAAGAGGTCAACATGGAGGAGCTCCAAAACCCTCTTTGACGAAATGATGGTTTTGCTTGGATGGGGGGAATCATGCATCTTGCCTTCAACACAAGCCCTACACATTCGATCCTTCGAGAAAGAAACATGGTCTTTTAGTCCTAGGATATGGCCACCTTTTTGAAGACTTTGCAAAGTTCTCATGTTGACATGGGCTAGGCGGCGGTGCCACAACCAACCCAAGTCCGCTTTAGCGAATAGGCACATTGTATGAGAAGTGGTGACTCCGGAGAAGTCAACCACATAGAGCTCATTTTCAATGTACCCAACGAAAGCAACATTGAGAGACTTGCTCCGCAAGAGGATAACCATATCCTTTTCAAAGAGAACAGAGAAACCCAACTTAGATAAAGAACGAACGGAGAGTAAGTTGTAACCTAGGGATTCGACAAGCAAGACATTCACAAGAGTGATGTCCGGTGCCACTACCACCTTGCCGAGTCCCATTACCTTAGACTTTGATTTATCACCAAATATAACGGTTACTTGATCATCATTAGGCCTCAACTCCGTTACAAGCTCCTTCCTTCCGGTCATGTGACTAGTGCACCCACTATCAATTATCCATTTCGATCCGCTGGAAACAAGGCCCTACACACAATCAATTCTTTGACTTAGGTACCCATTTTGCAATGGGTACCTTTTGGTTAGCAACAAGGGTCTTTGGAACCCAAATAGCATAATCAATGTAACCATCAAATGGACCAATGTATCTAGCATAAACATCCCCATAGTAGTCAACATATAAAGCATAATTGGGGTTAGATACGCCCGCAAAGTCATTACGAGTGGGTGTGCCCCTTGTGACACTTCCACTCGCAACGTCATCCTTCTTGGCTAGTGTGGGCTTGGTCTTCTTCTTGATCTTCTTCTTCTCCTTGGCAACATAGCCTAGACCCTCTTTTCCCTTGTGAGGCACTTGCTCATAGAGTGGAGTAGCAAGTGTCTTCTTACCTTTATCAAGAGAGGTCTTGTCCGTAGTTGCCATGGAAGAAACAAACTTCACCCTAGCAACATCCTCAATAACAATAGCATGATCATTTAAAGGAGTGGAGGTGCTAGGTTTCTCAAGGTTTGATAACCAAGTTTGAAGTTGATCATGAGACTTGGTAAGAAGATCATGTTCACTTGTCAATGCCTTGTGAGCATTGTCAAGTGACTCAAAGTCTTCCACTAGTCTAGCATGAGCAGCCACAAACTCGGCCTTTTCATTTTGCACAAGTTTATATCTAGCAAAGTAAAGATCACGATCCTTAGTTAGCTTGGCAACATCGGAGTTATGAGACTCCACAAGAGTTTTAAGTTGCTCTTGAAGAAGAGCATGAGCTTCTTGTTCATCTTCTAGAGAAGATTGGAGAGATGCCTTAGCATGGGCATCTTCTCTCTCAATCTCACCTTTGAGCTCAAGCTCATCCTCAAGCTCACCTATACGACTCATAAGAGAGCCAAAGTGTTTCTTGCCAACCCCTTGCAAGTTAGTCATGAATTCATCAAAAGCAATAATTTCTTGTTTGATTTCAAGACTAACTTCATCATCAAGATCATGGGATATAGAAGTAGGAGGCAATTTTACCTCGGATGCCTTAGCCATAAGGCATCTTGCATTCTTGATGATGGGGCTCTCATTTGGGGATGAGAAGAGTGATGAAGTGGTAGAGGTAGTGGCTATAGCGGCCACTTCACTTCGAGTGTCTTCCTTGTCACTATCTTCATCATCGGAGGGATATTGCTCTTGGGTCACCAAAACAATCTTTTGGTTCTTCTTGAAGAAGGGCTTCTTCTTCATGGGTAGTGGCCCCTTGCTCTTGGGCTTGGCCACGAGCCTCCCACCATGCTCTTCTCTCCTCTCCCGTGGACAATCTACAACAAAGTGGCCTTTGTCATCACAATTATTGCAAGTCCTCACTTTGTTACCTTGTTTCTTTCCATTGTTTGGAAACTTCCTATCCATCCTTGCTTTGGCCTTCGAGGGATTCTTCCAAAAATTTCGAGCCGTAAGAGCAAGATGTTGGTTGAGAGAACCTTGGTAATGATCATGTGATAGCTCGATAGAGTCATCACAATCATCATCATCTTCTTCTTCAACGGTGGCCTTCAAGGCAACCGATGCGTGCTTGTGCATCCCAATAGCTCTTGCTCTTGCGTCTTGAGCAATCTTCTCGGCAACCTTGTAGGCGGTCATCTCTTGCATGACTTCATTGGATGTCAACTTGGCGTAGTCGTGCCTTCCTTGTAAGGTCTCCAAGTACGCTTCCTCAAAGGGCAAGAGTGTGCTCACGAACTTCCTCTTGATCCATTCGTCATCAACGTAGACCGCACCGAGGCTTCTAAAGGTAGTAGCGATGGCCACCAACCTCCGGTACATGTCCTCATGGTTTTCACCATCAAATTTGAAGAATCCTTCCACCTCGTTGCACAAGGCATCATACCGGTTCTTCTTCATGCTCTCATTACCGACAAAAATGTCGGAAAGAGCATCCCAAACTTCTTTGGCGGTGGAGAGATGTTGGATGAGAGGCATGTCCTTTTCTCCAACGGCCACTTGAAGCTGGTTGAGTGCGGTGGCATTGAGTTGACCATCAACCACCTCTCTCCTTGTCAAGTTGGTTGGGTCATTGGCCTTGAATCCAACTTGAATGATGCGCCATAACTCCATGGAAGCACTGCAAATATGAGACTTCATTTGAAATTGCCATTGAGAAAAATGTTGAGGTTTAAGCTTTGGGGGATCAGTTCTTATGTTAATTTGAGGGTGTGGAATGGGAGGATCCGGAGAATAGGTGTGAAAGACTTCATTATATTTCTCTCCGGATGGTGGGGATTTAGTGGAGCTAAGTGGTTCATCCTTTCCATCCTTTTCCAAAGAAATACCCGGAGGCGTTTCCTTGGACTCACCCGAAGATGATTCCTTGAAGGGATCACCTTTCTCCTTAGGAGATAGTGGGGTTGAGGGAGAAGCATTCGAGGTTTCCTTAGACTTCAAAATTGCATGAAGCAATTCATTCATCTTTAGGAATTGGGCCTCCATGGATGATTTCAACAAGTTGAGATCGCCCATGGTTGCCCCCTTGGCATGCGCCTCCGCCAACTCCAACTCGCGGGCGGCCCTCTCGGTTTCGGATTCCGACATCGTATCACTTAGGCGGTAAAGCCCTTAAAAGTGAACCTGGCTCTGATACCAATTGAACGGGAATCCGGCACCTAGAGGGGGGGGGGGGTCAATAGGTGCAATTACAAATTTTAACTCTTTTCAATTTGGGCTTAACTCAAAGGTAAATTCTCTAGATATGCAACTAAGGTGAATTTACCTAAATGACAAGCTAAGCAATTAAACAAGATACAAGATAAATATAAGTGCGAAACAAGCAAGTAAGGGAGTAAGGATTAGGGGAACCAAGTGAAGCACGGGGAGACGAAGGTATAATCCCGAGTTCCACCACAAGGGTGTACGTCTCGTTGGAGAGGTGTGTGTCACCACAACAGGTTGACCACAACGCCACTAAGGCTCACCTTCTTCTCCGATGAACTCAACCACAAAGGTTGCGAGTTCACCTTCCACTATTGATCCCCTTTGGGGCGGAGATCGAATCTGTCGGCCCAGTGGAATCCAGGGTGTGCAGGGCCCAGTCTCCACAGCCCTCGCACGCGACGGTATCGAAGAAATGACTAAGGACCAAGCCTAATGCTTGGAGAGACTCTCGAGAGGAGAATTCCTTGAGAGGGCTTAAAGGGGTAGCGAAGGCCTGAAGAGGCTCCCCGCGCGACTGCCCCTCTACAAGGCTCTCTCCCCTGGAGAGGAGTCAACGCAAATCCCTCCACAAGGCCGCTCAGGCCCTGTAGAGATGCTTCGCTGTGAAGCAACCGCCGCAGAGCGCACATGGCCTCTGCCGCGGCCGCAGAGTGACGCGCGCACCTGCGCGCGGTGACGACGCCGCCGCAGTTGCCATTCTGGTGATTAAAGGAGTCAACAAAGCTGTGCCCCCCGCGCCGGACTACGAAGTTTTCCCCTTTGGTGATAAAGCGGATGGCCGGCGCTACGCTCCAACGACGACGTCACCGTGGGCACCCCCACGATCTCTGCGGCACCAGCTGGCCGTCCTGCGCAGACGGTGGCTTTCCTGCCTCAAGGGCAGGCTTTGCTACCATGGACCGAGTCCATGGACAACCCGGCTGCGGTGCACCCCGCTCCTCCGTTTCGTCGCCATGTGGGAACCCTTCCACTGCGCAGGACGCGGGGATGAGGCCCGGTGGCGCCTATGAAAGGAGAGGGAGCACCTCCGTAGCAAGGGATCGATCAATCAACACTTGAACACTCTACCATAGCGTAGCCTAGCTAAGCGCGCTCGAGGAGGAAGAAGACCCTAGAGTTCCCTCCTTTAGCTCCACTCTGCCATAAGAGAGCCCTCGGCAAGCTCATTGTACTGTACCCTCTGCAGTGCAATACATACAAGCAGGAGTAGCGGTGTTACCTCCTCCAGAGGGCCGTGAACCTGGGTACGGGTTGGTGTTCATCTCTGTCGTGATGTCCCTCCTCAGGCTCGACGAGCACCGTCACCGTGCCGGTTGAGGGTTGTTTGACCTCCGCGTTCAGCCCCCTTCGAACATACTCTTCAGAGTGTGACCACCCCTGTCTCGTGGGAGTCACTCTCTGACATTTGGCGCGCCAGGTAGGGGCTGAGGCGCGTCTTCAACCTTCGACCAGCCTCCGCGCCATGACTGACACCCGCACGACTCGCGCCAACAGGCGCGCAGCTGAGAGGGCTCATACGGAGCCCGGCACCGCCACCACTCGCGGCCGCCGCGGCCGCCCTCGCACGACGGAGCGCGCCAACACCGGCCCGCGCGTGGAGGAGCCCGAGAGCGAGGATCACCGCGGCGGCGACCGCCGCGACGACGAGGACTTCTCTGAGCACCACGAGGATGCTGAGTCCTCGCGTCCGTCTCGGCGCCAGAGCGCGTCCTCCCAGGGACGTCCGGAGCCCGGTCCACACACTGCGCTACTCATGGCTTAGGAGCTTCTCCGCTACTGGCCCAACCCGGAGGCCCACGACCAGTGGCTCGACCGCCTCCACCACCTCGTCGACATCGTGACGACGCGCCCCGCTCCGTCGCGTTCGCTGGTTCACCACTCTGGCCGCGTAGGAACGGCCGCGCCGGATGCGCCTCCGCCACCACCGGGACAACCTCCGGCTGCGGCGCAAAGGGCAGCCTCCCATGCGTCCTCGCCGCACGACTGCCAAATCGTGCAGCGCACCGCGCCAGACGCGCGGGTGGGGATGGAGCGCCAGAGGGACCTCCAGAACCGCCTCGTCGAGGAAATCGGCCAGGCGGGGCAGGCGTCTTTGAAGAAAGGCTCACCAAGGCATCCATAAAGCAGCCACAAGAAGCTACAGCCGCAAGCACAGACGAAGCTCTCCCACCACCTCCTGAAACTGGGGCACCCGATTGTGGTCCTCACACAGGGGAGCGTCTGTTGCCGACAGCGGCACATCAAGAAACAGGCTGGATTGACGAGCTCAAAGACTACCTGATGAAGGGGATCCTCCCCGAAGAAGATGCGGAAGCAGAGCGAATTGCTCGACAGGCAAAATCCTACTACATCCTCGAGGGAGACCTGTACCGCAAGCGCCCAAATGGGATCGCGCTCAAATGCGTCCCTCCTGAAGAAGGCCGAATGCTGATCAAAGACATCCATAGCGGAGAGTGCGGCCACCACTCGTGCGCACGCACCCTCGCAGGCAAGGTCTTCAGGAGCGGCTTCTACTGGCCGCAAGCGCTTCAAGATGCGGTCACCATCGTCCAAGCTTGCGATGCTTACCAGTACCACGCCAAGCAAATCCATCAGCCGGCGCTAGGGCTCCAGACCATCCCGCTCTCCTGGCCGTTCGCGGTCTGGGGGCTGGACATTTTGGGCCCCTTCCCGAAATCGCAAGGGGGCCACCGTTTCCTCTTCGTGGCCGTCGACAAGTTCACCAAGTGGCCCGAGGTCGAACCGACGCGCAGTATACCAGCCGGGGCAGCGGTGAAATTCATCAGGAGCCTGGTCTGCTGCTTCGGAGTGCCTAATCGCATCATCACCGACAATGGCTCACAGTTTACCAGCGGCATCTTCCGGTCTTACTGCGAAAAACTCGGCATCAAGCTCTGCTTCGCCTCGGTGGCTCATCCACAGAGCAATGGCCAAGCCGAGCGAGCAAATGCGGAAGTCCTCAAGGGCCTCAAGACCAGAAGCTTCAACATCCTCAAGGGCCACGGCAAGGGCTGGATCGACGAGCTCCCATCTGTGCTCTGGTCCATATGCACAACTCCCTCTAAGCCCACTGGTGAAACGCCGTTCGCCCTCGTCTATGGAGCCGAAGCAGTCCTCCCCACAGAAAGCAAGCACGGATCCCCACGGGTCCTTGCCTTCAATGAGGACACCCAAGAGGACCTCCACAACGACGACCTGCTGCTTCTCGAGGGATTGCGCCGCCGTGCCGCCCTCAGAGTGGCAAAGTACCAGCAAGACCTGCGACGCTACCACAGCCGCCATGTGCGCTCGCGCACTCTGGAGGCGGGCGACCTCGTCCTCAGGCGAATCCTCTCCAGAGAAGGCCTCCACAAGCTCTCGCCTATGTGGGAAGGCCCCTACAGGGTCTCTCTCATCTCCAGGCCTGGCGCTGTGCGCCTCGAGACTAATGACGGCATCCCCGTCAAGAACCCGTGGAACATCGCGCATCTACGCAAGTTCTACCCGTGATCATAGTCACGCCCGTGATCATTGTCACGTCAGGCATTTTTTGTCTCTAGAGGGAAGCTCACGGCTTCACCTCCAAGCTTCACAAAGCTTCTCCTGAGGGTCAGTCCTCCGAGAATTTCTTGTAACGAGCCACCGCAGGCCGTAGAGAGTCTCAGCCACTAATGGGTGGTCCCCATGCCTCGACATGGAAAGAACGTTAGCTTGGCAACCCCAAGCGTAATGAACCATTTCGTTCCTAAGTGAACTATGCGCTAAGGCGCCGCTATGTAATATTTTGGTGGTGAGTTTACTTTCATCATTTGCCATTCCATGTGCGCTTATATTCTTCCCATGCGCACCTCGCGAGCGGGGGCTGAGTACGGTGCCTGTGCTTCAAGAGCACCCCAGCAGCACTGCGAAACCCAAGGGATCCGAGCTCTGGCTAAAGGTCATGCTCCCAAAGACACGCCACCTCTCCAAAGGACCTTGGTACTTACTCTCCTCGCGAGATACACATGAGGAAACCTATAAGCGCACATAAGTCCTTACTACCATGCACTAGCGTTTGGGTTCGCCTCTCTAACATCCGCAGGGAACAAGAGTCCCTCCAAGCTCGTGGAGGCAAAATTCGGCCCCTAGAGGAGAGGTCATCGCCAGGGAAAGCGTACGCAGAGCAAAAGCCTCGCAAAGCTAAGTTCAGCGCTCACGCCTCGAGAATCTCTTCATCTCTCTCACGAGCACTCGTCGTCCCTCGAGCGATTCTTTTCCCTCACACTCCATGGACTGCTTGTACGTCAAAGGGGGGTCCTTGAGCATCGCGCCTCGAGGACTCTTACCTCTCTAAGCCTTAAACTCCCCCCGGCCTTGCCGAGTCATTGCTCAGGCATACCGCAGCGGCGGAGTCATAGCGCAAGGAGAAGGGTCCTAGCGACGCAGAGCGAACAAAGACATGAAGTTGAAGTAAAAGGCCCTTCGAGGGGCACACGGGCAAACTTAATAGCATCTACTTAAAAATATATTACAGACTGCGGAGCAAAAGTCTCTAAGCCAAGTCTTTTAATGGTGCTACAAGCGCATTACAATGCAGGAGAGGATAAGGCAGAAGCTTCATCGTCCTCCTCCGCAGAACCTTCCTCTCCATGCTCGCCCTCGGAGCCTGCCTCCTCACCGTCGTCCTCCCTCGCCTCAGCCCGCTTGAAGCGGCTGCAGAAGTCGTCGACCTGGTCTCGGACGGAGTTGGAGATCTGCCACCCTTTCTCCCCCTCGAGAGGCTCGGTCACCGATGTGTAGTCGAAGCCGGGCTGGAGGCGCTGGAGGTTGGAGAAGATGCGGTCGACTGCCACCGCCAGGAGTTGGCGGCATTCCTCCTCGACGACGTCGCGGAGCTCCGCGGCAGGGCCCTCGAGCGTCGTGAAGAGCTCGTCGAAGAAGGCGAGGTACGCGGCGGCATCGGCGTTGCCCTGAGCGGGGACGTGCGGCGCCTCCACTTCGAGCTTCGCCGCGAGATCGTTGCCCCGAGCCACCAAGGACTGGAACATGCGCTCCCGCTGCTGCGACAGCACCCGCGCCGCTTGAGCGCTCTCGGCAGCCTCCACCGCTCGATCCACGGTAGGGCCCACCTGCTTGTTCATCTCCTCCATGTCCGCCATAAGGGAGGCGAGGTCCTGCGACATACGCTCGCGAGCCTCTTCGGCAAGGCGGCGGCCATCCGCGGCACGCCTCGCCCGGGAGTTCAGCCTGGCGTTCATCAGTTCCAGATCGCGGATCCGGGCGTCATCCTCGTCGCGCCTCTTCCTGAAGCGACCCTCCTGCTTCAGGAATTTCTCGTTGTAGTCTCGAGAGACGGCGACGCGGTACGCTTTCTCCCGGGCTTGGAACTTCTTCTCCGCCTCCTCCTTCCGCTCGGCAAACTTTGCGTTGAAGCGCTCCACATGCTTCTTGTGGGTGGCCACTTTGCGGTTGAACTTGTCGAGGGCTTCGGCCAGATTCCCCTCCCGGGCCTCAAGGTCAAGGCGCTGCACCGACAGCTCCTGCTCCGCCTGCAGCAGTTGCTCGTCGCGCTGACGCACGTCATTCTCGCGCTCGCCCAGCCTCTGCCCCCTGGCATCCAAGGCCGCACGGACCCCCTCCAGAGAGGTCCGCACGTCCTCGGAGTCGGCGAGGATCTTGGCCTCAAGCTGGACAAGCTCGCGGTGCTTGTCCGCCAGCGAGGACTCCACCGTCTCCCGCTCCGCCCTGGCCGCGGCCAAATCGTCCGCCGCCGCTTGGCGCTCGGCCTGGAGGGGCCCCAGAATCTCCTCGGCTTCGCGCACGGCGCCCTCGCGGACCTCCTTGGCGAAGCGCAGCGCCTCCTCGCGCTCCGCCTGCAGAGCCAGATTGCTCTGCCGGCGAACCTCCACGGCTGCGTGGAAGGCGGCCCAGGCCTCCGCAAGCTCGCCCTGCCGCCAGGCGATCTCCGCGTCCTCGAGGGCGAGGTGCGCCTCCAACCCGTCCAGGGACTCCCGTACCAGGCGGAAGGCGACGCCGCGGCGTCCACTGCTCCAGTCCCAGCCGCTCAGGGCCAGGACTTGTGAAGCCCCACGCGGCGCGGAGGTCCCAGCACCTGCGTCAAGCTTGAAGAAGGGGGCCTCTGCGCGGGGCTCTGCAGCGTCACGGGCCTGGGGGCTTGGCGGCGAGCTCTCTTCCTCCGCACCCTACGAGCGTTGCTGTTCGTAACCATCAATGATTGGACTGCTCTTAGTAACCTTTCAGGACAGACAACCAAGGGATATCATGCATGCACACACTGTTTAGATAAGACTGATAGTGTATATTTGACTAACGGGGGGAAGAATGTGTACCCTAGGCATCGTCGTTTTCTTCCACCCAATCATCCCTTAAGAAAAAAAGGCAAGCATTTTGGTGAGGCGGAAAAAGGGAAGAAGCCTACCCTTCGTTCTGGTGCTGATGTATTTGATATGGTTAAGGATTTGAAAGTAATATTTGGAAAGGGTCCTGGCAGCCTAAAAGTTCCGAATGACGCTAACGGACACGCACCCATGTGGAAAAAAAAATCTATATTTTGGGAGCTACCCTATTGGGAAATTCTAGAGGTCCGCTCTTGTATCGACGTGATGCACGTGACGAAGAATCTTTGCTTGAACCTTCTAGCCCACTTGGGTGTGTATGGGAAGAATAAAAAAGATACACCGGGAGCACGAGATGACCAGCAACGTTTGACAGAAATGGACGGCATCCATCAAGAGCCGTTTGAAGGTCCTGCCAGCTATACTCTTACGAAAGAAGAGAAGGACATATTTTTTGAGTGTCTGAGTAGTATGAAGGTCCCATCCGGATTCTCATCGAACATAAAGCGAATAACAAATATGGCTGAGAAAAAATTCCAAAACCTAAAGTCTCATGACTGCCACGTGCTTATGACCCAATTGCTTCCGGTTGCATTGAGGGGGCTTCTACCGGAAAGTGTTCGACTACCCATTGTGAAGTTATGTGCATTCTTGAATGCAATATCTCAGAAGGTAATCGATCCAATGAGTCTACATACCTTACAGATTGATGTGGTTCAATGTCTTGTCAGTTTCGAGTTGGTGTTCCCACCATCCTTCTTCGATATTATGACGCACCTGATAGTTCACCTAGTCGAAGAGATTTCCATCCTCGGTCCTGTATTTCTACACAATATGTTCCCCTTTGAGAGATTCATGGGAGTCTTAAAGAAATATGTTCATAGCCGTGCTAGGCCTCAAGGAAGCATCTCCAACGGCTTTGGAACAGAGGAGGTCATTGGATTTTGTGTGGACTTTATTCCTGATTTTAAGCCGATTGGTGTTCCTGAATCGCGGCATGAGGGGAGATTGAGTGGAAAAGGCACTCTCGGAAGGAAAACAATGATCTGTATGGACGGTCATTCTTTAACTGAAGCACATTACACAGTTCTGCAGAATTCCACCTTTGTGGTTCCTCATATTGAGGAACACATGAATATTGTACGGTCCAAAAACCCGGAGATGGATGACTCCTCGATAACAGAAGCACACAAGGCGAATTTCAGCGGTTGGTTGCAAGCACATCTCATGAATAACAACACTGTTGACATGGAGTTGTTCGACTTGGACAGCGGACCATCTTCGACCATATCAACTTTCCAAGGGTACGAGATAAATGGGAATACATTTTACACGATGACACAAGATAAAAAGAGCACCAACCAAAACAGCGGTGTCCGGTTTGATGCAACAAACGACGATGGAAGTAAGGACACATATTATGGTTACATAGAGGAGATATGGGAACTTGACTATGGACCTTCTTTTAAGATCCCTTTGTTTCGGTGCAAATGGGTCAAGATGACAGGGGTACATGTAGATACCCAGTACGGAATGACAACGGTGGATCTCCAGAATCTTGGGTACCTAAACGAACCATTCGTCCTAGCCAATGATGTGGCTCAAGTTTTTTATGTGAAGGATATGTCTACTAGACTGAATAAAAGAAAAGAAAAGCAAGACAAAACATTATCCGGTGATACCAAGCGCCACATAGTTCTTTCAGGGAAAAGAAATATCGTGGGAGTGGAGGACAAGACAGACATGTCAGAAGATTACAATAAGTTTGATGAAATCCCACCCTTCAAAGTCAACATTGACCCAACTATCAGGTTAAACAATGAAGATTCTCCATGGTTACACAGCGCATATAAGAAAGCGAAACACTAGTTGATGTGTAATAATGTTAAACCTTTTATGTAACTCTATGTGTCAGAAGCTGTAATAATGTATTCCGCGCCATCACGCCGCCTTATTTCAAGTTATTATTAGTTTAATTATAAAATATAATGCAAAAGATCTGAGTTTACCTCATATTTAATTGAAAATGGCAAAATGGTTATTATTATAAAATTATTTTAAGAATCAGAAAATGATTTTATATTAGTTATTCAAATTGAAACACTCTTCATGTTCAAAGTTTTGTCAGAATCCAAATTTGTAGTCAGAACTTATTCAAATGTATGTTCAACCTCTTTTGAAATCACAAAATGAAAAATAATTGAGATTTGGCGCAAAAACACACGTTTAGTCGCGGTTGGAGCCACGAACCGCGACTAAAGGTGTGGCACCGCGCGCGAAAACTGAGCGGCCGAAAACTCAGCAGGTCGCGGTGTGGGGACCCCGGACTAGCTGTCCGAAATACCCGATTATGCTTAACACAACGATCCCGTGATGAGTCTGTCGTTGCACATAATCCGAACTGAATACCAAAGTTTACATCCATTACAATACCGAATTAAAGTCTTACATAAACGGTCATTTAGACCAAGCCTTACATAGGTGCCTTCATGGGCCAAACCAAAATAATCAGCGGAAGCTAAGGCGTAGTAGACATCTTATCCCAACAACGACCCGACAGGCAGTCGACTTAAGAAGATCCCTAGTTCGCATAGAAGTCGCCATAGTCCTCCTTGGCGTAGTTCTCCTCCAGGTCTGGCTACGACAATAGCCAGGGACGAAACTATTATGAGTACAGTTGATTGTACTCGCAAACTACTCCAACATGAGTATGCACTAATCTCATTTTTAGTTTCACACTTTTATTTATTAAAACGTCTCCATATCTTTGTTGAAGAAGGTAAGAAGAATTCTATAGCTATCATTAATATATTGTCCCCTTTTATTAGTTTCACCAAAACTCCTCCTTTTTCCTGGCCATAACCCGTCAGGGTTCATGGTCTCCAACATCCTCATACCGATCCGTTGGTATAGGTGTATGGAACCTCCTCCACTTCCTTTTCTTTTTAAAATTTAAATCTTCAAAACTTGCACATGGTCAAAGTAGGGTCTCTCAACTGTCCATATCCGAGGACTCGGCTATTCGAATAGTTTTACACTCTGCAGAGGTAGCACGCTTTTCCCACATCCATCCGGTAACTCATCGTGTCAGCCACGTCTCGCCATACAAGGTGTATGCGAAGTTGAGACACCGATCCTAGTCTGTCCTTTGCTCATGCTAGTATAGGAACCTGCCCATATGATACTTTCCATCAACACTTAACCCAGCCCGTCGGGAACTAAGTGTGAGGACTCATAGTTTTGTCTGGCGGTGTATAGGGGACATCCTTCTATCCTCCTCCTTATCTTTTCATAGAGTTTGAGCGAGGACCCAGGTCAAGGTAGGTCCTCAGACCATCCCTCCATGCATAACGGAGTTGTCTCCGTCGATGAGGTATCCCATACTAATAAGAGCAAACTATATGACCAAGCCCTTTCCCATATATGGGTAAATGTGGTCGCATAGGGTATTGGCTGATTGACGTAAGTACAAAGACACAATGTGCGTTTTATCAAAACCACCATTCTCCTTTTCTCTGCTTCAACACCGACATCTCGGTGTTTCATAGCCACACAGGTTTTCAAAGGGGTTTTGAATAAAACAATCTTTATTTTTCCCATCCTATAATTTATCTTATATTTCTACATAGGGTGGCAAAATAATTTTCCATATACTTTTGAAAAGGGGCCTTTTTAGAAAATATTTGTTTAAAAGTAAATCTTGTTCTACAAATGAATGCATGTATTAGGGTGCAAGCTCAGAGAGTAGCTTGCCTTGCTCGGCAAAGTGTTCCTGGTCTTGGTCTTCGGGTTCCACGAACTCCTCTTACTCGATAAACCCGACAACGTTCTCGTCTAATTCACAATCAAACAAATACCAACAATTACTAACCTACTCAATCAACATCACAACAATACAATCTTAAGTGCTCTAAATAGCCACTTCATACAGCAACAACACCATTTGGTTTTAATTTAATGGGGTTAACCATTATTTAATTATGTCTTGATTATGACAGAAACTGGTTGAACATGTTTAATTACATATCTCTAGTTCTGTTGGTCAAAAAAATACAAACTAAATTTCTACAGAAAGCTATAGATGTGTAGAAGACAACACAATTGGATTTGGGTCAATTGGAGTTACCAGACTCCCTACACAATGGTTTGAATCCAGAAGCTTAATAATCAAGTTTTAGCTACTAATTAAGTTCTGTTGATCTAAAAATTAAATCCTCTAAGGGGTTACTAGCCATGACTAAATGTGATTCAATAAAATTGGTCTTAACCCATTTGGACTAACAGAGTATCAGAAACAAACAAGTTTAGATTTTAAACCCTATTTGGCATTTTTAATACTATATTTTTATTATTTATCCAAATGAGGTGAAACCACTTGGGTTGGATAGACAATTTCATAAGCTTTCCAGAACATTTTGATTTGATTTATTTGGAGTTATAATTCTCAAGTTATGGAATTTCAAAGTTTAATCCAGTACTGATTCCTAATTAAATCTAAAATTCGAATTTAAACTCTGAGTGGATAATGTTGAGAATCCTGACGGGTGGGGTCCACTCGTCAGTGACTCAACCAAAACAGTGCGCGCGCTGGGAAATGTTTAAAACACTGACAGCGGGGCCCACCGGTCAGCGACTTAGGGCGCGAAGGGGTACGCGGCCGTGGATCTAGGATCCAACGGCCCACGTTCAATCGCGACGTCGACGACTTAAAACCGGCGGCGCTGCTACTCCGGCGACGGCGAGGTTCACGGTCTGCTCACCTAGGGGCTCGGGAGGCCGTGCGGATGATGCAGATCGACGGCGGCGACTTGGGGAGACTTGCTGGACGAACGGCGCGTGGTGGGGCGGCTCCAATCGACGGCGGCGAGCAGCTCCTCCTTCGCGGCCGTGCTCCAACTCCGGCGAGGTCTCCGCGCCGTTCCTGGGCACGATCCAGAGGGGAAAAGGGGCCGGGTGAGCGAGGCAGTAATGGGGAAGGGGGGTACGGGCCAGAGAGGAGAGAAAGAGAGGCCAGCACGGCCTGGCCGTGGTCGTCGTCTACCTCGGGCACGGCGAGCTCGAGGAGACCCACGGGCGGCCGGGGATTCGCGGCTACGGCTCCGCCCTCCTGGCGGTGCACGAGAGGGGGTGGTGTGAGGGGGAGAGGCAGTGGGGAGGTGTGGAGGGAACGGGGTGCTCGGGGGGGGGGGGGGGGATTTATACCGGCGGTCCGGCGCACGGTGAACTGGGCTCAGGGGGCACCAGAGGTCGTGCCCGCTCGCCGTAGGGGCGGTGCGGGGTGCGGCTACGTTGTGGGGTGGCCAGGGAGCAGGATGGAGGCTCGGGGTGGCGTGGAGGAAGCTCGACAGGGGGGGACGCCCTGGCGTGCTCTGGGAGCGTTCGGGCGGTGCGCGGCGCGCATTGTTCACGGCGATACTCCGGCGGGGACGGGTTCCTGTGGGCTGCGGTGTGGCGGGAGAGGGGGCAGCAAGGTGAGGGAGAGAGGGGGGGGGCCTGGCACGGGCCAGCACGGCGTGGCTTCTCCACGGCCACAGTGCCGACCATGTCGCGGCCGCGCCGGCGGCTGTCCCCTGGCGTCCTTCGGCGTTCCCGGCCCGATTTCTTCACGTTCTCGAGTGCGGTGAGGCGAGTGGAGTGAGGCAATTCGAGTGAGGGCAGTAGCTTGCATCAATTTGATCGAGATTGATCAATTCGTCCATGGATTTTGGGTTCGGTTTGGGATGAACAGGTGGTGACCACCAGGTGTTCGATGAAATGCTTGAACCAGAAACAATTTCCAAATTTTGAATTTTATTTTCATAATTTGCTTCACATAGGTTTATCAAGATTTATGGTGCTGTTTGATTTGTTATTGGACAAGTGCAACCTAGCACATTTTGTGATTTGAATAAGATAAAGAAAGAATATAATTTAAATTTAGATTTTTGAAATTAATATTTGAAGAGGGAAAAATGGTGGGAATAAAGTGGGAGTGTTAACATGTCACTCCACTGAATTTGGTTTGAAAGAAAATAATTTCCCACTTTGAGAAATAGGGTGACATTTGTCACATTGTTTTAATTGTTTTAATGTTTTGTTTTGTTTATTTTCTTTTCTTCAAGTTTTTAATTAGAGCTAACAAACAACACATTCACAAGAAATATTTATCACAAGCAACAATAAGACATCCACACATATTAATTTATAAAAAAGTTTTTGTTGGCCCACATTTTTGATTTAATATTTCATAATATTAATTTGGGATGTTACAGATCCTTCCCCCCTTAAAATAAATCTCGTCCCGAGATTTGCTAGGTTTGGGTACTAAAGAGGTTTGGGAATTCGCTTCTAAGATAGTCTTCGCGTTCCCAAGTTGCTTCATCTTCCGAATGGTTAGTCCACTGGACTTTGTAGAACTTGATCGCGCGCCTTCGGGTAAGACGAACATCTTCGTCGAGAATCTTGATGGGTCTCTCACGATAAGTCAGATCTTGATTCAGGTCGATGGAAAGGTGGTCGATGTTTTTGAAAACATCAGGCTGGTCAGGAACTTCAAGACATTTCCGGAGCAAGGAAATGTGGAAGACATCGTGGTAATCTGCTAACTCTTGGGGCAACTCTAGTTGGTAAGACACTTCTCCTCGACGGGCAATGATCTTAAAGGGTCCGATATACCTTGGCGCTAATTTTCCTTTGACATGGAAACGCTGCATTCCTTTAAGGGGTGTCACTCGGAGATAGACATAATCTCCGATACTGAAGGTGACATCACGGCGCTTGGGATCAGCGTAACTCTTCTGACGGGATTGGGCGGTTTTAAGTCGCTCACGGATAAGCTGGACTTGCTCTTCAGCCTCACGGAGGGTATCTGGTCCAAACAGTTTGCCTTCTCCGGTGTCGGACCAATTCAGGGGCGTACGACACTTCCTGCCGTAAAGGGCTTCAAAAGGGGCCATTTGCAGACTAGACTGGTAACTATTGTTGTAGGAGAATTCTGCAAATGGAAGACAATCTTCCCACTTGGATCCATAGGATAAAACACACGCGCGAAGCATGTCCTCTAATATCTGGTTCACTCTCTCAGTTTGGCCTCCAGTCTGGGGATGATAAGCTGTGCTAAATGCTAACTTGGTTCCGAGGGCTTCTGTCGGAGAATGACTCCCACGTAACAGGGGTAGTCTCGGCCCCGAAGAGAGGTTCGAAGGGGGACTGAACACGGAGGTCAAACAACCCTCGATGCACGCCGCGACGTTGCTCGCGGTGCTTGGGGTGGAGCGGCACGACAGAGAGAGACACCGGCCCGTACCCAAGTTCACGGCCCTCGAGAGGAGGTAAAACCGCTACTCCTGCTTGTCTGCATTGCACTGTGAAGGTTACAGGACAATGAACTTGCCGAAGGCTCTCTTGAGGCAGATTAGTGCTTGGAGAGGGACACAACGGTCGTCTTCCTCCCCCAGCAGTTGGCTATCCTACGCGCTTAGGGTGCGATTGCGCGATTGGGCGATCTCCTTCTACGGTGGAGCTCCTGCTCCTTTTATAGGCGCCCCGGGCTCCGCCCTCGGGCTGGTGGGCTCCCGCACGTCAGTCGCATGGAGGAGCGGGAGTCCACCGCACCTCGTCCCTCCATGGACGCGGTCCATCCGTGCTAAAGTAGCGCGCCGTGGCCGACAGGTTGCAGGCGGTGCAGAGCGGCTTGCAGGAGCAGCAGAGATCGTGGTGGAGCCCACGATGACGATCGTCTTGGAGCGTTGCGCCGTCCATCAGCTTTATCACCAAAGAGGAAGGTCCTGGCGGTCCTGGCGCTGGCGGCGCGGCTTTGTTGACCCCTTTTATCACGGGAACGGCAATGGTGACGCTGCTGCTGTCGTGCGCGCTGGTCGCGCGCGTCACTCTGCGGCCGCAGCGGAGCCCATGTGCGCGCTGCAGCGCCCATGTGCGCTTTACAGCGCTGCCTTCGTCGCGAAGTATTCCCTCAGGGGCCTGAGGCTCTCAAGGGGATAAGGCCAAACCGGCTCCCCGCTGGGGGAGGGAGCCCTCAGGCGGGACGCCCTCGGGGGGAGCCCCCTTCAGGCCTCTCCAGCGCCGCAGGTCCCCCGCAGGGGTTTCTCCCTTGGGGGGCACACTCCAAGCGGTTGGCTTGGTCCTTAGTCGTTTTGTAGACGCTGTCGCGTGCACGGCCCGTGGAGAGTGGGCCATGCACACCCTAGATTCCACTGGGCCGACAGTAGCCCCCGGGCCCATGATGGGCGCGCCGAGGCCCATCGGGACTAGGCGAAGCGTCGTGGGCCCAAAACAGCAGGCGAAGCGTCGTGGGACACGCGTCACCTAGAGGTCGACTCGCGGCGTCTCGGTTACTCCGGCGGAAACGTGCGTAGTGGGGGGGCCCACCACGCCCGCCACGCTCATCATCATCGTGTCTCGGTAACTGCTCGGGCGGGGTTAAAAGTCGCGCGCTGGTCCGCGGCGCAGTCATTACCCCGTCCCGTCTTGTCCATCTAGTCCATCGGCACTCCGCCTCTTAGTCTCCCACCTCCGGCGAAACTTTCTCTTTCCGGCCAACTCCTTCCGCCCTCCGAGCCCCCGTCCCTCTCCGACAATGGGAGGATCCAAGGGCAAGAAGACGGCGGCCTCGGTCCGCCATGGCGCGCACGGAGAGGCGGAGTTCGGCCCCGCTCTGGTCGGGGCGCGCATTGACGCGACGGCGCTGGATAAGATCCAGCACCTGGTTGCCGGGAAGCACAACGAGCATGGCGCCAGCGCCATTCTGCCTGCGCGGACCGGACGCTTTCCCGCCGGCTACTATCCCATCTTCCTCCACACTCTCTTCGCTGGGCTGGTGCCGCCCTACTCTCCCTTCTTCGAAGCTGTTCTTGAGTTCTACCAGATCCACCTTCTGCACCTCCACCCCAAGGCCATCCTCATCCTCTCCATCTTCGCCTTCTTGTGTGAGGCGTACTTGGGGGTGAAGCCCTCCATCGCTCTCTTCCGAAGCTTCTACGCCCTGCGGAATACTGCGAGGAAGGAGCGGACGGGCTGCGTATCCTTCCGCATCGCAGACGGCATGGGAGATGTCTATATCCCCATGGCCTGGAACGGCGACAAGCCCATGACGGCGGTGTCGAAGAAGGTGGAGGACTTCAGGCAGAAGTGGTTCCTCATCCGCGTTCCCTCGGAGAGCTCCCTCCTTGAGGTCCCCGAGGCGGCGCCGGTTAAGAACACTCACTGGAGCATGCGCTCCCTGGAGGGGCACGCAATAGCCGACCTCGTGGGCCACTTGAAGGCGCTTCGCGAGCACGGCCTGACCGGCCAGCTGGTGGCGGCGGAGTTTGTGAGGCGCCGCATCGCCCCCCTGCAGGCGCACAAGAAGCCGATGTGGGCGTACTCAGGGCCTACGGATCCGCTGCGGCTGCACCTGAGCGACCATCGCCCCGCAGTCGTCGAGACCATCCTGGGGGGCCTCTTCGTCAACCCGGAGGTGCCCGAGAGAGTCCACGTGGCGATACGGCCTCTGTTCGAGGTCCCCGACAGGCGCCGGGCCACCCTGGCGCAGGCGCCCGCGTTCACCCCGCTAGGCCTGGCGGGGGATGAAGAGGAGGAGGAGCCCATGCCAGCGGGCACCACCGAGTCGCCAAGCGCGTCCGACTCGGAGCAGGGCGATGCGGAGACGAGGACGGGGCCCTCTGCAGGCGTCGGGAGCTCGGCGGGCGCGGCGAGTTCTTCCGGCGTTGCGCCCCCGGCGGAGGAGGCTGACGAGCATTCCTCCGGCGACAGCGAGGAGGCCGCGGCGGGGCGCTATGAGCCGAGGACTAAGGCGGCCCACGACAGGCCCGCCGGAGAGCCCCCGGGCGCTCCCCACAAGAGGAAAGCCGAGGAGGCCCTCGAGGCGGGGACGCGGGCTGTGCCCTCGTGGCGCTCGCCAGGCATGACGTGGGTGGACACCCGCGCCAAGAAGACGAGGTAAGGTTCTTTTGCCCTTTCCTTTCCTGGTCCGGCATGCTTGCTTTTGTTTCTTGACCAATCTCCCCTTTACTCCACCAGCCCCGCTCCTGCGAAGCGCCGCAGGCTTCGGAAGGCCGCAGACGTGAAGAGGGCCGCCCCTGACACCGCACCGGGGACCGAGGCCGGCGAGGCCGCAGTGTCGGAGGCCTCGAGGCCTACAGGCCCTCGGGGGGAGGTTCCTCAGGAGGACGCATCGGCGCCGCCACCCGAGGCAGAGCGGGTGGAGGAGCAGGTGGAGAGGGCGCCCACTCCTCCCCGCGTAGCTACCCCGCCGGCGCAGCCAGAGGCTCCTGCGGGTGCCGAGTCGGCGCCGTGTCCCCCCAAATCTCGCCGGGAGGGCACTCCACTGCCGCCACCGGGCACCGCGGGGGAGGAGGAAACCGCGAGGGCCGGGCCTCACGCCCCTGACTCGGAGGCGGACCGGGAGGTGCCGCCCGAGGGGGGAAGCACTGGGGGCCGGGGACCGAGCACGGAGGAGGTCCTGCCTCCGCGCCCCCAGGCCCACGCGAGGGCGTCTGCCGCGGAGCCTGACGCGGGTGCGGGCCCTTCTGGGTCGCGCGGTCCGCCCCAGGGCCTTGCTCTGGGCCGGTTCGACTGGGGTAGAGGGCGCCGCGACGTCGCCTTCCGCTTCGTGCGGGAGTCCCTGGAGGGGCTCGAGGCCTACCTGGCCACCGAGGACCGGGCGCTCGCCCGCCAGAGGGACGAGCTTGCCGACGCATGGGCCGCCTTCCACGCGGCGGTAGAGGCCCGGCGCAAGAGCGATCAGGCGCTGCAGGCGGAGCGCGAGGAGGCGGCGCGCTTTGCTGAGGAGATCCGCGAGGGGGCCTTGCGTGAAGCCGAAGAGCTCCTCCGGCCCCTGAGGGCTGAGCGCCGAGCTGCCGCCGAGGACCTCGCCGCTGCCAAGGCGGAGCGTGAGGCCGCGGAGCGCTCGCTGGCGGCGAAGCACACCGAGCTCATCGAGCTCGAGAAGAAAATCCTGGCGGATGCCGGGGTTGTGCGGACCGCTCTCGAAGAGCTCCGCACGGGCCTGGAGGCCCGCGGACGCGCCTTGAGCGAGCGCGAGGAGGATGCTCGCCGGCGCGACGAGCAGCTGGTGCTGCGAGAGCAGGAGCTGTCCGGACAGCGCACGGCCCTCGAAGCCCGCGAGGACAGCGTCGCCGCGGCGCTCAGCAAGCTCGAGCGCGATATCGCCGCCCACAAGGGGAATGTGGAGCGAGCCAACGTGCGGCTTGCCGAGCGGAAGGACGAGCTCAACAAGGAGCTCCGGGAGAAGGAGAACAAGATCCGCGCCGCCGTCTCCCAGGACTACAAGGAGAAATTCTCCAAGCAGGAGGATCGCTTCAAGGCGAGGCTGGGGGAGAGCGGCGCCCGGATCCAGCGGCTCGAGAAGGAGAACGCGAAACTCGCCGCCAAGGCGAAGCGCGAGACCGATCGCCGCCTCGCCGCCGAGAAGGCCCGAGAGGACATCTCCAAGGACCTCGCTGCCCTCATGGGGGATATGGAGGAGATGAACCGGCAGGTGGGGCCTGCCGTGGAGAAAGCGGTGGAGGCGGCGGAGAGCATCCAGGCGGCGCAGGTGCTGTCGCAGCAGCGGGAGCGCATGTTCCTGTCCTTGACGGGACGGGGCCGTGAGCTTGCCGCGAAGCTGGGGGCGGAGGCGCCAAGCGTTCCGGCTCAGGGCCACGCTGACGCCGCCACATACCTCCTGTACTTCGAGCAGCTCTTCACAGCGCTCGAAGGCCCCACGGCGGAGATCCGCGACGTGGTTGAGGAGGAGTGCCGCCAGCTTCTGGCGGTGGCGGTGGACCGCATCTTCTCCAACCTTGTCCACCTCCAGCCCGGGTTCGACTTCGCCACGGTGACCGAGCCGCTGGAGGGGGAGGCTGCGTGGAAAGCCTCTAGCTCCGTCCGCGACCAGGTGGACGACTTCTGCAGCCGCTTCAAGCGGGCCGCTGCGGAGGAAGGTGGCGAGGGGAGCGAGCCCGAGGAGGAAGAAGAGAGCGACCAGGACGATGCTGAGGCCTCCAGCTAATCTCCTCCTGCAACGCGTCGCGCTTGTAGCGCTTTAGGGGCGTTTGCCTGTTAGGGAATTTCATTTTCTTCCTCGTAATTTACTTCTTCGCTTTGTAAACATTTTGCTATCAATTAAGTGTGCCTCCTTCGCGGGGTCTTTGCTTCATCTCCGTGTCTTTTTCGCTCTGCGTCGTTGGACCCTACCCCTCGCGCTATGACTCCTGCCGCTGCGGTATGCGCGAGCAATGACTCGGCAAGGCCGGGGGGAGTTTAAGGCTTGGGTAGGTAAGAGCCCTCAAGTCGCGATGCTGAGGGCCCCCCTTTGGCGCGCAAGCAGTCCACGGAGAGTAAGGGAAGAACCACTTGAGGGGCGCAGAGTGCCTATGAGAGAAGTGCGAGGATCCCCTTGAGGTGGGCGAGAAACTTAGCTTCGCGAGGCGTTCGCCCGATGTGGGCCTTCTCTGGCGGAATTCTCCCCTTCAGGGGCCGAGGGTTCTCCTCCGCAGGCCTGGTGGGGATTTTCGCTCTCTGTGGATGTTAGAGGGGCAAGCCGAAACGCTAGATCATAGCATCAGGGACTAATGCGCGCTTATAGGTCCCCTCAGGCGTTTCTTGCGAGGAGAGAGAGTACCAAGGTCCTTTGAAGAGATGGCGTGCTTGGGAGGGCCTGCCCTCTAGCCAGAGCTCGGATCCTTGGGTTTTGCAGTGCTGCTGGTGTGTCATTTGAGGCACTGGCACCGTACTCAGCCCCCGCTCGCGAGGTACGCATGTGGTGAGATATAAGTGCCCATTTTCAACAAAGGAAATAAAGCTGGAATAAAACTCACCATCAAAATATTACATAGCGGCGCCGTAGCGCATAGTTCACTTAGGAACGAAAATGGCGCCAGAGCGCAAAGTTCACTTGGAACGAAAATCGGTTCATTACACTTGGGTTTGCCAAGCGAACGTTCCTTCCATGTCGCGGCATGGGGACCACCCATTAGTGGCAGAGGTTCGCTGCGGCCTACGAGGGCTCATTTGCAGGAGAGCTCGGAGGACTGGGCCTCGGGGGAAGCTTTGAGAAGCTTGGAGGTGAAGCCGTGAGCTTCCCTCTAGAGACAAAAAATGCCTGGCGTGACGGCGATCACGGGTAGAACTTGCGCAGGTGCGCGATGTTCCACGGGTTCTTGACGGGGATGCCGTCCTCGGTCTCGAGGCGTACTGCGCCGGGCCTGGCGACGTGGGAGACCCTGTATGGGCCTTCCCACATCGGGGAGAGCTTGTGGAGACCTTCCCTGGAGAGGATTCGCCTGAGGACGAGGTCGCCCGCCTCAAGGGTGCGTGAGCGCACTTGGCGGCCGTGGAGGCTGCTCTCTTGACGGGGCCTTTGTCGGGGGGTTCTGGGCTTGGAGTTGCAGTGCTCCTCTTGGGGAGGACAGGCTCTTCCCTCTCGGCCACCAAGACGGCGCTTGCGGTCTGGGGGGTGGCTGAGAGGTACAACTTCAGGTGCTCGCCTGCCCTGGGGGCCACCAAGACTGGAGGGCTAGCCAGATACTTCTTTAAGTCCTCGAAGGCTTTATCCGCCTCAAGGGTCCACTTGAACGCGCCTGATCTCTTCATGATCTTGAAAAATGGCAGGGCTCTCTCGCCGAACTTGGAGATAAAACGGCCAAGGCTGGCCATGCAGCCCGCCAAGCGCTGCATTTCCTTGAGTCGGCGGGGCGGCTGCATTTGCTCTATAGCCTTGATCTTGTCAGGATTTGCCTCTATGCCGCGGTGGGACACGAGGAATCCGAGGAGCTTGCCTGAAGGCACCCCGAAGACGCACTTGGCGGGGTTGAGCTTGATGTTCACCTTTCTCAGGCTGGCGAAGGTTTCCTCGAGATCCCTCAAGAGGGTGTCCCCCTCTCGAGACTTGACCACGATGTCGTCGACATAGGCCTCAGCATTTCTGCCCATCTGGGCCCCCAAGGCTATCCTCATGAGCCTCTGGAAGGTGGCTCCGGCGTTCTTCAAGCCAAAGGGCATGCATGTGTAGCAGTACACACCACAAGGGGTGAGGAATGCCGTCTTCTCCTCGTCCTCTTTAGCCATCTTGATCTGGTGATACCCAGAGAAGGCATCCAGAAAACAGAGGAGGTCACAGCCCGCGGTGGAGTCCACGATCTGGTCTATCCTTGGCATGGGGTATGGGTCCTTGGGGCAGGCCTTGTTGACATCTGTGTAGTCGATGCAGAGTCGGCCTCCTCCGGCGGGCTTAGGAACAACCACGCCGTTGGAGAGCCAAGTGGGGTGCGCGACTTCGCGGACGACATTCGCCGCCTTGAGTTTCTCTACTTCCTTGACGATGAAAGCTTGCTTCTCGGGGGCTTGCTTGCGTGCTTTTTGCTTGACGGGGCGTGCGTCTGGGCACACGGCTAAGTGGTGCTCGATCACCTCCCTTGGTACACCGGACATATCTGACGGAGTCCGCGCGAACATGTCAGAGTTTGCCCGAAGGAAAGCGACGAGCGCGCTTTCCTATTTGGGAGGCAGGGCAGCGCCTATGGTGACGCTAGCCCCCGAGCCTTCAGCCCCCGAGCTGGTGGTGTCCAGCGGCACCTTTTTCGTGGCGGCTTGCTCCTGGGAGAACACCTGCTTCTTCTTCTTGGGCCTCTCGAGAGGCTCCATATCCTCGTCAGCCGGGAAAGCCATGGCGGCTGCCTTGTAGGCGCTCTCGACAGCGCGCGTGGCGTCCAGGACATGTCCATGGATGGCGATGGTGCCGGCGCTGCCGGGAATCTTGACCATGTTGTAGGCGTGATGCGTGACGGCCATGAACTTCGCGAGGGCGGGGTAGCCGAGGATGGCGTTGTACGGCAAACCGATGTGGGCGACATCGAAGTCGATCAGCTCTGTGCGATAGTTCTTCTGCGTGCCAAAGGTGACCGCGAGGCGGACTTGCCCCAGAGGCTCGA
Source organism: Poa annua (assembly GCA_026929855.1). NCBI lineage: Eukaryota > Viridiplantae > Streptophyta > Magnoliopsida > Poales > Poaceae > Poa > Poa annua. The sequence continues at coordinate 66,863,184 of CM049434.1, forward strand.
TAGAACCACTGGTGACGCCCGTGAACGGCCTGGAGGGCATAAGCCACTCGTAGGGCACCTGAAGCGTCTCGAAGGTCTCGACAGAGATGACATTCAGGCCTGCTCCCCCGTCGATGAGCGTCTTGGAGACGGTGATGTTGTTGATGGTGGGGGAGCAGACCAGGGGGAGGGTTCCAACAGTCCTGGTCGACTTGGGGTGGTCCTTGGCGTCGAAGGCGATGGTGTACTGGGACCACTTGAGGGGTCTGGAGGTCTCAGTGCTCGGGAGCGCAGCGTTGAGTTCGCGGGCGAACCGCTTGAACTGATTGTTCGACTTGGGCGCCTGAGCTCCGCCGAGGATGCAGGCCATGGCGCCTCTCGGGGCCTGGTAGCCTCCATCCTCCTCGTCGGGGAGGTTGTTGTTCTTCTCGGCGGCGTTGGCTTGAGTGCCCGACGGCTTCTGGTAGCCGCCATCACGCCTGCCCTTGCCGTCTCTGCGGTAGCCGCGGCCTCTGCCGCGGCCTCCGCTGCCTTCTCCACGCTCGCGTTCCCTGCTCAGCCTCTTGAGGTCGAAGCAGTCGTCTGTGGCGTGCCCGCGCCTGTTGTGGTAGACGCAGAACGGGCGGTGGTCCACCTCATTGCCGCCGCGCTCGGGGGAGCCCCTGCGGGAGCTCTTCGCGCCAGGCTCTGCCGCGAGGACCGCGGTAGCCTTGCGCTTGGGTTCTTCCCTCTTCTGGTGGCCCTTGGACCCCTCGCCAGGGTCGTCCCCCCGGGCGCTCATCTTGACGAAGAGGAGTCCCTCTTCAGCCTTGGCGCACTTGTCCGCCAGATCGAACAACTTCACCACAGAGGTGAGCTTGTCGTGGATGCCGAGCTTCTCGAGCATCCTGCGGTTTGTGACGCCCTCGCGGAAGGCAGCGATCACCTGGGTGTCGGGGATGTTTGGAATCTTGTTCCGCACCTGGCTGAAGCGCTGGATGTACTTGCGGAGAGTTTCATCCTTCTTCTGCACCACAGCGCGCAGGTCGTTGTGGGTGAGTGCGCGCTCGTACGTGCCCTTGAAGTTGGCGACGAACTGCCTGCAGAGCTCCTCCCAGGAGTCGATGGAGTCCTCCGGCAGATTGAGTAACCAGGACAGCGCGGAGTCCCTGAGGGCGTGGGAGAACCAGTTGGCCATGACCTTGTCGTCGCCCCCTGCAGCCTGGATGGAAGTGGTGTAGAGCTGCAAGAACTCGAGAGGGTTGGTGGACCCGTCGAAACCCTTGGGGAGCGCTGGCCTGAACTTCTGCGGCCAGACCACACGACGCAGGGCGCGCGTGAAGGCCATGCAGCCAGAGGCGTAGGTGGCCGTTCCTCCTTGGAGGGCCCTGCGGTTTTGTTGCCCCGCCTGACCGAGCTCCTCGACGAGGCGGTTCTGGAGGTCGCGACGTCGCTCCATGCCCACACGCGCGTCAGGTGCGGCGCGCTGCACGATTTGGCAGTCGTGCGGCGAGGAAGCGTGGGAGGGAGCCCGCTGCGCCGCGGCCGGAGGCGGTCCCGGCGGCGGCGGTGGCGCACCCGGCGCGGCCGTCCCTGCCGGGCCGGAAGGCACGATGGAGCGCGACGGAGCGGGGCGCGCGGTTGCGATGTCGACGAGGTGGTGGAGGCGGTCCAGCCACTGGTCGTGCGCCTCGGCACTGGGCCGGTAGCGGAGGAGCTCCTGGGCCATGAGTAGCGCGGTGTGCGGGGCGGGCTCTTGGTGTTCCCGCGTGGACACGCTCTGGCGCCGGGACGGGTGCGAGGACTCGGCGTCCTCACGGCGCCCAGAGTGGTCCTCGTCGTCGCGCTGGTCTCCGCCGCGGTGCCCCTCGCTCTCTGGCTCCTCCACGCGCGGGCCGGTGCCAGCGCGCTCGGTCGTGCGGGGGCGACAACGGCGGCCGCGGGTGGGGGCAGTGCCAGGCTCGGTGTGAGCCCTCTCGGAGGTGCGCCTGTTGGCGCGCGTCGCGCGGGTATCCATCATGGCGCGGAGTTCGGAGGTTGAAGACGCGCCTCAGTCCCCTACCTGGCGCGCCAAATGTCGGAGAATGACTCCCACGTAACAGGGGTAGTCTCGGCCCCGAAGAGAGGTTCGAAGGGGGACTGAACACGGAGGTCAAACAACCCTCGATGCACGCCGCGACGTTGCTCGCGGTGCTTGGGGTGGAGCGGCACGACAGAGAGAGACACCGGCCCGTACCCAGGTTCACGGCCCTCGAGAGGAGGTAAAACCGCTACTCCTGCTTGTCTGCATTGCACTGTGAAGGTTACAGGACAATGAACTTGCCGAAGGCTCTCTTGAGGCAGATTAGTGCTTGGAGAGGGACACAACGGTCGTCTTCCTCCCCCAGCAGTTGGCTATCCTACGCGCTTAGGGTGCGATTGCGCGATTGGGCGATCTCCTTCTACGGTGGAGCTCCTGCTCCTTTTATAGGCGCCCCGGGCTCCGCCCTCGGGCTGGTGGGCTCCCGCACGTCAGTCGCATGGAGGAGCGGGAGTCCACCGCACCTCGTCCCTCCATGGACGCGGTCCATCCGTGCTAAAGTAGCGCGCCGTGGCCGACAGGTTGCAGGCGGTGCAGAGCGGCTTGCAGGAGCAGCAGAGATCGTGGTGGAGCCCACGATGACGATCGTCTTGGAGCGTTGCGCCGTCCATCAGCTTTATCACCAAAGAGGAAGGTCCTGGCGGTCCTGGCGCTGGCGGCGCGGCTTTGTTGACCCCTTTTATCACGGGAACGGCAATGGTGACGCTGCTGCTGTCGTGCGCGCTGGTCGCGCGCGTCACTCTGCGGCCGCAGCGGAGCCCATGTGCGCGCTGCAGCGCCCATGTGCGCTTTACAGCGCTGCCTTCGTCGCGAAGTATTCCCTCAGGGGCCTGAGGCTCTCAAGGGGATAAGGCCAAACCGGCTCCCCGCTGGGGGAGGGAGCCCTCAGGCGGGACGCCCTCGGGGGGAGCCCCCTTCAGGCCTCTCCAGCGCCACAGGTCCCCCGCAGGGGTTTCTCCCTTGGGGGGCACACTCCAAGCGGTTGGCTTGGTCCTTAGTCGTTTTGTAGACGCTGTCGCGTGCACGGCCCGTGGAGAGTGGGCCATGCACACCCTAGATTCCACTGGGCCGACAGTAGCCCCCGGGCCCATGATGGGCGCGCCGAGGCCCATCGGGACTAGGCGAAGCGTCGTGGGCCCAAAACAGCAGGCGAAGCGTCGTGGGACACGCGTCACCTAGAGGTCGACTCGCGGCGTCTCGGTTACTCCGGCGGAAACGTGCGTAGTGGGGGGGCCCACCACGCCCGCCACGCTCATCATCATCGTGTCTCGGTAACTGCTCGGGCGGGGTTAAAAGTCGCGCGCTGGTCCGCGGCGCAGTCATTACCCCGTCCCGTCTTGTCCATCTAGTCCATCGGCACTCCGCCTCTTAGTCTCCCACCTCCGGCGAAACTTTCTCTTTCCGGCCAACTCCTTCCGCCCTCCGAGCCCCCGTCCCTCTCCGACAATGGGAGGATCCAAGGGCAAGAAGACGGCGGCCTCGGTCCGCCATGGCGCGCACGGAGAGGCGGAGTTCGGCCCCGCTCTGGTCGGGGCGCGCATTGACGCGACGGCGCTGGATAAGATCCAGCACCTGGTTGCCGGGAAGCACAACGAGCATGGCGCCAGCGCCATTCTGCCTGCGCGGACCGGACGCTTTCCCGCCGGCTACTATCCCATCTTCCTCCACACTCTCTTCGCTGGGCTGGTGCCGCCCTACTCTCCCTTCTTCGAAGCTGTTCTTGAGTTCTACCAGATCCACCTTCTGCACCTCCACCCCAAGGCCATCCTCATCCTCTCCATCTTCGCCTTCTTGTGTGAGGCGTACTTGGGGGTGAAGCCCTCCATCGCTCTCTTCCGAAGCTTCTACGCCCTGCGGAATACTGCGAGGAAGGAGCGGACGGGCTGCGTATCCTTCCGCATCGCAGACGGCATGGGAGATGTCTATATCCCCATGGCCTGGAACGGCGACAAGCCCATGACGGCGGTGTCGAAGAAGGTGGAGGACTTCAGGCAGAAGTGGTTCCTCATCCGCGTTCCCTCGGAGAGCTCCCTCCTTGAGGTCCCCGAGGCGGCGCCGGTTAAGAACACTCACTGGAGCATGCGCTCCCTGGAGGGGCACGCAATAGCCGACCTCGTGGGCCACTTGAAGGCGCTTCGCGAGCACGGCCTGACCGGCCAGCTGGTGGCGGCGGAGTTTGTGAGGCGCCGCATCGCCCCCCTGCAGGCGCACAAGAAGCCGATGTGGGCGTACTCAGGGCCTACGGATCCGCTGCGGCTGCACCTGAGCGACCATCGCCCCGCAGTCGTCGAGACCATCCTGGGGGGCCTCTTCGTCAACCCGGAGGTGCCCGAGAGAGTCCACGTGGCGATACGGCCTCTGTTCGAGGTCCCCGACAGGCGCCGGGCCACCCTGGCGCAGGCGCCCGCGTTCACCCCGCTAGGCCTGGCGGGGGATGAAGAGGAGGAGGAGCCCATGCCAGCGGGCACCACCGAGTCGCCAAGCGCGTCCGACTCGGAGCAGGGCGATGCGGAGACGAGGACGGGGCCCTCTGCAGGCGTCGGGAGCTCGGCGGGCGCGGCGAGTTCTTCCGGCGTTGCGCCCCCGGCGGAGGAGGCTGACGAGCATTCCTCCGGCGACAGCGAGGAGGCCGCGGCGGGGCGCTATGAGCCGAGGACTAAGGCGGCCCACGACAGGCCCGCCGGAGAGCCCCCGGGCGCTCCCCACAAGAGGAAAGCCGAGGAGGCCCTCGAGGCGGGGACGCGGGCTGTGCCCTCGTGGCGCTCGCCAGGCATGACGTGGGTGGACACCCGCGCCAAGAAGACGAGGTAAGGTTCTTTTGCCCTTTCCTTTCCTGGTCCGGCATGCTTGCTTTTGTTTCTTGACCAATCTCCCCTTTACTCCACCAGCCCCGCTCCTGCGAAGCGCCGCAGGCTTCGGAAGGCCGCAGACGTGAAGAGGGCCGCCCCTGACACCGCACCGGGGACCGAGGCCGGCGAGGCCGCAGTGTCGGAGGCCTCGAGGCCTACAGGCCCTCGGGGGGAGGTTCCTCAGGAGGACGCATCGGCGCCGCCACCCGAGGCAGAGCGGGTGGAGGAGCAGGTGGAGAGGGCGCCCACTCCTCCCCGCGTAGCTACCCCGCCGGCGCAGCCAGAGGCTCCTGCGGGTGCCGAGTCGGCGCCGTGTCCCCCCAAATCTCGCCGGGAGGGCACTCCACTGCCGCCACCGGGCACCGCGGGGGAGGAGGAAACCGCGAGGGCCGGGCCTCACGCCCCTGACTCGGAGGCGGACCGGGAGGTGCCGCCCGAGGGGGGAAGCACTGGGGGCCGGGGACCGAGCACGGAGGAGGTCCTGCCTCCGCGCCCCCAGGCCCACGCGAGGGCGTCTGCCGCGGAGCCTGACGCGGGTGCGGGCCCTTCTGGGTCGCGCGGTCCGCCCCAGGGCCTTGCTCTGGGCCGGTTCGACTGGGGTAGAGGGCGCCGCGACGTCGCCTTCCGCTTCGTGCGGGAGTCCCTGGAGGGGCTCGAGGCCTACCTGGCCACCGAGGACCGGGCGCTCGCCCGCCAGAGGGACGAGCTTGCCGACGCATGGGCCGCCTTCCACGCGGCGGTAGAGGCCCGGCGCAAGAGCGATCAGGCGCTGCAGGCGGAGCGCGAGGAGGCGGCGCGCTTTGCTGAGGAGATCCGCGAGGGGGCCTTGCGTGAAGCCGAAGAGCTCCTCCGGCCCCTGAGGGCTGAGCGCCGAGCTGCCGCCGAGGACCTCGCCGCTGCCAAGGCGGAGCGTGAGGCCGCGGAGCGCTCGCTGGCGGCGAAGCACACCGAGCTCATCGAGCTCGAGAAGAAAATCCTGGCGGATGCCGGGGTTGTGCGGACCGCTCTCGAAGAGCTCCGCACGGGCCTGGAGGCCCGCGGACGCGCCTTGAGCGAGCGCGAGGAGGATGCTCGCCGGCGCGACGAGCAGCTGGTGCTGCGAGAGCAGGAGCTGTCCGGACAGCGCACGGCCCTCGAAGCCCGCGAGGACAGCGGGTCGCTGATGTTCAGCCTTGACTCGCTGGCAAATATCACACTTGGCTACAAAAACACCAATCTCTCGCTTCATTCCGTGCCACCAAAATCTCTCACGAAGGTCTTGGTACATTTTGGTTCCACCGGGGTGGATTGAATAGGGGGTCTCGTGGGCTTCCTTTAGGATTAACTCCTTAAGTTCTGTGATATTAGGGACACAGATACGACCATTGAATCTCAATACTCCTTCAGCATCTTCGGTAAAACCAGGCGCTTTACCGAGAGAAATCTTCTTCTTAATTCCTTCTATGCTCTCATGACCTTTCTGGGCTTCCTTGATTTGATCTATCAGGGTTGGGGCTAACTCTAAATTGGCGAGATAACCGCGGCTAACAAGCTATAGTCCAAAATCTTGGAACTCTTTGAACAAGGCTGGCTGCTCGACTTGGATCAAGGCATTCTGGGTGCAGGGTTTGCGACTAAGGGCATCGGCAACTACATTAGCCTTTCCGGGGTGATAATGGATACCGATATCATAATCCTTGATTAATTCCATCCACCTTCTCTGTCGCTGATTTAACTCCTTCTGGGTGAAGATATACTTCAAGCTCTTATGATCCGTATAGATCTCGCAACGATGTCCCGCAAGATAGGAACGCCACGTCTTCAGAGCAAGAACAACAGCGGCGAACTCCAGGTCATGGGTTGGGTAGTTCTCTTCATGCGGTCGCAACTGCCGAGACAGATACGACACCACTTTGCCTTCTTGCATCAGAACGCAACCAAGTCCGAGGCGTGATGCATCGCAATACACGTCGAAACTCTTGGTGACGTCTGGCATAATCAGGACGGGGGTTGAGGTCAGTCTCTTCTTCAATTCCTGGAAACTCTCTTCACACTTCTGAGTCCATTCAAACTTCTTGTCCTTTTTCAGCAGTTGGGTAAGGGGTTTGGCTATACTGGAAAATCCCTCAACGAACTTGCGGTAGTAACCCGCTAGTCCGAGAAAGCTTCGGATTTCCGTCACACTAGTTGGGGCTTCCCAGTTCACAATGGCTTGGATCTTCTCTGGGTCAACAGAAATTCCTCCCGCAGACACAACATGTCCGAGAAATGCCACTTCACTGAGCCAAAACTCACACTTGCTAAGCTTGGCATACAACTGATGCTCTCGGAGGGTTGCTAAAACTAGACGCAGGTGTTCAGCATGCTCTTGTTCGGTTTTGGAGTAAATAAGGATGTCATCGAGGAAAACTACCATGAACTTGTCAAGATACTCCATGAAGATCTTGTTCATGAGATTCATAAAATAGGCTGGGGCATTGGTCAGACCAAAGGACATTACGGTGTATTCAAATAAACCGTAGCGGGTGGTGAAGGCAGTCTTGGGAATGTCTGTCTCTCGGATTTTTAACTGATGATATCCTGACCGAAGATCGATCTTGGAAAAGACTCGGGCTCCGTTCATTTGATCGAACAGATCCTCGATCTTTGGGAGAGGGTACTTGTTTTTAATGGTCACTTCATTTAACTTACGATAATCCACACACAGGCGTGTGGTACCGTCTCTCTTATCCACAAAAATAATGGGTGATCCCCAAGGTGAAGCGCTTGGGCGAATAAGTCCTTTGCTGAGCATATCTGCTAACTGCTTCTTCAACTCCACCAACTCTTCCGGATTCATCCGATAAGGCCTTTGGGATATAGGGGCTGTTCCTGGGATAAGTTCAATGATGAACTCAATATCCCGGTCTGGCGGCATACCAGGCAATTCTTCAGGGAAAACATCTCGGAACAGGTGAACAACACGGATCTCATCTAGGGTGGGTCGAGCTATGCTCTCATGGCATCCTGGTTGGGGTCAACTGGTTTCTGACACATACTCCACTTCTACTTCTTTGTCGGTGGTGAGGGATACAGCTCTTCTGGCGCAGTCAATTCGACCACGGTACTTGGCTAGCCAATTCATACCCAGTATAACATCTATACCTTGGGTTCCTAGAATGATTAGGTCGACTAGGAACTTTTCCCCTTTGATCTCAAGGGAAACGTCCGGGCAAAACGACTTGGTATCTATGGTGGATTCTGGGATTTGGATGACCATAGGTTTGGGTAAGAGGTTTCCGACTAAACCTCCCTTAGCAACAAATTCTTGGGTAACAAAAGAATGGGTAGCACCAGAATCAAACAGAACAGTTGCGGGTACTGAGTTGACAAGGAACGTACCCAGCACAACATCTGGCGCATCCATGGCCTCTTCAGCATTGATGTGGTGCAGACGTCCCTTGGCAACAACAACATTTCCGCGGGGTGCGGGGTTCTTGCCATTTCCATTTCGGCCTTGGCCATTGTTCGGCGCTTGTGCATCGGGGCGTGGACCATTCTTCTTAGGATTGGGGCATTCTTTGGAGTAGTGACCCTTAGTGCCGCAATTAAAGCAGACAACATTGGCATTGCGGTTGAAGTTGTTAGAGTTCCCTCCGGGACGGGTGTTGTCATTGGGACGGTTGAAGTTGTTTGGGTTGTTTGGGCGATTAGGGTAATTGGGGCGTGGGGTTTGTGGTGGTCGATAGGCTGGCTTGGGGTTTTGTGGGTAGGTGCGAGGCTTCTGGCTGCTCGAACCTTCCTGGGCAATCATTCTCCTCTTACGACCTTCAAACATAGACTTGCGCTTGGTCTCCAGCTGGATGGCTTTGTCCACAAGTGACTCCAAATCAACAAAGTCATGGATAACCAAAGCACACTGCAACTCATCATGAAGTCCATTCATGAAACGCTCCATCTTCTTCCTCTCGGTGTCGGTGTCATCAGGAGCATACCGAGACAAGTCAGTGAACTCATCCAGGTATCCGACCACATCTCTACTTCCTTGCCGCAACTTGCGGAATTCATCCTTCTTCCTCTCAATGAGCCCACCGGGGATGTGCTTCTTGCGGAACTTCTCCTGGAACTCAACCCAGTTGATAACATAACCAGCTTGCTGGAGAGCCTTGGTAGCTTCCCACCAAGACCGTGCAGGTCCTGCAAGATAGTGGGTTGCATACAGCACTTTCTCAGGTTCTCCCACGGCTGCAACTTCCAGGTTGTTGTTAATGGTGCGAAGCCAATCATCGGCCTCTAGTGGGTGAAGTCCCTTGGAATAGGTGGGTGGGTTGGTCTTCTGAAAGTCGCTCAAAGTGGACCGCTGATTTCCTTCACCATTGCCATTGCCATTGCCATTGTTGTTGTTGTTGTTGTGAGCGGCAGCGATCTGCTGCAGGGCAGCGATGTGAGCTTGACGCTCTGCCCGGGCAGCTTGGCGTTCCTCCATGATAAGCGCAAGAAGTTGGGCGGTGGTTGGTTCCGGTGGGGGTGGTGGTCCTCCATCCGTGTTGGAGCGACGAGTGTCCACCATCCTGAAGCACACCGGGTATAAGGGGCAAGGCAAAAAGGTTTTGACCAAAGGAAAAAGGTCGGTTTCGCGTAGTGATTGATTAATTAAGGATTCATAAAAAATATTTTACACAGATCAACAAGACTAACACACTTATATAGCACAAACATTACATCAAGAGTTCACTACATCAAGCTTACAACATTGCCCTTCAGCTAATGTACATTGTGCAAGTTTTCCAAAAGAACCACTACTTCGACTCGACTAGCGATAGGGGGGTCAACCTAATCCTGCGGTAGTACTCAAGTCACTCGCCTACTGAGGTGGAACCTCAGGCTCTGCTGCGTCAGCGTCGGACTGGTAGGGTGGCTCCTCTGGGTCCTCCTCCTCGTCATCCTCCTGCTCATAGTCCATCTCCTCCAGATAGTCGTCATCGTCGCTGAGGAAAGCGTTGTTCTCCTTGCGGAGATCCTCGCCCTCCTCCTCCATCTCGTCGGTACGGAGCTCCAGATCCTCGATCAGCTCGTCCTGCTCTGCCACCTTCTTGCGGAGCTTCGCTATGGTCTTTCTCATCTGGGTCCTTTTCTTGAGAAGAGCGACCTTCTCCTCCTTCAGCTGTGCCTCACTCTCGCGACTCTCCTTGAGCGAGAGGCGCTCAAAGTGAGACCGAAGTCTAGCGCACCTCAGATCCTCCTGGGTGCGAAAGAGCATAATCTCCATGTCCAAGATATACTCTCCGAACGTCGGGTGTAGAGGGGACCGAATAGGGTGTCCATCGACGGTGCGCCTCCCGTAGAACTGGAAACGAGAGTTCACCAACTCCGCCTTGTGCTCCTCACAAAGCCGGGATAGCATCCGCTGCATGGAACGACACAATCCGTCGTCCCAGTGGACGTCCATGGTGGTAAAGATGAGTGTCCTAGATCCGGGGGACTTGATGTTCCCGCGAACAGACGCCTCGACCAACCAAGACAAGTTCCCGTTGCCGGGAGTGTCCACCTGGGCTCCCTTAAACTCAGGAGTGGGGCGACCTAACAGCTTGGTCAACTCGAACAGGTCCTTCTCGAACATCAACTTGCCGTCCTTCTCAAGCTGAACGAACTCGGTGAAATGGATCGCCATCTACAAATTTTTTTATCAAATTTTTTTAAGTTAGTGGGATGACAAGTGTATCAAAATTTTAAATGTAGTGAGGCAACAAGTGAGCAAAATTTTAAGTTTAATAGAATGACGAGTGCGCCAAATTTTTAAGGATATAAGGGAAAACGTAATATTTAGTGAGAGTAGAATTTTGCATAAGTGAGAGGATTAGAGATAAGCATTTTTCGAAAATACTTCATTCCTTTATTCTTTTAGAATTTAACTTTTGTAACTCCTACCTAGCGACCATGCTAATCTAAGGTTCCTAAAGTCGAGATGGCTCTGATACCAGCTCTGTGGGGACCCCGGACTAGCTGTCCGAAATACCCGATTATGCTTAACACAACGATCCCGTGATCAGTCTGTCGTTGCACATAATCCGAACTGAATACCAAAGTTTACATCCATTACAATACCGAATTAAAGTCTTACATAAACGGTCATTTAGACCAAGCCTTACATAGGTGCCTTCATGGGCCAAACCAAAATAATCAGCGGAAGCTAAGGCGTAGTAGACATCTTATCCCAACAACAACCCGACAGGCAGTCGACTTAAGAAGATCCCTAGTTCGCATAGAAGTCGCCATAGTCCTCCTTGGCGTAGTTCTCCTCCAGGTCTGGCTACGACAATAGCCAGGGACGAAACTATTATGAGTACAGTTGATTGTACTCGCAAACTACTCCAACATGAGTATTCACTAATCTCATTTTTAGTTTCACACTTTTATTTATTAAAACGTCTCCATATCTTTGTTGAAGAAGGTAAGAAGAATTCTATAGCTATCATTAATATATTGTCCCCTTTTATTAGTTTCACCAAAACTCCTCCTTTTTCCTGGCCATAACCCGTCAGGGTTCATGGTCTCCAACATCCTCATACCGATCCGTTGGTATAGGTGTATGGAACCTCCTCCACTTCCTTTTCTTTTTAAAATTTAAATCTTCAAAACTTGCACATGGTCAAAGTAGGGTCTCTCAACTGTCCATATCCGAGGACTCGGCTATTCGAATAGTATTACACTCTGCAGAGGTAGCACGCTTTTCCCACATCCATCCGGTAACTCATCGTGTCAGCCACGTCTCGCCATACAAGGTGTATGCGAAGTTGAGACACCGATCCTAGTCTGTCCTTTGCTCATGCTAGTATAGGAACCTGCCCATATGATACTTTCCATCAACACTTAACCCAGCCCGTCGGGAACTAAGTGTGAGGACTCATAGTTTTGTTTGGCGGTGTATAGGGGACATCCTTCTATCCTCCTCCTTATCTTTTCATAGAGTTTGAGCGAGGACCCAGGTCAAGGTAGGTCCTCAGACCATCCCTCCATGCATAACGGAGTTGTCTCCGTCGATGAGGTATCCCATACTAATAAGAGCAAACTATATGACCAAGCCCTTTCCCATATATGGGTAAATGTGGTCGCACAGGGTATTGGCTGATTGACGTAAGTACAAAGACACAATGTGCGTTTTATCAAAACCACCATTCTCCTTTTCTCTGCTTCAACACCGACATCTCGGTGTTTCATAGCCACACAGGTTTTCAAAGGGGTTTTGAATAAAACAATCTTTATTTTTCCCATCCTATAATTTATCTTATATTTCTACATAGGGTGGCAAAATAATTTTCCATATACTTTTGAAAAGGGGCCTTTTTAGAAAATATTTGTTTAAAAGTAAATCTTGTTCTACAAATGAATGCATGTATTAGGGTGCAAGCTCAGAGAGTAGCTTGCCTTGCTCGGCAAAGTGTTCCTGGTCTTGGTCTTCGGGTTCCACGAACTCCTCTTCCTCGATAAACCCGACAACGTTCTCGTCTAATTCACAATCAAACAAATACCAACAATTACTAACCTACTCAATCAACATCACAACAATACAATCTTAAGTGCTCTAAATAGCCACTTCATACAGCAACAACACCATTTGGTTTTAATTTAATGGGGTTAACCATTATTTAATTATGTCTTGATTATGACAGAAACTGGTTGAACATGTTTAATTACATATCTCTAGTTCTGTTGGTCACAAAAATACAAACTAAATTTCTACAGAAAGCTATAGATGTGTAGAAGACAACACAATTGGATTTGGGTCAATTGGAGTTACCAAACTCCCTACACAATGGTTTGAATCCAGAAGCTTAATAATCAAGTTTTAGCTACTAATTAAGTTCTGTTGATCTAAAAATTAAATCCTCTTAGGGGTTACTATCCATGACTAAATGTGATTCAATAAAATTGGTATTAACCAATTTGGACTAACAGAGTATCAGAAACAAACAAGTTTAGATTTTAAACCCTATTTGGCATTTTTAATACTATATTTTTATTATTTATCCAAATGAGGTGAAACCACTTGGGTTGGATAGACAATTTCATAAGCTTTCCAGAACATTTTGATTTGATTTATTTGGAGTTATAATTCTCAAGTTATGGAATTTCAAAGTTTAATCCAGTACTGATTCCTAATTAAATCTAAAATTCGAATTTAAACTCTGAGTGGATAATGTTGAGAATCCTGACGGGTGGGGTCCACTCGTCAGTGACTCAACCAAAACAGTGCGCGCGCTGGGAAATGTTTAAAACACTGACAGCGGGGCCCACCGGTCAGCGACTTAGGGCGCGAAGGGGTACGCTGCCGTGGATCTAGGATCCAACGGCCCACGTTCAATCGCGACGTCGACGACCTAAAACCGGCGGCGCTGCTACTCCGGCGACGGCGAGGTTCACGGTCTGCTCACCTAGGGGCTCGGGAGGCCGTGCGGATGATGCAGATCGATGGCGGCAACTTGGGGAGACTTGCTGGACGAACGGCGCGTGGTGGGGCGGCTCCAATCGACGGCGGCGAGCAGCTCCTCCTTCGCGGCCGTGCTCCAACTCCGGCGAGGTCTCCGCGTCGTTCCTGGGCACGATCCAGAGGGGAAAAGGGGCCGGGTGAGCGAGGCAGTAATGGGGAAGGGGGGTACGGGCCAGAGAGGAGAGAAAGAGAGGCCAGCACGGCCTGGCCGTGGTCGTCGTCTACCTCGGGCACGGCGAGCTCGAGGAGACCCACGGGCGGCCGGGGCTTCGCGGCTACGGCTCCGCCCTCCTGGCGGTGCACGAGAGGGGGTGGTGTGAGGGGGAGAGGCAGTGGGGAGGTGTGGAGGGAACGGGGTGCTCGGGGGGGGGGGGGGGGGGGGGGGGATTTATACCGGCGGTCCGGCGCACGGTGAACTGGGCTCAGGGGGCACCAGAGGTCATGCCCGCTCGCCGTAGGGGCGGTGTGGGGTGCGGCTACGTTGTGGGGTGGCCAGGGAGCAGGATGGAGGCTCGGGGTGGCGTGGAGGAAGCTCGACAGGGGGGGACGCCCTGGCGTGCTCTGGGAGCGTTCGGGCGGTGCGCGGCGCGCATTGTTCACGGCGATACTCCGGCGGGGACGGGTTCCTGCGGGCTGCGGTGTGGCGGGAGAGGGGGCAGCAAGGTGAGGGAGAGAGGGGGGGCCTGGCACGGGCCAGCACGGCGTGGCTTCTCCACGGCCACAGTGCCGACCATGTCGCGGCCGCGCCGGCGGCTGTCCCCTGGCGTCCTTCGGCGTTCCCGACCCGATTTCTTCACGTTCTCGAGTGCGGTGAGGCGAGTGGAGTGAGGCAATTCGAGTGAGGGCAGTAGCTTGCATCGATTTGATCGAGATTGATCAATTCGTCCATGGATTTTGGGTTCGGTTTGGGATGAACAGGTGGTGACCACCAGGTGTTCGATGAAATGCTTGAACCAGAAACAATTTCCAAATTTTGAATTTTATTTTCATAATTTGCTTCACATAGGTTTATCAAGATTTATGGTGCTGTTTGATTTGTTATTGGACAAGTGCAACCTAGCACATTTTGTGATTTGAATAAGATAAAGAAAGAATATAATTTAAATTTAGATTTTTGAAATTAATATTTGAAGAGGGAAAAATGGTGGGAATAAAGTGGGAGTGTTAACATGTCACTCCACTGAATTTGGTTTGAAAGAAAATAATTTCCCACTTTGAGAAATAGGGTGACATTTGTCACATTGTTTTAATTGTTTTAATGTTTTGTTTTGTTTATTTTCTTTTCTTCAAGTTTTTAATTAGAGCTAACAAACAACACATTCACAAGAAATATTTATCACAAGCAACAATAAGACATCCACACATATTAATTTATAAAAAAGTTTTTGTTGGCCCACATTTTTGATTTAATATTTCATAATATTAATTTGGGATGTTACACGCGGTTCGTGGCTCCAACCGTGACTAAAGGGGTACCTTTAGTCGCGGTTGGAGCCACGAACCGCGACTAAAGGCCTGCTGTATAAATACTCCCTCTGCGCAATCCCGGTTCAATCCACGAAGGACGCCGCCAGGCTGCCCAAATCGATCTCGCCGCCGTCTGCTGCCGAGCTCCGCCTCGCCGCCTTCCGCTGCCGAGCGCCGCCATCCGCTGCCGCGCGCCGCCGTCCGCTCCGCCGCCGTCCGTCAATGCCGCCGCTGCCGAGCTCGCCGTCCCCGCTTCCTCTTCTTCTCCCTCAACGCCGCGCCGCCGAGCTCGTCGTCCCCGTCCCCACCGAGCTCGTCGTCGTCGTCGCAGCCGGTGAGCATTCCGGCCTCTCCCCTCGATCACTTAGTGTTAGGGCTAGGGTTAGGGTTAGTTGATTTAGTGGAATTGTTTTAGGAATTTAGTTGATTTAGGAATTTAATTAGTGTGTTAGCAAATTGTTATAGTATTTTAGTGTCTTCAATTTAGAATTTAGAAATATTGTTTTAGTACTTAGTTGAATTTAGTTGATTGATTTAGGAATTTAGTGTCTTCAATTTAGAATTTAGGAATTTAGAAATATTGTTTTAGTGTCTTAGCAAATTGTTATATAATTTTAGTGTCTTAGCAAATTGTTGTTTCTTAGCAATAGGAATTTAGTTGATTTAGGTCTTCAATTTAGAATTTATAATTTATAACTATTGTTTTAGGACTTAGTAGTTGAATTTAGAATTTAGCAATATGTTGGAATTTAATGCAATGTCTTTGAATTTTACAATGTTTTATACAATGTCTTGGATTTTAAGAGTTAATGTAAAGATTCATAGTTTCAAGATGGACGGGACTATGGATGTCCGGGACTGGGCTCCGCCGGTGTCGGCCCAGTAGATTCTAGGGTGTGCAGAGCCCACTCTCCACGGCCCTCACACGCGTCGATGCCGACGAAGCGACTAAGGACCAAGCAGACGCTTGAGGAGCTCCTCGAGGGGAGAGCTCTCTTGCGGGGACTTGAGGGGGCAGCGAAGCGCCTGAAGGGGCTCCCCCTGAGGCCGCCTCCCGGCAAGGCTTTCCTCCCTTGAGGAGAAGTCAACACAACTCCCTCGGCAGGGCCTCCCGAGCCCTGCGGGGATACTTCGCCACGAAGGAACCGCTGCAGAGCGCACATGGCCTCTGCAGCAGCCGCAGAGTGACGCGCGCGTCTGCGCGCGATGACGACGGCGCCGCAGTTGCCGTTCTGGTGATAAAAGGAGTCAACAAAGCGCTGTGTCCCCTGCGCCGCCACCAAGGCTTTCCTCTTTGGTGATAAAGCGGGTGGCCGGCGCAACGCTCCAACGGCGACGTCACCGTGGGCACCCCCACGGCCTCTGCAGCACCAGCTGTCCACTCTGCAAAGACAAAAGCTGCCCTGCCACGAAGGCAGGCTTTACGACCATGGACCAAGTCCATGGACGCCCGAGCTGCGGTGCACCCCGCTCCTCCGCTTCGTCGCCATGTGGGAACCCTTCCGCTGCGCAGGACGCAGGGATGAGGCCCGGGGCGCCTATATAAGGAGCAGGGGCGCCACCGTAGTGAGGGGATCGAGGAACCATCGGCTCACCCGTGTAAACCCTACCATAGCCTAGCCGAGCTTAGCGAGCTCGAGGAGGAAGAAGAGCTTGCCCCTCTCCCTCCAAGCTCCGCATAGCCGCTCGAGAGCCCTCGGCAAGCTCATTGTGTTGTTCCTACTGCAGTGCAATACAGACAGGCAGGAGTAGCGGTTTTACCTCACCCTGAGGGCCGTGAACCTGGGTATGGGCCGGACTCCATCTCTGTCGTGCTGTTCCTCCACAGGCTCGACGAGCACCGTCGCCGAGCCGGCCGTAGGTTGTTGACCAACGCGTTCAGTCCCCTTCACGAACTTCTCCCCCGAGAGTGGTTATCCCTGTTCCGTGGGAATCACACCTCGACATTTGGCGCGCCAGGTAGGGGACTGAGGCGCGTCTTCAACCTCCGGCCGGTTTCCGCGTCATGGCGGACACCCGCACGACACGCGCCAACAGGCGCGCAGCTGACCGGGCTCACACAGAGCCCGGCACCGCTCCCGCTCGTGGACGCCGCGGTCGTCCTCGCGCAGCCGAGCGCGCCAACACCGGCCCGCATGTGGAGGAGCCGGAGAGCGAAGAGTACCACGGCAGCGACCACCGCGATGACAGGGACACTCCCCCGGAGCGCAACAACGACGCTGAGTCTTCGCACCCGTCGCGGCGCCAAAGCGCGTCTTCTCAAGGACGCCCGGAGCCCACGCCGCACACCGCGCTACTCATGGCCCAGGAGCTCCTACGCTACCGGCCTAGCGCTGAGGCCCACGACCAGTGGCTGGACCGTCTCCACCACCTCGTCGACGTCGCGACCACGCGCCCCGCTCCGTCGCGCTCCCTGGTCCATCACTCTGGCCGTGCGGGTACGGGTGCACCAGATGCGCCTCCACCGCTGCCGGGACCGCCTCCAGCTGCCGCGCAAAGAGCTCCCTCTCATGCTTCCTCGCCGCATGACTGCCAGATCATGCAGCGCACTGCGCCTGACGCGCGGGTGGGCATGGAGCGCCGCCGTGACCTCCAGAACCACCTCGTCGAAGAGCTCGGCCAAGCTGGACAGCAGAACCGCAGAGCTCTCCAGGGAGGAATCGCCACGTACGCCTCTGGCTGCCTGGCCTTCACCCGCGCTCTGCGTCGCGTGGTCTGGCCGCAGAAGTTCAGGCCAGCCCTCCCCAAGGGCTTCGACGGGTCCACCAACCCCCTCGAGTTCCTGCAGCTCTACACCACCTCCATCCAGGCTGCGGGGCGTCTACCACAACAGGCGCGGCCACGCCACAGACGACTGCTTTGACCTCAAGAGGCTGAGCAGGGAGCGCGAGCGAGGCGAAGGCAGCGGGAACCGCGGCAGAGGCCGCGGCTACCGCCGCGACAGCAGAGGCGGGCGCGGTGGCAACTACCAGAGGCCGCAAGGCACTCAGGCCAACGCCGCCGAGAAGAACAACAATCTCCCTGACGAGGAGGACGGAGGCTACCAGGCCCCGAGAGGGGCTATGGCCTGCATCCTCGGCGGGGCTCAGGCGCCCAAGTCGAACAACCAGTTCAAGCAGTTCGCCCGCGAGCTCAACGCCGTGCTCCCGAGCACCGAGACCTCCAGGCCCCTCAAGTGGTCCCAGTACACCATCGCTTTCGACGCCAAGGACCACCCCAAGTCGACCAAGACTGTTGGAACTCTCCCCCTGGTCTGCTCCCCCACCATCAACAACGTCACCGTCTCCAAGACGCTCATTGATGGGGGGGCTGGCCTGAACGTCATCTCTGTCGAGACCTTCGAGACGCTTCAGGTGCCCTACGAGTGGCTTATGCCCTCCAGGCCATTCACCGGGGTCACCAGTGGTTCCATCGAACCCCTGGGCCAGGTTCGGCTCGCCGTCACCTTCGGCACGCAGAAGAACTATCGCACAGAGCTGATCGACTTCGATGTCGCCCACATCGGCCTGCCGTACAACGCCATCCTCGGCTACCAAGCCCTCGCTAAGTTCATGGCCGTCACTCACCATGCCTACAACATGGTCAAGATCCCCGGCAGCGCTGGCACCATCGCCATCCACGGTCATATCCTGGACGCCACGCGTGCTGTCGAGAGCGCCTACAAGGCAGCGGCCATGGCATTCCCGGCTGACGAGGACATGGAGCCTCTCGAGAGGCCCAAGAAGAAGAAGCAAGTGTTCTCTCAGGAGGAAGCGGCCACGAAGAAGGTGCCACTTGGCACCAGTGCCTCGGGGACCGAGGGCTCGGGGGCTAGCGTCACCATAGGCGCCACCCTGCCTCCTAAATAGGAAAGCGCGCTCATCGCCTTCCTTCAGGCAAACTCTGACATGTTCGCATGGACTCCGTCAGATATGTCTGGTGTACCAAGGGAGGTGATCGAGCACCACTTAGCCGTGTGTCCAGACGCACGCCCCGTCAAGCAAAAGGCACGCAAGCAAGCCCCCGAGAAGCAAGCTTTCATCGTCAAGGAAGTAGAGAAGCTAAAGGCGGCGAAAGTCGTCCGCGAAGTCGCGCACCCCACTTGGCTCTCCAACGGCGTGGTTGTCCCTAAACCCGCTGGAGGAGGCCGACTCTGCATCGACTACACCGATGTCAACAAGGCCTGCCCCAAGGACCCATACCCCATGCCGAGGATAGACCAGATCGTGGACTCCACCGCTGGCTGCGACCTCCTCTGTTTCCTGGACGCCTTCTCTGGTTACCACCAGATCAAGATGGCTAAAGAGGACGAGGAGAAGACAGCATTCCTCACCCCCTGTGGTGTGTACTGCTACACTTGCATGCCCTTCGGCCTGAAGAACGCGGGAGCCACTTTCCAGAGGCTCATGAGAATAGCCTTGGGGGCACAGATGGGTAGGAACGCAGAGGCCTACGTCGATGATATCGTGGTCAAGTCTCGAGAGGGGGACACCCTCTTGAAGGATCTCGAGGAAACCTTCGCCAGCCTGCGCAAGGTGAACATCAAGCTGAACCCCGCCAAGTGCGTCTTCGGGGTCCCTTCAGGCAAGCTCCTCGGATTCCTGGTGTCCCACCGCGGCATAGAGGCAAACCCAGACAAGATCAAGGCCATAGATGGAATGCAGCCTCCTCGCCGACTCAAGGACATGCAGCGCCTAGCAGGCTGCATGGCCAGCCTTGGCAGATTCATCTCCAAGTTCGGCGAGAGGGCCCTGCCATTTTTCAAGATCATGAAGAGATCCGGCACGTTCAAGTGGACCCCTGAGGCGGACAAGGCCTTTGAGGACTTAAAGAAATATCTGGCCAACCCACCAGTCTTGGTGGCCCCCAGGACAGGCGAGCACCTGAAGCTGTACCTTTCAGCCACTCCTCAGACCGCAAGCGCCGTCCTGGTGGTCGAGAGGGAAGAGCCTGTCCTCCCCAAGAAGAGCACTGCCACTCCAAGCCCGAAGCCGCCCGACAAAGACCCTGCCGAAGGAGCAGCCTCCACAGACCCACTGACAGGCCCACCGCCTCAAGTCGAGTCTGCTCCCAGCACCCTTGTCGAGACGCCTCCACAGGCAGATCTCGACAGGGGCCCTGAAGAGCCTCCACAGAGGGCCGACGTTGCGCCACCGCAGGCAACCCTTGTCGAGCACCCCGTCTACTTCGTTAGCACATTGCTTGGGACGCTCGGGAGAGGTATCCAATGCAGCAGAAGCTCCTCGTCGCGCTCCTCATCGCCTCCAAAAAGTTGCGACATTACTTCCAGGGCCACCCCATTACGGTGGTCACTGCTTTCCCCCTGGAGCAGATCCTGCGCAACCCCAACGCCACAGATCGCGTCGCAGGATGGAACATAGAGCTGCAGCCATTCAACTTGCGCTTCGACACCACAAGGGTCATAAAAGGAAGAGCGCTGGCTGATTTCGTCGCCGAATGGACCGACCCAAGCCCTGAAGAGCCTCGCGAGGCAGAGGCCGAGCCCTCTGGAGACACAGTGCCCAGCCACTGGACCATGCACTTCGACGGAGCCTTCGCTTGCCGCAATGGCGGAGCAGGCGTTGTCCTAACTTCGCCCAAAGGTGACAAGCTATACTACGCTGTCCAGCTGTGCTTCACGATCGACAAGATCTCCAACAACATCGCCGAATACGAAGGCCTCCTCGCCGGCTTAAGGGCCGCCATCGCTCTAGGCGTGAAGCACCTACTCGTCAAGGGCGACTCCTAGTTGCTCGTCAACTTCTCCAACAAGAGCTACACGCCCAAAGACGACCACATGGCCGCATACCTTGAAGAGGTTCGCAAGCTCGAGAAGCACTTCAGGGGCATGGAGCTCATGCACATCCCGAGGAAGGAAAACCAAGAGGCCGACGACATCGCCAAGCGAGCTTCACGAAGGCAACCCCAGCAGGCCGGCGTCTTTGAAGAAAGGCTCGCCAAGGCATCCATCAAGCAGCCTCGAGAGACCACAGCCATAAGCACAGATGAAGCGCTCCCACCACCTCCCGAGTCTGGGGCCCCTGATTGCGGCCCCAGCACAGGGGAGCGCCTGTTGCTGACGGCAGCCCACCAAGCCACGGGCTGGATCGACGAGATAAAGGACTATCTGACGAAAGGGATCCTCCCTGAAGAGGACGCAGAAGCAGAACGAATCGCCCGACAGGCAAAATCCTACTGCATCCTCGAGGGAAGCCTCTACCGCAAGCGCCCAAATGGCATCGCGCTCAAATGCGTCCCTCCTGAGGAAGGCCGAGTGCTGATCAAGGACATCCACAGCGGGGAGTGCGGCCACCACTCATGCGCACGCACCCTTGCAGGCAAGGTCTTCAAGAGCGGCTTCTACTGGCCTGAAGTGCTTCACGATGCGGTCGCCATCGTGCAAACCTGCGACGCCTGCCAATTCCACGCCAAGCAGATTCATCAGCCGGCGCTAGGGCTCCAAACCATCCCGCTCTCCTGGCCGTTCGCGGTCTGGGGGCTGGACATCTTGGGCCCCTTCCCAAAGTCACAGGGGGGCTATCGTTTCCTCTTCGTGGTCATCGACAAGTTCACCAAGTGGGCCGAGGTCGAGCCGGTGCGCACCATACCAGCCGGGGCTGCAGTGAAGTTCATCAGGAGCCTGGTCTGCCGCTTCGGTGTGCCTAACCGCATCATCACCGATAATGGCTCGCAATTCACCAGTGGCATCTTCCGAGCCTACTGCGACAAGCTTGGCGTCAAGATCTGCTTTGCCTCAGTGGCTCACCCACGCAGCAACGGTCTAGCCGAGCGAGCAAACGCAGAAGTCCTCAAGGGCCTCAAGACCAGAAGCTTCAACATCCTCAAGGGGCACGGCAAGGGCTGGATCGATGAGCTCCCATCTGTGCTCTGGTCCATGCGCACAACCGCGTCAAGGCCTACAGGCGAAACGCCGTTTGCCCTGGTCTACGGAGCTGAAGCAGTCCTTCCCGCAGAAATCAGGCATGGATCACCACGGGTCCTTGCCTTCAACGAGGACACCCAGGAGGGCCTCCACAACGACGACCTGCTATTTCTCGAGGGCCTGTGCCGCCGGGCCGCCCTCAGAGCGGCAAGGTACCAGCAGGATCTGCGACGCTACCACAGCCGCCATGTGCGCTCACGCACCCTTGAGGCGGGCGACCTCGTCCTCAGGCGAATCCTCTCCAGAGAAGGCCTCCACAAGCTCTCGCCGATGTGGGAAGGTCCCTACAGGGTCTCCCACATCGCCAGGCCTGGCGCAGTACGCCTCGAGACCGAAGACGGCATCCCCGTCAAGAACCCGTGGAACATCGTGCACCTGCGCAAGTTCTACCCGTGATCATAGTCACGCCAGGCATTTTTTGTCTCTAGAGGGAAGCTCACGGCTTCGCCTCCAAGCTTCTCAAAGCCTCTCCCGAGGGTCAGCCCTCCGAGCTCTCCTGCTAATGAGCCACCGCAGGCCGCAGTGAACTCTGCCACTAATGGGTGGTCCCCATGCCTCGACATGGAAGGAACGTTAGCTTGGCAAACCCAAGTGTGACGAACCGATTTCAGTTCCAAGAGAACTTTGCGCTCAGGCGCCATTTTCGTTCCAAGTGAACTTTGCGCTACGGCGCCGTGACGTTCCCAAGTGAACTTAGCGCTAAGGCGCCGCTTTGTAATATTCTATGGCAAGTTTCACTTTCGTCATTTAATTTCGCATGTGCACTTATATCCTTTACATGCGCATCTCGCGAGCGGGGGCTGAGTACGGTGCCCGTGCCCAAGAGCACCCCAGCAGCACTGCAAAATCCAAGGGACCCTGAGCTCTGGCTAAAGGGCATGCTCCCGGATACACGCCACCTCTCCAAAGGACCTTGGTACTCTCTCTCCTCGCGAGACACCCATGAGAAAGCCTATAAGCGCGCACGAGTCCCTATTTCTATACTCTAGCGTTTCGGCTTGCCTCTCTAACATCCACAGGGAGCGAAAGTCTCTCCAGGCCTGTGGAGGAAAAACTCGGCCCCTGAAGGGAAAAACATTGCCAGAGGAGACCTACGTCAGGCAAAAAGCCTCGCGAAGCTAAGTTTCCTGCTCGCTTTAAGGGAATCCTTGCATTTCTCTCACGAGCACTCTGCGTCCCTCAAGTGGCCTTTTCCCTCACTCTCCATGGGCTGCTTGCGCATCAAAGGGGGGCCCTCAGCATCGCGCCTCGAGGGCTCTTACCTCCCTAAGCCTTAAACTCCCCCCGGCCTTGCCGAGTCATTGCTCGAGCATACCGCAGCGGCGGAGTCATAGCGCGAGGGGAAGGGTCCAGCGACGTAGAGCGAAAAAGACATGGAGTTGAAGCAAAGGCTCCTCGAGGGAAGCACACACGAACTTAATAGCAATTGTTCAAAAGCCAAAGAGTATATTACAGATTGAACAGCAAAAGTCTTTAAGATAAACATCCCTGCAGCGCTACAGGCGCACTAAACTGCAGGAGAGGATCTCAGAAGTAAGTTAGGCAGCGGCCTCGTCGTCGTCCTGGCCGGATCCCTCCTCTTCAAGCTCGCTCCCCTCGTCGTCGCCCTCGTCCTCCGCAGCGGCCCGCTTGAAGCGGCTGCAGAAGTCGTCCACTTGGTCGCGGACGGAGTTGGAGGCCTTCCACCCAGCCTCCCCCTCGAGGGGCTCGGTCACCGTGGCGAGGTCGAACCCGGGCTGGAGGTGGACGAGTTTGGAGAAGATGCGGTCCACCGCCACCGCCAGAAGCTGGCGGCACTCCTCCTCGACCACGTCGCGAATCTCCGCGGCGGGGCCCTCAAGCGCCGTGAAGAGCTGCTCGAAGTACTGGAGGTAGGTGGCGGCGTCGGAGTGGCCTTGGGCCGGGACGGTCGGCGCCTCTGCTCCCAGCTTTGCGGCGAGCTCGCGGCCCCGCCCCGTCAAGGACAGGAACATGCGCTCTCGCTGCTGCGACAGCACCTGCGCCGCCTTGACGCTCTCCGCTGCTTCCATCGCTTTCTCGACGGCAGGACCAACTTGCTGGTTCATCTCCTCCATGTCCGCCATGAGGGAGGCGAGGTCCTGTGCCATGTCTTCACGGGCCTTCTCGGCGGTGCGGCGGCGATCAGCTTCGCGCCTCACCTTGGCGACGAGGTTGGCGTTCACCTTCTCGAGCTGGTGAATCCGGGCTCCGCTCTCGCCAAGCCTCGTCTTGAAGCGGTCCTCCTGCTTGGAGAACTTGTCCTTGTAATCTTGGGAGACGGCGGCGCGAATCTCCTTCTCCTTCGCCTGGAGCGCCTTCATGGCCTCATCCCTCCGCGCCGCGAGCCGCGTGTTGGCACGCTCCACGTTCTCCTTGTGGGCGGCCACCTCACGCTCAAGCTTGCTGAGCTCCGCGGCCAAGCTGTCTTCGCGGGCCTCGAGGGTCGCGCGCTGCCCAGACAGCTCCTGCTCCCTCAGGGCCAGCTGCTCGTCGCGGCGGCGCGCATCCTCCTCGCGCTCGCTCAGAGCGCGCCCTCGGGCCTCCAAGCTTGTGCGGACCTCGTCCAGGGCGGACCGCACAGTCTCGGAGTCCGCAAGGATTTTCTTCTCGAGCTCGACGAGCTCGTTGTGCTTCGCCGCCAGGGAGTGCTCCACGGTTTCGCGCTCCGCCCTGGCCGCGGCCAAGTCCTCTGTCGCGGCTCAACGCTCGGCCTTCAGAGGTTGCAGGAGTTCCTCGGCGTCGCGCGCAGCGCCCTCGCGAACCTCCTCGGCGAAGTGCGCCGCCTCCTCGCGCTCCGCCTGCAGAGCCTGGTCGCTCTTCCGGCGAGCCTCTACGGCCGCGTGGAAAGCGGCCCAAGCCTCTGCGAGCTCGTCTCGCTGCCGAGCGAGCTCCCGGTCCTCCGAGGCAAGATGGGCCTCTAGCCCCTCCAGGGACTCCCGCACCAGGCGGAAGGCGACCTCACGGTGGCCTCTGCTCCAATCCCAGCTGCCGAGGGCAAGGGACTGGGAGGTCCCGCGAGGCGCAGAAGGACCCGCGCCTGCATCGAGCCTGGAGGGGGTAGCCTTCGCGTGGGCCTGGGGGCTCGGTGGCATGTCCTCCGCCTCCACGCTTGCGCCCCGCGCACCGGCGCCATCCTGTGCGGGTGGCACCTCCTGGCTTGCTTCCGGGGCAGAGGCGGTAGGTCCAGCCCTCGCTGTCTCCTCCTCCTCCGCGGTGTCTGGCGGGGGCGGGGGAGTATCCTCCCTGCGAGCCCTGGGCGGGCTTGGCGCCGACGTGGCACCCGCCGAAGCCGCTGGCCGCGCTGGAGGGGTAGCTGCGCGGGGCGGGGTGGGCACTCTCTCCACCTGCTCCTCCATGTGCTCCTCCTCCGGTGGCGGCTCAGGCACTTCCACCTGAGGCGTGTCCCCCTGAGGGCCTGCAGAGGCCTCCACCTCAGGCCTCGAGGCCTCCGCTGCAGCAGCCTCACCCGCCGCAGCCTCCGGTGCGGCCTGGGGAGTGGCCTTCTTCACATCCGCAGCTTTGCGGAGCCTGCGGCGCTTCGCAGGCGCTGGGCCGCTGACATAGAGAGGAGAAAGTCGGTCAAGAAGAACAAGCAAACAAGACTCGGAAAGGAAGGGTGAATGTCAATGGCTTTTACCTGGTCATTTTGGCGCGGGAGTCAACCCACGTCGTGCCTGGCGAGCGCCACGAGGGCGCGGTCCGGGCCCCTGCCTCCTCAGGGGCCGCCTCAGCTTTCCTTTTGTGGGGAGCGCTCGGGGGCTCCCCGGCAGGCCTGTCATGGGCCGCCTTAGTCCTCGGCTCCTGGCGTCCCGCCTCAGCCTCCTCGCTGTCGCCGGAGGAAAGCTCGTGGACTTCCCCTGCAGGGGGCACGACACCAGACGAGCTTCCCGCGCCTGCGGAGGGCTCCACCTCCGTCTCTGCGTCGCCCTGCTCCGAGTCAGATGCGCACGGCGACTCGGCGGTATCCGCTGGCATGGGCCCCTCTTCTTCTTCTTCCCCCGCCAGGCCTAGTGGGGTGAACGTGGGCATCCGCGCCAGGGTGGCCTGGCGCTTGTCCGGAACCTCAAACAGAGGCCTTATCGCCAAGGGAACCCTCGCGGGCACGTCAGGGTTGACGAAGAGGCCACCCATGATGGTGGTGACGACCTCGGGGCGGTGGTCGTAGGGGTGCAGCCGCATCGGGTCCGTAGGCCCCGAGTACGCCCACATCGGCCTCTTGTGCGCCTGAAGGGGGGCGATGCGGCGCTTCACGAACTCCCCCGCCACCATCTGGCCAGTCAGGCCGTTCTCGCGGAGCGCCCTCAAGTGGCCCACGAGGTCGGCTATCTCGCGGCCCTCCAAAGCCCGCTTGCCCCAGTGGGTGTTCTTCACGGGCGGCGCGTCAGGGATCTCGAGGAGAGCGCTCTGCGACGGGACGCTGATGAGGAACCACTTCTGCCTGAAGTCATCCACCTTCTTCGACACCGCAGTCACGGGCCTCTCAACGCTCCAGGCCATGGGGATGTAGACGTCCCCCATGCCGTCCGCGATGCGGAAGGACACGCAGCCTGTCCGCTCCGTCTTCGCGGTGTTCCGGAGCGCGTAGAAGCTCCGGAAGAGGGCGACCGAGGGCTTCACCCCTAAGTATGCCTCGCACAGGAAGGCGAAGATGGAGAGGACGAGGATGGCGTTGGGGTGGAGGTGTAGGAGGTGGATCTGATAGAATTCAAGGACGGCCTCCAAGAAAGGAGAGTACGGGGGCACCAACCCGGCAAGGAGGGTTTGGAGGAAGATGGGGAAGAAACCCGCCGGGAAGCGGCCGGTCCTCGCGGCCTGGATGGCGCTGGCGCCGTGCTCGTTGTGCTTCCCGGCGACTAAGTGCTGGATCTTCTCCAGCGCAGCCGCAGTGACGCGCGCCCCGACCAGAGCGGGGCCGAACGCCTCATCCTCCTGCGCATCTTGGCGGGCCGAGGTCATCGCCGACTTGCCCTTAGGTCCTCCCATTGTCGGAGAAGGGCGGCAGCGCGGAGGAGCGAAAGGAAGGAAAGGGAAATGCTCGCCGGAGAGGAAAAGAGTTCGCCGGAGAAGGAGAGCTAGGAGGTCGAGAGTTGGGAAAATGGAGGCGCAGAATGGGAAGCAGTGACTGCGATGCAGACCGGCGCGCAGCTTTATACCGCCGTCGGGCAGTTACCAAGGCGCGGTGGTGGAGATCGTGGTGGGACCCCCCACTACGCACGTTTCTACCGGAGAAACCGAGTCGCCGCAAGTTCATCTCCAAGTGACGCGTGTCACGGGCAGGACGGGCGTTTTGGACCCGCGACGCTTCGTCTGGGCCCGATGGGCCTCGCCGTGACCGTCGTGGGCCCGGGGGCTATTGTCGGCCCAGTAGATTCTAGGGTGTGCAGAGCCCACTCTCCACGGCCCTCACACGCGTCGATGCCGACGAAGCGACTAAGGACCAAGCAGACGCTTGAGGAGCTCCTCGAGGGGAGAGCTCTCTTGCGGGGACTTGAGGGGGCAGCGAAGCGCCTGAAGGGGCTCCCCCTGAGGCCGCCTCCCGGCAAGGCTTTCCTCCCTTGAGGAGAAGTCAACACAACTCCCTCGGCAGGGCCTCCCGAGCCCTGCGGGGATACTTCGCCACGAAGGAACCGCTGCAGAGCGCACATGGCCTCTGCAGCAGCCGCAGAGTGACGCGCGCGTCTGCGCGCGATGACGACGGCGCCGCAGTTGCCGTTCTGGTGATAAAAGGAGTCAACAAAGCGCTGTGTCCCCTGCACCGCCACCAAGGCTTTCCTCTTTGGTGATAAAGCGGGTGGCCGGCGCAACGCTCCAACGGCGACGTCACCGTGGGCACCCCCACGGCCTCTGCAGCACCAGCTGTCCGCTCTGCAAAGACAAAAGCTGCCCTGCCACGAAGGCAGGCTTTACGACCATGGACCAAGTCCATGGACGCCCGAGCTGCGGTGCACCCCGCTCCTCCGCTTCGTCGCCATGTGGGAACCCTTCCGCTGCGCAGGACGCAGGGATGAGGCCCGGGGCGCCTATATAAGGAGCAGGGGCGCCACCGTAGTGAGGGGATCGAGGAACCATCGGCTCACCCGTGTAAACCCTACCATAGCCTAGCCGAGCTTAGCGAGCTCGAGGAGGAAGAAGAGCTTGCCCCTCTCCCTCCAAGCTCCGCATAGCCGCTCGAGAGCCCTCGGCAAGCTCATTGTGCTGTTCCTACTGCAGTGCAATACAGACAGGAAGGAGTAGCGGTTTTACCTCACCCTGAGGGCCGTGAACCTGGGTACGGGCCGGACTCCATCTCTGTCGTGCTGTTCCTCCACAGGCTCGACGAGCACCGTCGCCGAGCCGGCCGTAGGTTGTTGACCAACGCGTTCAGTCCCCTTCACGAACTTCTCCCCCGAGAGTGGTTATCCCTGTTCTGTGGGAATCACACCTCGACAGCCGGGTTGGCACTGGGAGGTGCTACCTTCCGGTGTGCGCAGATTGGTGAGGAATGAGGGAACCATCGTCGACCCGGAGCTTCTTTGGTGGCGGTCACGTGGGCCTCGACGGGTACAGAGGGTGCCGGCCCCCGAGGAGTTGGTACGTCGTCGTGTCAGGGCGGAGGACGAGCACGTCCGTCGGTACATGGTCGCGTTGGATGTCCGTCCGTCTAACACTTGGCAGCATCTTCAGGGATCTCACATTAGTTATGATCCTGTTTGGGTTCCTTCACTTTGGGTTTTCACCGCACGCGGCATGTTTCCGGCGGTTCGACGTCCATTTTGATTAGCGTGATGTATTATGGATGCATGATGGGTATTGCTTGTTGGAAGATTTGTTACAAGGAGACAACCGGCAAACAAGTATTGATGTCGATACTAGCGCTGGGCCCTCAACCTGCAAGTCCTCCGATGTAAATATTTAAGTCTTTGCTCATGATATATATCACTAGTTAGACCTTCACACATTGAGCATATATTAAACGAATGTTTTTTGTAGACCTCCAAATCGAACAAATCCTCCACTCCAAGGGGCCCGACCAAAAAGTGGGACGAGAACATGCACATGAGGATTGATGTAGTCAGTGCCGATGGGATCCCTTTTGAGCCCAAAAAGAGCGTGACAGCATTTAGAAATCAAGCAGGAGTTCTTGTTAGGGATATGATCCCGATCACCTGTCGAGAATGGAATAAGCCAGCAAGAGCCGACAATATAAGTTTTGTCTCTGACGAATTAAAGAAATCTATTTGGGAGAAGCTGATATCACACTTCACTCTGCCGAAGATGGACACCCCGGAGCAAAGAAAGGCCATGATGGACAAAGTGAAGGCGTGGATCCTTAAGAAGATGGCCACACAATTCTGTAACCACAAGAAAATATTGTGGGCGACTTATGTCAAGAGCGGGAAAATTACTCCGGAGTTCAAGGGAACTCAAGAGAGGTTACGTGCTCAATGGGATGATTTCAAGACGTACAAGGAATCGGAAGAAGCTATAGCACGGTCGAAAAAGAATGCGGATAATGCCGCGCTGAAGATATATCATCATAATCTGGGGACAGGTGGCTACAGGACTGCCAGGCCTAAGTGGGATAAACTTAAGGCTGAAATTAAGGCAAAAGGGCTATCTCCAGGTACAGAGAAAGTGCCCGAAAGAGCAGGAAATTTCCTAATGGCGCATGGTATGACGTTGGATATGGAAACATGGGAGTTGTTTCTTCGTGATCCGACGAAGAAAGCAGTGTTGACTCCCCTCAAGGATCTTGAAACAGCAATAGCCGAGGTGGAGGCGGGAACTTTTGTTCCTGATAGAGATAACGACGAACTGACAAAGGCACTCAAAAATCCTGAGCACGGAGGACGCGTACGAGGCTATGGATGTGTTACTTGGAAGATAGGGTTTCATGAGAACATAAACACTTATAGAAGCCGAGCGTGAGCATAGAAGAGGAGGGAGCAGCAGGCGGCAGACCGGTTGAAGAATGTGGAAGAAAAGAACGAGCAGCTCTTTGCGCTGTATTCTTAGATGCAGGAGCAAATATCAAGCCGTCCAGAGGGAGAACACATGTACAAAGATCCCGCACCCGATTGCCGGAGAAGCAGCATGGCTTCCATGGCGTTGCATGTCAGCGTTGATGATGCATAGGTTGATGTGTCACCGATGGAGCGCTACCCCGTGGACAATATCGAAGAGAAGACTGATTGTGAGCTACAACAGCCATTGAAGAATATATCCATGAAGGTGGCCGTCGGCTTTGCTTTGAAAGTTGATCCTGCAGCGTGTTGGAATGGCCGCGAGATTCCAGCTAGGTATGCTCGTGTCGGGGTGGATGAAATTCTATCCGGATGTGAGACATTGGAGATTGACTTCGCTGGCCCTGAAGGGGAGTCGACCCTGGGAGAAGTCCTGCATGGAGTTATTTTATGGAAAAAGAAATACATCATATTTCCAGGCTCGAAGCAAAGGACTAAGGCTCCCTCAGCTCC
The DNA here is from genome assembly GCA_026929855.1 of Poa annua. Lineage (NCBI taxonomy): Eukaryota > Viridiplantae > Streptophyta > Magnoliopsida > Poales > Poaceae > Poa > Poa annua. The sequence continues at coordinate 66,893,362 of CM049434.1, forward strand.
ACGTCGATCATCGCGGCCTGCTGCTCCATCACCTCCACCTCGATCATCGCCGCCTAAGGCTCCCTCACCTTCACCTCGATCATCGCCGCCTAAGGCTCCCTCACCTCCACGTCGATCATCGCCGCCTAAGGCTCCCTCACCTTCACCTCGACCATCGCCGACTAAGGCTCCCTCACCTCCACGTCGATCATCGCCGCCTAAGGCTCCCTCACCTTCACCTCGATCATCGCCGCCTAAGCCTCCCCCACCTGCACCTCGACCATCGCCGCCTAAGGCTCCCTCACCTCCACCTCAACCATCGCCGCCTCGATCTGCGCCTAAGGCTCCCTTATCTACGCCTAAGGCTCCCTCATCTGCGCCTAAGGCTCCCTCATCTACGCCTAAGGCTCCCTCATCTACGCTTAAGGCTCCCTCATCTGCGACTAAGGCTTCCTCATCTGCGCCTAAGGCTCCCACATCTTCCACACTGCATCAGCGGACTCGATCTTCGGCGCCGCCCACTCAGTACATTGGAGTAAAGCGGAAGTGCCCGACTCCGCGTACTAAGGAGAAAGTGTCACCGCTCCCCAAGGGTCATCCCACGGAGAATAAGAGGCAGCAGAGAGCCGACGTTGCCCAGCTTGGACAACAGAAAAAACAATTGATCGTTCCGTTGAAGGAGGCATCCCCAATTGTATTACCAGAAAAGTTTGAAGAAATTCCTGGTCTGACGATTGGTGAAATGCTAGGCCTTGTTGAAACGGGCATGGCTCCCCTGGCAAGGCAATTTGTCATGGGGAAGGAACTGGTCACAGAGGTAGAGTTGGCACTGCTACCTCCAAGGATGCGAGAATTACATCAGTGGTACATGGAGCGCACAAAAGACGGCCAAACAATGATGTCTCTTACATATAAAGATGAACATTACTTCATCGGAGAACAGACAATCCATATTGATTTTGATGAATTATGGCAGTTATTCAATATGGAAGCCCTCGACAAATGTATCATGAGCTGCTATTGTCTGTAAGTGATTAATTTTTATTTCTGTTATTAATTAAGTCTCTAGCTAATTAAGTCTCACTACATACATTCGTTCATATGCTATTATGCAGAAAGAAGATTCTCGAATGTAAGAGGATGCCTAATTATCAAGTTGGGTTCGTTGACCCGGATCGAGTTCATGTACATAACCTAGAACAGTTTCCAGAGGAAACGGAGAACAACTTGTTCAATGCATTGAAGCAACAAAATTATAAAGATGTGATTTTTTTCCTTACAACTTCAGGTGAGAGTGTTCTTACTGTCTTGTACACATTAACTTTCCGCTCTGACTAAATGTTGATGAACGTGTGCAGCTACCACTGGATTCTCTTTAACATTCAAATTGACCGTGGGATAGTTGAGATCGAGGACTCAATAGCGCATACCTTGGAGTATTAGGCAAGCATTACTGATATGCTCCAAAAGTAATTTCAATCGTTATTACACTATATCGGCCTCTTTATTTTCCTATGTTCCAGTTATTAATATCTTCTTTATTCATTTTATTTGTAGGGTATGGAAGCGGTTCACAAGATCTGAGGGTGGTCATTTTAAATTAGAGCTGACCTTTAAACAAATCCCCGTAAGTATAGTACTCATTTTAATTCAAGTTTTAATATCGGATTGTCCTGTTTCATTATTATTTGATTCAACTCTATTTTCGTAAGGTGCGAGAAACAGCCACCGGCGACTAATCTATGTGGATACTTCGTTTGCGAGTACGTGCGCACGTGTGTCAGTGCGCGGACTTCTCCACATGTACGTTCAACATTAATATATATATTCAGAGTTTTACTTTTGTTAATGACAATTTATATATTCATATCGACCTTCTATTTGATACAGAATGTGGCTTCACGGTCGCAACTCCTAGCAAAGCAACGCATAAGAGAAATTCAAGAGGAAATTGCTGGTTTTTTGCTTAACGAGGTCATAGCCCCAATAGGAGAATACCATGAAAACACAGAAGTGATATTCATGTAATTCTCGTGTTCGGAAGACACTCGTGTGTATATATGATCGAATGTATATATATGTTTGTACGACTGACTCGTTATATTATATATGCATGTATGCTTAATTTAGACTCGTCATACAATATATGCATCGATGTGTGTAATTGTACCGTACGAATAATAGCTTAAATCATAAATAAAACAGAAAACAGAAAACAAAATAAAAAAACCTAAAACCTAAAACCTCTCGAACTTTTAGTCCCGGTTTGTAATACAGACCAGGACAAAAGGTTATCGCCTGAGCAGCTCGCCTGCGAGCCCACGTGGATGCTATTTGTCCCGGTTGCAGACGAGACCGCGACTAAAGGGGTTGGCCTTTAGTCCCGATTCCGCAGTCCCGGTTTTTAAACCGGGACAAAAGGCCCTTACAAACCGGGACTGTTAGGCTGTTTTCTACTAGTGTAGGTTGTCCTGGTTGTAGATGTCGTGTCTGCCATCATCTTCAGTAGCCTCAAAGTCTAAGAAAGGGTTCAAGGCAAGGATGAGTAACAGTGTTACTCAACAAGTTCATTAATGTATAGTGGGAAGTTTGATGCACTAACTACAGCCACAGACAATGGATTGTCGTAGGCCAATGCAAGTTTTCGTAAACATTTCTTCAAAAGGTTGCTTTTATTCTAAAGAGCTATGTCCGCCAGGAGTCACATATGCTAGGGCTTTGAGGAGCCTCCTTTCCTGCTGCGTTCGTCGTTCCATCCTGGAACGTGGAGTAACATGTCACATTTATACACTCTGCAGAGGTGCGCTGTTTTACCCATAAGAGATCCACGCCTTGTTGCCCAGCCAGGCGTACTTTCCTGTCCACACTACTTTTGTGTGGGGCCCGGTCGGTGATCCAAGCCAATCACTGCGCCTTTCCAACAACCCCGCACACCCCCCATTACTTCAGTTGCAGGTGATGGGAAATTCCAACTTTCATCCTGCTAACCATTTGAAACTCGTCTCAAACTGGTTCTGAAGCCAACCTTCATAGATGCTAGAAGCCACAACCCGAAGGTGAGGTTATTATCCTGGCCACCTCAAGCTCAGCGGATTTACACACCGCCCGGCTTTGATCTAGTCATATGTTGGTGTACGAGAGGAAAAGGACACAGCTGACTTCTCCGCCCCATTTCAGATCTTATGGTTGCGCGTTATATACGGCGCAAGAATCACTGACGACATCTGTTATTAATTCCTAGGGTTATTACTTTTCTTATGCAGTGGAACCTCCACCAACCACAGTCTTACCATGGTTCCACTACCCACCATAATAGGTTAATCAGCCACCCTGGGCTAACAACCAAATAGTCATATTTATTATGAAAATAAGGTTTTGATTTTTCAATGCAACAGTGATAAGATATTGCATTTGGAAAATAATTTGCTAAGAAATACTTCAACGGACATGAGTGATGAACTTGCCTGTTGACTGAGAGGTAGTGTAGTGTGAAGCTTCGGACTGACCCGGGACCTCAAGTTCTTAAAATAAAGCATCATTTTTTTTGAAAGGAAAATAAAGCATCATTTTAAAATAAAGCATCATTGTCTCATAAGACAATGTTTAAAGAGGCAATGGATGCTTTGATGCATAATAATGCAATGCATTATTTTATTATGTTCATATGATAATAAGATTTGAAATTTGGAGTTTTTTGGTGTGATTTGATCTTATTTTTTTATTGTGCCATTCTTTTAATAGTTTTTAAAAATAAACAACTCAATTTGGACTAGTACAATAAAATAGGTAATTAAATTTGAAACTTAATTGTTTTGATAAAATGAATTTCTTTTGTATTGTGAATTTAGATGATTTTAAAATCATTTATGTGATAATCTAAGGTATCTAAATTCTTTAAGAAAATATAATTCCAAATTAAGATAGGCATTATTTTTGGATTATAATTTCTTAGATCTTGAAACTAATTTTTATTTGAGTTGAAAGTTTTTATTTATTTATTTGGTAGATGCTTTGAATTCTTTTGCAATTCTTTGTTTCTTTTATTTGCAGGAATTTTTATTTGGGCCTTTTTGTTTAAAAGGCCCACTGACCAGTGGGCCAGGGTCCTGGTCTGGTTACACCAGCTCCGCTGGCCGAACCGGTCCAGAGACCAGACCCGAGCCACTCTTTCTTCATCCTCCCGATCCCCTTTCGCTCCCGCGATTCGGAAATCGCCGACCGATTCCGGCGGCCTCCGGCGACCTCCGCCGTTGCCACCGCGCGCAATCGATGCGCCGCGCCGAGATCTCTCCTCTCCTCCGCTTCTTCTTGCTGATTGTGTCCTCGAGTGGCTAAGCTCTTCACGATCCGAAACCTAGGGTTTCGGTTCTTGTGTTCTTTGTTGCGGACGCCGCGAGTTTCTGGTGGTTTGGTGCACGGGGAAGACTCCCTGGTGTTGCGCCGCGACGGCAGCGTGGGCACAGCCCCACCACGCCGCCGTGGTTGCGCACTGGCGCTGGTGAGCACTACCTCTCCCCTCTCTCATCTCTCTCTCTCACCATTTGGGCCCGAGGCCGTGCGTTGTGATGGTGTTTGCTCTGTCAAGTGATAGTGCTTTTGTTGTGTTTAGGTTACTATCCTCTTTGTTTCTCTTGTGGTGTCCAATTGGATTGGAGATTGGATTTGCTTATGGGCTGCTGTGACTTGTGCTGAATACTATCCAGTGAGCAATTGCTCTCTGATGTATGATTCATTTAGGTGTTATTCAGAGCTCCTCAAATTTAGATATAAGCCAAATGCTTTACTGGTTCATATGCTTTGATAATCTCAAAACATTGAGAGGTTGTGTAGTTTATTTGATTCCTGGAATTTTACATCCGGGAAGATTATGTAATATTTAAATGGTTGATTCCTAGCTTCAGTAGCTAAGATTAAATTCTAGTTTGTGTTTTGTGGTGCTATTTCCTTTAAGGAATTGGTGCCCAGCAAATCTGTATTTAATTTGGCTGCTACTTGTTTGGGTTCCAATTATCTTCTAACTGTTTAATAACATTTAGTTAATTGATCTCATCCAATGATGTTGGTCTGAGGCTGTGGTTGATTAAGTCCAGTTTTCAATTGATGCTTAAGGATGATTTGTTGCTTGCAGCCTGTGATGCTTAGCTGAGGCTTTTCTTGCTTAAGACATATGTTTGATGCTGGCATAAGGGTTATTTGTTGCCCCTTGTCTATGATGCATAGGCTGAGGCTGTAACTTATTAAGAACATGTATAAACACATGATATTGATTGGTGGTTGCCTCCTACCTGTGATGCTTAGGCTGAGGTGATGTTGCTTTTGGATCAGATGTTTTATCTTAAGATTTTCTCTAGCCAAGGATGCAAAAGACTGAGGCTATATATAAATATAAGAACCGATGCTAATGAGCTTGATTTGGGTTGTTTTTATTTTCCAATGATGAGCTGTGCACAACACTTCTGTGCAAAGCTAAGGAAATCCTACCACACATCTACCATGCTTGCATGACTTGCTTAAGGGCTTGAGATCAACCTTAGCAGTTGTGGTGTGGCAATGAGTTGTTGTGGAAGTCCTGGATCACTTGGGGTTGTGTAGATCCTGATCAATTGTCAATCTTTCTCCTGCTTGTACTCAGCCCTTCTCCTCCTTGCTTGTGCTCAGCTCTTCTCCTCCTTGCTTGTGCTCAGCCCTTCTCCTCCTAGCTTGTGCTCAGCCCTTCTCCTCCTTGGTGCTGCTGGCCATCTTCTTGCTTTGCTTTTGGCAAAGGAGAGATTTGGTCTGGTGGTGCTGGGTAGATGGTTTGGGAATATGATTTGGATGAATTGGTTTGCTGTGTGATGAACATATGAGATGGGTGTGATGTGTTGTGTGATCTGAGGTGATCAAAGAGTGTTTGCCTCCTTGCTTGCTTCGGTAGCTGGTCTTATTTGCTACTGTGAGCTCTCCTGTGTTGACAGCAGTGTCATGCAGAGAGCTGCCTGTAAGCTACCTGCATGCATGCTTCCTCCAGATCTTTTAGTTGGAGCTGATCCATTCGACTAGCTCTGGTATTATCCTGTTGTGGGTATTGTTTTCTGATGCAAAGTGTAATATTTGTTGCCTAAACCTATGATGTTGATCTGAGGTTATTTAGTCCCTAAGAACAGATACTAACCTTGCTTAAGGTTTACACTCTTTTTTTTTTGAAGCCTCAACTGAGGATACAAGTTGTAGCATCTGATCAGATACACAGACACACACACAACACACGCACGCACACCTCACTCACACCACATCTATGCACCTAACAAGACCTACAACCTAATCCAAACATGTCCTAAGAGACTTCCGAAGCCGGGACTCCGGGAACGGCGGGCACGTCGTTCTCTCCTGTGGCTCGTGAACACGTGTGAGGCACCTGCAGATTTATTGTGGGAAAACTCCCAGTGAGACACCCAACTGCCGATCCCAGGGATCGAACTGGGGTGGGCTGGCTGGCCACCGCCAAGCCAAGCCATCGCGCTATCAAGCGCGTCTCGCTTAAGGTTTACACTCGTTGATGTATTAAGCAGTGCACCTCACTGCCAAACTGAGAGTATCCTCTATTAACACTTACCCCTTTGATACTAATCTTTATTTTGTCTTCTATTATTTTTGTGTTGCTTTCTTTTGTATTTCAGGAAATAAAGATGGTGTGAAGATGAAGAAGATGAATATTGGGATGGAGAAGATCAAGATACAAGATTTAATTTTCTTAGGGTTGTTGTTTCTCTGGTGTAATCTTTTCTTTATTTCAGTATCTATTTAAATATTTGTAAAGACAATGTATCATTGTTGTTAATTAATAAAGTAAGTCTGTTTGTAATTAATTATTTGTATCTTGTATTTGTAATTATTTAATTTGTGAGTTGCGCATTTATTAAATAATTACTTATCATTTGTTTTGTGTTATTTCAAATTCAAATTATTTCAATATTTGAATTTGCTCAAATTCCCTCAAACAAATAAAATACCCAAAGGTCATGTCAAAATTTATAGCAATTACCTCAATTGAGCTAAATCCTAACTCAACAAGGGAAAGAAACTTTGATCACTTCAGGGTTTTAAGTTGCGAAAATTTTATTCAGATTTTCAGATGCAGGAATGCAGATGCACAAATTCTATTTCTACCCTCCGAGGTTTCCTAAACGCTGGGATGTTACAGTCTTTCCCCCTTAACCGGAACTTCGTCCCGAAGTTATAATTTGTGTACCTGAAGAATTCCCCCTTTTCCGAAGCTCCGGAGCAGCAGGATCTGACCTCCTTCGGAAGGGATCAGGAGTTTCGCTGCCGCCGCGGCCTCGATAAATCTCGGGAAAATTAGGGCGTCAATTTTTGGGTGAGATGAAGGCGTGCTAAAAGGCGGAACACGAGATGGTGCCCAATGGGCAAACGGGCTGGTCCCACGCGGCCAAGGAATCTGGCCGCATGGGCCATGCCCTTATGGCCCTTGGGGCTCTTCTCCTCTGGATCTTTGGCCCACGGTCGTTCTCTCGATGAAAAACTTGATGTGCATTTTTTTCCCGATCCATTTGACGTCCTGAAGGTCCTAAAACATTAAAAACAAGAAAAAGGAGGTTTTCTGCCTTCCAAAAATTCAATAACAAAAATAGGAACTTTGTAGGAAAGTCCCATGAATCATCCAAAACATGCAAAAACAATGATATAACAATGCCAATAACATTCTAATATGATAATACAAGTTACAAAAATGATGATATAAAATGCACGTATCACTAAGTCCTTGTTCATTCCGGCACTGACTCCGGCCTGAAAGTTCCGGTCATCCGTGAAATGGAATCCGGCACCTAGAGGGGGGGGGGGGGGTGAATAGGTGCTACTTAAATTTTAGTTGTTTTTCAATGTAAGGCTTGACACAAAGGTAAATTCTTTAGATATGCAACTTTGGTGAATTTACCTATATGACAAGCAAGCAAGTAGATACACAAGTAAATACAGGGCAAGATAATAATAAGTGCGATACAAGTAAGTAAGGGAGCTCAGGTTAGAGGAACCAAAGTAGAAGGACATGAAGACGACGATGTAATACCAAGTTCTGGCGAATGTTGAAATCTCTGGAGTGAATCTCCGGCTGCGTCCAATGCTGACTTGCTTCTTTTCTTAGTCGTTTCTTGAAAACTTTTCTAAGGGACCGAATAATCCGGTGAAGATGAAATCTCCGGAGTGAATCTCGGGCTCAGTCCAGTGCTTCCTGGGAATTTTCCTTAGCCGATTCTGCAAAGCATTTTCTAGGGACCGGATATTCCGGTCAGAGTGAAATCTCCGGAGTGAATATCCGGCTCCGTCCAGTGTTGGGAGAAATCTTTCCTTAGCCGTTTTCTGGGGAAGGCTTGGGGACCGGATATTCCGGTGACTCAGGAACCGGAATATCCCGCTATTCCTAGAGCTTCAATCTTCCTAGTTTTTGGCGTTTAGGAGCAATGCAATATACAAACAACATCCTGCATCACTTAGCAACTCATCAAGTATCACTAGTATTGTTAACTAACACACAAAACCTAAGGGATTAAGAAATGCTCTTTCAATCTCCCCCTTTTTGATGTTAGATGTGAATACTAGGATTTGCAATTGGAGCATAATAAAATCATGTTCTAAACAAAGAATAGCTCCCCCTAAATTTGTGCATATGAGTAATTTGCGTTGGAATGCAAATGTACACAAGTATGAGGAGCTTTTAAATCACACAATAGCAACATGATATAATTTGCAATATATGAGACAACTCCACACAAGGTGAAGATTTTGAGAGGAGAGACATACCTTGTGCATAATGATATTGAAATGAACCCAATGCACAATACTTGCAGTCTCAACCATAGATAAATCCCATGAACACATAGTCTCATACATTCAAGTTCACACACATAAAACAAAATGCAAGTTCAACAAATACGATAAAGAGGACACAAGCTTTCAAGAAATGGTAAAAAGCATATGCTTGTGCTCAACCCTTGCAAATCTCTGAGAGCCTAATAGAACTACTTCTCCCCCTTTGGCATCAAAACACCAAAAAGGAAGAAGAGCGATTCTACGTCCCAAAGTGATCAACCATCAAAGTCGGAGTCCTCCTCTTTATCACCATCATCATCACTAGCATCTTCATTCCTCTTCTCATCATCCTCATCAACATCCTCATGAAAGGTCTCTTCTTGATGTGGAGCAAACTCGGGGTGAGAGTACGAAGAGCCTCCAAACTCACTCTCAAACTGAGCCCAAGGAGTGATAGAATCAACATTCCACTGTGCATAAGTGAGGGGAACTGTAGGCTCAGGAGCAGCAGAGGTGGAGCCCGAGATGTCGGCCCAGTGGGATTCAGGGTGTGCAGAGCCCACTCTCCACAGCCCTCACACGCGACAGAGTCGATGGAACGACTAAGGACCAAGCAAAACGCTTGGGGAGACCCTCGAGAGGAAAAGCCCTCGAGAGGGCTGAAGGGGGCAGCGGAGGCCTGAAGAGGCCCCTCCCGAGGCTGCCCCTCTACAGGGCCCTCTCCTCTGGAGAGGGGTCAACACAAATCCCTCCACAAGGCCGTCCAGGCCCTGTGGAGATACTTCGCTACGAAGCAACCACTGCAGAGCGCACATGGCCTCTGCAGCAGCCGCAGAGTGACGCGCGCGTCTGCGCGCGATGACAACGGCGCCGCAGTTGCCGTTCCGGTGATAAAAGGAGTCAACAAAGCAGTGTACCCTGCGCCGCCTACGAAGCTTTCCTCTTTGGTGATAAAGCAGATGGCCGGCGCTACGCTCCGACGACGACGCCACCGTGGGCACCCCCACGATCTCTGCGGTACCAGCTGGCAGCCCTGTGAGGACGACGGCTTTTCTGCCACGAAGGCAGGCTTTACGACCATGGACCGAGTCCATGGACAACCCAGCTGAAGGGGATCGCAGGCAGAAAACAAAAAATTTCCTAACAGCGATAACCTTAAACTAGCCAGGATCTATACTATGCAGATATAGTAATACGGAGGAGATCGGTATACATACCCTTGTAGACCGAAAAGCGGGGATTACGCTCCCGCACAAGCGTTGCTGACGTAGACGCCGTAGCCGACCTCAAGGTCGCGGAGAACTTGGCGCGACGAAGAAGACGATGACGCGGCAATGTCGATGAAACCGACGACGACCTCGAGGCCGTGTAGAGGAAGCAGACCTCCAGCACCACTAGCGTGGCACCTCGCAGGGCGTTACACACGTACGGTGAAGCCGACGAACTCCGGGCTCCGATCCAGGGACGAAGAAGCGGAAGACTGGGACCGGAAGACCAGCAGCACGGCGGCGTGCGTATGGTGGAGAAAACTTATCCTCGGCGCAACTCCAAACAAGGGAGTCACGGGATCCAAGGAGAGAGAGAGAGAGAGAGAATTAGGTGTAATTCAAAGGCCATGGGTACCCCCATATATATAGGAGGCCAGGGGCTGCCCAACCTGCCAGGCTGGCGGTGTGGGACTAATCCCACACCCCAGCCGGCCATGGCTGGTGCGCCGGCCTAGGTGGGCCCCATGTGGCCCACCTAGGGCCGGCCGAACCAAGCCTCCTCCCTTGGGAGGACTCTTCCCCCCTTCATGGGCCTCTTTGCCTGGGGAGGCCCATTTATTCCGGCTCCGAAAACTATTTCGTCGCTGCCCGATCTCCATCGGAACTTTCCCGGGACGTTCCCGGTCTCTCCTTTCCTATTTTTCTCTTCCGGTAAAATGTCGACTCCCCTTAAGTGTGTTACCCTAGCGGTTCGATTATCTCACCAGACATGATCGAGACTCCTCTCCGATCAATGACTAATTCGTGGACCTTGGATACCCAGAATTAATCCCTGCGAGATAACGAATACTTTACCGTTCGAACCTAGACGTCTGAGTCTTAAACCTTTTGCCATGCGATACTTAGCGCGTCCGAGACTCGTTCATAGATATCTCCATACCTAACTTGATCTCGTTACCGACACTGCTAACTTCTACTCGTCCATGATATTATGTCCTGGTGACCTAGTCACACGCTTGCAAGCTCGTTTGACATAATCTCACCGAGTGGGCCCTAGAGTATCTATCCTGCTATGCGGACTGGCAAATCCCGCTCTTGACCCCCCGTCTCAACATACTCCTTTCCGACACCCGAGAGGGACACCTTTATTGTCACACTATGTAAGATATAACGTTTGATGCAATCAAAGTGTCTTCCAGGAATAGCAATAAGAGTAGATCTCACGGTCAAAGGCGTAATGACTACGTCCTACAAATATTGGGTATGTCCATCACGTCATTCTCCCAATGACATGACTCCATTGTCAACTGACATAAATGTCACATGATCGGGAAACCTCGATCATAAATTGCCCAATGAACTAGTTAGATAGAGGCTACTAGGGACCTGGTTGTTTATCTACCACACGTGTATTAATGTTTCCGCTTAATACAGTTATAGCATGGTATAAAACATATAATGAACAATTGAGATATGACGAATAAACTATATTTATTCAGTGCCTCTAGGGCATATCTCCTTCAGTCTCCCACTTGCACTAGAGTAACACTTAATCTAGTTTACAACTTGGTAAAAGCTCAACACCCATAGCAACTTGGCGCATGCTTGTCTCGTGGAAGAGGAATACAGTCAACTGATCTCACACATTGAGACCTATATGTGCTTTGCAACACTTCTATGTCACCTAGTTTGACATCATCCCGCATCTTACGATGACGGCGAAATATATCTTAGTCGATGGAGTGAGACTCGAACCTTCGCGTAGCATGGGCCTTAAAAGTCTAAGAGATCTATTAAGGGGAACCACATATGCTCGGAAAACCGCTCAGTCCAATCACACTTGCTACTTCTGAAGTTGCCATATATTTCTATACCTATTATGTAGATTATGCGACAGTGCATCCATATGCGACTTCGCAAGCTAACCATGTCTTTCTTCAAAACAAAGAACATCTCCTATATGAGATTTCTAGTCGTATGGGTCAGTGTCATAACTTGCATCATCGTAACCGTTTTACGGCAAGTTGTCTTTCCACTCTTACCCTTTACTAGAAAACATATCTTCAGTTTTCACAAACACTGAAGAATATACTTAACATTTGTTCATTGATCCACACAAGGATCACTCTAGAACCCGTTCTTCAACCAAGAACGTGGGTCACACCAAGTCGAGCTTTCAGTCTGATAGAATCTATGTCTGAGGCATAGAGAATGTCGAACATCCTTTTCTTTCATCAGCTATTACTGAAAATGCCAAGATAAACTTAATATTTTACCTAGTCATACAAGTAAGAACCTTTTTCTTTGCTTGTTCTATTCTGAAACACTTCAGAATCTTAACCTAGGAAAATATTCCGACCTAATGTTATTAAGCCCCTTTTGACCTATACAATTATAGATCGGATGCCTAATACTCCTAACTTCATTCATAGAAAATTTAATCACTTAAATAATCCTTTACACTCTACTAGAGGATATGTATCATTCAATATGTCGTTACATATAAAATCATGAATGACACCTAGCTCCCACTCAAATATGCCTTCCGCATATAAGATCAAGAAAAGCTACTTAGCTCCCACTCACTTCTTTGCAAAATGCAAGTCTCTTCAACTATTTTGGACAACTCCAAAATCCTTTGATCACATCATCAAAGTGAAGATTCCAGCTCCGATATGCTTGCTTCAGCCCATGAATGGACATCTGAAGTTTGCATACATGTCTAGCATCCTCAGGATCACCAAACCATTTCATTGTACTAATTACAACTCTTTCTTAATGATAACATTAAGAAACATGGTTTCCTTATCCATCTATCAATTTCTCAATTTGAAATTATAGTAATTGCTAAACGACCCCGAATAGATTTAGGCTTCGCCACTTGAGACAAAATCTCGTTGTGGTCAACTTTTGAATCTGTCGGAACTGTTTCACGACAAATCGATCCTTATCAGCGTCTACTCTCTCATAAAATTCCATATTCTATTAACAGCCTAGATGCCATCAAGAAGATCTCCCAAGTCATTACCTGGTAATCGTACATGGATTTTATCTCGGATCATATATGACTCAGAGCCATTTCTCGGACTTAGGTCTACCATCTCTTCTTCGTAGTTCGTAGGTCTGTCATATTCCATTAACATGACCTTCATAACAAGATTGTCGTACCACACAGTGTGGAACATAACCTCGTACGCCTACGTTCTTAGTGTGAGCTCAGAGCATCATGATCTTTATCATCAGCTTCTTTCCAGTTGAGGAGCATGACACCGGAAACACTTTCCGTTGCGCCACTCTGATGTCTGGAGAGAAAGTTCATTAACTTCGTCTTGCTCTACTTTCTTTCCCACTTATACCCTTGGACAAGAAACTATTTCTTTTGCAAGGTATATTCCGGCAACGTTTTTGCCTATGTCGTGAGACATGTACCCAACTAATTCTTTAGGTACGGTACACTACAAAGATTTATCCATTTTAGGTTTGATCACATCGAAACACTAAATTGCTGAAACGACAATCTAGGCTAAAAGCCATGCCATCACTCATATGGTATTGTCTCCATGGATTTAAATGGTTTCCCTATTATCTAACGTGAATGTTATGTTTCTACCATATGACTCCAATGATCACAATAATTCGGTAAGAGATATATTTACCACATACTATCCGATAGGGTGCGATTACGACGTCCTAACATACCATAACACTATGGTATTCCATGCGACGTAATTTGTGGAACTCTTCTCACAAGTCTTCCAATGATATGCCAACATTATAACTCAAATCTTTATTTCCTCGATCTGTATCGCTGGAATTTGATTTTCTTGTTAAATTTATTTTCCTACTTCATTCTGAACTTGTTTGATCGAATCAAAATTTTCAGACTAACATTTCCTAAGTGGATATCCGTATATCTACTCGGAATATTCATGAAGTCTAGGAAACAAAGACTTCCACTATACGTTAAAGTACTTTATTGATTCACATACACCCACATGCATGATTCTCAACAAGTTATACTCAAACGTTCATTGAAGTTTACGAAATAAAGGTCTCCACTACACGTTAATTACTTCATTGATCCACATACATCTATATGCATGATTATCAATAAGTTATATGCCCGCTTTCTGAAAACGGTGTCTTAGTTATTTTGCAAGTGTCAAAAGATCAAATCTAAGGACTTGTAGATCCATCCGTATGGAGCTTGTTCATTGACTATAACATTGACATGACTTAAACGGTAGTGCCACACGAATGTGGTGTCTTTATTAAGTTTGTATCTTTTGGCATTAATATTATGAATGTGGGAGCTTCTACCATCTAAATTCAAATCGGCTTATGATCATCACTTCATAAATATAGGACAACGATTTTGTCACTAACATATATGAATAATCGTCTCGCTAGAGGAGACACATTTATAACGATCATACTAACAGGCGATCATAAAAGAATTTATTCAAATGGTAGATCTAGAGGGAGAGTGTTCATGGCCATCAAAACATTTTGTCTGCCATCATCAACACACATTGTCGCCTCATCCTTCCAAGCTACTCAAGTAGTAAATCTGGTTTTCATAAAACATGACTAGTATCAAAAACTTAGTCACTACTGCGAGTACTTGCTTAGGTAAAACATTCATAACGTGTATATCATATATACACCATCATCATTGATGACTTCCCGGCGATCTGTTTCATCTTCTTGATTCTTCCAACGCAATCAAGAACCATGAAGGTGAACGATTCCCCTTGCATGACATAGTCTATGACAAAGCATTTGCACTTGGCAACGTTGTCTGTCATCCAGTGATCGAGCTGAGCGAGGCGTCTCAATGTCATCAAGTATGACCAATGTCATCGAGTATGACCAGTGCCATCAAGTATGACTGCCACGTGCTTCTTCAATGTGTGTATTCTCTTCCATCTTGGTTGAGAAGAAAAACAGTCAACGTACTGATAAACTTCATCAACCCAACTTTAGGTGTATCCCGAGTTTAGCGATCATCTCGTATGTTCGCGATCTAACAACTCGTACCCACCGTTAATTCTCTATGACAGAGATCATAGCATACACTGGACTATGATGATATTATGCGCACAAAAACTTGATAATCCAAATTATCCTTTTGTTAGCGGAATCTCCGGGTTTATCTCCTAGCGGGTATTGTATCACAAAGAGCTAATGGTTTAAACAAGGAGTATCCTCAAGCTAAAGTATAAAACTATGAAGTTTGGACCCAACTTTTTAAGTTTCTCAATCGCAGGATTGCGCCTAATTTTTAAAGAAGGCTATTACACTGGTTAATATCTACAAAGGTTTTGCAAAACATAAAGACTTTGTTCATTATAAAATAGGGTTCAAGTTTTAATAAAATAAAACTACCAGAACTCCCACTCAAAACGAGTATCCCTCTAATCGTTTTAGTGATTACACGATCCTCATCCATTATGCAACCCCTCATCATCAGAGCCGGCAACATAACTTCAAAGGTAGACATCGACATGTCAATCACAACAACTTTGTGACTCATGCTTAACCTTTCGGTCACCTTGTTCCGAGGCCATGTCTGTATATGCTAGGCTCGCCATAATAACCTTCAACGTAAACGCGCGTGCAACATGGCTTACACCCACTGTATGCGAACGACGATATGTCTGACACCCGATCGTCACGGCCTGCCTCATAACGTAGAACTTTCTTGGTGGTGCACGTCGAAGGGAGAACACAAATGGTATTTTGGAGGGATCATCTTATATAACTACCGCCGTGTAACTAATATATATACTATATATATACACACAATATAAGATGCACACAAAACATCAAAATGTAATGCGACGTGAGATGGTCCTTGCGCCGATGGTCTCCTTCGCGCCAACAGTTCATAAACAATTTAATAAACCTATCTTGACCATATCACATTGCCCCTGCAAAATAAAGTTAGACGCTTCTACTTTATCTTTTGCATATTTTACGTGGCTTGGGGCTGTCGCAAATAGAACCGCTTCATACCTACGAACCTATGACCACAACAACGATCAAATAATTGCATATTTATTCATCCCTTTCGGGCCCTCCATTGAAAATGCAAAGCCAACTAAAGAGAGAGAGACAGACACCCGCCAGCCACATATACGGAACCAGCCGTATGTCAGTTGTTGAACCAGTCTCGCGTAAGCGTACGCGTAAGGTCGGTCCGGGCCGCTTCATCAACTCAATGCTGCCGGCAGTGCAAGTGCACGCGAGAGGGTAGCAAATAATAAGAACGATGTCCCCGTGATAAACACGGGTGCAGCTAGCGTACAGCTATATCTACGCATAGATCGGCTCTGATACCACTGAAGGGGATCGCAGGCAGAAAACAAAAAATTTCCTAACAGCGATAACCTTAAACTAGCCAGGATCTATACTATGCAGATATAGTAATAGGGAGGAGATCGGTATACATACCCTTGTAGACCGAAAAGCGGGGATTACGCTCCCGCACAAGCGTTGCTGACGTAGACGCCGTAGCCGACCTCAAGGTCGCGGAGAACTTGGCGCGACGAAGAAGACGATGACGCGGCAATGTCGATGAAACCGACGACGACCTCGAGGCCGTGTAGAGGAAGCAGACCTCCGGCACCACTAGCGTGGTGGCCGGCTGGGGTGTGGGATTAGTCCCACACCGCCAGCCTGGCAGGTTGGGCAGCCCCTGGCCTCCTATATATATGGGGGTACCCATGGCCTTTGAATTACACCTAATTCTCTCTCTCTCTCTCCTTGGATCCCGTGACTCCCTTGTTTGGAGTTGCGCCGAGGATAAGTTTTCTCCACCATACGCACGCCGCCGTGCTGCTGGTCTTCCGGTTCCAGTCTTCCGCTGCTTCGTCCCTGGATCGGAGTCCGGAGTTCGTCGGCTTCACCGTACGTGTGTAACGCTCTGCGAGGTGCCACGCTAGTGGTGCCGGAGGCCCACCTAGGGCCGGCCGAACCAAGCCTCCTCCCTTGGGAGGACTCTTCCCCCCTTCATGGGCCTCTTTGCCTGGGGAGGCCCATTTAGGGTAAATTGCCTTTAAAAATTCAGAAAAATTAAATAAAAATATATTTAACTATTAATTACATTAATTAATATTAAATACATATTACATAATTTATTCCGGCTCCGAAAACTATTTCGTCGCTGCCCGATCTCCATCGGAACTTTCCCGGGACGTTCCCGGTCTCTCCTTTCCTATTTTTCTCTTCCGGTAAAATGTCAACTCCCCTTAAGTGTGTTACCCTAGCGGTTCGATTATCTCACCAGACATGATCGAGACTCCTCTCCGATCAATGACTAATTCGTGGACCTTGGATACCCAGAATTAATCCCTGCGAGATAACAAATACTTTACCGTTCAAACCTAGACGTCTGAGTCTTAAACCTTTTGCCATGCGATACTTAGCGCGTCCGAGACTCGTTCATAGATATCTCCATACCTAGCTTGATCTCGTTACCGACACTGCTAACTTCTACTCGTCCATGATATTATGTCCTGGTGACCTGGTCACACGCTTGCAAGCTCGTTTGACATAATCTCACCGAGTGGGCCCTAGAGTATCTATCCTGCTATGCGGACTGGCAAATCCCGCTCTTGACCCCCCGTCTCAACATACTCCTTTCCGACACCCGAGAGGGACACCTTTATTGTCACACTATGTAAGATATGACGTTTGATGCAATCAAAGTGTCTTCCAGGAATAGCAATAAGAGTAGATCTCACGGTCAAAGGCGTAATGACTACGTCCTACAAATATTGGGTATGTCCGTCACGTCATTCTCCCAATGACATGACTCCATTGTCAACTGACATAAATGTCACATGATCGGGAAACCTCGATCATAAATTGCCCAATGAACTAGTTAGATAGAGGCTACTAGGGACCTGGTTGTTTATCTACCACACGTGTATTAATGTTTCCGCTTAATACAGTTATAGCATGGTGTAAAACATATAATGAACAATTGAGATATGACTGATAAACTATATTTATTAAGTGCCTCTAGGGCATATCTCCTTCACCAGCTACGGTGCACCCCGCTCCTCCGTTCATCGCCATGTGGGAACCCTTCCGCTGCGCAGGTCGCAAGGAAGAGGCCCGGGGCGCCTATAAAAGGAGAGGGAGCCCCTCCGTAGCAAGGGATCGATTTTGAGAACTTGGACACCCTATAGCAACGTAGTCTTAGTTGCACTCCCTCGAGGAGGAAGAAGACCTTAGCTTCCCTCTTCGAGCTCCACTCCGCCATACAGGAGCCCTCGGCAAGCTCATTGTACTGTAATCTCTGTCGTGTTGTCCCTCTACAGGCACGACGAGCACCGTCGCCGGGCCGGTTGAGGGTTGTTGACTAACGTGTTCAGTCCCCTTCACGAACTTCTCCCCCGAGAGTGGTTATCCCTATTCCGTGGGAATCACACCTCGACATTTGGCGCGCCAGGTAGGGGATTCAGGCGCGTCTTCAACCTCCAGCCGGTCTCCGCACCATGACGGACACCCGCACGACGCGCGCCAACAGGCGCGCAGCTGACAGGGCTCACACCGAGCCCGGCACCGCCCCCACACGCGGCCGCCGCGGCCGCCCTCGCACGACGGAGCGCGCCAACACCGGCCCGCACGTGGAGGAACCCGAGAGCGAGGAGTACCGTGGCAGCGACCACCGCGACGACAGGGACGTCTCCCCTGAGCACCGCGACGATGCTGAGTCCTCGCATCCGTCTCGACGCCAAGGCGCGTCTTCTCAGGGACGCCCGGAGCCCACGCCGCACACCGCGCTGCTCATGGCCCAGGAGCTCCTCCGCTACCGGCCAAGCGCGGAGGCCCATGACCAGTGGCTGGATCGCCTCCACCACCTCGTCGACGTCGTGACAACGCGCCCCGCTCCGTCTCGCTCCCTCGTTCACCACTCTGCCCGCGCTGGAACGGCCGCGCCGGATGCACCTCCGCCACCACCGGGACCTCCCCCGGCCGCGGCACAGAGGGCTCCCTCTCATGCCTCCTCGCCGCACGACTGCCAAATCGTGCAGCGCACCGCGCCTGACGCGCGTGTGGGCATGGAGCGCCGCAGAGACCTCCAGAATCGCCTCGTCGAGGAACTCGGCCAAGCGGGGTAGCAGAATCGCAGGGCTCTCCAGGGCGGAACCGCCACGTACGCCTCTGGCTACATGGCCTTCACCCGCGCTCTGCGCCGCGTGGTCTGGCCGCAGAAGTTCCGGCCAGCCCTCCCCAAGGGCTTCGACGGGTCGAGCAATCCCCTCGAGTTCCTGCAGCTCTACACCACCTCCATCCAGGCTGCAGGAGGAGACGACAAGGTCATGGCCAACTGGTTCTCCCACGCGCTCAGGGACTCCGCGCTGTCGTGGCTCCTCAACCTGCCAGAAGACTACATCGACTCATGGGAGGAGCTCTGCAGGCAATTCGTCGCCAACTTCGAGGGCACGTACGAGCGCGCGCTCACCCACAACGACCTGCGCGCTGTGGTGCAGAAGAAGGATGAGACCCTCTGCAAGTACATCCAGCGCTTCAGCCAAGTGCGCAACAAGATCCCCAACATCCCCGACACGCAGGTCATCGCCGCCTTCAGAGAGGGTGTCACAAACCGCAGGATGCTCGAGAAGTTGGGCATCCACGACAAGCTCACCTCTGTGGTGAAGCTGTTCGACCTCGCTGACAAGTGTGCCAAGGCTGAAGAGGGACTCCTCTTTGTCAAGATGAGCCAGCGGGCTGACGACCAGGCCGAGGGGTCCAAGAGCCACAAGAAGCGCGAGGAGACCAAACGCAAGACCACCGCTGTCCTGGCAGCGGAGCCAGCCGCCAAGAACGCCCGCAGAAGCTCCCCCGAGCCTGGCGACAAAGAGGCGGACAACCGTCCGTTCTGCGTCTACCACAACAAGCGCGGCCACGCCACGGACAACTGCTTCGACCTCAAGAGGCTGAGCAGGGAGCGTGAGCGCGAAGAAGGCAGCGGGAACCGCGGCAAAGGCCGTGGCTACCGCAGAGACGGCAGAGGCGGGCGCAACGGCGGGTACCAGAGGCCACCAGGCAATCAGGCCAACGCCGCCGAGAAGAACAACAACCTCCCTGACGAAGAAGACGGGGGCTATCAGGCCCCAAGGGGGGCTATGGCCTGCATCCTCGGCGGGGCTCAGGCGCCCAAGTCGAACAACCAATTCAAGCAGTTCGCCCGCGAGCTCAATGCTGCGCTCCCGAGCACCGAGACCTCCAGGCCACTCAAGTGGTCCCAGTACACCATCGCCTTCGACGCCAAGGACCACCCCAAGTCGACCAAGACCGTTGGGACCCTCCCCCTGGTCTGCTCCCCCACCATCAACAACATCACCGTCTCCAAGATGCTCATTGATGGGGGAGCTAGCCTGAACCTCATCTCTGTCGAGACCTTCGAGACGCTTCAAGTGCCCTACGAGTGGCTTATGCCCTCCAGGCCGTTCACAGGGGTCACCAGTGGTTCTATCGAACCTCTGGGGCAGGTCCGGCTGGCCGTCACCTTCGGCACGCAGAAGAACTACCGCACGGAGCTGATCGACTTCGACGTCGCCCACATCGGCCTGCCGTACAACGCCATCCTCGGCTATCCCGCCCTCGCGAAGTTCATGGCCGTCACGCACCATGCCTACAACATGGTCAAGATCCCCGGCAGCGCTGGCACCATCGCTATCCATGCTCACATCCTGGACGCCACGCGCGCTGTCGAGAGCGCCTACAAGGCAGCCGCCATGGCATTCCCGGCTGACGAGGACACGGTGCCTCTCGAGAGGCCCAAGAAGAAGAAACAAGTGTTCTCCCAGGAGCAAGCTGCCACGAAGAAGGTGTCGCTGAGCACCAGTGGCTCGGGGGCTGAGGGCTCTGGGCTAGCGTCACCATAGGCGCTGCCCTGCCTCCCAAATAGGAAAGCGCGCTCGTCGCCTTCCTCCGGGCAAACTCTGACATGTTCACATGGACTCCGTCAGATATGTCCGGTGTACCGAGGGAGTTGATCGAGCACCACTTAGCCGTGTGTCCAGACGCACGCCCCGTCAAGCAAAAAGCACGCAAGCAAGCCCCCGAGAAGCAAGCATTCATCGTCAAGGAAGTAGAGAAGCTCAAAGCGGCAAAAGTCGTCCGCGAAGTCGTGCACCCCACTTGGCTCTCCAACGGCGTGGTTGTCCCAAAACCCGCTGGAGGAGGCCGACTCTGCATCGACTACACCGACGTCAACAAGGCCTGCCCCAAGGACCCGTACCCCATGCCGAGGATAGACCAGATCGTGGACTCCACCACTGGCTGCGACCTCCTCTGTTTTCTGGACGCCTTCTCTGGCTACCACCAGATCAAAATGGCTAAGGAGGACGAGGAGAAGACAGCATTCCTCACCCCTTGTGGTGTGTACTGCTACACTTGCATGCCTTTCGGCCTGAAGAACGCCGGCGCCACTTTCCAGAGGCTCATGAGGATAGCCTTGGGGGCGCAGATGGGCAGAAACGCAGAGGCCTACGTCGATGACATTGTAGTCAAGTCTCGAGAGGGAGACACCCTCTTGAAGGATCTCGAGGAAACCTTCGCCAGCCTGCGCAAGGTGAACATCAAGCTGAACCCCGCCAAGTGCGTCTTCGGGGTGCCTTCAGACAAGCTCCTCGGATTCTTGGTGTCCCACCGCGGCATAGAAGCAAACCCTGACAAGATCAAGGCCATAGAAGGGATGCAGCCTCCTCGCCGGCTCAAGGACATGCAGCGCTTGGCAGGCTGCATGGCCAGCCTGGGCCGTTTCATCTCCAAGTTCGGCGAGAGAGCCCTGCCATTTTTCCAGATCATGAAAAGATCCGGCACATTCAAGTGGACCCCTGAGGCGGATCAGGCTTTTGAGGACCTAAAGAAGTATTTGGCCAGCCCACCCGTCATGGTGGCCCCCAGGACAGGCGAACATCTGAAGCTGTACCTCTCAGCCACTCCTCAGACCGCTAGCGCCGTCCTGGTGGCCGAAAGGGAAGAGCCAGTCCTCCCCAAGAAGAGCACTGCCACTCCAAGTCCAAAGCCACTCGACAAGGATCTCGCCGAAGGAGCAGCCTCCACAGACCCACTGCCAGGCCCACCGCCTCAAGTTGAGCCTGCTCCCAACGCCCCTGCCGAGACTCCTCTACAGGCGGATCTCGACAAGGGCCCTGAAGAGCCTCCACAGAGGGCTGATGCTGCACCCCCACTGACAACCCTCGTCGAGCACCCCGTCTACTTCGTCAGCACAGTGCTCCGGGACGCTCGGGAGCGGTATCCAATGCAGCAGAAGCTCTTCGTCGCGCTCCTCATCGCCTCCAAGAAGCTACGACACTACTTCCAGGGCCACCCCATCACGGTGGTCACTTCCTTCCCCCTGGAGCAGATCCTGCGCAACCCCAACGCCACAGACCGTGTCGCGGGCTGGAACATAGAGCTGCAGCCATTCAACTTGCGCTTCGACACCACAAGAGTCATCAAGGGAAGAGCGCTGGCGGACTTCGTCGCCGAATGGACTGACCCAAGTCCTGAAGAGCCTCGAGGAGAAGAGGCCGAGCCTTCTGGAGACACGATGCCCAGCCACTGGACCATGCACTTCGACGGAGCCTTCGCCTGCCGCAATGGCGGGGCAGGCGTCGTCTTGACCTCGCCCAAGGGCGACAAGCTCTACTACGCTGTCCAGTTGTGCTTCACCATTGACAAGATCTCCAACAACATCGCTGAATACGAAGGCCTCCTCGCCGGCTTAAGGGCCGCCATCGCTTTAGGCGTCAAGCATCTGCTCGTCAAAGGCGACTCCCAGCTGCTTGTCAACTTCTCCAACAAAAGCTATACGCCTAAGGACGACCACATGGCCGCATACCTTGAAGAGGTCCGCAAGCTCGAGAAGCACTTCAGGGGCATGGAGCTCATGCACATCCTGAGGAAAGAGAACCAGGAGGCCGATGACATCGCCAAGCGAGCCTCGCGAAGGCAAGCTCAGCAGGCAGGCGTCTTTGAAGAAAGGCTCGCCAAGGCATCCATCAAGCAGCCTCGAGAGGCCACAGCCGCAAGCACAGACGAAGCACTTCCACCAGCTCCTGTCGCTGGGGCACCCGACTGTGGTCCCCACACCGGGGAGCGTCTGTTGCTGACGCCAGCCCACCAAGACACAGGCTGGATTGATGAGCTCAAGGATTACTTGGCGAAGGGGATCCTCCCTGAAGAAGATGCGGAAGCAGAGCGAATCGCTCGACAGGCGAAGTCCTACTGCATCCTGGAGGGAAACCTCTACCGCAAGCGCCCAAATGGCATCGCCCTCAAATGCGTCCCTCCCGAGGAAGGCCCAACGCTGATCAAAGACATCCACAGCGGGGAGTGCGGCCACCACTCGTGTGCGCGCACCCTCGCAGGCAAGGTCTTCAGGAGCGGCTTCTACTGGCCGCAAGTGCTTCAAGATGCGGTCGCCATCGTTCAAGCCTGCGACGCCTGCCAGTTCCACGCCAAGCAAATTCATCAGCCGGCGTTGGGGCTCCAGACCATCCCGCTCTCCTGGCCGTTCGCGGTCTGGGGGCTGGACATTTTGGGCCCCTTCCCGAAGTCGCAGGGGGGCTATCGCTTCCTTTTCGTGGCCATCGACAAGTTCACCAAGTGGGCTGAGGTTGAACCAGTGCGCACCATACCAGCCGGAGCCGCGGTGAAATTCATCAGGAGTCTGGTCTGCCGCTTCGGGGTGCCTAACCGCATCATCACCGACAATGGCTCGCAATTTACCAGCGGCATCTTCCGAGCCTACTGCGAAAAGCTCGGCGTCAAGATCTGCTTCGCCTCGGTGGCTCATCCACGCAGCAATGGTCAAGCCGAGCGAGCAAACGCAGAAGTCCTCAAGGGCCTCAAGACCAGAAGCTTTAACGTCCTCAAGGGCCACGGCAAGGGCTGGATCGACGAGCTCCCATCTGTGCTCTGGTCCATGCGAAAAACCTCCTCAAGGCCTACGGGCGAGACACCGTTCGCCCTTGTCTACGGAGCTGAAGCAGTCCTCCCCGCAGAAATCAAGCATGGATCCCCACGGGTCCTTGCCTTCAACGAGGACACCCAAGAGGGCCTCCACAACGACGACCTGCTATTTCTCGAGAGACTGCGCCGCCGTGCCGCCCTCAGAGCGGCAAAGTACCAGCAAGATCTGCGACGCTACCACAGTCGCCACGTGCGCTCACGCACTCTTGAGGCGGGCAACCTCGTCCTCAGGCGAATCCTCTCCAGGGAAGGCCTCCACAAGCTCTCGCCAATGTGGGAAGGCCCCTACAGGGTCTCCCACATCGCCAGGCCTGGCGCAGTACGCCTCGAGACCGAAGACGGCATCCCCGTCAAGAACCCGTGGAACATCGTACATCTGCGCAGGTTCTACCCGTGATCATAGTCACGCCAGGCATTTTTTGTCTCTCAAGGGAAGCTCACGGCTTCACCTCCAAGCATCTCCAAGCTTCTCCTGAGGGTCAGCCCTCCAAGCTCTCCTGCAAATGAGCCACCGCAGGCCGCAGTGAACCTCTGCCACTAATGGGTGGTCCCCATGCCTCGACATGGAAGGAACGTTAGCTTGGCAAACCCAAGTGTAATGGACCAATTTCGTTCCTAGGTGAACTTTGCGCTAAGGCGCCGTTTCGTTCCTAAGTGAACTATGCGCTGAGGCGCCGCTGTGTAATATTTCGATGGCAAGTTTTACTTTCGACATTTATTTTTACATGTGCGCTTATATTCTTCCCATGCGCACCCCGCGAGCGGGGGCTGAGTACGGTGCCTGTGCCTCAAGAGCACCCCAGCAGCACTGCAAAACCCAAGGGACCCTGAGCTCTGGCTAAAGGGCATGCTCCCGGATACACGCCACCTCTCCAAAGGACCTTGGTACTCTCTCTCCTCGCGAGATACCCATGAGGAAGCCTACAAGCGCGCATGAGTCCTTACTACCATGCTCTAGCGTTTTGGTTCGCCTCTCTAACATCCAAAGGGAACGAGAGTCTCTCCAGGCTTGTGGAGGAAAAACTCGGCCCCTGAAGGGAAAGGCATCGCCAGAGGAGTCCTACGCAGGGCAAAAAGCCTCGCGAAGCTAAGTTCCCTGCTCACACCAAGAGAATCTTTGCATCTCTCTCACGAGCACTTTGCGTCCCTCGAGCGTTTCTTTCCCTCACTCTCCATGGGCTGCTTGCGCGTCAAAGGGGGGCCCTGAGCATCGCGACTCGAGGGATCTTACCTCTCTAAGCCTTAAACTCCCCCCGGCCTTGCCGAGTCATTGCTCGAGCATACCGGAGCGGCGGAGTCATAGCGCGAGGAGAAGGGTCCTAGCGACGCAGAGCGAAAAAGACATGGAATTGAAGCAAAGAGCCCTCGAGGGGCGCACACACGGACTTAGCAGCACATGCTTAAAATATGAAGTATATTACAAACTGCAAAGCAAAAGTCTTTAAAGCAAACATCCCATCGGCGCTACAAGCATATTACAGGAGGAAGTCTCAGGAAGAAATCAAGCGGAGGCCTCGCCGTCGTCCTCGCCGGACCCTTCTTCTCCAGGATCGCCATCCTCATCGTCGTCCTCCTCATCCTCCGCCGCGGCCCGCTTGAAGCGGCTGCAGAAGTCGTCGACCTGGTCGCGGGTGGAGTTGGAGATCTTCCACCCCTTCTCCCCCTCGAGAGGCTCGGTCACCGTGGTGAAGTCGAAGCCAGGCTGGAGGTTCTGAAGGTTGGTGAAGATGCGGTCAACCGCCACCGCCAGGAGCTGGCGGCACTCCTCATCGACGACGTCGCGGAGCTCGGCGGCAGGGCCCTCGAGCGCTGAGAAGAGCTGCTCGAAGTACATGAGGTAGGTGGTGGCGTCGGGGTTGCCTTGAAGGGGAACGGCCGGCGCATCCACTCCCAGCTTCGCGGCGAGCTCGCGGCCCCGGCCCACCAAGGACTGGAACATGCGCTCCCGCTGCTGTGAAAGCACCTGCGCCGCCTTGGCGCTCTCGACCGCCTCCACCGCTTTCTCCACGGCAGGACCCACCTGCTGGTTCATCTCCTCCATGTCCGCCATGAGGGAGGCGAGGTCCTGCGCCGCGTGCTCGCGCACCTCTTCAGCAGCGCGGCGGCGATCCACTTCACGCCCGATTCGGGCGTTCAGGGCGACGTTCTCCTTCTCCAGCTTACGGATGCGGGAGGAGTCTTCGTCGCGCCTCTTCTTGAAGCGGTTCTTCTGCTTGGCGAACCTGTCTTTATAGTCTTGAGAGACGGCGGCGCGGAACTCCTTCTCCCGCTCCTGGAGCTTCTTCGCCGCCTCCTCCTTCCGCTCGGCAAGCCTCGCGTTGGCGCGCTCCACGTTCACCTTGTGGGCGGCCACTTCGCTCTCGAGCTTGTTGAGCGCCGCGGCCAGGCTATCCTCGCGGGCCTCGAGGGCAGCGCGCTGCCCCGACAGCTCCTGCTCCCTCAGAGCCAGCTGCTCGTCACGGCGGCGCACGTCCTCCTCGCGGTCGCCCAGGCTCTGTCCCATCGTGTGTGACTCCTTTATGAAGTTGTGGTGTTTGTTTACTGATGACCCTTGACGATGATGATGGCTCCAAAAGATGTACTAGCTCCAACACCTGCGTCAAAAGAATGTGGGTTAGGTTGAGACTCCAAGTGCAGAGTGTATAGTAAGGGAAAAAGACTATTTTCCCCACGAGGGTGACTCGAGGGTTTAATATCGAACTCTCGGGGAAATGAACCAAAAGCTGTTGTCTCCTTATCCTTCTTTATGAAACCTACAAAACAAAGTAAATTGTTTTGTGCCCTCAACCTCACCATGTGGTTGTCAAGCACAAGGTGTAAGTAAAAGATATAAAGATAACAAATACAAAACAGGAATAAATATGCAATGGTGGTAAATAAAAATGCAAGGATGGTATAAATGATAATGGATGATGTTTTTGTGGTTTGTATGGTGTTTGCAAGATGTAAACGTATTTTTGTATTTTCGGATTTTTAAATGGCAGAAAATGTAAAGTGCTAATAAAGTGTTGGAAAGGTGTTTCTTATGATTAAAAATGGACCGGGGTTCATGGTTTCACAAATGCACTCTCTCTTTTATATAGTGGTAGATAATGGAACATAGGAATTGACATATGAGATTGCAACAAGACAAGTTATTAATAATATGGGAATCACATCCTAACATAGAGATCTTTTGGTTATTAATCTCTCTTATACTCCACAAAGATGCGAACTAAATCATAACACCTCAGTAATTAAGATAAACAGAGTATAGCATTAAGTTCAATGCAGTCATCGTTGAACGGGAGTTGACCACCTAGAGGGGGGGGGGTGAATAGGTGGTGACAATTTTTATTAATTTTTCAGTTTTAGGCTTGCGAAATATAAATTGTCTAGATGTGCTACTAAGTGAAAGGAGGTGCTAGACAATAAGGAAACAAAGCAAGTAAGATAAACAATTAATGCGATAAAGGAGAGTGGAACGAGACAACCAATGGAACACACGGAGACGACGATTTTATCCCGAGTTCCACCACATAGGTGTACGTCTCGTTGGAGGGGTGTGAGTAACCACAAAGGTTCACTCAACGCCACAAAGGCCTCACCCTATTCTCCGATGAATTCGACCACAAAGGTCCGAATTTGTAGTGCCCCATCTTTTATTAAAGATAGAATACCTGTGTTAAGTGCTAGTCCCTGGATCACTGCCAGCACCACAGTACAAAATTTAAAGTATCATTGCATAAGTATCAAGTTACTACAACGAGATCCAAAAATAGCCAATTATAGCTTTATTACAAAGTGCATAACCATGAAGGCTAGCAATAAATTCAGAGTTCACAACAGAAACGAAATAGCAATGAGTCTCATCTTCAAGCATGCGCCACAGGCAGACATGTTGGGTGTAATCTCGAGTCCAGAAATTTATTCTTCATCTGAAGTACCTGCACATTGGAATATGCAGCCCCCGAAGGAGGTCAATACAATGAAGTATTGGCAAGTGACTATGGTGGATATAATATGACAAGTCTAGAACTACATGAATATTTGGCTTGGTGGAGTTGTAGGCTATTTGCAGAAAGCAAGTTTTCTCCTATCTTTTGTAAAGCACTTTTATTTCAAAGACTTAGCACCAAGGGATGAAGCCCAAGTGCACCATAATTTCTTGGGACAATTGCTTCTGTGCCCCGGTTCTCTCTAGTTTATCCGTCTGTGCCATACCCGCGTAGTTTCTCTCTTCTGTGCCCCGTTTGGCTCGGAAATCGGCCAAACGCTATGTTTGCCCTCTAGTCAACCCTCACTTGGCCTGACTGGTGGGGTCGGCCTGGCGCGGCTCGGTTGGGATTTCCTGGGGTCGGCTAGTGTGCGGCTCGGTTTGGATTTCCTGGGGTCGGCTCATTTCGAATTGGAACGTTGGTAGGTTTGAATCATCGTCTCCCCCCCCCCCCCCAAATCCCGATCTGACACGCTGCCCCGCCCCGTGCCACCGCCCTAGCGCCGCCCCGCCCGTCCCCGTCCGCCTGTGGTGCACTGCACCTCAGCTTGCAAGACGCATCCATGGCGGCAGTTCCAGACCCCGCCGTTCCGCTCGATCCGCCTTGTGCTTATCACGGCGAGGACTGGGTGAAATCGGATTCAGATAACACTTGGATGAGTAAGTAAGTACATAATCTCTCGATTGTCTCAATTTCGTGATGTATGTAGTTGAATACGGCTTCAATTTGACCTTATCGCCATGAATTTTGTTCAAAAGGATGAATCTGAATACTGCATTTCGCTTGTCAGTCGAAATGGTCACTCGCTGGCAGCCGGATCTCGAGTTCGCCCCTCCTTTTTGGTATCAGTTGGTGGTAAAAATGACTTATTCGTTAAAGGATTTGCTTAAAGCTTGCTGTGACAAATTCAGCTGGCGGACAATTGATACTGTCGTGATCAAATACTGGGATATGTTGGAGGGCGCTTTCATCCCACTGCCCGATGACACTGCAGCTGGATGCTTATTTGCTCAGAGCGCGACCGAGCGATTCGAAAAAATTAGCATTGAGGTGGCTCAGAAACGACTTGAACATGAATCGCGAAAGACAAAGGGAAGGGGAGAGCGAAAGGGGGCAGCTGCTGATGCTCAGCTTCCGTCGTTACCTCGTAGTCAGCGCGGTGGCAATACAAGTCAACCCAGTGTTAGTACAAGTCAACCCAGTGGAAGTACGAGCCAGCCCACCAGTGGTAGTGCAAGTCAGCCCAATGTTGATAATATTAATTCAGACGATGAAGTGGTGCCCGACGATCCCGTGTCGCGGAACGACGATGAAGATGAGAAGATGTTTCCTGAATTTGTGCATGAATTGGGCCATAGGGCCCCTGTCGCTCAGCTTGTACAAGATAGTCGTGAAGAGGAGGAGGAGAACGCTGACATGTTGATTGAAGATGAATACGATGGCGATGAAATGCCAGAGCTTAATTGGGATAGGAATGCTCCTAATCTTGCTGCAGGGACAAGATTCAAAAATGTGAATGAACTTCGGAAAGCACTTACAACGTCCAGCATCCTCAGCAACAATATTTTCTCCATTGAGAAGAGTCAGACAGACAGGTATACGGTTCACTGCCCAGATGCGAGGTGCAAGTGGAAGTTGCATGCCACTCGTGTGCCAAAGAAGATTCGTGACAAACATGATGAGAAAGACATGATAGAGATAAGGTATAACGAGCATCAGCACACTTGTCCATCTAAGGTGTCCTGGCAGAAAACACAATTAGCAAGCAAAGGGTGGCTGACAGAGGTGATGACTCCATTGCTAAAACAGAACCAAAGATTAGGAGCAACTGCCCTCGGGAAAATGATCAGTGATAAATATAAATTTGAGACGAAGATATCTTACACGAAGCTATGGAAAGCTGGAGAAGAGGCCATGTCGAACATACAAGGTACTGCGTGGGCAGATAGCTTTCACTTGTTGTATGCATTCAAAGCTGAGGTGGAGAAGGCAAGTCCAGGTAGTGTGGTAGAAATCGATCATGTGGCTCTGCAGTCCAAAGTGAGAGGAAAAGTGGTTGAAAGAAATATCTTCAGGAGGGCTTTTGTCTCTTTCAAGGCTTGCCATGAAGGGTTTCGTAAAGGTTGCAGGCCATATTTGGCTGTGGATGCAACTGCTCTAACTGGAAGATGGAAAGGACAGTTGGTAGCTGCTTGTGTAGTTGATGGACACAACTGGCTTTTTCCAGTTGCTTTTGGTGTGGTGGAGTCGGAGAACGAGCTTAGCTGGAGGTGGTTTCTGGAGAATTTACACAAGGTTATAGGGGACCCTGCTGGATTGGTTATCCATACAGATGCTTGCAAGGGTTTGGAGAAAGCTGTAGAAATTGTGTTTCCTGAAGCAGAGCACAGGGAATGTATGAGACATCTTGTTGCTAATTTCAAGAAGCATTTTAAGGTGAAAGTATTTGATGCAAACCTTTGGCCAGCAGCGTACACATGCAGCGAGAAGAAGTATAAACACCACTTGAAGACCATGTACGCTGAAAATGCTGGTGTCAAAACATACTTGGAAACACATCACGGAAAGCTGTGGACGAGGAGCTTATTTGGAATATTGTGCAAGGTCGACTATGTGACAAGCAACATTGCTGAAAGTTTCAACGCAAAGATTAAGCACCTGAAAGATCTAATGGTGTGGGAAATATTTGACAACATCAGGCGGTTGATAATGGAGAAGATGGTATTGCGCAATAGAATTGGACACTCATATAGTCGCCATACCATCATCCCAAGTGTGATCAAGAATTTGCAAGCGCGAGGAAGAAATATGCAGGGTGATATGAGTCTGAGAAGAGTAAACGCCATGGAGGCTGAGCTGACATATGTCTTCCGAGCCCATGTTTGGAGGTATCCAGTAAATTTGGGAACGAAGAAATGTAGTTGTAAGCGATGGGAGATCACTGGCAAGCCATGTATACATGCCATCTACTTCCTGAACTACATCGAAGGCCAAGTTGATCCATATGTGTCTGAATATTTCTCTGTTGACAAGTTTAAGTTAGCATATGCTGATAACGTGCCTGCTTTATTGGGAAGAGAACAATGGGCCGAGTATAATCCAGGATTCAAACTGCACCCTCCGGCGCTACATAGAGCACCTAGAAGGCCAAGGGTAAACAGACTAAGACCAGGTGCAGAGGGTGCAGCCGTAAAGAGGCGTCCGTGCAAAAGATGTGGAATAGTGGGGCACATTCAAAGGCTATGCAACAATGCAGCCCCCTCTATACTTGTAACAGATCAAGGATGGGGCGCAGATGAAGCAGCAGAAGCAGCCATAGCAGCAGAAGGAGCCGCAGTAGCACAAGCCGTAGCAAGAGAGTTTGCTGAAAGGTATGTGTGTCTAGAATGGTTGTCGTATGCACTAGTAATCATATTTTCCATATTTGTTAATATCTGTTTCACTTGAATTTCGAATGCCAGGGAAAAGACAAGTAAGAAGGGTAAAACTAAAGACCACTGGCAGAAAAGGAGTCGTGCCCCGAAAAGAGCTGCTCAAGAAGAATGGGGGCCGGCAACAGAAACTATGGAACGAGAAGCTTCTGTTCCCGATCCTGAACGAGAGGCATTTGTATCGGCAGCATGTGCTGGAATGGAAGAGCCATTTGTAGCTTCGCCTCTGAGACCACCAGTTTCGGCTACTGGAAGTACCCGGGTTCCAGCATCACCAGCAGCAGGAGCATCAGCAGCATCACAAGCATCACCAGCAGCACCA
This sequence comes from Poa annua, assembly GCA_026929855.1. Lineage (NCBI taxonomy): Eukaryota > Viridiplantae > Streptophyta > Magnoliopsida > Poales > Poaceae > Poa > Poa annua. Next base: position 66,925,085 of record CM049434.1, read on the forward strand.
GCAGCACGAGCATCACCAGCATCACGAGTTTCAGCAGCAGCAGAAGCATCAACAGCAGCACGAGGATCAACAGCAACAAATAACAAACGAGCCAAGAAGCACGAGAAGGGGGGGGGGGTCGTGGACCCAACTGGTCCAAATCCAGCAAGGAACACCCGGAGCAAGGTCGTAGCTCCTTCTAATCACACAAGGAGCAAGTCAAAGCTGTGAACATTTGAGGAAATTTGTAATATTTTTTATTGTACTTCTGTCGAACACCTTAAGTGCGCACTCTGAACGCGCCATGGCGTGCTCCGGACGCGCTCGGAGCGCGCCACGGCGTGCTCTGGGCGCGCACTCGCGCACATTTGTGTAAAATGTGGGCGCGAACTAAGCCTAGACCATTCTTAGTCACTCCTAAATGATGCTTTCGTGAGTATTTTGAAATTATCATGTTGCAAGTCCCAAAACACTTCTCTTAACGCTTGAGTTCATACGACATAGTTCATACGACATGCCTTTCTCGTCTGAATGTACGTAGACCATGTTTTTCAACTTGAGTCGTTAGTATATGAAATATGAAGACTATGTGCGTCGGTTTTTCAATTTTTCGATAATTTTTTAATTTATTATGGTTATTTCAAATTCGGTCAAACCTAAGTTTCACCAACATTTAAACAAGTTTAAACCATGAAAATGAAAAACTAAGCATGGATCCTTCTTAGTCACTCCAAAATGAAGCTTTTTTGAGTTTTTTGAAAATTTCATGTTGCAATTCCAAAACCACTTCTCTCTAACCTTAGACCTCATAGTTTGAGTTATGCAATATCACATGAGATCCATGCCCTTCTTCGTCTGAATGTACGTAGACCATGTTTTTCAACTTGAGTCGTTAGTATATGACATATGAAGACTATGTGCGTCGGTTTTTCAATTTTTCGATAATTTTTGAATTTATTATGGTTATTTCAAATTCGGTCAAACCTAAGTTTGACCAACATTTAAACAAGTTTAAAACATGAAAATGAAAAACTAAGCATGGATCCTTCTTAGTCACTCCAAAATGAAGCTTTTGTGAGGTTTTTGAAAATTTCATGTTGCAATTCCAAAACCACTTCTCTCTAACCTTAGACCTCATAGTTTGAGTTATTTAATATCACATGAGATCCATGCCCTTCTTCGTCTGAATGTACGTAGACCATGTTTTTCAACTTGAGTCGTTAGTATATGACATATGATGAATATGTGCGTCGGTTTTTCAATTTTTCGATAATTTTTTAATTTATTATGGTTATTTCAAATTCGGTCAAACCTAAGTTTGACCAACATTTAAACAAGTTTAAAACATGAAAATGAAAAACTAAGCATGGATCCTTCTTAGTCACTCCAAAATGAAGCTTTTGTGAGGTTTTTGAAAATTTCATGTTGCAATTCCAAAACCACTTCTCTCTAACCTTAGACCTCATAGTTTGAGTTATGCAATATCACATGAGATCCATGCCCTTCTTCGTCTGAATGTACGTAGACCATGTTTTTCAACTTGAGTCGTTAGTATATGACATATGAAGACTATGTGCATCGGTTTTTCAATTTTTCGATAATTTTTGAATTTATTATGGTTATTTCAAATTCGGTCAAACCTAAGTTTGACCAACATTTAAACAAGTTTAAAACATGAAAATGAAAAACTAAGCATGGATCCTTCTTAGTCACTCCAAAATGAAGCTTTTGTGAGGTTTTTGAAAATTTCATGTTGCAATTCCAAAACCACTTCTCTCTAACCTTAGACCTCATAGTTTGAGTTATGCAATATCACATGAAATCCATGCCCTTCTTCGTCTGAATGTACGTAGACCATGTTTTTCAACTTGAGTCGTTAGTATATGACATATGAAGACTATGTGCGTCGGTTTTTCAATTTTTCGATAATTTTTGAATTTATTATGGTTATTTCAAATTCGGTCAAACCTAAGTTTGACCAACATTTAAACAAGTTTAAAACATGAAAATGAAAAACTAAGCATGGATCCTTCTTAGTCACTCCAAAATGAAGCTTTTGTGAGGTTTTTGAAAATTTCATGTTGCAATTCCAAAACCACTTCTCTCTAACCTTAGACCTCATAGTTTGAGTTATGCAATATCACATGAGATCCATGCCCTTCTTCGTCTGAATGTACGTATACCATGTTTTTCAACTTGAGTCGTTAGTATATGACATATGAAGACTATGTGCGTCGGTTTTTCAATTTTTCGATAATTTTTGAATTTATTATGGTTATTTCAAATTCGGTCAAACCTAAGTTTGACCAACATTTAAACAAGTTTAAAACATGAAAATGAAAAACTAAGCATGGATCCTTCTTAGTCACTCCAAAATGAAGCTTTTGTGAGGTTTTTGAAAATTTCATGTTGCAATTCCAAAACCACTTCTCTCTAACCTTAGACCTCATAGTTTGAGTTATGCAATATCACATGAGATCCATGCCCTTCTTCGTCTGAATGTACGTATACCATGTTTTTCAACTTGAGTCGTTAGTATATGACATATGAAGACTATGTGCGTCGGTTTTTCAATTTTTCGATAATTTTTGAATTTATTATGGTTATTTCAAATTCGGTCAAACCTAAGTTTGACCAACATTTAAACAAGTTTAAAACATGAAAATGAAAAACTAAGCATGGATCCTTCTTAGTCACTCCAAAATGAAGCTTTTGTGAGGTTTTTGAAAATTTCATGTTGCAATTCCAAAACCACTTCTCTCTAACCTTAGACCTCATAGTTTGAGTTATGTAATATCACATGAGATCCATGCCCTTCTTCGTCTGAATGTACGTAGACCATGTTTTTCAACTTGAGTCGTTAGTATATGACATATGATGAATATGTGAGTCGGTTTTTCAATTTTTCGATAATTTTTTAATTTATTATGGTTATTTCAAATTCGGTCAAACCTAAGTTTGACCAACATTTAAACAAGTTTAAAACATGAAAATGAAAAACTAAGCATGGATCCTTCTTAGTCACTCCAAAATGAAGATTTTGTGAGGTTTTTGAAAATTTCATGTTGCAATTCCAAAACCACTTCTCTCTAACCTTAGACCTCATAGTTTGAGTTATGCAATATCACATGAGATCCATGCCCTTCTTCGTCTGAATGTACGTAGACCATGTTTTTCAACTTGAGTCGTTAGTATATGACATATGAAGACTATGTGCATCGGTTTTTCAATTTTTCGATAATTTTTTAATTTATTATGGTTATTTCAAATTCGGTCAAACCTAAGTTTGACCAACATTTAAACAAGTTTAAAACATGAAAATGAAAAACTAAGCATGGATCCTTCTTAGTCACTCCAAAATGAAGCTTTTGTGAGGTTTTTGAAAATTTCATGTTGCAATTCCAAAACCACTTCTCTCTAACCTTAGACCTCATAGTTTGAGTTATGCAATATCACATGAGATCCATGCCCTTCTTCGTCTGAATGTACGTATACCATGTTTTTCAACTTGAGTCGTTAGTATATGACATATGAAGACTATGTGCGTCGGTTTTTCAATTTTTCGATAATTTTTGAATTTATTATGGTTATTTCAAATTCGGTCAAACCTAAGTTTGACCAACATTTAAACAAGTTTAAAACATGAAAATGAAAAACTAAGCATGGATCCTTCTTAGTCACTCCAAAATGAAGCTTTTGTGAGGTTTTTGAAAATTTCATGTTGCAATTCCAAAACCACTTCTCTCTAACCTTAGACCTCATAGTTTGAGTTATGTAATATCACATGAGATCCATGCCCTTCTTCGTCTGAATGTACGTAGACCATGTTTTTCAACTTGAGTCGTTAGTATATGACATATGATGAATATGTGAGTCGGTTTTTCAATTTTTCGATAATTTTTTAATTTATTATGGTTATTTCAAATTCGGTCAAACCTAAGTTTGACCAACATTTAAACAAGTTTAAAACATGAAAATGAAAAACTAAGCATGGATCCTTCTTAGTCACTCCAAAATGAAGATTTTGTGAGGTTTTTGAAAATTTCATGTTGCAATTCCAAAACCACTTCTCTCTAACCTTAGACCTCATAGTTTGAGTTATGCAATATCACATGAGATCCATGCCCTTCTTCGTCTGAATGTACGTAGACCATGTTTTTCAACTTGAGTCGTTAGTATATGACATATGAAGACTATGTGCATCGGTTTTTCAATTTTTCGATAATTTTTTAATTTATTATGGTTATTTCAAATTCGGTCAAACCTAAGTTTGACCAACATTTAAACAAGTTTAAAACATGAAAATGAAAAACTAAGCATGGATCCTTCTTAGTCACTCCAAAATGAAGCTTTTGTGAGGTTTTTGAAAATTTCATGTTGCAATTCCAAAACCACTTCTCTCTAACCTTAGACCTCATAGTTTGAGTTATGCAATATCACATGAAATCCATGCCCTTCTTCGTCTGAATGTACGTAGACCATGTTTTTCAACTTGAGTCGTTAGTATATGACATATGAAGACTATGTGCGTCGGTTTTTCAATTTTTCGATAATTTTTGAATTTATTATGGTTATTTCAAATTCGGTCAAACCTAAGTTTGACCAACATTTAAACAAGTTTAAAACATGAAAATGAAAAACTAAGCATGGATCCTTCTTAGTCACTCCAAAATGAAGCTTTTGTGAGGTTTTTGAAAATTTCATGTTGCAATTCCAAAACCACTTCTCTCTAACCTTAGACCTCATAGTTTGAGTTATGCAATATCACATGAGATCCATGCCCTTCTTCGTCTGAATGTACGTATACCATGTTTTTCAACTTGAGTCGTTAGTATATGACATATGAAGACTATGTGCGTCGGTTTTTCAATTTTTCGATAATTTTTGAATTTATTATGGTTATTTCAAATTCGGTCAAACCTAAGTTTGACCAACATTTAAACAAGTTTAAAACATGAAAATGAAAAACTAAGCATGGATCCTTCTTAGTCACTCCAAAATGAAGCTTTTGTGAGGTTTTTGAAAATTTCATGTTGCAATTCCAAAATCACTTCTCTCTAACCTTAGACCTCATAGTTTGAGTTATGTAATATCACATGAGATCCATGCCCTTCTTCGTCTGAATGTACGTAGACCATGTTTTTCAACTTGAGTCGTTAGTATATGACATATGATGAATATGTGAGTCGGTTTTTCAATTTTTCGATAATTTTTTAATTTATTATGGTTATTTCAAATTCGGTCAAACCTAAGTTTGACCAACATTTAAACAAGTTTAAAACATGAAAATGAAAAACTAAGCATGGATCCTTCTTAGTCACTCCAAAATGAAGATTTTGTGAGGTTTTTGAAAATTTCATGTTGCAATTCCAAAACCACTTCTCTCTAACCTTAGACCTCATAGTTTGAGTTATGCAATATCACATGAGATCCATGCCCTTCTTCGTCTGAATGTACGTAGACCATGTTTTTCAACTTGAGTCGTTAGTATATGACATATGAAGACTATGTGCATCGGTTTTTCAATTTTTCGATAATTTTTTAATTTATTATGGTTATTTCAAATTCGGTCAAACCTAAGTTTGACCAACATTTAAACAAGTTTAAAACATGAAAATGAAAAACTAAGCATGGATCCTTCTTAGTCACTCCAAAATGAAGCTTTTGTGAGGTTTTTGAAAATTTCATGTTGCAATTCCAAAACCACTTCTCTCTAACCTTAGACCTCATAGTTTGAGTTATGCAATATCACATGAAATCCATGCCCTTCTTCGTCTGAATGTACGTAGACCATGTTTTTCAACTTGAGTCGTTAGTATATGACATATGAAGACTATGTGCGTCGGTTTTTCAATTTTTCGATAATTTTTAAATTTATTATGGTTATTTCAAATTCGGTCAAACCTAAGTTTGACCAACATTTAAACAAGTTTAAAACATGAAAATGAAAAACTAAGCATGGATCCTTCTTAGTCACTCCAAAATGAAGCTTTTGTGAGGTTTTTGAAAATTTCATGTTGCAATTCCAAAACCACTTCTCTCTAACCTTAGACCTCATAGTTTGAGTTATGCAATATCACATGAGATCCATGCCCTTCTTCGTCTGAATGTACGTATACCATGTTTTTCAACTTGAGTCGTTAGTATATGACATATGAAGACTATGTGCGTCGGTTTTTCAATTTTTCGATAATTTTTGAATTTATTATGGTTATTTCAAATTCGGTCAAACCTAAGTTTGACCAACATTTAAACAAGTTTAAAACATGAAAATGAAAAACTAAGCATGGATCCTTCTTAGTCACTCCAAAATGAAGCTTTTGTGAGGTTTTTGAAAATTTCATGTTGCAATTCCAAAACCACTTCTCTCTAACCTTAGACCTCATAGTTTGAGTTATGCAATATCACATGAGATCCATGCCCTTCTTCGTCTGAATGTACGTATACCATGTTTTTCAACTTGAGTCGTTAGTATATGACATATGAAGACTATGTGCGTCGGTTTTTCAATTTTTCGATAATTTTTGAATTTATTATGGTTATTTCAAATTCGGTCAAACCTAAGTTTGACCAACATTTAAACAAGTTTAAAACATGAAAATGAAAAACTAAGCATGGATCCTTCTTAGTCACTCCAAAATGAAGCTTTTGTGAGGTTTTTGAAAATTTCATGTTGCAATTCCAAAACCACTTCTCTCTAACCTTAGACCTCATAGTTTGAGTTATGCAATATCACATGAGATCCATGCCCTTCTTCGTCTGAATGTACGTATACCATGTTTTTCAACTTGAGTCGTTAGTATATGACATATGAAGACTATGTGCGTCGGTTTTTCAATTTTTCGATAATTTTTGAATTTATTATGGTTATTTCAAATTCGGTCAAACCTAAGTTTGACCATTATTTAAACAAGTTTAAAACATGAAAATGAAAAACTAAGCATGGATCCTTCTTAGTCACTCCAAAATGAAGCTTTTGTGAGGTTTTTGAAAATTTCATGTTGCAATTCCAAAACCACTTCTCTCTAACCTTAGACCTCATAGTTTGAGTTATGGAATATCACATGAGATCCATGCCCTTCTTCGTCTGAATGTACGTAGACCATGTTTTTCAACTTGAGTCGTTAGTATATGACATATGATGAATATGTGAGTCGGTTTTTCAATTTTTCGATAATTTTTTAATTTATTATGGTTATTTCAAATTCGGTCAAACCTAAGTTTGACCAACATTTAAACAAGTTTAAAACATGAAAATGAAAAACTAAGCATGGATCCTTCTTAGTCACTCCAAAATGAAGATTTTGTGAGGTTTTTGAAAATTTCATGTTGCAATTCCAAAACCACTTCTCTCTAACCTTAGACCTCATAGTTTGAGTTATGCAATATCACATGAGATCCATGCCCTTCTTCGTCTGAATGTACGTAGACCATGTTTTTCAACTTGAGTCGTTAGTATATGACATATGAAGACTATGTGCATCGGTTTTTCAATTTTTCGATAATTTTTGAATTTATTATGGTTATTTCAAATTCGGTCAAACCTAAGTTTGACCAACATTTAAACAAGTTTAAAACATGAAAATGAAAAACTAAGCATGGATCCTTCTTAGTCACTCCAAAATGAAGCTTTTGTGAGGTTTTTGAAAATTTCATGTTGCAATTCCAAAACCACTTCTCTCTAACCTTAGACCTCATAGTTTGAGTTATGCAATATCACATGAAATCCATGCCCTTCTTCGTCTGAATGTACGTAGACCATGTTTTTCAACTTGAGTCGTTAGTATATGACATATGAAGACTATGTGCGTCGGTTTTTCAATTTTTCGATAATTTTTGAATTTATTATGGTTATTTCAAATTCGGTCAAACCTAAGTTTGACCAACATTTAAACAAGTTTAAAACATGAAAATGAAAAACTAAGCATGGATCCTTCTTAGTCACTCCAAAATGAAGCTTTTGTGAGGTTTTTGAAAATTTCATGTTGCAATTCCAAAACCACTTCTCTCTAACCTTAGACCTCATAGTTTGAGTTATGCAATATCACATGAGATCCATGCCCTTCTTCGTCTGAATGTACGTATACCATGTTTTTCAACTTGAGTCGTTAGTATATGACATATGAAGACTATGTGCGTCGGTTTTTCAATTTTTCGATAATTTTTGAATTTATTATGGTTATTTCAAATTCGGTCAAACCTAAGTTTGACCAACATTTAAACAAGTTTAAAACATGAAAATGAAAAACTAAGCATGGATCCTTCTTAGTCACTCCAAAATGAAGCTTTTGTGAGGTTTTTGAAAATTTCATGTTGCAATTCCAAAACCACTTCTCTCTAACCTTAGACCTCATAGTTTGAGTTATGTAATATCACATGAGATCCATGCCCTTCTTCGTCTGAATGTACGTAGACCATGTTTTTCAACTTGAGTCGTTAGTATATGACATATGATGAATATGTGAGTCGGTTTTTCAATTTTTCGATAATTTTTTAATTTATTATGGTTATTTCAAATTCGGTCAAAACTAAGTTTGACCAACATTTAAACAAGTTTAAAACATGAAAATGAAAAACTAAGCATGGATCCTTCTTAGTCACTCCAAAATGAAGATTTTGTGAGGTTTTTGAAAATTTCATGTTGCAATTCCAAAACCACTTCTCTCTAACCTTAGACCTCATAGTTTGAGTTATGCAATATCACATGAGATCCATGCCCTTCTTCGTCTGAATGTACGTAGACCATGTTTTTCAACTTGAGTCGTTAGTATATGACATATGAAGACTATGTGCATCGGTTTTTCAATTTTTCGATAATTTTTGAATTTATTATGGTTATTTCAAATTCGGTCAAACCTAAGTTTGACCAACATTTAAACAAGTTTAAAACATGAAAATGAAAAACTAAGCATGGATCCTTCTTAGTCACTCCAAAATGAAGCTTTTGTGAGGTTTTTGAAAATTTCATGTTGCAATTCCAAAACCACTTCTCTCTAACCTTAGACCTCATAGTTTGAGTTATGCAATATCACATGAAATCCATGCCCTTCTTCGTCTGAATGTACGTAGACCATGTTTTTCAACTTGAGTCGTTAGTATATGACATATGAAGACTATGTGCGTCGGTTTTTCAATTTTTCGATAATTTTTGAATTTATTATGGTTATTTCAAATTCGGTCAAACCTAAGTTTGACCAACATTTAAACAAGTTTAAAACATGAAAATGAAAAACTAAGCATGGATCCTTCTTAGTCACTCCAAAATGAAGCTTTTGTGAGGTTTTTGAAAATTTCATGTTGCAATTCCAAAACCACTTCTCTCTAACCTTAGACCTCATAGTTTGAGTTATGCAATATCACATGAGATCCATGCCCTTCTTCGTCTGAATGTACGTATACCATGTTTTTCAACTTGAGTCGTTAGTATATGACATATGAAGACTATGTGCGTCGGTTTTTCAATTTTTCGATAATTTTTGAATTTATTATGGTTATTTCAAATTCGGTCAAACCTAAGTTTGACCAACATTTAAACAAGTTTAAAACATGAAAATGAAAAACTAAGCATGGATCCTTCTTAGTCACTCCAAAATGAAGCTTTTGTGAGGTTTTTGAAAATTTCATGTTGCAATTCCAAAACCACTTCTCTCTAACCATAGACCTCATAGTTTGAGTTATGCAATATCACATGAGATCCATGCCCTTCTTCGTCTGAATGTACGTATACCATGTTTTTCAACTTGAGTCGTTAGTATATGACATATGAAGACTATGTGCGTCGGTTTTTCAATTTTTCGATAATTTTTGAATTTATTATGGTTATTTCAAATTCGGTCAAACCTAAGTTTGACCAACATTTAAACAAGTTTAAAACATGAAAATGAAAAACTAAGCATGGATCCTTCTTAGTCACTCCAAAATGAAGCTTTTGTGAGGTTTTTGAAAATTTCATGTTGCAATTCCAAAACCACTTCTCTCTAACCTTAGACCTCATAGTTTGAGTTATGCAATATCACATGAGATCCATGCCCTTCTTCGTCTGAATGTACGTATACCATGTTTTTCAACTTGAGTCGTTAGTATATGACATATGAAGACTATGTGCGTCGGTTTTTCAATTTTTCGATAATTTTTGAATTTATTATGGTTATTTCAAATTCGGTCAAACCTAAGTTTGACCAACATTTAAACAAGTTTAAAACATGAAAATGAAAAACTAAGCATGGATCCTTCTTAGTCACTCCAAAATGAAGCTTTTGTGAGGTTTTTGAAAATTTCATGTTGCAATTCCAAAACCACTTCTCTCTAACCTTAGACCTCATAGTTTGAGTTATGCAATATCACATGAGATCCATGCCCTTCTTCGTCTGAATGTACGTATACCATGTTTTTCAACTTGAGTCGTTAGTATATGACATATGAAGACTATGTGCGTCGGTTTTTCAATTTTTCGATAATTTTTGAATTTATTATGGTTATTTCAAATTCGGTCAAACCTAAGTTTGACCAACATTTAAACAAGTTTAAAACATGAAAATGAAAAACTAAGCATGGATCCTTCTTAGTCACTCCAAAATGAAGCTTTTGTGAGGTTTTTGAAAATTTCATGTTGCAATTCCAAAACCACTTCTCTCTAACCTTAGACCTCATAGTTTGAGTTATGTAATATCACATGAGATCCATGCCCTTCTTCGTCTGAATGTACGTAGACCATGTTTTTCAACTTGAGTCGTTAGTATATGACATATGATGAATATGTGAGTCGGTTTTTCAATTTTTCGATAATTTTTTAATTTATTATGGTTATTTCAAATTCGGTCAAAACTAAGTTTGACCAACATTTAAACAAGTTTAAAACATGAAAATGAAAAACTAAGCATGGATCCTTCTTAGTCACTCCAAAATGAAGATTTTGTGAGGTTTTTGAAAATTTCATGTTGCAATTCCAAAACCACTTCTCTCTAACCTTAGACCTCATAGTTTGAGTTATGCAATATCACATGAGATCCATGCCCTTCTTCGTCTGAATGTACGTAGACCATGTTTTTCAACTTGAGTCGTTAGTATATGACATATGAAGACTATGTGCATCGGTTTTTCAATTTTTCGATAATTTTTGAATTTATTATGGTTATTTCAAATTCGGTCAAACCTAAGTTTGACCAACATTTAAACAAGTTTAAAACATGAAAATGAAAAACTAAGCATGGATCCTTCTTAGTCACTCCAAAATGAAGCTTTTGTGAGGTTTTTGAAAATTTCATGTTGCAATTCCAAAACCACTTCTCTCTAACCTTAGACCTCATAGTTTGAGTTATGCAATATCACATGAAATCCATGCCCTTCTTCGTCTGAATGTACGTAGACCATGTTTTTCAACTTGAGTCGTTAGTATATGACATATGAAGACTATGTGCGTCGGTTTTTCAATTTTTCGATAATTTTTGAATTTATTATGGTTATTTCAAATTCGGTCAAACCTAAGTTTGACCAACATTTAAACAAGTTTAAAACATGAAAATGAAAAACTAAGCATGGATCCTTCTTAGTCACTCCAAAATGAAGCTTTTGTGAGGTTTTTGAAAATTTCATGTTGCAATTCCAAAACCACTTCTCTCTAACCTTAGACCTCATAGTTTGAGTTATGCAATATCACATGAGATCCATGCCCTTCTTCGTCTGAATGTACGTATACCATGTTTTTCAACTTGAGTCGTTAGTATATGACATATGAAGACTATGTGCGTCGGTTTTTCAATTTTTCGATAATTTTTGAATTTATTATGGTTATTTCAAATTCGGTCAAACCTAAGTTTGACCAACATTTAAACAAGTTTAAAACATGAAAATGAAAAACTAAGCATGGATCCTTCTTAGTCACTCCAAAATGAAGCTTTTGTGAGGTTTTTGAAAATTTCATGTTGCAATTCCAAAACCACTTCTCTCTAACCATAGACCTCATAGTTTGAGTTATGCAATATCACATGAGATCCATGCCCTTCTTCGTCTGAATGTACGTATACCATGTTTTTCAACTTGAGTCGTTAGTATATGACATATGAAGACTATGTGCGTCGGTTTTTCAATTTTTCGATAATTTTTGAATTTATTATGGTTATTTCAAATTCGGTCAAACCTAAGTTTGACCAACATTTAAACAAGTTTAAAACATGAAAATGAAAAACTAAGCATGGATCCTTCTTAGTCACTCCAAAATGAAGCTTTTGTGAGGTTTTTGAAAATTTCATGTTGCAATTCCAAAACCACTTCTCTCTAACCTTAGACCTCATAGTTTGAGTTATGCAATATCACATGAGATCCATGCCCTTCTTCGTCTGAATGTACGTATACCATGTTTTTCAACTTGAGTCGTTAGTATATGACATATGAAGACTATGTGCGTCGGTTTTTCAATTTTTCGATAATTTTTGAATTTATTATGGTTATTTCAAATTCGGTCAAACCTAAGTTTGACCAACATTTAAACAAGTTTAAAACATGAAAATGAAAAACTAAGCATGGATCCTTCTTAGTCACTCCAAAATGAAGCTTTTGTGAGGTTTTTGAAAATTTCATGTTGCAATTCCAAAACCACTTCTCTCTAACCTTAGACCTCATAGTTTGAGTTATGCAATATCACATGAGATCCATGCCCTTCTTCGTCTGAATGTACGTATACCATGTTTTTCAACTTGAGTCGTTAGTATATGACATATGAAGACTATGTGCGTCGGTTTTTCAATTTTTCGATAATTTTTGAATTTATTATGGTTATTTCAAATTCGGTCAAACCTAAGTTTGACCAACATTTAAACAAGTTTAAAACATGAAAATGAAAAACTAAGCATGGATCCTTCTTAGTCACTCCAAAATGAAGCTTTTGTGAGGTTTTTGAAAATTTCATGTTGCAATTCCAAAACCACTTCTCTCTAACCTTAGACCTCATAGTTTGAGTTATGTAATATCACATGAGATCCATGCCCTTCTTCGTCTGAATGTACGTAGACCATGTTTTTCAACTTGAGTCGTTAGTATATGACATATGATGAATATGTGAGTCGGTTTTTCAATTTTTCGATAATTTTTTAATTTATTATGGTTATTTCAAATTCGGTCAAACCTAAGTTTGACCAACATTTAAACAAGTTTAAAACATGAAAATGAAAAACTAAGCATGGATCCTTCTTAGTCACTCCAAAATGAAGATTTTGTGAGGTTTTTGAAAATTTCATGTTGCAATTCCAAAACCACTTCTCTCTAAGCTTAGACCTCATAGTTTGAGTTATGCAATATCACATGAGATCCATGCCCTTCTTCGTCTGAATGTACGTAGACCATGTTTTTCAACTTGAGTCGTTAGTATATGACATATGAAGACTATGTGCATCGGTTTTTCAATTTTTCGATAATTTTTTAATTTATTATGGTTATTTCAAATTCGGTCAAACCTAAGTTTGACCAACATTTAAACAAGTTTAAAACATGAAAATGAAAAACTAAGCATGGATCCTTCTTAGTCACTCCAAAATGAAGCTTTTGTGAGGTTTTTGAAAATTTCATGTTGCAATTCCAAAACCACTTCTCTCTAACCTTAGACCTCATAGTTTGAGTTATGCAATATCACATGAGATCCATGCCCTTCTTCGTCTGAATGTACGTATACCATGTTTTTCAACTTGAGTCGTTAGTATATGACATATGAAGACTATGTGCGTCGGTTTTTCAATTTTTCGATAATTTTTGAATTTATTATGGTTATTTCAAATTCGGTCAAACCTAAGTTTGACCAACATTTAAACAAGTTTAAAACATGAAAATGAAAAACTAAGCATGGATCCTTCTTAGTCACTCCAAAATGAAGCTTTTGTGAGGTTTTTGAAAATTTCATGTTGCAATTCCAAAACCACTTCTCTCTAACCTTAGACCTCATAGTTTGAGTTATGCAATATCACATGAGATCCATGCCCTTCTTCGTCTGAATGTACGTATACCATGTTTTTCAACTTGAGTCGTTAGTATATGACATATGAAGACTATGTGCGTCGGTTTTTCAATTTTTCGATAATTTTTGAATTTATTATGGTTATTTCAAATTCGGTCAAACCTAAGTTTGACCAACATTTAAACAAGTTTAAAACATGAAAATGAAAAACTAAGCATGGATCCTTCTTAGTCACTCCAAAATGAAGCTTTTGTGAGGTTTTTGAAAATTTCATGTTGCAATTCCAAAACCACTTCTCTCTAACCTTAGACCTCATAGTTTGAGTTATGCAATATCACATGAGATCCATGCCCTTCTTCGTCTGAATGTACGTATACCATGTTTTTCAACTTGAGTCGTTAGTATATGACATATGAAGACTATGTGCGTCGGTTTTTCAATTTTTCGATAATTTTTGAATTTATTATGGTTATTTCAAATTCGGTCAAACCTAAGTTTGACCAACATTTAAACAAGTTTAAAACATGAAAATGAAAAACTAAGCATGGATCCTTCTTAGTCACTCCAAAATGAAGCTTTTGTGAGGTTTTTGAAAATTTCATGTTGCAATTCCAAAACCACTTCTCTCTAACCTTAGACCTCATAGTTTGAGTTATGTAATATCACATGAGATCCATGCCCTTCTTCGTCTGAATGTACGTAGACCATGTTTTTCAACTTGAGTCGTTAGTATATGACATATGATGAATATGTGAGTCGGTTTTTCAATTTTTCGATAATTTTTTAATTTATTATGGTTATTTCAAATTCGGTCAAACCTAAGTTTGACCGACATTTAAACAAGTTTAAAACATGAAAATGAAAAACTAAGCATGGATCCTTCTTAGTCACTCCAAAATGAAGATTTTGTGAGGTTTTTGAAAATTTCATGTTGCAATTCCAAAACCACTTCTCTCTAACCTTAGACCTCATAGTTTGAGTTATGCAATATCACATGAGATCCATGCCCTTCTTCGTCTGAATGTACGTAGACCATGTTTTTCAACTTGAGTCGTTAGTATATGACATATGAAGACTATGTGCATCGGTTTTTCAATTTTTCGATAATTTTTGAATTTATTATGGTTATTTCAAATTCGGTCAAACCTAAGTTTGACCAACATTTAAACAAGTTTAAAACATGAAAATGAAAAACTAAGCATGGATCCTTCTTAGTCACTCCAAAATGAAGCTTTTGTGAGGTTTTTGAAAATTTCATGTTGCAATTCCAAAACCACTTCTCTCTAACCTTAGACCTCATAGTTTGAGTTATGCAATATCACATGAAATCCATGCCCTTCTTCGTCTGAATGTACGTAGACCATGTTTTTCAACTTGAGTCGTTAGTATATGACATATGAAGACTATGTGCGTCGGTTTTTCAATTTTTCGATAATTTTTGAATTTATTATGGTTATTTCAAATTCGGTCAAACCTAAGTTTGACCAACATTTAAACAAGTTTAAAACATGAAAATGAAAAACTAAGCATGGATCCTTCTTATTCACTCCAAAATGAAGCTTTTGTGAGGTTTTTGAAAATTTCATGTTGCAATTCCAAAACCACTTCTCTCTAACCTTAGACCTCATAGTTTGAGTTATGCAATATCACATGAGATCCATGCCCTTCTTCGTCTGAATGTACGTATACCATGTTTTTCAACTTGAGTCGTTAGTATATGACATATGAAGACTATGTGCGTCGGTTTTTCAATTTTTCGATAATTTTTGAATTTATTATGGTTATTTCAAATTCGGTCAAACCTAAGTTTGACCAACATTTAAACAAGTTTAAAACATGAAAATGAAAAACTAAGCATGGATCCTTCTTAGTCACTCCAAAATGAAGCTTTTGTGAGGTTTTTGAAAATTTCATGTTGCAATTCCAAAACCACTTCTCTCTAACCTTAGACCTCATAGTTTGAGTTATGCAATATCACATGAGATCCATGCCCTTCTTCGTCTGAATGTACGTATACCATGTTTTTCAACTTGAGTCGTTAGTATATGACATATGAAGACTATGTGCGTCGGTTTTTCAATTTTTCGATAATTTTTGAATTTATTATGGTTATTTCAAATTCGGTCAAACCTAAGTTTGACCAACATTTAAACAAGTTTAAAACATGAAAATGAAAAACTAAGCATGGATCCTTCTTAGTCACTCCAAAATGAAGCTTTTGTGAGGTTTTTGAAAATTTCATGTTGCAATTCCAAAACCACTTCTCTCTAACCTTAGACCTCATAGTTTGAGTTATGTAATATCACATGAGATCCATGCCCTTCTTCGTCTGAATGTACGTAGACCATGTTTTTCAACTTGAGTCGTTAGTATATGACATATGATGAATATGTGAGTCGGTTTTTCAATTTTTCGATAATTTTTTAATTTATTATGGTTATTTCAAATTCGGTCAAACCTAAGTTTGACCAACATTTAAACAAGTTTAAAACATGAAAATGAAAAACTAAGCATGGATCCTTCTTAGTCACTCCAAAATGAAGATTTTGTGAGGTTTTTGAAAATTTCATGTTGCAATTCCAAAACCACTTCTCTCTAACCTTAGACCTCATAGTTTGAGTTATGCAATATCACATGAGATCCATGCCCTTCTTCGTCTGAATGTACGTAGACCATGTTTTTCAACTTGAGTCGTTAGTATATGACATATGAAGACTATGTGCATCGGTTTTTCAATTTTTCGATAATTTTTGAATTTATTATGGTTATTTCAAATTCGGTCAAACCTAAGTTTGACCAACATTTAAACAAGTTTAAAACATGAAAATGAAAAACTAAGCATGGATCCTTCTTAGTCACTCCAAAATGAAGCTTTTGTGAGGTTTTTGAAAATTTCATGTTGCAATTCCAAAACCACTTCTCTCTAACCTTAGACCTCATAGTTTGAGTTATGCAATATCACATGAAATCCATGCCCTTCTTCGTCTGAATGTACGTAGACCATGTTTTTCAACTTGAGTCGTTAGTATATGACATATGAAGACTATGTGCGTCGGTTTTTCAATTTTTCGATAATTTTTGAATTTATTTTT
The DNA here is from genome assembly GCA_026929855.1 of Poa annua. Classification (NCBI taxonomy): domain Eukaryota; kingdom Viridiplantae; phylum Streptophyta; class Magnoliopsida; order Poales; family Poaceae; genus Poa; species Poa annua. Next base: position 66,942,098 of record CM049434.1, read on the forward strand.
GGTTATTTCAAATTCGGTCAAACCTAAGTTTGACCAACATTTAAACAAGTTTAAAACATGAAAATGAAAAACTAAGCATGGATCCTTCTTATTCACTCCAAAATGAAGCTTTTGTGAGGTTTTTGAAAATTTCATGTTGCAATTCCAAAACCACTTCTCTCTAACCTTAGACCTCATAGTTTGAGTTATGCAATATCACATGAGATCCATGCCCTTCTTCGTCTGAATGTACGTATACCATGTTTTTCAACTTGAGTCGTTAGTATATGACATATGAAGACTATGTGCGTCGGTTTTTCAATTTTTCGATAATTTTTGAATTTATTATGGTTATTTCAAATTCGGTCAAACCTAAGTTTGACCAACATTTAAACAAGTTTAAAACATGAAAATGAAAAACTAAGCATGGATCCTTCTTAGTCACTCCAAAATGAAGCTTTTGTGAGGTTTTTGAAAATTTCATGTTGCAATTCCAAAACCACTTCTCTCTAACCTTAGACCTCATAGTTTGAGTTATGCAATATCACATGAGATCCATGCCCTTCTTCGTCTGAATGTACGTATACCATGTTTTTCAACTTGAGTCGTTAGTATATGACATATGAAGACTATGTGCGTCGGTTTTTCAATTTTTCGATAATTTTTGAATTTATTATGGTTATTTCAAATTCGGTCAAACCTAAGTTTGACCAACATTTAAACAAGTTTAAAACATGAAAATGAAAAACTAAGCATGGATCCTTCTTAGTCACTCCAAAATGAAGCTTTTGTGAGGTTTTTGAAAATTTCATGTTGCAATTCCAAAACCACTTCTCTCTAACCTTAGACCTCATAGTTTGAGTTATGTAATATCACATGAGATCCATGCCCTTCTTCGTCTGAATGTACGTAGACCATGTTTTTCAACTTGAGTCGTTAGTATATGACATATGATGAATATGTGAGTCGGTTTTTCAATTTTTCGATAATTTTTTAATTTATTATGGTTATTTCAAATTCGGTCAAACCTAAGTTTGACCAACATTTAAACAAGTTTAAAACATGAAAATGAAAAACTAAGCATGGATCCTTCTTAGTCACTCCAAAATGAAGATTTTGTGAGGTTTTTGAAAATTTCATGTTGCAATTCCAAAACCACTTCTCTCTAACCTTAGACCTCATAGTTTGAGTTATGCAATATCACATGAGATCCATGCCCTTCTTCGTCTGAATGTACGTAGACCATGTTTTTCAACTTGAGTCGTTAGTATATGACATATGAAGACTATGTGCATCGGTTTTTCAATTTTTCGATAATTTTTGAATTTATTATGGTTATTTCAAATTCGGTCAAACCTAAGTTTGACCAACATTTAAACAAGTTTAAAACATGAAAATGAAAAACTAAGCATGGATCCTTCTTAGTCACTCCAAAATGAAGCTTTTGTGAGGTTTTTGAAAATTTCATGTTGCAATTCCAAAACCACTTCTCTCTAACCTTAGACCTCATAGTTTGAGTTATGCAATATCACATGAAATCCATGCCCTTCTTCGTCTGAATGTACGTAGACCATGTTTTTCAACTTGAGTCGTTAGTATATGACATATGAAGACTATGTGCGTCGGTTTTTCAATTTTTCGATAATTTTTGAATTTATTATGGTTATTTCAAATTCGGTCAAACCTAAGTTTGACCAACATTTAAACAAGTTTAAAACATGAAAATGAAAAACTAAGCATGGATCCTTCTTAGTCACTCCAAAATGAAGCTTTTGTGAGGTTTTTGAAAATTTCATGTTGCAATTCCAAAACCACTTCTCTCTAACCTTAGACCTCATAGTTTGAGTTATGCAATATCACATGAGATCCATGCCCTTCTTCGTCTGAATGTACGTATACCATGTTTTTCAACTTGAGTCGTTAGTATATGACATATGAAGACTATGTGCGTCGGTTTTTCAATTTTTCGATAATTTTTGAATTTATTATGGTTATTTCAAATTCGGTCAAACCTAAGTTTGACCAACATTTAAACAAGTTTAAAACATGAAAATGAAAAACTAAGCATGGATCCTTCTTAGTCACTCCAAAATGAAGCTTTTGTGAGGTTTTTGAAAATTTCATGTTGCAATTCCAAAACCACTTCTCTCTAACCTTAGACCTCATAGTTTGAGTTATGCAATATCACATGAGATCCATGCCCTTCTTCGTCTGAATGTACGTATACCATGTTTTTCAACTTGAGTCGTTAGTATATGACATATGAAGACTATGTGCGTCGGTTTTTCAATTTTTCGATAATTTTTGAATTTATTATGGTTATTTCAAATTCGGTCAAACCTAAGTTTGACCAACATTTAAACAAGTTTAAACATGAAAATGAAAAACTAAGCATGGATCCTTCTTAGTCACTCCAAAATGAAGCTTTTGTGAGGTTTTTGAAAATTTCATGTTGCAATTCCAAAACCACTTCTCTCTAACCTTAGACCTCATAGTTTGAGTTATGTAATATCACATGAGATCCATGCCCTTCTTCGTCTGAATGTACGTAGACCATGTTTTTCAACTTGAGTCGTTAGTATATGACATATGATGAATATGTGAGTCGGTTTTTCAATTTTTCGATAATTTTTGAATTTATTATGGTTATTTCAAATTCGGTCAAACCTAAGTTTGACCAACATTTAAACAAGTTTAAAACATGAAAATGAAAAACTAAGCATGGATCCTTCTTAGTCACTCCAAAATGAAGATTTTGTGAGGTTTTTGAAAATTTCATGTTGCAATTCCAAAACCACTTCTCTCTAACCTTAGACCTCATAGTTTGAGTTATGCAATATCACATGAGATCCATGCCCTTCTTCGTCTGAATGTACGTAGACCATGTTTTTCAACTTGAGTCGTTAGTATATGACATATGAAGACTATGTGCATCGGTTTTTCAATTTTTCGATAATTTTTTAATTTATTATGGTTATTTCAAATTCGGTCAAACCTAAGTTTGACCAACATTTAAACAAGTTTAAAACATGAAAATGAAAAACTAAGCATGGATCCTTCTTAGTCACTCCAAAATGAAGCTTTTGTGAGGTTTTTGAAAATTTCATGTTGCAATTCCAAAACCACTTCTCTCTAACCTTAGACCTCATAGTTTGAGTTATGCAATATCACATGAGATCCATGCCCTTCTTCGTCTGAATGTACGTAGACCATGTTTTTCAACTGTAGTCGTTAGTATATGACATATGAATACTATGTGCGTCGGTTTTTCAATTTTTCGATAATTTTTGAATTTATTATGGTTATTTCAAATTCGGTCAAACCTAAGTTTGACCAACATTTAAACAAGTTTAAAACATGAAAATGAAAAACTAAGCATGGATCCTTCTTAGTCACTCCAAAATGAAGCTTTTGTGAGGTTTTTGAAAATTTCATGTTGCAATTCCAAAACCACTTCTCTCTAACCTTAGACCTCATAGTTTGAGTTATGCAATATCACATGAGATCCATGCCCTTCTTCGTCTGAATGTACGTAGACCATGTTTTTCAACTTGAGTCGTTAGTATATGACATATGAAGACTATGTGCATCGGTTTTTCAATTTTTCGATAATTTTTTAATTTATTATGGTTATTTCAAATTCGGTCAAACCTAAGTTTGACCAACATTTAAACAAGTTTAAAACATGAAAATGAAAAACTAAGCATGGATCCTTCTTAGTCACTCCAAAATGAAGCTTTTGTGAGGTTTTTGAAAATTTCATGTTGCAATTCCAAAACCACTTCTCTCTAACCTTAGACCTCATAGTTTGAGTTATGCAATATCACATGAGATCCATGCCCTTCTTCGTCTGAATGTACGTAGACCATGTTTTTCAACTGTAGTCGTTAGTATATGACATATGAATACTATGTGCGTCGGTTTTTCAATTTTTCGATAATTTTTGAATTTATTATGGTTATTTCAAATTCGGTCAAACCTAAGTTTGACCAACATTTAAACAAGTTTAAAACATGAAAATGAAAAACTAAGCATGGATCCTTCTTAGTCACTCCAAAATGAAGCTTTTGTGAGGTTTTTGAAAATTTCATGTTGCAATTCCAAAACCACTTCTCTCTAACCTTAGACCTCATAGTTTGAGTTATGCAATATCACATGAGATCCATGCCCTTCTTCGTCTGAATGTACGTATACCATGTTTTTCAACTTGAGTCGTTAGTATATGACATATGAAGACTATGTGCATCGGTTTTTCAATTTTTCGATAATTTTTTAATTTATTATGGTTATTTCAAATTCGGTCAAACCTAAGTTTGACCAACATTTAAACAAGTTTAAAACATGAAAATGAAAAACTAAGCATGGATCCTTCTTAGTCACTCCAAAATGAAGCTTTTGTGAGGTTTTTGAAAATTTCATGTTGCAATTCCAAAACCACTTCTCTCTAACCTTAGACCTCATAGTTTGAGTTATGCAATATCACATGAGATCCATGCCCTTCTTCGTCTGAATGTACGTAGACCATGTTTTTCAACTGTAGTCGTTAGTATATGACATATGAATACTATGTGCGTCGGTTTTTCAATTTTTCGATAATTTTTGAATTTATTATGGTTATTTCAAATTCGGTCAAACCTAAGTTTGACCAACATTTAAACAAGTTTAAAACATGAAAATGAAAAACTAAGCATGGATCCTTCTTAGTCACTCCAAAATGAAGCTTTTGTGAGGTTTTTGAAAATTTCATGTTGCAATTCCAAAACCACTTCTCTCTAACCTTAGACCTCATAGTTTGAGTTATGCAATATCACATGAGATCCATGCCCTTCTTCGTCTGAATGTACGTAGACCATGTTTTTCAACTTGAGTCGTTAGTATATGACATATGAAGACTATGTGCATCGGTTTTTCAATTTTTCGATAATTTTTTAATTTATTATGGTTATTTCAAATTCGGTCAAACCTAAGTTTGACCAACATTTAAACAAGTTTAAAACATGAAAATGAAAAACTAAGCATGGATCCTTCTTAGTCACTCCAAAATGAAGCTTTTGTGAGGTTTTTGAAAATTTCATGTTGCAATTCCAAAACCACTTCTCTCTAACCTTAGACCTCATAGTTTGAGTTATGCAATATCACATGAGATCCATGCCCTTCTTCGTCTGAATGTACGTAGACCATGTTTTTCAACTGTAGTCGTTAGTATATGACATATGAATACTATGTGCGTCGGTTTTTCAATTTTTCGATAATTTTTGAATTTATTATGGTTATTTCAAATTCGGTCAAACCTAAGTTTGACCAACATTTAAACAAGTTTAAAACATGAAAATGAAAAACTAAGCATGGATCCTTCTTAGTCACTCCAAAATGAAGCTTTTGTGAGGTTTTTGAAAATTTCATGTTGCAATTCCAAAACCACTTCTCTCTAACCTTAGACCTCATAGTTTGAGTTATGCAATATCACATGAGATCCATGCCCTTCTTCGTCTGAATGTACGTATACCATGTTTTTCAACTTGAGTCGTTAGTATATGACATATGAAGACTATGTGCGTCGGTTTTTCAATTTTTCGATAATTTTTTAATTTATTATGGTTATTTCAAATTCGGTCAAACCTAAGTTTGACCAACATTTAAACAAGTTTAAAACATGAAAATGAAAAACTAAGCATGGATCCTTCTTAGTCACTCCAAAATGAAGCTTTTGTGAGGTTTTTGAAAATTTCATGTTGCAATTCCAAAACCACTTCTCTCTAACCTTAGACCTCATAGTTTGAGTTATGCAATATCACATGAGATCCATGCCCTTCTTCGTCTGAATGTACGTATACCATGTTTTTCAACTTGAGTCGTTAGTATATGACATATGAAGACTATGTGCGTCGGTTTTTCAATTTTTCGATAATTTTTGAATTTATTATGGTTATTTCAAATTCGGTCAAACCTAAGTTTGACCAACATTTAAACAAGTTTAAAACATGAAAATGAAAAACTAAGCATGGATCCTTCTTAGTCACTCCAAAATGAAGCTTTTGTGAGGTTTTTGAAAATTTCATGTTGCAATTCCAAAACCACTTCTCTCTAACCTTAGACCTCATAGTTTGAGTTATGTAATATCACATGAGATCCATGCCCTTCTTCGTCTAAATGTACGTAGACCATGTTTTTCAACTTGAGTCGTTAGTATATGACATATGATGAATATGTGAGTCGGTTTTTCAATTTTTCGATAATTTTTTAATTTATTATGGTTATTTCAAATTCGGTCAAACCTAAGTTTGACCAACATTTAAACAAGTTTAAAACATGAAAATGAAAAACTAAGCATGGATCCTTCTTAGTCACTCCAAAATGAAGATTTTGTGAGGTTTTTGAAAATTTCATGTTGCAATTGCAAAACCACTTCTCTCTAACCTTAGACCTCATAGTTTGAGTTATGCAATATCACATGAGATCCATGCCCTTCTTCGTCTGAATGTACGTAGACCATGTTTTTCAACTTGAGTCGTTAGTATATGACATATGAAGACTATGTGCATCGGTTTTTCAATTTTTCGATAATTTTTTAATTTATTATGGTTATTTCAAATTCGGTCAAACCTAAGTTTGACCAACATTTAAACAAGTTTAAAACATGAAAATGAAAAACTAAGCATGGATCCTTCTTAGTCACTCCAAAATGAAGCTTTTGTGAGGTTTTTGAAAATTTCATGTTGCAATTCCAAAACCACTTCTCTCTAACCTTAGACCTCATAGTTTGAGTTATGCAATATCACATGAGATCCATGCCCTTCTTCGTCTGAATGTACGTAGACCATGTTTTTCAACTGTAGTCGTTAGTATATGACATATGAATACTATGTGCGTCGGTTTTTCAATTTTTCGATAATTTTTGAATTTATTATGGTTATTTCAAATTCGGTCAAACCTAAGTTTGACCAACATTTAAACAAGTTTAAAACATGAAAATGAAAAACTAAGCATGGATCCTTCTTAGTCACTCCAAAATGAAGCTTTTGTGAGGTTTTTGAAAATTTCATGTTGCAATTCCAAAACCACTTCTCTCTAACCTTAGACCTCATAGTTTGAGTTATGCAATATCACATGAGATCCATGCCCTTCTTCGTCTGAATGTACGTAGACCATGTTTTTCAACTGTAGTCGTTAGTATATGACATATGAATACTATGTGCGTCGGTTTTTCAATTTTTCGATAATTTTTGAATTTATTATGGTTATTTCAAATTCGGTCAAACCTAAGTTTGACCAACATTTAAACAAGTTTAAAACATGAAAATGAAAAACTAAGCATGGATCCTTCTTAGTCACTCCAAAATGAAGCTTTTGTGAGGTTTTTGAAAATTTCATGTTGCAATTCCAAAACCACTTCTCTCTAACCTTAGACCTCATAGTTTGAGTTATGCAATATCACATGAGATCCATGCCCTTCTTCGTCTGAATGTACGTAGACCATGTTTTTCAACTTGAGTCGTTAGTATATGACATATGAAGACTATGTGCGTCGGTTTTTCAATTTTTCGATAATTTTTTAATTTATTATGGTTATTTCAAATTCGGTCAAACCTAAGTTTGACCAACATTTAAACAAGTTTAAAACATGAAAATGAAAAACTAAGCATGGATCCTTCTTAGTCACTCCAAAATGATGCTTTTGTGAGGTTTTTGAAAATTTCATGTTGCAATTCCAAAACCACTTCTCTCTAACCTTAGACCTCATAGTTTGACTTATGCAATATCACATGAGATCCATGCCCTTCTTCGTCTGAATGTACGTAGACCATGTTTTTCAACTTGAGTCGTTAGTATATGACATATGAAGACTATGTGCGTCGGTTTTTCAATTTTTCGATAATTTTTTAATTTATTATGGTTATTTCAAATTCGGTCAAACCTAAGTTTGACCAACATTTAAACAAGTTTAAAACATGAAAATGAAAAACTAAGCATGGATCCTTCTTAGTCACTCCAAAATGATGCTTTTGTGAGGTTTTTGAAAATTTCATGTTGCAATTCCAAAACCACTTCTCTCTAACCTTAGACCTCATAGTTTGACTTATGCAATATCACATGAGATCCATGCCCTTCTTCGTCTAAATGTACGTAGACCATGTTTTTCAACTTGAGTCGTTAGTATATGACATATGAAGACTATGTGCGTCGGTTTTTCAATTTTTCGATAATTTTTGAATATTTGAAGCTCATTTCAAATGTCGGAAAACTTCAGCCGTCCGATTTCCTCTAGAAGGAATCTGCACGCAGACTCGGGGCGATCCGCGAGAAGCTCATTCTGCGATCTAATTGGACGCGCGCGTAGGGCAAGGGCTGTACACCCGCTGACGAGTGGACCACGGCTGACCCAACGGGGATTTTGGCTCGCCCACCCCCATTTGTCTCAGTGACACAAAATGGGTATTTTGGCACACCAAATGCGGATTTTGGTTGTTACCCGTCATCGTAACTTAAATGGGGATTTTGGCAAACCAAATGGGGATAGCCATGAGCTTGCTCAAATCTAAGCTTGGACTCGCTGAAAAATGTGTTTCAAAGTGCATGCACCCCGACTGTTTGAAAATTTCATGTTGCAATTCCAAAACCACTTCTCTTCAACCTTAGATCTCATCGTTTGAGTTATGCGATATCACATGAGATCCATGCCCTTCTCCTTTTGAATGTATGTACACCATGTTTTTCAACTTGAGTCGTTAGTATATGACATATGAAGAGTATGTGCGTCGGTTTTTCAATTTTCGATAATTTTTTAATTTTTAATGGTTATTTCACTCGCTGAAAAATGTGTTCCAAATGAGCTCCAAAGATAGGGTAAACGGCCCCATTTCTAAGCAAAAAATGGTGGACTCGCTGGAAAATGTGTTCCAAATGAGCTCCAAAGGTAGGGTAAACGGCCCCATTTCTAAGCAAAAACAGTGGACTCGCTGAAAAATGTGTTCATACGTACTTTTCAAAAAAAATCAGAAGTTTGCGTAACTCAGCTTGAAACCCGTTCATTTGTACCATTCATTTTTCACTCTTTTCTGACCAAGTTTGACAGTTTCGCGTAACGTAGCATTTCCCGCCATATGTGAAGCATTTCCCTCCATATGTGTAGCATTTCCCGCCTACTACGCGGCCATTTAAACCCTTCCATCCGCCTTCTCGCCATCCATCTCGCCACCCATCTCCGTTCTTGTCACATCCCAAATTTAGAAACTAAGAAAAACTTAGTTTTACCCGACCCAAAATTCAGAACCAACAAAAACTTTTGAAATGTTTTACTGACGATTGTATTTCCTTCCCATTGTTGTGTTTGAATTGTGTGGACTTGGAAGTGATGTGGATCTTGTGGTGATTATTTGCTTGTTGGACTTCTGATTGTATTGATTGTTAATTCTTATTTTATTGTTTGCTTGGGTGAATAATTACACCAATGTACTTGAAGTGTTAAATTGAAGACACACTTGACAACAAATTTGGAATGTGACTTGAATAGAAACAAACTCCTAAAATTATTAAACAATTTGAAGTTAAGATCATAAGTTAAGTAGATGATCTTATCAAATTATTCTCTCTACCTAACTCTCTATTTTCTTCAAACAAATACTTTCTTATGAAAATAAAATCTATTTGAAGTTAATATATTTGTCAAGGAAGTTCCAAGAGTTCAAAAATAATATTTGAACTTGCTTCAAAATTTCAAAGGATTATAAATTTGTATTTAAGAAAAATGCCATTTTTAAAGCCCTAGGAACAAATATAGTTCAAAACATTTTATTTAAATACCCCAATTTTTGTGGAGCCTCCACATGTTGTGGGGAGCCTACCCAAATAATTTCAGATTTTTCTAAAATGTTTTAATGCCTCAATAAAATCCCTAAATGCTACTGGTTTTTAAAAAGGAACTAAAATAAGCAGAGAAGGACTTAGTTGTAAATAGAACCAGGAATCCAGGGGGTTTTCTGTAAATCGCCGTCGTGTTCTTGTAGCAGCAGTGGCGCAGCGTCGCCGTGTCGTCCTCCTGCGTCGCGCGCCGCCCAGGCCCCCCCGCCCCCCCCCCCCCCCCCCCCGCCTCGCTCTCCTCTGCCGCGTCGAGGGAGGAGATAAGATCCCCCGAGCCGCTCCTCTGTTTCCCCTCCTCTCACTCCCTCGCTTGCTCTCTCTCCCTCTCCTCTTTTTCCTCCGCCTTGGTCGAGCCATGGCCGAGCTCGCCGTCGCTGCCACCGTCGCTGGACAGCGCCCCGTCCAGATCGAAGAGCGCCAGAAGCACCGCCTCGTCGTCCTCTGCATCCCAGTGCAAGGAATCGCCGCGGGTCGCCCGGGATCGCCGTCGCCGTCCGCATCCTCTTCTTCACAGGCCGCCGCCTTTTCTTCAAGATCGTGAGCAGCTCCGTCCACCATTCCCCGCCATTTCTGCACCCCCGTGCTCCCCTTCCTCTGCTCTACTTATTGGACATCGCCGTTTCTTCCCAGGACCCCGGAGTCGCCGTCGCCGTTCCCGCCCGAAGCTCCAGCTCGCCGTGCTCGTTCGGGAGGAAGACGAAGGCCTGCGTACCGCTTCGCCTCGCGTTTGGGCCGCTGGCTGGGCCGCGTTTTGCGCCGCACGGCCCGATCTGGGTCGGATCTGGCCCGTTTTCTTTTGTTTTCCAGTGGATCTATATCTATTTCATTTCCTGTTTAATTTACAGTGTAGTTTTAATTCTTTTGTGGTGGATCTATGTGTGCAATAATTTTGGTATAATATTTGTAGTGTTCCTGTGTGTTTTCTTGAACATCTAGAACTGGCTGTTTGCAAAAATATGATGTTATGTGTGTCCTAAAATTAATCTTGTAAAAAGTATCTATTTCACTAAATATTCAATATCTAGAGTTTTATATATCCAAAATTTGCAAACTAAAATTCTATGGATAGCCTGAGGTGATACCTTTCTAGATCTGTTGATCTTGTATGCAAAAGAATTCTAAAACAAAAGTTCTACTCATTCTTGTAAACACACCAGTAGCACTTTGGTGATTTTTGTAGATTTTTGAGAGATGAATTTTGGAGTCAATCCAATTGGTCTGTCTTCTATATGTGTAGGAGAACATATCCCTAACTTTGTTTGAATTTAGGAGTCACTGATTGACTTTGGTGCTAATTATAAGGTTTAGGCCTTTTCTGCCTATTTTTATTAGACTTTATTAATTGTTGTATTATAATTTTATTGTTATAAATGTGTTTCCTAGCATGTGTAGGATGGTAGGCCACTGGTATGACATGTTCTTTTATTTTACTAGCATGTTAGGATAGCTACTTGTGGGTTATGTATTGTTAGGGTTTTATTCCCTAATAGTTGCTCTTATAGTAATAAAATTATTATTACTCTTGTGTTGCTTGTTTTAAATTTCATCTTGTGTGCTAATATTAGCATGGTTGGTACTGTTATTGGTGTTTGCTAGACATATTGGTTGTTAGACATGTTGGTGTGATTAATATGTTGCCTTGCTTGTTAAACTAGGTTGCCTTTAAGTTGAATTACCAAGATTAATTGGTAGTTTAACTTTTGTCTGGAGTATTTCCTGATCAGAGAAAAGTGGTTACTAATTACCTCTAATTGAGGATGCCTTGGTGCTCTATATTTTGGCATGTGTATGGTGTTATACTCCTGTGAGTATCATGCCCTAGTAAATATAGATTTAGTTCGTTGCTTGATTAAACTAGTGCTATGTTTGTGGCTTGAGTGATTAGTTTGATACTTGTGGTTTGTTCCTTGTTTGTATGCCACTTGTGGTTTGGTTTGCTTATTGCGTGTTGTTTTATTTTCATGTTGCGACGCTAGTTATAAACGCTACCGGAGTGGTATTTGGAAAGGATTTATCGAAGAAGGATGGGAGTTATTTCTTGATTAGTGAGGAGAAGTCCAAGAACATTATGCTGGAATCAGGCAAGCTACTCTCTGAGCCTGCACCCTAATACATGCATCCATTCTTATAACAGGATTTACTTTTAAGGCAAAGATTTTCTAAAAGCCCTTTTCAAAAAGTATATGGAAATTATTTTGCCACCCTATGTAGAAATATAAGATAAATTATAGGATGGGAAAAATAAAAGATTGTTTTATTCTAAACCCCTTTGAAAACCCAGTGTGGCTATGAAGCACCGAGATGTTGGTGTTGAAATGGAGAAAAGGAGAATGGTGGTTTGGATAAAACGCACATTGTGTCTTTGTACTTACGTCAATCAGCCAATACCCTGTGCGACCACATTTACCCACATATGGGAGAGGGCTTGGTCATATAGTTTGCTCATATTAGTATGGGATACCTCATCTACGGAGATGACTCCGTTATGCATGAGGGGATGGTTTGATGAACTACCCCTGACCTGGGTCCTCGCTCAAACTCTATGAAAAGATAAGGAGGAGGATAGAAGGATGTCCCCTATACACCGCCAGACAAAACTATGAGTCCTCACACTTAGATCCCGACGGGCTGGGTTAAGTGTTGATGGAAAGTATCATATGGGCAGGTTCCTATACTAGCATGAGCAAAGGACAGACTAGGATCGGTGTCTCAAACTTCGCATACACCTTGTATGGCGAGGCGTGGCTGACACAATGAGTTACCGGATGGATGTGGGAAAAGCGTGCTACCTCTGCAGAGTGTAAAACTATTCGAATAGCCGAGTCCTCGGATATGGACAGTTGAGAGACCCTACTTTGACCATGTGCAAGTTTTGAAAAGATTTGAGTTTTAAAAAGAAAAGGAAGTGGAGAATGTTCCATACACCTATATCAACGGATCGGTATGAGGTTGTAGGAGACCATGAACTATGACGGGTTATGGTCAGGAAAAGGAGGAGTTTTGGAGAAACTAATAAAATGGGACATTATATTAATGATAGTTATATAATTCTTCTTACCTTCTTCAACAAAGATATAGAGATGTTTTAAATAAATAAAAGTATGAAATTAAAATGAGACTAGTGCATACTCATGTTGGAGTAGTTTGCGAGTACATTCAAATGTACTCATATTGGTTTCGTCCCTGGCTATTGTCTTAGCCAGATTCTGAAGAGGAGCAGTTCGAAGGAGAAGTTTTAAATGACGTCAATGCGAACTAGGGCGCTTCCCAGTCAGTTGCCTGTGGGGTTGTGGCATATGACTTGGGCTCCACGTTGTTTGGTGATTTCCGCTGCAAGTACCTGTTGAAGTTTATGACTTCAGTCAAGTAAGTAATTTAATTCTGTATTTATGGATGCTCTTTTGATACCAGTTGGATTGTGCTCAGCGACAGACTGATCACGGGATCGCTGATGTTGTAGGCACAAGGGTATTTCGGACAGCTAGTCCGGGGTCCCCACAGAGCTGGTATCAGAGCCATCCTGACTGTAACAGACCTTATTTAGCATGGACGTTAGTTAGGAAAGAAATATTTTGTTAAAAATATATTGTTACCAAAAACATAATTTTTATCTGAGGAAGTCCAAAAATAACTTCCACTCTTCTCACCTTCTCAAATATTTCCGAGTCTCATCCCTCTATTTTAAGAGTTTCCAAGGATTTCTCTAATCCCTCTTACCCGTTCAAAATACTTGACGATGAACCCAAGTGAGACCTAATTAGCTAGCACCTACAAGAAGAAGCTTCCACTACAAGTACTCAACATTCCACATCGAGGTGATGGATCCGCAAATACCAAGATTGTCGAAGTCAACCAAGCAAGAGACCTTCGAAGACCTCAACTCAACATCAACAATTCTACTCAAGTTGCAACTTCGATAATCTCAATTCCTCCCGCTGAAACCTAAGGCGACAGAGTGAAAACTTCACCCACCATGTCTAACCGAGACCATAGGATAAACCTGATAGGAACCCTGATTGTACCACCCGACTACCACGAGTATTAGACGTCCGTTGGTACTAAAGGTACCTTGTGTGTTGTTTGTTGGTGTGCTTTACTCTGGTTGTGTGTTGTTGTTGGAGAGTCCCCTGTTTGGGTGTTGTTTTTCTTGTGCGTTCACAATCACGCCTTGATGGCAACACAAAGTAAACCAAAATTCTCTTTTTTTTATAAAACTCCTTTTTGTCACCCAACAAAAACTATTTTGACCTCTTCGCCACAGTTGCACTTTGTTGCAGATATAAACCCTCTTAGGAAAATATTTTCAAGATATTTCCTCTTATCTAAACCGTCTCCCGATAAAAATAAAAAAAATAAAACTGACAGTTTCGCAAGATACAAAAGACCCCCGATCTTTAACCAAATAGCCTGAGATTTTTGCAACCTGGCCGGCAAATCTGATAATGGCCTTCGAGCACCATCTGGAGCAAGTGCGTCAAGATCTCGAAGAAAACTGCAATTTAACGCCAACCTCGTGAAGACACGAGCATCACCTCACAAAAATAACTTGTGAAATTACAAGAATACTATACTAACTTATCGTATCTAACTTCAGGTTAACATCTGACATAAGTTCACGATAGTACTAACTATTCTTCTAGGACTGCAAGCCTTGACAAGAGACGAGGACATAAGGAGACCCATTTAGAATCGGTAACTAGGAGAACTCAAGGAGTGTAGAAGAGTTGCTAGGAAGATTCGAGCTCAGAGACCGCCAGAAGGAGGAACTGCGACAAAGAAACTTTGAAAAGAGATTTCTTAAGTTGGCAAAGAAGTAATTAATATACCAGACTATCCTTAAGTATTTGGAAACTCATATATCAGGATCTACTGTTATAAATCTCTCTAGAAATAGTGTGATATTTTAATGTTTGTGTTATATAGAAGTAATTTGGTAACAAGCCTCATGAACTTGTTAACAAATCGCTTTTGTATGCTCAAACAATTGAGTGCCATATACAAATAAACGGAACGTCAGATGATCCAGTCAAGGTTGGAAAAAGCGCTAGGCGTAAGCGAGGCGGTTGGCATTCGCCTAGCGCCTAGGCGATGCTTAAGCGTACCAGGCGTGACCTAGGCGGTATATAATTTTTGCCATCAGGTGTATATTTGGGTTATTTAATATCTATACATACTAATTTAGTGCATATAAAGGAGTAAACTAACAACAATTGCCATTGATTATGTTCCATCGGATTTGTAAGTGCAATAAGTAATTAATTTCTTATTAGAGAAGACAATTTCTTAGTTGTGTTGCCTAGAGTTCCGTTTATGACCTACGCGAGGCGTTTGTCCATCGCCTAGTGCCTAAGCGTGCTTAAGCGCTGCCTAGGCGCCGCCTAATCCAACACTGGATCCAGTACATCTCAGCCTCTGGAATATGAAAAGTAGTTTGATGACAAGACTAGCTATCTTGTTAACAAATTCTTCTCGTAAGACTAAGGCAATTGATGTTATAAAATACCTCCCCAATTTTATACAACTAACTAATAGAAAGCTTGCTGGGACTAAGTGAATGTCTTCACCACAGGGGTGAAGCAAATGATGTTAGATCTCAAATAAAGGACAATAATATTTTTCTTAACCCAAGTGTATACCGTAGGAGTTACTCAAGTTCTAAGTGAGAAAATCACATGGATATTTATAGTGTTTCCCCCGAAGATATGATTTCCGAAAACAAGAAAAGAAAAAGGTAACCTTTTGAAAAACAACTGGTGCGAAGGTTCCCCACTAAATTTTTCTAGGGACCATTAAGAGGTGCCAGTGGACGACTCAAAACTAGTTGGTAGACAGGAGACTTTAGGAAGATATAAGAGTGTTGGACTATAAGATTATTAGTCAGCAGGACCCCTTGAGAATCTAGTGATGAGATCAGAATTTGGTGGATGATGTTGGTAATATCAAACATTTGGGGTTTAGAACAGAAGTGAGAACTTGGAGTAGATCGATAAATAAATTGGATTGAACAGATAATATATTGATTAATATTCTGGGGCTAACCAGTTGTGGACCCCAACCATTGGTGGTTATCTGGAGCTAGAAGACGTGACCCTTGATTTAAGGTTTGGAAATAAAGGTGAAAGTTATTGGATTTTTAGGAAGCACTTGCTGATAAAATGATGTTGGATTGGTTAGAAGCAAGCAAATTAAGAAGAATACTCCGGTGATGGAATGTTTAGGGTGATTCTTAGCGCAAGTGACCTTTGTACTAAATTCTTATGGAATTATAGGAAGTGATCAAAGATGATTTAGCAACTGAGTAGATCGTTGTATGCAAGAAATAATTGGTGGAGGATAAGTGAATGTTTATCGGATTCTAGGAATCAATATGACTTGGTCTAGTAGCAAGACATTTTAGGTGGTAGAAGTTTTCAGAGCTTGTCACGCTCTGTTTGGATTATTCTTAGAAAGATCTTTTGTCTTTGATTAATAGATCAAGGCCCGAAAGTGTGGAGATAAAATCTGAATTTGGTTAGAAAGTGGGTAAATTCTTGATGATATGATCACATGATTATTGGACGCTTTATTTAGTTTTGATGATGCGATCGTGGGAAAGTGGCAACCTGAAGGAGTCAGATAATTTGGGATATGCCTTTCTGGGGAATAAATTAATCAAGAAATAATTGGTGGACCCCTACGATTTTTGTGATGGAATATAATGGAGACTATGCCTAAAACGTTTGATGGATATCCGATACATTGAACTATTTTGATAAAGAGTTTAGGCCCGAAGAAGATGATGGTGGATTAATAACTTTAGCTTGGGCAAATGCCATGATTCAGTTAACTAGTTAATAGTAGTGGCCTTACCAGAGATGTTGGAATGGTATTTTGAAGACTCAAGAAGTAGAGGCCTAGGTACTTGAAAACTAACGTAAGCCCCTCAACCAGAAAGTTTTCCCAGAAACCCTAACTATTCTGGTGCACAGTAACTTATTCGTGAAGACCGGACCGAAGAAGACTTTCAGGACCAGTTTTACCCGACCCAAAATTCAGAACCAACAAAAAAAATTGAAATGTTTTACTGACGATTGTATTTCCTTCCCATTGTTGTGTTTGAATTGTGTGGACTTGGAAGTGATGTGGATCTTGTGGTGATTATTTGCTTGTTGGACTTCTGATTGTATTGATTGTTAATTCTTATTTTATTGTTTGCTTGGGTGAATAATTACACCAATGTACTTGAAGTGTTAAATTGAAGACACACTTGACAACAAATTTGGAATGTGACTTGAATAGAAACAAACTCCTAAAATTATTAAACAATTTGAAGTTAAGATCATAAGTTAAGTAGATGATCTTATCAAATTATTCTCTCTACCTAACTCTCTATTTTCTTCAAACAAATACTTTCTTATGAAAATAAAATCTATTTGAAGTTAATATATTTGTCAAGGAAGTTCCAAGAGTTCAAAAATAATATTTGAACTTGCTTCAAAATTTCAAAGGATTATAAATTTGTATTTAAGAAAAATGCCATTTTTAAAGCCCTAGGAACAAATATAGTTCAAAACATTTTATTTAAATACCCCAATTTTTGTGGAGCCTCCACATGTTGTGGGGAGCCTACCCAAATAATTTCAGATTTTTCTAAAATGTTTTGATGCCTCAATAAAATCCCTAAAAGCTACTGATTTTTAAAAAGGAACTAAAATAAGCAGAGAAGGACTTAGTTGTAAATAGAACCAGGAATCCAGGGGGTTTTCTGTAAATCGCCGTCGTGTTCTTGTAGCAGCAGTGGCGCAGTGTCGCCGTGTCGTCCTCGTGCGTCGCGCGCCGCCCAGGCCCCCCCGCCCCCCCCCCTCGCTCTCCTCTGCCGCGTCGAGGGAGGAGATAAGATCCCCCGAGCCGCTCCTCTGTTTCCCCTCCTCTCACTCCCTCGCTTGCTCTCTCTCCCTCTCCTCTTTTTCCTCCGCCTTGGTCGAGCCATGGCCGAGCTCGCCGTCGCTGCCACCGTCGCTGGAGAGCGCCCCGTCCAGATCGAAGAGCGCCAGAAGCACCGCCTCGTCGTCCTCTGCATCCCAGTGCAAGGAATCGCCGCGGGTCGCCCGGGATCGCCGTCGCCGTCCGCATCCTCTTCTTCACAGGCCGCCGCCTTTTCTTCAAGATCGTGAGCAGCTCCGTCCACCATTCCCCGCCATTTCTGCACCCCCGTGCTCCCCTTCCTCTGCTCTACTTATTGGACATCGCCGTTTCTTCCCAGGACCCCGGAGTCACCGTCGCCGTTCCCGCCCGAAGCTCCAGCTCGCCGTGCTCGTTCGGGAGGAAGACGAAGGCCTGCGTACCGCTTCGCCTCGCGTTTGGGCCGCTGGCTGGGCCGCGTTTTGCGCCGCACGGCCCGATCTGGGTCGGATCTGGCCCGTTTTCTTTTGTTTTCCAGTGGATCTATATCTATTTCAGTTCCTGTTTAATTTACAGTGTAGTTTTAATTCTTTTGTGGTGGATCTATGTGTGCAATAATTTTGGTATAATATTTGTAGTGTTCCTGTGTGTTTTCTTGAACATCTAGAACTGGCTGTTTGCAAAAATATGATGTTATGTGTGTCCTAAAATTAATCTTGTAAAAAGTATCCATTTCACTAAATATTCAATATCTAGAGTTTTATATATCCAAAATTTGCAAACTAAAATTCTATGGATAGCCTGAGGTGATACCTTTCTAGATCTGTTGATCTTGTATGAAAAAGAATTCTAAAACAAAAGTTCTACTCATTCTTGTAAACACACCAGTAGCACTTTGGTGATTTTTGTAGATTTTTGAGAGATGAATTTTGGAGTCAATCCAATTGGTCTGTCTTCTATATGTGTAGGAGAACATATCCCTAACTTGGTTTGAATTTAGGAGTCACTGATTGACTTTGGTGCTAATTATAAGGTTTAGGCCTTTTCTGCCTATTTTTATTAGACTTTATTAATTGTTGTATTATAATTTTATTGTTATAAATGTGTTTCCTAGCATGTGTAGGATGGTAGGCCACTGGTATGACATGTTCTTTTATTTTACTAGCATGTTAGGATAGCTACTTGTGGGTTATGTATTGTTAGGGTTTTATTCCCTAATAGTTGCTCTTATAGTAATAAAATTATTATTACTCTTGTGTTGCTTGTTTTAAATTTCATCTTGTGTGCTAATATTAGCATGGTTGGTACTGTTATTGGTGTTTGCTAGACATATTGGTTGTTAGACATGTTGGTGTGATTAATATGTTGCCTTGCTTGTTAAACTAGGTTGCCTTTAAGTTGAATTACCAAGATTAATTGGTAGTTTAACTTTTGTCTGGAGTATTTCCTGATCAGAGAAAAGTGGTTACTAATTACCTCTAATTGAGGATGCCTTGGTGCTCTATATTTTGGCATGTGTATGGTGTTATACTCCTGTGAGTATCATGCCCTAGTAAATATAGATTTAGTTCGTTGCTTGATTAAACTAGTGCTATGTTTGTGGCTTGAGTGATTAGTTTGATACTTGTGGTTTGTTCCTTGTTTGTATGCCACTTGTGGTTTGGTTTGCTTATTGCGTGTTGTTTTATTTTCATGTTGCGACGCTAGTTATAAACGCTACCGGAGTGGTATTTGGAAAGGATTTATCGAAGAAGGATGGGAGTTATTTCTTGATCAGTGAGGAGAAGTCCAAGAACATTATGCTGGAATCAGGCAAGCTACTCTCTGAGCTTGCACCCTAATACATGCATCCATTCTTATAACAGGATTTACTTTTAAGGCAAAGATTTTCTAAAAGCCCTTTTCAAAAAGTATATGGAAATTATTTTGCCACCCTATGTAGAAATATAAGATAAATTATAGGATGGGAAAAATAAAAGATTGTTTTATTCAAAACCCCTTTGAAAACCCAGTGTGGCTATGAAGCACCGAGATGTTGGTGTTGAAATGGAGAAAAGGAGAATGGTGGTTTGGATAAAACGCACATTGTGTCTTTGTACTTACGTCAATCAGCCAATACCCTGTGCGACCACATTTACCCACATATGGGAAAGGGCTTGGTCATATAGTTTGCTCATATTAGTATGGGATACCTCATCTACGGAGATGACTCCGTTATGCATGAGGGGATGGTTTGATGAACTACCCCTGACCTGGGTCCTCGCTCAAACTCTATGAAAAGATAAGGAGGAGGATAGAAGGATGTCCCCTATACACCGCCAGACAAAACTATGAGTCCTCACACTTAGATCCCGACGGGCTGGGTTAAGTGTTGATGGAAAGTATCATATGGGCAGGTTCCTATACTAGCATGAGCAAAGGACAGACTAGGATCGGTGTCTCAAACTTCGCATACACCTTGTATGGCGAGGCGTGGCTGACACAATGAGTTACCGGATGGATGTGGGAAAAGCGTGCTACCTCTGCAGAGTGTAAAACTATTCGAATAGCCGAGTCCTCGGATATGGACAGTTGAGAGACCCTACTTTGACCATGTGCAAGTTTTGAAAAGATTTGAGTTTTAAAAAGAAAAGGAAGTGGAGAATGTTCCATACACCTATACCAACGGATCGGTATGAGGTTGTAGGAGACCATGAACTATGACAGGTTATGGTCAGGAAAAGGAGGAGTTTTGGAGAAACTAATAAAATGGGACATTATATTAATGATAGTTATATAATTCTTCTTACCTTCTTCAACAAAGATATAGAGATGTTTTAAATAAATAAAAGTATGAAATTAAAATGAGACTAGTGCATACTCATGTTGGAGTAGTTTGCGAGTACATTCAAATGTACTCATATTGGTTTCGTCCCTGGCTATTGTCTTAGCCAGATTCTGAAGAGGAGCAGTTCGAAGGAGAAGTTTTAAATGACGTCAATGCGAACTAGGGCGCTTCCCAGTCAGTTGCCTGTGGGGTTGTGGCATATGACTTGGGCTCCACGTTGTTTGGTGATTTCCGCTGCAAGTACCTGTTGAAGTTTATGACTTCAGTCAAGTAAGTAATTTAATTCGGTATTTATGGATGCTCTTTTGATACCAGTTGGATTGTGCTCAGCGACAGACTGATCACGGGATCGCTGATGTTGTAGGCACAAGGGTATTTCGGACAGCTAGTCCGGGGTCCCCACAGTTCTCACCGCCATGTCATCCCCATCCGATAGCGACTACGACCCGGCGGAGCGCCGCCGCCGTCAATCGAATGTCATTGCAGCGAGGAGGAGGAACGTAGCTCAGAGGAGGGCGAGCGCCGCCTGCGCGGTGCGCGGTCGACGCCCACCGCAGCGACGTCACGATGGGGAGTCTGGGTCCTCGCGGGCCTCGCGAGCCGCAGCGCTTTTATTTCGAGACCCCACCGCAGCGACCCCACCGCCGCCGCCGCCGGCACCGTTTACCGAGTCCAGCGACGACGACGAGTCCTACTCAAGTCTCGAATCGCCCTCCACCGACGACGGCGAGGACCTCCTCAAGATCGTCGACCAAGTCGAGCTGGATGCGCGTGTTTTCGCCAAGTCCGTGCGTTCAGAGCGCCGCGTGGAGAAGCGTCGCCGTGCGGATGCCAAGTTTGAGGAGGTGATGAACGAGGTGCATCTGGAGCAGGGTCCGCGACAGGACGCCGAGCACACCGCTCGCGCGCGGGAGTGGGAGGAGGTGCACCGCCGCCAGCGGCTCAACCAGGCCTTCGCCGCCTCCGATAGTGAGTAGCGGGGTTGCGGACGCAGATGGTCTGGTTGCCGCTTTAGTTTAGATTTGAGTCTACTAAAAATATGTATGAACTACTGTGTACTGTCTAATTATGAACTACTGTCTATTATCTACTTATGAACTAATGTCTACTTTAGATTTGGGTCTACTAATTTAGTACACCATTTTTTTCATATATTGTCTACTGTTTGTTTAACTAAGATCATCGATCAGAATCATTTAAGCAATATTTTTGGTCAAGTTTTCATATACTGTACTAGCTATAGCTATGTCGGTCGCGCTCCCATCGCGTACTTGCGTTACAGCTCGATCGCTCGCGCCAGTCTGCGTAAATTTATGTCTACATTGACCATAGGGCAGAACGAGCGGCACGTATCCGTTCATGTTTATCCGTTCAAGCATGAAAGGAAGAATCCGAAGCAAATCAATTTTTTACGAGTTGTACAATGGGACACATCTGAGAGCCTTCCAGTTCGTGGCACTGCGTGCACATTGAATACGTGAGTGGCATGCCGTAGTCCACTCTGCCGTCTATGTACCGTGCACGGATAGGCATGATCATTGAACGCGTCGCAGAACTGCTTCCTCCTCACCACCGCTAGCCTAGCCTAGCCGTCATGTCCAATCACGGTGTAAATGCATTTGTCAAACAAGATAGATGATCAGAATAAAGATTTACACCATAGAAACAAACGATTATCTCCATATAACACAATCAGTTACTACCTTAAAACAAGAACTACTACTAATACTACTACTTCTACTTCTACTTCTTCTTCTTCTTCTTCATGGGTGCTGCGGTGGACCGACGGTGACATCAGAGGCGTCAGAGGCGTCGGATTTTTCCTCGTCGTCGGAGTCGGAGGCGTCCGAGTTCCCCTCGCCAGGGATGTCCTCGATGACAACATTGGGCTCGAAAATGGGCGCAGGCGGTTGGTCCACGACAGGCGCGGGCGGTTGGTCCCCGACAGCAGGCCCGCGCTCCTCATCGGAGTAGGGCTCGTCCGAGGACTCCGATGCCCCGTACTCGTAGACTGGGGATTGCGGCGGAAGATCTCCACGCCACACTTCGTATGGTTGCTCTTTCTTCTCGCGCAGGGGGGAGAGCCCTTTCCGCTTCCGGCGAAGGTTCTTCTCCGCTAGCCTCTCCTCCTTCTCCTCTCGCTCCATCTCCTGCATGTCGTGCAATTCCTGAGGCGAGTAGATCTTCGAGTCCGACATCTTCGAGTACGGGCTCTCCGGCGAGGGCGTGCTCCACCACATTTTCGAGGGAGGGAGGGGGAGAGAGAGGGAGAGGAAATGGGCGTTTCTCCGGCGAGGGCGGCCCCCTTTTATTAGCCGCGGCGGGGGTGGGCGGCGAAACACTAACCGACCCCACACCGACCCCGCGCCGACCCCACGCGCCGACCCCACGCCGACCCCGCGCCGACCCCAGGAAATCCCAACCGAGCCGCACACAAGCCGACCCAGGAAATTCCAGCCGAGCCGCGCCAGGCCGACCCCACCAGTCAGGCCAAGTAAGGGTTGACTAGAGGGCAAACATAGCGTTTGGCCGATTTCCGAGCCAAACGGGGCACAGAAGAGAGAAACTACGCGGGTATGGCACAGACGGATAAACTAGAGCCAACCAGGGCACAGAAGCAATTGTCCCTAATTTCTTTCCTTAGTCAAAATTTTACTTCTTGAAAACAGTGTTGAGATTCTTCCGTCCTTCCTCGTCCAGCTGCTCGAAGTTGTCCATCACCGGGGACATGGCTAAGTACTCAGGTTTCTAACTCTGCAGAGGTTGTGCACTTTCACATTCAGACTCAATTAACCCAAATATCCTATACACGCGGAGTGCATTAAGGAAAGGAGAGAATTGAGACAAGAACTTTCAGAAGAAGAATACAACCATACTAGCAAGACCCGTTCCACCTACAAAACTCTACATCTGCTTGTCAAGCTGACAGGTTGAACTCTCACAACTTAGTTGTTTCAAGACAGAGCCCATTGTCAAAAGGTTGCACGGAAAGCATCTAAACTTGGAGGGACTTAGTAATCTCTTTGTTCCTGGGTGGCAACCACAAGTGCACTTTTGGGTGAAAACCACCGTGCTCATGGCCCTAAGTAGAAATAAATTCACCTTAGGCGATGACAACCACAAACACAGCCCCAAATAGCCACTCAACATAAACCATACCAACCAATCCACCCAGGTGTGCATTATAATTTTAGTACTTAGAAATTTTCCTCAACAAATCAAGTAAATCATTTTATAGCATTGCTAAGCATCTAATAAAGCTTAAAAGGCTGCGGTACAAGGTAATAAGGGTGGCTACACACTACTAGGAATTTGCATAGTATAATGACTAACATAGCATAAACTTTAATAATAAAATTCCTATCATGCATACTACTCAAAAATTCTACTAATGCATATAGGAAAATAATGGGTGGTTTATGAATGTCACTAGCCTTGAAAACAGGATGAACAAGTACAGCAAGAATAACAATCACAAGAAAAACCTTCCTCTTCTTCACAATCTAGCACCAAACAACACATAGCACAAATTAACACACAATTCCAACAAATAAAACATCAAGACATAAACATGTATGCATGCATGATATGCTATGAACATCACAAAATAAACTTATTACAGTTATACTCCCTCTATTATTAAATGCATGAAATGCAATTTACAGCAATTTCTTATTTTATTTAACAATTAAATATTGAAAACAAACATAGCAAAAATAAGGTCCTACAACCAATTCCTTTCATCCTTTTATGAAAAGTTTCAAATATAACACAAGCTGAACTTTCTGGACAGAGGGCAAAAATACAGATCTTAAACAATTGGATTTACTAGAGAAGCATTTTTATTATTTACGTTAAAATTTTAAATAGCCGAAATACTAATCTGTTATTTACTCGAAATAAAAGGTACCAAAAGGAAAAACTAATGAAACAGAAATAAACTACATGAACAGGCTATCCGTGGATATAAAATTTATCAAATTTGGACTTACAGATTGAAAGATATGAATTTTCCAAGTTTTACATGTTTTCTGTTTTATTTACAAAATTCTGCCGAAATAGAAAAAGAAACGGCCACGCAGCGCGATCTGATTGGTCGATACCGGTTCGACGCGGATCGGCTCGGAAGCCGTCCGATCTAACTTAAAACGAACGCTCTGGATTAAACAGACGAAACGGAAAAGAAATAAAACAAGGCACGTCCGATATGGATCGAACGGCCCAGATCTAAGGGAAAAGAAACGGGCGGCGCTGGTCGTCGCAGGAACTCCGGTGACCGAAGAACATGGCGGCGCCAACGCCGGCGTTCGCGGTCTCTGCGATCTACGGCCCTAGGGGATGAACAGATCGTACCGAGGTGTAGAGGGGGCCGAGGCGAAGATGATGGCGCGGTGGCGGTTGTCGGCGTGTCCTCCTCCTCCTGGAATCGCTCGCCGGAGTAGCGTGCGGCGGCGGTTCTTCTCGGACATGGACGAAGGCGGCGTTCTGGTGCACGAACAAATACGGGACCGTGTCAAAAAGATGTACAGCAACAACAGGAAACGAGAGGAAGTGGAGAGGGGGTCCGGGGTGGCCGGAGTTCGCCGTACGGTGAACTTCTTGCCGGCGGAAATGGCGGAGCTCCGAGCTCGATTGTGAGCAGCCCGGCGGCGGAGAGGTTAGGGTTTCTGGGGGAGTTTTGGAGGCGGCGTTGCGGATGTTAAATAGCGGGGGCCGAGGTAACAAACCGCGCGAGAATCGCGCTTGATTTTGAAACGACCTCGGATCGACCTCCGAGCGTGATCTCTGGCCGGGGGTTGAAGAACCTGACAAGTGGGGCCCACATGTCGGTGAGAGAGAAGAGGGGTGCGGGCTGGGCTGGCTACTGGGCTGGTAATTGCTGCGCGCGTGCGACGAAAGAACATGGGCCGGCTCGGTAAAATCGTTCTCTTTTTTTGTGTCAAATCATTTTCTGTTTCCAAACCCTGAATTAAAAAATGGTTTTTAAACTTAACCAAAACATTTCAAAAAAAATTCATAAAAATAGGTTTTAGAAAGCTTATTAAATTTAGAACTTTTTGGAAGCATATTTGCCATTAAAATAATTTAATAAAAAGAAAATTATAAGGAGTAAAATAATCATCTTTATGGAATAAAAAATCTTATTTAAACTTATAAATAACTTTTAATTTAACCCTTATTTGAATTAAATGCCATGACTATATGATGAATGATGCATGAATGCAAGGTTTTAAATTTTTGAGATTTTCGGATGTTACAGAATTCACTCTTCCACTAAGGACTCCTTTAAGGGCGGAGAAGGTCCCGTACAATCAAGTGAGGCACACACCCACAACTGAATTGGGGGCTCTCACCAAGACCACAAGAGGTCACTTCCACATAGGATCCACAAAGGAACAAGTAGCAACAAGGATGAACCTAGCTATCCACAAAGGGAACCCTCGATCCGTGGCCCCACAAGATATAGTGAGGGAAATTCAAATCGCTTCGGTGGAGTTGTAGATCGGGCGCTTCTCCTTCGGATCCCCAAAGATCAAAGGATTTGGTTGGCTAGATTGGTAGATTCGGGAGAAACGAGCTTCAGCAACAATGGAGGAGAGAGAATCTTGAAGCTTGAAATGGCTGGATGTAGGTGGAGGGGTATTTATACCCCTCCCCGAAATATCTGTGCGTTGGAGCCGTTGAACCGGAAATTTCCGAGCGTCGTCCGGAAATTTCCGAACTGAGCACCGGAAATCTCCGGACTGGCCACCGGAAATTTCCGAGCCCTGGAAATCTCCGGGGACTTTTCCGGCTGAAACTTGCGGATGTCCAGTGCTGATTTGGTTCCTTGACTTAGCGAAAAACTTGAACGCCCGGAAATCTCCGGACTGAACCCGGAAATTTCCGGACCCGAGCCAGACATAATTGAATCAGAACTGAAACCTGGTAACTTTTCCTGCATCTATTAACACAAACATTAGTACCACCTTTTGTATTGTCATTAGTCACCAAAACCTAGGGGTGCAAATAATGCACTTTCAGTCGTGAATAAAAGTGGCATCATTGAGAGTATCACCCCGGGTACCCTTTGCCCCGGGACATGGAAGTGGGCACATGTCCAAATGACAAAGCAAGCAAACAGTGCACATCTCTACATCTCTTTCTTTACTCATGCTTTTTTCTTGTAAATGTTTTTTCTGTTATAAGATGTGTCATGGATTCCTCCACTATGGTTATGTTGCAAATTTCCACCATGATCCATATGTCTTAGGTTAGCCGCCACAGGTGTCTGTCTAGCCAATAATATCACTCACCCGAACTTACTAAGTTTCCATCTTTATTTCATGCAATGTTAGGCATCCATCACCAAAGGAACATGATATCAACTTTCATAAAGAATAAAGTGCAATGTTGAAAGGTTTCAACGTGTCAGCACGTATGAGCTAGCTCCTAACCAAAGACCTTTGTAAAGACTAAAACATCATAATCTTAATCACAATGGGTCATGTTTATTAAGTGCATAAAAAATGATGTGTGCATCAAGTTGGTGAGAGCTTTTAAACCAACTTAACCATGACAATCCCAATAACATAAGCATCTTAATTTGGAAGCATAGATAAAACTAAATAACATGGTAAACATACTTGGAATAGCATATTAGCTAATAGGTAGATATGGTGGACTCACTGGAAAAACTTGGGTTGAAGGTGTTGGAAAACAAGCTTTTTACTTGTTGGAGTTTTTGGGCTAGCAAGAGGGAGAAAGTTGACAGTCTAAATCCATGCATAAGTGTCCATAGAGCTAACCATTTCATGTTAAACAAAGTAAAGCATCATTCAGCACATAAAACATGAATAAGAAATAACTCTTGACAAAACACTTGCATATTAATCGCTCATTAAAAAGCACATAAATCATACAACTATATGTATCTTTTTAGATCAACTCAAACATCCTCTTCCCAATATTTTTAATAGCATCCAACTTAATTCAACTAAAGTCTCCAACACCTCTCTCATAACATAAATGATAATGGTGATCTTATTAAAAGCAAAACAAAAATAAGAAGAACAATAAAAAGACGCTACAAGTTTATACGATTGTAACGCGTTGATAGAAAACAGAAAACAGGCGTGTGCAAACCAAGAGTGTTTGGTTCAGTGGGGTGCCTTGACATCCCCAAGCTTACGGTCTTCACCATCCTTAGATAACTCTTGGTGCTTCTCCTCTAATCCCGGTGAAAAACTCGAACACAAAATTTTCTCCCATCTCTTTTCTGTGGGATGACATTAGTAGGCACAAAACAATTGAATTGCTTGCTGCATGAAATCCTTAAACAAAAGTGTAAAACATGTCCAGAAAGTGTATAATGTTGTATTCCTTCTCATAAAATCAATTGTATCAAAAAGATTCAACTTAAAAGTTCAAAGAATGCATAAAACAAAATGGGACAGAATCTGTCCAGAAAAACAGCAGCAGCAAAACACATTTTTTTACCCCACTTAAATATGTCCAAAAAATCTTAAAAAATTCACGCTTACAGAGGAAAAAAATGCAACTACAGTTCAAATTTCAGCTCATTCAGAGTTACAGAATAGGAATGAAAAATCATACCGTGCACATATTCGTGCTGGAATAAAATCTCCGAATACAAAAAGCAACTTTTTAAGCCAAAATGGGTTAAACTCGGCACTTTATTGAAAATTCCAGAACTAAGAATAAAAACTAAGTCTCTTGTTACAGCAAGATAGCACAAAGAAAATCAAAAATAAAACAACCGGGTTGCCTCCCGTAAAGCGCTTCCTTTATAGCCATATAGCTAGGCTTACTTACTTGGTATCAAGATGGTTGGAGTGAGGTGGCTTGGCATCCCCAAGCTTGAATTCTTGTACTTACTTGATATATGAAGGGTGAGCCTAGGGGTAACTTACCCAAGCTTGAGTGTTTGTCCCTCTTGATCTTTGTTCATCTCCCTCAACTCTTCCACTTGAAAATTCTCTTTACACAAAACTCATCATAAAACTTGATTAGAGGGGTTAGGGCCTCACCCTATTCTCCAATGAATTCGACCACAAAGGTCCGAATTCACTCTTCCACTAAGGACTCCTTTATGGGAGGAGAAGGTCCCGTACAATCAAGTGAGGCACACACCCACAACTGAATTGGGGGATCTCACCAAGACCACAAGAGGTCACTTCCACATAGGATCCACAAAGGAACAAGTAGCAACAAGGATGAACCTAGCTATCCCCAAAGGGAACCCTAGTGTCGGCCCAGTGGATTCTAGGGTGTGCATAGCCCACTCTCCACGGGCTGCGCACGCGACAGCGTCTACAAAGCGACTAAGGACCAAGCCAACCGCTTGGAGGGTTCCCCCCGAGGGAGAAACCCCTACGGGGAACCTGAGGCGCTGGAAGGGGCCTGAAGGGGGCTCCCCCCGAGGGCGTCCCGCTCGAGGAATCTCTCCCCCTGCTGGGAGCCGGTCCGGCCCCTCCCCCTCGAGAGCCTCAGGCCCCTGAGGGGATACTTCGCGACGAAGGAAGCGCTGCAAAGCGCACATGGGCTCTGCTGCGGCCGCAGGGTGACGCGCGCGTCTGCGCGCACGGCAGCAACAGCGTCACAGTTGCCGCTCCCATGATAAAAGGGGGTCAACAAAGTTCTGTGTCCCCTGCGCCGCCAACGAAGCTTTCCTCTTTGGTGATAAAGCAGTTGGCCGGCACAACGCTCCAACAACGACGTCACTGCGGGCACACCCCACGGTCTCCGCCGCGCCTGCGAGCCGCTCTGCCAAGTCTGCAACTTGTCGGCCACAATGCGCCGCTTTAACACGGAAGAGGCGCGTCCAAGGACGGAGGAGACAGCTGCTCTGCCACGAAGACAGGCTTTGCGACCATGGACCGAGTCCATGGTCGAGCAAGCAGTAGTGCACCCCACTCCGCCACTGGTGGCCATGTGGGAACCCGTCCACTGCGCAGATCGCAGGGATGAGGCCCGGGGCAGCTATTTAAGGAGAAGGGGCACTTCCGTAGCGGGGGATCCGAAAAACTCGATCCCAAGCTCAATAGCGTCCTCCACCTCCGGACCCTCTCAAGGCCCGGAGGCTTGTTGTACTACAGTCACCACAGTGCAATCGAGACAAGCAGGAGTAGCGGTGTTACCTCACCTTGAGGGCCGTGAACCTGGGTAAGGGCCGGTGTCACTCTCTGCCGTGCAGTTCCGCTCCAAGCACCGCGAGCAACGTCGCGGCGTGCATCGAGGGTTGTTTGACCTCCGTGTTCAGTCCCCCTTCGAACCTCTTCCCGGGGCGAGACTACCCCTGTTACGTGGGAGTTCATTCCTCGACATTTGGCGCGCCAGGTAGGGGACTGAGGCGCGTCTTCAACCTCCGAACTCCGCGCCATGATGGACACCCGCGCGACGCGCGCCAACAGGCGCACCTCCGAGAGAGCTCACACCGAGCCCGGCACTGCACCCACCCGCGGCCGCCGTGGTCGCCCCCGCGCGACCGAACGCGCTGGCACCGGCCCGCGCGTGGAAGAGCCGGAGAGCGAGGAGCACCGCGAAGGAGACCAGCGTGACAACGAGGACCTATCCGAGCACCGCGGGGACGCTGAGTCCTCGCACCCGTCCCGGCGCCAGAGCGTGTCCACGCGGGAGCATCAAGAGCCCGCCCCGCACACCGCGCTACTGATGGCTCAGGAGCTCCTCCGCTACCGGCCAAGTGCCGAAGCACACGACCAGTGGCTGGACCGCCTCCACCACCTCGTCGACATCGCAACCACACGCCCCGCTCCGTCGCGCTCCATCGTGCCTTCCGGCCCTGCAGGGACGGCCGCACCAGGTGCGCCACCGCCGCCGCCGGGACCGCCCCCGGCCGCGGCACAGCGGGCTCCCTCCCATGCTTCCTCGCCGCACGACTGCCAAATCGTGCAGCGCACCGCACCTGACGCGCGCGTAGGCATGGAGCGACGTCGCGACCTCCAAAACCGCCTCGTCGAGGAGCTCGGTCAGGCGGGGCAGCAAAACCGCAGGGCCCTCCAGGGAGGAACGGCCACCTATGCCTCAGGCTGCATGGCCTTCACGCGCACCCTGCGCCGTGTGGTCTGGCCACAGAAGTTCAGGCCAGCGCTCCCCAAGGGCTTCGACGGGTCCACCAACCCTCTCGAGTTCCTGCAGCTCTACACCACTTCCATCCAGGCTGCAGGGGGCGATGACAAAGTCATGGCCAACTGGTTCTCCCACGCCCTCAGGGACTCCGCTCTGTCCTGGCTTCTCAACCTGCCCGAGGACTCCATCGACTCCTGGGAGGAGCTCTGCAGGCAGTTCGTCGCCAACTTCAAGGGCACGTACGAGCGCGCACTCACCCACAACGACTTGCGCGCTGTGGTGCAGAAGAAGGGTGAAACTCTTCGCAAGTACATCCAGCGCTTCAGCCAGGTGCGGAACAAAATTCCAAACATCCCCGACACCCAGGTGATCGCTGCCTTCCGCGAGGGCGTCACGAACCGCAGGATGCTCGAGAAGCTCGGCATCCACGACAAGCTCACCTCTGTGGTGAAGCTGTTCGATCTGGCGGACAAGTGCGCCAAGGCTGAAGAGGGACTCCTTTTCGTCAAGATGAGCGCACGGGGGGACGACCCGGGCGAGGGGTCCAAGAGCCACAAGAAGAAGGAAGAGCCCAAGCGCAAGGCCACCGCGGTCCTCGCGGCAGAGCCTGACGCAAAGGGCTCCCGCAGGGGTTCCCCCGAGCGCGGCGACAAAGAAGTGGACCATCGTCCGTTCTGCGTCTACCACAACAGGCGCGGGCACGCTACAGACGACTGCTTCGACCTCAAGAGGCTGAGCAGGGAACGCGAGCGGGGAGAAGGCAGCGGAGGCCGCGGCAGAGGTCGCGGCTACCGCAGGGACGCCAAGGGCAGGCGCGATGGCGGCTACCAGAAGCCGTCGGGCACTCAAGCCAACGCCGCCCAGAGGAACAACAACCTCCCCGACGAGGAAGACGGAGGCTATCAGGCCCCGAGAGGCGCCATGGCCTGCATCCTCGGCGGAGCTCAAGCGCCCAAGTCGAACAATCAGTTCAAGCAGTTCGCCCGCGAACTCAACGCCGCGCTCCCGAGCACCGAGACTTCCAGGCCCCTCAAGTGGTCCCAGTACACCATCGCCTTCGACGCCAAGGACCACCCCAAGTCGACCAAGACCGTTGGAACCCTCCCCCTGGTCTGCTCCCCCACCATCAACAACATCACCGTCTCCAAGACGCTCATCGACGGGGGAGCGGGCCTGAATGTCATCTCTGTCGAGACCTTCGAGACGCTTCAAGTGCCCTACGAGTGGCTTATGCCCTCCAGGCCGTTCACGGGCGTCACCAGTGGTTCTATCGAACCTCTGGGACAAGTCCGCCTCGCGGTCACCTTTGGCACGCAGAAGAACTACCGCACGGAGCTGATCGACTTCGACGTCGCGCACATCGGACTGCCGTACAACGCCATCCTCGGCTACCCCGCCCTTGCGAAGTTCATGGCCGTCACGCATCACGCCTACAACATGGTCAAGATTCCCGGCAGCGCTGGCACCATCGCCGTCCATGGCCATGTCCTGGACGCCATGCGCGCTGTCGAGAGCGCCTACAAGGCAGCCGCCATGGCCTTCCCGGCTGACGAGGACATGGAGCCTCTCGAGAGGCCCAGGAAGAAGAAGCAGGTGTTCTCTCAGGAGCAAGCCGCCACGAAGAAGGTGCCGCTGGACACCACCAGCTCGGGGGCTGAAGGCTCGGGGGCTAGCGTCACCATAGGCGCCGCCCTGCCTCCCAAATAGGAAGGCGCGCTCGTCGCCTTCCTTCGGGCAAACTCTGACATGTTCGCGTGGACTCCGTCAGATATGTCCGGCGTACCAAGGGAGGTGATCGAGCACCACTTAGCCGTGTGTCCAGACGCACGCCCCGTCAAGCTTCTCAAAGCGAGTCGCTCCCTGAAGAAGATACTGATGCAGAGCGAGTCGCTCGACAAGCAAAGTCATACTGCATCCTCGAGGAAAACCTCTACCGCAAGCGCCCAAATGGCGTAGCGCTCAAGTGCGTCCCTCCTGAGGAAGGCCGAGAGCTGATTAAGGACATCCACAGCGGGGAGTGCGGCCACCACTCATGTGCGCGCACCCTCGCAGGCAAGGTCTTCAGGAGCGGCTTCTACTGGCCTCAGGTGCTTCAAGATGCGGTCGCCATTGTGCAAACCTGCGACGCCTGCCAATTCCACGCCAAGCAAATCCATCAGCCGGCACTGGAGCTTCAGACCATCCCGCTCTCCTGGCCATTC
This sequence comes from Poa annua, assembly GCA_026929855.1. Lineage (NCBI taxonomy): Eukaryota > Viridiplantae > Streptophyta > Magnoliopsida > Poales > Poaceae > Poa > Poa annua. Next base: position 66,974,933 of record CM049434.1, read on the forward strand.
GCGGTCTGGGGGCTGGACATCCTGGGCCCCTTCCCGAAGTCGCAGGGGGGCTACCGTTTCCTCCTCGTGGCCATCGACAAGTTCACCAAGTGGACCGAGGTTGAGCCGGTGCGCACCATACCAGCTGGGGCGGCGGTGAAGTTCATCCGAAGCTTGGTCTGCCGCTTCGGCGTGCCCAACCGCATCATCACTGACAACGGCTCGCAATTCACCAGCGGCATCTTCCGAGCCTACTGCGACAAACTTGGTATCAAGGTCTGCTTCGCCTCGGTAGCTCACCCACGCAGCAACGGTCAAGCCGAGCGAGCAAACGCAGAAGTCCTCAAGGGCCTCAAGACCAGGAGCTTCAACATCCTTAAGGGCCACGGCAAGGGTTGGATTGACGAGCTCCCCTCAGTGCTCTGGTCCATACGCACAACCTCCTCGAGGCCTACAGGCGAAACGCCGTTCGCTCTGGTCTACGGAGCCGAGGCGGTCCTCCCCGCAGAAATCAAGCATGGATCGCCACGGGTCCTTGCCTTTAATGAGGACACCCAAGAGGGCCTCCACAACGACGACCTGCTGCTTCTCGAGGGACTGCGCCGTCAGGCTGCCCTCAGGGCGGCAGGGTACCAGCAAGACCTGCGACGCTACCACAGCCGCCATGTGCGCTCACGCACCCTTGAAGCGGGCGACCTCGTCCTCAGGCGAATCCTCTCCAGGGAAGGTCTCCACAAGCTCTCCCCGATGTGGGAAGGCCCCTACAGGGTCTCCCACGTCGCCAGGCCTGGCGCAGTACGCCTCGAGACCGAGGACGGCATCCCCGTCAAGAACCCGTGGAACATCGCGCATCTGCGCAAGTTCTACCCGTGATCACAGTCACGCCAGGCATTTTTTGTCTCTAGAGGGAAGCTCACGGCTTCACCTCCAAGCTTCTCAAAGCTTCTCCCGAGGCCCAGCCCTCCGAGCTCTCATGCAGATGAGCCCCCGCAGGCCGCAGTGAACCTCTGCCACTAATGGGTGGTTCCCATGCCTCGACATGGAAGGAACGTTAGCTTGGCAAACCCAAGTGTAATGTACCGATTTTCGTTCCACGTGAACTTTGCGCTCCAGCGCCATCTTCGTTCCAAGGGAACTTCGCGCTCCAGCGCCATTTTCGTTCCAAGTGAACTTTGCGCTCCAGCGCCATCTTCGTTCCAAGCGAACTATGCGCTACGGCGCCGCTATGTAATATTTTGGTGGTGAGTTTATTACAGCTTTATTTCATTTATTGAAAATGGGCACTTATATCTCTCCACATGCGTACCTCGCGAGCGGGGGCTGAGTACGGTGCCAGTGCCTCAAGTGACACACCAGCAGCACTGCAAAACCCAAGGATCCGAGCTCTGGCTAGAGGGCAGGCCCTCCCAAGCACGCCATCTCTTCAAAGGACCTTGGTACCCTCTCTCCTCGCAAGGAACGCCTGAGGCGACCTATAAGCGCGCATTAGTCCCTGATGCTGTGATCTAGCGTTTCGGCTCGCCCCTCTAACATCCACAGAGAGCGAAAGTCCCCACCAGGCCTGCGGAGGAGAACCCTCGGCCCCTGAAGGGGAGAACTCCGCCAGAGAAGGCCCACACCGGGAAAACGCCTCGCGAAGCTAAGTTTTTCGCCCACCTCAAGGGAATCCTCGCATTTTTCTCATAAGCACTCTGCGCCCCTCAAGCGGTTCTTTCCTTACTCTCCGTGGACTGCTTGCGCGTCAAAGGGGGGCCCTCAGCATCGCGACTTGAGGGCTCTTACCTCCCCAAGCCTTAAGCTCCCCCCGGCCTTGCCGAGTCATTGCTCGAGCATACCGCAGCGGCAGGAGTCATAGCGCGAGGGGAAGGGTCCAACGACGCAGAGCGAAAAAGGCATGGAGATGAAGCAAAGACCCCTCGAAGGGAGCGCACACTTAATCGATAGCAAAATGTTTACGAAGTCAAGAAGTAAATTACAAGGTGGAAAATGAAATTCTCTAACGGGCAAACGCCCCTAAAAGCGCTGCAAGCGCGACGCGTTGCAGGAGGAGATTAGTCGGAGGCCTCAGCGTCGTCCTGGTCGCTCTCTTCTTCCTCCTCGGGCTCGCTCCCCTCGCCGCCTTCCTCTGCAGCGGCCCGCCGGAAGCGGCTGCAGAAGTCGTCCACCTGGTCGCGGACGGAGCTGGAGGCTTTCCACGCAGCGTCCCCCTCCAGTGGCTCGGTCACCGTGGCGAGGTCGAACCCGGGCTGGAGGTGGACGAGGTTGGAGAAGATGCGGTCCACCGCCACCGCCAGAAGCTGGCGGCACTCCTCCTCAACCACGTCGCGGATCTCCGCGGTAGGGCCTTCAAGCGCCGCGAAGAGCTGCTCGAAGTACAGGAGGTAGGTGGCGGCGTCGGCGTGGCCCTGAGCCGGAACGCTTGGCGCCTCTGCCCCCAGCTTCGCGGCAAGCTCACGACCCCGTCCCGTCAAGGACAGGAACATGCGCTCCCGTTGCTGCGACAGCACCTGCGCCGCCTGGATACTCTCCGCCGCCTCCACCGCCTTCTCCACGGCAGGCCCCACCTGCCGGGTCATCTCCTCCATATCCCCCGTGAGGGCGGCGAGGTCCCGGGAGGTGTCATCTCGGGCCTTCTCGGCGGCGAGGCGGCGATCGGCCTCGCGCTTCACCTTGGCGGCGAGCTTGGCGTTCTCCTTCTCGAGCTTCTTGACCCGGGCGCCGCTCTCCTCCAGCCTCGCCTTGAAGCGGTCCTCCTGCTTGGAGAATTTCTCCTTGTAGTCCTGGGAGACGGCGGCGCGGATCTTCTGCTCTTTCTCCCGGAGAGCCTTGTCGAGCTCCTCCTTCCGCTCGGCAAGCCGCGTGTTGGCGCGCTCCACATTTCCCTTGTGGGCGGCGACATCGCGCTCGAGCTTGCTGAGCGCCGTGGCGACGCTGTCCTCGCGGGCCTCGAGGGCCGTGCGCTGTCCGGACAGCTCCTGCTCCCTCAGCGCCAGCTGCTCGTCGCGCCGGCGAGCATCCTCCTCGCGCTCGCTCAAAGCGCGCCCGCGGGCCTCCAGGCTCGAGCGGAGTTCGTCGAGGGCGGTCTGCACCACCCCGGCATCCGCCAGGATCTTCTTCTCGAGCTCAAAGAGCTCGGCACGCTTCGCCGCCAGCGAATGCTCCACGGCTTCCCGCTCCGCCTTGGCCTCGGCGAGGTCCTTGGCAGCGGCTCGGCGTTCAGCCCTCAGGGGCTGAAGGAGCTCCTCAGCTTCACGCAAGGCCCCCTCGCGGACCTCCTCGGCAAAGCGCGCCGCCTCCTCGCGCTCCGCCTGCAGCGCCTGGTCGCTCTTGCGCCGGGCCTCTACCGCCGCGTGGAAGGCGGCCCAGGCGTTGGCGAGCTCGTCTCTCTGGCGGGCGAGCGCCTGGTCCTCGGTGGCCAGGTAGGCCTCGAGCCCCTCCAGGGACTCCCGCACGAAGCGGAAGGCGACGTCGCGGCGCCCTCGACCCCAGTCGAACCGGCCCAGAGCAAGGCCCTGGGGCGGACCGCGTGGCCTAGAAGGGCCCGCGCCCGCGTCCGGCTCCGCGGCAGACGCCCTCGCGTGGGCCTGGGGGCCCGGAGGCAGGACCTCTTCCGTGCCCGGTCCCCGGCCCCCTGTGCTTCCCCCCTCGTGCGGCACCCCCCGATCCGCCTCCGGGACAGGGGCGTGAGGCCCGGCCCTTGCGGTTTCCTCCTCCCCCGCGGTGCCCGGTGGCGGCGGTGGAGTGCCCTCCCTGCGAGACTTGGGAGGGCTCGGCGCCGACTCGGCACCCGCAGGAGCCTCTGGCTGCGCTGGCGGGGTAGCTGCGCGGGGAGGAGTGGGCGCCCTCTCCACCTCCTCCTCCACCCGCTCTGCCTCGGGTGGCGGCGCAGATGCTTCCGCCTGAGGTACCTCCTCCCGAGAGCCTGTAAGCCTCGAGGCCTCCGCCGCCGCGGCCTCGCCGGCCTCAGCCTCTGGTGCGGCGTCAGGGGCGGCCCTCTTCACGTCTGCGGCCTTCCGAAGCCTGCGGCGCTTCGCAGGAGCGGGGCTGCTGTGGTGAAAGGCAAAGAATTGGTCAAGAAACAAGAGCAAGCAAGCTGGACTCAGAAAGGAAAGAGAAGGGTAAAAGAATCTTACCTCGTCTTCTTGGCGCGGGTGTCCACCCACGTCATGCCAGGCGAGCGCCATGAAGGCACAGCCCGCGCCTCCGCCTCGAGGGCCTCCTCGGCTTTCCTCTTGTGGGGAGCGTTCGGGGGCTCCCCGGCGGGCCTGTCGTGGGCCGCCTTAGTCCTCGGCTCGTAGCGCCCCGCCGCGGCCTCCTCGCTGTCGCCGGAGGAATGCTCGTCAGCCTCCACTGCCGGGGGCGCAACGCCGGCAGAACTCCCCGCGCCCGCCGAGCTCCCTACGCCGGCAGAGGGCCCCGCCCTCGTCTCCGCGTCGCCCTGCTCCGAGTCAGACGCGCTTGGCGACTCGGTGGTGCCCGCTGGCAGGGGCCCCTCCTCCTCTTCATCCCCCGCCAGGCCTAGCGGGGTGAATGCGGGCGCGTCCGTCAGGATGGCCCGGCGCTTGTCCGGAACCTCAAAGAGGGGCCGTATCGCTACGTGAACCCTCTCGGGCACCTCCGGGTTGACGAAGAGGCCTCCTAGGATGACCTCGACGACTGCGGGGCGGTGGTCGCTCAGGCGCAGCCGCAGCGAGTCTGTAGGCCCTGAGTACGCCCACATCGCCTTCTTGTGCGCCTGCAGGGGGGCGATGCGGCGCCTCACGAACTCCGCCGCCACCATCTGGCCGGTCAGGCCGTGCTCGCGAAGCGCCTTCAGGTGGCCCACGAGCCCGGCTATCTCCTGCCCCTCCAGGGGGCGCATGCTCCAGTGGGTGTTCTTCACCGGCGCCGCCTCGGGGACCTCAAGAAGGGAGCTCTCCGAGGGAACGCGGATGAGGAACCACTTCTGCCTGAAGTCCTCCACCTTCTTCGACACCGCCGTCACAGGCTTGTCGCCGTTCCAGGCCATGGGGATATAGACATCTCCCATGCCGTCCGCGATGCGGAAGGAAACACAGCCCGTCCGCTCCTTCTTCGCAGTGTTCCGCAGTGCGTAGAAGCTTCGGAAGAGAGCAATGGAGGGCTTCACTCCCAAGTAAGCCTCGCACAAGAAGGCGAAAATGGAGAGGACAAGGATGGCGTTGGGGTGGAGGTGCAGAAGGTGGACCTGGTAGAACTCGAGGACAGCCTCGAGGAAAGGAGAGTACGGCGGCACCAGCCCGGCGAAGAGAGTGTGGAGGAAGATGGGGTAGTAGCCGGCGGGAAAGCGTCCGGTCCGTGCAGGCAGAATGGCGCTGGCGCCGTGCTCGTTGTGCTTCCCGGCGACCAGGTGCTGGATCTTATCCAGCGCCGTCGCGTCGACGCGTGCCCCGACCAGAGCGGGGCCGAACTCCGCCTCTCCCTGTGCGCCATGGCGGGCCGAGGCCGCTGTTTTCTTGCCCTTGGATCCTCCCATTGTCGGCGAAGAACGGGAGCTCGGAGGACGAAAGGAGTCGGCCGGAGATGGGGAAGATTTACTGGAGACGGGAGTCTAGGAGGCGGAGAACCGATGGACTGGAGAGACAAGACAGGAAGGGGTAATGACTGCGGCTCGGACAGCGCGCGGCTTTTAACCCCGTCCGTGCGGTTACCGAGGCGCGGTAGTGGAGATCGTGGCGGGCGTGGTGCCCCCCCCCCCCCCCGCTGCGCACGTTCCCGCCGGAGTAGCCGAGACGCCGCGAATCCTCCACCAGGTGACGCGTGTCCCGCGGCGCTTCGCCCGCAGCTGAGGGCCCGCGACGCTTCGCCTGCGGTTTTGGGCCCCACGACGCTTCGCCTGCGGTATTGGGCCCATGACGCTTCGCCAAGTCCCAATCGGCCTCGACGTGCCCATCATGGGCCCGGGGGCTACTGTCGGCCCAGTGGATTCTAGGGTGTGCATAGCCCACTCTCCACGGGCTGCGCACGCGACAGCGTCTACAAAGCGACTAAGGACCAAGCCAACCGCTTGGAGGGTTCCCCCCGAGGGAGAAACCCCTACGGGGAACCTGAGGCACTGGAAGGGGCCTGAAGGGGGCTCCCCCCGAGGGCGTCCCGCTCGAGGAATCTCTCCCCCTGCTGGGAGCCGGTCCGGCCCCTCCCCCTCGAGAGCCTCAGGCCCCTGAGGGGATACTTCGCGACGAAGGAAGCGCTGCAAAGCGCACATGGGCTCTGCTGCGGCCGCAGGGTGACGCGCGCGTCTGCGCGCACGGCAGCAACAGCGTCACAGTTGCCGCTCCCATGATAAAAGGGGGTCAACAAAGTTCTGTGTCCCCTGCGCCGCCAACGAAGCTTTCCTCTTTGGTGATAAAGCAGTTGGCCGGCACAACGCTCCAACAACGACGTCACTGCGGGCACACCCCACTGTCTCCGCCGCGCCTGCGAGCCGCTCTGCCAAGTCTGCAACTTGTCGGCCACAATGCGTCGCTTTAACACGGAAGAGGCGCGTCCAAGGACGGAGGAGACAGCTGCTCTGCCACGAAGACAGGCTTTGCGACCATGGACCGAGTCCATGGTCGAGCAAGCAGTAGTGCACCCCACTCCGCCACTGGTGGCCATGTGGGAACCCGTCCACTGCGCAGATCGCAGGGATGAGGCCCGGGGCAGCTATTTAAGGAGAAGGGGCACTTCCGTAGCGGGGGATCCGAAAAACTCGATCCCAAGCTCAATAGCGTCCTCCACCTCCGGACCCTCTCAAGGCCCGGAGGCTTGTTGTACTACAGTCACCACAGTGCAATCGAGACAAGCAGGAGTAGCGGTGTTACCTCACCTTGAGGGCCGTGAACCTGGGTAAGGGCCGGTGTCACTCTCTGCCGTGCAGATCCGCTCCAAGCACCGCGAGCAACGTCGCGGCGTGCATCGAGGGTTGTTTGACCTCCGTGTTCAGTCCCCCTTCGAACCTCTTCCCGGGGCAAGACTACCCCTGTTACGTGGGAGTTCATTCCTCGACACCTAGATCCGTGGCCCCACAAGATATAGTGAGTAAAATTCAAATCGCTTCGGTGGAGTTGTAGATCGGGCGCTTCTCCTTCGAATCCCCAAAGATCAAAGGATTTGGTTGGCTAGATTGGGAGATCCGGGAGAAACGAGTTTCAGCAACAATGGAGGAGAGAGAATCTTGAAGCTTGAAATGGCTGGAGGTAGGTAGAGGGGTATTTATACCCCTCCCCGAAATATCTGTCCGTTGGAGCCGTTGAACCAGAAATTTCCGAGCGTCGTCCGAAAATTTCCGAACTGAGCACCGGAAATCTCTGGACTGGCCACCGAAAATTTTTGAGCCCCGGAAATCTCCGGGGACTTTTCTAGCTGAAACTTGTGAATGTCCAGTGCTGATTTGGTTCCTTGACTTAGCGAAAAACTTGAACGCCCGGAAATCTCCGGACTGAACCCGGAAATTTCCGGACCCCGGAAATCTCTGGATAGATTTCTGAGCCAGACATAATTGAATCAGAACTGAAACCTGGTAACTTTTCCTGCATCTATTAACACAAACATTAGTACCACCTTTTGTATTGTCATTAGTCACCAAAACCTAGGGGTGCAAATAATGCACTTTCAATCTCCCCCTTTTTGGTGAATGATGACAACACAAAAGGAGAATGGATTGGCAAAATATAGACGGGCTCCCCCTAAGTGTGTGCATTATTTAGATGATGCTTTTGAATGCAAAATGCACATCACTTAGGATCAACACTCCCCCTAGATTTTACAAACCACGCAAGTAATAACAATATATAATACACAAGCTAACCACATTGAGTTCCACACAATAAGCTAAGAGTTATTACAATATTGACATGAACCACATGTCTTACCACATGCAAGTTGAGAATAATCCGAAAGCAAATAAGATAGGGAGCACCATGAAAACAAAGACGAAACGAGAAAGACAAAGAGGTGCTCCCTCCCTTGCAAATCCCCGTGAACCTAATGAAGGTACTTCTCCCCCTTTGGCATCAAGATACCAAAAAGGAAAAGATACACGCTAACGTCCCATGGATCACTCATCATCTTGCGGGTCCTCTTCATCAATGTCTGAGGGGTCATCTGGCACGCTCTCATCCCACTTGAAACCCACATCTGCATTCCAGTGCTTGAAGTCAGTGAGCTTCGAAGGCCTCTCGGTGATGGGCACCTCAAGCTTCTCCATGATTTGTCGCTGCTGAGTAAGAATGCGGTGATTCTGAGAATATATGGCATAGTTCTCGGAATGAAGGCAGCAGTTCATGTTCAGCACTTTCTCAACAGCCCGAACTATCCATGGGCGGTTCTTTGGCTCGGCATACTTGATGTTGTGACGACGAGGAGCACGAGGAGCACGGCCAATGCCAAGAGTCTCATCATCAGTGAGATCAGTCAGCTTAGCTTGCTTATCCACAACATGGGCAGACTTCTGAACAAGCTTGGCAATCTTGTGAGGAATGCAGTTGAGAGCTGTGTCAATGTCATCACCATCCTGTTCAGCAAATTCATACTTGGCCTTGATGAGAAACATCACTTGTGGAGCATAAGGAGGAACCTTCTTCTCAAAGACAGCAGAGTGCATCTCTTGGAACATGAAATCCATGATATCAATGTGGCGGTCCACGTCTCTATCCTCATAAAAGTTCTCATATGCCTCATGGGAAAGGGCCATAAGGTTCACAAGACCCCCTGCAATATTGTCCGCATTACCAGCACTGGGGGCAATGGTGCAGCGAAACAGCCTCAGAAGAATGTCATACACAGGGAGTAGACCAGTGTGAGAGCCAATGACGCCACCGGCGGTGTAGATGTCCTTCATCTTGTTCTTGTCATAGGATACTCCGTGAGCATGCATACGCTCACCAGATGGAACAGAGGCACCAAAGAATGGAACTTTAAGAACTTCAGCCCACTCACGGAAGGAAGAAGACAACTTCTGCCGCCCGGACATCCAAGTCATCCCAATATCTTCAGACTTGTCAAAGACCACAGTGGCATAGAACTGATGAATAAAGGAGACATTGTAGTTGCATTTCAGTCCCATGAAGTGTTCCAAGCCCAGACTCTTGCAAACCTCAATAGCTCCCCCAAAATAATCAGCCTTCTTCATCAGCCTATCAAAACCACAGCAGACATAGGACAAACTGGGTTCTTCGACGAAAATTTGCAATAAACCTCGCGATAGAGCCACTCCATCTCAGTGCAGAAGAACTTGTCATCATCAGGCTCCCCATCATATGAGAGCTCACTGCGCCACTTACGGAAACTAGCCTTGGTGAAATCCTCAACTCTCAGCTCGGGTTTCTTCTTCTTGTTGGCACCGGTGGCCTTCCTTGACACAGATGGTATGGGAAACTCATCCACATTTTCGCTGCTCGAGGAGGTGCTAGGTGGACGAGGACGAGTGGCCCTAACAGCGGCATGCTTGGCGCGACCACGAGATGAAAGTGGGGTACCTGCAAAAAAAAGCAGCAAAGAGAGGCAAGATAGCAATGGGGATAAGTACTCATGTCCAGGAAGGCAAAGGATGATGCGAGACATGTTAGACATTTGCAAATTTTCTCTGTAAGTCAAAATTTTGATCAGGCCGGAAATTTCCGCGTGAGGTTCAGAAATTTCCGAATGAGGTTCGGAGATTTCCGGACCACGACCGGAAATTTCCGGTCTGCGCAAAATTTTGAAAACTGTAAAAAATCTACTCATGAAAAACAGATCGGCGCATACGGAGGGTAGATATAGCTTAGAACAGCAGTTCTAACGAAGGAAACAAGCAACAAACTCCGAAAACTGCTAGGTTAAACGAAACTAGGTCTCGTCCTAGATCTGAAATCAGAGGAGTTACCGTGAGACATCGTGAAAACCGCGCGGATGGAAACGATCCCCTCGGCGAGGAGAAGTAGATCCGAGAAGCACACGAAGATTCCTCGGACGAATCAACGGCGGTGGAGATCGGAGGGGAGGAAGGTGATTTTGGCTGGAGAGAGAAAGGGGATCGGGGGTGGATGAACTGATCGATTCGATCAGTCCACCCCGAGCCCTATATATAGCCGAAGACTTTGAGCCGGAAATTTCCGGACCGAGGTTCGGAAATTTCCGACGGCCGGAGATTTCCGGGACTATTTCCGGACCCACTTTGGCGGAGTGAAGCGCCGAAGTGGGAAAGGACTTAGTCGCGGAAAAACTGGCCGAAGTGGAAATTTCCGGACTCGGGTCGGAAATTTCCGGGCCCCGGAGATTTCCGGCTCTATTTCGGAATCAAATTCGACGAAGTGCAGTGCCAAATTTGAAAAGGATTTAGGTGCCGAAAAATCGCAGGGACCGGAGATTTCCGAGTCACGTTCGGAAATTTTCGGAACTATTTCCGGTCAAAAACCAGCCTAGTGCAGTGCTGATTTTTGAAAGACTTAGTCTCGAAAATTTCTGGTGATTCGGAAATTTCCGGATGTGGCTCGGAGTTTTCCGCCCAACTCCAACTCCAAAACAAGAGGGAACACAAATGGACATGAGTGAGAATAAAGCACGTTTTGAGAGGGAGAAAGGCTTAGGATAGAGTCACAAACTGATGGTGGTACTTCACACTCAAATTGCAAAACCAATAAAACCACAAGAAACACCAACTTGAGTGTGTTTTCCAAGAGAGCACAAAAGATGCAAATGAAATCCAAGAAAAAGAAAACAAATAAGATCCAACTCTTCCAAAGAAGAGGTGGTGGCCGAAGCCACCGTGTATGAGGTTGTAGCATGGCACCGCGAAGATATATCTTGGGTCCATAGCTACTTCTCATCATTTAAGCTCACAAATTATGAATTAATTTGAAGTTTATCAATGATTCATCACTATATGCATAATAGGAGGAGGAAAGATCCAATGTGTTAGGAAAACACTCCCCCTAAGTCCATGCGTACATCTAAACATAATAAATCATTAAACGTCGATGTGTGTGCACAATTATCAAGCTAAAGTCCGAGAATCCACGATATTCAACTCATTCCTCAAGTAACAAAACTGGGCTTCGTCAAGGGGCTTCGTGAAGATATCCGCCAATTGATCCTTTGTCCCGACATAGGAGAGATCGATGTCTCCTCTTGCCACGTGATCTCGGATGAAGTGGTGGCGGATCTCAATATGCTTACTCCTTGAATGTTGCACCGGATTGTAGGCAATCTTGATTGCACCCTCATTATCACAAAGGAGCGGCACTTTGTCCAAATGGACTCCGTAATCCTTTAATGTTTGCCGCATCCAAAGGAGTTGAGTACACCCACTTGCGGCGGCGACGTATTCGGCCTCCGCGGTGGAGAGAGATATGCAATTTTGCTTCTTCGAGGACCAACTCACGAATGATCTTCCAATGAATTGACATGATCCCGAGGTTGACTTCCTATCATCCTTGTCACCCGCCCAATCGGAGTCGGTGTACCCACAAAGAGACAAGGTGCCATCTTTGGGGTACCACAAGCCATAGCTTGGAGTATGAATCAAATACCGGAAGATTCTCTTGATAGCCACTAGGTGACTTTCCTTAGGCGCGGCTTGGTAACGTGCACACACTCCTACGCTTAACACTATATCCGGCCTAGATGCACAAAGGTAGAGAAGAGACCCAATCATAGAACGATATACCTTTTGGTCTACCTCTTTACCATTAGGGTTAAGCTCGAGGTGACACTTGGTTTGCATAGGGGTAGCGGCGCCCTTTAGATCAAGGAACTTGAATCGCTTGAGCATATCTTGATTGTACTTGGCTTGGCAAATGAATGTCCCTTCTCTTAATTGCTTAATCTCAAAACCAAGAAAGAACCTAAGTGCACCCCTCATGGACATCTCGAACTTGTCGGTCATAAGCTTGGCGAACTCTTCATTCAAAGAGAGATTAGTAGAACCGAAGATAATATCATCAACATATAATTGACAAATGAAGAGTTCCCCATTTACTTTCTTTGTGAAAAGAGTGGGATCGATCACCCCGACTTCGAAGCCACGGTCTAACAAGAACTCCCGAAGGTATTCATACCATGCTCTAGGTGCTTGTTTAAGCCCATAGAGAGCCTTATCCAACACGTAGACGTGGTTCGTGAAGTCGCGACTTTCGAAACCCGGCGGTTGTTTAACATAGACAAGTTCATTAAATGGGCCATTAAGGAAAGCACTTTTAACGTCCATTTGTTGCAATTTAAAACCATGATGAGATGCAAAAGCCATGAGAATACGTATCGACTCGAGGCGTGCAACCGGCGCGTAGGTTTCACCAAAGTCAATGCCTTCAACTTGAGAAAAACCTTGGGCCACCAATCGCGCCTTGTTCCTCACGACGATGCCGTGTTCATCTTGCTTGTTCTTGAAGATCCACTTGGTGCCGATAACATTGCGGCAAGTTTTTGGCTTCTCCACGAGCCTCCACACCTTGTTGCGCTCGAAGTTGTTGAGCTCTTCGTGCATTGCTTCAAGCCAATCGGGGTCTTCAAGGGCATCGAATACTTTCTTGGGTTCCACCATGGAGATGTGCGCTTGATGCTCACTAAAGTTGGCCAATTGACTCCGAGTGGACACCCTTCTTCTCACGTCACCAATGACCTTGTCAAGGGAAAGCGCCCTTAGTTCCAAGGATCTTCCAAATCCTGCTTGGCGGCGAGTTTCGATTGCCTCTCTTGAGGTAGAGGGAATCTCTTGATCATCATGATCTTGTGGATCCTCGCCTTGACCTTCATGAGTGCCTTGATCATCATGAGTTGGTTCTTGCACTTGAGGTACTATCTTCATTCGACTTGGATGGGGACTCAATATCTTCTTGAGGATGGAGAACTTGTTGTAGCGGTCCTTGCGGTGGAGCATCTTGGTGAGGTGGAGCTTGTTCTTGTTGAGGAAGAAGTTGTTCTTGTTGTGGAGGTGCTTGAGAATGATCTTGAGAGGCTTCACCATTTGCGTCGGGTGGGGTATCATGAGATTCTTGTGACGGTGAGTGCTCTTCATGTGAAGAGCTTGTTCCGTCTTGATCAACTCCTTGATGTACTTCAATGGGACGATGGAAACCTATTCCCATTCTCTTTATTGCATCTTGGGGTTGATCGTCACCTACATCACTTATTCCAACTTGCTCCACTTGGGAGCCGTCATTTTCATCGAATTCCACACTACAAGAGTCTATGACTATCCTTGAGGATTTGTCATATACCCTATAGGTGTGGGATTCGATGCCATAACCAACAAATATGCCTTCAAGAGTTTTAGAGTGAAACTTACCCAACCGGGTGCCCTTTACGAGGTAGTAGCATTTGCAACCGAAGACTCGGAAGTATGAGATGTTGGGCTTGTTGCCGGTGAGAACCTCATAAGGTGTCTTCTTGAGGCCTTTGCGGAAGAAGAGGCGATTTGAAGAATGACACGCCGTCGAAATGGCCTCGGCCCAAAAGTTGATTGGGGACTTGAACTCGGCCAACATAGATCTTGCCATGTCGATGAGAGTACGATTCTTCCTCTCCGCAACACCATTTTGTTGCGGAGTGTATGCAGCGGAATATTGATGACGAATGCCTTCATCACTTAGGAAGTCGTTGAGCATGTAGTTCTTGAACTCCGACCCGTTGTCACTTCGAATCACCAATATGGGAAGGTTGTGTTGGTGTCGAGGAGTGACTCCCACGTAACAGGGGTAGTCTCGCCCCGAAGAGAGGTTCGAAGGGGGACTGAACACGGAGGTCAAACAACCCTCGATGCACGCCGCGACGTTGCTCGCGGTGCCTGGAGTGGAGCTGCACGACAGAGAGTGACACCGGCCCTTACCCAGGTTCACGGCCCTCAAGGTGAGGTAAAACCGCTACTCCTGCTTGTCTGAATTGCACTGCGGTGACTACAGTACAACTAGCCTCCGGGCGTTGAGAGGGTCCGGAGGTGGAAGACGCTATCGAATTCGGGATCGAATTCCGGATCCCTTGCTACGGAAGTGCCCCCTCTCCTTATATAGTCGCCCCGGGCCTCATCCCTGCGACCTGCGCAATGGAAGGGTTCCCACATGGCGACGAGCGGCGGAGCGGGGTGCACCACTGCTCGCTGGTCCATGGACTCGGTCCATGGTCGTAAAGCCTGCCTTCGTGGCAGGGCAGCTGTCTCCTCCGTCCTTGGACGCAGCTCCTCCGTGCTAAAGCGGCGCGCCGTGGCCGACAAGCTGCAGACTTTGCAGAGCGGCTCGCAGGTGCAGCAGAGACCGTGGGGAGTGCCCGCGGTGACGTCGTCGTTGGAGCGTTGTGCCGGCCAACTGCTTTATCACCAAAGAGGAAAGCTTCGTTGGCGGCGCAGGAGACACAGAGCTTTGTTGACCCCTTTTATCACGGGAACGGCAACTGCGACGCTGTCGCTGTCGCGCGCGCAGACGCGCGCGTCACCCTGCGGCTGCTGCAGAGCCCATGTGCGCTCTGCAGCGCTTCCTTCGCCGCGAAGTATCCCCTCAGGGGCCTGAGGCTCTCGAGGAGGAGGAGCCGTGCTGGCTCCCTTCAGAGGGAGAGAGCCCTCAAGTGGGACGCCCTCGGGGGGAACCTCCTTCAGGCCTCCGGTGGCGCCTCAAGTCCCCTCCAGGGGTTTTTGCCTCGGGGGGCTCCCCAAGCGGTCTGCTTGGCCCTTAGCCGTTTCGTAGATGCTGTCGCGTGTGCGGTCAGTGGAGAGTGGGCTCTGCACACCCTAGAATCCACTGGGCCGACAGTTGGCGTTGAACCTCCTTAGAGAAGTCGATGAAGACTTGTTCAGTCTCATCCTTGGTCTTGAAGAAATACACCCATGTGTACCTTGAGTAGTCGTCCACGATCACCAAACAATACTTCTTGCCACCAAGGCTTATTTCCGGTATTGGACCAAAGAGATCAACATGAAGGAGATCCAATATCCGAGTGGAGGAGATGATTGTCTTAATTGGATGATGAATGTCATGCATCTTTCCCTCCACACATGCCCTACACACTCGGTCTCTGGAAAAAGTGACATGGTCTTTTAGTCCAAGGATGTGGCCCCCTTTGTGGAGACTTTGCAAAGTCCTCATGTTTACGTGGGCTAGTCGGCGATGCCATAGCCAACCCACGTCGGCTTTTCCGAAAAGGCACATCTCATGAGCAGTGGTGACTCCAGAGAAGTCAACCACGTAAAGCTCATGTTCGACATGCCCCACGAAGGCCACTCGAAGGGACTTGCTCCACAAGAGAACCACGATGTCCGGCTCAAAGAAAGTTGAGATACCCAACTTTGTTAAGGCACGAACCGACATCAAATTATAGCCAAGAGATTAAACAAGCATAACATTCACAAGAGTAATATCGGGGGCAACTACCACTTTGCCAAGCCCGGTTACCTTAGACCTTGACTTGTCACCAAACGAGACGGTTACTTGATCAACGTTAGGCCTCATCTCCGTGACAAGCTCCTTGCTCCCGGTCATATGACTTGTACACCCACTATCAATTATCCATTTAGAAGCACCGGGAGCAAGACCCTACAAGAGATTAATTCTTGACTTTAGGTACCCATTGCTTAATAATGGAAGCCTTAAGGTTAGCCACAAGAGTTTTGGGAACCCAAATAGAGTACGCAATAAAGCCATCAAAGGGACCAATATAGCGAGCACAAACATTTCCATAGTAATTCACATAGAGTGCATAGTTTGGGTTAGTGTCTCCCGCAAAGTCATTGCGAGTAGGCTTGCCCCTTGTGGCATTCCCACTCGCAATGTTGTTCACCTTTGATTGTGTGGGAATGGTCTTCTTGACACCCTCCTTGTTTGGCCGCGCATAGCCAAGACCTTCCTTCCCTTTGCGAGATTGAGGCTCATAGATAGGAGTCTCAATAGCATTCTTACCCTTGAGAAGGATGATCTTAGCGGAGGAGGCCTTGGCAATTTCATCCTTCAACCTAGCATTTTCCTTCACAATATTTACATGATCACAAGCACAAATAGGAATAGACGTGCTAGGTTTCTCAAGATTAGCTAGCCGAGTTTGTAATTGATCATGTGACTTCTTAAGAAGTTCATGCTCACTCTCCAATGTCGCATGGACATTGACGAGTTTCTCCATGTCTTCAATAAGACTCACATGGCCAACCACAAAATCGGCCTTATCCTTTTGTGCCAACTTGTTCTTAGCAAAATACAGATCACGTTCTTTAACAAGTTTAGAATGCACGGAATTATGGGACTCCTCAATGTTCTCAAGTTCTTCTTCTAGACGAACATGAGACTCTTCAACATCTCAGAGAGAGGATTGAAGATGTGCTATGGTGATAGCATCCTCTCTCTCAATCTTACCCTTTTCCTCAATGAGGTGTTCGAGCTCGCCAATGCGACTCATAAGAGCTCCCACATGTTTCTTGCTATCTCCTTGCAAGTTAGCCATAAAAGAGTCAAAAGCAACAAGCTCCTCCTTTATTTGGAAGCTAGAGGCATCATCAATCTCATTCATATCACTCAAGGGAGTAGAGGATGAAGGTACCTCGGATGCCTTGGCCATAAGACATCTCACACTCTTGTTGGGGGAGTTCTCGTTGGGTGAGTCGAAGAGCGAGCTTGATGATGAATTTGTCGTAGTTCTTGGCTTGGAAGGAGTAGCTTTAGGAGATGCGGACGGAGTTCTTTGTGTTGTGGAAGTAGCTCTTCTCGGTGATGAACTAGCTTGACGGGTCGAGGTAGTAGTTGAAGTAGTAGCAATAGCCGCCACTTCATTAGGAGTTTCTTCTTCTTCTTCCGACTCATCTTCATCATCGGTGGGATATTCCTCTTGAGTCATCAACACGATCCGAGGTGCCTTCTTTTTGAAGAAAGGCCTTCTTGTTCTTGACATAAGCCTTCTTGGGAGGCATCTTGGACTTGTCCTTGAGAATAAGTCTTCCACCATTCTCTTCTCTCTTTTCATATGGGCATTCGGCGACGAAGTGATATTTGTCTTGAAAATTGTAGCATGTCCTAGCCTTGGAGATATCCCTCTTTCCACCTTGTGGGGATCCGACGAAGTGATACTTGTCGTATTGAGCTTTTGCCCTCGATGGATTCTCCCAAAAACCTTTTGCCGCAGGAGCAAGATGCTCATTGTATGCGAGCTTGAGACCCTCATTGGACATGATTGAGGAACTCTCAAAGTCATCTTCACCTCCAACTTCAACCGTTACCTTCAATGCAAGGTTTACTCCCTTTTGCATCCCAATGGCTCTTGCCCTAGCATCTTGAGCATTCTTGGTAGCCACCTTGAAGGATGTCATCTCTTGCATGACTTGATTTGAAGTCATGAGGTCCTAGTTGTGTCTCCCTTGCAAGGTCTTCAAGTCTGTGCCCTCGAAAGGCATGAGGGAGCTCACGTACTTCCTCTTGATCCAAGCATCATCAATATAGGTAGCACCGAGGTCACGAAAGCTTGTGGCGATAGAAATCAACCTCCGGTACATCTCTTCATGATCTTCACCATCCATCTTATAGAACCCTTCCGCCTCATTGCTTAAGGCATCGTAGCGATTCCTCTTCATGATCTCGTTTCCAACAAATAAGTCGGTGAGAGCGTCCCATGTCTCCTTTGCGGTGGTGAGGTGTTGGATGAGAGGCATGTCCTTGGCGCTCACGGCTTGTTGGATCATGTAGAGGGCGGTGGCATTGAGTTGAGCATCCACCACCTCTCTCCTTATCAATTTGCTCGTGTCATGTGGCTTGTATCCAACTTGAATGATTCTCCATAGTTCGATCGAAGAGCTACACACATGAGACTTCATTAAGTATTGCCATTGCGAAAAAGCATGATCTTTAACTTTGGGAGGATCATTTCTAAGAGTGACATGAGGATGGGGAATGGGAGGATCGGGAGAGTAATGATTGGGTGGTGGCACATTGCCATATTTGTTGGGCTCTCCATCCTTGGCGGAGGAAGAGTCTTTTGTTTTAGAAGAGCTATCATTATCACCCTTTCCATGCATGCCCTTAGACATTTCGGGATCCGTACCAACCGATTCACTCGGAGGTGTTGGAGGAGATGAGGGCGATGCATTCTTTGGATTCCTTGAATTCATGAGTGCCTCAAGCATGTCATGAATCTTTTGGAATTGAACCTCCATGGACAATGTCAACTTTTTTTCCAAAGCGTTGATATCGGCCATAGTGGCTCCTTTAGATTGCATCGCCGCCATTGCCTTTGCGGCCTCTTCGGTGTCAACTTCCTTAGTCATGGTAAATCTCAAGCGGTAAAGCTTTTAAGAGATAACCTGGCTCTAATACCAATTGAATGGGAGTTGACCACCTAGAGGGGGGGGGGGGTGAATAGGTGGTGACCAATTTTTATTACTTTTTCAGTTTTAGGCTTGCGAAATATAAATTGTCTAGATGTGCTACTAAGTGAAAGGAGGTGCTAGACAATAAGGAAACAAAGCAAGTAAGATAAACAATTAATGCGATAAAGGAGAGTGGAACGAGACAACCAATGGAACACACGGAGACGACGATTTTATCTCGAGTTCCACCACATAGGTGTACGTCTCGTTGGAGGGGTGTGAGTAACCACAAAGGTTCACTCAACGCCACAAAGGCCTCACCCTATTCTCCGATGAATTCGACCACAAAGGTCCGAATTCACTCTTCCACTAAGGACTCCTTTAAGGGCGGAGAAGGTCTCGTACAATCAAGTGAGGCACACACCAACAACTGAATTGGGGGCTCTCACCAAGACCAAAAGAGGTCACTTCCACATAGGATCCACAAAGGAACAAGTAGCAACAAGGATGAACCTAGATATCCACAAAGGGAACCCTAGATCCGTGGCCCCACAAGATATAGTGAGGGAAATTCAAATCGCTTTGGTGGAGTTGTAGATCGGGCGCTTCTCCTTCGGATCCCCAAAGATCAAAGGATTTGGTTGGCTAGATTGGGAGATCCGGGAGAAACGAGCTTCAGCAACAATGGAGGAGAGAGAATCTTGAAGCTTGAAATGGCTGGAGGTAGGTGGAGGGGTATTTATACCCCTCCCCGAAATATCTGTCCGTTGGAGCCGTTGAACCGGAAATTTCCGAGCGTCGTCCGGAAATTTCCGAACTGAGCACCGGAAATCTACGGACTGGCCACCGGAAATTTCCGAGCCCTGGAAATCTCCGGGGACTTTTCCGGCTGAAACTTGCGAATGTCCAGTGTTGATTTGGTTCCTTGACTTAGCGAAAAACTTGAACGCCCGGAAATCTCCGGACTGAACCCGGAAATTTCCGGACCCCGGAAATCTCCGGACCCCGGAAATCTCTGGATAGATTTCCGAGCCAGACATAATTGAATCAGAACTGAAACCTGGTAACTTTTCCTGCATCTATTAACACAAACATTCGTACCACCTTTTGTATTGTCATTAGTCACCAAAACCTAGGGGTGCAAATAATGCACTTTCAATCGTGAATAAAAGTGGCATCATTGAGAGTATCACCCCGGGTACCCTTTGCCCCGGGACATGGAAGTGGGCACATGTCCAAATGACAAAGCAAGCAAATAGTGGACATCTCTACATCTCTTTCTTTACTCATGCTTTTTTCTTGTAAATGTTTTTTCTGTTATGAGATGTGTCATGGATTCCTCCACTATGGTTATGTTGCAAATTTCCACCATTATCCATATGTCTTAGGTTCGCCGCCACAGGTGTCTCTCTAGGCAATAATATCACTCGCCCGAACTTACTAAGTTTCCATCTTTATTTCACGCAATATTAGGCATCCATCACCAAAGGAACATGATATCAACTTTCATATAGAATAAAGTGCAATGTTGAAAGCTTTCCACGTGTCAGCACGTATGAGCTAGCTCCTAACCAAAGACCTTTGTCAAGCCTAAAACATCATAATCTTAATCACAATGGGTCATGTTTATTAAGTGCATAAAAAGTAATGTGTGCATCAAGTTGGTGAGAGCTTTTAAACCAACTTAACCCATGACAATCCCAATAACATAAGCATCTTAATTTGGAAGTAGAGATAAAACAATATAACATGGTAAACATACTTGGAATAGCATATTAGCTAATAGGTAGATATGGTGGACTCACTGGAAAAACTTGGGTTGAAGGTGTTGGAAAACAAGCTTTTTACTTGTTGGAGTTTTTGGGCTAGCAAGAGGGAGAAAGTTGACAGTCTAAATGCATGCATAAGTGTCCATAGAGCTAACCATTTCATGTTAAACAAAGTAAAGCATCATTCAGCACATAAAACATGAATAAGAAATAACTCTTGACAAAACACTTGCATATTAATCGCTCATTAAAAAGCACATAAATCATACAACTATATGTATCTTTTTAGATCAACTCAAACATCCTCTTCCCAATATTTTTAATAGCATCCAACTTAATTCAACAAAAGTCTCCAACACCTCTCTCATAACATAAATGATAATGGTGATCTTATTAAAAGCAAAACAAAAATAAGAAGAACAATAAAAAGACGCTCCAAGTTTATACGATAGTAATGCGTTGATTGAAAACAGAAAACAGACGTGTGCAAACCAAGAGTGTTTGGTTCAGTGGGGTGCCTTGACATCCCCAAGCTTATGGTCTTCACCATCCTTAGATAACTCTTGGTGCTTCTCCTCTAATCCCGATGAAAAACTTCAACACAAAATTTTCTCCCATCTCTTTTCTGTGGGATGACATTAGTAGGCACAAAACAATATAATTGCTTGCTGCATGAAATCCTTAAACAAAAGTGTAAAACATGTCCATAAAGTGTATAATGTTGTATTACTTCTCATAAAATCAATTGGATAAAAAAGATTCAACATAAAAGTTCAAAGATCGCATAAAACAAAATGGGACAGAATCTGTCCAGAAAAACAGCAGCAACAAAACGCATTTTTTAACCCCACTTAAATATGTCCAAAAAATCTGAAAAAAATCACGCTTACAGAGGAAAAAAATGCA
The DNA here is from genome assembly GCA_026929855.1 of Poa annua. NCBI lineage: Eukaryota > Viridiplantae > Streptophyta > Magnoliopsida > Poales > Poaceae > Poa > Poa annua. The sequence continues at coordinate 66,995,831 of CM049434.1, forward strand.
ACTACAGTTCAAATTTCAGCTCATTCGGAGTTACAGAATAGGAATGAAAAATCATACCGTGCACATATTCGTGCTGGAATAAAATCTCCGAATACAAAAAGCAACTTTTTAAGCCAAAATGGGTTAAACTCGGCACTTTATTGAAAATTCTAGAACTAAGAATAAAAACTAAGTCTCTTGTTACAGCAAGATGGCACAAAGAAAATCAAAAATAAAACAACCGGGTTGCCTCCCGTAAAGCGCTTCCTTTATAGCCATATAGCTAGGCTTACTTACTTGGTATCAAGATGGTGTTGAATATATGAGCAATTTTCTATATGATTTAATCCATAAGAACATCAGATAAAACATGGCTAGAGAAGTATAAAACAGACTAGTCATGCAATCTAACAGAGAGTACGGATATAGCAATTCTACACATCCTGCTAGAAGAAAAGTCTGAAAGATGATCTCGACCAGACAGAATAGGAAGACGTACGGTCCAGTGGAGGAAGATCCGTTTGCGGTGGCAGACATGTTGTCGAAGAGGGCGTCGACGTCGGGGAAGAAGTCGTCGTCCGGGAAGTAGTCGTCGGAGTCCGTGTTGGGGAAGAAGCCAGTAGTCGCGTGAAGACGCTCCCCAAAAACCTTATCGCCTCTCTCCCGTACAGGATCGCGAGAGACGGGGTTCCGGAGGCCTACTGTTCCGTCACGCGGTGCACGCCGCGGAACGGAATGAGGAAGACTTGATCGGCGGCGCAGTGCTCGAGAACCAGGAGGTAGGCGCATGAGTTGTGGCTGTGTTTTTGGTGTGTCTAACTTAGAGGAGCGACCTCTATTATGTAGGCACACAGATTGGAGGCGAACAGACACCGCAGGAGATGAGACGAAAAACCAGGAGGCGAATTGAAGAGGTAGCCATCCGTTTTCGTTTCGTATCAATCTCCCATTAGTGCTAGCGTTTCCGTTCGTATTCATTTGCATTTAGAGCGAAACGTTTCAGCTTCGTGCAACTGTTCACCTTCATATTTATCCATTCACGTGTGGTAAAAAGAACACATCGGCTCGGCGAGATTCCCGCAACCCGCGGCGCGCGCGCGCGCGTCGTGACGAGACGTGGCGTGGCGAGGCGGGCGGCGGAGGAGGAGGAGCGCGCGTGGAGCTCTCTCCTATTCTCATGCTCGTACTAGTGCTAGAGGAGCTCACCTTATAAACTGGTGTGGCACTCTCTAAACTAGCAATGTGGGACTAAACATTTGTCCCACCTCTTGCCATGTATGAATGGGCCACATGGGCCTCTAGGATTTTCAGGAATTATGGAAAAGGTTAAATGGGCTAGACAATTTAGGCCAAAATTCCAGCAATCCCCCACAAGATTCTAGAGGCACGTAAATTTTATTCTGGTTTCAAATACTGTTTATATACCGGTGTTATAGTGGAGACTGTTAAGTTGAACTTCCACCTAGAACTTCATGTTACACTAGACTGCGACTTGGACAGTGGACTATGCCTTGAACTGCATGTTTTCTGCGAATCTAGCTTCACACAAAGCCTTGACCGATACTAGGCCGCCGTGGGTCTTCCCCGCGGATGGAGCTTATGCGTCGTACTCCGAGACCTTTCATGAGTTTATTAGAGAGCACCCAACTCTCATGGACTGCGACGTTTGACAGTCATGCTCATATAGGTGTGTTCCTCAAAAGATGTTCTGCAGGACAACATCTCTGCTTAAAATAAAGCCTCTTGGTACACATTAAGATATACATCAGCCTACCGTGCAGTTTAGGAGAGTATTGCATCTTTGCGGAGTGGTATTATACAGAAGTAAGGATACTCTCCTCTCAGTTGATCAACAACTTGTCTCCCAATTCTACTTCACGGGATCTCCGATCACATAGAGTGGGTTGCTATTGTGAACAACTCATATTGTGGGTCTCAAACCCATCTCCCTCGATGCATTATCTATCACATTACGTGATAAACCTTTCGTGAAGGGATCTGCCAGATTTTTAGATGTTTGGATATAATCCAATGCAACAACTCCGGAGTTCTTCAATTTTCTGACAGATTTTAATCTCCTCTTCACATGCCTTGATGACTTCATATTATCCTTAGAACTGTTCACTTTTATTATAACAGTTTGATTGTCACAGTTCATCAGGATAGCGGGTATTGGTTTTTCAACCACAGGTAAGTCCATCAAAAGCTCACGAAGCCACTCTGCTTCAACAGTGGCTGTGTCTAATGCTGTGAGTTCTGCTTCCATTGTTGACCTCGTTAAGATGGTCTGCTTGCAAGACTTCCAGGAAACAGCACCACCACCAAGTGTAAAAACATAACCACTCGTGGCCTTAATCTCATCAGCATCAGATATCCAATTAGAGTCACTATAACCCTCAAGTACCCTCGGATACCCAGTATAGTGAATACCGTAACTCGCAGTGCCTTTTAGATAGCGCATAACCCTCTCAAGAGCATGCCAATGATCATCTCCCGGATTTGACACAAATCGGCTCAGCTTGCTTACAGCAAAGGAGATGTCAGGCCTCGTGGCGCTGGCTAGATACATGAGCGAGCCTATAATCTGAGAATATCTCATTTGATCCTTCGAAATGTGTCGATTCTTTCGAAGCAACACGCTAGGATCGTACGGTGTTGGAGAAGGCTTGCAGTCGCTATACCCGAAGCGACTCAAGACCTTATCCACGTAGTGGGATTGAAGCAGAGTGATCCCACCATTGTCATCTCTCAGGAGCTTGACGTTCAAGATAACATCAGCTACTCCTAGATCCTTCATCTCAAAACAGCGAGATAGGAAATCCTTGACTTCCTTAATCACCATAAGGTTGGTTCCAAATATCAGTATGTCATCGACGTATAAACAGAGAATAACTCCCTCGCCCCCACCATGGCGATAATACACACATTTGTCAGCTTCGTTTACAACAAAGCCTTCAGCGGTTAAAGTCTTTTCGAACTTCTCATGCCACTGCTTAGGAGCTTGTTTAAGGCCATACAAAGACTTCACCAACTTACACACCTTTCCTTCCTGACCAGGTACCACGAAACCATCTGGCTGCTCCATGTAAATTTCCTCATCCAACTCTCCGTTTAGGAAAGCCGTCTTTACGTCCATTTGATGAACGAGAAGACCGTGTGAGGCAGCCAATGATAGTAGCACACGAATGGTTGTCAGTCTGGCTACAGGTGAGTAAGTGTCAAAGAAGTCTTCACCTTCTTTTTGGGTATAACCCTTGGCCACAAGCCGTGCCTTGTACTTTTCAATGGTACCATCAGGCCTAAGCTTCTTCTTAAACACCCACTTGCATCCTACTGGTTTGCACCCGTAAGGACGATCAGTGATTTCCCAAGTTCCGTTAGCTAAGATGGAATCCATCTCACTACGGACAGCTTCCTTCCAGTAGTCAGCATCCAAAGATGCATATGCTTCTGAAATAGAACTGGGAGTGTCATCCACGAGGTACACAATGAAATCATCACCAAAAGACTTTGCAGTCCTCTGTCTCTTACTCCTTTTCGGAGTTTCACTGTCATCCTCCACGATATTTTCATGGTGTTCTATCGCAATGGTGGGTTCAGGAATTGCAACTAGTTCCTGACTAGATGAACTTGGTATCTCCTGATTTGATGAGCTCGGCATATCCTTCATGGGAAAGATATCCTCAAAGAAAGTCGCATCATTCGACTCCATGATTGTACCAACATGCATGTCGGATACCTCGGATTTTACTATCAAGAATCTATAACCAATGCTATGAAAAGCATAGCCCAGGAATACACAATCAACGGTTTTGGGTCCAAGCTTGCGTTTCTTGGGAATTGGTATATTGACTTTCGCCAAACAACCCCAAGTCCGCAGGTAAGAGAGTTTTAACCTTTTCTTCTCAAACTCCTCAAACGGAGTTATCTCTTTGTCTTTTACGGGAACTCGGTTTAGGACATGACACGCAGTCAATATCGCCTCCCCCCACCATGCCTTGGAGAGACCCGATGTGTCTAACATGGCGTTAACCAAATCAGTTAGCGTACGGTTCTTTCTTTCAGCAACTCCATTTGACTGGGGTGAGTAGGGAGGCGTCCTCTCATGAATTATACCATGTTCCGCACAAAAAGAGTCAAAGTCATTCGAAAAATACTCTCCACCACGATCAGACCGAAGCCTCTTAATCTTTCGATCGAGTTGGTTTTCTGTTTCAGCTTTATAGATTTTGAAGAAATTTAGAGCCTCATCTTTTGTTTTTAGAAGGTACACGTAACAGTATCTAGTGGAGTCATCAATCAACGTCATGAAATATTTCTTTCCACCTTTTGTCAACACGCCATTCATCTCACAGAGATCAGAATGTATGAGATCTAGAGGTGCCAAGTTTCTTACTTCTGCAGTCGTATGAGACTTGCGAGGTTGCTTTGCTTGAACACAAACTTGACACTTAGACCCCTTGACAGTAGTGAAAGAAGGGATTAAGTTCAATTTGGCTAGTCGCGTCATACACCCAAAATTAATATGACAAAGACGAGAATGCCATACATTTGATTCAATAGTAGTGCAAACATGATTCGCAACTTTATTACAAACGTCTGACAATGACAGGCGGAACAAGCCTCCGCACTCATAGCCTTTACCAACGAAAGTTCCAAATTTAGAAACAACAAATTTATTGGACTCAAAAACTATCTTGTAGCCATCTCGACACATAAGAGAACCGCTAACAAGATTTTTATTGATGGAGGGCACATGATGAACGTTCTTCAGGCACACGATCTTCCCCGAAGTAAACTTCAGATCGACCGTACCAACACCACGAACAGAAGCATGTGACCCGTTTCCCATCAGCACGGGAGAAGTCCCTGCGACCTGATAAGAAGAAAACATTGAGATGTTAGAACAAACGTGTACATTTGCACCTGTGTCAATCCACCATTCAGGAGAGTGACATACTGAAAATATAGTTGGGAATATACCGTACCCAGCATCTTTCATCTCAGTATCACCGACGACAACATTAGCGGTCTTGCCGCTCTTCTCAAGTTCACGTTGGTCATATCGGTTAGGACATCTTGGAGCCCAGTGATTAGGATCACCGCAGACATGGCAGGATCCCTTCTTCCTATCGGTCTTCTTTTTGAAGTTGGTAGACTGTGAGGCCTTGTTCTTTCCATCAAACTTGCCTTTGCCCTCAGACTTATTCTTGTTGTTCTTGTGTTTATAGGACTGGAAGTTTTTCTTCTGCACAAAGTTAGCAGTAGATCCTCCCTCAAGACCTCGAGCCCGTGTGTCTTTTGCTCTCGCCTTTTCTTCCACATCAAGAGACCCAATGAGATCCACGACGGAAAACTCCTGTCTCTTATGCTTCAGAGAGGTAGCAAAATTCCTCCACGAAGGAGGGAGTTTGGCAATGATGCCTCCAGCAATAAACTTGTCAGGTAACACACACGAAACTTGCTCAAGTTCCTTAGCAATGGACTGTATCTCATGAGCCTGCTCAACAATGGAGCGCTCACCAGTCATCTTGTAGTCAAAGAACTGCTCCATGACGTACAGTTCACTGCCTGCGTCCGAGACCCCAAATTTAGCCTCGAGCGCGTCCCACATGCCCTTGCCCGTAGTGATGGACAAATACGGGTCGACAATTTTGTCACCAAGAATGCTAAGAATAGCAGCCCTCAAAAGGGTGTCGGCTTCCTGAAAAACTCTCTCCTCATCAGGAGTAAGTTCTCCTTCAGGCTTGCCTTTAGCAGCGTGAAAACACTTCATGGTTTCAAACCAGAGAGTGGCTCTCGCACGCCACTTTTTATAGTTCACTCCATCGAAAGGAGACGGCCTCAGTGAAGCGGAAAAGCCAACAGGAGAAAATTGCCTAAAATAAGGTTTTTGGATTGTTGAATATATGAGCAATTTTCTATATGATTTAATCCATAAGAACATCAGATAAAACATGGCTAGAGAAGTATAAAACAGACTAGTCATGCAATCTAACAGAGAGTACGGATATAGCAATTCTACACATCCTGCTAGAAGAAAAGTCTGAAAGATGATCTCGACCAGACAGAATAGGAAGACGTACGGTCCAGTGGAGGAAGATCCGTTTGCGGTGGCAGACATGTTGTCGAAGAGGGCGTCGACGTCGGGGAAGAAGTCGTCGTCCGGGAAGTAGTCGTCGGAGTCCGTGTTGGGGAAGAAGCCAGTAGTCGCGTGAAGACGCTCCCCAAAAACCTTATCGCCTCTCTCCCGTACAGGATCGCGAGAGACGGGGTTCCGGAGGCCTACTGTTCCGTCACGCGGTGCACGCCGCGGAACGGAATGAGGAAGACTTGATCGGCGGCGCAGTGCTCGAGAACCAGGAGGTAGGCGCATGAGTTGTGGCTGTGTTTTTGGTGTGTCTAACTTAGAGGAGCGACCTCTATTATGTAGGCACACAGATTGGAGGCGAACAGACACCGCAGGAGATGAGACGAAAAACCAGGAGGCGAATTGAAGAGGTAGCCATCCGTTTTTGTTTCGTATTAATCTCCCATTAGTGCTAGCGTTTCCGTTCGTATTCATTTGCATTTAGAGCGAAACGTTTCAGCTTCGTGCAACTGTTCACCTTCATATTTATCCATTCACGTGTGGCAAAAAGAACACATCGGCTCGGCGAGATTCCCGCAACCCGCGGCGCGCGCGCGTCGTGACGAGACGTGGCGTGGCGTGGCGTGGCGAGGCGGGCGGCGGAGGAGGAGGAGCGCGCGTGGAGCTCTCTCCTATTCTCATGCTCGTACTAGTGCTAGAGGAGCTCACCTTATAAACTGGTGTGGCACTCTCTAAACTAGCAATGTGGGACTAAACATTTGTCCCACCTCTTGCCATGTATGAATGGGCCACATGGGCCTCTAGGATTTTCAGGAATTATGGAAAAGGTTAAATGGGCTAGACAATTTAGGCCAAAATTCCAGCAGATGGTTGGAGTGAGGTGGCTTGGCATCCCCAAGCTTGAATTCTTGTACTTACTTGATATATGTAGGGTGAGCCTAGGGGTAACTTACCCAAGCTTGAGTGTTTGTCCCTCTTGATCTTTGTTCATCTCCCTCAACTCTTCCACTTGAAAATTCTCTTTACACAAAACTTATCATAAAACTTGATTAGAGGGGTTAGTGTCTCCATAAATTAAATCCACATAGGTACAGCAAAGACAAATCATGAGTTGATTCTAAACATTAACTACTGTTACTATGGTGGTGCATTGCTCCTTGATCAAAAGAGCCACACAAAACACAAGTAATGAGAGCAATGCAAAATAAAGACAGAATTGTCAAAAACAGGACAGCCCGTAAAGAGTGAATTTTTAGAGGCACTTACGTTGCTCAAATCAGAAAACTTTGAACTAATGAAATGTGTATTAATAACTGAATATTGCGTTCGTAAAATATCAAGTCAAAATTCCTTTTCTGTGATTTTATACATTTTTCGCAGTAAAGATCAGGAATCTTATTTCTGGACAGCCATGATAGTTTTAATGATGCATAGGAATAAGAATTGAAACGTATAAGAGAGCATCAAGAAGCAAATATCAAACATACTTAAGTCTACCCCACTTCCTATGCAAAAGAATCTTGTAAGAAAATAAATCAACATTCTTACCATGATCCATATGCATAAAAGTATTAATACTCTCCACACAAGTAAAATCCTTCTTATTAGTGATAGTGGGAGTAAAACATTCATGATCATCATTGTAATCATCATATATAGGAGGCATATCATAATCATAATAAACTTTATCCTCAGTAGTAGGTGGACTGAAAATATCATATTCATCATCATTTTTACTAGATGGGGAGGTTTGAAATATATAATCATTAGTAGAAAAAGGATTTTGAAACACCTCATCCCCAAGCTTAGAGCTTTCCACATCATCATTAGAAGGAATATGGATAGTACTAATAGTATAACAATTAATAACTTTATCATTTTCAGAATTGGTACCAAAAAGATTTTCAATATCAAAAGTAGTGTGCTTTTCCCAATCATGATCACTACTATAAGTAACAGGTATAGGATCATCATCGAATTCAGACTCATCATCAGCAACAATTATAGTAGGAGCAACATGTTTAGGGGAAGATACCGTTTCCTATCTCTTTTTACTCCTCTTCTTCTTATTTCCCTCTTTAGGAGGGAGAGGCTTGAAAGGAAGCTTCTCCTCATACCTAGATTTATTGTTAGAAACAATAGAAGAAACTCGAGGGGATTCCTCCTTTTCATTAATAAGAGTAAAACAAACATTAGTCCTTTCATATTTTGGTAAAACCATTCCATCTTTTATAATATTTTGTATGTAAGTGTTGGCATGGAAATTATTAACACAACAGAGATAACATCCATGCAACACTCTATTCATATCAAAAGCACTCATATCTAACGAAGAAGGTTTACTTGATAACTCTTCACACCCCAAAAATAATGTAAGTTCATCATGTTGATTAGGAGTGATCATGTTATCACAAAATTCTCCTGCAATATCCTTATTAGAACCTGAGCATTGAAATTCGAAATGACCCTCTTTATAGCAAAGTTCACAAATAAAAGGATAGGTGGCACAAACTTTTTTACCAAGATCATTTAGAGCCTCGCTCCACATTCTAGTTTTCTCATTCCTATGATGGATACAATATTCTTCTTCAATTTGATTCTTTTCACAAGGTCTAAGTGCTCCACAAAAATTAACATGCTTATAAGAAATTGTATTTTCAGAAGTTTGAGCATGTTTATTGCAATCATTAGTAACAATTTCATTTTCCATGCAAGTGTCTTTGAAAGGTTCATGATACAAGTCCCAATTTTCTTTAGGAATATTCATATGACAAGCAAAGGTTTTACAACAATTAACAATAATTTGAGAATCAAGACCAAATTTAGCACTAAGCTCATGAAAACTAGCAGTTTCACTGAAAGACTTAATGCAATCATACTCATAGTTTATACCTGATTCTTTACCTTTGTCGTTCTCCCAATCTTCAGTATTGCGTTGAATTGTTTCAAGAAGATCCCATTTAGCTTCAACCTTCTTACTTGTGAAGGAGCCCTTTGAACATGTATATCCTTGTAATGACCTGAAAGCCTTGCATAAAAATTAGTAACAATTATTTCCTTAGGAAGCTCATGGTTAGGACATTTGAGTATTAATTTTTTTAGTCTTCCCCAACCTTGAGCAATGCTTTCTCCATCATGAGGACAAAAATTGAAAATGTAACTCCTATCTAGTTGCACTTCATGAAGAGGATAAAATTTAGAGCAAAAGAGAGATTCAAGTTGTTTCCAATTCGAAGGAGGATCATCCAGCACCCTATACCACTTCTTTGCTTTGTTCTTAAGTGAACGTGGAAATAATTTCATCATAACATCTTCTCTTGATAAACCTGCAACCTCAAACAACTCACAAAGTTCTGTAAGTCCCAACAAGTGATCATGAGGATGGACTGTTCCATCCCCTGCATAAGGTTCATCCTCAACAAAATCAACATATTCCGTGGGTATTTCAAAATCAATACTTTCAGTAGGTGGATTTAGAATATCACAAGCATCATTAGAATTACCACATATGGGAGACAAAGCATTATCAAAGCAAATTTTCTCCTCCAAAGCTGGGGAACTAAAAAGATCCTTTTCATTTAAGCTAGCTTCCCCAAGCTTAAGGTTCTCCGTAGCATTATCAATAAAGGTGTTCACAGAATTTATACCAATAGTGTTACCACTCACATGATTATTATGCAAATAAATTTCCATATATTTTTTAATTTTCACCTCAAACACTTCATGTCCTAACTCAAGATAGATATTATGAAGTTCTCTAATATTTTTGTTGTTTTCCATTTTATAATTTTTTATAGGACATATTCATACTACTCCCGGGTGTAACTACACCCACGTGTGTTTCACACATGTATGAAGTATCTATCATACCGGGAGGTATGTAACATGGAGTATGGAGTATATAATGTTATTTTAGTACTATAGATACTTCTTTTTTGTTAGTATGTAGAAAATTTCTACATACTTCTCTTTTATATGCACATATATCGATATTTCGAGTATATAGTGTAAAATATTAGGACAGTTGCAACTTTTTCATGAAACTTGTTTTGGGGTATCTTAGATATAGTATATGAACATACTCAAACCGATAAAGTATGAAAAATACTTCCGTATGGTGGTATATGAGACGTGGGTGTAGTTACACCCGGGAGTAGAAACCATTTAACCTATATTAACTACACCCATGTGTGTTTCACACATGTATGGAGTATCTATCATACCGGGAGGTATGTAACATGTAGTATGGAGTATATAATGCTATTTTAGTACTATAGATACTTCTTCTTAGGTAGTATGCAAAATAATTCTACATACTTCTCTTTTATATGCACATATGACGATATTTCGAGTATATAGTGTAAAATATTAGGACAGTTGCAATTTTTTCGTGAAACTTGTTTTGGGGTATCTTAGATATAGTATATGAACATACTCAAATGGATAAAGTATGACAAATACTTCCGTATGGTGGTATATGAGACGTGGGTGTAGTTACACCCGGGAGTAGAAACCATTTAACAAAATGCAAAACTAAATGCAAAACTGAAAGTAAACAAGAGTATATGCAAAACTGAAAATAAAATATCTAGTGCAAACAAGAATAGAAACTAAAGCGCTACGCTCCCCGGCAACGGCGCCAGAAAAGTACTTGATATCCCCCAAGAGCAGAGGATCACTGTAGTACCTCTCAATGTGAAAGTAGGGTATCGATCCGCAGGAGCAAGAAGGAAAAGTTATCTATTCTCTACAACTAAAGTGTCACAAGTTTTAGTTGATTATGCACTAAACAAGTTTAAAGAACAAGATGGTTGTTTTAATGGATGGAAGTTTAATGTAACAAAACAAGAATGTAAAAGTGTCCCAATCCTCTTCAATGCAAGAGGACAAGACAAAGGTTTTATCTTATAGGAACAATGGACAACAGTGTTTCAATGCTTGGAAATAAGGCCTAGGGATCATACTTTCACTAGTGGTCTCTCTCAACATGTTAGCAGAACTGAACGCAAGTAAGTGCTACTCGGGATTATTCTCCTTCTTGATAAAACAAGAGTACTATGTGTAGGGCTACAAAAGCATACCTCAAAGTTGCATTCCACATCTAGGGAACGCCAATGTCACTAAGAGCACCCCAAGATAGTACTAGACAAACACCACAATTCCACAAGAATAGGCCATGATAAATATCTAAATTATTCATAGAGTCACTCACAAATACCCACACTGTCACCTTGGTACCGTGTTGTCACTATGACTCCGAAAACTAGTTAAAATCACTTGAGTAGCATAAACATTACATATGAATTCAGCCATACTTAACAATGCTCATGATCACATAAAGATCACACCATGGAAGAGAGAGATAAACCACATAGCTATCGTACGAGCCCTCAGCCCCAAGGGAAACTACTCACACATGGTCATGGTGACGATGGTGGAGATGTTGGAGGAGATGACCTTGCTGTAGATGTTGATGATGAACACGCCGGAAGGGGGTGGAGCCGTCCGGAGGTGATTCCGGCAGCGTTTCCCCCCTCCGATCTTCTCCGGCGACAGCGTTCTGCCTCTCTGTTTTGTGGTTTTGTGTTTCTCCGCCGCCGTGATCCGAAACTCCTCGGGGGACTATTTTTATAGTCGGTTTTAGGCCAATACGAAGCTACGGAGACGAAAACGGACGGCATCGGAGCCACGAGCCGCCAGATGGGGTGCTCCACGCGGCCAGGGAATCTGGCCGCGTGGGCCCACCTCTTTTGGCCCTCGGGCTTCCACTTTTGTGCTTCCTTCGCTCCTACGCTTTGTTCCTTCCAAAAACTGAGCCCCGTCAAATCTTAGGTCATTTGGACGTCGTATGCTCCCTGAAAGTCAAAAACATGGAAAAAGGGGTTTTCTGGTTCTGCAGGGTTAATTCCAAATAAATGGGGAAAGTGTGAATTATTCCCAAAATCAATATAAAACAATGATATAACCCTTATATGATGCAAATATGATTGAAATATGAGTAATACAATGCAAAGTTCATGTATGCATTTTACATGCATCAATTGTGAGGACCCCTCGGACTACCAGTCCGAGATGCCCACGCTATGTAAACAGATCATGATCCCAATGATCAGTCCATCGCGATCACATAACCAACATGGTATACAAAATTACATCATTCAACTCGAATAGTACAACACTTACATAAATAATGGTCACATGATCAAGTCGGCAAACATCGTCACATAGTACGGAACTAACTACGAAACAGCGGAAGTACTCGGCAAGCGTCGGCCCTCGTCACGTCCTGACGAAATCCCACGTTGGCAGTTGACCGGTGACAACATAGTCGGCGTACTCGTCGGCGTACTCCTCTTCCTTGTCGCACATCCCCTCGTTGAAATCTGGACGTTTGAATATCCATGGACATAGCCATATGAATACATTTACGTACTCGCAAACCACCTCTAAGGCTTAGTTTTTCATGGTAATACAATAAAACGTTTTCGAAAACTTGGTTGGCTGCTATATACGACTATAGGGCTTAGTTTTCGCAAACAATTCTTTTAGACATAGAGATACGACATCTCTAGATCTTTGTGGAAGAAAACATTTAGAGATAGAATTCTCTCTTGTAGAAAGAGCATGTACTATTTCCACGTTTTGAAAGCACTTTTGCAAAACTTTTCAAAAACACTAGGATGGGGATACCCCTTTTTCTTTACCTGAGATCTGACTGATTGTCTCCCCGAGACCAACCATCTTCACCCAACTCCGTACCTCCCAGCCACTGAAACCATTTTTCCTTTTTAAAACATAAAACAGCCCGTACGCCTAGATCGGTGGCCTTTCCAACCGTCCTTTGACCGCGGACACGGCTATTCGAATAGATGTACACTCTGCAGAGGTTGCGCACTTTACGCACACCAAATGGTCATTCCGTCGTGTCTGCCATGGTCCGTCATACGTTAGTATGCGGGGGTTCGGATAACCAGATCAAAGCCTCCCGGTAGGTTTGTTTTCCCCTAGTATCAGGGCCTCCCGGTAGGTTTGTTCTCCCCTGCACCGTGTGCTCCACTAGACCCCTGGTCTCTCTCGAGACGCCACACCGCCACGGCAGGAGACCCACCGTAATCGTCCGGCGCAAGTCCATTCACATGTGTATTGCCTCGTCCAGACGGCAATCCGGCTTCAAGGGCCCAGCCCTCATAGAAAGTATGAGAGCCCCAATACTAAAATAGACAAGCTTCCGGCTAAGCCCTACCCATATCAGGTAATGTGGTTGCACGGGTTAATTGTTCGGGCGGCCGCTAGGGCTGTACTTTGTTTTCAAAAACATCTCCACCTCCGACTGCTCCCAGCAGCTCGGGTTTTCGTAAACATATCTGATTGCTCCGAGCAACTCGGGTTTTATAAAACACTTTCTCGCCGATTGCTCCGAGCAACTCGGGTTTTTCCTCTGAAAACATTTTATCAAATCCAGCCTCCCATCCTAAGATTTTGAGGAAAGAATTTAAGGGCATACTACTAGAAAATGTGATTTTCTTGATAGAGCCTTCAGGAGAAGGCTTCTCAAGTGAATATTTATTTTTATAAAACCTATTATATACTAGTAGATATCTTTGGCCACACAAGGTTTTCGAAAATAGTTTTTGGGTGGCGATGCCACAGACAAAATAAAACATGCATCATTTATTTTAAAAACAAAACATGCTTTATAAATAATAGGATTCATAGTGGTGAGGTGGCTTGGCTGGCTCAGCAATATGTCCTTAGTCTTGATCTTGACGTTCTTCAGGTTCACTCCTCACTTCAAGTTCCTTCCCGGTCGTATCTAACGTCGTAAACAGGAAAAGGAACCACACTCAAAATACAATACAATGACACAAGGACATAACAAACAGCAAGCATTGCACAGGGCATAAGACAAACAAAATCAAGCAATTCACTTAGTGAAACAACAACAAGCAACACGTTCATTTAGCTAAGACAAACAACAAACACACCTAAGAAAATAAACACAACAACCCTAATTGTTGAATAGGTAGTTTAACTAAACACTAAGGCAAAACTCCCCTTAGGGTGATTAGGTCATTAAACATGGGCTGCTACATTAGTTCAGTAAATACTTCAGACAAAAGTATCTTATTAGTTCAGGAAGTACTTCAGACAAAAGTATCTTAATAGGAAAGCATTATCACTAGCAGTAAGCACACTCACATCCAAGCATGTTACTAGCTCTTGGAACACATACTATTAAGTAGTTAATCAACCAACAAAGTTTAACACCACTGCTCACACAAGTTGATGATAAAGAGCTAAAAAGGTGCAGGTGAGTTATTTAATAGAACACCACAGACATTACTGCGAAGGAGCGTGTTGACAACAATCTAAATTAATCAAATTATACAGCAAGCATTACAAAACGCAAGCACTACTAAGTAATATCTAACACCAAACAACATTCACATGCATAGCACTCACATAAAGTTAGTGCAACACCTAGGGAACAAGCGGGATTATGCTAGATTAAAAAGTGAGTTGCATCACAAAACTTTTAGGAGGTGGCAGCAGGTTTATAAAGGTTAACTTATGGTTCTGGTCTGATGATTGGTTAAACACAAACACCAAATTCATATTAACTAACACATGGAATTAAATTATGGTTTTTATTAGTGATATAGTTGTTTTTTAGGGAGATAACACATAACTCAAAGGATAATGCTCAGAAAAATGAATCCTTCTACCATAGTACTCCTAGTAATCACACCAAGCCATGAAAATTGGATTTGCATACAAATCATTTTTCGTTTAAGAATTAAAAATGTCCCAAGTGCTACTGGTGCTAAAACTAAAAAGATTGTAGCTTCTATTTAAGGAAGCTCCTGCATTCAAGGTTAATTTCTGTGGGTAGGTATTGACTTAGGCTTTCTGCAGAAATTGGATTCAGTCTATTTGCACAATCCTAGCTCTAGATATTCCATTTTAAGTGAAGAACATACTTTTTACTTGATTTAAGGCTCAGCACAAAGTGTAAATAATTTATAGAAAAAACCAGTGTTGCATGTTAAAGAAAACTCAAAGGCACTCCACAAAAATACTCCTAAGCTATTTACACAAACATATCTAGCACAAACGATTAAAACTAGACACACTCAATTAACAGAAAATAACAATATCAATTTTTAAGTGTAATAACCCGCTATTTTCGAAAATAATTCACGCCATGCAAAATATAAGTTGGAAAAATCTACCAAGTTAGGACATGATGTCTACTACCCATATCTAACCAAATCAATTGGATTTACTCCAAATGGTATTTTTAATAATGAATTAAAAATCATCAAAATGCTACTGTTGTTAATCTTAAACCTAATATATCTTTAGTTACACAGATCTCCTGCATGCAAGACTTATATAAATAGGTAGGTAAGGTCCTAAGATTCACATAGAATTAAAGTTTGCAAGATTTGGATCTATAAAACTCTAGTTTAATAAAATGGTGAAAAAGACTCTTTTTTACTAGATCAAACCTAGCACACAAATAAAAACATATTTTGGAAAAGGGCCAACTGAACATGGTTAAGAAAATACATAGGTATCCTACAAAATTTAGTTCAAAACATTTGCATGCACAGATCTACCGCAAAGAATTAAAACTGACTGCATAACTAACAGGAAAAATTAACAGGAAATTGTTTGACTGAAAAAAAAAGGAATAAAAGGGCCGGATCTGGCGTCGGGCCGAGCCACGCGAGCTGGGCCGGCCCGCTGCGCTGCGCGCACGACCAAGAGGCACGCGGCTTCCGGATCCGCACTGAAGGGCTGAGATTAGTTCGCCCAACTTTCAAGTGCGGCCGTCGATTCGGAGATCGAGGGCTCCTGGTCGTATTCTTCCTTGGGACGGGAATGGAGCGGGCTGAAAACCTAGCTATGGCGTCGCGCACGAGCTGCTCACCTAGGGGACCAGAGGGATGACGAGGAGGGGTCGTGGTGGATGCGGATGCTCGGGGAGGGCCTCGGGTGGTCGCAGAACTCGCCGGCGAGCTTCAGGTCGATGGCGGCGTCGAGGACATCCGGCGCGGGCACGGCGTGGCCTCGGTGTCTCCTGTGAACCTGAAACTCAACGACGATGCCCAAGAGGTAGGTCGAGTGGAGGGGATTTCATAGGTGCAGAGAGAGCGAGCAGAGAAGGACGGAGACGGAGCCGAGCTTACTCGAAGTTCGGGAACCCGGGCGACGGTTTTTCGACGATTTCGAGCATGAGAGGAGGAGAGCTTGAGCGGTGTCGCACGGGTTGTAAGAGGGGACCTAGGGGGAGGGAATGGGCAATGTGGGGGAGGGAGAGAGGGACTCGGGGTCCTTTAACCGAGATGGTGGCCGGCTAGGGTTCACGGCATGGGTAGGGGTGTGTGGGGCAAGGTAAGGCCATTGGGTGACCTGGGCGGTGTCTGGGAGGTAGGTATGATTGCTAGGATGCCTCAGAGCTCACTGGCATCTCTCCTGGCGCAGACTAAAGAAGGGGGAGGAGAGGCCAGGGCGGTGCACGCTAGGTATTCGACAGAATGTCCAAGAGAGTAGGACAAAAGAGAATCATGGCTAGGGTTGGACAGGGTCATGGCCAAGGGTTTCCAGAGGGGTGGTGAGGATCCAGGGTCATCCAAAGACAGGGTGAGAGAGAATGGGAGTGCTAGGTTAAGTTCTAACATAAACTTCAGGTAATTGGATTAGGTTCCAAGCAAATGATGCTTCGGCCACATCATTGATCAAAAGGAGACGAAACAAGGTGGGTGGGTTAACAGGGCTATGGATGTATCATTGTGCTAAGAAGTTTTGGTTAAGAAATAGTAACCTAAGTTGGTTTTGAACAAGGCAAAAAGGCTATCTAATAATATACATAAGGTCACCTTATAAAGTAGCACTCAAGGTAAGCAAGAATTAATGATCAAACATCTTTGTAAATTTTAATTAACGTTATGGTTGGATACTAGGGATGTTGAAGAAGAAGTAAGTTGGGTTTCATGTCCAAAATGAATAAAAGAAACACAAATGCTAAGTCTCTAGAAATGCTACAAATTGAGAGGAGTGAAGGTATATTTTCTATCTATATAAAATAGAAATTATGCAAATAACAACACAAAACAATTCTACCAGGGGTAACACATTCCATTCATGCAACACAAGCAAAACAAACATTTAGAAACCAAATCAAATCATGTGCATCAGATGTTGCTACAAACAACACCACATGAACACTCATAAAATAACACACTCAAGTCAAGCAATTCAAACACAAATCCACTAGGGCAAACAACAAGCATTCGGATAAACCACCAATTTCCAAAAGTGTATTGTAAAGTTGGTGAGGTGGTGTAACATCCCAAAATTTTGCCAATTTTTAAATGTTAAATTAATTAAATAAGTTTGTGAAATTCTGAAGAATTTGAAACTTTTGGTTTTGTTTAAAACTTTTCTCAAACCTTGATTCAAAACATTTAAGAGTGGATTAATATGACTATCCGGAATAGAAATCTTGGTTCGGAAAGTTCTAAACATGTCCAACTTGTGAATTTGATTTCATTTGTATTGTGGTTATATCTGACATTTTCAAAACATGTTTATAATGAATTAAGAGAGGGAATAACATGACTTTCCCAAATATTATAGACACGTTGGAAATGTTCAATTTGGTTGTTATTTGAATTTTAATGCATCTTTGGATCTTTCATTTAAATCCATTTCCAAATGGAAAACTCTATTGTACAACCGACTGTTGCTTCAGTCGGTTTGGCTCCGCGTAGCGCGTGCGTCGTGGCTTTACCTTCTGCTTCTAATCCCCAATCCCGTGGCTGGAAGAGAAAAAAAATGGGGGAGAGGACAATCCAATCAAATCGAGAGCTGATGGCTACCGCCGCCGCTGGTGTCCTGCTGCTCGCCGGAGGAGCCGCCGCAACCCTTGCCCCTTCGTCGCCTCCTCCCCTAGCTCCGGCCGCAACGGCCATGGCCGCGTTCTGCCAAGCTCCGGCCGGTGAGTGAGCTGTGCTAGCTTTTTACGGGAATCTCGATGCTCGCCGGAGGAGCCGCCGCGACCCTCGCCCCTCCGCCGCCTTCTGCCCTAGCTCCGGCCGCAATAACCATGACCGCGTCCTGCCAAGCTCCGGTCGGCGATCTTCCCACACGCTGGATTTGGCGAAGACGACGCCTCCCGCATGGATTGGTCGGTGTTTCACCCGATCTCGCACCAATGGACCTCCGGCGTGGCGGATTCGTGTCCAGCGAGCTCGAAACGGCCATGGCAGTGCCTCCATGACCGACGGTGGAGGCTAGCTTTTCTGGAGTTTTTTCGATGTTGCATGCAGTGTGCATTTTTGCTACATGAGTGTAGCTTTTTTGTTTTGTGAGTATGGGCGAAGTGCTACACTGATTTGTTTTGATAACGTTTTGCTACAACTGAATGAGGATTTGTTACATAGTTTTCTGGGTTTTGCTACATGGCGTTTTTTGCTACACGATCGCAGTTGATATAGATCTGAGATTTTTTGCTGCACCTACATGCGACAGAAATAATGTTGTGTTTGACTTTTTTGGCTACATAGATAGAACGCAGCATTTTCTGAATTGTTTTTGCTACGTATGATGTTACATACACAGGGACAAAGTGCTACATGCGAACCGTTTTTGCTACACAGATCGGACACACGAGATCGACTCACTCAAGTGGATCGGACGGCTCGGAAGGCGACTGTAGCGCGGCTTCGCTACAGCGGGCTGACGGCTAGCGTTTGCCTTTCCAAATTGACAACCAAATAAAGAGCAGAGGGTAACATGACATCCTCAGGGGGAAATGATTTAATGTATCATCGTCTGCATTTTTTTTTTTGAAATTTCAAAATGATTTGCGAAATAAAAATGATTATTTTTATATTTCTATATATATATAAATATATTTGGACTAGGTAATGTTCCTAAAGGTCCCAAAATAAGTATGTTGCTTTATTTGGATTTCTGGATAAATTGGTGTTATTTTTCTTGTTCAAAATAATATGCTATTTCCTGTTAAAAAAAGGAGAAAGAAAAACAAAGAGAGAGAGCTAGCACGTACAGTACGTACGTGACCTTCTTCACTCCAGCTTAGCCAGCGATCAGGTCGCTCGATCGGGAAACAAAAGAGAGTCAACCAGCTAGCTGCTGCACACGACCATTCAACTCCCCGAGCTCACCTCCACTCACCGCCTCCTCAGCTCCTCTTCCCACTCAGTTCGCATGAAGATGAAGACCAAACCGAGTGGCCATAATGGCCATGGCGTTTCAGTCCAGCGAAACTCTTCGCCTCCCGACGATTCACTCACCCCGGACTCTATAAAACCATCCATGGATCCCTGTCCATTTCCGCACCGTTCTCCATCACCACGCCCAAGCTCCGGCCCTCTGGCCGGAGAATTCCTCGCCGGAGTTCGACGGCCGTCGTCACCACGCAAGCTTCGTTTCCGGCCGGTACGAGAGGAAACATGTCCATGTTTATCTTCCTTTCCTGATGAATTACCAACGGACAACTTCTTGAATGGATTGCTCTTTGTTTGCTGCAGCTGCACACGTCTGAGACGACGAGCCGACGAGCTGAACTCCTCCGCCGTCCTCTTCTTCACTTCTGGCAGGACATTTTCGGTGACCAATCTCTTCTGTTCTTTTTCTTGTTTCTTCCTGATCATTAGATCTAAATCCAACGTCTCCTGCTTATCTCCACTAATATAAAACAACCCAGAGGGTGTGATCCAAACAAATCTGACCGTCCAACGTAAAAAAACGTATGGCTGTGATCTACACTAAAACACATCGGAACGGACAACAGCGACGGAAAAAAAAAAACCAAACGCTGCAGCCATCACGCCTGCAGTTCCCCCAATCCACGAACCGCTCCGCCCGCTCGCTCGCCGTCGCCACACCATCACCACCGCCGTCGCAATCAGCCGCCGCCCACACCCTCGCCGTCGCTACGCCATCACCACCGCCGCCGCCCGCACGGTCGTCGTCGCCGCCCGCACGCTCGCCGCCGCCCGCACGCTCGACGTCGCCACGCCATCACCACCGCCGCCGCAATCAGAAGCCGAAATCAGCCAGCCCAAGCTCCATCCACGACGCCGCGCCCTCCGTCCCCGCAGGCCGCACCCTCCGTCCGTCGCGGTGGTCTGTCAACACCGGTCGTCCACCAACGGCGTCGCGACCGACCGACGCCGAGCCCTCGCCGGACATCTCCACGGGGTCGCCCGCCCGCCAGGACTCCAACGCCCTCACCACAATCCAGCACCGATACCCTCCTGCCAGTCCGCCGCCGCGACCTTAACCCAGCGCCCTTCGATCCCCTGCTCCTGGCGGCTCTCCGATCCGCTCCTTTCACGCTGGCTCCGGCGCGCAGCGTCTCCATCGCCCGCCGCGCCCCCATGGCCCGACGCGCTGCTTCCAACATCTAGGGGCTTTGCCTCCCCAATCCCCAATTTCCGCTTCTTCTCCCTTGGCATAAGCTGTAGCTCCGTGTGTGTGCAACCGCCGGTCAACTCGGGACGTGGGGACTGCCGATCGTGGAGCTCCTGGTGGTTTCAACTTTCAATATCGCCAGTACAAAATGTCCCGGCCCCTCAAAGATGGCCACTTCCTCTCCTCTCGACTCCCATCGCACAAGCTACCACCACCAGGAAGGGAAACGCCCTCCTTCCGTCGCCGAAGTGTTAGTCTGCTCCAGTCCTCGACATCTTCTCCACTCTGCTGCTACATGCTCTTTGGGTTTGAAGTATCGATCTTGCAGGTGGAGTCGCTGGTTTAGGAGGGTGACATCGTAGCATCGTGTAGTGGAGGAGTAGATACAAGACGGCGACAGCAACCTTCTGCTCACAAACGTTTCCTTGAACTGGGTGAGTAGAGCTGGGACATGGTTATCTATTTTTTTCTATAAATGTTGATTGCATGATGCATGGTAGTCTACAATTCTCACAAAGTAAATTTTGGTCATAACCAGCCTTCGAACTAGACAACCATAATTAATCACATATTTACTCTCTGCCATTGCACGCATTGCACACAAAATGATCCTCTGTTATTATTTTAGCTCATGGTTTGACATTGCACGCATTTAATTATTGCCATTGATCAGCAGGATATGATTTATCCATTGATCTATGTATAAACTTGAGCATGCAGGTGGGCACGGTGGAATGGTTCTGGAGGGGGCAGCCTAGAGTTGCGCAAGTGCTGGTTAGTCCTTCTTTGGTTTATTATCCAGTCACTTCAATTGTTGTGTTACGGGAGTTCTATTTTATCTTCAGTTCAAGATAGAATGCTCAATGGAATGATGTTGACAAATATTATATGTATTACTGCGTCTTTAACTACAGACACCAAGTTTATCTCAATTCAATGTTGTAACTCTTCCTACATATATTAAAATTGCATTCTAGATGATGTTTCTGATATCCTTTTCTTTACAAAGCTGATTTTATTCAACACACAAGTACCACACTTAATATTTTAAGCTTTTCAAATAATATGTTTCCTGCTAACGGTATCAGCGATAATCCACCCATGTTTGCTGATAATGTCCCCTATAATACAACTAGTTTAATGTAATCTCAAAAGTTCAAAGATTCTTGATAATGTAATCTCAACCAGTTTAATGTCCCCTATAATACAACCAGTTTAATGTAATCTCAAAAGTTCAAAGTTTAATGGAAAAATAGTATTCTTGATAAAGATATGTTGAAGCTCAAAGATATTTCCTTTCACCTTAATATTGCTCTTCAAGCTGCAATTCCTGGCTGGAATGATGATGTTTTTCTTTGGCGTCGCATCAGAACAACTAGATTGACAAGAAACCATGACAGGTTAAAAAAATACCCGTTTTAGTCTAGATCTGTGGTTCAGTATTTTTATCTATGTGTTACTGATAAATAGTTGTGTATATCTGTGCAGCAACATGTCTGGTTTTTTGGTCCTAAAGTATATGCGATCATATAATGGTAGAGAAGTTGTTCGACCTGTCGTGACAGTGAGTATTTCAATATTCATGTTTTTTCCCATGTAAATGTTAGATCTGGTAAGATATTTATACATAATGTATGTGTAGGACTCCTACGACCTACAAAGCAAGGTGCTGGTACACATGCTCACGTTCACCGACAATGAATGTCGAGCCAACATTCCTCAAGTTGTACAACAATTGGCCAACGGTATCGGGATGGATTATTTTTGTTCAAAAAATGTCATCTGATGTATTTTAATTTACCTTGACATTTCATCTATGTGAGGATCTTATTGTATTTACTATTATTATTATTTGTATGTTACATGTGCATGTTTACTATCAGAAATACTATTTATGCACATCATCATTATCAGCTTAGAAAATGACAAGAAAATACTTTATTCAGTATGTATAATATATTTTTGCACATTATTCAATACGTGCATGTGCACGTGCACGATTACTAGTTCACTTAAGTGAACCGGACCCTCCAATACCGTAGCATCCCATGTCCAGTTTTTCCTATTAAAACGTATTTCGGACAGCAATTGTGCTGTAACTTGTAAAAATCATAACAAATAATCTACTTATCCAAATTCGATAAATTTTATATATCTGGAAAGCTTAGGAAGTTTTCTACACCTCTATATGCTTATTTTCTAGCTTTGACAAACTTTTCTGTAGTCAAAAATTGAAACCAGCAATAGGGTAATTTTGCTATATACCTTTAATCCAATAGGTTATTTTCAAGTATTCCTTTTGCAAATGAATATTCAAATAAACTATATTGGTGCATAATTTCCTTCTTTATAATCATTCGTTTCTTTATTTGGATCTTCATGCATATCTCCACATTTTCATGTTTGATTTATATTACTTTAGGATTGATTGTTTATGTGGTTTTGTTTTATTTTATTTTGCCTACGTTAGATTGTACGGAGTGCGAGGGGGAATATTATCAAGAAGAGGATTCTTGTTGCTGCTATTCGGAAGGCAAGTTGCACTTGATCATACTTTGTCCTACTATTTTGATATGCATGTTTTCAACTATATTTTGTAGTATGCATGTGTAGGGAAATATTGGTTTTATCCTATAGAGAGCCTTAGGTTCTTGCCATGTTCCTTGCAGCCCTTTTATTAAAATGCGCTTGTGTGAGTGCTTAGCCAATTGCTTGGTAGACGGGGGACATGGGTTTGAAAAGAAAGTAAAATCTTTATAAACTTGACATGCGCCCATTCTGGGGCAGTGTTATCAAAACTATTTTAAAAATAAAAATCTCAAAATGTTTTCATCTGGGCGGAGTGGTATGTAGGGAACGTCTACAAGGGTCGCATCCCTAAAGGGGCTCTGCTGTATGGCTCACAAGGGTCGCATACCTAAGGGCTCGTATGACTCGGGTTTTGGTGGGGACCGCCGCCCAGGTTCAAAGAGATCTTCAAAGTTTCGGTTGAAGGATTGCTTCCAGTACGGCCACATGCTACTATGGGCTCTGGCTTAGTCAAGTACATAGAGGGAAACCCTTGCAATGGTACCGCCATTGAAGAGGGGTCTTCGGATCATAGTTGCGGGCGGACCCGATTATGTATAGGGGGCTTCTATGGAAAGATTTCGTTACGATCCATGCCCGGTTAAGCCACATGAAGGTCACGACAAAAAGGATGGATTGTGACATGTGGGGAACGTGTACGACCTCTGCAGAGTGTATAAACTAATCGATTAGTCGTGCTCACGGTTATGAGCAATTTGAGCAAGCTGAAGATTGAAGCCAAGAAGGATCTCCTCTGTTTACAAAACCTTTTTTAAAAAACTGTTTTTGGCATACTACATTCATCCAGTGAATGGCTCTGGATGTGGGACTGTCTAAAAATATTGGCCGTGCTAATTTCATCCAGTGATTGGCTCTGGAGTTAGTATTGCTAGTTTTGGGGACATGGTGGAATCCATGTGTTGGTTGGCGTAAAACCTTGGTGGAATCCTTGTGTTTATCCAACTGTATGTTATTTTGACTTGAAATATAAAAGTAAAAGCAAAAGTGTTTTCCAAAAAAAAAATGTTTTGTGCAACAAGATTGGCTTTACGCAAAAGAAACCTCAGCCTTCCGTTGACACACCCTAAGCATGTATTTCCATTATATATCCACCCCACTCTTGTGCAACTTGCGAGTACATTCAATGTACTCACCTGCTACCTATCATGTGCAGATGACGAGTAAGGACGCCTAGGATCACGGGCCTATACTCAACAAGCCCTATGGCGTTGATGGAGCCCAAGATTATCGTTTATGTTTCCGTTGTAAAGTGAGCCAACCACTATGTTGTGCAACTTGTATTATGTAACTCTGGATTCATCGAGTAATAAAATGACATATGTTTTATCTTGATATTCATTTGTTACTGTGTGTGCTAGCTATGATCCAGGGATAGCACTGTAAGCACAGAGATTCGAATCCTACGGGGTTCGGGTCGTTACAGGTGGTGATCAATATGGGCATGACAAGTTTTAAGGATAAGTGGATAAATCCATCCTTGGTAATCTCTTCAAAACAAGTTTAAATTAAGAGGTATTAAATAAAGGTTGCTAACACTAGCAACATATTAAACTCAAAATATTTTAGGACTCATTATATGGTCCTTTATAGTTTTGTAAACATATAACTTTTGAAAATTCTTTTATTTTCTCAAATAATGGGTCTTTGGGTAGTTGCTAAAATCAAAACATCATGGTAAATATAGTTCGTCAAAAATGTGATAAGAGAAGATATATGGACTATTTTACTAGTAATATCATTGATCTCAAAGGTCATAATATATCTAGGTTGAGTGTCAAGGGTTGATAATTAGGGAGGCTAACAACACAAACACAAGCCACAACATGGCAAACAGAGCACACAGGAGTAAAACACACCCATGAACAAGATATTTCAAAAAGTTTTTTTTGGTCCTAAATTTTGGGTCTCTAATAACTAAGTTTTTCTTGCTTCCAAAATTTGGGGCGTTACAGACCTTCCCCCCTTAAAAGATTCTCGTCCCCAGATTCCTAAGCGGGTACTAAGAGAGTGCAAGGTTAGTGGGTTTGTTGCTCCTTCATCTTCCGGGGTTGTTGATTTTCAACTGAGGTCTCCTTGTCGATACGACATCGGATTTCTTCCGGAAGACTTTTGGTCTCTTCTGAAGGTGCTGCCATGAAGGTAGATGTTGATCAGCGTTTTTGTCGAGTGGACTTTAAATACTCTAGAGTTAGGGCGCAAAGGACATTTTGCCAAAACTCCCTAATAAAACTAGCATACGTCTTCCCCCCTTAAAAAGGGGCCTAAAAGGGTTGATGTTGATGGTATAAGTTGTTGCCGACTTGAAGGTTTTGTTGGTCTTGGGTGTCATGACGATCTTCATCTTGTTCGTAGCTCCTCGGTGCTTGGGGTTGATGTAGACACTTGTCCTGGTATTGCCGTTTTGAGGGGTTAGCAGTTAAACACACGACAACAGTTTTTCAAGTCGAAGGGTGGTACAAGCTACTAAAGGCGTCTAAACTTGCTTAGTGGTAGGTGTCGTCAACAAAAAATGTCTTCGGGCTTCTCGTCTTTGTTGGCGTCTTGCTGGATATGATGTCTTCAATTGTGTCCACCTTTGGTTTAGAAGACGAAGAAAGTTGATGAAGACTTCCTTGGTTCTTGGACTTCATGCCGCTTCACACGAATCTTCAAAGTTCGGTTGGATCAAAGTTAGCCTAAAAAGTTAGTGAAGTCACTACTTGCTATTTGTCTCAAGTCGGGGCAAGTCGAGTTAGTAAGGTTGGCGCATAGAAGGCACTGATGACTCTTGCTTCGGGGTACATCTTCATGTAGACGATCTACAGTGATGGTTGTCTTTGTTGGTACTGACCTCAATCTCCTACGGACTTCACCACTTGAGGGCTTCACAAAATCTTCAAAAAGTAGTGGCTCTTGCCGATCTTTGAGTCCTTCGTGTTCCCGTTTGTAGGTCTTGACGAGGTTAGTTAGTAACAAGACACTTGTGTGAGATGTTACTCTAAAGTTAGATACGTTAAGTTAGTGATGGTATACTTGTAATTTGAAAAGTTAATTAAACTAGGTAAGGCTCGTCACAACACGGGGATGGGCTTTTCTCCGGGTGGTCTTCAGTATCAGGTGTAGTTAAAAGCTCTCACGTGTTAAAGTTTAGATCAGAGGGAAAACATTTTTAGAAAGGTTTCCAAGACAATTTTACAAGTGCATCCGGGTGCAGCTATGGCTAAAAAGCAAGAAAGGTTTTTGTCTAGAGCCAAAAACATGTTTAACAAAAAGGTAGTATTGTCTAATATGTGTTGCCGACAAGGCGTGCTTGTGAAACATACCAAAAAACAACACACCAACAACAAGCACACAAACAAGACACACACAGGCAAAAAGCATACCGGAAAAAGAGCACACAAGACACATATAGTACCAAAATGGCACTAAGAATCGTGATAGTCGGGTAATCCTACAAAGGGTCATATCCTATCTTATCCTATGGCTTTTGGTGTCTCATGGTTGCCGAAGTCTTCATTTCATCGCCTTGGAATCCTGCTGGAAAGCTTGAGGCTGTCCAGATTGCAACTGGAGTAATATTAGGGTGGTTGAAACCTTGGTGTTGAAGCAAACAAGGGGTGCTTCGCAGCTTGTGTCTTCACTGGACAACCACCTTGGTGTTGTATGTGAAGGTCTTGAGACTGAACTTCGTCTTCTTGGTACTAGTTACTGAGGTCACATTTGGGTTCATCGTCAAGTCTATATAAGTTTTGAATAGGGACAAGATAGTAGGAAAAATATTTTGAAATACTTTAAATTAGAGAGGAAAGGTCACGATATTTTTGAGAATAAGAGAAGAGTGGAAGCCATACTAGAGCTTACCTAGATCAAAATAGTTTTTAAAAAAATCGGGTTTTAGCAAAAATATTTCCCTCCTAAGCTAAGGACCATGCTAACTAAGGTCTCCTAAGGTCAACGATGGCTCAGATACCAAGTCTGTGAGGACCCCTCGGACTACCAATCCGAGATGCCCACGCTATGTAAATAGATCACGATCCGAATGATCAGTGCATCGCGATCACATAACCAACATGGTATACAAAGTTACATCATTCAACTTGAATAGTACAACACTTACATAAATAATGGTCACATGACCAAG
This sequence comes from Poa annua, assembly GCA_026929855.1. Taxonomy (NCBI): domain Eukaryota; kingdom Viridiplantae; phylum Streptophyta; class Magnoliopsida; order Poales; family Poaceae; genus Poa; species Poa annua. Next base: position 67,023,061 of record CM049434.1, read on the forward strand.
TCGGCAAACATCGTCACACATGACGGAACCAACTATGAAACAGCGGAAGTACTCGGCAAGCGTCGGCCCTCGTCACGTCCTGACGAAATCCCACGTTAGCAGTTGACCGGTGACAACAGAGTCGGCGTAGTCGTCGGCGTACTCCTCTTCCCTGTCGCACATCCCCTCGTTGAAATCTGGACGTTTGAATATCCAGGGACACAGCCATATGAGTACATTTACATACTCGCAAACCACCTCTAAGGCTTAGTTTTTCATGGTAATGCAATAAAACGTTTTCAAAAACTTGGTTGGCTGCTATATACGACTATAGGGCTTACTTTTCGCAAACAATGCTTTTTGACATAGAGATACGACATCTCTAGATCTTTGTTGAAGAAAACATTTAGAGATAGAATTCTCTCTTGTAGAAATAGCATGTACTATTTCCACGTTTTGAAAGCACTTTTGCAAAACTTTTCAAAAACACTAGGATGGGGATACCCCTTTTTCTTTACCTGAGATCTGACTGATTGTCTCCCCGAGACCAACCATCTTCACCCAACTCCGTACCTCCTTGATGCCTCCTTGTTTCCACCGAAACCATTTTTCCATTTTAAAACATAAAACAGCCTGTACGCCTAGATCGGTGGCCTTTCCAACCGTCCTTTGATCGCGGACACGGCTATTCGAATAGATGTACACTCTGAAGAGTTTGCGCACTTTACCCACACCAAACGGTCATTCCGTCGTGTCTGGCATGGTCCGTCATACGTCGGTATGCGGGGGTACGGATAAACAGATCAAAGCTTTCCACTATGTCCAGCCTAGTATCGGGGCCTCCCGGTAGGTTTGTTCTCCCAGGCACCGTGTGCTCCACTAGACTCCTGGTCTCTCTCGAGACGCCACACCGCCACGGCAGGAGACCCACCGTAATCGTCCGGCGCAAGTCCATTCACATGTGTATTGCCTCGTCCAGACGGCAACCCGGCTTCAACGGCCCAGCCCTCATAGAAAGTATGAGAGCCCCAATACTAAAATAGACAAGCGTCCGGCTAAGCCCTACCCATATCAGGTAATGTGGTTGCACGGGTTAATTGTTCGGGCGGCCTCTAGGCCTGTACATTGTTTTCAAAAACATCTCCACCTCCGACTGCTCCCAGCAGCTCGGGTTTCGTAAACATCTCTGATTGCTCCCAGCAACTCGGGTTTTATAAAACACTTTCTCGCCGATTGCTCCCAACAACTTGGGTTTTTCCTCCGAAAACATTTCATCAAATCTAGGCTCCCATCCTAAGATTTTGAGGAAAGAATTTAAGGGTATACTACTAGAAAATATGATTTTCTTGATAGAGCCTTCAGGAGAAGGCTTCTCAAGTGAATATTTATTCTTATAAAACCTATTATATACTAGTAGATATCTTTGGCCACACAAGGTTTTCAAAAATAGTTTTTGGGTGGTGATGCCATAGACAAAATAAAACATGCATCATTTTATTTTGAAAACAAAACATGCTTTGTAAATAATAGGATTCATAGTGGTGAGGTGGCTTGGCTGGCTCAGCAATATGTCCTTAGTCTTGATCTTGAAGTTCCTCAGGTTCACTCCTCACTTCAAGTTCCTTCCCGGTCATATCTAACGTCGTAAACAGGAAAAGGAACAACACTCAAAATACAATACAATGACACAAGGACATAACAAACAGCAAGCATTGCACAAGGCATAAGCTAACAAACAAAATCAAGCAATTCACTTAGTGAAACAACAACAAGCAACACGTTCATTTAGCTAAGACAAACAACAAACACACCTAAGAAAATAAACACAAAAACCCTAATTGTTGAATAGGTAGTTTAACTAAACACTAAGGCAAAACTCCCCATAGGGTGATTAGGTCATTAAACATGGGCTGCTACATTAGTTCAGGAAATACTTCAGACAAAAGTATCTTATTAGTTCAGGAAGTACTTCAGACAAAAGTATCTTAATAGGCAAGCATTATCAGTAGCAGTAAGCACACTCACATGCAAGCATGTTACTAGCTCTAGGAACACATACTATTAAGTAGTTAATCAACCAACAAAGTTTAACACCACTGCTCACACAAGTTCTTGATAAAGAGCTAAAAAGGTGCAGGTGAGTTATTTAATAGAACACCACAGACATTACTGCAAAGGAGTGTGTTGACAACAATCTAAAGTAATCAAATCATATAGCAAGCATTACAAAACGCAAGCACTACTAAGTAATATCTAACACCAAACAACATTCACATGCATAGCACTCACATAAAATTAGCGCAACACCTAGTGAACAAGAGGGATTATGCTAGATTAAAAAGTGAGTTGCATCACAAAACTTTTAGGAGGTGGCAGCAGGTTAATAAAGGTTAACTTATGTTTCTGGTCTGATGATTGGTTAAACACAAACACCAAATTCATATTAACTAAAACATGGAATTAAATTAAGGTTTTTATTAGTGATATAGTTGCTGTTTAGGGCGATAACACATAACTCAAAGTATAATGCTCAGAAAAATGAATCCTTCTACCAAAGTACTCCTAGTAATCACACCAAGCCATGAAAATTGGATTTGCATACAAATCAATTTTCATTTAAGAATTAAAAATGTCCCAACTGCTACTGGTCCTAAAACTAAAAAGATTGTAGCGTCTGTTTAAGGAAGCTCCTGCATGCAAGGTTAATTTCTATGGGTAGGTATTGAATTAGGCTTTCTGCAGAAATTGGATTCACTCCATTTCGACAATCCTAGCTCTAGATATTACAATTTTAAGTGAAGAACATACTTTTTCCCCTATTTAAGGCTCAGCACAAAGTGTAAATAATTTATAGACAAAACCAGTGTTGCATGTTAAAGAAAACTCAAAGGCACTCCACAAAAATACTCCTAAGCTATTTACACAAACATATCTAGCACAAACGATTAAAACTAGACACACTCAATTAACAGAAAATAACAATATCCATTTTTAAGTGTAATAACCCGTTGTTTTCGAAAATAATTCACTCCATGCAAAATATAAGTTGGAAAAATCTACCAAGTTAGGACATGATGTATACTACCCATATCAAACCAAATCAATTGGATTTACTCCAAAAAAGTATTTTTAATAAGGAATTAAAAATCATCAAAATGCTACTGTTGTTAATCTTAAACCTAATATAACTTTAGTTACACAGATCTCCTGCATGCAAGACTCGTAGATCTAGGTAGGTAAGGTCCTAAGCTTCACAGAGAATTAAAGTTTGCAAGACTTGGATCTATAAAACTCTAGTTATTAATAAAATGGTGAAAAAGACTCTTTTTACTAGATCAAACCTAGCACACAAATAAAAACATATTTTGGAAAAAGGCCAACTGAACATGGTTAAGAAAATGCATAGGTATCCTACAAAATTTACTTCAGAACATTTGCATGCACAGATCTACCGCAAAGAATTAACACTAACTGCATAACTAACAGGAAAAATTAACAGGAAATTGTTTGACTGAAAAAAAAGGAATAAAAGGGTCGGATCTGGCGTCGGCCGAGCCACGCGAGCTGGGCCGGCCCGCTGCGCTGCGCGCGCGACCAAGAGGCACGCGGCCGCCGGATCCTCGCTGAAGGGCTGAGATTAGATCGCCCAACTTTCAAGCGCGGCCGTCGATCCGGAGATCGAGGGCTCCTGGTCGTCTTCTTCCTTGGGACGGGAATGGAGCGGGCTGAAAACCTAGCTATGGCGTCGCGCACGAGCTGCTCACCTAGGAGACAGAGGGATGACGAGGAGGGGTCGTGGCAGATGCGGATGCTCGGGGAGGGCCTCGGGTGGTCGCAGAACTCGCCGGCGAGCTTCAGGTCGATGGTGGTGTCGAGGACGTCCGGCGCGGGCACGGCGTGGCCTCGGTGTCTCCTGTGAACCTGAAACTCAACGACGATGTCTCAGAGGTAGGTCGAGTGGAGGGGATTTCATAGGTGCAGAGAGAGAGGGAGCAGAGAAGGACGGAGACAGAGCCGAGCTTGCTCGAAGTTCGGGAACCCGGGCGACGGTTTTTCGACGATTTCGAGCAGGAGAGGAGGAGAGCTTGAGCTGTGTCGCACGGGTTGGAAGAGGGGACCGAGGGGAAGGGAATGGGATATGTGGGGGAGGGAGAGAGGGACTCGGGGTCCTTTAACCGAGATGATGGCCGGCTAGGGTTCACGGCATGGGCAGGGGTGTGTGGGGCGAGGTAATGCTATTGGGCGACCTGGGCGGTGTCTGGGAGGTAGGTATGATTGCTAGGATGCCTCAGAGCTCACTAGCTTGTCTCCTGGCGCAGACTAAAGAAGAGGGAGGAGAGCCCAGGGCGGTGCACGCTAGGTGTTCGACAGAATGTCCAAGAGAGTAGGACAAAAGAGAATCATGGCTAGGGTTGGACAGGGTCATGGCCAAGGTTTTCCAGAGGGGTGGTGAGGATCCAGGGTCATCCAAAGACAGGGTGGGAGAGAATGGGAGTGCTAGGTTAAGTTCTATCATAAACTTCGGGTAATTGGATTAGGTTCCAAGCAAATGATGCTTCGGCCACATCATTGATCAAAAGGAGATGAAACACGGTGGGTGGGTTAACAGGGCTATGGATGTATCATTGTGCTAAGAAGTTTTGGTTAAGAAACAGTAACCTAAGTTGGTTTTGAACAAGGCAAAAAGGCTATCTAATAATATACATAAGGTCACCTTATAAAGTAGCACTCAAGACAAGCAAGAATTAATGATCAAACATCTTTGTAAATTTTAAATAACGTTATGGTTGGATACTAGGGATGTTGAAGAAGAGGTAAGTTGGGTTTCATGTCCAAAATGAATAAAAGAAACACAAATGCTAAGTCTCTAGAAATGCTAAAAATTGAGAGGAGTGAAGGTATATTTTCTATCTATATAAAATAGAAATTTTGTAAATAACAACACAAAACAATTCTACCAGAGGTAACACATTCCATTCATGCAACACAAGCAAAACAAACATTTAGATATCAAATCAGATCATGTGCATCAGATGTTGCTACAAACAACACCACATGAACACTCATAAAATAACACACTCAAATCAAGCAATTCAAACACAAATCCACTAGGGCAAACAACAAGCATTCGGATAAACCACCAATTTCCAAAAGTGTATTGTAAAGTTGGTGAGGTGGTGATCAATATGGGCATGACAAGTTTTAAGGATAAGTGGATAAATCCATCCTTGGTAATCTCTTCAAAACAAGTTTAAATTAAGAGGTATTAAATAAAGGTTGCTAACACTAGCAACATATTAAACTCAACATATTTTAGGACTCATTACATGGTCCTTTATAGTTTTGCAAACATATAACTTTTGGAAATTCTTTTATTTTCTCAAATAATGGGTCTTTGGGTAGTTGCTAAAATCAAAACATCATGGTAAATATAGTTTGTCAAAAATGTGATAAGAGAAGATATATGGACTATTTTACTAGTAATATCATTGATCTCAAAGGTCATAATATATCTAGGTTGAGTGTCAAGGGTTGATAATTAGGGAGGCTAACAACACAAACACAAGCCACAACATGGCAAACAGAGCACACAGGAGTAAAACACACCCATGAACAAGATATTTCAAAAAGTTTTTTTTGGTCCTAAATTTTGGGTCTCTAATAACTATGTTTTTCTTGCTTCCAAAATTTGGGGCGTTACAGGAACCACCTATGAGTTAAGCACTCTTGTCACTATGCTCTTCATGGATTTATTTGTTTACAAGATTATAATGCATAGGAAGAGGGTTAAGACTTAAATGTGTTTCATGTTTTCTTCTTGTTGCTCTCTTCTGTGCTTCAACTCCTATTCTTTTGTGAGCATCATTAAAATCTTCTAGCCTAGCTAAAAGGCATTAGAGAAAAGCGCTTTTGGGAGGCAACCCAATATCTTTGTGCTCTTAGTTTATGTTTGATTTTTGAGTCAAGGTGCTTCCATACCTCGGTAACAACACCTTTGTATCGTTCAAAAAAAATTGTGCCAAGAGTAGCCTCTATTGGAAGGAAAAAATAAAAAGTTTATGTTTATTGTCTAGAAAACAGCTTCACTGTTCGAAATCTTTAAAAATCCCAGAATGAAATTTTGATCTACATATATTTGAGCGCATTCCTCACTTGTTTATCTACCATTCATTAGTTCTGGGTTTTCTGATTAGAGCTATGGAAGTGCCTCGATAAATTTCATATTTAGGGTTGTTCTGTTTTTGACAGATTCTATCTTTATTTTGCATTTGCCTCTTTGCGAGTGTTTTGTGCGGTTCTTTTTTATCACAGAGCAGCACATAACCTTAGTAACTTGTAGATAATGTTGAAATTGAGTTTTTGCATCTTGTCTTAACTGAACTAAAGTGGATTATATATATGAGGACTAACCCCTCTAATGAGTTTCTATGATGAGTTTTGTGTGAAGAAAGTTTTCAAGTATAAAAAAAGAGGATGATGAAAAAAGATCAAGGAGGGATATAAGCTCAAGTTTGGGGATGCCCCCGGGAACCCCACTGATATATTCAGAAAGTACCAAGCGTCTAAGCTTGGGGATGCCCAAGGCATCCTCTTTTTCATCAACAATCATCAGATCGTCTCCGTTGAAACTATATTTTATTGTTTACATATTATGTGTTGTTCTTGGAGCGTCATTTTAGTTTTGTTTGCTGGTTATTACAATGCTTGGTCATAATATTCTTGTTTGGAAGATAGAATATGCTCCATCTTTTCTTCCAGTGCTCATGTGAGTATTATTTGCTTTTCGTATTGTTTGTGTTTAGTCTGGCATTACACTCTTGTTATGTTCAGAGCTATCACATTATCATATTATATCTCATGGTCTTCACTCATATATATTTGGAGAGTTGGTTAATTGGTTGGAACTAAAAATGTCATGCATGTGGTTTGGTATGATGAAAAACTTGCATAGTCTTGTAGATCACTGGACTTGAATAATTTGATACTTATCAATTGTTTTGAGATATCAAGTAAAGTAATGGATCATTTTTTTAAAATTCTTATTAGTGAAGAACTACCTTAAAGTTTGAAGTTGTTTAGCTTTTCATACTTGGGGGTTTCAATATTCGCTATTTCATCAAAAGAAAGTTTCATTAACAAGGAAGGCAGTGTGGAATTTTGTAGTTATTCTTAATGTATATCATATATAATTATTCTTGTACAGTTTAACATTATTTGTTTGCTAAAAACCTTGCTAGCCCAAACTCTGTCTAAGCGGGAATGTTGCTTGTGTATCCAAAACCTTGAGCCAATATCCATGCCATTTGTGTCCACCATATCTACCCATACGTGGTATTTTCCCGCCATTTCAAATAATTTTTTTGTGTGCTATCTTTAAACCTTTAAAATTATTATTACTTCAAATTTGTGTCTCTGTTTAATCTCATGAGAAAGTGGTAGATAGCTCGGTATTAGAAATGTTGGACAGGCTTAACCTTTGACTTGCATGATTCATCTACTTGTTTATAATTTCGCAAAAAGAGCAACCGCTTGGGTGCCCAGCCTAATAAAAAATAAATTGCATTATAATCATAAACTCTTCTCACAATTTGTTCCTGAGCATTCAGTCCAACATCTACCTGTATAAACAAAGGATAAAAGAGGAATAATCTGCTTGCATAAATAACGTTCCTCTATGAGAGTCGCTCTTAAAAGCCTGTTTAGCATGGATGATATTGTGTTGTTTATTACCATTCGCTGACTAAAGCATGCACCTCTCAAACAATATTTTTATATCTCTATATGTTTTCAAAACTAAAATCTCTAGGACATGATTAATCCCTACTTCTCTCGATGAAGGGCCTATCTTTTACTTTCATGTTGAGTCAGTTTATCTATTTCTTCTATTCTCCACAAGCAAACATATAGTGTTGACCCTGGGTATAGTTGATTATATTTGTAACGTTTTCAGTAAGTATTATTCTTTGTGTTGACCTTATCAATGAGATAAATATGTTGAAAGTTGAAACATTGCTGAAACTTATATCTTCCTTTGTGTTGGTCAAATACTCTTGACAAGAAAATATTGCTTAGAGAGCTATCAAGTGTGTTGAACTTTATGATTTCATCTCTCCAAATTACTATTTATTTAATGGTTAATCTATTTAGGGAATGTGCCCTGACTTGCCCTCCCATACGGCGTGCAGTGAGATTCACGCTGCTCGATCTTGTGGCTGGCGCTCCTGTATGACCAAACAAGTGGATAACGCTAGAGAGAGAGAGCATGAGGCGAGATGAGGGCAGATGACGGAAGGGGAGGTCAAAGCAGGTGGCGAGCAGGTCATGGCGGCGGCGCGCAGGCGGGAGCAACCACGGCGGAGGTGCGTATGAGGGAGGAACCACGACGGCGGTGCTACTCTGTTGGATGTGGTTAGCATGACGCCCACGCATGAGGCGGGACCAGACACGGCAGTGGCGTCGCTGCTATTGGGGCGGTGCACTGGCGGGAGCAAGAGATGGCAAGGGCAGTGCTGCCATTTGGTGCTTCATCACCATGGGACAACTATCGGAAAAGGTAACGAGTTATACTTATGTATTTGTACAGATGGTGCTACCACGCCCTCAAGATGTTCGTTCAAATGCCTAGCTGCACATGCAAGTACTAGCAAATATCTGCCATAATGGAAGTTTTTGATTTGATGGTTGGGGCATGAGAATAAGAATAAATTTTGGATCGTAAGACCTACACACTAAAACACTACATTTTTGTATGGTCAGGCAATATTATGTTGTAACCACCGGGATCTTCACACGGCGGCAACTGCTGAACTGCCACTTGAGCTAACAAGCAACATCGACTCCCAGTAGAGCGCTCCCAAACTAGGATTTTGGACTGCAGCGAAGTGCTTTCAACTTGGGATTTGGCCTGGCAGTGAGCTGCTTCAATGGTCGCGACACATTGGCTGACGGCGGGAGCAAGGCGGCCACACTCTTGCACCTGGCGGGAGAGTCTCTATTTCTGGTTATGTACTCTCAGTAGGTTCTACATGTTCTGGTTCGCTGACTTCTTCTAGCTAATCACCAGATAGGCAAGTAGTTTTGTACCTCATTTCCTTTGTTTGGCCCTTTTTTTTGAAAAAAAAAAAATTTGAAATTTCCTTTGTTTGGCTTTGATACGTCTCAAACGTATCTATAATTTCTTATGTTCCATGCTTATATTATACCAATTGCTACATGTTTTATATACACTTTATATGGTTTTTATGCATTTTCTGGAACTAACCTATTAACAAGATGCCACAGTGCCAGTTCCCTTTTTTCTGCTGTTTTTTGTTTCAGAAAAGTTGTTAAGGAAATATTCTCGGAATTGGACAAAACAGAAGCCAAAGTCCCTATTTTCCCGGAAGCATCCAGAACACCGAAAAGGAGTAGGAGGAGGGCCACGAGGCAGCCACACCATGTGCACCTATACATCGCCCTTTCGCCTATAAAAAGACCCCGACGTGAAAACCCTAAAATCATCAGCCTTTTCCCGAGAAGAGTTCCGCAGCGCCGCCGCCATCGAAGACAAGTTTCGGGGGACAGAAGTCTCTGTTCCGGCACCCTGCCGGGACGGGGAATTGCCCCCGGAGCCATCTCCATCGACTCCATCGCCATCTTCATCGCCGTTGCTGACTCCCATGACGAGGAGGGAGTAGTTCTCCCCCGAGGCTACGGGCTCTACCGGTAGCTATGTGGTTTATCTCTCTCTTCCATGGTGTGATCTTTATGTGATCATGAGCTTTGTAATCTAGTTGAATATGTGATGTTACTCTTTATCTATTATGCATTCTAGAGGTTACTTTAATATAAACTCCGGGGTTATTCACGGTTGTGAAGGTGACAGTGTGCGCACCATGTGTGATTCCTTTATGACGATGTGGTGTTAGTTTATTCAGACTTTGGGGGTGCTTTTGTAGCCCTACGCAGTGAATGGTGTTTATCATCCAACAAGAGAGTGTTTCAGAGTAGTATTTATTATTCAGCTTTGATGTCATTGTTGAGAGTGTCCACTAGTGAAAGTATGATCCCTAGGCCTTGTTTCTAAGCATTGAAATATCGTTTACAACCTGTTCTGCTACATGTTTGCTTGCAGCCATTTTTATTTCAGATTGCAATTACTACTTATAATCATCCATATTACTTGTATTTCACTATCTCTTCGCCGAACTAGTGCACCTATACATCTGACAAGTGTATTGGGTGTGTTGGGGACACAAAAGACTTCTTGTATCTTAATTGCAGGGTTGCTTGAGAGGGATATCTTTGACCTCTACCTCCCTGAGTTCGATAAACCTTGGGTGATTCACTTAAGGGAAACTTGCTGCTGTTCTACAAACCTCTGCTCTTGGAGTCCCAACACTGTCTACGAGAATAGAAGCGTGCGTAGACATCAAGCTATTTTCTGGCGCCGTTGCCGGGGAGGTAAGCGTTGGAAGGTATCTCCTTTAGATTCTGTAATTTTATCTTTTTTTTCTTGTTTTTATTTTTACTAGTTAGGCTTAATGGAAAACAACAACAAAATTAGAGAGCTCTATGAAATTTATCTTGAGTTAGGACATGATGTGTTTGAACAGAAAATTAAAAAACCTATGGAAAATTATTTGCGTGATGGTAGCAATGTTATTAGTATGAATTCTTTGAACACCATTATTGCTAATGCTATGGAAAAGTCTAAGCTTGGGGAAGCCGTTGTTGATGAATGTGTTATTCTTAGTCCCCCAAGTTTTGAGGAGAAAATTTTCTTTGATGATACTTTGCCTCCAATATATGATAATTATAATCATTGTGATATTTTCAGTCCACCTACTATTGAGGATATGGTTTATGTTGATTATGATGTGCCTCCTATATATGATGTTTACAATGATGAATATGATATTTTTATTCCATCTACTATTGAGGATAAACTAATTATGATTATTCTATGCCTCCAATTTATGATGATTACAATGATGGATGTGATAGTTTTACTCCCACTGTTATTAATAAAATTGATTATGCTTATGTGGAGAGTAATAATATTATTATGCTTATGGATCATGATAAGAATGCTTTAGGTGATAGCGATATTGTTGAATCTATTTATAATGCCGCTGAAAATTATTTTGAGAGAGAAAAGTATGGTTATAGAGATCTTCGTGTTACTAAATTTCTTCTCTTTATGATGAATGTTTTGAGTTTTCTCTTGATTTGCTATTATTTGCTGGGTACTTTAAGACCTACTGGTCCTTATGAGAGAAGGAGACATGACTTCATATATCACAATAATATTAAGTCTCCTCTCTTTATGTTGAAATTTTTGAAGTTGCACTTGTTTTGCCTTCCTATGCTAGTCACTTTGTGTTTTATTAATTTATTTTCTTACAAGATTCCTTTGCATCGGAAGTGCGTTAGATTTAATTATGTTTTATATATGCTTCTTGATGCTCTCTTTTATTTTTCAACTCTCATCTTTATGTGAGCATCATAAATATCACTATGCCTAGCTAAAAGGATTTAAAGAAAAGTGATTATGGGAGACAACCCATATTTTATTTCTGTTATTTTTCTTTTATTTGAGTCAAGGAGCTTTCTTACTTTTGTAACAACTCCTTTGTATCTTTATTTTATCGCATTGTTGTGTCAAGTAAAGCCTCTAGTAGGAAGTTGATGCTAGATTTGGATTTCTGCGCAGGAACAGTTTTCTGCTGTCCGCCGTTTAATTCGTAACAATTCACAGAAAAATCAAAATGACCTGAGATTTTTTGTGCGTTATCCTCATATATGTACGCAACTTTCATTAGTTTTAAGTTTTCTCATCTGAGCAAGTTAAGTGTCTCGAAAAAATTCGTCTTTACAGACTGTTCTGTTTTTGACAGATTCTGTCATTTATTTCGCAATGCCTCTTTTGCTGTTTTTGAATGGATCTTTTTGTTCCATAAAGTATCAGTGGCTGTAGCTAATTTCCAGTAGCATTGGTAATGATTGTGTCCATGCAGAATATGAGAATTTTTTATTATGCACTAACACTCTAATGAAGTTTACTTTGAGTTTGGTGTGGAGGAAGTTTTCAAGGATCAAGAGAGAGGATGATATGATGTGATCAAGAAGATGAAAGAGTCTAATCTTGGGGATGCCCCCGTGGGTCACCCAAGCATATTTCAAGAAGACTCAAGCGTCTAAGCTTGGGGATGCCTTGCCCTTCTTCATCAACAAACTATCAGGTCATCTCTAGTGAAACTATATTTTAATTCCGTCACATCTTATGTGCTTTACTTGAAGCGTCTGTTTGTTTTTATTTTTGCTTTTGTTATTTTCATTCTCTGTATAAAATGTATCCTAGCATTCCTTTGTGGGAGAGAGACACGCTCCGCTTTTTCTTATGAATACTCGTATTCTTCACTTATATTTGTTGAGTATTCTTCTATGTTACTTCAATACTTTCAGCTCTTGTTTTTCATGCATCTCCTATTTAGAGCTGTTAGTTCTCTTATGTTATACTCTCATGTCTTATTGATAAATACTTGGAGAGTTTATGTTTAAATACGTTAATTGGTGTTTGGTTGGAAACAGAAAATGCTAAATGTGGTAGATGGTATAATGAAAAGATATACATGCTCTTATGGATTGTTATCTTGTATGTTGTGGTGCTTGATAATTGTTTTAAGCTCTCAAGTAGATCATGTTTAAGCTTTTACATCATGTAGTTAAAACCTATTAGTGAAGAACTACCGTAAAGCTTGTTGAAATTTGGTTTGCATGTTTGGTATCTCTAAGGTCTAGATATTTTCTAGTAAAGGTGTTTGAACAACAAGGAAGACAATGTAGAGTTTTATAATACTTGCAATATGTTTTTATATACGTCTTGTTGTCATAGTTTATACTTGTGTTTGCTTCAAATAACCTTGCTAGCCAAAGCCTTGTACTGAGAGGGAATGCTTCTCGTGCATCCAAAACTTTGAGCCAAAACCCATGCCATTTGTGTCCACCATACCTACCTACTACATGGTATTTCCTGCCATTCCAAGCAAATACTTCGTGTGCTACCTTTTATTCAAAACTTATTATCTCTTATTTGTGTCAATGTTTATTAGCTCGTGAGGAAGTATGTGGTGTTACGGATATCAACCTTGTCATTTGCTTTTAGACAGACTTTCACCAACCGGACTAGTGGCATATACACCGCTTATCCATTAACTTTGCAAAAAGAGCTGGCAAATGGGGTGCCAAGTTCCAATTAATTACAACTTTAACCGCTGCATTCTCTTCAAATTTTTGCCCTGATCTAATCAGCCAAGCAATGATACTAGTTTTTAACTACATGTGTAAACAAAAGAGATAAGATGGATGATCTGCCCTTGGGTAGAAATAACGTCCTTCATGGGAGCCGCTCTTAGAAAGTCTGGTTGACAAGGGGGGTTGATTGCCCATTACCATTCGTTGACAACGACAAACACCACTCAAAACCTTACTTTTATGCTCTCTATATGATTTCAAAAACCTATAAAAACTAAAAAGCTCTAGCACATGCTTGTATCCCTGCTTCCCTCTGCGAAGGGCCTATCTTTTACTTTATGTTGAGTCAGTTTACCCACTTCTTTCTATCTTAGAAGCAAACACTTGTGTCAACTGTGTGCAACAACTCTTATATGCTTACTTATTGCACTTGTTATATTTCTTTGTGTTGACAACTATCTTTATGATATACATGTTACAAGTTGAAAGCCAATGCTGAAACTTATATCTTCCTTTGTGTTGCTTCAATGCTCTTTTACTTAGAAATTATTGCTTTATGAGTTAACTCTTATGCAAATCTTTTTTATGCTTGTTTGAAAGTACTATCCATGAAGAGTTTTTACTTATATGATGTAGTTGTTTACTCATTGTTTATTTGTTAGCAAACTATAGATCATTGCCTTGAGTCACTTCATTCATAACATGAGCCTTACAATATTATATGATCAAGATTTTGTGAAAGCATGTCACTTCAGAAATTATTTATTGTTATCGTTTTACCTACTCGGGACGAGTAGAACTAAGCTTGGGGATGCTTGATACGTATCAAACGTATCTATAATTTCTTATGTTCCATGCTTATATTATACCAATTGCTACATGTTTTATATACACTTTATATGGTTTTTATGCATTTTCTGGGACTAACCTATTAACAAGATGCCACAGTGTCAGTTCCCTGTTTTCTGCTGATTTTGGTTTCAGAAAAGTTGTTAAGGAAATATTCTCGGAATTGGACAAAACAGAAGCCAAAGTCCCTATTTTCCCGGAAGCATCCAGAACACCGAAAAGGAGTAGGAGGGGGGCCACGAGGCAGCCACACCATGTGGTGGCGCGGCTCCCCCTCTGGCCGCGCGGCCACGTGGTGTGGGCGCCTCGGGCGCCCACCGACATCGCCCTTTCGCCTATAAAAAGACCCCGACGTGAAAACCCTAAAATCATCAGCCTTTTCCCGAGAAGAGTTCCGCAGCGCCGCCGCCATCGAAGACAAGTTTTGGGGGACATAAGTCTCTGTTCCGGCACCCTGCCGGGACGGGGAATTGCCCCCGGAGCCATCTCCATCGACTCCACCGCCATCTTCATCGCCGTTGCTGACTCCCATGATGAGGAGGGAGTAGTTCTCCCCCGAGGCAACGGGCTCTACCGGTAGCTATGTGGTTTATCTCTCTCTCCCATGGTGTGATCTTTATGTGATCACGAGCTTTGTAATCTAGTTGAATATGTGATGTTACTCTTTATCTATTATGCACTCTAGAGGTTACTTTAATATGAACTCCGGGGTTATTCACGGTTGTGAAGGTGACAGTGTGCGCACCGTGTGTGATTCCTTTATGACGTTGTGGTGTTAGTTTACTCAGACTTTGGGGGTGCTTTTGTAGCCCTACGCAGTGAATGGTCTTTATCATCCAACAAGAGAGTGTTTGAGAGTAGTATTTATTATTCAGCTTTGATGTCATTGTTGAGAGTGTCCACTAGTGAAAGTATGATCCCTAGGCCTTGTTTCTAAGCATTGAAACATCGTTTACAACCTGTTCTGCTACATGTTTGCTTGCTGCCATTTTTATTTCAGATTGCAATTACTACTTATAATCATCCATATTATTTGTATATCACTATCTCTTCGCCGAACTAGTGCACCTATACATCTGACAAGTGTATTGGGTGTGTTGGGGACACAAGAGACTTCTTGTATCTTAATTGCAGGGTTGCTTGAGAGGGATATCTTTGACCTCTACCTCCCTGAGTTCGATAAACCTTGGGTGATTCACTTAAGGGAAACTTGCTGCTGTTATACAAACATCTGCTCTTGGAGGCCCAACACTGTCTACGAGAATAGAAGCGTGCGTAGACATCAGGCTTTTCTTTTGCGAGGTGCTCTCTCTCTCTGTATGTTCTATAGTCTATCTCGTCTAAAATACAAGCATATTCATAACCTGTGGTTTGAACCTTACAACCATGTATGGTTATGTGGCAATTACGTAGAATGTATTTGGCAACAATGTATAGTTATTTTGGCACTATACGTTTTTTTTGGCAAATGTACCTTATCTAAATCCCGGTAACCATATGAAGTTCATTTGGTAATCACCTATAGTTTATCTGGCAATCATGTATAGTTATGTTGACAACTGTTGTTTATTTTCTTGACAGATACACATTGTCTAAACCCCGTCAACCATGTGTTGTTTATTCGGCAATCATTTATAGTTTATTTGACAATCATGTGTAGCTATTCTCGATTTTTTATTTATTTCCCAGACGGATACACATCGTCTAAAGTCCGGCAACCACATTATGTATATTCGGTAACCATGTATAGTTTATTTGGCAATTATGTGTAGTTATTTTGGCAAGTGTATTTTATACTTACCTTGCAATTTGCTTTGTCTAAACTCCGGCAACCACGTTTCTCAAAAAAAAAATCCGACAACCACCATGCAGTTTATATGGTAATCATGTATAATTTATTTGGCAACCATGTATAGATATTTTGGCAACTGTATTTTCTTATTTATCTGAAAAATGTCACTCGTATAAACTTCGGCAGCCACATGATGTTTATTTGGTAATCATGTATAATTTATTGGGCAATCATGCGTAATTATTTTGGCAACTGTATTTTTCATTTTCCTGAGAAATATGCCTTGTCTAAAGTCCAAAAACCATGTGTAGTTTATTTGGCAATCGAGTGTGGACTATTTGACAACCGTATTGCTCTATGGTTCGGTGATGTAAAACTTAACAGACGGTGTGCACATGGTGTCTATATTTGTACAGCTACTGCGCTTTTTTGCCTGAAATCTTTAGTTTAGGAAGGGTGAAAAGAAGTTCTCTTTTACTTGGGATTTTTGGTTACAAGAAAACCTGGTAAGTTTGTGCCACGTGATTCATTCATACATGTAGTTAAATTTTTTTTGAAGACGGATCTTGGTCATAGCGAGGTGATCTTTATTTGTTTCATTTTGTCTGCGTTCCATGGCGTGAAGACCAGCAGATTTCAGGAAAGGAGGGTGGCAGCTGGGTTTGTTATGGGCCAGAAACAAAGTAGTGCCATAATGGCCCAGTAGTTCAGGAGGTATCGATCGTGATGACATGCGCCGTACGGGTGAGGTTAGCTGGGGCACGTTCGTTACGTAGCACCGTCCTTTATTTAATTGATTTCAATTTGCTTAATCATTTTTTTACTTTATATCAACTATAGACAAATGTTTTGGATCACTTCACTCGGTTCATATGCTTACATTATTATTATTGGATCAAGATTGTGTTAAGTAGCACGTCACCTAAAAATTCTCTTAAAATTCTCTTTTGTAACATTTACCTACTTGAGGATGTTGATCCGTCATAATAATTTTTGATGTTTCATGTTTGTTTTATACCAATTTTACGTATTTATATTGCATTATTATATTATTTGAAGTCATTTTTATAAACTAACCTCTCTCGTCTCAGTGTCAGTTCATGTTCTCTCTTGTTTTTCTATTTCAGAAAATCTCTTCGGGGAAATAAATTCAAAAAAATTGTGGAAGAGTTATATATCAAAACAAAGGACTACACAAAAGGGCTCAAGGTGGGGCCCTGGTGGCCCTAGCTCAGCCAGGAGACACACTGCACCAGGCCCTCGCCAGCCGCCTCTCGATACCCTTTCGCCTATAAATCCCCCCGATGGAGAAAACCTAAAAATCGACCTTTTTATACTTCCATTGATGCTTATCCTAACCTTAAGTAACACCAAAAACACCTAGCATATGCTTATGGGGCAGCTATTAAAAAAAGCTTACCAATGATATGCTTACCTTCTAAGCCAGCTGCAGTTATGCATGCAGGCTAATCATGCCCTAGAGCATCAAGCAAGTTTACGAACAGCACAGATGCAACTTTTTGAAAAATATGTTTTAACTCGTTTTGGTGGTACAATGTCTTAGTGCTACTGGAAAGGAAAAATGCCTGGATGCAAGCACTACTATCCTTGAACAACGATAGCCATCAACAGCAACAAGTAGAAAACCCACATCAACAGAGTTCATACGTCCATTGTGCCTTAGGGTTCATTGGAATAACAAGAGACCGTTTCACAAAGTGGCAACACTTCACAACCTCGCGATGACAGCTTCAACTTCTGCAGGGGTGTAGAGGTGGTAGCTGGGGGACACCTTCGCGATGTCGACGTTGTTAGGGGTCACCTGTTTTGTACGAGAATAGAGCTCAGTCATCTGTTGTGTTGAGCCCAGAAATGAGAAATATGAAGTGGCTCAACATACTGTACCTTCTCTTCCATAACCTGCTTCAGGATAGAAAGGGCTATGGTCTCTGCCTCAGCGATGGTCAGTTCCTGCATCGAGTTGCAGCGGCATGTCAATTCTCATTATTTTTTGAAACACAACAATCATATGCATGCATTTTGATAACTGAAAGCAAAGCCCGTTAAATAGCAAAACCAGACTTTGCCATGTATTTCTATGTGGACAGCAAAATTAATATTTCTAAGCTGTAGTATAAATGTATAATTGGTTCGAGTCCGTAAACATCACATAACTGGCTCTGATGCCATAGGTCACAGCGGGGAATGGGTCTGTAAGACTGTTACTTCAGATTTAGATCCAGTGTTGCCGTGCCATTTATCTCTACAACCCATGCAATATATTTTCTTCAAATGAACTGGGAGCTTCTTATGTTTTTGGTGCTCGAGCTAAACTGGTTTGCGCGTATTGATATTGATGTATGCACCTAACAGTTGGTATATCCCCTAACTAGCTTAGTGTATAGTACCTTGTTGTACTGCTCTTGTAATGAGCTATCAGCACCTTCAGAGCCTGATCCAATTGCCTTGGCGTTGCACTGCCAGAAGGTCCCAGATGGATCTGTGTAGTACCTGCAATATGCAAGAATTGATCCATGAGTTATTAGGAAGCAAAGTTTCAGTCGGCTCTGTAAACTGATAATCACAAGTAGTTATGCAATGCTCGTCTAACAACAAAGGCAGATAGAAATGCCATACAACGGGTATGTTTCAAGTGCATCACCTTGACAGTATATCCACTAATCAATAACCTCAGCTAAGATGAAATATACAATACTTATGACGTCAGGAAGCAGGGATATAGTTCCTTTTCAGGGATTTATACGTTACATCGTCAATCCTTATTTCTTGATGGATATGTTTCAAGTGCATCAACTTGACAGTATATCCACTAATCAACAACCTCAGCTAAGATGATGATGTCAGGAAGCAGGGATATAGTTCCTTTTCTTATGGGGGAAACAATACATGAAGAAATAAGGATTGACGATGTAACGTATAAAGCCCTGAAGGATTTTTTGGACAACACGCTCTTTGATAACGTTTCAAATATGAACTTCCGATTCCAACAAGAGAATATCATGTTAACTTAGAGGATGTAAAACAGCTTAAGTTTCAAAAATGAAAGCAACTAGCTATATAAGTAGTATGGTTAAGAATATGATATTTATCATATCAACTAAACTGAGTAAAGAGGGAAAAAAGATTACACATATGGTCATTAGAATTTGGTGAGTAAAGAGGGAAAAAAGATTACACATATGGTCATTAGAATTTGGTGAAACTCATTCCCATATAATCTTGCAAAAATATGCTAACTTACCAACAATACCAGATATAGTTCACGTTACTGAAAATAAATGGTAGTATGGTACTGTATCTCCACAGCAGAGATATTCTGGCAGCACTGAGCGGCCAGGGATTGCAATTAACATGACAGACTCGAAAAAATAAATAATAGCAAAGAAAAGCACATGCACTGCATGGTACCACAAGTCCACAACTGTTTTAACTGAAAGAGAGTAGACTGCAAACTATTCAAATAAACATTAAAAACTCAAATAGCCGAGTTAAACAGATCAATACTTACAAGCTGGGTCCATTTTCATCATGACCAGCAATAAGGAGAGATACTCCAAACGGTCGTGACTGCATAAAAAAATAAGTACATGAGAACCCTCTTCTACAATATTATAGCTGCGATTAGCAAAATTACTTTGACTGGTGTGGGTGTTTTTTGCATGTACACACACCTTTAACAAAGTAACTCAAAAAGTCCACCGTTTCCGTTAGAAGATAATAACCAAACAACGAGCCAAAATAAGTGCAGCCCAAATTTGTCTAGATTCACAAACTCGTCACTCATATTTTAGTAGCCATCTCAACTCAAATTGGCTTTTAGGTTAATTTAAAGCGTAATTAAGCGTACGCTTAAGCGCGCTTAAGCGCTGAGCGATGGAAAAACGCTTCGCTTATGTCATAAGCGACTACTTAAGCGTTGATAAGGTCCATTAGCGTAATAAGGGCGTGGGAACCTCCTGCTCACGGTATCCTTTGTGATACAAAGTTATCCTAATAAGGCTCATTAGAGAACCCTTATCTGGTAACCTGATCTTAGACATTCATCCTTTCTAATTTGAGCGAACCCTCTACTCTCCTCGTCTCTTTCTCTCAGGTTCTACACTTATACGCACATATTCACATCAAACAACCCTTCCCTGCCTCGCTTGGTTCTCCTTCCCTGCAACAAGTATTACTCTCCTCTTCTCCACTCAACTTCTCTGATCCCAGATGCAAACCCGCTACTAAAATCAGTGAAATTTAGAAACGCTTAAGCTCGCTTAAGCATCGCTTAAGCGACTAAAACTCTAAGCGAGAGCCAAATCGCTCCGCTTACGCTTTCCGCTTTCTTGAAACTTGGTTAATTACAACACATAAACTTCACTGGATGTTCAATTTCCTCAATAGTCAAACTACCGTAAAGGAAGCATGCAATTATCAAAGAGTGCGCATTAGAAAAAGTACAGTATTAATTCCTTTTAAAAAGGAGATGAAACAAAAAGAAAATAAAGGATTCTGCTGGTAATTGTGTTTCCCAATTTCTTCAGGTGTGCAAGACTTGTTTTCATTTTATTAATAGGATAAGAGTAAATGGGTCTCACCATTGACTCTTCTTCACCTTCGCCAAAGCGCAAAGCCAAGTCACAGATAGCTTGCGTGGTAGATTCTACTGTCATTGGCTCCCCATATGAGAACCGATGATTCTGTTTGTGAACATAGAAAGTTAAGTTAACAGACGAAGAGTACGAATTGCATATATATATAATAACCGAAGTGTGTACCTGGGTCTCAACACGAGCATGCTCAACCAGTGTTCTAGCATCAGCAATAAGGCCACTCATGGCACAGCCGACATGCTCATCAATTTCCATAATTTTTTCCACACTGCTTGGTTCCTGTATAATTATAGCAAAGATAACTTGAAGTCAGTTTGTGCATGGTATACCATGTAACATTTTTTGACAGTAAAACAATCTATAACATAGAAACAAAAAGCTGAATTGTGCCAACTACAATCTTCAGGAATAAAAGGTAACATCAAGTTCATCAGCATCAGGCAGTTACTCCCTCCGTTCCAAATTAGATGACTTCCATTTGTACAAAAGTGGATATATCTAGACATGTTACAAGTACATCCACTTTTGTACAAATAAAAGTCATCTAATATGGAACGGAGGGAGCAGCTTTTATGACTCCACATGGGTATCAAGCGTAACTCTGGGTAATCCACACCAGAAACCTACCCTGTTAGAACAACATGAAATTGCATACACTAGGGGCTGCATTACCCTGAAAGAAAATATCGACATCCTGTTGCTAGTTGAAACTTTAAACAAAAAACGTTGTGAAAATTAAATCAAAAGACTATGAAGGAGTAGCACCGGTAGCATCATGGTTCAAGGATGATCATCAGCACCCTACTGGACCTATCTAAGAATGTGAACATGCCCAAGGATAAATTCTCTTGCAACCAAGACCCCGTACTATGCCATCGATACAACATGAAATTCATCGTGGATAAGTTCAGTCGTCAAGATGTGCAAATAAAAAATCAAATGCACGGCTATCAAGCACATGTAACTGAAAAATTATCTAACCGGCACAAAACATTAGTAAGTGAAGATGCAATTACCAGCAGCGGTGAGGTCACACGTTTCTCAACAGCCAGGACAACACCATCCTTAGTCTTCAACCCGATCGCTGTCGAGCCCAACTGCAATTCAGTAAAGAAGGATCAACATCGTAAGCGATACAGAAGTTTTTGCAGATCGATCTATTCTCAGCTAAAAGCTGACAGCACGAATCCTCCAGAATCCAGAGATCCACAGTCCCATCCTAAATACCCAACCTCCGGCTGGCTCAGATTTACGAGCAAAGCACTGGCCGCTCCCAAACCCCACACATCTAGCCCCCAACGGAAAGCCGCAGTGTCTCCAAATAAAAAAAAATTTGAATCTCACCTTGATGGCCTCAATGGCGTACTCGACCTGGAACAGCCGCCCCTCCGGGGAGAAGGTGTTGACCCCGCGGTCGTACTCCGTCCTGCACACACCGAGAAAACCCCGCGAAGATCAGCAACCCGCCATGGCCGCCCAGCACGGCGACAGATCGAATCGATGTAAAGAGTACAAAAAAAATCGAGACTCCAGGAGGATGATGAAATCGATTACCTCGTGAGAAACATCTCGTCGTCGGCGGCGGCGGATGCGGCGGGATCGAAGCAGGAACAAGACCTTCTCTCTCTATCTCACTGTTTCTTCGCTCGAAATCGTGCTCTGGTGTGTTCTTCTTGGGGACGAAGTAGAGGCAAGACGGCGGCGTACCTACATACTGGACCCACCTAGCAGCCTCCGACTCTGGGCCCAGGCTAAGTTCCGGCCCGTTCAGGCTCACTAAAGTGGCCCATATAGGCCCAGGAGAAGTTCCAATAAAGCATCTCCCACCGTCTCCGCCTTGGCGCCCTCCCCATTCCTTCCGAAGCAAGCCTCCCTCCCATCCCTCTCCTCTCTCTCGCCGCGAGTAGCACCCATGGCGGCGACGGCGGCGCAGCAGAAGACGGCGGCGGAGGAGCAGGAGGAGGTGGAGCACGGGCCCTTCCCCATCGAGCAGCTCCAGGTACTGCCTCGCCCGCCCCAACGGAAACCCTAGCCGAATCTTGGTCCGTTACTTCTCCCCAGATGTCTTCGTCAAGGTCTGGCCTTCCTGGGGTTTCCTGTCTACGATAGGGAGGATTGGTGCGGGTTTCTCCCGATTCGGGGTTGCTGCTAGGTTCTTGGGTTGCGGGGTTAGAATCTTGGGGGGAAGACCCGCATGTTCTTGATTCGGTTCTTGCCCGCCCCCAAAATGCGACAGATGTTTGTCGAGCATTTCTTTTGATTCTGATCCTCTCGCGGGCGAGTCGAAATGGTGTCTGTTCCGAATTTTGGTGTCGCGATTAGGATTTGTAGGTGTTTCTGCAGATTCCTTGTCACAAAGCCCAGGTTCTTGATTCGGTTTTCTCCGTAAATGGCTTCAGGTAAAAACGTTTCTTGGAATTGCTCCTGCGCTTGCTTCCGGTTGAGATGGCATGGTGCTTTGACTGCGTCCCATGTCTATCGCTGTTGTTTTGCGTATTCTTGGTCACAGAACGCTAAGTTCTTGATTCGATACAGTTGAGGCGGAGGACTCTTTGCTTTGGTCGTGGGGACATTTGTTCTTATAAACATGCGGGTTCTACTCATAGTTTTCATACATGTCAAACTCTACCTAGAGGCTGTTGTCTCGATTTTGCATCATGATTACCATCTCAAGTAGATTGTTGGGTTCTTACATCTAAACCGCTTGGAAAAATGTCGCAACAAGTTACCATCCGCTGTCTTCTATGCAAAGTTGCTCGTAGTACGGGTTATCACAAATTATTATGTCATTGCGCACGTGAATGTACCAAAGACTAAATTATTATGTCATTGCGCACGTGAATGTACCAAAGACTATATGGGAAGTAGTTCGAAATGAGTATCTTGCTATCTGAATATTGTATCTTGTTAACTGAAAAAATGTAGCAACCATTCACCAAACGGAATGCATGGTTTAATACTATAATTTTTCCAAGAAGCTGTACTAGGCGTAGCTTTTTGTGCTGTTCTGTTTGTCAAAGTTCCTTGTTTGGAAAATGTAGCAACAAGTGACCATCCACTGTCTTCCTTGCAAAATTGCTCTTTGCAGGAGTTTTTTTTTAAAACGAGTCTTAGTAGGAGTTGTTGTAATTATAATGTTCCTGCACATGTGAATGTACCAAAGACTAAAATATTTCATGAAAGCCTGGCTTGTCATCCTCCTATATGAGCAGTACGCCGAAATGAGTACCTTGACCTTGTTATCTGAATTATATAACTTTTAAACTGAAAAATGTGGCAATTATTGACCAAACAGTATGCATTGCTTAATATTATACTCTTTGAGAAGCTGTAGTATGAATACCTTTTGTGATTTCTTTGAGAAGCTGTAGTATGAATATTGTATCTTGTTAACCGAAAAAATATAGCAACCATTCACCAAACGGAATGCATGGTTTAATACTACAATTTGTCCAAGAAGCTGTACTAGGAGTAGCTTTCTGTGCTGTTCTGTTTGTCAAAGTGCCTTGTTTGCAAAATGTAGCAACAAGTGACCATCCACTGTCTTCCTTGCAAAATTGCTCTTAGCAGTAGTTTTTTTTTAAACGAGTCTTAGTAGGAGTTGTTGTAATTATAATGTTCCTGCACATGTGAATGTACCAAAGACTAAAATGTTTCATAAGCGCCTGGATTGTCATCCTCCTACGTATAAGGTAGTTTAGATGCTTTCAATTCTCATATCTTCATTGTTATCTAAGAAGCCTTTTAGCTGTGACTACTGAATAGTGCATGTTTCTTGTCAACAAATGTTCTTATTTAATGTCATTTTGTTGTCAAGGCATCTGGGATAGCTGTGTTAGATGTCAAAAAGCTCAAAGATGCCGGTCTCTACACAGTGGAGTCTGTGGCTTACACACCAAGGAAAGATCTTTTGCAAATCAAAGGAATCAGTGAGGCCAAAGTTGACAAGATAATTGAAGCAGGCAAGTAATCATGATGCCAAAGTTGTATTCTGTATGGAATTTCTGTTGCATGCTGTAAAATCCTTACTGTCTACGAAATCTTTGCAGCATCGAAGCTTGTTCCACTGGGATTTACAAGTGCCAGCCAACTACATGCACAGAGGCTAGAGATCATTCAAATTACAACTGGATCAAGAGAGCTTGATAAGATCTTGGAAGGTAATGTGTTGTTAGATTTCCTTTTTACACAGAATTTGATTAGTAACTTGTGATCATTGAGTATTTGTTCTGACTTACCTTCAACAGGGGGAATAGAAACAGGATCTATCACAGAGTTATATGGTGAATTCCGCTCAGGAAAGACTCAGTTGTGCCACACTCTGTGTGTTACATGTCAGGTGAGGTTTTATATATCCACATTTTTTGCATTGAGACCTGAATCTTGTCGTCAATCTCATGATATGTTAATGTGATATATTTCAGCTTCCATTGGACCAAGGTGGTGGTGAAGGAAAGGCTTTGTACATTGACGCAGAGGGGACATTCAGACCACAGAGGATCCTCCAGATAGCAGACAGGTGACACCTTGGTTGCAGTGGTTACTTTGTGTTAACATAAATTTGATCACTAAACAAGTGAATACTGAATTCTAGGTTTGGATTAAATGGTGCTGATGTATTAGACAATGTGGCTTATGCAAGAGCATATAATACCGATCATCAGTCTAGACTTTTGCTCGAGGCAGCTTCCATGATGATAGAGACCAGGCAAGTTCACTTCTTTCCTTCTGAGTGTATCTATGAACTTCAGTCTGATTTTCTGTAGTTAGCTAGTTGGCCAGTAGTAACTTATTGATATCATTATTTCTCCTTATTGATATCATCAAGTGGCTGTATATTGCTGACATAACCTTTGCACTGTAGTACTGTGTATTTTCAGTCTATATAGAAGTGTCAGTTGGGACTAAGAATGCGTGCAATCATGTAGATGTAATGTTAACATTGGACCGATGCGAGTTTCCTCATATTGGTTGAAACAAACCTAATGTTCGTGGGTTAAAATGCACTCTGATATGAAGGTAATAATGCTTGATGGACTAAATTTGATCAGGCAATATGGGCAGATTCTAAATTTTCTATTGGCACCTTCTCTTTGCTTAAATGTTGCTTGTATTTCAGTTTTTCTTACACAGCATGTTTATTTGCTGCATATTCTTACAACCATATAGTTTGTCTATTGATACTGAATATGAATGTATGTTTGCTATGCAGACAAGTGGGAACTGATTCTGATTTTTAAACTTCACATGTGCAGGTTCGCTCTCATGATTGTAGACAGTGCCACAGCTCTGTACCGAACTGATTTCTCAGGTAGAGGGGAGCTATCAGCGAGGCAAATGCACATGGCTAAGTTCCTGAGGAGCCTTCAGAAGTTAGCAGACGAGGTCAGGAAGTTATTCTCTTATTATAAACATATTGTCAGCATTCATTAAAATAAAATGCTCTTTCCACTGCTGCTGACTTCTTTTCGACTGCCTTTCTTGATGAATGATCATGTTGTTTACTTACATCAGTTGATTAATTAACCCATGTGAACGTGTTTTTGTGTGCTAAAGATTGATTGAATTGCTTGCTGTAGTTTGGAGTGGCTGTGGTTATCACCAATCAAGTAGTGGCACAGGTGGATGGCTCTGCGATGTTTGCCGGGCCACAGGTCAAGCCTATCGGAGGGAACATCATGGCACATGCTTCCACAACAAGGTTCATTATGCAGTTTAATAATCTGATAATTTGGTTGCAACCTTGTTCCTGTTATGTAATCAGTTTTTCCTGACATGTCAATACTATGTCGTTTCAGGCTTTCTCTTCGCAAGGGAAGAGGAGAGGAGCGAATCTGTAAAGTAATAAGCTCCCCCTGCCTGGCAGAAGCCGAAGCGAGGTTTCAGTTATCATCAGAAGGCGTCTCGGATGTGAAGGACTGATATGGTCTCTGGCTAGAGCATTCTCAGATCTGTTGCCGAGCCTGCTGATTGATTGTTTGGTCACCATTCCAGTTGCTCCTCCTTTTTTGTGCAACAACTTGTTTCCATTGATTGGGGGATGCACATCTGTGAGGTTGTAGAGTGTTGCTGTTGTACAGAAGAAGGGATGTAATGCTACAAAATATTTTGAATTAATTCCAGTTGATTGGCTGAATCAGCAGTGTTGTAACCGGTTTGTCTTGCAAGGTTTCAGATACCGTCAGGAGCACATGTTCACAGCCAGATCAAATATAAACAGGGAGCACGAGGTTGATCCAAATCACAAAGAGTTCTTGCGTATCACGACAGCCTCTCCGAAAATGCATGTCCACAACTAGGAGCGGGTCGACCCACCTTCTGCACCGTTGATCGTAGTAGGACCTTCGTGCAAAAATGTTGACGGGGTCAGCGTCCGCCTGCTACGCGCGGTTAGGGAGAGGAGACGAGAGTTAAATCACGGGAGGGCAAATTGGAGATATCCTTTTTCTGACGTGTGGGTCCGCGGCTAAATAGCCACACCGGATACCTAAGAGAGTCCAGCAGTTCCCCTATATGTACATGTAGGGGACTCCCCTGAAAAGATCCCTCCCCTATATTTTTATCATTTCCGGCGGTTCCCCTATATGTACATGTAGGGGACTCCCCTGAAAAGATCCCTCCCCTATATTTTTATCATTTCCGGCGGTTCCCCTATATCATCTCCCCTATATCACATTCAACTATATTTTAACAATATTTTGTAACTAACTTCTTAACGGTTATTTGTTAGGAATAGTTCACCCAACAAAATAACTATATCTTACAACAGACAAGAATAATTTATAAATGTGACAAAATAAAAAGTACTACCAACCACAAATAGTTCATACAATACATGGTCTAAATGTCCAATACGACAAACAAATTCACTCTCATCATCAAGCATATCTAGTTGAGCATCGATGACGATTATTTACGCTTACGTAGTACCGTAGGCCATTTGTGTAGTAATTTAGCTTGTAGCGCTTTCGCCTCCTTCCTACCAATTGGTCTTGTCTCAGAAATATAGATTTCTATGTTTGGATCTGTAGCTTCATCTTCTTCGAACGTACTTGCATTTGCAATGATATTAGACACCCTTTTTTTGTTTTTTCAAAGCACCTTCGAATGCGTCCGTCAACACCTTGTCTTCATGCACACTGGAATATTTTCCTTTCTTCGATCTTGCACTCAGATCAATATTAGATGGATCCATCATCAAATCGATCTGCATCAATATACACCTCAGTGAAATCAGGGTACAATTTAACAGAATTTAAACAACAATTTGGTAAAAATATAGGCTCATAATATGATGGATCCGCCATCTAATTAACCTACATAATTTGAAGAAGTATAGCAAAATTTTGACAACAAATGCGTAGCAATCTGCACAAAAACTGATTACGATCAAGTATAGACTGAATACAGGAAACTCAAGCGTAGCGAGCTTTGTCAGTTTAACAGCGGTACAGCAATTTCAGATCGTGCGCAGACCGTGGAGTGGGCGTTGGCCGAGCCTGCCGTACCACCAGGCCGTGGTGAAGAAGTCCATGTGGCTGCTACTGCTGGAGATCGGCGACCGTGGCGCTGCTACTGCTGGAGGCAATTTCTGCAGAGCAGCTCGGCAGCGTCCTCTCGCGCGCGCCACGACCTCCTCAATCTGCCGCGCAGTTCCCCTCTTCTCTCTCCTCTATTTCCTCTCCCTGCATCCCGGCCGGCCTCTCATCACGCGCCCAGCTCGGCCCCAGCTCGCCCCTGCTGCTCGTGCCTAGCCGCGAGCTGCTCACCATGGCGGCGCCGTCCCACCCCCTCCCCTATACTCTTCTCCCTCTTCCTCAATCTCCTCCGGTGTGGACAAATCAAGCTCGATTTTGAGGGCTATTTTGTGCAAAACCAGAGAAACAGACAAGGGGAAGGAACCTGGTGGCGGGAGTTGTCCGGCAGCGAGTAGTTGCTCGGGGCGACGGATCGGGGGCGCCTCCACTGCCCTGATGTGTAGGGGAGAGGGAGGGTCTAGGTCGGGGGCACCGATCTATCGGGAGGGTGGTAGGGGAACTGCTGGAGACGGTTTTTTCCCTTTTCTCCCCTACATTTCCTATCGGGAGGGATATAGGGGAACTGCTGGACTTGCTCTAACCGCGTCCAAATCATTCCCCGACCACGAGCTTCCTCCACCTCCACCTCCAACCACCCACCTCCTAGCCCCACCCCAGCCCCGAGCTCCGGCCGTGGAGTGTCCGGATCCACCGTCGGGATCACTAGATGGCCGTCGGTTGCCCATCCGCCGTGAGCTGCGTCGGGCGCGGGTTGGCGAACGGAGGAAAAGGGAGGATGGCGACCGTGGGGCTAGGCTCGTTGGATTGATCTATTCTTGGTTCGTTCCGTCCATGGAGTTCTTCACCCAAGGAAGGCCAGATCTGTCCTTGGCTCGGTGAGCCCTGGTCTGGAATTCTCTGTTTATATCTGATCTATCCCTTCAAGATTTGTATTTTTGTGTGTGCGTTTTTCATGTCTAGTTCACACTCCGACCCGAATTATTGGTCGCGTTGGATTTTTTGCCAAAACCCCCTACTTTTTTCACCTGAAATAAAACGTCATCCCTCCCTACTCCACACTGCACATCATCCCGGCCGCCTGCTCCGGCCGCCTGCTCCGCCCGCCTGCTCCGACCCTCCCTCTCCTTCCTCCTCGTCCCCCGCCGCCCCCGGCGAACCAGAACCCGGCGAATCAAATCATTTTTCCCCCAAGATCCTAACTTTCACCTGCCGCCAGGCAGTGCCAGCCGCCCCCGGCCGTCGTCCAGGGACTACGACGGGGCGTGCCTGCAGATGCGCGTGTCCTACAGCCCCGCCGCCAGCTTCCTCCTCTTCCTCGTCCAGTGGACCGACTGCAGCCTCGCCGGCGCGCTCGGCCTCCTCAGGATCCTCATCTACAAGTTCCTCTCTTTGCTTCCGTGCGTGGCGTCGTTTCGATTCAGAATCCATCCGTACCTAAACCTCCGTTGATTGCGCTCGTGTTCTAGTCTGTACGAATCCAGCCTGAAAACTCTGCATTTTCGTTGGTCGTGTGTCGGTGTATGCAGGTTTATGTGGACGGAACAACCACCATGTCCACCCACGAGAGGAAGGCTAGCATCAGGGAGTTCTACGGTATAACTAAAACCACCACCATGTCCAGCCGTCGTCCTCTGCCCCTCTGCATCCAATGGTGAGTTTTGCCCAACCTCTTGCTTTTCCAGTATCCTTTGTCTCATCTCTAGCTTGATCTTCATGAAGTAATGTTGAACTAGCGCATTGCTTTGAAAAGTAATGTTAAATTTTGGAATGTCAGTTAACAGCTGCCTGTTTCTTCAGTTTCGTCACATATAGGTATTCTGTCAGTTTTGACAGTTAGTTTGCTTCGTCAGTTTTAGCTGAAATAAATAGAGAAGAGAACATGAGTTGAGAGCTTGAGAGTTGAGAAGAGAAGTGAACATGGCAAAACTATCTCTGTGATCGAAATCCACCGTGAGTTGAGAGCTTGAGGCTAACATGGAAGTAAATTAGATGTGGGTGCATTTTATTTATGAAGTCCCACCTGGTGATTGTTGACAACCATATCAGAACTTAAAATATTTGTCACAACTCATGAACATTTGTCTTTACAACATAATATACTCCTGCTTATAATTTACAATGTTTGCTCACATAATAAATTACTCACTGTCACTTTAGTTCAGCAGCATGACTAGCAGATATAGCTCAACACTTTAGTTCTTGAACTGAAAATTGGTTCTTGCCCAAGCTGAAAATTCAGTGTTGTTTGGTTCAGAATTGTAATGTCCTGCATTGGTTCAGAATACAACCTGATGTAACAACCTGATGTTTGGTTCAGAATTATAAACTGGAGTACAATACACTGCATATATCTTGACCTGATGCAATACAGTACTCCTGATGCAATATAATTCATAGCAATAGTTTTGTCATAACACCTGATGCAATATAATTCATACAGTGTGCTATCAATACAGTACTTTCCAACATGATGTTATTCATAGCAACATGGTAACAACCTGATGCAATAGTTTTGTCTTTACAACATAATTTACAATTGTTTGCTCTAGTATCACATGCAAGCTAATTTAGACTGTTTGTTTTGTGCCTTCCTTGGCTTCTTGTATTGCCCTTCATCTTCTCTTCCTCTTGATCCTCTTCTTCTTCTCCTCCTCTTCTCCTCTTGATCCTTCAGCTAATTTAGGGAGTATTATTGGTTGTTTTCCCTTCCTCTTCTCCTGCTTAGGCTTCTCTTCTTCTATTCTTGGTTGTATTGCAGCTTCAAATTTGCCTATTTGTGCTTCCCGGATGAGATCAAGTTTCTGCAAATAGTAATCATAAAATTATGTTAAGATGAGATCAAGTTGCTGCAAATAGTAAACATAATTACAAGCAATAAAACATTGACATACACTCTTGAATCGACGGCGTGGACGGACAATGCTTGATGGGTCCTTCAACCATGTGGCATATTCTTTTCCTGCGATCATTGAGTCATAATCCAGGATTACTTGGGACCTTCCTTTTCCCTTTGATGCTTTCTTTGCTTGTTTATCCTTCATCTTCTCTTCCTCTTGCTCCACTTGTTGTTTCTCATAGTCGGCTATTAGCTTTAAGGTTTCTTCATAGAGTGTGCTATCAACCTCTAGTAACATTGACGTTCTTTAGTTCCATTGTGCCTTTTGTCCTATACTTCGAGTTGTATTTGGCTGCATCTTCTGTGACAAAAGCCCAAAGGCCTACCTTTCCGTCAAATGTCACATTTCCTTGCGCATCATGTCTAGGTCTTGCAACTAGAGTTAAGAACATGACCTTGCCGATGCTGTTTTTGTTATGGATAGTGCGAACTGGTTCTGGTTCTTCTCGTGTTAGGTAGTAGATCCGATCTCGCTTAGTCATATCAAACCATTTTTCATCCATGTGCATTGTGTTCCTCATCTTTTTGAACCAAAGCTTTGCTTGTAATATTGTTGTTTCATCAACCATTGAGATGCAATATAGGAGCCTTCTTATTCTGTTTTCCAAAGAGAGATGTGGTTTCAGGCTATTGGTATGGCGCCTTAAATCGCCCCATTCCAACCTCCTTTGCAGTGTTGAGAAAGGGATACCAAGGGACCTTGCCAATGCCCTCAATGTACCCCTTTTGTTGAAGGGAATTTGAGGCACCCTTTCATCGAGATTAAGCTCTCTCCTCTTTCTTCCGCACTTGCCCTTCCGCTTATTTGAGAAATCAAGCGCTTCATTTCTGCCCTCTTGATCCATGGCCTTCTTCCATATCTTCTCGACGGATCTAAGACTTATTCCCAAAAGTTGAGCCACAACTTCTTTATCCACCTTCACCACTGGTCTATCTTTTCCTAGAGCTTTCAGCGCAATATATGCTGCAAATTTAGAACTCTCCGGCACATCTTTATGGTGCCTCTGCACAGCATGTTCTTGTTCTTCTTCTTCTGGAACATGAGCAGCTTCTTCTTCTTCTTCTTGTTCTGGAACATGAGCAGCTTCTGGAGTATGTGGACTGAAGTTGAGATCCAGCTCTTGTGGAGGAGTTAAGTTGATATCAAAGAGGACCATCTTGTCCTATGGTGGACTGGGCAACCTGCAGAAAACCAGAGTTTAAATAAACAAACATGAGGTAGACAATTTGGCATGTTAACTGAACATGTTGTTTGCTAAAACTGAAACTGAATATAGCAGATGTTGCTTAAACTGAACATGACAATACTCCAGAACTTATACTGAACTTAAACTGAACGTGACAATACTCCAGAACTTAAACTGAACTTAAATGCAATGTCAAGAACACTAATTATGCTCCAGAATACAATTGCTACCTATGAGTAGGCAGGGGTACTTGAGATGTTTCATAACATGTTGTCAATGCTTCAATGCTATGTTGGAGTAGTTAATGCTAATTTCACAAGTACTTGATTCAAAAAGAGGCAGGGGTACTGATCTTTTTGCTGTATACATATACTCCAATGTTCTTTATCACACTGATACAGATGGAGTACTGATCTTCAGGTTATTTAACAGGGAACCAAGACAAACTGGACAGGGAACCTAGACAAGCTGGACAGGGAACTGTGATGTTTCATAGCACCACAGTTCGACAGGGAACCAAGACAATCTGGACAGACGGAACACACAAATCCTATGCAAACACAGGTTCATTTCAATCCTCTCTGAATTTAGCAAATCTTATGCAAACACAGGCTGCATATTCGGAACACACAAATCTCTGAATTTAGCAAATCTCTGAAAGTGATTACAATTTCAGTTTACTGAAACTGAACTGAATCTACTCCAATTTCAGTTTACTGAAACTGAACTGATTACAAATTCAGTTTACTGAAACTGAACTGGAGTATCTCAATGTTGCTGTTAACTGAATCTATCTCAATGATGAACTGTTAGGCAATGTCAGGAACACTAACAAGTGAAGATCTCTGAAACTGAATTTTTGTGCTCTGACAGAAGAAGCCGTGAAGACTTACCTACTCCGGCGGGATGGAGAGGGAGGAGGCCTCCAGCAGACGAGCAGAGCCGGCGGGAGGAGCCGGCCTGGAGGCGCACGGCGGCCGGCAGAGGAGGCGAGCGGGGCCGCGTCGGCGGGGCGCCAGGAGGTAGAGCACGCACCAGGCGGCGAGGAGTGCGAGGAGGGCGGCGTCGGCGAGGGTGTCCGGCCGGGAGAGCGCCGCACGGTCCAGGAGCTCCGCCCAGGGCCGCCGCCGGATCGCTCGGGAGAGCGCCGCGCGGTCCCCGTCCTCCCCTCGGTGGTCGCCGCCGGATTCGTGCCGCCGTGTGATGGGAATAGGAAGCGGCCGGCGGCGGGAGCCCTCCGAGGGAGCCTCCGAACTGCGGGCGGAGCTGCCGCGCTCTCGCCGGCAAGCTGCGGACGGCGGGCTGGCGCGGACTCGCTTTCTCTTCTACGCTGGAGGAAAGAGACGAGGACTTAATTTAAAATATTTTCGAAATGGCGGGGGGTTTTTGTAAAAACAAATTAAAACAGCGTCCGCCCAGTAATTCGGGTCGGAGGGAGTAACATTAAGTTGGTCCTATATTTTTTGCACGGTGGAATTTTTTTTTGCTTAGATTCTTTGCGTGGTGCAAAATAGAAATTGTTCTAAATTGTTTGCATGATGCAAAACAATTTGCTCATATTCGTACATGTACTTGGTCAGATCCAGTTTGATTGAAGAAATGACATCTTGTTCAATGTATTGTGTTGTTCTAATCCAAATCCAAACGGATGTCATGATGAATATTTTTGTTAATCCATGGATAAACTCGAAAAAAATATTGTTAATGCATTATCATGTTAGTGCGTTATTGTTTGTTAATATTTCGGTTCATTACCGTGTTAGTACAAAATCTGGAATTCCCTGTTAGTATATAATCTGACAAATAACTTGTTACTGCATTATCAAAAAAATTGTTGTTAGTAAGTACAACATGGAGAAAAAATGGAGAAAAATATCTTGTTACTGCATTATCCATGAATCAACTGCATGGAGAAAAAATGGATTCTTTTTTGTATTGCTACTGCATGGAGAACAGTTGGTACATGATTCCCAAAAAACTGATCCGAAAAATAGTTCGTAGCCATCCATAAAAGTTTTTTTAAAAAAATTCTGTTAATTTTCTTGCTTGGTGATAATCGGAAAAGATATTGTTAATTCATTCCTTTGTTAGTACGCAATCGGTGACATTCTTGTTAGTAGATAATCAGAGAAAAAGTTAACATACAAATCCACATGTTACACAGATCCGAATTTTCATGTTACCATATTGATCCTAAAAAAAATCAAGAAAATTATGTTAATTCATGATTTAAAAACCCACGTTCATGTATTACTATTTTTTGATATTGACAAAAAAGTTCTTGACGATGCATTATTTTCTGTTTTTACGCAGCCTCTAATTTTTTCTTTGCTAGCTGATAATCAGAAAAAATATTGTCATAATCTGTGATAGTTGTGTTGCTACATAAACTAAAAAAAATCTTTGTGTTCATTCAATATCTTAAATCTTTGCTAGTACATAATCTGAAAAATTGTTGCTACATCATAATCAGACAAGTTTTTCTTAGTACTTTACCTCAATACATTTTTTACTGGTGCATATTCTTGTTATTAGTACATAAACTAAGTTTTTAGTCCGAATTATATAGAAGACAAGGAAAAATTGGTCGAAGGGTATTTTAGGCACTCTGATGGGCCAGGAAGGTGTTGTTAGGAATATAGAATCTTTAAAAGAGATTATGATTTTACTGGAAAGTCAAATCTCTTGCATGTATTTGTAGGCCCAGCTAACGGCTAAGCAAGTGGGTTGACCCGCTCCTAGTTGTGGAATTTTTGGCTAATTTTTTAAAAATATTATTTTTTATTTCACAAATTCGGAGAATATTGCGCGAATTTTCACAAATAATACGCCCTCGGCCTGCTCGTGGCCGAGCAGAGCTCGTTGGCTCTTTCAACGCCGAGCAGGCCTGGTCGGCTCTCTCGTGGCCGACGAGTGCTGTAGTCCGAATCTGGTCTGCTCTGACACTGACAGAAAGAAATCGGCCTCGACACGGCCGACTTTGCCTGCTCGGCAACGACAAGGCCGACTAGCCCTCGTCGGCCACGGGAGGGGGGCCGATGCTGCCTGCTCGGCCCCATCATCCCCGACCCTTGCATGCACCAGCTTCCCGCCACCGTTTCTCGCCAATATTTCTCCCGCCACCGTTTCCCGCCTATATTTATCCCGCCACAGTTTCCCGCATTTATTTTTCCCGCCGCCGTTTCGCGCCTTATTAATACATCATCGTCCCTAAAATTATAACGAAACTACTTACTAATTAAAATACACAAACTCTTACCCTAATGCATGAAACTATAGCGACGACACCTACATAATACTCTAATATCAACAACTAGCATACTGACTATAAATCCTTTTCAACTAATTACACACTAATACAAACTAACCCTAACCCTAAAACGAAGTGGAAAAGTTTCATACCCTTGAAGCGTGACAGCAGCACCTCGAGTCTTCACAGCAGCACAACCGAACCAGCAGCCCGCCACCGCAGCACCTCGTGCCTTCACCGGAGCATCACCACAAGCACAAACACCTCCAAAACCGGACCTCCACACGCCACCAAATCGCCTCCAAAGCCTACCCATCGTAGATCAGCCACCCCACAGCATTAGGAACACCCTAGGATTAAGTTGTCGTGGCTAAATGCAAGAAATCGGGTGAGAAACCGTGCTCTTTTTTCGGTTTTCGACGAACAGGAGAGAGAAAGAAGGAGCAGCGGCGCGAGGAAGAGGAAGGCCGTGCGCCCGAGTCTTAACGGCTCCTCGTCGGCCCAGAGGTGGCCGAACCGACTCGTCGGCCCTGACGCGGCCGATTGCTGGCCGCTCGGCGCCGATCAGGCTATCGGCCGATGCCCCCTGACCTGCAAACCCTGCTCGGCCTCCTCTGGGCCGACGAGACCTGCTCGGCCTGCACGTGGCCGATGCG
Source organism: Poa annua (assembly GCA_026929855.1). Lineage (NCBI taxonomy): Eukaryota > Viridiplantae > Streptophyta > Magnoliopsida > Poales > Poaceae > Poa > Poa annua. The sequence goes on from CM049434.1 coordinate 67,059,060, forward strand.
GCCGATTCGGCCTCAAAGCCGAGGCTGCATTATTTGTGAAAATTACTCGGATTGCACAATATTCTCCGAATATGGGGAAAAAAAATAATATTTAAAAAAAATTAGCGAATTTTCGGCGTCCCTTTTTCTCCTCTCTTCCCCATCGTCGGTCGCGCCGCCAGTTCTGATCCACCCCAGAATTACAGGCTAACCAGATCCTTCTCCAGGCAGGCACATGGGGTGGCCTTCCTGAGTTCGGGCGTTCAAGTTTGCTTGACGGGACAGCTGGAATCCACGGAATCAAGGTCATCTTCCCCACCTCCACCCGAGGTCGCCGTGCTCGATTCCGGCGACACCGACCCTCCTTTGCGCTCGGAGAGCACGTGTTTGGCATCAAGGTGAGTTGCTGGTCCGGTAGGACCTCTCACAATCATACCCCATCCTCTACGGCGGCTCGGGCGACCTCCCTCCATGAGCCGCCGCCGCCCCTTCCCTCCGTCGCCTACACATCCCTCGCGCTACTGCTGCTACTCGCCTCCCAAGCGGTGTCGTGTGTTGGGGCAGTACAAGGACGAGTCCTCAGGTTCTGTCGGCGGCAGCAGCAGCATCCGTGGTCGACAGAGGGAGGACGACAGCGTCCTCCGCAATTTGCCTCCGTCGGCGGCAGCCTCCCAGACGCTCCCGCCTGCCTTCCCTGCGCCCCATACACCGATGCCTTTTCTGCTCCGGGCCTGGCGTCATCCGCTTCCCCAGGATCCAGCGCTGCTACTCCACGGGCCCGCTCCGCAACTCAGCGCCGCCACATGCCCACCCCAATCTCCAGGCCAGCAGCGCCCCTCCATTGCTTCCGGCGTCCTGTGCCGGTGAACTCCAAGAGGAGGACCTCCCGCCGGATATGGAGATGGATGAGAAGGAATTGGGGGAGTAGGGGAAGAAGAGGCGGATATGACGAGGTTGGGAGGACGGCAAGGCCAAGGGGGCCAAGCAGTAGTACCACGAGGAGGCGGCGGCAACGGATCTCGACTCTGAAGCAATTACTCCCGATGACTGAAACAATGGTACATTACATCTTCTTCTCTTTTTCTGATATTTATCTCTTTCTCTGTGATTAATCGAATCTTTTTCTGATATTTATCTTTTTCTCTGTGATGAATCAAATGTATCTGTAAACTGCGTCCTCTACCTAGATGGATACTGTTAATGTTATTGATATTCTTTGCTGTGTTGGCATTGCATTTTCAGTATGACTCGACTAGCTACATTTATCAGCTCCGTAAACATTTTTTGTTTTGAAAGGTGCCAAAACCAAGGATTGGATTATATGTAAGTTTTGACTGGTTAGTACCCCATAGCGGCAGAGGCAGATTGGAGTTTTGCGTGGTTGGATTACTGTAACCTATGCCTATGCTGTACTTGACCTTTAGCTGACACAGTTAGGTTTATCTTAGTCTTTCTGATTGTCTATTAAGTACTTATATACTATTCTTAGAAGCTTTCATATGATTCTCATGTTTTGAAACCTGCCAAAACCAAGGATTGGATTATATGTAAGTTTTGACTGGTTAGTACCCCATAGCGGCAGAGGGCAGATTGGAGTTTTGCGTGGTTGCATTACTGTAACCTATGCCTATGCTGTACTTGACCTTTAGCTGACACAGTTAGGTTTATCTTAGTCTTTCTGATTGTCTATTAAGTACTTATATACTATTCTTAGAAGCTTTCATATGATTCTCATGTTCTGAAACGAAGTGATGTGATACTACTTACTGTACATTGATTTCATTTGACTTACCTATATAGTGTTCTTCATTACTTTTTCTTGATTTTATCGGGAGAAAACAGGAATGCTCCCTTCAGTTGGAATTGTCCAGATTCTGTGTTGAGTCTCACGGAGTTTCCAGTCAGAGGTATGGAGAACCATTGCAAGAGTTGTTTTAAAACATAGCTATGTCAGCCCATTTACTTGCTCACTATAACTTCTGTTTCTGAAGGCAACTTTAGTAGTGGATCCAGTTATAGTGTCCACAGGTGTAGATCCATCTACTCTCATGGATTATAGGTACACGATTAAACTTGTGTTTGTTTTATGTACATTTCAAAGCTCTGATTGAATAGTGGTTCACGTAACATCCCCAGTATGATAACACTTAAGCATCTCTAGCAGACACCGCAAAAGCGGTCAAACCTGCAAAAATGAGGGACTTTTACAGTTTCGGTCAAAAAACGGCGCGGAACAGATCCTGCAAAATTCGTTCGACCCTTAAATATTTTGCAGGGCCCTGAGCCTATATGCGCGAGACCCTGATTTCTACAGTTTGAGAGGCGATTTGCAGTCCACCTGCAAACTGGTCAAACCTCGTCGGAGCAGATGCGCCGCCACGGAACTCGCCGGAATTTGGTCGGAACTCGCCAGAAACCGTCGCCGCACGGAAAAAAAAGGTCGCCACACGTCGGAATCCGCCGCCGCCGGTCCAAATACGTAGCTAACCCGGCCGGAATCCGCCGCCGCCTCGCCTTCGAATCCACGGCCGGCTCCGTTCACCGTGCCGGGCCTGTTGCTTCGTCGGCGCCACGGTGGAGACGGACCGCCTCCCAGCCGACGTGCGCAACCGCGCCTTAGACAACGACGTCGACCACTTCGGCGGCCGCGTCACCATCGGAGCTGCAGTTTGGAGCTGGTCCTCGCAAGCTCCAGTTTGGAGCTGCTGCTCTGATCGACCTCCTGCGCCATGGACGGGCTGTCGTGCTAGTACTCGCAAGCTCCAGTTTGGAGCTGCTCTGGTCGACCTCCTATGCGGATGTTCCTGTGCGGATGATTCGGGGGAAGAAGATGACTATGGAAAAAAATAAAAAGGCATCAAATGGAATATTCGTTTTTACAGTTTATTTTTCGGTTGCTGTTCTGCGCGGTGCTTTTTCAACCTGTAAAACTGGCAAAAACCGACCTGCATCTTGCTTTTACAGGTTCGCAAAATGCAGTGTCTGCTAGAGATGCTCTTACAGAGGTACTTATACAGTTGCTTTGAGAGTGCACAAGAATGTTGGTAGATGGAGACGATGGATTTGCAACAATGCTCATTAGACAATATGATGTCTTAGTGTTGAGAACGTTTTAAATATATTAGGACCTAATGTATTACTGTCTACAATTTTCGTTCCTATAGCATACATTTCATACAGGTTGTTGGCACTATTATTTTGGCCCTTTTACATATTGGGTATATGGCTAACATAATTTATGCTACAGGCCAAGAACAGTAGCATCTTTGTAAAGAAGTATAAGTGGTTACTACTGTCGGCAATGTGCAAGAACTATGCTGTATATAAGACTGGTAACCAAATGTGCCCAACTTTAGTATTTCTGATTAGTTCTTCCTGTTATAATACAGCAGCTACTCTTAGTTCACAATCTCGGTTTTAATGTTATGTACTCAACTGTTACCAGTTATCAATTATTGCGTATTATATTTAGATGTATTCAGCTTGCTCGGAATTATGTCTTGGAATTTTGTGTGTCCCTTTTAATTTTGTTAAACTAAAGACTGTGCTATAAATTCCGATAGTATCACTGCTTATAAATGTTCTGAGTGGTGTGTCGCTGCTAAAGCTATACCAGCTGTGCTATGAATTAAGGTGCTACCATCAGATCTTATATACACAACACATGAAGCTTCAGAAAGTAATTGCAGATGTACATTACTACGTATATTCATAGATACCTCTGCATTTTTGGATGAAACTTTGTCTGCCATAAATGTGAGCCCAACTGCATATTATAGTGTCAATCCCTGCAAACCATAGACCATAACAGCCCACATTAGAACATTTCTGCTCTTTTTATCTCCTGATTACACTTTTTAACACGTTGTTCACATGATATTGCAGGCCTAAGACTATATGAACTAGAGCAGTTTAAAATTATCATGAGAAGTCGAAATCGTAGAGGATACAGTCAGCGATTCAGACTACATGGCATATAGCATGAACTAGGGCACATATAGGCTTTTCTTGCTATTGTAATGTACCAAACATCGTTACTCTATATACTCGGTCTGCAGATTATGCTACGATAATATAACAAGTAATATCCGTTCCCATCTACCGTCTAATATAATTTAATTCGTGCCGCAGCTGCGCACATTTCCTGTAACTAGCTAGCAGTACTCTTTGCTTTTTACACACAGCCACGTTATAGCAATACATGATAAATGGCAGTAATATAATTAGAAAAGAATGCTCTTAGACTCTGCATTTCGAAAAGATAATGACATGATAAATTTCTGCTGATTATCCTATAAATTAAAAAGAGTAAAACGTCTAACCTGACGCATTTTTACACTTTACCGTGCTGCTCTCCAACAGACTTTCTCCTGTTACGGCAAAACAACTATTAAGTGAGAACACTACGCACCCTTAGAGATCTCAGCTCCTACATTAGCTCTGGTTTCTTACTAAATGAAAGAACCAGACTAACAACAAATGTATGCATTGACTAAATTTATGAATATCAGAACTTTTGTTTAAATTATGACTAGATTATACACACCAAGACAATTCTGGAGCAAAATTAGCAGGTCTGAACAATACTACCAGGACAGAGCATCCATACCTGCCAAGCCATATCAGATGAGACGCAGACATGCACATGAACGGAAAGAGACAGCGGGCATGGGATGAACAAAAATGTCAAGCTACTCAACTACACTGAAGGGTGTAAAAATTTATATTGGATTTAAATCTATTGTAATACAATAAGTTACATTCAGATTGGGATTTCAAAGAAACTTACCTTGGCGTTTTCAAATTGATATACTCTCTGTCGCCCAAGATGGAATTTTTTGGCTTCAGCACCGACGCCAACACGTTCAAGACGGCGCTCATCTAAAGAATAGAACCTTGGGTAGTCACCGCGCCTCCCCAGCGATTTCGATGTCCCAGCCGTCCGATCTTCGCCCCGGTGCGATCTCGGCCGTCCGTTTCTGGGTTGACTTACGCTGACTGGTTTTTGGCCCACCCGTCATCCTCTTTGCGGGGCAGAATCCCTGTGTAACTGGACGTACGCGCGAATCGAGCGGAGGAGAACGCTCGCGACCCCACTGCGTCGCCCCCGCGGGGTCGCCAACCCACGTCTCCCCTCACTCACCCAATCCCCTCGCTCGCACCCAGAAACCCTAGACCTCTTGCACCCGCCGCCGTTGGTGGTCACGTCGCCTCTCCTTCCCCAAACCCTTCCTCCTCCCGTCGTTGCAGGCGTCGCCGCTACTCCATACGCTTGCGCCGCCGACGATGCCGTCCCGCTCACCGCTCGAGATCCGTTGGCTGCCCACGGTGTCGTCCCGCTCACCGCTCGTGGCCAAGCGCCTCCTGATGTGCTGCCGCGCCACCGTCTCTGCCCCCTATGGATCGGATCGAAGTCGGAGCGAGCTCCGCCGCGCCAGCCTCTTCCCTCCTCGACGACTCGCGCATTTCCGGATGCCTCGCAGGCGCCCGTTCCAGCGACTCCGACCTGGGATCCAGGTACCCCTCCTCCACCTCCCTCCTGTTCATTGCGACGGCACAAGCAGCAACAACTGTCATGTGCTCAAGATGCAGTCTCCCTCTTCCATTGCAGACAAGGAGACCGAGCTCCTGCTGCTCGGCGACGACCTCCCCGAGCTGCTGGCGCCGGCCATGTCCACGACCCGCTCCTGCAGGCCATCACTCCGTCCCCGTCCCCGTCCCCGTCCCCGTCCCCCTCGTGCTGCCGACGAGCTCTCCGACCTGCTGCTGCCAACTGAGGTACCTCTCCCCCTACTCATCCTCCTTTTCCATTCTTGCAATATCTGTTTCGTTTTATCATGTTGAATGTGGTATTAGTGGTCAGTGGAGAGCTTGATTCTCGAGCATTGCGTAATAAAATTAATAATTCTGTTTATTTACTGCTCTTTTTTTCCAGGGACATGGCGTGTTGGTGGTGTTCTTGCTGTTTCTCGAGCATTTGGTGATAAACTTTTAAAGCAGTATGTTGTCGCTGATCCACAGATCAAGGTTCGTCTTTTGCTTGCTTGCTTAGTTCTGAACTAGCACCTATGCTTGCAGGTTTTGGATAATATTCATCGCATTCATTACATCGTGATAAATACCAGTCCTGTAAATTAATGGTAGCCTCCTTATAGAGAGTTCTGGTCAACCAACACTGTAGTTTTCATCCAGTTTCTTCATTGTTTTTGTTTAAGGAAGATATAATGGCACCCATTCTTTGGAAGAAGCGGTTAAACCTTTTATCGCATGTTTGTATATGTTTGTCAAAAAGAAAATAACTTATGTGAATATGAATGAGCTCACACATAAAAATGATAAAGAAATCGAAATTTGTTTGTCTACTTTTCATAAATTATATAAATATATGCATCTTCTATGATCATTTGGCAACGACTCGAATCCAGTTCTTCTTAGCTCTCTGCGCGTAGGAGTCAGTGAGTTTAGTCAAGTTCTTTTCATACCTTTCGACTAGAGAGCTTTCCAGAGCATGGTCTTGATCTGGCAATGGCTTGGCTTGATTTTGCTTAAGCTGATCTTCTAGATCGTTGAGCTCCTGTTGTATTGGCTTTTTTTTCTGCACCATATTCTGAAAGCTTGTGCGAGATGGTTAGTTTTTTTATTAAAGATTTTCGGGTAGATTTAGACCAAATTTCTTTAGCATGAGAGTTAAAGTCTTTCTCTTTGAGCCACCAATTTTCGAATTTGAAAGATCTTTTCAATCTGCAAATTTTACCATCAGTAGACAGGAGAATAGGAGCATGATCACTAGCCTTTTGGGAGCAAACACATTCACAGTATGTATCACCAAAGTTGTTATATGACTGCATTTCAGTTTCAGGTACAGCATGGGGCTGCACCAAATAATGTGGAGGTCTCTTCAGTTTGAGGTAATAAGCATCCCATATCAATTTCGGTTTGCTCCCATAGTCATGTTAGATGGTTTGTAAAAAACTATATTGGCTTGCTGGTTTATGTACAGGTCACCACTGAACTGGACGAGGCCGCTAGCAGGTTTATGTCCTAGGTTTCATGGTGCATTCCCTTCATCTTAAGTTCCAGGTTTCTGCATTCCCTTTCTTCACCTGGGAATGATTAGGACCATCTCATATCTGCAGTAATCAATCAAGGTTTTTTTTCCCTAAAAATCATAATGGATTTGGAGTTGCAATGTTTTGTTTACCATATTTAATTTTAGCTCATTGTCATTATTACTACAAGCTAACAGGGTGTTTCACCTGGAGCAAATCCACAAAAATAGCTTGTATGCGGTGGTGGTGAGATGTAATCAACATTTTTCTCTGTATTGTGGATTTTATGTTACCAGCATCCTCTTTCTCCTACTTTCACTCATGCTTTTTATCAGTCTGTTTTATGCACATTTTATTTCAAATTTCTGAGCAAATTTATCACTCGAACTGAGACAACCATGTAGCTTGATCTGTGAGTAGGCCTAATGTGTCGTTCATGAAAAGGCATGATCTTTAATGCAGTTACTTGACCATGTAACTGAATTTCGTATACTAATGCTCCTGCAGTAATTCTCTGGCTGTGAGTTTATCACCATGTTTCTTCATTTATTTTCGATTTGTTTCCTTGCAGGCCTACTATGGCCCTTATTATGGCTGCTTGCTAATTAATTAGGGACCGAATAGAAGCTGTTTTTGACTCCAGAAGAATAAATAAATAAAATATGGTTATTAATGTGCGTGTTTTGTATTTCGTAAAGAAAAAATTAAAAGGAAAATATTTGTATTCAGCCTGATTACCAGTTTTTCTTTGTTGCAGGCTTGCAGCCAATTATTTTTATTTGTTCCAACTATTAGATTGTCAGGAACACGTAGGAAATACACTAATGTTTAATTATTTTTCAATTGCAGAGGGTTCCTCTGGCCTCCAACCATTGGTGACGGTGGTTCATGGCCAAAGGTAAATTTTTTGCTTCCCATTCCCCTCTCAAGTTCCTCTTTCCGAGCTCACCTGCAGTGCTACTGCACCACATGCTAGCGCTGAAAGCTGCCGCTGGCGTTAGCAAGGAGGACCTCTACGTGAGGATCCTGAAGCAAATGTAAGGGTTTTTCTCTTAATCGGTGTCAATTTGTAAATAGCTTTCACATCATGAATAGAAGAATAAAATTGATCTGGTTCATGGTCTTTGTTTCAGCTAATAGGATCTGATGAAATTCAAAATTGGCCGCCTTGTGGTGATTGTGGCACCTCCATTTTTTTTATGAGCTGGACCTCTATGAGTCTATGTCCAGCGAGGCCGTTCCCTCTTTTACTGTCATTTGGATGGCAACTAGGATAATTTATCATTTTTCTTCAGAAGGCAGCCTATAAGAAAGATGTGTTACCTAGGGAGCTGCAATTGCTTAAGAATTCAAACTTCAAAGAATACATAAGCTACCTCTGTGTCATACCAAATAAAATGTGCAAACTTAGAATATAGGCAAGAATCATTAGAATAACGGTCAAACATGCATTTTGGACTGCAGGCATCTAATATATCATGGTTAGCAGAAAGGTATGCATGGAATAGTTCCATTATTGCAGGATTAAATTATTGTCAGGGCACATCCTCATTTATCTTGATGTTGGTCTTCTCTCTTAACTATTGCACATTTATGTATACATGAAGCAAGAAATGGCTGTCAATATCCATGATGGTAATAAGTAGTTGTTATTCTCCTTTTTTTTGTGAAATCTCTTTATCTGAGTGATTAGTGGGCCTTTGGTTCTCATTTTGCTGAGTTAGCCTATACTAGGAAGTATTATTCAGATATCCACATAGGAAGGCATCAATTCAATCGACAAGGCACAAAATACTTTCAACATTTGGCCTTTTGTTTGTGTTTTCTGTTAGCCCATAATTAGTCATCATGTACTCCTGCTAAAGTAAAATCAAAATAAAGTCTTAAACTTGGTAAGTTAATAATAATTTAGTCTTTTGATTAGTTTGCATTTGTTCTCCCTTTTTGGTATTGTTATTTATGATTTGCTAAATTGAATGGCATTTATTTGTGTACAGTTTTCAGCTTAATTCCTTTAGTTTCTCTATAACAATGTATCAGTGTTAGCTTATTGATTCCTTCTCATGGTTTTCCACTTCAATACGTGGACTTCTGAAAAGGATGGCTTGGGTGGGTTATTACTCTAAATTATTTGAAAGCTACCCTATTGATCTTAATATGTTGGAAAAATCATTCCGTTGATTTTGTATCCACCAACTTATAGGCTCTGTTTTCTCTTATTTGTATCTATGTTATTTGGGTTATCAGTTGCTTGTGCAATTGTATTTGGTGTTAAGTACTGCAAACTTGGGTACTGGGTGCCTGCTTCTAGCTACCCATTGTCGGTTTTCTATATTTGCATCATCGCCAGGACCGCCTTTGTATGCCTTTATCTATTCGTTGAGATAATGTCTCCAGTCTCCAGTGCCCAGTTTATATTGTTGAATTGAACAAAACATGCCTACCAAGCCTCTTATGGCCTTATTTAAGTGCCTTTGTTCACCATTTTGTAGGTAGCTGTGTATTTTGATGCTTTTGTTCCAAATAGCAGCTCAAACGGAGCTGGTTTGAATTTTACAAAATCAAAGAACATGGTAGCCAGTATTCTAACAAAACTTGAAAACTGGAAATTCTGGGTTGGATTCTGGAGCTATAAAAAATCAAGTCACTTCTGGTATAGTCATAGTAAGTACATGATGATACTCTCTAAACCACATTAAAAGATTATCTAAGCATATTTATGAAGTTGTAAATGGTAATAAGATCATAGTAGTTCATGGCATGAGTAAAAATGACATATGAGCTCTAATTCTCCCCTATTTTGGCAGATGCTAAAGTAGCTGCCCTAAGAGCTTGCCAGACTTTAGAGGCAAATGTTTTAGCAAGTTTTAACAGTCACCATTTGTGCTGGGTGTTTGAGACACACATCGGATAATATTTCTCTGATTTGCAGCTCATATTTTCGTTAATTTTGTACTGATTTAGAATTTTGCATTTGTATAAAGGCTACTCTGATTGCATTACTGTAAGGTTGAACATGCAGACTCTGGACTTTCTCCTTGCAGTTCTCAACAAGGACCTGATATGTATGATTTTTAACATCACCATCATGGATGTCGTTGCCACGAGGTTAATCTGTCCTCCATTGCGTAATTGCGTTGCACAGATTGAAGTTCAGTTTGCTTCTTGCTCCATTTTTCAAATGTGCATGCCCCTGTTGCTGTCTAAATTGTTGTCATTTTAGGTGCTTATGCCGAGAGATGGCAATTATCTATTTTTATAAATAACCATGTTTTAATCCATGGCAGCTCGACCGGTTTTGGTTTGCACGTTTGGATCAGGGGATGGATTGGAGACTGACCATGGCTCGTGGGTGTCAGTTCAGGTTCTTACCCTCATGCCTCCTTCATGTACATGCTTGATTTCAGATTGGAGGTGCTCATGTTCTTCCCATTTCTGTAGCATGATTGGGTTGATATGTGTTCTGGAGAGTGGTTAAGGCAGGCTGCTGATATGTGTTCTGTAGCATGATTGGGTTTATATGTGTTCTGGAGAATGTTGATGTGAATTTTGCAATATATGACTGAAACAAGGCATCATAAGCATTGATTTAGCTATGTCATAATAGTACTTTAGATTTTTCAATTGGTTATGGCAGATTGGCAGTTCTTTGCATCCTGCTAGCTCTGCTAGGCTTTCTAAGACGGTTTTCTACCTTCTTCGTTTATATTCGGGCTGTAGTAAAATGCAAAGCCATTTACTTTTTGATAATTTCCAATGTACCTACATTTTTAGTGCTCAGAGTTTTACCTTTACAATGTGACACATGTTTTGAATCGTTGACTGTAATGTTTCCATACAAAATTTGCTTCCATGTTTTTTCTGTTACATTATATACTGAATCACCTATGGTAATCACTTAAATTTTATTCCATAGTAGTTCCCACCATCTAAAACCTATCTAAAAGTTGCAAATCTTAGGATGCCTAACTATATGCACTCCTGTTGTCCCTGATTGTTAACTCGGCCGTCGTTATTAATCTTACAATAAGCAGCTATATTGACTTGTGTCTTCGTTTTCCTTTGTACATGTAACCTGCCACCTGGTTGTTAACCCCATCATTATTTCACAGCCTTCCACATAAGGGTTGTCGAGATTCTGACCACTGTCTTGTTTGAGGAGTCAGGAGATGCTGGAGAAGTTGGGTCTGCCAATCCCAGTGTACAAGACTTGCATGTCTGGAGAAGCAAAAATGGTGGCCTCAGTCATGTTCTATCCGGCAACTCGCTCTAGGTTTTTTATGGTACCATCTCACTTCCAAGCAATCCTATGGACACTCTGTAGGCTGCAAACAAGTAGCTATCAACGAGTGGAGGTTTTGCAACAGAAAAGGTAAGTTTCTCACTACTTAGTACATCTCCGTCTTTTCATTCTTCGGTGCAATACATAAGAAGTGTTCTGCATGTTGTGTTCATTATAGAATTAAGAAACAAGTCATTCTCACCATTGAGCTCTACTGTCACCCCTTTAGATCGTAAAAAACCACAAAGTATTTCTTGCTGGTAGGTAGACCAATAAATGCTTTCAAATCTAGCAGCCTAACGCTTTATTACTACAACCTAATAATAAGCTGGATACTTACTATTGGTACAGTCTCAGAAATATACTCTATACTTACCACTTAACTTGCATTCTGGTTTTTCTCAGTATCGTGTTGCGCTGTACTACAAGTCTATATTGCGACCAACAATTTGGTGATAAAAAAAAATAGTGCAGTTTTAAAACTTGAGTCTGAAAAGTCAAGTTTATATACTTTCACGGAATACTCTGCAGTTTTAGGAACAGAAGAAAAAATAAATGAGGTATCTGTTAAAGAGCTTGAAAATGTATGCACCTTTTAAAAAGAGGGAAGTTGCGTATTTTCAATGCAGATTAACAAGTTCAATGTAAGTCAGTATACACCTTGCAAAATAAAACCCTGAGATATGTGCAGCTGCTGGTCTATAACTAAGACCAAATTTGGATAGGTTGAATAAGCCTCATATTCGTATGCAATTTGTCTGTTACAGGAAATCAGTTGGTCCAGGCCAGCTAATCCAGTTCATAAAAGATATGAGTATATAGTATTCTTTGTCTAGCTTAGTTCCATTTCCATTTCTGTCACAGGACCTGCAATTGTAGAAATGCACAACATAGTATCATGTATTGTTTTTTCCTTCTCTTTACAGCTTTCGGATAAACTATAGGGTGAATGGTGTTGTAAATAGCCGCATCGCACCAATTTATGATGCTTGGTAGTCCGATCATACAATAACTATGAGGTGCTTTCTCTTACATTGTTTTTGGGAGCATAATTTTTTTAAACTGGAAACACCAACATCTTTATCTACAAGTGCTATTTTCAGTAGTAGCCCCCACGAGAAATAAATGTGAATATTTGCTCTTTTTATCTAGAACTATTGGTATGTGAAAGTACTCTGCAAGTTGTTCAACCAGTTAGCATTTTGAAGGGTTGTGTATGAGCCATATTTTTGTTGGACCTTTCCATGGTATCATTGCTTTTATCCATCTCCGGCAAATGGGATGTGTGAATTCTGCCTCCTATTTTTGGTTAGAAAATATTGTTAAATGATGTATTTTCCAAATTACAATTCTATAGGGCTTGCTTTTTTTCTTCTCTTCACGATCGCTGTTATTCGATATTGTGAGGATGAAGAGCCCAATGCAACAATACTGTTGTACTCTCTGTTTGGAGTTTTTTCTTCATTATGTATCCTCCGGTTATCTACTCTATGACGCATCTTATTTTTGTCGGTATTAGATGTTCATTCAGTTTCAAAGAAAATCATTTAATTATAAATCCTGAGGTCCTCACATCATTACCTTATTGTGGCCATGGTGCCCCCTCCTTCCACCCGACAGCTTATTTCAGTGCAATTAAATTCGTCTTAAACTGCTGTTAAGAATCCTTGGCTTTCTTCTCGGGAACATTAACTCCTGTTTGTGATTTCTCATGACTGATTTCATTTCCCTGATTTGGTTGCAGTTAGTGAGTTTGCTACTTCATGCTGCTTGAGACATAACTCTGGGTGTCGTCTCCTGGTACGTTTTGTATGAATTTCCACATATGTTGAATTTTTTTTAACCACCGCACCATGCTTTGCAAGTTATTCCGGAATAGAGAGGTATTAAATGGGCATTGGGGCTTATTTAAATGCATAAAACCCCTTGCTTACACCTACATAAGAGTACTCTGCTTTTCAGGTTACTTTGGGATGTGAGATTATATCACATTCCATGTTATGAGATTGGATAAGAGATCATAACTCAACATTTTTTTTACTTCATTCATTATGCTTATTACTAAATTAAATTTCAAAATTTGTTGATGCCTTCTGTGATCAGACTTAACACATAGCACTGGGATTTCCTAAAATATCTGCCTGCAATGCTCTTCTTAATAGTGTGTTTTGAAATCTGGTTGTTTCTTACATTTGATATTTTAGGGGAGTTTGCCTGGTTGCTTTTTGCATTCATGTACACCCTGTTAGTTCTCAATTTGATTTTAAATTTGATAGTTTTGTACAATTATAGGTTGTAGATCAGATGAGAAATTGGTGGTGAATATATGCATGGATAATTGTTTTTATTAAACATATTGAATGGATAATTAATAGCTAATATCATGGTATATTCACATAATTTCATGATTCTCCATGTAAGATCTTATATTTGTTGATAATGCTTTGCTTTAGGATCCGTGCAGACTGGAGAAGCTTGCGTTGCCATTCAGTTTTAGTCAAATAATGGATTTGGCTAAGTGAACGTTTATATGGAATGAGGTTTTTAGATAAACTGCGACATCCTGGCTTATGGTTGCTCTGTTTTATTTCAGTTGACAAGATGGTTTGTACAGTGTTTGTAATTAATCATTATAGCCATGAGCCATGTTGTAGAGTGTCCAAAGACTATCAACGTCGCTTGCAAAACAGTAACTTGACGATCATGTCACCAGACCACCCTCCAAGAAAGGATCCAGAAAGTAGCTGGCCCATTGCAAGCCTCACCGTCCTTTCTTTGCAATCGAGCTATTGTTGTCTGTGTGTAAATATATTTTCTTATTTCTTCCATGTGTGTTTCACATTTTGACTGCTGATTTGTGTATAAGGCTTCTATCTAAGCACGATAGACCTATTTTTGTATTCGAAAAACATATCCCAGCTCCACTGATGTACATAATGGTTTACCCATGTGTTGTACCTTGGTATTCTGTTATACATTCTTATAAATATTGATGTGTCAGAACAATAACCGACTAACAGGGTGATCATCCATTTATTTGTTTACTTTTTTGAATTCTAAATGTTAATCAGGGTCTCAACCAATATTTGTTGATCATAAATTCTTATAAATGCTATTAATAATATTTGTTGCTCATTCTGCAAAAACAAAAATTGGTTGAGACCTTGAGAACCAGTTTACTTCTTAGAATTCCATAAATTATATTAAAATCTATTTTGCTCTTTTCTTTATAATTATCCCTTTCATTGTTTGCATGCTATTGTACAAATGTCCAAAACCCCGCCTCCCCCCCTCTTCCTAATCAAAATTGGTGTGTCATGTTCGACTTATAGTCTGCCAACATAATGTTTCACCTTTTGCCGATTTACGAAACCAGGCGCGCGCGGCAGGCCGCGCCCCAAATCTAGTCTCCTTTGACTGGCGCTACCGTGCAATTGATGGCGAGGCGTTGATGCCGCTCCTGAACACGGGCGTTGCTGCCGCTCCTGAACACGGCAGCAGACGACGAAGCTCGACTCAAGGACGACAAATCTCGCCATGCTTGGCAGACTACGCGCGACAACCATCCTCACATAACACGCCACAGCTCCGTTGAGATGACCACCACGACGAGGACGACCAAGAACATGGGGGTGACGAACGTCGCCAGCATGGTGAGCGCGGTTACTCAGAGAGCGCATTCCGTAGGGACCGCATCAGCTCACCCAGGAAGAGCGACACCAGCGCCGGCACATACGGACGACGTCACGAGTAGAACACACCTGCACCCGGCGCAGCTTGCCTCCAGCTCACACCTCCATCGCCATTCTCCTCTCAGTCACAGCTGGGGAGCCCGTTTGCTGGAACTGGTTCAGTTCGCGGCGACCAGAATGGTTTGGCTGCTAATCGACGAAGTACCACGGACGACGGCAAAAGCGAAGCTCGACCACAAGACTAAAGGCTGGCAGGAATCCAAGATCGCGACGCTGATGCGCGGCAGTGTCCATGTCAACCTCGGATGTAAAAATTTATACTGAATCTAAATCAATTGTAGTACAATGAATCACAATCAGATTGGGATTTCGAACAAGCTCACCTTACCGTCCTGAAATTGATGTGCTCTCTGACGCTCAAGAGATGCTGCTCACGACATGGTGGCTTCCACACAGCTTAACAACATCTCAACCTGACCACCACCGTTGTTTTACTTCTTGCAACCTCCACCTACCGCAGCCGCATCAACAAGACAACAACAACAACAGGTACGGCAGACTGTATTCACCTTTCTATACCCAATCCAGCCTTTCCTGAGGGAAGAAGAAGAAGAAACGAGAGAGATGCAGTGCAGCGGACCAGCTCTACATCGCCCCCGTCGTCTTCTACTACGTTGCCGACGAACCAAGGATAGCAATTTTAGACGACAGCCAACAAGTTTCGAAGGCGCTCCAGCATATTCGGCTGCTGCACACTAACCTTGCAAGCTTCGACAGACATTGAAAAAAGGACAGGACTACACGGCGCTGCGCGGCATATTTTCTGCTCCGTGTGGCGGCTCCTTGACGTCACCGATGACATAGTTAGATTCCCTTTATTGTTTGAATTAAAAATGGTTTATCTTTCAAATGATTAATCTGATTCAAAATTCGTTTTCACCGTTGGCTTAGTCGTGATTAAATCTACAAAACTAGATCCCCTGTTGTCATGTTTTGAAAACTTTTTCTTTTCTTTCAGTAGTTAACAGATTATTATAACTAGCTTATCAAATTATAATAACTTGGCTATCAGGTTTCTGTACATCTATTCTAGGTCAATATAAGGTCGATAGATACTACTTTACGTGAAACGATATTATTTCTTGGGTCCTAGAAACACATAAACTCTTACTCACTAGCTGTACATATCCTTATAATGTGTAAAAATCTCAATAAAATTATATGATAACCATGCATAATTATCATGATAGCTATTCAATATAAATCTGGTAATTATAATGTGGTAACTGATGTGACAGGAAAATTTCGTCACACCAGATTGTAAATGTGTTACAAGTGATTCGAATCCATCTGGTAACGATATATACTTATCTTGATAATTATTTGTGTTAATATGATAGCCATAGTACCACAATCTGGTAACTGGTGTAAATATTTTATTTTCATCTAAACATATTAACAATAGATATTAACAATAGATTTAGTTTTGAAGCCCTCGTCGAGACGAATCTAACGGTATAAACACAAGTCTAATCGGAATAATGGTTTAGAAGATAAATCATTTTAGATTTTCAAATTTGGTAATTAATGTGACGATGCCACCTACACTGCTGCATGCATGTACTCTCCGTAGAGGGGAAAAGCTACGTTTTTCACCCGCCGCATACGGAATCTCTCAGCTGCGGCGCCTCATGCTAGATTTTCCCTTGAAAAAAAAAACACCTTTTCTCTGTCACCGTTTCGTCTAACCAATCCTTAGCTATTGGCCTACGTCTGAAACACGCGCCCGCGCTGCGGCCCATCTTCAACTTACGGTGAAACCCATCGAGCTACGCTGATGTGCGGGGCGATTTGAAACGACAAAAATAAGCTTCTTTTTCCTCACGGTTTCGTTCGACAGCTCGTCGGCTGTTGGGCTATGCTTTAACTGTCTGGCCGGCCTACGGCACATCTTCTATTCAGCGCAAAGTCCATCTAGCTACAACCAAGCCCGCCTTCTTCCCAATCCCACCGTTCTTGCACCCTCGACGGCAGTATCACGTGTCATGTAGCCGCACTTAGCGCATCTCCAACAGCCCGACGCATTTTGGACCTAAATCGTGTCCGTTTTGATCCATTTGCGTCGGCCGCGGACACAAAATGGGCTCGTATTTGTCCGCTGTCCGTTTTGCGTCGGGGGTAGCCCAACGGCTCGACGCAATTAAACCCGCCGTGGCGGCGTAGAATTAGCGCCGCCGCACCGGGTTGCCGCGCCGTTTCATGCGTTCCCGTCCACGGCGGGGTTTCGCGCCACCCAGTTCCCGTGCGCGGGGTGGGAGGTCTTTCCCGCGCGCCGGACTTCCGCTTCCCGCCCCGCCGCGGCCTTTATAAAGTGTCGCCGGCGGTGTCACCAAACACCCGACAACACCTGGACTAGGATCTCCGAGATGGCTCGCGCCCGCTTCCCGGACGACGAGCAGGCGGCGCAGGCCTACGCTCGGTTCACCTTCGGCGCCGAGGAGATCGCGGCGTACGCCGCGATTCCCGACGAGGTCGCCAAGGAGCAGGCAGCCCTAGCCGCTGCGCGTGGAGCGACCCAGCTCCGCGGAGAGCTCTGCGCCGAGCTGCGGAACGAGGCGGCCGCCTCTGCCCCCGCTTTCGTCACCGCCTCCACCCCAACCTCTGGCTCCGCCCCGACCTCCACTTCAGCCGTGTCGGGTGGTCCGCCATGACGGTTGCGCGGGCGGCTCGCGCGGAAGTCCTCCACGCCGACGGCCCCCCAGGCTGGGCGTACGCCGAGCCGCTGCGGCACCAGGTCGACGAGGCGGACGACGACGACGACGCCGACCTCAACTTCCTCGACAGCTACCCGGACGAACTTGATCGAGGCGACGAGCAGAGGGTGCTCCTCGCCTCGTTCGAGACGCACCGCCGCGACCGAGCTGGGCGGCAGCTCGTGAACGAGGCGCGCGCCGCCCAAGAGGACCTCGTCACGGGGTTCCGGGCGCACCACCTCCAGCAACAGAGGCGGCAGCTCGCCGCCCTGGAGGATGACCGAGCAGTGCGCGCACGGGCGGACGCCGAGCAGGAGCACGGAAGCTCGGCGTCCCTGCCGTCGATCGTTCTGGCGGAAGGCGCTGCGGTGGCTGCAGCGGCAACGACGGCGAGGGACGCTGCGGCAGACGCCACAGCGGTGGCCGCCCGTGCGCGGGCAACGCAGGCGGTGGCGGAAGCGGAGGCGGCGGAGGCGGCGGCGAAGTGGTCGCGCTGGATGAACGCCCTGGAGGAGGGCCAGTCGCGCCGGAGGCTGGAGGAGGGACAGGCAAGGGCGGAGGCGTCTCACCGGGCGAGGACGGCGTTCCAGGGGCTGACGCCGTCGCAGCGGCGCCATCTGATCGACCGGAACCAGCGCGCGCTCTAGGGCGACGGCGGCGATGTGCCGTCCGGCGCATGCGGCTCCGGTGGCCAGTAGGGCGAGCGACTGCGAGTATCCCCTGTGATGGTAGGGCGCGCGACGACGAGTATGCGGCCGTCGGCGCCATTTTGTGTGTAATAGAAGGGCTAATTATATTATGTATTAATGATAACTATCTAAACTAAATTTGTGTCCATGTCATGTGGGGCCGTGATCGGTTAAAGAGGACACGCGCGGACCGTCCGCGGCGACGCAAACCGCGCCCAAATTTGGGCCGCGTTTGCGTCGCCGCGGACGGCTCGGACATTTTGCGTCGGGCCGTTGGGCTGGGTTTTTCCCAGCCCCAGTTATTTTCGGACAGAAACGGTCGTCCGCGATCCGTTTGCGTCGGGCCGTTTGAGATTGCCTTACGCCCCTCTCCCCCTCCTCCCACCCTCTTTCCCCTTCCGCCATACATATAATCCCGTTCCTCACTTTACCTCTTCCATTACCGTGTTCAAAGTAGGTAGAACCACAGCTAATAGCAAATTATTACACTCCTAAACTACCTCTATAATTTTATCCAAGACAATAATACCGGCGCGGCGTGTCGCCGCGCTCATCTGTCTAGTTGATCAGTAAAACATGTTGTCACGTCATTCAGTGCCTGAATGAAGGAGCCATGAATGGCATAGTGCCATGGCTACACTGTGCAGGTTAACTTGAGGTAAGTAGACTTTAGTGATAAAATACAATAGCTCATTGATTGATGTTCAGCGTACAGTAGCACGCCGTGGCACCCAGCCGATGGATCGCAATGGATGGACGAGGACCAGCTTCAATCTTTTCTCGTCTCGATCGAGAGTCAGAGCATCTCCGGTGGACGGTGTATATGGAGGTGTGTGAGTCAAAAAAAACGGCTCTCAGTGCCGTCGTAGGAGCTATCCACGTCCATCCACGACGCTGCTGGACGTGGAAATAAACACGCCTCGGCCACGCTCACCCGCGAAGAAATCCTCTCCGCGCCTCGTTCCCGCGCCAAGAAGGCCTTCGAGCTCGCCGCCGCCGCCTCCAATCTCGCCTCCGAGGTCGCCGCGGCCGCATCCGAGCTTGCCGTCGCCGACCCCTCCAACACAGGTACGGTTCCGCACCTTTTTCCCCGGATCGAACCAGAGAAGAGAGAGGGCCGCCGCATCCGAGCTCGCCGTCGCCGCGCCCTCCAAGCTCGCCTCCAAGGTCGCCGCCGCCGCATCCGAGCTCGCCGGCTTGGAGGAGAGGAGGGGCTGGGAGGAGAGGAGGGGTGTAGGATCGGGGGAGCAGGGCTGGGGAGAAGGATTCGGACTGGAGGAGGTCTCGCGCAAAAGCTTCAGGTGGAGGAGGAGGAATGGATGGGGAGGAGGAGGATGCCGCTGGGGATTAGGCAGGCTGTTAGACTACGTATCGTATATGGAGTCCGTATTGTAATTGTAACCAAACACTATCATTGCTAATATATAAACTGACCCAGGCCAGCAGCCTGGGTCAAGGTTGTGAGTTTGCCCAAACCTCGTTTTACATGGTATCAGACTAGGTTTAGGTCATGTCTTCCGCTGCTCTAGGTTCGGCCGCCGCCGCCAGTGCACCGTCACCCACAGCTGCTGCGCCCGTCGCCGCCGCGACTGCGTCGCCTCCGGTGCCCGCTGCCGCCCCGGCTTCGCCGTTCCTCGCCTCTCAGCCTCTCGTCTGGAGGCCGTCGTTCCCCCGCTCGCCCGCCATGGCGGCGCCCCTGTCCGCGCCGGCCGTCCAAACGGCTCCGGCGCCCCCGCTGCCTGCCTCCGTCGAGGCCCCAGCCCCGTCCGGCCACGCCGCCCCGGCCGGCTACGCTGCCCCGCTCGGCTCTCCTGTGCCGCCTCATCCTGCGATGGCGGCAGGACCGTACGGCACCTCCGGCTGGTGGCCTCCTGCACCACCCGCGCCTGCTCATAGCGCTCCAGCCCCTATGTCCTATGGATCATACACGTACACAGCTCCTGCACACATGCCCTACGGTGCTTACCAACAGCAGCCGTACAGCACCTCCATGCAGTCCTATGGCGCGCCTCCAGCTCCGCATGCAGCCCCTGCTGATCCTCCGTCTTCTGCCGTTGTCGGCCGTGCCTCGGCCCATGGTGGTACGGTGCCCTTCGGCTACTACACGCAGCCCTACAGTGCACCTATGCCGCCCTACGTCGCGCCTGCATCGCCTATGCCTCCAGGGCACGCTGACGGTGCCTCCGGACCTTTCTACTTCGCTCACCTCATACCGGTGAAGCTGAAGGTAGACAACTACCTTGCATGGCGCGCGCAGGTGCTTCCTCTTCTCCGCAGCCGCTACTTGGAGGGCTTCGTTGATGGCACCTACCCGTGCCCCTCGCCGTATGATCCGTCGTACCATGCTTGGGTGGCCCAGGATCAGGCCATCCTCTCGGCCATCCAGTCCTCGCTCACGGAGAGCGTGTCGTCGCTGGTCATCTTCGCCACCACGTCTCGGGATGCGTGGGGTGCTCTCCACGCGAGCTTCGCGTCGCAGTCTCAGGCGCGGGCTCACGCCATCCGCACTCAGCTTGGCGAGGTTAAGCTGCTCGATCGCACCGTCACCGAGTACTTCAACATGGTCACGGGCCTCGCCGACACCCTTGCTGCCATCGGCCAGCCGCTCCGCCCAGAGGACTTCACCTCGTACGTCCTGAACGGGCTAGATAGCGACTATGACAATCTCTGCGAGAATATTGATGCTCGTGAGACTCCTATTCCGCCGCGCGAGCTGTATTCGCGCCTACTTGCAACGGAGCAGCGTGTCAAGAGGAAGCACTCCGCCCCCTCGACGGCCAACGCTGCATATCGTGGTGGCGGCAAAGCCCCCAAGCCACCCGCAGGTGGGGGCAAGCCGCCGACCACGCCCTCTTCGTCGCAGCAGCCACCGCCCGCAGCGCGCCCCCCCGCCATCACCACTGGGGGCCGCCCGCGTGCCTGCTGCCCCTGTTGTGGCACTCAGCAGACCTGCCAGCTGTGCGGTCTGGAAGGCCACATCGCCTCACGCTGCCATCGCCGCTTCAAGCAGGACTTCCTGGGTATCGGCAATAATGGTAAAGGGAATGACAAACAGGTGGCCCTTGCGAGTCATGAGCAAGGGAGCACCCCGTCATACCCCATTGATCCTACATGGTACATGGATACGGGAGCTACCAATCACTTGACGAGTGAGATGGGCAAGCTCTCTACCCAGGAGCTGTATCGCGGCAATGATCAGGTTCGCACCGCCAACGGAGCAGGTATGCACATGTAACAGCCCAAGGTTTAAAACCTGCAAACCACTGTAATTTTTCCACTTTTGTGTAATTGCATCATGGCATACATCTCAAATTGCTACTATTATGACAATTGCATCCAAACACTGTGAATTGGGCATATTTGTCAAGGAAGTTCCAAGAGTTCCAAATATTATATTTGCTTGGTCTCCAAATCATTAAAGTGACAACTTATGGAAATATCAACAAAATGCCCTTTTTAACACCTATGAACAAAAGTGCACCAAACCATTTTATTTTGAGGAGCCAATTTTTGTGGTGCCTCTACATGATATGGGGAAGCTCCCTGAATTTTCCCAGATTTTTCAAAAAGGTTTAAATGCCTCAATTAAATCAAACTCTGCACTGGATTTTAAAAGGAAATAGAAAAGGACCTCTCTGTAAGGGGGGGGGAGGACTTGTCTGTGAGGAAAAGAGAAATTGCGCCAGGGGGGTTTCTGCAAAAGTGTCATCGCCTACCTCTGTAGCGACCGAGCCTCCCCGTCGCTGCCGCACCCTGTCGCCGTGGCGGGCACCCGTGCGCCGCGCCCGGACCCCCTCTCCTCCTCTGCTGCCCGCGCATGGATAAGGAGGCCACCCGCGCTGCTCTCTCTCTCTCCCCCGATATTTTCCCTCTGTTCCCTCACGAGCCCGAACCCTAGCCATGGATGCCGAGCTCGCCGCCGGCGATTGAGTGCGCCCCGAGCCCAGCTAGGACACCCGCGAGGACCGCCGCAACGCCTGCTCCCTCTCCGCCGAAAGAATCGTGCCGGGGAGCTCGGGATCGACCGCCCCGTCCTCGTCTTCCTCCTCTCCGGCCGCCGCGCCTCGGGCAAGCTCGCCGCCGTTCTCGACCTCCTCCTTCTTCTACGAGCAACCGCACGCTTCGAGGGTGAGCTCGCGGTCCTCATGGACCCTCCCGCTCGTCCCCTCTCCCCCTAGAACGCCCGGTCGTTGTAGCTCGCCGCCGGCCGCCGCTCGCCGTCGCTGCTCGCTGCGCTCCGGCGACATTTACGTAGTGGCGACGCCAGCTTTCTGCTCCTCGTACCCGTACCCGTCGAACGCGCCCGCCCGCGAGAGCCCTAGCGCCGTAGATCGCCGTAGCCGTGCGCCTCGCCGCCGGCGACCACCACGGCCGTGCGCTCCGGCCACGCTGACCGCCCGGTCCCACGCGCCAGCGACACAGATCCTGCCCGCGCCGCGTCAGCGCCGCGTCAGCGCCACCTGGCCCCTGGCCCCGCACGTCAGTGGCACGAGCTAGCTGCGCGCTCGGTGAGAAAAGCCCGGCCCATTTTTCCTGCGAATTAATAGAAAGCCAGAAAATGCTTAAAACTTCAAAAATTCATAACTTTCAGAATAATTATCCAAATTTAGCAAATAATATACCAAAATGCTCAGGAAAATAAATGCTATCAAATGGACTGATTCACACTTCCATTACTGCTACTGTAATTTTCTGTTTTGTTAAATTAAAGAAGGGGTAGAAATAAAAATGTATGGTTTAAATTCAAAATAAATTCCTCCAATTGCTAAAATGGTGCCCCTGTAATAAAAAAATGCTCATAAGCACCAGTGCTAAATATTAAAAATCCTTCAAGCATGTTACCTAGATTAAAATGGTAGGTGCAAATAAAAACAAAGAGGAAAAATATAATTCCTATCTCGTTGAATAATGATTCCTAGCATCCCATCAAAATGTCATATAATTATTGTAGTAATTCATTGCATTAAAATGTCATACCATCATGTGCTTGCGCATTGCATATGAATTGCTTATATTGATTGTGTGCTTTCCGGTGTTTTTATACATCGATAGATCACGGAGACGGGGTTTCGCCACATTACCCCGACGATCAGTATTACCCGCCTGCTGAGCAAGGCAAGCGTGATCCCCACCCTCTTGCATATCTTATCCTATTTTATGCAAATTATTTTCTCCACTATAATATTGCATGCGGTTCCAAATGTCAATTTGATTGGATTATAGTATCCTATCGTTGCATTCAGTTACCGAAGCCATTACCTGTTTCCCCTCCTATTATCCTTAGGATTGTGTTGATGGCCTGAATTAATTACTTTGCTAGGTTGTGGCTTAGCCAGGCTCAGTTAACTGCTTAGTGGTCCGATGGATATTCATGTTGGGATCAGATGTGGAAATTCCGCGGATGATGGTGGAGAAATGGTGGTAATAATTAATAATAATGCTAAAAGGTGGGGATGAGAGGCCACATGGATGTGGTGGGTTGTCTCGTTCTCGCCGCCTAAGTGCGCGTTCTCGCCTTCGAGCCAAGTTGAGCGTGCTACCATGCGTGGGCATATGGAACCTCGTCGACCGACTAACTTGTGGCGGACTAGCCGAGGGTCCTCTAGTTTGGTTTTCCATTTGCGCGTGTGTCGAGATGGTGGCCAAGACTGAGATGAGGATGATGGTGGTAGGAAAATGAGTGGCCGCGGGGCAGGGTGTTGGAGGCACTGAACTTGTCCTACGGTCACTGATGATCCTTGGTTAGTCCAAGGCGAGGTAAAGGTCGTAGCCGCTCCCGCCCAGCCGGCTTTCCCCGGAAGAGAGCTAGTTGTACAGGTAATGGGCCGGACGGTACGCCTGGATAAGGAGCTGGGAGATCCCTCGGGAACCTGGCGACTTTCACATTGTACACCCCCTGCAGGGATAAATCTTTTCGAAAAGCCGTGTCCACGGTTAAGGACGACTTGGTGACGAATTCAGTGATCATAGAATAACTTTAACGGAATGATTAAAAACTGGGTACTACAGGTACCACTCACGATTGTAAGGTTGACTTCCTCGAGGGTGATTCGGGGAGGTGCCTTGGTGGAACAGGTACAGTGGATGTGATAAGGAAGTGAATCAAAAGAAAAGAGTTACTTCTTACCCCTCTTTTAAAATATTCTGATAGTCGATGCCTTGGAGTCATTTTATGAATAAAATCAGCTTTACGCAAAACAGCCATGAAGCCTTTAAAGCCAGTCATGGAGCATTTATAGCTCAAATTCTTGCTGAGTTCGTCGAACTCACCCTTGTTTATTTTTGTTTCAGAGGAGGACTTCACCGATCTCGACGGTGGGTTCTTTATTGACATCGACGAGTAGACTGGGGTTCCCGGGTGGCAGCCTGGGGCAACTCGGAACCAGCTGGCACGGAACTGTTTATCTGTAGGCCTCTTAGGCCATATTTGGATCTTGTTGTTTAGAACAACTTAATTGGCTTCCGCTTGATTGTAATGTTGGGTCTGTGACCTCTGCGGGTAATATTTGCTATCTTCCTCTACTAAGAGTTGAACTATATATTATCTTGAGTCGTAGGGTCTGTTATTGTGCCAGGTGTTCCGGTGTCTTAGTCTCTTTATTATACTTTGAGGGCTATGCTTTGGATATGGCATGATCGAAGGGTTGTGTGGCCGATGATCCATGCCGAGCACGCCTGCCGATGTTTACTCGGCCTGGGAGTGGTAACCCCAGTAACCTTCGATTATGTAGCATGACCACCGACACATAGCATCACTGTATAATTTATGGATTGGGGCATTACAGCACATCTCACATATTGGTCAGGCTTCGCTTCTTGCACATAATTCCAGAAAATTGCATCTCCTCAATGTCCTTAGAGTTCCTTCTGCTACACGTAGTTTGTTGTCTGTTCCTCAACTTACTCGTGATAATAATGTCTTTGCTGAATTTCACCGTTTTCATTTTTACGTCAAGGATCTGGACACGAGGGCCGTGCTTCTTAGAGGTCGTCTCCGCCATGGGCTATATGCGCTTGATGTGCCACCAGTCTCCCAGGCGTTCAGCGGTGTGCGTGTGTCGTCCACTCACTGGCATGCGCGTCTTGGTCATCCTGCTACACCCATAGTTCGTCATGTTCTCCACCGCCATGAGCTCCCAGTAGTGTCCAATAATAATGTTGATTCAATTTGTGATGCCTGTCAGCAAGGCAAGAGTCATCAGCTTCCGTTTTTAGAGTCGGGTCGTGTAGTTAAAACTCCACTTGAGCTTATTTTCTCTGATGTATGGGGTCCTGCCCAAACATCTGTCAGTGGCCATAATTACTATGTCAGTTTTATTGATGCTTATAGTCGGTTTACTTGGCTTTATCTTCTTAAGCGTAAATCTGATGTGTTCGATGTTTTTCTTCAGTTTCAAGCACATGTTGAGCGTCTCCTTAAGCATAAGATTATTCATGTTCAGTCTGATTGGGGGGGTGAGTATCGCAACCTCAATTCCTTTTTTAATAAGCTTGGGATTTCGCACCGTGTAGCTTGTCCTCATACACATCAGCAGAATGGCGTAGCCGAACGTAAGCACCGTCATGTTGTAGAGACTGGCCTGACTTTGCTAGCTCATGCCTCCGCTCCTTTTCGTTTCTGGAGTGATGCATTCTTCACAGCCTGTTTTTTGATCAATAGGCTTCCTACACGACTCCTCCAGATGAAAACCCCATTAGAACTTTTGCTCAATGAAACTCCTGATTATACTTTTCTGAAGGTTTTTGGATGTGCATGTTGGCCTCATCTTCGGCCCTATAATAAACATAAACTTGAGTTTCGGTCTAAGAAGTGCGTCTTTCTTGGTTATAGTGCTCTCCATAAAGGGTACAAATGTCTTCATGTTCCGTCTAACCGTGTCTATATCTCTCGTGACGTCGTGTTTGATGAGAACGTGTTTCCTTTTTCTGCACTTCCGACCACCACCACCACCACATCCGATACACCCATGCATTCATATTTACCGTTGCCTGACCAGTTTGTAGATGTTGCACACTCTCCTGCTTTGCTGCCTAATCATGCTGCAGGTACTGGCAGAGGAGCTCGTCTTCAACTTCTTGATGACTCTCCCTCGTCGACGTCCGACATGTCAGCGTCCGGACCGTACGACGATCGCATGCATGTGCCCTGCACAGCCGACGTCGACCGCGGCTGCGTGGCATCCCCTGCCCCGTCTCCCGGCCCAGCGCCGGACCCTGCTACCGGCCCAGCACCGGCCTCTGCTGCACCACGCGGGGCTCCCGCCTCCCCCACGCCTCCTTCGACTGGGCCGCCGTCGCCCGGCCCAGCGTCGCCCCCCGCGTCGTCTCCTGGGCCGCTCACGCCTGGCCCAGGTACCTCGTCGCCGACTGCGCCTTCATCGCCAGGCTCGGCTGCCTCATCCGCGTCGCCGACTGCGCCTTCATCGCCAGGCTCGGCGCCTTCATCGACGGACACATCATCACCACCTGCTCCCGCACCGCCTGCTCTGCGTCCTCGCACGCGCAGCCAAGCTGGGATCTTCCGCCCGAGAAAGCGCACTGATGGGACGGTTGCATGGATTGCATCTTGCGTTGCACAGGCTGAGACTGATCCCACTGCGGAACCGCGACATTTTCAGGCTGCCCTCGGTATTCCTCATTGGCGCACTGCTATGGAACAGGAGTTTCAGGCACTCCAGAAAAATGATACTTGGCGGCTGGTTCCTCCTATTTCTGGGATTAACATCATTGATTCCAAGTGGGTCTTCAAAGTCAAGAGACATGCTGATGGTTCTATTGAACGCTACAAGGCACGGTTAGTGGCCAAGGGCTTCAAACAGAGGTATGGACTTGATTATGAGGATACGTTCAGTCCAGTTGTTAAGCCTACCACCATCCGTTTGTTACTCTCTTTGGCTGTTACACGAGGATGGTCTTTGCGCCAGCTGGATGTTCACAATGCATTTTTGCATGGTGTGTTGGAGGAGGAGGTCTATATGCGCCAGCCCCCAGGCTTTGTTGATCCTGCTCGTCCTCAGCATCTGTGTCGTCTTGTTAAGGCACTATATGGGCTGAAGCAGGCTCCTCGTGCTTGGCATTCACGTCTTGGCTCTGTTCTTCGGGCTCATGGATTTGTACCTTCCACTGCTGACACATCCTTGTTTCTCCTTCAGCGCCCTGAGGTCACGATGTACCTGCTGGTCTATGTTGATGACATTATTCTTATTAGCTCCTCAGATGCTGCTGCTGACCGTCTATTGTCTGCTCTGAGTGGTGATTTTGCTGTGAAGGATCTGGGTCCTTTGCACTACTTCCTTGGATTGGAAGTGTCGAGGTCTTCTGCTGGGTTGTCTCTTACTCAACACAAGTGAACGGACAGATGTCGCCTAGAGGGGGGGGGGGTGAATAGGCGATTAAAAACTTTTTCCGGGGAGCCGGAATTTCCGGTATAACTGAGACTCGGAAATTCCGGTCAACCGGAAATTCCGAGTCAAGATGGACCGGAAATTCCGGTATGCTTGATAAAGGCGGAATAAAACTAGTGTTTTACTTTAGCAAGCATACAACCTAAATATACTAGGTTCACCTATGTGCACCAACAACTTATGCTAAGCAATACAAGTAACAAGGTGATAGCAAGATATATATGACTTCAAGCACGAAGGCTATCACAATGTAAAGTGCATAAGTAAAGAGCTCGGGTATAGAAATAACCGAGGCACGCGGAGACGAGGATGTATTCCCGAGTTCCACCCAAAGGGTGTACGTCTCGTTGGAGAGGTGTGCGCAACCACAACAGGTTAGCCGCAACGCCACCAAGGCTCACCTTCTTCTCCTGATGAACTCAACCACAAAAGGTTGCGAGTTCACCTTCCACTATTGATCCCCTTTTGGGCGGAGATCGAATCCCTTACAACAATCTTGAGGCACACACCCACAACTTAATTGGGGGCTCCCAAGTCTTGAGGCACACACCCACAACTTAATTGGGGGCTCTCAAGTGACCACAAAAGGTCTTGACCACAAAAGGTCTTGGCCACAAAAGGCCGGCCACAAAAGGCGTCTAGGGTCCAATGACCCAAGAGTAACAAGATCACAAGTAACACCACCACGAATCCTCGTGGAGGGCTCAAACCGATGCAAATGCAATGGCAAGAGCACACGAAGTGCTCAAGTCCTTCACTCTCAAATTCCAACAAAGCAACAAATGCTTATGGGGGAATAAGAGAGGAAGAACACAAGAAACCACAAAGGAGTCAAATCCTTCACTCCCAAATCCCACCAAAAGCAACTAATGCTTGTGGGGGGAGAAGAGAGGAAGAACAAAGAGAAGAACCACAAAGGAACTCCAAGATCTAGATCCACTAGGTTCCCCTCACTTAGAGGAGAGATGGATTGGTAGGATTGTAGATCTAGATCTCCTCTCAACTTTCCCTAAAGAATATGCAAGAATCTATGGAGGGATTGAGAGGGAAGTGAGCTTTCCAAGGTCAACAATGGAGTAGGAGAGAGGGGAAAGTCGTGCTGCCTTAGATGTCTCAAGGAAGAAGAAGGGGAGGGCTATTTATAGCTCTCCAGGAAATATAGCCGTTGGCTGTTTCGAAACTCGGAAATTCCGGTATAAGTGAGACTCGGAAATTCCGGTCAACCGGAAATTCCGAGTCCATGAAATTTCCGAGCTGAAATTCCGGCTGGAGTCAGAACCAAAACCAAACTTTCCTTAGCCGTTTTCGCGAGGCTCTTTGAGGGCAACTCGGAAATTCCGGGTCATCAAAATATCCGACCACAATTTCCGGTTGAGTCCAGCACCTCTTTTCCTTCTTTCCTTAGCCGATTTCTTGGACGAGTTGGGGAACCGGAAATTCCGGTGGAACGAAATATCCGGCCCCAATAATCCGGTTCAGAACAGCCAAACTAAAACCACTATAACTTTTGCAAATGAACTCCGAATGAGGTGAGACCAACTCCGTTGGAAAGGTACCGACAAGGAGAAGGCCACAAAAATTGGAAATATTGCATCCCATAAATAGAGCAAAGTCACCACACATGGCAAGGTGTGGGACTTTCCTCGCGGTTGAACCGGCAATATTTCCGCCACCGAAAACGCAAGAAGTTTTCCAAAGCAAACCCGTTTTCGATGCGCTTGGGCTTGTCATGAGGATCACGACAAGCACCAAAACCCAACATCCAAAACACAACAAGATGAACGAATGAAATCCCGATTTGGATGAGCTAGAGCTTGGTATGACGATGAACCAAGCTCTAATTCCTCACACGGATAAATGCCAAATAAGAACCAAGAAATATGATATGCCAAGTATGCAAAGGTTTGAGCTCTCCACAAAGATGCGATCAAGTTACTCACTCGAGAGCCCCTCTTGATAGTACGCCTATCTATCCTATAGCCCTATCAAGATCATACCTTTGCCTTGAGCATTCCACTTGAGCTAGATGATGACTATCTTGATCTCTTCAAGTGGATCTTCTTTCTTGATTGCGTGTCCGAGCACATGCTTAATGAAGACTTCTCCAAATGCTCCGTCTTCATGTATCCATCGCAAGCACCAAGCATAGGATATCTTCAAGAGTCTTCTCTTGGTCTTGCACATCTCAACTTCAACACATGACCATCCACCATATACATCATGGAATGGAACCTTGGTCATCAAATAAGCTTCAAGAGTCCAACACATGAACTCCACTATTCTCATGGACACGATCTATAAGATATCTCAATGCAAGCATTAGTCCATAGAGATTGTCATATAATTACCAAAACCACACATGAGGGAAAATGCTCTTTCAACAAGTACTCTATGGATTTGCTACGCCGGGCTGGTATGCTACAGTGCAAACATGCCCATACTCCTATGTCTGCCACTGACCGATTGTCTGCTCTTGATGGGGATCTTCTCAGTTCTGATGATGCCACTGAGTACCGCAGTATTGTTGGTGGTCTGCAGTACTTGACTATCACCAGGCCTGACATCTCCTATGCAGTTAATCGTGTGTGTCAGTATCTTCATGCTCCCAGGACTTCACATGGGTCAGCTGTAAAGCGCATCTTGCGCTATATATGTCTCACTGCCTCGTATGGGTTGCATCTCCAGCCTGCGCCGACTTGTGATCTCTCAGCATTCTCAGATGCAGACTGGGCTGGCAATCCTGATGACAGGCGATCCACGGGGGGCTATGCGGTCTTCTTTGGTCCCAATTTGATCGCCTGGAATGCTCGCAAGCAGGCTACAGTATCTCGCAGTAGTACGGAAGCTGAGTACAAGGCAGTTGCTAATGCCACAGCTGAGATCATATGGGTACAGTCGCTATTGAGAGAGTTGGGAATCTCTCAAGCTCAGCCGCCAGTCCTTTGGTGTGACAACATCGGTGCTACATACCTTTCTTCGAATCCGGTTTTTCATGCCCGAACGAAACACATCGAAGTTGACTATCATTTTGTGAGGGAACGCGTTGCCCAGAAGCTTCTCCGTATCAAGTTCATCTCTTCCAAAGATCAACTTGCTGACATCTTCACGAAGCCACTACCACAACCTCAATTTGTAGGTTGTAGGCGCAATCTTAACTTACTTAGTACTTCAAGTCACAGTTAAGATTGAGGGAGGGTGTTAGACTACGTATCGTATATGGAGTCCGTATTGTAATTGTAACCAAACACTATCATTGCTAATATATAAACTGACCCAGGCCAGCAGCCTGGGTCAAGGTTGTGAGTTTGCCCAAACCTCGTTTTACACAGGCGTCGGCATCACGCCCAGCAGATGATTGGTCGTGGATGGTGGAAAGGGGAAGGGATGCTGGTGGGTGCGCGGAAGCCGGCGGGGTGGTTGCGGGGTTGCCGGCGAGGATTGAGAGAGCTCTCGATCTGAAAATGGAGAGCTACTTTTGGGGATTTTTTGACTCACGTATGAGGCTTCTTGCTCTGTTTGGATTTTTTGACTCTCGGGAGAAGCTCTGAGGTTGGAGAAGGGCTGGGTAGAGTTTGGATCTGATGTGCGTCTGTCTCCTGGATCATGAACAGTGTACTTCGGTGGATTTTCTTGTCTCGATCCTTCATTTCCTTTGGTCAATCTAGACTATAAATGTACGTGAATTTAGACTGAATATTTTGTAGGGCTTTTGCTTGTATGGTGCTGCTCTTGTTCAGAACTGGATACGTAGTGGTACTGTTATTTTTGTACAAATATTGCTCCTGGTAATATGATGTCCTTGAATCAAGAATGAATATTACTGATTATTTTTGTGATCAAACTTCTGAACCTAATGTGGATACTTCCATCGATTTTGTAGATGTTTGAAATTTGAAAATATAGCAGTTTGAAATTTGAATGTTGAAATATAGCCGTTGTAAATATACACGTACTAATATACACGCTCCGCTGAAAAAACAGGAGGTGTAAAATTTAAGAAGATGTATATGGAGGTGTAAAATTTAAGAAGGTGTATATGGAGGTGTATATGAATATATACACGTTCAAATTTACACCTTCCACTGGAGATGCTCTTACAAGCGTGTGTCTTCAGATGACTGACTCATCGCCGTTCTCTAACATTGTCTGGTCCATGGTAAAAAAGCACGCTTACGGATGCATGTACGCACGGCCGGGAGCCCGGGAACCAGCCATGGTTTGCATGCAGGATATGCGATGGAGAATTGAGACGCCGAGCTGGATCAGCTGCCATGGAAGAAGCTAAGAGCATTGCCCCTATATATAAAAGTTGGAAGGATTCACCTCCAATTCGAGTGTCCACGTCACCCCTTTTATTTCTTCTGTTCGATCGCTTCGATGGACGGACATGATCAAGCCACGTCGCCCCCAAAGCACCGGATATTGTAGCAGCCCGAGTTTTAGCCAATCGCGTTGCGCCACGTCGCCCAGTCACCCGCGCTGGCCGCGCCGGTCACCCGGTCACTCCCAGCGCCCGCCTCCGCGCCGCCCGATCCGGATCCGACGGCCAGCGATACTTCTATGCACAAAAGCCCTTCCGTTTACGAAATTTATGAATTAGTCCTCATATATAAAACACTAGAGCGTGACCCTCCTACCTAATTCCCCTCATTTTCCCACAACTGACAATGGACTACACTTTGAATTGTCAGTTTGGTGTAAATTAGTTTCACCAGATGAGGCTGCCGAAAGCTGACCCCTCGGGTGAAGCATATTAGTCGAACTTACTAGAGATCACCCAAATCTCATATACTGCAACCAGCAGTCAGGTTCATATAGGTGTGTTACTCCAAAGATCGCTCTGTAGGATAGCGTCTTGCTTATGCAAAGCCTTGGAACACATTAAGACAAACATCAACCTGGCATACAGTTACCGCGAGTATTGCAGCTCCAACGGAGTGGGTTAGTAAAAATTACTCTCCTCAGTTAACCAGTAACTTGTTTTCCCAGGTCCTACTTCACGGGATCTTCGATCACATAGGTTCGGTTACTGCCATGGCAACTCATGTGGGTCTCATACCTATCTTCCTCGATGCATTTTTTATCACAACACGTGATAGCCCTTTAGTAAAGGGATCTGCCAGATTTTTAGCCGACTGGATATAATCCAACGCTATTATTCCGGAGTTTCTCAAATGTCTGATAGCTTTTAATCTCATTCTTATGTGTTTGTTGGACTGCATGTTATCCTTTGAACTCTTAACCTTGACAATCACTGTTTGGTTATCACATTTCATAAGGATAGCCGGAACTAGCTTTTCAACCACTGGCAAGTCCATCAAAAGATGTTGAAGCCATCCTGCTTCGACACCAGATGTGTCCAATGCTGTTAATTCTGCTTCCATTGTTGATCTCGTTAGGATCGTTTGCTTGCAAGACTTCCAGGAAACAGCACCACCTCCAA
Source organism: Poa annua (assembly GCA_026929855.1). Taxonomy (NCBI): domain Eukaryota; kingdom Viridiplantae; phylum Streptophyta; class Magnoliopsida; order Poales; family Poaceae; genus Poa; species Poa annua. Next base: position 67,092,351 of record CM049434.1, read on the forward strand.
TGGTAAACACATACCCATGTTGTGGCCTTTATCTTATCAGCATCAGAGATCCAATTCGCATCACAGTACCCTTCAAGCACTGACGGGTTTTCGGTATAGTGAAGTCCGTAGTTCTTAGTACCTTTCAGATAGCTCATGATTCTTTCAACAGCATGCCAATGCACATCACCCGGATTAGAAACAAACCGGCTAAGTTTGCACACATCAAACATGATGTCAGGCCTTGTCGCGCTAGCTAGGTACATGAGTGAACCAATTACTTGAGAGTATCTCAGTTGATCCTTAGCTGTGCCATTGAATTTTCGAATCTACACACTAGGATCATATGGCGTTGGAGAAGTTTTACAGTCTGAATATCCAAATCGACTCAAAATCTTCTCAACGTAATGGGATTGCAAAAGTGTAATCCCACCCTCACTACCTCTCAGTAGCTTGATGTTCAGTATAACATCAGCCACATCAAGGTCCTTCATCTCAAAGTTCTGAGATAGAAACGACTTGACCTCCTCAATTACTTTGAGGTTGGTCCCAAAAATCAGTATGTCATCAACATACAAGCACAGTATAACTCTTTCGCCCCCACCATGACGATAGTATACGCATTTGTCAGCTTCGTTAACAACGAAACCAACAGAGGTTAAAGTATGTATGAATGTTTTATTTTAGTTATCACAGGTGTTGGCATTGGCAGCCGAAACGGAGATCGTTATTGTTATGCTTTGTTCCATGTGTGTTGTTGCTCGGAATTTTAATAAAGTGTTTAAGCATGAAAAGTACAGTAATATGATCTACATGGTTACTGTTTCATGGCACAAACAGGTTACAAGAGAATACTTTGCTACTACTACATGATCGGTTCAAATGACCAAAATATTCCTCTAAAATGACAGGCGTCGAACAATAAAGGTTAACAAAGGTTGAGCGATTAGTGAGGGAGAAGGAAGTAAAAGGGAAGTGGAGCATAGAGATGTAGTGTTTATACTAGAAGAGGTAGGCATGCTTTGCCGCGCCCGTTTGTATAGTAGTAAAAATAAAAATTAGCATTCATGCCTGAAATCATTTTAAATACTCCCTCCGTCCAGTAAAGGATGTCTTAGACTTTGTAAAATTTAGATGTATCTAGACATGACTTAGTATAGATACATTCATATTTGGACAAAGTCCAAGACATACTTTGTTAGACGGAGTGAGTATGACAAGTTTTTTATAGGTAGGTGGTGAACACTCGCTTATGGTTCAAAAAATTCATCTCCCAAGTCGACGCAAGCGCTCCCTTACACATCACACTGACAACCAGAAAGTACTCGTCTCCGGCCAATATCTTACGCATTTGTGCCTTCTTCGTCTCAGTCGCCGTTGTGCAGTGTACATAGGCAACACAACCAAGGGCGATCGAGGTGGGGTTCAGGCCTAAGCTGGCAGAAGGCCGATCGTGAGCAACGACAACAGGATGGCCGAGAAAAGCTTGGACGGCACGCGTGTTCTGCGCGCGATGTAATGATATTCCCGAATGAGGGGTTGTTTTGGAGCATGAGTGCAGAATATGTTATTTGCTCCGGCCTGGTCGGCAACCACTTTGGTGTCGGAGGCGACACATGAGGATGCGGAAGAATGACGACGCTAGCACGTCGAGGCCTCAGAGCATCATGGAGGACCGGTCCGGGATGGAGGGTGGTACAGCTGTCGACCGATTGACCCAGGTAGGTCGGAGAGGTATTGCAGGGTGGACTGGGACCGGCGACGTCCTTCTTATCGACATAAGATCAACACGCAGACCCATCGAACCATCAAAGCGGTGCTATCACCGCTATAGGCAACAAAAACACACCCACTTACAAGTGGTGCCACACATGTTCAGAGAAAACACGTCTCTCTATTTTTAAAAGCTTAGTACTTTAAAAAAGAAAATCACAAGCTTAGTTCTTTAAAAAGGATACGGTGTAATATATTATCTATATGGTCTATTGCAACTCATCTACGTTTTATTTATGGTCCGTAGCAACGCACAGGCCGGCACTCAACTAGTCTGTACTATTAAATATGGGAACGGGAGTTGGTCAACCAAAGTGAAAATTTTCACTCGAACCTCCGCATCGCGACGCGCGAAAGCCCATGTAAGATACACACGAGGCCCAACTCCCCCGATACCTCCCCAACCCTCATCTGATCCTCTCCTCTACGCCACCAGCGGCCAGCCGCAGCAGCCGCCACTAGGAGCTCGGCACCCCGCGCGGCGGCTCTCACACAGAACTGCACGACCGAACAGGCGGTTGGGCCCGGAGGCGAACCAACGGTCGAAGACGGCGAACTCGTCGGCGAGCGCGGCATAGACGGGGACGGAGTCAGGGGCGAACCCGGACATGACGTTCTGCGGCATGCCGAGGCCCATGCCGCGCGTGTTCTGGGTGAACCCGGACATGGGCGCCGTGGTGGCGGAGATGTCGGCGGAGCCGAAGATCTGCTAGCGGATGTCCTCGAAGCCGTGGCCGGGGTCGGAGTCGACATAGCCGTGGCCGGGGTCGGGGGAGGCCGGATCGGAGAGGTTCAGGCGGTTGGACTCGGCGCCCGTGAGGTCGTCGATGTCGAGCCTGCCCGCGCGGAGCCACCCGAGGATGTGGTCGTAGCTGCGGTTCTCCATGACCACCACGACCACCGTCTTGACCGGGGAGTGGATCTCGTGCTTCTTCCGGCGCCGCTTCAGGTTGCGGCTGCCGTGGTACGCGTCCAGGCAGTGGGCCGAGACGGCCAGAGCCAGGAGGAGCTGATTACCCATATCCAGCTGCCCAGCTATGCCCTACCTACATCTAGCTCCATGCGAGCCTCCTCCTCTCAAGTTCCGTTGTTGCTGGATGAGCAGTTTGATTTGGTTAGCCTTTTTCACTTGGGAAATCTTTCAGTTTGCTTTGCAATACAGTGTTGAAAAAATTGTTGCCATGCTATTACGAGATTACAACTGGTTTGTTTTAGAAGAGTACTGCGAACTTTTGCTATTTAGAAGTGATACTCCCTCTGTACCAAATTATAAGATGTTTTGGTCTTTCAATGTGGATCACATACAGATTAAAATGAACAGTCACACTGCCTGGACTCGCACCACTAGGAGATTGGATAGTCAAAATGTATGATATTTAAAATGTATGCGTTGATGAAGAATACAGAACACCAGGAGATTTTGTTGGTAGATTTTGTTCCACAGTCAAAATGTATGCTTACAGTATTGACATGCGATGCCCAAAATTATTTATTGTCTATAAATTTGTTCCACGGTCAAAATGTCAAGATCCCTGACGCCGCGCCCTCCATTAGCGCCGCCGTGGACCTCCATCAACGCCGCCAACGAGCTCCATCAACGCAGTCGCGCCCTTCATCGCCGCCACCGACGCCCTCCATCAAGCATATTTCTTTTAATCCGGAGGCACTGCGTGGCCCAGCTCGATCGAGTACTGTTGCCCCCGAGGCAACACTACTCTTGCTTCGGAAGAACAACAAATGAAATGATCTACTTGTTTGTTCCAGTTGCCCTTATCGAGTAGCGCTTACCGAAAGGTAATCACTACTCTTGCTTGCTCAGACGAAAGACAAGATTAGAAACTATCTCAAGAAAGAGGAGGAAACAACAGAAAGAATGAAAAAACATGCTTCCCCTTTTCCGGAAGCGCCTGCCGCAGGCCCAACAGGAAGAGTAGACTGCCTTCCCTACAACCGAAAAGGCTCTATCGAGTGCTGCTGCCCCCGAGGCACCATCACTCTTGTTTGCTTTCGGACAAAGAACAGAGATTATACACTTGCTTCCATTTCCGGAGGCGCCTGCCGCGGGCTCAGACATTGGACTCCTTCCCATGGGTTTAGCTGTTTTGCTTTATCGAGTAGCGCTTACCGAAAGGTAATCACTACTCTTGTTTCGGACAAAGACTAGAGAATAACTACTCTCGTTCGAAAGACGAAAGACAAAGAGATTATACTTCCTGAGTTTATGATGGGTTTCCAGAGATCGAGTGCTGCTGCCATCAAAGGCATCATCCCTCTTGTTTGCTTTCGGACAAAGATAAAGATAAAGACTGAGCAGCATACTACCCCAACCCCTAGCAAGGGGCTCCGACAAAAGAACAAATAAACCACTTTCCCATGAGCTGGTTTGCTCTATCGAGTAGCACTTCCCGAAAGGGAATCACTCCTCTTGTTGCGGGATCGATCAGTCCTCCCCCTACCCGGAGCACTGATCTTGTTGCGAGATCGAGTAGTGCTCGTCCTACCAGTCGCACTACTCTTGCTTGCTTTATTTTCGGAAGTAGTTAATTCTTCATCATTCATTTCATTGGCTAGTCGATGCAATACTCTACTTGCATCATCTTACCAAGACGGTGGTATCTCCCTTGAAGCAAGGAAGACCACCTAATCAATTTCGGAATAGACTACTCTCTTACTTACTGATTGCTTGCGGAACATGGTTACGAGTAGAGTCTTTTGACTTCCACTCTCCACCTATGTTGCTGGAGATTCGGACTCAAGTCACTCTTTTGAGTTAGACATTCGTCCTGCTGCTCGACTCGAACGACTCTCTCTATGATCGAATCGGTTCTCCTCGAAATAAACCAAGGAATTGCCACTCCCTATTTAGCTGTACAGTAACTCAGGGCATTACATTCCTTACACTATTCCAAAAGAGTATCGCTATCGTGTAGTGCTGCCATCCGAGGCAACACTATATCGCTTGTCAAGATAATCATATCATGGTCATAGTTGATAAGGCTATGACTACCAAGTAGTTGGTTTCTGTTGCGAAAGCAGCAGGAAGCCCTTGAAGGGACCGACGCCTCACCCAAGAGAGCGGAGGGATAGCAACCATAGGAATGCGGAACATGTGATTGACTGACTCTAAGGAGAGTTAGCAACATGTTCAGTTAGGTGTTGTTGTTCCTCCCTTGGGAAGGTAGAGGTTAGCAGAAGGGGCCCTTATTTAGGGGGAAGAATACACGCGCGCGTGTATATAGTAGTCATGCAAGATTTACTAGGGCACTGGCATCTGCAGATGCTGGGCAAGTTGTATGGAATTTATTCCATTCGGTGCATGCATAACATAAAAGAACTATTGCATTTGTATTCTACCTGAAGTAGTAATACAAATACTGCACTGAAGTTGTTGTATCGAATATAAGTATAAGCCCCGCAGGGCTTATACTTATATTTTACCTCACTATGGATTGTACTCCAGATAAAGGAGTACAAATCCTTTAAGGAAGTGTATGTCTTTACTTTACTAATTAGTCAGCAGGTGAGTGATTATTTTCTCTTACATGTATGAGGCGATCCTGACATTTCCTTTACTGTCGGGAGATACAATCAGATATCCGTCCCTATGTACAGTAGATTATCTTAGCAAATAGGCTACCAGAAGTAGTGATTCAGACCCACTTTGAGTTAGTTTATTCAGCTTTGGCTAGATAATCAGTAGCAACCAGTGAGTGCTGACCTTATTTGTGAATTGCAGACCTACGTCTTCATTCCATGGTTTGGATCAGTTCTCTCTGCAAGCTGAAAGAAACGAAGCAACACATAGATGTTGATGTGTAAGAGAGGCAGTTACTATTTATTCTATTTTTTAGACTTAGATGGAATCCATTTTCTGGTTTGGATCAGTTCTCTGTGCGAACGCACCAAAACACCGTCGTCATTGTTGTTCCAAAGTGTTTTGATCATTTAGTTCATAAAGTCTACTTTGGGCTGTTATGAATATATTGATTTTCCCTCTTCTAAAGTGATGTTGGCTTTGAATATTATTGTGTAGATGGATGTCCTTTGTTCTGTTAATTTAGCTTGCTTGCCCGGATGGTGAAGACTGAATAAGAGTGATTTTTTCCTTTATGTAAATCTGCCGCATGATTAGACTGAGAGCGCTTAAATTAGTCTCAGAAGACTGCAGTTCATAAATCTGAGTTTGTCTATCAGTAGAACTGGATGTAACTATGAAATCTCAATCTTATTTATAAACAGCAGAGTCATGAGTCATCCATGTGTTTTCATCTTGTGCAGCTTGAAAGGTGTTGGCTATTTCGATCAAAATATGTGCATGATTACAGCCGTGTCCTCGACTGGGAGGATTTACAGATTTTTTGGTTTAGAGAAAGAGCAACACTATTTAGTTTTAAGGAAAATTTCAAGAAAATGACATGCCTTCTTATGATCCGTCGGGGTAATGAAGTGCAGCTGTTCTTATTTGCTGCTTTTAGGAGAGAAAGACCAACCGGACTGCTTGTATTTGATACCGAAAATGTATTACATCACTTATCCCGCGTTTATTTGATTGTTCTCTATGGATTTAAATTTCTTAATTGTTTTGGCAGGAAGGAGCCCCTTTGACTGTATTACTGGAGCCCTAAATACAAAGGTTAAAACTCTCTGTTTGTCTTACTCCTAGCCTGGTTAATTTATGGATCCCCTGCTTGTATTTGATCGAATTGTACTACATAAAGTGGGTTCAGCCTCCTCATATTTTGACAGTGCAGAATTGTACAAGAAATTAAAGGCGGATGAACAGTATAGTGATTTTGAACGCATGTTTAAGATAATCTTGCTCAACTTTGCATGTCATCAGGGTGCTTTAAGGAATGCAGAACTAGCAGCTCGTCCGATATGTGAACTTTTCGATCAAGCAAGAGAAAAGCTCAACTTACCTTCTAATTTTGTGTGTGTGCAATGTAGCTACTGGCTATACAACGATACATTGTGATTGCACTTCTAATTATTGATGTGCTTATATGGAGCTTTGTTTTTCTGATCTAATTTGCTGCCTACTTGTTTTTTTGCAGCCTATGTGACAATGTATTGCCTAAACTCGCATCAGATGGTTTCTCTCTTCTTGGTAATTCACTGTACTTCTGTTTCAGTTGTTAGAGGACATGGAAACACAGGAACACCCATTAAGTGCACATATTTGTTTACTGCTATTCCAAAATGTTAACTCTGAAACTAGAATTTGTGATTACTGCGTGTACCCACTTGGATATCGTCAACTGAATGCTCCATTTTGATTACCGATGTTGCAGCTAAGGAGTCGCCTGCTTCTCCCATGAGCAAGCCTGGGCAATCGAATCGGAATATTAAATCTGACGTTACAAAGAAGGGTAAAATTTGAATATTATACAAGCTGGAAGTGCAATCACAATGGCATCGTGATCATCATAGCCTATCTCCTTGATTTTGTTTTCTGGTGACAACCAATTAATGTATGCAATTCCAGGATCAGTCAGGTTCTGGCATGACATCTACATGCAATCAATATTCATGGACTGTGGAATTTGATGATCATTTAGATGGTAAAGGACTTGAAAATACTAACAAATGGGGCAGTATTTTGATCTCATCTCACGCATCCAATTATTTACATGGCATTTTTTTATATGTATGCTCGCCGTATCGCCGTATTGATATTTTATGAAATTATTGTATCCCGTATCGCAGTATCTGTATCGTTGTATCTGTCTACCTGTATCGGTGCTTCGTAGTTGAAAAGTATAAGAGATAGTTGATAGTGAAAAAAACACAAAGAGGTTTAAGCTTTCTACATTGGGCAATTAATCGTCTGCATGGCCCAAAAATTAAAGTTGTTTGTAGGTTTTAATTGTTAAAGCTCTCCTTCCTGGTTGTATTTGTAAAGCTAATTAGTTTATCCGAGTTCCTGATGTTTTGTGTTATTTTTTATTTCCCTAAAAAGGAAAACAAATGTGAGTAGGAGGGAATATGAATGATGATGATGATGATGATGCACTTCTGTAGTTTAGTTTCTACCGAGTTCTATATGGTATAAAGAAACAAAATTTAGCTTCAAGATGAGGTACATTTATGGTGCAACATAGCTTCAAGTTTCGACAGAGTGTGGGTGGTTTGATTAATATATGATCTGTTGTTATCATCAGAGATGACATAATACTCATTGGCAGTAGGCTGTCATGTTATTTTCTACATTTTGGGTTAATACTCGGGCAGTAGGCTATAAGAATTGAACTGATTGTTTATTTCACCAATGATTTGTGTAGAAAATTCATGATACAGAATTTTTATAAGAAAAATTATCAGCAAATAAGATGATTTCCTTTTGCCAACTTGTTTTTCCTTTACTAAATCGACATGTCTATAGAAATTCAAAAATTCAGAAATATCTTTTTTTATCAAATTTGTTACTTGTTCAAATGTGTGTTGAGGAGGAAATAAATTCTAGCAACCGTAGCGACGCACGGGCATACACCTAGTTTATGAGTTGTAGTCGTACGTCCGCCCAGACGTGGTCCGCCGATGGAGGGTTCGCCGATCGCACCCGCTTGGGCTCATCCACAGTCCCCCATCTATAATGAACTCATGGCCCGGCCCAGCAAACGCTATCGCACGTAGCCCTTGTCTCCCGTCTTCCTCAGATGCAGCGCCGCCGCGACGGAGAGGCCTCCTGTCTTGTGACCTCACGCGCGCGTGCTCTAGCCTCGCTGCCGGCAAGGCACCCCTGCACTCCATCCCCCGCCTCGAGCTCCACCCCTCTTCAGTCTGACACCACTACGTTTTGGCTACATCTAGCAGCCGGAGTTGTCGGCCGCTGGAGCGCCGCACCGTCGAGACCACGACCTTGCTCCCAGAAATGCCGACATCTTGAGGACGAGGAGTCCAGGACCAACACGTACACACGACCAACATAGTAAGGAAGCCATGATTCATCGTTTCTCATCCCGATCCAATCCACCCATCTACACCCGCCCCCTCCCTCCTCTGCTTATCCCTGCGGCGAGATAGATGGAGATGGAGCTCGCACTGTGGAGCGGCCGGAGAAACGCGGAGGAAAACCGGCCTCTCTACCACACCAGGTTGCCGGGACGACCTCCGGAGCCGGCCGGAGCGGCGCTCCGTTCGGCAGCCGCGGGCGACGACAGAAGGCGGTGACGCTTGGGCCTAGGAACGACTACACCTGCGTGCTGCTATGGCTCTTACCTGCTCTGTCTTGTCCTCCCACCCTGCCCTGCATCGCGATGCCGTTCGCAAGGTTCCATAAGATTTCCATGAGATTTAAGATGCAATTAATATGTTCAATAAATTCCCAAGACATAGACAGCTATCGGACTATGTATGATGTACATGGCTAGAGTGAGGTCGCAAGGCTGCTATTTGATATGGTGGGCAGTGGAGTGCGAGGTAACAGCTTGAGTTTTGTTTTGCCCGTGCTAAAATATGAGTAGGTATATGCAAGAACCGTTCTGGATCATTGAAGATGCTGCCAATTTATTTTTCTTTCATGTGTCCTGCAATGTGGTAGTGTTGTAGTGGGTTGGCATATTTGAATTGTGAGTACAACACAGATGTCATTGATTGTAATCACCTATTGATTTTCCCTTCAGCACCAATGGTAGTGTGTGGTTCTCTTATCTGGTTGATGATTAGTAATCGAGATGATCTGATATGTTCATTTCAGAAGTTTCAAGAATCGATTAATTTCACGTTGGTCTTTTTTCTGTATTACATTGTTATGCAGATCCAATCACAATAAAGGTTTTATCTTTTTGTTTGATCTTTTGCGTCCGGTTCACATGCGATTAAGGGAAAAGTATGCCATGTGTAGCAGCTGCAATTCTCCTTTTCCTCCTTCTAAATCCCCAAAGATGAACGAAAACTAACCAACAAACTAATTTTTATTTCAGATTGTGTTGTACGGGCTGGTATATGTTCAATTCCACACTTTGCCATTCAATTCCACATGGAGAAGAAGGTTTTCTAAGAATCAGCATGCATGCATAACCGGCGACACTTTATTCGGGCCGAAGGGAGTAGAAAAGTTTAGATAGATTTTGCTTGCATGTTAAAAATAGTAAAAATCACAAGCCACATTCTGCTAATATATGAGCTTTCTCTTTATTTTTGTATTTACATGAAATTTTTCAAAGATCCTATTAATGTAAATTCTTATTGCCGACTTTCTCTGTATCTAAATATAATATATTTACATGAATGGTATTTTTAAAGCTAATTAGTTTATCCGAGTTCCTGATGTTTTGCGTTATTTTTTATTTCCCTAAAAAGGAAAACAAATGTGAGTAGGAGGGAATATGAATGATGATGAATTGATGATGCACTTCTGTAGTTTAGTTTCTAATGAGTTGTATCTGCTATAAAGATACAAACGTTAGCTTCAAGATAAGGTACATTTATGGTGCAACATAGCTTCAAGTTTCCACGAAGTGTGTTTTGATTAATATATGTTGTGTTGCTATTATCAGAGATGCCATAATACTCAATGGCAGTAGGCTGTCGTGTTATTGTATTATTTTCTACATTTCGGGTTAATGAAGAATTTAACTGTCAATCGATAGTTAGTAGTCTATAGTTTTGAATTTATCCAAAAGTTATAGTTATTTTTAAGGTTAATTGATACATATCTACCATCCTTGTTGTGTTGCAATTGTTCTGCAGACCTAATGCTATATTACAATCGAAGTCCTGACGGTGTTGTGTTATGTCACATGTGGCTCCGCGGTGGCTGCTACGGCCACGGTGGGCGAGCTCTCGGACTAGCAGCAGCAGCACGCCATCCTCATGCTCACCAAAGCCAAGGTAGGTTTCCTGCGGATCTCTCATCTGGCAACTTTTTTCTTCCGGAGGGATGGCTATGAACTGTGAGGTTTACTCTGTGCAAGACCTTGCTTATATCCGATATGATCTGTCCACGCGCCACATGAATGACAGTTTCTGATAGTATACTTCTTGCTCGCCAGTAACTATATCTTTACCGTAAGCTCTTTATCTTGTTTTGTTTTCGCCTATGTTTAAGTACTTATTGCGCAAGTTGAAGAGCGCCGTTAGCTTCATCGTGTTGGTCCCACTGTAGTACTTGTCATGAATTGATGTATGTAGATGTAATTACAGAGTTATACTTATTTTGCTGGTTGCTTTCATTAAGATGCTGACATGGAGTGTATCTTGGAGCTAGGCAGGTTCAGTGAGTATTCCTTTTTGTCAACAAAGATGCCCATTTTCATAATTGATTTGTGTCATTATCTTTTCATGGGACACAAATTAAGAGCTGCGTGCATTTGAAATTAATTTTAACTTGACTTGTGATTTACCCTGCTTTCTTTTATCATCACTCTTGGAGAATTCCTTTAGTTTCAGAAACTCAATATGTCAGCAGCAAACATGAAGCTTGGCAGGATAATAGAAATGTTCTTCAGAGCTCATATTTTGGATGTGTATGGTGTATTCTACATTGTTATTATTACTAGCAAGAGGAGTCTAAGAGGATCTCCAATTTAATCGGCACGTTGCTCTTTCAGACGTCCTTATAGAATAATCTGTAGAGGAAATTATTGTGTTCTACGATAAGCTGGATCATAGCATAACAATGTTGCTAATTCAGGTGGCCCATTTTAACATGCACGCTTTTTAATGGTAATGAGTAATGTAATTATTTTGTGTAATAACAGTGCATATTCATGTTACTTATTCTAGATATCCTCTCCCATTTTGACTGTTATTATTTGGTAGGAATTGTGGAAATTGAAGCACTTGGTGCCTTATCATAAAAATATACCAGTTCCATAGCGGGTGCTTTTTCAGCAATATCTTTCTTCCATCATGGTTTTCTAATATAAGTCAGTTTATTTCACCAATGATTTGTCTAGAAAATTCATGATCCAGAATTGTAATAAGAAAAAATATCAATAAGTAAGATGATTTCGTTTTGCCAACTTGTTTTCTTTTTACTAAATCGAGGTGTCTATAGAAATTCGAAAATTCAGAAATTTATCAAACTTGTTACTTGTTTAAATGTGTGTTGAGCAGGAAATACATTCTAGCAACCGTAGCAACGCACGGGCATACACCTAGTTTATAAGAAACATGAGATCTATTCTATAAAATGATAGAGGTTGTTTGGCAAGAAATAGGTGGTGACACATTTTTCTCACCAATCCTAAAGCAAACCGAGGAGTGTAGAAGGACCTCATAAGATTGTAAAGTTAGTTTTTCGTATGGTTACGAATCATTGTGGGGTGGGGCGATGACCCCTGACCGCCATGGATCCGCCGCCAGTTGCCGGAGACTACACACAATGCCAACTCATGTACAATAAGTTATCACGTGGTAACATGGGTAACGACACAATAGCAACTTCATTGATTTTTAGGTGGCAACATTGAAGCCAAAAGAAAATCGTCCAAAAATACAACATGAGTCCAGTTACGAAGATGTCTTGACGGATTATCAATTAGGTTCACGATTCAAGAGACAAACTATTTAAAAATTCTACTGTTTGGGTTGCTCTATTATCGGAGCAAGTGTTTGAGAGGGAGGCAAACCCTAGCTCCCGCGTCGCTCCCGCGAGCGACCGGGAGCTCCCCGTGCGCCGCCACCTCCTAGCCCTCCTCCTCCTACTCCCCTCCCTCGCCGCCGCCGGAGGGTGTCCCCGGGCAAAGCTCGGTGGCGTCGGCGGCGGCGGGGCCCCGTTCCCCTCCTCGTCCGGGCTTGGCGGCGCGGGCCGCGGTGGCCGGAGAGGGCGCGGCGCTGGCGACTGGGCGCGGCGGCGTCGACCTGCAGCAGCGGCGCTCCGGCGCGGTGCTTCGGCGGCGATGTGGGGTGGCTTCGCGGCGGTTCCCTGGTGGCAGGTGCGTGAGGCGAAGGCAGCGCAGCAGCGGCTAGCGCGTGCTTGTGTGCGCGGCGGCGTGCTGCGGCTGGTCGGGCTGGCGTCGGAGCAGGTTGTGAGGACGCAGGTGAGGTCCTGTGGGGGCCTCTGGCCCTGGGGTTTTCGGCGGGCGCGGCCTGGCGGGTGGTGGTTGCTGGTGGTGCGGAGGGGTTTGCCGGCGCGTGTGCGGGCTGGATCTGGGCCAGGCGGGCCCAGATCTGCCGATGCGTGCTGCACTGCTGCGGGCCGGATCTGGGCTAGGTGGGCCCGGATCTGCCGGCGGCGGTGCCGCTATTCCCGACACTCGCGTCGGGTCCGTCCCTTCCCGTGCGCTGATGCTCCCTGGTGGGGAGCTCGGCCGCGGTGCTGCTCGGCTTGCGACGGTGCTTTGATCCAGGTCTCGGGGCAGTCCGGGTTGGGTTAGGCCGGTCTTAGGGTTGGGGCGCCTCCTCTTGGCGGCAGGGCCGTGTCCGGTGTGGTGCTGGACTGACGCGCCGCCCCCGGCCCAGATCTGGGTCTTCGGACCCCATCTAGGTTTTAGGCGGGTCAGACCGAATCCTCATTAGCGCGGTTCTTTGTACACTGGTGGTGGAGAGCAGCTTGGAGGTGGGGCGACATCGCCAACGTCGTGCCTTATGCAGCGCGACGGCGGGAACTTCACGGGCCTCGAGGGGCCCGGCCGGGCTTGCGGGCCTGGTGTGCTCCTGCTGTTGCGTCCGGTCGGTTACCGTCTCTGATGGTGGAGGTTGGCCCCTCCCGCACGTCGGCGGTGCTGCGGCTCCTAGTCCCGGCTCTCCTTCTTCGGTGTGTAGGCCTCTCCTCTTTGTTCCGTGGTGAGACAGTGTGAACGGCTTCATGGCCGTGCGCTGGGTGGTGGGCGGTTTGGTGGAGTGTTCCAGAGCGCCTGGGGTGGGGGGGGGGGGGGGGGGGGGGATCGGGAGAAATCCTAGTCGGCGTGTTCGACTCTGAAGGGCGACGGGTGGTCCCCTCTCCTCAATCGCGTACCGGGGGAAACCCTTGGCGGCAGCGTCGTCGTCGTCGCATCCCTTCTTGAAGGTGTCGTTGGGTACCAGCGCTTTGGAGCACTAGGAGCTTGGTGCGAGGCCTAGGTGGGCGTAGTGGTCGTGGAGCCTGGTCACTTGTGTCGATCCGCCGTTGTCGGCATTTTTTTTTCTTTTTTTTTCTTTTCTCTTCTCTTTTCTTTTGGGCGTGCTTTTGCTGTTTCCGCCCCCAGCAGCTACTTTTGGGCGTTGTGCTGTCTGGCCCAGCAGCGGTCTCAAACGGTGTGGCTTTATTTATAAAGCGGGGCGAGAAGGAGGTTGCTCTATTATCCTAGCGCACAGGATTTGCTCTGTATTGCTATCCGCCTAGGAATTCCGTCCTAAACTGATAATCCAGCATAAAATCCAAAAACCAAGTGGCGTTCACACGTGTCATATCTACAGCTCGAGGAGCAGGTCGCCGACGGCCGGCGGCGGAAGCACGCCGAGGTCGGTGATGAAAAGCTCCAGGTGCTGCGGCGGGGTGTAGTCCCTCCCTGTCGCCTCAACTTCCACGCCCGACGGCACTGTTACCCGGCCACCAAAGTCCACGGCTCGATGTCCTTTTTTTTTTTTGAGAAACACAGTACAAACGCAGACGCTCACATACACGCGCGCACACTCACCCCCTATGAACGCACACACGCACACCCTACCCCTATGAGCACCTTCGAAATACTGAGCCGGCGGATCGAGTCTTGAGATTGACGAAGTCACCACGGGCGCCCTCGCTGTCGACGGGAACGTCGCCTCCCACTGAAAGAATATTCCGCCTAAATGCAACACACAGACGTCAAATCTGGGATTTGAACTCTGGTGGGCTGAGGGTACAACCACCCTGCTAACCATCCAACCACAGGTTGGTTTGCGGCTCGATGTCCTTCTGCCCCAGCAGATAGAGCCTTGCGAACTTGTAGCACTCGGCTGCCACGTAGACAGGCTTGCTCATGGCGCGGGCTACCAGGCGACCTGGTACGTGCCCATGGCACCCACCACGCCGCCGGTCTCGGTGACCACGTCGGCTCCAACCAGCACCATGTCGACGTCACTCATCACATAGGCCACCGCCGAGTCGAGCAGCACCCTCGTCGGAATCCCCGACGCCACGAGCTCGCCGGCCAGCCTCAGCCCCACGCCGTCTGGCCTACCCTTGGCAAAAGGAAATAAGTACCACACATTGTTAGCAATGCCACGAAGGTTTGGTAAATTCGCGATTAAATCATGCAGGCCTACCGGTGCATAGGACTCGGAGGCGCCTGCCGCTGGCACCGACCAGTTTGAGGGCGTCGAGCACGGCCGCCGAGTGGCCATGCACTAGCACCATGCAGCCGTCCAGCAAGAAATCCTGGCAGAGCGTCGCGATCGTCCCGCGCGCGCCTCCGCAGATGTCTCCAAATCTCCTAGCGCGGCTGACGAAGCGGCGCTTGACGGCAGAGAAGGGGGCGGTTTGATCGTCGCCGCCGCAACGCCGGGTGACGACGTACCGGACGAACATGTCATCGGCCGTGGAGAGAGAACCGTACGGTCTGCCAAGAGACTGCATGTTTGATCGATGAACACACCGATCACAATTCGTCAGTTTGAAATACGCAAAATAAAGTGATCGATCGCTCTTTCAGTATATCAGAAGATCAAGAGTGCACCTTTAGATCGTTCGCGGCCGCCTTGACCTCGGCTTCGAGATCCGCAACGGTGCTAGCAATGCTGGATCGGACGGCACCAACGAGCGCCATGACCGCCGCCACGGCCTCGTCACCGGAGCCGACCCCCTCTTTCTTCCACCGGTCGAACTCCCCGATGATGAAAGCCTCGCCACCTCGCATGCCGGCCATTATCGAAGCAGCGATACGATCTTGCAGAGAAGCAGTGGTTATTGTTGCAGTTGAAGGACCCAGGTTGAGACGTGCCACGGCCTCGTCACCGGAGACGTTCCAGCCGAGACTGGTACTCGGATGCTGTACAAAAAAAGTACAAAGGTAAGACCTGAATAAGGCCGGGTGGCCCATACAAGCTATGCAGACCTGATAATTTCCATGCCACCAGGCTTGATGCAAAATCCTGGCGTACGCGCCAAGGGTACATTAAAAAAGGCCGGGTTCTGACCAGTAAGTCCAAACAAGCATGAGTCGAACTTGCACGGTCATACCGGGTTCGAGCCAAGGGACTCGAATCTGCGTAGGCTAGAAAGGTATTTCGCACGAGTCGCGAATTCACTTGACCCCGATCCGTCGGTTGAATCAGACCTACTATGCCATCCATCCCATATAAGACGAAACGAATATATATATCAAACATTACGAGTATATATATCAAACAAAGAATGGAAACCGGTAGAAGATCGGTTCAAAAGAAAATTGAGTTCTTGGATTGGAAAATTGCTCTCATATGAAGATCGATTAGTTCTAATAAACTCAGTTCTTACTAGTTTACCGATGTTTCTGCTCTCTTTCTTTGAAATCCCAAGGGGGTGCGGAAGAGATTAGATTTCTATCGATCACGCTTTTTTTTTTGGCAAAGTGATAATAAGAAAAGGAAATATAGATTAATGAGATGGAACATTATTTGTCGCCCAAAGTGTCAAGGAGGTCTAGGAATTGAGGTACTAGATTTAAAAAATAGATGCTTACTTAGCAAGTGGCTTTATAAGCTTCTCACTGAAAAGGGGGTGTGGCAAGAGCTGTTACATAATAAATATGTAGGTGAGAAAACTCTAGCTCAGATTGAGGCTAAACCTACAGATTCTCATTTTTGGAAAGGAATTATGAAGGTCTCCCATGATTTTTTCAGATATGGGTATTATGATGTCGGTAATGGCCAAAACACTAGGTTTTGGGAAGACCCTTGGCTGGACAGAATTTCTTTGGAGCACCAATATCCGTGATTATATAACATAGTCAACCACAAAAACATTATGATAGCTGATGTTTTATCGTCCGGTACTTTAAATATCTCCTTTAGAAGAGCACTTACTGGACCAAAGAGAGCAGATTGGATAAACCTAGTGGAAAGAATAATGAGAGTATCACTAACGGATGGTACAGGCTCTTTCCGCTCGAGTTTAACTACTAACCGTAAGTTTTCAGTTAAGTCTATGTATGCGGATTATATGAATGGACACACCCCTTTTCTTCACAAATATCTTTGGAAGCTTAAAGTGCATCTAAAGATAAAAAAATTCATGTGGTTTTTATATAAGAAGGTCTTACTTACTAAAGATAATCTTGCTAAGAGAAATTGGACAGGTTGTAAACGGTGTGTCTTTTGTGATAAAGAGGAATCCATACAACATTTGTTTTTAGATTGCAATTTCTCAAAAATGATATGGAGGGTAATCCAGTTTACTTTCAATATTGCACTACCAACCACGGTGTCTAATATGTTTAGTACATGGTTAGACGGGGTTGATAAAGTAACTAAAGAAAGAATCAGGATTGGGATGTGTGCTATTCTTTAGGCTATTTGGAATTGTCGAAATGACATTGTATTTAACAAGGAACGAATACCAAACTTTTTGCAGGTGGTCTACAAGGGAGTGCATTGGATCCTCACATGGGCGGTCCTTCTACCGGTTCCGCGGCAGGAGCTTATGGAGTCTGGATGTACCCGGTTGTTGGCCATTGTGAAGGCCATATACTGCACGGCTGGATGGCGACACGAGAGGCGTATTCAGGATGCCTAGTTGCTTCTCATTGATGTTTATCTTTCGTTGGCTTTTTTTCGTTGCCACTTTGAGTGACCCATGAGGGGCTCTTAAGTTTGTAATAAGACATTTTGAACCTGATCACTTTTCAATAAATGGCTGTGTGCATCGTCTAGATGCAGAGGCCGGGATACCCCATTTCAAAAAAAAAAAAAAATCAAACATTACGAGTCATGAGATCTCGCATTACGTTCCTTAACAGGACAATCTTTTTACTATATTTATTCGCAGGATATGAGGAACCAAGAAACAGAAGATAAAATAACTGGGATTAGAACAACTTGAGCCTATGCCCGACTCTGCGAGTCGCACATAGCCTCGGGGGCTACTCCCATCGGGAGCGCTGGCCGCACACCCGATGAGCGCTGGTCGTGCAACTGACGCACTCGAAGTATTATAAGGACAGAATCACTCGAAGTACTACCAAGACAGAAGTACTCGGCGCAGTACCGACTGAACACTCCATCCAACCATCAAGCATAACGTGCACCTGAAGATCTATAAAGTGATGAGTCCCTGCCCGACTCTTCGAGTCGACCAGGCACTCGGGGGCTACTTACGTGGGTATACCTTCCGGGTACCCCCACTATAACGTATACTGAAGATGAGGCCCACCGGGTGGCCCAGCGAAGCCCAAGAAGCTGCTAAATTGAAGGACAAGACAACGACTCTCAGTTCGTAGTCTACTAGGTCTCATGTAAAACCCCCTGGCTGCATATATAAAAACAGGGAGGAGTAGACAAAAAGACAAGCCAAGAGATAGACAGAAATAGCCAAGGCAACATCGCCATAGACAATAGACAGAGATAGTCGGGCAAACCCCGGCGAGATCACCATAGCCATCACGGCCACCATGTAATCATCATCAATACCAGATCAGACAAGCAGGAGTAGGTCTTTACCTCACAACGAGGGGCCGAACCTGGGTAAACTCTTTCCTTGTCAGCCGTCCGGAACCACCAGCCGCCATACTTCTTTCTATACGAAACCCGAGGTGTCTAACCGAGGGATTTGCCGGGTTTACACCCCGTCAATTGGCGCCGTATGTGGGAACGACAACTGGTGTGCTGGATTCATGGTTGCGGCGGCTCCATCTTCTACATCATCAATTACTTTAAAATCTACACCGACAACCGACGAGACGGATAGCGGATCCGATCACATCTACACAGCGATGGCCGACTCCCGGTGTGCTGGCGAGTGCGTGCGTCAATCTCTTGCACCCGCCGCCTAGCAGATCTACATGGACCGTGCTGTCAGGGCATGTAAAGCCACGAGAATATCCTCCATCGGCCTCAGGGCTGAGTTGGCGGAATCAGCGTTCATCGTCTAGGTCAATCTTTTCAGCTGCTGCGCCCGCCGCCCGGCAACTCCGTCTTGATTTTGCTGCAGCGGATGCAAAGCTACGGCCGAAGTCATGACCCGAGCGGGATCCTTCGACGTCTTTAACATCCAGATGGCATCCGATTTGGCGGCTCGCGATTTGGTCGCAACCACGCGCGACGGCCAGATAATTTTACATGTCGACAGAAGTATTCAGCAGATCGGTTCGGTTTGGGGCTGCGGCAAACGGCGGCGGTAGGTCGATCTGGTCCGCTGCCGAGTCAAGGTAGCAGGCCTACAGGTGTGTGGGCCGGCCGTGTTGATGCGCTTACGCGATTCTACGCCCTATCGACCAGTCCAAGCGGAAGACAAATCAAATCAGCATCACCTCTGGATCGATTCCCGAGAGAGAAAGAGAAAAAGAAAAAAAAAGTTCAGTCGATCATACTTACGTGAGCCATGCATGGATTTCCCGGCAAGGATGCTAATCACATGCAGAAGAATCATGCATGTACAAACTTACAAGACTATCAGGGAAAGAAACATAGAGATATGTGATCAACTCAGGTAATCAGCGAACACGCGATGAGGACCCGACGATCATTGTAGACTCGCCGCCGCGTCGACTCCGGGCTGCGCCTTGACTCCATGCGCCACACAATTTCAATGTCATATGTCAGCTGTGGCCCGCCACAAATTTCGACTCACTTGATTTTTTCAACTACCGCGGCAATGATCAGAGCATGCGGTACCGACAGAGAGCCTGTCTTCCAGAAGGAAATCAAGTATCCTCGGGGCTGGCATTTTGACATCGACAACAATAATAATTTCATCACTGTACCCGGTCACACGACTTCGATGCCTTTTTCGACTCCACCTTCGCCGACTCGACAAGACGGACTCGGGGACTGGACGTGGCCGTCGTCGTTTCGACGCCACCCAGCCAAACGCCGCGCCGCTCTGCCTTCTTCGACTCCGCCTCGCCGACTCGCCAAGTGGACTCGGGGGCTGAACATCGCACCCGCCACGTCGGCTCCGGTCGCTGCATCAACTCCGCCCAGCCAAATGCCGCACGACTCCATCGTGTCGACTCTGTCCACCGCGTCGAGTCCACATATCACACCGCGTCAACTACATCTTACAGATAAGTTTAAATTTATAGTATTGCAATTTATCACTATAAGCAAAATTCATTTACTTCACAATATTATATTTGCTTGCACTAATTGGCCCGTAAGCCGTTATGCATAGTTTTAGCTGTCACAATTACTGCCAATACGGCCATTTTCTCTCTCACATTAAATCAAATTGTCCCACATAAGACGAAACGAATATATATATCAAACATTACGAGTCATGAGATCTCGCATTATGTTACTTAACAGGACAGGAAGTACAAAAGAGCGCCCGGTAAAGGCGAATTGCAGTAACTAACTTTGATATATCAATCTTTTTACTGTATTTATTTGCAGGATATGAGTAACCATGAAACAGAAGATAAAATAACTGGGATTAGAACAACTTGATCCTATGCCCGACTCTGCGAGTCGCACATAGCCTCGGGGGCTACTCCCATCGGGAGCGCATACCGCGCATCCGATGAGCGCTGGTCGCGCAACTGACGCGCTCGAAGTATTACAATGACAGAAGCACTCGAAGTACAACCAAGACAGAAGTATTCGGCGCAGTACCGATTGAAGACTCCATCCAACCATCAAGCATAACGTGCACCTAAAGATCTATAAAGTGATGAGTCCCTGCCCGACTCTTCGATTCGACCAGGCACTCGGTGGCTACTGACGTGGTTATACCTTTCGGGTACCCTAGTATAACGTATACTGAAGGGGGAGGCCCGCCGGGTGGCCCAGCGAAGCCAAAGAAGCTGCTAATTTGAAGGACAAGACAATTACTCTCAGTTCGTAGTCTACTATGAATTATGTAAAACTCCTCTGGCTGCATATATAAAGACAGTGAGGAGTAGACAAAAAGACAAGTCAAGAGATAGACAGTCATAGCCAAGGCAACATCGCCAAAGACAATAGACAGAGATAGTAGGACAAACCCGGCGAGATCACCATAGCCATCACGGGCTCCATGTAATAATCATCAATACCAGATTAGACAAGCAGTAGTAGGTTTTTATCTCACAATGAAGAGCCGAACTTGCATAAACTCTTTACTTATCAGCCGTCCGGAACCACCAGCCGCCATATTTCTCTATACGAAACCCGAGGTATCTAACGGAGTGATTTGCCGGATTTACACCCGTCACAGGTAGCGTAAAGAAGCCGGCGACGCCATGGTTTTGCGTGCTAGGTGCAGTTAAAAGGACGATCGATCTACCATCGTGACGAGTCTTGGGGTTCGAGTTGCGAATCCGGTCTGGATTTAGCTCCGATTTTGGAGGGGGACGCGTCGTATATATGGACAGATGCCGCCGGCGAGTATACGGGATCGTGTTTGTTTCTGAGGCGGCGTTTCTTTGTTTTGAGCAGCCCAATGGACCTAGCCCAACAGAAAGAAGGATCTACTTGGGCCCAGTTAAACTAAGCCACACCTCTTTC
Source organism: Poa annua (assembly GCA_026929855.1). NCBI lineage: Eukaryota > Viridiplantae > Streptophyta > Magnoliopsida > Poales > Poaceae > Poa > Poa annua. The sequence goes on from CM049434.1 coordinate 67,113,627, forward strand.
CTGAACCCTACCTAATACCCGATTTTGTACAACCCAACCCGCCGCCACCGCCGGCGGCTGCGAACGCGATGGACATTCCGCTCCCCGGCGGGGGCGTCGAGGGCTCGGAGGACTACTCCCAGGCGACCACCGTCGTCCACTTCGACCAGCCTCTCCCTCTGCTCCGTGCTCCCGTCCCTTCCTCCGCCCCCGGCGATCCCCCCGTCCTCGCCTTCCGCGACGCCGCGAGCTGGCGCGCCGCCTGGGAGGCCGCCGAGGCCAGCCTCTTCTCCCAGTGTGAGGTAAATCCCTACCAGCTGCCTAAACCCGCTCGCTCTCGTTTTCATCTCTGAATCATTGAATGCAAAGCGACCGGTCAAGCAACCCCGTAGTGTTCTTACCTCGCAAGTGATCGATGGGACAACAGAATCGATAGACCTACGAGAGCCCCATTGATAAGTGGGTTGTTGTTCTGTGAGGTAGATACGGATTGCTTATGCCACTTCAGCTCCAAACACCGGAACGCCTTTGCCTGTTTTTGTTCTTGCAGCTGGCCGAGCTGCCTTGCGCTAGTCATGCCAGGCAGCAAGTTAGCAGCTGCGTACATAAAAAAGGGCACATAATGAGACAATCTCCTGGCTACTTAAGATGAATAGTCAGGGTTTATGACGCTCCATAACATGACATGAGTTCCACGTGCATATTTTACCTTTTGTGATGCTAAGATCGGTAGAATGCTGACTATGGAGTTGATGAAAGTAGACTTCTATGTGGTTGTAATACGACCAGTTTCTTTTCCATGTCTAAAGGAGTAGTTGGTAAATTTCTCAGCTGCATACAGTGAAGAGAACAAAAACAAGTTCATGGCTGCTTATCTTTAGCTGTCGTGCTTGGCAATGTTCTACTGATAAATTGGCACAGTAAGTGTTTTTGCAAATATTCAAATTGGCACCAAGAGCACATGCTCCTGGCTTGGCGGAGCCAGGATTGGAGAATGCTCCCGGGGAAAAAAAACTAAGCTCTTACAGTCTTACAACTACATTGGAAAAGAAACCTATGTTGAAGCATAAGAAGTTGGTTCGATTGAATAGATGAAGGTATAATTTAAACTTAGTTGGAGTAGCTTCATTTTGTGGAAATTTTGATTCGTTTGACATTGTTTTCACTTATGTATAAAATCCATTCATCTCCAAAATGAAATTGATAACAAAATGCTTTAAATTAAGTGTCCAACTCAAAATCTTATATAACGATAAATTAGTAACTTGCAAGTTAGGAATCACCAAGCTGCACTGAAATTACCTACTTCTCTGTCAGCATCTAGGAGAGTAGCGGAGTGGGAGGTAGGCATTCAAGCATCAGTCCGGCGCAAGACCGTAGGGGAGAGTACTGGTGGCGGCTAGGGGATTGGATCAGTGCGAGACTGGGAGCTCCGGCCTTGCGGTTGCCCTCCCCTTTGTGCATCTCTCTACCGGCAGAAAGGGGGAACGGGTGGGACACATTTAGTCCCTTCCAGTGGGCAGCGGGGGCGCTCACGGCCAGGTGGAGCCAGAGCCACGGGCCCTGGCCAGGCGGAAAGACTGGAGAATGGTGTTGCCTTGGCCGTGGGAGGGTGCTACGAAGATGGGCCAGACCGCCAACGAGGAGGAGGACAACATTCTGTGGTGGCCACGTGGGGTTGTTGCTGCCAAGTCGTTAAGTCCTCGTCGGGTTGGTGCTCCTCTCATGTATGGGTGGTTTTGCTGGGATGGAAGAAGTAAAGTGTTATGGGCTTGTATCGCGCCATTTCTGAAATCATTTTTGGTAACAGAATTTTATTGTGCTCCGGGGCATGGCCCGGGTTACCTGAGGCCCAACTCCGCTGTTGGTTCGTGGGATGAAACAAAATTATGTTATTGCAGCTGGCTGGGCTTCCTTGTGCTAGTCATGCTAGGCACAGTAAGTTTAGCAGCCTTGTACATCAGAGAGGGCAGACAAGCTCCTGATTGGTGAAGATGAGTAGTCGGGGTTTACGAAGCTCCATAACATGACATACGTTCCGCGGGCATATTTTACTTCTGCAGTGCTAAATTCGGTAGGTAGAATGTCGACTATGTTATTGATAGAAGTAGGCTTCTGTGCGGGTATTAGTTTCGACCAGTTTTGGGTCTTCCATGTTTGAAAGAGAAGGAATGATTACTTTTGCAGCTGGCCGAGCTGACTCGCACTAGTTCAAGTCGGTAAATTTCTCAGCTGCATACAGTGAAGAGAGCAAAAACAACTTCATGGCTGCTTAGCTTTAGCTGTCATGTTTGGTGACACTCTACAGTTGAGTTTGCAAATGGGTGCATTCCTAGCATTGATATTCTTTCTATGTCATCATCTTGTGGACGGAGTGGTAAATATCAGATTAGGATGTACCAACTTTGCAGCTAGTATAGATTCCAGGATTGGTTGGCATGCGGATATTTAGCTATTAGTTTCTCACCTCCTGAAACCAATATATGTTGTAGTATTTGCTGCCATTAAGCATTTTAAGTGCATCTTTTAGTTTCTCACCTCCAGAATTTTGTCAATTAGAAACATGGACATTTTATTCTGGGTAGGTGATGTGTGGAATTACTAATTTTACTGTTATGACCGGCGTGGCCTACAGCCGGAAGAGGCCCAATAAGCAAACCGAATTAGGGGCTTAGCCCAATTTATCTTTATAGAAACATTGTAATCGAATATTTGGAGAATCAAGCAATAACATATTTGTTGCCGACTCCCTCAGGAGTCGAAGCCCTACACCCTAGCCGCCGCTCCCCTTGCGATCGTCGCCTTCTTCTAGTCGCGCGGCCACGGCGCCTTCTCGCCGTCGTCCGCGCCAAGCTCCTCGCCAACCTCCCTTCCACCCCTACAACTTACGAGCTAGACCTGGGAGGATCCCAGTTCCTTCCAATTTGGTATCAGGAGTTTCAAGATCGACCATGACTACACCGCTCTCCACCAACACCACGTTGCCGGCGGCCGCCGCGACGACCCCGTCGTCCGTCTCCGGTTCCATGTCCTCCGCCGACCCAGGAGCAGCTCACGTCGGCCCTCCTGGACCTCAGCCAGGCCGTCGCGGGCATGCGCACGTTCCTGGCAAGCCCCTGGCCGCAGCCCTCCGCCGCCCCGATCGTGCAGCAGCCCCGTGGCCGCCGCTGTCCGCGCCGCCGCAGCAGCCCTCATGGTCGCCGCTGTCCGCGCCACCCCCTCCTTCATCAACGCAAGGGTTCTCGGCGTCGGCGCAGGGATTGCCCATCACCCAAGTCCGGTTCCCCCCATCGCCGTCCCCGCTTCCCTCCTGGCTCCACGGGACCCTGGCGCCAGTCTACACGATAGCCGGTGGACAGCCGTCGGTGCTACCCCCGCCGGTGACTTCATCGACCTTCGCTGGCGTGGATGGCCCCCTGTTCCAGGGTGGCTCTCTGATGCCCTCGTATGTGGCTCCGTCGTCCGCACTACTCCACCATGAGGAACCATATTCCGCCGCAGCGGCCGGCCAAGCGCCGCCTCGCTTCACCCGGCTGGAGTTCGCGACATATGACGGAACAGTGGACCCCCTGAACTGGCTCAACCAGTGCGACCAGTTTTTCCGGGGGCAACGGACGCTCGCGTCCGACCGCACCTGGATCGCCAGCTACCACCTCCACAGTGCCGCACAGACTTGGTACTACGCCCTCGACCAGGACGATGGCGGCATGCCACCTTGGGATCGTTTCCGCGAGCTGTGCCTGTTACGCTTCGGCCACCCAATTCGCGGGAGCCGGTTGGCGGAGCTGGGCCGACTACCCTTCACCTCCTCGGTGTAGAACTTTGCGGACCGCTTCCAAGCCCTCGCATGCCACGTCCCGGGAGTAACGGCTCGCCAGCGCGTGAGCTTTTTGTGGGCGGTCTCCCGGATCACATCCGCGTGGACATGGAGATGCGGAGCCCCCAGGACCTCCAGCCGTTCCGGCGCCCCCCGACCAGACCGCTGCCGGATCCTCGACTCCGCCTGCGACACGGCCTTTCCGGCGGCTGACCACCACCGAACAGCTCGAGCGCCGTCGATAGGGGTTGTGTTTCAACTGCGACGACCCCTATGTGCTGGGCCATGTGTGCCCCCGGCTGTTCTACCTGGAGGCCGCCGACTATGTGGAGGCTGAGGTCGCCCCCTCCGAGCCCCCCAACACCGACGCCCCTGTGACCGACCCCGCTGCCTTCGTCGTCTCCCTCCATGCCCTGGCGGGCATCCGCACGGAGAACACCATGCTGGTCCCGATGACGATCAACGGCGAGCGCTTCCTCGCACTCCTGGACACGTGCTCCACTCACAACTTCCTGATGCTACCATGCGCCGACTGCAGCTGCAGCCATCGGGCGCGGAGCAGCTCAGCGTTATGGTCGCCGTTGGCGACCGCCTTGCCTGTCAGGGCGTGGCTCGGTAGGTCCCCATCCTCATAGGCGCCGAGCAATTCTCCGTCACCTGCGTCGGCATTGACTTGGGCTGTTTCGACTTCATCCTCGGCGTCGACTTTCTCCGCACTCTCGGTCCCATCCTCTGGGATTTTGACACCCTGACGATGGAGTTCTGGCATCAGGGGCGCCGTGTCCGATGGGAGGGCGCGGGGGGTGCCTCTCCGGCTATTCCTCGGCCCCAACTGACGGCGGCCGCTGTCGACGCGGAGCACCCGCTCTTGGCCAGCCTACTGTAGCAGCACAGTGACCTCTTCGACGAGCCGCAGGGGCTTCCGCCGGCCCGGGCCTGCGACCACCACATCCACCTGCTGCCGGACACCGCGCCAGTGGCGGTTCGGCCGTACCGTTACCCGCAACTGCAGAAGGACGAGCTCGAGCGCCAGGTGGCGATCATGCTCGCTCAGGGCATCATCCGGATCTCGACCTCGCCCTTCTCCGCGTGCCGGTACTCCTTGTGCGCAAGGCCGACGGCACCTGACGTTTCTGCATCGACTACCGCGCTATCAACGGTCGGACGTCCAAGGACAAATTTCCCATCCCCGTCGTGGATGAGCTCTTGGACGAGTTACACGGGGCCTGCTTCTTCACCAAGCTCGACCTCCGCTCCGGGTATCACCAGGTGTGGATGCACCCGGACGACATCGCCAAGATAGCTTTCCGGACTCATCATGGTCACTTCGAGTTCTCGGTGATGCCGTTTGGCCTCACCAACGCCCCGACGACATTCCATGCCTTGATGAACGATGTGCTCAACCCCTACTTACGCCGCTTTGTGCTTGTTTTCTTTGATGACATTCTTATCTACAGTTCGTCCTGGGCGGAGCACCTGCAGCACGTCGCCATCGTCTTTAACGAGCTTCGAGCACATCATCTTCACCTCAAGCGCTCGAAGTGCTCGTTCGGCATGACCTCCGTCGGCTACTTGGGACACGTCATCTCAGCGGACGGCGTCGCTATGGACGCCGACAAGGTCGCCGCGGTCGCGGCATGGCCCACACCGCAGTCACCTCGGCCCCTCCGCGGTTTCCTTGGTCTCGCGGGCTACTACCGGAAGTTTATCCGGGACTTCGGTCTCATCGCCACACCCCTGACGCGCCTCCTGCGCCGCGACGCTTTCTCCTGGGATACAGAGGCGACCGAGGCGTTCCAGACCCTCCAGCAGGCCCTCACGACAGGGCCCATCCTCCAGATGCCGGACTTTGACAAGCTGTTCTGTTCGTCGTGGACTGCGATGCATCCGGCGTCGGTTTCGGCGCCGTCCTGCATCAGGGAGAGGGTCCGCTGGCCTTCTTCAGCCGTCCCTTTGCCGCTCGCCATAACAAGCTGGCGGCATACGAACGGGAGCTCATCGGCTTGGTGCAAGCTGTGCGCCACTGGCGACCATATCTTTGGGGGCGGACATTCCGCATTCGCACGGATCACTACAGCCTCAAGTTCTTGCTGGATCAGCGCCTCTCTACTGTGCCGCAACATCAGTGGATCAGCAAGCTCTTTGGCTTCGACTTCACCGTCGAGTACCGTTCGGGTCGCCTCAACACCGTCGCCGATGCCCTCTCCCGGCGCGACACCGAGGAGACCGCGGCCGACGCGGCTCCGACGGGTGCCGCCCTTTGCATCCGCTCCGGGCCGTCCTTCGCCTTCATCGACGACATCCGTCGGGCCACTGTGAGCGCCGCGGACGCGCAGCTCCTCCGCCAGCGTCTCAAGGCCGGCTGACTTGGAGGCGCCTTGGCGCATGGATGCTGGCCTCGTCCTGCACGGGCGCTGCATATTCGTGCCGGACCACGACGACCTATGCCACCAGGCGTTGCTGCTGGCGCATACGGCGGGGCATGAGGGCGTCCAAAAGACCCTCCACCGTCTCCGTGCTGATTTTCATATTCCAGGAGACCGTGCGCTAGTTCGCGACTGGGTGCGGTCGTGTGTCACCTGCCAGCGATAAGACGGAGACACTGAGGCCGGCGGGTCTCCTTCAGCCACTTGACGTGCCATCCCAAGTGTGAGATGATATCTCCATGGACTTCATCGAGGGCCTGCCCAAGGTGGGCGGCAAGTCCGTCATCCTCACGGTGGTCGACCGCTTGCCACGTATGCGGACTTCATCGCGCTCGGCCACCCGTACACGGCCGCTTACTTGGCACGGGCATTCTTCGACGGGATCGTCCGCCTCCACGGGTTTCCGTCGTCGATCGTTACTGACCGTGACCCGGTGTTCACTGCTCATGTCTGGCGTGATCTCTTTCGGTTGGCGGGTGTGAAGCTGCGCATGAGTACGGCTTTCCATCCCCAGACGGACGGCCAATCCGAGGTGGTTAACAAGGTGATTGCAATGTATTTACGTTGTGTGACAGGTGATCGCCCCCGAGCTTGGGTGGATTGGCTTCCGTGGGCGGAGTACTGCTACAACACCTCCTACCACTCCGCCCTGTGCACCACTCCGTTCGAGGTGGTCTATGGGACGCCCCCTCCACCCATGCTGCCCATGGAGCCTGGGACGGCGAGGTCCGAAGCAGCTGCCGACCTCCTCCGCACACGTGACGAGATCATCACCGAGGTGCGCCAGCGTCTCCTCCAAGCCCAGCAGCTGTCCAAGAAGTACTACGACGCATGCCACCGTGACGCGGAGTTTGCGGTGGATGACTGGGTGTGGCTGCGGCTCCTGAACCGAACCACCCAGTCCCTGGATCCGCGCGCAAAGCGCAAGCTTGGTCCGCGTTATGCGGGGCCTTTTCCTGTGCTTGACCGCGTGGGCAAGCTCGCCTACCGCCTTCAGCTTCCAGCCGACACTCGCATCCACGACGTCTTTCATGTGGGCTTGCTGAAGCCATTCCGTGGTGAGCTGCCAGCAGCGCTGCCAGCGCTGCCTCCGACCGCGAATGGGCGTCTACTTCCGGCTCCGGCTAAGGTGGTGAAGGCTCAGCTATTTGGCACCTGTTGATTCAGTGGGAAGGCCTTACGGTGGAGGACGCCACCTGGGAGCAGCTCGACGAGTTCCGCTAGCAGTTTCCAGAATTCCAGCTCGAGGACGAGCTGTTTGCGCAGGCGGGGAGAGATGTTATGACCGGCGTGGCCTACAGCCAGAAGAGGCCCAATAAGCAAACCGAATTAGGGGCTTAGCCCAATTTATCTTTATATAAACATTGTAATCGGATATTTGGAGAATCAAGCAATAACATATTTGTTGCCGACTCCTGAGGGAGTCGGAGCCCTAAACCCTAGCCGCCGCTCCCCTTGCGATCGTCGCCTTCTTCCAGTCGCGCGGCGACGGCACCTTCTCGCCGTCGTCTGTGCCAAGCTCCTCGCCAACCTCTCCGGATGGCACCCGCCGGGTTCGGGGCCGGGTTTGGCACCCTCATTCCCGCACCCGGCTCTCCTACCCGCCCCCGCCACCCGCCCCCGTAGCCGCCGCTGGGTATGGAAATCCACCAGACCCGCCACCTGCCGGGTACGGGGGACCCGACGGGTACCCGCGAATGCATAGCGGCGCGTTCGGTTGCTCTCTGAATTCCCAAGGTAACGAAATATGAGTGGCGGTGGCGACAGGATTTGCGTGGCGTCCGGCATCTGACGAAATCGAGTTGAGCAAGACCAGCCAGCATCTTGGAGAGGAGCTCGGATCGAGTTCAGCGTGGCGGCGGGATCTTGGAGAGGACTTCGAGATCCTGCGGTGGGGCGGCGATGGTGCAGGGAGAGGCTGTGCAGCGGCGCCGCAAAAGAGAGGAGGGACGGCAGTGCACGAGTAGGGAAGAAGAGAGGAGGGGCAGCGGCACATGAGTAGGGAAGGGACGAGGCCGCGCCATGGCGCGAGCGGACAGGGCGCAGGCGGCGCGGAGGGACACGCGGCGACGGCCGACCGAGATGCGCGACGGCGGCGCGGAGGGAGAGGAGCAGGGCCGCAGGAGCTCGTGGGGGTGTGGTGGGTCGTGTGGGGAATGGATAAGACGAGATGAAGGAACAAGAGACGTGGGTGGACTGTGGAGACGTGGGGGTGTGGGGGTGTTGGGGTCGGGTGGGGAATGGAATGGATAAGAAACGTGGGGTGGAGGGGTTGTGAGGGAATCGGTGGGTTTTTTTACACGCTGACAAGTGGGGATGTCAGGTACGCGAGTTAAAGGGTATGGGTTTGGTACCCCCATACCCGACCCTGTCAGACCCGACGGGTACAGATTTTCCCTGTTAAGCACACCCGCGGTTTTTTTTCCACACCATACCCTCCCCATTTAAGGTGGGTACCCATCGGGTTTGTGGGTAACGGGTACCCATTGCCATCCGTACCAACCTCCCTTCGACCCCTACAACTTACGAGCTAGACCTCGGAGGATCCCGGTTCCTTCCACTTACATACTACAGTAACATTCATTCTGTTTATAAGAATGAAGCATTATTCTGGCGATTAAATTCTTTTTGGAAGTCACCTGATAGATTGAGAAAAAGAACACTTAGACATGTTAAGAAATAATTCCAAAAGTAAATGGGATTTAGCTTAAGCCAATCTAATGTATGATGGTTAGAAATATTAAGAGTGTATATGTTTTGTATTTTGTATATACAAGTTTAAGTCTTGCTTCTTGACGACCTCCAGTGGTCCCAGTCCATTTGGATTGTGTTCTTCGTTTCTATTTGCCCTTCAGTTTACCTACCTTACTTAATCCCCTTACCTTTGAACACCAGACCTTTTCTCGCAAATGGAATTTACAGTAGATGGATTTCATCATTTTGCAGGCTGGTGCACGATCTGGTTGTTCAATCACTGCAACACGAAAATGCAAGGCCCCCTGGTGGAAAGGTTTGTTTGGAGGTGCAACAACCGACTACCAAGAAAGAGAACAATGCGAAGAACGAGAAATGGCTTCTTGTCTTGAATCAGCAAAAGAGGCTTGCATAAAGTTTTCAAAGGAAAAGTGTACTGTGCCCTTCCGAGATGCAAGGATAGCTTCTGAAGGTCTGCTTGAGAATACCGATCTTGTTGTCTGGGGTGCTGAGCGTAGCGCAGCATCATTTTGTGTTGCAAACAGCCAGTACTCATTGAATCCTGGGCCTGGTGCCACAAACTACAGAGGAAGTGACCTGTTAGACAGCTTAGCATCTAAAGACAGTACTAACAACTGAGGGTGATGACTATTCTAAGGTGTTACATTGATCAGGTGGAGGTCATGTCTGAACTTGGCAATTGTCCTTGGAGCTGGATCCATCAATGAAATAATGGCATGACATAGGTGAGGATGGTGTTATCCCATGTTCTAGGATTTCTGTTGCTTAAGTTGGCTCAGTGCCAAGAAGTGGTGAACAAAGATTGATGGAGGAGCGGTGAAGCCTGGGATTAAAAGCCTACCTTATGAAGAGTCTCACGGGATCAAGAAGCTTGGACTAGAGACAAAAAAAATGTTTGGACAATTATTTATTTCGTTGTCTCTACCCATGATGCTGATTTCAGCTAGGCAGATGCAGAAGGCAGTTTCTCTTGATTCTTATGTTGGGCAAATCAGATGCAGAAGGTTTCTTTGCATGTCAAATTCATAAAGCTTCATGTGTGCGTAGCAGTAGTAGTAATGGTGATACATGTTGAATTGTTGATTGCTTGCGTTGCCTTTTGCTGTAAATAATTCGTACACAGCTAAATAATTCAACGGTTACTGAAGTAGTTCTACTATGATGCTTTTGGGAGTTCATTAAATCATAACCTAGCTAGTTTATCAAATGAAATGCTGAGCTCTCCGTAGTTAGTTTGTCATGATAGCATTCAAAAGCCAATATGTCAAAATCCAGCAAACACTAACTGGACCTTCTCCTATACTTCAGTTATTTCATAGATATGTGCGTCTACTCAGCGGCCTCTCCAACCGGACTTGGTTAATTCGGCCCCTATATTCGCGGACATGTCCATGAGCCGTCCATCCTATTTGTGTGCTCCGCAACCACCCACCTCATTTTGAACCGTAAAAAACATGCAGCCCGTTCAATCGTAAACACAAGATAGATAGTTTCATACTTCATATATACAAACTACATCAATAGCTTCACTACGATCATCCTACCACCCTACTTGATTTCATTTAGCCCTCCTGTATCGGCCCCACTCGGGCGGCCTCGGAGGCCCCAGACACTAGTGGCCTTCGACCTCTATCTCCCTTATTCCGTCGAAGGACGGGCTAGGTGAAGCTCGCGCCGCCAGCGACGGAGTGGTCACTCTCTGGTGGCATGTCCCCTTTCCGGAGAGGGCCGCTAGCCTGGGCGGCAGCGTATGGTGGCGGCATGGTAGTTGCTATGGAGGCTGCTGCACGTGGAGGCATCTTAGAGCCTATCGTGCGCATAGCAGTCGGGCCATGTGTAGCGGCGTGTGGAGCCACTTCTGTAGCGTCATGCGGCAGGCATGATGGTTGGACAGAAGCTCATGCTTGCTGGCAACGAGGCCGGTGGTGGAAATCCCCCCCCCCCCCCCCCCCCCCCCCCCCCCCCCAACGTCTACTTTGACGATGATGCCGGTGATGGACAACACATCCCCATGCCTCGTCCCATGTCAGCTGACTCTGGCGGTATCAGGGTTGTAGTGAAGGACGAGGGTGCAGGTCGGCTCAACATACGCCTATGCGGACCCAGGTGACGCTCGAAGGTTTGGTTTTGGTTCCACTTCTATTATGCAGTGTTAGGGGAAACCGTAGGTCGAGTTCAACGGACTAGGTGACTGCAGGCCCATGCCGTTGTTTTCTTCTTGATGTCACCTTGGCCATGAGAGTTCGCAACTACCCAGGGGTGTGGCTTCCATGTTGTTGTGTACGGTATTGCCGCATGGTGTATGCAGACCAGTAAGCTCCTTTCCTTAGTCCGGCCGGATCCTGCCTTCTACTTGTCGACTCTTTGGATCATGAGGAAGTTTGTGTTAGTCCGAGTTCTCTCACAGTCGTTGTCATCGTTGGTGGTGTCTTGCTTGATTCGTGACACGGTCTTGTTGCTTCGTTCGTCATCTCCTTGCCATTCTTGGTTGGAGGTTGGACAAGGCACGTTGTTATCGGGTGGTTTGTTTGAGTGTGCGTTATAAAAGGCATTAGTTAGTATGTTAGCTAGAGCCTTTACACAGTCGTCTCGAATAGATAAAGAGATAAGGTGCACCTGTGTGATCGATGCAAAAAAGGAGAAATTGCTTGTTCGGTTCAACCAAAGCCTAAGACTAAAACTGTGTAGGAGTCAACCAGGGGCGGATCTATGGGGGTGCCATGGCACCACTTCAAGAATTATAAAATCCGTTTTACCTACTAATATTTGGAACGGTTTTGGTTAAATAATTGCGGATAGCTGTGTGCATCTTTTGAATGCAGAGGCCGGGGATACGCACCAACTTATCTAAAAAAAACCTACTAATATTTGGATTAGTCTGAGCCAAAACTTCAAACTAGTGAAGCCTAACAAGCATAACAAGTAACTTTTTAAGGTTGGCACCCCCACCAATTAAATCCTAGCTCCCCCACTAGAGTCAACTGATGATCCTACTTTTGCTTTTACTGTTTGGCTCGGACCCATATTTCATAGGAAAGAAAGTGAGGTCTTGGCAGTATGAAGATGGTCAACTCATCAAAACTAAAGATACTTACTATGACGTATGACGGTGCGGTTTGAAACCTATATTCGTGGCCTCTTCTGCTCTTAAAAAGGGTGAAGCCACTAACAAATACTTATAGAGAAATTTTCCAACCTAGTTAGGGAGATAAAGGCCCCGCTCAATGTAAAAATGGATCTGGAAAAGAAGATAGGAATGGGGCGCCGAGGAGGGATTGTAGGTAGGCATGCCCTTTGATTCTTTCTAAATAGCTTGTGATACAACAAGGCAAGAAGTGAGCCGAACTAACTTGGCTAGTGGAGTGGATGTACAACCCAGCCACTCAGGTTCAAGTCCTCACGGGCGCGAATTTGGGTTCTTATTATTGAAAAAATCTCGCTGTGGGGCTTCCCCCACCGCTTTCCTTTCAAAAAAATACAACAAAAAGGCTAGTAGAAACCCTGCCCTCACATTAAAGCATAGATCTAGTCCTCTAATAGACATGAATTTGCCGTTGAAAATCGAGGTACATACTCCATAAATCCCCGGTTTTTGCCTTCGGTTAGCAACTCGTCTAAGTTTAAGATCATATTCCATCTTCGTAAGGACATAGAAAGGGTTTTGGTAGTGAATTCCCTAGGTCATCAGTTGCCCTCTCGGCCTAACACCGCGGAGCCAAGGCAAATTTATGAGCCTGACCTTAAAGATCACTGCTTTCGTGCTGGTTATTGTAATCACAATGAGAACTTATCCCAAAAAAGGTTCATATTTCATTTAAGTAAGCATACCTCAAAATAATTGTTTTCGTTCGTGTCGAACTGTTTTTTTTTGAATTTGTTCGTGTCGAACTGCTGGTAATCAAAGAAGAAGTAAAGTTTTCGTTGCTTTCTCCCCGCATGGACAGTTTATGAATACTAACAAAATGTTCGTGCGTTGCAGACTGCTAAAACAATTTAATGATTAACTTTTCATATGCCAGTAGTGATAAATACCCAATCATTGTTATGAAATCACTAACATCTATATCACCTATATCATAAATTGATAAATACTCGTGTGTTGCTACAAAATCACTAACGTCTATATCTCATGACGTATCCCTCTATATGAATCGTTTGTTGCTTTCCCCTGACAATCATAATTTTCGCAAGGCTCCATCAATCACCAGTATTGGCTCGCCAACTCATTCTACACATTCCACGTTATTCGCTACGTAAATTTGCGCGGAGATTTTATGAATATGACTTGAGTTCATTGGTTCGTTGTCATCAGCGCGTCGTCGTCATCTTCCCCGAGATCTGACATGCCCCTAGCTAGTGGATTACGCAAGAACAAGCACACAATCGCAAGAGACAACAAGAATTAGTGCCGAATTCAGAGATGGATTGTGGAAGTAATAGTTCGTCATAGGAGAAGCTACGGCCAGACCTCGCTGATGGGCGTAAAGATAATACGCTTAGGTAAATGTGGAAGACTTGTTTTCCCCACAAGGGTGACTCGAGGGTTTATATCGAACTCTCAGGGAACTGTGTGTAGAAGATTTACCCTCTTATCCTTCTCTTGATTACCTGCAAAACAAAACAAGATGTTTTGTGCCCCCAACCTCACCAAGTGGATGTCAAGCACAAGGTGTGAGTAAAGAGATGAAAACAAAGTAAATGCAAAGCAAGAAATAAATATGCAATGGTGGTAAATAAAAGTGCAAGGATGGTATAATTGATGGTGGATGATGTTTTTGTGGTTTGTATGGTGTTTGCAAGATGTAAATGTATTTTTGTATTTTCGGATTTAATAATGGCAGAAAATGTAAAGTGCAATAAAAGTGTTGGAAAGACGTTTCTTATGATTAAAAATGGACTGGGGTTCGTGGTTTCACAAATGCACTCTCTCTTTTATATATATAGTGGTAGATAATGGAACATAGGAATTGACATATGAGATTGCAACAAGACAAGTTATTAATAATAGGGACAATTGCTTCTGTGCCCCGGTTCTCTCTAGTTTATCCGTTTGTGCCATACCCGCGTAGTTTCTCTCGTCTGTGCCCTGGCTGGCTCGCAAATCGGCCAAACGCTCTGTTGCCCTCTAGTCAACCGCCACGTGGCTTGACTGGTGGGGTCGGCCTGGCGCGGCTCGGTTGGAATTTCCTGAGGTCGGCTTGTGTGCGGCGCGGCTCAAACTTACCACGTCTCCCGCTGTGTTGTTAAGTTGTTTTTTAGTCCCACCTCGCTAGTTGGGTGTGTGCGCGACCTCTTTATATACCACAACATTCCAAGGCTATTGTTAAGCATTGAAATGAGCAGGGTTTAACCGGGCCCGGAGCCTCTTCTTTCAATGCTTTTACGGATGATTAGTCATTTGTCCCAACAAATATAAGCAATTTCTGGTGTAAAATACGTGTTGCTGTATAGATCCGCCCCTAAAATTGTAGATATTTTTGGTACGGATGATTAGTCATTTGTCCCAAAAAATATAAGCAATTTCTGGTGTAAAATACGTGTTGGTTTATAGATCTGCCCGTAAAATAGTAGATAGTTTCGGTATGGATGATTAGTCATTTGTCCCTAAAAATATAAGCAATTTCTAGTGTAAAATACGTGTTGGTGTATAGATCTGCCCCTAAAACTGTAGATAGTTTCGGTGATTAGTCATTTGTTCCAAAAAATATATGTAATTTCTGGTGTAAAATACGTGTTGGTGTATAGATCTGCCCCTAAAACTGTAGATAGTTTCGGTAGAGATGATTAGTAATAAGCGGTTGGTCCAAATGAGACGACTGGTTTATCATAAGCGGTTGGTCCAAATAACATAGAGGTTACATTGCATTAATTATGCTTACATCACATTAATTAACTACGACTGACAATCAGCAGATAAACAAATCCTAGAGCAACTATACAGAGATAAAATCCTGCAGCTATCAGATTAGCCTGCTTCTTCAGATCATTCATCTGACTTAAGTTCTTGTTCAACTTCTTCAGTTCGCCTCTCACTTCCTCAAGCCCCATCGGAGGAGCAACCATGTCAGACCCCATCGGCGGAGCAGAGGGCGCAATCTCCACATCAGACGGCAGAGGAAGGTCGCTGGGCGCGGGCCACCTTCCATCCCGTTTAAGCTGCGAAACGTATTCATCCATCCACTGAAAATGGCTGCATGGTTCCAACCCCTGGAAAAGTCAACCTGAACCCTAAATCCCAAATCTGAGCAAGAAATTGAAAACACTGAAGAAATCAAAACAAAAGGATGCGAGAGAAAGATCTTTACATCATGTGGCAGGCTCTGGCATTTCAAATACTCGCGCCCCTTATTGGGTGTCTCCGCCTTACTAGCCTTACGGAGCAGTGGCTCCTTGCGTGAGCATTTAGAACATGGCGGCAACGGCACCTCAGGCTGCTTTGGCCAAGTGGGGCGAAGGAATGAACTGGAGGAGCTCGACATTGCTACTGCCCTTTGTCGCCGAAGAGGAAGAAGAGGAAGGAAGAGTAAGGAAGAGGAAGGAAGAGGAAGAAGAAGATGGTTCAAAGATGATGGATGCTCTGTCTGTGAAGAGGAGGAAAATGGTGGGTCCGCGGTGAGCGTGTAACGGTCCCATGCGTTGGTGCGGCTGTTGCGAGTCCACCAACCCTTTTTGCTTAGAAATGGGGCCGTTTACCCTACCTTTGGAGCTCGTTTGAAACACATCG
Organism: Poa annua; assembly: GCA_026929855.1. Classification (NCBI taxonomy): domain Eukaryota; kingdom Viridiplantae; phylum Streptophyta; class Magnoliopsida; order Poales; family Poaceae; genus Poa; species Poa annua. The sequence continues at coordinate 67,129,288 of CM049434.1, forward strand.
AACGGGTTGTGCAGAATGAGCTTCTCACACGGGTTACAGCCAATCAGATCGCAGAATGAGCCTCTCGCGGATCGCCCCGAGTCTGCTAGATTCCTTCTAGAGGACGATCAAACGGCTGCAGTTCAGCGCTAGGGTTAAATCGACGGTCATTGTTCAAATGGGGTTTGGAGGCACTCAACGGGGTTTTGAAAAGTTTGATAGTGTCCAAGTTTCATTTTCGAGTGACTAAGAAGGATCGATGCTTCGTTTTTCAAATTTCATGTTTTAAACTTGTTACCGAAATTTGAAATGAGCTTCAAATATAAAAAAAAAAGGAAAATATTGCGCACATAGTCGTCTTATGTCATATACTAGCGACTCAAGTTGAAAAACATGGTCTACATACATTCAAAATGAGAATGGCATGGATCTCTTGTGATATCGCAAAACTCAAACGATGAGGTCTAAGGTTGAACAGAAGTGGTTTTGGAATTGCAACATGAAATTTTCAAAAACCTCACAAAAGATTCATTTTGGAGTGACTAAGAAGGATCCATGCTTAGTTTTCAATTTTCATGTCAAAAACTTGTTTAAATGTTGGTTAAACTTAGATTTGACCGAATTTGAAATAAGCATAATAAATTCAAAAATTATCGAAAAATTGAAAAACCGACGCACATAGTCTTCATATGTCATATACTAACGACTCAAGTTGAAAAACATGGTCTACATACATTCAAAATGAGAAGGGTATGGATCTCATGTGATATCACAAAACTCAAACGATGAGGTCACAGAGGCTTAATTTTGGAGTGACTAAGAAGGATCCATGCTTAGTTTTTCATTTTCTTGTTTTAAACTTGTTTAAATGTCGGTCAAACTTAGGTTTGACAGAAATTTGAAATGAGCTTCAAATATTAAAAAACATTAAAAAAAAGGAAAATCCCGCGCACATAGTCGTCTTATGTCGTATACTAACAATTCAAGTTGATAAACAAGGTATACGTACATTCTGCCGAGAAATGCATGTATCAATTGTGTTTTTCAAACTATGTCGTATGAACTCAAGAGTAAAGAGAAGTGGTTTTGGACTTGCAACATAAAAGTTTGAAATAAATGACCGGAGGCAAGCTTATCCATCATAATATAATTACGGTGACGCACAGAGCGCACACAGAACGCGCCCAGAGTGCGCCACAGCGCGGCAAGAGCGCGCCAGTTCATGCCCAGAGCACGCCCATAAGGTGTTCGACCAAAATACATCCGACCCAAAATACAACTAATGGTAATATTAATCAGTCTCTTCTTTGACGTCGTCAAAGCCGGACATCATCTCGTTAGCCCACTGCTCGATCTCTTCGATGGGGTCGCTGATCTCTTCGTCCGACTGCTCAATGTCTTCGTCGGGCCCCTCGACGTTTTCGCTGACCTTCTCAAATGTCAGCTCGATGTACTCGTACTTGAAGATCACCTTGATAACGTAGAGATCACCAAAGCGAATCGGCAGTTGTCGGAGAGTGACTCCCACGAGACAGGGGTGGTCACACTCTGAAGAGTATGTTCGAAGGGGGCTGAACGCGGAGGTCAAACAACCCTCAACCGGCACGGCGACGGTGCTCGTCGAGCCTGAGGAGGGACATCACGACAGAGATGAACACCAGCCCGTACCCAGGTTCACGGCCCTCCGGAGGAGGTAACACCGCTACTCCTGCTTGTCTCTATTGCGCTGCAGAGGGTACAATACAATGAGCTTGCCGAGGGCTCTCTTATGGCAGAGTGGAGCTCAAGGAGGAAACTCTAGGGTCTTCTTCCTCCTCGAGCGCGCTTAGCTAGGCTACGCTATGGTAGAGTGTTCAAGTGTTGATTGATCGATCCCTTGCTACGGAGGTGCTCCCTCTCCTTTTATAGGCGCGCCGGGCCTCATCCCCGCGTCCTGCGCGGTGGAAGGGTTCTCACATGGCGACGAAACGGAGGAGCGGGGTGCACCGCAGCCGGGTTGTCCATGGACTCGGTCCATGGTCGCAAAGCCTGCCCCTGAGGCAGGAAAGCCACCGTCTGCGCAGGACGGCCAGCTGGTGCCGCAGAGATCGTGGGGGTGCCCACGGTGACTCCGTCGTTGGAGCGTAGCGCCGGCCATCTGCTTTATCACCAAAGGGGAAAGCTTCGTAGTCCGGCGCGGGGGGCACAGCTTTGTTGACTCCTTTAATCACCAGAATGGCAACTGCGGCGTCGTCGTCACCGCGCGCAGGTGCGCGTGTCACTCTGCGGCCGCGGCAGAGGCCATGTGCGCTCTGCGGCGGTTGCTTCACAGCGAAGCATCTCTACAGGGCCTGAGCGGCCTTGTGGAGGGATTTGCGTTGACTCCTCTCCAGGGGAGAGAGCCTTGTAGAGGGGCAGTCGCGGGGGGGAACCTCTTCAGGCCTTCGCTGCCCCTTTAAGCCCTCTCGAGGACTTTTTCCCCTCGAGAGTCTCTCCAAGTGTTTGGCTTGGTCCTTAGTCATTTCTTCGGTACCGTCGTGTGCGAGGGCTGTGGAGAGTGGGCCCCGCACACCCTGGTTTCCACTGGGCCGACAGTAGCCCCCGGGCCCATGACGGGCACGGCGAAGCCCACCAGGCTCAGACGAAGCGTCGTGGGCCCAAAGTGTCCGGCCGGCCCGAGACACGCGTCGAGCAATTGCGTGTTTGCGACGACACGATTTCTCCGGCGGGTCGTGCGTTGTGGGGGGTCCCACCACGCCCCGGTAACTGCCCAGACGAGAAATAAAGCCTGCGCGCCGGCTCGAGCAGCCGTTACTGCATTCATTCTACTTCTGCGCGCCCGGCTTTTCGATCTCCCCCTCTGAGCTTCCTCACACCGGCGATCTTCGTTTTCCTCCGCGCTCTTCCGCACTTTTTCCTTTCCCGACGAAGAGTTCAGCGAAGGGGAAGGCGGCAATGGCGAAGCCCCCTGTGGACGCGCAGGGGGAAGCGGCGCTCGGCCCCGCTCTGGTCGGGGAGCGCTACAATGAGGCGGCGCTGGACAAGATCCGGCATCTGGTCGCCGGGACGACCAACGAGCATGGCGCCAGCGCTCTCCAGGCCGCAAAGCTCGGCCGGCTCCCGAAGGGGTTTTTCCCCATCTTCCTCCACACCATCTACGCCGGGCTGGTGCCTCCCTACTCGCCCTTCCTGGAGGCGATTCTGGAGTTCTACCAGATCCATCTCCTCCACCTGCATCCCAACTCTGTCTTGATCCTCTCCATCTTTGCCTACCTGTGCGAAGCTTACTTGGGGGTGCAGCCTTCTGTGGCCCTCTTCCGGAGCTTCTACGCGCTCCGGAGCTCCGCAAACCTCGAGCAGACGGGGTGCGTCTCCTTCCGCATCGTGGACGGCATGGGGGATGTCTGCATCCCCATGTCGTGGAATGGCGAGAAGCCTGTCACGGCGGTGGTGAAGAAGGTGGACGACTTCCGGCAGAAGTGGCTCCTCATCGGCGTCAAGTCGCTGAGCTCCTTCATCGACGTCCCGGAGGCGCCGCCCATGAAGAACACCCACTGGGGTAAGCAGGCCTTCCGGAGCCCGCAGATCGCGGACCTGGTGGGCCGCATGAAGCTTCTTCGGGATAATGGCCTCACCGGCCAGATGATTGTGGAGGACTTCGTGAGGCGCCGCATCGCTCCGCTTCAGGTGCACAAGAAGCCGATGTGGATGTACTCGGGCCTCTCGGACCCGATGCGGCTCCACTGCTGCGACCACCGCCCCGCAGTCGTCTCCACCATCATGGGCGTCCTCTTCATCAACCCGGACATGCCTGTGGCGGTTGCTGAGGTGCTGAGGCCTCTCCACCAACTCTCCATGAACGCGCGCCTGGCGATTCTGGAGAGGATGCCGACGTTTACCCCGCTTGGCTTGGCGGGGGAAGAGGAGGATGAGGTGGCCACGCCAGTAGCGAAGGGGCCAGGAGCTGCGGAGTCACCCTCCGCATCAGACGTCGAGCTAGGCGGCGTGGTGGCAAGGGCGAACCCCTCGACCGGCGGGGCGAGCTCGTCAAGGGCTGCGCCCCCTGTTGAGGAAATCTTCGAGGTCTCGTCCGGCGACGACGAGGCCTCCAGGGAGGCCCCTTCACGCCCTGTTACGGAAGGGGAAGGCAGCGACGACGACGAGACCGTGGCAGGGCGACGAGAGGCCCGGTCCGAGGCGGCCCACGACAGGTCTGCTGGGGAGCCAATGGGCGCTCCCCTCAAGAGGAAAGCGGAGGCGCCTCCCGAGGGGTCTGGGGCCAGGACCACGCCTTCATGGCGCTCGCCAGGCATGGCGTGGGTTGACACCCGCGCCAAGAAAGCTGGGTAAGTATCTTGATCTTGGTTTTCTCTTCCTCAATCTCTGCTTGCCCGTTCTTCTTCTCACAGATTTTCTTGCTCCTTTCCAGCGACCTGGTGCCTGCGAAGCGTCGAAGCCTTCGCAAGGCCGCAGAGGTGAAGAGAGCCGCGCCAGAGGCCGCGGCTAACGAGGCCTCGAGGCCTGTGGTGGTGGACATCGCAGGACCTGCCCAGGACGCGCCTCAGGCTGAGGCGACTGCGCCGCCTCTCGAGGAGAGGTGCCCTGAGGAGCAAGCGGAGAGGCCGCCTACTCCGCCTCGCGCTGCCACTCCTCCGGCGCAGCAGGAGGCCGAGACGGACATGACGCCAACTCAGAGCCCGCCAAGGGCCGACGAGACGGAGGGGGAAGCTCCTCCGCCGCCCCCGCCAAGCTCTGCAGCAGAGGAGGAGATAGTGGCTACGGTGCAGGCCTCTCCTGCCCCTGAGGCTCACGATGGGGGGCCGCTTGAGGGCGGTGACATCGGCGCGCGGAGCGCAGGTGCGGAGGAAGAGAGCTCGCCGCCAAGCCCCCAGGCCCACGACGCTGCAGAGCCCCGCGCAGAGGCCCCCTTCTTCAAGCTCGACGCAGGTGCTGGGACCTCCGCGCCGCGTGGGGCTTCACAAGTCCTGGCCCTGAGCGGCTAGGACTGGAGCAGTGGACGCCGCGGCGTCGCCTTCCGCCTGGTGCGGGAGTCCCTAGACGGGTTGGAGGCGCACCTCGCCCTCGAGGACGCGGAGATCGCCCGGCGGCAGGGCGAGCTTGCGGAGGCCTGGGCCGCCTTCCACGCAGCCGTGGAGGTTCGCCGGCAGAGCGATCTGGCTCTGCAGACGGAGCGCGAGGAGGCGCTGCGTTTCGCCAAGGAGGTCCACGAGGGCGCCGTGCGCGAAGCCGAGGAAATTCGGGAGCCCCTCCAGGCCGAGCGCCAGGTGGCGGCGGACGACTTGGCCGCGGCCAGGGCGGAGCGGGAGACGGTGGAGTCCTCGCTGGCGGACAAGCACCGCGAGCTTGTCCAGCTTGAGGCCAAGATCCTCGCCGACTCCGAGGTCGTGCGGACCTCTCTGGAGAGGGTCCGTGCGGCCTTGGATGCCAGGGGGCAGAGGCTGAGCGAGCACGAGAATGACGTGCGTCAGCGCGACGAGCAACTGCTGCAGGCGGAGCAGGACCTGTCGGTGCAGCGCCTCGACCTTGAAGCCCGGGAGGGGAATCTGGCCGAAGCCCACGACAAGTTCAACCGCGAAGTGGCCACCCACAGCGCTTCAACGCAAAGTTCGCCGAGCGGAAGGAGGAGTTCCAAGCCCGGGAGAAAGCGTACCGCGCCGCCATCTCTCGAGACTACAACGAGAAATTCCTGAAGCAAGAGGGTCGCTTCAGGAAGAGGCGTGACGAGGATGACGCCCGGATCCGCGAGCTGGAACTGATGAACGCCAGGCTGAACTCCCGGGCGAGGCGTGCCACGGATGGCCGCCGCCTTGCCGAAGAGGCTCGCGAGCGCATGTCGCAGGGCCTCGCCTCCCTTATGGCGGACATGGAGGAGATGAACAAGCAGGTGGGCCCTGCCGTGGATCGAGCGGTGGAGGCTGCCGAGAGCGCTCAAGCGGCGCGGGTGCTGTCGCAGCAGCGGGAGCGCATGTTCCAGTCCTTGGTGGCTCGGGGCAACGATCTCGCGGCGAAGCTCAGAGTGGAGGCGCCGCACGTCCCCGCTCAGGGCAACGCCGATGCCGCCGCGTACCTCGCCTACTTCGACGAGCTCTTCACGGCGCTCGAGGGCCCTGCCGCGGAGCTCCGTGACGTCGTCGAGGAGGAATGCCGCCAACTCCTGGCGGTGGCAGTCGACCGCATCTTCTCCAACCTCCAGCGCCTCCAGCCCGGCTTCGACTACACATCGGTGACCGAGCCTCTCGAGGGGGAGAAAGGGTGGCAGATCTCCAACTCCGTCCGAGACCAGGTCGACGACTTCTGCAGCCGCTTCAAGCGGGCTGAGGCGAGGGAGGACGACGGTGAGGAGGCAGGCTCCGAGGGCAAGCCTGGAGAGGAAGGGTCTGCGGAGGAGGACGACGAAGCTTCTGCCTGATCCTCTCCTGCATTGTAATGCGCTTGTAGCGCCATTAAAAGACTTGGCTCAGAGACTTTTGCTCCGCAGTCTGTAATATACTTTTAAGCAGATGCTATTAAGTTTGCCCGTGTGCCCCTCGAAGGGCCTTTTACTTCAACTTCATGTCTTTGTTCGCTCTGCGTCGCTAGGACCCTTCTCCTTGCGCTATGACTCCGCCGCTGCGGTATGCCTGAGCAATGACTCGGCAAGGCCGGGGGGAGTTTAAGGCTTAGAGAGGTAAGAGTCCTCGAGGCGCGATGCTCAAGGACCCTCCTTTGACGTGCAAGCAGTCCATGGAGTGTGAGGGAAAAGAATCGCTCGAGGGACGACGAGTGCTCGTGAGAGAGATGAAGAGATTCTCGAGGCGTGAGCGCTGAACTTAGCTTTAGGCTTTTGCTCTGCCTAGGCTTTCCCTGGCGATGCGCTCTCCTCTAGGGGCCGAATTTTGCCTCCACGAGCTTGGAGGGACTCTTGTTCCCTGCGGATGTTAGAGAGGCGAACCCAAACGCTAGTGCATGGTAGTAAGGACTCATGTGCGCTTATAGGTTTCCTCATGTGTATCTCGCGAGGAGAGTAAGTACCAAGGTCCTTTGGAGAGGTGGCGTGTTTTTGGGAGCATGCCCTTTAGCCAGAGCTCGGATCCCTTGGGTTTTGCAGTGCTGCTGGGGTGCTCTTGAGGCACAGGCACCGTACTCAGCCCCCGCTCGCGAGGTGCGCATGGGAAGAATATAAGCGCACATGGAATGGCAAATGATGAAAGTACACTCACCACCAAAATATTACATAGCGGCGCCTTAGCGCATAGTTCACTTAGGAACGAAATGGTTCATTACACTTGGGGTTGCCAAGCTAACGTTCTTTCCATGTCGAGGCATGGGGACCACCCATTAGTGGCTGAGACTCTCTACGGCCTGCGGTGGCTCGTTACAAGGAGAGCTCGGAGGGCTGACCCTCAGGAGAAGCTTTGTGAAGCTTGGAGGTGAAGCCGTGAGCTTCCCTCTAGAGACAAAAACTGCCTGACGTGACAATGATCAGGGGCGTGACTATGATCACGGTAGAACTTGCGTAGATGCGCGATGTTCCACGGGTTCTTGACGGGGATGCCGTCTTTAGTCTCGAGGCACGCAGCGCCAGGCCTGGCGATGTGAGAGACCCTGTAGGGGCCTTCCCACATAGGCGAGAGCTTGTGGAGGCCTTCTCTGGAGAGGATTCGCCTGATGACGAGGTCGCCCGCCTCCAGACTGCGTGAGCGCACATGGCGGCTGTGGTAGCGTCGCAGGTCTTGCTGGTACTTTGCCGCTCTGAGGGCGGCACGGCGGCGCAATCCCTCGAGAAGCAGCAGGTCATCGTTGTGGAGGTCCTCTTGGGTGTCCTCATTGAAGGCCAGGACCCATGGGGATCCGTGCTTGATCTCTGTGGGGAGGACCGCTTCGGCTCCATAGACGAGGGCGAACGGCATTTCACCAGTGGGCTTAGAGGGAGTTGTGCGTATGGACCAGAGCACAGATGGGAGCTCGTCGATCCAGCCCTTGCCGTGGCCCTTGAGGATGTTGAAGCTTCTGGTCTTGAGGCCCTTGAGGACTTCCGCATTTGCTCGCTCGGCTTGGCCATTGCTCTGTGGATGAGCCACCGAGGCGAAGCAGAGCTTGATGCCGAGTTTTTCGCAGTAAGACCGGAAGATGCCGCTGGTAAACAGTGAGCCATTGTCGGTGATGATGCGATTAGGCACTCCGAAGCGGCAGACCAGGCTCCTGATGAATTTCACCGCTGCCCCGGCTGGTATACTACGCGTCGGTTCGACCTCGGGCCACTTGGTGAACTTGTCGACGGCCACGAAGAGGAAACGGTAGCCCCTTTGCGATTTCGGGAAGGGGCCCAAAATATCCAGCCCCCAGACCGCGAATGGCCAGGAGAGCGGGATGGTCTGGAGCCCTAGCGCCGGCTGATGGATTTGCTTGGTGTGGTACTGGCAGGCATCGCAAGCTTGGACGATGGTGACCGCATCTTGAAGCGCTTGCGGCCAGTAGAAGCCGCTCCTGAAGACCTTGCCTGCGAGGGTGCGCGCGCACGAGTGGTGGCCGCACTCTCCGCTATGGATGTCTTTGATCAGCATTCGGCCTTCTTTAGGAGGGACGCATTTGAGCGCGATCCCATTTGGGCGCTTGCGGTACAGGTCTCCCTCGAGGATGTAGTAGGATTTTGCCTGTCGAGCGATTCGCTCTGCTTCCGCATCTTCTTCGGGGAGGATCCCCTTCATCAGGTAGTCTTTGAGCTCGTCAATCCAGCCTGTTTCTTGATGTGCCAATGTCAGCAACAGACGCTCCCCTGTGTGAGGACCACAATCGGGTGCCCCAGTTTCAGGAGGTGGTGGGAGTGCTTCGTCTGTGCTTGCGGCTGTAGCTTCTTGTGGCTGCTTTATGGATGCCTTGGTGAGCCTTTCTTCAAAGACGCCTGCCTGCTGGGCTTGCCTTCGCGAGGCTCGCTTGGCGATGTCATCGGCCTCCTGGTTCACTTTCCTCGGGATGTGCATGAGCTCCATGCCTCTGAAGTGCTTCTCGAGCTTGCGGACCTCTTCAAGGTATGCGGGCATATGGTCGTTCTTAGGCGTGTAGCTTTTGTTGGAGAAGTTGACAAGCAACTGGGAGTCGCCCTTGACGAGTAAGTGCTTGACGCCTAGAGCGATGGCGGCGCGTAAGCCGGCGAGGAGGCCCTCGTATTCAGCGATGTTGTTGGAGATCTTGTCAATTGTGAAGCACAGCTGGACAGCGTAGTAGAGTTTGCCGCCTTTGGGCGAGGTCAAGACGACGCCTGCCCCGCCATTGCGGCAGGCGAAGGCTCCATCGAAGTGCATGGTCCAGTGGCTGGGCATCTTGTCTCCAGAGAGCTCGGCTTCTTCTTCCCGAGGCTCTTCAGGGGTTGGGTCAGTCCATTCGGCGACGAAGTCCGCCAGAGCTCTTCCCTTGATGACTCTTGTGGTGTCGAAGCGCAAATTGAATGGCTGCAGCTCGATGTTCCATCCCGCAACACGATCTGTGGCGTTGGGGTTGCGCAGGATCTGCTCCAGGGGGAAGGAAGTGACCACCGTTATGGAGTGGCCCTGGAAGTAGTGTCGCAGCTTCCTGGAGGCGATGAGGAGCGCGACGAGAAGCTTCTGCTGCATTGGGTACCGTTCCCGAGCGTCCCGCAGTACTATACTGACAAAGTAGTCGGGGTGCTCGACAAGGGTTGTCAATGGAGGTGCAGCGTCAGCTCTCTGCGGAGGCTCTTCAGGGCCCTTGTCGAGATCCGCCTGTGGAGGGGTCTCGGCAAGGGTGTTCGGAGCAGACTCGACTTGAGGCTGTGGGCCTGGCGGTGGGTCTGTGGAGACTGCTCCTTTGCCGAGATCTTTGTCGGGCGGCATTGGACTTGGAGTGGCATTGCTTTTCTTGGGGAGGACTGGCTCTTCCCTCTCGGCCACCAGGACGGCGCTTGCGGTCTGAGGAGTGGCTGATAGGTACAGCTTCAGATGTTCGCCTGTCCTGGGGGCTACCATGACTGGTGGGCTGGCCAAGTACCTCTTTAAGTCTTCAAAGGCTTTGTCTGCTTCAGGGGTCCATTTGAATGTGCCGGACTTCTTCATGATCTTGAAGAATGGCAGTGCTCTCTCGCCGAACTTGGAGATGAAACGGCCCAGGCTGGCCATACAGCCTGCTAAGCGCTGCATGTACTTGAGCCGGCGAGGAGGCTGCATTCCTTCTATGGCCTTGATCTTGTCAGGGTTTGCTTCTATGCCGCGGTGGGACACGAGGAATCCGAGGAGCTTGCCTGAAGGTACCCCGAAGACGCACTTGGCGGGGTTCAGCTTGATGTTCACCTTGCGCAGGCTGGCGAAAGTTTCCTCGAGATCCTCCAAGAGAGTGTCTCCCTCGCGAGACTTGACCACAATGTCGTCGACATAAGCTTCTGCATTTCTGCCCATCTGCGCCCCCAAGGCTATCCTCATGAGCCTCTGGAAAGTGGCGCCGGCGTTCTTCAGGCCGAAAGGCATGCAAGTGTAGCAATACACACCACAGGGGGTGAGGAATGCTGTTTTCTCCTCGTCCTCTTTAGCCATTTTGATCTGGTGATAACCGGAGAAGGCGTCCAGAAAACAAAGGAGGTCGCAGCCGGCGGTGGAGTCCACGATCTGGTCTATCCTTGGCATGGGGTATGGGTCCTTGGGGCAGGCCTTATTGACGTCTGTGTAGTCGATGCAGAGTCGGCCTCCTCCAGCGGGTTTAGGGACGACCACGCCGTTGGAGAGCCAAGTGGGGTGCGCGACTTCGCGGACGACATTTGACGCTTTTAACTTTTCTACTTCCTTGACGATGAATGCTTGCTTCTCGGGGGCTTGCTTCCGCGCTTTTTGCTTGACGGGGCGTGCGTCTAGACACACGGCTAAGTGGTGCTCGATCACCTCCCTTGGTACGCCGGACATATCGGACGGAGTCCATGCGAACATGTCAGAGTTTGCCCGAAGGAAGGCGACGAGCGCGCTTTCCTATTTGGGAGGCAAGGCTGCGCCTATGGTGACGCTAGCCCCGGCGCCCTCAACCCCCGAGCCACAGGTGCTCAGCGACACCTTCTTCGTGGAAGCTTGCTCTTGAGAGAACATCTGTTTCTTCTTCTTGGGCCTCTCGAGAGGCTCCAGGTCCTCGTCAGTCGGGAACGCCATGGCGGCCGCCTTGTAGGCGCTCTCGACAGCGCGCGTGGCGTCCAGGATATGACCATGGATGGCGATAGTGCCAGCGCTGCCGGGGATCTTGACCATGTTGTAGGCGTGATGCGTGACGGCCATGAACTTCGCGAGGGCGGGGTAGCCGAGGATGGCGTTATACGGCAGGCCAATGTGCGCGACGTCGAAGTCGATCAGCTCAGTGCGGTAGTTCTTCTACGTGCCGAAGGTGACGGCCAGCCGGACCTGCCCCAGGGGTGCGATCGAACCACTGGTGACCCCTGTGAATGGCCTGGAGGGCATGAGCCACTCGTAAGGCACTTGAAGCGTCTCGAAGGTCTCGACAGAGATGACGTTCAGGCCAGCACCCCCATCAATGAGCGTCTTGGAGACGGCGATGTTGTTAATGGTGGGGGAGCAGACCAGGGGGAGGGTTCCAACAGTCTTGGTCGACTTGGGGTGGTCCTTGGCGTCGAAGGCGATGGTGTACTGAGACCACTTGAGGGGCCTGGAGGTCTCGACGCTTGGGAGTGCGGCGTTGAGCTCGCGGGCGAACTGCTTGAACTGGTTGTTGGACTTGGGCGCCTGAGCTCCGCCGAGGATGCAGGCCATAGCCCCCCTTGGGGCCTGGTAGCCTCCATCTTCCTCGTCGGGGAGGTTATTGTTCTTCTCGACGGCATTGGCTTGAGTGCCCGGCGGCTTCTGGTAGCTGCCCTTGCGTCCGCCTCTGTGGTAGCCGCGGCCTCTGCCGCGGCCCCCGCTGCCCTCTTCTTGCTCGCGCTCCCTGCTCAACCTCTTGAGGTCAAAGCAGTTCTCTGTAGCGTGGCCGCGCCTGTTGTGGTAGACGCAGAACGGACGGTTGTCCTCCTTCTTGTCGCCAGGCTCAGGGGAGTCTCTGCGGGCGTACTTGGCGTCTGGCTCAGCCGCTAAGACAGCGGTGGTCTTGCGCTTGGCTTCTTCCCGCTTCTTATGACTCTTGGATCCCTCGGCCTGGTCGTCTGCCCGCTGGCTCATCTTGACGAAGAGGAGTCCCTCTTCAGCCTTGGCGCACTTGTCGGCGAGGTCGAACAGCTTCACCACAGAGGTGAGCTTGTCGTGAATGCCCAGCTTCTCGAGCATCCTGCGGTTTGTGACGCCCTCTCTGAAGGCGGCAATGACTTGTGTGTCGGGGATGTTCGGGATCTTGTTGCGCACTTGGCTGAAGCGCTGGATGTACTTGCGGAGGGTCTCGTCTTTCCTCTGCACCACAGCGCACAGGTCATTGTGGGTGAGCGCGCGCTCATGGGTGCCCTTGAAGTTGGCGACAAACTGCCTTCAGAGCTCCTCCCACGAGCCGACGGAGTCTTCAGGCAGGTTGAGGAGCCACGACAGCGCGGAATCCCTAAGCGCGTGGGAGAACCAGTTGGCCATGACCTTGTCGTCTCCTCCTGCAGCTTGGATAGAAGTGGTGTAGAGCTGCAGGAACTCGATGGGGTTGCTTGATCCGTCGTAGCCCTTGGGAAGGGCAGGCCTGAACTTCTGTGGCCAGACCACGCGGCGTAGAGCGCGGGTGAAGGCCATGCAGCCGGTGGCATACGTGGCAGTTCCGCCCTGGAGAGCCCTGCGGTTCTGCTGCCCCGCCTGGCCGATTTCCTCGACGAGGCGGTTCTGGAGGTCCCTCTGGCGCTCCATCCCCACCCGCGCGTCTGGCGCGGTGCGCTGCACGATTTGGCAGTCGCGCGGCGAGGACGCATGGGAGGCTGCCCTTTGCGCCGCAGCCGGAGGTGGTCCCGGTGGTGGCGGAGGCGCATCCGGCGCGGCCGTTCCTGCGCGGCCAGAGTGGTGAACCAGCGAACGCGACGGAGCGGGGCGCCTCATCGCGATGTCGAAGAGGTGGTGGAGGCGGTCGAGCCACTGGTCGTGGGCCTCCGGGTTGGGCCGGTAGCGGAGAAGCTCCTGAGCCATGAGTAGCGCGGTGTGTGGACCGGGCTCCGGATGTCCCTGGGAGGACGCGCTCTGGCGCCGAGACGGACGCGAGGACTCAGCGTCCTCGTGGTGCTCGGAGAAGTCCTCGTCGTCGCGGCGGTCGCCGCCGTGCTGATCCTCGCTCTCGGGCTCCTCCACACGCGGGCCGGTGTTGGCGCGCTCCGTCGTGCGAGGGCGGCCGCGGCGGCCGCGAGTGGTGGCGGTGCCGGGCTCCGTATGAGCCCTCTCAGCTGCGCGCCTGTTGGCGCGAGTCGTGCGGGTGTCCGTCATGGCGCGGAGGCTGGTCGAAGGTTGAAGACGCGCCTCAGCCCCTACCTGGCGCGCCAGATGTCGGAGAGTGACTCCCACGAGACAGGGGTGGTCACACTCTGAAGAGTATGTTCGAAGGGGGCTGAACGCGGAGGTCAAACAACCCTCAACCGGCACGGCGACGGTGCTCGTTGAGCCTGAGGAGGGACATCACGACAGAGATGAACACCAGCCCATACCCAGGTTCACGGCCCCCTGGAGGAGGTAACACCACTACTCCTGCTTGTCTGTATTGCGCTGCAGAGGGTACAATACAATGAGCTTGCCTAGGGCTCTCTTATGGCAGAGTGGAGCTCAAGGAGGGAACTCTAGGGTCTTCTTCCTCCTCGAGCGCGCTTAGCTAGGCTACGCTATGGTAGAGTGTTCAAGTGTTGATTGATCGATCCCTTGCTACGGAGGTGCTCCCTCTCCTTTTATAGGCGCGCCGGGCCTCATCCCCGCGTCCTGCGCGGTGGAAGGGTTCTCACATGGCGACGAAACGGAGGAGCGGGGTGCACCGCAGCCGGGTTGTCCATGGACTCGGTCCATGGTCGCAAAGCCTGCCCCTGAGGCAGGAAAGCCACCGTCCGCGCAGGACGGCCAGCTGGTGCCGCAGAGATCGTGGGGGTGCCCATGGTGACGTCGTCGTTGGAGCGTAGCGCCGGCCATCTGCTTTATCACCAAAGGGGAAAGCTTCGTAGTCCGGCGCGGGGGGCACAACTTTGTTGACTCCTTTAATCACCAGAATGGCAACTGCGGCGTCGTCGTCACCGCGCGCAGGTGCGCGCTTCACTCTGCGGCCGCGGCAGAGGCCATGTGCGCTCTGCGGCGGTTGCTTCACAGCGAGGCATCTCTACAGGGCCTGAGCGGCCTTGTGGAGGGATTTGCGTTGAGTCCTCTCCAGGGGAGAGATCCTTGTAGAGGGGCAGTCGCGGGGGGGAGCCTCTTCAGGCCTTCGCTGCCCCTTTAAGCCCTCTCGAGGACTGTTTCCCCTCGAGAGTCTCTCCAAGCGTTTGGCTTGGTCCTTAGTCATTTCTTCGGTACCGTCGCGTGCGAGGGCTGTGGAGAGTGGGCCCCGCACACTCTGGTTTCCACTGGGCCGACAACAGTTGCTCCCAGAATAGATCCCAGTTCTCCGTGAACTCGATGTAAACCTCGTCGTTGACCACTTGATATGATCCAAAGATCTCGACATCGTCTCTCGTCAAAAGAAGAGAATTTCCGTGAACTTGACGTAATATGAGATCACGCGATGGAATAACATCGTAGCCATCTAGTACCTCAACCTTGAGATGCTATCAAAATAAGATGAGCATCATATCAGAATAGTTCAAATGACAGAACTGAGGGATCATTCAAATGACAGAACATGAGCATCATATCAGAATACCAGAGAAACGACATCTAGAGAATCATTCTCAATTCTACGCATGTAGAACTGAGGGATCTCTTCCAACTCCTCCGTGGCATCTTTGAATAAAGCGAGAGATATCGCATTCATTTCTGAATAGGTGACATCTCTCGGTTCGTGAAATATGCTCGACAGGAGGGCTGGCTTGCAGCATCCGTCAATCTGTTTAAACTCTGATCAAAGAGAGGAAGACATTCAAAAAACTTGTAAACTACTCAATGTGTAAGAAAAAGAACACAAACCAGCATACCAGTGTGTTGCACAAAAGGTTTTGCAGCATTGTGCTCGTTAGTCACTTCAACATTGAACAAATGCTGATCTTCATTCCAAGTGAATTTGACAACATCGCCATCCTCGATGCCGTAGCATTCACATAGTGCTCTCCACTGCGTTCCACAGATCTCCGTGTACTTATGGATGTTCGGGCTACCACTTAGCCGCTTACAGAGATAGCTCTGAGCTGTTTCATTTTCAATTACCCACCTATCCAGGTAGAAGAAGTACTGGTCTCCGTTCGGACAGCTAGCCTCCATCTAGTTCTTATGAGGGCCAATTGCTCGGCTCTCTAGAAGATATCTTAAAGGGCATGGCAGAATCTACATGTAATACAAAACCGGAGAAACTATGAAGACACTCATTGAAGGAAAAACAAATGACATTCCCTCGAATTTGAAAAGCAATACTTACAACGGCCGTTTTGTAACCGTGTTCCATCGGGACTTTGAAAATATTGGAACGACGAGTTAGTGTGCGACAGAAAGTTCCTTCGTAAGGGTACACAGTATTGTAATCGACGCCATCGCTATCGCTATCAGAATCCTATTTTAACAAATGAAATTTAGAATCAGATAAACAGGCGGAATCTGGGGTTTTTCCCCATTCCGCAAGCCAAATAGAAAATCAAATCTACTCACGTATAATGCACCAAACAAGAAAATCAAACATGTAGAGAAGATAGAACTGACCATCGAAGTGGGGTTGATGGGCTGCAGCTGGAACCGTCGGCGACCAAAAAACCCCAAACAGCAAAGGCGGCCGTACAATGACGATGACGATGGAGCTCCTTGCTTGTCCCTCCTTCTCGACGAGTCACGGGAGACGGGCGGGCGACGACAATGGCGATGGCGATGGAGCTCCTTTGCGCCTTCAATCACCATGCTCTCCGCCCTCAATCCAACTCCTATTGCTCTGTTCTTGGGGCTTCCTCGGGGGTTCTCTCGGCGGCAGCAGTGAGCCAGGGAGAAAGACCACGTGGGCCCCATCGGCGGTATCCCTTGATTAAACAAGTGCCCCGGCCCCACGCCGACCCCACGCGCCGACCCCACGCTCCGACCCCACGCCGACCCCAGGAAATCCCACCCGAGCCGCACACAAGCCGACCCCAGGAAATCCCAACCGAGCCGCGCCAGGCCGACCCCACCAGTCAGGCCAAGTGACGGTTGACCAGAGGGAAACAGAGCGTTCGGCCTATTTCCGAGCCATCCAGGGCACAGACGAGAGAAACTACGCAGGTATGGCACAGACGGATAAACTAGAGAGAACCGGGGCACAGAAGCAATTGTCCCTTAATAATATGGGCATCACATCCTAACATAGAGATCTTTTGGTTATTAATCTCTCTTATACTCCACCAAGATGCGAACTAAATCATAACACCTACGTAATTAAGATAAGCAGAGTATAGATTTAAGTTCAATGACATGAAGTTTAAATAAGAACATGCTAGATCTACTCATGGTGATAGTAGCAATGTCACCCAGATACCCCCGGTAGCATGGTATTTCCTTTATCCTTAGCGAGGCAACAAAGTAAGGTAAAAACCCAAGTGGATCACGGTATTGCTGTCAACTTACCACAAAACCATCCCCCGTTACTCCACCTAATGCACACGTTCCTCCTCACACGCTCCCATAAACATGTGGGATCAAAACACATAGACAAGAACGGGGTACATAATATGCATCTACTTTCATAACAAAGACATACTATTGGCAATCATAATAACATATATCAACTTAAGAGATCCACCACAAAGGTATTACATATATGACCATAATCATGTTCAGCAGCTCATATGGCACTAATTAGTGAAGCTCAAGAGAGAGGAGAGATACATAAGTTACTTCCACAAACCCATAGTCCAGGGGTGGACTACTCCCTCTTCATCATGGAGACGGGGGAGAAGTCGTTGGAGAAGGTGGAGACCACACCGGCAGCGCCCCGCCGGAGTTTCCCCCCTACAATCTGCAGCTCCATGTCTCTGTTTCCTGGTTTCTGTGTTTCTGCGTCGCTCCTCTCCGAAAGGGTACGGGGGGCTATTGTTATAGTCGTTTTTAGGTCAAGACGGAGCCAGGGAGACGAAGATCGACGGCATCGGAGGCTCGAGGGCCAAGTTAAGGGGCCCCACGCGGCCAAGGAATCTGGCCGCGTGGGCCCACCTATCTTGGGCCTCAGTCTTCCATCTTTGCTCTTCCTTCGCTCCTAAGCCTTGTTCCTTCCAAAAAATGATCTCCGTGGAATATTAGGTCATTTAGACGTCGTTTGGGTCCCTGAAACATAAAAATATAGAAAAAGGGGTTTTCTTACAGCACAGGGTTAATTCCAAATAAATAGGGAAAGTGTGAAATATTCCCCAAAACATTATAAAACATTGATATAACCCTTATATGATGCAAATATGGATGAAATATGAGTAATATAATGCAAAGTTCATGTATGCATTTTACATGCATCAACATCCCCAAGCTTAACCTATACTCGTCCTCGAGTATGAAGGTGATAAAACTAAACATGGACTTGGCATTTTATTACTTAACAAAGGATATCAAAGATGATTGCTACATGGAGTCAAATGATTCATTCTTTAGTAAAGAGTAGCAACATGCAAGACATATTATCAAGAGATATTAAATATTCAAGGTAAAGATGTTCAATGATAATTCACAAAGTGTAACATGAAAGAAAAGTTCTATGGACCAAATGAATGCATAAATGAAAAGTAAAAGATATCCTAGGTTGGTCATAGAGTATTGTTATAGAAATCTGAATATAAAAGGTGGACACTTTGGAAAGATAGATAAATAAGTAGAGGAATAACATGTAAGAGTATTATCTAGCTTCCAAATGCTTCAACTTAAGCTAATGTTTGCCATGTAGTGATCATTGGTGTGAAGTTCTCATTGCCCCTATCATAGCATCTTTAGTGATTAATAGTTGAAAGTGAAAGCAAATATGAGTTATGTGCTTGACAAAGTATGGGTCAAAAAGCCTCATGCCCGTTGAAAACAAAAACCTCTCCGACTGGCTACTCAACTTGGGCCACAAAGCAAGTGAAGGTTACAGTCATCGTGAATAAAAGTGGCATCATAGTGAGTTTCACCCCGGGTACCCTTTGCCCCAAGACATGGAAGTGGGCACATGTCCAAATGACAAAGCAAGCAAATAGTGGATATCTCTACATCTCTTTCTTTACTCATGCTTTTTTCT
Source organism: Poa annua (assembly GCA_026929855.1). NCBI lineage: Eukaryota > Viridiplantae > Streptophyta > Magnoliopsida > Poales > Poaceae > Poa > Poa annua. Next base: position 67,147,540 of record CM049434.1, read on the forward strand.
TGTAAATGCTTTTTCTGTTATGAGATGTGTCATGGATTCCTCCACTATGGTTATGTTGCAAATTTCCCCCATGATACACATGGCTTAGGTTAGCCGCCACAAGTGTCTCTCTAGCCAATAATATCACTCACCCGAACTTACTAAGTTTCCATCTTTATTTCACGCAATGTTAGGCATCCATCACCAAAGGAACATGATATCAAGTTTTATAAAGAATAAAGTGCAATATTGAAAGCTTTCCACGTGTCAGCACGTATGAGCTAGCTCCTAACCAAAGACCTTTTTCAAGCCCAAAACATCATAATCTTAATCACAATGGGTCATGTTTATTAAGTGCATGAAAAGTAATGTGTGCATCAAGTTCGTGAGAGCTTTTAAACCAACTTAACCCATGACAATCCCAATAACATAAGCATATTAATTTGGAAGCATAGATAAAACAATATAACATGGTAAACATACTTGGAATAGCATATTAGCTAATAGGTACATATGGTGGACTCACTGGAAAAACTTGGTTGAAGGTGTTGGAAAACAAGCTTTTTACTTGTTGGAATTTTTGGGCTAGCAAGAGGGAGAAAGTTGACCATCTAAATGCATGCATAAGTGTCCATAGAGCTAACCATTTCATGTTAAACAAAGTAAAGCATCATTCAACATATAAAACATGAATAAGAAATAACTCCAGACAAGACACTTGCATATTAATATTCATTAACAAAGCACATGAATCATGCAACTATATGTATTTTTTTAAATCAAATCAAACATCCGCTTCCCAATATTTTTATAGCATCCAACTTAATTCAACCTAAACTTCCAGTAGCTCTCTCATAACGTAAAAAAGTGGTGGTCTCAAACAAAAAACCAAACCGAAATAACAAAAAGAACAAAAACGCTCTAAGTTTATACGATAAAGTGCAATGAACGAAAAACAGAAGTTAGACAAGTGCAAACCGAGAGTATGTTGGTTCAGTGGGGTTGTCTTCACATCCCCAAGCTTATGGTCTTCACCATCCTTGGTTAGCTCTTGGTGCATCTCCTCTAATCCCTGTGAAAAAACTTCAAAACACCGTTTCTCCCATTTCTTTTTTGTGGGGTGACATTAGTAGGCACAAAACAATAGAATTGTTTGCTGTATGAAATCCTTAGACCAACATAAGAAACATTTCCAGAAAGTGTATAATGTTGTATTCCTTCTAATAAACTCAATTGGATAAAAAAGATTCAAATTAAAAGCTTAAAGAATGTATAAAACAAAATGGGACAGAATCTGTCCAGAAAAACAGCACCAGCAAAACGTATTTTTTTACCCCACTTAAATATGTCTAAAAAATCTGAAAAAATTCCCGCTTACAAAGGATGAAAAGTTGCAAATACAGTTCAAATTTCAGCTCATTAGGAGTTATATAATAGGAATTAAAAATCATACCGTGCACATATTCGTGCTGGAATAAAATCTCCGAATGGAAAAATCAACTTTCAAAGCCCAAATGGGTAAAACTTGGCACTTTATTAAAAATTCCAGAATCTAAAATAAAAACAAAGTCTCTTGGTACAGCAAGAGGACTTAAATAAAATCTCAAATAAAAATCAACCAGGTTGCCTCCCGTAAAGCGCTTTCTTTATAGCCATATAGCTAGGCTTCTTACTTGATATTTATAGTGGACGAAGCTCATGAGGGAGCTTGAACTTTGATGTGTCCCTCTTCCTTGAAAAGTGCCCATGGATTATACCAGGGTCCCATGGTGCTCTCAAACCAATCAAAATAATAGAGAGGTTGAAACCTGGTAGAGAGAAAAACAAAACACAAAAGTAATAACAACGAAGTCTAACTTCCTTCCTATGCATTGGTTTTTTGTAAGAAAATACATCATTGAAACACAAAGCAAGTAGCATAGGAAGATAAAACAAGAGAAATTTCAATACTTTCAACTTAGATATTATAGGCACATAAAGAGGATTATTAAATTTATTTTGGAATTCATTAGCATGCTTCCCTCTTTGAAAATAGTTATTATGATCAATATCAAGTTTAATATCGTGGTTGCAACAAAGATTTGGAACTAAAGATAATGGCAAACCAAATAAGTATTTCTCAACATAGGCAAATTTCTCCTCTATGGTGTGATTAGGAGAGTTCAAAAGCAAAGTAGGACTCTCATGAGTAAGAGTATTTTCACAAACAGCAAGCATATCATTTTTATCCTCATATAAAGTAGTAACAACTTCTAAACATAGAGGATTATCAATAAACATAGGACCATCATCTAAAGCATTATCATATAGCATATTTGAGCAACACTCCTCATTATCATCAATAAGTTCAATAGTAGCATCATTAAAAAGTAAAGGCGCATTATTAGTTTCATCATAATAGCATGGGTTATCATATAGGACCATAGAATTTTCAGGTTCACACTCATCATAACATGGGTTCTCATAAATAACAAAAGATTTTTGAGTTTGAGTGTTACTATCATTTGTTGAAGGTGAAGTTGGGAGATCCAACTCTTCCCCAAGCTTAGGTTGGAACATATCCATTTCCATGTCCTCTTCACATACTTCCTCTTCCTGCAAGATATTAGTATTTTCCATGGCAGCAAGAATTCTTTCTTTAACATAAACATTATCATTAAATTCTTTGCAAAGTTGGAGAATAGTAGAAATGTGTCCTTTCATCACACGGGCTTCATGACTAGTTGCAAAAAATTTATCAATCTGCAAGTCTATTTCATGGGCTGCAACATAAGCAATATATTTCTCAACTTGTTCTATATCAGGACATGAAAATTTATTTTCACGATAACAAGCAATTATAGGATCACTATTGTGCTTACATTGATAGGGAAAGTGTTTATAGTCTTTTTCAAAGCAGCAAGTTCTATCATGTAATTCACAAAACACAGTAGCCATATCATTGAGATGTTCAAGTAGTTCAAACATTCTATTTCCTTCTTAGGTTGATCGGTATTCATAGTGAGCTCCAATAGTTTTAATACAACCTTTCTCCATAGCTTAACATACATATTAAAATCAACACAAGTTTTTATGGGTTTTTAAATTTTTAAATCAACACAAACCTGAAAATAAAATACCAAACCGAAATATAAAAATGACAAAAAAAAACAAAATATAATGCTTTGAAGGTAAAAAGATGGGTGAGATGATGCTCACGTAGGTCCAACCTCCCCAAGCTTAGGTGTTTGCACACGTTGGTGATGTTGACTTTGTTGTGAGATAACCTTCCACTAGCTCCCCGGTAGCGGCGCCAGAAAACAGTCTTGATGGGCGTAAAGATAATACGCTTAGGTTGAGCTCCATGACGGGGTGTAAACCCGGCAAATCCCTCGGTTAGATACCTTGGGTTTCGTATAGAGAGAGAAGTATGGCGGCTGGTGGTTCCGGACAGCTGACAAGCAAAGAGTTTACCCAGGTTCGGCCCCTCATTGTGAGGTAAAGACCTACTCCTGTTTGTCTGATCTGGTATTGATGATGATTACATGGTGGCCGTGATGGCTATGGTGGTAAGCCGTGGTCGCCTGGCTACTTCTGTCTATCTGTTGGCTTATCTTTTTGTCTACCCCTCCCTGTCTTTATATATGCAGCCAAGGAATCTGGCCGCGTGGGCCCACCTATCTTGGGCCTTGCTTGATGCACACGGTGGTGTTGTTGGGAAACCCCAAGAGGAAGGTATGATGAGTGCAGCAACAAATCTTCCCTCAATTATGAAACCAAGGTTATCGAACCAGTAGGAGATGAAGAACACGTCTGAAGGTTGTCGGTGGCGAATTTGGCACGCCGCAACACCAAAGGATTCGGGGCCAACGTGGAACCTGCACACAACACAATCAAAGTACTTTGCCCCAACGAAACAGTGAGGTTGTCAATCTCACCGGCTTGCTGTAACAAAGGATTAAACGTATGTGTGGAAGATGATGTTTGTTTGCAGAGAATGAAAGAAAGCAGTTTGCAGTTGGTTGTATTATCAGTTTAAAGAAAAGGACCGGGGTCCACAGTTCACTAGTGGTGTCTCTCCATAAATAATAATAATAGCATACATGTGGGTAAACAAATTACAGCTGGGCAATTGACAGAATAAAGAGCTGCATAATGATGCATATACTAATGTCATGATGTCTAGTATGAGATTCATTTGGGCATTACAACAATATACATAGACCGTTCCAACCGCATCTATGACTACTAATCCACCTTCCGGCTAGCGTCCGCACCCCTTTCAGTATTAAGTTGCAAGCAACAGATTATTGCATTAGGCAAAGTGTGTAATGTAAGTAATACAATTATCCTTAGACAAAGTACTACTGTTTTATCCCTAGTAGCAACAGTACATCTACAATCTTAGAGCTTGCTGTCACTACCCCAGATTAAATAGAGACATGAACCCACTATCGAGCATAAATACCCCCTCTTGGAGTCACAAGCATCTACTTGGCCAGAGCATCTACTAGCAACGGAGAGCATGCAAGATCATAAACAACACACAACATGATATATTATGAAGCAAATGACATAGTATTCAATATCCATCGGATCCCAGCAAACACAACGTGTAGCATTACATAAAGATGATCTTGATCATGATAGGCAGCTCACAAGATCTAAACATGATGGCACAATAGGAGAAGACAACCATCTAGCTACTGCTATGGACCCGTAGTCCAAGGATGAACTACTCACGCATCAGTCCGGAGGCGGGCATGGTGGTGTAGAGCCCTCTGGTGATGATTCCCCTCTCCGGCAGGGTGCCGGGAAGAGCTTCTGAACCCTCCCGAACTAGGGTTGACGACGGCGGCGGCTCCGTAATGTTTCGTGGAAAAGTGTTCGGGGCTTAGGTCTTGTATTGTTGGGGGCTTTAAATAGGCGAAAGGGCGAAGGCGGTGGAGGGCCGAGGCTCCCTCCTCAGGTGCTGGCGCGGCCAGAAGTGGGGCCGCGCCGGCACCTCATCTGGGGGCCTCGTGGCCCCTCTCCGTTAGCTCTTCGGTGTTCTGGAACCTCCCGTGAAAAATAGGGACTTTGGTATTAATTTCGTCCAATTCCGAGAATATTTCCTTAAGTGGTTTTCTGAAACCAAAAACAGCAGAAAACAGGGAACTGGCACTGTGGCATCTTGTCAATAGGTTAGTCCCAGAAAATGCATAAAACAATGCAAAGTGTATATAAAACATGTAGCAATTGGTATAATATAAGCATGGGACATAAGAAATTATAGATACGTTTGAGACCTATCAAGCATCCCCAAGCTTAGTTCTACTCGTCCTCGAGTAGGTAAAACGATAACAACAATAATTTCTGGAGTGACATGCTTTCACATAATCTTGATCATATAATATTGTATGGCTCATGTCATGAATGAAGTGACTCAAAGCAATGATCTATAGTTTGCTAACAAATAGACAAGGAGTAAACAACTACATCATATAAGTAAAAACTTTTCATGAATAGTACTTTCAAACAAGCATCAAAAAGATTTACATAAGAGTTAACTCATAAAGCAATATTCTCTAAGTAAAAGGGCATTGAAGCAACACAAAGGAAAATATAAGTTTCAGCATTGGCTTTCAACTTTTTGAACATGTATATCATATAGATAGTTGTCAACACAAAGGAATATAACAAGTGCAATAAGTAAGCATATAAGGGTTGTTGCACACAGTTGACACAAGTGTTTGCTTCGGGGAGAGAAAGAAGTAGGTAAACTGACTCAACATAAAGTAAAAGATAGGCCCTTCGCAGAGGGAAGCAGGGATACAAGCATGTGCTAGAGCTTCTTGGTTTTATAGGTTTTTGAAATCATATAGAGAGCATAAAATTAAGTTTTTGAGTGGTGTTTGTCGTTGTCAACGAATGGTAATGGGCACCCTACCCCCCTTGTCAACCAGACTTTCTAAGAGCGGCTCCCATGAAGGACGTTATTTCTACCAGCAAGGTAGATATTCCCTCTTATCTCTTTTGTTTACACATGTAGTTAAAAACTAGTGTCATTGCTTGGCTGATTAGATCAGTGCAAAAATGTGAAGAGATTGCAGTGGTTAAAGTTGTAATTAATTGGGACTGGGCACCCCATTTGCCAGCTCTTTTTGCAAAGTTAATGGATAAGCGGATGTATATGCCACTAGTCCGATTGTGAAAGTCTGTCTAAAAGCAAATGACAAGGTTGATATTGATGACCCACAAGTATAGGGGGTGTATCGTAGTACTTTAGATAAATAAGAGTGTCGAACCCAACGAGGAGCAGAAGGTGCTGACAAGCAGTTTTGATGAGGATTTCACTGTAAACACTAGCAGACAAGTTTTTAGGGTTTTTTGATAATGCAGATAAATAAAGTGCAAGTAAATAGAGCACGACAATAATAATTGCAACGAGTGGCCCAATCCTTTTTAGCGCAAAGGACAAGCCGGTTTGTTTACTTATGATGACCAAACGTTCCTGAGGACACACGGGAATTCTGTCTAGTGCTTTCGCTTCATATAGATGATTAATCTTTAGTGTTTCGATAAGTGTTGTGTGGGTGAACCTATGCTAATGCACCGCCCTTCCTAGGACTAATACATACTTGTGATTATACCCCTTGCAAGCATCCGCAAATACAAGAAAGTAATTAAGATAAATCTAACCACAGCCTTAAACTCTGAGATCCTACCATCCCTCGTGCATCGAGATACCAACGGGGGTTTAGGTTTCTGTCACTCCGGCAACCCCACAATCAATATTCGAATACACAATGCATTCCCCTAGGCCCATAAAGGTGAAGTGTCATGTAGTCGACGTTCACATGACACCACTAGAAGAATAGCACCACAACTTAAATATCAAACCATTAAATATTACTCAACATAGTTCACTTTTAACATCTAGACTTCTCCCATGTCCTCAAGAACTAAACGAACTAGTCACAACACATCATATGGATCATGATCAGAGATGATATAATGATGGGTAACAATCTGAACATAAACCTTAATTCAATGGTTCCACCCAATAGCATCAATAACAATAGTAATCAACACCGGGAGAGTTTCCCCTATCAAATGCACAAGATTCAGCCCTAGATGTTACAGCGGGAACGGAGTGGAACGATCAAGATGACGGTGTCGGCGGTGGAGATGGTGGTGATGATGATCCCGATGAAGTGCAGCTCGATGACGGTGACGATGGCGACGATCTCCCCCCTCCGGGAAGGGATTTCACCGGCAGCTTTTCAGCCTGCCGGAGAGCTTTTCTCTCTCGGTGGTTTCCGCCTCATGGAGGCGGCGGCTCTGTTTCTGGTCGATCCCCCCAGTCTTAGGTTTTCGGGGGGATCAAGTACGCAAAAGGGCACTGCCAGAGGTGGGCCAGGGCGGCCTCACAGGGTGCTGGCGCGGCAGCAAGGGGAGCCGTGCCGGGACCTCATGTGGGCCCCCTGGGGCCCACCTGGTTCTCCCCTTTTGGCTCCCTTCGTCGTCTGAAAAAATAGGAACTTCTGTATTCTTGGTTTTGTTTTCTGAGCTTCGCAAATATTGTATCTTGTCGATGCTTTTTCCAGCAGAATTCAGACTCCGGTGATTCATCCTCCAATAATCATCAAACATGCAAAATATATGAAATAACATAAGTATCATCTCCAAATATGAAATATATCAATGAATAACAGTAAATTATGATATAAAATAGTGATACAAAATGGACGTATCAACTCCCCCCAAGCTTAGACCTCGCTTGTCCCAAACGAAAACTGAACTCAGTAAACATGACCACAGGTTTATGGATTGAAGTGTCGATAAAGAATATACGGACAAGAAGCATCACATATATTAATACACAAATCATCTTAGATATCAACTCCGTTCATATAACTCAACTTGTAACAAGTAAAGGGAAATCACAATAAGGTACATAGAGAAAACCATAGTCGGTGTTGGTAAACTTCGTTCTTGGTCAGAGAACAATGAACATATTGAGCTTACTCTACAAAACAGCCCTCTTTATTAGTTGCTAACTCCAAAAGTTATATTTATTAGGTAACAACAATGTGCTAAACAAGGAAGAATAAAAGACATGATTAATAATACGAATGTATAAATGGTTGAATCACAATCAACTCAAATGCTTGCTTAAGATAGAAGGAGATAGGTTTACTGACTCAACATAAAGTAAAAGATAGGCCCTTCGCAGAGGGAAGCAGAGATACAAGCATGTGCTAGAGCTTTTAGTTTTATAGGTTTTGAAATCATATAAAGAGCATCAAAGTAAGTTTTTGAGCGGTGTTTGTCGTTGTCAACGAATGGTAATAGAGTTCTTGTTATCTTCCATACTAAGCTAGTTGATAGGGGTTCCGAATTGTTTAGTAACAGGCATTTATAATATGCACTTTATTTATATAACTTGACACTCCTCCCAACCTTTGCTTTCACAAACCATGGCTAACCGAATCCTAGGGTGCCTACCAATCAATCTCAAACCATGGAGGAGTGTCTATTTTTTTTAACTTTCTCAACCTTTTTGATATTATAGTGGTCTAACCAGCTCTTTGCAATATTAGTGACGAGCAGATGGAACATGCAAGTCAAGGGTTACTTAATTAGCATGGAAGATAACAAACTCAACTATTATTTCCTCATGAGCTAATAAACATTGACACAAATAAAGGATAGTAGTTTTGAATAAAGGTAGCACATGAAGTATTTACTTGGAGTGGCGCGAAATACCACATAATAGGTAGGTATGGTGGACACAAGTGACAAGGGTTTTGGCTGAAGGTTTGGATGTATGAGAAGCATTCCCTCTCGATACGGGTCTTTGGCTAGCAAGGTTGGGTAGCAAGCATAAGAGTTGAAGGATACAAACAAACATACATGTAGTAAAGAACAATCATGCAATTCTTACTTGGAAGCACAAACAATTTTAAATTGTGAATACTAAACTTATTAGCTACAAGTGAAAAAGATCATTGAATAATATGTCTACATGTAGTTCCTTTTTCTCTCCAGTCTCAAAGTATTGTAGCTACTGACCAATGCTAAGTTTGCCAAAACCAAAAGATTTACTATATGTTCCCAAAGTGATGCAAATACTAATAACAAGATCAATCATATATGATAGAAGTTGCAAACTAAAATAAGGTGTGCAGAAAGTAAATGATAACACTTCTCATTAATATTCCATAACGGCAACTCACACCAAGGGATACATAAATAGATAACCAACTAAAAGAGAGATACTTCCACATTGCAAACCATCATATAATATAACTTCCCTACTCATGATATGACACTACTAAAAGGTAAAAGATAAAAGATAATGGTGTGATACCGCGGCACTCCCCCCAAGCTTGGAACAAGCCAAGGGAGATGCCAATACTGATGATGAATTACTCCTGAGGTGGCGTTGGTGAAGAGTCTTCTTCATCCAATTTCCAAGGTAGGGGCTCTCCATCGACAAATGATGACTTGGTCTCGAGTATCCTGAAACTTGCAACAACACTTATGCGTTTAAACCTGGTTTCATACTCACAGTTTTGATTCTGAACATCGTAGAGTTGCGCCTGGAGATTGTTGGTAGTCTTATGGAGTGAGAAGATGTCTTCCCAGAGTTTTGAAGTCTCCTCCTCATGCTTGGCAAGTGAACCAGTCCATATATCTTCTCCCGTCATATTTTTAACAAACTCTTTTTACTGTGATGTTCTGATTTTAGCAACTACCCAAAGACCAATTATTTGAGAAAATAAAATTATTTCCAAAACTATATGTTTGCAAAACTACAAAGGATCATATAGTGGGTCCTGATATATTTTGAGTTTAATGTGTTGCTAGTCTTAGCAACTTTCATTTAAAAAAAACTCCTAATTTAATATCTGTTTGGAAACTATTACTAGGAAGTGGTTTAACTTCCTTTCTTCAAAAACCTTGTCATTATTGTATTGATCACCACCTCACAAATATATTAGTTTTATCTTAAAGTGTGGTTGTTTATCTAACTGTATGTGTGTTTGACCTATTTGATATGTGCTTAAATTGTTTGCCTTGAGTTTGTATTCCTATGAGTGACTTGTGGCTATGTTTGTATTAAGTGAATGTTTATTGTTTGAATTGGAGTAGTATATATTTGTTTGATGGTTTGGCATTCTTGTAACTTGTTTCCCTCTTACTAATATGTTTGGTTAAAAATATTCTTAAACAAGAGAAATATATAGTGATGAAAAGCTATCTTAACCCCTGTTAAATTTTAGCATTTCTAGAGCATAACATTTAGGGTTTATTTATTTGAACTTGGAAATGCAACTCACCCAACATCATCCTCATCACCTCTAATTTCATTATATAGCCTTCTTTAAATTTTACAAAAATGGTTGATCACTAATTCTTGCTTGTTTTTAGTGCTTCGTGATAAGGTGACCGTATGTGTTTTAATAGATAGCCTTTTTCCATTTTTGTATCTAGTGTTGGATGACCCTTTTTCATGAAACTTCTAAACCTAGTGCTGAACCTATATCCCCTCTAACAAGTCATCTTGTTTTATAATTTTCTATGCAAGGAGTTGACTATTCCATCCTTGCTTAGCTGCCTAATCTAATCAGCCCGAATTATCCAAAACCCTAACCTCCACTCCCCTCTCCCCAAAACCTTCTGTTTTAGGCGTGCCTTGAACCCTAACTCACCCTCTGGACCCCTTGGCCCTGCCCCTGGCAAACCCGAGCTCCCCTCTCTTTTGTCTTTTTCTGTGTGGCATTTCGTCGAGAACTTTGGGGGCAGGAGAGACCACTCCATTACTCCACCCCCTCCATCGACACCGAGCCATTTGCTAGCGTCCAAGGGAGGCAGTTGTGCCAGAAGACGCTCCTCCACCGCCCCTCTCCCCATATCCCGAGCCATGCCCCTCTCCCCTCTTGTTTGTGCTCTCGGAGCACCGTGGACCGGCCACCCTCCCTTCTTAGGCATTACGAGGCCACCACAGCCCGTCTCACCTTGCCCATTCCTTCCCCCTCCGTTCCCTCTCCCACCCCTGCCGATACTGAGTGAGCTCACGCTCTCTTCTGCACGAATTCGTCGAGGAACCGCCGCTCGGTCTCGAGCTCTTGCGAGCACGAATGCCGCTGGCTCCGACTCCCTCTTCTCCCTCTCCTTGCACTACCTCACTCCCCTTCGCGTGGACTACCCCTGAGACACCTCCATTTGCTTGCAGGGCCACTGGAATCGCCGCGACCACGCCGTGCCCTGCCCGGACGCCGTCGAGCTCACCGTCGGTCTGGAGCTCCGCATCAAGATCTACTGCCGTACCCGCCTTTTCCCAAGCCCTCCGCGTCCGCCCTCGCACCTCCTCTTCGTCCGCCGAGGCCCCTGGGTGAGCTGCTTGTGCTCCGCTAATGTCCTAGGGTTTCTGCTCGTCCTGCTCGCGTCGTGAGGTTGAACATGAGCGCGAGCCGTTGAACCTCTGATCGACGGCCCACGTTGAACCTCGCCCGGTCTATTTCTGGCCGCCGGATCGGAGATCCACAGCGACGTACCCCTTCGTTTTCCCGAGCGCGCCTCGCGCCTGTGGGCCGGCCCAGGTCGGTGCTGCCTGGATCCGTGCAGATCCGGCCCACCTGCATGTTTTTCTTGCCTGAGCTTTTTCCCGTTTGTGCTCCCTGTTAAAAATGCTTGGTCACTTTAATTTCATTGTGGTAGATCTGTGCATTCAAATTAGTTGGAATAATTTTTGTAGCATAGCTATGAGTTTTCTTAATCATGTGGCACTGTCCGTTTGCTAAAATATATTTTCATGTGTGTGCTAGGATTAATCTTGTAAAAAGTATCTTTTTCAATATTTCCTTTATAACTTGAGTTGGGTAAATCCAAATCTTCCAAACTTTAGTTATCTGTAAAGATTAGGAGAATACCTATCCATAGATCTTAGCCATGCATGCAGGAGGTTTGTGGAACTATAGATATTTAAAGTTTAAGATTGGCACCAGTGGCATTTTGTTGATTTTTAATTCTTTATTAAAAATAGTTTTTTATGCAAATCCAACTTTCATAGCTTCATATGATTGGTAGGTATACTGTGGTAGAAGGCCTTATTTTTAAGCACTATATTTCTGGTGTAGTGGATTAAATGCCAAAACAGAAGGTTTATGCACTAGAATAATATATTTAATTTTCTGTTTTTGATTAGTTATTTAACCAAGCTATTTTAAAACATCTTGTAATGTTACCCCACTGTTATGAAGGGTGTGTAGCACTGTAACCTTTGTGTTTGACTAAAAGGTATTACTTAAAAGTGATTTGTATATTTTAAGTTTCACAAGAAATAATAATAAGATCAATTATAACCTTAAGGCATCATGGAGGTGCCTTAGCAGGGCTAAATGTGTTATTAACCCAGTAGCTCATCTATGAGAAGGAGGTGATAAACATTTGTTTGTGTTATGTTATTGCGTGTAGAGTTTCTCTTCTAAGTTAAGAATGTCATGTTGTTTTGAAATAGTGTTGCTTGTTGCTTTGCATACTATGTGCTAGATTTAATTCACCTTGCCTAAACAATTACATGTTTTAGAATCTGTTTGTATAAAGATGTGGTGGATTGTTTTGATGTCACTTAAATCAGTTGTGTGTTTATACTTGTGATATATTTAGTCTCTGATGTTTGTCTTAGCTATAGGGACTTAGTATTGTTTACTGTTTGCTTATGTGGACTATATGTTTGTGTTTGTTAGTATCTTCTAAGAAACAACCAGTACCCCTTTTTACTTGGTCCAGGCTTGAATTAGTCTCTCTTGTGGTACTGTACTAAGTGAGAAATTGCATTCTTTTAAACTCCTAATCTAGAACTTGTGTGATTAATAGTGCTAGCCTTTGTTATTTATTTAGCTACTTTCTAATAATTGTCCTAGGGCTGACATCAGGTTTGCAAGAGGGTTTTTTTTTTTTGTGAATGTTAATGCTTGCTTGTGTGTTAATATAACTTTTGTTTGAAGTATCTCCTAGATTGATAGCATACTTTTGTCTGGAGTATTTCCTAGTCTATTATAACTTTCGTCTGAAGTATTTCCGTTTTAAGGAGAGACTTACTCCTTCAACCTAGGTGTACATCCTCGTCGGATTATATATAGCTTTTTACTAGTTGTGTTTGCTTATTGGACACTGCCCGTTTGTAACACTGTCAATGAAACTAGAAACTAGGGCCAACATGTTTGTAGAAATCCAGTGTGTCATGAGTGTTTGGTTGCCGTAAGTAGTGTCCAGTAGTTTTTCAAAGTTTGAAAATGCTTGTGGTATGTTTACTTTACTTCAGATTGTTGTCAACACACATCTAGAGTCTAGTGATCTGCTTGCTGTCTGTATGTCCTTGTGGCATTGTCTTGCATATTGAGTGTTGTTCCTTTTTTCTTGTTTGCGACGTTAGATACGATCGGGAAGGAACGGGAAGCAAGGAGTGAGCACGAGGAACATCAAGATCAAGACCATGGACATATTGCTGAGCCAGGCAAGCCACCTCACCACTATAATGAATCCTATTATTTTACAAAGCATGTTTTGTTTTCAAAATAAAATAATGCATGTTTTACTTCTTTTGTGGTACTTTGCCACCCCAAAAACTATTTTACAAAATATTGTTTGGCCAAAGTTATTTACTCAATTATAATAGGTGTTATAAAAATAAGTATTCACTTTAGGAGCCTTGTTGTTGAAGGCTCTATAAAGAAAATCATATTTTATCTAGTAGTATATCTTTATATTCTTCCCTCAAAATCTTAGGATGGGAGCCTGGTTTTGAGAAAATGCTTTCGGAAGAAAAACCCGAGTTGCTGGGAGCAATCGGCGAGCAAGTGTTTTATAAAACCCGAGTTGCTGGGAGCAGTCGGAGATGTTTACGAAAACCCGAGCTGTTGGGAACAGTCGGAGGTGGAGATGTTTTTGAAAAACAAACTACAGCCCTAGCAGCCGCCCGAACAATTAACCCGTGCAACCACATTACCTGATATGGGTAGGGCTTAGCCGGAAGCTTGTCCGTTTTAGTATTGGGGCTCTCATACTTTCTATAGGGGCTGGGCCCTTGAAGCCGGGTTGCCGTCTGGACGAGGCAATACACATGTGGGAGGATCCGCGCCGGACGATTACGGTGGGTCTCCCGACGTGGCGGTGTGGCGTACTAAGAGAGACCAGGGGTCTAGTGGAGCACACGGTGCCGGGGAGAACAAACCTACCGGGAGGCCCCGATACTAGGGTGGACATAGTGGAAAGCTTTGATCTGGTTATCCGGACCCCCGCATACTATCGTATGGTGGGCCGTGGCAGACACGGCGGAATTGACCGTTTGGTGTGGGTAAAGTGCGCAACCTCTGCAGAGTGTACATCTATTCGAATAGCCGTGTCCGCGGTCAAAGGACGGTTGGAAAGGCCACTGATCTAGGCGTATGGGCAATTTCATGTTTTCAAAAGAAAGATGTTTTCGGAGGAAACAAGGAGGTACCTGGGAGGTACAGAAGTTGAGTAAGGATGGTTGGTCTCGGGGAGACAATCAGTCCGATCTCAAGGAAAGAAAAAGGGGTATCCCCATCCTAGTGTTTTTGAAAAGTTTTACAAAATAAATGTTTCAAAACTTAGATATGTCCTTGCTATATCTAAGAGAGAAAATTCTATCTCTAAATGTTTTCTTTAACAAAGATATAGAGATGGCGTATTCTCTATGTCAAAAGCATCTTTGCGAGAAGTAAACCCTATAGTTGTAAATAGCAGCTATCCCAGTTTTCGAAAACACTTTTATTGCATTACCATGAAAACTTAAGCCTAGAGGTGGTTTTGCGAGTATGTAAATGTACTCACATGGCTGTGTCCCTGGATATTCAAACGTCCAGATTACAACGAGGAGATGTACGACGAGGACCAGGAGTACGCCGACGACTACGCCAGCTGAGTGTCACCGGCCAACTGCTCTGTGGGAATGCGTCCGGTTGTGACGAGGGCCGACGCTAGCCGCAAGCTTTCGCTAAATCGTAGTTAATTCCGTCCTGTGTGACGATGATTGCAGACTTGGTCATGTGACCACCTATTTTTGTAAGTCTTGTACTATTCGATTTGAATGATGTAACTTTGTATACCATGTTGGTTATGTGATCGCGATGCATTGATCAGTGGGATCGTGATCTGTTTACATAACGTGGGCATCTCGGACTGGTAGTCTGAGGGGTCCTTACAGACTTGGTATCAGAGCCATCGTTGACCTTATGAGACCCTAGTTAGCATGGTCGTTAGCTTAGGAAAGAAATATTTTTGCTAAAACCTTATCTCTGAAAAATCTATATTTAATCTAGGTATACCCTAGTATGGCTTCTACTCCTCACCTATTCTCAAAAATATCTTTATCTTACCTCTCTAATTTCAAGCATTTCAAAAGAGTTTTCTCTATTATCTTGTCCATATTCAGAAGTTGTACAGACTTGACGATGAACCCAAATGAGACCTAAATAGCTAGTACCGAGAAGGTGAAGTTCAGTCTCAAGACTTCAACATACGAGATCAAGGTGGTCGTCAAGTGAAAAAAAAAGCTACAAAGCAACCCTCGCTTGCTGAAGCAGTCTCACTGTCAAGACTTCAATCCCAACAATGGTACTCCAGTTGCAACTTCGACAGTCTCAAGCTTTCCAGCAGGAGCCCCAAGCGAGGAAATGAAAACTCCAACAGGTAGGATTGACCAAGACCCATAGGACATCTAGGATATGAGCCTGGTCGGATTACCCGACTATCATGATTGCTTAGTGCCCTTTTCGGTACTATAGGTGTCTTGTGTGCTTGTTGTTGGTGTGCTTTTTGATTTTGTGCTCATTGTTTGTGTGTGCCTTGTTCGTGTGCATGCATGCTGCTTGTGTGTGTTTTGCTGATATGTTTCACAAGCACGCCTTGTCGGCAACACATATTAGACGCAAACTACCATTTATTAAAAATCTTTTTCGTTTAAACAAAAACTTTTCCTGCCTTTTTAGCCTGAGCTGCACCCGGATGAACTTCTAAACATGTCTTGGAAACCTTTCTAAAATGTTTTCCTTTGGACCTTAACTTTATCACGAGCGAGCTATTAACTTCACCTAGTACAGAAATCCATCCCCGTGATGAGACGAGTCTTGCCTAGTTTAAATAACTTTTCGGAATTTCAAGTATACCGTCACTAACTTAAAGTATCTAACTTCCGAACAACATCTAACACCTGCTGGCCTGCTGCTAACCAACCTCTTCAAGACCTACAAACCGAGATGAGAAAAGAGTTGCCAATTGAAGTCTCCCTTACATAAGGAAACAAAGAGGACTCAAAGATCGGCAAGAGCCACTACTTTTTGAAGGTTTTGTGAAGCCCTCAAGTCGTGTCATACAAGGGTGATCGACGTCAGCAACAACGAGGACAACCAGCACTGAAGATCGTCTACATGAAGATGTAACCTGAAGCAAGAGTCATGACCAACCTTATTAACTCAACTGCCCCGAGTAGAGACAAATAGCCAGAAGTACCTTCACCCATCTTTCAGGCTAACTAGTTACAACTGACCTTTGAAGATTAGGGTGAAGCATCATGAAGCCCTAGAACCAAGGAAGTCTTCATCAACATTCCTCGTCTACTAAACCAAAGGTGGACGGACTAGAAGGCATCATATCCAGCAAGACGCCAAGGACGGGGAGAAGCCCGAAGATTGTTGCAGTTTACGACACCTACCACCAAGCAAGTTTAGGCGTCTTTAGTATCTCGTATCACCCTTTGACTTTTTAGGAAAAATCGGAGAGAGTCAAGTCTTCGGACCTGACACCCCTGTGAGGCTTGAAAACGGTTGACGCGTGTTTATCTGCTAACCCCTCAAGACGTCAATAGGAGGACCAGTATCTGCATCCACCCCAAAGCACGGAGGAGCTACGACCAAGATGAAGATCGTCACGATACCCAAGACCAACAACACCTTGAAGTCGACAACAACTTTTACCTTCAACATCAACCCTTCAAGGCCCTTTTTAAGGGGGGAAGACATATGCTAGCTTTATTAGGGATTTTTTAAAAATTTGGTCTTGCGCCCCAACCCTGAAGTATTTGAAGTCAACCCGACAAGAAGCAGATCAGCATCTACCAACACGCCAACATCTCCAGCAAATCGAAGTCTTCTAGAAAAAATCAGATACCTTATCAACAAGGAATTTTCAGTCGAGAAGCAACAACCTCGGAAGATGAAGGAGCATCAAACCCCCTAACCTTGCACTCTCTTAGTAACCGCTTAGGAATCTCGGGACGAGATTCTTTTAAGGGGGGAAGGTCTGTAACGTCCCAAATTTTGGAACCAAGAAAAACTCAGTTGTTAGAGACCCAAAATTTAGGGCCGTCAAAAACTTTTTGAAATAACTTGTTAACGGATGTGTCTTACTCTTGTTTGCTTTGTTTACCTTGTTGTGGTTTGTTGGTTGTGTTGATGACCTCCCTAAATCACCAACCTTGGAACTCATCTAGTTATAATATGACCCATGTGATCAATATCGTGACAAGTGAACCAGTCAATATATCTTCTCCCGTCATATTTTTAACAAACTCTTTTTACTGTGATGTTTTGATTTTAGCAACTACCCAAAGACCAATTATTTGAGAAAATAAAAGTATTTCCAAAACTATATGTTTGCAAAACTACAAAGGATCATATAGTGGGTCCTGATATATTTTGAGTTTAATGTGTTGCTAGTCTTAGCAACTTTCATTTTAAAAAAAAAACTCCTAATTTAATATATGTTTGGAAACTATTACTAGGAAGTGGTTTAACTTCCTTTCTTCAAAAACCTTGTCATTATTGTATTGATCACCACCTCACAAATATATTAGTTTTATCTTAAAGTGTGGTTGTTTATCTAATTGTTTGTGTGTTTGACCTATTTGATATGTGCTTAAATTGTTTGCCTTGAGTTTGTATTCCTATGAGTGACTTGTGGCTATGTTTGTATTAAGTGAATGTTTATTGTTTGAATTGGAGTAGTATATATTTGTTTGATGGTTTGGCATTCTTGTAACTTGTTTCCCTCTTATTAATATGTTTGGTTAAAAATATTCTTAAACGAGAGAATTATATAATGATGAAAAGCTATCTTAACCCCTGTTAAATTTTAGCATTTCTAGAGCATAACATTTAGGGTTTATTTATTTGAACTTGGAAATGCAACTCACCCAACATCATCCTCATCACCTCTAATTTCATTATATAGCCTTCTTTAAATTTTACAAAAATGGTTGATCACTAATTCTTGCTTGTTTTTAGTGCTTCTTGATAAGGTGGCCGTATGTGTTTTAATAGATAGCCTTTTTCCATTTTTGTATCTAGTGTTGGATGACCCTTTTTCATGAAACTTCTAAACCTAGTGCTGAACCTATATCCCCTCTAACAAGTCATCTTGTTTTATAATTTTCTATGCAAGGAGTTGACTATTCCATCCTTGCTTAGCTGCCTAATCTAATCAGCCCGAATTATCCAAAACCCTAACCTCCACTCCCCTCTCCCCAAAACCTTCTGTTTTAGGCGTGCCTTGAACCCTAACTCACCCTCTGGACCCTTTGGCCCTGCCCCTGGCAAAACCTAGCTCCCCTCTCTTTTGTCTTTTTCTGTGTGGCATTTTGTCGAGCACTTTGGGGGCAGGGGAGACCACTCCATTACTCCACCCCCTCCATCGACACCGAGCCATTTGCTAGCGTCCAAGGGAGGCAGCTGTGCCAGAAGACGCTCCTCCACCGCCCCTGTCCCCCTATCCCGAGCCATGCCCCTCTCCCCTCTTGTTTGTGCTCTCGGAGCACCGTGGACCGGCCACCCTCCCCTCTTAGGCATTACGAGGCCACCACAGCCCGTCTCACCTTGCCCATTCCCTCCCCCTCGGTTCCCTGTCCCACCCCTGCCGATACTGAGCGATCTCACGCTCTCTTCTGCACGGATTCGTCGAGGAACCGCCGCTCGGTCTCGAGCTCTTGCGAGCACGAATGCCGCCGGCTCCGACTCCCTCTTCTCCCTCTCCTTGCACTACCTCACTCCCCTCCGCGTGGCCTACCCCTGAGACACCTCCATTTGCTTGCAGGGCCACTGGAATCGCCGCGACCACGCCGTGCCCGGCCCGGACGCCGTCGAGCTCGCCGTCGGTCTGGAGCTCCGCATCAAGATCTGCTGCCGTACCCGCCTTTTCCCAAGCCCTCCGCATCCGCCCTCGCACCTCCTCTTCATCCGCCGAGGCCCCTGGGTGAGCTGCTTGTGCTCCGCTAATGTCCTAGGGTTTCTGCTCGTCCTGCTCGCGTCGCGAGGTTGAAGATGAGCGCGAGCCGTTGAACCTCTGATCGACGGCCCACGTTGAACCTCGCCCGGTCTATTTCTGGCGGCCGGATCGGAGATCCACAGCGACGTACCCCTTCGGTTTCCCGCGCGCGCGCCTCGCGCCTGTGGGCCGGCCCAGCTCAGTGCTGCCCGGATCCGGGCAGATCCGGCCCACCTGCATGTTTTTCTTGCCTGAGCTTTTTCCCGTTTGTGCTCCCTGTCAAAAATGCTTGGTCACTTTAATTTCATTGTGGTAGATCTGTGCATTCAAATTAGTTGGAATAAATTTTGTAGCAT
Source organism: Poa annua (assembly GCA_026929855.1). NCBI lineage: Eukaryota > Viridiplantae > Streptophyta > Magnoliopsida > Poales > Poaceae > Poa > Poa annua. The sequence goes on from CM049434.1 coordinate 67,167,126, forward strand.
AGCTATGTGTTTTCTTAATCATGTGGCACTGTCCGTTTGCTAAAATATATTTTCATGTGTGTGCTAGGATTAATCTTGTAAAAAGTATCTTTTTCAATATTTCCTTTATAACTTGAGTTGGGTAAATCCAAATCTTGCAAACTTTAGTTATCTGTAAAGATTAGGAGAATACCTATCCATAGATCTAAGCCATGCATGCAGGAGGTTTGTGGAACTATAGATATTTAAAGTTTAAGATTGGCACCAGTGGCATTTTGGTGATTTTTAATTCTTTATTAAAAATAGTTTTTTATGCAAATCCAACTTTCATAGCTTCATATGATTGGTAGGTATACTGTGGTAGAAGGTCTTATTTTGAAGCACTATATTTCTGGTGTAGTGGATTAAATGCCAAAACAGAAGGTTTATGCACTAGAATAATATATTTTATTTTCTGTTTTTGATTAGTTATTTAACCAAGCTATTTTAAAACATCTTGTAATATTACCCCACTGTTATGAAGGGTGTGTAGCATTGTAACCTTTGTGTTTGACTAAAAGGTTTTACTTAAAAGTGATTTGTATATTTTAAGTTTCACAAGAAATAATAATAAGATCAATTATAACCTTAAGGCATCATGGAGGTGCCTTAGCAGGGCTAAATGTGTTATTAACCCAGTAGCTCATCTATGAGAAGGAGGTGATAAACATTTGTTTGTGTTATGTTATTGCGTGTAGAGTTTCTCTTCTAAGTTAAGAATGTCATGTTGTTTTGAAATAGTGTTGCTTGTTGCTTTGCATACTATGTGCTAGATTTAATTCACCTTGCCTAAACAATTACATGTTTTAGAATCTGTTTGTATAAAGATGTGGTGGATTGTTTTGATGTCACTTAAATCAGTTGTGTGTTTATACTTGTGATATATTTAGTCTCTGATGTTTGTCTTAGCTATAGGGACTTAGTATTGTTTACTGTTTGCTTATGTGGACTATATGTTTGTGTTTGTTAGTATCTTCTAAGAAACAACCAGTACCCCTTTTTACTTGGTCCAGGCTTGAATTAGTCTCTCTTGTGGTACTGTACTAAGTGAGAAATTGCATTCTTTTAAACTCCTAATCTAGAACTTGTGTGATTAATAGTGCTAGCCTTTGTTATTTATTTAGCTACTTTCTAATAATTGTCCTAGGGCTGACATCAGGTTTGCAAGAGGGTGTGTTTTTTTTGTGAATGTTAATGCTTGCTTGTGTGTTAATATAACTTTTGTTTGAAGTATCTCCTAGATTGATAGGATACTTTTGTCTGGAGTATTTCCTAGTCTATTATAACTTTCGTCTGAAGTATTTTCGTTTTAAGGGGAGACTTACTCCTTTAACCTAGGTGTACATCCTCGTCGGATTATATATAGCTTTTTACTAGTTCTGTTTGCTTATTGGACACTGCCCGTTTGTAACACTGTCAATGAAACTAGAAACTAGGGCCAACATGTTTGTAGAAATCCAGTGTGTCATGAGTGTTTGGTTGCCGTAAGTAGTGTCCAGTAGTTGTTCAAAGTTTGAAAATGCTTGTGGTATGTTTACTTTACTTCAGATTGTTGTCAACACGCATCTAGAGTCTACTGATCTGCTTGCTGTCTGTATGTCCTTGTGGCATTGTCTTGCATATTGAGTGTTGTTCCTTTTTCTTGTTTGCGACTTTAGATATGATCGGGAAGAAACGGGAAGCAAGGAGTGAGCTCGAGGAACATCAAGATCAAGACCATGGACATATTGCTGAGCCAGGCAAGCCACCTCACCACTATAATGAATCCTATTATTTTACAAAGCATGTTTTGTTTTCAAAATAAAATAATGCATGTTTTACTTCTTTTGTGGTACTTTGCCACCCCAAAAACTATTTTACAAAATATTGTTTGGCCAAAGTTATTTACTCAATTATAATAGGTGTTATAATAATAAGTATTCACTTTAGGAGCCTTGTTGTTGAAGGCTCTATAAAGAAAATCATATTTTATCTAGTAGTATATCTTTATATTCTTCCCTCAAAACCTTAGGATGGGAGCCTGGTTTTGAGAAAATGCTTTCGGAAGAAAAACCCGAGTTGCTGGGAGCAATCGGCGAGCAAGTGTTTTATAAAACCCGAGTTGCTGGGAGCAGTCGGAGATGTTTACGAAAACCCGAGCTGTTGGGAACAGTCGGAGGTGGAGATGTTTTTGAAAAACAAAGTACAGCCCTAGCAGCCGCCCGAACAATTAACCCGTGCAACCACATTACCTGATATGGGTAGGGCTTAGCCGGAAGCTTGTCCGTTTTAGTATTGGGGCTCTCATACTTTCTATAGGGGCTGGGCCCTTGAAGCCGGGTTGCCGTCTGGACGAGGCAATACACATGCGGGAGGATTCGCGCCAGACGATTACGGTGGGTCTCCCGACGTGGCGGTGTGGCGTCCTAAGAGAGACCAGGGGTCTAGTGGAGCACACGGTGCCGGGGAGAACAAACCTACCGGGAGGCCCCGATACTAGGGTGGACATAGTGGAAAGCTTTGATCTGGTTATCCGGACCCCCGCATACTATCGTATGACGGGCCGTGGCAGACACGGCGGAATTGACCGTTTGGTGTGGGTAAAGTGCGCAACCTCTGCAGAGTGTACATCTATTCGAATAGCCGTGTCCGCGGTCAAAGGACGGTTGGGAAGGCCACTGATCTAGGCGTATGGGCAATTTCATGTTTTCAAAAGAAAGATGTTTTCGGAGGAAACAAGGAGTTACCTGGGAGGTACAGAAGTTGAGTAAGGATGGTTGGTCTCGGGGAGACAATCAGTCCGATCTCAAGGAAAGAAAAAGGGGTATCCCCATCCTTGTGTTTTTGAAAAGTTTTACAAAAGAAATGTTTCAAAACTTAGATATGTCCTTGCTATATGTAAGTGAGAAAATTCTATCTCTAAATGTTTTCTTTAACAAAGATATAGAGATGTCGTATTCTCTATGTCAAAAGCATCTTTGCGAGAACTAAACCCTATAGTTGTAAATAGCAGCTATCCCAGTTTTCGAAAACACTTTTATTGCATTACCATGAAAACTTAAGCCTAGAGGTGGTTTTGCGAGTATGTAAATGTACTCACATGGCTGTGTCCCTGGATATTCAAACGTCCAGATTACAACGAGGAGATGTACGACGAGGACCAGGAGTACGCCGACGACTACGCCAGCTGAGTGTCACCGGTCAACTGCTCTGTGGGAATGCGTCCGGTTGTGACGAGGACCGATGCTAGCCGCAAGTTTCCGCTAAATCGTAGTTAATTCCGTCCTGTGTGACGATGATTGCAGACTTGGTCATGTGACCACCTATTTATGTAAGTCTTGTACTATTCGATTTGAATGATGTAACTTTGTATACCATGTTGGTTATGTGATCGCGATGCACTGATCATTGGGATCGTGATCTGTTTACATAACGTGGGCATCTCGGACTGGTAGTCTAAGGGGTCCTTACAATAAGTTCAGCCACGATCCGGTGAACGATGTCCACCTCACGTTCTACCATCTTCTTGTATTTAAAGACCTCTTGCTCCAGACTCTTCATCCTGTCCTCTATGCTTCCTTCTCCTTGGGGACCTTGGACGTCGTCTACCTGCACCTTCCCACCTTTTAGCGTCAACTCCTTCGGATGCATCCTCAGCTCGTGCATGTACGGGTTGACGACGTTCACGAAGAAACGGTCCTTGGAAGGCTCGGGGGAAGACATGATGGCTCTAGATCAACGGGTATAATTTGGCAGAAACAGGTCGAAACAAAAACGCAGGGAAAACACGATATGCGGACCTCAGGGGTCTCGGGAGATTATATAGCAAAAATATACGCAACAAAAGGAAGGCAACGGGGCGAAATCAAGTAGGAGACGGACTCCGAGGCTCTGTCATCATGTGCTGGCGCGGCCAGGCTGGGGCCCGCGCCAGCACCTGATGGCGGTGCCTCGTGCACCGTCTCGTGCTCGTTTTGGTCTTGTATTTTTCCTTATTTTCTAAAAACCAATATTCTATATTCCAAAATTAAATTTATGAACTTTTTCTTACCGAAACTGTACCTTTTCGAATTCAGCTTCTGCAGACTCAGAAATATGTTTTTTAATAAAAGCTTTCGGAGTAATTGCTTGAATAATATCAACATCTTCATTATAAGAATCTCCAGAAATATAATGCTTGAGTCTTTGTCCATTTACCACTTGTGTAGAGTCATCTTTAAGTGAAGCAATTTTTATTGCACCCGAACGAAACACTTCCACGATAACATATGGTCCTTCCCACTTGGAGAGTAATTTCCCTGCAAAGAATCTAAGACGAGAGCTATACAATAGAACTTTCTCACCAACATGAAACTCTCTTAAGGATTCTCCTATCATGCCATTTCTTAACTTTTTCTTTAAAGAGTTTAGCATTTTCATAGGCCTCACTTGTCCATTCATCTAAAGAACTCAAATCAAGTAATCTTTTCTCACCGGCAAGTTTAAAATCTCTATTTAATTCTCTCACTGCCCAATAAGCCTTGTGTTCTAATTCTAAAGGCAAGTCAGCTTTTCCGTAGACCATTTTATAAGGAGACATACCCATGGGATTTTTATAAGCAGTTCTATAAGCCCATAATGCATCGTTTAATTTACTAGCCCAATTCTTCCTCGTTCTATTAACAGTCTTTTGCAAGATAGATTTAATTTCTCTATTTGATAATTCTACTTGCCCACTAGTTTGAGAATGATAAGCTGAAGCAATTCTATGATTAACACCATATTTAGCAAGAACTTTTCTAAATCCACCATGAATAAAATGAGAACCTCCATCGGTCATGAGATATCTAGGAACACCAAACCTAGGGAAAATAATATCTTGAAGCATTTTTAATGATGTCTCACCATCAGCACTTTTAGTAGGTATAGCTTCTACCCATTTAGTAACATAATCAACAGCAACAAGTCTTGAGTATTACCTTCTGAAGAAGGGAAAGGACCCATAAAGTCAAATCCCCAACAATCAAATGGTTCAATAACAAGAGAATAATTCATAGGCATTTCATTACGTCTAGAGATATTACCAACTCTTTGACATTCATCACAAGATAAAATAAACTTTCTTGCATCTTTAAAGAGAGTAGGCCAATAAAAACCTGATTGTAGAACCTTTTGTGCAGTTCTATCTCCAGCGTGATGTCCTCCATAAGCACTACTATGGCATTTTCTCAATATCTCTTTTTGTTCATACTCCGGAACACATCTTCGCATAATACCATCCACTCCTTCTTTATATAAGTGTGGGTCATCCCAAAAATAATGCCTCAAGTCATAAAAGAATTTTCTTCTTTGTTGAGCTGAAAAGGTTGGAGGCAAATAATTCGAAACAATAAAGTTAGCATAATCAGCGTACCAAGGACTATCTCGTGAACTCACCCTTATTGCAGCCAATTGTTCATTTGGAAAACTATCATTAACAGGAATAGGATCATATGCAATATTTTCCAATCTAGACAGATTATCAGCAACAGGATTTTCAGCACCTTTCCTATCTACAATATGCAAATCAAATTCTTGCAAAAGTAATACCCATCTAATAAGCCTAGGCTTTGCATCTTTCTTTTCCATAAGGTATCTAATTGCAGCATGATCAGTATGAATAATAACCTTAGAATCAACAATATATTGTCTAAATTTATCACATGCAAAAACAACAGCTAGAAATTCTTTTTCAGTTGTAGCATAATTCTTTTGAGCAGAATCAAGAGTCTTACTAGCATAATGAATAACTTTTAACTTCTTATCTATTCTTTGTCCAAGAACAGCACCAACAGCAAAATCACTAGCATCACACATAATTTCAAATGGTAAATTCCAATCAGGTGGTTGAACAATAGGAGCACTTATTAAAGTCTTCTTAAGAGTTTCAAAAGCTTCCTTACAACCATCATCAAAAACAAATGGTACATCTTTTTGCAAGAGATTAGTAAGAGGCTTCGATACCTTAGCAAAATCTTTAATAAACCATCTATAGAAACCAGCATGACCAAGAATACTACGAATACCTTTAACATCTCTGGGGCAAGGCATTTTCTCAATTGCCTCCACTTTAGCTCTATCAACTTCAATACCTCTTTCAGAAATTTTATGTCCAAGAACAATTCCTTCATTAACCATAAAGTGACATTTCTCCCAATTAAGAACAAGATTAGTTTCTTCACATCTCTGCAAAACTTTATCAAGATTGTGCAAGCAATTATCAAAAGAAGTACCATAGATGGAGAAATCGTCCATGAACACCTCCACAATTTCCTCACAAAAACCATGAAAGATAGCAGACATGCATCTTTGAAAAGTAGCAGGAGCATTACATAAACCAAAAGGCATACGTCTATAAGCATAAGTACCATAAGGACAGGTAAATGTGGTTTTCTCTTGATCTTGAGTTTTAACAGCAATTTGAGAGAAACCCGAATAACCATCAAGAAAGCAAAAGTGAGTTTTATTGGCTAATCTCTCTAACATTTGATCTATAAAGGGTAATGGATAATGATCCTTCTTAGTAACTTTATTAACCTTTCTAAAATCAATGCACATTCTATAACCAACAACTACTCTTTGAGGAATAAGCTCATCATTATCATTAGGCACAACAGTAATTCCACCTTTCTTAGGGACACAGTGCACAGGACTAACCCATCTACTATCAGCAATAGGATAAATAATACCAGCATCAAGAAGTTTTAATACCTCATTTCTTACCACTTCCTTCATCTTGGGTATTAAACGGCGTTGATGTTCAACAACTGGCTTTGCATCGGGCTCCATATTAATAGAATGTTGACATATAGTAGGAGAAATCCCTTTTAAATCATCCAAAGTATAACCCATAGCTCCACGGTGTTTCTTCAATACTTCCAATAATCTTTCCTCTTCTTTACCTGAAAGGTTAGCACTAATAATAACAGGATATATTTTCTTATCATCAATATGAGCATACTTAAGATTATCAGGCAAAGGTTTTAAATCAAAGACAGGATCCTCTTTAGGTGGAAGTGTTTTACCCAAGTCTTCCACCTGTAAATTATGTTTAAGAATAGGTTGACGGAGGAATATTTCATCAAGTTCATTCCTTTCTTCATAAAGACTTCACTTTCATGATCTTCCATAAATTGCTGCTTAACATTGTCAGGAGCAAGAGCAATAGAGGCAAGTTGTTCTACTCTAAAATCCTCATTGGGTAATTCGGTTTCATAAGGGGTCTTAGCAAATTTTGAAAAATTGAATTCATACGAATCACCAGCAAACTTAGTAAAGATTTTCTCTTTCCTACAATCTATAACAGCACCACAAGTATTTAGAAAAGGTCTACCAAAAATGATAGGACAAGTCTTACTAGCAGCTGCACCAAGTACGAGAAAATCAGCAGGATATTTAGTCTTACCACATAAAACTTCAACATCTCTAACAATACCAATCGGAGAGATAGTTTCTCTATTAGCAAGTTGAATAACCACATCAATTTCTTCAAGTTCACAAGAACCAATCTCATGCATAATTTCTTTATAAAGCTCATAAGGAATAGCACTTGAACTTGCACCAATATCACATAAACCATAATAGCAATGATCACCAATTTTAACAGATAACACAGGAACACTAGTTTTCCTTGAACTTTTAGGATGAGAAACAACATTAGAAGCATCTTCACATAATATAATATACTCATCTCCAACATTTTTAGTAACAAGATCTTTAACTATAGCCACAGGAGTTTCAATTTTAATTTGTTCATCAGGTTCTATAGCTTTCTTTGCACTTTTGTTAACAACACTAGCCATAACAGAATGTTCTTTCACTTTAACAGGAAAAGGAATTTTTTCAATATAAGGCTCAAGAATAATATGATCAACAGTATTAACTTCAATGCTTTTAGTTATAGGAGCAATAGATTTATCTTTATAAGGTTCATGATATTTTTCAAAGCCCTCCTTGGGCAAACCGAAATAAGCAGCAAAGGATTTATAATAATTTGCAACAACTTGAGAGTCAAGACCATAAGCATTATTAATATTTCGAAATGCATCAGTATTCATGAAAGTTTTAATGCATTCGAAGTCATATTTTATACCTAACTCCCTACCTTTGTCGTTCTCCCATGCTTCAGTATTCTCTTCAATACGATCAAGAAGATCCCACTTAAACTATTCTTTATTACAAGTGAATGATCCAGCACAAGAAGTATCCTATAATGTTTTATCTTCAAAAGAGAGTCTTGCGTAGAAGTTATCAACAATAATATTACTAGGAAGCTCATGAATGGGGCATTTGAGCATTAGTGACTTTAATCTCCCCAAAGCTTGGGCAATACTTTCTCCATCATGAGGCCAAAATTTATATATAGAATTCCGATCTTGGTGAATCTCACTTGGAGGATAAAATTTAGAGTAAAAGAGAGGTACAATTTCCTCCCATCCAAGAGAACTCCGGTTCTTCAACAATTTATACCAATGCGCAGCTCTCCCAGTAAGTGATATGGAGAATAATTTCTTCCTAACTTTGTCCATTGTAATACCTGCACACTTGAACAACTCGTATAATTCATGTAAAAACAGTAAATGATCATCGGGGTGGACAGTTCCATCCCCTTCATAGCGGTTATCCATAAGACGATCAATAATTTTCATAGGTATTTTAAATGGCACTATTTCATTAGGTGGCGCCTCATTTTCTACCTCAGCAGTGGTAGAAGCCTTTCCAAACAGGAAAGCAATAGATCCTCTCTCCATAATTAAGCAAATTAGGAGACAGAAATAAAAACAGCACTTACAGCTAAAGTTTTCCTTACCAATTCCACTTACCAATAGCGCTTCACTCCCCGGCAACGGCGCCAGAAAATAGTCTTGATGACCCACAAGTATAGGGGGTGTATCGTAGTACTTTCGATAAATAAGAGTGTCGAACCCAACGAGGAGCAGAAGGTGTTGATAAGCAGTTTTGATGAGGATTTCACTGTAAACACTAGCAGACAAATTTTTAGGGGTTTTTGATAATGCAGATAAATAAAGTGCAAGTAAATAGAGCGCGGCAATAATAATTGCAGCAAGTGGCCCAATCCTTTTTAGTGCAAAGGACAAGCCGGTTTGTTTACTTATGATGACCAAACGTTCCTGAGGACACACGGGAATTCTGTCTAGTGCTTTCGCTTCATATAGATGATTAATCTTTAGTGTTTCGATAAGTGTTGTGTGGGTGAACCTATGCTAGTCCACCGCCCTTCCTAGGACTAATACATACTTGTGATTATACCCCTTGCAAGCATCCGCAAATGCAAGAAAGTAATTAAGATAAATCTAACCACAGCCTTAAACTCTGAGATCCTACCATCCCTCGTGCATCGAGATACCAACGGGGGTTTAGGTTTCTGTCACTCCGGCAACCCCACAATCAATATTCGAATACACAATGCATTCCCCTAGGCTCATAAAGGTGAAGTGTCATGTAGTCGACGTTCACATGACACCACTAGAAGAATAGCACCACAACTTAAATATCAAACCATTAAATATTACTCAACATAGTTCACTTTTAACATCTAGACTTCTCCCATGTCCTCAAGAACTAAACGAACTACTCACAACACATCATATGGATCATGATCAGAGATGATATAATGATGGGTAACAATCTGAACATAAACCTTAATTCAATGGTTCCACCCAATAGCATCAATAACAATAGTAATCAACACCGGGAGAGTTTCCCCTATCAAATGCACAAGATTCAGCCCTAGATGTTACAGCGGGAATGGAGTGGAACGATGGAGATGACGGTGTTGGCGGTGGAGATGGTGGTGATGATGATCCCGATGAAGTGCAGCTCGATGACGGTGACGATGGCGATGATTTCCCCCCTCCGGGAAGGGATTTCACCAGCAGCTTTTCAGCCTGCCGGAGAGCTTTTCTCTCTCGGTGGTTTCCGCCTCGTGGAGGCGGCGGCTCTATTTCTGGTCGATCCCCCCAGTCTTAGGTTTTCGGGGGGATCAAGTATGCGAAAGGGCACTGCCAGAGGTGGGCCAGGGCGGCCTCACAGGGTGCCGGCGCGGCAGCAAGGGGAGCCGCGCCGGGACCTCATGTGGGCCCCCGGGGGCCCACCTGGTTCTCCCCTTTTGGCTCCCTTCATCATTTGAAAAAATAGGAACTTATGTATTCTTGGTTTTGTTTTCTGAGCTTCGCAAATATTGTATCTTGTCGGTGCTTTTTCCAGCAGAATTCAGACTCCGGTGATTCATCCTCCAATAGTCATCAAACATGCAAAATAGATGAAATAACATAAGTATCATCTCCAAATATGAAATATATCAATGAATAACAGTAAATTATGATATAAAATAGTGATGCAAAATGGACGTATCAGATATCCGTAACACCACATACTTCCTCATGAGCTAATAAACATTGACACAAATAAGGGATAGTAAGTTTTGAATTAAAAGGTAGCACATGAAGTATTTACTTGGAATGGCAAAAAATACCATGTAGCAGGTAGGTATGGTGGACACAAATGGCATGGGTTTTGGCTCAAGGATTTTGGATGCACGAGAAGCATTCCCTCTCAGTACAAGGCTTTGGCTAGCAAGGTTGTTTGAAGGAAACACAAGTATAAACTATGACAACAAGACGTATATAAAAACATATTGAAAGCATTATAAAACTCTACATTGTCTTCCTTGTTGCTCAAACACTTTTACTAGAAAATATCTAGACCTTAGTGATACCAAACATGCAAACCAAATTTCAACAAGTTCTACGGTAGTTCTCCACTAGTGGGTTTTAACTACATGATGTAAAATCTTAAACATGATCTACTTGAGAGCCCAAAACAATTGCCAAGTACCACAACATGCAAGATAACAATTCATAAGAGCATGTTTCTTTTCTTTATACCATTTACCACATTTAGCATTTTCTGTTTCCAACCAAACACCAATCAACTTATTTAAACATAAACTCTCCAAGTATTTAACAATGAAGCAAGAGAGTATAACATATGAAAACTAACAGCTCTGAATAAGAGGTGCATGAAAAATAAGAGCTGAAAGTATTGCAGTAACTATAGAAGAATACTCAACAAATATAAGTGAAGAATGGGAGTATTCAAATGAAAAAGCGGAGCGTGTCTCTCTTCCACACAAGAATGCTAGGATCTATTTTATTCAGCCAACAAAAATAACAAAATAAAAAATAAAAACAAACAGACGCTCCAAGTAAAGCACATAAGATGTGGCGGAATTAAAATATAGTTTCACTAGAGATAACCTGATAAGTTGTTGATGAAGAAGGGGATGCCTTGGGAATCCCCAAGCTTTGACGCTTGAGTCTTTTTGAAACATGATTGGGTGACCCGCGGGGGCATCCCCAAGCTTAGGCTCTTTCATCTTCTTGATCACATCATGTCATCCTCTCTCTTGATCCTTGAAAACTTCCTCCACACCAAACTCAAAGTAAACTTCATTAGAGGGTTAGTGCATAATCAATAATTCTCATATTCTGTATGGAGACAATCATTATCATGGTACTGGAGATTAGCTACAGCCACTGGAATTTTATGGAACAAAAAGATCCATTCAAAAACAGCAAAAGAAGCAATGCAAAATAAATGGCAGAATCTGTCAAAAACAGAACAGTCCGTAAAGACGAATTTTTTCGAGGCACTTAACTTGCTCAAATCAGAAAACTCAAAACTAATGAAAGTTGCGTACATATATGAGGATCACGTTCAGAAAATATGAGGTCATTCCGACGTTTCCGTAAAGAGTTATGAATTTAATGGTGAACAGCAGAAAAACTGTTCCTCCGCAGAGATCCAATTCTAGTATCAACTTTTTACTAGAGACTTAACTTGGCACAACTATGCAATAAAATAAAGATACAAAGGAATTGCTACAGAGGTAGGCATGTTCCTTGACTGAAGGAAATAAAATAACAGGAATAAAAAGTGGGTTGTCTCCCATAAGCGCTTTTCTTTAACGCATTTGAGGTAGGCACAGAAAGCAAAACTCAAGTGTTTCCAAGAGAAGAAGCATCAACATTATAGTTTGTACGAAGGGCTCCTCGCCTATTTTTCTTACTCTTATTCTTATTCTTGGTTCTGGGAATACCTGACCACATCCCGGAGAGGAAGTGAAATTCATAGTACCTTTCCCAACATCTATCACTGCTCCCAAGAGTTTCAGCAAGGACCTTCCAAGTGTAATTTGTCCTGTACCTACACATTCAATAACAAGATAATCAGTGGATACAGTTCTTCCCAAGAATGTTGTAAACACTCCTTCAGCTATTCCAAGGGGTTGTATAATTGCATTATTCGTAAGAGTTATTCCTTCTCCCCCTTCAGTAAGTCCCCAAAGATTTAAAGATGCATAAATATACTCAGGCATAAGGCAAAACTCAGACATAATATCACAATGAGCATGGAAGGTTTCACCGCAAATAGCAATTTTAATTATAGGGAGCCACGATGAAGGTTCAAAGTTTACAGGAACATAATCATAATATTCACGAATCTGAGTATACCCATCTTTTAAACAAGATATATGTGATTCAGGGGTATTTAACCTAGTATGAATATTCCCAAGGCTTGTATCACATTTGTTGATTGAAGATGATGTGATTAATTTCTTTATTGCATTAAAAGCTTGATCTCCATCACATTTAAGAAAATCTCCTCCTACTACAGCATCCAAAGCATATCTATAGCAAAGAATAAGTCCAAAATAGAAGCTACTAAGAAACATACTCAATGTCATTCTTGGTTCGGTTTCACCATAAGTTTCAAAAATTCTATACCAAGCTTCTCCAAAAGTTTCCTCACTCTTTTGTTTAAAAGTTAAGATTGATTCCTCAGGTGACATAGTGACAGGAATAGAGCTAGACATGATGATAGACTGAAAAATAAACTAGACGTAATCGAAACTAATTTTTGTGTTTTTGATAATAAGAAGCAAACAAGATAATAACAAAATAAATAAAATGCAAGTAACTAATTTTTTTGTGTTTTTGATATTTAAAAGCAAACTAAACAGGAAATAAAATTTAACTAAGCAAGACAAAAACAAAGTAAAGATATTGGGAAGTGAGAGACTCCCCTTGCAGATGTGCTTCAGCTCCCCGGCAACGGCGCCAGAAAATTCTTGCTTGATGCACACGGTGGTGTTGTTGGGAAACCCCAAGAGGAAGGTATGATGAGTGCAGCAGCAAATCTTCCCTCAGTTATGAAACCAAGTTTATCGAACCAGTAGAAGATGAAGAACACGTCTGAAGGTTGTCGGTGGCGAATTTGGCACGGCGCAACACCAAAGGTGTAACACCCCAGATATAAACTCTATCTGGCAATGTTACACCTATCTTAAACCCTTCACAAGTCCGCACCAAACTATAAATTTTAGCAGAACCTACTTTGTTTATGAGGACATAAATGGCAACAAAATCACCATACACAAAGAATTATTCAAACACACGTCTATCAAGTTCAACAAGACCGAGTTAAATGTCATAACCAAGATGTTCCATAACGACCAACTCAATAGCCACAAAACATAAGACAAACATCACCCTAAAGGAGGCCAGAGTAATCTTTCACAAAGTTAAACTATATTTGTATAGAAGATTGTTTGTGTGAAAGTAGTGTGTGAAAATAAGCAGAGGTGCTACTCCCAGTCCCATGCATGTCGTCCTCAATGGTACCTAAAAACATAGAAGCCACAAGGGTGAGTACAAAGTACTCAACAAGTACATAAAGAAATAATAAGCATTGCATAAAACACAACACCAACGATTATCTTCTAACAATAGTCACGTCACGATGATGTTCATGAATGCCTACGTGCTCTTTGCTTTCACTTTCACTTTTCTTTTGCGTATACCGGTATCGCTTGAATGGACACTCGTCGGTATCCACTCACTCCAACTTGTGGAGAATGCCCACAATGGGGGACCTGACCCGTCATCGACGGTCTCAACGTGCCTACCTCAGTAGGTCACACCACTATGCATTGTATGGTATGCTATGCAAAACATGCAAGTGCCACTGTATCCTTTGCCATATCAATTTCGTCGCCACTCAAATAACCCATATCCAGTCACTATAATAAATAAAAAATGCTAGAAAATAAAAGTTGAGTGAGGGGAATCATGCAAGGTATTATCCCATTATGGACTTGCCTTAACCATGGAGCACAAAGTGTGAATCGTAGCACACCGAATTGGAAGTACCAACACCTGTTACTGGAACACATAACAATCTCAATACACATCATCACTTCAAAATCATACAAGAATAATAAATTGCATCGCTCCTACGCACAATAACCCAACCCAAAACGTTTACTTTCTTTCTCTCTATAATATATCTAGACAAAGACCCATAGGTTGTATTTCACAGCCAGCACCTTAAACATAAATAAGAGTTGTACAGCGTAGAGCTGATTTAATTTCCTGTATGACTACTCATAACACAAAACTCATGTGTCAGGATTGGGTCTAGCAATAATACAAGAAAACTTGGTCCATCGCATGAAAATGTGTCACGACCAGTCCCATAAAAAGTAGACTGCTAACTATTTCCTAATAACCTGTAGCTTTATTCCCTAGCATGTATATATCTCAAAGGTTAAAGATCCAACAAGACAAAAAGGTACAGAGTAGCAATCGAGGGATTCCATCAGCCTCCCGTACAAGAAAGTAGCTAAATGGTCTGTAGCATTTGTACCAACAATTTTATTTGAGTAGGTACAGTACAGCCCTAATATATAATAGGAGCCCAACAATGTTCTGAAACGAAGGAGCCCTGACCCTCAACTATCCCACACAAAATTGATGCCAAACATTAATCCAAATTGCAGATGGATAGAGGTTGGGAGAACCTGCTCGTTCTCATCTCAAGTCCGACCACACATCCTAAACCAGGAATTTCTACGAAGGCGTTGCACAGCGATCAGGGACTAACCAGTTGGGAGATGGATGTCTGACTAACGACGACGGCGCCCGAACAGCTTGACGGAGGCGGTCGAGGACGGTGGCATCGCAGCCTCGCAGTGGCATGACGACCTAACTCCGGCGAAGTCCCAGAACAAGAGGATGCAGCAGCACCGACAACCACTTGATCCACCGGCAGATTGCCCAGCGACCTTGCAGCAGTAGATTCAGCCAAACCACGTCGGGGTGGCGATGAATGCGGCAGCAACCCAACGGCGGCCATCTTGATCTGGAGGCACTAGGTAGTGGCGAGATAGGAGGAGATTAAGATGAAACGGCACAACCCTAGGAGTCTACTGAGGCAGCGTAGAATGGCCTGACTTCAAGTCCGACAGGCCTTGGGACCAGCTCGTAGCTTTCCTCTTCCTCACGTGGTGAACAAATAAAAGAAAAGTAGCCTATGCACTAAAATACCACGAAAGAGTCTGGGTACTGCTACAAGCTTGCAAACAGCAGGTCATTAGTTCAAAGTGCTAAAACACACTACGTCTTTCTATCTTTATTTATTTTATCTAACTTCCTATTCCCAATCCAATATTTAAAAGGCATCCAGTAAATTTTATTCATTCGTTTGAAAATTTCAAAAAGAACACAAAGGGTTAGCATCAAATTAATTTGGGGTATCACAAAAGGATTCGGCGCCAACGTGGAACCTGCACACAGCACAATCAAATTACTTTGCTCCAACGAAACAGTGAGGTTGTCAATCTCACCGGCTTGCTGTAACAAAGGATTAAACGTATGTGTGGAAGATGATGTTTGTTTGCAGAGAATGAAAGAAAGCAGTTTGCAGTTGGTTGTATTATCAGTTTAAAGAAAAGGACTGGGGTCCACAGTTCACTAGTGGTGTCTCTCCATAAATAATAATAATAGCATACATGTGGGTAAACAAATTACAGCTGGGCAATTGACAGAATAAAGAGCTGCATAATGATGCATATACTAATGTCATGGTGTCTAGTATGAGATTCATTTGAGCATTACAACAATATACATAGACCGTTCCAACCGCATCTATGACTAATAATCCACCTTCTGGTTAGCGTCCGCACCCCTTTCAGTATTAAGTTGCAAGCAACAGATTATTGCATTAGGCAAAGTGTGTAATGTAAGTAATACAATTATCCTTAGACAAAGTACTACTATTTTATCCCTAGTAGCAACAGTACATCTACAATCTTAGAGCTTGCTGTCACTACCCCAGATTAAATAGAGACATGAACCCACTATCGAGCATAAATACCCCCTCTTGGAGTCACAAGCATCTACTTGGCCAGAGCATCTACTAGCAACGGAGAGCATGCAAGATCATAAACAACACACAACATGATATATTATGAAGCAAATGACATAGTATTCAATATCCATCGGATCCCAGCAAACACAACATGTAGCATTACATAAAGATGATCTTGATCATGATAGGCAGCTCACAAGATCTAAACATGATGGCACAATAGGAGAAGACAACCATCTAGCGACTGCTATGGACCCGTAGTCCAAGGATGAACTACTTACGCATTAGTCCGGAGGCGGGCATGGTGGTGTAGAGCCCTCCGGTGATGATTCCCCTCTCCGGCAGGGTGCCGGGAAGAGCTTCTGAACCCTCCCGAACTAGGGTTGACGACGGCGGCGGCTCCGTAATGTTTTGTGGAAAAGTGTTCGGGGCTTAGGTCTTGTATTGTCGGGGGCTTTAAATAGGCGAAAGGGCGAAGGCGGTGGAGGGCCGAGGCTCCCTCCTCAGGTGCTGGCGCGGCCAGAAGTGGGGCCGCGCCGGCACCTCATCTGGGGGCCTCGTGGCCCCTCTCCGTTAGCTCTTCGGTGTTCTGGAACCTCCCGTGAAAAATAGGGACTTTGGTATTAATTTCGTCGAATTCCGAGAATATTTCCTTAAGTGGTTTTCTGAAACCAAAAACAGCAAAAAACAGGGAATTGGCACTGTGGCATCTTGTCAATAGGTTAGTCCCAGAAAATGCATAAAACACTGCAAAGTATATATAAAACATGTAGCAATTGGTATAATATAAGCATGGAACATAAGAAATTGTAGATACGTTTGAGACGTATCAGGCCTCAGCCTTCCATCTTTGCTCTTCCTTCGCTCCTAAGCCTTGTTCCTTCCAAAAAATGATCTCCGTGGAATATTAGGTCATTTAGACGTCGTTTGGGTCCCTGAAACAACAAAATATAGAAAAAGGGGTTTTCTGACAGCACAGGGTGAAATATTCCCCAAAACATTATAAAACATTGACATAACCCTTATATGATGCAAATATGGATGAAATATGAGTAATATAATGCAAAGTTCATGTATGCATTTTACATGCATCACTCGCAAGAGGCGGCTAGGGTTCAACCTAATCACAAGATAGATGCCCAAACCCTAGAGGGATTGGTCCTAAATAGCCAAAGGATCACGACAATGGAGTGAGCAGGTGAGAACTCCAGCTGTAATGTAACGTCCCAAATTTTGGAGCCAAGAAAAACTTAATTAATTAAGACCCAAAATTTAGGGCCGTCAAAAACTTTTTGAAAAGTCTTGTTTATGGGTGTGTCTTTTCTCTGATTGCTCTGTTTGACTTGTTGTGGTTTCTTGTTTGTGTTCTTGACCTCTAAGTAACAACCTATTAAAATCAACCAAGTTTTAATATGACCTTTGTGATCAATGTTTTGACAAGTAAAATACTCCATGTATCTTCTCCTATCTTATTTTTTATTTTAACCAATTTATTTTACCATAAGGTTTTGATTTTGAGCAATTACCCAAAGACCTTTTGTCTGAGGAAATAAAAGTATATTTCCAAAATCTTTTTGTTTCAAAAATTATAAAGGACCATATAATAAGTCCTTATATATTTTGAGTTTAATATTTTGCAAGAATCTGCAACTCTTATTTCAAAAATCTTAATTTAATAATTATTTGGAAAGCTTTTACTAAGGATGGGTTTACCCTCTTATCCTTAGAACTTGTCATACCCACATTGATCACCACCACACCAACTTTTTAATACACTATTGGAATTTGGTATTTTATCCAAGTGCTTGTGGATTGCCCTAGTAGATTTGTGTTTGAAATGTTTGACTTGAGTGTGTCATTTTATGAGTGTTCATGTGGTGTTGTTTGTAGCAACATTTAAGGTACACGTTTTGATCTGGTATCTAAATGTTTGTTTTGCTTGTCTTGCATGAGTGGAATGTGTTACCTCTTGTAGAATTGTTTTGTGTTGATATTTATAAAATTTCTATTTTATATAGATAGAAAATATATCTTAACTCCTTTTAATTTTTAGCATTTCTAGAGCATGACAACTAGAGTTGATTTTGTTCAAGTTGGAAATGCAACTCACCTAACCTCATCCTTACCATCTCTACTACTCTTAAATAACCATTCTTAAAGTTTTAAAAATTGTTTGATCACAAATCCATGCTTGTTTTGAGTGCTCCATCATAAGGTGACCATATGTGTATTATTAGATAGCCTTTTTCCATTTTCATGCCTAGTTGTGGTTAAACCTTTTGACCTAAACTCTTAAGCATAATACTGCACCTAGGTCCCTTCTAATCATTTCCTCTTGGTCTCATAATTTTCTAGCCAAAGGATTGACTAATCCATCTTATCATTGTGGCCTAATCAAATCAGCCCTAATGCCATCAATATCTAAAACCAACACCCCCTCTCCACATACTCTGGTCTTAGACGAGTATTGGATCCCCTCACATGCTCATGAACATTTCCCCTTGCCCCTGGCCAACCCTAGCCTCCCCTCTCTCTTGTCGTTTTCCTTTTGGCATTCCGTCGAACACCTTGGGGGCAGGAGAAACCCCTTCTTTACTCCGCTCCCTTCCATGAGCCCGTGGCCAAGTACTTGCTTCCAAAACGAGCAGGAGCGCAATGATGCATCCCTCCACCGCCCAGCTTCGGCCAATCCCGCTCCTGAGCCCTCTCTCTCCCTTGCTCATGCCCGTGAGCATGCAAGCCGGCCTCCCGCTCGGTTAAGTCACCACAGCCTCACTCCATCTCTCTCACCTTGCCATTCGCACTCCCCACGCTCCCCTACACCACCCTGAGAACCCTCGACCGAGCTCTCACTCGCTCTCAGCCAGGATCCCCCGAAAGCTGCCGCTCGGGTCCGTGGTTTCCGAGCACGAACGCCACCACTGCTGCCCCTCTCTTCGGTCCTCCTCTGTCTCATCTTGGTTCCCTCAACGCGCACTACCTCTGAGACATTTCCTATCTTTCCAGGAACCGGCGGAGCTGCCACAACCTCACCGTGCCTGCCGAGGACGCCGGAGACCGCGCCGTCGACCTGAAGCTCGCCGGCAAGATCTGCTGCCACCCCTCGCCTTGCCCAAGCCTCCACACCATCCTCGACCTTCTACTTTGCCCTGCATGCACCCGCGGTGAGCCCTGCGAGCTCTCCTCTGTAGCTAGGGTTCTCTGCCCGTTTGTCCCCGTCGCGAGGTAGGAGACGAACGAGAGCCGTCCATCGTCGGGTCGACGGTCCGCTTTTGAACCGTCTGGATCTAATCGCGGCCGTCCATTCGCGATCTGGCGGCAGCAAACTGTTTCGCCTGCGCGCGCGCCGCCATTAGCCGGCCCAGCTCGCTCGGCCGAGTTTGGGCCAGATCCAGCCCGTCTTCTCCTTTTCTTTTAAAATATTTTTCCTATTTAATTTCCTGTATTCTTGCAGTGTAGCCTTAAATCATTTCTGGTAAATATAGACATGCAAATGAGTTGGAGTAAATTTTGTAGGATTCCTGAGTGTTTTCTTAACCATGTGGCACTGGCCTCTTGCCAAAATATGTTTTTATGTGTGTGCTAGGTTTGATCTAGTAAAAAGTATCTTTTTCACCATTTATTTAATAACTTGAGTTTTGTAGATCCAAAACTTGCAAACTCTAGTTCTATGGAAAGCCAGAAAGAATACCTATCAAGATATTTAAGCCATGCATGCAGGAGATTTATGAAACTAAAGTTCTATTAAGTTTAAGTTTAGCACCAGTAGGTTTTTGCTGATTTTTAATTCGTTATTAAAAATAATTTTTGGAGTAAATCCAATTGTTTTGGTTATTTATGTGTAGTAGCTATCATATCCTAGCTTGGTATAATTTTCCAGCTTATATTTTGCACATGGTGAATTATTTTCTAAAACTGTGGGCTATTACACTTAAAAATGGACAATTTTATTTTCTGTTATTTGTATGTGTCTAGTTTTACTTGTTTGTGTTAGATATGTTTGTGCAAAATTATTAGGAGTATTTTTGTGGAGTAGACTTGTGTTTTCTTTAACATGCAGTGCTAGTTTCATACAAAAATAGATGATAATTTGCTCTCAACATATTAGCTAGTAAAATGCAGGTTTTCCACCTTAAATAGGATATCTTGAGCTAGGAGCATCCAAATGAAGTGAGTCCAATTTCTACAAAAAGCCTAAGTCAGTACCTATCCATAGACATTAACTTTGCATGCATGAGATTCCTAAAACAGTAACTACAATCCTTTTGGTTTTAGGACCAGTAGCACTTGGAGTATTTTTTTCGTTCTCTAATAACGACAGCTTTTGATGCAAATCCAATTTTCATTGGCTCCTGTGGTTACTAGGAGTACAATGGTAGAAGGGTTTAATGTTATGAACATTATTTTAACAGTTATGCATTTTTCTCCCAAAACAGCAACTTGTTAACTAATAATAGTCTTAAGTTAATTCCTTGTTTTGGTTAATGTAAATTGTGTGTATGTTCTTAATCAACTTTAAATCCAGAACCTTAACTCAACCATAATAACTTGGTTTAAACACTTGGATAATGTTGTGGTGCATTACTTGTCTATGTTTAACATAATTCACATTATACCCTAATAATAACACAAAGTGTTTTTATATGCTTTATTTGTGGTAGTGTTTACGTGTTAGGTTTTATCCAGTAGGTGGTTCTGTTTGTAATACTTGTTGTTCTCTTGTTTACTTTAGATTGTTGTCAACACGCTCCTTTGAAGTAATGTTTTTGGTGTTCTATTAAATAACTCAACTACACCTTTTTAACTCTTTATCAACAACTTGTGTGAGCAGTGGTGTTAACCTTTAATGGTTGATTAACTACTTAATAGTGTGTGCTAGTAACATGCTTGCATGTGAGTGTGCTTAATGCTAATGCTAATGCTTGCATATTAAAATACTTTTGTCTGATGTACTTCCTGAACTAATAAGATACTTTTCTCTGGAGTATTTCCTGAACTATTGTAGCAGCCCATGTTAAATGACCTAATCACCCTAATGGGAGTTTTGCCTTAGTGTTAATTAAACTACCTTTTTACTAATTAGGGCTATTGTGTATGTTTTCTTAGGTGTGTTGTTGTCTGTCCTGGCTATAGGGACTTGTTGTTTGTTGCTGTTTAACTAAGTGAATTGCTTGCTTATGTTTGTAGCTTAGTGTCTTGTGCAATGCTTGTTGTTTGTTATGACCTTGTGGCATTGTCTTGTATTTTGAGTGTTGTTCATTTTCTTGTTTGCGACGTTAGATACGATCGGGAAGGAACTGGAAATGAGGAGCGAACCTGAGGAACATCAAGATCAAGACCCAGGACATATTGCTGAGCCAGGCAAGCCACCTCACCACTATAATGAATCCTATTATTTTACCAAGCATGTTTTGTTTTCAAAATAAAATAATGCATGTTTTACCTCTTTTGTGGTACTTTGCCACCCAAAAACTATCTTACAAAATATTGTTTGGCCAAAGTTATCTACTAGATTATAATAGGTGTTATAAAAATAAGTATTCACTTTAGGGGCCTTGTTGTTGAAGGCTCTATAAAGAAAATCATATTTTTCTAGTAGTATATCTTTATACTCTTATCTCAAAACTATAGGATGGGAGCCTGGTTTTGCTAAAATATTTTCGGAAGAAAAACCCGATTTGCTGGGAGCAATTGGAGAGCAAGTGTTTTATAAAACCCGAGTTGCTGGGAGCAATCGGAGATGTTTGCGAAAACCCGAGCTGTTGGGAACAGTCGGAGGTGGATATGTTTTTGAAAAACAAAGTACTGCCCTAGCAGCCGCTCGAACAATTAACCCGTGCAAGCACATTACCTGATATGGGTAGGGCTTAGCCGGAAGCTTGTCTGTTTTAGTATTGGGGCTCTCATACTTTCTATGGGGGCTGGGCCCCTGAAGCCGGGTTGTCGTCTGGACGAGGCAATACACATGCGGGACTCGCGCCGGAACGATTACGGCGGGTCTCCCGACGTGGCGGTGTGGCGTCCTAAAAGAGACCAGGGGTCTAGTGGAGCACACGGTGCCGGGGAGAACAAACCTACCAGGAGGCCCCGATACTAGGGTGGACATAGTGGAAAGCTTTGATCTGGTTATCCGGACCCCCGCATACTATCGTATGACGGGCCGTGGCAGACACGGCGGAATGATCGTTTGGTGTGGGTAAAGTGCGCAACCCTTGCAGAGTGTACATCTATTCGAATAGCCGTGTCCGTGGTCAAAGGACGGTTGGAAAGGCCACTGATCTAGGCGTATGGGCTAGTTTTGGTTTTATAAAGAAAATGTTTTCGGTGGAAACAAGGAGGCATCATGGAGGTACCTGGGAGGTACGGAATTGGGAGAAGATGGTTGGTCTCGGGAGACAATCAGTCCGATCTCAAGGAAAGAAAACGGGGGTATCCCCATCCTAGTGTTTTTGAAAAGTTTTACAAAAGTGTTTTCAAAACGTGGAAATAGTACATGCTATTTCTACAAGAGAGATTTCTATCTCTAAATGTGTTCTTGAACAAAGATATAGAGATGTCGTATTCTCTATGTCGAAAGCATCTTTGCGAAAACTAAACCCTATAGTTGTAATTAGCAGCCATCCCAATTTTCGAAAGCACTTTTATTGCATTACCATGAAAACTTAAGCCTTGAGGTGGTTTTGCGAGTACGTAAATGTACTCATATGGCTATGTCCCTGGATATTCAAACGTCCAGATTTTCAACGAGGAAATGTATGACGAGGACGAGGAGTACGCCGACGACTACGCCAACTGAGTGTCACCGGTCAACTGCTCTGTGGGAATGCGTCTGGTTGTGACGAGGGCCGACGCTAGCCGAAAGCTTCCGCTATATCGTAGTTAATTCCGTCCTGTGTGACGATGATTTGCAGACTTGGTCATGTGACAACTATTTATTTTGTAAGACTTGTATGTACGCTTGAATGATGTAACTTTGTATACCAGTTGGCTATGTGATCGCGATGCACTGATCATTGGGATCGTCATCTGTTTACATAACGTAGACATCTCGGACTGTTAGTCTGAGGGGTCCTCACAGACTTGGTATCAGTGTTGGGCCTCCAAGAGCAGAGGTTTGTAGAACAGCAGCAAGTTTCCCTTAAGTGAATCACTCAAGGTTTCTTGAACTCAGGGAGGTAGAGGTCAAAGATATCCCTCTCAAGCAACCCTGCAATTAAGATACAAGAAGTCTCTTGTGTCCCCAACACACCCAATACACTTGTCAGGTGTATAAGTGCACTAGTTCAGCGAAGAGATAGTGAAATACATGTAATATGGATGATTATAAGTGGTAATTGCAATCTGAAATAAAAATGGCAGCAAGCAAACATGTAGCTAAACTGGTTGTAAACGGTGTTTCAATGCTTAGAAACAAGGCCTAGGGATCATACTTTCAGTAGTGGACACTCTCAACAATGACCTCATAATTGAATAAATAAATACTACTCTCAAACACTCTCTTGTTGGATGATAAACACCATTCATTGCGTAGGGCTATAAAAGCACACCCCAAAGTCTGAGTAAACAAACACCACAACGTCATAAAGGAGTCACACATGATGCGCTCACTGTCAACTTCACACCGTGGAGAGTAACTCCGAAGTTCATATTAAAGTAACCTCTAGAGTGGCATAATAGATAAAGAGTAGCATCTACTTATTCAACTAGATTACAAAGCTCATGATCACATAAAGATCACACCATGGGAGAGAGAGAGATAAACCACATAGCTACCGGTAGAGCCCTCAGCCTCGGGGGAGAACTACTCCCTCCTCATCATGGGAGTCAGCAGCGGGGATGAAGATGGCGGTGGAGTTGATGGAGATGACTCCGGGGGCAATTCCCCGTCCCGGCAGGGTGCCGGAACAGAGACTTCTGTCCCCCGGAACTTGTCTTCGATGGCGGCGGCGCTGCGGAATTCTTCCCGGGAAAAGGCTGATTGGTTAGGGTTTCTCGCGTCGGGGGAAATATATGGGCGAAAGGGCGACGTCGGCGGGCGCCCGATGGGCCCACACCACACGGTGGGGCGGCAAGATTCCCTGCCGCGCCACCACATGTGTGGCCACCCTGTCGCCTGTCTCCATCTCTTCTTTGGACTTCTGGAACGTGTCGGGAAAATAGGAACTTCGGCTTTTGTTTCGTCCAATTCCGAGAATATTTCCTTAACAACTTTTCTGAAACCAAAAACAGCAGAAAACAGGGAACTGGCACTGTGGCATCTTGTTAATAGGTTAGTCCCAGAAAATGCATAAAAATGATATATAGTGTATATAAAACATGTAGCAATTGGTATAATATAAGCATGGAACATAAGAAATTATAGATACGTTTGAGACGTATCAAGCATCCCCAAGCTTAGTTCTACTCGTCCCGAGTAGGTAAAATGATAACAACAAATAATTTCTGAAGTGACATGCTTTCACACAATCTTGATCAAATAATATTGTAAGGCTCATGTTATGAATGAAGTGACTCAAGGCAATGGTCTATAGTTTGCTAACAAATAGACAAGGAGTAAACAACTGAATCATATGAGCAAAAACTTTTCATGGATAGTACTTTCAAACAAGCATCAAAAAGATTTGCATAAGAGTTAACTCATAAAGCAATAGTTTCTAAGTAAAAGAGCATTGAAGCAACACAAAGGAAGATATAAGTTTCAGCATTGGCTTTCAACTTTGAACATGTATATCATATAGATAGTTGTCAACACAAAGAAATATAACAAGTGCAATAAGTAAGCATATAAGAATTGGTGCACACAAAGTTGACACAAGTGTTTGCTTTTAAGATAGAAAGAAGTAGGTAAACTGACTCAACATAAAGTAAAAGAAAGGCCCTTCGCCGAGGGAAGCAGGGATACAAGCATGTGCTAGAGCTTTATAGTTTTTATAGGTTTTTGAAATCATATAGAGAGCATAAAAGTAAGTTTTTGAGTGGTGTTTGTCATTGTCACCGAATGGTAGTGGGCACTTCTACCCCCTTGTCAACCAGACTTTCAAGAGCGGCTCCCATTGAAGGACGTTATTTCTACCAGCAAGGCAGATCATCCCTCTTATTCTCTTTTGTTTACACATGCAGTTTTAGAAACTGGTATTATTGCTTGGTGATGCATGTAAAATGCATACATGAACTTTACATTTTATTACTTGATATTCCAACTTATTTGCATCATATTTATGTTATATAATGATTTTGGGGGATAATTCACACTTCCCCATTTAGTTGGAATTAACCCTGCCGAAACAGAAAAAACCCCTTTTTCCATGTTTTTGACTTTCAGGGAGCATACGACGTCCAAATGACCTGAAACTTCGCGAACATCATTTTTTGGAAGGAAGAAAGAGTATGAGCCAAGAAAGAGCAAAAAAGGAAGTCTGAGGCCCAAAAGAGGTGGGTCCACGCGGCTAGATTCCTTGCCCGTGTGGACCACTCTCTTTTGGCCCTCGTGGCTCCGATGTCGTCCGTTTTCATCTCCGTGGCTTCGTCTTGACCTAAAAATGTCTATAAAAATAGTCCCCCGAAGAGTTTCGGAAGGAGGCGGCGGAGAAAGACGAAACCAAGAAACAAAGAGTCAGAAGGCTGCCGCCGGAGAAGATTGGAGGGGGGAAACGCCGCCGGATCACCTCCGGAAGGCTTCTCCATCCCCCCTCCGGAGTCTCCATCAACACCACCGTCAAGACCAGCACCATATCCATCACCATCTCCGTGATCCACTTCATCCCCCTCATAGTTTGAGATTGTCCGAACCCTAGCTATTGTCTAAGTACTGTTCTACATGTGTGTGAATTGCTACTTGTCATTGTTTTGTAGGGAGATCATTAAAACTATCATGGCTGTCCAGAAAACAGATTCCTGATCTTCACTGGGAAAAATGTATCAAATTACAGAAAAGAATTTTGAGCTGATCTTTTACGAAAGAAATATTCAGTTATTATTACACATTTCATTAGTTCAAAGTTTTCTGATTTGAGCAACGTAAGTGCCTCTAAAAATTCACTCTTTACGGGCTGTCCAGTTTTTGTCTTTATTTTGCATTGCTCTCATTACTTTTGTTTTGTGTGGTTCTTTTGATCAAGGAGCAATGCAAAACCGTAGTAAAAATAGCTAATGTTTAGAATCAACTCATGATATGTCTTTGCTGTACCTATGTGGATTTAATTTATGGAGATACTAACCCCTCTAATCAAGTTTTATGATGAGTTTTGTGTAAAGAGAATTTCAAGTGGAAGAGTTGAGGGAGATGAACAAAGATCAAGAGGGACAAACACTCAAGCTTGGGGATGAATACCCTAGGCTCACCCTACATATATCAAGTAAGTGCAAGCATTTTAGCTTGGGGATGCCAAGTCACCTCACTTCAACCATCTTGATAACAAGTAAGTAAGCCTAGCTATATGGCTATAAAGAAAGCGCTTTACGGGAGGCAACCCGTTTGTTTTATTTTTGATTTTCTTTGTGTCCTCTTGCTGTAACAAGAGACTTAGTTTTTAGTTTAGTTTCTGAAATTTTCAATAAAGTGCCAAGTTTTACCCATTTTTGGCTTGAAAAAGTTGCTTTTTGTATTCGGAGATTTTATTCCAGCACGAATCTGTGCACGGTATGATTTTTCATTTCTATTCTGTAACTCCGAATGAGCTGAAATTTGAACTGTATTTGCAACTTTTCATCCTCTGTAAGCCTGATTGTTTTTAGATTTTTTAGACATATTTAAGTGGGGTAAAAAAAATGCGTTTTGTTGCTGCTGTTTTTCTGGACAGATTCCGTCCCATTTTGTTTTATGCATTCTTTGAGCTTTTAAGTTGAATCTTTTTTATCCAATTGAGTTTATGAGAAGGAATACAACATTATACACTTTATGGACATGTTTCACACTTTTGTTTAAGGATTTCGTACAGCAAGTAATTCAATTGTTTTGTGCCTACTAATGTCACCCCACAGAAAAGAAATGGGAGAAACGATGTTTTGAAGTTTTTTCACAGGGATTAGAGGAGATGCACCAAGAGCTGTCCAAGGATGGTGAAGACCATAAGCTTGGAGATGTGAAGAAAACCCCACTGGACCAACACACTCTCGGTTTGCACACGTCTAACTTCTGTTTTTTGATCAATACACTTTATCGCATAAACTTGGAGCATTCTTTTATTGTTCTTTTTATTTTTGTTTTCTTTTTAATAAGATCGTGGTAATAATTTATGTTATGAGAGAGGTGCTGGAAGTTTGGTTTGAATTGGGTTGGATGCTATTAAAAAAATTTGGGAAGAGGATGTTTGAGTTGATTTAAAAAGATACATATAGTTGCATGATTCATATGCTTTTTAATGAATATTAATATGCAAGTGTTTTATGAAGAGTTACTTATTATTCATGTTTTAGATGCTGAATGCTACTTTACTTTGTTTAACATGGAGTGATTAGCTCTATGGACAATTATGCATGCATTTAGATGGTCAACCTTCTCCCTCTTGCTAGCCCAAAAATTCCAACAAGTAAAAAAAACTTGTTTTCCAACACCTTCAACCAAAGTTTTTCCTGTGAGTCCACCATATCTACCTAATAGCTAATATGCTATTCCAAGTATGTTTACCATGTTATATTGTTTTATCTATGCTTCCAAATTAAAATGCTTATGTTATTGCCATTGTTATGGGTAAAGTTGGTTAAAAAGCTCTCACGAACTTGATGCACACATTACTTTATTGTACTTAATAAACTTGACCCATTGTGATTAAAATTATGATGTTTTGGGCTTGACAAAGGTCTTTGGTTAGGATTTAGCTCATATGTGCTGTCACATGGCAAGCTTTCAACGTGTTCTTTATTTCATTTAAGTTGATATCATGTGATTTTGTCTATGGATGCCTAACATTGCGTGAAATGAAGATGGAAACTCGGTAAGTTTAGGGAGTGAGTATAAATGGCTAGACAGACTCACTGGGCGGCTAACCCAAGCCATGTGGCCCATGGTAGAAATTTGCAGCGTACCCGTAGCGGAGGAATCTCTGACACATCTCTCAACATAAAAAGCATTTACCAGAAAAAAGCATTAGTAAAAGAAAGAGATGTTGAGATGTCCACTGTCTGCTTGCTTTGTCATTGGAACATGGGCTCGTTCTATGTTCTGGGGCAAGGGGTAACCCGGGAGTAAACTCTTTATGATGCTATTATTGCTTGCAATGTCTGTAACCTACACTTGCTTTGTGGCCCAAGTTGAGTAGCCAGTCGGAGAGGTTTTTGTTTTCAAGGGGCATGAGGCTTTTGACCCATACTTTGTCAAGCACATAACTCACATTTGCTTTCACTTTCAACTATTAATCACTAAAGGTGCTATGATAGGGGTAATGAGAACTTCACACCAATGGACACTACATGGCAAACTTTACTTAAGTTGAAGCATTTGGAAGCTAGATGATACTCTTACATGTTATACCTCTACTTATTTATCTATCTTTCTAAAGTGTCCACCTTTTATATTCAGATTTCTATAAGAATACTCTATGACCAATATAGGATATCTTTTTACATTTCATTTATGCATTCATTTGGTCCATAGTACTTTTCTTCTATGTTACACTTTGTGAATTATCGTTAAACATCTTTATCTTGAATATTTGATATCACTTGATAATATATCTTGTATGTTGTTACTCCTTATTAAGAATGAATCATTTGACTCTATGTAGCAGTAATAATCATCTTTGATATCTTTGATAGTAATAACATGCCAAGTCCATGTTAGTTTTATCACCTTCATACTCGAGGACGAGTATTGGTTAAGCTTGGGGATGTTGATGCATGTAATATGCATACATGAACTTTACATTTTATTACTTGATATTCCAACTTATTTGCATCATATATGGGTTATATTTATGTTATATAATGATTTTGGGGGATAATTCACACTTTCCCATTTATTTGGAATTAACCCTGCAGAAACAGAAAACCCCTTTTTCCATGTTTTTGACTTCCAGGGAGCATACGACGTCCAAATGACCTGAAACTTCGCGAACATCATTTTTTGGAAGGAAGAAAGAGTACGAGCCAAGAAAAAGCAAAAAAGGAAGTCTGAGGCCCAAAAGAGGTGGTTCCACGCGGCTAGATTCCTTGCCCGTGTGGACCACCCTCTTTTGGCCCTCGTGGCTCCGATGTCGTCCGTTTTCATCTCCGTGGCTTCGTCTTGACCTAAAAACGTCTATAAAAATAGTCCCCCGAAGAGTTTCGGAAGGGGGCGGCAGAGAAAGACGAAACCA
Source organism: Poa annua (assembly GCA_026929855.1). Taxonomy (NCBI): domain Eukaryota; kingdom Viridiplantae; phylum Streptophyta; class Magnoliopsida; order Poales; family Poaceae; genus Poa; species Poa annua. The sequence continues at coordinate 67,196,666 of CM049434.1, forward strand.
AGAAACAGAGAGTCAGAAGGCTGCCGCCGGAGAAGATTGGAGGGGGGAAACGCCGCCGGATCACCTCCGGAAGGCTTCTCCAACCCCCCTCCGGAGTCTCCATCAACACCACCGTCAAGACTAGGACCATATCCATCACCATCTCCGTGATCCACTTCATCCCCCTCATAGTTTGAGATTGTCCGAACCCTAGCTATTGTCTAAGTACTGTTCTACATGTGTGTGAATTTCTACTTGTCATTGTTTTGTGGGGAGATCATATTTTCAGATTGTGTTGTACCACTTATTCCATTGAATCATATCATGTCTTTGCGTTGTGAGTAGTTGTCTCATGTTCCTGGGGGCATAGGATGGATTGGCAATGATTTCACTATTCATGTTTGAGTATTTGGTCAAGTCTTTATCTTTGATGATTGTCTTGTTGTACAATATATGAGTGCACGCATATGTTAAGGAATGCATGAGGTGATCACACTATGTAATGGATTGGGTAGGACCTAGGAGTTGACAACTAAACCTATGGTCTAATACATGAAGTTCCATTAGGAGGGGATTAATATCGGGGACCTTAGAGTGTAATGCTATGGTGGGACTTTTATGTCTTAATAACTCTTGTGTAGTCATTTACTTGGCCACATGATCCATCATAAGAGGGTTTAGTCTATTTATTTAGCTTTACCTAAACTATGGCTCCGTCCAAAGAAGATTAAAACTTGACAAAATATTTACCTTGTTGTTCTAGAAATATCTATGCCATGAAATCCATGTAGCCCTTGGGAACGTTTTCACACATAAGAAACACACACTTAAGCTTGTCCTCTTGCTGCATAGAGGATTGGGCTTTCTCTCTTTGAGAGCTTTCACTTGTCATATTTTATTTTCAGCTTTTTACTTTACTTGCATACTCTACACCAAAAACCCAAAACACTTGCATCATTTTACTTTGTCTAGTGCATAGATAATAAGAATAGTGACACTCTTATTTGAAAGGATAAACACTTATACCTTCTACTCCTCGTGGGATCGATACTTTACTTACACATCGAAGATTTCAACGATCCCCTATACTTGTGGGTATCACTTGGCTGATTAGGTCAGGGCAAAAATATGAAGAGAGTTGAACGGTTAAAGTTGTAATTAATTGGGACTGGGCACCACATTTGCCAGCTCTTTTTGCAAAATTAATGGATAAGCGGTGTATATGCCACTAGTCCGGTTGTGAAAGTCTGTCATAAGCAAATAACAAGGTTGATATCCAAAACACCACATACTTCCTCATGAGCTAATAAATATTGACACAAATAAGGGATAATAAGTTTTGAATAAAGGTAGCACATGAAGTATTTGCATGGAATGTCAGAAAATACCATGTAATGGGTAGGTATGGTGGACACAAATGGCATGGGTTTTGGCTCAAGGTTTTGGATGCACGAGAAACATTCCCTCTCAGTACAAGGTTTGGGGCTAGCAAGGTTGTTTGAAGCAAACACAAGATGACAACTGGCACAACAAGACTCACATAAAAACATATTGCAAGCATTATAGAACTCTACATTGTCTTCCTTGTTGTTCAAACACTTTTACTAGAAAATATCTAGACCTTATAGATACCAAACATGCAAACCAAATTTCAACAAGCTCTACGGTAGTTCTTCACTAATGGGTTTTTAACTACATGATGCAAGAGCTTAAACATGATCTACTTGAGAGCTCAAAACAATTGCCCAGCACCACAACATGCAAGATAACAATCCATAAGAGCATGTATATATTTTCTTTATTATACCATCTACCACATGTAGCATTTTCTGTTTCAAACCAAACACCAATCAACTTATTTAAACATAAACTCTCCAAGTAATTAACAATGAAACAAGAGAGTATTTCCTAACCGCTGCGGCTTTCAGCTTTCGCCATAAACATAAAACAATAAGTGCTGCGGCTTTCAGCTTTCACCATAAACATAAAAGAATGCTGGGATCCAATTTATTCAGAAAATTAAAATTACACAGCAAAAATAAAAGCAATCTAACGCTTCAAGTAAAGCACATAAGATGTGAACGAATTAAAATATAGTTTCACTATAGATAACCTGGTAGTTTGTTGATGAAGAAGTGGATGCCTTGGGCATCCCCAAGGTTAGACGCTTGAGTCTTCTTGAAATATGCTTGGGTGACCCACGGGGGCATCCCCAAGCTTAGGCTTTTTCATCTACTTGATCACATCATATCATCCTCTCTCTTGATCCTTGAAAACTTCCTCCACACCAAACTCAAAGTACACTTTATTAGAGGGTTAGTGCATAATAAAAAAATTCTCATATTCTGCATGGACACAATCATCACCAATGCTACTGGACATTAGTTACAGCCACTGGTATTTCGTGGAGCAAAAAGATCCACTCAAAAACACTAAAAGAGGCAATGCAAAATAAATGGCAGAATCTGTCAAAAAACAGACAGTCCGTAAAGACGAATTTTTTCGAGGCACTTAACTTGCTCAGATCAGAAAACTCAAAACTAATGAAAGTTGCATACATATCTGAGGACCACGCACAAAACATCCCAGTTCATTTTGATTTTTCTATGAATTCTTACGAATTAAACGGTGAACAGCAGAAAACTGTTCCTGTGCAGGAATCCAAATCTAGCATCAACTTACTACTAGAGGCTTTACTTGACACAACAATGCGATAAAATAAAGATACAAAGGAATTTCTACAGAGGTAAGCATGTTCCTTGACTCAATATAAAAGAAAATAACAGAAATGAAAAGTGGGTTGTCTCCCATAAGCGTTTTTCTTTAACGCCTTTCAGCTGGGCAAGGAGATTTTTATGATGCTCTCATAAAAATGAGAATTGAAAAACAAAGGAGAGCATCAAGAGGTAAACATCAAACACATTTATGTCTAACCCACTTCCTATGCAAAGGAATCTTGTAATAGGATAAATTATTGAAACATAAAGCAACTATCATAGAAAGATGAATCAAATGAAACTTCAAAACTTCCAACATAAAGAGAGGTGTTTTAGTAACTTGAACACTTTTACAACCGTATTTTCCTCTCTCATAATAACTTTCATTAGCATCATTGATAAAATCCACAATATAACCATCACATGAAACATTCTTATCATGATCCATATGCATAAAAGTATCATTATTTCCCTCATAAGAAAAGTTCTTCTCATTAATAACAATGGGAGCAGGATCAATATAAAGAACTCGAGCATGATAGACAAGTTGTATATTAAAAGGATAGGTTTGAGTAATTCCTCTATAACTATGACAAGTTTAAAGAGGATGATTGTAATTATAACCTATGTCATAGTATTCTTTATAATTATCAAAGACTGGAGGCATAGTATCATCATAAGCAATAGAATAGTTATCCTCCAATGTGTGTTTATTTGTAAACATATCATAATTTTTACTAGAAGGAGAGGTATCAAATATATAATCATTAGTAGCAAAAGGATTTTCAAACACCTCATCCCCAAGCTCAGAGCTTTCTATATCATCATGGGAAGAAACATGGATAGTACTAATAGTATAGCAATTATTAACATCATCATTTTCAGAATTAGTGTCCCAGAGATCTTCAATATCAAAAGAAGTGTGCTCTTCCCAATCATGATCACTAATAAAAATAACAGGCATAGGTTCATCATCAAGTTCAGAATCATCGAATTCAGAATTATAAGTATCAATTGTAACAGGAGCAACAAGTTTGGGAGAAGATACCGTTTCCTCTCTCCTTTTACTCCTCTTCTTCTTCTTCTTCTTCTTCTTCTTCTTCTTCTTCTTCTTCTTCTTCTTCTTCTTCCTTTTCCCTTTTTCTTCTTCTTTTCCTCTTTAGGAGGGAGAGGCTTGAAAGGAAGCTTCTCCACATAACCTGGTTTAGTATTAGAGACAATGGAAGAAACTTGGGGGGACTCCTCTCTTTGATTATTAAGAACAAAACACATATTAGTCATGTCATACTTTGGTAAAGCCTCATCCTTTATAATATTTTGTATGTAGGTGTTAGCATGGCAATTATTAACCAAATAGAGATAACATCCATGCAACACAATATTCATATCAAGATCACTCATATCTAACAAAGAAGTTTTTCTTGATAACTCTTCACACCCCAAAAATAATGTAAGTTCATCATGTTGATTAGGAGTGATCATGTTATCACAATACAAATTTGCAGTACTCATTGGATTCGAAAGGCTATTATCATGACCTGAACATTGAAAATTAAAATGACCCACTTTATAGCAAAGTTCACAAATAAAAGGATGGAGGTCACAAACTTTTTCACCAAGATCTCTTAGAGCCTTGTACCACGTTCTAGTTTCTTTATTCCTATGATGGATACAATATTCATCTTCGATTTGATTAATTCCACAAGGTCTATGCATCCACAAAAATTAACATGCTTATAAGAAATAGTATTTTCAGAAGTTTGAGCATGTTTATTGCAATCATTAACAACAATTTCATTTTCCATGCAAGTGTCTTTGAAAGGTTCATGATACACGTCCCAATTTTCTTTAGGAACATTAATATGAGAAGCAAAGGTTCTAAAACAATCAACAATAATTTGAGAATCAAGACCATATTTAGCACTAAGCTCTTGAAAACTAGCAGTTTCAACGAAAGACTTAATGCAATCATATTCATAGTTTATACCTGATTCTTTACCTTTGTCATTCTCCCAATCCTCAGCATTGTTTTGAATTCTTTCAAGAAGATCCCATCTAGCTTCAAACTTCTTACTTGTGAAAGAACCCTCTGAACAGGCATCTAGATAATCTTTCCAATGACCTGAAAGCCTTGCATAAAAATTATTAACAATTATTTTGTTAGGAAGCTCATGGTTAGGACATTTGAATATTAATGTTTTCAGCCTTCCCCAAGCTTGAGCAATGCTTTCTCCATCACGAGGCCAAAAATTAAAAATGTAATTCCTATCTAAATACAATTCATAAGGAGGATAAAATTGAGAGTAAAAGAGATATTCAAGCTCTTTCCATTCCAAATGATGAGGATCATCTAGTAGCTTATACCACTCCCTTGCTTTGTCCATAAGTGACAGTGGAAATAATTTCTTCATGACATTTTCTCTTGATAAACCTGCAAGTTTCAACAAGTGGTCACTTGGATGGACTGTTCCATCTCTTACATAAGGTTTATCCATAATCATTTCAACAATTTCCATAGGTATTTCAAAAGCAATACTTTCAGTAGGTGGATTTAGAATATCAGAAGCATCATTAGAATTATCACATATTGGAGACAAAGCATTATCAAGGCAAAATAATTCCTCCATAGCTGAAGACCAAAAAAGATTATTTTCATATAAACTAGCTTCCCCAAGCTTAGGCTTTTCCACAGCCTTAGCAATAATTGTGTCCAAAGAATTTATACTAATAACATTACTACCACTATTATGCAAACAAACTTCCATATGTATTTTAATTTTCTCTTCAAAAGTATCATGTCCGAAATTAATATAAATTTCATAAAGATCTCTAGTTTTTTTTTTTTTCCATTTAGCCTAACTAGTGAAATAAAAACAAGAGACAAAAAGATAAAATTGCAGAATCTAAAGGAGATACCTTCCAACGCTTACCTCCCCGGCAACGGCGCCAAAAAATAGCTTGATGTCTACGCATGCTTCTATTCTCGTAGACAGTGTTGGGCCTCCAAGAGCAGAGGTTTGTAGAACAACAGCAAGTTTCTCTTAAGTGAATCACCCAAGGTTTATCGAACTCCGGGAGGTAGAGGTCAAAGATATCCCTCTCAAGCAACCCTGCAATTAAGATACAAGAAGTCTCTTGTGTCCCCAGCACACCCAATACACTTGTCAGGTGTATAGGTGCACTAGTTCGGCGAAGAGATAGTGAAATACAAGTAATATGGATAATTATAAGTGGTAATTGCAATCTGAAATAAAAATGGCAGCAAGCAAACATGTAGCAGAACTGGTTGTAAACGGTGTTTCAATGCTTAGAAACAAGGCCTAGGGATCATACTTTCACTAGTGGACACTCTCAACAATGACCTCATAATTGAATAAATAAATACTACTCTCAAAAACTCTCTTGTTGGATGATAAACACCATTCATTGTGTAGGGCTATAAAAGCACACCCCAAAGTCTGAGTAAACAAACACCACAACATCATAAAGGAGTCACACACGATGCGCACACTGTCAACTTCACACCGTGGAGAGTAACTCCGGAGTTCATATTAAAGTAACCTCTAGAGTGGCATAATAGATAAAGAGTAACATCTACTTATTCAACTAGATTACAAAGCTCATGATCACATAAAGATCACACCATGGGAGAGAGAAATAAACCACATAGCTACCGGTAGAGCCCTCAGCCTCGGGGGAGAACTACTCCCTCCTCATCATGGGAGTCAGCACCGGCGATGAATATGGCGGTGGAGTTGATGGAGATGACTCCGGGGGCAATTCCCCGTCCCGGCAGGGTGCCGGAACAGAGACTTCTGTCCCCCGAAACTTGTCTTCGATGGCGGCGGCGCTGCGGAACTCTTCTCGGGAAAAGGCTGATTGGTTAGGGTTTCTCACGTCGGGGGCAATATATGGGCGAAAGGGCGACGTCGGTGGGCGCCCGAGGGGCCCACACCACACGGTGGGGCGGCAAGATTCCCTGCCGCGCCACCACATGGTGTGGCCACCCTGTTGCCCGTGTCCGTCTCTTCTTTGGACTTCTGGAACGTGTCGGAAAAAATAGGAACTTCGGCTTTTGTTTCGTCCAATTCCGAGAATATTTCCTTAACAACTTTTCTGAAACCAAAAACAGCAGAAAACATGGAACTGGCACTGTGGCATCTTGTTAATAGGTTAGTCCCAGAAAATGCATAAAAATGATATAAAGTGTATAAAACATGTAGCAATTGGTATAATATAAGCATGGAACATAAGAAATTATAGATACGTTTGAGACGTATTAGCTTCTACGACGTCGGATGGTTCATCAACGGTCAGACTTGTAAGCTGAGGGCGCGAAGCGGTACAAAGCTTCTCGGACCGCATGATAGATGATGGACGGCTAAGCTTGAACTGGACACGGAGCTGTACGATAAACAGTAACTGAATGTGCTTTGTTTCAGATATTCAGACACGGGTCTGTCAATCCCCCGTTCTTGAGAGTAGGCTTGGCCTCAAGCCGTGAAGGAAGTGAAGATCTTCTGGATAATGCTCGCGTCTTCCCATGTTGCTTCCTCTGCTGGATGATTAACCCATTTGATCAACCAACGAACAACTGGAATGCTGATGTTGCCTTGTACCCGAGGGATGAGTGTCATGTCCAGTATTTTCTCTAGAGCGACTAGAATGTTGCCAAGATCATCCAGTAGTGGTAGTGTGGAATTTGGGACTGCCTTAGGTCCAATGTGCTTCTTCAATTGACTCACATGAAATGTATGATGTAACTTGCATCCTTCAGGCAATAAAAACTTGTAGGATGTATTACCCACCTTGGCCAGAACTTTGAATGGTCCATAATACATAGAATGCAATTTGAGGCACCTATGAATGCTGAGAGATGTATGGCGATATGGTTGAAGCTTGAGGTAGACCATGCCACCAACTCAAATGCTCTTTCTATTCGTTTCCCATCAGCAAAGTGTTTCATTCTTTCCTGTGCCTTGAGCAGATTCTTCTTGATCTGAGTTGCTATGTACTCTCTTTGTTGGTCTGGTGTGAAAGAATCCTCAGAATTCTCAGCAGGCAAGAGCATCTCTGCAATTAAAGGATGAGGTCTACCATACAAAGCCTGAAATGGTGTCATCTTCAGAGATGTATGATAACTGGTGTTATACCACCACTCAGCCATAGATAACGAGCTGTGCCATTTAGCAGGTTGTAAGAATGCCATGTTTCTGAGGTAATTCTCCAAACATTGGTTCACTCTTTCAGTTTGACCATCTGTTTGTGGGTGATAGGATGTTGAAAAATGCAACTTGACCCCCATTGAAGTAAATATTTCCTGCCACAGTGCACTTGTAAATATTCTATCTCTGTCAGTGACAATAACCAGTGGAAGTCCATGATACTTAAAGACATTATCAGTGAATGCTTTTGCTGCTGTTCTGACAGTGATGGGATGCTTCATTGAAATCAAATGAGCATACTTTGTAAATCTGTCCACTACTACCAATATCATGTGTTTGTGTTCTGATGTAGGTAATCCTTCAATAAAGTCCATGCTAATGTGTGACCAAGCAAAGTCAGGGATTGGAAGAGGCTGTAGCAGCCCAGGGTATTTAGTGTGCTCACCTTTGTTTATCTGACACACTGGGCATTCCTTAATAAAATGGACTATTGCATTTTTCAGTCCTGGCCAAGTAAAGAGCAATTTATTTCTTTGATAAATTGCTTTCTCTCCAGAATGCCCACCTAATTCAGAATTATGCAATGCTTTGAGGAGCTTGGCTCTCAGGCCTTGGCTTTCTCCCACATAAATCTTGTTCTTGTACCTGAGCACCCCACTAGTTAGAGTGAATTTGGGGACACTGTCAGGATGCAGGTTGAGCTTCTCTAGTAAAGCAGTGCTCTTAGTATCTTCCACATAACTTGCATTGACTTCTTGTACCCAGACAGGTATAGCTGCACTAGCAAATAGCTGATTTAATTGAAACTTCACTCTTGACAGAGCATCAGCACCCTTGTTTTCTTTCCCCTTTTTATATTCCACTACATACTTGAATCCTAACAACTTGATCATGAGTTTATGTTGAATACCCTCAGTGATCTTTTGTTCTTGGATATGTTTCAAGCTTTGTTGATCTGTTCTGATAACAATTGAGCTAGCAGCAAAGTAATATTTCCACTTTTTAATAGCTTCAATTATTGCTAGTGCTTCTTTGTCATATGTGGAAAAAGCAGCAGCTTTAGGCCCAATTTCTTTGCTCATGAATACAATTGGCCTGCCTTGTTGCATTAGGACTGCACCAATACCATATCCACTAGCATCAGTTTCCAGTACAAATGGTTGAGTGAAATTTGGCATTGCCAGGACATGTGTTGTAGTCATTCTCTTTTTCAGTTCTTGAAATGCTAGCTCTTGGTCCTGTGTCCAAACGAATCCTTCCTTCTTGAGTGCAGCGAATAAGGGCCTGCAAATGATGCCATAATTTTTAATGAACCTTCTATAATACCCAGTAAGCCCCAATATGCTTTTCAGCTCAGTTGCATTGGTTGGAGTTGGCCATTTAGATATGGCAACAATTTTTGCTGGATCACTAGCAACTCCTTGCCCTGTGATTATATGTCCTAAGTACTCCACTTTAGGTTGACCAAATGTGCATTTCTTTCTCTTCACCAATAACTTGTTAGCCCTCAGTACTGTGAACACTTGCTTTAAGTGTTCAGTGTGTTCCTTCACAGACTTGGTGTAGATGAGGATATCATTAAAGAAGACTGGTACAAACTTGCTCAAGAAAGCAGCTAGAGCTGTGTTCATCAGTTGTTGAAATGTTGCAGGTGCATTTGTCAAGCCAAAAGGCATTACTACATATTCATAATGGCCTTGATGAGTGCTGAATGCAGTTTTGGGAATATCCTCTTCATTCATCCTTATTTGATGATAGCTGTTGGGGGGATCATAACCCGGTAGGCCCACCGACCTAGAAGATAAGCCGGCCTGGTAAGAGCCTGGGCCGGGTCAAGTATGAAGGCATAGGCCGGGTCCCACGTAAGCCGGTGAGCGACGTGTGCCTTGGCCCACAAGTTAAGAAGGATCCAGAAGACTAGAGACCAAGTACAAGACGGAGTCCTGATAAGGAAGGTGAAGACTTAAAGGACTTAGAGTAGAGTCCGGGTGCGATTGTAACCCGGATCCCGCTTGTACGCCCAGCGAGACCCACCGTCTTTATAAGGGGGTCTCCTGGTTCCTAGAAGGTTAAGCTTTACCAGATCGCAAGTACCACCATTGTAATCTCGAGACCCGGAAGTTAAGGCGCCGAGTCCTCGAAACCCATATCAATAAAGCAGTAGCAGGAAGTAGGTCTTTACCTCAAGACGAGGGGCCGAACCTGGGTAAACCCCTGTTTTCCCCACGCCACGCTAGACAAGCTCCCGATGTCAGAAGTCGTTATGTCCCCATACTCAAGTTTCCACCTAGAAACATCTGCCGTGACAATCCCATGACAGTTGGCGCCCACCGTGGGGCCTGCGGCCAAGAACATCATGATTTGCGGAGAAGCGCGGCGCGGTATGGAAAACCTAGCTATCGGCCAGATCTACACGCTTCCAGGAGGGGAGCGGATCGTGGACGACTTTGGTTGGAAGGAAGAAGCTGATCAGCTGGAAACCGGGTCTATGATCATCTTTGGTCAGATCAGCGTTTTTGTCGGCGTGATCCAGACCGCGGGAGCCGGCTCAGAACAGTATGAGCCGGAGTACGAGTCGGAGTCCGGGTCAGATACCATGGCCCAGACGGACGGAGAGGAATCTGTTGGATCGCCAGAGTGCGAAGTCATGTCCATTGAGGAAGAGGCGGCAATTCAAGCACTACAGGATTCCGTCGAAACACCAACAAACGTGTCAGATCTGGACACAGATACCGAGTCAATTCTGCCACTGTTTGAAGATCGGTGGGGATTTGGAGTCGAAGAGGAAGATCACCCGGTGTCCCCAGGACCCGCGCGACATATGACGGTTCACGTGGTAACAGCGGCTCAGCAAACCGATGGGGTGGAATCGTCCGTGAGCGACGAGACAAGCGCAGAAAGAACCGCCCGACAGGATAGAGAAATCTGGGAACGGAGCAACCTTGGCATGCCACCAGCGGCGTACCCCCCACCCAACCCCAATACCGGGCCAGTTTTACCGACCTTCGGTGCAGGAGTACAGACACACACGCCAGCGCCCGGGACGGCGTTCACAAACCCGATCCTGACGGCGACGAACGATCAGACGAGAGCCGGCGCATCGGGAAACCAGACACAGAACTTGGGAGAAGTAACAAACACCAACTCAGCCATGTAGAGGGAGCTGGAAGACCTGAAGCGGGCCATGGCCAGAGCGAACCAAGAGCGCGCGGATGAAGCCCGGCGCGTAGCGGAAAAGGAACGATCTTTGGCCCAGCAGGAGCAGAGGCTACAAGAGGAAAGAGACGCCCTCCAGAGGAGGAGGGACGAGTTAACTGCGGTGCAGAGCAGGAGGCGCGGAAGCCGGTTACCTTTGCCGACTGGAGTCAACACCATAGTACCTCAAGTCCTGGAGTATCAGACGACGCCAGCCAACGCGCCCGTTGCGGCGGCCTACCCGGTGATGGGAGCCGGCGCGCCGCAGGACGGGTTACAAGGAGCGCAAGCCGAAAGAGGTGCGGGAAGTCCGGCAGGAGGAGCCAGAGCCGGAGAAGCAGTCGTAGAACAACTACCTCCACCACCTCCTAGGTTTAATACTCCCCCGGGTCATTACAATAATCCGGTTGACAATGTTTTTGCAGCTGCACACGCACTACAGCAGATCCCGTTCGACAACTCACCAGCCGGTATCGAAGCACGGAGAGCCGTCGACTTGTTACGCACAGCAGTGGTCCAACAGAACAATAATCCGCGCGGGTCGCAAGCATTCAATTCAGAGCCACAAAGGAGTCGTACCAGGAGCCGGCACGGAGAGCCGGCGGCAGCGAGATCCATCCAGAATCGGCTCGGGCCGGTAAACCAGCAAGTCCAGCAACAAAATCAACAAGTGATCCAGCCGTGTCCGCGGCACAGTCAATAGCTCAAGAGCAAGACGCGCAGCCGCGGCGGTAGCGCCACTAGCAGCCGGAGCCGGAGCGGCCGGAGCCGGAGCAGCTGGAGCACCAGGAGTCGGAGTAGTGATCCCCGCCAGACCCGCCGCATCTTCGCCTACGCCGGGTCACGCAGGGGGCTCGTCTTCAAACTTGACAGGACCAAAGTGCTTATCAGATGCTATCAGAGCGGAGCCGTTTCCAGAAAAATTCAAAGAGCCGACCAAAGTATGCAATTACGAGCCAAACATGAACCCAGAGACATGGTTGAGCAGTTATGGCATGGCCATGGACATGAAGAACGCATCACCGAATCTGTGCGCACGTTACATGTATCTTATGTTAGCAGAAGGAGCACCCAAAATTTGGCTAGACCGACTTCCACCACGCAGTATCAATTCGTGGGAGGAGCTAAAGGCGGCGTTCATCAAGAACTTCGCTGGAACTTGCAAGAAACAATACACCGAAGCAGATTTGGATCGTTGTGTCATGAGAAAAACTGAGTCAGCAAGACAATGGATGGGCCGTGTCACAGAAATCTTACAGTCATCCCTCAACATCTTAGCACACACAGCTATATCGTACATGGAGAAAAACTGCGGCTTTGAGCCGCTGACGCACAAGCTCAGACGTATGAGGGAAGACCCGGCCTACAGGGAGATCTCAATAGGAGAAGTGGTGACAACAGCAAACAAGTATGCAGCCACGGATAAAAAGCGGGTGAGACAGAGGAACAACAGAGGAATAACCGGGTCAGTGGGGGCCATAACCCGAACCCAAGTCAGAACAATGGCAATCAGAACGGGAATAACAAGCGCCCTTATGAGGGCGGAAATTCAGAGTTCGTAGGCACAACCCAGACGACGAGTTACAGGGGGCCAAGACCCGGCGGCAACTTTAGAGGAGGACCTCCGAGAAACCCGAACTTCAGTGAGATGTACAGCATGCCGTGTCCAAAACACATCAAGAACGGGAGACCATCAAATCACTCGCTAGCTCAGTGCGCCGACATCAGAGCCTGGATGAGACATGAGCAGGAGAGCCAGAGGAGTCAGGGGAACTTCGGAAGTAGCGGCAACTTCAATGGAAACAACGGTAACTCGACGGGACCCGGACAGGGGGCTGGGTCGAACGGACCACCAAACAATAACACCGGGTCTAGTCAGCAACAGAACCAAGTCACAACCGGGTATCAACAGAACCAGAAGGAGCTTCACAGCCAAGGACAGTATCACGTCTTCACCACAAGCACGTCCAGGAGGGACAGAAAGTTAAAAGCAAGAGCCGTCAATGCAGTAGCATCAGCCGTTCCGAGATTCTTGAAGTGGTCAGAACAAACTATAACTTGGAGCAGAGAAGATCACCCGCCAGCAGTGGAACATCCGGGTCTCCTGGCTCTCGTCGTTGCACCACAGGTGGACGGGTTCTCCTTGAACAAAGTCTTGATGGACGGAGGCAGCAGCATCAATATCCTATATCTCGACACATTCAAAAGGATGGGTTTAACCCAAGACCGTCTTACCCCAACATCGACAATCTTCCATGGCATAGTTCCAGGGAAATCGGCGCACCCAATTGGCAAGATCAGTCTAGAGGTGGCATTTGGAGTGAGCAAGGAGCAATTCAGGTCAGAGTTCTTGACGTTCGAGGTTGTTGATCTAAAAATTCCGTATCATGCTCTATTCGGGAGGCCGGCTTACGCCAAGTTCATGGCTCGGCCCTGTTACGTGTACCTCAAACTGAAGATGCCAGGACCCCAGGGAATAATCACAGTGGAAGGAAGCAAGACTATGGCTGTAGAGTGTGACAATGGGGATGCTATCATGGCAGAGCAGGCTTGCTCAGAGGAAGAGCTCAAGTACTACAAGTCTCAAGTAGACCCGACAGATAAGCGTGTGCTGGAAAAGCCGGCTCACGAGGAAGAGAAGAAAAAGTTCAAGTTGGCTCAAGATACAAAGATGGTTGATTTCGTAGAAGGGGACTCCTCTAAGCAGTTCTCGGTAGGGGCCCACATGGACCCAAAATAGGAAAGCGAGCTCATCAAGTTCATCCGTGAGAATCGGGATATCTTCGCATGGTCTCCTTCAGACATGCCTGGTGTACCGAGTGAACTTGCTGAGCACAGCTTACATGTTGATCCAAAGGCAAAGCCGGTAAAGGAAGGACTACGTCGTCTCAATGCAGAGAGGAAAATGATCATCGGAGAAGAGATAGCTCGTCTGCTTGCAGCCGGGTTTATCATGGAGGTTCACCATCCCAAGTAGCTGGCTAACCCGGTCCTAGTCATGAAGAAGAATGGAGAGTGGCGCATGTGCATTGACTATACCCGCTTGAATAAGGTTTGCCCGAAAGACCCCTTTGCATTACCTCGTTTAGATCAGATCATCGACGCCACAGCTGGCAGCGAGTTGTTGTGTTTCCTGGATGCATATTCCGGGTATCATCAGATCAAGCTCAATGTTGACGACCAGGAGAAGACTTCGTTCATCACCCCTTTCGGTGCTTTTTGTTACAAAACTATGACATTTGGTCTCAAGAATGCAGGTGCCACTTACCAGAGGTGCATCCAGAATTGCTTCCAGAATCAAATTGGTCGCAACGTGCGCGCCTATGTCGACGATGTCGTAATCAAGTCACAAAAAGCCGGGTCACTCCTGGACGACCTAACGGAGACCTTCACCAACCTGCGCAAGTATCAGATGAAGTTAAACCCGACCAAGTGCGTGTTCGGAGTTCCGGCTGGCATGTTGCTAGGTTTCATAGTCTCAGAGAGAGGGATAGAAGCTAACCCGGCTAGAATTAAGGCCATCATGAACCTTAAGAAGCCGGAGTGTGTCAATGACGTCCAGAAGCTGACAGGTTGTGTCACAGCCCTGAGCCGGTTCATTGCAAGGATGGGAGAGAAAGCTCTTCCACTATACAAGCTGTTGAAGAAGTCAGACAAGTTTGTTTGGGGCCAGGAAGCAGATGATGCCTTTGAAGACTTGAAGAAGACATTGTCCACATCCCCAGTGTTAGCGGCTCCAACAAGCAAAGAGCCGATGTTACTATACGTCTCTGCAAATTCAAGAGCCGTCAGTGCCGTGGTCGTGGTGGAGCGCAAGGAAGAAGGAAAAGAGTACCCAATTCAAAGGCCGGTTTACTATGTTAGCGAAGCTCTCACATAGTCCAAACAGAGGTACCCGCAATGGCAGAAATTGGTCTACGGCGTGTTTATGGCAAGACGGAAGATGCCACACTATTTCCAGGAACACCCCATCACCGTGGTGAGTTCTGCTCCCTTAGCAGAAATCATCAGAAACAGAGAAGCTATAGGCAGGATCGCAAAGTGGGCAATTGAGATGGGGCCTTATCATATCAACTACGAGCCAAGGACAGCAATCAAGTCACAAGCCCTGGTGGATTTCGTCAATGACTGGACAGATTTTGACCCCTTACCACCGGCTCCAAGCGCCAAACATTGGATTATGCACTTCGACGGGTCAAAGCAGTTGGAAGGATCGGGAGCCGGCGTCGTCCTAACTTCGCCAAAAGGAGACAAGATGAGTTACGTCCTGCAGATACATTTCGAACCATGCACCAATAACGTCGCAGAGTATGAGGCCTTGTTACACGGTCTGAAAGTCGCCAGAGAGATGAACATCAAAAGAATCATGTGCTATGGAGACTCCGACCTCGTCGCTCAGCAAGTTTCAGGAACCTGGGACAGAAAAGACGCCAACATGGCGGCTTACAGGAGAGAAGTAGACCGTGTTGCCGGCTTCTTTTCCGGCTACCAAGTTGAGCACATCGACAGACGAAAGAATGAGGCGGCTGACGCCTTATCAAGACTCGGTTCTAGTAGAGAGCCGGTGCCTCCAAACGTATTCCTTGCCGAGTTACATCATCCCTCAGTCAAGCTTCCAACAGAAGAAGAGTTAGCAAACCCTGATGACCCGGAATCGCAGCTAGTTGCCGCCTTACACCAAACTCCATCATGGACAGAGCCGTATCTGGCTTACTTACTGAGAGAAGAACTACCACAAAACGAAGTACTGGCACGGCAGATTGTGCGCCGGGCTAAGGGATACGTCATCATCAATGGCGAGTTACACAAGCGGAGCACGTCTGGAGTGTTCTTACGCTGTGTTTCACCAGAGGAAGGCTGGAAAATTCTCCAGGAGATTCACGCAGGAGACTGCGGACATCATGCGTCCACAAGATCAATGGTTGCCAAAGCGTATAGGCACAGATTCTTTTGGCTGACGGCTTTGGCTGACGCAGAAAACATAGCCCGGGTTTGCGACGGATGCCAGCGATATGCAAGGCAGATTCACGTTCCGGCTCAACACTTGAAGACCATCCCAATAACATGGCCCTTTGCAGTTTGGGGCATGGATATGGTAGGACCTTTCCAGACTTCACCCAATAAGAAGACCCACCTCCTAGTAGCAGTGGACAAGTTCACGAAGTGGGTGGAAGTTCAAGCCGTCAATAGCTGCACAACAGCAACAGCAGTCAAGTTCCTAAAGAAGATCATATATCGTTTCGGATATCCTCATAGCATCATCACTGATAACGGGACAAACTTTTCACTTGGAGAGATGCAGATATTTTGCAAAGAGAACGGCATCCGGCTTGACCTCGCTTCAGTTTCACACCCTCAGTCGAATGGCCAAGTAGAGAGGACAAATCAAGAGCTGTTGAGAGGCATCAAACCAAGACTCCGGGTTCCGTTAATCAGAGCGGCTGGGTGCTGGGAAGAAGAATTGCCATCAGTTGTCTGGAGCATAAACACAACCCCAAACAGATCAACAGACTTCACTCCCTTCTTCATGGTCTATGGGGCAGAAGCCGTGTTACCCAGCGACATCATCCATGATTCTCCAAGAGTTGCAAACTATGTCGAAACTGAGAACGAGCAAGCCCGGCAAAATTCGGTGGACATGCTTGAGGAGGCAAGAGAGCTAGCCCTGGAAAGATCAGCCATATACCAGCAAAACCTGAGGCGTTATCACAGCCGCCGGGTTAAATCAAGGACTTTCCAGGAAGGAGACTTAGTCCTCAGGCTAGCCCAAAACAAGACCGGTTTCCACAAGCTGACTCCCCCATGGGAAGGTCCCTTCGTGGTAAGCCGGAATTTGCACAACGGGTCCTACTACTTGGTGGATGCTAGAGAGCAAGCTACAACAACAGGAAACAATACAGACCATACAAGGAACCCGTTGACAGAGAACGACAGGCCCTGTAATATAGCAGAGCTTAGGCCATACTACACTTAGGTTTTGTGAGCTCCCGGATGAGACGAGCTCCACCTTTTTGTATCTTTTGTTCAGAAGCAGCAGGTTTCTGACGCGCTCTTTTCCTTACCAGGGTACCTAAGGGGACTGGAAGGTTTTTAATGAGGCGGGCTTGCTAGCTATGTACATATTATATAATCAATGAAATGAGGAAGGCACCTCTAAAAAGAAAGAGTATTGTGTTTTCAGTTCCTTATTTTTCATATGATCAGGGTCTTGGGGGCTTACAAACTCATGACCCGGCAGAGACGCCACAATTATTCTTGGTTATACTTGCCTGCTAGCTTGATGTTATTCTCACATTACATATGACCAGATGCTAAAATCCGGCTTTCAATCTGACTATGAAGCCCATGGGGACTTAGCAGACCCTGATCGCTCAGGAATTTTATGCATAGAAAGTCACGAGAAAACCGGCTTCGCAGAGAGCTAAAGAAACCAAAAGGGTCATCAAAACCAACAAGACTTGCATAATTCACAAAAAGATTTTTAGAAGCAAGGTCTTTAGAAGCACACGAAGGTGCACCAGAACAGTTATAGACAATAATAGTTTAAGCTAACCTATTACACGCCATATGGGCCAAAAGACTATTGTTTGCAGGACATCATAAAAGTGTTATCAGACAATTACAAGCCGGTTTATACTGCCGGGCCAGTCTCAGTGGGAACAGCAGGAGTCTTGGGGGCTGGAGCACTAGAGCCGGAGGAGCCGGACTTCTTCTTCGACTTCCGCCGAGTTATGCCTTCCGCATCTTCCCAGCATATTTCAAACAAGCTGGGAAGCTGGGTGTCTGTAGCAGAAGCCGGCGCTGTGGAAACTCCAGAGGCTGCAGCGTCCTCCGGCTCAGTTGGAAGAGGCACCCGGTAGCTCGGATCCATCTTTGTTTCGGCCGGGTCCTTCGGATATAACTTCGCGCCCTCAGCGTTGAAGCCAGTTTTGAAGGAGTTCAAGCTCAGGGTATCAGTAAGAAGCGTAGCATGATGCCGGGTCGTCTCATCAATCTTTGTGATGTCCTCTCGCGTAAGCGGAGTCCCATCACTCTTCAGAGAAGGCCACCCCCGGGTCAGCAGCTCCGTGTCAATAGCCGGATAGTGTGCCTTGGTCAACGCAAGAATGCGCATAGCGGCTCTCCGGGCAGCGGACCTCCTCCAGATATCATCCCAAGCCGGCAAAACGATAAGCTGTTGAAGAAACTTGGCTTGGGTGGTTGGCGGCTTCTCCCAACCATGGCAGGCCATCAGAGCTTTGCCGGCACCATAATACAATTGCTGAGCAAGAGTGTAGGCGGCCCTCAGCTTCATCTCCGGCTCAAGAGCGCATATCGGGTTCCAGGAGCCTAGGAAAGGAAAAAATAAAAGATCGATAAGCCGGACACATTCCGGGAAAGCAAGCAGCAAACAACGTGTCTCAAGGACGTAAGTAAGTTTACCAAAGATGGACGCCACCATCTCATTGATGAACGAGACAAGTTTATCAAACTTTGCGTTGGAGGCCTTCAGATCCTCCTGCAGCTTGTCCCGTTTATCAGCCCACGCACTCTCGTGCTCCTCAATCTCTTGCCGAAGCCCGGCGTTCTCTTCGGCAGCTTGGCCGAGTTTCTTTTCAAGCTCGGCAAGCTTCTCCTCTAGATCGGCACGTCGGCCGGCTTCACTCTTCAGCTCCTCCTTCACCACCTGGAGGGCATGATCATGCTGCCGTGCCTGGTCCTGGAAGTTCAAAGATAGCAGAAGAATCAAGAAGCGATAGACATTACAAGAAAGAAGTTAACAAACTCAAATTGTTATAAGTCCCAGGTTGCTGCAAGCAGAAACCCGGCACTTGGGGGCTACTCAATTTGGGAAACAACAAAGCAGAGTTCAAAAAGAAGACCCGGAACACATCAAGCTGTAGATCCGACTCTTGGGGACTACTCAGTTGAAGTTTTATCAGTGGTAACATATTGAAATTTATCAGGAAGACTCGGAACATTGCAAGCAATAATTCCAACTCTTGGGGACTACTCATTGAAGTCAACCGAAAGTACAGAGAGCCAGACAAGTTTTTACAGAAGTCCCGAGCAACAGCAAGCTGAAAACTCGGCACTTGGGGACTGGAAGATGAGTATTCACATACCTCAAACTTGTCCTGAAGCTCGACAAGCACGCTGTCCTCCACCTTTCGGTGCTCAGAAATGCGCCGATGAAATTCTCCGAAGAGAGCTGCGGAGTCCAAATCCTTGTAGGACTGGAAGCTGGCGCGGGGCACTGGAGCTTTGCCGGCTGGAGGTTTAACCGGCGCTGCCTCCGGTTTAGTGGTCTTGGCAATGTGGGAGCTGGATGGCTTCTCACCCAGTTTGGAGCCGGTGACTTCCACGTCAGATGACGCAGAAGCCCGGTTATCAGGGATCAGGGGAGAAGCCGGCCGCGAAGTCGACTTATTGACGTTGGCCTCGTCGCGGACGGGAGACTTGTTGGCCGGCTCCGACTGAGCAAGGACGGAAGCCGGAGCAGCGCGAGCTCTGTGGAATAAAAAGACGTTAGACAAAAGAGAAACAAGCAAAACGTGTCAAGTACGGGTGGGCAAAACTTACCCCTCATTGACGCCGAAGTCGCCAAAGAGATCATCGCTCGAATCTGAAGAATCTGAGAGAGACCGGGACTTAGCCTTCCGTTGAGTCCCGGCTAAAGGGTAAAGAACTGAAGGGCGCCTTTGTGGATGCTTAACCCGGCGAGGAGTCGGGTTATTAGGAATACCTTCGCTCAGAGGCTCGTCAGAATCCGAAGATCGAAGCCGGCGGCGTTGACGGCGGAGCTCCGATTGCTCCTGCGGCCAACAGAGATGTCAGTATTGCGTCAGAAGAAAAGTCACGGATAAAAGAAGCATTACGATGATTACCTTTGCAGCATCCGACCTAAGCTTCCTCTTCGGAGCTGGAGGAGCCGGGTCTGTAGACGGAAGAATGGTATCTGATAGAGTCGAGTGTGGATTAAGAGGAGACTGGTTTTCCCGAAGATCAGCGTCTAACAACTCGAGGAAGATCCGGGTGATGAAGCCTGACTCACCTTCCTCTTCTTCTTCCGCGCCGGCTTCCGGGCCGGCGTCTTCAGCGTCGGCATCAACTTCTGGCTGCTCCTCCTCGGAATCCTCGCCTGAGTCAGGCGTGGCCGCCAGTGTAGCGGCCCACCAGGAGTCGTTGGCCTAAAGAAAAAGAAGCAAGTTAGAAAACAGATAAGCATCATAGTAGAGAAAGAGGTGAAATCATGCGAGTACCGGCTTCGGCGGGTTCGAGGCAGAGAAAGGTAGGAGACCATTCTTTGCAAGATCAGCCGGAGATTCATTGACTATCTTCCGGATAGCCTTTATCATAACGGCTTCAGTGTGCTGCATCTTGTTGAAGCGCAATGGGTCGTCGAGAGACCCGGTGTATTGATGCATCAAAGCCGGGCGCGCGGCGAGCGGGGCGATGTGCCACCCCATCCAACACTTAACAAGGTCGGTACCTGTTAAGCCGTGCGCGAGAAGGGCGCAGACTCGGCCGACCAGAGGCTCAAGGGCCTTCCGGGCTTCAGGGGCGGCGAAGGAGTTCATCTTGTCGGTCATCAAGAGCCGGTCGACGCGGAAACCCGGAAGGGCAGTTTCGTCGGGTGGAGTGACTGTCTTGCAGTAAAACCAAGTCTTCTGCCAGTCCTTCGGGTGCGAGTGGGGAACGACACCCGGGAAAATGATATTCCTGCGGCGCTGGATGGTGACACCCCCGCAAGCGACTAAAGGACCGTCGTTGTTTTCCCTTTGGGGTTTGCAGTAGAAGAATTCAAGGAATAGGGGAAGGCTGGATTCTATGCAGAGGTAAGCCTCGCACAGAACCACGAAGTGGGCGATATTAAGCACCGAGTTAGGTGCGATGTCTTGAGGACGGATTTGGAAGTAGTCCAAAACCTGGCGAAAGAAGAGGGAGCCCGGGGGGCGGAATCCCCGGGTGACATGATCAGCGAAGATGACGACTTCACCTTGACCCGGCTGGGGAGAAGTCTCGTCCTCGTCCGGAGCTCGCCAGGAGATCTCCGTCTTAGGAGGAAGATAACCGAGTTCAGCAAGTTCGTGCAGCCGACTCTCGCGGACGCAGGACCTGGTCCAGTTGCAAGTAATTTTGCGCTTGGCCTTCTCCGCGGCGACTGTCGTGGAAGACCCGGCGCCGGCTGGTCTCTTCGCCTTCTTCGGGACGCGTTGAGCTGCCGACTTTAGCCCCATCATAGGGATTGGAAGCCGGAGAGATCTGCGAAAACACCGAAATGGATTGAGATATGGAGCAATGCGGATCTAGAGTCAGGTAAAATAGAAGGAAAAGGGAAGAGCAAGAGGCCCGAGCCAGTTCGTCAGAGAAACCCTAAGAAGAAGAAAGATTTAAGATCCAAGAGAACAAACAAAGGAGCAGCGAACAATGCGCAACAAACAGATCTAGGGCGCCTCAGTAAATCGAGATTGGAGAAGAACACGAAGAACACCGCAAGTGCATCCGAAGGAGATGAAACAGATTGGAAATGCGGAGAATATTGAGGTGATTACCAATCGAAGAAAGAAGGAGGGGCTCGAGTTCGCGCGTGCGGGCGGAATGCGTGGAGGTGTCCTTCGACTGGATCTCGCCGACGGATTCCTCGGGAAGCTTTTGAGTTCGGGGGAGACGAAGCAGCTCGGGGAGGCAGAGCGTCGGGCCGAAGGTTGAAGACGAAGTGGAGAGCTCGGGGTGAAAGTGATTCACTTTTCACCCCGAGGCCCTATTTATAGACCCTGGAGATTTACCTAGGGGTAAAGCAGTAAAAGTGGAAGGATAATCATTATCCTGGGGAACAGAATCTGATTTACAGGAGATATTCCCGGCAAGATCTTCGCCTTCCCGAGGTGGTTGATTGCTTCCTCGCATAATCATTATGCATTAATTATGTCGTTGACCGGGAAGGTTGACCGGCGGAGAAAAAGATTAAAGAAAGAAAAGAAAGTCAAAGTTTCGGAGAAATGAAAGTCAACAAGTGATGGCCGGGTTATGAACGGGCCGCCAGCAAGAGCCGGCCAAACTGACACCCGTATGCCCGCTTGTTTAATAAGTTGTTTATTGTTTTTCAGATGATAACCCGGACATAAGGAATGACGGCTTCCCCAAAGATTAAGCCCAAGAGCACGAAGGTGAAGCAAGTCAATTCTGATGTCCAAGTTATCCTGGGGGCTACTGTTGGGGGGATCATAACCCGGTAGGCCCACCGACCTAGAAGATAAGCCGGCCTGGTAAGAGCCTGGGCCGGCTCAACTATGAAGGCATGGGCCGGGTCCCACGTAAGCCGGTGAGCGATGTGTGCCTGGGCCCACAAGTTAAGAAGGATCCAGAAGACTAGAGACCAAGTACAAGACGGAGTCCTGATAAGGAAGGTGAAGACTTAAAGGACTTAGAGTAGAGTCCGGGTGCGATTGTAACCCGGATCCCGCTTGTACGCCCAGCGAGACCCACCGTCTTTATAAGGGGGTCTCCTGGTTCCTAGAAGGTTAAGCTTTACCAGATCGCAAGTACCACCATTGTAATCTCGAGACCCGGAAGCTAAGGCGCCGAGTCCTCGAAACCCATATCAATAAAGCAGTAGCAGGAAGTAGGTCTTTACCTCAAGACGAGGGGCCGAACCTGGGTAAACCCCTGTTTTCCCCACGCCACGCTAGACAAGCTCCCGATGTCAGAAGTCGTTATGTCCCCATACTCAAGTTTCCACCCGGAAACATCTGCCGTGACAATCCCACGACAATAGCCACTTCTTAAATCAATTTTGGTAAATATCTGAGCTCCAAACAATTCATCCAGTAAATCCTCAATCACTGGTATTGGGAATTTATTTTTAATGGTGCTAGCATTTACTTTTATAAAATCAATGACTAATCTCCAATCAAAATCTTTCTTCTTCACAATTAAGGCTGGTGAAGAATAAGGGCTATTACTTAGCCGGATGAACTTATTTTTCAGTAAGTCACCCACTAACTTTTCAATTATATTTTTCTGATGGTGTGGCACTCTGTAACACCTCTGTATTATCACTTTAGCATCTTTCTCCAGTGTTATCACATGATCACAATTTCTCTTTGGTGGTAACTCTGTTGGTTCAGCAAAGATATCCTGAAATTGCAATAGCACCTCCTCAATTTCTGGTGCTATCTGTTGTTCTTCCTGCACATCTTCTGACACTGGTCTGATGAGCAATAGTGCTCCACAGATTGAGTTGTCTAGAAGCTTGTGTAAATTGATGGTTTCTGTCAACTCATGTGATGCTGGAAGACTAGCATCAAAGAAAGTGATTGACTCCTCTTGATGATGCCCCTTTAATGTAAGAGCCTTTAAGTTTAACTCCACAGGGCTGTGTTCATAAATCCAATCACCTCCTAAAATGATATCATATCCAGTGAGCTTAAGCACTCTAAAATCTGAGTTGAATGTAATGCCTTGGATATCATAGTTTAGGTTCTTGCAGTAGAATTCTGTCCACAAAGTTTCTCCATTGGCGACCTGAACCTTTTCCTTTACTGTTGGTGTGATTGCACACTTTGCTTTAGTGACCACCTCAGGAGTAATGAAGGTTGTAGTACTACCAGTGTCTACCAAGGCTAGAGCTTGGACTCCCCCAATTGTAACATACAATGTAAATGTATGCTTATGTGATTTCTTCCCATTTAAGGCATGCATGGAGATTAATAGAGGTGTTTTGTCTGCACCCTCTTCTGGAGTGTCAGAATCCTCATCATATTCATAAACATAAATGACTTTAGTCTCTTGCTCTGCTTGACCTTGGAGTGCATGAATTTGAGCAGCCTGAGTCATTTTGCACACCTTTTTGTGACCTGGGAACCAACTCCCCTTACATTTGTAGCACAACCTCTGTTATTTGGCCTGTTGAATATCCAGAGAGGGACTCGGGTTAGGTGCATTGTTTTGCCCCAACTTGACTGGCTCACTTGGTACATGCCTCCTTATGCTTGGGTAATATTGTCTGGGTGGTGGTGGTACTGCTTGTTCCATTCTTCTAGCATACCACACTGCTTCCTGCATATCAGCTGGCTTGAGACACTGTAAGTGATTCTGAATGTAACTGTGCAGCTCAGAGATGAAACTGTTGACATAGTACTCATCAGGTAGTGTTGGGTTGTCTCTCCTCATTAGGTTCATTGCTTTTTCAAACTTGGTAATGCAATCAGCCACTGTTGATGTTTGAGTTAAGGCATGGAAGTTCTTGACATTGTCACAGATCGAGGTTACAGAAAATCTGTCTGTGATATACCTGCAAAACCTATGCCACTTAAGATTTCCTATAGCAAATCCAGTGCTGCGCCACCATTGTATTGCTGGTCCTGCAAGGTATGTGAAAGCAATTGATGTCCTTTGGTCCAGTGGGGTTCTGGCAGCATCAAAGTATTGCTCAATGGTCTGTATCCATGAGTCAGCATCTTCACCAAAGAATTCAGGAATATTTAGCTTTGCTTGTTTGACTACAGTGAGTTCTCCTCAGGTCCTATTGACAATTGTTTCGCTGATAGTCTCTTCTGTTGTCCATCTCCACAAAGCCCTCATCACAGTTCTCATTGTTGTTGCCCTTGTTGAGCTGATTATCTCTGGCATGTTGCTCAATTCTGAGCTGTTGTTGTTGCCCTTGTTGAGCTGATAGCGAGGCGTTTGTTTGTTCGTTTCTGAATGCTTCGTCCCGGACGGACGGTCAAAGAATGGCTCGAGCCTCCATGGAGAGGCTTCATGCGCGCGTGAGTTGCATAGTTTAATCCCTTCATAATAGCGCTTGCTGTCGGTTAGCGGTAAATAAAACACGATCAAATCTCCAGCCACTGTGTCCTGTCTTGTGTTTAGGTGTTTTGGACGCAAATGAAGAATTCGTGTTCATAAGAGACATGTCGATCAGGTAAGCATGACGGCATATGCTGGTTTTGTCAATTAAACAAATATACTACCCCCTCTAATCATATTTAAGTGTCGTATCACGTACCAGTTTAGAACAATCAGTAATTAGCGTAATATATCTCCTTGGAGAAAGGGAAAAATCAGCCCTGGTTACACGACAGCAATGACAGTAAACAGCTACAACATGTCTACACACATGAAACCTTCCTTCTAATCTTTCCCTCACGACGAACATCACGAATAGTTGAGAAGGTTGCCACTGATGACGTTGCTGTTGCAGGGGAAGCAGCCGCAGGACGCCGCCGCGTTGGTCCCGGTCCCAGAGAGGTGGTGGCTTATCGTCTTCACCCGCCGGGCATGATGCTCCGTGGTGGCGCGCCTGAGCTGCTGCAGGTGCTGCGACTGCGCCGCCGCGCGCCACTCCTCGCCGCGCCTGTGCACGCTCGTCATCCTCTTCATCAACTTCTCCTCCAGGTTCGACCGCATCTTCTGAATCTTCACCTGAACAGACCAACGCACGTCGTTAGAAAAAACATGAGGAGCTCTGATCCCACAGAGAAGAACCTATCTAAAATCAATTAAGTATCAAAATGCAGCATAAAGGGAAGATGTTTCAAACTTGAATTCCATGCTTGTGCTCTGTACCGGCAGTATGGTACACAGTGCATTTGCATCGGTTGTATAGTATTGTTGTACTACCGCGAAATCATAACACAAGCACATGTCCTGATATTTGATTAGGGTTACAACGACGTCGTTTACCGCTCTTGGGGTGAAGAAATTCACATGGCTACTCTGACTAAGAAGAGGCTGGTCCAATCTCAGGAACACACTCGGTTAAAGAATTGCAGTGAGCTGGTTAATAGGATTAGAGCATCTCCACCAGCATCATCAAATATGTGTCCGGCATCTCCCAATTGGACCCTCTTTGGAAGGTGTTGGACCTGTGCCCGCGAATTTGGTGGGTGGGTGCCACAGCAGCGCCCCCCAACCGGCGACCCCGAGCAACGAGCATAGCAAGATTTCATCTTCTCCATTACGAGAGTTTTAACAAAAGCAGTCATTACATTACAGATTTAACAAAAAAACATTAACAAAAAAACATTAACAAAAAAGCAGCCAAAAGACCTAACTTACTAGAGGAGGAGGGTGCCTTGCGCCAGCACGGCTCAAAGATCTTGACGAGTAGGGTTGATTCCCCGTTTAAGTTGAAGAAAAGCCGAAACCCCGGCTGGATGCGGTGGCGGCGGGCGAAGGCCTTCCACCCGTGCGACAGAAAGACGACGCCGTCCTCCTTGCGCCCGGCGCCACACCAGGATGCACCATCGCGGCATCCATCCATTCGCAGCCAGAATCCCCAACCCCGTCCGAGAGGCACCGAGGGAAATGAAGACTGTGCCGGACACGGCCATGGAGGGACACCATGAACTTGTAGCCCTCTATGCCCTCACAATAGGGAGGCGGGGCACTTGTGGAAATGGGGCCGTTACGCGAGGCCGGATTTCGGCCGCGAGCACGACTCCCACGTGGCCTGCCTTGGCGTGCTCCGCCTGCGCCACGGACGCTGTTGTGGTCAGCCACCGCCCCGGCTCCGCTTCGACCTCGTCCCCGAGCGCCACGAGCCATCGCGGTGATGTGCACGGCGAGGCGAGGGGGAGGAGAGGCGCGGGGATGTGCACGGCGAGGGAAAAGGCTTCGCCTTTAACGCTTCGCGTCGCGTCATGTTGCCGGAGTAACTGCTAAATGTGCAGTCCGGCGTCCTGTCGCATTGGGAACTAGCGAGCGGCGTTCCGTCGCTTCGGAACTGACGACACGACTTCGCGTACCGGCGTCACGAGGGCCGCCTATCGGATGGGGTGCCCGGACGATGTCCGGCGCCCCCAGGCAGGCCCCATGTTTAGCGGGTGGGCCGGGGGTGCCGGACAGAAATTTGGCCGGTGGACACGTTTGTGGTGCCGCTTTTTTTAGTCCGGACCCTCATTGGATCTTTGAAGAGCCGTTTGGGGGTGTCGGTGAAGATGCTCTTACGGGTACATCGAAAGCGATGAACAATCAATGCTTTCCACCACTCTAAACAGTTCCTATTGGATTAGTAGGAAAGTAACATTTGACTGCCTTGGAGGTTGCGAAAGGCGATGAAACGTGGAAATGGCAGAGTTGGGATCCCCAATCACCTTCTACAGTTTATAATTCTGAATTCTCCTCGATGCGTCGAAAATACTGACTTACAGATCAGTAAGCCTGAATCGAAAGCAAATATTAACTACGAAAAAAAGGTCAGTGTGTATTATGAATTCATGTAGCATTGTAGTGCGAAATGATATGTATGCCAGAACAAATTGTAGTCAGCTGATATGCAGAACTAAGTAACTTTTGCTGAGTTTTGTTCTACTAGTTTCAGGCTCTCTCCAATATGGTCGTTGTCAGGGAGGCAGGGTTCAGAATTCAGATGGCTATTCTTGCACTAAAGATTGAGACAAGCAATTATTTGTGCGAACTTTTTGTGCATATGAGTGAGACAGTGACACGAATCAAATATCACGATGCTCAAAATGATCACATATCTTTCCTAGAATTGCAACATCATCAGATCTTTTGGGGCTACTATTGGCAACTTTTACCGTTGCACCTACAAGGCTGCAATGCTCGGTTAAATTACCTTTTGTTATTCAGGTACAGCAAATACAAATGTGAGTGCAGCGTATGATGGTGCAATAATTCTTTTGCAAAATTCATTATAATCAAAGCACAGGAAAATTAAAATGGAATTCGATCCTTACCTCTAGCTTTCTCGATTGTGCTTCAGCTTTGGCACTCTCCAGGTTAATCCAGGCCTGAATCTTGGCCTCTTCCCTCTGATACCTAACCAAATCAAAACGCAAGAAAACACAACCAAATTACTATAGATTCGAACAAGCTTTCATAATTGCAGGACGCAATGTGCAAAATCTCACGCACCTTATGCAACTCTTAGTTCTCTCATCATCGTCCCACCGGCAATCGGCTGCCGAGGCACGCTTATCGAAGGTTCCTCCACCACCGGCGCTTGCCTCGAAGTGCCTGAGGCTCTTGGACACCTCCTCCTCTTCCTCCTCCTTGGAGCTCCAGTTGATGAGCATGGCGTCGAACTGCGCGCCGAGGTCCAGCTTGGCGAAATGGCAGTCGGTCAGCTCCGAGATGTCCATGCCGCCGCCGCCGTTGTACGGCACCAGGGGTCCCGACCGGCCCGTCGGCGTGTTGTGCCTGGGCGGCGAGGCGCTCTTGATCGGCGTGTGGCACCTCGAGGTCGTGGAGCTCCCCAGGGGTGTCATCTCCGTGCCTATGTCCCTCCGGTCGAGGCCGTCGTCGCCGCCGCCGGCCACCGCCGCCACGCCATTTTTCGCCGGTTCGCAATAGGAGCTCCGGAACACAAAGCTCTCCCTGGACGGCTCCACATTGTCTGTGAACTTGTCTGCAATGCGGAATCGCGGATTATTTCTTGATAAAAAAAATACCAACGCTGTATTTCTGGGTAAATGCAGAACAAGAAATGCGAATGGAGCTCACCTTTGAGGAACACTTCTGCAGGTGGCGTGTACAACGCAAGCGCATTGGCGTCCAGTGACGCCCTCCGCGCCGTCGCCGGCGCCTTCTCCTCCTCTCCGCCGGCGCCTCTCTGAACCAGGCCACCGTTATTGTGGTGCTGCTTGGAGGCCACCTTGCCATGGTGATGGCCGCGGTGGTGGGACGAGTGCCTCAGCCACTTCTCCGCGTCCTCCCACTTGGAGGGCACCGACCTCCTCGCGGAGACGAGCTGGTGGTGGGCAGGGCTCGAGGAGGAAGAGGTGAGGAACAATAATGGCCGGCCCGGTGTCCCAGGAACCTGCTGCTCCACTGATCTCCGCCTCTGAGCCGACGCCGTTGAGGAAGACGAGGAGGAGGTGGTGGAGGCCTCGTGGAGGTGGTGGTGGTGATAGCCGTGGTCATTGCTGCTGTTGCTCCTGGCCATGGTGGCCATGGGGAAGGAGGACCTCACAAACTCAGAGGACTCCTTCACGTGGCGGCTCCACAGTGGATCGCCGGACATGGGCCTAAATGGGTTGCTGCTTCTTCCTCCTCCAGCTGCTGCATCAACTCCTAGTCCTTGGAATGAGTTCTGAAATCAATGGAGCAATACTGTCGGTATCAGAGGAACAGATCAGGAGAACATATTTGTGCTATTGGATCAAGGAAGCAAGTATCTTGGTCGGTTGCCCACTTACTCTTCTTGTGGAGGGTAAGGTTGCGCAGGGCTGGAGGTAGGGGGAGGAGGAAGAGGGATTGAGCTCCATGGAAATGAACTATGGAAGTGTGCTTGCGTGAGCTGAGGTCCACGCCTAGCTTCACTTGCTTCAGTTGGAGTTCCTATGATGGCGTCAGGTACACTTGTAGCTAGTACTGGCCAGGCCTTCGTAACACATAGTACACTTAGGGTTGTGGTTAGGAGGTCTTTGGACGACATGATGGTCATTATAGTACAATAAGTACATTGCTACACTAGTATAATCTACTGGTATAAATAGGTGCCCCTGATCTGTTTCATTTAATAATCACTTACTTGTTGTATTCAAATGTTGAAACCATTCATTTGCAAGTCTGGATATTCAGTGCAAGTCAGAGATTTTTAATAGGAGCAGCAAGCAGTATAGATCGTTCATGAGTCATCACTCTTGCTGCTGCTTCATGCATGTCGACTGGTGCTCTAGCAGGTTGCTTGCATTTTTTTTTTTTTTGAACAAAGGAGAGGCCCCGAAGGGCCTGGATGCCATTAAATTCCAGCGGTGGGGCTACAGTTTACAACAAGGACCCAGAAAGAAGGAAAAATTACAGCACAGTCCTTACACTTTATAGACCAGACCCTACACATAAAATGGGGAAAGCAATTGGGTCCTCCACCACCAACGACGAACAGCAGGCTCCAGTCATGGCCTTCCGCTCCAGTTCCGGGGACGAGACCACTTGGAACTGCAGGGAAGCATGGCGCCATCACGAGCTTGCAAGAGGGCCTCCGCATGGAGGTTGTAGAGGTGCTGGTCAAGAAGGCCAGCAGAAGTGACCACCAGATGGTCTCCAGGGTCGGCAGCCTACAAGGGCGCCGAGAGTGAACTCCAGAACGCAGCATCACCACTCCATCGCAGTTGAGGGACAGCCTGCACAGGCCAAATCTCCATCCCCCACCATCGCCACCATGGCGCTCAGGAAAAAGGGGAATGGCACAACACCTTCCGGAGCCCCAACTACAACACGAGGTCTCCAGCCACCGCACAATGAAACCCGATCTGCCGACGAACTCCGAAACCTTGCCACGAGACGGAGGAGGAAGATCAAGAGAGAGATAGCAGCAGAAGAACCTCCAAGGACGAACCTTATTGAAGAAGCCGCATATCGATTCATCGCCCGCAGCCTTTGGCTCCAACCATCGGAGCTCCACCACAGAGATAAACGCAGATATGCGAAGCCCGATCTGGCTCGAGAAACCTGGCTTCAAAGCTTCGATGCAGGCCTTATTAGGAGAGATGCACGACTCCCTCAGCCTCGCCTGCACCACCGCTTGCCACCGGCAGTGAGCAGCTTGACTGAGACAAGCCACGGCGCAGCGGATCTGGCCGCAGAGACCCGCCGACCTACCCTCAGACGGCACGGAGCCAGAGCAAGCCGAAGCAAAACTAACCCTACAGCTACTATCTACAGGCCAGGCAACGCATCCTCGTCCACACCAAGCAGCAGCGCCGCCGGAGGGGAGAGGGGAGCGCGCCGGCAGAGAGGAGGAGAGGTTGAAGACGACTCTCAAAACGAGAGCGGTGGGAGAGAAGTAGTCGTGGCAATTTGGCTTCCCTTCAGTCTAAAGTAGGGCCTTGGCACCAACTTCCTAGGTTGCTTGCATTATCACGAGCCCATGCAGTGCTCCCTGCTTTTACTGTTGGTTGTTTGGAGTACTTTGGTTTTGTCAGCACCTTTTAGCCTCTTGAATTCGTTGCTTCAGTCTGTGAGTCTGTCATGAATAAAAGTCGCATGCTTCCCCTTTTCTAAAAAAAAAAGTCACTTATGTTCATACAACTCTTTAAGATAAAAGTGTTTTGGCTTGTGCTTCACTACTCCTCTTCAAGAGAAGGCTCTTTGGAGTTTAGAAATTTCAGAGGATTTTTATAGGATCCAATCCTTAGAAATTTTTCTTATGAATTGCGTTTGGTTTAAAAGAATGGTATTACTTGGATTCCGTCTTTTTTAGACTCAACTGTGTAGGATTGAGACATTTTTCCTGTGTTTTTCCTACGTTTCACCCAAACGGTTATTCCTGTAGTTTTTCCATGTTTTACAATCCACTGTTTTGCATGATAAATATGTGGGATTCTATGTTTACCTATTCCTGTATTTTTCAACCATGTGATCAAAGAGACCTGATTGGGAATACTCATTTTCTTGGTAAAAGGAGATAGTTATACCATATTACTATGTGACCGAGTCAGAACAAAAGCCTTCCATTAGAAGAAAAACACTTGGTCCCCGCGTCGCCCACCTCGGACGACACGGAGGCGAACCTAGCGCTGCCATTTCCTTCCTCCCTTCGAGCTTCTCCCTCGCTGACGCTGGTGGTTGATTTCGAGCTTTGCTCTCGCAGCGGAGACAGTGTCGGGGCTTGTCCTCACACCTAGCTTCGTCGAGTTGGAGACCCCACTGCGCAGCTGATTGCGGATCCAGCCGCGATCGACCCGTTGGTCGGCGACGTCGTCGGGTCTCGAGGCGGTGGGTCTTGTGAGAGATGTGGGTGGTCTCACACCGCCGAGCTTTAGGCCAGCATAGGAGCAATGTGCGTGCTTGGGTTGGCCATGGCCACGACCGTCTCTGTTTGTGGATCTGGTGTTGGTGCTCCACCACGGGAAGGGGGAGGGGGGTTGTTCGTCGGCTTCGGTCGTTGTTGCTTCCGACGGGCCAGAACAAGTCATGGTCTCACGCGGTTGCGGTGGTCAATATTTGCCTCCGATATTTGTTGTGGCTATTTCCGCTGGATTGGTTGGGATGTGCGTGGAGGTGGATATTTGCCTGCGAGTTTCAAACAAATCCAAAAAAAAAATGGATGTTGAAAATGATGTATCTCACAAACATGTAAAAGATCAACTTATTCGTATTCCACGCTACATAATGATGACAAAATCTGATAAATTTAGAGATTTAAAAATATGTCTTTCAATCCACACTTGCACTGCATAAGTAATTAATGCAAATCCACTACAATTATTACATGATTTTTAAAGCTTTTTAAAGCGAGATGAATGGAGTAGCTCAGTCTACAAAACGCCACTCTCGTAAAAATATTCGCTTCTTCGCTCCATGAAACCCAACTCTCTACTCTTGAATCTTCCCCAAAAATATAAATATCAGCTTTTTCGATGTCAGATTTTTGGTCTCTTGTTTTTTTTCTTGTCTGAATCTTGCGCTGTGGGTCTCCTGTCATGCAGTCTGCCCTGCATAATTGAACCCTGCACGTGACACAGTTCACTGTTGCTTGCTAGGAGTAGGACCATGCATGCTTAGGTACGCACCATTAATTGCAGTCCTATGCCTTTGTAGAAGCGTGTATCTTTGACCAATACAACACTAGCTTGGACCTGATATGAAGACTTATTTTGCACTTGGTGGTTCTGATGTGGTCTACACAGACATGCTACTCACTTGGAGTCGGGGGAAGATGTGTACTATACTACTCTCTCTTCCCTCTGTATTAATGTATAAAACGTTTTAATATGCTAATTTAACATGTTAAAATGTCTTATTATATTATGATACGGAAGAAGTATAACCCTAATGTTACAGTGTTACATGCATGCATTTGACGGCATGCATAGAACAAACCCTCTTAAAACGAACTCCGAATTTCTTTCAAGAAGAAAAAGTCGTGACCATGCGGCCATGACGTGCAGAAGCATTTAGAAGAATAAACATTGTACAATATAAGCTACTCCACTCCGGCGTCGCCGCCGCCCGTATTCCGTGCTGCCTTGCTCGCCATAGTAGATCAACGCGCGCCGGAGTTCCACAAGTTTTTTAGCGCACCGGGCTGCTCAAATTGACGGGCGACCAACCGAGCCGACGCCGACGCCGCCGCCTTCCCGGAGTCGATTTCCCGCTCGGCGAGCACCGCCGACGTTGCCTCGGATCAGCCCACGCACGCACCCCTCACCCGACTCGCAGGACCAACCCCTTCCACCATCGCCGCCGCTGCCGACGCGACATGAGCCGCGCGGAGGTATGTCCCTTCTCGAAAATTCTATTTGCATAACGCGCGTTGTTTTGGAGCTCAATTTAATTTAGGATTTCGATGTGTAGTCGAATGATTCGTCCGATGAGGAGTTTAATTTAGAGGAGGAAGAGAACATGTTGATAATTTTGTCTATGCGCGTGAAGCGGCCGAAGCACGGTGGTTCCCCGAGAGCTATTTTTGTGGAGGGAGCGGATTGAGGCGCACAACAAGTTGATTCGCGCCTACTTTGTTGAACATACATCTTACCCCGAGAGCTATTTTTGTCACCGCTTTAGGATGAGTATCGACTGGTTCGTAACTATTTGCAAGGAGGTGAAGAAGAAGGATCGGTTTTTCCAGCAAAGGAGGAATGCTTGCAGCGAGCTTGGGCATAGCACTTACCAAAAAGTGACCGACGCCTTGCATATGATGGCATACGGCATTCCAGCCGATCTTGTTGATGACCATTTGGCAATGGGTGAGAGTCAAGCAATTAAGCGTGTGTAACACTTTGCAATAACCATTGTGGAAGTGTTTGGACTACACTACTTGAGAGCCCCAACGCTGAAGATACATCTAGGCTTTTGGCGATGAATGAGGCTAGAGGTTTCCCGGTATGCTTGGCTCACTGGAGTTGGAAGAATTGTCCTGCAGCTTGGCATGGACAATTTAAAGGCCACCAAAAGGATTCCACCATCATCCTTGAAGCCGTGTCCGATGAAGAGACTTGGTTTTGGCATTGTTTTTTTGGAATGCCGGGATCTTGCAATGACATCAACGTCCTCCAATGCTCACCACTCATGACAAGGATTGCCAAGCGTGAAGGTCCACCGGTCTTGTTTGAAGCAAATGGTCACACCTACAACTATGGCTACTACCTTGTCGACGGCATCTACCCAAGGTGGCAAACATTTGTGAAGTCGCTTAAGTACCCCAAAGGTAAGAAAAGACTTTAGTTTCATAATGCACAAGCAGCGGCTAGGAAAGATGTGGAGAGAGCATTTGGGATTTTGCAAACCCAATTTGCTATTGTTAGGGGACCGGCTAGATTTTGGGATCAAAATATCCTTTGGTATATCATGACCGCTTGTGTCATCATGATCGAGAACGAGCGTGGGCGAAAATTCGACTACTCTTACTATGACTTGATGGGAGTTCCCGTCCAAGTGCGTAGGAAAGAAGAGAGACTAGCCCATTTTATTGCCGCATACCATGCCATTCGTCAAACCGAAGTGCATGATCAAAAGCGGTGGAAGTGGAATGGGCAACAATGATCATGTTGCATTTGTTGTATTGTTGACATTTGTTTATTCATTTGAACTATTCATTGTTGATGTTATTTATGTTGTAATTATAATTGAACAATTTATTGATGATTTTATTTGTGTGTGTTTGATCTTCTATTTTAGAGATAGATGTGGATATTGTGTTTGTGCGGCCGCATGCGTTGCAAAATACAGCGCTCGGTGGAGAGCTGTTTTAGCGCGCGGTAAAATAGTGCGTCCCGTGGAGCTAAAAAAATTAGCACGCGCTAAAATAGCGCGTCTGTTGGAGATGCTCTTAGCTAGCCCCCCTCGCTTCACGCCTTCATGAGCGAAGGTAAGGTGGTGGAAGGACAACCAAAGCCATGGCTCGAGGATGACTAACGATTGGACGCATCTAGTCCAGCCGTGTCTGTTTTCGTAAAATCAAGGCTCAATGTAGATATCTCATCTTGTATCCATTTTTGATCCGACCCGACGCATTTTCGAGCTAAATTTGCAAAACATTTGCGTCGTGGCCGGACAGAAACGGACGCCAACACCTGCCCACACCGTGTCCGCGCAGCCCTCTCGTGTCCGCCCCGCTGGCTCATATGGCAGCCACACACATCTCTCAACTCCCCTCTCTCCTCCAACCGTACTTCTTGCCTCCCTCCGGCAGCGGCAGGCCCCCACGACTACATACGAAGTTGCGGCAAGTCCGTCAACGATAGCACCACCACCTCGTCTTCGTTGTCCTGTTCGTCCGGTTGTGGCGACCTCACGCGCGCGGTGGCATCGACGCCCAACACGAGGTGCACAGGCCACAGACTTCGCTCCACTGTCATGTTCACCAGCAGCCGCGTTAGGCATGACGGCGCCACCACCGGGTGGCACATCATCACCGTCGCGGCCGCCACCATCGCTCCTGCTCTGGCCGACGCGTGCGCCATAGAGCTCCTCGTGCCGATTGAGAACTAGAAAGCTTGCTTCCTGTACGTACGTATGTATGTGTCTGTGCGGTGTGAGAATTAGAGGAATCGTTGCGATGTTTCTACACGAACAAGTGAAAACGATATATATATATATAGGGAGACGTACGCTATCGCCGACTATAACCCCGCGCTTGCGCTCGACCCGACGTTCATTCCGATGCTGCGCGCGGGCCGACATGCTCGAATCCATCGGCGCGATCCCGGACAGCCTTCGGGACCTGGACCACCTGAAGCTCCTTTAGAGCGCGGCGCTCCGTGACGGGAAGCTCCGAGGATCGAGCTGGCGCCTGCAGGGCGGCGTCTAGGAGGCCCCTGTTTCGTCTCGGCCTCACCTTCCTCTCCACCGGCAGAAACCCCACGCCATCGGGATGCCTCGGACATGCAGATAGCAACATTGGTTGCACATCCGAATGCGTCAGATCCGCACTGTGTCCGTCCGACTGGACAACGATCCATCCGACTGAACAACGATTCAAATCGGACAAAAATTGATATTTTTTGGGTCGTCCCATTAGAGACATGCTAGACACGCCGGCAATGGGTAGGGTATGGCCGGGTCGACCTATTCCAAACCCATGCCCATATAACAAATGGGCGAGGGTCTCTACCCATGACCCTGCCCATGAGTCAGATCTCAGACCCATGCCCGTACCCGATGGGTCACCCGACCCGATGGGCGACCCATCGGGTTTTTAGGCTGCACATCAATAGCATTTCAAACAGCAAAATAATCACAAACAACAAATAGTGATATACTGGTGTACTGATTGCTCACACAAACACAAATAACAATTGAAGTTTCCAGGAATAACAAACAACAAATAGTGATGTACTGGTTGTTCTCACACAAACACAAATAACAAAATAAGCACAGCCAGCGACCAGGAAAGTTAGTATGCTACCAGCCTGCCTGTTAGCTAGCAGCAGCCAGCGCCAAGAAAGGTAGCCAACACCCAACTTCTTGGCTTCTCCTTGCTTCTTTAGTCTTCAGTTAAGATTGATTCATCTTCAGCCTAAAAATTACATGAAGTTGTATATGAAAATAACTTCTACAGGCAAAGCATGTATTAGTACAAGTGTAGAATTACCATTGGTTCTTCTTCATCAGCCAGAACAGTTTGAAAACTTGAAAAGAGAGTAGAATTCCAATCACCTAATGGAAAGACAGAAAATAACATACAGTAAGAAAATGAATAATGTGCATAGAAAGTAATTAGATAATTTACTCATTCCATTACCTAACATGTCGGCGCGAGACCAAGCTTGCATACACATAAGGGCTTCAGCCATATTGGGAGCAAGCGAACTATAGTATGCACTAAGTACTCTACCACTAGTACTAAAGGCAGATTCTGACGTCACAGTTGTTACGGGGATAGGCAATATATCATGAGCCATTCTTTGCAAAGTAGGATACTTGATACCTCCAAATTTCCACCAACCGATGATGTCCAGCTCGTCAACTACCGGGATTGTTGGCTCTTCCAAATACAAGTCCAATTCAGTCCGCAAACGAGAAGTGGTCACAACAGGATGTGAAGACATATATTGAAAAAAAATATCTTCAAGACTTCATCTTCTCCAACTCCACCTCCAGGAGCAGCAGCCGCACCAATCTGTGATGCACCCTCACCATCCACATTAACGGTATTCTTCCAACAAATCAACCATCAAATTTCAAAAAAATTCAACTTCCCTGGTTGCATGTTCATATCCATACAGAGACCTAAACAAAGCCTGCAGCATATGTAGCTTATATCTTGGATAAAGGACAGTTGCAATAGCCATAAGACCATGGGGACATCTTTCCAATATTTCTCAAACTTGGATTTCATTTCCTCGGACATCGCTTGAAAGTTGAAAGAGAGGATCAATACTAGCGGACCATACTCGTATTGATAAACGGATGGTGCATATTTTAGGAAAGAATAGATTGGCTCTGACATATTTAGTCCCAGAGAATAGCTCGGTGATGTCAAAGAATACTTTTAGCATACCACAAAGTTCCTTTGTAAATTTCCAATCATCAACGGTTGGACAAGTTTCAAACAGTTTCTCCCTTGAGCTTAGAGAGGTAAAAACTGCACTAGTAGAAAACAGACTTTTCGTCCAGAGCATTAGTCCCGGTCGGGTTGGAGACCGGTACTAATGTGGCATTAGTACCGGTCCCAACGGCTAGTACGGCCGGAGGCATTAGTACCGGTCCGTGACGAACCTTTAGTACCGGTTCGTGGCACGAACCGGTACTAAAGGTTTTGTGCCAGGCTGGGTCAGAGCCAAAACCTTTAGTACCGGTTCGTGACACGGGCCGGTACTAAAGGTGGACCTTTAGTACCGGTTCTAGACACGAACCGGTACTAAAGGTTTCGGCTATAAATTCCATGTTTTGAATTGTTTTTAAAAAATCGACATAAACTCATTTAAATAGGCGAAATTAGGTAGAAATCAAGAACACTTATAATCTTTTGGGATTGTCCATCAAATGTGTACTACTCTTTGTGGAAATTAGATGGGTGCCATTTTGCATCATATTTTTTGTACTTTGTTCACAAAAAAAGTCATTTTTCGCACTTAAAAAATGGAAAATGATATTTATGAAAATAATTTCAAGAATCCCTTCGGCATAATTGTTTCTTATACCAATATGCACCTATTTATGGAATATCATATCTTTACCACAAACTATGCCGTGAAACTGACCATAACTTGATCATTTGGGTTGAAACTTCTAATTGTTTATAGATGATAGACCTTTTTGTGAAGACTTTTTTTGCAAATTTTGTCAAAAATCAAGTTTATCATTTTTCATGGCAACTAGTACACATATAAGGACCCCATGCCAAATGATTTCCTTTTTTGAGGTGTTAATCATTTTATTCTATTTTTTCGTAAAAACGATCAAAACGGTCGCGATGACTATTCATCGAAAGAGGTAAGATTTTCAAGAATTATCAATGTTTCTGTGATTTAACCAATAGTTGTGTACCTTAAAATGATTTTTTCAAAAGATTCAGACCAAACTATCAAATAGTTGTAGTTCAAATTTGAATTACTTTCGAAAAATCGACATAAACTCATTTAACTAGGCGAAATTAGGTAGAAATCAAGGAAAAACCTTATACTTGGGGATTATCCATCATATGTGTACTAGTTTCCATGAAAATTAAATGGGTGCCATTTTGCATCATATTTTTTATACTTTGTTCACAAAAAAAGTCATTTTTCGCACTTAAAAACTGGAAAATGATATTTATGATAGTAATTTCAAGAATCCCTTTGGCATGATTGTTTCTTATACCAATATGCACATATTTGTGGAATATCATATCTTTATCACAAACTATGCCGTGGAAATGACCATAACTTGATCATTTGGTTTGAAACTTCTAAATGTTTATAGATGATAGACCTTTTTGTGAAGACTTTTTTTGCAAATTTTGTCAAAAATCAAGTTTATAATTTTTCATGGCAACTAGTACACATATAAGGACCCCATGCCAAAGGATTTCCTTTTTTGAGTTGTTAATCATATTATTGCATTTTTTCGTAAAAACGATCAAAACGGTCACCATGACTATTCATCGAAAGAGGTAAGATTTTCAAGAATTATCAATGTTTCTGTGATATAACCAATAGTTGTGTACCTTAAAATGATTTTTCCAAAAGATTCAGACCAAACTATCAAATAGTTGTAGTTCAAATTTGAATTACTTTTGAAAAATCGACATAAACTCATTTAACTAGGCGAAATTAGTAGAAATCAAGGAAAAACCTTATACTTGGGATTATCCATCATATGTGTACTAGTTTCCATGAAAATTAAATGGCTGCCATTTTGCATCATATTTTTTGTACTTTGTTCACAAAAAAAGTCATTTTTTGCACTTAAAAAATGGAAAATGATATTTATGAAAGTAATTTCAAGAATCCCTTCGGCATGATTGTTTCTTATACCAATATGCACCTATTTGTGGAATATCATATCTTTATCACAAACTATGCCGTGGAAATGACCATAACTTGATCATTTGGGTTGAAACTTCTAAATGTTTATAGATGATAGACCTTTTTGTGAAGACTTTTTTTGCAAATTTTGTCAAAGATCAAGATTATCATTTTTCATGGCAACTAGTACACATATAAGGACCCCATGCCAAAGGATTTCCTTTTTTGAGCTGTTAATCACTTTATTCCATTTTTTCGTAAAAACAATCAAAACGGTCGCGATGACTATTCATAGAAAGAGGTAAGATTTTCAAGAATTATCAATGTTTCTGTGATATAACCAATAGTTGTATATCTTAAAATGATTTTTCCAAAAGATTCAAACCAAACTATCAAATAGTTGTAGTTCAAATTTGAATTACTTTCGAAAAATCAACATAAACTCATTTAACTAGGCGAAATTAGGTAGAAATCAAGAAAAAACCTTATACTTGGGGATTATCCATCATATGTGTACTACTCTTTATGAAAATTAGATGGGTGCCATTTTGCATCATATATTTTGTACTTTGTTCACAAAAAAAAGTCATTTTTAGCACTTAAAAAATGGAAAATGATATTTATGAAAATAATTTCAAGAATTCCTTTGGCATGATTGTTTTTTATACCAATATGCACCTATTTATGAAATATGAGATCTTTATCACAAACTATGCAGTGGAAATGACTATAATTTGATCATTTGGCTTGAATCTTTTAGATGTTTATAGATGATAGACCTTTTTGTGAAGATTTTTTTTGGAAATTTCGTCAAAAATCAAGTTTATCATTTTTCATAGCAACTAGTACACATATAAGGACCACATGCCAAAGGATATCTTTTTTTGAGGTGTTTATCATTTTATTTCATTTTTTCGTAAAAACGATCAAAATGGTCACCATGGCTATCGATGTTTGTGTAATGCAAAAGATGATTTGGATGTCATATTTAGATTCCTCTAATTTTTTTGATCAATTTAGATATTTTATTTGTTAAATTCCGATATAAGGATTTAAAGATACGAATTATTTTTCCATACTAAATGAAAAAGGCAAAAATAAAGTAAAATTTATTTTATCATTATTTATTACAATAATATTATTATATAATCATTGTTGTTTATTCATCTAAATTTTTGTAATTCAAGCGATGAAAAGGTGTAACATCATGACCGAGTGGTTAATATGATTGATAAGATAATAATATCAGTAAGTTCTCAGTTCTCTCTTAGTATCTAATTTGAAAGGAATCTAAATGTTAAGCGTGCTGGGGTTGGAGAAGTTTGACGATGGGTGACCGAATGGGAAGTTTGACTTGAGACTAAGTGTGTAGTTAGTGATGATGTGGGTGGGTTAGTGGGTAGTTAAGTGTGTGGCTAAGTGAGTAATTTCGAAATTTTAAAAAAATATATTTTTTCAGAAAATAAAAAAAAATCAAAAATATTTGAAAAACCTTTAGTACCGGTCGGTAACACCGACCGGTACTAAAGGTTTCCAGACGAAATCTGCCCCCGCGCCCCACGTGGAGGCCTTTTAGTACCGGTCGCAACACGACCGATACTAATGCTGGGGGGCCTTTAGTCCCGCTTGGGCAGTACCGGTTATAAAACCGGTACTATTGCCCCTTACCAGCCGGTACTATAGATATGTTTTCCACTAGTGCTGGAATGTATTCTAGTGCAATAGAAAGCATTGTATATGTTGAATTCCACCTAGTTTTACAATCCAAGTTTAACCTCCTAGTGTATTGAACGCTTAGAGTCTTAGCCATGTTCTCGAAACTCTCATGCCTTTTAGGTGTGGCTGCCCAAAAAGCAACACTATCACGGACTCTAGCAATACCCAATCCATAACACTCATTCCATCTTTCACAATCAGATTTAGGACATGTGCACAACAACGCATATGCATATATTTTCCACCAAGCATAAGAGATGCAGTATCCAACTTATCTACCAACTCACCAACAACCTTATCATTACTTGTGCAATTATCCAAGGTAATTATAGATACCTTTCCCTCAAGATGCCAATCAACAAGACATTCATACAAAGCTTTACATATAACCTCACCATTATGTGGAGCTGGAACATAAGCAAACCTATGACAAAAGATAACATGTCGGTTCAGATTTACAATGATTAAACAAACAGCTCAAATTGACAATAAAATGTTGGTTCAGATTTACCTCAAAATGAAGCTCTTCAAAGTCCAAGATTTATCAATAAAATGTGCGGTAACAACCATGTATCCTTTCCTTTGATGGCCTGCAGTCCATATGTCCGAGGTGATGGCTACTCGGTTTTTGAAATTTGCAAAGTATTTAACTATCTTTCCTTTTGGGCTTGGTGCATAAGCAGAATATCCTTCCTAGTGCAAACATAAAGTAGCACACACTAAGAAAATAGCTATTATGCAAGGAGAGCAAATAAACACAACATTTTCAACAAAAGGATTACCTAATGGTATTCCTCGATACCATCTTGAACAAGGGTTGTAATGACTTGCAGAATTTCCGAAATAAAACATGATCCACCATG
This sequence comes from Poa annua, assembly GCA_026929855.1. Taxonomy (NCBI): domain Eukaryota; kingdom Viridiplantae; phylum Streptophyta; class Magnoliopsida; order Poales; family Poaceae; genus Poa; species Poa annua. The sequence goes on from CM049434.1 coordinate 67,238,644, forward strand.
GACAGAGGATATTCATGAACACAAATCATTAATGCAAGCTCCTTTCTAGCAACTTCTTGGTTAAAAATGTCATTATTGTCTAAATTAACACTCCACCAGCACCCGTCCACAACCTTAATTTTATGTTGCCTTTGGCCTACAGGTGCACTCTTAGCAGAACAAGATAGCAAGTGATTGGATAAATGTTTAGTACCACCCTATACTTGCTGCACTAAGCCATTTTTTTACAATACATGCTCTGAGCCAGCCACTTCCCTTCACGAAACTCTTTTGTGAAGTCGTCCCACACCGCAGATGTAAGCTTCCTCTTCTTATTAACTCTAACAAAATCACTAGCACTAGGTCTTGTTCCTGCACTAGTACCTTGAGTTGAGGAGTCAACATGAGCACTGCTAGGCACGGCCGAGCTATCCACTGCCTCTACCTCCATTACCGGCTCCGGCTGCAAGGAGTTGTCCCCCGGGGAAGCCATTGAAAGTCCTGATGTCCAAGAACACAAACAACCTCAAAATTATAACATACACAACTTGCCTGTCACATAGCCTACAGAACAGATCGTGTCTTCACAGAGAAACACTAGTTCTACAGCAACTAAAATCAAAAGATCGAATTCATGATGCAAGGTCAAAGTGGCAGTATCCCTATAGCATTGCTTCCTCTAATGAAATGGAAAACGGAGTACACCAGCTGCAAGCATGTTGGTTTATTATCTAGCAACCCTGACAGCATGTCGAAGACACAATAACAGAACAGAGCAACCCCGTGGCAGCATAACAAGAGCCCAGATCAATCCAGCAACGAGGAAGATCATCGTGTAAATGAGAGAGCTGTCTTGCGGAAGAACATAGGAGTTGGGTACCTGCGGACGGAGGATGCGGGCAGCTCATGCGGGAGAAGGAGACGGCAGGGACGCGCCGAGGCTGCAGCCGGCGAGGGGCGCCGGGCGTAGGGGCGAAGGGCGAGGGGCGCCGGGCGAGGGGAGAGGCCGAGAAGAAGACGGCAGGGATGCGCCAAGGCTACGGCCGGCGAGGGACGCCGGGCGAGGGGATTGCGGGTTACGGCTAGGCGACGAACGACCGGGAGACAGGGAAGGGAGAGTGCGGACTCGAGTGTCGAGTCTAGGGTTTGTGGCTTTGTGCGCTGCTTAGTTTGTTGGGCTGGGCTATTGGGCTGGGCTGGAATATTAGATTGGGCTGGAGTTGGAGTGGACTAGATTGGTAGTGGGCTATGGTCATTTCTTACAACGGGACCCCACATGTCAGCTAATCGGGTTGCCCATCGGTTCATACATGGGTAGACATGTCTGTCTATACCCTACCCACGACTAATCGGATCGTCCATGGGCGAGACCCATGGTGAACACAGCGACCCATATCCTACCCATTAGAATCGGGTTCCATGTAAGGACCTGCCCATGGACGGAATTGCCGGCGTGACATGCTAGCACAGCTTCGCTGGTACAGCTACAGGAAGGACGGCCATAGGGCTAGAGTTCAGACCAGGGCGAGTCACAAGTGAGGAAGAAAATGTGGGCTGGAAAAAGTTTGATTGTGTATGTGGATCAAAACCCAACTTACGGCCCAAGCCGTCCAACATCATGATTTGATCAGAGGGGTTCTGACGAACATGGGCCAAGCTAGAAAAAATGTTGACTTGGCACAAACCACGGACCAACGAGCTCCTCATTTCTTTCACCTCGGTACACAAAAATATAAATGAACAATTGACTCACATGAATGTTGTAGGCCCTAGATCCACGACACGATGTGACTGATTTGAACTAATTTCATACAACTAAGAATTAGTAATTGCAAACAAAACGAATTAAGAAAATACAGTTAAAATTAATCATGAATAAACAATATTAAAAAAAGTGGCACCAAAGTTATAAAAAACTAATTGATGCATTGTTTAACACGTAAAGAAAAGAAATGTAGAGAAAAATTAGGACACATGAGATTTACTAAGGAAAAGGGGGAAAATGATACTAAGAAACAAAAATAAATACTTTTTCAGAATCAACAAAAATAGATAAAACAACCGAGAGCTTAACCCACCCTTCAACAGCAAAACAACGAAACCCAAGAGAACATCTTTTCTACCGCCTCCGTCCCGGTGTATAAGGCACAATTCGAATTTCATGCAGTCCCGAAAGATTAGGGCGCAATTTCATTATTTGTCTTCTTTACTTATGCACGCACCCCTCTTCTTCCATGGATGCGTGTGTAAAGCATGCCATTTTTCTTCTCCGGCTCATTATATCCTTTAATTTAGCCAATGAGAGTGATGCATGACTGGACCTAGTAGACATACTCCTTTAATTTCAGCAATGAAGCATAGTTTTGACGCCAGTCAGAATTTGCCTAGGGCATAGAGTTTTGCTAGATGTGCCTTTTAAACCAGGACGGAGGGAGTACGTTTTTAAAACGAGAAAAAAGTATTCCTCGTATCAATTCATCAGTAATCTTCCATGAGAAAGAAACGAGTTTATGATCATATCATCATTTATTTTCCCATGAATAACAAGTTGCTCACATGTTTCAAAATTAACGGGCTTGAAAGGTTCATACATGTGGCAACAAGTAACCACCTGCTTTATAAAACAGACCTTATACATGCTTAGCAGAGTACTAGTTGTTGCTCGGAATTCTCTCCTGTGAATAAAAAATGCTAGGATAATTTCAACAATGTTGCTGCTATCAACTATCAAGCATAGTGCGCGGTCAGGGAGCAAGCTTGGTGATCAGGGACTGAGATCCCGTGCCCCGCTCAAGGCAGGGCACGCTGTGCCCTGAGCCTCACATCCACCATCCGTTCCCCATCATCGGATCCAAATTTAGATCTTGAAATTAAAACTTCTCAGAAAAAATCGAAAAAATTCTCACCAGTTCTATATGTCACGTTGTGTATTGTGGTAAATTGTAGATTTTTTTGGATCACCGGTTTATGATTTAATAGCTTTTTAAGTTGAAAACACAAAAAAAATAGTTAATGGATAAACCATTTATCCAAAAAAATCCTAAAAATTTGTGAACACACAACGTGACATATAGAACTCGTGGGATTTTTTTTCGATTTTTTCTAAGAAATTATAATTTTGAGATCTAAATTTGGACATGTTCTGACCGTCGGATGGTGGATGTGAGGCCTCAGGGCACAGCGTGCCCTGCCTTGCGCGGGGCACGGGATCTCAGTCCGGTGATCAGATCCTCAAGAATGGAGGGGCAAACTGTTCTTTAGATGCTCGAAACCATCGGTAGCCACGACCGCCCTCATAATGCCAGGGGACTTGAGGAAACTGAAGCACTCCTCCTTGAGCCCACGACAACGATGCTGCTCAGCCAATGCTAATTAAGGGTGTGTTCGTTTTCAGAACCGGGTGGAATGGAAATAACCGTTCCATTCCTGTGTTCACTTTGGACAAAAAATTGTCACGGAACCGTTCCATTCTTTTGTTTTTTTCTAGGATGGGGTGAAATGAAATGGAATGAGAACGGCATCAAACTCGATTAATTATTTCCTAATCTTGATTAATTATTGCTAAACCTAATTAATTATTACTAAACTTGATTAATTATTCCTAATCTTAATTAATTATTGTTAAACTTGATTAAATTAGAGTTAATCGCCCAGCATTACTGTGCCGTTCCACCTCGTCCGGCCGAATCGGCCGGACCGGTCGGTTCCGCATATTGAGAGAATATTCTCTTTTCTGGAACCACTCCATTCCACTTCATTCCACTCCATACCAAAAAAGAACACAAGAATGGGCTCACGGAATGGAACCGCTCCATTCCATTCCGGTTGGTTCCAGAAACGAACACACCCTAATGTAGTCGCAACGGTGTCTACGTCGATATGCTTGCACAACTTTTTTTTTAAAAGGGGAGGACCCAGTCTCTACATCGAGTGATGCACACAGCTGTTTTTATTACAGAGTTCAGAGTATCATAATTATTACATTGCTTACAAAAAGCAAATCAAATATGAAAAACTATCTCCCAATGAACAGAAAACTGATTAGTCACTACGAAATCCGACTAGCATGCTGCCACGTAGACCGGAGAAAAAATCCTGTGCCACCATAAGGAGTCTTTTGCACCCAATGTACATAAGCTCCTTCTGGTCCAGCGGAAGCAAAAAAACCCACAGCTGGATCCAATGCGCCGCCATATTGATAACCTATAAGACATGCAAATTTTCTTTCCTGTTAAAAACCAGACTGTTCCTACAGTTCCAAATAGACCAACAAATAGCCGAGACCCCAATCCGAATCCGAGCCTTGGTCTTATTATCAACCCCATTCAACCAATTCCCAAACATATTAGTAGCATTGGTAGGGGGTGGAATATTGTAGCTACATTAAACAACACGCCGAATAAGTTGGGCAAAAGGGCAAGAGATAAACAAGTGATTAATAGTTTCGGTACAATTACAAAAGTTACACATCATACTTCCTTTCCAATTTCTTTTAGCTAGATTATCCTTGGTGAGCAAGATCTTTCTGTGAAGAAACCACATAAAGACCTTAATTTTTAGCGGTATTTTTATTTTCCAAAGGTATTTACAGAGAAATCTAGTATGTCCATTCATTAAATCCTCATACATAGATTTAACTGTAAAAACTCCATTTTGAGTCAATTTCCAATGGAATTTATCAGGACCATCAGTCAGAGTTATATCCATCAGTCTTAAGCATAAGTGAGACCACATTGCCCATTTATCCCCTAAGAGAGTCCGCCTGAAACTCATATTCAGTGGCGGCGCAGTGCCCAAAACATCATGAACAGTCACATGTCTATGTTGCACAATGTTATACAGCAAAGGATATTGGTCCATTAACGGGGTCGATCCTAACCAAGTGTCCTCCCAAAACCAAGTTGTTTGGACATTGCCAATTTTGAAAATGCCTCTGTTAAAGAACTCCTCTTTAACCTTCATGATACCTTTCCAAAAGGGTGAATCACTTGGTTGAATTTCCACCTGAGCTAAAGTTTTACTATGGAGGTACTTATTCCGCAACAATTCTTGCCATACTCCCTCCTCATTTAAAAGTTTTACTATGGAGGTACTTATTCCGCAACAATGCTTGCACAGCTTAGCCTCACACATCAACTTTAGCCGTTCCAAGTTAAACCTGTCAGCTGCTACAAGCAAATGCTGAGACATCGCTACGGTATTCCTTGTCCACTTCAGGCGGAGAGTCGGCATAGATGAAGTGGAGCACGGATCTGAACACTTTAGCTTCCATGTCGTCGATCCGCACAGAGGAAGATGATGTCTTCTCCTTCTGACCTTCATGGGACCAAAGAGCTCCACCACGAAGACCGATGATCGAGCGGCAAGTATGCATCTGTGCGCCGTGCGCGTCTCACCACCCACCTGAAACGTGACGTCGGCCCCATCGCCGGCAGAGAGAAGCCTGCCAAGATGCTGATGCATGTTGGACGGCGGCATCACGACGCGCGGCGGAATGTCCTGCGTGACGACGTCCTTTGTGACGGTGACATCGCACCTCACTCTGAAGACGTCGTCCTTCAGGCATGACTAGTAGGAAACGGGCATATAGTACCGGCCGGGGAGGGCTTTTAGTACCGGTTGTGCAACCGGTACTGCCCAACTGGGACTAAAGCCCCAGTAGCATTAGTACCAGTTGCTTATGTACCGGTACTAAAAGGCCTCCACGTGGAGCGCTGGGAAGCGTTTCGCTTGGAGACCTTTAGTACCGGTCGGTAACACCGACCGGTACTAAAGTGTTGAGGGTTTTAGGGTTTTGCAATTTATTTTTCGTTTCTTTTTCATTTTTTTCTGTTTTCTTTTTCATACTGTTTACATACATACGGTATTATATATATACGGTACACGTTGATGCATACGTAATATACCTTTTGTATATTTATTCTACGCTACTACATACGGTACACGTTGATATATAATATAATTTAGATATAGGACATATTCATACTACGCTATTACATACATATATATATACAATCCGGTATATAGAGATCGCATTAATTACATACATCCTCCTCATTACGCCGTGAGTTTCTTTCAGTCACTATAGCTATATTTCTCGTTATGGTATTCACCCTTTACATGCATGACCTCCTCAAGAAGAAATCCCGCCAACTCCTTTTGAATTGCTTGTACGCGCTGATGTGGTAGGATGGCGTGGCGCTTGTCGTTAAGCTTTAAAGGATATCAATATGAATATATTAGTTGTGTGTATATATATCAAATCATCATAAGATTGAAAATAGTGCAAGACAGTCTGATGCACCGGTGCGGTGTTGTTGGGAAACCCCAAGAGGAAGGTGTGAAGTAGTGCAGTAGCAAATTTCACTCAGTTGTGAAACCAAGGTTATCAATCCAGTAGGAGATGAATGCTCTTCTGAAGGTTGTTGGCGGCGCCGTTTACGATAACCAACGCGGAACCTGCACACAACACAATCAAGATACTTTGCCCCAACTTAACAGTGAGGTTGTCAGTCTCACTGGCTTGCTGTAAACAAAGGGTTAAACGTATGGTGTGGAAAATGATGTTTGTTTGTAGAGAATGAAAGTAACAGTTTGCAGTAGGTTGTATTATCAATGTAAAGAAAAGGACCAGGGTCCACAGTTCACTATTGGGGTCTCTCCATAAATAAATAATAGCATACATGCTGGTAAACAAATTACAGCTGGGCAATTGACAAAATAAGAACTGCACAATGATCACTACAAGAAATATGTCAACTAGTGACCTTCTCTTAACGACCAAGTTTTTTTTGGTCTTAGATTTATGACCATTTCAAACTCGTTGGTCATAAACCACTTGAGAGGGACGAAACCCCCAAACTTTATGACCTTCTATTTTACAAAGGTCATAACACGCCGACATCAATTGGTCATAAATTCTAACAGCAGTGAGATATTAGTGTGACTAGGCTGACACCTAAGCAAGCTCGCCTATGTGTCACTGTCTATCGCCTACGTGTCAATGCCTCTCGCCTACATGTCACTGCCTATGTGTCATTTGTGCTTACGTGTCACCACACTGACATGTAGGGCCTGTTGACAGGAGGTGTTGACTGTTGACAAATATGACCTGTGGGACCCGTCTTCATCCAGCCTTACATATGGGTCCCGCCCCACCCTAACACCTGGATCCACCCCATCCGCTGACATGTGGTACCCGCATCACCACCAGCTGACGCGCGGGGCCCGCCCCCTGACTCGGGCTGAAACGCAGGGCCCGCCCCTAGACATGGCCTGACGCACGGGGCCCGCCACCAGAAGCTTGACCCTCACCCGCCCGAATCGCGGGGCCCACCCGCACACAAGCCAGACGTGCGCTCTACCCGTGCGCAGGTAAAAGAAATAAGAGACGAGGGAGAGTCGAACCCAAGACCCTCCCCGCACCGCGCGCTGCTCAACCACCGGACCAACTTCATCTTGTTGTCTATAACCATCTCTCAATTCTCTTTGTACTACTATATTTTCCCCAGACAAAGCCCACTCCAGTGGGCTAGTTCGGTTGCTCTGGTGGGCTGGGCCGGCATTGCCTCGGTTCGGCCGGATGTTTTTTCTCTTCCTTTTTTGTTTTCTATTTTCTTATATAACTTTTGATTTTGAACTTCAATTTAACTCAAATATATTCTGAAATTTTTGTAAAGATAACCTCTCTCCTTATATACTATTAGGATATGCTTTTAGTCTCAAGAAAATATAAATACCACTAAGGTCATAAATTATTTTATATTGGGTTTGTAAATTATTTAAAATGTATTTTTTTCATTATGTTCGTACCTAGGGGTTGAATTTTGTGAAAATTTTGGTGTATCTATAATGAAATAGCTACTTGTGCATCTTAAAATGAGTTTCACAAAAAATCATGACCAAACTACGAGGCACCCGTAGTTCAAATTTGTCCCGTTTCCATTTGATTCGTCGACAATTTGTCTTTTTTACAAATGGTGTATGGAAACCATCTTCAATTGAACCATTTGGTTATTTGTACATAAAATGTGGTATAATATTATATAAAAATGGTGTGGTCCTATTATGTATCATATTTGTGGTATGTGCTTCACAAAAAACCCATTTTTCACACTCGAAAAATGAAAAATGATTTTTTTGTGTAATAAAGTTGAAAACTTTGTTCGGCAACGTTGTTCTCCATCCTAAGATACACGCCTGTGCGCAATATGGGAACATTTTATCAAACTATGCCACGGTTATCGCCATAACATTGGTCATTTGGGCTGAAAGCCACGAATCTTCGTACATGAGAGGTCATTTCTGAGAACACTTTTTAAAACTATCTTCCATTTTCCAAGTTTGTTATTTTTCCTTGAAACTAGGTCACATATAATGACACTTTCCGAAGGATTCACGTCTTTTTGATTTTTTTTAATTCTATACGCCGATTTCAAAATACGGTCAAAATGGCAGACATGACCATTCATACATAGGGATTGAATATTGTGAAACTCTTTATGTATCTATGATGAAATAGGTACTTGTGTACCCAAAAATGATTTTTACAAATAATCATGAGGAAAGTAACAAGCACCCGTAGTTAAGGATTGACCCGTTTCCATCTGAATTGGCAACAATTTGTCTTTTTACAAATGGTGGATGAAAAGGCTTACACACACAAACTTTTGGTTATTTTAGATAAAATGTGGTCTGATATTTTACAAAAATGGTGTGATTACAATCTGCAACATATTTTCGGTATGTGCTTCACAAAAAACCCATTTTTCGCACTCGGAAAATAAAAATGGTTTTCTTATGCAAAGAAATGGAAAACTTTGTTCGGCAACATTATTCTCCATTCCAATATACACGCTTGTGCGCAATACGGGACCCTTTGAACAAACTATGCCACGGTTATCGCCATAACATTGGTCATTTGGGCTGAAAGCCACGAATCTTCGTACATGAGAGGTCATTTCTGTGAACACTTTTAAAACTATCTTCCATTTTCCAAGTTTGCTATTTTTCCTTGATACTAGGTCACATATAATGACACTTCGCGAAGGATTTACGTATTTTGATTTTTTTTAAATTCTATACGCCAATTTCAAAATACGGTCAAAACGGCGGACATGACCGTTCGTATCTAGGGGGTGGATCTTGTGAAACTCTGTGTGTATCTATGATGAAATAGGTACTTTTGTACCCAAAAATGATTTAAAAAAAATCTTGAGAAAACTACGAGGCACATGTAGTTCAAATTTGACCAGTTTTCAACTGAATTGGCGGAAATTTGTCTTTTTTCCAAGAGGTGGATAGAAACCTTTTCGCACACAACCATTTGGTTATTTGTACATCCAATGTGGTATAATATTTTATAAAAATGATTTGATCCAAATTTTCAACATATTTTTTGTACGTGCTTCACAAAAAAACCCTATTTTCACACTCGGAAAATGAAAATTGATTTTTCTGTGCAATAAAGTGGAAAACTTTGTTCGGCAACATTGTTCTCCATTCCAATATGCACGCGTGTGCGCAATATGGGAACATTTAAACAAACTATGTCACGATTATCATCGTAACATTGGTCATTTGGGCTGAAAGCCACGAATCTTCATACATGATAGGTTGTGAACACTTTTTAAAATTATCTTCCATTTTCAAAGTTTGTTTTTTTCCTTGATACTAGGTCACATATAATGTCACTTCGCGAAGGATTTACGTTTTTTTTGATTTTTTTAAAATTCTATACGCCGATTTCAAAATACGGTCAAAACGGCGGACATGACCGTTCGTACCTAGGGGGTGGATCTTGTGAAACTCTTTGTGTATCTATGATGAAATAGGTACTTTTGTACCCAAAAATGATTTTTACAAAAAATCTTGATAAAACTACGAGGCACGTGTAGTTCAAATTTGACCCGTTTTCAACTGAATTGGCGGAAATTTGTCTTTTTTACCAGAGGTGGATAGAAACCTTTTCGCACACAACCATTTGGTTATTTGTACATACAATGTGGTATAATATTTTATAAAAATGATTTGATCCAAAATTTCAACATATTTTTGGTACGTGCTTCACAAAAAACCCTATTTTCACACTCGGAAAATGAAAATTGATTTTTCTGTGCAATAAAGTGGAAAACTTTGTTCGGCAACATTGTTCTCCATTCCAATATGCATGCGTGTGCACAATATGGGAACATTTAAACAAACTATGTCACGATTATCATCATAACATTGGTCATTTGGGCTGAAAACCACGAATCTTTGTACATGATAGGTCATTTCTGTGAACACTTTTTAAAATTATCTTCCATTTTCCAAGTTTGTTATTTTTCCTTGATACTAGGTCACATATAACGACACTTCGCGAAGGATTTACGTCTTTTTGATTTTTTTAAAATTCTATACACCGATTTCAAAATACGGTCAAAACGGCGGACATGACCGTTCGTACCTAGGGGGTGGATCTTTTGAAACTCTTTGTATATCTATGATGAAATAGGTACTTTTGTACCCAAAAATGATTTTTACAAAAAATCTTGAGAAAACTACGAGGCACATTTAGTTCAAATTTGACCTGTTTTCATCTGAATCGGCGGAAATTTGTCTTTTTTTACAAGAGGTGGATAGAAACCTTTTCGCACACAACCATTTGATTATTTGTACATACAATATGGTATAATATTTTATAAAACTGATGTGATCCAAATTTGCAACATATTTTTGGTACGTGCTTCACAAAAAAACCCTATTTTCACACTCGGAAAATGAAAATTGATTTTTCTGTGCAATAAAAACTTTATTCGACAACATTGTTCAATAAAAACGGCGGACATGACCGATCGTAGATACGGGTTGAATCTTACAAAACTATTGTGGTATTTCTGATGAAATAGGTACTTGTGTAACCAAAAATGATTTTCTTGGCCTTTTCTTTTATAATTATCTCTGCTTAACTAAGCTGAAACTGGCCCAGCAGCTGATATACTCCTTGGCCTTTGGCCCGCTGGATAGATGCTGAACTACCGCGAGTCGTCTGATTCGGATCGGATGGCAGGAAGTGCGCGCGCGATGTTTAAGGGAACCCTAGGTCCACCAGCGAGCGAAACCCTAGCTTATTCCCTCTCGATCCCCTTACCTCGACGGCGCCGACACCACACTCCCCGCTCACCGGCAGGTCACCCGAACCCACCTAATTCCCTCGCCGCCTTCAACCCCACCCCCTCCGCCCCGACTCCCCGCGCCTACCGGCATGGTCTGGGCGACGCGGCTCCCGCGCGGAGGGTCGTCGGGAAGGTAACATTGAAGGGAATATGCCCTAGAGGCACTTAATAAAGATAGTTTATTGGTTATATTCCAATTGTTCATTATATGTTTTATACCATGCTATAACTGTATTAAGCGGAAACATTAATACACGTGTGGTAGATAAACAACCAGGTCCCTAGTTGCCTCTGCTAAGACTAGTTTCATTGCGCGATTGATGATCGAGGTTTCCCGATCATGAGACATGGCGTCTGTCGGCAATGGAGTCATATCGTTAGGTGGAACGATGTGATGGACTTACCCATAATTTGTAGGACGTAGTCATTATGCCTTTGACCGTGAGACCAACTCTTATTGTTATTCCTGGAAGATACTTTGATCGCACCAAACGTCATATCTTATATAGTGTGACAATAACGGTGATACTTTTGGGTATCGGAAAGGGGTAGTTGAGACGAGGGGTCAAGAGCGGGATTTGTCAGTCCGTATAGCCGGATAGATACTCTAGGGCCCACTCGGTGAGATTATGTCAAATGAGTTTGCAAACATGTGACTAGGTCACCAGCTGACATAATATCATAGACGAGTAGAAGATAGTGTTGTCGGTAACGAGATCATGCTGGGTATGGAGATATCTATGTACGATGCTCGGACACACTAAGTATCGCTATGACAAAAGGTTTAAGACTCGACGTCCAGGTTTGATAGATGAAAGTCATTCGTTATATCACAGGGGTTAATTCATGGGGTCCAGGCCTACGAGTTAATCATTGATCGGAGAGGAGTCTCGATCATGTCTGTTATTATATCGAACCGCTAGGGTAACACACTTAAGGGGTTTCGACAAGACAACCGGAAAGGAAAGAGATCACCGGGAACGTCCCGGGAATGGTCCGATGGAGATCGGGCAGCGACGAAATAGTTTTCGGAGCTAGAATAAATTATATATAATATGTTTGATATTAATTAGTGTAATTAATATCTAAATATGATTTTATATATTTATTTTCGAATTTATTTAGGCTGATTTTCCTAAATGGGCTTTCTGGTGGAAAGAAGGCCCATGGGGGGGAAAATCCCCTAGGGAATTCGGTGGGGGGGATATTGGCCGGCCTAGGTGGGCCAAAAGAGGCCCACCAGGTGGCCGGCTGCTGTCTTGGCCGAACCAGGCAATGGGGGATAGTCCCACATTGCCTGGCTGGCAAGGTTGGCTCCCCCCGGGAGCCTTTATATAGAGGGGCACCCCTGGCCTTTTAATTCATCCAATTAATTCTCGATTTCTCCTCGATCTCGTGATTCCCTTTGTCGGAGTTGCGCCGAGGAGGATGAGGGGATCTCTCCACCATAGCCCGCTGCCGCGCTGCTGGTGTTCCGGTCCAAGTCTTCCGCTGCTCGTCCTGGACTGGAGCTTCGGAGGCCGTCGTCTCCACCGTATGTGTGTAACACCCTGCGAGGTGCTGCGCTAGCGGTACTCGGAGGCCTACTTCCTCCACCCGACCTCGAGGTCATCTTCATCGTCTTCGTCGCGCCGAGTTCTTCGCGACCTAGAGGTCGGCTACGTCGTCTTCGTCGTCAACGCTTGTGCGGGAGCGTAATCCCCGCTTTTCGGTCTACAAGGGTATGTATTCCGATATCCGCCGTACTTCTATATCTGCATAGAATAGATCTTGGCATGTTTTAAGGATATCGTTGCTAGGAAATTTTTTGTTTTCTGCACACGATCCCCTTCAGTGGTATCAGAGCCGATCTATCGTAGATATAGCTGTACGCTGTTAGAACCCGTGTTCGGCACGGGGGCACCGTTCCTGTTATTTGCTACCCTCTAGCGTGCACTTGTGATTCCAGCGGCATCGAGTTGATGAAGCGGCCCGGACCGACTTTACGCGTACGCTTACGCGAGACTGGTTCCACTACTGACATACGGCTTGTACCGTATCTGTGGCTGGCGGGTGTCTGTCTCTCTCTCTTTAGTTGGTCTTGCATTTTCAATGGAGGGCCCGAAAGGGATGCTTAAACATGCAATTATTGGATCGTTGTTGTGGTCATAAGGTTCGTAGGTAAGAAGCGGGTCTTTTTACGACAGCCCCAAGCCACGTAAAATATGCAAAAGATAAAGTAGAAGCGTCTAACTTTACTTTGCAGGGGCAATGTGATATGGTCAAGGTAGGTTTCTTAAATTGTTTATGAACTGCGGGCGCCAAGAAGACCATGGCGCAATGGACTATATCACATCGCATTACATTTGATGTTTTGTGTGCATCTTATATTGTGTGATTATATATTAGAATATATTAGTTACACGGCGGTAGTTATATATAAGATGATCCCTTCAAAATACCACTAGTGTTCTTCCTCCAACGAGCACCACCAAGAAAGTTCTACGTTATGAGGCAGGCCGTGACGATCGGGTGTCAGACATATCGTCGTTCGCATACAGTGGGTGTAAGCCATGTTGCACAAGCGTTACGTGGAGGTTATTGTGGCGAGCCTAGCATATGCAGATATGGCCTCGGAACACGGAGGCCGAAAGGTCGAGCATGAGTCACAGAGTTGTTGTGATTGACAATTGTCTACCCTTGAAGTTGTGTTGCCGGCTCTGACGATGAGGGGTTGCGCAATGGATGGGGGTCGTGTAATCGCTTAAACGACCAGGAGGGATGTTCGTTTGAGTGGGAGTTCGGATAGTTATTTTCTAAAATACTAGAACTTAAAATATAATGAACAAAGTCTGTTTTGCAAACCTTTGTAGATATTAACCATTGTAATAGCATCTTTTAAAATTAGGCGCATTCCTGCGATTGAGAAACTTAAAAGGTTGGGTCCAAACTTCATAGTTTTATACTTTAGCTTGAGGATACTCCTTGTTTAAACCGTTAGCTCTTTGTGATACAATACCCGCTAGGAGATAAACCCGGAGATTCCGCTAACAAAAGATAATTTGGATTATCAGGTTTTGTGCGGATGATATCATCATAGTCCAGTGTATGCTATGATCTCTGCCATAGAGAACCAACGGTGGGTACGAGTTATTAGATCGTGAACATATGAGATGGTCGCTAAAGTCGGGGTACCCCTAAAGTTGGGTTGATGAAGTTTATCAGTACGTTGACTGATTGTCTTCTCAACCAAGATGGAAGAGAATACACACATTGAAGGAGCACGTGGCAGTCATACTTGATGACATATGGTCATACTTGATGAACATTGAGATGCCTCGCTCAGCTCGATCACTGGATGACAGACGTCGTTGCCAAGTGCAAATGCTATGTCATAGACTATGTCATGCAAGGGGAATCGTTCACCTTCATGGTTCTTGATTACGTTGGAAGTATCAAGAAGATGAAACAGATCGCCGGAAGTCATCAATGATGATGGTGTATATATGATATACATGTTATGAATGTTTTAGCTAAGCAAGTACTCGCAGTAGTGACTAAGTTTTGATACTAGTCATGTTTTATGAAAACCAGGTTTACTGCTTGAGTGGCTTGAAAGGATGAGGCGACATTGCGTGTTGATAATGGCAGACAAATTGTTGTGATGGCCATAGACACTCTCCCTCTAGATCTACCATTTGAATAAATTCTTTATGATCGCCTGTTAGTATGATCGTTATAAGTGTGTCTCCTCTAGCGAGACAATTGTTCATATATATTAGTGAAAAATTCGTTGTCCTATATTTATGAAGTAATGATCATATGCCGATTTGAATTTAGATGGTAGAAGCTCCCACATTCATAATATTAATGCCAAAGGATACAAACTTAATAAAGACACCACATATGTGTGGCACTACCGTTTAATTCATGTCAATGTTATAGTCAATGAATTAGCTCCATACCGGATGGATCTACAAGTCCTTAGATTTGATCTTTTGACAATTGCAAAATAACTAAGACACCGTTTTCGGAAAACGGGCATATAACTTATTGATAGTCATACATATAGATGTATGTGGTTCAATGAAGTAATTAACGGGTAGTGGAGACCTTTATTTCGTAAACTTCACTGAACGTTTTGAGTATAACTTGTTGAGAATCATGCATATGGGTGTATGTGAATCAATGAAGTACTTTAACGTGAAGTGGAAGTCTTTATTTCATAGACTTCATGAATATTCCGAGTAGATATATGGATATCCACTCAGGGAATGTTAGTCTGGAAATTTTGATTCGATCAAACAAGTTCAGAATGAAGTAGGAAATAAATTTAACAAGAAAATCAAATTCCTGCGATACAGATCGAGGAAATGAAGATTTGAGTTATAATGTTGGCATATCATTGGAAGACTTGTGAGAAGAGTTCCACAAATTACGTCGCATGGAACACCATAATGTTATGGTATGTTAGGACGTCGTAATCACACCCTATCGGATAGTGTGTGGTAAATAAATCTCTTACCGAATTATTGTGATCATTAGAGTCGTATGGTAGAAACGTAACACTCACGTTAGATAATAGGGAAACCATTTAAATCCATGGAGACAATACCATATTAGTGATGGCATGGCTTTTAGCCTGGATTGTCGTTTCAGCAATTTAGTGTTTTGATGTGATCAAACCTAAAATGGATTAATCTTTGTAGTGTACCTAAAGAGTTAGTTGGGTACATGTCTCACGACATAGGCAAAATCGTTGCCGGGATATACCTTGCGAAAGAAATAGTTTCTTGTCCAAGGGTATAAGTGAGAAAGAAAGTAGAGCAAGGAAAAGTTGATGAATTTTCTCTCCAGACATCAGAGTGGCGCAACCGAAGGTGTTTTCGGTGTCATGCTCCATAGCTTGAAAGAAGCTGATGATACAAGATCATGATGTTCTGAGCTCATACTAAGAACGTAGGCGTACGAGGTTGTGTTTTCACACTGTGTGTTACGACAATCTTGTTATGAAGGTCATGTTAATGGAATATGACAGACCTACGAACTACGAAGAAGAGATGGTAGACCTAAGTCCGAGAAATGGCTATGAGTCATATATGATCCGAAATAAAATCCATGTACGATTACCAGGTATTGACTTGGGAGATCTTCTTGATGGCATCTAGGATGTTAACAGAATATGGAATTTTATGAGAGAGTAGACATTGATAAGGATCGATTTGTCGTGAAACAGTTCCGACAGATTCAAAAGTTGACCACAACGAGATTTTGTCTCACGTGGCGAAGCGTAAATCTATTCTGGGTCGTTTAGCAATTACTATAATTTCGAATGAGAAGTTGATAGAAGGATAAGAAAACCATGTTTCTTAATAGTGTCATTAAGAAAGAGTTGTAATCAGTACAATAATGGTTTGGTGATCCTGAGGATGCTAAACATGTATGCAAACTTCAGTTGTCCATTCATGGGCTGAAGCAAGCATATCGGAGCTGGAATCTTCACTTTGATAATGTGATCAAAGGATTTTGGAGTTGTCCAAAATAGTTGAAGAGACTTGCATTTGCAAAGAAGTGAGTGGGAGCAAAGTAGCTTTTCTTGATCTTATATGCGGAAGGCATATTTGAGTGGGAGCTGAGTAGCTTTCCTTGATCTTATATGCGGAAGGCATATTTGAGTGGGAGCTAGGTGTCATTCATGATTTTGTATGTGACGACATATTGAATGACACAGATCCTCTAGTAGAGTGTAAAGGATTATTTAAGTGATTAAATTTTCTATGAAAGAAGTTAGGAGTATTAGGCATCCAATCTATAATTGTATAGATCGTAAGGGGCTTAATAACATTAGGTCGGAATATTTCCTAAGTTAAGATTCTGAAGTGTTTCAGAATAGAACAAGCGAAGAAAATGGTTCTTACTTGTATGACTAGGTGAAATATTAAGTTTATCTTGGCATTTTCAGTGATAGCAAATGATGTTCGACATTCTCTATGTATCAGACATAGATGCTATCAGATTGAAAGCTCGACTTAGTGTGACCCAAGTTCTTGGTTGAAGAACGGGTTCTAGAGTGATCCTTGTGTGGATCAATGAACAAACGTTAAGTATATTTTTCAGTGTCTGTGAGAACTGAAGATATGTTTTCTGGTAAAGGGAAAGAGTGAAAGACAACTTGCCGTAAAGAGGTTACGATGATGCAAGTTATTACACTGGCCCATACAACTAGAAATCTCATATAGGAGATGTCCTTTATTTTGAAGAAAGACATGGTTAGTTTGCGAAGTCGCATATGAATGCACTGTTGCATAATCTACATAGGTATAGAAATATATGGCAACTTCAGAAGTAGCAAGTGTGATTGGACTGAGCAGTTTTCCGAGCGTATGTGGTCCCCTTAATAGATCTCTTAGACTTTTAAGGCCCATGCTACGCGAATGTTCGAGTCTCACTCCATCCACTAGGATATATTTCACCGTCATCGTAAGATACGGGATGATGTCAATCTAGATGACATAGAAGTGTTGCAAAGCACATATAGGTCTCAATGTGTGAGATCTGTTGACTGTATTCCTCTTCCACGAGACAAGCATGCACCAAGATGCTATGGGTGTTGAGCTTTTACCAAGTTGTAAACTAGATTAAGTGTTACTCTAGTGCAAGTGGGAGACTGAAGGGAATATGCCCTAGAGGCACTTAATAAAGATAGTTTATTGGTTATATTCCAATTGTTCATTATATGTTTTATACCATGCTATAACTGTATTAAGCGGAAACATTAATACACGTGTGGTAGATAAACAACCAGGTCCCTAGTTGCCTCTGCTAAGACTAGTTTCATTGCGCGATTGATGATCGAGGTTTCCCGATCATGAGACATGGCGTCTGTCGGCAATGGAGTCGTATCGTTAGGTGGAACGATGTGATGGACTTACCCATAATTTGTAGGACGTAGTCATTATGCCTTTGACCGTGAGACCAACTCTTATTGTTATTCCTGGAAGATACTTTGATCGCACCAAACGTCATATCTTATATAGTGTGACAATAACGGTGATACTTTTGGGTATCGGAAAGGGGTAGTTGAGACGAGGGGTCAAGAGCGGGATTTGTCAGTCCGTATAGCCGGATAGATACTCTAGGGCCCACTCGGTGAGATTATGTCAAATGAGTTTGCAAACATGTGACTAGGTCACCAGCTGACATAATATCATAGACGAGTAGAAGATAGTGTTGTCGGTAACGAGATCATGCTGGGTATGGAGATATCTATGTACGATGCTCGGACACACTAAGTATCGCTATGACAAAAGGTTTAAGACTCGACGTCCAGGTTTGATAGATGAAAGTCATTCGTTATATCACAGGGGTTAATTCATGGGGTCCAGGCCTACGAGTTAATCATTGATCGGAGAGGAGTCTCGATCATGTCTGTTATTATATCGAACCGCTAGGGTAACACACTTAAGGGGTTTCGACAAGACAACCGGAAAGGAAAGAGATCACCGGGAACGTCCCGGGAATGGTCCGATGGAGATCGGGCAGCGACGAAATAGTTTTCGGAGCTAGAATAAATTATATATAATATGTTTGATATTAATTAGTGTAATTAATATCTAAATATGATTTTATATATTTATTTTCGAATTTATTTAGGCTGATTTTCCTAAATGGGCCTTCTGGTGGAAAGAAGGCCCATGGGGAGGAAAATCCCCTAAGGAATTCGGTGGGGGGGATATTGGCCGGCCTAGGTGGTCCAAAAGAGGCCCACCAGGTGGCCGGCTGCTGTCTTGGCCGAACCAGGCAATGGGGGATAGTCCCACATTGCCTAGCTGGCAAGGTTGGCTCCCCCCGGGAGCCTTTATATAGAGGGGCACCCCTGGCCTTTTAATTCATCCAATTAATTCTCGATTTCTCCTCGATCTCGTGATTCCCTTTGTCGGAGTTGCGCCGAGGAGGATGAGGGGATCTCTCCACCATAGCCCGCTGCCGCGCTGCTGGTGTTCCGGTCCAAGTCTTCCGCTGCTCGTCCTGGACTGGAGCTTCGGAGGCCGTCGTCTCCACCGTATGTGTGTAACACCCTGCGAGGTGCTGCGCTAGCGGTACTCGGAGGCCTACTTCCTCCACCCGACCTCGAGGTCATCTTCATCGTCTTCGTCGCGCCGAGTTCTTCGCGACCTAGAGGTCGGCTACGTCGTCTTCGTCGTCAACGCTTGTGCGGGAGCGTAATCCCCGCTTTTCGGTCTACAAGGGTATGTATTCCGATATCCGTCGTACTTCTATATCTGCATAGAATAGATCTTGGCATGTTTTAAGGATATCGTTGCTAGGAATTTTTTTGTTTTCTGCACACGATCCCCTTCAAACATGTGCGGCTTGGATAGGGCGGAGGTGCGGCGGTGGCAACCGCCTCCTCGTGGTGTACGGCCGCGTCGGCACGGCCTCCTCTTCTCTACTCGAGCCGTTGCAAGCGGAGGACGCCGCCGTCGATCTCATCTGGTACCACCTCGATCTGTTCCTCTTTCTCTCCTGTCTCGCCGCCACCGGCAACCGCAGCCTCGCCGCTCACCCTCTTCTTTCTACCCCATCAGATCAACCTCTTCTGCACCTGCCCCACCACCACCCGCCCAAGCACCAGCTTCGCCTGATACGGAGGACGGAGTCCTCCCGCCACGGCGTCCGCGTCGACCTCACCATTCAGTGTAAGCTCCCGATCTTGTCTCCTTTCTGCATCGAGACTACATCTTATTTTCTCAAGCCCCTGCAGATAAGGAGGTGGACGACCACAGTTCTCCTCAAGATCCTTCGCTCGTCTACTTCCGCTCGTCGGATCCGGCCAGGAGGCTGTCCCCTTCTTCAAGAGATCCTGCTGCCCGTCCAAGCCCAAATACCCCCAGATCTCTCCCACCACCCACCTTGATGTCACGTTCTTATGCTTTGATCTGGCCATGTTAGTAGGTCCTTTAGCTAGTAATCTTATTTCCTCATCATCTTGGTGACTAGCTATGATCTCTAGTGAATGTAGAATAACATGTCGGAGAGTGACTCCCACGAGACAGGGATAGTCACGCTCTGAAGAGTAGTTCGAGAAGGGGGACTGAACACGTTGGTCTGCAACCCTCAACCGGCACGGCGACGGTGCTCGTCGAGCCTGAAGAGGGACACCACGACAGAGATGAACACCAGCGCGTACCCAGGTTCACGGCCCTCAGGAGGAGGTAAAACTGCTAATCCTGCTTGTCTGTATTGCGCTGCAGAGAGTACAGTACAATGAGCTTGCCGACGGCTCTCTTGCGGCAGTGCGGAGCTCAAGGAGGGAAGCTACGGTCTTCTTCCTCCTCGAGTGCGCTAGGCTAGGCTTGGCTATGGTGGAGCGTGGATAGCTGAATAATCCTTTCGGGGTCCGATCCATTGATGCATTGCGACGGAGGTGTTCCCTCTCCTTTTATAGGTGCCCCGGGCCTCTTCCCTGCGACCTGCACAGCGGAAGGGTTCCCACATGGCGACGAAACGGGGGAGCGGGGTGCACCGCGGCCGGGCTGTCCATGGACTCGGTCCACGGCCGCAAAGCCTGCCCTGGAGACAGGAAAGCCACCGTCCGGGCAGAACGGCCAGCCGGTGCTGCAGAGATCGTGGGGGGTGCCCACGGTGACGTCGTCGTTGGAGCGTAGCGCCGGCCATCCGCTTTATCACCAAAGGGGAAAGCTTCGTAGTCCGGCACAGGGGACAGCTTTGTTGACTCCTTTAATCACCAGAATGGCAACTGCGGCGCCGTCGTCATCGCGCGCAGACGCGCGCGTCACTCTGCGGCCGCGGCAGAGGCCATGTGCGCTCTGCAGTGGTGGTTTCTCCGCGAAGTATCTCTTCAGGGCAAGAGCGGCCCTGTGGAGGAGTTGGCGTTGACTCCTCTCCAGGGGAGGGGGCTTTGTAGAGGGGCAGCAGCGGGGGAAACCTCTTCAGGCCCTTGCTGCCTCTTCAGGCCTTTGCTGCCTCTTCAGGCCCTCTCGAGGGTTTCTCCCCTCGAGAGTCTCTTCAAGTGTCTGACCTGGTCCTTAGTCATTTCTTGGCACTGTCGCGTGCGAGGGCTGTGGAGAGTGGGCCCTGCACACCCTGGATTCCACTGTGCCGACAGTAGCCCCCGGGCCCGCGATGGGCACACCGAAGCCCACCAGGCTCAGTCGAAGCGTCGCGGGCCCAAAGTGTCCGGCCGGCCCGAGACACGCGTCGATCGGTGGCGGTTTTGCGGCGACTCGGTTTCTCCAGCAGAACGTGCGTCGTGGGGGGTCCCACCACGTCTTGGTAACCGCTCTGATGGGGCATAAAGCCTGCGCGCCGGTCCGAACAGCAGTTACTACTCATTTCTGCGCTCCCGACCTTTGCTCTCATCTTCCTGGCCTCCTCTCACCGGCGAACTCTTTCTTCATCCTCATTCTTCCGCGCTTCCCATTCCTCTTTTCCGGCGATGGGTGGAGCCAAAGGCAAGGCGGCGATGGCGACGCTCCCCTCGGACGCGCAGGGGGAAGAGGCGCTCGGTCCTGCCCTGATCGGGGAGCGCGTCAATGAGACGGCGCTGGACAAGATCCGGCACCTGGTCGCCGGGAAGACCAACGAACACGGCACCAGCGCCATCCGGGCCGCGAAGCTCGGCCGTCTTCCGGCGGGGTTTTTTCCCATTTTCCTCCACACCATCTACGCCGGATTGGTGCCTCCATATTCGCCCTTCCTGGAGGCGGTTCTGGAGTTCTACCAGATCCATCTCCTTCATCTCCACCCCAACTCCATCCTGATCCTCTCCATCTCCGCCTACCTGTGCGAAGCGTACTTCGGGGTGCAGCCTTCGGTGGCCCTCTTCCGGAGCTTCTACGCGCTTCGGAACTCCGCGAAGCTCGAGCGGACGGGATGCGTGTCCTTCCGCATCGTGGACGGCATGGGGGACATCTACATCCCCATGTCGTGGAACGGCGAGAAGCCCGTCACGGCGGTGGTGAAGAAGGTGGACGACTATAGGCAGAAGTGGTTCCTCATCGGCGCCAAGTCGCAGAGCTCCTTCCTCGACACCCCAGAGGAGCCGCCTGTGAAGAATAGCCATTGGGGCAAGCAGGTCTTCCAGGGCCCGCTGATAGCCGACCTCGTGGGCCGCATGAAGCTGCTTCGGGAGAACGGCCTCACGGGCCAGATGGTTGCGGAGGACTTCGTGAAGCGCCGCATCGCTCCCCTTCAAGCGCACAAGAAGCCGATGTGGATGTACTCGGGGCTCATGGACCCGATGCGGCTCCACTGCTGCGACCACCGTCCCGAGGTCGTCTCCACCATCATGGGCTTCCTCTTCATCAACCCAGACGTGCCCGTGGCGGTCGCCATGGTGCTGAGGCCTCTCCACCAGCTCAACTTGGCCGCGCGCCTGGCGATTCTGGAGCAGATGCCCACGTTCACCCCGCTAGGCCTGGCGGGGGAGGAGGAGGAAGAGATGGCCGTCCCTGTGGCGAAGGGGCCAGGAGCCGTGGAGTCGCCCTACGCATCGGACGCCGAGGCAGGCGACGAGGTGGCGAAGGCGAACCCCACATCCGCCGGGGCGAGCTCGTCGAGGGCTGCGCCTCTCGCCGAGGAAGTCCTTGTGGTCTCGTCCATCGATGACGAGGAGGCCGAGGCGGGGCGGCGGGAGCCCCGGACTAAGGCAGCCCACGACAGGCCTGCCGGGGAGCCTACGGGCGCTCCCCTCAAGAGGAAAGCGGAGGCGGCTCCTGAGGGGGCTGGAGCCAGGGCCGCGCCTTCGTGGCGCTCGTCTGGCATGGCGTGGGTTGACACCCGCGCCAAGAAGACTGGGTAAGTGCTTTGAACTTGAGCTTTTCTTCTCTCCCAATCCTTGTTTTCTGGTTCCCTCCTGACAGGCTTCTCCTGCTCCTCGCCAGCGACCAGGCGCCTGCGAAGCGCCGAAGGCTCCGCAAGGCCGCAGACGTGAAGAAGGCGGCGCCAGAGGCCGTTCCAGAGGCCGCAGCCGACGAGGCCGCGAGGCCTGTGGAGGAGGGTCCCGTAGTCCCTCAGGAGGACGCGCCTCAGGCGGGGGCGACAGCGCCTCTTTCGGAGGAGGGGCACCCTAAGGAGCAGGCGGAGAAGGAGCCTACTCCGCCTCGCGCTGCCACCCCTCCAGCGCAGCAGGGGGCCGTGCCAGACTCGGCACCAACTTAGAGCCCGCCAAGGGCCGGCGAGACGGAAGGGGAGAACCTTCCTCCGCCCCCGTCAAGCACTGCAGCGGAGGCGGAGACTGCGGCTACGGGGCAGGCCTCTCCTGCGCCTGAATCTCGTGACGATGTGCCGCTCGGGGGGGAAGACACCGGCGCGCGGGGCGCGGACGTCGAAGTGGAGATGTCACCGCCTCGCCCCCTGGCCCGCGACGCTGTGGGGCTCTCCGCAGAGGCTTCCTCTCCCAAGCCGGACACAGGCGCAGGGACCTCCGCGCCGTGCGGGGCGTCGCAAGCCCTCGTCCTTAGCAGCTGGGACTGGAGCAAGGGACGCCGCGACGTCGCCTTCCACCTGGTGCGGGAGTCTTTGGTTGGGTTGGAGGCCCACCTCGCCCTCGAGGACGGGGAGCTCGCCCGGCAGCAGGACGAGCTCGTGGAGGCCTGGGCCGCCTTCCACGCAACTGTGGAGGATCGCCGACGGAGCGACCAGGCCCTGCAGGCGGAGCGTGAGGAGGCTCGGCGCTTTGCCGAGGAGGTCCGCGAGGGTGCCGCGCGCGAAGCCGAAGAGCTCCTGCAGCCCTTGAAGGCCGAGCGCCGGGCAGCGGCGGAAGACTTGGCCGCAGCCAGGGCAGAGCGGGAGGCCGTGGAGCACTCGCTGGCGGACAAGCACCGCGAGCTTGTCCAGCTCAAGGCCAAGATCCTCGCCGACTCCGAAGTGGTGCGGACTTCTCTGGAGGCGGTCCGCGCGTTCCTGGATGCCCGTGGGCAGCGGCTGAGTGAGCGGGAGAACGACGTGCGCCGGCACGACGAGCAGCTGCTGCAGGCGGAGCAGGAGCTGTCGGTGCAGCGCGCCGACCTCGAGTCCCGCGAAGGGACTCTGGCCGAGGCACTCGGCAAGCACGAACGCGAGGTGGCTGCCGACAAGGTGCACGTGGAACGCTTCAACGCGAGGTTTGCCGAGCGGAAGGAGGAGGTGGCGAAGCAGTTCCAGGAGCGGGAGAAGGAGTACCGCACCGCCGTCTCTCGAGACTATATGTGGGGACCCCGGACTAGCTGTCCGAAATACCCGATTATGTTTAACACAACGATCCCGTGATCAGTCTGTCGTTGCACATAATCCGAACTGAATACCAAAGTTTACATCCATTACTATACCGAATTAAAGTCTTACATAAACGGTCATTTAGACCTAGTCTTACATAGGTGCCTTCATGGGCCAAACCAAAATAATCAGCGGAAGCTAAGGCGTAGTAGACATCAAATCCTAGTGATGACCCGACAGGCAGTCGACTTATGAAGATCCTCAGTTGGCATAGATGTCGCCATACTCCTCCTGGGCGTAGTGCTCCTCGAAGTCTGGCTACGACAATAGCCAGGGACAAAACTAGTATGAGTACATTTGAATGTACTCGCAAACTACTCCAACATGAGTGCACTCGTCTCATTTTAAGTTTCACACTTTTATTTATTTAAAACATCTCTGTATCTTTGTTGAAGGTAAGAAGATTATAACTACTCTTAATATCTCAGTTTTATTAGTTTTCTCCAAAAACTCCTCCTTTTCCGACCGTAAACCATCATGGTATATAATCTCCAACAACCTCATACCGATCCGTGGGTATAGGTGTATGGAACGTTCTCCACCTCCTTTTCTTTTTAGAACTCAGACCTTTTTCCAAAACTTGCACATGGTCAAAGTAGGGCCTCTCAACTGTCCATATCCGAGGACTCGGCTATTCGAATAGTTTTAACCCTCTGCAGAGGTAGCACGCTTTTCCCACACCCATCCGATAACTCATCGTGTCAGCCACGTCTCGCCATACCAGGTGTATGTGAAGTTGAGTTACCGACCCTAGTCTGTCCTTTGCTCATGCTAGTATAGGATCATACCCATATGATACTTTCCATCGACACTTAACCCAGCCCGTCGGAATCTAAGTGTGAGGACTCATAGGTTTTATCTGGCGGTGTATAGGGGACATCCTTCTATCCTCCTCCTTATCTACTCATAGAGTCTGAGCGAGGACCCAGGTCAGGGGTAGGTCATCAAACCATCCCCTCATGCATAACGGAGTCATCTCCGTTGATGAGGTATCCCATACTAATATGAGCAAACTATATGACTAAGCCCTTTCCCATATGTGGGTAAATGTGGTCGCACAGAGTATCGGCTGATTGACGTAAGTACTAAGACACAATGTGCGTTTTATCAAAAACCACCATTCTCCTTTTCTTCAATTCATCACCACATCTTGGTGCTTCATAGCCACACGAGGTTTCAAAGGGGTTTTGAGTAAAACAATCTTTATTTTTCCCATCCTATAATTTATCATATATTTCTACATAGGGTGGCAAAATAATTTCCATATACTTTTTGATTTTTTTTTATAAAAACCTTTGCTTCAAAATGACTTTGTAAAGGTAGATGCATGTATTAGGGTGCAAGCTCAGAGAGTAGCTTGCCTTGCTCGGCAAAGTGATCCTGGTCTTGATCTTCAGGTTCCACAAATCCTTCCTCCTCGATATATCCGGCAACGTTCTCGTCTAATACACAATCAAGCAATACAAACAATCACTAACCTACTCAATCAATCACCACAACAATACAATCTCAACTAATCTAAATAGCCACTTCATATATCAAACAATACAATTTGGTTTCAATTTAATTGAATTAGCCATTATTCAATTATATCCTAATTAGGGCAGAAACTAGTTGAACATGTTTAATTACATAACTTAAGTTCTGTTGGTCACAAAAATACAAACTAAATTTCTACAGAAAGCTACTGATGTGTAGAATATAACACAATTTGATTTGGATCAATTGGAGTTACCAAACTCCCTACACAATGGTTTGAATTCAGAAGCTTAATAATCAAGTTTTAGCTACTAATTAAGTTCTGTTGATCTAAAAATTAAATCCTTTTAGGGGTGACTAACCATGACTAAATGTGATCCAATAAAATTGGTCTTAACTAATTTGGCCTAACAGAGTATCAGAAACAAACAAGTTTATATTTTAAACGTTATTTGGCATTTTTAATACTATATTTTTATTAGTTATCCAAATGAGGTGAAACTACTTGGGTTGGATAGACAATTTCATAAGCTTTCCAGAACATTTGGATTTGATTTATTTGGAGTTATAAATTTCAAGTTATGGAATTTCAAAGTTTAATCCAGTACTGATTTCTAATTAATTCCAAAAATCGAATTTAAACTCTGAGTGGATAATGTTGAGAATCCTGACGGGTGGGGTCCACTCGTCAGTGACTCAACCAAAAACAGTGCGCGCGCTGGGAAATGATTAAAAATCTGACGGGTGGGGTCCACTCGTCAGTTTCTTTTTATTTAAACGAAACGGTATGGCACCGTTGGATCAAGATCCAACGGACCACGTTCGTCCACGCCAGTGGCGAACGGCGGCGACCTAAATCGGGCGGCGCCGTGGCTCCGGCGACGGCGAGGGGGACGGACGGCTCACCTAGGGGGCTCGGGAGGGCGTGCGGACGATGCGAATCGTCGGCGGCGACTCGGGGAAGATCGTGGGACGAACGGCGCGTGCTGGGGTGGCTCCAATCGACGGCGGCGAGCAGCTCCTCCTTCGCGGCCGTGCTCCAACTCCGGCGAGGTCTCCGCGTCGTTCCTGGGCACGATCCAGAGGGGAAAAGGGGGCGGGTGAGCGAGGCTGCAATGGGGAAGGGGATGCGAGCCAGAGAGGAGAGAAAGGGTGTCAGGCACGGCCTGGCCGTGGTCGTCGTCTACCTCGGACACGGTGAGCTCGAGGATGG
Organism: Poa annua; assembly: GCA_026929855.1. Taxonomy (NCBI): domain Eukaryota; kingdom Viridiplantae; phylum Streptophyta; class Magnoliopsida; order Poales; family Poaceae; genus Poa; species Poa annua. The sequence continues at coordinate 67,265,728 of CM049434.1, forward strand.
CTTCGGTGGCCGAGGTTTTGCGGCGACGGCCCCGCCCTCCAGGCGGTGCACGAGAGGGAGTGGTGTGAGGGGGAGAGGCAGTGGTGAGGTGTGGAGGAAAGGGGGTGCTCGGGGCGGCTTTTATAGCGGCGGGCCGGCGCACGGTGGACGCGGCGTTCGGGCGATTTAGAGGGGGCTAGGGCTCGCCATAGGAGGCGGTGAGGTGCGGCGATGGTGTTGGCGTGCAGAGGGACACGGTTGACGCGTGGAGGCGAGCTGCGCGTGCTCGGAGTGGGGGACGGCCGTGAGGATGCTCGGGCGACGCTCGACGTGCACGGCGTGGCGCGAGGGCTGCGGGAGCGGGATGCTGCTGGGCGCTCTGCTGCGCTGAGAGGGAGCAGCGGGGCGGGAAAGAGAGGGGGGGGGGGGGCCTGGCGCTAGGACGTCGTGGAGCGGCGAGGTCGGCCGCGGTGTCCGTGGGCCGGCCATGGCGAGCGGCGGGCACGGGCGCGTGCAAGGAGGAAGCGGGGGTGCTGCGGTGCCGGTGTCTGTGTCTAAGGGAGCAGGAGAGCGAAGGAGAAAGGGGGGGCACGGCCCGGGTCGCCACGGCGTCGACACCTCCTCCTTCCACCGCGCCGACCACGACGACGTGCGCACGGCGGCCTGTCCCCTGGCGGCGTCCACAAGGTGTTCGGCGAAATGCCTGAACCAAAATTAAATTCAAAATTTTGAATTTTATTTTTATAATTTGTTTCACACATGTTTGCAAGTATTTGTTGTGCACTTTAATTATTTATTGAGCAAGTGCAAAATAGCACATTTTGTGATGGGAATAAGATAAAGAAAGGAATATAAATTTGAATTTAAGTTTTTGAATTGAATATTTAAAGAGGGAAAAGTTGTGGAACTACAATAAGAGGGTTTATATTACCACTCCATTGAATTTGGTTTGAAAATAAATAGATTTCTTAATTTGGGAAATAGTGTGACATGTGTCACATTGTTTGTATTGTTTTTATATTTTGTTTTGTTTATTTTCTTTTCTTCAAACTTTTAATTAGAGCTAACAACCAACACATTCACAAGAAATAACAATCACAAGCAAAATATGAAATCAACACACATTAATTCATAAGAAAAGTTTTTGTTGGCCCACATTTTTGGATATAATATTTCCTAATTTTAATTTGGGATGTTACAGATCCTTCCCCCCTTAAAATAAATCTCGTCCCGAGATTTGCTAGGTTTGGGCACTAAAGAGGTTTGGGAATTCGCTTCTAAGATAGTCTTCGCGTTCCCAAGTTGCTTCATCTTCAGAGTGGTTAGTCCACTGGACCTTGTAGAACTTGATCGCGCGCCTTCGGGTAAGACGAACATCTTCGTCGAGAATCTTGATGGGTCTCTCACGGTAAGTCAGATCTTGATTCAGGTCGATGGAATGGTGGTCGATGTTTTTGAAAACATCAGGCTGGTCAGGAACTTCAAGACATTTCCGGAGCAAGGAAATGTGGAAGACATCATGGTAATCTGCTAACTCTTGAGATAACTCCAGTTGATAAGACACTTCTCCTCGACGGGCAATGATCTTAAAGGGTCCAATATATCTTGGTGCCAATTTTCCTTTGACATGGAAACGCTGCATTCCTTTAAGGGGTGTCACTCGGAGATAGACATAATCTCCGATACTGAAGGTGACATCACGACGCTTGGGATCAGCGTAACTCTTCTGACGGGATTGGGCGGTTTTGAGTCGTTCACGGATAAGTTGGACTTGTTCCTCAGCCTCACGGAGGGTGTCTGGTCCAAACAGTTTGCCTTCTCCGGTGTCGGACCAATTCAGGGGCGTACGACACTTTCTGCCGTAAAGGGCTTCGAAAGGGGCCATTTGCAGACTAGACTGGTAACTATTGTTGTAGGAGAACTCTGCGAATGGAAGACAATCTTCCCACTTGGATCCATAGGATAAAACACACGCACGAAGCATGTCCTCTAATATCTGGTTCACTCTCTCAGTTTGGCCTCCGGTCTGGGGATGATAAGCTGTGCTAAATGCTAACTTGGTTCCGAGGGCTTCGTGTAGGGCTTTCCAGAACCTTGAGGTGAATTGTGTGCCTCTATCTGATACAATCCTCTTAGGCACACCATGCAGGCTTACTATTCTGGAAATATACAGGTCTGCTAACTGATTTCCCCGATAGGTGGTATTGACGGGAATAAAATGGGCAACCTTGGTTAGTCTATCAACGATGACCCAAATTGAGTCATGGCCTCGGTTGGATCTTGGAAGTCCGGTGATAAAATCCATTCCAATCTCATCCCACTTCCACTCGGGAATTTTCAGGGGTTGAAGCAATCCAGCGGGTCGCTGATGTTCAGCCTTGACTCGCTGACAGATATCACACTTGGCTACAAAAACACCAATCTCTCGCTTCATTCCGTGCCACCAAAATCTCTCACGAAGGTCTTGGTACATTTTGGTTCCGCCGGGGTGGATTGAATAGGGGGTCTCGTGGGCTTCCTTTAGGATTAACTCCTTAAGTTCCGTGACATTGGGGACACAGATACGACCATTAAATCTCAACACTCCTTCAGCATCTTCGGTAAAACCAGGTGCTTTACCGAGAGAAATCTTCTTCTTAATTCCTTCTATGCTCTCATGACCTTTCTGGGCTTCCTTGATTTGATCTATCAGGGTTGGGGCTAACTCTATATTGGCGAGATAACCGCGGCTAACAAGCTCTAGTCCAAAATCCTTGAACTCTTTGAACAGGGCTGGCTGTTCTGCTTGGATCAGGGCATTCAGGGTGCAGGGTTTGCGACTAAGGGCATCGGCAACTACATTAGCCTTTCCAGGGTGATAATGGATACCGATATCATAATCCTTGATTAATTCCATCCACCTTCTCTGTCGCAGATTTAACTCCTTCTGGGTGAAGATATACTTCAAGCTCTTATGATCCGTATAGATCTCGCAACGATGTCCCGCAAGATAGGAGCGCCACGTCTTCAGAGCAAGAACAACAGCGGCTAACTCCAAGTCATGGGTTGGGTAGTTCTCTTCATGTGGTCGCAACTGCCGAGACAGATACGACACCACCTTGCCTTCTTGCATCAGAACGCAACCAAGTCCGAGGCGTGATGCATCGCAATACACGTCGAAACTCTTGGTGACGGCTGGCATAATCAGGACGGGGGTTGAGGTCAATCTCTTCTTCAATTCCTGGAAACTCTCTTCACACTTCTGAGTCCATTCAAACTTCTTGTCCTTTTTCAGCAGTTGGGTCAGGGGTTTGGCTATACTGGAGAATCCTTCCACGAACTTGCGGTAGTAACCCGCTAGTCCGAGAAAGCTTCGGATTTCGGTCACACTAGTTGGGGCTTCCCAGTTCACAATGGCTTGGATCTTCTCTGGGTCAACAGAAATTCCTCCCGCAGACACAACATGTCCGAGAAATGCTACTTCACTGAGCCAAAACTCACACTTGCTAAGCTTGGCATACAACTGGTGTTCTCGGAGGGTTGCTAAAACTAGACGTAGGTGTTCAGCATGCTCTTCTTCGGTTTTGGAGTAAATAAGGATGTCATCGAGGAAAACTACCACGAACTTGTCAAGATACTCCATGAAGATCTTGTTCATGAGATTCATAAAATAGGCTGGGGCATTGGTCAGACCAAAGGACATTACGGTGTATTCAAATAAACCGTAGCGGGTGGTGAAGGCAGTCTTTGGAATGTCTGCCGCTCGGATTTTTAACTGATGATATCCTGACCGAAGATCGATCTTGGAAAAGACTCGGGCTCCGTTCATTTGATCGAACAGATCCTCGATCTTTGGAAGGGGATACTTGTTCTTAATGGTCACATCATTTAACTTACGATAATCCACACACAGGCGTGTGGTACCGTCTCTCTTATCCACAAAAATAATGGGTGATCCCCAAGGTGAAGCGCTTGGGCGAATAAGTCCTTTGCTGAGCATATCTGCTAACTGCTTCTTCAACTCAACCAGTTCTTCCGGATTCATCCGATAAGGCCTTTGGGATATAGGGGCTGTTCCTAGGATAAGTTCAATGATGAACTCAATATCCCGGTCTGGCGGCATACCAGGCAATTCTTCAGGGAAAACATCTCGGAACAAGTGAACCACACGGATCTCATCTAGGGTGGGTCGAGCTATGCTCTCATGACATCCTGGTTGGGGTCGACTGGCTTCTGACACATACTCCACTTCTACTTCTTTGTCGGTGGTGAGGGATACCGCTCTTCTGGCGCAGTCAATTCGACCACGGTACTTGGCTAGCCAATTCATACCCAGTATGACATCTATTCCTTGGGTTCCTAGAATGATTAAGTCGACCAGGAACTTTTCCCCTTTGATCTCAAGGGAAACGTCCGGGCAAAATGACTTGGTATCTATGGTGGATTCTGGGATTTGGATGACCATGGGTTTGGGTAAGAGGTTTCCGACTAAACCTCCCTTAGCAACAAATTCTTGGGTAACAAAAGAATGGGTAGCACCAGAATCAAACAGAACAGTTGCAGGTACTGAGTTGACAAGGAACGTACCCAGCACAACATCTGGCGCATCCATGGCCTCTTCAGCGTTGATGTGGTGCAGACGTCCCTTGGCAACAGCAACATTTCCGCGGGGTGCGGGGTTCTTGCCATTTCCATTATGGCCTTGGCCATTGTTCGGTGCTTGTGCATCGGGGCGTGGACCATTCTTCTTAGGATTGGGGCATTCCTTGGAGTAGTGACCTTTAGTGCCGCAATTAAAGCAGACAACATTGGCATTGCGGTTAAAGTTGTTAGAGTTCCCTCCGGGACGGGGGTTGTCATTGGGACGGTTGAAGTTGTTTGGGTTGTTTGGGCGATTAGGGTAATTGGGGCATGGGGTTGGTGGCGGTCGATAGGCTGGCTTGGGGTTTTGTGGGTAGGTGCGAGGCTTCTGGCTGCTCGAACCTTCCTGGGCAATCATTCTCCTCTTACGACCTTCAAACATGGACTTGCGCTTGGTCTCCAGCTGGATGGCTTTGTCCACAAGTGACTCCAAATCAACAAAGTCATGGATAACCAAAGCACACTGCAGCTCATCATGAAGTCCGTTCATGAAACGCTCCATCTTCTTCCTCTCGGTGTCGGTGTCATCAGGAGCATACCGAGACAAGTCAGTGAACTCATCCAGGTATCCGACCACATCTCTACTCCCCTGCCGCAACTTGCGGAATTCATCCTTCTTCCTCTCAATGAGTCCGCCGGGAATGTGCTTCTTGCGGAACTTCTCCTGGAACTCAACCCAGTTGATAACATAACCAGCTTGCTGGAGAGCCTTGGTAGCTTCCCACCAAGACCGTGCAGGTCCTGCAAGATAGTGGGTCGCATACAGCACTTTCTCAGGTTCTCCCACGGCTGCAACTTCCAGGTTGTTGTTAATGGTGCGAAGCCAATCATCGGCCTCTAGTGGGTGAAGTCCCTTGGAGTAGGTGGGTGGGTTGGTCTTTTGAAAGTCGCTCAAAGTGGACCGCTGATTTCCTTCACCATTGCCATTGCCATTGTTGTTGTTGTGGTTGTGTGCGGCAGCTATCTGCTGCAGGGCAGCGATATGAGCTTGACGCTCTGCCCGGGCAGCTTGGCGCTCCTCCATGATAAGCGCAAGAAGTTGGGCGGTGGTTGGTTCCGGTGGGGGTGGTGGTCCTCCATCCGTGTTGGAGCGACGAGTGTCCACCATCCTGAAGCACACCGGGTATAAGGGGCAAGCAAAAAAGGTTTGGACCAAGGAAAAAGGTTGGTTTCGCGTAATGGTTGATTTCTTAAGGATTATAGGAGAAACATTTTACACAGATTAACAAGACTAGCACACACTTATATAGCACAATCATTACATCAAGAGTTCACTACATCAAGCTTACAACATTTTCCCTTAAGCTAATGTACATAGTGCAAGTTCCAAAAGAACCACTACTTCGACTCTACTAGCGATAGGGGGTCAACCTAATCCTGCGGTAGTACTCAAGTCATTCGCCTACTGAGGTGGAACCTCAGGCTCTGCTACGTCAGCGTCGGACTGGTAGGGTGGCTCCTCTGGGTCCTCCTCCTCGTCATCCTCCTGCTCATAGTCCATCTCCTCCAGATAGTCGTCATCGTCGCTGAGGAAAGCGTTGTTCTCCTTGCGGAGATCCTCGCCCTCCTCCTCCATCTCGTCAGTACGGAGCTCCAGATCCTCGATCAGCTCGTCCTGCTCCGCCACCTTCTTGCGGAGCTTCGCTATGGTCTTCCTCATCTGGGTCCTCTTCTTGAGAAGAGCGACCTTCTCCTCCTTCAGCTGTGCCTCACTCTCGCGACTCTCCTTGAGCGAGAGGCGCTCAAAGTGAGACCGAAGTCTAGCGCACCTCAGATCCTCCTGGGTGCGAAAGAGCATAATCTCCATGTCCAAGATATACTCTCCGAACGTCGGGTGTAGAGGGGACCGAATAGGGTGTCCATCGACTTGCGCCACCCGTAGAACTGGAAACGAGAGTTCACCAACTCTGCCTTGTGCTCCTCACAAAGTCGGGATAGCATCCGCTGCATGGAACGACACAGTCCGTCGTCCCAGTGGACGTCCATGGTGGTAAAGATGAGTGTCCTGGATCCGGGGGACTTGATGTTCCCGCGAACAGACGCCTCGACCAACCAAGACAGGTTCCCGTTGCCGGGAGTGTCCACCTGGGCTCCCTTAAACTCAGGAGTGGGGCGACCTAACAGCTTGGTCAACTCGAACAGGTCCTTCTCGAACATCAACTTGCCGTCCTTCTCAAGCTGAACGAACTCGGTGAAATGGACTGCCATCTACAATTTTTAATCAAATTTTTAAGTTAGTGAGACGACAAGTGTATCAAAATTTTAAATGTAATGTGGCAACAAGTGAGCAAAATTTTAAGTTTAATAGAATGACGAGTGCGCCAAATTTTTAAGGATATAAGGGAAAACGTAATATTTAGTGAGGGTAGAGTTTTTCATAAGTGAGAGGATTAGAGATAAGCATTTTTCGAAAATACTTCATTCCTTTATTCCTTTAGAATTTAACTTTTGTAACTCCTACCTAGCGACCATGCTAAACTAAGGTTTCTAAAGTCGAGATGGCTCTGATACCAGGTCTGTGGGGACCCCGGACTAGCTGTCCGAAATACCCGATTATGTTTAACACAACGATCCCGTGATCAGTCTGTCGTTGCACATAATCCGAACTGAATACCAAAGTTTACATCCATTACAATACCGAATTAAAGTCTTACATAAACGGTCATTTAGACCTAGTCTTAGATAGGTGCCTTCATGGGCCAAACCAAAATAATCAGCGGAAGCTAAGGCGTAGTAGACATCAAATCCTAGTGATGACCCGACAGGCAGTCGACTTATGAAGATCCTCAGTTGGCATAGATGTCGCCATACTCCTCCTGGGCGTAGTGCTCCTCGAAGTCTGGCTACGACAATAGCCAGGGACAAAACTAGTATGAGTACATTTGAATGTACTCGCAAACTACTCCAACATGAGTGCACTCGTCTCATTTTTAGTTTCACACTTTTATTTATTTAAAACATCTCTGTATCTTTGTTGAAGGTAAGAAGATTATAACTACTCTTAATATCTCAGTTTTATTAGTTTTCTCCAAAAACTCCTCCTTTTCCGACCGTAAACCATCATGGTATATAATCTCCAACAACCTCATACCGATCCGTGGGTATAGGTGTATGGAACGTTCTCCACCTCCTTTTCTTTTTAGAACTCAGACCTTTTTCCAAAACTTGCACATGGTCAAAGTAGGGCCTCTCAACTGTCCATATCCGAGGACTCGGCTATTCGAATAGTTTTAACCCTCTGCAGAGGTAGCACGCTTTTCCCACACCCATCCGATAACTCATCGTGTCAGCCACGTCTCGCCATACCAGGTGTATGCGAAGTTGAGTTACCGACCCTAGTCTGTCCTTTGCTCATGCTAGTATAGGATCATACCCATATGATACTTTCCATCGACACTTAACCCAGCCCGTCGGAATCTAAGTGTGAGGACTCATAGGTTTTATCTGGCGGTGTATAGGGGACATCCTTCTATCCTCCTCCTTATCTACTCATAGAGTCTGAGCGAGGACCCAGGTCAGGGGTAGGTCATCAAACCATCCCCTCATGCATAACGGAGTCATCTCCGTTGATGAGGTATCCCATACTAATATGAGCAAACTATATGACTAAGCCCTTTCCCATATGTGGGTAAATGTGGTCGCACAGAGTATCGGTTGATTGACGTAAGTACTAAGACACAATGTGCGTTTTATCAAAAACCACCATTCTCCTTTTCTTCAATTCATCACCACATCTTGGTGCTTCATAGCCACACGAGGTTTCAAAGGGGTTTTGAGTAAAACAATCTTTATTTTTCCCATCCTATAATTTATCATATATTTCTACATAGGGTGGCAAAATAATTTCCATATACTTTTTGAAAAGATTTTATAAAAACCTTTGCTTCAAAATGACTTTGTAAAGGTAGATGCATGTATTAGGGTGCAAGCTCAGAGAGTAGCTTGCCTTGCTCGGCAAAGTGATCCTGGTCTTGATCTTCAGGTTCCACAAATCCTTCCTCCTCGATATATCCGGCAACGTTCTCGTCTAATACACAATCAAGCAATACAAACAATCACTAACCTACTCAATCAATCACCACAACAATACAATCTCAACTACTCTAAATAGCCACTTCATATATCAAACAATACAATTTGGTTTCAATTTAATTGAATTAGCCATTATTCAATTATATCCTAATTAGGGCAGAAACTAGTTGAACATGTTTAATTACATAACTTAAGTTCTGTTGGTCACAAAAATACAAACTAAATTTCTACAGAAAGCTACTGATGTGTAGAATATAACACAATTGGATTTGGATCAATTGGAGTTACCAAACTCCCTACACAATGGTTTGAATTCAGAAGCTTAATAATCAAGTTTTAGCTACTAATTAAGTTCTGTTGATCTAAAAATTAAATCCTTTTAGGGGTGACTAACCATGACTAAATGTGATCCAATAAAATTGGTCTTAACTAATTTGGCCTAACAGAGTATCAGAAACAAACAAGTTTATATTTTAAACCTTATTTGGCATTTTTAATACTATATTTTTATTAGTTATCCAAATGAGGTGAAACTACTTGGGTTGGATAGACAATTTCATAAGCTTTCCAGAACATTTGGATTTGATTTATTTGGAGTTATAAATTTCAAGTTATGGAATTTCAAAGTTTAATCCAGTACTGATTTCTAATTAATTCCAAAAATCGAATTTAAACTCTGAGTGGATAATGTTGAGAATCCTGACGGGTGGGGTCCACTCGTCAGTGACTCAACCAAAAACAGTGCGCGCGCTGGGAAATGATTAAAAATCTGACGGGTGGGGTCCACTCATCAGTTTCTTTTTATTTAAACGAAACGGTATGGCACCGTTGGATCAAGATCCAACGGACCACGTTCGTCCACGCCAGTGGCGAACGGCGGCGACCTAAATCGGGCGGCGCCGTGGCTCCGGCGACGGCGAGGGGGACGGACGGCTCACCTAGGGGGCTCGGGAGGGCGTGCGGACGATGCGAATCGTCGGCGGCGACTCGGGGAAGATCGTGGGACGAACGGCGCATGCTGGGGTGGCTCCAATCGACGGCGGCAAGCAGCTACTCCTTCGCGGCCGTGCTCCAACTCCGGCGAGGTCTCCGCGTCGTTCCTGGACACGATCCAGAGGGGAAAAGGGGGTGGGTGAGCGAGGCTGCAATGGGGAAGGGGATGCGAGCCAGAGAGGAGAGAAAGGGTGTCAGGCACGGCCTGGCCGTGGTCGTCGTCTACCTCGGACACGGTGAGCTCGAGGATGGCTTCGGTGGCCGAGGTTTTGCGGCGACGGCCCCGCCCTCTAGGCGGTGCACGAGAGGGAGTGGTGTGAGGGGGAGAGGCAGTGGTGAGGTGTGGAGGAAAGGGGGTGCTCGGGGCGGCTTTTATAGCGGCGGGCCGGCGCACGGTGGACGCGGCGTTCGGGCGATTTAGAGGGGGCTAGGGCTCGCCATAGGAGGCGGTGAGGTGCGGCGATGGTGTTGGCGTGCAGAGGGACACGGTTGACGCGTGGAGGCGAGCTGCGCGTGCTCGGAGTGGGGGACGGCCGTGAGGATGCTCGGGCGACGCTCGACGTGCACGGCGTGGCGCGAGGGCTGCGGGAGCGGGATGCTGCTGGGCACTCTGCTGCGCTGAGAGGGAGCAGCGGGGCGGGAAAGAGAGGGGGGGGCCTGGCGCTAGGACGTCGTGGAGCGGCGAGGTCGGCCGCGGTGTCCGTGGGCCGGCCATGGCGAGCGGCGGGCACGGGCGCGTGCAAGGAGGAAGCGGGGGTGCTGCGGTGCCGGTGTCTGTGTCTAAGGGAGCAGGAGAGCGAAGGAGAGAGGGGGGGGCACGGCCCGGGTCGCCACGGCGTCGACACCTCCTCCTTCCACCGCGCCGACCACGGCGACGTGCGCACGGCGGCCTGTCCCCTGGCGGCGTCCACAAGGTGTTCGGCGAAATGCCTGAACCAAAATTAAATTCAAATTTTTGAATTTTATTTTTATAATTTGTTTCACACATGTTTGCAAGTATTTGTTGTGCACTTTAATTATTTATTGAGCAAGTGCAAAATAGCACATTTTGTGATGGGAATAAGATAAAGAAAGGAATATAAATTTGAATTTAAGTTTTTGAATTGAATATTTAAAGAGGGAAAAGTTGTGGAACTACAATAAGAGGGTTTATATTACCACTCCATTGAATTTGGTTTGAAAATAAATAGATTTCTTAATTTGGGAAATAGTGTGACATGTGTCACATTGTTTGTATTGTTTTTATATTTTGTTTTGTTTATTTTCTTTTCTTCAAACTTTTAATTAGAGCTAACAACCAACACATTCACAAGAAATAACAATCACAAGCAAAATATGAAATCAACACACATTAATTCATAAGAAAAGTTTTTGTTGGCCCACATTTTTGGATATAATATTTCCTAATTTTAATTTGGGATGTTACACTATAATGAGAGGTTCACGAAGCAGGAGAACCGCTTCAAGAAGCGGAGGACAATGCCCGGATCCGCGAGCTAGAGGGGATGAACGCCACCCTGAACGCCAAGGTGAGGCGTGAAGCGGATCGTCGCCGCGTCGCTGAAGAGGCTCGCGAGCGCGTGGCGCAGGACCTCGCCTCCCTCATGGCGGACATGGAGGAGATGAACCAGCAGGTGGGCCCTACTGTGGAGAAGGCGGTGGAGGCTGCCGAGAGCGCTCAGGCGGCGCGGGTGCTCTCGCAGCAGCGGGAGCGCATGTTCCTGTCCTTAGTGGCTCGGGGCAACGAGCTCGCCGCGAAGCTGGGAGGCAACTCCGACATCGCCGCTTACCTCGTCTACTTCGAGCAGCTCTTTACGGCGCTCGAGGGCCCTGCCGCGGAGCTCCGCGACATCGTCGAGGAGGAATGCCGCCAACTCCTGGCGGTAGCGGTCGACCGCATCTTCGCCAACCTCCAGCGCCTCTAGCCTGGCTTCGACTACTCCACGGTGACCGAGCCTCTCGAGGGAGAGGAGGGGTGGAAGATCTCCAACTCGGTCCGCGACCAAGTCGATGACTTCTGCAGCTGCTTCAAGCGGGCCGCGGCGGAGGATGATGACGGCGAGGAGGACGACGACGAGGAGGGCGAGCCTGGAGAAGAAGGGTCCGGGGAGGACAACGACGGGGCTTCTGCCTGACTTCCTCCTGAAATGTAATGCGCTTGTAGCGCCGTAGGGATATTTGTCTTAAAGACTTTGGCTCCATAATTTGTAACAACATATTTCTAAGCATGTGCTGCTAAGTTTGTGTGCGTTCCCCTCGAGAGTCTTTTGCTTCAACTCCATGCCTATTTTCGCTCTGCGTCGCTAGGACCCTTCTCGCGCTATGACTCCGCCGCTGCGGTATGCTCGAGCAATGACTCGGCAAGGCCGGGGGGATTTTAAGGCTTAGAGAGGTAAGAGTCCTCGAGGCGCGATGCTCAAGGGCCCCCCTTTGACGTGCAAGCAGTTCATGGAGAGTGAGGGAAAAGAAACGCTCGAGGGACGAAGAGTGCTCGTGAGAGAGATGAAGAGATTCTCTTGGTGTGAGCAGGGAACTTAGCTTCGCGAGGTTTTCGCTCTGCGTAGGTTTTCCTTGGCGATGCGTTTTCCTCCAGGGGCCGAGTTTTTCCTCCACAAGCTTGGAGAGACTCTTGTTCCCTGCGGATGTTAGAGAGGCGAACCCAAACGCTAGAGCATGGTAGTAAGGACTCATGCGCGCTTATAGGCTTCCTCATGGGTATCTCGCGAGGAGAGTAAGTACCAAGGTCCTTTGGGGAGGTGGCGTGTGTTTGGGAGCATGCCCATTAGCCAGAGCTCGGATCTCTTGGGTTTTGCAGTGCTGCTGGGGTGCTCTTGAGGCACAGGCACCGTACTCAGCTCCCGCTCGCGAGGTGCGCATGGGGGAAAATATAAGCGCACATGGAAAAGTAAATGACGAAAGTAAACTTGCCATCGAAATATTACACAGCGGCGCCTCAGCGGATAGTTCACTTAGGAACGAAATGGCGCCTTAGCGCATAGTTCACTTAGGAACGAAAATGGTTCATTACACTTGGGTTTGCCAAGCTAACGTTCCTTCCATGTCGAGGCATGGGGACCACCCATTAGTGGCTGAGATTCACTGCGGCCTGCGGTGGCTCGTTAGCAGGAGAGCTCGGAGGGCTGACCCTCTAGAGAAGCTTTGAAAAGCTTGGAGGTGAAGCCGTGAGCTTCCCTCTAGAGACAAAAAATGCCTGACGTGACAATGATCACGGGCGTGACTATGATCACGGGTAGAACTTGCGTAGATGCGCGATGTTCCACGGGTTCTTGACGGGGATACCGTCTTCAGTCTCGAGGCGTACGACGCCAGGCCTAGTGATGTGGGAGACCCTGTAGGGGCCTTCCCACATCGGTGAGAGCTTGTGGAGGCCTTCTCTGGAGAGGATTCGCCTAAGGACGAGATCGCCCGCCTCAAGAGTGCGTGAGCGCACATGGCGGCTGTGGTAGCGTCGCAGGTCTTGCTGGTACTTTGCCGCTCTGAGGGCGGCACGGCGGCGCAGTCCCTCGAGAAGCAGCAGGTCGTCGTTGTGGAGGTCCTCTTGGGTGTCCTCGTTGAAGGCAAGGACCCATGGGGATCCGTGCTTGATTTCTGCGGGGAGGACTGCTTCGGCTCCGTAGACAAGGGCGAACGGTGTTTCACCCGTGGGCTTTGAAGAGGTAGTGCGCATGGACCAGAGCACAGATGGGAGCTCGTCGATCCAGCCCTTGCCGTGACCCTTGAGGATGTTGAAGCTTCTGGTCATGAGGCCCTTAAGGACTTCTGCGTTTGCTCGCTCGGCTTGACCATTGCTCCGTGGATGAGCCACCGAGGCGAAGCAGAGCTTGATGCCGAGTTTTTCGCAGTAAGCCCGGAAGACGCCGCTGGTGAACTATGAGCCATTGTCGGTGATGATGCGATTAGGCACTCCGAAGCGGCAGACCAGGCTCCTGATGAATTTCACCGCTGCTCCGGCTGGTATGGTGCGCACTGGTTCAATCTCGGCCCACTTAGTGAACTTGTCGACGGCCACGAAGAGGAAGCGGTAGCCCCCCTGCGACTTCGGGAAGGGGCCCAAAATGTCCAGCCCCCAGACCGCGAACGGCCTGTGGGGACCCCGGACTAGCTGTCCGAAATACCCGATTATGCTTAACACAACGATCCCGTGATCAGTCTGTCGTTGCACATAATCCGAACTGAATACCAAAGTTTACATCCATTACAATACCGAATTAAAGTCTTACATAAATGGTCATTTAGACCAAGTCTTACATAGGTGCCTTCAGGGGCCAAACCAAGATAATCAGCGGAACTAAGGCGTAGTAGACGTCAAGTCCTAGCGATGACCCGACAGGCAGTCGACTAATGAAGATCCTTAGTTGGCATAGATGTCGCCATACTCCTCCTGGTCGTAGTGCTCCTCAAAGTCTGGCGACGACAATAGCCAGGGACAAAACTAGTATGAGTACATTTGAATGTACTCGCAAACTACTCCAACATGAGTGCACTAGGCTCATTTTTAGTTTCACACTTTTATTTATTTAAAACATCTCTGTATCTTTGTTGAAGAAGGTAAGGAGATTATAACTACTCTTAATATCTCAATTTTATTAGTTTTCTCCAAAACTCCTCCTTTTCCCGACCAAAAACCATCATGGTAATTAATCTCCAACTACCTCATACCGATCCGTTGGTATAGGTGTATGGAACGTTCCCCTTTCTTTTTAGAACTCAACACTTTTTCCAAAACTTGCACATGGTCAAAGTAGGGCCTCTCAACTGTCCATATCCGAGGACTCGGCTATTCGAATAGTTTTAACCCTCTGCAGAGGTAGCACGCTTTTCCCACACCCATCCGGTAACTCATCGTGTCAGCCACGTCCCGCCATACTAGGTGTATGCGAAGTTGAGTCACCGACCCTAGTCTGTCCTTTGCTCATGCTAGTATAGGATCCTACCCATAGGATACTTTCCATCGACACTTAATCCAGCCCGTCGGAATCTAAGTGTGAGGACTCATAGGTTTTATCTGGCGGTGTATAGGGGACATCCTTCTATCCTCCTCCTTATCTTTTCATAGAGTTTGAGCGAGGACCCAGGTCAAGGTAGGTCCTCAGACCATCCCTTCATGCATAACGGAGTTGTCTCCGTCGATGAGGTGTCCCATACTAATAAGAGCAAACTATATGACTAGTCCCTTTCCCATATGTGGGTAAATGTGGTCGCACAGAGTATCGGCTGATTGACGTAAGTACCAGGACACAATGTGCATTTTATAAAAAACCACCATTTTCCTTTTCTTCAATTCATCAGCACCCCTTGGTGCTTCATAGCCACACAAGGATTCAAAGGAGTTTTGAATAAAACAATCTTTAGTTTTCCCATCCTATAATTTACCATATATTTCTACATCGGGTGGCAAAATAATTTCCATACATACTCTTTGAAAAGATTTTTATAAAAACTTTTGCTTTCAAATGACTTTGTAAAAATAGATGCATGTATTAGGGCGCAAGCTCAGAGAGTAGCTTGCCTTGCTCGGCAAAGTGATCCTGGTCTTGATCTTCGGGTTCCACAAATACTTCCTCCTCGATATATCCGACAACGTTCTCGTCTAATACACAATCAAGCAAAGACAAACAATCACTAACCTACTCAATCAATTACCACAACAATACAATCTTAAATGCCCTAAATAGCCACTTCATCTATCAAACAATACAATTTGGCTTCAATTTAATTGAATTAGCCATTATTCATTTACATCTTAATTAGGGCAGAAACTAGTTGAACATGTTTAATTACATAACTTAAGTTCTGTTGGTCACAAAAATACAAACTAAATTTCTACAGAGAGCTACTGATGGGTAGAATATAACACAATTGGATTTGGATCAATTGGAGTTACCAAACTCCCTACACAATGTTTTGAATCCAGAAACTTAATAAGCAAGTTTTATCTACAAATTAAGTTCTGTTGATCTAAAAATTAAATCCTCTTAGGGGTGACTAACCATGACTAAATGTGATCCAATAAAATTGGTTTTAACCCATTTGGACTAACAGAGCATCAGAGACAAACAAGTTTAGATTTTAAACCCTATTTGGCATTTTTAATACTATATTTTTATTATTTATCCAAATGAGGTGAAACCACTTGGGTTGGATAGACATTTTCATAAGCTTTCCAGAACATTTTGATTTGATTTATTTGGAGTTATAAATCTCAAGTTATGGAATTTCAAAGTTTAGTCCAGTACTGTTTTCTATTTAAACCTAAAATTCGAATTTAAAACCTGAGTGGATAATGTTGAGAATCCTGACGGGTGGGGTCCACTCGTCAGTGACTCAACTGAAAACAGTGCGCGCGCGCTGGGAATTGTTTAAAAACCTGACGGGTGGGGTCCACTCGTCAGTTTCTTTTTATTTAAACGAATCGGTACGCGACCGTGGATCTAAGATCCAATGGCCGAGGATGGGGCACGCCGGCGACGACCTAAACCGGGCGGCGCCGTGGCTCCGGCGACGGCGAGGTGGACGGATAGCTCACCTCGAGGCTCGGGAGGGCGTGGCGAGGGTGCAGGAGGGTTGCGGCGGCTCGGGGAAACTCGTGGGCGAGGTGGCTCGGGCTGGGGAGGCTCCTGGCGGCGACGGCGTCGAGCTCCTCCTTCCGCGGCGCGGCACGAACTCCGGCGAGCAATCGACGGCGTCCCTGGACAGGAAAGAGACGGGCGTGTGAGGGTGAAGCAGTGCGGAGTCACGGAGAGGGCCAGGGAGGGAAGAAAAGAGAGAGAAGAGGCCACGGCATGGCGTTGCCGTGTCGTCGTCTACCTCGGATCGTCGAGCACGGCCACGAGCAACAGAGGGCTAGCGGCGGCGGCTCTGCCCTTCCTAGCGGCGTACTGTGAGTGGGGAGTGGAGGGGAGCAGGCGAGAGGGGCTGTGGTGGTGTGTGGAGCAATGGGGCTCGGGGTGGTTTAAATAGCGGCGGGCCGGCGCACGGTGGACGCGGCGCAGGGGCACCCGAGGGCGTGCCGGCTCGCCGTAGGGTTGGCACGGGGTGCGGCTAGGTTGCGGGGTGCTCGGGGGACCGAATGGGCAAGGAGGGGTGGCGTGTTGGCTGCTGCGTGCGCTCGGGTGGGGGACGGCCGTGGCGAGCGTGTCCGGGCGGCGCTCGACGTGCACGGCATGGCGCGAGGGCTGCGGGAGCGGGCTGCTGCTGGACGCTCTGCTGCGCGGAGAGGGAGCAGAGGGGTGCAGAAGAGAGGGGGGGCCTGGCGCGGGGTGTCGTGGGGCGGCGAGATCGGCCGCGGTGTCGGCGGGCCGGCCATGGCGAGCGGCGGCACGGGCGCGTGCCAGGAGGGGGCGGGGTGCTGTGGGTGCCGGTGTCGGTGTCCAAGGGGGCAGGAGAGCGAGGGAGAGAGGGGGGGCACGGCGCGAGGCCTTCGGCGTCGACACCTCCTCTTCCACCGCGCCGACACGGCGACGTGCGCGCCGGCGGCCTGTTCCCTGGGCGGCGCCCACCAGGTGCTCGGCGAAATGCCTGAGCCAATTTTAATTTCAAATTTTTGAATTTTTCTTTCATAACTTGCTTCACATATATTTATCAAGGTTTGTTGAGCTATTTGTTTGTTTATGGGGCAAGTGCAAAATAGCACACTTTGTGATTGGAATAAGATAAAGAAAGAAATCTAAATTTGAATTTGAGTTTTTGAATTGAATACTTAAAGAGGATAAATGGTGGGGAATAAAATAGGAGTGTTCATATTGTCACTCCACTAAATTTGGTTTGGAAAATAAATGGATTTCTTAATTTGGGGAAAATAGGGTGACATGTGCCATATTGTTGGTATTGTTTTATATTTTGTTTTGTTTATTTTCTTTTCATCAAGTTTTTAAGTAGAGCTAACAAACAACACATTCACAAGAAATACTTATCACTAGCAACAATAAGACATCAACACACATTAATTCATAAAAGTTTTTGTTGGCCCACATTTTTGATATAATAATTCCTATTAAATTTTTGGGGTGTTACACGGCCAGGAGAGCGGGATGGTCTGGAGCCCCAGCGCCGGCTGATGAATTTGCTTGGCGTGGTACTGGCAGGCGTCGCAAGCTTGGACGATGGTGACCGCATCTTGAAGCACTTGTGGCCAGTAGAACCCGCTCCTGAAGACCTTGCCTGCGAGGGTGCGCGCACACGAGTGGTGGCCGCACTCTCCGCTATGGATATCCTTGATCAGCATTCGGCCTTCCTTGGGAGGGACGCATTTGAGCGCGATGCCATTTGGGCGCTTGTGGTATAGGTCTCCCTCAAGGATGTAGTAGGATTTTGCCCGTCGAGCGATTCGCTCTGCTTCTGCATCTTCTTCGGGGAGGATCCCCTTTACCAAGTAATCTTTGAGCTCGTCAATCCAGCCTGTTTCTTGGTGAGCCGCCGTCAGCAACAGACGCTCCCCTGTGTGGGGACCACAATCGGGTGCCCCAGCTTCAGGAGGTGGTGGGAGTGCTTCGTCCGTGCTTGCGGCTGTAGCTTCTCGAGGCTGCTTGATGGATGCCTTGGTGAGCCTTTCTTCAAAGACGCCTGCCTGCTGGGCCTGCCTTCGCGAGGCTCGCTTGGCGATGTCATCGGCCTCCTGGTTTTCTTTCCTCGGGATGTGCATGAGCTCCATGCCTCTGAAGTGCTTCTCGAGCTTGCGGACCTCTTCAAGGTATGCGGCCATATGGTCGTCCTTAGGCGTGTAGCTTTTGTTGGAGAAGTTGACAAGCAACTGGGAGTCGCCCTTGACGAGTAAGTGCTTGACGCCTAGAGCGCTGGCGGACCTTAAGCCGGCGAGGAAGCCCTCGTATTCAGCGATGTTGTTGGAGATCTTGTCAATCGTGAAGCACAACTGGACAGCGTAGTAGAGCTTGTTGCCTTTGGGCGAGGTCAAGACGACGCCTGCCCCGCCATTGCGGCAGGCGAAGGCTCCGTCGAAGTGCATGGTCCAGTGGCTGGGCATCGTGTCTCCAGAGAGCTCAGCCTCTGCTTCCCGAGGCTCCTCAGGGCTTGGGTCGGTCCATTCGGCGACGAAGTCTGCCAGCGCTCTTCCCTTGATGACTCTTGTTGTGTCGAAGCGCAGATTGAAGGGCTGCAGCTCTATGTTCCATCCCGCGACACGATCTGTGGCGTTTAGATTGCGCAGGATCTGCTCCAAGGGGAAGGAAGTGACCACCGTGATGGGGTGGCCCTGGAAGTAGTGTCGCAGCTTCCTGGAGGCGATGAGGAGCGCGACGAGAAGCTTCTGCTGCATTGGATACCGTTCCCGAGCGTCCCGCAGCACTGTGCTGATGAAGTAGACGGGGTGCTCGACAAGGGTTGTTAGTGGAGGTGTAGCGTCAGCTCCCTGTAGAGGCTCTTCAGGACCCTTGTCGAGATTCGCTTGTGGAGGGGTCTCGGCAAGGGTGCTCAGAGCAGGCTCGACTTGAGGCTGTGGGCCTGGCGGTGGGTCTGTGGAGGCTGCTCCTTTGCCGAGATCTTTGTCGGGGGGCTTTGGACTTGGAGTGGCAGTGTTTTTCTTGGGGAGGACTGGCTCTTCCCTTTCGGCCACCAGGACGGCGCTTGCGGTCTGAGGAGTGGCTGATAGGTACAGCTTCAGATATTCGCCTGTCCTGGGGGCCACCATGACTGGGGGGCTGGCCAAATACCTCTTTAACTCCTCAAAAGCCTTGTCCGCCTCAGGGGTCCACTTGAATGTGCCGGATCTCTTCATGATCTTGAAAAATGGCAGGGCTCTCTCGCCGAACTTGGAGATGAAACGGCCCAGGCTGGCCATGCAGCCTGCCAGGCGCTGCATGTCCTTGAGCCGGCGAGGAGGCTGCATCCCTTCTATGGCCTTGATCTTGTCAGGGTTCGCTTCTATGTCGCGGTGAGACACAAGGAATCCGAGGAGTATGCCTGAAGGCACCCCGAAGACGCACTTGGCGGGGTTCAGCTTGATGTTCACCTTGCGCGGGCTGGCGAAGGTTTCCTCGAGGTCCTTCAAGAGAGTGTCTCCCTCGCGAGACTTGACCACAATGTCGTCGACATAAGCTTCTGCGTTTCTGCCCATCTGTGCCCCCAAGGCTATCCTCATGAGCCTCTGGAAAGTGGCGCCGGCGTTCTTCAGGCCAAACGGCATGCAAGTGTAGCAATACACACCACAGGGGGTGAGGAATGCTGTTTTCTCCTCGTCCTCTTTAGCCATTTTGATCTGGTGATAACAAGAGAAGGCGTCAAGAAAACAGAGGAGGTCGCAGCCGGCGGTGGAATCCACGATCTGGTCTATCCTTGACATGGGGTATGGGTCCTTGGGGCAGGCCTTGTTGACGTCGGTGTAGTCGATGCAGAGTCGGCCTCCTCCAGCGGGTTTTGGGACAACCACGCCGTTGGAGAGCCAAGTGGGGTGCGCGACTTCGCGGACGACATTTGCCGCTTTTAGCTTCTCTACTTCCTTGACGATGAATGCTTGCTTCTCGGGGGCTTGCTTCCGTGCTTTCTGCTTGACGGGGCGTGCGTCTGGACACACGGCTAAGTGGTGCTCGATCACCTCCCTTGGTACACCGGACATATCTAACGGAGTCCATGCGAACATGTCAGAGTTTACCCGAAGGAAGGCGACGAGCGCGCTTTCCTATTTGGGAGGCAGGGCAGCGCCTATGGTGACACTAGCCCCAGAGCCTTCAGCCCCCGAGCCACTGGTGCTCAGCGACACCTTCTTCGTGGAAGCTTGCTCTTGAGAGAACAACTGCTTCTTCTTCTTGGGCCTCCCGAGAGGCTCCATGTCCTCGTCAACCGGGAATGCCATGGCGGCCGCCTTGTAGGCGCTCTCGACAGCGCGCGTGGCATCCAGGATATGACCATGGATGGCGATGGTGTCAGCGCTGCCGGGGATCTTGACCATGTTGTAGGCGTGATGCATGATGGCCATGAACTTCGCGAGGGCGGGGTAGCCGAGGATGGCGTTATACGGCAGGCCAATGTGCGCGACGTCGAAGTCGATCAGCTCAGTGCGGTAGTTCTTCTGAGTGCTGAAGGTGACGGCCAGCCGGACCTGCCCGAGAGGCTCGATCGAACCACTGGTGACCCCTGTGAATGGCCTGGAGGGCATAAGCCACTCGTAGGGCACTTGAAGCGTCTCGAAGGTCTCGACAGAGATGACGTTCAGGCCGGCACCCCCATCAATGAGCGTCTTGGAGACGGTGATGTTGTTGATGGTGGGGGAGCAGACCAGGGGGAGGGTTCCAACAGTCTTGGTCGACTTGGGGTGGTCCTTGGCGTCGAAGGCGATGGTGTACTGAGACCACTTGAGGGGCCTGGAGGTCTCGGCGCTCGGGAGCGCGGCATTGAGCTTGCGGGCGAACTGCTTGAACTGGTTCTTCGACTTGGGCGCCTGAGCCCCGCCGAGGATGCAGGCCATAGGCCACCTTGGGGCCTGATAGCCTCCATCTTCCTCGTCAGGGAGGTTGTTGTTCTTCTCGGCGGTGTTGGCTTGAGTGCCTGGCGGCCTCTGGTAGCCGCCATTGCACCCGCCCCTGCCGTCTCTGCGATAGCCGAGGCCTCTGCCGCGGTTCCCGCTGCCTTCTTCTCGCTCGCGCTCTCTGCTCAACCTCTTGAGGTCGAAGCAGTTCTCTGTGGCATGGCCGCGCCTGTTGTGGTAGACGCAGAATGGACGGTTGTCCGCCTCTTTGTCGCCAGGCTCAGGGGAGTTTCTGCGGGCGTACTTGGCGGCTGGCTCGGCCGCTAGGACCGCGGTGGTCTTGCGCTTGGTCTCTTCCCGCCTCTTGTGGCTCTTGGACCCCTCGGCCTGGTCGTCCCCCCGCTGGCTCATCTTGACGAAGAGGAGTCCCTTTTCAGCCTTGGCGCACTTGTCAGCGAGGTCGAACAACTTTACCACCGAGGTGAGCCTGTCGTGAATGCCCAGCTTCTCAAGCATCCTACGGTTCGTGACGCCCTCTCTGAAGGCGGCAATGACCTGCGTGTCGGGGATGTTCGGGATCTTGTTGCGCACTTGGCTGAAGCGCTGGATGTACTTGCGGAGGGTCTCATCCTTCCTCTGCACCACAGCGCGCAGGTCGTTGTGGGTGAGCGCGCGCTCGTACGTGCCCTTGAAGTTGGCCACGAACTGCCTGCAGAGCTCCTCCCAGGAGTCGATGGAGTCTTCAGGCAGGTTGAGGAGCCACGACAGCGCGCAGTCACTGAGCGCGTGGGAGAACCAGTTGGCCATGACCTTGTCATCCCCTCCTGCAGCTTGGATAGAGGTGGTGTAGAGCTGCAGGAACTCGATGGGGTTGCTCGAGCCGTCGAAGCCCTTCGGAAGGGCAGGCCTGAACTTCTGTGGCCAGACCACGCGACGCAGAGCGCGGGTGAAGGCCATGCAGCCGGTGGCGTACGTGGTGATTCCACCCTGGAGAGCCCTGCGGTTCTGCTGCCCCGCCTGGCCGATTTCCTCGACGAGGCGGTTCTGGAGGTCCCTGCGGCGCTCCATCCCCACTGGCGCGCCAGGCGCGGTGCGCTGCACGATTTGGCAGTCGCGCGGCGAGGACGCATGAGAGGGAGCCCTCTGCGCTGCAGCTGGAGGTGGTCCTGGCGGCGGCGGAGGCGCGTCTGGCGCGGCCGTTCCCGCGCGGCCAGAGTGGTGAACCAGCGAGCGCGACGGAGCGGGGCGCATTGTCGCACGTCGACGAGGTGGTGAAGGCGGTCGAGCCACTAGTCGTGGGCCTCCGCGCTAGGCCGGTAGCGGAGAAGCTCCTGTGCCATGAGAAGCGCGGTGTGCGGCGTGGGCTCTGGGAGTCCCTGAGAGGACGCGCTTTGGCGCCGAGACGGACGCGAGGACTCAGCGTCCTCGTGGTGCTCGGAGAAGTCTTCGTCGCCGCGGTGATCATCGTCGCGGTGCTCCTCGCTCTCGGGCTCCTCCACGCGCGGGCCGGTGTTGGCGCGCTCCGCAGTGCGAGGACGGCCGTGGCGGCCGCGAGTGGGGGCGGTGCCGGGCTCAGTATGAGCCCTCTCAGCGGCGCGCCTGTTGGCGCGTGTCGTGCGGGTGTCCGTCATGGCGCGGAGGCTGGTCGAAGGTTGAAGACGCGCCTCAGTCCCCTACCTGGCGCGCCAAATGTCGGAGAGTGACTCCCACGAGACAGGGATAGTCACGCTCTGAAGAGTAGTTCGAGAAGGGGGACTGAACACGTTGGTCTGCAACCCTCAACCGGCATGGCGACGGTGCTCGTCGAGCCTGAAGAGGGACACCATGACAGAGATGAACACCAGCCCGTACCCAGGTTCACGGCCCTCAGGAGGGAAAACCGCTACTCCTGCTTGTCTGTATTGCGCTGCAGAGAGTACAGTACAATGAGCTTGCCGAGTCCTCTCTTGCGGCAGTGCGGAGCTCAAGGAGGGAAGCTACGGTCTTCTTCCTCCTTGAGTGCGCTAGGCTAGGCTTGGCTATGGTGGAGCGTGGATAGCTGAATGATCCTTTCGGGGTCCGATCCATCGATCCATTGCTACGGAGGTGTTCCCTCTCCTTTTATAGGCGCCCCGGGCCTCTTCCCTGCGACCTGCGCAGCGGAAGGGTTCCCACATGGCGACTGACGAGGGTGTAACTCGACAAATCCCAGGGTCGTGCACCCCGGGTTGATTGAGGGGGAGAGAGATGAGCGTTGGTGATCACGACGGCTGACAAGCAAGGCGTTTACCCAGGTTCAGGCTCCCGGAGGATGACACCCTACTTCCTGCTTGTCTGGTATTGATGGCGGGTGGCTTACAATGGCGAGATGACGATCTCGCTAGGGTTTGTGGTGGCGGCTATAAGCGTCGTCCCTCTGTCCTCTTGGACGAGTAACCCTCCTAGCCTTTATATGATAAGCTAGGTCCCGGGTGAACGGTGCCGATGGCGTTTACAAATATGGTAAGAGTCGTATGACCTAATTGACTAGTCTTGGGCCATACGCTATCTCTACTGGGCCTTCCTTGGGCCTTTGCAGTCTTGGCGTGACCCAGGTATCCTCACCGTGGGATAGTCGAAGAGTAGCCCCACGTCAGTAGCCCCCGAGTGCTTGGTCGAATCGCAGAGTCGTGCAAAGGACTCCTTTCTCCTGGGCACGCCGCCGGGTTGCTTGCAGTTGAGATTGAACTCGTTTTCCTTCAGTCGAAGAGCCTGCTCCCGATGGGAGTAAGAATTGTAATCGACTCACTGAAGTCGTGTCTTTTGTGTGACTTGTTTCTGTTCAGCCTGCTGGCTTACTGTCAGTTAATTCAGCTTGTGAAGCTTACTGAGTCTTCTTGTCACCCGTTTGCATGGTTCGAGTTCTTGCATCAGCACTGTGGCTTACTGAGGCGATTTCAGCTGTGAAGCTTACTGTGTTTACCTGTCACTCGAACTATGCGTTCGAGTTCTTTACCTGGCGTCGAAATTCAGCTATCAAGCTTACGTGCATGTTCAGGGACACCCGAATGACTCGGTCGAGTTATTCCTCAGCGCTGTGGCTTACTTCATGCACTTGTGGTGCTGACGTCAGCGCTGACGCTTCGTAGCACGCCTCTGCGTCCGATAGGACGTGACGGAAGTGGCCCCACTGTCAGTGTTTACTGCAGACAGCAGTGACCGCTTGTTTCTGTCTTGGGCGCGAAAATTTCGCGGCGTGATGATAGTGCCTCGATCCTCGTGCGTAGTGGACGGAGTGGGAGGCGACGGTTTGTCTCTCCGCGCGACACGTGGGCGGCTGGATGGAGCTGTGGAGAGCAGTTTCTTCGGGAACGGCTGGGATGGACTGCACGCGCGGTACAAAACTGTACCGCGACGGGGAACAGGTCATCTACTCCATTTGCCATCGCCTTCTCTCCTGCGCCGCTCTTGCTTCATTCTGAGCTCTTGCCTTGTCCTCTCTCCACCTTCCGTGAGCGCCAAAGACGATGAGGAAGACGAAAGCTGCGACCAGCGCCGCCGCCGCCACCGAGGCGGGTGCGATGAAGAAACCCGACGGCGACTGGCAGAAGTCGTCGGTGAAGAAGACGGAGTTAGAGGTCCTGCGCGCGCAGGGCCTGCTGCCGCCGGCGGACCAGGCGACGGTGCGCGCGCCTGGGAAGGAGGTATACCCTGCCCCTCGGGAGGGGGAGCGTGTTTGCTTCGTGGACTTCCTTCCACGGGGCTTCGGGTTCCCTCTCCACGATTTTGTTCGTGGTCTCCTGTACGCCTATGGGGTTCAGATCCATGATCTGACCCCCAATGGCGTCTTGAGCATCGCGAGCTTTATCGTGCTCTGCGAGTGCTTCATGGGGATCGCCCCCCATTGGGCCTTGTGGAAGTCGCTCTTCCTCGTTAGGAAGAATGTGGGGAAGAGCGGGTCGGCGTACCCGGTTGGCGGCTTCGGCATCCAGGTGCGAGGTGACACCTCGTACTTCCAGATGAAGAAGTCGGACTCCGTCCAAGGCTGGCGGAAGAGGTGGTTCTACGTCAGGTGCGACCAAGCGGGGTTGCCTGACTTCAACGGCGAGCGCGAGTTGCGGAAGACGCGCGCGTGGGCGCACCCGCTCGCGAAGGAGGAGAAAGAGGCTGTCAAGCCGCTGCTGAGCCTTCTGCGCAACCTGCTGAAGACCTTGGGGCGCGAGTCGGGTGGCGTCCACCTCATCGGCACCTTCTTTAGGCTCCGAGTACAGCCGCTCCGTGCTCGCCCCCACCCGATGTGGGCGCACGAGGGCGTTGGCGACCCGCAGCTCGACGACGAGGAGGTGGAGTTGAAGGTGAGGGGCATCACAAGCCTCCGAGCCGCAGACCCCTGCAACGTCAAGTGCGCAGTCGCAGCTTACGGATCGGCGAACCCTGTTCCTGAGGTAAGCTTCTGTCTTTTCCCTTGTTTGCTTTCTCGATGCTCTTTTTCTTGATTCGTCCGTCATTTTGTTTGCAGGGTCGTTCTTTCCTTGTCAGCCTTCCTCCGCTCATGGAGAACGGACCTCACGACGAGGCGACGTTCCTTGAAGAGGAAGGTGATGAAGAGGACATTCCTTCCGCCATCTCCCCGAGTGAAGAGGTGGAGGAGGATGAGGATGACGAGGAGCCGGCGCGGAAGAAACAGAAGCGGCGAAGCAGTGACTCTGCTACTGCTTCGTCCCCTGCAAGGGATGCGGCTGCAGAATTGGAGGAGGATGGCTTGTCGTCTTCTGGTGCCAAGTACCTGGGTGACTGGAATGAGCCCGTGGCTGCGCCTCCTGTCAGCTCTGCGCCGCCGCCCGAGTTCGCCAGGATGCCCTCCGTTTCCTTGGGAAGCGACGATGGCGTCGAAGTCACCAGGTTAGTCATGCTGGTTCTTTTTGTGCCGAGTTTGCTTTCTGATTGGTGGGTTCTCTGGGTTGAACTTTCTTGCATCTTTTGCCGGCTATCATTCTGGTGGCACCAGTTCTCCTCCACGCGAAGTGGAGCACACGTCCGCCCCTTCAGTCGAGCGGACTGTGCAGGTGGCCGGGGAGCATGCGCGGGCTGGTGACTCCCTGGCGCCAAATGATGCTGCCGCGGCGACTTCGTCGGATGCTGATCTGGTGGACCATGTAAGTATTCCTCGACTTGTTCTTCCGCAGTTGCATCGGGTGCGCGAACAGCGCTCCCGATGGGAGTAGCCCCCGAAGGTGTGGGTGACTAGGATAGTCGGGCACAACTTTATATATGCTTGTTTGTCTGCAGCCATACTACCGCCAGCAGCTTAAGGGAGCCGCCGCCTTCGTTCGCCTGGAGAAGGAGAGGGATCAGTTGCGCACCTCCCTGGACCAGGCCACGAGGCGAGCCGCGGAGTTGGGGCAGAAACTTCAGGCTCAGGCGGAGCTGGAGAAGGCGTTGCGTGAGTCGCAAGAGCGCGAGCGTGCTCGGGACGACCAGGAGAAGACCCAGGTCGACCGCCTGCTCGCACTCGCCGGTGTCCTCGGACGTAAGTTTTTCGGCTTGACGCCTACTTGTCTACTTGTTGAATTTGCATTGAATTGACTCCTTTCCCTTGTTCAGAGAAATGCGGAGGCGCTCCCCCGGAAGGCACGTCTAGCGACGACGTCGACCTGGCGAATGCTGTCGGGTTCCTCGACCGCGTCTGCGCGTATGCCTCGGCAGCGCTGCAGCAGTCGACGACGGCGCTGCAGAAGTCGACCGGGGCGCTGGCGACTGTGCACCGGAGCATCTTCCCCAGCAGGTCGCCACCAGCTGCCGTGGACGCACTCGCGGCGCCTTTTGAAGGCGATGCGACCACCATCGCGGACTTCACCCGGGCGCAGACGGTACGCGGCTCCGAGCTTACTTTCCAGCTTCTTCTTGGTCATCAAGTCGCTGGCGACTTTGAGAGGGTTGTCAGCGACTTCCCTCGAAAGCCTGACGGCAAGACCGCGTCCCTTAGCGGGGTGAAGGCGCAGGCGAGTCAGCTGGCCGCGAAGCTTGTCGCAACCTTCGAGAGGAGGATTGCCAAGATAGCCGAGGCGGCTGCTACTAGGAAGAGTCGTTCCCAGTCGGAGTCCGTAGTGTAGAAGTCTTGTAGTTAGGATTTTGTAGTCTGCTTTTGAGTCTGCAGTCTGTAATGAATTGTATTTTGCGGGTCTTCTGGCCTTGAATCATAGTAATGCTGAAGTGTGAATGTTTTCCTTCGAGTCTGGCTTGAATGAGAAGCGATCTTTATTTTTCTGTTTTGACACTGTCAATTCTTGGCAGCCTGAAATGGGCGAGGCCACTCCGGTTGCTGCAGCGACTGGCGCGGGTGATGAAGAGGGCACTCTTTTGGCTGAGCCTGCTACTCGCCATCGTCAAGCGACTTCGGCTCCTGCGCGAAGTGCGAACGACCAACGGTTGATTACCTATATGAGGAACAAGGTGGTTGAGCTCGAGGCGAGGCTGAAGCGTGCTGAGTTGGAGCTAGAGCGGTCTAGGTCGCGTCCTGTTGCAGAGTTCTCTCAGCGTGAGGAATTCCTGCTTGGCGAGATTGATTTGATCAGTCGACAGCTGCAAGGTTGGTCTTCTTAGCGCTGTGTTTTGACTTCCTCTTCCTTGCGATGTGCTCATTGCAATGTCTTGATGCAGATGTGAACCCTGACTGGCAGGCTGAGCAGACTCGGGTTAATGAGCGGGTCGCCAGAGAAGCCGCTGGTGACGCACCCGAGGCGCGCCATTTTTGGTCGAATAGATCTAAAGGGCGGATCCTTGCGTGTATGCTGGACCACACCTGGCGAGCTGCTCTTCTCCTGGAGGGGTGCAGGAAGACTCTCTGGCACATCCACCGGGTGTACTTTCCACACAATGGGCAGCCCAACGAGCTGGCCACGTTGTTGGAGAGGTTCCGTGAAGGTGGTGCGCTGAAGGAGGTTGTCGACGCCCAACTCGTTGCCGGGGCGAACGTGGCGTTGGCGTACGTCCGACTGCATCGGCCGAACCTTCCCCTGTCAAGGTTGCTAGGTGGCTTGCCTGAAGAAGACGATTACGCCGAGACTCTGTCGCCTGCTCGTCAGATGATTCAGCAGGTCCAGAGGCTGAGTGAGCGTCTCGTAGGGCCGCTTGATGCGCCAAAGGATGAGCCTACAGAGTAGGAGTAGTAGGCTTCTGTTGTATAGCATTAGTTCGAAAAGGCAAATTTGCCAAGTGTAGATATCAATGTATGTAAACTGAGGTGGGCGCAGCCCCCGAGTGCGTCGGGTGGCGGCCTAGGATTAACTTACACCTGTATGGCGCAGCCCGGGTGGCGACCTAGGTTTTTCGAATGATACCTGTATGGCGCAGCCCCCGAGTGCATCGGGTGACGGCCTAGGGTTTTGACATGGACCTGTATGGCGCAGCCCCCGAGTGCTTCGAGTGGCGGCCTAGGTTTTCAAGTGATACCTGTAAGGCGCAGCCCCCGAGTGCGTCGGGTGACGGCCTAGGATTTTGACTTGACCTGTATGGCGCAGCCCCCGAATGGTTCGAGTGGCGGCCTAGGCTTTTGATTTGGCCTGTATGGCGCAGCCCCCGAGTGGTTCGAGTGGCGGCCTAGGCTTTTCAAGTGATACCTGTAAGGCGCAGCCCCCGAGTGCGTCGGGTGACGGCCTAGGATTTTGACTTGACCTGTATGGCGCAGCCCCCGAGTGGTTCGAGTGGCGGCCTAGGCTTTTGACTTGACCTGTATGGCGCAGCCCCCGAGTGGTTCGAGTGGCGGCCTAGGCTTTTGACTTGACCTGTATGGCGCATCCCCCGAGTGGTTCGAGTGGCGGCCTAGGGTTTTGGCATGACCTGTATGGCGCATCCCCCGAGTGGTTCGAGTGGCGGCCTAGGTTTGAAGTTGCTTTTTGACTGAAAAAGTAAAGGGGAGAGCTTGTTCTGTAAATCACTGTATTGATTTTTGCGAGCAGGCCGCCTCGTTAAAACCCTTCCAGTCCCCTTAGGTACCCTGGTAAGGGAAAGAGTGCGTCTGAAACCTGCCGCCTGGACATGCTGGTTTTGGTACAACGAGGGAGTCGACTAGGCGTAGAAACGACGAAGCTGCGCGACGTTCCATGGGTTGCTGCAGACTGCTCCTGTCTTCGAGTCCTTCAGGCGGTAAGCTCCGCCGCCGATTGCTTCTGTCACAATGTACGGGCCCTCCCATGGGGAGGCGAGCTTGTGCACCTTCTTCTGTTTGAGGCGAAGGACTAGGTCGCCTGCGACGAATGCTCTTGGCCGCAGCCTCCGTCCGTGGTAGTTGCGCAGGTCTTGCTGGTACACGGCTGACCGTGCGAGGGCGATGTCGCGGGCTTCGTCCAGGACGTCCATGTCGTCTTCGAGTGCTCCTTCTGCGTCAGACTCGTCGTAGGCCACCACCCGTGGTGCGTCAAACTTGATGTCGCAGGGCATGACCGCCTCTGCGCCATACACCATGAAGAACGGTGTGTATTGGGTGGATCTGTTTGGCGTGGTTCGCAGGCTCCAAAGTACTGATGGCAGTTCTTCGACCCAGGCGCCGGCGGCGCGTCTCAGCGGCACTCGCAGGCGCTTCTTGATGCCGTTGCAGACTAGGCCGTTGGCCTTTTCGACTTACCCGTTGGACTGTGGGTGCGAGACAGATGCATAGTTGAGTTTGATGCCTTGCTCGGAGCAGAAGTCTTTGAATTCTTCGGCTGTGAAGTTCGAGCCGTTGTCGGTGATGATGCTGTTTGGTACCCCGAACCTGAAGATGATGGACCTGATGAAGTTAACTGTTGATGATGCAGTCGAACTTGTGATAGGCACGGCTTCGATCCACTTGGTGAATTTGTCAACTGCTACCAGGAGATGGGTATGTCCTCCTGGTGAAGACTTCTTGAGCGGGCCTACCATGTCGAGTCCCCATTGAGCGAAGGGCCAGGCTAGTGGTATGGTCTTCAGTGCGGATGCCGGCACGTGTGGCTTGTTGGTGAATTCCTGGCAGCCAAGGCACTTCCTTACTAGGTCTTCGGCGTCTTGCATAGCTGTGGGCCAGTAAAATCCGGCTCGTAGTGCTTTGGCCACCAAGGCACGACTGCTAGCGTGATGCCCGCAGATGCCAGCATGAATATCGAGTAGGATGGCTTGACCGTCGACTGGATCTACGCACCTTTGTAGAACTCCTGAGATACTTCTCTTGTAGAGCTCACCGTTGATGATGGTGAAACTTTTGGAGCTCCGAATGATGCGCTTGGCTTCGACTGGATTGACTGATAGCCTTTGATGCAGCATGTAAGCTAGATATGGGCCTGTCCATGTGGCTTCGACCAGCATTACCTCCATGGGCTCCTTCTCCTTGCTTGGCGGGTCGGCGGTGCTCGTTGAAGGTGCGGAGGAACCTGGTGCGGGTCGAAGCTTGATGGATCGCTGTGTGATGCGCTCGAGGAAGACGCCGGGTGGCACTGGCACCTTGTCTGACCCCATGTTGGCGAGGACGTCGGCTTCTTCGTTGCTTTCGCGGCCAATGTGCCGCAACTCGCAGCCGTCGAAGGTGCCCTCCAGCTGGTTGTATAGGTCTCTATAGGCGATCATGTTGTCAGCGATGGCGTCGCAAGCCTTCATAGTTTGCTGTACGACGAGGTAGGAGTCGCCATAAATCATGAGGTGAGTGGCGCCGCAGTTTTTGGCCATCCGCATGCCATGGATTAAGGCCTCGTACTCTACCTCGTTGTTGGAGGGTGTTGGGAAGTCCATCTGTAGAACGTACTTCAACTTGTCGCCTTTGGGGGAGATGAGGATGACTCCTGCCCCAGCTGTTCTGAACTTCTTGGAGCTGTCGAAGTACATTGTCCATGCGTTGGACAAGTCGGGAATGTCTGGCAGCTGAGCTTCTATCCACTCGGTGGTGAATTCTGGCAGGACTTGGGCTTTGATTGACTTCGGGTGAGCGTACTTCAGCCCCCAGGGTCCTAGTTCGACAACCCATTTGGCGACTCGTCCTGTCGCACGTTGGTTTGTGAGGATGTCTGAGAGCCCGGAGGAGCTTACCACCGTGATCGGGTGCTCGGAGAAGTAATGGACGACCTTTCTTGAAGTCATGAAGACCCCGTAGGCCAGCTTCTGGTAGTGCGGGTAGTTTTGCTTGGACAGGGTTAGAACCTCGCTGAGGTAGTAGACTGGTCTCTGGACAGGATGGCTGTGCCCTTCTTCTTCTCGTTCTACTACGAGTACCGTGCTCACCACCCTGTTGGTGGCTGAGACGTAGAGGTAGAGCGGCTCGTTCTCCAGCGGTGCCACCAGTACTGGGGAAGTCGTCAGGGTCTTTTTGAGTTGGTCGAATGCGTCCTGCGCTTCCTCTGTCCACTCGAATTTATCCGTCTTCTTCATCAGTTGGTAGAAGGGCAGAGCCTTCTCACCCAACTTACTAATGAACCAGCTGAGAGCAGCGACTCGGCCGGCTAGGCGTTGCACCTCGCGGAGCTTGGTCGGTGCTGGCATTGTGAGTATGTTTTGCACCTTCTCGGGGTTTGCTTCGATTCCTCTTGCGGAGACAAGGTACCCTAGCAGTTCTCCGGCTGGCACGCCGAAGACACACTTATCTGGGTGCAGCTTGATCTGGTACTCGTCGAGCGCGGCGAAGACCTTGCGGAGGTCGGCGACGAGGGTGTCTTCCTTGCGGGTGGTGACGACGATGTCGTCGACGTATACCTGGACAATCTGTCCGATGAGCCCTTTGAGGCATGCTTGCATTGTACGCTGGTATGTGGCACCAGCGTTCTTCAACCCGAAGGGCATTGTCTGGTAGCAGAAGATGCCGTCGGGTGTGATGAATGCTGTCTTTTCCTCGTCGTCGACGTTCAGTCTGATCTGCTGGTAACCTGAGTAGGCGTCCAGGAAAGACAGGCGCTCGCAGCCTGCTGTCGAGTCGATGATCTGGTCTATCCGCGGGAGCGGGAAGTGGTCCTTGGGGCAGCATTTGTTGATGGCGGTGAAGTCGACGCACATGCGTAGTTTCTTCGTCTTCTTCTTCTCCACCAGGACAGGGTTGGCGACCCAGTCTGAGTCCTTGATCTCTCGGATGAACTTGGCGTGCAGCAGTCGGTCGATTTCCTTACTGATCGCGTGCCGTTTGGGTCCGGAAAAGCGTCGCATGGCTTGTTTGACGGGTCTGGCGTCCTTGTGGACTTTTAAGGAGTGCTCGGCGAGATTCCTGGGTATTCCTGGCATGTCAGAGGGTTGCCATGCAAAGATTTTCCAGTTCTCACGTAGAAACTCGACGAGCGCGCTTTCCTATGCGGGAGTTAGACTTGACGATACTTTGACCGTCTTGCTGGCGTCAGTCGGATGGACTTGACGGGTTGCTGTGTCGTCATTCGTGTTGAAGGCGGCGTCCTTGGCTGGCTTCTTGCGGGTCGGGAAGATGGTCCTGTCGTTGTCGGCTGCCATTGCCTCGAAGTGCTCTGCGACCCCGAAGAATTCGGAGATCTTGCTGAACTCGCGGTCGCAGCTGTTGGAGCGGTCGAAGTCACCATGCACCGTGATTACGCCTTTGGGTCCAGGCAGTTTGAGCATCAGGTAGGCGTAATGAGGTACTTCCATGAACCTGGCAAAGGTTGGGCGCCCAAGTATCGCATGGTACTGCGACTTCCAGTCGACGACCTCGAAGTCGATCGACTCCCTCCTGAAATGCTCGGGTGTTCCGAGGATAACATCGAGTGTGATTGTTCCCATGGGCGTGATTGCTTGCCCTGGTACTATGCCGTGGAAGGTGGTCTCAGACTCCGGCAACTTCTCTGTCGACTTGTTCATCCTTCTGAGAGTGTCAGCGAAGATGATGTTAATGCCGCTGCCTCCATCCATGAACACCTTCTTCAGATTGTAATCTCCGATTAGAGCTTCGACTACCAGGGCAGCGTGCCCGGGTCGAGGTACTTCCGGCGGGTGGTCTGCCTTTGAGAACGTGATCGGTGTCTCCGACCCTCTCAGGTAGTCTGGTACTGCGCGTGGGCAGGTGGTGGCTTGGAGGACTTGGCGGGTGATGAGCTTCTGGACCCTGTTTGAGGGGCGCCCCTTCTGTATCATGTTGAGCTGTCCGCGTGCGGCTGGGTACGCGTCGTGTGCCGCCAGCTGGGCTTCGTGTGTGGGTGCTGCCTGGATGGTGAGCTGCGCGGCTGGCTGCAGTGCGGGTGCAGGAGTGATGATATGCTGCATGGCCTCATAGATCTTGCGTGCTTTGCGACAATCCTTCAACAAGTGGTTGGCGCCCCATTTGCCCGTTTCCGGGTTGCGGAACATGTGGTGCTTGCAAGGTTGCGCCAGCTCCTCGGCTGGGGTCAATGCGCGTCTCCACTCGCGTTTTGGGCCCCCGTCGTTGCGGTTGATGCTGCTGCCGCTTCGGTTGTATTGTCCTTGGTCGAACTGGCGACCTTGGTTGCCGCTGCGGCTGTATTGGTGACCTTGATCGTACTGGCGATTGCTGTCGCGTGCCTCATCACGGGGGGTTTGATATCCCGCCGCTACTAACTCGATCGAGTCGAGGTTGTTGAAACGTGGCTTCTTCTTGTGGCGTCCTTCTCGCCAGTTACTTGGTCCGGCTTCGTTCTTCGGGGAGTTGTCGCGGACATAGTCCTCTCCTTCTGCCCACTGGTTGGCTATCTTCATGAGCTCGATCATGGTTTTCGGCTGGAGCCTACCGAACTCTTCGCGGAGGTCGCGGCGGGAGACGCCGTGCATGAAGGCGTCCATCACCCGATCTTCTGAGACGGCTTCCATAGTGTTGCGAAGGAGTGTCCATCGTTGGATGTATGATCGGAGCGACTCGTCTCGCCCCTGCTTGCAGGCCTGCAACTCGATGTAGGTTGTTGGCCTCGCGTATGTCCCAAGGAAACTTTTGATGAAGGTATCCTGGAATTCCTCCCAGGTACTGAAGGAGTCCTTAGGCTGGCTAGTGAGCCACCCGCGTGCTGAATCCGTGAGCATGAGCTGGATGTACTGCATCGCCGTGGTCGAAGTTCCGCCTTGACAGGTGCAGGCGATGAGGTAGTCTTCGAGCCAAAGGCGTGGGTCTTGTTTCCCGTCGTACTTGGGTGTCCCAGCTGCGAGCTTGAAGCCCTTGGGCATGCGAGTGTCGCGGATGTTGAAGCTGAAGCACGCGGCGCCACACGGCTCGAAGTCGCGGTCGGCTCGATCGTCCAGGTTCGTCGCGCTGGTCGTACGCTGGGTGCGGTTGCGGTCCACCGTCCTTTGCGCGATGACATTGCTGAGGTCTTCGCCTGGTTGCGGCTGTCGTAGTGGCCTGGCTGCTAGACCAGCGAGTGTTGCAGGCTCGCGGGCGTGGCGGCCTCGCTCCTCTCGTGCCCGTTCATTTGGCGCCTTGTCCGCCAAGGCGTCCTCGATTGCCCTCATGGACATGATTTGTTGCTTGTGGAGAAGGGCGCGCGCGTCACCCTCCGGTGGCTGCGTGAGTCGCAGGTAAGTTTCGACTGCCATGAGCGCGGCGTCGGCTGTCTTGGGAACGGGTATCCCGTTCTCGTCCTCAGTTACGAAGGACGAGTCGAGGTTGCGGGTGACCCTGGCTTGATCGGCTTCTGTCATAAGGGGCACGCGAGCCCTACGGCGTCGCGCTCCTTGGTTGACTTCCGTGGAGGAGGTAAACGAGTAGGCGGCCCTCCTGGCGCTTGACGCGTCAGCCTCCCTCTTGCGTCGAAGGAGTTCAGCTTTTTCCGCACGAAGTCGTTCGCCTTCCTTGCGTAGCAAGTGCTGGACTGCCAGCTGATCCTCCCGGGGTGCGTCCGGTGGGGGGAACGTGCCGTCGTCGACGTGCTTCATAGCTCTGATTGCCATGTCGCGCGTGATGATGAACCGCGTCACCTGGTCGGGCATGATCACCTCCAGCGGATACACAGGTTCGTCGTCGTTCTCGGGCGGCACCGTGCCAGCCATGAAGACTTGCGCGGGGTAGACCTGGGTAGCGGTGTGGACGCTGCCGCTGCTGCTTCCGTCGTCCGAGCCTTGCTCGGGATCGAAAATCGCTGCAACGTGGTAGGTACCGCAGTCGCCGCCGCGTCTCCTTTCCTGAAATTCCGCGATCTCTGCCGCGGACATGAAGAGCGACTTCGCAGTCGTCGACGCGAGTGTGATTGGCTCGGGGAAGACTTGGTGGGTCGATGGAGATGCGTGCGGCGCGGATGATGGTAGCGCGACCTTCGCCGCTCGCGAGGGCGCGGTCGACGCAGTCGAAGTTGATGCAGATCTTGGTTTTGCCAGCAGTACGATCGAGGTGGTCGGAGTAGACTCGATCTGCGTGACGGTCGCTGAGGTGGTTGACGTGGTCGACGCAGATGCGGGTTCAGCAGTCGAAGATGCGGTCTCCGCAGTCGCGGTGGGTGCGATCTCCGCGGCAGATGACGGCGCGGACAGCACGGTGGTAGCAGATGCGGGTGTCGCCGCCGCGCGTGGCGCGGTCGCCATGGACCTGAATACTCCCTGACTGTCTACGAGGCAGTGTATGGTACCGAAGGTGAGGCACATACCTACGTGCAGATCGGCGTACACTGAACGGTGGGCCGGCGGGTGGAAGGTGTACTCGAAGGAGCCGAAGCAGATTGGCTCCTGGGTGATGCAGACGTCGGTCTTCTTCGCTGATGGAGCCGGTGCGACCATGATTCCAACGCTCGTTCTTTCCCACAGACGGCGCCAATTGACGAGGGTGTAACTCGACAAATCCCAGGGTCGTGCACCCCGGGTTGATTGAGGGGGAGAGAGATGAGCGTTGGTGATCACGACGGCTGACAAGCAAGGCGTTTACCCAGGTTCAGGCTCCCGGAGGATAACACCTACTTCCTCCTTGTCTGGTATTGATGGCGGGTGGCTTACAATGGCGAGATGACGATCTCGCTAGGGTTTGTGTTGGCGGCTATAAGCGTCGTCCCTCTGTCCTCTTGGACGAGTAACCCTCCTATCCTTTATATGATAAGCTAGGTCCCGAGTGAACGGTGCCGATGGCGTTTACAAATATGGTAAGAGTTGTATGACCTAATTGACTAGTCTTGGGCCATACGCTATCTGTACTGGGCCTTCCTTGGGCCTTTGCAGTCTTGGTGTGACCCAGGTATCCTCACCGTGGGATAGTCGAAGAGTAGCCCCACGTCAGCGACGAAACGGGGGAGCGGGGTGCACCGCGGCCGGGCTGTCCATGGACTCGGTCCACGACCGCAAAGCCTGCCCTGGAGACAGGAAAGCCACCGTCCGGGCAGAACGGCCAGCCGGTGCTGCAGAGATCGTGGGGGGTGCCCACGGTGACGTCGTCGTTGGAGCGTAGCGCCGGCCATCCGCTTTATCACCTAAGGGGGAAGCTTCGTATTCCGGCGCAGGGGACAGCTTTGTTGACTCCTTTAATCACCAGAATGGCAACTGCGGCGCCGTCGTCATCGCGCGCAGACGCGCGCGTCACTCTGCGGCCGCGGCAGAGGCCATGTGCGCTCTGCAGTGGTGGCTTCTCCGCGAAGTATCTCTTCAGGGCAAGAGCGGCCCTGTGGAGGAGTTGGCGTTGACTCCTCTCCAGGGGAGGGGGCTTTGTAGAGGGGCAGCAGCGGGGGAAACCTCTTCAGGCCCTTGCTGCCTCTTCAGGCCTTTGCTGCCTCTTCAGGCCCTCTCGAGGGTTTCTCCCCTCGAGAGTCTCTTCAAGTGTCTCACCTGGTCCTTAGTCATTTCTTGGCACTTTCGCGTGCGAGGGCTGTGGAGAGTGGGCCCTGCACACCCTGGATTCCACTGGGCCGACAGAACAGCTGATGTTTGGGGTACATATTTGAGATTGGAATTGTGTGAGCTGCTATGATCCTAGCGTAGTCCTGAGCCTAGTTATTTTAGTACTTCCATTATTTGGAATCTAGAGTAGCTCTTATTTTCTGTTATAGTTGTTGGTCATATCTGCTATTTTGTAATGTTCAAGATATCTGTTTTTTTAGAATAAACCCTACTGCTTTATATGCACATGAACGTAGTGTTAGAGATGAACACCTGTAGTGGACATGCAGTGCAGTTGTGTTGAGCTACTAGTTGAGCTCATATGACTGCTTCAGTACTTTGCTTTCCTTTGTACATGTATAATATTTTCTCCTGATAAGATGAATCATTAATATCTATTTGTTTCTGCCTTGTGTCGGATTCATGTATCTGGACAACGTCGTGTCATCTACAAGCACTACATGCTCGCCTGCAAGTTTTGAAGGTTGTTCAATGTACACGCCGTGCTCTACATCGACCTCTCTGGCCAAGACACACACGCCCAAAAGCTGTGAGTTGCTGCCCCCGCCCCTTCTTTGCCTATGATATCTCATGGCGTCTAATGGTTTGGATGCGTCAATTATTTAGGTAGCTGTTGTTAACTTGAAGCGCTCTTAATCATTGACTACTATATTGCCATGGTTTTCTTTCTTCATTGCTAGATATTATGACTGCTATATACAACATGGCGATTTAAAGATATTTGTTTAGGAAATTAACTCAAACTTGTTGTAGCTTATAAGCTTAATTCAGTGTATTTGTTACTATCTTACCAACTTAATGCTTCTCTGCAAAATATAACCATGTCAATTACTATATCATAGGCTCCCAGGTTTGTAAACTCTGATTTTATCTCAACTATTGTGCCTCTGTATTTGTTTCTGGGGACAACTACTCTGTTCAATAATAATTCATGAATGGGAGTTCACTGCTTTAGCTAGGACCAGTAACCTACATGATCACTTAATTCATGATATGTATTGTTTGTGCACATATTAATTTCATTGATAAACAGCAAGGGATGGCTGCATATTCTGACATGTGAATATTATGTTACTAGATTTGGGGCGCGGCTCGCCGCGCGCCACCTGGATTTTTAAAAGGGTATCATCAGTGGTTTAATACCCTCTAAGTTGATTATTATATGAAACAATAATGTGTTCTCTCAAAATTTTGAGCCTAAGACCAGTACATAGTGTAGCACTTGCGTTGTTTACAACAGTACATAAGAGCATCTAAAAAGGTACATAAAAGATTCAACTATCCAACTTACAACTCATTTTTGTTACTCAACATAATCTGACCATATAATGGGCACAACTTGTCCCATGTATTGAGAACATCAAAGCCTGAAGCACAAAAAATGTGACATGTCCTTCCATAAGCTCAAGTGAACCAAATGTCTGAAACCTGATAACAAAGATGGCAAGCAATCAATTTCGTTCAACACCCCGTTAGCAGACTATTAGGCATACACCAATAGCGGATATCATCTGAATCAGGACCAACCTAAGTTATGTAATATAAACAACATGCAGCTCACACTCCTTCAAACCACCTAAATTATCTTAACAAAGAATAAACTGATTTATGTATTATAATAAAGCACATATAGCTCACATCTACAACTGGCTGCAACATCCACACTGACAACTCATGTAGCATACTTATGAATCATTAAGATTTTGCTATCCTCCAGCTCTGGCCACAATAACGCATTCAAAGAAATCAAATAGAGAATGTATTCAGCTAGATCTCGCAGATTCAAGTGAATTGTGTCAATATCGAAAAGCCAATCTAAGGTCTTTACTCAGTAGTGAAGCAAGCATAGCCTAAGATGTATATGTCACCCCAAATTAAAAACATTGGATTCCCAAACATGTGGAGTATCCAAAGGGCGAGGGGAGGACGGGAGCACACTTACAACACATTATACAACCACTAAAACCTCAGATTATTGAAATGATTACTTCACCACACCAAACAAATGAACTTTAGATTTTATTCCAAAGGATGTCAAAATTAGAGATATCCTGGACAGTTACTTCCGCTGCTGCAAGATGTGAATAAAAAACTATAGACCGGGGTGCTCACCTGGTCGTTGTTTGGGGAAGCAGTAGCAACCTTGGAGTAGGCAAGCCACACCACATCAAAGTGTTGCAAAACCATAGGCCTAGTCAGCATGCGTTGAATCATTGATAAATGAGTAGTCGACATTCTACACACCTAATATATGGTCACCACTCTAGGCCTATAACCTAAGAATTTGTTCATTTAGGCCAGTGTACCGGCTTCACCTTTCATGGATGGTGATCTGGAACGGCAAGTGGATCATGATTTAGAATATATATAAAAGCTGCCAGCAAAGTCAGCTTTGTAGCTATAAGTCATTAACAACAGGAGAATAGGAGAAAAAAATCCAAAAGGAGAATGAGTATATGTTAGTCAAAATAGGAGCATCCCAATTACCTCTTCTCAAGTCCACAACATGAAAAAACAATACATGATACTATGTTGAGCATTTATCATAAGTATATAGATGACCATATGAGTAATCTAACACGCAAATAAATAATGAAAACAACAATCATCATTGTCTCAACCCATCATTTCCTCATCTCATTTTGAAGACTAAAGTATCTCATTCTCATGATGCAGCTAAATAGGCTCAGTTGTTAAGTATTAGCTTAACAACACTCACCTAAGATTAACGATATGACCCTACCGATGCTCAATTCAAATCTTTCAAAGCCCCCAATGAGCTCACCCAATTCAACAAATAGAAGAACTAAACAAAGGAAAATCCATAAAATAAACATGCATTGCAGTGGATGCGTGGGCAAGAAAAATAAATAACATCAATGCGAGGAAGTTGTCATTACAATAAT
Organism: Poa annua; assembly: GCA_026929855.1. Classification (NCBI taxonomy): domain Eukaryota; kingdom Viridiplantae; phylum Streptophyta; class Magnoliopsida; order Poales; family Poaceae; genus Poa; species Poa annua. The sequence goes on from CM049434.1 coordinate 67,305,406, forward strand.
CTGGACTGGGTCTGCTCAAGCCAAAATCGTCAGTGAATGTAGGAGAAAGAGGATGCTAGTAAAGATGGAATCCACAATACAACCTGTAAGGAGCAAACCGACGTTATCCAAAGATCTGAACCTGGTAGCAAACCCATGCCTAAAAAAATGATTAGAGGAAAATTATTTTAGTTTACATGCTGCAAAATCTACATGCTTTACAAAGTGCATCTTGACATCTTAATTTCCACACAAAGAATCAACACGCTAACAAAAGGAAAGCTAGAAGAGTACGGATGCTCGGAGACAAACCTCAATCAAGGTGTGGAAAAATGATGAATCGGGTGTAGAAGCTCGATGTCACTGTTGAGCGCAAGGGAATGAACTTCACACCATTGGATAAAAGTTTCAGGCCTCAATATGCATGGCCCAGTTCTTGATATTTCCTGAAATCTTCATCTTAAATTGACAAAATCCTGCAGTAAAGCAAATGTTCACATATGCCTTCATCTGTACTTAATAGCAGAAAACAAAGGCGACATCAAAGATCAAAAGAGAGCACATATTCCAATAAAAAATAGATGCATTCTATTCCCTCGTATCCAAAATAAGTGTCGCCGGTCTGTATATATTTTGTACTAAGCTAGTTATGTTTAAGCGACACTTTTTTGTGGACCGGAGGGCGTAATTATCTCTGTTCTCAAAGACGCGAGATGAACATATATTCTTAGCAAAAGAGATGCATTAGAACTATCATTTTTCTCATAATTAATTATCACTGGTAACAACTCTACATGATATCATCTAATCCAACACTCATGTATATGAATTTTCTTATTGGTACACAACAGCACATACATATACATGGACACTGAATGCAAATATATACCTGCCAATTTTAGCCCTGGAAAGAAGACCACGAAAATGATATCCTGCTAAACAGAAATAAAAACCAAATAAATTAGCATTGGTAAATCATCATTAACATGAGGACCATATCAACCAGTACAAATGTGATAAGCAGGACGGAAACCTCATATTAATAAAGTAATGTGGATTTCTGTCCTCGAAGGCCTATCATAAGTACATAGAAGGATATAAAGTTATAGCTCTTTGTAGCCATATTCTGTGTACGCAAATTATAACAAAAGGAATGTAAGAGAAGGCACTGGATAAATAAGATACTTCAGGTAGTAATAATGACAATGAGCTAAAATTAAATATGGTAAACAAAACATTGCAACTCCAAATCCATTATGATTTTTAGGAAAAAAAGAACTTGATTGATTGCTGCAGATATGAGATAGTCCTAATCATTCCCAGGTGAAGAAAGGGAATGCAGAAACCTGGAACTTAAGATGAAGAAAGGGAATGCACCTTGAAACCTAGGAATGATGCAGGTCAAATACCTTTATTCAGAGCTCAATATATCATCTCTCAGCCACCACTTTGAAATAAGCTTAACACGAACAAAAGTAGGTTCAAGGCAACAACAAACATCTACAATTGAGAACTAAATATATATTCTAACATAGATATATTGAGTCTGGGTAGGACCAATTCACAACAGAATTGTAAATTGTTCTATCTATGGTCAGTGGGGTTAACTCAGAGGAAAATATCTTATAGTGGAGTAACAACCATACCAAGATATTTTTTTTTTCACTATCATATTGATATAAGAAGATTATGGCGTGAAATGGAATTATCAATAAAAGAGCATTATTAAGAAAAATCCATTATAAAACATTGTACTAAATTTGAACAAATGCATGATAAACACTTCAAAATAGTTGTAGAGGCAATGAGCCTACAGACGTGAGAACCACAAAACTAAAGAATGCTCAATCTAAAGATGGTGTGCTTACCGTAACACCTTAGGCGGCAGCACCTCATTCGGAGAAATATATTGTTATAATCCTTCCTCGTCGCTGAAAACCGATCCCTGGTCTAGTTCACAATAAAATTTATTCTTGGAGCATAACCTTTCAGACTAAAGCAACAGGTAGGTAGATGAAAGATTGAGAAGACTGGTAGGTATAACTATATGATGCCAACATGACAAAGAAAACACATTTCCTCTTGCAACTGCAAGTCATACTTTGTTGTAAAGCCTATTAATTTATTCCAATATTGGCAGCAAAACGGATATCCACATGAGGTTTCAAATATTCCAATAGATATGTGCTTCATGGTTTCAGATATTAGATATTCCATCAACCCTATGCACAAGTAACACATAACTAAGGTTGTATAGAAGGAACGACAGCATCCAATAAACATGGTTCCCTTCAAGACAAGGCAAATAAACACTCTACAGTAGCAAAGCCATATATAACTATTTACCATAAAAAGCAAACCAACAAATTACAGCTCAAAACAAAGAGGAAAAGGTAGCAAATAGAGAAAGCACAACCTTCAAAGGGGAAAGAGACATCAATACTCGATCATGCGCTGCCTAAACCAGAGAACTTATCAATCACATAGACCCTGACCAAATCATGCCAGCCAGATGAACACAGTGAACTCCAAATCATGCGCTGCCTAAACCAGAGAACTTATCAATCACATAATTTCATCAAGCAGATGTTGCAACTAAAAATGAAAGGTAGATGAACCTACCTCTGTAGTTGATGGACTCCAAATCATGCCAGCCAGATGAACACAGTGACTTGCGGGCTTGCGGCATTCGAGAAATCCACATCGTCTAAACCGAAGAGTGGCATTTATTTGGCTTTTGCTAGGGCAGTACGGAGCAGAGAGCAAGGTCTGCAGAGTTGCAAGCAAAACTGAAGCATCAGGAATCAAGAAAAATTTAACGAATCAAATCACATATTCATAACTTTCGTCTAGATGCAGATCATGAACTACAAAGATATTTGTTCACTAAATCATGGATGCAATTGTGCAGCTACACAAATATAGCATGAATCCATAATCGGAAATATCTTGGTCTCCTTAAAATGAACTGCAAAATTACGAATTGATTGCCCAACTGACTACTTATCTCGTTCTTTCTAATTGATGACTGGTTAAATCTTAGATGTAGAAAACTACCTCAACCACAGAGATTAGTCTCCAAAGACAATCTGATGTAATTGAATCCATATCATACTAGCAAAACTGAACTAAATTGTGAAAAATAAAATGCCCACAACTGCGAATCTGTTGTAATTAAGTGCCAAATATAGTGACAATAGAACCACTGGTCTCCCTGTCTTTCAACCCTACATCATTAATAAAATTTCATAGAGCATCAAATAGAAGTAAAGAGTTGAACGGTGATGCCACACCTGCTTATGCTCGAGATTAGGGTGAAGAACAGAGAACCAAGGTAGGAGGGAGACAGAGAGATGCTAGGCCGGATATAGGCATTTTTTATTGCCAGACTAACCTCAACGCGATTTTAGACATTTTAGGCAATTTTTGTTGTCGGACTAACCTCAAAACTATTTTCAATAGCAGGCAGCTAAATAGGTATAATAAAGGTACATCACAATGTACACAACACTGACACCAAGGGGAAAATGACACGAATATATAATGAAGTAAAGGGAGGCAGGGTGGTCATACCATGTTCGCAAATGACTCGGGAGGGGCATAAACACAGTGCCTTGAACAAAAATGATAGAAACCATCTTCAGGAAAAGCATATGACAACAAAGCTCATTATGCTGTCATTTAGTACCTGCTGTAAGTGAAGTCAAATAAGTAAAACAAAAGATAATATCAAAACTGAAGCTCAAGCTCGAGGTATTTTGGACTGAACTCACATTTGATTATTCAGAAACACCCAATCTCATGTACAATCAAGAAATTAATGATCCGAAATAAATGTATTGTGCCAACTGTCAAGTGCAGTTCAGAATGTGTAGGCTTACCTATTTTTTCCTTGCTATTTACTCTTAGCCCATGCCTTAATCACTGTCGTTCCATTCAGTAAAACAGATTTGGTGTGCTTGTTTTCTTCAGAGTTTTAATAACCTGTATATGGCACATAATACAATTAGCAACAATGCTAAAAACATACCCCGCTATTTATGGTATATATGGCACATAATACAATTAGCATATTTTAGAAACTCACAGGAAATGTATTATGGTATTTTTGGCCAATCGATTCATGTGGACCACACAAGCATACCCCGCTATTGCAAACAGCTAAATGAACAATAGGAGTTATTATTATTTTTTGGGGCTAAATTTCTGGAAACTAAAATTATTGACTAAACAACAATTCAAAGATAAGACATATATCAAATTTTCCGTGCAACAAAACCCGCTACTACAAACAGCTAGAGAAAACACTTGTAGGCATAAATAATACAAAACCTGCACCAAGAAAATGCAGATCTATGGGGATAAGAGAGAGGGAGGGGGGTCCGGACCTGTAGGTGGACATATACTCGACACTGAGGTAGGCGGAGGTGACGCCATAGTTTCAGACAGAGAGGAGCAAAATTATAACTAATGGAACATCTTATTGTCGTCCTAGTTGGCCATGTTGGTGATCAGTCACAGGCACGGTTCTTTAGCTCAAGTTTTGTGGTGCTTCATTCCTAGCTGAACGACAGAAAAATTCAATTTTAGTGGAGATGGACAGAAGTGTTGAACATAATCACAAATGAAATCTCTCTACTTAGTATCCTGATCTTCTTAAACACCTGAATTAGGAAATTGCAAATAGCTAGATGTAGCTTAAATATTTCATCCATTAATCTTAGCTAGGATTTTCATCAAACACCTTTGCACGCATATATAAGAAAACAAAAAGAACTTCTTTCTTCACGTACCTCAAACCAGCAATGGATCCAACCAAGAGCATACCACAACGCCAACTGCGGAGAAAAGAAGACAGCGTTGAACCTCAACCAGCTATATCAAACATGAGAGCAGATCGAATAGAAACAAAGGAAAACAGAGGAGAATTTGTTACCCTCCTCCTCCTTCTGTTGCTGCTGCGCGGGATTAGGTTCTGGCTGCTTCCCCCTATGCTAATGCTGCTTCTTCTTCTCGAGGAAGCGGAGCCAGAGGGCGTCATGGAGCGGGCCACCGGCAGCGGTCTGGAGGAACTCCCCGTCCCTGCGGAGCACGCCGAGCACCTGGCCCAGGGGCCCGCCGCCGACTCCTCACCCACAAGACTGCCGCGGTGGGTGCGGCAGGCTCTGCTTGCCCCTCCCCCACCACGACCGCTGCTGCCGCGGCGCCCACTTGTCGTTGCCCCCGCTCGTCACGGCGCTTACGGGCAGCAGGGAAGAGCATCGGTGAGGGCGTAGAGGAGCTGTGGAGGCGTAGACTGCAGAAGAGGATGGCGAGCGGCGGCGGCGGTGGCGGCTGAGAGAGTGCGGAGAGATGAGGGGAAAGTCGAGTACGGCGGCTAGGGTTCTGTGAGGCTGGGATGAAAATATCTGCTCGTGGTCGTGGAGAGGCAAGAGGCAACCAGCACGCACGGCCTGGAGTGGGGCCGCAAACTCTCTCCTCCACTCGTTTTTTACCCACGTTCATTTACACCAGAACTTCCACCTACAGAGCCAATGCCGGGTGGGCCAAATTTTTGCAAGAAAAAGTCAGCGCTCGATCGGACGGTCGAGATCGCACCGGGGCGAAGATCGGACGGCTGGGAGCGTGAAATCGCTGTGAGAGCTTGGTGACTACCCAAGGTTCTATTCTTTAGATTTGTCTTACAGGAGCTCCATGCTAAAGATGTTTGAAGACACATGATGCCCCACTCAGCAAAAAGTATTAGATATTACACTTGTAGAGCTAGTTCTAATGTGATTTTCATTGTATGTGTATGTGATATAAAAAATGCGACCAACCCTTGGTTATTGTATCTGTGATATGCTGTGATTGTCATTCTTTGTGTTCTATGAAGTATTTACGGTGTTATTTTAGGTATTACACTGCTGTCTATCTGTTTCAATTTATAATTGGTTGTTTTTCTGGCAAAATGAAATTCGAAAAACATTGAACTGACAATTAGGACCACTCATTAGCACCTGACAGCTAAGACCCACCTACTAACCTGACAGCTTGGACCCACCTACTATATACAAGAACCTGACAATTGGGACCCATCTGACGAGTGGACCCATGAGACAAAAAGGTTGTGGCCCATAAATAAAAAGGCTGAAATGTTGGGCTTGGCCCATGTAGCTGATCGTAAGGAAAAAAAATGTATGTAGGCTGTATTGTTGGGCTTGGCCCATATAGAGCACTTAACTGGACCGGGCTGATTTCAATCTACGACCATTTTAAATCTACCACGTAGGATTCCGGCAGGGAGCTCATGACCAAAATTTTTGTCATAAAATCTACGACCATCCAATTTGGTCATAACCATTTATGACCAATCCAGAAAAAAGGTCATATTGTTTAACTAGTGACGCTTACCTTTTGACCAACCGTTTTTGGTCACAAAAAGGTCACAAATCAAACACTGTGACCTTTCAGTGACCAATATGATGGGTCATGTATCAACAAATTTCTAGTAGTGGATGCATATACTATAGTCATGGTGTCTAGTATGAGATTCATTTGGGCATTACAACATGATACATAGACCGTTATCCAACTGTATCTATGACTAATAATCCACCTTCCGGATAGCATCCGCAACACCTTTCAGTATTAAGTTGCAAGCAACAGATTATTGCATTAAGCAAAGTGTGTAATGTAAGTAGCACAATTATCCTTAAACAAAGCTCTACTGTTTTATCCCTAGTAGCAACAGTACATTCACAATCTTAGAGGTTGCTGTCACTCCCCCAGATTAAATGAAGACATGAACCCACTATCGAGCATAAATACCCCCTCTTGGAGTCACAAGCATCTAGTTGGCCAAAGCATCTACTAGCAACGGAGAGCATGCAAGATCATAAATAGCACACACGTAATATATTATGAAGCAAATGACATAGTACTCAATATTCATCGGATCCCAGCAAACACAGCATGTAGTATTACAATAAGATGATCTTGATCATGATAGGCAGCTCACAAGATCTAAACATTATGGCACAATAGGAGAAGACAACCATCTAGCTACTGCTATGGACCCGTAGTCCAAGGATGAACTACTCACGCATCAGTCCGGAGGCGGGCATGGTGATGTAGAGCCCTCCGGTTATGATTCCCCTCTCCGGCAGGGTGCCGGGAAGAGCTTCTGAACCCTCCCGAACTAGGGTTGACGACGGCGGCGGCTCCGTAATGTTTCCTGGAAAAGTGTTCGAGTACTTAGGGTTTTCCCGTCGGGGGGTATTTGTAGGCGAAAGGGCGAAGGAGGTGGAGCCCCGAGGGGCCCACACCATGTGGTGGCGCGGCCAGGGGGGAGCCGCGCCTCCACCAGGTGTGGCCGCCTCGTGGCCCCCCCTCTGTCTCGTCTTCGGTGTTCTGGATGCTTCCGGGGAAAATAGGGATATTGGCTTTTGTTTCATGCAATTCCGAGAATATTTCCTTAACAGCTTTTCTGAAACCAAAAACAGCAGAAAACAGGGAACTGGCACTGTGGCATCTTGTTAATAGGTTAGTCCCAGAAAATGCATAAAAACCATATAAAGTGTATATAAAACATGCAGCAATGGGTATAATATAAGCATGGAACATAAGAAATTATAGATACGTTTGAGAAGTATCAAGCATCCCTAAGCTTAGTTCTACTCGTCCCGAGTAGGTAAAACGATAACAAGAATAATTTCTGAAGTGACATGCTTTCACACAATCTTGATTATATAGTAATGCAAAGCTCATGTTATGAATGAAGTGACTCAAGACAATGGTCTATAGTTTGCTAACAAATAGACAAGGAGTAAACAACTACATCATATAAGTAAAAACTTTTCATGGATAGTACTTTCAAACAAGCATCAAAAAGATTTGCATAAGAGTAACTCATAAAGCAATAATTTCTAAGTAAAAGAGCATTGAAGCAACACAAACGAAGATATAAGTTTCAGCATTGGCTTTCAACTTTGAACATGTATATAATATAGATAGTTGTCAACACAAAGAAATATAACAAGTGCAATAAGTAAGCATATAAGAATTGTTGCACACAGTTGACACAAGTGTTTGCTTCTAAGGTAGAAAGAAGTAGGTAAACTGACTCAACATAAAGTAAAAGATAGGCCCTTCGCAGAGGGAAGCAGGGATACAAACATGTGCTAGAGCTTTTTAGTTTTTATAGGTTTTTGAAATCATATAGAGAGCATAAAAGTAAGTTTTTGAGTGGTGTTTGTCGTTGTCAACGAATGGTAATGGGCACTCTACCCCCCTTGTCAACCAGACCTTCAAGAGCGGCTCCCATTGAAAGACGTTATTTCTACCAGCAAGGCAGATCATCACTCTTATCTCTTTTGTTTACACATGCAGTTAAAAACTGGTATCATTGCTTGCTGATTAGATCAGGGCAAAAATGTGAAGAGAATGCAGCGGTTAAAGTTGTAATTAATTGGGACTGGCTACCCCATTTGCCAGTTGTGTTTGCAAAGTTAATGGATAAGCGGTGTATATGCCACTAGTCCGGTTGGTGAAAGTCTGTCTAAAAGCAAATGACAAGGTTGATATCCATAACACCACATACTTCCTCATGAGCTAATAAACATTGACACAAATAAGGGATAATAAGTTTTGAATAAAAGGTAGCACATGAAGTATTTGCTTGGAATGGCAGGAAATACCATCTAGTAGGTAGGTATGGTGGACACATATGGCAAGGGTTTTGGCTCAAGGTTTTGGATGCACGAGAAGCATTCCCTCTCAGTACAAGGCTTTGGCTAGGAAGGTTATTTGAAGCATACACAAGTATAAACTATGACAATAAGACGTATATAAAAACATATTGCAAGCATTATAAAACTCTACATTGTCTTCCTTGTTGTTCAAACACCTTTACTAGAAAATATCTAGACCTTAGAGATACCAAACATGCAAACCAAATTTCAACAAGTTTTGCGGTAGTTCTTCACTAATAGGTTTTAACTACATGATGTAAAAGCTTAAACATGATCTACTTGAGAGCTCAAAACAATTGCCAAGCAGCACAACATACAAGATAACAATCCATAAGAGCATGTATATCTTTTCATTATACCATCTACCACATTTCGCATTTTCTGTTTCCAACCAAACACCAATCAACTTATTTAAACATAAACTCTCAAAGTATTTAACAATGAAACAAGAGAGTATAACCTAACTGCTGCAGCTTTCAGCTTTCGCCATGAACATAAAACAATAAGTGCTGCGGCTTTCAGCTTTCTCCATGAACATAAATATAAACTAAGAGTACAAGTATTCATAAGAAAAAGCGGAGCGTGTCTCTCTCCCACAAAGGAATGCTAGGATCCATTTTATTCAGAGAATGAAAATAACAAAGCAAAAATAAAGGCAAACAGACGCTTCAAGTAAAGCACATAAGATGTGAAGGAATAAAAATATAGTTTCACTAGAGATGACCTGATAGTTTGTTGATGAAGAAGGGGATGCCTTGGGCATCCCCAAGCTTTGAAGCTTGAGTCTTCTTGAAATATGCTTGGGTGACCCACGGGGGCATCCCCAAGCTTAGGCTTTTTCATCTTCCTGATCACATCATATCATCCTCTCTCTTGATCCTTGAAAACTTCCTCCACACCAAACTCAAAGTAAAGTTCATTAAAGGGTTAGTGCATAATCAAAAATTCTCATCTTCTGCATGGACAAAATCATTACACATGCTACCGGACATTAGCTACAGCCACTGGTATTTTGTGGAGCAAAAAGATCCACTCAAAAACAGCAAAAGGAGCAATGCAAAATAAATGGCAGAATCTGTCAAAAACAGAAGGGATATTTAATTCTGTGCCCCTCGTTCCTTAGTACTACTCAGTTTTCCCAACGCTCCAAACTTGTGCTCACTTTTCCCCACTTCCTTAGCTGAAACTCTCACAAATGCTCATAGCCGGACGTTTGCGGTCTTGACCGTGCATTGACCGTTAACTCTGACTAGTGGAGCCCGCGCTCGGCTAAGCTGTTGCGGTCTTGACCCCTGCGTGGGGTCGGCGCGTGGGGTCAGCGTGGGGTCGGCGCATGGGGTTGGCGTGTGGGGTCGACGCGTGGGGTCAGCGTGGGTCAGTTAGGGTTTCCCCGCCCTCCCCCGCCGCGGCTAATAAAAGGGGGCCGCCGGCCCTCGCCGGAGAAACGCCCATTTTGTCTCCCTCCCTCTCCCCCTCCGTCCCTTGAAAATGTGGTGGAGCACGCCCTCGCCGCAGAGCCCCTACTCACCGATGCCGGACTCGGAGCTCTACTCGCCTGAGGAAATGCACGACATGCAGGAGATGGAGCGAGAGAAGCGGCTAGCGGAGGAGAACCTTCGCCAGAAGCAGAAAGGGCTCTCCCCTCTTCGCGAGAAGAAAGAGCAACCATACGAAGTGGCGCGTGGAGATCTTCCGCCGCAATCCCCAGTCTACCAGTACGGAGCATCAGAGTCTTCGGACGAGCCCTACTCCGACGAGGAGCGCGGGCCTACTGTCGTGGACCAACCGCCCGCACCCGTCGTCATTGCGCCCATTGCCGAGCCCAATGTTGTCGTCGAGGACATCTCTGGCGAGGGGAACGACGACATGGACGACTCCGACGATGAGGATGACATGGATGACTCCGACGCCTCCTACTCCGACGACGAGGGCAAATCCGACGCCTCCGAGGCCTCTGATGTCACCGTCAGTCTACCGCAGCACCCATGAAGAAGAAGAAGAAGAAGAAGAAGTAGAAGTAGTAGTAATATTAGTAGTAGTATTAGTAGTAGTTCTTGTTTTAAGGTAGGGTGGACTATGGCATGCCACGCACGTATTCAATGTGCACGCAGTGCCACGAACTGGAAGGCTCTCAGATGTGTCTCATCGTACGACTCGTAAAAATAGATTTGCTTCGGAAACATGAAGGTAACCCAAACATGAACGGATATGTGCCATTACTGCCGTCTAGACCGCTACACCGTCCAGACCGCAGATGGCTTTAAAAGGAGCCATCTCCTTGCCCATTGCGCTCACAAATCCCCTCTTCCTCTCCTAGACACCTTCGCCCAGTCCCTTATCTCTCCATGGCTCGTGGTGATGGCAGCTCCACTCCCAGCTCGAACCGCCGCCGCCGCCGCCACGTCCCCTATCCTTGGTTTCTTGAGACGAGCGAGGGAAGCGGCATGGGGCGTGGGCGTGCGCGTACTCCTCCAAGTTCGAGCAGGAGGCGAGCGGGGGAAGCGGCATGGGACGGGGAGTCTCCAAAGGGCAGGGGCAGGGGCAGGGCCATTGCTCCCGATCCCATTCCCTTCATCGATTTGTCCGACGAGGACGACGAGGACGAACATGGCCTGGACCATGGCCTGGAAGGAGGAGGCCACGGAGGTCCGGGACCCGGGTTTGGCCTGGGCCATGGCCGACCATAAAGCCTTGGAGCTGGCCAAGCATTCCTCCGCCGAGCAGGAACAGCTCAAGATCTACTCGGAGAGCAAGGGGAAGAAGAAGGACATGTGGACGCCGTGGTCGCCGTCGAACAGCAACGCCAGCGGCAAGGGCAAGGCCGAGTCGGTGGAGGTTTCCGATGACGAAGACGAGTGGTAGTCCATTTTAGTTATTAGTTGCTTTATTAAGGGCAAGTGCCAATTTAGTTATTAGTTGTTGATCTATTTTATAATTTGGCAAGGGGCAAGTCCATTTTGTACTACTACCATGAAATTTGGCATGGCCTTGTGCTTAGAAATGGGGCCGTTAACCCTACCTTTGGGGCTCATTTGAAAGACATTTTTCAGCGAGTCCACCATTTTTGCTTAGAAAAGGGGTTGTTTACCCTATCTTTGGAGCTCATTTGAAAGACATTTTTCAGCGAGTCCACCATTTTTGCTTAGAAAGGGGCCGTTTACCCTATCTTTGGAGTTCATTTGAAAGACATTTTTCAGCGAGTCCACCATTTTTGCTTAGAAATGGAGCCGTTTTGTGGGGACCCCGGACTAGCTGTCCGAAATACCCTTGTGCCTACAACATCAGCGATCCCGTGATCAGTCTGTCGCTGAGCACAATCGAACTGGTATCAAAAGAACATCCATAATTACCGAATGAATTACTTACTTGATTGAAGCCATAATCTTTAATAAGTTATTGCAGCGGAAAACACCAATCAACGTGGGGCCCGAGTCATTTGCCAAGGCACCTACAGGCAGCTGACTGGGAAGACGGCCTAGTTCGCACAGACGTCATCGGTCTCTCGGTCTTCATCTTGCTTCTTCTTGAACTCTGGACATGGGAATATCCAGGGACACAGCCATGAGTACATTTACGTACTCGCAAACTACCCCAACATGAGCATGCGCTATTCTTTTATTTGTTTAAATAAACTTTGTTTGCCTTGAAGAAAACTCTATATCTTTATTGAAAAAGGAAAGAAGGTCTTCAGAACTTTTCCCATAAATCTGCCTTTGTAAGGAGTCTCTTTAAAACTTTTTCCCAAAAGGGGCATCTTTGTTGAAAAAGGTAAGAAGTCTCTTTAATAAACATTTTATCGAAAAATCACCATTTTATCTGTTTCTCCAAAACTCCTCCTTTTCCTGACCATAAACCGTCATGATACATATTCTCCAACAACCTCATACCGATCCGTTGGTATAGGTGTATGGATCATTCTCCACTTCATTTTCTTTTTAAAACTCAAATCTTTTCCAAAACTTGCACATGGTCGAAGTAGGGCCTTCAACTGTCCATATCTGAGGACTCGGCTATTCGAATAGTTTGAACCCTCTGCAGAGGTAGCACGCTTTTCCCACACCCATCCGATAACTCATCGTGTCTGCCACGTCTCGCCATACCAGGGGTATGCGAAGTTGAGTCACCGATCCTAGTCTGTCCTTTGCTCATGCTAGTATAGGATCCTGCCCCTATGATACTTTCCATCGACACTTAACCCAGCCCGTCGGATTCTAAGTGTGAGGACTCATAGGTTTTATCTGGCGGTGTATAGGGGACATCCTTCTATCCTCCTCCTTATCTACTCAGAGAGTTTGAGCGAGGACCCAGGTCAGGGGTAGGTTTCCAACCAACCATCCCTCATGCATAACAGAGTCATCTCCGTTGATGCAGTGTCCCATACTAATAAGAGCAAACTATATGACCAGACCCTTTCCCATATGTGGGTAAATGTGGTCGCACAGATTATCGGTTGCTTGACTGAGTACTAGGACACAATGTGCGTTTTATCAAAACCACCATTCTCCTTTTCTCCATTCCAACACCAACCTCTCGGTGCTTCATAACCACACAGGGTTTTCAAAAAGGGGTTTTGATTAAACGAAACTTTTCCCATCATATAGTTTGAAAAATAATCTCCATCTAGTATCCCCATATAGGGTGTCAAAATAAGATACTTTTATTTTGGAAACAAAAGGGATTTTCAAACTCATAGCTTTAGTGGCAACCACCACATAAATAATATATGCTCCTTATAAGTAAAACATGTGAACCAAATAGAGGTATGTAGATGCAAGCTCAGAGGATAGCTTGCCTGATTCCAGCATAATGTTCTTGGACTTCTCCTCACTGATCAAGAAATAATTCCCATCCTCCTTTGATAAATCCTTTCCAAATACCACTCCGGTAGCGTTTATAACTAGCGTCGCAACATGAAAATAAAACAACACGCAATAAGCAACCAAACCACAAGTGGCATACAAACAAGGAACAAACCACAAGTATCAAACTAATCACTCAAGCCACAAACATAGTACTAGTTTAATCAAGCAACGAACTAAACCTATATTTACTAGGGCATGATACTCATAGGAGTATAACACTATACACATGCTAAAAACATAGGGCACCAAGACATCTTCTACTAAAGGTACTTAGCAACCATTTTCCCTAAATAGGAAATACTTCAGAAAAAGTTAAGGCATTAATATTAGCTGCAGGTTAAAACTCTTTACCAAGCTAGGTGTTGATATAAAGCAACTAACAAGCAGCAAGCATGGTGCAAGATTAGTATTTAGCAAACATGCTTGACAACTCATAACACTATTTATTTTATTACAAACATGGTTAGGGAGTGATTGGGCATCTTTTAGGGATTACTTTCAATTTGGAAGTCTAAGAATTATTAACAAACGAAACCAACCAGTAGCTTAGAGTTTTAGTTGAAGTGTTTATTCCTCTTATAAAAATTACCAACAACCCATGCCTCATTTAACAATGGTTAAAGTTCTCAACATTACTTAGCAACACATGCTTAGCTCTAAATGAGTTTAATCCTAACCACTAACAGTACTAACACATTATAACTTGACAAACAACAATAACATGCAAGCAACAGTACCAAAACATTCATCAATAAACACAGACAACATCCTTATAATAAGGCACTTAATTCCTTTCTTTTTATTAGAGGCAGAAAACAACACCTTTGTTAAATACTACATCTAAAATGTTCTGTTGATCACAAAAATACAAACTAAATTTCTACAGAAAGCTACTGATGTGTAGAAGACAACACAATTTGATTTGGATTAATTGGAGTTACGAAACTCCCTACACAAGGTTTTGAAACCAGCAACTAAATAAGTAAGTTTTGGCTTCCACAGATGTTCTGTCGATCCTAAAATTAAACCCTTTTAGGGGCATGTGACCATGGCTATATGTGAGCTAACAAAATTGGTCCTAACTCGTTTGGGTTAACTAGTAAACATATTTCTTTGTTTTAGTCCAGAAGGGTTTGGCTTAAAGTCCACAACCAAACTTGCTTAATTAATTCTACCAAAATTAGGGTAGCTACTACATGGCAGTACTAAGCTGATAAAATTGGTTTGGGAATTTTTGGAATATCAGAGTATCAGAAACAAACAAGTTTAGAATTTAAACCCTTTATGGCATTTTGAATAATACATTTTTATTATTTATCTAAATGAGGTGAAACCAATTGGGTTGGTTAGATAATTTCATAAACATTCCAGAACATTTTAATTTGATTTATTTGGAGTTATAAATATCAAGATATTGAATTTACAAACTTAACCATATTTCTGTCATTTTTAGTATTTACAGAAAAAAGGCCAGAAAAGACCTAAACCTTCTAATTATCACCACAGTCAATCAATGACTCCTAAATTCAAACCAAGCTATTTATATGTTCTCCTATACATATAGAAGACAAACCAATTGGATTCAGTCCAAAATTCATCTCCTAAAAATCTACAAAAATCACCAAAGTGCCACTGGTGTGTTTACAAGAATGGATAGAACTTCTGTTTTAGGTTTCATTTGCATGCAAGGCTTACATATCTAGCAAGGTATCACTTCAGGCTTTCCATAGAATTTTGGTTTGCAATATTTGGACCTATAAAACTCTAGATATTAACTATTTAGTAAAAAGGATACACTTTACAAGATTGAAGCTAGACAGCACTTACATACATATTTTTGCAAACCACCAGTGTGGCATGTTTAAGAAAACCCATATGAATACTACAAAATTTGAATCACTCAAATATCTATCACAGATTTACCACAAATGATTTAAACCTACACTGCAATTTTTAACAGAAATTAAATTCTATAATTCATTTGCTGAAAAAAAAGAATTGGGCTGGACCTGGCCCAGATCTGGCCGAGCGAACTGAGGCGGCCCAGTCGCGGCCCACGCGCGGCGAAGCGGTACGCGCTGCCTCTTCTCTTCCTTGACAGAGCAGGGGCGCGGGGAGGGAGATGGCCGGAGCTCCGGCGAGGACGGCGACGGCGCTCCGGTGACCCTAAAATAAAATGGCGATGTCCCGGAGTTAGAACACGAGGAGGGGATCTCAGGGGGACGAGAATGGCGGGGAATGGTGGACGGAGGTGCTCGCGGGCTAGAAGTAACGGCGGCGGTCGGAGCGGAAGAGGATGAAGACGGACAGCTCGATTCGCGGCTTCCCGCGGCGATTCCTTGGATGGGGATGCAGAGGGCGACTAGGAGGAGCTAGGGGTGGTCTCTAATTGCCGCGGGGTGGTCTCTATCGCCGGCGAGGCGCGACGCCCCGCTCGGCTCCGTCTCGGCTCGGAGGAAGAAAAATGGGAGGGAGAGGAAGCCCGAGGAGGAGAGGAGTGTCTCGGGGGGGGTTTTATGCTCGCCCTCGAGCGGTAGGGGAGAGGAGAGGAGGTGGGGGGTCCGGGCGGCGACGCACGTCGCCGGGGTGTCTTCGGACATGTCGGCGGCGGCACGGGCGCGTGCGACAGGGAAGCGCGGCGCCGATGCTGGGTCTAGAGGGGGCAGAGGAGTGAGGGGCAGAGGGGGGGTCCGGTCAGCAAGAGCACAGCGAGGGGGGGGGGGTCTGGCGGCGAGCCAGGGCGTCGGGGAGCACGGCGACACGCCCTCCTGTAGCCATGCCGTGCTGCGGCTACAGGAAGGAGATGGGGGTTTCACAAAAAGGCCCCTGGCAAGTTATTTTCCATCACATCCAAGTCCTTTTCTATTTCTTTTAATTCCTTTTGAAAACCAGTAGCTTTTAGGGATTTTATTTGGGTTATTAAAACATTTTATAAAAATTTGAAAATATTTGGGTAGGCCCCCATATACATGTAGAAGCTCCACAAAATTTGGTATTTGAAAATAAAATGTTTTGAATAACTTTTGTTCACAGGGTTTAAATATGGCATTTTTCTTAAAAACAAATTTATAATCCTTAAGAAATTTTAAAGCAAGTTCAAAATATTATCTTTGAACTCTTGGAACTTCCTTGACAAATATATTAACTTCAATTAATTTATAAGTTCATAGAGAAAATATTTGTTTGAAGGAAATAGATAGTTATGTAGGGAAAATAATTTATTTAGATCATTTCTTCAACTCCTGATCTAAATTTCCATTTGTTGAATAATTTTAGGGGTTTTGCTTTATTTAAGTCACATACCAATTTTGTTGTCAAGTGTGTGTTTTTAATTTATTGCTCTGGCACATTGAATTAATTATACTCACAAGCAACAACACAACAAGATCACCACAATCACAAGGATGATGCATTCAAGACAAACAAGTCACACACACAAAAAGGAGCAGCCACACCATGTCAAACATAGCAATGGGAAGGAAAACACAATCCTCAGTGAAACATTTCAAAAGTTTTTGTTGGTTCTGAGTTTTGGGTCTAATAAAAATAAGTTTTTCTTGGTTCCAAAATTTGGGATGTGACAGATCCTTCCCCCCTTAAAATAAATCTCGTCCCGAGATTTGCAAGGTGGGGTAATAGGGGAGTACGAGGGCCTGAGTTTTAGGCTGGTTATACTTCCGAGGTTGTGGCTTCTTCAGTAAGGTCACCACGTGAGGTCTTGACAAATTTATGTTGCGAGGTTTTCTCTGTCGATAAACTTATGTGATGAGTTCAGATCCTTTATGATGGGGTTGTCTTGATGATTAACTCGTATGGATAGTCTTGATCGGATGTTTCCGGATTCTACAGGGTCAAGGCGCACACATTTACTTATCACGTTCTGGTATACCTATTGCAGGTCTTCCCCCCTTAAAAAGGGGTCTTGAACCGGTCTTGTGGAAAGTCGCAGCTGGAGTTGATTTGGAAGCAACCTTCTCCTGGAGTAGCTTGTCGACATTTGTCTTCATATTTGTCCTTCTTCAGCTGAATAAGGGAGGGACTTCATTGTTGACTTCATTGGTTCTTGATCTTCGTGAAGCTTTGGGAAGAATTGCAAGAGGTCCAATCTAGGGTATCGAGCTCCCAGAGGAGTCTAAAAGTCAATTCGAGTGTCCTGAGGTAGGTGGTTTGGGGAGTGGATCGATGATTGTTCAAATGTTGCGGGTTAACGGACTTTTTAGAAAAAGTTAGTGAAGAACCTTCACACCCGTTGTTTTTCTCAAATGGTAACTTTTTCTGTTCTTGTTTTAGAAATCATATCCTTGGGAAAACACCATAAATCTCCATGTGACTTTCTTATTTGGATCTTGCATGTTCCCTAAGTTATACACTTGATTTAAGAGAATTTTTATTGTCCTTTATTTGGGTTTGAACATCATTTATCTCACCCCTGTGGTGAAGGAATCCACTTAGCCCTAGCAAAGCTTTCTATTGGTTAGTTGTATAAGAATGTGATCGTCTTTTATGACATCGAATTGCCTTAGTCATACGAGAAGAATTTGTTAACAAGGTAGCTAGTCTTGTCAACAAACTACTTTTCATATTCCAGAGGCTGAGATGCACTGAATTATCTGACGTTCTATTTAGTTTAGGGTATGACACTCAAGTGTTTGAGCATATAAAAGTGATTTGTTAACAAGTTCATGAGGCTTGTTACCAAATTACTTGTATACCACACGAACATTGGAATATCACACTATTTTTAGAGAGATTAATAATAACAGCTTCTGATGTATGAGTTTCCGAATACTCAAGGATAGTCCGGTATATTAATTACTTGTTACCAATTTAAGAAATCTCTTTTTAATCTCTTTGTCGCAGTTCCTTCTTCTTGCGGTCTCTGAGCTTGAATCTTCCTAGCAGTTCCTCTTCAAGATCTTGACGCACTTGCTCCAGATGGTGCTCGAAGGCCATTGTCTGACTTGCCGGTTAGGTTGCAAAAATCGCAGGTTATTGGTTAAAGATTGGGGGTCTTTTGTATCTTGCGAAACTGTCAGTTCTTATCGGGAGACGGTTGAGATAAGAAGAACTTTCCAGAAAATATTTTCCTAAGAGGCTTTACATCTGCAACAAGGTGCAACTGACGAAAAGGAATTTTTATAAAAAGAGAACTTTGGTTTACTTTATGTTGCCATTAAGACGTGATTGTGAACGCACAAGAAAATCGACACACTAACAGAGAAGTCTCAAACAAACAACAGAGAAACACAGTGCACATAAGCAAAGGCACACAAGGTACTTCTAGTACCGCAGGATGTACTACTCGTGGTAATCGGGTATTACAACCGAGGGTCCTATCATGCTTTTCCTATGGGCCTTGGTTGATAGGGTTGGTGAAGCCTTCACTTTGTCGCCTTCGTCTTCAGCTGGAGAAATTGAGATTATTGAAGGAGTAACTGAGTGGAATTGTTGATATTGAGTTGGGGTCTTCGGAGGTCTCTTGCTTGTTGATATCGATAATATTGGTATTTGCGGATCCATCACCTCGATGTGGAAGGTTGAGTACTTGTAATGGAAGCTTCTTCTTGTAGGTGCTAGCTAATTAGGTCTCACTTGGGTTCATCGTCAAGTATTTTGAACGGATAAGAGGGATTAGAGAAATCCTTGGAAAATCTTAAAATAGAGGGATGAGACTCGGAAATATTTGAGAAGGTGAGAAGAGTGGAAGTTATTTTTGGACTTCCTTAGATAAAAATATATTTTTGGTAACAATATATTTTTAACAAAATATTTCTTTCCTAACTAACGTCCATGCTAACTAAGGTCTGTTACAGTCAACCTGGCTCTGATACCAAGTCTGTGGGGACCCCGGACTAGCTGTCCGAAATACCCTTGTGCCTACAACATCAGCGATCCCGTGATCAGTCTGTCGCTGAGCACAATCGAACTGGTATCAAAAGAACATCCATAATTACCGAATGAATTACTTACTTGATTGAAGCCATAATCTTTAATAAGTTATTGCAGCGGAAAACACCAATCAACGTGGGGCCCGAGTCATTTGCCAAGGCACCTACAGGCAGCTGACTGGGAAGACGGCCTAGTTCGCACAGACGTCATCGGTCTCTCGGTCTTCATCTTGCTTCTTCTTGAACTCTGGACATGGGAATATCCAGGGACACAGCCATGAGTACATTTACGTACTCGCAAACTACCCCAACATGAGCATGCGCTATTCTTTTATTTGTTTAAATAAACTTTGTTTGCCTTGAAGAAAACTCTATATCTTTATTGAAAAAGGAAAGAAGGTCTTCAGAACTTTTCCCATAAATCTGCCTTTGTAAGGAGTCTCTTTAAAACTTTTTCCCAAAAGGGGCATCTTTGTTGAAAAAGGTAAGAAGTCTCTTTAATAAACATTTTATCGAAGAATCACCATTTTATCTGTTTCTCCAAAACTCCTCCTTTTCCTGACCATAAACCGTCATGATACATATTCTCCAACAACCTCATACCGATCCGTTGGTATAGGTGTATGGATCATTCTCCACTTCATTTTCTTTTTAAAACTCAAATCTTTTCCAAAACTTGCACATGGTCGAAGTAGGGCCTTCAACTGTCCATATCCGAGGACTCGGCTATTCGAATAGTTTGAACCCTCTGCAGAGGTAGCACGCTTTTCCCACACCCATCCGATAACTCATCGTGTCTGCCACGTCTCGCCATACCAGGGGTATGCGAAGTTGAGTCACCGATCCTAGTCTGTCCTTTGCTCATGCTAGTATAGGATCCTGCCCCTATGATACTTTCCATCGACACTTAACCCAGCCCGTCGGATTCTAAGTGTGAGGACTCATAGGTTTTATCTGGCGGTGTATAGGGGACATCCTTCTATCCTCCTCCTTATCTACTCAGAGAGTTTGAGCGAGGACCCAGGTCAGGGGTAGGTTTCCAACCAACCATCCCTCATGCATAACAGAGTCATCTCCGTTGATGCAGTGTCCCATACTAATAAGAGCAAACTATATGACCAGACCCTTTCCCATATGTGGGTAAATGTGGTCGCACAGATTATCGGTTGCTTGACTGAGTACTAGGACACAATGTGCGTTTTATCAAAACCACCATTCTCCTTTTCTCCATTCCAACACCAACCTCTCGGTGCTTCATAACCACACAGGGTTTTCAAAAAGGGGTTTTGATTAAACGAAACTTTTCCCATCATATAGTTTGAAAAATAATCTCCATCTAGTATCCCCATATAGGGTGTCAAAATAAGATACTTTTATTTTGGAAACAAAAGGGATTTTCAAACTCATAGCTTTAGTGGCAACCACCACATAAATAATATATGCTCCTTATAAGTAAAACATGTGAACCAAATAGAGGTATGTAGATGCAAGCTCAGAGGATAGCTTGCCTGATTCCAGCATAATGTTCTTGGACTTCTCCTCACTGATCAAGAAATAATTCCCATCCTCCTTTGATAAATCCTTTCCAAATACCACTCCGGTAGCGTTTATAACTAGCGTCGCAACATGAAAATAAAACAACACGCAATAAGCAACCAAACCACAAGTGGCATACAAACAAGGAACAAACCACAAGTATCAAACTAATCACTCAAGCCACAAACATAGTACTAGTTTAATCAAGCAACGAACTAAACCTATATTTACTAGGGCATGATACTCATAGGAGTATAACACTATACACATGCTAAAAACATAGGGCACCAAGACATCTTCTACTAAAGGTACTTAGCAACCATTTTCCCTAAATAGGAAATACTTCAGAAAAAGTTAAGGCATTAATATTAGCTGCAGGTTAAAACTCTTTACCAAGCTAGGTGTTGATATAAAGCAACTAACAAGCAGCAAGCATGGTGCAAGATTAGTATTTAGCAAACATGCTTGACAACTCATAACACTATTTATTTTATTACAAACATGGTTAGGGAGTGATTGGGCATCTTTTAGGGATTACTTTCAATTTGGAAGTCTAAGAATTATTAACAAACGAAACCAACCAGTAGCTTAGAGTTTTAGTTGAAGTGTTTATTCCTCTTATAAAAATTACCAACAACCCATGCCTCATTTAACAATGGTTAAAGTTCTCAACATTACTTAGCAACACATGCTTAGCTCTAAATGAGTTTAATCCTAACCACTAACAGTACTAACACATTATAACTTGACAAACAACAATAACATGCAAGCAACAGTACCAAAACATTCATCAATAAACACAGACAACATCCTTATAATAAGGCACTTAATTCCTTTCTTTTTATTAGAGGCAGAAAACAACACCTTTGTTAAATACTACATCTAAAATGTTCTGTTGATCACAAAAATACAAACTAAATTTCTACAGAAAGCTACTGATGTGTAGAAGACAACACAATTTGATTTGGATTAATTGGAGTTATGAAACTCCCTACACAAGGTTTTGAAACCAGCAACTAAATAAGTAAGTTTTGGCTTCCACAGATGTTCTGTCGATCCTAAAATTAAACCCTTTTAGGGGCATGTGACCATGGCTATATGTGAGCTAACAAAATTGGTCCTAACTCGTTTGGGTTAACTAGTAAACATATTTCTTTGTTTTAGTCCAGAAGGGTTTAGCTTAAAGTCCACAACCAAACTTGCTTAATTAATTCTACCAAAATTAGGGTAGCTACTACATGGCAGTACTAAGCTGATAAAATTGGTTTGGGAATTTTTGGAATATCAGAGTATCAGAAACAAACTAGTTTAGAATTTAAACCCTTTATGGCATTTTGAATAATACATTTTTATTATTTATCTAAATGAGGTGAAACCAATTGGGTTGGTTAGATAATTTCATAAACATTCCAGAACATTTTAATTTGATTTATTTGGAGTTATAAATATCAAGATATTGAATTTACAAACTTAACCATATTTCTGTCATTTTTAGTATTTACAGAAAAAAGGCCAGAAAAGACCTAAACCTTCTAATTATCACCACAGTCAATCAATGACTCCTAAATTCAAACCAAGCTATTTATATGTTCTCCTATACATATAGAAGACAAACCAATTGGATTCAGTCCAAAATTCATCTCCTAAAAATCTACAAAAATCACCAAAGTGCCACTGGTGTGTTTACAAGAATGGATAGAACTTCTGTTTTAGGTTTCATTTGCATGCAAGGCTTACATATCTAGCAAGGTATCACTTCAGGCTTTCCATAGAATTTTGGTTTGCAATATTTGGACCTATAAAACTCTAGATATTAACTATTTAGTAAAAAGGATACACTTTACAAGATTGAAGCTAGACAGCACTTACATACATATTTTTGCAAACCACCAGTGTGGCATGTTTAAGAAAACCCATATGAATACTACAAAATTTGAATCACTCAAATATCTATCACAGATTTACCACAAATGATTTAAACCTACACTGCAATTTTTAACAGAAATTAAATTCTATAATTCATTTGCTGAAAAAAAAGAATTGGGCTGGACCTGGCCCAGATCTGGCCGAGCGAACTGAGGCGGCCCAGTCGCGGCCCACGCACGGCGAAGCGGTACGCGCTGCCTCTTCTCTTCCTTGACAGAGCAGGGGCGCGGGGAGGGAGATGGCCGGAGCTCCGGCGAGGACGGCGACGGCGCTCCGGTGACCCTAAAATAAAATGGCGATGTCCCGGAGTTAGAACACGAGGAGGGGATCTCAGGGGGACGAGAATGGCGGGGAATGGTGGACGGAGGTGCTCGCGGGCTAGAAGTAACGGCGGCGGTCGGAGCGGAAGAGGATGAAGACGGACAGCTCGATTCGCGGCTTCCCGCGGCGATTCCTTGGATGGGGATGCAGAGGGCGACTAGGAGGAGCTAGGGGTGGTCTCTAATTGGCGCGGGGTGGTCTCTATCGCCGGCGAGGCGCGACGCCCCGCTCGGCTCCGTCTCGGCTCGGAGGAAGAAAAATGGGAGGGAGAGGAAGCCCGAGGAGGAGAGGAGTGTCTCGGGGGGGGGTTTTATGCTCGCCCTCGAGCGGCAGGGGAGAGGAGAGGAGGTGGGGGGTCCGGGCGGCGACGCACGTCGCCGGGGTGTCTTCGGACATGTCGGCGGCGGCACGGGCGCGTGCGACAGGGAAGCGCGGCGCCGATGCTGGGTCTAGAGGGGGCAGAGGAGTGAGGGGCAGAGGGGGGGTCCGGTCAGCAAGAGCACAGCGAGGGGGGGGGGTCTGGCGGCGAGCCAGGGCGTCGGGGAGCACGGCGACACGCCCTCCTGTAGCCATGCCGTGCTGCGGCTACAGGAAGGAGATGGGGGTTTCACAAAAAGGCCCCTGGCAAGTTATTTTCCATCACATCCAAGTCCTTTTCTATTTCTTTTAATTCCTTTTGAAAACCAGTAGCTTTTAGGGATTTTATTTGGGTTATTAAAACATTTTATAAAAATTTGAAAATATTTGGGTAGGCCCCCATATACATGTAGAAGCTCCACAAAATTTGGTATTTGAAAATAAAATGTTTTGAATAACTTTTGTTCACAGGGTTTAAATATGGCATTTTTCTTAAAAACAAATTTATAATCCTTAAGAAATTTTAAAGCAAGTTCAAAATATTATCTTTGAACTCTTGGAACTTCCTTGACAAATATATTAACTTCAATTAATTTATAAGTTCATAGAGAAAATATTTGTTTGAAGGAAATAGATAGTTATGTAGGGAAAATAATTTATTTAGATCATTTCTTCAACTCCTGATCTAAATTTCCATTTGTTGAATAATTTTAGGGGTTTTGCTTTATTTAAGTCACATACCAATTTTGTTGTCAAGTGTGTGTTTTTAATTTATTGCTCTGGCACATTGAATTAATTATACTCACAAGCAACAACACAACAAGATCACCACAATCACAAGGATGATGCATTCAAGACAAACAAGTCACACACACAAAAAGGAGCAGCCACACCATGTCAAACATAGCAATGGGAAGGAAAACACAATCCTCAGTGAAACATTTCAAAAGTTTTTGTTGGTTCTGAGTTTTGGGTCTAATAAAAATAAGTTTTTCTTGGTTCCAAAATTTGGGATGTGACACGTTTACCCTACCTTTGTAGCTCATTTCAAACAGCGAGTCCACTAGTCAGCGGGTAAAGCCCTGGTCCACTCGTCAGCGGGATATAGCTGTGATGCGACGTAGGATAGGCTACAGACCAGCATGCAAAGGGCGGCTGCGTGGAAAATAGCTGTTGTGCTACGAAGCACACGAAGTCAGACTTGCGTACGCTCGTTCCATGCACCGCGTCATTCTGGGTCGCCGGATCTTATTGTAACGGCCGAGATCGATCGTATTTACGGACCAGCCAATCAGGATGCGGAACCAGCGTCGCGCGGATCCCCCCTCGAAACCTGATCGGACGGGTGGAGGTTAGCGCTAGGGTACGATCCGACGGCGGACGTTCGACGCTAGGGTTATTAGGGTTTGATCGAACATTCAAATGACCATAATTAAATTTAAAAAAATCGAAAAATAAAAATCCAACGTAGTTCATCAGTTTATAAGACACAGTTATGAGAAAAAAATATAAACCTGGGTTTGGTCATTTTCATGAAAAATGGTTCGCACAAATGAGCTATCACGTACAAAGAGTTATAGAGTTCGTTGGAGTGAGAGAGGGTTTCGGTTTCGATAAAATCAAAATAGATCACAAAAATCACAAAAGCTTCATTTCATTGTTACTAAGAAGGATCTGCACTTCGTTTTTCATTTTCATATTTTAAACTTCTTTTGGAGACGCTCAACGTGCGTTTGACCGAGTTTGAGCAGACATTCAAATGAGCATAAATAATTCAAAAAAATAAAAAAAATGTGAAACTAGCGCACATTGTCGTATTATGTGACATAGTTATGAGAAAAAAATATAAACCTGGGTTTGGTCATTTTCATGAAAAATGGTTTGCACAAATGAGCTATCACGTACAAAGAGTTACAGAGTTCGTAGGAGTGAGAGAGGGTTTCGGTTTCGATAAAATCAAAATAAAAAAAATCAGAAAAGCTTCATTTCATTGTTATTAAGAAGGATCTGCACTTCATTTTTCATTTTCATATTTTAAACTTCTTTTGGAGACGCTCAAAGTGCGTTTGACCGGGTTTCACCAGACATTCAAATGAGCATAAATAATTCAAAAAAAATTGAAAAATGTGAAACCAGCGCACATTATCGTATTATGTGACATAGTTATGAGAAAAAAATATAAACCTGGGTTTGGTCATTTTCATGAAAAATGGTTCGCACAAATGAGCTATCACGTACAAAGAGTTATAGAGTTCGTAGGAGTGAGAGAGGGTTTCGGTTTCGATAAAATCAAAATAAATCACAAAAATCAGAATAGCTTCATTTCATTGTTACTAAGAAGGATCTGCACTTCGTTTTTCATTTTCATATTTTAAACTTCTTTTGGAGACGCTCAAAGTGCGTTTGACCGGGTTTGACCAAACATTCAAATGAGCATAAATAATTCAAAAAAATCGAAAAAATGTGAAACCAGCGCACATTGTCGTATTATGTGACATAGTTATGAGAAAAAAATATAAACCTGGGTTTGGTCATTTTCATGAAAAATGGTTCGCACAAATGAGCTAAAAATGGTTCGTAGGAGAGTGAGGGAGGGTTTCGGTTTCGATAAAATCAAAATAAATCACAACAATCACAAAAATCACAAAAGCTTCATTTCATTGTTACTAGGAACACGCACAGAACGCGCCAGAGCGCGCGAGAGCGCGATTGTTCATGCCCAGTGCACGCCCATAAGGTGTTCGACCAAAATACATCCGACTAAAATACAACTCATAGTAATATTAATCAGTCTCTTCTTTGACGTCGTGAAAGCCGGACATCATATCATCAACCCACTGCTCGATCTCTTCGCTGGTGTCGCTGATCTCGTCGCTGGGGTCGCTGGAGTTGTCCGACTGCTCGACGTCATCGTCGAGCCCCTCGACTTCTTTGCTGACCTTCTCAAATGTCAGCTCGATGTACTCCTCCCTGAATATCACCTTGATAACGTAGAGATCACCAAAGCGAATCGGCAGTTGCTCCCAGAATAGATCCTAGTTCTCCGTGAACTCGATGTCATCCTCGTCGACCACTCGATATGATCCAAAGATCTCGACATCGTCTCTCGCCAAAAGACGAGAATTTCCGTGAACTTGACGTAATATGAGATCACACGATGGAATAACATCGTAGCCATCTAGTACCTCAATCTTGAGATGCTATCAAAATAACATGAGCATCGTATCAGAATAGTTCAAATGACAGAACTGAGGGATCATTCAAATGACAGAACATGAGCATCGTATCAGAATACCAGAGAAACGACATCTAGAGAATCATTCTCAATCCTGCGCACGTAGAACTGAGGGATCTCTTCCAACTCTGTCGTGGCATCTTTCAATAAAGCGAGAGTTATCGCATTCATGTCTAAATAGGTGACATCTCTCGGTTCGTGAAATATGCTCGACAGGAGGGCTGGCTTGCAGCATTCGTCAATCTGTTCAAACTCTGATCAAAGAGAGGAAGACATTCAGAAAACTTGTAAACTACTCAATGTGTAAGAAAAAGAACACAAACGAGCATACCCGTGTGTTGCACAAAAGGTTTTGCAGCATTGTGCTTATTAGTCACTTCAACATTGAACAAATGCTGATCTTCATTCCAAGTGAATTTGACAACATCGCCCTCCTCGATGCCGTAGCATTCACATAGTGCTCTCCACTGCGTTCCACAGATCTCCGTGTAGATATGGGTGTTCAGGCTACCACTTAGCCGCTTACAGAGATATGTCTGATCCGTGTCAGTTTCAGTTACCCACCTATCCAGGTAGAAGAAGTACTGGTCTCCGTTCGGACACCTTGCCTCCATCCAGTGCTTGTGAGGGCCAATTGCCCGGCTCTGATCTAGAAGATATCTTAAAGGGCATGGCAGAATCTACATGTAATACAAAACCGGAGAAACTATGAAGACACTCATTGAAGGAAAAACAAATGACATTCCCTCGAATTTGAAAGGCAAAACTTACAACGGCCGTTTTGTAACCGTGTTCCATCGGGACTTTGAAAGTATTGGAACGACGAGTTAGTGTGCGACAGAAAGTTGCTTCGTGAAGGCACATAGCACAGTGATCGACGCCATCGCTATCGCTACCGGAATCCTATTTTAACAAATAAAATTTAGAACCAGATAAACAGGCGGAACCTGGGATTTTTTCCCCATTCCGCAAGCCAAATAGAAAATCAAATCTACTCACATATAATGCACCATTCGGGACCATCGAAAGCTGGAACCGTCGGCGAGCAAAAAACCCCAAACGGCGAAGGCGGCCGTACAATGGCGATGGCGATGGAGCTCCTTGCTTGTCCCTCCTTCTCGACGGGCAAAGGGAGACGGGCGGGCGACGGAAATGGCGATGGCGATGGAGCTCCTTTGCGCCTTCAATCACCCTGCTCTCCGCCCTCAATCCAACTCCTATTGCTCTGTTCTAAGGGGTTCCTCGGGGTTCTCTCGGCGGCACCAGTGAGCCAGGGAAGAAAGACCACGTGGGCCCCATCAGCGGTATCCCTTGATTAAACAATTGCCCGGCCCCACTGGATGCGATTCCAACCGAGCATCAGTCAACAGAGTCAACACGGCCCCACTCATCAGGTCCGGCCCCACTGGATGCGATTCCAACCGAGCATCAGTCAACAGAGTAAACGCGGCCCCACTCGTCAGGTCCGGCCCCACTTGATGCGATTCCAACCGAGCATCAGTCAACAGAGTCGAACGCGGTCCCACTCATCAGGTCCAACGAGCGAGTCAACACAGTCCAACGCGGCCCCACTCGTCAGACTTGACGGTCAAGACGGCAAACGACCGCTATGAGCATTGTGAGAGTTTCGGCTAAGGAAGTGGGGAAAAGTGAGCAGAAGTTTGGAGCGGGGGGAAAAGTGAGCACAAATTACGACTTGGGGGCACAGGAGTAATAAGCCCAAAACAGAACAGTCCGTAAAGATGAATTTTTTTGAGGCACTTAGCTTGCTCAAATCAGAAAACTCAAAACTAATGAAACTTGCGTACATATCTGACGATCACGCACAGAAAATATCAGATGTTTTCTATTTTTCTGTAAGGAGTTATGAATTAAACGGTGGACAGCAGAAAACTGTTCCTGCGCAGAAATCGAAATCTAGCATCAACTTCCTACTAGAGGCTTAACTTGACACAACAATGCGATAAATAAAGATACAAAGGAATTGCTACAGAGGTAGACATGTTCCTTGACTAAATCTGAAAATAAAAGATAATGGGTTGCCTCCCAAAATCGTTTTCTTTAATGCCTTTTAGCTAGGCTTGATAGTTCTAATGATGCTCTCATGAAAATAGAAAATGAAGCAAAAGGAGCATCAAAAAACAAATTCAAAACACATTTAAGTCCAACCCACTTCCTATGCATAGGAATCTTATACACAAATAAATTCACAAAGAACAAAGTGACAAGCATAGGAAGATAAAACAAGAGTAACTTCAAAACTTTTAGCATATAGAGAGGTGTTTTAGTACCATGAAAACTTCTACAACCATATTCTCCTCTTTCACAATAATTTTCAGTGGTAGAAATAAATTCAACCATATAACCACAAGAATCATTCAACTTAGATAATATAGGCACATAAAGAGGATCATTAAATTTATTTTGGAATTCATTCGCATGCTTCCCTCCTTCAAAATAGTTACTAAGATCAATATCAAGTTTAAGATCATGGTTGCAACAAAGATTTGGAACTAGAGACAATTGCAAACCACATAAGTATCTCTCAACAAAAGCAAATTTCTCCTCCATGGTGTAATTAGAAGAATTCAAGAACAAAGTAGGACTCTCATGAGTAAGAGTACCATTACAAGCAACAATTATATCATTTTTATCCTCACATAAATAAGTAATAACTTCTATACATAGAGGATTATTGATAAGCATAGGACCATCATCTAAAGCATTATCATATATAACATTAGGGAGCACGTTTTTACTTTCTGTTATTTCCCTTTTATTTGAGTCAAGGAACATGCTTTTTTCAAATTTATCAAAAGTAGATATTTCAATAGATTCATGACATTCAACAATATAGCACACTTCCTCCTTAGGTAGGCATGGAGGGCAATCAAATAATGTAAGAGTAAAAGAGTTACTATCTTTAGGAGGTAGATCCTACTTTTGTTCTTCACTCTCCTCCTCTTTTTCATCTAATGAGCTTTTAGGTTCAGCAATTTCTTCTTCTACAGGTTCCTGAAAGATAACGTTTTCTTCTATTTGAGGATGTCTTTTCTCAAGAAATTCAGCAATATAAGGATTATCATTATAATACTCAAGACAGTAACCAAGTATAGCATAGTTCTCAGTTTTACAAGGAGCATCATCATTTTGAATATAACCAGCAATTTCATAGGCACCCTTTAAAACAACAAATTATTCAATTTGTTCAAGATTACCAAAGTCATAGTTTCCTTTAGCGTACGCAGCAAAGGTTTCATTATCATTATAATCACATTGGAAAGGTAGGTGTTTATGCCTTCTATAACAAAAAGATTCATTAAAGCAGTAGGATTCATCATATGTAGAACACAAGTTCTTAGCAAAATAATTCAATCTACTTATTTGTTCGCATAAATATTTCCCTTTTTTAGACAAGCGGTGTTCCTTATAATAATTTTGTTGTTCCTTCGTGAACCCACCATGCCAATAATATTTTGTATTAAATAGAGAATCCATTGATAGCAAGTAAAGAACTAGACATAATAACAAACCGAAATAGATAAATAAATGCAAGTAGCAGTTTCATAATTTGGGGCAAGTTCTGCTATGGATTTCTCCTCAAAATCTTTATGCTTACTAACATGATTAAAGAATTCTTCAATATTTTCTTTTCCAATTATAGAGCCACTACCTACTGACAGGTCTTCCAGGGTGTACTTAGGAAGCAACATTTTAGCAAAAATAAAACTAAACCGAAATGAAAATAGTAATGCAAGTAACTAACTTTTTTGTATTTTTGATATTAAGCAAACAAGACAGTAATAAAAATAAACTAAGCAAGATAATAACAAAATAAAAAGATTGGAAGTGAGAGACTCCTCTCGCAGAAGAGCTTGATCTCCCCGGCAACGGTGCCAGAAATTAGTCTGGTGCTTAGTTGACGAGGGAGATAGAGATTTGCTGAACAGAAGTGCCTTCACCTCCCTCGGCAACGGCGCCAGAAATTAGCTTGATGCACCGGTGCGGTATTGTTGGAAACCCCAAGAGGAAGGTGTGAAGTAGTGCAGCAGCAAATTTCTCTCAGTTGTGAAACCAAGGTTATCAATCCAGTAGGAGATGAATGCTCTTCTGAAGGTTCTTGGCGGCGCCGTTTACGATAACCAATGCGGAACCTGCACACAACACAACCAAGATACTTTGCCCCAACTTAACAGTGAGGTTGTCAGTCTCACTGGCTTGCTGTAAACAAAGCGTTAAACGTATGGTGTGGAAAATGATGTTTGTTTGCAGAGAATGAAAGTAACAGTTTGCAGTAGGTTGTATTATCAATGTAAAGAAAAGGACAGGGGTCCACAGTTCACTAGTGGTGTCTCTCCATAAATAAATAATAGCATACACGCTAGTAAACAAATTACAGCTGGGCAATTGACAAAATAAGAACTGCTTAATGATGCATATACTATAGTCATGGTGTCTAGTATGAGATTCATTTGGGCATTACAACATGATACATAGACCGTTATCCAACTGCATCTATGACTAATAATCAACCTTCCGGATAGCATCCGCAACACCTTTCAGTATTAAGTTGCAAGCAACAGATAATTGCATTAAGCAAAGTGTGTAATGTAAGCAGCACAATTATCCTTAAACAAAGCACTACTGTTTTATCCCTAGTAGCAACAGTACATTCGAAAACTTAGAGGTTGCTGTCACTCCCCCAGATTAAATGAAGACATGAACGCACTATCGAGCATAAATACCCCCTCTTGGAGTCACAAGCATCTACTTGGCCAGAGCATCTACTAGCAACGGAGAGCATGCAAGATCATAAATAACACACACATAATATATTATGAAGGAAATGACATAGTACTCAATATTCATCGGATCCCAACAAACACAACATGTAGCATTACATAAAGATGATCTTGATCATGATAGTCAGCTCACAAGATCTAAACATGATGGCACAATAGGAGAAGACAACCATCTAGCTACTGCTATGGACCCGTAGTCCAAGGATGAACTACTCATGCATCAGTCGGGAGGCGGGCATGGTGATGTAGAGCCCTCCGGTAATGATTTCCCTCTCCGGCAGGGTGCCAGGAAGAGCTTCTGAACCCTCCCAAACTAGGGTTGACGACGGCGACGGCTCCGTAATGTTTCGTGGAAAAGTGTTCGGGTACTTAGGGTTTTCCCGTCGGGGGCTATTTGTAGGCGAAAGGGCGAAGGAGGTGGAGCCCGAGGGGCCCACACCATGTGGTGGCGCGGCCAGGGGGGAGCCACGCCTCCACCAGTTGTGGCCGCCTCGTGGCCCCCCTTTGTCTCCTCTTCGGTGTTCTGGATGCTTCCGGGGAAAATAGGGATATTGGCTTTTGTTTCGTACAATTCCGAGTATATTTCCTTAACAGTTTTTCTGAAACCAAAAACAGCAAAACACAGGGTACTGACACTGTGGCATCTTGTTAATAGGTTAGTCCCAGAAAATGCATAAAAACCATATAAGGTGTATTAAAAACATGTAGCGATGGGTATAATATAAGCATGGAACATAAGAAATTATAGATACGTTTGAGACGTATCACAGTCACAGTCACAGTCACATCCATTCTTTTTTCACGCGACGCATGTTCCATGCTCAAGTTCCTCATGAACTCGCAGACGTAGAATCCACATAATTCATTTCCCGAGTGCTGCTTCAAGGTCTTTACGAGAATATAAATTAATTCAATAATAATCCAAAATGATGATGAATTAAAGAGACTATGTTTAATAGTACTACACTTACCGGTATATGTTTAATCGTCAGCTGTTGTTTCCATTCACCCCTCTCTCTTTGGATGAATATTTTCCAAACCCTACTCGCAAAAGCAAATGAATAAATGAGTTATCGATTACTTGATCAGGAACCGGGCCAATTAAACAAGCGGTACCCCGTGTATCAGGTTCCAAAAGAGAAGCCATTGAGAAGCAGGTAGATAAAGCGAACCCCGTCATAGTAGAGAAGAAGAAAACAACAACAACTCGGATGTGCATCGACTTCACTGGGCTCAACAAGTGTTGTCTGAAAGATCATTTTCCACTCCCACGAATCGACCAGATAGTCGACTCCACAGCAGGGTGCGCGCGTCTATCCTTTTTAGATGCATACTCGGGATATCATCAAATATGGATGAAAATCGAAGACGAGGAGAAACCAGCATTCACAACTCCAATCGGAGTATATTGTTACACAACAATGCCCTTCGGGCTCAAGAACGCAGGTGCTACTTACCAGCGTATGATGCAGAATTACTTGAAGACACAAATCGGGCAAAACGTCGAATTTTATGTGGACGACATAGTCGTCAAGTCAGAGGAGGAAGATACACTACTTGCGGACTTGCGAGAGACATTTGACAACCTCAGAAGGTACAGTATCAAACTTAACCCAGACAAGTGTACCTTTGGCATTCCAGCGGGAGAACTTCTGGGGTACTTGGTGTCAGCTTGTGGAATCGAAGCAAATCTAGAAAAGATACAAGCCATATTAACCATGCAAAGACCTACAAAACTCTACGAAGTGCAGAAGTTGACAGGACGAGTAGCAGCACTCAATCGTTTCATCAGCAAGCTAGGCGAAAAGGCGCTGCCACTCTATCGACTGATGAAGAATGCAGATAAATTCGAGTGGACGGACCAAGCTGAAGCGGCCTTCATCGATCTCAAACGAATACTCACAAAACCTCCTATCTTGGCGGCACCCAAGGAAAGAGAACCAATGTACCTGTATGTTGCAGCCACAAATCGAGTGGTAAGTACAGTCTTGGTAGTCGAGCGCATGGAGGAAGGCAAAGCTCAGAGCGTGCAGAGGCCAGTTAACTACGTCAGCGAGGTCATGTCCTTGTCCAAACAAAGGTACCCACACTTTCAAAAACTGGCATATGCCGTCTTCATAACAACAAGGAAGTTGCGTCATTACTTCACAGAGCACCCAATTACGGTGATCAGCAAATCCGCAATCGGAGACATACTCACCAATCCAGACGCAACTGGGCGAGTGGCAAAATGGCTCATCGAGCTTGGTCCACTCGGGATCGCATATGATCACCCGAAGGCCATCAAAGCACAAGTCTTACCTAATTTCACCACAGAGTGGATAGAATCTCAACTACCGGGAATCCTCGATGTGTCCAACTCGTGGACAATGTACTTCGATGGTTCGAAGAAGAACGAAGGCGCAGGTGCAGGCGTCATACTCATATCGCCCAAAGGCGTCAAGCTCAAATATGTGTTGCAGATGGACTTCGTGAAACAATCCAACAATGAAGCAGAATACGAAGGCTTGATCCATGGCATGCGAATGGCCAAGGCGTTAGGATGCACTCGACTGATGATATATGGTGACTCAAATCTAGTCGTGCAGCAAACAATGAAAGCTTGTGATGCCATAGCCGATAACATGATTGCATATCGCGACCTCTACAACACATTAGAAGGCGACTTCGATGGGTGCGAGCTACGGCATGTTGGGCGAGAAAGCAACGAGGAAGCATACATATTAGCCAACATCGGCTCGACTAAGGCACAAGTTCCGCCTGGTGTTTTCCTAGAGCGAATCGAACACAGGTCTATCAAGAAGCAAGGACCACCGTCAACTTCGACCGGCACATCCATGGGCAAAGTTCCAAGCTCAGAAGATCCCCCAGTCGAAGTACTTCTATGCCAAGGCGATCCGGTAACACCTGCATGGACTGAACCTTTCCTCGCATTCATACTCCGCGACGAACTACCGGACGATGCAGCAGAAGCTCGACGAGTCACTTGACGCGCCAAGGAATACACCATCATAAACGGTGAACTCTACAAGCGGAGCATCACAGGTATGTTCCAGAGGTGTGTGTAACATCCCCAATTTTGCTTACTATTAACTAGGATTTGTTTTGTGCATCATGAGCATCATTTGCACCCATTTGAAGTTACACAAAATTGCAAATTTAAAATAAAAGAGAAAAAACCTAAGTGGCCTAAACCACTTGTTATTTTAAATGTGTTATAAGAATTTAAAAAATTTCAAAATATAAAGTTACCAATGGCTTTCTTGTGAAAATCTAAAGCTACTGGTATTTTTCTATAAATTTTCTGTTCACAATAAGGCCCTCAAACCATTTATTTTTCAAACCAGGGGCCTGTTATCCAAGGTTTTGTAGTTTTGCATAAGCGTAGGGCGTTTTCTGGAAAACGTCGAGTCGTCTTCCTCCTTCCCAACCCGAAGCAGCTCCGTGTCGCTTCCATCGCCGTTCGCCGCTGTCCCCGCGTTGCGATTCGCGCCGCCGACGCCGCGCGGCCTACAAGTAGGCTCTCCGCCGCCGGATAGAAGCCCTAATTTCACTTTTCCTCTCCCATTTTCCCCGAAATCACCGAAACCCTAGCTTCGGCTCCGCCTCGATATTCCGGCGATTGCCGCCGTTTCAATTCACGACGAGGTTCGACAAGAGGCTCTGAAGCTCCACCACTCTCTCCTATTCCTCCTTTCCTAGATGTGTTTCCGGGGAAGCTAGGAGCACGGTGAAATTTGCAGTACCGTGCGCGGCATCCCCAAGTCTGGCCGCCGTGCGGCATGGATGATTGCGACCGCCTCCGGCCTCCCCTCGCCTCCCTGACCCCTCCATCGCTCTTAGGGTGAGCCGCTGGTCCTCCTGGACCGCCTCCTTGCCTCCCTCTCGCCCGCGTCTCTCCTGCCGCCGTGCGTCCTCTCGGGCCGCCACGAGTGCTCGTCGGCGGACAAGCTCCGGCGTCCATTTGGTCACAGCGCCGCCTGTTTCTGGCTCCGGGTGAGCTTGCGCGTGCCCTGCGCGTCGTTGCGCTGCCCCTCGTGTCCGATTTTGCCGAAATCGTCTTCGACAGGAGCACAAGCTCCAGTGATGACGTCATGTGACGTCATCGTCTCCTTTCTTTTCCAGAAAATAATTAAATTCTTTTATGTAATTGATTTATTGTATGACATGTGGGGTCCCCTGTAGAAATTTTAGTGTTTTCCAAAAATGATTTCCAGAATTATTAAATATCTGACATGTGGGTCCAATTTATTTATTCAATTCCATAAATGTTTTAAATTGAATTAAAAATGGTTTAAACTTTGAAAATTCATAACTAATTCATTTTAAATCAGAAAAATATGATTAATATATCAAAATTTACAGACAAATAAGATCTATCTATTTATGTCCAAATCATGCATGTTTAAGAAACATTGAATCATGTTTAAAATAGATGAATAATTTACTAATTATTAAATATGGGGTTTGTTCCAACTCAATTCAAAATGTGCTTACATGTCTAGGGCTTACATTTCAATCCTTTAACTTGTCATGTCATACGTTGTGCGCATTGCATTGATGCCATGGTTGAATGTTGTTTCCCGTTTCTTTTCCGGTGTTTTATTCTTCGCGGTAGAATGCGAGTTCGAAGTGGAGATCGACAACACCGAAGGCCAGTGGTGGACCATCGGCGATCAAATCAAACAGAATCTATGACGGGTTATTCTTCGTTATCTGGATCAACTCAAGCCGAAGATTTGCAAAGTTATATATCTTGTTATCGAAGAGCAAGGCAAGCATAACCTCTTATCTTCACATATAAGATTTCAAAGTATTTGATTCTGGTATTATGCATGTGATTCAAATGTGATTTTGAGTTGAGGTATAGAGTGTCTTAAGTGTTGCATCGCTAGAGTTTGCTATTTTTAGCCGTGCTTAGATCTCCCTTCTGCTCCATCCGGTTGATGAATCGGAGCCATGAACGATGACGTGGAATGATCAGAGATGTGTTGAATATGCTAAAGGCTTGGATGGGAGGCCACATCGGGATTGTGGTGGGTTGTTCCATTCTTGCCGACCTAGGAACTGAGTTCTCGTCTTTGGAACCAAGACTTCGTATGCCCACATAGGACTTGGACCTCCCTCGGCCCCAACTTGTCTAGCCTACTACGTGAAGCCACTAGTTTGAGTTTTCCATTTGCGTGTGCGGTAAAAGAAATTGAGAGTAGGGCTCGGGTCAGGAGAGTGTGACGCTCTGATCTTGACCCTGGCAACCCGCACCAGGGATCGCTGAGATGGCGGTCTGACCTACTGCTGTGGCTCATGGAGATAGGCGAAACATGGGAAAGGTCGTGGCCAACCCTTCTGTCGGAACTCCCCGGAAGAGTGCTAATAGCTGGCGTATCGGTTGGTTGGCGTGTGTGGGTCAATCTTTCGGAAAGCCGTGTCCACGGTTATGAACGACTTGGTACCTTATGTCTGATGATCATAGAAAACTATAATCTAAGTATAAAACTTGCCAACTAAGGGGGGATTGCTTCCTCAGGTTGAGTGAGGGGGTGATTCTGGTGGGTGGTACAACTCATGATGATCCGTTGGAATTTAAAGATGTGGATGAAGCTAGTGTTTCACTCTCTTATCCCTTTTTAATAAGTCTACGGATGCGAGATTCTCTCCTCCCTCGATTTGAAAACAAAGATGGCTTTATGCAAAAGACATTCATTATTACGCTCTGAACGGGCAGATATATAATAGGTTAAATAAGTCTTGTTGAGTACCTCTTGTACTCAACCTTACGCAATTATTTGGACAGGTGAGTTTTGTGGACATGGACATCGACGAGTAGGTTTGGGTTCCCAGACGGCAGCCTGGAATCTATGGACTGGGACGTCGCTGTTATGCTCTGGCCTCTTAGGCCTTTTGCTACTCTTTCTATGTCTAATAGCATAATTTTCCTTGCGTTGTACTGGTGATTGACAGGCCAGTGACCTTATTTTGATGATATTTGCTTCTTCGCTTTGTTAAGAGCTTAATATATTTCTTCTTGTGTTGTAGGGTCTCTGTTGTGTTACTGATTATTCAACTGTTGGCTCTCGAGATCTTTGTTAGGCTTATCTCCGACGATGGTCTCAGATTTGTCTAGCTTGGTTCTTGGGGGTGCTACAGGTTTTGGTATCAGAGCAGGACCGCCTGTATGAAAACCTTTCTACTGGTCGATGTTGAGTCTAGAGGTTGTGAAAAATATTTGAAAGCTAAAATTATTTGCAAAAATCTGAGTAGGCTTCGTTTCGTTTTACTCCTTATCTGGTATCGCTCTAATTCTGGGCCATCTTACCTTGTTTTGGTTGAAAACATTTGCTCTCTCTTTCTCCTGGTCATTCAAAATCTAGGTGCCTCAAGTGCTGGTCGTTTCTTAGCCAAGTTGACCTAGTTTTATGTTTTCTAAAGTCTGGTGTGTTCTTTGATCAGTATTCCTCTTGTCTGACATGAGAGATCTCTTTCCATTACGATATCTCAACTTTGTCGGTTTCACCTCATTATATTCTAGTCTTTGAGGGTTCTTTCACCTTGAAGATCTCTTTTCCCTCCTTTGGTACTTTGGAAGAGGTGGTGGGTCTCTGAAGCTATCTCGTGATTACTAAATCGTTGTGCCCTTTGGGACACTCGAATGCTAGTTACTCTTTCTTTGGGTTTTTACCCTGGACTTGAACCGAAGGTCCCAGATTGTGCTATTGGTGGTGTGTTGAGTCATGTGGGTTGTTAGCCATGTGATGCTCACTCTATCAGTACATGATGCTGACCTTTAACCCAAGATCCATTCCGTTGATCCCTGAGGAATGCTTGCTACCTCAAAAGGGCTAGTAACGTTAGTTCAATCTAGTCTCCAGCTCGTGGTTTTGTCGTGATTGACTTGCGATATCCAAGGTCTGCTGCTTCCACTAGCTTTGGCAGAGGTTCTGTCCTGGAACCAAAAGGATCACAACAAGAGTGCTCTTTATGAGTCTCACATCTAAGTTGGTGACTCTGCCACACCTTTTTTATCGGAGCAAGTAATCAGATGTATGTTAACTTGTTCATCTACATCTTAGGGTTTTCCTAAGTATGTTCATTTCCCTGTAGTTGTGTTCTGACCAGTGTATGCCACTTGGCATCCAAGATGTTAATGTGCATCGGTGTACCAATGCATGTTGCTCTTGTGGTTCATCATGACATTCCATGTCAGGGAGAAACAAACTCCCGTACCTCGTCCATTTCTAGGACCAGTTCAAAGTGTTGTAATCTGCAGATCAAGATGCTTTGTTGCTTCTGTTCTGTTCTATCTTAAGGTATCACCCTCTTATATGTCAAGAAGTTGTGCTGTGTTTCATAACTTATTGATGAAGTGATGCTTTTATACGTCCTTACTCACGCTTTTCTCTTAGCTGCTCGTGCTTGGGAATGCTATGGCGAGTGTATTGATGTGGCTATCAGATATTCTTAGGAATTCGCATTGCTTTGAAATATAAGGACATTTGATTCCTTCATTGTGTGATTGGTTAACCGATCATTAAGTGAAGTTGACCGTGCTACCAAGTCCGTTTGTTTTGGTGCACATACTCGGTCAAAGAGTTAGGTTTGTACCAACGCTCTTAAGGCCACATCGTTTTGCCTTAAGAAGTAATACTCCTGTCTACCTGTCTTGTCGTGTTGAAGCAAGATGGCACATCCTACTGGATCTGCTATCTTCCCAATCTTTGATTTGATTTGGGCTATCGTCAAATCGAACTCAGTCCCAATGACCATCTTGACGATGTTTTACTCATGGTGTTTCGCCAGCCTACATCTTCATGTCCTTGGTCTGACCAATACTTTTGCCTTGTTCATGTATCATATGATTCCATCTTCTTGGAGTATCTTGATAAGCTTGTTGTTGAGCCCATCGATAACATTCTTATTGCCTCCACGTCTGAGTAGGATCATAATGAACATTTGGCATTAATATTGGAAACTTTTGAGAACCGTCTTTGTGTCATCGCCAAGTATGTGTTCTTGATGTTGGAAGTAACCTCTTCTAGTCCACCTGCATTTGCTGAAAGATGTCGCCGTGAATCCAAGTAGAGTTTCCCCTTTGTTTCCTCGGGAATCATCTCTAGTCGGTCATGCATGTGCGGATTATTCATGGGATGATAGGTTGTTACCTCCATTCCTTGAACAAGTCATATATGCACCCCAAGCCACTGACTGATTAGTTCAAGAAGGAGAAGAAGTCGGAAAACATCATTCTCTTCTTTGTTGTTTCCCAACAAGGACTCAATTTATCCATGTAGGTGCAGTTGTCTTTTGACAAATTGCTAATATATGGGTTGTTGCACTCTTGCTCATCTTTTCGAGCTTGACATTGTTGTCCACATCTTGAGAATCTAGTAATCTTTCCTCCGTGGTATCCATTGCAAACTTTCGGATCGGACATGCTGAGTCTGAATTATCATCCGAACTAACCAGAGCTGAATCTCAGGCAACAACGATGGTTGGTGTTCGACAAGGATCTTGACATAGGTCTCTTTCAAATCCGGCAGGATTGATGTTGCAGTTGACACAATTAGCCGTAAGACCTATCACCCTAATCCCTTGAGCCATCAAGAACAACCACTCTCCGTGAGGATTGTTGTGCGGCTTATCCCATGAGTTGCCCTTATGGTCTCTCACTCGTTCCGAAATCTGATCTTTACCTCCTGACAAATGGAAGGCTTGTCATGAGCTTGACATGGGTATCTAAAACATCAAGAAGAAATTTTACTTTCCAATGTTCTCGAAGAGTCTGAATGTCTCTCGATTGATCGTTCATATCCTGCTCTTATCTTTTGACAACCTATCCATCAAGTGAAGTTTCTCTCCGCGGTGATCTTTCACATTCGTTCATCAGTTCTTCCTTCCTTTTGCCTGTACTTGAAGTTCTTTTCAACTCACACGTTGTGTGAATTTGACAGTCATCTTAGGGCCCTTGACTTTTAATCATGTGGCAAACATCATGTAAGCCAAATGTTTGAAACCTTAAAAGGGTTCCTCCTTCTTGATGTATCAATATCTTGTTATCTATTCATCTTAGCCTTGTGCAAAGTTCATATTCTGATCCTTTCAAGGAATAGTTGTCTACTAACTTGAAACTTCCTCAATTCCATCTGTTACCTTGATGTGTTTCATGCTTGTTAGCTCAAGAGTTGTTTTGCACACTCCTCCCTTGAGTTGACCATGAGATACCCGATCTTTTTGAAGATCCTCGTTCTAGAGTTATTTCCCTCTTCTCTTTTGTGCAGTTAAAGAACAGTCCGACGAGACATGAAGTGTTCAATCATTCCTGAAGTCAAGGATCAACCTCTACGAGAAAGAAGATCGTCGTGGGATCGACAAGATCATCCAAGACCGGTGTAGCCCTCCTCTCTGTATCTCTTTTCCTACCCAAGGAATCTCGGCGACGAGATTCTTGTAAGGGGGATATATTTGTAACATCCCCAATTTTGCTTACTGTTAACTAGGATTTCTTTTGTGCATCATGAGCATCATTTGCATCCATTTGAAGTTACACAAAATTTGCAAATTTAAAATGAAAGAGAAAAACCCTAAGTGGCCTAAACCACTTGTTATTTTAAATGTGTTATAAGAATTTCAAAATTTTCAAAATATAAAGTTACCAATGGCTTCCTTGTGAAAATCTAAAGCTACTGGTATTTTTCTATAAATTTTCTGTTCACAAAAAGGCCCTCAAACCATTTATTTTTCAAACCAGGGGCCTATTATCCAAGGTTTTGTAGTTTTGCATAAGCGCAGGGCGTTTTCTGGAAAACGTCGAGTCGTCTTCCTCCTTCCCAACCCGAAGCAGCTCCGTGTCACGTCCATCGCCGTTCGCCGCCGTCCCCGCGTTGCGATTCGCGCTGCCAACGCCGCGCGGCCTACAAGTAGCGTCTCCGCCGCCAGATAGAAGCCCTAATTTCCCTTTTCCTCTCCCATCTTCCCCCGAATCACCGAAACCCTAGTTTCGGCTCCGCCTCGATATTCCAGCGATTACAGCCGTTTCAATTCACGACGAGGTCCGGAAAGAGTCTCTGAAGCTCCGCCACTCTCTCCTATTCCTCCTTTCCTAGATGTGTTTCCGGGGAAGCTAGGAGCACGGTGAATTTTGTCGTCCCGTGCGCGTCATCCCCATGTCCGGCCGCCGTGCGGCATGGACGATTGCGACCGCCTCCGGCCTCTCCTCGCCTCCCCGACCTCTCCATCGCTCTCAAGGTGAGCTGCTGGTCCTCCTGGACCCCCTCTTTGCCTCCCTCTCGCCCGCGTCCGTCCGGCCGCCGTGCGCCCTCTCGGGCCGCCGCGAGTGCTCGTCGGCGGCCAAGCTCCGGCGACCATTGGGTCACAGCGCCGCCTGTTTCTGGCTCCGGGTGAGCTTGTGAGTGCCCTGCGCATGGTCGCGCTGCCCCTCGCGTCCGATTTCGCCAAAATCATCTTCGGCAGGAGCACAAGCTCCATTGATGACGTCATGTGACGTCATCGTCTCCTTTCTTTTCCTGAAAATAATTAAATTCTTTTCTGTAATTGATTAATTGTATGACATGTGGGGTCCCCTGTCAGAATTTTAATGTTTTCGAAAAATGATTTCCAGAATTATTAAATATCTGACATGTGGGTCCAATTTATTTATTCAATTCCATAAATGTTTTAAATTGAATTAAAAATGGTTTAAACTTTGAAAATTCATTTTAAATCAGAAAAATATGATTAATATATCAAAATTTGCAGAAAAAATAAGATCTATCTATTTATGTCCAAATCATGCATGTTTAAGCAGCATTGAATCATGTTTAAAATAGAAGAACAATTTACTAATTATTAAATATGGGGTTTGTTCCAACTCAATTCAAAATGTGCTTACATGTGTAGGGCTTA
Source organism: Poa annua (assembly GCA_026929855.1). Lineage (NCBI taxonomy): Eukaryota > Viridiplantae > Streptophyta > Magnoliopsida > Poales > Poaceae > Poa > Poa annua. Next base: position 67,347,943 of record CM049434.1, read on the forward strand.
GATTTTAATCCTTTAACTTGTCATGTCATACATTGCGCGCATTGCATCGATGCCATGGTTGAATGTTGTTTCCCGTTTCTTTTCCGGTGTTTTATTCTTCGTGGTAGAATGCAAGTTCGAAGTGGAGATCGACAACATCGAAGGCTAGTGGTGGACTATCGGCGATCAAATCAAACAGAATCTATGACGGGTTATTCTTCCATATCTGGATCAACTCAAGCCGAAGATTTGCAAAGTTATATATCTTGTTATCGAAGAGCAAGGCAAGCATAACCTCTTATCTGCACATATAGGATTTCACAGTATTTGATTATGGTATTATACATGTGATTCAAATGTGATTTTGAGTTGAGGTATAGAGTGTTTTAAGTGTTGCATCGCTAGAGTTTGCTATGCTTGTCCATGCTTAGATCTTCCCTCTGCTCCATCCGGTTGATGAATCCGAGCCATGAAGGATGACATGGAATGATCAGAGATGTGTTGAATATGCTAAAGGCTTGGATGGGAGGCCACATCGGGATTGTGCTGGGTTGTTCCATTCTTGCCGACCTAGGAACTAAGTTCTCGTCTTTGGAACCAAGACTTAGTATGCCCACATAGGACTTGGACCTCCCTCGGCCCCAACTTGTCTAGCCTACTACGTGAAGCCACTAGTTTGAGTTTTCCATTTGCGTGTGCGGTAAAAGAAATTGAGAGTAGGGCTCGGGTCAGGAGAGTGTGATGCTCTGATCTTGACCCTGGCAACCCGCACTAGGGATCGCTGAGATGGCGGTCTGACCTACTGCTGTAGCTCATGGACATAGGCGAAACTTGGGAAAGGTCGTGGCCAACCCTTCTACCGGCACTCCCCGGAAGAGTGCTAATAGCTGGCGTATCGGTTGGTTGGCGTGTGTGAGTAGTTACACCCCCTGCAGGGTAAATCTTTCGGAAAGCCGTTGTCGGAGAGTGATTCCCACGAGGCTGGGGTGATCACGCTCTGAAGAGTTGTTCGAGAAGGGGACTGAACACGTTGGTCAAACAACCCTCAACCGGCACGGCGACGGTGCTCGTCGAGCCTGAGGAGAGACGCCAAGACAGAGATGGACACCGGCTCGTACCTAGGTTCACGGCCCTCAGGAGGAGGTAATACCGCTACTCCTGCTTGTCTGTATTGCGCTGCACAGGGTACAGTACAATGAGCTTGCCGAGGGCTCTCTTGCGGCAGTGCGGAGCTCAAGGAGGGAAGCTAAGGACTTCTTCCTCCTCGAGTACGCCAGGCTAGGCTAAGCTATGGTGGAGCGTTGATTGCTTCCTTCGTCGATCCTCTCTCCCCGGGGTCCGATCCCTTGCTACGGAGGTGCTCCCTCCCCTTTTATAGGCGCCCCGGGCCTCATCCCTGCGGCCTGCGCAGCGGAAGGGTTCCCACATGGCGACGAAACAGAGGAGCGGGGTGCACCGCAGCCGGGCTGTCCATGGACTCGGTCCATGGTCGCAAAGCCTGCCGTTGTGGCAGGAAGACCACCGTCCGCGCAGGACGGCCAGCTGGTGCCGCAGAGACTGTGGGGGCGCCCACGGTGACGTCGTCGTTGGAGCGTAGCGCCGGCCATCCGCTTTATCACCAAAGGGGAAAGCTTCGTAGTCCGGCGCGGGGGGCACAGCTTTGTTGACCCCTTTAATCACCAGAATGGCAACTGCGGCGCCGTCGTCATCGCGCGCAGACGCGCGCGTCACTCTGCGGCCGCGGCAGAGGCCATGTGCGCTCTGCGGCGGTTGCTTCTCAGCGAAGCATCTCTACAGGGCCAGAGCGGCCTTGTGGAGGGGTTTGCGTTGACTCCTCTCCAGGGGAGAGAGCCTTGTATAGGGGCAGGCGCGGCGGGAAGCCTCTTCAGGCCTTTGCTGCCCCTTCTTGCCCTCTCGAGGGCTTCTCCCCTCGAGAGTCTCTTCAAGCGTTCGGCTTGGTCCTTAGTCATCTTTCGGTACTGTTGCATGCGAGGGCTGTGGAGAGTGGGCCCTGCACACCCTGGATCCCACTGGGCCGACAGTAGCCCCCGGGCCCATGACGGGCACGGTGAAGCCCGCCAGGCTTAGTCGAAGCGTCGTGGGCCCAAAGTGTCCGGCCGGCCCGAGACACGCGTCGATCTGTGCTGAATTTGCGGCGACTCGGTTTCTCCGGCAGAACGTGCGTCGTGCGGGGTCCCACCACGTCTTGGTAACTGCCCAGATGGGGCATAAAGCCTGCGCGCCGGTCCGAGCAGCGGTTACTGCTCCCATTCTGCGCTCTGCCTTCTGCTCTCGTTCTCCTTGCTCTCTCTCACCGTCGAACTCCTTCTTCTTCCTCGTTCTTCCGCATTTTTCTCCTTTCCCGACGATGGGTGGAGCGAAAGGCAAGGCGGCGATGGCGACGCTCCCCTTGGACGCGCAAGGGGAAGAGGTTCTCGGCCTCGCCCTGGTCGGGGAGCGCGTCAATGAGGTGGCGCTGGACAAGATTCAGCCTCTGGTCGCCGGGAAGACCAACGAGCACGGCGCCAGCACTCTCCAGGCCGCGAAGCTCGGCCAGTTCCCGAAGGGGTTTTTCCCCATCTTCCTCCACACCGTCTACGCCGGACTGGTGCCCCCCTACTCGCCCTTCCTGGAGGCGATTCTCGAGTTTTACCAGATCCACCTTCTCCATCTGCACCCCAACTCCATCTTGATCCTCTCCATCTTCGCCTATCTGTGCGAAGCCTACCTGGGGGTGCAGCCTTCGGTGGCCCTCTTCCGGAGCTTCTGCGCGCTCCGGTGCTCTGCAAGCCTCGAGCGGACGAGGTGCGTCTCCTTCCGCATCGTGGACGGCATGGGGGACGTCTACATCCCCATGTCGTGGAACGGCGAGAAGCCTATCATGGCGGTAGTGAAGAAGGTGGACGACATCCGACAGAAGTGGTTCCTCATCGGCGTCAAGTCGCAGAGCTCCTTCATCGACGTCCCGGAGGCGCCGCCCGTGAAGAACACCCATTGGGGCAAGCAGGTCTTCCAGGGCCCGCAGATTGCAGACCTAGTGGGCCGCATGAAGCTTCTCCGGGAGAACGGCCTCACCGGCCAGATGGTTGCGGAGGACTTCGTGAAGCGCCGCATCGCTCCGCTTCAAGCGCACAAGAAGCCGATGTGGATGTACTCGGGGCTAATGGAACCGATGCGGCTCCACTGTTGCGACCACCGTCCCGACGTCGTCTCCACCATCATGGGCTTCCTCTTCATCAATCCGGACGTGCCCGTGGCGGTCGCCATGGTACTGAGGCCTCTCCACCAGCTCAACTTGGCCGCGCGCCTGGCGGTGCTCGAGCAGATGCCCACGTTCACCCCGCTTGGCTTGGCGGGGGAGGAGGAGGACGAGGTGGCCATGCCTGTGGCGAAGGGGCCTGGAGCCGCGGAGTCGCCCTACGCATCGGACGCCGAGCCAGGCTGCGAGGTGGCGAGGGCGAACCCCACGTCCGTCGGGGCGAGCTCATCGAGGGCTGCGCCTCTTGCCGAGGAAGTCCTTGTGGTCTCATCCGGCGACGACGATGAGGCCGAGGCGGGGCGGCGGGAGCCCCGGACCAAGGCGGCCCACGACAGGCCTGCCGGGGAGCCTACGGGCGCTCCCCTCAAGAGGAAAGCTGAGACGGCTCCTGAGGGACCCGGAGCCCGGACCACGCCTTCTTGGCGCTCGTCTGGTATGGCGTGGGTAGACACCCACGCCAAGAAGACTGGGTAAGCGTTTTTTCTTGCTTGGTGTTTCTTCATCGATCTTTGCTTGTCTGCTCTCCTCTGACAAGTCTTCTTGCTCCTTGCCAGCGACCTGGTGCCCGCGAAGCGCCGGAGGCTTCGCAAGGCTGCGGAGGTGAAGAAAGCCGCGCCAGAAGCCGCGGTAGACGAGGCCTCGAGGCCTGTGGAGGAGGGCCCCACAGGCCCTCTCGAGGACGCGCCTCAGGCTGAGGCGACCGCGTCACCTCCCGCGGGGGGGCACCCTGAGGAGCAGGTGGGGAAGGCGCCCACTCCGCCACGTGCTGCGACTCCTCCAGCGCAGCGGGAGGCCCGGGCGGACGTGACGCCGATCCAGAGCCCGCCAAGGGCCGCCAAAGCGGAGGGGGAAGCTCCTCCGTCACCCCCGCCAAGCTCTGCAACGGAGGGGGAAACGGTGGCTACGGGGCATGCCTCTCCTGCCCCCGAGGCTAAGGATGAGGTGCCGCTCGAGGAGGGCGACACCAGCGCGTGGAGCGCGGGCGTTGAAGTGGAGAGCTCGCCACCAAGCCCCCAGGCCGACGACGCTGCCGGGCTCCGCGCAGAGGTTTCCTCTTCCAAGCTCGACGCAGGCGCAGGGACCTCCGCGCCGCGCGGGGCTTCGCAAGCCCTTGTCCTTAGCGGCTATGATTGGAACAAGGGACACCGCGGCGTCGCCTTCCGCCTGGTGCGGGAGTCCCTGGATGGACTGGAGTCCCACCTCGCTCTCGAGGACGGGGAGCTCGCCCGGCAGCAGGATGAGCTTGCGGGGGCCTGGGCCGCCTTCCACGCAGCCGTGGAGGATCGCCGGCAGAGCGACCTGGCTCTTCAGGCGGAGCGCGAGGAGGCTCGGCGCTTCGCCCAGGAGGTCCGCGAGGGCGCCGTGCTCGAAGCTGAAGAGCTCCTGCAGCCCCTTCAGGCCGAGCGCCAGGCCGCGGCCAGGGCGGAGCGGGAGGCTGTGAAGTTCTCGCTGGCGGACAAGCATCGCGAGCTTGTCCAGCTCGAGGCCAAGATCCTGGCCGACTCCGAGGTCGTGTGGACCTCCCTGGAGGCAGCCCGGGCGACCTTGGAGGCCCGAGGGCAGAAGCTGGCCGAGCGCGAGAACGACGTGCGCCGGCGCGGCGAGCGGCTGCTGTAGGCGGAGCAGGAGCTGTCGGTGCAGCGCGCCGACCTCGAGGCCCGGGAAGGGAATTTGGCCGAGGCCCTCGGCAAGTTCGACCGCGATGTGGCTACCCACAAGAAACATGTGGAGCGCTTCAACGCGAAATTCGCCGAGCGGAAGGAGGAGGCTGAGAAGGCGTTCCAGGCCCGGGAGAAGGCGTACCGCGCCGCTGTCTCTCGCGACTACGACGAGAAGTTCAAGAAGCAGGAGAGTCGCTTCAAGAAGAGGCGCGCCGAGGACAACGCCCGGATCCTCGAGCTGGAGGAGATGAACGCCAATTTGAACTCCCGGGCGAGGCGGGCCGCAGATGATCGCCGTGTTGCCGAGGAGGCTCGCGAGCGCGTGGCGCAGGACCTCGCCCCGCTCATGGCGGACATGGAGGAGATGAACCAGCAGGTGGGCCCTGCCGTGGAGCGGGCGGTGGAGGCTGTCGAGAACGCCCAAGCAGCGCGGGTGCTGTCGCAGCAGCGGGAGCGCATGTTCCAGTCCCTGGTGGCTCAGGGCAACAAGCTCGCAGCGAAGCTGGGTGCGGAGGCGCCGCCCGTCGCCGCTCAAGGCAACGCCGACGCCGCCGCGTACCTCGTCTACTTCGAGCAGCTCTTCACGGCGCTCGAGGGCCCTGCTGCGGAGCTCCGCGACTTCGTCGAGGAGGAATGCCGCCAACTCCTGGCGGTGGCGGTCGACCGCATCTTCACCAACCTCCAGCACCTCCAGCCCGGCTTCGATTACTCGACGGTGACCGAGCCTCTCGAGGGAGAGAAAGGGTGGAAGATCTCCAACTCGGTCCGCGACCAGGTCGACGACTTCTGCAGCCGCTTCAAGCGGGCCGAGGCGGAGGAGGACGACGGCGAGGAGGCAGGCTCCGAGGACGAGCCTGGAGAGGAAGGGCCTGCGGAGGACAGCGACTAAGCTTCTGCCTGACCTTCTCCTGTAACATAATGCGCTTGTAGCGCTATTGAGACATTGTGGCTTAGAGACTTTTGCTCCATAATCTGTAACAATATATTTTTAAGCATATGTTACTAAGTTTGTGCGTGCCCCTCGAAGGCCTTTTGCTTCAACTCCATGCCTTTTTTCGCTCTGCGTCGCTAGGACCCTTCTCCTTGCGCTATGACTCCGCCGCTGCGGTATGCACGAGCAATGACTCGGCAAGGCCGGGGGGAGTTTAAGGCTTAGAGAGGTAAGAGCCCCCGAGGCGCGATGCTCAAGGGCCCCCCTTTGACGTGCAAGCAGTCCATGGAGAGTGAGGGAAAAGAAACGCTCGAGGGACGAGAAGTGCTCGTGAGAGAGATGAAGAGATTCTCTTGGTGTGAGCAGGGACCTTAGCTTCGCAAGGCTTTTGCTCTGCGTAGGCTTTCCTTGGTGATGCGTTTTCCTCCAGGGGCCGAGTTTTTCCTCCACGGGCTTGGAGGGACCCTTGTTCCCTGCGGATGTTAGGGGGGCGAACCCAAACGCTAGAGCACGGTAGTAAGGACTCATGTGCGCTTATAGGTTTCCTCATGGGTATCTCGCGAGGAGAGTAAGTACCAAGGTCCTTTTGAGAGGTGGCGTGTTTTTGGGAGCATGCCCTTCAGCCAGAGCTCGGATCCCTTGGATTTTGCAGTGCTGCTGGGGTGCTCTTAAGGCACAGGCACCGTACTCAGCCCCCGCTCGCGAGGTGCGCATGGGAAGAATATAAGCGCACATGGAAAAGTAAAAGACGAAAGTAAACTTGCCATCGAAATATCACACAGCGGCGCCTCAGCGCATAGTTCACTTAGGAACGAAATGGCGCCTCAGCGCATAGTTCACTTAGGAACGAAATGGCGCCTCAGCGCATAGTTCACTTAGGAACGAAATGGTTCATTACACTTGGGGTTGCCAAGCCAACGTTCCTTCCATGTCGAGGCATGGGGGCCACCCATTAGTGGCTGAGACTCTCTACAGCCTGCGGTGGCTCGTTAGCAGGAGAGCTCGGAGGGCTGGCCCTCAGGAGAAGCTTTGAGAAGCTTGGAGGTGAAGCCATGAGCTTCCCTCTAGAGACAAAAAATGCCTGACGTGACAATGTTCACGGGCGTGACTATGATCACGGGTAGAACTTGCGTAGATGCGCGATGTTCCACGGGTTCTTGACGGAGATGCCATCTTCAGTCTCGAGGCGTACGGCGCCAGGCCTGGCGATGTGGGAGACCCTGTAGGGGCCTTCCCACATCGGCGAGAGCTTGTGTAGGCTTTCTCTGGAGAGGATTCGCCTGAGGACGAGGTCGCCCGCCTTAAGAGTGCGTGAGCGGACATGGCGGCTGTGGTAGCGTCTCAGGTCTTGCTGGTACTTTGCCGCTCTGAGGGTGGCTCGGCGGCGCAGTCCCTCGAGAAGCAGCAGGTCGTCGTTGTGGAGGTCCTCTTGTGTGTCCTCGTTGAAGGCAAGGAACCGTGGGGATCGGTGCTTGATTTCTGCGGGAGGACTGCTTCGGCTCCATAGACAAGGGCGAACGGCGTTTAACCCGTGGGCCTTGAAGAGGTTGTGCGCATGGACCAGAGCACAGATGGGAGCTCGTCGATCCAGCCCTTGCCGTGACCCTGGAGGATGTTGAAGCTTCTGGTCTTGAGGCCCTTGAGGACTTCCGCATTTGCTCGCTCGGCTTGACCATTGCTCCGTGGATGAGCCACCGAGGCGAAGCAGAGCTTGATGCCGAGTTTTTCGCAGTAAGACCGGAAGACGCCGCTGGTAAACTGCGAGCCATTGTCGGTGATGATGCGATTGGGCACTCCGAAGCGGCAGACCATGCTCCTGATGAATTTCACCGCTGCCCCCGCTGGTATAGTGCGCACTGGTTCGACCTCGGCCCACTTAGTGAACTTGTCGACGGCCACGAAGAGGAAACGGTAGCCCCCTTGCGACTTCGGGAAGGGCCCCAAAATGTCCAGCCCCCAGACCGCGAACGGCCAGGAGAGCGGGATGCTCTGGAGTCCCAGCGCCGGCTGATGGATTTGCTTGGCGTGGTAGTGGCAGGCGTCGCAAGCTTGGACGATGGTGGCCGCATCTTGAAGCACTTGCGGCCAGTAGAACCCGCTCCTGAAGACCTTGCCTGCGAGGGTGCGCGCACACGAGTGGTGGCCGCACTCTCCGCTATGGATGTCCTTGATCAGTATTCGGCCTTCCTCGGGAGGGACGCATTTGAGCGCGATACCATTTGTGCGCTTGCGGTACAGGTCTCCCTCGAGGATGCGGTAGGATTTCGCCTGTCGAGCGATTCGCTCTGCTTCGGCATCTTCTTCGGGGAGGATCCCCTTCACCAAGTAGTCTTTGAGCTCGTCAATCCAGCCTGTTTCTTGGTGAGCCGCTGTCAGCAACAGACGCTCCCCTGTGTGAGGACCACAATCGGGTGCTCCAGCTTTAGGAGGTGGTGGGAGTGCTTCGTCCGTGCTTGCGGCCGTAGCTTCTTGAGGCTGCTTTATGGATGCCTTGGTGAGCCTTTCTTCAAAGACGCCTGCCTGCTGGGCTTGCCTTCGCGAGGCTCGCTTGGCGATGTCATCGGCCTCCTGGTTCTCTTTCCTCGGGATGTGCATGAGCTCCATGCCTCTGAAGTGCTTCTCGAGCTTGCGGACCTCTTCAAGGTATGCGGCCATGTGGTCGTCCTTAGGCGTGTAGCTTTTGTTGGAGAAGTTCATGAGCAACTGGGAGTCGCCCTTGACGAGTAAGTGCTTGACGCCTAGAGCGATGGCGGCCCTTTAGCCGGCGAGGAGGCCCTCGTATTCAGCGATGTTGTTGGAGATCTTGTCAATCGTGAAGCACAGCTGGACAGCGTAGTAGAGTTTGTCGCCTTTGGGCGAGGTCAAGACGACGCCTGCGACGCCATTGCGGCAGGCGAAGGCTCCGTCGAAGTGCATGGTCAAGTGGCTGGGCATCATGTCTCCAGAGAGCTCGGCTTCTTCTTCCCGAGGCTCTTCAGGGCTTGGGTCAGTCCATTCGGCGACGAAGTCCGCCAGCGCTCTTCCCTTGATGACTCTTGTGGTGTCGAAGCGCAAATTGAATGGCTGCAACTCGATGTTCCATCCCGCGACGCGATCTGTGGCGTTTGGGTTGCGCAGGATCTGCTCCAGGGGGAAGAAGTGACCACCGTGATGGGGTGGCCCTGGAAGTAGTGTCGCAGCTTCCTGGAGGCGATGAGGAGCGCGATGAGGAGCTTCTGCTGCATTGGATACCGTTCCCGAGCGTCCCGCAGCACTGTGCTGACAAAGTAGACGGGGTGCTCGACAAGGGTTGTCGGTGGAGGTGCAGCGTCAGCTCCCTGTGGAGGCTCTTCAGGGCCCTTGTCGAGATCCGCCTGTGGAGGGGTCTCGGCAAGGGTATTCGGAGCAGGCTCGACTTGAGGCCGTGGGCCTGGCGGTGGGTCTGTGGAGGCTGCTCCTTTGCCGAGATCTTTGTCGGGCGGCTTCGGACTTGGAGTGGCAGCGCTTTTCTTGGGGAGGACTGCTCTTCCCTTTCGGCCACCAGGACGGCGCTGGCGGTCTGAGGAGTGGCTGATAGGTACAGCTTTAGATGTTCGCCTGTCCTGGGGGCCACCATGACTGGTGGGCTGGCCAAATACCTCTTTAAGTCTTCAAAAGCTTTGTCCGCTTCAGGGGTCCACTTGAATGTGCCGGACTTCTTCATGATCTTGAAGAATGGCAGGGCTCTCTCGCCGAACTTGGAGATAAAGCGGCCCAGGCTGGCCATGCAGCCTGCCAAGCGCTGCATGTCCTTGAGCCGGCGAGGAGGCTGCATTCCTTCTATGGCCTTGATCTTGTCGGGGTTTGCTTCTATGCCGCGGTGAGACACGAGGAACCCGAGGAGTTTGCCTGAAGGCACCCTGAAGACGCACTTGGCGGGGTTCAGCTTGATGTTCACCTTGCGCAGGCTGGCGAAGGTTTCCTCGAGATCCTTCAAGAGAGTGTCTCCCTCGCGAGACTTGACCACAATGTCGTCGACATAAGCTTCTGCGTTTCTGCCCATCTGTGCCCCCAAGGCGATCCTCATGAGCCTCTGGTAAGTGGCGCCGGCGTTCTTCAGGCCGAAAGGCATGCAAGTGTAGCAATACACACCACAGGGGGTGAGGAATGCTGTTTTCTCCTCGTCCTCTTTAGCCATTTTGATCTGGTGATAACCTGAGAAGGCGTCCAGAAAACAGAGGAGGTCGCAGCCGGCGGTGGAGTCCACGATCTGGTCTATCCTTGGCATGGGGTACGGGTCCTTAGGGCAGGCCTTATTGACGTCTGTGTAGTCGATGCAGAGTTGGCCTCCTCCAGCGGGTTTAGGTACAACCACGCCGTTGGAGAGCCAAGTGGGGTGCGCGACTTCGCGGACGACATTTGCCGCTTTTAGCTTTTCTACTTCCTTGTCGATGAACGCTTGCTTCTCGGGGGCTTGCTTCCGTGCTTTTTGCTTGACGGGGCGTGCGTCCGGACACACGGCTAAGTGGTGCTCGATCACCTCCCTTGGTACACCGGACATATCTGACGGAGTCCATGCGAACATGTCAGAGTTTGCCCGAAGGAAGGCGACGAGCGCGCTTTCCTATTTGGGAGGCAGGGCAGCGCCTATGGTGACGCTAGCCCCGGTGCCTTCAGCCCCCGAGCCACTAGTGCTCAGCGACACATTCTTCGTGGAAGCTTGCTCCTGAGAGAACATCTGTTTCTTTTTCTTGGACCTCTCGAGAGGCTCCATGTCCTCGTCAGCCGGGAATGCCATGGCCGCCGCCTTGTAGGCGCTCTCGACAGCGCGCGTGGCATCCAGGATAAGACCATGGACGGCGATGATGCCAGCGCTGCCGGGGATCTTGACCATGTTGTAGGCGTGATGCGTGACGGCCATGAACTTCGCGAGGGCGGGGTAGCCGAGGATGGCGTTATACGGCAGGCCAATGTGTGTGACGTCGAAGTCGATCAGCTCAGTGCGGTAGTTCTTCTGCGTGCCGAAGGTGACGGCCAGCCGGACCTGTCCCAGAGGTTCGATCGAACCGCTGGTGACCCCTGTGAATGGCCTGGAGGGCATAAGCCACTCGTAAGGCACCTGAAGCGTCTCGAAGGTCTCGACAGAGATGACGTTCAGGCCAGCACCCCCATCGATGAGCGTCTTGGAGACGGCAATGTTGTTGATGGTCGGGGAGCAGACCAGGGGGAGGGTTCCAACAGTCTTGGTCGACTTGGGGTGGTCCTTGGCGTCAAAGGCGATGGTTTACTGAGACCACTTGAGGGGCCTGGAGGTCTCGACGCTTGGGAGCGCGGCATTGAGCTCGCGGGCGAACTGCTTGAACTGGTTCTTAGACTTAGGCGCCTGAGCTCCGCCGAGGATGCAGGCCATAGCCCCCCTTGGGGCCTGGTAGCCTCCATCTTCCTCGTCGGGGAGGTTATTGTTCTTCTCGGCGGCGTTGGCTTGAGTGCCTGGCGGCTTCTGTTAGCTGCCATTGCGCCCGCCTCTGTGGTAGCTGCGGCCTCTGCCACGGCTCCCGCTGCCTTCTTCTCGCTCGCGCTCTCTGCTCAGCCTCTTGAGGTCGAAGCAGTTTTCCGTGGCATGGCCGCGTCTGTTGTGGTAGACGCAGAATGGACGGTTGTCCGCCTCTTTGTCGCCAGGCTCGTGGGAGTTTCTGCGGGCGTACTTGGCGGCCGGCTCAGCCGCTAGGACAGCGGTGGTCTTGCGCTTGGTTTCTTCCCGCCTCTTGTGACTTTTGGACCCCTCGGCCTGGTCGTCTGCCCGCTGGCTCATCTTGACGAAGAGGAGTCCCTCTTCAGCCTTGGCGCACTTGTCAGCGAGGTCGAACAGCTTCACCACAGAGGTGAGCTTGTCGTGAATGCCCAGCTTCTCGAGCATCCTGCGGTTTGTGACGCCCTCTTTGAAGGCGGCGATGACTTGTGTGTCGGGGATGCTCGGGATCTTGTTGCGCACTTGGCTGAAGCGCTGGATGTACTTGCGGAGGGTCTCATCTTTCCTCTTCACCACAGCGCACAGGTCGTTGTGGGTGAGTGCGCGCTCGTATGTGCCCTTGAAGTTGGCGACGAATTGCCTGCAGAGTTCCTCCCACGAGTCGATGGAGTCTTCAGGCAGGTTGAGGAGCCATGACAGCACGGAGTCCGTAAGCGCGTGGGAGAACCAGTTGGCCATGACCTTGTCGTCCCCTCCTGCAGCCTGGATAGAGGTGGTGTAGAGCTACAGGAACTCGATGGGGTTGCTCGAGCCGTCAAAGCCCTTGGGAAGGGCAGGCCTGAACTTCTGTGGCCAGACCACGCGGCGCAAAGCGCGGGTGAAGGCCATGCAGCCGGTGGCGTACGTGGTGATTCCACCCTGGAGAGCCCTGCGGTTCTGCTGCCCCGCCTGGCCGATTTCCTCGACGAGGCGGTTCAGGAGGTCCCTCCGGCACTCCATCCCCACTCGCGCGTTAAGCGCGGTGCGCTGCACGATTTGGCAGTCGTGCGGCGAGGACGCATGAGAGGGAGCCCTCGGCGCTGCAGCCGGAGGTGGTCCCGGCGGTGGCGGGGGTGCATCCAGCGCGGTCGTTCCTACGCGGCCAGAGTGGTGAACCAGCGAGCGCGACGGTGCGGGTCGCATCGTTGCGACGTCGACGAGGTGGTGAAGGCGGTCGAGCCACTGGTCGTGGGCCTCCGCGCTAGGCCGGTAGCGGAGAAGCTCCTGGGCCATGAGAAGCGCGGTGTGTGGCGTGGGCTCTGGGCGTCCCTGAGAAGACGCGCTTTGGCGCCGAGACGGATGCGAGGACTCAGCATCATCATGGTGCTCAGGGGAGGCGTCCCTGTCGTCGCGGTGGTCGCCGCCGCGGTGCTCCTCGCTCTCGGGCTCCTCCACGTGCGGGCCGGTGTTGGCGCGCTCCGCCGTGCGGCTCCCGCGAGGGCGGCCGCGGCGGCCGCGGGTGGCGGCGCCGGGCTCAGTATCAGCCCGGTCAGCTGCGCGCCTGTTGGCGCGTGTCGTGCGAGTGTCCATCGCGGTGCGGAGGTTGGTCGTAGGTTGAAGACGCACCTCAGTCCCCTACCTGGCGCGCCAAATGTCGGAGAGTGATTCCCACGAGGCTGAGGTGATCACGCTCTGAAGAGTTGTTCGAGAAGGGGACTGAACACGTTGGTCAAACAACCCTCAACCGGCACGGCAACGGTGCTCGTCAAGCCTGAGGAGAGACGCCACGACAGAGATGGACACCGGCCCGTACCCAGGTTCACGGCCCTCAGGAGGAGGTAATACCGCTACTCCTGCTTGTCTGTATTGCGCTGCACAGGGTACAGTACAATGAGCTTGCTGAGGGCTCTCTTGCGGCAGTGCGGAGCTCAAGGAGGAAAGCTAAGGACTTCTTCCTCCTCGAGTACGCCAGGCTAGGCTAAGCTATGGTGGAGCGTTGATTGCTTCCTTCGTCGATCCTCTCTCCCCGGGGTCCGATCCCTTGCTACGGAGGTGCTCCCTCCCCTTTTATAGGCGCCCCGGGCCTCATCCCTGCGGCCTACGCAGCGGAAGGGTTCCCACATGGCGACGAAACATAGGAGCGGGGTGTACCGCAGACGGGCTGTCCATGGACTCGGTCCATGGTCGCAAAGCCTACCGTTGTGGCAGGAAGACCACCATCCGCGCAGGACGGCCAGCTGGTGCCGCACAGACCGTGGGGGCGCCCACGGTGACGTCGTCGTTGGAGCGTAGCGCTGGCCGTACGCTTTATCACCAAAGGGGAAAGCTTCGTAGTCCGGCGCGGGGGGCACAACTTTGTTGACCCCTTTAATCACCAGAATGGCAACTGCGGCGCCGTCGTCATCGCGCGCAGACGCGCGTGTCACTCTGCGGCCGCGGCAGAGGCCATGTGCGCTCTGCGGCGGTTGCTTCTCAGCGAAGCATCTCTACAGGGCCAGAGCGGCCTTGTGGAGGGGTTTGCGTTGACTCCTCTCCAGGGGAGAGAGCCTTGTAGAGGGGCAGGCGCGGGGGGGAAGCCTCTTCAGGCCTGTGCTACCCCTTCTTGCCCTCTCGAGGGTTTCTCCCCTCGAGAGTCTCTTCAAGCGTTCGGCTTTGTCCTTAGTCATCTTTCGGTGCTGTTGCGTGCGAGGGCTGTGGAGAGCGGGCCCTGCACACCCTGGATCCCACTGGGCCGACAGCCGTGTCCACGGTTATGGACGACTTGGTACCTTATGTCTGATGATCATAGAAAACTATAATCTAAGTATAAAACTTGCCAACTAAGGGGGGATTGCTTCCTCGGGTTGAGCGAGGGGGTGATTCTGGTGGGTGGTACAACTCATGATGATCTGTTGGAATTTGAAGATGTGGATGAAGCTAGTGTTTCACTCTCTTATCCCTTTTTAAAAAGTCTATGGATGCGAGATTCTCTCCTCCATCGATTTGAAAACAAAGATGGCTTTATGCAAACGACATTCATTATTACGCTCTGAATGGGCAGATATATAATAGGTTAAATAAGTCTTGTTGAGTACCTCTTGTACTCAGCCTTGCGCAATTATTTGGACATGTGAGTTTTGTGGACATCGACATCGACGAGTAGGTTGGGGTTCCCAGACGGCAGCCTGGAATCTATGGACTGGGACGTCGCTGTTATGCTGTGGCCTCTTAAGCCTTTTGCTACTCTTTCTATGTCTATTAGTGTCGGCCCAGTGGGATCCAGGGTGTGAAGAGCCCACTCTCCACGGCCCTCGCACGCGCGGGATCTACGAAACGACTAAGGACCAAGCAAAACACTTGGAGAGACCCTCAAGAGGAAAAGCCCTCGAGAGGGTTGTAGGGGGCAGCGAAGGCTTGAAGAGGCCCCTCCCGAGGCTGCCCCTCTACAGAGCCCTCTCCCCTGGAGAGGGGTCAACGCAACTCCCTCCACAAGGCCGCCCAGGCCCTGTGGAGATACTTCGCTACGAAGCAATCGCCGCAGAGCGCACATGGCCTCTGCCGCGCCGCAGAGTGACGCGCGCGTCTGCGCGCGATGACGACGGCGCCGCAGTTGCCGTTCTGGTGATTAATGGAGTCAACAAAGCTGTGTCCCCTGCGCCGGCTTACGAGGGTTTCCTATTTGGTGATAAAGCAGTTGGCCGGCGCTACGCTCCAAGGACGACGTCACCGTGGGCACCCCCACGATCTCTGCAGTACCAGCTGGCCGTCCTGCGTGGACGGTGGCTTTCTGGCGTCACGGGCAGGCTTTGCGACCATGGACCGTGTCCATGGACCTCCCGGGAGCGGTGCACCCCGCTCCTCCGTTTCGTCGCCGTGCGGGAAGAAGAAGCTCGGGTCGCCTATATAAGGGGAGGGAACACCTCCGCAACAAGGGATCGGTCATTGAGAAGTTGGACACCCTACAGCAACGTAGTCTTAGTCGTGTACGCTCGAGGAGGAAGAAGACCTAAGCTTCCCTCTTCGAGCTCCACTCCGCCATACGGGAGCCCTCGGCAAGCTCATTGTACTGTAATCTATGCAGTGCAATACAGACAAGCAGGAGTAGCGGTTTTACCCCCCCCCCTGAGGGCCGTGAACCTGGGTACGGGCCTGAGTCCATCTCTGTCGTGCTGTTCCTCCTCAGGCTCGACGAGCACCGTCGCTGAGCCGGTTGAGGGTTGTTGACCAACGTGTTCAGTCCCCTTCACGAACTTCTCTCCCGAGAGTGGTTATCCCTGTTCCGTGGGAATCACACCTGGACATTTGGCGCGCCAGGTAGGGGATTGAGGCGTGTCTTCAACCTCCAGCCGGTCTCCGCGCCATGGCGGACACCCGCACGACGCGCGCCAACAGGCGCGCTGCTGAGAGGGCTCATACCGAGCCCGGCACCGCCCCCACCCGCGGCCGCCGCGGCTGTCCTCGCACGACGGAGCGCGCCAACACCGCCCGGCACGTGGAGGAACCCGAGAGCGAGGAGTCCCGCGGCAGCGACCACCGCGACGACAGGGACGTCTCCCCTGAGCACCACGACGATGCTGAGTCCTCGCATCCGTCTCGGCGCCAAGGCGCGTCTTCTCAGGGACGCCCGGAGCCCACGCCGCACACCGCGTTGCTCATGGCCCAGGAGCTCCTCCGCTACCTGCCAAGCGCGGAGGCCCACGACCAGTGGCTGGATCGCCTCCACCACCTCGTCGACGTCGCGACAACGCGTCCCGCTCCGTCTCGCTCCCTCGCTCACCACTCTGCCCGCGCTGGAACGGCCGCGCCGGATGCACCTCCGCCACCACCGGGACCTCCCCCGGCTGCGGCACAGAGGGCTCCCTCTCATGCCTCTTCGCCGCACGACTGCCAAATCCTGCAACGCACCGCGCCGGACGCACGGGTGGGGATGGAACGCCAGAGGGACCTCCAGAACCGCCTCGTCGAGGAACTCGGCCAGGCGGGGCAGCAGAACCGTAGGGCTCTCCAGGGTGGAACCGCCACATACGCCTCCGGCTGCATGGCCTTCACCCGCGCCCTACGCCCCGTGGTCTGGCCACAGAAGTTCAGGCCAGCCCTCCCCAAGGGCTTCGACGGGTCGAGCAATCTCCTCGAGTTCCTGCAGCACTACACCACCTCCATCCAGGCTGCAGGGGGAGACGACAAGGTCATGGCCAACTGGTTCTCCCACGCGCTCAGGGACTCCGCGCTGTCCTGGCTCCTCAACCTGCCCGAAGACTCCATCGACTCCTGGGAGGAGCTCTGCAGGCAGTTCGTCGCCAACTTCAGGGGCACCTACGAGCGCGCACTCACCCACAACGACCTGCGCGCTGTGGTGCAGAAGAAGGATGAAACCCTCCGCAAGTACATCCAGCGCTTCAGCCAAGTGCGCAACAAGATCCCGAACATCCCTGACACGCAGGTCATTGCCGCCTTCAGAGAGGGCGTCACCAACCGCAGGATGCTCGAGAAGCTGGGCATTCACGACAAGCTCACCTCTGTGGTGAAGCTGTTCGACCTCGCAGACAAATGCGCCAAGGCTGAAGAGGGACTCCTCTTCGTCAAGATGAGCCAGCGGGGGGACGACCAGGCTGAGGGCTCCAAGAGCCACAAGAAGCGCGAAGAGACCAAGCGCAAGACCACCGCTGTCCTGGCGGCGGAGCCAGCCGCCAAGAACGCCCGCAGAAACTCCCCCGAGCCTGGCGACAAAGAGGCGGACAACCGTCCGTTCTGCGTCTACCACAACAGGCGTGGCCACGCCACAGACAACTGCTTCGACCTCAAGAGGCTGAGCAGGAAGCGTGAGGGCGAAGAAGGCAGCGGGAACCGCGGCAGAGGCCGCGGCTACCGCAGAGACGGCAGGGGCGGACGCAATGGCGGCTACCAGAGGCCTTCAGGCACTCAAGCCAACGCCGCCGAGAAGAACAACAACCTCCCTGACGAGGAAGATGGAGGCTACCAGGCCCCAAGGGGGGCCATGGCCTGCATCCTCGGCGGGGCTCAGGCGCCCAAGTCGAACAACCAGTTCAAGCAGTTCGCCCGCGAGCTCAACGCCGCGCTCCCGAGCACCGAGACCTCCAGGCCCCTCAAGTGGTCCCAGTACACCATCGCCTTCGACGCCAAGGACCACCCCAAGTCGACCAAGACTGTTGGAACTCTCCCCCTGGTCTGCTCCCCCACCATCAACAACATCACCGTCTCCAAGACGCTCATTGATGGGGGAGCTGGCCTGAACGTCATCTCTGTCGAGACCTTCGAGACTCTTCAGGTGCCTTACGAGTGGCTCATGCCCTTCAGGCCATTCACAGGGGTCACTAGTGGTTCAATCGAACCTCTAGGGCAGGTCCGGCTGGCCGTCACCTTCGGCACGCAGAAGAACTACCGCACCGAGCTGATCGACTTCGACGTCGCACACATCGGCCTGCCGTACAACGCCATCCTCGGCTACCCCGCCCTCGCGAAGTTCATGGCCGTCACGCATCACGCCTACAACATAGTCAAGATCCCCGGCAGCGCTGGCACCATCGCCATCCATGGTCATATCCTGGATGCCACGCGCGCTGTCGAGAGCGCCTACAAGGCAGCTGCCATGGCGTTTCCGGTTGACGAGGACATGGAGCCTCTCGAGAGGCCTCAGAAGAAGAAACAGATGTTCTCTCAGGAGCAAGCTTCCACGAAGAGGGTGTCGCTGGGCACCAGTGGCTCGGGGGCTGAGGGCTCAGGGGCTAGCGTCACCATAGGCGCTGCCCTGCCTCCTAAATAGGAAAGCGCGCTCGTCGCCTTCCTTCGGGCAAACTCTGACATGTTCGCATGGACTCCGTCAGATATGTCCGGTGTACCAAGGGAGGTGATCGAGCACCACTTAGCCGTGTGTCCAGACGCACGCCCCGTCAAGCAAAAAGCACGCAACCAAGCCCCCGAGAAGCAAGCATTCATCGTCAAGGAAGTAGAGAGGCTAAAAGCGGCAAAGGTCGTCCGCGAAGTCGCGCACCCCACTTGGCTCTCCAACGGCGTGGTTGTCCCTAAACCCGCCGGAGGAGGCCGACTCTGTATCGACTACACCGACGTCAACAAGGCCTGCCCCAAGGACCCATACCCCATGCCAAGGATAGACCAGATCGTGGACTCCACCGCCGGCTGCGACCTCCTCTGTTTTCTGGACGCCTTCCCTGGTTATCACCAGATCAAAATGGCTAAAGAAGATGAGGAGAAGACAGCATTCCTCACCCCTTGTGGTGTGTATTGCTACACTTGCATGCCTTTCGGCCTGAAGAACGCCGGCGCCACTTTCCAGAGGCTCATGAGGATAGCCTTGGGGGCACAGATGGGCAGAAATGCAGAAGCATATGTCGACGACATCGTGGTCAAGTCTCGCGAGGGAGACACCCTCTTGAAGGATCTCGAGGAAACCTTCGCCAGCCTGCGCAAGGTGAACATCAAGCTGAACCCCGCCAAGTGCGTCTTCGGGGTACCTTCAGGCAAACTCCTCGGATTCCTCGTGTCCCACTGCGGCATAGAAGCAAATCCTGACAAGATCAAGGCCATAGAAGGGATGCAGCCTCCTCGCCGACTCAAGGACATGCAGCGCTTAGCCGGCTGCATGGCCAGCCTGGGCCGTTTCATATCCAAGTTCCTGCGATTTTTCAAGATCATGAAGAGATCCGGCACATTCAAGTGGACCCCTGAGGCGGACAAGGCTTTTGAGGACTTAAAGAGGTACCTGGCCAGCCCACCAGTCATGGTGGCCCCCAGGACAGGCGAACATCTGAAGCTGTACCTATCAGCCACTCCTCAGACCGCAAGCGCCGTCCTGCTGGTCGAAAGGGAAGAGCCAGTCCTCCCCAAGAAGAGCGCTGCCACTCCAAGCCCAAAGCCGCCTGACAAAGATCTCGACGAAGGAGCAGTCTCCACAGACCCACTGCCAGGCCCACAGCCTCAAGTCGAGTCTGCTCCCAACACCCTTGCCGAGACCCCTCCACAGGCGGATCTCGACAAGGGCCCTGAAGAGCCTCCACAAAGGGCTGACGCTGCACCTCCATCGACAACCCTTGTCGAGCACCCCGTCTACTTCGTCAGCACAGTGCTGCGGGACGCTCGGGAACGGTATCCAATGCAGCAGAAGCTCCTCGTCGCGCTCCTCATCGCCTCCAGGAAGCTACGACACTACTTCCAGGGCCACCCCATCACGGTGGTCACTTCTTTCCCCCTGGAGCAGATCCTGCGCAATCCCAACGCCACAGACTGTGTCGCGGGATGGAACATAGAGCTACAGCCATTCAACTTGCGCTTTGACACCACTAGAGTCATCAAGGGAAGAGCGCTGGCGGACTTCGTCGCAGAATGGACTGACCCAAGCCCTGAAGAGCCTCGGGGAGAAGAGGTCGAGCCCTCCAGAGACATAATGCACAGCCACTGGACCATGCACTTCGACGGAGCCTTCGCCTGCCGCAATGGCGGGGCAGGCGTCGTCTTGACCTCGCCCAAAGGCGACAAGCTCTACTACGCTGTCCAGTTGTGCTTCACGATTGACAAGATCTCCAACAACATCACTGAATACGAAGGCCTCCTCGCCGGCTTAAGGGCCGCCATCGCGTTAGGCGTCAAGCACCTGCTCGTCAAAGGCGACTCCCAGCTGCTTGTCAACTTCTCCAACAAAAGCTATACGCCTAAGGACGACCACATGGCCGCATACCTTGAAGGGGTCCGCAGGCTTGAGAAGCACTTCAGGGGCATGGAGCTCATGCACATCCCGAGGAAAGAGAACCAGGAGGCCGATGACATCGCCAAGCGAGCCTCGCGAAGGCAAGCCCAGCAGGCAGGCGTTTTTGAAGAAAGGCTCGCCAAGGCATCCATCAAGCAGCCTCGAGAGGCTACAGCCGCAAGCACGGACGAAGCACTCCCACCACCTCCTGAAGCTGGAGCACCCGACTGTGGTCCCCACACAGGGGAGCGTCTGTTGCTGACGGCGGCTCACCAAGACACACGCTGGATTGACGAGCTCAAAGATTACTTGGCGAAAGGGATCCTCCCCGAGGAAGATGCAGAAGCAGAGCGAATCGCTCGACAGGCAAAATCCTATTGCATCCTTGAGGGAGACCTGTACCGCAAGCGCCCAAATGGCATCGCACTCAAATGCGTCCCTCCCGAGGAAGGCCGAACGCTGATCAAGGACATCCATAGCGGGGAGTGCGGCCACCACTCGTCTGCGCGCACCCTCGCAGGCAAGGTCTTCAGGAGCGGGTTCTACTGGCCACAAGTGCTTCAAGATGCGGTCACCATCGTCCAAGCTTGCGACGCCTGCCAGTACCAAGCCAAGCAAATTCATCAGCCGGCGCTGGGGCTCCAGACCATCCCGCTCTCCTGGCCGTTCGTGGTCTGGGGGCTGGACATTCTGGGCCCCTTCCCGAAGTCGCAGGGGGGCTACCGTTTCCTCTTCGTGGCCGTCGACAAGTTCACCAAGTGGGCCGAGGTTGAACCAGTGCGCACCATACCAGCCGGAGCAGCGGTGAAATTCATCAGGAGCCTGGTCTGCCGCTTCGGAGTGCCTAATCGCATCATCACAGACAATGGCTCGCAATTTACCAGCGGCATCTTCCGAGCCTACTGCGAAAAGCTCGACGTCAAGATCTGCTTCGCCTCGGTGGCTCATCCACGCAGCAATGGTCAAGCCGAGCTAGCGAACGCAGAAGTCCTCAAGGGCCTCAAGACCAGAAGCTTCAACATCCTCAAGGGCCATGGCAAGGGCTGGATCGACGAGCTCCCATCTGTGCTCTAGTCCATGCGCACAACCTCTTCAAGGTCTACGGGCGAAACACCGTTCGCCCTTGTCTACGGAGCTGAAGCAGTCCTCCCCGCAGAAATCAAGCATGGATCCCCACGGGTCCTTGACTTCAACGAGGACACCCAAGAGGACCTCCACAGCGACGACCTGCTGTTCCTCGAGGGACTGCGCTGCCGTGCCGCCCTCAGAGCGGCAAAGTACCAGCAAGATCTGCGACGCTACCACAGCCGCCATGTGCGCTCACGCACTCTTGAGGCGGGCGACCTCGTCCTCAGGCGAATCCTCTCCAGGGAAGGCCTCCACAAGCTCTCGCCAATGTGGGAAGGCCCCTACAGGGTCTCCCACATCGCCAGGCCTGGCGCAGTACGCCTCGAGACCGAAGACGGCATCCCCGTCAAGAACCCGTGGAACATCGCACATCTGCGCAAGTTTTACCCGTGATCATAGTCACGCCAGGCATTTTTTGTCTCTAGAGGGAAGCTCACGGCTTCACCTCCAAGCTTCTCCTAAGGGTCAGCCCTCCGAGCTCTCCTGCTAATGAGCCACCGCTGGCCGCAGTGAACCTCTGGCACTAATGGGTGGTCCCCATGCCTCGACATGGAAGGAAGGTTAGCTTGGCAAACCCAAGTGTAATGAACCAATTTCGTTCCCAAGTGAACTATGCGCTAAGGCGCCATTTCGTTCCCAAGTGAACTATGCGCTGAGGCGCCATTTCGTTCCTAAGTGAACTTTGCGCTGAGGCGCCGCTGTGTAATATTTCGATGGCAAGTTTACTTTCGTCACTTACTTTTCCATGTGCGCTTATATTCTTCCCATGCGCACCTCGCGAGCGGGGGCTGAGTACGGTGCCTGTGCCTCAAGAGCACCCTAGCAGCACTGCAAAACCCAAGGGACCCTGAGCTCTGGATAAAGGGCATGCTCCCGGATACACGCCACCTCTCCAAAGGACCTTGGTACTCTCTCTCCTCGCGCGATACCCATGAGGAAACTTATAAGCGCGCATGAGTCTTTACTGCCATGCTCTAGCTTTTTGGTTCGCCTCTCTAACATCCACAGGGAACAAGAGTCTCTCCAGGCTTGTGGAGGAAAAACTCGGCCCCTGGAGGAAAAGGCATCGCCAAGGGAGTCCTACGCAGGGCGAAAGCCTCGCGAAGCTAAGTTCCCTGCTCACACCAAGAGAATCTCTGCATCTCTCTCACGAGCACTCTGCGTCCCTCGAGCGTCTCTTTCCCTCACTCTCCATGGACTGCTTGCGCATAAAAGGGGGGCCCTTGAGCATCGCGACTCGAGGACTCTTACCTCTCTAAGCCTTAAACTCCCCCCGCCTTGCCGAGTCATTGCTCGAGCATACCGCAGCGGCGGAGTCATAGCGCGAGGAGAAGGGTCCTAGCGACGCAGAGCGAAAAAGATATGGGATCGAAGCAAAGGGCCCTCGAGGGGCACACACACGGACTTAGCAGCACATGCTTAAAAATGCGAAGTATATTACAGACTGCAAAGCAAAAGTCTCTAAAATAAATATCCCTACGGCGCTACAAGCGCGTTGCGTTTCAGGAAGAAGTGAGGCAGAGGCCTCGCCGTCGTCCTCGCCGGACCCTTCTTCTTCAGGCTCGCCCTCCTCATCGTCGTCCTCCTCATCCTCCGCCGCGGCCCGCTTGAAGCGGCTGCAGAAGTCGTCGACCTGGTCGCGGGTGGAGTTGGAGATCTTCCACCCCTTCTCTCCCTCGAGAGGCTCGGTCACCGTGGTGAAGTCGAAGCCAGGCTGGAGGTTCTGGAGGTTGGAGAAGATGCGGACGACCGCAACCGCCAGGAGCTGGCGGCACTCCTCCTCGACGACGTCGCGGAGCTCAGCGGCAGGGCCCTCGAGCGCTGTGAAGAGCTGCTCGAAGTACATGAGGTAGGTGGCGGCGTCGGAATTGCCTTGTAGGGGGATGGCCGGCGCATCCGCTCCCAGCTTCGCGGCGAGCTCGCGGCCCCGGCCCACCAAGGACTGGAACATGCGCTCCCGCTGCTGCGACAGCACCTGCGCTGCCTTAGCGCTCTCGACCGCCTCCACCGCTTTCACCACGGCAGGACCCACCTGCTTGTTCATCTCCTCCATGTCTGCCATGAGGGAGGTGAGGTCCTGCGCCATGCGCTCGCGAGCTTCTTCGGCGGCCCGGCGACCATCCGCAGCACGCCTCGCCCGGGAGTTCAGCCGGGCGTTCATGAGTTCCAGCTCACGGATGCGGGCGGAGTCTTCGTCGCACCTCTTCTTGAAGCGGTTCTCCTGCTTGGTGAACCTCTCGTTGTAGTCTCGAGAGACGGCGACGCGGAACTCCTTCTCCCGCTCCTGGAGTTTCTTCGCCATCTCCTCCTTCCGCTCGGCAAGCCTCGCGTTGAAGCGTTCCACGCTCGCTTTGTGGGTGGACACTTCACACTCGTGCTTGCTGAGCACCGCGGCCAGGCTCTCTTCGCGGGCCTCAAGGGCGGCGCGCTGCCCCGACAGCTCTTGCTCCCTCAGCGCCAGCTATTCGTCGCGACGGCACACGTCCTCCTCGCGCTCGCCCAGGCTCTGCCCCCTGGCTTCTAAGCTCGCGCGAACCGCCTCCAAAGAGGTCCGCACGGTTTCAGAATCGGCGAGGATTTTGGCCTCGAGCTCGACAAGCTCGCGGTGCTTGGCTGCCAGGGAGTGCTCCACAGCCTCCCGCTCTGCCCTGGCCGCGGCCAAGTCTTCTGCCGCTGGCCGGCGCTCGGCCTTCAAGGGCTGTAGGAGCTCTTCGGCTTCGCGCGCGGCGCCCTCGCGGACCTCCTCGGCGAAGCGCACCGCCTCCTCGCGCTCCGCCTGCAGGGCCAGGTCGCTCTGCCGGCGAGCCTCCACAGCCGGGTGGAAAGCGGCCCAAGCCTCCGCGAGCTCGTCTCGCTGCCGGGCAAGCTCCCGGTCCTCCAGAGCAAGGTGGGCCTCCAGCCCCTCCAGGGACTCCCGCACCAGGCGGAAGGCGACGTCGCGACGCCCCTTGCTCCAGTCCCAGCTGCCGGGGACAAGAGCCCGGGAAGTCCCGCGCGGCGCGGAGGGCCCTGCGCCTGCGTCAGGCTTGGAAGAGGAGGCCTCCGCGCGGGCCTGTGGGCTCGGCGGCGAGTCCTCTGCCTCAGCGCCCACCTTTTGCGCGCCAGCGTCCTCCCGCTCAAGCGGCGCCTCCTCGTGGGTTTCCGGGGCAGGAGAGGCCTGCCCCGCAGCCGCTGCCTCCTCCTCCGCCGCGGTGCCTGGCGGGGGCGGCGGGAGATCTGCTCCCACCGTCTCGTCGGCCTTTGGCGGGCTCGGGGCCGATGTAGTGCCTGCCGCCGCCTCCGGCTGCGCTGGGGGAGTCGCAGCGCTCGGCGGAGTGGGTGCCTTCTCCGCCTGCTCCTCAGGGCGCTCCTCCTCCACAGGCGGCGCGGTCACCTCAGCCTGAGGCGCATCCCCATGAGGGCCCGCAGGGACTTCCTCCGCAGGCCTCGAGGCCTCTTCTGCTGCGGCCTCTGCCGCGGCCTCCGGAGCGGCCTTCTTCACATCCGCCGCCTTCCGAAGCCTTCGCCGCTTCGCAGGCGCCGGATCACTAGCAGAGGACAAGAAGTCTTGTCAGAGGGAAACAGACGAGCAAATACTGAAGAAGGAGAACCAAATTAGAAACACTTACCCTGTCTTCTTGGCGCGGGTGTCAACCCACGCCATGCCGGACGAACGCCAGGAAGGCGTGACCCGGGCTCCGGATCCCTCCGGAGCCGTCTCAGCTTTCCTCTTGAGGGGAGCGCTCGGGGGCTCCCCAGCAGGCCTGTCGTGGGCCGCCTTGGTATGGGGTTCCTGTCGCCCCGCCTTGGCCTCCTCATCATCGCTGGACGAGAGCTCAAGGACCTCCTCAGGAGGGGGCGCGGCTCTTGACGAGCTCGCGCCGCCCGCAGAGGGAATAGCCCCAGCCGCCGCGTCGCCCTGCTCAGCGTCAGATGCGTACGGCGACTCCGCGGCGTCTGGTCCTCTCGCCACGGGCATAGGCCCCTCTTCCTCCTCCTCCCCCGCCAGGCCTAGCGGGGTGAAGGTGGGCATCTGCTCCAGAATCGCCAGGCGCGGAGCCAGGTTCATCTGATGAAGAGGCCTCAGCTCCGCAGCAACCGCCACGGGCACGTCGGGGTTGATGAAGAGGCCGCCCATGATGGTGGCGATGACGGCGGGGCGATGGTCGCAGGGGTGGAGTCGCATCGGGTCCATGAGCCCCGAGTACATCCACATCGGCTTCTTGTGCGCCTGAAGAGGAGCGATGCGGCGCTTCACGAAGTCCTCCGCAACCATCTGGCTGGTGAGGCCGTTCTCCCGAAGCATCTTCATGCGGCCCACGAGGTCGGCAATCAGCGGGCCCTAGAAGACCTTCTTGCCCCAATGGGTATTCTTCACGGGCGGCGCCTCCGGGGTGTCGAGGAAGGAGCTCTGCGACTTAGCGCCGATGAGGAACCACTTCTGCCTGAAGTCGTCCACCTTCTTCGACACCGCCGTGACGGGCTTCTCGCCGCTCCACGACATGGGGATGTAGACGTCCCCCATGCCGTCCGCGATGCGGAACGACACGCATCCCGTCCGCTCGGACTTCGCGGAATTCCGGAGCGCGTAGAAGCTCCTGAAGAGGGCCACCAAAGGCTGCACCCCCAAGTAGGCCTCGCACAAGTAGGCGAAGATGGAGAGGACGAGGACGGCGTTAGGGTGAAGGTGGAGGAGATGGATCTGGTAGAACTCCAGAACCGCCTCCAAGAAGGGCGAGTACGGAGGCACCAATCCGGCGAAAAGGGTGTGAAGGAAGATGGGGAAAAACCCCACCGGAAAGCGGCCGAGCTTCGCGGCCTGGATGACGCTGGCGCCGTGCTCGTTGGTCCCCCCGGCGACCAGATGCCGGATCTTGTCCAGCGTCGTCGCATTGACGCGTTCCCCGATCAGGGCGGGGCCAAGCCCCTCTTCGCCCTACGCGTCTGAGGGGAGCGTCCCCATGGCCGCCTTGCCCTTCGGTCCACCCATTGTCGAGGAAGGAGAATGAAGCGCAAGAACGAGGAAGAAGGAAAGAGTTCGCCGGAGAAGGAAGGCTGGAAGGATGAGAGCAAAGGTCGGGAGCGCAGAAATGAGTAATGACTGCTGTTCGGACCGGCGCGCAGCTTTACACCCCGTTTGGGCAGTTACCAAGGCGTGGTCGTGGTGGTCGTGGTGGGACCCTCCACGACGCACGTTTCTGCCGGAGAAACCGAGTCGCCGCAAACTCACCACCGATCGACGCGTGTCTCGGGCCGGCCGGACACTTTGGGCCCACGACGCTTCGACTACGCCTGGTGGGCTTCGCCGTGCCCATCATGGGCTCGGGGGCTACTGTCGCCCCAGTGGGATCCAGGGTGTGCAGAGCCCACTCTCCACGGCCCTCGCACGCACGGGATCTACGAAACGACTAAGGACCAAGCAAAACGCTTGGAGAGACCCTCGAGAGGAAAAGCCCTCGAGAGGGCTGAAGGGGGCAGCGAAGGCCTGAAGAGGCCCCTCCCGAGGCTGCCCCTCTATAGAGCCCTCTCCCCTGGAGAGGGGTCAACGCAACTCCCTCCACAAGGCCGCCCAGGCCCTGTGGAGATACTTCGCTACGAAGCAATCGCCGTAGAGCGCACATGGCCTCTGCCGCGCCGCAGAGTGACGCGCGCGTCTGCGCGCGATGACGACGGCACCGCAGTTGCCGTTCTGGTGATTAAAGGAGTCAACAAAGCTGTGTCCCCTGCGCCGGCTTACGAGGGTTTCCTCTTTGGTGATAAAGCAGTTGGCCGGCGCTACGCTCCAAGGACGACGTCACCGTGGGCACCCCCACGATCTCTGCAGTACCAGCTGGCCGTCCTGCGTGGACGGTGGCTTTCTGGCGTCACGGGCAGGCTTTGCGACCATGGACCGGGTCCATGGACCTCCCGGGAGCGGTGCACCCCGCTCCTCCGTTTCGTCGCCGTGCGGGAAGAAGAAGCTCGGGTCGCCTATATAAGGGGAGGGAACACCTCCGCAACAAGGGATCGGTCATTGAGAACTTGGACACCCTACAGCAACGTAGTCTTAGTCGTGTACGCTCGAGGAGGAAGAAGACCTAAGCTTCCCTCTTCGAGCTCCACTCCGCCATACGGGAGCCCTCGGCAAGCTCATTGTACTTTAATCTCTGCAGTGCAATACAGACAAGCAGGAGTAGCGATTTTATCTCCCCCTGAGGGCCATGAACCTGGGTACGGGCCTGAGTCCATCTCTGTCGTGCTGTTCCTCCTCAGGCTCGACGAGCACCGTCGCCGAGCCGATTGAGGGTTGTTGACCAACGTGTTCAGTCCCCTTCACGAACTTCTCGCCCGAGAGTGGTTATCCCTGTTCCGTGGGAATCACACCTCGACAATTAGCATAATTTGCCTTCCATTGTACTGGTGATTGACAGGTCAGTGACCTTATTTTGATGATATTTGCTTCTTCGCACTGTTAAGAGCTTAATATATTTCTTCTTGTGTTGTAGGGTCTCTGTTGTGTTACCGATTATTCAACTGTTGGCTCTCGAGATCTTTGTTAGGCTTATCTTCGACGATGGTCTCAGATTTGTCTAGCTTGGTTCTTGGGGGTGCTACAGGTTTTGGTATCAGAGCAGGACCGCTTGTATGAAAACCTTTCTACTGGTTGATGTTGAGTCTGGAGGTTGTGAAAAATATTTGTAAGCTAAAATTATTTATAAAAATCTGAGTAGGCTTCGTTTTGTTTTACTCCTTATCTGGTATCGCTCTAATTCTGGGCCATCTTACCTTGTTTTGGTTGAAAACATTTGCTCTCTCTTTCTCCTGGTCATTCAAAATCTAGGTGCCTCAAGTGTAGGTCGTTTCTCAACCAAGTTGACCTAGTGTTCTGTTTTCTAAAGTCTGGTGTGTTCTTTGATCAGTATTCCTCTTGTCTGACATGAGAGATCTCTTTCCATTACGATATCTCAACTTTGTCGGTTTCACCTCATTATATTCTAGTCTTTGAGGGTTCTTTCACCTTGAAGATCTGTTTTCCCTCCTTTGGTACTTTGGAAGAGGTGGTGGGTCTCTGAAGCTATCTCGTGATTACTAAATCGTTGTGCCCTTTGGGACACTCGAATGGTAGTTACTCTTGCTTTGGGTTTTTACCCTGGACTTGAACCGAAGGTCCTAGATTGTGCTGTTGGTGGTGTGTTGAGTCATGTGGGTTGTTAGCCATGTGATGCTCACTCTATCAGTACATGATGCTGACCTTTAACCCAAGAGCCATTCCGTTGATCCCTAAGGAATGCTTGCTACCTCAGAAGGGCTAGTAACGTTAGTTCAATCTAGTCTCCAGCTCGTGGTTTTGTCGTGATTGACGTGCGATATCCAAGGTCTGCTGCTTCCACTAGCTTTGGTAGAGGTTCTATCCTGGAACCAAAAGGATCACAACAAGAGTGCTCTTTATGAGTCTCACATCTAAGTTGGTGACTCTGCCACACCTTTCTTATCGGAGCAAGTTATCAGATGTATGTGAACTTGTTCATCTACATCTTAGGGTTTTCCTAAGTATGTTCATTTCCTTGTGGTTGTGTTCTGACCAGTGTATGCCACTTGGCATCCAAGATGTTAATGTGCATCAGTGTACCAATGCATGTTGCTCTTGTGGTCCATCATGACATTCCATGTCAGGGAGAAACAAACTCCCGTACCTCGTCCATTTCTAGGACCAGGTCAAAGTGTTGTAATCTGTAGATCAAGATGCTTTGTTGCTTCTGTTCTGTTCTATCTTAAGGTATCACCCTCTTATATGTCAAGAAGTTGTGCTGTGTTTCATAACTTATTGATGAAGTGATGCTTTTACACGTCCTTACTCACGCTTTTCTCTTAGCTGCTCGTGCTTGGGAATGCTATGGCGAGTGTATTGATGTGGCTATCAGATATTCTTAGGAATTCGCATTGCTTCGAAATATAAGGACATTTGATTCCTTCATTGTGTGATTGGTTAACCGATCACTAAGTGAAGTTGACTGTGCTACCAAATCCGTTTGTTCTGGTGCACATACTCGGTCAAAGAGTTAGGTTTGTACCAACGCTCTTAAGGCCACATCGTTTTGCCTTGAAAAGTAAGACTCCTGTCTACCTGTCTTGTCGTGTTGAAGCAAGATGGCACATCCTACTGGATCTGCTATCTTCTCAATCTTTGATTTGATTTGGGCTATCGTCAAATCGAACTCAGTCCCAATGACCATCTTGACGATGTTTTACTCATGGTGTTTCGCCAGCCTACATCTTCATGTCCTTGGTCTGCCAATACTTTTGCCTTGTTCATGTATCATATGATTCCATCTTCTTGGAGTATCTTGATAAGCTTGTTGTTGAGCCCATCGATAACATTCTTATTGCCTCCACGTCTGAGTAGGATCATAATGAACATTTGGCATTAATATTGGAAACTTTTGAGAACCGTCTTTGTGTCATCGCCAAGTATGTGTTCTTGATGTTGGAAGTAACCTCTTCTAGTCCACCTGCATTTGCTGAAAGATGTCGCCGTGAATCCAAGTAGAGTTTCCCCTTTGTTTCCTCGGGAATCATCTCTAGTCGGTCATGCATGTGCGGATTATTCATGGGATGATAGGTTGTTACCTCCATTCCTTGAACAAGTCATATATGCACCCCAAGCCACTGACTGATTAGTTCAAGAAGGAGAAGAAGTCGGAAAACTTCATTCTCTTCTTCGTTGTTTCCCAACAAGGACTCAATTTATCCATGTAGGTGCAGTTGTCTTTTGACAAATTGCTAATATATGGGTTGTTGCACTCTTGCTCATCTTTTCGAGCTTGACATTGTTGTCCACATCTTGAGAATCTAGTAATCTTTCCTCCATGGTATCCATTGCAAACTTTCTGATCGGACATGCTGAGTCTGAATTATCATCCGAACTAACCAGAGCTGAATCTCAAGCATCAACGATAGTTGGTATTCGACAAGGATCTTGATATAGGTCTCTTTCAAATCCGGCAGGATTGATGTTGCGGTTGACACAATTAGCAGTAAGACCTATCGCCCTAATCCCTTGAGCCATCAAGAACAACCACTCTCCGTGAGGATTGTTGTGCGGCTTATCCCATAAGTTGCCCTTATGGTCTCTCACTCGTTCCGAAATCTGATCTTTACCTCCTGACAAATGGAAGGCTTGTCATGAGCTTGACATGGGTATCTAAAACATCAAGAAGAAATTTTCCTTTCCAATGTTCTCGAAGAGTCTGAATGTCTCTCGATTGATCGTTCAGATCCTGCTCTTATCTTTTGACAACCTATCCATCAAGTGAAGTTTCTCTCCGTGGTAATCTTTCACATTCGTTGATCAGTTCTTCCTTCCTTTTGCTTTTACTTGAAGTTCTTTTCAACTCACATGTTGTGTTAATTTGACAGTCATCTTAGGGCCCTTGACTTTTAATCATGTGGCAAACATCATGTAAGCCAAATGTTTGAAACCTGAAAAGGGTTCCTCCTTCTTGATGTATCAAGATCTTGTTATCTATTCATCTTAGCCTTGTGCAAAGTTCATATTCTGATCCTTTCACGGAATAGTTGTCTACTAACTTGAAACTTCCTCAATTCCATCCGTTACCTTGATGTGTTTCATGCTTGTTAGCTCAAGAGTTGTTTTGCACACTCCTCCCTTGAGTTGACCATGAGATACTCGATCTTTTTGAAGATCCTCGTTCTAGAGTTATTTCCCTTTTCTCTTTTGTGCAGTTAAAGAAAATTCCGACGAGACATGAAGTGTTCAATCATTCCTGAAGTCAAGGATCAACCTCTTCGAGAAAGAAGATCGTCATGGGATCGACAAGATCATCCAAGACCGGTGTAGCCCTCCTCTCTGTATCTCTTTTCCTACCCAAGGAATCTCGGGGACGAGATTCTTGTAAGGGGGATAGATTTGTAACATCCCCAATTTTGCTTACTGTTAACTAGGATTTCTTTTGTGCATCATGAGCATCATTTGCATCCATTTGAAGTTACACAAAATTTGCAAATTTAAAATAAAAGAGAAAAACCTAAGTGGCCTAAACCACTTGTTATTTTAAATGTGTTATAAGAATTTCAAAATTTTCAAAATATAAAGTTACCAATGGCTTCCTTGTGAAAATCTAAAGCTACCGGTATTTTTCTATAAATTTTCTGTTCACAAAAAGGCCCTCAAACCATTTATTTTTCAAACCACGGGCCTGTTATACAAGGTTTTGTAGTTTTGCATAAGCGCGGGGGGTTTTCTAGAAAACGTCGAGTCGTCTTCCTCCTTCGCAACCCGAAGCAGCTCCGTGTCGCGTCCATCGCCGTTCGCCGCCGTCCCCGCGTTGCTATTCATGCCGCCGACGCCGCGCGGCCTACAAATAGCCTCTCCGCTGCCGGATAGAAGCCCTAATTTCCCTTTTCCTCTCCCATTTTCCCCCAAATCACCGAAACCCTAGTTTCGGCTCCGCCTCGATATTCCGGCGATTGCCGCCGTTTCAATTCACGATGAGGTCCGGCAAGAGGCTCTGAAGCTCCACCACCCTCTCCTATTCCTCCTTTCCTAGATGTGTTTCCGGGGAAGCTAGGAGCACGGTGAATTTTGTCGTTCCGTGCGCATCATCCCCAAGTCCGGCCGCCGTGCGGCATGGACGATTGCGACCGCCTCCGGCCTCCCCTCGCCTCCCCGACCTCTCCAGCGCTCTCAGGGTGAGCTGCTGGTCCTCTTGGACCCCCTCCTTGCCTCCCTCTCGTCCGTCTCCGTCCGACCGCCGTGCGCCTTCTCTGGCCGCCGCGAGTGCTCGTCGGCGGACAAGCTCCGGCGACCATTTGGTCACAGCGCCGCCTAATTCTGGCTCCGGGTGAGCTTGTACGTGCCCTGCGCGTGGTCGTGCTGCCCCTTGCATCCGATTTCGCCGAAATCGTCTTCGGCAGGAGCACAAGCTCCATTAATGACGTCATGTGACGTCATCGTCTCCTTTCTTTTCCTGAAAATAATTAAATTCTTTTCTGTAATTGATTAATTGTATGACATGTGGGGTCCCCTGTCAGAATTTTAGTGTTTTCCAAAAATGATTTCCAGAATTATTAAATATCTGACATGTGGGTCCAATTTATTTATTCAATTCTATAAATGTTTTTAATTGAATTAAAAATGGTTTAAACTTTGAAAATTCATAACTAATTCATTTTAAATCAGAAAAATATGATTAATATATCAAAATTTGCAGAAAAATAAGATCTATCTATTTATGTCTAAATCATGCATGTTTAAGCAACATTGAATCATGTTTAAAATAGAAGAACAATTTAGTAATTATTAAATATGGGGTTTGTTCCAACTCAATTCAAAATGTGCTTACATGTGTAGGGCTTACATTTTAATCCTTTAACTTGTCATGTCATACATTTTGCGCATTGCATCGATGCCATGGTTGAATGTTGTTTCCCGTTTCTTTTCCGGTGTTTAATTCTTCGCGGTAGAATGCGAGTTCGAAGTGGAGATCGACAACACCGAAGGCCAGTGGTGGACCATCGGCAATCAAATCAAACAGAATCTATGACGGGTTATTCTTCGTTATCTGGATCAACTCAAGCCGAAGATTTTCAAAGTTATATATCTTGTTATCGGAGAGCAAGGCAAGCATAACCTCTTATCTACACATATAAGATTTCAAAGTATTTGATTCTGGTATTATGCATGTGATTCAAATGTGATTTTGAGTTGAGGTATAGAGTGTCTTAAGTGTTGCATCGCTAGAGTTTGCTATGCTTAGCCATGCTTAGATTTTCCCTCTGCTCCATCCGGTTGATGAATCGGAGCCATGAAGGATGACGTGGAATGATCAGAGATGTGTTGAATATGCTAAAGGCTTGGATGGGAGGCCACATCGGGATTGTGGTGGGTTGTTCCATTCTTGCCGACCTAGGAACTGAGTTCTCGTCTTTGGAACCAAGACTTTGTATGCCCACATAGGACTTGGACCTCCCTCGGCCCCAACTTGTCTAGCCTACTACGTGAAGCCACTAGTTTGAGTTTTCCATTTGCGTGTGCGGTAAAAGAAATTGAGAGTAGGGCTCAGGTCAGGAGACTGTGACGCTCTGATCTTGACCCTGGCAACCCGCACTAGGGATCGCTGAGATGGCGGTTTGACCTACTGTTGTGGCTCATGGACATAGGCGAAACTTGGGAAAGGTCGTGGCCAACCCTTCTGCCGGCACTCCCCGGAATTGTGCTAATAGCTGGCGTATCGGTTGGTTGGCGTGTGTGGGTAGTTACACCCTCTGCAGGGTAAATCTTTCGGAAAGCCATACGGTTATGGACGACTTGGTACCTTATGTCTGATGATCATAGAAAACTATAATCTATGTATAAAACTTGCCAACTAAGGGGGGATTGCTTCCTCGGGTTGAGCGAGGGGGGTATTCTAGTGGGTGGTACAACTCATGATGATCTGTTGGAATTTGAAGATGTGGATGAAGCTAGTGTTTCACTATCTTATCCCTTTTTAAAAAGTCTACGGATGCGAGATTCTCTCCTCTCTCAATTTGAAAACAAAGATGGCTTTATGCAAAAGACATTCATTATTACGCTCTGAACGGGCAGATATATAATAGGTTAAATAAGTCTTGTTGAGTACCTCTTGTACTCAGCCTTGCGCAATTATTTGAACAATTGAGTTTTGTGGACATCGACATCGACGAGTAGGTTGGGGTTCCTAGACGGCAGCCTGGAATCTATGGACTAGGACGTCGCCGTTATGCTCTGGCCTCTTAGGCCTTTTGCTACTCTTGCTATGTATAATAGCATAATTTGCCTTCCGTTGTACTGGTGATTGACAGGTCAGTGACCTTTTTTTGATGATATTTTCTTCTTCGCTCTGTTAAGAGCTTAATATATTTCTTCTTGTGTTGTAGGGTCTCTGTTGTGTTACCGATTATTCAACTGTTGGCTCTGAAGATCTTTGTTAGGCTTCTCTCTGACGATGGTCTCAGATTTGTCTAGCTTGGTTCTTGGGGGTGCTATAGGGCATCACGCCGGCACTCGATCACTCGTAGCCAAAGCCTTCAGAGCAGGGTTTTACTGGCCTACAGCACTCAAGGATGCAGAAGATATAGTCGGACCATACCATTGGCATGGCCTTTCGCACAATGGGGGCTGGATATGGTCGGACCACTCAAAAAGTCATGACCTGGAGGACATACTCACTTACTGGTGGCAGTCGACAAGTTCACGAAGTGGATCGAAGCAGTCCCAATCACAAGCTCGACTGCCACTACAGCAGTCAACTTCATAAGATCCATCGTCTATCGCTTTGGCGTCCCAAATAGCATTATCACGGACAATGGCACAAACTTCACAGCCGAAGAGTTCCGTTCCTTCCGTAAAGAGTGGGACATCACGCTCAACTATGCATCTGTGGCACATCCGCAATGCAATGGACAAGTCGAAAAGTCAAATGGTCTCGTCTGTACAGGCATAAAGAAAAGACTGCTGGTACCACTCAAAAGGGCCGCAGGTGCTTGGGTTGATGAACTCCCCGCAGTACTCTGGAGTTTACGCACAACCCTAAATGCTTCGACCCAGTTTACCCCGTTCTTTATGGTCTATGGTGTAGAGGCAGTACTGCCACCAGAGGTGAAATTCAGCGCACCAAGAGTCGAAGCATACAACAAAAACGACGCGAACGAGTCACTCGAAGATTCAGTGGATCTACTCGGAGAAGCACGCAATACGGCCCTTGCTCACACAGCTGTTTACCAGCAGGATCTCCGCAACTATCACAGTCGACGACTCCGCCCCAGGACATTCATGGTGGGTGACTTGGTACTTCGGCTGAAGCAGAAGAAGGTGCACAAACTCGTATCACCATGGGAAGGACCTTTCATTATCACGGAAGTCATCGACGGTGGCGCCTATCGACTGAAGCACGCCCAGACGGGAGAGTTATCGCATAACCCATGGAATGTGGCGCACCTGCGTCACTTCTATGCCTAGATCCCATAGTCGATCAGTGTAACAAAGCGTGAATGTCACAAACGGCCAGCAGGTTTCAGACGCGCTCTTTTCCTTACCAGGGTACCTAAGGGGACTGGAAGGTTTTTAATGAGGCGGCTTGCTGGCCAATATATGAATAAATAAAGATGTTCCTCTGCAAAAAAAAATTGCATACCTTATCTCATAGCTCACCGCATTATTACATTCCACTTGATATGCTCGGGGGCTGGCTGAGTACGTATAAACAAGGGCTTCAAATCACATACCCTGCTCAAATATACTCGGGGGCTGAGCACTCACGTAACAACCACTCTCCCTCACACACCCCACTCGATGGACTCGAGGGTTCGTCAGTTACACAAAGGAAATAAGATATTACAATACATACACCCCACTCGACAGGCTCGGGGGCTGTTCTTCACACACTTTACGACTATACATATCAATGTATTTTACAGAGGCTCATCCTTCAAAGGCAAATTAGCACCCACAAGTTGGTCATAGCAACGCTCTACCAGTATTTGGGCAGACGCTGCAGTTCCGTCCATGTAGTCCTGGTCTAGCTGAAAGCGAGTCGTAGGAGAAGAAATCTGCAAATTCGGTCGCCGACTGCGAAGATATGCAAAAGCAGCGTTGGCCCCAAGCACAATCTTCTGCGTCATCGCTTCTCGGACGGAGGCTGCAGACTGGAACAGATCAACCAATGCATGTATTCCTTGCGGCTGTGGCCCGTAAGCGAACAAGTAATGGTTGACATGGATAAGCGCTGCCCGACAACGTTCGAGTAAAATGGCGCCGCGAAACACTCGATCCTTTAGAGTGGCTAACTTGGTCGCACGATACCTGTCGGTCCAGAAATGCTGATGACCGGTGACCGGGTTGTCAGTCGCATCATCCAAACGCTCAAGTACGCGTCTTTCCTCTTCCTTGAAGTTGTGAACAAAGACTACAGGCGAAAAAATCTCAGATAAGCACAGACGAAAGGGAAGGCACTACAAGAAACTCACAAAGGCACCTGATCAATATTTACCTTCAAGCTGCCTGTTCGAGTGCTCCACCTCACCAAGCACATACTCTTCCCGTTGGGTGGCAAGGGCATGTTTTCCCTTGAGTATCGTCAACTCAGTGTTGACACTTCTCAATTCCGGCTCCAACTTTGCCACCCGACCCTTTGCATAAGCCAATACCTTGGCATCGTTTTTCGCTTGGGCAGTCGCCGGGGCATTAGCTTGGAGTGAGGGTGAACTCATTTCACCCTTAGCCGCGTTATCATCAGGTAGCTGTCACATGAACGATCTTAAAAAACTCAAAAAAGTTCGCCAAGCAAGCTAATTATACGCATAGCAGCACAACAAGCTCGAAGGCTTCAGAGCATCCATATCATAGCACAAGGTAGCAAAAGCACACATGACGTGTGAGAGTTATGGTTACAAAATAGCAAATTGCACAACTTAGGTGTGTGACACAGACTCAGACCAAGCCCTACGCGGCAGAGCGGCAATGGCCTCCGATCTACGCTCCATGGTGCCAATACAAACATTGGCTAGTCGCACGGCAGAATCGGTCACACCCCTCAAGGACAGTGGCTTCCCGTCTAACTTTTTTGGGAAGTCAGACAGGAGAGCCTCGAACTCGAGGATTGCGTCGTTACCAAGGAGCAGCTTGAGCATGGACTCCGAGCCGCGTACCGTAAGGTCGCGAGCGAAGGCTGCCATACTCGAAGACCCCGAGCCAAGCACGTCAGCAAACCCTTGGGCAGTCGCAGGAATTTCATGTGAAGGCAGCACCTCCTGCAAAACGGCTCCAAGAGTGCTGGTAGAGGTTGCCAAGGAATTCTTCGCCTGGCGAACAGCAGTGTCCAACTGGCCGAGGGCGCGCTCCGGCAAAAAGTCGTCATTCCCCGCACCTGCGGACACAATCACATAGTACAAACTCTTCACATGATTAGAATATGGAGAACACATGAAAGATCAAAAGAAAGAATAACAGTTGAAGACAAAGACAAGGAAGAGGTTTTTCACTAACCTCCCAAAGCACACGCAAGGCTGGACACCCGCTTAGCGCACTCTTTCTCTCGGGAAGCAGCTGAGGCTCGTACCTCGTCTAGTTCCTTCTTCGACTGAGATTGCTGGTCAATAAGTTGGGTCTCCAGAGCCTTGATCCGCTCCTCCAGGTCGCTGGCTCGTTTTTCAGCCGCATCCTTATCGCCTGAGGAGGTCCACCATCACTTCAGTGACCAGGTACATATTAATCGAGATATAAAAAAATAGGTCCGTATAACTTACGACTGGATTGGTTCAAACGGGAACGGAGGGAGTCTCTCTCCTCCTCCATCTGCACATAAGCCTTCCCAGCGGCAACTATGTTGCAGAGTACAGGCTACACAGCACAAGCGACATGCGTTAGTACAAAGTGAAAGGACACACTCATAATAAGGAAGGCAACTATGCTTACATGCTCAGCCCAGGTGGAGGTCTTGGTGGAAGAAGGACTCGCAACAGCGGCCGAGGAAGGAACCTTCTCGCCCACATCAGCCGCCTCAACCACATGAGTGATTTTGGCCATGTCAAGTTCAGCGTGTGGGGAGTCCACAGTCGCATCTTCGGCGATTGGAGGAGTACGTACTCGCTCCTGGCTCGTGCTACACAAGATAAAAGTGAAGACATTAGCAAGAAGTGTAGGCAAGAGTAACAAAAGTATTCATAGACCATAACTCATACATGTGCTCGTCTTCATCTGAGTCCGGCTCAGAGGCAAGGCGCGGACCTCCAAAATGCAAAAGCTTATGCACACCCAATGGGGGGCACTGAGCTAAAGGAGAAACCGTCAGAGGAGCACTCTGTACCGGTGGCGAGTAGCCCGAGTCCTCCTCGCCTTTTTCCTCCGCACCCCCTTAGTGAGCGTCAAAGATTGCCGCAACAAATTTGCGGCGACGTTTCAGCGGAGGATCGGCAGCAGTCGCGTCCTCCTGCCGGTCCTGGTTCACCTCCTCCCCCTCGATCTCCTCAGCATGAGAAGAATTAGCCAAAGGAAGTGACAAAGCAGTAGTCTTCTTCCCTTCGTCTAGCAAAGTTGCCTCTTCGGTAGGACCAGACTCAGGGAGAGGAGGGAGAGAAGCAGCAGTAGAATGTCCCTATTTCATAAAGCAGAACACATACCAGATGCGCACACCAACGACAGAAAAAGGCGAAATCTCGAAAATATAGTTGAGTCCGGCACAATTACATCAGGAAGGGCATGCTCCAGGTCATAAGGAGTGACGGAGAAGTCGAAGTTGATAAATTCGTCGGCCTTGATGCTGGTGATGTACACATGAGAGTCCAGCTCATTGGGCGACAAATCCACATCGCTCATCCTGGTAGCGTCGAGTGGGCCTTCGTATCGCCACATGGGGTGGGCACGGAACTGCAGAGGCCACACTCGACGCTTGACGAAGGTGTTTATCAACTGAACGCCAGTAACGGTGCCCAGCAGCTCGCTAACCTTTGCCATAAGGGGAGCAGCCTCCTTCTTCTCTTCAGTCGAGAGGGAGTGCTCCCATGCCTTCGTCTTCAGCAAAGACTTCCAAGTCGAAAAAGCCGGGCGCACGTCTTGATCGACTGGGACGTAGAACCACTTGCTCCTCCAACCTTGGGCAGAGTCGACTGCTTTCAGGTTGAAGTACTGGCAGTCGCTCCGCACCTGGACTCCAAACCCGTCGATAGGGCATGGACGTCCGTCGCGGCACATATGGCGCACCTATAAGATGGACTTCCAGAGCGCCCAGCTGGGGGACACCCCCAAGAAGCACTCACACAATACCATAAAGCAGGCAATGTGCAAATTGCTGTTGGGGGTGAGATCATGGATCCGAACCCCGTATGCATTGTAACGACCTCACCTTTTATTATCGGGTGGAGATCCCTGTGTTAATGTGCTAGTCCCTGGATCAAATGCTAGCACCACAGTTTTAAGATGTATATCATGCAAAAGTGTCAAATACTTTATTAAATCGTATGATCCAGTGTTACAACATACATTTCAGCTCGCATAACCTTAAAAGGCTAGCAAAATACAAAGTACAGCAGCGGAAAGCGGTAGATATACAATGAGCCTCATCATCTTCATGTGCCACAGGCAAAGCATGTTGGTTGTAGACTCGAAATCCTATCGAAACCTCACTCATCGTTTGTTGAACCTGCAAGGTTTAGTTGCAGCCCAGCTATAAAGGGTCAGCACAATTGAATTGTGGTGGCAAGTGACACTATGGTGGATATAAATGGCAAGACTATTACTACATGCATATTTGGATGGTGGAGCTCAAAGGCTATTGCGCAAAGCGAGTTTTGTCCTATTTTTCATAAACCATTTTTGTAATCATAAACTTCTATTTAAGAGACCACCGGACTCATCCGCGTCTCCTACCCAAGTTCACCCACCAAGTTCACCCAAGTTCACAGCCTTGTGTAGTCACTCAAAATGTCCGATGCCGGGGACACGGCTAAGATCTTAGATTTCAACTCTCGAGAGGGTGTGCACTTTCACCATTAGACCCAATCAACCCAAACTATCCTCTACACTCCTTTAGTGAGGAGGAAAAGAAGACGATCGAGACGAGACTTTTCAGAAGTTGCTTTCCCATGATCATACCAAGAGATTACCACTGTCATATCAATCCTACCACCATCAATCTCTTGACCCAGGTCCACATCAACTTACTCCATCAAGACAGATCCCATATGACTAATGGTTGCACGGTAAGCGACTAGACGCAGTGCAACATCAAATCTCATAGCCCTGGGTGGCCTTCCACAAGTGAGCAAACTCAGGCCGCCGCAGAACTTGCCCCTGAGTAGCCACTCAACTTGAAACCTCCTCAATCGAACCAATCCACCCAGGCGGTTAATTAATTTAGTGGAATTTTCACTTATAACATCTACCATTAAACAATCATTTTTTTTTGCAGCAAGTACTTCCACTAAATTATAATAGGTCACTACTAAGGTGGTCATATGGATATCCTAGAAAGGTTTGCATAGAATAATATATAAAAGTAGTAATCCTGTCATGCATACTACTAAAAATACTAGAAATGCAATAGTATAAAATAATGGGTCTTTTATGGTATCACTTGCCTGATGAATGTTGTCGTTTCTCACACACTCTTTTCCAAGTCAACGTTGCTCCCCGTTTCAAACTATACAGTAAAAGGGCATCCAATAAACAAGCAATTGAACAAGCACATAACATGAAGAAACAAGCAAGTGTATCAAGTCTTCGCAAAAGGGTTTGGGTCAAGGGTGTCACATAATTCAATATGCAAAAAGAATTAATGTGTTTGAGTTTAGGGTTTTGCCAATTTGGTCAAGGGATGGTCTTGATTGAAAAGGTTTACACAAATGAAGGGTCAAGATGGTTTAAACACAATTTAAAAGCAAGATTTTCAATTTTAAAGCATCTAGCAATATTTAAATACATTTACACAAGTTTATGTTTCAAAATTGATTTGATAAGACTTTGTTTTAAACTTGGTCAAAAGATCACACATTAATTTGTAAAAGGGTTTTAACATATTTAAATTTCAAGTTTTATTACATTAAGATAACAAGTCATTTTAAATCCAAACTTAAATGTTCATATTGCAAAATAAATTAATAGTCTGGTTATTTAAACTGGCATCAAGTTTTAAATCAAATTTGTATTCACACCAAGTTAATTATAAACACCTATAAATGTTTTAATACAATTAAAAAGGTTTTAAACACACTACATTTTTATGTTATAAAATAATTTAGTAAACATGGATTTGAGTTTCTCGGGACAACAAAAATTAATTGTGACATTTAGGCAAAAGAAACAATTTAAAAAGTATTAATAAAATTTGAACTATGCCAAAATAAATAAAAGAGTCTATGGTTTCTAATTCATTTTAAAGTTGGTCAAAATAATTTATATGCAGTGAGTACT
The DNA here is from genome assembly GCA_026929855.1 of Poa annua. NCBI lineage: Eukaryota > Viridiplantae > Streptophyta > Magnoliopsida > Poales > Poaceae > Poa > Poa annua. Next base: position 67,388,909 of record CM049434.1, read on the forward strand.
TATTCTACATATCTTAAGGATTCCAAAATATTTCATTTGAACTTTTTGGACATACATAATAAAATCTATGTCCAATTTACTCAAATCATGCATTTGAAAAATTGAACGAATTTATACTAGTCAAAGTTGAAATATAACAGTGCCAAAAGATTCTACAGGTCAAGAGCTTTCCATAGACATAAAGTTTGTCAAATTTAGACATGTGGTTAAAAAGATATGAGAGTTTTAAATTATAGGGGTGTTTCTGCAAAAGCTGCATACGAATTTTCTATTTGGGTCAACCCGGAAAACAGCTAGACTAAGTGGCATGAGGTGATTGGCTAAAGTTACGACACGGCTCGATCTAAAAACGGATCGTACGGTGTACGAGTAAATACTATGCTAGACTAAAAACTACACTAAAATATATAACTACTCAGAAACTATGCTACGGAAAATATACGACTACTAAATTTGTAGCCTAAATTATACTACAAAACCTACTGTACAAAACTACAAAACTACGTACAAGGAGCAGAAAAGAGAAATTATACTACAAAATCTATACATATGGGGCTATATATAGACTAAAACTGGGTGTGGGTGTTGCTAAAGTAGCAATTGGGGACTAAAAGGAGAAAAAGGACTAAAGTAGCAATTGGGTGTGGGTGTCAGCCCACGCACGTACGCGCGCGCGAGCAGGCCGGCCGGCCCAACTGGTACGTGCGTGTGTGCGTTGTGGTTTTTTTTATCTTTTTCTTTTCTGTTTTCTTATTTCTTTTATATCTTTTGTTTTATAATTTCAAATTAAGTAAAACAAGTTTCTAAAAATTTCTAAAAATCATATCTATCATTTAAAATATTCATGCACATGTTTTGAATACTTTTCAAAAATAGTAGTTTCAAATACTGATTAAATATAAATTTTACACTTTATGTCAAATTTGAACATAGAGTTTTCTTAAATTTACTTTTTGAGTTTTATCCCAGTTCAGAAGAATATATATAAATATGTTTTAACTAAATTGTTCATAATGGAAACTTTTGGTAACACTTTAGTCACCAGATAATTTAGTAAATCAAAATATTGTGTAGAGCGTACATAAGCTCTTTTATTACGATCATTTGTTTAGGATTTTATGTGTGGATTTCACAAACCAAACTTTTGTGATTTAAATTCAAGGCTGACATCATGATGATGAATTGTTAGCTTGCTTTGAATATAATTCAAAATAGAATACTTGAATTGTTTGATAACTACTTGATTAACACTTAGTCAATTTAAAATAGTGTTTCACAACGTAATATGTGGTTTAGTAAATAGTAGAATAGGAATACCACAATTATTTGTATTGAAAAATGGATTATGGTGGACTTGTTATCAAACCGAAATACTTTGTGCAATGTCATTTAAGTTTAAAAATATAATAAATCATGCAAAGTTCCAAAAATACATTTGGGCTATTAAAAACGTTATTAAGAGTTAGAAATTTATTCAGGTTGTAATTTCTAAATCTTGTATGTCAAACTCATAAAATAACATATTTAAATCAAAACTATTTTATGCAAATAGATCATGCTTTATCAAGTAAATATTATTGCAAAGTTTATTAATCACTCAAAGGTAACATGAATTTTAAACCTTAAAGTTTAACCAAAACCGTTTTGGAAAGAGTCATATTTTAAATAGCTTAAAGCACTTTGCAAATATGGTTTTAGGTGTTATAAATAGCAAGGCTAAGTGTTTAAAAATCAAATACTTGAAATGAAACTTTTTATTAAATGAAGATGGCTTTGAAAGTTTGTAAATCATTTGCCACATTATATATTAAGGGTTTAAGCAATACTTTGGATAAAAGATTTTTAAACCAAACTTCAATTTTGAAATTAATGATTACTTGGATATTTAGAGTGTTAAGCCTTTTAAAGATGCTATTGTGTCCTTTATATTTAGTTTGTCTATGTTTTTAAAGTTTTATTTTTAATCAAAAACAAAAAAATTAAATTTTTGTGATTTTTAAACATTCCAAAATTTTGGGATGTTACATGCATACAAAAGCCCGCGCACAAAATCGTGCAACGGGAAAGCGAAGCCGCGAGGCAAAAACTCTGCAAGGCATACGCGCTCGCCGGCGCGGGGTTCAGAAAGTACCTCCTTGTTGGAAGGAGCACGAACAGCAAGGTGGTCTGCTGGAGGCAACAGACCCAACTGACGAAAGGACGCCAATTTCTTCTCCGTGACGATGGACCTCGTCCAGTCACCGGCCATCGTCTTCAATGCCGCGGTAGGCGCGGCCGTAGCAGATACCGTCTCCTTCCCCTTCTTGCCGGTGTCGACAGCGGAGGAAGTAGAAGCGGCGCCTTATCTCTTCTTCGGTACCATGGCAAGTAAAGTGGATGGAGGATGGGAAGCGGCAAAAGCTAAGAGTGCGCGGCAATGGCAGGAGCGCGCAAGCAGGAAGACGAGCAGAAGCAGAGGAGGCAAATGGCTGGGTAAAAAATATTGCGGCGGCGAGATCTGTATTTACCGCAACACATGATTCAATCTCAGCCGTCCGCGCGCGCGCGGCGAGCCACGTGTCATGATCAAAGGGCAACCGTCGCTGGCCACGCCGCCCACTATGCACGTAAAACGAGGAAGTTATGATCGTGCGGCGAAAAATTCGCCTTGTCCGGTCAAATCAAAACTGAACCGGCGTCCTCCGCGCTCAAACAAATGGGCCCACAATGACATGTCTTGTAAAAATTATGCACGCACGCCAAGGACGTCATGCATGACGTCACTTAATTGGCAAAGCAGTAGAGAACAAGAGACTGATAGTCGGTTAGACGATCGACTGAATCAAGCACATGAAGATCTTGCAAAAGTCTCTCGACTAATCAAAAAAGCAAAAACTACAAGTACGGTCAAGTGTACTCCCATCGGGAGCGGGTAAAAATCTCTTCGACTGGCATAAACTAGAAAAAATGAATTTTGAGATTATCCTTCACTACAAGTAATAAAGCACAATCTCGGGGGCTACTCCCATCGGGAGCGCTGTCGCGCACCCGATAGATTCAAAAAGCAAAAAAAGGCAGTTGAATAAAAGACTCGCCTCAGTCAAAAGCAAAACTCAAAAGAATTCCTGAGTTGTGTCAGTCGATGACACTTCGGATACTGCATACATGAAATGCAAAAGTAAGACCCGCCGATCAGTCGAGCTGGGCTGAGGACCACTCCGGCAGTGTTAAGTCCTTAAACTTCTCGTGTCAGCAGACACGATGGAAATCCTGGCGGACGCGCTAGGTAGCAAAGTTAAGACTGCAGAACGATTCAATAAGATCTCAACGGCCTGAGTCGAGTCTGTCCAGTGTGTGCCAGGTTCGAGCCCGAGGACTCGAACTTGATTGAAGGCTAGTAAGGTTTTGCCCAAATGTGCAGTTAACTGATCTTGATTCATCGAGTAAAGCCTGGCCTACTAAGTCATAATCCTTTGACAAAAAGCATAAGTCATAGTCGACCGACAAAACATACTACACAAAACATAAGCAAAGGACGTGCACTCGCGAGTGAGTCCATGCCTGATTCCCTGATTCAGCCAAGCACTCGGGGGCTAATGACGAGGTTATACCAAACGGGTACCCCTTTGTGTGGGTACCTGGTGCACGTGATGACTAAAGCCCAATTATAAATAGACTAACGAAGCCCATCAAGGAAGGCCCAAGGTGAAGCATGTTTTCCATGTTAGGCATAGTCGGTTATACTTTCCATATCTGTAATCCTAGTCGGTTATGTACCCGCGTTCTCTACCTCTAAACTCTAACCCTAGGTCCTCGACTATGGGTATTGATGAGATCACCCCTCGTCATTTGGTTTCCTTAATATGGTGTGTTTCTAAGCTAGGATAGAAATACGCAAGACCTGGCGAAGTGGAGCAAGACTGGAGAGGCTTCAAATTTGACGACAACGGCGCAATTGCTGGCGTCAATGGAACCAATGCAGCACCTGCATAGAGAAATAGTTAGTAAAATCTACATGGAAATCACAACAGAAAGCAGGAAAACCAACAACACTAAATTATGAGGAAAAAACATACCAGGAAAAGATGGATGAAAAATAGAGGAACCGGAAGTAAGAGGAGCTGAAGAAGAAACAACAGCTGCAACATCTTGTGTAGAAACTGGAACCAGAGCTCGCGAAGATGACCCTCCTGCCAACGCTGCACTCCAGCAGTCCACCCCGCAACTACCACCGGCCGGGCCGCCTTCCTCCGCCGCCTTGCCGAACCGCCCTCCACGAAGCTGCTCATCCGACTGTCCTGCACCGCCCCGGCCTTACCTCGAGGCTCTCGTCTCCGGCTCGAACGGAGGGGGTTTGCGGGGAGAGAGAGGAGAGGCAACGACGGCCAGGAAGGGCCGCTTGGCGCCGACGATGGGACGGTAGGTGCCGAGGGGTGATCTCATCAATACCCATTGACAGGATGTAAACCCGGCAAATCCCTCGGGTAGGTACCTCGGGTTTCGTATAGAGAGAGAAGTATGGCGGCTGGTGGTTCCGGACGGCTGACAAGCAAAGAGTTTACCCAGGTTCGGCCCCTCATTGTGACGTAAAGACCTACTCCTGCTTGTCTGATCTGGTATTGATGATGGTTACATGGTGGCCGTGATGGCGATTGTGGGGAGACGTGGTCTCGCTAGGGTTTGTTGGCTATTCTTCTGTCTATTGTCGGCTTATCTTTTTGTCTACCCCTCCCTGTCTTTATATATGCAGCCAGGGGGGTTTTACGTGAGTCCTAGTAGACTACGAACTGGGAGTCCTTGTCTTGCTTTTCAAGTTATTTCCTTAATAGCTTCTTGGGCTTCGCTGGGCCACCTGGTGAGCCTCATCTTCATTATATGTCATAGTGGGGGTACCCGGAAGGTATACCCACGTCAGTAGCCCCCGAGTGCCTGGTCGACTTGAAGAGTCGGGCTGGGACTCATCACTTCATAGATCTTCTGGTGCTCCTTATGCGTGATGGTTGGTTGGAATCTTCAGCCGGTACTGCATCGAATGCTTCTGTCTTAATTGTACTTTGAGTGCTTCTGTCCTTGGTTGTACTTCGAGTGCTTCTGTCTTGGTAATACTTCGAGTGCATCTGTCTTGATAATACTTCGAGTGCATCTATCTTGATAATTCTTCGAGTGCGTCAATTGCGCGAGCAGCGCTCATCGGGTGCGCGGCCAGCGCTCCCGATGGGAGTAGCCCCCGAGGCTATGTGCGACTCGCGGAGTCGGGCATAGGCTCAAGTTGTTCTAATCCCAAGTATTTTATCTTATGTTTCTTGGTTCCTCATATCCTGCGAACAAATATAGTAAAAAGATTGATGTATCGAGATTAGTTACTGCAATTCACCTTTATCAGGCGCTCCTTTGTACTTCCTGTGCTGTTAAGGAACATAATGTGAGATTTCATGACTCGAGATTCTTTGATATATATATTCGTTTCATCTTATGTGGGATAAATGACATAGTAGGCCTGATTCAACCGACGGATCGGGGTCTAGTGAATTCGCAACTCGGACGAAATACCTTTCTAGCCTACGCAGATTCGAGTCCCTTGGCTCGAACTCGGTATGACCGTGCAAGTTCGACTCATGCCTGTTTGGACTTACTGGTCAGAACCCGACCTTTTTTAATATACCCTTGGCGCGTCCGCCGGAATTTTGCATCATGCCTGCTGGCATGGAAATTATCAGGTCCGCATAGCTGGTATGGGCCACCCGGCCTTTCTCAGGTCTTACCTTTGTACTTTAGGTACAGCATCCGTGGGCCTGACTCGACAGGTACATCCCGAGAATTACTATTTCAATGATTGGATATGGTTGGGGAGGCACTTGACCGGATTTCAAGTGATATCATGTACGCTTTTCTTCTTCTTTCTTTCGAGTGACGCTGATCGTCGACTGTCATTTGTATCATCGGGTGTGACGAGTCATGGACTCGAGAAATCCCATGGTTAAGCACCGGGGTTATATCTAAAGGAATCGGTATATGGGTGTTGGTAGATTCGGACGGTAACAAGCAAAGCTCTCGCTTGTTCAATTATCGATCTGAAGATCTCAAGGCGATTACAATGGTATCCCGGCGAGTTAACAGCTCGCTAGGGTTTCTAGGACGAGATTATGTATATCTGCTGTAGGCTCCCTCCTGGCCTTTTTATAAGCGGCCAGGTCTCGGGAGTTTGAGTACAACTCGATATACAGATATGACCAATTCTAAGTCGGTACGACTCCTTCTTTCTTGAGCCGCACCCGAGCCATATCAGGCTGCCTTGCGCCATCTTGCGAGGTTGTCTCTATGGGCCATTGGGTGGGCCTTCCGGTAGTTTAAGCCTCATTACAGTAGCGTGGGTATACCCGTTGGGTATTACCACATCAGTAGCCCCCGAGTGCCTACTCGACTCCAAGGGATCGTGTAGGGACTCACCACTCTTTAATCTGTCGAGTCGTTTCTTTGATGATATTAGACACACCTGCTCACAAGGACATAACAACGGGGAGAAAACATCTCACTACTCGTTATAACATATATATATTTTCCGTTCGTCATTTCGAAAGAATGGATGGCGTAGTAGGCCTGATTCAACCGACGGATCGGGGTCAAGTTAACTCGCGACTCGGGCGAGATACCTTACTAGCCTACTCAAATTCGACTCCCTTCTATCGAATCTGGTAAGACCGTTCAAGTTCGACTCAAGCCTGCTGGGACTTACTGGTCGTAACCCGGCCATATTTTAGAGTACCCTTGGCGCGTCCGCCGGGATTTTGCATCGCACCTGCTGGCACGGAAAGTTATCAGGTCCACGTAGCTGGTACGGGCCACCCGGCCTTATTCAGGTCTTACCTTTGCACTTGCTTATACAGCATCCGAGGACCAGTCTAGGCTGGAACATCCCGGGAATTGTTATTTAGATAATCGAATGCGACGCAGGAGTTACTCGACTGGTCCTCGACTATGAATGTCTCGTATTTGCAATCGATGTGCCTTCGAGTGACTCCGATTTGTCGAGTGAGCTTATTCTTCGACTGACGCTGATCGTCAACGTAATTCATCGGGTGCGCGACAGCGCTCCCGATGGAAGTAGCCCCCGAGATTGAGTGCAATTGCTTGTAATTGTACTTAATCTAAAAATTAAAAATAGAAGAACTGATACTTACCATTTATCGCTCCCGGTGGGAGTGCATTTTTCTGGCATGCCGTGAACTGACCAGGAAATTCATCGACTGTCTTTCTTTAATAAATATTCGCTTTGCTCCTTTGAGTCGACCTTTCGTCGGGTTGCTCTCGTTCCAATGCTACGTCGTGTCACGTTATGACCGAAGTATAAGTTGAAGCTGAGCGATCATTATTTTATTCCACTGCCACTGTCAGGACGTGACAAGTTGTGGGCCCTCACTGGCAGAGGCGACCGCTGCCGGCCTGATTTGACCGCACGACGCGTTCGAAAAACGGGGCATGATGATGACGAGCTCCTCGTTTTACGCGCGTCGTGGGCGTAGTGCGGCGACGGTTGCCCTCTGCCGTGCCCGCCTGGATGAGTGCCACGCGTCCTAGATTTGATATGGACGGCTAGCATCGCTTCACTTTATCCTATAAAAACTGTGGGGATTTTCCTTTTCCATTTTCACCGGTTTCATTTGCACCGCCGCCGCCTGCACTTCACCTTCTTCCTCGCGCCCCTCCTTTCTCCACCCTTGCCTCCGCTGCGAGCATTGCCGCCGCAATGAAGAAAGCCATGTCCGCGAAGACCAAAGACGCTGGGAAAAGCAAGGAGACCACACCCGCGGAGACCGTGGAGAAAGGCGCGTGGTGCCGCTCCGTGATGAAGGCGGCGCACGTTGAATCTCTCCGGGCGCTGCTGCCCGCCGCCGACAACTTCGTTCGCATCCCCGGCGACGAGAACCAGCCCGAACCCGCGAGCGACGAGCGGGTATGTTTTCTTGACCACGTGAATCGGGGCTTGTCCTTCCCGATTCACCCCTTCCTTCGCGGCCTGCTGTGCGTGTACGGCGCGCAACTCCATGACCTGCCTCCAAACGCCGTGCTCCACATCGCGTGCTTCATCACCCTCTGCGAGTGCTTCCTCGGAATAGCCCCTCACTGGGGGTTATTCCGACTCTGCTTCAACGTCAAGGGGCAAGGATCCGGCAGTGGCCCTAGCGGCCTTGGGATACAAGCTCGTCCGAGGTCGGGTTACTTCAAGATCCCGATGTCGGAGTCAGTGCAGAACTGGCGCGGCCGCTGGTTTTATATCAAGTCTGAAGTTGCTCCTGGTATATCTTCTGGTGTGCCTTCCTTTGACGGGAATGCCGAGCTTCAGAAGAAGCGTTCCTGGAGCCACCCCATGACGGCTAGTGAAGAGCGAGATGCGAGGTTGCTGCTTACCAGGGTGGAAGAGCTCCAATCCACCGAAGGAAAGGTACTGACTGGCGCGCACCTTGTTACTGCTTTCATTCGCCGCCGAGTCCAGCCTCTGCAGGATCGCGCTCACCCGATGTTTGAATACACTGGAGCGGACGACTGCACTCGAGTGTCGACTGAAGACTACTCGAACAACGAGCTACTGGCGATAGTTAAGCAGTTGACTGGGCTGAAATCTGCCAGAATCGGGGCCCTAACCTCCCCAGTCGCTGCCTATGATGCCAAGAACCCTGTACCTGAGGTATGTTACGACTTAGTCGTACTAATCTTATTATTTTTTATTTTTTTTATTTGCCTCTGCATGATGTTGTATGACACCTGTCCTTGCCAGGGTCTTGCTCCTCCAGTGTCCGAACCGACTATATTGGAGGAAGATATTATTGTGACGGACACTCGAGGGCCTGCCTCGGAACCATCAGTCGCCACCGCAAATTCTGATGAAGACGCGGCTGAGAAGAATGCAAACCCGAAACGAGGGCGACCGCCGACTGAAAGTTCTGGCGATTCCCAGGATAGGAGAAAACGAGCGGCGGTGGATGCCGCTCATAAAGATGCTGATCTGTCGTCGGCTGCTGTGTCAACAACCGTTGTACTAGCTGCCACTCCTATATCATACATACCACCTGCCGCTCCGAAACCCCGTAACCTGGAAGATGTCGCGCCCTGGCTGGCTTCGTTAGTAAATTTATTTCTTTTCTCTGCATTTTGCTTTCTCTGTCTTTTAGAATGTGACTGGTTCACCCACTGATGCGTCGAATATTTCTTTAGCTCGAGTAGCGAACAGGACACAGACCAAGACTCGCCTGTTCCATCTCCTCACGAGGAAACGTCCACTCAGAAGGAGGAGACTGGAGTCATGGCTGAGGGTCCTCTTTTGACGACTCCGACTGCGGGGCTGGCTGTAGAAATACAGCCAAGTGCCAAACCCGATTCGGAGGCTCCGACCCCAAGTGCTGACCACGTGAGCTTCTTTTTTTTCCCTCTGAATACTGCCTCGACCTTTTACCTTTCCGACTTACTTGTTTTTGTAACTTATTCCTTATTGGGAGCGCGACAGCGCTCCCGGTGGGAGTAGCCCCCGAGCCTATATCCAACTACCAGTAGTTGGGTGCAGGCTCAAAAAATGAAATTCCATATCTATATTAACTGCTCTGATTGACCACGCAGCCGACCATTCGCCGACTGCTGGACATTGACAAAGAGTTCGTTCAACTAGAGTCCGAGAACAAGCGACTCCAGGAGCAACTCAACAATCTCGAAGGTATTACACTGATTGGTGCACGAGTCTTTCAATTGCGCATCTTGACCTGCTAAGTGCACCTTCCTAGCACAGATGCCTTGGCAACGACTGAGCAAGAGAGAGACCAGGCCCGCTGTCTGGCGAAGGATCTGAATGCTGAGGTCAAGCGTCTGCAACAGGACCTAGCGGACCAAGTTAAGGCTGCGCGGGCTGACGGGCTACGAGAAGCCGAGGAACGCCTGAAGCAAGAGCACGCTGAGAGAGACCGTACTTTGGCCAGCCGGCTGCTTGCGTTTGGCAACTCATTGGCGAGTAAGTGCTCCTAATTCCCGAGCAATTGTCACTGCGTTTTTCCTGACTGCTTACAGAATCTCTGTTTACTTGAGCGCAGAGACTCTTGGTCTACATGCCGATCAATATGCACCTCCGTCGGACCTTCCGTTGGAGGCTGCAGTTGAGTCAGCTGAAAGTTTCACGAGTAAGCTCTCCGTTGTTCTCTCGGCGTCGACTGCTGCGTTGTCGGCGCTCCATCGACTTGTTCTGCCGAAACAGGAGGTGCCCCGAGACCTTGCGACGCTAGCCGAGATTTTCCAGCCCGAAGGCGACTCCTTTCCCAAGTTCATCCGAGAGCAGACGGTATGTGGATCCGCAACTGCTTTCAAGATGCTACTTGGGCATGGGGTGGCTGTCGATCTGGGTAGCGTCGTTTCTGCTCTTCCGCTTGACTCGGCTGGCAAGAGGGTATCCCTCAGCCAGCATGAGGAGGAGGCGCGTAGACTGGCGGACTCCCTTCTTGCGACTTTTGAACAAAGAATCGCGAAGCGCAAGAAAAAAGGATCCGCCTCTACGTCGAGTGCTCCAAGCATGAAGTAGTTAGTAGACTAGGATATTCCAGCTGTAGCTATTTTGTTGGCACTGTGCGCCTGCCGCGCACTTACCCCTGTAAAACTTGACCTTTGTATTATGACTTGAGCTCTGGCGGCTACCAAGGGCGAAAAACCCAGCCCCTGAGTCCTTTATATATGCTAAGTTTGATCCCATCTTATTGGAGTTGCCCGAATGAGATGTGTTTTTGATTTGTGGATCTCTTCCTGCTGTTTCAACTGCAGTCCGATGCTACCACTTCTTCTGGAGTTGTGCCGCCATTCGATCCACGGGATCGATACTTGTACAATATGATAAAAGTGCGCTGCGAGACCGCCGAACAAGACTTGAGGGTGCCTCGGGGTGCATTGGCCATATTCCAGTCGAAACAACCTCGTCCCGTTGAACGAGAGACTGTGTTGATGAAGGAAATCGAACACGCGAACCTTGGTTTGCTATGTGAGTATCTCGCCCAAGCCCCCGAGTGTCTCACTTTGTCCCTTTACCGATGACTCTGAGTCCTGACAACTTCATCTGTACTACTTCTGCTTTTTCCAGGTGTCCAAACTGACGCGGCGGCCGAATAAAATCGAGTCCGATCTCGGTTTGTCGACGTAGTGGCTGAGCATGGTCGAGACACATCGTCCATATGGTCCATGCGTAGCGAGGCGATGGCGCTGCTTACCCTACGGGATCGAGTCGCTCAAGTTGGTGAGTTTGCTGCTCTGTGTACCTCCGTGCTGTCGCGCGTGCACCAGGCTCTGTTTCCCCTTAACGACCAGCCGCACGGATTGACTGCTCTGCTGAGCCGTTTTCGAGAAGGAGATGCGACTCGTGACTTCGTTCGCCTTCAGCTGGTTGCCGGAGCGACCACGGCGTTTGCTGTTCTGCGCCAGCACCATCCTAATATTGACTTGGCAACAATCGGAGCTGGTCCCCCCGAGGGTGCGGGTACTGTTTCGATGGAGGAGCACTACCAAGCTGCACATGGTCCAGCCAGTTGTATAATAGTACTGATGGAGAAGGAAACTGACATGGAACTTGATCGTCGACGACTGACAGCTGAGGTAAAGCAGGAACCACTGTAGGGCAGCGTATTTTTTAGTAGCGACCCTGCGTTCATTCCGGTGCAGCCCCCGAGCCCGCTTGTGCTCAGTAATTCTTACCGCCCCCTAGAGTTGTTATTGTTCTTGATGTACATGGAGCCGGGAGTGGCCCAGGCTGATATTGCTACTGAAAAAAAAACTGGAAATTGTGCAGACTCTAAAGATTTTGTACTGTATTCCTATGGAGGAACATTGTATTTTATTGCTGGTCAATAGAGGATTGTCTGATACAAAAGCGGCTGAGTGCAGCCTTTATTTTATTCTAACTATACTAAACAAAGGGTGCTATGCTGCTAAGCATAAAATAGTCGAAGGTGGGCTGCGTTCCACGGGTTGTGGGAGGGTTCCCCTGTCTCGGCGTGCTTCAGTCTGTATGCTCCATTGCCGATGACTTCTGTGATAATGAAGGGTCCCTCCCACGGCGATGCGAGCTTGTGAACTTTCTTCTGCTTTAGGCGAAGAACGAGGTCGCCTGCAGCGAACGATAGCGGTCGAAGGCGGCGACTGTGGTAATTCCGCAATGCTTGCTGATAGGTCGCTGTTCTGGCGAGGGTGATGTCGCGTGGCTCATCCAGTGTGTCCACGCCGTCCTCAAGTGCGGCCTCGGCATCCTGCTCATCGTAGGCCACTACTCGAGGTGCGTCGAACTTTAGATCATACGGCATGACCGCTTCGGCTCCGTGTACCAAAAAGAAGGGCGTGTACTATGTGGATCTGTTGGGCGTCGTGCGCAGACTCCAAAGTACGGCGGGTAATTCCTCGGCCCAAGCGCCTGCCGCGCGTTTGAGCGGTACTAGGAGTCTTTTCTTCAAACCGCTGCATACCAGGCCGTTGGCCTTCTCCACTTGCCCGTTGGACTGCGGGTGAGCAACTGATGCGTACTTGAGTTTGATTCCTTGACTCCTGCAGAAGTCCTGGAACTCATCGGCTGTGAAATTGGTTCCGTTGTCTGTGATTATACTGTTGGGCACCCCGAAGCGGAAAATGATGGACTTGATGAAATTTATTGCCGAGGTTGCTGTGGCGTTTGTGACTGGAACTGCTTCAATCCACTTGGTAAACTTGTCGACCGTGACTAGGAGGAAAGTGTGGCCACCCCGTGACGACTTCTTCAGAGGACCGACCATGTCGAGCCCCCACTGGGCGAAGGGCCAGGCTAGTGGGATGGTCTTGAGCTCCGATGCTGGGGCATCTGGCCTGGTCGCGTACTTTTGGCAACCCAGGCACTTCTTTACTATTGTGGGAACCCCGGACTAGCTGTCCGAAATACCCGATTATGCTTAACACAACGATCCCGTGATCAGTCTGTCGTTGCACATAATCCGAACTGAATACCAAAGTTTACATCCATTACAATACCGAATTAAAGTCTTACATAAACGGCCATTAGACCAAGTCTTACATAGGTGCCTTCATGGGCCAAACCAAAATAATCAGCGGAAGCTAAGGCGTAGTAGGCATCAAATCCTAGCGATGACCCGACAGGCAGTCGACTTATGAAGATCCTCAGTTGGCATAGAAGTCGCCATACTCCTCCTTGGCGTAGTCCTCCTCCAAGTCTGGCTACGACAATAGCCAGGGACAAAACTATTATGAGTACAATTGATTGTACTCGCAAACTACTCCAACGTGAGTATGCACTAATCTCATTTTTAGTTTCACACTTTTATTTATTTAAAATGTCTCTGTATCTTTGTTGAAGAAGATAAGAAGATTATAACTATTCTTAATATCTCAATTTTAGTAGTTTTCTCCAAAACTCCCCCTTTTCCGACCATAACCATCATGGTACAAAATCTCCAACAACCTCATACCGATCCGTTGGTATAGGTGTATGAAACATTCTCCACCTCCTTTTCTTTTTAGAACTCAAAACTTTTTCCAAAAACTTGCACAGGGTCAAAGTAGGGCCTCTCAACTGTCCATATCCGAGGACTCGGCTATTCGAATAGTTTTAACCCTCTGCAGAGGTAGCACGCTTTTCCCACACCCATCCGATAACTCATCGTGTCAGCCACGTCTCGCCATACCAGGTGTATGCGAAATTGATTTACCGACCCTAGTCTGTCCTTTGCTCATGCTAGTATAGGATCCTACCCATATGATACTTTCCATCGACACTTAACCCAGCCCGTCGGAATCTAAGTGTGAGGACTCATAGGTTTTATCTGGCGGTGTATAGGGGACATCCTTCTATCCTCCTCCTTATCTACTCATAGAGTTTGAGCGAGGACCCAGGTCAGGGGTAGGTCATCAAACCTCCCTCTCATGCATAGCGGAGTCATCTCCGTTGATGAGGTATCCCATACTAATATGAGCAAACTATATGACTAGACCCTTTCCCATATGTGGGTAAATGTGGTCGCACAGAGTATCGGCTGATTGACGTAAGTACAAAGACACAATGTGCGTTTTATCAAAACCACCATTCTCCTTTTCTTCAATCCATCACCACATCTTGGTGCTTTATAACCACACGAGGTTTCAAAGGAGTTTTGAATAAAACAATCTTTATTTTTCCCATCCTATAATTTATCATATATTTCTACATAGGGTGTCAAAATAATTTTCCATATACTTTTTTAAAAGATTTTATGAAAACCTTTGCTTTAAAATGACTTTGTAAAAATAGATGCATGTATTAGGGTGCAAGCTCAGAGAGTAGCTTGCCTTGCTCGGCAAAGTGATCCTGGTCTTGAGCTTCTGGTTCCACAAATCCTTCCTCCTCGATATATCCGGCAACGTTCTCGTCTAATACACAACCAAGCAAATACCAACAATCACTAACCTACTCAATCAATTACCACAACAATACAATCTCAAATGCTCTAAATAGCTACTTCATATATCAAACAATACAATTTGGTTTCAATTTAATTGAATTGGCCATTATTCATTTATACCTTAATTAGGGCAGAAACTAGTTGAACACGTTTAATTACATAACTTAAGTTCTGTTGGTCACAAAAATGTAAACTAAATTTCTACAGAAAGCTACTGATGTGGGGAAGACAACACAATTGGATTTGGGTCAATTGGAGTTACCAAACTCCCTACTTAATGGTTTCAATCCAGAAACTTAATAATCAAGTTTTGGCTATTAATTAAGTTCTGTTGCTCTAAAAATTAAATCCTTTTAGGGGTGACTAATCATGACTAAATGTGATCCAATAAAATTGGTCTTAACTAATTTGGCCTAACAGAGTATCAGAAACAAACAAGTTTATATTTTAAATCTTATTTGGCCTTTTTAATACTATATTTTTATTATTTATCCAAATGAGGTGAAACCACTTGGGTTGGATAGACAATTTCATAAGCTTTCCAGAACATTTGGATTTGATTTATTTGGAGTTATAAATCTCAAGTTATGGAATTTCAAAGTTTAACCCAGTACTGATTTCTAATTAAACCTAAAATTAGAATTTAAACTCTGAGTGGATAATGTTGAGAATCCTGACGGGTGGGGTCCACTCGTCAGTGACTCAACCAAAAACAGTGCGCCCGCTGGGAAATGATTAAAAATCTGACGGGTGGGGTCCACTCGTCAGTTTTTTTTTATTTAAACGAAACGGTATGGCACCGTTGGATCAAGATCCAACGGACCACGTTCGTCCACGCCAGTGGCGAACGGCGGCGACCTAAATCGGGCGGCGCCGTGGCTCCGGCGACGGCGAGGGGGACGGACGGCTCACCTAGGGGGCTCGGGAGGGCGTGCGGACGATGCGAATCGTCGGCGGCGACTCGGGGAAGATCGTGGGACGAACGGCGCGTGCTGGGGTGGCTCCAATCGACGGCGGCGAGCAGCTCCTCCTCCGCGGCCGTGCTCCAACTCCGGCGAGGTCTCCGCGTCGTTCCTGGGCACGATCCAGAGGGGAAAAAGGGGGCGGGTGAGCGAGGCTGTAATGGGGAAGGGGATGCGAGCCAGAGAGGAGAGAAAGGGTGTCAGGCACGGCCTGGCCGTGGTCGTCGTCTACCTCGGACACGGTGAGCTCGAGGATGGCTTCGGTGGCCGAGGCTTTGCGGCGACGGCCCCACCCTCCAGGCGGTGCACGAGAGGGAGTGGTGTGAGGGGGAGAGGCAGTGGTGAGGTGTGGAGGAAAGGGGGTGCTCGGGGCGGCTTTTATAGCGGCGGGCCGGCGCACGGTGGACGCGGCGTTCGGGCGATTTAGAGGGGGCTAGGGCTCGCCATAGGAGGCGGTGAGGTGCGGCGATGGTGTTGGCGTGCAGAGGGACACGGTTGACGCGTGGAGGCGAGCTGCGCGTGCTCGGAGTGGGGGACGGCCGTGAGGATGCTCGGGCGGCGCTCGACGTGCACGGCGTGGCGCGAGGGCTGCGGGAGCGGGATGCTGCTGGGCGCTCTGCTGCGCTGAGAGGGAGCAGCGGGGCGGGAAAGAGAGGGGGGGGCCTGGCGCTAGGACGTCGTGGAGCGGCGAGGTCGGCCGCGGTGTCCGTGGGCCGGCCATGGCGAGCGGCGGGCACGAGCGCGTGCAAGGAGGAAGCGGGGGTGCTGCGGTGCCGGTGTCTGTGTCTAAGGGAGCAGGAGAGCGAAGGAGAGAGGGGGGGGGGGGGCACGGCGCGGGTCGCCACGGCGTCGACACCTCCTCCTTCCACCGCGCCGACCACGGCGACGTGCGCACGGCGGCCTGTCCCCTGGCGGCGGCCACCAGGTGTTCGGCGAAATGCCTGAACCAAATATTTTTTTAAATTTTTGATTTTTGTTTTTATAATTTGGCTCACATATGTTTGTCTAAGTTTATGGTACTGTTTGGCTATTTTTGTGACAAGTGCAACATAGCACATTTTGTGATTTGAATTTGATAATGAAAGAAATATAAATTTGAATTTAGGTTTTTGAATTGAATACTTGAAGAGGGAAAAGTTGTGGAACTAAAATAAGAGGGTTCATATTGCCACTCCATTGAATTTGGTTTGAAAATAAATAGATTTCTTAATTTAGGGAAATAGTGTGACATGTGTCACATTGTTGGTATGGTTTTATATTTTGTTTTGTTTATTTTCTTTTCTTCAAACTTTTAATTAGAGCTAACAACCAACACATTCACAAGAAATAACTATCACAAGCAAAATATGAAATCAACACACATTAATTCATAAGAAAAGTTTTTGTTGGCCCATATTTTTGATATAATAATTCATATTAAATTTTTGGGATGTTACAGATCCTTCCCCCCTTAAAATAAATCTCGTCCCGAGATTTACTAGGTTTGGGCCCTAAAGAGATTTGGGAATTCGCTCCTAAGATAGTCTTCGCGCTCCCAAGTTGCTTCATCTTCCGAATGGTTAGTCCACTGGACTTTGTAGAACTTGATCGCGCGCCTTCGGGTAAGACGAACATCTTCGTCGAGAATCTTGATGGGTCTCTCACGATAAGTCAGATCTTGATTCAGGTCGATGGAATGGTGGTCGATGTTTTTGAAAACATCAGGCTGGTCAGGCACTTCAAGACATTTCCGGAGCAAGGAAATGTGGAAGACATCGTGGTAATCTGCTAACTCTTGAGGCAACTCCAGTTGATAAGACACCTCTCCTCGACGGGCAATGATCTTAAAGGTTCCAATATATCTTGGTGCTAATTTTCCTTTGACATGGAAACGCTGCATTCCTTTAAGGGGTGTCACTCGGAGATAGACATAATCTCCGATACTGAAGGTGACATCACGACGCTTGGGATCAGCGTAACTCTTCTGACGGGATTGGGCGGTTTTGAGTCGCTCACGGATAAGCTGGACTTGCTCTTCAGCCTCACGGAGGGTATCTGGTCCAAACAGTTTGCCTTCTCCGGTGTCGGACCAATTCAGGGGCGTACGACACTTTCTGCCGTAAAGGGCTTCAAAAGGGGCCATTTGCAGACTAGACTGGTAACTATTGTTGTAGGAGAACTCTGCAAATGGAAGACAATCTTCCCACTTGGATCCATAGGATAAAACACACGCGCGAAGCATGTCCTCTAATATCTAGTTCACTCTCTCAGTTTGGCCTCCGGTCTGGGGATGATAAGCTGTGCTAAATGCTAACTTGGTTCCGAGGGCTTCGTGTAGGGCTTTCCAGAACCTTGAGGTGAATTGTGTGCCTCTATCCGATACAATCCTCTTAGGCACACCATGCAGGCTTACTATCCTGGAAATATACAGGTCTGCTAACTGATTTCCCCGATAGGTGGTGTTGACGGGAATAAAATGGGCAACCTTGGTTAGTCTATCAACGATGACCCAAATTGAGTCATGGCCTCGGTTGGATCTTGGAAGTCCGGTGATAAAATCCATTCCAATCTCATCCCACTTCCACTCGGGAATTTTCAAGGGTTGAAGCAATCCAGCGGGTCGCTGATGTTCAGCCTTGACTCGCTGACAGATATCACACTTGGCTACAAAAACACCAATCTCTCGCTTCATTCCGTGCCACCAAAATCTGTCACGAAGGTCTTGGTATATTTTGGTTCCGCCGGGGTGGATTGAATAGGGGGTCTCGTGGGCTTCCTTTAGGATTAACTCCTTAAGTTCCGTGACATTGGGGACACAGATACGACCATTAAATCTCAACACTCCTTCAGCATCTTCGGTAAAACCAGGTGCTTTACCGAGAGAAATCTTCTTCTTAATTCCTTCTATGCTCTCATGACCTTTCTGGGCTTCCTTGATTTGATCTATCAGGGTTGGGGCTAACTCTATATTGGCGAGATAACCGCGGCTAACAAGCTCTAGTCCAAAATCCTTGAACTCTTTGAACAGGGCTGGCTGTTCTGCTTGGATCAGGGCATTCAGGGTGCAGGGTTTGCGACTAAGGGCATCGGCAACTACATTAGCCTTTCCAGGGTGATAATGGATACCGATATCATAATCCTTGATTAATTCCATCCACCTTCTCTGTCGCAGATTTAACTCCTTCTGGGTGAAAATATACTTCAAGCTCTTATGATCCGTATAGATCTCGCAACGATGTCCCGCAAGATAGGAGCGCCACGTCTTCAGAGCAAGAACAACAGCGGCTAACTCCAAGTCATGGGTTGGGTAGTTCTCTTCATGTGGTCGCAACTGCCGAGACAGATACGACACCACCTTGCCTTCTTGCATCAGAACGCAACCAAGTCCGAGGCGTGATGCATCGCAATACACGTCGAAACTCTTGGTGACGTCTGGCATAATCAGGACGGGGGTTGAGGTCAATCTCTTCTTCAATTCCTGGAAACTCTCTTCACACTTCTGAGTCCATTCAAACTTCTTGTCCTTTTTCAGCAGTTGGGTCAGGGGTTTGGCTATACTGGAGAATCCTTCAACGAACTTGCGGTAGTAACCCGCTAGTCCGAGAAATCTTCGGATTTCAGTCACACTAGTTGGGGCTTCCCAGTTCACAATGGCTTGGATCTTCTCTGGGTCAACAGAAATTCCTCCCGCAGACACAACATGTCCGAGAAATGCTACTTCACTGAGCCAAAACTCACACTTGCTAAGCTTGGCATACAACTGGTGTTCTCGGAGGGTTGCTAAAACTAGACGCAGGTGTTTAGCATGCTCTTCTTCGGTTTTGGAGTAAATAAGGATGTCATCGAGGAAAACTACCACGAACTTGTCAAGATACTCCATGAAGATTTTGTTCATGAGATTCATAAAATAGGCTGGGGCATTGGTCAGACCAAAGGACATTACGGTGTATTCAAATAAACCGTAGCGGGTGGTGAAGGCAGTCTTGGGAATGTCTGTCTCTCGGATTTTTAACTGATGATATCCTGACCGAAGATCGATCTTGGAGAAGACTCGGGCTCCGTTCATTTGATCGAACAGATCCTCGATCTTTGGAAGGGGGTACTTGTTCTTAATGGTCACATCATTTAGCTTGCGATAATCCACACACAGGCGTGTGGTACCGTCTCTCTTATCCACAAAAATAATGGGTGATCCCAAGGGTGAGGCGCTTGGGCGAATAAGTCCTTTGCTGAGCATATCTGCTAACTGCTTCTTCAACTCAACCAGTTCTTCCGGGTTCATCCGATAAGGCCTTTGGGATATAGGGGCTGTGCCTGGGATGAGTTCAATGATGAACTCAATATCCCGGTCTGGCGGCATACCAGGCAATTCATCAGGGAAAACATCTCGGAACAAGTGAACCACACGGATCTCATCTAGGGTGGGTCGAGCTATGCTCTCATGGCATCCTGGTCGGGGTCGACTGGTTTCTGACACATACTCCACTTCTACTTCTTTGTCGGTGGTGAGGGATACAGCTCTTCTGGCGCAGTCAATTCGACCATGGTACTTGGTTAGCCAATTCATACCCAGTATGACATCTATTCCTTGGGTTCCTAGAATGATTAAGTCGACTAGGAACTTTTCCCCTTTGATCTCAAGGGAAACGTCCGGGCAAAACGACTTGGTATCTATGGTGGATTCTGGGATTTGGATGACCATGGGTTTGGGTAAGAGGTTTCCGACTAAACCTCCCTTAGCAACAAATTCTTGGGTAACAAAAGAATGGGTAGCACCAGAATCAAACAGAACAGTTGCAGGTACTGAGTTGACAAGGAACGTACCCAGCACAACATCTGGCGCATCCATGGCCTCTTCAGCGTTGATGTGGTGCAGACGTCCCTTGGCAACAGCAACATTTCCGCGGGGTGCGGGGTTCTTGCCATTTCCATTACGGCCTTGGCCATTGTTCGGTGCTGGTGCATCGGGGCGTGGACCATTCTTCTTAGGATTGGGGCATTCTTTGGAGTAGTGACCTTTAGTGCCGCAATTAAAGCAGACAATATTGGCATTGCGGTTGAAGTTGTTAGAGTTCCCTCCGGGACGGGTGTTGTCGTTGGGACGGTTGAAGTTGTTTGGGTTATTTGGGTGATTAGGGTAATTGGGGCGTGGGGTTGGTGGCGGTCGATAGGCTGGCTTGGGGTTTTGTGGGTAGGTGCGAGGCTTCTGGCTGCTCGAACCTTCCTGGGCAATCATTCTCCTCTTACGACCTTCAAACATGGACTTGCGCTTGGTCTCCAGCTGGATGGCTTTGTCCACAAGTGACTCCAAATCAACAAAGTCATGGATAACCAAAGCACACTGCAGCTCATCATGAAGTCCATTCATGAAACGCTCCATCTTCTTCCTCTCGGTGTCGGTGTCATCAGGGGCATACCGAGATAAGTCAGTGAACTCATCCAGGTATCCGACCACATCTCTACTCCCCTGCCGCAACTTGCAGAATTCCTCCTTCTTTCTCTCAATGAGTCCGCCGGGAATGTGCTTTTTGCGGAACTTCTCCTGGAACTCAACCCAGTTGATAACATAACCAGCTTGCTGGAGAGCCTTGGTAGCTTCCCACCAAGACCGTGCAGGTCCTGCAAGATAGTGGGTCGCATACAGCACCTTCTCAGGTTCTCCCACGGCTGCAACTTCCAGGTTGTTGTTAATGGTGCGAAGCCAATCATCGGCCTCTAGTGGGTGAAGTCCCTTGGAATAGGTGGGTGGGTTGGTCTTCTGAAAGTCGCTCAAAGTGGACCGCTGATTTCCTTCACCATTGCCATTGCCATTGTTGTTGTTGTGGTTGTGTGCGGCAGCTATCTGCTGCAGGGCAGCGATATGAGCTTGACGCTCTGCCCGGGCAGCTTGGCGCTCCTCCATGATAAGCGCAAGAAGTTGGGCGGTGGTTGGTTCCGGTGGGGGTGGTGGTCCTCCATCCGTGTTGGAGCGACGAGTGTCCACCATCCTGAAGCACACCGGGTATAAGGGGCAAGCAAAAGGGTTTTGACCAAGGAAAAAGGTTGGTTTCGCGTAATGGTTGATTTCTTAAGGGTTATAGGGGAAACATTTTACACAGATTAACAAGACTAGCACACACTTATATAGCACAATCATTACATCGAGAGTTCACTACATCAGGCTTACAACATTTTCCTTTAAGCTAATGTACCTAGTGCAAGTTCCAAAAGAACCACTACTTCGACTCTACTAGCGATAGGGGGTCAACCTAATCCTGCGGTAGTACTCAAGTCACTCGCCTACTGAGGTGGAACCTCAGGCTCTGCTACGTCAGCGTCGGACTGGTAGGGTGGCTCCTCTGGGTCCTCCTCCTCGTCATCCTCCTGCTCATAGTCCATCACCTCCAGATAGTCGTCATCGTCGCTGAGGAAAGCGTTGTTCTCCTTGCGGAGATCCTCGCCCTCCTCCTCCATCTCGTCCGTACGGAGCTCCAGATCCTCGATCAGCTCGTCCTGCTCCGCCACCTTCTTGCGGAGCTTCGCTATGGTCTTCCTCATCTGGGTCCTCTTCTTGAGAAGAGCGACCTTCTCCTCCTTCAGCTGTGCCTCACTCTCGCGACTCTCCTTGAGCGAGAGGCGCTCAAAGTGAGACCGAAGTCTAGCGCACCTCAGATCCTCCTGGGTGCGAAAGAGCATAATCTCCATGTCCAAGATATACTCTCCGAACGTCGGGTGTAGAGGGGACCGAATAGGGTGTCCATCGATGGTGTGCCTCCCGTAGAACTGGAAACGAGAGTTCACCAACTCCGCCTTGTGCTCCTCACAAAGTCGGGATAGCATCCGCTGCATGGAACGACACAGTCCGTCGTCCCAGTGGACGTCCATGGTGGTAAAGATGAGTGTCCGGGATCCGGGGGACTTGATGTTCCCGCGAACAGACGCCTCGACCAACCAAGACAGGTTCCCGTTGCCGGGAGTGTCCACCTGGGCTCCCTTAAACTCAGGAGTGGGGCGACCTAACAGCTTGGTCAACTCGAACAGGTCCTTCTCGAACATCAACTTGCCGTCCTTCTCAAGCTGAACGAACTCGGTGAAATGGACTGCCATCTACAATTTTTAATCAAATTTTTAAGTTAGTGAGACGACAAGTGTATCAAAATTTTAAATGTAATGTGGCAACAAGTGAGCAAAATTTTAAGTTTAATAGAATGACGAGTGCGCCAAATTTTTAAGGATATAAGGGAAAACGTAATATTTAGTGAGGGTAGAGTTTTTCATAAGTGAGAGGATTAGAGATAAGCATTTTTCGAAAATACTTCATTCCTTTATTCCTTTAGAATTTAACTTTTGTAACTCCTACCTAGCGACCATGCTAAACTAAGGTTTCTAAAGTCGAGATGGCTCTGATACCAGGTCTGTGGGAACCCCGGACTAGCTGTCCGAAATACCCGATTATGCTTAACACAACGATCCCGTGATCAGTCTGTCGTTGCACATAATCCGAACTGAATACCAAAGTTTACATCCATTACAATACCGAATTAAAGTCTTACATAAACGGCCATTAGACCAAGTCTTACATAGGTGCCTTCATGGGCCAAACCAAAATAATCAGCGGAAGCTAAGGCGTAGTAGGCATCAAATCCTAGCGATGACCCGACAGGCAGTCGACTTATGAAGATCCTCAGTTGGCATAGAAGTCGCCATACTCCTCCTTGGCGTAGTCCTCCTCCAAGTCTGGCTACGACAATAGCCAGGGACAAAACTATTATGAGTACAATTGATTGTACTCGCAAACTACTCCAACGTGAGTATGCACTAATCTCATTTTTAGTTTCACACTTTTATTTATTTAAAACGTCTCTGTATCTTTGTTGAAGAAGATAAGAAGATTATAACTATTCTTAATATCTCAATTTTAGTAGTTTTCTCCAAAACTCCCCCTTTTCCGACCATAACCATCATGGTACAAAATCTCCAACAACCTCATACCGATCCGTTGGTATAGGTGTATGAAACATTCTCCACCTCCTTTTCTTTTTAGAACTCAAAACTTTTTCCAAAAACTTGCACAGGGTCAAAGTAGGGCCTCTCAACTGTCCATATCCGAGGACTCGGCTATTCGAATAGTTTTAACCCTCTGCAGAGGTAGCACGCTTTTCCCACACCCATCCGATAACTCATCGTGTCAGCCACGTCTCGCCATACCAGGTGTATGCGAAATTGAGTTACCGACCCTAGTCTGTCCTTTGCTCATGCTAGTATAGGATCCTACCCATATGATACTTTCCATCGACACTTAACCCAGCCCGTCGGAATCTAAGTGTGAGGACTCATAGGTTTTATCTGGCGGTGTATAGGGGACATCCTTCTATCCTCCTCCTTATCTACTCATAGAGTTTGAGCGAGGACCCAGGTCAGGGGTAGGTCATCAAACCTCCCTCTCATGCATAGCGGAGTCATCTCCGTTGATGAGGTATCCCATACTAATATGAGCAAACTATATGACTAGACCCTTTCCCATATGTGGGTAAATGTGGTCGCACAGAGTATCGGCTGATTGACGTAAGTACAAAGACACAATGTGCGTTTTATCAAAACCACCATTCTCCTTTTCTTCAATCCATCACCACATCTTGGTGCTTTATAACCACACGAGGTTTCAAAGGAGTTTTGAATAAAACAATCTTTATTTTTCCCATCCTATAATTTATCATATATTTCTACATAGGGTGTCAAAATAATTTTCCATATACTTTTTTAAAAGATTTTATGAAAACCTTTGCTTTAAAATGACTTTGTAAAAATAGATGCATGTATTAGGGTGCAAGCTCAGAGAGTAGCTTGCCTTGCTCGGCAAAGTGATCCTGGTCTTGAGCTTCTGGTTCCACAAATCCTTCCTCCTCGATATATCCGGCAACGTTCTCGTCTAATACACAACCAAGCAAATACCAACAATCACTAAACTACTCAATCAATTACCACAACAATACAATCTCAAATGCTCTAAATAGCTACTTCATATATCAAACAATACAATTTGGTTTCAATTTAATTGAATTGGCCATTATTCATTTATACTTTAATTAGGGCAGAAACTAGTTGAACACGTTTAAATACATAACTTAAGTTCTGTTGGTCACAAAAATGTAAACTAAATTTCTACAGAAAGCTACTGATGTGGGGAAGACAACACAATTGGATTTGGGTCAATTGGAGTTACCAAACTCCCTACTTAATGGTTTCTATCGAGAAACTTAATAATCAAGTTTTGGCTATTAATTAAGTTCTGTTGCTCTAAAAATTAAATCCTTTTAGGGGTGACTAATCATGACTAAATGTGATCCAATAAAATTGGTCTTAACTAATTTGGCCTAACAGAGTATCAGAAACAAACAAGTTTATATTTTAAATCTTATTTGGCCTTTTTAATACTATATTTTTATTATTTATCCAAATGAGGTGAAACCACTTGGGTTGGATATACAATTGCATAAGCTTTCCAGAACATTTGGATTTGATTCATTTGGAGTTATAAATCTCAAGTTATGGAATTTCAAAGTTTAACCCAGTACTGATTTCTAATTAAACCTAAAATTCGAATTTAAACTCTGAGTGGATAATGTTGAGAATCCTGACGGGTGGGGTCCACTCGTCAGTGACTCAACCAAAAACAGTGCGCGCGCTGGGAAATGATTAAAAATCTGACGGGTGGGGTCCACTCGTCAGTTTCTTTTTATTTAAACGAAACGGTATGGCACCGTTGGATCAAGATCCAACGGACCACGTTCGTCCACGCCAGTGGCGAACGGCGGCGACCTAAATCGGGCGGCGCCGTGGCTCCGGCGACGGCGAGGGGGACGGACGGCTCACCTAGGGGGCTCGGGAGGGCGTTCGGACGATGCGAATCGTCGGCGGCGACTCGGGGAAGATCGTGGGACGAACGGCGCGTGCTGGGGTGGCTCCAATCGACGGCGGCGAGCAGCTCCTCCTCCGCGGCCGTGCTCCAACTCCGGCGAGGTCTCCGCGTCGTTCCTGGGCACGATCCAGAGGGGAAAAAGGGGGCGGGTGAGCGAGGCTGTAATGGGGAAGGGGATGCGAGCCAGAGAGGAGAGAAAGGGTGTCAGGCACGGCCTGGCCGTGGTCGTCGTCTCCCTCGGACACGGTGAGCTCGAGGATGGCTTCGGTGGCCGAGGCTTTGCGGCGACGGCCCCGCCCTCCAGGCGGTGCACGAGAGGGAGTGGTGTGAGGGGGAGAGGCAGTGGTGAGGTGTGGAGGAAAGGGGGTGCTCGGGGCGGCTTTTATAGCGGCGGGCCGGCGCACGGTGGACGCGGCGTTCGGGCGATTTAGAGGGGGCTAGGGCTCGCCATAGGAGGCGGTGAGGTGCGGCGATGGTGTTGGCGTGCAGAGGGACACGGTTGACGCGTGGAGGCGAGCTGCGCGTGCTCGGAGTGGGGGACGGCCGTGAGGATGCTCGGGCGGCGCTCGACGTGCACGGCGTGGCGCGAGGGCTGCGGGAGCGGGATGCTGCTGGGCGCTCTGCTGCGCTGAGAGGGAGCAGCGGGGCGGGAAAGAGAGGGGGGGGCCTGGCGCTAGGACGTCGTGGAGCGGCGAGGTCGGCCGCGGTGTCCGTGGGCCGGCCATGGCGAGCGGCAGGCACGGGCGCGTGCAAGGAGGAAGCGGGGGTGCTGCGGTGCCGGTGTCTGTGTCTAAGGGAGCAGGAGAGCGAAGGAGAGAGGGGGGGCACGGCGCGGGTCGCCACGGCGTCGACACCTCCTCCTTCCACCGCGCCGACCACGGCGACGTGCGCACGGCGGCCTGTCCCCTGGCGGCGGCCACCAGGTGTTCGGCGAAATGCCTGAACCAAATATTTTTTTAAATTTTTGATTTTTGTTTTTATAATTTGGCTCATATATGTTTGTCTAAGTTTATGGTACTGTTTGGCTATTTTTGTGACAAGTGCAACATAGCACATTTTGTGATTTGAATTTGATAATGAAAGAAATATAAATTTGAATTTAGGTTTTTGAATTGAATACTTGAAGAGGGAAAAGTTGTGGAACTAAAATAAGAGGGTTCATATTGCCACTCCATTGAATTTGGTTTGAAAATAAATAGATTTCTTAATTTAGGGAAATAGTGTGACATGTGTCACATTGTTGGTATGGTTTTATATTTTGTTTTGTTTATTTTCTTTTCTTCAAACTTTTAATTAGAGCTAACAACCAACACATTCACAAGAAATAACTATCACAAGCAAAATATGAAATCAACACACATTAATTCATAAGAAAAGTTTTTGTTGGCCCATATTTTTGATATAATAATTCATATTAAATTTTTGGGATGTTACAACTATGTCCTCTGCATCTTGCATAGCTGTGGGCCAATAGAAACCGGCTCGCAGGGCCTTTGCCACGAGCGCCCGACTGCTCGCGTGATGTCCGCATGTTCCGGCGTGGATGTCCAGTAGTATTGCACTCCCGTCCTCGGGTGCGATGCATCTCTGGAGGACCCCGGAGATACTTCTTTTGTAGAGTTCCTTGTTGATTACCGTAAACCCCTTGGAGCGCCTGGAGATGCGTTTTGCTTCGACTGAATCCGCCGGTAGCTCCTGGTGGAGGAGGTATGCAAGGAAAGGCTTCGTCCACGAAGGTTTTATGAGAAAGACTTCAGCCGGTGGCGTAGCGGCCAATGCATTGTCGGGCTGCTGCTCAGCCGATGTTTGCTCGAGTGCTACGGCTGGAGGATGTTTTATCTTGACTGATCTTTCTTTGATGCGTTCGAAGAAAACTCCCGGTGGGATGGGTTCCTTCTTGGACCCGATGTTGGCTAGTATGTCTGCTTCCTGGTTGCTTTCCCGGCCTACGTGTCGCAGTTCGCAGCCGTCAAAACTTCCCTCCATTACATTGTACATGTCGCGGTACGCCTGCATGTTATCTGCATTGGCGTCGCACTCCTTCATCGTTTGATGTACCACAAGGTTGGAGTCGCCGTATATCATCAGTCGTGTCGCGCCACAAGCCTTGGCCATACGCATGCCGTGCAGCAGCGCCTCATATTCTGCCTCGTTGTTTGAGGCTCTCTGAAAATCCATCTGGAGTATGTACCGCAACTTGTCGCCTTTGGGAGAAGTTAAGATTACTCCAGCCGCTGCGCCATCATGTCGCTTGGATCCGTCGAAGTACATGGTCCAGGAATTGGACAGGTCGGGGACGTGCGGCAACTGCGACTCAACCCACTCGCATGTGAAGTCTGGGAGGACCTGCGCCTTGATGGCTTTCGGGTGCCTGTATGTAATGTCTCGAGGTCCAAGCTCGATACTCCACTTAGCGACTCGCCCTGTTGCCATAGAGTTGTTTAGGATATCAGCCAACGGGGCGCTGCTTACCACCACGATTGGATGCTCCGTAAAATAGTGTACGAGCTTGCGGCTTGCCATGAACACGCCATAGGCGAGCTTTTGATAGTGCGGGTAGCGCTCCTTGGAGGGTGAGAGTACCTCGCTTAGGTAGTAAACGGGGCGCTGGACTGGTTGCGTTTTTCCTTCCTCCGGCCGTTCGACTACAAGTACTGAGCTGACCACCCTGTTGGTTGCGGCTATGTACAGATAGAGAGTTTCCTGCTCATGGGGAGCCACAAGGACGGGTGGATTTGTGAGCATGCGCTTTAAGTCGCTCAAGGCTGCTCGTGCTTCTGCGGTCCATTCGAATTTGTCTGCTTTCTTCATCAACCGGTAGAACGGCAAGGCTTTCTCACCCATGCGACTGATAAACCTGCTGAGAGCTGCTATCCGGCCCGCGAGTCCCTGGACTTCGCACAGTTTCGTTGGTTCTGGCATTGTTAAGATTGCCTGGATTTTGTCTGGGTTGACCTCTATGCCTCTTGCAGACACGAGGTATCCTAGTATTTGCCCTGATGGCACCCCAAACACGCACTTAGTGGGGTTAAGTTTAATTCTGTACTTGTTGAGAGCTGCGAAGGTCTCGCGAAGGTCGTCGATCAGTGTGTCGACTTGCCGAGTCTTGACGACGATGTCGTCGATGTATACTTGTATGTTTCTGCCGATTTGATCCTTCAGGCAGTTCTGCATCATGCGCTGATATGTTGCTCCCGCGTTTTTCAACCCGAAAGTCATCTTCGTGTAGCAGTACACACCGTGAGGGGTGATGAATGCCGTTTTTTCCTCGTCTTCCTTTTTCATCTGGATCTGCTGATACCCAGAGTACGCATCTAAGAACGAGAGGCGCTCGCAGCCTGCCGTGGAATCCACGATCTGATCGATCCGCGGTAAGGGAAAATGATCCTTAGGGCAGCACTTGTTGAGCGATGTGAAGTCGATGCACATGCGCCCATTCTTGACTCCTTTCTTTGGAACAAGCACTGGGTTCGCTACCCAGTCTGACTTCTTAAGTTCCCGGATGAATTTGGCGTCCAAGAGCCGGTCTATCTCTCTTCCGACTGCCAACCGTTTCGGCTCGGATAATCGTCTCATCGTCTGCTTGACTGGCTTAGTGCCTGGATAAATTTGTAAGGTGTGCTCGGCGAGTTCCCTAGGAATACCTGGCATATCAGTTGGGTGCCAGGCGAAAATTTCCCAGTGCTCACGGAGGAACTCGACGAGCGCGCCTCCCTATGCTTCATTTAGGCTCGATGACACGAGGACTGTCTTATCCTTGTCCGTTGGGTGCACCTGGTGTGCTCTTGTGTCATTGTTGGCGCTGAAAGAATTTTCAGGTGCAGGTTTCTTGCCTATGGGGAATAGGCTCCGGTCGTTGTCCAGGGCGATTTCTGCAAGCTGTTCTTGTGCGCCGAAAGACTCGGAGATTTTGCTGAATTCTCTGTCGCAGTCATCTGACTTTCGAAAGTCGCCGCGGACTGTTATGACCCCCCTGGGCCCGGGGAGTTTTAGCATTAGGTACGCGTAGTGCGGGACTGCCATGAATCGTGCGAACGCTGGTCGCCCGTGGATTACATGGTACTGAGACTTCCAATCTACAACTTCAAACTCAATGCTTTCTCTCCTGAAGTGATCGGCGTCTCCGAAGACGACGTCTAGCCAGAGTGACCCCAAAGGATATACCGCCTTGCCTGGCACGATGCCATGGAAAGTGTTGTCTGATGGTTTCAGGTTGGTGAGTGACAGGCTCATTTTGCGCAATGTGTCTGCGAAGATAATGTTGATGCCGCTGCCACCATCCATGAACACCTTGCTCATCCTGAATCCTCCGACTAGGGCGTGTAGAACTAGGGGAGCATGACCCGGTCGCGGCACTCGTGGAGGGTGATCTTCGCGGGTGGAGCCAATAGGAACTTCCGAACCCTGAAGGTACTCCGGCGCGGGTGGGGGTGAAGTGGTAGCTAGATGGACCTGCCTACTGATTAACTTTTGACACCGGTTTGACGGTCGTCCCTTCTGTATCATGTACATGGCCCCCCTGGTCTGCGGGTATTGTTCCTGAGTTGCGGCTGTGCTGTCCTGCCTCTGGTTTGCGTGGACTGCTCCCGCCATGTGCCCAGCAGGAGGGGGAGGTGGCCCGTCAGGTGCTGGCAGTGCTAATGGTAATCCTGCGCTTCTTCGCATCTCCGCCTACAGCGCTATGAAATCCCGACAGTCCTTGAGGAGGTGAGTTGCCGTGAGTTTACCATCGTCTCCCCTGAACATGTGCATTCTGCATGGGTCGTTGAGTTGTTCAGCCGGGGTTCGGAATGGGCGCTCCTCCCTTCGGGTTCCTCTGGGCTTCCACTCGCGCTTCCGGCTCCCGTCGTCGCGGTTTCTGTCCTCGCGGTTTCTGTCACCGCGGTCATCGCGCAGATTTTCCCCATTATGGGGATTACCTCGACTGCGACTGTCCTGAAAACCAGCCGCGCCCTTCTCGATCCCGTCTGTCTCGCCGTACGGCCGCTGTCTGTTGCGTCTGTCGTTTCGACCGCGTGGGCCTCAGTTGCCCTGCTGGCGGTCATCGGGTGAGGGGACCCTATCGGCTCGAACGGAATCTTCCCCATCGGCCCACTTGTTGGCTATCTCCATCAGGTGCGCAATTGTTCTGGGGTTCTCGCGTCCCAGTGCCTCCTGCAGGTCGTTGCGCCTTACTCCTTGAATGAATGCGAAGATGGCATTGTCCTCTGATATATCTGCTCCCGAATTTCTCAATGTGGTCCAACGCTGAATATACTCACGGAGAGACTCGCCGGCCTTTTGCTTGCAGGCCCTGAGTTGCTGAAAGGAAGCCGGTCGATGGAAGGTGGAGGAAAAATTCCTCTTGAAGTCGCTGCAGAAAGCGTCCCACGTTCCGTACGAGCTGCGCGGCAGGCTCCTAAGCCACGCTCGGGCTGATCCCGTGAGCATCAACTGTATGTACTGCATTGCGGTCGTTGTGTTCCCTCGCTGGCAAGCGACCGGCGTGGTGTAATCTTCCAGCCAAGCTGATGGCTCTTGGGTTCCATCAAACTTGGGGGTTTCTGATGTTAGCCTGAACCTCTTGGGCATGCGAGTTTCCCGAACAGCGGTTGTGAAGCACATGGCTCCACATGGCTCGACCTCCGAGTCCGTGTACGAGGTGCTCCGACTGGAACCCGGGGTTCGACTGCGTTGCCCTCGCTGGTGCCTCCGCCTGTTTACTGTTCGCTGGGTGATATAATTTCGTGCGTCGACTCCTTCCTCCACGTAGTCATGCTCGAAACCAGCGGCCTGCTGTTGCTGACGGCGCTCTTCTCTGTTGCGCCTCCGCTCTTCTCGCTCGCGGCGGCGGCGAGTGGCTCGCTCTTCTTCTGTTTCGGTCCTCTCCCGACTGCTGCGATGACGCTGCCTGGACCTGCTCCTTTCCGGCTCGTCCCTGCCACGCCCGTCACGGTGACGGCGCCTGGATCTACTTCCTCCTAGTTCATCGTGGTCCCGGTTCTCATGGCGTCGAGTGCCGTGATGCGTGTCATCGCCCTGGGGGGTAGATGTGTCTGTCGGCCTGCTGGCGTTTGCTCGGGTGCCGGTGCTGGGCGGGTTTTGGCCAGGGCTGATCCCTGAACGGCCTAGCGTGGGGGCTGCGGGTACCAATGCTGTCCCGACAGTTCCCAGAGCGTCTATCTGCGCCATGTGAAGGCCATACCGCAGGTCAGTTGCTGCAGGTAATGTAGATCTCAGGTAAGTTGCCACCGAAGCGACTGCTGCTGCAGTTGTCTGTGGTACCGGTATGCCGTCGTCCGCAATTGTCATGAATCTCTGTCTGATGCTTGACGGTTGGAAACCAGCCGCAGTCGCCTGGGGCATACGGGGGCGGGTTCTCACATGTTCTGCAGTTCCTGGCTCGTATCTTGTCGATTGGGACGACGAACTGGCCTGTCGCCTTGCACTAGCTGAGTCGCCCCGATCCTGTCTCGCGGCGAGTTCACGCTCTAACGCAATTAGCTCCAAATTTTTCTTGCGCAGTAGATATTGATAAGCCAATAGGTCGTCCACGGGGGAGTTCTCTGGCATTACGGTTCCGCTGTTGACGACGTTTTGGATTCGGACTGCCATCTCCTCTGTGATGGAGAGTTCCTTGTCAGCGCTGAGTCGAGCCACCAGCGGGTACTAAACGGGCTCCGGCTCCCTGTGCTGCGGCGGGGTCGTAAACGCGCCTGATGCGCTGTTTACTATGAACACCTGGCTAGTAGGACGATTACGTGCGTTGCGTCCTTCGTGGCGATGATCACCATCATCGCTTGATGTGGAGTCGATGCCGCGCAAGATGGCAGCCACCTGAAAAATAGTGCAGTCGGAGCAATAGCAAGTGACGTCAGAGCCGCCAGTTGATGACGATGTAGGGTCGGTAGCTGTCGGAGTTGTTGCCGGCGCGGAGTCGACGACAACTAGAGTCTGAGTCGGAGTAGAATCGACGGCGCTCGACGTTGACGCAGGGGCGAAGTCGATGGCGTTTGCCGCAGGCGCGATTATTGCCTCCGTCCTCGGAGATCGGGCAGGATTTGACACGTCGAGTGTTCCCCACTGGTTGACAAGGAAACGGAAACTGCCGAACGTCAGATCCATACCTGAGTGAATATCGGCGAACACTGATCGCTCGGACTCCGAGTGCGGGCGGAAGTCGAAGGTGCCGAGGGTGTAGGGCCTCCGCAGATCTGGCAGATTCCGGGCCACTACGGGTGCTGAAGATGAAGTCGATGACGTAGACGGCGGGTCCGCCGAACACGTGAATCCAACACCAGTTCTTCCCACAGACGGCGCCAATTGACGAGTCATGGACTCGGCAAATCCCATGGTTAAGCACCGGGGTTATATCTAAAGGAATCGGTATATGGGTGTTGGTAGATTCGGACGGTAACAAGCAACGCTCTCGCTTGTTCAATTATCGATCTGAAGATCTCAAGGCGATTACAATGGTATCATGGCGAGTTAACAGCTCGCTAGGGTTTCTAGGACGAGATTGTGTATATCTGCTGTAGGCTCCCTCCTGGCCTTTTTATAAGCGGCCAGGTCTCGGGAGTTTGAGTACAACTC
Source organism: Poa annua (assembly GCA_026929855.1). Taxonomy (NCBI): domain Eukaryota; kingdom Viridiplantae; phylum Streptophyta; class Magnoliopsida; order Poales; family Poaceae; genus Poa; species Poa annua. The sequence continues at coordinate 67,421,734 of CM049434.1, forward strand.
GATATACAGATATGACCAATTCTAAGTCGGTACGACTCCTTCTTTCTTGAGCCGCACCCTAGCCATATCAGGCTGCCTTGCGCCATCTTGCGAGGTTGTCTCTATGGGCCATTGGGTGGGCCTTCCGGTAGTTTAAGCCTCATTACAGTAGCGGGGGTATACCCGTTGGGTATTACCACATCAGGGTGCGCGGGCAGCGCTCCCGGTGGGAGTAGCCCCCGAGGCTATGTTTAATTGCTTGCAATTGAGCGTAGGCTCTAAATCGTAGTCGAATATGTTGCGGGTGCCCTCCCGATGGGAGTAAATTGCTGAAGTATGAAGCAACTGAGGAGATGCTCCACTCGTCTTTGTATATGTAAATATTGGCTTGAAACAATGGCTAATCGGCCAATTAGTGTAAACAAATATAATATTTTGAAATAAAAAAGTATTGTTCATGCTGGCAAAACTGAAATACCATAAATTAAAACTTATCTGTGAGACGTAGTAAAGTCGACACGGCGAGTGACGCGGTGGATAGAGTGGATGCGGCGGACCGGAGTGGGCGCAGCCCCCGAACGTCGAATGCGACTGGGATAACTTTGTTGTATGAACTGTTATGCCGCAGCCCCCGAGCGTCGAGTGGGACTAGGTTAATTTTTTTGCATGAACCATTATGCCGCAGCCCCCGAGCGTCGGGTGCGACTGGGGCGACTAATAGATAAATGGTAGTCGATGTGGCGGACGGAGTCGACGCGACGGAATATTAATCGACCAGGCGGATGAAATCAACGCGACGAAATAAGTAATCGACACGGCGGATGAAATCAACACGGCGGAATAAGTAGTCGAGGCAGCAGACGGAGTCGACGCGGCATTGGGTGCGGCGTTTTAACCAGAAGAAAATCCGGGCGGCGGACGGAGTCGACACGGCAGAGGGTGCGACTGTCTGAGAAAACCTATACGAGTTTTAAGGAACTCGACTTAAAAAATCCGACGCAGGTTATAGAGAACCTGACTTTCAAAATCCCGATGCGAGTGATGGAGAACCCGACTTTAAAATTCCGATGCGGGTTTTTAGAGAACCCGACTTTAAAAATTCCATTGCGGGTCATAAAAGAACCCGATTTTAAAAATTCCAATGCGGGTGATTGAGAACCCGACTTTAAAAATCCGATGCGGGTTATGACCCGACTTTAAAAATCCGATGCGGGTTGTATCCCAACTTTGAGAAATCCAGCTGGCTATCCAATTTATCAACCGACGCGTGGTTTCGGCCAGCGAATAATTTGATTTGGTGTAAGAGAGAAAATGACCGGATTTGCCGCAATTGTTATATCTAATACTTTGCATAATGGCTTACCGGCCAATTAGTGCAAGCAAATATAATACTTTGAACTAAATGAATTTTGCTCATAGTGATAAATTATAATACAATAAACTGAAACTTATCTGTGAGAAGTTGTAGATGCGACGAACGCAGTCGACGCGGGGGCGACTTCGACGCCCAGCCCCCGAGTCCGTCTTGTCGAGTCGTCGATGCGGAGTCGATGAAGAGCACCGGAGTCGTGTGATGGCACCGAACTTGTCTCGTCGATGCAGCGAGGGAGGTGTTGTTGTAGATGTCCAAGCGCCAGCCCCTGAGTGCATGTGGCGCCCTCCCAGGGAGCAGGCTATTTGTGTCGATACCGCAGGCGCGATCAGTGTCGTCATGGTCGACGAAGTTGTTGTCGAGGCGCGGGCGTCGGCGCCAGCGAGTTGTCGTATAAGCTGTCGAACCGCACAAGCCAGAAATATCGAGTCATGGATGCTGTGGTGGTCGAGTCGTCGGTCCGTCGGGTACGTGTGGTCGAAGCCGATGCGCTGTTTCGCCGAGGCAGAGGGCGCACAGCGGACTCTGATCTTGCGTATTCGTACACTTGGTTGAATCCTTCAAACATTTATATGTAAAATAGCGCGGGCCAAATACAAAACATTTGCGCATAATAACATTTAATATGTATAACCGTGTACGAAGTAAATAAACAGGAATGACTACACCTGATGCTTGAGGGGGCTACGACCGCGCGGTGGCGAGGCTGGAGTCGCCGTTGTTCTGCAGAGTTGCCTTTTCTTTCACGCGTAGAATCAGCCCCTTCCATCCGTGTACGAGTCCGAGTCCAGTAGCATTGCATCGTTTTTTTTTCTTTGATTGCATATGCAGCACACAAGCCGTTGTCCTCTTTTGCTTTTTCCTTTGGACTCGAACCGAACCGTATGCGACTCGAATTCTTTTACTCGAACTGGTTCCCTTGGACGCACTGCTACTCTGCTAGTGCTGACGGCGTCGAAACCTACTGCCTATGCGCCCTGCGCGTGTGCTCACGCGGCCGCGCCTTCGAGATACGCCGCCGGCGTGGGTTGCGCTAGCACCAGCTGATCTGATGATATTTTTTTTTACCGGAGCCGTGATGGCCTTTTGATCGCCTGTACGGGAGCTAGCAGCTTCCGTACGCCTTTTCCTTTTCTTTTCCTCTCAAGCACGAGGCAAGATCATGCGACGGCACAGCTTGTTGATGCAAATTGGGCTTTTGCATGTTGAACATAGGTAAAATAATTTACTCGGAGATCGCTGATCAGCTGCCGCTGCTTAGAAAATTAATTCCCCGCTTTTGTGCCGGCATGCTTGTCGAGTGCGACTGGAATTGCTGGACGTCGTGGAAATCGTTGCTGTGACCTAGGCTTTGGCGAGTCAGGACTCGGATCCTAGGGACTCGCGGAACGTCATGTCTCGGCGTCTCGCGATGCGACCTGCTCCTCTCAGACGCGCTTTCTCCGGTGACTGTCAGATTGGATTGGTCCTTGGCATGGAACGCCGCCGCCGAGGCGCCGATGGAGATGTAATCACCGGCCATGACGCGGATTGGATCACGCAAGGTCACGTACAGAACATTGCTCAACTTTTTCGATCTTGCTGATCCGATAAACCACACGCGAGGGAATTGTGGGTGAAGAGCCCCCGGGCGTGTTGATCCGTGGCGATTTGCCGCAGTTGTTGATGTAGATTCGTCGTCGTAGTTGTTGATGGTGAAGATGGGGCCGCCGCAACCGTAAATCCAGCACGCCAGTTCTTCCCACAGACGGCGCCAATTGACGGGATGTAAACCCGGCAAATCACTCGGTTAGGTACCTCGGGTTTCGTATAGAGAGAGAAGTATGGCGGCTGGTGGTTCCGGACGGCTAACAAGCAAAGAGTTTACCCAGGTTCGGCCCCTCACTGCGAGGTAAATACCTACTCCTGCTTGTCTGATCTGGTATTGATGATGGTTACATGGTGGCCGTGATGGCGATTGTGGGGAGACATGGTCTCGCTAGGGTTTGTTGATGGCGATTGTTGGCTATTCTTCTGTCTATTGTCGGCTATTCTTCTGTCTATTGTCGGCTTATCTTTTTGTCTACCCCTCCCTGTCTTTATATATGCAACCAGGGGGGTTTTACGTGAGTCCTAGTAGACTACGAACTGGGAGTCCTTGTCTTGCTCTTCAAGTTATTTCCTTAATAGCTTCTTGGGCTTCGCTGGGCCACCTGGTGAGCCTCATCTTCATTATATGTCATAGTGGGGGTACCCGGAAGGTATACCCACGTCACCCATAGTCGAGGACCTAGGGTTAGAGTTTAGAGGTAGAGAACGCGTAGTGTCAGTAGATCCGTCGGCTGACAAGCTGGAGTTACCCAGGTTCAGGGCCCTCGAGTGAGTTAACACCCCTACTTCCTGCCTGTCTGTATTGATTATGAAGTATGCAGCGATTACAAAGGTCAGCGAGGGTTTGATCTCGCTAGGGTTTTGGTGGTTGTGGGATTGTGTGTCCTTGATCAGTCGCCCTCCTGGCCCTTATATGGAGGGCCAGGGAGTAGGATTACAGATATGGAAACTACAACCGACTATGCCTAACTTGGAAAACACTCTTCATCTTGGGCCTTCCTTGATGGGCTTCGTCAGTCTATTGACAATTGGGATTTAGTCATCACGTGCACCAGGTACCCACAGGAAGGGGTACCCGTTTGGTATAACCTCGTCATTAGCCCCCGAGTACTTGGCTGAATCAGGGAATCAGGAATGGACTCACTCGCGAGTGCACGTCCTATGCTTATGTTTTGTGTAGTATGTTTTGTCTGTCGACTATGACTTATGTTTTCTCACAAAGGATTATGACTTAGTAGGCCTGGCTTTATTCGATGAGTCGAGACTAGTTAACTGCACATTTGGGCAAAACCTTACTAGCCTTCAATCAAGTTCAAGTCCCCTGGCTCGAACCTGGCACACACTGGACAGACTCGACTCAGGCCGTTGAGGTCTTATGGAATCGTTCTGCAGTCTTAACTTTGCTACCCAGCGCGTCCGCCGGGATTTCCATCGCATCTGCTGAAACGGAAAGTTTAAGGACATAACACTGCCGGAGTGGTCCTCAGCCCAGCTCGACTGATCGGCGGGTCTTACCTTTGCATTTCTCGCATGCAGCATCCGAAGTGCCATCGACTGACACAACTCGGGAATTCTTTTGAGTTTTTGCTTTTTACTGAGGCGAGTCTTTCATTCAACTGCCTTTTTGCTTTTTCAATCTATCGGGTGCGCGACAGCGCTCCCGATGGGAGTAGCCCCCGAGATTGTGATTTATTACATGTAGTGAAGGATAATCTCAAAATTCGTTTTTCCTAGTTTATGCCAGTCGAAGAGATTTATACGCACTCCCGATGGGAGTACACTTTACCGTACTTGTAGCATTTGCTTTTTTGATTTCGTCAAGAGACTTTTGCAAGATCTTCATGTGCTCGATTCAGTCGATCGTCTAAGCGACTATCATTCGCTTGTTCTCTACTGCTTTGCCAGTTGAGTGACGCCACGCATGACGTCCTTGTCGTGCGCGCAGGATTTTTGACGAGACATGTCATTGTGGGCCCATTTGTTTGACCGCGGAGGACGCCGCTTCGGTTCTGATTTGACCGGACATGGCGAAATTTGCGCGGCATGATCATAACTTCCTCTTTTTATTTGCGTAGTGGGCGGCGTGGCCTGCGACGGTTGCCCTTCGAGCGTGCCACGTGGCGCAGAGATTTTGGCGTGAACGGCCGAGATCAACTCGTGTGCTGTGGTAAATATAGATCTCGCCGCCGTTTGCTTTCTTACCCTGCCATTTGCCTCCTCTGCTTCTTGCCCTTCTTCTTCCTCGCGCGCGCCCTTTGCTGTTGCTCCCGCTAGACGAATACTAGCGCCGACGTCCCCTCTTCCTCCGCCAATGTCAACAAGAAGAGGAAGGGTGCCGCGACCGCCGCGGCTGCGGCGGATCCCGCCGCCGCCTTGAAGAAGGTCTCTGGTGACTGGGTCAAGTCCACAGTCACCGAGAAGAAGCTGGCGGCATTCCGCCAGACTGGCCTACTCCCACCGGCGGACAAGCTCACTGCCCGCGCTCCATCGAACAAGGAGGTTCTTCCCGAGCCTCGTGCCGGCGAGCGGGTATGTTTCGCCGAGTTCTTGCCTCGCGGCTTTGCTCTCCCGCTGCATGATTTTGTGCGCGGGCTTCTTTATGCATACGGGGTGCTGATCCATTATCTCACCCCCAATAGTATCTTGCACATTGCCTGTTTCATGGTATTGTGCGAGTGCTTTTTGGGGGTATCCACTAGTTGGGCGCTCTGGAAGTCCATCTTCCAGGTGCGCCACATGTGTCGCGGCGGGCGCGTATGCCCAATCGTTGGGGTTGGCGTCCAAGTTCACAGCGACTGCCACTACTTCAACCTCAAGGCAGTCGACTCTGCCCAAGGATGGAGGAGCAAGTGGTTTTACGTCCCAGTCGACCAGGACGTGCGCCCAGCGTTCTCGACTGGGATGACCCCACTGAAGACGAAGGCGTGGGAGCACTCTCTCTCGACTGAAGAGAGGGAGGAGGCTGCTCCCCTTATGGCCAAGATTAGCAAGCTGCTGAGCACCGTTACTGGCGTCCAGTTGATCAGCACCTTCGTCAAGCGTCGAGTGTGGCCTCTGCAACAGCGCGCCCACCCTATGTGGCGATATAAAGGCCCACTCGATGCTACCAGGATGACCGACGTGGAGCTGTCGCCCAATGAGCTGGGCACGCATGTGAAGTACATCACCAGCATCAAGGCCGACGAAGTCATCGACTTCAACTTCACTGTCGCTCCATATGGCGCAGAGAATGCTCTTCCCGAGGTAATTATGCTAGACTTTGTTTGACATTCGTTCTTGGCTTCTTCTGTTTGTAGTGTATATGTCTTGTGTTTATTCTGCTTCCTTTCATGATTTAGGGGCATTCGACTGTGGCTTCTCTTCCGCCTCTTCCTGAGTCTGGCCCTGCTGAGGAGGCGACTGTGTTGGTCGAGGGAAAGAGGGCCGCCATCTGTCTGCCTTCGGCCAACTCTTCTTCTTCGGAGGGAACCGAAGTCGAGGAAGAGGACCAAGGCCAGAGGGATGGTGAATCTGCCACCGCGCCGGCCACGAAACGCCGTCGTGTGCCTCGTCAGGAGGTGTCGAGCTCCCACTCGGGAGGCGCAGGGCAGAAAGATCTGGAGGACTCCGGCACCTCTTCGCCTGTGAAGAATGCCACTCCGTTGGCTAAGCGCTCGCCGCCACCCTCGACTGGGTTTCCAGGTTTCGGAGGCCCATGCCTTGATGTTGACCCCAGCTCAGATGAGGATGAACACAGGTATGTGTTTTGGTTTGATTTTCTGCTTTTTACTTCCTGTTTTGCTTGTCGCTTCATCTTACGCCTGTTGCAATTTTTTCAACAGCGCCAGCGCTGGGCGGGTGCAGACTCCTCCAGCCGTAGAGGAAACGACTGTGGCCTCTCCCCGTGCTGACGGTGACACAGCCGAAACCACCTTGGTGGTTGGTGCCAGTAATGTTGGTGGGACGCCGCCCGCTACTGCTTCGGCTGCGAACCCTTCCACTTTTGCGTCTCTTTCGTGGACAAAGCATGTAAGTACTTCTTTATATTATGCATGTGTGTGTGAATCGATCCTTGTTTTAATAAGTGGCGACTGTCCCTCTGCAGCCTGCCATATGCGGCCTTGTCGCGGCTGGCAAAGCTTTTGTCCAGGCAGAAGAGGAACGTGTCACCCTCCGCTCCAATCTTGAAGAATTGAGCCGTAGGCCTTTGCTGATTTAATTTTTGAAGTATTTTGCTTTTATGCTTTTTGATGTCTTGCGACTGAGTTGGTGCGTCACTAGTGGAAAAAGGGCTAGCTGTGGCGCACCAAAAAGCCTTTCTGTGGCGCACCCAGGAAAATGGGGCGTGCGCCACAGTTATCTCGCCACTAAAATATATTTCTGTGGCGCACCCGCCCGGTGCGCCCCAAAAATATTTCTGTGGCGCACCCCACCACCATGCGCCACAGAAACATTTCTGTGGCGCACCCCCACTTAGGTGCGCCACTAATTTTTTTTTGAATTTCAAAAAAAAGGGCGGCCAGATCTAAATCTGGATTCTGGCCAGATCTAGATCGGGCCGCCCAAATTTCAAAATATTTTCGTTTCGTCGGAGCTCGTCGGAGGCAGCACCGGGCTTGGCCGTAGGTGGGTGGGTGGAAGATGGGGGTCGCCGGAGATGGGTGGAGGAGGAGGAGGAGGAGAGGAGGTGTTCGTCGCCGGAGGAGGTCACCGGAGGAGGAAGTGGTGGTGGTCACCGGAGAAGGTCGCCGGAGGAGGATGTGGTGGTGGTCGCCGGAGGAGTTCACCGGAGGAGGTGGTGGTAGTCACCGGAGGAGGAGAAGGAGGTGGTGATCGCCGAAGGAGGTCACCGAAGGAGGAGAAGGAGGTGGTGGTCGCTGGAGATGGTGGTGGAGGAGGAGGTCGCCGGAGGTGGTGGTGGAGGAGATGGAGCTGGCCGGAGTTGAGAAGGAGGAGGGAGGAGAAGTAGAGGAGATGAGAGGAGGAGGAGGAAATGAGAGGAGAGGAGGAGGAGGAAATGAGAGGAGAGGAGGAGGAGGAGGAAATGAGAGAAGTGGAGGAGAATAGGTGGGAGGAGGAGAGGAAAAGGGGGCGGCCGGTTCAAATTTCAAATCCCGCCAAATAATTCTGTGGCGCACCCCCTCCCGGTGCGCCACAGATTTTTTTTTTTTATTTTGCTGAGAAAAAGTTTATTTTTGAAATAACTTTTTTTTCGTTTGGCAGTTTGAGGATCTGAAAAAGGCCAAACCGGGCAAGCCCTGGTTCGAGCCATTTTCTATAATTCTCTAGTTTTTTTTAAGGTATTAAACGCATTTTTTCGACATATTCTACACGAAGTAGACAATAATACCTACCCATATCTTAAAGGATGGAATTTTTTGAACAATTTTTCATTTTCTTATTTTTGCCGCAAAATTGAAAAGGCGATCCACGGGGGGGGGGGGGGGGGGGGGGGATCTGAGTGCAGAAATTCTGTGGCGCATGGGACCCCATGCGCCACAGAAAGTGTAGCAATTTAGTGCCGCACCCCACCTGATGCGCCACAGAATGTCGACTTTCTGTGGCGCACCCGAGCCCATGCGCCACAGAAAGTCATATTTTTGTGGCGCATGGGCTCGGGTGCGCCACAAAAATGCTTTTCTGTGGCGCATTAAATTAGGTGCGCCACAAACGGGCATCCCACCTATAAGCATTTTTCTACTAGTGCGTGACCATCCCAGGTGGCAAGAGCGCTGTCGAAAGGCGACTGGCGGACCTTGAAAAACAGCTTGCCGACCAGCAGTTGCGTATGGATGAAGAACTTGAGACTGCACGGAATTCGGCCGCCTTTCGAGAGGAGGAATATGCCAAGCAGCTGCTAAGTCTTGTGCATAGTGTGGAAGGTTAGTAAATTTCTGTTTTGCCTACGCTCTTCTTTGCTTGCTTTTTTGCCGATTTTCTTAGACGTCCTTCCTTTTGAATTTGTGAAGGCTCTGCTTCTTCTGCTGCTCCCGAGGATGTGGCGAGTGACAACTTGTCACTCGACCGCGTTATCAAGAAACTGGGTGCCGCCATCCAACATGCCAAGAGCTCCCTGGAGACTTCCACTCGAACCCTTGGTGCTGTCTTCAAGGAGGTGCTGCCATCGACTGACGTTCCTGTCACTGCGCAAGGGTTTGCTGACGTGCTGGGTCCCGGCTCGTCGACTATGTCTGTGTTCGCGCGCGAATTGACGGTATGCGGCTCGGAGTACACCCTCAGGGTTCTCCTCGGTAATGGCGTGGCTATCGACTACGAGCGTGCCCTGTCTGACTTTCCTAAAAAGCCAGATGGGAAGCCCCTGTCTTTGAAGGGTGTGGCCGAGCCCGCTGCGCGGCTTTCCAAAGTTAGCCCGCTGCGCGGCTTTCCAAAGCAACGTAGTGATAGGTCTGAGTCTGTATCCCGTAGGTAGTTCTGAGGGTCATGTAATGATAACTCTTACACAGCTTGTGTGTCTTTGCTACATTATGAATGTTTGTGAAATGACGATTCTTATTTTGCTTGTTTATGCCTTCTCTTGATTTGTGTTTGCCTCCGAAGTTTGATGACTATACTCTTTTCTCAGCTGGTTGATGATAGTCCCACCCAGGGCTCTCAGCCACGAGTGGATACTCGAACTCCTGCTATGGTGAAAAATGATGCCAAGGTGTTGGCTTATGCGAAGAGTCGGGTGGCAGAGTTGGAGCATGAGCTAAAAGCCGCCCAGACTGAGTTGGAAATACTCAAACCTAAGCAAGCTCTTGCCACCCATACCTATGTCATGAAACATACCTTTTAGATGTAGTTACATAAACATTCTAGTTGTTCCAGCATGGTGGCCCATAGAGTGACAATTGCTTGCCTATCACTGTTACAAAAGGGGTGTAAAGTCAGTACGGTTATGATTGTAAAATAGTATACACAGGACATATATTTAGTATGGAGAATGTACTTTGCATCTTTTAAATAAACGTGCTTTCGTGGTTCTTGATATCCTTTTGATGGTATCAGATTAGTCTAACTATTAAACCACCGACATCTGAAATAAACGAAGGAAAAGAAAGATCAAGATAATGCACGATATTTAAAAAAAGGAAGCAACACAGTTAAATCATATGGGAGACAAACCTGAAAGTAAGACATTTGTTTCCAATGATTCAATGTAAAATATCAAAAGATTTGGCATTGTAGGCGAATAAAGGAAAATTTTGGGTAGAGGATTCTTCTGCAACCTTTTTGCGCTAAGTAAACTTAATTTTATAAGATTGTCTACTGCTCTGTATTAAGGCCGTGCTCCGCTAACAATAAAAGACTGAAGTTTGTAGATCATTTCTTCTTTTGAATGTTGATTAAACTGGTCAAAGCGAAGCCAAGCGAAGCTAGCACTTTTTTTTTTTTTTTTGAGACACTAGGCTAGAGCTCCAGCAAGCGGTTTAGGTAGAATGTATGTCTTTTCATACAAAGCAAACAAAGACGTTGACGTAGTTTGAATAAGGCATTCGCCACCAGCTTTGCAGTTTAGAAAAAAAAAGACGTAGGGCTTGAAAGCCTTTAGCAAGTAATCCCTTTTCGCCTTCCCCTGCTTCCGTTCATTTCTCCTACTTCCTTCTCTTCTGTTTCATTCTGGCTGGACATTTCTGTCCTCACTCCTTCCAATTTCAATTAGCTGGTATACAACCTTCCATTCTATTTCTCTGAAATATAAGTTTAACTGACGCAGTTCAGTTTCCAGAGTCAATACAGAATTCAATGAACTATGTCAATTAATGTACATGAGTAAAGAATTAGAAACATTCAATAAATCGATGTAAGTAAAATCATTGAAACTATATTGTTTTGTGTCTATTTGGGTAGATAAACTATCCACCAGTGCAACTGTGGAAGTAAACTTAATTTTATAAGGATTTTCTATTGCTCTGTATTTAGACTTCCAAATGATTTTTGTTCTTCACACAACCAAATTAGAAGAGGTGCTCGAGTTCACTTTACATAAATACGCCACAGTCTTTCTGCTGGAAATGCTTTCAGAACTCAAGCGATATCACATTCATCAACACCTCATGGTAGTTTCGCAATATGTTTTAGAGGGTTTAAATGATCATATCAGAAACATGAAAAAGGCATGTTATTTCAATAATTTCTCACGTTTCGTCCACAATCACACATTGGTAAGCCATGTCAAAACAAAAAGTATCGGACAAAAACTACAGAATTCAAGAATGCCCTAGAATACAGAGAAGAAGGCAAATGAATTAAAGAGTGTACAAAAGCAAGAAGAGAAGAAAAGTGGCTACAGAATATACACTGACCATAAACAACATGAACGGTAACACAAATGTATTTCTCGAATCAAGAACTAAGAACAATTTATCGTTGCTTATTAAACTCTATATATGAATCACAATAAATGCAATGCAGAAAAATCTTGGCAGCTACAAAGAACTCCTTTTCATTAGACTGCAAGTAAACAAAATGGCTAAGATGATCCGATAATATACGAAACTAATTAAATAAATAAGTTGCTCCTACGACTGAATGCCCTTCCGTATCTAGCACATGCCCTTCCGTATCTCCTTGGTCGCGAGAACAAAAGTTGCTCCTACGACTGAATGAGCATGTACAACTAGCGGAAGCAAGATAATGAAATGAGTACTGAAGCAACCCATAATTTGCTGACGGAGTCATCTCAGCTTCGTAGTAGCAACTGAGGTTTTCAGAGGGTTGGGCAATACTAGCAGCCGGCTCAGATTGAATTATTTCCGTGAAGTTCAGTGACTTTTTACCTTGCACAGCCCAAGCTTTCTTTCCTTTCACGGTAGCTAGTAACAAGAACATGAGAGCATCATGTATATATTTTGTTGGCAAGCAAACTGCGCTCAGCTTCAGAATATCTGGTGTTGTGTTACTGCCCAACCACAGACTGCGAGCACTATTATCCCATGGAGACACACTGCTGAGTACAAGAGAATCGCCTTTCACTTCGAACCTCATTTGCAGCACCTCGAGACACTGGTAGAAAACGGACCTTTGGTCCAGACTTTTAGTCCCGCACCAATTTGCGGCCGGTACTAATATAACATTAGTACCGGTCCCAGCGGCCGGACAGGCGAACGGCAGCAGTACCGGTCGGTAAGCAACCTTCAGTACCGGTTGGTGTAACCAACCGGAACTAAACGATTTGGGGCTGGCGCTGCAGCGGCGGGTCCCACGCCGAGAACCTTTAGTACCGGTCTGTGTTACAAACCGGTACTAAAGATGGACATTTAGTACCGGTTTGTGTTACAAACCGGTACTAAAACATTTCGCTATAAATTCCATCTACTTCCTCCAGCCCGAGCTCACTTCACTCTCTGCCTCCTCATTTATTTCTCTCTGTTGTTGCTCGAGCTCGGTGGTGATCCGGCGATTTGTCCAATTTGGTGGCACCATTTTTGGTCAAAAAGGTTAGAAATTTGTTTCTCTTACATTTAATTGGAAACTTCAGTTCATTTAGTGCTAGTTTGAGCTCATTTAGTGTTAGTTTGACCTAGATAGAAAAATGTAGGAAAATCTAGAAATGTATTGTTAGTTTGACCTAGATAGAAAAATTTAGAAAAATCTACAAATGTAGCTTATTTAGTGCTAGTTTCATCATTTACTTTGTGCTAGTTTAGCTAATTTTGTCCAAGTTTAGCTCATTTAGTCCTAGTTTAGCTCATTTTATGCTATAATTACGTAATTAATTGTTTATAGAATTATTACTTGTATAATTTTCTTATTTGTGTAACTTTTTGTTATATATAGTGTCATGGTTTTGACATCTGTCCACACTGGCTCTCGCCCGCTCTATTATTCGGATGTGGTACGATTGTTTGTTATAAGTATATGTTTGTTTAATTTCGTGTTTACAAAAATTATACCGACCAACTTAACGTAGATATATTTTTATCTAGGAGGTAGTTGAACCGGAAAATGAGCCCGACCCTATTTTCGAGTTTTTAGTAGAAGAAAACAATGATTTGAAAGCTAAATTGAAAAGAAGTGAAGATCTTCGTCTCGAAGAGAAGATGAAATGGGAGTTGAAGATTGCCGACGTCGTCGATGATAACGAGATCAAGATGGAGGCAATGCGCTTGGATCACAAGATCAAGATGAATGCAATGCGCTTGAAGCTTAAAAAGTTTAGAAAATATGTCATTAGTCAAGAGGCTTGGTATCATTATGCTGTTGGTTCAATAATTACCTTAGTTGTGATTTTGATCGCATTTGTCGTTGGATTGAAATTCTTTAGCTAGTTCTATGTTAGTTTCAATTAATGAATGTTTTAAGAGAACTATGTATTAGATTTGTTTAAATATGGTGAACTTGTATTAATGAATTGGTCACGTATCTATCTATTCATGGTAGATATATATATATATAACTATTGTGTAATGGTTTTGTATATATTTACATAATGCAGATGAATCGACAATGGATGTACGTTGACCGACGCACTCCGGAGTTCATGACCGGCGTGCTGGATTTTATCCGTGTTGCTGAGGCAAATAAGCGGGATGGTTTATGTATTGTCCATGTTGTGCTTGTAAGAATATCAGGAGTTACTCCAACTCAAAAACCATTCACATCCACCTGTTTCAGTCCGGTTTCATGTCCGGCTATAATTGTTGGACCAAACACGGCGAAACAGGGGTCATAATGGAAGACAATGAAGAAGAAGAGGACGATGACAACTATCCTGAGTTTCCTGAATACGACGGTACTACAATGGAGGAAACTGGAGAAGACGCGCCTGACGAAGAGGCGCCGGATGAGCCCGCTGATGATCTTTCTCGGGCCATTGCTGATGCACAGAGAAACAGCGTAAATCAGAGGGAGTGGGTCAAGTTGGAGCGCATGTTGGAGGATCACAAAAAAAAATTGTACCCAGGAGTCGAAGATGACCAGAAAAAGCTGGGTACGACGCTGGATTTGCTGCAATGGAAGGCTGAGAATGGTGTATCGGACAAGGGGTTTGAAAAGTTGTTGGAAAAGATAAAGAAGATGCTTCCAAAGGATAACGAATTGCCCGACAGTACGTACGAGGCAAAGAAGATCGTCTGTCCTCTAGGATTAGAGGTGCAAAAGATACATGCATGCATTAATGACTGCATACTCTACCGCGGTGAGGAGTACGAGAATCTGAATGCATGCCCGGTATGCGGTGCATTGCGGTATAAGATCAGGCGAGATGACCCTGGTGAAGTTGAGGGCGAGCGCCCCAGAAAGAGGGTTCCTGCCAAGGTGATGTGGTATGCTCCTATAATACCACGGTTGAAACGTTTGTTCAGCAACAGAGAGCATGCCAAGATGTTGCGATGGCACAAAGAGGACCGGAAGAAAGACGCGATGTTCAGACACCCCGCTGATGGATCCCAGTGGAGAAAAATCGAGAGAGAGTTCCCGGACTTTGCAGATGACGCAAGAAACTTAAGATTTGGTCTAAGTACGGACGGCTTCAATCCTTTTGGAGAGCAAAGCAGCAGTCATAGCACCTGGCCTGTTACTCTATGTATTTACAACCTTCCTCCTTGGTTGTGCATGAAGCGAAAGTTCATTATGATGCCAGTGCTCATCCAAGGACCGAAGCAACCAGGGAGCGAGCTTGATGTGTACCTCAGGCCATTAGTTGACGAACTTTTAGAGTTGTGGCGGGAAGAAGGTGTACGTGTGTGGGATGAGCACAAACAGGAGGATTTTGACCTTCGAGGGTTGCTTTTCGTAACGATCAATGATTGGCCTGCTCTTAGTAACATCTCAGGACAGACAACTAAGGGATACCATGCATGCACACACTGTTTGGATGATACTGAATGTATATACTTGGATAATTGTAAGAAGTGTGTGTACCTGGGGCATCGTCGATTTCTTCCGGTCAGGCATAACGTCCGGAAGCAAGGAAAGCATTTCAAAGGTGAGGCAGATCACCGTAGGAGGCCTATGGACCGTACTGGTGAACAAATATTTGATATGGTCAAGGATCTAAAAGTAATCTTTGGAAAGGGTCCTGGAGGACTAAAGGTTCCAGATGACGCAAACGGGCACGCACCCATGTGGAAGAAGAAATCTATATTTTGGGAGCTACCATATTGGAAAGTCCTAGAGGTCCGATCTGCAATCGACGTGATGCACGTGACGAAGAATATTTGTGTGAACCTGCTAGGCCATTTGGGCGTGTATGGGAACAAAAAAAACACAACGGCAGCACGGGAGGACCAGAAACGTTTGAAAGAACGAGACGGCCTGCTTCCAGAACATTATGACGGTCCGGACAGCTATGCTCTAACCAAACAAGAGAAAGTGATATTTTTTGAATGTCTGAGCAGTATCAAGGTCCCGTCTGGCTTCTCGTCGAATATAAAGGGAATAATAAATGTGGCACAACAAAAATTTCAAAACCTAAAGTCTCATGACTGCCATGTGATTATGACGCAATTGCTTCCGATTGCATTGAGGGGGCTTCTACCGGAAAATGTTCGAGTACCCATTGTGAAGCTTTGTGCATTTCTCAATGCAATATCTCAGAAGGTAATCGATCCAATGATCCTACCAAGACTATAGAATGATGTGGTCCAGTGTCTTGTCAGTTTTGAGTTGGTGTTCCCCCCATCCTTTTTCGATGTTATGACGCATGTCTTGGTTCACCTAGTCGAAGAGATTCAAATTCTCGGTCCCGTATTTCTACACAATATGTTCCCATTTGAGAGGTTCATGGGAGTCTTAAAGAAATATGTTCATAACCGTGCTAGGCCAGAAGGAAGCATCTCCAAGGGCTATGGAACCGAGGAGGTCATTGAGTTCTGTGTTGACTTTATTCCTGACATTAATCCGATTGGTGTTCCACAGTCGCGACATGAGGGGAGACTGAGTGGAAAAGGCACTCTAGGGAAAAAAGTATTTGTATGTAGGGACGGACCTTCTTTCAGTCAAGCGCACTACACAGTTCTACAAAATTCCTCATTGGCAGCTCCGTATATCGAGGAACACATGAATATTTTACGATCTGAGAACCCGGTGGAGGATGAGTTCTGGATTAAAGATCAACACACGGCGAAATTCAGCGGTTGGTTGCAAACACATCTCATGAGTAACACCGAAGTTGATGTTGAGCTGTACTTGTTGGCCAGGACACCATCTTCGACTATAGTCACTTTCGAAGGGTACGAGATAAATGGGAATACATTTTACACGATCGCTCAAGATAAAAAGAGCACCAACCAAAACAGTGGTGTCCGCTTTGACGCAACAAACAGCAATGGGCAAAAGGACACATATTATGGTTACGTAGAGGAGATATGGGAACTTGAGTATGGACCTTCTTTTAAGGTCCCTTTGTTTCGGTGCAAATGGGTCAAGCTGAATGCAGGCGGGGTAAAGGTAGACCCGATGTACGGAATGACAACGGTGGATCTGAACAATCTTGATTACAAAGACGAACCGTTCGTCCTAGCAAATGATGTAGCTCAAGTTTTCTACGTGAAAGACATGTCTACCAAACCGAAGAAAAGAAAAAATATGGAAGTGAATACATCAGACGAGGCAAAACGCCACATAGTTCTTTCAGGGAAAAGAAACATCGTGGGAGTGGAGGACAAGACAGACATGTCAGAAGATTATGATAAGTTTGATGAAATTCCGCCCTTCAAAGTCAACACTGACCCAAGCATCACGTTAAGTAATGAAGATTCTCCATGGTTCCGGCGCAAAGTTAAGCAATCGAAGAAAAGGAGGAATAATACAACAGATGGGAATATTGGTGATGTGTAATCCAGGAATGATATTTATGAAATATGAGGTCTTTATCACAAACTATGTTGTGGAATATGAGGTCTTTATCACAAACTATGTTGTTGAAATGACCATAACTTGGTCATTTGTCTTGAAACTTCTAGATGTTCGTACATGATAGACCGTTTTTGTTAAGACTTTTTTTGCAAATTTTGTCAGAAATCAAGTTGATCATTTTTCATAGCAACAAGTACACATATAAGGTCCCATGCCAAATGATTTCCTTTTTTGAAGTGTTTATCACATTATTTCATTTTTCGGTAAAAACGATCAAAACGGTCGCGGTGACAATTCATCGAAAGATGTAATATTTTCTAGAACTATCAACGTTTCTGTGATATAACAACTAGTTGTGTACCTTAAAATGATTTTTCCAAAAACTTCAGACCAAACTATTAAACAGTTGTAGATAAAATTTGAATTACTTTCGAAAAATCGACATAAACTCAATTAACTAGGGAAATTAGGTAGAAATCAAAGAAAAACCTAATACTTGGGGATTATCCATCATATGTGGACTAGTTTCCATGAAAATTAAATGGGTGCCATTTTACATCATATTTTTGGTACTTTGTTCACAAAAAAAGTCATTTTTTGCACTTAAAAAAATGGAAAATGATATTTATGAAAATAATTTCAAGAATTCCTTTGGCATGACTGTTTCTTATACCAATATGCACCTATTTGTGGAATAGAGATTTGTACAAAGTTTTAGAAACTAATTAGTTAAAAGAAAATAGATATAAAATACCTTTTATTTTAAATGTTACATTTTTAAAATGTCAATATTCTTTGTAATTTGTTGAAAACATGTTCTTGAATATAAATAATTTTTTTACAAATTATTAGAAACTAATTTTACTAGTTTTAGACAATTACATCAGTAGATATACAAAAACAGAAAACAGAAAATAGAAGAGGGAAATAAAATACAAAAAACACCTTCAGTACCGGTTGCTGGTTGCAACCGGTACTAAATGTTTTCGTTTCGCGCCAGTTTCTGGGCGCCGAATCGACAGACCTTTAGTACCGGGCCGTGCTACCAGCCGGTACTGAAGGACCTTTAGTACCGGTTCGTGCTAGAGACCGGTACTAAAGGTCTATGCATTAAATGCCCACGCCCAGATCGGGCAGTTCTCATTCTCTTACACAGACCCGAGTCCCCGACGACGACGAAGAGGAGACGCCGCGCCGCCATCACCGGAGACGCCCTATACGCCATCGCCGGAGAAGCCGTGCCGCCCCCGACGTTGTCCTCGTCTCTCCCGACTCCGGCCGTCGCTCCGCCGGTGCTAGGTGAGCCGTCTCCTCCTCCCTCCTTCTCGCCACCGGTCCTAGGGCTTAGAGAATCGCCGCCGACAGCGGAGCGCCGCCACCATTCTAGGACAGCGCCGCCACCATTTGGTCGCGCATGCCGGTGCGCGACTCGCCGTGTGCGCGGCTCCTCCCTCCTTCTCGCCACCGGTGCTAGGGCTTAGAGAACCGCCGCCGACAGCGGAGCGCCGCCACCATTCTAGGACAGCGCCGCCACCATTTGGTCGCGCATGCCGGTGCGCGACTCGCCGTGTGTGCGGCTCCTCCCTCTGGCGCACAATCGAGGGACGCAAGAAGCAGAAGGGGACGAGAGCTCCATTGCTGACGTCATGCTGACATCATGCTGACACCATATATTTATGCTATTAGGATTTTACAATATATTTATGCTATTGTTAGGATTTTGCAGGAAATTCATAACTTGTGAATGCTATTGTTCGGATTTTGTAGGAAATATTTATATGCATGCTATTGTTAGGATTTAAAGTGTAATAGTGTTAGCACTAATATATTTATGTGAATGCTAGTGTTAGCAATAATATATTTATGTGAATGCTAGTGTTAGAATTTAAAGTGTAATAGTGTTAGAATATTTATGTGAATGCTATTGTTAGATTTTTAGGATTTTTAGTATTGTTTTACGGTTTGTAGGATTTGTGCAATTTTTTGATTTGTCAATGTGACAAAGTGAATAGATTCCAACGTTTGGGGCAAATGCTACTGTTTTTAGATTATTTGTTAAATAGAGTGTTAGATTATTTGTTAAATAGAGTGTTAGATTATTTGATGCAAAGTACTTATGTAATTTTATTTGATGCAAAGTACTTGCAATTTTTGCTACTGTTTTAGGAAGTTTCTAAATTTTGGCCGATGATTAGATCGTTGCACGTTGCATCTTCAGGGAGGTGTGAGTGAACCATGTTGTCTGAACATATATGCAATGTTCATTCCACGTTGTTCGCTGACACCATCCCTGAAGCAATTCTATATGAGGCCTTGCTGTCTGTTTTGCAATGTTAGGAAGTTTGTAAATTTGGATTAATAGTGTGGATGCAAAGTAGTTGTGCAAAGTAATTGTGTAATTTAGGGTAATTTTATGGATGCTACTATGTAATTTTATTTGATGCAAAGATTATAATGCTACAATGTAATAAATAGCGTGGATGCAAGTGTTGAAATTTGTGAATGAAAGTGTTAGAATTTGTGAAATAGTATTGTGAAAATGCAACCACAATTTCCCGCGGCAACGCGCGGGGAATGCAACCACAATTTCCTCAATGCAAAGTACTTGATTTCGTCGATCCCTCGCCTCACCGTTATAACTTGACATCATGTAGGAATCTCGCCGTCTATCCCTCGCCTCACCGTCGTCCTTTCTGTGACCTTCCCGAGTCTCGTTGATCCCGCGCCTCACCGTCGTTCCCGAGCATCCCCTCGTGCCCTCCCCCGCGGTGAGCCTCTACCGTGCGCACATGTTATTTCTTTACAATAATGCCGCCGCCCGATTTGGCACTAAATTGTTCTATCTTTTTTTTTTGTATTAGTTAAGCTATGGACGGCAGAGCAGGGGAAGATCAATTGTTCGACATCATCAGAGATGGTGAAGATGATGGATCGCAATATTTTAACATGTCCGGTGGTGAAATGGAGGACGAGGAGATTTATAACTTAGAAGCTCATCCATCCGCCTCGAACAATAATGCCGATGAGAATGTAGCGCAGAATACCGACGAGGTATACATAGCTTATGGTGATAAATTAATGATTTGATATGTGTACATATACATGTTTTAACATAATATTTCTTCTTTTAGCCCTCCGGATCGGGATCGAGCAAGTCTGTTAAAAGAAAACGAGGCCCGGCCAAAAAGTTAAAAGAAGAAAGATTTGATATCGAAGAAATCTCTGAAATTGGCGAACCGATTGCTCCGAAAGAGCACGCACGTAAATTTGTGAGTCAGTGCGGAGTTATTGTTCGGGACAACATTCCGATCACCATCCGAGAATGGCACAAGCCGAAGGGTGGAGGAGAGAGTTTTGTGTCAGATATTTGCAAGAGGGAACTTCTGAAGTCCGTTTTCCACAATTTCGCCCTACCGACAGGCCTCGGAGATGCCGAGAAAAAGAAAGTCTTCCAGTGGACTCTAAAGAAAATGGCCGAACAATTCATGAACTACAAGAAAAGGTTATACCAGCAATTCATCAAGACAAAGAAAACCCCTAATTTTGAAGACGTACAGTACAGGAGGATAAGAGATCAGTGGCAAGAATTCAAGGACTACAAGGAATCAGAAGAAGCTCTGGAAAAGTCGGCGAAAAATAAGTTGAATGCCGACAAAAAGCAATATTTCCAACGTTTGGGGCCAGGTGGCTATAAGACCGCCATTCCTAAGTGGCAAGAAAGGGACGCCAAGTTAATTGCTGCCGGGGTCACTCCAAGTACATCAAGCTATCCCGCAAGGGCGAGACATTGGGCGTACAGCGTCGGGCTGGAGCCCGACCCACAGACAGGGAATCTTGTGTTGAAGGAAAAGGTTAAACCAGGCCCCGAGGGAGAGCCCGAAAGAGAAAAAATTCGGAATAAAGCCAAAGAACTTGATGATGCAGTAGTTGCCGCTCGGGAGGGAAGGTTCGCGCCCAATAGAGAGAAGGACGAGCTGTCACTCGCCCTCGGGAATCCTGAACACACAGGGCGAGTACGAGGCGTGGGCGTCGTCCCTTGGAAGGTTGGGTTCCCCGAGCATAGGGACACCTACAGGAGTCGCGACAGGAAGAAGAAACAGGAGGCAGAGAAATATCAGCGGTTGGAAGACATGATAATAGACCTGCGACATGAAATGAGGCAGAAAAAGGTATCTGAGCCGCAGGAGGACCAACTTGATATGGCATCTCAGCGGAAAAGCAGCGTGGCTTCCACACAAAATGTCCAGCCTGATGACGCAACATACCCCGTGGATCAGATTCAGGGGCGAACAAACTGTGAGCTGCACATCAAGATGAGGAACCTATCCATAAAGGTGGCGGTCGGCTTTGCTTTAGAGAATATACCCGGAGCAACCCTTCATGGCGGTCAGATTCCAGCTGGCTACGCGCGAGTCGGGGTGGACGAAATTATGAACGGATTCGAGGACCTAGAGCTTGACTTTCCTGGAGCTGAAGGGGAGACGACACTGGGAGAAGTGTTGCGCGGAATCATTCTATGGAGAAAGGAACACATCGTGTTTCCTGGAGAATCGACGCGTAGGCCACCAACCCCTCCGAGTAGCAATCAACATCCAAGTCCACCCCGCATTGAAAATATGGACACCGAGAGGGAACCCAGCGCGACTCCATCTCCCCGGTGCGCGAGTCCAACCCAGCGGGAGTCCACCCCGGAGCGTGCAAAGAGTCCACTCCAGCGGGAGTCCACCCCGGAGCGTGCAAAGAGTCCACTCCAGCGGGAGTCCACCCCGGAACTTGCAAAGAGTCCACTCCAGCGGGAGTCCACCCCGGAGCTTGCAAAGAGTCCGCCCACCGGCAATAGGACCTTCTCAATGAGGCAGAAGATGCTTGCCGGTGCGTCGAGTGGTGCTCCAAAGGACACCTACAAGTACGGGCCGTCGTTGAAGGATCTTCCGGTGTTAACTTACCACCGGACCGTTGAGGAGAATGCTCCCTTGGTCAAAGCTCACAATGCCGCACACTTTGCGAAGAAAGTGCCCGAGCCAAAACAGGTACTAAACCCTAAGGGTGTTAAACACTTTTTAGACATCGTCTGTGATCCTGACCGTAGAACTTTGCCTGATAACTATGAACGCTCTATCTCGAAGAGTTTTGACACGCAAGAGGAGAATAAAAAGAAAAGGGTCGCTGCACAGAAGAAGAAGAAGGGGAAAAAGGTTCCCCAGCTCGGAGAACAGAAAGTACAGTCGGTCGCCCCGCTGAAGGTTCAGACAGACAAGAGTCCCAACGTTGGGACAAATGTTCCTGTTACTGACTACATGGACGATGATGCATTTGACGCACTTTTCCCCAAGTCGACTGAGATAGCACGGACGTTTGTCTACGGGAAAGATCTTCTCCCTAGTGATGAGATGGTGCGTCTAGCTTTTCAAATGCGGAGATTGCATGACTGGTACATGAAGGTTGCAAAGGACAAGCAACTCGTGTTTTACGTGACATACCGAGAAGACCAATTCTTCGTCAACCACGAGATATGTATCGAATTTGATGAATTATGGCAGTTATACAACCGGCGTGCTCTCGACGCAACTATCATGAGTTGCTATGTTCTGTAAGTGTTTTTTCTAAATGTCTAGCTGAGCATGTAATTATCCTCACTAATTGAGCCTGTAATTATCTGCACTATATTCTTTCGTATGCTATTATATATGCAGGTGGATGCTTATCGAGTGCAAAAGGAAAAGACTCTGGGAAGTTGGGTTCATTGACCCATCTATCGTTAACTGCAAAAACTTAGAGCGGAAGCCCGGGGACTGCGAGGAGGCATTGTTGAGGTCGCTATTGAGCCAAACACATGCGGCAGATATACTTCTTCCTTACAACTTCAAGTGAGTGTGACTGTCTTCAACACATTTCTATATTGCTAATGACTAGATGTTAAGTTTAATTGATGAGTTATATTCATGCCTCACTATATAAACGTGTGCAGCTTCCATTGGATTCTACTGGACATTATCATTGACAAGGGATTAGTTGAAGTATTTGACTCATTACGCAAACCACAATCATACTACCAGGACTTGATTGACATGCTTCAGAGGTAATTTCAACCATTAACCCCATTTCATGATATCAAGTAATCATAACACATTTATTCATTTGCTTTTGTGAGTAGGGTTTGGAAAATATTCATCAAGAGAGAGAGGGGTGAATGGAAACCAGAGCTGACTATTAAACATATTGATGTAAGTGTGCTACTATTAAACATAGTCTCTTTAATTCATCATCATTTTGAATTATTATTTAATTAAGTTATATTCTCGTAAAGACCATGAAGCAGCCTCCGGGAAATGAATTATGTGGATTCTACGTCTGCGAGTTCATGAGGACCTTGAGCGTTGAGCAGGCGTCGCGTGAAAAAAGAATGGATGTGAGTGTGACTGGCTTGTACTATATTTCAATCTTATTATGATTTGATATATATATATACACACACAACTAATATATTCATATTGATCTCGTTTAAAGCTTAACGACAAGCGGAACGCCATCCTACCACATCAGCGCGTAGAAGCAATTCAAGAGGAGATAGCGGGATTTATCCTTGAGGAGGTCATGAATCCAAAGGGAGAATACCATAATCCTAAATATAGCTATGCCATATGAAAGAGGAGGATGTATGACATTATTGCGATCTCTATACACCGGATTGTATATATGTATATATGTATGTAATAACGTAGTATGAATATGTCCTATATCTAAATTATATTATATATCAACGTTTACCGTATGTAGTAGCGTAGAATACATATACGGAAGTATATTACGTATGCATCAACGTGTACCGTGTATATATATAATACCGTATGAATGTATAACAGTAGATGAAAAAGAAAACATAAAATAAAATTGCAGTGAAGAAAAGAAAACAGATAACAGAAAAAAAAGGAAACGAAAAATAAATTGCAAAACCCTTAAAACCTAAACCCTTTAGTACCGGCCGGTGTTACCGACCGGTACTAAAAGTTCTCCGCACGAGCTCGAGCCCCACGCCCACGTGGGGGCCCTTTTAGTACCGGACGATAAGAAACCGGTACTGATGCTGGGGGGGCATCAGTCCCGATTGCGCAGTACCGGTTGCGAAACCGGTACTGATGCTCCTCCCCGACCGGTACTAAAGAGCCGTTTTCCACTAGTGAGAATATTGTTAAGCATTTGTTGCTGAATGCATTCCATTCTCCCTAGACACCCAATATGCATACGGTGAAAGGTTTTCCTTGGTTCCTTAGCACAAGGACACCCATAAGAACTACCAGAACGCACCATATATATAGGAACTGAGCTGCAACAAGTACATTGGTCAGGCGTGGATAATAACCTGTATAACCACGCCCACATGTCACACCACGAAATAGAGAACTGAGGACACCAACACTTCAAATCTTCTAAACTGAGGGGTTGACTACTTGATGTAAACTGAAAGAACCGCAGCTATTTTCCTGGATCCCATGAGGTTATGAGTGTGGTACTGTTGGGGTCCAACTGTAGTGAGCAACCACCCGGATCCCATGACAAGGAAAATGAAACAATATTATTTCCATATTGCATCCCACTTAACAGTAACTGTTGTAGCTTGCCAGAATCCCATGACGATGATAGCTTCACACTATTTGTAGCATAAGTCAGCAAAAATATGGGATCATGTGTTGCATCCCCTTGATTGCCCGGATCCCATGGTAATGCGAGTAAATCGCTATTGTTAATCTCTTGTGGTGGCAGTAGAAGGTACACCAGCTGAGCTCCACTTGCTGCATGACCCAAGCCTTTGCTAGTGTCAGTTGCATCCTTAGGCTCCTCAAGAGATTTCATAGGTTGCTGCAGGAATAGTGACAAGCCTCCAACATTAGTGAGCAAACTATAGCCAATATCATTATTGGACATCATGTCCTTGTAAATGACTTCTTACCCAGGAACTATATCAAACTCCGCGAACATGGACAAGCCTCCAACAATGGTGAACACGTCATCCTCACACTCCATTTGATGCAGTTCAGAGAACACCACCCCTACATATTCTACACAAGGCTCTAGGAATAATGATACACTTCCAACATGAGTGAGAGAAGTGTCGGAAAGCTCCTCATACCACAGCACATCCGTGACAGGACTGTCATTGAGCACCTCATCCACATAACCCAGCTCGAGCTCTTGAAACAGGGACATACCTCCAACCTGGGTCAGCACCTCAGCAGTCAGGGATGCACATGGCATTGCTTTCGGAGTGAATTCGGACTGCTGTACGTCAGCATCGACACTCCGGTCAATTCTCGAACACCTAGTAGGCATGCAGACTGCAAGGTTGTTTTCCACTTGAATGGTATTGTAACATCCCAAAATTATGTTAGTAGTAATTAAGGATTTGTTTTGTGCATCATGAGCATCATTTGCATTAATTTCAAGTTGAACAAATTTGTTGTTTTAAAATAAAAGAGAAAACTCTAAAGTGGCCTACACCACTTGTTATTTTTGAATGTGTTAAAAGAATTTCAAAATTTTCAAAATCCAAAGTAGCCAATGGCTTCCTTGTAAAATTCCGAGTTTTCTGGTATTTTTATACAAATTTTTTGTTCACAAAAAGGCCCTCAAACCATTTGTTTCCTAGCCAGGGGCCTGTTTCCAAAGGTTTTGCGGTTTTTAAATACTTCAGGGGGGTTTTCGGAAAAACGTCAGAGTCGCCTTCCTCCGTCTGACGGAGCGCTCGGCCGTGTCGCGCGCGAGGCCGTCCGTCGCGGTGGCCGCGCTGTGATTCGCGCCGCCGACGCAGGGTGTCCTTTAAAGCCTCCGGCACCGCTTCCTGGAACCCTAGCCGCCCTGTCCTTTTCCTCTTTTCCCCATTTCCCGGCCAAAACCCTAGCTCTCGGGTCGGGCGACGATTCCCGCTGATTCCGGCCACGCCTTGCTTCGGAGAGCATCCTGGAAGCTCCGCCGTCCTCTTATATTCCTCCTCGCCGATCCATGCTTGCCGGGGTGCCCGGAGCACGAAGGATTTCGCCGTCCCGTCATTATCGTCTTCAACTCCGACCGCCGAGCATTTCGGATGTTTGCGGCTGCCTCCGGCCTTCCCTCATCTGCCCGACCTCCTCATCGCGCTCCTAGTAAGCTGTAGGTCCTCCAGGACCCCTCCCTTAACTCCCTCTACCTCTGGTCCATCCGGTCACCATGCGCCGCCGTCGGCCTCCGCCCCGGCGAAGCATCCGCCGTTTCCGGCGACCATCCGCTGGCGGCGCTGCCCGTTTCTGGCTCCCCGTTCTCCCGCGCGTGTAACAAGCGTGGCCGCACTGCCTCTCGCGGTCGCAATCACCGGATAGGTGCTCGGCAGAGAGCAGTGCTTCATGGATGACGTCATCTGACGTCATCATCTCTTTTCATTTTCTGAAAATGATTTATTCTTTTTTGTAATTATTAAAAATATGAAATGTGAGGTCCTTTGTCAAATATTTAATCTTTTCCAAAATGATTTTCAGTAATTAATAAAAATCTGACATGTGGGTCCAATTTATTTATTTAATTTCATAAATGTTTTAAATTGAATAAAATTGTTTAATCTTTGGAAATTCATAAGTAATTCATTTTAATTCATAAAAATGTGATTAATACATCAAACTTTGCAGAAAAATAAGATCTGTTTAATTATTTCCAAATCATGCATGTTTAAGCAACATTGAACCATGTTTAAAATAAAAGAACAATTTACCTTTTATTTAAATATGGGGTTTGTTCCAACTCCATTTACAATGTGCTTACATTTGTAGGGCTTACATTTGAATCCTTTAACATGTCATGCATACATTGTGCGCACTGCATTATGCCATGGTTGAATGTTATTTTTCGTTTCTTTTCCGATGTTTTGTTCTTCGCGGTAGAATGCGAATCCGAAGTGGAGTTCCACAACACCGAAGGCCAGGGCTGGATCATCGACGATCAAATCAAGCGGAATCTATGATGGGTTATTCTTGGTTATCTTGAGCAAGTCAAGCCGAAGATTTCCAAAAGCTTTATACCTTGTTATCGAAGAGCAAGGCAAGCATAACCTCTTATCTGCACATATAAGATTTCAAAGTATTTGATTATGGTATTATGCATGCGATTCAAATGTGGGTTTGAGTTGAGGTATAGAGTGTCTTAAGTGGTGCATCGTCAGAGTCTGCTATGCTTATCTATGCTTAGATGCTACCTCGGTTCCATCCAGTTGATGAGTCAAAGCTGTGAAGAAACTGCCATGAAGGATGACGTGGAAAGATCAGAGATGTGTTGAATATGCTAAAGGCTTGGATGCGAGGCCACATTGGGATTGTGGTGGGTTGTTCCATTCTTGCTGACCTAGGAACTGAGTTCTCGTCTTTGGAACCAAGACTTCGTATGCCCACATAGGACTTGGAACTCCCTCGACCCCAACTTGTCTAGCCTACTACGTGAAGCCACTAGTTCAAGTGTTCCATTTGCGTGTGCGGTAAAATAATTTGAGGAAAAATTAGGGCTCGGGTCAGGAGAGTGTGACGCTCTGATCTTGACCCTGGCAACCCGCACTAGGGACCGCTGCGCGTGGTCAGACCTACTGCTGTGGCTCATGGACATAGACGAAGCTTGGGAAAGGTCGTGGCCAACCCTTCTGCCGGCACTCCCCGGAAGAGTGCTAATAGCTGGCGTATCGGGTTGTTGGCGTGTGTGGAAAGTTACACCCCCTGCAGGGTAAATCTTTCGGAAAGCCGTGTCCACGGTTATGGACGACTTGGTACCTTATGTCTGATGATTATAGATAACATTAATCTAATCATAAAACTTGCCAACTAAGGGTGGTTAGGATTGCTTCCTCAGGTTGAGCGAGGGGGTGATTCTGTTGGGGTGGTACAACTCATGATGATCTAGTGGAGACTGAAGATGTGGATAAAGCTAGTGTTTCACTCTTGTCCATTTTTAAAAGGTCTACTGATGCGAGATTCTCTCCTCCCTCCATTTGAAAACAGAGTTGGCTTTATGCAAAGGACATTCATTACTACTCTCTGAACGAGCAGATATATAATAGGTTAAATAAGTCTTGTTGAGTACCTCTTGTACTCAGCCTTGCGCAATTATTTGGACAGGTGTGTTTTGTGGACATCGACGAGTAGGTTGGGGTTCCCAGACGGCAGCCTGGAATCTATGGACTGGGACGTCGCCGTTATGCTTTGGCCTCTTAGGCCTTTTGCTGCTCTTGCTATGTCTAATAGCATAATTTGTCTTCCATTGTATTGATGATTGACAGGTCAGTGACCTTATTTTGGTGATATTTGCTTCTTCGCTCTTTTAAGAGCTTAATATATTACTTCTTGTGTTGTAGGGTCTCTGTTGTGTTACCGATTTTCAACTGTTGGCTTTCGAGATCTATGTTAGGCTTATCTCAGATTAAGGTCTCAGATTTGTCTAGCTTGGCTCTCGGGGGTGCAACAGGTTTTGGTATCAGAGCAGGACCGCCTGTAGGAAAACCTTTCTACTGGTCGATGTTGAGTCTAGAGGTTGTGAAAAATATTTGAAAGCTAAAACTATTTGCGAAAATCTGAGTAGGCTTCTTTCTACTCCTTATCTGGTATCGCTCTAATTCTGGGTCATCTTACCTTGTTTCGGTTGAAAACATTTGCTCTCTCTTTCTCCTGGTAATTAAAAATGTAGGTGCATCAAGTGCAGGTCGTTCTCAGCCAAGTTGACCTAGTGTTAAGTTTTCTAGAGTCTGGTGTGTTCTGATCCGTCTTCCTCTCGTTTCATGAGAGATTCCTTTCCATCATGATCTCTCAACTTTGTCGGTTCCACATCGTTCTATTCTAATCTTTGAAATTTCGTTCACCTTAAAGATCTCCCTTTTCTTGTTTGGTACTTCGGAAGCTGTGATGGGTCTCTGAAGCTATCTCGTGATTACTACATCATTGTGCCCTTTGGGACACTCGAATGGTAGTTACACTTTCTTTGGGTTTTCACCCTGGACTTGAACCTAAGGTCCCAGATTGTGTTGTTGGTGGTGTGTTGAGTCATGTGGGTTGTTAGCCATGTGATGCTCACTCTATCAGTGCATGAAGCTGACTTTCAACCCAAGATCCATTCCGTTGATCCCTGAGGAATGCTTGCTACCTAAGTAGGGCTAGTAACGTCAATTCTAGCTAGCCTTCCAGCTCATGGTTTTGTCGTGATTGACTTGCGACATCCAAGGTCTATTCCTTCCACTAGCTTTGGCAGAGGTTCTGTCTTCGAACCAAAAGGATCACAACAAGAGTGCTCTTTATGAGTCTCACATCTAAGTTGGTGACTCAGGCACACTTTTCTTATCGGAGCAAGTTATCAGTTTTCCTAAGTATGTTCCTTTCTCTGTGGTTGTGTTCTGACCCGTTGATGACCCACAAGTATAGGGGATCGCAACAGTCTTCGAGGGAAGTAAAACCCAAATTTATTGATTCGACACAAGGGGAGCCAAAGAATAAATATAAGCCTTAACAGATGAATTGTCAGTTCAGCTGCACCTGTGAATAGACTTGCTCGAGACAGATTATCAGTAGAAACAGTTTTATAGTAGTGATAGTAGTGAAATAACAGCAGCAGTGAAATAATGACAGCAGTAGTGATTATAGTAGACAGCAGGATTAAAATACTGTAGGCATAGGGACGAATGTACGGGCGTTGCATGGATAAGATAATTCATGTAATATCAAGACATAGACATTTGCAGATAAATAAGATAAAGCATCCAAGTATATGTTAACCATAGGCATGTGTTCCAATTTAGTTGTGCGTGCTCGCAATGAGAAACTTGCACATCATCTTTTGTCCTACCAGCCCGTTTGCAGTGGGGCCTCAAGGGAATCTACTGGTAATTAAGGTACTCCTTTTAATAAAGTACCGGAGCAAAGCATTAACACTCCGTGAACACACGTGATCCTCACATCACAGCCTTTCCCCGAGGCTGTCCCAATTATTGTCACTTTGGGACCTAGGGTTCCGGACAATGACATGTGTATACAACTCATAGATATGATCCAAAACAATAATTATCATCATGATTCAATAACATGTTCAGATCTGAAATCATGGCACTCGGGCCCTAGTGTCAAGCATTAAGCATAACAAGTTGCAACAATGACGTAAAACACCGATAACGGATACTAGGCACCATGCCCTAATGATATTACAGCTATTACATGAACGATCTCATCCAATCCTTACCATCCCCTCAAGCCTACAGCGGGGAATTACTCACACATGGATGGGGGAAACGATGATGGTTGATGGAGAGGCGTTGGTGATGACGATGGCGATGACCCCCTTCGATTCCCCGTCCCGACAGGGTGCCGGAACAGAGACTTCTGGTCCCCGAATTGAGTTTCGAGGTGGCGGCGGCGCTCGGGTCTGTTTTCTGCAAAAGCGTCTAACCCCTCGGGTTTTTTAGGTCAGAGGGGGGTTATATGCGCGAGGGGAGGCCGAGGGGGTGAGGGACTCGCCCCCCTCATGGGCTGGCGCGGCCAGCTCCTTGCCGCGCCACCACATGAGGTGGAGACCCCTGGCCCCCCTCTGTCAGCCCTTCTGGCTCCTGGAGTCTTCGGGCAATTTAAGTCTTTTTGCATTATTTCTGGAGTTTTTCCATAAAGTTGATTTTCTGCACAAAAACGAGACACCAGGGCAATTCTGCTGAAAACAGCGTTAGTCCGTGTTAGTTGCATTCAAAACACACAAAATAGAGGCAAAACAATAGAAAAAGTGTTCGGGAGAGTAGATACGTTTTGGACGTATCAACTCCCCCCAAGCTTAGCTTATTGCTTGTCCTCAAGCAATTCAGTTAACAACTGAGTGCGATAAAAGAACTTTCACGAACAGATTTGCTTCATATGATGTAAATATTCTCACTATCTGGCAAATGCTTAGGCTATTGATGATAAGATATATGTAAATGGTGTCACCTAATTAATTATGTAAACTATGAAGAGATGCCAATCATACCAATAGTAAATAACATGAAACATATCAATTCACAAGATTGCAAAGCTCATAAGAAAGTGTGATAAAGTGGTATCTCGCTTGCCCGAAAGTGTACAACAAAACATAAATGCCCAGGCACCTTTGAGATTCAAGAGTAGACTAGAGATAAAGATATCAAAGATAAAAGCATGAAAGTTGCACCGCAGTTAACAGTATTCTGGGACAAGCACATTACACTAAGAATGACAACTATGCTCTCAAGAAGGTGCTCAAAGAAGGATGGTGACTCAACAGTAAAGTAAAAGATATGCCCTACATTGAGGGAAGCAGGGATTTGACATGTGCTAGAGCTTTCCATTGTTTTGAAAACAGAGCTAAAATTGTTTTTGAGTGGTGGTTGTTCCGTCAACGAATGGCAATAGAGTTCTTGTTATCTTCCATACTAAGCAAGTTGAGAGCGGTTCCGAATTATTTAAAATCAAGCATTTATAATATGCATCTTTATATTTAGCTTTTCGATATTTTGACACTCCTCCCAACCTTTGCTTTTCTCAAACCATGGCTAACCGAATCCTCGGGTGCCCACCAGCAATCACATACCATGGAGGAGTGTCTATTTTTCTCTTTTCAAAACTTTTGATATTATAGTGGTCTAACCGGCTCTTTGCAATATTAGTGACAAGCAGATGAAGCATGCAAGTCGCTTACTTAATTAGTATGGAAGATAACAAACCCAACTACTACCTTCTCATGAGCTCGAAACAGTGGCACAAATTGAGAAGTGTTTGAATGTTTTAAAGATAGCACATGCAAATTTACTTGAATGGTTTGAAATGCCATACATAGGTATTTATGGTGGACTCTTTGGAGTAACTTGGTTTTCAGGGATTTGGAAGCACAAGCAATATTGCTTAGTACAAGTGGATGCTAGCAATAGACAGTGAAGCGACAATTCAAGAGAGCAATAACTGTCATAATCATGCTTGCGACAAAATAAAATTAACGGAGGCGTAAAAGTGATACTAGAACTCTGAGGCAAAATAAATCATCAAGGCTTAATTGACTCTTTGTTTTCAGTCATATACATGTGTGAACATGTGCCAAGTCGATACAAATGAATTTGTTCAGAGGAGGATACCACAATGTCATACTCTTTTATGAACAAAACAATGCAAGCAAACATCCATATGAACATGTCATCTACTATTAGTAAATTGGAATTGATCATAAGAGAACATAAACAACTAAGCATCCACCAATCAACATATACCTTATGCGAACCATCTAATCATGCCCACATGAATGAGTATATGTACAAAAATGAAAAACAAATAGAGTTCATTACCAGCCTCTTACCCAGCTCAAATTGTCATATATCGTCATTATTGCTCTTTCACTTGCGTGGCTTGAATAATATGAAATCAAAACCAATCTCCACGGAGTAACGGATGACATTGAGCTCTGAAACAAACTATACAAAACCAAAGAGAAACGACACATATTTTTGGATTTTCGGATTTAGAAACTAAAAATTGAACAAAAACAGAACAGCCTGTGAAGACGAATTTTTTCGAGGACCTTAACATGCTCAGATCAGAAAACTCAAAACTAATGAAAGTTGCGTACATATCTGAGAATGATGCTCACGAAATTTTAGGTCATTTGGATTTTTGTACAGGAAGTTATGAATTAAACGGTGGACAGCAGAAATCTGTCCCTGCGCGAAACAGCAAACAACAAAGCAAAATATTTTTGTGTTTTTGCATATTGAACTAAATAAAATACTAAGCATACTAATACCAGATACTAAAACAACCCAGCAAGAGAAATAACAGAAATCTTTTTGGTATTTTTGAGTTTTGGAAAGCAAAGCAAAACATGAACAAATAAGAGAAAGAAAGAAAACTAAAACGAAACATGGATATACAAAGTACCGAATGATAATGATATATAGATGAGTGTGCTTTCGGTATACCTCCCCCCAAGCTTAGGCTTTTGACCTGAGTGGGAATCATCCCCATGGCGGGTAAGATGGAGCCCACGGCCCCCATGATGAGAGATGGAGCCCACGGCCCCCAAGATGAGGGATGGAGCCCACGGCCCCCAAGATAAGAAGTCCTCATTGCGTGATGAGGAACCTTCGCCATGATACGAACTCGAGGATGCACCGGTGTAGTGCGCGGTGTAGTCCTCCTCTGGTGCCACCTCGCCGTGCTGCTCGTGGAAGCCCCGCACGCTCAGCTGCTCGTCCAACTCAACCTCCGAGTACGCCCACGTCCTCCTGTCAATACTGAACAAACCGGGCTGTGACAAAGGGATCTCCCTTTCGCTACCGTTAGCGAAGATGAGCCTCAATACAATGTTATCCAAAGTGGATCTAGTAGTAAAAAATTGATGCCCCTTCAATGCAGCAAGGTCAAGATAGCAAGGAGCAAGTAATGTATCATTGGGATCAATAGGCATCCCCAAGTGCAGCAACACGTGAAGCAATAATCCCACCATAAATGGGTCCCTTAGCAGCTAAGCGGCGAGCAATCAAGGTACAAAGGTTAAATGGGAATTCCTCCTTAAGTGCTGCGAGCAAAAACGCAAGATGATAGTTAGAGACATTACTAGTGTTATCCCTACCAAGCACACTAGTGGCAATGTAGTAAGCAAAATACTTAATAGCTGGGAACTGAATGTTCCTTATCTTGCCACGTTGTGCGGAGCGGGTGTCATCATGCGTCACCTGCTGGTAGATTTGCCCCAAATCCTTCGGGTCCTTCTGAATCTTCTTCGATGACCCCTTGTCCGCTGTACCTATCATATCACAAAAAGCACGCAGCGGCAAGGTAACAGGCATATCATAAATCTTAAATGAAACTTCGCAGCCATATGTTTGGTTATTTAGAGTAAAACTCTCAGCAAAAGTCTTGGTGAGCCTAGCATATTGAGGCCTCTCATCCAACATATAAGAGGTTAGGCCTACCCTTTCCACGAGAGTTTGGAAATCCCCGAGTAAACCTGCAGCATTAAGAAATTGAAAACATGGCGAGATGATGAGTTTGGAAAACCATCATCCCGCTCTTCTCCAATGCTTGGTGCTACGATTTCCTCGTTGTAGGATTGCCTAACGCGAGTGGAAGCTCTTGAGGGCCTTGTCCTCCTTGGTGTATCCCTCTCAAACATGTCTCCAATGGTATGGTTATGCATTTTCCTTTTCTGAAATTTTTAGCAAACAACATAAAAATTGATTTTTAGCCAACTAAATGAGGGGAAACCACTATAGTGACTTGCTAGAGGCTCAAGCATGCATCAAAACTAGTTATACTAACTTAGAACAAGCATTTAAACTCACTAAACATGACACCTACAACAGCAAAATATTCAATATATGATCCACTAAACAAAATTCTACTTGGATAATGTCGGCCCAGTGGGATCCAGGGTGTGCAGAGCCCACTCTCCACGGCCCTCGCACGCGCGGGATCTACGAAACGACTAAGGACCAAGCAAAACGCTTGGAGAGACCCTCGAGAGGAAAAGCCCTCGAGAGGGCTGAAGGGGGCAGCGAAGGCCTAAAGAGGCCCCTCCCGAGGCTGCCCCTCTACAGAGCCCTCTCCCCTGGAGAGGGGTCAACGCAACTCCCTCCACAAGGCCGCCCAGGCCCTGTGGAGATACTTCGCTACGAAGCAATCGCCGCAGAGCACACATGGCCTCTGCTGCGCCGCAGAGTGACGCGCGCGTCTGCGCGCGATGACGACGGCGCCGCAGTTGCCGTTCTGGTGATTAAAGGAGTCAACAAAGCTGTGTCCCCTGCGCCGGCTTACGAGGGTTTCCTCTTTGGTGATAAAGCAGTTGGCCGGCGCTACACTCCAAGGACGACGTCACCGTGGGCACCCCCACGATCTCTGCAGTACCAGCTGGCCGTCCTGCGTGGACGGTGGCTTTCTGGCGTCACGGGCAGGCTTTGCGACCATGGACCGGGTCCATGGACCTCCCGGGAGCGGTGCACCCCGCTCCTCCGTTTCGTCGCCGTGCGGGAAGAAGAAGCTCGGGTCGCCTATATAAGGGGAGGGAACACCTCCGCAACAAGGGATCGGTCATTGAGAAGTTGGACACCCTACAGCAACGTAGTCTTAGTCGTGTACGCTCGAGGAGGAAGAAGACCTAAGCTTCCCTCTTCGAGCTCCACTCCGCCATACGGGAGCCCTCGGCAAGCTCATTGTACTGTAATCTCTGCAGTGCAATACAGACAAGCAGGAGTAGCGGTTTTACCTCCCCCTGAGGGCCGTGAACCTGGGTACGGGCCTGAGTCCATCTCTGTCGTGATGTTCCTCCTCAGGCTCGACGAGCACCGTCGCCGAGCCGGTTCAGGGTTGTTGACCAACGTGTTCAGTCCCCTTCACGAACTTCTCTCCCGAGAGTGGTTATCCCTGTTCCGTGGGAATCACACCTCGACATTTGGCGCGCCAGGTAGGGGATTGAGGCGTGTCTTCAACCTCCAGCCGGTCTCCGCGCCATGGCGGACACCCGCACGACGCGCGCCAAT
Organism: Poa annua; assembly: GCA_026929855.1. NCBI lineage: Eukaryota > Viridiplantae > Streptophyta > Magnoliopsida > Poales > Poaceae > Poa > Poa annua. The sequence goes on from CM049434.1 coordinate 67,456,965, forward strand.
AGGCGCGCTGCTGAGAGGGCTCATACCGAGCCCGGCACCGCCCCTACCCGCGGCCGCCGCGGCCGCCCTCGCACGACGGAGCGCGCCAACACCGGCCCGCACGTGGAGCAACCCGAGAGCGAGGAGTACCGCGGCAGCGACCACCGCGACGACAGGGACGTCTCCCCTGAGCACCACGACGATGCTGAGTCCTCGCATCCATCTCGGCGCCAAGGCGCGTCTTCTCAGGGATGCCCGGAGCCCACGCCGCACACCGCGTTGCTCATGGCCCAGGAGCTCCTCCGCTACCGGCCAAGCGCGGAGGCCCACGACCAGTGGCTGGATCGCCTCCACCACCTCGTCGACGTCGCGACAACGCGTCCCGCTCCGTCTCGCTCCCTCGCTCACCACTCTGCCCGCGCTGGAACGGCCGCGCCGGATGCACCGCCGCCACCACCAGGACCTCCCCCGGCCGCGGCACAGAGGGCTCCCTTTCATGCCTCTTCGCCGCACGACTGCCAAATCGTGCAGCGCACCGCGCCGGACGCACGGGTGGGGATGGAACGCCGGAGGGACCTCCAGAACCGCCTCGTCGAGGAACTCGGCCAGGCGGGGCAGCAGAACCGCAGGGCTCTCCAGGGTGGAACCGCCACATACGCCTCCGGCTGCATGGCCTTCACCCGCGCCCTGCGCCGCGTGGTCTGGCCACAGAAGTTCAGGCCAGCCCTCCCCAAGGGCTTCGACGGGTCGAGCAATCCCCTCGAGTTCCTGCAGCTCTACACCACCTCCATCCAGGCTGCAGGGGGAGACGACAAGGTCATGGCCAACTGGTTCTTCCACGCGCTCAGGGACTCCGCGCTGTCCTGGCTCCTCAACTTGACTGAGGACTCCATCGACTCCTGGGAGGAGCTCTGCAGGCAGTTCGTCACCAACTTCATGGGCACCTACGAGTGCGCGCTCACCCACAACGACCTGCGCGCTGTGGTGCAGAAGAAGGATGAAACCCTCCGCAAGTACATCCAGCGCTTCAGCCAAGTGCGCAACAAGATCCCGAACATCCCCGACACGCAGGTCATTGCCGCCTTCAGAGAGGGCGTCACCAACCGCAGGATGCTCGAGAAGCTGGGCATTCACGACAAGCTCACCTCTGTGGTGAAGCTGTTCGACCTCGCAGACAAGTGCGCCAAGGCTGAAGAGGGGCTCCTCTTCGTCAAGATGAGCCAGCGGGGGGACAACCAGGCTGAGGGCTCCAAGAGCCACAAGAAGCGCGAGGAGACCAAGCGCAAGATCACCGCTGTCCTAGCAGCGGAGCCAGCCGCCAAGAACGCCCGCAGAAGCTCCCCCGAGCCTGGCGACAAAGAGGCGGACACCGTCCGTTCTGCGTCTACCACAATAGGCGCGGCCATGCCACAGACAACTGCTTCGACCTCAAGAGGCTGAGCAGGGAGCGTGAGCGCGAAGAAGGCAGCGGGAACCGCGGCAGAGGCCGCGGCTACCGCAGAGACGGCAGGGGCGGACACAATGGCGGCTACCAGAGGCCGTCAGGCACTCAAGCCAACGCCGCCGAGAAGAACAACAACCTCCCCGACGAGGAAGATGGAGGCTACCAGGCCCCAAGGGGGGCCATGGCCTGCATCCTCGGCGGGGCTCAGGCGCCCAAGTCGAACAACCAGTTCAAGCAGTTCGCCCGCGAGCTCAATGCCGCGCTCCCGAGCACCGAGACCTCCAGGCCCCTCAAGTGGTCCCAATACACCATCGCCTTCGACGCCAAGGACCACCCCAAGTCGACCAAGACTGTTGGAACTCTCCCCCTGGTCTGCTCCCCCACCATCAACAACATCACCGTCTCCAAGACGCTCATTGATAGGGGAGCTGGCCTGAACGTCATCTCTGTCGAGACCTTCGAGACTCTTCAGGTGCCTTACGAGTGGCTCATGCCCTCCAGGCCATTCACAGGGGTCACTAGTGGTTCAATCGAACGTCTGGGGCAGGTCCGGCTGGCCGTCACCTTCGGCACGCAGAAGAACTACCGCACCGAGCTGATCGACTTCGACGTCGCACACATCGGCCTGCCGTACAACGCCATCCTCGGCTACCCCGCCCTCGCGAAGTTCATGGCCGTCACGCATCACGCCTACAACATGGTCAAGATCCCCGGCAGCGCTGGCACCATCGCCATCCATGGTCATATCCTGGATGCCACGCGCGCTGTCGAGAGCGCCTACAAGGCAGCTGCCATGGCGTTTCCGGCTGACGAGGACATGGAGCCTCTCGAGAGGCCTCAGAAGAAGAAACAGATGTTCTCTCAGGAGCAAGCTTCCACGAAGAGGGTGTCGCTGGGCACCAGTGGCTCGGGGGCTGAGGGCTCAGGGGCTAGCGTCACCATAGGCGCTGCCCTGCCTCCTAAATAGGAAAGCGCGCTCGTCGTCTTCCTTCGGGCAAACTCTGACATGTTCGCATGGACTCCGTCAGATATGTCCGGTGTACCAAGGGAGGTGATCGAGCACCACTTAGCTGTGTGTCCAGACGCACGCCCCGTCAAGCAAAAAGCACGCAAGCAAGCCCCCGAGAAGCAAGCATTCATCGTCAAGGAAGTAGAGAAGCTAAAAGCGGCAAAGGTCATCCGCGAAGTCGCGCACCCCACTTGGCTCTCCAACGGCGTGGTTGTCCCTAAACCCGCTGGAGGAGGCCGACTCTGCATCGACTACGCCGACGTCAACAAGGCCTGCCCCAAGGACCCATACCCCATGCCAAGGATAGACCAGATCGTGGACTCCACCGCCGGCTGCGACCTCCTCTGTTTTCTGGACGCCTTCTCTGGTTATCACCAGATCAAAATGGCTAAAGAGGACGAGGAGAAGACAGCATTCCTCACCCCTTGTGGTGTGTATTGCTACACTTGCATGCCTTTCGGCCTGAAGAACGCCGGCGCCACTTTCCAGAGGCTCATGAGGATAGCCTTGGGGGCACAGATGGGCAGAAATGCAGAAGCATATGTCGACGACATCGTGGTCAAGTCTCGCGAGGGAGACACCCTCTTGAAGGATCTCGAGGAAACCTTCGCCAGCCTGCGCAAGGTGAACATCAAGCTGAACCCCGCCAAGTGCGTCTTCGGGGTACCTTCAGGCAAACTCCTCGGATTCCTCGTGTCCCACCGCGGCATAGAAGCAAATCCTGACAAGATCAAGGCCATAGAAGGGATGCAGCCTCCTCGCCGACTCAAGGACATGCAGCGCTTAGCCGGCTGCATGGCCAGCCTGGGCCGTTTCATATGCAAGTTCGGCGAGAGAGCCCTACCATTTTTCAAGATCATGAAGAGATCCGGCACATTCAAGTGGACCCCTGAGGCGGACAAGGCTTTTGAGGACTTAAAGAGGTACCTGGCCAGCCCACCAGTCATGGTGGCCCCCAGGACAGGCGAACATCTGAAGCTGTACCTATCAGCCACTCCTCAGACCGCAAGCGTCGTCCTGGTGGTCGAAAGGGAAGAGCCAGTCCTCCCCAAGAAGAGCGCTGCCACTCCAAGCCCAAAGCCGCCTGACAAAGATCTTGGTGAAGGAGCAGTCTCCACAGACCCACTGCCAGGCCCACAGCCTCAAGTCGAGTCTGCTCCCAACACCCTTGCCGAGACCCCTCCACAGGAGGATCTCGACAAGGGCCCTGAAGAGCCTCCACAAAGGGCTGACGCTGCACCTCCGTCGACAACCCTTGTCGAGCACCCCGTCTACTTCGTCAGCACAGTGCTGCGGGACGCTCGGGAACGGTATCCAATGCAGCAGAAGCTCCTCGTCGCGCTCCTCATCACCTCCAGGAAGCTACGACAATACTTCCAGGGCCACCCCATCACGGTGGTCACTTCTTTCCCCCTGGAGCAGATCCTGCGCAATCCCAACGCCACAGACCGTGTCGCGGGATGGAACATAGAGCTACAGCCATTCAACTTGCGCTTCGACACCACAAGTGTCATCAAGGGAAGAGCGCTGGCGGACTTTGTCGCAGAATGGACTGACCCAAGCCCTGAAGAGCCTCGGGGAGAAGAGGCCGAGCCCTCCGGAGACATAATGCCCAGCCACTGGACCATGCACTTCGACGGAGCCTTCGCCTCCCGCAATGGCGGGGCAGGCGTCGTCTTGACCTCGCCCAAAGGCGACAAGCTCTACTACGCTGTCCAGTTGTGCTTCACGATTGACAAGATCTCCAACAACATCGCTGAATACGAAGGCCTCCTCGCCGGCTTAAGGGCCGCCATCGCGTTAGGCGTCAAGCACCTGCTCGTCAAAGGCGACTCCCAGCTCCTTGTCAACTTCTCCAACAAAAGCTATACGCCTAAGGACGACCACATGGCCGCATACCTTGAAGAGGTCCGCAGGCTTGAGAAGCACTTCAGGGGCATGGAGCTCATGCACATCCCGAGGAAAGAGAACCAGGAGGCCGATGACATCGCCAAGCGAGCCTCGTGAAGGCAAGCCCAGCAGGCAGGCGTTTTTGAAGAAAGGCTCGCCAAGGCATCCATCAAGCAGCCTCGAGAGGCTACAGCCGCAAGCACGGACGAAGCACTCCCACGACCTCCTGAAGCTGGAGCACCCGACTGTGGTCCCCACACAGGGGAGCGTCTGTTGCTGACGGCGGCTCACCAAGACACAGGCTGGATTGACGAGCTCAAAGATTACTTGGCGAAAGGGATCCTCCCCGAGGAAGATGCGGAAGCAGAGCGAATCGCTCGACAGGCAAAATCCTACTGCATCCTTGAGGGAGACCTGTACCGCAAGCGCCCAAATGGCATCGCACTCAAATGCGTCCCTCCCGAGGAAGGCCGAACGCTGATCAAGGACATCCATAGCGGGGAGTGCGGCCACCACTCGTGTGCGCGCACCATCGCAGGCAAGGTCTTCAGGAGCGGGTTCTACTGGCCACAAGTGCTTCAAGATGCGGTCACCATCGTCCAAGCTTGCGACGCCTGCCAGTACCACGCCAAGCAAATTCATCAGCCGGCGTTGGGGCTCCAGACCATCCCGCTCTCCTGGCTGTTCGCGGTCTGGGGGCTGGACATTCTGGGCCCCTTCCCGAAGTCGCAGGGGGGCTACTGTTTCCTCTTCCTGGCCGTCAACAAGTTCACCAAGTGGGCCGAGGTTGAACCAGTGCGCACCATACCAGCCGGAGCAGCGGTGAAATTCATCAGGAGCCTGGTCTGCCGCTTCGGAGTGCCTAATCGCATCATCACAGACAATGGCTCGCAATTTACCAGCGGCATCTTCCGAGCCTACTGCGAAAAGCTCGGCGTCAAGATCTGCTTCGCCTCGGTGGCTCATCCACGCAGCAATGGTCAAGCCGAGCGAGCGAACGCAGAAGTCCTCAAGGGCCTCAAGACCAGAAGCTTCAACATCCTGAAGGGCCATGGCAAGGGCTGGATCGACGAGCTCCCATCTGTGCTCTGGTCCATGCGCACAACCTCTTCAAGGCCTACGGGCGAAACACCGTTCGCCCTTGTCTACGGAGCTGAAGCAGTCCTCCCCGCAGAAATCAAGCATGGATCCCCACGGGTCCTTGCCTTCAACGAGGACACCCAAGAGGACCTCCACAGAGACGACCTGCTGTTCCTCGAGGGACTGCGCCGCCGTGCCGCCCTCAGAGCGGCAAAGTACCAGCAAGATCTGCGACGCTACCACAGCCGCCATGTGCGCTCACGCACTCTTGAGGCGGGCGACCTCGTCCTCAGGCGAATCCTCTCCAGGGAAGGCCTCCACAAGCTCTCGCCGATGTGGGAAGGCCCCTACAGGGTCTCCCACATCGCCAGGCCTGGCGCAGTACGCCTCGAGACCGAAGACGGCATCCCCGTCAAGAACCCGTGGAACATCGCACATCTGCGCAAGTTTTACCCGTGATCATAGTCACGCCAGGCATTTTTTGTCTCTAGAGGGAAGCTCACGGCTTTACCTCCAAGCTTCTCCTGAGGGTCAGCCCTCCGAGCTCTCCTGCTAATGAGCCACCGCAGGCCGCAGTGAACCTCTGCCACTAATGGGTGGTCCCCATGCCTCGACATGGAAGGAACGTTAGCTTGGCAAACCCAAGTGTAATGAACCAATTTCGTTCCCAAGTGAACTATGCGCTAAGGCGCCATTTCGTTCCCAAGTGAACTATGCGCTGAGGCGCCATTTCGTTCCTAAGTGAACTTTGCGCTGAGGCGCCGCTGTGTAATATTTCGATGGCAAGTTTACTTTCGTCACTTACTTTTCCATGTGCGCTTATATTCTTCCCATGCGTACCTCGTGAGCGGGGGCTGAGTACGGTGCCTATGCCTCAAGAGCACCCTAGCAGCACTGCAAAACCCAAGGGACCCTGAGCTCTGGCTAAAGGGCATGCTCCCGGATACACGCCACCTCTCCAAAGGACCTTGGTACTCTCTCTCCTCGCGAGATACCCATGAGGAAACTTATAAGCGCGCATGAGTCTTTACTGCCATGCTCTAGAGTTTTGGTTCGCCTCTCTAACATCCACAGGGAACAAGAGTCTCTCCAGGCTTGTGGAGGAAAAACTCGGCCCCTGGAGGAAAAGGCATCGCCAAGGGAGTCCTACGCAGGGCGAAAGCCTCGCGAAGCTAAGTTCCCTGCTCACACCAAGAGAATCTCTGCATCTCTCTCACGAGCACTCTGCGTCCCTCGAGCGTCTCTTTCCCTCACTCTCCATGGACTGCTTGCGCGTCAAAGGGGGGCCCTTGAGCATCGCGACTCGAGGACTCTTACCTCTCTAAACCTTAAACTCCCCCCGGCCTTGCCGAGTCATTGCTCGAGCATACCGCAGCGGCGGAGTCATAGCGCGAGGAGAAGGGTCCTAGCGACGCAGAGCGAAAAAGACATGGGATCGAAGCAAAGGGCCCTCGAGGGGCACACACACGGACTTAGCAGCACATGCTTAAAAATGCGAAGTATATTACAGACTGCAAAGCAAAAGTCTCTAAAATAAATATCCCTACGTCGCTACAAGCGCGTTGCGTTTCAGGAAGAAGTCAGGCAGAGGCCTCGCCGTCGTCCTCGCCGGACCCTTCTTCTTCAGGCTCGCCCTCCTCATCGTCATCCTCCTCATCCTCCGCCGCGGCCCGCTTGAAGCGGCTGCAGAAGTCGTCGACCTGGTCGCGGATGGAGTTGGAGATCTTCCACCCCTGCTCTCCCTCGAGAGGCTCGGTCACCATGGTGAAGTCGAAGCCGGGCTGGAGGTTAGAGAAGATGCGGTCGACCGCAACCGCCAGGAGCTGGCGGCACTCCTCCTCGACGACGTCGCGGAGCTCAGCGGCAGGGCCCTCGAGCGCTGTGAAGAGCTGCTCGAAGTACATGAGGTAGGTGGCGGCGTCGGAATTGCCTTGTAGGAGGACGGCCGGCGCATCCGCTCCCAGCTTCGCGGCGAGCTCGCGGCCCCGGCCCACCAAGGACTGGAACATGCGCTCCCGCTGCTGCGACAGCACCTGCGCTGCCTTAGCGCTCTCGACCGCCTCCACCGCTTTCTCCACGGCAGGACCCACCTGCTTGTTCATCTCCTCCATGTCTGCCATGAGGGAGGTGAGGTCCTGCGCCATGCGCTCGCGAGCTTCTTCGGCGGCCCGGTGACCATCCGCAGCACACCTCGCCCGGGAGTTCAGCCGGGCGTTCATGAGTTCCAGCTCGCGGATGCGGGCGGAGTCTTCGTCGCACCTCTTCTTGAAGCAGTTCTCCTGCTTGGTGAACCTCTCGTTGTAGTCTCGAGAGACGGCGGCGCGGAACTCCTTCTCCCGCTCCTGGAGTTTCTTCACCATCTCCTCCTTCCGCTCGGCAAGCCTCGCGTTGAAGCGTTCCACGCTCGCTTTGTGGGTGGACACTTCACACTCGTGCTTGCTGAGTGCCGCGGCCAGGCTCTCTTCGCGGGCCTCAAGGGCGGCGCGCTGCCCCGACAGCTCTTGCACCCTCAGCGCCAGCTGTTCATCGCGACGGCGCACGTCCTCCTCGCGCTCGCCCAGGCTCTGCCCCCTGGCTTCTAATCTCGCGCGAACCGCCTCCAAAGAGGTCTGCACGGTTTCAGAATCGGCGAGGATTTTGGCCTCGAGCTTGACAAGCTCGCGGTGCTTGGCTGCCAGGGAGTGCTCCACAGCCTCCCGCTCTGCCCTGGCCGCGGCCAAGTCTTCTGCCGCTGCCCGGCGCTCGGCCTTCAAGGGCTGTAGGAGCCCTTCGGCTTCGCGCGCGGCGCCCTCGCGGACCTCCTCGGCGAAGCGCACCGCCTCCTCGCGCTCCGCCTGCAGGGCCAGGTCGCTCTGCCGGCGAGCCTCCACAGCCGCATGGAAAGCGGCCCAAGCCTCCGCAAGCTCGTCTCGCTGCCGGGCAAGCTCCCGGTCCTCCAGAGCAAGGTGGGCCTCCAGCCCCTCCAGGGACTCCCGCACCAGGCGGAAGGCGACGTCGCGACGCCCCTTGCTCCAGTCCCAGCTGCCGGGGACAAGAGACCGGGAAGTCCCGCGCGGCGCGGAGGGCCCTGCGCCTGCGTCAGGCTTGGAAGAGGAGGCCTCCGCGCGGGCCTGGCGGCTCGGCGGCGAGTCCTCCGCCTCAGCGCCCACCTTTTGCGCGCCAGCGTCCTCCCGCTCAAGCGGCGCCTCCTCGTGGGTTTCCGGGGCAGGAGAGGCCTGCCCCGCAGCCGCTGCCTCCTCCTCCGCCGCGGTGCCTGGCGGGGGCGGCGGGAGATCTGCTCCCACTGTCTCGTCGGCCTTTGGCGGGCTCGGGGCCGATGTAGTGCCTGCCGCCGCCTCCGGCTGCGCTGGGGGAGTCGCAGTGCGCGGCGGAGTGGGCGCCTTCTCCGCCTGCTCCTCAGGGCGGTCCTCCTCCAGAGGCGGCGCGGTCGCCTCAGCCTGAGGCTCATCCCCGTGAGGGCCCGCAGGGACTTCCTCCGCAGGCCTCGAGGCCTCTTCTGCTGCGGCCTCTGCCGCAGCCTCCGGAGCAGCCTTCTTCACATCCGCCGCCTTCCGAAGCCTTCGGCGCTTCGCAGGCGCCGGATCACTAGCAGAGGACAAGAAGTCTTGTCAGAGGGAAACAGACGAGCAAATACTGAAGAAGGAGAACCAAATTAGAAACACTTACCCTGTCGTCTTGGCACGGGTGTCAACCCACGCCATGCCGGACGAACGCCAAGAAGGCGTGACCCGGGCTCCGGATCCCTCCGGAGCCGTCTCAGCTTTCCTCTTGAGGGGCGGGCTCCCCAGCAGGCCTGTCGTGGGCCGCCTTGGTACGGGGTTCCTGTCGCCCCGCCTCGGCCTCCTGATCGTCGCTGGACGAGAGCTCAAGGACCTCCTCAGGAGGGGGCGCGGCTCTTGACGAGCTCACGCCGCCTGCAGAGGGAATAGCCCCAGCCGCCGTGTCGCCCTGCTCAGCGTCAGATGCGTACGGCGACTCCGCGGCGGCTGGTCCTCTCGCCACGGGCATAGGCCCCTCTTCCTCCTCCTCCCCCACCAGGCCTAGCGGGGTGAAGGTGGGCATCTGCTCAAGAATCGCCAGGCGCGGAGCCAGGTTCATCTGATGAAGAGGCCTCAGCTCCGCAGCAACCGCCACGGGCACATCGGGGTTGATGAAGAGGCCGCCCATGATGGTGGCGACGACGGCGGGGCGATGGTCGCAGGGGTGGAGTCGCATCGGGTCCATGAGCCCCGAGTACATCCACATCGGCTTCTTGTGCGCCTGAAGAGGAGCGATGCGGCGCTTCACGAAGTCCTCCACAACCATCTGGCCAGTGAGGCCGTTCTCCCGAAGCATCTTCATGCGGCCCACGAGGTCGGCAATCAACGGGCCCTGGAAGACCTGCTTGCCCCAATGGGTATTCTTCACGGGCGGCGCCTCCGGGGTGTCGAGGAAGGAGCTCTACTACTTAACGCCGATGAGGAACCACTTCTGCCTGAAGTCGTCCACCTTCTTCGACACCGCCGTGACGGCCTTCTCGCCGCTCCACGACATGGGGATGTAGACGTCCCTCATGCCGTTCGCGATGCGGAACGACACGCATCCCGTCCGCTCGGACTTCGCGGACTTCCGGAGCGCGTAGAAGCTCCTGAAGAGGGCCACCGAAGGCTGCACCCCCAAGTAGGCCTCGCACAAGTAGGCGAAGATGGAGAGGACGAGGACGGCGTTAGGGTGAAGTTGGAGGAGATGGATCTGGTAGAACTCCAGAACCGCCTCCAAGAAGGGCGAGTACGGAGGCACCAATCCGGCGAAAAGGGTGTGATGGAAGATGGGGAAAAACCCCGCCGGAAAGCGGCCGAGCTTCGCGGCCTGGATGACGCTGGCGCCGTGCTCGTTGGTCCCCCCGGCGACCAGATGCCGGATCTTGTCCAGCGCCGTCGCATTGACGCGTTCCCCGATCAGGGCGGGGCCAAGCGCCTCTTCGCCCTGCGCGTCTGAGGGGAGCGTCCCCATCGCCGCCTTGCCCTTCGGTCCACCCATTGTCGAGGAAGGAGAATGAAGCGCAAGAACGAGGAAGAAGGTAAGAGTTCGCCGGAGAAGGAAGGCTGGAAGGATGAGAGCAAAGGTCGGGAGCGCAGAAATGAGTAATGACTGCTGTTCGGACCGGCGTGCAGCTTTATACCCCGTTTGGGCAGTTACCAAGGCGTGGTCGTGGTGGTCGTGGTGGGACCCTCCACGACGCACGTTTCTGCCGGAGAAACCGAGTCGCCGCAAACTCACCACCGATCGACGCGTGTCTCGGGCCGGCCGGACACTTTGGGCCCACGACGCTTCGACTACGCCTGGTGGGCTTCGCCGTGCCCATCATGGGCTCGGGGGCTACTGTCGGCCCAGTGGGATCCAGGGTGTGCAGGGCCCACTCTCCACGGCCCTCGCACGCGCGGGATCTACGAAACGACTAAGGACCAAGCAAAACTCTTGGAGAGACCCTCGAGAGGAAAAGCCCTCGAGAGGGCTGAAGGGGGCAGCGAAGGCCTGAAGAGGCCCCTCCCGAGGCTGCCCCTCTACAGAACCCTCTCCCCTGGAGAGGGGTCAACGCAACTCCCTCCACAAGGCCGCCCAGGCCCTGTGGAGATACTTCGCTACGAAGCAATCGCCGCAGAGCGCACATGCCTGTGGAGATACTTCGCTACGAGTGACGCGCGCGTCTGCGCGCGATGACGACGGCGCCGCAGTTGCCGTTCTGGTGATTAAAGGAGTCAACAAAGCTGTGTCCCCTGCGCCGGCTTACGAGGGTTTCCTCTTTGGTGATAAAGCAGTTGGCCGGCGCTACGCTCCAAGGACGACGTCACCGTGGGCACCCCCACGATCTCTGCAGTACCAGCTGGCCGTCCTGCGTGGACGGTGGCTTTCTGGCGTCACGGGCAGGCTTTGCGACCATGGACCGGGTCCATGGACCTCCCGGGAGCGGTGCACCCCGCTCCTCCGTTTCGTCGCCGTGCGGGAAGAAGAAGCTCGGGTCGCCTATATAAGGGGAGGGAACACCTCCGCAACAAGGGATCGGTCCTTGAGAACTTGGACACCCTACAGCAACGTATTCTTAGTCGTGTACGCTCGAGGAGGAAGAAGACCTAAGCTTCCCTCTTCGAGCTCCACTCCGCCATACGGGAGCCCTCGGCAAGCTCATTGTACTGTAATCTCTACAGTGCAATACAGACAAGCAGGAGTAGCGGTTTTACCTCCCCCTGAGGGCCGTGAACCTGGGTACGGGCCTGAGTCCATCTCTGTCGTGCTGTTCCTCCTCAGGCTCGACGAGCACCGTCGCCGAGCCGGTTGAGGGTTGTTGACCAACGTGTTCAGTCCCCTTCACGAACTTCTCTCCCGAGGGTGGTTATCCCTGTTCCGTGGGAATCACACCTCGACAGATAATCGGAGGAGGCACATACCGGAGAGTGAATACCCCAAATCTGAGCAACAAAGAGGGGCTGAGCAAGGAGATCGAAAATCCCAGGCAAGAACAGGAAGAACACGAAAAATCTGAGTAACTAGTTTTGATGCATGCTTGAGCCTCTAGCAAGTCACTATAGTGGTTTCCCCTCATTTAGTTGGCTAAATATCAATTTTTATGTTGTTTGCTAAAAATTTCAGAAAAGGAAAATGCATAACCATACCTTTGGAGACATGTTTGAGAGGGATACACTAAGGAGGACAAGGCCCTCAAGAGCTTCCACTCGCGTTAGCCAATCCTACAACGAGGAAATCCTAGCACCAAGCATTGGAGAAGAGCGGGATGATGGTTTTCCAAACTCATCATCTCGCCCATGTTTTCAATTTCTTCATGCTGCAGGTTTACTCGGGGATTTCCAAACTCTCGTGGAAAGGGTAGGCCTAACCTCTTATATGTTGGATGAGAGGCCTCAATATGCTAGGCTCACCAAGACTTTTGCTGAGAGTTTTACTCTAAATAACCAAACATATGGCTGCGAAGTTTCATTTAAGATTTATGATATGCCTGTTACCTTACCGCTGCGTGCTTTTTGTGATATGATAGGTACAACGGACAAGGGGTCATCGAAGAAGATTCAGAAGGACCCGCATGATGACACCCGCTCCGCACAACGTGGCAAGATAAGGAACATTCAGTTCCCAGCTATTAAGTATTTTGCTTACTACATTGCCTCTAGTGTGCTTGGTAGGGATAACACTAGTAATGTCTCTAACTATCATCTTGCGTTTTTGCTCGCTGCACTTAAGGAGGAATTCCCATTTAACCTTGGTACCTTGATTGCTCGCCGCTTAGCTGCTAAGGGACCCATTTATGGTTGGATTATTGCTTCACGTGTTGCTGCACATTTGGGGATGCCTATTGATCCCAATGATACATTACTTGCTCCTTGCTATCTTGACCTTGCTGCATTGAAGGGGCATCAATTTGTTACTACTAGATCCACTTTGGATAACATTGTATTTAGACTCATCTTCGCTAACGGTAGCGAAAGGGAGATCCCTTTGCCACAGCCCGGTTTGTTCAGTATTGACTGGAGGACGTGGGCGTACTCGGAGGTTGAGTTGGACGAGCAGCTGAGCGTGCAGGGCTTCCACGAGCAGCACGGCGAGGTGGTACCAGAGGAGGACTACACTGCGCACTACACCGGTGCATCCTCGAGTTCGTATCATGGCGAAGGTTTCTCATCACGCAACGAGGACTTCTCATCTTGGGGGCCGTGGGCTCCATCTCTCATCTTGGGGGCCGTGGGCTCCATCTTACCCGCCATGGGGATGATTCTCACTCAGGCCAAAAGCCTAAGCTTGGGGGGAGGTATACCGAAAGCACACTCATCTATATATCATTATCATTCGGTACTTTGTATATCCATGTTTCGTTTTAGTTTTCTTTCTTTCTCTTATTTGTTCATGTTTTGCTTTGCTTTCCAAAACTCAAAAATAACAAAAAGATTTCCGTTATTTCTCTTGCTGGGTTGTTTTAGTATCTAGTATTAGTATGCTTAGTATTTCATTTAGTTCAATATGCAAAAACACAAAAATATTTTGCTTTGTTGTTTGCTGTTTCGCGCAGGGACAGATTTCTGCTGTCCACCGTTTAATTCATAACTTCCTGTACAAAAATCCAAATGACCTGAAATTTCGTGAGCATCATCCTCAGATATGTACGCAACTTTCATTAGTTTTGAGTTTTCTGATCTGAGCATGTTAAGGTCCTCGAAAAAATTCGTTTTCACAGGCTGTTCTGTTTTTGTTCAGTTTTTAGTTTCTAAATCCGAAAATCCAAAAATATTTGTCGTTTCTCTTTGGTTTTGTATAGTTTGTTTCAGAGCTCAATGCCATCCGTTACTCCGTGGAGATTGGTTTTGATTTCATATTATTCAAGCCACGCAAGTGAAAGAGCAATAATGACGATATATGACAATTTGAGCTGGGTAAGAGGCTGGTAATGAACTCTATTTGTTTTTCATTTTTATACATATACTCATTCATGTGAGCATGCTTAGATGGTTCGCATAAAGTATATGTTGATTGGTGGATGCTTAGTTGTTTATGTTCTCTTATGATCAATTCCAATTTATTAATAGTAGATGACATGTTTCTATGGATGTTTGCTTGCATTGTTTTGTTCATAAAAGAGTATGACATTGTGGTATCCTCCTCTGAACAAATTCATTTGTATCGACTTGGCACATGTTCACACATGTATATGACTGAAAACAAAGAGTCAATTAAGCATTGATGATTTATTTTGCCTCAGAGTTCTAGTATCACTTTTACGCCTCCGTTAATTTTATTTTGTCGCAAGCATGATTATGAAAGTTATTTCTCTCTTGAATTGTCGCTTCCCTGTCCATTGCTAGCATCCACTTGTACTAAGCAATATTGCTTGTGCTTCCAAATCCCTGAAAACCAAGTTACTCCAAAGAGTCCACCATAAATACCTATGTATGGCATTTCAAACCATTCAAGTAAATTCGCATGTGCTATCTTTAAAACATTCAAACACTTCTCAATTTGTGCCACTGTGTCGAGCTCATGAGGATGTAGTAGTTGGGTTTGTTATCTTCCATACTAATTAAGTAACCGACTTGCATGCTTCATCTGCTTGTCACTAATATTTCGAAGAGCCGGTTAGACCACTATAATATGAAAAGTTTTGAAAAGAGAAAAATAGACACTCCTCCATGGTATGTGATTGCTGGTGGGCACCCGAGGATTCGGTTAGCCATGGTTTGAGAAAAGCAAAGGTTGGGAGGAGTGTCAAAATATCGAAAAGCTAAAATATAAAGATGCATATTATAAATGCTTGATTTTAAATAATTCGGAACCGCTCTCAACTTGCTTAGTATGGAAGATAACAAGAACTCTATTTCCATTCGTTGACGGAACAACCACCACTCAAAAACAATTTTACCTCTGTTTTCAAAACAATGGAAAGCTGTAGCACATGTCAAATGCCTGCTTCTTTCAATGTAGGGCATATCTTTTACTTTACTGTTGAGTCACCATCCTTCTTTGAGCACCTTCTTGAGAGCATAGTTGTCATTCTTAGTGTAATGTGCTTGTCCCAGAATACTGTTAACTGCGGTGTAACTTTGATGCTTTTATCTTTGACATCTTTATCTCTAGTCTACTCTTGAATCTCAGAGGTGCCTGGGCATTTATGTTTTGCTGTACACTTTCGGGCAAGCGAGATACCACTTTATCACACTTTCTTATGAGCTTTGCAATCTTGTGAATTGATATGTTTCATGTTATTTACTATTGGTATGATTGTCATCTCTTCATAGTTTACATAATTAATTAGGTGACACCATTTACATATATCTTATCATCAATAGACTAAGCATTTGCCAGATAGTGAGAATATTTACATCATATGAAGCAAATGTGTTCGTGAAAGTTCTTTTATCGCACTCAGTTGTTAACTGAATTGCTTGAGGACAAGCAATAAGCTAAGCTTGGGGGGAGTTGATACGTCCAAAACGTATCTACTTTCCCGAACATTTTTTCTATTGTTTTGCCTCTATTTTGTGTGTTTTGAATGCAACTAACACGGACTAACGTTGTTTTCAGCAGAATTGCCCTGGTGTCTCATTTTTGTGCCGAAAATCAACTTTATGGAAAAACTCCAGAAATAATGCAAAAAGACTTAAATTGCCCGAAGACTCCAGGAGCCAGAAGGGCTGACAGAGGGGGGCCAGGGGGCCTCCACCTCATGTGGTGGCGCGGCAAGGAGCTGGCCGTGCCAGCCCATGAGGGGGCCGAGTCCCTCACCCCCTCGGCCTCCCCTCGCGCATATAACCCCCCTCTGACCTAAAAAACCCGAGGGGTTAGACGCTTTTCCAGAAAACAGACCCGAGCGCCGCCGCCACCTCGAAACTCAATTCGGGGACCAGAAGTCTCTGTTCCGGCACCCAGCCGGGACGGGGAATCGAAGGGGATCATCGCCATCGTCATCACCAACGCCTCTCCATCAACCATCATTGTTTCCCTCATCCATGTGTGAGTAATTCCCCGCTGTAGGCTTGAGGGGATGGTAGGGATTGGATGAGATCGTTCATGTAATAGCTGTAATATCATTAGGGCATGGTGCCTAGTATCCGTTATCGGTGTTTTACGTCATTGTTGCAACTTGTTATGCTTAATGCTCGACACTAGGGCCCGAGTGCCATGATTTCAGATCTGAACATGTTATTGAATCATGATGATAATTATTGTTTTGGATCATATCTATGAGTTGTATACACATGTCATTGTCCGGAACCCTAGGTCCCAAAGTGACAATAATTGGGACAGCCTCGGGGAAAGGCTGTGATGTGAGGATCACGTGTGTTCACGGAGTGTTAATGCTTTGCTCCGGTACTTTATTAAAAGGAGTACCTTAATTACCAGTAGATTCCCTTGAGGCCCCGCTGCAAATGGGCTGGTAGGACAAAAGATGATGTGCAAGTTTCTCATTGCGAGCACGCACAACTAAATTGGAACACATGCCTATGGTTAACAAATACTTGGATGCTTTATCTTATTTATCTGCAAATGCCTACGTCTTGATATTACATGAATTATCTTATCCATGCAACGCCCGTACGTCCGTCCCTATGCCTACAGTATTTTAATCCTGCTGTCTACTATAATCACTACTGCTGTCATTATTTCACTGCTGCTGTTATTTCACTACTGTCACTACTATAAAAATGTTGCTACTGATAATCTGTCTCGAGCAAGTCTATTCACAGGTGCAGCTGAACTGACAATTCATCTGTTAAGGCTTATATTCATTCTTTGGCTCCCCTTGTGTCGAATCAATAAATTTGAGTTTTACTTCCCTCGAAGACTGTTGCGATCCCCTATACTTGTGGGTCATCAAGACTATTTTCTGGCGCTGTTGCCGGGGAGCATAGCTTTATTTATAAGTTCACCTGAGATTGATATTGTTCGCTGGAATTCATTCATCATGGGAAAGCCTGGTGATAAGAAGTTTCCCATACTGTCATCCACTACAAGAAAAGGTACAACTCTGAGCTCTGCTGCTGCTCTTGATTCTCCAACTGTGATGAGTAAGCTTCTTTCACCGCTGCATGCTACTCATACTATTACTTCTGCTGAATCTGAAAATGCTTCTGAAAATTGTGATGATGCTTCTACTGTGCTTGATGAAAATGGTTCCTTAGGACCTTTTCTAGATGCTATAATTGATAAATCTAAACAAACTGAAAATGCTGAAAATTCTAATACTTCTGCTAGTTCACCTGAGTCTAGAGAGTATTTTCCTGATGATCCTGATGAAACTTATGTTGAACTTGATGATGATTTTGTTGATGAGATTAATGCTACTAAAGATGCTAGTGCTATGAAAAGCCTTTTTGAAAAACGTGCTGTTAAATATAAAGTATCTCCTGATGCTAAATTTGCTACATCTCCCAACATTAAAGATAAAGATTATGATTTCTCTATTGACTTGGCTCACATAGCTATTGTTGAAAGAGAACCTTTTTGTGGAACTGAAAATGAAAGTGCTGTAGAACACATGAATGAACTCTCTAATTTGAGTGGTATATTTGCTGAAGACATAAAAATGCGCACTTACTTTGTTACTAAATTATTTCCTTTCTCATTAAAAGGAGAAGCTAAAACTTGGTATAATAATTTGTCTCCTGGTTCCATTACTAGTCCCAAGGGTTTGCTTGATACTTTCTTTCAGAAATATTTTCCTGCTAGTGCTCAACATGATGCTTTGTTAAAAATCTATAATTTTAATCAAGATGAAGGTGAGAAATTGCCTAAGGCTTGGACACGCTTTTGCTCCATATTAAGAGGCCAGCCGAATCATGATTTGGAGAAAAATGATCTACTTGATATATTTTATAGTGGACTAACTGCTGAATCTAGGACATACCTGGATAGTTTTGCTAGTTGTGTTTTCAGGAAAAGGACTCCCGAAGAAGCTGAGGAATTACTAGCTAAAATATGCAAGAATAATGATGATTGGGACATACCTGAACCTACACCAACACCGAAGAAGAGGGGTATTATTGAATTAACTGATGAAGTGATGAAGCAAGCCAAGAAATCTCTTAAAGAGAGGGGTATTAAATCTGAAGATGTGAAGAATTTACCTCCTATAGAAGACTTATGTAAGCCAATTCCTCCTTCACCCGTAATTGAGGTACACTCTCTCCAAAGGTTTGATGATAGAGATATCCCTTACTCTAAACCTCCTGATCAATGCTTGGATGAATTTGATACTTTTATTGCTAAGCAAGGTAATTTTAATATGAGAATTGAGAATCATTTAATGGGAAACTCTCGTGCTATTAGTAACTTGCATGATATTGTTGATAGAACCTCCAATGATATTAAAATACTTATTAAACATTTTCATATGGTTTAAACTCAAATTGATCAACTTTCTAAAGTGCAAAACGAAATGTTAATGAATGCCTCTATAGCTAAAGAAAAACATGTTTGTGAAGTAACAACTAGAGGTGGTAAATCTACTCAAGACCCTTTATATCCTGAGGGACATGCTAAAAGAATTGAACAAGATTCTCAACAAATTAATGAACCTATTGCTCCTTCTAAGAAAAAGAAGAAGAAACATAAAACTGTTGTAGAATCCTCTGAACCTGTTAATGATCCTAATAGTATATCTGTTTCTGATGCTGAAACTGAAAGTGGTAATGAACATGCAAATGATAATGATAAAAATGCCAATTCGGATAGGGAAGAAATAGAAGAGGAACCTGAAAAGCATGTTAAAAACAAGAAGTACACTAAAGAAGATTTTATTGCTAAGAAACATGGTAATGAAAGAGAACCTTGGGTCCAAAACCAAATGCCTTTTCCTGCTAAGAAACTTAAAACAAAAGAGGAAGAACACTATAATAAATTTTGTGATTGGATGAAACCTTTGTTCTTGCAAATTCCTTTGACTGATGCTATTAAGTTGCCTCCTTATTCTAAATACATGAAAGATATTGTTTCTAACAAAAGGAAAATTCCTAATGAGGAAATATCTACTATGCCTAATAATTACTCTTTTAATGGCAAGGTTCCAAAGAAGTTGGGTGATCCAGGTATACCAACCATTCCATGCTCTATCAAAAATAATTATGTTAGAACTGCTCTATGTGACTTGGGAGCAGGAGTTAGTGTTATGCCTTTCTCTCTTTACAAGAGACTTTACCTTGATAAATTGATACCTACTGATATATCTTTGCAAATGGCTGATAAATCTACTGCTATTCCTGTTGGCATTTGTGAGGACGTTCCTGTTCAAGTAGCTAATAATTGTTTAATCATGACTGACTTAGTTGTGCTTGAAATGCCTGAAGATGATAATATGTCTATTATTCTTGGGAGACCTTTTCTAAACACTGCATGGGCTGTTATTGATTGCAATAAAGAAAAAGTAACTTTCAATGTGGATGACAAGGAACATACTGTCTATTTCCCCAAGAAAATGAATAAAATGCCTGGAGGTAATACAATTACTAATGTGAGGTCCATCAAAGTGAGAAGTATTGATTGCCCTTATAAAGAAGAATTCAAAACTCTTGTTATTGGATCCATATCAATACCATATAAGGTAACATGAGTGTCTCACAATGTTTGAATCCTTTTATGTCATCTAAAATTTGTTTGGTGGCAAGACTTGATCATCCTTGCTAACAAATATGTTTTAAATGCATGAAAGAGCTAAACAACATTTTTCTTCTTTTCTCTATTTTACCTACTGTAATATCATTTAGTTTGCAAAGTTTAGTTGAATTTGGTGTTAGAAAACAATTTCTCAATATTAATATTATTAATGCAAAATACCAGAAAATGAAAAAAAAAATCTCAGAATTTGAAAAATTTTATACCAAATTTTTTGTTTTTTTTGGAAGGTTCTGGAAGTGCAAACAAGTGACAGAGGGGGGCCACACAGCCTCCACCTCAGGTGGTGGCGCAGTAGGGAGGTGGCCGCGCCAGCACATGAGGGGGGCCCACCTGGCCCCTCCACTAAGTCATCTTCCTCCCCACTCTTTCTCTCTCCCGGCCAAACACAGCCACATCGAAATTTTTCGTGTTCTTCCTGTTCTTGCCTGGGATTTTCGATCTCCTTGCTCAGCCCCTCTTTGTTGCTCAGATTTGGGGTATTCACTCTCCGGTATGTGCCTCCTCCGATTATCTGTCGAGGTGTGATTCCCACGGAACAGGGATAACCACCCTCGGGAGAGAAGTTCGTGAAGGGGACTGAACACGTTGGTCAACAACCCTCAACCGGCTCGGCGACGGTGCTCGTCGAGCCTGAGGAGGAACAGCACGACAGAGATGGACTCAGGCCCGTACCCAGGTTCACGGCGCTCAGGGGGAGGTAAAACCGCTACTCCTGCTTGTCTGTATTGCACTGTAGAGATTACAGTACAATGAGCTTGCCGAGGGCTCCCGTATGGCGGAGTGGAGCTCGAAGAGGGAAGCTTAGGTCTTCTTCCTCCTCGAGCGTACACGACTAAGAATACGTTGCTGTAGGGTGTCCAAGTTCTCAAGGACCGATCCCTTGTTGCGGAGGTGTTCCCTCCCCTTATATAGGCGACCCGAGCTTCTTCTTCCCGCACGGCGACGAAACGGAGGAGCGGGGTGCACCGCTCCCGGGAGGTCCATGGACCCGGTCCATGGTCGCAAAGCCTGCCCGTGACGCCAGAAAGCCACCGTCCACGCAGGACGGCCAGCTGGTACTGCAGAGATCGTGGGGGTGCCCACGGTGACGTCGTCCTTGGAGCGTAGCGCCGGCCAACTGCTTTATCACCAAAGAGGAAACCCTCGTAAGCCGGCGCAGGGGACACAGCTTTGTTGACTCCTTTAATCACCAGAACGGCAACTGCGGCGCCGTCGTCATCGCGCGCAGACGCGCGCGTCACTCGTAGCGAAGTATCTCCACAGGCATGTGCGCACACCGTGGCAGATTGGAATGGCATGATCTCAGATGGATTTACATAGGTGGGAGGAGTAGCTGCTCTGTCGTGCCCGTGTCAAACCTGTCCGTGGCACAGTTGAAGAGGCACTTGGCTGATCATGTATCAGTGTCGGATGAAGATTTGCAGGATACCACTCTGACTTGGAGACTAACTGAAAGGGAGAGAAATGTGAACTGAGTGTGTACTCTTGTTGACGATACAACTGTCAGCAGTATGGTTCGGCATGTCTTCAGAGAAGAAGATGGTGTTGTTGACATCTTTGCAATAATGCCAGAGAAATCATATAGTTCAGATTTAGAAGAAGAGCAACCACAGCAGCTGCAAGTTGGCCAAGAAAGCAGCAGCAAGATGTGCTAGAAGAGCAGCAGCACGTACAGCAAGAGGAGCAGCAGCAAGTTGTGCTAGAAGAGCAGCAGCAAGGATGGCATGAAATTGATCATGCGCATGAGTATCAAGAAGAGCAACAAACAGGGCATCTAATTGAGGAAATTGATCATCAAGTTCTGTCCAATGTCGCAAGGAAATTTCCTGTTGTGAGGGCATCAGTGCAGGTGCAGGACAAAGGCAAGGGAGTTCAAGATAGCAGTGCACATGACGGAGAAAATGGTGATGACAATTCGGACAGTGTCTACTATGATGTTCATGAAGCAGACAGTGAAGATAGCAGTGATGATGATGAAGAAACCATTTGTTACAAAAAACAAGCATAGGAACTGAAGGAGAGAGTGAGGAAAAATATGCTGGGAGAGGAACATCCGACAGCAACCATAGTACCAGAAGAGTTCATTGTCCCAGAGAATATGAAAGAACAACTAGATGATGGCAGTGACTGCTTTGACAGTGAAGATGAACTTTCATATGAGGAAGACAAAATGTGAGCACAAAAATGACACGGCATAGAGTATATGATCCCAATGCTAAGCTCAAGGAGTTTGAGGTTGGGCAGGCTTTCCATGATAGCAGGTGATACTATTAAAAGAGCAAACATATTCTTCTCTAAACGCACCCCGCGTAGGTACACAAAGCAACAAAGACCAATTTCCACCTCACGATCAGGCCCAGTTGATCAGATCTAACCGTCAAACATGAAAGGGATCTCGCCATTGCGTACGCGTAGCAGATTCAACGGGCAGACGAAAACTCTGCCGTGGACGAAACTTTCCGTCCCCACTGTCCGCCTCGCGAGCAAAATTACAGGCAAATTTTACGGCAAAATCACGCACAAACTCCTCTCCTCATTCCCAATTTGTCGTCCTCGCGCTACCCAAAGCTCCCGACGACGCAACAGGCCAACCATCTAGGCATTCCCCATCCACTTCTCCACTCGCTCCCCATGACGCCGCCACCCCTGACTCCGCCGCTTCGGTGACGTCGCCAGGGAGGTCGCCGCTTCGCCACCCGATGCCCCCGGGATACGGTAGCCCGTTTTCCATGCGAATCGCCTCCCAGGTCGTCACGGACTCACCACCGGCACGCAGGCACACTAGTAGAGAACAGGCAATTGGTCCCGGGCCGTAAGGGCTCATTGTCCCGGTCTTGCACCCGGGACAACGTGTTCGGGACAAAAGGGGGTGGCCTTTTGTCCCGGGCACGCCACGACCCGGGGCCAAATGCCCAACCACGTGGGCCGCGGAGCGAGCGTCCGCAGGCCTACCTTTTGTCCCGGTTCGTAATACGAACCGGGACAATGTTTTATTTTTTATTTTTTCTTTCCTCTCTTTTCTGTTTCATTTCCTGTTCTGTTTTTCTTTTTCTTTTGTGTTTTCTGTTGTACTTTTTCTTTTGTATTTTGATGTCGATATTAGTATTTCATTTCAAACAAGTTGCGTTAACATATTACACGCTACTAAAAAGTATAGAGGATATTACTATTTCATTTCAAACAAGTTTCAAACAAATAGTACTCCGAAACTAATATTTACAATCGGGGAGGCACTACTTTCGAGCTGTTTTAGTACTGCATTCGCCCTTGCTCTTCAGAGCTGCTTGAGTACTGCATTCCGCCCCCCTCTGAAGCACATAGTCCATCAGAAAGCCTGACAGCTCCTCCGCAATTGGGAGTAGACGGTCTTTTGCATCTAGGCGGTTCCGGATGTTTTCAAACTGTAAAGGAGATATCAACAACATTATTATATTAATCATCAGAAAAGTGAACAAAATTGAATAAAAAAGTTTGAATATATTCTTTACGTACAGATTGCCATTCATTTCGCCGCTCATTGATGTGTGAACGCATGAACTCGCAGACATAGAATCCACATAAATTAGTGCCTTGTTGCTGCGTCGCACACTTTAAGAGAGAATATGATAGGATTCAATTAAATAATAATAGAAGATAATAAAAATGGTATTAGGAACTAGAATATTTAAAGAGATGCGCGGACCTAGCTATGACTACTTACCTCTTCTTGTTTAAAAGTTAGATCCTTACGTACACCCTTGTGGAATCCGGTGAACTTGTCCCAAACCCTGTACGGTATAGAAAATGATTAAATAAGTTATTAATTTCCTATATTAGAACGGAACAGGCCACAATAATGATTGAAATTACCTCTGGAGCATTAGTTGCAAGTCAATTAACTTCTCAATCGGTTTGCCTAATGGATCGTATATGCATACTTTTGCCCGTTCAACCTCAATCTCAAGAAGTAACCAGTGATATCTGCGCATGTTTATATACGTCAATAACTCATCAATTACACTTAACATGGAGTAAGCAAATTATTGAATATCGACAAGGCAGTAATTAAAAAACTCACTCGAAGTTGTAAGGAAATAGTATGTAGGTTTTGTAATATTGCGGCATTAAGTATGAGAGCAAAAGCTCCTCCGTATTCTCTAGGTAATTTAATATACCATGATGATGAACTCGATTTGGGTCAATGAACCCAATGTTATTATCAACTCCAAGCTTCCGAGCTTGTATAACCTTCAGTCTGCATAATAATATATTAGAAAAGAATATAGTGATAAGGATAATTACAGGCAATGAAAAACAAGCTAAGCTAGAGAATTAATGACATGCATAAATTAATCACTTACAGACAATAGGCACTGACGATAGATTTGTCGAGGGCGTCAAAATTGAATAACTGGAATAATTCTGGGAGCTCAATATGAAGCTCATCATCACCTGGGCCATAATGAGACTTTTGAATTTTTACATAGATATAGTCTCCATCATTATTGGCCGTGTAAGACATGTACCAATCATGTAACTGGTGCATTCTTGCTGGTAGGAGGCGCAGGTGAGAAGAGTCGATCAGAGGTTGCCCTCTAACATATTGCCGCGCCAATTCACCAAACCCGATAGTGCCGCCCGATTGTAAGGTGCGAAGGGCTGAAACAGAGATACCTATTTCTTGAGCTTGCTTCTCAATTTCTGTCTGTGCACCACTGGCGTACACTCTGAGCGGGGCGACCGATTGTCCCGCCTGCATTCCGAGCTGGGAAACGTCTCGCTTCTGTGTTGCACCCGCAGCCCGTCTTCGTTCCTCCCGCACTCTTCTAGCGTTACGCACCAGAACGCGTACATAGTCATCGTTCATGTTCATCTGATACTGCGATGGCTGCGTAAGAAATTCATAGGCCCACTGTATCGCTTCCGGAGAATATACCGGCTTCGGCGGAGACTTCTTCCGTTTCAAGGATAACTTGGTAGTAGGAGGCGGCGGAGGAGGCGGCGGTGTCATCTTCCTCGCTTTCTTACCCGAACCGCTCTGCAGAGTACTAGTCGACGCTGCGGTGGACTTTCGCTTATTTTGCGGCGGCGGAGTTGGCTGACGCGGCGGCGGAGTTGGCTGACGCGGCCGCGGAGTTGGCTGACGCGGTGGCGGAGTTGGCTTACGCGGCGGCGGAGTTGGCTGACGCGGCCGCGGAGATGGAGATGGACTGGCGCCTTGGTCGTTGTTGTCGTTGTCGGGGAGGTCCGGACTGGCATGTGGACTGGGAGGGGGCTTGCTTCTAGTGCAAGTTTGCTTTTGCAACAAGTGTGGGAACACGATGTATTCCTTCTTCCATAAGCAGGTAGTCTTGCAGGCATATCTCAATTCAATCTCGTCTTCTCCCGTAGGGTAGTCCAGTTTTATTCCCTCATATCCCTTCATTACCTCATCAACCGCGACAACAGCATAGCCATCTGGAATCGGGCGACAATGATACGTTCCATCTGGTTTGTGCGGTACGGCAAAACCGTCCGCCACCTTCACAGTTATATTCAAGCATGGCACATGTAGCTCGCACAGTTCCTGCTGACTGATACAATCCACGGGGTGACAAGTACCCGAGGGGGAACCTGGGCGAACGAGCTCCGTGGAAGCCACACTGCTTCTCTGCATAGATTTTGGACCAGGAGAAGGATCTGCGTGCGTCTCAGATTCGCAGGAATTCCGTGGACGCCGCCTCTCAGCCCTGAGCTCAGTTATCTCCTTCTCGTGCTCTGCTAATTTATCTTCTAGCTTCTGCATCCGGTCATTCGCAATGTTCTTCTTTCTCGCTCGGCTTCTGTAAGTCCCGACATCTAAGGGAAACCCAATCTTCCACGGAACGGAGCCGGCGGTTCCTCGTGTTCGTCCACTGTGTTCAGCGTTCCCAAGGGCGCGCGATAGCTCGTCATTCTCTCTGTTTGGCTGGAACTTGCCTTCCTCCACCTCCTTCAGTACGTCTCTGATTTTTTTGACAGGGTCTACTCCGTGATCCTCGTTAAAAATACATTCCCCTGTTTCTGTGTCCAACGTTCCACCAATGCCATAGAACCAGTCTCTAAGCCGTTCGGGCCAATACAATGTCTCGAAGTCTATATTTTTAGCCGCTAGGTCATCCTCCATTTTCTCCCACTTAGCCTTGGCCGTCCGATAGCCACCTGACCCCATAACATGGTGATATTTCTTCTTTGCTGCATTTTTCTTATTTATCTCTGACCTTTTCTTAGCTTCAGTCGATAGCTTGTACGCCTTAAAATCGTCCCACTCATGTTTTATGTTTTCATAGATCCCGACGAATTCTGGAGTCGTACCTTCAGTTACCAACTTGTTTAGCCTTTTCTTCCAGCTGTGGAACAGTTCTCCCATCTCCATCAAAGCCCAGGCCTTGCATCGCTTCTCTATAACAGGGTGATCTTCATCCTCCAATGCTGGTAAAGTGAAATTCTTCATGAGCTCGGCCCAAAGGCGTTCTTTGTCTGCATTGGGGACATAAGTAACCCCCTCTCTTGGCACTTTTGGCTGATTCCATTCATGAGTCGTGATGGGGATCTGGTCCCTTACAATGACTCCGCACTGACTTACAAATTTTTTGGCGTGCTTGACGGGAGCAATCGGTTTGCCTTTTGCATCGATTACTTCAATGTGGTACTTTTGAGTCCCGGTCAGCTTTTTTGTGCCGCTTCGTGGCCCGCCTCGTTTCGTAACATCTGACTTGGCGAATGTTTTTTTGCTCGATCCGGAGGGCTAAAACAAGAAAGAATCGGTAGTTAATATATGTATATACACAAATCAATTAACGCATCTATTCAACATAGACGAACACCGGAGGGCTAATATATACCTCGCCGGACGACTTTCCAACAGCAGAGTCGGGGACGTCTATTTCGTCGGAAGGCCCCTCCAATCCATCACCGGACTCGTTCAGAAACTGTGACGTGAAATCATCCGAGTTGTTCTCATGTCCTTCTAATGGACCTTCGCGGATGATGTCGAACATGTCCTCTTCTAGTTCATGGTCTCTACCGGGCTCCATAGTTTCTGCAATTTATTAAGACAAATTCACATCTTCATTTCTATTTGCATATCGATTAAAGTATCATATATATTATTAACCATGAAGGTGGTGGAGAAGTCGAACAATGTTATTTCCATAGTTAAATATCGATTAAATATCACTAATATAGTCGAATAATCCATTTAAAGCAACAATATTACATCTCGAACAATTCATTTACATTTTCTTGCTCGTCTTTGACAGTGGCGCACTAGTCGAACAATGTCGGGGTTCCGAGAGAGTGGCGGCTTCGAGAGGGCGGCGGCTACGACGCGGTGACCAATTCGAATACCTGCACGCAAAAAAAATATGTCACTCAGAATAATTGCAATAATATTCCAACACATTACTACATTGAAGATTTAACTACCACAAATTCAAAAAAAAAATACAAACACAAATTATTTCACAACTAAATACAAACTTAACAATTATTTCAACACATTACAATAAGTTTGCCTAGACTACAACTATTACAACACATTACAATAAGTTTACCTAGACTACAACTAAACATCAACAAACTTAACAATTATGCAATTCTAACAATTATAATTCTAACACATTTGACCAGAGTTCGCGCGGTGGCCAGAAACCTAGGGTTAGAATAATTTGACCCACAACTAATTTTTCATTTTCGGTAAATCATTTTCAAACTACAAATAAATTTTCATCAACTACATCAACTACAACTCAACATGAACTACAACTAATTTTCAAACTACAAATAAATTTTCATTTTTGGTAAATAATAAAAACAAGGGCTAACGTCACGCTGACGTCAGCAATGGAGGCAGTGCCTCCGTCGAGCACGCTCCCGTCGATGGTGGCCGCGCCGCCTGAATTCGTCGAGCACGCTCCCGCGCGAGGTGACGCCCTACAAGATGGTGGCCGCGCCGCCTCATTTTTCTCGCCGGAGATGGCTCTCCCCGAGCGCGGCAGCGGTTCGGTTGCTCGCATGGTCGGGGAGGAGCGGTTCGGCGCCGGAGATGAGCGATGGTCGGGGACGAGCGGTTCGGTTGCTCGCATGGTCAGGGATGGCTCTCCCTCGGCGGCGGCGCGCAATTTCGGCGACGGCGGAGCGCGATTCCGACGGCGGTTGCTCGCATGGAAGAGGTGAGCGATGGAGGGGATGAGCGTGGGGGAGGAAGAGGAGGGGCCTTACCTCGCACAGCGCCGACCAAGGTTGCGCGGGCAGCGGCGGCGTCGAGGTGTGGCCGGAGTCGAGGATGGTGGCGGCGGCGACGGGAAAATCGGGCAGCCTAACGGCGTAGAAGTGATTTGGCTCCGGGTTGTGGCTCGACCCGGAGCGCTAAGTGTTGGTTATATAGGCACCCCCCCTTTTGTCCCGGTTGGTGGCTGGAACCGGGACAAAAGGGGGGTCTTTTGTCCCGGGTTGAGCCACCAACCGGGACAAATAGCCAATTTTCGGCCGCCTCGGCTTCCCGCCTTTACACCCCCTTTTGTCCCGGTTGGTGGCTGGACCCGGGACAAAAGGGGGTGTAAAGGCGGGAATAATTTTCAGTTTTTCTTTTCCATTTTCATTTTCCAAATAATTTGAATCTGATTTTGAGTAGCTTTTGCATATTATGTAATTTGGCAAAACTTTCAATATGAAAAGTGTTTGAATTTGACTAACTAAGACAACACTATTTTCTGTTTTCTATTATAATTATTTTAAGTACTTTAAAAATAGTTTGAATATGAATTTGAAGAAATTTTGTATATTTTTGAATTTGGCAAAACTTTCAATATGAAAAGTGTTTGAATTTGACTAACTAAGACAACACTATTTTCTGTTTTCTATTATAATTATTTTAAGTACTTTAAAAATAGTTTGAATATGAATTTGAAGAAATTTTGTATATTTTTGAATTTGGCAAAACTTTCAATATGAAAAGTGTTTGAATTTGACTAACTAAGACAACACTAGTTTGAATACGGATGGTGTGTTTCTTTCAAGCACTCGTGAGCCGTTAGATCGGGGGTGTGTAGTTCATTTTTAAGCCATGTCAACACTTAGTGTAGTTCATTTGATATACAAAGCCACCGTCTGGCACTCATGAACCACCGTCGGCGGATCCATTTGATATGCAGGTAACAAAAACACTTCTTCACATAAAATGTTTAATACATTATTACAGGGTCGGAACCATGGAGCATCTTCTTCAGGGTCGGAACCATGGAGCATCTTCTTCATTCAACTTGATGATTGGGTCAATGGTCACTACGAAGGGCGGGATTTCATCAAAGTTGTTATAATCATTTGACATGTCTGTCTTGTCCTCCACTCCCACGATGTTTCTTTTTCCTGAAAGAACTATGTGACGCTTCGGCTCATCGTATGATGTATTCGTTTCCATATTTTTTCTTTTTTTCGGTCTGCTAGACATGTCCTTCACATAGAAAACCTGAGCAACATCATTGGCTAGGACGAATGGTTCGTCTCTGTAACCAAGATTGTTTAGATCCACTGTTGTCATTCCGTACAACTTGTCTACATGAACCCCGCCTTTCAGATTGACCCATTTGCACCGAAACAGAGGGACCTTAAAATAAGGTCCATAGTCAAGTTCCCATATCTCTTCTATGCACCCATAATATGTGTTCTTCTGCCCATTGTTGTTTGTTGCATCAACGCGAACACCACTGTTTTGGTTGGTGCTCTTTTTATCTTGGAATGTCGTGTAAAATGTATTCCCATTTATCTCGTACCCTTGGAAAGTAGATACAGTCGTAGATGGTGCCCTGGCCAACAAGCATAACTGTTCTTCAACATCTACTTTATTCCGGATATGTGTTCGCAACCAACCGCCGAAAGTCGCCATGTGTTTACGTATAATCCAGTTCTCAGACTGCCCCACGTGTAGGGAGCGTACAATATTCTTGTGTTCATCGATATACGGTGCCACCAAGGTAGAACTTTGTAGGACTGTGTAGTGTGCTTCAGTGAAAGAATGCCCATCCATACAAATTATTGATTTCTTTCCTAGTGTGCCTTTTCCACTCAGTCTCCCCTCATGCCGTGATTGTGGAACACCAATCGGCTTAAGATCAGCAATAAAGTCAACACAGAACTCAATGACCTCCTCCGTACCATAGCCGTTGGAGATGCTTCCTTCTGGCCTAGCACGGTTATGAACATATTTCTTTAAGACAGCCATGAACCTCTCAAAAGGGAACATATTGTGTAGAAATACAGGACCGAGAACTCGAATCTCTTCGACTAGGTGAACCAGGAGATGCGTCATAACATCGAAAAAGGATGGGGGGAACACCAACTCAAAACTTACAAGACACTGGACCACATCACTCTGTAACCTAGGTAGAATCGCCGGATCGATTACCTTCTGAGATATTGCATTGAGGAATGCACAAAGCTTCACAATGGGTACTCGAACATTTTCCGGTAGAAGCCCCCTCAGTGCAATCGGAAGCAATTGTGTCATAATCACGTGGCAGTCATGAGACTTTAGGTTTTGAAATTTTTGGAGTCTCACATTTACTATCCTCTTTATATTCGACGAGAAGCCAGCCGTGACCTTGATACTGCTCAGGCATTCAAAGAATATTACTTTCTCTTGTTTGGTAAGAGCGTAGCTGGCGGGGCCTTCATAGTGTTCGGGATTTAGACCGTCTCGTTCTTTCATACGTTTCTGGTCCTCCCGTGCTTCCTCTGTGTCTTTTTTCTTCCCATACACGCCCAAGTGGCCTAGCAGGTTCACGCAAATATTCTTTGTCACGTGCATCACATCGATTGCAGATCGGACCTCTAGTACCTTCCAATATGGTAGCTCCCAAAATATAGATTTTTTCTTCCACATGGGTGCGTGCCCGTTAGCGTCTTTCGGAACCTCTAGTCCTCCAGGACCCTTTCCAAAGATTACTTTTAAATCCTTGACCATATCAAATATTTCTTCACCAGTACGGTCGACAGGCCTCCTGCTGTGATCAGCCTCACCTTTAAAATGCTTGCCTTTCTTCCTTGCGGGATGCTTGATCGGAAGAAATCGACGATGCCCCAGATAAACACACTTCTTACATTTATCCAAATATATACATTCAGTCTCACCTAAACAGTGTGTGCATGCATTGTACCCCTTGGTTGTCTGTCCTGAGAGGTTCGCAAGAGCCGGCCAATCGTTGATCGTTACAAACAGCAAAGCTCGTAGGACAAATTCCTCCTGTTTGTGCTCATCCCACACACGTACACCTTCTTCCCGCCACAACTGTAAAAGTTCTTCAACTAAGGGCCTGAGGTACACATCAAGCTCGTTACCAGGTTGCTTCGGGCCTTGGATGAGCACTGGCATCATAATAAACTTTCGCTTCATGCACAACCAAGGAGGAAGGTTATAAATACACATAGTCACAGGCCAGGTGCTATGACTGCTGCTCTGCTCCCCAAAAGGATTGAATCCGTCTGTACTTAGACCAAACCTTAAGTTCCTTGCGTCATTTGCAAAGTCCGGAAACTCTCTCTCAATTTTTCTCCACTGCGACCCATCAGCAGGGTGTCTGCACATCGCGTCTTTCTTACGGTCCTCTTTGTGCCATCGCAACAACTTGGCATGCTCTCTGTTTGTGAACAGACGTTTCAACCGTGGTATTAGAGGAGCATACCACATCACCTTGGCAGGAACCCTCTTCCGGGGACGCTCGCCCTCAACTTCACCAGGGTCATCTCGTCTGATCTTATACCGCAATGCAGTGCATACCGGGCATGCATCCAAATTCTCGTACTCACCGCGATAGAGGATGCAGTCATTAGGGCAGGCATGTATCTTCTGCACTTCTAATCCTAGAGGGCACAGAACCTTCTTTGCTTCGTACGTACTCTCGGGCAACTCGTTAACCTTTGGAAGCATCTTCCTAATTACCTGCAGCAACTTTCCAAATCTCTTGTCAGTCACACCACACTCTGCCTTCCACTGCAGCAATTCCAGTGTGGTACCCAACTTTTTCTGACCATCTTCGCAACTTGGATACAACAATTTCTTGTGATCCTCTAACATCTGCTCGAACTTCAACCTCTCCTTTTCAGTTCCGCACTCTCTCTTTGCATCAGCAATGGCCCGACCAGGATCGTCTGCGGGCTCATATGGTGCCTCTTCATCTTCAGCTTCCCCCGTTGCAGTATCACCGTAATCCGGGAACATAGGATAGTTGTCATCATCATCTTCTTCATTATCTTCCATCATAACCCCTTCTTCTCCGTGCTTGGTCCAACAATTATAGCTGGGCATGAAACCGTGCCGAATAAGGTGGCATTGAATGGTTCTCGTCTCTGGGTAATCAGTGTTATTCTGACAGTCCACACATGGACAACACATGAAACCATTGGTACTGTGGGCCTTGGCTATCTCGAGAAATTTCTTCAAGCCCTTCATGTACTCGGCAGTGCGTCGGTCACCGTACATCCATTGCCGGTCCATCTACATTATATAATTAACTATATCAAGAACCATTAAAGAACATCGAGAAATAACCACTGAACATGCACTGTATCAATGACAAATGAAATGAGAAAAAAAAAATAACCTCGATCGACAAAAGGATAAAACTTAAGTGTACATCAAATCATTTTGTGAACTCTCTCGGGCATTTCGTCGAACACCTTGTATGCATACTTAAAAAAAATAAACTAGCACACACCCTCCTAGCATAGTAAAAAGAAAATGCCTCCAATGGTCTTGGGAGAGGGGAGGGTGCTGAGTATATATAGGCCTCCACCTTTTTGTCCCGGTTCCAGTCACGAACCGGGACAAAAAGGCTGGTGCGCTGAGGCACGCACCTTTTGTCCCGGTTCGTGGCTGGAACCGGGACAAAAGGTGGCCTTCTGACGCGCGTGGAGGCTGCAGGCACCCATCTGTCCCGGTTTGTAATGCAACCGGGACAAATGGGGCATATCTCTTTGGTCCTATTGCCTGTTCTCTTACTAGTGGCTGCTGCTCTTCCATGCGCACCCTGCTCCTTGAGCGCAGGTAGCTGACGCGTTGGAGCAATGGAGCTTGCACGTCGCTTCTTCTGAGAAAGGCGGGTTGGTCGCTGTTGAATCGAGGCCAGCTCTCCAATGGCCACCAGCCACCAACGACGTCTTCACGCCCTTCCTCCAACCGCTTCTACGTGATGGAGTTTAATCCCACGGTGATGTACACATCATATTCCTTTTTCTTGATGATTCTGCATTTGATTTTGATTCACGCTTTCGATTCATATGTACAATTGAAAAATATAAAGCTTGCCTTGTCTGTTTGATTGAAAGACAATCAGGTTCTTCATCTTAAGATGTTAAGATTTGTTCTAAAAAAACATCAGTTCCTAGAGTCCAGAGAAACAAGAAGGGCAAAGTTCAGACAGCTGTGAGATGAGTAATCTAGAGGCATTACTAATTAGGCAGAAGCTGCAAGTTTGCTCAGGTTCAGAAAACGAAATATATGTAAAATTCTGGAACATCGACGTTAGCCCCGTCCATCAGACCATCACTGTTCGCTCAGTATTATTAGCTGATTTATGAATTATGAAGGCATATACTACACCTCTACGACTGCATAAATCCCTCAATTGTTCATGACGAAAGTGCTCATATAATCATATGCAGCTGACTGACCGACTGCAATATTATTCAGATTTAGGCGGGGACAAAATTTATCCATCGTATGAACAAATTAATCTTGCAAAGTATACATCCGGGAATAAACTTGACAGACCCAGCTGAACATCTTCGCCTTCGGTTTTTTCGTTTCGAGGTCAGTATTTCTCTTAGAAGTTGAAGAAAAAACCAAGGCAAGTATGTTAGAAGACGATGGAGAGTTCCAAACAGATCAGGTCGCTGGTGATGGCGTTGACCAACTGGAGTATTTTTTAGCTGTGAGGATGAAGAGGGGACTCAAATATTCTTGAGCAACCAAGCTGATTTTTTGAGTTGCTTATTGGGTGATTGTATAGACGTGTGTTGCTGTGTGTAGTATGACTATGGTCTATGTTTGGTTGCCATAGTAAATATGGAATTTTATACTTATGTTTAAACTATGATCTGACACATGATATAGATGTTTTTAATGGCTGAAGCCGTGCGGTTGCACGGCCAAGCTAGCAAAGAAAACTCCAGATGGTGCTAAGGACATGATGAAAAATGCTCCAACGCATTGGTGTAGAGCTTATTTCAAGATTGGTTCCTTTTGTGATTCGGTTGAAAACAATCTCTGCGAGTCATCTAACAATGCTATTACGAGAGCAAGATTTTATCCAGTCATTTCTTCCATGGAAATTATGAGGAGAAAGGTGATGGCTAGAATTGCAGAAAACAAAGCAAAGCCGGCAACTTGGACCGGAACAATATGCCCCAACATTTTCAAGAAACTGAAGTTAAATGTGAAAAGATCTAATATCTGCACAGTGCTTTTGTAACATCCCAATATTTTGGAATGTTTAAAAATCACTAAAAATTTAAACTTTTGTTTTTGATTAAGATAAAAGAATAAAAGCATAAGAAAACCAACTATAAAAGAGTCAGCATCTTACAAATTTTAAAATTTACAAATTTTAAAATTTACAACATTTTCAAAGAGTTTAATTTAAATTCTTTTATGCAAAGTAATTCTTAAACCTAAATTTATATTTTGACAAATGAATTACAAAGCTTGAGAACCCTTTTCATTTCAAATAGTGGTATTATGTGATTTAATATTGTACTCAAGGCAAAAATGATTTAATATTTTAAAATGAGTTTAATTAACTTAATTTCAAACTTATATAAGTTATGTATTTTTATAAATTTTATTTAGCCAAAAATAAAATTATTTAAACCATATTTCAAATTTGACATAAAGTATCAAATTTGTATTTAATAAATATTTCAAAATTATGATTTTTGAAAAGTGTTCAAAATATGGCCACAACTGTTTTAAAACATAGATATGATTTTTAAGAATTTTTAGAAATTTATTTGACTTCATTTGGACAATTAAAACAAAAGATATGAAAGAAATAAGAAAAATCAGAAAAAGAAAAAGAAAAATTGCTGACGTCAAGCGATGACGTCAGCATCATCTTCAACGTCCAGCGGACGGAACTCACGCACGAACAGCTCACGCGTTACGTTTCTTCCCGAATTGATTCCGGACGTTTTACTCGACCAAATCACGCGCCGTTTCTTCCTAATTGAAGCCCACTATCTCCTCCTTCGTTACCCCCAAAAATACCTCTCCTAAACACGCTGCCGTATTTTCCCTCCGGAGACCACGCTGCCGTTTCGAACCGAAAATTGCTCTCCCCTGATTTCCGGCGATTAAGGCCATTAAACTCCTCCCTACTAATATCCCGGGTCCTCCTCAGCATTTCCCCTCTCACCCCCATTCGAATCGTGCCCCCAGGCTGCAGTATTTGCTCACCGGAGTTCACCATGTCCGCCGCCGCATTTCTTTGATTCCGGCGACTCCGGAGTTCCCCACCGACTACTTTTGGTCTCATTCTCTTCCCCTTGTTCGTACGCATCCTCTAAGCCCCGGTTTTTGTTCTTTTGAGCAGCGAATCTAGCGCCCCTTGCGCGAAGGAGCTCGCCGGCGCCCGAACGCCACCGGCCGCGCCTACACGCGAGTCCGAGACGCACTGCTGTACGGCGTAGCGACCATCGCCTCCGCAACCTCGCGCTGCACTCCGCCGTAGTCTCCCCGGTGAGAGGAGACCACCGGATCGAGGGAATCGTCCACGCTCGACTCCGGCGCCGCCGTCTTCATCAACTCCGGCGACCGGAGCGCCGCCACGTCTCGGTCAACCAATGTAAGCCGTCCGATCTGTTTTCTACGTCCTAGATTAGATCCACTTGCTGAAACGGTACGATTCATTTCCGGCCGTCAGATCTAGATCTGACGATCCAGATCTGACCCAGCCGAGCCGAGCCGAGCCGATCATCGGCTTAAGCCCAGCCCGAGCCGAATCCTGAGCCCAGCCCTTCTCTGGAATTTTAATACGAATAAAATTCAATTTGGTCTTTTTGCAGAATAGTCCCTGTAAATTCAAACCGTTATAACTTTTTAACTATAACTCCAAATTGGACAAATTTTATATCATTGGAAAGACCTTGACATGTAGAATATTTTGGCACTGTTATTTTTCTTCTTTGATATAGTTTGAATTATTCAAATTCAAAATGTGTAATTTGAGTAATTTTAGCATATCTTTAAATCTATAAGTCCAAATTTTGTAAATAAAATTGTTTTAGAAACCTTAGAATATTTCTAATATGATGCCCGTGTTAGAAAATAATTTTGAGCATTATTTTGATGATTTAACAATCATATGTTTAATTTGAGTAGTTTGAGTATTTTTGACAAATTTTTTAATAGAAACATTATTTTTAAGTAAATCCAATTGCTATAAATTTGTTTAAAACCCCTCTGTCCATTAAAATTGTTTATAAATTTTTGTTATAAAAGTTTAATCACAGAAAACTTTAATCTTATATTTACCTACATTATTATATTTTGCCATAATAGAAATAAATTAAATTGCATTTATAACTTCATGCATACTTTATAAAAATCACAAAAGTTAGGATGATGTTTCTTGTGATTAAAAAGTTGCATTTCATGCATAGCATATTTTATTGTATAGTTATACTCCTCATAGGAAAACTTGTCCCTTAGTTTTCTCTAAGTATTTTGTTTAGGTTTATTTTTCGACATAGTGGTTTTGAAAAAGTTGTACTTAGTCATACTTGGGATTTTCAACATGGAGCTAGAAGGCCAATGAAGGACTTAGCCAAGAAAACAAGACTTCAGAACCAAGGAGTAGAAGCACTTAGAAGAAAATCAAGAAGAAGTTCATGAAGACCAACCAGCTACATTTTCTAAGTCTTGCTTCCTTTCTCTCTTTTCTCCCTTCTTCTCTTAGACCTCATGGTGACTAAGTTATATTCAAGACCAACCTGGATGCTGTCAACACCTTCAAGTCTTCCGAACCATCAACTCTACAAATTGCAATGAAGTCATCACATCAAGGAGAAAGCTACAAGGAAGCAAGGAGAAGATTCACTTTGGACATAAACCCCTTTTTGATCATTATGTTACCACCCTTGAAGTATGTTGGATCCTAGCGGCATAGTGAGATGAATCGGCCTGGAGACTAACCTTACATGTCCACGTACATGAGACCTGTTCCACAATCATAAGTGGCTGGCCGGGTGTCTGTCTCTCTCACTATAGTGAATATCCAATTTACAAAGAGTTGTTAATAATTGTTGATCACCTTTAAGAATAGACTTAGTATTTTCTCTAAGTATTTATGCACATCATTACTAAGTCCTTAGAAAAAGGAGTATCAACTTCTTAGAAATTATTTTTTTGAGTTGATGTTTTAGTATCTAGTACTTAGTTAAAATTCGACCCCATTTGTTATGACTTGGTCCTTAGTCATTTTTTGACCAAATTCTTGCCTTGCACTTAACTTAGAATATTTTCATGGCATGACATGCATCTCTAGTCCTTAGAAATAATTTGCACCTCATGCATACCATATTTTTTCCTTAGAAGTTTTACGAAACTTGTTTGTTCATTATGTATTGTGTTGTTGTGTGATTGTTTATAATTGCTATGTATAGATTGAACAGAGAGCTCCGAGTAACGTTGAAAAGAGTTTGTGAGCAAAGACGACTTCCAAAGGCAAGTGGCACATTCATAAATTTCCTAAGTATTTTGTCTATGCATGACTTAGTTAATTTCCTTATGCATGTGTAGGACTTAGTAGTATTGCAATGCAGACATGTTTAGATTTCCCCTACTCCATTGTGTCTAGGTACCTATGTAATGACTTAGTAGAATTATTGATGCTATGCAAAAGTTGTTTTATGAAAATATAAATTCTACTAAGTTAAGAAAGAACCTCCTGGGTGGATTGGTTGGATACGGAGGCAAAGTTGAGTGGCTACTCAGGACCATTTCTATGGTGTATACCTGAGTATGTGCACTTGTGGATGGCCACCCAGGGAACAAAGGGATCTGAAGAACTCCAAGTGATGTTAGCTTCCAGTGCAGCCATTGCCAATATGGGCTCTGGCTTGATCAACTAAGTTGCGTGGACTCGCCCCGGCTTGACAAGCAGATGTAGAGGGTGTTAGGTGGAACGGGTCAAGCCAGTATGGGGAGGGAAAATGCTTCTGAAAGATCTCGTCTCATTTTTCTCCTTTTCCTTATCACTTACAGAGTGTAAAGGATAGTTTGGGCTGAATGGGTACAATGGTGAACGTGCACAACCTCTGCAGAGTTAAAATCTAAGTACTTAGCCGTGTCCCCGGTACGGACAATTTGAGCAGCTGATCAAGGACGTCAACGGAGGATCCCACCATTCCAACTTCAGAATTAAAACTTGATGGGTGGACAAGGGTAGAAGGAGACAGTGGATTTCATGCCACGGATGTCTCGAATAGAAGAAAAGTGTTTCCAAAGAGTTAGGAAAAACTTGCTTTATGCAAAATAGCCTTGAACTCCACCAGCCAAATAAGCATATAGGTTATTAGAGTTATTCCACTAAGTGTCCACCATAGTGTCACTTGCCAGTTCCATTTTAAATGGTTCTGACCCACGTTGCTGCAATATATTTCTTATTGCAGAATGTCCAGATGACGAGTGAGGTGTCGTTTAAAGGTTTCGAGTCTGCAACCAACATGTTTTCGCCTGTGGCAACATGAAGATGATGGAGACTCACTGCTATTGTATTTCCGCTGTTTACTATTTCCAATGCTAGCTTTCTGCTATGCAAATTGTAATAAATATTTTGTAAGTCTGGATCATCGATGTAATAAAATTGATACAAACTGTGTGTGCAAACGAATCGATCCAGGGATTTGCACTATACACAGGGACTTGCCATTTTCTAAGTGCAGGTCCGCTACAGCTTTACAATGGAACCGAAGGCATTGAGGTAATGGAGGGGCAGCATAGAAGATTCACTGTCAACTTGGAGACATTTACATGCAACTGCAAATATTGGGACCTGTCAGGGTTGCCCTGTTGCCATGCTATTAGTGCAATATACAGAGTGGGAAAAGAACTAGATGATTTTATTGCTCCTTGCTACAGAATTGCTCTGTATGACCAGGTGTACAGCCATGTATTGCAGCCAGTAGAAGGGAAAGAGAGCTGGCCTATAGCTCCAAACCCTAGGCCTTTTCCCCCCATTGGAAAGAAAAAGGCAGGAAGGCCCAAGGTAGAGAGAAAAAGAGAAGAACAAGAGAAACCTAAAGGCAACAAGTTATCAAGAAAAGGTGGAACAATTAGGTGCTCAGCTTGTGGAGAGACAAAACATAATAAAAGAAAGTGCACAGCTAATCCAGATGTTGTTACGGAACATGCCCACAATAAGAAAACAGCCAAGAGAAGTAGGAAAAAGCAAGATAAAGCACCTCAGGTAAGCATTACATATTTGTTACATTTTTTGCTTCGAAAATAGTTACCATGCTATTTTCTTGACTCCTAAATTGGTTCATGTAGGAGGCTACTTCTAGTGCCCAGCAGCAAGAGAGACATGTGGTGTATGTCCCGAAGAAGAAAAGGAAGCAAGCTGCTGCCCAGCCACAAGCTGTTGCCGAGCCTCAATTTGCTGCCATGAGGTCACAAGCTCATCTCCAGCCACAAGCACCTGCCATGAAGCCATTTGTTGCACCAAAGAAAAAGCACCATAGTTCAGGTGATGTTGGGCAGGGAAGTTCTAAACAATCTCAACCATCTAGCCAGGTAAAAAATATTTGTACTACTTTATATATGTGCACCAAACTCATGTGTAACAACATCATGTACTAATTGATTTTCACATCTCTTGTACAGCAAGAAGAACTACCTACAAGGAAAAAGACATCACAGACCATTCCTATGTCACAGGTTGGAGGATGAACTGGTTGTTAGGATAGAAGAAAAAAACAGCTGGAGATGAACAACAGTAGCAAAATGGCAAATACTAGTGTCAAATTGTCACAGATGTTTCTATCAAATTTTGACAGCACATTTGAGTATGTTTGCGTGACAATGTAACTTGTGTTTGCAATCTTTATATACTTATTTACTTATTCATGTTGCTGCCATTTCATACAGCTACAAAACATAAGATAAAACCGCTCTGCAAAACAGCTAATTAGCCTAGGGGGGTAATTTGCGTGGTATTAGAAACCTGAGGGGGTGATTTGCGCCTGTTTAGACTTGGGGGGGGGGGGGTCTATCGACCGAAATCTGAAACCTGGGGGGGTTATCTGGACTTCTTTCTTTCTGGACGTGTCCTCATTCAAACGAAGTATGGACTCATTTACAGGAGCTCACGGGACAACCTTTTATTCTGTCACCAGTCACTCAACTGGAGAGTTGAAGGGTTGGCTGTTGGAGTGGATCGGCAAGATGAATGCGGATCAGGGTTCCTGGTTCATGGTGTACAATCTCTGGCTGGCCTGAAATGAGGCGAGGGAACATCTTAGAATTGAAGATCCGAAGGCAATTGCGCGACGGACCACAACGACGGTGAAAGAGTGGCTAATTCTGAAACCCTGCCAACCGTCTACGGCGGCCAAACCGAAGGAGCACTAGCTTCTGTCGAATTTGGGGCGGTGCAAGGTAAATGATGATGCGGTGTTTCGTTCAGATGTCTGCATGTGCGGAGGTGGTGTGGTCATCCGCGACCACCATGGTGGCTTCGTTGCCGGAGCAACCCATATTTTCCCCACGTCATAGATGCTGAAGGGCGGTGAGCTGCTAGCCTATCGTCGGGCGATTCATCTGGCAAAGGAAGAGAAGGTGGTGAAGGTGGCGGTGGAGGCGTGGAGCTGGATTCTGCGAATGATGTGGCGAAGTTAACAAGAGTGGACAAGGATTGATCCATTCACGGTTCCGTTGATAGTAGAAGAAATTAAGTCCACTAGATCATGTAGGCGCGCCGTTGCCGCGCCCGTCTATTAGGAAAATGATTTTAGAAATTGATGAAAATATATTTGGATTTAACATGTTTCCAAGTACAAACACATGCAACTTGGAAATGTGAAATACAGTTCCATTAAAATTTCTGGTTAGTTACCTGATCCTAAGTTCAAGGCAGAAATTTCGGACATATGTGGTATGTACCAGGAACTTTACTTGGAACTGTCAAAAAATCAAATAATTTCCATTTCCAGTAGGCTTATTATTGTCAGAAAGCATAGAGTATCTTATCTCAAAAATTGTATTTACAAAGTTTACAACAAGCAGGGAAATAGTGGGAACTAAAAGGGAAATGTAGATTAGATAAGAAACATACAGCCAGTACAAGCTGGAACTCCTTTCTGTATATAGAAGATGCCAAAAAGAAGCCAAGCAGAATAAGAATTTGGCCATAGGACTTCTTAAAACTACAAACATACCTGGTGGAAAGAGTATGAGCACGAGCTGTCCATTTTACCTGCTCAGGAACAAATATCTTGAATGATAGCAAGGGAATAAACCACTAAAATAGTATGGCACATGAATACCATCATTATTCTTCTCCTGAAGTCCGAAGATGCTCTCACTTGCCTCATCATACATCAGCTTTTATCATGACGGCAACAGAGATCACTTAGTTTTGCAGCATCCAGCACAGAGTGTATCACGCATGAAGCAACCAAGTTGGAGATGTTCCTTCAGCTTATTCCACCAAGACCAGAAGTACTTCAACAACTTCTCTTCAAAAATATCCACTATGAATCTGTCACAAGTGAACATGGAGATTAGTCCGTGCAAATGATGCCTAACAATAGAATAAGCTAAACGGTGCATTTGCATGCAAATATTTATTCTAAAGTATAATGACATGGTACTATCTTATCCCATATCACCACCAGGAAAACATAGAAGCAAGAAAAACGGTATAAAATTGATTACCCATCCAGCCAGAACCATTCACAAACATCCAACAAATATGGTGAGGTGAGCAGGCTAGTGCAGAAACCACAGGAGCGCAAAATCGACTATGTGGTTTGCATGCCAAACCCTCAAAAATGATGTACATCACAAAGAAACCAATGACTTCATAACACATAAATTGTGCAGTTTTTATCTGCCAGTAATGCTCCATAATTGGTTATTTTACATCTCCATGTCGAATAGTATTCAAAACTATCATGTCGCATAGCCAAATAGACTGTTACAAATCAGCAGAAAAAATGACTCTACTATTGCCTATTAAACTTTTAATGCTGCCAAACACCACGCATCATGGCCGCCGTTGCCTTGCTTCCCACGAGTGTTCCTTTTGTTGCTTCCATCATGGTCTCCGAGGCCGTCATGCGGAGGCAAGCAGGTTAAGGCTGCCCTGCATACACAGAGGTAATTGCATGCTCTGCCTAGCAAACAACAACCCTACTATGACAGGTGGTGAAGTTCGATCATCTGAGTAACATACGTAGATATCCACAAGGATCGATTAGATAGGATCCAAAAGCATTATTAAG
Source organism: Poa annua (assembly GCA_026929855.1). Classification (NCBI taxonomy): domain Eukaryota; kingdom Viridiplantae; phylum Streptophyta; class Magnoliopsida; order Poales; family Poaceae; genus Poa; species Poa annua. The sequence continues at coordinate 67,499,015 of CM049434.1, forward strand.
TGGCAGGTATCTTAGTGGAATAACTTCCCTGAAAGAAATTCATTTGCAGCTGGTACAGCTATTCAGGTTTTCCATGGTATGTAGTGCAGGCCAATCTGAATCTGAGTGGAAATTTAACGCTAATCCCATGGACTGCATTCGCAAAGTGAGCAATTGGAGATAATGTGAAATGCCACAAACCATTATCGAAGGCATGCTGATTAAGCGACAACTCATGACCAAGAGAAATCACTAACATAAGTAAATTATCCATATCATCAACTAATGAAGTGTTAGGCTTTGATTGACCTAACATGCGAATTGAGGAGGAAGAAGGGGGAGCATTCGGAGCTCAGATCTAGACTACGAAGATAAGGTACAGGAAAGGAAAGTGCAAGCAAAACTTTAGGGTTTATTGATAGCGTGCCTCCCAGCCTCCCACTCCCGCTCCTTTATATCGAAAGAGCAGGACCACGCTTAGTTAGGCATAATTGCCAGGGTTTTAGTTATTACAACTGATCAGCCTTAGCTAAAGCAAATGGTAATTAAGACGGATGAGTCTGGGGCGTTGGATGAGAGCGAAGCGGTATTCACGCATCCAGGCCGTCCACTCTTGCCACTGGCTTCATTGTAGATCTTCAGGAGCCTGACAATACTCCCCGCCTGAGACAATACTTCAGGGATTGAATTCAGGATAACTTTTGCGCATGAATTCCACGTCTTCCCAGGTGGCTTCCTCGACGGTCATGTTATCCCAGTGGATGAGCCATTGCGGGCAAGGAACGTCGTAACCACCTGCAGAACGGGGGATCTGACGACGGTCCAACACCGCGACTGGAGAAAGTTTGAGTTTACCCTCGGCAGTAACTGAAGGAAGGTTTGGGTTAGGAACTGCGCGCGGACCCAAGTGCTTCTTGAGTTGATTGACATGGAATACATTGTGTAATTGAGATCCTTCGGGCAGCTGCAACTTGTAAGCACGAATACCGATCTCCTGGATGATACGAAAAGGACCATACCATTTCGATGCTAGCTTCAAAGGATTCCCGCTTCCCAGAGCGTGTTCACGGTAAGGCTGCATCTTCAAATAAACCATGTCACCAACGACGAAGGAGCAAGGTGTTCTGTTCTTGTCAGCATGCTTTTTCATTGCAGCTTGAGCCTGAGCAAGATTCTGTCGCAGAATTGTGAGCATTGTGTCCTTGGAAGTCAATGTATCTTGAGCTTCTTGTGAGATGCTTGAGTTGGCCGGGAAATCAGCGAGCAATGGCGGTGGGTACTCGTAGAGTGCTTCGAAAGGAGACATCTTGATTGCTGTGTGATAACTGCAATTGTACCACCATTCAGCGGCAGGAAGCCAGTCAGCCCACTTCTTGGGTTCAGAGAATGCCATGCATCGAAGGTACTGTTCCAGACATTGGTTCACTCGTTCAGTCTGTCCATCGGACTCCGGGTGGTAAGCCGTAGAGAAGTTCAGAGAGATGTTCAGTGATTGGAAGATCTCTTGCCACAATTTGCTTGTAAATATCCTATCTCTGTCCGTGGTAATCACTGTAGGTGGCCCATGTAACTTAATGATGTTATCCATGAACAAGGCAGCTACTTTCTGGACTGAATAAGGGTGGCACAAGGAGATGAAATGAGAATATTTGGTCAGCCTATCAACCACAACCAGGATGACGTCCTTTCCCTTGGATTTTGGTAAACCCTCGACAAAATCCATGCTGATCTCAGTCCATTTGCCCTTTGGAATTGGTAAAGGGTTGAGCAGTCCTGGGTACTTTATTTTTTCAGTTTTGGAGATCTGGCAAACAGGGCATTCAGACACTTTGGTGTTTATGTATGCCTTCATCTTAGGCCAGTAGAACAATTGCTTGATTCTGTGAAGGGTAACCCTTGTACCAGAGTGGCCACCAAAAATGGAGGAGTGAAAGGACTGAAATATCTTGTCTTTAAGGTCTGTAGCAGTGCCAATGTACAGCCTGCCTTTGTACCTCAATATGCCAGATTGGAGCTTAAAATTGTTGTTGTTACCAGGTTGAATGGACAGCTCCTGTAACAACTTGGTACAGTGATCGTCCTGTGCATATGATGTAATTATCTCCTCTGTCCATGTAGGTACTGCCATTGATATGTGTGAACAGCTTGGAGCTTCAGAGTCTGGCGATTGGTACTGTCGAGACAGTCCATCTGCCACTTTGTTCTCTACCCCTTTTTTGTACTCGATTTTGAAATCAAACTCTAGTAGTTTCACCATGAGTTTGTGTTGAATTCCCTCGAGCAACCTCTGACTGGCAAGGAACCTGAGGCTACATTGGTCTGTCTTAATGATAAGTTGGTTGCCGAGGAAATAGTGTCTCCATTTTTTCAAGGCCTCCAATATTGCCATAGCCTCTTTCTCATAAATAGATTTTGCACTGTTATTAACCCCCAAGCATTTGCTAAAGAAAGCAAGAGGTTTGCACTTCTGCATGAGTACTGCACCCAGTCCTGTTGCACAAGCATCTGTCTCCAATGTAAATGGCAGTGAATAATCAGGCAGTGCCAAGAGGGGTGGAGAGGACATGGTCTTCTTGAGATTATCAAAGGCAGCTTGCTGGTCTGGACCCCAGGAGAAGGCTCCTTTCTTGAGTACATTGTACAGGTGAAAGCATATTGTTGCATAGTGCTGTATGAACCTTCTGTAGTAACCAGTTAAGCCTAAGAAAGCTCTGAGCTCTTTAACATTTGTTGGAATTTTCCAGTTGACAATATCAACTATTTTTGCAGGATCAGTCTGCACCCCTTCACCACTAATGATGTGCCCAAGGTACTCAACTTGTTTCTGAGCAAAGGTGCACTTGGAGAGTTTGGCTTTAAGTTTGTTGGTCCTGAGTGTAGATAGCACTATTTCCAGATGTATCAAGTGTTCTTCAGGAGTTTTGCTGTATACAAGAATGTCGTCGAAGAAGACAAGAACAAATTTCCTTACATATTTAGCAAACACAGAGTTCATTAACTCTTGAAATGTTGCTGGTGCATTGCAAAGGCCAAAGGGCATCACCACATATTCATAGTGACCCAAATGTGTTGAAAATGCAGTCTTGGGAATGTCAGCTTCATGCATTCGGATTTGATGAAATCCTGATCTCAAGTCAAATTTTGAAAAGAGTTTTGCACCATGCAACTCATCCAGGAGATCTTCGATAACAGGAATTGGAAATTTGTTTTTAACTGTAAGTTCATTTAGACCTCTGAAGTCGACACATAATCTCCAGGATTTATCTCTTTTCCTGACCAATATTATTGGTGAAGAGTAGGGGCTATTGCTGGGCCTGATTTCACCATTTTGAAGCATCTCTTTAATCAGTAGATCCACTGAATTTTTCTGTGCATGTGACATTCTGTAAGGCCTTATATTGGGTGGTTTTGCTCCAGGAACAAGGGGAATCTTGTGATCAGAACTTCTGTGTGGAGGTAGACCAGAGGGGGCTGGAATATATCTTGGAATTGATGAAGAATTGACTGAAACTCTGAAGGAACCTCAGGTTGTTCTGTCATTACATTAACAGCTGAGGATTGCTCATCTGAGACTAACACATAACCTGTAGCACCCTGCTCAATTAATCGGCTGCATTGTTCTGAGGAGATTAGCAACTTGTTCTTGGGAAAAAGGTGGTCATGTAGTGTTGTGAGAACTCCATGAATTCCAATGGTAATGTGTCTTTCGACAAAGTCAAATGTAACTGGATTACATTTCTTGAACCAGTTGACACCAAGGATAATGTCAGACCCTTGCAGCTCAAGAATTCTGAAATCAGATGTGAACTTTTGCCCTTGGATTGAAAAGGAACAGTTGTGAGCTATGAAGCTGGAAGTGAGCAGGCCTCCTCCTGCAACTTTAACAGATCGTTTGGTTTCTTGCACCAGTGGGATGTTGTTCTTCTTGGCGAAATTTGCATCCATGAAGGTGCTGGTAGTCCCTGTGTCAGCAAGAGCAATAGCCTTGGCCTGGGAGAAGTTCAACAGCAAAGATAATGTGGAATCTGAGGGACACCCATGATATGCTGCTGCAGAGATGTTCATGAGCATAGCATTGCAATTCTCAACAACTGGTGGTTCTTGTTGGTCTGCTTCTAATTGTTGTTCCTGGTGTTGTTGAGGCAGCAGCTGTTCTTGTACTTCGTCCTGTTCATCGTCAGAGTGACCTTGCATCTGAATTGTATTGATAGCACATTGCATTGACTGGCATTTGTGGCCAATCGACCAAGGCTCGGGACAGTACCAACAGCGCTTGGGTTCTCTAGGCCTGTCGTTTGGAGCTCTGTTCCTGTTGTCTCTGATTGCAACATTTCTATTTGGGGGATTTGGAAACACTCTTGGAGCAGTAGCTGGGATGGATTGCTTCTTATTGTTAGACAGGTAGGCCTTCTCATATTGTCTTGCATACCAATATGCCGATATCAGAGTTGAAGGCTGCTGGCATTGCACTGTGTGTTTGATGCCATCCTTGAGACCACTAACAAACCTGTCGATGAAGAAATCCTGAGGCAGATAATTCCTTTCTCTTTTCATCAATATCATCCAGTTCTCATACTGGTCAATATAGGCGTTTACTGTGGTAACTTGTTTCAGTTGTTGCAGTAGATCCATAGAGTCAGTAGCAACTGTATCTGGGAATCTTTCTATCAGAATTTTGCTAAGGTTTACCCAAGAGATGTTGACTAAGTCTAAGCCTGCGTTGCTTAACCAAGTCTTGGCTTGACCTCTGATGTGAGCCAGACCCCATTTCACTCGATTTTCCTGGGGAATGTTGACCAAGTTGAAGATGTCTTCACACTCGAGCAGCCAGGCTCGGGGAGCCTCACCCGTGAATATGGGAAGTTCCACGTGAGGTGTACGCAGCTGTGGTTCAGTGTTGTGGTGGTGTGTAGGTTGGGGATGGTGACTGTTGGTTTGGGTAGTATTTTGTGGTTGGTACTGGTTGTTTTGTGGTTGTTGTTGAGGAAGTGGCTGGCTTGGTGTTGGGTATTGTGGGTAGGCGTAGGGTGGTGGGTAGTATGGGTAGTAAGGGGATGAAGGTGGGTAATATGGTTGTTGCTGTGGGTAAAAGGGTTGGCTTTGAGCTGGAATTTGAGGATGGTAATATTGTGGCTGCGACTGTGGGTTGGTGTACTGTATGTACTGGGTGTTGGGAGGGTTATAGGGAATTGTGGAGGTAATGGGTGGTGTGGTAGTATAGATGGGTTTGGTGGTTGTCGAAGAACCGGAGGTTGGCTGGTATGTTGGAGAGGGAGGGTGGGGTAGTTGATCCGGCGTCAGATTGCCGAGGTTGGGAGGAAAAGGTGGGGCTTTGTGGGAAGGATTTGAGGATGAGGGTGTTGGCTTTTCGGGGATAGGCGTGAGTTGGTTGTTCTGGAGAGGCGGCGGCATAGTGAATCGAGCTGTAGGACGAGTAGCCGGTGGTGGATCCGGTTGCTGTCGGGCAAGATTTGCTGACATCTGCGACAACAAGATGGTGAGTTTGTTCATATCACCTTGGAGGTTGTCGAACGCAGCTGCTGAGGCCGACTGGTGGTGCTCGAACCGGCGCCCCATGTCGCGAACCACGCGAGGAAGCTGGTCGCGAATCCGGTCGTCTTCCAGCGCTTCTTGGGCCTCTGCCTCCTCTGCTGTGAGGGCGTCTAGCTCCTCCTGGGACTTGGCCTCGACGACCCCGGTGTCCCCGACAAGCTCGACGACGGGATCTCGGTCGCGGGAAGCGGACCTTGAACGGCGCGCCATGGCGGCGAAAAGGGATCGCTGGGGAGGGATTTTACGGCCAGATCGTGGATGATCCAGTAACCTCAGGAGTGGCGGCGGCCGGGAAGAGAGGGGTGGGTGGGGATTGGGAAGGGAGAAAGAAGAGCGAGTCCGGTCGATCGTACTGCTCTGATACCACCGTGTTAGGCTTTGATTGACCTAACATGCGAATTGAGGAGGAAGAAGGGGGAGCATTCGGAGCTCAGATCTAGACTACGAAGATAAGGTACAGGAAAGGAAAGTGCAAGCAAAACTTTAGGGTTTATTGATAGCGTGCCTCCCAGCCTCCCACTCCCGCTCCTTTATATCGAAAGAGCAGGACCACGCTTAGTTAGGCATAATTGCCAGGGTTTTAGTTATTACAACTGATCGGCCTTAGCTAAAGCAAATGGTAATTAAGACGGATGAGTCTGGGGCGTTGGATGAGAGCGAAGCGGTATCCACGCATCCAGGCCGTCCACTCTTGCCACTGGCTTCACTGTAGATCTTCAGGAGCCTGACATGAAGGTCTGGGGAATCAAGTGCACGGTGAGGGCAGGAATCAAGTACCCATGTAGTTCTCAGAGGGAAGTGGGTCCTTGACGTAGCCTATCTGTTCCTGAGAGCCGGCGGGTCTGAACATGAACATGGAACACCAATAGTGTGATTAGGATGACAGGCAAACATGACACAAAATGTAAATCTGACAGTAGAAAATAGTACGAAAACTTACTTCTTGAAAACAATCATCACCAGATAATTAGATAACAAAAGTAATGTAGACATCCATGTACAAAGGAACTCACCTGCCCAGCCATCTCAATTGTTAGTTCAAAATCTCCAAAACAAAAAATCATACCAGGCTACACGATTTGTCTCAACAAGTTGTGTGGAACCGGATGAACATAACCTGTAAAAAAAGGGAGATCAGAAACAATCAATTACAGCCTGAGATGGAGACAATTTTTGGGCAGAAGACTTGAATTTAACAGGACAGAAAAGGACACATAAACAACCTAATTACCTAGCTGAGATTCGAGAGTAAGAAGGGGGATAGGAAGAGCATGAGGCGACACATAATATATAGGCGCGTGGAGATGAAGTGAAGGCGAGGTGAGCGGCGGACCACAACAGACATTAATGGATTTCAGGAACTGGTGCTTGAACGGCTGGTAGGCTTCAATTCGCATCTCCTTGCCGAATCATATCGTCTCGAATCGACTGGCATGGACATGGAATCCCAGCCACAGGGACCCGCAATATTTCGATCGGATGGACATGTCGCATGGGGTCGGCCGCCCGGCCGAGCGCTCGGCTGATCGTCGCTTCTCATTCCCGCCGTCCGCCGGGCTCCATGGATCCATTGACCGCGTCGCGTCGGTCGTGTCGCTCGCTTCCCTGGCTACCCTGTGCGTTGACATCGAGCAAGAACTTTTTTTCAGATTGCAAAGCTTCGCTACCGCGTCGCTAGTCAGGGCCCGGTTTGCTTGGAGCTACCTCCAGCGATGGGCCTTTGCGCGTAAACTGGCCCAGTACACGACGGAAGGCCGAATTGATGTCCACAGCAGCGTCCCTCAGGATATCTGGGCCACTCTGCGGGACTCTGTGTAAACCCAACGGCCAGAAACGAATCCTCAAAAAAAAAAAAAAAAAACGGCCAGAAACGTAAATACAGATCGCCGATCGGACGGTTAGAAGCTGACGGATCGTGAGGGTGGCTTGGACGGCCTCCTATTTGATTTCAGTTTTAATATCCCTAATTCTGTCAAGCTTTCAAGTATTTTCGGTCAAGACGACCCGAACACGACTCCTAGACGCACGCGTGACGGCGTGAGCCTCCTCGCCTCCTCGGTAAAAAGAATAGGGTCGCGCAGCAGCACAGCACATCGTGAGATCAGAATATGCATAAAACCGCTACTCCGTTTGGGCTTTTTTTTGTTTTTTTAGATTCGTTTGGCAATGGGTCAAGCGATAACAAAGGTCCAGATCATGTCCACCTCTTCCACCCTTGGCGGCGCACACGGCGTCGTCCATCATCGCATAGACCGTGTCCGGATCGCACGTGCTCAAGATCCACAGATACTCCCTGATCAAGGGGCTTGGCGTCGGCAAGTTCATCAGCTCCGGTACCTTCAGGGTCGGAGGGTCGGAGGGCACAGCTGGGAAATCAGATGCTACCCTGATGGCTGGGATGAAGAACACGCCGATCAAATTTCCGTGTCACTCTTTCATCTCCATACCGACGGAACGGACGTCAAGGCAGGGTACAGGTTCAGCTTGCTCGACCAGGCTCAAGGCAGACACGTCACCCAGCAGACCGAACCACTACACACATTCGCAGCCGGAACTGGGAATGGATTTGGTAAATTCAGTCACTATGTCACGATGTATTATTCCAGGCACTTTGTTAGAGGCATATTTACATAGTGCCGGGGAAAACAATCTTTTGGGGCAGTATTTATGAAGTACCCTGAAAAATGAAATTTTTTAGGGTAGTTTATTTTAGTGCCTGTAAAAAATCGATATTCTGGGGCGCTTTTTTGAAACTGCCTGGAAAGATGGATCTTTCGAGGCACTTTTCAATAGCGCTTGTAAGAACTGCAATTTATTTTCCAAGCAAACAAATCCTTTCGCGTATATATGAGGTCTTGTGAATTTGACAATTGTGTGAGATATTTTTGCGAAACTATGCCGAAACGCTCTCGACCCTTCGTCCATCTCTCGCCCTCGACCCTTCCTCCATCTCTCGCCCTCGACCCTTCCTCCATTTCTCTCCTCGATACTCGCTGACGGCGAGACGCCGTCGAGGTTTCACCTCGCCTTGCCGTCGAATACGCGGACCCGCGACGCTCCACTGTCGAGGCCGTCGAATACTCGATCCAAGGAGAGCGGAAGGACGCGGATGGAGGTCAAGGACGCAGATGGAAGTCAAGGATGCGGTGGTGGCGGGGGGGGGGGGGGGGGGGGGATGTGGGGGAAGGACGGGGAAGGATGCGACAGGCCTGCAGCGCTCCGTCGATACTCTCGTGGACCGGACGCGCTCCACGGGCACCGTCTTCGACCCCCGGGGATCCACCGCCGCGACCGTGGATCGTCGCCGCTCCACTGCCGAGGCCGTCGATCTGCGCCACTCCACCGCCGAGGCCGTTGATCTGCGCCACTCCACTGTCGACCGCCGGCGCTCCTTCATCTACCGTCTTAAAAAATACGACGATCCTAGTGAGATACTCGATCCCCTCTCTCCACTTTAGGTCTGTAGATGGAAGGATATTGCTTGCTCGTTAGTTGATTCTGCAGCTAATTTAGCCCCCCAATGATAATATATACACTGCCCTTCAATGATGGGATAATTTGATTTTGTAGCTAATTTGCTTGCTCGTCAGTTGATTCTGTAACTTTGCTTGCTCGTCAGTGGATTGATAACACTGGACATGCCTGAGTATTAATTTAGGACGGAGAAGCTGGAACTGTAGGATGTAGTAGGCTGAGTATTAATTTGTCTCTAAAGATGATGATGGCGGATTCAAACCCTTGTGATATCTGAATCTGATCCTGCTAGCTTACCATTTGCAGTCCAAGTGTATAGTACATATGATTTTCCTTCTATCCTAATACAATTACTCCTATTAGAATATATGAGTATAAAGTTCTTGGTGCCATGTCGATCAGTTAGCACTCTACTACTACTAGCAAGATATACTAGTTTAGATCACACATAGACCAGCTGCTGAATTATGGCCTGCTTGTGTAGATATTGTTTCCTGGTGTTTTTTCTTGTTTACCAATTGTTTCCTGTCAATTTAGCTACTGCTTGTCAGAATGAAGTAGAGGATCCGGTACACATTTGCAGATAGGGATAAAGGAGGAATGCGGTCAGCGAGATCTTCGACACAATATTCTGATGGAGGTTTATTCAATTTGCTGTTAGAAACTCTGTAAAAAGTGGACAGATCTTGTGCCCATTCAGCAATTGTGGCAATAGATTTTGGCTTGGTGTTGATGATGTTCATGATCATTTAATATCTGTTGGTTTCATGTCTGGGTATACCTCTTGGATTTTTCATGGAGAGTGTTTAGGTACTAATGAACCTATAATTCAGCCTAGCACAATTCAGGAAGCACAAAATGGAGATAGCGATGAGATAGAACAACTACTAGTGGATGGTTTCGGAATATATGATAGCACCTGCTTGGATGCACATTCAGATTCAGAAGAACAGAGTGATGATGATTGTGATGAGGCTGCTGAAACATTCAGATCACTATCCATTGAAGGAAGTCGGGAGTTATATGCGGGCTGCAAGAGGTTTTCCAAGTTGCAGTTCCTAGTTAGATTGTTGAACATCAAGAATAACAGGAAAGTGTCAAATGCTGTTTTTGAAGACATGCTGGAATTATTCAGGGATACATTGCCAGAAGGTCAAAGCCTTCCTAAAAAAATTCACGAGCTGAAGAAATTTATCAAATCTGTTGGCCTAGGCTATGACAGTCATCATGCATGCTATAATGATTGCATACCTTTTAGAGGCCAACATGCCAATGCAAACTCATGTCCAATTTGTAAAACAAGTCGATGGAAGACCGTCAAGACCGGTGTCGATGGCAAAAGGATTACCAAGGTGCCACAGAAGGTGGTTAGACATTTCCCACTAAAAAAGAGAATCAGAGGTTGTTCATGTCTTCTAAAACCTCACCACTTATGAGTTGGCACAGTGACAGCCGCACAAAGTATGGATTGATGAGACACCCTGCCGACTCTCCTGCTTGGAAGCACTTTGATATGACACACAAATGGTTTGGTGATGAACCCAAAAACATCAGATTTGGACTAGCAGCGGATGGATTCAACCCTTACAGGAATATGAATCTTTCTTACAGCATATGGCCCATAATTTTGATACCATATAATGTCCCACCGTGGGTCTGTATGAAGGAATCTAATTTCATGCTATCTGTGATTGTCCCTGGAAAGAAGTCACCGGGCAAAGATATCGATGTGTACTTGCAGTTAGTGGTAGATGAGCTAGCAGAGCTATGGGAAACAGGTGTTCTCATACATGATGGTACTTTTGGGAAGAAGTTCATAGTATATGCTGCATTATTGTGGACAATTAGTGACTGGCTTGGCCGTGGCCTATTAAGTGGGGAAAGCAATGCTGCTTGCTCTCACTTCTTGACAAACACAAGCTCCAGAAGGTTGAAGTATGGACAGAAGAGATGCTACATGGGCCATAGAAGTGATGCTGCTTCATTTGACGGGACCATTGAACATAGAGAACCTCCTGTCCAGCCATCAAGCTTGCAGATTTCAGAAATGACAAAGGACATGACAATTGTTTATGGGAAATTCAATAAGCCAACTAAGAAAGGTAAGAGGAAGAAGCCAATGGTAGAGGATGATGAGGATTTGATTGAACAATAAGACAAGCACACGGTTGAAACAACATTCAAGAAGCGAAGTGTCTTCTTTCAGTTGAAATACTGGGAGACATTGCAAGTCCGGCATAACTTGGATCCTATGCACATCCAGAAGAATGTTTTCGACAACATAGTTAACACTATACTGAATGTTGACAAGAGGACCAAGGATAACATAAATGCTAGACGGGATCTTAAGCATATGAAAATAAGAAAAGACTTGCATTTAGATGAGAGTCAACCTAAACCAGAGCTCCCAAAATGGACATGCCTCAAACTTATACGATAAGGTCAAGATGGACGACAAGAAACTAGTTGGTCTTATAACCCATGACATCCACATTATAATGCAAGACCTGTTTCCCTTAGCTATTAGTAGTAGTATGCCTGAAAGTGTTGCTCTACCCTTTATACAACTAAGCAACTATTTCAAGGTAGTGTGTGCTAAGGTCATCAATGTTGTTGAGATGCAAAAGATGGAAGCCATCATGCTAGAAATAATGTGCCAGTTAGAGAAGATATTCCTTCCAACCTTCTTTGACATAATGGAGCATCTTGTCATCCATCTTGCAACTGAAGTTATGCTTGCTGTACCTGCACAATTTAGAGACATGTGGTCAACAAAGATGTTCATAGGTAGTCTCAAGAATAAAGTTCAATCAAAGAGTCACCCTGAAGGTTCAATAGCAGAAGGATATATTTTTTATGGAAGCATGACATTTTGCTCTAGATATCTACATGGCGTCAACACAAAAATCACTCGACCTGCACGTCACAATGGTTCCATTTCTTTAAGTGATCCCCAATATTAATACTTGAAGATAATTGGACGCCCTTTGTCTGTTTTTGTTGTTGATAAGCTAGATCATGTGTCATGGACACAAGCACAAAGATATGTGCTATTCAACTATCCCAAAATCGGTAGCTACACATGGAAGCACCTAAGCACACTATCTCGCGGAAAAAACAAGAGAAAAAGATATGTAGAGTCAGCCCACCATAGCAGCTTCCACACTTGGTTTGTAGACCATGTGAATTCAGAGATTGAGAAAGGGATTTTATTTCATGAAGAATTATTTCTTTTATATCAGAAGCCATATATGATGGTGAAGAAGTATAACAGTTACTTCTTTCCACGGGTCAGCAAGGCATCAGCAAGGCAGTCTTGGACTTGTCACGGGTGGAAATGGGAAATGAGAGGATTGATCAAGCAATAGCGGCACTTAGGCAAAGCCAAGAGGAAAACAAGGACTTGAGAAGAATGGTCGAAACTTTGATGGAAAGCCAGAAGTGCTTGAAGGAGCAGAATCAAATGGTGGTGAACAAACACAATGAAATGATGGTGCTGTTCCAAGCTTCGTAGAAACAGAACTCAACACAAGATGTGCAAAATTTGGAGGTAAAAGAAGCTTCCCTGAAACAGATTTCTCTCAAATCACTTGAACTTGAAGTGGACAAATCAAAACCAATAGAGAACAAGAGGAGGGTGAAGAAAGCTGAAACAAAGCAGCAGCTAACCAATAGTAGTGTCAAAAAGCTGAAGCCTCTAGTGAAAAACAAAGAGAAATTGGAGAAAGTAGAAGCTACTAATGTCGAAAATCACAAGGCTTCATCCACTAAGACAAAAGAGGTAACATCATAGTGTATTTACTCTACATTCTCATGCTCAACTTTGGAAGTGTTGCATCCTAACGATTACCATCTACAAAATGAAGGTACCCAAGATCGTAAAAGTGAAGATGGAAAAGGCAGAAGCTAATTAGGCAGAATGAATCAATGCATCATCGAATAGAAAAACAGAGGTAATCGAAAAAGGCATAGAAGTTGCGCTAAGTTCACCCAACAGTTTGATCCTAACATGGGTACAGTACAAAATGCTGATGTGCATTCATTAGGATCAGATGGCAAGCCTTTGTCCGGTTATGTAGAGGTTTTGGTTAACTACGTAACAAATGAATCAACAAAGTTGCCACGTGCACATGGGCGGATAAAAACTATGGGAGGCGCTACACCTAAGTGCATTCCGTGGCTGAGGATCCATGTATGATTCTACTACAACACCATCTACCTTTTATACTATGTGATGCATGTAAAATGCATACATGAACTTTACATTTTATAACTACATATTCCTACATATTTGGAACTTATATGATGTTATGTTCCTGTTTTATAATGATTTCGGGGATTTTCTAAACAATCCCCCCTCTTTTGGCTCTAACTCTGTTTTTCAGAAAACGTCTTTTTTAGTGTTTTGGAACTTATATGATGTTATGTTCCTGTTTTATAATGATTTCGGGGACTCCAAAAAGGGCAAGGCCAAAGAGCACGGTTCATAATTTTCGAGACGAACGCAATGGGGTGAAAATGAAGACTAGAAGCCCAACCAGCTGGAAAAGGGAGGGCCCCATCCGGTCAGATTCCCTGGCCGCGTGGGAGGGTCCCTTTTCCCTCGGAGAAGGCTGCGCAGAGAGGAGTTTCGCATCACGGCGGCGCAGAGAGGCAGAAGGCTGCCGCCGAAGAAGATCGGAGGGGGGAAACACTGCCGGAATCACCTCCGGAGGGCTCCACCCCCCTCCGGTGTGTTCATCATCAACATCTACAGCAAGATCATCTCCTCCAACATCTCCACCATCGTCACTATGATGAAGGGGGAGTAGTCCACCCCTTGGACTTTAGGTTTGTGGTGATAACTTGATCTAATCTCTCTATGTATGATCATTGTTGAACTCCATATGATGTGCCTCGCATGATTATGGATCTATCTATGTAATTCCTATGGTGGATATTGTGGTGTGAGATGATATTTGTTATGCATTTACCGTTGTGTTGGATCTTTTATGGCTTGTCATACTTTGGAGATATGGATGGGCGTAAATATAATACGCTTAGGTTGAGCTCCAAGTGCAGAGTTTCTAGATGTGGAAGACTTGTTTTCCCCACAAGGGTGACTCGAGGGTTTATATTGAACTCTCGGGGAACTGTGTGTAGAAGATTTACCCTCTTGTCCTTCTCTTGATTACCTGCAAAACAAAACAAGATTTTTTGTGCCCCCAACCTCACCAAGTGGTTGGCAAGCACAAGGTGTGAGCAAAGAGATGAAAATAAAGTAAATGCAAAACAGAAATAAATATGCAATGGTAGTAAATAAATAAACAAGGATGGTATAAATGATATGAGATGATGTTTTTGTGGTTTGTATGGTGTTTGCAAGATGTAAAAGTGTTTTTGTATTTCGGATTTTTAAATGGCAGAAAATGTAAAGTGCAATAAAAGTCTTGGAAAGGTGTTTCTTATGATTAAAAATGGACCGGGGTTCATGGTTTCACAAATGCCCTCTCTAGACAATGGAACATAGGAATTGACATATGAGATTGCAACAAGTCAAGTTATCAATAATATGGGCATCATGACCTAACATAGAGATCTTTTGTTTATTAATCTCTCTTATATTCCACCAAGATGCGAACTAAATCATAACACCTCAGTAATTAAGATAAACAGAGTATAGCTTTAAGTTCAATGACATGAAGTTTAAATAAGAACATGCTAGATCTAGTCATGGTGATAGTGGCAATGTCACCCACATACCCCCGGTAGCATGGTATTTCCTTTATCCCTAGTGAGGCAACAAAATAAGGTAAAAACCCAAGTGGATCACGGTATTGCTGTCAACTTACCACAAAACCACCCCCCCGTTACTCCAACTAATGCACACGTTCCCCCTCACACGCTCTCATACACATGTTGGATCAAAACACATAGACAAGAACGAGGTACATAATATGCATCTACTTTCATAACAAAGACATAATATTGGCAATCATCATAACATATATCAACTTAAAAGATCCACCACAAAGGTATTACATATATGACCATAATCATGTTCAGCAGCTCATATGGCACTAATTAGTGATGCTCAAGAGAGAGGAGAGATACATAAGTTACTTCCACAAACCCATAGTCCAGGGGTGGACTGATGACCCACAAGTATAGGGGATCGCAACAGTCTTCGAGGGAAGTAAAACCCAAATTTATTGATTCGACACAAGGGGAGCCAAAGAATATTTATAAGCCTTAACAACGGAGTTGTCAATTCAGCTGCACCTGTGAATAGACTTGCTCGACACAGATTATCAGTAGCAACAATTTTATAGCAATGACAGTAGTGACATAACAGCAGCAGTAGAATAAAAACAGCAGTGATGATTATAGTAGACAGCAGGATTAGAATACTGTAGGCAAAGGGACGGATGAACGGGCGTTGCATGGATGAGATACTTCATATAATAATCAAGTCATGGGCATTTGCAGATAAATAAGATAAAGCATCCAAGTATTTATTAACCATAGGCATGTGTTCCAATTTAGTTGTGCGTGCTCGCAATGAGAAACTTGCATATCATCTTTTGTCCTACCAGCCCGTTTGCAGCGGGGCCTCAAGGGAAACTACTGGTAATTAAGGTACTCCTTTTAATAAAGTACCGGAGCAAAGCATTAACACTCCGTGAACACATGTGATCCTCACATCACAGCCATTCCCCTCGGTTGTCCCAATTATTGTCACTTTGGGACCGCGGGTTCCGGACAGCAATATGTGTATACAACTCATAGATATGATCTTAAAACAACAATTATCTTCATGATACAATAACATGTTCAGATCTGAAATCATGGCACTCGGGCCCTAGTGTCAAGCATTAAGCATAACAAGTTGCAACAATGACATAAAACACCGATAACGGATACTAGGCACCATGCCCTAATGATATTACAGCTATTACATGAACGATCTCATCCAATCCCTACCATCCCCTCAAGCCTACAGCGGTGGATTACTCACACATGGATGGGGGAAACATGGATGGTTGATGGAGAAGTGGTGGCGATGACGATGGCGATGATCTCCTTCGATTCCCCGTCCCGGCGGAGTGCCGAAACAGGAACTTCTGGTCCCCGAATTGAGTTTCGAGGTGGCGGCGGCGCTCCGATGGGTTTCTGGGGGAAAACTCTTCGTAGTCGTGTTTTTTAGGTCAGGAGGGGCTAAGAAGTCGAGAGGAGAGCGCGAGGGTGTGGCCGAGTCGGCCACACCCCCTCTTGGCGCGGCAGGGGGCCCACCCGCGCGAGCATAGGGTGTGGGCGCCCTGTTGGCCGCCCCCTCCTCCTCTTCTGGCTCCGGGGCTCCTCGGGCAAAATAAGCACTTTTATGAATTTTCTGGAATTTTTCCTAAAACTTGATTTCCTGCACAAAAATGAGACACCAGGGCAATTCTGCTGAAAACAGCGTTAGTTCGTGTTAGTTGCATTCAAAACACACAAATTAGAGGTAAAACAATAACAAAAGTGTTCGGGAAAGTAGATAAGTTTTGGACGTATCAACTCCCCCCAAGCTTATCTTATTGCTTGTCCTCAAGCAATTCAGTTAACAACTGAGTGCGATAAAAGAACTTTCACGAACACATTTGTTCATATGATGTAAATATTCTCATTGTGAGGACAAATGCTTAGACTATTCATAATAAGATATATGCAAACGGTGTCAACTAATAACCATGTAAACTATGAAGAGATGCCAATCATATTAATAATAAACAACATGAAACATATCAATTCACAAGATTGCAAAGCTTATAATAAAGTATGACAAGGTGGTATCTCGCTTGCCCGAATGTTACAGCAAAACATAAATGCCCAGGCACCTCTAAGTTTTAAGAGAAGACTAGAAATAAAGATATCAAAGATAAGAGCATCAAAATTATACCGCAGTTAACAGTATTCTGGGACAAGCACATTACTCTAAGAATGACAACTATGCTCTCAAGAAGGTGCTCAAAGAGTGATGGTGACTCAACAATAAAGTAAAAGATATGCCCTTCATTGAGGGAAGTAGGGATTTAACATGTGCTAGAGCTTTCATTATTTTGAAAACAGAGGTAAAATTGTTTTTGAGTGGTGGTTGTTCCGTCAACGAATGGCAATAGAGTTCTTGTTATCTTCCATACTAAGCAAGTTGAGAGCGGTTCCGAATTTTTTTTAAAACAAGCATTTATAATATTCATCCTTATATTCATTTATTTTGATAACTTGACACTCCTCCCAACCTTTGCTTTCACAAACCATGGCTAACCGAATCCTCGGGTGCCCACCAATCAATCTCAAACCATGGAGGAGTGTCTATTTTATTTCCTCAATTTTTTTTTGATATTATAGTGGTCTAACCAGCTCTTTGCAAAATTAATGACGAGCAGATGAAGCATGCAAGTCGGTTACTTAATTAGTATGGAAGATAACAAGTCCAACTACTACTTCCTCATGAGCTCGAAACAGTGGCACAAATTGAGAAATATTTTGAAGGTTTCAAAAGGTAGCACATGCAAATTTACTTGAATGGTTTAAAATGCCATACATAGGTGTTTATGGTGGACTCTTTGCGAATAACTTGGTTTTCAGGGATTTGGAAGCACAAGCATTTTCAGCTTAGTACAAGTGGAGGCTAGTAGTAGACAAGGGAGCGACAATTCAAGAGAGCAATAGCCGACATAATCATGCTTGTGACAAAATAAAATTAACGGAGGCATAAAAATGATACTAGAACTCTGAGGCAAAATAGATCATCGAGGCTTAATTGACTTTTTGTTTTCAGTCATAACATGTGTAAGCATGTGCCAAGTCGATTCAAATGAATTATTCAGAGGAGGATACCACAATGTCATATTCTACTATGAACAGAACAATGCAAGCAAACATCTATGAAGCATGTTGTCCACCATTAATAAATTGGGACCGATCATAAGAGAACATGAACTACTAAGTATCCACCAATAGACATATACCGTGTGTGAACCATCTAAGCATGCTCACATAAATGAGTATATGTACAAAAATGAAAACAAATAGAGTTCATTACCAGCCTCTTACCCAACTCGAATTGTCATAGATCATCATTATTGCCTTTTCACTTGTGTGCTTCGAAAGATATGAAATAATACCCCTGCTCCACACAGCAATGGATGGTAATAACCTCTGAAACAAACTATACAAAACCAAAGAGAAACAACAAATATTTTTGGGTTTTCGGATTTAGAAACTGAAAACAGAACAGCCTGTGAAGATGAATTTTTTCGAGGACCTTAACATGCCCAGATCAGAAAACTCAAAACTAATGAAAGCTGCGTACATATCTGGGGAACATGCACAAGAAATTTCAGGTCATTCTGATTTTTGCTGTGAATAGTTATGAATTAAACGGTGGACAGGAGAAATCTGTCCCTGCGCGAAACAGCAACAACAAAGCAAAATATTTTTGTGTTTTTGCATATGGAACCGAACTAAATACTAAGCATACTAATACTAGATACTACAGCAAACTAGCAAGAGAAATAACAGAAATATTTTTGGTCTTTTTGAGTTCTAAGGAAGTAATGCAAAGCATGAACAAATAAAAGAAAGAACGAAAACGAAAACATGGATATACAAAGTACCGAATGATTATGATATGTAGATGAGTGTGCTATTGGTATACCTCCCCCCAAGCTTAGGCTTTTGGCCTAAGTGGAGATCAACCCCATGGCGAGTATGAACTCCAGCCCGATGGGTCATACATGGTGTGATCATATCCCGGCTCGGCCGCGGTGGAGGAAGAACCGGAAGGCCCTGCGTACCCAGGATCCGGGTGTGTGAAACCCGTGGTCTCCGGGGGCTGCTCGACATCCTCCTCAGGATCCTCCTCTTCTTCCTCCTCATCCGGGACCGGTTGCACCCCAAGTACATCAATCTCAGCCTCCGAGAGTGACCAGCTGTTCCTGGTATCAAGATCAAACGAAGGCACAGGCAACCTAATAATTCTAACAGTTGTAGACTTCCTCCACACTACTCTCTTGGAGGAAGCTACCTCATAAAATAGTTTACTCATGTTACTCTTTGCAGTAATAAAGTTATGCCTCTTCATGGAAATAATATCCAGCTTCCCTAGGGTAAGCTGAAAATCAAGAGGATGAGGCACTAAACCATGCATAGCTAACAAACGAGATGCAATAAAACCTCCATAAATTCCACCCTTCTCGCGGTTAGTGGAAAGACGATAAGAAATCAGTGCACCCAAGTTATAAGTTCTATCACCACGCAAGGCAGCAGCTAGAAAAGCCAAATCAGGTGCAGCTAATTTACTTCCCGTTTTCCTAGCAAGCACACATTTGGTGATAAAATAAGCAAAGTATCGAATAGATGGGAGGTGAATGCTTCGTATTTTACCATCCTCATGAGAGAAGCTTTTCCCATCGCAGATGTCTTTGTAGAGATCCATCAATGGCTTGGGCTTCTCCTTCATTCTCTCTAGCGATCCCCACTGAGGTACTCGAATTGCTGCACAGAAATCAGCAAAGGGCAAATGGACAGTTTTGTTATAAATAGTATAATGAACCATGGGGTGATGTGAAGCCAAGTCGCACTTGAAGTCCTGCACCACCGACATGGCTAACTTGCCATATTGGTCAGGTTCATCAATAGCAAAATTGCTTAACCCTGCATTGGAGATTAGATTTTGAACATCCTGGTAAATTCTTGCGGCTTGCATGAATTCCGAGCATGGGTAGATAGCTGGAAATACACCATCCTCACGGTGAACTCCCATGACTTCATGCACAATGATTTCATGTTGACCAATAGGGTGTGAGTTCCATTCCATGTTCTGAAATTTTTAACCAATGTCATAAAAATTGATTTCTAACCAACTAAATGAAGGAAAACTACTATAGTGACTTGCTAGAGGCTTAAGCATGCATCAAAACTAGTTATTCCAACTTGAAACAAGCATTCAAACTCACTAAACAAGGCATCTTCAGCAGCAAAATACTCAATATATAATCCACTAAACAAAATTCTATTTGGATGAGCGGAGGAGTTACATACCGGAGAGCAAATACCCCAAATCTCAGCAACAAAGATGGGCTGAGGAAGGAGGTCGAAAATCCGAGGGCAAGAACAGCAAGATCATGATTTTTTCGAATGTGGGAGTGTTTGGTCGGGAGAGAGGAAGGCAGGGGAGGAAGGAGAGTAAGTGGGGGGCCATGTGGGCCCCACACCATGTGCTGGCGCGGCCCAAGGCCTGCCGCGCCACCATGTGATGTGGGGGCCCTGTGGGTCCCCCAGGCCACTCTCTCGTCCTCCCAGGTCCCTCTCAGAAAAATAGGAATTTTGATATAATTTTTTTTAAATTCTGAGAATTTTTATTCCTGGGTATTTTCTGGATTCTAAGATATTAAATTTAATTTATGAAAATTATCTTTCAAATCATATCCAATTAAAAACTATGCAAACCAAGTAGTATTACAGTAGGTAAAGTAAAGAGGAGAAGAAAAATGTTGTGTAGCACTTCCATGCATTTAAAACATATTTGTTAGCAAGGTTGATCAAGTCTTGCCACCAAATAAATTTTAGATGACATAAAAGGATTCAAACATTGTGAGACACTCATGTTACCTTATATGGTATTGATATGGATCCAATAACAAGAGTTTTGAATTCTTCTTTATAAGGACAATCAATACTTCCCACTTTGATGGACTTCACATTAGTAATTGTATTAACTCCAGGCATTTTATCCATTTTCTTGGGGAAATAAACAGTATGTTCCTTGTCATTCACATTGAAATTTACTTTTCCTTTATTGCAATCAATAACAGTATAACACCCCATGTTTCTAAACCACCTGGCAGTACTACCACACTAACTAAAAACACGATTAAAGGAAAAAAATTGTAAGCTTAGACAACACCTCATTTGTCTAAAAGGGCATCCACGAAAGACTCTTTATACATTTTGGG
Source organism: Poa annua (assembly GCA_026929855.1). Classification (NCBI taxonomy): domain Eukaryota; kingdom Viridiplantae; phylum Streptophyta; class Magnoliopsida; order Poales; family Poaceae; genus Poa; species Poa annua. The sequence continues at coordinate 67,519,996 of CM049434.1, forward strand.
CAAAGCTAGCACGAATTCAGGTCATGTATACAAGGGCTCACTTTATAGCTCAAATCAGCTAATATTTATAAGATACAAACTTCCAAGTGAACAAAGGCTCGCAGTAGCGATTCCGGAAGGCATGAACAAACAGAGCTCGATAAGCAAGTACTGAGCTACGATACTACGTAATGGTAGGATTGTCCACTAGGCATTATACATAAACATGTGATCAAGTGACGTGATAGGTGCGCGCTAAGCCCATCTCCCATGCAACAAGTCGTTTACTGTTTACTTATTACCTGAAAACCAAATGAAAAGCAAGAGTGAGTATATAATACTCAGCAAGTATAATTAGAACCATTCGAACAATTAATCGTAGATCAATGTATTCATGCATCAGTGTCAAATGGAAGCGTGAAACCGAATCTCTGAATATGTCGCCCGGACTAGCCCACGAGCTAACAGTTCTCACCGAACTCAATCGGAGTAGCCACTCGGGACAGTCTCTCACCGGACCAACAAGAAGGGATAGCCATCGGACTAGCTCACAAGCAACGGTTCTCACCGAACTCAATCGGAACTAGCCGCTTGTGAACAGTTTCTCACCGAGTTAGCTATGAAAGTAAAAGGCATGATATCGCCGAACAAGAATAGGAAACCAGAACCGAATGCAACTGAACTGAACAATCATATAATAAATGTATCACTCAATGAGGACAATCAATCGAACAATCACGGAATGAACAAATGGTTCGTCATGCACTTGCCTTAACATTGACGTTCAACAGAAGTATGCTTATCGGCACCGAAAATCCTCACACCTGTTGACGAAAACACACTCAGGAATACTGTACACGGTGTGGTAACAGTGTACTTATAAATCGTGCCCAGCACTTGTTGTTCTACCCAGTTAATTACCAGGACACGCACACATTTCCATTTATAAATAAAGCAGGCTTCAAACGTAAATGATCACTAGATGGAAGCACTATCCCTAACGATAATGGCTGCTCTAAAGCTTTTGCACCAGTACCAAAACTACTACATGAAACAAACTGCTATCAAAAGGTCACGATGTGCAAACTATCAGATTCAGTCAGGATATAGAAGCAATCAGAACTTGCTAATCTCAACTTGCTCCCAGATTTCTAAAAGAGGACCATAAGGAAATATTAGATCTACAAGTTTCGGACAAGCAGGATATTTCTTCCATTTGATTAAATATACCTTCAGCCAAAGTACAGATAGATCGGCCAAGTGCCTCAAAAACAAATCTCAACGCTGAAGCAAGAATATATACATGTACAAAATATATACATGTACAAGTACTGATTACGTTCCAGACCTACTCAGCTGCTCGATGGAAAGAACAACTACATGGCAAGCTAGAAGAATCGAACCAGTCTAAGAAGGGGCTGCAACCGCTAGTGCCTGGTGGTCTTCGGGTTAGAACTGCGAGGAGTCCAGCCAGTCCAGTCTGCAGCCTAAGATGCGTACTGTGGTGGTGGCGATTGGTGATCCTCGATGCGGTAGCGGCGGAGACAGCGGATTGCCGTGGAGGCGGCGCTGGCCGTGGGCGGATAAGGGCAGAGGCCTTTGGTGGGGAATAGATAGACGACCGGATTGGACTTGGTATTTATCTCTATCTTCTATTTTATTTTTCTTATCGATAACGCTAAAGAAAATCTAATGCTGGTCGGCACTCGGAATAGAACAAACCAACAACATTTTTTTATCATCTCCATGAGATGACTCAGACTGATCTAGGACTTTCGATGCGACCAAAATTTAAAATAGTCAAACTTGGTCAAATATATTTTGTCTTTGTATAAAATATGTTCTTCACAAATATGGGGTATTATATTCTCCCCCCCTTCAACAGAATTCGACCTCGAATTCTTCACCGTTGTGGGTTTTTTTCCAAAGAAGGAAAACTATACTTACCTAAGGTCATGCAGTCATGACTCGGTCTGATCACACACTACCAAGGGTAAAAACTACACACGAGGTTCACCGCCTCCACATAGCAAGAACTAATAGTAAGAGTAGTTGGTATGGGGGCCAGTCCATCCCACACTCAAACTATTAACTATGTACATGGAGAGGTAAATCTTGCAACCTAACACTCGGGCATCCTCACTTGGTATTGCAAAAACATGAACCCTCCTATTCAGTCAAAGAAGAATCAGTTTACAAAATCTAAACTATCAATACTTCAAAGAGAGTAATGTTTTGCCAAAACCAGAGAGAGCAAAATAAATAAATATATATGTTCATAGTCAAGAAAGTAACAGAGAACAGAAATTCACCATCAGGTTCTCACTTCTAGTGATCCAAACCGACGAAGTATTAACAAGGTTGGTGGAAAAATAAGTAAGCTGGCTTTCAGTTGCGAGAGGCAAGTGTGTTAAATGAAAGTCAAACATGCTGGAATAGCTTCAGGTTAGCAGTTAACAAATGTACCTGATAATCCATCATGGTGACCAAGAGAAGTGTTTGCTGGTTGGCTATAAACTCTGTAAGGTGTTGAGGTAGGAGAATCTGCAACTAAGGGATGTGTTTGTGCAGGAGCAGGTAGCTGGGGCGGAACATATGGTGCTGGAAGGGGAGGTGCATGATAGTAATAACCCGAGGTTTGTTGCTGGTACGGTTGAGGTGGAAGCTGGTATTGATGAGGTGGAAACTGGGGAGGTGTACCTGAAGAGGCTGCCATCATTTGAACTGATCCATGTGAAGATCTAACACCTGAAGGCACTTCATACGAAGGAATGGCAATTGTTGACCCCGTGGAAGCTGGGTTGTTCAACCTCCACTTGATGATGGAGTTGGGGTTTTGCTTGCAAACAAGTTTCTTGTGACCGGGTTTGCCACAATGGTCACAAGAACCAGAAAAGTCGCACTCAGAAGCACGATGACCTTGACCACACTTGAAGCAAATCAAGCCTTGTCCTGGGACAGGACGAATAAACGAAGTACTATTTAAAGGTGGACTTGAAAAATAATGGGCTCCTGATTGATTAGTCCTAGCTGACTGTTGAGGATGTTGGCCCGACTTGGACTTCTTGGATTCGGATTGCTGAGCAGACCCACTACTACCTTGGTAGGTCCTCTTACGGTCTCCATCAACACCCTTAGTACCTCCGATACGACCCTCACGAGCTGCAGTGAGTCGAAACTCTAGCTCCATCCTCCTTGCTTGCTCAATCACTTCACAGTAGCTTGTTTGTGGCTTGGTTCCTATCACTTCCCTATATCTTGAGTTGAGGCCCCTAAAGAATGCTTGGGCCTTGCGTGCCTCATTTCCATTCACCGTATCCACAAATAGCACCATCTTACTAAACTCAGCCTCATACTCATCCACAATCTGATCTCCTTGTTGAATGTGGGTTAGCGCGATGAACATTTCCTCCTTGAATGATTCTGGATAATACCTACTAGTGAATTGCTGAACAAAGAACTCCCACGTTGGCTCCCCGTGGATAGGAAGATGAGCTGCACGAACTCCCCTCCACCATGCGTCAGCCAAGCCTTTAAGTTGGAGGCCCACATAAAGAACTCTCTTGCGCGACGACAACTCCAAGGCCTCCATATACTTCTCCATGGTATTCAGCCAAGAAGCGGCTTCCATTGGTGTCCCGGTTCCGTGAAAGTCATCAACATTCAGTGATAACCAATCTTTTAGCTTGATCTCCTGACCATCATGTCCCCCACGATTGATAGATTGACTACCATGTGCTTCCTCGTTATAACTTTGCTCCACCTCTGCATTTGATTCCTCTACATTGGTATTACGGCCACCACGTCCTCATCTGGCACGAGTGCGGCCACGAGTCCGACCTCTAGCCGCCCTCGGTGGCATACTATAATGCACATTATCAAAAGTTAACTCAACCGAATCGACATCAAGTCAATGCACTCATATTGAAATGGATAAAATCACAAGCAGAAGACATGAATCAACAGAAATGTAAATGAGATGCATGTCTCAGCTGAAATACAAGTTACATGTATGCCCCTTGAACCCGATCCTATTGTGCAGTGTGTCAAATATATTGGTAAATTACATGTCAAGTTTTAGTTTTAAACACAGCAGAGCAATTGCCAGTTATTTCAGAGATCTGAAGCCTAGGCTCTGATACCAACTATAACACCCCATGTTTCTAAACCACCTGGCAGTGCTACCACACTAACTAAAAACACGATTAAAGGAAAAAAATTGTAAGCTTAGACAACACCTCATTTGTCTAAAAGGGCATCCACGAAAGACTCTTTATACATTTTGGGCAAAGCTAGCACGAATTCAGGTCATGTATACAAGGGCTCACTTTATAGCTCAAATCAGCTAATATTTATAAGATACAAACTTCCAAGTGAACAAAGGCTCGCAGTAGCGATTCCGGAAGGCATGAACAAACAGAGCTCGATAAGCAAGTACTAAGCTACGATACTACGTAATGGTAGGATTGTCCACTAGGCATTATACATAAACATGTGATCAAGTGACGTGATAGGTGCGCGCTAAGCCCATCTCCCATGCAACAAGTCGTTTACTGTTTACTTATTACCTGAAAACCAAATGAAAAGCAAGAGTGAGTATATAATACTCAGCAAGTATAATTAGAACCATACGAACAATTAATCGTAGATCAATGTATTCATGCATCAGTGTCAAATGGAAGCGTGAAACCGAATCTCTGAATATGTCGCCCGGACTAGCCCACGAGCTAACAGTTCTCACCGAACTCAATCGGAGTAGCCACTCGGGACAGTCTCTCACCGGACCAACAAGAAGGGATAGCCATCGGACTAGCTCACAAGCAACGGTTCTCACCGAACTCAATCGGAACTAGCCGCTTGTGAACAGTTTCTCACCGAGTTAGCTATGAAAGTAAAAGGCATGATATCGCCGAACAAGAATAGGAAACCAGAACCGAATGCAACTGAACCGAACAATCATATAATAAATGTATCACTCAATGAGGACAATCAATCGAACAATCACGGAATGAACAAATGGTTCGTCATGCACTTGCCTTAACATTGACGTTCAACAGAAGTATGCTTATCGGCACCGAAAATCCTCACACCTGTTGACGAAAACACACTCAGGAATACTGTACACGGTGTGGTAACAGTGTACTTATAAATCGTGCCCAGCACTTGTTGTTCTACCCAGTTAATTACCAGGACACGCACACATTTCCATTTATAAATAAAGCAGGCTTCAAACGTAAATGATCACTAGATGGAAGCACTATCCCTAACGATAATGGCTGCTCTAAAGCTTTTGCACCAGTACCAAAACTACTACATGAAACAAACTGCTATCAAAAGGTCACGATGTGCAAACTATCAGATTCAGTCAGGATATAGAAGCAATCAGAACTTGCTAATCTCAACTTGCTCCCAGATTTCTAAAAGAGGACCATAAGGAAATATTAGATCTACAAGTTTCGGACAAGCAGGATATTTCTTCCATTTGATTAAATATACCTTCAGCCAAAGTACAGATAGATCGGCCAAGTGCCTCAAAAACAAATCTCAACGCTGAAGCAAGAATATATACATGTACAAAATATATACATGTACAAGTACTGATTACGTTCCAGACCTACTCAGCTGCTCGATGGAAAGAACAACTACATGGCAAGCTAGAAGAATCGAACCAGTCTAAGAAGGGGCTGCAACCGCTAGTGCCTGGTGGTCTTCGGGTTAGAACTGCGAGGAGTCCAGCCAGTCCAGTCTGCAGCCTAAGATGCGTACTGTGGTGGTGGCGATTGGTGATCCTCGATGCGGTAGCGGCGGAGACAGCGGATTGCCGTGGAGGCGGCGCTGGCCGTGGGCGGATAAGGGCAGAGGCCTTTGGTGGGGAATAGATAGACGACCGGATTGGACTTGGTATTTATCTCTATCTTCTATTTTATTTTTCTTATCGATAACGCTAAAGAAAATCTAATGCTGGTCGGCACTCGGAATAGAACAAACCAACAACCTTTTTTTATCATCTCCATGAGATGACTCAGACTGATCTAGGACTTTCGATGCGACCAAAATTTAAAATAGTCAAACTTGGTCAAATATATTTTGTCTTTGTATAAAATATGTTCTTCACAAATATGGGGTATTATATTCTCCCCCCCTTCAACAGAATTCGACCTCGAATTCTTCACCGTTGTGGGTTTTTTTCCAAAGAAGGAAAACTATACTTACCTAAGGTCATGCAGTCATGACTCGGTCATGTAGATTTATCAGCCATTTGCAAAGATATATCAGTAGGTATCAACTTATCAAGGTAAAGTCTATTGTAAAGAGAGAAAGGCATAACACTAACTCCTGCTCCCAAGTCACATAGAGCAGTTCTAACATAATTATTTTTGATAGAGCAAGGAATGGTTGGTATACCTGGATCACCTAGCTTCTTTGGAACCTTGCCATTGAAAGAGTAATTAGCAAGCATAGTAGATATTTCCTCATTAGGAATTTTCCTTTTGTTAGACACAATATCTTTCATATATTTTGAATAAGGAGGCAATTTAATAGCATCAGTCAAAGGAATTTGTAAGAACAAAGGTTTCATCCATTCACAAAATTTATTATAATGTTCTTGTTCTTTTGTTTTAAGTTTCTTACCAGGGAAAGGCATTTGTTTTTGAACCCAAGGCTCTCTTTCACTACCATGTTTCTTAGCAACGAAATCTTCCTTGTTGTACTTCTCATTTTTATATAACTTTTCTGGTTCCTCTTCTAATTCTTCTTTATTAGAATCATCATTATTATCATTGTTATTAGAACTATCATTGTTGTGTTCATTACCACTTTCAGTTTTAGCATCAGAAATAGATATACTATTGGGATCATTAACAAGTTCAGAGGATTCTACAACAGTTTTATGTTTCTTCTTCTTTTTCTTAGAAGGAGCACTAGGTTCATTAACTCGTTGAGAATCTTGTTCAATTCTTTTAGAATGTCCCTCAGGATATAAAGGATCTTGAGTAGATTTACCACCTCTAGTTGTTACTTCACAAACATGTTTTTCTTTAGCTATAGAGGCATTTACTAACAATTCTTTTTGCACTTTAGTAAGTTGATCAATTTGAGTTTGAACCATATGAAAATGTTTAATGAGTATTTTAACATCATTGGAGGTTCTATCAACAACATCATGAAGGTTACTAATAGCTCGAGAATTTTCCATTAAATGATTTTCTATTCTCATATTAAAGTTACTTTGCTTAGCAATAAAAGTATCAAATTCATCTAAGCATTGAGCAGGAGGTTTAAAATAAGGAATATCTCTATCATCAAACCTTTGGAGAGAGTGTACCTCAATTAATGGTGTAGGAGGGATTGGCTTACAAAAGTCTTTTATAGGAGGTAAGTTCTTCACATCTTCAGCTTTAATACCCTTCTCCTTAAGAGATTTCTTGGCCTCCTTCATCATTTCATCATTTAATTCAATAATACCCCTCTTCTTTGGTGTTGGTGTAGGTGTTGGAGTAGGTTCAGGAATATCCCAATCATCATGATTCTTGCCTATTTTAGCCAATAATTCCTCAACTTCTTCGGGAGTCCTTTTCCTGAAAACACAACTAGCAAAACTATCCAGGTATGACCTAGATTTAGTAGTTAGTCCACTATAAAATATATCAAGTAAATCATTTTTCTCCAAATCATGATTCGGCCGGCCTCTTAATATGGAGCAAAAACGTGTCCAAGCCTTAGGCAATTTCTCATCATCTTCTTGGTTAAAATTATAAATTCTCAACAAAACATCATGTTGAGCACTAGCAGGAAAATATTTCTGAAAGAAAGTATCAAGCAAACCAATGGGACTAGTAATGGAACCAGGAGATAAATTATTATACCAAGTTTTAGCTTCTCCTTTTAATGAGAAAGGAAATATTTTAGTAACAAAGTAAGTGCGCATTTTTATGTCTTCAGAAAACATACCACTTAAATCAGAGAGTTCATTCATATGTTCTACAGCACTTTCATTTTCAGTTCCACAGAAAGGTTCTCTTTCAACAATAGCTATGTGAGCTAAATCAATAGAGAAATCACAATCTTTATCCTTAATGTTTATGGGAGATGTAGCAAATTTAGCATCAGGAGATAATTTATATTTAACAGCACGTTTTTCAAAAAGGCTTTTCACAGCATCTTTAGCAGCATTAATCTCATCAACAAAATCATCATCAAGTTCAACATATGTTTCATCAGGATCATCAGGAAAATACTCTCTAGACTCAGGTGAACTAGCAGAAGTATTAGAATTTTCAGCATTTTCAGTTTGTTTAGATTTATCAATTATAGCATCTAGAAAAGGTCCTAAGGAACCATTTTCATCAAGCACAGTAGAAGCATCATCACAATTTTCAGAAGCATTTTCAGATTCAGCAGAAGTAATAGTATGAGTAGCATGCAGCGGTGAAATAAGCTTACTCATCACAGTTGGAGAATCAAGAGCAGCAGCAGAGCTCAAAGTTGTACCTTTTTCTTGTAGTGGATAGCAGTATGGGAAACTTCTTATCACTAGGTTTTCCCATGATGAATGAATTCCAGCGAACAATATCAATCTCAAGTGAATTTATAAATAAAGCTATGCTCCCCGGCAACGGCGCCAGAAAATAGTCTTGATGAACCACAAGTATAGGGGATCGCAACAGTCTTCGAGGGAAGTAAAACCCAAATTTATTGATTCGACACAAGGGGAGCCAAATAATATTTATAAGCCTTAACAATGGAGTTGTCAATTCAGCTGCACCCGTGAATAGACTTGCTCGAGACAGATTATCAGTAGCAACAGTTTTATAGCAATGACAGTAGTGATATAACAGCAGCAGTAGAATAAAAATAGAAGTGATGATTATAGTAGACAGCAGGATTAAAATACTGTAGGCAAAGGGACGGATGAACGAGCGTTGCATGGATGAGATATTTCATATAATAATCAAGTCATGGACATTTGCAGATAAATAAGATAAAGCATCCAAGTATTTATTAACCATAGGCATGTGTTCCAATTTAGTTGTCCGTGCTCGCAATGAGAAACTTGCACATCATCTTTTGTCCTACCATCCCGTTTGCAGCGCGGCCTCAAGGGAAACTACTGGTAATTAAGGTACTCCTTTTAATAAAGTACCGGAGCAAAGCATTAACACTCCGTGAACACATGTAATCCTCACATCACAGCCATTCCCCTCGGCTGTCCCAATTATTGTCACTTTGGGACCGCGGGTTCCGGACAGCAATATGTGTATACAACACATAGATATGATCTTAAAACAACAATTATCTTCATGATACAATAACATGTTCAGATCTGAAATCATGGCACTCGGGCCCTATTGTCAAGCATTAAGCATAACAAGTTGCAACAATGACATAAAACACCGATAACGGATACTAGGCACCATTCCCTAATGATATTACAGCTATTACATGAACGATCTCATCCAATCCCTACCATCCCCTCAAGCCTACAGCGGTGGATTACTCACACATGGATGGGGGAAACATGGATGGTTGATGGAGAAGTGGTGGCGATGACGATGGCGACGATCTCCTTCGATTCCCCGTCCCGGCGGAGTGCCGGAACAGGAACTTCTGGTCCCCGAATTGAGTTTCGATGTGGCGGCGGCGCTCCGATGGGTTTCTGGGGGAAAACTCTTCGTAGTCGTGTCTTTTAGGTCAGGAGGGGCTCAGTAGTCGAGAGGGGAGCGCGAGGGGGTGGCCGAGTCGGCCACACCCCCTCTTGGCGCGGCAGAAGGCCCACCCGCGCGAGCATAGGGTGTGGGCGCCCTGTTGGCCGCCCCCTCCTCCTCTTCTGGCTCCGGGGCTCCTCGGGCAAAATAAGCACTTTTATGATTTTTCTGGAATTTTTCCTAAAACTTGATTTCCTGCACAAAAATGAGACACCAGGGCAATTCTGCTGAAAACAGCGTTAGTCCGTGTTAGTTGCATTCGAAACACACAAATTAGAGGTAAAACAATAACAAAAGTGTTCGGGAAAGTAGATACGTTTTGGACGTATCATGGACTACTCCCTCTTCATCATGGAGACGGTGGAGAAGTCGTTGGAGAAGATGGAGACCACACCGGCAGCGCCACGCCGGAGTTTTTCCCCTCCAATCTGCAGCTCCAGGTCTCTGTTTCGTGGTTTCTGTGTTTCTGCGGCGCTCTCTTCCGAAAGGGTTCGGGAGACTATTTTTATAGGCATTTTTAGGTCAAGACGAAGCCACGGAGACGAAGATCGACGGCATCGGAGCGACGAGGGGGAGTTGGTGGGCCCCACGCGGCCAAGAAATCTGGCTACGTGGGCCCCCTCTTTTTCTCCTCGGACTTCCTTTTCTGCTCTTCCTTCACTCCTAAGCCTTGTTCCTTCCAAAAAAATGACCCCCTTGGAATATTAGGTCATTTGGACGTTGTTTGGGTCCCTGAAACATCAAAATATAGAAAAAGGGGTTTTCTGACACCACGGGGTTAATTCCAAATAAATAGGGAAAGTGTGAAATATTCCCCCAAAACATTATAAAACATTGATATAACCCTTATATGATGCAGATATGGATAAAATATGAGTAATACAATGCAAAGTTCATGTATGCATTTTACATGCATCAACATCCCCAAGCTTAACCTATACTCGTCCTCGAGTATGAAGGTGATAAAACTAAACATGGACTTGGCATTTTATTACTTAACAAAGGATATCAAAGATGATTGCTGCATAGAGTCAAATGATTCATTCTTTAGTAAAGAGTGGCAACATACAAGACATATTATCAAGAGATATTAAATATTCAAGGTAAAGTTGTTCAATGATAATTCACAAAGTGTAACATGAAAGAAAAGTTCTATGGACCAAATGAATACATAAATGAAAAGTAAAAGATATCCTAAGTTGGTCATAGAGTATTGTTATAGAAATCTGAATATAAAAGGTGGACACTTTGGAAAGATATATAAATAAGTAGAGGAATAACATGCAAGAGTATTATCTAGCTTCCAAATGCTTCAACTTAAGCTAATGTTTGCCATGTAGTGATCATTGGTGTGAAGTTCTCATTGCCCCTATAATAGCATTTTTAGTGATTAATAGTTGAAAGTGAAAGCAAATATGAGTTATGTGCTTGACAAAGTATGGGTAAAAAAGCCTCATGCCCGTTGAAAACAAAAACCTCTCCGACTAGCTACTCAACTTGGGCCACAAAGCAAGTGAAGGTTACAGCGTGAATAAAAGTGGCATCAGAGAGAGTTTCACCCCGGGTACCCTTTGCCACAGGACATGGAAGTGGGCACATGTCCAAATGACAAAGCAAGCAAACAGTGGACATCTCTACATCACTTTCTTTACTCATGTTTTTTTCTTGTAAATGCTTTTTCTGTTATGAGATGTGTCATGGATTCCTCCACTATGGTTATGTTGCAAATTTCCACCATGATCCACATGGCTTAGGTTAGCCGCCACAGGTGTCTCTCTAGCCAATAATATCACTCACCCGAACTTACTAAGTTTCCATCTTTATTTTACGCAATGTTAGGCATCCATCACCAAAGGAACATGATATCAACTTTCATAAAGAATAAAGTGCAATGTTGAAAGCTTTCCACGTATCAGCATGTATGAGCTAGCTCCTAACCAAAGACCTTTGTCAAGCCCAAAACATCATAATCTTAATCACAATGGGTCATGTTTATTAAGTGCATGAAAAGTAATGTGTGCATCAAGTTCGTGAGAGCTTTTAGACCAACTTAACCCATGAAAATCCCAATAACATAAGCATCTTAATTTGGAAGCATAGATAAAACAATATAACATGGTAAACATACTTGTAATAGCATATTAGCTAATAGGTAGATATGGTGGACTCACTCGAAAAACTTGGTTGAAGGTGTTAGAAAACAAGCTTTTTACTTGTTGGAGTTTTTGGGCTAGCAAGAGGGAGAAAGTTGACCATCTAAGTGCATGCATAAGTGTCTATAGAGCTAACCATTTCATGTTAAATAAAGTAAAGCATCATTCAGCATATAAAACATGAATAAGAAATAACTCTAGACAAGACACTTGCATATTAATATTCGTTAACAAAGCACATGAATCATGCAACTATATGTATCTTTAAATCAACTCAAACATCCTCTTCCCAATATTTTTATAGCATCCAACTTAATTCAACCCAAACTTCTAGTAGATCTCTCATAACATAAATAAAAAGTGGTGGTCTCAAACAAAAAACCAAACCGAAATAACAAAAAGAACAAAAACGCTCCAAGTTTATGCGATATAGTGCAATGAATGAAAAACAGAAGTTAGACGTGTGCAAACCGAGAGTATGTTGGTTCAGTGGGGTTGTCTTCACATCCCCAATCTTATGGTCTTCACCATCCTTGGATAGCTCTTGGTGCATCTCCTCTAATCCCTGTGAAAAAACTTCAAAACACTGTTTCTCCCATTTCTTTTTTTGTGGGGTGACATTAGTAGGCACAAAACAATAGAATTGCTTTCTGCATGAAATCCTTAGACAAACATAAGAAACATGTCCATAAAGTGTATAATGTTGTATTCCTTCTAATAAACTCAATTGGATAAAAAAGATTCAAGTTAAAAGCTTAAAGAATGCATAAAACAAAATGGGACAGAATCTGTCCAGAAAAACAGCAGCAGCAAAACGTATTTTTTTACCCCACTTAAATATGTCGAAAAAATCTGAAACAATTTACACTTACAGAGGATGAAAAGTTGCAACTACAGTTCAAATTTCAGCTCATTCAGAGTTACAGAATAGGAATTAAAAATCATACCGTGCACATGTTCGTGCTGGAATAAAATCTCCGAATGGAAAAAGCAACTTTCAAAGCCCAAATGGGTAAAACATGGCACTTTATTAAAAATTCCAGAACCTAAACTAAAAACAAAGTCTCTTGGTACAGAAGAGGACTCAAAGAAAATCTCAAATAAAAACAACCGGGTTGCCTCCCGTAAAGCGCTTTCTTTATAGCCATATAGCTAGGCTTCTTACTTGATATTTATAGGGGACGAAACTCATGAGGGAGCTTGAACTTTGATGTGTCCCTCTTCCTTGAAAAGTGCTCCATGCACTTCTTGTGTGGGAACTGAAACTCCACGTTCCCCTCCTTTGAATCTATTATAGCACCTGTAGTACGAAGAAAAGGTCTTCCCAAAATGATAGGACTAGAGGTTTTATTCCCCATGTCCATTATTACAAAGTCAACAGGCACAAAAGTCATGTGTAACTCTACCATAACATCACTTACTTTTCCGAAAGCATATTTAATGGAATCATCAGCAAGTTAGAGTTCAATAGAGCATTTTTCAAGATTCTTTAATTCAAGTACTTCATATAGTTCCTTAGACATAACAGAGACACTAGATTCTAGATCTAATATGGCATGATGTGTCTCTTTTCCAATTGTTACTAGTACCTTGGGAACCCAAATATCCCCAAGCTTAGGTGGTGTCATAGCTTCTTTGTTGTACCTAGCAATTTTCTCATTTAAAACATGGCTAGCAATAAAAGAACCAAAACCAGCTTGATTAATATTAATAGAAGGATCACTAGCAAATTTCTGTAAGATAGACATAAGTTCATGCAAGCTACAACTCTCTAAATCAAGTAGTGGTTCCTTGACTTCACTAAGCATCTTAAGTTCTTCTCTCACAAGAGGATCATCACTTTTAATTTCATTAGCTTCATTCAAACTATAAAGATAAGACATAAATGACTACAAGTACTCATGATATTGTAACAACTCATTAAAAGTTTCTTCCAAAGTAGGTGGAACATTTTCAGCAATATTAATAGAACTCACTCCAACCACAGGTGGTGCTTGTGGTTTCCCTGCAGACATACTCAATAAAGTGGTTTGATTATCAGCTAGTTTTGAAAGGGCTTTATCTCGTCCTTCAGCTTGTAGTTGTAAACCTTTAATATCAGAACTATGGAAGTGACAACTTTATTCAACTCTTGTATCATGGTATTATGACTAGCAACTTGTTCCATAAGAATTTTATTAGCATCAAAATTATCATTACTTGAAGGCATAGGCTTCCACTTATTATCATTATTACCAGGATATGGAACAAAAGGACGGGTGTTGGGAACATATGGAGGTTTATTATATGAATTATAATTGTTGTTACCAAACCCACTATTACCATATCTAAAAAAGTTAATATCAACATTTTCAGGATTATTACTCACTAGTTCTTGCAAAGGAACATTCTCAATATTTTGTTTATTAATAAAAGCAAGAATAGTATCCATCTTAGATGACAAGTCACTACTCTCTTCTATGGAGTTTACTTTCTTAGGGGGATTAGGTGCTCTTTCAGTGTTCCATTGACTATAGTTTTGCAAAATACTCTCTAAGATGTTCTTAGCTTCTACTATAGTTTTACTCATAAATGCCCCTTCTGCAGCAGAATCAAGGATATTTCTAGACATGTAATTAATTTAGACCATTGTAAAAAGAGTGTAATATGGTCCATTCGTTAACCCCATGTGATGGACAAGTTCTAAGCATAATTTTTATCCTATCCCAAGCCATAGCAACATGTTCATTTTCATTTTGCCTAGAAGAAAGGATATTGTTTCTATTTTGCAAAATTTTAACAGGTGGGTAATACTTCTTAATGAAAGCTTCTTTTAAATCATCCCAAGTATTAATACTATCAGTAGGTAGTGAATACAACCACTCTTTAGCTTTCCATCTAAGTGAAAAAGGAAATAACTTTAGTTTTAGAATATCACTTTCAACATTTTTAAATTTTTGCATGTCACATATTTCATCAAAATCATGAAGATGCATAGAGGCATCCTCCATAGCACTACCACCAAATTGTTCCTTAGTTATCAAGTTCAACAAACTAGGACTCACTTCATAACTCTCAGCTGTTATCTTAGGTGTAGCAATAGGCCTAGCAATAAATTGATCATTTGGAGTGTTTGTGTAGTCACACAACTTAGTTTTTTCTCCCATTGTAGCAAGTTTTTATGTGTTTTTTTATTTTTTAATGCAAAACTGAAAATAAAATGACACTAAATAATGCAAACCGAAATGATAAAAGTAAAACAAAATGCAAAACTGAAAATAAAAATAGCAAACCGAAATAATAAAAGGCAATAACAAAACAAAATAAAATGCTTTGAAGGTAAAGATGGACGAGATGATGCTCACGTCGGTGCAACCTCCCCAAGCTTAGGTGTTTGCACATGTTGGTGATGTTGACTTTTTTGTGAGATAACCTTCCACTAGCTGCCCGGCAACGGCGCCAGAAAACAGTCTTGATGGGCGTAAAGATAATACGCTTAGGTTGAGCTCCAAGTGAAGAGTTTGTAGTGTGGAAGACTTGTTTTCCCCACAAGGGTGACTCGAGGGTTTATATCGAACTCTCGGGGAACTGTGTGTAGAAGATTTACCCTCTTGTCCTTCTCTTGATTACCTGCAAAACAAAACAAGATGTTTTGTGCCCCCAACCTCACCAAGTGGTTGTCAAGCACAAGGTGTGAGCAAAGAGATGAAAATAAAGTAAATGCAAAACAGAAATAAATATGCAATGGTAGTAAATAAATAAACAAGGTTGGTATAAATGATATGAGATTATGTTTTTTTTGGCTTGTATGGTGTTTGCAAGATGTAAAAATGTTTTTGTATTTTCGGATTTTTAAATGGCAGAAAATGTAAAGTGCAATAAAAGTGTTGGAAAGGTGTTTCGTATGATTAAAAATGGACTGGGGTTCATGGTTTCACAAATGCAGTCTCTCTTTTATATAGTGGTAGACAATGGAACATAGGAATTGACATATGAGATTGCAACAAGTCAAGTTATTAATAATATGGGCATCATGTCCTAACATAGAGATCTTTTGGTTATTAATCTCTCTTATACTCCACCAAGATGCGAACTAAATCATAACACCTCAGTAATTAAGATAAACAGAGTATAGCTTTAAGTTCAATGACATGAAGTTTAAATAAGAACATGCTAGATCTAGTCATGATGATAGTGGCAATGTCACCCACAGACCCCCGGTAGCATGGTATTTCCTTTATCCCTAGTGAGGCAACAAAGTAAGGTAAAAACCCAAGGGGATCACGGTATTGCTGTCAACTTACCACAAAACCACCCCCGTTACTCCAACTAATGCACACGTTCCCCCTCGCACGCTCTCATACACATGTTGGATCAAAACACATAGACAAGAACGGGGTACATAATATGCATCTACTTTCATAACAAAGACATAATATTGACAATCATCATAACATATATCAACATAATAAGTTACTTCCGCAAACACATAGTCCAGGGGTGGACTACTCCCTCTTCATCATGGAGACGGTGGAGAAGTCGTTGGAGAATGTGGAGACCACACCGGCAGCGCCCCGCCGGAGTTTTTCCCCTCCAATCTGCAGCTCCAGGTCTCTGTTTCGTGGTTTCTGTGTTTCTGCGGTGCTCTCTTACGAAAGGGTTCGGGAGACTATTTTTATAGGCGTTTTTAGGTCAAGACGAAGCCACGGAGACGAAGATCGACGGCATCGGAGCCACGAGGGGGAAGTTGGTGGGCCCCACGCGGCCAAGGAATCTGGCCGCGTGGGCCCCTCTTTTCCTCCTCGGACTTCCTTTTCTGCTCTTCCTTCGCTCCTAAGCCTTGTTCCTTCCAAAAAAAAATTATCCCTATGGAATATTAGGTCATTTGGACGTCGTTTGGGTCACTGAAACATCAAAATATAGAAAAAGGGGTTTTCTGACAGCACATGGTTAATTCCAAATAAATAGGGAAAGTGTGAAATATTCCCCAAAACATTATAAAACATTGATATAACCCTTGTATGATGCAAATATGGATGAAATATGAGTAATACAATGCAAAGTTCATGTATGCATTTTACATGCATCAATAATGCCTTGTTTATCCTTGTCATGAGGTGATTGACACCACCAAGTGTAAATAGATGAGAGAGATGTGGTCATGCACGCGAAATATGAATCATTGCACTAGTGTTTAGAATATTGTCAATTATGAAGTATGATGTATGTGGGTACGGGATGGCCAATGTGACATAAGGCATAGGTATTGAGTGACATAGTACCGCCAAATATCCTTTATCTAGGGGTAAAAAGGGAGAAGTATGATGTGGGTGTGACAGCAACCACACTAGCCTTACGAGGGTGACCTAGCAACACAAATGAGTATTTCTTTCAACTATGCGTTTTAGGACATATAGCCGTTATAAAAGCTACCATTAAAACATGACAATTGTGTGTACTTTATCCATAACATGATAATCACCGTAGATGAGAGAGGGAGAGGATTGAGTGAACCCATGAACCCATGTCCATTGTTCCTATAAGAGAAAACCTTTGTCTTGTCCTCTTGCATTGAAGAGGATTGGGACACTTTTTACATTCTTGTTTTGTTACATTAAACTTCCATTTATTAAAACAACCATATTGTTCTTTAAACTTGTTTAGTGCATAATCAACTAAAATTTGTGACACTTTAGTTGTAGAGAATAGATAACTTTTCCATCTTGCTCCTGCGGATCGATACCCTACTTCCACATTGAGAGGTACTACAGTGATCCCCTGCTCTTGGGGGATATCAAGTACTTTTCTGGCGCGGTTGCCGGGGAGTGTAGCTAGCGCTTAAGTTTCTATTCTTGTTTGCACTAGATATTTATTTTCAGTTTTGCATATACTCTAGTTTACTTTCAGTTTTGCATTTAGTTTAGTTTTACTTTCAGTTATATATATTTCGAAAACACAAAAAAATTATAAATGCAAAACAACAAAAATATTAGAGAACTTTATAATATCTATCTTGAGTTAGGACATGAAGTGTTTGAGGTGAAAATTAAAAAATATATGGAAATTTATTTGCATAATAATCATGTGAGTGGTAATACTATTGGTATGAATTCTACGAACATCTTTATTGATAATGCTACGGAAAACCTTAAGCCTGGGGAAGTTTGTTATGATGAATATGATATTTTTAGTTCCCCAAGTTTGGAAGAGAAAATTTATTTTGTTGATACTATGTCTCCTATTTATGATGATTACAATGATGAATATGATATTTTCAGTCCACCTATTATTGAGGATAAAGTTTATTATGACTATGATATGCCTCCTATGTATGATGATTATAATGATGGTTATGAATGTTTTACTCCCACTATCACTAATAAGAAGGATTTTACTTATGTGGAGAGTATTAATATTTTTATACTTGTAGATCATGAAAGGCATGCTCTATGTGATAGTTATTGATACGTGTCAAACGTATCTATAATTTCTTATGTTCCATGCTTATATTATACCAATTGCTACATGTTTTATATACACTCTATATCACTTTTATGCATTTTCTGGGACTAACCTATTAACAAGATGCCACAGTGCCAGTTCCCTGTTTTCTGCTGTTTTTGGTTTCAGAAAAGCTGTTAAGGAAATATTCTCGGAATTGCACGAAACAAAAGCCAAAACCCCTATTTTCCCCGGAAGCATCCAGAACACCGAAGAGGAGTAGGAGGGGGGCCAAAGGCCAGCCACACCTGGTGGCGGCGCGGGTCCCCCCTCTGCTGCGCCAAGGCATGGTGTGGGGCCCACGGCCCTCCACCGACGTCGCCCTTTCGCCTATTTATACCCCCCCCCCCCCGACAAATAAACCCTAGGTACCCGAGAACTTTTCCACGAAACATCCCGTAGCCACCGCCGTCGTCAACCCTAGTTCGGGAGGGTTTAGAAGCTCTTCCCGGCACCCTACCGGAGAGGGGAATCATCACCGGAGGGCTCTACATCACCATGCCCGCCTCCGGACTGATGCGTGAGTAGTTCATCCTTGGACTATGGGTCCATAGCAGTAGCTAGATGGTTGTCTTCTCCACTTGTGCTATCATGTTTAGATCTTGTGAGCTGGCTATCATGATCAAGATCTTCTTATTGTAATACTACATGTTGTGTTTGCTAGGATCCGATGAATATTGAGTACTATGTCATTTGCTTCATAATATATTATGTGTAAGGACCCCTCAGACTACCAGTCCGAGATGTCCACGTTATGTAAACATATCACGATCCCAATTATCAGTGCATCGTGATCACATAACCAACTGGTATACAAAGTTACATCAATCAAACGCACATACAAGTCTTACACAAATAAATGGTGGTCACATGACCAAGTCTGCAATCATCGTTACACAGAACGGAATTAACTACGGTATAGCGGAAGCTTGCGGCTAGCGTCGCCCCTCGTCACAACCAGACGCATTCCCACAGAGCAGTTGACCGGTGACACTCAGTTGGCGTAGTCATCGGCGTACTCGTCCTCCTCGTCGTACATCTCCTTGTTATAATCTGGACGTTTGAATATCCAGGGACACAGCCATATGAGATTATTTACGTACTCGCAAAACAACCTCTAGGCTTAAGTTTTCATGGTAATGCAATAAAAGCATTTTCGAAAACTGGGATAGCTGCTATATACGACTATAGGGTTTAGTTTTCGCAAATATGCTTTCGACATAGAGATTACGACATCTCTATAACTTTGTTGAAGAAAACATTTAGAGAGAGAAATCTCTCTTCTAGAAATATCATGTACTAACTCTACATTTTGAAAACACTTTTGTAAAACTTTTCAAAAACACTAGGATGGGGATGCTCCTTTTTCTTCCCTGAGGTTCGACTGATTGTCCCCCCGAGACCAACCATCTTCTCCCAACTCCATACCTCCCAGGTACCTCCTTGATGCCTCCTTGTTTCAACCGAAACCATTTTCCTTTGAAAACTTAAAAATTGCCCATACGCCTAGATCAGTGGCCTTTCCAACCGTCTTTTGACCGCGGACACGGCTATTCGAATAGATTTACACTCTGCAGAGGTTGCGCACTGTACCCACACCAAACGGTCATTTCATCGTGTCTGCCACGGCCCGTCATACGTCAGCATGCGGGGGTCCGGATAACCTGATCAAAGCTTTTTCACTATGTCGACCCTAGTATAGAGCATCCTCTTCAGTGGGCTGAACCTCCCCGGCACCCAGTGAGATGGCCATCGTATCGATCCGGTCTCTCCATGCTGCACTGCACCATGACGGAAGACCCACTGTTGCAACCGGCAGTGAACTCAATCCCACACTTTTGATTAATCGGTCAGAGGGTACCACCCTCATACGCTAATTGAGGTAGCTCCATACTAAGACAAACAAGTTTCCGGCTAAGCCCTACCCATGTCAGGTAATGTGGTTGCACGGGTTAATTGTTCGGGCGGCTGCTAGGGCAGTACTTTGTTTTTCAAAAACATCTCCACCTCCGGCTGCTCCCAGTAGCTCGGGTTTTCGTAAACATCTCCGATTGCTCCCAGCAACTCGGGTTTTATAAAACACTTTCTCGCCGATTACTCCCAGCAACTCGGGTTTTCCTCCAAAAACATTTTATCAAATCCAGGCTCCCATCCTAAGACTTTGAGAGAAGAAAATAAGGATATACTACTAGAAAATATTATTTTCTTTATAGAGCCTTCAGGAAAAAGGCTCCTCAAGAGAATACTTATCTTTATAAATCCTATTATATACTAGTAGATATCTTTGGCCAAACAATATTTTGTAAAATAGTTTTTGGGTGGCAAAATGCCACAAAAAAATAAAACATGCATTATTTGATTTTGAAAACAAAACATGCTTTGTAAAATAAATGGGATTCATTATCGAGGTGAGGTGGCTTGCCTTGCTCAGCGTACTGTCCCTGGTCTTGCTCTTCCTCGTAGGTCTGCTCAGCTAACTCGTACTGCTCCTCCTCCGCTTGCGGTTCTATCGTAACATCAAAATAAATGGAAGTAGCGTAAATCCTAAAATGTGTGTTGACAACAATATAAAACAAGCAAACAAACAGAAAGCATTGCACAACCAAAACATCTACTGGATAAAAGTCTAACACATTAACACCATCACATACAAGTCATAAGAAAACATTTGAGGACCTTTTTAGGGTATCAAGTGGATCATGTTAAATATAAGCAAGCAACACATTACCACACTAATAAAGGTTTCGAATTAAGTTATCAAGATTTACTTGAGCTACTGGAACCTAAGTGGGTTAAGAACATACGCACAAATTTCATAAACTAAAACAGGAAAATAACTTAAGATTATTTTTAGTTAGCAAGTTGCTGTTTTGGGAGAAAATGCATAACTATTAAAATAATATTCAGAAAATTAAACCCTTCTACCACAACATTCCTAGTAACTACTGGAACCTATGAAAATTGGATTTGCAACAAAATCTATTACTAAACAGAAGTTAAAATTCCTACAAAAGCTACTGGACTCTAAATCAATATGATTATAGATTCTGTTTTGACAAACTCCTGCATGCAATATTAATTTCTATGGGTGGTTATTGTTTTTAAATACCAGTAGAAATTTGATTCACCTCATTTGGATAATCCTAACTCAAGTTATCTCAATTTGAGTGGAAAACACACTTTTTATAAGGTTTAATGTTCAGCACAAAATATAAACTATTTTTAGTCAAAACCAGTGCTGCCTGTTAGAGAAAATGCATAGCTACAACAAAAAAATACTCCTAATCCAATTGCAAAAACAGATCAAGCATAAACAATTTAATCTAAGCACATGCAAATAACAGAAAATAAAATATCCAATTTTAAGTGTAATAACCCACTGTTTTTGAAAATAAGGCACCATGTGCAAAATATAGGTTTAAAAATTCTACCAAGCTAGGACA
This sequence comes from Poa annua, assembly GCA_026929855.1. Classification (NCBI taxonomy): domain Eukaryota; kingdom Viridiplantae; phylum Streptophyta; class Magnoliopsida; order Poales; family Poaceae; genus Poa; species Poa annua. The sequence goes on from CM049434.1 coordinate 67,541,758, forward strand.
TGATGGCTACTACCCATATATAACCAAATCAATTGGATTTACTACAAAAAGTATTTTTAATAATGAAATAAAAATCAACAAAATGCTACTGGTCTCAAAGTTAAATCTAGTATAAATTTAGTTTTACAAATCTACTGCATTCATGTCTTATATGTATAGATAGGTATGGTCCTAAGCTTTACAGAGAACTAAAGTTTGCAAGATTTGGATTTATAGAACTCTCACAATTAAATAAATGGTGGAAAGTATACCTTTTACAAGATTAGATCTAGCAAACTCATAGAAACATATTTTTGAAAACGGCCAGTGTCACAAGGTTAATAAAACACATATGTAGCCTAAAAAATTTGAATCAACGGATTCCCATTCTCGGAGATTAAATGGTGAATTAAATCCTAGAGTACTACTAACAGGATTTATAAAACAGGAAAATATTTAACTGAACAAAAACTTAGACGGGCCAGATCTGGAAGAGAGCTCGGAAGCACCGTGCTGGGCTGGGCCATGGCGAGATCCAGCTTGCTGAAGGGGTAAGCCACCCCCGGATTCAGATCTAAGGGCCAGAAATAGAAGAAGTTCATGCAGCAGCACAACCGTTGATCAAAAGATCGACGATCCTGCTTCGTCTTCTTCCCTAGAACGACCAGAACACCATGACGGACATGAATCGACGAGCAGGAGCAGGTTCTCACCGTGGCCCGTGGGGAAAGCCTTAGGCTATGGGGAGGATGCAGGAGAGGTTCGGAGGCTCGGGGAAGGCATGGGGTGGTCGGGAGTGGCTGCAAACTCGGGTCGGAGAGCTTCCAAACGGTGGCGGTGTCCAGGACGCTCGCGACGGACACGGGCTGGAGGCCGTAGCTCCGGTGCACCTAAGACACACACAAAAAAATGTCTCAGATGCATAGAAAGCAGAGGGGGTCACGGAGATACAGAGAGAGACTGCGGAGAGGGACAGTGTCGAAGACGAGCTTGCTCGGCAACCGCGAACCCGAACGCCAGTTCGAACTCGATTCCGAGCGAAAGAGAGCGAGAGCTCAGGAGGTCTCATAGGGGGTGGGAGAGTGGAGGTAGAGGCGTGTATTGGGCAATGATAGAGGGCCGGGAGGGGCCTATGCATCATAACCGAGCGAGTGCCAGTCTACGGTGCTCCGAGTGCACGAGCGAGAGGGGAGAGGGCAAACGGGCAGGGATGGGCCGAGGGAGGCGGTCGGAGAGCGTCCACTGGCGCAGTGTCTCGCATTGGAAGCTAGCTTTCGTCTCAGCACCGTTGGAGGGGTGTGCACACGACGACGTGATCGCCGCGAGTTGGCTGTTCTGGTCGGCGCCCGTTTTCGGACCCCAAATGGCCAAGAGAGGGAGCGGGGCTGTGCCATGGTCTGAAGGGAGGTGGGTATGGGTCTCTGGCGCGACTGGAACTACCGAGGAGGTCGAGGGCGTCGGATTGGAGGGACGGGTGGTGCACAAACAGGTGCTGGGCACTGTACCAGTGCACAAAATGCCCAATCCTGCAAAGAAAAGGAAGGGGTAGGGGAAGGATGTATGCAGTGTCTAGGGAACCTATCTACTCGACTAGGGGCAGGAGAGAGGTGCTGGAGTGTGGTGAGAAAACCAGAACAGGAAAAAGTCTAAAGGTGTCCAAAATGACCAGAGAAGGTTTTAGCTAAACATCTCCAATATTTTGGGTACAACACCTAAATAAAATCATGTCCATAAGGTATAGGATGGAATTAGAAGTGTAGAAAAAATTTCCCACAATTTTCAGAAGAGTTTAAAAAGAGTTTAGAGAGGATTTCCAAAAATGTCCAGAAGTGTTTTATCCAGTTGGCTCCATATTTTTGAGTTAAACATGATTGGATTTTTGCATACATTGGCCTCATATGATCATATGCACCCCTGGGAATTTTCCCCAAATTTTCCAAAATACTTTTATTAACAAAATATTTTAATTTACATTTCTTTCCTTTTTGAAAATAATAAATAATAAATATAAAAAGTGACAGAAATAATTATATTTGATAGGAGGTGAGGGGGTATGCAATATAGATCATAAAAGTGATTTTTAATGAATTTGTTATTTGGAAGTTTTTATCATTTCATGTGATTTAAAGCCTCCATACAGCAGTGTCACATAGGCCACTTTGAGAAGATGAATTGGTCAATCCTTTGATCCAAAAATTATGAAACAAGGATGGCGGTGAATATGAGTTGACATAGAAGAGGGAAGTCCATAAGCGTAGGTCCAGAGACAAAGATTTGATGTAGAAAAGATATTGTCAAAAGTGAATCCATCAGTAAGCAAATGGTCACAGATCTGGATAGCCTCCTAAAGCTAGATGGTTTAGTGATCAAACCATCATGTAAAAAGGTGATCAGAGGCATGGTTGGAAAGAGGGGATGATGTAGATCAACTTGGCTAAAACACATTTCAAAAAATGATCTACGATTTGCTTAATTAAGAGCCTTGGATTAGCTATCTGTTAAGAATTATGAAGATCACTAGACTTGGTCAAATTTGGGCAACTCCTATGAAATTTATGAAATTTCATTTTAAACAACCTAGATCAAGAACAAGGCATGTGAGGTGTTCCTTGACCTCAAAACATAAGAACAAGCACACATATATATAAAAAAACAAATTCTCATCACACACCCATGAGATCATAATGAGACAAAAGTTGTAAAACAAGTTTAAAAGTTTTCTAACAGAGCAGCACACTACTAGATTTAGTTTTCAAGATTGATAACTAAAGAGGTTATCGACATAAACACAAACCACAACAAAGAAAACAAAGCAGACATAAGTAAGACACAACCATAAACAATACATTTCAAAAAGTTTTTGTTGGTTCAGAATTCTGGGTCTCTAACAATCTATGTTTTTCTTAGTTCCCAAAATTTGGGACGTTACATTATGTGTGTGCTATTTATGATTTTGCATGCTCTCCGTTGCTAGTAGAGGCTCTGACCAAGTAGATGCTTGTGACTCTAAGAGTTTGTATTTATGCTCGATAGTGGGTTCATGTCTTCATTTAATCTGGGGGAGTGACAGCAACCTCTAAGATTGTGAATGTACTATTGCTACTAGGGACAAAACAGTAGTGCTTTGTCTAAGGATAATTTTGCTACTTACATTACACACTTTGCCTAATGCAATAATCTGTTGCTTGCAACTTAATACTGAAAGGGGTGCGAACCCTAACCAGAAGGTGGATTATTAGTCATAGATGCGGTTGGAACGGTCTATGTATATTGTTGTAATGCCCAAATGAATCTCACACTAGACACCATGACATGTATATGCATCATTATGCAGTTCTTTATTTTGTCAATTGCCCAGCTGTAATTTGTTTACCCGCATGTATGCTATTATTTATTTATGGAGAGACACCACTAGTGAACTGTGGACCCTGGTCCTTTCTTTTACATTGATAATACAACCTACTGCAAACACTGTTCTCTTTCATTCTATGCAAACAAGCATCATTTTCCACACTATACGTCTAATCCTTTGTTACAGCAAGCCAGTGAGATTATTGACAACCTCACTGTTAAGTTGGGGCAAAGTATCTTGATTGTGTTGAGTGCAGGTTCCATGTTCGTTGTTGACACCGGTAGTGCGCCCTGCCAACATCAGCTTCAACAACCTTCAGAAGAGCCTTCATCTCCAACTGGATTGATAACCTTGGTTTCACAACTGATGGAAATTTGCTGCTGCACTACTTCATACCTGCCTCTTAGGGTTTCCCAACAACACCATCGCGTGCATCAAGCTAATTTCTGGCGCTGTTGCCGAGGAGATTGAATCACTTCTGCAAGGGGAGTCTATCACTTCCAATCTTTTTATTTTGTTATTGTCTTGCTTAGTTTATTTTTATTACTGTCTTGTTTGCGTTTTATTATCAAAAACACAAAAAAATTAGTTACTTGCATTTTTATATTTCGGTTTTTATTTTAATTTTGCTAAAATGAGTACTCCTGAGAACACCAAGTTGTGTGATTTTACTAGCACAAATAATAATGATTTCATATGCACTCCTATTGCTCCACCAGCTTCTAAGGCAGACTTTTATGAAATCAAACCTGCTTTGTTAAATTTTGTTATGAAAGAGCAATTTTCTGGTGTTAGTACTGATGATGCTGCTGCCCATCTTAATAATTTTGTTGAACTTTGTGAAATGCAAAAATATAAGGATATAGATGGGGATATTATTAAGCTAAAATTGTTTGCTTTATCTTTAAGAGGAAGAGCTAAAGAATGGTTGCTATCATTGCCTAGAAATAGTATTGATTCATCGACTATATGCAAAGATGCTTTCATTGGAAAATATTACCCCCCTGCTAAGATTATTTCCTTAAGAAGTAGCATTATGAACTTTAAACAATTTGATAATGAACATGTTGCTCAAGCTTGGGAAAGAATGAAATCTTTGGTTAAAAATTGCCCTACCCATGGACTGACTGCTTGGATGATCATCCAAACCTTTTATGCAGGACTGAACTTTTCTTCAAGGAACCTTCTTGATTCGGCTGCGGGAGGTACCTTTATGTCCATCACTTTGGGGGCTGCAACAAAACTTCTTGATGATTAATTATTCTGAGTGGCATACTGAGAGGACTCCTCTAGGTAAGAAGGTAAATTCTGTTGAAGAAACCTCCTCTTTGAGTGATAAGATTGATGTTATTATGTCTATGCTTGTGAATGGTAAATCTCATATTGATCCAAATAATGTTCCCTTAGCTTCATTGGTTGCACAAGAAGAGCATGTTGATGTGAACTTCATTAAAAATAATAATTTTAACAACAATTCTTATAGGAATAATTATGGTAATGACAATTATAAGCCTTATCCATCTAATAATGGTAATGGTTATGTTAATTCTTATGGTAGAATGCCTAGTGAGGAAAGGATTTTGGAAGTTGAAAGAGCCACTAAAAACTTTATGCAAACTCAATATGAGCAAAATACAGTATTCACTAAAACTATATAGGAACAATCTGCTATGTTAAAAAATATTAGCTATCAAATGGAGAAGTTAAGTAGGGAAATTTCTGGTTTGCAAGGTAAAATTTCGAATGCTGAAACCTGTATTTCATCTATGTCTGAAGCACAATCTTCTTTGATTAATAAAATGGCTGCTAAACCTGAAACTATTGATGATAATCCCTTTGCTACTGCTAATGCCATTCAAGTAAGAATTGATGATAATGTTAGGATGATGGCTGAGTTGCATGCTAGATGGGAAAGAGAAGATGAACTAGCTAGAAAGAATAATATGGCTAGAGTTTGCACTATTACTATAGTGTTACTTCAGATGCAAGTAAACCTCCTACCATTAATGGTAACATAATTGGTGTTGGCAATGTTTCCTCTACTTCTTCCAAACGTTTAAAATTGCCTAAAACTACTGAAACTATTCTTGATAAAAGTGCTGAAATTTTTAAAAACATAGGAGATAATGGTCCCATTTCTTTTGATAATAATAACTTTGATTTTGATGATTGTAATATCTCTGAAGTTATTAAGTTCTTGCAAAAATTAGCTTCAAGTCCTACTGCTAGCACTATAAATATGGCCTTTACAACACATATTACAAATGCTCTCATTAAAGCTAGGGAAGAGAAATTAAAACTTGAAGCTTCTTTCCCTAGGAAGTTAGAAGATGGTTGGGAGCCCATCATCAAAATAAAAGTGAATGAATTTTATTGCAATGCTTTATGTGACCTTGGTGCAAGTATTTCTGTTATGCCTAAGAAACTTTATGATATGTTTGATTTGCCACCTTTGGAACATTGCTATTTGGATGTTTTTCTTGTTGATAATGCTATGAAGAAACCTTTGGGGAGAGTAGATGATGTTCTTATTATGGTTAACAATAACCTTGTCCCTGTTGATTTTATTGTCTTGGATATTGAATGCAATGCCTCTTGTCCTATTGTGTTGGGAAGACCTTTTCTTAGAACTGTGGGTGCTATTATTGATATGAAAGAAGGAAATATTATATATCAATTCCCACTCAAGAAAGGTATGGAACACTTCCCTAGAAAAAGAATGAAGCTACCTTTTTATTCTATCATTAGAACAAACTATTCTGTTGATGCTTCTTCTCTTGGAAATACTTGAGTTTTACTTTTGGTGCCTAGCTGAAAGGCGCTAAAGAAAAGCGCTTGTGGGAGACAACCCACTTTTTATTTCTGTTATTTTATTTTATTGAGTCAAGGAACATGCTTACCGCTGTAGAAATTCCTTTGTATCTTTATTTTATCGCATTGTTGTGTCAAGTAAAGCCTCTAGTAGGAAGTTGATGCTAGATTTGGATTTCTGCGCAGGAACAGTTTTCTGCTGTCTACCGTTTAATTCGTAATAATTCACAGAGAAATCTAAATGATCTGAGATTTTTTGTGCGTGATCCTCAGATATCTACGCAACTTTCATTAGTTTTGAGTTTTCTGATCGGAGAAAGTTAAGTGCCTCGAAAAAATTCATTTTTACGGACTGTTCTCTTTTTGACAGATTCTGCCATTTATTTTGCATTGCCTCTTTTACTGTTTTTGAGTGGATCTTTTTGCTCCACGAAATACCAGGGGCTGTAGCTAATGTCCAGTAGCATTAGTAATGATTGTGTCCATGCAGAATATGAGAATTTTTTATTATGCACTAACCCTCTAATAAAGTTTACTTTGAGTTTGGTGTGGAGTAAGTTTTCAAGGATCAAGAGAGAGGATGATATGATGTTATCAAGAATATGAAAATGCCTAAGCTTGGGGATGCCCCCGTGGGTCGCCCAAGCATATTTCAAGAAGACTCAAACGTCTAAGCTTGGAGATGCCCAAGGCATCCCCTTCTTCATCAACAAACTATCAGGTTATCTCTAGTGAAACTATATTTTAATTCCTTCACATCTTATGTGCTTTACTTGAAGCGTCAGTTTGCTTTTATTTTTTCTTTGTTATTTTAATTTTCTGAATAAATTGGATCCTAGCATTCTTTTATGTTTATGGAGAAAGCTGAAAGTCTCAGCACTTAACTTTTATGTTTATGGCGAAAGCTGAAAGCCGCAACACTTATTGTTTTATGTTTATGGCGAAAGCTGAAAGCCGCAGCGGTTAGGAAATACTCTCTTGTTTCATTGTTAATTACTTGGAGAGTTTATTTAAATAAGTTGATTGGTGTTTGGTTTGAAACAGAAAATGCTATATGTGGTAGATGGTATAATGAAAAAAATATACATGCTCTTATGGATTGTTATCTTGCATGTTGTGGTGCTAGGCAATTGTTTTGAGCTCTCATGTAGATCATGTTTAAGCTCTTGCATCATGAAGTTAAAAACCTATTATTGAAGAACTACCGTAGAGCTTGTTGAAATTTGGTTTGCATGTTGGTATCTCTAAGGTCTAGATATTTTCTAGTAAAAGTGTTTGAACAACAAGGAAGACAATGTAGAGTTCTATAATGCTTTCAATATGTTTTTATGTGAGTCTTGTTGTGCCAGGTATCATCTTGTGTTTGCTTCAAACAACCTTGCTAGCCTAAACTCTGTACTGAGGGAATTCTTCTCGTGCATCCAAAACCTTGAGCCAAAACCCATGCCATTTGTGTCCACTATACCTACCTACTACATGGTATTTTCTGTCATTCCAAGCAAATACTTCATGTGCTACCTTTATTCAAAACTTATTATTCCTTATTTGTGTCAATGTTTATTAGCTCATGAGGAAGTATGTGGTGTTTTGGATATCAACCTTGTTATTTGCTTATGACAGACTTTCACCAATGGACAAGTGGCACATCCACTTATCCAATAATTTTGGAAAAAGAGCTGGCAAATGGGGTGCCCAGTCCCAATTAATTACAACTTTAACCGCTTAATTCTCTTCACATTTTTGCCCTGATTTAATCAGTCAAGCAATAATACCAGTTTCTAAAACTGCATGTGTAAACAAAAGAGAACAAGAGGGATGATATCGTCCTTCAATGGGAGCCGCTCTTGAAAGTCTGGTTGACAAGGGGGGTAGAAGTGCCCACTACCGTTCGTTGACAACAACAAACACCACTCAAAAACTTACTTTTATGCTCTCTATATGATTTCAAAAACCTATAAAAACTAAAAAGCTCTAGCACATGCTTGTATCCCTGCTTCGCTCTGCGAAGGGCCTATCTTTTACTTTATGTTAAGTCAGTCTACCTACTTCTTTCTATCTTAGAAGCAAACACTCTTGTCAACTTTGTGTGCAACAATTCTTACATGCTTACTTATTGCACTTATTATATTGCTTTGCGTTGACAACTATCTTTATGATATACATGTTACAAGTTGAAAGCCAATGCTGAAACTTAAATCTTCCTATGTGTTGCTTCAATGCTCTTTTACTTAGAAACTATTGCTTTATGAGTTAACACTTATGCAAAACTTTTTGATACTTGTTTGAAAGTACTATTGATACCCACAAGTATAGGGGATCGTTGAAATCTTCGATGTGTAAGTAAAGTATCGATCCCACGAGGAGTAGAAGGTATAAGTGTTTATCCTTTCAAATAAGCGTGTCACTATTCTTATTATCTATGCACTAGACAAAGTAAAATGATGCAAGTGTTTTGGGTTTTTGGTGTAGAGTTTGCAATAAAGTAAAAGCTGAAAGTAAAATAGGACAAGTGAAAGCTCTCAAAGAGATAAAGCCCAATCCTCTATGCAGCAAGAGGACAAGCTTAAGTGTGTGTTTCTTATAGGTGGAAAACGTTCCCAAGGGCTACATGGATTTCATGGCACAAATATTTCTAGAACAACAAGGTAAATATTTTGTCAAGTTTTAATCTTCTTCGGACGGAGCCATAATTAGTTGTAGCTAAATAAATATACTAAACCCCTTATGATGGGTCTTGTGGCCAAGTAAATGACTGCGCAAGAGTTATTAAGACATAAAGTCCCACCATAGCCATAAACTCTAAGGTCCCCGATATTAATCCCCTCCTAATGGAACTTCATGTATTAGACCACAGGTTTATTTTTCAACTCCCAGGTCCTACCCAATCCATTACATAGTGTGATCACCTCATGCATTCCTCAACATATGCGTGCACTCATATATTATACAATAAGACAATCATCAAAGATAAAGACTTGACCAAATACTCAAACATGTTTAGTGAAATCATTGCCAATCCATCCTATGCCCCCAGGAACATGAGAGAACTACTCACAACGCAACAAAATGATATGATTCAATAGATAAGTGGTACAACACAATCTGAAAATATAATCTCCCCACAAAACAATGACAAGTAGCAATTCACACACATGTAGAACAGTACTTAGACAAAAGCTAGGGTTCGAACAATCTCAAACTATGAGGGGGATGAAGTGGATCACGGAGATGGTGATGGAGATGGTGCTGGTCTTGACAGTGGTGTTGATGGAGACTCCGGAGGGGGGATGGAGGAGCCTTCCGGGGGTGATCCGGCGGCGTTTCCCCCCTCCAATCTTCTCTGGCGGCAGCCTTCTAACTCTCTGTTTCTTGGTTTCGTGTTTCTCCGCCGCCTCCATGCGAAACTCCTCGGGGGACTATTTTTATAATCGGTTTTAGGTCAAGACGAAGCCACGGAGACGAAAACGGACGACATCGGAGCCACGAGGGGGAAAAGTGGGTGCTCCACGCGGCCAGGGAATCTGACCGCGTGGGCCCCCCTATCTCCCAGCTGGTTGGGCTTCTGGTCTTTATTTTAGGCCCATCGCGTTCTTCTCGAAAATTATGAACCGTGCTCTTTGGCCTTGCCCTTTTTGAAGTCCCGAAGCTCACGGAAAGTCCAAAACACTAAAAAATATGTTTTCCGGAAAAACAGAGTTAGAACCAAAAGAGGGGGGATTGTTTAGAAAATCCCCGAAATCATTATAAAATATGAATATAACATCATATAAGTTGCAAATATGTTGGAATATCAAGTAATAAAATGTAAAGTTCATGTATGCATTTTACATGCATCAACATCCCCAAGCTTAACCAATACTCGTCCTCGAGTATGAAGGTGATAAAACTAACATGGACTTGGCATTCTATTAATTTCAAAGGATATCAAAGATGATTATTTATTGCGACATAGAGTCAAATGATTCATTCTTAATAAGGAGTAGCAACATACAAGATATATTATCAAGTGATATCAAATATTCAAGGTAAAGATGTTCAATGATGATTTACAAAGTGTAACATAGAAGAAAAGTGCTATGGACCAAATGAATGCATAAATGAAAAGTAAAAAGATATCCTGTATTGGTCATAGAGTATTTTTTATGGAAATCTGAATATAAAAGGTGGACACTTTGGAATGATAGATAAATAAATAGAGGAATAACATGCAAGAGTATCATCTAGCTTCCAAATGCTTCAACTTAAGTTAATGTTTGCCATGTAGTTTCCATTGGTGTGAAGTTTTCATTACCCCTATCATAGCATCTTTAGTGATTAATAGTTGAAAGTGAAAGCAAATATGAGTTATGTGCTTGAAAAAGTATGGGTCAAAAGCCTCATGCCCGTTGAAAACAAAAACCTCTCCGACTGGCTACTCAACTTGGGCCACAAAGCAAGTGAAGGTTACAGTCATCGTGAGTAAAAGTGGCATCATAGAGAGTATCACCCCGGGTACCCTTTGCCCCAGGACATGGAAGTGGGCACATGTCCAAATGACAAAGGAAGCAAACAGTGGATATCTCAACATCTCTTTCTTTTACCAATGCTTTTTTCTTGTAAATGATTTTTCTGTTTGTGAGATGTATCATAGATTCCTCCACTATGGGTATGTTGCAAATTTCCACCATTGACCACATGGCTTAGGTTAGCCGCCACAGGTGTCTCTCTAGCGAATAATACAACTCGCCCGAACTTACTAAGTTTCCATCTTCATTTCACGCAATGTTAGGAATTGATGACCCACAAGTATAGGGGGTGTATCGTAGTACTTTCGATAAATAAGAGTGTCGAACCCAACGAGGAGCAGAAGGTGCTGACAAGCAGTTTTGATGAGGATTTCACTGTAAACACTAGCAGACAAGTTTTTAGGAGTTTTTGATATAACAGATAAATAAAGTGCGAGTAAATAAAGCGCAACAATTATAATTGCAGCGAGTGGCCCAATCCTTTCTAGAGCAAAGGACAAGTCGGTTTGTTTACTTATGGTGACCAAGCGTTCCTTAGGACACACGGGATTTCTGTCTAGTGCTTTCGCTTCATATAGATGATTAATATTTAGTGTTTCGATAAGTGTTGTGTGGGTGAACCTATGCTAATGCACCGCCCTTCCTAGGACTAATACATACTTGTGACTATACCCCTAGCAAGCATCCGCAAATACTAAAAAGTAAGTAAGATAAATCTAACCACTGTCTTAAACTCTGAGATCCTACCATCCCTCATGCATCGAGATACCAACGGGGGTTTAGGTTTCTGTCAATCCGGCAACCCCACAATTAATATTCGAATACACAATGCACTCCCCTAGGCCCATAAAGGTGAAGTGTCATGTAGTCGACGTTCACATGACACCACTAGAAGAATAGCACCACAACTTAAATATCAAAACATTAAATATTACTCAACATAGTTCACTACTAACATATAGACTTCTCCCATATCCTCAATGTAAGGACCCCTCAGACTACATATCCGAGATGTCCACGTTATGTAAACAGATCACGATCCCAATGATCAGTGCATCGGGATCACATAACCAACTGTTATACAAAGTTACATCATTCAAACGTACATACAAGTCTTACACAAATAAATAGTGGTCACATGACCAAGTCTGCAACCATCATCACACAGGACGGAATTAACTACGAAATAGCGGAAGCTTGCGGCTAGCGTCGGCCCTCGTCACAACCAGACGCATCCCCACAGAGCAGTTGACCGGTGACACTCAGTTGGCGTAGTCTTCGGCGTACTCCTCGTCCTCGTCGTACATCTCCTCGTTGTAATCTGGACGTTTGAATATCCAGGGACACAGCCATATGAGTACATTTACGTACTCGCAAAACCACCTCTAGGCTTCAGTTTTCATGGTAATGCAATAAAAAATGTTTTCATAAACTGGGATGGCTGCTATTTACAACTATAGGGCTTAGTTTTCGCAAAGGATGGTTTTAGACATAGAGATACGACATCTCTATATCTTTGTTGAAGAAAACATTTAGAGAAAGAAATCTCTCTTGTAGAAATAGCATGTACTATTTCCACGTTTTGAAAACACTTTTATAAAACTTTTCAAAAACACTAGGATGGGGATACCCCTTTTTTCTTCCTTGAGATCAGACTGATTGTCTCCCCGAGACCAACCATCTTCTCCCAACTCCGTACCTCCCAGGTACCTCCTTGATGCCTCCTTGTTTCCACCGAAACCATTTTCCTTTGAAAACTTAAAAATTGCCCATACGCCTAGATCAGTGGCCTTTCCAACCGTCCTTTGACCGCGGACACGGCTAATCGAATAGAATTTACACTCTGCAGAGGTTGCGCACTTTACCCACACCAATCGGTCAATTCCGCCGTGTCTGCCACGGCCCGTCATACGTCAGTATGCGGGGGTCCGGATAACAAGATCAAAGCTTTACACTATGTCCACCCTAGTATCGGGGCCTCCCGGTAGGTTTGTTCTCCCCGGCACCGTGTGCTCCACTAGACCCCTGGTTTCTCATAGGACGCCACACCGTCACGTCGGGAGACCCACCGTAATCGTCCGGCGCGATCTCCACATGTGTATTGCCTCGTCCAGACGGCAACCCGGCCTCAAGTGCCCAGCCCCTATAGAAAGTATGCGAGCCCCAATACTAAAACATACAAGCTTCCGGCTAAGCCCTACCCATATCAGGTAATGTGGTTGCACGGGTTAATTGTTCGGGCGGCTGCTAGGGCAGTACTTTGTTTTTTAAAAACATCTCCACCTCTGATTGTTCCCAACAGCTCGGGTTTTCGTAAACACCTCCGATTGCTCCCAGCAACTCGTGTTTTATAAAACACCAACTCGCTGATTGCTCCCAGCAACTCGGGTTTTTCTTCCGAAAACGTATTATCAAAACCAGGCTCCCATCCTAAGATTTTGAGGAAAGAATATAAAGATATACTACTAGAAAAAAAATATGATTTTCTTTATAGAGCCTTCAACAATAAGGCTCCTAAAGTGAATACTCATTTTTATAACACCTATTATAATCTAGTGGATAACTTTGGCCAAACAATATTTTGTAAAATAATTTTTGGATGGCAAAGTGCCACAAAAGAAGTAAAGAATGCATTATTTTATTTTGAAAACAAAACATGCTTTGAAAATAATAGGATTCATAGTGGTGAGGTTGCTTGCCTGGCTTAGCAATATGTCCATGGTCTTGATCTTGATGTTCTTCCGGTTCACTCCTCACTTCTAGTTCCTTCCCGGTCGTATCTAACGTCGTAAACAGGAAAAAGGAACAACACTCAAAATACAAGACAATGCCATAAGTACATAACAAACAGCAAGCATTGCACCAGACACTAAGCTAACAATCAAAAGCAAGGAATTCACTTAGTTAAACAACAACAAGCAACAAACCCATACAGCTAAGACAAACAACAACACACTTAAGAAAACATACACAACAACCCTAATTACTAAAAAGGTATTTTAACTAAACACTAAGGCAAAACTCCCATTAGGGTGATTAGGTCATTTAACATGAGCTGCTACATTAGTTCAGGAAATACTTCAGAAAAAAGTATCTTATTAGATCAGGAAGTACTTCAGACAAAATTATTTTAATAGTTAAGTAAATACTTCAGACAAAAGTATCTTAACATGCAAGCATTATCAATAGCATTAAGCACACTCACATGTAAGCATGTTACTAGATATAGGGACGCATACCATTAAGTAGTTAATCAATCAAGATAGGTTAACACCACTGCTCACACAAGTTGTTGATTAAGAGCTAAAAAGATGCAGGTGAGTTATTTAATAGAACACCACAAAGGAGCATGTTGACAACGACTTAATCTAAAAAAGCAAACAGCAAGCATTACAAAACGTAACCATCTACTGGATAAAAATCTAGCACATAAACACAACTATATACAAAGCATATAAAAACACTTGGTGCCATTCTTAGGGTACAAAGTGGATTATGTTAAACACAAACAAGAAATGCACCACAACGCTATTAAAGTATTTAAACCAAGTTATTATGGTTTAAGTTAAGTTTTTGGACTATAAGTTCATTAAGAGCATACACACAATTTTACATTACTAAAACAGGGGACTAACTTAAGACTATTATTAGTTAACAAGTTGCTGTTTTGGGAGAAAAGGCATAACTACTAAAATAATGTTTAGAAAAATAAATCCTTCTACCACAGTCTTCCTAGTAACTATAGGAACCTAGGAAAATTGGATTTGCATCAAGATTTATTACTAAACAAGAATTAAAATTCATACAAATGCTACTGGACTCAAAACCATAATGGTCATAGATTCTGTTTTAAGAAACTCCTGTAAGCAAGATTAATTTCTATAGGTAGGTATTGATTTTATCTTTCTGTAGAAATTGGATTCACTCCATTTGGATAATCCTAGCTCTAGATATACCATTTTAAGTGGAAAACATACTTTTTATTAGATTTAAAGCTCAGCACAAAGTATAAATTATTTGTAGACAAAACCAGTGTTGCATGAACAAGAAAACACCTAGGTACTTCACAAAAATACTCCTAAACTATTTGCATACACATATCTTGCACAAACCTTTAATACTAGACACATACAATTAACAGAAAATAAGAATATCCATTTTAAAGTGTAATAACCCACTGTTTTAGAAAATAATCCACCATGTGCAAAATATAAGCTGTAAAATTGTACCAACCTAGGAAATGATAGCTACTACCCATATCTAACCAAATCAATTGGATTTAATCCAAAACGTATTTTTAATAATGAATTAAAAATCAACAAAATGCTACTGTTGTTAATCTTAAACTTAATAGATCTTTAGTTTAACAAATCTCCTACATGCAAGGATTAGATCTAGGGATGGGTATTCTCCTAAGCTTTCCAGAGAATTAAAGTTTGCATAATTTGGATCTATAGAACTCAAGTTATTAAATAAATGGTAAAATGATACTTTCTACAAGATTAAACCTAGAACACACATGCAAACATATTTTTGAGAAATGCCAGTGCCAAGTGGTTAAGAAAACACGTAGGTATTCTTTAAAATTTGAATCACTTCATTTGGATGCATAGATCTCTCAGGAACTAATTAAACCTAGGCTAGTGTTTCTCTGGAAAAATCAGAAGGAAAAAGATTTATTGAAAAAAAAAAACACGGGCCAGATCTGCGCGGATCTGGGCCACCAGAGGCAGGCCAGCCCGTCAGCGCGCGCGGGAAGAAGAGGGTTAAGAGGCCGTCAGATCAGATCTGGTCGGCGGCGATTAGATCCCGGCAGTTCAAACATGGGTCGTTGATTGGAGGATCGACGGCTGCAGCTCGTCTCCTACCTTGCGATTGGGAAACGCGGGGCAAAAGACCTAGAAGAAAACGACGAGCATGAGCTTCTTACCAAGGGCGCGTCATGGCGACGCAGAGGGGTGGAGGTGGATGCGGGCGGTCAGGGACGCCGAGGGATGGTCTTGAATCGCGGAGGAACGTCCCGAGTCGGCGGCGCGGTCGTCGGCGTCCGCGGTGGGCACGACTCGGCCCTAGCTGCTCCGGTGTTCCTGAAACCAAACAAGTTTGTCTCAGAGGTAGGTCAAGCTGCAGGGAACAAGGAGGGGCATGAATGGCGGGCTGAGAGGGACGGTGGAGGTGGCGAGCTTGCTCGGACTCCACGAACACGAGCGTCGAGTCCACCTTGAAAACGAGCAGAGAGGAGTGAGAGCTTGCTCGGCCTCGCCAGGGGTGGGAGATGGGGGGTGTGTGAGGCAAATGGGCAACGTGAGAGTGAGGGAGCGGGGCTGTGGGCTAAAAGGCGAGAGGTGCCCGGTCCATTTGGTCGGGGTGCACGGGCACGCTGGAGGAGGGCGATGGAGAGCTATTGGGCGAGGAGGGCGGTGTCTGGGAGGTGGGAATGGGTGCAGAGGGGAGCTGTCCGCGCACTGGCTTGTCTCCAAGCGCGTAGTAAAGAAGGGGGAGGAGGGGTCAGCCTTGCACTAGATGTGCTCGACAAAATGCCACAAGGAAAAAGACAAGGGAGAGAGGACGCTGGGGTTAGCCAGGGGGCAAGGCAAAAAGTCAAAGGATGGTTTTAGACATAGAGATACGACATCTCTATATCTTTGTTGAAGAAAACATTTAGAGAAAGAAATCTCTCTTGTAATAGCATGTACTATTTCCATGTTTTTAAAACACTTTTATAAAACTTTTCAAAAACACTAGGATGGGGATACCCCTTTTTCCTTCCTTGAGAGCAGACTGATTGTCTCCCCGAGACCAACCATCTTCTCCCAACTCCTAACCTCCCAGGTACCTCCTTGATGCCTCCTTGTTTCCACCGAAACCATTTTCCTTTGAAAACTTAAAAATTGCCCATACGCCTAGATCAGTGGCCTTTCCAACCGTCCTTTGACCTCGGACACGGCTATTTGAATAGAATTTACACTCTGTAGAGGTTGCGCACTTTACCCACACCAATCGGTCAATTCCGCCATGTCTGCCACGGCCCGTCATACGTCAGTATGCGGGCGTCCGGATAACCAGATCAAAGCTTTCCACTATGTCCACCCTAGTATCAGGGCACCCCGGTAGGTTTGTTCTCCCCGGCACCGTGTGCTCCACTAGACCCCTGGTCTCTCTTAGGACGCCACACCGCCACGTCGGGAAACCCACCGTAATCGTCCGGCGCGATCTCCACATGTGTATTGCCACTACAACAAAAACATGCAGTAGAGACATTTTTGTAGAGACACACTCCACCGCGTCTCTTAAATCCCAATCCAATTTACCATAGAGGCACTAAAAGAGGCACTTACACAATGCCTTAGCGATAAAGACATTTATCTACAGACATTCTACAAATTGTCTCTTAGTTTACATGTAAAGGCATTGTAAGAGACATTTTTTAGATTGCCTGAGCAATAGATGTCCCGTTGAAAACACTCTATAGTTAATAGTTAAACTTCTTGGCGCCAACACCAATTTTTTTGGAAACTCTCCCCACTATCTCCTCTCCCGACGCCACAATTCCTCTCTCACCCACGTCGTCCACGCTATACCAATCTAAAATTACTCTGTGAGCCGCTCGCGCACACCTCCTCTGAGCATGACCGCTCGTCTTCACCAAACGAACTGTAGGCGGCGGCGGCGGCGGCGCAACCGAAGTCCAAGATGACACCTCCTGGCAGTCGCAGACCTCCGTCGGCGCCGGCATCGGCACCTCGCCTCTAGCCAACGTCGGCCCCCATGGCACGGCCGCCGTGACGGCCAGGATGCACTGCCATCCAGGCCACAAGCCCACAGCTCCTCCTCGTCCGCCGCGGACGGCAGAGGGAACAACTGTGAGGACCCCTCAGACTACCACAGTCCGAGATGTCCACGTTATGTAAACAGATCACAATGCCAATGATCAGTGCATCGCGATCACATAACCAACTGGTATACAAAGTTACATCATTCAAACATACATACAAGTCTTACAAAATAAATAGTGGTCACATGACCAAGTCCGCAATCATCGTCACACAGGACGGAATTAACTACGATATAGCGGAAGCTTGCGGCTAGCGTCGGCCCTCGTCACAACTAGACGCATTCCCACAGAGCAGTTGACCGGTGACACTCAGTTGGCGTAGTCGTCGGCGTACTCCTCCTCCTCGTCGTACACCTTCTCGTTGCAATCTGGACGTTCGAATATCCAGCGACACAGCCATATGAGTACATTTACGTACTCGCAAAACCACCTCTAGGCTTAAGTTTCCTTGGTAATGCAATAAAAGCGTTTTCGAAAACAGGGATAGCGGCTATATATGACTATAGGGTTTAGTTTTCGCAAAGATGCTTTCGATATAGAGATTACGACATCTCTGTATCTTTGTTGAATAAAACTTTCAGAGACAGAAATCTCTCTTGTAGAAATAGCATGTACTATTTCCACGCTTTGAAAACTCTTCTGTAAAACTTTTCAAAGACACTAGGATGGGGATACCCATTTTTCCTTCCTTGAGGTTGGACTGATTGTCTCCCCGAAGCCAACCATCCTCACTCAACTCATGTACCTCCCAGGTACCTCCTTGATGCCTCCTTGTTTCCTCCGAAAACATTTTCTTTTGAAAACATAAAACAGCCAGCATGCCTAGTGGGACCTTTCCAACCGTCCATGACCGCGGACACGACTATTCGAATAGATTTACACTCTGCAGAGGGGGTGCACTTTACCCGCACCAACGGGTCAATTCTGCCATGTCTGCCACGGCCCGTCATACGAAAGTATGCGGGGGTCCGGATAACCAGATCAAAGCGTTCCACTATGTCCACCCAAGTATCGGGGCCTCCCGGTAGGTTTGTTCTCCCCGGCACCGTGTGCTCCACTAGACCCCTGGTCTCTCTTAAGACGCCACACCGCCACGTCAGGAGACCCGCCGTAATCGTTCCGGCGCGAGTCCCGCATGTGTATTGCCTCGTCCAGACGACAACCCGACTTCAGGGGCCCAACCCCTATAGAAAGTATGAGAGCCCCAATACTAAAACAGACAAGCTTCCGGCTAAGCCCTACCCATGTCAGGTAATGTGGTTGCACGGGTTGTTGTTCGGGCGGAAGCTAGGGTCACACTTTGTTTTTCAAAAACATCTCCATCTCCGACTGTTCCCAACAGCTCGGGTTTTCGTAAACATCTCCGATTGCTCCCAGCAACTCGGGTTTTATAAAACACTTGCTCGCCGATTGCTCCCAGCAACTCGGGTTTTTCTTCCGAAAGCATTTTCTCAAAAACCAGGCTCACATCCTAAGATTTTGAGGAAAGAATATAAAGATATACTACTAGAAAAATATGATTTTCTTTATATAGCCTTCAACAACAAGGCTCTTAAAGTGAATACTTCTTTTTATAACACCTATTATAACCTAGTAGATAACTTTGGCCAAACAATATTTTGTAAAATAGTTTTTGGGTGGCAAGGTGCCACAAAATGGGTAAAACATGCATTATTTTATTTTGAAAACCAAACATGCTTGATAAAATAATGGGATTCATTATAGAGGTGAAGTGGCTTGCCTGGCTCAGCAATATGTCCATGGTCTTGATCTTGATGTTCCTCAGGTTCACTCCTCACGTCCAGTTCCTTCCCGATCATATCTAACGTCGCAAACAGTAGAAAGAGCAACACTCAAAATACAAGACAATGCCACAAGGACATAACAAGCAACTAGCGTTGCACAAGACACTAAGCTAGCAAACAAAAGCAGGAAATTCACGTAGTAAAACAACAACAAGCAACATGTCCTTATAGCTAAGACTAACAACAAACACACCTAAGAAAATATACATAACAAACCTAATTGTTAAAAAGGTAGTTCTAACTACACACTAAAGCAAAACTCCCCTCAGGGGGATTAGGTCATTAAACAAGGGGTGCTACATTAGTTCAGGAAATACTTCAGACAAAAGTATCTTAATAAATAAGGAAGTACTCCAGACAAAAGTATCTTAATATGCAAGCATTATCACTAGCAATAAGCACATTCACATGCAAGCATGTTACTAGCTCTGGGAGCCCTTACTCTTAAGTAGTTAATCAACCCACAAAGTTTAACACCACTGCTCACACAGGTTGTTGATTAAAAGCTTCAAAGATGTAGGTGGCTTGTTTATTAAAACACTGCAAGATATATTATTGCTGACAAGCAAGTAACTAAATAATCAAACAAACATGCCACAAACACATCAGTGGTATACTGATCATAGTTACTAGTATCATACTCTTGTTAACATGATGGACTATACAAGTCTCCCCACTAAAGGTGACAAAAGAACCTTCTACTAGCACCAACAATACTTCAACAAACAACTCTCCAATACAGAGAGAGACCACAAGCAATAGACACAATACTAACAATTGCATTTCACCAGAATCCCACACATGAGCTACTGTTTTGGTGGCACACTTGGTCATACCATAGTTTTGGAAAACATATCTAATGGTTGGATTTAAAGCTATTATGTTTATGGGCCTTAGTAACATACTTTATTTAAGTGAGAACCTTTTTACCAAAATCAGAGGACGAATCTTGTAAACATAGTATTAACAGTGAGATTTAGTAAAGATAAGAGTACCAAAAGTGATTACACAAGTTTAATAAGAACAGGGATTAAAATAATTCATTTTCTACTCTTAATTGGTCCTGTTTTAGGAAATAAATCACTACTCACAGAATAAAGCTCCTAAAAATAAACCCTTCTACCACAGTACACCTAGTAACTTTAGGAACCTAGGAAAATTGGATTTCTACCAAAAGAGGTCACACAACAGAAACTAAAAATCCTACAAATGCTACTGTACTCAAAACCAAAAGGATTGTAGATTCAGTTTATTTATCTCCTGCATGCAAGGTTAATGTCTATCGATAGGTATTGACTTAAGCTTTCTGTAGAAATTGGATTCACTCCATTTGGACACTCCTAACTCAAGATATTCCATTTTAAGTGAAGAACATACTTTTTATTAGATTTAATGTTCAGCACATAGCATGAATAATTATCAGACAAAATCAGTGTTGCAAATTAAAGAAAACTCCTAGGCACACCACAAAAATACTCCTAAACTATTTGTACCAACGTATCTAGCACAAACAATTAAAACTAGACACACTCAAATAACAGAAAATAAAAATATCCATCTTTAAGTGTTGTAACCCAATGTTTTCGAAATTAATTCACTATGTGCAGAATATAAGTTGTAAACATTTACCAAGATAGGACATGATAGCTACTACTCATATCTACCACATGCAATTGTATTTACTCCAAAAAGTATTTTTAACAAAGAATTAAAAATCTCCAAACAGCTGATGTTATTAATCTTAAACTTAAAAGAACTTTAGTTATACAAACCTCCTGCATGCATGGCTTATAGATCTAGGTAGGTATTATCACTAGCTTTCCATAGAACCAGAGTTTGCAAGATTTGAACCTATAGAACTCAAGTTATAAAATATATGGTGAAAAAGATACTTTCTACTAGATCAAACCTAGCACACACATAAAAACATATTTTTGCAAACGGCCAATTCCACATGGCTAAGAAAACACACAGAAATCCTACAAAATTTACTCCAAGCGATTTGCATTCACATATCTACCACAAAAGAATTAATCCAACTAGTTAACTTGACAGGAAACAAAAACAGAAAAATGTCTAGCGAAGAAAAAACATGCAGATGGGCCGGATCTGGCCGGACCTGGGCCGCACAGTGCCAGGCCGGCCCGCTGCGCCGCGCGCGCTGGCGAGGCGGTAAGTCGTCGTGGATCTCAGATCCGACGGCCGGGAATAGACCAGACGCAATTCGAAGAGGACCGTCGATCGGGAGATCAACGGATCTGGTTCGTCTTCTTCCTCCGGACACGGCTGAGCGAGCCCGAACCCTAGAAATGGAGAGGTCTTCGCCCTGCTTACCTAGAGGACCAGCGGGACGACGAGGAGGGTCGAGGCGGACGCGGATGCTCGGGGAAGGTCCGGGGTGGCTTGGCTCGCGCCGCGCGCCTTGGAACGGCGGCGAGGCCGACGACGCCCGCGTCGGTCACGGCGAGGACGCGGAGGCTCCCGGGCACCTGAAACGAGATCAACATGTCTCAGAGGAAGCCCATGGCGGGACGAACGCGAGGGAGGAGAAACGGAGAGCAGAGGTGGACGGTGGCGACGACAATGTCCGGGGTAACCTTGCGGGACCGAGGTCAAGACCTCGCGTTTCCCGGGCAGAAGAGGGGGAGCAGGCTTTCGTTCTCGAGCGGGGTGGTAGAGGAGAGGTAGAGGAGGGGAATGGGCAAGGTAAGAGGGGTTGGGGAGCGTCGTGGTCTCTTATCTGCGCGGGTGGCCGGTCCACCATGGACGCCGTGCACACGGGAGGGGTGAGGGGTGTACTGATCGAGGGTTGGCTACATGGGGCAGTGGAGGAGCGTCTGCCCGCACTGTAGCTCGGCTTGGAGGCTAGCTTCTGGCCTGGTGTCGATGGGAGGGAGTGAAATAATGGAGGTGGTGTTTGCTGCCTGTCAACGACTCGATGAAATGCCAGAGAGAAAAAGACAAAGGGATGTTGGGTTAGGTTTTGGACTAGGTCGTGGCTAGGGTTTCTCCAGGGGTGTGGGGGTACATTGTACACCAAAAACCAGAGTATGAGGTGAGAGGGGTGTGAGTTTTAGATATAGAAGATTTTATGGCTGATTTGATTAGCCCACTTTGCTAACAGGGATTAGTCAAACCCTTTACTAAGAAATTATAAAACAAGTTGGGTTGGTTAGAGGACATATAGGTTTAACATTTGCTTTAAAAGTTTGGGTAAAAGGGGGCTTAATAACAACTAGATACAGAAATGGAAAATTGCTATCTAGTAACATTACATATGGTCACCTTATAGTGAACACACAAAACATGCAAGAAATTATTGATCAAATATGTTTGAATATTTTAAAGAAGGTTATGGATAGATAGTAGATATGATAAGGATGAGGTTAGGTGAGTTGCATTTTCAAAAATACCAAAATAAACACAAATGGTCATGCTCTAGAAAGGCTAAAAATTAACAGGGGTTAAGATAGCTTTGCACCATTATATAATTTACTTGCTTAAGAATATTTTTAACCAAGCATCTTAATAAGAGGAAAACAAGTTACAAGCATGCAAAACCATCAAACAAATATATATTACTCCAATTCAAACAATAAACATTCACCTAATACAAACATAACCACATGACACTCATAGGAGTACACACTCAAGGCAAACAATTTAAGCACATGTAAAATAGATCAAACACACAAACAAATGGATAGCTAATCCCACTTTTAAGATAAAGCAGATATATTTGTGAGGTGGTGACCAATATGGGCATGATAAGTTATAAGGATAAGTGGGTAAATGTAAGGACCCCTCAAACCGAAATCTGAGATGTCCACGTTATGTAATAGATCACGATCCCAGGGATCAATGCATTGCAATCACATAACCAACAAGGTACCAAAGTCTTACATCATTCGAGTCATACCAATAAAAGTCTTACAACACAAAGTGGTCACATGACCAAGTCTGACAATCATCGCCATCATAGCGGAAGCTCGGGGCTAACGTCGACCTTCATCATCGACAGACGTCCTCCCACAAGGGCAGTTGACCGGTGACAGTGTGGGGACCCCGGACTAGCTGTCCGAAATACCCGATTATGTTTAACACAACGATCCCGTGATCAGTCTGTCGTTGCACATAATCCGAACTGAATACCAAAGTTTACATCCATTACAATACCGAATTAAAGTCTTACATAAACGGTCATTTAGACCTAGTCTTAGATAGGTGCCTTCATGGGCCAAACCAAAATAATCAGCGGAACTAAGGCGTAGTAGACGTCAAGTCCTAGCGATGACCCGACAGGCAGTCGACTAATGAAGATCCTTAGTTGGCATAGATGTCGCCATACTCCTCCTGGTCGTAGTGCTCCTCAAAGTCTGGCGACGACAATAGCCAGGGACAAAACTAGTATGAGTACATTTGAATGTACTCGCAAACTACTCCAACATGAGTGCACTAGGCTCATTTTTAGTTTCACACTTTTATTTATTTAAAACATCTCTGTATCTTTGTTGAAGAAGGTAAGGAGATTATAACTACTCTTAATATCTCAATTTTATTAGTTTTCTCCAAAACTCCTCCTTTTCCCGACCAAAAACCATCATGGTAATTAATCTCCAACTACCTCATACCGATCCGTTGGTATAGGTGTATGGAACGTTCCCCTTTCTTTTTAGAACTCAACACTTTTTCCAAAACTTGCACATGGTCAAAGTAGGGCCTCTCAACTGTCCATATCCGAGGACTCGGCTATTCGAATAGTTTTAACCCTCTGCAGAGGTAGCACGCTTTACCCACACCCATCCGATAACTCATCGTGTCAGCCACGTCTCGCCATACCAGGTGTATGTGAAGTTGAGTTACCGACCCTAGTCTGTCCTTTGCTCATGCTAGTATAGGATCATACCCATATGATACTTTCCATCGACACTTAACCCAGCCCGTCGGAATCTAAGTGTGAGGACTCATAGGTTTTATCTGGCGGTGTATAGGGGACATCCTTCTATCCTCCTCCTTATCTACTCATAGAGTCTGAGCGAGGACCCAGGTCAGGGGTAGGTCATCAAACCATCCCCTCATGCATAACGGAGTCATCTCCGTTGATGAGGTATCCCATACTAATATGAGCAAACTATATGACTAAGCCCTTTCCCATATGTGGGTAAATGTGGTCGCACAGAGTATCGGCTGATTGACGTAAGTACTAAGACACAATGTGCGTTTTATCAAAAACCACCATTCTCCTTTTCTTCAATTCATCACCACATCTTGGTGCTTCATAGCCACACGAGGTTTCAAAGGGGTTTTGAGTAAAACAATCTTTATTTTTCCCATCCTATAATTTATCATATATTTCTACATAGGGTGGCAAAATAATTTCCATATACTTTTTGAAAAGATTTTATAAAAACCTTTGCTTCAAAATGACTTTGTAAAGGTAGATGCATGTATTAGGGTGCAAGCTCAGAGAGTAGCTTGCCTTTCTCGGCAAAGTGATCCTGGTCTTGATCTTCAGGTTCCACAAATCCTTCCTCCTCGATATATCCGGCAACGTTCTCGTCTAATACACAATCAAGCAATACAAACAATCACTAACCTACTCAATCAATCACCACAACAATACAATCTCAACTACTCTAAATAGCCACTTCATATATCAAACAATACAATTTGGTTTCAATTTAATTGAATTAGCCATTATTCAATTATATCCTAATTAGGGCAGAAACTAGTTGAACATGTTTAATTACATAACTTAAGTTCTGTTGGTCACAAAAATACAAACTAAATTTTTACAGAAAGCTACTGATGTGTAGAATATAACACAATTGGATTTGGATCAATTGGAGTTACCAAACTCCCTACACAATGGTTTGAATTCAGAAGCTTAATAATCAAGTTTTAGCTACTAATTAAGTTCTGTTGATCTAAAAATTAAATCCTTTTAGGGGTGACTAACCATGACTAAATGTGATCCAATAAAATTGGTCTTAACTAATTTGGCCTAACAGAGTATCAGAAACAAACAAGTTTATATTTTAAACCTTATTTGGCATTTTTAATACTATATTTTTATTAGTTATCCAAATGAGGTGAAACTACGTGGGTTGGATAGACAATTTCATAAGCTTTCCAGAACATTTGGATTTGATTTATTTGGAGTTATAAATTTCAAGTTATGGAATTTCAAAGTTTAATCCAGTACTGATTTCTAATTAATTCCAAAAATCGAATTTAAACTCTGAGTGGATAATGTTGAGAATCCTGACGGGTGGGGTCCACTCGTCAGTGACTCAACCAAAAACAGTGCGCGCGCTGGGAAATGATTAAAAATCTGACGGGTGGGGTCCACTCGTCAGTTTCTTTTTATTTAAACGAAACGGTATGGCACCGTTGGATCAAGATCCAACGGACCACGTTCGTCCACGCCAGTGGCGAACGGCGGCGACCTAAATCGGGCGGCGCCGTGGCTCCGGCGACGGCGAGGGGGACGGACGGCTCACCTAGGGGGCTCGGGAGGGCGTGCGGACGATGCGAATCGTCGGCGGCGACTCGGGGAAGATCGTGGGACGAACGGCGCGTGCTGGGGTGGCTCCAATCGACGGCGGCGAGCAGCTCCTCCTTCGCGGCCGTGCTCCAACTCCGGCGAGGTCTCCGCGTCGTTCCTGGGCACGATCCAGAGGGGAAAAGGGGGCGGGTGAGCAAGGCTGCAATGGGGAAGGGGATGCGAGCCAGAGAGGAGAGAAAGGGTGTCAGGCACGGCCTGGCCGTGGTCGTCGTCTACCTCGGACACGGTGAGCTCGAGGATGGCTTCGGTGGCCGAGGTTTTGCGGCGACGGCCCCGCCCTCCAGGCGGTGCACGAGAGGGAGTGGTGTGAGGGGGAGAGGCAGTGGTGAGGTGTGGAGGAAAGGGGGTGCTCGGGGCGGCTTAAATAGCGGCGGGCCGGCGCACGGTGGACGCGGCGCAGGGGCACCCGAGGGCCTGCCGGCTCGCCGTAGGGTTGGCACGGGGTGCGGCTAGGTTGCGGGGTGCTCGGGGGACCGAATGGGCAAGGAGGGGTGGCGTGTTGGCTGCTGCGTGCGCTCGGGTGGGGGACGGCCGTGGCGAGCGTGTCCGGGCGGCGCTCGACGTGCACGGCATGGCGCGAGGGCTGCGGGAGCGGGCTGCTGCTGGACGCTCTGCTGCGCGGAGAGGGAGCAGAGGGGTGAAGAAGAGAGGGGGGGCCTGGCGCGGGGTGTCGTGGGGCGGCGAGATCGGCCGCGGTGTCGGCGGGCCGGCCATGGCGAGCGGCGGCACGGGCGCGTGCCAGGAGGGGGCGGGGTGCTGTGGGTGCCGGTGTCGGTGTCCAAGGGGGCAGGAGAGCGAGGGAGAGAGGGGGGGCATGGCGCGAGGCCTTCGGCGTCGACACCTCCTCTTCCACCGCGCCGACACGGCGACGTGCGCGCCGGCGGCCTGTTCCCTGGGCGGCGCCCACCAGGTGCTCGGCGAAATGCCTGAGCCAATTTTAATTTCAAATTTTTGAATTTTTCTTTCATAACTTGCTTCACATATATTTATCAAGGTTTGTTGAGCTATTTGTTTGTTTGTGGGGCAAGTGCAAAATAGCACACTTTGTGATTGGAATAAGATAAAGAAAGAAATCTAAATTTGAATTTGAGTTTTTGAATTGAATACTTAAAGAGGATAAATGGTGGGGAATAAAATAGGAGTGTTCATATTGTCACTCCACTAAATTTGGTTTGGAAAATAAATGGATTTCTTAATTTGGGGAAAATAGGGTGACATGTGCCATATTGTTGGTATTGTTTTATATTTTGTTTTGTTTATTTTCTTTTCATCAAGTTTTTAAGTAGAGCTAACAAACAACACATTCACAAGAAATACTTATCACTAGCAACAATAAGACATCAACACACATTAATTCATAAAAGTTTTTGTTGGCCCACATTTTTGATATAATAATTCCTATTAAATTTTTGGGGTGTTACAGACAGCTAGGCATCGTAGTCGGCGCCATACTCCTCCTCTTCGGCGAAGACCTCCTCGTTGTAATCTGGACGTTTGAATATCCAGGGACACAGCCATATGAGTACAATTACGTACTCGCAATACCACCTCAAGGCTTAAGTTTTTCATGTTAATGCATCGAAAAGATTTTTGAAAACTGGGATAGCCGCGAAATACAACTATAGGGCTTAGTTTTAGCAAAGATGCTTTCGATATAGAGATTTCAACATCTCTGTATCTTTGTTGAAGAAAACATTTAGAGATAGAAATCTCTCTTGTAGAAATAGCATGTACTATTTTCCATGATTTGAAAACTCTGTTGTAAAATCTTTCTAAAACACTAGGATGGGGACACCCCTTTTTCCTTTCTTGAGATCGGACTGATTGTCTCCCCGAGACCAACCCTCCTTACTCAACTCATGTACCTCCCAGGTACCTCCTTGTTTCCGTCGAAAACACTTTCCTTTGAAAACATAAAACAGCCAGCATGCCTAGTGGGACCTTTCCAACCGTCCATGACCGCGGACACGGCTATTCGAATAGATGTACACTCTGCAGAGGTTGCGCACTTTACCCACACCAAACGGTCATTCCGCCGTGTACAGAGGACTCCCGATAGGAAAGCACGATCAAAGCTTTCCACTATATCTGCCCTAGTACAGAGGACTCCCGATAGGTTTATTCCCCCCGGCACCGTGTGCTCCTCTAGACCCCTGGTCTCTCTTGGGACGCCACACCGCCACGGCAGGGGACCCAACATAATCGTCCGGCTACGGGTCCCTCCGCTTGTGTATTGCCTCATACAGACGACAACCCGGCTTCGAGGGTCTGGCCCTTATAGAGTGTGAGATCCTCCGTACTAAGGAAAACAAGCTTCCGGCTAAGCCCTACCCATGTCAGGTAATGTGGTTGCACGGGTTGTTGTTCGGGCGGCAGCTAGGGTCACACTTTGTTTTTCCAAAAACTTCTCCACCTCCGACTATTCCCAACAGCTCGGGTTTTCGTGAACATCTCCGATTGCTCCCAGCAACTCGGGTTTTATAAAACACCTGCTCGCCGATTGCTCCCAGTAACTCGGGTTTTTCCTTCGAAAATCTCTTTAGTAAAACCAGGCTCCCATCCTAAGAGTTTGAGGTGAGAATATAAAGATATACTACTAGATAAAATATGATTTTCTTTATAGCTCTTTCAACAACAAGGTGCCTAAAGTGAATACTTATTTTCATAACACCTATTATAATCTAGTAGATAGCTTTGGACAAACAATATTCTGTAAAATAGTTTTCGGGTGGCAAGATGCCACAAAAGAAATAAAACATGCATTATTTTATTTTGAAAACAAAACATGCTTGGTAAAGTAATAGGATTCATTATAGTGGTGAGGTGGCTTGCCTTGTTCAGCGTACTGTCCCTGGTCTTGTTCTTCTTCGTAGTTGTGCTCAGCTACCTCGTACTGCTCCTACTCTGCTTGCGGTTCTATCGCAACATGAAAATAAAAACGAAACTAACGTAAATCCTAAGATGCGTGTTGACAACAATCTAAAGTAACTTATCAAACAGCAAGCATTATAAAACAGAACCACTTGCTGGATATAAACATAACACAAGAACACATTTGCAAAAAAAAACATATAAAACCCTAGGTGTTATTATTAGGGTGTAAAATAGATTATGTTAAACATGAGTAACCCGGTGAATAAAATCACTATCAATATGTTTCAAAGCAAGTTATTAAGGTTGGGTTAAGTTCTGGATTGAAAGTTGATTAAGAACTTACACATTATTTATATTAACCAAAACAGCGAATAAAAATTAATATTTTTATTGCCAAAAGTTGCTGTTTTGGGAGATAATTCAAAAATCCTAAAATAATGATCAGAAAAATGAACCCTTTTGCACAGTACTCCTAGTAACTGTAGTAAGCTATGAAAATTGGATTTGCCCCAAAAGCTATTTCTAAACAGAAACTAAAAATCCTACAAAAGCTACTGGACTCAAACCCAAAATGTTTATAGTTTCATTTTTATGAATCTCCTGCATGCAAGACCAATTCCCTTAGATAGGTATGGGTTTTAGCTCTCTGTAGAAATTTGATTCACATCTTGGATTCTCCTAACTCCATCTATCTCTGTTTTAGTGGAAACTACACTTTTTACACAAATTGGTGCACAGCGAAAAATATAAATTATTTTTATACACAACCAATTTTGCCTGTTCAGGAAAACACACATGCATCCCACAAAATTGACCAAACATTATTTGCATCTATAGATCTAGCACAAACTAATTAATCTAAACATGCATAATTAACAGAACAGGAAAATAACAAAAACACGGAATAAAAACGTCCGTGGGCCGTGCATGGGCTAGATCTGGCTGAGGCCGGAGCCGAACCGCGCTGCAGCTGGGCTGGGCCGGCCCAACAGGCGCGACGCGCGCGTGGCGTGAAAAACGGTCAACGACCGGGCGCGTTCAAACGTGGCCGTAGATCTGAGGATCTACGGTCCTTGGTCGTCGTCTCCGACGCGACAGCGCCGGCGCGAACCAGAGGGAGAGAGAAGTGGGCGGCGACGGCGTGCTCACCTAGGGCTCGAGCAAGGACGCGGGAATGGTCGGGGTAGAAAGAGAAGGCGACGGCGAACTCGGCGGTGTCCTCGGCTCCCTCAGGCGACGTCGGAGTCCATGGCGACGGCGGCGGCGAGCTTCTCGGGTCGTGGACGGAGGCGACGATTCTGGTCACCTAAACACTGTGAGGACCACTCAGACTACCAGTCCGAGATGTCCACGTTATGTAAACAGATCACGATCCCAATGATCAGTGCATCGCGATCACATAACCAACATGGTATACAAAGTTACATCATTCAAATCGAATAATACAAGACTTACATAAATAGGTGGTCACATGACCAAGTCTGCAATCATCGTCACACAGGACGGAATTAACTACGATTTAGCGGAAGCTTGCGGCTAGCGTCGGCCCTCGTCACAACCAGACGCATTCCCACAGAGCAGTTGACCGGTGACACTCAGTTGGCGTAGTCGTCGGCGTACTCCTCCTTCTCGTCGTACTTCTCCTCAATGTAATCTGGACGTTTGAATATCCAGGGACACAGCCATATGAGTACATTTACGTACTCGCAAAACCACCTCTAGGCTTAAGTTTTCATGGTAATGCAATAAAAACGTTTTCGAAAACTGGGATAGCTGCTATATACGACTATAGGGTTTAGTTTTCGCAAAGATGCTTTTGACATAGAGAATACGACATCTCTATATCTTTGTTTAAGAAACCATTTAGAGACAGAAATCTCTCTTGTAGAAATAGCATGTACTATTTCCACGCTTTGAAAACTCTTTTTGTAAAACTTTTCAAAAACACTTGGATAGGGATACCCCTTTTTCTTTCCTTGAGATCGGACTGATTGTCTCCCCGAGACCAACCATATTCTCCCAACTCCGTACCTCCCAGGTACCTCCTTGTTTCCACTGAAACCATTTTCTTTTGAAAGCATGAAATTGCCCATACGCCTAGATCAGTGGCCTTTCCAACCGTCCATGACCGAGGACTCGGCTATTCGAATAGATGTACACTCTGCAGAGGTTGCGCACTTTACCCACACCAAATGGTCATTCCGCCGTGTCTGCCACGGCCCGTCATACGACCGTATGCGGGGGTCTGGATAACGCGATCAAAGCTTTCCACTATGTCCACCTTAGTATCGGGGCCTCCCGGTAGGTTTGTTCTCCCCGGCACCGTGTGCTCCACTAGACCCCTGGTCTCTCTTAGGACGCCACACCGCCACGTCAGGAGACCCGCCGTAATCGTCCGGCGCGATTCCCACATGTGTATTGCCTCGTCCAGACGGCAACCCGGCTTCAAGGGCCCAGCCCCTATAGAAAGTATGAGAGCCCCAATACTAAAATAGACAAGCTTCCGGCTAAGCCCTACCCAAGTTAGGTAATGTGGTTGCACGGGTTAATTGTTCGGGCGGCTGCTAGGGCTGTACTTTGTTTTTCAAAAACATCTCCACCTCCGACTGTTCCCAACAGCTCGGGTTTTCGTAAACATCTCCGATTGCTCCCAGCAACTCGGGTTTAAAAAAAAGAACACTTGCTCGCCGATTGCTCCCAGCAACTCGAGTTTTTCTTCCGAAAACACTTTATCAAAAGCCAGGCTCCCATCCTAAGATTTTGAGGGAAGAGTATGAAGATATACTACTAGATAAAAATATGATTTTCTTTATAGCACCTTCAACAACCAGGCGCATAAAGTGAATACTTATTTTCATAACTCCTATTATAATCTAGTAGATAACTTTGGCCAAACAACATTTTGTAAAATAGCTTTTGGGTGGCAAGGTACCACAAAAGATATAAAACATGCATTATTTTATTTTGAAAACAAAACATGCTTTGTAAGATAATAGAATTCATTATGGTGGTGAGGTGGCTTGCCTGGCTCAGCATTATGTCCATGGTCTTGATCTCGATGTTCCTCAGGTTCACTCCTCACGTCCAGTTCCTTCCCGATCATATCTAACGTCGCAAACAGGAAAAGGAGCAACACTCAAAATACAAAACAATGCCACAAGGACATAACAAACAGCAAGCATTGCACCAGAAACTAAGCTAACAATCAAAAGCAAGCAATTTACTTAGTTAAACAACAACAAGCAACAAATCCAAATAGTTAAGACAAACAACAACACAGCTAAGAGAACATACACAACAACCCTAATTGTGAAATAGGTAAATTGACTACACACTAAGGTAAAACTCTCCTTAGGGTGACTAGGTCATTAAACAAGGAGTGCTACACTAGTTCAGGAAATACATCAAACAAAAGTATCTCATTCGTTTCAGGAAGTACTCCAGACAAAAGTATCTTATTAAGAAAGCATTATCACTAGCATTAAGAACACTCACATACAAGCATGTTACTAGCTCTAGGAACACCTACTAATAAGTAGTTAATCAACCAATAAAGTTTAACACCACTGCTTAGACAAGTTGTTGATAAAGAGCTAAAAGGATGCAGATGAGTTATTTAATAGAACATCACAAAGGAGCATGTTGACAACAATTTAAAGTGTTTAAAGGATGCAGCAAGCATCACAAAACACAAACAACTACTGGATAAAAATCTAACACCTAAACACAACCACATACAAGGCATATAAAAACACTTGATGCCATCTTTAGGGTACAAAGTGAGTTATGCTAAACGTAAACGAGAGAGGCACCACAACATTAATAAAATTTTCCAACCAAGTTAATATGGTTGGGCTAAGGTTCTGGACTCTAAGTGTATTAAAAACATATACACCATTTGCATAAACTAAAACAGGAAATTAACTCATGTTTATTTTTAGTTAGCAAGTTGCTGTTTTGGGAGAAAATGCATAACTATTAAAATAATGATCATAAAATTAAACCCTTCAACCACAATACTCCTAGTACTCATACCAAACTATGAAAATTGGATTTGCACACAAATCATAATTCAATGGTGAATTAAAAATGCACCAAGTGCTACTGGTCCTAAAACCAAAATGACAGTAGCTACTGTTTTAGGAATCTCCAGCATGCAAAGTTAATTTCTATGCGAAGGTATTGACTTAGGCTTTCCGTAGAAATTGGATTCACTTCATTTGGACACTCCTAGCTCTAGATATACTAGTTTTAATGGGAGACAAACATTTTTATTAATAATTAAGCACAACACTAAGTATAATTTATTTTTGGACAAATCTAGTTCTGCATGATAAATAAAATATATAGGTACTCCAAAAAATTACTCCTAAACCACTTTCACAAACATATTTAGCACAAACAAGTAAAACTAGACACATGCAAATAACAGAAAATAAACATATTTATTTTCAAGTGTAATAACACACTGTTTAGGAAAATAGTTCACCAAGAGCAAAATAAAAGCTAGAAAATTCTACCAAACTAGGAAATGATAGATAATACTCATATCTACCACATGCAATTGGATTCACTCCAAAAAGTATTTTTAATAAAAAATTAAAAATCACCAAAGAGCTACTGTTGTTAAACTTAAACTTTATAGAACTTTATTTATACACATCTCCTGAATGCAAGACTTATAGATCTATGTAGGTATGGTCCTAAGATTTACATAGAACTAAAGTTTGCTAATTTTGGATCTATAAAACTCAAGTTATTAAATAAATGGTGAAACAAATACTTTTTGCAAGAACAGATCTAGCACACAAATAAGGACATATTTTTGAAGACGGCCAGTGCCACATGGTTAAGAAAACACACATAAATCCAAAAAAAATTGAATCAACTCAAACTCATGCTCAGGGATTAAATGGTGGATTAAAACCTAGAGTACTTCTAACAGGATTTGCAAAACAGGAAAATAGTTGTCTAAAACAAAATGCTAAGCGGGCCAGATCTGAAAGGGGACAGGGTAGCATAGTGTTGGGCTGGCCCAGGGCGAGGTCCAGCTCGGTGAAGGGGTAAGTCATCCTCAGATCTAGATCTAAGGGCTAGGAATAGATCCAAAGGCAATCAAAGAGAACCATCGATCTGGAGATCGACGGCTGCTGCTCATCTCCTTCCTTGCAACGTCCAGAACGTGAGGACAAGAGGAAAAACGACCTAGGCTGCTGGTTTCTCACCGTGGGGAGGGTCTTGGACTGCGGGTAGAGGGTGCAGGAGAGGCTCGGAGGCTCAAGGCGGTGCAGGGGAGGTCGGGGGAGGGTTGGGTCGCCAAGGCGCGTCCGGGAACGTGAGGCGAGGTCGACGGCGTCCACGTCGGGCACGGCGAGGCTGCGGCAGTTCCGGTGTCCCTGCAAGCAACCGGAGATGTCTCAGAGGTAGGTAGAGATGCGGGGAGAAGGAGGGCGCAGGAATGGCGGGTCTAGAGGGACTGAAGGAGTGGCGAGCATGCATGCAAGCCAAGGGCTCCGAGCTGCAGTTCTCGGCTGTTCCAGGGCGAGTCCGAGATAGAGCTCGCTCGGGAGAGCACATGGTGGTGGAGTGAGGGCAGAGGGAGGGAATGGACAAGGTTATAGGGGTTGGGGAGCGTCGTGGTCTCTTATCCGAGTGAGAGGCCGGTTCATGGTGCTCCGAGTGCACGAAGTGAGGAGAGAGGGCGAGGGATGGGGATTGGCTCGGGGAGGCGGTGGGGGAGCGTCTGCACGAGCAGAAGCTCGGCTTGGAAGCTAGCTACTGTCATAAGCTGTTGGAGGGGGGTGAAGTAAAGGAAGAGGTTGGCCCTGCCTTAAAGATGTTCGGTAAAAAGCCCGAGAGAAGGGACAATAGAGAGGCAGGGCTGAGTCTATGCACAGAGGACCAGAGGGACGGTGGGGGTCCAGAACACACCACGGTTAAGGAGCGAGAGAGAGGAGTGGGGTGCATGGCTGCAAAAAGATGGGGTGGGCATTGGATGCCACGGTTCTCCCCCTCCCATGTCTTAAACAAGCAACAACAGAAAGCTACGGTGCTACAACTGATGAAATCATGCCAAGAGATCAAGTAGGAGGTCTAAGGGAGTGATTAGGCAGGTTGGACATGTTTTTGCAGAAGTAGGAAAAGGGTTTTGGTTAAAGTAGATTACAGAGTTTTCAGTATTGAGTAGGCACAAAGACACACATGAAACGATGGGGTTTAGACATAAAAATGCTCAAACAACACATTAGGGTGTGAGACAACATGCCAGGGAAGGATTGTGTCGAGATGCATTGTCCTAGGGACGGAATTAAAGCCTAAAAACATGTGTGTGAAAAAGCTATAAAATAATTCAGAACTGGTGCACTATTTTGATTAGCCATGTTTGCATAGATGGTTTAGTCAAATAGTTGCTCCAAAAGCTATGAACTAAACTGGGATGGTTAGTAGGGACGTTGTAGAAGGGGCTAGATGAGTTGCATGTCGAAAACAATCAAACGAAACACAAATGGTCATGATCTAGAAATGCTAAAAGTTAACATAAAAGAAGATAGTCATATACTATTTATCCTTTGATATAATTGGAATTTTATTAGAACTAAAGCAATCTAAAGGTTGTAAAACACACCACAACACAAGGGCATCAATCAAGCATATCATATTTCTAATAACATCATACACCCTAGTGGACACTTAAGATCCACATAATTACTTCAAGACAAACAATATCAAGGATAAATTAAAAAGTTCAAACAAGCAAACAATTAAACAAACAACCAAATACTTAAGACAAACCAAATATATTTGTGAGAGGGTGACCAATATGATCATGACAAGATTTTGGATAAGGATAATTAAACAACACTTTGGGAATTGATTTCCAAAGACTATTAAAACTGGGGTTTTGAAAAGAGAGTTGCTAATACTTGCAACATAATAAACTCAAATTATCTTAGGACTTCTATATAGTCCTTATAGTTTTGCAAACATAAAGCTTTTGGAAATATTTTTATGTTCTCAAATAATAGGTCTTTGGGGTAGTTGCTAAGATCAAAAAATCATGGTAAATAAAGTTTGTTAAAAATAAGATAGGAGAAGATATATGGACTGTTTTATTTATCATAGCATTTAACTCAGAGGTCATATTACAACTAGGAAGAGTTTCCAAGGTTGATAATTAGAGATGTCACCAACACAATCACAAACCATTACATGGCAAACAGAGCAAACAAGAGCAACACACATCCATTAATCAAGACACTTCAAAAAGTTTTTGACGGCCCTAAATTTTGGGTCTTTTATAATTAAGTTTTTCTTGCTTCCAAAATTTGGGGCGTTACAAACACGAAATAGAGGGCACGGTGAGATAGCCCTCATCCAGACTCACTCGGGAAGCCAACAATGGTGAAGGATAGAGGAGAGGAACGACGGCTATGGACGTTTACTTCGGACGGACACCGGCGGCGATTTCTTCGTCTCAAGCACGAACAAGGGCAGGAGCTTAGGTTCTGGCTTGGGGGAGTGAGCAGTGAGAGGTGTGAGAGCTTTTGGGACGAGAGAAATGAGAGGAGAGGGCCGCGGACGCGAGATATGGCCTCGGTGCCAACCTAGGTCTCTTCTCGGGTCCGTGAGAGGGAGGGCGAGCTGGGCTGCGTCTATTGGCTCGGGAGGGCGGTGGAGAGGGGACAGAGAGAGTGTGGTCGGGGCGGCGTGGTCCAGCCAGTGGGGAGAGGGGGAGTGAGCAAGGGTTGGCCGGTTTGGAAAAAGATGGGTGGTGAGTGGAGGAGAGGCAAAGGAGAGGCTGGCAAGTGGGGCCAGGGGAGGGGTGCTGTCTCCCTCCTTGTCACCAGCAGAGAGAGACGTTGGGGAGGTGAGGGTGGTAGCTAGGGTTCGGGTAGTCTAGGTTTTCTTTTATTTTCTTTTTCTCCTCTTCTCTTTATTATTTTCCAAAACATAAACTAGCCCAAATCAAACAATAACATAATTATTACTAGTTCAGGGGAGGGATTTGTCTAAATTTGAAATCACAAAGATTAGAAAAACAAACAGATCACAAAAAGGCATTGAAAGTTTGAAAAGGGATGAAAATGAGATCAAATGGTCACCTGTTTTTGTAGTGACCCCGCACACCACTGCATATTGTAGTGTACAAGTCTTGACATAACACCCACGGAAGGACTGATCCGTAAATATTACATCACACAGAGTAGTACGGCAGAAACATTGCGAGTCCACTTTATTCCACACTGCTAAATATTACAAGCCAGAAATGCATACAAGATTCAACGTCTTCCCCCTGTAAAGGTGGAAATTCAACTACTGGCTAGGTGACAGGTGTCAACCTTCGGCTTATTGATAAAAGCAAACTAAGAACCATGGCTCAGCACTAAGTAGTACTAGTCTAGTATCGCTCGGCCCGGTTCCTTAACTACTAATTCTGGGGCTCCTCCTCCTCGTCGTCGCTAGCTCCATAGGCTATCAGGTAGTCCACACCTTCCACTGCTCCGGAGAGGTCCGGCACTTCATAGTCCACCTCGCTAGTATGGTACAGTCCATAACCCACCTCCAGATTCCCCTCACAATCTAAGCAAGGGATCAAAAGAGGAAACGAATGAGCAACAGCGTTACTCAGCAAGTTTAGCGTTATGCTTAGATAAGTGGTATGCACTATCTACCATTTTGACCAAAAAGTCAAAATGAATATGCATGTTTTGGAAAACATTTCTTGAAATGTCCAATTTTAATTTTAGAAAACTAAGCTCCCAGTCTCCACGGGTTCATAACCATCACTTGGGATGCCTTTCCCGCTGCGTTCTGTGGTTCCTTCCTGGAACAAGGATGTGACGGTCACAGTTTCTCTTTTTATGACTCTGCAGAGCTGCATCGCTTTACCCAACAGCAGCCTGGCCCTTAAATGCTTTCTTTGCACACCATCTGTGCTATAGTCAGAACCCAGGGCACCTAGCCATGTGGAGTCCTTCCCTGGCACAATGCATATCCGCCCCTTATGGCCCAGCTGGTACTAAGACCAAGCTCGCCACCACTCCCGAGCTACTATTCCAATTCACCCCGTCAGGTGGGAACGTATGCGGTTCCACGCTGTTGGCCGCCGCAATGGACGCAACCAGGAGATAGCCTGCAGAGGATATACATCCGAAGGAAAGAACCTCTAGCTAGCCCATCCATAGTGAATCTGTTGGCCGATACTTCAACACGGCGCTAGGATCACTAGAACTTGGATGATTAATTCCTAGGTATTTACTTTCCGTACGATGGAACCTCCACCATGATATCCGTACCATCCATGGTTCCATCGCCCGCCAAACAATATTTATAGCACTTCACATCATTCGAAAATAATTTTTCTTTTTGAAATGTAATGATATTATTTTGCACATACTTTGTAGTAAAATAATCAATCAGGACATGCAAGTATGAAACTTGCCTTGAGACTGACAAGTAGTGCAGTCTAAAGCTTCCGACGAGTTGTGACCCTCGTGTTCTGAAAACCAAATCATTGCTCATATGAGACAATGTTCAAAATTCAAATGCATGCCTTCATGCATAAATGATATGCAATTCCCAGAATTTCCCAATTTAAAGATGGTTTCTTGATGTATTTTATATTCTAGGATGAGTGACTGGACAGTCATATTTTGAAATGTGGATGATGTTCAAAATGTCATTTGAACTTGTTCAATAATTTTCCCAAGATTATTTACTTGTAGAAAATATATTTTGGAAAGTATTTCAAGGATTATCCACTTAAGGAACCTTGAATTTTTCATCACTCAAAAGTTTTCCAAAAATTCGATAAAAATCATAATCAAATTCCTTGGATTTTTCTGATGTGTGTGGATATTTTTATTGTATTTTTAGGGTTTTATTTCAGTGAGAAATAATTATTTTACCTTGTATAATGCACAAAATCTGAAATTAGTTAAATGCCCCTAGACTGACTCGGTCGAACCGAGTCAAAACGACTCAGACCTGGCTCCGACCGAGCCAGTCTGGTCAAGCCCCTCTCTCTCTCTCCCGTAATCTCTCCTTCCTTCTCTCGCGTCTCCGCTGGCGACCCGCCGCCGCCGCCGCGCCTCTGCCTCTTCCGGCCAGCTCCGGCCACCGTTGCCGCCGTGCCGTGGAGCAAAATGTTCCCCTTGCTCCGCTCTACCTTTCTGTCCGAGCGATTTGTCCCTCGCATTCCCTCGCTCTGGCGCGCAACCTAACCCTAGCTAGGGTTTCGGGGGACGGCGCGCCGCTCGGTGCTGTTCTTCGCCATTGAAGCCTCCGAGCTTCCCTCGGTGCTCGTGCGCGGGTACCTCTACTACCATTTGCCCCCTCCAGAGGTTGCACGGGCACTGCCTCGTCGCCTCGGAGCTACGGCAATGGTCGCCGGGTAAGTGGTCTTCGTCTCCTTCGAGTTCTAGTGGCTCTGTTGCTCCTCTTGGACGGTTTCCTACTCCTCTGTATCAGTTTGAGCACTAGTTGCTTCAATCCATGCATGCTTAGGCCTTTTCCTATGGTTCTAGGGTTTCCTATGCTTCAGATTTCGGAATTTGGCTGTTCAGTGATGTCACTGTTAACCAGATGCTTAGTCTTGAGAACAAATGTTCTCCTAAATGTCTTGCTACTCTCCGATGCACGCTGGGATGACTATGTATGCTCTGATGCTAGGCTATTATGCTCCTGTAGTCCTCTCTGCTACACTGCTAGCATGTTTATGCCTTTACTTGCTGCTTACTGAAGCATATTGCTTCCTATTGCAGTGCAGAGGCTGTATAATGGCTTCTCTGGATAAACCAGTGTGGCATTTGCCTACCAACTGAATCACCTCCTCTGATATTTTGCTAGTGATGCATTAGCATCACTTAGAGATGCTCTGGTGTGCTATACACACCATTAATGCATTCTAATCTCTTTTCTACACAGTGTAATCACCTCCTCTTGCTCCTGCTGCTGTGTTAGCTGTTGAGCACTTGTTGCTTAGCAACAATTTCCCTTCTCTTCTATCCCATCAATCCTTAGGCATGGATTTAATCCAGCTAGGATTTAAATAAATACTGAGCTATACTCACTAGAGTACAAGCAATGATGTTCAAGCAATACACACATGACTAACACATAATTTTAATGCTGATGCCTCCTATTTGGAGTTACACATTATTTTTGTGTGTTCAGTTTTTAGATGTGTCTTTTCTGATGCTTTCCTGTGCTTCTTCTGCACATAGGTGCTTGGTGTACACCTAATGCATTCACAAGTTATTCCAGAAGCATTTCTGGTTCACTTGTGTGTGTTAAAAATAAAAGAATAGATGCTGCACCTCTCTTTCTCTCTTGCTCACCAAGCAATTTAAATTGCTTAGCTCAGTTCTGTGCATACAGAACCAGCTCTTCCCTTCTCACATCTCTATTTCTCTCTGAGCCCAAAGCTGGGTTTGCCAGCATACACTGCCATGTTGCAGTGATGCTTGCACACAATAAAGTGTCAACCTGCTACTGTAGTGTAGTTGTGCACGACTGTAGGGTTGGTTCTTGCTCCAGGGGTTGTGCCTGCACCTCCTAGCTGCTTCAGAGTTCCTAGGGTGTATGCTCTAGCTGAAAAGGCTTGTGGATGTGTTTCTTAGGTTCCAGACATGGTCTGGTGTTGTTCTTGGTTCAAAAACACGATCAGTGTTGCCCCAGTGGCTTGTGTGTGCTCAGGGCTGTGTGTGAGACTTGTTCCTACGGCTAGGGGTTCTATTTATCATGTCTGGGAGCTTGCTGGGCTGTTGACACCAGGATAATTGGGTTTTTTGGTGACTAAGCTACTGTCTTGTGGCCCTCTTTGCCTCGAGTTGCTTTTATTGACTGAGTCTTGCACTCAGTTTCACCTTGTTGATAGGTTTTGTACTGATTCTCACCTAGGTGATCATTATGCACGACTTGCTGTGCAATTCATTCCCTCTTGTGGATATCTACTACTGTACTTCGACTCAGTTCATCACCCCTTGGGGATAGGTTCTGAGTCACTGCCCCTATCTCCTTTGAGATATTTGTGTTGCCCATGCTTGGCTGTGAAGTAATGATTAAAGAATGTCGGTATGGCTTGATCAGGTCGGTTGGGATGTGATTTGTTTATCTGGTTGCTTAATTTGGCTAATTGCGAGCTTATTTGTGGGATTAAGGATCCATTTATCTAATTAATAGATAAATGTGATACCACATTGCTTGAGGTTGCCCTTTTAGAATTCCCTGGCATAAGTTTTCTATTTGGAATGCATTTATCTATTTATTTCTTGATGATCAGATGCTATTGTCTCCAGTTCTGGTTGCCTCCATTCTAGTCTTAAGTGTAAAGCAATGCACTAAATGCCTTTGCCCCATTGTTGCCTAATTAACTGAGCACTGGTCTGCCCCTGCTGCCTTCTAAGCATTCCGAATATTTGTTGCCATTTTCACTTAGCAGTTCATAATACTGCTCAAGTAATGCCAGGGTTTTTCCATAAACAGTCAACACCAAGTGGTGTTGACAACATTTTAATCCCAACCCCTACTCTCTTTTGTCTTTGTTGTTTATTTTGCAGGTTCAAGGCTTGAAGGATTCAAGGCTTCCACTTAGAGATTCTAGGTTTTAGTTTATTTTTGTATTCGGCCATGTGAAGGCCTTTGTAAGTTGTAATAAATTTCCAATGTTGTAATTATGTATTTGTACCATTGTTTCATGTTATTTTAAGTGATTAAATTCCCTTTGGGAATTGCTTTGTAATTCTTAACTTGTGTTTCAATTTCTTGAGTTAAGAGGTGTTTGTGTAAAAATGAATAAAGATATTTTGCTTCATATTTTGTGTGTGACTTATGTAGCTTGGAATTATTTGTGAATTTTATTCTTTAATACTTGTAAATATGTAATGCATGAATTGGTGTATTTAATTTGTGACTTTGAGATGGTCATGTTCCATTTATTTACTTCCACTAGAATTTATGTTTAATTCTTCTTGTTTTTGAGTTCCTAAGTTTGGTGTATGAATAAAGAGAAGATAAGTTTTGAAATGATTTTTCCTAATTATCTCGAGACTCCCTTTTAGAGTTCGGGTGATTTGATTTTTAAAACCCCCACTTCTGTACTCTGAGGTTTAGGTCTATCGATAAGTCATGACTACTTGTCAGGGATCATACCAGGGATCTCCAACGTTTGTCGGATATCGACTCCTTTCCCCCTTTTGCACAAAAGTGCGAAAATTATCCTAGTTTTCCAAACATGCATGACTGCAAAGATGCATAATTCTAACATCTACCCTTCCG
The DNA here is from genome assembly GCA_026929855.1 of Poa annua. Classification (NCBI taxonomy): domain Eukaryota; kingdom Viridiplantae; phylum Streptophyta; class Magnoliopsida; order Poales; family Poaceae; genus Poa; species Poa annua. Next base: position 67,583,765 of record CM049434.1, read on the forward strand.
GCTTTCATAACTACGGGGTATTACATCCTCTCCCCCTTAAACTAAACTTCGCCCCGAAGTTTCATATCTCGGGTACCTGAATAGTTGAGGGTAATCCTTACGAAGGTCTTCTTCTTTTTCCCAAGTAGCTTCTCTCTCGGTGTGATGTTTCCACTGAATCAGACAATATTTAATTGCTCGATTCCTTAATCTTTTCCAATTCTCCCGGAGAATCTTCTCCGGTTCTTCCTCATAAGTCAAATCTGGTTGCAAATTGAGTTTTTCTATCTCAAGAGGTCCTTCCGGTGGTTTCAAGCATCTTCTCAACTGGGATACGTGAAACACGTTGTGCACTTGTGATAGTATCTCTGGTAATTCGATTTCAAACGCTGTGTCCCCCTTTTTACCTATTCCTCGGAACGGTCCGATATATCTGGGACTCAATTTTCCTCTCACTCCAAACCTTTTCACTCCTCTAGTCGGACTCACTCTTAAATAGACCATATCCTCCAGGATTGGCTCCCACTGTCTTCTTTTAAGATCCGCATAACTCTTTTGTCGACTCTGAGCTATTTTTAGGCGGTCCTTTACGATGTCAACAATGGCTTGTTGTTCCTTAATATATTCCGGTGCAAACTCTGTCGGAGAGTGACTCCCACGGAACAGGGGTAGTCACACCCTAAAGGGAGGTTCGAAGGGGGGACTGAACGCGGAGGTCTAACGATCCTCGAGAGGCACGACGACGGTGCTCGCCGGGCCTGGAGAGGGACAACCACGACAGAGAAGGACGCCGGCCCGTACCCATGTTCACGGCCCTCAGGAGGAGGTAACACCGCTACTCCTGCTTGTCTGTATTGCACTGTGGAAGTTACAGGACAATGAGCTTGCCGAAGGCTCTCCTGAGGCAGTTTAGTGCTTGGAGAGGGACACAATGGTCGTCTTCCTCTTCCAGCCGCAGGCTATTCTACGCGCTTGGCTAAGGTTCCCCGGGACTAGGAAGCAATCAGCCGATTGGAGATCAGTCCTCCCTTATGGTGGAGCTCCTGCTCCTTTTATAGGCGCCCCGGGCTCCATCCTCGTGCTGGTGGGTTCCCACATGCCGGTGGCGCGAAGGAGCGGGAGTCCACCGCGGCTCATCCGTCCATGGACGCGGTCCATCCGTGCTAAAGTTGCGCGCCGTGGCCGACAGGCTGCAGACGGTGCAGAGCGTCTCGCAGGCGCGGCAGAGGTCGTGGTGGAGCCCACGATGACGATCTTCTTGGAGCGTTGCGCCGTCCAGCCGCTTTATCACCAAAGAGGAAAGTCCTGGCTGTCCTGGCGCAGGCGGCGCGGCTTTGTTGACCCCTTTATCACCAGAATGGCAACTGGGATGCTCGCGTCACCCTGCGGCTGCTGCAGAGGCCATGTGCGCCCTGCAGCGCTTGCTTAGCCGCGAAGTGTCTCCACAGGGCCGCGGTGGCCTGTGGGGAGGTTTCCTGCTGACCTCTCTCCAGGCGTGTTGAGCCTCGGGGAGTCTCTTGAAGCGCGGGGTCCTCTTCAGGCCCTGGCTTCCTCTTCAGGCCCTCAAGAGGAGATGCCTCTCGAGGGTCTCTCCAAGCGGTAGCTTGGTCCTTAGTCGTTTTGACGAATCTGTCGCGGGCGAGGCCTGTAGGGAGTGGGCTATGCACACCCCGGTCCTCATTGGGCCGACAGTAGCCCCCGGGCCCGCGATGGTCACGGCTGAGCCCATGACCGCAGCCGAAGCGTCGTGGGCCCAAAGTGTCCGGCCGGGCCGAGCCACGCGTCACTCAGACGAGTAACGGCCGCGCACGATCTGGGGCGTGCGTCGTGGGGGGTCCCACCACGCCCCGGTAACTGCTCCTTGACGGGACATAAAGCCCTCGCGCCGGAGCAGGGAGCCGTTACTGCTCCCATTCTCTCTTGCAGAAGCCATCCGCCCCGAGCTCTCCGCTCCTGCTCTCCGACGCGCCCTACTCCTTTCTTCTCCAACTTCTCCCCGCGCTGCGCTCACCACTTCCCCGGCGATGAGTCCCGCCAAGAGCAAGGGCAAGAACGCCGCGGGGTCTTCTTCGCAAGCGGAGCCTGCCGAGGTCGCGCACGGCGCGGCATTGCTGGGTGTGCGCGTCAACGACAAGGCCCTCGACAAGGTCCACTTCCTGGTGGCGGACCGGACCAACGAGCACGGCGCCACCGCGCTCAAGGCCGCGGCGCACGGGAAACGCCCGCGAGGGTTTTTCCCCGTCTTCCAGCACTGTGTCGCTGCGGGGCTGGTGCCGCCATTCTCTCCGTTCCTGGAGGGGGTGCTGGCCTTCTACCAGATCCAGCTGCTGCACCTCCACCCCAACTCCGTGCTCATCCTCGCCATCTTCGCCTACCTCTGCGAGGCGTACCTGGGCCTGGAGCCCACGGTGGACCTCTTCCGGTGCTTCTACGCGCTCCGGAACACGGCGAAGAATGAGCGCTCCGGATGCGTCTCGTTCCGCATCGTGGATGGCATGGGGAGCGTTTACATCCCCATGTCGTGGAGCGAGGGCAAGGCCATCACCTCGGTGACGAAGAAGGTGGACGACTTCCGCCAGCGGTGGTTCTTTGTCCGGGTGGAGCAGCCCTGCGCCTTCCTCGAGGTTCCTGACGCGCCGCCCGTGAAGAACTCGAACTGGGGCAAGGCCCCCTTCAGCGGCGCGCAGAACGCAATGTTGACGGGCCGCCTGAGCTACCTTCGGGAGGAGGGCCTCACGGGGCAGATCATCGTCGCGGACTTCGTGACGCGCCGCATCGCTCCACTCCAGGCGCACGCGATGCCCATGTGGATGTACTCCGGCCCCCAGGACAAGATGCGGCTCCACCGTGAGGACAACGACAAGGACGCTGTCGACAACGTCCTGTCCGCACTCTTCATCAACCCGGCGGTACCCGCCATGGACGAGCTCCCTATCACGCTGCGGCCTCTGCACCAGTACAACATGACCGAGCGCCTGGCCATTCTGGAGGGGATGCCTTCGTTCACCCCGTCGGGCCCGGCGGGGAAAATGGTGCCTGTGCCGGTGGTGCATGAGGCGGAGGGGGCAGAGACGCCCTCTGCCTCAGGAGCTGGGCAAGGCGAGGAGGAGGCCGCAGCAGGGGAGGAGTCCTCTTCGAGGGCCGGGCCCCTTACTGACGAGATTTGCGACATCTCGTCAGGCGATGACGACGACGCCTTCGTGGTGGTGCCCGCGCGCCATGCGGAGGAGGAGGAGGCCGAGGAGGAGGCCTCTGACGAGGAGGCCTCGCCAGGGCGTCGCGAGCCCCGCTCCAAGGCGGCTGTGGACCGGTCCGGGGCGAGGCCGTCAGACGTCCCCTCCAAGAGGAAAGCCGAGGCGCCTCCGGAGGGGTCAGGTACCAAAGCCAAGCCCTCCTGGCGCTCGCCAGGCTTGGCGTGGGTCGACACCGGCGCCAAGGAGTCCGGGTAAGTGTTTTAGGCTTTTAGCCGATCGATCCTTGTTCTTTCTCTTTCCACCTATTTCTGAAGATCTTTCCCTGGTGCTTGCCAGTGACCTTGTGCCTATGAAGCGTCGCAAGCTTCGCAAGGCGGTAGAGGTGAAGAAAGCCACGGCAGAGGTCATGGCTGAGGAGGCCGCGAGGCCTGTGGTGGCGGCCTCCACAGGCCCAACCGAAGAGATGCCTCAAGCGGAGGCAGCTGGGCCTTTAGCCGGGACAGCGGCGCCTCAGGCGGAGGCAGCTGCGCCGCCCCCCGAGCCGATGGTGGTGGAGGCGCAGGAGGAGCGGGTTGCTAGCCATACTCGCGCCCCTACCCCGCCCCGCGCGGCCACACCACCGCGCGAGCCAACTCCGGCCCGCAAGGCCACTCCACCTCGCGCGACCAGGCCTCCCGCGCAGCCAGAGGCCGGGACAGACCAGGGCCCGCCAAGCGCGGGCGCATCTGCAGGGGGAGCTCCTTCGTCTCCGCCACGCCCCGCAGCGGGGGGCGAGGTGCAAGAGGTGACGCGCCAGGGCGGCGAGGTCGGTGAGGCCAGTTTGGGCGCCGCGACGGACGGGGCGCGGTGTAGCCCCCAGGCACGCCCAGAGGCCGAGTTCTCCAGGCTCGGCGCAGGGGCAGGCACCTCCTCATGCCGCGACCTGGTCCTTGGCGGCTGGGACTGGAGCATGGGGCACCGCGAGGTTGCCTTCCACGTCGTGAGGGAGTCCCTGGAGGGCTTGGAGGCGCAACTTGCCCTCGAGGACGCTCAGCTCACCCAGCAGCACGACGAGCTTCCGGGGGCGTGGGCGCGCTTCCACGCCGCGGTCGAGGCCCGCCGCCAGGAGGATCTGGCCCTCCAGGCCGCACGCGAGGAGGCCGTCCGCTTCTCCAAGGAGGTCCGCGAGGGGGCCATCCGTGACGCCGACGAGCTCCTTGCCCCTCTCCAGGATGAGCGCAACGCGGCCGCCGATCTCCTCGCCGAGGTGAAGGCCGAGCGCGAAGCTATGGAGAACTCGCTGGCGCAGAAACGTCGCGAGCTGGCCCAGCTGGAGTCCCAGCTCCTTTCCGCCCATCGGGTCGCGCAGGAGACTCTGGAGGAGGACCGCAAGAGCCTTGTCGAGCGCGAGCGGCTGCTGGCCTCCAGGGAGCAGGACGTGCTGCAGCGCGACGAGCAGCGGCTCCAGGCGGAGGGCGAGCTCGCCACCAAGCGCGAAGAGCTTGAGGCGCGCGAGGGGGACCTGGCTCAGGCGCTCCAGAGGCATGACGAGAACGTCACCGCCCAGAAGCAAACCCTGGAGCGCTTCCAGCAGCGGTTTGCCGAGAAGAAGAGGGAGGCGGAGGCGGCCCTCGCGGAGCGCGAGAAGGAGTTCAGGCGGACCACCTCCAAGGAGTACCGCGACAAGGCCAAGAAGCAGGAGGACCGCTTCAAGGCCAAGCACGCTACCGATGCCCAGCGGATCGCGGAGCTCGAGAAGGCCAACTCCAAACTCGAGGCCCGCCTCCAGCGCGCCAAGGAGGCTTATCGCCAGGCGGAGGATGGTCGCAGGGCAGCTGTCCTGGAACTGGACGCCCTTGTCAAGGACGTGGAGGGGCAGGCGGGCTCAGCGGCCAAGCAGGTGACGGAGGCTGTGGACACCGCGCAGGCGGCTCGTGTGCTCACGAAGCAGCGGGAGCGTATGTTCCAGGCGCTGGTGGCCAGGGGCAACGAGCTTGCAGCTCAGCTTGGCGCGGAGGCGCCGCACGCTGAGGTTCGCGGCCGTGGCAATGCTGCCATGTACCTGGTCTACTTCGACCAGCTCTTCACGGCCCTCGAGAGCCCCGTCGCCGATCTCGGCGAGGTGATCGAGGTCGAGAGCCGCCAGCTCCTCGGGGTGGTTGTTGACCGCATCTTCACCAACCTTCGGCTCCTCACGCCCGGCTTCGACCTCTCCACGGTGACCGAGGAGCGCACGGGCGAGGAGGTCTTGCGGGTCTCCAACTCCCTCCGCGAGTAGGTCGAGGCCTTCTGCAATCGCTTCAAGCGCGCAGAGGTGGCTGCGGAGGACAGCGAGGAGGAGGCCGCCCTTGCTGAGGAGGAAGACGCTGAGGAGGAGGAGCACGCTGGCGCGGACTCCGCCTGAGCCCTTGATTTATTGCGCCTTTGAGCGCCTGTATCTGAAACAGTTTTGTGTTTAGACACTATGCATTTTGAGCATGTAATGTATTCCTTGAGTACTTGATGTCAACTTGTGTGCCCCTCGAGAGGCCCTTTCTGCCTTATTTTCATGTCTATGCTTTCTCTGCATCGTTAGGTCCCATCTCTTCGCGCTATGACTCCGCCACTACGGTATGCTAGAGCAATGACTCAGCAAGGCCGGGGGGAGTTTAAGGCTTGGAGAGGTAAGAGCCTTGAGTCGCGATGCTCAAGTGCCCCCCTTAGACGTGCGAGTAGCCCATGAAGCACAAGGGAGAATGAAATCGCTCGAGGGACAAACGTGCGCTTGGGGAGAAAAAAGCTCTCGAGTTACGAGTGTGGGACTTAGCTTCTCGAGGCTTTTGCCCTGTAGAGGTTTTTTAGCCTGGCGAGGAGGTCTTCTTCAAGGGTTTTGCCCTGCCGCCTCCTCAGGCTTGTAGAGACGCTTGTTCTCTGTAGATGTTAGAGGGGCAAACCCAAACGCTTGTGCACGGTACTAGAGACTAATGCGCGCTTATAGGTCCCCTCAGGCGTTCCTTGGGAGGAGAGAGAGTACCAAGGTCCTTTGTAGAGATGGCTTGTTTGTGGGAGCTTGCCCTCCAGCCAGAGCTCAGATCCTTGGGTTTTGCAGTGCTGCTGGTGTGTCATTTGAGGCACTGGCACCGTACTCAGCCCCCGCTCGCGATGTGCGCATGTGGAGAGATATAAGTGCCCATTTTCAACAAAGAAAATAATGCTGGAATAAACTCACCACCAAAATATTACATAGCGGCGCCGTAGCGCATTGTTCACTTAGGAACGAAATTGTTTCATTATGCTTGGAGTTGCCAAGTTAATGTATTTGACCATGTCGAGGCATGGGGACCACCCATTAGTGGCAGAGACTCTCAACGGCCTGAGGTGGCTTGTTACATGGAGAGCTCGGAGGGTTGACCCTCGAGAGAAGCCTTTGGGGCTTGGAGGTTTAAGCCGTGAGCTTTTAACCTCTAGAGACAAAAAATGCTTGGAGGTGGAGCCGTAAGCTGCCTCTTCAGCCAGATGTCTTGACGTGACAATGATCACGGGCGTGACAATGATCACGGGTAGAATTTGCGCAGGTGCGCGATGTTCCACGGGTTCTTGACGGGGATGCCGTCTTCGGTCTCGAGGCGTACTGCGCCAGGCCTGGCGACGTGGGAGACCCTGTAGGGACCTTCCCACATCGGCGAGAGCTTGTGGAGGCCTTCCCTGGAGAGAATTCGCCTGAGGACGAGGTCGCCCGCCTCAAGGGTGCGTGAGCGCACATGGCGGCTGTGGTAGCGTCGCAGGTCTTGCTGGTACCCTGCCGGTCTGAGGGCGGCCTGACGGCGCAGTCCCTCGAGGAACAGCAGGTCGCCGTTGTGGAGGCCCTCTTGGATGTCCTCCTTGAAGGCAAGGACCCGTGGTGACCCATGCTTGATTTCTGCGGGGAGGACTGCCTCAGCTCCGTAGACCAGGGCGAACGGCGTTTCGCCTGTAGGCCTTGAGGAAGTTGTGCGTATGGACCAGAGCACTCAAGGGAGCTCGTCGATCCAGCCCTTGCCGTGGCCCTTGAGGATGTTGAAGCTTCTGGTCTTGAGGCCCTTGAGGACTTCTGCGTTCGCTCGCTCGGCTTGACTGTTGCTGCGTGGGTGAGCCACCGAGGCGAAGCAGACCTTGACACCGAGCTTGTCGCAGTAGGCTCGGAAGATGCCGCTGGTGAACTGCGAGCCATTGTCGGTGATGATGCGGTTGGGCACGCCGAAGCGGCAGACCAAGCTCCTGACAAATTTCACCGCGGCCCCAGCTGGTATGGTGCGCACTGGCTCAACTTCGGTCCACTTGGTGAACTTGTCGATGGCCACGAAGAAGAAGCGATAGCCCCCCTGCGACCTTGGGAAGGGGCCCAAGATGTCCAGCCCCCAGACCGCAAACGGCCAGGAGAGCGGGATGGTTTGAAGCCCCAGCGCCGGCTGATGAATTTGCTTGGCGTGGAATTGGCAGGCGTCGCAGGTTTGCACAATGGCGACCGCATCTTGAAGCACTTGAGGCCAGTAGAAGCCGCTCCTGAAGACCTTGCCTGCGAGGGTGCGCGCACATGAGTGGTGGCCGCACTCCCCGCTGTCGAGAGCTGCAGGAACTCGAGAGGGTTGGTGGACCCGTCGAAGCCCTTGGGGAGCGCTGGCCTGAACTTCTGCGGCCAGACCACATGACGCAGGGCGCGCGTGAAGGCCATGCAGCCAGTGGCGTAGGTGGCCGTTCCTCCCTGGAGGGCCCTGCGGTTTTGTTGCCCCACTTGGCCGAGCTCCTCGACGAGGCGGTTCTGGAGGTCGCGGCGTCGCTCCATGCCCACACGTGCGTCAGGCGCGGTGCGCTGCACGATCTGGCAATAGTGCGGCGAGGAAGCATGGGAGGGAGCTTGCTGTGCCGCGGCCGGAGATGGTCCTGGCGGCGGTGGGGGCGCACCTGGTGCGGCCGCTCCTGCAGGGCCGGAGGGTACGATGGAGCGCGATGGAGCAGGGCGCGTGGTTGCGATGTCGACGAGGTGGTGGAGGCAGTCCAACCACTGGTCGTGTGCCTCGGCACTTGGCCGGTAGCGGAGGAGCTCCTGGGCCATGAGCAGCGCGGTGTGCGGGGCGGGCTCGTGGTGCTCCCGCGTGGACACGCTCTGGCGCCGGGACGGGTGCGAGGACTCAGCGTCCTCACGGCGCTCAGAGAGGTCCTCGTCGTCGCGCTGGTCTCCGCCGCGGTGCTCCTCGCTCTCTGGCTCCTCCACGCGCGGGCCGGTGCCAGCGCGCTCGGCCGCGCGGGGGCGACCACGGCGGCCACGGGTGGGAGCAGTGCCCGGCTCGGTGTGAGCTCTCTCAGAGGCACGCCGGTTGGCGCGCGTCGCGCGGGTGTCCGTCATGGCGCGGAGTTTGGAGGTCGAAGACGCGCCTCAGTCCCCTACCTGGCGCGCCAAATGTCGGAGAGTGACTCCCACGGAACAGGGGTAGTCACACCCTGAAGGGAGGTTCAAAGGGGGGACTGAACGCGGAGGTCTAACGATCCTCGAGAGGCACGACGACGGTGCTCGCCGGGCCTGGAGAGGGACAACCACGACAGAGAAGGACGCCGGCCCGTACCCAGGTTCACGGCCCTCAGGAGGAGGTAACACCGCTACTCCTGCTTGTCTGTATTGCACTGTGGAAGTTACAGGACAATGAGCTTGCCGAAGGCTCTCCTGAGGCAGTTTAGTGCTTGGAGAGGGACACAATGGTCGTCTTCCTCTTCCAGCCGCAGGCTATTCTACGCGCTTGGCTAAGGTTCCCCGGGACTAGGAAGCAATCAGCCGATTGGAGATCAGTCCTCCCTTATGGTGCAGCTCCTGCTCCTTTTATAGGCGCCCCGGGCTCCATCCTCGTGCTGGTGGGTTCCCACATGCCGGTGGCGCGAAGGAGCGGGAGTCCACCGCGGCTCATCCGTCCATGGACGCGGTCCATCCGTGCTAAAGTTGCGCGCCGTGGCCGACAGGCTGCAGACGGTGCAGAGCGGCTCGCAGGCGCGGCAGAGGTCGTGGTGGAGCCCACGATGACGATCTTCTTGGAGCGTTGCGCCGTCCAGCCGCTTTATCACCAAAGAGGAAAGTCCTGGCTGTCCTGGCGCAGGCGGCGCGGCTTTGTTGACCCCTTTATCACCAGAATGGCAACTGGGATGCTCGCGTCACCCTGCGGCTGCTGCAGAGGCCATGTGCGCCCTGCAGCGCTTGCTTAGCCGCGAAGTGTCTCCACAGGGCCGCGGTGGCCTGTGGGGAGGTTTCCTGCTGACCTCTCTCCAGGCGTGTTGAGCCTCGGGGAGTCTCTTGAAGCGCGGGGTCCTCTTCAGGCCCTGGCTTCCTCTTCAGGCCCTCAAGAGGAGATGCCTCTCGAGGGTCTCTCCAAGCGGTAGCTTGGTCCTTAGTCGTTTTGACGAATCTTTCGCGGGCGAGGCCTGTAGGGAGTGGGCTATGCACACCCCGGTCCTCATTGGGCCGACAAACTCCTTATCTGCGCCAGGTTCAAACCAACATATTGGTGATCTGCACTTCCTTCCATATAGTGCTTCGAATGGTGCCATTTGAATACTACTTTGGTAACTGTTGTTGTATGAGAATTCTGCCAATGGCAAATGCTCATCCCATGATCCTCCAAATTCCAATACACATGCACGTAGCATGTCTTCCAGAATCTGATTGGTTCTTTCTGTCTGACCGTTAGTTTGGGGATGATATGCAGTGCTAAATTTTAAAGAAGTTCCTAAATGTGATTGCAGATGTTTCCAAAATGCCGAGGTGAATATGGAACCACGATCCGATACAATACTTAGTGGTATTCCATGTTTACTGACTATCTCTTTAATGTAAACATTCACCAATTTCGCCTTATCATCTGTTTGCTTTACCGGGATAAAATGAGCACTCTTGGTCAAACGATCCACTATTACCCATATAGAATCTTTCTTATTCCTTGTTTTGGGTAACCCGGTAATAAAATCCATACTTATCTCCTCCCATTTCCATTCTGGGATAGGTAGAGGTTGTAACATTCCTGCTGGATGTTGATGTTCCGACTTCACTTGTCTGCATACATGGCATTCTGACACATACTTAGCAATCTCTCTTTTCATATTATTCCACCAGAATATCTTTTTCAAGTCCATGTACATCTTAGTACTTCCCGGATGTATTGAGTATGGTGTTTCATGTGCTTCTTTTAGTATCACTTCCTTGAGTTCGAGAATATCTAGAACGCAAATTCGTTTCTGAAACCACAAAGATTCATCTTTCGCCCTCAAATTGAACTCTGAGATCTGGCCAGCTTTAATTCTCCGCACTTCTTCCTTGAGAAATTCATCTTCCATTTGTCTATAGATAATTTCCTTTTGTAGATCCAAGTCCATTTCTCCGATCATTTGGATTGCTGCAACACTTGCCATCTCAGGCCCTTCCTAGATCTCGATGTGAGTTTGTTCCAATTCCTTTCTCAGTTCAGGGGGTATCCCTTGTACTTCCACTTTGTTACATGTAACTTTTCTGCTTAGAGCATCTGCTACTACATTAGCTTTGCCCGGGGTGTAATTGATCGTTAAGTCATAATCCTTGATTAATTCCAACCATCTCCTCTGCCTCATATTCAACTCCTTCTGAGTAAAGAAATATTTTAGGCTCTTATGATCAGTGTAAAGCTCACATTTTTCTCCATAGAGAAAATGTCTCCATTGTTTTAGTGCATAAACAACGGCTGCTAATTCTAAGTCATGTGTTGGATAATTCAGCTCATGAGGTTTCAATTGCCTAGATCCATAAGCAATTACTTTCCTATCTTGCATCAACACACATCCTATTCCTAACTTGGATGCGTCACAATATACCGTATAATCCTTTCCGGTTTCTGGTACTGCTAGTACGGGTGCTGTGGTCAATTTCTTTTTTAGTAGCTGAAAGCTTTCCTCACACTTCTCATTCCACTCAAACTTGGCATTTTTCTTGAGTAGTTGAGTCATTGGTCTGGCTATCTTTGAAAATCCTTCAATAAACCTCCGATAGTAACCAGCCATTCCTAAGAATCCTCGTATTTCTTTGGGATTTTTGTGTACTTCCCAGTCCATTACTGCTTTTACTTTTTCGGGGTTTACCGCAATTCCTTGCTTACTGATCACATGTCCAAGGAATTCAACCTGGTCTAGCCAAAATTCACACTTACTGAACTTGGCATACAACTGATGTTCCCTTAGTGTCTGCAATACTGTCCGTAAATGTCTGGCATGTTCCTCCTTATTTTTCGAGTATATCAGAATATCATCAATGAACACTATTACGAATTTGTCCAAATAAGGCATGAATATCTTATTCATCAGATTCATGAATATTGCGGGTGCATTTGTCAGTCCAAATGGTACTACCAAGTATTCATGATGTCCATACCTCGACACAAATCCAGTTTTCGGAATGTCCTCAGGTTTAATCTTTATCTCATGGTATCCTGATCTTAAATCAATTTTTGAGAATACACCGGCTCCTCTGACTTGATCAAATAAATCTTGAATCCTTGGCAAGGGATACTTATTTTTGATGGTCACATTATTCAAATTCCTAAAGTCACCACACATCCTTCGACCTCCGTCTCTTTTATCCACAAAAATCACCGATGCTGCCCACGGTGATATACTTTCCCTGATAAATCCTTTGGCCTCTAACTCATCCAATTGTTCCTTCAACTGTACCAACTCCTTTGGTCCCATTTTATATGGTGGTTGAGCTATTGGTGCTGTGCCTGGAATTAAATCAATGGTAAACTCTATTTCCCGGTCGGGTGGCATTCCTGGTAATTCCTCAGGAAATACATCTTGAAATTCCTTTACGACCGGTATTTCCTCCATCCTCGCAGTCTTCATGGAATTCAACTGTAAGTCTGCCCTGATCTGACTATGCCGGTCCCCTTGATAAATTATTCTGGTTCCTCCAGGTCCTCTTAATGACACTGTCTTTTCCGCACAGTCAATCTGAGCTCCATGATCCGATAACCAGTCCATCCCTAGGATGACTGCTACATCTTTCATGGGAATTACTAGCAAATCGGCGTCATACACATGGTCGCAGATCATAATTACTTGATCCATTTTGACCTGTGTAACTAAGATTTTTCCCCCGGCCGACATGACCGGTATGGGTATTTCTAACGGTTGACATCTAATCCCAAATGTCTCCACAAATTCTTGCGATATAAAAGAAGTAGTAGCTCCAGTGTCAAATAAAACTTTGCCGGGATTAGATAGAATTTTGAGCGTACCGATCACCACATTGTCCGTGTTGTTGATTTGCTCCAAACTGGTGCAATTCAGCCTACCATAAGGCCTTCCTCTTCCGCGGCCACCCGAACTTGACCCAATTCCACCGCCTCTAGGTTTAAATCCACCGACGCCCCGGTTATCTCCGCCTCCATTACCACGCCCCACGTGCTGATTCTGACGATTCGGGCAATCTGGTTTGATATGCCCTGCTTGTCCGCACCCATAACAGATGATCTTCGGTTTCAGACAATCTTTAGCCATATGTCCCCTTAATCCACAACTATTGCATATAATTGAGTTCATGGGTGGTGGGGTTTTCTGGAATGTTTTCCGGGCATCTGGTCTCTGCTTGGGTTTGAAACGCAGATTAGGTGGTGCTCTCTGCACTTGAAATCTTTTAGGCTCCATCCTTGCCTTTTTCCTCCTCTCTTCCTGTAGTGATTTAAAATCATCCTCCAAGGTTATCGCAGAATCCACTAACTCCTGAAATTCTTTAGGCTTTGCCAGCCTCAACTGCATTTTCATAAAAGGATTTAATCCCTTTAGGAATCTCTTTTTCCGTTTCTCCTCTGTATCCACTTCATCTAAGGCATATCGAGATAACATATTGAATATGTTGACGTAACGTCCGATGGGTAATTCATTTTGCCTCAGATTCTCAAATTCCCTCCTTTTTAATTCCATGATGCTTTCCGGAACATGTGCTTCCCGGAATCTTTTCTTGAACTCTGCCCAGGTTACAACATACCCTTCAGGTAGTGTTGCCACGATGGTTTCCCACCATGCTGCGGCAGGTCCAGTTAGCAGATATGATGCATATCTTACTTTCTCCTCATCATTGCAGCCTACTGTGTTTAATTTCCTTTCCGTATCTGATATCCAATCTTCAGCATCCATTGGTTCTGGAGCTCTGGCAAAAGGTATTGGTTTTGTATTCTGGAAATCAGATAGTGTGATTCCTCGGATAGCTTCATCCCTTGTATGACCTGCTTGTTTTTCCAACATGTCTTGTAGAAACTTATTTTGTTGTTCCTGGTCACGACGTCTTCCATCTTCCACTAACTGCATATACTGCATGAAATTCAGCTCCGTAATTGGCCTCATTGGTTGTGGATTTCCTCCAGTATCAGCATCTTGCTTTTCCTTCATCTCCCTTTCCTGTCGCTGAACGTCACTCTCCTCACTGACCTCCGCCATTATTCTCTAGTCCTGTAACATCGAATCGAGACTCATTGTTACATTATGCATATGCACGTTGAGTCCTATTCGATGCACAAGCACTAGTCAAACAAAGATCCAAGAAAATCCAATAACACCAGAATTTTCAAAACATATACCATGTATTATACATGTACTGTTACAAACATGGGTACATAAAGATAACAAACACTAAAGTGAGTCAGTCTCACTTATTCCTACCGTACCCTTACAATACGCGTTACCAACTATGTATGATACATATATTACATCTACTTCTTCTCTCCGTCAGTCTTCACTCTTCTGCATACTTCCCCGGATTCCACCGGCTATTCCGATTGGTCCTTCTAAGAATTCCAGGTAACTTCACCTCCACCAGTGGCTCATATTCTGGGTCTGATGAGGTAGCTTCTAGCGTCATATCCGTCATTGAGAAATACTCACTCAAGTATTTGTACGCCTCCATCTCACCATTATAAACGCCTCCATCACAAACTTCTCCACCACCGAAATCCTCACCTTCACCAACGTACCCAGTGGTCATATTATCCATGTTGCAGTAATAGCTCTGCACTTCCTCAATCGGTTCTATCTTAGGCTTGACTTTGGCGCCCTTGGATTTGTTCACTCCTCTGCCTTTGGAACACTCTCCTCTAGACTGCTGTGGGCTAGCACGGTTTTTCATCTTTGACTTCGCATCCCTCTTAGGTGTACGACTTGTAACCTCCTGTTCCTCTGGCTCACTCGGAATATTTATGGGATCACTCCGAGTACCTGCATAGGGTTCCTCATCACTCCAACCACTTGTCTCCTCACCAGTCTCACTGCTAAGCGACACATAGCTAGTCTGTGGCATCTCACACACGGGATAAACTGGTGTCTGAGGTTCTACTTCCTCCACAATCCTAAGTGGTGTGGATGGTGTGGTTCAGTAAATCCCCTTACTGCCTCATAACTTAGCATATCACTCTTCTCCTGAATAACTTCTGGACACGAGAACTGCTCTACCATCGACTCTACTTCCTCAGCAACTATTCCAAACGCTTTGTGATACGTTCGGATGAGCCTGACACAGCTCTCTATGAATACTGCTGTATCCTCCGGATTAGTCTTCATGAAAGACATAAAGTCTATCTCTGCCTCGAAGCGATAGTGAGTGCTAGGAATCGCATGGAACAGGGTGCCCTCTAAGTGCTTACTCTTCTCGGTCCTAATATTAGTGATGGCTCTAATCACTGCAATCTGAAATGCGGCTTCTATATTCTTTGCTTCACCAAAGGGCATTTTAAGACCCATCCTAAGCTCCGCTGGAAGCTTAAGTGACACACGGTATTTGGCTAAGGCTGATCCGTCATAGTAACTCAGCACCTTCACAACTACCTTGGTCCCTATACCAAGAAATGTGAGTAACTGCTGCAAAATCTCAGCCCAATTCCCTTTGAACAATCCCTTTCCTAACTCCGCGTCTCTCACTCGGATGGACCGCTTTGGAGTTCTCTTCTCTATCCTAGCTGTTAACCAAGAAAACGTATTAGTAACATCTAAAAAGGATTAATTGCATGATGATGCTATTCTCAAGTGAATATCAGTCATAACAATTTAAAACTTTTATTTATAATCCTATTCCTCGCATACCTACAGGCTTTCCCTTTAATAGGTTTTCAACCTAAGGTCTAGCAATTGCTCTGATACCATCTATAGTGACCCCGCACACCACTGCATATTGTAGTGTACAAGTCTTGACATAACACCCACGGAAGGACTGATCCATAAATATTACATCACACAGAGTAGTACAACAGAAACATTGCGGGTCCACTTTATTCCACACTGCTAAATATTACAAGCCAGAAATGCATACAAGATTCAACGTCTTCCCCCTGTAAAGGTGGAAATTCAACTACTGGCCAGGTGACAGATGTCAACCTTCGGCTTATTGATAAAAGCAAACTAAGAACCATGGCTCAGCACTAAGTAGTACTAGTCTAGTATCGCTCGGCCCGGTTCCTTAACTACTTCTAATTCTGGGGCTCCTCCTCCTCGTCGTCGCTAGCTCCATAGGCGATCAGGTAGTCCACACCTTCCACTGCTCCGGAGAGGTCCGGCTCTTCATAGTCCACCTCGCTAGTATGGTACAGTCCATAACCCACCTCCAGATTCCCCTCACAATCTAAGCAAGGGATCAAAAGAGGAAACGAATGAGCAACAGCGTTACTCAGCAAGTTTAGCGTTATGCTTAGATAAGTGGTATGCACTATCTACCATTTTGACCAAAAAGTCAAAATGAATATGCATGTTTTGGAAAACATTTCTTGAAATGTCCAATTTTAATTTTAGAAAACTAAGCTCCCAGTCTCCACGGGTTCATAACCATCACTTGGGATGCCTTTCCCGCTGCGTTCTGTGGTTCCTTCCTGGAACAAGGATGTGACGGTCACAGTTTCTCTTTTTATGACTCTGCAGAGCTGCATCGCTTTACCCAACAGCAGCCTGGCCCTTAAATGCTTTCTTTGCACACCATCTGTGCTATAGCCAGGACTCAGGGCACCTAGCCATGTGGAGTCCTTCCCCGGCACAATGCATATCCGCCCCTTATGGCCCAGCTGGTACTAAGACCAAGCTCGCCACCACTCCCGAGCTACTATTCCAATTCACCCCGTCAGGTGGGAACATATGCGGTTCCACGCTGTTGGCCGCCGCAACGGACGCAACCAGGAGATAGCCTACCAAGGATATACATCCGAAGGAAAGAACCTCTAGCTAGCCCATCCATAGTGAATCTGTTGGCCGATACTTCAACACGGCGCTAGGATCACTAGAACTTGGGTGATTAATTCCTAGGTATTTACTTTCCGTACGATGGAACCTCCACCATGATATCCGTACCATCCATGGTTCCATCGCCCGCCAAACAATATTTATAGCACTTCACATCATTCGAAAATAATTTTTCTTTTTGAAATGTAATGATATTATTTTGCACATACTTTGTAGTAAAATAATCAATCAGGACATGCAAGTATGAAACTTGCCTTGAGACTGACAAGTAGTGCAGTCTAAAGCTTCCGACGAGTTGTGACCCTCGTGTTCTGAAAACCAAATCATTGCTCATATGAGACAATGTTCAAAATTCAAATGCTTGCCTTCATGCATAAATGATATGCAATTCCCAGAATTCCCCAATTTAAAGATGGTTTCTTGGTGTATTTTATATTCTAGGATGAGTGACTGGACAGTCATATTTTGAAATGTGTATGATGTTCAAAATGTCATTTGAACTTGATCAATAATTTTCACAAGATTATTTACTTGTAGAAAATATATTTTGGAAAGTATTTCAAGGATTATCCACTTAAGGAACCTTGAATTTTTCATCACTCAAAAGTTTTCCAAAAATTCGATAAAAATCATAATCAAATTCCTTGGATTTTTCTGATGTGTGTGGATATTTTTATTGTATTTTTAGGGTTTTATTTCAGTGAGAAATAATTATTTTACTTTGTATAATTCACAAAATGTGAAATTACTTAAATGCCCCTAGACTGACTCGGTCGAACCGAGTCAAAACGACTCAGACCTGGCTCCGACCGAGCCAGTCTGGTCAAGCCCCTCTCTCTCTCTCCCGTACTCTCTCCTTCCTTCTCTCGCGTCTTCGCTGGTGACCCGCCGCCACCGCCGCGCCTCTGCCTCTTCCGGCCAGCTCCGGCCACCGTTGCCGCCGTGCCGTGGAGCAAAATGTTCCCCTTGCTCCGCTCTACCTTTCTGTCCGAGCGATTTGTCCCTCGCATTCCCTCGCTCTGGCGCGCAACCTAACCCTAGCTAGGGTTTCGGGGGACGGCGCGCCGCTCGGTGCTGTTCTTCGCCATTGAAGCCTCCGAGCTTCCCTCGGTGCTCGTGCGCGGGTACCTCTACTACCATTTGCCCCCTCCAGAGGTTGCACGGGCACTGCCTCGTCGCCTCGGAGCTACGGCAATGGTCGCCGGGTAAGTGGTCTTCGTCTCCTTCGAGTTCTAGTGGCTCTGGTGCTCCTCTTGGACGGTTTCCTACTCCTCTGTATCAGTTTGAGCACTAGTTGCTCCAATCCATGCATGCTTAGGCCTTTTCCTATGATTCTAGGGTTTCCTATGCTTCAGATTTCGGAATTTGGCTGTTCAGTGATGTCACTGTTAACCAGATGCTTAGTCTTGAGAACAAATGTTCTCCTAAATGTCTTGCTACTCTCTGATGCACGCTGGGATGACTATGTATGCTCTGATGCTAGGCTGTTATGCTCTTGTAGTCCTCTCTGCTGCACTGCTAGCATGTTTATGCCTTTACTTGCTGCTTACTGGTACGTCTCCAACGTATCTATAATTTCTTATGTTCCATGCTATATTATACCAACTTATTACATGTTTTATATGCATTTTATATAGTTTTATGCATTTTCTGGGACTAACCTATTAACAAGTTGCCACAGTGCCAGTTCCCTGTTTTCTACTGTTTTTGGTTTCAGAAAAGTACTTAAGGAAATATTCTCGGAATTGGACGATTTCTTTTCAGAAGTCAGTTTTTATTTGGGAACGTTCCAGAAAACCGAAGACGAGACGAAGTGGGCGACCGAGGCGGCCACACCACCTCGTGGCGCGGTAGGAGCCTGGGCCGCGCCAGCAGGTGATGTGGGCCCCTCGGGGCGCCACCGACCTCGCCCTTTCGCCTACATATACCCCCCAGACTAAAAATCCTAGCAGGGTGTTCGATATTTCCTCCACGGGTCCAGAGCGTCGCCGCCATCGAAGACAAGATTCGGGGGACAGAAGTCTCTGTTCCGGCACCCTGCCGGGACGGGGAATTGCCCCCGGAGCCATCTCCATCGACTCCACCGCCATCTCCATCGCCGTTGCTGACTCCTACGATGAGGAGTGAGTAGTTCTCCCCCGGGGCTGCGGGATCTACGGTAGCTATGTGGTCTATCTCTCTCTCCCATGATGTGATCTTTTATGTGATCATGAGCTTTGTAATCTAGTTGAATATGTGATGCTACTCTTTATCTATTATGCACTCTAAAGGTTACTTTAATATGAACTCCGGGGTTATTCACGGTTGTAACGGTGACAGTGTGTGCACCGTGTGTGATTCCTTTATGACGTTGTTGGTGTTAGTTTACTCTGACTTTGAGGGTGCTCTTGTAGCCCTACACAATGAATGGTGTTTGTTAGCCAACATGAGAGTGTTTGAGAGTAGTGTTTATTTATTTAACTTTGATGTCATTGTTGAGAATGTCCACTGGTGAAAGTAGGATCCCTAGGCCTTGTTTCTAAGCATTGAAACACCGTTTCCAACAAGTTCTGCTACATGTTTGCTTGCTGCCATTTTTATTACAGATTGCAATTACCACTTATAATCATCAATATTACTTGTATTTCACTATGTCTTCGCATAACTAGTGCACCTATACATCTGACAAGTGTATTGGGTGTGTTGGGGACACAAGAGACTTTTTGTATCTTAACTGCAGGGTTGCTTGAGAGGGTTATCTTTGACCTCTACCTCTGTCGGCCCAATGAGGACCGGGGTGTGCATAACCCACTCCCTACAGGCCTCGCCCGCGACAGATTCGTCAAAACGACTAAGGACCAAGCTACCGCTTGAAGAGACCCTCGAGAGGCATCTCCTCTTGAGGGCCTGAAGAGGAAGTCAGGGCCTGAAGAGGACCCCGCGCTTCCAGAGACTCCCCAAGGCTCGACACGCCTGGAGAGAGAGAAACCCAGGAAACCTCTCCACAGGCCACCACGGCCCTGTGGAGACACTTCGCGGCTAAGCAAGCGCTGCAGTGCACACATGGCCCCTGCAGCAGCCGCAGGGTGACGCGAGCATCCCAGCTGCCATTCTGATGATAAAGGAGTCAACAAAGCCGCGCCGCCTGCGCCAGGACAGCCAGGACTTTCCTCTTTGGTGATAAAGCGGCTGGACGGCGCAACGCTCCAAGAAGATCGTCATCGTGGGCTCCACCACGACCTCTGCCGCGCCTGCGAGCCGCTCTGCACCGTCTGCAGCCTGTCGGCCACGGCGCGCAACTTTAGCACGGATGGACCGCATCCATGGACGGATGAGCCGCGGTGGACTCCCGCTCCTTCGCGCCACCGGCATGTGGGAACCCACCAGCACGAGGACGAAGCCCGGGGCGCCTATAAAAGGAGCAGGAGCTCCACCATAGAAAGGGATTGATCTCCAGTCGGCTGATTGCTTCCTAGACCGAGGGAGCCTTAGCCAAACGCATAGAATAGCCAACTGCTGGAGGAGGAAGACGACCATTGTGTCCCTCTCCAAGCACCAAACTGCCTCAAGAGAGCCCTCGGCAAGCTCATTGCTCTGTAACTTCCATAGTGCAATACAGACAAGCAGGAGTAGCGGTTTTACCTCCTCCTGAGGGCCGTGAACCTGGGTACGGGCTGGTGTCCATCTCTGGCGTGATAGTCCCTCTCCAGGCCCGGCGAGCACCGTCGTCGTGCCTCTCGAGGATTGTTTGACCTCCGCGTTCAGTCCCCCCTTCGAACCTCTCTTCAGGGTGTGACTACCCCTGCTCCGTGGGAGTCACTCTCTGACATTTGGCGCGCCAGGTAGGGGACTGAGGCGTGTCTTCGACCTCCGAACTCCGCGCCATGACGGACACCCGCGCAACGCGCGCCAACCGGCGTGCCTCTGAGAGAGCTCACACCGAGCCCGACACTGCTTTCACCCGTGGCCGCCGTGGTCGCCCTCGCGCGGCTGAGCGCGCTGGCACCGGCCCGCGCGTGGAAGAGCCAGAGAGCGGGGAGCACCGCGGCGGAGACCAGCGCGACGACGAGGACCTCTCTGAGCGCCGTGAGGACGCTGAGTCCTCGCACCCGTCCCGGCGCCAAAGCGTGTCCACGCGGGAGCAACACGAGCCCGCCCCGCACACCGCGCTGCTCATGGCCCAGGAGCTCCTCCGCTACCGGCCAAGTGCCGAGGCACACGACCAGTGGTTGGACCGCCTCCACCACCTCGTCGACATCGCAACCACGCGCCCTGCTCCGTCGCGCTCCATCGTACCCTCCGGCCCTGCAGGGGCGGCCGCACCAGTTGCGCCCCCACCGCCGCCAGGACCACCTCCGGCCGCGGCACAGCGGGCTCCCTCCCATGCTTCCTCGCCGCACGATTGCCAGATCGTGCAGCGCACCGCGCCGGACGCACGTGTGGGCATGGAGCGACGCCGCGACCTCCAGAACCGCCTCGTCGAGGAACTCGGCCAGGCGGGGCAACAAAACCGTAGGGCCCTCCAGGGAGGAACGGCCACCTACGCCACTGGCTGCATGGCCTTCACGCGCGCCCTGCGTCGTGTGGTCTGGCCGCAGAAGTTCAGGCCGGCGCTCCCCAAGGGCTTCGACGGGTCCACCAACCCTCTCGAGTTCCTGCAGCTCTACACCACCTCCATCCAGGCCGCAGGGGGAGACGACAAGGTCATGGCCAACTGGTTCTCCCACGCCCTCAGGGACTCCGCGCTGTCCTGGCTCCTCAACCTGCCTGAGGACTCCATCGACTCCTGGGAGGAGCTCTGCAGGCAGTTCGTCGCCAACTTCAAGGGCACGTACGAGCGCGCACTCACCCACAACGACTTGCGCGCTGTGGTGCAGAAGAAGGATGAGACTCTTCGCAAGTACATCCAGCGCTTCAGCCAGGTGCGGAACAAGATTCCGAACATCCCCGACACCCAGGTCATCGCTGCCTTCCGCGAGGGCGTCACGAACCGCAGGATGCTCGAGAAGCTCGGCATTCACGACAAGCTCACCTCTGTGGTGAAGCTGTTCGATCTGGCGGACAAGCGCGCCAAGGCTGAAGAGGGACTCCTCTTCGTCAAGATGAGCGCGCGGGGGGACGACCCTGGCGAGGGGTCCAAGAGCCACAAAAAGAAGGAAGAGCCCAAGCGCAAGGCCACCGCGGTCCTCGCGGCAGAGCCTGACGCGAAGGGCTCCCGCAGGGGTTCTCCCGAGCGCGGGGACAAGGAGGTGGACCACCGCCCATTCTGCGTCTACCACAACAGGCGCGGCCATGCCACCGAGAACTGCCACGACCTCAAGAGGCTGAGCAGAGAGCGCGAGCGCGAAGAAGCCAGCGGGAGCCACGGCAGAGGCCGTGGCTACCGCCGCGACAGCAGAGGCGGACGCGCTAGCGGCTACCAGAGGCCGCAGGGCACTCAGGCCAACGCCGCTGAGAGGAACAACAACCTCCCCGACGAGGAAGATGGAGGCTACCAGGCCCCGAGAGGCGCCATGGCCTGAATCCTCGGCGGGGCTCAAGCGCCCAAGTCGAACAATCAGTTCAAGCAGTTCGCCCGCGAACTCAACGTTGCGCTCCCGAGCACCGAGACCTCCAGGCCCCTCAAGTGGTCCCAGTACACCATCGCCTTCGACGCCAAGGACCACCCCAAGTCCACCAAGACTGTTGGAACCCTCCCCCTGGTCTGCTCCCCCACCATCAACAACATCACCGTCTCCAAGACACTCATCGATGGGGGAGCGGGCCTGAATGTCATCTCTGTCGAGACCTTCGAGACGCTTCAAGTGCCCTACGAGTGGCTTATGCCCTCCAGGCCGTTCACGGGCGTCACCAGTGGTTCAATCGAGCCTCTGGGGCAAGTCCGCCTCGCGGTCACCTTCGGCACGCAGAAGAACTATCGCACGGAGCTGATCGACTTCGATGTCGCCCACATCGGCTTGCCGTACAACGCCATCCTCGGCTACCCCGCCCTCGCGAAGTTCATGGCCGTCACGCACCACGCCTACAACATGGTCAAGATCCCCGGCAGCGCTGGCACCATTGCCATCCATGGTCACATCCTGGACGCCACGCGCGCTGTCGAGAGCGCCTACAAGGCAGCCGCCATGGCTTTCCCGGCTGACGAGGACATGGAGCCTCTCGAGAGGCCCAAGAAGAAGAAGCAAGTGTTCTCTCAGGAACAAGCTGCCACGAAGAAGGTGTCGCTGGACACCACCAGCTCGGGGGCTGAAGGCTCGGGGGCTAGCGTCACCATAGGCGCTGCCTTGCCTCCCAAATAGGAAAGCGCGCTCGTCGCCTTCCTTCGGGCAAACTCTGACATGTTCGCATGGACTCCGTCAGATATGTCCGGTGTACCAAGGGAGGTGATCGAGCACCACTTAGCTGTGTGTCCAGACGCACGCCCCGTCAAGCAAAAAGAACGAAAGCAAGCCCCCGAGAAGCAAGCATTCATCGTCAAGGAAGTAGAGAAGCTCAAGGCGGCAAACGTCGTCCGCGAAGTCGCGCACCCCACTTGGCTCTCCAACGGCGTGGTTGTTCCTAAACCCGCTGGAGGAGGCCGACTCTGCATCGACTACACCAATGTCAACAAGGCCTGCCCCAAGGACCCGTACCCTATGCCGAGGATAGACCAGATCGTGGATTCCACCACTGGCTGCGACCTCCTCTGTTTTCTGGACGCCTTCTCTGGCTATCACCAGATCAAGATGGCTAAAGAGGACGAGGAGAAGACGGCATTCCTCACCCCTTGTGGCGTGTACTGCTACACATGCATGCCCTTCGGCCTGAAGAACGCTGGAGCCACCTTCCAGAGGCTCATGAGGATAGCCTTGGGGGCACAGATGGGCAGAAACGCTGAGGCCTACGTCGATGATATCGTGGTCAAGTCTCGAGAGGGGGACACCCTCTTGAAGGATCTCGAGGAAACCTTCGCCGGCCTGAGAAAGGTGAACATCAAGCTGAACCCCGCCAAGTGCGTCTTCGGGGTCCCTTCAGGCAAGCTCCTCGGATTCCTCGTGTCCCACCGTGGCATAGAGGCAAATCCTGACAAGATCAAGGCCATAGAGGAAATGCAGCCTCCCCGCCGACTCAAGGACATGCAGCGCTTAGCGGGCTGCATGGCCAGCCTTGGCCGTTTCATCTCTAAGTTTGGCGAGAGAGCTCTGCCATTCTTCAAGATCATGAAGAGGTCGGGCACGTTCAAGTGGACCCCTGAGGCGGACAAAGCCTTCGAGGACTTAAAAAAGTATCTGGCCAGCCCTCCAGTCTTGGTGGCCCCCATGGCAGGCGAGCACCTGAAGCTGTACCTCTCAGCCACCCCTCAGACCGCAAGCGCCGTCTTGGTGGTCGAAAGGGAAGAACCTGTCCTCCCCAAGAAGAGTACTGCCACTCCAAGCCCAGAACCCCCCGACAAAGACCCCGTCGAAGGAGCAGCCTCCACAGACCCACTGCCAGGCCCACCGCCTCAAGTCGAGTCTGCTCCCACCACCCCTGTCGAGACGCCTCCACAGGCAGATCTCGACAAGGGCCCTGAAGAGCCTCCACAGAGGGCCGACGCTGCGCCACCTCAGACAACCCTTGTCGAGCACCCCGTCTACTTCGTCAGCACAGTGCTGTGGGACGCTCGCGAGAGGTATCCAATGCAGCAGAAGCTCCTCGTCGCGCTCCTCATCGCCTCCAGGAAGTTGAGACACTACTTCCAGGGCCACCCCATCACGGTGGTCACTGCCTTCCCCCTGGAGCAAATCCTGCGCAACCCCAACGCCACTGATCGTGTCGCAGGATGGAACATAGAGCTGCAGCCATTCAACTTGCGCTTTGACACCACGAGGGTCATAAAAGGAAGAGCGCTGGCTGACTTCGTCGCCGAATGGATTGACCCAAGCCCTGAGGAGCCTCGCGAGGAAGAAGCCGAGCCCTCGGGAGGCACAGTGCCTAGCCACTGGACCATGCACTTCGACGGAGCCTTCGCTTGCCGCAATGGCGGAGCAGGCGTTGTCCTGACTTCGCCCAAGGGTGACAAGCTATACTATGTTGTCCAGCTGTGCTTCATGATCGACAAGATCTCCAACAACATCGCCGAATACGAAGGCCTCCTCGCCGGCTTAAGGGCCGCCATCGCTCTAGGCGTCAAGCACCTGCTCGTCAAGGGAGACTCCCAGCTGCTCGTCAACTTCTCCAACAAGAGCTACACGCCAAAAGACGACCACATGGCCGCATACCTTGAAGAGGTCCGCAAGCTCGAGAAGCACTTCAGGGGCATGGAGCTCATGCACATCCCGAGGAAGGAAAACCAAGAGGCTGACGACATCGCCAAGCGAGCCTCGCGAAGGCAACCCCAGCAGGCCGGCGTCTTTGAAGAGAGGCTCGCCAAGGCATCCATCAAGCAGCCTCGAGGGACCTCAGCCGCAAGCGCAGACGAAGCGCTCCCACCTCCTCCTGAGTCTGGGGCACCCGATTGCGGTCCCAGCACAGGGGA
Source organism: Poa annua (assembly GCA_026929855.1). Lineage (NCBI taxonomy): Eukaryota > Viridiplantae > Streptophyta > Magnoliopsida > Poales > Poaceae > Poa > Poa annua. The sequence continues at coordinate 67,608,629 of CM049434.1, forward strand.
GCGCCTGTTGCTGACGGCAACACACCAGACCTCAGGCTGGATTGATGAGCTCAAGGACTACTTGGTGAAAGGAATCCTCCCTGAAGAAGATGCTGACGCAGAGCGAATCGCTCGACAGGCGAAATCCTACTGCATCCTCGAGGGAAACCTCTACCGCAAGAGCCCAAATGGTATCGCGCTCAAGTGCGTCCCTCCTGAGGAAGGCCGAGAGCTGATCAAGGACATCCACAGCGGGGAGTGCGGCCACCACTCATGTGCGCGCACCCTCGCAGGCAAGGTCTTCAGGAGCGGCTTCTACTGGCCTCAAGTGCTTCAAGATGCGGTCGCCATTGTGCAAACCTGCGACGCCTGCCAGTTCCACGCCAAGCAAATTCATCAGCCGGCGCTGGGGCTTCAAACCATCCCGCTCTCCTGGCCGTTTGCGGTCTGGGGGCTGGACATCTTGGGCCCCTTCCCAAGGTCGCAGGGGGGCTATCGCTTCCTCTTCGTGGCCATCGACAAGTTCACCAAGTGGACCGAAGTTGAGCCAGTGCGCACAATACCGGCTGGGGCCGCGGTGAAATTCATCAGGAGCTTGGTCTGCCGCTTCGGCGTGCCCAACCGCATCATCACCGACAATGGCTCGCAGTTCACCAGCGGCATCTTTCGAGCCTACTGCGACAAGCTCGGCGTCAAGGTCTGCTTCGCCTCGGTGGCTCACCCACGCAGCAACGGTCAAGCCGAACGAGCAAACGCAGAAGTCCTCAAGGGCCTCAAGACCAGAAGCTTCAACATCCTCAAGGGCCACGGCAAGGGCTGGATCGACGAGCTCCCTTCAGTGCTCTGGTCCATACGCACAACTTCCTCAAGGCCTACAGGCGAAACGCCCTTCGCCCTGGTCTACGGAGCTGAGGCAGTCCTCCCCGCAGAAATCAAGCATGGATCACCACGGGTCCTTGCCTTCAATGAGGACATCCAAGAGGGCCTCCACAACGACGACCTGCTGTTCCTCGAGGGACTGCGCCGTCAGGCCGCCCTCAGAGCGGCAGGGTACCAGCAAGACCTGCGACGCTACCACAGCCGCCATGTGCGCTCACGCACCCTTGAGGCGGGCGACCTCGTCCTTAGGCGAATTCTCTCCAGGGAAGGCCTCCACAAGCTCTCACCGATGTGGGAAGGTCCCTACAGGGTCTCCCACGTCGCCAGGCCTGGCGCAGTACGCCTCGAGACCGAAGACGGCATCCCCGTCAAGAACCCGTGGAACATCGCGCACCTGCGCAAGTTCTACCCGTGATCATTGTCACGCCCGTGATCACTGTCACGTCAAGACATTTGGCTGAAGAGGCAGCTTACGGCTCCACCTCCAAGCATTTTTTGTCTCTAGAGGTTAAAAGCTCACGGCTTAAACCTCCAAGCCCCAAAGGCTTCTCTCGAGGGTCAACCCTCCGAGCTCTCCATGTAACGAGCCGCCTCAGGCCGTTGAGAGTCTCTGCCACTAATGGGTGGTCCCCATGCCTCGACATGGTCAAATACATTAACTTGGCAACTCCAAGCATAATGAAACAATTTCGTTCCTAAGTGAACAATGCGCTACGGCGCCACTATGTAATATTTTGGTGGTGAGTTTATTCCAGCACTATTTTCTTTGTTGAAAATGGGCACTTATATCTCTCCACATGCGCACCTCGCGAGCGGGGGCTAAGTACGGTGCCAGTGCCTCAAATAACACACCAGCAGCACTGCAAAACCCAAGGATCCGAGCTCTGGCTGGAGGGCAAGCTCCCACAAACACGCCATCTCTACAAAGGACCTTGGTACTCTCTCTCCTCGCAAGGAACGCCTGAGGGGACCTATAAGCGCGCATTAGTCCCTAGTACCGTGCACAAGCGTTTGGGTTTGCCCCTCTAACATCTACAGAGAACAAGCGTCTCTACAAGCCTGAGGAGGCGGCAGGGCAAAACCCTTGAAGAAGACCTCCTCGCCAGGCTAAAAAACCTCTACAGGGCAAAAGCCTCGAGAAGCTAAGTCCCACACTCGTAACTCGAGAGCTTTTTTCTCCCCAAGCGCACGTTTGTCTCTCGAGCGATTTCATTTTTCCCTTGTGCTTCATGGACTACTCGCACGTCTAAGGGGGGCGCTTGAGCATCGCGACTCAGGGCTCTTACCTCTCCAAGCCTTAAACTCCCCCCGGCCTTGCTGAGTCATTGCTCTAGCATACCGCAGCGGCGGAGTCATAGCGCAAAGAGATGGGACCTAACGACGCAGAGAAAACATAGACATGAAAATAAGGCAGAAAGGGCCTCTCGAGGGGCACACAAGTTAACATCAAGCACTCAAGGAATACATTACATGCTCAAAATGCATAATGTCTAAACATAAAGCTGTTTCAGATACAGGCGCTCAAAGGCGCAATGAATCCAGGGCTCAGGCGGAGTCCGCGCCAGCATGCTCCTCCTCCTCAGCGTCTTCCTCCTCAGCAAGGGCGGCCTCCTCCTCGCTGTCCTCCGCAGCCACCTCTGCGCGCTTGAAGCGGTTGCAGAAGGTCTCGACCTGCTCGCGGAGGGAGTCGGAGAACCGCAAGACCTCCTCGCCCGTGCGCTCCTCGGTCACCGTGGCGAGGTCGAAGCCGGGCGTGAGGAGCCGAAGGTTGGTGAAGATGCGGTCAACAACCACCCCGAGGAGCTGGCGGCTCTCGACCTCGATCACCTCGCGGAGGTCGGCGACGGGGCTCTCGAGGGCCGTGAAGAGCTGGTTGAAGTAGACCAGGTACATGGCAGCATCGCCACGGCCGCGAACCTCAGCGTGCGGCGCCTCCGCTCCAAGCTGAGCTGCAAGCTCGTTACCCCTGGCCACCAGCGCCTGGAACATACGCTCCCGCTGCTTCGTGAGCACGCGAGCCGCCTGCGCGGTGTCCACAGCCTCCGTCACCTGCTTGGCCGCTGAGCCCGCCTGCCCCTCCACGTCCTTGACGAGGGCGTCTAGTTCCAGGACAGCTGCCCTGCGACCCTCCTCCGCCTGGCGATAGGCCTCCTTGGCGCGCTGGAGGCGGGCCTCGAGCTTGGAGTTGGCCTTCTCGAGCTCCGCGATCCGCTTGGCATCGGTAGCGTGCTTGGCCTTGAAGCGGTCCTCCTGCTTCTTGGCCTTGTCGCGGTACTCCTTGGAGGTGGTCCGCCTGAACTCCTTCTCGCGCTCCGCGAGGGCCGCCTCCGCCTCCTTCTTCTTCTCGGCAAACCGCTGCTGGAAGCGCTCCAGGGTTTGTTTCTGGGCGGTGACGTTCTCGTCGTGCCTCTGGAGCGCCTGAGCCAGGTCCCCCTCGCGCGCCTCAAGCTCTTCGCGCTTGGTGGCAAGCTCGCCCTCCGCCTGGAGCCGCTGCTCGTCGCGCTTCAGCACGTCCTGCTCCCTGGAGGCCAGCAGCCGCTCGCGCTCGGCAAGGCTCTTGCGGTCCTCCTCCAGAGTCTCCTGCGCGACCCGGTGGGCGGAAAGGAGCTGGGACTCTAGCTGGGCCAGCTCGCGACGTTTCTGCGCCAGCGAGCGCTCCATAGCTTCGCGCTCGGCCTTCACCTCGGCGAGGAGATCGGCAGCCGCGTTGCGCTCGTCCTGGAGAGGGGCAAGGAGCTCATCAGCGTCACGGATGGCCCCCTCACGGACCTCCTTGGCGAAGCGGACGGCCTCCTCGCGTGCGGCATGGAGGGCCAGATCCTCCTGGCGGCGGGCCTCGACCGCGGCGTGGAAGCGCGCCCACGCCCCCGCAAGCTCGTCGCGCTGCTGGGTGAGCTGAGCGTCCTCGAGGGCAAGTTGCGCCTCCAAGCCCTCCAGGGACTCCCTCACGACGCGGAAGGCGACCTCACGGTGCCCCTTGCTCCAGTCCCAGCCACCAAGGACCAGGTCGCGGCATGAGGAGGTGCCTGCCCCGGCGCCGGCCCTGGAGAACTGGGCCTCTGGGCGTGCCTGGGGGCTAGACCGCGCCCCGTCCGTCGCGGCGCCCAAACTGGCCTCACCGACCTCGCCGCCCTGGCGCGTCACCTCTTGCGCCTCGCCCCCCGCTGCGGGGCGTGGCGGAGATGAAGGAGCTCCCCCTGCAGATGCGCCCGTGCTTGGCGGGCCCTGGTCTGTCCCGGCCTCCGGCTGCGCGGGAGGCGTGGTCGCGCGAGGTGGAGTAGCCTCGCGGGCCGAAGTTGGCTCGCGCGGTGGCGTGGCCGCGCGGGGCGGGGTAGTGGCGCGTGGAGGGCTAGCAACCCGCTCCCCCTGCGCCTGCACCACCATCGGCTCGGGGGGCGGCGCAGCTGCCTCCGCCTGAGGCGCCGCTGTCCCGGCTAAAGGCCCAGCTGCCTCCGCTTGGGGCATCTCTTCGGTTGGGCCTGTGGAGGCCGTCTCCACAGGCCTCGCGGCCTCGTCAGCCACGACCTCAGCCGTGGCTTTCTTCACCTCTGCCGCCTTGCGAAGCTTGCGACGCTTCGCAGGCACAAGGTCACTGGCAAGCACCAGGGAAAGATCTTCAGAAATAGGCGGAAAGAGAAAGAACAAGAATCGACAGGCTAAAAGCCTAAAACACTTACCCGGACTCCTTGGCGCCGGTGTCGACCCACGCCAAGCCTGGCGAGCGCCAGGAGGGCTTGGCCTTGGCACCTGACCCCTCCGGAGGCGCCTCGGCTTTCCTCTTGGAGGGGACGTCTGACGGCCTCGCCCCGGACCTGTCCACCGCCGCCTTGGAGCGGGGCTCGCGACGCCCTGGCGAGGTCTCCTCGTCAGAGGCCTCCTCCTCGGCCTCCTCCTCCTCCGCCCGGCGCGCGGGCACCACCACGAAGGCGCCGTCGTCATCGCCTGACGAGATGTCGCAAATCTCGTCAGTAAGGGGCCCGGCCCTCGAAGAGGACTCCTCCCCTGCTGCGGCCTCCTCCTCGCCTTGCCCAGCTCCTGAGGCAGAGGGCGTCTCTGCCCCCTCCGCCTCGTGCACCACCGGCACAGGCACCATTTTCCCCGCCGGGCCCGACGGGGTGAACGAAGGCATCCCCTCCAGAATGGCCAGGCGCTCGGTCATGTTGTACTGGTGCAGGGGCCGCAGCGTGATAGGGAGCTCGTCCATGGCGGGTACCGCCGGGTTGATCAAGAGTGCGGACAGGACGTTGTCGACAGCGTCCTTGTCGTTGTCCTCACGGTGGAGCCGCATCTTGTCCTGGGGGCCGGAGTACATCCACATGGGCATAGCGTGTGCCTGGAGTGGAGCGATGCGGCGCGTCACGAAATCCGCGACGATGATCTGCCCCGTGAGGCCCTCCTCCCGAAGGTAGCTCAGGCGGCCCGTCAGCATTGCGTTCTGCGCGCCGCTGAAGAGGGCCTTGCCCCAGTTCGAGTTCTTCACGGGCGGCGCGTCAGGGACCTCGAGGAAGGCGCAGGGCTGCTCCACCCCGACGAAGAACCACCGCTGGCGGAAGTCGTCCACCTTCTTCGTCACTGAGGTGATAGCCTTGCCCTCGCTCCACGACATGGGGATGTAAACGCTCCCCATTCCATCCACGATGCGGAACGAGACGCATCCGGAGCGCTCATTCTTCGCCGTGTTCCGGAGCGCGTAGAAGCACCGGAAGAGGTCCACCGTGGGCTCCAGGCCCAAGTACGCCTCGCAGAGGTAGGCGAAGATGGCGAGGATGAGCACGGAGTTGGGGTGGAGGTGCAGCAGCTGGATCTGGTAGAAGGCCAGCACCCCCTCCAGGAACGGAGAGAATGGCGGCACCAGCCCTGCAGCGACACAGTGCTGGAAGACGGGGAAAAGCCCTCGCGGGCGTTTCCCGTGCGCCGCGGCCTTGAGCGCGGTGGCGCCGTGCTCGTTGGTCCGGTCCGCCACCAGGAAGCGGACCTTGTCGAGGGCCTTGTTGTTGACGCGCACTCCTAGCAATGCCGCGCCATGAGCGGCCTCGGCAGGAGCCGCCTGCGAAGGAGACCCCGCGGCCGCCTTGCCCTTGTTCTTGGCCGGACTCATCGCCTGGGAAGTGGTGAGCGCGGCGCGGGGAGAAGTTGGAGAAGAAAGGAGTAGGGCGCGTCGGAGAGCAGGAGCGGGCTCGGGGCGGATGGCTTCTGCAAGAGAGAATGGGAGCAGTAACGGCTCCCTGCTCCGGCGCGAGGGCTTTATGTCCCGTCCAGGAGCAGTTACCGGGGCGTGGTGGGACCCCCCACGACGCACGCCCCAGATCGTGCGCAACCGTTACTCGCCTGAGTGACGCGTGGCTCGGCCCGGCCGGACACTTTGGGCCCACGACGCTTCGGCTGCGGTCATGGGCTCAGCCGTGCCCATCGCGGGCCCGGGGGCTACTGTCGGCCCAATGAGGACCGGGGTGTGCATAGCCCACTCCCTACAGGCCTCGCCCGCGACAGATTCGTCAAAACGATTAAGGACCAAGCTACCGCTTGAAGAGACCCTCGAGAGGCATCTCCTCTTGAGGGCCTGAAGAGGAAGTCAGGGCCTGAAGAGGACCCCGCGCTTCCAGAGACTCCCCAAGGCTCGACACGCCTGGAGAGAGAGAAACCCAGGAAACCTCTCCACAGGCCACCACGGCCCTGTGGAGACACTTCGCGGCTAAGCAAGCGCTGCAGTGCGCACATGGCCCCTGCAGCAGCCGCAGGGTGACACGAGCATCCCACCTGCCATTCTGATGATAAAGGAGTCAACAAAGCCGCGCCGCCTGCGCCAGGACAGCCAGGACTTTCCTCTTTGGTGATAAAGCGGCTGGACGGCGCAACGCTCCAAGAAGATCGTCATCGTGGGCTCCACCACAACCTCTGCCGCGCCTGCGAGCCGCTCTGCACCGTCTGCAGCCTGTCGGCCACGGCGCGCAACTTTAGCACGGATGGACCGCGTCCATGGACGGATGAGCCGCGGTGGACTCCCGCTCCTTCGCGCCACCGGCATGTGGGAACCCACCAGCACGAGGACGAAGCCCGGGGCGCCTATAAAAGGAGCAGGAGCTCCACCATAGAAAGGGATTGATCTCCAGTCGGCTGATTGCTTCCTAGACCGAGGGAGCCTTAGCCAAACGCATAGAATAGCCAACTGCTGGAGGAGGAAGACGACCATTGTGTCCCTCTCCAAGCACCAAACTGCCTCAAGAGAGCCCTCGGCAAGCTCATTGCTCTGTAACTTCCACAGTGCAATACAGACAAGCAGGAGTAGCGGTTTTACCTCCTCCTGAGGGCCGTGAACCTGGGTACGGGCTGGTGTCCATCTCTGGCGTGATAGTCCCTCTCCAGGCCCGGCGAGCACCGTCGTCGTGCCTCTCGAGGATTGTTTGACCTCCGCGTTCAGTCCCCCCTTCGAACCTCTCTTCAGGGTGTGACTACCCCTGCTCCGTGGGAGTCACTCTCCGACAACCTCCCTGAGTTCGATATACCTTCGGTGATTCACTTAAGGGAAACTTGCTGCTGTTCAACAAGCCTCTGCTCTTGGAGGCCCAACACTGTCTACGAGAATAGAAGCGTGCGTAGACATCAAGCTATTTTCTGGCGCCGTTGCCGGGGAGGTAAAGAAACAACAACGCATCCATCTCCCTCGTCAACTACACACCATCAACATATTTTCTGGCGCCGTTGCCGGGGAGGTAAGCGTTGGAAGGTATCTCCTTTAGATTCTGCAGTTAAATCTTTTTGTTTCTTATTTTTATTTTCACTAGTTAGGCTTAATGGAAAACAACAAAAAAATTAGAGATCTTTATGAAATTTATATTGAATTAGGACATGATGCTTTTGAAGAGAAAATTAAAAAACCTATGGAACTTTATTTACAAGCTAATAGCAATGTTATTAGTATGAATTCTTTGAACACCATTATTGCAAATGCTATGGAAAAGTCTAAGCTTGGGGAAGCTGCTTTTGATGAGCATGATATTTTTAGTTCCCCAAGCACGGAGGAGAAAATTTACTTTGATGATACTATACCTCCAATATATGATAATTATAATCTTTGTGATATTTTCAGTCCACCTACTATTGAGGATATAGTTTATGTTGATTATGATATGCCTCCTATATATGATGTTTACAATGATGAATATGATGTTTTCAGTCCATCTACTATTGAGGATAAAATAAATTATGATTATTCTATGCCTCCAACTTATGATAATTACAATGATGGATGTGATAGTTTTACTCCCACTGTTACTAGTAAAATTGATTATGCTTATGTGGAGAGTAATGATATTATTATGCTTATGGATCATGATAAGAATGCTTTAGGTGATAGCTATACTGTTGAGTTTATTCATGATTCCACTGAAAATTATTTTGAGAGAGGAAAGTATGGTTATAGAAATCTTTATGTTACTGAATTTCTTCTCTTTATGATGAAAGTTTCAAGCTTTCTCTTGATTTGCTTTTATTTGCTGGGTACTTTAAGACCCACTGGTCCTTATGAGAGAAGGAGACATGACTTCATACATCACAATAATATTAAGTCTCCTCTCTTTATGTTGAAATTTTTGAAGTTGCACTAGTTTTGTGTTCCTATGCTAGTCACTTTGTGTTTTATTAATTTATTTTCTTACAAGATTCCTTTGCATAGGAAGTGTGTTAGATTTAAATATGTTTTATTTATGCTTCTTGATGCTCTCTTTTATGTTTCAACTCTCATTTTATGAGAGCATCATAAAAATCACTATGCCTATCTTAATGGCTATAAAGAAAGAGCTTTTGGGAGACAACCCAATATTTTATTTCTGTTATTTTCTTTTATATTGAGTCAAGGAACATGCCTACCTCTGTAGAAATTCCTTTGTATCCTTATTTTATTGCATTGTTGTGTCAAGTTAAGCCTCTAGTTGAAAGTAGATGCTAAATTTGGATTCCTGCGCAGAAACAGTTTTTCTGCTGATCACCGTTAAATTCATAACTCTTCACAGAAAAATCCAAATGACCTGCCATTTTTTGTGCGTAATCCTCAGATATATATGCAACTTTCATTAGTTTTGAGTTTTCTGATTTGAGCAAGTTAAGTGCCTCGAAACAATTCGTCTTTACGGACTGTTCTGTTTTTGACAGATTCTGCCATTTATTTTGCAATGCCTCTTTTGCTATTTTGATTGGATCTTTTTGTTCCATAAAGCATCAGTGGCTGTAGCTAATGTACAGTTGCATTGGAAGCAATTGTGTTCCTACAGAATATAACAATTTTTGATTATGCACTAACCCTCTAATGAAGTTTACTCTAAGTTTGGTGTGGAGGAAGTTTTCAAGGATCAAGAGAGAAGGATGATATGATGTGATCAAGAAGATAGTAAAGCCAAAGCTTGGGGATGCCCCGGTGGGTCACCCCCAACATATTTCAAGAAGACTCAAGCGTCAAAGCTTGGGGATGCCCAAGGCATCCCCTTCTTCATCAACAAACTATCAGGTCCTTTCTAGTGAAACTATATTTTAATTCCGCCACATCTTATGTGCTTGCTTGAAGCGTCTGTTTGCTTTTTGTTTTTGTTTTTGTTATTTTCATTCTCTGAATAAAATGGACCCTAGCATTCCTTTGTGGGAGAGAGACACGCTCCGCTTTTTCTTATGAATACTCGTATTCTTCACTTATATTTGTTGAGTATTCTTCTATGTTACTTCAATGCTTTCTAGCTCTTGTTTTTCATGCATCTCTTGCTAGAGCTGTTAGCTTTATTATATCATACTCTCATATCTCATTGTTTAATTACTTGGAGAGTTTATCTTTTAAATAAGTTGATTGGTGTTTGGTTAAAAATAGAAAATGTTAAATGTGGTAGATGGTATAACTAAATGATACATAATCTTGTAGATCATTAAATTGTGTCACTTGAATCATTGATGTTGTTTTGAGATATTAATATGCTTAATGGTAAACATGATGGTTTAGTAAGGTGGAATGATTAATGGTTGGTCTAGAAAACTTGAAGCTGTGCCACACTTAAATTTCCACTTGATAGCATAATGATATATGACTTCTAATGTTAAAAGCAACCGTAATGACTTTGTGTTATGCGCTACGGTCGGGGTCCCAACAGTGACTTGTTCATTTGCCACAGTCCCTCGTGGAGTGATTTTCATTATGCCTTGTAAGATCATATTTCTATTTGGAATCCTTTTTCTTGTGAGTTCTAAAGCTGCGGTTTTCATGGCACTTCCACCTACATATTTGCTAGCCTCTTCAGTACTTTGCATTGCCCTTTCTCACATTGAGAGTTGGTGCATACTTCGCGGGTACATCCAAAACTCGTGGGAGATCTTCATCATGTTCTCCTGCACATAAGCCAAATATCTTCCTCAAAACATCCACCATACCTACCTACTACAGCATTTCCATAGCTGTTCTGAGATATATTGCCATGCAACTTTCATCTTACATTACATGACTTGTTGTCATTCATCATTCATACATTATGTTTTATTCGTCATGAGATATTTGTACCAAAAAGTGTGTTGTCATATTATCATATTAGGATGTTTGCCCCTTAAAGTGAAAAGAGCCATGGAGGCCATCGAAAAGAGAAACAGAAAAATACAAAAAAAAAAAGTGAAAAAGAGAAAAAAGAAAGAAAGAATAAAAAAGGGGGCAACATTACTACTTTTTATCCACACTTGTGCTCATGTTATAGCACCCATATTATTCATAGTCATCATTTGTGCTCATGTTTAGCACCTTTACTCCATATGAGAGAGTTTTCATGTTTTACTTGCATAACTATGTGGGGAACTTTACATTATAGAACTTGGCTTGTATATTCCAATGATGAGCCTCCTCAAAAGTGCTCTAGGTCTTCGTGAGCAAGCAAGTTGGATGCACCCCCACTAGTTCCATTGGAGAGCTTTCATATACTTATAGCTCCATGTGCATCCGTTGTGTGGCAGTCACTACTCCTTGCATAGCTTCGATTATAAGACTTCCTCTTGTCTAATGATCACTTGCAGCTTTGTGAGACTTTCTTCCGTTGGCCTTCCAAACCCCCATTATTATTCTTTTAGCCACAACATCCTGGTGCCAGGAACCAACGTTGAGCGCTTGCTTGTTTCTTTTCAACAAATAAAGAGTTGATCTTCTACGTGCATATTGATATTGCTTGACTTGATCCTTTCACAAAGTTGTCATGTTTGGTGGAAGCATTAGATGATTATATTGTTGTGCTTGAAGCTTAAATCATCTCTAATATCTACTTTGCACAGTTGATTGCTATCTAGTACTATATCATTGAAAGCTTTACTTTGCTTTGCCTACTTGTTTATTTATTACTCATTTGATATCAATATAAACTACAACCCTTATTCATTTGATCTCAGTTTACATGCCTTACATTATTATGTGATCAAGATTGTGTGAAAGCATGTCACTTCAGAAATTATTCTTCTTTTATCGTTCTTGCCTACTCGGGACGAGTAGAACTAAGCTTGGGGATGTTGATACGTCTCCAACGTATCTATAATTTGTTATGTTCCATGCTATATTATACCAACTTATTACATGTTTTATATGCATTTTATATAGTTTTATACATTTTCTGGGACTAACCTATTAACAAGATGCCACAGTGCCAGTTCCCTGTTTTCTGCTGTTTTTGGTTTCAGAAAAGTACTTAAGGAAATATTCTCGGAATTGGACGATTTCTTTTCAGAAGTCAGTTTTTATTTGGGAACGTTCCAGAAAACCGAAGACGAGACGAAGTGGGCGACCGAGGCGGCCACACCACCTCATGGCGCGGCAGGAGCCTAGGCCGCGCCAGCAGGTGATGTGGGCCCCTCGGGGCGCCACCGACCTCGCCCTTTCGCCTACATATACCCCCCAGACTAAAAACCCTAGCAGGGTGTTCGATATTTCCTCCACGGGTCCAGACCGTCGCCGCCATCGAAGACAAGATTCGGGGGACAGAAGTCTCTGTTCCGGCACCCTGCCGGGACGGGGAATTGCCCCCGGAGCCATCTCCATCGACTCCACCGCCATCTCCATCGCCGTTGCTGACTCCTACGATGAGGAGTGAGTAGTTCTCCCCCGGGGCTGCGGGATCTACGGTAGCTATGTGGTCTATCTCTCTCTCCCATGATGTGATCTTTTATGTGATCATGAGCTTTGTAATCTAGTTGAATATGTGATGCTACTCTTTATCTATTATGCACTCTAAAGGTTACTTTAATATGAACTCCGGGGTTATTCACGGTTGTAACGGTGACAGTGTGTGCACCGTGTGTGATTCCTTTATGACGTGGTTGGTGTTAGTTTACTCTGACTTTGAGGGTGCTCTTGTAGCCCTACACAATGAATGGTGTTTGTTATCCAACATGAGAGTGTTTGAGAGTAGTGTTTATTTATTTAACTTTGATGCCATTGTTGAGAATGTCCACTGGTGAAAGTAGGATGCCTAGGCCTTGTTTCTAAGCATTGAAACACCGTTTCCAACAAGTTCTGCTACATGTTTGCTTGCTGCCATTTTTATTACAGATTGCAATTACTACTTATAATCATCCATATTACTTGTATTTCACTATCTCTTCGCATAACTAGTGCACCTATACATCTGACAAGTGTATTGGGTGTGTTGGGGACACAAGAGACTTTTTGTATCTTAACTGCAGGGTTGCTTGAGAGGGTTATCTTTGACCTCTACCTCCCTGAGTTCGATATACCTTGGGTGATTCACTTAAGGGAAACTTGCTGCTGTTCTACAAACCTCTGCTCTTGGAGGCCCAACACTGTCTACGAGAATAGAAGCGTGCGTAGACATCACTTACTGAAGCATATTGCTTCCTATTGCAGTGCAGAGGCTGTATAATGGCTTCTCTGGATAAACCAGTGTGGCATTTGCCTACCAACTGAATCACCTCCTCTGATATTTTTCTAGTGATGCATTAGCGTCACTTGGAGATGCTCTGGTGTGCTATACACACCATTAATGCATTCTAATCTCTTTTCTACACAGTGTAATCACCTCCTCTTGCTCCTGCTGCTGTGTTAGCTGTTGAGCACTTGTTGCTTAGCAACAATTTCCCTTCTCTTCTATCCCATCAATCCTTAGGCATGGATTTAATCCAGCTAGGATTTAAATAAATACTGAGCTATACTCACTAGAGTACAAGCAATGATGTTCAAGCAATACACACATGACTAACACATAATTTTAATGCTGATGCCTCCTATTTGGAGTTACACATTATTTTTGTGTGTTCAGTTTTTAGATGTGTCTTTTCTGATGCTTTCATGTGCTTCTTCTGCACATAGGTGCTTGGTGTACACCTAATGCATTCACAAGTTATTCCAGAAGCATTTCTGGTTCACTTGTGTGTGTTAAAAATAAAAGAATAGATGTTGCACCTCTCTTTCTCTCTTGCTAACCAAGCAATTTAAATTGCTTAGCTGAGTTCTGTGCATACAGAACCAGCTCTTCCCTTCTCACATCTCTGTTTCTCTCTGAGCCCAAAGCTGGGTTTGCCAGCATACACTGCCATGTTGCAGTGATGCTTGCACACAATAAAGTGTCAACCTGCTACTGTAGTGTAGTTGTGCACGACTGTACGGTTGGTTCTTGCTCCAGGGGTTGTGCCTGCACCTCCTAGCTGCTTCAGAGTTCCTAGGGTGTATGCTCTAGCTGAAAAGGCTTGTGGATGTGTTTCTTAGGTTCCAAACATGGTCTGGTGTTGTTCTTGGTTCAAGAACACGATCAGTGTTGCCCCAGTGGCTTGTGTGTGCTCAGGGCTGTGTGTGAGACTTGTTCCTACGGCTAGGGGTTCTATTTATCATGTCTCGGAGCTTGCTGGGCTGTTGACACCAGGATAATTGGGTTTTTTGGTGACTAAGCTGCTGTCTTGTGGCCCTCTTTGCCTCGAGTTGCTTTTATTGACTGAGTCTTGCACTCAGTTTCACCTTGTTGATAGGTTTTGCACTGATTCTCACCTAGGTGATCATTATGCACGACTTGCTGTGCAATTCATTCCCTCTTGTGGATATCTACTACTGTACTTCGACTCAGTTCATCACCCCTTGGGGATAGGTTCTGAGTCACTGCCCCTATCTCCTTTGAGATATTTGTGTTGCCCATGCTTGGCTGTGAAGTAATGATTAAAGAATGTCGGTATGGCTTGATCAGGTCGGTTGGGATGTGATTTGTTTATCTGGTTGCTTAATTTGGCTAATTGCGAGCTTATTTGTGGGATTAAGGATCCATTTATCTAATTAATAGATAAATGTGATACCACATTGCTTGAGGTTGCCCTTTTAGAATTCCCTGGCATAAGTTTTCTATTTGGAATGCATTTATCTATTTATTTCTTGATGATCAGATGCTATTGTCTCCAGTTCTGGTTGCCTCCATTCTAGTCTTAAGTGCAAAGCAATGCACTAAATGCCTTTGCCCCATTGTTGCCTAATTAACTGAGCACTGGTCTGCCCCTACTGCCTTCTAAGCATTCCGAATATTTGTTGCCATTTTCACTTAGCAGTTCATAATACTGCTCAAGTAATGACAGGGTTTTTCCATAAACAGTCAACACCAAGTGGTGTTGACAACATTTTAATCCCAACCCCTACTCTCTTTTGTCTTTGTTGTTTATTTTGCAGGTTCAAGGCTTGAAGGATTCAAGGCTTCCACTTAGAGATTCTAGGTTTTAGTTTATTTTTGTATTCGGCCATGTGAAGGCCTTTGTAAGTTGTAATAAATTTCCAATGTTGTAATTATGTATTTGTACCATTGCTTCATGTTATTGTAAGTGATTAAATTCCCTTTGGGAATTGCTTTGTAATTCTTAACTTGTGTTTCAATTTCTTGAGTTAAGAGGTGTTTGTGTAAAAATGAATAAAGATAGTTTGCTTCATATTTTGTGTGTGACTTATGTAGCTTGGAATTATTTGTGAATTGTATTCTTTAATACTTGTAAATATGTAATGCATGAATTGGTGTATTTAATTTGTGACTTTGAGATGGTCATGTTCCATTTATTTACTTCCACTAGAATTTATGTTTAATTCTTCTTGTTTTTGAGTTCCTAAGTTTGGTGTATGAATAAAGAGAAGATAAGTTTTGAAATGATTTTTCCTAATTATCTCGAGACTCCCTTTTAGAGTTCGGGTGATTTGATTTTTAAAACCCCCACTTCTGTACTCCGAGGTTTAGGTGTATCGATAACTCATGACTACTTGTCAGGGATCATACCAGGGATCTCCAACGTTTGTCGGATATCGACTCCTTTCCCCCTTTTGCACAAAAGCGCGAAAATTATCCTAGTTTTCCAAACATGCATGACTGCAAAGATGCATAATTCTAACATCTACCCTTCCGGCTTTCATAACTACGGGGTATTACAGTTTTTAATGCCCTCTTAACATAGCTGGTTTTATGTTTAAACATGGTTGAAAATTATTTTTATAAACATCATTTGAAAATATATATTGCATAGACCAATGTGGTTACTTTGCATGCAAAATTGGTGTATAGTTTGCTTAATCCATGGGTCCAGATTGGCTAAGTTTTAACAATGGTGAAGATCATAAAAGTCAAATTTTTAATTAGCAACAATGGTTAGGATGATATTACCAAGTACTAAACAACATAGGGAAAACAAGCAAGGATATTAAGAGCATGAAAACAATTTATGCAAGAATAACTATAGCACTCAAAAAGTTTTTGCTAACCCTGAAAATTTCTAACTTAACACCACAATTCTAAAGCTTAGGAAAATTGGGGTGTTACAGTAAATCCTTCCTTGGTAATCTTTTCAAAAGAGATTTGAATTAAGAGGTTTTTAAATGAGGATTGCTAACACTAGCAACATATTAAACTCAAAATACACTAGGACTTATTATATGGTACTTTATAGTTTTTCAAACATAAAGGTTTTGGAAATACTTTTATTTTCTCAAACAGAAAGGTCTTTGGGTAGTTGCTAAAATCAAAACATCATGGTAAATATAGTTTGTTAAAAATAAGATAGGCGAAGATATATGGACTGTTTTATTTATCAAAACATTGTTCACAAAGGAAATTTTTGTAACTAGGTTGAGTTCATAAGTTGATAATTAGGGAGGTCATCCACACAAACACAAACCACCACATGGCAAACAAAGTAAACATGAGTAAAACACATCTATTAACAAGACATTTCAAAAAGTTTTTGTTGCCCCTAAATTTTGGGTCTCTGAAAACTAAGTTTTCCTTCTTCCAAAATTTGGGACGTTACAACAACATACTGCACTCCTAGTCCACAAGCCACACACGGACACTCCCCTGGCCCAAACTCCTTGCTTCTTCTTGCCCAGGTCTCCCTCATCGAGACGACGCCAGCAAGCACAGGTTTATGGTGACAACTCGCTCCTGAATCCCTCCTCTGTCCTGAACTTATTCTTCTAATTTTCCCTTTGAGTTAGAGGCCCAGATTATCTAAGGTACTCTATGTTTTTTTTTTCGGGTTGGAGTGCTGCTAGGACTCTCCTACCTTGTCTGCAGGATCATGTCACCGGCCGTGTAGAAGCTGCTTCGGATTCGACTACAGGTGGGTGCTCTTGCTCTCACTCTCTTGGTTGCTGCTAAAATTCCTAGAATAGAACTCTACAGAGACGTACGGTTTTAGGCCCAGATTTTACATATTCAGAAGCAAAGATCATCTGTCGTGCAAGTACATCTGGTCGCCAAGCCCTCATGTTCTATGCTAATCCTAGAAGAGGAGGTCATTCATATATACAGTCCAAATGACCGGTATTAGTTTCTGCACTGTGTCCGTGCCTTGGATATGCCTATAAGTTCATCCCCCATTAACTCTTTGTTGTTTCAGTTTAATGTTGAAAATTCAAATGGCATCCAAAGGCTTATATGAGATCAAGGATACAACGGGAAAAGAGATTTACACACAGCAGGTGTATTAAGAATTTATCTTTTTGTTCTAGACATGAGTTACTCATCATGCAATCTTTTCATATGCTGCATTAACACGTATTCGTACTTGTGTAAGATATATTCTATGTCATCATAGTGCACCTTGACAAAAGATCAGTAGCTACTTCAAAACAAGAGATTCCGTGATGAAGAAAGCAACTTGGCCATTTGCATGTTCATTAGTTTTACTTAGCTCAGAGTTCATGCGTAGCACTACACAACTAGTTTCAGCTAACTTGGTTTGCCTTTGTTTATCAACATTATCTCTTTTCTAAAGGTTGATTTGTATGTTGTCTCTAGTATGCTGCCTGCAGTTTGTTTATTTTCGTCTGTGATTTTGACACCCTGTGCGTTGTTGTGTTTCTTGTAGGCCAACAGATGTGCAACCTTTAATCCCTTCCGGCCACGAAGCAGAGTTCGCTCCAGTTCTCGGCCTCTCTCTGCCAGCCAAAGAGCTCGTCATTCTCTCCTCCAACGAAGAATTCCGAAACAAAGAAAACAACACTCATTGACAGCCAAGACAAGGCCACAAGGAAACCAGCCATCCTATTATGCCACTTTATTTTTTCTATTAAGTTTTAGTCATCAACTATACTCTTTTGGAGTAAGAAGAATCTACAATCTACTAGAATATTTATGTAACATAATCCTAGGCCTTATGTAATTGAGTCTACATGCAAATTAGCATCACTACCATTAATGGATGGATTGACTTTATCACATCATCACTTAATGCTACTGCCGCGCCAATACGAGGGATGCCTAAACTACTAGTAGTTAGAAGGGAAAATATGTTTGTCTCTATATTTAGGGATCGAATAAAATTCCTCGCTTACACGTATCTTGATTTCTAGAGATGGATACATTGCCACAATAAAATCTTTCTCTTAACGTTAGAGACGAGCTAAATGTCTCACGGAAGTGCCTCTATAACATACAAACATATTTCAAGTGCATCTTTAAAGTGTCTCGATGTGTGTAGATACACAACCTTTTGTCTCTACGAAGTGACCTTATGTTATATATAGGCATTTTCACAAAATGACTCTATAGTATAAGAGACACTGCCCGTAGTGACAGTTTTGAGACACTATGATAATCGCCTCTACAACTATGTAGAGACAATTTTTGTGTCTCTACAGGAATAGAATAATGTCTCTATGGGCCAGTTCTCTTGTAGTGTGCCTCGTCCAGACGGCAACCCGGCTTCAAGGGCCAGCCCCTATAGAAACTATGAGAGCCCCAATACTAAAACAGACAAGATTCCGGCTAAGCCCTAGCCATATCAGGTTATGTGGTTGCACGGGTTAATTGTTCGGGCGGCTGCTAGGGCAGTAATTTGTTTTTTCAAAAACATCTCCACCTCCGACTGTTCCCAACAGCTCGGGTTTTCGTAAACACCTCCGATTGCTCCCAGCAACTCGGGTTTTATAAAACACTTGCTCGCCGATTGCTCCCACCAACTCGGGTTTTTCTTCCGAAAACGTTTTATCAAAACCAGGCTCCCGTCCTAAGATTTTGAGGAAAGAATATAAAGATATACTACTAGAAAAAAATATGATTTTCTTTATAGAGCCTTCAACAACAAGGCTCCAAAAGTGAATACTCATTTTTATAACACCTATTATAATCTAGTGGATAACTTTGGCCAAACAATATTTTGTAAAATAGTTTTTGGGTGGCAAAGTGCCACAAAAGAAGTAAAGCATGCATTATTTTATTTTGAAAACAAAACATGCCTTGGAAATAATAGGATTCATAGTGGTGAGGTGGCTTGCCTGGCTCAGCAATATGTCCATGGTCTTGATCTTGATGTTCTTCCGGTTCACTCCTCACTTCCAGTTCCTTCCCGGTCGTATCTAACGTTGTAAACAGGAAAAAGGAACAACACTCAAAATACAAGACAATGCCATAAGGACATAACAAACAGCAAGCTCCCAGTATGCCTAAAGTGAAAACATACACAACAACTCTAATTATTAAAAAGGTATTTTAACTAAACACTAAGGCAAAACTCCCATTAGGGTGATTAGGTCATTTAACATGAGCTGCTACATTAGTTCAGGAAATACTTCATAGAAAAGTATCTTATTAGATCAGGAAGTACTTCAGACAAAAGTATTTTAAGAGTTAATGAAATACTTCAGACAAAAGTATCTTAACATGCAAGCATTATCATTAGCATTAAGCACACTCACATGTAAGCATGTTACTAGATATAGGAACGCATACCATTAAGTAGTTAATCAATCAAGATAGGTTAACACCACTGCTCACACAACTTGTTGATTAAGAGCTAAAAAGATGCAGGTGAGTTATTTTATAGAACACCACAAAGGAGCATGTTGACAACGATTTAATCTAAACAAGCAAACAGCAAGCATTACAAAACATAACCATCTACTGGATAAAAATCTAGCACATAAACACAACCACATACAAAGCATATAAAAACACTTGGTGCCATTCTTAGGGTACAAAGTGGATTATGTTAAACACAAACAAGAAATGCACCACAACGCTATTAAAGTATTTAAACCAAGTTATTATGGTTTAAGTTAAGGTTCTGGACACTAAGTTCATTAAGAGCATACACACAATTTTACATTACTAAAACAGGGGACTAACTTAAGACTATTATTAGTTAACAAGTTGTTGTTTTGGGAGAAAAGGCATAACTACTAAAATAATGTTCAGAAAAATAAATCCTTCTACCACAGTCTTCCTAGTAACTATAGGAACCTAGGAAAATTGGATTTGCATCAAGAATTATTACTAAACAAGAATTAAAATTCATACAAATGCTACTGGATTCAAAACCATACTGGTCATAGATTCTGTTTTAAGAAACTCCTGTAAGAAAGATTAATTTCTATAGGTAGGTATTGATTTTATCTTTCTGTAGAAATTGGATTCACTCCATTTGGATAAACCTAGCTCTAGATATACCATTTTAAGTGGAAAACATACTTTTTATTAGATTTAAAGCTCAGCACAAAGTATAAATTATTTGTAGACAAAACCAGTGTTGCATGAACAAGAAAACACCTAGGTACTTCACAAAAATACCCCTAAACTATTTGCATACACAGATCTTGCACAAACCTTTAATACTAGACACATACAATTAACAGAAAATAAGAATATCCATTTTAAAGTGTAATAACCCACTGTTTTACAAAATAATCCACCATGTGCAAAATATAAGCTGTACAATTCTACCAACCTAGGAAATAATAGCTACTACCCATATCTAACCAAATCAATTGGATTTACTCCAAACCGTATTTTTAATAATGAATTAAAAATCAACAAAATGCTACTGTTGTTAATCTTAAACTTAATAGAACTTTAGTTTAAAAAATCTCCTGCATGCAAGGATTAGATCTAGGGATGGGTATTCTCCTAAGCTTTCCATAGAATTAAAGTTTGCATAATTTGGATCTACAGAACTCAAGTTATTAAATAAATGGTGAAAATGATACTTTCTACAAGATTAAACCTAGAACACACATGCAAACATATTTTTGAGAAATGCCAGTGCCAATTGGTTAAGAAAACACGTAGGTAGTCAACAAAATTTGAATCACTTCATTTGGATGCATAGATCTCTCAGGAACTTATTAAACCTAGGCTAGTGTTTCTCTGGAAAAATCAGAAGGAAAAAGATTTATTGAAAAAAAAAACAAACACGGGCAAGATCTGCGCGGATCTGGGCCACCAGAGGCAGGCCAGCCCGTCAGCGCGCGCGGGAAGAAGAGGGTTAAGAGGCCGTCAGATCAGATCTGGACGGCGGCGATTAGATCCCGGCAGTTCAAACACGGGCCGTTGATTGGAGGATCGACGGCTGCAGCTCGTCTCCTACCTTGCGACTCGGAAACGCGGGACAGAAGACCTAGAAGAAAACGGCGAGCACGAGCATCTTACCAAGGGCGCGTCAGGGCGACGCAGAGGGGTGGAGGTGGATGCGGGTGGTCAGGGACGCCGAGGGATGGTCTTGAATCGCGGAGGAACGTCCCGAGTCGGCGGCGCGGTCGTCGGCGTCCGCGGCGGGCACGACTCGGCCCTAGCTGCTCCGGTGTTCCTGAAACCAAACAAGGTTGTCTCAGAGGTAGGTCAAGCTGCGGGGAACAAGGAGGGGCAAGAATGGCGGGCTGAGAGGGATGGTGGAGGTGGCGAGCTTGCTCGGAGTCCACGGACACGAGCGTCGAGTCCACCTTGAAAACGAGCAGAGAGGACTGAGTGCTTGCTCGTCCTCGCCAGGGGTGGGAGATGGGGGGTGTGTGGGGCAAATGGGCAAGGTGAGAGTGAGGGAGCGGGGCTGTGGGCTAAAAGGCGAGAGGTGCCCGGTCCATGTGGTCGGGGTGCACGGGCACGTTGGAGGAGGGCGATGGAGAGCTATTGGGCGAGGAGGGCGGTGTCTGGGAGGTGGGAAGGGGTGCAGAGGGGAGCTGGCCGCGCACTGGCTTGTCTCCAAGCGCGGAGTAAAGAAGAGGGAGGAGGGGTCAGCCTTGCACTAGATGTGCTCGACAAAATGCCACAGGGAAAAAGACAAGGGAGAGGGGACGCTAGGGTTAGCCAGGGGGCAAGGCAAAAAGTCAGAGGGTGTGAAAAGGTTCGTGTCAAGCTCAGAACTAGGGTTTGGGGAGAGGGGTGTGTTAGTTTTTGATATAGATCATTTTTGGGCTGATTAGATTAGGTCACTTCATAAAACAAAATTAGTCAAACCTTTGGCTTGAAAATTAAGATACAAGATGAGTGGATTATAAGGGGTATAGGTGCAGTGTTTGGCTTAAGAGATGAGGTCAAAAGGATTCAACAGCAACTAGGTACAAAATTGGCAAAATGCTAACCAATAACACAACCAATGGTCACCTTACGAAGTAGCACTCAAAACAGGCATGAATTAATGATCAAACATTTTTGAAAATTACAACTAAGGTAATAGATGGATAGTAGAGATGATGAGGATCATGTTAGGTGAGTTGTATTTTCAAAAATACAAAAATAAACACAAATGGTCATGCTCTAGAAATGCTAAAAATTAACAGGGGTTAAGATTGTTTTTCATCATTATATAATTTACTTGTTTAAGAATATTTTTAACCAAACACCTTAATAAGAGGGAAACAAGTTACAAGCATGCAAAACCATCAAACAAATATATATACTACTCCAATTCCAACAATAAACATTCACTTAATACAAACATAGCCACAACTCACCCATAGGAATACACACTCAAGGCAAACAATTTGAGCACATATAAAATAGGTCAAACACACATACAATTAGATAAACAACCACACTTTAAGATAATATGGGCATGACAAGGCTTTTGGTAGAAATTGAATTAAACAGTCATCTTGGGAGTTGATTTCAAAAGACTGGAAAAGTTGGACTTTTTGGAAATACCGTTGATAATACTAGCAACATGTTAAACTCAAAATATATTAGGACTTATTATATGATCCTTTAAAGTTTTGCAAACCTATAGCTTTTGAAAATACTTTTGTTTTCTCCAATAATATATTTTTGGGTATTTGCTAAAATCAAAACATCAAGGTAAATAGAGTTTGTTAAAAAGAAGATACGATAAGATATATGGACTACTCTACTTGTCATAACATTGATCTCAGAGGTCATATTATAACTAGGTTGAGTTTCAAGGTTGATAGCTAGAGAGGTCATCGACACAAACACCAACCACATCATGGCAAACACAACAAACCAGAGTAAAACTCATCCATTAACAGGATACTTCAAAAAGTTTTTGACGGCCCTAAGTTTTGGGTCTCTAACAACTAAGTTTTTCTTGGTTCCAAAATTCGGGGCGTTACACTGAAGAACTAAACGAACTACTCACAACACATCATTTGGAACATGATCAGAGGTGATATAATGATGGGTAACAATCTGAACATAAACCTTAATTCAACGGTTTCACTCAATAGCATCAATAACAATAGTAATCAACACCGGGAGAGTTTCCCCTATCAAATAGACAAGATTCAGCCCTAGATGTTATAGCGGGAACGGAGTGGAACGATGGAGATGACGATGTCGGCGGTGGAGATGGTGGTGATGATGATCCCGATGAAGTGCAACTCGATGACGGTGACGATGGCGACGATTTCCCCCCTCCGGGAAGGAATTTCCCCGGCAGATTTCTCCCTGCCGGAGAGCTTCTCTCTCTGGTGTTTTCCGCCTCGTGGAGGCGGCGGAACAATTCTTCGTGCCTCCCCCGTGTCTTAGGTTTTCGGGGGGATGAAGTACGCGAAGGGGCTCGGCCAGAGGTGGGCCAGGGTGGCCTCACCATGTGCTGGCGCGGCAGCAAGGGAGGCCGCGCCTGGGCATGGTGTGGGCCCCCTGGGGCCCACCTGGCTCTCCCCTTTTGGCCTCCTCCATGATCTGGTAAATTAGGAACTTCTGCCTGGTTTTTTTTTTTTCCGATCTTCGCAAATATTATATATTGACGGTGCTTTTTCCAGCAGAATCCAGACTCCGGTGATCCATTCGCCAATAATCATCAAACATGCAAAATAGATGAAATAACATAAGTATCATCTCTAAATATGAAATATATCAATGAAGAACAGTAAATTATGATATAAAATAGTGATGCATAATGGACGTATCAACTCCCCCCAAGCTTAGACCTCGCTTTTCCCCAAGCGAAAGCTGAACTCAGTAAACATGACCATAGGTTTATGGAGTGAAGTGTCGATAAAGAATATACGGACAAGAAGCATCACATCTATTAATACACAAGTCATCTTAGATAACAACTCCATTCATATAACTCAACTTGTAACAAGTAAAGGGAAATCACAATAAGGTGCATAGGGATAATCAAGTTGGTGTTGGCAAACTTCATTCTTGGTCAGAGAACAATGAACAGATTGAACTTACTCTTCAAAACAGCCCTCTTACAGTAGTTTCTAACTTTCAAAGTTATATCTATGAGATAACAACATTGTGCTAAACAAGGGAGAAATAAAGACATGATTAATAATACAAATGTATAGATGGTTGAATCACAACGACTCAGATGCTGGCTTAAGATAGAGGGAAATAGGTCTACTGACTCAACATGAAAGTAAAAGATAGGCCCTTCGCAGAGGGAAGCAGAGATACAAACAAGTGCTAGAGCTTTAAGTTTTGAAATCATATAGAGAGTATGAAATAAGTTTTAAGCTATGTATGTCGTTGTCAACGAATGATAGTGAATGAAAACTATATTTACCATGTTATCTAGACTTTCAAGAGCGGCTCCCATTGAAGGACGTTATTTCTACCCGAGGGTAGATCATCCCTCTTCTCTTTTGTTTACACATGCACACTTTTTATAAATTGGTTTGGCACTCCTCCCCACCATTGCTTACGCAATCCAAGGCTAACCGAATCCTCGGGTGCCTTCCAATCTATCTCAAACCTTGGAGGAGTGCCTATTTTTGAATAATATAACACTTTGGAACTTTCCTTTTTGATAACTCATTGAAAACCATGTGAAGATAATTGAACAATTAATTACTTGGGACTGGGCACCCTATTTGCCAGCTCATTTGAAAGTCTATCTAACAAGTTAAACATAGAGTAACCCACATACTTCCTCATGAGCTAATAAACAGTGACACGAATAAGGGATAATAATTTTGAATGAAGATAGCACACGAAGTATTTACTTGGAGTGGCGCGAAATACCACATAATAGGTAGTTATGGTGGACACGGATAACAAAGGTTTTGGCTCATGGTTTGGATGTATGAGAAGCATTCCCTCTCGATACAAAGCTTTGGCTAGCAAGGTTGGGTAGCAAGCATAAGAGTCGATGGATACAAACAAATATACATGTAGTAAGAACAATCATGCAATCTTCCTTGGAAGCACAAACAATTTTAATTTGTGAATACTAAGCTTATGAGCTACAAGTGAGAAAGATCATTGAATGATATATCTACATGTACTTATTTTCTCCACTTAAGTCTCAAAGTATTGTAGCTACTGACCAATGCTAAGTTTGCCAAAACCAAAAGATTTACTATATGCTCCTAAAGTGATACCAATACTAATGACAAGATCAATCATATATAATAGAAGTTGCAAACTAAAATAAGGTGTGCAGAAAGGAAATGATAAAACTTCTTATTAATATTCCATATCGGCAACTGACACCAAGGGATACATAGATAACCAACTAAAAGAGAGATACTTCCACATTGCAAACTATCCTATAAGATAACTTCCCAACTCATGATATGACTCTACTAAAAAGTTAAAAGATGAAAGATAATGGTGTGATACCGCAGCACTCCCCCAAGCTTGGAACAAGCCAAGGGGATGCCAATACCGATGATGAATTATTCCTTCGGCGGTGATGGGTGATCCTTAATAAGCTTAATGACAAGCTCATTCAACTCATCAATTCTGTAGGTGAGGTTGCGAATCATCTCCATGTTGTGCTCAATACGGTTCATAAATATATCAGACTGTGAACCCCAACTCTTGGAGTTGTTTCCCCACTCCTTAGCAGGCTTGAAGCTCCCCTTTCCTAGAGAAGATGTCCGTGGAGCTAGAAAGTGACGTGGAACCTTCCCTTCGGTGCTCATCCGCGCGCCCATCTTGCGGTTGGAGGGGTTTGCCACCACTCCAATGCTCGCAACGGTGGCGCGAGGGTTTTGACGCGGATCTTCTTCCACCTCTTCTTCATCTTCACTCTTGACCTCCTCCTCTAGCTTGGGATCTTGGAGATCATCCTCCAAAGGCTTCTTGCTCTTGTCGTTGGCGGAGACCATGGTGCTTCCAAAACTAAAAATAATTCCTGGCAGAAACAGCTCGAAACAAAAACACGTCAAAACACGATATACGGACCTCGGGGTATCTGGGGGATTATATAGCAAAAAATTTACGCAACAAAAGGAAGGCTACGGGAGGAAACCGAGTAGGAGACGAGCTCCAAGGCGCGCACACCATACGGTGGCGCGGCCAGCATGTGGTGACGGCGCCTTGTGCTCCGTGTCCCACTCGTTTTCGTCTCGTAATCCATATTTTCTAAAAACTAATACAGTATCTTCCAAAAATTAAAACGCGGACTTTTTCTTACCAAAACATTACCTTTTCGAATTCAGCTTCTGCAGACTCAGAAAATTGCTCTTTAATAAAAACTTCCGGAGTAATCACTTGAATAATATCAACATCTTCATTATAAGAATCTCCAGAAATATAATGTTTGAGTCTTTGTCTATTTACCACTTGTGTAGTATCATCCTTGAGTGAAGCAATTTTAATCGCACCAGAACGATGTACTTCTACAATAACATAAGGTCCTTCCCATTTGGAGAGTAGTTTTGTAGCGGACCTGCACTTAGAAAATGGCAAGTCCCTGTGTATAGTGCAAATCCCTGGATCGATTCGTTTGCAGACACAATTTAAGATGTAATATCACAACAAAGTATCAAATTTATTACACCGATGATCCAGACTTGGAAAATATTCATTACAAGTTGCATAGCACGAAGCTAGCTTTGAAAGAGTAAACAACGGAAATAAAATAGCAGTGAGTCTCCATCATCTTCATGTTGCCACAGGCGAAAACATGTTGGTTGCAGACTCGAAATCCCTTAACGAAATCTCACTCGTCATCTGAGCAATCTGCAATAAGAAAAATATTGCAGCAACGTGGGCCAGAACCATATAAAATGGAACTAGCAAGTGACACTATGGTGTACACTTAGTGGAAAACTCTAATAACCTATATGCATATTTGGCTGGTGGAGTTCAAGGCTATTTGCATAAAGCCAATTTTTCCTAACTCTTTTGAAAACACTTTTCTTATAATTGAGACATCATGTGGCATGAAATCCACTGTCTCTACCCTTGTTCACCCATCAAGTTTTAACTTAGAAATTGGAATGGTGAGATTCTTCGTCGTCTTCCTTGGTCGGCTGGCTCTTTATAGTTTGATTTATCCTCCCGTATTCTGGAGAGTCACGTATGACCCATACTCCTACAGGGAAATCATCATCTTCAAAATTTTCACTTGGTATCTTCAATCTCTTTATTCCTGGGTGGCTCTCCATAGGTTGATCCATTTTCCCGACTCTGGAAAATCACGTATGATCTATACTCCTGTGGGGGGAATCACCCTCTTCTAGCACTTTATACTCCCAAAAATGGGAAAAGGCTTACATCCATATACACACCCAGGTAGTTCATTGACTTAGTAGAAAATAACTTTTCTTAAAACAACTTTTGCATAGCATCAATATTTCTACTAAGTTACCCATAGGATTCTAGACACAACTAGTGTAAGGGAGATAGTAGTTTCAGCATAGCAATACTATCCAACACATGCATACAAAGAAATACACTAAGTCATGCATAGAAAAATACTTAGGAGTTTATGGGGGTGTGCCACTTGCCTTGGCAAGAAGCAGAATAGCAACAATAGCTGCAACAATCGTCGTTTCCCTCCGAAATTTCTAACACATCAAACAAGACACAAATAAACATACAAACAAAATAACAATACAAAATATGTTATGCATGATGTGCAAAATATTTCTAAGGACTAGAGATGCATGCCATGCCATGAAAATATTCTAAGTTAATGCAAGGCAAGTATGTTAGCCAAAATGGCTAAGGACCAAAGTCATAAAAATAACTTGATATAAATCAACTTGATTAAGTTGTAAGGCTGCTCTAAGTCTTCAACATGTTTGATCTTGAATTCTTCAACTCCTTTGTAGTTTTCTTCATCTTCAGTTAGCACTTTAAGGACTTGGTCATAATCACTAAGGACTTGGTTTATGTCCAAAGTGAAGAAGAATAGGAAGGCAGAAAAAGATAAAGAAAAAGATGTAGTTTGTCTTCCAGGCTTCCTCGTACTTTCTTCTTGGTGTGATGTCTTCATTAAAATTTCGTAGACTTGATGATTCTTCAGACTTGATGATTTTGATATCA
Organism: Poa annua; assembly: GCA_026929855.1. NCBI lineage: Eukaryota > Viridiplantae > Streptophyta > Magnoliopsida > Poales > Poaceae > Poa > Poa annua. Next base: position 67,636,420 of record CM049434.1, read on the forward strand.
CCAGGGCTGGTCTTGGATATAACTTTGCCACCACGAAGTCTAAAATAAAGAGAAAAGAAGAGAGAAAGACTTAGAGAAATAAAGGGGTTGGTCTTCTTGGAGTTCTTCTTGATTTTCTTCTAAGTGCTTCTACTTCTTGGAGATGCTTCTGGAGTCTGTTTTCTTCTAAGTCTTCATTGGCCTTCTAGTCTTCGTGTTGAGAATCCCAAGTGTCTAAGTGCATAGCACTTTACCAAAACACTATGTCTAAAATAATCCTAACTTAGAGAAAATAAGAAAGAAGTTTTCCTATGAGGAGTATAACTATACAATAAATATGCCATGCATGCAATGCAATTTATTTCTAAGGACAACACTTATCAAAATAAAACAACTAAGTTTTCTATACGCTAAATTTTTCTAAGGAAAAGAATTAGCATTTTTAAGATGTTGAAATTTTTCTAAGGAAAAGTGTTGTCAAATATTCATCAAATATTTTCTAAGGAAGAAAATTACTTTGTTTGAGAAGGAAAAATATTTCTAAGTACTTTTTGTAGGTAAAGTGGTCAAAATATGACTAAGTACTTTGTTATTTTGAATAGATGATGAAAATCAATTTTAATTAACCTTTAATCAATTTTAATCACAAAAAAATATTTAATCAATATTAGTTACAAAAATCATAGAAAATTATTCTACAAAAATTAGTAGAAAATTCCTACTGCCAAAACTTAGTCATTCAAAATAATAGCAATTGGATTTACTCAAAAATAATATCTCTATCAAAAGTTATATCAAAATTACTCAAACTTACTCAATTTAAAATTATGATTGTTAAATTGTCAAAATAATGCTCAAAAATATTTTCTAACAGAGGCATCATATAACACATATTCTAAGGTTTCTAAAAAAAAATTATTTACAATTTTTGAACTTATAGATTTAAAGTTATGACAAATTTACTCAAACTCTTATTTTGAAATTTGAATAATTTAAACTAATTCAAATTTGAATTCTAACAGAACTAAAATATTCTACATGTGAAGGGCTTTCCAATGATATAAAAATTGTACAACTTGGAGTTCTAGATAAAAAGTATTGATTAACTAAGGGTAGGGGCTTTTCTGCAAAACTTCCAATTAAAAAATAAAATAGGAAAAATCTTTTCCACGCAGGCGCTAACTAGATCTGACATGGCGCTGTGCTGGATCTGACGTGGCCTCCTGTGATTTGCTCGTACCGGTTCGGGAAAAAGAAATAAAGCGAACCGTCAGAACGGTCCAGATCTAAAGCCCCAAAACTGAGCGACGCGGCCGGCCGGAAACCTACCGGAGACGATGCCCGCGGCGGCGACGTGCCGGTGAGTCGCGTTCTACGCGTTCTATGTTGTCCCGAGATGAAAGGATCGTACTAGAACGAAGAGGAGGTCGTGGCGGACTTGGTGGCGAGGCAGTGGTCTTCTGTGCGTCCTCGTCCTCTGCCAATTACTCGTCGGAGTAGGAGATGGCGGCGGTGAGCTTCGGCCGTAGACGAACCGCTCGTTCTGGGCATGGAAAAGGCACCCGAGAGTGTCAAGGAGATGCGCATGTTGAAGACAAAGCAAGGGGGAGACGTGGGAGGGCTCGAGGCGGTCGGTACTCACCGGAGACAGAAATTCGCCGGCGGCAGAGGAGGAGCTTTGAGCTCGAAAACAGAGCAGCCTGGGGGCGGTGCTTTTAGGGTTTTGGATGCGAGAGGAGGCGGCGACTCGGGCTATTTATCGGGCGCATGGATAAGGAGTAACCCGCAAGAAATTTGCGTCGATTTAACCATGTTCGAGACGAACTCCTCGGCCGGAAATCTCGTGCGGAGGTTGGAGACGACGTGACGTCAGGGCTGGCGTCACCCGCGGGTCCCACGCGTCAGTGTGAGAGGAGCGAGGTAAGCACTGCTGGGCTGCTCGTCGGCCGTTCCGCGCTGCGCGCGGGCGAATAGGAAAAATGGGCCGGAGTGGGCTGCTCGGCCGAAGTGGTCTTTCTATTATTTTTTTAACAAAACAATTTCTGTTTTCAAACTTATGAATTCAAATTTGATTTTTAAACCTTATCAAAACTTTTCAGAAAAATTCATAAAAAATATGTTTTGAAAAGCTTATTAAAAATAGAACCCTTTGGCGGTATTCTTTCCCAAAAATAAAATTAATAATATGGAATATTTATAAAAGATACAAAACATATTTATGGAATTAAATCCTATTTACATTTATAAATGCATTTTAATTTAAACCTTTGATTCAAATGACATGATTTAAATAATGATGATGCATGAATGCATGAATGCAATGCTTGATTTTGGATTCCAAATCAAATATATATAGTTTTCAAAAAGTTTTTAATTTATCTGATTTTTCAAAATTTCAAAAATCTTAGGATGTTACAAGTTTTCCTGCAAAAAATCTAAGACGAGAACGATACAATAGAACTTTCTCACCAACATGAAACTCTCTCTTAAGAATTCTCCTATTATGCCATTTCCTAAGTTTCTCTTTAAAGAGTCTAGCATTTTCATAAGCCTCACTTCTCCATTCATCTAAAGAACTCAAGTCTAGCAACCTCTTCCTACCAGCAAGTTTAAAATCTCTATTAAGTTCTCTCACTGCCCAATAAGCTTTGTGTTCTAATTCTAAAGGCAAGTGATAAGCTTTTTCATAAACCATTTCATAAGGAGACATACCCATAGGATTTTTATAAGCAGTTCTATAAGCCCATAAAGCATCATTTAATTTGTTAGCCCAATTTTTCCTAGTTCTATTAACAGTCTTTTGCAAGATAGATTTTATTTCTCTATTTGATAATTCTACTTGCCCACTAGTTTGAGGATGATAGGCTGAAGCAATTCTATGATTAACACCATATTTAGCAAGAACTTTTCTAAAACCACCATGAATAAAATGAGAACCTCCATCAGTCATAAGATATCTAGGCACACCAAACCTCGGGAAAATAATATCTTGAAACATTTTTAATGATGTCTCACCATCAGCACTTTTTGTAGGTATAGCTTCTACCCATTTAGTAACATAATCAACAGCAACAAGTATATGAGTATAGCCCTTTGAAGGAGGAAAAGGACCCATAAAGTCAAATTCCCAACAATCAAATGGCTCAATAACAAGAGTATAATTCATAGGCATTTCATTACGTCTAGAGATATTACCAGTTCTTTGACACTCATCACAAGATAAAATAAACCTTCTTGCATCTTTAAAGAGAGTAGGCCAATAAAAACCTTATTGTAGAACCTTTTGTGCAGTTCTATCTCCAGCATGATGTCCTCCATAAGCACTACTATGGCATTTTCTCAATATCTCTTTCTGTTCATGTTCCGGAACACATCTTCGCATAATACCATCCACTCCTTCTTTCTATAAGTGTGGGTCATCCCAAAAATAATGCCTCAAGTCATAAAAGAATTTTCTTCTTTGTTGAGCTGAAAAGGTTGGAGGCAAATACTTCGAAACAATAAAGTTAGCATAATCAGCATACCAGGGACTATCTTGTGAACTCACCCTTATTGCAGCCAATTGTTCATTTGGAAAACTATCATTAACAGGAATAGGATCATAAGCAATGTTTTCCAATCTAGACAAATTATCAGCAACAGGATTTTCAGCACCTTTCCTATCTACAATATGCAAATCGAATCCTTGCAAAAGCAACACCCATCTAATAAGCCTAGGCTTAGCATCTTTCTTTTCCATAAGATATCTAATAGCAGCATGATCAGTATGAATAATAATTTTAGAATCAACAATATAAGGTCTAAACTTATCACAAGCAAAGACAATAGCTAGAAATTCTTTTTCAGTTGTAGCATAATTCTTTTGTGCAGAATCAAGAGTCTTACTAGCATAATGAATAACATTCAACTTCTTATCTACTCGCTGTCCAAGAACAGCACCAACAGCAAAATCACTAGCATCACACATAATTTCAAATGGTAAATTCCAATCAGCTGGTTGAACAATAGGAACACTTATTAAAGACTTTTTCAAAGTTTCAAAAGCTTCCTTACAATCATCATCAAAAACAAAAGGTACATATTTTTGTAGAAGATTAGTAAGAGGCTTTGATATTTTAGTGAAATCTTTAATAAACCTTCTATAGAAACCAGCATGACCAAGAATACTACGAATACCTTTAACATCTCTGGGCAAGGCATTTTCTCAATTTCCTCCACTTTAGCTCTATCAACTTCAATACCCCTTTCAGAAATTTTATGTCCAAGAACAATTCCTTCATTAGTAAGTGGCATTCCTCCCAATTAAGAACAAGGTTAGTTTCTTCACATCTCTGCAAAACTTTATCAAGGTTGTGCAAACAATTATCAAAAGAAGTTCCATAGACGGAGAAATCATCCATGAATACTTCCACAATCTCCTCACAAAAACCATGAAAAATAGCAGACACGCATCTTTGTAAAGTAGCATGAGCATTACATAAACCAAAAGGCATACGTCTATAAGCATAAGTACCATAAGGACAGGTAAAGGTGGTCTTCTCTTGATCTTGCGCTTTAACAGCAATTTGAGAGAAACCAGAATAACCATCAGGAAAGCAAAACTGAGTTTTCTTAGCTAATCTCTCTAACATTTGATATATAAAGGGTAATGGATAATGATCTTTCTTAGTAACTTTATTAACCTTCCGAAAATCAATGCACATTCTATAACCAACAACTGCTCTTTGAGGAATAAGTTCATCATTTTCATTAGGCACAACAGTAATTCCTCCTTTCTTAGGGACGCAGTGCACATGACTTACCCATCTATTATCAGCAATAGGATAAATTATAACAGCATCAAGAAGCTTTAATACCTCATTTCTTACCACTTCCTTCATCTTGGGTATTAAACGGCGTTGATGTTCAACCACTGGCTTTGCATCAGGCTCCATATTAATAGAATGTTGACATATAGTAGGAGAAATCTCTTTTAAATCATCAAGAGTATAACCCATTAGTCCACGGTGTTTCTTCAATACTTCCAACAATCTTTCCTCTTCTTTACCTGGAAGGTTAGCACTAATAATAACAGGATATATTTTCTTATCATCAATATGAGCATACTTAAGATTATCAGGCAAAGGTTTTAAATCAAAGACAGGATCCTCTTTAGGTGGGAGTGTTTTACCCAAGTCTTCCACCTTTAAATTGTGTTTCAAGATAGGTTGACGAAGAAATATTTCATCAAGCTCATCCCTTTATTCTCTAAAGACTTCACTTTCATGATCTTCCATAAATTGCTGCAAAACATTGCTAGGAGCAAGAGCAATAGAGGCAAGCTGTTCAACTTTAAAGTCTTCATTAGGCAATTCGGTTTCATAAGGGACTTTAGCAAATTTCGAAAAATTGAATTCATACGAATCACCAGCAAACTTAGTAAAGATTTTCTCCTTCTTACAATCTATAATAGCACCATAAGTGTTCAGAAAAGGTCTACCAAAAATGATAGGACAAGTCTTACTGGCAACTGAACCAAGTATGAGAAAATCAGCAGGATATTTAATCTTACCACATAAAACTTCAACATCTCTAACAATACCAATTGGAGAGATAGTTTCTCTATTAGCAAGTTGAATTACCACATCGATTTCTTCAAGTTCACAAGGACCTATCTCATGCATAATTTCTTTGTAAAGCTCATAGGGAATAGCACTAGAACTTGCACCAATATCACATAAACCATAATAGCAATGATCACCAATTCGAACTGATAACACAGGCACACTAGTTTTCTTTGAACTTTTAGGATGAGAAACAACATTAGAAGCATCCTCACAAAATATAATATACTCATCTCCAACATGTTTAGTAACAAGATCTTTTACTATAGCCACAGGAGGTTCAATTTTAATTTGTTCATCAGGTTCTATAGCTTTCTTAGCACTTTTGTTAACAACACTAGCCATAACAGAATGTTCCTTCATCTTAATAGGAAAAGGAATTTTTTAATATAAGGCTCGGGAATAATATGATCAACAGTATTAACTTCAATGCTTTTAGTTATAGGTGCAATAGACTTATCTTTATAAGGCACATGATATTTTTTAAAGCCCTCCTTAGGCAAACCGAAATAAGAAGCAAAGCCTTTATAATAATTTGCAACAACTTGAGAATCAAGACCATAAGCATTATTAATATTTTGAAATGCATCAGTATCCATGAAAGTTTTAATGCATTCGAAGTCATATTTCATACCTGACTCCCTACCTTTGTCATTCTCCCATGCTTCAGTATTCTCTTCAATACGATCAAGAATATACCATTTAAAACCTTCTTTATTACGTGTGAATGATCCAGCACAAGAAGTATCCAATAATGTTTTATCTTCAAAGGAGAGTCTTGCATAGAAGTTATCAACAATAATATTACCAGGGAGCTCATGAATGGGGCATTTGAACATTAGTGACTTCAATCTCCCCCAAGCTTGGGCAATACTTTCTCCTTCATGAGGCCAGAAATTATATATAGAATTCCGATCGTGGTGAATTTCACTTGGAGGATAAAATTTAGAATAAAAGAGAGGTACAATTTCCTCCCATCCAAGAGAATCCTTATTCTTCAATAATTTATACCAATGCGAAGCTCTTCCACCAAGTGATACAGAGAATAATTTCTTCCTTACTTTGTCCATTGAAATACCTACACACTTGAGCAACTCGCATAATTCATGTAAAAATACCAAATGATCACCGGGACGGACAGTTCCATCCCCTACATAGCGGTTATTCATAACACGATCAATAATTTTCATAGGTATTTTAAATGGCGCTATTTCTTCAGGTGGCGCCTCCTCTTCTACCTCGGCAGTGGTAGAAACTCTTCCAAACAGGAAGGCAATAGATCCTCTCTCCATAATTAAGCAAATTAGGAGACAAAAATAAAAACTGCACTTACAGCTAAAGTTTTCCTTACCAATTCCACTCACCAATAGCGCTTCACTCCCCGGCAACGGCGCCAGAAAATAGTCTTGATGACCCACAAGTATAGGGGGTGTATCGTAGTACTTTCGATAAATAAGAGTGTCGAACCCAACGAGGAGCAGAAGGTGCTGACAAGCGGTTTTGATGAGGATTTCACTGTAAACACTAGCAGACAAGTTTTTAGGAGTTTTTGATATAACAGATAAATAAAGTGCGAGTAAATAAAGCGCAACAATTATAATTGCAGCGAGTGGCCCAATCCTTTTTAGATCAAAGGACAAGCCGGTTTGTTTACTTATGATGACCGAGCGTTCCTAAGGACACGCGGGATTTCTGTCTAGTGCTTTCACTTCATATAGATGATTAATCTTTAGTGTTTCGATAAGTGTTGTGTGGGTGAACCTATGCTAATGCACCGCCCTTCCTAGGACTAATGCATACTTGTGATTATACCCCTAGCAAGCATCCGCAAATACTAGAAAGTAATTAAGATAAATCTAACCACAGCCTTAAACTCTGAGATCCTACCATCCCTCATGCATCGAGATACCAACGGGGGTTTAGGTTTCTGTCACTCCGGCAACCCCACAATTAATATTTGAATACACAATGCATTCCCCTAGGCCCATAAAGGTGAAGTGTCATGTAGTCGACGTTCACATGACACCACTAGAAGAATAGCACCACAACTTAAATATCAAAACATTAAATATTACTCAACATAGTTCACTATTAACATCTAGACTTCTCCAATGTCCTCAAGAACTAAACGAACTACTCACAACACATCATTTGGAACATCATCAGAGGTGATATAATGATGGGTAACAATCTGAACATAAACCTTAATTCAACGGTTTCACTCAATAGCATCAATAACAATAGTAATCAACACCGGGAGAGTTTCTCCTATCAAATAGACAAGATTCAGCCCTAGATGCTACAGCGGGAACGGAGTGGAACGATGGAGATTACGGTGTCGGCGGTGGAGATGGTGGTGATGATTATCCCGATCAAGTGCAGCTCGATGACGATGGCGATGATTTCCCCCCTCCGCGAAGGAATTTCCACGGCGGATTTCTCCCTACCGGAGAGCTTTTCTCTCTCTGGTGTTTTCCGCCTCATGGAGGCGGCGGAATAATTCTTCGTCCCCCGTGTCTTAGGTTTTCGGGGGGATGAAGTACGCGAAGGGGATCATATTAATACTTGCATATTAACACTCATTAAAAAGCACATGAATCATGCAACTATATGTATCTTTTTAAATCAACTCAGACATCCTCTTCCCAATATTTTTAATAGCATCCAACTTAATTCAACTAAAGTCTCCAGCACCTCTCTCATAACATAAATGATAATGGTGATCTTATTAAAAGCAAAACAAAAATAAGAAGAACAATAAAAAGACGCTCGAAGTTTATACGATAGTAATGCGTTGATAGAAAAAAGAAAATAGACGTGTGCAAACCGAGAGTGTTTGGTCCAGTGGGGTGCCTTGACGTCCCCAAGCTTATGGTCTTCACCATCCTTAGATAGCTCTTGGTGCATCTCCTCTAATCCATGTGAAAAACTTGAACACAAAAACTTCTCCCATCTCTTTTCTGTGGGATGACATTAGTAGGCACAAAACAATTGGATTGTTTGCTATATAAAATCCTTAAACAAAAGTGTAAAATATGTCCAGAAAGTGTATAATGTTGTATTCCTTCTCATAAACTCAATTGGATCAAAAAAGATTCAACTTAAAAGTTCAAAGAATGCATAAAACAAAATGGGACAGAATCTGTCCAGAAAAACAGCAGCAGCAAAACGCATTATTTTACCCCACTTAGATATGTCGAAAAATCTGAAAACATTCACGCTTACAGAGGATGAAAAGTTACAACTACTGTTCAAATTTTAGCTCATTCAGAGTTACAGAGTAGGAATGAAAAATCATACCGTGCACAGATTCGTGCTGGAATAAAATCTCCGAATACAAAAAGCAACATTTTCAAGCCAAAATGGGTAAAACTTGGCACTTTATTGAAAATTCCAGAAACTAAACTAAAAACTAAGTCTCTTGTTACAGCAAGAGGACACAAGAAAATCAAAAATAAAACAACCGGGTTGCCTCCCGTAAAGCGCTTTCTTTATAGCCATATAGCTAGGCTTACTTACTTGGTATCAAGATGGTTGGAGTGAGGTGGCTTGGCATCCCAAGCTTTAATTCTTTTACTTACTTGATATATGTAGGGTGAGCCTAGGGGTAACATCCCCAAGCTTGAGTGTTTGTCCCTCTTGATCTTTGTTCATCTCCCTCAACTCTTCCACTTGAAATTCTCTTTACACAAAACTCATCATAAAACTTGATTAGAGGGGTTAGTGTCTCCATAAATTAAATCCACATAGGTACACCAAAGACATATCATGAGTTGATTCTAAACATTAGCTACTTTTACGACGGTTGTGCATTGCTCCTTAATCAAAAGAACCACACAAAACACAAGTAATGAGAGTAATGCAAAATAAAGACAAAATCTGTCAAAAACTGGACAGCCTGTAAAGAGTGAATTTTTAGAGGCACTTACGTTGCTCAAATCATAAAAATTTGAACTAGTGAAATGTGTAATAATAACTGAATATTGCTGTCGTGAAATTTCAGGTCAAAATTCGTTTTCTGTGATTTGATATATTTTTCGCAGTAAAGCTCATGAATCTGTTTTCTGGACAGCAAATCACTATTGTTTGATACTACCTCTCAAAAGAGGTTTCTTCTTGCCATAAAGGTGAAAAATAGGATACAAAGGTGATGCTACAGTAGTAAACAAGCACCTTTACTCAAAAACCGAAAAGCAAACTGAAGAAATCAAAAAGAAGCAAAAAGAACCAAGAAAGGTTCAAGAGAAACAAATAAAGAAGAAAAAAAATATTTTTGTTGTTTTTGATTTAGCAAAAAGGCAAAAGAAGAAGCAAATATATACAACATAAACACTCTTTTTATTTTGTTTTTTCTTTGGGAGAAGTTTTAATGATAGAGACTTTGTAATGATTCCATTGGCATGAACAACACATGTTCAAGGTCGACCCCAACTTCTCCATTACTCATCTTTCTCATTTACTTTCCCAAATTTTATATAAAGTAAAAAATCTTAAACTTGTTATTAGAAAACAGTAGTTAAAGTTACTTTTCATGTGTTAAAGATATAAAGGTGTGCTCAAACTGAATAGGAAATAAAAAGCATAAAGAGCACACCACAAAACATTAAACCATTAACTTTTAAGTCTAACTCCTTTCCTATGCATTGGCATTTTACATATGAATAAATAGCATCAATTTTGTGGTAACCAATGCATGTAATGATCAGTAGGTTGCATTATAAATAGCATAAAAACAAAAAGATATGAAGGGGATCACAGGCAGAAAACAATAAATTTTCTAACAACGATAACCTTAAACTAGCCAGGATCTATACTATGCAGATATAGTAATACGGAGGAGATCGATATACATACCCTTGCAGACCGAAACGCGGGGATTACGCTCCCGCACAAGCGTTGTCGATGAAGCCGAAGAAGACGACCTCGAGGTCGTGTAGAGGAAGAAGACCTCCGAGCACCACTAGCGTGGCACCTCGCAGGGATCCACACACGTACGGTGAAGACGACGACCTCCGGGCTCCGATCCAGGGACGAGCAGCGGAAGACTTGGACCGGAAGACCAGCAGCACGGCGGTGTGCGTATGGTGGAGAGAACTTCACCTTGGCGCAACTCCAATGGAGGAATCACGTTTTCAAGGAGAAGAAGAGAGAGAGAGATTGGGTTGTACTTTAAAGGCCAAGGGGACACCTCTATATATAGGTGGAGGGGGGCTGCCAGCCTTGCTGGCTGGGTGGTGTGGGACTATTCCCACACCAGCCTGCCCCCAAAGGGTGGCCGGCCCTAGGTGGGCCCCATTTGGCCCACCTAGGGCAGCCCCCCTTCCTCATGCGCACCTAGGGGGGAAATTTCCCCCCTATGGGCCTTCTCTCCCATGGGAAGGCCCATTTAAGGTGGGCTGCCTTTTAAATTCCGAAAATCATTAAATAAAAATGTATTTAACTATTAATTACACTAATTAATATTAAACACACATTATCTAATTTATTCCGGCTCCGAAAACTATTTCGTCGCTCTCCGATCTTCATCGGATCTTTCCCGGGACGCTCCCGGTGCTCTCTTCTAATTTCTCTTCCGGTAAACTTGTCGACTCCCCTTAAGTGTGTTACCCTAGCGGTTCGAGATCTCGCCAGACATGATCGAGACGCGTTCTCCGATCAATGACTAATTCGTGGACCTTGGATACCTAGAATTAATCCCTGTGAGATAACGAATAACTTTGTCGTTCGAACCTAGACGTCGAGTCTTAAACCTTTTGCCATGGCGATACTTATTGTGTTCGAGACTCGTCCATAGATATCATGATACCTAGCTTGGTCTCGTTACCGACAACACTATCTTCTACTCGTCCATGATATTATGTCCCTGTGACCTAGTCACATGCTTGCAAGCTCATTTGACATAATCTCACCGAGTGGGCCCTAGAGTATCTATCCTGCCATGCGGACTGGCAAATCCCACTCTTGATCCCTCGTCTCAACATACTCCCTTCCGATACCCGAGAGGGACACCTTTATTGTCACACTGTTAAGATATGACGTTTGATGCAATCAAAGTATCTTTCAGGAATAGCAATAAGAGTTGATCTCACGGTCAAAGGCGTAATGACTACGTCCTACAAATATTGGGTATGTACATCACGTCATTCTCCCAATTACATGACTCCATTGTCAACTGACATCAATGTCACATGATCGGGAAACCTCGATCATCAATTGCCCAATGAACTAGTTAGATAGAGGCTACTAGGGACCTGGTTGTTTATCTACCACACGCGTATTAATGTTTCCGCTTAATACAGTTATAGCATGGTATAAAACATATAATGAACAATTGAGATATGACGAATAAACTATCTTTATTAAGTGCCTCTAGGGCATATCTCCTTCAGTCTCCCACTTGCACTAGAGTAACACTTAATCTAGTTTACAACTTGGTAAAAGCTCAACACCCATAGCAACTTGGTGCATGCTTGTCTCGTGGAAGAGGAATACAGTCAACAGATCTCACAGATTGAGACCTATATGTGCTTTGCAACACTTCTATGTCACCTAGTTTGACATCATCCCGTATCTTACGATGATAGTGAAATATATCTTAGTCGATGGAGTGAGACTCGAACCTTCGCGTAGCATGGGCCTTAAAAGTCTAAGAGATCTATTAAGGGGAACCACATATGCTCGGAAAACTGTTCATTCCAATCACACTTGCTACTTCTGAAGTTGCCATATATTTCTATACCTATGTAGATTATGCGACAGTTCATTCATATGCGACTTCGCAAGCTAACCATGTCTTTATTCAAAATAAAGGACATCTCCTATATGAGATTTCTAGTCGTATGGGTCAGTGTCATAACTTGCATCATCGTAACCTTTTTATGGCAAGTTGTCTTTCCACTCTTACCCTTTACTAGAAAACATATCTTTAGTTCTCACAGACCCTGAAGAATATACTTAACGTTTGTTCATTGATCCACACAAGGATCACTCTAGAACCCGTTCTTCAACCAATAACTTGGGTCACACCAAGTCGAGCTTTCAGTCTGATAGAATCTATGTCTGAGGCATAGAGAATGTCGAACATCATTTTCTTTCATTAGCTATCACTGAAAATGCCAAGATAAACTTAATATTTTACCTAGTCATACAAGCAAGAACCTTTTTCTTCGCTTGTTCTATTCTGAAACACTTCAGAATCTTAACCTAGGAAAATATTCCGACCTAATGTTATTAAGCCCCTTTTGATCTATACAATTATAGATCGGATGCCTAATACTCCTAACTTCATTCATAGAAAATTTAATCACTTAAATAATCCTTTATACTTTACTAGAGGATCTGTATCATTCTCAATATGTCGTTACATATAAAATCATGAATGACACCTAGCTCCCACTCAAATATGCCTTCCACATATAAGATCAAGAAAGGCTACTTAGCTCCCACTCACTTCTTTGCAAATGCAAGTTTCTTCAACTATTTTGGACAACTCCAAAATCCTTTGATCACATCATCAAAGTGAAGATTCCAGCTCCGACATGCTTGCTTCAGCCCATGAATGGACAGCTGAAGTTTGCATACATGTTTAGCATCCTCAGGATCACCAAACCATTTCATTGTACTAATTACAACTCTTTCTTAATGATACCATTAAGAAACATGGTTTCCTTATACATCTATCAATTTCTCAATTTGAAATTATAGTAATTGCTAAACGACCCCGAATAGATTTAGGCTTCGCCACTTGAGACAAAATCTCGTTGTGGTCAACTTTTGAATCTGTCGGAACTGTTTCACGACAAATCGATCCTTATCAGTGTCTACTCTCTCATAAAATTCCATATTCTATTAACAGCTTAGATGCCATCAAGAAGATCTCCCAAGTCATTACCTAGTAATCGTACATGGATTTTATCTCGGATCATATATGACTCATAGCCATTTCTCGGACTTAGATCTACCATCTCTTCTTCGTAGTTCGTAGGTCTGTCATATTCCATTAACATGACCTTCATAACAAGATTGTCGTACCACACAGTGTGGAACACAACCTTGTACGCCTACGTTCTTAGTATGAGCTCAGAGCATCATGATCTTTATCATCAGCTTCTTTCCAGTTGAGGAGCATAACATCGGAAACACTTTCCGTTGCGCCACTCTGATGTCTGGAGAGAAAGTTCATTAACTTCGTCTTGCTCTACTTTCTTTCCCACTTATACCCTTGGACAAGAAACTATTTCTTTTGCAAGGTATATTCCGGCAACGTTTTTGCCTATGTCGTGAGACATGTACCCAACTAATTCTTTAGGTACGGTACACTACAAAGATTTATCCATTTTAGGTTTGATCACATCGAAACACTAAATTGCTGAAACGACAATCTAGGCTAAAAGCCATGCCATCACTCATATGGTATTGTCTCCATGGATTTAAATGGTTTCCCTATTATCTAACGTGAATGTTATGTTTCTACCATATGACTCCAATGATCACAATAATTCGATAAGAGATTTATTTACCACACACTATCCGATAGGGTGCGATTACGACGTCCTAACATACCATAACACGATGGTGTTCCATGCGACGTAATTTGTGGAACTCTTCTCACAAGTCTTCCAATGATATGCCAACATTATAACTCAAATCTTTATTTCCTCGATCTGTATCGCAGGAATTTGATTTTTCTTGTTAAATTTATTTTCCTACTTCATTCTGAACTTGTTTGATCGAATCAAAATTTCCAGACTAACATTTCCTAAGTGGATATCCATATATCTACTCGGAATATTCATGAAGTCTATGAAATAAAGACTTCCACTATACGTTAAACTACTTCATTGATTCACATACACCCATATGCATGATTCTCGACAAGTTATACTCAAAACGTTCAGTGAAGTTTACGAAATAAAGGTCTCCACTACACGTTAATTACTTCATTGATCCACATACATCTATATGCATGATTATCAATAAGTTATATGCCCGCTTTCCGAAAACGGTGTCTTAGTTATCATGCAAGTGTCAAAAGATCAAATCTAAGGACTTGTAGATCCATCCGTATGGAGCTTGTTCATTGACTATAACATTGACATGACTTAAACGGTAGTGCCACACGAATGTGGTGTCTTTATTAAGTTTGTATCCTTTGGCATTAATATTATGAATGTGGGAGCTTCTACCATCTAAATTCAAATCGGCTTATGATCATTATTTCATAAATATAGGACAACGATTTTGTCACTAACATATATGAACAATCGTCTCGCTAGAGAAAACACACTTATAACGATCATACTAACAGGCGATCATAAAAGAATTTATTCAAATGGTAGATCAAGAGGGAGAGTGTCTATGGCCATCACAACATTTTGTCTGCCATCATCAACACACATTGTCGCCTCATCTTTCCAAGCTACTCAAGTAGTAAATCTGGTTTTCATAAAACATGACTAGTATCAAAAACTTAGTCACTACTGCGAGTACTTGCTTAGGTAAAACATTCATAACATGTATATCATATATGACTTCCCGGCGATCTGTTTCATCTTCTTGATTCTTCCAACGCAATCAAGAACAATGAAGGTGAACGATTCCCCTTGCATGACATAGTCTATGACAAAGCATTTGCATCTGGCAACGTTGTCTGTCATCCAGTGATCGAGCTGAGCGAGGCGTCTCAATGTCATCAAGTATGACCAATGTCAACGAGTATGACCAGTGTCATCAAGTATAACTGCCACGTGCTCCTTCAATGCGTGTATTCTCTTCCATCTTGGTTGAGAAGAAAAACAGTCAACGTACTGATAAACTTCATCAACCCAACTTTAGGTGTATCCTGAGTTTAGCGATCATCTCATATGTTTGCGATCTAACAACTCGCACCCACCGTTAATTCTCTATGGCAGAGATCATAGCATACACTGGACTATGATGATATTATCCGCACAAAAACTTGATAATCCAAATTATCCTTTTGTTAGCGGAATCTCCGGGTTTATCTTCTAGCGGGTATTGTATCACAAAGAGCTAATGGTTTAAACAAGGAGTATCCTCAAGCTAAAGTATAAAACTATGAAGTTTGGACCCAACCTTTTAAGTTTCTCAATCGCAGGATTGCGCCTAATTTTTAAAGAAGGCTATTACATTGGTTAATATCTACAAAGGTTTTGCAAAACATAAAGACTTTGTTCATTATAAAATAGGGTTCAAGTTTTAATAAAATAAAACTACCAGAACTCCCACTCAAAACGAATATCCCTCTAATCGTTTTAGTGATTACACGATCCTCATCCATTATGCAACCACTCATCGTCAGAGCCGGCAACATAACTTCAAAGGTAGACATCGACATGTCAATCACAACAACTCTGTGACTCATGCTTAACCTTTCGGTCACCGTGTTCCGAGGCCATGTCTGTACATGCTAGGCTCGCCATAATAACCTTCAGCGTATACGCTTGTGCAAACATGTCTTACACCCACTGTATGCGAGCGACGATATGTCTGACACCCGATCGTCACGGCCTGCCTCATAACGTAGAACTTTCTTGGTGATGCATGCCAAAGGGAGAACACTAATGGTATTTTGGAGGGATCATCTTATATTACTACCGCCGTGTAACTAATATATAACTATATATATATACACACAATATAAGATGTAAACAACAACACAACATCAAATGTAATGCGACATGATATGGTCCTTGCGCCGATGGTCTCCTTCGCGCCCACAGTTTATAAACAATTTAATAAACCTACCTTGACCATATCACATTGCCCCTGCAAAATAAAGTTAGACACGTTCTACTTTATCTTTTGCATATTTTACGTGGCTTGGGGCTGTCGTAAATAGAACCGCTTCATACCTACGAACCTATGACCACAACAACAATCAAATAATTGCATATTTATTTATCCCTCTTGGGCCCTCCATTGAAAATGCAAAGCCAACTAATGAGAGAGAGACAGACACCCGCCAGCCACATATACGGTACAAGCCGTATGTCAGTTGTGGAACCAGTCTCGCGTAAGCGTACGCGTAAAGTCGGTCCGGGCCGCTTCATCAACTCAATGCCGCCGGCAATGCAAGTGCACGCGAGAGGGTAGCAAATAAAAGAACGATGTCCCCGTGATAAACACGGGTTCTAAAAGCGTACAGCTATATCTACGCATAGATCGGCTCTGATACCACTGAAGGGGATCGCAGGCAGAAAACAATAAATTTTCTAACAACGATAACCTTAAACTAGCCAGGATCTATACTATGCAGATATAGTAATACGGAGGAGATCGATATACATACCCTTGCAGACCGAAACGCGGGGATTACGCTCCCGCACAAGCGTTGTCGATGAAGCCGACAAAGACGACCTCGAGGTCGTGTAGAGGAAGAAGACCTCCGAGCACCACTAGCGTGGCACCTCGCAGGGATCCACACACGTACGGTGAAGACGACGACCTCCGGGCTCCGATCCAGGGACGAGCAGCGGAAGACTTGGACCGGAAGACCAGCAGCACGGCGGTGTGCGTATGGTGGAGAGAACTTCACCTTGGCGCAACTCCAATTTAGGAATCACGTTTTCAAGGAGAAGAAGAGAGAGAGAGATTGGGTTGTACTTTAAAGGCCAAGGGGGCACCTCTATATATAGGAGGAGGGGGGCTGCCAGCCTTGCTGGCTGGGTGGTGTGGGACTATTCCCACACCAGCCCGCCCCCAAAGGGTGGCCGGCCCTAGGTAGGCCCCATTTGGCCCACCTAGGGCAGCCCCCCTTCCTCATGCGCACCTAGGGGGGAAATTTCCCCCCTATGGGCTATATCTCCCATGGGAAGGCCCATTTAAGGTGGGCTGCCTTTTAAATTCCGAAAATCATTAAATAAAAATGTATCTAACTATTAATTACACTAATTAATATTAAACACACATTATCTAATTTATTTCGGCTCCGAAAACTATTTCGTCGCTCTCCGATCTTCATCGGATCTTTCCCGGGACGCTCCCAGTGCTCTCTTCTAATTTCTCTTCCGGTAAACTTGTCGACTCCCCTTAAGTGTGTTACCCTAGAGGTTCGAGATCTCGCCAGACATGATCGAGACGCGTTCTCCGATCAATGACTAATTCGTGGACCTTGGATACCCAGAATTAATCCCTGTGAGATAACGACTAACTTTGTCGTTCGAACCTAGACGTCGAGTCTTAAACCTTTGCCATGGCGATATTTAGTGTGTCCGAGACTCGTCCATAGATATCATGATACCTAGCTTGGTCTCGTTACCGACAACACTATCTTCTACTCGTCCATGATATTATGTCCCTGTGACCTAGTCACATGCTTGCAAGCTCATTTGACATAATCTCACCGAGTGGGCCCTAGAGTATCTATCCTGCTTGGCGGACTGGCAAATCCCGCTCTTGATCCCTCGTCTCAACATACTCCCTTCCGATACCCGAGAGGGACACATTTATTGTCACACTGTTAAGATATGACGTTTGATGCAATCAAAGTATCTTTCAGGAATAGCAATAAGAGTTGATCTCACGGTCAAAGGCGTAATGACTACGTCCTACAAATATTGGGTATGTCCATCACGTCATTCTCCCAATGACATGACTCCATTGTCAACTGACATCAATGTCACATGATCAAGAAATCTCGATCATCAATTGCCCAATGAACTAGTTAGATAGAGGCTACTAGGGACCTGGTTGTTTATCTACCACACGCGTATTAATGTTTCCGCTTAATACAGTTATAGCATGGTATAAAACATATAATGAACGATTGAGATATGACGAATAAACTATCTTTATTAAGTGCCTCTAGGGCATATCTCCTTCCAGATAAGCCTTTCTTCCTCTCTCATAATAGTTATGAGTAGTGAAATTAAACTTCACAAGACAATTATTGAATTGGTGCAACTTTGCAAACTTAGGAACATATAGAGGATTATTAATACTATCATGTGAGCTATTATCATGTTTTCCTCTCTCATAATAGTTGCAAGAAACATCATAAACATGGTGGTTGTGGGTGGAATGGTTATTAGTGTAAGATAATTCCAGCCCACACAAGTACTTTTCAACATATAAAAACTTCTCCTCTATGGTGTGAATAGGAGAACTCAAAGGTAAAGTAGGACTCTCATGAGTGAGAGTATTAGCACAAGCAGCAAGTATATCATTTTTATCCTCACATAAAGTAGTAACAAGTTCTAAACATGGAGGATTATCAATAAGCATAGGACCATCATCTAAAGTATTATCATATAGAGCATTATCATATAGCATATCTAAACCATATTCTTCGTCATTTTTAAAATTATTATCAATAATGTTCCTATTAGGCATGGGTTCATATTCCGCATCATCATCAGAATCACAATAGCAAAGTTTATCATCAGCAAAATCTTGAAGGTTACCCTCATCCATAGGTGGTGAAGGTGGAAGTTTCCTCTCTTCATTCTCTAGTTGTTCATCATTTTCATCATCTTCTTGGGGTTGCATGGGCATCCCCAAGCTTAGGTTTTTATCCTCTTCTTCACATTCTTCCTCTTCCAAGCTTATGTTTTCATCATCTTCTTCCTGCAAAACATCAGTACTTTCTTGGGGAACCTTGTTATATCTAACAGCATAAATATTTTTAGAGAACTTGGCATTGCAATATTCAAGAATAGAAGTGACCTCTTGTTCAAATCTCTTAACTCTAGGGCAAGTTTCATTTTCTTGAGCAAAGGTGAACAATTCAAAAGATGCATAATAAATAATAAATGCATCTACTTGTTCCATCCCTAAATGAGTATAAACATTAGTATTGTAAGATGCTATGACATGGTCTTCATGGGACTTACATTGAAATGCAAAGTGTCTTTTTCTATATTTAGAGCAACAAGTTTTATTATAATGGAACCAAAGACACTTTTCAGCAATATCATTTAATCTTTCCATGAAACCTTTTAGTCTTTTCCCTTCTTTTGTCTCTCTAAATTCCTAGGCAATTTTACGAGCTTTCACGTATCCACATAACCAATCATCCATCCATTCCTCAGCAGAAGTTTTTTTGGTATTTTCCATTTTATAATTTTGTGTTTTTGATATATGTATGACTGAAAGTAAAACTAAACTAAATGCAAAACTGAAAGTAAACTAAAGTATATGCAAAACTTAAAATAAATATCTAGTGCAAGCAAGAATAAAAACTTAAGCGCTACACTCCCCGGCAACGGCGCCAGAAAATGTCTTGATACCCACAAGTATAGGGGATCGTTGAAATCTTCGATGTGTAAGTAAAGTATCGATCCCACGAGGAGTAGAAGGTATAAGTGTTTATCCTTTCAAATAAGCGTGTCACTATTCTTATTATCTATGCACTAGACAAAGTAAAATGATGCAAGTGTTTTGGGTTTTTGGTGTAGAGTTTGCAATAAAGTAAAAGCTGAAAATAAAATATGACAAGTGAAAGCTCTCAAAGAGAGAGAGCCCAATCCTCTATGCAGCAAGAGGACAAGCTTAAGTGTGTGTTTCTTGTAGGTGGAAAACGTTCCCAAGGGCTACATGGATTTCATGGCATAGATATTTCTAGAACAACAAGGTAAATATTTTGTCAAGTTTTAATCTTCTTTGGACGGAGCCATAATTAGTTGTAGCTAAATAAATATACTAAACCTCTTATGATGGGTCTTGTGGCCAAGTAAATGACTGCACAAGAGTTATTAAGACATAAAGTCCCACCATAGCCATAAACTCTAAGGTCCCCGATATTTATCCCCTCCTAATGGAACTTCATGTATTAGACCACAGGTTTATTTGTCAACTCCCAGGTCCTACCCAATCCATTACATAGTGTGATCACCTCATGCATTCCTCAACATATGCGTGCACTCATATATTGTACAATAAGACAATCATCAAAGATAAATACTTGACCAAATACTCAAACATGTTTAGTGAAATCATTGCCAATCCATCCTATGCCCCCAGGAACATGAGAGAACTACTCACAATGCAAAGACATGATATGATTCAATAGCATAAGTGGTACAACACAATCTGAAAATATAATCTCCCCACAAAACAATGACAAGTAGCAATTCACACACATGTAGAACAGTACTTAGACAAAAGCTAGGGTTCGAACAATCTCAAACTATGAGGGGGATGAAGTTGATCACGGAGATGGTGATGGAGATGGTGCTGGTCTTGAGGATGGTGTTGATGGAGACTCCGGAGGGGGGATGGAGGAGCCTTCCGGAGGTGATCCGGCGGCGTTTCCCCCCTCCAATCTTCTCCGGCGGCAGCCTTCTGACTCTCTGTTTCTTGGTTTCGTGTTTCTCTGCCGCCTCCATGCGAAACTACTCGGGGGACTATTTTTATAGTCGGTTTTAGGTCAAGACGAAACCACGGAGACGAAAACGGACGGCATCGGAACCACGAGGGGGAAAAGAGGGTGCTCCACGCGGCCAGGGAATCTAACCACGTAGGCCCCCCTATCTCCCAGCTGGTTGGGCTTCTGGTCTTCATTTTAAGACCATCGCGTTCGTCTCGAAAATTCTGAACCGTGCTCTTTGGCCTTGCCCTTTTTGGAGTCCCGAAGCTCCTGGAAAGTCCAAAACACTAAAAAAAGATGTTTTCCGGAAAAACAGAGTTAGAACCAAAAGAGGGGGGATTGATTCGAAAATCCCCGAAATCATTATAAAACATGAATATAACATCCTATAAGTTGCAAATATGTTGGAATATCAGGTAATAAAATGTAAAGTTCATGTATGCATTTTACATGCATCACTATCCATGAAAGGTTTTTACTTATATGATGTTGTTGTTTACTCCTTGTCTATTTGTTAGCAAACTATAGACCATTGCCTTGAGTCACTTCATTCATAACATGAGATTTACAATATTATTGATCAAGGTTGTGTGAAAGCATGTCACTTCAGAAATTATTTGTTGTTATCGTTTTACCTACTCGGGACGAGTAGAAATAAGCTTGGGGATGCTTGATACGTCTCAAACATCTATAATTTCTTATGTTCCATGCTTATATTATACCAATTGTTGCATGTTTTATATACACTTTATATCACTTTTATGCATTTTCTGGGACTAACATATCAACAAGATGCCACAGTGCCAGTTCCCTGTTTTCTGTTGTTTTTGGTTTCAGAAAAGCTGTTAAGGAAATATTCTCGGAATTGCACGAAACAAAAGCTAAAACCCCTATTTTCCCCGGAAGCATCCAGAACACCGAAGAGGAGTAGGAGGGGGGCCACAGGCCAGCCACACCTGGTGGCGGCGCGGGTCCCCCCTCAACCGCGCCAAGGCATGGTGTGGAGCCCACGGCCCTCCACCGACGTCGCCCTTTCGCCTATTTATACCCCCCGACAAACAAACTCTAGGTACCTGAGCACTTTTCCACGAAACATCCCGTAGCCGCCGTCGTCGTCAACCCTAGTCCGGGAGGGTTCAGAAGCTCTAACAGGCACCCCGCCGGAGAGGGGAATAGTCACAGGGGGGCTCTACATCACCATGCCCGCCTCCGGACTGATGCGTGAGTAGTTCATCTTTGGACTATGGGTCCATAGCAGTAGCTAGATAGTTGTCTTCTCCACTTGTGCTATCATGTTTAGATCTTGTGAGCTGCCTATCATGATCAAGATCATCTTATTGTAATACTAAATGTTGTGTTTGCTGGGATCCGATGAATATTGAGTACTATGTCATTTGCTTCATAATATATTATGTGTGTGCTATTTATGATCTTGCATCCTCTCCGTTGCTAGTAGATGCTCTGGCCAAGTAGATGTTTGTGACTCCAAGAGGGGGTATTTATGCTCGATAGTGGGTTCATGTCTTCATTTAATCTTGGGGAGTGACAGCAACCTCTAAGATTGTGAATGTACTGTTGCTACTAGGGATAAAACATTAGTTCTTTGTCTAAGGATAATTGTGCTACTTACATTACACACTTTGCTTAATGCAATAATCTGTCAGTCCATGGGTAGGGCAATTTTTAACTAAAGATTTCATTCTTTACCAAGCTTGAGCAACATGTTCATTATCAAATTGTTTAAATTTCATAATGCTACTTCTTAAGGAAATGATCTTAGCAGGAGGGTAATATTTTCCAATGAAAGCATCTTTGCATTTAGTCCAAGAATCAATATTATTCCTAGGCAATGACAACAACCATTCTTTGGCTCTTTCTCTTAAAGAGAAAGGAAACAATTTAAGCTTAATAATATCCCCATCTACATCTTTATATTTTTGCATTTCACATAATTCAACAAAATTATTAAGATGGGCAGCAGCATCATCAGTAATAGCACCAGAAAATTGCTCTTTTCATAACAAGATTTAGCAAAGCAGGTTTAATATCAAAGATGACTACTTTAGAAGCAGGTGGAGCAATAGGAGTGCATATGAAATCATTATTATTTGTGCTAGTAAAGTCACACAACTTAGTATTCTCAGCAGTACTCATTTTAGCAAATTTTTAACTAAACCGAAATAAAGAAATAAATGCAAGTAACTAATTTTTTTTGTATTTTTTATATTAAGCAAACAAGACAATAATAAAAATAAACTAAGCAAGACAATAACAAAATAAAAAGATTGAGTGTGAGAGACTCCCCTCGCAGAAGTGCTCCAACTCCCCGGCAACGGCGCCATAAATTAGCTTGATGAGTGAGTCGAAGATCTTCTTCTCAGCAGTTGGGAAACCCCAAGAGGAAGGTGTGAAGCAGTGTAGCAGCAAATTCCCCTCAGTTACGAAACCAAGGTTATCAATCCAGTAGGAGATGAAGATTCTTCTGAAGGTTGCTGCGGTTGACCTTGGCAGGGCGCACTACCGGCATCAACCACAAACGTGGAACCTGGACACAACACAATCAAACTATTTTGCCCCAACTTGACAGTGAGGTTGTCAATCTCACTGGCTTGCTGTAACAAAGTATTAAACGTATGGTGTGGAAAATGATGTTTGTTTGCAGAGAGTGAAAGAACAGGATTGCAGTACATTGTATTATCAATTTAAAGAAAAAGGACCGGGGTCCACAGTTCACTAGTGGTGTCTCTCCATAAATAATAATAGCATACATGAGGGTAAACAAATTACAGCTGGGCAATTGACAAAATAAAGAACTGCATAATAATGCATATACTAGTCATGGTGTCTAGTGTGAGATTCATTTGGACATTACAACATGATACATAGACCGTTATCCAACTACATCTATGACTAATAATCTACCTTCCGGATAGCATCCGCACACCTTTTAGTATTAAGTTGCAAGCAACAGATTATTGCATTAAGCAAAGTGTGTAATGTAAGTAGCACAATTATCTTTAGACAAAGAACTACTGTTTTATCCCTAGTAGCAACAGTACATTCACAATCTTAGAGGTTGCTGTCACTCCCCCGGATTAAATGAAGACATGAACCCACTATCGAGCATAAATACTCCCTCTTGGAGTCACAAGCATCTACTTGGCCAGAGCATCTACTAGTAACGGAGAGCATGCAAGATCATAAATAATGCACTCACATAATATATAATGAAGCAAATGACATAGTACTCAATATTCATCGGATCCCAGCAAACACAACATGTAGCATTACATAAAGATGATCTTGATCATGATAGGCAGCTCACAAGATCTAAACATGGTAGCACAATTGGAGAAGACAACCATCTAGCTACTGCTATGGACCCGTAGTCCAAGGATGAGCTACTCACGCATCAGTCCGGAGGCGGGCATGGTGATGTAGAGCCCTCCGGTGATGATTCCCCTCTCCGGCAGGGTGCCGTGAAGAGCTTCTGGACCCTCCCGAACTAGGGTTGATGACGGCGGCGGCTATGGAACTTTTCGTGGATTTCTGATCGGGTACCGAGGGTTTTCGCGTCGGGGGGGGATAAATAGGCGAAAGGGCAACGTCGGTGGAGGGCCGTTGTCGGAGAGTGACTCCCACGGAACAGGGGTAGCCACACCCTGAAGAGAGGTTCGAAGGGGGGACTGAACGCGGAGGTCAAACAATCCTCGAGAGGCACGACGACGGTGCTCGCCGAGCCTGGAGAGGAACTATCACGCCAGAGATGGACACCGGCCCGTACCCAGGTTCACGGCCCTCAGGAGGAGGTAACACCGCTACTCCTGCTTGTCTGTATTGCACTGTGAAGGTTACAGGACAATGAGCTTGCCGAGGGCTCTCTTGAGGCAGTTTAGTGCTTGGAGAGGGACACAATGGTCGTCTTCCTCCTCCAGCAGTTGGCTATCCTACCGTTTGGCTAAGGCTCCCTCGGTCTAGGAAACAATCAGCCGACTGGAGATCCCTCCTCCTCTATGGTGGAGCTCCTGCTCCTTTTATAGGCGCCCCGGGCTCCATCCTCGTGCTGGTGGGTTCCCACATGCCGGTGGCGAGAAGGAGCGGGAGTCCACCGCGGCTCATCCGTCCATGGACGCGGTCCATCTGTGCTAAAGTTGCGCGCCGTGGCCGACATGCTGCAGACGGTGCAGAGCGGCTCGCAGGCGCGGCAGAGGTCGTGGTGGAGCCCACGATGACGATCTTCTTGGAGCGTTGCGCCGTCCAGCCGCTTTATCACCAAAGAGGAAAGTCCTGGCTGTCCTGGCGCAGGCGGCGCGGCTTTGTTGACTCCTTTATCACCAGAATGACAACTGGGATGCTCGTGTCACCCTGCGGCTGCTGCAGGGGCCATGTGCGCCCTGCAGCGCTTGCTTAGCCGCGAAGTGTCTCCACAGGGCCGCGGTGGCCTGTGGGGAGGTTTCCTGCTGACCTCTCTCCAGGCATGTTGAGCCTTGGGGAGTCTCTTGAAGCGCGGGGTCCTCTTCAGGCCCTGGCTTCCTCTTCAGGCCCTCAAGAGGAGATGCCTCTCGAGGGTCTCTCCAAGCGGTAGCTTGGTCCTTAGTCGTTTTGACGAATCCGTTCGCGGGCGAGGCCTGTAGGGAGTGGGCTATGCACACCCCGGTCCTCATTGGGCCGACAGTAGCCCCCGGGCCCGCGATGGGCACGGCTGAGCCCATGACCGCAGCCGAAGCGTCGTGGGCCCAAAGTGTCCGGCCGGGCCGAGCCACGCGTCACTCAGGCGAGTAACGGTTGCGCACGATCTGGGACGTGCGTCGTGGGGGGTCCCTGGAGGGCTTGGAGGCGCAACTTGCCCTCGAGGACGCTCAGCTCGCCCAGCAGCGCGACGAGCTTGCAGGGGCTTGGGCGCGTTTCTACGCCGCGGTCGAGGCCCGCCGCCAGGAGGATCTGGCCCTCCAGGCCGCTCGCGAGGAGGCCGTCCGCTTCGCCAAGGAGGTCCGCGAGGGGGCCATCCGTGACGCTGACGAGCTCCTTGCCCCTCTCCAGGACGAGCGCAACGCAGCCGCCGATCTCCTCGCCGAGGTGAAGGCCGAGCGTGAAGCTATGGAGGGCTCGCTGGCGCAGAAACGTCGCGAGCTGGCCCAGCTAGAGTCCCAGCTCCTTTCCGCCAACCGGGTCGCGCAGGAGACGCTGGAGCAGGACCGCAAGAGCCTTGCCGAGCGCGAGCGGCTGCTGGCCTCCAGGGAGCAGGACGTGCTGCAGCGTGACGAGCAGCGGCTCCAGGCGGAGGGCGGGCTCGCCACCAAGCGCGAAGAGCTTGAGGCGCGCGAGGGAGACCTGGCTCAGGCGCTCCAGAGGCATGACGAGAACGCCACCGCCCAGAAGCAAACCCTGGAGCGCTTCCAGCAGCGGTTTGCCGAGAAGAAGAAGGAGGCGGAGGCGGCCCTCGCGGAGCGTGAGAAGGAGTTCAGGCGGACCACCTCCAAGGAGTACCGCGACAAGGCCAAGAAGCAGGAGGACCGCTTCAAGGCCAAGCACGCTACCGATGCCAAGCGGATCGCGGAGCTCGAGAAGGCCAACTCCAAGCTCGAGGCCCGCCTCCAGCGCGCCAAGGAGGCCTATCGCCAGGCGGAGGAGGGTCGCAGGGCAGCTGTCTTGGAACTGGACGCCCTCGTCAAGGACGTGGAGGGGCAGGCGGGCTCAGCGGCCAAGCAGGTGACGGAGGCTGTGGACACCGCACAGGCGGCTCGCGTGCTCACGAAGCAGCGGGAGCGTATGTTCCAGGCGCTGGTGGCCAGGGGCAACGAGCTTCCAGCTCAGCTTGGCGCGGAGGCGCCGCACGCTGAGGTTCGCGGCCGTGGCGATGCTGCCATGTACCTGGTCTACTTCGACCAGGTCTTCACGGCCCTCGAGAGCCCCGTCGCCGACCTCCGCAAGGTGATCGAGGTCGAGAGCCGCCAGCTCCTCGGGGTGGTTGTTGACCGCATCTTCACCAACCTTCGGCTCCTCACGCCCGGCTTCAACCTCGCCACGGTGACCGAGGAGCGCACGGGTGAGGAGGTCTTGCGGGTCTCCAACTCCCTCCGTGAGCAGGTCGAGACCTTCTGCAACCGCTTCAAGCGCGCAGAGGTGGCTGCGGAGGACAGCGAGGAGGAGGCCGCCCTTGCTGAGGAGGAAGACACTGAGGAGGAGGAGCATGCTGGCGCGGACTCTGCCTGAGCCCTTGATTCATTGCGCCTTTGAGCGCCTGTATCTGAAACAGTTTTGTGTTTAGACACTATGCATTTTGAGCATGTAATGTATTCCTTGAGTACTTGATGTTAACTTGTGTGCCCCTCGAGAGGCCCTGTCTGCCTTATTTTCATGTCTATGTTTTCTCTGCGTCGTTAGGTCCCATCTCTTCGCGCTATGACTCCGCCGCTGCGGTATGCTAGAGCAATGACTCAGCAAGGCCGGGGGGAGTTTAAGGCTTGGAGAGGTAAGAGCCCTGAGTCGCGATGCTCAAGCGCCCCCCTTAGACGTGCGAGTAGTCCATGAAGCACAAGGGAAAAATGAAATCGCTCGAGGGACAAACGTGCGCTTGGGGAAAAAAAAAGCTCTCGAGTTACGAGTGTGTGACTTAGCTTCTCGAGGCTTTTGCCCTGTAGAGGTTTTTTTAGCCTGGCGAGGAGGTCCTCTTCAAGGGTTTTGCCCTGCCGCCTCCTCAGGCTTGTAGAGACGCTTGTTCTCTGTAGATGTTAGAGGGGCAAACCCAAACGCTTGTGCACGGTACCAAGGACTAATGCGCGCTTATAGGTCCCCTCAGGCGTTCCTTGCGAGGAGAGAGAGTACCAAGGTCCTTTGTAGAGATGGCGTGTTTGTGGGAGCTTGCCCTCCAGCCAGAGCTCGGATCCTTGGGTTTTGCAGTGCTGCTGGTGTGTCATTTGAGGCACTGGCACCGTACTCAGCCCCCGCTCGCGAGGTGCGCATGTGGAGAGATATAAGCGCCCATTTTCAATAAAGAAAATAATGCTGGAATAAACTCACCACCAGAATATCACATAGCGGCGCCGTAGCACATTGTTCACTTAGGAACGAAATTGTTTCATTATGCTTGGAGTTGCCAAGTTAATGTATTTGACCATGTCGAGGCATGGAGACCACCCATTAGTGGCAGAGACTCTCAACGGCCTGAGGCGGCTCGTTACATGGAGAGCTCGGAGGGTTGACCCTCGAGAGAAGCCTTTGGGCTTGGAGGTTTAAGCCGTGAGCTTTTTTAACCTCTAGAGACAAAAAATGCTTGGAGGTGGAGCCGTAAGCTGCCTCTTCAGCCAGATGTCTTGACGTGACAATGATCACGGGCGTGACAATGATGACGGGTAGAACTTGCGCAGGTGCGCGATGTTCCACGGGTTCTTGACGGGGATGCCGTCTTCGGTCTCGAGGCGTACTGCGCCAGGCCTGGCGACGTGGGAGACCCTGTAGGGGCCTTCCCACATCGGCGAGAGCTTGTGGAGGCCTTCCCTGGAGAGGATTCGCCTGAGGACGAGGTCGCCCGCCTCAAGGGTGCGCGAGCGCACATGGCGGCTGTGGTAGCGTCGCAGGTCTTGCTGGTACCCTGCCGCTCTGAGGGCGGCCTGACGGCGCAGTCCCTCGAGAAACAGCAGGTCGTCGTTGTGGAGGCCCTCTTGGATGTCCTCATTGAAGGCAAGGACCCCTGGTGATCCGTGCTTGATTTCTGCGGGGAGGACTGCCTCAGCTCCGTAGACCAGGGCGAAGGGCGTTTCGCCTGTAGGCCTTGAGGAAGTTGTGCGTATGGACCAGAGCACTGAAGGGAGTTCTTCGATCCAGCCCTTGCCGTGGCCTTTGAGGATGTTGAAGCTTCTGGTCTTGAGGCCCTTGAGGACTTCTGCGTTCGCTCGCTCGGCTTGACCGTTGCTGCGTGGGTGAGCCACCGAGGCGAAGCAGACCTTGACGCCGAGCTTGTCGCAGTAGGCTCGGAAGATGCCGCTGGTGAACTGCGAGCCATTGTCGGTGATGATGCGGTTGGGCACGCCGAAGCGGCAGACCAAGCTCCTGATGAATTTCACCGCGGCCCCAGCTGGTATGGTGCGCACTGGCTCAACTTCAGTCCACTTGGTGAACTTGTCGATGGCCACGAAGAGGAAGCGATAGCCCCCCTGCGACCTTGGGAAGGGGCCCAAGATGTCCAGCCCCCAGACCGCAAACGGCCAGGAGAGCGGGATGGTTTGAAGCCCCAGCGCCGGCTGATGAATTTGCTTGGCGTGGAATTGGCAGGTGTCGCAGGTTTGCACAATGGCGACCGCATCTTGAAGCACTTGAGGCCAGTAGAAGCCGCTCCTGAAGACCTTGCCTGCGAGGGTGCGCGCACATGAGTGGTGGCCGCACTCCCCGCTGTGGATGTCCTTGATCAGCTCTCGGCCTTCCTCAGGAGGGACGCACTTGAGCGCGATACCATTTGGGCGCTTGCGGTAGAGGTTTCCCTCGAGGATGCAGTAGGATTTCGCCTGTCGAGCGATTCGCTCTGCGTCAGCATCCTCTTCAGGGAGGATTCCTTTCACCAAGTAGTCCTTGAGCTCATCAATCCAGCCTGAGGCCTGGTGGGTTGCCGTCAGCAACAGGCGCTCCCCTGTGCTGGGACCGCAATCAGGCGCCCCAGACTCAGGAGGTGGTGTAGAGCTGCAGGAACTCGAGAGGGTTGGTGGACCCGTCGAAGCCCTTGGGGAGCGCTGGCCTGAACTTCTGCGGCCAGACCACACGACGCAGGGCGCGCGTGAAGGCCATGCAGCCAGTGGCGTAGGTGGCCGTTCCTCCCTGGAGGGCCCTGCGGTTTTGTTGCCCCGCTTGGCCGAGCTCCTCGACGAGGCGGTTCTGGAGGTCGCGGCGTCGCTCCATGCCCACACGTGCGTCAGGCGCGGTGCGCTGCACGATCTGGCAATCGTGCGGCGAGGAAGCATGGGAGGGAGCCCGCTGTGCCGCGGCCGGAGGTGGTCCTGGCGGCGGTGGGGGCGCACCTGGTGCGGCCGCCCCTGCAGGGCCGGAGGGCACGATGGAGCGCGACGGAGCAGGGCGCGTGGTTGCGATGTCGACGAGGTGGTGGAGGCGGTCCAACCACTGGTCGTGTGCCTCGGCACTTGGCCGGTAGCGGAGGAGCTCCTGGGCCATGAGCAGCGCGGTGTGCGGGGCGGGCTCGTGGTGCTCCCGCGTGGACACGCTCTGGCGCCGGGACGGGTGCGAGGACTCAGCGTCCTCACGGCGCTCAGAGAGGTCCTCGTCCTCGCGCTGGTCTCCGCCGCGGTGCTCCTCGCTCTCTGGCTCCTCCACGCGCGGGCCGGTGCCAGCGCGCTCGGCCGTGCGGGGGCGACCACGGCGGCCGCGGGTGGGAGCAGTGCCAGGCTCGGTGTGAGCTCTCTCAGAGGCACGCCGGTTGGCGCGCGTCGCGCGGGTGTCCGTCATGGCGCGGAGTTCGGAGGTCGAAGACGCGCCTCAGCCCCCTACCTGGCGCGCCAAATGTCGGAGAGTGACTCCCACGGAACAGGGGTAGCCACACCCTGAAGAGAGGTTCGAAGGGGGGACTGAACGCGGAGGTCAAACAATCCTCGAGAGGCACGACGACGGTGCTCGCCGGGCCTGGAGAGGAACTACCACGCCAGAGATGGACACCGGCCCGTACCCAGGTTCACGGCCCTCAGGAGGAGGTAACACCGCTACTCCTGCTTGTCTGTATTGCACTGTGAAGGTTACAGGACAATGAGCTTGCCGAGGGCTCTCTTGAGGCAGTTTAGTGCTTGGAGAGGGACACAATGGTCGTCTTCCTCCTCCAGCAGTTGGCTATCCTACCGTTTGGCTAAGGCTCCCTCGGTCTAGGAAACAATCAGCCGACTGGAGATCCCTCCTCCTCTATGGTGGAGCTCCTGCTCCTTTTATAGGCGCCCCGGGCTCCATCCTCGTGCTGGTGGGTTCCCACATGCCGGTGGCGAGAAGGAGCGGGAGTCCACCGCGGCTCATCCGTCCATGGACGCGGTCCATCCGTGCTAAAGTTGCGCGCCATGGCCGACATGCTGCAGACGGTGCAGAGCGGCTCGCAGGCGCGGCAGAGGTCGTGGTGGAGCCCACGATGACGATCTTCTTGGAGCGTTGCGCCGTCCAGCCGCTTTATCACCAAAGAGGAAAGTCCTGGCTGTCCTGGCGCAGGCGGCGCGGCTTTGTTGACTCCTTTATCACCAGAATGACAACTGGGATGCTCGCGTCACCCTGCGGCTGCTGCAGGGGCCATGTGCGCCCTGCAGCGCTTGCTTAGCCGCGAAGTGTCTCCACAGGGCCGCGGTGGCCTGTGGGGAGGTTTCCTGCTGACCTCTCTCCAGGCGTGTTGAGCCTTGGGGAGTCTCTTGAAGCGCGGGGTCCTCTTCAGGCCCTGGCTTCCTCTTCAGGCCCTCAAGAGGAGATGCCTCTCGAGGGTCTCTCCAAGCGGTAGCTTGGTCCTTAGTCGTTTTGACGAATCCGTTCGCGGGCGAGGCCTGTAGGGAGTGGGCTATGCACACCCCGGTCCTCATTGGGCCGACAGCCGTGGGCCCCACAGCACGTGGTAGCGCGGTAGAAGGGGGAGCCGCGCCTCCACCAGGTGTGGGCGCCCTGTGGCCCCTCTTCGTTAGCTCTTCGGTCTTCTGGATCCTTCCGAGAAAAATAGGAGTTTTGGCTTTTGTTTCGTCCGATTCCGAGAATATTTCCAGAACAACTTTTCTGAAACCAAAAACAGCAGAAAACAGGAAACTGGCACTGTGGCATCTTGTTAATAGGTTAGTCCCAGAAAATGCATAAAAATCATATAAAGTGTACATAAAACATGTAGCAATGGGTATAATATAAGCATGGAACATAAGAAATTATAGATACGTTTGAGACGTATCAGTGCGCCCTGCCAACGTCAGCTTCAACAACCTTCATAAGCCTTCATCTCCTACTGGATTGATAACCTTGGTTTCACAACTGAGAGAAATTTGCTGCTGCACTACTTCATACCTTCCTCTTGGGGTTTCCCAACAACACCATCGCGTGCATCAGTTATATTGTTGAACTTATTCATGATGCTTCTGAAAGTTATTATGAGAAGGGAAAACATGGTTCTAAATATTTCAATATATTTACATTCCCTCTCTTTAAGTTGAAAGTATTGAAATTGCCCTTGTTTTATCTTCCTATGCTACTTGCGTTGTGTGTCAATGATGTATTTTCTTACAAGATCCCAATGCATAGGAAGTGGGTTAGACTTAAATATGTTTCATATTTTTGTTTTGATGGTCTCTTTTGTGTTTCAGTTCTTATTCATATGTGAGCATCATTAAAACTATCATGGCTGTCCAGAAAACAGATTTCTGAGCTTCACTGCGAAAAATATTAAAAATCACAGAAAAAGAATTTTGACCTGATATTTTACGAAAGAAATATTAAGTTATTATTACACATTTCATTAGTTCAAAGTTTTCCGATTTGAGCAATGTAAGTGCCTCTGAAAATTCACTCTTTACGGGCTGTCCAGTTTTTGACAGATTATGTCTTTATTTTGCATTGCTCTCATTACTTGTGTTTGTGGTTCTTTTGATCAAGGAGCAACACACAACCATAGTAACATTAGCTAATGTTTAGAATCAACTCATGATATGTCTTTGCTGTACCTATGTGGATTTAATTTATGGAGACACTAACCCCTCTAATCATGTTTTATGATGAGTTTTGTGTAAAGAGAATTTCAAGTGGAAGAGTTGAGGGTGATGAACAAGATCAAGAGGGATAAAAACTCAAGCTTGGGGATTCTACCACTAGGCTCACTCTACATATATCAAGTAGGTGGAAGAATTCAAGCTTGGGGATGCCAAGCCACCTCACTCCAACCATCTTGATAACAAGTAAGTCTAACTAAATGGCTATAAAGAAAGCGCTTTACGGGAGGCAACCCGGTTGTTTTTATTTTTGATTTTCTTTGTGTCCTCTTGCTGTAACAAGAGACTAAGTTTTTAGTTTTTTCTGGAATTTTTAATAAAGTGCCAAGTTTTACCCATTTTGGTTTGAAAAAGTTGCTATTTGTATTCGGAGATTTTATTCCAGCACGAATCTATGCACGGTATATGATTTTTCATTTCTATTCTATAACTCCGAATGAGCTGAAATTTGAACTGTAGTTGCAACTTTTCATCCTCTGTAAGCGTGAATTTTAGATGTTTTCAAGATATTTAAGTGGGGTAAAAAAATGTGTTTTGCTGCTACTGTTTTTCTGGACAGATTATGTCCCATTTTGTTTTATGCATTCTTTGAGCTTTTAAGTTGAATCTTTTTTATCCAATTGAGTTTATGAGAAGGAATACAACATTATACACTTTCTGGACATGTTTCTTATGTTTGTCTAACGATTTCATGCAGCAAGCAATTCAATTGTTTTGTGCCTACTAATGTCACCCCACAGAAAAGAAATGGGAGAAATGGTGTTTTGAAGTTTTTTCACAGGGATTAGAGGAGATGCACCAAGAGATATAAGGATGGTGAAGACCATAAGCTTGGCGATGTGAAGACAACCCCACTGGACCAACACACTCTCGGTTTGCACACGTCTAACTTCTGTTTTTCGATCAATGCACTTTATCGCATAAACTTGGACCATCTTTTTGTTCTTTTTATTTCGGTTTGGTTTTTATATTTAAGACCAACACTTTTCATTTATGATATGAGAGAGATACTGGAAATTTGGGTTGAATTAAGTTGGATCTATTAAAAAGATTGGGAAGAGGATGTTTCCGTTGGTTTAAAAATATACATATAGTTGCATGCTTGATGTGCTTTCTAATGAGTATTAATTTGCAAGTATTTTATCAAGAGCTATTTCTTATTCATGTTTTGATGTTGAATGTTAATTTACTTTGTTTAACATGGATTGATTAGTTCTATGGACACTTATGCATGCATTTAGACGGCCAACTTTCTCCCTCTTGCTAGCCAAAAACTCCAACAAGTAAAAAAAACTTGTTTTCCATCAACCTCAACCAAAGTTTTTCCAGTGAGTCCATCATATCTACCTATTAGAAAAAATTCTATTCCAAGTATGTTTACCATGTTATATTGTTTTATCTATGCTTCCAAATTAAGATGCTTATGTTATTGGGATTGTTATGGGTAAAGTTAGTTTAAAAGCTCTCACGAACTTGATGCACACATTACTTTTATTGCACTTAATAAACTTGACCCATTGTGATTAAAATTATGAAGTTATGGGCTTGACAAAGGTTTTGGTTGGGAGCTAGCTCATAAGTGCTGACACGTGCCAAGCTTTCAACATGCACTTTATTCTCTATAAAGTTGATATCATGTTCTTTTGTTAATGGATGCCTAACATTGTGTGAAATGAAGGAGAAAACCGAGTAAGTTTAAGGAGTGAGTATAAATGGCTAGAGAGACGCCTGGGCAGCTAACCCAAGCCATGCGAGAGGCATGGTAGAAATTTACTTACACAACTATATTGGACCTTCAATGATGCACCTCTCAATAAAAAGCCAATGCTAATAAAATAGGTGTTGAGGTTGTCCACGTGTTTGTTTTTCTTGTCATTTTGACATAGGCTTGTTCTATGTCATGGGACAAGAGGTACCCCAGTTGACGCTCTTTATGATGCTATTCTTACTTGCCATGACTGTTTAAACTTAAACTTGCTTTGTTTTCCGAGTAAATTAGCCAGTCGGAGAGGTTTTTGTTTTCAAGGGGCATGAGGCTTTTGACCCATACTTTGTCAAGCACATAACTCATATTTGCTTTCACTTTCAACTATTAATCACTCAAAGATGCTATGATATGGGTAATGAGAACTTCACACCAATGGATACCACATGGCAAACATTAACTTAAGTTGAATCATTTGGAAGCTAGATGACAATTTTGCATGTTATACCTCTACTTATTCATCTATCTTTCCAAAGTGTCCACCTTTTATATTCAGATCTCTATAAGAATACTCTATGACCAATATAGGATATCTTTTTACTTTTCATTTATGCATTTATTTGGTCCATAGAACTTTTCTTCCATGTTACACTTTGTGAATTATCATTGAACATCTTTACCTTGAATATTTGATATCCCTTCATAATATATCTTGTATGTTGCTACTCCTTATTAAGAATGAATCATTTGACTCTATGTAGCAATCATCTTTGATATCCTTTGATAGTAATAAAATGCAAAGTCCATGTTTAGTTTTATCACCTTCATACTCGAGGACGAGCATGGGTTAAGCTTGGGGATGTTGATGCATGTAAAATATGTCGAGGTGTGATTCCCACGGAACAGGGATAACCACTCTCGGGGGAGAAGTTCGTGAAGGGGACTGAACACGTTGGTCAACAACCCACAACCGGCTCGGAGACGGTGCTCGTCGAGCATGTAGAGGAACAGCACGACAGAGATGGACTCCGGCCCGTACCCAGGTTCACGGCCCTCAGGGTGAGGTAAAACTGCTACTCCTGCTTGTCTGTATTGCTCAATAGAGGGTGTAGTACAAAGAGCTTGCCGCGGGCCCTCGCGAGGCAGTGGGGAGCTCGGAGGGGGAAGGTTCGGGCCTTCTTCCTCCTCGGGCTCGCTGGGCTTGGCTAAGCTACCGCGGGGTGTCTATGGATGAGTGATCGATCGATCGGCCCCTTGCTACGGTGGTGCTCCTGCTCCTTATATAGGCGCACCGGGCCTCATCCCTGCGTGCTGCGCAGTGGAAGGGTTCCCACATGGCGACAAAATGGTGGAGCGGGGTGCACCGCAGCTGAGTTGCCCATGGACTCGGTCCATGGTCGCAGGGCCTGCCTTCGTGGCAGGGTAGCCGCCATCTTTGCATAGCGGCCAGCTGGTATGGCAGAGACCGTGGGGGTGCCCACGGTGACGTCGCCGTTGGAGCGTTGTGCCGGCCACCTGCTTTATCACCAAAGAGGAAAGCCTCGTTGGCGGCGCAGGGACAGCGCTTTGTTGACTCCTTTTATCACCAGAACGGCAACTGCGGCGCCGTCGTCATCGCGCGCAGACGCTCGCGTCACTCTGCGGCTGCTGCAGAGGCCATGTACGCTCTGCAGCAATTGCTTCGTAGAGAAGTATCTCCACAGGGCCCTGGAGGCCTTGTGGAGGGAGTTGTGTTGACTCCCCTTCAGGGGAGAAACCTTTGCCGGTGGGGCGGCCTCAGGGGGAGCCCCTTCAGGCCCTTCGCTGCCTCCTCAAGCCCCCTCGAGAGGGCTCTCCCCTCGGGGGTCTCCCCAAGTGTTCCGCTTGGTCCTTAGTCGTTTTGTCGGCATCGACGCGTGTGAGGGCCGTGGAGAGTGGGCTCTGCACACCCTAGAATCCACTGGGCCGACAGTAGCCCCCGGGCCCACGACGGGCACGACGAGGCCCATCGGGCCCAGACGAAGCGTCGCGGGTCCAAAACGTCCGGCCTGCCCGTGACACGCGTCACTTGGTGGTGAGTTCGCGACGACTCGGTTTCTTCGGACGATCGTGCGTAGTGGGGGGTCCCACCACGATCATCACGACCGCGCCTTGGTAACTGCTCGGACGGGGCATAAAGCTGCGCGCCGGTCCAAATCGCAGTCATTACTCCCATTCCGCGCCTCCAAACTTCCAACTCTCGACCTCCTGGTTTCCAACTTCGGCGAACTCTTTTCTCCTCCGGCGAACTCCTTTCTTCTCTGGCGCTCCGCTTTAAGCATCCTCCTTGACAATGGGCGGACCCATAGGCAAGGCCGCGATGTCCACGCTCCCCTCCGATGCGCAGGGCGAAGAAGCGCTTGGACCCGCCCTGATCGGGGTGCGTGTCGATGCGGCGGCGCTGGGCAAGATCCAGCACCTGGTCGCCGGGAAGACCAATGAACATGGCGCCAGCGCCATTCAGGCCGCGAGGCACGGCCGCCTTCCGACGGGGTTTTTCCCCATTTTCCTCCACACTCTTTTCGCCGGACTGGTGCCTCCGTACTCGCCTTTCCTTGAGGCTGTCCTGGAGTTCTACCAGATCCACCTTCTCCACCTTCACCCCAATGCCATCCTCATCCTCTCCATCTTCGCCTACCTGTGCGAGGCGTATCTGGGGGTGCAGCCCTCGGTGGCCCTCTTCCGGAGCTTCTACGCGCTTCGGAACACCGCGAAGGCCGAGCGGACGGGGTGCGTGTCCTTCCGCATTGCGGACGGCATGGGGGACGTCTACATCCCCATGTCGTGGAGCGACGACAAACCCGTCACGGCGGTGTCGAAGAAAGTGGACGACTTCCGGCAGAAGTGGTTCCTCATCGGCGTGAAATCACATAGCTCCTTTCTCAAGGTCCCGGAGGCGCCGCCCGTGAAGAACACCCATTGGGGGAAGCAGGCCTTCCAGGGCCCCAAGATCGGAGGCCTCGTGGCGCGCATGAGGAAGCTTCGGGAGAACGGCCTCACCGGTCAGATGATCGCAGAGGACTTCGTGCGCCGCCGCATCGCTCCTCTGCAGGCGCACAAGAAGCCGATGTGGATGTACGCGGGTCCCTCCGACTCGATGAGACTCCACCCCTGCGACCACCTCCCCGCCGTCGTCGAGACCATCATGGGCGGCCTCTTCATCAACCCCGACGTGTTCGTGGCGGTTGCGGTGGAGCTGAGGCCTCTTCATCAAATAAACCTGGCCTCGCGCCTGGCGATTCTGGAGCGGATGCCTGGCGGGGGAAGAGGAGGAAGATGGGCCTATGCCCGTGGCGAGGGGGCTGGATGCTGCGGATTCGCCGTACGCGTCTGACGACGAGCAGGGCGACGATGCGGCTCGGGCCGTCCCCTCTGCAGGCAGGGCGAGCTCGTCAAGGGCCTCGCCCCTTCCTGAGGAGGTCTTCGAGCTCTCCTCCAGCGATGATGAGGAGGCCGAGGCGGGGCGACGGGAGCCCCGAACCAAGGCGGCCCACGACCGGCCTGCCGGGGAGCCCCCAGGCGCTTCCCTCAAGAGGAAAGCTGAGGCGGCTCCTGAGGGGTCCGAAGTCCGGGCCGCGCCTTCTTGGCGTTCGTCCGGCATGGCGTGGGTTGACACCCGTGCCAAGAAGACAGGGTAAGTGTTCTTGGTCCTGATTTTCTTCTTCAGCCTTTTGCTTGTTCCCTCCCCCTGACCGGTTTCCTTGTCTTCTGCCAGCGACCCGGCGCCTGCAAAACGCCGTAGGCTCCGCAAGGCCGCGGACATGAAGAAGGCCGCTCCAGAGGCCGCGGCAGAGGCCGGCACAGAGGAGGCCTCGAGGCCTGCGGAGGAAACCCCCGCAGGCCCTCACGGGGACACTCCCCAGGCCGAGGCTAGCGCGCCGCCTCTGGAGGAAGAAAACCCCGAGGAGCGGGTGGAGAAGGCGGCCACTCCGCCACGCGCTGCGACCCCACCAGCACGGCAGGAGGCCGCGGCAGGCGCTACTTCGGCCCCGAGCCCGCCGAAGGTCGACGAGGCAGTGGGGGCTGAACCCTCACTGCCCCCGCCAAGCACCACCGCGGAGGAGGAAGCGGCGGCTGCGGAGCAGGCCTTTCCTGCCCCGGGGGCCCAGGACGAGGTGCCGCCTGAGGGGGGCAACGCCGGCGCGCAGGACGCGGGCGCCGGAGCGGAGGTCGCGCCTCCGAGCCCCCGAGCCCGCACAGAGGATCCCCGCTCCAAGCTTGACGCGGGAGCGGGGCCCTCCGCCCCGAGCGAGGCCTCCCGGGCCCTTGTCCTCGGAATTTGGGACTGGAGCAGGGGGCGACGCGACGTCGCCTTCCGCTTGGTGCGGAAGTCTCTGGAGGGGCTGGAGGCGCACCTTGCCCAAGAGGACGGGGAGCTCGCCTGGCAGAGGGACGAGCTCGCTGGGGCTTGGGCCGCGTTCCACGCAGCCGTGGAGACTCGTCGACGGACCGACCAGGCTCTGCAGGCGGAGCGCGAGGAGGCGCTGCGTTTCGCAGAGGAGATCCGCGAGGGCGCCATGCGCGACGCCGAGGAGCTTCTGCAGCCCTTGAAGGCTGAGCGCCGGGCAGCGGCGGAAGACTTGGCCGCGACCAGGGCGGAGCGGGAGGCTGTGGAGCGCTCCCTGGCGG
This sequence comes from Poa annua, assembly GCA_026929855.1. NCBI lineage: Eukaryota > Viridiplantae > Streptophyta > Magnoliopsida > Poales > Poaceae > Poa > Poa annua. The sequence continues at coordinate 67,675,393 of CM049434.1, forward strand.
CCAAGCACCACGGGCTTGTCGAGCTAGAGGCTAAGATCCTCGCCGACTCTGAGACCGTGCGGACCGCCCTGGAGGGGGTCCGTGCGAGCTTGGACGCCAGGGGCCGGAGCCTGGGCGAGCGCGAGCAGGACGTGCGCCGCCGCGACGAACAGCTGGCGCTGAGGGAGCAGGAGCTGTCGGGGCAGCGCGCCGCACTCGAGGCCCGCGAAGAGAGCTTGGCTGCGGCTCTCGTCAGGTATGAGCGCGAGGTGGCTACCCACAAGGGGCACGTGGAGCGGTTCAACAAAAGGTTCGCCGAGCAGAAGGCGGAGGCCGAGAAGGAGTTCCAGGCCCGGGAGAAGGCGTACCGCGCCGCCGTCTCCCGTGACTACGCCGACAAATTCACCAAGCAGGAGACCCGCTTCAAGAAGAGGCTTGGCGAGAGCGGCACCCGGATCCACCAGCTCGAGAACATGAACGCTACCCTTGTCGCCAAGGTGAAGCGCGAAACGGATCGCCGCCGCGTCGCTGAGGAGGCCCGCAAGCGCACAGAGCAGGACCTCGCCTCCCTCATGGCCGACATGGAGGAAATGAACCAGCAGGTGGGTCCTGCCGTGGAGAAGGCGGTGGAGGCGGCCGAGAACGCCAAGCCTGCGCAGGTGCTGTCGCTGCAGCGGGAGCGTATGTTCCTGTCCCTGGCGGGCCGGGGCCGCGAGCTCGCTGCGAAGTTGGGAGCAGAAGCACCGTCCGTCCCAGCTCAAGGCCATTCCGACGCCGCCACCTACCTCCTATACTTCGAGCAGCTCTTCACGGCGCTCGAGGGCCCCGCCGCAGAGCTCCGCGACGTTGTCGAGGAGGAGTGCCGCCAGCTCCTGGCGGTGGCGGTGGACCGCATCTTCTCCAACCTCGTGCACCTCCAGCCCGGGTTCGACCTCGCCACGGTGACCGAACCCCTCGAGGGGGAGGCAAGGTGGAGGGCCTCCAACTCCGTCCGCGACCAGGTGGACGACTTCTGCAGCCGCTTCAAGCGGGCCGCGGCGGAGGATGAGGGCGACGACGAGGAGAGCGGGCCTGAAGGAGAAGAATCCGGCCAGGACGACGGCGAGGCCTCTGCCTAACTTTCTCCTGAGATCCTTTCCTGCAATGTAATGCGCTTGCAGCGCTGTAGGGCATTTGCTTTTAAAGACTTTTGTTTTGCAGTCTGTAATATACTTCTTATCTTTTTAACAAGTACTGCTAAGTCTGTGTGTGCTCCCCTCGAGGGGCCTTTGCTTCAATTCCATGTCTTTTTCACTCTGCGTCGCTGGACCCTTCTCGTCGCACTACGACTCCGCCGCTGCGGTATGCTCGAGCAATGACTCGGCAAGGCCGGGGGGAGTTTAAGGCTTAGAGAGGTAAGAGCCCTCGAGTCGCGATGCTGAGGGCCCCCCTTTGACGCGCTAGCAGCCCATGGAGAGTGAGGGAAAGGACCACTCGAGGGACGCAGAGTGCTCGTGAGAGAGATGCGAGGGTTCTCTTGACGTGGACAGGGAACTTAGCTTCGCGAGGCTTTTCGCCCTGCGTGGGTGTCGGCCCAATGAGGACCGGGGTGTGCATAGCCCACTCCCTACAAGCCTCGCTTGCGACAGATTCGTCAAAACGACTAAGGACCAAGCTACCGCTTGAAGAGACCCTCGAGAGGCATCTCCTCTTGAGGGCCTGAAGAGGAAGTCAGGGCCTGAAGAGGACCCCGCGCTTCCAGAGACTCCCCAAGGCTCGACACGCCTGGAGAGAGAGAAACCCAGGAAACCTCTCCACAGGCCACCACGGCCCTGTGGAGACACTTCGCGGCTAAGCAAGCGCTGCAGTGCGCACATGGCCCCTGCAGCAGCCGCAGGGTGACGCGAGCATCCCAGCTGCCATTCTGATGATAAAGGAGTCAACAAAGCCGCGCCGCCTGCGCCAGGATAGCCAGGACTTTCCTCTTTGGTGATAAAGCGGCTGGACGGCGCAACGCTCCAAGAAGATCGTCATCATGGGCTCCACCACGACCTCTGCCGCGCCTGCGAGCCGCTCTGCACCGTCTGCAGCCTGTCGGCCACGGCGCGCAACTTTAGCACGGATGGACCGCGTCCATGGACGGATAAGCCGCGGTGGACTCCCGCTCCTTCGCACCACCGGCATGTGGGAACCCACCAGCACGAGGACGAAGCCCGGGGCGCCTATAAAAGGAGCAGGAGCTCCACCATAGAAAGGGATTGATCTCCAGTCGGCTGATTGCTTCCTAGACCGAGGGAGCCTTAGCCAAACGCATAGAATAGCCAACTGCTGGAGGAGGAAGACGACCATTGTGTCCCTCTCCAAGCACCAAACTGCCTCAAGAGAGCCCTCGGCAAGCTCATTGCTCTGTAACTTCCACAGTGCAATACAGACAAGCAGTAGTAGCGGTTTTACCTCCTCCTGAGGGCCGTGAACCTGGGTACGGGCTGGTGTCCATCTCTGGCGTGATAGTCCCTCTCCAGGCCCGGCGAGCACCGTCGTCGTGCCTCTCGAGGATTGTTAGACCTCCGCGTTCAGTCCCCCCTTCGAACCTCTCTTCAGGGTGTGACTACCCCTGCTCCGTGGGAGTCACTCTCCGACATCTGGCGCGCCAGGTAGGGGACTGAGGCGTGTCTTCGACCTCCGAACTCCGCGCCATGACGGACACCCGCGCAACGCGCGCCAACCGGCGTGCCTCTGAGAGAGCTCACACCGAGCCCGGCACTGCTCCCACCCGTGGCCACCGTGGTCGCCCTCGCGCGGCTGAGCGCGCTGGCACCGGCCCGCGCGTGGAAGAGCCAGAGAGCGAGGAGCACCGCGGAGGAGACCAGCGCGACGACGAGGACCTCTCTGAGCGCCGTGAGGACGCTGAGTCCTCGCACCCGTCCCGGCGCCAAAGCGTGTCCACGCGGGAGCACCACGAGCCCGCCCCGCACACCGCGCTGCTCATGGCCCAGGAGCTCCTCCGCTACCGGCCAAGTGCCGAGGCACACGACCAGTGGTTGGACCGCCTCCACCACCTCGTCGACATCGCAACCACGCGCCCTGCTTCGTCGCGCTCCATCGTACCCTCCGGCCCTGCAGGGGCGGCCGCACCAGGTGCGCCCCCACCGCCGCCAGGACCACCTCCGGCCGCGGCACAGCGGGCTCCCTCCCATGCTTCCTCGCCGCATGATTGCCAGATCGTGCAGCGCACCGCGCCTGACGCACGTGTGGGCATGGAGCGACGCCGCGACCTCCAGAACCGCCTCGTCGAGGAACTCGGCCAGGCGGGGCAACAAAACCGTAGGGCCCTCCAGGGAGGAACGGCCACCTACGCCACTGGCTGCATGGCCTTCACGCGCGCCCTGCGTCGTGTGGTCTGGCCGCAGAAGTTCAGGCCGGCGCTCCCCAAGGGCTTCGACGGGTCCACCAACCCTCTCGAGTTCCTGCAGCTCTACACCACCTCCATCCAGGCCGCAGGGGGAGACGACAAGGTCATGGCCAACTGGTTCTCCCACGCCCTCAGGGACTCCGCGCTGTCCTGGCTCCTCAACCTGCCTGAGGACTCCATCGACTCCTGGGAGGAGCTCTGCAGGCAGTTCGTCGCCAACTTCAAGGGCACGTACGAGTGCGCACTCACCCACAACGACTTGCGCGCTGTGGTGCAGAAGAAGGATGAGACTCTTCGCAAGTACATCCAGCGCTTCAGCCAGGTGCGGAACAAGATTCCGAACATCCCCGACACCCAGGTCATCGCTGCCTTCCGCGAGGGCGTCACGAACCGCAGGATGCTCGAGAAGCTCGGCATTCACGACAAGCTCACCTCTGTGGTGAAGCTGTTCGATCTGGCGGACAAGTGCGCCAAGGCTGAAGAGGGACTCCTCTTCGTCAAGATGAGCGCGCGGGGGGACGACCCTGGCGAGGGGTCCAAGAGCCACAAAAAGAAGGAAGAGCCCAAGCGCAAGGCCACCACGGTCCTCGCGGCAGAGCCTGACGCGAAGGGCTCCCGCAGGGGTTCTCCCGAGCGCGGCGACAAGGAGGTGGACCACCGCCCATTCTGTGTCTACCACAACAGGCGCGGCCATGCCACCGAGAACTGCCACGACCTCAAGAGGCTGAGCAGAGAGCGCGAGCGCGAAGAAGCCAGCGGGAGCCGCGGCAGAGGCCGCAGCTACCGCCGCGACAGCAGAGGCGGACGCGCTGGCGGCTACCAGAGGCCGCAGGGCACTCAGGCCAACGCCGCTGAGAGGAACAACAACCTCCCCGACGAGGAAGATGGAGGCTACCAGGCCCCGAGAGGCGCCATGGCCTGCATCCTCGGCGGGGCTCAAGCGCCCAAGTCGAACAATCAGTTCAAGCAGTTCGCCCGCGAACTCAACGCTGCGCTCCCGAGCACCGAGACCTCCAGGCCCCTCAAGTGGTCCCAGTACACCATCGCCTTCGACGCCAAGGACCACCCCAAGTCCACCAAGACTGTTGGAACCCTCCCCCTGGTCTGCTCCCCCACCATCCACAACATCACCGTCTCCAAGACACTCATCGATGGGGGAGCGGGCCTGAATGTCATCGCTGTCGAGACCTTCGAGACGCTTCAAGTGCCCTACGAGTGGCTTATGCCCTCCAGGCCGTTCACGGGCATCACCAGTGGTTCAATCGAGCCTCTGGGGCAAGTCCGCCTCGCGGTCACCTTCGGCACGCAGAAGAACTATCGCACGGAGCTGATCGACTTCGATGTCGCCCACATCGGCTTGCCGTACAAAGCCATCCTCGGCTACCCCGCCTTCGCGAAGTTCATGGCCGTCACGCACCACGCGTACAACATGGTCAAGATCCCCGGCAGCGCTGGCACCATTGCCATCCATGGTCACATCCTGGACGCCACGCGCGCTGTCGAGAGCGCCTACAAGGCAGCCGCCATGGCTTTCCCGGCTGACGAGGACATGGAGCCTCTCGAGAGGCCCAAGAAGAAGAAGCAAGTGTTCTCTCAGGAACAAGCTGCCACGAAGAAGGTGTCGCTGGACACCACCAGCTCGGGGGCTGAAGGCTCGGGGGCTAGCGTCACCATAGGCGCTGCCTTGCCTCCCAAATAGGAAAGCGCGCTCGTCGCCTTCCTTCGGGCAAACTCTGACATGTTCGCATGGACTCCGTCAGATATGTCCGGTGTACCAAGGGAGGTGATCGAGCACCACTTAGCTGTGTGTCCAGACGCACGCCCCGTCAAGCAAAAAGCACGAAAGCAAGCCCCCGAGAAGCAAGCATTCATCGTCAAGGTCTGCTTCGCCTCGGTGGCTCACCCACACAGCAACGGTCAAGCCGAACGAGCAAACGCAGAAGTCCTCAAGGGCCTCAAGACCAGAAGCTTCAACATCCTCAAGGGCCATGGCAAGGGCTGGATCGACGAGCTCCCTTCAGTGCTCTGGTCCATACGCACAACTTCCTCAAGGCCTACAGGCGAAACGCCCTTCGCCCTGGTCTACGGAGCTGAGGCAGTCCTCCCCGCAGAAATCAAGCATGGATCACCACGGGTCCTTGCCTTCAATGAGGACATCCAAGAGGGCCTCCACAACGACGACCTGCTGTTCCTCGAGGGACTGCGCCGTCAGGCCGCCCTCAGAGCGACAGGGTACCAGCAAGACCTGCGACGCTACCACAGCTGCCATGTGCGCTCACGCACCCTTGAGGCGGGCGACCTCGTCCTCAGGCGAATTCTCTCCAGGGAAGGCCTCCACAAGCTCTCGCCGATGTGGGAAGGTCCCTACAGGGTCTCCCACGTCGCCAGGCCTGGCGCAGTACGCCTCGAGACCGAAGACGGCATCCCCGTCAAGAACCCGTGGAACATCGCGCACCTGCGCAAGTTCTACCCGTGATCATTGTCACGCCCGTGATCACTGTCACGTCAAGACATTTGGCTGAAGAGGCAGCTTACGGCTCCACCTCCAAGCATTTTTTGTCTCTAGAGGTTAAAAGCTCACGGCTTAAACCTCCAAGCCCCAAAGTCTTCTCTCGAGGGTCAACCCTCCGAGCTCTCCATGTAACGAGCCGCCTCAGGCCGTTGAGAGTCTCTGCCACTAATGGGTGGTCCCCATGCCTCGACATGGTCAAATACATTAACTTGGCAACTCCAAGCATAATGAAACAATTTCGTTCCTAAGTGAACAATGCGCTACGGCGCCACTATGTAATATTTTGGTGGTGAGTTTATTCCAGCACTATTTTCTTTGTTGAAAATGGGCACTTATATCTCTCCACATGCGCACCTCGCGAGCGGGGGCTGAGTACGGTGCCAGTGCCTCAAATGACACACCAGCAGCACTGCAAAACCCAAGGATCCGAGCTCTGGCTGGAGGGCAAGCTCCCACAAACACGCCATCTCTACAAAGGACCTTGGTACTCTCTCTCCTCGCAAGGAACGCCTGAGGGGACCTATAAGCGCGCATTAGTCCCTAGTACCGTGCACAAGCGTTTGGGTTTGCCCCTCTAACATCTACAGAGAACAAGCGTCTCTACAAGCCTGAGGAGGCGGCAGGGCAAAACCCTTGAAGAAGACCTCCTCGCCAGGCTAAAAAACCTCTACAGGGCAAAAGCCTCGAGAAGCTAAGTCCCACACTCGTAACTCGAGAGCTTTTTTCTCCCCAAGCGCACGTTTGTCCCTCGAGCGATTTCATTTTTCCCTTGTGCTTCATGGACTACTCGCACGTCTAAGGGGGGCGCTTGAGCATCGCGACTCAGGGCTCTTACCTCTCCAAGCCTTAAACTCCCCCCGGCCTTGCTGAGTCATTGCTCTAGCATACCGCAGCGGCGGAGTCATAGCGCGAAGAGATGGGACCTAACGACGCAGAGAAAACATAGACATGAAAATAAGGCAGAAAGGGCCTCTCGAGGGGCACACAAGTTAACATCAAGCACTCAAGGAATACATTACATGCTCAAAATGCATAATGTCTAAACATAAAGCTGTTTCAGATACAGGCGCTCAAAGGCGCAATGAATCCAGGGCTCAGGCGGAGTCCGCGCCAGCATGCTCCTCCTCCTCAGCGTCTTCCTCCTCAGCAAGGGCGGCCTCCTCCTCGCTGTCCTCCGCAGCCACCTCTGCGCGCTTGAAGCGGTTGCAGAAGGTCTCGACCTGCTCGCGGAGGGAGTCAGAGACCCGCAAGACCTCCTCGCCCGTGCGCTCCTCGGTCACCGTGGCGAGGTCGAAGCCGGGCGTGAGGAGCCGAAGGTTGGTGAAGATGCGGTCAACAACCACCCCGAGGAGCTGGCGGCTCTCGACCTCGATCACCTCGCGGAGGTCGGCGACGGGGCTCTCGAGGGCCGTGAAGAGCTGGTCGAAGTATACCAGGTACATGGCAGCATCGCCACGGCCGCGAACCTCAGCGTGCGGCGCCTCCGCTCCAAGCTGAGCTGCAAGCTCGTTGCCCCTGGCCACCAGCGCCTGGAACATACGATCCCGCTGCTTCGTGAGCACGCGAGCCGCCTGCGCGGTGTCCACAGCCTCCGTCACCTGCTTGGCCGCTGAGCCCGCCTGCCCCTCCACGTCCTTGACGAGGGCGTCCAGTTCCAGGACAGCTGCCATGCGACCCTCCTCCGCCTGGCGATAGGCCTCCTTGGCGTGCTGGAGGCGGGCCTCGAGCTTGGAGTTGGCCTTCTCGAGCTCCGCGATCCGCTTGGCATCGGTAGCGTGCTTGGCCTTGAAGCGGTCCTCCTGCTTCTTGGCCTTGTCGCGGTACTCCTTGGAGGTGGTCCGCCTGAACTCCTTCTCGCGCTCCGTGAGGGCCGCCTCCGCCTCCTTCTTCTTCTCGGCAAACCGCTGCTGGAAGCGCTCCAGGGTTTGTTTCTGGGCGGTGACGTTCTCGTCGTGCCTCTGGAGCGCCTGAGCCAGGTCCCCCTCGCGCGCCTCAAGCTCTTCGCGCTTGGTGGCAAGCTCGCCCTCCGCCTGGAGCCGCTGCTCGTCGCGCTGCAGCACGTCCTGCTCCCTAGAGGCCAGCAGCCGCTCGCGCTCGGCAAGGGTCTTGCGGTCCTCCTCCAGAGTCTCCTGCGCGACCCGGTGGGCGGAAAGGAGCTGGGACTCTAGCTGGGCCAGCTCGCGACGTTTCTGCGCCAGCAAGCCCTCCATAGCTTCGCGCTCGGCCTTCACCACGGCGAGGAGATCGGCGGCCGCGTTGCGCTCGTCCTGGAGAGGGGCAAGGAGCTCGTCAGCGTCACGGATGGCCCCCTCGCGGACCTCCTTGGCGAAGCGGACGGCCTCCTCGCGTGCGGCCTGGAGGGCCAGATCCTCCTGGCGGAGGGCCTCGACCGCGGCGTGGAAGCGCGCCCACGCCCCCGCAAGCTCGTCGCGCTGCTGGGTGAGCTGAGCGTCCTCGAGGGCAAGTTGCGCCTCCAAGCCCTCCAGGGACTCCCTCACGACGCGGAAGGCGACCTCACGGTGCCCCTTGCTCCAGTCCCAGCCACCAAGGACCAGGTCGCGGCATGAGGAGGTGCCTGCCCCGGCGCCGGGCCTGGAGAACTGGGCCTCTGGGCGTGCCTGGGGGCTAGACCGCGCCCCGTCCGTCGCGGCGCCCAAACTGGCCTCACCGACCTCGCCGCCCTGGCGCGTCACCTCTTGTGCCTCGCCCCCCGCTGCGGGGCGTGGCGGAGACGAAGGAGCTCCCCCTGCAGATGCGCCCGCGCTTGGCGGGCCCTGGTCTGTCCCGGCCTCCGGCTGCGCGGGAGGCGTGGTCGCGCGAGGTGGAGTAGCCTCGCGGGCCAGAGTTGGCTCGCGCGGTGGCGTGGCCGCGCGGGGCGGGGTAGAGGCGCGTGGAGGGCTAGCAACCCGCTCTCCCTGCGCCTCCACCACCATCGGCTCGGGGGGCGGCGCAGCTGCCTCCGCCTGAGGCGCCGCTGTCCCGGCTAAAGGCCAGCTGCCTCCGCTTGGGGCATCTCTTCGGTTGGGCCTGTGGAGGCCGTCTCCACAGGCCTCGCGGCCTCCTCAGCCACGACCTCAGCCGTTGCTTTCTTCACCTCTGCCGCCTTGCGAAGCTTGCGACGCTTCGCAGGCACAAGGTCACTGGCAAGCACCAGGGAAAGATCTTCAGAAATAGGCGGAAAGAGAAAGAACAAGAATCGACCGGCTAAAAGCCTAAAACACTTACCCGGATTCCTTGGCGCCGGTGTCGACCCACGCCAAGCCTGGCGAGCGCCAGGAGGGCTTGGCCTTGGCACCTGACCCCTCCGGAGGCGCCTCGGCTTTCCTCTTGGAGGGGACGTCTGACGGCCTCGCCCCGGACCGGTCCACCACCGCCTTGGAGCGGGGCTCGCGACGCCCTGGCGAGGTCTCCTCGTCAGAGGCCTCCTCCTTGGCCTCCTCCTCCTCCGCCCGGCGCGCGGGCACCACCACGAAGGCGTCGTCGTCATCGCCTGACGAGATGTCGCAAATCTCGTCAGTAAGGGGCCCGGCCCTCGAAGAGGACTCCTCCCCTGCTGCGGCCTCCTCCTCGCCTTGCCCAGCTCCTGAGGCAGAGGGCGTCTCTGCCTCCTCCGCCTCGTGCACCACCGGCACAGGCACCATTTTCCCCGCCGGGCCCGACGGGGTGAACGAAGGCATCCCCTCCAGAATGGCCAGGCGTTCGGTCATGTTGTACTGGTGCAGGGGCCGCAGCGTGATAGGGAGCTCGTCCATGGCGGGTACCGCCGGGTTGATGAAGAGTGCGGACAGGACGTTGTCGACAGCGTCCTTGTCGTTGTCCTCACGGTGGAGCCGCATCTTGTCCTGGGGGCCGGAGTACATCCACATGGGCATAGCGTGTGCCTGGAGTGGAGCGATGCGGCGCGTCACGAAATCCGCGACGATGATCTGCCCCGTGAGGCCCTCCTCCCGAAGGTAGCTCAGGCGGCCCGTCAGCATTGCGTTCTGCGCGCCGCTGAAGGGGGCCTTGCCCCAGTTCGAGTTCTTCACGGGCGGCGCGTCAGGGACCTCGAGGAAGGCGCAGGGCTGCTCCACCCCGACGAAGAACCACCGCTGGCGGAAGTCGTCCACCTTCTTCGTCACTGAGGTGATAGCCTTTCCCTCGCTCCACAACATGGGGATGTAAACGCTCCCCACGCCATCCACGATGCGGAACGAGACGCATCCGGAGCGCTCATTCTTCGCCGTGTTCCGGAGCGCGTAGAAGCACCGGAAGAGGTCCACCGTGGGCTCCAGGCCCAAGTACGCCTCGCAGAGGTAGGCGAAGATGGCGAGGATGAGCACGGAGTTGGGGTGGAGGTGCAGCAGCTGGATCTGGTAGAAGGCCAGCACCCCCTCCAGGAACGGAGAGAATGGCGGCACCAGCCCTGCAGCGACACAGTGCTGGAAGACGGGGAAAAACCCTCGCGGGCGTTTCCCGTGCGCCGCGGCCTTGAGCGCGGTGGCGCCGTGCTCGTTGGTCCGGTCCGCCACCAGGAAGTGGACCTTGTCGAGGGCCTTGTCGTTGACGCGCACTCCTAGCAATGTCGCGCCATGAGCGGCCTTGGCAGGCGCCGCCTGCGAAGAAGACCCCGCGGCCGCCTTGCCCTCGTTCTTGGCCGGACTCATCGCCTGGGAAGTGGTGAGCGCAGCGCGGGGAGAAGTTGGAGAAGAAAGGAGTAGGGCGCGTCGGAGAGCAGGAGCGGAGAGCTCGGGGCGGATGGCTTCTGCAAGAGAGAATGGGAGCAGTAACGGCTCCCTGCTCCGGCGCGAGGGCTTTATGTCCCATCCAGGAGCAGTTACCGGGGCGTGGTGGGACCCCCCACGACGCACGCCCCAGATCGTGCGCAACCGTTACTCGCCTGAGTGACGCGTGGCTCGGCCCGGCCGGACACTTTGGGCCCACGACGCTTCGGCTGCGGACATGGGCTCAGCCGTGCCCATCGCGGGCCCGGGGGCTACTGTCGGCCCAATGAGGACCGGGGTGTGCATAGCCCACTCCCTACAAGCTTCGCCCGCGACAGATTCGTCAAAACGACTAAGGACCAAGCTACCGCTTGAAGAGACCCTCGAGAGGCATCTCCTCTTGAGGGCCTGAAGAGGAAGTCAGGGCCTGAAGAGGACCCCGCGCTTCCAGAGACTCCCCAAGGCTCGACACACCTGGAGAGAGAGAAACCCAGGAAACCTCTCCACAGGCCACCACGGCCCTGTGGAGACACTTTGCGGCTAAGCAAGCGCTGCAGTGCGCACATGGCCCCTGCAGCAGCCGCAGGGTGACGCGAGCATCCCAGCTGCCATTCTGATGATAAAGGAGTCAACAAAGCCGCGCCGCCTGCGCCAGGATAGCCAGGACTTTCCTCTTTGGTGATAAAGCGGCTGGACGGCACAACGCTCCAAGAAGATCGTCATCGTGGGCTCCACCACGACCTCTGCCGCGCCTGCGAGCCGCTCTGCACCGTCTGCAGCCTGTCGGCCACGGCGCGCAACTTTAGCACGGATGGACCGCGTCCATGGACGGATGAGCCGCGGTGGACTCCCGCTCCTTCGCGCCACCGGCATGTGGGAACCCACCAGCACGAGGACGAAGCCCGGGGCGCCTATAAAAGGAGCAGGAGCTCCACCATAGAAAGGGATTGATCTCCAGTCGGCTGATTGCTTCCTAGACCGAGGGAGCCTTAGCCAAACGCATAGAATAGCCAACTGCTGGAGGAGGAAGACGACCATTGTGTCCCTCTCCAAGCACCAAACTTCCTCAAGAGAGCCCTCGGCAAGCTCATTGCTCTGTAACTTCCACAGTGCAATACAGACAAGCAGGAGTAGCGGTTTTACCTCCTCCTGAGGGCCGTGAACCTGGGTACGGGCTGGTGTCCATCTCTGGCGTGATAGTCCCTCTCCAGGCCCGGCGAGCACCGTCGTCGTGCCTCTCGAGGATTGTTAGACCTCCGCGTTGAGTCCCCCCTTCGAACCTCTCTTCAGGGTGTGACTACCCCTGCTCCGTGGGAGTCACTCTCCGACAGTGGGACTCCTCTGGCGATGTCCTTCCCTTCAGGGGCCGAGTTTTTCCTCCACAGGCCTGGAGAGACTCTCGTTCCCTGTGGACGTTAGAGAGGCGAACCAAAACGCTAGAGCATAGTAGTAAGGACTTATGCGCGCTTATAGGTTTCCTCATGGGTGCCTCGCGAGGAGAGAGAGTACCAAGGTCCTCTGGGGAGGTGGCGTGTATCCGGGAGCATGCCCTTTAGCCAGAGCTCAGGGTCCCTTGGATTTTGCAGTGCTGCTGGGGTGCTCTTGGGCACAGGCACCGTACTCAGCCCCCGCTCGCGAGGTGCGCACGGGGAGAATATAAGCGCACATTTTGAAAGTAAAGGATGAAAGTAAAACTTGCCATCGAAATATTACATAGCGGCGCCTTGGCGCAAAGTTCACTTGGAACGAAAATGGCGCCTGAGCGCAAAGTTCACTTGGAACGAGAATCTGTTCATTACACTTGGGTTTGCCAAGCTAATGTTCCTTCCATGTCGAGGCATGGGGACCACCCATTAGTGGCAGAGGTTCACTGCGGCCTGCGGTGGCTCATTAGCAGGAGAGCTCAGAGGGCTGAGCCTCGGGAGAAGCTTTGAGAAGCTTGGAGGTGAAGCCGTGAGCTTCCCTCTAGAGACAAAAAATGCCTGGCGTGACTATGATCACGGGTAGAACTTGCGCAGATGCGCGATGTTCCACGGGTTCTTGACGGGGATGCCGTCTTCGGTCTCGAGGCGTACTGCGCCAGGCCTGGCGATGTGGGAGACCCTATAGGGGCCTTCCCACATTGGCGAGAGCTTGTGGAGACCTTCCCTGGAGAGGATTCGCCTGAGGACGAAGTCACCCGCCTCAAGGGAGCGCGAGCGCACATGGCGGCTGTGGTAGCGTCGCAGATCTTGCTGGTACTTCGCCGCTCTGAGGGCGGCGTGGTGGCGCAGTCCCTCGAGGAACAGTAGGTCGTCGTTGTGGAGGCCCTCTTGGATGTCCTCGTTGAAGGCAAGGACCCGTGGGGATCCATGCTTGATTTCTGCGGGGAGGACAGCTTCAGCTCCGTAGACAAGGGCGAACGGCGTTTCGCCTGTAGGCCTTGAAGCGGTTGTGCGCATGGACCAGAGCACAGAGGGGAGCTCATCGATCCAGCCCTTGCCGTGCCCCTTGAGGATGTTGAAGCTTCTGGTCTTGAGGCCCTTGAGGACTTCTGCGTTTGCTCGCTCGGCTTGACCGTCGCTGCGTGGGTGAGCCACCGAGGCGAAGCAGATCTTGACGCCGAGCTTATCGCAGTAGGATCGGAAGATGCCGCTGGTGAATTGCGAGCCATTATCGGTGATGATGCGGTTGGGCACCCCGAAGCGGCAGACCAGGCTCCTGATGAATTTCACCGCGGCTCCGGCTGGAATGGTGTGCACTGGTTCAACCTCGGCCCACTTGGTGAACTTGTCGACGGCCACGAAGAGGAAACAATAGCCCCCCTGCGACTTCAGGAAGGGGCCCAAGATGTCTAGACCCCAGACCGCGAACGGCCAGGAGAGCGGGATGGTTTGGAGCCCCAGTGCCGGCTGATGAATTTGCTTGGCGTGGAACTGGCAGGCGTCGCAGGCTTGCACGATGGCGACCGTATCTTGAAGCACTAGTGGCCAGTAGAAACCGCTCCTGAAGACCTTGACTGCGAGGGTGCGCGCGCACGAGTGGTGGCCGCACTACCCGCTGTGGATGTCCTTGATCAGCGTTCGGCCTTCATCGGGGGGGACGCATTTAAGCGCGATGCCGTTCGGGCGCTTGCGATAGAGGTCTCCCTCAAGGATGCAGTAGGATTTCGCCTGTCTAGCGACTCGCTCTGCTTCTGCATCATCTTCGGGGAGGATCCCCTTCGCCAAGTAGTCCTTGAGCTCGTCAATCCAGCCTGTGGCTTGGTGGGCTGCCGTCAGCAACAGACGCTCCCCTGTGCTGGGGCCGCAATCGGGGGCCCCCGACTCAGGAGGTGGTGGGAGTGCTTCACCTGTGCTTGCGGCTGTGGCCTCTCGAGGCTGCTTGATGGATGCCTTGGCGAGCCTTTCCTCAAAGACGCTGGCCTGCTGGGGTTGCCTTCGCGGCTCGCTTGGCGATATCATCGGCCTCCTGGTTCTCTTTCCTTGGGATATGCATGAGTTCCATGGCCCTGAAGTGCATCTCGAGCTTGCGGACCTCTTCAAGGTATGCTGCCATGTGGTCGTCTTTAGGCGTGTAGCTCTTGTTGGAGAAGTTGATGAGCAACTGGGAGTCGCCCTTGATGAGTAGGTGCTTGACGCCTAGAGCGATGGCGGCCCTTAAGCCGGCGAGGAGGCCCCCGTATTCAGCGATGTTGTTGGAGATCTTGTCAATCGTGAAGCATAACTGGACAGCGTAGTAGAGCTTGTCGCCTTTGGGAGAAGTCAGGACGACGCCTGCCCCGCCATTGCGGCAGGCAAAGGCTTCCTCGAAGTGCATTGTCCAGTGGCTGGGCATTGTATCTCCAGCGGGCTCAGCCTCTTCCCCCCGAGGCTCTTCAGGGCTTGGGTCAGTCCATTCGGCGACGAAATCAGCCAGCGCTCGCCCCTTGATGACTCTTGTGGTGTCGAAGCGCAAGTTAAATGGCTGCAGCTCTATGTTCCATCCCGCGACACGATCTGTGGCGTTGGGGTTGCGCAGGATCTGCTCCAGGGGGAAAGAAGTGACCACCGTGATGGGGTGGCCCTGGAAGTAGTGTCTCAGCTTCCTGGAGGCGATGAGGAGAGTGACAAGAAGCTTCTGCTGCATCGGGTACCGCTCCCGAGCATCCCGCAGCACCGTGCTGACGAAGTAGACGGGGTGCTCGACAAGGGTTGTCGGTGGGGTTGCAGCGTCAGCCCTCTGCGGAGGCTCCTCAGGGCCCTTGTCGAGATCCGCCTGTAGGGGGGTCTCGACAGGGGTGCCGGGAGCAGGCTCGACTTGAGGCTGTGGGCCTGGCAGTGGGTCTGCGGGGTAGCCGAGGATGGCATTGTACGGCAGGCCGATGTGGGCGACGTCGAAGTCGATCAGCTATGTGCGATAGTTCTTCTGCGTGCTGAAGGTGACGGCTAGCCGGACCTGGCCCAGGGGTTCGATGGAACCACTGGTGACTCCGGTGAACGGCCTGGAGGGCATAAGCCAATCGTAGGGCACTTGAAGCGTCTCGAAGGTCTCGACAGAGATGACGTTCAGGCCAGCTCCCCCATCAATGAGCGTCTTGGAGACGGTGATGTTGTTGATGGTGGGGGAGCAGACCAGGGGGAGGGTCCCAACAGTCTTGGTCGACTTGGGGTGGTCCTTGGCGTCGAAGGCGATGGTGTACTGGGACCACTTTAGGGGCCTGGAGGTCTCGGTGCTCGGGAGCACGGCGTTGAGCTCGCGGGCGAACTGCTTGAACTGGTTGTTCGACTTGGGCGCCTGAGCCCCGCCGAGGATGCAGGCCATAGCCCCTCTCGGGGCCTGGTAGCCTCCATCTTCCTCGTCAGGGAGGTTGTTGTTCTTCTCGGCGGCGCTGGCTTGAGTTCCCGACGGCTTGTGGTAGCCGCCATCGCGCCTGCCCCTGCCGTCTCTGCGGTAGCCGCGGCCTCTGCCGCGGTTTCCGCTGCCTTCTCCTCGCTCGCGCTCCCTGCTCAGCCTCTTGAGGTCCAAGCAGTCGTCTGTGGCGTGGCCACGCCTGTTGTGGTAGACGCAGAACGGACGGTGGTCCGCCTCCTTGTCGCCAGGCTCGGGGGAGCTTCTGCGGGCGTTCTTGGTGGCTGGCTCTGCCGCTAGGATAGCAGTGGTCTTGCGCTTGGTCTCCTCGCGCTTCTTGTGGCCCTTGGAGCCCTCGGCCTGGTCGTCCCCTCGCTGGCTCATCTTGACGAAGAGGAGTCCCTCTTCAGCCTTGGCGCATTTGTCCGCAAGGTCGAACAGCTTCACCACAGAGGTGAGCTTGTCGTGAATGCCGAGCTTCTCGAGCATCCTGCGGTTCGTGACGCCCTCTCTGAAGGCGGCGATGACCCGCGTGTCAGGGATGTTCGGGATCTTGTTGCGCACTTGGCTGAAGCGCTGGATGTACTTGCGGAGGGTCTCATCCTTCTTCTGCACCACAGCGCGCAGGTCGTTGTGGGTGAGTGCGCGCTCGTACGTGCCCTTGAAGTTGGCGACGAACTGCTTGCAGAGCTCCTCCCAGGAGTCAATGGAGTCCTCGGGCAGGTTGAGGAGCCAGGACAGCGCGGAGTCCCTGAGCGCGTGGGAGAACCAGTTTGCCATGACCTTCTCGTCTCCCCCTGCAGCCTGGATGGAGGTGGTGTAGAGCTGCAGGAACTCGAGAGGGTTGGTCGACCCGTCGAAGCCCTTGGGGAGGGCCGGCCTGAACTTCTGTGGCCAGACCACGCGGCGCAGAGCGCGGGTGAAGGCCATGCAGCCAGAGGCGTACGTGGCGATTCCTCCCTGGAGAACCCTGCGGTTCTGCTGCCCTGCCTGGCCGAGCTCCTCCACGAGGCGATTTTGGAGGTCCCTGCGGCGCTCCATGCCCACCCGCGCGTCAGGCGCAGTGCGCTGCACGATCTGGCAGTCGTGCGGCGAGGAGGCGTGAGAGGGAGCCCTCTGCACTGCGGCCGGAGGCGGTCCCGGCGGCGGCGGAGGCGCATCTGGTGCAGCCGTTCCCGCGCGGCCGGAGTGCTGGACCATGGAGCGCGACGGGGCGGGGCGCGTGGTGGCGACGTCGATGAGGTGGTGGAGGCGGTCCAACCACTGGTCGTGGGCCTCAGCGCTAGGCCGGTAGCGTAGGAGCTCCTGGGCCATGAGGAGCGCGGTGTGCTGCGTGGGCTCCGGGCGTCCCTGAGAGGACGCGCCTTGGCGCCGCGACGGATGCGAAGACTCGGCATCGTCGTTGCGCTCCGGGGGGCCGTCCCTGTCGTCGCGGTGGTCGCTGTCATGGTACTCTTCGCTCTCAGGCTCCTCCACATGCGGGCCGGTGTTGGCGCGCTCGGCAGCGCGAGGGCGGCCGCGGCGGCCACGGGTGGGAGCTGTGCCGGGCTCGGTATGAGCCCTGTCGGCTGTGCGCCTGTTGGCGCGCATCGTGCCGGTGTCCGTCATGGCGGAAAGCCGGCTGGAGGTTGAAGACGCGCCTCAGTCCCCTACCTGGCGCGCCAAATGTCGAGGTGTGATTCCCACGGAACAGGGATAACCACTCTCGGGGGAGAAGTTCGTGAAGGGGACTGAACACGTTGGTCAACAACCCACAACCGGCTCGGCGACGGTGCTCGTCGAGCCTGTAGAGGAACAGCACGATAGAGATGGACTCCGGCCCGTACCCAGGTTCACGGCCCTCAGGGTGAGGTAAAACCGTTACTCCTGCTTGTCTGTATTGCTCAATAGAGGGTGTAGTACAAAGAGCTTGCCGCGGGCCCTCGCGAGGTAGTGGGGAGCTCGGAGGGGGAAGGTTCGGGCCTTCTTCCTCCTCGGGCTCGCTGGGCTTGGCTAAGCTACCGCGGGGTGTCTATGGATGAGTGATCGATCGATCGGCCCCTTGCTACGGTGGTGCTCCTGCTCCTTATATAGGCGCCCCGGGCCTCATCCCTGCGTGCTGCGCAGTGGAAGGGTTCCCACATGGCGACGAAATGGTGGAGCGGGGTGCACCGCAGCTGAGTTGCCCATGGACTCGGTCCATGGTCGCAGGGCATGCCTTCGTGGCAGGGCAGCCGCCGTCTTTGCAGAGCGGCCAGCTGGTACGGCAGAGACCGTGGGGGTGCCCACGGTGACGTCGCCGTTGGAGCGTTGTGCCGTCCACCTGCTTTATCACCAAAGAGGAAAGCCTCGTTGGCGGCGCAGGGGACACAGTGCTTTGTTGACTCCTTTTATCACCAGAACGGCAACTGCGGCGCCGTCGTCATCGCGCGCAGACGCGCGCGTCACTCTGCGGCTGCTGCAGAGGCCATGTGCGCTCTGCAGCAATTGCTTCGTAGAGAAGTATCTCCACAGGGCCCTGGAGGCCTTGTGGAGGGAGTTGTGTTGACTCCCCTTCAGGGGAGAAAGCTTTGCCGGGGGGCGGCCTCAGAGGGAGCCCCTTCAAGCCCTTCGCTGCCTCCTCAAGCCCCCTCGAGAGGGTTCTCCCCTCGGGGGTCTCCCCAAGCGTTCCGCTTGGTCCTTAGTCGTTTCGTCGGCATCGACGCGTGTGAGGGCCGTGGAGAGTGGGCTCTGCACACCCTAGAATCCACTGGGCCGACAAAATACATACATGAACTTTACATTTTATTACTACATATTCCTACATATTTGGAACTTATATGATGTTATATCCTGTTTTATAATGATTTCGGGGATTTTCTAAACAATCCCCCCTCTTTTGGCTCTAACTCTGTTTTCCAGAAAATGTCTTTTTTACTGTTTTGAACTTTCCGGAAGCTTCAGGACTCCAAAAAGGGCAAGGCCAAAGAGCACGGTTCATAATTTTCGAGACGAACGCAGTGGGCTGAAAATGAAGACCAGAACCCCAACCAGCTGGAGAAGGGAGGGGCCCACGCGGTCAGATTCCCTGGCCGCGTGTGAGGGTCCCTTTTCCCCCTCATGGCTCCGATGCCGTCCGTTTTCGTCTCCGTGGCTTCGTCTTGACCTAAAACCGGCTATAAAAATAGTCCACCAAGGAGTTTCGCATCACACCGGCGGAGAAACACAAAACCACGAAACAGAGAGGCAGAAGGCTGCCGCCGAAGAAGATCAGAGGGGGGAAACGCTGCCGGAATCACCTCCAGAGGGCTCCACCCCCCTCCGGTGTGTTCATCAACAACATCTACAGCAAGATCATCTCCTCCAACATCTCCACCATCGTAACCATGATGAAGGGGGAGTAGTCCAACCCTTGGACTTTGGGTTTGTGGTGGTAACTTGATCTAATCTCTCTATGTATGATCATTGTTGAAGTCCATATGATGTGTCCTGCATGATTATGGATCTATCTATGTAATTCCTATGGTGGATATTGTGGTGTGAGATGATATTTGTTATGCATTTACCGTTGTGTTGGATCTTTTATGGCTTGTCATACTTTGGAGATATTCTATGATGCATGTGATGGTTTGAGTTATGCGTAATGCCTTGTTTATCCTTGTCATGAGGTGATTGACACCACCAAGTGTAGATAGATGAGAGAGATGTGGTCATGCACACGAAATATGAATCATTGCACTAGTGTTTAGAATATTGTCCATTATGAAGTATGATGTATGTGGGTACGGGATGGCCGATGTGACATAAGGCATATGTATTGAGTGACACAGTACCGCCAAATATCCTTTATCTAGGGGTAAAAAGGGAGAAGTATGATGTGGGTGTGACAGCAACCACGCTAGCCTTACGAGGGTGACCTAGCAACACAAATGAGTATTTCTTTCAACTATGTGTTTTAGGACATATAGACGTTATAAAAGCTACCATTATGTAACATCCCAAAATTTTGGAATGTTTAAAATTCACTAAAATTTAAAACTTTTATTTTTTACTAAAATAAAATCATCATTTCCAAGAAGATCAAATAAAAATGATTTTTGTGACTTCTTCAAAAGTTTTATGATATCAACTGAAACAAATAATATTTTATTTTCAAACTCGAGTGTTGAGCTATAAATAAATATCCTAAATTCTTATTAAACCCCAGGTAAATATTTATAATCACAAAACTATTTGGAACATCCTCTATTTTTAAAACATAGTTTTAATTCAAGTATTTAATTTTTGAAAAGGGTTTAAAAGACTTATTTTAAACATTTGTATTTCTGATATTTTTCTTGATATTATTATGACACAAATTCTTTACTAAAAACTCTATTTTAAATTCTACGAAAATTGTCAAATTATGTTATTTGAAAATATCATAATTTGAAATGTATTACAAACATGAGTTTGAATGTTTTAAAAGAAAGGACTTAATTCTACAAATTTATAGAAACTTGTTTGGTGTCATTTAGTTAAATAAAACAAAAGATATCAAATAAATAAGAAAATAGAAAAGGAAAAGGAATGAAAAGAAAACAAAAGAAAAGGGCCCAGCCCGAGCCGGCCCAATGGTTACCTACCGCGCAAAGCAGCGCCCAGCAGCCCACCAGTGACCCATCAGACCTAACACGGCCCTCTCTCCCTTTCTCCCACTGACCACCGGACCCCACCGGTCAGTCGTCTCGTCTTCAACCTCCAACCGCTGCACACGATGCCTATCGTGGGATTGTCACGGCAGATGTTTCCTGGTGGAAACTTGAGTATGGGGACATGGCGACTTCTGACATCGGGAGCTTGTCTAGCACGGCATGGGGAAACAAGGGTTTACCCAGATTCGGCCCCTCTTCTTGAGGTAAAGACCTACTTCCTGCTGCTGCTTTATTGATATGGGTTTCGAGGACTCGGCGCCTTAGCTTCCGGGTCTCGAGGTTACAATGGTGGTGCTTACGATCTGGTAAAAGCTTAACCTTCTAGGAACCAGGAGACCCCCTTATAAAGGTGGTGGGTCTTGCTGGGCGTACAAGCGGGATCCGGGTTACAATCGTACCCGGACTCTACTCTAAGTCCTTTAAGCCTTCGTCTTCCTTATCAGGACTATGTCTTGTACTTGGTATCTAATCTTCTAGATCCTTCTTGACGTGCGGGCCAAGACACACGTGGCGCACCGGCTCACGTGAGACCCGGCCCATATCTTCATACTGGACCCGGCCCAGGTCCTTACCAGGCCGGCTTATCTTCTAGGTCGGTGGGCCTACCGGGTTATGATCCCCCCAACATTAGCCCCCAGGATAACTTGGACACCAGAATTGACTCGCTTCACCTTCGCGCACTTGGGCTTAATCTTTGGGGAAGCCGTCATTCCTTTTGTCCGGGTTATCATCTGAAAAACAATAAGCAACTTATTAAACAAGCGGGCACACGGGTGTCAGTTTGGCCGGATCTTGCTGGCGGCCCGTTCATAACCCGGCCATCACTTGTTGACTTTCATTTCTCCGAAACTTTGACTTTCTCTTTTCTTTCTTTAATCTTTTTCTCCGCCGCCGGTCAACCTTCCCGGTCAACGGCATATTTAATGCATATCCCCTCACGGGAATCGAGGAGACAATAACCACCTCGGGGAAACAAAGATCTTGTCAGGAATATCTCCTGAATTCCAGATTCTGTTCCCAAAGATAATCATTATCTCTTTATCCTTCCATTTTTACCCCTAGGTCAACCCCAGCGGCTATAAATAGGGCCCCGGGGTGAAAAGTGAATCACTTTCACCCCGAGCTCTCCACTTCGTCTTCAACCTTCGGCCCGACGCTCTGCCTCCCCGAGCTGCTTCGTCTTCCCGAGCTCAAGGTTTCTCCGCGCCGCCCCCCTGCAAGATCCGTCCGGCAAGCACCTCCGCGCTTCTCCGTCTTGCGCGCGCAGCCGAGGCCTCACCTGACCTTCTCTTCCGCATCAGTAGGCTTCTCAACCTCCCTCATTTCCAATCTCACGGCATCATGTTCTTCGGTTAAGCTCGAGTTCATCGCGTTCTTCATTCTCATTCTTTTAACTTGTTTTCCCGAGACGCCCTAGATCCATCTTGCTGCGCATTGTTCACTGTTTCACCGTTTGCTCTTTCGGACCTTAAATCTTCCTCCTTGAGATTCATTTGATGAACTGAACCGCCGCCCCTGTTCTTCTCTTTTCTTTATTTCTTTTCTACCTTTCAGATCTGCACTGAATCACTTTCTCCTCTGTATGTTGTTTATAGATCTCCGAGTTTCCCATCTCAACAATGGGTCTGAAGTCGGCTGCTCAGCGGCCTCCGAAGAAGGCTAAGAAGGCAGCCGGCGCCGGGTCATCCGCGACAGCCACCGCGGAGAAGGCCAAGCGTAAGGTTACCTGCAATTGGACCAAGTCTTGCGTCCGCGAGAGTCGGCTGGCGGAACTGGCCGATCTCGGTATGCTTCCCGCGCAGCCGGAAATCCACTGGCGGGCTCCAGACGAGGACGAGACTTCGCCTCAGCCGGGTCAAGGCGAAGTTGTCATCTTTGCCGATCACATTACCCAGGGTTTTCGCCCTCCGGGTTCCCTTTTCTTTCGCCAGGTCTTGGAATACTTCAAGATCCGGCCCCAAGATATTGCGCCCAACTCCGTACTCAACAGGACCCACTTCGTCGTTCTATGCGAAGCATACCTTTGTATAGCTCCCAGTCTCCCACTCTTCCTCGAGTTCTACTACTGCAAGCCTCAGAGGGAGAACAGCGACGGCCCCTTGGTCGCCTGCGGCGGGGTTACGATCCAACGCCGTCGGAACCTCGTCTTCCTGGGTGTCATCCCTCATTCGCACCCCAAGGACTGGCAGAAGACTTGGTTCTACTGCAAGGCGGCCACTCCGCCGGGTGAACCAACTCTCCCGGGCTTCCACGTCGAGAGGCTGACAATGAACGAGAATATGAACTCTTTCGCCTCTCCCGAAGACCGGAAAGCCATCGAGCCCCTGGTGGGCCGGGTTTGCGCCCTTCTTGCGCACGGCCTTACCGGCGCCGACCTCGTCAAGTGCTGGATGGAGTGGCACATAATGCCACTCGGCGTCCGTCCGGGCTTGATGTGCCAATACACCGGGTCCCAGAGCGACCCAATGCGCTTCAACGATAAACGGCATACCTCTGCTGTTTTAATCAAGGCCATCCGGAAGATCGTCAACGAGTCTCCGGACAATCTCGCCCAAGACGGCCTATCTCCTTTCTCTGCTTCAAACCCGCCAAAGCCGGTACTTGCATACATCTTTCAACATTTTGATACTGTCTTAGCTGTACTCTGACTCGTCTCTTTTCTAGGCCAACGACCCCTGTTGGGCGGCTACATTGACTGCTTCACCCGACACGGAGGTTGAGTCGGACGGCGATGAGCCTGACGCTGACGATGAAGACGTCGGCCCCGAAGCCGGTGCAGATGAAGAAGAAGAAGAAGAAGAAGAGGAAGGTGAGTTAGACTTCGTCACCCGGGTCTTCCTCGAGTTATTAGACGTCGATCTTCAGGAAAACCAGTCTTCCCTTAATAAAGAACCACATCTCTCAGATACAACCCTGCCTTCCTCAGACCCGGCTCCTCCGGCTCCGAAAAGGAAGCTTAGGTCGGATGCTGCGAAGGTAATCACCATAATGCTTCTTTTATCCGCGACCTTTCTTTTGACACATGCTGACATCTCTATTATCCTCAGGAACAATCGGAACTCCGCCGCCAACACCGCCGGCTTCGATCTTCGGACTCTGACGAGCCTCTGAGCGAAGGTATTCCTAATAACCCGCCTTTCTTTCACTTTGTTAAGATACTTGACTTGTTTCTTTTTCCTTAAAATCTTTGCTTTTCTCAGAGCTCGTGCTGCGCCGGCCTCCGTCCCGACCCCTCCTGGGTCGGATGATAAATCTGCTGCTCATGACGCAGAGGACGCTGAGAAGCCGGAGTCGTCCTTCGCTTCTCTTTCCTCTCAGGATGGCCAGAATATTGACTCGCCTGATGTGGAGGTTATTGGTACTAAGCAGGGGGAGAAACCTGCCGGCTCTCGCCTTGCCAAGACCACCAAGCCGGAGACTGCATCAACGAGAGCTTCTGCTGGCAAAGCACCAATGCCCGGCTATGGTTTCCGGTCTTACAAGGACTTGGACTTTACTTCCCTTTTTGGGGAGTTTGGGCGGCGCATCAGTGAGCACCGAAAGGCGGAGGACAGCGTGATCGCCGAGCTCCAGGATAAGTTCCAGGTATGGCAGTATTCCTTTCCTAGTCCCCAAGTGCCGAGTTACAAGCCTGCAGTGACTCGGGAATTCTTTGAATTTTGTCTCTTTGTTCTTGTTCACAAAAAATAACTTTGATGAGTAGTCCCCAAGAGTCGGAATGATTGCTTGCAATGTTTCGGGTCTTCTTGTTGAACCATTTGCTTTTGTTGATCTCAAATTGAGTAGCCCCCAAGTGCCGGGTTTCTGCTGGCAGCAACTTGGGACTTATAACAATTTGAGTAGTTGATTGCTTTCTTGTACTCTTTGTCAACCCTTTACTCTTTTGAACTTTCCAGGACCAAGCTGAACAGCACGACCATGCCCTCCAGGTCGTGAAGGAGGAGCTGAAGACTGAAGCCGGCCGACGTGCCGAGCTTGAAAAGAAGATTGCTGAACTAGAGAAAAACCTCGACCGGGCTGCTGAAGAAAATGCCGGGCTTCGTCAAGAAATTGAAGAGCATGAAAGCGCCTGGACGGACGCGCGGGACAGGCTGCAGCAATGCTAAATTTGACAAGCTTGCATCCTTCGTCACTGAAATGGTGACCTCCCTCTTTGGTAAGTATTTTTATTGCCGGCTATCATTTCTTTTCTTTCTCCAGAGCGTTCGTTTTAATCCCTTTGTGAAATTCTCAGGCGGCTGGAGCCCCATTTGCAAGCTTGAGCCGGAGACGAAACTCAGAGCCGTCTGCACACTCGTGCAGCAGCTGTATTATGGCGCAGGGAAGGCGATGATGGCGTGTCACGGGTGGGAAAAGCCCCCAACTACGCAACTCAAGTTCCTGGAAGCTCTGAACATGTTGCCGGGCTGGATTGAGAGTTGGAAGAGATCTTCTGCTCGTCGATCCGCTATGCGCGTGCTTGCTCTGGCCAAGTCATATTACCCGGCTCTGGACACTGCGGTGCTTATCCGGGGGTGGCCTTCATTGAAGAGTGACGGGTCTCCCTTTACCAAGGAGGACCTAGCAGCCATTGACGACTCGATCCGGCATCACTGCACCGTTCTTACGGATAAGATGAGCCTGAGTTCCTTCCAGCCCTCTTTTAGTGCTGAAGGTAAAAAGCTGTACCCGATGGACCCGGCTGTCACAAGGATGGACCCCAGCTACCGGGCGCCTCCTTCTATCGATGAGCCGACTAAGAGTTCTTCGAGCGGGCCGGCTGGGGGAGATGAGCAATTGCCGAGATTGTTCCAGATTTGCTGGGAGGATGCCGAGGGACTATCCAAGAAATCGTCCAAGAAGAAGTCCGGCTCTTCCAGCTCCAACGCTCCAGCCCCCAAGACCCCTGCCGTTCCGACTGAGACTGGCCCGGCAGACAAATCCGGCTTGTAAAACTTGTTGCTATCCTGAAAACGATATTCTTTTGGCCTGCATGGCGTGTAATAGGTTAGCTTGAACTATTCTTGGCTATACCTGTTCTGGTGCACCTTCGTGTGCTTCCAAAGACTTCGTTTGTAACAAACCATCTTTTGCGAATTTGTGCAAGTCTTTGTTGGTTTCGATGACCCTTTTGGTTTCTTTAGCTTTCTACATAGCCGGTTTTCTCGTGACTTTCTGTGCATAAAACTCCCGCGTGATCAGGGTCTGCTAAGTCCACATGGGCTTCATAGTCAGATTGAAAGCCGGATTTTAGCATCTGGTCATATGTGATGTGAGAATAACATCAAGCTAGCAGGCAAGTATAACCAAGAACAATTGCGGCGTCTCTGCCGGGTCATGAGTTTGTAACTTACAACGTTCTTAGTTGGTAAGCCCCCAAGACCCTGATCACATAAAAAATAAGGAACTGGAAACACCATACTCTTTCTTTTGAGAGGTGCCTTCCTCATTTCATTGATCATATAATATGTACATAGCTAGCAAGCCGCCTCATTAAAAACCCTCCAGTCCCCTTAGGTACCCTGGTAAGGAAAAGAGCGCGTCTGAAACCTGCTGCTTTTAAACTAAGAAGATACAAAGAGGTGGAGCCCGTCTCATCTGGGGGCTCACAAAACCTAAGTGTAGTATGGTCTAAGCTCTGCTATATTCCAGGGCCTGTCGTTCTCTGTCAACGGGTTCCTTGTGTGGTCTGTATTGTTTCCTGTTGTTGTAGCTTGCTCTCTAGCATACATCAAATAATATGACCCGTTGTGCAAGTTCCGGCTTACCACGAAGGGACCTTCCCATGGGGGAGTCAACTTGTGGAACCCGGTCTTGTTCTGGGCTAGTCGGAGGACTAAGTCTCCTTCCTGGAAAGTTCTTGATTTAACCCGGCGGCTGTGATAACGCCTCAGGTCTTGCTGGTATATGGCTGACCTCTCCAGGGCTAGCTCTCTTGCCTCCTCAAGGATGTCAACTAAATTTTTCCGGGCTTGCTCGTTTTCAGTTTCGACGTAGTTTGCGACTCTTGGAGAGTCATGGATAATGTCGCTGGGTAACACGGCTTCTGCCCCATAGACCATGAAGAAGGGAGTGAAGTCTGTTGATCTGTTCGGGGTTGTGTTTATACTGCAAACAACTGATGGCAGCTCTTCTTCCCAGCACCCGGCAGCTCTGATTAATGGAACCCGGAGTCTTGGCTTGATGCCTCTTAGCAGTTCCTGGTTTGTCCTCTCTACTTGGCCGTTCGACTGAGGGTGTGAAACTGAAGCGAGGTCGAGCCGGATGCCGTTTTCTTTGCAAAATACCTGCATCTCTCCGAGTGAAAAGTTTGTCCCGTTATCAGTGATGATGCTGTGAGGATACCCGAAACGATATATGATCTTCTTCAGGAACTTGACTGCTGTTGCTGCTGTGCAACTATTGACGGCTTGAACTTCCACCCACTTCGTGAATTTGTCCACTGCGACCAGGAGATGAGTCTTCTTATTGGGTGAAGTCTGGAACGGTCCTACCATATCCATGCCCCAAACTGCAAAGGGCCATGTTATTGGGATGGTCTTCAAGTCTTGAGCCGGAACGTGGATCTGTCTTGCATATCGTTGGCATCCATCGCAAACCCGGGCTATATTTTCTGCGTCAGCCAAAGCCGTCAACCAAAAGAATCCGTGCCTGTATGCTTTGGCGACCATTGATCTTGTAGACGCATGATGTCCGCAGTCCCCTGCGTGAATCTCCTGGAGAATTTTCCGGCCTTCCTCTGGTGAGACACAACGTAAGAATACTCCAGACGTGCTCCTCTTGTGTAACTCCCCGCTGATGATGGCATATCCCTTGGCCCGGCGCACAATCTGCCGTGCCAGTACTTCGTCTTGCGGCAGCTCTTCTCTCAGTAAGTAAGCCAGATACGGCTCTGTCCACGACGGAGTTTGGTGTAGGGCGGCGACTAACTGTGATTCCGGGTCATCAGGGTTTGCTAACTCTTCTTCTGTTGAAAGCTTGACTGAGGCATGATGTAACTCGGCAAGGAATACGTTTGGAGGTACCGGCTCTCTACTAGAGCCGAGTCTTGATAAGGCGTCAGCTGCCTCGTTCTTTCGTCTGTCGATGTGCTCAACTTGGTAGCCGGAGAAGAATCCGGCAACACGGTCTACTTCTCTCCTATATGCTGCCATGTTGGCATCTTTTCTATCCCAGGTTCCTGAAACTTGCTGAGCGACGAGGTCGGAGTCCCCATAGCACATGATTCTTTTGATGTTCATCTCTCTGGCGACTTTCAAACTGTGTAACAAGGCCTCATACTCCGCGACGTTATTGGTGCATGGTTCAAAACGTATCTGCAGGACGTAACTCAGCTTGTCTCCTTTTGGCGAAGTTAGAACGACGCCGGCTCCCGATCCTTCCAACTGCTTTGACCCATCGAAGTGCATAATCCAATGTTTGGCGCTTGGAGCCGGTGGTAAGGGGTCAAACTCGGTCCAGTCATTGACGAAATCCACCAAGGCTTGTGACTTGATTGCTGTCCTTGGCTCGTAGTTGATATGATAAGGCCCATCTCAATTGCCCACTTTGTGATCCTGCCTGTAGCTTCTCTGTTTCTGATGATTTCTGCTAAAGGAGCAGAACTCACCACGGTGATGGGGTGTTCCTGAAAATAGTGTGGCATCTTCCGGCTTGCCATAAACACACCGTAGACCAATTTCTGCCATTGCGGGTACCTTTGTTTGGACTCTGTGAGAGCTTCGCTAACATAGTAAACCGGCCTTTGAATTGGGTATTCCTTTCCTTCTTCCTTGCGCTCCACCACGACCACGGCACTGACGGCTCTTGAATTTGCAGAGACGTATAGTAACATCGGCTCTTTACTCGTGGGAGCCGCTAACACTGGGGCTGTGGACAATGTCTTCTTCAAGTCTTCAAAGGCGTCATCTGCTTCCTGACCCCAAACAAACTTGTCTGACTTCTTCAACAGCTTGTATAGTGGAAGCGCTTTCTCCCCCATCCTTGCGATGAACCGACTCAGAGCTGTGACACAACCTGTCAGCTTCTGGACGTCATTGACACATTCCGGCTTCTTAAGGTTCATGATGGCCTTAATTTTAGCCGGGTTAGCTTCTATCCCTCTCTCTGAGACTATGAAACCCAGCAACATGCCAGCCGGGACTCCGAACACGCACTTGGTCGGGTTTAACTTCATCTGATACTGGCGCAGGTTGGCGAAGGTCTCTTTTAGGTCATCCAGGAGTGACCCGGCTTTCTGTGACTTGACTACGACATCGCCGACATAAGCGTGCACGTTGCGACCAATTTGATTCTGGAAACAATTCTGGATGCACCTTTGATAAGTGGCACCTGCATTCTTGAGACCGAAAGTCATAGTTTTGTAACAAAAAGCACCAAAAGGGGTGATGAACGAGGTCTTCTCCTGGTCGTCAACATTGAGCTTGATTTGATGATACCCGGAATATGCATCCAGGAAACACAACAACTCGCTGCCGGCTGTGGCATCGATGATCTGATCTATACGAGGCAATGCAAAGGGATCTTTCGGGCAAACCTTATTCAAGCTGGTGTAGTCAATGCACATGCGCCACTCTCCGTTCTTCTTCATCACTAGGACCGGGTTAGCCAGCCACTTAGGATGGTAGACCTCCATGATAAACCCGGCTGCGAGCAGACGAGCTATCTCTTCTCCAACAATCTTCTTCCTCTCTGCATTGAGACGACGTAGTCCTTGCTTTACCGGCTTTGCTTTTGGATCAACATGTAAGCTGTGCTCAGCAAGTTCACTCGGTACACCCGGCATGTCTGAAGGAGACCATGCAAAGATATCCCGATTCTCACGGATGAACTTGATGAGCTCGCTTTCCTATTTTGGGTCCATGTGGGCCCCTACCGAGAACTACTTAGAGGAGTCCCCTTCCACAAAATCAACCATCTTTGTATCTTGAGCCGACTTGAACTTTTTCTTCTCTTCCTCGTGAGCCGGCTTTTCCAGCACACGCTTATCTGTCGGGTCTACTTGGGACTTGTAATACTTGAGCTCTTCCTCTGAGCAAGCCTGCTCTGCCATGATAGCATCCCCATTGTCACATTCTGCAGCCATAGTCTTGCTTCCTTCCACTGTGATTATTCCCTGGGGTCCTGGCATCTTCAGTTTGAGGTACACGTAACAGGGCCGAGCCATGAACTTGGCGTAAGCCGGCCTCCCGAATAGAGCATGGTACGGACTTTTTAAATCAACAACCTTGAACGTCAGGAACTCCGACCTGAATTGCTCCTTGCTCACTCCAAATGCCACCTCTAGGCTGATCTGGCCAATGGGGTGTGCCGACTTCCCTGGAACTATGCCATGGAAGATTGTCGAAGTTGGGGTAAGGCGATCTTGGGTTAAACCCATCCTTCTGAACGTGTCGAGATATAGGATATTGATGCTGCTGCCTCCGTCCATCAAGACTTTGTTCAAGGAGAACCCATCCACCTGTGGTGCAACAACGAGAGTCAAGAGACCCGGATGCTCCACTACTGGCGGGTGATCTTCTCTGCTCCAAGTTATAGTTTGTTCTGACCACTTCAAGAATCTCGGAACAGCTGATGCTACTGCATTGACGGCTCTTGCTTTTAACTTCCTCTCCTTCCTGGACGTGCTTGTGGTGAAGACATGGTACTGGCCTTGACTATGAAGCTCCTTCGGGTTCTGCTGATACCCGGTTGTGACTTGATTCTGTTGCTGACTAGACCCGGCGTTACTGTTTGGTGGTCCGTTAGACCCAGCCCCCTGTCCGGGTCCCATCGGGTTGCCGTTGTTTCCATTGAAGTTGCCGCTGCCTCCGAAGTTCCCCTGACTCCTCTGGCTCTCCTGCTCATGTCTCATCCAGGCTCTGATGTCGGCACATTGAGCTAGCGAGTGATTTGACGGTCTCCCGTTCTTGCTGTGTTTTGGACACGACATGCTGTACATCTCACTGAAGTTTGAGTTTCTCGGAGGTCCTCCTCTAAAGTTACCACCGGGCCTCGACCCCCTGTAACCCGTCGTCTGGGTTGTGCCTACGAACTCTGAATTTCCGCCCTCATAAGGGCGCTTGTTATTTCCGTTCTGATTACCATTGTTCTGACTTGGGTTTGGGTTACGGCCTCCACTGATCCGGTTATTCCTCTGTTGTTCCTCTGTCTCACCCGACTTTTTGTCCGTGGCTGCATACTTGTTCGCTGTTGTCACCACTTCTCCTATTGAGATATCCCTGCAGGCCGGGTCTTCCCTCATACGTCCGAGCTTGTGCGTCAGCGGCTCAAAGCCGCAGTTTTTCTCCATGTACGATATAGCTGTGTGTGCCGAGATGTTGAGGGATGATTGTAAGATTTCTGTAACCCGGCCCATCCATTGTCTGGCTGACTCAGTTTTTCTCATGACACATCGATCCAGATCCGCCTCGGTGTACTGCTTCTTGCAAGTTCCAGCGAAGTTCTTGATGAACGCCGCCTTTAGCTCCTCCCACGAATTGATACTGCGCGGTGGAAGTCTGTCTAGCCAAATTTTGGGTGCTCCTTCTGCTAACATAAGATACATGTAGCGTGCGCACAGATTCGGTGATGCATTCTTCATGTCCATGGCCATGCCATAACTACTCAACCATGTCTCTGGGTTCATGCTCGGCTCGTAATTGCATACTTTGGTCGGCTCTTTGAATTTTTCTGGAAACGGCTCTGCTCTGATAGCATCTGATAAGCACTTTGGTCCTGTCAGGTTTGAAGACGAGCCCCCTGCGTGACCCGGCGCAGGAGAAGATGCGGCGGGTCTGGCGCGTGTCATTACTCCAACTCCGACTGCTGCTGCACCAGGTGCTCCGGCTCCGGCTGCCAATGGTGCTGCCGCCGCGGCTGCGCGTCTTGCTCTTGAGCTATTGACTATTGATTGTGCTGCAGACACGGCCGGCTGTGGCTGCTGAATCACTTGTTGATTTTGTTGCTGGACTTGCTGGTTTATCGGCCCGAGCCGGTTCTGGATGGATCTTGCTGCGGCCGGCTCTCCATGTCGGGTTCTGGTACGACTCCTTTGTGGCTCTTAATTGAATGCTTGCGATCCGCGCGGATTATTGTTCTGTTGGACCACTGCGGTGCGTAACAAGTCAACGGCCCTCCGGGCTTCGATGCCGGCTGGTGAGTTGTCGAACGGGATCTGCTGTAGGGTATGTGCAGCTGCAAAAACATTGTCAACCGGATTATTGTAATGACCCGGGGGAGTAGTAAACCTGGGGGGTGGCGGAGGTAGTTGTTCTGTGGCTGCTTCTCCGGCTCTGGCTCCTCCCGCCGGACTTCCCGCTCCTCGTAACTCGGCATGGGGCGCGCCGGCTCCCATCACCGGGTTAGCCGCTGCAACGGGCGCATTGGCTGGCGTCGTCTGATACTCCAGGACTTGAGGTACTATGGCGTTGACTCCAGTCGGCAAAGGTAGCCGGCTTCCACGCCTTCTGCTCTGCACCGCAGTTAACTCGTCCCTCCTCCTCTGGAGGGCGTTTCTTTCGTCTTGTAGCCTCTGCTCCTGCTGGGCCAAAGATCGTTCTTTTTCCGCTACGCACCGGGCTTCATCCGCGCGCTCTTGGTTCGCTCTGGCCATGGCTCGCCTTAGATCCTCCAGCTCCCTCTACATGGCTGAGTTGGTGTTTGTTACTTCCCCCAAGTTTTGTGTCTGGTTCCCTGACGCGCCGGCTCTCGTCTGATCGTTCGCCGCCGTCATAATTGGGTTTGTGAATGCCGTCCCGGGTGCTGGTGTGTGCACCGGCACTACTGCGCCGAGAGTCGGTAAAACCGGCCCGATACTGGGGTTGGGCGGGGGGTATGCCGCTGGCGGCATGCCAAGGTTGGTCCGCTCCCAAATTTCTCGGTCCTGTCGGGCGGTTCTTTCTGCGCTTGTCTCGTCACTTACGGATGCTTCCATCCCGTCGGTCTGCTGAGCCGCTGTTACCACGTGAACCGTCATGTGTCGCGCGGGTCCTGGAGACACCGGATGATCTTCCTCTTCAAGTCGAAACCCCCAACGATCCTCAAATAGCGGCAGAATTGACTCGGTATCTGTGTCCAGATCTGACACGTTCGCTGGTGTTTCAACGGAATCCTGTAATGCTTGAATTGCCGCCTCTTCCTCGATAGACATGACTTCGCACTCTGGCGATCCAACAGATTCCTCTCCGTCCGTCTGAGCCATGGTAGCTGACCCGGACTCTCACTCGTACTCCGGCTCATACTGATCTGAGCCGGCTCCTGTGGTCTGGATCACCCCAACAAAAACGTTGATCTGGCCGAAGATGATCATAGACCCGGTTTCCAGCCGATCGGCCTCTTCCTTCCAACCAAAGTCGTCCACGATCCGCTCCCCTCCTGGAAGCGTGTAGATCTGGCCGATAGCTAGGTTTTCCATACCGCGCCGCGCTTCTCCACAAATCATGATGTTCTTGGTCGTAGGCCCCACGGTGGGCGCCAACTGTCGTGGGATTGTCACGGCAGATGTTTCCTGGTGGAAACTTGAGTATGGGGACATGGCGACTTCTGACATCGGGAGCTTGTCTAGCACGGCGTGGGGAAACAAGGGTTTACCCAGGTTCGGCCCCTCTTCTTGAGGTAAAGACCTACTTCCTGCTGCTGCTTTATTGATATGGGTTTCGAGGACTCGGCGCTTTAGCTTCCGGGTCTCGAGGTTACAATGGTGGTGCTTACGATCTGGTAAAAGCTTAACCTTCTAGGAACCAGGAGACCCCCTTATAAAGGCGGTGGGTCTCGCTGGGCGTACAAGCGGGATCCGGGTTACAATCGTACCCGGACTCTACTCTAAGTCCTTTAAGCCTTCGCCTTCCTTATCAGGACTCTGTCTTGTACTTGGTATCTAATTTTCTAGATCCTTCTTGACGTGCGGGCCAAGACACACGTGGCGCACCGGCTCACGTGAGACCCGGCCCATATCTTCATACTGGACCCGGCCCAGGTCCTTACCAGGCCGGCTTATCTTCTAGGTCGGTGGGCCTACCGGGTTATGATCCCCCCAACAATGCCCATGACTGCGCCCACGATCCGCACCACCCTCTCCACTCGCCCCGCCCTCTTCAGAGCCCGAGTCGCACAACCCCGCCCCCCTATTTGATCCCGCCACCCCGGCCTCCTTTTCCCCTCTCATTTCCGCACGAATCGTGCCGCTAGGCTCGACAAATCGCTCGCCGGTGTCCCTACTGCCGCCGCCGCCTTTCTTCAAATACCAGCGACACCGAAGGTCCCCTCCGCTCCCTCGGCTCTCTAAATCACCTCCTCTGACTTGTGAACCTTCTGAGCCCACTATCCTATTTTTCCCGCAGCAGGAGTGACCTGAGCAACCTCGACCCGACGTACGTCGATGACGCACCGCTCCAGCCGCTCCTCCACTCCGACTCCGGGAGGGAAAGACGGCGCAGTCACCCCCATCGCCGTCGCCCTGTAGTGCCGCGCCCCGTGGTTGTCTCCTCCGAGCCGAAGAACCAGCGGAACGCCGTCCCCGTGAAGAATCCAAGCCGCCACCGCCGTCTCCGCCATTTCCGACAAGTTCCGCCGCCGGTTCGGGTCAACGCGCTACCGGCCGTTCGATCTGTTCCCTACGGCCAGGATTAGAAGTACCAGCGAAGAGGTACGGCCTGTTTTGATCCCTCTGATCTCGATCCCACGGTACAGATTGGATCACTTAAGGAACCAGCAGTATCCAATCACCGCGCGCCACGTCACCCAAGCATTTCTGGATTTATTCCCGAATAGAAATTAAATTATAGTTTTGCAGAAAAACCCCTGATAATTCAAACCATCATATCTTTTTAAGCACAGAGCCAATTTTGACAAACTTTATACCATTGAAAGCCCTTGACCTTTAGAATCTTTTAGCACTGTTCAATTTCAAATTTGACTAGTCTAAATTAATTCAAATTTCAAATAGATGATTTTAATAAATTTGACCTAGATTTGAATTCACAAGTTCAAAATTTGTAAATAAAATATTTTTGGAAACCTTAGGATATGTACAATAATGCTACATTGTTAAAAATAATTTTGAACAATGTTATTTCCATTTAAAAATCAGAAACCCTATTTGTATAATTTTAACATAGTTTAAATTCTATTAACCCTATTAAAATTGTTTTCTTTTACAAAAATAACACAAGTATTTTCTTTTGACCAGAAGTAACAAAACTAAGACCACTCAACCATTTTTGAAATATAAACTTGTAAGGATGTGTTTAAAACCTGTTAGATATTTTGAAATGGCAAACTTTAAATATTAAAATGTGTTAAACCCTTTTGATCAAATACATGTGTAATCTTTTAATCAAGACCAGTTCTATAGAACCTTTTGGAACACCATTTCTACCTATTCAAATTTGAAATGTTCAAATTTGATTTAGACCACCCCTTGACCAAAAATGGCAAACCCTAAGCCCTCACACATTAATTCCTTTTATAAATTGAATTATAAGATAAAGTCTTTAGCAGGAAAGAAATAATAGAAAACAAGATTGTAAGGAACCTATTAATATGTTGTTTGCTTTAATATGTTGTGTGCTTGTTAAATTGTTTGTTTATGGTTATTTACTTTCAACGTATAGATCGAACGGAGAGCAACGTTCCTCGTTGAAAAGAGTGTGTGAGCAACGACATCCTCCAAAAGGCAAGTGATACTTCAAACACAAATACCCCATTTTGTTAATTATGCATTATATTTCTTTTATGGTATTCCTGATAAAGTTATTAAAATGATGTGCTATCCAAACCTAGTAAGGATAGCCACATGTTTTCGTGACCAATTCTGTAGAAAACCAATATAGGAGTTGTTTGCTTAGCCATGCTTGTAGACGAAGTTGAAGACATTTGAAGAAGACTATTTAAGTTGGAAGTATGAGAATCATTGATGAATCGAAGATATGATATATGAAGGATTAAGATTATTACTTTTATGAAAAGTTATGAGTAGGGGCGATGGCCAGACCTATCGATCAAAGTTATGAGTAGGCGGCCGATGGCCAGACCTATCGATCAAAGTTATGAGTAGGGGCCGATGGCCAGACCTATCGATCAAAGTTATGAGTAGGCGGCCGATGGCCAGACCTATCGATCAAAGTTATGAGTAGGGGCCGATGGCCAGACCTATCGATCAAAGTTATGAGTAGGGGCCGATGGCCAGACCTATCGATCAAAGTTATGAGTAGGGGCCGATGGCCAGACCTATCGATCAAAGTTATGAGTAGGGGCCGATGGCCAGACCTGTCGATCAAAGTTATGAGTAGGGGCCGATGGCCTATCGATCAAAGTTATGAGTAGGGGCCGATGGCCAGACCTATCGATCAAAGTTATGAGTAGGCGGCCGATGGCCAGACCTATCGATACCTATCGATTCATTAAATGAGGAGAAGTGTATGACTGTGACTCAAGTCTTTGGAAACAGAAATTGAGCGACTAGACTGAAGAGGTTGACTTGAAGAGCCTGGACTTGAAACAGTTCTCATTACATGGGGATTTTATGGTTGAACTATAACCTGGATTCACAAAAGACAAGGAGTAGTACTACTTAGTTAAATGAAAAACTGTTTTACAAAATGATAGGAGAAAACTTGCTTTAAGCAATTCAGCCTCAAACTTCACCGAGCCAAATATGTTTGTAGATATAGTCTTGCTAAATTAATCAATATAGTGTCATATTGCCACCACAATTCAATTGTGCTGACCCTTTATAGTCTGGGCTGCAACTCACCATTGCAGGTTCGACAAACGACGAGTGAGATTTTTGTTAGGATTTCAAGTCTACAACCAACATGCTTGCCTGTGGCACATGAAGATGATGGAGGCTCATTGCTACTTCTGTTCTGTTGTGTTGAACTCTGAATAATACTATGCTAGCCCTTGGGGTTATGCAAGCTATATAATATATTGTAAGTCTGGATCATGCGATGTAAACAAAGTATTTGATGCTT
Source organism: Poa annua (assembly GCA_026929855.1). Taxonomy (NCBI): domain Eukaryota; kingdom Viridiplantae; phylum Streptophyta; class Magnoliopsida; order Poales; family Poaceae; genus Poa; species Poa annua. The sequence goes on from CM049434.1 coordinate 67,711,371, forward strand.
TTGCATGATATTTCATCTTAAACTGTGGTGCTAGCAAGTCGATCCAGGGACTAGCACAATACACAGGAGGTCGCTACCTTATAATAAAAGGGGGGCCTTTACACATTAAAACATGACAATTGTGTGTACTTTATCTATAACATGATAATCACCGTAGATGAGAGAGAGGATTGAGTGAACCCATGAACCCATGTCCATTGTTCCTATAAGAGAAAACTTTTGTCTTGTCCTCTTGCATTGAAGAGGATTGGGACACTTTTTACATTCTTGTTTTGTTACATTAAACTTCCATTTATTAAAACAACCATCTTGTTCTTTAAACTTGTTTAGTGCATAATCGACTAAAACTTGTGACATTTTAGTTGTAGAGAATAGATAACTTTTCCTTCTTACTCCTGCGGATCGATACCCTACTTCCACATTGGGGGGTATCACTATGGTACATCCTTCTAGATGCTACAACTAAGTGCAAACGTTGTATTGCAGATCAATTTGGTCACGAAGGCAGATCTTGCTCATCGCAGAATATGGCAAAGTATAGATGAACATTTCATACCTGAGAACTTGCGCAGTCCGAGAGCTGTTGAAGAATGGAGAAGAACAGGAATAATTCCTGAGATGAAAAAGAAGAGAAAAAGAAGTGACAATGATGTCATGAGCCCAGTACCTGCAAACGCCAATTCACAAGCTGCATAGTTCTAAGTTATCTTAGGTATGTCTAGCTGAAACCATGTGTGTGCTACAAGCATGGGTGTGAAGCCTCAGTTTCTCTAAGGAGAAGAATCTCAGTTTCTGCTCGATGATACTCAATTTCTGTACTGTTACACATGTCAACTTCTATAGTGCAACTTCTGTATCTTCTATAGTGCAACTTATGTATGTAGTACTCTGTTACACAATTTGTCGGATTTGTGAAGAATATGACTGTGTCTGATTGCAATATGAATTCTTTCCCAGATTATAGTACAAATTGTTATTGCAAACTGTGCCGATGATGATTTTTAAAGCATTAATACATAATTGATATTTGCTTTATCGTTAAAATGCATGGAATTAAATTTCAGGCATAATCTCATAACGCCTATAATTATTTTTAGAGGCATTGTTATAAATTGCCTCCAATTATTCTATAAGGCACTATTTAAACTGCCTCGAAAAAAGAAAAAAATTGAGGCACGATCTAAAAGTGTCTTAATTGATCTTTCCCTACCTCATTTGATATGGCACTTTTTAAAATGCCTCGTATGATTTTTTAAGGAAGTTTAGGTATTTTTTTAGGGCACTTTTCTGAGCCTTTAAAAACAAACTGTGATGTAGTGAGTAAAAGGAAAATAATGGAGCAGTCGAGCTATCTCAGAGACGATTACATGGAGATCAGGTGCGATGTCACTGTTATCAAGGAGATCCGTGTACCAGAGGTCGTCGATATCACGACGACACCGTTTGTCGTGGTGCCACCGTCTGACATGCACCGCCATTTTGGTCGGCTCCTCTCCGCCGGTCAAGGGGCGGACGTCACGTTTGAGGTCGGCGGGGACAAGTTCACCGCGCACATGTACGTGCTCGCCGCTCGGTCGTCCGTGTTCATGGCGGAGCTCTTTGGTCCGATGAAGGAGAGGACTGCAACATCAGTAATCATCCATGACATGGAGGCGAGGGTCTTCAAAGATATGCTGCACTTCATCTACACCGATTCTCTGCGGGAGCATGGCGAAGTCGAAACGACGTGCGAGATGGCTCAGCATTTGCTTGTTGCGGCGGACAGGTACACTAGTAGAAAACGGACCTTTGGTCCAGACTTTTAGTCCCGCACCAGTTTGCGGCCGGACAGGCGAGGGGCAGCAGTACCGGTCGGGAAGCAACCTTCAGTACCGGTTGGTGTAACCAACCGGAACTAAAGGGTTTGGGGCTGGCGCTGCAGCGGGGGGCCCCACGGCGAGAACCTTTAGTACCGGTCTGTGTTACAATGTGTTACTAAAACATTTCGCTATAAATTCCATCTGCTCCCTCCAGCCCGAGCTCACTTCACTCTCTGCCTCCTCATTTATTTCTCTCTGTTCTTGCTCGAGCTCGGTGGCGATCCGGCGATTTGTCCAATTTGGTGGCACCATTTTTGGTCAAAAAGGTTAGAAACTTGTTTCTCTTACATTTAATTGGAAACTTCAGTTCATTTAGTGCTAGTTTGAGCTCATTTAGTGTTAGTTTGACCTAGATAGAAAAATGTAGGAAAATCTAGAAATGTATTGTTAGTTTGACCTAGATAGAAAAATTTAGAAAAATCTACAAATGTAGCTTATTTAGTGCTAGTTTCATCATTTACTTTGTGCTAGTTTAGCTAATTTTGTCCTAGTTTAGCTCATTTAGTCCTAGTTTAGCTCATTTTATGCTATAATTACGTAATTAATTGTTTATAGAATTATTACTTGTATAATTTTCTTATTTGTGTAACTTTTTGTTATATATAGTGTCATGGTTTTGACATCTGTCCACACTGGCTCTCGCCCACTCTATTATTCGGATGTGGTACGATTGTTTGTTATAAGTATATGTTTGTTTAATTTCGTGTTTATAAAAATTATACCGACCAACTTAACGTAGATATATTTTTATCTAGGAGGTAGTTGAACCGGAAAATGAGCCCGACCCTATTGTCGAGTTTTTAGTAGAAGAAAACAATGATTTGAAAGCTAAATTGAAAAGAAGTGATGATCTTCGTCTCGAAGAGAAGATGAAATGGGAGTTGAAGATTGCCGACGTCGTCGATGATAACGAGATCAAGATGGAGGCAATGCGCTTGGATCACAAGATCAAGATGAATGCAATGCGCTTGAAGCTTAAAAAGTTTAGAAAATATGTCATTAGTCAAGAGGCTTGGTATCATTATGCTGTTGGTTCAATAATTACCTTAGTTGTGATTTTGATCGCATTTGTCGTTGGATTTAAATTCTTTAGCTAGTTCTATGTTAGTTTCAATTAATGAATGTTTTATGAGAACTATGTATTAGATTTGTTTAAATATGGTGAACTTGTATTAATGAATTGGTCACGTATCTATCTATTCATGGTAGATATATATATATATATATATATATATATATATATATATATATAACTATTGTGTAATCGTTTTGTATATATTTACATAATGCAGATGAATCGACAATGGATGTACGTTGACCGACGCACTCCGGAGTTCATGACCGGCGTGCTGGATTTTATCCGTGTTGCTGAGGCAAATAAGCGGGATGGTTTTATGTATTGTCCATGTTGTGCTTGTAAGAATATCAGGAGTTACTCCAACTCAAAAACCATTCACATCCACCTGTTTCAGTCCGGTTTCATGTCCGGCTATAATTGTTGGACCAAACACGGGGAAACAGGGGTCATAATGGAAGACAATGAAGAAGAAGAGGACGATGACAACTATCCTGAGTTTCCTGAATACGACGGTACTACAATGGGGGAAACTGGAGAAGACGCGCCTGACGAAGAGGCGCCGGATGAGCCCGCTGATGATCTTTCTCGGGCCATTGCTGATGCACAGAGAAACAGCGTAAATCAGAGGGAGTGGCTCAAGTTGGAGCGCATGTTAGAGGATCACAAAAAAAAATTGTACCCAGGTGTCGAAGATGACCAGAAAAAGCTGGGTACGACGCTGGATTTGCTGCAATGGAAGGCTGAGAATGGTGTATCGGACAAGGGGTTTGAAAAGTTGTTGAAAAAGATAAACAAGATGCTTCCAAAGGATAACGAATTGCCCGACAGTACGTACGAGGCAAAGAAGATCGTCTGTCCTCTAGGATTAGAGGTGCAAAAGATACATGCATGCATTAATGACTGCATACTCTACCGCGGTGAGGAGTACGAGAATCTGAATGCATGCCCGGTATGCGGTGCATTGCGGTATAAGATCAGGCGAGATGACCCTGGTGAAGTTGAGGGCGAGCGCACCAGAAAGAGGGTTCTTGCCAAGGTGATGTGGTATGCTCCTATAATACCACGGTTGAAACGTTTGTTCAGCAACAGAGAGCATGCCAAGATGTTGCGATGGCACAAAGAGGACCGGAAGAAAGACGCGATGTTCAGACACCCCGCTGATGGATCCCAGTGGAGAAAAATCGAGAGAGAGTTCCCGGACTTTGCAGATGACGCAAGAAACTTAAGATTTGGTCTAAGTACGGACGGCTTCAATCCTTTTGGAGAGCAAAGCAGCAGTCATAGCACCTGGCCTGTTACTCTATTTATTTACAACCTTCCTCCTTGGTTGTGCATGAAGCGAAAGTTCATTATGATGCCAGTGCTCATCCAAGGACCGAAGCAACCAGGGAGCGAGCTTGATGTGTACCTCAGGCCATTAGTTGACGAACTTTTAGAGTTGTGGCGGGAAGAAGGTGTACGTGTGTGGGATGAGCACAAACAGGAGGATTTTGACCTTCGAGGGTTGCTTTTCGTAACGATCAATGATTGGCCTGCTCTTAGTAACATCTCAGGACAAACAACTAAGGGATACCATGCATGCACACACTGTTTGGATGATACTGAATGTATATACTTGGATAATTGTAAGAAGTGTGTGTACCTGGGGCATCGTCGATTTCTTCCGGTCAGGCATAACGTCCGGAAGCAAGGAAAGCATTTGAAAGGTGAGGCAGATCAACGTAGGAAGCCTATGGACCGTACTGGTGAACAAATATTTGATATGGTCAAGGATCTAAAAGTAATCTTTGGAAAGGGTCCTGGAGGACTAAAGGTTCCGGATGACGCAAACGGGCACGCACCCATGTGGAAGAAGAAATCTATATTTTGGGAGCTACCATATTGGAAAGTCCTAGAGGTCCGATCTGCAATCGACGTGATGCACGTGACGAAGAATATTTGTGTGAACCTGCTAGGCCATTTGGGCGTGTATGGGAAGAAAAAAAACACAGCGGCAGCACGGGAGGACCAGAAACGTTTGAAAGAACGAGACGGCCTGCTTCCAGAACATTATGACGGTCCTGCCAGCTATGCTCTAACCAAACAAGAGAAAGTGATATTTTTTGAATGTCTGAGCAGTATCAAGGTCCCGTCTGGCTTCTCGTCGAATATAAAGGGAATAATAAATGTGGCACAACAAAAATTTCAAAACCTAAAGTCTCATGACTGCCATGTGATTATGACGTAATTGCTTCCTATTGCATTGAGGGGGCTTCTACCGGAAAATGTTCGAGTACCCATTGTGAAGCTTTGTGCATTCCTCAATGCAATATCTCAGAAAGTAATCGATCCAATGATCCTACCAAGATTACAGAATGATGTGGTCCAGTGTCTTGTCAGCTTTGAGTTGGTGTTCCCCACATCCTTTTTCGATGTTATGACGCATGTCTTGGTTCACCTAGTCGAAGAGATTCAAATTCTCGGTCCCGTATTTCTACACAATATGTTCCCATTTGAGAGGTTCATGGGAGTCTTAAAGAAATATGTTCATAACCGTGCTAGGCCAGAAGGAAGCATCTCCAAGGGCTATGGAACCGAGGAGGTCATTGAGTTTTGTGTTGACTTTATTCCTGACATTAATCCGATTGGTGTTCCACAGTCGCGACATGAGGGGAGACTGAGTGGAAAAGGCACTCTAGGGAAAAAAGTATTTGTATGTAGGGACGGACCTTCTTTCAGTCAAGCGCAATACACAGTTCTACAAAATTCCGCATTGGCAGCTCCGTATATCGAGCAACACATGAATATTTTACGATCTGAGAACCCGGTGGAGGATGAGTTCTGGATTAAAGATCAACACACGGCGAAATTCAGCGGTTGGTTGCAAACACATCTCATGAGTAACACCGAAGTTGATGTTCAGCTGTACTTGTTGGCCAGGACACCATCTTCGACTATAGTCACTTTCGAAGGGTACGAGATAAATGGGAATACATTTTACACGATCGCTCAAGATAAAAAGAGCACCAACCAAAACAGTGGTGTCCGCTTTGACGCAACAAACAGCAATGGGCAAAAGGACACATATTATGGTTACGTAGAGGAGATATGGGAACTTGAGTATGGACCTTCTTTTAAGGTCCCTTTGTTTCGGTGCAAATGGGTCAAGCTGAATGCAGGCGGGGTAAAGGTAGACCCGATGTACGGAATCACAATGGTGGATCTGAACAATCTTGATTACAAAGACGAACCGTTCGTCCTAGCAAATGATGTAGCTCAAGTTTTCTACGTGAAAGACATGTCTACCAAACCGAAGAAAAGAAAAAACATGGAAGCGAATACATCAGACGAGGCAAAACGCCACATAGTTCTTTCAGGGAAAAGAAACATCGTGGGAGTGGAGGACAAGACAGACATGTCAGAAGATTATGATAAGTTTGATGAAATTCCGCCCTTCAAAGTCAACACTGACCCAAGCATCACGTTAAGTAATGAAGATTCTCCATGGTTCCGGCGCAAAGTTAAGAAATCGAAAAAAAGGAGGAATAATACAACAGATGGGAATATTGGTGATGTGTAATCCAGGAATGATATTTATGAAATATGAGGTCTTTATCACAAACTATGTTGTGGAATATGAGGTCTTTATCACAAACTATGTTGTTGAAATGACGATAACTTGGTCATTTGTCTTGAAACTTCTAGATGTTCATACATGATAGACCTTTTTTGTTAAGACTTTTTTTGAAAATTTTGTCAGAAATCAAGTTGATCATTTTTCATAGCAACAAGTACACATCTAAGGTCCCATGCCAAATGATTTCCTTTTTTGAAGTGTTTATCACATTATTTCATTTTCCGGTAAAAACGATCAAAACGGTCGCGGTGACAATTCATCGAAAGATGTAATATTTTCTAGAACTATCAACATTTCTGTGATATAACCACTAGTTGTGTACCTTAAAATGATTTTTCCAAAAACTTCAAACCAAACTATTAAACAGTTGTAGATCAAATTTGAATTACTTTCGAAAAATCGACATAAACTCAATTAACTAGGGAAATTAGGTAGAAATCAAAGAAAAACCTAATACTTGGGGATTATCCATCATATGTGGACTAGTTTCCATGAAAATTAAATGGGTGCCATTTTGCATCATATTTTTGGTACTTTGTTCACAAAAAAAAGTCATTTTTTGCACTTAAAAAAATGGAAAATGATATTTATGAAAATAATTTCAAGAATTCCTTTGGCATGACTGTTTCTTATACCAATATGCACCTATTTGTGGAATAGAGATTTGTACAAAGTTTTAGAAACTAATTAGTTAAAAGAAAATAGATATAAAATACCTTTTATTTTAAATGTTACATTTTTAAAATGTCAATATTCTTTGTAATTTGTTGAAAACATGTTCTTGAATATAAATAATTTTTTTACAAATTATTAGAAACTAATTTTACTAGTTTTAGACAATTACATCAGTAGATATACAAAAACAGAAAACAGAAAATAGAAAAGGGAAATAAAATACAAAAAACACCTTCAGTACCGGTTGCTGGTTGCAACCGGTACTAAAGGTTTTCGTTTCGCGCCAGTTATCTGGGCGCCCAAACGACAGACCTTTATTACCGGGCCGTGCTACCAGCCGGTACTGAAGGACCTTTAGTACCGGTTCGTGCTAGAGACCGGTACTAAAGGTCTATGCATTAAATGCCCTCGCCCAGATCGGGCAGTTCTCATTCTCTAACACAGACCCGAGTCCCCGACGACGACGAAGAGGAGACGCTGCGCCGCCATCACCGGAGACGCCCTATACGCCATCGCCGGAGAAGCCGTGCCGCCCCCGACGTTGTCCTCGTCTCTCCCGACTCCGGCCGTCGCTCCGCCGGTGCTAGGTGAGCCGTCTCCTCCTCCCTCCTTCTCGCCACCGGTGCTAGGGCTTAGAGAATCGCCGCCGACAGCGGAGCGCCGCCACCATTCTAGGACAGCGCCGCCACCATTTGGTCGCGCATGCCGGTGCGCGACTCGTCGTGTGCGCGGCTCCTCCCTCCTTCTCGCCACCGGTGCTAGGGCTTAGAGAACCGCCACCGACCGGCAATAGGACCTTCTCAATGAGGCAGAAGATGCTTGCCGGTGCGTCGAGTGGTGCTCCAAAGGACACCTACAAGTACGGGCCGTCGTTGTAGGATCTTCCGGTGTTAACTTACCACCGGACCGTTGAGGAGAATGCTCCCTTGGTCAAAGCTCACAATGCCGCACACTTTGCGAAGAAAGTGCCCGAGGCAAAACAGGTACTAAACCCTAAGGGTGTTAAACACTTTTTAGACATCGTCTGTGATCCTGACCGTAGAACTTTGCTTGATAACTATGAACGCTCTATCTCGAAGAGTTTTGACACGCAAGAGGAGAATAAAAAGAAAAGGGTCGCTGCACAGAAGAAGAAGAAGAAGAAGAAGAAGAAGAAGAAGAAGAAGAAGAAGAAGAAGAAGAAGAAGAAGAAGAAGAAGAAGAAGAAGAAGAAGAAGAAGAAGGCGAAACAGGTTCCCCAGCTCGGAGAACAGAAAGTACAGTCGGTCGCCCCGCTGAAGGTTCAGACAGACAAGAGTCCCAACGTTGGGACAAATGTTCCTGCTTCAGACTACATGGACGATGATGCATTTGACGCACTTTTCCCCAAGTCGACTGAGATAGCACGGAAGTTTGTCTACGGGAAAGATCTTCTCCCTCCTGATGAGATGGTGCGTCTAGCTTTTCAAATGCGGAGATTGCATGACTGGTACATGAAGGTTGCAAAGGACAAGCAACTCGTGTTTTACGTGACATACCGAGAAGACCAATTCTTCGTCAACCACGAGATATGTATCGAATTTGATGAATTATGGCAGTTATACAACCGGCGTGCTCTCAACGCAACTATCATGAGTTGCTATGTTCTGTAAGTGTTTTTTCTAAATGTCTAGCTGAGCATGTAATTATCCTCACTAATTGAGCCTGTAATTATCTTCACTATATTCTTTCGTATGCTATTATATATGCAGGTGGATGCTTATCGAGTGCAAAAGGAAAAGACTCTGGGAAGTTGGGTTCATTGACCCATCTATCGTTAACTGCAAAAACTTAGAGCGGAAGCCCGAGGACTGCGAGGAGGCATTGTTGAGGTCGCTATTGAGCCAAACACATGCGGCAGATATACTTCTTCCTTACAACTTCAAGTGAGTGTGACTGTCTTGAACACATTTCTATATTGCTAATTACTAGATGTTAAGTTTAATTGATGAGTTATATTCATGCCTCACTATATAAACGTGTGCAGCTACCATTGGATTCTACTGGACATTATCATTGACAAGAGATTAGTTGAAGTATTTGACTCATTACGCAAACCACAATCATACTACCAGGACTTGATTGACATGCTTCAGAGGTAATTTCAACCATTAACCCCATTTCATGATATCAAGTAATCATAACTCATTTATTCATTTGCTTTTGTGAGTAGGGTTTGGAAAATATTCATCAAGAGAGAGAGGGGTGAATGGAAACCAGAGCTGACTATTAAACATATTGATGTAAGTGTGCTACTATTAAACATAGTCTCTTTAATTCATCATCATTTTGAATTATTATTTAATTAAGTTATATTCTCGTAAAGACCTTGAAGCAGCCTCCGGGAAATGAATTATGTGGATTCTACGTCTGCGAGTTCATGAGGACCTTGAGCGTTGAGCAGGCGTCGCGTGAAAAAATAATGGATGTGAGTGTGACTGTCTTGTACTATATTTCAATCTTATTATGATTTGATATATATATATATACACACACACAACTAATATATTCATATTGATCTCGTTTAAAGCTTAACGACAAGCGGAACGCCATCCTACCACATCAGCGCGTAGAAGCAATTCAAGAGGAGATAGCGGCATTTATCCTTGAGGAGGTCATGCATCCAAAGGGAGAATACCATAATCCTAAATATAGCTATGCCATATGAAAGAGGAGGATGTATGACATTATTGCGATCTCTATACACCGGATTGTATATATGTATATATGTATGTAATAGCGTAGTATGAATATGTCCTATATCTAAATTATATTATATATCAACGTTTACCGTATGTAGTAGCGTAGAATACATATACGAAAGTATATTACGTATGCATCAACGTGTACCGTGTATATATATAATACCGTATGAATGTAAAACAGTAGATGAAAAAGAAAACATAAAATAAAATTGCAGTGAAGAAAAGAAAACAGATAACAGAAAAAAAAAAGGAAACGAAAAATAAATTGCAAAACCCTTAAAACCTAAACCCTTTAGTACCGGCCGGTGTTACCGACCGGTACTAAAAGTTCTCCGCACGAGCCCGTGCCCCGCGCCCACGTGGAGGCCCTTTTGTACCGGACGATAAGAAACCGGTACTGATGCTGGGGGGGCATCAGTCCCGATTGCGCAGTACCGGTTGCGAAACCGGTACTGATGCCCCTACCCGACCGGTACTAAAAAGCCGTTTTCCACTAGTGGTATAACCTCGAGAGGCTCAAGTTGATCTGTGAGGAGAAACTGTGCAGCTACAATATCGCCATAAGCACGGTGGCCACTACGTTGACACTAGCGGAGCAGTATGGTTGTCCGGGGCTCAAGGAGGCGTGCTTCACAGCTTCAGTTTTCTCAAGTCTGCCGGCAATCTCAAGGCTTTCATGGCGAGTGATGGCTTTGAGCATCTCACAAGTAGTTGCCCCTCAGTTCTGAAAGAGCTTATTGGCCAGCTTGCTCCCTGACCAACATTTTAGTCTGGAATTAGCATGAATCTACTACCTCTGTTTATAAATATAATATATGTCTTAGATAGTGTGCATGTTGACTAGATACACACTTAAATGAATGTACTTACACACTAAAATATGTGTAGATACATGTGGTAAATGTTAAAACATCTTATATTAAAAAAATGAAGGGAGTGTCTATTAGCGTATGGTTAGGTGCATCGCTTCATAAAAAATAATCCAACATAGGGAGTACCTCTATTCTATATCCTCGCATCTTTAGATTGCAAAGTTGTACGCAGTCTGTATGTCTGCCCTCTTCTCCTCTTGCTCGGCTCAAGAAGTCAGGAAGACGGAGGTTTGGTCTAAATTAGATCTGAGAGACCGAGAGACAGAGAGAGTGCTCACTGTGTCGTGTGTCGTGTCTCGAAGTACGGACACCGGGATGACAGGCACCCCCTTTGTAGATTCGGTAGGGGCGCGAAGGAGTCTGGAAAACGTCTCCCGGGGAAAGATCACCGGCGAGCTCTCACTCTCTCTCGATCTCGACGTGTAGGGCAAACAACCAAGGGACACAACGATCTACCCAGGTTCAGTCCATCCGAAGGTTAACAGTCATATTCCTGCATGTCTGGATAGATGAAGGAATCATGGTGTGGTTATAAGGATGTCTCCGACGAGGTACCCGGCAGGGTTATTGGGTAGAGGAAGAGAAAGGACAGATCCTTGCCCTGAGGAGATCACCTTCCCTCTCTTCCCTGCCCTAGCCTAGCTTTGTGGTGTTTTTGCTCTGCTAGTCTTCGTGAGAGTCTTCTGCCTAGCATTCGTCCTCCTTCTCTCCATACTTTGGTCCTCCTTTTATAGATAAGGGGATGCCACAGAGGTCATTCGAGAAGCGTGAGGGGGTCTTGGCGGGAAGGAACCCCTCTCCATCGTGGAGGAGACGTGGCATCTCCTCCTCCAAGTATCCTTCGCCGGGTTGATGAGATCCCCACCCTTTTGGGGAAAGCGAGGTGGGCAAAGGCTGGCACACCGCAGGTGGTGTCCCCTGCCCGCGCCTTGCTTCCCAAGTCTTATAGGCATATTGGACGGCTTCCCAAGTCTTATGGGTATCGGTGTGGTTGCTATATTTATATAGCGGGGCGCAAGCCTGTTTCGAGGTATATTGGACTGCTTCCCAAATCTTATGGGTATATTGGACTGTTTCCACGTATGTACTTGATTTTATTTTATTCTGAACATGAGTTGAAAAGTTATGTTATCAGATTCATGTCATTTTACAATGCCAAGTATACAATGCCAACTTGCCAAGTATCGGCCTATCAGGTGCTGTTAGAACTGAACTTTTCCAGCCTACTCCGTTGGGCTTGTCATAGACTCATAGTGATCTCGGGCAATCAGACGTGCCTACCCGCACTCTGCTTTTCAGTTTTACTAAACCGAACTCCACCGTGTGCTCGTTTTCAGTTTTACGACAGTTCCGAAGGTGAAGATGATGCTAAGTTTAGCCTGAGCGGCAACTCAGCCTTGACAAAACGATCCAGTTAAAACAGAAATGAGCAATTGCTTCCTGGTGAAGGTCAGCCAATGAGCCAACAAATTCCACAGAACATGCCCACGATCATGTTGCCCTGCTCAGCCAATGAGCCAACAAATTCCACCACCAACAGAACAGAGAAATCGACAATGGATTTGCATATGGTGAGGGTCAGTAGAGTTGACGGATTCAACTTGATGAAGGCATGCGGTTTAGCTAGCTAGGGAAGCAATGCCTTCGATGAAGTGCCAACCCGCCAAGACATAACACAAGCACCTTGATAGCAGTAGGAGTTAAATAGGGTGATCTTCCATCTAAGGTAACAAACAAATGTAACCCAACTCTAGGCACGATTACTTAAGTTGTTGTCTTACCAAGCTGACAGACTAATAGGAAGGTTACTGAAAATATACTTTGGATACACAACAAGCAGGCCAGAGGTTTGTATTTCTAAATAAGGCAGTCTGTTCATAGGGACTATGGAAATAATATCTTTTAAAAGGTTCTCTCCTTCTATAAAGCTATGGTACGCATTCGCGTACCCTCTAAAAAAATTATTTCTCAAGGGTTAAAGCACTTTAAGAAACAGAACAAACCAAAGGCACATCATCACTTCATAATTGCATAATACAATTCAGATTTGTAGCAGCAGCGAAATCATGGGATCCAACAGAGAGTTATCCAATCAATACACATTACGCATAGGTGACAGCATGATCAGGTCATAAACCATAGCATGATCAGGTCTCAAACCATAAAGCGGCTTAATCTAGGCAACAGAACAAAACTGCAACCAGTGAAGTAATCATTACACCTCCATAGCCTACAGGAAATATGAAACCAGTGTTCAAGAACTTGATTCGAAAGCAGTACAGTAAGGCAGCAGCATATTTTACTTCCAAAGACAGGAAAAACAACCGCTCAGCGCAGCCTCCTGGCCTCACGCTCAGACTCGAGCAGGGTGAGGATGTCGCCCTCACGGACCGGGCCCTTGACGTTCCTCATGATTAGACGGTTCTGGTCGTCCAAGAACTTCACTCTGACCTGGGTAACCTGACCCCTGGAGCCAGTACGGCCCATCACCTTGACCACGACGGCAAGCTTGACCTGAGTGTCCATGCTGCACAAACAAAGGCACTGGATTAGGCAAAGCAGGAGCACAATAAGTAGCTAGTGTACAATTCAACTGCAATAGTGCAGGCACCAACTCTGTTCACACAGGGAGTATCCAAATGTCATGTATATAGATGGAAAAAATGTAAGTAATACAAAAGCCTAGATAATACCACAGTTGCAGTGGTGTATGCATCTCATAGCATTTCAGCAACATGCAATTAACAGTTCCAGGTTTTGCATGTGAAAAAGGTATGTGAAAAGGCATCTTATCAGGTCAAAATATACAAGCTTCCTGGGAATTCACGCAAACAACAGCAAAGTAAAATCATATTGCCCCGTTTGCTGTCCAATGCTAATATGGTCAAGCTAAACTAGTATTAGACTTAACTAATGACAATTCCTAGTATATAAATCCTCAACAATAAGAACAAGCAACTGAAATACAACGGATATAGTTCTTCACCAATTTTACAAGTACAAATGCAAGGCTTATTCGAGATTTATACACCAGCTACTCATATGCGCATAAACCCAGCAATACAAGTTGAAACCTAATGCTATGTTTGGATGTAGGTATTGAAATCTCTATGGAATACTAATTTTTATAGAACTGATGCTAATGAATGGGACTATAATAGATACTTAAGTAATTAATTAGCAAAGCCCACTGCTTTATAGAAATTCGCAATGCTCAACTGGTACGGATGTAACACTACATAAGCAGTTCAATTTTCGCCATGAGGAAATCTATAGCAGCTTTTGGTACACTAGTACTACCGGACCGACCATGTTAATACCAAAGCTATTGGGCGTTCGGGTACTGCGCCAGGGGATGTGCGACTTGGGAGAGGCCGGACGAGACCGGCTCAGGCGAGGCTGTGCTGGGCGAGATGGGAGAGGCGCAGGTCGGGGACGAAGGGTACATCAATCACAAAAAAAACTAATCAAGCGCGCAAAGATCGATGTAGCCACTAGATCCGGCGAGGTAGGGGAGAACATGAGGGAGAGCGCACAAGAACCTTTCTTCTCCTTGTGTTGGAGATGGGCGAGCGCAGCTTCTGCTACGGCGACGGAGGCGGCTGCGCGAGGAGGGTGGAAAGAAGAAGAGGGTAAAACCCTAGCTCTTCTCCGGCTCTTATATAGTGTCGTGGTCGTAGACGAACTGATGTCTCTTTCTTGGGCCTAAAGCCCAAGCTGGTGCTAGTTTTCCTTAATAGTTTTCGTGGGGGTGCGACTATGCAGCGGCCTACCTTCGCGAAGGGAGTCTCGCGCGCGTCCGCGTGCCTGCTTCCGCCACGTGGTGACTTTTTTTTAAGAGTACGCTACTGTGTACCATACTTTCATAGAAGAGAGGCCTCCCTCGGGGATACCAAACTCATACTCCGAGACTCTCTTCCGCCGCGACGATCTGGCTCACCGAAACGCCATGGTGGCCGCGACGTCAACCGCCCCCCTCTTCCTCCAGCAGGAGGGATGCCGCTCTGATCTGAGCCTCAGGATGCCGCCATCAGACCGCAGCGCCAAGCATCCAGATCCTCATCCTCCTCCACCTTGTCTACATGAATCAAAATCTTGTATTTCAACAGCTGGAGTGTCGTCTCCTCCGGAACCGCAACAGTGCTGCTGGAGTCGTCGGAGTGAGCGCGCTCCGGGGAGGGCGTCGCGACGAGCACCTCTAGTGGCTCCGGGATAGCGAGTGTTCTCGCCGTCGGGATACTCTCCACATCGGCCGTCTAGCCCGTGCACCTGAACGAATCCAGTGCCCTCCTAGATGTCGTCGGCTGCGCCACCTCCTCGATCGAACACGAAGTGCCGAGAAGGTCCTCCACCACCTCCCTGTCCCAGGCATGCGCCGGGATGCCTTCAATCACCAGGTGTACTTTCGAACGCCAGGTCGCCATGGAGGCTTGCGCAAACCTTGTCCATTTCTTGAAGAACAGAGAGATGCCATCAAGAGCTACCGACGGTCTTGCCAGCACGCGGTCGCGAAGCTCGCCGCTAGCAAAGACCAACAGGAAATCCTCAGGCTTGTACGTATGCACCGTGAATCCCTCCTGGATCCCAACCGCATGAGCTAGCATCTCTTCAACCTTGTCACACGAAACCTGCGGCCTACCATCTCCCACATGGGCCACCAGGGCGAATCGCAGGCGGTGCTCCAGATTCCTTATCGATGCTGAGCGGCGCACAACGCAGAGCGGCACCTCGTCAAAGCTCTCGTCACCGCGGTCCATGAACACCGGCTCCGGCTCCACCCTCTCCGCGGAGTCGGGGCGTCGAGGGCGAGCCGGTGGCGTGTCCTCGCGCCAGGGCTCTTGGCGAGCCGCTGGACGTTCCTGGCGCTGCTGTTTGATACGTCTCAAACGTATCTATACTTTCTTATGTTCCATGCTTATATTATACCAATTGCTACATGTTTTATATACACTTTGTGTTGTTTTATGCATTTTCTGGGACTAACCTATTAACAAGATGCCACAGTGCCAGTTCCCTGTTTTCTGCTGTTTTTGGTTTCAGAAAACCACTTAAGGAAATATTCTTGGAATTGGACGATTTTTATGCCAAAGTTCCTATTTTTTCCGACACGTTCCAGAAGTCCGAAGAGGAAACGAAGGAGGGCACTGAGGCGCCGTCATGAGGTGGGGGCGCGGCTCCCCCCCCTGCCGCGCCAACACCACGTGACGTGGCCTCGGGCCTCCCCCGCCTTCGCCCTTTCGCCCATATAAACCCCCTGACGTGAAAACCCTAAAACAATAAGCCTTTTCCCGAGAAGAGTTCCGCTGCGCCGCCGCCATCGAAGACAAGATTCGGGGGACAGAAGTCTCTGTTTTGGCACCCTGTCGGGACGGGGAATTGCCCCCGGAGTCATCTCCATCAACTCCACCGCCATCTCCATCGCCGTTGCTGACTCCTACAATGAGGAGTGAGTAGTTCTCCCCCGGGGCTGCGGGCTCTACCGGTAGCTATGTGGTTTATCTCTCTCTCCCATGGTGTGATCTTTATGTGATCATGAGCTTTGTAATCTAGTTGAATATGTGATGTTACTCTTTATCTATTATGCACTCTAGAGGTTACTTTATTATGAACTCCGGGGTTATTCACGGTTGTAAAGGTGACAGTATGTGCACCGTGTGTGATTCCTTTATGACGTTGTGGTGTTAGTTTACTCTGACTTTGAGGGTGCTCTTGTAGCCCTACACAGTGAATGGTGTTTATCATCCAACAAGAGAGTGTTTGAGAGTAGTATTTATTATTCAGCTTTGATGTCATTGTTGAGAATGTCCACTAGTGAAAGTATGATCCCTAGGCCTTGTTTCTAAGCATTGAAACACCGTTTACAACCAGTTCTGCTACATGTTTGCTTGCTGCCATTTTTATTTCAGATTGTAATTACTACTTATAATCATCCATATTACTTGTATTTCACTATCTCTTCGCCGAACTAGTGCACCTATACATCTGACAAGTGTATTGGGTGTGTTGGGGACACAAGAGACTTCTTGTATCTTAATTGCAGGGTTGCTTGAGAGGGATATAATTGACCTCTACCTCCCTGAGTTCGATAAACCTTGGGTGATTCACTTAAGGGAAACTTGCTGCTGTCCTACAAACCTCTGCTCTTGCAGGCCCAACACTGTCTACAAGAATAGAAGTGTGCGTAGACATCAAGCTATTTTCTGGCGCCGTTGCCGGGGAGGTGAGTGCTTGAAGGTATCTCCTTTAGATTCTGCAGTTATTACTTTTTGTTTCTTGTTTTTATTTTCACTAGGTAGGCTAAATGGAAAACAACAAAAAAAATTAGAGATCTCTATGAAATTTATATTGCATTAGGACATGATACTTTTGAAGATAAAAATAAAAAACCTATGGAAAATTATTTGCGTGATGGTAGCAATGTTATTAGTATGAATTCTTTGAACACCATTATTGCTAATGTTATGGAAAAGTCTAAGCTTGGGGAAGCCGTTATTGATGAATATGATATTCTTAGTCCCCCAAGTTTTGAGGAGAAAATTTTCTTTGATGATACTTTGCCTCCAATATATGATAATTATAATCATTGTGATATTTTCAGTCCACCTAGTATTGAGGATATGGTTTATGTTGATTATGATATGCCTCCTATATATGATGTTTACAATGATGAATATGATATTTTCAGTCCATCTACTATTGAGGATAAAACTAATTATGATTATTCTATGCCTCCAATTTATGATGATTACAATGATGGATGTGATAGTTTTACTCCCACTGTTATTAATAAAATTGATTATGCTTATGTGGAGAGTAATGATATTATTATGCTTATGGATCATGATAAGAATGCTTTAGGTGATAGCTATATTGTTGAGTCTATTCATGATGCCGCTGAAAATTATTTTGAGAGAGGAAAGTATGGTTATAGAGATCTTCATGTTACTAAATTTCTTCTCTTTATGATGAATGTTTTGAGCTTTCTCTTGATTTGCTTTTATTTGCTGGGTACTTTAAGAACTACTGTTCCTTATGAGATAAGGAGACATGACTTCATACATCACAATAATATTAAGTCTCCTCTCTTTATGTTGACATTTTTGAAGTTGCACTTGTTTTGCCTTCCTATGCTAGTCACTTTGTGCTATATTAATTTATTTTCTTACAAGATTCCTTTGCATAGGATGTGTGTTAGATTTAAATATGTTTTATATATGCTTCTTGATGCTCTCTTTTATGTTTCAACTCTCATCTTTATGTGAGCATCATAAATATCACTATGGCTAGCTAAAAGGCTTTAAAGAAAAGCGCTTATGGGAGACAACCCATGTTTTATTTCTGTAATTTTTCTTTTATTTGAGTCAAGGAGCATGCTTACCTCTGTAAAAACTCCTTTGTATCTTTATTTTATTGCAAAGTTGTGTCAAGTTAAGCCTCTAGTAGAAAGTTGATGCTAGATTTGGATTTCTGCGCAGGAAAAGTTTTTCTGCTGTCCACCGTTAAATTCATAACTCTTTACAGAAAAGTCGGAATGACCTGATATTTTCTGAGCGTCATCCTCAAATATGTACGCAACTTTCATTAGTTTTGAGTTTTCTGATTTGAGCAAGTTAAGTGCCTCGAAAAAAATTCATCTTTACGGACTGTTATGTTTTTGACAGATTCTGCCATTTATTTTGCATTGCCACTTTTACTGTTTTTGAGTGGATCTATTTGCTCCACAAAATACCAGTGGCTGTAGCTAATGTCCAGTAGCATTGGTAATGATTGTGTCCATGCAGAATATGAGAATTTCTGATTATGCACTTGTAGCGCCCCAAATTTTGGAAACAAGAAAAACTTAATTATAAAAGGCCCAAAATTTAGGGCCGTCAAAAACTTTTTGAAATGTCTTGCTAATGGATGTGTGTTGTTCTTGTTTGCCCTATTTGCCATGTTATGGTTTGTGTTTGTGTGGATGATCTCCCTAATTATCAACTTATGAACTCGACTTAGTTACAAAAATTTCCTTTGTGATCAATGTTATGACAAGTAAAATAATCCATATATCTTATCCTATCTAATTTTTAACAAACTATATTTACCATGATGTCTTGATTTTAGCAATTACCCAAAGACCAATTATTTGAGAAAATAAAAGTATCTCCAAAAACTTTATGTTTGAAAAACTATAAAGGACCATATATTGGGTCCTAACATATTTTGGGTTTAATGTGTTGCTAGTCTTAGCAACTTTTATTTTAAGAACTCCTAAAATTAATATCTTTTTGGAAACTATTACTAAGAAGTGGTTTAACCTCCTTTCTTGAAAATCTTGTCATTATTGTATTGATCACCACCCCCATAAATATATTTGGTTTGTCTTAAGTGTTTGTTTGTTTGTTTAATTGTTTGCTTGTCTAAAACTATTTAATTTATGCTTGATATTGTTTGTCTCGAACTAAGTATGTGGATCTTAAGTGTCCACTAGGGTGTTTGTTTTTGTTTGAGATATTAGATGCTTGATTGATGTCCTTGTGATTGTGCTGTGTTTACCCCCTCCTTACTATGATTGGTTTCAAAAGAAACTCAAAATTTTATGTTTCAAAAAGGAGATAACTATCTTCATTTCTGTTAACTTTTAGCATCTCTAGAGCATGACAATTAGAATGTATTGTATTCATTTTGGACATGCAACCTATCTAGCAACATCTACAACCTCTCTACTTCTCATGTATACCCCTCTTTATAATTTACAAAAATGTTTGATCACAACTTCTTGTTGGTTTTGAGTGCTAGTTCATAAGGTGACCATATGTGTTTTATTAGTTAGCCTTTACCCATTTTATTATCTAGTGGTTGTTAAACCCTTTTGACCTAATCTCTTTAGCCAAGTACTACAGCTATGCCCCTTCTAATCAACCCACCTTGTTTCATAATTTTTAGGTCAAAGAATAGACTAATCCATCTTCGCGAAGTGACCTAATTCAGTTTAACCGAATAATCTTTTATGACTAAAACCACTCCCCTCTCACCTCACACCTTCTCTTGGACTTGCTTTGGACCCCCACACCTCTGGAAAAACCCATGACATGACCATCCCAAACCCTAGCCATGTTTCTCTTTTGTCCTGTTCTCTTGGACCTTCTGTCGAGCACTTTGCAGGCAGGTGAGCCCCTTTCCATTAAACCCTTCCCTCCATCGGCCCTGCGCCAGGAGCTAGCCTCCAAGACGAGCTGTGGACCGTATGATTACCTCCACCGCCCCTCTCCCCCTATCCCGAGCCCTTGCGCTCTCCTCTCACCTGCCCATGCCCGTGAGCACTCGACCGGCCACCCTCTCTCTTTTAGGCAGCCGAGGCTTCCCCACCCCCTCTCTCCTTGCCATTCCACTTCCCTCCAGCCTCCTCCACCTCTCTGAGCGCTCCCGAGCGAGCTCTTGCTCTAGCTCGGCCTGGAACGCGCGAAGATCAGAGCTCGGACCTATGGCCTTGCGCGCATGATTCCCGACTCCCTCGTGCCCCTTGGCCCTCCATTCTTCCTCCTCCGAGTTTCCCTCTCAGTGAGCTACACCTGAGACCTCTTTTCCTCTGTGTAGGTCTACCGGAGTAGCCGCACCGTGCCCGTGCCTGCCGAGGACGCCGGAGACCGCGCCGTCGACCTGAAGCTCGCCGGCAAGATCTGCTGCCACCCCTCGCCTTCCCCAAGCCTCCACACCATCGTCGACCTTCTACTTCGCCCTGCATGCACCCGCGGTGAGCCCTGCGAGCTCTCCTCCGTAGCTAGGGTTCTCTGCCCGTTTGTCCCCGTCGCGAGGTAGGAGACGAACGAGAGCCGTCCATCGTCGGATCGACGGTCCGCTTTTCAACCGTCTGGATCTAATCGCGGCCGTCCATTCGCGATCTGGCGGCAGCTGACCGCCTCGCCTGCGCGCTGCCTCTGGCGGCCCAAATCCGAGCGGATCTGGCCCGTGTGATGTTTTTTTTAGTTAAAATCTTTTCCTGTTTATTTCCCTGTATTCTTGCAGTGTAGTTTTAATTCAATTGTGGGAGATCTATTTGTCCAAATTGGTTGATTCAAAATTTGTAGACTACCTACGTGTTTCCTTAACCACTTGGCACTGGCCGTTTGCTAAAATATATTTTCATGTGTGTGCTAGGACAAATCTAGTAAAAAGTATAGTTTTCACCATTTATTTAATAACTTGAGTTTTATAGATCCAAATTATGCAAACTTTAATTATCTGAAAAGCCTATAAGAATACCTACCTAGATCTATAAGTCTTGCATGCAGGAGATGGGTATAAATAAAGTTCTATCATGTTTAAGATTGACACCAGTACCAATTTGGGGATTTTTAATTCAGTATTAAAAATACTTTTTTGGATTAAATCCAATTGCATGTGGTAGATATAAGTAGTAGCTATCATGTCCTAGCTTGGTAGAATTTTACAGCTTATATTTTGCACATGGTGAATCATATTCTAAAACAGTGGGTTATTACACTTTAAAATGGAGATTCTTATTTTCTGTTAATTGCTTGTGTCTAGTTTAAATTGTTTATGCTAGATATGTGTGTGCAAATGGTTAAGTAGTATTGTTGTTAGATACTTATATGTTTTCCTAAACAAGCAGAGCTGGATTTGTTCAAAAATAATTTGTATTTCCTCCAGTATTAAATAGTTAGTAAAATGCATGTTTGCCACTTAAAATAAGATAACTTGAGTTAGGATTATCCAAATGAAGTGAATCAAATTTCTATAGAAAGATAAAATCATTACCCATCTATAGCAATTGGTCTTGCATGGAGTAGTTCCTTAGAACAGAATATATAATCTGTTTGGTTTTAGGACCAGTAGCACGTAAAGTATTTTTAATTCTTGAATGGCAATAGCTTTTGATACAAATCCAATTTTCACAGCTTGGTATAAGTACTAGGAGTATTGTGGTAGAAGGGTTTAATTTTATGATCATTATTTTAATAGTTATGCATATTCTCCCAAAACAGCAACTTGCTAACTAAAAATAAACTTGAGTTCATTTCCTGTTTTAGTTTATGCAAATTGTGTGTATGTTTTCAATACACTTAGAATCCAGAACCTTAACCCAACCATATTAACTAGGTTGGAAACTTTTATTGGTGTTGTGGTGCCTCTCTTGTTTATGTTTAGCATAATTCACTTTGTACCCTAAAAATGGCATCAAGTGTTTTTATATGCCTTGTATGTGGTTGCGTTTATGTGTTAGATTTTTATCCAGAAGTTGTTTGTGTTTTGTGATGCTTGCTGCATGCTTTAAACACTTTAAGTGGTCAACATGCTCCTTTGTGATGTTCTATTAAATAACTCACCTGCATCCTTTTAGCTCTTTTTCAACAACTTGTGTGAGCAGTTGTGCTAAACTTTATTGGTTGATTAAGTACTTTATAGTAGGTGCTCCTAGAGCTAGTAACATGCTTGCATGAGAGGATCTTAATGCTAGTGTTAATGCTTGCATGTTAAGATACTTTTGTCTGGAGTACTTCCTTATTTATTAAGATGCTTTTGTCTGATATATTTCCTGAACTAGTATAACAACTACTGTTACCTAATCTGATAAACCTAAGAGGTGATTAGCTTAAGTGTGTAGTTAGAACTGCCTATTTAACTATTAGGGATGTTGTATATATTTTCTTAGGTGTGTTGTTGTTTGTCTTAGCTATATGGATTTGATGCTTCTTATTGCTTAGCTAAGTGAAATGCTTGCCCTTGGTTATTAGCTTAGTGTTTGGTGCAGTGCTTGGTGTTTGTTATGTCCTTATGGCATTGTTTTGTATTTTGAGTGTTGTTCCTTTTCTTGTTTACGACGTTAGATACGATCGGGAAGGAACTGGAAGTGAGGAGTGAACCTGAGGAACATCAAGATCAAGACCATGGACATATTGCTGAGCCAGGCAAGCCACCTCACCACTATAATGAATCCTATAATCTTACAAAGCATGTTTTGTTTTCAAAATAAAATAATGCATGTTTTACTTCTTTTGGGGTACCTTGCCACCCAAAAACTATTTTTCAAAATATTGTTTGGCCAAAACTATCTACTAGATTATAATAGGTGCTTTGATAATAAGTATTCACTTTAGGCCCCTTGTTGTTGAAGGAGCTATAAAGAAAATCATATTTTCTTAGTATTATATCCTTATGTCCTCACCTCAAACTCTTAGGATGGGAGCCTGGTTTTGATAAAATGCTTTCGGAAGAAAAACCCGAGTTGCTGGGAGCAATCGGCGAGCAAGTATTTTATAAAAACCCGAGTTGCTGGGAGCAATCGGAGATGTTTACGAAAACCCGAGGTGTTGGGAACAGTCGGAAGTGGAGATGTGTTTGAAAAACAAAGTGTGACCCTAGCTGCTGCCCGAACAATTAACCCGTGCAACCACATTACCTGACATGGGTAGGGCTTAGCCGGAAGCTTGTTTGTTTTAGTATTGGGGCTCTCATACTCTCTATAGGGGCTGGGCCCCTGAAGCCGGGTTGCCGTCTGGACGAGGCAATACACATGTGAGAATCGCGCCGGAAGATTACGGTGGGTCTCCCGACGTGGCGATGTGGCATCCTAAGAGAGACCAGGGGTCTAGTGGAGCACACGGTGCCGGGGAGAACAAACCTACCGGGAGGCCCCGATACTAGGGTAGACATAGTGGAAAGCTTTGATCGTGTTATCCGGACCCCCGCATATGGTCGTATGACGAGCCGTGGCAGATACGGCGGAATGACCGTTTCGTGTGGGTAAAGTGCGCAACCTCTGCAGAGTGTACATCTATTCGAATAGCCGTGTCCGCGGTCATGGACGGTTGGAAAGGTCCCACTAGGCATGCTGGCTGTTTTATGTTTTCAAAGGAAAGTGTTTTCGAAGGAAACAAGGAGGCACCTGGGAGGTACAGGAGTTGAGTAAGGATGGTTGGTCTCGGGGAGACAATCAGTCCGATCTCAAGGAAGGAAAAAGGGGTGTCCCCATCCTAGTGTTTTAGAAAGATTTTACAACAGAGTTTTCAAATCGTGGAAAATAGTACATGCTATTTCTACAAGAGAGATCTCTATCTCTAAAGGTTTTCTTCAACAAAGATACAGAGATGTCGTAATCTCTATATCGAAAGCATCTTTGCGAAAACTAAACCCTATAGTCGTGTATAGCAGCTATCCCAGCTTTCGAAAACGCTTTTATTGCATTACCATGAAAACTTAAGCCTTGAGGTGGTTTTGCGAGTACATAAATGTACTCATATGGCTGTGTCCCTGGATATTCAAACGTCCAGATTACAACGAGGAGATATACGAAGAGGAGGAGGAGTACGCCGACGACTACGCCAACTGAGTGTCACCGGTCAACTGCTCTGTGGGAATGCGTCTGGTTGTGACGAGGGCCGATGCTAGCCGCAAGCTTCCGCTATATCGTAGTTAATTCCGCCATGTGTGGCGATGACTGCAGACTTGGTCATGTGACCATCTATTTATGTAAGTCATGTACTATTCGCGTTGAATGATGTAACTTTGTATACCATGTTGGTTATGTGATCGCGATGCACTGATCATTGGGATCGTGATCTGTTTACATAACGTGGGCATCTCTGACGGGTAGTCAGAGGGGTCCTCACAGACTTGGTATCAGAGCCATCGTTGACCTTAGGAGACCTTAGTTAGCATGGTCGTTAGCATAGGAAGGAAATATTTTAGCTAAAACCCTATTTCTTAAAAATTAATTTTTATCAAGGAAGTTCTAGTATGGCTTCCACTCCTCACCTATTCTCAAAAATATCTTTATCTTACCTCTCTAATTTCAAGCATTTCAAAAGAGTTTTCTCTATTATCTTGTCCCTATTCAAAAATTGTCTAGACTTGACGATGAACCCAAATGAGACCTAAATAACTAGCACCGAGAAGGCGAAGTTCAGTCTCAAAACTTCAGCATATGACATCAAGGGGGTCGTCAAGTGAAGAAACAAGCTACAAAGCAACCCTTGTTTGCCGAAGCAGTCTCACTGTCAAGACTTCAATCCCAACAATGGTACTCCAGTTGCAACTTCGGCAGTCTCAAGCTTTCCAGCAGGAGCCCCAAGCGAGGAAATGAAGACTCCAACAAGTAGGATTGACCAAGACCCATAGGACATCTAGGATATGAACCTTGTCGGATTACCCGACTATCATGATTGCTTAGTGCCCTTTTTGGTACTATAGGTGTCTTGTGTGCTTGTTGTAGGTGTGCTTTTTGATTGTGTGCTCATCGTTTGTGTCTGCCTTGTTCGTGTGCATGCATGCTGCTTGTGTGTGTTTTGCTGGTATGTTTCACAAGCATGCCTTCTCGGCAACTTAGACACATACTTCCCTTTTGTTTAAACATCCTTTTGCCTCTACACAAAAACCTTTTTAGCCCCTTTTTCCATTGCTGCACCCTAATGCACTTGTAAAATTGTCTTGGAAACCTTTCTAAAATGTCTTCCCTCCGAGCAAAACTTTAACCAGTGAGACCGATTAACTGGACATGATACGGAAGACCACCCAAAGAAAACCATCCCCGTGATGTGACGAGCCTTACCTAGTTTAATTAACTTTTCAAATTACAAGTATACCATCACTAACTTATCATATCTAACTTTAGAGTAACATCTAACACCAGTGTTTTGTTACTAACTAACCTCCTCAAGACCTACAAACCAAGGCAAGAAAAGAGGTGCCAACGGAACGCGTACAGATGTTAACAAGGAGGACTCAAAGACCGGTATGAGCCGCTACTTTTTGAAGATTTTGTGAAGCCCTCAAGTCGTGTCATACAAGGGTGATTGGCGTCAGCAACAACAAAGACAACCAGCACTGAAGATCGTCTACTTGAAGATGTACCACGAAGCTAGTGTCAACAGTGCCTTCTACGCGCCAACCATATTAACTCAACTGACCCAACTAGGGTAATATAGAAAGAAGTACTTACCTTTTTGGCTAACTTAGATCCTACTGACCTCTGAAGACTTTGCGAAGCATCATGAAGCCCAAGAACCAAGGAAGTCTTCATCAACTCTCTTTGTCTGCTAAACCGAAGGTGGACACATCAGAAGCCATCATGAAGTCGTCATATCCAGCAAGATGCCAAGGACGATGAATAGCCCGAAGACTGTTGCAGATGACAACACCTACCACTAAGCAAGTTGAGACGTCTTTAGTAGCTCTTAGCACCCTTTAACTTGTTAGGAGAAACCAGAGATAGTCAAGTCTACAGACCTGACACCCCAGTGAGGCTTGGAAACTGTTAGTGTGTGTTTAAACTCCTAACCACTCAAGACGGCAATATGAGGACCAGCATCTGCATCCACCCCAAGCACAGAGGAGCTACGACCAAGATGAAGATCGTCACGATAACCAAGACCAACAACACCTTGAAGCCGACAGCAACTTTTACCATCAACATCCACCCTTCGAGGCCCTTTTTAAGGGGGGAAGACGTATGCTAACTTTATTAGAGAGTTTTGACAAGTTGTTCTTTGCGCCCTCAGCCCTGGAGCATTTGAAGTCAACTCAACAAGAAACCTACATCAGCATCGACCAACATGTCAACCTCTTCAGCAAGGACCCAAGTCTTCCCGAAGAAAACAGACGCCGCATCGAGAAGGAATTCTCGGTCGAGAAGAAACAACCTCGGAAGATGAAGGAGCATCAAAACACCTTAACCTTGCACTCTCTTAGTACCCGCTTAGGAATCTCGGGACGAGATTCTTTTAAGGGGGGAAGGTCTGTAACGCCCCAAATTTTGGAAACAAGAAAAACTTAACTATAAAAGGCCCAAAATTTAGGGCCGCCAAAAACTTTTTGAAATGTCTTGCTAATGGATGTGTGTTGTTCTTGTTTTCCCTGTTTGCCATGTTATGGTTTGTGTTTGTGTGGATGATCTCCCTAATTATCAACTTATGAACTCGACTTAGTTACAAAAATTTCCTTGGTGATCAATGTTATGACAAGTAAAATAATCCATATATCTTATCCTATCTAATTTTTAACAAACTATATTTACCATGATGTCTTGATTTTAGCAATTACCCAAAGACCAATTATTTGAGAAAATAAAAGTATTTCCAAAAACTTTATGTTTGAAAAACTATGAAGGACCATATATTGGGTCCTAACATATTTTGGGTTTAATGTGTTGCTAGTCTTAGCAACTTTTATTTTAAGAACTCCTAAAATTAATATCTTTTTGGAAACTATTACTAGGAAGTGGTTTAAAAACCTTTCTTGAAAATCTTGTCATTATTGTATTGATCACCACCCCCATAAATATATTTGGTTTGTCTTAAGTGTTTGTTTGTTTGTTTAATTGTTTGCTTGTCTAAAACTATTTAATTTATGCTTGATATTGTTTGTCTCGAAGTAAGTATGTGGATCTTAAGTGTCCACTAGGGTGTTTGTTTTTGTTTGAGATATTAGATGCTTGATTGATGTCCTTGTGATTGTGATGTGTTTACCCCCTCCTTACTATGATTGGTTTCAAAAGAAACTCAAAATTTTATGTTTCAAAAAGGAGATAACTATCTTCATTTCTGTTAACTTTTAGCATCTCTAGAGCATGACAATTAGAATGTATTGTATTCATTTTGGACATGCAACCTATCTAGCAACATCTACAACCTCTCTACTTCTCATGTATACCCCTCTTTATAATTTACAAAAATGTTTGATCACAACTTCTTGTTGGTTTTGAGTGCTAGTTCATAAGGTGACCATATGTGTTTTATTAGTTAGCCTTTACCCATTTTATTATCTAGTGGTTGTTAAACCCTTTTGACCTAATCTCTTTAGCCAAGTACTACAGCTATGCCCCTTCTAATCAACCCACCTTGTTTCATAATTTTTAGGTCAAAGAATAGACTAATCCATCTTCGCGAAGTGACCTAATTCAGTTTAACCGAATAATCTTTTATGACTAAAACCACTCCCCTCTCACCTCACACCTTCTCTTGGACTTGCTTTGGACCCCCACACCTCTGGAAAAACCCATGACACGACCATCCCAAACCCTAGCCATGTTTCTCTTTTGTCCTGTTCTCTTGGACCTTCTGTCGAGCACTTTGCAGGCAGGTGAGCCCCTTTCCATTAAACCCTTCCCTCCATCGGCCCTGCGCCAGGAGCTAGCCTCCAAGACGAGCTGTGGACCGTATGATTACCTCCACCGCCCCTCTCCCCCTATCCCGAGCCCTTGCGCTCTCCTCTCACCTGCCCATGCCCGTGAGCACTCGACCGGCCACCCTCTCTCTTTTAGGCAGCCGAGGCTTCCCCACCCCCTCTCTCCTTGCCATTCCACTTCCCTCCAGCCTCCTCCACCTCTCTGAGCGCTCCCGAGCGAGCTCTTGCTCTAGCTCGGCCTGGAACGCGCGAAGATCAGAGCTCGGACCTGTGGCCTTGCGCGCATGATTCCCGACTCCCTCGTGCCCCTTGGCCCTCCATTCTTCCTCCTCCGAGTTTCCCTCTCAGTGAGCTACACCTGAGACCTCTTTTCCTCTGTGTAGGTCTACCGGAGTAGCCGCACCGTGCCCGTGCCTGCCGAGGACGCCGGAGACCGCGCCGTCGACCTGAAGCTCGCCGGCAAGATCTTCTGCCACCCCTCGCCTTCCCCAAGCCTCCACACCATCCTCGACCTTCTACTTCGCCCTGCATGCACCCGCGGTGAGCCCTGCGAGCTCTCCTCCGTAGCTAGGGTTCTCTGCCCGTTTGTCCCCGTCGCGAGGTAGGAGACGAACGAGAGCCGTCCATCGTCGGATCGACGGTCCGCTTTTCAACCGTCTGGATCTAATCGCGGCCGTCCATTCGCGATCTGGCGGCAGCTGACCGCCTCGCCTGCGCGCTGCCTCTGGCGGCCCAAATCCGAGCGGATCTGGCCCGTGTGATGTTTTTTTTAGTTAAAATCTTTTCCTGTTTATTTCCCTGTATTCTTGCAGTGTAGTTTTAATTCAATTGTGGGAGATCTATTTGTCCAAATTGGTTGATTCAAATTTTGTAGACTACCTACGTGTTTCCTTAACCACTTGGCACTGGCCGTTTGCTAAAATATATTTTCATGTGTGTGCTAGGACAAATCTAGTAAAAAGTATAGTTTTCACCATTTATTTAATAACTTGAGTTTTATAGATCCAAATTATGCAAACTTTAATTATCTGAAAAGCCTAGAAGAATACCTACCTAGATCTATAAGTCTTGCATGCAGGAGATGGGTATAAATAAAGTTCTATCATGTTTAAGATTGACACCAGTACCAATTTGGGGATTTTTAATTCAGTATTAAAAATACTTTTTTTGATTAAATCCAATTGCATGTGGTAGATATAAGTAGTAGCTATCATGTCCTAGCTTGGTAGAATTTTACAGCTTATATTTTGCGCATGGTGAATCATATTCTAAAACAGTGGGTTATTACACTTTAAAATGGAGATTCTTATTTTCTGTTAATTGCTTGTGTCTAGTTTAAATTGTTTATGCTAGATATGTGTGTGCAAATGGTTAAGTAGTATTGTTGTTAGATACTTATATGTTTTCCTAAACAAGCAGAGCTGGATTTGTTCAAAAATAATTTGTATTTCCTCCAGTATTAAATAGTTAGTAAAATGCATGTTTGCCACTTAAAATAAGATAACTTGAGTTAGGATTATCCAAATGAAGTGAATCAAATTTCTATAGAAAGATAAAATCATTACCCATCTATAGCAATTGGTCTTGCATGGAGTAGTTCCTTAGAACAGAATATATAATCTGTTTGGTTTTAGGACCAGTAGCACGTAAAGTATTTTTAATTCTTGAATGGCAATAGCTTTTGATACAAATCCAATTTTCACAGCTTGGTATAAGTACTAGGAGTATTGTGGTAGAAGGGTTTAATTTTATGATCATTATTTTAATAGTTATGCATATTCTCCCAAAACAGCAACTTGCTAACTAAAAATAAACTTGAGTTCATTTCCTGTTTTAGTTTATGCAAATTGTGTGTATGTTTTCAATACACTTAGAATCCAGAACCTTAACCCAACCATATTAACTAGGTTGGAAACTTTTATTGGTGTTGTGGTGCCTCTCTTGTTTATGTTTAGCATAATTCACTTTGTACCCTAAAAATGGCATCAAGTGTTTTTATATGCCTTGTATGTGGTTGCGTTTATGTGTTAGATTTTTATCCAGAAGTTGTTTGTGTTTTGTGATGCTTGCTGCATGCTTTATACACTTTAAGTGGTCAACATGCTCCTTTGTGATGTTCTATTAAATAACTCACCTGCATCCTTTTAGCTCTTTTTCAACAACTTGTGTGAGCAGTTGTGCTAAACTTTATTGGTTGATTAAGTACTTTATAGTAGGTGCTCCTAGAGCTAGTAACATGCTTGCATGAGAGGTGCTTAATGCTAGTGTTAATGCTTGCATGTTAAGATACTTTTGTCTGGAGTACTTCCTTATTTATTAAGATGCTTTTGTCTGATATATTTCCTGAACTAGTATAACAACTACTGTTACCTAATCTGATAAACCTAAGAGGTGATTAGCTTAAGTGTGTAGTTAGAACTGCCTATTTAACTATTAGGGATGTTGTATATATTTTCTTAGGTGTGTTGTTGTTTGTCTTAGCTATATGGATTTGATGCTTCTTATTGCTTAGCTAAGTGAAATGCTTGCCCTAGGTTATTAGCTTAGTGTTTGGTGCAGTGCTTGGTGTTTGTTATGTCCTTATGGCATTGTTTTGTATTTTGAGTGTTGTTCCTTTTCTTGTTTACGACGTTAGATACGATCGGGAAGGAACTGGAAGTGAGGAGTGAACCTGAGGAACATCAAGATCAAGACCATGGACATATTGCTGAGCCAGGCAAGCCACCTCACCACTATAATGAATCCTATTATCTTACAAAGCATGTTTTGTTTTCAAAATAAAATAATGCATGTTTTACTTCTTTTGTGGTACCTTGCCACCCAAAAACTATTTTTCAAAATATTGTTTGGCCAAAACTATCTACTAGATTATAATAGGTGCTATGATAATAAGTATTCACTTTAGGCCCCTTGTTGTTGAAGGAGCTATAAAGAAAATCATATTTTCTTAGTATTATATCCTTATGTCCTCACCTCAAACTCTTAGGATGGGAGCCTGGTTTTGATAAAATGCTTTCGGAAGAAAAACCCGAGTTGCTGGGAGCAATCGGCGAGCAAGTGTTTTATAAAAACCCGAGTTGCTGGGAGCAATCGGAGATGTTTACGAAAACCCGAGTTGTTGGGAACAGTCGGAAGTGGAGATGTGTTTGAAAAACAAAGTGTGACCCTAGCTGCTGCCCGAACAATTAACCCGTGCAACCACATTACCTGACATGGGTAGGGCTTAGCCGGAAACTTGTTTGTTTTAGTATTGGGGCTCTCATACTCTCTATAGGGGCTGGGCCCCTGAAGCCGGGTTGCCGTCTGGACGAGGCAATACACATGTGAGAATCGCGCCGGAAGATTACGGTGGGTCTCCCGACGTGGCGGTGTGGCGTCCTAAGAGAGACCAGGGGTCTAGTGGAGCACACGGTGCCGGGGAGAACAAACCTACCGGGAGGCCCTGATACTAGGGTAGACAGAGTGGAAAGCTTTGATCGTGTTATCCGGACCCCCGCATACGGTCGTATGACGGGCCATGGCAGACACGGTGGAATGACCGTTTGGTGTGGGTAAAGTGCGCAACCTCTGCAGAGTGTACATCTATTCGAATAGCCGTGTCCGCGGTCATGGACGGTTGGAAAGGTCCCACTAGGCATGCTGGCTGTTTTATGTTTTCAAAGGAAAGTGTTTTCGAAGGAAACAAGGAGGCACCTGGGAGGTACAGGAGTTGAGTAAGGATGGTTGGTCTCGGGGAGACATTCAGTCCGATCTCAAGGAAGGAAAAAGGGGTGTCCCCATCCTAGTGTTTTAGAAAGATTTTACAACAGAGTTTTCAAATCGTGGAAAATAGTACATGCTATTTCTACAAGAGAGATCTCTATCTCTAAAGGTTTTCTTCAACAAAGATACAGAGATGTCGTAATCTCTATATCGAAAGCATCTTTGCAAAAACTAAACCCTATAGTCGTGTATAGCAGCTATCCCAGCTTTCGAAAACGCTTTTATTGCATTACCATGAAAACTTAAGCCTTGAGGTGGTTTTGCGAGTACATAAATGTACTCATATGGCTGTGTCCCTGGATATTCAAACGTCCAGATTACAACGAGGAGATATACGAAGAGGAGGAGGAGTACGCCGACGACTACGCCAACTGAGTGTCACCGGTCAACTGCTCTGTGGGAATGCGTCTGGTTGTGACGAGGGCCGACGCTAGCCGCAAGCTTCCGCTATATCGTAGTTAATTCCGCCATGTGTGGCGATGACTGCAGACTTGGTCATGTGACAATCTATTTATGTAAGTCTTGTACTATTCGCGTTGAATGATGTAACTTTGTATACCATGTTGGTTATGTGATCGCGATGCACTGATCATTGGGATCGTGATCTGTTTACATAACGTGGGCATCTCTGACGGGTAGTCAGAGGGGTCCTCACAGCACTAACCCTCTAATGAAGTTTACTTTGAGTTTGGTGTGGAGGAAGTTTTCAAGGATCAAGAGAGAGGATGATATGATGTGATCAAGAAGATGAAAGAGCCTAAGCTTGGGGAAGCCCCCGTGGGTCACCCAAGCATATTTCAAGAAGACTCAAGCGTCTAAGC
This sequence comes from Poa annua, assembly GCA_026929855.1. NCBI lineage: Eukaryota > Viridiplantae > Streptophyta > Magnoliopsida > Poales > Poaceae > Poa > Poa annua. Next base: position 67,743,898 of record CM049434.1, read on the forward strand.
TTGGGGATGCCCAACGCATCCCCTTCTTCATCAACAAACTATCAGGTCCTCTATAGTGAAATTATATTTTAATTCCGCCACATCTTATGTGCTTTAATTGGAGCGTCTGTTTGTTTTTGTTTTTGCTTTTGTAATTTTTTTTCCTGAATAAAATGGATCCTAGCATTTTTGTGTGGGAGAGAGACACACTCCGCTTTTTTATTTGAATACTCCTATTTTTCACTTATATTTGTTGAGTATTCTTCTATGTTACTGTAATACTTTTAGCTCTTATTTTTCATGCACCTCTTGTTCAGAGCTGTTAGTTCTCATATGTTATACTCTCTTGCTTCATTCTTAAATACTTGGAGAGTTTATGTTTAGATAAGTTGATTGGTTGGAAACAGAAAATGCTACATGTGGTAGATGGTATAATGAAAAGACATACATATGCTTGTAGATCATTGTCTTGAATTTTTTGTGATACTTGGCAATTGTTTTGAGCTCTCAAGTAGATCATGTTTAATCTTTTACATCATGTAGTTAAAACCTATTAGTAAAGAACTACCGTAAAGCTTGTTGAAATTTGGTTTGCATGTTTGGTATCTCTAAGGTCTAGATATTTTCTAGTTAAAGTGTTTGAACAACAAGGGAGACAATGTAGAGTTCTATAATGCTTGCAATATGTTTTTATATACGTCTTGTTGTCATAGTTTATAATTGTGTTTGCTTCAAACAACCTTGCTAGCCAAAGCCTTGTACTGAGAGGGATTGCTTCTCGTGCATCCAAAATCCTTGAGCCAAAACCCATGCCATTTGTGTCCACCATACCTACCTACTACATGGTATTTTCTGCCATTCCAAGTAAATACTTCGTGTGCTATCTTTATTCAAAATTAATATCCCTTATTTGTGTCACTGTTTATTAGCTCATGAGGAAGTATGTGGGTTACTCTATGTTTAACTTGTTAGACAGACTTTCAAATGAGCTGGCAAATGGGGTGCCCAGACCCAAGTTTAATTGTTTAATTCTCTTCACATGGTTTTTCAATGAGTTATCAAAAAGAAAGTTCCAAAGCGTTATGTTATTCAAAAAAATAGGCACTCCTCCAAGGTTTGAGATGGATTGGAAGGCACCCGAGGATTCGGTTAGCCATGGATTATGTAAGAAATGGTGGGGAGGAGTGCCAAACCAATTTATAAAAGTGTGCATGTGTAAACAAAAGAGAAGAGGGATGATCTACCCTTGGGTAGAAATAACGTCCTTCAATGGGAGCCGCTCTTGAAAGTCTAGATAATATGGTAAATATAGTTTTCATTCCCTATCATTCGTTGACAACGACAAAGACCACTCAAAAACTTACTTTTCTGCTCTCTATATGATTTCAAAAACCTATAAAACCAAGAAGCTCTAGCACATGCTTGTATCCCTGCTTCCCTCTGCGAAGGGCCTATCTTGAGTCAGTTTACCTACTTCTTTCTGTCCCCGAAGCAAACACTTGTGTCAACTGTGTGCAACAACTCTTATATGCTTATTATTGCACTTGTTATATTTCTTTGTGTTGACAACTATCTATATGATATACATGTTCAAAGTTGAAAGCCAATGCTGAAACTTATATCTTTCTTTGTGTTGCTTCAATGCTCTTTTACTTAGAGAATATTGCTTTATGAGTTAACTCTTATGTAAATCTTTTTGATGCTTGTTTGAAAGTACTATTTATGAAAAGTTTTTACTTATATGATGTACTTGTTTACTCCTTGTCTATTTGTTAGCAAAATATAGATCATTGCTTTGAGTCACTTCATTCATAACATGAGCCTTACAATATTATATGATCAAGATTATGTGAAAGCATGTCACTTCAGAAATTATTTGTTGTTATCGTTTTACCTACTCGAGGACGAGTAGAACTAAGCTTAGGGATGCTTGATACGTCTCAAACGTATCTATAATTTCTTATGTTCCATGCTTATATTATACCAATTGCTACATGTTTTATATACACTTTGTGTTGTTTTATGCATTTTCTGGGACTAACCTATTAACAAGATGCCACAGTGGCAGTTCCCTGTTTTCTGCTGTTTTTGGTTTCAGAAAACCACTTAAGGAAATATTCTCGGAATTGGACAATTTTTATGCCAAAGTTCCTATTTTTCCCGACACGTTCCAGAAGTCCGAAGAGTAAACGAAGGAGGGCACCGAGGCGCCGTCATGAGGTGGGGGCGCGGCTCCCCCCTGCCGCGCCAACACCACGTGACGTGGCCTCGGGCCTCCACCGCCTTCGCCCTTTCGCCCATATAAACCCCCCGACGTGAAAACCATGAAACAATAAGCCTTTTCCAGAGAAGAGTTCCGCTGCACCGCCACCATCGAAGACAAGATTCGGGGGACAGAAGTCTCTGTTTCGGCACCCTGCCGGGACGGGGAATTGCCCCCGGAGTCATCTCCATCAACTCCACCGCCATCTCCATCGCCGTTGCTGACTCCTACGATGAGGAGTGAGTAGTTCTCCCCCGGGGCTGCGGGCTCTACCGGTAGCTATGTAGTTTATCTCTCTCTCCCATGGTGTGATCTTTATGTGATCATGAGCTTTGTAATCTAGTTGAATATGTGATGTTACTCTTTATCTATTATGCACTCTAGAGGTTACTTTATTATGAACTCCGGGGTTATTCACGGTTGTAAAGGTGACAGTATGTGCACCGTGTGTGATTCCTTTATGACGTTGTGGTGTTAGTTTACTCTGACTTTGAGGGTGCTCTTGTAGCCCTACACAGTGAATGGTGTTTATCATCCAACAAGAGAGTTTTTGAGAGTAATATTTATTATTCAGCTTTGATGCCATTGTTGAGAATGTGCACCGTGTGTGATTCCTAGGCCTTATTTCTAAGCATTGAAACACCGTTTACAACCAGTTCTGCTACATGTTTGCTTGCTGCCATTTTTATTTCAGATTGCAATTACTACTTATAATCATCCATATTACTTGTATTTCACTATCTTTTCGCCGAACTAGTGCACCTATACATCTGACAAGTGTATTGGGTGTGTTGGGGACACAAGAGACTTTTTGTATCTTAATTGCAGGGTTGCTTGAGAGGGATATCTTTGACCTCTACCTACCTGAGTTCGATAAAACTTGGGTGATTCACTTAAGGGAAACTTGCTGCTGTACTACAAATCTCTGCTCTTGGAGACCCGACACTGTCTACAAGAATAGAAGTGTGCGTAGACATCACTGTTGCAGGTGATCCTCGCGCCTAGGCTCCCTGTGCTCCACAGGGTGAGCCTGGCCACGGAATTGCGGAGAAGAGGAGCGACGCGCCGGCGGGGGGCCACGCCGCGCCATCTTGTCGAGCGCCATTCTTCGGAGCTCCTCCTCAGATTCTGGACTTCGGGGGCGCTTGCAGTTCCTGGCTTCATGGCCTTCCCCTCCGCAGTGGAAGCAGAGCGAATCATTGTGACATGCGAGCTTGCGGTGACCCGGCTGTAGACACTTGAAACAGAGACCGTCCATGCCCGGCTCAACCTGGCGGCGAGGCGACAAAGAGGCCGCCTTTTTCTCAGCTTTGCGACGGCGCCACAATGCCTTGCGAGATGGCCGCGGCTGCTGCCACACCAGGCGGTCCTGCACCCTGGGCCTGTCCGCCACCGGTGCCGTGGCGACGCGCGCAGCCTCTGCTGCCGCAACGCCTCCACGCGACCGCACCTGCGGCGAAGCCGAGCGCGCCGACGATGGGGAGAGATCCAGTCTGGAGACAACGGGCCGCTCGTTCTCCATGCGGTTCCCAGAGGAGGCCGAACCGGGGCTGACCGGCTGCCAGTGCTGGCCTCTGCCCACGCTGGACCTCGCCGTTCCAAGACCCGCAACGGAGGGGCTCGCCATGGGAGAAGGAGGGCGGAGACATGGGAGAGGCTTGGTCGCCGGTGCCGGAGTGGCAGCCGGCGAGAGGGTGGACGTCGGGGTCGGAGTGACCGGCGGCGGCATCAGGGAACCCTAGGAGAGCTCCCTCAATACCACCAGGATTGCTGCTTCGAAGAATGACGCGGCCACGTGGTGACTTTTGACGGGCGCAACTACGGACGTACCAAGCTCCCAGCAGCCCCGCGCGGTACGAATCTTTACTATTAACTACTACAATGCTTACAACGGGTCGTAAAAATTGCTTAGGTAGGTAATTCATCATGCAAAAACAGAGATATTAGATTAAACACATGATCCCATGTATGGTCTATCCTCTCGCTGGTCGCGAGGCGCCGCCACACCGTCGGCTTCTCCATATGTGTTGTTTTACTCAGCCTGATCATAGGTAAATGTCAGCTTTGATGGTGCTAACATAAGACAATACTCACATACAAACTGAATTAGCAATGCATTTAGATGCAGATGCGGACTATTCGACATATGTGAAGTCCACTGCCGCTTCGGGATCGAGATAGCTAGCTCTAGATGTGAATACTTCAGGCAGAAAAGAGAGAAAGGGGGGAATCGTGATATGCATGGTAAAGTCCACCGAGAAAGAACGAAAGAAAAAAAAGAAAGAATGAAAGAAACTTATCTATATGTGGATGTATTAATTTGGAACCAAAAAAACAAGGTCATTCCCTGCTCTGTTAGTTGTCACTCCTACTCAGCCTTTTAATTGATCCAAATTTTGATGAGCCGATGGCTCACCCCTTCCTTTTGCATATTTTGTTATCCCTATATTGCACAGTTGCTGCTAATTCCAGTGGCGACTTGTTCGAATCATGTGATGATTTTTCTTGCCGTGTAGTGCGTTGAACTAAGGGTGCTAAATTATACACCAGTTCGTTTCATAAGTCCTTTTAAATTTTAATCAGGCGGATAGTGCCCCGAGAAGGATGCATGCCATTAAAACGGTGATGCTGTTCTGTATATGCAAATCAGCTCAGGACATGGCGTCAGTGTAGGTAAAACAGCAGAGCAGAGGCGATGACAATTTACTGATCAGAGGTGAAGCACGGCCATGGATTTCAGGCGGCAGGACATGGCGTCAGCCTCCGCGGCGGCATTCTTGCGGGCGACGCAGCTCCTCCTCTGCCCAGCCGCGTCGGAGACCCGGCACGACGTGGCGAAGTACACGACCTTGCCGAAGATCCTGAACATCTCCACGGCATAGATCCTGTCCTGGCCGACGGCGAACGCCACGTTGGGGTCCATGGGCGCGTAGAGGTAGAGGAAGGCGGAGAGGCCGGTGGCGAGCCAGATCTTAGCCTCGGGGATCTCTTCCTGCTCCAGGAGCTTGGCCATGGCGGCCAGCTCGTCGGGTAGCACGACCTTGGCCCGTTGACCGCCGCTCCCGCTAGCCCGTCGCCTAGCACCTCTCGGAGCCTGGAGCACGGCCACGAGAAGACCAGCTCGTCTGGGGAGCACGGCCTCGGCTTGTTGATCGCCGCTCCCGCTAGTGGCGGCAGCACATGGGGTAGTCGGGATCCGGTTGTGCGGGCGGCGCGCTGGGTGCTAGGCCGACGGTGTCCCTCTCCCATGGCCAGCGTTGTCCTCTCCCATGGCATGCGGCAGGGAGGATTAGATCGACTCCCTATCCTCAAGTCGCTAGGATCTCGTCGCCTCCCTATGCCCCAATTCCGGCCGGCCTAGTTTGATGTCCGCTCGGAGGCGAGGAAGAACAGGGGAGGCCGAGCAGCGGTCTTCTTGCCGGAGCTCGACCACAAGAAGAGGGGAGTCGGTGGCGGTGGTGCGGTCCATGGCCGCGCTGCTGCAGAGGGGATGCTCGCGAACCATGTCACGATATGAGCGAACCGTTACTTCACTTTGCGGTGGCAGTCATCGTAATTTCCATCAAAATAAAAGGCAATTTGGTAAAATCATGACGGACGAACAAGAAGCCTTGCTGCTTTGATGTCCGCTCGAAGGCGACGAAGAACAGGGGAGGACGAACAGGGGAGGCCGAGTACTATATATCTCTACTGTATACTACGGTTTACGAGGAGGCGTTGTACGTCGTGGTCATTTTGCATTTTAGCCCCCCACAAATCCTTGAATCAACCCGCAGTCCGTTTTAAGTTGTAGACCAGTTGGTTGTCGTACGTCGGGCGTTTTGCAGTTTAATCCCTCCATAAGTTACGCCTCAACCCGCAGTCCATAACCCTATCCACTCACCACCTCGTCTCCCACCCACTAGTAGAAAAAGGCTTATAGGTGGAGCCTTTTTGTGGCGCACCAAACATCATGCGCCACAGAAAAACATTTTTGTGGCGCATCTTTTTGCATGCGCCACAGAATGTCCAATTTCTGTGGCGCACCCCACCTGATGCGCCACAGAAATATGACTGTGCGCCACAGAAATTAGACATTCTGTGGCGCATCGGGTGGGAGAATTGCTGCAATCAGATCCCACCTAGTTTGCGGAAAAAAGAAGAAAATGAAAAAATGTTCAAAAAATTCCATCATTTAAGATATGGTTAGGTATTAGTGTCTACTTCGTGTAGAATATTTGAAATATGAGTTTTGACCTTTTATGCAAAATCACTGTAAAAAAGTCGAAACGGCCATAACTTTTGCGTACGACGTCGAAAAAATGCGTTTAATACCTTAAAAAAACTAGAAAAAAGTAGAAAAATGCTCGTACCGGGGCTTGCCCGGTTTGGTGTTTTCAGATTCTCCAAATTTCAAAAGAAAAAAAAAGTTATTTAAAAATAATTATTTTTCTCAGCAAAATCAAAAAAAAAGAAAAAAGGAAAAAAAAATCTGTGGCGCACCCGAGAAAATAAATTTGAAACGGAGCAGCCAGCTCCCCCTTATCCTCTCCTCCTTCTCTCATTTCCTCCTCCTATTCTCCACTTCTCCACCACCACTCCTCCTCTCGCTCCTCTTCTCCACTTCTCCTCTCCCCTTCTCCACCACAACTCCTCCTCTCCTCTCCTCTACTTCTCCTCTCCCCTTCTCCTTCCTCCTCATCCTCAACATACTCCGGCGACCTCCTCCTCCTCCTACTACTTCGGCGACCACCTCCACCTCCTCCTACTCCGGTGACCACTTCCGACGACGACTTCCTCCGGCGACCACCGACGACGACGACTTCCTTCGGCGACCACCACCTCCTCCTCCTCCTACTCCTACGGCGACCTCCTCCTCCTCCTCCGACCATGGGCTCCGACGAAACTCCGGCGACCTACTTCGGCGACCTCCTACACCCACCTCCGGCGACCTCCTCCACCCACTCCGGCGACGACCTCCTCCTCCTCCGACCACGGGCTCCGACGAAATTCCGGCGAAAAATGGACGGCTCCAGATCCAGAGGCCGCCTTTTTTTAAATTCAAAAAAATAATTTAGTGGCGCACCTAGGTGGGGTGCGCCACAGAAATATTTCTGTGGCGCATGGTGATGGGTGCGCCACAGAAATTTTGGATTTTTCTGTGACGCACCGGCGGGGTGCGCCACAGAAATATATTTTAGTGGCGAGGATTCTGTGGCGCACCCCCCATTTCCCTGGGTGCGCCACAGAAAGGCTTTTTGGTGCGCCACTAGTAGCCCTTTTTCCACTAGTGACCCTATCGACACGAGAAGGCAACGTCTCGAGCGAGCGGGGAGCCGGGAGAGGTATCCTCGCCGGAGGTCCGTGGAGAAGGAGTGGAGCATACCGGCGAGGAGAGAGCGAGGGAGGTCCCGGTCTACGCCTGAGGGCAGGTTACCGTGGAGAAGGAGTGGAGGAGGTAACCTCTTCGAAGACGCAGGCAGCGGCACCCCAATCAAGGACCTCCGCCTCCACGTTGTGTAGCTGAAGTTCAGTTTTAGCAAGACTTGCTGCAATTCGTTTAAGTACAAGACCGGAAAAATCTTCAGGGTTGCTCCTTGAAGCAGATTAGTAAAGGCATGGCTTTTGGATCAGCAAGTGTGTAGCTGATCGTGTATTTGAAGTTCAGTTTTAGCAGGACCTGCTGCAATTCGTTTAAGTACAAGACCGGAAAAATCTTCAAGGCTGCTCCTTGAAGCAGGTTAGTAGAGGCATGGCTTTTGGATCAGCAAGTGTGTAGCTGATTCTGTGTATCGTCGGTGGACTGTAGAAGCACAACTGGGTGTACTGCTGGTCGGACAACAGAAAATTTAAAAGAGCAGGTCGCAATTATGTGTAGCAAGTTCAGTTCCTTTTTTTTCAGCGTCCATAAATGGTTTCTCCAAGGAGGTGATTTAAATGGTATTGGGAAACTCAAGCGATTATCGTTTTCAAAGTACAGGATGACCTATATAATGACTTGACTCATCGGCATCATTTTTCACCCAAGAACCTAGAACGTGTTTGTTTCGTCATTTTGTAACGTAATCTAATAGCAGCGTTAAGCAATCCCGTTAAATCACGTTTGTTTCGAATGCTCCGTAATCTGATTACACGGTAACCATTTCCGTCACTTTATTAATCTGATACCGCTCTCCCCCCATCGGTAACAGATATGTTACCAGAGGCGCGAGTCGCGACCCTCTCTCGTCAATCCGCCTGTCCGTCGTGGTGACGACCGCCGGCGCCAGATCGCCGCTCCGCCTGTCCGCCGTTGTGACGGCCGCCGACGGACGCATCTCTGCTCCGCCGCCGCCGGCCCATCCCGTCATGCCCATCGCCCCTCCGTGGTGACGGCCGCCGGCGCCAGAATGCCAGATCCCATCGCCTGTCCGCCGCCGGCGCCGGCATGGTGCACGACGAGCTAGCTGCGGGCGGCAGACTGGCCTACAGAGCGGCTCCTGGAGAAGGGCCATATGTTGGGAGTTGCCTCTGACGCTGCTGACGCGCCGCTCTGCCTTCTTGCCGCGGTCCTTGGAGTCGCCGGCCGTCTTGAAGATGTCCTCCACTTGCAGGTCACGGTGGGGAGGTCCGGCGTCGGGACGGCGCAGGACTGCAAATTCAGAACTCGGAAAAGAGCTGGTCGGCCGTGTCACACCTGATGATCATACCTCTACAGCTACGATATCAGTGTGACATGTCAAGTAGGGGTGCGTGGGCCTTGGGTCGTGTAAGTGGGCTGTGCCGTGTGGGCCAAGCCGTGTGTCCGAGGCCAGGTGCCGTTATAAGCCTGACCTCGTCGCTGTACCAATCGTGAAATGAATAGAACCTTGAAACGTATCTCATCTTCTATCTGTCTCTCACCTACCCTGCTTGCTCTTCTCATCCCAGGCTCCAATTCCCCTCCTGTCCGATTCGATCTCAGGATCGGGTCGTGACAAATTGGTATCAGAGCCTCAAACCGAATCCGCTGTGCTCATACTCCCCCGACATCGATCTGCAAATCCGAGCGACTGTCGAGGAATGAACTCCCACGTAACAGGGGTAGTCTCGCCCCGGGAAGAGGTTCGAAGGGGGACTGAACACGGAGGTCAAACAACCCTCGATGCACGCCGCGACGTTGCTCGCGGTGCTTGGAGCGGAACTGCACGACAGAGAGTGACACCGGCCCTTACCCAGGTTCACGGCCCTCAAGGTGAGGTAACACCGCTACTCCTGCTTGTCTCGATTGCACTGTGGTGACTGTTGTACAACTAGCCTCCGGGCCTTCAGAGGGTCCGGAGGTGGAGGACGCTATTGAGCTGGGGATCGAGTCTCCGGATCCCCTCCTACGGAAGTGCCCCTTCTCCTTAAATAGCTGCCCCGGGCCTCATCCCTGCGATCTGCGCAGTGGACGGGTTCCCACATGGCCACCAGTGGCGGAGTGGGGTGCACTACTGCTTGCTCGTTCATGGACTCGGTCCATGGTCGCACAGCCTGTCTTCGTGGCAGAGCAGCTGTCTCCTCCGTCCTTGGACGCGCCTCTTCCGTGTTAAAGCGGCGCATTGTGGCCGACAAGTTGCAGACTTGGCAGAGCGGCTCGCAGGCGCGGCGGAGACCGTGGGGTGTGCCCGCAGTGACGTCGTCGTTGGAGCGTTGTGCCGGCCAACTGCTTTATCACCAAAGAGGAAAGCTTCGTTGGCGGCGCAGGGGACACAGAACTTTGTTGACCCCTTTTATCATGGGAGCGGCAACTGTGACGCTGTTGCTGCCGTGCGCGCAGACGCGCGCGTCACCCTGCGGCCGCAGCAGAGCCCATGTGCGCTCTGCAGCGCTTCCTTCGTCGCGAAGTATCCCCTCAGGGGCCTGAGGCTCTCGAGGGGGAGGGGCCGGACCGGCTCCCTGCAGGGGGAGAGAGTCCTCGAGCGGGACGCCCTCGGGGGGAGCCCCCTTCAGGCCCCTTCCAGCGCCTCAGGTCCCCCGTAGGGGTTTCTCCCTCGGGGTCCTTAGTCGTTTTGTAGACGCTGTCGCGTGCGCAGCCCGTGGAGAGTGGGCTATGCACACCCTAGAATCCACTGGGCCGACAGTAGCCCCTGGGCCCATGATGGGCACGTCGAGGCCGATTGGGACTTGGCGAAGCGTCATGGGCCCAATACCGCAGGCGAAGCGTCGTGGGGCCCAAAACCGCAGGCGAAGCGTCGCGGGCCCGGAGCTGCGGGCGAAGCGCCGCGGACACGTGTCACCTGGTGGAGGATTCGCGGCGTCTCGGCTACTCCGGCGGGAACGTGCGTAGCGGGGGGGGGGGCCACCACGCCCGCCACGATCTCCACTACCGCGCCTCGGTAACCGCACGGACGGGGTTAAAAGCCGCGCGCTGTCCGAGCCGCAGTCATTACCCCGTCCTGTCTTGTCTCTCCAGTCCATCGGTTCTCCGCCTCCTAGACTCCCGTCTCCAGTAAATCTTCCCCATCTCCGGCCGACTCCTTCCGTCCTCCGAGCTCCCGTTCTTCGCCGACAATGGGAGGATCCAAGGGCAAGAAGACAGCGGCCTCGGCCCGCCATGGCGCACAGGGAGAGGCGGAGTTCGGCCCCGCTCTGGTCGGGGCACGCATCGACGCGACGGCGCTGGATAAGATCCAGCACCTGGTCGCCGGGAAGCACAACGAGCACGGCGCCAGCGCCATTCTGCCTGCACGGACCGGACGCTTTCCCGCCGGCTACTACCCCATCTTCCTCCACACTCTCTTCGCTGGGCTGGTGCCGCCGTACTCTCCTTTCCTCGAGGCCGTCCTCGAGTTCTACCAGGTCCACCTTCTGCACCTCCACCCCAACGCCATCCTTGTCCTCTCCATTTTCGCCTTCTTGTGTGAGGCGTACTTGGGAGTGAAGCCCTCCATCGCTCTCTTCCGAAGCTTCTACGCTCTGCGGAATACTGCGAGGAAGGAGCGGACGGGCTGTGTATCCTTCCGCATCGCGGACGGCATGGGAGATGTCTATATCCCCATGGCCTGGAACGGCGACAAGCCTGTGACGGCGGTGTCGAAGAAGGTGGAGGACTTCAGGCAGAAGTGGTTCCTCATCCGCGTTCCCTCGGAGAGCTCCCTTCTTGAGGTCCCCGAGGCGGCGCCGGTGAAGAACACCCACTGGAGCATGCGCTCCCTGGAGGGGCAGGAGATAGCCGGCCTCGTGGGCCACCTGAAGGCGCTTCGCGAGCACGGCCTGACCGGCCAGATGGTGGCGGCGGAGTTCGTGAGGCGCCGCATCGCCCCCCTGCAGGCGCACAAGAAGGCGATGTGGGCGTACTCAGGGCCTACAGACTCGCTGCGGCTGCACCTGAGCGACCACCGCCCCGCAGTCGTCGAGGTCATCCTAGGAGGCCTCTTCGTCAACCCGGAGGTGCCCGAGAGGGTTCACGTAGCGATACGGCCCCTCTTTGAGGTTCCGGACAAACGCCGGGCCATCCTGACGGACGCGCCTGCATTCACCCCGCTAGGCCTGGCGGGGGATGAAGAGGAGGAGGGGCCCATGCCAGCGGGCACCACCGAGTCGCCAAGCGCGTCTGACTCGGAGCAGGGCGACGCGGAGACGAGGGCGGGGCCCTCTGCCGGCGTAGGGAGCTCGGCGGGCGTGGGGAGTTCTGCCGGCGTTACGCCCCCGGCGGGGGAGGCTGACGAGCATTCCTCCGGCGACAGCGAGGAGGCCGCGGCGGGGCGCTACGAGCCGAGGACTAAGGCGGCCCACGACAGGCCCGCCGGGGAGCCCCCGAACGCTCCCCACAAGAGGAAAGCCGAGGAGGCCCTCGAGGCGGAGGCGCGGGCTGTGCCTTCATGGCGCTCGCCTGGCATGACGTGGGTGGACACCCGCGCCAAGAAGACGAGGTAAGATTCTTTTACCCTTCTCTTTCCTTTCTGAGTCCAGCTTGCTTGCTCTTGTTTCTTGACCAATTCTTTGCCTTTCACCACAGCAGCCCCGCTCCTGCGAAGCGCCGCAGGCTTCGGAAGGCCGCAGACGTGAAGAGGGCCGCCCCTGACGCCGCACCAGAGGCTGAGGCCGGCGAGGCCGCGGCGGCGGAGGCCTCGAGGCCTACAGGCTCTCGGGAGGAGGTACCTCAGGCGGAAGCATCTGCGCCGCCACCCGAGGCAGAGCGGGTGGAGGAGCAGGTGGAGAGGGCGCCCACTCCTCCCCGCGCAGCTACCCCGCCAGCGCAGCCAGAGGCTCCTGCGGGTGCCGAGTCGGCGCCGAGCCCTCCCAAGTCTCGCAGGGAGGGCACTCCACCGCCGCCACCGGGCACCGCGGGGGAGGAGGAAACCGCAAGGGCCGGGCCTCACGCCCCTGTCCCGGAGGCGGATCGGGAGGTGCCGCACGAGGGGGGAAACATAGGGGGCCGGGGACCGAGCACGGAAGAGGTCCTGCCTCCGAGCCCCCAGGCCCACGCGAGGGCGTCTGCCGCGGAGCCGGACGCGGGCGCGGGCCCTTCTAGGCCGCGCGGTCCGCCCCAGGGCCTTGCTCTGGGCCGGTTCGACTGGGGTCGAAGGCGCCGCGACGTCGCCTTCCGCTTCGTGCGGGAGTCCCTGGAGGGGCTCGAGGCCTACCTGGCCGCCGAGGACCAGGCGCTCGCCCGCCAGAGAGACGAGCTCGCCGACGCCTGGGCCGCCTTCCACGCGGCGGTAGAGGCCCGGCGCAAGAGCGACCAGGCGCTGCAGGCGGAGCGCGAGGAGGCGGCGCGCTTTGCCGAGGAGGTTCGCGAGGGGGCCTTGCGTGAAGCTGAGGAGCTCCTGCAGCCCCTGAGGGCTGAGCGCCAAGCCGCTGCCGAGGACCTCGCCGCAGCCAAGGCAAAGCGGGAGGCCGGAGAGCACTCGCTGGCGGCGAAGCACGCCGAGCTCGTCGAGCTCGAGAAGAAAATCCTGGCGGATGCCGGGGTGGTGCGGACCGCCCTCGAAGAGCTCCGCACGGGCCTGGAGGCCCGCGGGCGCGCTTTGAGCGAGCGCGAGGAGGATGCTCGCCGGCGCGACGAGCAGCTGGCGCTGAGGGAGCAGGAGCTGTCCGGACAGCGCACGGCCCTCGAGGCCCGCGAGGACAGCGTCGCCACGGCGCTCAGCAAGCTCGAGCGCGATGTCGCCGCCCACAAGGGAAATGTGGAGCGCGCCAACACGCGGCTTGCCGAGCGGAAGGAGGAGCTCGACAAGGCTCTCCGGGAGAAAGAGCAGAAGATCCGCGCCGCCGTCTCCCAGGACTACAAGGAGAAATTCTCCAAGCAGGAGGACCGCTTCAAGGCGAGGCTGGAGGAGAGCGGCGCCCGGGTCAAGAAGCTCGAGAAGGAGAACGCCAAGCTCGCCGCCAAGGTGAAGCGCGAGGCCGATCGCCGCCTCGCCGCCGAGAAGGCCCGAGATGACACCTCCCGGGACCTCGCCGCCCTCACGGGGGATATGGAGGAGATGACCCGGCAGGTGGGGCCTGCCGTGGAGAAGGCGGTGGAGGCGGCGGAGAGTATCCAGGCGGCGCAGGTGCTGTCGCAGCAACGGGAGCGCATGTTCCTGTCCTTGACGGGACGGGGTCGTGAGCTTGCCGCGAAGCTGGGGGCAGAGGCGCCAAGCGTTCCGGCTCAGGGCCACGCCGACGCCGCCACCTACCTCCTGTACTTCGAGCAGCTCTTCGCGGCGCTTGAAGGCCCTACCGCGGAGATCCGCGACGTGGTTGAGGAGGAGTGCCGTCAGCTTCTGGCGGTGGCGGTGGACCGCATCTTCTCCAACCTCGTCCACCTCCAGCCCGGGTTCGACCTCGCCACGGTGACCGAGCCACTGGAGGGGGACGCTGCGTGGAAAGCCTCCAGCTCCGTCCGCGACCAGGTGGACGACTTCTGCAGCCGCTTCAGGCGGGCCGCTGCAGAGGAAGGCGGCGAGGGGAGCGAGCCCGAGGAGGAAGAAGAGAGCGACCAGGACGACGCTGAGGCCTCCGACTAATCTCCTCCTGCAACGCGTCGCGCTTGCAGCGCTTTTAGGGGCGTTTGCCCGTTAGAGAATTTCATTTTCCACCTTGTAATTTACTTCTTCACTTCGTAAACATTTTGCTATCGATTAAGTGTGCGCTCCCTTCGAGGGGTCTTTGCTTCATCTCCATGCCTTTTTCGCTCTGCGTCGTTGGACCCTTCCCCTCGCGCTATGACTCCTGCCGCTGCGGTATGCTCGAGCAATGACTCGGCAAGGCCGGGGGGAGTTTAAGGCTTGGGGAGGTAAGAGCCCTCAAGTCGCGATGCTGAGGGCCCCCCTTTGACGCGCAAGCAGTCCACGGAGAGTAAGGAAAGAACCGCTTGAGGGACGCAGAGTGCTTATGAGAAAAATGCGAGGATTCCCTTGAGGTGGGCGAAAAACTTAGCTTCGCGAGGCGTTTTCCCGGTGTGGGCCTTCTCTGGCGGAGTTCTCCCCTTCAGGGGCCGAGGGTTCTCCTCCGCAGGCCTGGTGGGGACTTTCGCTCTCTGTGGATGTTAGAGGGGCGAGCCGAAACGCTAGATCACAGCATCAGGGACTAATGCGCGCTTATAGGTCCCCTCAGGCGTTCCTTGCGAGGAGAGAGAGTACCAAGGTCCTTTGAAGAGATGGCGTGCTTGGGAGGGCCTGCCCTCTAGCCAGAGCTCGGATCCTTGGGTTTTGCAGTACTGCTGGTGTGTCACTTGAGGCACTGGCACCGTACTCAGCCCCCGCTCGCGAGGTACGCATGTGGAGAGATATAAGTGCCCATTTTCAATAAATGAAATAAAGCTGTAATAAACTCACCACCAAAATATTACATAGCGGCGCCGTAGCGCATAGTTCACTTGGAACGAAGATGGCGCTGGAGCGCAAAGTTCACTTGGAACGAAAATGGCGCTGGAGCGCAAAGTTCACTTGGAACGAAAATCGGTTCATTACACTTGGGTTTGCCAAGCTAACGTTCCTTCCATGTCGAGGCATGGGGACCACCCATTAGTGGCAGAGGTTCACTGCGGCCTGCGGGGGCTCATTTGCAGGAGAGCTCGGAGGGCTGGGCCTCGGGAGAAGCTTTGAGAAGCTTGGAGGTGAAGCCGTGAGCTTCCCTCTAGAGACAAAAAATGCCTGGCGTGACTGTGATCACGGGTAGAACTTGCGCAGATGCGCGATGTTCCACGGGTTCTTGACGGGGATGCCGTCCTCGGTCTCGAGGCGTACTGCGCCAGGCCTGGCGACGTGGGAGACCCTGTAGGGGCCTTCCCACATCGGGGAGAGCTTGTGGAGACCTTCCCTGGAGAGGATTCGCCTGAGGACGAGGTCGCCCGCTTCAAGGGTGCGTGAGCGCACATGGCGGCTGTGGTAGCGTCGCAGGTCTTGCTGGTACCCTGCCGCCCTGAGGGCGGCCTGACGGCGCAGTCCCTCGAGAAGCAGCAGGTCGTCGTTGTGGAGGCCCTCTTGGGTGTCCTCATTAAAGGCAAGGACCCGTGGCGATCCATGCTTGATTTCTGCGGGGAGGACCGCCTCGGCTCCGTAGACCAGAGCGAACGGCGTTTCGCCTGTAGGCCTCGAGGGGGTTGTGCGTATGGACCAGAGCACTGAGGGGAGCTCGTCAATCCAACCCTTGCCGTGGCCCTTAAGGATGTTGAAGCTCCTGGTCTTGAGGCCCTTGAGGACTTCTGCGTTTGCTCGCTCGGCTTGACCGTTGCTGCGTGGGTGAGCTACCGAGGCGAAGCAGACCTTGATACCAAGTTTGTCGCAGTAGGCTCGGAAGATGCCGCTGGTGAATTGCGAGCCGTTGTCAGTGATGATGCGGTTGGGCACGCCGAAGCGGCAGACCAAGCTTCGGATGAACTTCACCGCAGCCCCAGCTGGTATGGTGCGCACCGGCTCAACCTCGGTCCACTTGGTGAACTTGTCGATGGCCACGAGGAGGAAACGGTAGCCCCCCTGCGACTTCGGGAAGGGGCCCAGGATGTCCAGCCCCCAGACCGCGAACGGCCAGGAGAGCGGGATGGTCTGAAGCTCCAGTGCCGGCTGATGGATTTGCTTGGCGTGGAATTGGCAGGCGTCGCAGGTTTGCACAATGGCGACCGCATCTTGAAGCACCTGAGGCCAGTAGAAGCCGCTCCTGAAGACCTTGCCTGCGAGGGTGCGCGCACATGAGTGGTGGCCGCACTCCCCGCTGTGGATGTCCTTAATCAGCTCTCGGCCTTCCTCAGGAGGGACGCACTTGAGCGCTACACCATTTGGGCGCTTGCGGTAGAGGTTTTCCTCGAGGATGCAGTATGACTTTGCTTGTCGAGCGACTCGCTCTGCATCAGTATCTTCTTCAGGGAGGATTCCTTTCACCAAGTAGTCCTTGAGCTCATTAATCCAGCCTGAGGCCTGGTGGGTCGCCGTCAGCAGCAGACGCTCCCCTGTGCTGGGACCGCAATCAGGCGCCCCAGACTCAGGAGGCGGTGGGAGCACTTCGCCTGCGCTTGCGGGTGTGGCCTCTCGAGGCTGCTTGATGGATGCCTTGGCGAGCCTCTCTTCGAAAACACCGGCCTGCTGGGGTTGCCTCCGCGAGGCTCGCTTGGCGATGTCGTCGGCCTCTTGGTTTTCTTTCCTCGGGATGTGCATGAGCTCCATGCCCCTGAAGTGCTTCTCAAGCTTGCGGACCTCTTCGAGGTATGCGGCCATGTGGTCGTCTTTCGGCGTGTAACTTTTGTTGGAGAAGTTGACGAGCAGCTGTGAGTCTCCCTTGACGAGTAGGTGCTTGACGCCTAGAGCGATGGCGGCCCTTAAGCCGGCGAGGAGGCCTTCGTATTCGGCGATGTTGTTGGAGATCTTGTCGATTGTGAAGCACAGCTGGATAGCATAATAAAGCTTGTCACCCTTGGGCGAGGTTAGGACGACGCCTGCTCCGCCATTGCGGCAAGCGAAGGCTCCATCGAAGTGCATGGTCCAGTGGCTGGGCGCCGCGTCTCCCGAGGGCTCGGCCTCTGCCTCACGAGGCTCCTCAGGGCTTGGGTCAGTCCATTCGGCGACGAAATCAGCCAGCGCTCTTCCTTTTATGACCCTCGTGGTGTCGAAGCGCAAGTTGAAAGGCTGCAGCTCGATGTTCCACCCTGCGACACGATCTGTGGCGTTGGGGTTGCGCAGGATTTGCTCCAGGGGGAAAGCGGTGACCACCGTGATGGGGTGGCCCTGGAAGTAGTGTCTCAGCTTTCTGGAGGCGATGAGGAGCGCGACGAGGAGCTTCTGCTGCATTGGATACCGCTCGCGAGCGTCCCGTAGCACCGTGCTGACGAAGTAGACGGGGTGCTCGACGAGGGTTGTCTGAGGTGGCGCGACATCGGCCCTCTGGGGGGGCTCTTCAGGGCTCCTGTCGGTATCTGCCTGTGGAGGCCTCTCGACAGGGGTTGTTGGAGCAGGCTCGACTTGAGGCGATGGGCCTGGCCGTGGGTCTGCGGAGGCTGCTCCTTCGACGGGGCCTTTGTCGGGGGGTTCCGGGCTTGGAGTGGCAGTGCTTTTCTTGGGGAGGACAGGCTCTTCCCTCTCGACCACCAAGACGGCGCTTGCTGTCTGAGGGGTGGCTGAGAGGTACAGCTTCAAGTGCTCGTCTGCCCTGGGGGCCACCAAGACCGGAGGGCTAGCCAGATACTTCTTTAAATCTTCGAAGGCTTTATCCGCCTCAGGGGTCCACTTGAATGTGCCCGACCTCTTCATGATCTTGAAAAACGGCAGGGCTCGCTCGCCGAATTTAGAGATGAAACGACCGAGGCTGGCCATGCAGCCCGCAAGGCGCTGCATTTCCTTGAGTCGGCGAGGGGGCTGCATTTGTTCTATGGCCTTGATCTTGTCAGGATTTGCCTCTATGCCGCGGTGGGACACGAGGAATCCGAGGAGCTTGCCTGAAGGGACCCCGAAGACGCACTTGGCGGGGTTGAGCTTGATGCTCACCTTTCTCAGGCTGGCGAAGGTTTCCTCTAGATCCCTCAAGAGGGTGTCCCCCTCTCGAGACTTGACCACGATGTCATCGACGTAGGACTCAGCATTTCTGCCCATCTGAGCCCCCAAGGCTATCCTCATGAGCCTCTGGAAGGTGGCCCCAGCGTTCTTCAGGCCAAAGGGCATGCATGTGTAGCAGTACACACCACAGGGGGTGAGGAATGCCGTCTTCTCCTCGTCCTCTTTAGCCATCTTGATCTGGTGATAACCAGAGAAGGCATCCAGAAAACAGAGGAGGTCACAGCCAGCGGTGGAGTCCACGATCTGGTCTATCCTCGGCATGGGGTATGGGTCCTTGGGACAGGCCTTGTTGACATCGGTGTAGTCGATGCAGAGTCGGCCTCCTCCAGCGGGTTTAGGGACGACCACGCCGTTGGAGAGCCAAGTGGGGTGCGCGACTTCGCGGACGACATTTGCCGCCTTGAGTTTCTCTACTTCCTTGATGATGAAGGCTTGCTTCTCGGGGGCTTGCTTGCGTGCTTTTTGCTTGACGGGGCGTGCGTCTGGACACACGGCTAAGTGGTGCTCGATCACCTCCCTTGGTACGCCGGACATATCTGACGGAGTCCACGCGAACATGTCAGAGTTTGCCCGAAGGAAGGCGACGAGCGCGCCTTCCTATTTGGGAGGCAGGGCGGCGCCTATGGTGACGCTAGCCCCCGAGCCTTCAGCCCCCGAGCTGGTGGTGTCCAGCGGCACCTTCTTCGTGGCGGCTTGCTCCTGAGAGAACACCTGCTTCTTCTTCCTGGGCCTCTCGAGAGGCTCCATGTCCTCGTCAGCCGGGAAGGCCATGGCGGCTGCCTTGTAGGCGCTCTCGACAGCGCGCGTGGCGTCCAGGACATGGCCATGGACGGCGATGGTGCCAGCGCTGCCGGGAATCTTGACCATGTTGTAGGCGTGATGCGTGACGGCCATGAACTTCGCAAGGGCGGGGTAGCCGAGGATGGCGTTGTACGGCAGACCGATGTGCGCGACGTCGAAGTCGATCAGCTCCGTGCGGTAGTTCTTCTGCGTGCCAAAGGTGACCGCGAGGCGGACTTGTCCCAGAGGTTCGATAGAACCACTGGTGACGCCCGTGAACGGCCTGGAGGGCATAAGCCACTCGTAGGGCACTTGAAGCGTCTCGAAGGTCTCGACAGAGATGACATTCAGGCCCGCTCCCCCGTCGATGAGCGTCTTGGAGACGGTGATGTTGTTGATGGTGGGGGAGCAGACCAGGGGGAGGGTTCCAACGGTCTTGGTCGACTTGGGGTGGTCCTTGGCGTCGAAGGCGATGGTGTACTGGGACCACTTGAGGGGCCTGGAAGTCTCGGTGCTCGGGAGCGCGGCGTTGAGTTCGCGGGCGAACTGCTTGAACTGATTGTTCGACTTGGGCGCTTGAGCTCCGCCGAGGATGCAGGCCATGGCGCCTCTCGGGGCCTGGTAGCCTCCATCTTCCTCGTCGGGGAGGTTGTTGTTCTTCTGGGCGGCGTTGGCTTGAGTGCCCGACGGCTTCTGGTAGCCGCCATCGCGCCTGCCCTTGGCGTCCCTGCGGTAGCCGCGACCTCTGCCGCGGCCTCCGCTGCCTTCTCCCCGCTCGCGTTCCCTGCTCAGCCTCTTGAGGTCGAAGCAGTCGTCTGTAGCGTGCCCGCGCCTGTTGTGGTAGACGCAGAACGGACGGTGGTCCACTTCTTTGTCGCCGCGCTCGGGGGAACCCCTGCGGGAGCCCTTTGCGTCAGGCTCTGCCGCGAGGACCGCGGTGGCCTTGCGCTTGGGCTCTTCCTTCTTCTTGTGGCTCTTGGACCCCTCGCCCGGGTCGTCCCCCCGTGCGCTCATCTTGACGAAGAGGAGTCCCTCTTCAGCCTTGGCGCACTTGTCCGCCAGATCGAACAGCTTCACCACAGAGGTGAGCTTGTCGTGGATGCCGAGCTTCTCGAGCTTCCTGCGGTTCGTGACGCCCTCGCGGAAGGCAGCGATCACCTGGGTGTCGGGGATGTTTGGAATTTTGTTCCGCACCTGGCTGAAGCGCTGGATGTACTTGCGAAGAGTTTCACCCTTCTTCTGCACCACAGCGCGCAAGTCGTTGTGGGTGAGTGCGCGCTCGTACGTGCCCTTGAAGTTGGCGACGAACCGCCTGCAGAGCTCCTCCCAGGAGTCGATGGAGTCCTCGGGCAGGTTGAGAAGCCAGGACAGAGCGGAGTCCCTGAGGGCGTGGGAGAACCAGTTGGCCATGACTTTGTCATCGCCCCCTGCAGCCTGGATGGAAGTGGTGTAGAGCTGCAGGAACTCGAGAGGGTTGGTGGACCCGTCGAAGCCCTTGGGGAGCGCTGGCCTGAACTTCTGTGGCCAGACCACACGGCGCAGGGTGCGCGTGAAGGCCATGCAGCCTGAGGCATAGGTGGCCGTTCCTCCCTGGAGGGCCCTGCGGTTTTGCTGCCCCGCCTGACCGAGCTCCTCGACGAGGCGGTTTTGGAGGTCGCGACGTCGCTCCATGCCTACACGCGCGTCAGGTGCGGTGCGCTGCACGATTTGGCAGTCGTGCGGCGAGGAAGCATGGGAGGGAGCCCGCTGTGCCGCGGCCGGGGGCGGTCCCGGCGGCGGCGGTGGCGCACCTGGTGCGGCCGTCCCTGCAGGGCCGGAAGGCACGATGGAGCGCGACGGAGCGGGGCGTGTGGTTGCGATGTCGACGAGGTGGTGGAGGCGGTCCAGCCACTGGTCGTGCGCTTCGGCACTTGGCCGGTAGCGGAGCAGCTCCTGAGCCATCAGTAGCGTGGTGTGCGGGGCGGGCTCTTGATGCTCCCGCGTGGACACGCTCTGGCGCCGGGACGGGTGCGAGGACTCAGCGTCCCCGCGGCGCTCGGAGAGGTCCTCGTCGTCACGCTGGTCTCCTTCGCGGTGCTCCTCGCTCTCCGGCTCTTCCACGCGCGGGCCGGTGCCAGCGCGTTCGGTCGCGCGGGGGCGACCACGGCGGCCGCGGGTGGGGGCAGTGCCGGGCTCGGTGTGAGCTCTCTCGGAGGTGCGCCTGTTGGCGCGCGTCGCGCGGGTGTCCATCATGGCGCGGAGTTCGGAGGTTGAAGACGCGCCTCAGTCCCCTACCTGGCGCGCCAAATGTCGAGGAGCCTCAGGCCCCTGAGGGGATACTTCGCGACGAAGGAAGCGCTGCAGAGCGCACATGGGCTCTGCTGCGGCCGCAGGGTGACGCGCGCGTCTGCGCGCACGGCAGCAACAGCGTCACAGTTGCCGCTCCCATGATAAAAGGGGTCAACAAAGTTCTGTGTCCCCTGCGCCGCCAACGAAGCTTTCCTCTTTGGTGATAAAGCAGTTGGCCGGCACAACGCTCCAACGACGACGTCACTGCGGGCACACCCCACGGTCTCCGCCGCGCCTGCGAGCCGCTCTGCCAAGTCTGCAACTTGTCGGCCACAATGCGCCGCTTTAACACGGAAGAGGCGCGTCCAAGGACGGAGGAGACAGCTGCTCTGCCACGAAGACAGGCTGTGCGACCATGGACCGAGTCCATGAACGAGCAAGCAGTAGTGCACCCCACTCCGCCACTGGTGGCCATGTGGGAACCCGTCCACTGCGCAGATCGCAGGGATGAGGCCCGGGGCAGCTATTTAAGGAGAAGGGGCACTTCCGTAGGAGGGGATCCGGAAACTCGATCCCCAGCTCAATAGCGTCCTCCACCTCCGGACCCTCTGAAGGCCCGGAGGCTAGTTGTACAACAGTCACCACAGTGCAATCGAGACAAGCAGGAGTAGCGGTGTTACCTCACCTTGAGGGCCGTGAACCTGGGTAAGGGCCGGTGTCACTCTCTGTCGTGCAGTTCCGCTCCAAGCACCGCGAGCAACGTCGCGGCGTGCATCGAGGGTTGTTTGACCTCCGTGTTCAGTCCCCCTTCGAACCTCTTCCCGGGGCGAGACTACCCCTGTTACGAGGGAGTTCATTCCTCGACATTTGGCGCGCCAGGTAGGGGACTGAGGCGCGTCTTCAACCTCCGAACTCTGCGCCATGATGGACACCCGCGCGACGCGCGCCAACAGGCGCACCTCCGAGAGAGCTCACACCGAGCCCGGCACTGCCCCCACCCGCGGCCGCCGTGGTCGCCCCCGCGCGACCGAACGCGCTGGCACCGGCCCGCGCGTGGAAGAGCCGGAGAGCGAGGAGCACCGCGAAGGAGACCAGCGTGACGACGAGGACCTCTCCGAGCGCCGCGGGGACGCTGAGTCCTCGCACCCGTCCCGGCGCCAGAGCGTGTCCACGCGGGAGCATCAAGAGCCCGCCCCGCACACCGCGCTACTGATGGCTCAGGAGCTCCTCCGCTACCGGCCAAGTGCCGAAGCGCACGACCAGTGGCTGGACCGCCTCCACCACCTCGTCGACATCGCAACCACACGCCCCGCTCCGTCGCGCTCCATCGTGCCTTCCGGCCCTGCAGGGACGGCCGCACCAGGTGCGCCACCGCCGCCGCCGGGACCGCCCCCGGCCGCGGCACAGCGGGCTCCCTCCCATGCTTCCTCGCCGCACGACTGCCAAATCGTGCAGCGCACCGCACATGACGCGCGTGTAGGCATGGAGCGACGTCGCGACCTCCAAAACCGCCTCGTCGAGGAGCTCGGTCAGGCGGGGCAGCAAAACCGCAGGGCCCTCCAGGGAGGAACGGCCACCTATGCCTCAGGCTGCATGGCCTTCACGCGCACCCTACGCCGTGTGGTCTGGCCACAGAAGTTCAGGCCAGCGCTCCCCAAGGGCTTCGACGGGTCCACCAACCCTCTCGAGTTCCTGCAGCTCTACACCACTTCCATCCAGGCTGCAGGGGGCGATGACAAAGTCATGGCCAACTGGTTCTCCCACGCCCTCAGGGACTCCGCTCTGTCCTGGCTTCTCAACCTGCCCGAGGACTCCATCGACTCCTGGGAGGAGCTCTGCAGGCAGTTCGTCGCCAACTTCAAGGGCACGTACGAGCGCGCACTCACCCACAACGACTTGCGCGCTGTGGTGCAGAAGAAGGGTGAAACTCTTCGCAAGTACATCCAGCGCTTCAGCCAGGTGCGGAACAAAATTCCAAACATCCCCGACACCCAGGTGATCGCTGCCTTCCGCGAGGGCGTCACGAACCGCAGGATGCTCGAGAAGCTCGGCATCCACGACAAGCTCACCTCTGTGGTGAAGCTGTTCGATCTGGCGGACAAGTGCGCCAAGGCTGAAGAGGGACTCCTCTTCGTCAAGATGAGCGCACGGGGGGACGACCCGGGCGAGGGGTCCAAGAGCCACAAGAAGAAGGAAGAGCCCAAGCGCAAGGCCACCGCGGTCCTCGCGGCAGAGCCTGACGCAAAGGGCTCCCGCAGGGGTTCCCCCGAGCGCGGCGACAAAGAAGTGGACCACCGTCCGTTCTGCGTCTACCACAACAGGCGCGGGCACGCTACAGACGACTGCTTCGACCTCAAGAGGCTGAGCAGGGAACGCGAGCGGGGAGAAGGCAGCGGAGGCCGCGGCAGAGGTCGCGGCTACCGCAGGGACGCCAAGGGCAGCCGCGATGGCGGCTACCAGAAGCCGTCGGGCACTCAAGCCAACGCCGCCCAGAAGAACAACAACCTCCCCGACGAGGAAGATGGAGGCTACCAGGCCCCGAGAGGCGCCATGGCCTGCATCCTCGGCGGAGCTCAAGCGCCCAAGTCGAACAATCAGTTCAAGCAGTTCGCCCGCGAACTCAACGCCGCGCTCCCGAGCACCGAGACTTCCAGGCCCCTCAAGTGGTCCCAGTACACCATCGCCTTCGACGCCAAGGACCACCCCAAGTCGACCAAGACCGTTGGAACCCTCCCCCTGGTCTGCTCCCCCACCATCAACAACAACACCGTCTCCAAGACGCTCATCGACGGGGGAGCGGGCCTGAACGTCATCTCTGTCGAGACCTTCGAGACGCTTCAAGTGCCCTACGAGTGGCTTATGCCCTCCAGGCCGTTCACGGGCGTCACCAGTGGTTCTATCGAACCTCTGGGACAAGTCCGCCTCGCGGTCACCTTTGGCACGCAGAAGAACTACCGCACGGAGCTGATCGACTTCGACGTCGCGCACATCGGTCTGCCGTACAACGCCATCCTCGGCTACCCCGCCCTTGCGAAGTTCATGGCCGTCACGCATCACGCCTACAACATGGTCAAGATTCCCGGCAGCGCTGGCACCATCGCCGTCCATGGCCATGTCCTGGACGCCACGCGCGCTGTCGAGAGCGCCTACAAGGCAGCCGCCATGGCCTTCCCGGCTGACGAGGACATGGAGCCTCTCGAGAGGCCCAGGAAGAAGAAGAGGCACGGAGCTGATTAAGGACATCCACAGCGGGGAGTGCGGCCACCACTCATGTGCGCGCACCCTCGCAGGCAAGGTCTTCAGGAGCGGCTTCTACTGGCCTCAGGTGCTTCAAGATGCGGTCGCCATTGTGCAAACCTGCGACGCCTGCCAATTCCACGCCAAGCAAATCCATCAGCCGGCACTGGAGCTTCAGACCATCCCGCTCTCCTGGCCGTTCGCGGTCTGGGGGCTGGACATCCTGGGCCCCTTCCCGAAGTCGCAGGGGGGCTACCGTTTCCTCCTCGTGGCCATCGACAAGTTCACCAAGTGGACCGAGGTTGAGCCGGTGCGCACCATACCAGCTGGGGCTGCGGTGAAGTTCATCCGAAGCTTGGTCTGCCGCTTCGGCGTGCCCAACCGCATCATCACTGACAACGGCTCGCAATTCACCAGCGGCATCTTCCGAGCCTACTGCGACAAACTTGGTATCAAGGTCTGCTTCGCCTCGGTAGCTCACCCACGCAGCAACGGTCAAGCCGAGCGAGCAAACGCAGAAGTCCTCAAGGGCCTCAAGACCAGGAGCTTCAACATCCTTAAGGGCCACGGCAAGGGTTGGATTGACGAGCTCCCCTCAGTGCTCTGGTCCATACGCACAACCTCCTCGAGGCCTACAGGCGAAACGCCGTTCGCTCTGGTCTACGGAGCCGAGGCGGTCCTCCCCGCAGAAATCAAGCATGGATCGCCACGGGTCCTTGCCTTTAATGAGGACACCCAAGAGGGCCTCCACAACGACGACCTGCTGCTTCTCGAGGGACTGCGCCGTCAGGCCGCCCTCAGGGCGGCAGGGTACCAGCAAGACCTGCGACGCTACCACAGCCGCCATGTGCGCTCACGCACCCTTGAAGCGGGCGACCTCGTCCTCAGGCGAATCCTCTCCAGGGAAGGTCTCCACAAGCTCTCCCCGATGTGGGAAGGCCCCTACAGGGTCTCCCACGTCGCCAGGCCTGGCGCAGTACGCCTCGAGACCGAGGACGGCATCCCCGTCAAGAACCCGTGGAACATCGCGCATCTGCGCAAGTTCTACCCGTGATCACAGTCACGCCAGGCATTTTTTGTCTCTAGAGGGAAGCTCACGGCTTCACCTCCAAGCTTCTCAAAGCTTCTCCCGAGGCCCAGCCCTCCGAGCTCTCCTGCAAATGAGCCCCCGCAGGCCGCAGTGAACCTCTGCCACTAATGGGTGATCCCCATGCCTCGACATGGAAGGAACGTTAGCTTGGCAAACCCAAGTGTAATGAACCGATTTTCGTTCCAAGTGAACTTTGCGCTCCAGCGCCATTTTCGTTCCAAGTGAACTTTGCGCTCCAGCGCCATCTTCGTTCCAAGTGAACTATGCGCTACGGCGCCGCTATGTAATATTTTGGTGGTGAGTTTATTACAGCTTTATTTCATTTATTGGAAATGGGCACTTATATCTCTCCACATGCGTACCTCGCGAGCGGGGGCTGAGTACGGTGCCAGTGCCTCAAGTGACACACCAGCAGTACTGCAAAACCCAAGGATCCGAGCTCTGGCTAGAGGGCAGGCCCTCCCAAGCACGCCATCTCTTCAAAAGACCTTGGTACTCTCTCTCCTCGCAAGGAACGCCTGAGGGGACCTATAAGCGCGCATTAGTCCCTGATGCTGTGATCTAGCGTTTCGGCTCGCCCCTCTAACATCCACAGAGAGCGAAAGTCCCCACCAGGCCTGCGGAGGAGAACCCTCGGCCCCTGAAGGGGAGAACTCCGCCAGAGAAGGCCCACACCGGGAAAACGCCTCGCGAAGCTAAGTTTTTCGCCCACCTCAAGGGAATCCTCGCATTTTTCTCATAAGCACTCTGCGTCCCTCAAGCGGTTCTTTCCTTACTCTCCGTGGACTGCTTGCGCGTCAAAGGGGGGCCCTCAGCATCGCGACTTGAGGGCTCTTACCTCCCCAAGCCTTAAACTCCCCCCGGCCTTGCCGAGTCATTGCTCGAGCATACCGCAGCGGCAGGAGTCATAGCGCGAGGGGAAGGGTCCAACGACGCAGAGCGAAAAAGGCATGGAGATGAAGCAAAGACCCCTCGAAGGGAGCGCACACTTAATCGATAGCAAAATGTTTACGAAGTGAAGAAGTAAATTACAAGGTGGAAAATGAAATTCTCTAACGGGCAAACGCCCCTAAAAGCGCTGCAAGCGCGACGCGTTGCAGGAGGAGATTAGTCGGAGGCCTCAGCGTCGTCCTGGTCGCTCTCTTCTTCCTCCTCGGGCTCGCTCCCCTCGCCGCCTTCCTCTGCAGCGGCCCGCCTGAAGCGGCTGCAGAAGTCGTCCACCTGGTCGCGGACGGAGCTGGAGGCTTTCCACGCAGCGTCCCCCTCCAGTGGCTCGGTCACCGTGGCGAGGTCGAACCCGGGCTGGAGGTGGACGAGGTTGGAGAAGATGCGGTCCACCGCCACCGCCAGAAGCTGACGGCACTCCTCCTCAACCACGTTGCGGATCTCCGCGGTAGGGCCTTCAAGCGCCGCGAAGAGCTGCTCGAAGTACAGGAGGTAGGTGGCGGCGTCGGCGTGGCCCTGAGCCGGAACGCTTGGCGCCTCTGCCCCCAGCTTCGCGGCAAGCTCACGACCCCGTCCCGTCAAGGACAGGAACATGCGCTCCCGTTGCTGCGACAGCACCTGCGCCGCCTGGATACTCTCCGCCGCCTCCACCGCCTTCTCCACGGCAGGCCCCACCTGCCGGGTCATCTCCTCCATATCCCCCGTGAGGGCGGCGAGGTCCCGGGAGGTGTCATCTCGGGCCTTCTCGGCGGCGAGGCGGCGATCGGCCTCGCGCTTCACCTTGGCGGCGAGCTTGGCGTTCTCCTTCTCGAGCTTCTTGACCCGGGCGCCGCTCTCCTCCAGCCTCGCCTTGAAGCGGTCCTCCTGCTTGGAGAATTTCTCCTTGTAGTCCTGGGAGACGGCGGCGCGGATCTTCTGCTCTTTCTCCCGGAGAGCCTTGTCGAGCTCCTCCTTCCGCTCGGCAAGCCGCGTGTTGGCGCGCTCCACATTTCCCTTGTGGGCGGCGACATCGCGCTCGAGCTTGCTGAGCGCCGTGGCGACGCTGTCCTCGCGGGCCTCGAGGGCCGTGCGCTGTCCGGACAGCTCCTGCTCCCTCAGCGCCAGCTGCTCGTCGCGCCGGCGAGCATCCTCCTCGCGCTCGCTCAAAGCGCGCCCGCGGGCCTCCAGGCCCGTGCGGAGCTCTTCGAGGGCGGTCCGCACCACCCCGGCATCCGCCAGGATTTTCTTCTCGAGCTCGACGAGCTCGGCGTGCTTCGCCGCCAGCGAGTGCTCTCCGGCCTCCCGCTCTGCCTTGGCTGCGGCGAGGTCCTCGGCAGCGGCTTGGCGCTCAGCCCTCAGGGGCTGCAGGAGCTCCTCAGCTTCACGCAAGGCCCCCTCGCGAACCTCCTCGGCAAAGCGCGCCGCCTCCTCGCGCTCCGCCTGCAGCGCCTGGTCGCTCTTGCGCCGGGCCTCTACCGCCGCGTGGAAGGCGGCCCAGGCGTCGGCGAGCTCGTCTCTCTGGCGGGCGAGCGCCTGGTCCTCGGTGGCCAGGTAGGCCTCGAGCCCCTCCAGGGACTCCCGCACGAAGCGGAAGGCGACGTCGCGGCGCCCTCGACCCTAGTCGAACCGGCCCAGAGCAAGGCCCTGGGGCGGACCGCGCGGCCTAGAAGGGCCCGCGCCCGCGTCCGGCTCCGCGGCAGACGCCCTCGCGTGGGCCTGGGGGCTCGGAGGCAGGACCTCTTCCGTGCTCGGTCCCCGGCCCCCTGTGTTTCCCCCCTCGTGCGGCACCTCCCGATCCGCCTCCGGGACAGGGGCGTGAGGCCCGGCCCTTGCGGTTTCCTCCTCCCCCGCGGTGCCCGGTGGCGGCGGTGGAGTGCCCTCCCTGCGAGACTTGGGAGGGCTCGGCGCCGACTCGGCACCCGCAGGAGCCTCTGGCTGCGCTGGCGGGGTAGCTGCGCGGGGAGGAGTGGGCGCCCTCTCCACCTGCTCCTCCACCCGCTCTGCCTCGGGTGGCGGCGCAGATGCTTCCGCCTGAGGTACCTCCTCCCGAGAGCCTGTAGGCCTCGAGGCCTCCGCCGCCGCGGCCTCGCCGGCCTCAGCCTCTGGTGCGGCGTCAGGGGCGGCCCTCTTCACGTCTGCGGCCTTCCGAAGCCTGCGGCGCTTCGCAGGAGCGGGGCTGCTGTGGTGAAAGGCAAAGAATTGGTCAAGAAACAAGAGCAAGCAAGCTGGACTCAGAAAGGAAAGAGAAGGGTAAAAGAATCTTACCTCGTCTTCTTGGCGCGGGTGTCCACCCACGTCATGCCAGGCGAGCGCCATGAAGGCACAGCCCGCGCCTCCGCCTCGAGGGCCTCCTCGGCTTTCCTCTTGTGGGGAGCGTTCGGGGGCTCCCCGGCGGGCCTGTCGTGGGCCGCCTTAGTCCTCGGCTCGTAGCGCCCCGCCGCGGCCTCCTCGCTGTCGCCGGAGGAATGCTCGTCAGCCTCCCCCGCCGGGGGCGCAACGCCGGCAGAACTCCCCACGCCCGCCGAGCTCCCTACGCCGGCAGAGGGCCCCGCCCTCGTCTCCGCGTCGCCCTGCTCCGAGTCAGACGCGCTTGGCGACTCGGTGGTGCCCGCTGGCATGGGCCCCTCCTCCTCAGGCCCAGTGGCTCGCACGCCGCGCGCGCGCCCGTGAGGTCGCGGGTTCGATTCCCGGCCGGCGCCACCCCTACCTGGCGCGCCAAATGTCGAGGAATGAACTCCCACGTAACAGGGGTAGTCTCGCCCCGGGAAGAGGTTCGAAGGGGGACTGAACACGGAGGTCAAACAACCCTCGATGCACGCCGCGACGTTGCTCGCGGTGCTTGGAGCGGAACTGCACGACAGAGAGTGACACCGGCCCTTACCCAGGTTCACGGCCCTCAAGGTGAGGTAACACCGCTACTCCTGCTTGTCTCGATTGCACTGTGGTGACTGTTGTACAACTAGCCTCCGGGCCTTCAGAGGGTCCGGAGGTGGAGGACGCTATTGAGCTGGGGATCGAGTCTCCGGATCCCCTCCTACGGAAGTGCCCCTTCTCCTTAAATAGCTGCCCCGGGCCTCATCCCTGCGATCTGCGCAGTGGACGGGTTCCCACATGGCCACCAGTGGCGGAGTGGGGTGCACTACTGCTTGCTCGTTCATGGACTCGGTCCATGGTCGCACAGCCTGTCTTCGTGGCAGAGCAGCTGTCTCCTCCGTCCTTGGACGCGCCTCTTCCGTGTTAAAGCGGCGCATTGTGGCCGACAAGTTGCAGACTTGGCAGAGCGGCTCGCAGGCGCGGCGGAGACCGTGGGGTGTGCCCGCAGTGACGTCGTCGTTGGAGCGTTGTGCCGGCCAACTGCTTTATCACCAAAGAGGAAAGCTTCGTTGGCGGCGCAGGGGACACAGAACTTTGTTGACCCCTTTTATCATGGGAGCGGCAACTGTGACGCTGTTGCTGCCGTGCGCGCAGACGCGCGCGTCACCCTGCGGCCGCAGCAGAGCCCATGTGCGCTCTGCAGCGCTTCCTTCGTCGCGAAGTATCCCCTCAGGGGCCTGAGGCTCTCGAGGGGGAGGGGCCGGACCGGCTCCCTGCAGGGGGAGAGAGTCCTCGAGCGGGACGCCCTCGGGGGGAGCCCCCTTCAGGCCCCTTCCAGCGCCTCAGGTCCCCCGTAGGGGTTTCTCCCTCGGGGGGAACCCTCCAAGCGGTTGGCTTGGTCCTTAGTCGTTTTGTAGACGCTGTCGCGTGCGCAGCCCGTGGAGAGTGGGCTATGCACACCCTAGAATCTACTGGGCCGACAGCGACAGGTGCGAGATTACCTTGGTGATTTCGCGCAAAATCCCTAGCTCGGTAGGATCCGTTTGGGGCGAGCACGACGGCGCCAGCAAAACCAAACGCCCAGACCCAGCAGTTGCTGACGGTCATGGCGGAACAAGCCGGAGAGGTGAAGACGCTCTTAGAGGGCATCATCAAGCGCTTGGATGCGCAGACAGAGACCAGCGAGAAGCGCCATGGGGAGCAGCTCACCATAAACGCACAGATCTCCACCGATCTCACGAGCGTGCGCAAGCAGTTGATGCTGACCCAGGCCGACGTCGACGAGACACGCAAGGCGCTCTTGACACCGTCTGGAGCGGTTGCCTCGTTGAACCAGGATTCGCGCCCGGCGAACGTCACGGCACCGCCGCGAGCCAACGCTGGTGCCATTCAACCACCAGCGCGATTGACGAACGAGGGAGGAGCACCGCTGATCCCTGAACCACCTGCAGCACAGCTGGTTCCTCAGCATCTGCATCTTCCACAACCTCAGCAACAACGAAGAGAGGAGCGGCACGAGGACGGCGGGTACGTCAAGATGCCGAAGCATGATTTTCCTTGCTTCGATGGTAATTTACCGAACCTCTGGTTGGATCGCTGCATCACATATTTCGAGCTATATAGAGTGCAGCCTGCTAGTTGGGTTACCACTGCTTCGCTATACATGAATGGGCATGCTGCTTTGTGGCTGCAAGCTGTTCGACAGAATGGCCGGAACATGAGCTGGGATGCTTTTTGTTTGGCGGTTATTGAGGAATTCGGTCCAGATGAATATGAAGGCCAGATGCACAAACTCCTTCAGCTTAGGCAGACTGGCTTGGTGGCAGATTACCGTCAACAGTTTGAGACGGTGATGTATCATCTTATGGCTCTGGATCCGACCATCAGCACCAAGTTCTTCGTCACCCAGTTTGTGTTTGGGTTGAAAGACGAACTCCGAGCAGCTGTCCGTATACAGGCACCTACCAGTATTACTCGTGCAACTGTGTTTGCCAAAATTCAGGAGGAAGAGGTTGAGGCATTGCGGCCGAAGCACAGAATTGTACCAGCAGGAAGACCTACACCGTTACCTGTACCAGCTCGTCCACCACCAGTACCTCGTGCAGCTGGTGATGAGTTTGGACGCGAACGCCAATTGCGTGATTTCAGACGCGCCAACAACCTGTGTTTCAAGTGTGGGGATAGATATTCGAGAGAACATCAGTGCAAAAAGCAGGGTGCACAATTGCTTACCATACAAGTGGGTGATTATGGAGAGTTGCTAACTGATGAAGCTGTGCGAGCACTCGAGTTACTTGAGGAACCTGAAGCTGAACCAGTAGTAGCAGACTGCTATTCTTTATCTGTCCATGCAACCAGTGGTACTGAATCAACAGCCTGCATCAGGCTCAGAGCTAAAGTAGGTGATCAAGTGATGTTGTTGCTTCTCGATTCTGGCAGTTCTCATAGTTTCCTTGATGCTTCATTTGCTGAACGAATTGGAGTACAAACACAGAGTATTGCAGTAGTACATGTTAAGGTAGCCAATGGCCAACAGTTGCTATGTAATCAATTATTACCTGACTTGAAATGGACCAGTCAGGGACATTCTTTCACTTCTGATTGGCACATCTTGGACTTGGGAGCTTATGATGGAGTACTTGGCATGGATTGGCTGGGCAGTCACAGCCCGATGCAATGTGATTGGGTAAAGAAGGAGATATCATTTATGTACACGGGCAGATCAATTTCTCTGCAAGGGATCACCACTGATATGCCAGCTAAACCACAACAACTTAGCTTGCAAATGCAACAGGCATGGGAGGAGCACAATGAAATATGGGCAATAGCCACAGTGGAACAGATACACAATGAAGCTGCAGAAACTGCTGTACCGGCTGAAATTCAGGTCACACTGACTGAATTTGCGGATGTGTTTGCTGAACCCAAGGGTCTGCCTCCTACACGACAGTACGATCATGCTATTACACTGGAAGAAGGTGCTAAACCAGCTAACTCCAAGCCTTACCGCTACTCACCACAGCAAAAAGACGAGATCGAAAGACAAGTGTCCGAGATGTTGAAAGCTGGCACAATCGTACACAGCATGAGCCCTTTTGCAGCTCCGGTTTTACTGGTGAAGAAAAAAGATGGAAGTTGGAGATTCTGTGTGGACTACAGACGTTTAAACCTTGCAACCATCAAAAACAAATTTCCTCTGCCCATTGTTGACGAACTACTCGATGAATTGGCTGGCGCTGCATACTTTTCAAAGCTGGACTTGCGCGCGGGTTATCACCAAATCCGCATGCGCACTGAAGATGAAGAAAAGACAGCATTTAAAACGCACCATGGACACTTCCATTTCAGAGTGATGCCGTTCGGTTTGACCAACACACCGGCTACCTTTCAGTGTCTCATGAACGCCATCTTCGCTGAGTTTACACGCAAGTTTGTGATTGTGTTCCTCGATGACATCTTGGTGTATAGTGCTACTCTGGCTGAACACAAGGAGCATCTGCGAGTTGTCTTGTCCCTGCTATGGAAGCACCAGCTATTTGCCAAGGCATCAAAGTGCTCCTTTGCACAAACTCGTGTCGATTACTTAGGCCATGTGATCTCCAGAGAGGGTGTAGCAACGGACCCAGCTAAAACTCAGGCTATGATTGACTGGCCAGTGCCAATGACAGCAACAGAGTTGCGTGCATTCTTGGGATTTACGGGCTATTACCGAAAGTTTATTCCATTCTATGGCCTTATTGCCAAGGCACTCACCCAGCTCCTGACTAAAAAGGGATTTCACTGGAATCCTCAAGCCCAAGAGGCATTTGAAAAGCTCAAGCAGGCCATGTTGCAGACACCAGTTTTGGCTCTGCCAAATTTCGATCGACCTTTTGCAATTGAGACGGATGCCTGCGATACTGGCATAGGTGCAGTGCTTACTCAAGATGGCCACCCATTAGCTTATTTCAGCAAGGCTTTGGGGGTTCGAAACCAGAAGCTCTCTACTTACGAAAAAGAGTTCTTAGCGGTCATGATGGCAGTGGATCGCTGGCGTCCTTACCTGCAGCGAGGACCATTTACTATAATCACAGATCATAAAAGTCTGTGCAATCTGGGGGATCAGCAACTAGACACTGAATTGCAGCGCAAGGCAATGGCTAAGTTAGTGGGCTTGCAATTCAAGTTTCAGTACCGAAAGGGAGCAGAGAATGGAGCAGCAGATGCTTTATCTCGAGTTGGCCACTTAATGTCAGTAAATGCCTTGTCAATGGTGCAGTCTAATTGGGTTCAGGAGGTCATCAATTCCTATGAAACTGACGCTCATGCACAAGAGCTACTGCAACAGCTAGCCTTGTCCAGTCCTGATGAAAAGGGGTTTTCTCTGCACCAGGGGTTGATTCGAGTCAAGGGACGCATCTGGATTGGTGCTAATTCTGCTATTCGCACAAAACTCATTAGTGCCCTGCATGATAGCGCAATAGGTGGACATTCAGGAACCACTGCAACATATCAAAGGTTGAAAAAGTTATTTGCTTGGACTGGATTGAAATCTTCAGTGGAAGAATATGTGCGGCAGTGCCAGATTAGCCAACAATCCAAGCACGAACACATCAGTATCCCAGGCAAGCTGCAGCCATTACCTATTCCTGAGGCTCCATGGCAAGATATATCATTGGATTTTGTGGAAGGGTTACCAAAATCAGAAGGCTATGACTCGATTCTCGTTGTGGTAGACCGTTTTACTAAATTGGCTCATTTTGTGCCCCTGCGCCACCCCTTTACAGCAGCACAAGTAGCAAAAGCTCTTTGGGATAATGTGATAAAATTGCATGGAGTGCCATTGTCCATTGTGTCAGACAGAGACAAAAAATTTACCAGTTCCGTATGGAGAGAGATGTTTGCTACCACTGGAACAAAATTGCTGTACTCCACCGCTTACCATCCTCAGACCGATGGCCAGACGGAACGCGTCAATCAATGCCTGGAGATGTACTTGCGCAGCGCTATTCATGATTCACCTCGTCAGTGGCGTCGTTGGTTGTCTACTGCCGAGTTCTGGTACAATTCTACTCACCACTCTTCGCTGGGTTGCTCACCCTTCAAAGCATTGTATGGGAGAGAACCAAACCTGGGAGGCCTGTTGCAAGGCACTGACGCAAATGCAACAAATGATGAGATGGATTGGCTAGCTCACACTGAAGCTTTGCGTGCTCATCTGAACCGTGCTCAAACAAGGTTCAAAAAGAAGGCAGACCGAAACAGAACAGAAAGATCATTTCAGCTGGGAGAAGAGGTATTGCTAAAACTGCAGCCCTATGCTCAATCCTCAGTGGCTAACCGTCCTTGTGCAAAGCTGGCTTACAAGTTCTTCGGTCCGTTCAAAGTGGAAGCAAAATTTGGCAGTTTGGCCTATAAATTGACACTTCCTGATGACAGTCGCATTCATCCCGTGTTCCATGTCTCACAGCTCAAACCTTTTACCCCAAACTATGCTCCAGTGTTTGCAGAATTGCCCAAACCACCAGACTTGTCCGCGGTGGGAGCTACTCCAATGGCGATTTTGGAAAGAAGAATGGTTAAACAAGGAAATGAAGCAATTGTTCAACTGAAGATTCAGTGGGACTCTTTACCAACAACGGCAACGACTTGGGAGGATTATGAAGTACTTCGTCGCCGTTTTCCTCAGGCAGCTATTTGGGATGGGGCTGATACTCATGGAGGGGGTAATGTCACACCTGATGATCATACCTCTACAGCTACGATATCAGTGTGACATGTCAAGTAGGGGTGCGTGGGCCTTGGGTCGTGTAAGTGGGCTGTGCCGTGTGGGCCAAGCCGTGTGTCCGAGGCCAGGTGCCGTTATAAGCCTGACCTCGTCGCCTGTACCAATCGTGAAATGAATAGAACCTTGAAACGTATCTCATCTTCTATCTGTCTCTCACCTACCCTGCTTGCTCTTCTCATCCCAGGCTCCAATTCCCCTCCTGTCCGATTCGATCTCAGGATCGGGTCGTGACAGGCCGTGAGCAGGGCGTGGGAGGGGAAGGAGCCAGTGCCCACCATCCAGAACTCGAACTCCCGCGACGTGGTCGGGTACGGCGAGGACCGCCCAGACTCCGGTGGAGGAGACGCCGACTCGAAGAAGACGTCCATGGCCAGGTAATGGAGCTCGAGCACCGCACGGGTGGTAGCAAGCTGGAAGGAGTTTCAGAGGCTTGGACAAGCAGGTCAGCTGCACGAAGGAAGGAGTGCCGTTACAGTAGTAACCAAACAGAATTCAGTTTTTGCTCATCCGGAATACAGTGACAAGGTAAATTCATTACGTTTACAGTACCATTATCATTCTTGAAACAAACACGTTTGCTAACACATAAGCCGGACAATTTGTCAACTGATGGACAGCGAAACGAATCTTGTCAGCCCGAGGTCACGTCTTGTCAATGTCCAGTCCACGACAGTCTGGACTGTTGACCGGGCAAAATCTCATCATTGTGATTTTCCCGCACACGACCCGAGGCTTACGGGAGAAGGAAAACGGCTTCCTCGTCTCCTCCGCTCCACGTGGCGCGGATCCAGTGGTTAGAATCCAACCGTTGCGGAGATCGTGGGGCTCGTGTGATAAATACCTTTTCCAAATTTTAAACTCCACCTATTCATTTCCATTCCTGTTCATCTTCTTCCTCTCGCCCGAGCTCTCTCTCTCTCTCGAGCACGGGATCGGAAACCGTCCCACCGTCCCTTTCCACAATCCCATGGACAAGTCCAGCACACACGCGGCTGCGCAACCGGCGGCGGCGGAGGACACGGCGAGGGCTGCGGCGGAGGCAGCGAGGAGCGCGGCGGAGGAATCTGGCGCCGACGAGACCTCTTCGTCCGCGGGCGCGCCGATGGTGGGGCTGCTCGCAGAGCCCCTCATCACCTTGTATTCGGGGGAGAAATTCCCCACGGAATCCGGCGAGGCGACCGCGGCCAGCGCCGAGAAAGAAGGAGACGACTCCTCCCCGTGCCATTGGCTCCCCTCGACCATCACCGACGACGATCTAATGGAGCTGGAGCGGGAGGGTCTTCTTCCTCCCCGGGCTATCTGTAAATGGCGTTCGGCTTTCGAGCACGCCACCCCGGCTCTAGAAGGCGACGAGCGGGCATTTTACTAGTTATCTTTACTATTAA
Source organism: Poa annua (assembly GCA_026929855.1). Taxonomy (NCBI): domain Eukaryota; kingdom Viridiplantae; phylum Streptophyta; class Magnoliopsida; order Poales; family Poaceae; genus Poa; species Poa annua. The sequence goes on from CM049434.1 coordinate 67,780,358, forward strand.
ATGGGAGTTCGCTTCGTACGTCAAGCAGGATGTCCTGCCTCGCGAGCAATCGATTGACCCGAGCGAGCGAGCGAACGATCGATCAGGCCACGGTTGGGCGGCCGGCGGCCCAGCCCATTCACACACAAATTAGGATCGAAGACCGAGAAAATTGTACATAAAACCAATCTTTGGTGTCTTTGTTACACAAAACACAGAATCAAAACACCTGTTACACCAAACCCCATGTTTTTGTCTAATCCGTTGCAACCAGCCCAAACATTTGTTTTAAAGACCTTAATAGGTATCTAACAGGATTGTATACCATATAACAAAATTATACTACTAATTTATACCATATACCAAATATTATACGACAATTAAAAAAAAGAAATAAAATTGAAATTTTGGCATCATAACAGTACAAAATATTTAGATTATACACATTAAAATATTTCAGGATCGATAACAGTATATATATATATATATATATATATATATATATATATATATATATATATATATATATATATATATATATATATATATATATATATATCATACAAAGCATGAACTAGTTCCAATATCTAGGGACACCGGCGGTGATAAATTCAGCACCATGGCGTGCTAATCTCATGTCAAAGGAACTAGACGGTGGCCAGTCTTTTAGCTTAAGTATCTGGGGCCAGCGAGATGAAGGATGAGTTACGTTGAAAAAATCGCATATTTTAATTTTCACCTGCAAATCAAGCATGTGAATGGTAAGTTTAATAATGTACTATTAGCTGTGAATATCAACATCTATGTAAATTTAAACAGGAGCATAAACACATTTCTTTTACATTTAAAAATTATTTGTTCAATTTACTGACTAATTGACTAAGTTACCTGCTACTTGAATTGTACGTCATGTAGATTTATGGACATAAAAAATAAGGTAATTCACTGCAATTCTCTTACATATTCAGGAGAGTAGGGGTCCTAACCTCACACAGATCAAGGCAATCTAATTCCCTTACATATTCAGGAGAGTTAATGTCAAGCTTCTCAATATCAAGACTTTTTTTTCTTGCAATGCCCGCGACATAACTGATGGCTCCCAACTCAGACCAGGGGTTAACTTAAGAACATCGGAAACAATAACTGGTTCACCCTCTGCCCAATGCTTCTGAAAGTGCCCAACTATATATATCGTAACGTATCTGTTTTGACTCAATCGTTTTGACCCATTGCTTTGTATGATATATATATGCTGTTATCGATCCTGAAATATTTTAATGTGTATAGTCTAAATATTTTGTATTCTTATGCTGCCAAATTTTCAATTTTATTTCTTGTTTTTTAATTGTCGTATAATATTTGGTATACGGTATACATTAGTAGTACAGTATACATCAAATCCTGTTAGATGCCTATTAAGGTCTCTAAAACCTATATTTGGGCTGGTTACAACAGATTAGACAAAAATATGAGGCTTGGTGCAACAAGTGTTTTGATTCTATGTTTTGTGCAACAAAGTCACCGAAGCCGTGTGTTATGTGCAATTTTCTCTCGAAGACCCGTTCAGTTCGCGAGCGAGCGTCTCGTTGTTCTGCGAGCTAGGTTCCACCACTCGCCGCCGCCGCTCCCTCCGGCCATGGCGCGCCAACACACAGCCTCGCCGACCGCCCTGGTCGCTCCCTGCCGCCGACGGCCCATACAGGCCTGCTCTGACCCGGAACTTTCTCCACGGAGATGGAGCTCGGGTGGGGCATATGGACGTGCTGCCGCCGCCGCTCACCCACGGAGATGGAGCTGCCAGCGTCCCCAGGGGCATTCTGTCGTCCGTGGGACAGAGTGCTTCGTCCGACTTCGTCATTTCATCACCTCCTGTCCCACGAGAGAAAAACATGCTCGAGACTGCCTTCGCATCCGCAACGCCTCCCCACTCCTGCCTCGATCTTCACCGGAGGCACCCTCTCCTATCTGCCTCACGCGTCCCCTCCATCCTCTAGCGCGGCCACCCGCCATGGGACGCCGCAACCGCGGTCAACCTCTTCATCGAGGAGGGAACGTTGCCTCCACCGCCGCGTCGCGTGTGTGGGATCCTCCGCTGTTATCCGTGACTCCATCCACCAGACGGACCTCCACACCAGCGCTCTCAGTACGCCGGCGTTAAGACCCTCCCTGCCAAGCGATACGATTGCCGTGCGATGCTTCCTTCTCAGGTGAGCTCTCCGGATCTTCTTTTTTGTACTATGGTTTGTACTATTTTTCCCGATTGTCCCACAAGTTTGTTTTGGCGTGGTTCCGAAAATTCCACTAAAGTCCCGCTCCTCAACGGAATTGGGATCTGGTAGTGGGAGGGGTATTGACGAACACAAATTTGAGTGCCTGGGACAAATTATAGTATTGTTTATCCAGTCTAAGAATCCAAAATGGTGGCGGTGGATGACTTGGATCGATCCAGTGTTTGGAAATAGGTATTTTGTGATATTATGCAAATCCGCAATGCAAGTGTGGCAGGTACATCTGCAACAGAGTAGTCGTTTGCAATTTTAAAGGTGAGTGATCTTTATCAAGTGTTTAATGTGTTTGAGGAAACAATGTGTAGCATGAGACTTTTTTTTTTTTGAAACGTGGTGTAGCATGAGACTGATTTGTCATGTTGTGGCATTATCCGTACACTGATGTCGTAGCTGATTGAGAAGAGGAGAATACCTGTTGAACCATGTGTTTAGCAAGGGTCTTTCAGTATCTATATTCAGTATCTTGAGTTGCCATGAAAGCAAGGTAACTTTAGTATTCAGTATATGTATTTGAGGTCTACTCCTGTTTTTTCATTTTAATTAGCACCCAAATGGATGATGTATTGGTTTGGAAGTGTTGCTTGGATACCAGGTTTATAAAATCACTGCATAGTTCGTAGTGCAGATGATTGTTAATTTAATATGAGTGTGTAAGATATGCCTGATATTGGTCTTCTTGGGAGGAGATCACCCTTATTGTCTTCCATGCCTGATGCCGAACGAGCTGATCTCCTAGCCTGCCGACGAGCCGCGGAGCTTGCAAAGGAGTTGCACATAAGCAAGATTTCTTGCTATTTCTTGCACATAAGCAAGGAATACAATGATGTTCTCTGAAACATGAACATCATAAGTTGTGCAAGGTCATTGCTATTTCTTGCTGTGATGTTTAATTAAGAAACATGTATTTTCTTTTACAGATTATTTCCAAGCTTGATTACTCTATATTTTCGATCATCGTGTTATATCTAGCATGGCAATATACTTATTATGCATTCACGTTCTATTATGGAAATATGATCTGGAGTCAATGCTTGTAGCCAAGCCAACATCATTACCAAAGGAGTCACCTTCAAATGCTAAAGGAGCCGCACAGTTTACATGCCTGATGGTAGTCGTCAGGGATGGCGCTTTTTGAAATCCGACCAGCTTCAGGTAAGCTGCTTTCAGTTTCCATTCGGTAGTGCCATAATGAAATCATACATTATAAATTATATTTGCTTCCAAATTTCTGGTATTTTTGCGGACTAATTTTGATTTCATAAACATCAACAAGAAATTCAAGCCAGGAACTTATAGACTGGCAATCATATTATTTTCTTCTATTTGACAAATTTATGTTTGTAAGAGACGTTCCCTCAAGACAAAATCAATGTATCTAACGCTAACCTAGTATACTGACATGAGCTGGTTATCCACACTAGCATCAATAGAAGAAAATAATTATCATGTTTGACAATTTAGTTTGCCATTTTCGCTAATGTAATAACGCAATTGCATTTATGTGCCACTGAACAAGCTTAAATTCTTATATTGATCTGTTCAATTCCAAATGAATGGTAGGATGTTTATTTGCATAAATATGAAGTGTGATGCCAACTGTCTCTACTTCCTGAGACATGCTTATTATTGTTTTTAGATCACTAGGATTATCTGGCATACTAGAGCATTGTGCTTCACTGGAAATATATTTTATCTGGCCATCTGTTGTTGATCTCTTATATATGTGATTTCTAAGCAATGTTGCTAAACCCTAGGGAAGAATAAGTGCATCCGAAATTTTAATATGATTTTATTGTTGAATCTGATTTTATCTTCCCATGTTTTTACAACTAAGAGGTTTGTTGAATTTTGAATCTGATTTTATCTTCCCATGTTTTTACAATTCATTTCTTTTCCATATATAGATCCTCAATTTCCTGATAACGTTATACAGGACACACTTTACAGTTCATTCATATGCTGAAATACAATAACTCAGTTTCAAACTTAATTTCTATAAGTATGGCGCATCTAAATACTCAGTTCATTTGCTGCTGGATAATTGAATAGGAATATTGAAAAGGTTGTGGAGCTCAAGCGAATAAAGGGAAGAGTGAAGAAGAAAGTAGGGAGTACAGAGGGAAATCCTCTAAGGCAACATCAAGGTAAGCCATTAACCTGAATATGTGTCTCCGATAAGTATTTGTACTGACTTGGTAGGCCTAGGACCAGCTGATCTGAATCTAAGGTGTGAAAAGCGTGACACGGGCGAAATGATTATAGATGACTAGAATTATGTTCTTCAGTTCTAATCTTGGTATGATATTCCGTGTGTCTTTTCTACCACTCGTTCGATCCAATAGTCGAAAACACACTATTTTGAAAACGTATACCATTGAATCATTCATCAACGACCACAAGTAATCTATCATCACTCCTCAACAAGCTACAAAATAAAAGCATGTACTCAGGGCATAACAAAAGTTACACGATTCTCATTTGCATGAGTCTAAAGTGTATTATTTAGCACCGTGCTCCCATTTCTGTAATGGACAACCATGATGATGAGTGTGCACTTAAATAAAAGTTTCTTGCTTACAACTTACACTGTTAAAGTGTATTATTTGTGTAAGAACATGGACCGATTAAATGATTATGAGAACCTGAAATAAAATCATTATATGTGCATGGAACTGTCTGTCATACATATTTTTACTAGCTAGATACTACTTTGGACTATCATGATGTGAACTATTTTGCTAGCAAGATATTATTGGTATTTTAGCACCATGCTCCCATTTCTGAAATGGACAACCATGACATGATTGTACACTTAAAGAAATGTTTCTTGCGCACAGCTTACCTTTTGATCCATCGGTAGCTGAGTGTTGCTTCTACAAACCGGCAGATATCTATTCAGTTCAGGTCTGTAATGACCCTTGTAATTTTTAATTGGATCCATGACCTTCTGCATAGTCACTTCCTTTTCATAGACCACCGGCAACAATATTATAGCTTCACAACGGAGACAAGGGACATTACAATCTTTACTCCGGGGAAAGCTATACTGAATCTGAACATGAAATTATAATTGTATAGCTATTTAAAGAATGTAAATAAACAAGAGTTTGGAAAGTAGAAAATGATGTGTTCCATTGGTATCATTTGTTCATAATTAGATAATCAGGCTTCCTACCTGATAGCAGTTCCTTGTTGCAGGAGTATAAACCTGGCACCGTTTTCTTTTTTTATTCTCAGATGAGTCGAAGAAGGCTATATAAAGAAGAAAGAGGGGTACATCACTACACAGAAAGCTCTCAGGAGAGCCTGAGCTGAGAACAAGGTACATGACCTTGACAACATTCTGAAAAACTAAAAGAAACCCCTCCCACTAGTAGAAAACAAGCCTTTGGTGAGGCCACATTTGGCACCGGATTGACTGGAACCGGTACTAAAGGGGTATTAGTACCGGTTCCAGAGGCGAGACAGCCCGGCAGTTATTTGCACCGGTTGCGTTGGACCCTTTAGTACCGGTTGGTAATACAAACCGGTACTAAAGGGTTCATCAGTCGGCTACAGCGCGCGGTCAGACCCTTTAGTACCGGTTTGTATTACCAACCGGTACTAAAGGTTCGGCCGGCAGCGCCCGGCCCCCACGGCCAGACCCTTTAGTACCGGTTTGTAATACAAACCGGTACTAAAGGTTCGTCCTATATTGCCTTCTTCCACCCGAGGCACAGCTCCATTGCTCTCATTCCAGCTCCATTTTCTTCTCTCTTTGCTCTCCCAAGATCTAGCACTCTTTGATCTCTACAACATTTGTTAAGATTGGTAGCACTTACTTATATAAGGGTTAGCAACTTCATCTTCTCTTCCGGCATTTCAACTTTAGCTCATTTTGCTAGTTTAACTTATTTGTTATTTCTAGTGCAAGCAAGGTGTTTGATGAAATGCCTAAGTTAGGGATTTTATTTGTTTTATAAGCTCAATTTAAAATAAGATTTGTGCCTTTTTATAGTGTCGTCCCCACTTCCTCACCGCCGCCGATCGCCCGCGACGCCCCGTGACCGACACCACCTCGGTGAGCCTCTTTTTTTTTCTTATATTTTTAAAAAATATTAGTTGTATGGTTTAGATGCATAGTTATTACTTGTATATTTTTCTTACTTGATAATTGTTTGTTATATATATAGTGTAATGGTTTTAGATATATTTATATAATGCAGATGAATCGACAATGGATGTACGTTGACCGACGCTCTCCAGAGTTCATTAGTGGCCTACAGGAATTTCTCCGTGCGGCTGAGTTAAACAAGAAGAATGGTTTTATGTTTTGTCCATGCGATGAGTGTCGGAATAAGACGAATTACCCTAGCGCAAGAACCCTAAACTTCCACCTGTTCCGGAAAGGCTTCATGCCCAATTATTTTTGTTGGACCAAGCACGGAGAAACAGGGGTTATAATGGAGGACAATGAAGAAGATGATGATGACAACTATCCTCTGTTCTCTGAACACGGTGATACTAAAATGGGGGAAGACGAAGCTGAGCATGAGGTCATTGTTGATGATCAGTCTGATGATGATCTTCGTCAGGTTATTCTTGATGAACAGATAATCTGCGGAACTGAAAACGAGTGGTTGAAGTTAGAGCGCATGTTGGAGGACCACAAAAAATTATTGTATCCAACTTGTGAAGATGGCCAGAAAAAGCTGGGTAGCACCCTGGAATTGCTTCAATGGAAGGCAAGGAATGGAGTATCTGACAAGGGATTTGAACAGTTGCTACAAATATTTAAAAAGATGCTTCCAAGGAAAAATGAATTGCCCTCCAGTACGTACGAAGCAAAGAAGATTGTCTGCCCACTAGGATTAGAGGTGCAGAAGATACATGCATGCATCAACGACTGCATCCTCTACCGCGGTGAGAAGTACGAGAATTTGAATGCATGCCCGATATGCGGTGCATTGCGGTATAAGATAAGGCGAGAAGACCCAGGTGATGTTGAGTGCGAGGCCAGCCCCAGGAAGAGGGTTCCTGCAAAGGTGATGTGGTATGCTCCTATAATACCACGGTTGAAACGTTTGTTCCGAAACAAAGAGAATGCCAAGTTGTTGCGATGGCACAAAGAAGACCGTAAGGAAGACGAGATGCTGAGACACCCGGCTGATGGGTCGCAGTGGAGAAAGATTGACAGTGAGTTTCGAGATTTTGCAGCTGACGCAAGGAACTTAAGGTTTGGTCTAAGTACAGATGGCTTGAATCCATTTGGGGAGCAGAGCAGCAGTCATAGCACCTGGCCTGTGACTCTATGTATCTATAATCTTCCTCCTTGGTTGTGCATGAAGAAAAAGTATATCATGATGCCAGTGCTTATCCAAGGCCCGAAGCAACCCGGCAACGACATTGATGTGTATCTGAGGCCATTAGTTGACGAACTTTTACAGTTGTGGTCTGACGAAGGTGTGCGTGTGTGGGATGAGTATAAACAGGAGGAATTTAACCTACGAGCGTTGCTGTTTGTAACCATCAATGATTGGCCTGCTCTTAGTAACATTTCAGGACAATCAAACAAGGGATACAATGCATGCACGCATTGTTTAGATAAGACTGACAGTATATATTTGTGTAACAAGATTGTGTACATGGGGCATCGTCGATTTCTTGGACCCAAGCATCCCTTAAGGAAGAAAGGCAAACATTACAAAGGTGAGGCAGATCATCGGCTGAGGCCTACCCGCCCTTGTAGTTCTGTTATATATGATATGGTTAAGGAATTAAAAGTAATCTTTGGAAAGGGTCCTGGGGGACTACAAGTTCCGAATGACGCAAACAACCACGTACCCATGTGGAAAAAGACATCTATATTTTGGGAGCTGCCCTATTGGATACTGCTAGAAGTTCAATCTGCAATCGACGTGATGCACGTGACAAAGAATATTTGCTGCAACCTGCTTAACTTCTTGGGCGTGTATGGGAAGTCGAAAGAAGGGAAGTCAAAAAAAGGGATGTCCAAAAAGGGGATGTCAAAAAAAGGGAAGTCAAAAGATACACCGAAAGTAAGGCAGGCCCATCAACGTATGAGCGAAGAGATGCATCGAGACGACAATGGGACAGAGAATGAACCAGCTCCTGCCAGCTACGCTCTTACGAAAGAAGAGAAGAAAATATTTTTTGAATGTCTTCACAGTATGAAGGTTCCATCTGGGTTCTCGTCGAATATAAAGGGAATAATAAACATGACAGAGCTAAAGTTTCAAAATCTGAAGTTTCATGACTGTCACGTGATTATGACACAATTACTTCCGGTTGCATTGAGGGGGCTATTACCGGAAAACGTTCGAGAACCCATTGTGAAGCTATGTGCATTTCTCAATGCAATATCTCAGAAGGTAATCGATCCAGCAAGTCTACCAAGTTTACAGAAGGATGTGGTGCAATGTCTTGTCAGCTTCGAGTTAGTGTTTCCACCATCCTTCTTCAACATTATGACGCACCTCATAGTTCACCTAGTCGAAGAGATTTCCATTCTCGGTCCTGTATTTCTACACAACATGTTCCCCTTTGAGAGGTTCATGGGAGTCTTAAAGAAATACGTTCATAATCGTGCTAGGCCAGAAGGAAGCATGTCCAAGGGCTATGGAACAGAGGAGGTCATTGAGTTTTGTGTGGACTTTATTCCTGATCTTATGCCGATTGGTGTTCCTCAATCGCGCCATGAGGGGAGACTGCGTGGAAAAGGAACGCTAGGAAAGAAAGCAACAACAAGTATGGATGGACATTCTTTCACCCAAGCACACTACACAGTTTTAGCAAATTCCAGATTGGTGGCTCCGTATATCGTGGAACACATGGATATTTTACGCTCCGAATATCCGGAGCAGACTGACTACTGGATTAAAGGAAAACACGTGGATACTTTTGGCAGTTGGTTGCGTACACATCTCATTAATAACAAAGATGTTGGAGTAGAGCTATACTTGTTGGCCAATTCACCATCTTCGACTATATTGACTTTCGAAGGGTACGAGATAAATGGAAATACATTTTACACGGAAACCCAAGACAAAAAGAGCACTAACCAAAACAGTGGTGTCCGCTTTGATGCAACAAACGACAATGGGACAAAGGACACATATTATGGTTGCATACAGCAGATATGGGAACTTGACTATGGACCTTCTTTTAAGATCCCTTTGTTTAATTGCAAATGGGTCAACCTGTCAGGCGGGGTAGAGATAGACCGACGGTACGGAATGACTACCGTGGATCTCAACAATCTTGGGTACTACACCGAGCCATTCGTCCTAGCCAATGATGTGGCTCAGGTTTTCTATGTCAAGGACATGTCTTCCAGACCGAAAAAAAGAAAAGATAAGCAAGCTGATACATCATACGATGAGCCAAGGCGCCACATAGTTCTTTCAGGGAAAAGAAACATCGTGGGAGTGGAGGACAAGACAGACATGTCAGAAGATTACAATAAGTTTGATAAAATTCCGCCCTTCAAAGTGAGAACTGACCCAACCATCGCTTTAAATGATGAAGATTGTCCATGGCTACGGCGCAGTGAGAAGAAAGGGACACACACGAAGAAAAAATGAACACTAGATAGGGTGGTTGTTCGTGATGTGTAACAATGTATTAAACCTGCATATCAAACCTGCATACTAATTTTAAGATTTCCTTTGGCAAGGTTGTTTCTTATACCAAGATACATCTATTTGTGGGATATGAGATATTTATCACAAACTATGCCGTGGAAATGACCATAACTTGGTCATTTGTCTTGAAACTTCTAGATGTTCATACATGATAGACCTTTTTGTGAAGACTTTTTTTGCAAATTTTGTCAAAAATCAAGTTTATCATTTTTCATAGCAACTAGTACACATATAAGGAGCCCATGCCAAAGGAACTCATTTTATGAGATGTTTATCAATTTATTTCATTTTTTCCTTAAAAGCGATCAAAACGGTCGCGATGACTATTCATCGAAAGAGGTAATATTTTCTAGAATTATCAGTGTTTCTGTGATATAACCACTAGTTGTGTACCTCAAAATGATTTTTCCAAAAATTTCAGAACAAACTATCAAACAGTTGTAGTTCAAATTTGAATTACTTTCGATAAATCAACATAAACTCATTAAACTATGAGAAATTAGTTAGAAATCAAGGAAAAATCTAATACTTGGGGATTATCCATCATATGTGTACTAGTTTCCATGAAAATTAAATGGGTCCCATTTTGCATCATATTTTTGGTACTTTGTTAAAAAAAAAAGTCATTTTTTGCACTTAAAAATGGAAAATAATACTTATGGAACTAATTTTAAGATTTCCTTTGGCAAGGTTGTTTCTTATACCAAGATACATCTATTTGTGGGATATGAGATATTTATCACAAACTATGCCGTGGAAATGACCATAACTTGGTCATTTGTCTTGAAACTTCTAGATGTTCATACATGATAGACCTTTTTGTGAAGACTTTTTTTGCAAATTTTGTCAAAAATCAAGTTTATCATTTTTCATAGCAACTAGTACACATATAAGGAGCCCATGCCAAAGGAACTCATTTTTTGAGATGTTTATCAATTTATTTCATTTTTTCCTTAAAAGCGATCAAAACGGTCGTGATGACTATTCATCGAAAGAGGTAATATTTTCTAGAATTATCAGTGTTTCTGTGATATAACCACTAGTTGTGTACCTCAAAATGATTTTTCCAAAAATTTCAGAACAAACTATCAAACAGTTGTAGTTCAAATTTGAATTACTTTCGATAAATCAAAATAAACTCATTAAACTATGGGAAATTAGTTAGAAATCAAGGAAAAACCTAATACTTGGGGATTATCCATCATATGTGTACTAGTTTCCATGAAAATTAAATGGGTCCCATTTTGCATCATATTTTTGGTACTTTGTTAAAAAAAAAGTCATTTTTTGCACTTAAAAAATGGAAAATAATACTTATGGAACTAATTTTAAGATTTCCTTTGGCAAGGTTGTTTCTTATACCAAGATACATCTATTTGTGGGATATGAGATATTTATCACAAACTATGCCGTGGAAATGACCATAACTTGGTCATTTGTCTTGAAACTTCTAGATGTTCATACATGATAGACCTTTTTGTGAAGACTTTTTTTGCAAATTTTGTCAAAAATCAAGTTTATCATTTTTCATAGCAACTAGTACACATATAAGGAGCCCATGCCAAAGGAACTCATTTTTTGAGATGTTTATCAATTTATTTCATTTTTTCCTTAAAAGCGATCAAAACGGTCGCGATGACTATTCATCGAAAGAGGTAATATTTTCTAAAATTATCAGTGTTTCTGTGATATAACCACTAGTTGTGTACCTCAAAATGATTTTTCCAAAAATTTCAGAACAAACTATCAAACAGTTGTAGTTCAAATTTGAATTACTTTCGATAAATCAACATTAACTCATTAAACTATGGGAAATTAGTTAGAAATCAAGGAAAAACCTAATACTTGGGGATTATCCATCATATGTGTACTAGTTTCCATGAAAATTAAATGGGTCCCATTTTGCATCACCTTTTTGGTACTTTGTTAAAAAAAAAAGTCATTTTTTGCACTTAAAAAATGGAAAATAATACTTATGGAACTAATTTTAAGATTTCCTTTGGCAAGGTTGTTTCTTATACATAGAAATAAAAGAAACAGAAACTAGAGAAAAAACAAAATTGAAAACAAATAGATATAAAGGAAAACAGAAAACATAAGAAAACAGAACAAAAAACAAACAAAATTCAATTCAAAACCCTTTAGTACCGGTTTGTAAATACAACCGGTGCTAAAGGGGTTGGCTTGGCGCGCAACCGTTTGGTGTCCGAAAAAATCGACCTTTAGCACCGGTTGTTGTTACCAACCGGTGCTAAACCCTTTAGCACCGGTTGGTAACAGAAACCGGTGCTAAAGCTCGGTTTCGGACAGTTAACACAGGGGAACCGCCCCAAATCGGCTAAGTGTCGCGATTCATCTTCGTCCCTCGAGCTCTCCGGCGAAGCCCTGCCCGCCGCCACCGTCGTCGGCCCTCCGCACCGGCGCCGCGTTCCTGCCTGCTCCGGCCCCGCTCCGGCCTGCCTCCCTTCCCTCTCGCCGGCCCTCCGCACCGCCGCCATCGTCGATCGGCCTCCCGCGCGCACGCCCTCGGCCTCTCCCTCTTCCCGCTCCAGCCATCGCCTCCGCCTCCGCCATCGTCGGCAGCCTCCCTCTTCCTCCTCCGGCCTCCCGCGCGCCCTCCTCCCTCTTCCTGCTCCGGCCGCCTCGCGACCTCCCCGCTCCGGCCACCCAGCGCCACCGCACCTCCACCGCCATCGTCGGCCCTCTCCTCCTCCAAGGTTTTTTATTATTATTATTACTAATGTTTAGCTAGCTAATGTTTAGGTTATTATTAGTAATGTAAATTTTTACCAATGTTTAGCAAAATTAATTAGTACTGTCTAGATGAATTAGCTAGATTAATGTGTTTAGCAAATGTGTAGCAAATTTAGAAAATGTGTAGCAAATGTGTAGGAAATTTAGCAAATGTGTTTAGCAAATTTAGCAAATGTGTAGCAAATGTGTTTAGCAATTTTTTAGCAAATTTAGTTGCAATATATAGAATTAGTGTAGCAAATTTAGAAATTTAGCAAAGTTGGATTTTTTGGCAAACAATGTTAAAATTTGTGTTAGGAAAACAATGTTAGTTAATACTTCATATTTCGTTCATATTTTTGCAAAGTAAGCAAATTTTTGTTAAATTTAGTTGCAATGTTAGAATTTAGTACTATGTTGGAATTTTATACAATGTCTTTGAATTTTACAATGTTTTATACAATGTCTTGGAATTTTAAGAGTTAATGTAAAGATTCATAGTTTCGAGATGGACGGGACTATGGATGTCCGGGACTGGGCTCCGCCGGGTTGGCACTGGGAGGTGCCACCTTCCGGTGTGCGCAGATTGGTGAGGAATGAGGGAACCATCGTCGACCCGGAGCTTCTTTGGTGGCGGTCACGTGGGCCACGACGGGTACAGAGGGTGCCGGCCCCCGAGGAGTTGGTACGTCGTCGTGTCAGGGCGGAGGACGAGCACGTCCGTCGGTACATGGTCGCGTTGGACGTCTTTCCGTCCAACACTTGGCAGCATCTTCAGGGATCTCACATTAGTTATGATCCTGTTTGGGTTCCTTCACTTTGGGTTTTCACCGCCCGCGGCATGTTTCCGGCAGTTCGACGTCCATTTTGATAAGCGTGATGTATTATTGATGCGATATATATTATTATGACTTGTAACGCCCCAAATCGGCTAAGTCCTTCACTATTTTGTGTTAGTAAAACAACTATTGTATCAATTTTTGCAAAGTTAGCAAATTTTGTAAAACAACTATTAGAAATTTAGCAAAGTTGGAAATTTAGCAAATTTTTGTTCCAATTTAGTTATATAAGAAATATTTGTTCCAACTTATGTGTACAAGAAATATTTGTTCCAACTTATGTGTATAAGAAATATTTGTATCAACTTTAATTGTAACCTTGATTCAAATTTAAATTTGAAGTGACATTGAGCTATGGACAACAACCCCTTCATCCGAAACGAGGACATTGAAGAGCAAATGGCAGCAATAATATATGAGAAGAGTCTTGGAGTAAATTCCGATGGAGAAGATTCTGATGATGAACAAGAGGATGATTTCAGCTCAAGATGTCTGAACGACTCCGGTGAGGGACTTGAGCTAGAAATAATAGACGACGATCAAGTGCCCGCGGAAAACTCCGGCCAGGTATATATATATATTAAGTCTTGTTGATGCATAAATTGATTTATATTGCACCTACTAACAAAACATTTTTCTTTTAGGCCTCCGGATCTAAAAAGAAGCCGACAAACCCTACACGAGGCCCGGCCAAAAGGTTGAAGCTAGAAGATGGTGCAAAGCTGTCGATCGTTGAAGTAGGCGATGATGGCAAACCGCTGAAACCAGAAAACACCTGCCGCAAATATGTAGCTCAATGCGGAGCGATTGTTAGGGACATTATCCCGATCACCCTTGCAGAATGGAATGAGCCAAAGAAAGCGAACGTTGGCGCAAGTTATGTCGACGACAGACTTAAGCAAACACTTTGGGACTCAATCTTGAGTGATTTCAGCCTACCGGAAGGTCTCCCAGAGAAGAAGCCGCAGAAAGTCAGGGAGTGGACTCTTAAGAAGATGGCCACACAATTCAACAGCTGGAAGAAAAAATTGTGGAAAAAATATGAGAAAAAGACTCCAGAATTCAAGGGCTCTCTACTGAAGATAAAAGATGATTGGCCTGCATTTGTAGCTTATAAGAAATCAGCCGTCGCTCTGGCCCGATCCGAGAGAAATAAGGAGAATGCTAAGAAGAAGAAATACCACCATACTTTGGGGTCAGGTGGCTACAAGACTGCCTTGCCTAAGTGGGAATCCTTTGAAAACGAACTGCGTCTAAAAGGGATCACTCCACAGACAGATGACTGGCCCGAGAGGTCCAAGTACTGGTTGTTCGCGCATGGAGCAGTGTTGGACCCAGAGACAGGGCGAATTGTTGCAAAAGGAAAATGGAAGAAAAGAATTACACGAGTTGTAAAAAAGCTAGAGAAGGCAATAGCGGCCGTCCGAGCGGGAACATTTGTTCCCAATAGAGAGGACGACGAGCTGACACTCGCCCTCGGGAATCCTGAACACTGGGGACGATGTCGAGGTAGAGGAGGCGACGTTGGTTTCCTTCACGGGTTTCCCGCGGACGTTGCAACTTATAAAAGCCGTTCCAGAAGTAAGAAGAAGGAGGCGGACCGGTTATCACAATTAGAACGCCAGGTCCACACATGGGAGGCCCAGGTGAAGCGGCAGCAGGAGCAACTGGACTCAATTACCCAGCAAAGGGAATCTCGGATGGTGCTACAAGATCCTCCAGTCAATGTCACCCTATCTCAGCGGAAAAGCAGCGTGGGTTCCACGCAGCTAGAAAATCCTGTAGTTGATGAACCGGCGGCTCACTACCCCGTGGATGATATCACGGAGAAGACAAATTGTGAGTTACATGTGCCAATGAAGAACATCAGTTATCCGGTGGCGAAAGGATATGCTTTACAACATCAACCTGGAGCAACCTTCCATTTTGGTCAGATTCCAGCTGGATATGCTCGTGTCGGGGTCACAAAAGTTATGCCGGGATTCCACTCAATGGAACTTGACATTCCGGGAAATGATGACGAGAAGACTTTGGGAGAAGTCGAGCATGGTATCGTCCTATGGAAGAAGAAATACATCATCTTTACAGACTCTACGCCAAGGCCACCGACTCCTCCGGGTAGAAATTTATCACCTAAAAGTCCACCCGCCTTCCGCGATGATTGGGTGCCCACCGCAAGTCCATCGCCCGCGCCGTCCCGTCAGCCGACTGATGCGCCCACTAGTCATGTGACAAAGCGGAGTTTGTTCAGGAAAGACAGGTCCCCTGTCATTAAACGTGCAAAGAAAACGCATAAATTGAAGTCTCCTGAGAAGTTAGCGCCTGAGAAACCGGCTTGCGAGATGACTATGGAGGAAATAACGGTGAGCTTAAATGCCGATGCGGCAACCTTTTTTGAACGGCGAAAAGAGGAAAAACATGCCGCATCACAGGATCCCTTAAAGGAACTTCTGAAGACTATACCAATTGAGGTAAAAGATCGCACCATTGACAACTTATATAACCCTCCACCGGCGCCGTTTACAGACTATGAGCGAGGTATTAACAAGGTACATAGCTCGCAGATGGAGGAAGAGGAGGAGCGACGGAAACAAAAGAAATGCGGGAAACAAGTTGCCCAGCTCGGGGAACAAGAAGTACAATCGATGGCCCCGCTCATTGTGTCGTCTCGGGCTCCTCAGGAAATCGAGCCTGGAGAATTAGTGGTATACCGTGCAGACAGAGAGTACGAGACTCTTGAGATAGCATATCAATATACTCTTGGGCTGCCTCTGGTGACAAACCCCAGTGCTCTAACAACACAGTTATGGAGATTGCATAACTGGTACATGGACATCTCAAAAGATGGGACTTTCTATTTCATGGCGGGAGTTAAGGATGAGCACTACTTCCAAGAATATGCTGTACAGGTTGAGTTCTCTGAACTTTTTCAGATGTACAATCAACGTGCTCTCGACAAATCTATCATCAGCTGCTATTGTCTGTAAGTAATTTATTTGTGTATTTTCGTTATTTAGTTAAGCTCGTTCATTGCCAGTAATTATCCTCACATCATTCTTTTGTACGTTATTATATATGCAGAATGAAGATTCGTGAATGCAGACAGCTCAAAATCTGGGACATTGGGTTCATTGACCCGGATAAAGTTCATGTCCAAACTTTAGAAAATCAACCGGACGCCATAGAGGACGTTCTACTGAATTTCTTTAAGCGACAAAGTACCAAGAAAGAAATACTTTTTCCCTACAACTTCAAGTGAGTGTTAATGTCTTGTACACATTATTTTTTGCTTTCCCGATATTAAGTGCAATTGATGAGTTCTGAATTACGTGCGCAGTTACCCCTTCATTCTCCTGATCATTAAACTCGACGATGGAGAAGTTGAAATCTGGGACTCAAAAAAAACAAATCCAGATGCATACAAAAGCGTGCGTATAATGCTCAAGAGGTAATTTCAATCGCACTAGGCCTCTATTTCGTTCATTTACTTGATATCAAAAGTAAGTAATAACTCCTCAATTCATATTCTTTTTGGGCAGGGTTTGGAAAAAGTTCACCGAGCAAGAACCCGGTGAATGGAAAGATAAGCTGGAGTTCAAAGCTAACAAAGTAAGTAATAGTACTTAACTAGGTCCGTGTATCGTTCTAATTCTCTTTATTATTATTTGATTAAATCATATTGTTGTATAGTGGTGTCTGCAACAACCAGATGGGACAGATTTATGTGGATACTACGTTTGTGAGTTCATTCACATGAGAGTCAATGAGAGAGTCAATAGTCAAAGAAACATAGAGGTACGCAAAAATCATTCACAACTTTATTTTTCTACTATCACTTGTGTTTAGTTTCAATCATAACTAATTTGATCTCCTCCTTTTAAAGATCGCAAGGAAGCGGAACCAACTCCTACCAACGAACCGCGTTAAAGCAATTGCGGAGGAATTGGCGGGATTTTTCCTTACGCATGTCATAAATCCATCCGGTGAATTTCACTATGTGGAAAAATAGACTCCCTCCATGTAATAGCAGTGATATCTCCGTGAAAAAGTACTTTAATTATATGTAATTATGGGTACTTCATTTATATGTGTAGTGAGTACAATTATATGTGTACGTAGTGAGTACAATTTATATGTGTAATGGGTACTTCATACGTGATCTCCTCCGAAACCCTGAAAAATAAGCGAAAAGGAAAAAACAGAAACCCTAAACCCCTAAAAATAAGCACAAAAGAAAAAACAGAAACCCTGAAAAATAAGTGGAAGAAAAAAAAAGGAACTATTAATACCGGTTGGTATTACCAACCGGTACAAAAGGTCCTGCCTTTAGCACCGGTTGGTATTACCAACCGGTACAAAAGGTCCTTCGCCTGCGCGTGCTCAGCCGTGCCCACGTGGAGGCCTTTAGCACCGGTTTCATAGGGTTCCGGTGCTAAAGGGGGTACCCCTTTAGTCCCGACCTTTTAGCACCGGTTGCACAACCGGTGCTAAAAGCCCTTTAAAACCGGTGACAATGCCCCTTTCTCTACTAGTGTCCCTATGAGCTACTCAAGAAGTCGGCAGGTGTAAGAAGGTAAATAAGAATCATAATCTGAACAAAGATGTTAGGCTGATGTTGAAGATCTTGAGGAATACATGCTGGCACTGAATACATTCGGTTTACCTTTCAAGTGGCTTTTTAAATTGTGGGCAAATATTTTGGAGGGGGTGTGTTTATTCCAAATTCTATTGACCTATACAACATGTTGTCTTTTTGGTTTCGACTATGTTCAGTTTATTAAGACGTGTGTTCTGAGTTTGAATGGAAGGGATGTAGTTTGAATGAATTACTGTTTGTGAGGGAACTCTGATTTTTGTCTACCGAAGATTAACACTGTACTTATTAAATTTGTGATGTATTATTGTGAAGGATTCACGTTTCTATGTCTAGGTGAAGTGGAGGAAGAAGATAATGCTGCCGTATGTCTTTGCAAAGAAGTTATATTTTTCAATTTTTTCTTTTTTTTTTGAGAAACACAGTACAACGCAAGCGCTCATATACACGCGCACACACTCACCCCTATGAACGCACGCACGCACACCCTACCCCTATAAGCACCTCCGAGAGACTGAGCCTCACCACAGGCGCCTCGCTGTCGACGGGAACGTCGCCTCCCACTGAAGAATATTCTGCCTAAATGAGAAACACCAGCGTCAAACCGGGGGTTTGAACTCTGGTGGGCTGGGGGTACAACCACCCACCTAACCATCTTACCACAGGCAAGTTCTCATTTTTCAATTTTGCCTGTTATGGTTTGAAAAGTTATATTTTTAATCTACCAATAAATCATAATTATTTGTAATATGATTGGCCCACCTGGGAGTAGAAGGAATTACGTATTTACATGACAAAAAAGAAAATTAAAAGGCTTATAAAATGGTAGCAACCCACGCCGATCGAGGATCAATATATTTTATTACTTCGTAGCAATGCATGAATATTTAGCTATCATATTAAAATGGAACAAACACAATGAACATAATAATTGGTTTGTATGAGTCGTAGAAGTTCACAACTTGGGATGCTGGAACTGAGTGACAGTGTAGAAGGCATGTTTTCGTGCCAGAAACGGAAACTGAAAGCAGCCCGAAAAGGGAATTGGACCCGGGATCCGAGGCGACATAGTGCGCGGGTTAGAACAAACCGATGCCATGGTCATCCGGAAAGAAGCCCGGCTAGAGAGCGAGTGCGAAGGAGTTGGAGATTATAACGATTGAGAAAGCACACCTATAATGATTAATTATACATATGCTATTTGAGTGTTACACCTATTTATTTTTTGTTATTCCGTTGAAACTTTGAAGTCATGACAATGAGAATGATATGGTACAACTGATGAAAACATTGGCACACAATAAAGAGTAACATGTTGTCGCAGTAGGTATAGTGGCGACGTTGTTGGAACGAGACGACTAAACATGATAGCGGTGAAAAAAGTAATTTAATGGTCCGTAGCAACGCACCGGCATTTAACTATTTTTTTTGGTATAGAATAAGAGTTCAACGTAGGTCGGTACGTCAAACTCCCATCGTCTGTGATCGCTAAGGCCCATCTAGGCCCATCGTCTGCCACACGATCAAGTACAGGCGCCAATCACTGCTACGCTTGCCAAATCTCAAACAAATAAATCCTTCTACCACATTAAGACTTGTCAAATCAGTGGTAAACTTTCTAAATTGTTCTACGACATTAAAACTTGCCAAATCAGTGCTAAACTTTCCAAATAATCAAACAAATCAATCAATCTAAGCGAGGCAAACCACTGCTATGCTCATACATTCAAACCCATCTGCACGTGATATGTCTCCAACGTATCTATAATTTATTATGTTCCATGCTTATATTATACCAATTGCTACATGTTTTATATACACTTTATATGGTTTTTATGCATTTTCTGAGATTAACATATTAACAAGATGTCACAGTGCCAGTTCCATGTTTTCAGCTGTTTTTGGTTTCAGAAAAGCTGTTAAGAAAATATTCTCGGAATTGGACGAATAAAATACCAAAGTCCCGATTTTTCTGGGAGCTTCTAGAACACCGAAGACGAGACGGAGGAGGGCACCGAGGCGCCCACACCTATTGGTGGCACGGCCCCACCTCCTGCCGCGCGGGCACATGGTGTGTGGCCCTCGGGCCTCCACCGCCTTCGCCCTTTCGCCTACTTATACCCCCCGACGGATCAAGACCTAACACCCGAACACTTTTCCATGATACGTTCCAGAGCCGCCGCCACCGTCAACCCTAGTTCGGGAGGGTTCAGAAGCTCTTCCCGGCACCCTGCCGGAGAGGGGAATCATCACCGGAGGGCTCTACATCACCATGCCCGCCTCCGGACTGATGCATGAGTAGTTCATCCTTGGACTACGGGTCCATAGCAGTAGCTAGATGGTTGTCTTCTCCTATTGTGCCATCATGTTTAGATCTTGTGAGCTGCCTATCATGATCAAGATCATCTTTATGTAATGCTACATGTTGTGTTTGCTGGGATACGATGAATATTTGAGTACTATGTCATTTGCTTCATATTATATCTTGTGAGTGCGTTATTTATGATCTTGCATGCTCTCCGTTACTAGTAGATGCTCTGGCCAAGTAGATGCTTGTGACTCCAAGAGGGGGTATTTTCGCTCGATAGTGGGTTCATGTCTCTATTTAATCTGGGGGAGTGACAGCAACCTCTAAGATTGTAGATGTACTGTTGCTACTAGGGATAAAACAATATTTCTTTATCTAAGCATATTTGTGCTACTTACATTACACCCTTTGCTTAATGCAATAATCTGTTGCTTGCAACTTAATACTGAATGGTGTTGCGGATGCTATCCTGAAGGTGGATTATTATTCATAGATGCAGTTGGATGACGGTCTATGTATCATGTTGTAATGCCCAAATGAATCTCACACTAGACATCATGACTTGTATATGCATTGTTATGCAGTTCTTTATTCTGTCAATTGCCCAGCTGTAATTTGTTTAACCGCATGTATGCTATTATTATTTATGGAGAGACACCACTAGTGAACTGTGGACCCCGGTCCTTTTCTTTAAACTGATAAAACAACCTACTGCAATCTGTTACTTTCATTCTCTACAAACAAACATCATTTTCCACACATACGTTTAATCCTTTGTTACAGCAAGCCAGTGAGATTGACAACCTCACTGTTAAGTTGGGGCAAAGTATCTTGATTGTGTTGTGTGCAGGTTCCACGTCAGCGATTTTTCTGGTGCCGTTGACACCGTCAGAAGCGCCTTCATCTCCTACTGGTTCGATAACCTTGGTTTCATAACTGAGGGAAATTTGCTGCTGCACTACTTCATACCTTCCTCTTGGGGTTTCCGAACAACACCACACCGGTGCATCAAGCATTTTTCTGGCGCCGTTGCCGGTGAGAAGAAGCATCTCTGTTTAGAAGACCTTGACACTCCCACGTCAACTAAGCACCAGCATTTTTCTGGCGCCGTTGCCGGGGAGATCAAGCTCTTCTGCGAGGGGAGTCTCTCACATCCAATCTTTTTATTTTGTTATTGTCTTGCTTAGTTTATTTTTATTACTGTCTTGTTTGCTTAATATCAAAAATACAAAAAAATTAGTTACTTGCATTACTATTTTCATTTCGGTTTAGTTTTATTTTTGCTAAAATGTTGCTTCTAAGTACACCCTGAAAGACCTGTCAGTAGGTAGTGGCTCTATAATTGGAAAATAAAATATTGAAGAATTCTTTAATCATGTTAGTAAGCATAAAGATTTTGAGGAGAAATCCATAGTAGAACTAGCCCCAAATTATGAAACTGCTACAGCTTCTTTAGTTCACATATTAGAGGCTAGGTTTGTTAACCTTCACCCCATAATGCAACCAATGTTCCTTAACCTCCATGATGTTAAAAATGCTTAAAAGAAAGATTTTATTATGAAAACCTTGCTTAAAGAATTTGGTGATGTCGCGATAGAAGCTACAAAAGTCTTCGATCGTTTTAATATGCTAGGCTCATGTGTAGATGTTATTAATGCACTTGAAAAAGTTGGAAAAACCAAACCTACTAAGGGGGAGAAAATTAATGTACCAATACCTATTAAACTTGTAGCTATGCATGAAGCTTTGGAAGAAAATTTTGATTGGATTGTCCCTCAAAACCCCTTTGATGAAAGTAGTAAACCTAAAAGTAATGAAAGAGGAACCTCCGAACCTTGTATAGATAAAATACAATGCATAGTTGAGAGGATTTCCATTCTTGATTTGGATGCTACTTGAATATCACTTTCTGTGCCTAGCTGAAAGGCGTTAAAGAAAAGCGCTTATGGGAGACAACCCACTTTTTATTTCTGTTATTTTATTTTGTTGTGTCAAGGAACATGCTCACCTCTGTAGCAATTCCTTTGTATCTTTATTTTATTGCAACATTGTGTCAAGTTAAGCCTCTAGTAGAAAGTTGATGCTAGATTTGGATTCCTGCGCAGGGACAATTTTTCTGCTGTCCACCGTTTAATTCGTAAGAATTAACAGAAATATCAAAATGACCTGGGATTTTTTGTGCGTGATCCTCAGATATGTATGCAAATTTCATTAGTTTTGAGTTTTCTGATTTGAGCAAGTTAAGTGCCTCGAAAAAATTCGTCTTTACGTACTGTTCTGTTTTTGACAGATTCTGCCATTTATTTTGCATTGCTCCTTTTGCTATTTTTGAATGGGTCTTTTTGTTCCATAAAATACCAGTGGCTGTAGCTAATGTCCAGTAGCATGTGTAATGATTTTGTCCATGCAGAATATAAGAAATTTTGATTATGCACTAACCCTCTAATGAAGTTTACTTTGAGTTTGGTGTGGAGAAAGTTTTCAAGGATCAAGAGAGAAGGATGATATGATAAGATCAAGAAGATGAAAGAGCCTAATCTTGGGGATGACCCCGTGGGTCACCCAAGAATATTTCAAGAAGACTCAAGCGTCTAAGCTTGGGGATGCCCAAGGCATCCCCTTCTTCATCAACAAACTATCAGGTCCTCTCTAGTGAAACTATATTTTAATTCCGACACATCTTATGTGCTTTACTTGAAGCGTCTATTTGTTTTTGTTTTTGTTATTTTCATTCTCTGAATAAAATGGATCCTAGTATTCCTTTGTGGGAGAGAGACACGCTCTGCTTTTTCTTATGAATACTCGTATTCTTCACTTATATTTGTTGAGTATTCTTCTATGTTACTTCAATACTATTAGCTCTTGTTTTTCATGCATCTCTTGTTAGAGCTGTTAGTTTTCTTATGTTATACTATCATATCTTATTGTTAAATACTTGGAGAGTTTATTTTTAGATAAGTTGATTGGTGTTTGGTTAAGAACAGAAAATGTTTGATGTGGTAGATGGTATGATGAAATGATACATAATCTTGTAGATCATTAAATTGTGTCACTTGAATCATTAATGTTGTTTTGAGATATTAATATGCTTAATGGTAAAACATAATGGTTTAGTAAAGTGGAATGATTAATGGTTGGTCTAGAAAACTTGAAGCTGTGCCACACTTAAATTTCCAGTTGATAGCATGATGATATATGACTTCTAATGTTAAAAACAACCGTAATGACTTTGTGTTATGCCCTACGGTCGGGGTCCCAACAGTGACTTGTTCATTTGCCACAGTCCCTCATGGAGTGCTTTTCATTATGCCTTGTAAGATCATATTTCTAGTTGGAATCTTTTTGCTTGTGAGTTCTAAGCTGCGGTTTTCATGGCACTTCCACCACCATATTTGCTAGCTTCTTCGGTACTTTCCATTGCCCTTTCTCAGACTGAGAGTTGGTGCATACTTCGCGGGTACATCCAAAACTCGTGGGAGATCTTCATCATGTTCTCCTACACATAAGCCAAATATCTTCCTCAAAACACCCACCATACCTACCTACTACAGCATTTCCATAGCTGTTCCGAGATATATTGCCATGCAACTTCCATCTTACATTACATGACTTGTTGTCATTTATCATTTATATATTGCCTTGCATGATTCTTTACAGCTGATGTGTGGTTTTACCCAAGTTACGCTAAATCATTGCATATCCTGCTACACTGGCAGAGGCACCGCTACACTATGTTTTATTCCTTATGAGTTACTTGTATCAAAAGTGTGTTGTCATATTAGAATGTTTGCCCCTAAAAATGAAAAGAGCCATGGAGGCCATCGAAAAGAGAAACAGCAAAATATAAAAAAATAGAAAAAAAGAGAGAGAGAAAAATAAAAAAGGGGGCAACATTACTACTCTTTATCCACACTTGTGCGCATGTTATAGCACCTGTTGTATTCATAGTCATCATTTGTGCTCATGTTTAGCACCTTTACTCCATATGAGAGAGTTTTTCATGTTTTACTTGCATAACTATGTGGGGAACTTTACATTATAGAACTTGGCTTGTATATTCTAATGATGAGCCTCCTCAAAAGTGCTCTAGGTATTTGTGAGCAAGCAAGTTGGATGCACCCCCACTAGTTCCATTGGAGAGCTTTCATACACTTATAGCTCTATGTGCATCCGTTGTGTGGCAATCACTACTCCTTGCATAGCTTCGATTATAAGACTTCCTCTTGTCTAATGATCACTTTCAGCTGTGTGAGACTTTCTTCCGTTGGCCTTCCAAACCCCCCTTATCATTCTTTTAGCCACAACAACCTGGTGCCAGGAACCAACGCTGAACGCTTGCTTGTTTTTAAGTGAACAAATAGAGAGATTATTTTTTCTACGTGCATATTGTTATTGCTTGACTTGATCCTTTCACAAAGTTGTCATGAGTGTTGGATGCATTAGATGATTATATTGTTATTCTTGAAGCTTAAATCATCTTTAATATCTACTTTGCACGGTCGATTGTTCTCTAGTATTGATTCATTGAGAGTTTTACTTTGTTCTTCCTACTTGTTTACTCATTACTCATTTGATATCAATATAAACTACAACTTTTATTCATTTGATCTCAATTTACATGCCTTACATTATTATATGATCAAGATTGTGTGAAAGCATGTCACTTCAGAAATTATTCTTGTTATCGTTTTACCTACTCGGGACGAGTAGAACTAAGCTTGGGGATGCTTGATACGTCTCCAACGTATCTATAATTTCTTATGTTCCATGCTTATATTATACCAATTGCTACATGTTTTATATACACTTTATATGGTTTTAAGCATTTTCTGGAACTAACCTATTAACAAGATGCCACAGTGCCAGTTCCCGGTTTTCAGCTGTTTTTGGTTTCAGAAAAGCTGTTAAGGAAATATTCTCGGAATTGGACGAATAAAATACCAAAGTCCCTATTTTTCTGGGGAGGTTTCCAGAACACCGAAGATGAGATGGAGGAGGGCACCGAGGCGCCCACACCTATTGGTGGCACGTCACCTCCTCCTGTCGCGCGGCCACATGGTGTGTGGCCCTCGGGCCTCCACCGCCTTCGCCATTTCGCCTACTTATACCCCCCGACGGATCAAGACCTAACACCCGAACACTTTTCCATGATACGTTCCAGAGCCGCCGCCGTCGTCAACCCTAGTTCGGGAGGGTTCAGAAGCTCTTCCCTGCCGGAGAGGGGAATCATCACCGGAGGGCTCTACATCACCATGCCCGCCTCTGGACTGATGCATGAGTAGTTCATCCTTGGACTACGGGTCCATAGCAGTAGCTAGATGGTTGTCTTCTCCTATTGTGCCATCATGTTTAGATCTTGTGAGCTGCCTATCATGATCAAGATCATCTTTATGTAATGCTACATGTTGTGTTTGCTGGGATCCGATGAATAATTGAGTACTATGTCATTTGCTTCATATTATATCTTGTGAGTGCGTTATTTATGATCTTGCATTCTCTCCGTTACTAGTAGATGCTCTGGCCAAGTAGGTGCTTGTTACTCCAAGAGGGGGTATTTATGCTCGTTAGTGGGTTCATGTCTCTATTTAATCTGGGGGAGTGACAACAACCTCTAAGATTGTAGATGTACTGTTGCTACTAGGGATAAAACAGTATTTCTTTATCTAAGGATATTTGTGCTACTTACATTACACACTGTGCTTAATGCAATAATCTGTTGCTTGCAACTTAATACTGAATGGTGTTGCGGATGCTATCCTGAAGGTGGATTATTAGTCATTGATGCAGTTGGATGACGGTCTATGTATCATGTTGTAATGCCCAAATGAATCTCACACTAGACATCATGACTTGTATATGCATTGTTATGCAGTTCTTTATTCTGTCAATTGCCCAGCTGTAATTTGTTTAACCGCATGTATGCTATTATTATTTATGGAGAGACACCACTAGTGAACTGTGGACCCCGCTCATTTTCTTTAAACTGATAAAACAACCTACTGCAATCCTGTTACTTTCCTTATGTGCAAACAAACATCATTTTCCACACCATACGTTTAATCCTTTGTTACAGCAAGCCAGTGAGATTGACAACCTCACTATTAAGTTGGGGCAAAGTATCTTGATTGTGTTGTGTGCAGGTTCCACGTCAGCTACACGCCAGCATTTTTCTGGTGCCGTTGACACCTTCCGACCGCCTTCATCTCCTACTGGTTCGATAAACTTGGTTTCATAACTGAGTGAAATTTGCTTCTGCACTACTTCGTACCTTCCTCTTGGGGGGTGCATCAGCACGCTCTTGACATCACCAGGCTGATGTGGATAAGTACACGGCTAAACGCCGCGATTTACCTCTCCGGCGAACGAGCCGGCTGCTGATCATCATCTGCTAACCGCTGCCACACCAGTTGTCTCTGCAACGGCTGATCATCATCTTCTCTTCTGGTTAGAGGTACACAAAGCTTATCAAACTTGCAATTGCCTATCGATTTGGTCCTGATACGTACAACCAAGCTAGCTTGATGCGAACCTAGCTACTGCATGTTAATTGACGATAAAAGCTTCAATTCTAGACATTTTCCATCACTACAGCAGATTAACTGAACTTGCAAAATTATCTATCAGAAAATGTACATATAGGTACTAAACATTTAGATGCGCTGATTGCAACTGTTAGAATTTGGGCCCATGTGTGGGAAGCCCAAATAAGCAATTCTGAAATCTCAAAGTCCATGAAAAAATGTCAGCTCACATGTGAGTAGTGTGGGACTAAAGTTTAGTCCCACATTGCTAGTTTGAGAGGAGTGGCACCACCTTATATAGTGGAGTGTTATGCTACATGATAAGCTTGTGAGAACATGAGGCTCTCTCACGCGCTCCTTCTCCGCCGCCGCTCGCACGCACGCACGCCCGTCTCGCCGCGCCGCGGGTTGCGGGAATCTTGCCGAGCCGAGCTTTATTTTTGTAGTCCGGAAAAACGGTTTGGACGGACGCGTCACAGTTAGTCGGTTCGGGTCGCTCCCGGATCGTGGGCTACTGTAACCGACCTAAAACGTGCGCGACGTGGACTTGGCCCACGTTGTACCGTTAGGGTTTTCCCGAGCCGCCTATATAAAGTCGTGACCTGCGTGCGGTGCAACACACCGCGAACCAATCTAGGTTTTGCCAGACTCGTGCCTTGCGTCGCCACCGTAGTCTTCTCCATCCCGAGCGCCGGCGTGCACCGCCGAATGGGACAGCAGGTCTCCGGAACCGCTCATGGGAGAGGGCGAATAAGGTTTTCGGGAAGCGCTCCGCGCGACTGCTTTCATGTTCTTCATCACGGCTCGTCTTCCTGTACGATCGCCGGATTCGCCGACGACTCGTCTCCAACGTCGTCATCGTCTTCGGGAAGCTGCTGCTGTCGTTGCTGCTGCAACAACTACTACAACTACAACGACTACTTCCTCTACAATCGTTCGGTACGTTCGTGACGTCCTGATGTGTTGTTTTTATATGGCTGTGGTCGTAGATGTGTTGCTACTGTTCATGCTAATTAATACGTCTAGTATTTTCGAGATTAACATGTTAGTAGCTGCTGTAGTAATGTTTAATATACTGGAATTAATCATGTAAATTGTGCCTAATAATCCAACAGCAACTACCTCACTTTCAGGTTTCTTTTGAACAACTGGAAATGCTATAGGTTGTCTCGGTATGATTTATAGCTGTGAAAATGGTTGTCAAGTACAATTATAAACTCTATACTTCAAAACAGTGAAAGTACAACGATAGCGTTCTGACCATCCATTTCTTATTAATGTCAACAAATTGGATAAGCGTTATATCATCATCAAAGCCTACTTAGGTACGGACTACATTTCAAGACCTAACCAACAACACCAATTCAGGTAAAGATATCATCATCGTTTACCTACTTGGATCTTGTATATCCTAAAGATTTGCCTCGCATGACAAGTACCAGATCCAAAAGAATTGAAGAGACAAAGGAACAAGAGAGATATGCACGAATTGAAGAAATATACACCAACTAATCTGAAGGGGAAACATACTACTGCTAACACACCGGAGGCCATATCACCAGGTACGTCCATTCTTTATGTCTGCCCATATCACTCACTATCAAAAGCATTATGATGCGCCTATCAGAAATATGGTGAGATTCTTCATTTCAGGATTTCACACCACCGATAATGCTACTGGGCAATTAGCTGTCACCCAGCAGGGATACACATACACTCCGAATAAAAAAGGTCAAGTTTAGAACCAGAAAGGGTAGCATAGTTTGCTTATTACTACTGATAGTACAATGACCGTTGATGTAGGCATACCTACTGTTGCGGTGCCCTCCGGAGCGACTCCATTTCATTGATCAAACTCATTTCGTTGAAAGAGGCATGCCTCTTCTAACAAGTAATAAGTTAGATACGTTATTATTAAAGGACATTTTGATTTACTTTTTCGCACACCGTTGCGAATATACGGCCCGGTTTTGGAGTTCATGTTTGAGACTCAATTTTAGTACTTTTCGGTGTTTTTTTCCTAAATATATAGTTCTCTGATTTCAAATTTTACCATATAATAATGTAACTCAACCAAGATGAGCTTGTCAGTCTAACATAAATTATGAATGAAAGGTCATATAATTGCTGCATGTATGTAACAAACAACAGTAAATTCATGTTCATACCTTGTGAGTTGTAGCCTTCAAAGTAGAATCTTGATGAATTTTGGTGCGGATAATACATATGCATTGCTTGCATTCTAAGGGATCTTCAGCCATCTTAATCTGTGAATGATCCTTAGACAGATTGGACAGTCCTTGTTACACACTACGCACTTGTCTTGCGTACCGAGAAACATGCTAGAGAATCTGTTGTTTGGCTGGTTAAAGAGGACTTGGACATAAATTTTGTGCATATTGCACCATAAGTGTAACAATTTTGATTCTAGGCATATGCTTCAACCACACAAAAGGTGTGTCCAACGGGCATGGTTTTTAAGGCGTTAAGGCGTCCTAAGGCGAAGGTGGGGCGCCTTAGCGCCTAGGCGGACGCCTTGGACGCCTAGGCGACGCCTTTAAAACCATGCCAACGGGAGCTCAATACCTTTTGTTCATTTGATTTTTCTGATTTAGCTGATCTTGTCACACCTGACATAATACATAATTGTTTTCAAATAATAGAGCAATACTAAAATTACAATAAAAACATCAGAGACCAATTAATATTATCTTCAGTACCTTCAAAAACTTTTGTCCAAATTAGCAGTTGATTTTAATATCTGGTCGTACTGAAATCCCCTAACAAAACTAAGCCGGCTAGGATCTCTGGCCTGTGGTTGATTCACGGACTGGGCCCGCAAATCAGCGACTCATTTTTTTGTCTTTTTGCTGTCTGCTTCCCCACCCGCCAGCTGCGTCGTCCCTTCTCGATCCGACGGCCCCGTGGCTATTTTGCAAGAAAGTCCCTGCTCTTTCCGGAAATTACCACTCGGTCAACATACATAAACAGCTAACCCTAGCTCTGCGCCACAATCTTCCTCATTTCTCCTCATCCACTTCTCCTCCCCGACGTGGCCGCCTCCACCCGCCGCTGCTGAGCCACCACCCCGCCCCGAACTCGGGTTTCCTCCTCTCTCCCCGCAGTCCCTCATCCACTCCATCCCTGCCCGACGCCTCCCATGGCATACATAAACAGCTAACCCTAGCTCTGCGCCACAATCTTCCTCATTTCTCCCCATCCACTTCTCCTCCCCGACGTGGCCGCCTCCTCCCGCCGCCGCTGAGCCACCACCCCGCCCCGAACTCGGGTTTCCTCCTCTCTCGCCGCAGTCCCTCATCCACTCCATCCCTGCCCGACGCCTCCCATGGCGGCTGGCCGCCGCTCAGCCGATCGTCGCTGGCTGGCCTTCCCTTCGCCGCGCCACCATCCCGCCCTGACCTCGGCCCTCATTAGGTCTCCTCATCGCCCCTCCACTCCAGCTCTGCCCGACGGCTCCTATGACCGGCTGGTAAATTCGAGCTAGATGAGCGTCCACCGATGGCGACCAAGTGGGCCGCCAGAGCCGATCTGCCCGCTACGCGCCCCTGCAAGCGTGCCCATCACAGCTGCGACGTCGTCCCACCGACCAAGGTAAAGCGCTTGTTGATCTGTATGTCAGAAGGAGGATGCTACATTGTGAATCGACGGGGCTCGGAGCCAGACGCCGGCTGCCATGGCAGGAAGAGGTGTTGGAGAAGGGGATTTGTTGCCTCGCATGACATGGAAGCAGTACCTCCTCCAGCTACAGCTACACACTCACGCGCACCAAGGTCTTCAACTCTTGATCGCTGTATTGTTGTTTCCTTTGGATTTACTTGATTACTTGGTCGTCGATTCATAGCAACTTCTTTGTCGGGGAGGAAAATTAAGGCGCTGTAGCAATCCACTACACTCCTTGCCTAAGCCGCAGACCAGAGTTCTATCTCAGGCTTGCCTTACGCTGTGTGCTCATGCCACTATGTACGTATTTTTGGTAGTGAGCTGGAGGTGCTTTGAGTTAGTTTGTGGAGATTTAATGAGCTTTTAGTTACTACCTCCGATCGGAATTGATTGGCGCAAGTTGTATATAGGTTTGTACTGTGTTAGTTGTGTGTCGGCAACAAACAAAACCGATCGGAGGGAGTAGTTGATTTGTTATCTTTTGTCAAACAACTTTTAGCGATGTGGTAATAGCATTCTCACCAAATGGTATTTGGACAACAAAACCACATTTATTCCAAAGAGATTGCAGTGGTACACGACCAAAAGGAGAAACAGAAAATGATTTCAGTATGGTCTCAAAGAATGCAGCAGAGAACTATCACCCTATGGTGTCAAATCCATCTATTAAAAAAATATCTCCTTTGCACACTTTTGGTAAATCCTTTCTCACAACGGTTTTGAATCAGGCTATCAGCTGAAAATTTGCTTCTTTCAGTCCTCAGGCATGCTGTATACTTCCAATCTGGCTACCAATCTTCCCTGCCTTGGATTATGTTAACTTCCCATCAGCTAGAACTACTTCAGCCTGCTCCACGGATGCTTTTTCTGCCAGCTTAATGTGGACATCTTGAGCTTCTTTACGGGTTAAACCAAGTATGTTTCCCAATTGCTTTAGCATCATATATACTCTGAATTGTCTGTCTTTGAGGAGATTGCTGTCCCGAATGAAACATTAATTAGTAGTTTCCCTGGTTATATAGAACATAAAAATATGTTTGGTACAGCTCAGCTCTGTCTCTCAATGGAAAATCATCTTTGAGGTTATGTTTTTCTGATTTGACTTGCCAAGCTTTTCTTTCAACTCTTTATCAGGCCTCGCAATACAGCGATGCGCATGTACAACGGATTTGCTATTATCGTCCCAACCAAATACTCCATCCGTCAAGCTAATGAGACAGAAGCAAAGGTTAGTTCCTGCCTCCCTGGTCAGTTGTGCATATTATGTTTTTGGTTACTATATGCTATATAGGTATGCTTCAGATGTTGGACCTCAAGATGATTCACTAATATGTAATGGTATAGAATTTAGGGTTGTATGTGCATCTCTCATAATTAAGTTAATCTGGCTTCATTTTGTAGCAAATAATGACCTATGATCTACCGAATATACTTCGATCCTGACATTGTAAGTATTTTGCTGATCCAAACGGTGCCCATTCTCGGCTATTTAGTATTCACTAGTGTACTACATCTCAGAAACAAATCTTCAGTACTATTTACTAAGCTAAGAGAAACCTGTTGCTATATAGGTATGCTTCAGATGTTGGACCTCAAGATGATTCACTAATATGTAATGGTATAGACTTTAGTGTTGTATGTGCATCTCTCATAATTAAGTTAATCTGGCTTCATTTTGTACCAAATAATGACCTATGATCTACCGAATATATTTCAGGAAATTGTAAGTATTTTGCTGATCCGAACGGTGCCGATTCTCGCCTATTTATTATTCATTAGTGTACTACATCTCAAAAACAAATCTTTAGTACTATTTACTAAGCTAAGAGAAACCTGTTGTGATATTTACCCATTCAAATAGCTTGATAATTTCTGCTACACAGAAATTATTGACTGTCGGCCCAGTGGGATCCAGGGTGTGCAGAGCCCACTCTCCACGGCCCTCGCACGCGACGGTATCTACGAAATGACTAAGGACCAAGCAGAATGCTTGGAGAGACCCTCGAGACGAAAAGCCCTTGAGAGGGCTGAAGGGAGCAGCGAAGGCCTGAAGAGGCCCCTCCCGAGGCTGCCCCCCTACAGGGTCCTCTCCCCCCTGGAGAGGGGTCAACGCCATTCCCTCTACAAGGCTTCCCAGGCCCTGTGGAGATGCTTCGCTACGAAGCAACCACTGCAGAGCGCACATGGCCTCTGCCGCAGCTGCAGAGTGACGCGCGCGTCTGCGCGCGATGACGATGGCGCCACAGTTGCCGTTCCGGTGATAAAAGGAGTCAACAAAGCTGTGTCCCCTGCGCCGGACTGCGAAGCTTTCCCCTTTGGTGATAAAGCAGATGGCCGGCGCTACGCTCCAACGACGACGTCACCGTGGGCGCCCCCCACGATCTCTGCGGCACCAGCTGGCCGTCCCGCAAGGACGGTGGTCTTCCTGCCACGCTGGCAGTCTTTGCGGCGATGGACCGAGTCCAGGGATAGCCCAGCCGCGGTGCACCCCGCTCCTCCGTTTCGTCGCCATGCGGGAAGAAGAAGCCCAGGGCGCCTATATAAGGACAGGCAGCACCTCCGTAGCGAGGATCCCCCGATCCGAGACCGAAGACGACACATTCGCCATAGCCTAGTCTAGCCAAGCGAACTCAAGGAGGAAGAAGACCACGGTTTCCCTCCTTGAGCTCTTCACCGCCGCAAGAGAGCCCTCGGCAAGCTCATTGTACTGTACCCTCTACAGCGCAATACAGACAAGCAGGAGTAGCGGTTTTACCTCCCCCTGAGGGCCGTGAACCTGGGTACGGGCTGGTGTTCATTTCTGTCGTGCTGTCCCTCCACAGGCTCGACGAGCACCGTCGCCGTGCCGGTTGAGGGTTGTTGACCAACGTGTTCAGTCCCCTTCACGAACTTCTCTTCCGAGAGTGACTATCCCTGTTCCGTGGGAATCACACCTCGACATTTGGCGCGCCAGGTAGGGGACTGAGGCGCGTCTTCAACCTCCAGTCGGTCTCCGCGCCATGACGGACACCCGCACGACCTGCGCCAACAGGCGCGCTGCTGAGAGGGCTCACACCGAGCCCGGCACCGCTCCCACCCGCGGCCGCCGCGGCCGCCCTCGCACGGCGGAGCGGGCCAACACCGGCCCGCGCGTGGAGGAGCCCAAGAGCGAGGAGCACCACGGCGGCGACCGCCGCGGCAACGAGGACTTCTCCGAGCACCACGAGGACGCTGAGTCCTCGCGTCCGTCTCGGCGCCAGAGCGCGTCTTCTCAGGGACGCCCAGAGCCCACGCCGCACACCGCGCTACTCATGGCCCAGGAGCTTCTCCGCTACCGGCCTAGCGCAGAGGCCCACGACCAGTGGCTCGACCGCCTCCACCACTTCGTCGACATCGCGACAACGCGCCCCGCTCCGTCGCGCTCTCTGGTTCACCACTCCGGCCGCGCGGGAACAGCTGCACCAGATGCGCCTCCGCCGCCGCCGGGACCACCTCCAGCTGCAGCGCAGAGGGCTCCCTCTCACGCGTCCTCGCCGCGCGACTGCCAAATCGTGAAGCGCACCGCGCCTGACGCGTGTGTGGGGATGGAGCGCCGGAGGGACCTCCAGAACCGCCTCGTCGAGGAACTCGGCCAGGCGGGGCAGCAGAACCGTAGGGCTCTCCAGGGGGGAACCGCCACGTACGCCTCCGGTTGCATGGCCTTCACCCGCACTTTGCGCCGCGTGGTTTGGCCACAGAAGTTCAGGCTAGCCCTTCCTAAGGGCTTCGACGGGTCGAGCAATCCCCTCGAGTTCCTGCAGCTCTACACCACCTCGATCCAGGCTGCAGGGGGAGACGACAAGGTCATGGCCAACTGGTTCTCCCACGCGCTCAAGGAATCCGCGCTGTCGTGGCTCCTCAACCTGCCTGAAGACTCCATCGACTCCTGGGAGGAGCTCTGCAGGCAGTTCGTCGCCAACTTCAAGGGCACGTACGAGCGCGCGCTCACCCACAACGACCTGCGCGTGGTGGTGCAGAGGAAGGATGAGACCCTTCGCAAGTACATCCAGCGCTTCAGCCAAGTGCGCAACAAGATCCCGAACATCCCTAACACGCAGGTCATTGCCGCCTTTAGAGAGGGCGTCACAAACCGCAGGATGCTCGAGAAGCTGGGCATTCACGACAAGCTCACCTCTGTGGTGAAGCTGTTCGACCTCGCTGACAAGTGCGCCAAGGCTGAGGAGGGACTCCTCTTCGTCAAGATGAGCCAGCGGGCGGACGACCAGGCCGAAGGCTCCAAGAGCCACAAGAAGCGCGAAGAGACCAAGCGCAAGACCACTGCAGTCCTGGCAGCAGAGCCGGCAGCCAAGAGCGCCCGCAGAAGCTCCCCTGAGCCGGGCGACAGAGAGGCGGACAACCGTCCGTTCTGCGTCTACCACAACAGGCGCGGCCACGCCATAGACAACTGCTTCGACCTCAAGAGGCTGAGCAGGGAGCGCGAGCGTGAAGAAGGCAGCGGGAACCGCGGCAGAGGCCGCGGCTACCGCAGAGACGGCAGGGGCGAACGCAATGGCGGCTACCAGAGGCCGCCAGGCACTCAGGCCAACGCCGCCGAGAAGAACAACAACCTCCCTGACGAGGAAGATGGAGGCTATCAGGCCCCAAGGGGGGATATGGCCTGCATCCTCGGCGGGGCTCAGGCGCCCTAGTCGAACAACTAGTCCAAGCAGTTCGCCCGCAGGCTCAATGCCGCGCTCCCGAGCACCGAGACCTCCAGGCCACTCAAGTGGTCCCAGTACACCATCGCCTTCGACGCCAAGGACCACCCCATGTCGACCAAGACTGTTGGAACCCTCCCCCTGGTCTGCTCCCCCACCATCAACAACATCACCGTCCCCAAGACGCTCATTGATGGGGGAGCTGGCTTGAACGTCATCTCTGTCGAGACCTTCGAGACGCTTCAAGTGCCCTACGAGTGGCTTATGCCCTCCAGGCCATTCACAGGGGTCACCAGTGGTTCAATAGAACCTCTGGGTCAGGTCCGGCTGGCCGTCACCTTCGGCACGCAGAAGAACTACCGCACGGAGCTGATCGACTTCGACGTCGCCCACATTGGCCTGTCGTATAACGCCATCCTCGGCTACCCCGCCCTCGCGAAGTTCATGGCTGTCACGCATCACGCCTACAACATGGTCAAGATCCCCGGCAGCGCTGGCACCATCACCGTCCATGGTCACATCCTGGACGCCACGCGCGCTGTCGAGAGCGCCTACAAGGCGGCCGCCATGGCGTTTCCGGCCGACGAGGACATGGAGCCTCTCGAGAGGCCCAAGAAGAAGAAACAGGTGTTCTCCCAGGAGCAAGCTGCCACGAAGAAGGTGTCGCTGAGCACCAGCGGCTCGGGGGCTGAAGGCTCTGGGGCTAGCGTCACCATAGGCGCTGCCTTGCCTCCCAAATAGGAAAGCGCGCTCGTCGCCTTCCTTCGGGCAAACTCTGACATGTTCGCATGGACTCCGTCAAATATGTCCGGTGTACCAAGGGAGGTGATCGAGCACCACTTAGCCGTGTGTCCAGACGCACGCCCCGTCAAGCAAAAGGCACGGAAGCAAGCCCCCGAGAAGCAAGCATTCATCGTCAAGGAAGTAGAGAAGCTGAAAGCGGCAAATGTCGTCCGCGAAGTCGCGCATCCCACTTGGCTCTCCAACGGCGTGGTTGTCCCTAAACCCGCTGGAGGAGGCCGACTCTGCATCGACTACACCGATGTCAACAAGGCCTGCCCCAAGGACCCGTACCCCATGCCGAGGATAGACCAGATCGTGGACTCCACCGCCGGCTGCGACCTCCTCTGTTTTCTGGACGCCTTCTCTGGGTACCACCAGATCAAAATGGCTAAGGAGGACGAGGAGAAAACAGCATTCCTCACCCCTTGTGGTGTGTACTGCTACACTTGCATGCCTTTCGGCCTGAAGAACGCCGGCGTCACTTTTCAGAGACTCATGAGGATAGCCTTGGGGGCACAAATGGGCAGAAACGTAGAAGCCTATGTCGACGACATCGTGGTAAAGTCTCGCGAGGGAGATACTCTCTTGAAGGATCTCGAGGAAACCTTCGCCAGCCTGCGCAAGGTGAACATCAAGCTGAACCCCGCTAAGTGCGTCTTCGGGGTGCCTTCAGGCAAACTCCTCGGATTCCTCGTGTCTCACCGCGGCATAGAAGCAAACCCTGACAAGATCAAGGCCATAGAAGGGATGCAGCCTCCTCGCCGGCTCAAGGACATGCAGCGCTTGGCAGGCTGCATGGCCAGCCTGGGCCGTTTCATCTCCAAGTTCGGCGAGAGAGCCCTGCCATTTTTCAAGATCATGAAGAGATCCGGCACATTAAAGTGGACCCCTGAGGCGGACAAGGCTTTTGAGGACTTAAAGAGGTATTTGGCCAGCCCACCAGTCATGGTGGCCCCCAGGACAGGCGAACATCTGAAGCTGTACCTTTCAGCCTCTCCTCAGACCGCAAGCGCCGTCCTGGTGGCCGAAAGGGAAGAGCCAGTCCTCCCCAAGAAGAGCACTGCCACTCCAAGCCCAAAGCCGCCCAACAAGGATCTCGCCAAAGGAGCAGCCTCCACAGACCCACTGCCAGGCCCAGAGCCTCAAGTCGAGTCTGCTCCCAGCACCCTTGCCGAGACCCCTCTACAGGCAGATCTCGACAAGGGCCCTGAAGAGCCTCCACAGAGGGCTGACGCTGCACCCCCATCGACAACCCTTGTCGAGCACCCCGTCTACTTCGTCAGCACAGTGCTGCGGGATGCTCGGGAATGGTATCCAATGCAGTAGAAGCTCCTCGTCGCGCTCCTCATCGCCTCCAGGAAGCTACGACACTACTTCCAGGGCCACCCCATCACGGTGGTCACTTCCTTCCCCTGGAGCAGATCCCCAACGCCACAGACCGTGTCGCGGGATAGAAAATAGAGCTGCAGCCATTCAACTTGCGCTTCGACACCACAAGAGTCATCAAGGGAAGAGCGCTGGCGGACTTCGTCGCCGAATGGACTGACCGAAGCCCTGAAGAGCCTCGGGGAGAAGAGGCCGAGCCCTCTGGAGACACAATGCCCAGCCACTGGACCATGCACTTCGACGGAGCCTTCGCCTGCCGCAATGGCGGGGCAGGCGTCGTCCTGACCTCGCCTAAAGGCGACAAGCTCTACTACGCTGTCCAGTTGTGCTTCACGATTGACAAGATATCCAACAACATCGCTGAGTACGAGGGCCTCCTCGTCGGCTTAAGGGCCGCCATCGCTCTAGGCGTCAAGCACTTACTCGTCAAAGGCGACTCCCAGTTGCTTTTCAACTTCTCCAACAAGAGCTACACGCCTAAGGGCGACCACATGGCCGCATACCTTGAAGAGGTCCGCAAGCTCGAGAAGCACTTCAGAGGCATGGAGCTCATGCACATCCCGAGGAAAGAGAACCAGGAGGCCGATGACATTGCCAAACGAGCCTCGTGAAGGCAAGCCCAGCAGGCAGGCGTCTTTGAAGAAAGGCTCGCCAAGGCATCCATCAAGCAGCCTCGAGAGACCACAGCCGCAAGCACGGACTAAGCACTCCCACCACCTCCTGAGGCTTGGGCCCCGATTGTGGTCCCCACATAGGGGAGCGTCTGTTGCTGACGGCGGCCCACCATGACACAGGCTGGATTAACGAGCTCAAAGATTACCTGGCAAAGGGGGTCCTCCCCGAAGAAGATGCGGAAGCAGAGCGAATCGCTCGACAGGCAAAATCCTACTGCATCCTTGAGGGAGACCTGTACCGCAAGCGCCCAAATGGCATCGCGCTCAAATGCGTCCCTCCCGAGGAAGGCCGAACGCTGATCAAGGACATCCACGGCGGGGAGTGCGGCCACCACTCGTGTGCGCGCACCCTCGCAGGCAAGGTCTTCATGAGTGGGTTCTACTGGCCGCAAGTGCTTCAAGATGCGGTCACCATCGTCCAAGCCTGCGACGCCTGCCAATACCACGCCAAGCAAATTCATCAGCCAGCGCTGGGGCTCCAGACCATCCCGCTCTCCTGGCCGTTCGCGGTCTGGGGGCTGGACATTCTGGGCCCCTTCCCGAAGTCGCAGGGGGGCTACCGTTTCCTCTTCGTCGCCGTCGACAAGTTCACCAAGTGGGCCGAGGTTGAACCAGTGCGCACTATACCGGCTGGAGCAGCGGTGAAATTCATCAGGAGCCTGGTCTGCTGCTTCGGAGTGCCTAATCGCATCATCACCGACAATGGCTCGCAATTTACCAGCGGCATCTTCCGAGCCTACTACGAAAAGCTCGGCATCAAGCTCTGCTTCGCCTCGGTGGCTCATCCACGCAGCAACGGTCAAGCCGAGCGAGCAAACGCAGAAGTCCTCAAGGGCCTCAAGACCAGAAGCTTCAACATCCTCAAGGGTCACGGCAAGGGCTGGATCGACGAGCTCCCCTCTGTGCTCTGGTCCATGCGCACAACCTCTTCAAGGCCTACGGGCGAAACACCGTTCGCCCTTGTCTACGGAGCTGAAGCAGTCCTCCCCGCAGAAATCAAGCATGGATCCCCACGGGTCCTTGCCTTCAACGAGGACACCCAAGAGGACCTCCACAACGACGACCTGCTGCTTCTCGAGGGACTGCGCCGCCGTGCCGCCCTCAGAGCGGCAAAGTACCAGCAAGATCTACGACGCTACCACAGCCACCATGTGCGCTCACGCACTCTTGAGGCAGGCGACCTCGTCCTCAGGCGAATCCTCTCCAGGGAAGGCCTCCACAAGCTCTCGCCGATGTGGGAAGGCCCCTACAGGGTCTCCCACATCGCCAGGCCAGGCGCCGTACGCCTCGAGACTGAAGACGGCATCCCCGTCAAGAACCCGTGGAACATCGCACATCTGTGCAAGTTCTACCCGTGATCATTGTCACGCCAGGCATTTTTTGTCTCTAGAGGGAAGCTCACGGCTTCACCTCCAAGCTTCTCCAAGCTTCTCCTGAGGGTCAGCCCTCCGAGCTCTCCTGCTAACGAGCCACCGCAGGCCGCAGTGAATCTCAGCCACTAATGGGTGGTCCCCATGCCTCGACATGGAAGGAACGTTAGCTTGGCAAACCCAAGTGTAATGAACCATTTTCGTTCCTAAGTGAACTTTGCGTTAAGGCGCCATTTCGTTCCTAAGTGAACTATGCGCTGAGGCGCCGCTGTGTAATATTTCGATGGCAAGTTTACTTTTGACATTTACTTTTCCATGTGCGCTTATATTTTTCCCATGCGCACCTCGCGAGCGGGGGCTGAGTACGGTGCCTGTGGCTCAAGAGCACCCCAGCATCCAAGGGACCCTGAGCTCTGGCTAAAGGGCATGCTCCCGGATACACGCCACCTCTCCAAAGGTCCTTGGTACTCTCTCTCCTCGCGAGATACCCATGAGGAAACCTATAAGCGCGCATGAGTCCTTACGGTCGTGCTCTAGCGTTTGGGTTCGCCTCTCTAACATCCACAGGGAACAAGAGTCTCCCCAAGCTTGTGGAGGAGAAACTCGGCCCCTGGAGGAAAACGCGTCGCCAAGGGAATCCCACGCAGAGCAAAAGCCTCGCGAAGCTAAGTTCCCTGCTCACACTAAGAGAACCTCTTCATCTCTCTCACGAGTACTCTGCGTCCCTCGAGCGTTTTCTTTTCCCTCACTCTCCATGGACTGCTTACGCGTCAAAGGGGGGCCCTTGAGCATCGCGCCTCGAGGACTCTTACCTCTCCAAGCCTTAAACTCCCCCCGGCCTTGCCGAGTCATTGCTCGAGCATACCGCAGCGGCGGAGTCATAGCGCGAGGAGAAGGGTCCTAACGACGCAGAGCGAAAAAGACATGGAGTTGAAGCAAAAGGCCCTCGAGGGGCACACACACGAACTTAGCAGCACATGCTTAAAGATATAAAATGTATTACAGACTGTGAAGCAAAAGTCTTTAAAACAAATATCCCTACGGCGCTACAAGCGCGTTACATTTCAGGAGGAAGTCAGGCAGAAGCCCCGTCGTCGCCCTCCTCGGGCCCTTCCTCTCCAGGCTCGCCCTCCTCGTCGTCGCCCTCCTCGCTATCGTCATCCTCAGCCGCGGCCCGCTTGAAGCGGCTGCAGAAATCATCGACTTGGTCGCGGACCGAGTTGGAGATCCTCCACCCTTCCTCTCCCTCGAGAGGCTCGGTCACCGTGGTGTAGTCGAAGCCAAGGTGGAGGCACTGGAGGTTGGTGAAGATGCGGTCGACCGCTACCGCCAGGAGTTGGCGGCATTCCTCCTCGACGACGTCGCGGAGCTCCGCGGCGGGGCCCTCGAGCGCCGTGAAAAGCTGCTCTAAGTAAACGAGGTAGGTAGCAGCGTCAGAGTTGCCCTGAACAGGGACGGGCGGTGCCTCCGCTCCCAGCTTCGCGGCGAGCTCGTTGCCCCGAGCCACTAAGGAATGGAACATGCGCTCCCGCTGCTGCGAGAGCACCCGCGCCGCCTGAGCGCTCTCGACAGCCTCGACCGCCTTCTCCACAGCAGGGCCCACCTGCTGGTTCATCTCCTCCATGTCCGCCATGAGGGAGGCGAGGTCCTGCGCCGCGAGCTCGCGAGCCTCTACGGCGGCGCGGCGGCGGTCCACTTCGCGCCTGACCCGGGCGTTCAGGGTTACATTCTCCTTCTCCAGCTCGCGGATCCGGGCGGTGTCCTCCGCGCGCTTCTTCTTGAAGCGGTTCTCCTGCTTGATGAACCTCTCATTGTAGTCTCGGGAGACGGCGGCGCGGTACTCCTTCTCCCGCTCCTGGAACTTCTTCGCCACCTCCTCCTTCCGCTCGGCGAACCGCGCATTGAAGCGCTCCACGTTCACCTTGTGGGCGGCCACTTCGCGCTCATGCTTGCTGAGCGTCGCGGCCAAGTTCTCCTCGCGGGCCTCGAGGGCAGCGCGCTGCCCCGACAGCTCCTGCTCCCTCAGCGCCAGCTGCTCGTCGCGACGGCGCACGTCCTCCTCGCGCTCGCCCAGAGTCTGCCCCCTGGCCTCCAAGGTCGTGCGGACCCCCTCCAGGGTGGTCCGCACGGTCTCAGAATCGGCGAGGATTTTGGCCTCGAGCTGGACGAGCTCGCGGTGCTTGTCCACCAGCGCGCGCTCCACCATCTCCCGCTCCGCCCTGGCCGCGGCCAGGTCATCCGCCGCTGCCTGGCGCTCGGCCTGGAGGGGCTCCAGGAGCTCTTCAGCGTCGCGCACGGCGCCCTCACGCACCTCCTTGGCGAACCGCAGCGCCTCCTCGCGCTCCGCCTGCAGAGCCAGGGCGCTCTGCCGACGAGCCTCCACAGCCGCGTGGAAAGCGGCCCAGGCCTCCGCAAGCTCGTCTCGCTGCCGGGCGAGCTCTCCGTCCTCGAGGGCGAGGTGGGCCTCCAGTCCTTCCAGAGACCCCCTCCGCAGGCCTTGAGGCCTCGTCCGCTGTGGCCTCTTGCGCGGCCTCCGGCGTGGTTTTCTTCACGTCTGCCGCCTTGCGAAGCCTTCGGCGCTTCGCGGGCGCCGGGTCGCTAGCAGAGAGCAAGAAGACTTGTTAGAAGG
Source organism: Poa annua (assembly GCA_026929855.1). NCBI lineage: Eukaryota > Viridiplantae > Streptophyta > Magnoliopsida > Poales > Poaceae > Poa > Poa annua. Next base: position 67,822,462 of record CM049434.1, read on the forward strand.
GAAGAAGGCAAGCAAGGATTGACGAAGAAAAACAAAGTTGAGAACACTTACCCAGTCTTCTTGGCGCGGGTGTCAACCCACGCCATGCCAGAAGAACGCCAAGAAGGCGTGGTCCGGGCTCCTGATCCCTCAGGAGCCGTCTCCGCTTTTCTCTTGAGGGGAGCGCTCGGGGGCTCCCCGGCAGGCCTGTCGTGGGCCGCCTTGGTCCGGGGCTCCTGTCGCCCCGCCTCGGCCTCCTCGTCGTCGCTGGACGAGAGCTCGAAGACCTTCTCAATCGGGGGCACAGCCTTTGACGAGCTCGTCCCGCCTGCTGAGGGAAGCACCCCTTCCGCCGCGCTGCCTTGCTCGGCGTTTGATGCGTACGGCGACTCTGCACCGTCTGGCCCCTTCGCCACAGGCATGGGCCCCTCTTCCTCCTCCTCCCCCGCCAGGCCTAGCGGGGTGAACGTGGGCACCTGCTCCAGGATCGCCAGGCGCTGGGCCACATTCATCTGGTGGAGAGGCCTCAGCACCGCAGCAACCGGCACAGGCACGTCAGGGTTGATTAAGAGACCGCCCATGATGGTGGCGACGACCTCGGGGCGGTGATCGCAGCAGTGGAGTCGCATCGAGTCCATGAGACCCGAGTACATCCACATCGGCTTCTTGTGCGCTTGAAGGGGAGCAATGCGGCGCCTCACGAAGTGCTCCGCGACCATCTTGCCGGTGAGGCCCTCCTCCCGGAGCATCTTCATGCGGCCCACGAGGTCAGCTATCAGCAGGCCCTGGAAGGCCTGCTTGCCCCAATGGGTATTCTTCACAGGCGGCGCCTCCGGGGTGTCGAGGAAGGAGCTCTGCGACTTGATGCCGATGAGGAACCACTTCTGCCTGAAGTCGCCCACCTTCTTCGACACCGCCGTGACGGGCTTCTCGCCACTCCACGACATGGGGATGTAGACGTCCCCCATGCCGTCCGCGATGTGGATGGACACGCATCCCGTCCGCTCGGACTTCGCGGAGTTCCGGAGCGCGTAGAAGCTCCTGAAGAGGGCCACCGAAGGCTGCACCCCCAAATAGACCTCGCACAGGTAGGCGAAGATGGCGAGGACGAGGATGGTGTTGGGGTGCAGGTGAAGGAGATGGATCTGGTAGAACTCCAGAACCGCCTCCAGGAAGGGCGAGTACGGAGGCACCAGTCCGGTGTAGATGGTGTGGAGGAAGATGGTGAAAAACCCCGCTGGAAAGCGGCCGAGCTTCGCGGCCTGGATGGCGCTGGTGCCATGCCCGTTGGTCTTCCCGGCGACCAGGTGCCGGATCTTGTCCAGCGCCGCCGCATTGACACGCTCCCCGACCAGGGCGGGGCCGAGCGCTTCCTCCCCCTGCGCGTCCGGGGGGAGCGTCGCCATCGCCGCCTTGCCTTTGGACCCGCCCATTGCCGGAAAAGGAGAAGGGCGCGGAAGGATGAGGAGTAGGAAAGAGTTCGCCGGAGAAGGAAAGTTGGAAGAGCGAGAGCAGAAGGCCGAGCACAGAAATGAGTAGTAACTGCTGCTCGGACCGGCGCGCAGGCTTTATGCCCCATCAGAGCAGTTACCAAGACGGACGTGGTGGGACCCCCCACGACGCATGTTCTGCCGGAGAAACCGAGTCGCCGCAAACTCAGCACAGATCGACGTGTGTCTCGGGCCGGCCGGACACTTTGGGCCCACGACGCTTCGGCTAAGCCCGGTGGGTTTCTCCGTGCCCATCATGGGCCCGGGGGTTACTGTCGGCCCAGTGGGATCCAGGGTGTGCAGAGCCCACTCTCCACGGCCCTCGCACGCGATGGTATCTACGAAATGACTAAGGACCAAGCAGAACGCTTGGAGAGACCCTCGAGAGGAAAAGCCCTCGAGAGGGCTGAAGGGAGCAGCGAAGGCCTGAAGAGGCCCCTCCCGAGGCTGCCCCCCTACAGGGCCCTCTCCCCCCTGGAGAGGGGTCAACGCCATTCCCTCTACAAGGCTTCCCAGGCCCTGTGGAGATGCTTCGCTACGAAGCAACCACTGCAGAGCGCACATGGCCTCTGCCGCAGCTGCAGAGTGACGCGCGCGTCTGCGCGCTATGACGACGGTGCCACAGTTGCCGTTCCGGTGATAAAAGGAGTCAACAAAGCTGTGTCCCCTGCGCTGGACTGCGAAGCTTTCCCCTTTGGTGATAAAGCAGATGGCCGGCGCTACGCTCCAACGACGACGTCACCGTGGGCGCCCCCCACGATCTCTGCGGCACCAGCTGGCCGTCCCGCAAGGACGGTTGTCTTCCTGCCACGCTGGCAGGCTTTCCGGCGATGGACCGAGTCCAGGGATAGCCCAGCCACAGTGCACCCCGCTCCTCCGTTTCGTTACCATGCGGGAAGAAGAAGCCCGGGGCGCCTATATAAGGATAGGCAGCACCTCCGTAGCGAGGATCCCCCGGTCCGAGACCGAAGACGACACATTCGCCATAGCCTAGTCTAGCCAAGCGAACTCAAGGAGGAAGAAGACCACGGTTTCCCTCCTTGAGCTCTTCACCGCCGCAAGAGAGCCCTCGGCAAGCTCATTGTACTGTACCCTCTACAGCGCAATACAGACAAGCATGAGTAGCGGTTTAACGTCCCCCTGAGGGCCGTGAACCTGTGGGTACGGGCTGGTGTTCATTTTTGTCGTGCTGTCCCTCCACAGGCTCGACGAGCACCGTCGCCGTGCCGGTTGAGGGTTGTTGACCAACGTGTTCAGTCCCCTTCACGAACTTCTCTTCAGAGAGTGACTATCCCTGTTCCGTGGGAATCACACCTCGACATTGACCGAGAGTCATATTCTCCATTTATGTGATTTTTCTGTAACATATGAGTTGAGAACTACTTTCGCCGGAATTCCCAACATCTAATTCCCATATGAGTGTTCATTTTCAGTATGTCATCTGAAATGTAAACTATAGTGCAATTTTATGATCTCATGGTCAACTAGAAAGTTATTACGGGTTACTTGCAGATTTTCTCCATGAATATCCAGGACACATTTAGTATGAGATACCATCTTAAAATATGGGGAGCTATGAGCTCAGACTTGATGGGATGCATCCACTTGGTGCCTAACCCTTGTGTTGTGGTTTGCTTAGATCTTGGTTTCGCAATGCATTGCCAATTGGATTGGATGCCACTGGAGTCGACTGGGTTAATTCTATATAATCAAGATCTTGGTTGCAACTAGGTGGCAAAAGGTGGAGTGTTTTTGTTTGCAATCATACCTACCCTCCTACGACACTTGGGTATACTTGAATTGGCAATGACATATTGCACTCATTGTTCAGTGTGTGTACTATAAATTGTAACTGATCTGTGGGTCAAGGTCTCAAGGAGGATGACCTGTTTAAATTCGAAGAGGGAAAGCCAGTCCATTACTTTCCCTGGGGTGGAGCTCGCCATGGCTTGTACAACATTGCAAGTTGTGAGCAGCAGTAGACACTGCCTAATTTAAGTATCCTTCATTGCTTTGCTCTGGCCAGATCTCTATAATGTTCATATGCATAGACAAAATGAAATAAGAAGGGAGGGTCCTTGGCAACATGCTTATTTGATCCAAAGTATGAGGTTTTTATGGCATGCATATAACGGTGATAGTTTGGTACATTTATTTGCGCTACATGCTGCTGGCTGCTTGAGCAGAGATCTTAAAAGCAGGCAATGTCGATGGTTATAGAAACTGTATATTGGCTGGACATCAGGGTATCATTGCTTTCTTCCACCATATTGTCCTTTTTATAATCTTTTATGTCTGCGTCTTAGAAGGATAAACTAGCTCACCGTTCAAAGTGAAGTTTGTTCCCTAAGAAGCCAGCTTTTCTTAGTTCTTTTTCCCTAACTTCTCATTGTGAAAAGAGGCTCATTTAAACACATGTTTACAATAGAAGAATAGCTCAGATTTGTTTCATTTGGGTTACTGATTTACGAGAGAAGCTGTATCTCACTGGTTCTTCTTTGGTAGTCTTTGCTGTTATCAGAATATATATACTATAGACTTTGTTGTTTGCAAAAAGAACTCATAGCAAATAAGATCTCCAGGGGTAAAATATGAGACCATGTGTTTGTTTTTTATCTGCACTAATTGTAATTGCATTTCTGATTTCAGGGCAATATGTGTATGGTAGCAATACATTTCAAGCATCGGTTGTACCTTCTACTGGTAGTTTATTCAGAATGCAGGCTGATGTAGTGAAAACTCTTAAAGTGGATGAGCGTGCACTCACTTCAAAGGTTCCTTCCGTAACATTTGGAATGATGGTGATGCTGGGGCAGAGGAATCTGTTTGTAGCATGGTTCTTCTTTGACAGGGTATTTAAGGCGAGGTTATGGAACGTCTGATTCTTGCAGTATGCTCCATCTGAAGATTGATTTCACTTAGCTCCATAGAAATGAGGAGTTGCTTGATTCATGTGTTTTTGTGGTTTCTGGTTGGCCTCCGCATTTGGGACTGTTTGTCGGTGAAGATGCCGATTCGGAGGGATGCATGTCGTGTCTGAGTGTGGGCTATGTGGCTGGCGGCGTGTGTCTTGAGTCTTGACACCCGACTTCGTTTTTTCTATTTTTGCAGCTATGCTGATGAATGTGAGTTCCTTTTGGTAGGATTTGACAGTGTGATTCAGTATTGAATTAGCTAGCGTCGAGGTAGTGCTCTGCTCCTTACCTTTTAGATGAACCATACAAGTTTTTTTTTTTGAATAAGCTAGAAAGTGAGGTTCAACATATTTTCAATGAAAAATTATTCTTTAAAATTGCTTCTATTTAATTGAATTTCGTATGTTGATATATCTCTTTTGTTTTTCATTCTACATCAGTTCTCTTAAACACGGTACGTCGTTGTTTGTGTAAGTTTTGTGATGAGGTTATACCAAACGGGTACCCTATCATGTGGGTACCTGGTGCACGTGATGACTACAACCCAATTGTCAATAGACTAAAAAAGCCCACTAAGGAAGGCCCAAGACGAAGATTGCTTTCCAAGTTAGCATAGTCGGTTGTAGTTTCCATACTTGTAATCCTAGTCGGTTACGTGTCCGAGACCTAGCACCCCATATAAGGGCTAGGAGGGCAGCCGATCAAAGACACGCACAACCAGAACCACCAAACTCTAGCAAGATCGACATCTTGCTGGACATTGTACTCACAGCATATTCCACAATCAATACAGACAGGCAGGAAGTACACAGCATATTCCACAATCAATACAGACAGGCAGGAAGTAGGGGTGTTACCTCAGTCGAGGGCCCTGAACCTGGGTAACTCCCGCTTGTCAGCCGACGAATCTACTAACACTACGCGTTCTCTACCACATAACTCTAACCCTAGGCTATCAGTCATGGGTATTGATGGGGAATCCCCTCGTCAATTGGCGCCGTCTGTGGGAAAGAATAGTGTTGGATTCACGGGTTCATCGGCTTCAGCTTCAAACGACAACTCGCCGACAGCATCTGCAAACGGCCACACGCCGACTATTTCGACTTGCAACGAATCAGCAGGCGAACACTCGCCAACTTCGCAAGCAATCTCGCCAAGGAGGATCAAGCCATACTCACCAGACGCACAAGAAATCTTCTCTAGTCTGGACTCAGGTTTTGATCTAACTATTGGAGAACATAACTTTTTCGTAGATAAGTTTGGTGTGCAGGACATGATCGATTCGATCGCGACTGAGGCGGATAAGGAACAGTCGACTGCGATCACATCATCAGCAGACAAGGAAGATACCTCATCACAGGTCGACTCGATCCCACCGCCCGGATCCCCAATCTCCTCCATGTCAACACAAGAGTTTCACAAACTTATGGCAGAAGAGTTCCCAGATGAGGAGGGCCAGTCCACCTATCAGGGCGATGCAGTTGAAGAACCATCCACTGAGATCGCGTCAACCAAAAGCATGGGAGCAACTCCATCACAGATCAACTCGATCTCGGCGCCAGGATCTCTAATCGCTTCCATGACAACCCAAGAGTTCAATAAGCTCGTGGCGCAGGAGAAGCTAGAAGATGAGGTACAGTCTGACTTTCAAGTCAACTCAGTCGAACATGTCATCCCACTCGACACTGCAACCAATCGCATGCAACCAGAGGACGCGGAGGACAGCATCTACCTCGCCGACTTTATTGGGACAGAGATCCAAGCGGATCACGAATCCTTCTCCGACTGCGAAGATCATCCTAAGCCGACACTCGAAGCATACGTCAATACCGACGCTCAGGCCGGCAAAAGCAATAGCTCCGACACGAACTTGGACGATGATGTCAAATCCATGACTAGCACCGACAACACAAATACATGCCCTCTGGTTACACCACGGCAGGTCTACGTCGCGTTTAGTGCAGAAACCTCGGCAGCTGCTGCCGGACAAAGGCCTACAGAATTTCCCTGTGAAGTTACGTTGCCAGATGGTATAACAAAGTTAAACATCACGACGGAGATGGCAGCGAAAGTGGACAAAATTATCACGGATTGCACGATGATGCCAGCAGACGCAACCCATGATGAGATGATGACGTATAACTATTTCAACTGGCAAGAAACAATGTGATTGAAGCAATACCGAGCAACACTCGAAGAGCGGAGGAGGCAAGCTAGCATCTCGAGTGCACGAAGGAGGCAGTTGTCTCTCAGCTCTACAGGTGCAACTGAACAAAGGCATCGATCTAGATTGGCACACATACCAGAATGAGAAAGATCAGAAATCGTTCGCAATCTAGAGAACTCGTTCCTCACATTGGATACGGAAGGCATTCTAGCGCCTAAAACACCCAAAGGTGCCCTGATATCACTCGGAGCATACCTCAAGGCAACAACACCTCCAGCAAATTATCCAGCCGCAGAGCTACATCACCAACAGCTCAAAGCACTCGCGTTGGCAGCAAAAGGACTCCAGTCGGGGAGCAACAGGAGATGTAGCAGGAGTCGCTCACGGCATACATCAAGAGATCGCCGCAGTCACAGTCCCCACAGGAGTAGCGCAAGAAGAAGCTCAAGCCGCTATAGATCACGGAGCAGATCCAGAAGCAACAGCTCGGGAGATAGTCGCGAAGCAGGACCTTGCGGGGCGCGATGTTTCACCCGAAGAATTCGTGAGGCCGGAATGCCCAAAAGATTCGGTCTACCAACGACGCCGAAATTCAACTGCAAACAAGAGCCTTCAGGCTGGCTGGAGAACTACAAGCTCGCAGTCGTGTGCCAAAGAAGAACGACCACAACGGCGTTGCAGTACATACAACTGATGCTTGAATGCACAGGTCACGACTGGCTCAAAGCATTACCCGAAGGGTCTTACGACTCTTGGGAACACTTCAAGAAGGACTTCCTCAAATACTTCGATCCTCTGTGCGAGCGACCCAAAACATTCGAAGAATTACGAGCTTGTAAGCAAAGGTCGGACGAGACGCTCCGAGCATATATCAGAAGGTGGACTGCTATCCGCAACTCAGTAGGCACAATCTCTGAAGACAAAGCCATGTATGCTTTCACCATGGGAGTCTACAGAAACGACTTCAGAGAGGCACTCGGTCGCCAGAAACCAAAATCCATGGCAGAGCTCATGAAAATAGCGACTGAGTGGGCAGACGGAGAAGATGCCGTAAGGACCAAACGCTCGCTTTCCCCACGTGACCATGAGGATCGACGCGACAGTCGAGATCGTCGTGACAGAGACGACAAAAGGCGGCGACGCAGGAGCGATTACGGCGACAAAGACAAGGTGAAATTTGTCGCAGCCGTTTTTTCTCAGGACGATCTCGTCCGGGAGGACAGACGACATGACGATCGCCGTGACAATCGAGGCGACGATTGCCGTGACAATTAATCAGATGACCGCCGCGACAGTCGAGACCGCGACCAGCATGGTAGCGGCTACCGGAGGCAAGAATGGCGTAAGCGATCAGACGGAAAGCCAGAGAAGACGTTCCAAGAAAAGATGGAGGACCAGTGCAGATTACACCTATTCAAAGATCCAACTACTGGAAGGCTAACTCCCAATCATACCATGGGGAATTGCCGCGAATTCGAAAGAATAGTGGTAGATTACACGAGACGACTCAGAAGGGATGCACCCCCGACTGCCCCACCAGGATACACTACACCACCACCAGTATAGTGATACGTCTCAAACGTATCTATAATTTCTTATGTTCCATGCTTATATTATACCCATTTCTACATGTTTTATATACACTTTATATGGTTTTTAAGCATTTTCTGGGACTAACCTATTAACAAGATGCCACAGTGCCAGTTCCCTGTTTTCTGCTGTTTTTGGTTTCAGAAAAGCTGTTAAGGAAATATTCTCGGAATTGCACGAAACAAAAGCCAATACCCCTATTTTCCCCGGAAGCATCCAGAACACCGAAGAGGATACGGAGGAGGGCCACGAGGCGGTCACACCTGTTGGTGGCGCGGCTCCCTAGTTGGACGCGCCACCATGTGGTGTGGGCCCCTCAGGGCCCCACCTCCTTCGTCCTTTCGCCTACCTAAACCCCTCGACGGATCAAGACCTAATACCCGAACACTTTTTCACGATACGTTCGAGAGCCACCGCCGCCGTCAGAAGCTCTTCTCGGCACCCTGCCGGAGAGGGGAATCATCACCGGAGGGCTCTACATCACCAAGCGCGCCTCCGGACTGATGCGTGAGTAGTTCATCCTTGGACTACGGGTCCATAGAAGTAGCTAGATAGTTGTCTTCTCCTATTGTGCCATCATGTTTAGATCTTGTGAGCTGCCTATCATGATCAAGATCATCTTTATGTAATGCTACATGTTGTGTTTGCTGGGATCCGATGAATAATTGAGTACTATGTCATTTGCTTCATTATATATTATGTGAGTGCGTTATTTATGATCTTGCATGCTCTCCGTTACTAGTAGATGCTCTGGCCAAGTAGATGCTTGTGACTCCAAGAGGGGGTATTTATGCTCGATAGTGGGTTCATGTCTTCATTTAATCTGGGGGAGTGACAGCAACCTCTAAGATTGTGAATGTACTTTTGCTACTAGGGGTAAAACAATAGTTCTTTGTCTAAGGATAATTGTGCTACTTACATTACACGCTTTACTTATTGCAATAATCTATTGCTTGCAACTTAATACTGAAAGGTGTGGCGGATGCTATCCTGAAGGTGGATTATTAGTCATAGATGCAGTAGGATAACGGTCTATGTATCGTGTTGTAATGCCCAAATGAATCTCACACTAGACACCATGACTTGTACATGCATCATTATGCAGTTCTTTATTCTGTCAATTGCCCAGCTGTAATTTGTTTACCCGCATGTGTGCTATTATTATTTATGGAGAGACACCACTAGTAAACTGTGGACCCCGGTCCTTTTCTTTAAACTGATAAAACAACCTACTGTAATCTTGTTACTTTCATTATCTGCAAACAAACATCATTTTCCACACCATACGTTTAATCCTTTGTTACAGCAAGCCAATGAGATTGACAACCTCACTGTTAAGTTGGGACAAAGTATCTTGGTTGTGTTGTGTGCAGGTTCCACGCTAACTTAGCGCTTAGCAAGAATTTCTGCCGCAGTTGACACCTTCAGAAGAATTCTAGTTTGTCGGCCCAATGAGGACCGGGGTGTGCATAGCCCACTCCCTACCGGCCTCGCCCGCGACAGATTCGACAAAACGACTAAGGACCAAGCTACCGCTTGGAGAGACCCTCGAGAGGCATTTCCTCTTGAGGGCCTGAAGAGGAAGTCGGGGCCTGAAGAGGACACCGCGCTTCCCGAGACTCCCCAAGGCTCACCACGCCTGGAGAGAGGTCAGCAGGAAACCTCTCCGCAGGCCACCACGGCCCTGTGGAGACACTTCACGGCTAAGCAAGCGCTGCAGGGCGCACATGGTCCCTGCAGCAGCTGCAGGGTGACGCGAGCATCCCAGTTGCCATTCTGGTGATAAAGGGGTCAACAAAGCCGCGCCGCCTGCGCCAGGACAGCCAGGACTTTCCTCTTTGGTGATAAAGCGGCTGGACGGCGCAACGCTCCAAGAAGATCGTCATCGTGGGCTCCACCACGACCTCTGCCGCGCCTGCGAGCCGCTCTGCACTGTCTGCAGCCTGTCGGCCACGGCGCGCAACTTTAGCACGGATGGACCGCATCCATGGATGGATGAGCCGCGGTGGACTCCCGCTCCTTCGCGCCACTGGCATGTGGGAACCCACGAGCACGAGGATGGAGCCCGGGGCGCCTATAAAAGGAGCAGGAGCTCCACCATAGAAACGGACGGATTGATCTCCAATCGGCTGATTGCTTCCTAGACCCAGGGAACCTTAGCCAAGCGCATAGAATAGCCAACTGCTGGAGGAGGAAGACGACCATTGTGTCCCTCTCCAAGCACCAAACTGCCTCAAGAGAGCCCTCGGCAAGCTCATTGTCCTGTAACCTTCACAGTGCAATACAGACAAGCAGGAGTAGCGGTGTTACCTCCTCCTGAGGGCCGCGAACCTGGGTACGGGCCGGCGTCCTTCTCTGTTGTGGTTGTCCCTCTCTAGGCCCGGCGAGCACCGTCGTCGTGCCTCTCGAGGGTCGTTCGACCTCCGCGTTCAGTCCCCCCTTCGAACCTCTCTTCAGGGTGTGACTACCCCTGTTCCGTGGGAGTCACTCTCCGACATAGTTTCCTACTGGTTCGATAACCTTGGTTTCACAACTGAGGGAAAGCTTGCTGCTACTACATCATCACACCTTCCTCTTGGGGTTTCCCAACGTGCCTGTAGAGCATCAAGAATTTCTGGCGCCGTTACCAGGGAAACTAAGCTCTTCTGCAAGGGGAGTCTCTCACTTCCAATCTTTTTATTTTGTTATTGTCTTGCTTAGTTTATTTTTATTACTATCTTGTTTGCTTAATATCAAAAATACAAAAAAATTAGTTACTTGCATTAAATTATTTATTTCAGTTTTTTTTATTTGCTATATGAGTACTGCTGAGAATACTAAGTTGTGTGACTTCACTAGCACAAATAATAATGATTTCATATGCACTCCTATTGCTCCACCTGCTTCTAAAGCAGGATTCTTTAAAATCAAACCTGCTTTGTTAAACCTTGTTATGAGAGAGCAATTTTCTGGTGTTAGTACTGATGATGCTGTTGACCATCTTAATAATTTTGTTGAACTTTGTGAAATGCAAAAGTATAAGGATATAGATGGTGATATTATAAAACTGAAATTATTTCCTTTCTCTTTGAGAGGAAAGGCTAAAGAATGGTTGCTTTCATTGCCTAGGAATAGTATTGATTCATGGATTAAATGCAAAGATGCTTTTATTGGAAAATACTATCCTCCTGCTAAGATCATTTCCTTAAGAAGTAGCATTATGAACTTTAAACAATTTGATAATGAACATGTGGCTCAAGTTGGGAAAGAATGAAATCTTTGGTTAAAAATTGCACTACCCATGGACTGACTGCTTGGATGATCATCCTTTTATGCAGGACTGAATTTTCCTCAGGAAACCTTCTTGATTCGGCTGCTAGAGGTACATTTATGTCCATCACTTTGGGGGCTGCAACAAAACTTCTAGATGATATGATGGTTAATTATTCTGAGTGGCATACTGAAAGAGCTCCTCAAGGTAAGAAGGTAAATTCTGTTGAAGAAACCTCTTCTTTGAGTGAAAAGATTGATGTTATTATGGCTATGCTTGTGAATGGTAAATCTCATATTGATCCAAGTAATGTTCCCTTAGCTTCTTTGGTTGCACAAGAAGAGCATGTTGATGTGAACTTCATTAAAAACAATAATTTTAACAATAATGCCTATAGGAACAATTATGGTAACAACAACTACAAGCCCTATCCCCCTAATAATGGCAATAGCTATGGTAATTCTTATGGTAATTCTTATAGCAATAATAGAAATACCTCCTCTGAACTTGAAACCATGCTTAAGGATTTTATCTCTACACAAACTGCTTTTAATAAAACTGTTGTGGAAAAGCTTGGTAAAATTGATACTCTTGCTTCTAAAGTTGATAGTCTTGCTCTTGATGTTGATCTCTTGAAATTAAAAGTTATGCCTAATGATGCTAAAGAGAATAAGACCTTTGTGAAAATTAATGCCATCCAATTTCGAATTGATGATAATGTTAGGATGATGGCTGAATTACGTGCTAGATGGGAAAGAGAAGAAGAACTAGCTAAAAAGGATAATATGGCTAGAGTTTATACTATTACTACTACTGAAAATAATGTTACTTCACATGCTAGTAAACCTCCTACTATTAATGGTAACATAATTGGTGTTGGCAATGTTTCCTCTACTTCTTCCAAAAAATTAAAATTGCCTAAAACTGCTGAAACTGTTCTTGATAAAAGTGCTGAAATTTTTAAGAACATAGGAGATAATGGTTCGGTTTGCTTTGATAATAATGATTTTGATTTTGATAATTGTAATATCTCTGAAGTTATTAAGTTCTTGCAAAAGTTAGCTACAAGTCCTAATGCTAGTACCATAAAGATGGCATTTACTACTCATATTACAAATGCTCTCATTAAAGCTAGGGAAGAGAAATTAAAACTTGAAGCTTCTATCCCTAGGAAGTTAGAAGATGGTTGGGAGCCCATCATTAAAATAAAAGTGGATGAATTTTATTGCAATGCTTTATGTGACCTTGGTGCAAGTATCTCTGTTATGCCTAAAAAGCTCTATGATATGTTTGATTTGCCACCTTTGGAACATTGCTATTTGGATGTTTTTTTTGTTGATAATGCTATGAAGAAACCTTTGGGGAGAGTTAATGATGTTCTTATCATGGTTAACAATAACCTTGTCCCCGTTGATTCTATTGTCTTGGATATCGAATGCAACCCATCTTGTCCTATTGTGTTGGGAAGACTTTTTCTTAGAACTGTGGGTGCTATTATTGATATGAAAGAAGGAAATATTAGATACCAATTCCCACTCAAGAAAGGTATGGAACACTTCCCTAGAAAAAGAATAAAGCTACATTTTGATTCTATCATTCGTACAAATTATGATGTTGATGCTTCATCTCTTGGAAACACTTGAGTTACACTTTCTGTGCCTAGCTGAAAGGCGTTAAAGAAAAGCGCTTATGGGAGACAACCTGTGGGGACCCCTCAGACTACTAGTCCGAGATGTCCACGTTATGTAAACAGATCACGATCCCAATGATCAGTGCATCGCGATCACATAACCAACATGGTATACAAAGTTACATCATTCAACTCGAATAGTACAAAACTTACATAAATACTGGTAACATGACCAGGTCTGCAATCATTGTCACACAGGACGGAATTAACTACGATATAGCGGAAGCTTGCAGCTAGCATCGGCCCTCGTCACAACCCGACGCATCCCCACGGAGCAGTTGACCGGTGACACTCAATTGGCGTAGTCGTCAGCGTACTCCTCCTCCTCGTCGTACATCTCCTTGTTGTAATCTGGACGTTTGAATATCCAGGGACACAGCCATATGAGTACATTTACGTACTCGCAAAACCACCTCTAGGCTTAAGTTTTTATGGTAATGCAATAAAACGTTTTCAAAAACTGGTGTGGCTGCTATATAAGACTATAGGGCTTAGTTTTCGAAAACGATGCTTTTAGACATAGAGAATACGACATCTCCATATCTTTGTTAAAGAAAACATTTAGAGATAGAAATCTCTCTTGTAGAAATAGGATGTACTATTTCCACGTTTTGAAAACTCTTTTGTAAAACTTTTCAAAAACACTAGGATGGGGATACCCTTTTTTCCTTCCTTGAGATCGGACTGATTGTCTCCCCGAGACCATCCATCCTCACTCAACTCCTGTACCATCCATGTACCTCCTTGTTTCACCAAAACACTTTTCTTAAAAAACAACTTCTTCCCCAGGCGCCCAGTGTGGCCTTTACAACCGTCCTTTGACGACAGACACGGCTATTCGAATAGATGTACACTATGCAGAGGTTGCCCACTTTACCCACACCAATCGGTCAATTCCGCCGTGTCTGCCACGGCCCATCATATGGCGGTATGCGGGGGTCCGGATAACCAGATCAAAGCTTTTCACTATGTCTACCCTAGTACAGAGGACTCCCGATAGGTTTATTCCCCCCGGCACCGTGTGCTCCACTAGACCCCTGGTCTCTCTTGGGACGCTACACCGCCACGGCAGAGGACCCAACGTAATCGTTCGGCTGCGGGTCCCTCCGCTTGTGTATTGCCTCATACAGACGACAACCCGGCTTCGAGGGCCTGGCCCTTATAGAGTGTGAGATCCTCAGTACTAAGGAAGACAAGCTTCCGGCTAAGCCCTACCCATATCAGGTAATGTGGTTGCACGGGTTAATTGTTCGGGCGGCAGCAGGGACTTCGAAATTAAACCTCCATCTCCGACTGCTCCCAGCAGCTCGGGTTTTCACAAACATCTCCGAATGCTCCCAGCATCTCGGGTTTTCATAAAACATTTCTTTCTCGCCGATTGCCTCTAGCAACTCGGGTTTTCTCCAAAAACGCTTTTATCAAAACAGGCTCCCATCCTAAGATTTTGAGGTAAGAGTATAAATATATACTACTAGAAAAATATGATTTTCTTTATAGAGCCTTCAACAACAAGGCCCCTAAAGTGAATACTTATTTTTATAACACCTATTATAATCTAGTAGATAACTTTGGGCAAACAATATTTTGTAAAATAGTTTTTGGGTGGCAAAATGCCACAAAAGAAGTAAAACATGCATTATTTTATTTTGAAAACAAAACATGCTTTGTAAAATAATAGGATTCATTATAGTGGTGAGGTGGCTTGCCTGGCTCAGCAATATGTCCTTGGTCCTGATCTTGAGGTTCCTTAGGTTCACTCCTCTCTTCCAGTTCCTTCCCGATCATATCTAACGTCGCAAACAGGAAGAAGGAACAACACTCAAAATACAAGACAATGCCATAAGGACATAACAAACATCAAGCATTGCACAAGGCATAAGCTAACAAACAAAAGCAATCAATTCACTTAGTTAAACAGCAACAAGCACATATAGCTAAGACAAACAATAAACACAGCTTAGAAAATATACACAACATCCCTAATTGTTAGAAAGGTAGCTTTAACTAAACACTAAAGCAAAACACCTCTTATGGTGATTAGATCATTAAACAAGGGTTGCTATAATAGTTCAGGAAATACTTCAGACAAAAGTATCTTATTATGCAAGCATTATCATTAACATAAAACACACTCACATGCAAACATGTTACCAGCTCTAGGAACACATACTATTAAGTAGTTAATCAACCAATAAAGTTTAGCACAACTGCTCACACAAGTTGTGGATAAAGAGCTAAAAGGATGCAGGTGAGTTATTTAATAGAGCACCACCAAGGAGCATGTTGACAACCATTTAAAGTATATAAAGCATGCAGCAAGCATCACCAAACACAAACAATTACTGGAGAAAATCTAACACAAATCAACAACCACATGCATAGCACACAAATACAATTGGTGTAACTACTAGGGAACAAGATAAATTATGTTAAATTCAAAGGTGAATTGCACCACAATACTTTTAGGAGGTCATTAAGGTTATTAGAGGTTAACTTAAGGTTCTGGACTTATGATTGATTAAACATATAAAACCCACATCAATTTAAACAAAACAGGGAAATAATTCAATTCAAAATCCTAGATGCATAAGTCCTGTTTTGGGAGATTAATTACCATGCTCAGAATATAGCTCCTAAAATTAAACCCTTCTACCAGAGTACACCTAGTAACTATAGGAACCTAGGAAAATTGGATTTGCATCAAGAGCTAATACTAAACAGGAATTAAAATTGATACAAATGCTACTGGACCCAAAACCAAAATGGTCATAGTTTCAGTTTTAAGAAACTCCTGCATGCAAGATTAATTTCTATGGGTGGGTATTGTTTTTACCTACCAGTAGAAATTTGATTCACTTCATTTGGATAATCCAAGCTCAAGTTATCTCAATTTGTGTGGAAAACACACTTTTTATACGGTTTAGTGTTCAGTACAAATTATAAACTATTTTTAGTCAAAACCAGTGCTGCCTGTTAGAGAAAATGCATAGCTACAACACAAAATACTCCTTATCCAATTTCACAAACAGATCAAGCATAAACAATTTCATCTAAGCACATGCAAATAACGGAAAATAAAAATCTCCAATTTTAACTGTAATAACCCATTGTTTTTGAAAATAAGTCACCATGTGAAAAATATAGGTTCTAAAATTCTACCAAGATAGGACATGATGGCTACTAAACATATCTAACCAAATCAATTGGATTTACTCCAAAAAGTATTTTTAATGATGAATTAAAAATCAACAAAATGCCACTGGTCTCAAAGTTAAATCTAGTATAACTTTAGTTTTACAAATCTACTGCATGCATGTATTATATGCCTAGATAGGTATGGTCCTAAGATTTACAGAGAACTAAAGTTTGCAAGATTTGGATTTATAGAACTCTCACAATTAAATAAATGGTGGAAAGTATACTTTTTACAAGATTAGATCTAGCACACTCATAAAAACATATTTTTGAAAACGGCAAGTGCCACATGGTTAAGAAAACATACAGGAAGAATAAAAAATTTACTCCAAGCAATTTGGATGTACAGATCTACCAGAAACGAAATAAAGCTACAAGGCACATTAAACAGGAACCAAAACTGGAAAAAGGATTTAACAGAAAAAAAACACTTAGATGGGCTGGATCAGGCCACGGGCCGAGCGAGCGAGCTGGGCCGGCCGACCGGTGAGAGGCGCGCGCGGGAAGGGCAGGAGGAAAGTGGCCGTCGGATCTGATCTGGGCGCACAGATAAGATCGCGGTGCTTTGAACGAGGACTGTCGATCTAGGAATCGACGGTTCACAGGCTTCTTCAACCTCACGACGGGAAACACAACACAGAAACCCTAGAGGAAGGGGCGAAGCTCGCACAGCTCACCAGAGGCGTCCCCGGACGGAGAAGAGGGGTACAGGTGGAAGCGGAGGTCGAGGGAAGGTCCGGGGTAGTGCCGTTCGTGTAGGCAGTCCTCGGAACGACCGCAATGTCGAGGGCGCCCGCGGCGGACACGAGGTTCTCACGGGGACGTCTAAGAGGTAGCTCACGGGGAGGGGAACGAGATGGAATAGAAATGGAGGGCTGAGGGAGAAGCGGATGCTGGCAATCTTCCGCGCAAGCGCTCGAGACGGAGGTCACGTCCTCGCGTTTTGCAGGACAGCCGAGGGGGAGAGCGCTCGAGTGGAGGTGTCTGGAGAGAGGCTAGAGAGCTGGGGGAGCGTTCGGGCAAGGTAAAGGGCTGGGGCTCAGCATGGACTGGTCGGAACGAGGTGAGGTGGCCAGCGGGCATGTGGCGGCGCTCGAGACAACCGCAAAGGACAAGGGGATGGGGCAGGGCTGCGCCAGCGCACTCAAGAGGGTATGGGGCGGTTGCTGGCGAGAGGAGAGGTCACGGGTTGGTCGAGGGCACGGGTTGGGTGGAGGGGGAGGTGCTCAGCCGTTTCTGCTCAACAGGTGTTCGAAAAAATGCCCAAAAGGGAAATAAAATGAAGAGGCAAGGCTAGGTCGATGCTCATCGGTCCAGGAGGATGGTGGGAGGTCCAATGCACATTCAAGAGAAGGTGTGGGGTGAGAGGGGAGTGGTTTTGATCATAAAATTTTTTTCGGACAAAATGGATTAGGTCACTTTGCTAAGATGGTTTAGTCCACTCTTTGACTAGAAAATTATAAAACAAGTTGGATTGGTTAGAGGAGGTATATGTTCAGCATTAGGTTTAGAAGTTTAGTTCAAATGGGTACCACATGCAATCTACACAAAAATGGCAAGTTGCTAACTTAAAACACCACATATGGTCACCTTATAGTGTAGCACTCAAAACAAGCATCAAGTAGTGATTAAACACTTTTGAAAATCTTAAAGAGGACCATACATGGAAAGTACAGGTGATGTAGGTCATGCTAGAGGTTTTGTAAATCCAAAATAAATAAAATAAACCCTAGTTTACATGCTCTAAAAATGCTAGAAATTAACAGGACAGAAGATAGTTACCTCCTATTTGAAAATAGAATTTTTGAGTTTCTTTTGAAACAATCATAGCAAAAAGAGGTAAGCACATCACCATCATAAAATACAACACTTAAGCATGAGAAAGGTAAATTAATCCTCACACCTAAGTGGACACATAAAATTCATATATCCACATTGCAAAACCAAGCACATATTTAAACAATCCAAGCATTTAGGATATATAACAAGCATAAGGTGATTAATATGATCAAGACAAGGCTTTTGGTAGAAGTAGAATTAAACCATCACTAAGGGAGTTGATTATCCAAAGACTAATAAAGTTCGGGGTTTTGAAAAGAGGGTTGCTACTACTAGCAACATATTAAACTCAAAATATATTAGGACTTCTTATAAGGTCCACTTATGGTTTTACAAACATAAAGTTTTTGGGAAACAAATATTTTTATTCTCTCAAATAATAGGTCTTTGGGTAGTTGCTAAAATCAAAACATCATGGTAAATAGAGTTTATTAAATAGAAGGTGAGAGAAGATATATGGACTATTTTACTTGTCATAACCTTGATCACAAGGGTCTTATTCTAACAAGGTTGATTTTAAAAAGGTTGCTATTTAGAGGTCAACAATAGAAACACAGACCACAAGCATGGCAAACACACAAACAATAGTAAAACACATCCATTAACAAGTTATTTCAAAAAGTTTTTGACGGCCCTAAATTTTGGGTCTTTTATAATTAAGTTTTTCTTGCTTCCAAAATTTGGTGCGTTACACAACCCACTTTTTATTCCTGTTATTTTATTTTGTTGTGTCAAGGAACATGTCTACCTCTGTAGCAATTGCTTTGTATCTTTATTTTATCGCATTGTTGTGTCAAGTAAAGCCTCTAGTAGAAAGTTGATGCTAGATTTGGATTCCTGCGCAAGAACAGTTTTCTGCTGTCCACCGTTTAATTCATAACTCTCTGCAGAAAAATTAAAAAATCTGATATTTCCTGAACGTGATCCTCAGATATGTACGCAACTTTCATTAGTTTTGAGTTTTCTGATTTGAGCAAGTTAAGTGCCTCGAAAAAATTCGTCTTTACAAACTGTTCTGTTTTTGACAGATTCTGCCATTTATTTTGCATTGCTCCTTTTGCTGTTTTTGAATGGATCTTTCTATTCCATAAAATACCAGTGGCTGTAGCTAATGTCCAGTAGCATGTTTAATGGTTTTGTCAATGCATAATATGAGAATTTTTTGATTATGCACTAACCCTCTAATGATGTCTACTTTGAGTTTGGTGTGGAGGAAGTTTTCAAGGATCAAGAGAGAAGGATGATATGATGTGATCAAGAAGATGAAAGAGCCTAAGCTTGGGGATGCCCCCGTGGGTCACCCAAGCATATTTCAAGAAGACTCAAGCGTCTAAGCTTGGGGATGCCCAAGGCATCCCCTTCTTCATCAACAAACTATCAGGTCATCTCTAGTGAAACTATATTTTAATTCTGTCACATCTTATGTGCTTTACTTGAAGCGTCTGTTTGTTTTTATTTTTGCTTTTGTTATTTTGATTCTCTGAATAAAATGGATCCTAGCATTCCTTTGTGGGAGAGAGACACGCTCCGCTTTTTCTTATGAATACTCGTATTCTTCACTTATATTTGTTGAGTATTCTTCTATGTTACTTCAATACTTTCAGCTCTCGTTTTTCATGCATCTCTTGTTTAGAGCTGTTAGTTCTCTTATGTTATACTATCTTGTTTCATTGTTAAATACTTGGAGAGTTTATGTTTAAATAAGTTGATAGGTGTTTGGTTGGAAACAGAAAATGCTAAATGTGGTAGATGGTATAATGAAAAGATATACATGCTCTTATAGATTTTTATCTTGTATGTTGTGGTGCTTGGCAATTGTTTTGAGCTCTCAAGTAGATCATGTTTAAGCTTTTACATCGTGTAGTTAAAACCTATTAGTGAAGAACTACCGTAAAGCTTGTTGATATTTGGTTTGCATGTTTGGTATCTCTAAGGTCTACATATTTTCTAGTAAAGGTGTTTGAACAACAAGGAAGACAATGTATAGTTTTATAATACGTGCAATATGTTTTTATATACGTCTTGTTGTCATAGTTTATACTTGTGTTTGCTTCAAATAACCTTGCTAGCCAAAGCCTTGTACTGAGAGGGAATGCTTCTCGTGCATCCAAAACCTTGAGCCAAAACCCATGCCATTTATGTCCACCATACCTACCTACTACATGGTATTTCCTACCATTCCAAGCAAATATTTCGTGTGCTACCTTTTATTCAAAACTTATTATCCCTTATTTGTGTCAATGTTTATTAGCTCATGAGGAAGTATGTGGTGTTACGGATATCAACCTTGTCATTTGCTTTTAGAAAGACTTTCACCAACCGAACTAGTGGCATATACACCACTTATCCATTAACTTTGCAAAAAGAGCTGGCAAATGGGGTGCCCAGTCCCAATTAATTACAACTTTAACCGCTGCATTCTCTTCACATTTTTGTCCTGATCTAATCAGCCAAGCAATAATACCAGTTTTTAACTGCATGTGTAAACAAAAGAGATAAGAGGGATGATCTACTCTTGGGTAGAAATAACGTCCTTCAATGGGAGCCGCTCTTGAAAGTCTGGTTGACAAGGGGGGTAGAGTGCCCATTACCATTCGTTCACAACGACAAAACCCACTCAAAAACTTAGTTTTATGCTCTCTATATGATTTCAAAAACCTATAAAAACTAAAGAGCTCTAGCACATGGTTGTATCCCTGCTTCCCTCTGCGAAGGGCCTATCTTTTACTTTATGTTGAGTCATTTTACCTACTTCTTTCTATCCCCGAAGCAAACACTTGTGTCAACTGTGTGTAACAATTCTTATATGCTTACTTATTGCACTTGTTATATTTCTTTGTGTTGACAACTATCTATATGATATACATGTTCAAAAGTTGAAAGCCAATGCTGAAACTTATATCTTCCTTTGTGCTGCTTCAATGCTCTTTTACTTAGAAACTATTGCTTTATGAGTTAACTCTTATGCAAATCTTTTTGATGCTTGTTTGAAAGTACTATCCATGAATTTTTTTTACTTATATGATGTAGTTGTTTACTCCTTGTGTATTTGTTAGCCAACTATAGTTCATTGCCTTGAGTCACTTCATTCATAACATGAGCTTTACATTATTATATGATCAAGATTGTGTGAAAGCATGTCACTTCAGAAATTATTCTTGTTATCGTTTTACCTACTCGGGACAAGTAGACCTAAGCTTGGGGATGCTTGATACGTCTCAAACGTATCTATAAGTTCTTATGTTCTATGCTTATATTATACCCATTGCTACATGTTTTATATACACTTTATATGGTTTTTATGCATTTTTTGGGACTAACCTATTAACAAGATGCCATAGTGCCAGTTCCCTGTTTTCTGCTGTTTTTGGTTTCAGAAAAGCTGTTAAGGAAATATTCTCGGAATTGCACGAAACAAAAGCCAATACCCCTATTTTCCCCGGAAGCATCCAGAACACCGAAGAGGATACAGAGGAGGGCCACGAGGCGGCCACACCTGTTGGTGGTGCGGCTCCCTCCCTGGCCGCGCCACCATGTGCGGAATTGCACGAAACAAAAGCCAATACCCCTATTTTCCCCGGAAGCATCCAGAACACCGAAGAGGATACGGAGGAGGGCCACTAGGCGGCCACACCTGTTGGTGGTGCGGCTCCCTCCTTGGCCGCGCCACCACGTGGTGTGGGCCCCTCGGGGCCCCACGTCCTTCGCCCTTTCGCCTATTTAAACCCCCCGACGGATCAAGACCTAATACCCGAACACTTTTCCACGATACTTTCCAGAGCCGCCGCCGCCGTCAACCCTAGTTCGGGAGGGTTCAGAAGCTCTTCCCAGCACCCTGCCAGAGAGGGGAATCATCACTGGAGGGCTCTACATCACCATGCCCGCCTCTGGACTGATGCGTGAGTAGTTCATCCTTGGACTACGGGTCCATAGCAGTAGCTAGATGGTTGTCTTCTCCTATTGTGCCATCATGTTTAGATCTTGTGAGCTGCCTATTGATGCACCGGTGTGGTTGTCGGAGAGTGACTCCCACGATACAGGGGTGGTCACACTCTGAGGAGTTGTTCGAAGGGGGGCTGAACGCGTTGGTCAAACAACCCTCAACCGGCACGGCGACGGTGCTCGTCGAGCCTGAGGAGGGACATCACGCCAGAGATAGACACCAGCCCGTACCCAGGTTCACGGCCCTCGGAAGGAGGTAACACCGCTACTCCTGCTTGTCTGTATTGTGCTGTAGAGGGTACAGTACAATGAGCTTGCCGAGGGCTCTCTTATGGCAGTGTGGAGCTCAAGGAGGGAACGCTACGGTCTTCTTCCTCCTCAAGTGTGTTCGGCTATGCTCCGCTATGGTAGAGTGCCAAAGGTCTGATTGATCCCCCCCGCTACGGAGGTGCTCCCTCTCCTTTTATAGGCGCCCCGGGCCTCATCCCTGCGTCCTGCGCAGTGGTAGGGTTCCCACATGGCGACGAAATGGAGGGGCGGGGTGCACCGCAGCTGGGTTGTCCATGGACTCGGTCCATGGTTGTAAAGCCTGCCCTTGAGGCAGGAAGACCACCGTCCGCGCAGGACGGCCAGCTGGTGCCGCAGAGATCGTGGGGGCGCCCACGGTGACGTCGTCGTTGGAGCGTAGCGCCGGCCATCTGCTTTATCACCAAAGGGGAAAGCTTCGTAGTCCGGTGCGGGGGGCATAACCCCTTTAATCACCAGAATAGCAACTGCGGCGTCGCCGTCACCGCGCGCAGGCGCGCGCGTCACTCTGTGGCCGCGGCAGAGGCCATGTGCGCTCTGCGGCGGTTGCTTCTCAGCGAAGTATCTCTACAAGGCCTGAGCGGCCTTGTGGAGGGATTTGCGTTGACTCCTCTCCAAGGGAGAGAGCCTTGTAGAGGGGCGGTCGCGGGGGGAGCCTCTTCAGGCCTTCGCTGCCCCTCAAGCCCTCTCAAGGACTTCTCCCCTCGAGAGTCTCTCCCAGTGTTTGGCTTGGTCCTTAGTCATTCTTCGATACCGTCGCGTGCGAGGGCTGTGGAGAGTGGGCCCCGCACACCCTGGGTTCCACTGGGCCGACAGTAGCCCCCGGGCCCATGATGGGCACGGCGAAGCCCCCCAGGCTCAGATGAAGCGTCGTGGGCCCAAAGTGTCCGGCCGGACCGAGACACGCGTCGATCAGTTGTGAGTCCGTGACGACACGATTTCTCCGGCGGGGCGTGCGTCGTGGGGAGGTCCCACCACGCCCTGGTAACTGCCCAGATGGGAGATAAAGCCTGCGCGCCGACTCGAGCAGCCGTTACTGCTCTCATTTTGCGCGCCCGGCCTTCCGACCTCACCCTCTGAGCTTCCTCGCACCGGCGATCTTCTTCTACCTTCACGCCTTCTCGCATTTCTTCCTTTCCGACGATGAGTCCAGCGAAGGGCAAGGCGGCGATGGCGAAGCTCCCTGCGGACGCGCAGGGGGACGGGGTGCTTGGCCCCGCCCTGGTCGGGGAGCGCTATAACGAGGCGGCCCTGGACAAGATCCGGCACTTGGTCGCCGGGAAGACCAACGAGCACGGCGCCAGTGCTCTCCAGGCCGCAAAGCTCGGCCGGCTCCCGAAGGGGTTTTTCCCCATCTTCCTCCACACCATCTACGCCGGGCTGGTGCCTCCCTACTCGCCCTTCCTGGAGGCGATTCTGGAGTTCTACCAGATCCATCTTCTCCATCTGCACCCCAACTCCGTCTTGATCCTCTTCATCTTCGCCTACCTGTGCGAAGCTTACTTGGGGGTGCAGCCTTCTGTGGCCCTCTTCCGGAGCTTCTACGCGCTCCGGAGCTCCGCAAACCTCGAGCGGACGGGGTGCGTCTCCTTCCGCATCGTGGACGGCATGGGGGATGTCTATATCCCCATGTCGTGGAACGGCGAGAAGCCTGTCACGGCGGTGGTGAAGAAGGTGGACGACTTCCGGCAGCGGTGGTTCGTTATCGGCGTCAAGTCGCTGAGCTCCTTCATCGACATCCCGGAGGCGCCGCCCGTGAAGAACACCCACTGGGGTAAGCTGATCTTCCGGAGCCGGCAGATCGCGGACCTGGTGGGCCGCATGAAGCTTCTTTGGGATTATGGCCTCACCGGCCAGATGATTGCGGAGGACTTCGTGAGGCGCCGCATCGCTCCGCTTCAGGCACACAAGAAGCCGATGTGGATGTACTCGGGCCTCACAGACCCGATGCGGCTCCACTACTGCGACCACCGCCCCGAAGCCGTCTCCTACATCATGGGCGTCCTCTTCATCAACCCGGACATGCCCGTGGCGGTTGCTGAGGTGCTGAGGCCTCTCCACCAGCTCTCCATGAACACGCGCCTGGCGATTCTAGAGCGGATGCTGACGTTCACCCCGCTTGGCTTCGTGGGGGAGGAGGAGGACGAGGTGGCCATGCCTGTAGCGAAGGAGTCAGGAGCCGCGGAGTCGCCCTCCGCATCGGACGTCGAGCTAGGCGGCGTGGCGGCAAGGGCGAACCCCTCGACCGGCGGGGCGAGCTCGTCAAGGGCTGCGCCCCCTGTCGAGGAAATCTTCGAGGTCTTGTCCGGTGACGACGAGCCCTTCAGGGTGGCCCCTTCACGCCCTGCTACGGAGGGAAAAGGTAGCGACGGCGACGAGTCTGCCGCGGGGCGACGAGAGCCCCGGACCAAGGCGGCCCATGACAGGCCTGCCGGGGAGCCAATGGGCGCTCCCTCAAGAGGAAAGTAGAGGCGGCTCTGTCGAGGTGTTGCTCCCACGGAACAGGGATAGTCACCGTCGAGGGAAGTTCGTGAAGGGGGACTGAACACGTTAGCCAACAACCCTCAACCGGCCCGGCGACGGTGCTCGTCGTGCCTGTAGAGGGATAACACGACAGAGATGGACTCAAGCCCGTACCCAGGTTCACGGCCCTCAGGAGGAGGTAAGACCGCTACTCCTGCTTATCTGTATTGCTCTGTAGGGGTTACATCCCAATGAGCTTGCCGAGGGCTCGGTTGCGGCAGCGCAGAGCTCAAAGAGGGAAGCAATGGTCTTCTTCCTCTTCGAGTCTTCTAAGCTAGGCTAAGCTATGGTGCCAGTAGGCGAGTGATTTGTCGATCGGCCGTCCCTTGCTACGGAGGTGCTCCCCCTCCTTATATAGGCGCCCCGGGCCTCATCCCTGCGTGCTGCGCAGCGGAAGGGTTCCCACATGGCGACGAAACGGTGGAGCGGGGTGCACCGCAGCTGGGTTGTCCATGGACTCGGTCCATGGTCCTAAAGTCCGCCTTCGTGACAGAAAAGCCGCCGCCTTCGCTGGGCGGCCAGCTGGTACTGCTGGGATCGTGGGGGTGCCCACGGTGACGTCGTCCTTGGAGCGTAGCGCCGGCCAACTGCTTTATCACCAAAGAGGAAACCCTCGTAAGCCGGCGCAGGGGACACAGCTTTGTTGACTCCTTTAATCACCAAAACGGCAACTGCGGCGCCGTCGTCATCGCGCGCAGACGCGCGTGTCACTCTACGGCGCGGCAGTGGCCATGTGCGCCTTGCAGTGGTTCCTTCGGAGCGAAGTATCTCCACAGGGCTGGGGCGGCCTGTGGAGGGATTGGTGTTGACCCCTCTCCAGGGGAGAGGGCCCTGTAGAGGAGCAGCCTCGGGAGGGGCCTCACCAGGCCTCCGCTGCCCTCTTCAGCCCTCTCGAGGGTCTCTCCAAGCGCTTTGCTCGGTCCTTAGCCGTTTCAACGACTTTGTCGCGTGTGAGGGCTGTGGAGAGTGGGCTCTGCACACCCTGGATCTCACTGGGCCGACAGTAGCCCCCGGGCCCATGACGGGCACGGCGAGGCCCATCGGGTCCAGACGAAGCGTCGTGGGTCCAATATGTCCGGCCGGCCCGTGACACGCGTCGCTCGGAGATGAGTTTGCGGCGACTCGGTTTCTCCGGTAGAAACGTGCGTCGTGGGGGGTCCCACCACGATCAGCACGACCGCGCCTTGGTAACTGTCCAAATGCGGTATAAAGCTGCGCGCCGGTCCGAACCGCAGTCATTACTCACTTCTGCGCTCCAGCCTTCCAACTCTCGACCTCCTAGCTTTCCTTCTCCGGCGAACTCTCTGCTCCTCCTTCTCCTTGTCCTTCCGCGCCCTTCTTCTTCTCCGGCAATGGGCGGACCCAAAGGCAAGGCGGCGATGTCCACGCTCCCCTCCGATGCGCAGGGCGAAGAGACGCTTGGCCCCGCCCTGATCGGGGTGCGCGTCGATGCAGCGGCGCTGGGCAAGATTCAGCACCTGGTCGCCGGGAAGACCAATGAGCATGGCGCCAGCGCCATCCTGGCCGCGAGGCACGGCCGCCTTCCGACGGGGTTTTTCCCCATTTTCCTCCACACTCTCTTCGCCGGACTGGTGCCTCCGTATTCGCCTTTCCTCGAGGCCGTCCTGGAGTTCTACCAGATCCACCTTCTCCACCTACACCCCAACGCCATCCTCATCCTCTCCATCTTCGCCTACCTGTGCGAGGCATATCTGGGGGTGCAGCCCTCGGTGGCCCTCTTCCGGAGCTTCTACGCGCTCCGGAACACCGCGAAGGCCGAGCAGACGGGGTGCGTGTC
This sequence comes from Poa annua, assembly GCA_026929855.1. Taxonomy (NCBI): domain Eukaryota; kingdom Viridiplantae; phylum Streptophyta; class Magnoliopsida; order Poales; family Poaceae; genus Poa; species Poa annua. The sequence goes on from CM049434.1 coordinate 67,849,146, forward strand.
CTTCCGCATTGCGGACGGCATGGGGGACGTCTACATCCCCATGTCGTGGAGCGACGACAAACCCGTCACGGCGGTGTCGAAGAAGGTGGACGACTTCAGGCAGAAGTGGTTCCTCATCGGCGTCAAGTCGCAGAGCTCCTTTCTCGAGGTCCCGGAGGCGCCGCCCGTGAAGAACACCCATTGGGGGAAGCAGGCCTTCCAGGGCCCCAAGATCGGAAGCCTCGTGGCGCGCATGAGGACGCTTCGGGAGAACGGCCTCACCGGCCAGATGATCGCAGAGGACTTCGTGCGCCGCCGCATCGCTCCTCTGCAGGCGCACAAGAAGCCGATGTGGATGTACGCGGGTCCCTCCGACTCGATGCGACTCCACCCCTGCGACCATCTCCCCGCCGTCGTCGATACCATCATGGGCGGCCTCTTCATCAACCCCGACGTGTCTGTGGCGGTTGCGGCGGAGCTGAGGCCTCTTCACCAGATAAACCTGGCCTCGCGCCTGGCGATTCTGGAGCGGATGCCCAGCTTCACCCCACTAGGCCAGGCGGGGGAAGAGGAGGAAGATGGGCCCATGCCCGTGGCGAGGGGACAAGACGCTGCGGAGTCGCCGTACGCGTCTGACGCCGAGCAGGGCGACGATGCGGCTCGGGCCGTCCCCTCTGCAGGCGGGGCGAGCTCGTCAAGGGCCTCGCCCCCTCCTGAGGAGGTCTTCGAGCTCTCCTCCAGCGACGATGAGGAGGCCGAGGCGGGGCGACAGGAGCCCCGAACCAAGGCGGCCCACGACAGGCCTGCTGGGGAGCCCCCAAGCACTTCCCTCAAGAGGAAAGCTGAGGCGGCTCCTGAGGGATCCGGAGTCCGGGCCACGCCTTCTTGGCGTTCGTCCGGCATGGCGTGGGTTGACACCCGCGCCAAGAAGACAGGGTAAGTGTTCTTGGTCTTGATTTTCTTCTTCAGTCTATTGCTTGTCTCCTCCCCCTGACCGATTTTCTTGTCTTCTGCCACCGACCCGGCGCCTGCAAAGCACCGTAGGCTCCGCAAGGCTGCGGACGTGAAGAAGGCCGCTCGAGAGGCCGCGGCAGAGGCCGCCACAGAAGAGGCCTCGAGGCCTGCGGAGGAAACCCCCGCAGGCCCTCACGGGGACACTCCCCAGGCCGAGGCCACCGCGCCGCCTCTGGAGGAAAAATGCCCCGAGGAGCAGGTGGAGAAGGCGGCCACTCCGCCGCGCGCTGCGACCCCGCCAGCACGGCAGGAGGCCGCGGCAGACAGTACTTCGGCCCCGAGCCCGCCGAAGGTCGACGAGGCAGTGGGGGCTGAACTCCCACTGCCCCCGCCAAGCACCACGGCGGAGGAGGAAGCGACAGCTGCGGAGCAGTCCTTTCCTGCCCCGGGGGCCCAGGGCGAGGTGCCGCCTGAGGGGGGCAACGCCGGCGCGCAGGACGCGGGCGCCGGAGCGGAGGACGCGCCTCCGAGCCCCCGAGCCCGCGCAGAGACTCCCCGCTCCAAGCTTGACGCGGGAGCAGGGCCCTCCGCCCCGAGCGAGGCCTCCCGGGCCCTTGTCCTCGGAAGCTGGGACTAGAGCAGGGGGCGACGCGACGTCGCCTTCCGCTTGGTGCGGGAGTCTCTGGAGGGGCTAGAGGCTCACCTTGCCCAGGAGGACGGGGAGCTCGCCCGGCAGAGGGACGAGCTCGCAGAGGCTTGGGCCGCGTTCCACAGGGCCGTGGAGACTCGCCGACGGAGCGACCAGGCCTTGCAGGCGGAGCGCGAGGAGGCGCTGCGTTTCGCAGAGGAGGTCCGCGAGGGCGCCATGCGCGACGCCGAGGAGCTTCTGCAGCCCCTGAAGGCTGAGCGCCGGGCAGCGGCGGAAGACTTGGCCGCGGCCAGGGCGGAGCGGGAGGCTGTGGAGCACTCCCTGGCGGCCAAACACCACGGGCTTGTCGAGCTTGAGGCTAAGATCCTCGCCGACTCTGAGACCGTGCGGACCGCAATGGAGGGGGTCCACGCGAGCTTGGACGCCAGGGGCCGGAGTCTAGGCGAGCGCGAGGAGGACGTGCGCCGCCGCGACGAGCAGCTGGCCCTGCGGGAGCAGGAGCTGTCGGGGCAGCGCGCTGCCCTCGAGGCCCGTGAAGAGAGCCTGGCTGCCGCGCTCAGCAAGCACGAGCTTGAAGTGTCCACCCACAAGAAGGGCGTGAAACGCTTCAATGCTAGGTTCGCCCAGCGGAAGGAGGAGGCGGCGAAGATGCTCGAGGAGCGGGAGAAGGCGTACCGCACCGCCGTCTCTCGCGACTACAGCGAGAAGTTCACCAAGCAGGAGAGCCGCTTCAAGAAGAAGCTTGGCGAGAGCGGAGCCCGGATCCACCAGCTCGAGAACCTGGACGCTACCCTCGTCTCCAAGGTGAAGCGCGAAGCGGATCGCCGCCGCGCCGCTGAGGAGGCCCGCAAGCGCACGGAGCAGGACCTCGCCTCCCTCATGGCCGACATGGAGGAGATGAACCAGCAGGTGGGCCCTGCCGTGGAGAAGGCGGTGGAGGCGTGTGGGGACCCCGGACTAGCCGTCCGAAATACCCGATTATGCTTAACACAACGATCCCGTGATCAGTCTGTCGTTGCACATAATCCGAACTGAATACCGAAGTTTACATCCATTACAATACCGCATTAAAGTCTTACATAAACGGTCATTTAGACCAAGTCTTACATAGGTGCCTTCAGGGGCCAAACCAAAATAATCAGCGGAAACTACGGCGTAGAAGACATCATATCCTAACAACGACCCGACAGGCAGTCGACTTATGGAGATCCCTAGTTTGCATAGAAGTCGCCATACTCCTCCTTGGCGTAGTGCTCCTCGAGGTCTGGCTACGACAATAGCCAGGGACGAAACCATTATGAGTACATTTGATTGTACTCGCAAACTACCCCAACATGAGTATGCACTAGTCTCATTTTAGTTTCATACTTTTATTTATGTAAAACATCTCTATATCTTTGTTGAAAAAGGTAAGAAAATTTTATAACTATCCTTAATATAATGTCCTATTTTATCAGTTTCTCCAAAACTCCTCCTTTTTCTGACCATAACCTGTCATGGTTCATGGTCTCCAACAACCTCATACCGATCCGTTGGTATAGGTGTATGGAACATTCTGCACTTCTCTTTTCGTTTTAAAACTCAAATCTTTTAAAACTTGCACATGGTCAAAGTAGGGCCTATCAACTGTCCATATCCGAGGACTCGGCTATTCGAATAGTTTTACACTCTACAGAGGTAGCACGCTTTTCCCACATCCATCCGGTAACTCATCATGTCAGCCACGTCCCGCCATACAAGGTGTATGCGAAGTTGAGACACCGATCCTAGCCTGTCCTTTGCTCATGCTAGCATAGGACCCTGCCCATATGACACTTTCCATCAACACTTAACCCAGCCCGTCGGGATCTAAGTGTGAGGACTCATAGTTTTGCCTGGCGGTGTATAGGGGACATCCTTCTATCCTCCTCCTTATCTTTCCATAGAGTTTGAGCGAGGACCCAGGTCAGGGGTAGGTCACCAAACCATCCCCTCATGCATAACGGAGTCAGCTCCGTAGATGAGGTATCCCATACTAATATGAGCAAATTATATGACCAAGCCCATTCCCATATGTGGGTAAATGTGGTCGAACAGGGTATTGGCTGATTGACGTAAGTACAAAGACACAATGTGCGTTTTATCAAAACCACCATTCTCCTTTTCTCCACTTCAACACCAACATCTCGGCGCTTCATAGCCACACAGGTGTTTTCAAAGGGGTTTTGAATAAACAATCTTTATTTTTCCCATCCTATAATTTGATATAAATTATCTTATATTTCTACATAGGGTGGCAAAATAATTTCCATATACTTTTTGAAATGGTTTTGGAAAAATCTTTGCTTTAAGAATAAATCGTGTTATGAAAATAGATGCATGTATTAGGGTGCAAGCTCAGAGAGTAGCTTGCCTTGCTCGGCAAAGTGATCTTCGTCTTGATCTTCAGGTTCCACGAATTCTTCTTCCTCGATAAGTCCGACAACGTTCTCGTCTAATTCACAATCAAACAAATACAAACAATCACTAACCTACTCAATCAACATCACAACAATACAATCTTGAATGCTCTAAATAGCCACTGCATACATCAAGCAACACAATTTGGTTTCCATTTAATTGAATTAACCATTATTTAATTATGTCTTAATTATGGCAGAAACTAATTGAACATGTTTAATTACATATCTCAAGTTCTGTTGGTCACAAAAATACAAACTAAATTTCTACAGAAAGCTACTGATGTGTAGAAGACAACACAATTTGATTTGGATTAATTGGAGTTACCAAACTCCCTACATAATTGTTTTAATCCAGAAGCTTAATAATCAAGTTTTAGCTATCAATCAAGTTCTGTTGATCCTAAAATTAAATCCTCTTATGGGTAACTAGCCATGATTAAATGTGACCCAACAAAATTGGTCTTAACTCATTTGGCCTAACAGAGTATCAGAAACAAACAAGTTTAGATTTTAAACCTTATGTGGTATTTTTAATAATACATTTTTATTATTTATCTAAATGAGGTGAAACCACTTGGGTTGGTTAAACAATTTCATAAGCTTTCCAGAACATTTGGATTTGATTTATTTGGACTTGTAAATCTCGAGATATTGAATTTCAAAGTTATATCCAGTACTGAAATTCCAGAGAGATTTAAATTAGAAAAACAGCTCTGTTCTGGATAATGTTGAGAATCCTGACGGGTGGGGTCCACTCGTCAGTGACTCAACCGGAAACAGTGCGCGCGCTAGAAATGTTTAAAAGTCTGACGAGCGGGACCCGCTCGTCAGTGGCTGTTCTCAGCGAAGGGGTACGCTGCCGTGGATCAAAGATCCAACGGCTGAGGATCGAGCACACCGGCGACGACCTAAAATGGGCGGCGCCGTGGCTCCGGTGACGGCGAGGTCGGCGATTCGCTCACCTAGGGGGCTCGGGAAGGTGCGCGGATGATGCAGATCGACGGCGGAGGCTCGGGGAAGATCGCTGGAGGAGTGGTGCTTGCTGGGGATGCTCCTGGCGTCGGCGACGAGCGGCTGCTCCTCCGCGGTCGTGCTCCAACTCCGGCGAGGTTCCTGCGTCGCTCCTGGGCACGAATCAGAGAGGAAAGAGGGGCGGGTGAGTACGGTGTTAATGGAGAGGGGATTGCAGCCATAGAGGAGAGAAAGAGAGGGCAGCACGGCTCGGCCGGGATCGTGTTCTACCTCGGGCACGGCGAGCTCGAAGATGGCCACGGGCGGCAGTGGCTTCGCAGCTACGGCTCCGCCCTCCTGGCGGTGCACGAGTGGGGGTGGAGCAAGGGAGAGGCGGTGGTGGAGTGTGAAGAAAATGAGAGGGCTCGATGAGCTTATAAGGCCGAAGCTCGGTCCATGGTGGACGTGGTGCTGGAGCGGTCCAGAAGGGGCTAGGGCTCGCCATAGGGGGCAGTGAGGTGCGGCTACGGTGTTGGGGTGCAGAGGGACAAGGTTGGCGGCGTGGGGGCGAGCTGCGCTTGGTCGAGTGGGGGACGGCCGTGGGAACGTTTGGGCGGCGCTCGGCACGCACGGCGTGTCGAGAGGGCTGCGGGTGTGGGCTCCTGCTGGGCGTTTTGCTGTGTTGAGAGGGAGCAGAGAGGTGAGGAAGAGAGGGGGGCATGGCGAGGCCAACAGTGCCGACCATGGCGACGTGCGCGCGGGCGGCTGTCCCCTGGCGCTCCTCCTCGTCCCCGGCCCAAATTCCTCGGCTTCTTCGAGTGCGGTGAGGTGAGTGGAGAGGGGGCAGTCGAATGGAGGCAGTGAATCGACGAACTCCGATCGAATTAATCTCGGATTTGGGGAAGAACCCAACACTGTCACCAGGTGTTCGACGAAATGTGTGAACCAAAAATAATTTCCAATTTCTGAGATTTGTTTTCATAATTTGCTTCACACATGTTTATCAAGATTTGTTGTGCTATTTGATTATTTATGGGACAAGTGCAACATAGCACATTTCTTGATTTGAATAAGATAAAGAAAGAAATAGAATTTAAATTTAGGTTTTTGAAATTAATACTTGGAGAGGGAAAAGTTGTGGAAATAAAATGGGAGTGATCATATCACCACTCCTCTAAATTTTGTTTGAATGAAAAACAAATGATTTCTCCCTTGGAGAAATGGTGTGACACTTGTCACATTGTTTTTATTGTTTTATCTTTTGTTTTTTTATTTTCTTTTCTTCAAGTTTTTAATTAGAGCTAACAACCAACACATTCACAAGAAATAATTATCACAAGCAGCAATATGAAATCAACACATATTAATTCATAAAAAGTTTTTGTTGGCCCACATTTTTGATATAATAATACTGATTATAATTTTGGGATGTTACAAGGCGGTCGAGAGCGCCAAGGCGGCGCAGGTGCTGTCGCAGCAGCGGGAGCGCATGTTCCAGTCCTTGGTGGGCCGGGGCCGCGAGCTCGCCGCGAAGCTGGGAGTGGATGCGCCGGCCGTTCCCATTCAAGGCAACTCCGACGCCGCCACCTACCTCATGTACTTCGAGCAGCTCTTCTCAGCGCTCGAGGGCCCTGCCGCCGAGCTCCGCGACGTCGTCGATGAGGAGTGCCGCCAGCTCCTGGCGGTGGCGGTTGACCGCATCTTCACCAACCTCCAGAACCTCCAGCCTGGCTTCGACTTCACCACGGTGACCGAGCCTCTCGAGGGGGAGAAGGGGTGGAAGATCTCCAACTCCATCCGCGACCAGGTCGACGACTTCTGCAGCCGCTTCAAGCGGGCTGCAGCGGAGGACGCTGGCGGCGAGGAGGGCGACGATGAGGAGGGCGAGCCTGAAGGAGAAGAGTCCGGGGAGGACGACGGCGATGCCTCTGCTTGATCTCTTTCCTGAAATGCCATGCGCTTGTAGCGCTGTAGGGATGTTTGCTTTAAAAACTTTTGCTTTGCAGTTTGTAATATACTTCATACTTTTAAGCATGTGCTGCTAAGTCTGTGTGTGTGCCCCTCGTGGGCCTTTTGCTTTACTTCCATGTCTTTTTCGCTCTGCGTCGCTTGGACCCTTCTCCTCGCGCTATGACTCCGCCGCTGCGGTATGCTCGAGCAATGACTCGGCAAGGCCGGGGGGAGTTTAAGGCTTAGAGAGGTAGGAGCCCTCGAGTCGCGATGCTCAGGGCCCCCCTTTGACGCGCAAGCAGTCCATGGAGAGTGAGGGAAAAGGGACGCTCGAGGGACGCAGAGTGCTCGTGAGAGAGATACGAAGATTCTCCTGGTGTGAGCAGGGAACTTAGCTTCGAGAGGCTTTTCGCCCTGCGTAGGACTCCTCTGGCGATGCCTTTCCCTCCAGGGGCCGAGCTTTTCCTCCACAGGGCCTGGAGAGACTCTTGTTCCCTGTGGATGTTAGAGAGGCGAACCAAAACGCTAGAGCATGGTAGTAAGGAGTCATGCGCGCTTATAGGTTTCCTCATGGGTGCCTAGCGAGGAGAGAGAGTACCAAGGTCCTTTGGAGAGGTGGCGTGTATCCGGGAGCATGCCCTTTAGCCAGAGCTCAGGGTCCTTTGGATTTTGCAGTGCTGCTGGGGTGCTCTTGGGCACAGGCACCGTACTCAGCCCCCGCTCGCGAGGTGCGCATGGGAAGGATATAAGCGCACATGTGAAAGTAAATGACGAAGGTAAAACTTGCCATCGAAATATTACACAGCGGCGCCTCAGCGCTGAGGTCACTTAGGAACGAAATGGCGCCTTAGCGCATAGTTCACTTGGAACGAAAATGGCGCCGGAGCGCAAAGTTCACTTGGAACGAAAATGGTGCCGGAGCGCAAAGTTCACTTGGAACGAAAATGGCGCCGGAGCGCAAAGTTCACTTGGAACGAAAATCGGTTCATTACACCTGGGTTTGCCAAGCTAACGTTCCTTCCATGTCGAGGCATGGGGACCACCCATTAGTGGCAGAGGTTCACTGCGGCCTGCGGGGGCTCATTTGCAGGAGAGCTCGGAGGGCTGACCCTCGGGAGAAGCTTGGAGAAGCTTGGAGGTGAAGCCGTGAGCTTCCCTCTAGAGACAAAAAATGCCTGGCGTGACTATGATCACGGGTAGAATTTGCGCAGATGTGCGATGTTCCACGGGTTCTTGACGGGGATGCCGTCTTCGGTCTCGAGGCGTACCGCGCCAGGCCTGGCGATGTGGGAGACCCTGTAGGGGCCTTCCCACATCGGCGAGAGCTTGTGGAGGCCTTCTCTGGAGAGGATTCGCCTGAGGACGAGATCGCCCGCCTCAAGAGTGCGTGAGCGCACATGGCGGCTGTGGTAGCGTCGCAGATCTTGCTGGTACTTTGCCGCTCTGAGGGCGGCCCGGCGGCGCAGGCCCTCGAGAAACAGCAGGTCGTCATTGTGGAGGCCCTCTTGGGTGTCCTCGTTGAAGGCAAGGACCCGTGGGGATCCATGCTTTATTTCTGCGGGGAGGACAGCTTCAGCTCCGTAAACAAGGGCGAACGGCGTTTCGCCCGTAGGCCTTGAAGCGGTTGTGCGCATGGACCAGAGCACAGATGGGAGCTCATCGATCCAGCCCTTGCCGTGACCCTTGAGGATGTTGAAGCTTCTGGTCTAGAGGCCCTTGAGGACTTCTGCGTTCGCTCGCTCGGCTTGACCGTTGCTGCGTGGATGAGCCACCGAGGCGAAGCAGATCTTGACGCCGAGCTTTTCGCAGTAGGCTCGGAAGATGCCGCTGGTGAATTGCGAACCATTGTCGGTGATGATGCGGTTAGGCACTCCGAAGCGGCAGACCAAGCTCCTGATGAATTTCACCGCGGCTCCGGCTGGTATGGTGCGCACTGGTTCCACTTCGGTCCACTTGGTGAACTTGTCGATGGCCACGAAGAGGAAGCGATAGCCCCCCTGCTACTTCGGGAAGGGGCCCAGGATATCGAGCCCCCAGACCGCGAACGGCCAGGAGAGCGGGATGGTCTGGAGCCCCAGCGCCGGCTGATGAATTTGCTTGGCGTGGAACTGGCAGGCGTCGCAGGCTTGGACGATGGTGACCGCATCTTGAAGCACTTGTGGCCAGTAGAATCCGCTCCTGCAGACCTTACCCGCGAGGGTGCGCGCACACGAGTGGTGGCCGCACTCCCCGCTATGGATGTCCTTGATCAGCGTTCGGCCTTCCTCGGGAGGGACACATTTGAGTGCGATGCCATTTGGGCGCTTGCGGTATAGGTTTCCCTCGAGGATGCAGTAAGATTTCGCTTGTCGAGCGATCCGCTCTGCCTCCGCATCTTCCTCAGGGAGGATCCGCTTTACCAAGTAGTCCTTGAGCTCGTCAATCCAGCCTGTGTCCTGGTGGGCTGCCGTCAGCAACAGACGCTCCCCGGTGTGGGGACCACAGTCGGGTGCCCCAGCGAAAGTAGCTGGTGGGAGTGCTTCGTCTGTGCTTGCGGCTGTGGCCTCTTGAGGCTGCTTGATGGATGCCTTGGCGAGCCTTTCTTCAAAGACGCCGGCCTGCTGGGGTTGCCTTCTCGAGGCTCGCTTGGCGATGTCGTCAGCCTCCTGATTTTTTTTCCTCGGGATGTGGATAAGCTCCATGCCTCTGAAGTGCTTCTCGAGCTTGCGGACCTCTTCAATGTATGCGGCCATGTGGTCGTCTTTAGGCGTGTAGCTCTTGTTGGAGAAGTTGACAAGCAACTGGGAGTCGCCCTTGACGAGTAAGTGCTTGACGCCTAGGGCGACGGCTGCCCTTAAGCCATCGAGGAGGCCCTCGTATTCAGCGATGTTGTTGGAGATCTTGTCAATCGTGAAGCACAACTGGACAACGTAGTAGAGCTTGTCGCCCTTGGGCGAGGTTAGGACGACGCCTGCCCCGCCGTTTCGGCAGGCAAAGGCTCCGTCGAAGTGCATGGTCCAGTGGCTGGGCATTGTGTCTCCAGAGGGCTCGGCCTCTTCTCCCCGAGGCTCCTCAGGGCTTGGGTCAGTCCATTCGGCGATGAAGTCAGCCAGCGCTCGTCCCTTGATGACTCTTGTAGTGTCGAAGCGTAAGTTGAATGGCTGCAGCTCTATGTTCCATCCCGCGACACGATCTGTGGCGTTGGGTTGCGCAGAATCTGCTCCAGGGGGAAAGAAGTGACCACCGTGATGGGGTGGCCCTGGAAGTAATGTCTCAGCTTCCTGGAGGCGACGAGGAGAGCGACGAGAAGCTTCTGCTGCATTGGGTACCGCTCCCGAGCATCCCGCAGTACCGTACTGACAAAGTACACGGGGTGCTCGACAAGGTTTGTCGAGGGGGGTGCAGCGTCGATTCTCCGTGGAGGCTCCTCAGGGCCCTTGTCGAGATTTGCCTGTGGAGGCTCGTTAGAGCCCTTGTCGAGACTTGCCTGTGGAGGGGTCTCGGCAAAGGTGTTGGGAGCAGACTCGACTTGAGGCTGTGGGCCTGGCAGTGGGTCTGTGGAGTCTGCTTCTTCGCCGATTTCTTTGTCGGGCGGCTTTAGGCTTGGAGTGGCGGCGCTCTTCTTGGGGAGGACTGGCTCTTCCCTCTCGACCACCAGGACAGCGCTTGCGGTCTGAGGAGTGGCTGATAGGTACAGCTTCAGATGTTCGCCTGTCCTGGGGGCCACCATGACTGGTGGGCTTGTCAAATATCTCTTTAGGTCTTCGAAAGCCTTGTCCACCTCGGGTGTCCACTTGAATGTGCCGGATCTCTTCATGATCTTGAAGAATGGCAGGGCTCCCTCGCCGAACATAGAAATGAAGCGGCCCAGGCTAGCCATACAGCCTGCTAGGCGCTGCATGTCCTTGAGCCGGCGAGGAGGCTGCATCGCTTCTATGGCCTTGATCTTGTCGGAGTTTGCTTCTATGCCGCGGTGGGACACGAGGAATCCGAGGAGTTTGCCTGAAGGCACCCCGAAGACGCACTTGGCGGGGTTCAGCTTGATGTTCACCTTGCGCAGGCTGGCTAAGGTTTCCTCGAGATCCTTCACGAGTGTATCTCCCTCGCGAGACTTGACCACGATGTCGTCGACATATGCCTCTGCATTTCTACCCATCTGTGCCCCCAAGGCTATTCTCATGAGCCTCTGGAAAGTGGCGCCGGCGTTCTTCAGGCCGAAAGGCATGCAAGTGTAGAAGTACACGCCACAAGGGGTGAGGAATGCTGTCTTCTCCTTGTCCTCTTTAGCCATTTTGATCTGGTGATAACCAGAGAAGGCGTCCAGAAAACAGAGGAGGTCGCAGCCAGCGGTGGAGTCCACGATCTGGTCTGTCCTCGGCATGGGGTATGGGTCCTTGGGGCAGGCCTTGTTGACGTCGGTGTAGTCGATGCAGAGTCGGCCTCCTCCAGCGGGTTTTGGGACAACCACGCCGTTGGAGAGCCAGGTGGGATGCGCGACTTCACGGACGACATTCGCCGCTTTTAGCTTCTCTACTTCCTTGACGATGAATGCTTGCTTCTCGGGGGTTTGCTTGCGTGCTTTTTGCTTGACGGGGCGTGCGTCTAGACACACGGCTAAGTGGTGCTCGATCACCTCCCTCGGTACGCCGGACATATCTGACGGAGTCCATGCGAACATGTCAGAGTTTGCCCGGAGGAAGGCGACGAGCGCGCTTTCCTATTTGGGAGGCAGGGCAGCGCCTATGGTGACGCTGGCCCTGGAGCCCTCAGCCCCCGAGCCACTGGTGTCCAGCGACACCTTCTTCGTGGCAGCTTGCTCCTGGGAGAACACTTGCTTCTTCTTCTTGGGCCTCTCGAGAGGCTCCATGTCCTCGTCAGCCGGGAATGCCATGGCGGCGGCCTTGTAGGCGCTCTCGACAGAGCGCGTGGCATCCAGGATATGACCATGGATGGCGATAGTGCCAGCGCTGCCGGGGATCTTGACCATGTTGTAGGCATGGTGCGTGACGGCCATGAACTTCGCGAGGGCGGGATAGCCGAGGATGGCGTTGTACGGCAGGCCGATGTGGGCAACGTCGAAGTCGATCAGCTCCGTGCGGTAGTTCTTCTGCGTGCCGAAGGTGACGGCTAGCCGGACCTGCCCCAGGGGTTCGATTGAACCACTGGTGACCCCTGTGAATGGCCTAGAGGGCATGAGCCACTCGTAAGGCACCTGGAGAGTCTCGAAGGTCTGGACAGAGATGACGTTCAGGCCTGCTCCTCCATCAATGAGCGTCTTGGAGACGGTGATGTTGTTGATGGTGGGGGAGCAGACTAGAGGGAGGGTTCCAATAGTCTTGGTCGACTTGGGGTGGTCCTTGGCGTCGAAGGCGATGGTGTACTGGGACCACTTGAGGGGCCTGGAGGTCTCGGTGCTTGGGAGCGCGGCATTGAGCTCGCGGGCGAACTGCTTGAACTGGTTGTTCGATTTGGGTGCCTGGGCTCCTCCGAGGATGCAGGCCATAGCCCCCCTTGGGGCCTGGTAGCCTCCATCTTCCTCGTCAGGGAGGTTGTTGTTCTTCTCGGCGGCGTTGGCCTGAGTGCCTGGCGGCTTCTGATAGCCGGCACCGCGTCCGCCTCTGCCGTCCCTACGGTAGCCACGGCCTCTGCCGCGGCTCCCGTTGCCTTCTTCGCGCCCGCGCTCTCGGCTCAACCTCTTGAGGTCGTAGCAGTCGTCTGTGGCGTGGCCGCGCCTGTTGTGGTAGACGCAGAACGGACGGTTCTCCGCTTCCCTGTCGGCAGGCTCAGGAGAGCCTCTGCGGGCGCTTTTGGTGGCTGGCTCTGCTGCCAGGACAGCGGTGGTCTTGCGCTTGGTCTCCTCGCGCTTCTTGTGGCTCTTGGACCCCTCGGCCAGGTCATCCGTCCGCTGACTCATCTTGACGAAGAGGAGTCCCTCTTCAGCCTTGGCGCACTTGTCAGCGAGGTCGAACAGCTTCACCACAGAGGTGAGCTTGTCATGAATGCCCAGCTTCTCGAGCATTCGGCGATTTGTGACGCCCTCTCTGAAGGCGGCGATGACCTGCGTGTCGGGGATGTTGGGGATCTTGTTGCGCACTTGGCTGAAGCGCTGGATGTACTTGCGGAGAGTCTCATCCTTCTTCTGTACCACAGCGCGCAGGTCGTTGTGGGTGAGCGCGCGCTCGTAGGTGCCCTTGAAGTTGGCAACGAATTGCCTGCAGAGCTCCTCCCACGAGTCGATGGAGTCCTCAGGCAAGTTAAGGAGCCATGACAGCGCGGAGTCCCTGAGCGCGTGGGAGAACCAATTCGCCAAGACCTTGTCGTCTCCTCCTGCAGCCTGGATGGAGGTGGTGTAGAGCTGCAGGAACTCGAGAGGGTTGGTCGAGCCGTCGAAGCCCTTGGGGAGGGCTGGTCTGAACTTCTGCGGCCAGACCACACGACACAGAGCGCGGGTGAAAGCCATGCAGCCAGAGGCGTACGTGGCGGTTCCTCCTTGGAGAGCCCTGCGGTTCTGCTGTCCCGCTTGGCCGAGCTCCTCGACGAGGCGATTCTGGAGGTCCCTGCGGCGCTCCATGCCCACTCGCGCGTCAGCCGCAGTGCGTCGCACGATCTGGCAGTCATGTGGCGAGGAAGCATGAGAGGGAGCCCTCTGCGCTGCGGCCGGAGGCGGTCCCGGCGGCGGCGGAGGCGCATCTGGTGCAGCCGTTCCTGCGCGGCCAGAGTGATGGACCATGGAGCGCGATGGAGCGGGGCGCGTGGTCGCGACGTCGACGAGGTGGTGGAGGCGGTCCAGCCACTGGTCGTGGGCCTCCGCGCTAGGCCGGTAGCGTAGGAGCTCCTGGGCCATGAGCAGCGCGGTGTGCGGCGTGGGCTCCGGGCGTCCCCGAGAGGACGCGCTTTGGCGCCGAGACGGATGCGAAGACTCAGCATCGTCGTGATGCTCCGGGAAAGCATCCCTGTCGCCGCGGTGGTCGCTACCACGGTGCTCCTCGCTCTCAGGTTCCTCCACGTGTGGGCCGGTGTTGGAGCGCTCCGTCGTGCGAGGACGGCCGCGGCGGCCGCGGGTGGCGGCGGTGCCGGCCTCGGTGTGAGCCCTGTCAGCTGCGCGCCTGTTGGCGCGTGTCGCGCGGGTGTCCGTCATGGCGCGGAGATGGCTGGAGGTTGAAGACGCGCCTCAGTCCCCCTACCTGGCGCGTCAAATGTCGAGGTGTTGCTCCCACGGAACAGGGATAGTCACCGTCCAGGGAAGTTCGTGAAGGGGGACTGAACACGTTAGCCAACAACCCTCAACCGGCCCGGCGACGGTGCTCGTCGTGCCTGTAGAGGGATAACTCGACAGAGATGGACTCAAGCCCGTACCCAGGTTCACGGCCCTCAGGAGGAGGTAAGACCGCTACTCCTGCTTGTCTGTATTGCTCTGTAGGGGTTACATCCCAATGAGCTTGCCGAGGGCTCGGTTGCGGCAGCGCAGAGCTCAAAGAGGGAAGCAATGGTCTTCTTCCTCTTCGAGTCTTCTAAGCTAGGCTAAGCTATGGTGCCAGTAGGCGAGTGATTTGTCGATCGGCCGTCCCTTGCTACGGAGGTGCTCCCCCTCCTTATATAGGCGCCCCGGGCCTCATCCCTGCGTGCTGCGCAGCGGAAGGGTTCCCACATGGCGACGAAACGGTGGAGCGGGGTGCACCGCAGCTGGGTTGTCCATGGACTCGGTCCATGGTCGTAAAGTCTGCCTTCATGACAGAAAAGCCGCCGCCTTCGCTGGGCGGCCAGCTGGTACTGCTGGGATCGTGGGGGTGCCCACGGTGACGTCGTCCTTGGAGCGTAGCACCGGCCAACTGCTTTATCACCAAAGAGGAAACCCTCGTAAGCCGGCGCAGGGGACACAGCTTTGTTGACTCCTTTAATCACCAAAACGGCAACTGCGGCGCCATCGTCATCGCGCGCAGACGCGCGCGTCACTCTGCGGCGCGGCAGTGGCCATGTGCGCCTTGCAGTGGTTCCTTCGGAGCGAAGTATCTCCACAGGGCTGGGGCGGCCTGTGGAGGGATTGGTGTTGACCCCTCTCCAGGGGAGAGGGCCCTGTAGAGGAGCAGCCTCGGGAGGGGCCTCGCCAGGCCTCCGCTGCCCTCTTCAGCCCTCTCGAGGGATTTTCCTCTCGAGGGTCTCTCCAAGCGCTTTGCTCGGTCCTTAGCCGTTTCAACGACTCTGTCGCGTGTGAGGGCTGTGGAGAGTGGGCTCTGCACACCCTGGATCTCACTGGGCCGACAGCCTCCCGAGGGGTCTGGAGCCAGGACCGTGCCTTCATGGCGCTCGCCTGGCATGGCGTGGGTTGATACCCGCGCCAAGAAAACTGGGTATGTATCTTGATCTCGGTTTTCTCTTCCTCAATCTCTGCTTGCCCGTTCTCTTTTGACAGGTTTTCTTGCTCCTTGCCAGTGACCTGGTGCCTGCGAAGCGTCGAAGGCTTCGCAAGGCCGCTGAGGTGAAGGGGATCGCGCCAGAGGCCGCGGCGGACGAGGCCTCGAGGCCTGTGGTGGAAGATACCGCATGCCCTGCCAAGGGTGCGCGTCAGGCTGAGGCGACTGCGTCGCATCTCGAGGGGAGGTGCTCTGAGGAGCAAGTGGAGAGGGCGCCTACTGTGCCTCGCACTGCCACCCCTCCGGCGCAGCAGGAGGCCGAGGCGGGCACGACGCTAGTCCAGAGCTCGCCAAGGGCCGACGAGATGGAGGGGAAGCTCCTCCGCCGCCCCCGCCAAGTTCTGTAGCGGAGGCGGAGACATCGACTACGGGGTAGGCCTCTCCTGCCCCTGAAGCTCATGACGAGGTGCCGCTTGAGGGTGGCGACACCGGCGCGTGGAGCGCAGGTGCTGAAGAAGAGAGCTCGCCGCCAAGCCCCCAGGCCCGCGACACTGCAGGGCCCCGCGCAGAGGCCCCCTTTCTCAAGCTCGACGCAGGTGCTGGGACCTCCGCGCCGCGTGGGGCTTCACAAGACCTGGCCCTCAGCGGCTGGGACTGGAGCAGGGGATGCCGCGGCGTCGCCTTCCGCCTGGTGCGGGAGTCCCTGGACGGGTTGGAGGCCCACCTTGCCCTTGAGGACGCGGAGATCACCCGGCGGCAGGGCGAGCTTGCGGAGGCCTGGGACGCCTTCCACGCAGCTGTGGAGGTTCGCCGGCAGAGCGATCTGGCTCTGCAGGCGGAGCGCGAGGAGGCACTGCGCTTTTGCAAGGAGGTCCGCGAGGGCGCCGTGCCCGACGCCGAGGAGCTCTTGGAGCCCCTCCAGGCCGAGCGCCAGGCGGCGGCGGACGACTTGGCCGCGGCCAGGGCGGAGCGGGAGGCGGTGGAGTCCTCGCTGGCGGACAAGCATCGCGAGCTTGTCCAGCTTGAGGCCAAGATCCTCGCCGACTCTGAGGTCGTGCGGACCTCTCTGGAGGCGGTCCGCGCGGCCTTGGATGCCAGGGGGCAAAAGCTGAATGAGCGCGAGAACGACGTGCGTCAGCGCGACGGGCAGCTGCTGCAGGCGGATCAGGAGCTGTCAGTGCAGCGCGTCGACCTTGAGGCCCGGGAGGGGAATCTGGCCGAAGCCCTCGGCAAGTTCAACCGGGAAGTGGCTACCCACAAGATGCACGTGGAGCGCTTCAACGCAAGGTTTGCCGAGCGGAAGGAGGAGGCGGAGAAGGAGTTCCAAGCCCGGGAGAAGGAGTACCGCGCCGCCGTCTCTCGAGACTACAACGAGAAATTCAAGAAGCAAGAGAATCGCTTCAGGAAGAGGCGCGCCGAGGATGACGCCCGGATCCACGAGCTGGAGCAGATGAATGCCAGGCTGAACTCCCGGGCGAGGCGTGCTTCAGATGGTCGCCGCCTTGCCAAAGAGGCTCGTGAGTGTATATCGCAAGACCTCGCCGCCCTTATGGCGGACATGGAGGAGATGAACAAGCAGGTGGGCCCTGCCGTGGAGCGAGCGGTGGAGGCTGCCGAGAGCGCTCAAGCGGCGCGGGTGCTGTCGCAGCAGCGGGAGCGTATGTTCCAGTCCTTGGTGGCTCGGGGCAACGATCTCGCGGCGAAGCTGGGAGCAGAGGCACCGCACGTCCCTGTTCAGTGCAACGCCAACGCCGCCGCGTACCTCGCCTACTTCGACAAGCTCTTCACGGCGCTCGAGGGCCCTGCCGCGGAGCTCCGCGACTTCGTCGAGGAGGAATGCCGCCAACTCCTGGCGGTGGCAGTCGACCGCATCTTCACCAACCTCCAGCACCTCCAGCCCGGCTTCGACTACACATCGGTGACCAAGCCTCTCGAGGGGGAGAAAGGGTGGCAGATCTCCAACTCAGTCCGCGACCAGGCTGACGACTTCTGCAGCCGCTTCAAGCGGGCTGAGGCGAGGGAGGACGACGGCGAGGAGGCAGGCTCCGAGGGCGAGCCTGGAGAGGAAAGGTCTGCAGAGGAGGGCGACGAAGCTTCTGCCAGATCCTCTCCTGTATTATGATGCGCTTGTAGCGCCGTTAAAAGACTTGGCTTAGAGACTTTTGCTCCATAGTCTGTAATATATTTTTAAGTAGATGCTATTGAGTTCGCACGTGTGCCCCTCGAAGGGCCTTTTGCTTCCACTTCATGTCTTTGTTCGCTCTGCGTCGCTAGGACCCTTCTCCTTGCGCTATGACTCCGCCGCTGCAGTATGCCTGAGCAATGACTCGGCAATGCCGGGGGGAGTTTAAGGCTTAGAGAGGTAAGAGTCCTCGAGGCGCGATGCTCAAGGGCCCCCCTTTGACGTGCAAGCAGTCCATGGAGTGTGAGGGAAAAGAATCGCTCGAGGGACGACGAGTGCTCGTGAGAGAGACGAAGAGATTCTCGAGGCGTGAGCGCTGAACTTAGCTTTGCGAGGCTTTTGCTCTGCGTAGGCTATCCCTGGCGATGCGCTCTCCTCTAGGGGCCGAGTTTTGCCTCCACGAGCTTGGAGGGACTCTTGTTCCCTGCGGATGTTAGAGAGGCGAACCCAAACGCTAGTGCATGGTAGCAAGGACTCATGTGCACTTATAGGTTTCCTCATGTGTATCTCGCGAGGAGAGTAAGTACCAAGATCCTTGGGAGAGGTGGCGTGTTTTTGGGAGCATGCCCTTTAGCCAGAGCTCGGATCCCTTGGGTTTTGCAGCGCTGCTGGGGTGCTCTTGAGGCACAGGCACCGTACTCAGCCCCCGCTCGCGAGGTGCGCATGGGAAGAATATAAGCGCACATGGAAAGGCAATGATGAAAGTAAACTCACCACCAAAATATTACACAGCGGCGCCTAAGCGCATAGTTTCACTTGGAAACGAAATGGTTCATTACACTTGGGGTTGCCAAGCTAACGTTCTTTCCATGTCGAGGCATGGGGACCACCCATTAGTGGCTGAGACTCTCTACGACCTGCGGTGGCTCGTAACTAGGAGAGCTCGGAGGGCTGGCCCTCAGGAGAAGCTTTGTGAAGCTTGGAGGTGAAGCCGTGAGCTTCCCTCTAGAGACAAAAATGCCTGACGTGACGATGATCACGGGCGTGACTATGATCACGGGTAGAACTTGCGTAGATGCGCGATGTTCCACGGGTTCTTGACGGGGATGCCGTCTTTAGTCTCGAGGCGCACAGCGCCAGGCCTGGCGATGTGAGAGACCCTGTAGGGGCCTTCCCACATAGGCGAGAGCTTGTGGAGACCTTCTCTGGATAGGATTCGTCTGAGGACGAGGTCGCCCGCCTCCAGAGTGCGCCAGCGCACATGGTGGCTGTGGTAGCGTCGCAGGTCTTGCTGGTACTTTGCCGCTCTGAGGGCGGCACGGCGGCGCAATCCCTCGAGAAACAGCAGGTCGTCGTTGTGGAGGTCCTCTTGGGTGTCCTCATTGAAGGCAAGGACCCGTGGGGATCCGTGCTTGATTTCTGTGGGGAGGACTGCTTCGGCTCCATAGACGAGGGCGAACGGCGTTTCACCCGTGGGCTTTGAGGGAGTTGTGCGTATGGACCAGAGCACAGATGGGAGCTCGTCGATCCAGCCCTTGCCGTGGCCCTTGAGGATGTTGAAGCTTCTGGTCTTGAGGCCCTTGAGGACTTCCGCATTTGCTCGCTCGGCTTGACCATTGCTCTGTGGATGAGCCACCGAGGCGAAGCAGAGCTTGATGCCGAGTTTTTCGAAGTAAGACCGGAATATGCCGCTGGTAAACTGCGAGCCATTGTCGGTGATGATGCGATTAGGCACTCCGAAGCGGCAGACCAGGCTCCTGATGAATTTCACCGCTGCCCCGGCTGGTATGCTGCGCGCCGGTTCGACCTCGGCCCACTTGGTGAACTTGTCGACAGCCACAAAGAGGAAACGGTAGCCCCCTTGCGATTTCGGGAAGGGGCCCAAAATATCCAGCCCCCAGACCGCGAACGGCCAGGAGAGGGGGATGGTCTGGAGCCCCAGCACCGGCTGATGGATTTGCTTGGCGTGGTACTGGTAGGCGTCGCAAGCTTGGACGATGGTGACCGCATCTTGAAGCGCTTGCGGCCAGTAGAAGCCGCTCCTGAAGACCTTGCCTGCGAGGGTGCGCACGAGTGGTGGCCGCACTCTCTGCTATGTATGTCTTTGATCAGCATTCGGCCTTCTTCGGGAGGGACGCATTTGAGCACGATCCCATTTGGGCGCTTGCGGTACGGGTCTCCCTCGAGGATGTAGTAGGATTTTGCCTGTCGAGCGATTCGCTCTGCTTCCGCATCTTCTTCGGGGAGGACCCCCTTCATCAGGTAGTCTTTGAGCTCGTCAATCCAGCATGTTTCTTGATGTGCCGCTGTCAGCAACAGACGCTCCCCTGTGTGAGGACCACAATCGGGTGCCCCAGTTTCAGGAGGTGGTGGGAGTGCTTCGTTTGTGCTTGCGGCTGTAGCTTCTTGTGGCCGCTTTATGGATGCCTTGGTGAGCCTTTCCTCAAAGACGCATGCCTGCTGGGCTTGCCTTCACGAGGCTCGTTTGGCGATGTCGTCGGCCTCCTGGTTCTCTTTCCTCGGTATGTGCATGAGCTCCATGCCTCTGAAGTGCTTCTCGAGCTTGCTGACCTCTTCAAGGTATGCGGCCATATGGTCGTCCTTAGGCGTGTAGCTTTTGTTAGAGAAGTTGACAAGCAACTGGGAGTCGCCTTTGACGAGTAAGTGCTTGACGCCTAGAGCGATGGCGGCCCTTAAGCCGGCGAGAAGGCCCTCATATTCAGCGATGTTGTTGGAGATCTTGTCAATTGTGAAGCACAGCTGGACAGCGTAGTAGAGTTTGTCGCCCTTGGGTGAGGTCAAGATGACGCCTGCCCCGCCATTGCGGCAGGCGAAGGCTCCATCGAAGTGCATGGTCCAGTGGCTGGGTATCGTGTCTCCAGAGAGCTCGGCCTCTTCTCCCCAAGGCTCTTCAGGACATGGGTCAGTCCATTCGGCGACGAAGTCCGCCAGCGCTCTTCCTTTGATGACTCTTGTGGTGTCGAAACGCAAATTGAATGGCTGCAGCTCGATGTTCCATCCTGCGACACGATCTGTGGCGTTGGGGTTGCGCAGGATCTGCTCCAGGGGGAAGGAAGTGACCACCGTGATGGGGTGGCCCTGGAAGTAGTGTTGCAGCTTCCTGGAGGCGATGAGGTGCGCGATGAGGAGCTTCTGCTGCATTGGGTACCGTTCCCGAGCGTCCCGCAGTACTGTACTGACAAAGTAGACGGGGTGCTCGACAAGGGTTGTCGATGGAGGTGCAGCGTCGGCTTTCTGCGGAGGCTCTTCAGGGCCCTTGTCGAGATCCGCCTGTGGAGGGGTCTCAGCAAGGGTGTTCGGAGCAGACTCGACTTGAGGCTGTGGGCCTGGCGGTGGGTCTGTGGAGACTGCTCCTTTGCTGAGATCTTTGTCGGGCGGCGTTGGACTTGGAGTGGCAGCGCTTTTCTTGGGGAGGACTGGCTCTTCCCTTTCGGCCACCAGGACGGCGCTTGCGGTCTGAGGAGTGGCTGATAGGTACAGCTTCAGATCTTCGCCTGTCCTGGGGGCTACCGTGACTGGTGGGCTGGCCAAATACCTCTTTAAGTCTTCAAAAGCTTTGTCTGCTTCCGGGGTCCACCTGAATGTGCCGGACTTCTTCATGATCTTGAAGAATGGCAGGGCTCTCTCGCCGAATTTGGAGATGAAACGGCCCAGGCTAGCCATACAGCCTGCTAAGCGCTGCATGTCCTTGAGCCGGCGAGGAGGCTGCATTCCTTCTATGGCCTTGATCTTGTCAGGGTTTGCTTCTATGCCGCGGTGAGACACGAGGAATCCGAGGAGTTTTCCTGAAGGTACCCCGAAGACGCACTTGGCGGGGTTCAGCTTGATGTTCACCTTGCGCAGGCTGGCGAAGGTTTCCTTGAGATCCTTCAAGAGAGTGTCTCCCTCGCGAGACTTGACCACAATGTCGTCGACATAAGCTTCTGCGTTTCTGCCCATCTGCTCCCCCAAGGCTATCCTCATGAGCCTCTGGAAAGTGGCGCCGGCGTTCTTCAGGCCGAAAGGCATGCAAGTGTAGCAATACACACCACAGTGGGTGAGGAATGCTGTTTTCTCCTCGTCCTCTTTAGCCATTTTGATCTGGTGATAACCAGAGATGGCGTCCAGAAAACAAAGGAGGTCGCAGCCGGCGGTGGAGTCCACGATCTGGTCTATCCTTGGCATGGGGTATGGGTCCTTGCGGCAGGCCTTATTGACATCGGTGTAGTCGATGCAGAGTCGGCCTCCTCCGGTGGGTTTAGGGACAACCACGCCGTTGGAGAGCCAAGTGGGGTGCGCGACTTCGCGGACGACATTTGCCGCTTTTAACTTTTCTACTTCCTTGACGATGAATGCTTGCTTCTCGGGGGCTTTCTTCCGTGCTTTTTGCTTGACGGGGCGTGCGTCTGGACACACGGCTAAGTGGTGCTCGATCACCTCCCTTGGTACGCCGGACATATCTGACGGAGTCCATGCGAACATGTCAGAGTTTTCCCGAAGGAAGGCGACGAGCGCGCTTTCCTATTTGGGAGGCAAGGCAGCGCCTATGGTGACGCTAGCCCCGGAGCCCTCAGCCCCCGAGCCACTGGTGCTCAGCGACACCTTCTTCGTGGAAGCTTGCTCTTGAGAGAACATCTGTTTCTTCTTCTTGGGCCTCTCGAGAGGCTCCATGTCCTCATCAGTCGGGAACGCCATGGCGGCTGCCTTGTAGGCGCTCTCGACAGCGCGCGTAGCATCCAGGATATGACCATGGATGGTGATAGTGCCAGCGCTGCCGGGGATCTTGACCATGTTGTAGGCGTGATGCGTGACGGCCATGAATTTTGCGAGGGCGGGGTAGCCGAGGATGGCGTTATACGGCAGGCCAATGTGCGCGACGTCGAAGTCGATCGGTTCAGCGCGGTAGTTCTTCTGCGTGCCGAAGGTGACGGCCAGCCGGACCTGCCCCAGAGGTGCGATCGAACCACTGGTGACCCCTGTGAATGGCCTGGAGGGCATGAGCCACTCGTAAGGCACTTGAAGCGTCTCGAAGGTCTCGACAGAGATGACGTTCAGGCCAGCGCCCCCATCAATGAGCGTCTTGGAGACGACAATGTTGTTGATGGTGGGGGAGCAGACCAGGGGGAGGGTTCCAACAGTCTTGGTCGACTTGGGGTGGTCCTTGGCGTCGAAAGCGATGGTGTACTGAGACCACTTGAGGGGCCTGGAGGTCTCGACGCTTGGGAGTGCGGCGTTGAGCTCGCGGGCGAACTGCTTGAACTGGTTGTTAGACTTGGGCGCCTGAGCTCCGCCGAGGATGCAGGCCATAGCCCCCCTTGGGGCCTGATAGCCTCCATCTTCCTCGTCGGGGAGGTTATTGTTCTTCTCGACGGCGTTGGCTTGAGTGCCCGGCGGCCTCTGGTAGCTGGCCTTGCGTCCGCCTCTGTGGTAGCCGCGGCCTGTGCCGCGGCTCCCGCTGCTTTCTTCGCGCTCGCGCTCCCTGCTCAGCCTCTTGAGGTCGAAGCAGTTTTCTTTGGCGTGGCCGTGCCTGTTGTGGTAGACGCAGAATGGACGGTTGTCCGCCTCTTTGTCGCCAGGCTCGGGGGAGTTTCTGTGGGCGTGCTTGGCGGCCAGCTCAGCCGCTAGGACAGCGGTGGTCTTGCGCTTGGTTTCTTCTCGCTTCTTGTGACTTTTGGACCCCTCGGCCTGGTCGTCAGCCCGCTGACTCATCTTGACGAAGAGGAGTCCCTATTCAGCCTTGGCGCACTTGTCAGCGAGGTCGAACAGCTTTACCACAGAGGTGAGCTTGTCGTGAATGCCCAGCTTCTCGAGCATCCTGCGGTTTGTGACGCCCTCTCTGAAGGCGGCAATGACTTGTGTGTCGGGGATGTTCGGGATCTTGTTGCGCACTTGGCTAAAGCGCTGGATTTACTTGCGGAGGGTCTCATCCTTCTTCTGCACCACAGCGCGCAGGTCATTGTGGGTGAGCGCGCGCTCATATGTGCCCTTGAAGTTGGCGACGAACTGCCTGCAGAGTTCCTCCCACGAGCCGATGGAGTTTTCAGGCAGGTTGAGAAGCCATGACAGCGCGGAATCCCTAAGCGCGTGGGAGAACCAGTTGGCCACGACCTTGTCGTCCCCTCCTGCAGCTTCCATAGAGGTGGTGTAGAGCTGCAGGAACTCGATGGGGTTCCTTGACCCGTCGTAGCCCTTGGGAAGGGCAGGCCTGAACTTCTGTGGCCAGACCACGCGGCGCAGAGCGCGGCTGAAGGCCATGCAGCCGTTGGCGTATGTGGCGGTTCTGCCCTGGAGAGCCCTGCGGTTCTGCTGCCCCGCCTGGCCGATTTCCTCGAGGAGGCGGTTCTGGAGGTCCCTCCAGCGCTCCATCCCCACCCGCGCGTCAGGCGCGGTGCGCTGCACGATTTGGCAGTCGTGCGGCGAGGACGCATGAGAGGCAGCCCTCTACGCCGCAACCGGAGGCGGTCCCGGTGGTGGCGGAGGCGCACCCGGCGCGGCCGTTCCTGCGCGGCCAGAGTGGTGAACCAGCGAGCGCGACGGAGCGGGGCGCGTCGTCGCGACGTCGACGAGTTGGTGGAGGCGGTCGAGCCAGTGGTCGTCGGCCTCTGGATTGGGCCGGTAGCGGAGAAGCTCTTGAGCCATGAGCAGCGCAGTGTGTGGACTGGGCTCTGGACGTCCCTGAGAGGACGCGCTTTGGCGCCGAGACGGATGCGAGGACTCAGCGTCCTCGTTGTGCTCGGGGTAGATGTCCTCGTCGTCGCGGAGGTCGCCGCCGCGGCGATCCTCGCTCTCGGGCTCCTCCACGTGCGGGCCAGTGTTGGCGCGCTCCGCCGTGCGACTCCCGCGAGGGCGGCCGCGACGGCCGCGAGTGGTGGCGGCGCCGGGCTCGGTATCAGCCCTGTCAGCTGTGCGCCTGTTGGCGCGTGTCGTGCAAGTGTCCATCATGGCGCGGAGGCTGGTCGAAGGTTGAAGACGCGCCTCAGCCCCCTACCTGGCGCGCCAAATGTCGGAGAGTCACTCCCACGATACAGGGGTGGTCACACTCTGAGGAGTTGTTCGAAGGGGGGCTGAACGCGTTGGTCAAACAACCCTCAACCGGCACGGCGACGGTGCTTGTCGAGCCTGAGGAGGGACATCACGGCAGAGACAGACACCAGCCCGTACCCAGGTTCACGGCCCTCGGAAGGAGGTAACACCGCTACTCCTGCTTGTCTGTATTGTGCTGCAGAGGGTACAGTACAATGAGCTTGCCGAGGACTCTCTTATGGCAGTGTGGAGCTCAAGGAGGGAATGCTACGGTCTTCTTCCTCCTCGAGTGTATTCGGCTATGCTCCGCTATGGTAGAGTGCCAAAGGTCTGATTGATCCCCCCGCTACGGAGGTGCTCCCTCTCCTTTTATAGGCGCCCCGGGCCTCATCCCTGCGTCGTGCGCAGTGGAAGGGTTCCCACATGGCGACGAAATGGAGGGGCGGGGTGCACCGCAGCTGGGTTGTCCATGGACTCGGTCCATGGTCGTAAAGCCTGCCCTTGAGGCAGGAAGACCACCGTCCGCGCAGGACGGCCAGCTGGTGCCGCAGAGATCGTGGGGGCGCCCACGGTGACGTCGTCGTTGGAGCGTAGCGCCGGCCATCTGCTTTATCACCAAAGGGGAAAGCTTCGTAGTCCGGTGCGGGGGGCACAGCTTTGTTAACCCCTTTAATCACCAGAATGGCAACGGCTGCGTCGCCGTCACCGCGCGCAGGCGCGCGCGTCACTCTGCGGCCGCGGCAGAGGCCATGTGCGCTCTGCGGCGGTTGCTTCTCAGCGAAGTATCTCTACAAGGCCTGAGCGGCCTTGTGGAGGGATTTAAGTTGACTCCTCTCCAAGGGAGAGAGCCTTGTAGAGGGGCGGTCGCGGGGGGAGCCTCTTCAGGCCTTCGCTGCCCCTCAAGCCCTCTGGAGGACTTCTCCCCTCGAGAGTCTCTCCCAGTGTTTGGCTTGGTCCTTAGTCATTCTTCGATATCGTCGCGTGCGAGGGCTGTGGATAGTGGGCCCTGCACACCCTGGGTTCCACTGGGCCGACAGTGGTGTTGTTGGGAAACCCCAAGAGGAAGGTATGAAGTAGTGCAGCAGCAAATTTCACTCAGTTATGAAACCATGGTTATCGAACCAGTAGGAGATGAAGGCGCTTCTGAAGGTGTCAACGGCACCAGAAAATACCTGGCGTGTAGCTGACGTGGAACCTGCACACAACAAAATCAAGATAATTTGCCCCAACTTAACAGTGAGGTTGTCAATCTCACTGGCTTGCTGTAACAAAGGATTAAACATATGGTGTGGAAAATGATGTTTGTTTGCAGATAATGAAAGTAACAAGATTACAGTAGGTTTTTTTTATCAGTTTAAAGAAAAGGACCGGGGTCCACAGTTTACTAGTGGTGTCTCTCCATAAATAATAATAGCATACATGCGGGTAAACAAATTACAGCTGGGCAATTGACAGAATAAAGAACTGCATAACAGTGCAAATACAAGTCATGATGTCTAGTGTGAGATTCATTTGGGCATCACAA
Source organism: Poa annua (assembly GCA_026929855.1). Taxonomy (NCBI): domain Eukaryota; kingdom Viridiplantae; phylum Streptophyta; class Magnoliopsida; order Poales; family Poaceae; genus Poa; species Poa annua. The sequence goes on from CM049434.1 coordinate 67,875,070, forward strand.
CATGATACATAGACCGTCATCCAACTGCATCTATGACTAATAATCCAACTTCAGGATAGCATCCGCAACACCATTCAGTATTAAGTTGCAAGCAACATATTATTGCATTAAGTAAAGTGTGTAATGTAAGTAGTACAAATATCCTTAGATAAAGAACTACAGTTTTATCCCTAGTAGCAACAGTACATATACAATCTTAGAGGTTGCTGTCACTCCCCCAGATTAAATAGAGACATGAACCCACTATCGAGCATAATACCCCCTCTTGGAGTCACAAGCATCTACTTGGCCAGAGCATCTACTAGTAACGGAGAGCATGCAAGATCATAAATAACGCACTCACAAGATCTATTATAAAGCAAATGACATAGTACTCAATTATTCATCGGATCCCAGCAAACACAACATGTAGCATTACATAAAGATGATCTTGATCATGATAGGCAGCTCACAAGATCTAAACATGATGGCACAATAGGAGAAGACAACCATCTAGCTACTGCTATGGACCCGTAGTCCAAGAATGAACTACTCACGCATCAGTCCGGAGGCGGGCATGGTGATGTAGAGCCCTCCGGTGATGATTCCCCTCTCCGGCAGGGTGCCGGGAAGAGCTTCTGAACCCTCCCGAACTAGGGTTGATGGCAGCGGCGGCTCAAGAACGTATCGTGGAAAAGTGTTCGGGTTTTAGGTCTTGATCCGTTGGGAGGTATAAGTAGGCGAAAGGGCGAAGGCGGTGGAGGCCCGAGGGCCCTACACCACGTGGCCGCGCGGCAGGAGGTGGGGCCGCGCCACCAATAGGTGTGGGAGCCTCGGTGCCCTCCTCCGTCTCGTCTTCGGTGTTCTGGAACGTCCCCAGAAAAATAGGGACTTTGGTATTTTATTCGTCCAATTCCGAGAATATTTCCTTAACAGATTTTCTGAAACCAAAAACAGCAGAAAACAGGGAACTGGCACTGTGGCATCTTGTTAATAGGTTAGTCCCAGAAAATGCATAAAAACCATATAAAGTGTATATAAAACATGTAGCAATTGGTATAATATAAGCATGGAACATAAGAAATTATAGATACGTTGGAGACGTATCAAGCATCCCCAAGCTTAGTTCTACTCGTCCCGAGTAGGTAAAACGATAACAAGAATAATTTCTGAAGTGACATGCTTTCACACAATCTTGATCATATAATAATGTAATGCATGTAAATTGAGATCAAATGAATAAAAGCTGTAGTTTATATTGATATCAAATGAGTAATGAGTAAACAAGTAGGAAGAACAAAGTAAAACTTTCAATGAATCAATACTAGAGAACAATCAACCGTGCAAAGTAGATATTAAAGATGATTTAAGCTTCAAGAATAACAATATAATCATCTAATGCATCCAACACTCATGACAACTTTGTGAAAGGATCAAGTCAAGCAATAACAATATGCACGTAGAAAATCATCTCTCTATTTGTTCACTTAAAAACAAGCAAGCGTTCAGCGTTGGTTCCTGGCACCAGGATGTTGTGACTAAAAGAATGATAAGGGGGGTTTGGAAGGCCAACGGAAGAAAGTCGCACACAGCTGAAAGTGATCATTAGACAAGAGGAAGTCTTATAATCGAAGCTATGCAAGGAGTAGTGATTGCCACACAACGGATGCACATAGAGCTATAAGTGTATGAAAGCTCTCCAATGGAACTAGTGGGGGTGCATCCAACTTGCTTGCTCATGAAGACCTAGAGCACTTTTGAGGAGGCTCATCATTGGAATATACAAGCCAAGTTCTATAATGTAAAGTTCCCCACATAGTTATGCAAGTAAAACATGAAAACTCTCTCATATGTAGTAAAGGTGCTAAACATGAGCACAAATGATTACTATGAATACTACAGGTGCTATAACATGAGCACAAGTGTGGATAAAGAGTAGTAATGTTGCCCCCTTCTTATTTTTCTTTCTTTTTTTTTTCTCTTTTTTCTATTTTTTTTATATTTTTTCTGTTTCTCTTTTCGACGGCCTCCACGACTCTTTTCACTTTTAGGGGCAAACATTCTAATATGACAACACACTTTTGATACAAGTAACTCATAAGGAATAAAACATAGTGTATGAAACGGTGCCTCTGCCAGTGTGGCAGGATATGCAATAATCTAGCGTAACATGGGTAAAACCACACATCAGCTGTAAAGAATCATGCAAGGCAATATATAAATGACAACAAGTCATGTAATGTAAGATGAAAGTTGCATGGCAATATATGTCGGAACAGCTATGGAAATGCTGTAGTAGGTAGGTATGGTGGGTGTTTTGAGGAAGATATTTGGCTTATGTGTAGGAAAACATGATGAAGATCTCCCACGAGTTTTGGATGTACCCGCGAAGTATGCACCAACTCTCAATATGAGAAAGGGCAATGCCAAATACCGAAGAGGCTAGCAAATATGGTGGTGGAAGTGCCATGAAAACCGCAGCTTAGAACTCACAAGCAAAAATATTCCAAATAGAAATATGATCTTACAAGGAATAATGAAAATCACTCCATGAGGGACTGTGGCAAGGTTCAAATCGTTCGTTCGTTAGGATGCCTCAGCTGCATACATCACTGCACTTCCACTTGACACCTATTTAAACGGCTCGTCTCGCCGCTACCTTATCCTATTTCCATACTTCTGTCGCGTCATTACGGTTGCTTTTAACATTAGAAGTCATATATCGTCATGCTATCAACTTGATATTTAAGTGTGGCACAGCTTCAAGTTTTCTAGACCAACCATTAATCATTCCACTTTACTAAACCATCATGTTTTACCATTAAGCATATTAATATCTCAAAACAACATTAATGATTCAAGTGACACAATTTAATGATCTACAAGATTATGTATCATTTCATCATACCATCTACCACATCAAACATTTTCTGTTCTTAACCAAACACCAATCAAGTTATCTAAAAATAAACTCTCCAAGTATTTAACAATGAGATATGAGAGTATAACATAAGAAAACTAACAGCTCTAACAAGAGATGCATGAAAAACAAGAGCTAATAGTATTGAAGTAAGATAGAAGAATACTCAACAAATATAAGTGAAGAATACGAGTATTCATAAGAAAAAGCGGAGTGTGTCTCTCTCCCACAATGGAATGCTCGGATCCATTTTATTCAGAGAATGAAAATAACAAAAACCAAAACAAAAACAAATAGACGCTTCAAGTAAAGCACATAAGATGTGTCGGAATTAAAATATAGTTTCACTTGAGAGGATCTGATAGTTTGTTGATGAAGAAGGGGATGCCTTGGGCATCCCCAAGCTTAGACGCTTGAGTCTTCTTGAAATATGCTTGGGTGACCCACGGGGGCATCCCCAAGCTTAGGCTCTTTCATCTTCTTGATCTCATCATATCATCCTTCTCTCTTGATCCGTGAAAACTTCCTCCACACCAAACTCAAAGTAGACTTCATTAGAGGGTTATTGCATAATCAAAATTTCTCATATTCTGGATGGACAAAATCATTACACATGCTACTGGACATTAGCTACAGCCACTGGTATTTTATGGAACAAAAATATCCATTAAAAACAGCAAAAGGAGCAATGCAAAATAAATGGTAGAATCTATTAAAAACAGAACAGTCCGTAAAGACGAATTTTTTCGAGGCACTTAACTTGCTCAAATCAGAAAACTCAAAACTAATGAAAGTTGCATATATATCTGAGAATCACGTACAAAAAATCCCAGATCATTTTGATTTTTCTGTGAATTGTTATGAATTAAACGGTGCACAGCAGAAAAACTGTTCCTGCGCAGGAATCCAAATCTAGCATCAACTTTCTACTAGAGGCATTACTTGACACAACAATGTAATAAAATAAATATACAAAGGAATTGCTACAGAGGTGAGCATGTTCCTTGACACAACAAAATAAATTAACAGAAATAAAAAGTGGGTTGCCTCCCATAAGCGCTTTTCTTTGACGCCTTTTAGCTAGGCACAAAAAGTGATATTCAAGTAGCATCCAAATCAAGAACGAAAATCCTCTCAACTATGCATTGTATTTTATCTATATGAGGTTCAGAGGTTCCTCTTTCATTACTTTTAGGTTTACTACTTTCATCAAAGGGGTTTTGAGGGACAATCCAATCAAAATTTTCTTCCAAAGCTTCATGCATAGCTACAAGTTTAATAGGTATTGGTACTTTAATTTTCTCCCCCTTAGTAGGTTCGGTTTTTCCAACTTTTTCAAGTGCATTAATAACATCTACACATGAGCCTAGCATATTAAAACGATCGAAGAATTTTCTAGCTTCTATAGCGACATCACCAAATTCTTTAAGCAAGGTTTCCATAATAAAATCTTTCTTTTCAGCATTTTTAAAATCATGGAGGTTAAGGAACATTTGTTGAATTATGGGGTGAAGGTTAACAAACCTAGCCTCTAATATGTGAACTAAAGAAGCTGCAGCAGTTTCATAATTTGGGGCAAGTTCTGCTATGGAATTCTCCTCAAGATCTTTATGCTTACTAACATGATTAAAGAATTCTTCAATATTTTCTTTTCCAATTATAGAGCCACTACCTACTGACAGGTCTTCCAGGGTGTACTTAGGAAGCAACATTTTAGCAAAAATAAAACTAAACCGAAATGAAAATAGTAATGCAAGTAACTAATTTTTTTTTAATTTTTGATATTAAGCAAACAAGACAGTAATAAAAATAATCTAAGCAAGACAATAAAAAAATAAAAAAATGGATGTGAGAGACTCCCCTCGCAGAAGAGCTTGATCTCCCCGACAACGGCGCCAGAAAAATGCAGGTGCTTAGTTGACGAGGGAGTGTCAAGGTCTTGTAAACACAGGTGCTTCTTCTCCCCGGCAACGGCGCCAGAAAAATGCTTGATGCACCGGTGTGGTGTTGTTGGAAAACCCCAAGAGGAAGGTATGAAGTAGCGCAGCAGATAATTTCCCTCAGTTATGAAACCAATGTTATCGAACCAGTAGGAGATGAAGGTGCTTCTGAATGTGTCAACGGCACCAAAAAAATGCTGGCGTGTAGCTGACGTGGAACCTGCACACAACACAATCAAGATACTTTGCCCCAACTTAACAGTGAGGTTGTCAATCTCACTGGCTTGCTGTAACAAAGGATAAAATGTATGGTCTGGAAAATGATGTTTGTTTGCACATAATGAAAGTAACAGGATTGCAGTAGGTTGTTTTATCAGTTTAAAGAAAAGGACCGGGGTCCACAGTTCACTAGTGGTGTCTCTCCATAAATAATAATAGCATACATGCGGGTAAACAAATTACAGCTGGGAAATTGACAGAATAAAGAACTGCATAACAATGCATATACAAGTCATGATGTCTAGTGTGAGATTCATTTTGTCATTACAACATGATACATAGACCATCATCCAACTGCATCTATGACTAATAATCCACCTTCAGGATAGCATCCGCAATACCATTCAGTATTAAGTTGCAAGCAACAGATTATTGCATTAAGTAAAGTGTGTAATGTAAGTAGCACAAATATCCTTAGATAAAGAACTATTGTTTTATCCCTAGTAGCACCAGTACATCTACAATCTTAGAGGTTGCTATCACTCCCCCAAATTAAATAGAGACATGAACCCACTATCGAGCATAAATACCCCCTCTTGGAGTCACAAGCATCTACTTGGCCAGAGCATCTACTAGTAACAGAGAGCATGCAAGATCATAAATAACGCACTCACAAGATATATTATGAAGCAAATGACATAGTACTCAATTATTCATCGGATCCCAGCAAACAAAACATGTAGCATTAGATAAAGATGATCTTGATCATGATAGGCAGCTCACAAGATCTAAACATGATGGCACAATAGGAGAAGACAACCATCTAGCTACTGCTATGGACCCGTAGTCCAAGGATGAACTACTCATGCATCAGTCCGGAGGCGGGCATGGTGATGTAGAGCCCTCCGGTGATGATTCCCCTCTCCGGCAGGGTGCCGGGAAGAGCTTCTGAACCCTCCCGAACTAGGGTTGACGGCGGCGGCGGCTCTGGAACGTATCGTGGAAAAGTGTTTGGGTTTTAGGTCTTGATCCGTCGGGGGGTATAAGTAGGCGAAAGAGCGAAGGCGGTGGAGGCCCGAGGGCCCCACAACACGTGGCCGCGCGGCAGGAGGTGGGGCCGCACCACCAAGAGTTGTGGGCGCCTCGGTGCCTTCCTCTGTCTCGTCTTCGGTGTTCTGGAAGCTCCCCAGAAAAAATAGGGACTTTGGTATTTTATTCGTCCAATTCCGAGAATATTTCTGTGAGGACCCCCTCGGACAACACATCCGAGATGCCCACGTTATGTAAACAGATCACGATCCCAATGATCAGTGCATCGCGATCACATAACCAACATGGTATACAAAGTTACATCATTCAACTCGAATAGTACAACACTTACATAAATAGGTGGTCACATGACCAAATCTGTAATCATCGTCACACAGGACGAGATTAACTACGATATAGCGGAAGCTTGCGGCTAGCGTCGGCCCTCGTCTCAACAAGACGCGTTCCCACAGAGCAGTTGACCGGTGACACTCAGTTGGCGTAGTCGTCGGCGTTCTCCTCCTACTTGTCGTACATCTTCTCGTTGCAATCTGGACGTTTGAATATCTAGGGACACAGCCATATGAGTACATTTACGTACTCGCAAAACCACCTCAAGGCTTAAGTTTTTATGGTAATGCAATAAAAGAATTTTCGAAAACTGGGATAGCTGCTATTTATAACTATAGGGTTTAGTTTTCGCAAAGATGCTTTCGATATAGAGATTACGACATCTCTGTATCTTTGTTGAAGAAAACTTTAAGAGACAGAAATCTCTCTTGTAGAAATAGCATGTACTATTTCCAAGCTTTGAAAACTCTTTTGTAAAACTTTTCAAAAACACTAGGATGGGGATACCCCTTTTTCTTTCCATGAGATTGGACTGATTGTCTCCCCGAGACCAACCATCTTCTCCCAATTCCGTACCTCCCAGGTACCTCCTTGATGCCTCCTTGTTTCCACCGAAACCATTTTCTTTTTAAAACCAAAACTTGCCCATACGCCTAGATCAGTGGCCTTTCCAACCGTCCATGACCGAAGACTCGGCTATTCGAATAGATTTACACTCTGCAGAGGTTGCGCACTTTACCCACACCAAACGGTCATTCCGCCGTGTCTGCCACGGCCCGTCATACGACCGTATGCGGGGGTCCGGATAACACGATCAAAGCTTTTCACTATGTCCACCCTAGTACAGAGGACTCCCGATAGGTTTGTTCCCCTCGGCACCATGTGCTCCGCTAGACCCCTGGTCTTTCTCTTTGGACGCCACACCGCCACGGCAGGGGACCCAACGTAATCGTCCGGCTGCTGGTCCGCAGCAGTGTACTGTCTCATCCAGACGACAACCCGGCTTCGAGGGCCTCGCCCTTATAGAGTATGAGATCCTCCGTACTAAAATAAACAAGCTTCCGGCTAAGCCCTACCCATATCAGGTAATGTGGTTGCACGGGTTAATTGTTCGGGCGGCTGCTAGGGCTGTACTTTGTTTTTCAAAAACAATTTCCAAACCTCCGACTACTCCCAGCAGCTCGGGTTTTCGCAAACACCTCCGATTGCTCCCAGCAACTCGGGTTTTTATAAAACACTTGCTCGCCGATTGCTCCCAGCAACTCGGGTTTTTCTTCCGAAAATCTTTTTATCAAAACCAGGCTCCCATCCTAAGAGTTTGAGGTGAGAGTATAAGATATACTACTAGATAAAATATGATTTTCCTTATAGCACCTTCAACAACAAGGCGCATAAAGTGAATATCTATTTTCATAAAACCTAATATAATCTAGTAGATAACTTTGGCCAAACAATATTTTGTAAAATAGTTTTTGGGTGGCAAAGTACCACAAAAGAAGTAAAACATGCATTATTTTATTTTGAAAACAAAACATGCTTTGTAAAATAATAGGATTCATTATAGAGGTGAGGTGGCTTGCCTGGCTTAGCAATATGTCCTGGTTCTTGATCTTGATGTTTCCTCGAGTTCACTCCTTACGTCCAGTTCCTTCCCGATCGTATCTAACGTCGCAAACAGGAAAAGGAACAACACTCAAAATACAAAACAATGCCATAAGGACATAGCAAACACCAAGCACTGCACCAAACACTAAGCTAACAATCAAGGGAAAGCAATTCACTTAGTTAAGCAATAACAAGCATCAAGTCCATATAGCTAAGACAAACAACAACACACTTAAGAAAATATATACAACAACCCTAATAGTTAAATAGGTAGTTCTAACTACACACCTAAGCTAAACACCTCTTAGGTTTAACAGTAGTTGTTATACTAGTTCGGAAAATATATCAGACAAAAGCATCTTAATAAATAAGGAAGTACTCCAGACAAAAGTATCTTAACATGCAAGCATTAACACTAGCATTAAGCACCTCTCATGCAAGCATGTTACTAGCTCTAGGAGCACCTACTATTAAGTAGTTAATCAACCAATAAAGTTTAGCACAACTGCTAATACAAGTTGTTGAAAAAGAGCAAAAAGGATGCAGGTAAGTTATTTAATAGAACATCACAAAGGAGCATGTTGACAACCACTTAAAGTGTTTAAAACATGCAACAAGCATCACAAAACACAAACAACTTCTGGATAAAAATCTAACACATAAACGCAACCACATACAAGGCATATAAAAACACTTGATGCCATTTTTAGGGTACAAAGTGAATTATGCTAAACATAAACAAGAGAGGTACCACAACACCAATAAAAGTTTCCAACCTAGTTAATATAGTTGGGTTATGGTTCTGTTTTTTTTTTAAATTGATTAGCAACAAACAAACAATTTACAAAAGCTAAGGATGAGCAATTAAATTTTTAACACTTTTATTAGCCCAAGTTGCTGTTTTAAAAGATGGACCATAAGTCCTGAAATAATGCTCAGAAAAATAAATCCTCTTACTACAACATTCCTTGTACTTACTGGAACCTAGGAAAATTATATTTGCACCAATAGGGTTTACAAAACAGGAGCTAAAAATCCCACAATAGCCAATGTACTCAAAACCAAATTGCTTATAGTTTCTGTTTTAAGATGTTCCTGAATGCAAGACCAATTTCTATGGATAGATGGTGATTTTATGTTTCTGTAGAATTTTGATTCAACTCATTTGGACACTCCTAGCTCAAGTTATACCATTTTTAGTGAAAGATATACTTTTTATATAATTCAGTGTACAGGGAAAAATATAAGTCATTTTTGAGCAAAACCAACTTTGCATGTTCATGAAAACATATAGGTATCCAGCAAAAATACTATTAATACATTTGCAAAAACATAGTTAGCACAAACAATTAAAACTAGACACATACAATTAACATAAAATAAAAATATCAATTTTTAAGTGTACAAACACACTGTTTAAGAAAATGAGTCAATATGCACAAAATATAAGTTGAAAAAAATCTACCAAGCCAGGACATGATAGCTACCACTCATATCTACCACATGCAATTGGATTTACTACAAAAAGTATTTTTAATAATGAATTAAAAATCCCCAAAGTGGTACTGGTGTCAATTTTAAACATGATAGAACTTTATTTAAACAAATCTCCTGCATGCAAGACTTATAGATCTAGGTAGGTATTATTCTAGGCTTTCCATAGAACCAAAGTTTGCAATATTTGGATCTATAAAACTCAAGTTATTAACTAAATGGTGAAAAATCCACTTTTTACTAGATCAAGCATAGCACACACATGAAAACATATTTTGGCAAGAGGCCAGTGCCACATGGTGGATAAAACACATAGGTACCCTACAAAATTTGAATCAATCAATTTGGATGAATATTTCTACCACAAATGAATTAATCCAAACAGTCAATTCAACAGGAAAAATAAGACAGAATAAAGATTAACTAAAAAAAAGAACAAGGGCCGGATCTGGCGTGGGCCGTTCGGGCGACCAGGGCCGGCCCGTCAGCGCTGCGCGCCCAGGCCAAGGGGTAAGTCGCTGTTGGATTGAATCTGGGCGGTGCAGATTAGATCTGGCGCAATTCAAACTGGACCGTTGATGCAGAGATGGACGGCCCAGGGCCTTCTTCTTCCTCACGTCGAGGGTACGGGAGAGAAGCAGAGGTACAGAGGGAGAAGGGAGTGGGCGGTGATGGTTCTCTCACCTCGGGAGGCTAGGGTTCGAGTGCGGGCTGGGAGTTGGTGGAGAAGACGATGGGGAGGCCTTGGCTACGCGTGAAACCAGCAGGGGAACTCCATGTCCGTGGCTACGGCATGGCCTCCGAGCTTCGGTCGAGGACGAGGGCGACGGCCTCGGACACCTAGCGCAAATAAGAAGGGATGGAGGGGTTAGAGCTCGAAGGGGAGTTCACGGAGGGCCAACAATGGCAATAAAAGGAGAAGAGGGGCGCCGGCAATCGCCGCCCGAAACTGGCGGGCTCCGAAGCGAAAACTTCGTCTCCGGCGGCGCAGAGGGCGTGAACTCGTGCGTGGCTTCGTGGGTGAGCAGAGGGGTTGGTATGCGAGGTCTCGGGGGGAGAAAAGAGCAAGGGAACGGCTCGGGCATGAGTTTAAGGCAGGGACCCGATCTAGGGTTTTCTCGGGCATGGGCGGCGAGGAGCGGGCTGGGGCGCCACTGGTTGGTTAGAGTGGGCGGTGGAGAGGGGCAGAGAGAGAGCTGGGGCGGTTGAGGCGTGTCTTGGCCAGAGAGAGGAGAGGGAGTGAGCCTCCATTGGGCAAGAGAGAAAAAGAGAGGAGATGAGTGGTGGAGGGCTCCCCCGGGTCCATGACGAGTGGGCCAGAGGGGTGGGGGTGCTGGCCTCCTTCTCCAGCAAGGCAAGGAGGGCAGGGGAGAGAAAAAGAGAGGGTTTTGGCTCAGGTTGGTGACAGTTTTCATCTCCTTCCTAATTTTGAAACATTTCTCAAACACCAAACAACCAAGAACCTAACAAGACAAAATTTGTCTCAAAAGTTTAGAGGGGTGGTTAAGTTTACAAGTTTCAATTACAAACACTCCACGTCAAACAAAACACAAACAGGAGTTTTAAAGTTTGAAAAAGAAATGAAAATGGACCAAATGGTCACTGAATTTTAATGCTCTCAAAACATAGTTGGTTTTGTGTTTAGACAAGGCTGCAAATTGTTTTTAAAGACATCATTAGAAAATATATATTGCATAGATCAATGTGGTTACTTTGCATGTCAAAAGTAAGGTCTAGTTTGCTTAATCCCTTGACCTAGATTGGCTAAGTTATAACAAACATGAAGATCACTAAGTGATATCATTTTAAGGGTGTGGAATTTTAACTTCATCAACCAAGCACAAGGATTAAGTCACACAATTCAACCATAAACATAATGTTGACTCAATAATTCACATGCTCATTTTCAGGACACATAATTCAATCATAAGCGAAAAGATTCAAACAAATAAGCACTTGAACAAAATAACCATACTTGATGACCAAACAAGTATACTAAGTGAGGTGGTGACCAACAAGGTCCAGACAAGGTTTTTGGTAGGAAAAGAATTTAATCAAACATTTTGGGAATTGATTTCCAAAGACTAATAAACAACGAGTTTATAAAAGAGGGTTGCTAATACTTGCAACATATTAGGATCAAAATATAATAGGACTTATGATATGGTCCTTTATAGCTTTGCAAACATATAGCTTTTGGAAAAACTGTTATTTTCTCAAATAAGGGTCTTTGGGTAGTTGCTAGAATCAAAACATCATGGTAAATATAGTTTGTTAAAAATAAGGTAGGAGAAAATGTATGGACTATTTTATTTGTCATAACATTGATATCAGAGGTCATATTATAACTAGGTTGAGTTTTAGGGTGGATAGCTAGAGAGGTCATCAACACAAACAACATACCACCACAAGTCAAACAGGGCAAGCAAGGGTGAAAAACATCCACAAGTAATACATTTCAAAAAGTTTTTGTTCCCTCAGAATTTTGGGTCTTTTAAAATTAAGTTTTTGTTGCTTCCAAAATTTGGGCTGTTACAGACCTTCCCCCCTTAAAAGAATCTCGTCCCGAGATTCCTAAGCGGGTACTACAAGAGTGCAAGGTTAGGGGGATTTGATGCTCCTTCATCTTCCGAGGTTGTTGCTTCTCGACTGAGAATTCCTTGTCGATGCGGCGTCTGATTCCTTCTGGAAGGCTTGGGGCTTTGCTGAAGATGTTGTCATGTTAGTCGATGCTGATGCAGGGTTCTTGTTGAGTTGACTTAAAAATACTCCAGGGTTGGGGCGCAAAGAACAACTTGCCATAACTCTCTAATAAAGTTAGCAGATGTCTTCCCCCCTTAAAAAGAGGCCTTGAAGGGTCAAAGTTAAAGGTCTTTGTCGTTGTCGACTTCAAGGTGTTGATGGTCTTGAGTATCATGACGATCTTCATCTTGGTCGTAGCTCCTTGGTGCTTGGGGTTGTTGTAGACACTGGCCCTGATACTGTCGCCTTAAGGGGTTAGCGGGTAAACACACACACACAATTTTTCAAGCCTCACCGGCGTCAGGTTCGTAGACTTGACTCTCTTTCGTTTTCATAAAAAGTCAAAGGGTGATACAAGTCAGTAATCTCGTCAGAACTAGCTTGGGTTAATTCCGTCAACATCATCAGTCTTCGGGCTTTCCGTCGTTCTTGGCACCTTGTTGAATATGATGTCTCTTAATGCGTCCACCATCAGTTTAGCAGTCGAAGAGAGTTGATGACGACTTCCTTGGTTCTTGGGATTCATGACGCTTCGCAAAAGTCTTCAGAGGTCAGTCGGATCTAAGTTAGCTTAAAAGATAAGTATTTCTTTGTGTATTACTCTAGTCGGGGTCAGTTGAGTTAATAAGGTTGGCGCCTAGAAGGCACTGATGACTCTTGCTTCAGGGTACACCTTTACGTAGACGATCTTTAGTGTTGGCTGCCTTTGTTGTTGCAGACGTCTCTCCTTTGTACATCACGGCGTACTGGCTTCACAAAGTCATCAAAAAGTAGTGTCTCATCCTGAACTTTGTGTCCTCTTTGTTGCCACCTTTGAGTGAGACTTTATTTGATGATTCTTTTCTTGCCTTGGTTTGCAGGTCTTGAGTAGTTTAGTTAGTTAGCAACAGGGCAAACTAGTGTTAGATGTTACTCTAAAGTTAGATACGTTAAGTTAGTGATGGTTTACTTGTAAGTCAAAAAGGTTAATTAAATACGCAAGGTCCGCAACATCACGAGGATGGGCTTTCTCTGGGTGGTCTTCTATATCAGTTGCAGTTAAAAGCTCTCACATGTAAAAGTTTAGGCCAGAGGGAAAACATTTTAAGAAGACTTCCAAGACAGATTTACAAGTGCATCATGTTGCAGCAATGGAAAAAGGGGCTAAAAAGGTTTTTGTGTAAAGGCAAAAAGATGCTCAATCAAAATTAAAGTATGTGCCTGATATGTGTTGCCGACAGGGCGTGCTTGTGAAACATACAAAAAAAAAACACACCAACAACAAGCACACACAAACAAGACACACACAAGCAAAAAGCATACCAGCAAAACAGCGCACAAGGCACCTACAGTACCAAAAAGGGCACTCAAGAATCGTGATAGTCGGGTAATCCAACTAAGGGTCATACCCTACTTCATCCTAAGGGTTTTGGTGTCTCATGGTTGTTGAAGTCTTCATTTCATCACCTTGGAATCCTGCTGGAAAGCTTGAGACTGTTGAAATTGCAACTAGAGCACCATTGTTGGGGTTGAAGTCTTGATAGTGAGATTGCTTCGGCAAGTAAGGGTTGCTTTGTAGCTTGTTTCTTCACTTGACGACCACCTTGATCTCGTATGTTGAAATCTTGAGACTGAACTTCACCTTCTCGGTACTAGCTATTTAGGTCTCATTTGGGTTCATCGTCAAGTCTATACAAGTTTTGAATAGGGACAAGATAATAGAGAAACCTCTTTTGAGATGCATAGAAATTAGAGAGGTAAGATAAAGATATTTTTGAGAATAGGTGAGGAGTGGAAGCCATACTAGAACTTCCTAGATAGAAATATATTTTTAAGAAATAGGGTTTTAGAGAAATTATTTCCTTCCTATGCTAACGACCATGCTAACTAAGGTCTCCTAAGGTCAACGATGGCTCTGATACCAAGTCTGTGAGGACCCCCTCGGACAACACATCCGAGATGCCCACGTTATGTAAACAGATCACGATCCCAATGATCAGTGCATCGCGATCACATAACCAACATGGTATACAAAGTTACATCATTCAACTCGAATAGTACAACACTTACATAAATAGGTGGTCACATGACCAAATCTGTTATCATCGTCACACAGGACGAGATTAACTACGATATAGCGGAAGCTTGCGGCTAGCGTCGGCCCTCGTCTCAACAAGACGCGTTCCCACAGAGCAGTTGACCGGTGACACTCAGTTGGCGTAGTCGTCGGCGTTCTCCTCCTACTTGTCGTACATCTTCTCGTTGCAATCTGGACGTTTGAATATCCAGGGACATAGCCATATGAGTACATTTACGTACTCGCAAAACCACCTCAAGGCTTAAGTTTTTATGGTAATGCAATAAAAGAATTTTCAAAAACTGGGATTGCTGCTATTTATAACTATAGGGTTTAGTTTTCGCAAAGATGCTTTCGATATAGAGATTACGACATCTCTGTATCTTTGTTGAAGAAAACTTTTAGAGACAGAAATCTCTCTTGTAGAAATAGCATGTACTATTTCCAAGCTTTGAAAACTCTTTTGTAAAACTTTTCAAAAACACTAGGATGGGGATACCCCTTTTTCTTTCCATGAGATTGGACTGATTGTCTCCCCGAGACTAACCATCTTCTCCCAATTCCGTACCTCCCAGGTACCTCCTTGATGCCTCCTTGTTTCCACCGAAACCATTTTCTTTTTAAAACCAAAACTTGCCCATACGCCTAGATCAGTGGCCTTTCCAACCGTCCATGACCGAGGACTCGGCTATTCGAATAGATTTACACTCTGCAGAGGTTGCGCACTTTACCCACACCAAACGGTCATTCCGCCGTGTCTGCCACGGCCCGTCATACGACCGTATGCGGGGGTCCGGATAACACGATCAAAGCTTTTCACTATGTCCACCCTAGTACAGAGGACTCCCGATAGGTTTGTTCCCCTCGGCACCGTGTGCTCCGCTAGACCACTGGTCTTTCTCTTTGGACGCCACACCGCCACGGCAGGGGACCCAACGTAATCGTCCGGCTGCTGGTCCGCAGCAGTGTATTGTCTCATCCAGACGACAACCCGGCTTCGAGGGCCTCGCCCTTATAGAGTATGAGATCCTCCGTACTAAAATAAACAAGCTTCCGGCTAAGCCCTACCCATATCAGGTAATGTGGTTGCACGGGTTAATTGTTCGGGCGGCTGCTAGGGCTGTACTTTGATTTTCAAAAACAACTTCCAAACCTCCGACTACTCCCAGCAGCTCGGGTTTTCGCAAACACCTCCGATTGCTCCCAGCAACTCGGGTTTTTATAAAACACTTGCTCGCCGATTGCTCCCAGCAACTCGGGGTTTTCTTCCGAAAATCTTTTTATCAAAACCAGGCTCCCATCCTAAGAGTTTGAGGTGAGAGTATAAGATATACTACTAGATAAAATATGATTTTCTTTATAGCACCTTCAACAACAAGGCGCATAAAGTGAATATCTATTTTCATAAAACCTAATATAATCTAGTAGATAACTTTGGCCAAACAATATTTTGTAAAATAGTTTTTGGGTGGCAAAGTAGCACAAAAGAAGTAAAACATGCATTATTTTATTTTGAAAACAAAACATGCTTTGTAAAATAATAGGATTCATTATAGAGGTGAGGTGGCTTGCCTGGCTCAGCAATATGTCCTGGTTCTTGATCTTGATGTTTCCTCGAGTTCACTCCTTACGTCCAGTTCCTTCCCGATCGTATCTAACGTCGCAAACAGGAAAAGGAACAACACTCAAAATACAAAACAATGCCATAAGGACATAGCAAACACCAAGCATTGCACCAAACACTAAGCTAACAATCAAGGGAAAGCAATTCACTTAGTTAAGCAATAACAAGCATCAAGTCCATATAGCTAAGACAAACAACAACACACTTAAGAAAATATATACAACAACCTTAATAGTTAAATAGGTAGTTCTAACTACACACCTAAGCTAAACACCTCTTAGGTTTAACAGTAGTTGTTATACTAGTTCGGGAAATATATCAGACAAAAGCATCTTAATAAATAAGGAAGTACTCCAGACAAAAGTATCTTAACATGCAAGCATTAACACTAGCATTAAGCACCTCTCATGCAAGCATGTTACTAGCTCTAGGAGCACCTACTATTAAGTAGTTAATCAACCAATAAAGTTTAGCACAACTGCTCACACAAGTTGTTGAAAAAGAGCAAAAAGGATGCAAGTGAGTTATTTAATAGAACATCACAAAGGAGCATGTTGACAACCACTTAAAGTGTTTAAAACATGCAGCAAGCATCACAAAACACAAACAACTTCTGGATAAAAATCTAACACATAAACGCAACCACATACAAGGCATATAAAAACACTTGATGCCATTTTTAGGGTACAAAGTGAATTATGCTAAACATAAACAAGAGAGGTACGACAACACCAATAAAAGTTTCCAACCTATTTAATATAGTTGGGTTAAGGTTCTGTTTTTTTTTTTTTTAAATTGATTAGCAACAAACAAACAATTTACAAAAGCTAAGGATGAGCAATTAAATTTTTAACACTTTTATTAGCCCAAGTTGCTGTTTTAAAAGATGGACCATAAGTCCTGAAATAATGCTCAAAAAAATAAATCCTCTTACTACAACATTCCTTGTACTTACTGGAACCTAGGAAAATTATATTTGCATCAATAGGGTTTACAAAACAGGAGCTAAAAATCCCACAATAGCCAATGTACTCAAAACCAAATTGCTTATAGTTTCTGTTTTAAGATGTTCCTGAATGCAAGACCAATTTCTATGGATAGATGGTGATTTTATCTTTCTGTAGAATTTTGATTCAACTCATTTAGACACACCTAGCTCAAGTTATACCATTTTTAGTGAATGATATACTTTTTATATAATTCAGTGTACAGGGAAAAATATAAGTCATTTTTGAGCAAAACCAACTTTGCATGTTCATGAAAACATATAGGTATCCAGCAAAAATACTATTAATACATTTGCAAAAACATAGTTAGCACAAACAATTAAAACTAGACACATACAATTAACATAAAATAAAAATATCAATTTTTAAGTGTACAAACAGACTGTTTAAGAAAATGAGTCAATATGCACAAAATATAAGTTGGAAAAAATCTACCAAGCCAGGACATGATAGCTACCACTCATATCTACCACATGCAATTGGATTTACGACAAAAAGTATTTTTAATAATGAATTAAAAATCCCCAAAGTGGTACTGGTGTCAATTTTAAACATGATAGAACTTTATTTAAACAAATCTCCTTCATGCAAGACTTATAGATCTAGGTAGGTATTATTCTAGGCTTTCCATAGAACCAAAGTTTGCAATATTTGGATCTATAAAACTCAAGTTATTAACTAAATGGTGAAAAATACACTTTTTACTAGATCAAGCATAGCACACACATGAAAACATATTTTGGCAAGAGGCCAGTGCCACATGGTGGATAAAACACATAGGTACCCTACAAAATTTGAATCAATCAATTTGGATGAATATTTCTACCACAAATGAATTAATCCAAACAGTCAATTCAACAGGAAAACTAAGACAGAATAAAGATTAACTAAAAAAAGAACAAGGGCCGGATCTGGCGTGGGCCGTTCGGGCGACCAGGGCCGGCCCGTCAGCGCTGCGCGCCCAGGCCAAGGGGTAAGTCGCTGTTGGATTGAATCTGGGCGGTGCAGATTAGATCTGGCGCAATTCAAACTGGACCGTTGATGCAGAGATGGACGGCCCAGGGCCTTCTTCTTCCTCACGTCGAGGGTACGGGAGAGAAACAGAGGTACACAGGGAGAAGGGAGTGGGCGGTGATGGTTCTCTCACCTCGGGAGGCTAGGGTTCGAGTGCGGGCTGGGAGTTGGTGGAGAAGACGATGGGGAGGCCTTGGCTACGCGCGAAACCAGCATGGGAACTCCATGTCCGCGGCTACGGCATGGCCTCCGAGCTTCGGTCGAGGACGGGGGCGACGGCCTCGGACACCTAGCGCAAATAAGAAGGGATGGAGGGGTTAGAGCTCGAAGGGGAGTTCACGGAGGGCCAACAATGGCAATAAAAGGAGAAGAGGGGCGCCGGCAATCGCCGCCCGAAACTGGCGGGCTCCGAAGCGAAAACTTCGTCTCCGGCGGCGCAGAGGGCGTGAACTCGTGCCTGGCTTCGTGGGTGAGCAGAGGGGTTGGTATGCGAGGTCTCGGGGGGAGAAAAGAGCAAGGGAACGGCTCGGGCATGAGTTTAAGGCAGGGACCCGATCTAGGGTTTTCTCGGGCATGGGCGGCGAGGAGCGGGCTGGGGCGCCACTGGTTGGTTAGAGTGGGCGGTGGAGAGGGGCAGAGAGAGAGCTGGGGCGGTTGAGGCGTGTCTCGGCCAGAGAGAGGAGAGGGAGTAAGCCTCCATTGGGAAAGAGAGAAAAAGAGAGGAGATGAGTGGTGGAGGGCTCCCCCGGGTCCATGACGAGTGGGCCAGAGGGGTGGGGGTGCTGGCCTCCTTCTCCAGCAAGGCAAGGAGGGCAGGGGAGAGAAAAAGAGAGGGTTTTGGCTCGGGTTGGTGAGAGTTTTCATCTCCTTCCTAATTTTGAAACATTTCTCAAACACCAAACAACCAAGAACCTAACAAGACAAAATTTGTCTAAAAAGTTTAGAGGGGTGGTTAAGTTTACAAGTTTCAATTACAAACACTCCACGTCAAACAAAACACAAACAGGAGTTTTAAAGTTTGAAAAAGAAATGAAAATGGACCAAATGGTCACTGAATTTTAATGCTCTCAAAACATAGTTGGTTTTGTGTTTAGACAAGGCTGCAAATTGTTTTTAAAGACATCATTAGAAAATATATATTGCATAGATCAATGTGGTTACTTTGCATGTCAAAAGTAAGGTCTAGTTTGCTTAATCCCTTGACC
The DNA here is from genome assembly GCA_026929855.1 of Poa annua. Classification (NCBI taxonomy): domain Eukaryota; kingdom Viridiplantae; phylum Streptophyta; class Magnoliopsida; order Poales; family Poaceae; genus Poa; species Poa annua. Next base: position 67,894,255 of record CM049434.1, read on the forward strand.
TAGATTGGCTAAGTTATAACAAACATGAAGATCACTAAGTGATATCATTTTAAGGGTTTGGAATTTTAACTTCATCAACCAAGCACAAGGATTAAGTCACACAATTCAACCATAAACATAATGTTGACTCAATAATTCACATGCTCATTTTCAGGACACATAATTCAATCATAAGCGAAAAGATCCAAACAAATAAGCACTTGAACAAAATAACCATACTTGATGACCAAACAAGTATACTAAGTGAGGTGGTGACCAACAAGGTCCAGACAAGGTTTTTGGTAGGAAAAGAATTTAATCAAACATTTTGGGAATTGATTTCCAAAGACTAATAAACAGGGAGTTTAGAAAAGAGGGTTGCTAATACTTGCAACATATTAGGATCAAAATATAATAGGACTTATGATATGGTCCTTTATAGCTTTGCAAACATATAGCTTTTGGAAAAACTGTTATTTTCTCAAATAAGGGTCTTTGGGTAGTTGCTAGAATCAAAACATCATGGTAAATATAGTTTGTTAAAAATAAGGTAGGAGAAAATGTATGGACTATTTTATTTGTCATAACATTGATATCAGAGGTCATATTATAACTAGGTTGAGTTTTAGGGTGGATAGCTAGAGAGGTCATCAACACAAACAACATACCACCACAAGTCAAACAGGGCAAGCAAGGGTGAAAAACATCCACAAGTAATACATTTCAAAAAGTTTTTGTTCCCTCAGAATTTTGGGTCTTTTAAAATTAAGTTTTTGTTGCTTCCAAAATTTGGGCTGTTACAATTTCCTTAACAGCTCTTCTGAAAACAAAAAACAGCAGAAAACAGGGAACTGGCACTATGGCATCTTGTTAATAGGTTAGTCACAGAAAATGCATAAAAACCATATAAAGTGTATATAAAACATGTAGCAATTGGTATAATATAAGCATGGAACATAAGAAATTATAGATACGTTGGAGACGTATCACCTATCATGATCAAGATCATCTTTATGTAATGCTACATGTTGTGTTTGCTGGGATTCGATGAATAATTGAATACTATGTCATTTGCTTCATTATATATTATGTGAGTGCGTTATTTATGATCTTGCATGCTCTCCGTTACTAGTAGATGCTCTGGCCAAGTAGATGCTTGTGACTCCAAGAGGGGGTATTTATGCTCGATAGTGGGTTCATGTCTTTGTTTAATCTAGGGGAGTGACAGCAACCTCTAAGATTGTGAATGTACTGGTTCTACTAGGGATAAAACAATAGTTCTTTGTCTAAGGATAATTGTGCTACTTACATTACACGCTTTACTTAATGCAATAATCTGTTGCTTGCAACTGAATACTGAAAGGTGTTGCGGATGCTATCCTGAAGGTGGATTATTAGTCATAGATGCAGTTGCATAACGGTCTATGTATCATGTTGTAACGCCCAAATGAATCTCACACTAGACACCGTGACTTGTACATGCATCATTATGCAGTTCTTTATTCTGTCAATTGCCCAGCTGTAATTTGTTTACCCTCATGTATGCTATTATTATTTATGGAGAGACACCACTAGTGAACTGTGGACCCCGGTCCTTTTCTTTAAACTGATAATACAACCTACTGCCATCCTGTTGCTTTCATTCTCTGCAAACAAACATCATTTTCCACACATACGTTTAATCCTTTGTTACAGTGATACGTCTCAAACGTATCTATAATTTCTTATGTTCCATACTTATATTGTACCCATTGCTACATATTGTACCCATTGCTACATGTTTTATATACACTTTATATGGCTTTTCTACATTTTCTGGGACTAACCTATTAACAAAGTGCCAAAGTGCCAGTTCCCTGATTTCTGCTGTTTTTGGTTTCAGAAAAGCTTTTCAGGAAATATTCTCGGAATTCGACGAAACAAAAGCCGAAGTCCCTATTTTCCCAGGAAGCATCCTGAACACCGAAGAGGAGACGGAGGGGGCCCACGAGGCAGCCACACCACATGGCGGCGCGGCTCCCCCCTCTGGCGCGCCAGCACGTGGTTTGAGCGCCTCGGGCGCCCACCGACATCGCCCTTTCCCCTATAAAAAGACCCCGACGTGAAAACCCTAAAATAATCAGCCTTTTCCCGAGATGAGGTCCGCTGCGCCGCCGCCATCGAAGACAAGTTTCGGTGGAGAGAAGTCTCTGTTCCGGCACCCTGCCGGGACGAGGAATTGCCCCCTGACAAGGTTATACCAAACGGGTACCCTATCGTGTGGTACCTGGTGCACGTAATGACTACAGCCCAATTGTCAAACAGATCAAGGAAGCCCATCAAGAGAAGCCCAAGACGAAGATTGCTTTCTAAGTTATACATAGTCGGTTACAGTTTCCATGTATAAAGTCCTAGTCGGTTACGTACCCGAGACCTAGACCCCCTTTATAAGGGCTAGGAGGGTGGCCGATCAGGGGAGAAGAGAATGAGAGCCACCAAACCCTAGCGAGACGAAATCTCGCTAGACCCTTGTAATCACCGCATATTCACAAAGCAATAACAGACAAGCAGGAAGTAGGGGTATTACCTCAGTCGAGGGCCCTGAACCTGGGTAAATCAAGCTTGTCAGCCGTCGAGTCTACCTACACTACGCGTTCTCTACCTCATAACTCTAACCCTAGGCTAGTAACCATGTGTATTGATGGGGATACACCTTGTCAATTGGCGCCGTCTGTGGGAACTGGTAGTGTTGGATCTACGGATTCGCCGGTTTTCACTACGAAAGGTAACTCGCCGATATCATCTCCAAACAGCCACGCGCTGACAAACTCGACTACAGTCAAGTCAACGGGCGATCAGTCGCCGACATCTCAGATCACATCTCCAAAGCGCATCAAACCATACTCAGCAGAAGCTCAGGAAGTTTTTTCTAATCTCGATTCTGGTTTCGATCTGACTGTGGGGAAACACAATTTTTTCGTCGACAAATTTGGTGTGCAGGACTTGACCGATTCGATCATGACGGAGGCAGTCAGCAACCCGCCGACTACGATCGTATCACCAGCAGGCGACAAGGATACCTCATCACAGATCGATCCGATCACATCCACGGCATCCCCAACCACCTCCATGTCGACACGCGAGCTCAATAGGATCCTGGCGGAAGAATTTCCAGATGATGAAGTACAATCCACATATCAGCACGACACAGTCGAGGAGCCATCCTTCATGGCTGTCTCTCCAGCAAGCTTCGGAGCTACCTCATCACAGATCAACTCGATCTCACCGCCAAGATCGCTTGTCACCCCAATAACGGCGGCAGAACTTAACGAGCTCATGGCGCAAGATGATGAGGAACAGTCTGACTTTCAAGTCAACACAGTCGAACGCATCAATCAGCTCGACACTGCACCCAACAACATGTAAGAAGACGAAAGAGAGGACAACATCTACCTAGATGAGTTCACCTGTCCAGAGATCTACGCAGATCAGGAGTTCCTTCATGACAATGAAAACAATATGGAGCAACCACATAATTCATACATCGACTACGACGATCAAATCAGCAACGACAGCACGAGCAGGAGTGACGGGTACGAACCTGCAACCGACGTCGACAGCATATACACATGCCCTCCAGTCATACCTCGGCAAGTCTGCGTAGCGTTCAGTTCAAAAACTTCGGCAGCAGCGGCCAGTCGAAGACCCACCGAGTTCCCCTGCACAGTCACACTACCAGACGGCACGACCCAGCTAATCATCACAGCGGAGATGGCGGCAAAGGCGGCCAAAGTCATAACAGACTGCACAATGATGCCAGCAGACGCAACCCCAGACGAGCTGCTAACCTACAACTACTTCAACTGGCAAGAGACGCAACGCCTCAAGCAGTACAGAGCCACACTCGAAGAACGCAAAAAGCAGGCCAGCATCTCGAGCTTACGCAGAAGGCAACTGTCACTCAGTTCCACAGGAACAACAGCACGAAGGCACAGATCAAGATACGACAGTATCCTAGAAGGAGAGAGGTCCGAAATTACTCGCAACCTTGAATATTCGTTCCTAACCCTCGATTCAGAAGGCATGCCAGTTCCCAAAACAGCCGAAGGCGCGCTGATAGCGGTTGGAGCATACCTAAAGGCCACAGCACCACCACCGGGTGACCCAAATGGAGAAATACATCGCCAACAAATGAAAGCACTTGCACTAGCAGCAAAAGAGCTCCAGTCAAAGAAGAGAAGAGCTCGTAGTCGAAGCCGCTCCCGAGATCGCTGCAGTCGCAGTCCCCACAGAAGAAGCTCAAACGGAGGATCCAGCCGACATCGGTCAAGAAGCAGGTCACGTAGCAGAGCTAGAAGATCTTCAAGCGGTGACAGCCGCGACACGGGACCCTGTGGAGCACACTGCTTCACTCGAAGAATCCGCGAGGCCAAGATGCCCAAAAAATTCGGTCTACCCACAACTCCAAAGTTCAATTGCAAACAAGAACCATCAGGGTGGTTAGAAGACTACAAACTGGCAGTCGTGTGCCAAAGAGGAACAACCACCACGGCATTGCAATACATACAGCTGATGCTCGATGGCACAGCCCGCGATTGGCTCAAATCTTTACCTGAATCATCATACGACTCCTGGGAACAGTTCCGCGAGGACTTCATTAAATACTTCGACCCTCTGTGCGAACGACCCAAAACGTTCGCTGAGTTAAGGGCTTGCAAACAAAGATCAAACGAGACGCTGCGTACATACATCAGGCGATGGACCACCATCCGTAACTCCGTAGGCACAATTTCTGAAGACAGAGCCATGGATGGCTTCACAATGGGAGTTCACAGAGAAGACTTCAGAGAGGCACTCGGACGCCAAAAACCAAAATCCATGGCGGAACTCATGAAGATAGCGACTCAATGGGCGGACGGAGAAGACTCCATCAGAACAAAACAACCACCCTCGCCACGAGAGCGAGACGAAAGACGTGACAGTCGCGACAGAGACGATAGAAGAAGGAGACGCCGGGGCGGCTACAGTGACGGCGACAAAGTATAATTTGTAGCCGCCGGATTCACACAAGACAACCAAAACGACAAATGACAAGATGATCGTCAAGATAGACGTACCGACTACCGTAGAGATAACAGAAGCGACGATCGTCGTGACAACCAAAGCGATGACCGTCGCGACAGTCGATTAGACGATCGCCGTGACGGTCGAGGCCGCGACCAAAGAAGTGGCGGCTATCAAAGGCAAGAATGGCGAAGGCGCATAGACACAAGACCGGAGAGAACTCTCGAAGAAAAGATGGAGGACTATTGTAGGTTACACCTATACAAAGATCCCGCAGATGGCAGGCTGGTTTCTAATCATACAATCGGCAACTGCCGCGAGTTCGGACAAATCGCAGAAGAATACATCAGACGACTAAAAAGAGACGCACCTCCGACTGCACCACCGCCATACATCGCACCACCTCAAACACAGCCAGCTGCGGCACTACCACCTCCACCACCTTTCAACCCAGGTAACCAAATCGCAGGAGCCATACACCTCATACCACAAGTCGTGGAAGAACAGTATCCAAAGCCGCAAGGACAGATGTACATGATCCAAAAAGGGCGACCGTCCAACCGGCAGCAAAAGTTACACACTCGACATGTCAACATGGCGGTCATGGCGCCACCAGCCATACCAGAATTTCTGCGAGGATCAGAGACAGCAATCAAATTCAGCAGGGAGGATCATCCACCCTCAGTATACCGCCCAGGCCATGCTGCTCTAGTACTCGACGTCCAAATTGGAGGATACGCCATGACCAAAGTCTTCATGGATGGAGGCAGTGGCATAAATATAATCTTCGCCGACACACTACGCAGGATGAATAGGTCAGTCGAAAACCTGCCTCAGTCTGCGAACACCTTCCATGGCATCGTCCCAGGGAAGGGCGTACTACCAAAAGGCACAATCCAACTCGACGTCACCTTCGGCGACGCAAACCACTTCAGGACAGAGTCGATCGAGTTCGAAGTCGTCGACTGGAAATCACAATATCACGCTATCCTGGGGCGTCCAACATTTGCTCGATTTATGGCGGTCCCACACTATGCATACCTAAAACTGAAGATGCCTGGGCCAAAAGGCGTAATCACAGTGAGCGGCAACTTCCGAAGATCAGACGCGTGCGACCGCGACTTCGGCAAGATTTCTGAAATGTTCGGGATGGAGCAAACATTCGAAGAGCTATCGCTCACAAAAGATAAAGCATACATGCCAGAGCCAAAGAAACAGGCAGTGGACAAGACCAAGACAGACCAAGTCCCCACAAGCTTATCATAAGCCACAGAAACAGTCATGTAATAAGAGCATAATGTCAAAACGGCTAACAGGTTTCAGACGCGCTCTTTTCCTTATCAGGGTACCTATGGGGACTGAAAGGTTTTTAATGAGGCGGCTTGTTGGCTAACATCTGAAATAAAGATGGTGTTATTCTTCATACTTTGCTATTACAAGTAACACACACCCACTCGATCACACGAGAACTGGGATTTTATCATAAACAGCACAAACTCAGCAACTCGATCACTCGGGGGCTGAACCTTGTTCATAAAAAACATAAACTCAGCCACTCGATCGCTCGGGGGCTGAGCCGTGCCTATAAAAAATAAAAACCAAGCCGCTCAATCACTCGGAGGCTGGGCATTGTTCATAAAGAGCACCAAAACTCCTCTATCACTCGGAGACTAAACTTTTGCTCACAAAGCATGAAAGCCAAACCCTCTGATTTCTTGACAGTCAGAGCTTCTCAAGATATAAAAGGACGGCAGAAAGAAGAAAAGGAGAAGACATAACAAACAGCTCAGAAAGGATCAAACTTACATATTTACATATCTATCAAGAAAGATGATTTTTTTACAAATGGCCCACTCAACAGGCTCGGGGGCTGGAGACCAAGCAAGAGAAGATTCTATATTCTACATACATCCTACCCAAGAAAGAAACAAAAATGGGATAATCAAAACTACGCATCTTCATCCTTCACGGGTAGACTTGAGTCAATCAACTGCTTGTGCAGTCGATCTACCAGCTTCTTGGCAGCACCAGCGGTTCGCTCCAAGTCGTTATTCTTTAGTCGAAGCTCCGAACTCGAAGAGGAAGATGACGGATCACCACGGTCGCGACTGCGGATATATGCAAAAGCTGCGTTGGCTCCAAGAACAATCTTCTAGATAATAGCTGCTCGGACCGGCTCCACGGATTGAAACAAGTCGACTAGCGCATGGATCCTCTGAGGTTGCGGACCCTCAGGAAGTAGAAGATGGTTAATACGCATAAGGGCAGACCTACAACGTTCCACCAAAATAGCACCACGCCATACACGGTCCTTCATAGTTGCGAGTACAGTGGCGTGGTGCTTATCAAGCCAAAAATGCTGACGGCCGGTTGTTGCATCCTTAGTCGCATTATCCAGGCGTTCTTGGACACGCGTGGCTTCATCTTCCAAGCTATCTACAAAGACTACAAGCAAGCAGAAAAGGGCAAAGTCAAGACAGTCAAAACGATACTACGCATAATCAAAAAATCAATTCGACTGATCCAATACCTTCGAGTTGCCAATTCGAATGGTCTAGCTCTCCAAGCACATATGCTTCACGTTGAGTGGCAAGAGCAGGCCTTTCTCGAAGAATTTTAAGATCAGATTGAGCAGCTTTCAGTTCTCGCTCCAGCGTCACAACTTTCTGCTTCGCATAAGCCAAGACTCTGGCATCATTGCTCGCATAAGCTGGATCCTTTTGCGACTGATCCTTTTGCGACTGGGAACTTCCGGCGGGTCTGGAGCCAACCGGCTGTATAAAAGGACGATAACACGACTCAGAAGGAGTGAACAAGCCGAGACAAATGCATGCGAGAAAGAAGGCCAAAAGATTTTATATCATAATCAGAGGTAGCAAATGTACACATATATCGAGTGACTATTACAAGACAATAAAACACAAAATCTAGCTATGGGACGCAGACTCTCCCCCATCCCCGCGCGACTTGGACTTCTCCAAGTAGGCAGCAGCCCTACGCTCCATAGTTTTTATGTAAACATGGAAGAGCGCCGCGGCCCGTGCGGCTACCGTCTTCAGCGGAAGAGGTCTTCCGTCTGACTTCCTCGGGTAGTCAGACAGGATCCGCTCATAGTCGATGACGACACCACTAGCTAGAAGAGGCTGGAGGGTAGACGCAGAGCCACGTACCGTCTGGGTGCGCGAGAAGGACCTCATAGTCTCTGTCCCGGGACCAAGCACAGCAGCGAAGCCTTGTGCACTCGACGGGGTCGGAGTCGACGGCAGCACCTCCTTCAAGACGGCACCAAGGGTCTCCGTGGACATCTCCAGCGAACCCTTGGTAAGTCGCATGGCTGCGTCAAGCTCATCGATCACATGGTCAAGTGACAGGGTGCCACTCGCCACATCATCGTGAGCAGCAGTCGATGAGCCTTCTAAAATCATGAAAGAGCAAAAGTTCAGAAGAAAACCAAAGGTCAGAAAGAAGATTGCAATCAAAATCAAGATTTACAAACCTCCGATGTCGCGCACAAGGCCAAGCAATCGCTTGGCGCGCCCCTCATCGCAAGTCGCGGCGGATTTTCGAGCATCCTCAAGCTCCTTCTCCACGCGCGACTGTTCCGCAACAAGCTTCTTCTCGGCGTCATCAAGACGCTTCGCAAGGGCAGCATTATCCTCTGGAGTTACATAGACACACAGTCGACGCAAAATAAGATTCACAAAAGTCGAAAGATATAAGCAAGGCAAGGGAGCAGACAAGGACTTACTGCTCAGATCGTCAAGACGGGAATGGAGTGCCACCCGATCCTCCTTGGACTGAACAAATGCCTTCCCAGCGGCGACAAGGCCGCTTACGGCAGGCTACACGAGGGAAAACAATCATACACATAAAGCATAAGGGTAGACACACCCAACAAAATGCCAGAAAAAGAACTTACATGGTCAAGCCACGAGGGAGCCGCAGACGAAGAAGGTGCCGTAGCCGACACAGTTGCGGGCGGCGACGGGGCCGCGGCAGTAACCATGGCACCCAAAGCGCTGGCGGCACCATCAACAAGAGGAGAAGGCGGCGGAGTTTTCCCCTTAACCGGAGAGACATGTCCCACACGAGCACTCACGCTATCAAACGCAAAAAACATGAATACACCAGTCAAAAAGGAAGCAAAGAAATAGACATAGTGCAAAATGGAAGAGGCAAAACAAACCTCTGGTCCTCTTCATCTGAGCTGGGATCCACGTCGAGGGGGATGCCTCCGAACCCGCTCAAGTCAGTCGCAGCAGCAGGCGAGCGCTGGGCCAAGGGGGCAGCATCACTCACAAGCGAAGAAGTGCCGAATTCCACTTGCCCCTTGCGAGCACCTTTCCCCGAAGAAGAACTTGATTCTCCTTCGGGACCCGCACGATGACGCTTGAGGACGGTCTCGAGGCCAGCCTCGACCTCCCTCTGGTCTTCGCCTTGGTCCTCGCCCTCCACCTCGTCTTCGGACTCATTCGAAGATGAGGAATTAGCGGCAGGTGGCGAGTCGACGTTCTTCTTCTTCTCAATCAGCACAGTCGCTTCTTCAGCGGGACCGACCTCAGGGAGAGAAGGAAGAGAAGCCATGGTCGAATGCCCCTACGAACAAAAGAAAGCAAAACGGATATAAGAAGCGAAGACACGGCAATAAAAAGCAAGTCAAGAGGATCATAATCAAAACAAAGAGTACAGAACACTCACCTCTGGAAGGGGATTCGTCAAGTCAAAAGGCGCGGTGGAGAACTCATAGTTGATGACCTCCTCGGCCTTGTGACTAGTTATCGACTTCACAAGGGAGTCGAGTTCATTCTCGGACAGCTCCACCGCGCTGATCCTGGTTGCATCGTGTGTGCCTTCGTACTCCCACATAGGGTGGGCGCATTGTTGAAGCGGGCACACACGGCGCTTCAGAAAACTGCTCATAAGCTGGACGCCACGAACGGCGTCCAGCAACCCGGCTACCTTCTCCAAAAGAGGAGAAACCTCTTTCTTCTCTTCAGTCGAAAGATGGTGCTCCCAGGCCTTCGTCTTCACAGGGGTAGTCCCAATCGCGAACGCAGGATGAATGTCCTGGTCGACTGGGACGTAAAACCACTTGGATCTCCAGCCTTGTGCAGACTCGACTGTCCTCAAGTTAAAATACTTGACGTCGTTCCGCACCTGGAAACCCACACCTCCAACGGGGTTCACACGGCCATTACGGCACATATGACGGACCCGGAAGATGGACTTCCACAAAGGCCAACTCGGGGAAATCCCCAAGAAGCACTCGCACATCACCATGAAACAGGCGATGTGCAAGATACCATTGGGGACCAGATCATGGATCTGTATCCCATACACGTAAAGAAGCCCGCGCACGAAGTCGTGCAGTGGGAGGGCGAAGCCGCGAGAAAGAAACTCGACGAAGCATACCCGTTCTCCGGGACGCGGCTCGGGGAAGGTCTCCTTGGCAGGAGCTCGTGCGGCGAGCTGGTCCGCCGATGGCAGCTGACCCTCCTTGCGAAGCGCCGCCAGTTTCTTCTCCGTCACGACGGACTTCACAAAATCCCCCGGATTCTTCTTGAGAGCGGAGGAGTCAGCAGCGGCGGCAGTCGAGGAAGCATTGCCTTTCCTTTTCTTGCCGGCGACGGTGGCGGAGGAAGACGCAGCAGCGGAAGCTTTCTTGGGAGCCATGGCAAAAAGGATGAGCACGAACAGAGCGTGAATGCGTAAGGAAGAAGAAGAGGCAAGGGCGCAGGAGGCAAATGGCTGGGTAAAAAATGAAAATAGTGGCGAGATTGGTATTTACCGTTCTGGAAAGGCAATCTCAGCCGTTGATGCAAAACAACCACGACACGTGGCATTATCAGAGAGCAACCGTCGCAGGCCACGCCGCCCACTACGCGCGTAAAACGAGGAGGCCATCATCACACACGCGAAAATCTCGCCACGTCGAGTCAAATCAGAACAGGAACAGACGTCCACCACGGTCAAAAGGAGGGCCCCACAATGACAAGTCATGTCAGTACTCCTCGAGCACGCCATGCCTGACGGGCGTGACGATATTCACCTAACAACAAAAGCATAAAGCAGGCACAGTCAAAATCCATGTCGACTGGATAAACAGACATATATCGACTGACGATAATGCAAACTGTCGTGACTACACAAAAAGCAAGCGTTCATAAATCATCCCGACTGCAAAAATGAAGACATCCAGTGAACTCCCATCGGGAGCGGGTAAGAGTTTCTTCGACTAAAAACAAATATAAAAATAAAAATTGAGAATATCCTTCATTACATGCAATAAAGCACAATCTCGGGGGCTACTCCCATCGGGAGCGCTGTCGCGCACCCGATAGATTCAAAAGCATAAAAAGGCAGTCGATAGCATTGACGCGCCTCAGTCAAAAATTTAAAAGGATTCCCGAATAAAGCGTCAGTCAATGATGTTTCGGATGCTGCATACATTAAATGCAAAGGTAAGACACGCCGATGTTTCGAGCAGGGCTGAGGATCGCTCCGGCAGTGTTTCCTTAGAAATTTCCGTGTCAACAGATGCGAAGAAAATCCCGGTGGATGCACTAGGTAGCATAATTTCGACTGCAGAGCGAATCAATAAGACCACAAATGGCCTGAGTCGTCTTTTGTCCAGTATGTTCCAGATTCGAGCCCGGGGACTCGAGTTTGATTGAAGGCTAGTAAGGTTTTGCCCGAATGCGCAGTTAACTGGTCTGGACCTATCGAGTAAATCCAGGCCTACTAAGTCAATAATCCTTTGACACAAAATGCAAAATCATAGACGAAAGTCAATACATCATACACATGAGACGTGCACTTACGAGTGAGTCCATGACTAATTCTCTGAATCAGCCAAGCACTCGGGGGCTAGTGACAAGGTTATACCAAACGGGTACCCTATCGTGTGGTACCTGCTGCACGTAATGACTACAGCCCAATTGTCAAACAGATCAAGGAAGCCCATCAAGAGAAGCCCAAGACGAAGATTGCTTTCTAAGTTATACATAGTCGGTTACAGTTTCCATGTATAAAGTCCTAGTCGGTTACGTACCCGAGACCTAGACCCCCTTTATAAGGGCTAGGAGGGTGGCCGATCAGGGGAGAAGAGAATGAGAGCCACCAAACCCTAGCGAGACGAAATCTCGCTAGACCCTTGTAATCACCGCATATTCACAAAGCAATAACAGACAAGCAGGAAGTAGGGGTATTACCTCAGTCGAGGGCCCTGAACCTGGGTAAATCCAGCTTGTCAGCCGTCGAGTCTACCTACACTACGCGTTCTCTTCCTCATGACTCTAACCCTAGGCTAGTAACCATGGGTATTGATGGGGATACACCTCGTCACCCCCAGAGCCATCTCCATCAACTCCACCGAAATCTCCATCGCCGTTGCTGACTCCTACGATGAGGAGTTAGTAGTTCTCCCCCGGGGCTGCGGGCTCTACCGGTAGCTATGTGGTTTATCCCTCTCTCCCATGGTGTGATCTTTATGTGATCATGAGCTTTGTAATCTAGTTGAATATGTGATTTTACTCTTTATCTATTATGCACTCTAGAGGTTACTTTAATATGAACTTCGGGGTTATTCACGGTTGTGAAGATGACAGTGTGCGCACCGTGTGTGATTCCTTTATGACGTTGTGGTGTTTGTTTACTCAGACTTTGGGGTGTGCTTTTACAGCCCTACGCAGTGAATGGTGTTTACCATCCAACAAGAGAGTGTTTGAGAGTAGTATTTATTATTCAGCTTTGATGTCATTGTTGAGAGTGTCCACTAGTGAAAGTATGATCCCTAGGCCTTGTTTCTAAGCATTGAAACACCGTTTACAACAAGTTCTGCTTCATGTTTGCTTGCTGCCATTTTTATTTCAGATTGCAATTACTACCTATAATCATCCATATTACTTGTATTCCACTATCTCTTCGCCGAACTAGTGCACCTATACATCTGACAAGTGTATTGGGTGTGTTGGGGACACAAGAGACTTCTTGTATCTTAATTGCAGGGTTGCTTGAGAGGGATATCTTTGACCTCTACCTCCGTGAGTTCGATAAACCTTGGGTGATTCACTTAAGGGAAACTTGTTGCTATTCTACAAGCCTCTGCTCCTGGAGGCCCAACACTGTCTACGAGAATAGAAGCGTGCGTAGACATCAAGCTATTTTCTGGCGCCGTTGCCAGGGAGGTAAGCGTTGGAAGGTATCTCCTTTAGATCCTGCAGTTATTACTTTTTGTCTCTTGTTTTTATTTTCACTAGTTAGGCCTAATGGAAAACAACAAAAAAATTAGAGAGCTCTATGAAATTTATCTTGAGTTAGGACATGATGTGTTTGAACAGAAAATTAAAAAACCTATGGAAAATTATTTGCGTGATGGTAGCAATGTTATTAGTATGAATTCTTTGAACACCATTATTGCTAACGCTATGGAAAAGTCTAAGTTTGGGGAAGCCGTTGTTAATGAATATGTTATTCTTAGTCCCCCAAGTTTTGAGGAGAAAATTTTCTTTGATGATGCTTTGCCTCCAATATATGATAATTATAATCATTGTAATATTTTCAGTCCACCTACTATTGAGGATATGGTTTATGTTGATTATGATATGCCTCCTATATATGATGTTTACAATGATGCATATGATATTTTCAGTCCATCTACTACTGAGGATAAAACTAATTATGATTATTCTATGCCTCCAATTTATGATGATTACAATGATGGATGTGATAGTTTTACTCCCACTATTATTAATAAAATTGATTATTCTTATGTGGAGAGTAATAATATTATTATGCTTATGGATCATGATAAGAATGCTTTAGGTGATAGCTATATTGTTGAATCTATTCATAATGCTGCTGAAAATTATCTTGAGAGAGGAAAGTATGGTTATAGAGATCTTCGTGTTACTAAATTTCTTCTCTTTATGATGAAAGTTTTGAGTTTTCTCTTGATTTGCTTTTATTTGCTAGGTACTTTAAGACCTACTGGTCCTTATGAGACAAGGAGACATGACTTCATATATCACAATAATATTAAGTCTCCTCTCTTTATGTTGGAAGTTTTGAAGTTGCATTTGTTTCATCTTTCTATGATACTGTCTTTACGTTTCAATAATTTATCCTATTTCAAGATTCCTTTGCATAGGAAGTGGGTTAGACTTAAATGTCTTTGATGTTTACCTCTTGATGCTCTCCTTTGTTTTTCAACTCTCATTTTTATGAGAGCATCATAACAATCTCCTTGCCTAGCTAAAAGGCTTTCAAGAAAAGCACTTATGGGAGACAACCCATGTTTCATTACTGTTATTTTATTTTATATTGTGTCAAGGAACATGTCTACCTCTGTAGCAATTCCTTTGTATCTTTATTTTATCACATTGTTGTGTCAAGTAAAGCCTCTAGTAGAAGTTGATGCTAGATTTGGATTTCTGCACAGGAACAGTTTTCTGCTGTCCACCGTTTAATTCGTAAGAATTCACAGAAAAATCAAAATGATCTGAGCTTTTTTGTGCGTGATCCTCAGATATGTGCACAACTTTCATTAGTCTTGAGTTTTCTGATTTGAGCAAGTTAAGTGCCTCGAAAAAATTCGTCTTTACTGACTGTTCTGTTTTTGACAGATTCTGCCATTTATTTTGCATTGCTCCTTTTGCTGTTTTTGCATGGATCTTTTTGTTCCATAAAATACCAGTGGCTGTAGCTAATGTCCAGTAGTACGTGTAATGGTTTTGTCCATGCAGAATATAAGAATTTTTGATTATGCAATAACCCTCTAATGAAGTCACTTTGAGTTTGGTGTGGAGGGAGTTTTCAAGATCAAGAGAGAGGATGATATGATGTGATCAAGAAGATGAAAAAGCCTAAGCTTGGGGATGCCCCCGTGGGTCACCCAAGCATATTTCAAGAAGACTCAAGCGTCTAAGCTTGGGGATGCCCAAGGCATCCCCTTCTTCATCAACAAACTATCAGGTCATCTCTAGTGAAACTATATTTTAATTCCATCACATCTTATGTGCTTTACTTGAAGCGTTTGTTTGTTTTTGTTTTTGTTTTTGTTTTTGTTATTTTCATTCTCTGAATAAAATGGATCCAAGCATACCTTTCTGGGAGAGAGACACGCTCCGCTTTTTCTTATGAATACTCGTATTCTTCACTTATATTTGTTGAGTATTCTTCTATGTTACTTCATTACTTTCAGCTCTCGTTTTGCATGCATCTCTTGTTAGAGCTGTTAGTTTTCTTATGTTATACTCTCTTGTTTCATTGTTAAATACTTGGAGAGTTTATGTTTAAATAAGTTGATTGGTGTTTGGTTGGAACAGAAAATGTTTAATGTGGTAGATGGTATAACGAAAGGATACATAATCTTGTAGATCATTAAAGTGTGTCGCTTGAATCATTGATGTTGTTTTGAGATATTAATATGCTTAATGGTAAACATGATGGTTTAGTAAAGTGGAATGATTAATGGTTGGTCTAGAAAACTTGAAGTTGTGCCACACTTAAATATCCAGTTGATAGCATAATGATATATGACTTCTAATGTTAAAAGCAACCGTAATGACTTTGTGTTATGCGCTACGGTCGGGGTCCCAACAGTGACTTGTTCATTTGCCACAGTCCCTCATGGAGTGATTTTCATTATGCCTTGTAAGATCATATTTCTAGTTGGAATCTTTTTGCTTGTGAGTTTTAAGCTGCGGTTTTCATGGCACTTCCACCACCATATTTGCTAGCCTCTTCTGTACTTTGCATTGCCCTTTCTCACATTGAGAGTTGGTGCATACTTCGCGAGTACATCCAAAACTCGTGGGAGATCTTCATCATGTTCTCCTACACATAAGCCAAATATCTTCCTCAAAACATCCACCATACCTACCTATCACAGCATTTCCATAGCTGTTCCGAGATATATTGCCATGCAACTTTCATCTTACATTATATGACTTGTTGTCATTTATCATTTATATATCGCCTTGCATGAATCTTTACAGTTGATGTGCGGTTTTACCCATGTTACGCTAGATCATTGCATATCCTGCTACACTGTCAGAGGAACCGTTTCATACATTATGTTTTATTCATTATGAGTTATTTGTACCAAAAGTGTGTTGTCATATTAGAATGTTTGCCCCTAAAAGTGAAAAGAGCCATGGAGGCCATCGAAAAGTGAAATAGAAAAACAAAAAAAAAAATAGAAAAAAGAGAAAAGAGAAAAAAAAAGAGAAAGAGAAAAATAAAAATGGGGGCAACATTACTATACTTTATCCACACTCGTGCTCATGTTTTAGCACCTATAGTATTCGTAGTCATCATTTGTGCTCATGACTAGCACCTTTACTCCATATGAGAGAGTTTTCATGTTTTACTTGCATAACTATGTGGGGAAATTTACATTATAGAACTTGGCTTGTATATTCCAATGATGAGCCTCCTCGAAAGTGCTCTAGGTCTTCATGAGCAAGCAAGTTGGATGCACCCCCACTAGTTCCATTGGAGAGCTTTCATACACTTATAGCTTTATATGCATCCGTTGTGTGGCAATCACTACTCCTTGCATAGCTTCGATTCTAACACTTCCTCTTGTCTAATGATCCCTTTCAGCTTTGTGAGACTTTGTTCCGTTGGCCTTCCAAACCCCCCTTAACATTCTTTTAGCCACAACATCCTGGTGCCAGGAACCAACGCTGAACGCTTGCTTGTTTTTAAGTGAACAAATAGAGAGATGATTTTTTACGTGCATATTGTTATTGCTTGACTTGATCCTTTCACAAAGTTGTCATGAGTATTGGATGCATTAGATGATTATATTGTTGTTCTTGAAGCTTAAATCATCTTTAATATCTACTTTGCACGGTTGATTGTTCTCTAGTATTGATTCATTAAAAAGTTTTACTTTGTTCTTCCTACTTGTTTACTCATTACTCATTTGATATCAATATAAACTACAGCTTTTATTCATTTGATCTCAATTTACATGCATTACATTATTATAAGATCAAGATTGTGTGAAGCATGTCACTACAGAAATTATTTGTTGTTATCGTTTTACCTACTCGGGACGAGTAGAACTAAGCTTGGGGATGCTTGATACGTCTCAAACGTATCTATAATTTCTTATGTTCCATGCTTATATTGTACCCATTGCTACATGTTTTATATACACTTTATATGGCCTTTATGCATTTTCTGGGACTAACCTATTAACCAGATGCCACAGTGCCAGTTCCCTGTTTTCTGCTGTTTTTGGTTTCAGAAAAGCTGTTAAGGAAATATTCTCGGAATTGGATGAAACAAAAGCCGAAGTCCCTATTTTCCCCGGAAGCATCCAGAACATTGAAGAGGAGACGGAGGGGGCCCACGAGGCAGCCACACCACATGGCGGCGCGACTCCCCCCTCTGCCGCGCCAGCACGTGGTGTGGGCGCCCACCAACATCGCCCTTTCGCCTATAAAAAGACCCGGACGTGAAAATCCTAAAATAATCAGTCTTTTCTCGAGAGGAGTTCCGCTGCGCCGCCGCCATCGAAGACAAGTTTCGGGGGATAGAAGTCTCTGTTCCGGCACCCTGCCGGGACGGGGAATTGCCCCCGGAGCCATCTCCATCAACTCCACCGCCATCTCCATCGCCGTTGCTAACTCCTACGATGAGGAGTGAGTAGTTCTCCCCCGGGGCGCGGGCTCTAACGGTATTTATGTGGTTTATCTCTCTATCCCATGGTGTGATCTTTATGTGATCATGAGCTTTGTAATCTAGTTGAATATGTGATGTTACTCTTTATCTGTTCCTGCACTCTAGAGGTTACTTTAATATGAACTCCGGGGTTATTCACGGTTGTGAAGGTGACAGTGTGCGCACCGTGTGTGATTCCTTTATGACGGTGTGGTGTTTGTTTACTCAGACTTTGGGGTGTGCTTTTATAGCCCTACGCAGTGAATGGTGTTTATCATCCAACAAGAGAGTGTTTGAGAGTAGTATTTATTATTCAGCTTTGATGTCATTGTTGGGAGTGTCCACTAGTGGAAGTATGATCCCTAGGCCTTGTTTCTAAGCATTGAAACAACGTTTACGACAAGTTCTGCTACATATTTGCTTGCTGCCATTTTTATTTCAGATTGCAATTACTACTTATAATCATCCATATTTCTTGTATTTCACTATCTCTTCGCCGAACTAGTGCACCTATACATCTGACAAGTGTATTGGGTGTGTTGGGGACACAAGAGACTTCTTGTATCTTAATTGCAAGGTTGCTTGAGAGGGATATCTTTGACCTCTACCTCCCTGAGTTCGATAAACCTTGGGTGATTCACTTAAAGGAAACTTGCTGCTGTTCTACAAACCTCTGCTCTTGGAGGCCCAACACTGTCTACGAGAATAGAAGCGTGCGTAGACATCATACAGCAAGCCAGTGAGATTGACAACCTCACTGTTAAGTTGGGACAAAGTATCTTGGTTGTGTTGTGTACAGGTTCCACGCCAACTCAGCGCTTAGCAAGAATTTCTGGCGCAGTTGACACCTTCGGAAGAATTCTAGTTTCATACTGGTTCGATAACCTTGGTTTCACAACTGAGGGAAAGCTTGCTGCTACTACATCATCACACCTTCCTCTTGGTGTTTCCCAACGTGTCTGTAGAGCATCATACAGCCAGTCGCGGCACTTCCACCCCCGCCACCATATAATGCAGGTAGCCAAGTCGCAGGAGCCATACATCACATACCGCAACCTGCAGAAGAGCAGTATCCAAAGCCTCAGGGACAGATGTACATGATTCAAAAAGGGCGTCCTTCCAACAGGCAGCAAAAGCTTCACACTCGACACGTTAACATGGCAGTTATGGCACCGCCAGCCGTCCATATTTCTTGCGAGGCTCCGAAACAGCAATCACGTTCAGCCGAGAAGATCACCCACCATCCGTCTATCGGCTAGGCCATGCTGCCCTGGTACTCGACGGCCAGATCGGAGGATACGCCATGACCAAGGTCTTCATGGATGGAGGCAGCGGCATAAACATTATCTTCGCCGACATACTTCGTAGGATGAACAGGTCAGTCGAGAATTTACCCCAGTCCACAAACACTTTCCATGTTATTGTTCCAGGTAAAGCAATTCTCCCAGAGGGCATGATACAACTCGACGTCACGTTTGGTGACGCAAGGCACTTCAGAAGCGAATCGATTGAGTTCGAAGTCGTCGACTAGAAATCACAATATCACGCCATATTAGGGCGACCCGCATTCGCTCGGTTCATGGCAGTGCCACATTACTCATACCTCAAACTGAAGATGCCAGGTCCCAAGGGAGTGATCACAGTCAATGGAAATTTTCAAAGGTCAGACGCTTGCGACCGGGACTTCAGCAAAATTTCCGAGATGTTCGGCGCGGAGCAAACACTCGAAGAGCTCTCGCTCACCAACGATCCAACGTACATGCCTGAGCACAAGAAGCGGGCAGTCGACAAAGCGTTCAGCACCACAGATGACACAAGGACACACCAGATTCACCTGACTGATTCTGCTAAGACAGTCAAGGTGTCAACAAGCTTGCCTCACACATAGGAAGGCGCGCTCGTCGAATTCCTCCGTGAGAACTGGGATATGTTTGGATGGTGCGCACCCGACATGCCAGGCATACCCAGGGAATTTGTTGAGCACTCTCTCCAACTCAGTCCAGGAACTAGACCAGTTAAGCAAGCAGTACGTCGTGTGTCAGGCCCCAAGAGAGAAGCCATCGAGAAGCATGTGGATAAATTGCTCAAAGAAAACTTCATTCGAGAGATCAAGAAATCAGAATGGGTAGCCAACCCGTAATAGTCGAAAAGAAGAAGACAACTGCAACCCGGATGTGCATCGACTTCACTGGGCTCAACAAGTGTTGTCCCAAAGACCATTTTCCTCTTCCTCGAATCGACCAGATCGTCGACTCCACAGCAGGGTGTGCGCATTTATCCTTTCTGGACGCATACTCGGGATATGACCAGATTCAGATGAAGGTAGAAGACGAAGAAAAGACAGCTTTCACAACTCCACTCGGAGTATATTGCTACACCACAATGCCCTTCGGGCTCAATAACGTAGGTGCTACTTACCAGCGTATGATGCAGAATTGCCTAAAGACACAAATCGGCCAAAATGTCGAAGTTTATGTGGACGACATAGTCGTCAAGTCGAAGGAAGAAGACACATTACTCGCGGACTTACAAGATACATTCGACAACCTCAGAAGATACAGCATCAAACTTAACCCAGACAAGTGTACCTTTGGCGTTCCAGCCGTAGAACTCTTGGGATACTTGGTATCAGCTCGCGGAATCGAAGCAAATCCAGAAAAGATACAGGCCATATTAACCATGCAAAGGCCTACAAAACTCTACGGGGTGCAGCAGTTGACAGGAAGAGTAGCAGCACTCAGTCGCTTCATCAGCAAGCTAGGCGAAAAGGCACTACCACTATATCGACTGATGAAGAAAGCAGATAAATTCAAGTGGACGGACGAGGCTGAAGCAGCTTTCATCGATCTCAAACGGATACTCACAAAACCGCCCATCCTGGCGGCACGCAAGGAAAGAGAGCCAATGTACCTATATGTTGCAGCCACAAATCGAGTGGTAAGTACTGTACTAGTAGTCGAGCGCATGGAGGAAGGCAAAGCTGAGAGCGTGCAAAGACCAGTCTACTACGTCAGCGAGGTTCTGTCCTTGTCCAAACAAAGGTACCCACACTTTCAAAAGCTGGCTTATGCTGTCTTCATAACAACAAGAAAGTTGCGACATTACTTCATAGAGCATCCGATTACGGTAATCAGCAAATCCGCAATCGGAGACATACTCACCAATCCAGACGCAACTGGGCGAGTGGCAAAATGGCTCATCGAGCTCAGTCCACTTGGGATCACATATCACCCGAAGGCCATCAAAGCACAAGTCTTACCTGACTTCACCACAGAGTGGATAGAGTCCCAACTGCCGGGAATCCCTGATGTAACCAATTCATGGACGATGTACTTCGATGGTTCCAAGAAAAATGAAGGTGCAGGCGCATGCGTCATACTCATTTCACCCAAAGGCGACAAGCCCAAATATGTGTTGCAGATGGACTTCGTAAGACCATCCAACAACGAAGCAGAGTACGAAGGCTTGATCCATGGCATGCGCATGGCCAAGGCTTTAGGATGCACTCGAGTGATGATATATGGTGACTCAAATCTGGTCGTACAGCAAACAATGAAAGCTTGTGATGCCATAGCTTATAACATGATCGCATATCGCGACCTCTACAACATATTAGAAGGCGACTTCGATGGATGCGAGCTGCGACATGTTGGGAGAGAAAGCAACGAGGAAGCGGACATATTAGCCAACATTGGCTCGACTAAGGCACAAGTCCCACCTGGTATCTTCCTGGAGTGAATCACACACAGGTCTATCAGCAAACAACGTCCACCAGCAACTTCGAATGACACGTCCAAGGGTAAAGTGCCAAGCTAAGAGGATCCCCCAATCGAAGTACTTCTATGTCAAGGCGATCAGGTAACACCAGCATGGACTGAACCTCTTCTAGCATTCATACTCCGCGACGAACTACCGGACGAAGCAGCAGAAGCTAGACGAGTCACTCGACGCGCAAAAGCATACACCATCATAAACGGTGAACTCTACAAACGGAGTGTCTCGGTATGTTTCAGAGGTGAGTCAAATTCGAAGATGGCAAAGCTATACTTCGTGATATTCATGCAGGAACCTGTGGGCTTCACGCCGGCAGTTGATACGTCTCCAACGTATCTATAATTTCTTACGTTCCATGCTTATATTATACCCATTGCTACATGTTTTATATACACTTTATATGGTTTTTATGCATTTTCCAGAACTAACCTATTAACAAGATGCCACAGTGCCAGTTCCCTGTTTTCTGCTGTTTTTGGTTTCAGAAAAGCTGTTAAGGAAAGATTCTCGGAATTGCACGAAACAAAAGCCAATACCCCTATTTTCCCCGGAAGCATCTAGAACACCGAAGAGGGTACGGAGGAGGGCCACGAGGCGGCCACACCTTTTGGTGGTGCGGCTCCCTCCTTGGTCGCGCCACCACATGGTGTGGGCCCCTCGGGGCCCACTGTAACGTCCCCAAATTAGCCTAGTTATAATTAAGATTTGTTTGTGCATCATGAGCATCATTTGCATCTAATTAAAAGTTGCACAAAATTTGAGTTTTAAAAATAAAATAAAAGAGGAAAACCCTAAGTGGCATAAACCACTTGTTATTTTGAATGTGTTAAAAAGATTTCAAAAAATTTCCAAATCCAAAGTTGCCATTGGCTTTCTTGTAAAATTCTGAGTTTTCTGGTATTTTATACAAATTTTCTGTTCACAAAAAGGCCCTCAAAAGATTTATTTTCCAAACTAGGGGCCTGTTTTCAAAAGTTTTGTGGTTTCCGGAAATTTCAGGGGGTTTTCCGAGAACTGTTCTTTTCTTTCTTCTTCTTCTTCCTCGCCTGACGTTGTTGTCCAGGCGCGCAGCTGACCGAGCTGATACCGAGCTCGGCGCCGCCACTCGTGGCCGCCACGGCCGCCGCCACTCGTGGCCGCCGCGGCCGCCCTCGCGGGAGCCGCACGGCGGAGCGCGCCAACACCGGCCCGCGAGTGGAGGAACCCGAGAGCGAGGAGCACCGCGGCGGCGACCACCGCGACGACAGGGACGCCTCCCGCGAGCACCGCGATGATGCTGAATCCTCGCATCCGTCTCGGCGCCAAAGGGCGTCTTCTCAGGGACGCCCAGAGCCCACGCCACACACTGCGCTTCTCATGGCCCAAGAACTTCTCCGGTACCGGCCTAGCGCGGAGGCCCACGACCAGTTGCTCGACCGCCTTCACCACCTCGTCGACATCGCAACGACGCGCCCCGCCCCGTCGCGCTCGCTGGTTCACCACTCAGGCCGCGCAGGAACGGCCGCGCCTGATGCACCCCCGCCGCCGCCGGGACCACCTCCGGCTGCAGCAAGGAGGGCCCCCTCTCATGCGTCCTCGCCGCACGACTGCCAAATCGTGCAGCGCACCGCGCCTGACGCGCAGGTGGGGATGGAACGCTGGAGGGACCTCCAGAACCGCCTCGTCGAGGAAATCGGCCAGGCGGGACAGCAGAACCGCAGGGCTCTCCAGGCGCGCTGTGGTGCAGAGGAAAGACGAGACCCTCCGCAAGTACATCCAGCGCTTTAGCCAAGTGCGCAACAAGATCCCGAACATCCCCGACACACAGGTCATCGCCGCCTTCAGAGAGGGCGTCACCAACCGCTGGATGCTCGAGAAGCTGGGCATTCACGACAAGCTCACCTCTGTGGTGAAGCTGTTCGACCTCGCTGACAAGTGCGCCAAGGCTGAAGAGGGACTCATCTTCGTCAAGATGAGTCAGCGGGCTGACGACCAGGCCGAGGGGTCCAAAAGTCACAAGAAGCGGGAAGAAACCAAGCGCAAGACCACCGCTGTCCTAGCGGCTGAGCCGGCCGCCAAGCACGCCCGCAGAAACTCCCCCGAGCCTGGCGACAAAGAGGCGGACAACCGTCCATTCTGCGTCTACCACAACAGGCGCGGCCACGCCACAGAAATCTGCTTCGACCTCAAGAGGCTGAGCAGTGAGCGCGAGCGAGAAGAAGGCAGCGGGAGCCGCGGCAGAGGCCGCAGCTACCGCAGAGGCGGGCGCAATGGCAGCTACCAGAAGCCGCCAGGCACTCAAGCCAACGCCACCGAGAAGAACAATAACCTCCCTGACGAGGAAGATGGAGGCTACCAGGCCCCAAGGGGGGCTATGGCCTGCATCCTCGTCGGAGCTCAGGCGCCCAAGTCTAACAACCAGTTCAAGCAGTTCGCCCGCGAGCTCAACGCCGCGCTCCCAAGCGTCGAGACCTCTAGGCCCCTCAAGTGGTCTCAATACACCATCGCCTTCGACGCCAAGGACCACCCCAACTCGACCAAGAGTGTTGGAACCCTCCCCCTGGTCTGCTCCCCCACCATCAACAACATTGCCGTCTCCAAGACGCTCATCCATGGAGGTGGTGGCCTGAACGTCATCTCTGTCGAGACCTTCGAGACGCTTCAGGTGCCTTACGAGTGGCTCATGCCCTCCAGGCCGTTCACAGGGGTCACCAGTGGTTCGATCGAACCCCTGGGGCAGGTCCGGCTGGCCGTCACCTTCGGCACGCAGAAGAACTACCGCACTGAGCTGATCGACTTCGACGTTGCACACATTGGCCTGCCGTATAACGCCATCCTTGGCTACCCCGCCCTCGCGAAGTTCATGGCCGTCACGCATCACGCCTACAACATGGTCAAGATCCCCGGCAGCGCTGGCACTATCTCCATCCATGGTCATATCCTGGATGCCACGCGCGCCGTCGAGAGCGCCTGCAAGGCAGCTGCCATGGCGTTCCCGGGTGACGAGGATATGGAGCCTCTCGAGAGGCCCAAGAAGAAAAAACAGATGTTCTCTCAAGAGCAAGCTTCCACGAAGAAAGTGTCGCTGAGCACCAGTGGCTCGGGGGCTGAGGGCTCCGGGGCTAGCATCACCATAGGCGCTGCCCTGCCTCCCAAATAGGAAAGCGCGCTCGTCGCCTTCCTTCGGGCAAACTCTGACATGTTCGCATGGACTCCGTCAGATATGTCCGGTGTACCAAGGGAGGTGATCGAGCACCACTTAGCCGTGTGTCCGGACGCACGCCCCGTCAAGCAGAAAGCACGGAAGCACGCCCCCGAGAAGCAAGCATTCATCGTCAAGGAAGTAGAAAAGTTGAAAGCGGCAAATGTCGTCCGCGAAGTCGCGCACCCCACTTGGCTCTCCAACGGTGTGGTTGTCCCTAAGCCCGCTGGAGGAGGCTGACTCTACATCGACTACACAGACGTCAACAAGGCCTGCCCCAAGGACCCATACCCCATGCCGAGGATATACCGAATCGTGGACTCCACCGCCGGCTGCGACCTCCTTTGTTTTCTGGACGCCTTCTCTGGTTACCACCAGATCAAAATGGCTAAAGAGGACGAGGTGAAAACAGCATTCCTCACCCCTTGTAGTGTGTATTGCTACACTTGCATGCCTTTCGGCCTGAAAAATGCCGGCGCCACTTTCCAGAGGCTCATGAGGATAGCCTTGGGGGCACAGATGGGCAGAAACGCAGAAGCTTATGTCGACGACATTGTGGTCAAGTCTCGCGAGGGAGACACTCTCTTGAAGGATCTCGCGGAAACCTTCGCCAGCCTGCGCAAGGTGAACATCAAGCTGAACCCCGCCAAGTGCGTCTTCGGGGTGCCTTCAGGCAAACTCCTTGGATTCCTCGTGTCTCACCGCGGCATAGAAGCAAACCCTAACAAAATCAAGGCCATAGAAGTAATGCAGCCTCCTCGCCGCCTCAAGGACATGCAGCGCTTGGCAGGCTGCATGGCCAGCCTGGGCCGTTTCATCTCCAAGTTCGGCGAGAGAGCCCTGCCATTTTTCAAGATCATGAAGAAGTCCGGCACATTCAAGTGGATCCCTGAAGCGGACAAAGCTTTTGAAGACTTAAAGAGGTACTTTGCCAGCCCACCAGTCATGGTGGCCCCCAGGACAGGCGAACATCTGAAGCTGTACTTATCAGCCACTCCTCAGACCGCAAGCGCCGTCCTGGTGGCCGAAAGAGAAGAGCCAGTCCTCCCCAAGAGAAGCGCCGCCACTCCAAGTCCGAAGCCGCCCGACAAAGATCTCGGCAAAGGAGCAGCCTCCAGAGACCCACTGCCAGGAGCACAGCCTCAGGCCGAGTCTGCTCCGCACACCCTTGCCGAGACCCCTCCACAGGCGGATCTCGACAAGGGCCCTGAAGAGCCTCCACAGAGAGCTGACGCTGCAACACCGTCGACAACCCTTGTTGAGCACCCCGTCTACTTTGTCAATACAGTACTGCGGGACGCTCTGGAACGGTATCCAATGCAGCAGAAGCTTCTCGTCGCGCTCCTCATCACCTCCAGGAAGCTGCGACACTACTTCCAGGGCCACCCCATCACGGTGGTCACTTCTTTCCCCCTGGAACAGATCCTGCGCAACCCAAACGCCACAGATCGTGTCGCAGGATGGAACATCGAGCTGCAGCCATTCAACTTGCGCTTCGACACCACAAGAGTCATCAAGGGAAGAGCGCTGGCGGACTTCGTCGCCGAATGGACTGACCCAAGCCCTGAAAAGCCTCGGGAAGAAGAGGCCGAGCTCTCTGGAGACACGATGCCCAGCCACTGGACCATGCACTTCGACGGAGCCTTCGCCTGCCGCAATGGCGGGGCAGGCGTCGTCTTGACCTCGCCTAAAGGCGACAAACTTTACTACGCTGTCCAGCTGCGCTTCACGATTGACAAGATCTCCAGCAACATCACTGAATACGAGGGCCTCCTCGCCGGCTTAAGGGCCGCCATCGCTCTAGGCGTCAAGCACTTACTCGTCAAGGGCGACTCCCAGTTGCTTGTCAACTTCTCCAACAAAAGCTACACGCCTAAGGACGGCCACATGGCCGCATACCTTGAAGAGGTTCGCAAGCTCGAGAAGCACTTCAGAGGCATGGAGCTCATGCACATCCCGAGGAAGGAGAACCAGGAGGCCGACGACATCGCCAAGCGAGCCTCGCAAAGACAAGCCCAACAGGCAGGCGTCTTCGAAGAAAGGCTCACCAAGGCATCCATAAAGCAGCCTCGAGAAACTACAGCCGCAAGCACGGACGAAGCACTCCCACCACCTCCTGAAGCTGGGGCACCCGATTGCGGTCCTCACACAGGGGAGCGTCTGTTGCTGACAGCGGCTCACCAAGATACAGGCTGGATTGACGAGCTCAAAGACTACTTGGTAAAGGGGATCCTCCCCGAAGAAGATGCGGAAGAAGAGCGAATCGCTCGACAGGCGAAATCCTACCGCATCCACGAGGGAGACCTCTACCGCAAGCGCCCAAATGGCATCGCGCTCAAATGCGTCCCTCCCGAGGAAGGCCGAATGCTGATCAAGGACATCCATAGCGGAGAGTGCGGCCACCACTCGTGTGCGCGCACCCTCGCAGGCAAGGTCTTCAGGAGCGGGTTCTACTGGCCGCAAGTGCTTCAAGATGCGGTCACCATCGTCCAAGCCTGCGACGCCTGCCAGTACCACGCCAAGCAAATCCATAAGCCGGCGCTGGGACTCCAGACCATCCCGCTCTCCTGGCCGTTCATGGTATGGGGGCTGGACATTTTGGGCCCCTTCCCAAAGTCGTAGGGGGGCTACCGCTTCCTCTTCGTGGCCGTCGACAAGTTCACCAAGTGGGCCGAAGTCGAACCAGTGCGCACTATACCAGCCGGGGCAACGGTGAAGTTCATCAGGAGCCTGGTCTACCGCTTCGGAGTGCCTAATCGCATCATCACCGACAATGGCTCACAATTTACCAGCAGCATCTTCCGGTCTTACTGCGAAAAACTCGGCATCAAGCTCTGCTTCGCCTCGGTGGCTCATCCATGGAGCAATGGTCAAGCTGAGCGAGCAAATGCGGAAGTCCTCAAGGGCCTCAAGACCAGAAGCTTCAACATCCTCAAGGGTCACGGCAAGGGCTGGATCGACGAGCTCCCATCTGTGCTCAAGTCCATGCGCACAACCTCTTCAAGGCCCACGGGTGAAACGCCGTTCGCCCTTGTCTATGGAGCCGAAGCAGTCCTCCCCGCAGAAATCAAGCACGGATCCCCACAGGTCCTTGCCTTCAACGAGGACACACAAGAGGACCTCCACAACGACGACCTGCTGCTTCTCGAGGGACTGCGCCGCCGTGCCGCCCTCAGAGCGGCAAAGTACCAGCAAGTCCTGCGACGCTACCACAGCCGCCATGTGCGCTCACGCACTCTTGAGGCGGGCGACCTCGTACTCAGGCGAATCCTCTCCAGAGAAGGCCTCCACAAGCTCTCGCCGATATGGGAAGGCCCCTACAGGGTCTCCCACATCGCCAGGCCTGGCGCGGTACGCCTCGAGACTGAAGACGGCATCCCCGTCAAGAACCCGTGGAACATCGCACATCTACGCAAGTTCTACCCGTGATCATAGTCACGCCCGTGATCATTGTCACGTCAGGCATTTTTTGTCTCTAGAGGGAAGCTCACGGCTTCACCTCCAAGCTTCTCAAAGCTCCTCCTGAGGGTCAGCCCTCCGAGCTCTCCTGCTAACGAGCCACCGCAGACCGCAGAGTGTCTCAGCCACTAATGGGTGGTCCCCATGCCTCGACATGGAAGGAACGTTAGCTTGGCAAACCCAAGTGTAATGAACCATTTCATTCCTAAGTGAACTATGCGCTGAGGCGCCGTTTCGTTCCCAAGTGAACTATGCGCTGACGCGCCGTTATGTAATATTTCGATGGCAAGTTTACTTTCGTCATTTACCTTTCCATGTGCGCTTATTTTCTTCCCATGCGCACCTCGCGAGCGGGGGCTGAATACGGTGCCTGTGCCTCAAGAGCACCCCAGCAGCACTGCAAAATCCAAGGGATCCGAGTTCTGGCTGAAGGGCATGCTCCCAAAACACGCCACCTCTCCAAAGGACCTTGGTACTTACTCTCCTCGCGAAGCTAAGTTCCCCGCTCACACCAAGAGAATCTCTTCATCTCTCTCACGAGCACTTCTCGTCCCTCGAGCGTTTCTTTTCCCTCACTCTCCATGGACTGCTTGCACGTCAAAGGGGGGTCCTTGAGCATCGCGCCTCGAGGACTCTTACCTCTCTAAGCCTTAAACTCCCCCCGGCCTTGCCGAGTCATTGCTCGTGCATACCGCAGCGGCGGAGTCATAGCGCAAGGAGAAGGGTCCTAGCGACGCAGAGCGAAAAAAGGCATGGAGTTGAAGCAAAGGCCTTCGAGGGGCACGCACACAAACTTAGTAGCATATACTTAAAAAATATGTTGTTACAAAGTTATGGAGCAAAAGTCTCTAAACCAAATTATCTCAATAGCGCTACAGGCGCATTGTGTTACAGGAGAAGGTCAGGCCAAAGCTTAATCGCTTTCCTCTCCGGGCCCTTCCTCTCCAGGCTCGTCCTCGGAGCCTGCCTCCTCGCCATCGTCCTCCTCCGCCTCGGCCCGCTTGAAGCGGTTGCAGAAGTCGTCGACCTGGTCACGGATTGAGTTGGAGATCTTCCACCCCTTCTCTCCCTCGAGAGGCTCGGTCACCGTCGAGTAGTCGAAGCCGGGCTGGAGGTGCTGGAGGTTGGTGAAGATGCGGTCTACCGCCACTGCCAGGAGTTGGCGGCATTCCTCCTCGACGACATCGCGGAGCTCCGCAGCAGGGCCCTCGAGCGCCGTGAAGAGCTGCTCGAAGTAGACGAGGTACGCGGCGGCGTCGGCGTTGCCTTGAGCGGGGACGGGCGGCGCCTCCGCACCCAGCTTCGCTGCGACCTCGTTGCCCCGAGCCACCAACGACTGGAACATGCGCTCCCGCTGCTGCGACAGCACCCGCGCTGCTTGGGCGTTCTCGACAGCCTCCACCGCCCGCTCCACGGCAGGGCCCACCTGCTGGTTCATCTCCTCCATGTCCGCCATGAGGGAGGCGAGGTCCTGCGCCACGCGCTCGCGAGCCTCCTCGGCAACACGGCGACCATCGACGGCCCGCCTCTCCCGCGAGTTCAAGTTGGCGTTCATCTCCTCCAGCTCGCGGATCCGGGCGTTGTCCTCGGCGCGCCTCTTCTTGAAGCGACTCTCCAGCTTCTTGAACTTCTCGTCGTAGTCGCGAGAGACGGCGGCGCGGTACGCCTTCTCCCGGGCTTGGAACTCCTTCTCGGCCTCCTCCTTCCGCTCGGCGAACTTCGCGTTGAAGCGCTCCACATGTTTCTTGTGGGTAGCCACATCGCGGTCAAACTTGCCGAGGGCCTCGGCCAAATTCCCTTCCCGGGCCTCGAGGTCGGCGCGCTGCGCCGACAGCTCCTGCTCCACCTGCAGCAGCTGCTCGTCGCGCCGGCGCATGTCGTTCTCGCGCTCGGTCAGCTTTTGGCCCCGGGCCTCCAAGGTCACACGGGCTGCCTCTAGGGAGGACCGCACGACTTCGGAGTCGGCCAGGATCTTGGCCTCAAGCTGGACAAGCTCGCGATGCTTGTCCGCCAGCGTGAACTCCACAGCGTCCCGCTCCGCCCTGGCCGCGGCCAGATCGTCCGCCGCTGCCTGGCGCTCGGCCCGAAGGGGCTGCAGGAGCTATTCAGCTTTGCGCACGGCGCCCTTGTGGACCTCCTGGGCGAAGCGCCGAGCTTCCTCGCACTCCGCCTGAAGAGCCAAGTCGCTCCGCCGGCGATCCTCCACGGCTGCGTGGAAGGCGGCCCAGGCCTCCGCGAGCTCTTCATGCTGCCGGGCGAGCTCCCCGTCCTCGAGAGCGAGGTGGGCCTCCAATCCGTCCAGGGACTCCCGCACCAGGTGGAAGGCGTCGCCACGGCGTCCCCTGTTCCAGTCCCAGCCGCTAAGGACTAGGGCTTGTGAAGTCCCGCGCGGCGCGGAGGTCCCTGCGCCTGCGTCGGGCTTGGAAGAGGAGGCCTCTATGCGGAGCCCGGCAGCGTCGCGCGCCTGGGGGCTTGGTGGCGAGCTCTCCACTCCTACGCCCGCGCTCCGCGCGCCGGCGTCGCCCTCCTCGAGCGGCACCTCATCATGAGCCTCGGAGGCAGGAGAGGCCTGCCCTGTAGCCACCGCTTCCACCTCCGCTGCAGGGCCTGGCGGGGGTGGCAGAGGAGCTTCCCCCTCCGCTTCGGCGGCCCTTGGCGGGCTCTGGACCGGTGGCGAGCCTGCCGCGGCCTCCTGCTGCGCTGGAGGGGTCGCAGCGGGTGGCGGAGTGGGCACTTTCTCTGCCTGCTCCTCAAGGTGCCCCCCCCACGGGAGGTGACGCGGTCGCCTCAACCTGAGGCGCGTCCTCGAGAGGGCCCGTGGGGCCCTCCTCCAAAGGCCTCGAGGCCTCGTCTGCCGCGGCTTCAGGCGCGGCCTCTGGCGCGGCTTTCTTCACCTCCGCAGCCTTGCGAAGCCTCCGGCGCTTCGCGGGCACCAGGTCGCTGGCTAGGAGCAAGAAGACTTGTCAGAGGAGAGCAGACAAGCAAAGATCGATGAAGAAATACCAAGTAAGAAAAAACGCTTACCCAGTCTTCTTGGCGCGGGTGTCCACCCACGCCATACCGGACGAACGCCAAGAAGGCGTGGTCATGGCTGCGGGTCCCTCAGGAGCCGTCTCGGCTTTCCTCTTGAGGGGAGCGCCCGTAGGCTCCCCGTCAGGCCTGTCGTGGGCTGCCTTGGTCCGGGGCTCCCGTCGCCCCGCCTCGGCCTCATCGTCATCGCCGGACGAGACCGCAAGGACTTCCTCGACAAGAGGCGCAGCCCTTGACGAGCTCGCCCCGACGGACGTGGGGTTCACCCTCGCCACCTCGCAGCCTGCCTCGGCGTCCGATGCGTAGGGCGACTCCGTGGCTCCAAGCCCCTTCGCCACAGGCATGGCCACCTCGTCCTCCTCCTCCCCAGCCAGGCCAAGCGGGGTGAACGTGGGCATCTGCTCGAGCGCCGCCAGGGGCGCGACCAAGTTGAGCTGGTGGAGAGGCCTCAGTACCACGACGACCGCCACGGGCACATCCGGATTGATGAAGAGGAAGCTCATGATGGTGGAGACGACCTCGGGGCGGTGGTCGCAGAACTGGAGCCGCATCGGGTCCATGACCCCGAGTACATCCACATCGGCTTCTTGTGCGCTTGAAGGGGAGCGATGCGGCGCTTCACGAAGTCCTCTGCAACCATCTGGCCCGTGAGGCCGTTCTCCCGGAGAAGCTTCATGCGGCCCACTAGGTCTGCAATCTGCGGGCCCTGGAAGACCTGCTTGCCCCAGTGAGTGTTCTTCACGGGCGGCGCCTCCGGGACGTCGATGAAGGAGCTCCGCGTCTTGACGCCGATGAGAAACCACTTCTGCCGGAAGTCGTCCACCTTCTTCACAACCACCGTGACAGGCTTCTCGCCATTCCACGACATGGGGATGTAGACGTCCCCCATGCCGTCCACGATGCGGAAAGAGACGCACCCCGTCCGCTCGAGGTGTGCAGAGCACCGGAGCGCATAGAAGCTCCGGAAGAGGGCCACCGAAGGCTGCACCCCCAGGTAGGCTTCGCACAGATAGGCGAAGATGGAGAGGATCAAGATGGAGTTGGGGTGCAGATGGAGGAGGTGGATCTGGTAAAACTCGAGAATCGCCTCCAGGAAAGGCGAGTAGGGGGGCACAAGTCCGGCATAGACGGTGTGGAGGAAGATGGGGAAAACCCCCTTCGGGAACTGGCCGAGCTTCGCGGCCTGGAGAGTGCTGGTGCCGTGCTCGTTGGTCTTCTCGGCAACCAGATGCCGGATCTTGTCCAGCGCCACCTCATTGACGCGCTCCCCGACCAGGGCGGGGCCGAGCGCCTCTTCCCCTTGCGCGTCCGAGGGGAACGTCGCCATCGCCGCCTTGCCTTTCGCTCCACCCATCGTCGGGAAGGGAGAAGAATGCGGAAGAATGAGGAAGAAGAAGGAGTTCGCCGGTGAGGGAAAGCTAGGAGAACGAGAGCAGAAGGCAGAGCGCAGAATGAGAGCAATAACCGTTGCTCGGACCGGCGCGCAGGCTTTATGCTCCTTCTGGGCAGTTACCAAGACGTGGTGGGACCCCCCACGACGCACGTTCTGCCGGAGAAACCGAGTCGCCGCAAACTCAGCACAGATCGACGCGTGTCTCGGGCCGGCCGGACACTTTGGGCCCACGACGCTTCGATTAAGCCTGCCGGGCTTCGCCGTGCCCGTCATGGGCCTGGGTGCTACTGTCGGCCCAGTGGGATCCAGGGTGTGCAGGGCCCACACTCCACAGCCCTCGCACGCAACAGTACCGAAAGACGACTAAAGACCAAGCCGAACGCTTGAAGAGACTCTCGAGGGGAGAAGCCCTCGAGAGGGCTAGAAGGGGCAGCAAAGGCCTGAAGAGGCTTCCCCCCGCGCCTGCCCCTCTACAAGGCTCTCTCCCCTGAAGAGGAGTCAACGCCAATCCCTCTACAAGGCTGCTCTGGCCCTGTAGAGATGCTTCGCTGAGAAGCTACCGCCGCAGAGCGCACATGACCTCTGCCGCGGCCGCAGAGTGACGCGCGCGTCTGCGCGCGATGACGACGGCGCCGCAGTTGCCATTCTGGTGATTAAAGGAGTCAACAAAGCTGTGTCCCCCGCGCCGGCTACGAAGCTTTTCCCTTTGGTGATAAAGCGGATGGCCGGGGCTACGCTCCAACAACGACGTCACCGTGGGCGCCCCCACGGTCTCTGCGGCTCCAGCAAGCCGTCCTGCGCGGACGGTGTTCTTCCTGCCACAAGGGCAGGCTTTGCGACCATGGACCGGGTCCATGAACAACCCGACTGCGGTGCACCCCGCTCCTCTGTTTCGTCGCCATGTGGGAACCCTTCCGCTGCGCAGGCCGCAGGGATGAGGCCCGGGGCGCCTATACCAGGGGAGGGAGCACCTCCGTAGCAAAGGATCGGACCCCGGAGAAAGAGAATCAAGCAACCCGCGCTCCACCATAGCGTAGCCTAGTATAGCCTACTCGAGGAGGAAGAAGACCTTAGCTTCCCTCCCCGAGCTCCGCACTGCCGCAAGAGAGCCCCCGGCAAGCTCATTGTACTATACCCTCTGCAGCACAATACAGACAAGCAGGAGTAGCGGTGTTACCTCCTCCCGGGGGCCGTGAACCTGGGTACGGGCTGGTGTTCATCTCTGTCGTGGCATCCCTCCTCAGGCTCGACGAGCACCGTCGCCGTGCCGGTTGAGGGTTGTTTGACTAACGTGTTCAGTCCCCTTCTCGAACTACTCTTCAGAGTGTGACACCCCAGCCTCGTGGGAATCACTCTCCGACATTTGGCGCGCCAGGTAGGGGACTGAGGCACATCTTCAACCTCCGGCCAACCTCCGCGCCGCGATGGACACTCGCACGACACGCGCCAATAGGCGCGCAGCTGACCGAGCTGATACCGAGCCCGGCGCCGCCACTCGTGGCCTCCCTCGCGGGAGCCGCATGGCGGAGCGCGCCAACACCGGCCTGCGCGTGGAGGAGCCCGAGAGCGAGGAGCACCGCGGCGGCGACCACCGCGACGACAGGGACGCCTCCCCCGAGCACCACGATGATGCTGAATCCTCGCATCCGTCTCGGCGCCAAAGCGCGTCTTCTCAGGGACGCCCAGAGCCCACGCCACACACCGCGCTTCTCATGGCCCAAGAACTTCTCCGCTACCGGCCTAGCGCGGAGGCCCACGACCAGTGGCTCGACCGCCTTCACCACCTCGTCGACATCGCGACGACGCGCCCCGCCCCGTCACGCTCGCTGGTTCACCACTTAGGCCGCGCAGGAACGGTCGTGCCAGATGCACCCCCGCCGCCGCCGGGACCACCTCCGGCTGCAGCAAGGAGGGCCCCCTCTCATGCGTCCTCGCCGCACGACTGCCAAATCGTGCAGTGCACCGCGCCTGACGCGCGGGTGGGGATGGAATGCCGGAGAGACCTACAGAACCGCCTCGTCGAGGAAATCGGCCAGGCGGGACAGCAGAACCGCAGGGCTCTCCAGGGCGGAACCGCCAGGTATGCCACCGGCTGCATGGCCTTCACCCGCGCTCTGCGCCGCGTGGTTTGGCCACAGAAGTTCAGGCCTGCCCTCCCCAAGGGCTTCGACGGGTCGAGCAACCCCCTCGAGGTCCTACAGCTCTACACCACCTCTATCCAAGCTGCAGGAGGAGACGACAAGGTCATGGCCAACTGGTTCTCTCACGCGCTTAGGGACTCCGCACTGTCATGGCTCCTCAACCTGCCTGAAGACTCCATCGACTCGTGGGAGGAGCTCTGCAGGCAGTTCGTCGCCAACTTCAAGGGCACGTACGAGCGTGCGCTCACCCACAACGACCTGCGCTGTGGTGCAGAGGAAAGACGAGACCCTCCGCAAGTACATCCAGCGCTTCCGCCAAGTGCGCAACAAGATCCCGAACATCCCCGACACACAGGTCATCGCCGCCTTCAGAGAGGGCGTCACCAACCGTAGGATGCTCGAGAAGCTGGGCATTCACGACAAGCTCACCTCTGTGGTGAAGCTGTTCGACCTCGCTGACAAGTGCGCCAAGGCTGAATAGGGACTCCTCTTCGTCAAGATGAGTTAGCGGGCTGACGACCAGGCCGAGGGGTCCAAAAGTCACAAGAAGCGGGAAGAAACCAAGCGCAAGACCACCGCTGTCCTAGCGGCTGAGCTGGCCGCCAAGCACGCCCACAGAAACTCCCCCGAGCCTGGCGACAAAGAGGCGGACAACTGTCCATTCTGCGTCTACCACACCAGGCGCGGCCACGCCAAAGAAAACTGCTTCGACCTCAAGAGCCTGAGCAGGGAGCGCGAGCGCGAAGAAGGCAGCGGGAGCCGCGGCACAGGCCGCAGCTACCGCAGAGGCGGGCGCAATGACAGCTACCAGAAGCCGCCAGGCACTCAAGCCAACGCCGCCGAGAAGAACAATAACCTCCCTGACGAGGAAGATGGAGGCTACCAGGCCCCAAGGGGGGCTATGGCCTGCATCCTCGGCGGAGCTCAGGCGCCCAAGTCTAACAACCAGTTCAAGCAGTTCGCCCGCGAGCTCAACGCTACGCTCCCAAGCATCGAGACCTCCAGGCCCCTCAAGTGGTCTCAGTACACCATCGCCTTCGACGCCAAGGACCACCCCAAGTCGACCAAGACTATTGGAACCCTCCCCCTGGTCTGCTCCCCCACCATCAACAACATTGCCGTCTCCAAGACGCTCATCGATGGGGGTGCTGGCCTGAACGTCAACTCTGTCGAGACCTTCGAGACGCTTCAGGTGCCTTACGAGTGGCTCATGCCCTCCAGGCCGTTCACAGGGGTCACTAGTGGTTCGATCGAACACCTGGGGCAGGTCCGGCTGGCCGTCACCTTCGGCACGAAGAAGAACTACCGCACTGAGCTGATCGACTTCGACGTCGCACACATTAGCCTGCCGTATAACACCATCCTTGGCTACCCCGCCCTCGCGAAGTTCATGGCCGTCACGCATCACGCCTACAACATGGTCAAGATCCCCGGCAGCGCTGGCACTATCTCCATCCATGGTCATATCCTGGATGCCACGCGCGCCGTCGAGAGCACCTGCAAGGCAGCTGCCATGGCGTTCCCGGCCGACGAGGACATGGAGCCTCTTGAGAGGCCCAAGAAGAAAAAACAAATGTTCTCTCAAGAGCAAGCTTCCACGAAGAAAGTGTCGCTGAGCACCAGTGGCTCGGGGGCTGAGGGCTCCGGGGCTAGCGTCACCATAGGCGCTGCCCTGCCTCCCAAATAGGAAAGCGCGCTCGTCGCCTTCCTTTGGGCAAACTCTGACATGTTCGCATGGACTCCGTCAGATATGTCCGATGTACCAAGGGAGGTGATCGAGCACCACTTAGCCGTGTGTCCAGACGCACGCCCCGTCAAGCAGAAAGCACGGAAGCAAGCCCCCGAGAAGCAAGCATTCATCGTCAAGGAACTAGAAAAGTTGAAAGCGGCAAATGTCGTCCGCGAAGTCGCGCACCCCACTTGGCTCTCCAACGGTGTGGTTGTCCCTAAGCCCGCTGGAGAAGGCCGACTCTACATCGACTACACAGACGTCAACAAGGCCTGCCCCAAGGACCCATACCCCATGCCGAGGATGGACCGAATCGTGGACTCCACCGCCGGCTGCGACCTCCTTTGTTTTATGGACGCCTTCTCTGGTTACCACCAGATCAAAATGGCTAAAGAGGACGAGGTGAAAACAGCATTCCTCACCCCTTGTGGTGTGTATTGCTACACCTGCATGCCTTTCGGCCTGAAGAATGCCGGCGCCACTTTCCAGAGGCTCATGAGGATAGCCTGGGGGGCACAGATGGGCAGAAACGCAGAAGCTTATGTCGACGACATTGTGGTCAAGTCTCGCGAGGGAGACACTCTCTTGAAGGATCTCGAGGAAACCTTCGCCAGCCTGCGCAAGGTGAACATCAAGCTGAACCCCGCCAAGTGCGTCTTCGGGGTGCCTTCAGGCAAACTCCTCGGATTCCTCGTGTCTCACCACGGCATAGAAGCAAACCCTGACAAAATCAAGGCCATAGAAGGAATGCAGCCTCCTCGCCGCCTCAAGGACATGCAGCGCTTGGTAGGCTGCATGGCCCGCCTGGGCCATTTCATCTCCAAGTTCGGCGAGAGAGCCCTACCATTTTTCAAGATCATGAAGAAGTCTGGCACATTCAAGTGGACCCCTGAAGCGGACAAAGCTTTTGAAGACTTAAAGAGGTACTTGGCCAGCCCACTAGTCATGGTGGCCCCCAGGACAGGCGAACATCTGAAGCTGTACTTATCAGCCACTCCTCAGACCGCAAGCGCCGTCCTGGTGGCCGAAAGAGAAGAGCCAGTCCTCCCCAAGAGAAGCGCCGCCACTCCAAGTCCGAAGCCGCCCGACAAAGATCTCGGCAGAGGAGCAGCCTCCAGAGACCCACTGCCAGGCGCACAGCCTCAAGCCGAGTCTGCTCCGCACACCCTTGCCGAGACCCCTCCACAGGCGGATCTCGACAAGGGCCCTGAAGAGCCTCCACAGAGAGCTGACGCTGCAACACCGTCGACAACCCTTGTCGAGCACCCCGTCTACTTTGTCAGTACAGTACTGCGGGACGCTCGGGAACGGTATCCAATGCAGCAGAAGCTTCTCGTCGCGCTCCTCATCGCCTCCAGGAAGCTGCGACACTACTTCCAGGGCCACCCCATCACGGTGGTCACTTCTTCCCCCCTGGAACAGATCCTGCGCAACCCAAACGCCACAGATCGTGTCGCGGGATGGAACATCGAGCTGCAGCCATTCAACTTGCGCTTCGACACCACAAGAGTCATCAAGGGAAGAGCACTGGCGGACTTCGTCGCCGAATGGACTGGCCCAAGCCCTGAAGAGCCTCAGGAAGAAGAGGCCATGCTCTCTGGAGACACGATGCCCAGCCACTGGACCATGCACTTCGACGGAGCCTTCGCCTGCCGCAATGGCGGGGCAGGAGTCGTCTTGACCTCGCCCAAAGGCGACAAACTTTACTACGCAGTCCAGCTGTGCTTCACGATTGACAAGATCTCCAACAACATCGCTGAATACGAGGGCCTCCTCGCCGGCTTAAGGGCCGCCATCGCTCTAGGCGTCAAGCACTTACTCGTCAAGGGCGACTCCCAGTTGCTTGTCAACTTCTCCAACAAAAGCTACACGCCTAAGGACGGCCACATGGCCGCATACCTTGAAGAGGTTCGCAAGCTCGAGAAGCACTTCAGAGGCATGGAGCTCATGCACATCCCGAGGAAGGAGAACCAGGAGGCCGACGACATCGCCAAGCGAGCCTCGCAAAGACAAGCCCAGCAGGGAGGCGTCTTCGAAGAAAGGCTCACCAAGGCATCCATAAAGCAGCCTCGAGAAACTACAGCCGCAAGCACGGTCGAAGCACTCCCACCACCTCCTGAAGCTGGGGCACCCGATTGCGGTCCTCACACAGGGGAGCGTCTGTTGGTGACATCGGCTCACCAAGAAACAGGCTGGATTGACGAGCTCAAAGACTACTTGGTAAAGGGGATCCTCCCCGAAGAAGATGCGAAAGCAGAGCGAATCGATCGACAGGCGAAATCCTACCGCATCCTCGAGGGAGACCTCTTCCGCAAGCGCCCAAATGCCATCGCGCTCAAATGCGTCCCTCCCGAGGAAGGCCGAATGCTGATCAAGGACATCCATAGCGGAGAGTGCGGCCACCACTCGTGTGCGCGCACCCTCGCAGGCAAGGTCTTGAGGAGCGGGTTCTACTGGCCGCAAGTGCTTCAAGATGCGGTCACCATCGTCCAAGCCTGCGACGCCTGCCAGTACCACGCCAAGCAAATCCATCAGCCGGCGCTGGGTCTCCAGACCATCCCGCTCTCCTGGCCGTTCGCGGTCTGGGGGCTGGACATTTTGGTCCCCTTCCCAAAGTCGCAGGGGGGCTACCGCTTCCTCTTCATGGCCAACGACAAGTTCACCACGTGGGCGGAAGTCGAAACAGTGCGCACTATACCAGCCGGGGCAGCGGTGAAGTTCATCAGGAGCCTGGTCTGCCGCTTCGGAGTGCCTAATCGCATCATCACTGACAATGGCTCACAATTTACCAGCGGCATCTTCCGGTCTTACTACGAAAAACTCGGCATCAAGCTCTGCTTCGCCTCGGTGGCTCATCCACGGAGCAATGGTCAAGCCGAGCGAGCAAATGCGGAAGTCCTCAACGGCCTCAAGACCAGAAGCTTCAACATCCTCAAGGGTCACGGCAAGGGCTGGATCGACGAGCTCCCATCTGTGCTCTGGTCCATGCGCACAACCTCTTCAAGGCCCACGGGTGAAACGCCGTTCGCCCTTGTCTATGGAGCCGAAGCAGTCCTCCCCGCAGAAATCAAGCACGGATCCCCACGTGTCCTTGCCTTCAACGAGGACACACAAGAGGACCTCCACAACGACGACCTGCTGCTTCTCGAGGGACTGCGCCGCCGTGCCGCCCTCAGAGCGGCAAAGTACCAGCAAGACCTGCGACGCTACCATAGCCGCCATGTGCGCTCACGCACTCTTGAGGCGGGCGACCTCGTCCTTAGGCGAATCCTCTCCAGAGTAGGCCTCCACAAGCTCTCGCCGATGTGGGAAGGCCCCTATAGGGTCTCCCACATCGCCAGGCCTGGCGCGGTACGCCTCGAGACTTAAGACGGCATCCCCGTCAAGAACCCGTGGAACATCGCACATCTACGCAAGTTCTACCCGTGATCATAGTCACGCCCGTGATCATTGTCACGTCAGGCAGTTTTTGTCTCTAGAGGGAAGCTCACGGCTTCACCTCCAAGCTTCTCAAAGCTCCTCCTGAGGGTCAGCCCTCCGAGCTCTCCTGCTAACGAGCCACCGCAGGCCGCAGAGAGTCTCTGTCACTAATGGGTGTTCCCCATGCCTCGACATGGAAGGAACGTTAGCTTGGCAAACCCAAGTGTAATGAACCATTTCGTTCCTAAGTGAACTATGCGCTGAGGCGCGGTTTCGTTCCCAAGTGAACTATGCGCTGACGCGCCGTTATGTAATATTTCGATGGCAAGTTTACTTTCGTCATTTACCTTTCCATGTGCGCTTATTTTCTTCCCATGCGCACCTCGCGAGCGGGGGCTGAGTACGGTGCCTGTGCCTCAAGAGCACCCCAGCAGCACTGCAAAATCAAAGGGATCCGAGCTCTGGCTGAAGGGCATGCTCCCAAAAACACGCCACCTCTCCAAAGGACCTTGGTACTTACTCTCCTCGTGAGATACCCATGAGGAAACCTATAAGCGCACATGAGTCCTTACTACCATGCTCTAGCGTTTGGGTTCGCCTCTCTAACATCCGCAGGGAACAAGAGTACCTCCAAGCTCGTAGAGGAAAAACTCGGCCCCTGGAGGAAAACGCATCACCAAGGAAAGCCTACGCAGAGCAAAAGCCTCGCGAAGCTAAGTTCCCCGCTCACACCAAGAGAATCTCTTCATCTCTCTCACGAGCACTTCTCGTCCCTCGAGCGTTTCTTTTCCCTCACTCTCCATGGACTGCTTGCACGTCAAAGGGGGGTCCTTGAGCATCACGCTTCGAGGACTCTTACCTCTCTAAGCCTTAAACTCCCCCCGGCCTTGCCGAGTCATTGCTCATGCATACCGCAGCGGTGGAGTCATAGCGCAAGGAGAAGGGTCCTAGCGACGTAGAGCGAAAAAAGGCATGGAGTTGAAGCAAAGGCCTTCGAGGGGCACGCACACAAACTTAGTAGCATCTACTTAAAAAATATGTTGTTACAAGTTATGGAGCAAAAGTCTCTAAACCAAATTATCTCAATAGCGCTACAGGCGCATTGTGTTACAGGAGAAGGTCAGGCCAAAGCTTAGTCGCTTTCCTCTCCAGGCCCTGCCTCTCCAGGCTCGTCCTCGGAGCCTGCCTCCTCGCCGTCGTCCTCCTCCGCCTCGGCCCGCTTGAAGCGGCTGCAGAAGACGTCGACCTGGTCGCGGATCGAGTTGGAGATCTTCCACCCCTTCTCTCCCTCGAGAGGCTCGGTCACCGTCGAGTAGTCGAAGCCGGGCTGGAGGTGCTGGAGGTTGGTGAAGATGCGGTCTACCGCCACCGCCAGGAGTTGGCGGCATTCCTCCTCGACGACATCGCGGAGCTCCGCAGCAGGGCCCTCGAGCGCCGTGAAGAGCTGCTCGAAGTAGACGAGGTACGCGGCGGCGTCGGCGTTGCCTTGAGCGGGGATGGGCGGCGCCTCCGCACCCAGCTTCGCTGCGAGCTCATTGCCCCGAGACACCAAGGACTGGAACATGCGCTCCCGCTCCTGCGACAGCACCCGCGCTGCTTGGGCGTTCTCGACAGCCTCCACCGCCCACTCCACGGCAGGGCCCACCTGCTGGTTCATCTCCTCCATGTCCGCCATGAGGGAGGCGAGGTCCTGCGCCACGCGCTCGCGAGCCTCCTCGGCAACACGGCGACCATCGGCGGCCCGCCTCGCCCGCAAGTTCAAGTTGGCGTTCATCTCCTCCAGCTCGCGGATCCGGGCGTTGTCCTCGGCGCGCCTTTTCTTGAAGCGACTCTACTGCTTCTTGAACTTCTCGTCGTAGTCGCGAGAGACGGCGGCGCGGTACGCCTTCTCCCGGGCTTGGAACTCCTTCTCGGCCTCCTTCTTCCGCTTGGCGAACTTCGCATTAAAGCGCTCCACATGTTTCTTGTGGGTAGCCACATCGCGGTCGAACTTGCCGAGGGCCTCGGCCAAATTCCCTTCCCGGGCCTCGAGGTCGGCGCGCTGCGCCGACAGCTCCTGCTCCGCCTGCAGCAGCTGCTCGTCGCACCGGCGCATGTCGTTCTCGCGCTCGGTCAGCTTCTGCCCCCGGGCCTCCAAGGTCACACGGGCTGCCTCCAGGAAGGACCGCACGACTTCGGAGTCGGCCAGGATCTTGGACTCAAGCTGGACAAGCTCGCGATGCTTGTCCGCCAGCGTGAACTCCACAGCCTCCTGCTCCACCCTGGCCGCGGCCAGATCATCCGCCGCTGCCTGGCGCTCGGCCTGAAGGGGCTGTAGGAGCTCTTCAGCTTCGCGCACGGCCCCCCTCGCGGACCTCCTAGGCGAAGCGCCGAGCTTCCTCGCGCTCCGCCTGAAGAGCCAAGTCGCTCCGCCGGCGATCCTCCACGGCTGCGTGGAAGGCGGCCCAGGCCTCCGCGAGCTCTTCCTGCTGCCGGGCGAGCTCCCCGTCCTCGAGAGCGAGGTGGGCGTCCAATCCATCCAGGGACTCCCGCACCAGGCGGAAGGCGTCGCCACGCCGTCCCCTGTTCCAGTCCCAGCCGCTAAGGACTAGGGCTTGTGAAGTCCCGCGCGGCGCGGAGGTCCCTGCGCCTGCGTCGGGCTTGGAAGAGGAGGCCTTTGTGCGGAGCCCGGCAGCGTCGCGCGCCTGGGGGCTTGGTGGCGAGCTCTCCACTCCTACGCCCGCGCTCCGCACGCCGGCGACGCCCTCCTCGAGCGGCACCTCATCATGAGCCTCGGAGGCAGGAGAGGCCTGCCCTGTAGCCACCGCTTCTGCCTCCGCTGCAGGGCATGTCGGGGGTGGCAAAGGAGCTTCCCCCTCCGCTTCGGCGGCCCTTGGCGGGCTCTGGACCGGTGGCGAGCCTGCCGCGGCCTCCTGCTGCGCTGGAGGGGTCGCAGCGCGTGGCGGAGTGGGCACTTTCTCTGCCTGCTCCTCAGGGTGCCCCCCCACGGGAGGTGACGTGGTCGCCTCAGCCTGAGGCGCGTCCTCGAGAGGGCCCGTGGGGCCCTCCTCCACAGGCCTCGAGGCCTCATCTGCCGCGGCTTCAGGCGCGGCCTCTGGCGCGGCTTTCTTCACCTCCGCAGCCTTGCGAAGCCTCCGGCGCTTCGCGGGCACCAGGTCGCTGGCAAGGAGCAAGAAGACTTGTCAGAGGAGAGCAGACAAGCAAAGATCGATGAAGAGATACCAAGTAAGAAAAAACGCTTGCCCAGTCTTCTTGGCGCGGGTGTCCACCCACGCCATACCGGACGAACGCCAAGAAGGCGTGGTCGTGGCTGCAGGTCCCTCAGGAGCCGTCTCGGCTTTCCTCTTGAGGGGAGCGCCCGTAGGCTCCCCGGCAGGCCTGTCGTGGGCTGCCTTGGTCCGGGGCTCCCGTCGCCCCGGCTCGGCCTCTTCGTCATCGCTGGACGAGACCACAAGGACTTCCTCGGCAAGAGGCGCAGCCCTCGACGAGCTCGCCCCGACGGACGTGGGGTTCGCCCTCGCCACCTCGCAGCCTGCCTCGGCGTCCGATGCGTAGGGCGACTCCGCGGCTCCAAGCCCCTTCGCCACAGGCATGGCCACCTCGTCCTCCTCCTCCCCCGCCAGGCCAAGCGGGGTGAACGTGGGCATCTGCTCGAGCACCGCCAGGCGCGCGGCCAAGTTGAGCTGGTGGAGAGGCCTCAATACCACGGCGACCGCCACGGGCACATCCGGATTGATGAAGAGGAAGCTCATGATGGTGGACATGACCTCGGGGCGGTGGTCGCAGCAGTGGAGCCCCATCGGGTCCATGCGCTTGAAGGGGAGCGATGTGGCGTTTCACGAAGTCCTCCGCAACCATCTGGCCCGTGAAGCCGTTCTCCCGGAGAAGCTTCATGCGGCCCACTAGGTCTGCAATCGACGGGC
Organism: Poa annua; assembly: GCA_026929855.1. Lineage (NCBI taxonomy): Eukaryota > Viridiplantae > Streptophyta > Magnoliopsida > Poales > Poaceae > Poa > Poa annua. The sequence continues at coordinate 67,938,002 of CM049434.1, forward strand.
CCTGGAAGACCTGCTTGCCCCAGTGGGTGTTCTTCATGGGCGGCGCCTACGGGACGTCGATGAAGGAGCTCCGCGACTTGACGCCGATGAGGAACCACTTCTGCCGGAAGTCGTCCACCTTCTTCACCACCGGCGTGACAGGCTTCTCGCCATTCCACGACATGGGGATGTAGACGTCCCCCATGCCGTTCATGATGCGGAAAGAGACGCACCCCGTCCGCTCGAGGTGTGCAGAGCACCGGAGCGCATAGAAGCTCCGGAAGAGGGCCACCGAAGGCTGCACCCCCAGGTAGGCTTCGCACAGATAGGCGAAGATGGAGAGGATCAAGATGGAGTTGGGGTGCAGATGGAGGAGGTGGATCTGGTAAAACTCGAGAATCGCCTCCAGGAAGGGCGAGGAGGGGGGCACCAGTCCGGCGTAGACGGTGTGGAGGAAGATGGGGAAAAACCCCTTCGGGAACTGGCCGAGCTTCGCGTGCTGGTGCCGTGCTCGTTGCTCTTCCCGGCGACCAGATGCCGGATCTTGTCCAGCGCCACCTCATTGACGCGCTCCGCGACCAGGGCGGGGCCGAGCGCCTCTTCCCCTTGCGCGTCCGAGGGGAACGTCGCCATCGCCGCCTTGCCTTTCGCTCCACCCATCATCGGGAAGGGAGAAGAATGCGGAAGAATGAGGAAGAAGAAGGAGTTCGCCGGTGAGGGAAAGCTAGGAGAACAAGAGCAGAAGGCAGAGCGCAGAATGAGAGCAGTAACCGTTGCTCGGACCGGCGCGCAGGCTTTATGCCCCATCTGGGCAGTTACCAAGACGTGGTGGGACCCCCCACGACGCACGTTCTGCCGGAGAAACCGAGTCGCCGCAAACTCAGCACAGATCGACGCGTGTCTCGGGCCGGCCGGACACTTTGGGCTCACGACGCTTCGACTAAGCCTGGCGGGCTTCGCCGTGCCCGTCATGGGCACGGGGGCTACTATCGGCCCAGTGGGATCCAGGGTGTGCAGGGCCCACACTCCACAGCCCTCGCACGCAACAGTACCGAAAGACGACTAAGGACCAAGCCGAACGCTTGAAGAGACTCTCGAGGGGAGAAGACCTCGAGAGGGCTAGAAGGGGCAGCAAAGGCCTGAAGAGGCTTCCCCCCGCGCCTGCCCCTCTACATGGCTCTCTCCCCTGAAGAGGAGTCAACGCCAATCCCTCTACAAGGCTGCTCTGGCCCTGTAGAGATGCTTCGCTGAGAAGCAACCGCTGCAGAGCGCACATGGCCTCTGCCGCGGCCGCAGAGTGATGCGCGCGTCTGCGCGCGATGACAACAGCGCCGCAGTTGCCATTCTGGTGATCAAAGGAGTCAACAAAGCTGTGTCCCCCGCGTCGGACTACGAAGCTTTCCCCTTTGGTGATAAAGCGGATGGCCGGCGCTACGCTCCAACGACGACGTCACCGTGGGCGCCCCCACGGTCTCTGCGGCTCCAGCAGGCCGTCCTGCGCGGACGGTGGTCTTCCTGCCACAAGGGCATGCTTTGCGACCATGGACCGGGTCCATGAACAGCCCGACTGCGGTGCACCCCGCTCCTCTGTTTCGTCGCCATGTGGGAACCCTTCCGCTGCGCAGGCCGCAGGGATGAGGCCCAGGGCGCCTATAAAAGGGGAGGGAGCACCTCCGTAGCAAAGGATCGGACCGCGGAGAAAGAGAATCAAGGAACCCGCGCTCCACCATAGCGTAGCCTAGTATAGCCTACTCGAGGAGGAAGAAGACCTTAGCTTCCCTCCCCGAGCTCCACACTGCCGCAAGAGAGCCCTCGGCAAGCTCATTGTACTATACCCTCTGCAGCACAATACAGACAAGTAGGAGTAGCGGTGTTACCTCCTCCCGAGGGCTGTGAACCTAGGTACGGGCTGGTGTTCATCTCTGCCATGGCGTCCCTCCTCAGGCTCGACGAGCACCGTCGCCGTGCCGGTTGAGGGTTGTTTGACTAACGTGTTCAGTCCCCTTCTCGAACTACTCTTCAGAGTGTGACACCCCATCCTCGTGGGAATCACTCTCCGACAAACACCAACTATGTTACCATTAATAGTAGGAGGTTTACTAGCATGTGAAGTAACATTATTTTTAGGAGTAGTAATAGTACAGACTCTAACAGTATTATCTTGCTTAGCTAATTCTTTCTCTCTTTCCCATCTAGCATGCAACTCAGCTATCATTCTAACATTATCATCAATTCTTACTTGAATGGCATTAATTTTAGCAAAGGTACTACTCTCTTTAGTATCTTTAGGCATAACTTTAGATTTCAAAAGATCAACATCAAGAGCAAGACTATCAACTTTAGAGGCAACAATATCAATTTTCCCAAGTTTTTCCTCAACAGTTTTATTAAAGGTAGTTTCTGTAGTGATAAAATCCTTAAGCATGGTTTCAAGTTCAGAGGAGGCATTTCTATTATCGCTATAAGAATTACCATAAGAATTAACATAACCATTAACATTATTAGCAGGATAGGGAGTGCCATGATTTCAGATCTGAACATGTTATTGTATCATGAGGCTAATCATTGTTTTAGATCATATCTACAAGTTGTATGCACATATTATTGTCCGGAACCCGAGGCCCCAAAGTGACCATAATTGGGACAACCGGAGGGGATGGCTGTGATGTGAGGATCACATGTGTTCACGGAATGTTAATGCTTTGCTCGGGTACTTTATTAAAAGGAGTACCTTAATTACCAGCAGTATCCCTTGAGGCCCCGCTGCAAACGGGCTGGTACGACAAAAGATGTCGTGCAAGTTTCTCATTGCGAGCACGGACGACTAAATAGGAACACATGCCTATGGTTACTTAGTACTTGGATGATTTATCTTATTTATCTGCAAATGCCCATGACTTGATTATTATATGAATTATCTTATCCATGCAACGCCCGTTCATCCGTCCCTATGCCTACAGTATTTTAATCCTACTGTCTACTATAATCACTACTGCTGTCTTCATTTCACTTCGGCTATTATTTCACTACTGTCACTGCTATAAAACTGTTGCTACTGTTAATCTGTCTTGAGCAAGTCTATTCAAAGGTGCAGCTGAACTGACAATTCATCTGTTAAGGCTTATAAATATTCTTTGGCTCCCCTTGTGTCGAATCAATAAATTTGGGTTTTACTTCCCTCGAAGACTGTTACGATCCCCTATACTTGTGGGTCATCAAGACTATTTTTTTCTGGCGCTGTTGCCGGGGAGCATAGCTTTATTTATAAGTTCACCTGAGTGTGATATTGTTCGCTGGAATTTATTCATCATGGGAAGAGCTGGTGATGAAAGGGTTCGTGTCATACCATCCACTACAAGAAAATGTACAATTCTGAGTACCGCTACTGCTCTTCATTCACCGTCTGTTTTGAGTAAGCTTATTACACCACCACAGGCTTCACGCACTGTTACTCCTGCTGAATCTGAAATTACTTTTGATGATGCTTCTACTGTTCTTGATGAAACTGGTTCATTAGGTCCCTTTTTAGATGCTACAATCGCTAGATCTAAGCAAATTGAAAATGCTGGAATTCTTAATGAAAATCCTGATACTCCTGTTAATTCACCTGAGTTCACGAAAGATATTGATGATGATCTTGATGAAGTATATGTGGAACTTAATGTTGATTTTATTGATGAATGCCATGCTACTACTTGTGCAAGTAATATTAAAAATCTTATTGCAAAACAGTTAGATATAAATTATCTCCTGATGCTAAATTTGCTACATCTCCCATAAACATTAAAGATAAAGATTATGATTTCTCTCTTGATTTAGCACACATTGCTATTGTTGAGAAAGAACCTTTCTGTGGAACTGAAAATGAAAGTGCTGTAGAACACATGAATGAGCTCTCTACTTTGAGTAGTATATTTACTGATGACATAAAGAAACGCACCTACTTTGTTACTAAAATATTTCCTTTCTCATTAAAAGGTGAAGCTAAAACATGGTATAATAATTTGTCTCCTGGTTCTATTACTAGTCCCATTGGTTTGCTTCATACTTTCTTTCAGAAATATTTTCTGCTAGTGCTCAACATGATGCCTTGCTAAGAATTTATAACTTTAATCAAGATGAAGGAGAGAAATTGCCTGAAGCTTGGTCACGGTTTTTCCCTCTACTTAGAGCTCGGCCCAATCATGATTTAGAGAAAAATTATCTTCTTGATATATTTTACAGTGGACTAACTGTTGAATCTAGGACATACCTGGATAGTTGTGCTAGTTGTGTTTTCCTGAAAAAAACTCCCGAAGAAGCTGAGGAATTACTGGCTAAAATAAGACAGAATCATGATGATTGGAATATTCCTGAACCTACTCCAACACCAACACCAACCCGAAGAAGAGAGGTATAATTGAATTAAATGAAGAAGTGATGAAGGGAGCCAAGAAATCTCTTAAGTAGAGGGGTAATAAATCTGAAGATGCGAAGAATATACCACCTATAGAAGAGTTATGTAAGCCAATTCCCCCTTCATCCATAATTGAGGTACACTCTCTCCAAAAGTCTGATGATAGAGATATTCCTTACTCTAAACTCCTGCTCAATGCTTAGATGAATTTGATAGTTTTATGGGACAATCGTTTCTATGCCCTACCTACCTTAGTTTTATCTGTTTGTGCCATACCCGCGTAGTTTCTGTCGTCCGTGCCCTGGCTAGCTCGCAAATCGGCCAAATGCTCCGTTGCCCTCTGGTCAACCGTCACTTGGCCTGACTGGTGGGGTCGGCCTGACGCGGCTCGGTTAGAATTTCGTGGGGTCGGCTAGTGGGGTCGGACCTTCGACCTTAGATGTGGGCCCAGCGAAGTGCATGCTCGTCCTCATCCTCCTCCTCCAAGTGGGACCGCTCAAGTGGGGACAGGAAGCGAGTCTCAAGTGGGGACAGGAAGGGACGAGTCTGACGCCCCGGTTGGGTATCTCGGCCCCAATTAACATGTGGTTAACACCGAATTAACTGAATTAACACTTAATTAACATTGAATTAACACTGAATAACTGACAATTCGTGGATTAGTACGTCATTGTTTAGTTGAACTGCTATTACTAATTGAAACTGCTACTACTACTAATTGAAACTCGATTTATAACTCGAATTGATTTATAATATAGGATTCATAACACGATTTGAAAACTGAAACTCGATTTATAACTCGAATTGAAACTGCTACTACTAATTGAAACTCGATTTATAACTCGAATAGGACTATATTAGGATTATATTCACAATTACAAAAGATTAGCAGTGCATGCAGCACTGCTACTACGCCGGCGGCGGCCTAATACTACTACTAATCAGCAGTGCAACTAATGCATTGCTACTGCTACTACGTACGCCGGCCTCGGCCTACACGCACCGCTTCTTGGCCGGCGGTTCGTCGTCGGAGTCGGAGTCATCGTCGGAGTCATCCTCCTCCTCCTCGTCGTTGTCGTCGTCCTTCTCCACCTCGTCGTCCTTTACGAACTCCGGGTCCTCGGACCCGTCGTGGTCGTCGTCGTCGGAGTCGGGGTAGGAGTCGTCGGGCTCGGAGCCGCCGCTCTGGTCGTCCTCGTCGCCCTGACCCTCACCGTCATCGTCGGTGCCGGAGCCGCCGACGTGCCCGTGGTCCCCATCCCACCACGAGATCAAGTTCCCCTCGCCGTCGGAGTCGCTCGGGATGGCTTTGTTCTGCCACCAGTGATCCATTGGAGAGCAGGGGTGGTTGGGGTTTTTCGGAATGGAGAGAAGAGAGAAACTGCACATATGCGCAATGGAGAGAAGAGCGAGTGAACCGCAATGCAATGGGATTGGGGTTTTTATTTGTGAAGGGATAGTGATGAATTCACTGCCGCCGACGCATAAATCGATAACCGCTTGGGGCACCGAACAGGCGCATCGCCTCGTTTTCTTGCCAACGCAGTGTAACATGACAACACAATTTACAGATTTTATTCGCAATGATGACATCGTGTGACCGCGCTTCACGTCTTGTCGAACTGACAGGCCTGTAAATGTTTACCACCTCATCCGGTGCCCCTAGACGTGTCGAATACAAGTGTCGAACAGTTGATGTGTGTCGTCGTTATGCTTAAATTTAATGCAGTTGGAGACGTTGTGAGACATCTACACGTATCAGAAGCATTTTTTGCGAGAACTGACGCGATTTAATTTTCTTATTACGTGCAAATATGCGTCGGTGCACCCGTGTCAACACACCAAGCGCGATCTGGACACGAACTGGACATGAACAGGCACCCACAATCCGCGCTCTGTGTAGTTACGCGATCTGAACGTGTGTAGACCTTGTTTATCAACTTGAATCGTTTGTAATTTGTGTTCTTGTAATTCTGTCAAACACCTTAAGTGCGTACTCTGGACGCGCCATGGCGTGCTCCGCACGCGTCACGACGTGCTCTGGGCGTGCACTGGCACACATTTGTGTAAAATTTGGGCGCACACTAAGCCTAGTCACTCCTAAATGATACTTTCGTGAGTATTTTGAAATTATCATGTTGCAATTCCAAAACCACTTCTCTTCAACCTTAGACCTCATCGTTTGAGTTTTGCGATATCACATGAGATCCATGCCCTTCTCATTTTGAATGTATGTAGACCATGTTTTCACTTGAGTCGTTAGTATATGACATATGAAGACTATGTGCGTCAGTTTTTCAATTTTTCGATAATTTTTGAATTTATTATGCTTATTTCAAATTCGGTCAAACCTAAGTTTGACCAACATTTAAACAAGTTTTTGACATCAAAATGAACAACTAAGCATGGATCCTTCTTAGTTACTCCAAAATGAAGCTTTTGTGAGGTTTTTGAAAATTTCATGTTGCAATTCCAAAACCACTTCTCTTCAACCTTAGACCTCATCATTTGAGTTTTGCGATATCACATGATATCACATGAGATCCATGCCCTTCCCATTTTGAATGCATGCAGACCATGTTTTTCAACTTGAGTCGTTAGTATATGACATAAGACGACTATGTGTGCAGGATTTTCCTTTTTTTGATATTTTTTGAATATTTGAAGCTCATTTCAAATTTAAGTCAAAATTTGAAGCACAAGTTTAAAACATGAAATTTAAAAAACGAAGCCTCGATCCTTCTTAGTCACTTCAAAATGAAACTTGGACACTTTATCAAACTTTTCAAAACCCCGTTGAGTGACTTCGAACCCCATTTGAACAATGACCGTCGAACTAACCCTAGCGCTGAACTCCAGCCGTCCGATCGTTCCTCTAGAAGGAATCTGCAGGCAGACTCGGGGCGATCCGCGCGCGTAGGATAAGGGATGTACCTGCTGACGAATGGACCACGACATACCCAAATGGGGATTTTGGCTGTAACCAAATGGGGATTTTGGCAAAAATGGTGGACTCGCTGAAAAATGTGTTTCAAATGAGCTCCAAAGGTAGGGTAAACGGCCCCATTTCTAAGAAAAAATGGTGGACTCGCTGAAAAACGTGTTTCAAATGAGCTCCAAAGGTAGGGTAAACGGCCCCATTTCTAAGCAAAAATGGTGGACTCGCTGAAAAACGTGTTTCAAATGAGCTCCAAAGATAGGGTAGACGGCCCCATTTCTAAGCAAAATTGTTGGACTCGCTGAAAAACGTGTTTCAAATGAGCTCCAAAGATAGGGTAGACGGCCCCATTTCTAAGCAAAATTGTTGGACTCGCTGAAAAATGTGTTTCAAATGAGCTCCAAAGGTAGGGTAAATGGCCCCATTTCTAAGCAAAATTTGCAAACTGAAGTGGATTTTGGCACACCAAATGGGGATTTACACGCACAATTGGAAACGTCAAGCACAAGGCCTTGCCAAATTTCATGGTAGTACAAAATGGACTTGCCCTTGCCAAATTATAAAATAGACCAACAACTCATAACTAAATTGGCACTTGCCCTTAATAAAGCAACTAATAACTAAAATGGACTACCACTCATCCTCGTCATCGGAAACCTCCACCGACTCGGCCTTGCCCTTGCCGCTGCCCTTGCCCCTCGACATCGACCTCTTTTGGGGCGTTGCTGTTCGACGGCGACCACATGTCCTCCTTCTTCCCCTTGCTCTCCGAGTAGATCTTGAGCCGTTGCTGCTCGGCGGCGGAATGCTTGGCCAAGTCCATGGCTTTCTGGTCGGCCATAGCCCAAGCCAAACTCGGGTCCAGGACCTCCGTGACCTCCTCCTTCCAGGCCATGGTCTAGTCCATACCCTGGTCGTCCTCGTCGTCCTCGTCGGACAGATCGATGAAGGGAATGGGATCGGGAGCAATGGCCCTGCCCCTGCCCCTTGGAGACTCCCCGTCCCATGTCGCTTCCCTCGCTCGCCTCCTGCTCGAACATGGAGGAGTACGCGCACTCCCACGCCCACACCCACTCTCCATGCCGCTTCCCTCGCTCGCCTCAAGAAACCAAGGATAGGGGACGTGGCGGCGGCGGCGGTTCGAGCTGGGAGTGGAGCTGCCATCACCACGAGGCATGGAGAGATACGGGACTGGGCGAAGGTGTCTAGGAGAGGAAGAGGGAATTTGTGAGCGCAATGGGCAAGGAGATGGCACCTTTTAATGTTAGGAGCGATCTGGACGGCGTCGCGGTCTAGACGGCAGTAATGGCGACCGGGCATTGATTCGGCTCCAGACTGCTCAGCTTGCAGCAGGATAGAGTAGGCAAGAGAGACGCGAGGACGGCGGAGCAGATGCGCGTCCGGGCCGGCAGTGTAGGCGGCGAGACAACTTTTTGCTGGCCGGGGCGCACGCCATTGAAGGCGCGGCGAGCACAAGCATGGACGCGCACGTACGGCTGCATGCATGCAAGCGGGACGGGGTGCATGCACTTCGCTGGGCCCACATCTAAGGTCAAAGGGCCGACCCCAGGAAATTCCATCCGAGCCCCGCTAGGCCGACCCCACCAGTCAGTAGGTTGACCAGAGGGCAACGAAGCGTTTGGCCGATTTGCGAGCCAGCCAGGGCACGGACGAGAGAAATTACGCGGGTATGGCACAAACGGATAAACTAGAGACAACCAGGGGACAGAAGCAATTGTCCCTACTTTTATTGCTAAGCAAGGTAATTTTAATATGAGGGTAGAGAATCATTTAATGGAAAATTCTCGAGCTATTAGTAAATTGCATGATATTGTTGATAGAACCTCTAATGATGTTAAAATACTTATTAAACATTTTCATATGGTTCAAACTCAAGTTGATCAACTCACCAAAGTGCAAAAAGATTTGTTAGTAAATGCTTCTAAGGATAAAGAAAAACATGTTTGTGAAGTAACAACTAGAGGAGGAATTTCTACTCAGGATCTTTTATATCCTGAGGGACACCCTAAAAGAATTGAACAAGATTCTCAACGAGTTAAATAAACTAGTGCTCCTTCTAAGAAAAAGAAGAAGAAACATAAAACTGTTGTAGAATCCTCTGAACCTATTAACGATCCTAATAGTATATATGTTTCTGATGCTGAAACTGAAAGTTCTAATGAACATAATAATGATAATGATAAGAATGATAATTCTGATAAAGAAGAAATAGAAGAGGAACCTGAAAAGCATGCTAAAAATAAAAAGTACACCAAGGAAGATTTTATTGCTAAGAAACATGGTAGTGAAAGATAACCTTGGGTCCAAAAACAAATGCCTTTTCCTGCTAAGAAACTTAAAACAAAAGAAGAAGAACATTATAATAAATTTTGTGATTGGATGAAACCCTTATTCTTACAAATTCATTTGACTGATGCTATTTAATTGCCTCCTTATTAAAAATATATGAAAGATATTGTTTCTAACAAAAGGAAAATTCCAAATGAGGAAATCTCTACTATGCTTGCTAATTATTCTTTCAATGGCAAGGTTCCAAAGAAGTTGGGAGATCCAGGTATACCCACCATTCCTTGCTCTATCAGAAACAATTATGTTAGAACTGCTCTATGTGACTTGGCAGCAGGAGTTAGTGTTATGCCTTTCTCTCTTTACAAGAGACTTTATTCGGATAAGTTGATACCTACTGATATATCTTTGCAAATGGCTGATAAATCTACTGTATTCCTGTCGGCACTTGTGAGGATGTTCCTGTTGACTGATTTTGTTGTGCTTGAAATGCCTGAAGATGATAATATGTCTATTATTCTTGGAAGACCCTTTCTAAATACTGTAGGGGCTGTTATTGATTGTAATAAAGGAAAAGTAACATTCAATGTGAATGATAAATAGCACACTGTTTATTTTCCTAAGAGAGTGGATAAACTATTTGGAGTTAATACAATTACTAAATTGAAGTCTATTAAAGTGGGAAGTCTTGATTGCCCTATATATGATTATGAAGAACGATATCAAAATCTTATTATTGGATCCATATGAATACAATATAAGGTAACATGAGTGTCTCATAATGTTTGAATCCTTTTGTGTCATATAAAATTTATTTGGTGTCAAGACTTGATCAACCTTGCTAACAAATATGTTTTAAATGCATGGAGGTGCTAAACAACATTTTTCTTCTCACCTTTGTTTTACCTATTGTAATACTATTTAGTTTGCATAGTTTTAGTTGAATATGATTTTGAAAAATATTTCATGCATTAAAATTAATATCTCAAATACCAGAAAATGTCCAGAATAAAAAATTCTCAGAATTTTAAAAAAATTATGCCATTATTCCTATTTTTCAAAGGGGGGCCTGGGAGTACCAGAGATTGACCAGGGGGACCCACCATGCCCCCACACCACATGGTGGCGCGGCAGGCCTTTGGCCGCGCCTGGGCATGGTGTGGGCCCACCTGGCCCCTCCACTTACTCTCCTTCCTCCCCTTGCTTTCTCTCTCCCGACCAAACACACATCCATTCGAAAAAATAGTGTTCTTGCTCTTCTTGCCCTCGGATTTTTGATCTCCTTGCTCAGCCCATCTTTGCTGCTGATATTTGGGGCATTTGCTCTCCGGTATGTGACTCCTCCGATCATCGAAGTAGAATTTTGTTTAGTGGATTATACCTTGAGTATTTTGTGTCGGCCCAGTGGATTCTAGGGTGTGCAGAGCCCACTCTCCACGGCCCTCACACGCGTCGATGCCGACGAAACAACTAAGGACCAAGCGGAACGTTTGGGGAGACCCCCGAGGGGAAAGCTCTCTCGAGGGGACTTGAGGGGGCGGCGAAGGGCCTGAAGGGGCTCCCCCTGAGGCCGCCCCCCGGCAAGGCTGTTTCCCCCTTGGAGAGAAGTCAACGCAACTCCCTCCGCAAGGCCTCCAGGGCCCTGTGGAGATACTTCTCTACGAAGGAACCACTGCAGAGCGCACATGGCCTCTGCAGCAGCCGCAGAGTGACGCGCGCGTCTGCGCGCGATGACGACGGCGCCACAATTGCCGTTCTGGTGATAAAAGGAGTCAACAAAGCGCTGTGTCCCCTGCGCCGCCACCAAGGCTTTCCTCTTTGGTGATAAAGCAGGTGGCCGGCGCAACGCTCCAACGGCGACGTCACCGTGGGCACCCCCGCGGTCTCTGCAGTACCAGCTGGCCGCTCTGAAAAGATGGCGGCAGCCCTGCCACGAAGGCAGGCTTTACGACCATGGACCAAGTCCATGGACAACCGAGCTGCGGTGCACCCCGCTCCTCCGCTTCGTCGCCATGTGGGAACCCTTCCACTGCGCAGGGCGCAGGGATGAGGCCCGGGGCGCCTATATAAGGAGCAGGAGCACCACCGTAGAAGGGGGATCGATCAATCACTCATCTATAGACACCCCACAGTAGCTTAGCCTAGCCGAGCGAGCCCAAGGAGGAAGAAGGCCCGAACCTTCCCCCTCCAAGCTCCGCACTGCCTCGCGAAGGCCCGCGGCAAGCTCGTTGTACTCACCCTCTACTGAGCAATACAGACAAGCAGGAGTAGCGGTTTTACCTCACCCTGAGGGCCGTGAACCTGGGTACGGGCCGGAGTCCATCTCTGTCGTGCTGTTCCTCCGCAGGCTCGACGAGCACCGTCGCCGAGCCGGCCGTAGGTTGTTGACCAACGTGTTCAGTCCCCTTCACGAACTTCTCCCCCGAGAGTGGTTATCCCTGTTCCGTGGGAATCACATCTCGACATTTGGCGCGCCAGGTAGGGGACTGAGGCGCGTCTTCAACCTCCAGCCGGCTTTCCGCCATGACGGACACCCGCGCAACGCGCGCCAACAGGCGAGCAGCTGACAGGGCTCACACCGAGCCCAGCACAGCTCCCACCCGTGGCCGCCGCGGCCGCCCTCGCGCTGCCGAGCGCGCCAACACCGGCCCGCATGTGGAGGAGCCTGAGAGCGAAGAGTACAACGACAGCGGCCACCGCGCCGACGGGGACGGCCCCCCGGAGCGCAATGACGATGCTGAGTCTTCGCATCCGTCGCGGCGCCAAGGCGCGTCCTCTCAGAGACGCCCAGAGCCCAAGCTGCACACCGCGCTCCTCATGGCCCAGGAGCTTCTACGCTACCGGCCTAGTGCTGAGGCCCACGACCAGTGGTTGGACCGCCTCCACCACCTCGTCGACGTCGCCACCACGCGCCCCGCCCCGTCACGCTCCATGGTCCAGCACTCCGGCCGCGCGGGAACGACTGCACCAGATGCGCCTCCGCCGCCGCCGGGACCGCCTCCGGCCGCAGCGCGGAGGGCTCCCTCTCATGCTTCCTCGCCGCATGACTGCCAGATCGTGCAGCGCACTGCGCCCGACGCGCGTGTGGGCATGGAGCGCCGCCGGGACCTCCAGAATCGCCTCGTCGAGGAGCTCGGCCAGGCAGGGCAGCAGAACCGCAGAGCTCTCCAAGGAGGAATCGCCACTTACGCCTCTGGCTGCCTGGCCTTCACCCGCGCTCTGCGTCGCGTGGTCTGGCCGCAGAAGTTCAGGCCAGCCCTCCCCAAGGGCTTCGACGGGTCGACCAACCCTCTCGAGTTCCTGCAGCTCTACAACACCTCCATCCAGGCCGTAGGGGGAGACGACAAGGTCATGGCAAACTGGTTCTCCCACGCGCTCAGGGACTCCGCGCTGTCCTGGCTCCTCAACCTGCCCGAGGACTCCATTGACTCCTGGGAGGAGCTCTACAAGCAGTTCGTCGCCAACTTCAAGGGTACGTACGAGCGCGCACTCACCCACAACGACCTGCGCGCTGTGGTGCAGAAGAAGGATGAGACCCTCCGCAAGTACATCCAGCGCTTCAGCCAAGTGCGCAACAAGATCCCGAACATCCCAGACACGCAGGTCATCGCCGCCTTCAGAGAAGGCGTCACAAACCGCAGGATGGTCGAGAAGCTGGGCATTCACGACAAGCTCACCTCTGTAGTGAAGCTGTTCGACCTCGCGGACAAATGCGCCAAGGCCGAAGAGGGACTCCTCTTCGTCAAGATGAGCCAGCGAGGGGACGACCAGGCTGAAGGCTCCAAGAGCCACAAGAAGCGCGAGGAGACCAAGCGCAAGACCACTGCCGTCCTAGCGGCAGAGCCAGCCGCCAAGAACGCCCGCAGAAGCTCCCCCGAGCCTGGCGACAAGGAGGCGGACCACCGTCCATTCTGCGTCTACCACAACAGGCGTGGGCACGCCACAGACGACTGCTTCGTCCTCAAGAGGCTGAGCAGGGAGCGCGAGCGAGGAGAAGGCAGCGGAAGCCACGGCAGAGGTCGCGGCTACCGCAGAGACGGCAGGGGCAGGCGCGATGGCGGCTACCAGAAGCCGTCGGGCACTCAAGCCAATGCCGCCGAGAAGAACAACAACCTCCCTGACGAGGAGGATGGGGGCTACCAGGCCCCGAGAGGGGCTATGGCCTGCATCCTCGGCGGGGCTCAGGCGCCCAAGTCGAACAACCAGTTCAAGCAGTTCGCCCGCGAGCTCAACGCCGTGCTCCCGAGCACCGAGACCTCCAGGCCCCTCAAGTGGTCCCAGCACACCGTCGCTTTCGACGCCAAGGACCACCCCAAGTCGACCAAGACTATAGGGACCCTCCCCCTGGTCTGCTCCCCCACCATCAACAACATCACCGTCTCCAAGACGCTCATTGATGGGGGAGCTGGCCTGAACGTCATCTCTGTCGAGACCTTCGAGACGCTTCAAGTGCCCTACGAGTGGCTTATGCCCTCCAGGCCGTTCACCGGGGTCACCAGTGGTTCCATCAAACCCCTGGGCCAGGTCCGGCTCGCCGTCACCTTCGGCACGCAGAAGAACTATCGCACAGAGCTGATCGACTTCGACGTCGCCCACATCGGCCTGCCGTACAATGCCATCCTCGACTACCCCGCTCTCGCGAAATTCATGGCCGTCACGCACCATGCCTACAACATGGTCAAGATCCCTGGTAACGCTGGCACCATCGCCATCCATGCTCATATCCTGGACGCCACGCGCGCTGTCGAGAGCGCCTACAAGGCAGCTGCCATGGCATTCCCGGCCGACGAGGACATGGAGCCTCTCGAGAGGCCCAAGAAGAAGAAACAAGTGTTCTCTCAGGAGCAAGCTGCCACGAAGAAGGTGCCACTGGGTACCAGTGGCTCGGGGGCCGAAGGCTCGGGGGCTAGCGTCACCATAGGTGCTGCCCTGCCTCCTAAATAGGAAAGCGCGCTCGTCGCCTTCCTTCAGGCAAACTCTGACATGTTCGCATGGACTCCGTCAGATATGTCTGGTGTACCAAGGGAGGTGATCGAGCACCACTTAGCCGTGTGTCCAGACGCACACCCCGTCAAGCAAAAAGCACGCAAGCAAGCCCCCGAGAAGCAAGCTTTCATCGTCAAGGAAGTAGAGAAGCTAAAGGCGGCGAAAGTCGTCCGCGAAGTCGCGCACCCCACTTGGCTCTCCAACGACGTGGTTGTCCCTAAACCCGCTGGAGGAGGCCGACTCTGCATCGACTACACCGATGTCAACAAGGCCTGCCCCAAGGACCCATACCCCATGCCGAGGATAGACCAGATCGTGGACTCCACCGCTGGCTGCGACCTCCTCTGTTTTCTGGACGCCTTCTCTGGCTATCACAAGATCAAAATGGCTAAAGAGGACGAGGAGAAGACAGCGTTCCTCACCCCTTGTGGTGTGTACTGCTACACTTGCATGCCCTTCGGCCTGAAGAACGCTGGCGCCACTTTCCAGAGGCTCATGAGGATAGCCTTGGGGGCACAGATGGGTAGGAACGCCGAGGCCTATGTCGATGACATCGTGGTCAAGTCTCGAGAGGGAGACACCCTCTTGAAGGATCTCGAGGAAACCTTCGCCAGCCTGCGCAAGGTGAACATCAAGCTGAACCCCGCCAAGTGCGTCTTCGGGGTTCCTTCAGGCAAGCTCCTCGGATTCCTGGTGTCCCACCGTGGCATAGAAGCAAACCCTGACAAGATCAAGGCCATAGAAGGAATGCAACCTCCTCGCCGGCTCAAGGAGATGCAGCGCTTAGCAGGCTGCATGGCCAGCCTGGGCCGATTCATCTCCAAGTTCGGTGAGAGAGCCCTGCCATTTTTCAAGATCATGAAGAGATCCGGCACGTTCAAGTGGACTCCTGAGGCGGACAAGGCCTTTGAGGACTTAAAGAAGTATTTGGCCAGCCCACCAGTCTTGGTGGCCCCCAGGACAGGCGAACATCTGAAGCTGTATCTTTCAGCCACTCCTTAGACCGCAAGCGCCGTCCTGGTGGCCGAGAGGGAAGAGCCTGTCCTCCCCAAGAAGAGCACTGCCACTCCAAGCCCAAGGCCCCCCGACAAGGATCTCGTCGAAGGAGCAGCCTCCACAGACCCACTGCCAGGCCCACAGCCTCAAGTCGAGCCTGCTCCCAGCACCCCTGTCGAGACCCCCCTGCAGGCGGATCTCGACAAGGGCCCTGAGGAGCCTACGCAGGGGGCTGACGCTGCAGCCCCACCGACAACCCTTGTCGAGCACCCCGTCTACTTCGTCAGCACGGTGCTGCGGGATGCTCGGGAGCGGTACCCGATGCAGCAGAAGCTTCTCGTCGCTCTCCTCATCGCCTCCAGGAAGCTGAGACATTACTTCCAGGGCCACCCCATCACGGTGGTCACTGCTTTCCCCCTGGAGCAGATCCTGCGCAACCCCAACACCACAGATCGTGTCGCGGGATGGAACATAGAGCTGCAGTCATTCAACTTACGCTTCGACACCACAAGAGTCATCAAGGGACGAGCGCTGGCTGATTTCGTCGCCGAATGGACCGACCCAAGCCCTGAAGAGCCTCGGGGGGAAGAGGCTGAGCTCGCTGGAGACACAATGCCCAGCCACTGGACCATGCACTTCGACGGAGCCTTTGCCTGCCGCAATGGCGGGGCAGGCGTCGTCCTAACTTCGCCCAGAGGCGACAAGCTCTACTACGCTGTCCAGTTATGCTTCACGATTGACAAGATCTCCAACAACATCGCTGAATACGAGGGCCTCCTCGCCGGCTTAAGGGCCGCCATCGCTCTAGGCGTCAAGCACCTACTCATCAAGGGCGACTCCCAGTTGCTCGTCAACTTCTCCAACAAGAGCTACACGCCTAAAGACGACCACATGGCAGCATACCTTGAAGAGGTCCGCAAGCTCGAGAAGCACTTCAGGGGCATGGAACTCATGCATATCCCAAGGAAAGAGAACCAGGAGGCCGATGATATCGCCAAGCGAGCCTCGCGAAGGCAACCCCAGCAGGCCGGCGTCTGTGAGGAAAGGCTCGTCAAGGCATCCATCAAGCAGCCTCAAGAGGCCACAGCCGCAAGCACAGATGAAGCGCTCCCACCACCTCATGAGTCTGGGGCCCCCGATTGCGGCCCCAGCACAGGGGAGCGTCTGTTGCTGACGGCAGCCCACCAAGCCACAGGCTGGATTGACGAGCTCAAGGACTACTTGGTGAAGGGGATCCTCCCTGAAGAAGATGCAGAAGCAGAGCGAATCGCCCGACAGGCGAAATCCTACTGCATCCTCGAGGGAAGCCTCTACCGCAAGCGCCCGAATGGCATCGCGCTCAAGTGCGTCCCTCCCGAGGAAGGCCGATCGCTGATCAAGGACATCCACAGCGGGGAGTGCGGCCACCACTCGTGTGCGCGCACCCTCGCAGGCAAGGTCTTCAGGAGCGGTTTCTACTGGCCTCAAGTGCTTCAAGATGCGGTCGCCATCGTACAAACCTGCGACGCCTGCCAGTTCCACGCCAAGCAAATTCATCAGCCAGCACTGGGGCTCCAAACCATCCCGCTCTCCTGGCCGTTCGCGGTCTGGGGGCTGGACATCTTGGGCCCCTTCCCAAAGTCGCAGGGGGGCTATCGCTTCCTCTTCGTGGCCATCGACAAGTTCACCAAGTGGCCCGAGGTTGAACCAGTGCGCACCATTCCGGCCGGTGCCGCGGTGAAGTTCATCAGGAGTCTGGTCTGCCGCTTCGGTGTGCCTAACCGCATCATCACCGATAATGGCTCGCAGTTCACCAGTGGCATCTTCCGAGCCTACTGTGACAAGCTTGGCGTCAAGATCTGCTTCGCCTCGGTGGCTCACCCACGCAGCAACGGTCAAGCCGAGCGAGCGAACGCAGAGGTCCTCAAGGGCCTCAAGACCAGAAGCTTCAACATCCTCAAGGGCCACGGCTAGGGCTAGATCGATGAGCTCCCTTCCGTACTCTGGTCCATGCGCACAACTTCCTCAAGGCCTACAGGCGAAACGCCGTTTGCCCTGGTCTACGGAGCTGAAGCAGTCCTCCCTGCAGAAATCAGGCATGGATCACCACGGGTCCTTGCCTTCAACGAGGACATCCAAGAGGACCTCCACAATGACGACCTACTATTCCTCGAGGGACTGCGCCGCCACGCCGCCCTCAGGGCGGCGAAGTACCAGCAAGATCTGCGACGCTACCACAGCCGCCATGTGCGCTCGCGCACCCTCGAGGCGGGTGACCTCGTCCTCAGGCGAATCCTCTACAGGGAAGGCCTCCACAAGCTCTCGCCGATGTGGGAAGGCCCCTACAGGGTCTCCCACATCGCTAGGCCTGGCGCAGTACGCCTCGAGACCGAAGACGGCATCCCCGTCAAGAACCCGTGGAACATCGCGCATCTGCGCAAGTTCTACCCGTGATCATAGTCACGCCAGGCATTTTTTGTCTCTAGAGGGAAGCTCACAGCTTCACCTCCAAGCTTCTCAAAGCTTCTCCCGAGGCTCAGCCCTCCGAGCTCTCCTTCAAATGAGCCCCCGCAGGCCGCAGTGAACCTCTGCCACTAATGGGTGGTCCCCATGCCTCGACATGGAAGGAACGTTAGCTTGGCAAACCCAAGTGTAATGAACCGATTTTCGTTCCAAGTGAACTTTGCGCTCAGGCGCCATTTTCGTTCCAAGTGAACTTTGCGCTCAGGCGCCATTTTCGTTCCAAATGAACTTTGCGCTACGGCGCCGTGTCGTTCCCAAGTGAACTTTGCGCTGAGGCGCCGCTATGTAATATTTCTATGGCAAGTTTTACTTTCATCCTTTACTTTCAAACGTGCGCTTATATTTTTCCTATGCGCACCTCGCGAGCGGGGGCTGAGTACGGTGCCTGTGCCCAAGAGCACCCCAGCAGCACTGCAAAATCCAAGGGATCCTGAGCTCTGGCTAAAGGGCATGCTCCCGGATACACGCCACCTCCCCAAAGGACCTTGGTACTCTCTCTCCTCGCGAGGCACCCATGAGGAAACCTATAAGCGCGCATAAGTCCTTACTACTATGCTCTAGCGTTTTGGTTCGCCTCTCTAACGTCCACAGGGAACGAGAGCCTCTCCAGGCCTGTGGAGGAAAAACTCGGCCCCTGAAGGGAAGGACATCGCCAGAGGAATCCCCCGCAGGGCGAAAAGCCTCGCGAAGCTAAGTTCCCTGTTCACATCAAGAGAACCCTTGCATCTCTCTCACGGGCACTCTGCGTCCCTCGAGTGGTCCTTTCCCTCACTCTCCATGGGCTGCTTGCGCGTCAAAGGGGGGCCCTCAGCATCGCGACTCGAGGGTCCTTACCTCTCTAAGCCTTAAACTCCCCCCGGCCTTGCCGAGTCATTGCTCGAGCATACCGCAGCGGCGGAGTCATAGCACGAAGAGAAGGGTCCGGCGACGCAGAGCGAAAAAGACATGGAGTTGAAGCAAAGGCTCCTCGAGGGGAGCACACACAGACTTAGCGGCACATGCTTAAAATAAGAAGTATATTACAGACTGAACAGCAAAAGTCTTCAAGATAAACATCCCTACAGCGCTACAAGCGCACTACACTGCAGGAGAGGATCTCAGGAGGAAGTTAGGCAGCGGCCTCGTCGTCGTCCTGGCCGGATCCTTCCTCTTCAAGCTCGCTCCCCTCGTCGTCGTCCTCGTCCTCCGCTGCGGCCCGCTTAAAGCGGTTGCAGAAGTCGTCCACTTGGTCGCGGACGGAGTTGGAGGCCTTCCACCTTGCCTCCCCCTCAAGGGGTTCGGTCACCTTGGCGAGGTCGAACCCGGGCTGGAGGTGCACGAGGTTGGAGAAGATGCGGTCCACCGCCACCGCCAGGAGCTGGCGGCACTCCTCCTCGACCACGTCGCGGAGCTCCGCGGCGGGGCCCTCGAGCGCCGTGAACAGCTGCTCGAAGTACAGGAGGTAGGTGGCGGCGTCGGAGTGGCCTTGAGCCGGGACAGACGGCGCTTCTGCTCCCAACTTCGCAGCGAGCTCGCGGCCCCGGCCCGCCAGGGCCAGGAACATGCACTCCCGCTGCTGCGACAGCACCTGCGCCGCCTTGGCGCTCTCAGCGGCCTCCACCGCCTTCTCCACGGCAGGGCCCACCTGCTGGTTCATCTCCTCCATGTCGGCCATGAGGGAGGCGAGGTCCTGTTCCGTGCGCTTGCGGGCCTCCTCAGCGGCGCGGCGGCGATCCGCTTTGCGCTTCACCTTGGAGACGAGGGAAGTGTTCAGGTTCTCGAGCTGGTGGATCCGGGCTCCGCTCTCGCCAAGCTTCTTCTTGAAGCGGCTCTCCTGCTTGGTGAACTTCTCGCTGTAGTCGCGAGAGACGGCGGTGCGGTACGCCTTCTCCCGCTCCTCGAGCATCTTCGCCGCCTCCTCCTTCCGCTGGGCGAACCGAGCGTTGAAGCGTTCCACGCCCTTCTTGTGGGTGGACACTTCAAGCTCGTGCTTGTTGAGCGCGGCAGCCAGGCTCTCTTCACGGGC
Source organism: Poa annua (assembly GCA_026929855.1). Taxonomy (NCBI): domain Eukaryota; kingdom Viridiplantae; phylum Streptophyta; class Magnoliopsida; order Poales; family Poaceae; genus Poa; species Poa annua. The sequence continues at coordinate 67,958,111 of CM049434.1, forward strand.
CTCGAGGGCAGCGCGCTGCCCCGACAGCTCCTGCTCCCGCAATGCCAGCTGCTCGTCGCGGCGGCGCACGTCCTCCTCGCGCTCGCCCAGACTCCGGCCCCTGGCGTCCAAGCTCGCGCGGACCCCCTCCAGGGCGGACCGCACAGTCTCGGAGTCAGCCAGGATCTTCTTCTCGAGCTCGACGAGCTCGCTGCGCTTGGCCGCCAAGGAGTGCTCCACGGCCTCCCGCTCGGCCCTGGCCGCGGCCAGGTCTTCTGCCGCTGCCCGGCGCTCGGCCTGCAAGGGCTGCAGGAGCTCCTCGGCGTCCCGCGCAGCGCCCTCGCGGACCTCCTCGGCGAAGCGCACCGCCTCCTCGCGATCCGCCTGCAGAGCCTGGTCGCTCTGCCTGCGGCCCTCCACAGCCGCGTGAAGAGCGGCCCAGGCCCCCGCAAGCTCGTCCCGCTGCTGGGCGAGCTTCCTGTCCTCGAGAGCGAGGTGGGCCTCCAGGCCCTCCAGTGACTCTCTCACCAGGCGGAAGGCGACATCGCGTCGCCCCCTACTCCAGTCCCAGTCGCTGAGAGATAGGGCCTGGGATGCCTTGCGTGGCGCGGAGGGCCCAGCGCCGGTGTCGAGCTTGGAGGAGGAAGCCTCCGCGTAGGCCTGGGGGCTTGGAGGAAAATCCTCCGCCTCGGCGCCTGTGCCCTGCGCCTCGGTGCCGCCTCGCTCAGGCGGCACCTCCCCAGTTGCTTCCGGGGCAGAGGAGGTCTGCCCCGTCGCCGTTGCCTCCTCCATCCTAGCGGATGGCGGGGACGGCGGAATATCCTCCCTGCTGGCCTCAGGCGCGCTCGGGGCCGACGCAGCGCCAGCCGCTGCTTCAGGTTGCGCCGGAGGGGTTGCCGCGCGGGGCGGAGTGGGTGCCCTCTCCAGCTGCTCCTCCATGTGCTCCTCCTCCGGAGGCGGCTCAGGCGCCTCCGCCTGAGGCATCTCCACCTGAGGGCCTGTAGAAGCCTCCTCCTCAGGCCTTGCGGCCTCTTCTGCCGCGGCCTCGCCCGCTTCGGCCTCGGGCGCGGCCTCGGGAGCGGCCTTCCTCACATCCGCAGCCTTGCGGAGCCTGCGGCGCTTCGCGGGGGCTGGGTCGCTGGCATAAGACGAGGAGACCGGTCAAGGGAGGAAACAGGCAGAAGACCGAAGGAAAACGACAGAACCCAAGAGCACTTACTTGGACTTCTTCGCGCGGGTGTCGACCCACGCCATACCAGACGCGCGCCATGAGGGCGCGGTCCGGACTCCTGACCCTTCAGGAGCCGCCTCAGCCTTCCTGTTGAGGGAAGCGCTTGGGGGCTCCCCGGCAGGCCTATCATGGGCCGCCTTAGTCCGAGGCTCTCGGCGCCCAGCCTCGGCCTCCTCGCCGTCGCTGGACGAAAGCTCGTAGACCTCCGCTGTGGGTGGCGCGGCTTGAGACGGGCTCGCCCCGCCTGCGGAGGGCACCACCTCCGCCTCCGCGTCACCTTGCTCCGCGTCGCCGTGCTCTGCCTCTGACGCGTACGGAGACGCGGCAGCGTCCCCGTCCTTCGCCACGGGCATTGGCCCCTCCTCCTCTTCCTCCTCCCCCGCCAGGCCCAGCGCGGTGAATGTGGGCATCTCCGCCAGGGTGGCCTGGCGTTGGTCCGGAACCTGGTACAGAGGCCTTATCGCCACAGGGACCGCCGCGGGCACGTCGGGGTTGACGAAGAGGCCGCCCATGATGGTGGTGACGACGGCGGGGCGGTGATCGCAGGGGTGGAGCCGCATCGGGTCCGTGAGCCCTGAGTACGCCCACATCGGCTTCTTGTGCGCCTGAAGGGTGGCGATGCGGCGCCTCACAAACTCCTCCGCCACCATTTGGCCGGTGAGGCCGTGCTCCCGGAGCATCCTCAAGTGGCCCACGAGACCCGCTACCTGAGGGCCCTCGAGAGCCCGCTTGCCCCAGTGGGTGTTCTTCACGGGCGGCGCTTCTGGGACGTCGAGGAGGGAGCTCTGCGACGGGACGCCGATGAGGAACCACTTCTGCCTGAAGTCGTCCACTTTCTTCGACACCGCCGTCACGGGCCTCTCGCCGCTCCAGGACATGGGGATGTAGATATCCCCCATGCCGTCCGCGATGCGAAAGGACACGCAGCCCGTCCGCTCGGACTTCGCGGTGTTCCGGAGCGCGTAGAAGCTCCTGAAGAGGGCCACCGATGGCCTCACGCCCAAATAAGCCTCACACAGGAAGGCGAAGATGGAGAGGATGAGAACGGAGTTGGGGTGAAGGTGTAGGAGGTGGATCTGATAGAACTCCAGAACGGCCTCGAAGAATGGCGAGTACGGAGGCACCAGCCCTGCAAAGAGGGTCTGGAGGAAGATGGGGTAAAAACCCGCCGGAAGACGGCCGAACCTCGCGGCCCGGATGGCGGTGGCGCCGTGCTCGTTGTTCTTCCCAGCAACTAGATGCTGGATCTTGTCCAGCGCCGCCGCATCGACGCGCGTCCCAATCAGGGCGGGGAAGAGCGTCTCACCCTCCTGCGCATCCTGGCGGGCTGAGGTCATCGCCGCCTTGCCTTTGGATCCCCCCACTGGCGGAGCGAGGCGGAGGCGCGGGAGAGCGAAGGAAAGGGGAATGCTCGCCGGGGAGGAACGGAGTTCGCCGGAGACGAAGAGCTAAGAGGCCGAGAGCTGGAAGAATGGAGGCGCAGAATGGGAAGCAATGACTGCGATTCAGACCGGCGCGCAGCTTTATACCGCCGTCGGGCAGTTACAAAGGAACGCGGTCGTGGTGATCGTGGTGGGACCCCCCACTACGCACGTTTCTACCGGAGAAACCGAGTCGCCGCAAGTTTATCTCCAAGTGACGCGTGTCACGGGCAGGCCGGGCGTTTTGGACCCGCGACGCTTCGTCTGGGCCCGATGGGCCTTGCCGTGCCCGTCGTGGGCCCGGGGGCTACTGTCGGCCCAGTGGATTCTAGGGTGTGCAGAGCCCACTCTCCACGGCCCTCACACGCGTCGATGCCGACGAAACAACTAAGGACCAAGCGGAACGTTTGGGGAGACCCCCGAGGGGAAAGCTCTCTCGAGGGGACTTGAGGGGGCGGCGAAGGGCCTGAAGGGGCTCCCCCTGAGGCCGCCCCCCGGCAAGGCTGTTTCCCCCTTGGAGAGAAGTCAACGCAACTCCCTCCGCAAGGCCTCCAGGGCCCTGTGGAGATACTTCTCTACGAAGGAATTACTGCAGAGCGCACATGGCCTCTGCAGCAGCCGCAGAGTGACGCGCGCGTCTGCGCGCGATGACGACGGCGCCACAATTGCCGTTCTGGTGATAAAAGGAGTCAACAAAGCGCTGTGTCCCCTGCGCCGCCACCAAGGCTTTCCTCTTTGGTGATAAAGCAGGTGGCCGGCGCAACGCTCCAACGGCGACGTCACCGTGGGCACCCCCGCGGTCTCTGCAGTACCAGCTGGCCGCTCTGAAAAGATGGCGGCAGCCCTGCCACGAAGGCAGGCTTTACGACCATGGACCAAGTCCATGGACAACCGAGCTGCGGTGCACCCCGCTCCTCCGCTTCGTCGCCATGTGGGAACCCTTCCACTGCGCAGGGCGCAGGGATGAGGCCCGGGGCGCCTATATAAGGAGCAGGAGCACCACCGTAGAAGGGGGATCGATCAATCACTCATCCATAGACACCCCACAGTAGCTTAGCCTAGCCGAGCGAGCCCAAGGAGGAAGAAGGCCCGAACCTTCCCCCTCCAAGCTCCGCACTGCCTCGCGAAGGCCCGCGGCAAGCTCGTTGTACTCACCCTCTACTGAGCAATACAGACAAGCAGGAGTAGCGGTTTTACCTCACCCTGAGGGCCGTGAACCTGGGTACGGGCCGGAGTCCATCTCTGTCGTGTTGTTCCTCCGCAGGCTCGAGAGCACCGTTACCGAGCCGGCCGTAGGTTGTTGACCAACGTGTTCAGTCCCCTTCACGAACTTCTCCCCCGAGAGTGGTTATCCCTGTTCCATATGAATACAATATAAGGTAACATGAGTGTCTCATAATGTTTGAATCCTTTTGTGTCATATAAAATTTATTTGGTGTCAAGACTTGATCAACCTTGCTAACAAATATGTTTTAAATGCATGGAGGTGCTAAACAACATTTTTCTTCTCACCTTTGTTTTACCTACTGTAATACTATTTAGTTTGCATAGTTTTAGTTGAATATGATTTTGAAAAATATTTCATGCATTAAAATTAATATCTCAAATACCAGAAAATGTCCAGAATTAAAAATTCTCAGAATTTTAAAAAATTATGCCATTATTCCTATTTTTCAAAGGGGGGCCTGGGAGTACCAGAGAGTGACCAGGGGGACCCACCATGCCCCCACACCACATGGTGGCGCGGTAGGCCTTTGGCCGCGCCTGGGCATGGTGTGGGCCCACCTGGCCCCTCCACTTACTCTCCTTCCTCCCCTTGCTTTCTCTCTCCCGACCAAACACACGTCCATTCGAAAAAATAGTGTTCTTGCTCTTCTTGCCCTCGGATTTTTGATCTCCTTGCTCAGCCCATCTTTGCTGCTGATATTTGGGGCATTTGCTCTCCGGTATGTGACTCCTCCGATCATCCAAGTAGAATTTTGTTTAGTGGATTATACCTTGAGTATTTTGCTGTTGTAGGTGTCATGTTAAGTGAGTTTAAATGCTTGTTCTATGTTAGAATAACTAGTTTTGATGCATGGTTAAGCCTCTAGCAAGTCACTATAGTAGTTCCCTTCATTTAGTTGTCTCAAAATCAATTTTAATGACAATTGTTAAAAATTTCAGAAAAGGAAGATGCATACCCACACCTTTGAGAGTGATGCTCCAAGGGTGTTGATGCACTACACGGCCACGAAGTTGATGAGGAAGATGGATGTGGTGGTGTTGTTGGGAAACCCCAAGAGGAAGGTGTGAAGTAGTGCAGCAGCAAATTTCCCTCAGTTATGAAACCAAGGTTATCAAACTAGTAGGAGTTGAATGCTCTTCTGAAGGTTGTTGAAGATGACTTTGGCAGGGCGCACTACCGGTGTCAACAACGAACGTGGAACCTGCACACAACACAATCAAACTAATTTGCCCCAACGAAACAGTGAGGTTGTCAATCTCACTGGCGTGCTGTAAACAAAGGGTTAATCGTATGGTGTGGAAAATGATGTTTGTTTGGAGAGAATGAAAGTAACAGTTTGCAGTAGGTTGTATTATCAATGTAAAGAAAAGGACCGGGGTCCACAGTTCACTAGTGGTGTCTCTCCATAAATAAATAATGGCATATATGCGGGTAAACAAATTACAGCTGGGCAATTGACAAAATAAGAACTGCATAATGATGCATATACTATAGGCATGATGTCTAGTATGAGATTCATTTGGGCATTACAACAATATACATAGCCGTTCCAACCGCATCTATGACTAATAATCCATCTTCCGGTCTGCGTCGGCACCCCTTTCAGTATTAAGTTGCAAGCAACAGATTATTGCATTGGGCAAAATGTGTAATGTAAGTAATACAATTATCCTTAGACAAAGCACTACTGTTTTATCCCTAGTAGCAACAGTACATTCACAATCTTAGAGGTTGCTGTCACTCCCCCAGATTAAATGAAGACATGAACCCACTATTGAGCATAAATACTCCCTCTTGGAGTCACCAGCATCTACTTGGCCAGAGCATCTACTAGCAACGGAGAGCATCCAAGATCATAAAAAACACACATAATATATTATGAAGCAAATGACATAGTACTCAATATTCATCGGATCCCAGCACACACAACATGTAGCATTACATAAAGATGATCTTGATCATGATAGGCAACTCACAAGATCTAAACATGGTAGCACATAAGGAGAAGACAACCATCTAGCTACTGCTATGGACCCGTAGTCCAAGGATGAACTACTCACACATCAGTGCGGAGGCGGGCATGGTGATGTAGAGCCCTCCGGTGATGATTCCCCTCTCCGGCAGGGTGTCGGGAAGAGGTTCTGAACCCTCCTGAACTAGGGTTGACGACGGTGGCGGCTCTGAAACTTTTCGTGGATTTCTGATCGGGTACTTGGGGTTTTCTCGTCGGGGGGATTAAATAGGCGAAAGGGCAACGTCGGTGGAGGGCCGTGGGCCCCACACCACGTGGTGGCGCGGCAGCAGGGGGAGCCGCGCCTCCACCTGATGTGGGCGCCATGTGGCCCCTCTTCGTTAGCTCTTCGTTCTTCTAGATCCTTTCAAGAAAAATAGGAGTTTTGGCTTTTGTTTCGTCCAATTCCGAGAATATTTCCTTAACAACTTTTCTGAAACAAAAAACAGCAGAAAACAGGGAACTGGCACTGTGGTATCTTGTTAATAGGTTAGTCCCAGAAAATGCATAAAAACCATATAAAGTGTATATAAAACATGTAGCAATGTGTATAATATAAGCATGGAACATAAGAAATTATAGATACATTTGAGACGTATCAAGCAACCCCAAGCTTAGTTCTACTCGTCCCGAGTAGGTAAAACGATAACAACAAATAATTTCTGAAGTGAAATGCTTTCACACAATCTTGATCATATAATATTGTAAGGCTCATGTTATGAATGAAGTGACTCAAGGCAATGATCTATAGTTTGCAAACAAATAGACAAGGAGTAAACAACTACATCATATAAGTAAAAACTTTTCATGGATAGTACTTTCAAACAAGTATAAAAAAGATTTGCATAAGAGTTAACTCATAAATCAATAGTTTCTAAGAAAAAGAGCATTGAAGCAACACAAAGGAAGATATAAGTTTCAGCATTGGCTTTCAACTTTTGAACATGTATATCATATAGATAGTTGTCAACACAAAGAAATATAACAAGTGCAATAAGTAAGCATATAAGAATTGTTGCACACAGTTGACACAAGTGTTTGCTTCGGGGATAGAAAGAAGTGGGTAAACTGAATGAACATAAAGTAAAAGATAGGCCCTTCGCAGAGGGAAGCAGGGATACAAGCATGTGCTAGAGCTTTTTAATTTTTATAGGTTGTTGAAATCATATAGAGAGCATAAAAGTAAGTTTTTGAGTGGTGTTTGTCGTTGTCAACGAATGGTAATGGACACTCTACCCCCCTTGTCAACCAGACTTTCTAAGAGCGGCTCCCATTGAAGGACGTTATTTCTACCCAAGGGTAGATCATCCCTCTTATCTCTTTTGTTTACACATGTAGTTAAAAACTAGTATCATTGCTTAGCTGATTAGATCAGGGCAAAACATGTGAAGAGAATGCAGCGGTTAAAGTTGTAATTAATTGGGACTGGGCACCCCATTTGCCAGCTCTTTTTCGCAAAGTTAATGGATAAGCGGTGTATATGCCACTAGTACGGTTGGTGAAAGTCTGTCTAAAAGCAAATGACAAGATTGATATCCGTAACACCACATACTTCCTCATGAGCTAATAAACATTGACACAAAAAGGGATAATAAGTTTTGGATAAAAGGTAGCACACGAAGTATTTGCTTGGACTAGCAGGAAATACCATGTAGTAGTTAGGTATGGTGGTCACAAATGGCATGGGTTTTGGCTCAAGGTTTTGGATGCACGAGAAGCATTCCCTCTCAGTACAAGGCTTTGGCTAACAAGGTTATTTGAAGCAAACACAAGTATAAACTATGACAACAACACGTATATAAAAACATATTGCAACCATTATAAAACTCTACATTGTCTTCCTTGTTGTTCAAACACCTTCACTCGAAAATATCTAGACCTTAGAGATACCAAACATGCAAACCAAATTTCAACAAGTTTTACGGTAGTTCTTCACTAATGGGTTTTAACTACATGATGTAAATGTAATGGTCGGTCTCCAGTATACACGCAAGAGGCCCAATAGTGGGCCGAATTAGGGGCTTAGCCCAAGTTATCTAGGGTTTAGAGGAGGCTGTCCTCCTATATAAACACATGTACCCCTTCATTATTAAGAAAGCAATAAACATCTTTTGTTGCCGACTCCCCAAGGAGTCGGACTTACAAACCCTAGCCGCCGCCTCCCGCCGGCAGCCGCGCCTCTCCTCCTCGCGGCCACGGCGCCGACTCGCCGGCAGCCGCGCCTCCAGCCTCACCGTCCTTCCTTCCACCCCTATAATCTACGCCCGAGACATGGTAGAACCCTAGCATCTACCAATTTGGTATCAGATTGCTCTGGTTCGATGAGTTTTTCAGCCCTCCCCACCACCGGCGCCGCCTCCACCGGCGCGGCCACCGCCGCCCTACTCCAGCCGCCGCCGCCGGCCACCTCGGGGCCGCCCGCCTCAGGCACCGCGGCCCTGGCGGCCGAAGCGGCCCCCGTCCTCTCTCCGGCGGAGATGTCGTCGGCGATCCGCGACCTCAACCTAGGGGTCTCGAACCTCCGGACCTTCCTCCAGGCGTCCTCCGCGCCACCGCCGCCACCCCTTCGCCGGCTGCGCCCTTCGCGCCCCAGGGACTCCCGATCACCCAGATCAGGTTCCCGTCGTCGCCGTCCCCGCCGTCGACATGGATCGACACGCCGATCTACACGACGGCGCCGCCACAGCCAACAGTGCTGCAGCAGCCCGCCACCACCTTCGGGGGTTTCGGCGGGTATGCTGACCCATACGCCGGGAGCTCCATGGTGCCGCAGTATTCTCCTCCCGCCGCGAAGGGTGGTCACGAGGGCGCCTCCACGGCCTCGCCGCACGTACAGCAGCCGCCTCGCTTCACCAAGATGGACTTCGCCACCTACGACGGCACCGTCGACCCCCTGAACTGGCTCACTCAGTGCGACCAGTTTTTCAGGGGGCAGCGGACCATGGCGTCCGACCGCATGTGGATCGCCTCCTACCACCTCCGTGGCGCCGGACAGACGTGGTACTACGCCCTCGAGCAGGACGAGGGCGGGATGCCTCCCTGGGATCGCTTTCGCGACCTGTGCCTCCTCCGGTTCGGCCCCCCCATACGTGGGCCGCCTGGCCGAGCTCGGCCACCTCCCCTTCAGCACCTCGGTTGGCCTGCCATGCGCCGACCGCTTCCAGACGTTGGCCTGCCATGCGCCGGGCGTCACGGCTCGCCAGCGCGCCGAGCTCTTCGTCGGCGGCCTCCCCGACCACATCCGTGTCGACGTCGAGATGCGCGACCCCCAGGACCTGCAGACGGCCATGTACTACCCGCGCGCATACGAGCAGCACGCCAACGCCATGCAGCAGGCTTTCCCGGGCCGCGGTGCGCGCCCTCCGACCCGCCCCGCACCGGCGGCCGCCACCCCGACGCGCCCCGCCCTGCCGGCCGCCCCTGCTGCCGCCCCCGCGTCGACGCGCACCTTTCGGCGCTTGACGTCGGCCGAGCAGCTCGAGCGGCGCCGCAAGGGCCTGTGCTTCAACTGCGATGAGCCATAAACGTCGGGTCATACGTGCGCCCGCCTGTTCTACTTGGAGACCGTCGACGATGCGGAGGTGGAGGCCCTCACCGCGAAGCTCGACGCTACCACCCTCTCCGAGGCCGGCGTCACGACCTACGGGCCGGTCGATGCGACCGCCTTCGTCGTCTCCCTTCATGCCATGGCGGGCATCAAGACGGCGAAGACGATGCTGCTTCCGGTGACAACCAACGGGCAGCGTCTCACCGCGCTCGTGGACACGGGCTCGACGCACAACTTCCTGTCCAGGGACGCCATGCGCCGCCTCGCTCTCCAGCTGGCTGGCGCGGAGAAGTTCAGCATCACCATCGCCAACGGGGACGGCCTTGCTTGCCAGGGCGTGGCGCGGCAGGTTCCCGTCCTCATCGGCGACGAGCCCTTCTCCATCGACTGCGTCGACATCGACCTGGGCTGCTACGACTTCATCCCCGGAGTCGACTTCCTGTCCACACTGGGCCCCATCCTTTGGGACCTCGACGTGTTGTCCCTCATCTTCTGATGCTAGGGCGGCCGTCGCGTTCAGTGGACGGGCATCGGCGGCTCCGGCAACGCGACCCCGCAGCTTCAGCTGATGGCGGCCGCACTCGACGAGGCGCATCCTCTCCTGGCCGACCTCCTGCAGCAGCATAGCGACATCTTCGACGAGCCACAGGGCCTCCCACCGGCGCGGCCCTGTGACCACCGCATCCACCTACTGCCGGACGCGGCGCCTATCGCCGTGCACCCGTACCGGTACCCCCAGCTGCAGAAAGACGAACTCGAGCGCCAGGTGGCGGTCATGCTCGAGCAGGGCATCATCCGGATTTCGACATCGCCGTTCTCCGCCCCGGTGCTCCTTGTGCGCTAGGCCAACGGCACATGGCGCTTCTGCATCGACTATCGCGCCCTCAATGCCCTGACATCCAAGGACAAATTTCCTATCCCCGTCGTGGATGAGGTCTTGGACGAGCTACACGGAGCGCACTTCTTCACAATGCTCGACCTGCGCTCGGGCTATCATCAGGTGCGCATGCACCCGGACGACATCGAGAAGACGACATTCCGCACTCACCATGGCCACTTCGAGTTCCTGGTGATGCCGTTCGGCCTCTCCAACACGCCGGCGACATTGCAGGCCCTGATGAACGACGTGCTCAGCCCATACTTGCGTCGCTTTGTGCTTATTTTCTTTGATGACATTCTGATCTACAGTGCATCTTGGGTGGAACACCTGCAGCACGTGGCCATCATCTTTAATGAGCTTTGAGCGCATCGTCTTCACCTCAAGCGCTCGAAGTGCTCGTTCGGCACGACCTCCGTCGCGTACCTGGGGCACGTCGTCTCGGCGGAAGGTGTCGCGATGGACGCGGACAAGGTCGCCGCCGTCGCCGCGTGGCCGACCCCGCAGTCACCGCGGGCTCTCCGCGGCTTCTTGGGCCTCGCGGGCTACTACCGGAAGTACATCCGGGACTTCGGCCTCATCGCCGTGCCACTGACACGCCTCCTTCGACGCGGCGCCTTCTCCTGGGACGAGGAGGCGACTACGGCATTCGAGGCTCTCCAGCGGGCGCTCACGACGGGACCCGTCCTCCAGATGCCAGACTTCGACATGCCGTTCGTGGTGGACTGCGATGCCTCGGGCATCGGCTTCGGCGCCGTCCTCCACCAGGGTGAGGGCCCGCTGGCCTTCTTAAGCCGCCCCTTCACCGCTCACCATCACAAGCTCGCAGCCTACGAGCGCGAGCTTATCGGGCTGGTCCAGGCGGTGCGACACTGGCGGCCTTATCTTTGGGGCCGTCGTTCTGTGTGCGCACGGACCACTACAGCCTCAAGTTCTTGCTGGACTAGCGCCTCTCCACCGTCCCGCAGCACCAGTGGATCAGCAAGCTCTTCGGCTTCGACTTCACCGTCGAGTACCGCCCCGGCCGTTTCAACACGGTCGCCGACGCCTTGTCCCGCCGCGACACTGAGGATGTCGCGGACGACGCCGCCACGGCCGGCACTGTCATGTGCATCCGCTCCGGGCCATCCTTCGCCTTCATCGACGACATTCGTCGGGCAACTTCGACTGCCACGGACGCGCAGGGCCTGCGCCAGCGTCTTGACGCCGGCGAGCTGGCAGCGCCCTGGCGCCTGGACGAGGGCCTGCTCCTCCATGGCCGACGCATCTTCGTGCCCGCCCATGGCGACCTACGCCACCAGGTCTTGACCTTGGCGCACTCTGCAGGACACGAGGGCGTGCAGAAGACTCTCCATCGTCTCCTTGCTGATTTCTACATCCCCGGTGACGGCGCGCTGGTCCGCGACTGGGTGCGGTCGTGCGTGCCGTGCCAGCGGAACAAGACGGAGACACTGAAGCCCGCGGGTCTCCTGCAGCCGTTGGACGTACCTTCCCAGGTGTGGGCGGATATTTGCATGGACTTCATCGAGGGCCTTCCCAAGGTGGGCGGCAAGTCCGTCATCCTCACGGTGGTTGACCGCTTCTCCAAGTACGCGCACTTCATCGCCCTCGGCCATCCATATACAGCCGCTTCCGTGGCGAGGGCCTTCTTCGACGGCATCGTCCGCCTCCACGGCTTTCCTTCGTCCATCGTCAGCGACCGTGATACCGTGTTCACGGGTCACGTCTGGCGGGATCTCTTTCGGCTGGCGGGCGTGAAGCTCCGCATGAGCACGGCGTTCCACCCTCAGACGGACAGCCAATCCGAGTTGGTCAACAAGGTGATCGCCATGTATCTGCGCTGTGTTACTGGTGATCGTCCACGAGCTTGGGTGGATTGGTTTGCCTAGGCGGGGTACTGCTACAACACCTCCTATCACTCCGCCCTGCACACCACGCCTTTCGAGGTGGTCTACGGGCGCCCACCTCCGGCGATGCTCCCTTACGAGCCTGGGACAGCTCGGTCCGAGACGGGAGGCGACTTACTCCGCACTTGCGACGAGATCCTGGCTGAGGCGCGCCAGCGTCTTCTCCAAGCACAACAGTTGGCCAGGAAGTACTATGATGCTCATCATCGCGAGGCGGAGTTCGCGGTGGGCGATTGGGTGTGGCTGCGCCTCCTTCACAGGACCACGCAGTCTCTGGACCCACGCTCGAAGCACAAACTGGGACCTCGCTATGCCGGTCCCTTTAGGATGCTGGAGCGTGTCGGCACTCTCGCATACTGCCTTGAGGTACCAGCTGGTTCCCGCCTTCACGACGTCTTCCATGTAGGCTTACTGAAGGCCTACCGCGGGGACCATCCTGCAGCGACACCGGCGCTCCCTCCTACTTCTGATGGCCGACTTCTGCCCCTTCCCGCGAAGGTGGCGAAGGTGCTGCAAGCGCAGCAGCGTCGCGGCATATGGCATGTCTTGGTGCAGTGGGCCGGCCTGCCCGAGGAGGACGCGACATGGGAGAAGCTCGACGATTTCCGCCAGCAGTTTCCAGCGGTCCAGCTCGAGGACGAGCTGTTTGAGAAGGCGGGGAGAGATGTTATGGTCGGGCTCCAGTATACACGCAAGAGGCCCAATAGTGGGCCGAATTAGGGGCTTAGCCCAAGTTATCTAGGGTTTAGAGGAGGTTGTCCTCCTATATAAACACATGTACCCCTTCATTATTAAGCAAGCAATAAACATCTTTTGTTGCCGACTCCCCAAGGAGTCGGACATACAAACCCTAGCCGCCGCCTCCCGCTGGCACCCGCGCCTCTCCTCCTCGCAGCCACGGCGCCGACTCGCCGGCAGCCGCGCCTCCAGCCTCGCCGCCCTTCCTTCCACCCCTATAATCTATGCCCGAGACCTGGTAGAACCCTAGCATCTACCAGTAAAAGCTTAAACATGATCTACTTGAGAGCTCAAAACAATTGCCAAGCACCAAAACATGCAAGATAACAATCCATAAGGGCATGTATATTTTTTCGTTATACCATCTACCACATATAGCATTTTCTGTTTCAAACCGAACACCAATCAAATTATTTAAACATAAACTCTCACAGTAATTAAAAACAATTGCCAAGCTCAAAACAATTGCCAAGCACCAAAACATGCAAGATAACAATCCATAAGAGCATGTATATTTTTTCGTTATACCATCTACCACATATAGCATTTTCTGTTTCAAACCGAACACCAATCAACTTATTTAAACATAAACTCTCACAGTAATTAAAAATGAAGCAAGAGAATATTTCCTAACCGCTGCGGCTTTCAGCTTTCACCATAAACATAAAACAATAAGTGCTACGGCTTTCATCTTTCGCCATAAACATAAAAGATAACTGCTGAGGCTTTCAGCTTTCGCCATAAACATAAAAAAAATGCTAGGATCCAATTTATTCAGAAAATTAAAATAACAAAGCAAAAATAAAAGCAAACAGACGCTCCAAGTAAAGCACATAAGATGTGACGGAATTAAAATATAGTTTCACTAGAGATAACCAGATAAGTTGTTGAGGAAGAAGGGGATGCCTTGGGCATCCCCAAGCTTAGACGCTTGAGTCTTCTTGAAATGTGCTTGGGTGACCCACGGGGGCATCCCCAACCTTAGGCTTTTTCATCTTCTTGATCACATCATATCATCCTCTCTGTTGATCCTTGAAAACTTCCTCCACACCAAACTGAAAGTAAACTTCATTAGAGGGTTAGTGCATAATCAAAAATTCTCATATTCTTCTTGGACACAATCATTACCAATGCTACTAGACATTAGCTACAACCACTGATACTTTATGGAACAAAAAGATCCATTCAAAAACAGCAAAAGAGGCATTGCAAAATAAATGGCAGAATCTGTCAAAAACAGAACAGTCCGTAAAGACGAATTTTTTTGAGGCACTTAACTTGCTCAAATAAGAAAACTCAAAACTAATGAAAGTTGCGTACATATCGGAGGATCACGCACAGAAAATATCAGGTCATTTCGATTTGCCTGTAAAGATTTATGAATTAAATGGTGGACAACAAAAAACTGTTCCTGCGCAGAAAACTAAATCTAGTATCAACTTCCTACTAGAGACTTTACTCGGCACAACTATGCAATAAAATAAAGATACAAAGGAGTTGTTACAGAGGTAAGCATGCTCCTTGACACAAATAACAGAAATAAAAAGTGGGTTGTCTCCCATAAGCACTATTCTTTAACGCATTTCAGTTAGGCACAGAAAGCAAAACTCAAGTGTTTCTAAGAGAAGAAGCATCAAAATTATAGGTACGAGGGGCTCTACGTCTATTTTTCTTACCCTTGTTCTTACTTTTGGTTCTAGGGAATACTTGACCACATCCAGGAGAGGAGGTGAAATTCATTGTACCTTTTCCAACATCTATTACTGCTCCTAATAGTTTTAGCAGAGATATTCCAAGAGTAATTTGTCCTGTTCCTACACATTCAATAAGATAATCTGTGGATACCGTTCTTCCCAAGAATGTTGTAAACACTCTTTCAGCTATTCCAATGGGTTGTATAATGGCATTATTAGTAAGAGTTATTCCTTCTCCCCCATCAGAAAGTCCCCAAAGATTTAGAGATGCATCAATATACTTACGCATAAGACAAAACTCAGACATAATATCACAAAGAGCATGAAAAGTTTCACCACAAATAGCAACTTTTATTGTAGGGAGCCATGTTGAAGGTTCTGTTCGCACCCGTTTTTGGCACATGGATGACCTGGTACAGGATATCCTTTGGTTTGCATACAGGAGGTTACCATGACATGGAAATAGAGGAAAGAGACAAGCTACGTCCCAATCGGCAGGCCAAGGCTGCAGGTCACCATGTCCCGGAAGCTGACTATTGCCAGAAGCCGGCATTGTCCAAGAACCAACACTCTTCGAAGAGGCGGGCCGGTGTAAAGCCGGAATGCACCAGAGCCACCATCAGTCAGGTGTCAATATTCCCAGGAGCGGGACATCGTCCCAAAGCCGGCACGCACCCAGAAGCCAGCTAGAGCCGTCATCATCCAGGAGCCGGCATTCTCAGTAGCATGCCATTGACCCGGAGCCGATATTCACCAAGGAGCCGACATTGTCCCAGAAAACCGGCATACATGCCGCCATTACCCAGTCGTCGGCACAAGCCGGCGCCACTATGTATCATGAAGAGGATGAGCCGGCATGACGTGATGTCTTACTTGGTGAGCCGACAAGCTTATCACGTATCGGGTTGTCCCATAATTAGGCTCGCTAGCCGGTTAAGGTGATGATTCAGATGTGACCCGGAAGACGGCATACAGATACTCGCACTATGTGGACACGAAGATGATCTCAGATGGAAAAGTGCCTTACATGAAAGTTGTGCATATCGTCAAGACCTACAAATTTGCTTTTGATGTTATCTTCATACGGGTTAAGGTGCAGCCTACAGAGACACCACAAGACCCGGGCAAATTGATCAGTCACCTACCAAATTTCAACCTAAGCAAGAAGATGGCCCCGGAAAGTCACCAAGACGGGGTTATTTGGTAAGACGGTCCGCGTACTGTTGTCCGCCTTGTCAAGACGAAGAATTTTGATGTTCGGTTGCCCGCCATCCGAGTTCGTATACGACTTCTAGGCCCACAATAAAGAGCAGGACACAGGAAGCTGCGGGAAAGAGTCCTATATGGAATATGACTAGGATTTTTAGGACGGTTTTGATGTAATTTCCTTGCAAAGAAAGTCCTATGCTTGTACGGCAAGTCCTGCCGCCTCATATATATGTGAGAGGTGACTGCCGATTGAATAACACCAATCGAATTTATCAATCTATCACACCTTTGCTTGTTCAATTTATCTCTCATCCTTGTACCTATGCTTCTCGTTCTTTCGTAAGCCGGCCATGGCGGAAGGCTGTGGATCCACGAGGCTCTAGGGGCGGTCAGGCCGACCTGGAGCTGCCAATCATCGCCGCGAGCCGTGACGGGGTCCCTCCCGAGCAAGCGGGGCGTCTGGTCATCAAAAGCACCGGCTGGATTGTCTCGCGTATCGCGCTTCCAGCCGGCCTCCCGCGGTGCGAGTTGCGGAGCATCTCCCCCGGCGCCGCGGGTACACAAGGACGTGTTCGTGTGACGCGTTTCTAGCCCAACACACTTTTTGGCGACTCCGCTGGGGATGAAGCATCGAACGGTCTCCAGCCCGTTCTTGCTACGAGGAGCGCATCAGAAGGCGGCAACCTACAAAAACGGTAACATGTATCATCATGCCAATTACATAGATGCCGGCAACCCGTATGTCGATTCTTTCAAGCATGCTTTATCGGCTAGCACTAGTCATCTTCCATATGGCTATGAGCAGAGGCCGATAGAAGTTCGCATTGAAGAAGTTATGGATGGCATTCTTGACAACCTACGGGAACGTTTGAGTTCTCATGCATCGGCTGCCCCACATCATAGGCCGACGAATAACATGGGTTACTCGACAAATCAATATGGGACACCTCACGGGCAAGAGGATGTCTCACGGTTTTATCCATCGGCTGCCGGCTCGCAATATGCTGGGTCGTCCCCAAACAGGCCGATTGATGGAGAAATCGGCTATGCTGGTACCAGCAATTTGGCCGGTTATTCCCAGCCGGCTTATACAGTGCCCTACGTGATCAATCAGTCGGCACCTTATGTTGCTACCCACATTCGCGATTCGGCTCACCTTCATGGCGATAGCCGAACTAGTGATGATTCTGCAGGAACATACATGCCGGCTTATGATACTGTGGCATACGATACTTCCCCTGCACATTTGCAAAATTTCGGCAACTCATGGCCGAAACAAACCGAAAGAATTGGGGGGCAATTTCATCCTGAGACTGATATCAGTGACTTCATTAAGCCAACCATTGAAGAATTATCCGACGAACAATGCCAGGGTTATGAAGTTATCAGGATAAAGCGCAAAGAGGAGTTTGAAGCACTCAAGAAGAAGCGTGATGAGGAACACCTGCAGATGTTTTACGCAACTCATATTATTCCACGCAACAATCATGTTGAATCCACTGCGTTACAGAGACAAGAAGACGAAGCTCTGAAAGCCAATCAAGACAAGGATGATTCAGCTATTATTATAGAGCCGGCTTCGGCTAATAAAGTCGGCTCATGCAATAGAGTTGCCGTGTCAAGACAGCAGAAAGAGCTCGTTTCGGCTATCAAGACCGACTTCGCAGAAGCCGAAATCAGAGGTTCAGGCAATGACGAGTCAGGCATACAAGCCGGGTCCGACAAGCCGACAGAGGAAGATAAGGCGTCAGAGAGTTATCCAGAGGCGGAACAAAGTAATATTGTTCCTAACATACCAGAATTTCAACCTCTCAACGTCTTCAAAGAGGTATGCCCAGCCGACAATTTACTTATCTTTCGATTCGTTCAAACTAATAATGTTGATGCAAACAATGATAAAATTCTCGTTAACTTTAAAAGACCAGTCGAGATAAGTAATTTGTGTGTTAGGGATAATCTTGTCACTAAAAATGCCGGTCAACAAATCATACCATTCATAGAGGCTTATAGTGACAATCTTTCGCAATCAAAGTTGTTCCTGCCATGCCGGCTAAGCTTTATATTTATATGGACAACTTTGCTTGTTTCATGCCTGGCTAATATTTGGTCTCAGATGAGTCGTATATTCTGTAGCTATTTTAATTGCAGAAACACAAAGCCAGGTTCGAAGTCCTTCAAGATAACCGATTGAGAAAAATCGGAAAAAGAAGGTGAAAGGAGATGCACAACCGAGTTGGATATCGTCAAGACGGCACCACTCGGTTTCTTAATTCCAAAGCCGGTGTCCCAATATCTGCTAAGGGATGAGCAGTGTATGCTCAGTCCGGGCATAGGAGATCACATTGCCGGGGCATCGCCGGCTAATCCAATTAACATGGAAGATCACTATGTCAAGCCGTCAAGACAAGAGCGAATGCCCAATTCGTTCAAGCAGGATGACAAAGACTGCGATGAGTTTCATGATGCACAATCGGACTTCGAAGGACGATTGGAAGTTGTTGAAACACAAGCTGATTGTCAACCGGCTAACATTAATCTTGCCGTCGATCAAGTGTTGACTCGGCTACCACAAGTCGGCTCTTCCCAAGACGTACGGGTACACACTGGAGATGATGGGATCATGTTGTCGAGCAAGGATAATATTCAAGCCGACAACCTTGAAGACGAGTGTTCCATCAAGGCTACAATGAGCACGCCTAACACTGGGGGGCAGCATGGAAATCCAAAGACCGATGCCTTCAATGATGAAAGGGAAAAAGGCAGCAATAAGCACAAAAGGAGGAAAAGTACTAGAAAGCGAGCGAAGCAAAACGTGTTTATCGGCCAACTGAAATAAAGGCATCGAAGTCACCCCCAGAGCGTGAATCTGAAGACCAGGATTGGCAAAAGAAGAAGCTTAATACGCCGACTCCGCAAACTTCTTATGGTCCGCCAATACCGAAGTCGTCCATGCCTTCCCATGCCGGCTTATATTCATATCAATCATGGAATAGGTATGATTCACAGGCTCATCATCAATCTTATGCTAAATCACCTCGTCGAGTTTATGCGGCTCCAAGATAATCAACCCGACAACCATATGGCAAAGACCGGCTTAATCAAGAGTCGGCCAGGAGCTCATGGAGGAAGAAGGAGGTGGTGAAACAAGTATACATTGTGAAAAGGGATGGCCGCAAAGGCTTTGTTCAAGACCTGACTCGAAGTAACCAAAAGCCAGCTGAGATGATGTTGGTTACAAAGGGAAAGGAAGTGAAGCAAGTAACTTTCAAGGACCCAGTTGTCGAGTCTAGACAAGATAAGAGGGAAGTGCCCGAAGCCAAGAAAGAACTGCCAGTGTATAAAGCAAAATCACAGCCGGTATACCCATTCGGCTTATCACATTGGCAAGAGTGGCAGTTGAAGCGGCTTAGAGCCGATGAGTTGGAGAAGATGCACATGGCGTGGGTTCCCAAGGGAAGCTCTCAAATAAAAAAGGAAGCACTAACTTCTGCCGCAAATCCGGCAGGAGTAAAAGAGGACAATAAAGAAATCGCAGGCAAATCCGGCAATCTAATCTCGCTATAGGAGACCTCAGGCGGTGCGTCATCCATGTCCTTCAACTGTACCATCAAAGCCAACTTCTAGGAATTTATCCCCGGCCGAAACATCTGATTTATTTCGGCTATTCACACTTTGGTGGACGGATTCTCCAAGTCCTTTACAATGAGAACAAATAGCCGATAAGTGATTATCGCCCTCAGCATACACAACCGATGGAGTGTTAACATCGTGCTTACAACAAGACCCTAGGAAGAATATTTTCTAGCACGCAAGCTCTGCCAGAAAACAGGGGGGCATGTGTTCGCACCTGTTTTTGGCACATGGATGACCTGGTACTTGATAGCCTTTGGTTTGCATACAGGACGTTACCATGACATGGAAATAGAGGAGAGAGACAAGCTATGTCCCAATCGGCAGGCCAAGGCTGCAGGTCACCATGTCCCGGAAGCTGACTATTGCCAGAATCCGGCATTGTCCAAGAACTAATGCTCTTCGAAGAGGTGGGCCGGTGTAAAGCCGGAATGCACCAGAGCCACCATCAGTCAGGTGTCAATATTCCCAGGAGCGGGACATCGTCCCAAAGCCGTCATGCACTCAGAAGCCGGCCAGAGCCGTCATAATCCAGGAGCCGGCATTCTCAGTAGCATGCCATTGACCCGGAGCCGATATTCACCAAGGAGCCGACATTGTCCCAGAAGCCGGCATACATGCTGCCATTACCCAGTCGTCGGCACAAGCCGGCGCCACCATGTATCGTGAAGAGGATGAGCCGGCATGACGTGATGTCTTACTTGGTGAGTCGACAAGCTTATCACGTATCGGGTTGTCCCATAATCAGGCTCGCTAGCCGGTTAAGGTGATGGAGGTGTGCTTCGGTACAAACCCCCTTGGCAGGAAAAAAGGGGGCGAACGGGTTCTGAGACTCGCCAGGGCCCCCCCGAAGCCCATTTGAGCCCGTTTAGTGGGGTAATGGGGTAGTTTTTTCCCGTTCAATGGTTCAGTGCATACTCCCTGGCAATCGCGTGTTTTTTTTTAGCTGGAGCCGAGCTTTTTTGTGGCTGGAGCCGAGCCGAGACTCGAGCCAGCCGCACGCTCACAAGCCATAGAAAAAGGCAGCAAAATACTTGCGAGTGGGGATTCGAACACAGGTCTCTAGGGTGTTGCACAAGAAGCACAACCGCTGTGCTAAACAAGGCTCGCTGATAAATTCTGCATCTTCTTCGCTATATAATATCCTTAGAATAGGAAACGATCGCTAAAGCTAACCACGGTCAAAGAGTACTAGATGAATAAATTACGAAATAAATTACGATGCACTGTCCCCCATTAATTTTATACTCAATCCCCGCAGCCCTCTAGTAGTATTTGCATGATCAATACAACCCCCCAAAAGTAGATACAATTGAGCAAGTAGCATTGAAGGAATAATTGGGCATCCCGGATGAGTACCCCTGATTAGATATGTACAAATTGCAAAATCCGAGTGAAATCAACTTCTAAGCTGGTTTAAGAAAACTACTTAGCTGACAAATAAGCTATGATATATGTTGTCCCCACTAATTTTATACTCAATCTAGGCAGCCCTTTAGTGTTCTTTGCATGATCATACAACCTGAAGAAATATACAGTTGCATGAGCATAACCACCACCGTCATTGCGAAGGACTAAATACTGTAGCTGGCTGCTGGGTGGAGAAAACATCCACTGTGCCAAATCCAAAGAAACCATGACATGCATTTCTCAATCATCTTAACCTTATGAACAAAACATCATAGATAACAAAAAAATATAAATGATTTTAGAGATAACATTTTAAGACAAATGAGTTCATAAGACCTATTTAAAGAAGAAGAAAAAACTCTGAACAGGTACCAAATCGCAACCCAGACATGTTATGCAACCATTTAAGATCACAAAAAAAGAGCACGTAGAGTAATCAATTTGCCTCGACCTAAATTCCAAACTATGGCTAAAATAGACATAGCTAAAATTTCTCAAGCACAGAATGATATTTCCACAACAACCAATTTAGTTTATAATATGTGAATCCAAGGAATATAATATTTTTATGCAAAAAATTGATCTCAACTTATAGAATCCGTATAAAGGCACCCATATACACAAATAGGTAGGTGGTGCCAAACATTTGAACATTACAACAGTTTGCCAATTTGTTGAACCATCAAAAAAATGGAGACCGAGATCTGAGACTCGCACGGGCCTCCGAAGCCCATATCCACGCCCGGTTTGGCTTATCCCATTTATTGGTTCGGTTGTGCCCACATATCCCCCAAGTCCCACAAGTTACAGGTACGTATATTACCGTATACTGTACAACGACCCAACGATAACTACCCCACTCCCCTTGCAAAAAAAAAAACTACGCCACTAGGTCTCCCGTCGCCGCCGCCACCACATCGCTATAGCCCTCGCCCTCGACCGAGCGAACCCTAACTCCCTCGCCCTCGACCGACCAAACCTACCGAGCGGCAGCGGCGGCCACCGGTGCGTCGCCCTCGCCCGTCTCCTCCAGCCACGGCCGGCGGCCTCTTTCCGCCTCCTTATTTCTGCTATTCTACAGTCTAGACATTGCTTATTGGCTGTTTAATTTATCTATCTACTTTGTTTGTCTGAAATCTGGAATTCTGGATGTATGAACTATTGAACTCTGAACAATGCTATATACTCCTAATATATATGCCTATATCTGGACCATGCTTTGTTAGCTGAACAATGTTTTAGCCTCAGTTTTAGACTTTTAGCTGCTGAAATCTGTCATTTCTGTTGCTATATGCTGAAATCTGAACAATGTTTTGTGACACGCTATTTTGTAAAATAGCGCGCTATTAGCACGCTATTTCGTTCATAGCATTTTTTGGAAGGCTGCGCTATTTCAAATAGCGCGCTATTTAAAACCTTGATCCTAAGCCATCCATGGGAAATCTTTGCCCTGATTTAGTTATAAATTAGGTGTGCAAAGAATTTTAGGTGTGCCACTGATGGTTGATAAAGGTGTTGTCCTGTGTTCGAACAGATGGTAGACAATGATAACGAATACGTGGGCGATTATGATTCGGGGAGCGAGCATGGAGATAGGCGACTCAGGAGACGCACGCTGTCCGAGTCTGTTATGTCTGAGTCTGATATTAGCGGAAGCAGCAATGATAACATGAGTTTCATGAATGTTTAGTATCTTCCATAACTAATTGTGAACCATAAGAATGACAAGTATTATTACCTTCTTAAACATTTGTGTAGGTGTCATTCGTCCATGAAAACGAGGAGAATGATGCAGCAGAAGCAGACTTACCCAGCTCTAAGACTGAGCTCGATTATTTCGGGGAATCAGACATGGAAAGCATACACGATGAAGAAATGGAAGAATCGCAGGATCCAAGCTTATCATCCTCGGAATACAACACTGAAATGGCAGCATCGCAGGAGACAGCACAGCATGAGAAAAGTTATGGCTCCGTAGGGGGTAGTGGGGATCATGAAGATAAGCAGAATAGGTATTGGGGAGTAAAGGAGATGACATTTGTTTCCGAAGAGGCAGCTTTCGTGTTCTACAACGCCTACGCAAAAGATCATGGTTTCAGCATTAGAAGAGACAGGGTGAAGCGGGGAAAAGGTCCTTCAGGCCAAATACAGTTGAGGAAATTTGTCTGTTCGAGGGAAGGAAAACGAAAACCTCAGTTTCTGACCATGGAGGGCCGCAGCCGTAGGCTATGACCCGAATCGCGCTGCAAATGCGCTGCGGAGCTCATCGTCAATCTTGATAAAAAACGTGAGGTTTGGTTTGTCAAAAGCTTTGTGGACGATCACAACCATATACTAGCTAGACCCGATGAAGTTCCTTTTCTTTGGTCTCACAGAAAAATTAAGCCTTACCAAAAATCAATGATCTTATCAATGGTTTCATCTGGGGTCAGGAAGCACATGGTTATGAAAACCTTACGAAGCCACATTCCCACCTTCAGAGATCTAGGCTTCGTGGACAAGGATCTTTACAACATGTGCTCTAGAGAGAAGAGGAAAATGCTTATGGAAGGTGATGCTGCCACAGCCCTCGGTATTTTGGCTACCAAAAAGGCCAAGGATCCTGATTTTTTTTACGATTACTAGGTGGATAAAGAGGGACGTCTGAAAAGCATGTTCTGGTGTGATTCTCAGTCACGTCGCGACTATGAAGACTACGGTGACGTGGTAGTGTTTGACAGCACATACAAGATGAACAAGTATGCAATGCCATTCATTCCTTTCGTAGGCCTGAACAATCACCGTAAGACTACGGTCTTCGCGTGCGCCACGGTATCAAATGAGAAAACTAGTACCTACGTCTGGCTGCTTACAACATTTCTGAGAGCAATGTGTCAGAAGAGGCCGAAGAGTGTAATCACTGATTCGGATGCTGCGATGATCAAGGCAATTAGCAAAGTCTTCACTGGTATGTGGCACTGTGTATGTACGTGGCACATTGAAAAAAAACATGAAGAAACACCTTACTTTCAAGTCCCTAAATGAGTTTCGGTCGCTTTTGTACTACACAACTTCAGAAGCCATCTTTGAGGAGAGATGGAACGCTTTTATTAGGACATGGCAAACAGACAGAACGAAAGAATGGCTGAAGAGGATGTACACAAAAAAGAGATTGTGGGCTGCTGCATATTTGTCCGGAGGATTTTGGCTTGGTATGAAAAGTAACTAAAGGAGTGAAAGCTTGAACTCATGCCTTCACCTTCACCTTGATTTTGGCATGACCCTAGTGGATCTGATTTTGCACTACGAGAACGCAATAGTACGTCTCTGCACAAAGGAGGCGAATGATGACTGCGTTGATTCACAGACTATACCAGTAGCAGTAACTAGGTTCAAGGATATTGAGGTGGCTGCTTCACATGCCTTCACAGCAGCAAACTTCTATATGGTGCAAGAAGTGCTGAAGAAGATAGGCGGCCTACACGTTATTGAGAAACGCGTGGGTCTTGACAGTGTACAATTTATTGTGGCATGGAAAAACAACGGTAAAAGCCAGTTTACCGTGAAATATATACCGAAAGACTCAGAAAAAACAATAACTTGCAGCTGCGGAAGGATGACGCGGAAGGGAATCCCTTGCAAGCATGTCTTGTACGTTCTTTACTAGCTGAAAAAAACTGATATACCAAAGTGTTGTGTTCTTCGCCGCTTCTCAAATAAAGCAAGGTTTGGCTTGCCTGCAAATCGCGAGAGCGATATGTTCGGATGGGGCTGGGCCGAGGCAGGGCCGCGAATAAAGTTTGGCCAGATGAGTTCAATGGGGAATGAAGCTTACTATGCTGCATGCCATGATCAAGAGTCTTTCGATATGATCATGGAATGTTTCTCGAAAGTAATATCAAAGAGTCATGCCAATAGACCTGATGATCAGAGAAAAGTCATCGATGATGACACACAATTCAGTGCAATAAAATCAGCTGATGTCAGAGATTCAATTAAAGTTTCCACGAAAGGCAAAGATAAACAAGACAAAGGTAAGCGTAATAAGAAAAGAAGAATGGAAACAGGAGATGAACCCCGCGTGACGAAAAATGGTAGGCCTCTGTCCTACGACGAGCAACCTGAATACAGATTTACGTGCGGCGCTTGCGGAAGGAGAGGACATACACGACGAAACAGAATTTGCAAATATCACCCGCTGTAAGTGTTCCGATTTGTTTCTTTTCAACTTTACTATATTATAGCTTTCGTAGTCATACATATGTAATGTATATTTATTCTTACGCAGGCATGCGCGGGAAGATTCATCATCAAACTAGATACTAGCAGCCAATATTTGGAGAACAGCCCACAGACCGAGAACTGGCGGAGCTCTGGCCGGAATGCTGGGCGGGCCGGCCCAAAGAGCACCATGTTTTTTTCTTAATAAAGGGTCAATTTTTCTTTTTTCTTCAGTGTTTTGGGCTAGGCTGGGCGGGCCATGGCCCAGTTTGGCTTGTACAGAGCTCCGCCTCATAGCTAGCAACCTTCTGTTTAGGCCCAATAAGAGCCTATTTTACTCTCTTTCAGACTGTTTGCGCGACTAAATTGTTTTACCAAGCTCAGCCACTCATCAATCCTTCCTTATTTGATAGATTTACTGGGAAATATATGCGCATTTGCTTTATTATTCTGCTCTGTTGAAACCTTATGGCATTATAGCTGAAACATGTGTTCATGTAGTACGATATTTCGCGTACAAATCAAAATAAAGCACATGTAGTTAATAAGGCTGGCACGACAGCATGCGGACAAAGTTCATAAAAAGTAGGCCATACATACTTCTTCAGTCTAACATTGTCCACCAAAACATAAACAAACACAGTACCCTTTCATAATTTCACGAACTGGTCAGTACCAGCAACCTGACTACTCGAACCGAACCCTTCTCTGGCGCTGGATGAGAAGGTACTTGCGGTACAACTCATATGAAACGTACCCATCGATCGCTGCATAGGTGATGTTATCCATGTCTAGTGGGTTCTTCCCCCACCTATCGTGAATTTTCCAATGCACCTTACTCTTCATATTATTATACCAGCGATCAATGAGTTTTGATGCCAGGACCTGCATGCCAAGCTTCATGTTACCGGGGATCACGAACATGAACAGCTTCTGGAGATCCACATAGAACTGCTGGGGAATTGCAATCTTCCATGAGTTCATCAGCACTCTCCTGTCGTTCATGGTGTCAACGCTAGCAAATACAACTTTGCTGTAGCGAAGAAAATCCACCAGACAGGGAGACTGCCAAGTGTCACTACTGCGATAGACAAGGAAAAATAAATTAAACCGTATTACAAATGTATTTGGACTAGCAAATATAATAAGCAGAACATGAAGACCAGAATGCTTGTGAAATCTAAATCCTGGATGGAAATTCAATGTAAATCTAAATCCTGGATGGAAATCCAATTATTTTTTGAGCTCTATCCACTGCCCGAATATATAGATGTAAATCTAATTAAATCGAACAACTAGTGTAGTAACATCCAATCTAAAACAAAAACCCCGAACCGAACACTAGTGGAAAAAGGGCTACTAGTGGCGCACCAAAAAGCCTTTCTGTGGCGCACCACGGGAAATGGGGGGTGCGCCACAGAAATCTCGCCACTAAATTATATTTCTGTGGCGCATCCTTCCTAGTGCGCCACAGAAATTTATCTGTGGTGCATCCTTGTACTGTGCGCCACAGAAATAGGTGCGCCACAGCAACGTTATGCCATGCGCCACAGAATTATTTACAGGAATTTTCATTTTATTTCTGCCCGCTGTACAAATACAGGTATATTAACCTAAATACATGTATATATTACAGGATTTCAACACACATAACAAAAACATGATATATTTGACACATCACATTACTTAGACACATCACATATAGTTACAAATGCCGAATCTTACACAAGTCATGATACAAATGGAACTCGAAATACAAAAGTTCATCATTTCATCATTTCATACATATAGAGTTATCAAATAAAGTATATCGGCGATGATGGTGAGGAAGATCAGCGGGAGAGCACGATCACGTAGCCTAGTTCTGCATCGGCGCCAGGAACGGTTTGTACATTTCCTTCGTCGTCCACGTCCTGGTGTCCTGCTGCAATGCTAGGCGTTCTTCGATCTCCCTCTTAGTCAAACCTGGAGATGGATTGGTAAGTATTAGTTAATAACATAATAGAGTGTGAATAATTCATCTAAGTGCAATAAAGAAAACACTTCTTGCGAGTGAGGCAAGCAGCTAGCTAGGCGCAGTTTTGTAATACATCCTACCTCTAGGGTAGTGGAGGGGCCCTGCGGTTGCCATGATATCCTGGAGGATGATATGTGATAACTTCATCTGGGTGCGATGGAAGTCTTCTCTAAGATCAGCATCAGAGATTTCCCCCATATTTTTGGTCCATTCCCGGAGTTTATTTGGAAACCTCATGTCATCTGCTTCCTCGACATACCCTTTAAGTTGATGGATGACGTAGAACCCCTCCTTCACGCTCTCAGAGTCCTCCTTGATGCAAGGGAAGTTGGTGACATGCCTGAACTTCTGTGTCTTGTTCTTGTTGAAGAATTCACAGTTCTTTTCGAAGGTGCCTCCATTACGGGCGTAGATCTCGAGAGCCTCATCGAGAACACTCTTTATTCGGGTGTAGTCTTTCTCTATAACCGAACTCCCCGAGTCGAAATAAGTGGCAATGGACCACCTCGGGTTTACGGCGATGAGTACTGCGTACTTGTCCCTGCTTAACACAATTCAAACGGAATGTAGGAAATTCATGATAAGCAATGGAACGACTCTATGGGAAAACATAAGTTACGACATCGACGAGCGGATGTATACTTACTTGCAAAAGAAAGGCACAAGATGGTTGTTCTTGCTCATGTTTTTCAGCATGAAGCTTTGGAGGTACTCCCTCGCCATGATCCGTCTCCCTGATCCTTCAACCAGCTGGCTGTCACGCATGTAGTAGGGATCCGCTATCATGACGTACGGGTTTATCTCTCTCTTGATCTTCACCGCCAGATTGAGCGCGTATAGACGGACCAAGTTATAGTCCAGCCGTCTAGAGTGAAACAGCTTGAAGACGTCCTCGAAGGCTATAAAGATTACATCCGCAGGGGCTTCATCGACAAAGTTCACGCCCTTTGGCACCTTGCACGTGAACACCGGGTAATTTGGGTCCTCGTCTTTAAGAAGGATGCCCTCTAGCGTCAAGATAGCATCATGCAAAGCTTTCATGGATCATTGTGCGATGCGGAGCAGCTTCGGAGGCAGTATCGGTTTACCAGCTTCATGCATTCGGGTCAAGCCATCACGACGTGGTGGAACCATTTGTTCATCCCGGACAGTCCTAGGAGCTGGCTGGCTCGCAGAGGCACCTGGCTTACTTCTCTTCCTGTGCTTCTTCTTCACCTCTGGGATTTCACATCTTGAATCGACTTATGTAGTGTGCCAGGGCTGAAAATGTTAGCCTGTTCAGCTTGATCGCCGGCCTCCGGAGGCGTGTCTTGAGATAAACCATGGAAGTTCAGGCACTGCGAGCATGAAGTGGGACGAATAGGCATAATGTGGGGGCCGCGGAAGTGTTCGTCATCCAAAGGAGGCATGTACGAACCATCCAAGGCGCCAGTGTTGAGGAAGCCATCGACGTCGTCGCCATTATTATCAT
This sequence comes from Poa annua, assembly GCA_026929855.1. Lineage (NCBI taxonomy): Eukaryota > Viridiplantae > Streptophyta > Magnoliopsida > Poales > Poaceae > Poa > Poa annua. The sequence continues at coordinate 67,986,681 of CM049434.1, forward strand.
CATCACGATCATCGTCGATGACTGGAAGTTGAGGCGCAACGGCTTTGTCTTTGGCTTGTTGCGGTGCAGACGCTCCCAACAGTATTTGGTGCCGGCTTGTGGTGGCGACGACCGGCGCTTCCTTCCGGGTCCTGGCAACGGGTGCTTGTGGCGCCGGCTCGTTCACAACAGGTATATGTGGCGGCCTCGACGAGGGCCGAACGATAGAATGCCTAACCTTTTGTGGCGGCTTCGAGGAGGCGCCGGAGGGGCGTCTGACCCCCCCAAGACGAATTTGGCTCTTCGGCCATTCCATGAGCCACTTGACGCAGGCTCCAAGGACCATGTGCTCATCCTCGGCTCCCGGAGGTTGCATTGGGGGATCGATATGTTGAAACTGAGGCAATACCTCATCCAACTTGATTCTCAGCACGGCCTCGTTCATGCGTTGGTTGTGCATTAGGCTACTCTTTGGTTGTATGATCGTGCCCTTAGCAACATCCACCAACTCGCCGCCGGCCCGCACCGTATGCAGGAGTATGCAAGGCGTGTCCTGAGAGTCAACACATGCATGTTGGGCATCATGAGATGGCAGTCATCAAAGGCATAGTTAATTATAGAAGATGTCGTGGACTAACTAGTTAGTTACCTTGTCGATTGCGTTGAGCTCCTCTAATGTTGATACAATGGTGCCGGTGCCGGCGGCCGGCGTCTCATTCTCTGGCGCCGGAGGTTGCATGGGGGGATCCTGTGCCTCGGTAGGGGGCGCCTGTGGCATAGTATGGAGCGGCGGCTCAGCAGCGGTGTTGGCCGGCGGGGTCACCATCTGGTCCGGCGGGGTCACCATATGGCTGGAGGTGCTGCCGGCGTAGCTGGGCACGTGTATCGGCCCCTGTCGACCTGCCGCATTCCAAGCAGCTATACCCTCCATGAACACAGGGGTAAGAAATCCCGGATCCCCTCCTTCACTAGCTGGCTCACAGTGCTGGAGTCCACTTTCTCCTGCTCCAGTGATTCCACCTTCTTCCTTAGCTCCAGAACCTCGGCGCTATCCCTACTCGGCTTCCTCCTCTGCCTTCTCTTCTCGCCGCCGTCCGTGCTATAGTACTGGAGGAACTTCATGCTCGTACCAAAACCGGACACACGGCCTACTGACGTCGGCGCCGTCGTCTTCTCCCTCTCCTTGTAAACGTTCATCGCCCTGTTGAAAGTACTGTCCCAGGGCTCCGTCGAATTCTGGGACGACGGGCCGGCCTCAGCGTCAGCCTTCAACTCGTCCTCCTACAGACAATGCAAATTAAGGTGAACCCATGCATGTAGAAAATTATGGCTACGCGGTAAATTAAATTCCTTACCAGCACTTTCTCAAATCTCTTCACATCGTCATCGTCCATAACGAATTCCCCCGTGTCTTTGACCAGATAGTAGCGGGACCGGACAAAGTTTCGGACCTGCTCGTCCGCGATTTTGTGCCACGGGTTCTCTTTCCCTAGTCTTTCAACCTCGGCATCCTCCTTGTCCCAAATGGGACGTTTTCCTCGATAGCCACCGCTTCCCAAACGGTGGTTACCTAGGTTCAGGTCCCCCATTTTCTTCCCCCACTCCGTCCATTTTTTAGACTCCTCAGTAGACAAGGACAACTTGAATGCGTTGAAATCTTCTTTGTCGAGCATCGGGTCTTTGGTTTTTATCTCTTCCCAGGTTTCACCCTTTTCAGTCTTCCTCCTCACCCTGCATTTCCAGCTGCTCAAGGCGGTGCTCATCTTCGTGATGGCTAAACTGTCCACCTTTTTGTTGAACGGCTGCGGGAACGTGTATCGTTGGTGAAGCTTCTTGATGAGGGTCTTGACCAGAGCCTCATTCTGCGTGCTTCTGAGGTCCTTCGTGTTGATCGACACGGTTTCCCGGAGGATGCACCCTAGTTGCATGCCGTATCCTTTGGCAAGTCTCTCGGGCTGCAATGGGAGGCCACTTGGCGAGACGTCAGTGAAAACGTCTGTGACGTTGCCGAGTGCTTGCGGTATCCGATCCCTCCTTGGCTACTTTTTCTTCTGCGCGGGCGGGTTGCTACCATCGGCCCTGTGGTCCTCGCCGCCATCGGTGGTGGTATCGGCGTCCTCATGGCCGCCACTAGCATCTCCATCGGTGGTGGTGGTATGCTCCTCATGCTCGCCGCCACCACCAGTAGGATTTTTCGGGGCCTCCTCCAACTCCTGGGACAACTCCCAGAAGGTCTTGTTCGCGTCTCCAGCATCTTCATCGACGCTCATATGCTTAGAAGTGCCGGCCCCCGACATGTTTGCACTGCTATAATTAATACAACATATATAAGTAAAAACTCACTTAATTAAATACTAAGATACCCTGGCCATTGCATTACCCCATATGTCCTTTTTTTTAGCAAAGTCATGCTAAAATTCACGAAAAATTTCGGCATAACCTTTGCTAAAAAAGGGACATATGGAGTACCCGAATTTGCCGGAACGGAAGTTAATCAACGTTCCGGCAATCTCAAGGGCCTCTTGGGGTACCTGCAAATATTTCACAAATCATGTTCCCGGCATCGCCGACCGGCAACATCCACGACACGATGGTCGTGGTAGCACATAACACAAGCACCTCTGCAAAAATCCGCATGTGCTTTCCCCATAAACAAAATACAAAAACAGCCAACAATTACATGAACTAATCCAAAACAAAAACAAAAACATTGCTGCTACTTGTTACTTTTACTAAGTTATTAACATGTCAATATTTGCTCCTCGTCACAAAATTGAGCAAGCAAACAAAATTGAGAAGCAAAATCGTCACAAAATTCTTTTTGGAATTTCCTCAAACACCTAGAGTGCACTTCGGTAGGGGAGGGAGGAGGGGAAGAAGGGAAGCACCTCGGCCGAGGAGGGGAGGGAGGGGAGGTCGAGGAGGGGAGGGAGTGGGGCGCGGGGGAGGTCGCCGCTGATGAGCTCCTCTGTCGTCGCCGTCGGTGGCGGCCGGAGCGTGGCGACCGGAGCGTGGCGGAGCTCCTCTGCAACCGCCGATGCACGCAGGCACGGGGCGTCGAGGCGCGCCTGCGTCGATGGCGAGGCGCGGGGTGGTAAGTCGCGGCGTCGCGGACGGCGGTGCTCGGGGTGGCGGCACGGACGGCGGTGCTCGCGGATGGCGGCGCGCGGCGTCGCGAGCGGTTCCTATCGCGGGGACTTAGAAAATTTCGAAGAGGCAAGGTGGGAGGCAGGCGCGGTGGGTGGGCCCACATGTAAGTGGCCATAGAGGAATTCTGTGGCGCATCCTCGGAGCGGTGCACCACAGAATGTCTGAATTCTGTGGCGCATGCCTCAGTAGATGCGCCACAGAATTATGTGTTTTTGTGGCGCACCCCTCTGAGGATGCGCCACAAAATTTCTTTGCAAGAATTTCAGCACTGGTTATGGCATGGTGTTGTTTCTATTGTTTTTACATGTACTACTACTTCCTTCATTTTTTTAATATAACCCTTTTACACATTCACATATATCTTATGTAAATTTGTCACTCATTTTAATTCGTATCTTAACAACATGCACAATGGGTAAAACATGTTTATATTTAAAGAAAAAAGAGACACAAATTTTAGTATATCATTATTTTATTTATGACATACATAAATATATGCTTGTCTCACATGTGTACACACGCACAAAAAAATAATACACCAAAAAAGTCTTCGTCGATCTCGACCGGTTCCGAGAGCTAGCTAGCTTCTCTTTTTTCCCTTCTTCGCGGTTGAATACTTTAGGCCAGGCACCTTGAGATTTCTTCGCGTGAACGGACAACCTTTAGTTGGTACGGAGGTCTTCCTTGTGTTTTTGCTAGTAGTGGTCATATCGAAGAACTTGTCAATTCCTCCTCGATCTTCGGATCGCTGTCCAAGTCTTCCTCGTTGGCGTCTCCTTCCATTCCGATGATGCTCCTCTTGCCCCTCCTCACGACAACACGGCTAGGCTTTAATGGGTCGGTAATGAAGAAGCATTGCTCAACTTGGCTAGCGAGTACCCATGGCTCGTTTTTCGCGGAGGCTTTCTTCGATTTGGCATCGGGTATTACCATGGTGGTGAAATACCGGCCTTCTTTCACGTCGCCCTTGGCCCATCTTACACGGAACATTGGCACCAACTCTCCACAATAGTTGAGCTCCCATATCTCCTCGATCCTTCCGAAGATTCTTTCCTTGACAGTAGCCTCGTCATCACCGTAGGATAGCATAGTTACTCCTGAGTTTTGATATTCACTATTCTTGTCCTTTTCCTCGGTGTAGAATGTGTAACCGTTGATGTCGTACGCCTGATAGGTCTTTACGTTCTGCCCGGGGCCCTGTGATAACGAGAATATGAGTTCTTCATCTTCCGTAGATGGCGTTATGCTCGCTGCTTGAAACAGTTGCCTTTTCTTGAACCAACGAGTGAAGCTGGAGTTGTGCTCTTTGGATACGTCTCCATTCTTCCTTTGCCGACCCAGCTCGATGTAATTCTGCTCGATTAAGCTCTTGTGCTCCTCCACCCAAGGTTCGATCAATTGTAAGTGTTGTAGCGCGACCCGGTGAGCCCTGTCGAGGTCTTCTCTTCGACCATGAACGCTGACAAAGAGTGAGCGGCAGCCCTCGCGGTGACCAACTCCACCGAGCCTGCCGAGGTGCTTCCTGGTGGGCAGACCAACATCCTCGTTCTCAGTGCTTAGATAATTCTGGCAGAAGGAGATGCACTCGTAGGTTAGAAAGCCCTTGGCCATGCTTGCGTCCGGACGGGCCCTGTTGCGAACGTATCCTTTCATGACACCGTTCTGCCTTTGGAACGGCATCATGTAGTGCAGGAACGTCGGCCCGAGCTGCTTGATGTCCTCAACGACATGGAGAAGGAGATGCACGCAGATATCAAAGAAAGAGGGTGGGAAGTAAATCTCGAGCTCGCATAGTATCAGCACGATCTCTTCCTGTAGCCTGTCGAGCTGCTTCACGCCGATCGACTTCCTGTTGATGACGTCGAAAAAGTTGCATAGGGCAAGCAGCGTATCTCGGACGTGATCGTCCATTATCCCTCGGATCGCAACGGGAATTATCTGCGTAATCAGCACGTGACAATCATGAGACTTCATCCCGGTGAACCTCTTCTTCGTTGCGTCCAGATATCTGCTGATCTTCCCCGCGCAACCGTGAGGAAATTTGACTCCTATGAGGCACTTGTAGAACTGCTCGAGCTCCACCGGACTCATAGTGTAGCAGGCAGGGGGAAGCACCACCATGTTCTTCTTTGCCCTTTTGCGGCGAACTTGAGTCCCTTCCGTCTGATCATCATCAGCGTCATCGTCGTCATCACTTTCGGGTGCCTGTAGATCCTTCTTGATGCCAAGCCATTTCAGATCGTATCTTGCTCTCGTCCCATCCTTGGACTTTTCCGGCATGTTGGAAAGAGTGCCAAGTAGACTCTCGGTGACATTCTTCGTAATGTGCATCATATCGATGCTATGGGGCGCTTTAAGGACCTTCTAGTACGGCAAGTCGTGGAAAACAGACCTCGCTTTCCATACACCCAGCAGGGGATCAACCCTCGGTCGCTTCTTTCCAGGAGCAGGGCACTCCTCCCAATTTCTCAAAAGCTCGTCGGTTTCAGTGCCGGTCCTCTCCTGCGGGGCTCTTTCGAGCTCGTTTTCACCATCGAACAGGTCACCGCGTTTCCTCCACGGGTGATCCATGCGAAGCCACCGTCCAGCACCTGGGTACACGGTTTTCAAAGACCCATCCCTTGGTAGCTGGAGATGCGGGGTCCCATCCATGCACCTGACACATGCACAGAATCCGTGGCCTACCTGGGCCGGTACGTATGAGCAACCAGGATAGTCCTGCACCGTCGTGAACAAGGCGGCTCTCATGTCGAAATATTCTCTAGTGTAGGCATCCCACGTACGGGCTGGCGTGTCCCACAACGTGGCTAACTCCTCTTTCAACAGTGTGAGATACAGATGTATGTCGACACCCGGTTGTTTCGGCCCCTGGATGAGAATGCTCATGTGTATGTACCTTTGCTTCGTGCACAGCCAAGGGGGAAGGTTGTAAGGCCATACAAACACGGGCCAGGTGCTATGCGTGCTACTCTGGTTGCCGAACGGATTGAGTCTATCGGTGCTCATACCCAGCCTGACGTTCCTTACGTCGCCTCCAAAATTTTGAAAGGCGTCCAATGCTTCCCACTAGAGGGCATCTGAAGGGTGTGACAGGATCCTTCCCTTCTCCGGATCTTCTTCGGGCTTCTCCCTTTCCGCGTGCCATTGCATTAGCTTTGCTTCCTTATGGTCCACAAAGTACCGCTACAGACGGGGAGTGATAGGAAAGTACCATACCACTTTTCGAGGAACTTTCTTGTTAGCACCCTTGTACCGTCCTTGGTCGCACACCGGACATTTGGTTATGTCCTTGTACTCTCCCCGGTAAATTGCGCAATCATTGATGCAGGCATGGTATTTGACGTGCGGTAAGTCAAGTGGGCACACGACTTTCTTGGCCTCCTCGATGCTTTCTGGCAATGTGTTCCCCTCGGGAAGACGATCGTGCATGAATTTCATGCTCTTCGTGAAGCTCACGTCGGTCCACTTGCTTTGCGCCTTTATCTCTAGAGCATCAAGCGTTACTTGCAAGCGCGTATCCTCTGGCCGGCACCCAGGATACAACGGAGTCTTCCCGTCGATCTCCATTTGCGCCAGTTTGGCTTTCTCTCTGGCGTTGCTCGTCTCCTGGAGGAGCAATTCTTGAACATGAGAGTCCCGTAAGGCCGACATTAGCGTGTTCTCCGTGTTCGCATCTTCTCCACCGCCATCTCCCCCATGGTCATCATGATCATCTTGTCCGCCGACATCTCCTTCATCATGATCATCTTGTCCGCCGACATCTCCTTCGTCATGTCCGGGCGCATTTGCTGTCGGTGCCTGGTTCAAGCCTAGCATGAAACTTTGCCTGAGCAGGTGATCCTCCAATTGTCTGGAATCAGGGTCGATCCATCTCTCGAGTTTACATTTTCGACACGGACATCTTATCTGGCGCCTGTTACACTAAATCATTTCCGCCTTCGCTTCTTCCTTGTATCTACTGATTTGACCGGATCTCATCATGACGACCATGGTTGCCTACGCACGGGTTACATAGAGCACACAACCGAGAAACATTATTTAGAACCGCAACATATGCACACACACATACACACAGATGCATGTTCGACGGAAAATTTTGGCATGACTTCTCCTAATAGTCGGACGTATGGGTGGTGCAAAAATTTGCCGAAATGGAAATGAATCAACGTTTCGGCAAACATACATGCACCACGTCGCCGCAAGAAACAACAAAAACAACAAACATGCATATGCATGTGTCCACATACACCGATGGCCATACACCCGGCGCCCCATAAATGATCGGTGGATATATACACCGATGGCATATACACCGGCCATAAACCGATGCCATACCACCGCACAAGCATGCACACCACAACAAAAAGAGAAGATGTCTCACCTAGTAGATTGGAGCTCCTCCCGGACCGTGATCGTGTGATGTGTGTTTGGAGAGAATTTAGTGGACAAAAAGAGGAGGAGAGAGTATATATGAAGCCTCCCTACCTACTAACCAATCTCTATGGAACAAAATAGGTTTTAACCTACTAGAAATGGAGGAATAATGGAGAAAGAATGGGGAGAATTGGGTGAGAAAGAGGAGAAATACGAGCTGTGTGTGAGAATGTAGCAGACCTGCACTTACAAAATGGCAAGTCCCTGTGTATAGTGCAAATCCCTGGATCGATTCGTTTGCACACACAGTTTACGATGTAATATCACAACAAAGTATCAATTTTATTACATCGATGATCCAGTACAAAGGAAATATTCTTTACAAGTTGCATAGCACGAAGCTAGCATTGAAAGAGTAAAGTAGCGGAAATACAATAACAGTGAGTCTCCATCATCTTCATGTTGCCACAGGCGAAAACATGTTGGTTGCAGACTCGAACCCTTAAACGAAACCTCACTCGTCATTTGAACAATCTGCAATAAGAAAAATATTGCAGCAACGTGGGTCAGAACCATTTAAAATGGAACTGGCAAGTGACACTATGGTGGACACTTAGTGGAATAACTCTAATAACCTATATGCATATTTGGCTGGTGGAGTTCAAGGCTATTTTTGCATAAAGCCAAATTTTCCTAACTCTTTTGAAAACACTTCTCTTCAAATCGAGACATCCGTGGCATGAAATCCACTGTCTCATTTTTCCCTTGTTCACCCATCAAGTTTTAACTTAGAAATTGGAATGGTGGGATCCTCCGTTGACGTCCTTGATCAGCTGCTCAAAATTGTCCGTAACCGGGGACACGGCTAAGTACTTAGTTTTACACTCTGCAGAGGTTGTGCACGTTCACCATTGTACCCATTCAGCCCAAACTATCCTCTACACTCTCGAAGTGATAAGGAAAAGGAGAAGAATGAGACGAGATCTTTCAGAAGCATTTTCCCTCCCCATACTGGCTTGACCCATTCCACCTAACACCCTCTACATCTGCTTGTCAAGCCGGGGCGAGTCCACACAACTTAGTTGATCAAGCCAGAGCCCATATTGGCAATGGCTGCACTGGAAGCAATCTTCACTTGGAGTAACTTCAAATCCCTTTGTTCCTGGGTGGCAATCCACAAGTGCACTCTCAGGTGAAAACCACCATGCTCACGGCCCTAAGTATAGTAGAAACTACCTTAGGCGAAGACAACCACAAGCACAGCCCTGAGTAGCCACTCAACATAAGCCATTCAACCATTCCACCCAGGTGATTCATTAACTTAGTGGATGTGTACTCCCAGGTGAAAACCACCATGCTCTCGGCCCTAAGTATAGTAGAAACTACCTTAGGCGAAGACAACCACGAGCACAGCCCTGAGTAGCCACTTAACATTTTGTAAAACTTTTCATCAATTGCATAGCATCAATATTTCTACTAAGTTATTTCATAGGTACCTAGACACATAGGAGTAAGGGAAATTCTAAACAGTCTTTGCATAGCAGTACTATCCAACACATGCTTATAGAAAAATACACCAAGTCATGCATATAGAAAATAGTAGGAGGTTTTTGGATGTGCCACTTGCCTTTGTACGAAGTCGTTGTTCACAAACTCTTTTCAACGTTACTCGGAGCTCTCCGTTCAATCTATAGAATATAGACAAACAACAATACAACAATCAACATAAAACACAACAACACAACGCATACAAACACATACATAATGAACAAACAAGTTTCATAAAACTTCTAAGGAAAATATGTCATGCATATGTGCAAGATATTTCAAAGTTAATGCAGGGAAAATATGTTGGTCAAAATTGACTAAGGACCAAGGTCATAAGTTGGACAAAATACTTTGCTATAAATCAACTTGAATAAGTTGTAAGGCTGCTCTAAGTCTTCACATGCTTCTCGAAATCTTCAACTCCCTTGTAGCTTTATTCATCTTCAATTAGCACTCTAGGGACTTAGTAATGATGTGCAGAAATACTTAGAGAAAATACTAAGTCTATTCTTCAAGGTGATCAACAATTATTAACAACTCTTTGTAAAATTGGATATTCACTATAGTGAGAGAGACAGACACCCGGCCAGCCACTTATGATTGTGGAACAGGTTTCATGTACGTGGACATGTAAGGTTAGTCTCCGGGCCGCTTCATCTCACTATGCTGCTAGGATCCAACATACTTCAAGGTGGTAATATTATGATCAAAAAGGGTTTATGTCCAAAGTGAAAGACAAAATTAGGAAAGAGGGAAAAGATAGAAAGAAGGATGTAGAATCTTCTCCTTGCTTCCTTTTCTCCTTGATGTGATGACTTCACTGCAATTTGTAGAGTTGATGGTTCTGAAGACTTGAAGGTTTTGACAACATCCAGGTTGGTCTTGAATATACTTAGTCACCATGAGGTCTAAGAGAAGAAGGGAGAAAAGAGAAAAAGGAAGCAAGACTTAGAAAATGTAGCTGGTTGGTCTTCATGAATTTCTTCTAATTTCTTCTACTCCTTGGAGATATTTCTGAAGTCTTGTATTCTTGGCTAAATCCTTCATTGGCCTTCTAGCTCCATGTTGAGAATCCCAAGTATCTCTAAGTGCATGACACTTTAACAAAACACTATGTCGAAAAATAAATCTAACTTAGAGAAGAATAAGGGAGAAGTTTCCTATGTATAACTATAAACTAAAATATTTTATGCATGAAATGCAACTTTTTTAATCACAAGAAAGCATCATACTAATTTTTGTGATTTTTCTAAAGTATGCATGAAGCTATGAATGCAATTCAATTAATTTCTATTATGGCAAGATATAATAAAAGGGGTAAATACAATATTAAATTTTTCTGTGATTAAACTTTTATAACCAAAATTTATAAACAGTGCTAATTGACAGAGAGGATTTAAACAAATTTATATCAATTGGATTTATTCAAAAATGATTTTTCTATCAAAAGTTATGTCAAAATTACTCAAACTACTCAAATTTAAACCTATGATTGTTAAATCAAAATAATACTCAAAAATATTTTCTAACAGAGGCATCATATTAGAAATATTCTAAGGTTTCTAAAACAATTTTATTTGCAATTTTTGGAATTATAGATTTAAAGTTATGACAAAAATACTCAAATCATCCATTTGAGATTTGAATATTTAAACTAAGTCAAAACAGAAAACTACCAGTGCTACAATATTCTACAGGTCAAGGGCTTTTCAAGAATATAAAGTTTGCTAAATTTGGACAAACCAGTTAAAACTTATAATAGATCCAAGATGTGGGGTCTTTTCTGAAAAAAACAGCCATTTTTAATTCTATTCGGAAAAATAAAACAGAAAAGCCTGGGACACGTGGCGCGTTTGGATTGGATGGCTCGGGCTTGGCTCGGGCTTGGCTTAGCCGAAACGTGGCTCGGCTCGGCTCGGCTGGAAATGATCTGGATCGTCAGATCCAGATCTGACGGATCTCGTTTGCCCATACCGATTCGTGGCAAGGATCTAATCTCGCGCGTCTAAAATAGATCGGACGGTGGAGAGAAGCTGGCCATTACCTGGCGGCGCCGGTGGCCGGAGTTGGAGATGGTGGCGGCGCCGGAGCTCTCTCTCGGACGAACTCGTCGCTCCGGTGACGCCACGGGCACGCGAAGGGGAAGTCGAGGTGCAGCGCGGAGCGGCGATGACGTAGGTGGTGTCGGTGATGAGCAGCATGTCCTCGGGCGGCATGGAGGCGCGGACGGAGAAGCTTCACGCCGGCGAGCTTCGGTCGTATGTGCCCCGCTCGATTAACTGCAAGAAGAGAGCGGGGAAAGAGTCAGGAGGATGCGCAAGAAGATGGCGAGGGGAAGGAGGGGGTCTCGGGCGCGAGAGGTGCGGTTTCCTCGCCGGAAATCGAGGAAGGATGGTGGCGGTGGTGCTCAACTCCGACGAGCAATTTTGCGAGCCTGGCGGCGCGATTCCGAGAAGAAGGAGAGGGGAAAGACGGAGGGGAGCGGGGGATTTAAAAGGGGAGGGTCTAGGGCGACCGGGGATCACGCAAGGGCGAGGAATGGGAGCGTGATTTGCGCCGGACGTTTTCGGGAGGAAATTCCGGCGAGACGTTGAAGACGACCTCATCTGCCAGGTGGGGCCCGCGTATCGGTGAGAGGAAGGAAGAGAGAGGCCGCAGTGGGCTGCTGCTGGGCTTCGGTGCTGCGCGCGCGGTAAGTACGAGTTGGGCCGGCTCGTTCTTTTTTTTTTTCCTATTTCTTCTCTGAAATGTTTTATATCTTTTGGTTTACAGCTCCAAATTGGCTCAAATAAATTTCTATAAAATTCTAAAATTCAAATCTATGTTTTAAAACATTTGTGGGAATGTTTTGAACATTTTTCAAAAATAGAAATTTTGAGTATTTATTTTAATGCAAATTTGACACTTTTGTCAAATTTGAAAATGGGGTTTTTAATGAATTTAATTGTGGCTTAATAAAATTTATGAAAATACCATAATTATATAAGTTTGCAATTAAGTTATTTAAAACTCATTTTCATACCAATAATACTTTATGCAAAGTTAAGTTTGAAAATGATATGTATTATTTCAAACTCTCTAAAATACATTTGGGAAACAATTCATTCTTTGTTTTGACTTTATTGATGAAAACCATTTTACAAATTTGACATACTTTTTAAATAGCTTTAAAGCACTTTACAAATATGGTTTTTGAGTTTAATAAATAGCCAAAGGTTAAATATTCAAAATCAACTATTTGGAAAGAAAAAATTTATAAGATGAATGTGTCTTTGAAAATTTTTAAATCACCTTGCCAAATGTATTGGTTTCTATTAAAATTTTAGTATTTTATTTTAATAAAAACAAAAGTTTCAAATTTTAGTGATTTTCAAACATTCCAAAATATTGGGATGTTACAGACTACCACCCTTAAAAGGAATCTCGTCCCCGAGATTCGGAGAGGCTAGAAAGAAAGATGGGTTTGGTCAACTGGGCTTGGAGCATCTGGGTGGCTACCACCCTTAAAAGAAACTCTTGTGGCTGCTCTAGAATCTTTGTCTTCAATCCTTGAATAGAACTTTCCTCGCGGTTAAGATCTTGATGTGCTCCATGTGCTTCGTCTTCACAGATTCCAGCTTCCAAGCTACTAGCGTAACTCTCGTGGTAGGAAAGGTCTTCTGTTTATAGTGTATCTTCAAAACTTTGCTTATGGTCATCCTCGTCGTAATTCAATACGGTTTCGGCAACACTTGCCTCACATAGGGTTATATATATATCTACCATTCTATGGTTTAGGTTTATCATCGTCGTCTCTTTTATAGGCATGGCACTCAAGATTTTATCATCCCTTATACCAAAGCGAATGACATGAGTATTCGCCATGGGGGCCAATCCATGTCGCACTCACTCATTACCTTGTATTTGGTTTGATGAATCTCGTATTCTAACACTTGGTCAAACCTCACTTATCTCACAGAATGTTTCCAGTCTGTAGGACAAACCTATGCTAGAGTAACAATCCTCATACTAGTGGGTTGCGTCAAAACCTACAGCAGGATAGCTGAAAAGTTGTTGCCTCTTGAAGATTTCTTCTCCTTGATGTGATGGAATTTCCATCTTGTCTTAACTCCTAAACTTCCACTCCACAATTATATCCATTCTGGTTTGTTCAATTGTTGTTCTAAGGTTAGATATTGCATCTGGTTTGAGTTTAGCATGGATGAGAAGAGACAGAAAGAAGTGACGAAAATTCCTACCCCAATCACAACAGATCAAGACAATACATCTTACAAACAATATCTAACAAAAATCAAGCAACATGGTTCAAACACAAACAAAACAATCTAGTATTGTCACACAACTTAAGTTGGTATGGTCAATACACTAACACGATATCGTTATTCTAATTTAGTGGTGGTCTAGTCTACCTCCTCGAGTTCTTCAATTTTATTCTTCAACTTCCTTGAAAATCTTCTAAGTGTCCGAGCTCTGAATCTAGGTTCTTCAATGGTCTTCATGTAGTGCCTCGTGTTAACTCGTAAATTTTTTATATGAAGCTGCAGACTCCGACTTTAAGGATATGGTCATCTAAAACAAGAGATGATATTTAGAAAGATATAGTTAAGATGGTTACAAGAATGATGTTTGAAAAGTTTTCTTTTTAGCAAACTGAATAAAAATAGATTTTCAATCCTATGGCCAAACCTATTTCTATCGAGACATAGGGTTTTCGAACCTACAGGCAACACAGTTTCTCTGATACCATCTGTAGCAGACCTGCACTTACAAAATGGCAAGTCCCTGTGTATAGTGCAAATCCCTGGATCGATTCGTTTGCACACACAGTTTACGATGTAATATCACAACAAAGTATCAATTTTATTACATCGATGATCCAGTACAAAGGAAATATTCTTTACAAGTTGCATAGCACGAAGCTAGCATTGAAAGAGTAAAGTAGCGGAAATACAATAACAGTGAGTCTCCATCATCTTCATGTTGCCACAGGCGAAAACATGTTGGTTGCAGACTCGAACCCTTAAACGAAACCTCACTCGTCATTTGAACAATCTGCAATAAGAAAAATATTGCAGCAACGTGGGTCAGAACCATTTAAAATGGAACTGGCAAGTGACACTATGGTGGACACTTAGTGGAATAACTCTAATAACCTATATGCATATTTGGCTGGTGGAGTTCAAGGCTATTTTTGCATAAAGCCAAATTTTCCTAACTCTTTTGAAAACACTTCTCTTCAAATCGAGACATCCGTGGCATGAAATCCACTGTCTCATTTTTCCCTTGTTCACCCATCAAGTTTTAACTTAGAAATTGGAATGGTGGGATCCTCCGTTGACGTACTTGATCAGCTGCTCAAAATTGTCCGTAACCGGGGACACGGCTAAGTACTTAGTTTTACACTCTGCAGAGGTTGTGCACGTTCACCATTGTACCCATTCAGCCCAAACTATCCTCTACACTCTCGAAGTGATAAGGAAAAGGAGAAGAATGAGACGAGATCTTTCAGAAGCATTTTCCCTCCCCATACTGGCTTGACCCATTCCACCTAACACCCTCTACATCTGCTTGTCAAGCCGGGGCGAGTCCACGCAACTTAGTTGATCAAGCCAGAGCCCATATTGGCAATGGCTGCACTGGAAGCAATCTTCACTTGGAGTAACTTCAAATCCCTTTGTTCCTGGGTGGCAATCCACAAGTGCACTCTCAGGTGAAAACCACCATGCTCACGGCCCTAAGTATAGTAGAAACTACCTTAGGCGAAGACAACCACAAGCACAGCCCTGAGTAGCCACTCAACATAAACCATTCAACCATTCCACCCAGGTGATTCATTAACTTAGTGGATGTGTACTCCCAGGTGAAAACCACCATGCTCTCGGCCCTAAGTATAGTAGAAACTACCTTAGGCGAAGACAACCACGAGCACAGCCCTGAGTAGCCACTTAACATTTTGTAAAACTTTTCATCAATTGCATAGCATCAATATTTCTACTAAGTTATTTCATAGGTACCTAGACACATAGGAGTAAGGGAAATTCTAAACAGTCTTTGCATAGCAGTACTATCCAACACATGCTTATAGAAAAATACACCAAGTCATGCATATAACTATAAATCTAACTTAGAGAAGAATAAGGGAGAAGTTTCCTATGTATAACTATAAACTAAAATATTTTATGCATGAAATGCAACTTTTTTAATCACAAGAAAGCATCATACTAATTTTTGTGATTTTTCTAAAGTATGCATGAAGCTATGAATGCAATTCAATTAATTTCTATTATGGCAAGATATAATAAAAGGGGTAAATACAATATTAAATTTTTCTGTGATTAAACTTTTATAACCAAAATTTATAAACAGTGCTAATTGACAGAGAGGATTTAAACAAATTTATATCAATTGGATTTATTCAAAAATGATTTTTCTATCAAAAGTTATGTCAAAATTACTCAAACTACTCAAATTTAAACCTATGATTGTTAAATCAAAATAATACTCAAAAATATTTTCTAACAGAGGCATCATATTAGAAATATTCTAAGGTTTCTAAAACAATTTTATTTGCAATTTTTGGAATTATAGATTTAAAGTTATGACAAAAATACTCAAATCATCCATTTGAGATTTGAATATTTAAACTAAGTCAAAACAGAAAACTACCAGTGCTACAATATTCTACAGGTCAAGGGCTTTTCAAGAATATAAAGTTTGCTAAATTTGGACAAACCAGTTAAAACTTATAATAGATCCAAGATGTGGGGTCTTTTCTGAAAAAAACAGCCATTTTTAATTCTATTCGGAAAAATAAAACAGAAAAGCCTGGGACACGTGGCGCGTTTGGATTGGATGGCTCGGGCTTGGCTCGGGCTTGGCTTAGCCGAAACGTGGCTCGGCTCGGCTCGGCTGGAAATGATCTGGATCGTCAGATCCAGATCTGACGGATCTCGTTTGCCCATACCGATTCGTGGCAAGGATCTAATCTCGCGCGTCTAAAATAGATCGGACGGTGGAGAGAAGCTGGCCATTACCTGGCGGCGCCGGTGGCCGGAGTTGGAGATGGTGGCGGCGCCGGAGCTCTCTCTCGGACGAACTCGTCGCTCCGGTGACGCCACGGGCACGCGAAGGGGAAGTCGAGGTGCAGCGCGGAGCGGCGATGACGTAGGTGGTGTCGGTGATGAGCAGCATGTCCTCGGGCGGCATGGAGGCGCGGACGGAGAAGCTTCACGCCGGCGAGCTTCGGTCGTATGTGCCCCGCTCGATTAACTGCAAGAAGAGAGCGGGGAAAGAGTCAGGAGGATGCGCAAGAAGATGGCGAGGGGAAGGAGGGGGTCTCGGGCGCGAGAGGTGCGGTTTCCTCGCCGGAAATCGAGGAAGGATGGTGGCGGTGGTGCTCAACTCCGACGAGCAATTTTGCGAGCCTGGCGGCGCGATTCCGAGAAGAAGGAGAGGGGAAAGACGGAGGGGAGCGGGGGATTTAAAAGGGGAGGGTCTAGGGCGACCGGGGATCACGCAAGGGCGAGGAATGGGAGCGTGATTTGCGCCGGACGTTTTCGGGAGGAAATTCCGGCGAGACGTTGAAGACGACCTCATCTGCCAGGTGGGGCCCGCGTGTCGGTGAGAGGAAGGAAGAGAGAGGCCGCAGTGGGCTGCTGCTGGGCTTCGGTGCTGCGCGCGCAGTAAGTACGAGTTGGGCCGGCTCGTTCTTTTTTTTTCCTATTTCTTCTCTCAAATGTTTTATATCTTTTGTTTTACAGCTCCAAATTGGCTCAAATAAATTTCTATAAAATTCTAAAATTCAAATCTATGTTTTAAAACATTTGTGGGAATGTTTTGAACATTTTTCAAAAATAGAAATTTTGAGTATTTATTTTAATGCAAATTTGACACTTTTGTCAAATTTGAAAATGGGGTTTTTAATGAATTTAATTGTGGCTTAATAAAATTTATGAAAATACCATAATTATATAAGTTTGCAATTAAGTTATTTAAAACTCATTTTCATACCAATAATACTTTATGCAAAGTTAAGTTCGAAAATGATATGTATTATTTGAAACTCTCTAAAATACATTTGGGAAACAATTCATTCTTTGTTTTGACTTTATTGATGAAAACCATTTTACAAATTTGACATACTTTTTAAATAGCTTTAAAGCACTTTACAAATATGGTTTTTGAGTTTAATAAATAGCCAAAGGTTAAATATTCAAAATCAACTATTTGGAAAGAAAAAATTTATAAGATGAATGTGTCTTTGAAAATTTTTAAATCACCTTGCCAAATGTATTGGTTTCTATTAAAATTTTAGTATTTTATTTTAATAAAAACAAAAGTTTCAAATTTTAGTGATTTTCAAACATTCCAAAATATTGGGATGTTACAGAGAAGGGGAAAGGTTGCAAATGAATCTGAGATTTTAGTGCATTGAATGCTTTTGTGGGCTCTGGTTGACATTTTGTGGCGCACCAAATAATATTTTTGTGGCGCACCTGGCACATGCGCCACAGAAAAGCCACATTCTGTAGCGCACCAATGCCATGCGCCACAGAAAGTTCACATTCTGTGGCGCACCGTCCACCATGCGCCATAGAATGCCAACTTTTTGTGGCGCATGGGCCAAGGTGCGCCACAGAATATCTATTTTCTGTGGCGCATGGGCAGGGTGCGCCACAGAAACTGCCCCGGATTCCGAAATTCGAACTGGCTGGCGGGGACCACCTACTTTCTATGGCGCATGTGAAGGGGATCGCAAGCAGAAAACAAAAATTTTCCTACCAACGATATCCTTAAACTAGCCAAGATCTACACTATGCAGATATAGAAGTACTGCGGATATCGGAATACATACCCTTGTAGACCGAAAAGCGGGGATTACGCTCCCGCACAAGCGTTGACGACGAAGACGACGTAGCCGACCTCTAGGTCGCGAAGAACTCGGCGCGACGAAGACGATGAAGATGACCTCGAGGTCGGGTGGAGGAAGTAGGCCTCCGAGTACCGCTAGCGCAACACCTCGCAGGGTGTTACACACATACGGTGGAGACGACGGCCTCCGAAGCTCCAGTCCAGGACGAGCAGCGGAAGACTTGGACCGGAACACCAGCAGCGCGGCAGCGGGCTATGGTGGAGAGATCCCCTCATCCTCCTCGGCGCAACTCCGACAAAGGGAATCACGTTATCGAGAGAGAATTCGGGAATTAATTGGTTGAATTAAAAGGCCAGGGGTGCCCCTCTATATAAAGGCTCCCGGGGGGAGCCAACCTTGCCAGCCAGGCAATGTGGGACTATCCCACATGCCTGGTTCGGCCAAGGCTGGTGCGCCGGCCCTAGGTGGGCCCCATTTGGCCCACCTAGGCCGGCCCCCATCCAAACCGAAGCCCTGGGGGGACTTTCCCCCCCTCATGGGCCTTCTTTCCACCAGAAGGCCCATTTAGGGAAATCAGCCTTTAAAAATTCGAAAATAAATATATAAAATCATATTTAAATATTAATTACACTAATTAATATCAAACATATTATATATAATTTATTCTAGCTCCGAAAACTATTTCGTCGCTGCCCGATCTCCATCGGACCATTCCCGGGACGTTCCCGGTGATCTCTTTCCTTTCCGGTTGTCTTGTCGAAACCCCTTAAGTGTGTTACCCTAGCGGTTCGATATAATAACAGACATGATCGAGACTCCTCTCCGATCAATGATTAACTCGTAGGCCTGGACCCCATGAATTAACCCCTGTGATATAACGAATGACTTTCATCTATCAAACCTGGACGTCTAGTCTTAAACCTTTTGTCATAGCGATACTTAGTGTGTCCGAGCATCGTTCATAGATATCTCCATACCTAGCATGATCTCGTTACCGACAACACTATCTTCTACTCGTCTATGATATTATGTCAGCTGGTGACCTAGTCACATGTTTGCAAACTCATTTGACATAATCTCACCGAGTGGGCCCTAGAGTATCTATCCGGCTATACGGACTGACAAATCCCGCTCTTGACCCCTCGTCTCAACTACCCCTTTCCGATACCCAAAAGTATCACCGTTATTGTCACACTTTATAAGACATGACGTTTGGTGCGATCAAAGTATCTTCCAGGAATAACAATAAGAGTTGGTCTCACGGTCAAAGGCGTAATGACTACGTCCTACAAATTGTGGGTAAGTCCATCACATCGTTCCACCTAACGATATGACTCCATTGCCGACAGACGCCATGTCTCATGATCGGGAAACCTCGATCATCAATCGCGCAATGAAACTAGTCTCAGCAGAGGCAACTAGGGACCTGGTTGTTTATCTACCACACGTGTATTAATGTTTCCGCTTAATACAGTTATAGCATGGTATAAAACATATAATGAACAATTGGAATATAACCAATAAACTATCTTTATTAAGTGCCTCTAGGGCATATTCCCTTCAGTCTCCCACTTGCACTAGAGTAACACTTAATCTAGTTTACAACTTGGTAAAAGCTCAGCACCCATAGCATCTTGGTGCATGCTTGTCTCGTGGAAGAGGAATACAGTCAACAGATCTCACACATTGAGACCTATATGTGCTTTGCAACACTACTATGTCATCTAGATTGACATCATCCCGTATCTTATGATGACGGTGAAATATATCCTAGTGGATGGAGTGAGACTCGAACATTCGCGTAGCATGGGCCTTAAAAGTCTAAGAGATCTATTAAGGGGACCACATACGCTCGGAAAACTGCTCAGTCCAATCACACTTGCAACTTCTGAAGTTGCCATATATTTCTATACCTATGTATATTATGCAACAGTGCATTCATATGCGACTTCGCAAGCTAACCATGTCTTTCTTCAAAATAAAGGACATCTCCTATGTGAGATTTCTAGTTGTATGGGCCAGTGTAATAACTTGCATCATCGTAACCTCTTTACGGCAAGTTGTCTTTCACTCTTTCCCTTTACCAGAAAACATATCTTCAGTTCTCACAGACACTGAAAAATATACTTAACGTTTGTTCATTGATCCACACAAGGATCACTCTAGAACCCGTTCTTCAACCAAGAACTTGGGTCACACTAAGTCGAGCTTTCAATCTGATAGCATCTATGTCTGATACATAGAGAATGTCGAACATCATTTGCTATCACTGAAAATGCCAAGATAAACTTAATATTTCACCTAGTCATACAAGCAAGAACCATTTTCTTCGCTTGTTCTATTCTGAAACACTTCAGAATCTTAACTTAGGAAATATTCCGACCTAATGTTATTAAGCCCCTTACGATCTATACAATTATAAATCGGATGCCTAATACTCCTAACTTCATTTCATAGAAAATTTAATCACTTAAATAATCCTTTACACTCTACTAGAGGATTGTGTCATTCAATATGTCGTCACATACAAAATCATGAATGACACCTAGCTCCCACTCAAATATGCCTTCCGCATATAAGATCAAGGAAAGCTACTTAGCTCCCACTCAAATATGCCTTCCGCATATAAGATCAAGAAAAGCTACTTTGCTCCCACTCACTTCTTTGCAAGTTTCTTCAACTATTTTGGACAACTCCAAAATCCTTTGATCACATCATCAAAGTGAAGATTCCAGCTCCGATATGCTTGCTTCAGCCCATGAATGGACAACTGAAGTTTGCATACATGTTTAGCATCCTTAGGATCATCAAACCATTATTGTACTGATTACAACTCTTTCTTAATGACACTATTAAGAAACATGGTTTCCTTATCCTTCTATCAATTTCTCATTCGAAATTATAGTAATTGCTAAACGACCCAGAATAGATTTAGGCTTCGCCACTTGAGACAAAATCTCATTGTGGTCAACTTTTGAATCTGTCGGAACTGTTTCACGACAAATCGATCCTTATCAGTGTCTATTCTCTCATAAAATTCCATATTCTGTTAACATCCTAGATGCCATCAAGAAGATCTCCCAAGTCAATACCTGGTAATCGTATATGGATTTTATTTCGGATCATATATGACTCATAGCCATTTCTCGGACTTAGGTCTACCATCTCTTCTTCGTAGTTCGTAGGTCTGTCATATTCCATTAATATGACCTTCATAACAAGATTGTCGTAACACACAGTGTGGAACACAACCTCGTATGCCTACGTTCTTAGTATGAGCTCAGAGCATCATGATCTTGTATCATCAGCTTCTTTCAAGCTGTGGAGCATGACACCGAAAACACTTTCAGTTGCGCCACTCTGATGTCTGGAGAGAAAGTTCATCAACTTTGTCTTGCTCTACTATCTTTCTCACTTATACCCTTGGACAAGAAACTATTTCTTTCGCAAGGTATATCCCGGCAACGATTTTGCCTATGTCGTGAGACATGTACCCAACTAACTCTTTAGGTACGGTACACTACAAAGATTAATCCATTTTAGGTTTGATCACATCAAAACACTAAATTGCTGAAACGACAATCTAGGCTAAAAGCCATGCCATCACTAATATGGTATTGTCTCCATGGATTTAAATGGTTTCCCTATTATCTAACGTGAGTGTTACGTTTCTACCATACGACTCTAATGATCACAATAATTCGGTAAGAGATTTATTTACCACACACTATCCGATAGGGTGCGATTACGACGTCCTAACATACCATAACACTATGGTGTTCCATGCGACGTAATTTGTGGAACTCTTCTCACAAGTCTTCCAATGATATGCCAACATTATAACTCAAATCTTTATTTCCTCGATCTGCATCGCGGGAATTAGATTTTCTTGTTAAATTTATTTCCTACTTCATTCTGAACTTGTTTGATCGAATCAAAATTTCCAGACTAACATTCCCTGAGTGGATATCCATATATCTACTCGGAATATTCATGAAGTCTACAAAATAAATACTTCCACTTTACGTTAAAGTACTTCATTGATTCTCATACACCCATATGCATGATTCTCAACAAGTCATACTCAAAACGTTCAGCGAAGTTCACGAAATAAAGGTCTCCACTACTCGTCAATTACTTCATTGAACCACATACATCTATATGCATGACTATCAATAAGTTATATGCCCATTTTCCGAAAACGGTGTCTTAGTTATCTTGCAAGTGTCAAAAGATCAAATCTAAAGACTTGTAGATCCATCCGGTATGGAGCTAATTCATTGACTATAACATTGACATGAATTAAACGGTAGTGCCACACATATGTGGTGTCTTTATTAAGTTTCTATCCTTTGGCATTAATATTATGAATGTGGGAGCTTCTACCATCTAAATTCAAATCGGCATATGGTCATTACTTCATAAATATAGGACAACGAATTTGTCACTAATATATATGAACAATTGTCTCGCTAGAGGAGACACACTTATAACGATCATACTAACAGGCGATCATAAAGAATTTATTCAAATGGTAGATCTAGAGGGAGAGTGTCTATGGCCATCACAACAATTTGTCTGCCATTATCAACACGCAATGTCGCCTCATCCTTTCAAGCCACTCAAGCAGTAAACCTGGTTTTCATAAAACATGACTAGTATCAAAACTTAGTCACTACTGCGAGTACTTGCTTAGCTAAAACATTCATAACATGTATATCATATATACACCATCATCATTGATGACTTCCCGGCGATCTGTTTCATCTTCTTGATACTTCCAACGTAATCAAGAACCATGAAGGTGAACGATTCCCCTTGCATGACATAGTCTATGACATAGTATTTGCACTTGGCAACGACGTCTGTCATCCAGTGATCGAGCTGAGCGAGGCGTCTCAATGTTCATCAAGTATGACCATATGTCATCAAGTATGACTGCCACGTGCTCCTTCAATGTGTGTATTCTCTTCCATCTTGGTTGAGAAGACAATCAGTCAACGTACTGATAAACTTCATCAACCCAACTTTAGGGGTACCCCGAGTTTAGCGACCATCTCATATGTTCGCGATCTAATAACTCGTACCCACCGTTGGTTCTCTATGGCAGAGATCAGCATACACTGGACTATGATGATATTATCCGCACAAAACCTGATAATCCAAATTATCTTTTGTTAGCGGAATCTCCGGGTTTATCTCCTAGCGGGTATTGTATCACAAAGAGCTAACGGTTTAAACAAGGAGTATCCTCAAGCTAAAGTATAAAACTATGAAGTTTGGACCCAACCTTTTAAGTTTCTCAATCGCAGGAATGCGCCTAATTTTAAAAGATGCTATTACAATGGTTAATATCTACAAAGGTTTGCAAAACAGACTTTGTTCATTATATTTTGAGTTCTAGTATTTTAGAAAATAACTATCCGAACTCCCACTCAAACGAACATCCCTCCTGGTCGTTTAAGCGATTACACGACCCCCATCCATTGCACAACCCCTCATCGTCAGAGCCGGCAGCACAACTTCAAGGGTAGACAATTGTCAATCACAACAACTCTGTGACTCATGCTCGACCTTTCGGCCTCCGTGTTCCGAGGCCATATCTGCATATGCTAGGCTCGCCACAATAACCTCCACGTAACGCTTGTGCAACATGGCTTACACCCACTGTATGCGAACGACGATATGTCTGACACCCGATCGTCACGGCCTGCCTCATAACGTAGAACTTTCTTGGTGGTGCTCGTTGGAGGAAGAACACTAGTGGTATTTTTGAAGGGATCATCTTATATTTCTACCGCCGTGTAACTAATATATTCTAATATATATAATCACACAATATAAGATGCACACAAAACATCAAATGTAATGCGATGTGATATAGTCCATTGCGCCATGGTCTTCTTGGCGCCCGCAGTTCATAAACAATTTAAGAAACCTACCTTGACCATATCACATTGCCCCTGCAAAATAAAGTTAGACGCTTCTACTTTATCTTTTGCATATTTTACGTGGCTTGGGGCTGTCGTAAAAAGAACCGCTTCTTACCTACGAACTTATGACCACAACAACGATCCAATAATTGCATGTTTAAGCATCCCTTTCGGGCCCTCCATTGAAAATGCAAGACCAACTAAAGAGAGAGAGACAGACACCCGCCAGCCACAGATACGGTACAAGCCGTATGTCAGTAGTGGAACCAGTCTCGCGTAAGCGTACGCGTAAAGTCGGTCCGGGCCGCTTCATCAACTCGATGCCGCTGGAATCACAAGTGCACGCTAGAGGGTAGCAAATAACAGGAACGGTGCCCCCGTGCCGAACACGGGTTCTAACAGCGTACAGCTATATCTACGATAGATCGGCTCTGATACCACTGAAGGGGATCGCAAGCAGAAAACAAAAAATTTCCTACCAACGATATCCTTAAACTAGCCAAGATCTACACTATGCAGATATAGAAGTACTGCGGATATCGGAATACATACCCTTGTAGACCGAAAAGCGGGGATTACGCTCCCGCACAAGCGTTGACGACGAAGACGACGTAGCCGACCTCTAGGTCGCGAAGAACTCGGCGCGACGAAGACGATGAAGATGACCTCGAGGTCGGGTGGAGGAAGTAGGCCTCCGAGTACCGCTAGCGCAGCACCTCGCAGGGTGTTACACACATACGGTGGAGACGACGGCCTCCGAAGCTCCAGTCCAGGACGAGCAGCGGAAGACTTGGACCGGAACACCAGCAGCGCGGCAGCGGGCTATGGTGGAGAGATCCCCTCATCCTCCTCGGCGCAACTCCGACAAAGGGAATCACGTTATCGAGAGAGAATTCGGGAATTAATTGGTTGAATTAAAAGGCCAGGGGTGCCCCTCTATATAAAGGCTCCCGGGGGGAGCCAACCTTGCCAGCCAGGCAATGTGGGACTATCCCACATGCCTGGTTCGGCCAAGGTTGGTGCGCCGGCCCTAGGTGGGCCCCATTTGGCCCACCTAGGCCGGCCCCCATCCAAACCGAAGCCCTGGGGGGACTTTCCCCCCCTCATGGGCCTTCTTTCCACCAGAAGGCCCATTTAGGGAAATCAGCCTTTAAAAATTCGAAAATAAATATATAAAATCACATTTAAATATTAATTACACTAATTAATATCAAACATATTATATATAATTTATTCTAGCTCCGAAAACTATTTCGTCGCTGCCCGATCTCCATCGGACCATTCCCGGGACGTTCCCGGTGATCTCTTTCCTTTCCGGTTGTCTTGTCGAAACCCCTTAAGTGTGTTACCCTAGCGGTTCGATATAATAACAGACATGATCGAGACTCCTCTCCGATCAATGATTAACTCGTAGGCCTGGACCCCATGAATTAACCCCTGTGATATAACGAATGACTTTCATCTATCAAACCTGGACGTCTAGTCTTAAACCTTTTGTCATAGCGATACTTAGTGTGTCCGAGCATCGTTCATAGATATCTCCATACCTAGCATGATCTCGTTACCGACAACACTATCTTCTACTCGTCTATGATATTATGTCAGCTGGTGACCTAGTCACATGTTTGCAAACTCATTTGACATAATCTCACCGAGTGGGCCCTAGAGTATCTATCCGGCTATACGGACTGAAAAATCCCGCTCTTGACCCCTCGTCTCAACTACCCCTTTCCGATACCCAAAAGTATCACCGTTATTGTCACACTTTATAAGACATGACGTTTGGTGCGATCAAAGTATCTTCCAGGAATAACAATAAGACTTGGTCTCACGGTCAAAGGCGTAATGACTACGTCCTACAAATTGTGGGTAAGTCCATCACATCGTTCCACCTAACGATATGACTCCATTGCCGACAGACGCCATGTCTCATGATCGGGAAACCTCGATCATCAATCGCGCAATGAAACTAGTCTCAGCAGAGGCAACTAGGGACCTGGTTGTTTATCTACCACACGTGTATTAATGTTTCCGCTTAATACAGTTATAGCATGGTATAAAACATATAATGAACAATTGGAATATAACCAATAAACTATCTTTATTAAGTGCCTCTAGGGCATATTCCCTTCAGCATGCTCCACGGTGCGCCACAAAAAAGAACATTTCAGTGGCGCATGTTTATATTGTGCGCCACAGATGTTTGTGGCGCACTGGTTTGGTGCGCCACTAAATGTTTTTTGTGGCGCATGGGCTTAGGGTGCGCCACAAACGGGCATCCCACCTATAAGACTTTTTCTACTAGTGGAACCTGGAGTACTGGAAGAGAAGAACATGGTCCCGCATGGCTATCTGCATCACTGTTAGCTTCTGCTGGTCCATGGAGTACTCCATGTCCAGGCCCACGAACTTGTCATCCTCTTCTTCCAGCCATTGCTGGAACATGTCGATTACGCGATGTACCTCCGCCGGGTCGTTGGTGTACACCGCCTGGATGATCTTGCCGCCGTGAATGGGGATTGGAATTGTATGCGAGAAGTACTTGGAATCCTCCATGGCTACGACACGGGGAAAGAGATGAGTGCAATGTACAGGAAAGTAGATGATCTAGCAAACGCCACGCGGAGGAGACGGCCGGGGAGAGGGCAAAACAGAGGATAAGAAAGAGGAGACGAACTGTAGAGGAGTTGAAAAGAAGGGGAAAGGAGAGTGAGGGGAAAGAAGAGAGTTAAATGGGAACCGTCTCCGTCTCTGCACCGTACGTAGATTTCGACACATAGATCTGTAATGCGCCCAATGACTCGTGGCCCCAACTAAACGTGTCCGTATTTTTACTGTCCAACTGACAACTGGGGCGGGCCGTGTGTACGTCTTGTCACATCGATTGGTCACATCACCACCCCGCAGGCCGATATACGCCAGACCTACCCGTAGTAATACCACATAAACACATTATATAGTAATACTCCGACGCCGCCACATCTTCCGACGCCGCAGACCGCAGTTCACACGCCAGCCCTGCAGTCGTCGCCACGTCTTCCGACGCCGCAGACCATGATGATGTCGTCGCGATTCACACATTAGCCCCGTGGACAACAGAGTTCTCCGCGTAGAGTAACAATGGCGCTAACCAAATTGTTGTTCCTACGTTTAATTAATGTCATGTAGTTTTTATATTACGATTGATCACTTGTGTGTAATATTTATTAGTAATGCATGTCTTTGAGTATAGATGTACCTACACATAAATTCTGATAGTTTCAAGGTACCAATTTGATAGTTAGCATGTGTGCATGTTCAGGTGTGTCTCGTACAGACCAACTGTACTCAACAGTTTCTATTTATAGTAAATCATGTCCATACAAAAGATGTCACACTTTCTATTAAATTTGGATGTATCTATACACTAAATCATGTCTAGCTACATCCAATTTTTGATCAAGTTGCGACATCCTTTGTTGGACGGAGAACAAAGTATGTTCAGGTGTGTGCATGTTCAGGGAGAGAGTGGAGACTGGAGAGACAGGGAGTGGGCGCATAAAAATTCCTGTGACGTAGCCAGCCCTGCCGTTCCTTTCCTTTCGTAAATGACAGCTGGGTCCCATGTACGGTGAACCCCGCATGTCAGGGACTGAATGGCAGGAGCACGCACGTAGGCGCAGGGGAGGAACCCACTTACCTGTGGGACCGCGGCAGAAGGAAACAGTGAGGAAGAGCGGCAAAATGAAAATAAGAGGAACCGCCGCGTTATCTCCTCGCCTCCTTCGCCTAGTAGTCTCCACTATCCTCTCGCCTCTGCACCACTATCAAAAAAGCCCACCGCGAAACTTCTCGCCGCCGACGGCCGCGACTCCTCTCGCCTATTAGTCTCAACCACCTTCTCTTGCCTCCACCACTATCCTCTCGCCTCCACCACCTCCTCGCCTCTCCTTCGCCTCTCTCTCTTTCCCTCCGCCATGGGAAGCAGCTCGAGCGCGGGCGGTGCTCCCGAACATTGGATAGGCATCGACGACGTCAAGCAGACGACGGAGACCTCCTATGTGCGTGATCACGACGGTATATGGGTCAAGGCGGTGTACACAAACGAGACCGCAACCGTGGATCTAATCCTCGAGAAGTACGAGCGTTGGCTCGCGGAGGAGGAGATCAAGTTCGTCGGCCTAGATCTCGAGTACGACGCCACACAGAAGAAGGTGGTGGTGATGCAGATCGCCATGAGGGAGCATGTGCTCGTCTTCCACAAGATCAGGTACTTTCCCCCAAAATTGTTTTGCTTGTAGTCACACTACCTTTGTTCTTGAGAGTACCAAGAGTTTTATTTATTTATTTATTTTTGGTATCAACTAGAACAGCACTTGCGCGCATTAAAATTAAAATCTCCTCTGTTTGGTAAAAATTGTTATGCCGGTATTTTACATGCAAGATTGATCTGCAAATTTTCTTGTGTGGTTAAAGTTCTTCCTATGTATTAATTCCCCAACATTTAGTGCTTAGCAATGTATAGTAGTTTCCCAACATTTGGCATGAAAAATTGATCGATCTGAATGTTCATTACACTGAATATATATAATATAAACAAGTTCCCAATCCCTTCACTACATTTTTGCGTTATGAACTATATGTAGGTGTAAACAGGGTTATCCAAGCAGCCTTAAGGATTTTATCCGGAACAAGCAAATTACTTTCGTTGGGGTGGACATAAGAGGGGACAGACGACTGCTTGATAAGGAGTGGCTGCACGTTCCTATCCAGTACCACATCGACATCCAGGACATCTTCAAGATTGAAGGTACTCCATACGGCAGCCTGGAATGGCAGCTATGGCTGGGAAGTTCATCAACAGGAACTACTTGGAGATGAAGAACAATTTCAAGCATAACATGATAAAGCGCGAAGGGCATGAATACTGGGCATGGAAGCCACTTTGAAAGAAAAACCTGGACTATGCTATCTTGGATGGATATGTCACCTACGAACTCTATCGCAGGATCAACTTAGTGAACCAGGGACATGTTCACCTGAACAATGTGGCACTGTGCCTCCCACTATCCAGCAGGACCAGTCAGCTAAGTAAGTCTGAGGTGGGAGAATCTTCCAACAGCGCCAAGAAGAGGAAGAGTGGCTGGAACTAGGACTGCCTATATTCTGATGTCTTACTATATATGTATGTTCATGTGTAAACCATGGAGGTGGTTCAGATACCCCTCACTACTATCTGCATTTTGGTATTGGGTGTGGAAGCAAGTTGGTGTTTGCTGCCCCCCTTGATTCTTCTGGTCCCTGTAAGTAAAGTTGGGATAATACTTAGATAATTTCTAGTCGCACGGGCAGCTGTTGGTTTTGGCTATGTTGCCAGGCAGGTGCTGCGTGTGGGTGTGGGCTTTTGTAAATCTACTATGTTTGTGTTCATATCATATATATGTGTGTGGGTGTGGAGAAAGTTTGTGTTTGCTGCCCCCTTCATACTTCTGGTCTGTAAGTAAACTTGGGATAAATACTTATCTACATGGCAGGATGCACACAAAATTTGGGGTGATTTGGAGATGGTCGAAAAAATCAAATGCTTAGCGACAGACCGTCTGGTCTATCTAAAGCCAGTTTTTGTAGCAAGGTGATTTTTTTGACATCCTCCAAATCAACTCTAATTTTTTACACATGATCTATTACACAAACCTTGATGTCTTGTGAAGGTTTTACATGTTTTTGAAATTTCTATAATTTATAATATATTGTCGAATCTCAAGTTCAAAATACCGGTCTATACCTTTTTCCCCCAATATGAAACTCCTTTTCTGGATTTTTTATTACAATACTCTATACTAACTATATGAAAGCACACACACAAAATTTGGGGTGATTTGGAGATTGTCGAAAAAATCACATGCTTAGCGACAGACCGTCTAGTCTAACTTAAGCCAGTTTTTCTAGCAAGGTGATTTTTTCGACCTCCTCCAAATCAACTCTAATTTTTTAGACATGATCTATTACACAAACCTTGATGTCTTGTGAAGGTTTTACATGTTTTTGAAATTTCTATAATTTATAATATATTGTCGAATCTCAGGTTCAAAATACCGGTCTATACCTTTTTCCCCAAATATGAAACTCCTTTTTTGGATTTTTTTATTACAATACTCTATACTAACTATATGGAAGCACACACACAAACTTTGGGGTGATTTGGAGATTGTCAAAATAATCACATGCTTAGCGACAGACCATCTGGTCTAACTTAAACCAGTTTTTCTAGCAAGATGATTTTTTCTACCTCCTTCAAATCAACTCTAATTTTTTACACATGATCTATTACACAAACCTTGATGTCTTGTGAAGGTTTTACATGTTTTTGAAATTTCCATAATTTATAATATATTGTCGAATCTCAGGTTCAAAATATATTCTGGCGACTCTGCAGGTTCCGGGGTCATCATGATTTCCGATGATGAGTAGATGGTAAGATGGAGGCTGACCCGGCCAAGCGTGGCGTTCCACCATCAAGAATCAAGAGTCCATCTCGGAGCAGTACTGTCTCTCGGATTTAGCTAGTTAGCAAGTTATCTACTATTATATTCAGTACTACTTTAGTCCCCAACCAGAACTACAGGCGCTTTTGCCGCGTCCGTGTGTAGTTTATTCTAAAGTTGTTTTCTCCCCCGTTGGTTTATGATCTATATCATGTAAAAAAATGTCTAAATTGGCAAAAAAAAATGTCTAATTTGGTTGTAGTAGGCTATGAGTGTTGCTTGTGGATCTACATGTTCCAAATGTCGTACAATTAGACTTAGTTAGGTGAGATTGCTGCATTTGGATCACAATGGTCCAAAGGTGGTAGCGTAACCACCTAGACTGATAACATGACCGATAACATGCAACCCTATGGCTTTGGTCCTACAACGTGCAACCCTAATGTCAATATGAAATTTTACACGGTGGCATGCAGGTCATAAAAAGGATTATCAAAAAATTCAAGAAATATGAAGTTTGCAATGCACCCTTAAGGTAAGTCCGCAGTTTTGACCTAAGATTCAATGAGGAGGTATAAATTTAAAATAATTCAAAAAAAAAAGAAAAATCTTGTCTGTGGCCTGCGGGTCACCTGGTATAAATAGAACCCCTCGACAGGCACCGTGCAGTGCAGTTGGGAGCATATGGGCAGTACACAAACATCAAGACAAGAGAACAAAAATATGAAATAGCACAAAAACGCAAGAGAAACAATAATGCGATACATGAGCCGCAAAACTCACATGAAATCAGCAAGGTGATAAACACGGCTTGCTTGCCCACATTAATATTCAAGACTATCCGCACAACACTTACATGATTCAATCAGTTCACAAAACACTTCAGTTATAAAGATAATTGTTCTACAACACCCTAAACCAAATACCCATGCTACCACCAAAAATCTTGAAGTAGAAAACTAAAGACATCCCAAACTTTAAATTAGCTTTTGCAGCAAATTCGTTCCAACAATCCTTATCTAGTACGAGTCTACCTTGTTCATCTACCCAGCATCTTGCAGAGCCAACAGCAGTTGGTAGCATCCAAAGACCTGTTTCTCCGGAAGAAGGAATACTTAACCGCTGGGAGAAAACATTTGTGAACTTCTGCAGGATGAATCAGAAATTTATTAGGGGACTCTAGCAATGAAATAAATATATTTGGAGTTAGATCTCATTATTTTGACTTGTCTACTTACAAGAGTTTCTACACCAATGTTACTCTTAATAAGCTTAACGACGATAGGAGGACTGCTACGGTCATAGTTCTCTCTGGCAAAACGAACAATGACATTGTTCTGTTTACCAGATAGTACCAATGGAGACATGTTCTCCACATAATCAAGTATCTCCCTACGACCTACATAAAGACATTAAACAGAAATACTTTAAAAAAGACAATAAAACAAACTTTTCTGCAGCATATAGTATTAGAAGGTTTGACCAAGTACCTTGTATGGCTAATGGATATTCATTAACATTGACCTGGTCTTCTGCAATGTACAGTGCAACGTCATAATTAGTTCCATGTATGTATTATGAAACAGTAGAATTTGCAAAGGAATCTGCACTAGTACCTGGTTCAGAAACAAGCTTCTTTTCTTTACAGTCTTTATCGTACACGACAGTCCTGTAGATATCATCTTTGTCGTCCAAATTAATCAATATTTGATCGTAACGCCGCAAATCATAGTTTCCAACAAGATCTTCCCAATGATCACCAGTTAAATAAGTTTTATCATGCTCTTTGTACAAGTCTAGCTCATAAAGATAACCTTCCAAAGTGACGATGGTCATAACGTCACGAGGTGTCAGTTCATCCAATTGCTTCTTAACAAAACATGGGAAAAACTGAAAATCCAATAAAATGTATATAACTTATAATTGTGATGATAATGTTGAATAAATTTACACAACAAAAATAACAAAAGATTAATAAACACCACGTAGATTTCGTCTGCACAAAACTAGACGATAATCGGAAACACATACCACACCATCCTCATGGTCATTCCCCAAAGATACCATGAAAAATGAGCTTTTTCTTGTTTTGGGTCTGCAAGGACCCTGCATGTTTCCACATACTTGGCAAAAAACCTGAAACACGAAAAAATTAAAATAGCAATGAGCAATAGATTCCCAAGACTTTAAAGTAAATGAGTCTGAGTGAATCACATTCCATCTTGAATCCTACTCCAAGGTTTCAAACAACTCAGCTGTTGTGAATTTGATTGGACCCTATTTTAGAAGAACATTGAATCTAGATTTTGATCGAATCCACTTAACCATAAAACATGCATAATATCAGATCAAATGCTGAGCATAGAATGAACTGTATTAAATAATCCACTAGATAATTGAAAATTTTGGCTCAAGCATCAGGTATAGGATCAACAAGGGCATCAACAAGGCAACTATGGACTTTTTCCATTTGAGCATAATACAAATGCAACGTAAGGCAAATGCAATTATTAATGATCCAATTATCTTAGGAAATCAAGGCAACTAGTCAATCCCTCTAATCTAGTCAAGTTACTAAATTAAGAAAGCCCACATAAAAATTTCTCCAATGGTATTAATTACCACCCATAATTTGCCAAGCCACTTTTATTTCACAAGCCTCTGATAATTAGTAAAGGCCACAAGCTAAATAACCATGTAGTAACAGCAGCCCAACATAAGAGTTTCCACCTAGCAAATATAAGCCCAAACAGTGGATAAGTATGGACTAGCCGAAGCTTGCCTTTGAGGTAAAGCAAGATTGACTTGACCTTGCACCAGTCAAGGATGGGGTCTGAACCGACCCCTTTACCTCATCCTAGCCGCGCCACACACCTCACATTCCATCTAGAACACCAAGAGCAGTGTCAAATAGGGATTCATCTTTAGAACAACTAGAAGTATGTCAATTTATTCTTATCAGTTTAATAGCAAATATATCCAATAACACATTTCTTTAACTGTTCCAGCACAAGAAAGCATAAAAAAGGATATTACGATACATGTGTACACTCCTAGGAGGCTTCACATGTATTTGTTTACCCTAATTACATTAAAATGCACATAGGAATGTATAAGCAACTAATAAAATTGCATGGCACAACAAATTTTGCTGGACTTATCCCGAAAACTTAAACCACTCCAATTTATCCACAAGTACATCTTCCAATTATCTAGAGCTTAACAAGCTAAAGTATTGATTATAGCAATTACTAAATGAGTAAATCATCCAGTAGTCCATTTGAAGTAAATAAGTAGTGCCTAGTATTTAAATTTGCACTTCCACAGCACCATGCGGAAGAATAGATCATCTATAATTCCCTCTGAAAGAAAACTGACAGAAGCAACTCCACAAACTGAATATATTTCCATTTGATAGTAAGAAGCACAACACTAGCATACCCACGCATCAGTTCATCATCTCGATGAAATTAAGCAGCAACACAGGCTTAGTGCAGATGGAAATCAACTGGAATCATGTCAAACACACATGCACGAACACTGCGGCGCGGTGAGGAGTTCTCACGCTGCCACAGCGGACATGCACCGCGAGGAGTAGCAAAATTGAATCCACGCGCAAGAAATAAAACCATAGATCCACGTACAGCAATGAGACACCCTAGATCTATTTTGTAGCAACATCGACCATAACAAATAGCGCACACAGTAGCCAATCTGTTCAATAGCACGAACTAATCTACAGTAATCTTGCACACGCTAGGGTTTTCTCAGGAGCTCACCTCAACGTCCTTCTCGGTGTAGTAGTGCGGGTGTAGGGATCACCGCTCATCTTGCTGGATGCAGCATCACCGCCTCCAGCTCCGCTTCCGACGTTCACCGGCGGCTGCTCCCTGGTGACGACGTCCTGCCCGTCTCTATGCACGGCCGCATCAGTGCCGTGCTCCGCGCCGTGGCCTCCATCTCCGGTACCGGCCATGGAAGAACGTGGGTGGGGGAATGCGTCGTCTCTGGTGAGTTTGGGCGGTGGTTCTGGAATGCCGAGGAAGCGGAGGAGACGAGGAGGAGTAGCCAGATTTGAAGACAAGATTTCCTCCAAAAATAAAGGAAATTCCAACCGTCCCACGTTGTCTTTTTTTTCAAGAGTCCGTTGCCACTTGCCACCGGCAATTCCTATTTCTCTACCCCTTCGTGTGCCGGTCCACATGTTTAGGGACTCGTTCGAGACGGAGTGATGGCAACTGCCCACTCTGGCCACGTTTTTTTAAATATATAGTTTAAAAACACACACAAAAAGAATCTTCTGCTGTAAATACGAATTGTAAATTTCAAAACTACTTTGATGAAAAACAGTAGCATCAGTGAGGAATACAAAATACTAGCAAAGATATAAAATATTCGATAGGAAAAGAAACACACTCCTAGTTCATTAAAAAACAATAACTTTGGCTAAATATTGAAACTAAACATAGCATTGGAGCCATCAAAACACAGCCCATAGATTATTCAAACCAGAAGCCATCCGGCACACCATGATCACTCCCACTCGTCACTGGCGACAATGTGATCCTCATCATCGTCTTTGTCAGGCCACCCCCGTGAACGTTTCTTTGACGCTGCCGCTGGCTCCTCAGCTTCATCCTCCGCAGCTTCATCTTCATCCTCCGCAGCCGCTTCAGCCGCCGCCGCTGATTCAGCCGCATTAATTTGAGCCTTGCGAGTACCCCGATCTAGCCCGTCCTTAACGATAAGGTTCCTCCGGTACAGTTCGCAGCTGTAATACCCATCTCTCGGAGGTCATGAGCTAGCACATAGACTAACGGTACAGAGACGATTTCATACTAGAACTGCAATAAAAGATTTGTTTTTTACATCTGAATATTGGACTTGCTTTCAGTAATGTGTCCTCTCTTCCAAAAATTAAAAATAAGGTGCAAAACTAAAAAAAAGGTTTAAGATCTCAGAGGCAAACAAAGGGCCTTTAAATAGAGGTTAATCAGGGTTTAGCAACGCCTTTAAATTTGGGGTGATTTGGAGATGTTCGAAAAAATCACATTCTTAGCGACCTCCTTAACTTAAGCCAGTTTTTCTGGCAAGGTGGTTATACTAATATGAATTATTTTACTAATACATAATGGTTTAACATGACAGAAATATTTAAAAGACTTATCTAATGGATAAAGCCCAAAAAGGCCTGGCCCGATAAGAGGTGGACATAATTTTAGTTGTGAAGTTGCATTTTCCGTGTTTTTTTTGACTTGCATTTCCCGTGAATTCTCCCCATATAAACAAGGTGAGAGACTTATATCACAATTTTCTGATTAATAATACACGTGAGTCGTGAGATATCAAAGGAATTATTGAAACTCCTCTTATTTTAACATGTCCAAGTACCGTATAACTCTCTTTCCACTAAACCCTTTTTTTACATGTCCTATAAACTCTCTGTTTAATGCTTTGGGCCTCAAAGTAGTAGTACGGCCTGTTTCCAAAATTCCAGCAGAAACTCAGCAGGAGCCTAGTCCCAAACCTATACCGCTCGTCCCCAACCTCAGTCATCGTCGCACTAGATGCCTTCCGCCTACATCCCCCGCAGCCGCAACCTGATATCCTTGTAGGAGTGTAGGACACCCATCTATATCTTGCTCTCGAAAAATTCCTCAGCCTCTGTTGCCTCCTCGCCGATCGGACATCGCAGATCGCTGCCGGTTCTGCCAACCGATCAAGGTCAAATATTGAAGATTTACCATGGCGGGGGACAACGATTGCGAGATCGTCCCTACATGGGAAACTGGCAAATTCTGTTTCCGGGTACACTATTCGCCCGCCGAAGTTCCCTACAGCTGCAGTAGAGTCGCTAGCAGCAGCGTCGCAGGGTGCAAATGCGATGCAACTTTTTTTTTAGCGATGTCACGGCTCAGATCAGGATGGCTCTTACAGTGCGGCATGGAACAAATCCCAGAATGGAAGGTATCAAGGTGATGCCAAGTATGGTTCTTCTTGACAAGACTGGGTCACTGGCTTCCATTGGAACAGTGATAACCATTAGCTTCGAGAGAGATGGGTTAGTATACAACCAGGTGTGCATGCGCGCGGCGTGCGAGGATGTAAAGGCGAACTTGGTGGTGGACGACGTCTTCGAAGTGATGTGCTCAGTGGAGGTCACCGTGGACTCTACACGGTCAGCGTCTCCATTAACGGAGGAGGAGGAGCTACCTGATTTGGGTCATGATCTGGCCATGATGTCGGATAAACACGAACTGACCGACGTTTACTTTGATGTTGATGGGGAGAGATTCAGTGCACATCGACTCGTGCTTGCGGCCCGATCGTCTGTCTTCAGAGCAGAGCTCTATGGCTCGATGGATGGAAGCAAGATGGCGTCGATCACCATCCAAGAAATGGGTGCCTCTACCTTCAGATCTATGCTACAATACATGTACCATGGTTCATTACCCAAGGCTAACCAGACGGATATTTCTACGACCATGGCAGAATACCAGCGTCTGCTTGTAGCCGCTAACAGGTATGGGTTAGAGAGGCTAAAGAAGATTTGTGAGGTCAAGCTTTGTGGCAACGGTATCACGATAGACAATGTTGTATCACTGTTGGAGGTGGCTGAGGGCCATGTCTGCCCCATGCTAAAAGATAGCTGCCTTGATTTCCTCTCGGACGGTGAAAATTTCAAGATGGTTGCGACGATAGATGAGTACTTTCATTTGATGCAGATTGTTCCGTCTCTCTTGGTTGAAGTGCGGAACAGGTTCAAGATGACACATGAAAAGCCGACTATCACTGAGCCGGGTTCTCAAAAGAAAACGAGAATGTAATAGGCATGTCAATGTATTAGTTGTACAGACCTGTTTACTCAATGAATTCCCATGCTGGTATAATGTCATCCAAGTGTTTTTGTAGTTCCAAGAAGTACAAATTTGGAAATGTTTTTGCTTTAAAAAATTACACAAAGAATTTAGTAAAGATTACCTCAAAAAGGTAAACTTTACTTAATAAGAGTAGCAGATACACCAACATTACATTAAGAAATTTTAATAGTTACCACTACAAGTGAAATAAGAGTAGACTCCGTATGAAGATGCTGCCCTTTTTCTACCCTTTCTTGCAGTTGGTACTCGAGTTCCTCTCCCTGTGCTTCCAGATGTTCCTGGTTGAGGTGACACCACAGAGGAGCCAGCTTCAGATATTTTCCTAGAAGTTCTAAATCTGGTAGGTAGACTTCCTGCTGTACAAGGTGGTATATTACTAGCTGCTGGTGAATCTTCAGCTTTACTCTTTCTAGCTGCTTGAGATGCTTGAGCTCGACTTGTTGTAGCTGCTGGAGATGCAATGATCACACAATCAGGATCATAGTCATCATCACTCAATTCCCAGACTATTTTCTCAAAGTCACTACCACTTCTAATGTCTTGATCCTCCTGGTACTCAATGTACACATTAGCAACTTCACCAACACATGTGTAATCAGCCATGTATAAACACCCACTATATCTTGATCCGTAGGAGGTGGGGTTGGTCAAACGAATTGCGCGCGGGGGCTGGGCCGATTCAGCGGTTTCGACCCATTAAGAATAAATTTATTTCAGCCCTTTAACAATTCACTTTCAAAGTATGCTAAAGCAACCTCACTGCTCGCCCTATAAACCCTAGCAGGCTAACGCCGCTGCTCGCCCGGCTCGTCCTCCATGGCATCGAACAGCTCTAACAACAGTAATGATGTCAAGCAACCAGTTTGTTTGGTTTCTGATGTCAAGCAACTGTAATGCTGCATCAGCTGTGATGAACCAGTTTGGCACAATTTGTCTATGTAATGCATGATCTATCTAATGAACCAGTTTGGCAAAATTTGACTAAGCAAATGATCTATCTAATGTACTGCATGATCTATCTAATGAACCAGTTTGGCAAAATATGACTAAGCAAATGATCTATCTAATGTACTGCATGGTCTATCTAATGTACTGCATGGTCTATCTAATGTACTGCATGATCATCTGTGTAATAGCTCAATATATGAAATATTATTTCCTGGGTATATGCGTGGAATGATAAGCTCCAGGCACGAAGAACATTCGCCTGGCACCGTCGATCCCGAGAGATCGCGCTAGGGTGCACCACGAAGTCCGGTGTGGATTCGCTCGGATCTTCTGCACCGTCCATAACAGCATCAACTGTTGTTTTCACAATTCAATCAACACAAAATGGTACAATGGCAATATGAAAAAAAAATATATAGTTCACAACGGAATAAAAATATTTATGCAAGACTGGGAAACCTCCTACGGGACTAAAACTCAACCATGCTAGTCATACACATGTCTCTCTAATAGTCATCCAACAATTTCATTTTGTCGACACAGAAATATATTCGGCGATCTCCATAACTCTGGCTTTCATCTTCTTAAGACTGTTTTCCGCTGACATCAAGATTTTGGCAACAACTCCAGTCCTGGATGCGTCAACAATGGTCTGCAATAATATTACACGCGTTAATAAGAGAACTGTTGACTTTTATTTAAAACCGAAACCCTCACTAGGGGATTGATTTCCGTTACTTGCATAACGGAAAGCAACCACCATAGCAGGTACACGTGTCACAAAACTTTACAAACCTAGGAAATTTCCCGAGTAAAGACATCTCCGTCCCAGCTCTCCATGCAATGTAAGACGAACAATCTAGAAGACTTCCTGATACCCAAGTTATACATAAACAACTGGGGATGATTTAATGAATGAGGTATGCTATATCATGCATGTACATACCCATCATCCTGCCGTGGTGTAGGATAATTTTGAATACGCCACTTTGATACATCAGGAAATTTCACAGCACTTGTACTGTTAGCTCTTGCAATATCCTTCGTGATTTCAGCTCTCTGAAAAATTGAAGATTTAGGGAAACATAGCGCATAAAATTAATTCGTCATATCAAACACATATTTTAATACAACCATACCAGTGTTTCCACAGCTTGTATGGTCGTTCTATAGGATTTTAACGAGTTGAGAATTTGGAATTCCTCCTTGGGTCTATTCAGGACAACGGTAACCCAATGTCTATTGCCTATGTTGACCGCGAAATAGGCCTACATCAGGTATAATTTTTTTAGTAAATCCAATGTTAGGACAGTGTAGTATCTGTTTCAGATAAAGCATTCAGGAATAGCAACATTGCTTACCCTGGGCCGAACGAAGTATTCACTGGTAGCTCGTGAAATGTTTCCTCTCCTTTCAATCCTGTAGTCATCGTTGTAGGGTGAATATTCCACCGTTGATCCGTTTGTTGCATTTTCTATTAGGTATTGTGCCCTCCAAGCTGGGACAATGTATCGGTCAGCACCAAGTCGGGTATTCAAATCAACCCTGAATGCTTCGATTACCTGAAAAATAATGATGAAAAATTTAACTGATGGTTCTTCGTTTGTACAACTACACTAGCATATTAATCGATAGATGCGGTTCTTCAACTTACATTAGTGCATAGCCATTCATGGTCAAGGATCGCATGAAGCTGCACTATAGTCACCTTGTTATCATGACCATCTAAGTATACAAGATTTTTTTGATGTTCCTCAGATTTGTAGTTTGTAACAACGTAGGTACAAGCCACTCGTATGATTTCCTCTGTCAAGGCACTTGAATCATCAGGGACATCTTTTGGATAAATAAGTCCTGCAACATATTTTATTGTTAGTATGTGCAACACTAATAAATAATATATGTCGCACCCTCCATGAAAAACTGACACTACCTTTTTTAGTGCTACGAGTTTGACGTTGAACCGACATTCCTTGTAGCTTCTTCATTTTCCCAGCTTCATGAGATATTGTAGCCTTTGTTGACCCAAGATTTTTTATACTTTTCTTCATTTTCCTGGAAGAGAAATATTCATCCACCGGTATCTCCAATGATGGCTTAGGACTTGGAACCTTTCCGTCATCAAGTACTAGGATAGGATTCTCTGGTGTACGACCCACTATGGGTGACTCACTACCCTTCATTTCTTTTTCTTTCAGAGGTGTGATGTAGATTTCTTCATGATCATCATGATCACCATCTTCTTTAGTGTTAAGAGTTTGACGTTGAACTGACATTCCTTGTAGCTTCTTCCTTTTCACACCTACAGATGTAGCCTTTGTTGACCCAGGATTTTTTCTACTTTCCTTCTTTTTCATGGAAGATATATATTTACCGAACGGTATCTCCAATGCTGGACTTGGATCCTTTCCATCAGGTACTACGATAGGGTCCTCTGGTGTACGACCCAATACGATTGAATCACTACCCTTCATTTCTTTTTCTTTTAGAGGTGTGATATAGTTTTCTTCCTGATCAACATGATCATCATCTTCTATAGGCACAAAGGAGGTATCATCATTACTGCTCTCAGAATCCGACTTTTCCATAAATTCTTTCGCCTTGAAACGGTTTTTGGTTAGAGTAGAGGTCATTTCTCCAAAGTCTTCTAAAGGGTCAGACATGTTCGCTTTAGCTGGTATGTAGCTAACACCCTTGGTGTTCAACATTCGAATCATTCTCTGCACGAAAAATAAATAAATGAATCATTTTATGTTGAAAGGAAAGCACATGCGTGAAATCATGCGGACAAAAAATTTAGTGTCTCACCTCAGCACACATGTCTGCAACGTTCTCAATCTTTTTATCTAATTGACGGCCTAAATGACTACAGACTTTAGGCAAGAGACTTTTAACTATTTCATCGATGTCAATGGCAGCCTTTGACTTAGTGGCATTCCTGTTCGAACTTGGCCCGACCTTTCTGGACGTACCACCTTTTTTCGTTGAGGCCATTGCTGGTTTATTATTCATTAGTTCCCTATTGTCCTCGGTAATATTGTCTTCAATCTTCATGATATGAACAATAAAGAATTAAATAATGGAGATAATGACAAATCTGTAAATAGTCATCAAGATGTCACACTTACTATTCCTTTACCACGACCGTTCATGCCATCATAGATGTCTCTCTTTGCAGCAACTGGCTCGGTCCAATTTAGCATTAATGGTCTCAAAGAATTGTATGGAATCGGCACTGAATCAATTTTTAGTGGTGTCACCTTTTCCCAGTACAGATACGGCATAGAAGGCATTCTAAATTGTTAGACACGTAGCTATATATATAGTAGTATGAAAGGTTGTATAGTTAAATTTCGAATTGTACCTGCAACATGGCCAAGTTTCCTTTGGGCCATTGCCTCATGCATTTATTAGACATCACAGTCTCAATGCTGTCCAGAACATATCGCAGAGTGAACTCGTTCCAGTTCAAATTGTCCATTCGGTCAACATCATCTACAAGGGCATAATAGCATTTCGGCACAATCAATAGAGTAAATCGTGCTAGAACTGTCCCGGTGAGCACTAATCCAACCTTTCTTACAAAGTCGTCATCTGTGATATCACTATTAGCAATGATGTCATCAATGAGGTCTTGAATCACTATGTTTCCAGTTTTCTTGCTAAGAAAACTTGGAGGTATACGGTCCTTAACTTCGGACGATTCTTCGACCAGTATGTCTTGAACACACAACCCTTTATCATGTAAGCCGAAAAGGCATTCAACGTCTACGCCGCCGGCTGAAATTGATCCATCCCTGCAATCTTGTATGACGAACCTTTTAGTAGAAGGATCGTATACCTCAATCATGAATTCGATCAAGTTAACATGCATCTTAATCGACGGCATGTTAAGCATACAACTAAAACTGGTCTTTTCAATTTTAGATCGTTGTTCTTCAGACAAACGATCAACCAGCGAACGCCATTTTTCAACCGAACAACTTATATCTCCCAGATGGGCGTCCATTCTGTTCAAACAAACGCAATTTATTAAATAGTTCTAGAGTAAGTGAAGGTGCTATTTACAAAGTAGGTACGAACTAAGGTTCATGGATAAGAGATGAAAACTGATGTGAAGGTACGATCTGGGTACGAAGTACGAACTAAAAAAATTAACGTCGTAAGCATGCAAATGTAGCCAGTCTCAAACGATCGGGGCTTTTTTTATGTAACAATTAATTCTTTGACGGACGAGGCGGATATTTTATTACTCCCTCCATTTAGGTGTATTAGGAACAAACAAGGAATAAGGCCCCAATCAATTAATCACGCTAATAAATTGGTGGACCATGACCAATGCATGTAGATAATAAACAGTGCATGTACATAATATTCCCGTGCCACTTATGCATGTAACAAAATAGAAGATTGATTGCAACCAATTGAAACCAACCTTGGTCACATTGCAATTCATGAGGGGCCTAAATACACCTAAACGGAGGGAGTAAGAAAGATCACAGTCTACGAATTAACGTGGTTCATCTACAGATCCAGATCTACTTTCTAAACCTAAAAAATACAAAGAGAGCACGATGAAGCAATCAGTACATGGCATAGATGAGATGATCAATATACCTTTATTGACACAGGTGTCGATCGCAATGATCGAAGTGATGTCGGCGATGATCTACTCAGCTTTTGCCTATTGCTG
Organism: Poa annua; assembly: GCA_026929855.1. Taxonomy (NCBI): domain Eukaryota; kingdom Viridiplantae; phylum Streptophyta; class Magnoliopsida; order Poales; family Poaceae; genus Poa; species Poa annua. Next base: position 68,029,523 of record CM049434.1, read on the forward strand.
TAGATAGGCGGCGGCGTGTGGGAGGAGTTTTCTGCGGACTTGGAGCTTTTAGGGAACTCAAGTCCTGGAATTTGCGTCGTCTATATGGTACTTAACATAATACACGCACGTAGTGGGGGGGGGGGGGGGGTTATCACTGGCTGCGTTCATGGTCTGGCCTGTTAACCTACTAGTGCGGGTTGGAAAATTGCGGCGTGGATTCTCTGACTTTGCCCCTCTGCATGCATTTTCCCTGACTTTTAGTCACTGGTTCGTGGGTCCTACCTGATGTACGGACCTACCTGTCAATCAATCAAAGTCAGAGAATCTGCTCCGGGAAAATTGAGGGTTTCAAACCATAACGAACAGATGAGAGGATCCTGTTTATCTCATAACAAAAATAAGGGGTTGATTATGGGGTAGACCTAGATTACTTTTGTGCCCTTTGTAAAATGAAATAATTGTTGATTACTACCATGACATTACTGATTTCATGCTAAAGTTGTTCAGGTGTTTAATGAACCCTAGGTATAGGGTCTAGCACTCACATCGGTCATGATCAACCTCCAAGTAGCTTTGCAAATGCATGTGAGTTCATGGATTGCATGTCATTTTTTGTAATTCCATGTGAAAGTTGGAACAGGTGTACCATAAACCCTATGTCTTGGGTCTACCACACACATTGGTCATGATCAACCTCAAATTACCTTTCAAGGTTCATGTGATATAATGGTTTTGAATGGCATGATACACCATGGTGCCATTCTTGGTGAACTCGCAAACCTATGTTGTCATTCCATGCTTAAGTTGGGTGTGTCATAAACCCTAGGTCTTGGGTTTACCACTCACATTGGTCATGATAAACCTGAAAGTAGCTTTGCAAATGCATGTGAGTTCATGGATTGCATGCCATTTTTTGTAATTCCATGTGAAAGTTGGAACAGGTGTACCATAAACCCTAGGTCTTGTGTCTACCACTCAGATTGGTCTTGATACCTCATATCAGCTTTCAAGGTACATGTTATGTGAAGGTTTTGCATGCCATGATACACCTCAAAGTAGCTTTTAATGTGGGTCCACATGTCCCAAACGTGGTTGATGAACATATAGACGGCTAAGAGTGTTGCATACATCCAGGTCTAATGACCTAGCTGACTAGGATGGTTGCATGTGGCCCACATGTCTTAAAGGTTGTTGAGTGTTGCATGTGGGTCCACGTGACCCAAAGGTGATTGGATAACCATCTATGCAGAGAACATGAAACCCTATACCAATGATCTAACATCATGATGCCCTAATGAACTAGCTGTCCCATGGGAAGAAACTGAACAAGGAGTGTTCCATGTGGGTCCACATGTCCCAAACGTGGTTAATGAACATTGGTCATGATCAACCTCAAAGTAGATTTGAAGGTACTCCCTCCGTTCTGAATTAGTTGACTCAGATTTAGTACAACTTGAACTAAATCTGAGTCAATTAATTCCGAACGGACAGAGTACTTGTGAGTTCATGGTTTTGCATGGAATATACATCATGGTGCCAGGTGAACTGACCAACCTTTTTTTGTCATTCCATGCTCAAGTTCCATCAAGTTGACATGTTTGTAACTACCATGTAGAATTGTAAGGAAGTCATGACCAACATGCATCAAGCTGCATCAGGTGTTCCATAAACCCAAGTTCTTGGGTCTACCACTCACATTGGTCATGACCAACGTCGAAGTAGCTTTGGAAATTAATGTGATATCATTGTTTTGCATCCCATGATACATCAAGGCGCCATTCTTGGTGAACTCACAAACATTCTTTGTCATTCAATGCTCAGGTAGCATCAGGTGTACCATAAACCCATATGTCTAGGGTCTACCACTCACATTGGTCATGATCAACCTTTTTTAGCTTTCAAGGTACACGTGAGTTCATGGTTTTGCGTGCCATGATACACCATGGTGCCATTCTTGGTGAACTCTCAATCCTTTTTTGTCATTCGATGATCAAGTTCCATGAGGTGTACCATGAATATTGAAGAGTTTGATGAAAAAGAATTCTTTCCGGAGAAGAAGTGAGGCATTCTTAAATTAAATGAAGAAACAATGAAGGAAATATCCAATGGCTGAACTCCCAATAGCACACACGTTATACGTACAACCATTTTCCATAGTGTGTACTCCCTCTGTTCTGAATTAATTGACTCAGATTTAGTACAACTTCTAGTAAATTTGAGTCAATTAATTCAGAACAGAGGGAGTACATCATATCAGCTGTGTATGTACATCCCCGATGACCTATCCTATACAACATGTAAACCCACTCGCTCAACGACCGTAAGCACATGTACGCACAACCATTTTCTCTCCGTATACAGTTGGTTATTTGCGTTTTTTAAGTGGGCGCTGGTACTTGATTTTTTCCCCTACTTTAAATAAACCCTATATGAGAAACTGCCATTTCGACGGACAGTTCGTGGGGGCAGACCGTGAGTGCAGTTCCTCTGTGGGGGGGGGGGGGGGGGGGGCAGTTCCATTTCCATTCAAGTAGACACCGCATAGCCTGGGAAGTCATTTGTGCACAACGAAGTGTTAGTACTTTTCCCCTTCTTCCTCTTACTGTGTCTTTGCTTCTTCACATCTCGAAGTTGCAATTTCTTATTGCTGTTTCTGTTGTTCTTTTTCAATTGACAGTCCGCAGGAACAGTAGTTCTTCCAAGTGCAAAGATATCTTCGGTTCGTCCTTCAGTCTGCACGAATGTAAGTTTATTTGTTTCTATGTTGTTCGGTCCTTTTCTTTTTCATTACTGTATTACAATGTTTCAAGTAATGACTGCAATGTGTGCTTGATTTTTTTGAACCAGTAAGATGGAAGGCGGGAACTGCGAAGGATGTGATCAGCCAGTACACTTCTGCGGCAGGTCTACAAGAGGAGGAAGTTCGTTTCGACTGGTTATTAGGCAGGGATTTCAGGCTGGGGTGGTAAGATTAATCTGCAACACTGTTTTTGAAATTTCAACTGCAGTATTGTTGTATAATATTTTGATGGGATGCTAGTATATGAAAGTCTGATTTATAGTAGTAGTTTCAGATGCAGTACTTTTGTGGAATACATAGTTTGGATGGGAGGATATAATAATCTGAAATATGAATGAATATTTATATTGAATCAAGATATTGGCAAGCACAATCAAGCCACTGTTTAGAGTAGTAGCCTCAGATGTAGTACTGTACACTAGGTTCAGATTATGTACTGTTTGATATCATTTTCTTGCATTACGTAATTATTCTGAGAATTCTTCCACTAGGTTATCCCCTGCTACTTCAGGGAAAGGATGAACCATTTTGTTCCATATCAATGGTTGGTTGCTCGGAATGCTGGAGGGCGCATGTTTGACTTCTTCCTTAGCAAAGAGACACTGAAGACAGAGATGACTGGACCCTACTGGCTTCCACTGACTAGGATGTATGGAATTGTGGAGGGAGATATAATTCATTTCAAGTTCCTGACAAGTGAAAACAAGGTTCTGTTCACGGTTTACAACAACCTTGGAGTAGAGTTGTCTGCAAATTTAGACAATGCAGGTATGTTGTTGCAAACATTGAAACCTATAGTGCTGGTATGGTACTATTTTAGTTATGTACGAGTCATATCTGACATATTAACCACATTTTTTAAACAAAGCTGTGGGAGGTTCCATCTAGCATTAGAAGTGTCCTACAAAGGACTGTCTTCACAGACATCAAGAGCATCACTGATGTTTCCATGGCTGCAGTCTTATTTGGCATGTACAAGGAACTTCACTGCAAGCCTGTAGATGTCGATGATTTTTATGAGCCTGCCAACCAGAAGCAATTCTTTGTGCACAAAATGGATGATGCCAACAGGGAATTTGAAGCATTGGTAAGCTAATTATTTTTGCAGATACAAATGTTTTAAGGGTGGAAAGTTTTAACTTAAACCATGTCTATCATGCATGTCAGTTCATGCCTTCTGAGGCAATACATGGTTTTGGTTACCGAACCAATGGCGATGCTTTGTTCTACAAGGATGATCTGGTTATTGAAGGTGAAGAGGAAGATGGCATTGAGTGTCCATTCCATGACAATGGAGACCTTGTTAGCTTCTCTGAAGCATGGCCTTTCTTCACTGCTGCTGCTCAAATGGGTGAAGATTCAATACTGCTGGTGAAGGTGGAACCATTCAAGGAGTACCTTGGTCTCAATTTTGTTGAGATCATCAACTAGGAGAATAAAGAACAGATATATGAATCCAGATATGGGAGGCAGCTATGTTGGTGCTGTGTTTATTAAAACTTTTATGTTCAATAGGTTGTGTGATTTGTTCTGTAATTCTGTGTAGGTATGAACCTTATGTGCTCACTATAATATACTACAATCAGCAGATCTACCAAGGTTTATTTAAGAGATGAGCTCTTTTACGGTGATTGGCGCGGTACCGGGTGGTACCGTCAGTACCGTTAACTATTATTTTTCGGAATCGTTGATTAAACGTTGATGAAGTCTTGTTTTCTTCGAACATAGTACACCTATTTCCCTCGATCGACCTGTAATCGAACAGCCGTAGGCAGCTCTGTTCGTTCACGATTAGGGTTGCTGCCGCCGGTCGCTCGCGAGCAGGATCCACGGCGTTCCATCTAGCGACTATAGCAGCCACGGGGAAATCGCGGTGGGCAGGTGGTCGCCGACTCCTCTGCTGCTGCTGGTTCACATCTGCGGAGGAGCTCGGGCGGGCGTGCGGTTGAGGAGGGCAGGGGCATAGGAGCACTGGCGGCCTACCGGTTGAATACACGGCGGGGGCATAGGAGCTCTACGGGCGTGCTCCGGCGGGCGGGCTTGCGGTGGAGTGGAGCGCGCAGCCGCCTGGTCTCGGGAGTTGAGAAAGGAGGCGGCTCCTTGGCGAGTTGGCGTGGTCGCGCGGAGGCGGGTGGTCGCATCAGCATCGCCAGATCGCGCAGCGCCGTCATGCGACTATCTGCATCGCGTGGCCGCGAGGTTGCTGCTGCCACCACCGCAAATCACAGTACTGGTCGTCGGGGACTGCAATTTTGGACTCTCTGTCTTGTCGAAGCTTGGTGAGTTGCGTCCAATTCTGTGATTATGAATTCACAAATTGAATTAACTTTGGCACAAACTGAATTAAGTTGATTCGCATAGCTTTTGTGCGTAGTTCTTCCAAGTGCAAAACGGAGGACGAACTTACAGACGTCAAAATGGAACTGCAGGTATATCCGATACTACAACATCTATTTTATGTATGTCTTACTAGATGTTCATCTACATGCCTTTTGTGGTATAGGAAATAAAAGCCCTACTTCATACCAAGACACAATCAACGACAAAGGATTCATACGAAAACGTCCAGGTGATACTTACGGCCCAACACCTTCATAACATGAACAGATTTGTAATTACTGATGAACTTTACTACTTGTAGGAGCGCGTCAATCGAGTAAATCAAAGCTTACCACCAACTCCTGCTAGAACACCAAGCACAGAGCACGTGGTGCAAGACAAACATCTCGAAAATATCATCCCGCCAAGGAAGCCTATGTTCCACGACGATTACAACTTGACAAATGAAGACAAGGAAGCGGCAATTTTCATCCGCGGTAGTTACGACGGAGCAGAAGTAGCTGTCATCGAACCCCATGTCCTAACACCCTATGACCTTAAGCCAAATGTCAACAAAGGATATTATGTAGAAACGGTCAGCCCTCATACTGCAATCTCTATTAACTATTCCAACATGTGGCTTATTACATGATTGCTACTTTTGCAGGTTATTAATGCATATGCACAAATTAGCAATGTTGAGACTGCTACTACATCATTCCTATCAACCATAGAATCGAGGAAGCTGTTAGGCGATTGTGGGCGTATTCCTCGTAGAAGCGGAAGCCGATGGGTTGAACGTATAGCAAACAAAATTGTAGGACGCCGAATGGTACATACTCAACTCGGAATTACTTGTTTCACATCCTTACAAACTACATGATACTGATTTAAATGTACTGCAGGTGTTTATCAAGTTGAATGTACAAGGTATACACTGGCTACTACTAAATTTAAATTTTGACAAGGAAGAGATTCAGGTGCTGAACTCCAGTCAAGCATTTCGTGACAAGGCCAAGGACACTGCCCTGGTGAGCGTCATCTTTATGCCTCTTATCATGCCACATGAACTTTGTAGGTTCTAACACCCCCCCCCCCCCTATGTATCACTCATCGTATACTAGGTCAAGGCAATTTAGGAATTGATCACTAAAGCAGTTGACGCTGGCTTGGTAACAACGCCTAAGCCGATCAACATTACAAAGTGGGAAACCGTAAACTATACAAACATACCACAACAGAAGGACGGGTAGGTATTGGCTTCATAAATTATTACTCGCCTACATAAGATTTCTAAAATTCAACTGTATTACGCAGCCATTCTTGCGGGGCGTACACACTGAAGTACATGCTGTCATGGGATGGGGATAAGATGACCGAGCATTTCACACAGGTGAGCGAAACATTAACTTCCATTTGCATTCACGACTTCTATATGCATTCGACGCTATGCTAACATATGTGTCGCTCTCAAATATAGGCACAGATAAATATGTTTAGCATCAAAGTATGTTCAAGGCTGCTGCGTTCTAATTGCAACGTGGTTCGAAGAGAATCCTACATAAATCCTATAACGGTTAGTACTGCAGAACTGACGTATAATGTCACTAGTTCCTACCTTTTTACGACAGCAAGTAACACAATTCTTTCTACTGTACAGAAGGAGGAGCATGAAGCCAGAATTGCGGAGAAACAGAATGGTGCAGCACAAGACGACGACATCATCGTAATCAATGATCCCAACGAACCTACTGTTTCACCAGAAAAAGAAAAGCGGAAAAGTGGACGTCCGAAAAAATCAACCCCTACCGTGCCAACAGTCACAGTAAAACAACAATTTGACACCCAGACACTCACTAAACGCATACGCACCTTATGACACCTGATGAAGAGCCCAGACAAGTCGCATTGAAGTTTATTGGGGTGACAATTCAACGACATTTCAACATGAATGATCTTCAGTTTATTGTGTTCTCTTGTTTTGGTACATTATTTGTACGCTTCTACTTTAAGCAACATTTATAGGTCATGAATTACTTGTGACTGAACTCCATCTTTACAATTTCTTGATGTAATGAATCACTATACAAGCGTTTCGAAGGTGAATTGTATGGTACAGGTCTATATTACATTACTGCTCATATGAATGGTTAGGGCTAACCAGTGGGAGAATTTATAATATATTGTCGAATCTCAGGTCCAAAATACCGGTCTATACCTATTTTACCCTAATATTAAACTCCTTTTTGGATTTTTTTATTAGAATACTCTATATTAACTATATGGAAGCACACACACATAATTTGGGGTGATTTGGAGATGGTCGAAAAAATCACATGCTTAGCGACACACCGTCTGGTCTACTTAAGCCAGTTTTTCTATCAAGGTGATTTTTTCGAGCTCCTCCAAATTATCCCTAATTTTTTACACATGATCTATGACACAAACCTAGATGTCTTGTGAAGGTTTTACATGTTTTTGAAATATCTAGAATTTTTAATATATTTCGAATCTCAGGTCCAGTATATCGGTCTATACCTTTTTACCCCAAATATGAAACTCCTTTTTTGGATTTTTTATTACAATACTCTAAATTAACTAAATGGAAGCACGCACACAAAATTTGGGGTGATTTAGAGATGGTCGAAAAAATCACATGCTTAGCGACAGACCATCTGGTCTTAACTTAAGCCAGTTTTTCCAGCAAGTTGATTTTTTCGACCTCCTCCAAATCATCTCTAATTTTTTACACATGATCTATTACACAAACCTAGATGTCTTGTGAAGGTTTTACATGTTTTTGAAATTTCTAGAATTTATAATATATTGTCGAATCTCAGGTCCAGTATATCGATCTATACCTTTTTACCCCAAATATGAAACTCCTTTTTTGGTTTTTTCATTACAATACTCTATATAAACTAAATGGAAGCACGCACACAAAATTTGGGGTGATTTGGAGATGGTCGAAAAAATCACATGCTTAGCTACACACCGTCAGGTCCAACTTAAGCCAGTTTTTCTAGCAAGGTGATTTTTTCGAGCTCCTCCAAATTATCCCTAATTTTTTACACATGATCTATGACACAAACCTAGATGTCTTGTGAAGGTTTTACATGTTTTTGAAATATCTAGAATTTATAATATATTGTCGAATCTCAGGTCCAGTATATCGGTCTATACCTTTTTACCCCAAATATGAAACTCCTTTTCTGGATTTTTTATTACAATACTCTATATTAACTAAATGGAAGCACGCACACAAAATTTGGGGTGATTTGGAGATGGTCAAAAAATCACATGCTTAGCGACAGACCATCTGGTCTTAACTTAAGCCAGTTTTTCTAGCAAGTTGATTTTTTCCAAATCATCTCTAATTTTTTACACATGATCTATTACACAAACCTAGATGTCTTGTGAAGGTTTTACATGTTTTTGAAATTTCTAGAATTTATAATATATTGTCGAATCTCAGGTCCAGTATATCGGTCTATACCTTTTTACCCCAAATATGAAACTCCTTTTTTGGTTTTTTTATTACAATACTCTATATAAACTAAATGGAAGCACACACACAAAATTTGGGGTGATTTGGAGATGGTCGAAAAAATCACATGCTTAGCGACAGATCGTCTGGTCTAACTTAAGCTAGTTTTTCTAGCAAGGTGATTTTTTCGACCTCGTCCAAATCATCTCTAATTTTTTACACATGATCTATTACACAAACCTAGATGTCTTGTGAAGGTTTTACATGTTTTTGAAATTTCTAGAATTTATAATATATTGTCGAATCTCACATCCAAAATACCGGTCTATACCTATTTTACCCCAATATTAAACTCCCTTTTGGATTTTTTTTATTACAATACTCTATATTAACTAAATGGAAGCACACACACAAAATTTGGGGTGATTTGGAGATGGTCGAAAAAATCACATGCTTAGCGACACACCGTCTGGTCTAACTTAAGCCAGTTTTTCTAGCAAGGTGATTTTTTCGACCTCCTTCAAACCATCTCTAATTTTTTACACATGATCTATGACACAAACCTGATTGTCTTGTGAAGGTTTTACATGTTTTTGAAATTTATATAATTTATAATATATTGTCGAATCTCAGGTCCAGAATATCGGTCTATACCTTTCTACCCCAGATATGAAACTCCTTTTTTGGATTTTTTATTACAATACTCTATATTAACTAAATGGAAGCAGGCACACAAAATTTGCGGTGATTTGGAGATGGTCGAAAAAAGGCCTGGCCCGATAAGAGGTGGACATCATTTTAGTTGTGAAGTTGCATTTTCCATGTTTTTTTTACTTGCATTTTTCGTGAATTCTCCCCATATAAACAAGGTGAGAGACTTATATCACAATTTTCTGATTCATAATACACGTGAGCCGTGAGATATCAAAGGAATTATTGAAACTCCTCTTATTTTAACATGTCCAAGTACCGTATAACTCTCTTTCCACTAAACCCTTTTTTTACATGTCCTATAAACTCTCTGTTTAATGCTTTGGGCCTCAAAGTAGTAGTACGGCCTGTTTCCAAAATTCCAGCACAAACTCAGCAGGAGCCTAGTCCCAAACCTATACCGCTCGTCTCCAACCTCAGCCGTCATCGCACTAGATGCCTTCCGCCTACATCCCCACGCTGCCGCAACCTGATATCCTTGTAGGACTGTAGGACATGTTCCCATCTATATCTTGCTCTCGAAGAATTCCTCAGCCTCAGTTGCCTCCTCGCCGATCGGACATCGCAGATCGCTGCCGGTTCTGCCAACCGATCAAGGTCAAAGATTGAAGATTTACCATGGCGGGGGACAATGATTGCGAGGTCGTCCCTACATGGGAAACTGGCAAATTCTGTTTCCGGGTACACTATTCGCCCGCCGAAGTTCCCTACAGCTGCAGTAGAGTCGCTAGCAGCAGCGTTGCAGGGTGCAAATGCGATGCAACTTTTTATCGTAGCGACGTCACAGCTCAGATCAGGACGGCTCTTACAGTGCGGCATGGAACAAATCCCAGAATGGAAGGTATCAAGGTGATGCCAAGTATGGTTCATCTTGACAAGACTGGGTCACTGGCTTCCATTGGAACAGTGACAACCATTAGCTTCGAGAGAGATGGGTTAGTATACAACCAGGTGTGCATGCGCGCGGCGTGCGAGGATGTAAAGGCGAACTTGGTGGTGGACGACGTCTTCGAAGTGATGTGCTCAGTGGAGGTCACCGTGGACACTACACGGTCAGCGTCTCCATTAACGGAGGAGGAGGAGCTACCTGATTTGGGTCATGATCTGGCCATGATGTCGGATAAACACAAACTGACCGACGTTTTCTTTGATGTTGATGGGGAGAGATTCAGTGCACATCGACTCGTGCTTGCGGCCCGATCGTCTGTCTTCATAGCAGAGCTCTATGGCTCGATGGCTGAAAGCAAGATGGCGTCGATCACCATCCAAGAAATGGGTGCCTCTACCTTCAGATCTATGCTACAATACATGTACCATGGTTCATTACCCAAGGCTAACCAGATGGATATCTCTACGACCATGGCAGAATACCAGCGTCTGCTTGTAGCCGCTGACAGATATGGGTTAGAGAGGCTAAAGAAGATTTGTGAGGTCAAGCTATGTGGCAACGGTATGACGATAGACAATGTTGTACCACTGTTGGAGATGGCTGAGGGCCATGTCTGCCCCATGCTAAAAGATAGCTGCCTTGATTTCCTCTCGGGCGGTGAAAATTTCAAGATGGTTGCGACGACAGATGAGTACTTTTATTTAATGCATATTGTTTCGTCTCTATTGGTTGAAGTGCGGAACAGGTTCAAGATGACACATGAAAAGCCGACTATCAGTGAACCGGGTGCTCAAGAGAAGACGCGAATGTAATAGGCATGTCAATGTATTAGTTGTACAGACCTGTTTACTCAATGAATTCCCATGCTGGTATAATGTCATCCAAGTGTTTTTGTAGTTCCAAGAAGTACAAATTTGGAAATGTTTTTGCTTTAAAAAATTACACAAAGAATTGAGTAAAGAATACCTCAAAAAAGTAAACTTTACTTAATAAGAGTAGCTGACACTCCAACATTACATTAAGAAATTTTAATAGTTGCCACTACAAGTGAAATAAGAGTAGACTCCATATGAAGATGCTGCCCTTTTTCTACCCTTTCTTGCAGTTGGTACTCGAGTTTCTCTCCCTGTGCTTCCAGATGTTCCTGGTTGAGGTGACACCACAGAGGAGCCAGCTTCAGATATTTTCCTAGAAGTTCTAAATCTGGTAGGTAGACTTCCTGCTGTACAAGGTGGTATATTACTAGCTGCTGGTGAATCTTCAGCTTTACTCTTTCTAGCTGCTTGAGGTGCTTGAGCTCGACTTGTTGTAGCTGCTGGAGATGCAATGATCACACAATCAGGATCATAGTCATCATCACTCAATTCCCAGACTATTTTCTCAAAGTCACTACCACTTCTAATGTCTTGTTCCTCCTGGTACTCAATGTACACATTAGCAACTTCACCAACACATGTGTAATCGGCCATGTATAAACACCCACTGTCATCATTAAGCGGCACTATCCCATTGAAAAGACCTTCTCCAGGAAGAAGAAAATAAAACTTCATAGACTCCTTAAGCAGCAAATGATCTTTAGCAAACCTTTTCACTTCCGGCAGGGAAAGCTTGTCTCTCTCAATCTTTGAAACTGCATTGGAGCCTCCAACATAGTCCAAATTAGGACCAACACGGACGAACTTGCCTCCGAAGCGAAATTGCACATTCAAAATCTCACTTGGATCCATGAATTAATTAACTGAAACAAACACACTGCGATCATCCCTTCATAGCATCCGCTAAACCCTAACCACAGTCCAAATACTGTACACGACGTTACCTTCGTTTCCGACGAGCCGGTCGCACGGCCACAATCGCCGCAGCACCCAAGATGAATCGCCGCCAGAGATGGAAAACATCAGATCGGCATGGCCTTGCCCTTATATCGACGGGGCGGCTCCGCAGGAGGTGGGGTTGGTCAAACGAATTGCGCACGCGGGGGCTGGGCCGATCCAGCGGTTTCGGGCCATTAAGAATAAATTTATTTCGGGCCTTTAACAATTCACTTTCAAAGTATACCAAATCAACCTCACTGCTCGCTCTCTAAACCCTAGCAGGCTAACGCCGCTGCTCGCCCCGCTAGTCCTCCATGGCATCGAACAGCTCTAACAACAGTAATGATGTCAAGCAACCAGTTTGTTTGGTTTCTGCTGTCAAGGTTATCAGTTTGGTTTTTTTGTTTAGCACTTTGCTTATTTTCTAATGTCAAGCAACTGTAATGCTGCATCATCTGTGATGAACCAGTTTGGCAAAATTTGTCTATGTACTGCATGATCTATCTAATGAACCAGTTTGGCTATGGGTATAATCCTCAGAAGAAGACATAGTCAAAAAAAATCCTCAGAAGACTATGGAGTTCATAAAGGAAAAATATTTAATGGCAATATGAAAAAATTAAATATAGTTCACAACAGAATAAAATATTTATGCAAGACTGGGAAACCTCCTACGGGACTAAAACACAACCATGCTAGTCATAAACATGTCTCTCTAATAGTCATCCATCAATTGTTTATTACTACGTATACCATGACATTACTGATTTCATGGTCAAGTTGTTCAGGTGTTTAATGAACCCTAGGTATAGGGTCTACCACTCACATCGGTCATGATCAACCTCCAAGTAGTTCTGACTATGCATTGTGAGTTCATGTTTTTGCATGCCATGATACACCATGTTGACATTCTTGGTGAACTCATAAACCTTTTTTGTCATTCCATGCTCAAGTTGCATCAGGTACCATAAACCCTAGGTTTAGGGTCTACCACTCACATTGGTCATGATCAACCTCAAATTACCTTTCAAGGTTCATGTGATATAATGGTTTTGAATGGCATGATACACCATGGTGCCATTTTTGGTGAACTCGCAAACCTATTTTGGCATTCCATGCTTAAGTTGGGTGTGCCATAAACCCTAGGTCTTGGGTCTACCACTCACATTGGTAATGATAAACCTCAAAGTAGTTTTGCAAATGTATGTGGGTTCATGGATTGCATGCCATTTTTTGTCTTGGGTCTTGGGTCTACCACTCACATTGGTCTTGATACCTCATATCAGCTTTAAAGGTACATGCTATGTCAAGGTTTTGCATGTCATGATACACGTCCACATGTCCCAAACGTGGTTGATGAACATATAGATCGGCTAAGATGGTTGCATACATCCAGGTCTACTAACCTAGCTGACTAGGATGGTTGCATGTGCCCCACATGTCTCAAAGGTTGTTGAGTGTTACATGTGGGTCCACGTGACCCAAAGGTGATTGGATAACCATCTATGCAGAGAACATGAAACCCTATACCAATGAACTAGATGTCCCACAACAAGCAATTGATCAAGAAGTGTTCCATGTGGGTCCACATGTCCCAAACGTGGTTGATGAACATATAGACGGCTCAGAGTGTTGCATACACCCCCCTAGACAACTAGGTATGCTCCTAGATCCTTTGATGCATGTGGAACCACCCACACATGAGATATATGGACCCACATGCACCACTCCTATATAGCCACGTCTATTTCCCGCTAGCCATCCAGGTCTACTGACCTAACTGACTAGGAGGGTTGCTTTTGGCCCACATGTATCAAAGGTGGTGGGAGGTAGAAGTAGCTGTCCAAGATTGTTGCATGTGGGTCCACATGACCCAAATGTGATAGAATAACCATCCATAGAAAGAACATTAAACTGCATAACTGTGATATCACAACATGATGCCCTAATGAACTAGATGTCCCACAGCAAGCAACTGAACAAGAAGTGTTCCATGAGGGTCCACATGTCCCAAACGTGGTTGATGAACATACATACGACTAAAAGTGTTACATACATCCAAGTATACTGACCTAGCTGACTATAATGGTTGCACGAAGCCCATATATCAAAAGGTGGTTGAGTGTTGCATGTGGGTCCATGTGACCCAAAGGTGATTAGATAGAGAAAATGAAACCCTATACCAATGATCTCACACCATGATGCCCTAATGAATTAGCTGTCCCACATAAAGAAACGGAACAAGGAGTGTTCCATGTGGGTCCACATGTCCCAAAGGTGGTTGATGAACATATAGACGTCTAAGAGTATTGCATGCATCCAGGTCTACTGACCTAGCTGGCTAGGATGGTTGCACGTGGCCCACATGTCTCAAAGGTGGTTGAGTGTTGCATGTGGGTCCACGTGACCCAAAGGTGACTAGATAACCATCTATGCAGAGAACATGAAACCCTATACCAATGATCTCACACCATGATGCCCTAATGAACTAGCTGCCTCACAGCAAGAAACTGAACAAGGAGTGTTCCATGTGGGTCCACATGTCCCAAACGTGGTTGATGAACATATAGACGTCTAAGAGTGTTGCATACATCCAGGTCTACTGACCTAGCTGACTACTCACAGACATATAAAAAGGATAGAATGAATATCGCCGATACAAACTTTGAAGTACTCACAATGTGAACTAGGCAGGAATCAACAATAACCATTCAGGTTATATAGTACAAACACACAGGGTCAGCACAAGCCATAAATTTCAGTCTAAACAGAGTAGTTCTCACATATAAGGCACACAAGGAGTAGAAGAAACTATACAATTATACGTAAGTTGTTAACAATATGGAATTGTAGGCCAACTAAGGCAAAAACACATTACAAATTTATACTACGAATAGACATGGACACAGTGCGGAAACCTTCTCCGGGACCAAAACCCCACCGCATCCAAGACTTTTACTAACATTACATAACTATCGAATAAGATAATAACATAGGATGAATATGCTATTCATTCTCTCCTATATATTTCCTCTGCGTCTGCTCTGGTGACGTCCTGCATCACATATTCACGAACTCCTCCCGTCTCCAGTGTGCTGCCAATATCTGGTAGAGACGGTAAGGCCACGGCATTAGTTCCAGATCATACCGACCTAAGCCATCTACAAGTTCGGGTTACACATCCCATGCCTTGATATCATGATTATAGGATCTGATATAAGACATGTCAGCGTAGTATATGCAGCAGGGCTCAACTGTGGGGTGCACTCTGGTATCAACTGATATAGACCTGTCAAGGCTAACAAAGAGGGAACGGCTGCCAATGTCACCGACGGCATGGAGAGACCTGTTCTCAGTGTCCACTCGGTACACCACCGGTTGACCTGCGGCAAAAACACCGTACAACACAAGAAGCAGATCACCTTCTGACTCCACAAGGTAGAATTTGTACGATCCGTGTATCTCTTCAAAGACTGGTGCTGAAATTATTTTTTCCATCTTGACACCGCCGCCTGCGCGCTGCTCCAATTGGATGCTTGTCGATAAGATGTCGCCTGCGAATAGTACTGCGTACAGTTCACCACAGAAAGGCGACATGCAGAACAAATTTCCATCACCGGGCTGATAAAACCCTTCTCCAAAATATTCATTGAATTTCCCTGTCGGGGTGCTCTCCCTGGCCCAAGCAATGGTTCCTGGATAAGGGGAAGTAACGAACACCATCATTGGGGACTTCATGACGGCCACAGTATCCAGAAGAACAGATGGTATCTGCGCTTGAAACTCAGTGTTGGTCTTACGAGTCACTGGGTTCAGAAGCAGAATCTTGTGCGGCGGCTCCCTCTTTGCAAGCACGATGACGCCACGGTAAACACTGACGAAGTAGTACCTTTTTATGAAGAGACAAGTTAGCCCTATAGTGATTAGAGAGGGAAAATAAAAATGTTATATCGGATTAACGTCTACCTTCTTTGAACGTCAATCAGATTCGTCGTGAAGCAACGGCCTGTTACGAGGTTGAAGAAGGTGAAGTCGCCGATGTCTGGAAGTGTGCGATCTATGAGGATCCAGTTGTTAAGATAGATCTCGGGTTCTTCTAAAGCACGGCGCCAATTGCCGCAGACTCGCCGACAAACAGCGTAGGCGTCGACGTACTCCTCGTCATCCAGCAAGAAGTTGGCGATCTTGCCAAGTGGTCCGTCCGGGAGGTTGGACCAGTTCGCCTCCATCCGGATCCTAGCCATATCGTATTCGTGGGAGAAACAGAGCAGGGAGACGAAGAGTGAAGGGGGTGCTCTCAAGGAAGAAAGAAGAACCGTTGGGAGAGGAAGAGGGGAAGCGGTTTCCATTATTGACGGAGAGGAAGTTGGATAACAACGCATGCACTCAAGGAGCCGGATAAGGGCATGACGAGCCGGATAAGAACCAGTGTTACTACTCATTTTTAATATAAGGATTGGCAGAGCCAGTGTTACATGTATTGAAGAGTAGAAAAAGAGAGAGCTAAGTGAAACTCGAAGCAAAAAAAAAAGGATTAAAAATAAGCTACATATTATTTCTAAATAAAAAAAATTGTAGAACTCATGTCATATATTGCAAATTGTAAAATATTCAGTACTTTGATAAAAGTAAGACATGCCGAAGGCATCAAATAAAGTGAACAATAAACATTAAATACTTGAACCATTACATAATGGTCACTCCTAATAATTGACAACTTGGACAAGCTAGTTGATTTCACAAATAATCAACTAGAAGCTTCATACCACCACCCCGGCCTCGACGAAACCAGAACACATAGATGTCTTTTACTCTCATATTATTCTGCTTGACAACTGCCATCCAGTTTGATGTTATCATGGCACCTCCTTTTGCTGTTCCATTCACCTTTGACTTGCTCATCACCATTTTAACTTTCGCAACCTTTTGATTTCTTGAACAGACTTGTATTTCTGCTGGTAGTTAAACGTGTCCAACAATGTGGTTCATGGTGAAGCTCTTTGAAAAGTACTGCATACCAATTTTACAATCAAAAAGGAAAGTCAATGTATGTACTATGTACGTTGTCGAAAAATTGTGAAACAATTGGTGTGTACTGAAGTGTTTACCATTTTTGATTTATTCTTCACGACGTTTGATTTTTTGATGGTGCATACATAAAGGGGTTTTGTTGGCTTATGCTTGTCGACTAGCCGCTCCAGTCTACCAAACTGTGCATCATCCATTCTTACGCGATTGGCAAACTTGATGAAACATTCAAAATCGTGCTCGCCCTCTATTCCAGGACCTACATGTAATATTTCATACATAAGAGGAGAACGATACAATTGAATGGAAAACTAACGTGGCATGATATTTGCGTACCTCTTATAATAATCTTTTTGTTCTTCTCCACAACAGCACGTAAATGACGAGCGCTAGCACGTTTTGGCACCTAACGACGAATTGTAGAATTTATACAAGCAAAAATAATTGTCCAAAATGTATAATGCCAAGATATAATCACATGGCAGATGAATTTTAATCTAACTCCTTATCATTGATCTTAGTTTTGGTCTTAGTCTGGCAGCAGAAAACTAGGTAATTAATAAAACACGAAGCAAATCACCTAAACAGAGATCCACTAAGCAGAGATCCTAAGCAGAGAGCCTAAACCTAGCTAGCTTCTGTCGTTGCAAGAGCAACTCTCTCTTCTCTCTGTGTCTCTCGCGCTTAAAAAAACAGTAGACGATCAACATAAACTTTGTGCTGCGTGCAACAACTTTGTTTTCGGCTTTACTATTTAACTGGTCTGTTACAAATGAAAACAATGGAAAACATGGATCGAGGAACGAGTACTCCAGAGATGCCATCCCTACTTCACTCAACCATCACATGCACTAACTTTCCTAACTTGACGAATACTATGCAGATCATGCATGCCTGCACATTCTAAGTGAAAAGTCTAGAACAGTTAACTGACAGTAATCAGCCAATTGTCGACAACAGCCTGATGAGCTACAGTAGCTGAAGAAGATTGTGCAGTTTCAGAGATTCAGGTGCAGGGTTTAACTCCAACAGCTTCGCATGCGACCGGCAGCAAACGAAGCTGCGGCCATCGCATCCCAGGAGCCAATGCGGATGCGAAGCAGGCTGCAGGCCACGGCCAACTTCCGACGGCAAGCAAAGGCAACGCACAGATTGCGGCGGCGGCTAGAGGTTCTAGGGTTTGACCAAAATGTGATCTAAAAGAGTAGACACGAATTTACCTCGCACTTGGCGCCGTGGCTATCACCACCTCTTTCAGCAACCACCTCCGGCGCCATCGCCCCCACCGCGTCGATTGCAGCTGTGTGATCGAGCTAGGGCTAATAAGGGTTCTACGTTTTTTGCTAGAGGGATGCGGTGGCAGGATGACAGGATCCTTGCCTTGATGGGATTCACCGTACCGGAGAAGATCCGGATTGTAGATGGAAACCGTAACCACTGGCCGCAAGATCCCTAAGACGTGCGGCTATTGGATATTCGGACGTACTCCCTCCGTTCTAAATTAATTGACTCTTCTGAGTCAATTAATTCAGAACGGAGGGAGTATGACTTATGGTTTAGGGTGGGGTGGTTTCATAGTGACTTATGGTTTAGGGTGGGGTGGGGAATCTAGCTGTTAAAGAAGTTTTCCATGTGGGTCCACATGTCCCAAACGTGGTTGATGAACATATAGACGGCTAAGAGTGTTGCATACACCCCCTAGACAACTAGGTATGCCCCTAGACCCTTTGAGGCATGTGGAAGCACCCACACCTGAGATATATGGACCCACATGCAATAAGTAGGCTTGGTTCTATGTATTTTGTAATGCCTACAAATAATAGCCTCTACTGCCAACACGTGTGTACCAACCGTGTAAGCTGCATGTTGTGTGCACAACATGGTATTGACAGGAATGCATACACGTGGTGATGACACAGCTTAGCTTTGCCTGACGTATATATAGGGGTTAGGCATCAGCTTGTTCTTCAGTACATCGCATGTTCTTCTTCCAAATATTAGTTTGGAAATGCAAATTCGCATCCTGCAAGCTCTTGTCTCGATGCGAAGAAATCCTAATCAGTACAACAAGTAGCTTTATGAATAATGTGTAATTTACTGGTATTTTGAAGTTGTGTTGGTTGTATGCGAAAATCGTGGTGCAAGAAATATTTGGTATGTTTGATATAAAAAGAAAACAAATTTGGAAAATAGTATAATTAGAGAAACGGATCGACACAAAGCGAACGGGCTAAATCCAGGGTGCGATCTCGTACGGGCCCTGGGTTAATATTGTGTCCTGCTCCAGGCAGCTGCCCGTTACGCAACGATCAGCCTAACACCGGGATCCCAAGTCCAGATAAACATCGTGGCCGCAACCCTAGAAGACAGTTGCATGCATCCTCGCCGCCGCCAGCACCGACCGACTCTTTAGGACGCCGCAGTCCGTAGCTCCTCGCGACTCCGGCGCCGGAACATCGTCTCTGCACCGTCCTGGTGAACAATCATCTGAACCCGCCCATCTCATCCGAGGTAAAGGCCTAGCGCTTTTTTGCTCTTTGAGTGCCGCAAGAGAAGCGGATGTAGCCGTATGATACATTAATTTGTTGCATGCGTTGAACGCATTGAACGTAATATTAAATTTTCATGTTTCTCTTGACAGGACATGCCGCCGTGCCGACCTCCGTGCAAATTTTGCATGAGTGACTGTGAGGACAACTTTCCAGCAGGAGGCGTCTTATTTCATGTCTATATGGGTGAAGAGTTCAATAGTTCGGTGGTAATTATAGACCTTGTATTTTATGCTTGTTGTAACTGTTATTCGGTGGGGCTTTTAACGTGTGTTTTCTTTTATTTTGGTCCATAGATTGTCCGATGCTGTGCAAGGTTAATGTTCAACATATCAGTAGAAGCCTTCTTTAAAAAGAGTGTGATAGTAGAAGAGACTATGTGCTTTAAGGCGCATGACCGCACATATAACATTGATGTGAAGATAGATGAGTCAAAATCTAGCTTGGGAGGTGAAGGGTGGAAGAATTTCATGACACAGAACTTCTTGAAAGGTGGAGAAATGGTATGCTTCTCTCTGAAAAATAATGAGGCACGGATAACTATTCTCTCTATGTCCGCGGTGACACAGAGGAAGGGCCACCATGCATACTTACTGCAAATGAGGAAGATCGCCTCTTGGCAATGCTGTTGGAATTCAAAAGCTTCATTGGGGTCCCATATGTGACCCGCTTGACAAGGAAAAATCTTGTTAAGCACAGTATGGTATTTTCTTGACACTATCATTTATCCCATGTTCGTTCCAATAACTTGTGTGGCCGTAATTAATCTGACATCATTGCTTTTTAGAAATTGCCTTTGGATATGATTTCCTCCATTACAATCCCGGATGATGGCTTTGTTGGACTACGCCTTGAACCTTTCACCTTCAGAACCGTTGCATACAAGATCAAGGCGGATGTGGATAATGTTGAGAATATAATCTTCAAAAACAAAATATGCTTGAATGAAGAGGGGTGGAGGGACTTCCATGAAGGCGAATATCTACAGTTCGAACGGGTGGTTCTAATCATCGCCAAGCCCACCACTCGTTGGAACCTGAACATGATGTTTGTAATGAACATCATCTAGAGTGTTTCTTAGAGTATGAACATCATCTAGTAGTTGGATAAGTAGTTTTGTTTTCTATTTTTGTCGAAAACTAGAAAAGACCGCGTGCATGGTGGTCCGGAAATTTATTTTTTGTTGCTTTTTAAATTTATAGAACCGAAATTGTTTTGCTAGAAAGTTATTAAAGTACTCCCTCTGTTTATTAATATAAGATGTTTTAACTATTGCACATGTTTCCTAGATACACACAAAAATGAGTGAATATGGAACATGTCTAGATACAAGTTTGAACATGTGAATGTGGAAAGAGCCTACAACATCTTATCTTCTATATCTAAATAGCAAAGCCCCACTACAGGATTTCTCTGCACATGCATGCCTCCACGTCATCTCTATTGCAGCAGGCCGTTCGATCGTATTTGTGTGAATCACCAAGTCATGCATGTCATATCTAGGCGTTACTCTATCCACGCAAACAGCCATGCGTGTTTTAATGTTTCATTTACTCTTATGGAAACTGAGGGAGAGCGATAACCAGCTAATGGCCGCATTATTCTCTTCAGTTTCCTCTCATTAATCTATTCTCATTTACTTTCCTTCTTCTGTGAACTGACGGGAAAGAGAGAAGAAGCTTCTCGCGTTCACCCCGCACCCCATTCTCCCGTTCCTCTATTCAAGGAGCCTTCAACTCCTGGGCTAGGATGACTCAATTGTCTTCGATACAACAAACCATGAAGGCACGAACGAAGTCCTGCTCCACCGTCCTGCACTACAGTACAAGAAGGCAAGCAGCTCTAGCGTTCTTTTCTTTAGCAAGAGATATGATTGAAACTCATTTCTCGTAGCTTTTGTTTCTTCAAGTTTTTTACTACATGCCCAATCTTCTAATCTGTATTTTTTCCTACATTCTTTGTTTGTTGTAATCTGATTCTTCGGGGTTCTGGCTGCGGTTAAAAGGTCACGTGTTGCTTCTTTTGGATCAAATATAACAACATGATAAATTGCAGACCAGCTTACATGTATTTATTATTTTATTTCCTATGCAATGGAAGGGGATCACTGATGTGTTGTTACGGCAATGCGCTTCTTGCATGGTATGCTGTAGCGATCTTTTTATAGTTTGCTATTAAATCAAAACATGTTTTGTTGGTATCAACATTCAGTTGTTTTTTACGTGTTTTTTTCGGCTTGAATGTTAATGAGAGAGAGAAAAAAGTACAACAGGAACTAATAGCATTTTTGTACTATGCAGAGCGTATGTTGAGAAATATATACGGAGTTATAAGTAATTCATTGGTGGAAGGTACGTACCCCAGTATTCTGTTTCATATTACAGATATTCTAAAATTTATGTTTATTATTAGTTTGGTTTTCTAGATGTGATTGTTGTGATACTTAGTGTTGTAATGGACCAAATGTTTATTGGATCATATGACTTAGCATATTATTCCGCTGCAAAGCGCTGGGTTTCATCTAGTATTAAAAAATGGAGGGAGTAATATTTTACAATGAACTCATGAATTTTTTCGAAACAAGAAAAATTAAACTAGCCACCGAAATTTAAACTAACCAACCGAAATTTGAACTAATTAAACTAACAACATCGTACGTGCAGAAACAATCTACACACTAACGAAAACCTAATTATCTAATGAGAGTTTTTTTTATGGTTATGAATTTACTTTGAAATATTTAATCCGAAATGATACTAAAACGATAAATACTACTCCCTCCGGTCTGAAAAGATTGACGTGGAGGGTGAGCTACGGCTGTGCAAGTTTGTACTGGGCTCGCGACAATTAATTGTGATCGGAGGGAGTAGTATATTATCGGGCTGTCGGAACCCCATAACATTTGGAGGGGCCGGGGCCAACAGCGCACGTCCAAAAAATATATATAACCCTACGTCCGGTTTAGCAGATCCTATTTTTTTTTTTTTTTTGAACACAGATCCTATTTTTCTATGCGAGCCGCCCCACCATCTACTCAGTCCGCCGCCATCGCCACCGAGCAGCATGGAGAAGAGGCTCGTAGAGAACGGAGATGCTGGTTCGTTCTCTAGGAGTGTCGATGGTGACGGCAGCACCGCCGCGGATGTGAAGGCAGCGGAGATCATAGACGTACCCTATGCTGCACCGAGTGAGAAAAGACCGTTGGATCTGAACGACCGGATCTCTCCGTACGACTTCATCTTTGAGAAAGATGAGGTTGATTCGGTACAACTTTATTTTTGCAGTTAGACTAACCCTAGAACCGCAACTCAGTCTAGAGTATATAACGGGCCGGCGTTAGATTGCCTGAGGAACTTAATTACCTTTTATTACTCAAGTCTCTGTGTCTAGGAAATGTCCAACTACGATTTCCATGCCAATGTTGATATAATGTTATGTATTTCATTTTATAGCATATATTTCCATTGTAATTAATAATGCGTTATTTTCCCCTTTAGGATGGATCTGATACCACAGTGAACATTGCACGTGATAAGGATGCGTCATACATCAAAAAGATATTGTTAGAGCTGAACGATGGTACCCACGAGGTTTTTGTCAACGGGACATTCAAATGCCTTTTTGATGATAAGCTGCAGAACGGCAAAAAGGAGAGCCTTATAGAGCATGTTGTATCCACATCGAATTATGGTCTAATAGGTCGTACTAGGGCAAGGCATTTGGCCCTAGTGACATACTTGTTAGACGGCGAGACAGATCCTACAATGAAGAATTACAAGAGGACAAAGAAGCATTAGATTGATGTTGCTTAATAATAAGCTATCTGAAATGTTAGAACTATGTTATATTGTGTTATTTCGTGTGTTGAACAATGTTATATGGTATTATTTTAGGGACTGTCTAATTCACAGTCAACTGTTTTTCATTTCGCGCACAGTCGTTTCTCTGGCCAGTAAGAAGCTGCCACGTGTTTTCTTCTCTTTCCCACCGAAATAGAAAACGAGTGTGCACGAAATGGAAAACACACGGATTGCGCCCAAAACCAGAACCGGGTTTGGGTTCAGGTCATAATTGACAACTCCTTGACAGTGCAGGAATTCATAATTGACAACTCGCGAGCCGGGCAGAGACAAGCGACGGGCTCCGAAAGAGAACGAGACGCGCACGAATCGTGACGAAGAAACGGACGGGCAGAAAAACGAGCGTGAGCCAAATGATTCACAGTCAGCTGTGAATTAGCAGAATCCTTATTTTATGTTTTGCAATGAAAGCAAGTGTGCTAGTGCCTAGAGGTTCTACTGAGTATATTTTCACTGCTACGTTATGAACAACATTATGTTGTATGCTTTTTGACAATTAAAACATATACGGAGTATTATATTTTTTATCAATAAACCTTCGGACAAAGGGCCAGCTTAATTACTTAATCACTAATTAAAGAAGCGTAAAATTCGCTTTATAAAGGGAAGCCTTTTTGCACTGATTTCCTGTTGATTGCCAAACAATAAAACAGGCAGACACTTAAACGTGTGGGCCTACGAAGAATGCATGGTATTGGGCCAACTCATTTGTTCCACTAGCGTCCTTTGAACGTGGCGTCCAAACTGCTGCAACACAGATCGAGGGCGGCGAGACTCTTTCGCGCGTGCGGCTAGGGTTGGAAAACCCGGCTGATGCGTGTTGCCCCGTCCGGCCGCCGGCAACCAGGTGTAGCAAGAATCGACAACACTGACGCCGCCGGCAGGTGCCGCAAGAATCCCAAACACTGCCGACGGCAAGGCGGTGAAAGGCCTCCTCTCAGCAGAGATATATCGTCCCCTCCATGTAACTAACAACATTATACACCATTTCTATCTTCTTTTATTGATTTCATTCAAATTTCTTATTTCGTGGTTAGTTGACATATTGCCATATGGATGACACGAGTTCGGGCGGAAGGAAGGCCGTGGATGTAAGGTGCATGGATCCCACAAATGATCCAAACATGGAGTCCCTTCATGTTGATCAAGTAAAATTTACTAGCTCATGTGTTGATGCGCAATCTCAGTGTATATATGTAGATAACTAACATATGAAATTACCGACATATTCTCATTGTTGCAGCCTAATGTTCAGAATGCATCATCTCAGCAGATTGTTCCGATAATAGGGATGACTTTCAAATCTGAAGATGAGACATATACATTTTATAACTCATATGCTAGAACTAAAGGATTCATTTTAAATAAAGTCCAGAAAAAACATAGGAGTGATGGGACTTTAAGTAGTAGATACATGGTTTGCTCATCTACTCCAAGGAAATGTTGTCCAGCTCGTGTTCAATTCAGTATCAGCCGAGAGGGTATATGGAATATTCAGAAAGCTGTGCTTGACCATAATCATGGTCTAGTAACTCCAGATGAATCCGCACCAGAAATTGAACCATCATTCCAAGCCGCCCACCAGCCAACAATGAAGACTGAGGGCGGAGATGTACGCCAGGATGCTGACGACTGCGTCACCGATGTGGCCTTACAGGAGGGGCAAAACCCAGCTACCACTGAGCAGCAGAGAGTGAAGGCCACTAATGGGGAGGTAGTAGCCGATGGTGAGGGCAACACCACAGCCGTCCTTAAGGAGCCGGAGACATTCGTTTCTGCGTCCAGCAAGAGGAGGAATTCGCCATATATTGATCCCAACTGCTTATACTATCAAGAGGTTATCCCGTTAAACCCAATTTCATCTAGTGTGTAACTGTGTATAGATTAGGTCATGCTAGCTAATTGTGTTGTCGCCACCGAGCAGGTGCCACTGAAGAACGAGGGTGGAGATGGATGCCGGGATGCTGACCGCGTCACCGATGCGGCCTTCCAAAAGGAGAATCAACACCTCGTATCCTCCACGAAACAACAGCCGCTCAAGGCCACGGATGGGGAGGTACTGGCTGATGGTGAGGGCAACGCCGCTGCCGTCCTGGAGGAGCCGGAGACATACGTGTCTGCGTCCTGCAAGAGGAGGAACTCGCCACATATTGATGACAACTTCTTATACGATCAGGAGGTTAGCCCGTTAAACCCTATTTCATCTAGTGTGTATAATTGTGTATATATTAGGTCAGGCTGATTATGTTGTCACCACCTAGCAGGCGCCACTGATGAACGAGGGCGGAGATGGACGCAAGGATGCTGAACGAGTCACCGATGCGACCTTACAAAAGGAGCAAGACCTCGCATCCACCAACGTGGTGATTAAAGAGTGGGAGACAGACTACGAACAGGAGGTGATCCGGGAGAGGAGGTCGCCAATTTTTACTCTCGGAGAATTATTCTCCTCCGACCAGGAGGTGAGCCAGTAAAACCCTATTTGATCTAGTGTGTAGAGTAGGTCATGCTGGACAGAGCATGGTACTTGTTTTACACCAATTATGTTTCTGCTGATTGTTTCTTTCACACATGCAGTACGAGTCTGATGAAACAGTGGAGAATATAAATATGGTTTCTTACACATGGAAGGTTTTCGAGAAGCTGCAGAACCTTACTATCAATATATTTAACCTTTGGAAAGTCACATGTCGCTTTGATGGTTTTCGTGGGTACATGAATACCATGACAGAACATGCTAGACATGCATCGAAACATGGGAAGGGGAACCGGACCAGGGCAAACCATATGGCCTTGTTAAAGCACATGCATTATAAGGAGCCAGAGACAGACGTGTCCGACGTCAAGACAAGCAAGGAGTTGAGTCAGTAAAACCCTAATTCTTCTAGAGTTTAGATTATACCATTTTAGACAGGGCATGCTACTTGCTTTCCACCAATTATGTTTCTGATTGTTTCTTTCACACATTTTGTACAAGTCTGAGCCAGAGATTGACGTATCCCTAATTCATGTAGTGTGTAGATTAGGTCATGCTAGACAGGGCATGCTAGCTACTTGTTTTTCCACCAATTATGTTTCTGATTGTTTCTTTCACACATGTAGTACAAGTCTGATGAGACGGTGGACAACACAAATAAGGTTTCTTACATATCAAAGGTTGTGGAGGAACTAGATGAGGGAACAACAATCGATTTGTTTGCAGCTATTACTTTCACATGTCCATTTGATGATCTGGAATATGGGACATGGGATAGCTTTAAAGATCATGTCAGATAGGAATCGCAAAACGGGTATTCGTATCGGATCAGGGCAAACCATAAGGCCTTGTTAAAGTACATCTCTAAGGAGGTACACAAAGAAGATGACTGGTTCCTTTAAGAATTTCTGCCAAGAAGAAGGCGAAGAAGGCAATATGTCAATGTTTGACTCTATGTGTTCACACCTGATAAACTATATGTCAATACATTGTATTAATCTATGAGTTCAAGTCAAGTGCCCGTGTAAAACTATGTTATATTTCGTGTCTTATTTGTCTGTCAATGCTCTTTTTGGCTTTGAACTACTCCCTCTGAACCCTATATCTAAAAATATTCAATCCAGCAAGTCGTATACGTTTTGTTATATATTCTGAGAAAGTTTTGGATCGTTTAGACTACATGTTTATGAATTAATAGCTTTATAAGTTTAAAACGTAAAATTTGATTTATTTGAACTTAACTCAAATGGTAACCTTTTGGAGGCACTTTTGATTAATGCCATAAAAGGTACATATTGGAGGTACCCAAAAAGTGTCTCAAAAGCTAAACCATTAGAGGCAGTTTAGAATAGTGCCTCTAAATGCTGAAGTATTGGAGGCACTTTCAATTAATGCCACAAATACTAAGAATTTGAGGCACTATTTTGTGCCGCTAAAACAAGAATATTTGAGGCACTATTTTGTGCCACTAATAGAATATATTTTGAGGCACTATCATCTAAAGTAACTTTATAGAGGCAGTTTTCAAAAGTGCCTTGCACACCTAAGCCATTTACAAGTCGGGGTTCCTCATCCCATGCCTTGATATCATCATTATAGACAAGTCAGTGTAGTAGATGCAGCCGGGCTCAACTGTGGGGTGCACTCTGGTATCAACTGATATAGACCTATCAAGGCTAACAAAGAGTCTTACAAACAGCCATAAAATACAGAGAATAATGGCTTAACGTAGTCTTACACAAATTATCACAACATGTTCTTACACAAATGACCAAAACTAAGTCAAGCATGTCCAACCATGACTTAGTGAACATAGAACTATGGCAAATGGCAAAGATAACTAGTACATATAGTCTCCATACTGAGTACCAGCATCCGGAGATGGTGGCAGTGTTGGAACGAACCAAATCGGTGCCTCGCTACGTACCACACCCTCACCATCGACAAATCTATCAACAGTCAGCGTTGAGCCAATGGCAGGCCCCCCGCTCGCGTTCATGCGGGTCCAGGTAGGGTCTGGCTGAGGGTTATACTGAAAGGCGCGCTCATGTGTAGCAAACACACAATCTGGTTTAAAAACTGGCAGAGCTGGTGGTACCAAAGCAAAAGCTGCAGCACCGCCAGGTTCACCATATTCTCCAGCCGCAGCTTCACCATCAGGTAATTCTCCATCATCACTAGCAGCAGCAGGAACTTCTAATTCTTCAGCGGCAGCAGCATCATCAGTAGCGGGTGGGGCCTGAAGGAAAAAAGGATAGTTGATCCCAACAAACGCAGATAGGCCATTCAGACTGTCAAGCCTGCTCCACGCTCCTGCAAGAGGATCAGTGTGAAGGGGATATGCCCTAGAGGCAAATAAATATATAGTATTTATCGCATTATCCCATTAAGTTTATAATATGTTTTTGTATCGTGCTATAACTGTATTAATCGGAATTGTTAATACACGTGTGATACATAGACAAACCAGAGTCCCTAGTAAGCCTCTATATAAACTAGTTCATTGGGCAACTGTTGATCGAGATTTCCCGATCATGGACAGTCACGTCGGTTGACAATGAGGTCATTAGTGGAATAAGGTGATGGACATACCCAACAAAGTATTGCAATAGGATCGTCGATGTTCATCATTTGTAATAGGAAAGTAATATGATAGCTTATTCCTCAGACCGTGAGATCATATTAATTGCTGCTCCGTAGAATACTCTAAGTGCATCAAACGTCAGTTCATAAATGGGTGACAATAAAGGTGTATCTTGTGTATCTCGAAAGAGTACGTTGAGGCATATGGATCAAGAGCGGGATTTGTTCATCCGCGTGATGGAAAGATACTCTGGGCCCACTCGGTGAGATTACGTCTATAAAGCTGCGCAGCATATGACTAGGTCATGGAGATGTAATATCACAGACGAGTTAATTGACCCTTGTCGGTAACGAGATAAACAGGACATTGGATGTTTACGATCATATCTCGGACAAGGCAGTATTGAAGGAACAAAAGGAATGAATATCATGTTTATGGTTCAACGACGATATTCGTAGAATGCACAGGGACCGTTACAGACGTCCAGGTCTCCATGGCGGTCATTGGCGAGCGAGGGGTCTCGGCCATGTCTGGAGTGTTCTCGAACCGTAGGGTAACACGCTTAAGGTCTTGACAACACATGGAGAACTTTGGAATTATATATTATTAGGAATAATATAGATATAGGAGAGAGAGAAATAATCCGGAAAAGTTCCGGCAACATCGGAAGGGTTCCGGGAATGTCCGAAGGTAGTTCGGGTGGTCCGGAAATTGTTTCGGAGTCACAGGATATTAAATAATGTATAAGTATATTAATTATGAATTATATATATTTTATATTAATTTAATATTGATTAAAATCAATTAAAAATAAAGGAAAAGGGGCAGCCCACTTGGGGCCCATGGCGGCCCCCCCCCCCTCCCTTGTTCCTTTGTTTAGTCCCGCATGGGGGAGGCAAGGTGTTTGCACACCCCCTCCCCCCTTTATATAGAAGGGCATATTAATTGATTTAAATACATCTAAAATACAATTAATGTTGTATATGCCGGCCTGAGTTAATTCTCCGCCCGCTTCTCTCTCTCTCTCTCCCACAAGGCTATTTTGCGGTGCCCTGTTGCACTGCGAGATTCCACCAAAGTTCTACTTCTGCGATCTCAGCTGGATCTAAGTGACCGGGGGTTGTCGTCAAGTTCCGTATGTGTGTGAGTACTCGGAGGCGCCACATTTGAGGTGCCTGGGCGACGTCGTCTCGCCGCTGCCGCTGCTGCCCGCCGCCGCCGCCGCTGCCCGGCGCCACCATCGCCGCTGCCCGGCGTAGTCGTCATCGCCGGTGCTGCTACCCGGCGTCATCGCCACCGCCGTCGTCATCGTCTTCTTCGTCGCGCCAAGTTCTCCGCGACCTTGAGGTCGGCTACGGCTTCTATGTCAGCAACGCTTGTGCGGGAGCGTAATCCCCGCTATTTGGTCTACAAGAGGTATGTGACCAGTTCCGCCCACCGTTACCGCATTACTAGATAGATAGATCCTGGCTGTTTCGGTATTCGTTAGTTAGAAAAATTATTGTATTCTGCTACGAACCCCTTCACAGTGAACCGATTTGCAGGCAGCGAGAAAACGTCGCAACGCCGATTTGGATAAGAGAAGATATTTGTCCCCATATGCTGAACTCCACCGTGAGCCCAGACTCGTGAGCCACTGATAAAGAACCACAGAAGTTTATCATCCTTTGGTGCCAGGAACCAGCGCCGAGATATAATTTCGGCAGCATCCGCTTCGTCAGGATCTTCAATGGCTGGAGCCTGTATGCGACGCGGCGCTGCGTGTTTACCTGTCAGCATAAAATGTGAATGTCAAGTCAAGTAATACGTTGTAGCTATAATAAAACAAGAACCATTGTCAAAAGGATATGTAAATAAGGCAGTACAGATAGACAAGCATATAAGTTCATATCAACATGGATATATGTACATTCTAAAACAATGTGGTTAACTTACCCCATTCGAATGGTTGCCAAACATGCACGCCTCCATGCGGCTCAGTAACCACATATATGCGATCCAGGGTACGTCGTTCTGAGTTGGAGGAGCTGCCGACGACATCCACATATTTCGATGGTCGCAAATCCGTGTGAGGCAAGATGGTCCAAACCTCGTCATGCGGCCATCGAATAATGGCAATCACCTTGTCGAACACGGCTATGGCATCGTAACTCCATTCACCGCCGGCCTGAAATGGCCTTTTCGGGAGTTGAATCTTCAGCAGATTTATTCCTGCCCCGTTGATGTTGAAAGCGAGTGGGTGTTGCTGCCATCCATCTTTGTAATGAGCTATGCCGGCACCCTCCAGAGATGGCATCGTGAACTTCAGTGACCTGTAGACGTTAGTGAGAGTCAATTTTCCTGGGTCTGCCCCATGGATCATCACCAACCACTATCCGTTGCCGCCGACCCAGTGTTGTACGCCTTCATATCCTTCCTGGCCATCCTACTTCACGCGCACCAATGCTGGTGCCATGTTCTTGTCCAAAAGCATGATTTTACTGCCAATGATCTGCGATAAAGAATGGACACACAGTCACAAAAAAACCATAGAAAAATATTCACAGCCTGCATGCATCCTTAAAACAACACATAAACTTGGTGATACATGCCTTAACAGGTGAAAATGAGTAGAGATACTAGGGATAATTGTCAAGAAGGCAGTACACATATGATTAAATTTAGTATAAGTACAATTAATAAAACATGATACCAAGGAAGTGCGAAGACAATATTAATATTTAGATGGTCCCACTGTGTAATGTATTCCACCGAACTATAGAAGAAAAAAAACCAGGACCCCACAAATAATCTTGTCAAGTTCTACTGACGTGAAGGAGAAATTAAAAAAATACATGGTAGATATGATAAAACAATAACTACTGTGAAAGCGTATGGAAAGAAGGAAGTATAGATAGACATGGATATAAGTTCATATTAACATGGATATAAGTACAGATCTAAAAAAACATGGGTGTTGCCTCAAACATGAAATCAACCAAAAGGATCCAAACAATCAAAAAAGTATTGCGAACTAACCGAATCGTCGCGGGACCATGATGAGTCCTCGTTGAAGTGTAGGAGGCCCGGCGTGCCAAACGGATGGTTCAGATCTTCGCGCATCACGGAACGATAGCCAACCATGGCGCGACCAAGGCGACCGGCGGTGATGATGTCCGTATTGGAGGTGATCATCTCGACGTTCTCGCCGTGGAGATTCTCCCATCCGCGCTCCTGGCAGTACCGGTCATACTCACTTGGCCCCTCAGACTCTACAGCCTTGCGCTTCGACATTGGGGTTTTTGTCGCCGGAGCGGGGATGAGGAGAGGAATGGTGGTGGTGATCAGAGAAGAAAACAGGATGAACGGGGACTGACACAGCAGTGAAGGGAGCGGAAGAGCAGTTCGTGGAGGAAGTGGGGACGGGTGGAACTGCAATCGCCGAGTCGCGAGGAGGAAGAAACTTGATCAGTTGCAGTAGCGAAATATAGACGGTGAGGGGTTGGGAGTGGGGACACGATCGAGGGTGAGTGGATCTCGTCCGTGCACACTAAACGGCAGATTAATCGTGGGCCGCAGGATATGGAATTTTAATCATGACGAGGCTGACGTGCTTTCGATGCCGTGCCTCAGTCTCTGCACCCAGCTGACCAGACGTGACCAGACGAAATGTCTCGCGAGCTGTCGATGCTGTGCCCCGGGCGCTGCAGCCGCCCACCTGCCGGCGACGTGATGCGCCATTCACTATGTCACGTATGAGAACTAGAGGCACTATGTTAGAGGCACATTTCAATTATGCCTCTCTTTGGTACAATAGAAGGCACTATTTAGGAAAGTGCCTCAAAAAACATTCTATTTGTGGCAGTCCGAAAATTCCTCCAATGCTAGTGTTTTATTTGCACAAAATAGTGCCTCAAATGCTAACTATTTGTGGCAGTAATTAAAAGTGCCTCCAATACTTCAGCATTAGAGGCATTATTCTAAACTGCCTCAAATGGGTAAGATTTTGAGGCACTTTCCAGGTGCCTCGAATATGTATTTTTCGCGGCAGTAATGCAAAGTGCCTCCAAAAGGTATCCATTTGAGGCATTCTTGTATACTGCCTCGAATAGCATTGGTTTTAAGGCACTTTGTACATGCTTTCACTACATGCTATTTGCAGCACCGCTGAAAAGTGCCTCCAAAAGGTTAGCATTTGAGGCACTTTTCAGATAGTGCCTCAAATGGTATCAACCAGAGGCAATTTTCAGTAGCCTCAAATGATGTAGTATTTGAGGCATGTAAAAGTGCCTCAAAAGCTATGTAACATGAACAATATATATACACATTAGCATACTTAGGATTCCATATTACATAACATAACAGTCTTACTTAGGATACTTAGTAGTCTTAACAGGATTGCATACCAAAACAAATACTACTTAGCAGTCTTACCAGGATTATATATACAATCCCTAACATATGGGACACCGCTTGTCAGTAGACGGCTGGGTACAAATAGACAAGGATACCATCTGCAGAACCCTAGCCCAAAGCGCACCTGTAGAACCCTAGCCCGGAGCGCCGTGCTCGTGCCGCCATCCTCTCTCCGCCGCCATGTCTTCCGCAAGCTATTCCTCTCTCCGCCGCCGAGCTCCGACCATTCCGTTAAATAGCTGCCCGACCTGTCGCAGGACAGTGTCGCGGAAGATCTCCACCACGGCGGCGCACGACGGCTGGGTCTTCTATAGGTGTGTACGACATGGGGTAAGTCACTTTATGCTCGAATGCGTCTGGATTTGGATTAGATTTGTTGCTGGCTCCTGGCTCCGTCGATTTCTTTGTTCTTCTTCTGAAAGATTGTTGATTTGGACAGAGTGGATGCAATTTCTGGCACTGGGAGAGGGAGTACGTGTACTTCTTGGTGGAGGAACGGATTCTGAGGGGTGAAGATGAATTTGAAGCTGTCGGCTGGGCAGAGGAAAGACGGGAAGCTCTGGAGCTGAAGAAAGAGGAGATGGAGGTCACGGCTCCTGGAAGCGATGAGAGGATGATTATCAGGTTAAACTCATTGGAGGAGTTGCTGCGATGTGTTGTGCTACTGCTTAAGATAGTAGTTGGTTTGATCTGTGTGTTCGTTGCTGTCCTCTGTCTGAAGAAATGAGTGTTAGTGTGCTCTCTCAGTTAAGAAGTTTCAGTTAAAAGTGTGTGTGTGCTTTGTACTAAGTTAGATGTTCTTGTGCTGTGGTTTCAGTTGCTACTAAGTGTATTGTGTACTGGAGTGTGTCTGCTATCAAATGAAGTTTAAGAATGTTTGCTATGAAATGAATTTCATGGAGATTAAGCATGTTTGCTATGAAATGAAATGTTTCTGACAGTTTATACAGACAAAAACATTTACACACAAGGTTCAGTATTTGAACAAGTTCTGGTACTTGCCATCACAAAATAAACAGGTTCACATCATGCTAGTTCCCGCTAGCCATCCAGGTCTACTGACCTAGCTGGCTAGGAGGGTTGCTTGTGGCCCACATGTCTCAAATGTGGTTGGGTAGATGTAGCTGTAGATGTTCCAAGGCAAGCAACTGAACAAGAATTGTGCTCCGGGAGTGTTGTATGTGGGTCCACATGACCCAAAGGTGATAGAATAACCAACTATAGAAATAACATGAATCTTTATACCTATGATCTCACAACATGATGCCCTAATGAGCTAGATGTTCCTCAGCAAGCAACTGAACAAGAAGTGTTCCATGAGGGTCCACATGTCCCATAGTGGTTATATATTTATGTAATATTGCTACCTATTGTGCTCCTTTGAGACTTCAAGATGTATGATCAAGTGCTACCAAGTGTGCTCCTTTTAGACCTCCAGATATTTATGTAATAGTGCTACCTGTTTCTCTCTAATAATGCTACCTATTTGTGTTTGATGAATGTGTGCACAAGTTTAGCATCATGAATACTTATGCTTCTGCGTAAAATCAGTGCACAAGAAAATAAAAGCTCCAGCAAATACCAGTGACTACTGTCTACATGAGAGGTTTAACATCAACACTAATATTGAGGAATTCAACATACATTGACCCATAGGATTAACATCAACACATAACATAGTTTAAAACAAACACCAAACAGATGGTCAACACTTTAAACATAGCAAATGGCTTCGGCTGCCTAGTTTTCATGGCTCTCGGCCTCGAAGTCATGTTCTTGGTAAACCTTCTTGTCCTGCCTGGCCATCTTGGCCTTCTTCCTTCTTGCATGCTGGGCAGCATTTTTCCCTGTACGAGAAGGGTCGACATCCTCATATTTGTCCTTCATGTACTCTAGTACGGCCTTGTGCAGTCCCTTAACCCTGGCGGTTTTCCCACGCATGCTAGCTTCCATAGCATGATGGGCAAGTGCGAACTTGTTCCCGTCTTTGGACTTGTCGTCAAAAGGACACTTGAAACCTTCAGTAGTGAAGATCGTCAAGACTCCATTCTTGGTCAGGACAGCATCCTCCAGGTTCTTCACAGATTTGTCGGTGAAAGAACGCAAATTATAGCTATGCACCGAGTCCCCAGGGTTGTACTGCATTTGTGAAAAAAACAAAAGAGTCAGAACTGGTATGAGATAGTTAAATAAACTATTGAACACAGCCTAGAACATTAAAAAAATTGAAATCTACCTTAAATTGTGCACTAAACTTACTAAGTAAATTAGGATTTTTGCTCACCTCTGACTGGTCGCAACTGTCAATGTCATCCTGGTCAATTAGAGGGCCGGTTTCATCACTGGAGTTTTCAGAATCCGTCTCCATGGCCCTCTTCTTGCGAGATCCTCCAAGCAATACATGTTGGTTAGTAAATTAAATGAAATTCATATGCAAGCAAATGATCCATGTAGTAGACACAATAAGTATCTATATATGCACGCAAAATGATCCATTTATTGAACATAATAACTATCCATATGCAAGTAATTGATATATGCGGTGCAAATATAGGCGGTATCCCACGAACAAGTTTGAAGCATGAACAATAACACATTTCGTACATCATGCTTCCAAACAAAAAAATAATGTATGCATCATTTGTCAAAAACAAAACTTAAAACCTCAGACTTTGATCGAATCCACTTTAACCATAAACATGCTTGATATCATAGCAAATCCTGAGTATAGAATGAACTAAGTTAAATAATCCACTTGATAATTGAAAATTTTGGGGCAAGCATCGGGAATGGGATCAATAAGGGCCTGAAGAAGGCAACTAGGGACATTTTTCCATTTGAGCATGATACAAATGCAACGTATAAGGCAAAGGCAATTATTGTTGATCCAATTATCTTAGGCAATAAAGGCAACTAGTCAATCCCTCTAATCTAGTCAAGTTACTAAATTAAGAAAACCCACATAAAAATTTCTTCAATGGTATTAATGACCACCCATAATTTGCTAAGCCACTTTTATTTCACAAGCCTCTGATAATTAATAAAAGCCACAAGGTAAATACCCATGTAGTAACAGCAACCCAACATAAGTGTTTCCACGTAGCAGTATCACAAATAAAAACCCAAACAATCGATAAGTATGGACTAGCCGAAGCTTTCTTTTGAGGTAAAGCAAAATTGACTTGACCTTGCACCAGTCAAGGAAGTGGGCTGAACCGACCCCTTTACCTCATCCAAACCGCACCACACACCTCACATTCCATCAAAAACACCAAGAGCAGTGTGAAACGGGGATTCATTATCAGTTTAATAGCAAATTTATCCAATAACACATTTCAAAATATGTTCCAGCACTAGAAGGATATTATGATACATGTATACAATCCTAGGAGGCTTCACATGTATTTGTATACCCTAATTACACTAAAATGCACATAGTAATGTAGCAGCAACTAATAAAATTGCTTGCCACACCATATGTAGAAACACGCTAAAGTATCTATTATAGCAATTATTAAATGTGAGTAAATAATCCAGTAGTCCATTTGAAGTAAACAAGTAGTGCCTAGTATTTAAATTTGCACTTCCACAACACCATATAGAAGAATAAATCATCTAGAATTCCCTCTGAAAGTATATTGACAGTAGCAATAATTCCACAACATGAATATACTAGCATTTGATAGTAAGAAGAAAAGCACTAGTACTCATCGATCAGTTCATCATCTGGGTGAACTTAAGCAGCAAACCAGGATTAGTGATCCAGATAGAAATCAAATGGAATCATTTCAAACACACGTACGGGCACAAACACTGCGGCGCGGTGAGGCGGTGCTTATGCTGCTAAAGCGGAGATGCACCGCGAGGAGTAGCAACACTGAATCGACGCACATCAAAGAAAATTGTAGATCCACGCAGAGCAACGAAACACCCTAGATCTATTTTGTAGCAACATTGAATCGAAAAAATCGCGCAAACACTAACCAATCTATTTAATAGCAGGAACTAATCTACACAAATCTTGCACACGCTAGGGTTTTTATTAGGAGCTCACCTCAATGTCCTTCTCGGAGTAGTAGTTCGAGTCATTTGTACCGGCACCGCTCATCCAGCTGGATGCAGCATCACCGCCTCCAGTTCCGCTTCCGAGCATCACCGGCGGCTGCTCCTGCTCCTTGGTGACGACGTCGAGCCCGTCTCTATGCACGGCCGCAACGGCGCCGTGCTCCGCACCCTCGCCTCCATCTCCGGTTCCGGCGTTCACCATCGTATTCTTGTTGCGCATGGAAGAACATGGGTGGGGGAATGCGTCGCCTGATGAGTTTGGGCGGTGGTTCCGGAATGCCGTGGAAGCGGAGGAGACGAGGGGGGGAAGGCAGATTAATAGACAATAGGTCCTCCCAAATTAAAGGAAATTCCAACCGTCCCGCGTTGTCTCCTACTTTTTAGAGTCCGTTCCCACCGGTGATTCCTATTTCACGACCTCTTTGTGGGCCGGCCCATATATTTCTACCTTCAGTTTTACAGTTTTTTTATTTTCTCTTTTTTTCCGTTTTGTTTTCTTTACATTTTTTCTTATTTCTTTTTCCTCTTTTAACTTTTCAATTTTTGATAGATATTCAGATTTGGAAACTATTAAAGTTTTGCATGCACCCTCTAGACACCTAGGTATGCCCCTAGACCCTTTTGATGCATGTTGAACCACTACTAGACATCTAGGCACACATCTACCACACTTGAGATATATGGACCCACATGCACCACTCCTATCTAGCCACGTCTAGTTCCCGCTAATCATCCAGGTCTACTGACCTAGCTGGCTAGGAGGGTTGCTTGTGGCCCACATGTCTCAAATGTGGTTGGGTAGACGTAGCTAGCTTTAGAGCAAGTTCAATAGTATAGCCAACAGGTGGCTATAAGAATTTGTCATGTCATCTATAGTCAACTATATAGTCAACATGTACAATAGTTATATGTAAAAATGTATTACTTTATTAAAATATGGCCCACCATCCACACTCACAAAGTGCCTAGGAGCACGTGCTAGAGCTGGCTATTGCATAAGAGCCCACTCCTCTTCTCTCTCCTCCATGTCATCTAATAATAAATATTATTCTGGTCCTTATAGCCCGCTTACATAAGCCTATTGTACTTGCTCTTAGACGTTCAACAGCAAGCAACTAAACAAGAAATGTGCTCCGAGAGTGTTAAATGTGGGTCCACATGACCCAAAGATAATTGAATAACCATCTATGGAAAGAACATTAAACTTTATACCTATGGTATCACAACAAGATTCTCCTTTGAACTAGATGTCCCACTCCCACATCAAGCAACTGAACAAGAAGTGTTCCTTGTGGGTCCACATGTCCCAAACGTGGTTCATGAACATATAGACGGCTCAGAGTGTTGCATACACCACCCTAGACAACTAGGTATGTTCCAAGACCCTTTGATGCATGTGGACCCACCCACACCTGAGATATATGGACCCACATGCGCAAGTCATATCTAGCCACGTCTAGTTCCCGCTAGCCATCCGGGTCTACTGACCTAACTGGCTAGGAGGGTTGCTTGTGGCCCACATGTCTCGAAGGTGGTGGTGGGTAGAAGTGGATGTCTGAGAGTGTTGCATGTGGGTCCACATGACCCAAAGGTGATAGAATAACCATCTATAGAAAGAAAATTAAACTGTATACCTGTTATATCACAACATGATGCCCTAATGAACTAGATGTCCCACAACAAGCAGCTGAACAAAAAGTGTTCCATGTGGGTCCACATGTCCCAAACGTGGTTGATGAACATATAGACGGCTCAGAGTGTTGCATACACCCCCTAGACAACTATGTTTGCTCGTAGATCCTTTGATGCATGTGGAACCACACACATATGAGATATATGTATGGACCCATGCACCACTCCTATCTAGGCACATCTAGTTCCCGCTAGCCATCCAGGTCTACTGACCTAACTGTCTAGGAGGGTTGCTTGTGGCCCACATGTCTTGAAGGTGGTGGTGGGTATAAGTAGCTGTCCGAGAGTGTTGCATGTGGGTCCACATGACCCATAGGTGATACAATAACCATCTATAGAAAGAAAATTAAACTCTTTACCTATTATATCACAACATGATGCCCTAATGAACTAGATGTCCCACAACAAGCAGCTGAACAAGAAGTGTTCCATGTGGGTCCACATGTCCCAAACGTGGTTGATGAACATATAGACGGCTCTGAGTGTTGCATACACCCCCTAGACAACTATGTGTGCTCGTAGACCCATTGGTGCATGTGGAACCACACACATCTGAGATATATGTATGGACCCACATGCACCACTCCTATCTAGCCACTGTAACACCCCCAGTATCAACCCTACCTGGCAATGCTACACAAACTTTAAACACTTCCCAAGGCTGGGGCAAAACTATAAATTTTGGCAGAGTCTACCATGTCTCTCGAGACATCCATGACAACAAGATAAAGTGTACACCACAATTTCAATCCATGTACATAGCTACAAGGTTCAACGTGACAAAGATAGCTTTCATAACGAAAAAGTCTCACAGTGACCAACTCGGTTGCCACAAAAGGTAAGTGTAACCTCACAGTAAAGGATAAAGCAAGAGCAAAGCTGAGCAAGGTTAAACTAA
This sequence comes from Poa annua, assembly GCA_026929855.1. NCBI lineage: Eukaryota > Viridiplantae > Streptophyta > Magnoliopsida > Poales > Poaceae > Poa > Poa annua. The sequence continues at coordinate 68,069,072 of CM049434.1, forward strand.
TCTATTTTAAAGAAAGTTGTAATGTGTGGAAGTGGTGTGTTGAAACATGTAGAGGTGCTACTCCCAATCCCATGCATGTCGTCGTCAAAGATACCTATAAACATAGAAGCCACAAGGGTGAGTACAAAGACTCAACAAGTTCATAACAAATAGTAAACCTCACATAAAACAAAACACCAATCCATCATTTAACATCATATAATCATCAACATTCATTAAGATGTCCTACATGCCTATATGCTCATCTCATCTCATTGCGGATACCGGTATCGCTTGAGTGGACACCCGTCGGCATCCACTCACTCCAACTCGTGGAGGGTGCTTCCAATGTGGGTCGCAACCCATCAACGGAAGTCTCATTGTGCCTACCAAAGTAGGTCACTTTAACATCGTCATCATGGGTATGCAAATATGCATAATGTGCACATATCATCTTCATAATCATTATCATCATGCAAATATCATAGACATAAGGACAAGCTTTATAAATAAACCAAGTGAAGAGAGATAAGCAAAATTAACTATCCATCATGAACTTGCCTCAACCGCATGGCAAAAACTGTGGATTGAAAAGACTTTGAACCGGAAGTACCAACACCTGGTATAAAAACATATATTTAATATAATCATCATTTCAATAGCATATAAGTAAAATACCAGGTCGTCCCTAGTTAGACTATTCAGAACAAGAGGCTTCATTTATTTTGTTTCCCTAAACGAGACCAAAGTTGTGTTATCAGCTAATGTCGTAAATATAAATATCAGTGGTGTCACCTGTCACGCATAGAATGATGTATTAGAATAACCATAAACTTACTATCACTAGCATCAGGCACAAACGACTGCTCTTAATTACATCACAGTTGTTGTGGCCTAAGCTTGAAACTAGTAAAACTACTCGTATATTGGCCCATCACATGTATATGACTCACGGTTTGGAACCAGGTGAAGAACAGAAAAGTGCTAGCTATTTTCTACTAATCTATAGCCTTCTTTCTTGTCATGTAAATCGTAAATCTAGAAACTAGATCAAACAACTATATATTGCAATCGATGGATTCTATCCCAATAAAGAAAATGAATAGTTAATTTTCCCTATTACTAGTTAAATCCATGTGATCTGAGAAGGAACGTACCCGAATGCAAATCTGGTGCCAACCAATTAGTGAAAAGGAACACTTCGACCATCTATTTCCCCACATGGGTGTGATGCCAAACTCTAATCCAAGACGCAGACTGATAAGATTGGAAGTCCTGCTCCCTTTCAAGTCCAGGCACGCACAGTACTCCAGAAATTTCTATTCAGGAAAAGTTACAAACCATTCAGGGAACTAACCAATAAGGAGATGGGTGTCTGGCTAGCCACGACGGTGGCGTGACAGCTTGACGGAGACGGACAAGGAGGGCGTCGCGGCCTCCCAGCGGCAACGACGACCTGACGGTGACGACGTCACAGAACGAGATGACGCAGCGGCGGCAGCCTGAGGGTCGGGCATTGGAAACTTTAGGGCAGAGCCAACGCCGACAACGTCTCGACCCTAGTATACAGGGCAGCTGCAGTACCAGTCCAGCTAGAGCAAATAAGCCCATCCCGGCCCATTATTTCCTTCACATTTAAGAGATAAAGCTTCGTATCTACAGTAGCTTTCTAGTATAAACTGAACAAATGAGCAAAAGGGTGCTACAACGAGCTAGCAAACGCCAAGTCATAAATTCAACTGTGAGTACATCATTTATTCTTTTCTTTGTTCTTTTTTTCTGTACATTACTTTTCACCCACATCCTATTCCCAAATAGTATTAAAATACCCTCATAGTCCTATAATTTTTTTCTTAAGTAAACACAAATAACTATTGTCAAATTTGGGGTATCACATTCTTACCCCCTTAAACAGAATTCGACCCCGAATTATTTCTCATTTTTTTTTACTACTCGCAAACTAAACATGACATGTCAAAATATAGTCATGCGACACGTAACCGCCATGAAAAATTATGGATAGTTCTCGCGCATGAGAGACATCTCCCATGGCACCTCTTGCTCGTTTATTGCGACCAAAGAACTTTCACATACTTAAGCGTCCTAGGCTATGTCACTCTCTTGGACTCTTTGAGTATCCTCACTAGGCAAACCTCAAAGGTTAAATCTTGTTCGATTATCAAGAAAATGCTTTCGACAACATAGAAATGGAACACATTATGCTCACATTTCGTTGACTCGGGCAATTCAAGTCGGTAGGCGAGGTTTCCCATTCATACCACTAAAGTGAAATGTCCAGTGTAGCTCGGACTAAGCTTTTCTTTATATATATTAAATCCTATAACACCTTTAGCAAGGGAAACCCATAAGAGTACATCCTTACCAACTTGAAATTCTAAAGTCAACCTTGTAGAACCAACATAACTCTTTGGCTTGCACTACGCCGCCAACAAATGTTTCCTAATCTCAGCTACCATCTCATTGTTGAACCCAATTTGTTCCAAACACGACCTTCTCACCGGCAGCATTTCAACATAGTGGAGGTCTACACTTTCTTCCATACAGAGCGTTGTAAGGTTCCTTACGTTTGCTAGCCTGATAAATGTTATCATAAGCAAACTCGACAAGTGGCAAGTGATCTTCCCTACTCCCTAGTCAAGATATGACACAACACCTAAACATACCAGAGTTTGGATTTTGGATTGTACGCTATGACTGACGGATTTTTCGATTGTACGCTATGATTGCCATTTATGTATATGGATGAAACCCCCTATTAAGTCTCAATTGCGTACTGAAGGCACTTTGCATGATCTCCCAAAATTTTGATACAAACTTAGCATCCCTAAAGAATGATTATGAGAACCCCTTTCTACCTCATGAACATACGTCTGTACCAAGCCACCTACGGACTCTGCGGTGCTGATTGTAACAAATTAGCAAATTTACTAAGCATGTTCTTGACCACCAAACTCACAGCCTTCCCTCTCCGCATATGCCATTCTACAACCTCCAAGGATTGCTACAATCAAGTAATCTTTATTCTTAGCATTATCTCGCGAAAAAAACCTCACAAGGGGACAAATACTTAGCCACAAGAACTTTCATTCTTTTCCATCAGTTTATTTTTTTCATCTCATGACACTACTTTGTCTCTACAGGATTAACATGGCTAGGGATACGGTGTACCTCACTCAAAAAGTCCTTCACCCTAAAAAAATTTGAGGCGCAAAGGGACTGCCATGAAACTGTAAAGTCTCGGTCCCATCTAAGGAACTCCCTAGTTCTACTTTCCCGAAAGCGCCTCAAGACTTGTTGTAACAGTCTATCATTTTGTTGTGCCTCTCTCAGTCTATCTAGAATTGCCTACTGAAATACGCATTGTGTTATGTCATGTGCTACACCAGTAAAGAAATGATATGCCCACCCATTCAAGATCGGAAACTCGAGGCAATCTATGGTGGGAGGTACAGTTCTGCGGCTAAGAGCATGCACAATCACATCGGTTCCCGCGTTGTGCATAATACTGAGGTCATAAAGCTTTATCATTTTAGCCACCACCTTTTCCTCAAGTTTAACTCCTATGTAAAAAGATATCTAAGACTCTTATGATATTAAAAGTACGACAAGATTCTCTATAAATACAATGTATGTGGATCTTAAGTTCAAAGACCACGATTACACAAGTCCTAGATCATAAGTATGATAGCTCTAATCTTGTTTTTCAATTGGCTAGAGGCATAAGCAATAACCTTACCTTCTCCCGTGAGTACAAACCCAAGTCCACCTGGAGAAACATTAGAGTAAACTGTGAAGCGCTTCTATGGATTGGGAAGGAGAGGATAATATCAAGCACCGGACTATTCTTGGAAATAGAGAACCTATTCTCACATCCATCACTCCACTGGGAATTGAAGTTTAGTTTGGCCATGGCTTGGTGGTAAGAGAAGAATCATTCAAAAAATTCCTATAGTAACATGCCAAGCCCAAGAAGCTTCTTCATTGGCATTGGGAAGGTCTCTACCTGTCCGAAGTTCTGATAAAAACTTTACGAGATTTAACCGAGATGCCATGTTGGTAAACAACATGACCTAGAAAATCCACTACTGAACCTCTTGTTTCTTTAGCTTCACATAAAATTGATTATTTTTGTTTAAGTTCCACAAGCCTGCAAAAATCATGCTCTTCTTCTATCTTTGAAGGTATGAAACTGAGGATATCATCGAAGGACACTATCACGAAGTTATCAAGGAATCTATGTAGCAAGTCTATTGTCTTCATAAAGACGGCAAGGACATCTGTTAGTCCAAAATGCATTACTTCATATTTATAATGCCAACACTAGTGGAGAAAGCACTCTTTTCAATATCATGTTCCACACACAATTTTAATTATAACCAAACCATAGAAAATCTTGGAGCATAACTCCAGTGAGCCGACCAACAAGTCCTCAGTGCAGGATAATGGATATTTGATTTAATCCGTGTTAAGAGAACAGAAATCCACACCTTTTTGCTCACTGCCATCACATTTGATTAAAATGCGCTCTCCAAAGTGAGACACTAGATCGAATCAAATCTTTGGATAACATAAAGTCTAACTGTTCTTCAATTCTTCTTGAAATGGTCTTAACAATCGATAATGAGACATAGAGATAGGCTGGGAATACGGTCAACACAGAACTCATGTACCGCTCTCAAAGAACTTGGAATGACGCATGGTATCTAGGTCAAAATATTTTTCATTATCCTCGGAAAAGCACAAAATTCTTATAAATATTGCATATGTTACATGTCCATTGAATGCTTAGCATTCAACTCTACAACACAACTAGCAAACACGCAAAAACACACATCTGGAACTTTCATGGTGGTCTAAAATGTATTTCTACAAGGTACCAAAGAAATGAAAAACGTTTAGCCTCACATTGTCTCCTACACTTCATAACGGTCGCCTCTACTACAGGTGGAACATCGTAATATTCTATGGTCTATGCTACCCAAAGACGTCTTTCGACTAATTGAAGGAAAAGGTCAAACACTAATTCACCACTCCAGCGTAACAAGAGATAATAATAAGGGTAAGTGGTATGTGGGCCAATCCATTCCGCACCCAAACCATTAACTCTGTAAGTGAATTGGTGAATCACGCAACACTAACACTCGGGCATCCTCATTTTCTTTGTAAACATATACCATGGGCACGAACCAAGGTTTGAGGTCGACTCCCATATAAAGTTATTGCAAAGACTAAAAAAATCTAATATATTGATCTCACCAGAACGCCTAGGATTAGGTCTAGAAGCACAGTGTTAAAACAAAGAAGTCATTTTGTTGATGGTTAGCGACTTGATCGAGAAAGAGATACCAACGCATGTGAAAGAAGAAAATAACAGAATTGAATGAGACCAGTATAAGGTGTTTACTCTGCAAACAAGGACATCTGAACTATATGGTTGGAAATATTTCATCAACCACAGAAAAGAAACAAACATAGATGCTTCCCCTACTAAGAGACGATCATCAAACCAAGCCAAGAGAAGTTGATGCGCAAGAAAGAATATGTGAAATTGTGAATGTGAGTAAGGAAGACAAGTGGTAAAGGGTCATGGATAAAGAAAAGAGCTTTCTTATATAGGTTGGGATCCAGCTAACTCTTCATACCATTATTTTATCTACTCCCCTACTACAATAGCCACGTCAACAAATTTAGATTTATTATTTTGACTACCAGTACTGTTATCCACGTCATCTTATAGATTATCAATGATCTCTCAAAATGGTCCTTTGGGACAACCTCACCAAATACCTTTTGGATAACCTCACAAAATATCCAAAATTTGACCGGCTCTTAGCGAACCAAACCATAATCACACTTTGAAGCCAGAAATTAAATATTTCAACTATCTCCTCGTAAGTCCAACAGTAAAAAAAATCTAAATCTACAATCCTTCTTGATGTTGGCTAAATGATTCAATCTTCGTCTTGGTATCCACACTTTCATTAAACTAGCATAAAAGATCAAATATTTTTATTCTAGTCTTTCTATTTCTCTCTAGTCAATTACACACCAGAGGAGAACACTAAAACCTGAAGCAAGGCGTAAGCCTCTCATGGCAAGAGCCTTCCAACACACACAATTTTAATTATAGATATAGCAGAAGCGTAAATGCAATGCATAACCCAAGCCCATCCTACTGTGAACCAGTGTGTCAAGTTTTATGTTATTTGTCAAAACTAAGACAAGTTTTAATTGTTTAAACATAAATTATCCTAATTCCAGATACCTAAAGCCTAGGCTCTGATACCAACTGTAACACCCCGGGTATCAACCCTACCTGGCAATGCTACACAAACTTTAAACACATCCCAAGACTGGGGCAAAACTATAAATTTTGGCAGAGTCTACTGTGTCTCTCGAGACATCCATGACAACAAGATAAAGTGTACACCACAATTTCAATCCATGTACATAGCTACAAGGTTCAACGTGACAAAGATAGCTTTCATAACGAAGAAGTCTCACAGTGACCAACTCGGTTGCCACAAAAGGTAAGTGTAACCTCACAGTAAAGGATAAAGCAAGAGCAAAGCTGAGCAAGGTTAAACTAATCTATTTTAAAGAAAGTTGTAATGTGTGGAAGTGGTGTGTTGAAACATGTAGAGGTGCTACTCCCAATCCCATGCATGTCGTCGTCAAAGATACCTATAAACATAGAAGCCACAAGGGTGAGTACAAAGACTCAACAAGTTCATAACAAATAGTAAATCTCACATAAAACAAAACACCAATCCATCATTTAACATCATATAATCATCAACATTCATTAAGATGTCCTACATGCCTATATGCTCATCTCATCTCATTGCGGATACCGGTATCGCTTGAGTGGACACCCGTCGGCATCCACTCACTCCAACTCGTGGAGGGTGCTTCCAATGTGGGTCGCAACCCATCAACGGAAGTCTCATTGTGCCTACCAAAGTAGGTCACTTTAACATCATCATCATGGGTATGCAAATATGCATAATGTGCACATATCATCTTCATAATCATTATCATCATGCAAATATCATAGACATAAGGACAAGCTTTATAAATAAACCAAGTGAAGAGAGATAAGCAAAATTCACTATCCATCATGAACTTGCCTCAACCGCATGGCAAAAACTGTGGATTGTAAAGACTTTGAACCGGAAGTACCAACACCTGGTATAAAAACATATATTTAATATAATCATCATTTCAATAGAATATAAGTAAAATACCAGGTCGTCCCTAGTTAGACTATTCAGAACAAGAGGCTTCATTTATTTTGTTTCCCTAAACGAGACCAAAGTTGTGTTATCAGCTAATGTCGTAAATATAAATATCAGTGGTGTCACCTGTCACGCATAGAATGATGTATTTGAATAACCATAAACTTACTATCACTAGCATCAGGCACAAACGACTCCTCTTAATTACATCACAGTTGTTGTGGCCTAAGCTTGAAACTAGTAAAACTACTCGTATATTGGCCCATCACATGTATATGACTCACGGTTTGGAACCAGGTGAAGAACAGAAAAGTGCTAGCTATTTTCTACTAATCTATAGCTTTCTTTCTTGTCATGTAAATCGTAAATCTAGAAACTAGATCAAACAACTATATATTGCAATCGATGGATTCTATCCCAATAAAGAAAATGAATAGTTAATTTTCCCTATTACTAGTTAAATCCATGTGATCTGAGAAGGAACGTACCCGAATGCAAATCTGGTGTCAACCAATTTGTGAAAAGGAACACTTCGACCATCTATTTCCCCACATGGGTGTGATGCCAAACTCTAATCCAAGACGCAGACTGATAAGATTGGAAGTCCTGCTCCCTTTCAAGTCCAGGCACGCACAGTACTTCAGAAATTTCTATTCAGGAAAAGTTACAAACCATTCAGGGAACTAACCAATAAGGAGATGGGTGTCTGGCTAGCCACGACGGTGGCGTGACAGCTTGACGGAGACGGACAAGGAGGGCGTCGCGGCCTCCCAGCGGCAACGACGACCTGACGGTGACGACGTCACAGAACGAGAGGACGCAGCGGCGGCAGCCTGAGGGTCGGGCATTGGAAACTTTAGGGCAGAGCCAACGCCGACAACGTCTCGACCCTAGTATACAGGGCAGCTGCAGTACGAGTCCAGCTAGAGCAAATAAGCCCATCCCGGCCCATTATTTCCTTCACGTTTAAGAGATAAAGCTTCGTATCTAGTAGCTTTCTACTATAAACTGAACAAATAAGCAAAAGGGTGCTACAACGAGCTAGAAAACGCCAAGTCATAAATTCAACTGTGAGTACATTATTTATTCTTTTCTTTGTTCTTTTTTTCTGTACATTACTTTTCACCCACATCCTATTCCCAAATAGTATTAAAATACCCTCATAGTCCTATAATTTTTTTCTTAAGTAAACACAAATAACTATTGTCAAATTTGGGGTATCACTGCCACGTCTAGTTCCCGCTGGCCATCCAGGTCTACTGACCTAACTGTCTAGGAGGGTTGCTTGTGGCCCACATGTCTCGAAGATGGTGGTGTGTAGAAGTTGCTGTCCGAAAGTGTTGCATGTGGGTCCACATGACCCAAAGGTGATAGAATAACCATCTATAAAAAAACATTAAATTGTATACCTAATATATCACAACATGATGCCCTAATACACTATATGTCCCACAACAAGCAGCTGAACAAGAAGTGTTCCATGTGGGTCCACATGTCCCAAATGTGGTTGATGAACATATAGACGGCTCAGAGTGTTGCATACACCCCCCCTAGACAACTAGGTGTGCTCGTAGACCCTTTGATGCATGTGGAACCACCCACACCTGATATATAAGTATGGACCCACATGTACCACTCCTATCTAGCCACGTCTAGTTCCCGCTAGCCATCCAGGTCTACTGACTTAACTAGATAGAAGGGTTGTATGTGACCCACATGTCACAACGGTGGTGGTGGGTTGAAGTAGTTGTCCGAGAGTGTTGCATGTGGGTCCATATGACCCAAAGGTGATAGAATAACCATCTATGGGAAGAACATTAAACTTTATACCTATGATATCACAACAAGATGCTCCTTTGAACTAGATGTCGCACATCAAGCAACTTAACAAGAAGTGTTCCTTGTGGTCCACATGTCCCAAACGTGGTTGATGTACATGTAGACGACTCAGAGTGTTGCATACATCACCCTAGACAACTAGGTATGCTCCTAGACCCTTTGATGCATGTGGAACCACCCAAACCTGAGATATATGGACCCACATGCCCAACTCCTATCTAGCCACGTCTAGTTCCCGCTAGCCATCTAGGTCTACTGACCTAACTGGCTAGGAGGGTTGCTTGTGGCCCACATGTCTCGAAGGTGGTGGTGGGTACAAGTAGCTGTCCGAGAGTGTTGCATGTGTGGGTCCACATGACCCAAAGGTGATAGGATAACCATCTATATAAAGAGCATTAAACTGTATACCTATTATATCACAACATGATGCCGTAATGAACTAGATGTCCCACAACAAGAAGCTGAACAAGAAGTGTTCCATGTGGGTCCACATATCCCAAACGTGGTTGATGAACATATAGACGGCTCATAGTGTTGCATACACCCCCCCCTAGACAACTAGGTGTGCTCGTAGACCCTTTGATGCATGTGGAACCACCAACACCTGAGATATATGTATGGACCTACATGCACCACTCCTATCTAGCCACGTCTATTTCCCGCTAGCCATCTAGGTCTACTAACCTAACTGGATAGAAGGGTTGTATGTGGCTCACATGTCACAACGGTGGTGGTGGATAGAAGTAGCTGTCCGAGAGTGTTTCATGTGGGTCCACATGAACCAAAGGTGATAGACTAACCATCTGTAGAAAGAACATTAAACTGTATACCTGTTATATCACAACATGATGCCCTAATGAACTAGCTGTCCCACAACAAGCAGATGAGCAAGAAGTGTTCCATGTGGGTCCACATGTCCCAAACGTGGTTGATGAACATATAGACAACTCAGAGTGTTGCATACACCCCCCTAGACAACTAGGTATGCTCTTAGATCCTTTGATTTATGTGGAACCACCCACACCTGAGATAGATGTATGGACCCACATGCACCACTCCTATCTAGCCACTATTTGTACCTCCAGTGCTAATACCTCTTTTTTTACATGTCCAAGTACCGTATCATTCGATGCTCAAGTTGCATGAGGTGTACCATGAACACTACGTTTAGGGTCTTCCACTCATATTGGTCATGATAACTCAGATCAGCTTTCAACGTACATGTTACGTCAACGTTTTGCATGCCATGATACACCTCGTAGTTGCTTTTAAAAATTGCGAAGCAAAATAATAAAAATAACATAAACAAATAGACAAATACAAATATGAGGTCGGTTGCCTAGCCCAAAACGCTCAGGCGGCACAAACCTCGCACTCGTGTGGTGCCACTGGGCCCTGATAAACATGCACCGATCCCTTATCTTTGAGGTCGTGGGGTGCCTACTTATTAGGTCGTGCGCCGTCTCCTTGACCTAGCTTTAATCTCTCCCTATCCAATCGTGAACACGGCGGCGTTGACCCCTTTGCCATCTGTCGTAGATTGATCCGATCTTCTTCCTTGAACGACGAGGATGGCGGACTACAACGAGGTACGGCGATGTTCTATCTACTACTACTGTTGTGGAATATAAAGTCGATAATGAGAGATATAGATTATTCAGATCTGAGTACTGATATGTGTCGTTAGCTCGATCGCAGTGTCCAATTTGTTTTGACACCAAGGGGTTGTGCTATGCTGATGATGTAAAGAACAAAGTGTTTTCTGTTACCCTGAAAGAGGGATTCGCTGACAAAGTGGTAATAATCTACCATCGCCACTTATTCAATTAACATTCAAAGTAAACTGATGTTTTCTGTTAGCCTACGATAGGATTTCAAAGTACATATGCGTTTAGGGCATTAGAGCATCTCTAACAGCTGCCCTATTTTAGCCTCCATGCCCTAAAGACCGTTTTTTAGGCACGAGAGGGCAAAAAACGACCTCCAACAGCTGCCCTATCACGTGCCCTATTTTGGGGCAGCCCTGTATTTTGCTCTTCTCTGCCCCATACTCCTCTCTGCCCCATATACGGGGCAGAGAGGACCTCACGTGCGTGTGCCCTATCCTTTCCTATTTCACCCGTGAGCCACCAACCGTCACGTTGAAATCCGCTCCGGCGCCAAATCACGCCCAAATCCCCGCCCCGCCGCCGCCCGTAATCGCTCCGCCGCTGACCACCGTACCCACCGTCACCGCCAATCGCAGCCCAAAGCGCACCGCCGCCGCAAACCCTAACCCGCGCCGCCGCCTCAGCCCCCGATTCGAGCACCGCCGGCTCCATCCTCCGTCCCCGAGCACCGCCGCCTCCGTCCCCGAGCTCGGCCGCCTCCGTCCTCGAGCTCGCGCCACCACCCACCGCACCCGAGCCGCGCCGGCATGTCGCAGAAGAAGACGAAGGCGGCCTCGGGCTTCAAGCGCGTGCGGGCGAGGTCGAGCGGCCGCTGGAGCGCCGAACTGCAGCACGAGGGCATGAGGTACTACCTCGGCACCTACGACAGCCCCGATTTGGCGGCTCGGGCGTACGACGTCGCCGGGTGGTGTCTCGGCGTTTCGCGGGAGCAGCTCAACGACCCGAGCATCATGTCCCTGCAGGACGCCATCTTCGTCGCGCCTCCCATGCCCTCGAAGGTGAAGACCCACTTGGTGAAAAAGAAGGAGGAGCCGGCGAGGGTGCTCGAGACCGACGACGAGGTGATGGCTCGGTTCGCACGGGAGCATCCCGAGTACGTGCAGTACGAGCAGGAGTTCTTCTGGAAGCGTGAGCAGGAGACGAAGAAGAAAAAGGTCGACGACGAGGCTGGACCGTCGATGGTGAACTCGAACGTGATCGAGTTGAGCTCCTCCTCCGTCGACTGGGACAATATGAGCTCCTCCTCCTCCTTCGACTGGGACGATTAGAGTAGTATCGGAGTCTATAGTAGTCGAATTATGGTTCAAAAATGATGTTCGTAGTTTAAATTTGTGTTCAAACTATGGTTCCTAGTTTAAATTGTGTTCAAATTATGGTTCATAGTTTAAATTGTGTTCGAATGTTCATGAAATATGTCTAAAATAGGGCATGTGATAGGGCAGTTGTTGGAGAAGAGTTGCCCTAAAATAGGGCAGCTGGAAAAGTGGAAAACTACTCCGTGCCCTATATGTGCTAAAACAGGTGCCCTATATGTGCTAAAACACCATATAGGATAGGGCAGCTGTTAGAGATGCTCTTAAATATTGTGTGTTTCTTGTCACATGTGCTGATGTTCATTTCAACCCCATGATAATGCATGTGTTTGAGTAATCCTGTACATATTACTTAAAGAATGATCTTTATATCATAAATTTTGAACCTTTTTTTTGCCAGGTGTTGCCGTGCTACACCAGACACGTTTCCTTCGGAAGAACAAAGCGACCGTACACCAGCAGAGTTCTTTCTTTGCGTTTCTGGTGACCGATGAGAATTTCGAGTATTGCATTCAGATCGTCAACGAAATTACTGAAACCTGCATTCGAGGAAAAAATTGGAAAGAATATTGTAGGATGTACCAGCTCAAAGTCGGCCAGGAGATATATTTCAATTTTGACCCCCCTGGTCTCATGATAAACTTCAATTGCGGAAACCCCCCATTGAGCCATCGATGTAATGTACTACTGTGCTTATATGCAAATATTATATTTATTATAATCCATGCTACTTATTGACCAAATTTCAATGCTACTTGTTTACAGCATATTACGATTTAAAGCATGATATTATTCGTTCCATTGCTGACTCTCTCACTGTCACTGATGGATCCATGTTCCACTGGATGTACACCTCGTCCATCAATCAACATTTGCAACTACTTCCAAATGTTTTGGAGATGCATGAAGCTGGAGAGTTGATTCAAGGCCAGGCTGCAGCAGTGCTGCATACCCTTACCAGTACAGACACTGTTGGTGATAGCCAGCAACTGGTAATATTCAAAACACTTTATTCTTATTCCTGATGTTTTTCTGCCATTCAATAATTATAAATCTATCATTTTCACGTTGCAACAGAAACTTCCGAAACACGTTGTCCCAACTTTCATGAAAGAACATGGTGACATCACCATTATTTTTTATCTGAAGAACACTAGGGTTATGGGTGATTACACCATTTCAGCCTTAGATGGAAGTCTCTGCATCAATGGCGCGTGGAACGAGTTCTTGAAGAAGGACGATACACTTGAAACTGGTTACACAGTGCTGCTCACTCTATTTGACGGATGTGAGGGGACTTTCATGTTTGTTAGTCTCATTTGTTCAGTTATTAATGAGTAATTCGATACTGTTCCTACATAGGCGGAGTTTGTAATGAACTTAGTGTGAGTTTATTTTCCTATCAAATATTTTGTATGGGTCGTTAGTATTGTCACTCCAAGAATGGTTTTTATCAGAGATATTTGTTTGTTGTCGGAGGTAAATTTTTTGGACTCATGCACGTATTCCCATAAATGTCTCCATTAATTTTTATAGGTCAAGTAGCTACAGGAGTAGTAGACATTGTGGTTACTGTGATTTTGCACATAACCCCATACGATATCATGTGATGGACTTATATTCAAAAAGTCGTGTATCGTTATCTCTAAGTTGCGTAGGTCTTGGGGTGTACCACTCACATTGGTCATGATCAACCTCAAAGTACTTTTCAAATGTGAGTTCATGGATTTGCATGCCATGATACACCATTGTACTGATTCAGGGTGTACTCACAAACCTTTTTTGTCATCCATGCTCAAGTTGCATCAGGTGTACCATAAACCCTAGGTGGTGCATCATAAACCGTAGGTCTTGGGTCTACCACTCAAATTGGTCATGATCAAAGTAGCTTTTTGAATGCATGTGAGTTCATGCATTTGCATGCCATGATACACCGTGGTGCCATTCTTGGTTAACTTACAAACATATAAAAACGACAGATCACGAGCAGCCTGCAGTGTGGACACTTGGTAATCTGCATGCAGTGCGGGTGGCGGTGTGAACACGGTTGGTAATCTACACGTATGTGCTACAGGGCATGATGCGGCTGCTCGCATTCACTGCGCACCGCACAGTCGCCATTAGTAAGACAAGGACCAGAGCCAAACGCTAGCCGCACACCTCCTTCCACTTGACCTTTCACTTCCACCAGAGGCCGCACCTCTTTTTACCCCACCTCATACGAATCCAACAAGCTCCGTCGCCGGCACCATGCCTCGCCGCCTTCCAACCACACACGCAAAGCTCACCCCGCAGAAGTACGTGGAGGTCCACGCGGAAGTCTGCTCGGCGGCAAGGGCCCGTGATGAGGCCGATGCGTCGGCGGCGGCGGCCGTAGAGGCGCAGGTGCAGATCGCCACGGAGGCGCCGGTAGGCGTAGTGCTGGTCGATGCGCTTCCGCCCATTATTGGCACAATGACGGGTGCAGAGCTCCTTCGACGCATGTATGCTGAGCGCAGCGCAGCCGAGGAGCAGTTCAAGGCGGAGGCGCCGCAGCGCCGCGCTGTCGAGGAGCAGTTCAAGGCGGAGGCGCCGGAGCGCCGCGCTATCGAGGAGCAGTTCAAGGAAGAGGGGGCGGAGCGCCGCGCTGTCGAGGAGCACTTCAAGGAAGAGGGGGCGGAGCGCCGCGCGACCAAGCAGTTCAAGGCAGAGGGGGCTGGCGACTCCTGTTCCGGGCTCATTGTGATCTCCGATGACGAGTAGATGGAGGTTGTCCCGGCCAAGCGTGGCGTGCCACTATCAAGAATCATTTTGCTAGTTTTCAAGTACTATATATTTAAGGTTTAAAGATGTAATCCAGTACTTTAGTCCCGAACCGGATGTTAAAGCGCTATTGCCTTTTGTAGTTTTGTAAAGTCTGTGCTCAAATTGTTTTATCTGTTGGTTTATCGTTACTATTCTTAAACATTCAATGCGTGGTGATGGTGGTTGGTCGTAGGTGTGCCTTTGGTTTATCTTAAATACATGAAGGCAAGCTGCAACTTGACCCCCTCCATCTACATCCAATCTCAATCCAAAGATTTAGATTTGAGATTAAAATTCAAACTTGCAAGTAGTCTCGTTTTGTTATATGGATTGGCACCAACTACCAAGATCAAGTCCTAGGCAAGCGGTAAATATTTTAATAGCCGGCACCGCAACAATGAAAATGTCTCCCTCTTTAGTGTGGTTATACGAGCAAATGGCTGAACCAAGTAATATTTGGAACTTCAAACAATAGATACAGCTATACTTGCTGGCAGTAAACGGTGATGCAACATAACGTAAAACTATTTTGGTTCTTACAAATATCATATAATCAGTACTGGTACATTATGAACTACCATGGGACCTTTTTAGCCAACCGGCTTAAAAAACTTGACCCCCTACTTAAATCTCTTCTACAGGAAGAGCAATTTCACCAGCGGACTTAGACAACTTTGAGCTGTACTAAATCAAAGTATTAGGGGAACTCATCCCCACAGACCACATAGTTTTTGAGATTGGTAAGACATGCCACACGCGCATCGGTCAATCGGTATACCGGTGAACAAATTGAGACGAAGACCATTTCCATGTTCTTTGAACCAAAAGATAGCCATTTCATGTCTTAGTATTTCGGCGTCCCTGACAACATTAGCCCAGTTTGTACTGATGACCGCACGCCCATACTTGCCCATTGATATCCTGACTTGGTGAGAACCTCGGTAGCACTCGTTAGCGACACGTAGAGGTCTGTCTTTATGCACATAATGCTTGAGAAATGTCTGACTGTAATCCAGTGCAAAGTACTGAAAGCACAAGAAATCAGCAATCAACACTTATCGCTTGTTAGTTGGTGAAATGATATCTGAAAAAAGGTCAAAGTTTTCACCATCATGGCGTTCCCCTTTTCGACCTCAGACGATGTGATCTCACAGACAAAGAAAGGTATTTCAGGTTTTTTCTTGGAAACTTGTCTCTTGAGAAATTTCAACCTTCCCTCCGATAAACCTATATTGTTGCCGTAAAAGATATACTTCTCGAACTCTTCAGTCCCCTGATTAGAAGGACCTACATGAAAAAAATTAGAGAGTACTACATTATCACATAGAAGAATTAAATTTTACTATCCAAATATAGCTTTACCCCTTGTTGCCACGATGCATCCGTCTTCGTCATCACTATCACTTTCAGATTCAGAATCTGATTTGCTGCAGAAAGTGATTTTATCTTGTTCATCATCCACTTCTTCATCAGCTTCCTGTAATTCAGCAATATATAAATAACAATTTACCTACACCTTTATTTACCGAAAAGTAATGCATACCTAAATGTTCAAAAACTACATGCATATGTTCATATCATCACACAATCCATACTAGCTTCATAAGTTATTTGCATATGTTCATATCAGCACAGAAAATCCAAATGTCAACTTGCTACAATGACCCTCACATAATTTTAGCAAGAATATATATATTATATCTTACATTTATGTGCATACACACTAACCGAAGTATCTGATGTCGCAATTACTTATATCCATAACAGGACATCAGCATACATAACACGACTATGAATCACATCAGTATGACATTGTTCTATTAACAGTAGGATATCAATTTCTTGTAAAATTGTGCATTAACTAACACTAGCTTACACCAATTGATTGGATTGGGACATTGCACTAGTCATATATAATTCACTATAACCATCAATGCCCACATATTTGCGACTATATGTAATAACAGGATATCGATTACCACAGATCTACTATAGTTTGATGGACTATGATGAATGAATTATCAGATAGTAAAGATGTTCAATGCTCACACTGGTTTAAACATATATTCAAACTGCATCTTTCTATAACTTGCAATAATTAATCAAGAATCCCTAATTTTGGCAGAAGTGCACCTAACCGTAGCTCCATGAGCTTGGATTGAGCTACAATAATGAACACACCATAACTAACCCTAGGTGAAATCAAAAACCCTACCTGCGGTTCTCCGTTGTAGTCCACCCACGGCAGAACCGCGTCCTCGACAGGCACCGTCTCCTCCAGATTGGGCAGGGGAACGACCGCGGCACCCCCGTCGACCACCGTGGCGACGCGGGCCGGACAAAAGCTCCCACCGCCAAGGCGGGATGCATATGCGGTGACTTCATTGGATGGTGCGGCAGCCACATCGCCCACGTCCGCGGTCGCCGAGACGACGACGGGCGGAGCAGGGCTCCCACAACCAAGACAGGCCGGTACTGTGGCGACGGCATCCGATGGAGCATCAACGGAAGCTTTCCGCCCAAATTTCATCGCCGGGGCAGGGCGGCGGCAGCGTGGCCGGACGGATAGGAGATGAGAATTTGGGGTTTTCTTCTAGATTTGTGCGGGGAGGGGGAATGGTTGTGTGCGTGGGGTGGGGTGGGGGGGATTGGGCGTGCTGTCGAGGGGTTCTATTTATACAAGGTGACCATTCGGTCGCCCGCACGATTTAAAATGATCATAATTACCGGAAAAAAATGGTCAAGAATCTCATGATCATAATTTAAAGTGATTTTTTTGACCTTCTCCAAATTATCTCTAATTTTTTACACATGATCTATGACACAAACCTAGATGTCTTGTGAAGGTTTTACATGCTTTTGAAATTTCTAGAATTTATAATATATTGTCGAATCTCAGGTCCAGTATATCGGTTTATACCTTTTTACCCCCAATATGAAACTCATTTTTTGGATTTATTATTACAATACTCTATATTAACTAAATGGAAGCACACACAAAATTTGGAGTGATTTGGAGATGGTCGAAAAAATCACATGCTTAGCGACACACCGTCTGGTCTAACTCAAGCCAGTTTTTCTATCAAGGTGATTTTTTCGACCTCCTCCAAATCATCTCTAATTTTTTACACATGATCTATTACACAAACCTAGATGTCTTGTGAAGGTTTTACATGTTTTTGAAATTTCTAGAATTTATAATATATTGTCGAATCTCAGGTCCAAAATACCGGTCTATACCTATTTTACCGCAATATTAAACTCCTTTTTTGGATTTTTTTTTTATTACAATACTCTATATTAACTAAATGGAAGCACGCACACAAAATTTGGGGTGATTTGGAGATGGTCCTCCAAATCATCTCTAATTTTTTACACATGATCTATTACACAAACCTAGATGTCTTGTGAAGGTTTTACATGTTTTTGAAATTTCTAGAATTTATAATATATTGTCAAATCTCAGGTCCAAAATACCGGTCTATACCTTTTTTACCCCAATATTAAACTCCTTTTTGGAAATTTTTTATTACAATACTCTATATTAACTATATGGAAGCACACACACAAAATTTGGGGTGATTTGGAGATGGTCGAAAAAATCACATGCTTAACGACACACCGTCTGGTCTAACTTAAGCCAGTTTTTCTAGCCAGGTGTTTTTTTCGACCTCCTCCAAATCATCTCTAATTTTTTACACATGACCTATGACACAAACCTAGATGTCTTGTGAAGGTTTTACATTTGTTTGAAATTTCCAGAATTTATAATATATAGTCGAGTCTCAGGTCCAGAATATCGGTCTATACCCTTTTACCCCACGCCTCAACCAATAACTAGGTCGGCCCTGCTAGTTTCTCTGTCGGCAACATCTGCGCGGCAACAATCGGCCCATTTAGAGCCGTGTAGTGCTTGCGGATGAGGCGCACAGCGGATGCGTGCCTCGGCCCATTTTGTCCAGAGCAACAGATGCAACAAGACTAGCTAGGGATTGTACCTGACGTCCTGACCTCAAACATAGATAGATAGCATATAGACATCGAGGAGTAGTCCAAAATTAAACACTAACACTTACTAAAAGTCTTCCAACATACATGGAAATGAGGCAAGCAGTTCAACAGTACATCAACAAAAGTAACATCATCCTTATAGATGACGTAGAAACATGCCCATTATTGTTGCAATCACTCCTCAGGCTCGTCATTGGGTTCCAGGACCTCCAGAAGAGCAGTATGGTCACCGATTTGGCGATAACTTTTCGCCTTCTCGGACAGGGCTCGGACATGCTGCACCAGGTTATCTCTCAGGCCATCCTTAGGAATGTTTCCATGCCATGGGCATGTATATTCCCCTGAACTCTTCAAATAAATTACGGTGCCCTCGTCCCGGAGCTTCTTCAGAGTCTTCTTAGTGTAGGATTTGACATTTCTCTTATTCACACTCGCATTTGAGTCCTGGTACTTTCTCTTCTTGGGCACCTAAACAATGTTTAGTACAAATGAATTTATTGTAAATTGACAAATAGAAACCGATTTAATAACCTCCTCAGCACTAGAATGAAGTTAACTAGCAAATTATTCCCTGCAAGCATTTGGTACACACCAATAAACTTAACTAGCATATTAGTCCCTGGAAATCATCTGGTGCACATCAATGTACTTAACTAAAGCATTTTTGTACTTGCAAACGGTTGGTGAACATGAATTTATGAGCAAACTAAGTACAAAAGAAGGTAGCACACCAATGCTCAGCCAGGTGCGGATCATAAATACTTGGCATACAAGCCTGATTAAATACAATGGCTGGAGCACAAAATATAGCAGTAAAACATCCGATGATTGTTTTTTTTCCTAAATTTGATTAGCATAGCATAGCCTAGATATGATTGGTTTACTTTACCTCCTCCTCCACAGGGATAACCTTTTTCTCCAAATCCATCTCCTTCACCTACTTGTTGTCCCCCACAGCCACCTCCTTCTCCATAGCCATCTCCTTGACCAGCTTCAGCTCCACAACCACCTCCTTGTGCTCCACCACAGCCATATCTTTCACCACCTTCTGCTCCACAGCCACCTCCTTGTCATCCTCCACCGCCTGTTCTCGGACAGGATTAATTTTTGAAATGTTAATATGAACTAAATTGAAAAACTAGCTGCTAATTAAGTTACTATATAACGAACTCAAAAAAGAATTTTGTACAGAATCATGGATAATTAAATATGCACAAAACCATCAAATCAGTAGTGCTGCTCATCACCAGTGATAATTAAATGTGACACATTTAGCTTATTAGCCTAGCTGAGCCTGACAATGTTTAAAGCACACCATCTGTACTTAAATATAGCATATTATCCCTAAACCCTAAACCAATTGGTGCCCTACAATGAAATTAACTAGCAAATTATTCCCTGCAAGCATTTGGTACACACCAATGAACTTAACTAGCATATTAGTCCACATCAATGAACTTAACTAAAGCATACAAACCTGATTAAATACAAAGGCTGGAGCACAAAAAATACCAGTAAAACATCCGATGATAGTTTTTTCCCTAAATTTGATTAGCATAGCCTAGCTATGCCAGGTTTAATTTACCTCCTCCTCCACAGGGATAACCTTCTTATCCAAATCCATCTCCTTGACCACCTTCAGCTCTACAGCCACCTCCTTCTCCATAGCCATCTCCTTGACAACCTTCAGCTGGTTAGAATACGAAGGCAAACAGTTGGTGAACATGAATTTAAGTACAAATTAATTACAATATAAGGTACCACACCAATGCTCAGCTAGGTGCGCATCATAAAATACTTGCATACGAAGGCAATTATGTTCAATCACAGAGAAAAAAACCTAACCCTAGTTTTCAACTAGTAGATTTTTCCTAAATAAATTGTTGGTATGCCGGATTTATACCTAAATCTAAACTCTGCGTTGCACTCATTAACAAGATTGAGACATCAAAAAACCCTATCTTGAGGGGAACAGTACTCCTACCTCTTCTTCTTCCTCATGGACGACCTGGTCCAGGAAGCAAGTTTGTTCCGAATCAGTGGAATAGTAGCCAGGATCATAGGGAGTGAGGTAATCGGAAGGATTGGATTTCCATGGCGTTGGAGCTGCGGCCGCGCCGGACACCGGCGATGGAGATGCATCCGCATCGTACACAGAGGCGTCGAAAGCCTCCTCTGACGAACCAGAGGAATAGTAGCCAGGATCGTAGGGAGAGATGTAATCGGAAGGATTGAACGTCACCGACGATGGAGCTGCGGCCGCGCCGGGCACCGGCGATGGAGATGCGGCCGCACCGGCCACAGAGGCGTCAAAGGCCTCCTCTGGTGCGCATCCTCGATTCATAGCGGGTGGATACGCCGACGGATTTGGGAGAGCTAGACGAAGGCCGGGGTTTTTTGCTGCTTTGATTGAGGAGGAATGGAGGTGCGTGGGGGAGACGATCATGACCGGAAGGTTTTTATAGGGGTGTCGCTTCGTGCCCTGCGCGTACGGTATACGGTATTATACGTACCTGTAACTTGTGGGACTTGGGGGATAAGTGGGCACAACCGAACCAATAAATGGGATAAGACAAACCGGACGTGGATATGGGCTTCTGAGGCCCGTGCGAGTCTCAGATCTCGGTCTCCATTTTTTTTATGGTTCAACAAATTGGCAAACTGTTGTAATGTTCAAATGTTTGGCACCACCTACCTATTTGTGTATATGGGTGCCTTTATACGGATTCTATAAGTTGAGAGCAATTTTTTGCATAAAAATATTATTTGTGAGCTAAGTAGTTTTCTTAAACTAGCTTAGTAATTGATTCCACTAGGATTTTACAATTTGTACTAGCTAAGGTGGTACTCATTCAGGATGTCCAATTATTATTTTTCTACGCTGCTTGCTAAAATCTATCTGTATGGTTAGTTTACATCTTAATATTACACCACGGATCCATGGTGTTAATTTTCTATAAAATGTATCTGGTGCTTTGTCAATATTTTTATGATTGACAAAGCAAATTGATCTGGACATAAGAAGGAATATAGAGTTTTCAAGAACTTTGTTAAGTGATTTGTTTGGAATGTAAGGAACGAGCTACTAATTTAGATCTATGGGTGCATTAAGACAAAACCTTTAAAGGCATGCAATTCTACCACGCCAGCCACGATATGCAAAAACGAAATGTAGACTCGCCTATTCGTCTAGTACTCTATGACCGTGGTTAGCTTTAGCGATCGTTTCCTACTCTATTGATATTATATAGCGAAGAAGATGCAGAATTTATCAGCGAGCCTTGTTTAGCACAGCGGTTGTGCTTCTTGTGCAACACCCTGGAGACCTGTGTTCGAATCCCCACTCGCAAGTATTTTCCTGCCTTTTTCTCAGGCTAGTGAGCGTGCGGCTGGCTCGAGTCTCGGCTCGTTTCCAGCTACAAAAAGCGGCTGGCTCGAGTCTCGGCTCGTCTCCAGCTACAAAAAAGCTCGGCTCCAGCTAAAAAAAACGCGATTGCCAGGGAGTATGCACTGAACCATTGAACAGGAAAAACTACCCCACTAAACGGGCTCAAATGGGCTTCGGGGGGGCCTGGCGAGTCCCAGATCTCATTCGCTCCTTTTTTTTCTCCCAAGGGGGTTTGTACTGAAGCAGAAGTGAAGGTGATGATTCAGATGTGACCCGGAAGACGGCATACAGATACTCGCACTATGTGGACACGAAGATGATCTCAGATGGAAAAGTGATTTACATGAAAGTTGTGCATATCGTCAAGACCTACAACTTTGCTTTTGATGTTATCTTCATACAGGTTAAGGTGCGGCCTACAGAGACATCACAAGACCCGGGCAAATTGACCAGTCACCTGCCAAATTTCAACCTAAGCAAGAAGATGGCCCCGGAAAGTCACCAAGACGGGCTTATTTGGTAAGACGTCCTGCGCTATGTTGTCCGCCTTATCGAGACGAAGAAGTTTGATGTTCGGTTCGCCGCCATCCGAGTTCGTATGCGACTTCTAGGCCCACAATAAAGAGCAGGACACAAGAAGCTCCGGGAAAGAGTCCTATATGGAATATGATTAGGATTTTTAGGACGGTTTTGATGTAATTTCCTTGTAAAGAAAGTCCTATGCTTGTACGGCAAGTCCAGCCGCCTCATATATATGTGAGAGGTGACGGCAGATTGAATAACACCAATCGAATTTATCAATCTATCACACCTTTGCGTGTTCAATTTATCTCTCATCCTTGTACCTATGCTTCTCGTTCTTTCGTAAGCCGGCCATGGCAGAAGGCTGCGGATCCACGAGGCTCTAGGGGCGGTCAGGCCGACCTGGAGTAGACAATCATCGCCGCGAGCCCTGACGGGGTCCCTCCCGGGCAAGCGGGGCATCTGGTCATCAAAAGCGCCGGCTGGATTGTCTTGCGTATCGCGCTTCCAGCCGCCCTCCCGCGGTGCGAGTTGCGGAGCATCTCCCCCGGCGCCGCGGGTACACAAGGACGTGTTCGTGTGACGCGTTTCTAGCGCAACAGGTTCAAAGTTTACTGGAACGTAATCATAATATTCACGAATTTGATTATACCCATCTTTTAAGCAAGATATATGTGTCTCAAGGGTGTTTAATCTGGTATGAATATTCCCAAGGCTTGTATCACATTTATTAGTTTAAGAAGAGGATGTAATTAATTTCTTCATTGCGTTAAAAGCTTGATCTCCATCACACTGAAGGAAATCTCCTCCCACTACAGCATCTAAAGCATATCTATAGCAAAGAACAAGTACAAATTAGAAGCTACTAAGAAGCATACTTAGAGTCATTTTTTGTTCGGTTTCACTATAGGATTCAAAAATTCTAGACCAAGCTTCTCTAAAAGTTTCCTCACTCCCTTATTTAATAGTGAAGATCAATTCCTTAGGTGACACAGTAACAGGAATAGGACTAGACATGATGATAAAATGTAGCTAAATGCAAGTAACTAATTTTTTTGTGTTTTTAATAATAATAAGTAAACAAGACAATAATAAAAATAAACTAAGCAAGAAAAAAACAAACTAAAGAGATTAGAAGTGAGAGACTCCCCTTGCAGAAGTGCTCCAACTCCCCGGCAACGGCGCCAGAAATTCTTGATGCACTACATGGCCGCGAAGTTGATGAGGAAGATGGATGCGGTGGTGTTGTTGGGAAACCCCAAGAGGAAGGTGTGAAGTAGTGTAGCAACAAATTTCACTTCGTTATGAAACCAAGGTTATCAAACCAGTAGGAGTTGAATGCTCTTCTGAAGGTTGTCGAAGATGACTTTGGCAGGGCGCACTACCGGTGTCAACAACGAACGTGGAACCTGCACACAACACAATCAAACTACTTTGCCCCAACGAAACAGTGAGGTTGTCAACCTCATCGACTTGCTCTAAACAAAGGGTTAAATGTATGGTGTGGAAAATGATGTTTGTTTGCAGAGAATGAAAGTAACAGTTTGCAGTAGGTTGTATTGTCAATGAAAAGAATGGTCCGGGGTCCACAGTTCACTAGTGGTGTCTCTCCATAAATAAATAATAGCATACATGCGGGTAAACAAATTACAGCTGGGCAATTGACAAAATAAGAACTGCATAATGATGCATATACTATAGTCATGATGTCTAGTATGAGATTCATTTGGGCATTACAACAATATACATAGACCGTTCCAACCGATTCTATGACTAATAATCCACCTTCCGGTTAGCATCCGCACCCCTTTAAGTATTAAGTTGCAAGCAACAGATTATTGCATTAGGCAAAGTGTGTAATGTAAGTAATACAATTATCCTTAGACAAAGTACTACTGTTTTATCCCTAGTAGCAACAGTACATTAACAATATTAGAGGTTGATGTCACTCCCCCAGATTAAATGAAGACATGAACCCACTATCGAGCATAAATACTCCCTCTTGGAGTCACAAGCATCTACTTGGCCAGAGCATCTACTAGCAACGGAGAGCATGCAAGATCATAAATAACACACACACAATATATTATGAAGCAAATGACATAGTACTCAATATTCATCGGATCCCAGCAAACACAACATGTAGCATTACATACAGATGATCTTGATCATGATAGGCAGCTCACAAGATCTAAACATGGTAGCACATAAGGAGAAGACAACCATCTAGCTACTGCTATGGACCCGTAGTCCAAGGATGAACTACTCACGCATCAGTCCGGAGACGGGCATGGTGATGTACAGCCCTCCGGTGATGATTCCACTCTCCGGCAGGGTGCCGGGAAGAGGTTCTGAACCCTCCCGAACGAGTGTTGACGACGGCGGCGACTCTGGAACTTTTCGTGGATTTCTTATCCGGTACCAAGGGTTTTCTCGTCGGGGGGAATAAATAGGCGAAAGGGCAACGTCGGTGGAGGGCCGTGGGCCCCACACCATGTGGTGGCGCGGAAGAAGGGGGAGTCGCGCCTCCACCAGGTGTGGGCGCCCTGTGGCCCCTCTTCGTTAGCTCTTCGGTCTTCTGAATCCTTCCGAGAAAAATAGGAGTTTTGGCTTTTGTTTCGTCCAATTCCGAGAATATTTCCTTAACAACTTTTCTGAAACCAAAAACAGCAGAAAACAGGGAACTGGCACTGTGGCATCTTGTTAATAGGTTAGTTCCAGATAATGCATAAAAACCATATAAAGTGTATATAAAACATGTAGCAATGGGTATAATATAAGCATGGAACATAAGAAATTATAGATACGTTTGAGACGTATCAAGTGTCAAGGCCCTCAAGATCAACTACTCGCATTAGCCAATCTTACAATGAGAATATATTGGCACCAAGCATTGGAGATGAGAGTTATGATGGGTTTCCAAACTCATCTTCCTTCCCATGCACTGACTCTATGCGTGATGCAGGGATTCTTGATGATTTCTTGCTTCTAGTGCAGAGGGTGGGCTTGACTACATACTTGTTGGATGAGAGTCCCCAATATGTCAGGCTTACCAAAAAAATTGTTGAGAGCTTTACTTTTCGCAACACAATGTTCAATCCATCTGTTTCATTTAAGATTTATGATAGGGCTTTCACTATGTCTTTGCGGGAGTTTTGTTCTGTTATAGGTACTGCATATTCGGGGACGACAAAGAAGATACAAGGGGACCTGAGTGAGTTGATGCAACTTTACCGAGGGGTGACGAACGATCATAGTCGCAGAGCACAACGTGGCAAGATAAGGAACATTCAGTTCCCAACTATTAAATATTTTGCTTACTAAATTGCTACTAGTGTGCTTGGTAGGGAGAACACTAGCAACATTTCAAACTATCATCTTGCTTTTCTTGCTGCTGCACTTACTGGTCATACTACATATAATCTTGGTGCTCTCATTACTCGTCGCTTAGCTACTAAGGGACCTATATACGGAGGGATTATTGCCTCACGCATTGTTGCACATCTTAACCTTCGTGTTGATCCTAGTGATGAGTTACTAACCCCTTGCAGGCTTGACCTTGCTGGGATGAAAGGTCACCAATTTGTTACTGCTAACTCTAGTGCATGACAGCTTGTCTATAGAGTTTTATTTAGTGATGGGGACGAGAGGGAAGTCCCTTTGCCGCGGTTCGGCTTGTTCAGTCTTGACAGGAGCCCGTGGTCGCTCTCGAAGGTGGAGTTGGACGAGCAGCTGAGCATGCTGGGGTTCTACGGGAAGCACGCCGAGGACAGAGCGCCTGAGGAGGACTACACCGCACACTACACCGGTGCGTCCTCGAGTTCGTATCAGGGCGAAAGTTCTTCGTCATACTTCGGACACGCCTCATCCTGGGCACCATGGGAGTGATCTCCACTTAGGCAAAAAGCCTAAGATTGGAGGGAGATATACCGATAGCTCACTCATCTATATATCATTATCATTCGGTTGTATATCCATGTTTCTGTTCTCTTTCTTTCTTTTGATTGTTTAATGTTTTGCTTTACTTTCCAAAACTCAAAAAGACCAAAAATATTTCTGTTATTTCTCTTTGTTATTTATTTGAGTCTCTAGTGTTACTTTGCTTAGTTATTTAATTCGGTTCAAATATGCAAAAACCCAAAAATATTTTGCTTTGTTGTTTGCTTCTTTTAGCTCTTGTTCTAAATTCAAACAATCCAAAAATATTTGTTGTTTCTTTTCGGTTTTGTATAGTTTGTTGCAGAGTTCATCACCTTCCGTGACTCCGTGGAGCTTGGTTATTATTTCATATCTTTCAATCCACACAAGTGAAAAAGCAAAACTGATGATTATGACAATTCGAGTTGGGTAAGAGGCTGGTATGAACTCTATTTATTTTCATTTTTGTACATATACTCATTCATGTGAGCATGCTTAGATGGTTCGCGTAAGGTATATGTCGATTATTGGATGGTTAGTAGTTCGTCCCAATTTATTAATAATAGATGGCATGTTTTATGGATATTTGCTTGCGTTGTTCTGTTCATAAAAGAGTATGACGATGTGGTATCCTCCGCTGAATAATTCATTTGAATCGACTTGGCACATGCTCACACATGTATATGACTGAAAACAAAGAGTAAATTAAGCCTTGATGATTTATTTTGCCTCAGAGTTCTAGTATCATTTTTATGACTCCGTTAATTTTATTTTGTCGCAAGCATGATTACGACGGTTATTGCTCTTTTGAATTGTCGCTTCCTAGTCTATTGCTAGCCTCCACTTGTACTAAGCAGTTAATGCTTGTGCTTCCAAATCCCTGAAACCAAGTTATCCCAAAGAGTCCACCATAAATACCTATGTATGGCATTTCAAACCATTCAAGTAAATTTGCATGTGCTACCTTTAAAAAACCTTCAAAACACTTCTCATTTTGTGACTCTGTTTTAGCTCATGAGGAAGTAGTAGTTGGGCTTGTTATCTCCCATACTAACTAAGTAACCATCGACTTGCATGCTTCATCTGCTTGTCATTAATTTTGCAAAAGATCTGGTTAGACCACTATAATATCCCAAAAGATTTAAGAAAGTAAAGAAAATAGGCACTCCTCCATGGTATGTGATTGTTGGTGGGCACCCGAGGATTCGGTTAGCCATGGTTTGTGGAAAGCAAAGGTTGGGAGCAGTGTCAAGTTATATAAGAAAGGATATATTATAAATGCTTATTTTTAAATAAATCGGAACCGCTCTCAACTTGCTTAGTATGGAAGATAACATGAACTCTATTGCCATTCGTTGACATAATAATCAACACTCAAAAACAATTTTGCCTCTGTTTTCAAAACATTGAAAAGCTCTAGCACATGTTAAATACCTGCTTCCCTCCATGAAGGTCCTATCTTTTACTTTATTGTTGAGTCACCATCCTTTCCTTGAGCACCTTCTTGAGAGCATAGTTGTCATTCTTAGTGTAATGTGCTTGTCCCAGAATACTGTTAACTGCGGTATAACTTTGATGCTTTTTTCTTTGATATCTTTATTTCTAGTACTCTCTTGAACTTCACAGGTGTCTGGGCATTTATGTTTGCTGTACACATTCGGGCAAGCGAGATATCACTTTACCATACTTTATTATGAGCTTTGCAATCCTGTGAATTGATATGTTTCATGTTATTTATTATTGGTATGATTGGTATCTCTTCATAGTTTACATAACCATTAGGTGACACCATTTGCATACATCTTATTATGAATACCCTAAGCATTTGTCCACATAGTGAGAATATATACATCATATGAAGCGAATGTGTTCGTGAAAGTTTCTTTTATCGCACTCAGTTGTTAACTGAATTCCTTGAGGACAAGCAATAAGCTAAGCTTGGGGGGAGTTGATACGTCCAAAACGTATCTACTTTCCCGAACACTTTTGCTACTGTTTTACCTCTAACTTGTGTGTTTTGAATGCAACTAACACGGACTAACGTTGTTTTCAGCAGAATTGCCCTGGTGTCTTGTTTTTGTGCAGAAATTCAACTTTAGGAAAAAAATACCAGAAAATATGTGAAAGTCCCTATTTTCCCCGGAGACTAACGAAGCCAGAAGACGAGACGGAGGCGAGCCAAGGGTGGCCCACACCACATGGTGGTGCGGTGGGACCCTGGGCGCGCCACCACATGGTGTGGCCGCCTCGGTCACGCCCTCGTGTCCCTCTTTCGCCTACAAGACCCCCTTGACCTAAAAAACGTCGGGGGCCTGTTCAATTTTTCTAGAAGACCTCCAGAGCATCGCCGCCATCGCGAACCCTATTTTGGGGGTCAGAAAATCCATTCTCGCACTCTGCTGGGACGGGGAATTGGAGGAGATCGTCGCCATCGTCATCACCAACGCCTCTCCATCAACCATCCATGTTTCCCCCATCCATGTGTTAGTAATCCCCCGCTGTAGGCTTGAGCGGATGGTAGGGATTGGATGAGATCGTTCATGTAATAGCCATAATATCATTAGGGCATGGTACCTAGTATCCGTTGTTAGTACTTTACGTCATTGTTGCAACTTGTTATGCTTAATGCTTGTCACTAGGGCCCGAGTGCCATGATTTCAGATCTGAACATGTTATTGTATCGTGAGGATAATCATTGTTTTAGATCATATCTACAAGTTGTATGCACATATTATTGTCCAGAACCCGAGGCCCCAAAGTGACAATAATTGGGACAATCGGAGGGGATGGTTGTGATGTGAGGATCACATGTGTTCACGGAATGTTAATGCTTTGCTCCGGTACTTTATTAAAAGGAGTACCTTAAGTACTAGTAATATCCGTTGAGGCCCCGCTGCAAACGGGCTGGTAGGACAAAAGATGCCGTGCAAGTTTCACATTGCGAGCACGCACGACTAAATAGGAACACATGCCTATGGTTACTTAGTACTTGGATGCTTTATCTTATTTATCTGCAAATGCCCATGACTTGATTATTATATGAATTATCTTATCCATGCAACGCCCGTTCATCCGTCCATATGCCTACAGTATTTTAATCCTGATGTCTACTATAATCACTAGTGCTGTCTTCATTTCACTGCTGCTATTATTTCACTACTGTCAGTGCTATAAAACTGTTGTTACTGATAATCTGTCTCGAGCAAGTCTATTCACAGGTGCGGCTGAACTGACAATTCATCTGTTAAGGCCTCAAAATATTCTTTGGCTCCCCTTGTGTCGAATCAATAAATTTGGGTTTTACTTCCCTCGAAGACTGTTGCGATCCCCTATACTTGTGGGTCATCAGGTATCAGCAAGGCCTCCGGAGGTACCGCATCAGAAGAATGCTGCCCCGGGAATTAAGAGAAGAAGATCTGGTACTCCAGAGGAGATTAGGTGATATGGAATGAACAAGTTCTCTTCCCCGTGGAAGGGACCTTACCGGGTAGTACAAGTTATCAGTCCAGGAGTCGTCCTCCTGATGACTGAGGAGGGAAAGCCAGTGAAAAACTCATGGAATATCAAGCACTTGCGCAAGTACCACCTTCAAAAATACTACCCGTAAGGCATAGCATGCGGAGCCCCTCCCGCGGGTGTACCGGGTGCACCATTCGGCCGCAAGGCGTATTAAAGCGGCCTTTATGTAATTCGCCATGCTGATGACTGAGGACTAGACGCCCTTGCGTCGCACTGTGCCTGGGACTACACACGCAAGAGAGTGAGGCGTGTCCAGACCCCTCAGTTGTAAACCACTCTCTCGGGGCCTAACTACCACAGGGGGCTCGGGGTTGGGTTTGGGGAGTTTTCGCCGGTGTTCTACTAAACCTTGATCCAAAAAGCAACTCTTTGTTTCGACATTTGGAATCCTTTGGCAAAATGTTATTTTAGTTTGAAGAGTTCAATGGGATGAAACCATTTTCCTTGATAGCCCTATGAAGAAAGCGTTTGAGTTGCTTGTTTTCCGATTCTGGCATGTTCGAACGACGAACGGCAGTTGCTCGGCAAAATGGAGAAGGTAAGAGCGGAGAAGGCTAAGTGAATCAACACAGACAGTACTCTACTCCTGTTTTGATCACTAACACACCAAGTCGATGCCGAGACACAATTGTTCCCTATTTCACAGAAACATGTTACATAAGGTTCGGCATCACCAACGGAAAAGCAAGATACATTGGAGTCAGGAGGCGCTTCTATTCAGATCATTCTTGCTCCTCGTCGCTGCTCCACCCCCACAGCAATGATTCGCTGGAGTTTGTGCCGGAGTTATCCATCATTGGGAGATGACACATGTTCTTGTCAAAGGCCTTCCCCACCAGTTCTCCGTCGGCGGTGAACTTGAAGATGAGAAGGAAGCCCGGCCCGATGTTCTATTGGTCGGTCAGGGCCCTCCAATTGGGACCAAGCATCAAATGGTCTGCTCCGTCGCAAGTAACCTTTATCTCCCACGACGCCAGGCAACCCTTCATGGAGATGCGGATCGTCGAAGGCTCGCGTCCCCGGATGGCCCGAGAAAGCTCGTCGGGGATGTGAAGGACGGGACCCACTCCGCTCTTCGGCAGTGGAACGGCAAACTCGAGAAGCCTTGCACATCAACAAAAGGGCCCGCGCGGGGTTGGGTCATGGGAGGAGGGGAAGGCGGCGCTGCCTTCTGCTTCTTCTTCGGCGGTCCGGAGACAGCGCGTATGCTACTAGACGTGCTCCCACGGGGGCGGCCCCTTCCTCGCGTCACCGGAAGAGAGGGACCTCCACCGGAAGGAGACGTCGAGCGCCTAAGCTGGAGGCGACTGCCACCGTCGTCTTGGTGCACCGGGGCTGCCGGCGGTGCTGCCGGCAGGGCCGTCACCAAAGTCGCCACATGTCCCTGATCTTCGCCCTCGCGGTGTGGACATTCGGCCAGTGGGAGATCGCGTGCGTACCTGGCAGGACACCCGCGACACGTAGTCAGGAACGTGTCACGCGGGCAACTAATCCCTTGACTGCGGGCGACACCTATGCGATGTCCCCGACACGTGTATGACGAGTGTTGGCTGTACGAGGAGAATGAGCCTACGCATCGCTCACACCCCCTGTATATAAGGGCTATGGGTATGGACGAGAGAGGGGTTGGAAGATCCCAATTTGTAACTCTATATAACATCATAATAAGAGATCAGACAAGCAAAATGTAGGATCATCCCGCACGGGTGATCTGAACCTGGGTAAAACTCGGTGTGCATGTGTTCTTGAGGTAGCTTACTCAGGACGCGCATGAGATCCCTTGCTCCTGTCACCTACCGAACGAAATCAAGGGAAGAACTCTCGTTCCTTCCTGGTGTCCGCGTACGCAGACGCGAAAAATGGCACCTGTAGTACGAAGAAAAGGTCTTCCAAGAATAATGGGACTAGAGGTTTTACTCCCCATACACATCCATGATTAGAAAATCAACTGGCACAAAAGTCATATGTAACTCTATCATTACATTGCTTACTTTACCTAACGCATGTTTAATGATATCATCAGCAAGTTGTAATTCTATAGAGCATTTTTCAAGATTTTTCAACTCAAGTGCTTCATAAAAATCTTTAGATAAAACTGAGACACTAGATCCTAGATCAAGTATTGCATGATGTGTCTCTTTTCCATCAGTTACTAGTACCTTGGGAATCCACATATCCCCAAGCTTTGGTGGTATCATGGCCTCTTGGTTGTACCTAGCAATTTTTTCTTTCAATACATGGTTGGCTATGTAAGAGTCAAAACCTGCTTGGTTAGAGTTGATGGAAGGATCACTTGCAAATTTTTGTAGTATAGAGATTAATTCCTGCAAGCTAGATTTTTCTAAGTCAAGCAATGGATCCTTGACTTCACTAAGAATTTTAACTTCCTCAACTTGTTTCTCATTCATAATTATAATAGTCTCTGTTGCAACTCTCTCTTGTTCATAAATGTGTTCCCAAGATTTATTTATAACCTCTTGACAATATTTAATTGTTTCCTCATGTTTTTGGGCTACAGTGGTGTTCTTTAGTGAGCAGATCTACCCTTTCAAACAAAGAGTCATGTTTTTCAAACTTAGATATGATTTCCTTGTTCAACTCTTTTTTAGTAGATATAAATGACCTAATGGTGTTTTCCAAGTCACTAGAAACATTACTACCACTAGTGTATTTCTTGGGAACATAAGATGGCTTATTATAAGAGTTGTAATTGTTGTTACCAAAGCCATTATTACCAAAGTTTCTAACAAAGTTAACATCAATATTTTCAGCATTATTCACAACTAGTTCTTGCAAGGGGACATTCTCAATGTTTTGTTTATTAATGAAATCAAGTATGGTATCCATTTTAGTTGACAAATCATTCACCTCTTCTATTGAGTTTACTTTCCTAGAGGGATTAGGTGCTCTCTCCGTATGCCATTGACTGTAGTTTTGCAATATGATTTCTAATATGGCCTTAGCTTCTACGATAGTTTTACCCATGAAAGCCCCTTCAGCAGCGGAATCTACTATATTTCTAGACATATAGTTTAGACCATTATAAACCGAGTGTAGTGTGGTCTATTCGTTAACCCCATGAGACGGACAAGTTCTAAGCATAATCTTTATCCTATCCGAAGCCATGGCAACGTGTTCATTTTCATTTTCTCTAAAAGAAAGAATATTGTTTCTATTCTGCAAAATTTTAACAGGGGATAATATTTCTTTATGAAAGCTTCTTTTAAATCATCCCAAGAGTTAATACTAGCGGTAGGTAATGAATGTAACCACTCTTTAGCTTTTTCCTTAAGTGAGAATGGAAATAGCTTCAGTTTTAGAATGTCATTTTCAAGATTCTTAAATTTTTTCATGTCACATATTTCAATAAAGTCATGAAGATGCATAGAGGCATGCATCCTCAAGTGCACTACCGCCAAATTGCTCCCTAGTTATTAAGTTCGATGAAATAGGACTTATTTTACAACTATCAGTTTTAATCTCAGGTGTGATAATGGGCCTAGCAATGAATTGCTCGTTAGGTGTATTTGTGTAATCCCACAACTTAGTTTTTTCTCCCATTATGCAAGTTTTCATTTGTTTTTAATTTTTTTAATGAAAAATTAAAGTAACATGATACTACAATAATATAACCGAAATAACAACTAATAAATAGAATGCAAAACTGAAAATAAAATGCAAACCGAAATATACAAAGTGATAAAAATCTGAAAATAGAAAGATGATGATATGCAAGACAATAACAAAACAAGATAAATTGCTTTGTAGGTAAAGAAGGATAAGATGATTCTCACGTAGGTGCAACCTCCCAAAGCTTAGGTGTTTACACACGTTGGTGATGAAGTTGACTTTGGTGTGAGTAATCTTCTACTAGTTCCCCGGCAACGGCGTCAAAAAACAGTCTTGATGGGTGTAAAGTTAATACGCTAGGTTGAGACTCCAAGCGCACAGTGTGTAGATGTGGAAGACTCTTTTCCCCACGAGTTACCTCCAAGCGCAGAGTGTGTAGATGTGGAAGACTCTTTCCCCCACAAGGGTAACTCGAGGGTATTATCGAACTCTCGGGGAACTGTGTGTAAAAGATTTATCTCCTCGTCCCTCTCTTATAACCCGCAAAACAAGTTAAAATTGTTTTGTGCGCTCAACCTCACCAAGTGGTTGTCAAGCACAAGGTGTGATTAAATATGATATGATAAAAATAAATACAATGCAAGAAATAAATATGCAATGATGTAAATAAATATGCAATGATAATAAAAACAATAAAGGATGATGCATTTGTGTTTTAGTTTGTAAATGCAAGAAATAAATGTGTTTTTGTATTTTCGGATTTTTTTAATGGCTGAAAATGAAAAGTGATATAAATGCGCTAGAAAGGTGTTTCTTATGATTAAAATTGGACCGGGGATCATGGTTTCACAAATGCACTCTCTCTTTAAGTGGTGGTGGACAATGGAATACTCAAGTTGACATATTTTATTGTAACAATGTTTATGTAAGGAAGATAATCATATGGGCGTCACGTTCTAACATAGAGATGTTTTGGTTATTCATCTCTCTCATACTCCACTAGGATGGGAAATAAATCTAGCACCCTAGTATTAAGATAAATCAGAGTATAGCCTTAAGTACAATGACACAAAGTTAAAATAAGAACATGCTAGATCTAGTCATGGAGAAGTGGCAAGGTCACACTAAATCCCCGGTAACATGGTATTTTCTTTATCCCTAGTGAGGCAACAAAGTAAGGTAAACACCCGAGTGGATCACGAGATTAAGTTGTCAACTTCCCGTTAGCCACCCCCCGTTACTCCAACTAATCCACACGTCCCCCCTCACACGCCCTCATGAACATGCTTGATCAAAACAAGTAAATAAGAACGGGGTATAATATGCATCTACTCTTATACTGAAACATAAAACTATTGAAATCTCATATATTAACTCATAAAAAGATCCAGCACGAAGGGTAATACAACGATGACCGTAATCATGTTAGGCAGCTCATACGGTGTTAATACAATGAAATTCAAGAGTGAAGAGATACATAAGCTACTTCCACAAACCCATAGTCCAGGGGTGGACTACTCCCTCTTCATCATGGTAACGATGGTGGAGTCGTTGGAGAAGATGGAGACCACGCCGACAGCACCCTGCCGGAGATTTCCCCCTCCAATCTGCAGCTCCAGGTCTCTGTTTCGTGTTTTTGTGTTTCTACGGCGCTCCCTTCCAAAAGCCGTCGAGGGACTATTTTTATAGTCGGTTTTAGGTCAAGACAAAGGCACGGAGATGAAAAACGACGGCATCGGAGCCTTGAGGGGCAAACGGGCCTGCCACACGCGTTCAGGGAATCTGGCCGTGTGGGCCTAGCTCGTTTCCTCCTCGGACTTCCTTTTTCGCTGATCCTTGGCTCGTACGCTTCCTTCCTTCCTTCCAAAAATGGATCCCCGTAAAATATTAGGTCATTTGAACGTCGTTTGGGTCCCTGAAACGTAAAAATATAGAAAACTAGGGTATCTCACTGTGCATTAATTCCAGAAAAATAGGGAAACTGTGAATTATTCTCATAAATTAATATAAAACATGAATATAACTCATATATGATGCAAATATGATGAAATAACAAGTAATAAAGTGCAAAGTTCATGTATGCATTCTACATGCATCACGTGGGAGCTGGGGGTGGCCCCCTGGCTCCCCTTTTATGTGATGCTCCGTTTCAAAGTAAAACCCCCTGATTTTTTGCGGATTGTTCCAAGGATATTTTTTGGACAGGATTTTCTGAAATAAAAGACTGCATAAAACAGGAACTGACACTGGGCATCTTGTTAATAGGTTAGTTCATAAAAATGTCTCAAATGATATAATAATGCAATATAAACATGAAGTAATGATATAATATAAACATGGAACATAAAAAATTTATGTATATGTTTAGGACATATCAACATCCCTAAGCTTAATTCTTGCTCGTCCTTGAGTAGGTAAATGATAACAAAAGATAATTTTGAATTACATGGTTCTTAACGCAATCTTGATCAAGATATAATAATGTAATGCATGTGAACTGAGATCAAATCATTCAAAGCAAAAGTCTATGTTGATATCAAACAAACAATGAATAAACGAGATAATTCAATATGCTAGGGACCTTTCATGGATGATGCTTTAGAGACATGAAACCATACAAAGTTCATTAGGAGTGATTTAAGTCTCAAGAGTAAAGTCTATATTTTTGTTCAAGCATCAAACAATCTTTTACAACATAGAAGAGATCCAACCAAGTAATATAAACATGAACATCATGCGTCAATAAAATAGAAGCAATGTTCAACAGGGGAGCGTGAGCATTTGGCATTGGCACTAGGATGTTATGGCAAAAGGAACGTTAATGGAGATTTGAAAGGCCAAAAATAAGATAGCTCACAAAGTATAGGTGATCAATAGAGAAAAGAAAGACTTATGATCAAAGCAATGTAAGGAGTAGTGATTGCCATACAACTGGACGCACATGGAGATATATGTGTATGAAATCTCTCCAATGAAACTAGTGAGGTGCATCTAACTTGGTTGCTCACGAAGAGCTAGAGCACTTTTGAGCAGGCTCATCATTGAAATATACAACCAAGTTTTATAGTGAAAAGTTTCCCGCATAGTTATACTAATAATGCATGAAAACTCTCTACAATGAAAAATATAGGTGCTTAACATAGCACAAGTGTGGTATAAAGAATACTAATGTTGTCCCTTTTTTTCATCTTTTTCTTTTTGGTCGCCTCTATGGCTCTTTAAACTTTCTCTCACTTGGTCCTTTTCCAATCCTCACATGTAGAGACAACATCCTATTTCATCCATTCCTCACATGTAGAGACAACATCCTATTTCATTTTTGATCTTCACACTTTTAATACAAATAACTAATAATGAATGTAACATGATGTATGAAAATGAATGCCTCTACCATTATAGCATGATGTGCAATGATCTAGTCGTAACATGGTAGCCAGTTTTACATGATCACGCAAAAAAGCAATCTATAACAATGAACAATGACACCAAGTCATGTATTGCTGGAAGTTGTATGACAATATATCTCGGAACATGCTCTACTAAGTAGTATGGTGGTTGTTTTGAGAAAGACGTATAGGAGAACAAGATGAATTCCTGACGAAGTATGTACCAAGTCTCAATATGAGAAGAGCGCAATGCACAACACCAAAGAGACTAGCAAATATGGATGGTAGAAGTGTCAAAAACCGTAGCTCAACATTAATCAAAAAAAACTCACAAGTTTATTGCAGAGACAACTAGAACCTGCCTCAAAATACTCGATGGAGAATTATGTTTTACGGGAATGTAGAGAATCCAACAGCCCGTGGATGGAAAATTACGTTTTCACGCAATACTTCCAACAGTATTAACACATGCCTCAAAATTTTGGTAACAATCAAAATTAACTGAATTCTGCAACCAATTTTTACTACTAATAGCCTTTTCAAGGAAGTTGCTACTTTCACTTGGTTTTGGGGGAGAGGACGCCATGCCCACCCATGAAGGGCC
The DNA here is from genome assembly GCA_026929855.1 of Poa annua. Taxonomy (NCBI): domain Eukaryota; kingdom Viridiplantae; phylum Streptophyta; class Magnoliopsida; order Poales; family Poaceae; genus Poa; species Poa annua. The sequence goes on from CM049434.1 coordinate 68,106,834, forward strand.
TCAGCGGCTCCGGGATCACCACAGTGCCATCCTCTTGCTGAAAATTCTCCAGAATAGATATGATCAGACGAGGAACAGCGACTGCTGTCGCGTTGAGTGTGTGGACAAACTGTGTTGGTCCTGAACTGCCCCCCTTCCCTTTCTTAGAGCTCGTCGACGATGGAGGCTCCGAGGGTACTGGACGGAACCGGATGCCCAGCCGCCTGCTCTGGTAGTCCGTGCAGTTTGAGGCACTCGAGATCTGCCCGTTTTGTTCAGAAAAACATCAACAGGACTGCTCAAAGTGGACAGAAGTTGAGAGGGGGCATAAAATACGTGTTCCTTACCTCACCGTACCGCTCTAGGCCTGGCATCCATGCCTCGATGTCATACTTTCTGTAGGCTGGTGCACCCAAATCCCCTGTTGCCATATCCAAAGTTCTACGAGAGAGAAGAATATTCTTATTGGTCTTGGAATCTTTATGAAGTAGAAACTCAGAAGATAAGGACATACTTGAAATGAAGACCAAGCGATGCATAAAGATCCTCTTCAATACTAATAAGTTCTTCATGGTACTTGTCACTTTCCTCTGGCCGACATAATATGAACATCTCAACCTTGCTAAATTGATGTACTCGGTAGAGGCCCCTATTCAAGATTGACTGAAACTCAGCAACATTACGGGAGAATCAATTTCATTAGAGACTTGAATGATCCATCAACAAATCCTGAAACCTCTATATGAACTTATGAAGTTACTATGATCAAACTTCATAAATCGATAAACACACTCAGCAATTCTCAAGATAGTCTTTAAGTAAAGAAGAAAAAGAGATACCTAGTGGCAGCACCTGCAGCACCAGCTTCTGTGCGAAAACAATGTGAATAGGCGACATATTTAATAGGTAAATCAGAGTCAGGAAGTATAGAGTTCATATGGATGCCTCCAACAGGAATTTCTGCAGTGCCTATGAGGCACTGATCACTGCCATCTATTGAATAGACCTACATAAAGATAGCATAAATGATTGAATTAATTTTCTAATCTGCAAGGGGCATAAAGATGACAAGACGTGTTATATGATTCTGCATATTACTATCAATAGTAACAAGATAGATGTACCACTGTAATGTGCCATAACACAATGGCACAAAGCATATAGTACAGAAATTACACTTACTAACTCTATTGCTTCAACATCTGTACAAGAACCTGATAACAGAACGAGTTCTAAAACTCCTAACATCGTCATACATGTTGAACTATGTAGTATGTTAGTCTTGTCTGCATGTGCTTAAACTAAACCTTTTCTATTTACAATCCAATCTGTATCATTACAATGAGCAGGGCACCAATATAAGCACAATTACAATTAAACATGTACCTACCTCCAAATAATTTATAAAAATGGAATAGAAATTGTTAATGGCCCTGCATTGACCATCACAGCAATCTGGCCGCATATCAGCAGTAACTAAATAATCAGCCACAGCCAGAGCAAGCAGATATTGATGGAGCACCCATCACGTAAAAACAAAACAAAAATACTCATACTAACTCACTGACATGGACACATGGCGCTTGAGTGGCTATGTACCAAGAAATGTAACAATATACTATGCTTACAAGGGGATTCCATACCTGGGTATTTTGGGCCCTTGGCTGGAAACCACATCTTTCGACAACAGACGATCTTACAATCTCTGGAGTTATGAGTGGTGTGAAACCTTTCTTTGAGACCTCAGTAATAGCCCAATTTACAAGGGCCATTTCCAATAAAACAGCTTCATTCTTCAAGTAGTAGAACTTTGAACCACTGACCTGTGCAGGACAGTACAATTTTTGTAAAGAGAGTAGGGCTAATCTGAGCATCTACTCGTATTAGGAGCTTGTACTTCGTATTACAAGGAAAACATTCATTTATTACAAGTATCTTCTATAACTAAAATAGTTGACATGCACGAACTATTTTTCTTGATTCCTTATGATTCAACCACGCCACTGCCTGATAAAATCAAGCGAGACCACATTAGCTATTTATTGGAGCTATCAATCTGTAACTGATGTGATTTTCATATACAGCTTTGGCTCCCATTACTGCCTCTCCTACTACCGCCTCACTTTATACCCCCTTTAACATTTCCTCAATCAGCCTGGCCATCGAGCTCGCCTCCACTGCGCGAAGGAGGATTCTTTCGCCAAAAAAGAATTTTGCCCCAAGGACATTACCCTGTCCGCGTGCTTCAGTCCAGTCCAACCCCCCAATGTGTCCTCCACACTCTGATCTAGCTTCAAGAAGATTCACTGCCAAGATGTTCATGCCTCTTGCGCCATCCCAAAATTTCTATGCTTGGCTCCCTGCCCTCACCTACGACAGCTTCTAGCGCTTCAGCGACATCATTGATGTCTTCCCCCCTCAGAGCAACACTGTTAGCAGCGGTCCACCATGATGGTTGCCCATCTACAGGCTCTCACGTCTCTATCATCCAGCACTCCGGCCACTCTTGACACTCCTGGTTCCTTCACTTTCATGCATGTTAGTTGCACCTTCTGTTAGATTATGCCACTATGGACTTTCGTATGATTGCTGCAGATCTCATTTGGGTGGTAATTCACCTTGTCTCAGTTCCTTCTCTGAAACAATTTGCTGCTACTTTGCCTTCAGAAGTTCAGATGTATTAGTTTCTACAGCTCCGGTTGGACTATTTGTTCCACTGAAAAATATGATACTATGATAGATTGCTAATAGATGTATGCTTTTCTCTTCTGCCTTTTCGGGATTACAACTGTTGCTAATGGTGTGCACATATTTGCCAAAATGACAAACCTCCAAAAAACAGATATTTACTTCTGCACAGCTATATGATAATCATAGCTAATGCAGCATTTCAGCAACAAAACTGCATGGGAACTTATTTGGTTGCTACATATATACATATGGAGTTAAAGGTTCAGATATCAACAGATTTTTCTTTTTCTCTATATGCTCATATATCGTGTCCTCAGAAAAGTGTTCAAGACAATGGCTCAGTCTCCTAGTATTAAATATTAACCTTATAAGTTACATCGATCTCCTCGAGGACAATCAACCTTCTATGTGATGTTTGTTGTTTCTATGACTGGCAATGCGCGCTAGTAGGCCACATCAAAGGCATTGTCAAAACCATTGGTTATCTGCAGAAAGAGCAGGTGTATCTTAGCTCTCTTGAGGTAAAGCATAAGAGATCATCCTGATGGAGTTGTTTATAGCTGATTGAAAACCCAAATATTGCTATGTGTTTCTGAATTCTTCTATATAATTGATTTATCTGAGCTATGGTGCAGATCAATTCCCAACGAAGTAGGCAAAATTAATTAATGATTTATATCAATTCCCAAGGAAGTGGGCAGTTCCATAGCTTCTAATTCTAATTGGTAGTCATGTTTCAGCTTAGGTATGGCTGTATAACTATCTATTCTGATTTATATCCATTATTTTGCTTAGGATGCAGTAAATCCCGCAGATCACACAGTGTATCGTCTAGTTGTATTACTGAATGACTGGTATGTCAACAAAACATTGTCAGAGTTATACCTCAGAAGCTGCATCAAAATCAAATAAATCAAGGTCCTTTCCCAGTTGAATGTGATCTTTGATGGTGAAACTGAAGTTTCTCTGACTGCCTACCTGCATAACATAGCCGAAACGAATTAAGAAACATCGAAGGTACATGAAAGAAAGCACAAGTACTGCAGGTGAAGTTATACAGAAATCTATTACCTCCTTTCTTATGACAGAGTTTTCTTCATCCCCTATGGGAACATCTGGATGTGTGATATTAGGAATACTTTGTGCTTCTAGCTGAAGCTTATCAGTTAGCTGAACAAGATTCTCTTCCAGCACAATAAGGCTTTCTTTCAGGTTCTTGCCTACAATATCCCAAAATGAGAATTTATTATCATGCATTAGATAGCCTCATACTTGACTTCCAGAATACACTCATAACAATTATACCTTCGTCAACAAGGGCTTGGCGCACAGATTGGTCAAGTTTCCTTTTCATTTTGTTAGCAACAGTATTTCTTTCAGCTCGGAGCCGTTCGACCTCCTGCCATCTGCCATCATTAGGAATTTTTGCCATGCTTTTGTTACCACCATATTATATACCAGAACTACTTAACCAATTGTATCACTTAATGACATGTAAAGATGCACATCTTCAACAGGACCAAAGACCTTCTGGAATGGAACATTTTGAAGTGCAATAGAATGTGCACAATGTACTGAAATGTGGATGAACAAAGTCCATGGGGACCTTACAAAATATTTTTTAAAAATGTGGGGATACAAAATATGCAAATTGACTTAAAACCGGACCGGTGATCGAACCGGTGATGCTGTCGGTTCAGGTTTTTACTGGTCAGACCGCCGGTTCATCGGCACTGTCTGCTTTCTTTAGATATAAAATATTATATTTTATTTATAAAGGCTGCAATAAACAAATTTATATATGAACAAATATTTCAAACTTGCAAACTTACATAATAATAATATAACAAGTAGTCAAGGGAGGATCATCAACTTGTCAAAACTTGCGAGCCATGTTCAAAGAAAAAAATAGCCAATGAGCCAAATAAATAACACGCACATGCATGTTGTATCAGCTCAAGCTGCAAAATCCGTTAGATATCCAGTAATTGTCCATTAAAAAATGCTGTAACTGTAGTGAATTTTTTGTGCTACCGAGTGGATATTGTAAGTATACAAAAATGTCTCCGCTACCAACAAGTACTACTAGCAGCTCAGTTGGTTAAGGGAGTTGCTCCTGGCTTAGCCCGCATGTGAGGTGCAAGGTTCGATTCCAGTGTCCCGCGATTAAATTTTGCCAACGCAGTTCATTGAACCGGTTGGACCGGAGTGCCCGGTTTTACTGTCTAGTCCGGCCCGCTGGCGGGGGCGATCCAGTGCGCCTAAAGAACCGGCAGAGGCTCCGGTTCCAGGGTTTTCCGGTTGAACCGGCGGTCCGGTCCGGTTTTAAAAACTATGGGCTACACAATGAAATGACTAGGGGAGAATCTTAAATCAGTTCAGGACAACCAAAGTCTTCTAACGATTGATCTTTGTATAATGCAAACATACTCTTCTAATTCAGTATTGACGGTGGGAAGAAAAAATACATGTCATAATATATCATCTGAAGGCATATCTGGGAGAGTTAAACAAAAGCTCAGGGTTAGCATGCTGTATGACTTATCAGTTATCATAAGATCATAAGGCATATCTGTAAGTGTTCAACAAAATCTCAGGGTCAGTATGACTGTATGAGTTCCTAGCTTATGCTGACATTCATGGGTACCAACATAATACATTGCCAAGTTGTCCTAAGGTGAGTGTTGTTTCAGTGATCCTAAGGTGTACGAAGAATAAATTCTATCTCCATAATACTTGCTTTGATGGAAAACTCCTAGTCAAATTCCCAGGCACATTATCTCGTTGTGTAACCCAACATTTCACAACAGAGATACATACACAAGCATTGAATTAACAACCATGACTCACAATCTATTATTAGTCTTCTAACTTTTATAATGCACAAGCTACCACCTCGTCCAATAATCACAACTCACGACCAGTTGCCATTGTCAGAAAATGATCTTAAGTGTCAGGCCATCAACCATAGGACATCTCAGATAAAAGTTAATAATCCTTGATATGAATCCTCTCATATGACAACAACGCAATGCCTAGCAAATCACGCGCGTTTGCTGTGAAAGCTATCCGCTCTAATGGAATAGAGTCCAAAAATAAACGAAGTGCATCAGTAGCAATAACAGGCAGGTCTCTGACCTTCTGCAGCGCGAGGTACTGGTCGTAGAGCTGGAGGACGACGTCGAGGTTGGCGACGGAGTTCCGGTTCAGGATGTTGGTGGCGACGGCATCCCTGTTGTCCCGGATCCACTTGAAGTCTATCGCTGCCTTCCACTGCGGCGTCGTGGCACCACCACCCGCGCCGCCGCCGCCGCCTGTACTCAAACTCACACAGCTCAGATATTGGAACGAGAGTAGACGAGATGGTTTCAGCTTAGAAGATCAGGGGGTTTTACCTCTCGTATCAGGTTCGACTGCGGCGGCGGCAGCGGCGGAGGTGGAGAGGAAGCGGAGAGGGTGACGGCGGAGGAAAGAGAAATTTAGGGTCCGAAGCGCGGACAGGGTTGGCGTGGTGGCAGCGGCCGAGGAGAGGTACCGGCCGCAGGTCAGCATCTCGCCGGAGAGGGAGAGGGAGATGGGCGGCGAGCGGCGGATTGGGGGCGGGGATAAGAGGATTGCGACTTCAGGTCTTTGATATCGACGGCCGATGTTTCTGACCGTCCAGATGGTGTCCCTGGGTTCGACATGGACCGTCTGATCATATTACTTGGCTTAGATACTACTAGTAAAATGCCCGTGCGTTGCTACGGGCTGATAAAATAATTTGTGATTAACTTAATAAATTATCATCAATTAAACTATGTATCAAATGTTGCATACATTCTATTTTCTGGATACAACATGAAATACAGGAACACAAAATCCAATCTAATGCATTAAGTAGGAAGATTTGGATATGATGTACGGAGGAAAATAATTATCACATCCAAAATCAGAGATTTACAAAACATCAAGTTTCGCTGGAAGTGTGTACCATGTTGTGTCTGACCAATCCATCTCATGGAATGTCATCTTAAACATGTATTTAGCTTCGGGGTATGCGTTGCTGCTTCTCGAGCACGCCCACGGCCAAAAGCACAGCAAGGAGCATCACCTGGACGTGCAAATGCTGGAAGAGGACCGGCGTGCACGTGCGCGAGAAGGGCGGCAGCAACGGCACCGGGGTGTCGACGCGGCCGACATGACAGAACACAAAGTGCGTCCAGTTCCTGCCGCCGCCGGCGTTCTGAACTCCATCGTTTTCGTGGGTAACGTTCCATGTCATGCTCCAATGCCCGTGCGTTGCAAAGGGAGAAAAAAATTGCGCATCCTACCTCTTCTCCCTTCCTCGTTTCTTTTCTCACCAAAATTCTCAAATACGGCACCGAATGACTGCATAACACAATTTCCTTCTGAGTTGCACTTTCAAATACCCTGATTGCGTTACCCAAGTTTCCAAATTTTGAATACAAATGAACCAGTGCAGCTGCCACAAACATTTTATCAGAAAAACCAGTGTTAACCAAATATCCATGAAGACAAAAGGCTTGGCACATAACACCAGACTCCGAGCATACAGCAAGCACCTTCACCATAGTGACAGCGTCTGGACAGGACAATCCAACAACATGCACTTGAACACTCGCACGGACACATCAGGGAGACCATTTTGGCTAAGACCGGCAATGACCGCCTCCCAAGCTACTGTATCTTTCTTTGGTATCCGACAAATTAAGTGCATTGCCTTCTCATGACACGAGCACTTCATGTACATATCAACCAGTGCAGTTGCAACTGTCATCTCAAGTTCGCACCCTATCTTCACAGAAATGTCATGCACCCTTTTACCTTCTTCAAGATCAAGAGCAAGCGAACAAGCCTGCGCAACAGTCACCACGGTCACTGCATTTGGCTTCATCCCTGCCTTGACCATCATCTTATATACACGCCATGCTTCACTGGAGTTTCCGTATTGCACATGTCCTCTGACCATACAGCTCCATGTGACGACGTCTCTCTCCATCATTCCCTGGAACAACCTCCTTGCATTTTGTACTACTCCAGTCCTCATGTAAAACCCAAGAATAGCATTCATCAGAGCCAAATCATACTGAATGTCATTTCTAAACAAATGCATGGCAGGCCTGCCCATTCCGGGCATCACTCAACTGTGCCGCTGCTGAGATCACGCTCACAAGAGTGACCGGACTTGGCACAACGCCCTGTCCAACCACATGCCTTGCAAAAAACTCAATGCCTCCTGCGCCATCCCATTCTGCTCGTACCCGGTGACCATGGAAGTCCAGAGGACCATGTCCGGTTTCTCGAATGCGTTGCATGCATTGATCAAGCCGACCATGTCCCTGCATTTCACGCACATATCCACCAGCACTGCAGCAACGAAGGCGTCCTTGTAAGCAGCACAGGAGCGGGCGGCGAGCTCGTGCACGGCGTGATCGTGAGCGAGGGAAGACAGCATGGCGCAGGACTTTAGAAGGAGGGGCAGCGTGACGGCGTCTGGGCGCACGCATAGGCGAGGGAGCAGGAGGAGCACGTCCAGCCACTGCCGCGCTCGGACAGAGGCGCAGAAGAGTGCATTGGCAAGGCGCGGAGTCGGGACGGGAATTTCATCGAACAGGTGGCGAGCGAGGCCTGGAGGATAGGATGCTAGTACGTGAAAGGTGAGGTGGTGGGAGGAGTGTAGGTGGCCGGAGCGGAGGAGGTGGGCCGCGGCGAGCAGAGTGGAGGGGTCCGTGGAGGCTTCTAGAAGCTTCTGGAGCAGGCCGCCGGCGTTGGGGTCGATTTTGGGGAGGATTTGTGCTGCTGCTCCCTCTCACCGCGATGGCCACCATGATGACGTCGGGAGCCTCCATCGATGGCGAAGGCGACGTCGGCGAGTGCGAGGAGAGGTGCCGGGAGCGAGTGGCCGTGGGAGGACGCGGCGGCGTGGAACAGCGCGTAGAGGCCGCGGTCCCTATCGCCTCCCCGATCGAGCCACGACTCCCTCCCCATCGCCTGCCACGGTCCTCCATCCTCCAGCCCGAGTTCCATGGCCGGCGTGAGGCTCCAAGCGTCCACCGCCTGCACCGCGTGTCGTTGAGCCCAACCTCCACCGGAGCACGCCACCACCGCCTCGAGGTCCTCCCAGCACCCATCTCCCGAGGTGCGCACCTCCACCTCCACCCTCACGGCGTTGGAGGATTTGGGGGTCGGAGGGGAACAGAGAACGAAGAGGCGGCGTGCGGCGGTGGCGACCGGAGGAGCTGGAGGTGAGGGCGTGGTCGGAGCGGAAGGGGCCAGCCTTCGCCGCGGCCGGGAGGCCCGATGCCTGTGGGTGGCGGCGGCGGGGATGGTGGGGAATGGGCGGAGGCGGCGTGCGCAGGATCCATCGGGTGGGAGCTAGGAGAGCTTCTTTTCCCCCATTGATGAAGCTTCGCTGCTCGCGGTGAGGTACCAGGGGCTAAAACGCAAGAACTGTAACTTAATGTTGGACTGCGGGGTTGATTTCTCGTTTCTTGAAGGGCCAAAACGCAAAATTACCGCGACGTACCATGGACACGGTAAGCCGTATTATATAGTAGAGACTGTACTAGATAGTCTTTTTTTCTTTTCCTTTTGATGGTCAGTAGGGACAAGTCTTCGAAATTACTCCCTCGGATTCATATTAATTGTTACTGAATCGGATACACCTATAATATATCCAATTCTTCATTAATTAATATGAATTGGAGAAAGTATTAGTGGTCATCTTTAAAAAATAAAGTGCTCGAAGTTATAGCCGGTTGTCTCATCTTCTTTTTAATCTTAATTTGGATGAATTTTTTAATTCTATGTTTATGCATCTTACAACTTACTGTTTATAGAGAACTTGACTGTGGCAAGATGGTTAGAAGGGTGGTTGTGCCCCTAGCCCACCAGAGTTCAAATCCCAGATTTGACGCTGTTGTTTCTCATTTAGGCGGAATATTCTTCAGTGGGAGGCGACGTTGCCGTCGACAGCGAGGTGCCTGTGGTGACTTCGTCAATCTCAACACCTGATCTGCCGGCTCAGTCTCTCGGAGGTGCTCATAGGGGTAGGGTGTGCGTGCGTGCGTTCATAGGGGTGAGTGTGTGCGCGTGTATATGAGCGATTGCGTTGTATTGTGTTTCTAAAAAAAAACTTACTGTTTATAATGCGAAAGAAGGTCGTCCTTTCTTATCATTAGCCATACTAGTTGAATTTGGCGTGGCGACACGCCGCGTCCTTTGTGAGAAATTATGTGTATGGTTTGTCAGGACGTCTGTTTATACTAACACGGAGTTGGATAAATAAACAGACTGATGACATGTTTCCTTTAAAATGTTGTAGATTTGATAGCTCTGGGAAAAATACGACATGCAGACGCAGATTGTATTAGGAGAACATTATAGAATTAAGCTTACTAAAGTCATTGCCATAAACCTTAAGTCACAAAATATTAGATGAAAATGAAACTATTTCTACAAACAACGAGTTCATACACTGCTAAACACCTGACAATAAACTATATTCCTAGTTTCTACACTGGGTTCTCCATTCTCGTCGAGAGCAAGCACCTTCAGGACCTCTTTTGATGCTGCTCGTGATACAGCTACGTAAAACTGACCATGAAAAAACACTGGCTTTGGCAAGTAAACGCCAACTCTATGAATTGTTTGACCTTGGATAACCAAATTTCTTACGTAACCAAAGATCTTTAAATATATCTGCAAATAAATTTCACATATATCAGAAAGAACTTGCCAGATAAACATTCTGGTATGCAAGCTACAATTGTGATTTTTCTCTTTGAATACTATATATATGAAAACATGCATGCAGAAAATTTCAAGAGCACGATCTAAACCTATTTTTTGTAGTTTGGTGTAAAAATGTACAACTGAATATATATACGTACAGGCGTGAATCGTGAAAAATATGGGAAATACTGTCTAGTATAATTTGACTGATCCTTTGTTTGAGCTAGAGCAAGGGATGATTAAATGTGTCATGAATCAAAAAAATATGCCACTAAATAAATTCAAATAGAACAAATCAACTACTTCCGTTCCCTGAGAGATAAATAATTTTTTTTATGCCTTTTCTATTTTTCCTTGGCGAACACAGATGGAATCAAAAAACAGCAGTGTGCCCACTCACCACTGACCTTTAATTTCTACATTGGAGCTCTGCCATTCTCGGAATGATCAGAAAAGCACATCACCACTCCTTCAACTGTTTGCATCTAAATTGCAACAGTCATTACTTTTCCCGTGCTATGATTCAGAATCCAAAAGGGCATCCAATGATTGCTCCTTGAAAGAAAACTACACCATAATCAAGAAGGAATACTTTGTAATGACAAATAAGTTACTCACAAAAGCTTCTAGTCTAATATCATATCATCTCATAGATTTTTATGGTAGACAATTATCTAGGAATCTAACCAATTAAGAGGAATTTTGTTCTAAAGTATAAATGATCTAGGTAGCTGAGGCTTTGATTTTTTGTCCAGTACTATGTGGTGCATCTAAGGTAATTGAACACTAAAAGACATCTGCATCAAACCATGGGCAACTATTTCAGTTAATGGCCTATGTTGTGCAATATTACATTCCCCACCAAATTACGACTCCACTTACCTATTTAGTTCTTCTTTTTCCACTTTCTGAGCAAGTAGCAAGTAGTTTTTGTACGTTGCTTCTTCAGAAAAAGCTTATAGTTTCTGGTGAGGAAAGTGAAGTCAAACTCTGGTATGTTCTTGCTGGGAAGGCGGAGGCAAGGGAATACAACGGTACTCACGTAACAGCAGCATTTATCCATACTTACTTTTACTACCAAAATAATATATGGCACATAATTACCACATGTTGACCGATTGAATACATGCATCTGAAATCACCTAGTAGCAAACTGATAAAAAGCACACAAAAATTGCATCTACCGATTGACAAATGACTATTTACCATTTCATAGTAAAATAAGAAAAAATCACCTTTCTTGTACCATCGAACCATATAATTTTGGATTGACACAGTACACTTGCCCATTGAACATAATCTTCAGATATCTCAAAGCAACTTACCGTAATAGAGGAATTGTAAGAAGTCTGATTAGGTTAAGAAAAGAGAAAAAGAAAGAAATATCTGGACAATTTTAGAGAGTCAGGAGATTCCCTACCAAGAATAGAGCTGAGAGGAAATCCTCAAATATTCAATAATATTTCTTGCATTATGAATCTTCTTATTGTTGCAGACAGGGATATCCGGATATAATAGCAACCTTCTGGATTTAGAGTGCATACGCAAGATATAAATAAACAAAAATCTGTCGGCAACAATGGAGATTAAACATTAATGAACCAGAAGGTAGTCCAACCCACCATCTATATGTGCATAGGTAGAGAAAGTGCTCAGCTAGAAAAACAATTAAATCCAAAAAAGCCACAATGTCCAGTCATTTGTTTGCTATAATTCATTTGTACCTGCCACAATCCAGAAGAGCCAAGAGATAGATAGTGCCTTCTCTTGGTGCAAGTGTTTCACCTACTTCCACTTCATCCTTGATCACTCTAGTGTTACTTAAGTCATTTTGTTGACTTATAATATTAGAATTTGGAAGATCACAAAGGTTGCTATGTTGATGACTGAAACATAAGCTAACATGTTCCACCGACAATGCATGAAGCACTATTAAGAGTACCACAATTTTAACTGGTGAGCTATTAGATTTTCTATAGCAGAGCATATCAATTTGAGCAATGTACTCAGCTGTTAACTTGATAACTATGCTCTAAGAGTCACCAATGGAGAAATTACCTTGACCTCCTCATAGAGCATCTTTTCCCAAGCCAGAAGCCGCTCCAATGTCGACCCATGGCTGTTCCCTTCATCTGAATCTCTGCGCTTCCGAGAGAATTGTTGCTTTGAAACGCGTCTTTGTATCCACCAGAATTGAATAAAATGATATTCTATTCACAGGCATTCGGATATCATCAGTAATTCCTACCATCCATGAACCTTCAACAACCCCAATCCTGCAGGACATAATTTGAATCAAAATTAAGAAGAAAGACTCCTGAAGCAAAAAAAAAAAAGATCGGTATGTCCGTTCATAAAACCAATATTACACCAAAAAAAAAATCATTGACACAAAAACTAATAGTCTATGGCTGCATGTTTAGCACATACACTTGGAAGTTCCCGCGTCGCTTCTTTAAAAACAACAAAATTCAATTTGAATCCATTATGTTCAAATGAGGCAAAGGATAACTCGATGATGGCTTATTATACCATCAGTCCATCATAGCATAAAGCATGAATGAATACAAAAGTAAAGAAGTATGTACTTATAAACACTTTTTTTTCAAAACAGAAATTCCCTCATGGCAGAAGAAGTGTTCTTATGGGCTCAGATCAATAAACACACTGTGGACGTTTATTCCTCCTACAAAAGAAAAAGAAAAGGCTAATCATTTGAATATGTTTGTGTTCCTACTCTAAAATGGTACGAAGCATAATTAAAATTTAATACAACGATATTTTCATACATCAATCAATTCTTTTTGTAGAAGATGTTATAAAATCAAGGATACACACATGCCCACAACCTTATTGGTACCATCAAGATAATTCTCTCACATTTACGCTTGTCGAGATGCTAAATTTGCTATAGGTAATGTACTCCCAAGTTACTGCGTGCTTGGATTATAACAGAAGAAAACCAAACAACTACTGTATGAATTGAATTTGCAATCAAGCAAATCAATGTGGTAAGCGAGCAAGCAGCAGCAAGCATCTACCAAATCGACCAGCAAGCATCTACTAAATCGATCTAGCCAGCACAGATTCGTAGCACATAGCAGGAAAATGAGCACAACAACACACGGCCCGTACAGGTTCGAGAGGAAAAAAATTGAGAAGAGGACAGGGTCGGCCGAGATGGTGCTCACCTTGCTGAATTGGAGTGGGGACAGGGCCAGCGGTGGGGAACGGGGCGTCGGTGGCTTGGAGGGCACGCGGGACCTCTCAGTTCGATGGTGGCGCGGAACGACGGCAGGTGTCATGGCCAGGGTGGTGGCAGCGGTGCAGGAGGCGGCGGCGGCCAGGCTGGTGGCGAAGGTGCTGCTCGTCATGCTGCTGGAGGAGGGGAACCGGGAGGCAGGCGCGCGGCGACGAACCTGTAGGCGGTGGCGGCGTCGGGTTCCACGGGCGGGATGGCGGAGCGCGCGCGGGAGCTGAAGTGCGCCGCAGCCGGCGGAGCGGCGACAGTGAGGAGGGAGGCGCTGGCAAGGTCGGGGCAGCGGCGCGGCGGTAGCCGTCTCTGGGCCGGGATGGGGAAAATGAGGAGATTAGGTGTCTAGGGTTACCGGTTGGCTTTATATAAGTGGGAACCGTTTGTAATTTCCAGAAAACAGGAGGACTTTCTTGCAAAACTACCACAGGGACCGTTGGATCAGGAAGCGACGGCGCGGGCTGGAAGCACTGTTCATAACTGTTCATAGCAACAGTACACGAGCGACACCAGAATTGAATAAAATGATATTCTATTCACAGGCATTCGGATATCATCAATAATTCCTACCATCCATGAACCTTCAACAACCCCAATCCTGCAGGACATAATTTGAATCAAAATTAAGAAGAAAGACTCCTGAAGCAAAAAAAAAGATCGGTATGTCCGTTCATAAAACCAATATTACACCAAAAAAAATCATTGACACAAAAACTAATAGTCTATGGTTGCATGTTTAGCACATACACTTGGAAGTTCCCGCGTCGCTTCTTTAAAAACAACAAAATTCAATTTGAATCCATTATGTTCAAATGAGGCAAAGGATAACTCGATGATGGCTTATTATACCATCAGTCCATCATAGCATAAAGCATGAATGAATACAAAAGTAAAGAAGTATGTACTTATAAACACTTTTTTTTCAAAACAGAAATTCCCTCATGGCAGAAGAAGTGTTCTTATGGGCTCAGATCAATAAACACACTGTGGACGTTTATTCCTCCTACAAAAGAAAAAGAAAAGGCCAATCATTTGAATATGTTTGTGTTCCTACTCTAAAATGGTACGAAGCATAATTAAAATTTAATACAACGATATTTTCATACATCAATCAATTCTTTTTGTAGAAGATGTTACAAAATCAAGGATACACACATGCCCACAACCTTATTGGTACCATCAAGATAATTCTCTCACATTTAAGCTTGTCGAGATGCTAAATTTGCTATAGGTAATGTACTCCCAAGTTACTGCGTGCTTGGATTATAACAGAAGAAAACCAAACAACTACTGTATGAATTGAATTTGCAATCAAGCAAATCAATGTGGTAAGCGAGCAAGCAGCAGCAAGCATCTACCAAATCGACCAGCAAGCATCTACTAAATCGATCTAGCCAGCATAGATTCGTAGCACATAGCAGGAAAATGAGCACAACAACACACGGCCCGTACAGGTTCGAGACAGGAAAAAAATTGAGAAGAGGACAGGGTCGGCCGAGATGGTGCTCACCTTGCGGAATTGGAGTGGGGACAGGGCCAGCGGTGGGGAACGGGGCGTCGGTGGCTTGGAGGGCACGCGGGACCTCTCAGTTCGATGGTGGCGCGGAACGCCGGCAGGTGTCATGGCCAGGGTGGTGGCAGCGGTGCAGGAGGCGGCGGCGGCCAGGCTGGTGGCGAAGGTGCTGCTCGTCATGCTGCTGGAGGAGGGGAACCGGGAGGCAGGCGCGCGGCGACGAACCTGCAGGCGGTGGCGGCGTCGGGTTGCACGGGCGGGATGGCGGAGCGCGCGCGGGAGCTGAAGTGCATCGCAGCCGGCGGAGCGGCGACAGTGAGGAGGGAGGCGCTGGCAAGGTCGGGGCAGCGGCGCGGCGGTAGCCGTCTCTGGGCCGGGATGGGGAAAATGAGGAGATTAGGTGTCTAGGGTTACCGGTTGGCTTTATATAAGTGGGAACCGTTTGTAATTTCCAGAAAACGGGAGGACTTTCTTGCAAAACTACCACGAGGACCGTTGGATCAGGAAGCGACGGCGCAGGCTGGAAGCACTGTTCATAACTGTTCATAGCAACAGTACACGAGCGAGGAGAGGCCGTCAAAATCTCCTGCCTTTATATATAGAGAATATATAGAGGTAATAGACATGTCATATTATAATAGTAATAATTAGTCTTCCCTTAACTGGTAAAAGATCACACTTAGATAAGAGGAGACAAAATTATCTCTTCATTCTCTCTACGTCAATAAAGTCAGTGGCGGAGCTAGCGATTTGTCGAAGCCGGGGCACACAACAAGCAAAATGTTTCATTTGGTCCGCAAAGAACAAAGTCTAAAAATTCAACACTTCATGCACTACTGAACCGTTGTTTAATAGAAAGATGTCCAAAAGATGGATTTAAAGCTACATGTCCAGAGTACTAAATTTTCAAAATAGAGAACAAAAGTGCAACATAGAAGTAAACAAAAGTGCAACAAAAGTCCAATGGCTCAGCCCTAGCCGAACTTAAACATAACCGGCAAGAAACAAGATTGTATTAATAAGTGTGTCATTTGCATCCATGTATACATTCAAGACAAGGAAATATACTGACCATTTGCTAATTAGTTCTAGGCAACTGCCCTTTCCGAAACTTCGTGGCTTGAAACCTTTTGATAATAGCATCATCATCAAGTTCTTTAAAAATCTTCCGCTCGGTGTAGCATATCATCAAGTCATTGAACCAATCATTTCCATCTTGTTGCGTGATTTAGATTTGATAATCTTCATTGCGGAGAAAGAACTTTCAACCGATGTTGTAGAGACAGGTAATATCAAAGCCAACTCAATGAGTTTGTAGATCAATGGGAACACCAAGTGTTTTTCAGTTTCAACCATTGTTGCCGCTAAACTTTTGATATCCTTACAATATAAAAGCATGCCTCACTTTCTCATCAAGAGCTTTGTGCCAATCTATCATCTCATGTTGAGGATATACCACTCAGGGGTATCTCTGACATGGATCAATCCGGCTAGTCCAGTGTGGCCCAAGGGTGGTTAAGGCGGATGCCTGCCGGACGGCCCAGATAACTGACGTACAAGGAAGTAGGCGGACGATCCAAGGAAGGCAGAAGACTGAAGCTCGTTAAGCCACCAAGCCCAAGACGGAAGGCGGTAACTAAACCGGCTAGGTCTATGACTCTGTTATCTTGCCGGACACGTATTTACCTTGTAACCCGGGGTCTGGCCGCCTATATAAGCTGGCCACCGGGGAGCCTTTAGGACACGCTTTGATACACATTGTTACCTGTTCACGGCTATTGCATTATAGTGAATTATAGCAGCACGTAGGATCTCGCCACCGTCGTGAGATCCGAAGCTGGGTAAACTCGTCGTGCTCAATCCCGTCCTTGACGACTCCAGCCTTCTACCCCACATCCATCCTTAGGCAGAGGACCCCGTCTCCTATCAACAATACCGATACTACGACAGTTGGTGCCCATTGGACATAAGGTTCCTGGCGCACGTTCCAGGCGGGAACGCTTGGCGGCGTGGGCGAGCAGATCGCTGTCGGCCGCGTCACGCGCTGCGGCGGCTACAGCTACGTCAACTCTGACGAGTCATGGATCACGGCGGACGACTACCTCATCGGGTAAGCAATCATTCTGATTGGCGGCATCGACGTCTTCATCGGGTACACGCCAGAGGCATACGGCTTACCGTGTTTTTACACGCCCACCCACCAACCCTTCGATCAAGCATTCGGCCGGCAAGATGGATCTGAATCCGCCTTCTCCCAGGAGTCGACCGAATCTGTCGGCCCAGTGGGATCCAGGGTGTGCAGGGCCCAATCTCCACAGCCCTCGCACGCAACAGTATTGCAAAATGACTAAGGACCAGGCGAAACGCTTGGAGAGACCCTCGAGAGGAAAAGTCCTCGAGAGGACATGAGGGAGCAGCGGAGGCCTGAAGAGGCTCCTCCCGAGGCTGCCCCTCTACAAGGCCCTCTCCCCTGGAGAGGAGTCAATGCAAATCCCTCCACAAGGCCGCCCAGGCCCTGTGGAGATACTTCGCTACGAAGCAATCGCCGCAGAGCGCACATGGCCTCTGCCGCGGTCACAGAGTGACGCGCGCGTCTGCGCGCGATGACGACGGCGTCGCAGTTGCCATTCTGGTGATTAAAGGAGTCAACAAAGCTGTGGCCCCTGCGCCGGGCTACGAAGCTTTCCCGTTGGTGCTAAAGCGGGTGGCCGGCGCTACGCTCCAACGACGACGTCACCGTGGGCACCCCCACGATCTCTGCGGCGCCAACTGGCCGTCCTGCGAGGACGGTGGTCTTCCTGCCGCGAGGGCAGGCTTTGCGACCATGGACAACCCGGCTGCGGTGCACCCGCTCCTCCATTTCGTCGCCATGTGGGAACCCTTCCACTGCGCAGGCCGCAGGGATGAGGCCCGGGGCGCCTATAAAATGGGAGGGAGCACCTCCGTAGCAAAGGATCGGACTCAAAAGGATCGGCCTCAAAAGGATCGGACCTCGGAGGGATCAATCAAGCCATCAACACTCCACAATAGCTTAGTCTAGCCTAGGGAACCCAAGGAGGAAGAAGACCTCAGCTTCCCTCCTTGAGCTCTCCACTGCCGCACGGGAGCCCTCGGCAAGCTCATTGTACTGTACCCCCCTGCAGCGCAATACAGGCAAGCAGGAGTAGCGGTTTTACCTCCTTCTGAGGGCCATGAACCTGGGTACGGGCCGGTGTTCATCTCTGTCGTGGTGTCCCTCCTCAGGCTCGACGAGCACCGTCGCCGTGCCGGTTGAGGGTTGTAGACTAACGTGTTCAGTCCCCTTCTCGAACTACTCTCCAGAGCGTGATCACCCTAGCTTCGTGGGAATCACCTCCTCGACATTTGGCGCGCCAGGTAGGGGACTGAGGCGCGTCTTCAACCTTCGACCAACCTCCGCGCCATGGCGGACACCCGCACGACGCGCGCCAACAGGCGCGCAGCTGAGAGGGCTGATACCGAGCCCGGCACCGCCCCCAGTCGCGGCCGCCGCGGCCGCCCTCGCACTGCGGAGCGCGCCAACACCGGTCCGCGCGTGGAGGAGCCCGAGAGCGAAGAACATCGCGACGGCAGCCACCGCGGTGACGAGGACTTCTCCGAGCACCACGAGGACGCTGAGTCCTCGCGTCCGTCTCGGCGCCAAAGCGCGTCTTCTCAGGGACATCTAGAGCCCACACCGCACACCGCGCTTCTCATGGCCCAGGAGCTTCTCCGCTACCGGCCTAGCGCGGAGGCCCACGACCAGTGGCTCGACCGCCTTCACCACCTCATTGACGTTGCGACGACGTGCCCCACTCCGTCGCGCTCGCTGGTTCACCACTATGGCCGCGCGGGAACGGCCGCACCGGATGCGCCTCCGCCTCCGCCGGGACCACCTCCAGCTGCAGAGGGCTGCCTCTCATGCGTCCTCGCTGCGCGATTGCCAAATCGTGCAGCGCACCGCACCTGACGCACGAGTGGGGATGGAGCGCCGGAGGGACCTCCAGAACCGCCTCGTCGAGGAAATCGGTCAGGCGGGGCAGCAGAACCGCAGGGCTCTCCAGGGTGGAACCGCCACGTATGCCACCGGCTGCATGGCCTTCACCCGCGCTCTGCGCCGCGTGGTCTGGCCACAGAAGTTCAGGCCAGCCCTCCCCAAGGGCTTCGACGGGTCAAGCAACCCTCTCGAGTTCCTGCAGCTCTACACCACCTCTATCCAGGCTGTAGGAGGAGACGACAAGGTCATGGCCAACTGGTTCTCACACGCGCTTAGAGACTCCGCGCTGTCATGGCTACTCAACCTGCCTGAAGACTCCATCGACTCCTGGGAGGAGCTCTGCAGGCAGTTCGTCGCCAACTTCAAGGGCACGTACGAGCGTGCACTCACCCACAACGACCTGCGCGCTGTGGTGCAGAGGAAAGATGAGACCCTCCGCAAGTACATCCAGTGCTTCAGCCAAGTGCGCAACAAGATCCCGAACATCCCCGACACGCAGGTCAATGCCGCCTTCAGAGAGGGCGTCACAAACCGCAGGATGCTCGAGAAGCTGGGCATTCACGACAAGCTCACCTCTGTGGTGAAGCTGTTCGACCTCGCCGACAAGTGCGCCAAGGCTGAAGAGGGACTCCTCTTCGTCAAGATGAGCCAGCGGGTTGACGACCAGGCCGAGGGGTCCAAGAGCCACAAGAAGCGGGAAGAGACCAAGCGCAAAACCACCGCTGTCCTAGCGGCTGAGCCGGCCGCCAAGTACGCCCGCAGAGCCTCCCCCGAGCCTGGCGACAAAGAGGCGGACAACCGTCCATTCTGCGTCTACCACAACAGGCGCGGCCACGCCACAGAGAACTGCTTCGACCTCAACAGGCTGAGCAGAGAGCGCGAGCGAGAAGAAGGCAGCGGGAGCCGCGGCAGAGGCCGCAGCTACCGCAGAGGCGGACGCAATGGCAACTACCAGAGGCCGCCAGGCACTCAAGCCAACGCCGCCGAGAAGAACAACAACCTCCCTGACGAGGAAGATGGAGGCTACCAGGCCCCAAGGGGGGCTATGGCCTGCATCCTTGGCGGGGCCCAGGCGCCCAAGTCTAACAATCAGTTCAAGCAGTTCGCCCGCGAGCTCAATGCCGCACTCCCAAGCGTCGAGACCTCCAGGCCCCTCAAGTGGTCTCAGTACACCATCGCCTTCGACGCCAAGGACCACCCCAAGTCGACCAAGACTGTTGGAACCCTCCCCCTGGTCTGCTCCCCCACCATCAACAACATTACTGTCTCCAAGACGCTCATTGATGGGGGTGCTGGCCTGAACGTCATCTCTGTCGAGACCTTCGAGACGCTTCAAGTGCCTTACGAGTGGCTTATGCCTTCCAGGCCATTCACAGGGGTCACCAGTGGTTCGATCGAGCCTCTGGGGCAGGTCCGGCTGGCCGTCACCTTCGGCACGCAGAAGAACTACCGCACTGAGCTGATCGACTTTGATGTCGCGCACATTGGCCTGCCGTATAACGCCATCCTCGGTTATCCCGCCCTCGCAAAGTTCATGGCCGTCACGAATCACACCTCGACATTTGGCGCGCTTACAACATGGTCAAGATCCCCGGCAGCGCGGGCACCATCGCCATCCATGGTCATATCCTGGATGCCACGCGCGCTGTCGAGAGCGCCTACAAGGCGGCCGCCATGGCATTCCCGGCTGACGAGGACATGGAGCCTCTCGAGAGGCCCAAGAAGAAGAAACAGATGTTCTCTCAAAAGCAAGCTTCCACAAAGAAGGTGTCGCTGAGCACCAGTGGCTCGGGGGCTGAAGGCTCTGGGGCTAGCGTCACCATAGGCACCGCCCTGCCTCCCAAATAGGAAAGCGCGCTCGTCGCCTTCCTTCGGGCAAACTCTGACATGTTCGCATGGACTCCGTCAGATATGTCCGGTGTACCAAGGGAGGTGATAGAGCACCACTTAGCCCCGTGTCCAGACGCATGCCCCGTCAAGCAAAAAGCACGGAAGCAAGCCCCCGAGAAGCAAGCATTCATCGTCAAGGAAGTAGAAAAGTTAAAAGCGGCGAATGTCGTCCGCGAAGTCGCGCACCCCACTTGGCTCTCCAACGGCGTGGTTGTCCCTAAACCCGCTGGAGGAGGCCGACTCTGCATCGACTACACCGACGTCAACAAGGCCTGCCCCAAGGACCCATACCCCATGCCAAGGATCGATCAGATCGTGGACTCCACCGCCGGCTGCGACCTCCTTTGTTTTCTGGACGCCTTCTCTGGTTATCACCAGATCAAAATGGCCAAAGAGGACGAGGGGAAAACATCATTCCTCACCCCCTGTGGTGTGTATTGCTACACTTGCATGCCATTCGGCCTGAAGAACGCCGGCACCACTTTCCAGAGGCTCATGAGGATAGCCTTGGGGGCACAAATGGGCAGAAACACAGAAGCTTACGTCGACGACATAGTGGTTAAGTCTCGCGAGTGAGACACTCTCTTGAAGGATCTCGAGGAAACCTTCGCCAGCCTGCACAAGGTGAACATCAAGCTGACCCCCCCCAAGTGCGTCTTCAGGGTGCCTTCAGGCAAACTCCTCGGATTCCTCGTGTCTCACCGCGGCATAGAAGCAAACCCTGACAAGATCAAGGCCATAGAAGGAATGCAGCCTCCTCGCCGGCTCAAGGACATGCAGCGCTTGGCAGGCTGCATGGCCAGCCTGGGCCGTTTCATCTCCAAGTTCGGCGAGAGAGCCCTGCCATTTTTCAAGATCATGAAGAGATCCGGCACATTCAAGTGGACCCCTGAGGCGGACGAGGCTATTGAGGACTTAAAGAGGTATTTGACCAGCCCACCAGTCATGGTGGCCCCCAGGACAGGCGAACATCTGAAGCTGTACCTATCAGCCACTCCTCAGACCGCAAGCGCCGTCCTGGTGGCCGAAAGGGAAGAGCCAGTCCTCCCCAAGAAAAGCGCTGCCACTCCAAGCCCAAAGCCGCCTGACAAAGACCACGGCAAAGGAGCAGTCTCCCCAGACCCACCGCCAGGCCCACAGCCTCAAGACGTGTCTGCTCCGAAAACCCTTGCCGAGACCCCTTCGCAGGCGGATCTCTTGAAGGGCCCTGAAGAGCCTCCACAGGCGGATCTCGACAAGGACCCTGAAGAGCCCCCAGAGAGAGCCGACGCTGCACCTCCCTCGACAACCCTTGTCGAGCACCCCGTCTACTTTGTCAGTACAGTACTGTGGGATGCTCGGGAAAGATACCCAATGCAGCAGAAGCTCCTCCTCGCGCTCCTCATCGCCTCCAGGAAGCTGCGACACTACTTCCAGGGCCACCCCATCACGGTGGTCACTTCCTCCCCCCTGGAGCAGATCTTGCGCAACCCCAACGCCACAGATCGCGTTGCGGGATGGAACATCGAGCTGCAGCCATTCAATTTGCGTTTCGACACCACAAGAGTCATCAAGGGAAGAGCGCTCGCGGACTTCGTCGCCGAATGGACTGACCCAAGCCCCGAAGAGCCTCGGGGAGAAGAGGCCGAGCCCTCTGGAGATACGATGCCCAGCCACTGGACCATGCACTTCGATGGAGCCTTCGCCTGCCGCAATGGCGGGGCAGGCGTTGTCCTGACCTCACCCAAAGGCGACAAGCTCTACTACGCTGTCCAGTTGTGCTTCACGATCGACAAGATCTCCAACAACATCGCTGAATACGAGGGCCTCCTCGCCGGCTTAAGGGCCGCCATCGCTCTAGGCGTCAAGCACTTACTCGTCAAGGGCGACTCCCAGTTGCTTGTCAACTTCTCCAACAAAAGCTACACGCCTAAGGACGACCACATGGCCGCGTACCTTGAAGAGGTCCGCAAGCTCGAGAAACACTTCAGGGGCATGGAGCTCATGCACATTCCGAGAAAGGGAAATCAGGAGGCCGATGACATCGCCAAGCGAGCCTCGCGAAGGCAAGCCCAGCAGGCAGGTGTCTTTGAAGAAAGACTCACCAAGGCATCTATAAAGCAGCCTCAAGAAACTACTGCCGCAAGCACGGACGAAGCGCTCCCACCACCTCCTGAAGCTGGGGCACCCGACTGTGGTCCTCACACAGGGGAGCGTCTGTTGCTGACAGCGGCTCACCAAGAAACAGGCTGGATTGACGAGCTCAAAGACTACTTGGTGAAGGGGATCCTCCCCGAAGAAGATGCGGAAGCGGAGCGAATCGCTCGACAGGCAAAATCCTACTACATCCTCAAGGGAGACCTCTACCGCAAGCGCCCAAATGGCATCGCGCTCAAATGCGTCCCTCCCGAAGAAGGCCGAATGCTGATCAAAGACATCCATAGCGGAGTGTGCGGCCACCACTCGTGTGCGCGCACCCTCGCAGGCAAAGTCTTCAGGAGCGGGTTCTACTGGCCGCAAGTGCTTCACGATGCGGTCACCATCGTCCAAGCTTGCGACGCCTGCCAGTACCACGCCAAGCAAATCCATCAGCCGGCGCTGGGACTCCAGACCATCCCGCTCTCCTGGCCGTTCGCGGTCTGGGGGCTGGACATTTTGGGCCCCTTCCCGAAGTCGCAGGGGGGCTACCGCTTCCTCTTCGTGGCCGTCGACAAGTTCACTAAGTGGGCCGAGGTTGAACCGGTGCGCACTATACCAGCCGGGGCAGCGGTGAAATTCATCAGGAGCCTGGTCTGCCGCTTCGGAGTGCCTAATCGCATCATCACCGACAATGGCTCACAGTTTACCAGCGGCATCTTCCGAGCTTACTGCGAAAAGCTCGGCATCAAGCTCTGCTTCGCCTCGGTGGCTCATCCACGGAGCAATGGTCAAGCCGAGCGAGCAAATGCAGAGGTCCTCAAGGGCCTAAAGACCAGGAGCTTCAACATCCTCAAGGGCCACGGCAAGGGCTGGATCGACGAGCTACCATCTGTGCTCTGGTCCATGCGCACAACCTCCTTAAGGCCCACGGGTGAAACGCCGTTCGCCCTCGTCTATGGAGCCGAAGCAGTCCTCCCCACAGAAATCAAGCACGGATCCCCACGGGTCCTGGCCTTCAACGAGGACACACAAGAGGACCTCCACAACGACGACCTGCTGCTTCTCGAGGGACTGCGCCGCCGTGCCGCCCTCAGGGCGGCAAATTACCAGCAAGACCTGCGACGCTACCACAGCCGCCATGTGCGCTCACGCACTCTTGAGGCGGGCGACCTCGTCCTCAGGCGAATTCTCTCCAGAGAAGGCCTCCACAAGCTCTCGCCGATGTGGGAAGGCCCCTACAGGGTCTCCCACATCGCCAGGCCTGGCGCCGTACGCCTCGAAACTGAAGACGGCATCCCCGTCAAGAACCCGTGGAACATCGCGCATCTACGCAAGTTCTACCCGTGATCATAGTCACGCCTGTGATCATTGTCACGTCAGGCATTTTTTGTCTCTAGATGGAAGCTCACGGCTTCACCTCCAGGCTCCTCAAAGCTCCTCCTGAGGGTCAGCCCTCCGAGCTCTCCTGCTAAAGAGCCACCGCAGGCCGCGGAGAGTCTCAGCCACTAATGGGTGGGCCCCATGCCTCGACATGGAAGGAACGTTAGCTTGTGAAACCCAAGTGTAATGAACCATTTCGTTCCTAAGTGAACTACGCGCTAAGGCGCCACTTCGTTCCTAAGTGAACTATGCGCTGAGGCGCCGTTCTGTAATATTCCAATGGCAAGTTTGCTTTCGTCGGGGGCTGAGTACGGTGCCTGTGCCTCAAGAGCACCCCAGCGGCACTGCAAAACCCAAGAGATCCGAGCTCTGGCTAATGGGCATGCTCCCAAACACACGCCACCTCCCCAAAGGACCTTGGTACTTACTCTCCTCGCGAGATACCCATGAGGTAACCTATAAGCGCACATGATTCCTTACTACCATGCTCTAGCGTTTGGGTTCGCCTCTCTAACATCCGCAGGGAACAAGAGTCCCTCCAAGCTCGTGGAGGAAAAACTCGGCCCCTGGAGGAGAACGCATCGCCAAGGAAACCCTACGCAGAGCAAAAGCCTCGCGAAGCTAAGTTCACCGCTCGCACCAAGAGAATCTCTTCATCTCTCTCACGAGCACTCTTCGTCCCTCGAGCGTTTCTTTTCCCTCACTCTCCATGAACTGCTTGCACGTCAAAGGGGGGGCCTTGAGCATCGCGCCTCGAGGACTCTTACCTCTCTAAGCCTTAAACTCCCCCCGGCCTTGCCGAGTCATTGCTGGAGCATACCGCAGCGGCGGAGTCATAGCGCAAGGAGAAGGGTCCTAGCGATGCAGAGCGAAAAAAGGCATGGAGTTGAAGCAAAAGGCCTTCGAGGGGCACGCACACAAACTTAGCAGCACATGCTTAAAAATATGTTGTTACAGATTATGGAGCAAAAGTCTTTAAGACAAATATCTCTACGGCGCTACAAGCGCATTACATTTCAGGAGGAAGTCAGGCAGAAGCCCCGTCGTTGTCCTCCCCGGACCCTTCCTCTCCAGGCTCGTCCTCCTCGCCGTCGTCCTCCTCACCGTCATCATCCTCCGCCTCGGCCCGCTTGAAGCGGCTGCAGAAGTCGTCGACTTGGTCGTGGACCGAGTTGGAGATCTTCCACCCCTCCTCTCCCTCGAGAGGCTCGGTCACTGTCGAGTAGTCGAAGCCGGGCTGGAGGTTGGTGAAGATGCTGTCGACCGCCACCGCCAGGAGCTGCCGGCATTCCTCCTCGACGACGTCGCGGAGCTCCGCGGCAGGGCCCTCGAGCGCCGTGAAGAGCTGCTCGAAGTAGACGAGTTACGCGGCGGCGTCGGCGTTGCCCTGGACGGGGACGGGCGGCGCCTCCGCTCCCAGCTTCGCGGCGAGCTCGTTGCCCCGAGCCACTAAGGAATGGAACATGCGCTCCCGCTGCTGCGAGAGCACCCGCGCCGCCTGAGCGCTCTCGACGGCCTCCACCGCCTTCTCCACAGCAGGGCCCACCTGCTGGTTCATCTCCTCCATGTCCGCCATGAGGGAGGCGAGGTCCTGTGCCACGCGCTCGCGAGCCTCTTCAGCGACGCGGCGACGATCCGCTTCACGCCTCATCCGGGCGTTCAGGGTGGCATTCATCTCCTCCAGCTGGCGGATTCGGGCGTTGTCCTCGGCGCGCCTCTTCTTGAAGCGGTTCTCCTGCTTCGTGAACCGCTCGCTGTAGTCTCGGGAGACGGCGGCGCGGTACTCCCTCTCCCGGTCCTGGAATTGCTTCGTCACCTCCTCTTTCCGCTCGGCAAACCTCGCATTGAAGCGCTCCACGTGCACCTTGTGGGTAGCCACTTCGCGCTCGTGCTTGCCGAGAGCCTCGGCCAGGTTCCCTTCCCGGGCCTCGAGGTCGGCACGCTGCACCGACAGCTCCTGCTCCGCCTGCAGCAGCTGCTCGTCGCGCCGGCTCACATCGATCTCCCGCTCGCTCAGCCGTTGCCCCCGGGCATCCAAGGACGCGCGGACCGCCTCCAGAGAGGTCCGCACGACCTCGGATTCGGCGAGGATCTTGGCCTCGAGCTGGACAAGCTCGCGGTGCTTGTCCGCCAGCGAGAGCTCCACGGCCTCCCGCTCTGCTCTGGCCGCGGCCAGGTCTTCCGTCGCTGCCTGGCGCTCGGCCTTCAGAGGCTGCAAGAGCTCTTCAGCTTCGCGCGCGGCACCCTCGCGGACCTCCTCGGCGAAGCGCCGAGCCTCCTCTCGCTCCGCCTGCAGGGCCTGGTCGCTCCGCCGGCGATACTCCACAGCTGCGTGGAAGGCGGCCCAGGCCTCTGCGAGCTCGTCCTGCTGCCGGGCGAGCTCCCCGTCTTCGAGGGCGAGGTGGGCCTCCAACCCGACCAAGGACTCCCGCACCAAGCGGAAGGCGACGTCGCGGCGTCCTCTGTTCCAGTCCCAGCTGCTAAGGACGAGGGCCTGCGACGTCCCGCGCGGCGCGGAGGTCCCTGCGCCTGTGTCCAGCTTGGGAGAGGAAGCCTCTGCAGAGAGCCCCGCAGCGTCGCGGGCCTGGGAGCGTGGCAGTGACATCTCCACTTCGACGTCCGCGCCCCGCGCGCCGGCGTCTTCCCCCCCCCCCCCCCCCCGAGTGGCACCTCGTCGCGAGATTCAGGGGCAGGAGAGGCCTGCCCCGTAGCCGCAGTCTCCGTCTCCGCTGCAGTGCTTGGCGGGGGCGGAGGAAGGTTTTCCCCTTCCGCCTCGCCGGCCCTCGGCGGGCTCTGGGTCGGTGCCGAGTCTGGCACGGTTTCCTGTTGCACTGGAGGGGTGGCAGCGCGAGGCGGAGTAGGCTCCTTCTCCACCTGCTCCTCAGGGCGCTCCTCCTCCGGAGGAGGCGCTGTCGCCTCAGCCTGAGGCACGTCCTCCGGAGGGCCTGCGGGATCCTCCTCCACAGGCCGGGAGGCCTTGTCAGCTGCAGCCTCTGGCGCGGCCTCTGGCGCCGCCCTCTTCACCTCCGCGGCCTTGCGGAGCCTTCGGCGCTTCGCAGGTGCCTGGTCGCTGGCGAGAGGCAAAGAAGCCTGTCAGGAGGGAACCGGAAAACAAGGATTGAGAAAGTAGAAGAAATAAAGTTCGAAGCACTTACCCAGTTTTCTTGGCGCAGGTGTCAACCCACGCCATGCCAGACGAACGCCATGAAGGCGTGGACCTGGCTCGCCCCGCCATGCCGGACGAGACCATGAGGACTTCCTCGACAGGGGGCGCAGCCCCTGACTAGCTCGCCCCGCCGGATGACGGGTTCGCCCTTGCCACGTCGCTGCCCAGCTCAGCGTCCGAGGTGTAGGGCGACTCCGCGGTTCCTGGCCCCTTCGCCACGGGCAGGGCCACCTCGTCCTCCTCCTCTTCTCCCGCCAGGCCCAGCGGGGTGAATGTGGGCATCTGCTCCAAAATCGGTAGGCGCGGGGCCAAGTTCATCTGATGGAGAGGCCTCAGCACTGCAGCGACCGCCACAGGCCCGTCAGGGTTGATGAAGAGGAAGCTCATGATGGTGGAGACGACATCGGGGCGGTGGTCGCAGCAGTGGAGCCGCATCGGGTCCATGAGCCCCGAGTACATCCACATCGGCTTCTTGTGCGCTTGAAGCAGGGCGATGCGGCGCTTCACGAAGTCCTCCGCCACCATCTGGCCGGTGGGACCGTTCTCCCGAAGCAGCTTCATGCGGCCCACAAGGTCTGCTGTCTGCGGGCCTTGGAAGATCTGCTTGCCCCAGTGGGTATTCTTCACGGGCGGCGCCTCTGGGGTGTCGAGGAAGGAGCTCTGCGACTTGACGCCGATGAGGAACCACTTCTGCCGGAAGTCGTCCACCTTCTTCACCACCGCCGTGACGGGCTTCTCGCCGCTCCACGACATGGGGATGTAGACATCCCCCATGCCGTCCACGATGCGGAAGGATACGCACCCCGTCCGCTCGAGCTTCGCGGAGTTCTGGAGCGCGTAGAAGCTCCGGAAGAGGGCCACCGAAGGCTGCACCCCCAAGTAGGCTTCGCACAGATAGGCGAAGATGGAGAGGATCAAGATGGAGTTGGGGTGCAGATGAAGAAGATGGATCTGGTAGAACTCCAGAACCGCCTCCAGGAAGGGCGAATATGGAGGCACCAGCCCGGCGTAGATGGTGTGGAGGAAAATGGGAAAAAACCCCGCCGGAAGGCGGCCGAGCTTCACGGCCTGGATGGCGCTGGTGCCGTGTTCATTGGTCTTCCCGGCGACCAGGTGCCGGATCTTGTCCAGCGCCACCTCATTGACGCGTTCGCCGACGAGGGCAGGGCCGAGCACCTCTTCCCCCTGCGCATCTGAGGGGAGCGTCGCCATCGCCGCCTTGCCTTTCGCTCCACCCATCGTCGGGAAAGGAGAAGAGCGCGGAGGAGCGAGGAAGGAGAAAGAGTTCGCCGGTGAGAGGAAGCTAGGAGAACGAGAGCAGAAGGCAAAGCGCGGAATGGGAGCGGTAACCGCTGCTCGGACCGGCGCGCAGGCTTTATGCCCCATCTGGGCAGTTACCAAGATGTGGTGGGACCCCCCACGACGCATGTTCTGCCGGAGAAACCGAGTCGCCGCAAACTCACCACCGATCGACGCGTGTCTCGGGCCGGCCGGACACTTTGGACCCACGACGCTTCGTCTGAGCCTGGTGGGCTTCGCCGTGCCCGTCATGGGCCCGGGGGCTACTGTCGGCCTAGTGGGATCCAGGGTGTGCAGGGCCCACTCTCCACAGCCCTCGCACGCAACAGCAATTCAAAATGACTAAGGACCAGGCGAAACGCTTGGAGAGACCCTCGAGAGGAAAAATCCTCGAGAGGACATGAGGGAGCAGCGGAGGCCTGAAGAGGCTCCTCCCGAGGCTGCCCGTCTACAAGGCCCTCTCCCCTGGAGAGGAGTCAACGCAAATCCCTCCACAAGGCCGCCCAGGCCCTGTGGAGATACTTCGCTACGAAGCAATCGCCGCAGAGCGCACATGGCCACTGCCGCGGTCGCAGAGTGACGCGCGCGTCTGCGCGCGATGATGACGGCGCCGCAGTTGCCATTCTGGTGATTAAAGGAGTCAACAAAGCTGTGGCCCCTGGACCGGGCTACGAAGCTTTCCCCTTTGGTGCTAAAGCGGGTGGCCGGCGCTACGCTCCAACGACGACGTCACCGTGGGCACCCCCACGATCTCTGCGGCGCCAACTGGTCGTCCTGTGAGGACGGTGGTCTTCCTGCCGCGAGGGCAGGCTTTGCGACCATGGACCGGGACCATGGACAACCCGGCTGCGGTGCACCCGCTCCTCCGTTTCGTCGCCATGTGGGAACCCTTCCGCTGCGCAGGCCGCAGGGATGAGGCCCGGGGCGCCTATAAAAGGGGAGGGAGCACCTCCGTAGCAAACGATCGGACTCAAAAGGATCGGACCCCGGAGGGATCAATCAAGCCATCAACACTCCACGAGAGCTTAGTCTAGCCTAGCGAACCCAAGGAGGAAGAAGACCTCAGCTTCCCTCCTTGAGCTCTGCACTGCCGCACGGGAGCCCTCGGCAAGCTCATTGTACTGTACCCCCTGCAGCGCAATACAGACAAGCAGGAGTAGCGGTTTTACCTCCTCCTGAGGGCCGTGAACCTGGGTACGGGCCGGTGTTCATCTCGGTCGTGGTGTCCCTCCTCAGGCTCGACGAGCACCATCGCCGTGCCGGTTGAGGGTTGTAGACTAACGTGTTCAGTCCCCTTCTCGAACTACTCTCCAGAGCGTGATCACCCTAGCTTCGTGGGAATCACCTCCTCGACAGAATCTGATTTCCACTTTGTCGGAGTTGCCGGACTGGGATCCAACTCCCAGATGAGACGATGTCGGATGCCGAATCACTACTACTGTTCAGGTTAACGTAGACTCTAATTTCGATGATTTTGTCAGTCTCTTCAAGGAAATGGTTAAGGGCTGCTTCAGTAGTGCTCGTCCGGTACCTTCCGAGGTTACAACCGACACAGATCCGCCTACCAAGCAGGCCCTCATGATCTTCACCAGCAAAGATGTGACGACAGACTACGCAGAAGCGAGCTCAAAGGCGGCACAAGATGCCGGCAACACCAACGTCGGTCAGCTCATCAAGGGTTCCGACAAGACGCACGCAAAGAAGCCTGTTCTCGAGAAAGGCGAGGGCAGCAAGGCCGACAAGGAGCTGCTCGCAGGACTCGACGAGGCTGACGAATTGATGGCCACTCCGGTCACCAAGGATACCTCACTCGACAGAGTGGAGGAACTCCGCCAATGCTTGATCTTGCACTCTGATTACCTGCGCAAGAGGGAGGAGAAAGTCGCAGGCTTGGCAAAGAAAGTCCAGGCGGAACAGGAGAAGTTGTCTCGCAAGACGACTAAAAATCTTTTCAATGCCGAAAATAAGCCGCCCAGGCATCACCAAAGGGACCAGTCCCCGGAGTTTGAGCCTACAAAGGCGCAAAAGCTGGGTTTTGATTGGAGGACGACACCGCAGCGAAAAGAAAAACGAGGTGGTGTGATTTTCGGCACGCCCCTGCGGCGCTAGACACACTCGATGGCAACCAATACACGGCAGACGAGAAGGTGGCGTACGCCAAGGTCTTTGTCGAAAAAGCTCTGCAACAACAAGCGCGCGCCGAAGTATGCAAAGCAGCGCCTGGTGCTGACCCCGAAGGACTATCCGGCTCTAGTAGCCATGGCGGGAAAAAGGCGCCACCTCCAAAGAAGACACCACCGCCAAAAAAGCGGCAGGACGAAGCCTCGCGCACAGGCAACAGAGACGACCTGCCACCACCCCTCCGTCTAGGCGAGGAGATGGCGGAAGTCAGAACAACGGCCAGCTGCCTAGAAGAGAAGGCAGCAACGATGATCCGCACAGGAGAGGCCGCAACCGCACTCCGTCACCACCCCGAACTGTTGGCAACAGGAGAAGAGAGGAGGCAGAGGAGCCCAGGCACAGCAGAGGCTGGGCAGTGCAAGACGAGCCAAACGCCAATAGAGGCGGCCAACGGCTATCTCCAGAAGACGCAAGACACCACCTAGATGACATCAAAAGAGGGAAGGAGCCATTATATTCTGGTCCAAGGTGTTTCGGTGACGCCATCCATAGAGAGTCGTTCCCTAAGGACATGACATCAGTGTCAAAGAACTGTCCAAGGTACAATGGTCTCGTAAAGCCGGACTCATGGTTAGCCGTTTACGCCATGCCAATAGAAATTGCCGGCGGCAGTAACCACATTGTTGTGCGCTACTGATGCACTCGGCAGCGTTGGGCAACCCCAAGAGGAAGGTTTGGAGAGTACAGCAGGAAGTTTCCCTCAGTTATGAAACCAAGGTTATCAATCCAGTAGGAGATGAAGACTCTTCTGAAGGTTTTTGGCGGCGCCGTTTACGATAACCAACGCGGAACCTGCACACAACACAACCAAGATACTTTGCCCCAACTTAACAGTGAGGTTGTCAATCTCACTGGCTTGCTGTAAACAAAGGGTTAAACGTATGGTGTGGAAAATGATGTTTGTTTGCAGAGAATGAAAGTTACAGTTTGAAGTAGGTTGTATTATCAATGTAAAGAAAAGGACGGGGGTCCACAGTTCACTAGTGGTGTCTCTCCATAAATAAATAATAGCATACATGCGGGTAAACAAATTACAGCTGGGCAATTGACAAAATAAGAACTGCATAATGATGCATATACTATAGTCATGATGTCTAGTATGATATTCATTTGGGCATTACAACAATATACATAGACCGTTCCAACCGCATCTATGACTAATAATCCACCTTCCGGTTAGCGTCCGGACCCCATTCAGTATTAACTTGCAAGCAACAGATTATTGCATTAGGCAAAGTGTGTAATGTAAGTAATACAATTATCCTTAGACAAAGCATTACTGTTTTATCCCTAGTAGCAACAGTACATTCACAATCTTAGAGGTTGCTGTCACTCCCCCAGATTAAATGAAGACATGAACCCACTATCGAGCACAAATACTCCCTCTTGGAGTCACAAGCATCTACTTGGCCAGAGCATCTACTAGCAACGGAGAGCATGCAAGATCATAAATAACACACACATAATATATTATGAAGCAAATGACATAGTACTCAATATTCATCGGATCCCAGCAAACACAACATGTAGTATTACATAAAGATGATCTTGATTATGATAGGCAGCTCACAAGATCTAAACATGGTAGCACATAAGGAGAAGACAACCATCTAGCTACTGCTATTGACCCGTAGTCCAAGGATGAACTACTCACGCATCAGTCCGGAGACGGGCATGGTGATGTAGAGCCCTCCGGTGATGATTCCCCTCTCCGACAGGGTGCCGGGAAGAGGTTCTGAACCCTCCCAAACTAGGGTTGACGACGGCGGCGGCTCTGGAACTTTTTGTGGATTTCTGATCGGGTACTTAGGGTTTTCTCGTCGGGGGGATTAAATAGGCGAAAGGGCAACGTCGGTGGAGGGCCGTGGGCCCCACACCACGTGGTGGCGCGATAGAAGGGGGAGCCGCGCCTCCACTAGGTGTGGGCGCTCTGTGGCTCCTCTTCGTTAGCTCTTCGGTCTTCTGGATCCTTCCGAGAAAAATAGGAGTTTTGGCTTTTGTTTCGTCCAATTCCGAGAATATTTCCTTAAGTGGTTTTCTGAAACCAAAAACAGCATAAAACAGGGAACTGGCACTGTGGCATCTTGTTAATAGGTTAGTCCTAGAAAATGCATAAAAACCATATAAAGTGTACATAAAACATGTAGCAATGGGTATAATATAAGCATGGGACATAAGAAATTATAGATACGTTTGAGACGTATCAAGCATCCCCAAGCTTAGTTCTACTCGTCCCGAGTAGGTAAAACGATAACAACAAATAATTTCTGAAGCGACATGCTTTCACACAATCTTGATCATATAATATTGTAAGGCTCATGTTATGAATGAAGTGACTCAAGGCAATGATCTATAGTTTGCTAACAAATAGACAAGGAGTAAACAACTACATCATATAAGTAAAAACTTTTCATGGATAGTATTTTCAAACAAGCATCAAAAGATTTGCATAAGAGTTCACTCATAAAGCAATAGATTCTAAGTAAAAGAGCATTGAAGCAACATAAAAGAAGATATAAGTTTCAGTATTGGCTTTCAACTTTTGAACATGTATATCATATAGATAGTTGTCAACACAAAGAAATATAACAAGTGCAATAAGTAAGCATATAAGAATTGTTGCACACAGTTGACACAAGTGTTTGCTTTGGGGATAGAAAGAAGTGGGTAAACTGACTCAACATAAAGTAAAAGATAGGCCCTTCACAGAGGGAAGCAGGGATACAAGCATGTGCTAGAGCTTTTTAATTTTTATAGGTTTTTGAAATCATGTAGAGAGCTTAAAAGTAAGTTTTTGAGTGGTGTTTGTCGTTGTCAACGTATGGTAATGGGCACTCTACCCCCCTTGTCAACCAGACTTTCTAAGAGCGGTGATACGTCTCAAACGTATCTATAATTTCTTATGTTTCATGCTTATATTATACCAATTGCTACATGTTTTATATACACTTTATATGGTTTTTATGCATTTTCTGGGACTAACCTATTAACAAGATGCCACAGTGCCAGTTCCCTGTTTTCTGCTGTTTTTGGTTTCAGAAAAGTTGTTAAGGAAATATTCTCGGAATTGGACGAAACAAAAGCCAAAGTTCCTATTTTTTCCGACACGACGCGGAGTCCGAAGGAGAGACGAAGGAGGGCACCGAGGCGGCCACACCATGCCACGGCGCGGGTCCCCCTCTGGCCGCGCCGGCATGTAGTGTGGCCCCTCGGGCGCTGATACGTCCATTTTGCATCACTATTTATATATCATAATTTACTGTTATTCATTGATATATTTCATATTTGGAGATGATACTTATGTTATTTCATCTATTTTGAATGTTTGATAATTGTTGGGGGATGAATCACCGGAGGCTGGAATCTGATGGAAAAAGCACCGTCAAGATACATTATTTGCAAAGCTCAGAAAACAAAAAGGAGAATACCAAAAGTCTTAACTTTCCAGATGAAGAAGGAGGCCAAAAGGGGGGAGCCAGGTGGGCCACAGGGGGCCCACCTCAAGGGCTGGCGCGGCTCCCTTGCCTGCCGCGCCACCACATGAGGTGGCCGCCCTGGCCCACGTCTGGCAGCGACCCTTCGCGTACTTGACCCCCCAGGAAACTTAAGATACGGTGGTTGGACGAGAAACAGAGCCGCCGCCTACACGAGGCGGAAACCACCGAGAGAGAAAAGCTCTTCGCCAGGCTGCGAAGCTGCCGGGGAAATCCCTTCCCGGAGGGGGGAAATCGTCGCCATCGTCACCGTCATCGAGCTGCACTTCATCAGGATCATCATCACCATCATCTCCACCGCCGACACCGTCATCTCCACCACTCCACTCCGTTCCAGCTGTAACATCTAGGGCTGAATCTTGTGCATTTGATAGGGGAAACTCTCCCGGTGTTGATTACTATTGTTATTGATGCTATTGGGTGGAACCGTTGAATTAAGGTTTATGTTCAGGTTGTTACCCATCATTATATCATCTCTGATCATGTCCCGTATGATGTGTTGTGAGTAGTTCGTTTAGTTCTTGAGGACATGGGAGAAGTCTAGATGTTAGTAGTGAACTATGTTGAGTAATATTTAATGGTTTGATATTTAAGTTGTGGTGCTATTCTTCTAGTGGTGTCATGTGAACGTCGACTACATGACACTTCACCTTTATGGGCCTAGGGGAATGCATTGTGTATTCGATTATCAATTGTGGGGTTGCCGGAGTGACAGAAACCTAAACCCCCGTTGGTATTTCGATGCATGAGGGATAGCAGGATCTCAGAGTTTAAGGCTGTAGTTAGATTTATCTTAATTACTTTCTTGTATTTGCGGATGCTTGCAAGGGGTATAATCACAAGTATGTATTAGTCCTAGGAAGGGCGGTGCATTAGCATAGGTTCACCCACACGACACTTATCAAAACACTAAAGATTAATCATCTATATGAAGCGAAAGCACTAGACATAAATCCCGTGTGTCCTCAGGAACGTTTGGTCATCATAAGTAAACAAACCGGCTTGTCCTTTGCTCTAAAAAGGATTGGGCCACTCGCTGCAATTATTATTGCCGCGCTCTATTTACTCGCACTTTATTTATCTGCATTATCAAGAACTCCTAAAAACTTGTCTGCTAGTGTTTACAGTGACATCCTCATCAAAACTGCTTGTCCGCACCTTCTGCTCCTCGTTGGGTTCGACACTCTTATTTATCAAAAGTACTACGATACACCCCCTATACTTGTGGGTCATCAAGACTATTTTCTGGCGCCGTTGCCGGGGAGTGAAGCGCTATTGGTAAGTGGAATTGGTAAGCAAAACTTTAGCTGTAAGTGCTGTTTTTATTTCTGTCTCCTAATTTGCTTAATTATGGAGAGAGGAACTATTGATTTCCTGTTTGGAAAGGCTTCTACCACTGCTGAGGTAGAAAATGAGGCGCCACCTGATGAAATAGTGCCATTTAAAATACCTATGAAAATTATTGATCGTGTTATGGATAACCGCTATGAAGGGGATGGAACTGTCCACCCCGGTGATCATTTATTGTTTCTACATGAATTATGCGAGTTGTTCAAGTGTGCAGGTATTACAATGGACCAAGTTAGGAAGAAATTATTCTCCATATCACTTGCTTATTTTAATTTGCTTAATTATGGAGAGAGGAACTATTGCTTTCCTGTTTGGAAAGGCTTCTACCACTGCTGAGGTAGAAAATGAGGCGCCACCTGATGAAATAGTGCCATTTAAAATACCTATGGAAATTATTGATCGTGTTATGGATAACCGCTATGAAGGGGATGGAACTGTCCACCCCGGTGATCATTTATTGTTTCTACATGAATTATGCGAGTTGTTCAAGTGTGCAGGTATTACAATGGACCAAGTTAGGAAGAAATTATTCTCCATATCACTTGCAGGGAGAGCTGCGCATTGGTATAAATTGTTGAAGAACAGGAGTTCTCTGGGATGGGAGGAAATTGTACCTCTCTTTTACTCCAAATTTTATCCTCCAAGTGAGATTCACCAAGATCTGAATTCTATATATAATTTCTGGCCTCATAATAGAGAAAGTATTGCCCAAGCTTGGGGGAGATTGAAGTCACTAATGCTCAAATGCCCCATTCATGAGCTTCCTGGTAATATTATTGTTGATAATTTCTATGCAAGACTCTCTTTTGAAGACAAAACATTATTGGATACCTCTTGTGCTGGATCATTCACTCATAATAAAGAGGAGTTTAAATGGGATCTTCTTGATCGTATTGAAGAAAATACTGAAGCATGGGAGAACAACAAAGGTATGGAGTCAAGTATAAAATATGACTTCGAATGCATTAAAACTTTCATGAATACTGATGCATTTCGAAATATTAATAATGCCTATGGTCTTGACTCTCAAGTTGTTGCAAATTATTATAAATCATTTGCTGCTTATTTGGGTTTGCCCAAGGATGGCTTCGAAAAATATCATGAACCTTATAAAGATAAATCTATTGCTCCTATAACTAAAAGCATTGAATTTCATACTGTTGATCATATTATTCCTGAGCCTTATATTGAAAGAATTCCTTTTCCTGTTAAAGTGAAAGAACATTCTGGTATGGCTAGTGTTGTTAACAAGAGTGAAAAGAAAGCTATAGAAACTGATGAACAAATTAAAATTGAAATTCCTGTGGCTATAGTTAAAGATCTTGTTACTAAAAATGTTGGAGATGAGTATATTATATTTTGTGAAGATGCTTCTAATATTGTTTCTCATCCTAAAAGATCAAGGAAAACTAGTGTTCCTGTGTTATCTGTTAAAATTGGTGATCATTGCTATTATGGTTTATGTGATATTGGTGCAAGTTCAAGTGCTATTCCTTATGAGCTTTATAGAGAAATTATGCATGAGATTGGTTCTTGTGAACTTGAAGAAATTGATGTGGTTATTCAACTTGCTAATAGAGAAACTATCTCTCCGATTGGTATTGTTAGAGATGTTGAAGTTTTATGTGGTAATATTAAATATCCTGCTGATTTTCTCGTACTTGGTGCAATTGCTAGTAAGACTTGTCCTATCATTTTTGGTAGACCTTTTCTTAATACTTGTGGTGCTATTATACACTGTAGGAAAGATAATTTTTTTACTAAGTTTGCTGGTGATTCGTATGAATTCAATTTTTCAAAATTTGCTAAAACCCCTTATGAAACTGAATTGCCTAATGAGGATTTTAGAGTAGAACAACTTGCTTCTATTGCTCTTGCTCCTAGTAATTTTATGCAACAATTTATGGAAGATCATGAAAGTGAAGTTTTTATGAAAGAAAGGAATGAACTTGAAGAAATATTCCTCCGTCAACCTATTCGTAAACATAATTTACAAGTGGAAGACTTGGGTAAAACACTTCCACCTAAAGAGGATCCTGTCTTTGATTTAAAACCTTTGCCTGATAATCTTAAGTATGCTCATCTTGATGATAAGAAAATATATCCTGTTATTATTAGTGCTAACCTTTCAGGAATAGAAGAGGAAAGATTATTGGAAGTATTGAAGAAACACCGTGGAGCTATGGGTTATACTTTGGATGATTTAAAGGGGATTTCTCCTACTATATGTCAACATTCTATTAATATGGAGCCCGATGCAAAGCCAGTTGTTGAACATCAACGCCGTTTAATACCCAAGATGAAGGAAGTGGTAAGAAATGAGGTATTAAAACTTCTCGATGCTGGTATTATTTATCCTATTGCTGATAGTAGATGGGTTAGTCCTGTGCACTGTGTCCCTAAGAAAGGTGGAATTACTGTTGTGCCTAATAAAAATGATGAGCTTATTCCTCAAAGAGTAGTTGTTGGTTATAGAATGTGCATTGATTTTAGAAAGGTTAATAAAGTTACTAAGAAAGATCATTATCCATTACCCTTTATTGATCAAATGTTAGAAAGATTAGCCAATAAAACTCACTTTTGCTTTCTTGATGGTTATTCTGGTTTTTCTCAAATTGTTGTTAAAACTCAAGATCAAGAGAAAACCACATTTACTTGTCCTTATGGTACTTATGCTTATAGATGTATGCCTTTTGGTTTATGTAATGCTCCTACTACTTTTCAAAGATGCATGTCTGCTATCTTTCATGGTTTTTGTGAGGTAATT
Source organism: Poa annua (assembly GCA_026929855.1). NCBI lineage: Eukaryota > Viridiplantae > Streptophyta > Magnoliopsida > Poales > Poaceae > Poa > Poa annua. The sequence goes on from CM049434.1 coordinate 68,145,646, forward strand.
GTGGAGGTGTTCATGGACGATTTCTCCGTCTATGGTACTTCTTTTGATAATTGCTTGCACAATCTTGATCAAGTTTTGCAGAGATGTGAGGAAACTAATCTTGGTCTTAATTGGGAGAAATGCCACTTTATGGTTAATGAAGGAATTGTCCTTGGACACAAAATTTCTGAAAGAGGTATTGAAGTTGATAGAGCTAAAGTGGAGGCAATTGAGAAAATGCCTTGCCCCAGAGATGTTAAAGGTATTCGTAGTATTCTTGGTCATGCTGGTTTCTACAGAAGGTTTATTAAAGATTTTGCTAAGGTATCAAAGCCTCTTACTAATCTCTTGCAAAAAGATGTACCATTTGTTTTTGATGATGATTGTAAGGAAGCTTTTGAAACTCTTAAAAGGCTTTAATTACTGCTCCTGTTGTTCAACCACCTGATTGGAATTGACCATTTGAAATTATATGTGATGCTAGTGATTTTGCTGTTGGTGCTGTTCATGGACAAAGAATTGATAAGAAGTTAAATGTTATGACTCTTGATTCTGCTCAAAAGAATTATGCAACTACTGAAAAAGAATTTCTAGCTGTTGTTTTTGCTTGTGATAAATTTAAACAATATATTGTTGATTCTAAAGTTATTATTCATACTGATCATGCTGCAATTAGATACCTTATGGAAAAGAAAGATGCAAAGCCTAGGCTTATTAGATGGGTATTACTTTTGCAAGAATTTGATTTGCATATTGTAGATAGGAAAGGTGCTGAAAATCCTGTTGCTGATAATTTGTCTAGATTGGAAAACATGGCATATGATCCTATTCCTGTTAATGATAGTTTTCCAAATGAACAATTGGCTGCAATAAGGGTGAGTTCACGAGATAGTCCTTGGTATGCTGATTATGCTAACTTTATTGTTTCAAAGTATTTGCCTCCAACCTTTTCAGCTCAACAAAGAAGAAAATTCTTTTATGACTTGAGGCATTATTTTTGGGATGACCCACACTTATATAAAGAAGGAGTGGATGGTATTATGCGAAGATGTGTTCCGGAGTATGAACAAAAGGAGATATTGAGAAAATGCCATAGTAGTGCTTATGGAGGACATCGCGCTGGAGATAGAACCGCACAAAAGGTTTTACAATTAGGTTTTTATTGGCCTACTCTCTTTAAAGATGCAAGAAAGTTTATTTTGACTTGTGATGAATGTCAAAGAGTTGGTAATATCTCTAGACGTAATGAAATGCCTATGAATTATTCTCTTGTTATTGAACCTTTTGATTGTTGGGGATTTGACTTTATGGGTCCTTTCCCTTCTTCAGAAGGTAATACTCATATACTTGTTGCTGTTGATTATGTTACTAAATAGGTAGAAGCTATACCTACTAAAAGTGCTGATGGTGAGACATCATTAAAAATGCTTCAAGATATTATTTTCCCTAGGTTTGGTGTTCCCAGATATCTCATGACTGATGGATGTTCTCATTTTATTCATGGTGGTTTTAGAAAAGTTCTTGCTAAATATTGTGTTAATCATAAAATTGCTTCAGCTTATCATCCTCAAACTAGTGGGCAAGTAGAATTATCAAATAGAGAAATTAAATCTATCTTGCAAAAGACTGTTAATAGAACGAGGAAGAATTGGGCTAGTAAACTAAATGATGCATTATGGGCTTATAGAACTGCTTATAAAAATCCCATGGGTATGTCTCCTTATAAAATGGTCTATGGAAAAGCTTGTCACTTGCCTTTAGAATTAGAACACAAAGCTTATTGGGCAGTGAGAGAACTAAATAGAGATTTTAAACTTGCTGGTGAGAAAAGATTACTTGATTTGAGTTCTTTAGATGAATGGAGAAGTGAGGCTTATGAAAATGCTAAACTCTTTGAAGAAAAAGTTAAGAAATGGCATGATAGGAGAATCCTTAAGAGAGAGTTTCATGTTGGTGAGAAAGTTCTTTTGTATAGCTCTCGTCTTAGATTCTTTGCAGGGAAATTACTCTCCAAGTGGGAAGGACCATATGTTATCGTGGAAGTGTTTCGTTCGGGTGCCATAAAAATTGCTTCACTTAAAGATGACTCTACACAAGTGGTAAATGGACAAAGACTCAAGCATTATATTTCTGGAGATTCTTATAATGAAGATGTTGATATTATTCAAGCAATTTCCCCGGAAGCTTTTATTAAGGAACATATTTCTGAGTCTACAGAAGCTGAATTCGAAAATGTACAGTTTCGGTAAGAAAAAGTTCCTGAGGTAACATCTCCACCACTCCACTCCGTTCCCGCTGTAACATCTAGGGCTGAATCTTGTGCATTTGATAGGGGAAACTCTCCCGGTGTTGATTACTATTGTTATTGATGCTATTGGATGGAACCGTTGAATTAAGGTTTATGTTCAGATTGTTACCCATCATTATATCATCTCTGATCATGTCCCGTATGATGTGTTGTGAGTAGTTCGTTTAGTTCTTGAGGACATGGGAGAAGTCTAGATGTTAGTAGTGAACTATGTTGAGTAATATTTAATGGTTTGATATTTAAGTTGTGGTGCTATTCTTCTAGTGGTGTCATGTGAACGTCGACTACATGACACTTCACCTTTATGGGCCTAGGGGAATGCATTGTGTATTCGATTATCAATTGTGGGGTTGCCAGAGTGACAGAAACCTAAACCCCCGTTGGTATTTCGATGCATGAGGGATAGCAGGATCTCAGAGTTTAAGGTTGTGGTTAGATTTATCTTAATTACTTTCTTGTATTTGCGGATGCTTGCAAGGGGTATAATCACAAGTATGTATTAGTCCTAGGAAGGGCGGTGCATTAGCATAGGTTCACCCACGCGACACTTATCAAAACACTAAAGATTAATCATCTATATGAAGCGAAAGCACTAGACATAAATCCCGTGTGTCCTCAGGAGCGTTTGGTCATCATAAGTAAACAAACCGGCTTGTCCTTTGCTCTAAAAAGGATTGGGCCACTCGCTGCAATTATTATTGTCGCCCTCTATTTACTCGCACTTTATTTATCTGCATTATCAAAAACTCCTAAAAACTTGTCTGCTAGTGTTTACAGTGACATCCTCATCAAAACTGCTTGTCAGTACCTTCTGCTCCTCGTTGGGTTCGACACTCTTATTTATCGAAAGTACTACGATACACCCCCTATACTTGTGGGTCATCAGGCGCCCACCGACATCGCCCTTTCGCCCATATAATCCTCCTGCCTCGAAAACCCTAAACAAATCGTCGTTTTCCATAGAAGAGTTTCGCTGCGCCGCCGCCATCGAAGACAAATTTCGGGGGATAGAAGTCTCTGTTCCGACACCCTGCCGGGACGGGGAATTGGCCCCGGAGTCATCTCCATCAACTCCACCGCCATCTTCATCGCCGCTGCTGACTCTCATGATGAGGAGGGAGTTGTTTTCCCCCGGGGCTGCGGGCTCTACCGGTAGCTATGTGGTTTATCTCTCTCTCCCATGGTGTGATCCTTATGTGATCATGAGCTTTGTAATCTAGTTGAATATGTGATGTTACTCTCTATCTATTATGCACTCTAGAGGTTACTTTAATATGAACTCCGGAGTTACTCTCCACGGTGTAAAGGTGACAGTGTGTGCACCATGTGTGACTCCTTTAATTTATGACGTTGTGGTGTTTGTTTACTCAGACTTTGAGGGTGCTCTTGTAGCCCTACACAATTAATGAATGGTGTTTGTTATCCAACAAGAGAGTGTTTGAGAGTAGTGTTTATTTATTTAATTATGATGTCATTGTTGAGAATGTCCACTAGTGAAAGTACGATCCCTAGGCCTTGTTTCTAAGCATTGAAACACCATATTTATTTCAGATTGCAATTACTACTTATAACCATCCATATTACTTGTATTTCACTATCTCTTCGCCGAACTAGTGCACCTATACATCTGACAAGTGTATTGGGTGTGTTGGGGACACAAGAGACTTCTTGTATCTTAATTGCAGGGTTGCTTGAGAGGGATATCTTTGACCTCTACCTCCCTGAGTTCGATAAACCTTGGGTGATTCACTTAAGGGAAACTTGCTGCTGTCCTACAAACCTCTGCTCTTGGAGGCCCAACACTGTCTACAAGAATAGAAGCGTGCGTAGAGATCAAGCTATTTTCTGGCGCCATTGCCGGGGAGGTAAGCGTTGGAAGGTATCTCCTTTAGATCCTGCAGTTATATCTTTTTGTTTCTTGTTTTTATTTTCACTAGTTAGGCTTAATGGAAAACAACAAAAAAATTAGAGAGCTCTATGAAATTTATCTTGAGTTAGGACATGAGGTGTTTGAAGAGAAAATTATAAAACCTATGGAACTTTATTTGCATGCTAGTAGCAATGTTATTAGTATGAATTCTTTGAACACCATTATTGCTAATGCTATGGAAAATTCTAAGCTTGGGGAAGCTGGTTTTGATGACCATGATATTTTTAGTCCCCCAAGCACGGAGGAGAAAATTTACTTTGATGATACTTTGCCTCCAATATATGATAATTATAATCATTGTGATATTTTCAGTCCACCTACTATTGAGGATATGGTTTATGTTGATTATGATATGCCTCCTATATATGATGTTTGCAATGATGAATATGATATTTTCAGTCCATCTACTATTGAGGATAGAACTAATTATGATTATTCTATGCCTCCAATTTATGATGATTACATTGATGGATGTGATAGTTTTACTCCCACTGTTATTAATAAAATTGATTATGCTTATGTGGAGAGTAATAATATTATTATTCTTATGGATCATGTAGGTGATAGCTATATTGTTGAATCTATTCATAATGCCGCTGAAAATTATTTTGAGAGAGGAAAGTATGGTTATAGAGATCTTCATGTTACTAAGTTTCTTCTCTTTATGATGAATGTTTTGAGCCTTCTCTTGATTTGCTTTTATTTGCTGGGTACTTTAAGACCTAGTGGTCCTTATGAGAGAAGGAGACATGACTTCATTTATCACAATAATATTAAGTCTCCTCTCTTTATGTTGAAATTTTTGAAGTTACACTTGTTTTGCCTTCCTATGCTAGTCACTTTGTGCTTTATTAATTTATTTTCTTAGAAAATTCCTTTGCATAGGAAGTGCGTTAGATTTAAATATGTTTTATATATGCTTCTTGATGCTCTCTTTTATGTTTCAACTCTCATCTCTATGTGAGCATCATAAATATCACTATGCCTAGCTAAAAGGCTTTAAAGAAAAGCGCTTATGGGTGACAACCCATGTTTTATTTCTTTTATTTGAGTCAAGGAACATGTCTACCTCTGTAGCAATTCCTTTGTATCTTTATTTTATTGCATTGTTGTGTCAAGTAAAGCCTCTAGTAGGAAGTAGATGCTAGATTTGGATTCCTGCATAGGAACAGTTTTTCTGCTGTCCACCGCTTAATTCGTAAGAATTCACAGAAAAATCAAAATGACCTGGAATTTTTGTGCATGATCCTCAGATATGTATGCAACTTTCATTAGCTTTGAGTTTTCTTATTTGAGCAAGTTAAGTGCCTCGAAAAAATTCGTCTTTACGGACTGTTCTGTTTTTGACAGATTCTGCCATTTATTTTGCATTGCTCCTTTTGCTGTTTTTGAATGGATCTTTTTGTTCCATAAAATACCAGTGGCTGTAGCTAATGTCCAGTAGCATGTGTAATGGTTTTGTCCATGCAGAATATGAGAATTTTTGATTATGCGCTAACCCTCTAATGAAGTCTACTTTGAGTTTGGTGTGGAGGAAGTTTTCAAGGATCGAGAGAGAAGGATGATATGATGTGATCAAGAAGATGAAAGAGCCTAAGCTTGGGGATGCCCCCGTGGGTCACCCAAGCATATTTCAAGAAGACTCAAGCGTCTAAGCTTGGGGATGCCCAAGGCACCCCCTTCTTCATCAACAAACTATCAGGTCATCTCTAGTGAAACTATATTTTAATTCCGTCGCATCTTATGTGCTTTACTTGAAGCGTCTGTTTGTTTTTATTTTTTCTTTTGTTATTTTCATTCTCTTAATTAAATGGATCCTAGCATTCCTTTGTGGGAGAGAGACACGCTCCGCTTTTTCTTATGAATACTCGTATTCTTCACTTATATTTGTTGAGTATTCTTGTATGTTACTTAAATACTTTCAGCTCTTGTTTTTCATGCACCTCTTGTTTAGAGCTGTTAGTTCTCTTATGTTATACTCTCTTGTCTCATTGTTAAGTATATTGGTGTTTGGTTGGAATCAGAAAATGCTAAATGTGGTAGATGGTATAATGAAAAGATATACATGCTCTTATAGACTGTTATCTTGTATGTTGTGGTGCTTGGCAATTGTTTTGAGCTCTCAAGTAGATCATGTTTAAGCTTTTACATCATGTAGTTAAAAACTATTAGTGAAGAACTACCGTAAAGCATGTTGAAATTTGGTTTGCATGTTTGGTATCTCTAAGGTCTACATATTTTCTAGTAAAGGTGTTTGAACAACAAGGAAGACAATTTAGAGTTTTATAATACTTGCAATATGTTTTTATATACGTCTTGTTGTCATAGTTATACTTGTGTTTGCTTCAAATAACCTTACTAGCCCAAGCCTTGTACTGAGAGGGAATGCTTCTCGTGCATCCAAAACCTTGAGCCAAAACCCATGCCATTTGTGTCCACCATACCTACCTACTACATGGTATTTCCTGCCATTCCAAGCAAATACTTCATGTGCTACCTTCATTCAAAAATTATTATCCCTTATTTGTGTCAATGTTTATTAGCTCATGAGGAAGTATGTGGTGTTACGGATATCAACCTTGTCATTTGCTTTTAGACAGACTTTCACAACCGGACTTGTGGCATATACATCCGCTTATCCATTAACTTTGCAAAAAGAGCTGGCAAATGGGGTGCCCAGTCCCAATTAATTACAACTTTCATCATCATTCTCTTCACATGGTTTTGCAAAAATTTATTATGCTTCAAGGTGTTATACAATTTTATATAGACACTCCTCTATGGTATGTGATTGTTGGAAGGCACCCGAGGATTCGGTTAGCCATGGATTGTGTATGCAATGGTGGGGAGGAGTGTCAAACCAGTTTTTAAAAAATATACATGTGTAAACAAAAGAGATAAGAGGGATGATCTGCCCTTGGGTAGAAATAACGTCCTTCATGGAGCCGCTCTTAGAAAGTCTGGTTGACAAGGGGGGTAGAGTGCCCATTACCATTCGTTGACAACGACAAACACCACTCAAAAACTTACTTTTATGCGCTCTATATGATTTCAAAAACTTATAAAAACTAAAAAGCTCTAGCACATGTTTGTATCCCTGCTTCACTCTGTGAAGGGCCTTTCTTTTACTTTATGTTGAGTCAGTTTACCTACTTCCTTCTACCTTAGAAGCAAACACTTGTGTCAACTGTGTGCAACAACTCTTATATGCTTACTTATTGCACTTGTTATATTTCTTTGTGTTGACAACTATCTATATGATATACATGTTCAAAGTTGAAAGCCAATGCTGAAACTTGTATCTTCCATTGTGTTGCTTCAATGCTCTTTTACTTAGAAACTATTGCTTTATGAGTTAACTCTTATGCAAATCTTTTTGATGCTTGTTTGAAAGTACTATTCATGAAAAGTTTTTACTTATATGATGTTGTTGTTTACTCCTTGTTTATTTGTTAGCAAACTATAGACCATTGCCTTGAGTCACTTCATTCATAACATGAGCCTTACAATATTATATGATCAAGATTGTGTGAAAGCATGTCACTTCAGAAATTATTCTTGTTATCATTTTACCTACTCGGGACGAGTAGAACTAAGCTTGGGGATGCTTGATACGTCTCAAACGTATCTATAATTTCTTATGTTCCATGCTTATAATATACCAATTGCTACATGTTTTATATACACTTTATATGGTTTTTATGCATTTTGTGGGACTATATTATACCCAAGGGCAGATCATCCCTCTTATCTCTTTTGTTTACACATGTAGTTAAAAACTAGTATCATTGCTTAGCTGATTAGATCAGGGCAAAAATGTGAAGAGAATGCAACAATTAAAGTTGTAATTAATTGGCACTGGGCACCCCATTTGCCAGTTCTTTTTGCAAAGTTAATGGATAAGCGGTGTATATGCCACTAGTCCGGTTGGTAAATGTCTGTCTAAAAGCAAATGACAAAGTTGATGTCCGTAACACCACATACTTCCTCATGAGTTAATAAACATTGACACAAATAAGGGATAATAAGTTTTGAATAAAAGGTAGCACACGAAGTATTTGCTTGGAATGGCAGGAAATACCATGTAGTAGGTAGGTATGGTGGACACAAATGGCATGGGTTTTGGCTCAAGGTTTTGGATGCACGAGATGCATTCCCTCTCAGCACAAGGCTTTGGATAGTAAGGTTATTTGAAGCCAACACAAGTATAAACTATGACAACAAGACGTATATACAAACGTATTGCAAGCATTATAAAACTCTACATTGTCTTCCTTGTTGTTCAAACACCTTTACTAGAAAATATCTAGACCTTAGCGATACAAACATGCAAACCAAATTTCAACAAGTTTTACGGTAGTTCTTCACTAATCGGTTTTAACTACATGATGTAAAAACTTAAACATGATCTACTTGAGAGCTCAAAACAATTGCCAAGCACCACAACATGCAAGATAACAGTCCATAAGAGCATGTATATTTTTTCATTATACCATCTACCACATATAGCATTTTCTATTTCCAACCAAACACCAATCAACTTATTTAAACATAAACTCTCCAAGTATTTATCAATGAGACAAGAGAATATTTCCTAACCGCTGCGGCTTTCAGCTTTCGCCATAAACATAAAACAATAAGTGCTGCGGCTTTCGGCTTTCGCCATAAACATAAAAGATAACTGCTGAGGCTTTCAGCTTTCGCCATAAACATAAAAGAATGCTAGGATCCATTTTATTCATAAAATTAAAATAACAAAGCAAAAATAAAAGCAAACTAACGCTTCAAGTAAAACACATAGAATGTGAAGGAATTAAAACAAAGTTTCACTAGAGATGACCTGATAGTTTGTTGATGAAGAAGGAGGCTTGAGTCTTCTTTGAAATATAGTTGGGTGACCCACGGGGGCATCCCCAAGCTTAGCCTCTTTCATCTTCTTGATCGCATCATATCATCCTCTCTCTTGATCCTTGAAAATTTCCTCCACACCAAACTCAAAGTAAACTTTATTAGAGGGTTAGTGCATAATCAAAAATTCTCATATTCTGCATGGACACAATCATTACCAATGCTACTGGACATCAGCTACAGCCACTGATACTTTATGGAACAAAAACATCCATTCAAAAAGAGCAAAAGAGGCATTGAAAAATAAATGGCAGAATCTGTCAAAAACAGAACAATCCGTAAAAACGAATTTCTTCGAGGCACTTAAATTGCTCAGATCAGAAAACTTAAAACTAATGAAAGTTGCGTACCTATCTGAGGATCACGCATAAAAAATCTCAGGTCATTTTGATTTTTCTTTGAATTCTTACGAATTAAACGGTGGACAGCAGAAAACTTTTTCTGCGCAGAAATCCAAATCTAGCATCAACTTCCTACTAGAGGTTTTACTTGACACAACTATGCAATAAAATAAAGACACAAAAGAGTTGTTACAGAGGTAAGCATGCTCCTTGACTCAAGAAAAAGAAAAATAACAGAAATAAAAAGTGGGTTGTCTCCCATAAGCGCTTTTTTTTAACGCCTTTCAGCTAGGCACAGAAAGTAAAACTCAAGTGTTTCCAAGAGAAGAAGCATCAACATCAATAATTTCATCCAAGATATGGTCTGTTACAATAGGTGTTTTTGGTATCCATGAAGATGTCCTATTAGGTAAATCATTACTATTAGTTTAAGCACATTTGGGGGTTTCGGTTTGGGAATATAGATGAACTTTTGCTCCCTTCCCACAAAACCCTTCTCTTTATTAGTTTTAATAAAGGAAAAAGTTGAACTTAAAGTTTCCATAGCCTCTTCTAATTCATCAATTCTATGATTATGATTATCAAGAGTGTTGCTAGTCTCTAAAACAGCGATTCTTTCATTAATGTCCTCTATTGATTCATTACCCTTGCTAGCATTATCAAGAAAAAAATTCTCCATAGAATCCAACCTTTTAATAACATCTTCCAGAGTGATCTCAGTTTTAATCTGTTTAGTAGGTGGTGGTGATCCTACCAAACTCTCAATTAAATTGCAAGCTTCCAAAGCAGGAGTTTCCAGAAAATTACCCCACGTAAGAGTGTAAAGGACATACCTATACCAACTAGAAATACCAACATAAAAATTCCTAAGAAGGATTAAAGTGGAGTACTTTTTAGTGCATTTTTTATGAGCATCATTTATCCTATACCATGCATTTTTCAAACTTTCTCCTCCGTGTTGCCTAAATGAACGAACTTCAACTTTAGGACTACCCATTTTGGCAAATTTAAAGCTAAACCGAAATAAAGAAATAAATGCAAGTAACTATTTTTTTCTGTTTTTAATAATAATAAGCAAACAAGACAATAATAAAAATAAACTAAGCAAGACAATAACAAAATAAAAAGATTGGAAGTGAGAGACTCCCGTTGCAGAAGTGCTCCAACTCCCCGGCAACGGTGCCCGAAAAATCCTTGATGCACTCGGCAGCGTTGGGCAACCCCAAGAGGAAGGTTTGGAGAGTACAGCAGGAAGTTTCCCTCAGTTATGAAACCAAGGTTATCAATCCAATAGGAAATGAAGACTCTTCTGAAGGTTTTTGGCGGCGCTGTTTACGATAACCAACGCGGAACCTGACACAACACAACCAAGATACTTTGCCCCAACTTAACAGTGAGGTTGTCAATCTCACTGGCTTGCTGTAAACAAAGGGTTAAACGTATGGTGTGGAAAATGATGTTTGTTTGCAGAGAATGAAAGTAACAGTTTGCAGTAGGTTGTATTATCAATGTGTAGAAAAGGACCGGGGTCCACAGTTCACTAGTGGTGTCTATCCATAAATAAATAATAGCATACATGCGGGTAAACAAATTACAGCTCGGCAATTGACAAAATAAGAACTGCATAATGATGCATATACTATAGTCATGATGTCTAGTATGAGATTCATTTGGGCATTACAACAATATACATAGACCGTTCCAACCGCATCTATGACTAATAATCCACCTTCCGGTTAGCGTCCGCACCCCTTTCAGTATTAAGTTGCAAGCAACAGATTATTGCATTAGGCAAAGTGTGTAATGTAAGTAATACAATTATCCTTAGACAAAGCACTACTGTTTTATCCCTAGTAGCAACAGTAGATTCACAATCTTAGAGGTTGATTTCACTCCCCCAGATTAAATGAAGACATGAACCCACTATCGAGAATAAATACTCCCTCTTGGAGTCACAAGCATCTACTTGGCCAGAGCATCTACTAGCAACGGAGAGCAAGCAAGATCATAAATAACATACACATAATATATTATGAAGCAAATGACATAGTACTCAATATTCATCGGATCCCAGCAAACAGAACATGTAGCATTACATAAAGATGATCTTGATCATGATAGGCAGCTCACAAGATCTAAACATGGTAGCACATAAGGAGAAGACAACCATCTAGCTACTGCTATGGACCCGTAGTCCAAGGATGAACTACTCACGCATCAGTCCGAAGGTGGGCATGGTGATGTTGAGCCCTCCGGTGATGTTTCCCCTCTCCGGCAGGGTGCCGGGAAGAGGTTCTGAACCCTCCCGAACTAGGGTTGACGACGGCGGCGGCTCTGGAACTTTTCGTGGATTTTTGATCGGGTACTTAGGGTTTTCTCGTCGGGGGGATTAAATAGGCGAAAGGGCAACGTCGGTTGAGGGTCCTAGGCCCCACACCACGTGGTGGCGCGGAAGAAGGGGGAGCCGCGCCTCCACCAGGTGTGGGCGCCCTGTGGCCCCTCTTCGTTAGCTCTTCGGTCTTCTGGAGCCTTCCGAGAAAAATTGGAGTTTTGGCTTTTGTTTCGTCCAATTCCGAGAATATTTCCTTAACAACTTTTCTGAAACCAAAAACAGCAAAAAAAACAAGGAACTGGCACTGTGGCATCTTGTTAATAGGTTAGTCCCAGAAAATGCATAAAAACCATATAAAGTGTATATAAAACATGTAGCAATGGGTATAATATAAGCATGGAACATAAGAAATTATAGATACGTTTGAGACATATCAGCTACCTCCCGCTTGGATTGTCAACCTCCCAGAAAAATCTATCCACATCTCGTATGATATGGAAAGGGTGTTCTCTCAGCACTTCCAAGGGACATACAAGCGACCAAATACCTACACGGATTTGTCGGCAGATGGATCTCGGAGAAGGCAAACTGTCATGGTGTCTCGGATGCTCACGCAATTCATGCCTTTTACACAGGCCTACAAAAGAAGTCCCTCCTCTGTCATAGGCTTGTCAGAGAAAAGCGAACGTAACTTGGCGAGATGCTCAAAATCGCAGCCTAGTACGCGGCAGCAGCCTCTGGGAAGATGAGCCGGGAGAAATCAGCATCGCACCAAGGCGGAACAATAAGCGCAAGCAAGGGGCTGACGACAAAGCCGGACCATCCAACGAGGTTGCCATCCCGTTCCCAAGAAACGGCGGCAAAAGGAAGTGGAAAAACAAGACCAGGGATACCAGCTGAAAGCCGGCCCGCATGTCTTACGAGCATGCAAAAGCAGTGCCCTGCCCGATACACGCCTCACTTGGAAAGGTCAACCACACGCTTGGCGAATGCCGGATGATGGACGACTTCAAGAAGGATCCTGATGTTGGCTCGAAAGGAAAGAAGTCGAAGAAGTCCAACAAGAGGGACCACAAGGATGACGACGAGGACGCAATGTCAACATCAGACGATGACAACACAACCGGCAACAAGAAGAAGCTGTACGCCAAGGTCAAGGATTCACTCGTGTGCTTCGTCGGCACACCTTCTGCCAAGGCTGGGAAGGCGGAGATGCGCGAACTCAACACAACGATGCCAGATGTCCCCCAATATCTGAACTGGTCTGAGGCAGTAATCACGTGGGATAGGTCCGACCACCCAGATCAGATACCTCACCCAGGGAAGTACGCCCTTGTTGTTGACCCCATTGTCGACGACTTCAGACTCACCAAGGTACTCATGCATGGTGGCAGCAGCCTCAACATCCTGTACTATGACACACTTGATCGCATGACCTTGACTGAGGACCAGCTGGACCACGGCAGCCTCACCTTTCATGGGATCATCCCCGGCAGACAAGCAAAGTCCATGGGAAGCATTAGGATGAAGGTAACCTTCGGACCAAAGGAGAATTACCGCTCAGAGTTTCTCCGGTTTGAGGTTGTCCCCTTCAAAAGCGCCTATCATGCCATCTTCGGACGTCCGGCTTTCGCCAAGTTCATGGCAAGGACCTGCTACATCTACAGCAAGCTTAAAATGTCGGGACCACACGGCACCATCATGGTGTCTGGCAACTTCCAGAAAGCAAAGGAGTGCGAGCGTGGTATGACCGCCTTTGCTGAAGCAGTCATCAACGCAGTGGAGCTCGCACAAATTAAGGCAGACTCAGACAACTCCGTGCCCAGAAGCCAAGGTCAGGTGACAAGAAGACGTTCCAGTCCTCAGAAGAGACCAAGAAGGTGGACCTCACTCCCGGCAACAAGTTCAAGCAGATCGTCATCAGGTCCAACTTGGACGACAAATAGGAAAGCGCGGTCGTCGAATTCCTTCGTGAGAACCGGGACATTTTTGCATGGTCGCCATCCAACATGCCTGCTGTCCCGAGGGAACTTGTCGAGCACTCACTCAATGTCATCAAAGGTTCCAAGCCGGTGAAGCAAGCTACTAGACGCTTTGGAGATGAGACACGCAAGGCAATAGGCAAGGAGATCAATAGGCTGAGAGATGCTAATTTCATTAGAGAAGTTGTACACACCGATTGGGTGACAAATCCTGTACTTGTTCCAAAGAAGAATAAATAGCTGAGGATGTGTATCGACTACACCGGTCTCAATAAGTGTTGTCCAAAGGATCCCTTGGCGCTACCTAGAATCGACCAAGTCGTAGAGTCCACAGCAGGCTCCAAGCTACTTTGTTTTCTTGACGCCTACTCAGGGTACCATCAAATCAAGATGCGGGAGTCAGACCAGCTCAATATCTCCTTCACAACTCCACACGGGACGTTCTGCAACATAACGATGCCTTTTGGCCTGAAGAATGCCGGTGCAACATACCAGAGATGTATGCAAAATTGCCTACATGAACAGATCAGCCGCAATGTTCACGTCTATGTTGACGACATTGCGGTGATGTGGAGGACTTGCAGGAAACCTTTCAGAATCTTCGGAAGTACAAAATGAAGCTTAATCCCGCCAAGTGTGTTTTCGGTGTTCCAGCCGTCAAACTTCTTGGCTTTATCGTTTCCGAACGAGGGATCGAGGTGAATCCAGAGAAAATCAAGCCTATCCTCAACATATCCAGACCAACTTGTCTGAAGGACGTGCAACGCCTAGCGGGCTCAGCAGCTGCCGCTAGCCGGTTCATCAGCCGCCTTGGGGAGAAGGCAACACATCTCTATCGGTTGTTGAAAAAATCCGACAACTTTGAGTGGACAGAAGAAGCAGATGCCGCCTTACAACAACTTAAGGAGGCTCTGATGTCCGCTCCCATATTGCAGCACCTCGATCGCAAGAACCAATGCTGATCTACATCGCTGCAATCGGCTCGGTTGTCAGCGTTGTCCTGGCCTTGGAAAGGAAGTCAAACCAAGCAGAGACGTCTGAGAAGTGTCCCGTCTACTTCAGTAGTGAAGTCTTCTCAGCCTCCAAGCAAAGATATACACATTACCAGAAGCTGGCATACATCGTATTTTTTGCAGCCAGAAAGCTTAGACACTACTTCCAGGAGCACTCAGTGACAGTAGTCAGCAAGGCCCCATTGGACACATAATCAACAACGCAGAGTCAACAGGCCGAGTTGCTAAATGGGGCATCGAGCTTGCCGCTTTCGATATTGTTTACAAGCCAAGAACCTCCATCAAGACTCAAGCACTGGAAGATTTTGTTACCAGCTGGACGGAGGCCATGGAGGAGACAAGGCTCCCCGAGTCAGAATATTGGGTCATGCACTTTGACGAATCAAAGATGCTAAAAGGCTCACGGGCTGGAGTCGTTTTGCGCACATCCAAAAGTGATAAGCTCAGCTACGTGTTGCAGATTCATTTCAAAGCAACTAACAATGTGGCAGAGTACGAAGCATTGCTTCACGGGCTGCATGTGGCAAAAGATCTCGGTGTCAATAGAATCCTCTGCTATGGCGTCTCCGACTTAGTCGCGCAGCAAGTTGTTGACACTGATTTTGTCTTCAAATATAAAAATTAAGAAATATGACAAAAATGACGAAATAATGAGATGAATCTTAGAAAAGTGGATTTGCCTCATGATAAAAAGAGGATAAATTGTTCGGCGCACCAATTGTCAACAACAATGATATCTTCATGATATTAATATGCCCTCTATATTAAAAATAAAACTATCGATAGAACACCCAATACTCGTCGTCATAGGCGACCATAGATCTTCGTAAAATATAACCGCCGTCGGAAAAATTCAAACTCCGGAATAAACATCGATCGGCCGTTTTATATTAAAACATACGCCCATCATCGAGACGATATCAAATTTACCAAATATTTAACATCAACGATACTGTAAAATACGACTGCATTATATTTATATGTGGAAAGCAGGTATGGAAAGGAAATTACAATAAATTAATATTGGACTCTTCATGTTCACCTCGTTAGCCTATTCGTATGTATCTAAAGAATAGAACGGTGGGTGGTCACCGCGCCTCCCCAGCGTTTTCGCGCTCGCAGCCGTCCGATCTCCGCCCTGGTTCGATCACAGCCATCCGTTTCGTCCTTGACTTTCAACCCGAGCGTGTGGGCCCCGTCCGTCAGTGTCTTTACGGGTGAGAAACCCGGTGCGAAACTGCGTCCCGCACCTCGCCTGTGCGTGCGAGCGGTCGAGAGCGCCCGCGACCCCACCCACGCGATATTTTCGAGTTTCCTTCTCCGCTCGCGGTCGTCGCCGACGTCGGCCACAGTGGCGGCCTCGCCGCTGCGTCGCCGACCTCTCTTCTCTGCGAGCGGTGGAGACAAGTTCTCGCGACCCCACCCGTACCATCCCCAGTCGCCATGTCTCCCGTGCCCATGCCCACCCGCACCCTCCCCATCTCTTTCCCCATCCTCTTCTCCTCCAATCCCCTCTCGAGTCTCGATCCAATCTCGCCGTCGACGCCCAGCTCCACCATGACCAGGCCCCTCTCTTCTACCCCGACCCAAGGAGGAGAAGAAGGCGGTAGGAAGAAGGCACATCGACGCCAGACGAGCCTCGCAATCCCTCAACGCGTGTGTAAAATCTTGCAGCAAGGACAGAGATGAGGAGCCCGGTGGTGAGAAGAACGACGGCAACACGCTCACCGCCGTCTCCCGTGAGCACCACTCCAGCAGCCTCAGGTTTGTCTCTCCGTCCCACCTCTCGCGCTCTCTCTCAGCCCGCGCCAGATTCATCATGAGAGGATTTCGACCTCCATCGGCGCGTCGACTCCAGGTCGACCGGCAGTGGCGGCGCATCTGGTAGCTGGCACGTCCTGCATGTTGAGACCAGCACTGGCGGCGCATCTAAAAGTGAACCACGACCTCCATTGGACAAGGAAGAAATGAATCAAGACAGTACGTGCACATCCCCTCCATCTAAATGTTGCTTGATTTATCCTCAGATCTGAGATGTTCATATTCTTCCCGTTTTTACAACGCTCTGTAGCTGAACTCAGTGCCCTCCAAAACCACCAGCCGTGGTTTGCTTAATTGGTTGCCATTCTGAATTACTCCATCCGAGTAGTACACACGGGAGGAACGGAATCGGGATTTTCTTTATAGGAAAAACATAGCAATATTTGCCCATCTGTCCTGAATGCACAGGGATATCCTCCTAATTGAGGTTTTGAAGCATAGATGAATACAACTGTGTTTGATGGTTCATTCAGTTTGGTTCAGGTTTTGATGCATACAACAATACACAGTTTATCTCATTTTCATGTTTTGATGCATAGATGAATGAACCATCTGATTTTTTTGGTAATGCTTGTGCGGACGTTGGCCAGCAAGAGCATAAAAAAATGCAGAGATGTTCCTTTGTGTTTTAGTTCTTTGAATGAAACATGCAGCCACACTTAATTTATATCTCCAATTCTGATTTATTTAGAGCCATTGATTGATGCCTATCCAGTAGTATGCTTCTTGTACATGATTAGCTAATAGCTATCCTTAATTACTGATGGTTTAGTTGCACCTTATTGGATGCTGAAGTATTCTATTTGATCATATGCTTCACTGGTTAAAAAATACCATAAATAGGTAATTTTCTTCTTCGTTTAGTGTTCCTGATGTTAAGTAGTTAGTTCGGATAGCAAGAAAGGATCAATCGTAGTTCGATTTGGTCTGTTCTTTATTGCCTCTTTGGTTCTAACCTCTGTTTGTTAAATTATTTTTGAACTGTTATCCTTCTGTCTTGCATATGTGGTTCTCACTTTTTCCTGGTTTTTTCACTGACGTTATTGTGGTGTTCTTCACCTATTTTTTGCAGGTCGTCGTATTGTCATAGCTTAATACCTGAAGGCCGTCGTTGTCTTTCTGCTGAATTTGGGGTTGTCCTTTATTGATGGTAAGCTTTATTCTTTGAAAGTGACGTTGTCAAGATTATAAATTGGCGAGTGTCTTGAGATCTTATATTTTCCCTTCGGGAGAAACGACGGAAAATAATATTGATATGTCCTTTCATGTATGCAAAGTGCTCTGTGTACGAGTCATTGGTGTTTTTGTTCCAGTAGATCCTTGTGTGATGTGAATAAGTCAAGTGCCACTCATATGAGAGTACCTAACTTGAATTTCAGTAGACGTTTGTGTGTGTGTTTGATGTGGGCAAAGCAAGAGTCATTCAAGTGAGGGTAAGTAAGCTGTATCTCAGTAGAGGTGTGTAATGTGAGCAAAGCAAGTGTCAATCAAATGAGAGTGCCTAATCTGAATTTCAGTAGAGTTGTATGTGACGTCAGAAAAGTAAGTGTAACCCAAGCAAGCACATGTCGACGTGCACAGAGATTATTTGTTCTTAACAACGTATTTTATCTGGTTAAGCACTTATCTATTTTTTATTCATGATAGTCGAAATTTGAAAGCTCTTATTGGCTATTGCAATCTCATCGTTTTATTGGTATCAGTGCATCAGTAATTTTCATTTTTTACGGTTTAGGTGGATTTTTCTCAAGATGGTAAATATTGTCATGATGCACTGTTTTAGTAAGTTTATTTGTCGAACCACCATGCCTTGCTTTCCCCATCCCCTGAACATTATCTCCCGCTAACTTCTTCTGAGATCTATTTCGATTTTTCCCTCTTTACATGAATGTGTTACCAGGTGAGTACTCATTTTTTATTCCAGTTCTTCTCTTTCCCCTTACATTTCTGTTTTATTTTGAGGCTGATGTAAAGTGTAGATTTTTTCCTTAACAAAGGATTCTGTTTTTAATTTATGTATATCTTTGTTATTGTTACACCTCGGAAACAAAATCATAGATGCACTGAAAAGTCAGTCTTGGATATTATTATTTTTACTCAAGTCTCTGTTAAATATTCTTGCGGGAGTTTACATATTTGTGTAATGTTTTAAAAATCTGCGCATATATACTTCTTGGTCATTATGGTTCTTTTTTGGTAATATGGCAAGTACAAGCAGTTCACCATTTGAGGATTATTTACCAATGGATCTTGCTTTACTCAAACTATCAATAAATTAGACATGATTTGTTTTGCGTATATCTTTTTTATTTAGCCGGTTCGGATTGTGAAACTCTAATTCCAGTATAATGTTTATTTTGCAGGTCTTCTTTGTGCTGCTAGAATTCATGTGTGCTTAAATACAGCTTGCTACATCTTTGATTAATCCTACATAAGATTTCAAAGATATCTTGGTCATCTCATGTGCCTCGGGAGTCAAGACAGTAGGTAGCCAAATTGTGAATATCTGTATCGAAAGTCCACTCTGCATCTTTGGAACTTCACATCTCATGTTACTGCTATACATGGATTGGATCATCAATTCTCTTGGACAGAACAAAGGCTTGCTGCAATAGCAATGGTAGGTCCTTATATTTTTGGTCCAAATTTTCTCTTAAATATCTCTTACCATTATTAATATACATCTATAGCTTGCAAGTTGCAACTGATTCCTAGGAAGCTTAGACTGTTAATCCCTAAATTAAAGTAATCTACATTGGTGTCAACTATCCGAAGGAATGTTCTTTCTTATTCTTTTCTTAATGAGTCCGCTGCAGAATATGCGACCCATTATTTCAAGAATCCACAGTAGGTAGCATGATTGTATGTATCCCTCCCTACCTAGCATTTGTAATTAATGTACACAAATGTTGTGGCAATAGATTAACATCTACTTCTGTCAACCTATTAAGAAATATAATATGATATCAAAGCAGTGCAACAACACAATTTGTGGCATCCCAGTGCTTCCATTTTCAACATCGTGTGTTATTGCCATGTTTGGAAGTAACTCTATATTGTTTCCCTGTAACTGCTAACCATTGTGGTTGAGAATGTGGGGGAATCATTATACGTTCATCTTAAAATAAACTTGAGAAATAAACCTTATAATGAACCTTGAAAGATCATTTGGTTCTACACATTTTGTTGCATTGCAGGGCAAAGAAACAGTGGATCTAATGTACCCTACTCAGAATTAATTTTCTTATATATGCTCGTATTGGAGTAAATATTAGCCCAACCGATCAAATTCAGTTCCAGTAATAAATATTTGTTTATGATCATTGGCTATGTGTTGTGCAGCTGGTGTGGGCTTCTCGCCGAGCTATACATCCTTCTCCTGACCTCCTATCATGATGCCATTATAACAAATGTCACGTCCTGCTCACTATCATGTTCTTAAGTTCAAATGTATTCAAATGCTACCTCATTTATTCTTTCCTGCCATGAGCTCGGTTAAGAGTTTATTTGTTTGAAGATATCTGTTAGATGTGGTGATCAGTTACCCAAACTGTGTGTTCTCATCAGATTTTAGTCTTGTGGTGTTAGACTGGTTTTAGATTCCTTTTATTTGTAGCTACGTCATACAGTTCAAAAATCTCTATTCATGAGCATTGGTTATAATGTCTCACCTTGATTCACTACAGGATCTGTTATCCATAAGCAACATGCTTCTTAATCAACTCACCATATTGTTTCTTCTGTGTAGTCATTTGTTGTAATATTATGAGGTGGAAACCATGCTATCTTTTAGGTAGTTTGGTATTTAGAGGGTGCTATTGTACCGATGGTTAGGCTGAGACCACCAATTTGAAAAATATCTCTGAGACCACTGCTTTTGTTTATTTCCTGATTTGTAAGATATATATGGGACCATGCCTCTTGTCCCATAGTCACCAGATTTGTCAATAGGACGCTGCTTCTCTTTGTCGTATCTTGCAAAGATAATTGCTTCCGCTCTTAAAATAATCTGTAGGGAAGACAGATGAAAAGTATATTTGAAAATTAGGTAAGGATGTGCAATAAGCAAAGGGAGTATGCTGATGCTTCTTATAACAACCATTAGACCATTTACATCAGCTCGCTTTAAAATTCCAAGTTACTTCATACATTCTGAAGACGCAAACTGCAAAATCTGCAAGGAAATTCAGATTTTAAGCCTATATGTATGTAGGTCACGTACAGATATAGGGTTGTGCTTATTTGTATCGGAAGATTCTTCTTTTCTTCTATAACAGTTTTGGGACTTGGATAAGAATTAGACACTTATATAGTTTAGGAATTAATTCCTGTTGCAATTTAGGTACAAATTGGGTGGCCTGGTTATTTATTTTGGTAGTATTTTTATTAAATTTGTTCATTTTCTTTGTCCTCATAGCTCATTTCCCCTGATGATTATTGTAGTGATATTAAGTGAGAATTGCTGATATATGTAAGAATGTATCCTTTGATTTAATATAGACCGACACGGACTTTTCCATATTTTTTTTGCTTCAGTTGTTTACTTTATATATTTCTTGCATTCATTTTTTGCTTTTATTCTAGAAATATGAAGAGTGTACTTCTTCTAGGGATATTTATTTTGTGCTCCGCTCCCTCCTATTGAATTTGTTGATGCCATGAAACCGATTTGCCGTTGTTTAGTGTTGTGGCCGTTTTGTTTTAAAACCTCTTAGATATTTGTTACTGTGCCTTATATGGATCTAATATATGTACTGGTTGCGACTATAGTTGCAAGTTGCTTATTAACCATGCAAGAACATGATTTCCTTATATCAGGAAACATGTACATATGAATTAAACTTGGGTCAAGGAAAAAAAAATGTCCTATTTGTTCAGATGCATGGCTGCTGCTGCAACCTTTGAATCTGAACATGTGTCAAACGAAAGAATGGCTGTCGTGTTTCTCAGCACAATCCAGTTTTTTGTGAAGGTTTGGCAAGACATGATTAGTTTTTGCAAGATGACCAGGTCTATCATGTACTCAAAGTTTGTTAGCCAAGGCTTCTTCATTACGCCAAAGAATCAAATGTTAGTTCAGTTAGAAATACTTCGAGTTTCTTCTTTTGTTTTGATCTTATCTTTTGTCTACTTGACTCCACTTGCAGTAGGTAGTGAAAGAAAATATAAAGAGCTTTGGTGTCTTATGTTTTTTCTAAAGATGGTTTCTATCATTATTGTTCAAGGCTTCGTGTGTTTGCCTCTGTGTATGTCTCTCCCAAGCAATTGCGGACATGGTATGACCACCCTGCCTCCCTTTACTTCATTATATTCGTGTTCATTTCTCCTTGGTGTCCGTGTTGTGTCTGTATTCATTGTGATACCCCTTTATTATACCTATTCTAGCTGCCTGCTATTGAAAATAGCATTGAGGTTAGTCTGGCAATTTTTTTTTTGCCTAAAATGCTTTCATTTCACATCTTCAAACCATGTGGTATACCGTATGCTTCCTTCTGATCGGTTGTTTATAGTTCAGTTCTGATCCATTCTTATGAGGAAATTTGCAGCTGCACCGGCCCTCTTATATTTGTGTTTTGCGTTTCAGAAAAATGGGACATGGCTTTAGACTGGATTGACAATTTCACGAATTTCAAAGCTACGACTGCATTTGACAAGTTCACTCCTTTCATGTCATACAGTGACATGGCTTTGAATTTATCACCTCTGAGCAGCTGGAAAAATTGAATAACCATTTCGATTGCCTGAAATCAGCTCCGACAGAAGCACTATGGTGACATCTAGATCTAATCCGTATATTATACAGAACTGCAATGGTTCTTCTTTAAATGTTTAGAACATATATTATGAAAGGGGTAGCTATATGTTCATGGAATTAACTGTCGCTTTTCTTTTGTTACTATACTCTTCAATGTATATTACTTTACAGTTGTATATATGTCCTTCTCAATGATTATAAAAAAGTTACATGACCTGTAAAGAGGTGTAAATTATGTAAATATCATTTGTTGTGCAGAAACGTTAGGTGTGCTTCTCAATGATTATAAAATTGATCTGTCCAGAGGTGTAAATTGTGTAAATATCATTTGTTGTATGGAAACGTTAGGTATAAATGTGTGATGCGCTAATATGGTTCACTGGATTACAGGAATAATCCTTTTTTATCTGTTTAAAATGCTCCAATTTCTTTTCTTTGTTTTTTTTAAACATGACTCTAAACAGACCTGGTCATAGAGATGTTTCTAGGTGTAACTGTTACTCATGAACATGTCGTCGGAAATGACGTGGCAGCTTTCTTGCAACCAGGATCTACATCTCATTGCCGTGATGTGTGACTGCTTATGTCATGTCGTAAAATAAAGAGATGTCAGTATTCTACTTTGTTAGTATTACAGTAGAGAGAATCTCTATTAGGAGGACCCTGAACCTTGCTGCCGGCGACTGAGTGAGAGAGAGAGAGAGAGAGAGAGAGAGAGCTTGCTGCCGGCGAGAGAGAGAGAGAGAGAGAGAGGGAGGGAGGGAGGACCCTGAACCTTGCTGCCGGCAACTGAGAGAGAGAGAGAGAGAGCGAGGGAGGGAGGGAGGGGGAAAGAGAGAGAGAGAGAGAGAGAGAGAGAGAGAGAGAGAGAGAGAGAGAGAGGAGCATCCGGCAGCGGCGACGTCTCGATGGAGAAGGGGCGCGCCGGGATTGGGGACGCCGTCGCACGACCCGGCCACCGAGCCACGCCGCCATCTTCTGTTGCAGTCGTAGCTAGGGTTTGGGTGGGAGGGTGCGAGGGGATGGGATCGCGATTGGGTTTGGATGGGCGGCTAGGGTTTCATGGGAGTTTTGTCTCAGAGACCGACGGCTCGGATCGAAGCGGAAGAGGGTTCCTGGATCGGACGGCTCAGGATGACCAATCGCTGATGAGAAAGCTGCACATACCGATTTGTCCACCGACTAAGCCAATGACGGGTGGGACCAAAAAATAAAGTCAAAAGTCAACATCGGATCGGGCGGTGGAGATCATCCCGCGGTGAAGATCTGACGGCTAGGAACGCCAAATCGCTGGGAGGGTGCGGTGACTACCCATGGTTGCATGCAGGCGCTTCTTGGAGACCTGGGTGCCAGGAAGGCTGGTATCTTCGTCCAGTTCGCCAAGAGCTCCACTACAAGTGACACGAGTCGACCATTAGGGCAGCATTCTTCTGGCAGGCGCTGCCAGATACTGCCGCCCATGAGCGGTACCATAGCCTCGCCCCCATGTTCTTCTGCACTGCAGTAGACACTGCTGTCGTCTATGATATTTTCGGCATGATGAGCATCCATTCTTCTTTTCTCCTCGGTTAGCAACATTTTCTGAATTATTGTGGTGCATTTATGATAGGAAACATGCCATTTTTTCTATTTTTATTCCCTTTGGATATTTTTTTTGAATTATACACGTATTTATATAGATAGATTTGATAGTAGTAACCTGTGAATAATTGAATTGGTGGATGTACCGAACATTGTTTGTCAAATACACACATTCCATATATTGAATATTTCATCCATATTATCTTGCTTAATTACATTCTCGAACTATTTTGTATCCTTTGTTTATTGTTGTTAGCAAGTTCAGACAAGTATATGTCTAATGATACTGAATTTTAAAGATCAGCTGGTTATAATATCAATCTTATCTAAGGTTAGTAAAACATAGTTTTTCAAGTACAACAATTGTGGAGATGTTCACAATTCCTGATGCATATTTAGTTATTCAGAATACATTTGGTTTCTCAGAAGTGCTGAGATATTAATATCTTCTGTACTTTGATTTGGCTTTGTAGATTGATCTAAAGTTTAAGCTACCAAACCTTATTTAGAGCATATTGTTGCTTAATTTGAAACATGTATGTGTGAGTATGAATCATATTGATGAAGCTTAATTTGTCCTATTTCAGATTTTAATTCAGTTTGAAGAAAATAATGTAATCTCCGTGAAACCCTAATGTGTTCTTTTATGTCATGGTTACTTTGTGCGAACTAGATACACATGTCTAATGTGATTACATGTTCACTAAATATACGCAGGTAAGGTGATGTAGCTATTAGCTATACTTCATTACATTGATTAATTTTGTACTCCTGATTTCCTCGCTGCTACCATACATGAAGTGCTCCCTCGATGATGAAATCATCTACAACAATGATAGTCGGTGCTCCGAAAGTTATCTGTACCAGTCGAGTGTCACACTGCTTCATCCTGTATCTACGGGGCGGATCCACACCCCGATCAATGGGGGCCATGGCCCTTGCCAATTTACTCTTCAGAAAGCAGGTGGCGCGCGGCAGGCCGCGCCCCAAATCTAGTATACCTATATCGGCGCGACATCTTCTCAGCCTCTCAGCCCTCCTGACACTGTTCATCCACGCGCTTAATTCCGGCCGTCCGATCGTCAATTGACGGCACACGGTCGATCCTGCCCGGTAAACAGTACCCGATGAACACTGCGCACGGTGAACAGCAGCGCCGAACAATGCGCACGATGTACAGTCCGGTCGATGAACAGTGCGCCACGGTACACAGTACCGGTAAAACGCGCTGAACAGTTCAGGTTGATGAACAGTCCGTTCGATGAGAAGTATTCTGCGGCGAACAGTACCGGGCGATGAACAGTGCTGCGATGAACAGTCCGGTGCCTGAACAACAGTGACATAATCGATGAACAGTGCGTGTTTTTTAGCCTAGCTTCCAGAATTTGTTGATTTTGTCTTTTTTGCTGAGCCCAAAATATAAAGTATTTTGCAGTGAAATTTTGCACGATCGTAGTGAACAAAGTTAGCTATATCCATGACGTTTTTTGAATTTTTTGTGAAAAGTTTTAAAAAAATTCAAAATGGTATAAGTTGCATAAAAGTCCCCGCCTTTTCCAAAAATGGTGGATCGGTCCTTCGGCATAACACACGCGTGGGCCCTACGCTATTTTGAAGAACAGTCCCTACGTTTTCCCCTATGTTTTTTGTAGAACAGTCCCTATGTTTTCCAACAAATATAAAACGGTCCGCTGGTCTACCGTACACACCCCCACATCGTTCGGTTCTGATCACTCGCGCGACACTCGCATTTATCAAGAATTATGGTTCGTTCTCCTTTTCATGATAATCTGTACCTGAAATACATGCGCGTGATCGGTTTCGAGTTTGATCGACCCTAGCTCCTTAATTTTAGATACAAATTCGTAAAAAAATGACGAATTTTGTCAAGTTCGTCCACTACTTGGAAAAAGCTCATTTGTGACGCTCCAAATTCGTTAGTAAAACGTCTCTAACATCGGTTAGTGACGATCTTGTGACGATTTTGAAATGGTCGAAAGCTGGGCGTCAACAAGGATCGGTAGTGAAGTTTTTTCGAAACGTCATAGCTATTGTGACGGTTTGGAAACCGTCCTTGTGTTTAGCGACGTTTTAAAACGTCACTAACCAGTCTGACGTGGTAAAATTTGTGACGATGGAAAACGTCACTAAATGAATTCAGCCCGGTCCATTGGGTCTATTATATGGGCCAGCCCATTATGCTTGTTGGGCCTTGGCCCATTTTGGGTCCGTTACAGTTTTGGGCATCGGCCCATTTATGGACCGTTACCGTTTGGGCCTTGGCCCATTTAGGGTCCACTACAGTTTTGGACCTTGCCCCATTTAGTGTCCACTACAGTTTTGGGCCGTGGCCTTTTGGGGTCCGTTACATTATCGGCCTTCACCTTTTTAGGGTCCATTATATTTTTGGGCATTGGCCATTTTACGGTCCGTTACAGTTTTCGGCCTTGGCCTTTTTACAACCCAGTTATATTTTGGGCTCAGCCTTTTTAAATTCGTGGTTTTCGTAAATCGACCCATATACGAATCTAATTTAGGTTGGGCTGTAAACGAGCCCATGTATTCCCAGGCTACTTTGGGCCTTGGCCTTTTAAAATACAACAAATAGCCCAATAGCACAACAATTAAATCAGGAAATTCAGCAGCTAAATATAAATCAGCCAGGTTCACCAACATGTTCAGAGATGCACCAACATGTTCATAGATTCACCAACAAGTTCACAGATTCGCCAAATTCATAACCGCCAAAAAGTGTCAGGAAAGGACACAAACCTGCCAGCTAGTTTCATACCAAAACGCCTTGCAACCAGCAGTAAAGCTAAACTTTCTCTAATTCTTGTTAGCTCCAAACAACACCATCATCAAAGCTACCTTGGCATCGTTCTCTTCAGTCCGCAGGCCCAGCACCTCATATTCCTTTTCACGTTGAGTTTGTGCGGCTTCAGCTTCATCTAGCAGCTTCTTGATGGCAGCCACTTGTGTCTCTAAGTTCTTCTTGATGGCAGCCAACTCCTCTTTCATCAGTTCCAGCCCTCGGTTTACCTTCTTCACCCATGTGCCCTTCCGTGTGCGCTTGACAACACCCACACCTGAATAGCATACATACAAAGATCATTTCAAAAAACAACACACATCCAAAAGAGTCTACAATGATAACAAATGCACTAGATAGTGTGGATAACTGTACAAAAGAAAACTTGCCTGCATCACTCAATTCAATATCAGGACCAAGAAACCCTTCAGAATCAAAGTACTTCCGTTTAGGCTTGACAACACTCACAACAGTATTGGTTGCACCTGAATAGCATACATACAAAGATCATTTCAAAAAACAGCACACATCCAAAAGAGTCTACAAAGATAACAAATGCAGTAGATAGTGTGGACAACTGTACGAAAGAAAACTTGACTGCATCACTCAATTCAACATCAGGACCAAGAAACCCTTCAGAATCAAAGTATTGAAGAACACTGACATCAGCATGTGCAGTAGGACTGTAGTCCCTACGCACAATACTTCCTTCATTTGTTGACTTAGAGTCTTGATCACTCTACACAGTTTCCTCCACAAAATTGCGCAGGTCCTCATCCTCCTTCCCAATTACTTGGTTATCACGGGGAATATAGACAGAGCTCTTGCCTTGTGTTAGGATAGATGACTCGGCACTTGAAACTGTGCTGCTACCTCGACCACTATATGTCTTCCTAATCCTTGCCACTAAGGAGGGAAGACCATAGGAACGAAATATTTCCTCGTTCCGCCTCATTATGGCAGCCCTTATCTTATCTAATTCAGTGCGGGGTGCTTCTTTACATGTATAAGAACAAAGTTTAACCATGAGAAGAATGGTCGAAATGCATAGGGAAGCAAGACAACTCAAACAACTAAGGTAAATGATTTAATCATAACAACTATCAGCTTTTAGTTTCATTCAATCCTAGTAGACAATTTAGGTACACTATTATTCAGACTGGAACAGTAAACTTCAACTACAAGATTATCAGCATTATACACAATGACGTTAAAGGTTGAAGTTGCATACCAGCCAGCTGCTTGTTCCCAGTCTTTGCCATGCCTGATGTTGAGGGGTTGGATTTCTGTTGGCAAAACAAAATGAATACGAATTAGTGACAACAGATACATCATATGGATGCAATTAAAGAACCAAGTTTAGTGACGTTTTGGCCTAACCAGGTTGTGACGTTTTTGTATCAAAACGTCACTAAGTTCGAGGGGTTTGCGTCTCTGCGACGGCTAGTGACGCTTGATTTAAAAAACGTCACTAAGTTGTGATCATTCTGAGATCGTCACTAAAAATTCGTCACAAATGGACTGATTTCTAGTTGTGGTCGCACTCAGTCATCCATTTGAATTTCCCTTTGACGAGTAGATGGATATCACCCTTTCAAACAACTTTCATGTTTTAACATTTTTTTACGGACATATTCATATTAATATTTTACGGACATATGCATATTTTTCCTCTAATTTAACCCTAACTAAAACAGAAAATACACAATTTTTCCACTCGGGCACGGCGTGCCGTTGCGCCATCTTACCTAGTTTTTAATCATACACATCGCCCTGAAAATATACTACATGGTTTCATATACCAGCTACGTGCATGCATGCATCATGTATGGATTAGGTGGCGAGATTACCAACTAATTAATCACCCAGCCATGGCCCAAAACATGCACAGCTACGTGCATAAGCTAGCCCATCGATCGTGCCATGCAAAAGAATTAAAAGCCCATCTTAGCTATTTAATTAACATGGATTAGTGGCCCAAAACCCACAGAGAGGCACCGGATGATCAGAAGAGATGTTCCGGCCTTTCTCCCGATCCCTCCAGAAAAAATATCTCTACGCGAAACTTAGAGGGTGTTTGGTTAGACTTTTTTCTTAACTTTTGCTTTTGCCTTATAAGCTGTAAAAGCACAGTGTCGAGTGTCGGCGTCGGCTTGTGAAGGTCGAGGTCGTGTCGCGCCGTTATGGAGTGAGAACGACGAGGGAGACGGACATATGTTTGATGGGAATTGGGATCATCGATCGTGCGGCTCGAGAGGATGTTTGCTGTACTCGTTTAGATAATTTGTGCAGCCAACATTGGTCCGGTGGAATTATAAGTCCGTTTAAGCAAGAATGGACACTATTTTCACGAGTATAACACGTGAAAGAGACACTCTCATATATATATGCATGTGTATAAAAGCATATATACTAAATTCTTTTTTGCACGGCATACCCATGAATTACTGTACCTCCACCCCTACTGCCAGAGCCAATCGACTAATCTCCAATCGACGAATCGCCAATCACGTCCATCGCTGTCCATTGCCCACGCTGCTCATTCACATACGCGCCGTCGACCACACTCCCCGTCGGCGTTGCTAGTCGTCAGCTGCGCAACACTCACGCTGTCAAGCGTTGGCTGTTTCGTGTCTGCCTGCCGGCCGTTCGTCATATATTGATATATACCTATACTAGGTAAATCTGGCGCGGCGTGACGCCGCGCCCTTGGCGTGATATTATGGTATTTCGTAACATCGTCGTGAAGAAGCGTGAAATTTCTCATGTCTTGTAAAAATGTTTCAATTTGAAAACTGGATCTCATTGGACATGACTACTGGCGTAATTTCGTAACGTCGTTTCGATTTTCGAATCCATCTGGTAAATAAGATTTGAATTAAGTAACTTGAATATTTCAGAGTTATTATTTGGATTTTGTCATATTTTCTTTGATGGATGTGTGGAAGGTATGGTATTTCGTAACATCGTCGTAAAGAAGCGTGAAATTTCTCATGTCTTGTAAAAATGTTTCAATTTGAAAACTGGATCTCATTGGACATGACTACTGGCGTAATTTCGTAACGTCGTTTCGATTTTCGAATCCAACTGGTAAATAAGATTTGAATTAAGTAACTTAAATATTTTAGAGTTATTATTTGGATTTTGTCATACTTTCTTTGATGGATGTGTGGAAGGTATTAATTATCCATAGTTAACTTTTTTCTGGATTTCTCTAGGTTGACACCAATTTGGAAATTTGAAAATGGTGTTACGGTAGGCCATAAGTAATTATTTTAGTAGGCCGTAAGTAGTTATTTTTCTTGTGGGCAATTTGGTCATTTTTTTTCATATTATGTCGATGAATATGTTTGAAAGTATTTACTTTAGTAGGCCATAAGTAATTATTTTTCTTGTGATCAATTTAGTCATTTCTTTCATACTGTGTTGCTGAATATGTTTGAAGGTATTTACCTTAAATAGTACTTAATTTAAGTAGTTAACATTTTGTTGTTCTTTTTTGTCTAAATTTAGTCAAATTAGAAATTTTCCAAATGTGTCGTTTTGCTACAAATAGGCAGAGATTTTTTCTTCAGTAGCCTTGATATTTTTTTTCCATAGTTGTCTCGTGTTTATATTTGAAGAGCTTTATATATAGTATTCACTTTCAACCATTTATCTTTTGTCGTTTTTGTTTAAATGTACTCAAATTTTACATGTTGTAAGTGTGTTGCATTGTGCCATGAATAGTTAGGTTATTTTTTTGGTGGTCATTCTGATATTTTTTTTTTATTTTTCGGATAGGTAAATTTGGAGATATTATTCACTTAAATCATTAATCTTTTTTTTTGTCGTGCCACTAATAGCCACTGATTGTTTTGGTAAGCGTGATATTTTTTCCATATTTTCCTCGTGTTTATATTTGAAGACTTTTATATATACTATTCACTGGAAATCATTAATCGTTTGTTGCTCTTTTTGTTTAAATATAGTCAAATTTTAAATGTTGTAAGTGTGTTGCATTGTGCCATAAATAGTTAGGATTTTTTTGGTGGTCATTCTGATAATTTGTTTGAATTTTCCTGGCGGATAAATTTGGAGGTATTATCCACTTTAAATCATTAATATTTTGTTGTTAGTTTGTCTAAATTTAGTCAAATTTTAAATTTTGCAAATGTGTTGCATTGTGGCATAAATAGTTAGGATTTTTTTTGGTGGTCATCCTGATATTTTTTTTGAATTTTTCTGGTGGATAAATTTGGAGATATCATTTTTGCAAATACTAATCATTTCCTGCATTTTTTTGCCAGGGGAAAAAACAGGAGGCGCTGACAGGCCTGGCCCACCGTGACGTCGCGCTGACGTCAGCGGTGGGCGGACCTGGCCTGGCCGCGACGGCGATGCGGTCGCCGGCGGCGGATCCCGGCGACCTGGGCGGCGCGAGGGGGCGCTCTCGACGCGGGCGGAGGCGGGCTACCTCTTAGCGGCGGCGGCGCCGCCTATTGGTCGCCGTAGCGGCGCCGGTGGCACGCGGACGCGGCGGCGGTCGCCGAGCGCGGCGCGGACGAATCCGGAGCGGAGGCGGCGTCCCGGCGCCCGATCTTCAGCGAGGAGGCAGAGGAGGCAGCGGCGCCTCCCCCCGTCCCCGTGGATCTGACCGGGGAGGCGCACACAGGCGGTGGCGTCCGGCGGCGGCGGCGGCAGCGTGGAGGTCGGGGGAGAGAGAGAAGAGGGAGGGGACAAATGCGGTGGTCTTTTTGCAGGAAAGTCCATGGAGTTTTGCGTTTTTGCGTTCAGGTCCTTCGGCGCGTAAAGTTCTGGACCGCGGGGCAAGGGCTCAGTCTTTCGGATGCTTTTCTGCAAAACAGGCGCGGGGACCGTCAGATGGCCGTCCGATCGCGAATCGACGGCGCAGATCGAAACACTGTAGTTTTACTGTAGCACTCTACAGTAAAAGTGGGGCCAGGACGCACGAGAGGCCGCGAAAGTGTTTGACTTTCATATATAGGATGATATAATGGCGCGACCGATCCGCGTCCTCTCAGCCCTCCTTACATTGTTCATCCACGCGCTTAATTTCGATCGTCCGATCATCAATGGATGGTCCACACACAGCCCTGCCCAATGAACAGTATATACGAACAGTGCGCCATGATGTACAGTGCCTCCGAACAGTGCGCATCGGTGACCGGTTCCGTCGACAAACAGTGCGCCTCGATGAATAGTACCGGTGGACGCGATGAACAGTGCGGCGTCCGCCCATAATATAAGGTTTTTTGCAGTGAAATTTTGTAGGACTGTACTGAATAGTGATAGCTATATCCACGTGTTTTTTTTTTTAATTTTTTGAGAAGTTTTTAAAAAATTCAAAACTGGATAAGTTGTACCAAAATTTACAATTACTTATCCTTTTCATGATAATATGTACGTGAAATACATCCGCGTCGACGAGTAGGTTCCTTTTTGAGTTTGGTCGACTCTAGCTCCTTAATTTTGGATACAAATTCGCAAATAAAATTGACGAATTTTGTCAATTTTGTCATCCGTTTGAATTTCCCTTTCACGAGTATATGGATATTACCATCTCAAACAACTTTCATGTTTTGACATTTTTTACGGACATATACATATTCATTTTTTGACGGACATATAGATATGTCTATCTAATTTAACCCCAACTAAAACAGAAAATACACTTTTATCCACACGGGCGTGGCGTGTGAAATACGTCCGCCCGGGCCAAGTCAGTGGGGGACCCTGTCGGGCTCCTTCCCCCCCAAAACAAACTGTACGTCAACGAGTAGGTTCCATTCCCATGATCGGTTTCGAGTTTGGTCGACTCTAACTCCTTAATTTTCGATACAAATTCGCAAAAAGAATATTAAATTTTGTCATCCTTTTCATCATAATATGTACATGAAATACATCCGCGCGTCGACGAGTAGGTTCCATTCCCAAGTTTGGTCAACTCTAGCTCCTTAATTTTGGATACAAATTCGCAAATAAAATTGACGACTTTTGTCAATTTTGTCGCACTCAGTCATCCGTTTAAATTTCCCTTTGACGAGTATACGGATATTACCCTTTGAAACAACTTTCATGTTTTAACATTTTTTACAGACATATATACATATTCATTTTTTTACGGGCATATAGATATTTTTTATCTAATTTAACCCCAACTAAAACACAAAATACACTTTTTTCCACACAGGCGTCAACGAGTAGGTTCCATTCTCATGATCGGTTTCGAGTTTGGTCGAGTCTAACTCCTTAATTTTGGATACAATTTCACAAAAAAAAGATGAATTTTGTCAATTTCATCTCACTCAGTCATTCTTTTGAATTTGCCTTCGACGACTAGATGGATATTACCCTTTCAAACAACTTTCATGTTTTAACATTCTTTTACGGACATATACATATATTTTTTTTTTTTTACGGACATATAGATATTTCTATCTAATTTAACCCTAACGAAAACACAAAATACACTTTTTTCCACACGGGCGCGGCGTGTCGCCGCGCCATCTTGCCTAGTACGAGTGTAAGCCGCCGCCCGTGATCGTTCGCCACTGCTGTTGTGCTGCTTCATCGGTAAGGTGAGAAAAGAAAGCCGAACTATATTATCTTACATCGTTCTTGAGTATGGGGTCATACATATTGAAAGGACATGTCTAGTCCTAATCTGTTTTCATGTTTGTTGACAACACAATGAGCGGACTAATCGTGTGCTAAAGCATTGAAAGCATAATTCAATTGATGCACAGTATATTGGATCATCGTCTCGTAAAGCATGGAAGCGTGAAGGCTTAGTCTTCTAGATTATATTGCATTTGATAGGTTTATCCGTACTATCAAGAGGGAGTCCGCAGAAAAGGTTTGTGGGGATATGTTCTTACTTACACAATTCACAAACCCCATATGCACACCAGCCAACCCATCCCTCGATACCATGTGAGTTTTTGCCTGTCGGTAGTACCGGCCATGGCTGGCCGGTAGTACCGATTAGAAAAATCTGCACTGAATACCTCCTGCCGTTTCAGCTTTGTTGCCTGGTACCTGCTCGGTAGTACCGATGCCTAGGTCCATCGCTAGTACCGGCGCTCGCCAGTAGTACCGGTTAAGGTTTCTGGTACTGACCTCCACCCTGTCGTTTTGACTTTGTTACCTGGTACTTGCCCGGCAGTACCGACCGGCCGGTAGTACCGGCCCCGGTCGGTAGTACCGGCAGGCACTATTTCTGTGTCAAACGGTCACTGATTGGTGGAGACTATATAAAGGGGTCTTCTTCCCACTCAGCTTTAAGCTTGCTCTCTCTCTCCACCATTATTGAAAAGTTTCAAACTCATAGATCTCCCACTCCTTTGCTCCAAACACCTTGCTACTTTGAGAGTGCCCGAGGAGATCTAGATCTACACTTACACCGAAGGAATTTCAAATCCCCCCACCAAATCTTGCGGTTCTTGTCGAGGAGTGACTCCCACGTAACAGGGGTAGTCTCACCCTGAAGAGAGGTTCGAAGGGGGGACTGAACATGGAGGTCTAACAACCCTCGAGAGGCTCGACGACGATGCTCGTCGGGCCTGAAGAAGGACAATCACGCCAGAGACAGACACCAGCCCGTACCCAGGTTCACGGCCCTCAGGAGGAGGTAAAACCGCTACTCCTGCTTGTCTGTATTGCACTGCGAAGGTTACAGGACAATGAGCTTGCCGAAGGGTCTCTTGAGGCAGTTTGGTGCCTGGAGAGGGACACAATGGTCGTCTTCCTCCTCCAGCCGTTGGCTATCCTATGTGCTTAGCTAGGGCTCCCTGGGGCTAGGAAGTATCCAGCTCGCTGGGGATCAACCGATGGTGCAATTGCGCGATCCCCTTCTACGGTGGAGCTCCTGCTCCTTTTATAGGCGCCCCGGGCTCCGTCCTCGTGCTGGTGGGCTCCCACACGCCAGTCGCGTGGAGGAGCGGTAGTCCACCACGGCTCGTCCGTCCATGGACGCGGTCCATCCGTGCTAAAGTAGCGCGCCGTGGCCGACAGGCTGCAGGCGGTACAGAGCGGCTCGCAGGCGCAGCAGAGGTCGTGGTGGAGCCCACGATGACGACCTTCTTGGAGCGATGCGCCGTCCACCCGCTTTATCACCAAAGAGGAAAGTCCTGGGCGTCCTGGCGCAGGCGGCGCGGCTTTGTTGACTCCTTTATCACCAGAACGGCAACTGGGACGCTCGCGTCACCCTGCAGCTGCTGCAGGGGCCATGTGCGTCCTGCAGCACTTGCTTAGCCGCGAAGTGTCTCCACAGGGCCGTGGTCGCCTGTGGAGGGGTTTCCTGCTGACTTCTCTCCAGGCGGGCTGTGCCTGGGGAGTCTCTTGAAGCGCAGGGTCCTCTTCAGGCCCTGGCGTCCTCTTCAGGCCCTCGAGCGGAGATGTCTCTCGAGGGTCTCTCCAAGCGGTATCTTGGTCCTTAGTCATTCTGTCGAAGATCTTCGCGGGCGAGGCCTGTAGGGAGTGGGCCGTGCATACCCCGGTCCTTACTGGGCCGACAGTAGCCCCCGGGCCCACGATGGGCACGACGAGGCCCGTTGGGTCTAGGCGAAGCGTCGTGGGGCCAATCCTGCAGGCCGGGCCGAGCCACGCGTCACTCCGGCGAGTAACGGTTGCGCACGATGCGGGACGTGCGTCGTGGGGGGTCCCACCACGCCCCGGTAACTGCTCCTTGACGAGACATAAAGTCTCCGCGCCGGAGCAGGGAGCCGTTACTACTCCCACTTCTTCTCGCAGACACCATCCGCACCGAGCTCTCCGCTCCTGCTCTCCGGCGCGCTCTTCTCCAGTTTCCCCTCGCGCCGTACCCTCCTTTCCTCCGACGATGAGTCCGGCGAAGAACAAGGGCAAGGCGGCCGCGGAGTCTTCTTCGCAGGCGGCGCCTGCCGAGGCCGCGCGCGGCGCGGCATTGGTAGGGGTGCGCGTCAACGACAAGGCCCTCGACAAGGTCCGCTTCCTGGTGGCGGACCGGACCAACGAGCACGGCGCCACCGCGCTCAAGGCCGCGGCGCACGGGAAACGCCCGCGAGGGTTTTTCCCCGTCTTCCAGCACTGTGTCGCTGTGGGGCTGGTGCCGCCATTCTCTCCGTTCCTGGAGGGGGTGCTGGCCTTCTACCAGATCCAGCTGCTGCACCTCCACCCCAACTCCGTGCTCATCCTCGCCATCTTCGCCTACCTCTGCGAGGCGTATCTAGGCTTGGAGCCCACGGTGGAACTCGTCCGGTGCTTCTACGCGCTCCGGAGCACGGCGAAGAACGAGCGCTCTGGATGCGTCTCGTTCCGCATCGTGGACGGCATGGGGAGCGTCTACATCCCCATGTCGTGGAGCGAGGGCAAGGACATCACCTCGGTGACGAAGAAGGTGGACGACTTCCGCCAGCGGTGGTTCTTCGTTGGGGTGGAGCAGCCCTGCGCCTTCCTCGAGGTCCCCGACGCGCCGCCCGTGAAGAATTCGAACTGGGGCAAGGCTTCCTTCAGTGGCGCGCAGAACGTGATGCTGACGGGCCGCCTGAGCTACCTTCGGGAGGAAGGCCTCACGGGGCAGATCATCGTCGCGGACTTCGTGACGCGCCGCATTGCTCCACTCCAGGCGCACTCGATGCCAATGTGGATGTACTCCGGCCCCCAGGACAAGATGCGGCTCCACCGCGAGGACAACGACAAGGACGCAGTCGACAACATCCTGTCCGCTCTCTTCATCAACCCAGCGGTGCCCGCCATGGAGGAACTCCAGATCACGCTCCGGCCTCTGCACCAGTACAACATGACCGAGCGTCTGGCCATTCTGGAGGGGATGCCTCCGTACACCCCGTCAGGCCCTGCGGGGAAGATGGTGCCTGTGCCGGTGGTGCATGAGGCGGAGGGAGCAGAGACGCCCTCTGCCTCCGGAGCTGGGCAAGGCGAGGAGGAGGCCGCGGTGGGGGAGGAGTCCTCTTCGAGGGCCGGGCCCCTTGCTGGCGA
Organism: Poa annua; assembly: GCA_026929855.1. Lineage (NCBI taxonomy): Eukaryota > Viridiplantae > Streptophyta > Magnoliopsida > Poales > Poaceae > Poa > Poa annua. Next base: position 68,182,386 of record CM049434.1, read on the forward strand.
GATTTGCGACATCTCGTCAGGCGATGATGAGGACGCCTTCGTGGTGGCGCCCGCGCGCCGTGCGGAGGAGGGGGAGGCCGAGGAGGAGGCCTCTGACGAGGAGGCCTCGCCAGGGCGTCGCGAGCCCCGGTCCAAGGCGGCCAGCGACAGGCCTGGCGCGAGGCCCTCCGACGTCCCTTCCAAGAGGAAAGCCGAGGCGCCTCCGGAGGGGTCAGGCGCTAAGGCCAAGCCCTCCTGGCGCTCGCCAGGCTTGGCGTGGGTCGACACCGGCGCCAAGGAGTCCGGGTAAGTACCTTTAACTGCTGATTGCTTGATTATTGTACTCTTCTTTTCATATTTCTGATAATCACCCCCTGATTCTTGCCAGCGACCTTGTGCCTGCGAAGCGCCGTAGGCTTCGCAAGGCAGCGGAGGTGAAGGGAACCGCGGCAGAGGCCGTGGCTGAAGGGGCCGCGAGGCCTGTGGAGACGGCCTCCTCAGGCCCAGCCGAAGAGGCGCCTCAAGCGGAGGCAGCTGAGCCTCTGGCGGGGGCGGCAGCGCCTCAGGCGGAAGCCGCTGCACCGCCCCCCGAGCCGTTGGTGATGGAGGCGCAGGAGGAGCGGGCGGCCAGCCCTCCTTGAGCTCCTACCCCGCCTCGCGCGGCCACGCCGCCGCGTGAGCCGACTCCGGCTCGCGAGGCTACGCCACCGCGCTCAGCTACGCCACCGCGCTCAGCTACGCCTCCCGCGCAGCCAGAGGCCGGGACAGACCAGGGCCCGCCAAGCGCGGGCGCCTCTGGAGGGGGAGCTCCTTCGTCTCCGCCACGCCCCGCAGCGGGGGGCGAGGCGCAAGAGGCGACGCGACAGGGCGACGAGAGCGGCGAGACCAGCCTGGGCGCGGCAAAGGAGGGGGAGCGACCTAGCCCCCAGGCACGCCCAGAGGCCTCGTTCTCCAGGTTTGACGCCGGGGCCGGGCCTTCCACGCAACGCGGCCTGGTCCTTAGTGGCTGGGACTGGAGCAAGGGACACCGCGAGGTGGCCTTTCGCTTGGTGAGGGAGTCCCTGGAGGGTCTGGAGGCGCAGCTTGCCTTCGAGGATGCCCAGCTCACCCAGCAACGCGGCGAGCTTGCGGAGGCTTGGGGGCGCTTCCATGCCGCTGTTGAGGCCCGCCGCCAGGAGGATCTGGCCCTCCAGGCTGCACGCGAGGAGGCCATCCGCTTTGCCAAGGAGGTCCGGGAGGGGCCCGTCCGCGACGCAGACGAGCTCCTTGCCCCCCTCCAGGACGCGCGTGATGCGGCCGCCGATCTCCTCGCGGAGGTGAAGGCCGAGCGCGAGGCTATGGAGGGCTCGCTGGCGCAGAAACGCCGCGAGGTGTCCCAGTTGGAGTCCCAGCTCCTCTCCGCCCACCGGGTCGCGCAAGAGACTCTTGAGGAGGATCGCAAGATCTTGGCCGAGCGCGAGCGACTGCTGGCCTCCAGGGAGCAGGACGTGCTGCAGCGCGACGAGCAGCGGCTCCAGGCGGAGGGCGAGCTAGCCACCAAGCGCGAAGAGCTTGAGGCGCGCGAGGGAGACCTGGCTCAAGCGCTCCAGAGGCATGACGAGAACGTCACCGCCCAGAAGCAAACCCTGGAGCGCTTCCAGCAGCGGTTTGCCGAGAAGAAGAAGGAGGTGGAGGCGGCCCTCGCGGAGCGCGAGAAGGAGTTCAGGCGGACCACCTCCAAGGAGTACCGCGACAAGGCCAAGAAGCAGGAGGACCGCTTCAAGGCCAAGCACGCTACCGATGCCAAGCGGATCGCGGAGCTCGAGAAGGCCAACTCCAAGCTCGAGGCCCGCCTCCAGCGCGCCAAGGAGGCCTACCGCCAGGCGGAGGATGGTCGCAGGGCGGCTGTCCTGGAACTGGACGCCCTCGTCAAGGACGTGGAGGGGTAGGTGGGCTCGGCGGCCAAGCAGGTGACGGAGGCTGTGGACACCGCGCAGGCGGCCCGCGTGCTCACGAAGCAGCGGGAGCGCATGTTCCAGGCGCTGGTGGCCAGAGGCAACGAGCTTGCAGCTCAGCTTGGCGCGGAGGCTCCGCTCACTGATGCTCGTGGTCGTGGCGATGCTGCCATGTACCTGGTCTACTTCAACCAGCTCTTCACGGCCCTCGAGAGCCCCGTCGCCGATCTCCGCGAGGTGATTGAGGTCGAGAGCCGCCAGCTTCTGGAGGTGGTTGTCGACCGCATCTTCACCAACCTCCGGCTCCTCACGCCCGGCTTCGACCTCTCCATGGTGACCGAGGCGCCCACGGCCGGGGAGGCCTTGCGGGTCTCCAACTCCCTCCGCGAGCAAGTCGAGGCCTTCTGCAACCGCTTCAAGCGTGCGGAGGTGGCTGCGGAGGACAGCGAGGAGGAGGCTGCCCCTGCCGAAGAGGAAGACGCTGAGGAGGAGGAGCGTGCTGGCGTGGACTCCGCCTGAGCCTTGATTATCGCGCCTTTGAGCGCCTGTATCTGAGACAGTTTTTATATTCAGACACTGCACATTTTGAGCATGTAATATACTCTTTAAGCTTATTTGTGTTGGCTTGTTTGCCCCTCGAGAGGCCTTTTCTGCCTTATTTTCATGTCTATGTCTTCTCTGCGTCGTTAGGACCCATCTCTTCGCGCTATGACTCCGCCACTGCGGTATGCTGGAGCAATGACTCAGCAAGGCCGGGGGGAGTTTAAGGCTTGGAGAGGTAAGAGCCCTGAGTCGCGATGCTCAAGTGCCCCCCTTTGACGTGCGAGTAGCCCATGAAGCACAAGGGAGAACGAGATCGCTCGAGGGACAAACGTGCGCTTGGGGAGAAAAGGCTCTCGAGTCATAGGTGTGGGACTTAGCTTCTCGAGGCTTTTGCCCTGTAGAGGTTTTTTAGCCTGACGGGGAGGTCCTCTTCGAGGGTTTTTCCCTGCTGCCGCCTCAGGCTTGTAGAGACGCTTGCTCCCTATAGATGTTAGAGGGGCAGAACCGAACGCTTGTGCACTGTACTAGGGACTAATGCGCGCTTATAGGTCTCCTCAGGCGTTCCTTGCGAGGAGAGAGAGTACCAAGGTCCTTTGTAGAGATGGCGTGTTTGTGAGGGCCTGCCCTCCAGCCAGAGCTCGGATCCTTGGGTTTTGCAGTGCTGCTGGTGTGTCATTTGAGGCACTGGCACCGTACTCAGCCCCCGCTCGCGAGGTGCGCATGTGGAGAGATATAAGTGCCCATTTTCAACAAAGAAAATAATGCAGGAATAAACTCACCACCAAAATATTACATAGCGGCGCCGTAGCGCGTTGTTCACTTAGGAACGAAATTGGCGCCTGAGCGCAAAGTTCACTTGGAACGAAAATCGGTTCATTACACTTGGGTTTGCCAAGCTAACGTTCCTTCCATGTCGAGGCATGGGGACCACCCATCAGTGGCAGAGGTTCACTGCGGCCTGCGGGGGCTCATTTGCAGGAGAGCTCGGAGGGCTGGGCCTCGGGAGAAGCTTTGAGAAGCTTGGAGGTGAAGCCGTGAGCTTCCCTCTAGAGACAAAAAATGCCTGGCGTGACTATGATCACGGGTAGAACTTGCGCAGATGCGCGATGTTCCACGGGTTCTTGACAGGGATGCCGTCTTCGGTCTCGAGGCGAACTGCGCCAGGCCTGGCGACGTGGGAGACCCTGTAGGGGCCTTCCCACATCGGCGAGAGCTTGTGGAGGCCTTCCCTGGAGAGGATTCACCTGAGGACGAGGTCGCCCGCCTCAAGGGTGCGTGAGCGCACATGGCGGCTGTGGTAGCGTCGCAGGTCTTGCTGGTACCCCGCCGCCCTGAGGGCGGCCTGACGGCGCAGTCCCTCGAGGAACAGCAGGTCGTCGTTGTGGAGGCCCTCTTGGGTGTCCTCATTGAAGGCAAGGACCCGTGGTGATCCATGCTTGATTTCCGCGGGAAGGACTGCCTCAGCTCCGTAGACCAGGGCGAACGGCGTTTCGCCTGTAGGTCTTGAGGAAGTTGTGCGTATGGACCAGAGCACCGAAGGGAGCTCGTCGATCCAGCCCTTGCCGTGGCCCTTGAGGATGTTGAAGCTCCTGGTCTTGAGGCCCTTGAGGACCTCTGCGTTTGCTCGCTCGGCTTGACCGTTGCTGTGTGGGTGAGCCACCGAGGCGAAGCAGACCTTGACGCCAAGCTTATCGCAGTAGGCTCGGAAGATGCCGCTGGTGAATTGCGAGCCATTGTCAGTGATGATGCGGTTGGGCACGCCGAAGCGGCAGACCAAGCTCCTGATGAATTTCACCGCGGCCCCCGCTGGTATGGTGCGCACTGGCTCAACTTCGGTCCATTTGGTGAATTTGTCGATGGCCACGAAGAGGAAGCGATAGCCCCCCTGCGACCTTGGGAAGGGGCCCAAGATGTCCAGCCCCCAGACCGCAAACGGCCAGGAGAGCGGGATGGTTTGAAGCCCCAGCGCCGGCTGATGAATTTGCTTGGCGTGGAATTGGCAGGCGTCGCAGGTTTGCACAATGGCGACCGCATCTTGAAGCACTTGAGGCCAGTAGAAGCCGCTCCTGAAGACCTTGCCTGCGAGGGTGCGCGCACATGAGTGGTGGCCGCACTCCCCGCTGTGGATGTCCTTGATCAGCTCTCGGCCTTCCTCAGGAGGGACGCACTTGAGCGCGATACCATTTGGGCGCTTGCGGTAGAGGTTTCCCTCGAGGATGCAGTAGGATTTCGCCTGTCGAGCGATTCGCTCTGCGTCAGCATCCTCTTCAAGGAGGATTCCTTTCATCAAGTAGTCCTTGAGCTCATCAATCCAGCCTGAGGCCTGGTGGGTTGCCGTCAGCAACAGGCGCTCCCCTGTGCTAGGACCGCAATCAGGCGCCCCAGACTCAGGAGGTGGTGGGAGCGCTTCATCTGCGCTTGCGGCTGTGGCCTCTCGAGGCTGCTTGATGGATGCCTTGGCGAGCCTCTCTTCAAAGACACCGGCCTGCTGGGGTTGCCTTCGCGAGGCCCGCTTGGCGATGTCGTCAGCCTCTTGGTTTTCTTTCCTCGGGATGTGCATGAGCTCCATGCCCCTGAAGTGCTTCTCGAGCTTGCGGACCTCTTCGAGGTATGCGGCCATGTGGTCGTCTTTCGGCGTGTAGCTCTTGTTGGAGAAGTTGACGAGCAGCTGAGAGTCTCCCTTGACGAATAGGTGCTTGACGCCTAGAGCGATGACGGCCCTTAAGCCGGCGAGGAGGCCTCGTATTCGGCGATGTTGTTGGAGATCTTGTCGATCGTGAAGCACAGCTGGACAGCGTAGTATAGCTTGTCACCCTTGGGCGAAGTTAGGACGACGCCTGCTCCGCCATTGCGACAAGCGAAGGCTCCATCGAAGTCCATGGTCCAGTGGCTGGGCACCGTGTCTCCCGAGGGCTCGGCTTCTGCCTCGCGAGGCTCCTCAGGGCTTGGGTCGGTCCATTCGGCGACGAAATCGGCCAGCGCTCTTCCTTTTATGACCCTCGTGGTGTCGAAACGCAAGTTGAATGGCTGCAGCTCGATGTTCCATCCTGCGACGCGATCTGTGGCGTTGGGGTTGCGCAGGATTTGCTCCAGGGGGAAGGCGGTGACCACCGTGATGGGGTGGCCCTGGAAGTAGTGTCTCAGCTTCCTGGAGGCGATGAGGAGCGCGACGAGGAGCTTCTGCTGCATTGGATATCTCTCGCGAGCGTCCCGCAGCACTGTGCTGACGAAGTAAACGGGGTGCTCGACGAGGGTTGCCTGAGGTGGCGCAGCGTCAGCCCCCTGTGGAGGCTCTTCAGGGCCCTTGTCGAGATCCGCCTGTGGAGGCGTCCCGACAGGGGTGGTGGGAGCAGGCTCGACTTGAGGCGGTGGGCCTGGCAGTGGGTCTGTGGAGGCTGCTCCTTCGACGGGGCCTTTGTCGGGGGGTTCTGGGCTTGGAGTGGCAGTGCTCTTCTTGGGGAGGATAGGCTCTTCCCTCTCGACCACCAAGACGGCGCTTGCGGTCTGAGGGGTGGCTGAGAGGTACAGCTTCAGGTCCTCGCCTGCCCTGGGGGCCACCAAGACTGGAGGGCTAGCCAGATACTTCTTTAAGTCCTCGAAGGCTTTATCCGCCTCAGGGGTCCACTTGAATGTGCCCGATCTCTTCATGATCTTGAAAAATGGCAGGGCTCTCTCGCCAAATTTAGAGATGAAACGACCCAAGCTGGCCATGCAGCCCGCTAAGCGCTGCATATCCTTGAGTCGGCGGGGAGGCTGCATTTGCTCTATGGCCTTGATCTTGTCAGGATTTGCCTCTATGCCACGGTGGGACACGAGGAATCCGAGGAGCTTGCCTGAAGGGACCCCGAAGACGCACTTGGCGGGGTTCAGCTTGATGTTCACCTTTCTCAGGCTGGCGAAGGTTTCCTCGAGGTCCCTCAAGAGGGTGTCCCCCTCTCGAGACTTGACCACGATATCATCGACGTAGGCCTCGGCGTTTCTGCCCATCTGTGCCCCCAAGGCTATCCTCATGAGCCTCTGGAAGGTGGCTCCAGCGTTCTTCAGGCCGAAGGGCATGCATGTGTAGCAGTACACGCCACAAGGGGTGAGGAATGCCGTCTTCTCCTCGTCCTCTTTAGCCATCTTGATCTGGTGATAACCAGAGAAGGCATCCAGAAAACAGAGGAGGTCACAGCCAGCGGTGGAGTCCACGATCTGGTCTATCCTCGGCATGGGGTATGGGTCCTTGGGGCAGGCCTTGTTGACATCGGTGTAGTCGATGCAGAGTCGGCCTCCTCCAGCGGGTTTAGGAACAACCACGCCGTTGGAGAGCCAAGTGGGGTGCGCGACTTCGCGGACGACGTTTGCCGCCTTGAGCTTCTCTACTTCCTTGACGATGAATGCTTGCTTCTCGGGGGCTTGCTTACGTGCTTTTTGCCTGACGGGGCGTGCATCTGGACACACGGCTAAGTGGTGCTCGATCACCTCCCTTGGTACACCGGACATATCTGACGGAGTCCATGCGAACATGTCAGAGTTCGCCCGAAGGAAGGCGACAAGCGCGCTTTCCTATTTGGGAGGCAGGGCAGCGCCTATGGTGACGCTAGCCCCCGAGCCTTCAGCCCCCGAGCTGGTGGCGTCCAGTGACACCTTCTTCGTGGCGGCTTGCTCCTGAGAGAACACTTGCTTCTTCTTCTTGGGCCTCTCGAGAGGCTCCATGTCCTCGTCAGCCGGGAACGCCATGGCGGCCGCCTTGTAGGCGCTTTCGACGGCGCGCGTGGCGTCCAGGATATGACCATGGATGGCAATGGTGCCAGCGCTGCCGGGGATCTTGACCATGTTGTAGGCGTGATGCGTGACGGCCATGAACTTCGCGAGGGCGGGGTAGCCGAGGATGGCGTTGTACGGCAGGCCGATGTGGGCGACATCGAAGTCGATCAGCTCCGTGCGATAGTTCTTCTGCGTGCCAAAGGTGACCGCGAGGCGGACTTGCCCCAGAGGCTCGATTGAACCACTGGTGACGCCCGTGAACGGCCTGGAGGGCATAAGCCACTCGTAGGGCACTTGAAGCGTCTCGAAGGTCTCGACAGAGATGACATTCAGGCCCGCTCCCCCATCGATGAGTGTCTTGGAGACGGTGATGTTGTTGATGGTGGGGGAGCAGACCAGGGGGAGGGTTCCAACAGTCTTGGTCGACTTGGGGTGGTCCTTGGCGTCGAAGGCGATGGTGTACTGGGACCACTTGAGGGGCCTGGAGGTCTCGGTGCTCGGGAGTGCAGCGTTGAGTTCGCGGGCGAACTGCTTGAACTGATTGTTCGACTTGGGCGCTTGAGCCCCGCCGAGGATGCAGGCCATGGCGCCTCTCGGGGCCTGGTAGCCTCCATCCTCCTCGTCGGGGAGGTTGTTGTTCTTCTCGGCGGCGTTGGCTTGAGTGCCCGACGGCTTCTGGTAGCCGCCATCGCGCCTACCCCTGCCGTCTCTGCGGTAGCCGCGACCTCTGCCGCGGCTTCCGCTGCCTTCTCCTCGCTCGCGTTCCCTGCTCAGCCTCTTGAGGTCGAAGCAGTCGTCTGTGGCGTGCCCACGCCTATTGTGGTAGACGCAGAATGGGCGGTGGTCCACTTCCTTGTCGCCGCGCTCGGGAGAACCCCTGCGGGAGCCCTTCGCGTCAGGCTCTGCCGCGAGGACCGCGGTGGCCTTGCGCTTGTGCTCTTCCTTCTTCTTGTGGCTCTTGGACCCCTCGCCAGGGTCGTCCCCCCGCGCGCTCATCTTGACGAAGAGGAGTCCCTCTTCAGCCTTGGCGCACTTATCCGCCAGATCGAACAGCTTCACCACAGAGGTGAGCTTGTCGTGGATGCCGAGCTTCTCGAGCATCCTGCGGTTCGTGACGCCCTCGCGGAAGGCAGCGATCACCTGGGTGTCGGGGATGTTTGGGATCTTGTTCCGCACCTGGCTGAAGCGCTGGATGTACTTGCGAAGAGTCTCATCCTTCTTCTGCACCACAGCGCGCAAGTCGTTGTGGGTGAGTGCGCGCTCGTACGTGCCCTTGAAGTTGGCGACGAACTGCCTGCAGAGCTCCTCCCAGGAGCCGATGGAGTCCTCCAGCAGGTTGAGGAGCCAGGACAGCGCTGAGTCCCTGAGGGCGTGGGAGAACCAGTTGGCCATGACCTTGTCGTCACCCCCTGCAGCCTGGATGGAGGTGGTGTAGAGCTGCAGGAACTCGAGAGGGTTGGTGGACCCGTCGAAGCCCTTGGGGAGCGCTGGCCTGAACTTCTGCGGCCAGACCACGCGACGCAGAGCGCGCGTGAAGGCCATGCAGCCTGAGGCATAGGTGGCCGTTCCTCCCTGGAGGGCCCTGCGGTTTTGCTGCCCCGCTTGGCCGAGCTCCTCGACGAGGTGGTTCTGGAGGTCGCGGCGTCGCTCCATGCCCACACGTGCGTCAGGCGCGGTGCGCTGCACGATCTGACAATCGTGCGGCGAGGAAGCATGGGAGGGAGCCCGTTGTGCCGCGGCCGGAGGTGGTCCTGGCGGCGGTGGGGGGGCACCTGTCGCGGCCGTTCCTGCAGGGCCGGAGGGCACGATGGAGCGCGACGGAGCAGGGCGCGTGGTTGCGATGTCGACGAGGTGGTGGAGGCGGTCCAACCACTGGTCGTGTGCCTCGGCACTTGGCCGGTAGCGGAGGAGCTCCTGGGCCATGAGCAGCGCGGTATGCGGGGCGGGCTCGTGGTGCTCCCGCGTGGACACGCTCTGGCGCCGGGACGGGTGCGAGGACTCAGCGTCCTCACGGCGCTCAGAGAGGTCCTCGCCGTCGCGCTGGTCTCCGCTGCGGTGCTCCTCGCTCTCCGGCTCCTCCACGCGCGGGCCGGTGCCAGCGCGCTCGGCCGCGCGAGGTCGACCACGGCGGCCACGGGTGGGAGCAGTGCCGGGCTCGGTGTGAGCTCTCTCGGAGGCACGCCGGTTGGCGCGCGTCGCGCGGGTGTCCGTCATGGCGCGAAGTTCGGAGGTTGAAGACGCGCCTCAGCCCCCTACCTGGCGCGCCAAATGTCGAGGAGTGACTCCCACGTAACAGGGGTAGTCTCACCCTGAAGAGAGGTTCGAAGGGGGGACTGAACACGGAGGTCTAACAACCCTCGAGAGGCTCGACGACGATGCTCGTCGGGCCTGAAGAAGGACAATCACGCCAGAGACAGACACCAGCACGTACCCAGGTTCACGGCCCTCAGGAGGAGGTAAAACCGCTACTCCTGCTTGTCTGTATTGCACTGCGAAGGTTACAGGACAATGAGCTTGCCGAAGGGTCTCTTGAGGCAGTTTGGTGCCTGGAGAGGGACACAATGGTCGTCTTCCTCCTCCAGCCGTTGGCTATCCTATGTGCTTAGCTAGGGCTCCCTGGGGCTAGGAAGTATCCAGCTCGCTGGGGATCAACCGATGGTGCAATTGCGCGATCCCCTTCTACGGTGGAGCTCCTGCTCCTTTTATAGGCGCCCCGGGCTCCGTCCTCGTGCTGGTGGGCTCCCACACGCCAGTCGCGTGGAGGAGCGGTAGTCCACCGCGGCTCGTCCGTCCATGGACGCGGTCCATCCGTGCTAAAGTAGCGCGCCGTGGCCGACAGGCTGCAGGCGGTGCAGAGCGGCTCGCAGGCGCAGCAGAGGTCGTGGTGGAGCCCATGATGACGACCTTCTTGGAGCGATGCGCCGTCCACCCGCTTTATCACCAAAGAGGAAAGTCCTGGGCGTCGTGGCGCAGGCGGCGCGGCTTTGTTGACTCCTTTATCACCAGAACGGCAACTGGGACGCTCGCGTCACCCTGCAGCTGCTGCAGGGGCCATGTGCGTCCTGCAGCGCTTGCTTAGCCGCGAAGTGTCTCCACAGGGCCGTGGTCGCCTGTGGAGGGGTTTCCTGCTGACTTCTCTCCAGGCGGGCTGTGCCTGGGGAGTCTCTTGAAGCGCAGGGTCCTCTTCAGGCCCTGGCGTCCTCTTCAGGCCCTCGAGCGGAGATGTCTCTCGAGGGTCTCTCCAAGCGGTATCTTGGTCCTTAGTCATTCTGTCGAAGATCTTCGCGGGCGAGGCCTGTAGGGAGTGGGCCGTGCATACCCCGGTCCTTACTGGGCCGACAGTTCTTGTTACTATTGGGTTCATTGGAACCCTAGACGGAAGTTGTGGTCTTCGTGGCTTAGGGAGCTACGGGGACAAGCCAAGAGCCTCCAATTATGTGGTGGATGCGTGCCTTGGCCTTGTCTTTTTCGCGGATCTGGGATTCGTGAAGATTCGGTGAGAGCCTCCAATTCGGTTGTGGAGTGTGCCTCATCCTTGTAAAGGTTCTTTGCCGACCTCAAGGGCATCATATAGTGGCTCGTGGTCATCCTCATTGGAGGAGGAACTCGAGCACTAGTACAGAAATGCCTATCAGTGGCGCACCCCCAAGGCCTTTCTGTGGCGCACCCAGGAAAATAGGGGGTGCGTCACAGAATTCTCGCCACTAAATTATATTTCTGTGGCGTACCTGCCCGGTGCGCAACAGAAAGTCCCAAATTTCTGTGGCGCACCAAGCGCAGTGCGCCACAGAATGTTGCCAGTGGCACATATTGTATCCGTGCGCCACAAAACTGCATGCGCCACAGAAACTATGATGCATGCGCCACATAATAATTTACAGGGTTTATGATTTATTTCTGCCTGCTGTACAAATACAGGTATATTATCGAAAATACATGTATATTACAGGATTTGAACAGACATAACAGAAACATGATATATTTGACACATGACATTACTTAGACACATCACATATAGTAACAAGTGCCGAATCTTACACAAGTCATGATACAAATGGAGCTCGAAATACAAAAGTTCATCGTTTCATCATTTCATACATATAGTGATCAAATATAGTACATCGGCGATGATGGTGAGCAAGATCAGCGGGAGAGCATGATCACGTAGCCTTCTTTTGCAGCGGCGCCGGGAACGGTTTGTACAGTTCCTTCGTCATCCACGCCCTGGTGTCCTGCTGCATATGTAGTCGTTCTTCGATCTCCCTCTGAGTCAAACCTGGAGATGGATGGGTAAGTATCAGTTAATAACATAAATAGAGTGTGAATAATTCATCTAAGTGCAAAAGTCTAGAATAAAGAACATAAAGAAAACACTTCTTGCGAGTGAGGCAAGCAGCTAGGCGCAATTTTGTAATACGTCCTACCTCTAGCGTAGTGGAGGGGCCCCCCTTTTGTCATGACATCCTGGAGGATGATATGTGATAACTTCATCTGGGTGCGATGGAAGTCTTCTCTAAGTTCAGCATCAGAGATTTCCCCCGCATTTTTGGTCCATTCCCGGAGCTGATTTGGAAACCTCATGGCATCTGCTTCCTCTGCATACCCTTTAAGGTGATGGATGACGTAGAACGCCTCCTTCACGCTCTCATCTTCCTGCTTGATGCAAGGGAAGTCGGTGACATGCCTGAACTTGTGTGTGTTGTTCTTGTTGAAGAATTCACACTTCTTTACGAAGGTGCCTCCATTCTGGGTGTAGATCTTGAGAGCATCATCAAGAACACCCTTTATTCGGGTGTAGTCTTTCTTCATAACCGAACTCCCCGAGTCGAAATAAGTGGCAATGGACCACCTCGGGTTCACGACGATGAGTACTGCGTACTTGTCCCTGCATAACAAATTTGAAACGGAATGTAGGAAATGATAAGAAATGGAACGAGTCTATGGGAAAACATAAGTTACGACATTGCCGAGCGGATGTGTACTTACTTGGAAAAGAAAGGCACACGATGGCTGTTCTTGCTCTTGTTTTTCAGCATGAACATTTGGAGGTACTCCCTCGCCCTGGTCCGTCTCCCCGATCCTTCAACCAGCTGGCTGTCACGCATGTAGTAGGGATCCGCTACCGCGACGGACGAGTTTGGCTCTCTCTTGATCTTCAGCGCCAGATTGAGCGCGTATAGACGGACCAAGTTATAGTCCAGCTGTCTAGAGTGAAACAGCTTGAATACATCCTCGAAGGCTATGAAGAGTACATCCGCAGGGGATTCATGGACGAAGTCCACGTCCTTTGGCACCTTGCACGTGAACACCGGGTAATTTGGGTGCTTGTCTTTAAGAAGGATGTTCTCTAGCGTCAAGATAGAATCATGCAAAGCGCGCATGGATCCTTGTGCGATGCGGAGCAGCTTCGGAGGCAGTATCGGTTTTCCAGCTTCATGCATTCAGGTCAAGCCATCACGACGTGGTGGAACCATTTGTTCATCCCGGACAGTCCTAGGAGCTGGCTGGCTCGCAGAGGCACCTGGCTTACTTCTCTTCCTGTGCTTCTTCTTCACCTCTGGGGATTGCATATCGTGAATTGACTTAAGCAGTGTGCCAGGGCAGAAAATGTTAGCCGGTTCAGCTTGATTGCCGGCCTCCGGAGACGTGTGTTGAGATAAACCATGGAAGTCCAAGCGCTGCGAGCATGCAGTGGGACGAACAGGTTTACCGTGGGGGCGGAACGGTTCTTCATCCACAGGAGGCATGTATAAACCATCCGTGGCGCCGGTGTTGAGGAAGTCATCGACGTCGGCATTATCATCATCATCGTTGTCGACGATTTCATGTTGAGTTGCAACGCCTTTGTCTTATTTCTGTTGTGGCACAGACGCTCCCAACAGCTGTTGGTAGCGGCTTGTGGTGGCGACGACCGGCGGTTCCTTCCGGGTGCTGGCAATGGCTGGTTTTGGCGCCGGTGCGTTCCCAACAGGTATATGTGGTGGCATAGAGGGCCGAACGATAGAGGGCCGAACGATAGAGGGCCGAACGATAGGGGGCCTAACCTTCTGTGGCGGCTTCGAGGTGGCGCCGGTGGTGCGCCTGGCCCCCCCAAGACGAATCTGGGTCTTCGGCAATTCCATGACCCATGCAACGCAGTCTCCATGGGCCATGGGCTCGTCGGCTCCCGCAGGTTCCATTGGGGGCTCGATGTGATGAAAGCGAGGTTGTACCACATTCAGCTTGACTCTCATCACGGCCTCATCCATGCGTCTGTGGTGCATTTTGCGGCCCTTTGGTTGTATGACCATGCCCTCGGCTACATCCACCAACTCGCCACCGGCCCCCACCGTATGCAGAAGTACGCAAGGCGTGTCCTGAGAGTCAACACATGCATGTTGGGCATCATGAGATGGCAGTCATCAAAGCCATAGTTAATTACAGAAGATGTCGCAGACTAACTAATAAGTTACCTCGGTGATTGCATTGAGCTCGTCTAATGGTGAGACAATGGCGCCGGTGCCGGCGGCCGGCGTCTCATTCTCCGGCGCCGGAGGTTGCATGGGGAGCTCATGTGCCTCGGTAGGGGGCGCCTGTGGCGGCACACTATGGAGCGGCGGCTCCGCAGCGATGTTGGCCGGCGGGGTCACCAACACGTCCGGTGACACGTTATGGCTGGAGGTGCTGCTGGCGTAGCTGGGCACGTATATCGGCCCCTGTCGACCTGACGCATTCCAAGCAGCTACCCCCTCCATAAACCCAGGGGGTAAGAAGGCCCGGATCCCCTCCTGCACTAACTTGTCCACCGTGCTGGAGTCCACCTTTTCCTTCTCCAGTGTCTCCACCTTCTTCCTTAGCTCCAGAACCTCGGCGCTATCCCTAGTCAGCTTCCTCCTCTGCCTTCTCGTCTCGCTGTCGTCTGTGCTGTAGTACTGGAGGAACTTCATGCTCGTACCAAAGCCGGAAACACGGCCAGCTGACGTCGGCGCCGCAGTCTTGTCCCTATCCTTGTAAACGTTCATCGCCCTGTTGAAAGTAGTGTCCCACGACTCCTTCGGATCCTGGGACGACGGCCCGGCCTCAGCGTCAGCCTTCAACTCGGCCTCCTGCAGACAAAGCAAATTAAGGTGAACCCATGCATGTAGAAAAATATGGCTCCACGGTAAATTAAATTCCTTACCAGCGGTTTCTCAAATTTCTTCACGTCGTCATCGTCCGTAACGAATTCCCCCGTCTTTTTGTTCAGATAGTAGCGGGACCGGACAAAGTTCCGGACCTGCTCGTCCGTGATTTTGTGCCACGGGTTCTCTTTTCCCATACGTAAAACCTCGGCATCCTCCTTGTCCCAAATGGGCTATTTTCCTCGGTAGCCACCGCTTCCCAAATGGTGGTTACCTAGGTTCAGGTCCCGCATCTTCTTCCCCCACTCGGTCCATTTTGTAGACTCCTTGGTATTCATGGTCAACTTGAATGCGTCGAAGTCTACTTTGTCGAGCATCGGGTCTTTGGATTTTATCTCTTCCCAGCTTTCACCCTTCTCAATCTTCCTCTTCACCCTGCATTTCCAGCTGCTCAAGGCGGTGCTCATCTTCGTGATGGCTAAACTGTTCACTTTTTTGTTGAACGGCTCCGGGAACGTGTATCGTTGGTGAAGCTTCTTGAGGAGGACATCGACCAAAGCCTCATTCCCCTTGCTTCTGAAGTTTCCCGTGTTGATCGACACGCTTTCCCGGAGGATGCACCCTAGTTGCATGGCGTATCCTTTGGCAAGTTTTATGGGCTCCACTGGGAGGCCACTTGGCGTGACCACAGTGAAGGCGTCGGTGACGTTGTCGAGTGCTTGCGGTGTCCGATCCCTCCTTGGCTTCTTATTCTTCCGCGAGGCCATGTTGTCCCCACCGCCATCGGTGGTGGTATCGACCTCCTCATGGCCGCCGCCACTGGCATCTCCGTCGGTGGTGGTGATATGCTCCTCATGCTCGCCGCCACCACCAGTAGGAGTTTTCGCGGCCTCCTCCAACTCCTGGGACACCTGCCAAAAGGACTTGTTTGCGTCTTCTTCGACGCTCATGTCCTTAGAAGGCCCGCCCCCCGACATGTTTGCACTGCTATAATTATTGATACAACAAATATAAGTAAAAAATAACTTAATTAAATACTAAGATACCCCGGCCCTTGCATTAGTCGCAATACCCCATATGTCCTTTTTTTTAGCAAAGTCATGCTTAAATTCACGATTTTTTGGCATAACCTTTGCTAAAAAAGGGACATATGGAGTACCCGAATTTGCCGAAACGGAAGTTAATCAACGTTCCGGCAATCTCAAGGGCCTCACGGGGTACCTGCAAACATTTCACAAATCATGTTGCCGGAATCGCAAACTGGCAACCTCCACATACACGATGGTATGACAGAATGCACAAAGGTCTTGCATATCAAGTACATAAAACTTCAAAACTTGCGATGCCGACAACAACACATACACGATGGTATGACACAATTATAACTTCGGAATTCCTCAAAAATTGACACAATTGCATCTCTTTCCAAGCTTGCACATTTTGCAACAAGACCAACAATGCACATTTTGCAAAAAAATGTCATAGACATTTCATCGAACACTTTGGCTATGGTGGTTCGGTAGGGGAGGGAGTAGGGGGGGAGGGGAGTCACCTCGGGGAGGGGAGGACGTAGGGGAGGTCGAGGATGGTGGAGGAGGACGTCGCTGGTGTCTCGGAGGGAGGGGAGGTGCGAGGCCGGTGGATCTTCTTCGTCGGCGGCGACGGTGGGGGAGCGCGGGGTGGCGCGGCGTCGAGGCTGTCCGTGGCGGGGCGCGGGGTGGCGCGGCGTCGAGGCCACTGGCGGCGGTGGGGGAGCGCGGTGGCGGGTGGTCGATCTTGGCGGTGGTGGAGCGCGGCGGCGGGTGGACGAGGTCGCGGTGGCGGTTGCGGGGTCGAGGGCGCGGCAATTTTGGACTTAGTAGTTTCGAGGAAGAAGGAGGCATGCGTGGGGGCGGCCCCACATGTAAGTGGGGGCAACTATATTCTGTGGTGCATACTTAGGCTGCTACGCCACAAAACAGAGGGATTCTGTGGCGCATCCAGTCGTATATTCTGTCTCCTTCCATTCCGATGATGCTCCTCTTGCCCCTCCTCACGACAACACAGCTAGGCTTTGATGGGTCGGTAATGAAGAAGCATTTCTCAACTTGGCTAGCGAGTACCCTTGGCTCGTTTTTCACGGAGGCTTTCTTCGATTTGGCATCGGGTATTACCATGGTGGTGAAATACCGGCCTTCTTTTACGACGTCCTTGGCCCATCTCACACGGAACAATGGCACCGACTCTCCACAGTAGTTGAGCTCCCATATCTCCTCGATCCTTCCGAAGAATCTTTTCTTGACAGTAGCCTCATCATCGCCGTAGGATAGCATAGTTACTCCTGAGTTTTGATATTCACTATTCTTGTCCTTTTCCTCGGTGTAGAATCTGTAACCGTTGATGTCGTACGACTGATAGGTCCTTACGTTCTGCCCGGGGTCCTGTGATAATGAGAATATGAGTTGTTCATCTTCCGTAGATGGCCTCCTGCTCTCTGCTTGAAACAGTTGCCTTTTCTTGAACCAACGTGTGAAGCTGGAGTTGTGCTCTATGGATACGTCTCCATTCTTCCTCTGCCGACCCAAGTCGATGTAATTCTGCTCGACCCAAGGTTCGATCAATTGTAAGTGTTGTAGCGCGACCCAGTGAGCCCTGTCGAGGTCTTCTTTTCGACCATGAACGCCGACAAAGAGTGAGCGGTAGCCGTCGTGGTTACCAACTCCGCTGAGCCTGCCGAGGTGCTTCCTGGTGGGCAGACCAACATCCTCGTTCTCGGTGCTTAGATAATTCTGGCAGAAGGAGATGCACTCATAGGTTAGAAAGCCCTTGGCCATGCTTGCGTCTGGACGGGCCCTGTTGCGAACGTATCCTTTCATGACACCGTTCTGCCTTTCGAACGGCATCATGTAGGTTAGGAACGTCGGCCCGAGCTGCTTGATGTCCTCAACGACATGGAGAAGGAGATGCACGCAGATATCGAAGAATGCGGGCGGGAAGTAAATCTCGAGCTTGCATAGTATCAGCACGATCTCTTCCTGTAGCCTGTCGAGCTGCTTCACGCCGATCGACTTCCTGTTGATGACGTCGAAAAAGTTGCACAGGGCAAGCAGCGTATCTCGGACATGCTCGTCCATTATCCCTCGGATCGCAACGGGAATTATCTGCGTCATCAGCACGTGACAATTGTGAGACTTCATACCGCTGAACCTCTTCTTCGTTGCGTCCAGATACCTGCTGATCTTCCCCGCGTAACCGTAAGGAAATTTGACTCCTAGGAGGCACTTGTAGAACTGCTCGAGCTCCAACGGACTCATAGTGTAGCAGGCAGGGGGAAGCACCACCGTGTTCTTGTTTACCCTTTTGCGGCGACCTTGAGTCCCTTTCGTCTGATCATCATCATCATCGTCGTCGTCATCACTGTCGGGTGCCTGAAGCTCTTTTCCGGCATGTTGGAAATGAAGGGGATCGCAGGCAGAAAACAATAAATTTTCTAACAACGATAACCTTAAACTAGCCAGGATCTATACTATGCAGATATAGTAATACGGAGGAGATCGATATACATACCCTTGTAGACCGAAACGCGGGGATTACGCTCCCGCACAAGCGTTGTCGGTGAAGCCGACGAAGACGACCTCGAGGTTGTGTAGAGGAAGAAGACCTCCGAGCACCACTAGCGTGGCACCTCGCAGGGATCCACACACGTACGGTGAAGACGACGACCTCCGGGCTCCGATCCAGGGACGAGCAGCGGAAGACTTGGACCGGAAGACCAGCAGCACGGCGGTGTGCGTATGGTGGAGAGAACTTCACCTTGGCGCAACTCCAATGGAGGAATCACGTTTCAAGGAGAAGAAGAGAGAGAGAGATTGATTGTTCTTTAAAAGCCAAGGGGGCACCTCTATATATAGGTGGAGGGGGGCTGCCAGCCTTGCTGGCCGGGTGGTGTGGGACTATTCCCACACCAGCCCACCCCCAAGGGGTGCGCCGGCCCTAGGTGGGCCCCATTTGGCCCACCTAGGGCAGCCCCCTTCCTCATCCGCACCTAGGGGGGAAATCCCCCCCCCCCTATGGGCCTTCTCTCCCATGGGAAGGCCCATTTAAGGTGGGCTACCTTTTAAATTCCGAAAATCATTAAATAAAAATGTATTTAACTATTAATTACACTAATTAATATTAAACACACATTATCTAATTTATTCCGGCTCCGAAAACTATTTCGTCGCTCTCCGATCTTCATCGGATCTTTCCCGGGACGCTCCCGGTGCTCTCTTCTAATTTCTCTTCCGGTAAACTTGTCGACTCCCCTTAAGTGTGTTACCCTAGCGGTTCGAGATCTCGCCAGACATGATCGAGACGCGCTCTCCGATCAATTACTAATTCGTGGACCTTGGATACCCATAATTAATCCCTGTGAGATAACGAATCACTTTGTCGTTCGAACCTAGACGTCGAGTCTTAAACCTTTTGCCCTGGCGGTACTTAGCGTGTCCGAGACTCATTTATAGATATCGCGATACCTAGCTTGATCTCGTTACCGACAACACTATCTTCTACTCGTCCATGATATTATGTCCTCGTGACCTAGTCACATGCTTGCAAGCTTATTTGACATAATCTCACCGAGTGGGCCCTAGAGTATCTATCCTGCTATGCGTACTGTCAAATCCCGCTCTTGATCCCTCGTCTCAACATACTCCCTTCCGATACCCGAGAGGGACACCTTTATTGTCATACTATTAAGACATGACGTTTGATGCAATCAAAGTATCTTTCAAGAATAGCAATAAGAGTTGATCTCACGGTCAAAGGCGTAATGACTACGTCCTACAAATATTGGGTATGTCCATCACATCGTTCTACCAACGATATGACTCCATTGTCAACTGACACCATGTCACATGATCGGGAAACCTCGATCATCGATTGCACAATGAACTAGTCACGTAGGGGCTACTAGGGACCTGGTTGTCTTACGTATCACACGTGTATTAATGTTTCCGCTTAATACAGTTATAGCATGACACAAAAACGTATTATGAACTAATGAGATATGATAAATAAAACACTTTATTAATTGCCTCTAGGGCATATCTCCTTCAGGAAAGAGTGCCAAGTAGACTCTCGGTGACATTCTTCGTAATGTGCATCATATCGAGGCTATGGGGCGTCTTGAGGACCTTCCAGTACGGCAAGTCGTGGAAAACAGACCTCGCTTTCCAAACACCCAGCAGGGGATCTACCATCGGTGGCTTCTTTCCTGGCGCAGGGCACTCCTCCCAATTTCTCAAAAGCTCGTCGATTTCAGTGCCCGTCCTATTGCGCGGGGCTCTTTCGAGCTCGTTTTCACCATTGAACAGGTCACCGCGTTTCCTCCACGGGTGATTGATGCACACGGTGGTGTTGTTGGGAAACCCCATGAGGAAGGTATGATGAGTGCAGCAGCAAGTCTTCCCTCAGTTATGAAACCAAGGTTATCGAACCAGTAGGAGATGAAGAACACGTCTGAAGGTCTCCCTGGCAATGGCGCCAGAAAACAGCTTGTTGGCGTGTAGAGGGAGGTGGAACCTGCACAACACAATCAAACTACTTTGCCCCAATGAAACAGTGAGGTTGTCAATCTCACTGGCTTGCTGTAACAAAGGATTAAACGTATGTGTGGAGGATGATTATTGCAGAGAATGAAAGTAACAGTTTGCAGTTGGTTGTATTATCAGTTTAAAGAAAAGGACCGGGGTCCACAGTTCACTAGTGGTGTCTCTCCATAAATAATAATAATAGCATACATGTGGGTAAACAAATTAGAGCTGGGCAATTGACAGAATAAAGAGCTGCATAATGATGCATATACTAATGTCATGATGTCTAGTGTGAGATTCATTTGGGCATTACAACAATATACATAGACCATTCCAACCGCATCTATGACTAATAATCCACCTTCCGGTTAGCGTCCGCACCCCTTTCAGTATTAAGTTGCAAGCAAGAGATTATTGCATTAGGCAAAGTGTGTAATGTAAGTAATACAATTATCCTTAGACAAAGTACTACTGTTTTATCCCTAGTAGCAACAGTACATCTACAATCTTAGAGCTTGCTGTCACTACCCCAGATTAAATAGAGACATGAACCCACTATCGAGCATAAATACCCCCTCTTGGAGTCACAAGCATCTACTAGCAACGGAGAGCATGCAAGATCATAAACAACACACAACATGATATATTATGAAGCAAATGACATAGTATTCAATATCCATCGGATCCCAACAAACACAACATGTAGCATTACATAAAGATGATCTTGATCATGATAGGCAGCTCACAAGATCTAAACATGATGGCACAATAGGAGAAGACAACCATCTAGCTACTGCTATGGACCCGTAGTCCAAGGATTAACTACTCACGCATCAGTCCGGAGGCGGGCATGGTGATGTAGAGCCCTCCGGTGATGATTCCCCTTTCCGGCAGGGTGCCGGGAAGAGCTTCTGAACCCTCCCGAACTAGGGTTGACGACAGCGGCGGCTCCGTAATGTTTCGTGGAAAAGTGTTCGGGTCTTAGGTCTTGTGTTTTCCGGGGGTATTTGTAGGCGAAAGGGCGAAGGTGGTGGAGGGCCGAGGCCCCGTCATCAGGTGCTGGCGCGGCAGGAGGTGGGGCCGCGCCGGGACCTCATCTGGGGGCCTCGTGGCCCCTCTCCGTAAGGTCTTCGGTGTTCTGGCACCTCCTGTGAAAAATAGGGACTTTGGTATTAAATTCGTCCAATTCCGAGAATATTTCCTTAAGTGGTTTTCTGAAACCAAAAACAGCAGAAAACAGGGAACTGGCACTGTGGCATCTTGTTAATAGGTTAGTCCCAGAAAATGCATAAAACCACACAAAGTGTATATAAAACATGTAGCAAATGGTATAATATAAGCATGGAACGTAAGAAATTATGGATACGTTTGAGACGTATAAGTGATCCATGCGAAGCCACCGTCGAGCCCCTGGGTACACGGTTTTCGAAGACCCATCCCTTGGTAGCTGGAGATGCGGGGTCCCATCCGTGCACCTGACACATGCGCAGAATCCGTGACCTACCTGGGCCGATACGTATGAGCAACCAGGATAGTCCTGCACCGTCATGAACAAGGCGACTCTCAAGTCGAAATATTCTCTTGTGTAGGCATCCCACGTACGGGCTGGCGTCTCCGACAACGTGGCTAACTCCTCTTTCAACAGCGTGAGATACAGATGTATGTCGACCCCTGATTGTTTCGGCCCCTGGATGAGAATGCTCATGTGTATGTACCTTTGCTTCGTGCACAGCGAAGGGGGAAGGTTGTAAGGCCACACAAACACGGGCCAGGTGCTATGCGTGCTACTCTGGTTGCCGAACGGATTGAGTCCATCGGTGCTCATACCCAGCCTGACGTTCCTTGCGTCGCCTCCAAAATTTTCAAAGGCGCTGTCCAATGCTTCCCACTGGCCAGCGTCGGAAGGGTGTGAAAGGATCCTTCCCTTCTCCGGATCTTCTTCGGGCTTCTCCCTTTTCACGTGCCATTGCATGAGCTTTGCTTCCTTAGAGTCCACAAAGTACCGCTGCAGACGGGGAGTGATAGGAAAGTACCATACCACTTTTCGAGGAACTTTCTTGTTCGCACCCTTGTACAGTCCTTGGTCGCACACCGGACATTTGGTTATGTCCTTGTACTCGCCCCGAAAAATTATGCAATCATTGATGCAGGCATGGTATTTAACGTACGGTAGGTCAAGTGGGCACACGACTTTCTTGGCCTCCTCGATGCTAGTTGGCAATGTGCTCCCCTTGGGAAGACGATCGTGCATGAATTTCATGTTCTTCGTGAAGTTCACGTCGGTCCATTTGCTTTGCGCCTTCATCTCCAGAGCATCAAGTGTTACTTGCAAGCGCGTATCTTGTGGCCGGCAACCAGGATACAATGGAGTCGTCCCGTCGATCTCCATTTGCGCCAGTTTGGCTTTCTCTCTGGCGTTGCTCGTCTCCTGGAGGAGCAGTTCTTGAACATGAGAGTCCCGCAAAAGGCCGACATTAGCGTGTTCTCCGTGTTCGCGTCTTCTCCACCGCCATCTCCCCCATGGTGATCATCATGATGATCTTGTCCGCCAACATCTCCTTCGTCATGATCATCTTGTCCACCGACATCTCCTTCATCATGGTAACCATGTCCGGGTGACTCTTCGTCTTCTTGCCCTCCCACCTCATCTTCATCATGCACATTTGACATCGGTGCCTGGTTAAAGCCTAGCATGAAATCGCGCCTGAGCAGGTGATCCTTCAATTGTCCAGAATCAGGGTCAATCCAGCTCTCGAGTTTGCATTTCCGACACGGACATCTTATCTGGCGCATGTTGCACTGAATCATTTCCGCCTTCGCTTCTTCCTTGTATCTAATGATTTCACCGGATCTCATCATGACGACCATGGTTGCCTACGCGGTATACATAGAGCACAACCGAGAAACGAGAGTGTACGTTAATTAGAGCCGCAACATCCGCACACACATACACACACATGCATGTTCGACGGAAAATTTTGGCATGACCTCTCCTAAAAGTAGGACGTATGGGTGGTGCAAAAATTTGCCGAAATGGAAATGAATCAACATTTCGGCAAACATCCATGCACCACGCCGGCGCAAGCATGCGCACCACAACAAACAAACATATGCACATGTCTCCATACACCATAGCCATACAAACACAGGCCATACATGATCATCGATCGCCGCCATACACCGACGATGGCCATACACACCGGTGGACATACACCGAGGGCGCCATAAGCCGCAAGCATGCACACCACAAACAAAAAGAGGAGGAGATATCTCACCTAGTAGCTTCGAGCTCCTCCGGGACCGTGTTATGTGTTAGAGAGAAATTAGTGGATAAAAAATGGAGGAGAGAGGATATATGAAGCCCCCCCCTACCTACTAACTAATAATCTACGGAACAAACTAGGATTAACTACAAGAAATGGAGAAGAAATGACAAGAATTGGGTGAGAGGGAGTAGGAAATCGAGTTGAGAGAGGGGAGGGGAAAGGTTGCAAATGAAATCTGGAATTTTTGTGCATTCAATGCCTTTATGGATCCGGGCAACTTTTTGTGGCGCACCCGCTTATCATTTTGTGGCGCATCAGCCGAATGCGCCATAGACATCAGGCATTCTGTGGCGCACCGTATACCATGCGAGCCACAGAATGTTGGCATTCTGTGGCGCACCGCGGAACATGCGCCACAGAATGCCAACTTTCTGTGGCGCATTGGTTTGGGTGCGCCACAGAAAGAGTCTAGGATTTCAAAATTCGAACGGACCTACGGGGCCCACCATTTTTCTGTGGCGCACTCTCCGGGATGCGCCACAAAAATGTATGATTAAGTGGCGGATGCTCCCTTAATGCGCCACAGATATTTGTGGCGCACTGTGTTGCATGCGCCACTAAAATATTTTTGTGGCCCATGGCTTTATAGGTGCGCCACAAGCATGCATCCATCCTATAAGCCTTTTCATAGTAGTGGAGGGACAATACAGTGGCCATTGGGCATCTTGGGGATCACTTGTGACTCCACACCGCTGTCGGCCCAGTGAGGGCCAGGGTGTGCAGAGCCCACTCTCCCCAGGCCTCGCACGTGACAGATTCGACAAAACGACTAAGGACCAAGCCACCGCTTGGAGAGACCCTCGAGAGGCAACTCCTCTTGAGGGCCTAACGAGGAAGCCAGGCCCTGAAGAGGACCCCGCGCTTCAAGAGACTCCCCAAGGTTCAACACGCCTGGAGAGAGGTCAGCGGAAACCTCTCCACAGGCCACCACGGCCCTGTGGAGACACTTCGCAACTAAGGAAGCGCTGCAGGGCGCACATGGCCCCTGCAGCAGCCGCAGAGTGATGCAAGCTCCTCAGTTGCCATTCTGGTGGTAAAGGAGTCAACAAAGCTGCGCCGCCCGCGCTAGGACGGCCAGGACTTTCCTCTTTGGTGATAAAGCGGCCGGACGGCGCAACGCTCCAAGAAGATCGTCATCGTGGGCCCCACCACGACCACTGCAACTCCTGCGAGCCGTTCTGCGTGGTCTGCAACCTGTCGGCCACCGCGCCCAACTTTAGCATGAATGGACCGCGTCCATGGAGATTTCGGCAGCGGTGGACTCCCTCCCCTTCGCGTCACTGCCCAGTGGGAGCCCACCGTAAGCGCGCTGCGCAGGGAAGAGGCCCAAGGCGCCTATAAAAGGAGCAGGAGCTCCACCGTAGAAGGGGACCGGCTCATTGCTTCCTAGACCCGGGGAACCTTAGCTAAGCGCGTAGGATAGCCTACTGCTAGAGGAGGAAGACGACCATTGTGTCCCTCTCCAAGCACCAAACTGCCTCAGGAGAGCCTTCGGCAAGCTCATTGTCCTGTAACTTCCACAGTGCAATACAGACAAGCAGGAGTAGCGGTGTTACCTCCTCCTGAGGGCCGTGAACCTGGGTACGGGCCGGCGTCCATCTCTGTCGTGATTGTCCCTCTCCAGGCCCGGCGAGCACCGTCGTCGTGCCTCTCGAGGGTTGTTTGACCTCCGCGTTCAATCCCCCTTCGAACTACTCTTCAGGGTGTGACTATCCTTGTTCCGTGGGAGTCACTCTCCGACATTTGGCGCGCCAGGTAGGGGGTTTGAGGCGCGTGAACGACCTTCGAGCCGCCTCCGCGCCATGACGGACACTCGCGTCGCACGCGCCGCCCGCGCCAGCAGGCGCGCGCCTGAAGGAGCCACCGCCGCGCCAGTCGCCATCGCCACTCGTGGACGACGGGGTCGCCCCCGCCGTGAAGAGCGTGCCAACACCGAGCCGCACGTGGAGCAACCCGAGAGTGAGCCCGAGCACAACGGGGAGGAGCAGCCCGAACAGCAGGCCGACGCGGAGTCCTCGCGCAGGACGCAGCATCAGAGCGCCTCCTCCCAGGGACGCGCGGATCCAGCTCCGCACACGGCCCTGCTCATGGCGCAAGAGCTTCTCCGCTACCAGCCTACTGCTGAGGCTCGCGAGCAGTGGCTGGAACGCCTGAACCACCTCGTCGGCATCGCCACCACTCGCCCAGCCCCGTCGCGGTCGATTGTGCACCACTTCCTCGCGGGCATGGCTGCGCATGACGCGCCTCCGCCGCCCCCAGGACCTGCTCCGGCCGCGACACAGAGAGCCGCCTCGCACGCCTCCTCGCCGCGCGACTGCCAAATCGTGCAGCGCACCGCGCTGGACGCGCGCGTGGGGGTGGAGCGCCAGCGGGACCGCCAGAACCGCCTCGTGGAGGAGATTGGCCAGGCGGGCCAGCAGAACCGCGCAGCTCTGCAGAACGGGGTCGCCACGTACGCCTCGGGCTGCATGGCGTTCACCCGCTCCCTGCGCCGCGTGGTCTGGCCCCAGAAGTTCAGGCCAGCCCTCCCCAAGGGCTACGACGGCTCCAGCAACCCCGTCGAGTTTCTGCAGCTCTACACCACCTCCATCCAAGCTGCAGGAGGAGACGACAAGGTCATGGCCAACTGGTTCTCCCACGCGCTGCGCGACTCTGCGCTGTCGTGGCTCCTGAACCTCCCTGAGGACTCCGTGGGCACGTGGGAAGAGCTCTGCAAGCTGTTCGTCGCCAACTTCAAGGGCACGTACGAGCGCGCGCTCACCCACAACGACCTGCGCGCGGTGGTGCAAAAGAAGGATGAGACCCTCCGCAAGTACATCCAGCGCTTCAGCCAGGTGCGGAACAAGATTCCAAATATCCCCGACACCCAGGTCATCGCTGCCTTCCGCGAGGGCGTCACGAACCGCAGGATGCTCGAGAAGCTCGGCATCCACGACAAGCTCACCTCTGTGGTGAAGCTGTTCGATCTGGCGGATAAGTGCGCCAAGGCTGAAGAGGGACTCCTCTTCGTCAAGATGAGCTCGCGGGGGGACGACCCTGGCGAGGGGTCCAAGAGCCACAAGAAGAAGGAGGAGCCCAAGCGCAAGGCCACCGCAGTCCTCGCGACAGAGCCTGACGCGAAGGGCTCCCGCAGGGGTTCTCCCGAGCGTGGCGAGAAGAAGGAGGACGACCGCCCATTCTGCGTCTACCACAACAGGCGCGGCCACTCTACCGAGGCCTGCTTCGACCTCAAGAGGCTAAGCAAGGAGCGCGAACAGGCTGAGGGCAGCCGCGGTCGAGGTCACGGCTACCGCGGAAGCGGACGCAAGAACGGCTACCAGAAGTCACCTGGCCCACAGGCCAACGCCGCCGAGAAAAACGGCAACCTCCCTGACGAGGAAGATGGAGGCTACCAGGCCCCGAGAGGCGCCATGGCCTGCATCCTTGGCGGGGCTCAGGCGCCCAAGTCGAACAACCAGTTCAAGCAGTTTGCTCGCGAGCTCAACGCCGCGCTCCCCAGCGTCGAGACCTCCAGGCCCCTCAAGTGGTCGCAGTACACCATCGCCTTCGACGCACAGGACCACCCCAAGTCCACCAAGACTGTTGGCACCCTCCCGCTAGTCTGCTCCCCCACCATCAACAACATCTCCGTCTCCAAGACGCTCATCGATGGGGGTGCAGGCCTGAACGTCATTTCCATCGAGACTTTCGAGACACTTCAAATGCCCTACGAGTGGCTCATGCCCTCTAGGCCCTTCACGGGAGTCACCAGCGGCTCCATCGAGCCTCTGGGGCAAGTCCGCCTCGCGGTCACCTTTGGCACGCAGAAGAACTACCGCACCGAGCTCATCGACTTCGACGTCGCGCACATCGGCTTGCCGTACAACGCCATCCTCGGCTACCCCGCCCTCGCGAAGTTCATGGCCGTCACGCATCATGCCTACAATATGGTCAAGATCCCCGACAGCGCTGGCACCATCTCCATCCACGGCCACGTCCTGGACGCCACGCGCGCCGTCGAGACAGCCTACAAGGCAGCCGCCATGGCGTTTCCGGCTGCGGAGGACTTGGAGTCTCTCGAGAGGCCCAAGAAGAAGAAGCAGATGTTCTCTCAGGAGCCAGCTTCCACGAAGAAGGTCTCCCTGAGCACCAGCAGCTCGGGGGCTGAGGGCTCGGGGGCTAGCGTCACCATTGGCGCTGCTCTGCCTCCCAAATAGGAAGGCGCGCTCGTCGCCTTCCTCCGGGCAAACTCTGACATGTTCGCGTGGGCCCCGTCAGATATATCCGTTGTACCGAGGGAGGTGATCGAGCACCACTTAGCCGTGTGTCGAAACGCACGCCCCGTCAAGCAAAGGGCAAGAAAGCAAGCCCCCGAGAAGCAAGCATTCATCGTCAAAGAGGTCGAGAAGCTCAAAGCAAGAGGACCTCCACAACGACGACCTGCTGCTTCTCGAAGGACTACGCCGCCGTGCCGCCCTTCGGGCGGCAAAGTACCAGCAGGACCTGCGACGCTACCACAGCCGCAACGTGCGCTCGCGCACCCTGGAGACAGGCGATCTCGTCCTCAGGCGGATCCTCTCCAGGGAAGGCCTCCACAAGCTGTCACCCATGTGGGAAGGCCCCTACAGGGTCACCCACATCGCCAGGCCTGGCGCGGCTCGCCTCGAGACTCAAGACGGCATCCCGGTCAAAAATCCGTGGAACATCATGCATTTACGCAAGTTCTACCCGTGATCATTGTCACGCCCGTGATCGTTGTCACGTCAAGACATCTGGCTGAAGAGGCAGCTTACGGCTCCACCTCCAAGCATTTTTTGTCTCTAGAGGTTAAAAGCTCACGGCTTAAACCTCCAAGCCCCAAAGGCTTCTCTCGAGGGTCAACCCTCCGAGCTCTCCATGTAACGAGCCGCCTCAGGCCGTTGAGAGTCTCTGCCACTAACGGGTGGTCCCCATGCCTCGACATGGTCAAATACATTAACTTGGCAACTCCAAGCATAATGAGACAATTTCGTTCCTAAGTGAACTTTGCGCTACGGCGCCGTTATGTAATATTTCGGTGGTGAGCTTATTCCCGCATTATTGTTTTTTCAATGTGCGCTTATATCTATCCCCATGCGCACCTCGCGAGCGGGGGCTGGGTACGGTGCCAGTGCCTCAAATGACACACCAGCAGCACTGCAAAACCCAAGGATCCGAGCTCTGGCTGGAGGGCAAGCTCCCACAAACACGCCATCTCTACAAAGGACCTTGGTACTTACTCTCCTCACGAGGAACGCCTGAGGAGACCTATAAGCGCGCATGAGTTCCCACTACCATATACAAGCGTTTGGGTTCGCCTCTCTAACATCTACATGGAACAAGTGTCCCTGCAAGCCTGAGGAGGCAACAGGGGAAAAGCCCTTGAAGAGGACCTCCTCGCCAGGCAAAAAAAAACCTCTACAGGGCAAAAGCCTCGAGAAGCTAAGTCCCGCACTCATGCCTCGAGAGCCTTTTCCCGCTGCCAGCACGCGTTTGTCCCTCGAGTGATCTCGGTTTCCCTTGTGCTTCATGGACTACTCGCACGTCTAAGGGGGGCACTTGAGCATCGCGACTCAGGGCTCTTACCTCTCCAAGCCTTAAACTCCCCCCGGCCTTGCTGAGTCATTGCTCTAGCATACCGCAGAGGCGGAGTCATAGCGCGAAGAGACGGGTCCTAACGACGCAGAGAAAACATAGACATGAAAATAAGACAAAAGGGGCCTCTCGAGGGGCACACGAGCTGACATAAATAGCTCAAAGAGTATATTACATGCCCAGAATGCATAGTGTCTAAACATAAAACTGTTTCAGATACAAGCGCTCAGAGGCGCAGTAATCAAGGCTCAGGCGGAGTCTACGCCATCGTGCTCCTCCTCCGCGGCGTCTCCCTCTGTCTCGGCAGGGGCGGCCTCCTCCTCACTCTCGTCCTCAGCAACCTCCGCGCGCTTGAAGCGGTTACAGAAGGCGTCGACCTGCTCGCGGAGGGAGTTGGAGACCCGCCACACCTCGTCGCCCTGGCGAGCCTCGGTCACCGTGGAGAGATCGAAGCCTGGCGAGAGGAGCCGGAGGTTGGTGAAGATGCGGTCCACGGCCACCCCCAGGAGCTGGCGGCTCTCGACCTCGATCACCTCGCGGAGGTCAGCGACAGGGCTCTCGAGGGCCGTGAAGAGCTGGTCGAAGTAGACCAGGTACAGGGCAGCGTCGCCACGGCCTCGAGCCTCGGCGTGCGGCGCGTCCGCGCCAAGCTGGGCAGCGAGCTCGTTGCCCCTGGCGACCAACGCCTGGAACATGCGGTCCCGCTGCTTCGTGAGCGCCCGAGCCGCCTGCGCGGTGTCCGCAGCCTCCGCTGCCTGCTCAGCCACGGGGCCCACCTGCTCCTCCACGTCCCTGACGAGGGCGTTCAGGTCCAGGACGGCGGCCTTGCGAGCATCCTCCGCCTGGCGATAGGCCTCCTTGGCGCGCTGGAGACGGACCTCAAGCTTGGAGTTGGCCTTCTCGAGCTCCGCGATCTGCCTGGCGGCGGTAGCGTGCTTGGCCTTGAAGCGGTCCTCCTGCTTCTTGGCCTTGTCGCGGTACTCCTGGGAGGTGGTCCGCCTGAACTCCTTCTCGCGCTCCGCGAGGGCCGCCTCCGCCTCCTTCTTCTTCTCGGCGAACCGCTGCTGGAAGCGCTCCAGGGTTTGCATCTGGGCGGTGACGTTCTCGTCATGCCTCTGGAGCGCCTGAGCCAGGTTCCCCTCACGCGCCTCAAGCTCTTCGCGCTTGGTGGCGAGCTCGCCCTCCGCTTGCAGCCGCTGCTCGTCGCGCAGCAACACATCTGCCTCCTTGGAGGCCAGCTGCCGCTCGCGCTCGGCCAGGCTCTTGCGGTCCTCCTCCAGAGTCTCCTGCGCGGCCTGGTGGACGGAGAGGAGCTGGGACTCCAGCTGGGCCAGCTCGCGGCGTTTCTGCGCCAGCAAGCCCTCCATAGCTTCGCGCTCGGCCTTCACCTCAGCGAGGAGCTCGGCGGCGGCGTTGCGCTCGTCCTGGAGGGGAGCAAGGAGCTCATCTGCGTCGCGGATGGCCCCCTCGCGGATCTCCTTAGCGAAGCGGGCGGCCTCCTCACGCGTGGCCTGTAGCGCCTGATCCTCCTGGCGGCGGGCCTCAACCGCGGCGTGGAAGGACGACCACGCCTCCGCAAGCTCGTCGCGCTGCCGGGCGAGCTGCGCGTCCTCTAGAGCCAGATGCGCCTCCAGGCCCTCCAAGGACTCCCTCACGAGGCAGAAGGCGACCTCGCGGTGCCCCGCGCTCCAGTCCCAGCCGCTAAGGACCAGGCCGCGATGCGTGGAGGGCCCGGCCCCGGCGTCAAGCCTGGAGAACCTGGCCTCAGGGCGATCCTGGGGGCTGGGCCGCGCTCCGTCCCCCGCGGCGCCCGAGCTGGCCTCGCCGCCCTCGCCACCCTGGCGCGTCCCCTCCGGCGGCTCGCTCCCTGCGGCGGGGCGTGGCGGAGATGAAGGAGCTCCCCCTGCAGATGCGCCCGCGCCTGGCTGGCCCTGGTCCGTCTCGGCCTCTGGCTGCGCGGGAGGCGTGGTCGCGCAGGGTGGAGTAGCCTCGCGGGCCGGGGTTGGCTCACGCGGTGGCGTGGCCGCGCGAGGCGGGGTAGGGGCGCGAGGAGGGATAGCAACCCGCTCCTCCTGCGCCTCCACCACCATCGGCTCGGGGGGCGGCGCAGCTGCCCCCGCCTGAGGCGCCGCTGCCCCCGCTAGAGGCCCAGCTGCCTCCGCTTGAGGCATCTCTTCGGTTGGGCCTGTGGAGGCCGTCTCCACAGGCCTCGCGGCCTCCTCAGCCACGACCTCGGCCGTGGCTTTCTTCACCTCTGCTGCCTTGCGAAGCTTACGGCGCTTCACGGGCACAAGGTCACTGGCAAGCATCAGGGAAAGATCGTCAGGGATGGGTGAAGAAGAAAAGAACAAGAATCAAGCAACTAATAGCTAGAAGCGCTTACCCGGACTGCTTGGCGCCGGTGTCGACCCACGCCAAGCCTGGCGAGCGCCAGGAGGGCTTGGCCTTAGCACCTGACCCCTCCGGGGGCGCCTCGGCTTTCCTCTTGGGGGGGACGTCTGACGGCCTCGCCCCGGACCGGTCCACAGCCGCCTTGGAGCGGGGCTCGCGCCGCCCTGGCGAGGCCTCCTCGTCAGAGGCCTCCTCCTCGGCCTCCTCCTCCTCCACATGGCGCGAGGGCACCACCACGAAGGCGTCATCATCATCGCCTGACGAGATGTCGCAAATCTCGTCAGTAAAGGGCCCGGCCCTTGAAGAGGACTCCTCCCCTGCTGCGGCCTCCTCCTCGCCTCGCCCAACTCCTGAGGCAGAGGGCGACTCAGCTCCCTCCACCACCTGCACCACCGGCTCAGGCACCTCTTTCCCCGCCGGGCCCGACGGGGTGAACGAGGGCATCCCCTCTAGAATGGCCAGGCGCTCGGTCATGTTGTACTGGTGCAGAGGCCGGAGCGTGATAGGGAGCTCGTCCATGGCGGGCACCACCGGATTGATGAAGAGCGCGGACAGGACGTTGTCGACTGCGTCCTTGTCGTTGTCCTCACGGTGGAGCCGCATCTTGTCCTGGGGACCGGAGTACATCCACATGGGCGTCGCGTGCGCCTGGAGGGGAGCAATGCGGCGCGTCACGAAGTCCGCGACGATGATCTGCCCCGTGAGGCCCTCCTCCCGAAGGTAGCTCCGGCGGCCCATCAAGATTGCGTTCTGCGCGCCGCTGAAGGGGGCCTTGCCTCAGTTCGAGTTCTTCACGGGCGGCGCGTCAGGGACCTCGAGGAAGGCGCAGGGCTGCTCCACCCCGACAAAGAACCATCACTGGCGGAAGTCGTCCACCTTCTTCGTCACCGACGTGATGGCCTTGCCCTCGCTCCACGACATGGGAATGTAAACACTCCCCATGCCATCCACGATGCGGAATGAGACGCATCCAGAGCGCTCATTCTTCGCCGTGCTCCGGAGCGCGTAGAAGCACCGGAAGAGGTCCACCGTGGGCTCCAGGCCCAAGTACGCCTCGCAGAGGTAGGCGAAGACGGCGAGGATGAGCACGGAGTTGGGGTGGAGGTCCAGCAGCTGGATCTGGTAAAAGGCCAGCACCGCCTCCAAGAATGGAGAGAACGGTGGCACCAGCCCCGCCGCAACGCAGTGCTGGAAGACAGGGAAAAACCCTCGCGGGCGCTTCCCGTGCGCCGCGGCCTTGAGCGCGGTAGCGCTGTGCTCGTTGGTCCGGTCCGCCACCAGGAAGCGGACCTTGGCGAGGGCCTTGTCGTTGACGCGCAGCCCTAGCAATGCCGCGCCGTGCGCGACCTCAGCAGGCGCCGCCTGCGAAGAAGACCCCGCGGCCGCCTTGCCCTTGTTCTTGGCTGGACTCATCGTCGTAGAAGAGGCGTGAGCGGCGGCGGAAGAAGCTGGAGAAGAGAGGAGTTGAGCGCGCCGGAGGGCAGGAGCGGAGAGCTCGGAACAGAGAAGGCTTCTGCGAGAAGATTGGGAAGCAGTAACGGCTCCTTGCCTCGGCGCGCCGGCTTTATGTCTCGTCAAGGAGCAGTTACCGGGGCGCGGTGGGACCCCCCCACGACGCACGCCCCAGATCGTGCGCAGCCGTTACTCATCTGAGCGACGCGTGGCTCGGGCCGGCCGGACACTTTGGGCCCACGACGCTCCGGCTGCGTTCATGGGCTCAGCCGCGCCCATCGCGGGCCCGGGGGCTACTGTCGGCCCAGTGAGGACCAGGGTGTGCAGAGCCCACTCTCCCCAGGCCTCGCACGTGACAGATTCGACAAAACGACTAAGGACCAAGCCACCGCTTGGAGAGACCCTCGAGAGGCAACTCCTCTTGAGGGCCTAACGAGGAAGCCAGGCCCTGAAGAGGACCCCGCGCTTCAAGAGACTCCCCAAGGTTCAACACGCCTGGAGAGAGGTCAGCGGAAACATCTCCACAGGCCACCACGACCCTGTGGAGACACTTCGCGGCTAAGCAAGCACTGCAGGGC
The DNA here is from genome assembly GCA_026929855.1 of Poa annua. Taxonomy (NCBI): domain Eukaryota; kingdom Viridiplantae; phylum Streptophyta; class Magnoliopsida; order Poales; family Poaceae; genus Poa; species Poa annua. Next base: position 68,215,588 of record CM049434.1, read on the forward strand.
GCACATGGCCCCTGCAGCAGCCGCAGAGTGATGCAAGCTCCTCAGTTGCCATTCTGGTGGTAAAGGAGTCAACAAAGCTGCGCCGCCCGCGCCAGGACGGCCAGGACTTTCCTCTTTGGTGATAAAGCGGCCGGACGGCGCAACGCTCCAAGAAGATCGTCATCGTGGGCCCCACCACGACCACTGCAACTCCTGCGAGCCGTTCTGCGCGGTCTGCAACCTGTCGGCCACCGCGCCCAACTTTAGCATGAATGGACCGCGTCCATGGAGATTTCGGCAGCGGTGGACTCCCTCCCCTTCGCGTCACTGCCCAGTGGGAGCCCACCGTAAGCGCGCTGCGCAGGGAAGAGGCCCGAGGCGCCTATAAAAGGAGCAGGAGCTCCACCGTCGAAGGGGATCGGCTGATTGCTTCCTAGACCCGGGGAACCTTAGCTAAGCGCGTAGGATAGCCTACTGCTAGAGGAGGAAGACGACCATTGTGTCCCTCTCCAAGCACCAAACTGCCTCAGGAGAGCCTTCGGCAAGCTCATTGTCCTGTAACTTCCACAGTGCAATACAGACAAGCAGGAGTAGCGGTGTTACCTCCTCCTGAGGGCCGTGAACCTGGGTACGGGCCGGCGTCCATCTCTGTCGTGATTGTCCCTCTCCAGGCCCGGCGAGCACCGTCGTCGTGCCTCTCGAGGGTTGTTTGACCTCCACGTTCAATCCCCCTTCGAACTACTCTTCAGGGTGTGACTATCCCTGTTCCGTGGGAGTCACTCTCCGACAACCGCTCCAACGGAGACATAGCTTCCATTGGGAAGTGAACTTCGGGATACATCTCCGCGTCACCGTGTGGTTATCTCTTTACGTACCTTTACTTGTTAACTAGCTTATTATTTTGTTTATCATATATTGCTAGTGTGTATGTTGCTCATCATATAGGATTGTTCATCTAATTGCATATCTAGAGAACTTATATTTGAGCAATACCTTAATTGTATTAAAAGAAAAGAAAATTTGTAGTTGCCTATTCACCCCCTTCTCTAGACAACCTACTCGGTCCTTTCAATTGATATCAGAGCAAGGTCTTATTATTATAGGCTTCACCGCCTAGAAGAGAAGGATGTCTCAAGGGGATGGGGTTGTAAAACCTTTAATTGATGAATTTGGTAATCTTATAGTAGATGACACTCCCGTTGTTGAAGTTGGGACACCGGTTACAATGGAGGCCATCAAAGCCTTGATAAATGGCATGAGGGCCGACATTGTAAAAAAGGTGCTCTCTAAAACCACTAACAACAATGCCTCCTCATCAACTAGCGAAACCAAGTTGTCTCTTGCTGATGAGGCGGACAAAGAAGATACACCACCTAAAATTGAAACAAACAATAGTGCTCCTGCACCATCTAGTTACTTCACTCAACCTTCACCCACTTACCCTCATATAACCAACATGAGTTCTTCGCCTCCTATTCTTGATAGCCTTCGTTATATCTCTTGGAGGAAAACTATGGGGTCTTATTTTCGCAGCTCATCTATGCACCTGTGGAGAGTGGCTGTCAATGGATTCAACCCCGTTGATCCCACCAATTTGACCAAGCAAGAAGAGATTGATGAGCAACTTGATGCGACGACACACTTTATGCTTGGAAGGGCAATGACCGCGGATGATGAAGATCAAATCCGTGCCTTTCCAACCACCAAGGCCGCGTGGGACTATGTTGAGTCCCTATATGAAGGAAATGAAAGCATCCAACGATCCAAGAAAGCCGTCCTCCAACATGAAATGGATGAGTTTGCTATGAAGGTGGATGAGACCCCGGCCAAGCTTTTTCAAAGACTCACAAGGCTTACCGTGGCCATGAAGGACAATGGTTTCACTTATTGTGACAATGAATGGGTCAAGTCCAAGCTCTTAAAGGTCATTCTCCCATACAATGAGAACATGGTGACGACAATTCACTCAAGGTCGGAGTATTCAACAATGACACCCAATGTCGACGTGTTGGCACAATTTGTCACTCATGACACCTTGAAGGCCACCTCCAAGAGCCACATGACTCAAACTCGTGGTGTCAAGAATCTTGCTTTGAAGGCTCAAGTGCAAGAATCACAGTATGATGAGTGCTTGAATGTTGAGCATGGAGAAGATTTGAAGGGAGGTCTAAATGAATGCTCGGCCCTTGCAGCCACAAAGTTTTGGGGTAAACGAAACTTCAAGGGTGCTCCTCAACGAGTATCTACTTCCGAGAAGAAACTGACTTGCTTCAATTGTGGAAGAAGCAATAATTTTGTTGTGGATTGCCCCTTTGAAAGAAGAGAAGATCATGGAGGACAACTCATCTTAAAGAAGATCAAGTCCTCCCCCAAGCCCAAGAACTACATCACACGTGCTCCTCAAAAGGCTCTTGTAACCTCCACACAAGAAGAGTATGAGTCCGGTGGCGAGGAGGAAGATGATGAAGACACGAGCGAAGAAGTGGGGATGACGGCTCTAGCAATAGGCCACGTTCCTCCATAATTGGCTCCACTGTTCTCCTCGCCCAACGATGACAAGATCTCCAAGCCTATGTGCCTTATGGCAAAAGCATCTAAGGTGAATCCCCCACCTAAAATTACTATCTCCTCTAAGCCATCTCTTTTGGATTGTGTTGAGGATGTAGGGAATGACAAGGTTGATAAGATCAACCACTTTGTGTAGTCTCTCCAAGGCAAGTCCAAGGATATGGTAGAAGCTCTCATGTATCAACTAGGAGAAGCTCATGTCCTCTTTGAAGAAAAGGAGGAAAGAATTTGCGAACTTGAAGAGCATGCATGTAACCATGCCGAAAGGATTGGTGAGCTTGAGAACCAAGTTGAGGAAGAGCAATTGCTCCGTGAGCAACTTGAGGAAATTCAAGTCTTGGATTTATCCAAGGCTAGGGAAACTCGTGAACGCTCAATAACCATTGCTAGTGAGCTTAATATTAAAAATGATGATCTTAAGGAGAGTCACTCTACACTCGTTGAGAGTTTTGAGCAACTAAGGGAAGCTCACAAAGCCACCCTTGGCGAGATCACCACACTCAAGGGGTTGTATCACACTCTATAAGCCACATATCTTCTTAAATGCTTTAAGGAACCCTCTAAAGATGAAAATGCTTGTGCTACTAATCCTTTATGTGTTAAAGCATCTCTTATTGAGGAAAACACTAGGTTGAAGGCTCAACTTGAAAAGGGCCTAGCCACTTACATCCAAGGAGAGAAGAACCTCCTTAACCTTTTGAGCAATAAAAAGGGAGTTGTTGGAAAGGAAGGGCTTGGGTTTAAATCTAAGCCTAAGACCACCATAAAGAAGAAGGCGCCTACTCCCCCTTCCAATGCTACTAGGGGAATGCCTACCCACAATGACTTTGCTGGAAAATACAACCATCTTATGTTCTTATGAAATCTAGGGATGGTTGTGTTTTTGTTAAATATGTTGGTACTTCTTATGGAGATGATTATCACTATGCTATTTGGGTTCCAAAGACCCTTGTGACTAATAAAAGAGGACCCATCCAAAAATGGGTACCTAAGTCAAAGACTTGATCTCTTGTAGGGATATGCTTCTGGTGGTGCATCTTGGCTCATTGATAGTGTATGCTCCACTCATATGACCGGAAGTAAAGAATTGGTGATGGATTTAATGTTTGATCTACTCCATTACTCACATGTCACCATTGGGAATGATGGAAAACTTTAGGTAAAGGGATATGACAAAGTGGTGATCACTCCGGAACTTTCCATTGAGAAGGTCCTTCTTGTTGAATCCCTTTCATATAATTTACTTTCTGTAAGGTAACTTTGCAAGGTGGGCTACACCGTTATCTTTAACCTCTTCCACGTGACTGTAAGGACCCCTCAGACTACCAGTCCGAAATTTCCACGTTATGTAAACAGATCACGATCCCAATGATCAGTGCATCGCGATCACATAACCAACATGGTGTACAAAGTTACATCATTCAAACGTACATACAAGTCTTACACAAATAAATAGTGGTCACAGGACCAGGTCTGCAATCATCACCACACAGGACGGAAGTAACTACGATATAGCGGAAGCTTGCGGCTAGCGTCTGCCCTTGTCACAACCAGACGCGTTCCCACAGAGCAGTTGACCGGTGACACTCAGTTGGCGTAGTCGTCGGCGTACTCCTCGTCCTCGTCGTACATCTCCTCGTTGTAATCTGGACGTTTGAATATCCAGGGACACAGCCATATGAGTACATTTACGTACTCGCAAAACCACCTCAAGGCTTAAGTTTTCATGTTAATGCAATAAAAGTGTTTTTGAAAACTGGGATAGCTGCTATTTACATCTATAGGGTTTAGTTTTCGCAAAGATGCTCTTGACATAGAGAATACGACATCTCTATATCTTTGGTGAAGAAAAGATTTAGAGATAGAAATCTCTCTTGTAGAAATAGCCAGGACATATCTAAGTTTTGAGATCGGACTGATTGTCTCCGCGAGACCAACCAGCCTTACTCAACTTCTGTACCTCCCAGGTACCTCCTTGTTTCCTCCGAAAACATCTTTCTTTTGAAAACATGAAATTTGCCCATAGGCCTAGATCAGTGGCCTTTCCAACCGTCCATGATCGAGGACTCGGCTATTCGAATAGATTTACACTTTGCAGAGGTTGCGCACTTTACCCACACCAAACGGTCATTCCGCCGAGTCTGCCACGGCCCGTCATACGACCGTATGCGGGGATCCGGATAACACGATCAAAGCTTTCCACTATGTCTGCCCTAGTACAGAGGACTCCCGATAGGTTTGTTCCCCCCGGCACCGTGTGCTCCACTAGACCCCTGGTCTCTCGTAGGACGCCACACCGCCACGGCAGGGGACCCAACGTAATCGTCCGGCTGCGGGTCCCTCCGCTTGTGTATTGCCTCATACAGAAGACAACCGGGCTTCGAGGGCCTTGCCCTTAAAGAGTGTGAGATCCTCCGTACTAAAATAGACAAGCTTCCGGCTAAGCCCAACCCATATCAGGTAATGTGGTTGCACGGTTAATTGTTCGGGCGGCTGCTAGGGCAGTACTTTGTTTTTCAAAAACATCTCCACCTCCGACTGTTCCCAACAGCTCGGGTTTTCGCAAACATCTCCGATTGCTCCCAGCAAATCGTGTTTTATAAAACACTTGCTCTCCAATTGCTCCCAGCAAATCGGGGTTTTTCTTCCGAGAATATTTTAGCAAAACCAGGCTCCCATCCTATAGCTTTGAGATAAGAGTATAAAGATATACTACTAGTAAAATATGATTTTCTTTATAGAGCCTTCAACAACAAGGCCCCTAAAGTGAATACTTATTTTTAGAACACCTATTATAATCTAGTAGATAACTTTGGCCAAACAATATTTTGTAAGATAGTTTTTGGGTGGCAAAGTACCACAAAAGAGGTAAAACATGCATTATTTTATTATGAAAACAAAACATGCTTGGTAAAATAATAGGATTCATTATAGTGGTGAGGTGGCTTGCCTGGCTCAGCAATATGTCCTTGGTCTTGATCTTGATGTTCCTCAGGTTCACTCCTCACGTCCAGTTCCTTCCCGATCGTATCTAACGTCGCAAACAGGAAAAGGGACAACACTCAAAATACAAGACAATTCCACAAGGACATAACAAACAACAAGTATAGTATAAGACACTAAGCTAACAAACACAAGCAAGCAATTCACTTAGTGAAACAACAAGCAAACAAGTCCAGAAATCTAAGACAAACAACAAACTCTCCTAAGAAAATATACACAACAACCCTAGTTGTGAAATAGGTAGGATGACTACACACTAAGGTAAAACTCTCCTCAGGGTGACTAGGTCATTAAACATGGAGTGCTACATTAGTTCAGGAAATACATCAGACAAAAGTATCTTGTTAGTTTCAGGAAGTACTCCAGACAAAAGTATCTTAATAAACAAGCATTATCACTAGCATTAAGCACACTCACATGCAAGCATGCTATTAGCTCTAGGAACACATAATGATAAGTAGTTAATCAACCAATAAGGTTTAGCACTACTGCTCACACAAGTTGTTCATAAAGAGCAAATAGGATGCCGGTGAGTTATTTAATAGAGCACCACGAACATTACTACAAAGGAGCGTGTTGACAACAATCTAAAGTAAACAAGAGAACAACAAGTATTACTAAACAGAACCACCTACTGGATAAAACCTAACACATAAACACCACCACAAATAAAGCATAAAAAAACACTTTGTGTTATCATTAGGGTATAATGTGAATTATGTTAAACAAAGTCAAGTAATGGACCACAACCTTATCAAAGTGTTTAAACCAAGTTATTATGGTTGAGTTAAGGTTCTAGATTTAAAGTTGATTAAGAACATACACACAACTTAGATTAACCAAAACAGGGAATTAACTTAAGACTATTATTAGTTAACACGTTGCTGTTTTGGGAGAAAAATGCGTAACTGTTAAAATAATGTTCATAAAATTAAACCCTTCTACCACAGTACTCCTAGTAACCACAGGAGCCAATGAAAATTGGATTTGCATCAAAAGCTACTGTTATTAGAGAATGAAAAATACTCCAAGTGCTACTGGTCCAAAAATCAAAAAGATTGTAGTTACTGTTTTAGGAGTCTTCTGTATGCAAGGTTAATTTCTATTGATAGGTATTGACTTAAGCTTTCTGTAGAAATTTGATTCACTCAAATTGGACAATCCTAGCTCAATCTATTTCAATTTTAATCAAATAAACACATTTTACAAAGATTGTGGTACAGCACAAAATATAAGTTATTTTTAAACGAATCCAACTTTGCATGTTAAGGAAAACATATAAGCATCTAGCAAAAATATTCCTAAACCACTTACACGCACAGATGTAGCATAAACAATTCAAACTAGACACATCCAAATAACAGGAAATAAAGATATCCTTTTTTCAAGTGTAAAACCCACTGTTTTTGAAACTAATTCACCAAGTGCAAAACAGAAACTGGAAAAATTCTACCAAGCTAGGATATGATAGCTACTACCCACATCTAACACAAGCAATTGGATTTACTCCAAAAGGTATTTTTAATAATGAATTAAAAATCTTCAAAATGTTATTGTTGTCATTTTTTAATTTAATAGAAATTTAGTTTCACAAATCTCCTGCATGCATGACTTATATATATATATATATATATATATATATATATATATAGGACGCCAATCTGGTACGTCCAGACACTAGGGAGGACGCTATCATAGCCGTCCTAGTGCTTTAAGATGCGGGATTGCAATTTCTATTTAGGATTTGGTAAAAGAGTTTCTCTTTCCTGCCTAGTTTTATAGGTGTGTAAGGTGGGTCTAAAATGTTTGAATTGTTACCTCATTTGGTTCAGTATGCAGTCTAAGTTTGAAATTTTGAACCCTCAAATAGACATGGCAGCAGAAAACAATGTACCACCGGCAGCAGAAAACACTGTACCGACGCAGTGGGCTGGCAGGACTGCCGTCTGTGATATGGGCCTGTGCACTTTAATTTGAATTTTCATGCTATTTCTGGTTCAGTACCGTTTCAGCCCGTTTCTGGGCCAAACTCGGAACTGAATCTGTGCTGGCCCATTATCGTTGTTGTCCGTGGGCCGATGTCATCTTCATTCGGTACTATCTTTATTCCCCGTCGGAACCGAGATGTTTGGTCCGTACGCATAGGGTCGGTAACCATACGCCAGAATGGCAGCGACCTAGTACCAGATAACACGTTGCCATAGGGTTTGACCTGGACGTAGTGAACCAAGAAATAATGACTACACTGTTTCGAATTTCAACCATGCAAATATCCAGTGTCACCTCTCCTTCGAATTTCAACCATGCTCACAGCTTGCTTACTCTGAAAATATCCCGTTTTCATGATCACCGTTCCTGCCTACACTGTTTCGCTCTCATAGCGTACATGCTATACCCTACATTCAGCTCCAGACATAAACTAACTAGGTACCTTTGGTGTCTCCATCATTAAGCACCCGCGAAAAGGCAATCAACACCCCAAGATATGTGTTCAATCTTCATTCCTTTGGTGTCACTATATATTTGCGTCGTCCCAAGAAATTGTTAGGAACCTTGGTGCACCTCTACATCAGCTTACATACCACATCCTGAAAAATGTCAATAATCACATGTGAAAATTTTGCTCTAGTCGGCGAATTGTCAGGTTTGGAGCACATTAAACACCCGAGTATAAAGCTGCTTAACAGGATGAGAGAAAGAGCAAACTCCAATTCATATATGAGCACCCTCGTATAATTCATTCAGCACCCCACCTTAACTCATGACACATTAAGTACCCAGATAAAATTATTATGACGCATTCGGTACCTTAGTATGATACCATTCGGCACTCGACGCTAGTACGGCCGAGTGCCAACTCTCGGCATTTATGACGCATTGGATGTCTCGCATTCGGCTCCTTACATAAACTAACTAGGTACCTTGCTATGGTACCATTCGGCACTCGGCGCTAGTTTGGCTAACTAGCAAAACTCGAATTGTTTCGATATGTCTCCGAACATTGCCTGAACACCACCTCATAAATATTGTATAAGAACATATGGTCTAGATGAGGAAATCACATTCAGATCCCAAAAAATAACCTAACTATGTGCGTTAATATGGTCTACATTCAGCTCTCGACGCCATTTAAATAAGTACCCTTCTTGGGTCCATTCATCTCTCGAAATAACTAGCTAGGTACCTTAATATGTTACCATTCGGCACTCGGCGCTGGTTGGGCTAACTATCAAGTCTCGAACTTCACAAAAAGTCTCCATAATTCCGAGTGCCGAACACCGCATCATAATTATGGTTAGCAAGTGGCTAACTAGCAAAACTCGAATCGTTTCAATATGTCTCCAAACATTGCCGGAACACCACCTCGTAAATATTGTATAAAAAACATATGGTCCACACGAGGAAATCACATTCAGCTCTCGGGTCAGCCCTCTCTCAAAACGTTAGGTACCTTAATATGATACCTAACATAATTGGATTGTCATTACAAAGGAACCAATCCAGATACTCGCTCAGTATACCAAGTGCATTTGCCATTTAACTTGAACAAAATAACATGATAAAGTGAACAAAAAAATACAAAATCATTTGGCACCCCCACATTAACTTATTAAGCACCCATGTCGAAATTCATTCTGCACCACACCGTACCACACTAAGTACCCTAATATATGCGTTTAACCGGCAAGGTTGCAAGTATCAACGAAATAATAAAGCAGAAACTACTCCACATCTCATTAGAAAGCGATTTACTGATGTAAATCATACACTCATATGCTAAGAGAGCCAAGGCCAGAATCCAGGGATACTATTGCTGAAACACGTACCTAATAATAAAATACCACATACTCATAAATTTCCATTGGCATGGTGAACAATAACCGGCAAGGTTACAAGTATCAACGAAATAATAAAGCAGAAACTACTCCACATCTCATTAGAAAGCGATGTACTGATGTAAATCATACACTCATATGCTAAGAGAGCCAAGGCCAGAATCCAGGGATACTATTGCTGAAACATGTACCTAATAATAAAATACCACATACTCATAAATTTCCATTGGCATGGTGAACAACTCCTTCATAAAAGTGGGGCAGCTTGCGGTTAGATCATTCGACGCCCCACCTTGACTCGTTAAGCACACTATTAAAATCATTCGGCACCCCACCTCAACTCATTAAGAATCTGGTTGAAATCATTCGGCACCAGATCAACTACAGTACCAAGCATTGGAAAATCTGGAGTCGGTTGCTTGCATTGATGTCCAAATACACCCATCGCTTAACTTGATGAAATGGACGTTTGCAAAAATAAAAGCTTGCAGTTCGTAGTAATCTTAATTCTCTGTTATACAACTAGACTATAAAAGCCAAAAGCACTAGTGATCATAATTCCCTTTCATAGAACTGAAATAAATGCCAAACGACAATTGATCAAGTTGCACGTACATTCACCATGATTGTTACTACCAAAACAGTGTGCTTTTTTGTGACACACTGATACAAAACAAGCTAGTTAACTGCTATTTTCTAGTGACACACTGAATTTCTGAAAAAACAGGGCAACAGTACAAGAACACACTGAATTTCTGACGGAGAGAGAGCAGGATGGGGATGGAACAATACCAGATCTCAAACTTCATTCACGAGGACGAGTGAATACGGATCAGGAGGAGTGATTGCGCCACGAAGCCCACCTTCGGTGCCTATCCTTAAATCAAACTGTGCTACCCAATCACCAATCGGTACCAAGTACAACACCAAACGGAGCCCTCGTCCTCGCGGTGGAGCCATGCCGGAGAAGATCGACGAGCGCCGGCCGGCAGTGGATGGAGATCGACGAGAGCCCGAATTTCGTCGATGCAGGTCCTGCCGATGACGAGCACCGCGGGGAACAGCGCCACGACACCCATACTTGAATCCGTCGGCAGTTTCCGCCCACGATAAAGATGTCTCTGTCCGTGCGCCTCCTCCTCAAGACCGGCGCGGTACCACCGAATCCGAGACCGGCACCACCGCATCTGACGACGGCGGTGCAGAGACAAGCTCGAGGAGAGGAGCTTCGTCTTGCGGCGGCGCTGCTCCGTTCGCCTTGGGAAGTCACCGGGGACGGCCGTCAGGGATTTGCGGAGGCGCGTTGGAGATTTGGGAGGCGCATCGGCGTAGGGAGGCAGCGCGAGGGCAGAAAGTGAGGCCGGGCAGCGGGACGTGCGCCACGGCCCAGCGCGAGGCACGGGAGGGCACCGCCGCCGCCGGCAGAGCGCGTGGCAGGAAGGGGGCGGACGCGTGGTCGAGTGCGGGAGAGCGTCGCGCCCGCTGGTGTTCCGGTGGGAACGAGATGGCGGAGATGAGGTCGAGGGCGGGCCTAGATGCGCCGATGTGCAGCAGGAAGGCGCGATGGGGAACCAACCAGACTTTGCGGGCGACGGAGGGAGGGAGGTGGCGGCAGGGCAGGATGGGATGGCGGAGGGCGGCGGCACAGGCGGTCGAGGTGAATTTGGGAGGAGACGATGCCGGCCTCGGACTGGATCGTGGCATCTGAGAGAAAGAGAAAGAGGGATGCTCACCGCACACCCGTGATGCCCTCTGTGGATTGACAGGCAGGACAATCCAAAAAAAACTGATCGCCTGGCATCTGGACACTGTAGCTAGCACTAGCCCGCACTGTAGCAATTTGCCTGAAATGGTAATTTGTATGAAATTGCTAAAGAGGAGAAATAGGGAGCTAGGCTTGCCCAAATTGCTGATCTCAAAGCATCTGATGGTGGAGACAACGTCCTTCCTAGTGTCTGGACATACCAACTAGTTTCCCTATATATATATATATATATATATATATATATATATATATATATATATATAGGACATATTCATACTACTCCCGGGTGTAACTACACTCACGTGTGTTTCACACATGTATGAAGTATCTATCATACCGGGAGGTATGTAACATGTAGTATGGAGTATATAATGTTATTTTAGTACTATAGATAATTCTTTTTTGATAGTATGTAGAAAATTTCTACATACTTCTCTTTTATATGCACATATATCGATATTTCGAGTATATAGTGTAAAATATTAGGACAGTTGCAACTTTTTCATGAAACCTGTTTTGGGGTATCTTAGATATAGTATATGAACATACTCAAACCGATAAAGTATGATAAATACTTCCGTATGGTGGTATAAGAGACGTGGGTGTAGTTACACCCGGGAGTAGAAACCATTTAACCTATATATATATATGCAAAATAGTGGGCTGCCCATGGTGATAGCTACGCACCCACGAACAACCATTAGATCACCTTATAGAGTAGTTTGCACCGTCGATTCGCTTAACGCCGTTCCGTCAAGTTTTTTCCGCCCCATCCCGCACGTCGGCACCTTTCTTCCCCAAATCTCGCCACCTCTCTCTGCTGGTGTCCCATTCCCCCCACCTCGCACTCTCTCTCTTTCCCAGACCGACCAGATCTCCCGCCGCCGACAGACACACACCGTCCTGTGCTCCTACACGCGCGCGGCAAGTGCAGATTCCAGCGCTGCTCCCGATTGCAGGCTAGCTTCCACTGCGCCCGCGTCAACGCCACGGTAACACCTGCGCCGCCCGTCATCCCGGGCGCTGGTATTTCAAGCCCGATGTGATGTTCCAGATCGTCCAAGGTTTTCTCCAATCAGGACTTGCTTTTCTTTTTTATCTGTTTTTTTTTGCTTCACCGTTTGCAGCAGTCCATGCAAAGTTATCCCGCCACCGGAGGGAGGATCAGCGGCATGTCCGGCAGAGCAGCACGAAGGTCAACGGGCAGAGGGAGTAGGCATGCACTGCAACTCCGATCCAGATTCCATGTGTTCTTTATACAGTATCAGGATTCGTTTTATTTTTTTCCCCTATCTGATTGTTTCTTCACCGTTTGAGGATGGTGCGTGTTTCCGATCCAGATCCCTTGTGTTTTTTTTCGATCTAAGTTTTCTTCACGGTTTGAAGAAATCAGGTTGGTACATAATGTGTTCCACATCTAGATGCGTGTTTCCGATTGCTCTAATCCCAATCCCATGGTTTCCTTCACCGTTTGACTGAAAAATTTGTTAATTATCTTCGTAATATTTTTCTATCTAGACCTCATGTCTATTCAAGTTATTTTACAGAATACAAAAATGATCCACGTACGACGTTCCATGTACAGAGTTCGGACAAAACGGTGTCGTATCTTTTTTCGTGATTGGTTCTAATTATTTGGGTTGGTGCTGAAACACTAATATTTCAACATGTATTTACGAGACAATTAAAAGAACCTTTTCATATCACATCGTGATATGTACTCTATCCGTGCGAGAAAAGAAAAAGTGAAGCAAAATTACGTTGCCATTACCGAATAATGTAGAGAAAGAAATTAGTACTCCTAATTCAAAAATATTGTCGCCACCTATACTACAAAATTGTACTACTTCAGTTTTTTTAAGAGGCAGTTTAACCGAATATGAGGGAGTAACTAAAAACAACAAAACATCAAATTTACTAGAACTATCTATTTTCTGGGAGCGCCTAAAAAATTTCACAAGAAATAAACAAGACCATGCCGTACTGTAGAGAGTGTCTGGCAAAGGCAAATAAACAACGGGACCTTACCCGTTGTTTATTTGCCTTTGCTTGTCTTACCCGTTGTTTATTTGCCTTTGCCAGACACTCTCTACAGTACGGCATGGTCTCGTTTATTTCTTGTGAAATTTTTTAGGCGCTCCCAGAAAATAGATAGTTCTAGTAAATTTGATGTTTTGTTGTTTTTAGTTACTCCCTCATATTCGGTTAAACTGCCTCTTAAAAAAACTGAAGTAGTACAATTTTGTAGTATAGGTGGCGACAATATTTTTGAATTAGGAGTACTAATTTCTTTCTCTACATTATTCGGTAATGGCAACGTAATTTTGCTTCACTTTTTCTTTTCTCGCACGGATAGAGTACATATCACGATGTGATATGAAAAGGTTCTTTTAATTGTCTCGTAAATACATGTTGAAATATTAGTGTTTCAGCACCAACCCAAATAATTAGAACCAATCACGAAAAAAGATACGACACCGTTTTGTCCGAACTCTGTACATGGAACGTTCGTACGTGGATCATTTTTGTATTCTGTAAAATAACTTGAATAGACATGAGGTCTAGATAGAAAAATATTACGAAGATAATTAACAAATTTTTCAGTCAAACGGTGAAGGAAACCATGGGATTGGGATTAGAGCAATCGGAAACACGCATCTAGATGTGGAACACATTATGTACCAACCTGATTTCTTCAAACCGTGAAGAAAACTTAGATCGAAAAAAAACACAAGGGATCTGGATCGGAAACACGCACCATCCTCAAACGGTGAAGAAACAATCAGATAGGGGGAAAAAATAAAACGAATCCTGATACTGTATAAAGAACACATGGAATCTGGATCGGAGTTGCAGTGCATGCCTACTCCCTCTGCCCGTTGACCTTCGTGCTGCTCTGCCGGACATGCCGCTGATCCTCCCTCCGGTGGCGGGATAACTTTGCATGGACTGCTGCAAACGGTGAAGCAAAAAAAAACAGATAAAAAAGAAAAGCAAGTCCTGATTGGAGAAAACCTTGGACGATCTGGAACATCACATCGGGCTTGTAATACCAGCGTCCGGGATGACGGGCGGCGCAGGTGTTACCGTGGCGTTGACGCGGGCGCAGTGGAAGCTAGCCTGCAATCGGGAGCAGCGCTGGAATCTGCACTTGCCGCGCGCGTGTAGGAGCACAGGACGGTGTGTGTCTGTCGGCGGCGGGAGATCTGGTCGGTCTGGGAAAGAGAGAGAGTGCGAGGTGGGGGGAATGGGACACCAGCAGAGAGAGGTGGCGAGATTTGGGGAAGAAAGGTGCCGACGTGCGGGATGGGGCGGAAAAAACTTGACGGAACGGCGTTAAGCGAATCGACGGTGCAAACTACTCTATAAGGTGATCTAATGGTTGTTCGTGGGTGCGTAGCTATCACCATGGGCAGCCCACTATTTTGCATATATATATATATAGGAAGCTCAATTGGGGCACCTAGGAGCCTGGGCACCATACATCGTAACCATCCGATTAGGTATCTTGATCTTGCCTCTGTAATGGATTCTAGTATGTCGGGTTTGACCCATTAGCATAGTTAATTCAAGAAATATTATACATTTAATACGTGAGGAGAGAGACTCGAATTTGAAATCAGAAGCAGCAGTACGTACCCTTGTTTAGCATGTACAAAAAGATGCTCATATTTCCATGTTTACCGATCGTGTATTTAGGTACGTAGTGTATGTGGGATTGAATTTCGGAGTATTAAATGCAGGCAATGTTTTAACGACGGGTAATAAATGATGACTAATCGGTGGTGGAAAACTTGACTAAATTGGTGGACTACTTATTGTCTTCAATTGCATACCCATAAATCGTGGAGGATACCCAACATTCGTGAGTATGTTTGTCAGGTCCAATAATGATGCATTAATTTTAACATTTGTAGTGTGAGATTAATTAGTAGTAGTATTTTTCACATGATATTTTATACCCCAGAAATCATGGACGCCATGCACAGTCCGTATTCGTTGTCCTAAGTAATGGTGATTGATTATTATGCACTTGGCTATCGTTAATAGGATGCATCATTTGTGCAGAGTAGGACGTATCGTAGTGTGTAAAACATGAATATTCTTCGGAATACAGTCTTTTTGAATTATAATTGGATATCATTGTTCTTAGTTTATTATCACAAAATAAGTTCGTAGCATGTCGCCTTTAGAATATAAATTTGTACGGAAAACAAAATCAAATACCCTAAATTGTGGGTATAGTGATAAACCATGGTTTATGTCTCCGCCAAGACCGGTGTTTATGGGTATCGATATTGCAGACACAAGTCGTACGATATCTAATAAAAAATTAAATTCAGTTCGAATGTACATGTTATGTCGCCGGTGGGACATAGTCACACTACATACCCTCCGTTCTCAGTATATCCTACACAAGGTATCAATGTTGATACCCAAGTAACAAGCTTTAGAGTATCCCGTGCACAATATCTGGTACCCGAGGTATCAATGTATCATACCCAAGTAACAAGGTATGGATTAGCGCATACTCATATGTGGCACGAGGTTAACCATATCATGTAAAGCGATATCGCATCCTAGGTATGCGATTCCTAGGCCGGGTGTGCGATACCCGCGAGAGGGGGATATCACATTGGCCTATGTTTAATAGCACAAAATAGTCATAGCATATCGACTTAAAATTTTAAATTTGTTCAAATAACAAATTGATACCCTATGTTATGGGTATATAGGTATGGGTATGGTGATACCTTGCGTTATGGTATGGTGATACCACATACTCAGGTTGTACATACCCTGACTCGGATACGCGACATGGCTCTATTCGCTAGTGCCATGTCGACGGTTGGGCAATCATTATTGGGGGTATGTAGGCGCCGATACTAGGTATGTTCGTATGTTGATACCTAGTATGAAATGTGAGAGGCGAGTCGGAGGTGAGGTGTGGCGTTATATGAACTCGTCACTACCAAGGGGCGCTTTCGGCTAGCGCGGCTGAGAAGCATACATGTGTTTATGGATATTGCATACTCAGCTAGTATGATACACACTTCAAACTGAAAATTCGGATCAAATGAACATCTGGTACTCAGAGTTGTGTGTATGTTGACATCACATACTTAGTTCATATATACCCTGTATTGGTAAAAGCCCGGATTTCTAAACTGCGATTAGTTTGTGGCATGTTAAATATTTGAAGGTATTGATGCATACTCGGTGTTTGTGAAGAATTGGTTGTTGGTATATGAGACTGCCACTATCAATGCCATAGAAATTTGAAGAAGAAACTTATTATACATATTACATAACGCTCTCTTAGTAGAGAACCTTGTTCGAAAAGAAAAACATTAAAAATTATTACATAGGCATATCTTAATATGGAAGATAATTGTAGTCAAGATAATTGTAGCCAAGTCGTCATCGTCGTTGTGGTCTTCATGAAGAGACATATTGGGTCGCACAACAAGAGAAGCGTGTTTCCTTCTTGCAGTAGCACACTTCTGCAGGCTGGGCACTTAGATACCTACATTTAAAAATAAACCAAACATGAGTATGAATTTTGGTAGTACGAACATAAATCGAACTTGTGATGAAGAACCATAACTACCAGGGATCGTTGTTTCAAAGTACTAGCTGCAACAAAGTAATACTCAAATTGCTACTGCAACCAGAGTATGCATTACCAGATGCAACAAGAGTACCCAAAATTAAACTAATTGAGTATGAAGTAGAGCTGTAAAAATAAACCACAAACATGTGATGGAGTTTTGAAGCACTATCTGCAACACATGACTCATTCAACTACGTTCTATTCCAGCTCCATCTAAGCAAATCTTCTATAAACCACAAATCATTTCTATTTGTAAGCAACTACGTTCTAATCCAGCTCCATGTAATGGACATCTAACTAAGAGTTGATCAAAACAAGACATGATTCTATGCAGAAGAGAAGCCAACGCCTGCACTGAGCGGGATGAAAAATGCAATGTACAAAACTAATCACTCGTACTATCCTGTACACATACAAGTGCTGATCGTTTGAGCACGGCTCCCCAATGGCCTAGCTGACGGTGGCGGTGTCCATATGAAATGCAACGAATTTATCTTCGCCGGCGGTGGCGATGGCCACGAGTGCATGAAAATCATCAGGATTGACGCTGGTGGTGGGAGCACGTACATACCTCAAAGCGAGAAATTGATTGAACGATTGGAAAAAATCAGGCAGCTTGGCCTCAATATATAGCTCATGACGTGATGGTTAGATTCAAATATATTTGGAAACGTTAAGCTGTGATTGTGGAACAATTAATGGGCACATAAATTAGTCAGCCCCTAGATACCTTATTTGTTTGGTACGAATCTGGTGCTGCCAGAAAATCAGCGTGAATCAAGCAGACGCATAGAAAGGAAACCATCATTAATGGCTGGTTGATTATATTTGGAAAGAGTGCCACGGTTTCAAAATTTGAAATAGGCTGCGTCCAAGCAAAACGGGTTACTACCGGGTATTCTAAATCTCCATACCCGAATTGGTTTCCTACTCTAATGATCATGATCAAATAAATCTAACGGTTGTTGAGCCAGGAGCCTGGGCACCTAGGAGCCCCTACTAATTTACCTAATGATCATGATCAAATAAATCTAACGGTTGTTGAGCCAGGAGCCTGGGCACCTAGGAGTCCCTACTAATTTACCTATATATATATATATCAACGCGGATTTTATGCCCATGGTGGTAGCTACGCATACAGTAAGAGCCGCAAGATCCTTCTATGTGATTCGCGCTGCCGTTTGCATCCGTTTACGTCTACGGAACCAACCCACAATTCCATTCACCCTTCTCTCTCATTCGATTGTTCCCAGCCATTCACCTTCTCTCTCATCCGATGTTTCCAGACTTTCAGCCGTGCGTGTTCGAGTAGAAAAAAAGTGAGCTCTGTTCCTCACGGTCACAAAAATGACTTGCGGCCAGTAAGAAAACCGTTCGTTGATTCCTAAAAAAGAAGAAAAATCCTCCAGTGGATCTATTAAATCGTAGAATTTATTTTAGGCTCAAATCCATCACGATCGCTCCCTAAAAATTACAGAATCAACCAATACAGAATTAAGCTCAAATTCATGCGCGTAATCATACAACAACTCCACAATAGGAAGAACCACCGCCTGCGCTCCCTCAAGATTTCACCAAAAAATTCTCGAGTGGATTTCTCAAAAGAAAAAAAACGTACTCCCATGGATCTACGTATCCTAGAATTTCTTTTACACGCAAATCCACCACATTCGCTTCAAAATGTACAGAATCAGCAAACAAATTTAATCTCAAATTCATGTGCCTAATCCCACAGCAACCCCACAATATGGCAGGTTAATACCATATAAGAACCCACAAAAAAATACCATAAGAAAATACAATGTGCAAATCAGAAAAAAAAATCCGGAAAGAGGAATAAGTCACGGATGCAAGAACAGCAGTAAATAATGCATCTAAGGCTGCTGGATCGGTGACTCTGGTGCTTCCTCGGCGAGGCCTCTTCGGCTCTTCCATGGATCCGCTGGCCTCCATCCCTGCCGGCGCTCGAGCCGAGCTCTCCCTAAGCCATGTCGGTGACGACCACAACCACATGGATTTAAAGGAACTGACAAAAAGAAACGCCAAAAAACGCACGGATAAAAACGAGAATAAAGAGCAAAGATCCAGATTTGATGCAGCAACGAGCTGGCAGAATCGAGGCCGGATTAGACCTCTACATTGCATAACTTGCCTGCCGCCCGTCTTCCTCGCGAATCGTCCGCCGGCAATTTTCCATAACGCGTCTTCATCGCGAGCTTTCTCGTAGCGGCCGAAGGCGACGGGAAGACCACGCCGTTTCCTGCAACCACATGGACGCCGGGCATAGCCGCGTCCTCAAGCCTCCTGAACGCCCGTGACGGAGTAGACGAAGGTGGTGCCGGGGCCGGGTGCACGGGCTGCTAGGAGATGGGTGGAGGGCGCATGGCGCCAGCGACCGGAGATGGGCGCGGGGCGGATGGCGTCGGCGACCGGATATGAGCACGAGGTGGAGCACGCCGGCCGCCTCCTTCCCCAAGTTCCGTGGCGGCACGAGGCCGAGCTCCGCGTTGACTCTGTCAGGAACTACAAATCGAGGCGGTGCGGTGCTACAAATCGGGGACGGGGACGGGGTGGCGCTGGCGGCGTGTGGAGTGTTGCAGGGGGAAGGAGCGGGTGAGGCGGCGCGGTGGTGGGTCGCAGGCGAGGCGCGCAGTGGGTAACGCGGGGAAGGAGCTGGAGGGTCGCCGGTGACGCGCCGGCTCGGCGGGAAGAAGGTGGGCGGCGCGCCGGCTGGTGGTGCGGTCGTGGGTGTGGTGGAGTTGTGGTGCGGGGATGAGTGGAGGAGGTGGGTCGATGGGAAGGGGGAGGAATGGTGGGGTGAGATTTGAGATAGAGGTGCCGGGTGTTTTTGTTTGCGGGAGCGTTCGGTTGAGTTAACGGCGTTAACCGGATGTGGGGTGGAAAATGCCCTATAGAACTGATCGATGGTTGGATGGATATGCGCAGCTACCCCGTGGGCAGCCAGCTATTCTACTGACAACTCCTTAAGTGTTTCTAGGATAGTTATTCTAGACAACTTTCTATCGCCTCCTTCCCCCGACGGCCTGCTGCCCCCACCTCCTACGCGCACCGCCGGGGAGCCGCCCTCCACGTCCTGCACGCGCCGTCAGAGCCATACCCCTACCTCCTGTGCGCACCGACTGAGCGCCGCCATCCACCTCCAGCGCACGCGGCCGCCGGCTACCCTGCAGCAGTGCGCGCCAGCTTGCGTTGCTCGACGGCGGCGGTCGCCGCGCTCGTTATCCAGCGCGCCTCCGCGCTCCCTATCGATGGCCGGCGCTGCCCGTTCCCCAACCCCACCCGACCCACCCTGCACCAGCGCTCCTCTCCGAGGTGGAACCGCCAGACGCGGCCGGCCGGGGGCAGATCACCGTCCGCGATGCTGCCGAGCGCACGCGGTCTACGGCGGCGCGAACGGCCTCGTCTGGCGCGTCGTGGACTCCCCAAGCCCCGCCGGTGAACCTTCCAGGACCTGCAGGTGGACATCCGAGCGACGCGGAGCCCCCCATCCACGCGCGCCTCCGCCCAGGGCCCCTCGCGCAGCCTGCTATGCTGTCGTCGACAGAGGCCGCCGCCGGCCTGCCCCATGGACACGCGCAGCCCACCTTCCTCCACCCCGCGACGGCGGCCGCCCGGCGCCGCGGAGGCAAACGTGATCCTGCCGTCGCTGCCACCGTAGACGCGGACGAACCCGGCGCCAGGGCCCCGCCCGCCGGCTCCCGTGCTCTAGAGCACCGTGGTCACGACGGATCCGTCGCTCGTGCGGCCCTGGCGTTGCGCGTCGAGCCACTCCATGTCGAGGACTGCGTGAGCGCGAGGACGTCAGCGGTCACCCCGTGCGGGATTCCCTGGCCCCATGTCGAGGACTGCGTGGAGCGCGAGGACGGGCGGCGCCCCAAGATGCGAGGCGCTCATCGGCCGTAGGTCGACGAGCCCGCTAGGTAACTGCTCGCGGCCATGTTTGTTCTGTGGCGCATTCCTTCATACACCTTGCCTGCGCTGCCTATTGCTCACATTGATCCGTGACCCGATGTTTACAGAGCCATCTGGAGGCGAAGGCCGCGAGCGTAGCGGTGGGCTTGAGCAGGTCGCGGCAGCAAAAGCAGTTCTTCTTGTGAGTGAGCAGTGGGTTTTGCATTGCTCCTATGTATGTTGGGTGTTGGATTCTTCCTGTGCTGACTAGGTTCTTGCCTTTGTTGATAAGGTGAATTAGTGCCCAAGCATTTGGTTGTCAGAGGAGCTGGTTAAGGATCCAATTTTGTGATGTTCTGCTCTACCAGCCCAATATTTAATTTTTTATAGTGAAATATTTCATGTTATTTGTTCCACGTGAAATAAATGTGAAAGGAGGTTCAATTATTTTGAAAATGAGGTTCACTTCCTCAATTATGAAAGTTCACGGTCGCATTGAAGCTAGTCATATAATCTGTGTTCACAATGTGCTTGTTAATATTTTGGATTCTAGAAGTTCACTCACTAAACAAAAAGAAGTTCACAAAAAATATTGTCCGCGAATAAGTTCATTTAAACAATTAATAGAAAGTTCAATTTACATTAAACAAAAGTTCTTTCCAAGAATTTGCCGTGAAGTACACTTTATATTAAACAAATATTCATTCCACGAAGTTCACCACGTATTAAAACGGAAGTTCACCGCCGAGTTCACCACATGAAAATATATATCGTGAGTGGATTTGGTATGTTGCAAAACCAGGGAGGTTGTAATCGGCACCGTTGATAGCTTTGAGATTCGTGCGAACTATTAAAACCACTCTAAAACCATAAAGGATATTTAAAAATGGTATAAATAGAAAGTTGTAGAATTTTCATAGCTTTTCAACGATATATCATTTACAGCGTTTAGACAAATGGTTTAAAAACTATGACAAAAAAGGTATAACACACTTAACAAAAAAAATCGCAAAGGGAAGTTCATATAAGCCGTGACCGGAAGTTAATATATACATACGGAGAAGTTCACTGTTGTATTAAAGGCGGTTCAGATACGGAGAGTTCATCCATGTGTGAGGTTCACTTTTTAATGACAATGAAACCGGGGGAGGTTCACTTCTTATTAAACAAAAGTTCATACCGGGAAAATCATTTTTATTGGAAGCCATGACAAAGAATAGTACACGATAATTAACAAAAAAATTGCGACCAGAAGTTCACATAAGTCTTGTCTCGAGGTTCACGTCCATATACGGAGAAGTTCAGGGTCGCATTAGAGACAGTTCAGATACTCTGATTCACGGGACGGAAAATATACGTATAGAATTCGTTCATACGAGATCCGGTTGACCAAATCGACCGTACCGACATGCAATTAGCAATGATATAAGTTTAATTACTCTCCCACGCGTCACACTCCACCAGAGAATTATAATCGAGCCAATTTGAAATCGTTCCCAGGTAATGTTGTTTTTCCGTTTTTTCGTATTTTCAAAATTAAACAAAAACCGTATTGAATTAGAAAATATTTCTCTACGAAAAAGTTGCGTATTATAAATACTAGATGAATGCCCGTGCGTTGCTACGGATCGCTCATATTTCATCGTTCTTCTCGCCGCTACGGAAAAGAAAATATATATAGATTTAGACAAGGTTTTAAATAGCTAGCTTTTCTAGAGCATAAAACTATCAAATGACACACAAATAGTTTTACCATAGTGGTTCACATTTCCAATGAGATCATTTTCTAAAAACAGAATATAGGTGGCAACACGGAAAGCAATTCGACCCACCCAAAACACAACTTCACAAGTCCTCAGATGTGCCATTCGATTCAAATAAGATTAAACAAAATATTTCCAAAAGCATATGGGAAGTTCAAATCAGATGAATTAAAACAAATGTATTTGACCTCTCTTCTAATTTGTATTTTAAAAATAGTTAATAACTGACTCCATATAGTAAAAAAAACGTCCATCAGCCTATACGTAAACTTAGTTTAACTGAATATAGGTACCAATGAGAATTATCACACAT
Organism: Poa annua; assembly: GCA_026929855.1. NCBI lineage: Eukaryota > Viridiplantae > Streptophyta > Magnoliopsida > Poales > Poaceae > Poa > Poa annua. The sequence continues at coordinate 68,238,341 of CM049434.1, forward strand.
TTTGAAAAAAAATCATATTGTTCTTAAATCCGAGACTTGGTAGATGTTTTTCTAAATATGAAAAGGAACGTGTACCAGGGAGATTAATATTTTTTAAATGAAAACATAATGCGCTAAAAACATATTTGCTCACTAACTCTTTCTTACTTTTTCTCGAGGGGAAATGAGCTATGTTTATTCAATATACTGAGTATAATTCATTACAAGAGTTGCAACTTAGCATAAAAGAGGTGGTCGATTTATCCATAAACCAATATCCTGAAATGTGGATCTCGCTTTGCACAAAAATGTACAGCCTGGTTAGCTCACCCTCCCATCAGATTAGGCGAGAAACAAGAAATTCCTACAAAGCTCATGAAGTTCCATGGGAACTGGGATGACTCCCGCTCGATGTTGATGCCTTTTACTCCAGAGCTCCACCGAAAGTTTACAATCCCCACTCTGCGGTTTGTTCCATACCTGATGCCTTTAAGGAGTGAAATTGCTTGTGCACTCGTCGCTGATGGAGTATGAGCATGCGAAACAACTTTGGCTGCCAAGATAGCTCCCTCATAATTTTGGACGAGCTCCCAGAAGCACCTGAGTTTGACAGAGAATACAATGCTCCATTAATGATCTGCTTAAAATTTGCTGGAACAGGGGCCTTCCATTTTAATTGTTCATGACATGAAAAGAGGGAATAACATTGGTAGACTGAATAACTCAACCACAATGTCTCGAGCTCACAGAACCCTTTGACCTGATTATGACCTTTTGGTGTCCACCTCTCTTGATCCTATAACAACGAACACGACTTTTTCACCCTGTATGAAATATGAACCCAGATTTGATCATTGAATCAATATTTTCAGATGAAGGCATATTCTTACCTAAAATTAAGAGGACACCAACAAAATCAAAAGCACATGAGTATAGAAGATGCTACGTATTAAGAAGGATTATCATGATCTGTTATTTCCTTTTTTCAAAGCAACATCATCCGTCTATTGATCTGTAGACGAAACTAATAATGTAAGATTTATACCCAATGATCAGATACACAGTTCATTGTACACACAAACAATACAGTGACTGAAATAGAACAAACATAGCATAATTTCTCCACACATGATAATATTCCTCTCTAACTCACCTTCACTTTTCAGATTCTAAATTAAATACTTGGTCGATAGAAGAAGACATATCTGCTTGAATTTTGAGCAATGAATTATCCAGAAATATGAAGTCCTAGGCATCAAATCAAGACCATAACCAAATCAACGTGCAAGTGGCCTCGAGTTAGGAAGGGACAAAATAAAAGGAGCTTCACCGGAAGGAAACCACTGAAATTAACAATATTGACTTTATGCGCATCAACTCCTTCCTTTGTCCTGCGGACCAGAAAAAAAGACAGGTGCTAAAACTTGACCTTCATTTCGTCAGAGAAACTAAATACACATGAATCAAATCATGCATCCTAATAAAAGAAGAGGAACTAAACACACACTTGATGGTCTTGAGAAATTATATCATTGGAGAAGAGTAGATTATGGATTCATATATAATAGAAACAGAAGAGGCCATGCGCACAACTCACACACTGGTGTGGAGGCATTCTACGAGAAGCCGCCATCAATTCACACATACAGGAGCAGAAGCAGCAGGAGCTGGGGGAGGCCGGCCATGCCCATGATCGCGTCGTCCTCCTCCTTATCTGCAGAGGCATGAGCAAATAAGATGGTGGTTTGGAGGCAGAGAGGAGACGAGATCGGGAGCTAACAGTGAATGGTGAGGTCGACGCGGACGTCGTGGCGGGAGGACTCAGTCCTCCGCATCGGGCGCAGCTGGCGGAGGGGCAGGTCAGTAGAGGTTGATCTGAAGAGGTAGAAAGGAGAGGGTGAGCGGCGAGGCTGCAGTTGCTGGTGGCGGAGAAAAAGAGTTTCAGATCGAGCACATACCAGGTAGACGGGGGCGTGGTGGTAGCAGATGAGATCGACATCGGCGTCGTCCGCTTGCAACGGCTCGAGTAGAGAAGAGGAGGCCGTGCCGGCGCGGCCATACACCACGAGTAGGCGGTTACCTTCCCAACGACCCCCCACGCGGGAGCCGCCCAGATCCTGCCGATAGGCGCGGGGAATCGGGGACGAGAGGTCGAGGGTACGCGCGAGGAGGCGATGGTGCGACGCTCCACCGGCTCTGCCCGAGCAGCACCGTCTGCAAAGACGCCGGAGGGAGGGGCTGGGCATGAAGGGGAAGTTGTAGGAGATCAAGTCGTCGGCGGCGGCGCGTATGAGATCGGGGCGGGGGCTGGAGATGAAGGAGAGGGTTAGGGTTTGGGTGGCGGCGTGCGTGGGAAGACGAGCTGTGGACGGGGAAGCTCGCCAGCGGCGGGATCGAGCCGGCCGGGGGTGCGGGTGCTCGAGGGAAAGATGGAGAGAGGGAGAGGCGGCGCTCGAGGGAAAGAGGGAGAGAGATGGCGAGCGGGAGAAGATTTTGGGCCTGGTCCATGCGAGCGATCGAAGGTGCGTCGCGCTGCGAAGGTTCCGTGGAAACTTTTCACTTTTCATTTCTCGGTTGAACCTACGTACGAACTCCCATTTAATAGTAAAGATCTTTCTAACACCATATCATTTGCTACGTTCAGATAAGTGGTTTGAAAGTAATTGACAAATTACTGTCCGCTGGACATAAACATTCAGAAAACTGAAATGTTAATTTTCGAAACTGCTCTTAATCTGTGTGAAATTAGGAAATGTGACCTGAGGTAGTTAAGATGCGCTTTTTCCATACCTTTCCAACGGCGTATCATTTGCATCAATTCGATAAACGGTTCGCAAATAGCGTCCAAAACAGTACGAAAACGAAAAATACGCGAAAATCCGTGTTTCGTAAATTTAAAATTATTTTAAAACCGTAACTATTTTTAAAATCTTGTAGAAGTGAAAAAAGTGCGCATTTTCATACCTTTCTAACGGCGTATCATTTAGATGTATGTATGTTTGATACAGGAAGTACTTTTTTGTAGATTATTAGTAATTGCAGATGCCCTTTTTTTTTTACATTTTTTGCACGAATTTTTCCATCCATAATTTTTGTCATACTATAGTTTCCAAATACCAGGATGTAGTAATAGTAAGTTGGGTGAGTTTTCTGGTTTTTTTCCTAAGCATAATATAGTTTTTTTACCAACATGTAATTATTGCCCACATTTTATATACTGCCATGCTGATATGAATATAAATTTGACATCCATAATTTTGTTTTAGCAAACAGATAGGTTGTATGTGGGGTACCAAGAGAGAAGCTCGTGGACTTTATTTATTTCTTTGAAGTAGGGAACCTAAGATTAAACTTCATGGCAGATGGCACTAAGGCGCCTCGTCATTTGGCGATTACAGAGAATAGTTTAGGTGCCTTTTTAGAGCATCTCCACAGGGTATCCAATAGTAACTCCCAATCAAACTCTAAATGTTGAGCTCCCCAAGACCCCCGAAATGTAGTCCTAATACTTCCCTGTTCAGAACAACAAGCGTGCTCGAAACAGTCTCTGCCAGTCTACCCATCCTTCCCTAATCCCAACATGGCCACTTGAACTACTTCTGTCGGTATGTCGATCTGCTGTTTAGTTCAGCAGGTCATGTGATGTAGTTTGTAGAGCAGCAATAACTAAACAGAGTAACGGACCATGGAAGAAGAAGAATGCTAGGTTGCAGTCCTCCACCAGCCGGGGGTGGTTGAGCTTCGATGGTCTTCTGTCCATGGAGCTAGAGTGGTCTAGTGTGGAGGAATCAAGGAGGCACGTGGGTAGCTGGGTCAGTGCGGCGGAGTAGAAGAAGCAATCCAGTGGCAGATGGAACGGGCTGCATCTGATATTTTTGGGTGGCACATGAGACGCATGAAACGGCAGGTAGGCTGTAACCTTTATGAGTATGTACAATAACTTTTTATATCTAGCATGTAACTTCTTTGTGTATGGACATTTAATTTAATTTCTAGCATGTACTTTTTGTGTATGAACTGTAACTTCTTATTTGTAGCCTGAATTTTTTTATTGCGCCTGGATGGTATCTTATTATATGTGGGCGACTTCTTATATATATATGGAATGTATCTATCATGGAACTTTTGCCCATATCGATGTAACTTTTTGAATTCATAACTGATGTGTTAAGAGTTTTTTACACTCCATATATTGTATGTCCTTTTTTCTATCTTATGCATGTTACTTTAATCAATATGAATGTATCATGCTACATCCACAAGTGTAATATTGTCAATTTGATTGTTGTGTTTTTCGCATAAACGTGTTTGTTTTCTCAATATAATCTGTAACAAAGGCTAACTGTTTTGTATTTTCTATCGTTTACATGTAGATTTCTTCTATATATATTACAAGATCCAAAGATTACATCAGGTGGTACAAGGGCTAAAGCATTGGTGAGAGTATCATTACTTCGTCAGCTAAACCATGTAGATTTTGTTTCTGGCATCTTCACATTGTACGGACATCAGGGCGACTTTTGTTACGGTCTCTTTTTTTACATGTATATCTGGGTACAAGTTTACCGATAAACTATCTCTTTTAGGTAGGCATGCGGTAGCATAAAAAAATTACATGCTAGACCATCATCTAGGGCTTGTTTTCTGTACCTCTCTTCTGCATGTAAAAATAAGATGAATGGAGACTTGTTTTAACAAATTTGTACATGTACCGGGGGGTCTATATTGTTCCTATCATGTAGTTCATGACCACGTACATGCTTGGATCGATGGGGATCCATCAAGGAATTACACGCAACTGCTATTTTTGATCTTTTCCATGTTTCTCCATGTGTTTTGCATCGGAGTTACATGGTGGCCATGTTAATGAGCTTCACTTGTACACGGAAGCAATCAGCAGCTCTAGATAATTTGGAATCTTGCTTTGCTGTTCTGTGATGCCGAAAACAATAGCTGCCGTGGAGTTTTGTAGCAGTGACGCACTGGAGCTGTAGATGAGTTGGGGATCCGGATCCATGTGGTTTCAGCGGAGAAAAGTCTCGCGCGGCGGACATCCTTGCTTTTTTTGTCCATTCCCGCGTTCCGCGCGTTCGTTTCTACCAGCTAAGATGGCGCGGCGACACGCCGCGCCTGTGTGGATATGAGATTTTTTCCGTTTTTAATAATGGTTAGTAGGTAGTTCTTTTGTCAAAAGTGAAAAAATGGTTTTGCAGAAGTGAAACATTGCGTGTATTAAAGAAGTAGGTGAGTTTAATTATTGTTGGTAGGTATGTGAATACCAATTGTAATAATCGTAGGAGAAGCTAAGATGAATCTATGCGAAGATGAAAATGTATAACTCGGTAGAAAATAGCATAGTAGAGGAGAAAGGATTAATACATAAGGAGTGCTATATTACAATAAGATTACTACATTGGGCTACATGGGCAAGCGGTGTCTCTCTCCTGATCCTCTGAATTTTTTCATCAGGTGGCGTCGTCGGTGGGTGTCATTGTTGTCCGTAAGGATCACGGCTGGTGTAGCTGCAGGTGGCGGTTTTCATCAGGTGGCGTCGTCGGTGTCGTCGCTATCCGTGATCGGCTGGTGTAGTTGCAGGTGGCGGCGGAATGTAGATAACCGGCGGCAGGCTTGTAGCTGGAAATGGCGCAGTTAGGGACCGGCATCTTAGCTAAAGGGATTGGTTCATCGTCGAAGATCTCCGATACTGTATAGAGAACTTTTCCATCGATGTACGTGGGGATGGCATAATATTGGTTGCTCAAAGCTCTTCATCCTTTTCAGCATCAACGGTTCAGCATCATACTCATACGTGTTTTGACAGCGTTTAAATCAATGCCGTCCTTTAGATCGACTAAGTCTTCATATTCTTTGCTTATCTCCTTATCCTTTCTTGCACCGATACCAATACTCATGCATAAAGATGTTATGTCAACCGCCTGAAGGGGCATAAGGGTATAATTAAACATGAGAATTTGATCCGATCCTAAATATGAGGAAACTGAACGAATTGCCTAAAGTTTGTATTTTGAATCGAGTGAGCTCTATATGAAAATATAAAAGATATATCTTAAAGTGACTAATCACATCATGATTCTCAAAAATTAAAACGCTGCATTGGCGCATGAAGCTCTATTCACAAATATAAGCTTCCATTCCAATATTATGGTCCATTTGTACGTTAGCAAATGATATTTGTATGACAGGGAAAATGCATTCTTAATATATTGGAGATGTTTTACCTGTACCATCTTAAATTTCCATAGCTGGACATAGGAGGGGCATCGGTACATCAAATCTGAAGGAAAGAGAAAGAAAACAATTAAATTTCAGATAATGCATTGAGGAGCGAAATTAAGGAATATCATATGCAACTAAAATGTATCGTCCATGAATTCTGATAATTGACCTTTGTATATAGGTTGAGGAACAATGACTCCGGTTATGAAGACAGGAGACAGCTAGCAGAATAACTGAAAAAATCAAGAAAAATTTAAGATCATCTTACAAAGTAACACAGTACTCCAGCAAAATGTTTCAATAGCTCCCTCCTTGCAGATTCTGAACATATACAAATAACATGCATCCTTTGCAGGACCAGACTGCATTCTCATCAGTGACATTCAGTTAGCGGAAAATATAGGGAATTTTTTTAACTCTGAATGTTTTGTCTAGTGGATACTTTTGAGTTATATTCTTTAATGCGTTGACCATATATGCTGCACTGTCTAATTTATTGCCTATTTACTTAATTGCAAGAAAATAAATCTCAGCTATGATTGTTTAGTTCATGTACTCCCAAGGTTTATTGGTAGTGATAAATACTTTAGCCCTGCTGTTATTCTGAAATGTCAGTTTAGGTTGCCTGAATGTTTATTATTCCTCTCTGATTAAGGTACAAACTGGAGTATATTGCAGAGGCTGGAAATAATACCAATTCTCAAGAAAAACTCATATTTCGCTTTCAACATCAAGTCAGCTGTAGTATGTGGATTGAAATTAGGATTATTCTTGGGCAACTGCGAGCTAATAACATGACAACCTAGGACTTAGACAGTAAGTGAGAACTATCATTTTAGCCTGTAAAATCATTTTTAACTACTGTTCGCAAGCACTTAGATTTGGAGGGTGACCCTTTATCTACATTTTTAATGTTAAAACCACAAGATTTTCGAGCAATATATTCCTGCTGATTTTCTAAGGTTGCCGCTTCGAGTAATGGTATACCTTCAGTACACAATTTAATTTCCATGTACAATGCCAACGGAGCTGAATGCAGAGTCTACTTTCTGCTGGTTCAAATATAACTACTTTTCTTGAATGGAAGCGACATCAAGTTCTCAACATGTTCACTTCACAAATCTTATCTAGTAAATTTTTTTCCTATTCAGTTAGTTATTTCTTCAGTTCACCTATGATAAAAGTTATAGAAATACAATTTAGTAAATTATGCATCAACATTTTAGACCTTACATATGGCAAAATTATTATTTAGAATTCAAACATAACTACACAGTTCAAAGAAGTAGCACAAGAAATAGATGCTAAAGTCAATCAAAATGATCGCTGAGGCTCTAAACAAGTTCAATCATTTGCCTTCCTCAATCTCAGGGTTCGGCCACAGGGAGATTTTCTCTGGTTTTAACAAAGATAGTACTACAGTGCTACAGGTTTTTCTCACCCTTTTCAGTAAAAAGCACAGAGGGGCTAACCTCTCAGATGATCGGAAAGTAAACTATGTGACCATATGAAAAATGTTCCTCTGAGCCTGTTCAAAACAAATGAAGACATAAATGTTACAGTTGTTCTCTTCCAGGGAGGAAGCATACACACTAAAATCATGCACATTACAAAAACAAATCGAGCACTGAATCCTCATCATTAATATCAGAACAATAGGTTTCTGAAACCGGGATTCCTAGAAGACCTTATAGGGTACAGGACAACAACCTGGACTACCATAAACCGTTGTCTCTTTCCCTCTTCCTAAGCAGCCTATGCAAATCCCCAAGCCGCGAGCCTTTCCATATATCACCTCCTTGATTTCCTAAAACAAGTAGGTCGATGCTAACGTTATCGAGTTTGCAGACAAAGCTCAAAATAAGCAGAATATATATATCGAGTAGGCATGTGCGTGTGTAAAATAGATACACGACTCAGTTTAGATCCAGTGACCCAAAGTAACGCACAAAGAATTCAAGCACTGGTTGTAGGAAAGGATCGAGGCGGTGGTTGTGGGCATTGCGACATTTGGGTAAACCCATGCAGTAGGATGTGCTAGGGAACGTGAGTCAGTATATCACTCCAAACCAATAAAAAAACTATCATGTTAGCTCAGGGTAAAAATAGCAACATCAAAGCAAGCACCCAACATAAATGAGAAAATGCAGATCTAGCAAATGATCGTTGACTGAATTGATCTATGTGTCTTAAAAGTCTAACTATCAAGGTATTGAAATTAACCAACATGAAGCAATGTCGAAAGAGAAAAATATTAATAGTATTCGAAAGAAATATCAAAAATTGACTTCTAACAAGTAACGAACACTAATGACATTGTGTCACCCAAATTTCTAGGTATGTAGAGTTAGCAGGAAAGCATACTCATATCACTCTTTGTAGTTCGTGATGGTCTTGTGTGTGTGGTGGCACATGAGCTCGTAGTTGCAGTGTATCACATGTGTCATGGAACCTACAACTAATTCAGAGATGAGGCTTGAGTGGAAGATAATATTGTTGCTTCCAATGCATATATTGGCAATGAAGATGATAAGATTCAGATCAGTAATTCAGCAAATAAGATTTACCTCCTCTGCCATATGATGCAAGTTGTTCTCCGATGTAGCCAGCTTCATGAGGCTGAGAGCCCACGGGGTCTTCTCCAGGCTACAGTAGTTCCATGAAGAAAATCAAAACCAACATAGTCGCCGGCCGTGACTGTCTTCCATCGCGCGGCCGCAAAGCAGGTGCCAGCAGCGCACCTCTGGATCAAATCGAGAGGAACGAAGGCACCTTATGGGAAGGTAGCCATGGAGCCAGCAGCAACAATCCATGTGGACGCACGGTCGGCGAACGAGCTGGAGGAGGAGGGGAGGGGCGGCGGCAGCATACGAGCTGGAGGAGGGGCGGCGCCTATCGCGAGCTGGAGGAAGATGGGCAGCGGCGGACGAGCTGGGCAGGGGCGGCTGCGGCGCCAGATGCGCCAATCCTCCACCGCCGGCCTCGGCGACGTCCATCTGCAGCCGCCGCAGGAAAAGGGGAGGAGAGGGGGCCGCGGCGGCGAGTCGCGGTCGTCGATCCGCGAACTCCGGATGGATTGAAGGGAGCAGGCGACCGGAGAGGGACGGGAGTTGGTCGCCAGTGGAGGAGAGGTGGGGCGGCGCAGCAGCCTCGGACTGGTGCGGGAGAAGGAAAAGGATGGACCGAGGGGCGACGGGGAGCAACCGGTTACAGCATGCGTCAAAAAACGTGAGGACCGGTAGAAGCACTGGATACGGGCCGGTCACGGCCTGCAACAAAATTCGTGTGAACTGGATGGGCGACCTGCTGCGGGCCGGCAACCGGTCGGACGCGCGCGCCAATTTTCGTGCGGTGAACAGTAACCATGCGGGATGTGCTGCGCGAGCCAATCCGAACCGTCCATTCGACTGATCGGACGGTACACGTGAAAATGGCGACGTGGACAAGCAGATTGGCCGCGAATCGGTCCGTCCTTTATATATAGTACCTATTCCTTCATGTGCGGGCGCGCTACAGGACGGAACGAGCACGTGGGCCCTGATGTTGTCCGGTTCAGACAGGGGGGCACTCTGGAGGGCAAAAAAAAAAGTGCACGCGCACTGCCTAGCCATGTCCTTACTTATTATAGGTAAATGCCATCTCCGTTGAAGTAAAAGAAGTCTATCAAAAACCTAATCCAATCTATTGAACGACTTACTTTAAATCACGAAATATAAGAAACACACAATTGAGATGCTATGTAAAGTGAATTATTACAAGACTTCAAAAATTGAATTTTTAAAACACTTGAATTTTGTAAATGTGGCTTTTCATAGTGCACCGGAAGAAAACATAAGAATTTTATAAGACATAAGAATGTGGCTTTTCCTGCACTTTTTTGTTTATCGAATTCTCTTATCACTTTATATCGGTTTGGCCGTTGTGTGGCTTTATTTATAAAGCGGGGCGAAGCCTGTTTCAAGAAAGGAGAGATACGTGCATTGCACTTTGCAAAGAAAAATGAGATTTGATTAGCTTAGTTCATATGATGCAATGATCGGAGAACTTCGTGTTTCGAGGTCCTTGGTGCAACACATGAATCACACACAAAATTTGCTAGAATCTTCTCCAACAAATTAATGTCCTATTTTTCATAGGATTGGGGGAGAAGATTGACCTTCTCTTAGAGGTGATATAACTTTATTCAGTGGCCAATTTACCATATCTCCGCCCTGGGCACGTGCCCGGGCTCGTCTCCGTCGGACGGCTGATCACCGGCGAGGTCTTACGGCGGCCGAACACGTTGGAACGTGATGAAACTGGCAGGAATAGCGAATCGATCAATTCCCCAACCTCTAGGAGCAGTTCCACCCAGAAAAACCTAGCGGCAGCCAATTCCCCAGCTCCAATTCGCCGGTCGCCGGTCGTTGGTGAGGACGTCGCCGTATCGGAGGCCACGGAGATATGGCGCGCGGTAGAGGCTCCAGTCAGACTACAAAGTGTCCGAACTAATCTTGCTAGGGCATCCAAAGAGGCACATGTACTTTATAAAATCTGTTTGACCTCTCCTCTTGCTTGTGCAAAATACCTCATTGCTCAAGGCATGGCTTTTCGTGGCCATGACGAAAAGCCCACTTCATTGAATAAGGGAAACTTTCGTGAGATGTCGTAGTATCGGCATTGTTGATAGGAGACGGGGGTCGTCTAGCCTAAGGATGGATGTGGGGTAGAAGGATGGAGTCGTCAAGGACGGGATTGAGCACGGCGAGTTTATGCAGCTTCAGATCTCACGACGGTGGCAAGATCCTACGTGCTGCTATAATTTACTATAAGACAATAGCCGTGAACAGGTTACAATGTGTATGAAAGCGTGCCCTAAAGGCTACCCGGTGGCCGGCTTACGGCCAGACCCCGGGTTACATGGTAAATACGTGTCTGGCAAGATAACAGAGTCCTAGAACTAGCCGGCTTAGTTGCCGCCTTCCGTCTTGGGTTTGGTTGCTTGATGGGCTTCAATCTTCTGCCTTCCTTGGACCACCCGCCTCGCCCGGCAGGCATCTGCCTTAACCACCCTTGGGCCACCCTGGACTAGCCGGATTGAACCATGTCAGAGATACCCCTGGTTGGTACATCCCCAACATTAGCCCCCAGAAAGGTTGAAGTTCTTCAGTCGCCGGCTTCTTTATCTTTGTGATCTCCGTCTTGAATGTTGGCGGCTGCAGGGCTCGAACCATTCTGAACAAAGGTTGGAAGTATGCCGACAATGTTGCTAATGACCCTTGACGATGATGATGGCTCCAGAAGATGTACTAGCTCCAACACCTGCGTCAAAAGAATGTGGGTTAGGTTGAGACTCCAAGTGCAGACTATATAGTAAGGGAAAAAGACTATTTTCCCCATGAGGGTGACTCGGGTGTTTAATATCGAACTCTCAGGGAAATGAACCAAAAGCTGTTGTCTCCTTATCCTTCTTTATGAAACCAACAAAACAAAGTAAATTGTTTTGTGCCCTCAACCTCACCAAGTGGTTGTCAAGCACAAAGTGTAAGTAAAAGATATAGAAATAACAAATGCAAAACAGAAATAAATATGCAATGGTGGTAAATAAAAGTGCAAGGATGGTATAAATGATAATGGATGGTGTTTTTGTGGTTTGTATGGTGTTTGCAAGATGTAAAAGAGTTTTTGTATTTTCGGATTTTTAAATGGCAGATAATGTAAAGTGCTAATAAAGTGTTGGAAAGGTGTTTCTTATGATTAAAAATGGACTGGGATTCATGGTTTCACAAATGCACTCTATAGATAATGGCACATAGGAATTGACATATGAGATTGCAACAAAACAAGTTATTAATAATATGGGCATCACATGCTAACATAGAGATCTTTTGGTTATTAATCTCTCTTATACTCCACTAAGATTCAAACTAAATCATAACACCTCAGTAATTAAGATAAACTGAGTAAGCATTAAGGTCAATGACATGAAGTTTAAATAAGAACATGCTAGATCTAGTCATGGTGATAGTGGCAATGTCACCCACATATCCCCGGTAGCATGGTATTTTCTTTATCCCTAGTGAGGCAACAAAGTAAGGTAAAAACCATAGTGGATCACGGTATTGCTGTCAACTTACCACAAAACCACCCCCCGTTACTCCAACTAATGCACACGTTCCCCCTCACACGCCCTCATACATATGTTGGATCAAAACACATAGACAAGAACGGGGTACATAATATGCATCTACTTTCGTAACAAAGACATAATAATTGCAATCATCATAACATATATCAACTTAAGAGATCTACCATAAAGGTATTACATATATGACCATAATCATGTTGAGCAGCTCATATGGCACTAATTAGTGAAGCTCAAGAGAGAGGAGAGATACATAAGTTACTTCCACAAACCCATAGTCCAGGGGTGGACTACTCCCTCTCCATCATGGAGACGGTGGAGAAGTCGTTGGAGAAGGTGGAGAGCACACCGGCAGCGCCCTGCCGGAGTTTTCCCCCTCCAATCTGCAGCTCCAGGTCTCTGTTTCGTGGTTTCTGTGTTCCTGCGGCGCTCCCTCCGAAAGGCATCGGGGGACTATTTTTATAGTCATTTTTAGGTCAAGACGAAGTCAGGGAGGCGAAGATCGATGGCATCAGAGGCTCGAGGGCCCAGATGGGGTGCTCCACGCGGTCAAGGAATCTGGCCGCATGGGCCCACCCGTTTTGGTCCTCGGCCTTCCACTTTTGCTCTTCCTTCGCTCCTAAGCCTTGTTCCTTCCAAAAAAATGATCTCCGTGGAATATTAGGTCATTTGGACGTCGTTTGGGTCCCTGAAACATCAAAATATAGAAAAAGGGGTTTTCTGACAGCGCAGGGTTAATTCCAAATAAATAGGGAAAGTGTGAAATATTCCCAAAATCATTATAAAACAGTGATATAACCCTTATATGATGCAAATATGGATGGAATATGAGTAATACAATGCAAAGTTCATGTATGCATTTTACATGCATCAACATCCCCAAGCTTAACCTATACTCTTCCTCGAGTATGAAGGTGATAAAACTAAACATAGACTTCGCTTTTTTTTACTTAAAAGAGGATATCAAAGATGATTGCTACATAGAGTCAAATGATTCATTCTTTAATAAAGAGTAGCAACATACAAGACATATTATCAAGAGATATCCAATATTCAAGGTAAAGATGTTCAATGATAATTCACAAAGTGTAACATGAAAGAAAAGTTCTATGGACCAAATGAATGCATAAATGAGAAGTAAAAGATATCCTAAGTTGGTCATAGAGTATTTTTATAGAAATCTGAATATAAAAGGTGGACACTTTGGAAAGATAGATTAATAAGTAGAGGAATAACATGCAAGAGTATCATCTAGCTTCCAAATGCTTCAACTTAAGCCAATGTTTGCCATGTAGTGCCCATTGGTGTGAAGTTCTCATTACCCCTATCATAGCATCTTTATTGATTAATAGTTAATAGTGAAAGCAAATATGAGTTATGTGCTTGACAAAGTATGGGTCAAAAGCCTCATGCCCGTTGAAAACAAAAACCTCTCCGACTGGCTACTCAACTTGGGCCACAAAGCAAGTGAAGGTTACTGTCATCGTGAATAAAAGTGGTGTCATAGAGAGTATCACCCCGGGTACCCTTTGCCCCAGGACATGGAAGTGGGCACATGTCCAATTGACAAAGCAAGCAAACAGTGGACATCTCTACATCTCTTTCTTTGCTCATGCTTTTTTCTTGTAAATGTTTTTTCTGTTGTGAGATGTGTCATAGATTCCTCCACTATGGTCATGTTGCAAATTTCCACCATGATCCACATGGCTTAGGTTAGCCGCCACAGGTGTCTCTCTAGACAATAATATCACTCGCCCGAACTTACTAAGTTTCCATCTTTATTTCACGCAATGTTAGGCATCCATCACCAAAAGAACATGATTTCAACTTTCATAAAGAATAAAGTGCAATGTTGAAAGCTTTCCACGTGTCAGCACGTATGAGCTAGCTCCCAACCAAAGACCTTTGTCAAGCCCAAAACATCATAATCTTAATCACAATGGGTCATGTTTATTAAGTGCATAAAAAGTAATGTGTGCATCAAGTTCGTGAGAGCTTTTAAACCAACTTAACCCATGACAATCCCAATAATATAAGCATCTTAATTTGGAAGCATAGATAAAACAATATAACATGGTAGACATACTTGGAGTAGCATATTAGCTAATAGGTAGATATGGTAAACTCTCTGGAAAAACTTGGTTGAAGGTGTTGGAAAACAAGCTTTTTACTTGTTGGAGTTTTTGGGCTAGCAAGAGGGAGAAAGTTGACCATCTAAATACATGCATAAGTGTCCATAGAGCTAAACATTTCATGTTAAACAAAGTAAAGCATCATTCAGCATATAAAATATAAATAAGAAATAACTCTAAACAAGATACTTGCATATTAATATACATTAACAAAGCACATGAATCATGAAACTATATGTATTCTCTTAAATCAACTCAAACATCCTCTTCCCAATATTTTTATAGCATCCAACTTAATTCAACCCAAACTTCCAGTAGCTCTCTCATAACATAAATAAAAAGTGGTGGTCTCAAAGAAAAAACCAAACCGAAATAATAAAAAGAACAAAAACGCTCCAAGTTTATGCGATAAAGTGCAATGAACGAAAAACAGAAGTTAGACGTGTGCAAACCGAGAGTATGTAGGTTCAGTGGGGTTGTCTTCACATCCCAAAGCTTATGGTATTCACCATCGTTGGATACTCTTGGTGCATCTCCTCTAATCCCTATGAAAAAACTTCAAAACACCGTTTCTCCCATTTCTTTTCCGTGGGGTGACATTAGTAGGCACAAAATAATAGAATTGCTTGCTGTATGAAATCCTTAGACAAACATAAGAAACATGCCCAGAAAGTGTATAATGTTGTATTCCTTCTAATAAACTCAATTGGATCAAAAATATTCAAGTTAAAAGATTAAAGAATGCATAAAACAAAATGGGACAGAATCTGTCCAGAAAAACAGCAGCAGCAAAACGTATTTTTTTTACCCCACTTAAATATGTCGAAAAGATCTGAAAAAATTCACGCTTACAGAGGATGAAAAGTTGCAACTGAAGTTCAAATTTCAGCTCATTCAGAGTTACATAATAGGAATTAAAAATCATACCTTGCACAGATTCGTGCTGGAATAAAATCTCCGAATGGAAAAAGCAACTTTCAAAGCCCAAATGGGTAAAACTTGGCACTTTATTAAAAATTTCTGAACCTAAACTACAAACTAAGTCTCTTGGTACAGCAAGAGGACTCAAAGAAAATCTCAAATAAAAACAACCGGGTTGCCTCCCGTAAAGCGCTTTCTTTATAGCCATTTAGCTAGGCTTCTTACTTGATATTTATAGTGGACGAACCTCATGAGGGAGCTTGAAATTTGATGTGTCCCTCTTTCTTGGAAAGTGCTCCATGCACTTCTTGTGTGGGAACTGAAACTTCACGTTCCCTACCTTTGAATCGATGATAGCACCTGTAGTACGAAGAAAATGTCTTCCCAAAATGATAGGACTAGAGGTTTTATTACCCATGCCCATTATTACAAAGTCAACAGGCACAAAAGTCATGTGTAACTCTACCATAACATCACTTACTTTTCCTAAAGCATATTTAATGGAATCATCAGCAAGTGAAAGTTCAATAGAGCATTTTTCAAGATTCTTTAATTCAAGTACTTCATATAGTTCCTTAGACATGACAGAGACACTAGATCCTAGATCTAATATGGCATGGTGTGTCTCTTTTCCAATTGTTACTAATACCTTGGGGACCCAAATATCCCCAAGCTTAGGTGGTGTCATGACTTCTTTATTATACCTATTAATTTTCTCATTTAAAACATGGCTAGCAATAAAAGAACCAAAACCAGCTTGATTAATATCAATAGAAGGATCACTAGCAAATTTCTGTAAGATAGACATAAGTTCTTGCAAGCTACAACTCTCTAAGTCAAGTAATGGTTCCTTGACTTCACTAAGCATGTTAACTTCTTCTCTCACAAGAGGATCATCACTTTTAGTTTTATAAGCTTCATTCAAACTATTAAGATAAGACATAAATGGCAGCAAGTATTCAGGATATTGTAACAACTCATTAAAAGTTTCTTCCAAAGTAGGTGGAACATTTTCAGCAATATTAATAGAACTCACTCCAACCACTGGTGGTGCTTGTGGTTTTCCTGCAGACATACTCAATAAAGTGGCTTGATTATTAGCTAGTTTTGAAAGGGCTTTATCTAGTCCTTCAGCTTGTAGTTTTAAACCTTTAATATCAGAACTAATGGAAGTGACAACTTTATTCAACTCTTGTATCATGGTATTATGACTAGCAACTTGTTCCATAAGAATTAGCATCAAAATTATCATTACTTGAAGGCATAGGTTTCCACTTATTATCATTACTACCAGGATATGGAACAAAAGGACGGGTGTTTGTAACATATGGAGGTTTACCATAAGAATTATGTTGTTGGTACCAAACCCACTATTACCATATCTAACAAAGTTAACATCAACATTTTCAGGATTATTACTCACTAGTTCTTGCAAAGGAACATTCTCAATATTTTGTTTATTAATAAAAGCAAGAATAGTATCCATTTTAGATGACAAGTCACTACTCTCTTCTATGGAGTTTAGTTTCTTAGGGGGTTAGGTGCTCTTTCAGTGTTCCGTTGACTATAGTTTTGCAAAATACTCTCTAACATGTTCTTAGCTTCTACTATAGTTTTACTCATAAATGCCCCTCCGGCAGCAGAATCAAGGATATTTCAAGACATGTAATTTAGACCATTGTAAAAAGAGTGTAATATGGTCCATTCGTTAACCCCATGTGGTGGACAAGTTCTAAGCATAAGTTTTATCCTATCCCAAGCCATAGTAACATGTTCATTTTCATTTTGCCTAAAAGAAAGGATATTGTTTCTATTTTGCAAAATTTTAACAGGTGGATAATACTTCTTAATGAAAGCTTCTTTTAAATCATCCCAAGAATTAATACTATAAGTAGGTAGTGAATGCAACCACTCTTTAGCTTGCCCCCTAAGTGAAAAAGGAAATAACTTCAGTTTTAGAATATCACTTTCCACATTTTTAAATTTCTGCATATCACATATTTCAACAAAATCATGAAGATGTAGCACTACCACCAAATTGTTCCTTAGTTATCAAGTTCAACAAACTAGGACTCACTTCATAACTCTCAGCTGTTATCTTAGGTGTTGCAATAGGTCTAGCAATAAATTGATCATTTGGAGTGTTTGTGTAGTCACACAACTTAGTTCTTTCTCCCATTGTAGCAAGTTTTTATGTGTTTTTTAATTTTTAATGCAAAACTGAAAATAAAATGACACTAAAACAATGTAAACCGAAATGATAAAAGTAAAATAAAATGCAAAACTGAAAATAAAATAACAAACCGAAATATAAAAATGAGAAAAACAAAACAAAATAAAATGCTTTGAAGGTAAAAAGATGGGTAAGATGATGCTCACAGAGGTTCAACCTCCCCAAGCTTAGGTGTTTACACAAGTTGGTGATGTTGACTTTTTTTGTGAGGTATCCTTTCCACTTCTCCAGCAACTCTGCCAGAAAATATCTTGCACAGTTGATGAAGACTTGTGGGACAACTCTTTACTTGCTCACCTCCCCGGCAATGGAACCAGAAAATGTCTTGATGACCCTTGACGATGATGATGGCTCCAGAAGATGTACTAGCTCCAACACCTGCATCAAAAGAATGTGGGTTAGGTTGAGACTCCAAGTGCAGAGTGTATAGTAAGGGAAAAAGACTATTTTCCCCACGAGGGTGACTGGAGGGTTTAATATCGAACTCTCGGGGAAATGAACCAAAAGCTGTTGTCTCCTTATCCTTCTTTATGAAACCTACAAAATAAAGTAAATTGTTTTGTGCCCTCAATCTCACCAAGTGGTTGTAAAGCACAAGGTGTAAGTAAAAGATATAGAAATAACAAATGCAAAACAGAAATAAATATGCAATGGTGGTAAATAAAAGTGCAAGGATGGTATAAATGATAATGGATGGTGTTTTTGTGGTTTGTATGGTGTTTGCAAGATGTAAAAGTGTTTTTTTATTTTTGGATTTTTAAATGTCAGAAAATGTAAAGTGCTAATAAAGTGTTGGAAAGGTGTTTCTTCTCATTAAAAATGGACTGGGGTTCATGGTTTCACAAATGCACTCTCTCTTTTATATAGTGGTAGATAATGGAACATAGGAATTGACATATGAGATTGCAGCAAGACAAGTTATTAATAATATGGGCATCACATCCTAACATAGAGCTCTTTTGGTTATTAATCTCTCTTATACTCCACCAAGATGCGAACTAAATCATAACACCTCAGTAATTAAGATAAACAGAGTATAACTTTATGTTCAATGACATGAAGTTTAAATCAGAACATGCTAGATCTAGTTATGGTGATAGTGGCAATGTCACCCACATATCCCCGGTAGCATGGTATTTTCTTTATCCCTAGTAAGGCAACAAAGTAAGGTAAAAAACAAAGGGGATCACGGTATTGCTGTCAACTTACCACAAAACCACCCCCCCGTTACTCCAACTAATGCACACGTTCCCCCTCACACGCCCTCATACATATGTTGGATCAAAACACATAGACAAGAACGGGGTACATAATATGCATCTACTTTCATAACAAAGAAATAGTAATTGCAATCATCATAACATATATCAACTTAAGAGATCCACCACAAAGGTATTACATATATGACCATAATCATGTTGAGAAGCTCATATGGCACTAAT
Source organism: Poa annua (assembly GCA_026929855.1). NCBI lineage: Eukaryota > Viridiplantae > Streptophyta > Magnoliopsida > Poales > Poaceae > Poa > Poa annua. The sequence goes on from CM049434.1 coordinate 68,257,409, forward strand.
CAGTGAAGCTCAAGAGAGAGGAGAGATACATAAGTTACTTTCACAAACCCATAGTCCAGGGGTGGACTACTCCCTCTTAATCATGGAGACGGTGGAGAAGTCGTTGGAGAAGGTGGAGACCACACCGGCAGCGCCCCGTCGGAGTTTTTCCCCTCCAATCTGCAGCTCCAGGTCTCTGTTTCGTGGTTTCTGTGTTTCTGCGGCGCTCTGTCCGAAAGGCATCGGGGGACTATTTTTATAGTCATTTTTAGGTCAAGACGAAGCCAGGGAGACGAAGATCGACGGCATCGGAGGCTCGAGGGCCCAGATGCGGTGCTCCACGCGTCCAAGGAATCTGGCCGCGTGGGCCCACCCCTTTTGGTCCTCGGCCTTCCACTTTTGCTCTTCCTTCGCTCCTAAGCCTTGTTCCTTCCAAAAAATGATCTCCGTGGAATATTAGGTCATTTGGACATCGTTTGGGTCCTTGAAACATCAAAATATAGAAAAAGGGGTTTTCTGACAGTGCAGGGTTAATTCCAAATAAATAGGGAAAGTGTGAAATATTCCCAAAATCATTATAAAACATTGATATAACCCTTATATGATGCAAATATGGATGGAATATGAGTAATACAATGCAAAGTTCATGTATGTATTTTACATGCATCAGTTGCTGGCATACGGCCGCCTTTATCCCACATGGGAAAAACGGCTTTGCGACTTGATAGGAACCTTCTCCGATAAGTCTTATCCTTCTGACAAGATAAGTCAAAAGTGAAAGGGCATGTGCCCCTCTTGTATGGTTTTGGTAATTAATGACAATTCCTATGGACTAATGTTTGTGTTGAGCATATTGCAAGTATGACTTGAAGATGTCAAGACATCACCGATATGAAGATAGATGGGATGATACGAGAATGATAAAGATGTTGAGCAACACACAAAGCTACAAGATATACCAAGTGGATCATGTATCTCTTGGGATGGTAATAAGCTCTTGTCCATAAAGCTTTGTGTACTAACCCAAGTGTGTGTGTTGTATCTATATGTTGGGTTAGGTATCTTCCCATGGGCTTGCAACAAGAAGAACATCTCATAGAGCTCATGGAGGATGGTGTCATGCGGTGTTCATCATCAAGGTTAAGAAGTGCAAGACCAAGAGAAGCATTTCGGAGATATATTATGCTTGAAGCTTGGTGGTCGAAATGAAGACTTGAAGACGAAGCTAATGGAGCTTGGAGATTGACATAAAGACGAAGCTAAGCGAGGCTCTCCCATAATGGCGTATGGGGAGTATTTGGAGAAGTCTTCATCAAGCATGTGCTAGCAAGCGCAATCAATAAAGGTGGTCCACTTGGAGAGATCAAGATCGTCATCATCATCTAGCTCAAGTGGAATGCTCAAGACAAAGGTATGATCTTGATAGGGCTATAGGATAGATAGGCGTACTATCAAGAGGGGCTCTCGAGTGAGTAACTTGATCGCATCTTTGTGGACAGCTCAAACCTTTGCATGCGTGGCATATCATCTTTTTTGGTTCTTATTTGACTTTTCTCCGTGTTGGGTTTTGGTGCTTGTCGTGATCTTCATGACAAGACCAAGTTCATCAAAAACGGATTTCATACGAAGATCTTGTTGCGTTTTGTTGTTGGAGGTTTCACCGGTTGTTCTCTTATCAAGAGGTCTTACCTTTTCCCCTTTGGTTTTAACCTCAGTTATTGGACTATGATGTTTCTCTGCATGATCTTATAGAGCTCTTTGTTGTGATTCCAACGAGCCAAAAATCATCGAAAACGGAGTTCGGATGGTCAAGACATTGACGTTTTCGTTTAGCTGTTTTCTGCAATTTTTGGACACTGCGGTAGTACCGCGATTTCAGGCAGTACTACCGCCCGTTCCAGAAGGTTTCACGTTTTCTGAGTGCACAAAATGCTCAGGCAGTAGTACCGGGTTTTGGGGGGCGGTAGTACCGACCCTGCGGAGAAAAACTGCATAACGGTTGGATTTTGGAGGCCCTATTTAAGGGGGTCTTCTTCCCCATTGAACCCAAGTACTTGAGCACGATTTTCCCCTCTCTCTCACTCCATTGTTGACCTTGTAAAAGCTTGCCCCCTCTCAATCCCTCCATTGATTCTTGCATATTCTTGAGGGAAAAGTAAGAGGAGATCTAGATCTACATTTCCACCAATCCATCTCTCCTCTAAGTGAGGGGAAACTAGTGGATCTAGATCTTGGAGTTCCTTTGTGGTTCTTCTCCTTTGTTCTTCCTCTCTTCTCCCCCCACAAGCATTAGTTGCTTTTGGTGGGATTTGGGAGTGAGGGATTTGACTCCTTTGTGGTTTCTTTGTTCTTCCTCTCTCCTCCCCCCCATAAGCATTAGTTGCTTTTGGTGGGATTTGGGATTGAAGAACTTGTGTTCTTGCCATTGTATCGGTTGCATCGGTTTGAGCCCTCCACGTGATTCGTGGTGGTGAAATTCGTGAGCTTGTTACTCTTGGGTCTTTGGACCCTAGACGCCTTAGTGGCCGCCTTTGTGGCGTAGACCTTTTGTGGTCGGTTAGGACCTTTTGTGGTCAAGGCCTTTGTGGCTAGTTGGGACCTTTGTGGTCAAGTTGGACCTGTTGTGGTCAAGACCTTGTGTGGTCTTTTGGGAGCCCCCAATTCAGTTGTGGGTGTGTGCCCCAAGGCTGTTGTATGGGATTGTTCTCCGCCCCAAAGGAGTTCATAGTGGAAGGTGAACCCGGACCTTTGTGGTCGAGTTCATCGGAGAATAAGGTGAGGCCTTCGTGGCGTTGAGTCGGACCTGTGGTGGTCACTCACACCTCTCTAACGAGACTTACTCCCCTAAGAAGGAGGAACTCGGGAATACATCCTCGCCTCCGCGTGCCTCGGTTATCTCTATGCCCGAACTCTTTACTTATGCACTTTACATTGTGATAGCCTTGGTGCTTGAAGTCATTTACATTGTGATAGCCTTCGTGCTTGAAGTCATTTACCTTGTTATCACTTTGTTGCTTGTCTTGCTTAGCATAAGTTGTTGGTGCACATAGGTTCACCTAGTATATTTAGGTTGTGTTCTTGATAAGTTAAACACTAAGTTTTATTCCGCATTTATTAACCCTAAATTGTAAAAACTGTACCTCGCCTATTCACCCCCCCTCTAGGCGACGTCTTTCCTTTCAAAAAGGTCGGAACATGACGTCATTTGGTCCACGACAGTTTCAACCCAAATAACGAAAACGTGCCATGATTACAAATCGCGGGAAAAGAGGAGTTATGGCGATCGTGAGATCGTGCGCCGCCAGAGCCACGATTAGATGTATGCCAGGTGGTAGGTTACCGGATGTGTGCACAGATCTCTGATGCACACGGGCGTGTTGGTTGGGAGACCCCAAGAGGAAGGTGTGAAGAGTGTAGCAGCAAGTTTTCCCTCGGTTATGAAACCAAGGTTATCGAACCAGTAGGAGATGAAGACGCTTCTGAAGGTGTCAACGGTGCCAGACAATCTTCTGAGTTGCAGGGAGTTGAACAAAGGTGCTTCTTCTCCCTAGCAATAGCGCCAGAAAGTCTTGGTGGAGCTGACGAGGGACCTGCACACAACACAACTAAGATACTTTGCCCCAACTCAATAGTGAGGTTGTCAATCTCACCGGCTTGCTGGAAACAAAGGATTAGACGTATAGTATGGAAAATGATGTTTGTTTGCAGAGAATGAAAGGAAACAATGTTTGCAGTAGGTTGTATTATCAATGTAAAAGAATGGACCGGGGTCCATAGTTACTAGTGGTGTCTCTCCATAAATAAATAATAGAATACATGTGGGTAAAAAAATTACAACTGGGCAATTGACAAAATAAAGAACTGCATAATGATGCATATACTTCTCATGGTGTCTAGTATGAGATTCATTTGGGCATTACAACAATATTCATAGACCGTTCCAACCGCATCTATGAATAATAATCCACCTTCCGGTTAGCGTCCGCACCCCATTCAATATTATGTTGCAAGCAACATATTATCGCATTATGTAAAGTGTGTAATGTAAGTAACACAATTATCCTTAGACAAAGCATCACTGTTTTATCCCTAGTAGTAACAGTACATCCACAACCTTAGAGGTTGCTGTCACTCCCCCCAGACTTAAATGGAGACTAAACCCACTATCGAGCATAAATACCCCCTCTTGGAGTCACAAGCATCTACTTGGCCAGAGCATCTACTAGTAACGGAGAGCATGCAAGATCATAAATATCACACACATAATATATTATGAAGCAAATGACATAGTACTCAATATTCATCGGATCCCAGCAAACACAACATGTAGCATTACAATAAGATGATCTTGATCATGATAGGAAGCTCACAAGATCTAAACATGATAGCACAAGTGGAGAAGACAACCATCTAGCTACTGCTATGGACCAATAGTCCAAGGATGAACTACTCACGCAGCAGTCCGGAGGCGGGCATGGTGATGTAGAGCCCTCCGGTGATGATTCCCCTCTCTGGCAGGGTGCCGGGAAGAGCTTCTGAACCCTTCCGAACTAGGGTTGACGACGGCGGCCGCTACGGGATGTTTCGTCGAAAAGTGTTCGGGTCCTTAGAGTTTTTCCATCGGGGGGATTAAATAGGCGAAAGGGCAACGTCGGTGGGCGCCCGAGGGGCCCACACCACGTGGCGGCGCGGCTAAGGAGGCTGCTGCGCCACAACTAGGTGTGGCTGGCCTGTGGCCCCTCTCCGTCTCCTCTTCGGTGTTCTGGATCCTTCCGGAAAAAAATAAGAGTTTTGGCTTTTGTTTCGTCTAATTCCGAGAATATTTCCTGAACAACTTTTCTGAAACCAAAAACAGCAAAAAAACAGGAACTGACACTGTGGCATCTTGTTAATAGGTTAGTCCCAGAAAATGCATAAAAATGATATAAAGTGTTTATAAAACATGTTGCAATTGGTATAATATAAGCATGGAACGAAAGAAATTATAGATATGTTTGAGACGTATCAAGCATCACCAAGCTTAGTTCTACTCGTCCCGAGTAGGTAAAACGATAAAAACAAATAATTTCTGTAGTGACATGCTTCACACAATCTTGATAAAATAACATTGTAAGGCTCATGTTATGAATGAAGTGATTCAAGGCAATGGTCTATAGTTTGCTAACAAATAGACAAGGAGTAAACAACTGAATCATATAAGTAAAAACTTTTCATGGATAGTACTTTCAAGACAAGCATCAAAAAGTTTTGCATAAGAGTTAACTCATAAAGAAATAGCTTCTAATTAAAAGAGCATTGAAGCAACACATAGGAAGATTTAAGTTTCAGCATTGGCTTTTAACTTGTAACATGTATATCATATAGATAGTTGTCAACATAAAGAAATATAATAAGTGCAATAAGTAAGCATGTAAGAATTGTTGTACACAAATTTGACACAGGTGTTTGCTTCTAAGATAGAAAGAAGTAGGTAAACTGACTCAACATAAAGTAAAAGAAAGGCCCTTCGCAGAGGGAAGCAGGGATACAAGCATGTGCTAGAGCTTTTTAGTTTTTATAGGTTTTTGAAATCATATAGAGAGCATAAAAGTAAGTTTTTGAGACGGTGTTTGTTGTTGTCAACGAATGGTAATGGGCACTCCTACCCCCCTTGTCAACCAGACTTTCAAGAGCGGCTCCCATTGAAGGACGATATCATCCCTCTTGTTCTATTTTGTTTACACATGCAGTTTTAGAAAATGGTATTATTGCTTGACTGGTTGGATCATGGCAAAAATGTGAAGAGAATTAAGCGGTTAAAGTTGTAATTAATTGGGACTGGGCACCCCATTTGCCAGCTCTTTTTGCAAAATTATTGGATAAGTGGATGTGCCACTAGTCCATTGGTGAAAGTCTGTCATAAGCAAATAACAAGGTTGATATCGAAAACACCACATACTTCCTCATGAGCTCATAAACATTGACACAAATAAGGGATAATAAGAAAGTCTGTCATAAGCAAATAACAAGGTTGATATCGAAAACACCACATACTTCCTCATGAGCTCATAAACATTGACACAAATAAGGGATAATAAGTTTTGAATAAAGGTAGCACATGAAGTATTTACTTGGAATGGCAGAAAATACCACGTAGTAGGTAGGTATGGGGGACACAAATGGCATGGGTTTTTGCTCAAGGTTTTGGATGCATGAGAAGAATTCCTCTCTATACAAGGCTTTGGCGAGCAAGGTTGTTTGAAGCAAACTCAAGATGACAACTGGCACAACAAGACTTACATAAAAACATATTGCAAGCATTATAGAACTCTACATTTTCTTCCTTGTTGTTCAAACACTTTTAATAGAAAATATCTAGACCTTAGAGATACCAAACATGAAAACCAAATTTCAACAAGCTCTACGGTAGTACTTCACTAATAGGTTTTTAACTAAATGATGCAAGAGCTTAAAGATGATCTACTTGAGAGCTCAAAATAATTGCCAAGCACCACAACATGCAAGATAATGATCTACAAGAACATGTATGTCTTTTCATTATACCATCTACCACATGTAGTATTTTCTTTTTCAAACCAAACACCAATCAACTTATTTCAACATAAACTCTCCAAGTAATTAACAATGAAACAAGAGAGTATTTCATAACCGCTGCGGCTTTCAGCTTTCGCCATAAACATAAAACAATAAGTGATGCGACTTTCAGCTTTCGCCATAAACATAAAAGATAAGTGCTGATGCTTTCAACTTTCGCCATAAACATAAAAGAATGCTAGGATCCAATTTATTGAGAAAATGAAAATAACAAAGCAAAAATAAAAGCAAACAGACGCTTTAAGTAAAGCACATAAGATGTGGAAGAATTAAAATATAGTTTCACTAGAGATGACTTGATAGTTTGTTGATGAAGAAGGGGATGCCTTGGGCATCCCCAAGCTTAGACGCTTGAGTCTTCTTCAAATATGCTTGGGTGACCCACGTGGGCATCCCCAAGCTTAGGCTTTTTCATCTTCTTGATCACATCATCCTCTCTCTTGATCCTCGAAAACTTCCTTCACACCAAACTCAAAGTAAACTTCATTAGAGGGTTAGTGCATAAGCAAAAATTCTCATATTCTGCATGGACACAATCATCACCAATGCTACTGAACAGTAGCTACAGCCACTGGTATTTTGTGGAACAAAAAGATCCACTCAAAAATAGTAAAAGAGGCAATGCAAAATAAATGACAGAATCTATCAAAAACAGAAAAGTCCGTAAAGATGAATTTTTTCGAGGCACTTAACTTGCTCAGATAAGAAAACTTAAAACTACTGAAAGTTTCGTACATATCTGAGGATCACGCACAAAAATCTCAGGTCATTTCGATTTTTCTGTGAATTCTTACGAATTAAACGGTGGATAGCAGAAAACTTTTCCTATGCAGAAAGCCAAATCTACCATCAACTTCCTACTAGAGGCTTTACTTGACACAACAATGCGATAAAATAAAGATACAAAGGAGTTGCTACAGAGGTAAGCATTCTCCTTGACTCAAATAAAAGAAAAATAACAGAAATAAAAAGTGTGTTGTCTCCCATAATCGTTTTTCTTTAACGCCTTTCAGCTAGGCACAGAAAGTACAACTCAAGTGTTTCCAAGAGAAGAAGCATCAACAGAATAGTTTGTTATAATAATAGAATCAAAAGGTAGCTCATTATTTTTCTACGGAAGTGTTTCGTACCTTTCTTGAGTGGGAATTGGTATCTAATATTTCCTTCTTTCATATCAATATAATAGCACCCACAGTTCTAAGAAAAGGTCTTCCCAAAACAATAGGACAAGATGCATTGCATTCAATATCCAAAACAATAAAATCAACGGGGACAAGGTTATTGTTAACCATAATAAGAACATCATCAACTCTCCCCAAAGGTTTCTTCATATCATTATCAACAAGAAAAACATCCAAATAGCAATGTTGCAAAGGTGGCAAATCAAACATATCATAAAGTTTCTTAGGCATAACAGAGATACTTGCACCAAGGTCACATAAAGCATTGCAATTAAATTCATTCACCTTTATTTTAATGATGGGCTCCCAACCATCTTCTAACTTCCTAGGGATAGAAGCTTCAAGTTTTAATTTCTCATCCCTAGCTTTAATGAGAGCATTTGTAATATGTGTTGTGAAGGCCATATCTATAGTGCTAACATTCGGACTTGTAGCTAACTTTTGCAAGAACTTAATAACTTTAGAGATATTACAATCATCAAAAACAAAGTTATTATTATCAAAAGAAATGGAACCATTGTCTCCCACGTTCTTAAAAATTTCAGCACTTTTATCAAGAACAGTTTCAGCAGTTTTAGGCAATTTTAAACGTTTGGAAGAAGTAGAGGAAACATTGCCAACACCAATTATGTTACCATTAATAGTAGGAGGTTTACTAGCATGTGAAGTAACATTATTTTCAGTAGTAGTAATAGTGCAAACTCTAGCTATATTATCCTTTCTAGCTAGTTCATCTTCTCTTTCCCATCTAGCATGCAACTCAGCCAACATCCTAACATTGTCATCAATTCTTACTTGAATAGCATTGATTTTAGCAAAAGTTTTATTTTCTTTAACATCATTAGGCATAACTTTTAATTTCAAGAGATCTGAAGGGGATCGCAGGCAGAAAACAAAAAAATTCCTAACCGCGATAACCAAAAACTAGCCAAGATCTATACTATGCAGATATAGTAGTACGCAAGTGGGGTCGGTATACACACCTCTTGTAGATCGAAAAGCGGGGATTACGCTCCCGCACAAGCGTTGACGACGTAGACACCGTAGCCGACCTCAAGGTCGCGGAGAACTTGGCGCGACGAAGAAGACGATGACGCGGCGATGTCGGTGAAACCGACAACGACCTTGAGGCCGTATGGAGGAAGCAGACCTCCAGGACCAATAGTGTGGCACCTCGCAGGGCGTTACACACATACGGTGAAGCCGACGAACTCCGGGCCCGATCCAGGGACGAGCAGCGGAAGACTGGGACCGGAAGACCAGCAGCACGGCGGCGGGCTATGGTGGAGAGAGAATTCTCATCCTCCTCGGCGCAACTCCGACAAAGGGAATCATGAGATCGAGGAGAAATCGAGAATTAATTGGGTGAATTAAAAGGCCAGGGGTGCCCCTTCTTATATAGGCTCCCGGGGGGAGCCAACCTTGCCAGCCAGGCAATGTGGGACTATCCCCCATTGCCTGGTTCGGCTCAAGACAGCAGCCGGCCACCTGGTGGGCCTCTTTTGGCCCACCTAGGCCGGCCAATACCCCCCCCACCGAATTCCCTAGGGGATTTTCCCCCACATGGGCCTTCTTTCCACCAGAAGGCCCATTTAGAGAAATAAGCCTAAATAAATTCGAAAATAAATATATAAAATCATATTTGGACATTAATTACACTAATTAATATCAAACATATTATATATAATTTATTCTAGCTCCGAAAACTATTTCGTCGCTGCCCGATCTCCATCGGATCTCTCCCGGGACGTTCCCGGTCTCTCTTTTCCTATTTTTCTCTTCCGGTAAAATGTCGACTCCCCTTAAGTGTGATACCCTAGCGGTTCGATTATCTCACCAGACATGATCGAGACTCCTCTCCGATCAATGACTAATTCGTGGACCGAGGATACCCAGAATTAATCCCTGCGAGATAACGAATACTTTACCTATCGAACCTGGACGTCTGAGTCTTAAACCTTTTGCCATAGCGATACTTAGCGTGTCCGAGACTCATTCATAGATATCTCCATACCTAGCTTGATCTCGTTACCGACAACACTATCTTCTACTCGTCTATGATATTATGTCAGCTGGTGACCTAGTCACATGTTTGCAAACTCATTTGACATAATCTCACCGAGTGGGCCCTAGAGTATCTATCCTGCTATGCGGACTGGCAAATCCCGCTCTTGATCCCCCGTCTCAACATACTCCTCTCCGACACCCGAGAGGGACACCTTTATTGTCACACTATATAAATATGACGTTTGATGCAATCAAAGTGTCTTCCAGGAATAGCAATAAGAGTAGATCTCACGGTCGAAGGTGTAATGACTACGTCCTACAAATATTGGGTATGTCCATCACATCGTTCTACCAACGACATGACTTCATTGTCAACTGACATAAATGTCACATGATCGGGAAACCTCGATCATCAATTGCCCAATGAACTAGTCAAGTAGAGGCTACTAGGGACCTGGTTGTTTATCTACCACACGTGTATTAATGTTTCCGCTTAATACAGTTATAGCATGATATAAAACATATAATGATCAATTGGGATATGACTAATAAACTATCTTTATTAAGTGCCTCTAGGGCATATTCCCTTCAGTCTCCCACTTGCACTAGAGTAACACTTAATCTAGTTTACAACTTGGTAAAAGCTCAACACTCATAGCAACTTGTTGCATGCTTGCTTCATGGAAGAGGAATACAGTCAACAGATCTCACACATTGAGATCTGTATGTGCTTTGCAACACTTCTATGTCAACCAGTTTGACATCATCCCGCATCTTACGATGACGGCGAAATATATCTTAGTCGATGGAGTGAGACTCAGTCCAATCATACTAGCTACTTCTGAAGTTGCCATATACTTCTATACCTATGAAGATTATGCGACAGTGCATTCATATGCAACTTCGCAAGCTAACCATGTCTTTCTTCAAAACAAAGGCCATCTCCTATATGAGATTTCTAGTCGTATGGGTCAGAGTCATAACTTGCATCATCGTAACCGATTTACGGCAAGTTGTCTTTCCACTCTTACCCTTTACCAGAAAACATATCTTCAGTTCTCATAGACACTGAAGAATATACTTAACATTTGTTCATTGATCCACACAAGGATCACTCCAGAACCCGTTCTTCAACCAAGAACGTGGGTCACACCAAGTCGAGCTTTCAGTCTGATAAAATCTATGTCTGAGGCATAGAGGATGTCGAACATCCCTTTTCTTTCATCAGCTATCACTGAAAATGCCAAGATAAACTTAATATTATACCTAGTCATACAAGCAAGAACAATCTTCTTCGCTTGTTCTATTCTGAAACACTTCAGAATCTTAACTTAGGAAATATTCCGACCTAATGTTATTAAGCCCCTTACGATCTATACAATTATAAATCGGATGCCTAATACTCCTAACTTCATTTCATAGAAAATTTAATCACTTAAATAATCCTTTACACTCTACTAGAGGATCTGTGTCATTCAATATGTCGTTACATACAAAATCACAAATGACACCCAGCTCCCACTCAAATATGCCTTCCGCATATAAGATCAAGGAAAGCTACTTAGCTCCCACTCAAATATGCCTTCCGCATATAAGATCAAGAAAAGCTACTTTGCTCCCACTCACTTCTTTGCAAATGCAAGTCTCTTCAACTATTTTGGACAACTCCAAAATCCTTTGATCACATCATCAAAGTGAAGATTCCAGCTCCGATATGCTTGCTTCAGCCCATGAATGGACAACTGAAGTTTGCATACATGTTTAGCATCCTCAGGATTACCAAACCATTATTGTACTGATTACAACTCTTTCTTAATGACACTATTAAGAAACATGGTTTCCTTATCCTTCTATCAATTTCTCATTCGAAATTATAGTAATTGCTAAAAGACCCAGAATAGATTTAGGCTTCGCCACTTGAGACAAAATCTCGTTGTGGTCAACTTTTGAATCTGTCGGAACTGTTTCACGACAAATCGATCCTTATCAGTGTCTATTCTCTTATAAAATTCCATATTCCATTAACAGCCTAGATGCCATCAAGAAGATCTCCCAAGTCATTACCTGGTAATCGTACATGGATTTTATTTCGGATCATATATGACTCATAGTCATTTCTCGGACTTCGGTCTACCATCTCTTCTTCGTAGTTCGTAGGTCCGTCATATTCCATTAATATGACCTTTTATAACAAGATTGTCGTACCACACAATGTGAAACACAACCTCGTACGCCTACGTTCTCAGTATGAGCTCAGAGCATCATGATCTTCATCATCAGCTTCCTTCAAGTTGAGGAGCATGACACCGGAAAACACTTTCCGCTGCGCCACTCTGATGTCTGGAGAGGAAGTTCATTAACTTCGTCTTGCTCTACTTTCTTTCTCACTTATACCCTTGGACAAGAAACTATTTCTTTTGCAAGGCATATTCCGGCAACGTTTTTGCCTATGTCGTGAGACATGTACCCAACTAATTCTTTAGGTACGGTATACTACAAAGACTTATCCATTTTAGGTTTGATCACATCAAAACACTAAATTGCTGAAACGACAATCTAGGCCAAAAGCCATGCCATCACTCATATGGTATTGTCTCCATGGATTTAAATGGTTTCCCTACTTCTAACGTGAATGTTATGTTTCTACCATACGACTCCAATGATCACAATAATTCGGTAAGAGATTTATTTACCACACACTATCTGATAGGGTGCGATAACATACCATAACACTATGGTATTCCATGCGACGTAATTTGTGGAACTCTTCTCACAAGTCTTCCAATGATATGCCAACATTATAACTCAAATCTTTATTTCCTTGATCTGTATCGCAGAAATTTGATTTTCTTGTTAAATTTATTTTCCTACTTCATTCTGAACTTGTTTGATCGAATCAAAATTTTCAGACTAACATTTCCTAAGTGGATATCCGTATATCTACTTGGAATATTCATGAAGTCTAGGAAACAAAGACTTCCACTATACGTTAAAGTACTTCATTGATTCACATACACCCATATGCATGATTCTCAACAAGTTATACTCAAAACGTTCATTGAAGCTTACGAAATAAAGGTCTCCACTACACGTTAATCACTTCATTGATCCACATACATCTATATGCATGACTATCAATAAGTTATATGCCCGCTTTCTGAAAACGGTGTCTTAGTTATCTTGCAAGTGTCAAAAGATCATATCTAAGGACTTGTAGATCCATCCGTATGGAGCTTGTTTATTGACTATAACATAACTTAAACGGTAGTGCCACACGAATGTGGTGTCTCTATTAAGTCTGTATCCTTTGGCATTAATATTATGAATGTGGGAGCTTCTACCATCTAAATTCAAATCGGCATATGATCATTACTTCATAAATATAGGACAACGAATTTGTCACTAACATATATGAACAATTTTCTCGCTAGAGGAGACACACTTATAACGATCATACTAACAGGCGATCATAAAAGAATTTATTCAAATGGTAGATCTAGAGGGAGAGTGTCTATGGCCATCACAACAATTTGTCTGCCATTATCAACACGCAATGTCACCTCATCCTTCCAAGCTACTCAAGTAGTAAATCTGGTTTTCATAAAACATGACTAGTATCAAAAACTTAGTCACTACTGCGAGTACTTGCTTAGGTAAAACATTCATAACATGTATATCATATATACACCATCATCATTGATGACTTCCCGGCGATCTGTTTCATCTTCTTGATACTTCCAACGTAATCAAGAATCATGAAGGTGAACGATTCCCCTTGCATGACATAGTCTATGACAAAGCATTTGCACCTGGCAACGTTGTCTGTCATCCAGTGATCGAGCTGAGCGAGGCGTCTTAATGTCATCAATTATGACCGATGTCATCAAGTATGACTACCACGTGCTCCTTCTACGCTTGTATTCTCTTCCATCTTGGTTGAGAAGGAAAAACAGTCAACGTACTGTTAAACTTCATCAACCCAACTTTAGGTGTATCCCGAGTTTAGCGATCATCTCATATGTTCGCGATCTAACAACTCGTACACATCGTTGGTTCTCTATGGAGGAGATCATAGCATACACTGGACTATGATGATATCATCCGCACAAAAACTTGATAATCCAACTTATCCTTTTGTTAGCGGAATCTCCGGGTTTATCTCCTAGCGGGTATTGTATCACAAAGAGCTAATGGTTTAAACAAGGAGTATCCTCAAGCTAAAGTATAAAACTATGAAGTTTGGACCCAACTTTTTAAGTTTCTCAATCGCAGGAATGCGCCTAATTTTAAAGAATGCTATTACATTGGTTAATATCTACAAAGGTTTTGCAAAACAGACTTTGTTCATTGTAAAATAGGGTTCAAGTTTTAATAAAATAAAACTATCAGAACTCCCACTCAAAACGACATCCCTCTAATCGTTTTAGTGATTACACGACCCCCATCCATTGCGCAACCCCTCATCGTCAGAGCCGGCAACACAACTTCAAAGGTGGACATCGAAATGTCGATCACAACAACTCTGTGACTCATGCTCGACCTTTCGGCCTCCGTGTTCCGAGGCCATATCTGCATATGCTAGGCTCGCCACAATAACCTTCAACGAACGCGCGTGCAACATGGCTTACACCCACTGTATGCGAACGACGATATGTCTGACACCCGATCGTCACGGCCTGCCTCATAACGTAGAACTTTCTTGGTGGTGCACGTCGAAGGAAGAACACTAGTGGTATTTTGGAGGGATCATCTTATATTACTACCGCCGTGTAACTAATATATACTAATATATAATCACACAATATAAGATGCATACAAAACATCAAAATGTAATGCGATGTGATATGGTCCTTGCGCCGGTGGTCTCCTTTGCGCCAACAGTTCATAAACAATTTAATAAACCTACCTTGACCATATCACATTGCCCCTGCAAAATAAAGTTAGACGCTTCTACTTTATCTTTTGCATATTTTACGTGGCTTGGGGCTGTCGTAAATAGAACCGCTTCATACCTACGAACTTATGACCACAACAACGATCAAATAATTGCATATTTATGTATCCCTTTCGGGCCCTCCATTGAAAATGCAAAGCCAACTAAAGAGAGAGAGACAGACACCCGCCAGCCACATATACGGAACCAGCCGTATGTCAGTTGTGGAACCATTCTCGCGTAAGAGTACGCGTAAGGTCGGTCCGGGCCGCTTCATCAACTCAATGCTGCCGGCAGTGCAAGTGCACGCGAGAGGGAAGCAAATAATAAGAACGATGTCCCCGTGTAGAAACATGGGTGCAGCTAGCGCACAGCTATATCTACGCATAGATCGGCTCTGATACCACTGAAGGGGATCGCAGGCAGAAAACAAAAAAATTCCTAACCGCGATAACCAAAAACTAGCCAAGATCTATACTATGCAGATATAGTAGTACGCAAGTGGGGTCGGTATACACACCTCTTGTAGATCGAAAAGCGGGGATTACGCTCCCGCACAAGCGTTGACGACGTAGACACCGTAGCCGACCTCAAGGTCGCGGAGAACTTGGCGCGACGAAGAAGACGATGACGTGGCGATGTCGGTGAAACCGACAACGACCTTGAGGCCGTATGGAGGAAGCAGACCTCCAGCACCAATAGTGTGGCACCTCGCAGGGCGTTACACACATACGGTGAAGCCGACGAACTCCGGGCCCGATCCAGGGACGAGCAGCGGAAGACTGGGACCGGAAGACCAGCAGCACGGCGGCGGGCTATGGTGGAGAGAGAATTCTCATCCTCCTCGGCGCAACTCCGACAAAGGGAATCACGAGATCGAGGAGAAATCGAGAATTAATTGGGTGAATTAAAAGGCCAGGGGTGCCCCTTCTTATATAGGCTCCCGGGGGGAGCCAACCTTGCCAGCCAGGCAATGTGGGACTATCCCCCATTGCCTGGTTCGGCTCAAGACAGCAGCCGGCCACCTGGTGGGCCTCTTTTGGCCCACCTAGGCCGGCCAATACCCCCCCCACCGAATTCCCTAGGGGATTTTCCCCCACATGGGCCTTCTTTCCACCAGAAGGCCCATTTAGAGAAATAAGCCTAAATAAATTCGAAAATAAATATATAAAATCATATTTGGACATTAATTACACTAATTAATATCAAACATATTATATATAATTTATTCTAGCTCCGAAAACTATTTCGTCGCTGCCCGATCTCCATCGGATCTCTCCCGGGACGTTCCCGGTCTCTCTTTTCCTATTTTTCTCTTCCGGTAAAATGTCGACTCCCCTTAAGTGTGATACCCTAGCGGTTCGATTATCTCACCAGACATGATCGAGACTCCTCTCCGATCAATGACTAATTCGTGGACCGAGGATACCCAGAATTAATCCCTGCGAGATAACGAATACTTTACCTATCGAACCTGGACGTCTGAGTCTTAAACCTTTTGCCATAGCGATACTTAGTGTGTCCGAGACTCATTCATAGATATCTCCATACCTAGCTTGATCTCGTTACCGACAACACTATCTTCTACTCATCTATGATATTATGTCAGCTGGTGACCTAGTCACATGTTTGCAAACTCATTTGACATAATCTCACCGAGTGGGCCCTAGAGTATCTATCCTGCTATGCGGACTGGCAAATCCCGCTCTTGATCCCCCGTCTCAACATACTCCTCTCCGACACCCGAGAGGGACACCTTTATTGTCACACTATATAAATATGACGTTTGATGCAATCAAAGTGTCTTCCAGGAATAGCAATAAGAGTAGATCTCACGGTCGAAGGTGTAATGACTACGTCCTACAAATATTGGGTATGTCCATCACATCGTTCTACCAACGACATGACTTCATTGTCAACTGACATAAATGTCACATGATCGGGAAACCTCGATCATCAATTGCCCAATGAACTAGTCAAGTAGAGGCTACTAGGGACCTGGTTGTTTATCTACCACACGTGTATTAATGTTTCCGCTTAATACAGTTATAGCATGATATAAAACATATAATGATCAATTGGGATATGACTAATAAACTATCTTTATTAAGTGCCTCTAGGGCATATTCCCTTCAAGATCAACATCCAGAGCAAGGCTATCAACTTTAGAAGTAAGAGTATCAATTTTGCCAAGCTTTTCCTCCACAGTTTTATTGAAAGCAGTTTGTGTAGTGATTAAATCCTTAAGCATGGTTTCAAGTTCAGAGGACACATTTCTATTATTGCTATAAGAATTACCATAACCATTACCATTATTAGGAGGATAAGGCTTGTAGTTGTTATTACCAAAATTATTCCTATGAGCATTGTTATTAAAATTATTATTTTTAATGAAGTTCACATCAACATGCTCTTCTTGTGCAACTAATGAAGCTAAGGGAATATTATTTGGATCAACATGAGATTTACCATTCACAAGCATAGACATAATAACATCAATCTTATCACTCAAAGAAGAGGTTTCTTCAACATAATTTACCTTCTTACCTTGAGGAGTCCTTTCAGTTTGCCATTCAGAATAATTAATCATCATATCATCTAGAAGTTTTGTTGAAGCCCCCAAAGTGATGGACATAAAAGTACCCCCTGCAGCCGAATCCAACAAGTTTCTTGAAGAAAAGTTCAGTCCTGCATAAAAAGGTTTGGATGATCATCCAAGAAGTCAGTCCATGGGTAGGGCAATTCTTAACCAAAGATTTCATTCTTTCCCATGCTTGAGCAACATGTTCATTATCAAATTGTTTAAAGTTCATAATGCTACTTCTTAAAAAAATAATCTTAGCAGGAGGATAATATTTTCCAATGAAAACATCTTTGCACTTAGTCCATCAATAAATGCTATTCCTAGGCAATGACATCAACCATTCTTTAGCTCTTCCTCTTAAAGAGAAAGGAAACAATTTTAGTTTAATAATATCCCCATCTATATCCTTTCATTTTTGCATTTCACAAAGTTCACCAAAATTATTAAGATGGGCAGCAGCATCATCAGTACTAACACCAGAAAATTGCTCTTTCATAACAAGATTTAGCAAAACATGTTTAATTTCATAGAAGTCCGCTTTGGAAGCAGGTGGATCAATAGGAGTGTATATGAAATCATTATTATTTGTGCTACTAAAGTCACACAACTTAGTATTCTCAGCAGTACTCATTTTAGCAGAAATAAAGTAAAAACTGAAATATAAAAATGGAAGCAACTAATTTTTTTGTGTTTTTAATAATAATAATAAGCAAACATGACAATAATAAAAATAAACTAAGCAAGACAAAAACAAAATAAAATGATTGGAAGTGAGAGACTCCCATTGCAGAAGTGCTTGACCTCCCCAGCAACGGCGCCAGAAAATCTTGATTCACACGGGTGTGTTGGTGTGGAGACCCCAAGAGGAGGGGCCAGTTCTTTTTGGCTTAGGCTTGTGCCCCAGAGAAACTGCAGTGGAAATAAGCCCCAGAGAAATTGCAGTCCAGTTCTTTTCAACGGCTTATGTGGTATGAGCTTAATTCGTGAGTTGTATTATATCTAATTTATATTATCTGTTATCAGATATGTGTAACGGATATGAGAATTGTAAACTGCTTTGCGAACACAGTAAAAATAAGAAATATTAGAAAATGTGAGGTTTCGTACTTGAACAAATGTCAAATAAAAGCAAGGTAATCAAATTATTACAAGTTTGTTTCGATCAAAAGAGGTAACAATAATACCATCATATGATACAACAAATAATAATCAAGGCACGAGACCTTGAGCAATAGCATCACGTACTGCGTCCATTGTACCATCATCTACAGGTGCAACACTGGGATGAGAAGCACTCTCGACATGAACATATCCATCTGTATCAAACTTGTCAAAATGCTCATCGCGTAGATTGCTGTCACGAATGAAGTTATGGAGGCACATGCATGCACTTATGATCATCGCTTGCACCTCTGGTTTGTACCTTGTTACGCCTAAGAGAATTCGCCACTTCATTTTGAGAACACCAAATGCTCTTTCAACGGCGTTTCGTAGAGAAGAATGGCGATGATTGAAGGTCTCCTCTCTCCCTCGTGGAGGTGCCTGTTGGAACTCGGGGACATGATACCGCTGTTGTTTGTAAGGTGCTAGATATCCAACTTTGTTTGGATATCCGGAGTCAACGAGATAATATTTATCTGTAGTGATAGAAAATAATAATTGGATATTAGTAATTTATCAAAGAACAGTACAAACTTGTGTATTATCCATGTATAATGATTACCTTCAGGGGGGTGTGGATAGCTTGCATACTCAACCTTAGCATCAGACCATACACGTGTGTCATGAACAGATCCAGGCCATCCCGCAACTACAAAAGTGAACCTCATATCGAAATCACATATTGCCATGACATTTTGACTTGTAACACCTTTTCTGTTGCGGTATTTAGGCTGCTCTTGTGCTGACACAATGCAAGGAATATGTATTCCATCTATGGCTCCGATGGCATTCTTGAAATGAGGCCAAAATTTACGTCCCCTTAGTTTTGGGTGAACTTGGGTGTAAGTAGGATCTTTGGGTCCAATATAATCACCCGCCATACGGTAAACACACTCCAAAACCTCATGAAACTTTTTATTAATAGTAGATCGACTATGTTCAAATCGGTCTGAGACATTATCGGTGCTCTGGCGTGACCCCAAAGTCCATAAAAATTGAGCTAGTGCTTCTTTGCTTGACATGTTGCAAGTTGACTTCAAACCGTATCTCTCAACCAACAAGTCATGTAAAGGGTAAAACACTGACCTCCGCATTCTGAACATAGAGTAGAACCTTCGTCCATGTTTTTCTTTATCTTCCACCCACTGGAGCCCTGTCATCGTTGGTATTCTTCTTGGTGCATATGGAACCCTCTCATGCCGTTGAAGATAATATCCCATTGCAATCATGGACATCTCAAATTCTTCATCTTCTTTATCAATTGATATATCCATCTGACACATAAGAAATATACGAAACTTACCATTATAATCTAGACAATTTCATAACAAGTACAAGGTTCATCACAATACAAGTCAAACTGCAATGATTGGTTCATCAAAAATGAGTTTATAACGCATGATAGGTTCACACCGATACAAGTTTATAGCAAATGATATGTTCACGAAGATACATATATTGTTCAACACAAGTAGTACATCATGTTTCTGTTTACTTATTTTTCATAAACATCTCCCATGTCCTCCTGATCCATCCATGTATGACACCACGCTCGACGTCCTCGAAACAAGAGCAACTGAATGCATCACGATATTCTTTCTTTATAAATATCTGTGAAGCATAAAAATGTTCGTCGCTTCCCGGCAAACCTCCATCTTGAACAACCAAGGTCATCATCTTTTTAAACTCTTCTCTCACAGGATCAGTAGTCACTTGAGGTTCAGTTGTTGCAGAATTTCTACTTTGTTCCCTTTTCTCAAAAATATCTACCATACGCACAAATGCTGATTTATCAACATCATCCTTTGCCACCTTTTCAACAGTTGTTGGACTAGGTGAATAAGGACATGATCTCTTCTTTCCACGTTTGCTTGAAATAGGTGTAACTTCTTCACATCCAGAGTCATCATCATTGACAGGACCAACATGAGAGGTCCCAGCTTGAGATGATGGAACTGGTACCCTGGCATACTCATTTGTAACACTGTGTTTCTCAAAATCTCTGCCATCTTATCCTCGTCCGCTAGTGGAGCATATCGAAACTTGATCGCATCAGCACATCTCTACAGTATAGGTTACCAAAGTATTACGTGAGTATAACATTTGCGAAATATCTCAGTAAAGGTATATATATAGAACAGGTAATACCTTTATCTCGTTATCCCACCAATCATCGCTAGCTGCAATGCTCTTTGTAATGGGGTCTCTTCCTAGACCAGATGCATGTTGATTCAATGACTTCTAAATATTGTAGTTCTTCTTTATTGCCTCCCATCTATTTTTGAATTGTTTACGCTCATAGTTTCTAGATGTACGCTCATTGAACTTTCTCACCAAATTTACATAGCCAACTGCATTCAAACAACTTTGGCCAGGCTGACGGTTTTTTGCTTGCACTTCTTCGATACAGATATCAAGAAATACGCTATGGGCCATAGGATCCCAAGTTGCTTTCAGTGTTTTAGCTTTTTCCATCTAAGATATATGCGACAAAGCAATGTCAAAATGGCACTGTTTTTCTAATTCTACAACAAAAGCAGTACATACATACGAGAAGAAAACATGGAACTGTAGATTAGATTTTGCACTCCGATCAGATCTAATCTAGAATCTATACACTATAAGGCACCTAAAAACACAGGATAAGAAGCTACCTTTCTTCTGCCGTTCGGGGATGGCGAAGGTCGTCGGTGAGGTTAGGACGGCGGCGTTAATGGAGCGGAGGTCGGAGGTGTCGTCTTTGGTGCGACGTGGGAGACGGGAACTGGGGCGCGAGATGGAGGCGGTGGGGCGTGAGTTGGAGAGCTTCGAGACCGCGATCAGTAGGGACTTCGTTGGCCAGCACCGGAGCTGCTCGATACCGAGCAGTTGGAGGCGCCGTCGCTGGGTGCCTGGCAAGGAACCCTCCTGTTCGGTTCGGGTGGGGAAAGAGAAAGAAAACGATTCACGGTGACATATATGAGATGGTGGGATGGCATTTGAGAAGTAATAACGCTTGGGTTTTGGGTTAGTTTGGGGAAAACGAATTCTACATTATTTGATAAGCTCGGGAAGCTGCGCGAAGCTGCCCTCCGATCGCTTCTTCCAACTACACAACGATCGGCGGTAGCTGAAAATTTAAGCTGCGCTTAAAAATCGAGTTCTTTTCAGCTTTAGCTTAATTTCTCAGCTAAGCTGGTTTTTAAGCCAAAAAGAACTGGCCCGAAGGTGTGACGAGTGTAGCAGCAATTTTTTCATAGGTTATGAAACCAAGATTATCGAACCAGTAAAAGATGAAGATGCTTCTGATGATGTCAACGGTGCCAGACAATCTTCTGAGTTGCAGGGGAGTTGAACAAAGGTGCTTCTTCTCCCTGGCAATGGCGCCAGAAAGTCTTGATGGAGTTGACGAGGGAGCTGCACACAACACAATCAAGATATTTTGCCCCAACTCAACAGTGAGCTTGTCAATCTCACCGGCTTGCTGTAAACAAAGAATTAGACGTATAGTGTGGAAAATGATATTTGTTTGCAGAGAATGAAAGGAAACATTGTTTGTAGTTGGTTGTATTATCAATGTAAAAAAAATGGGCCGGGGTCCAAAGTTCAATAGTGGTGTCTCTACATAAATAAATAATAGCATACATGTGGGTAAACAAACTACAGCTGGGCAATTGACAAAATAAAGAACTGCATAATGATGCATATACTTGTCATGGTGTCTAGTATGAGATTCATTTGGCCATTACAACAATATTTATATACTGTTCCAACCGCATCTATGACTAATAATCCACCTTCCGGTTAGCGTCCACACCCCATTCAGTATTAAGTTGCAAGCAACAGATTATTGCATTAAGTAAAGTGTGTAATGTTAGTAACACAATTATCCTTAGACAAAGCATCACTGTTTCATCCCTAGTAGCAACAGTACATCCACAACCTTAGAGGTTGCTGTCACTCCCCCAGACTTAAATAGAGACTGAACCCACTATCGAGCATAAATACCCCCTCTTGGAGTCACAAGCATCTACTTGGCCAGAACATCTACTAGTAACGGAGAGCATGCAAGATCATAAATAACACAGACATAATATATTATGAAGCAAATGACATAGTACTCAATATTCATCGGATCCCAGCAAACACAACATGTAGCATTACAATAAGATGATCTTGATCAAGATAGGCAGCTCACAAGATCTAAACATGATAGCACAAGTGGAGAAGACAACCATCTAGCTACTGCTATGGACCCATAGTCCAAGGATGCGCTACTCACGCATCGGTCCGGAGGCGGGCATGGTGATGTAGAGCGGGCATGGTGATGATTCCCCTCTCCGGCAGGGTGCCGGGAAGAGCTTCTGAACCCTCCCGAACTAGGGTTGACGACGGCAGCGGCTACGGGATGTTTCATGAAAAAGTGTTCGGGTCTTTAGGGTTTTTCTGTCGGGGGGATTAAATAGGTGACAGGGCAACGTCGGTGGGCGCCCGAGGGGCCCACACCACGTGGCGGCACGGCCAAGGAGGCTGCCGTACCACCACCAGGTGTGGCTGGCCTGTGGCCCCTCTCCGTCTCCTCTTCGGTGTTCTGGATCCTTCCGGGAAAAATAGGAGTTTTGGCTTTTGTTTCATCCAATTCCGAGAATATTTCCTGAACAACTTTTCTGAAACAAAAAACAGCAGAAAAACAGGAACTGGCACTGTGGCATCCTGTTAATAAGTTAGTCCCAGAAAATGCATAAAAATGATATAAAGTGTATATAAAACATGTTGCAATTGGTATAATATAAGCATGGAACGAAAGAAATTATAAATACGTTTGAGACGTATCAATCTTCGCGCGAGGTCTATAAATAGGACACCGAACCGTTTGAGATTCTCCACGCACTCATTCTCTCTCCTCACTCCTTGCCTTCTGCTCCCCCCTCTCCAGCTCTCCACCACCGGTCGAAAAAAAACCCTCCGACGACCTCGCGCACAGAGGATGTCTGCTGAACCTGTGACTTCTTCCACAACGGCGGCGGCGGTGACTGAGCCCGGCCCCAATGCATCGGCGACAATGGGCGGCGCCGGCTCGTTGCCCGCGGGCTCCGCTCCACCGACCTCCTGCGCCTCGGCTTCCGTGCACCCTTCCTCTTCTTCCGCACCTTCGGGGTCTGTTCGTACGACCTCGTCGACCCCAGCGCCCGCGGCGGCGACATCGGCCGGAGCAGCCAGCGGACCTGACGCCGGCGAGGTGGAAGAGGAGCAGGCGGTCCCAGTACAGGTTTCCCTCCATTGTGGACGACAAGGTCCTCAATGAGCTGGAGGATGCCGGCTACTTGCCGACAAAGGAGGATTGCAGCTGGCGGTCCGCCTTCGGAGATATCGTCCCCGCGCCCAAGGCGGGCGAACGGGTAATCCTCACCTCCCATTTCGTGAGGGGAATGGCGCTTCCGCCTTACACCTTCTTTAGCGAGGTGTTAGATTTCTATGGGCTCCAGCCGCATAACATCGCTCCCAATAGCATTTTAGTCTTAGCCGGCTACACTGCCTTATTTGAAGGCTATCTAGGTATTAGGCCTAGTTTAGAGTTCTTCAAGTATTGTTTCCGTTACCGGCGGCAGACTGTGCCGGATGGCGGTCTCGTAACCTGTGGCAGTGTTACTTTCAACTACTGCCAAGGACGTCAATGGTATCCGAAGATACCTTATATTGAGTCATCAAAGGTTGGACCTCCTCCTTCTTCTACTGGCAAGACTTGGCAGCACCGGAGCGACACTTCGGCATCCCCGAATTTGTCAACGCGCCCCCCATGCCCAAGCTGTGCTGGGACGAGGCGGTACCGAGGTTGTCGGAGCAACACCATCTAATTATTAGGCGGATTGAGTTCCTCACCAAGACGATGGAAGCTCCGTTGTTTGACGGGCACTACAAGAAATATGCCCACTGGTGACCCTCAATTTTGGTCACATAAAGGTCACTATAAGTCATTTGTGACCTTTTTGTGACCAAAACAGCAAGGTCACATACGAGGGTCACTAATGGCAGAACATGACTTTTTTTCAATTGGTCATAGATCCATTTGTGACCAATCCACTTTTTTGGTCACTACCAACCCCAGCCAGGCCACGTGGGATCCAACGTGGCAGAGTTGAGTTCGCAGCCAGCCGACGTGGCATCCGACGTGGCGCGGCTGAGCTGGCATATCCAGTTGAGCCATCTAAATGGGCCAAACCCAACAAGCCAGACTGTTTAACTTTGTTTTTTATTTAATTCGATTGGTTAAATGGGCCAAGCCCAACTATTCCGATGGGCTACTTGGACCCTCCTGTCAGACGGACAGAACCACCTGTCATGCTCGGGCCCACCTGTCAGGTTGGCCCCACAAGTCAGGCTGGTCCACATGTTAGGCTGGCCCCACGAGTCAGACAGACCCCACCTGTCAGGCCGACCCCACCTGTCAGGTTGGACCCACCTGTCAGTGTGGATTCTACCTGTCAAAGTGGATCCCATCTGTATGTGCGGGTCCCACCTGTCAGAGTGGGTCCCTGTCGTGTCTCGAAGGACGGACACCGGGGATTACAGGCATCCCTTTGCAGATTCGGTAGGGGCGCGAAGGCGGCTGAAAGACGTCTCCCGGTGGACGATCACAGGCGAGCTCTTACTCTCTCTCTATCTCGGTGTATGGGGAAAACAAACGAGGGACACGACGATCTACCCTGGTTCAGGCCGCCCGAAGGTTAACAACCCTACTCCTGCATCTCTGCATACATGGATGAAACATGGTGTGGCTACAATGGTGTTCTCTGGCGAGGTACCCGGCGGGGGTACTGGCTAGAGGAAGAAGAAGGACAGATCCTTGCCCGGAGGAGATCAGCTTCCCTTTCTTCCCTGCCCTTGCCTAGCTCCGTGGTGTTCTTGCTATGCTCTTCCCTTCTGTTCCGTCCCTTGGTCCTCCTTTTATAGATAAAGGGAATGCCACAGAGTTCATGCGAGGAGCGTGAGGGGGTCTTGGCAGGAAGGAACCCCTCTCCATGGTGGAGGCGGAGACGTGCCCTCTCCTCCTCCAAGTATCCTTCGCCGGGTTGGTGAGATCCTCTCCCTTTTTGGGAAAGCGAGGTGGGCAAGGGCTGACACACTGCAGGTGGTGTCCCCTGCCCGCGCCTTCCTAATATCCCACAAGTATAGGGGATCGTGTGTAGCCTTTTCGATAAGTAAGAGTGTCGAACCCAACGAGGAGCTAAAGGTAGGATAAATGCTCTCTCAAGTTCTATCAACCACTGATACAACTCTACGCACACTAAACGTTTGCATTATCTAGGAAATAAAATTAGAGCAATAATACGGGTATGAGAGATAACTTTGTAAGATAATAAATACAAGAAAGTAAATGTTAGTGCTGCAGCAATAAAATATACTAAGTAACCATAAACTAACAGTACCATGAGTGTGGAAAAGTGGTGATAATTGTGGTGGCTTTGTTCACGATTAATTAGTGAAGATATTGGGTTCATTATCTTCGATTCAGTTTTCTATGTGGGAGAGGATAAATACACATGCACTCCACTACTTGGGATTCCAAGTACTATATGATTATATGATTGGATTGTTAGCAAACATCCGCAAATACTAACAATACATTAAGGTTTCCCCAACCCTAGCCTTAAGTTCATGGTCCTCTTACTCCCATACGTGCAACTAACCGGTTCGAGTTCTTAGGTTTCTGCACATACTACTAACCCTAGGGTGTTGATCCATGCGCGCACAAATATATGAAGGAGATATGCCCTAGAGGCACTTAATAAATATAGTTTATTCGTCATATCTCAATTGTTCATTATATGTTTTATACCATGCTATAACTGTATTAATCGGAAACATTAATACACGTGTGGTAGATAAACAACCAGGTCCCTAGTAGCCTCTATCTAACTAGTTCATTGGGCAATTGATGATCGAGGTTTCCCGATCATGTGACATTTATGTCAGTTGACAATGGAGTCATGTCATTGGGAGAATGACGTGATGGACATACCCAATATTTGTAGGACGTAGTCATTACGCCTTTGACCGTGAGATCTACTCTTATTGCTATTCCTGGAAGACACTTTGATTGCATCAAACGTCATATCTTACATCGTGTGACAATAAAGGTGTCCCTCTCGGGTGTCGAAAAGGAGTATGTTGAGACGGGGGGTCAAGAGCAGGATTTGCCAGTCCGCATAGCAGGATAGATACTCTAGGGCCCACTCGGTGAGATTATGTCAAACGAGCTTGCAAGCGTGTGGCTAGGTCACCAGGACATAATATCATGGACGAGTAGAAGTTAGCAGTGTCGGTAACGAGATCAAGCTAGGTATGGAGATATCTATGAACGAGTCTCGGACACGCTAAGTATCGCATGGCAAAAGGTTTAAGACTCAGACGTCTAGGTTCGAACGGTAAAGTATTCGTTATCTCGCAGGGATTAATTCTGGGTATCCTCGGTCCACGAATTAGTCATTGATCGGAGAGGAGTCTCGATCATGTCTGGTGAGATAATCGAACCGCTAGGGTATCACACTTAAGGGGAGTCGACATTTTACCGAAAGAGAAAAATAGGAAAAGAGAGACCGGGAACGTCCCGGGAAAGTTCCGATGGAGATCGGGCAGCAACGAAATAGTTTTCGGAGCCGGAATAAATTATGTAATATGTATTTAATATTAATTAGTGTAATTAATTGTTAAATATATTTTATTTTAATTTTTCCTGAATTTTTAAAGGCAAAAATCCCTAAATGGGCCTTTTTGGGCAAAAGGGCCCATGAGGGGGGGAGGAGTCTCCCCATGGGGAGAGGGCTGGTTCGGCCGGCCTAGGTGGGCCACATGGGGCCCACCTAGGGCCGGCGCACCTAGCTAGGTCGGCCAGGGCTGGTGTGGGATTAGTCCCACGCCGCCTGGCTGGCGAGGTTGGCTGCTCCTATCCCCCTTTATATAGAGGGGCACCCCTGGTCTTTAAAACACACCAATTCTCTCTCTCTCTCTCCTTGGATCCCATGACTCCCTTGTTTGGAGTTGCGCCGAGGATAAGTTTTCTCCACCATACGCACGCCGCCGTGCTGCTGGTCTTCCGGTCCCAGTCTTCCGCTGCTCGTCCCTCGATCGGGCCCGGAGTTCGTCGGCTTCACCGTATGTGTGTAACGCCCTGCGAGGTGCCACGCTAGTGGTGCTGGAGGTCTGCTTCCTCTACACGGCCTCGAGGTCGTCGTCGGTTTCATCGACATCGCCGCGTCATCGTCTTCTTCGTCGCGCCAAGTTCTCCGCGACCTTGAGGTCGTCTACGGCGTCTACGTCAGCAACGCTTGTGCGGGAGCGTAATCCCCGCTTTTCGGTCTACAAGGGTATGTGCACCGACACCCCTTCGTACTACTATATCTGCATAGTATAGATTCTGGCTAGTTTAAGGTTATCGCTGTTAGGAAATTTTTTGTTTTCTGCCTGCGATCTCCTTCAATATAATGGACACCAAAGGACAGTACCATACCAACATACAACTCTAATGAACCAAAGACATTCAACAATTCAATCTTAGAACAAAAACTACGGAAACATGACATAGATCATATGATAAATATTATAGCATCAAACACCATGTTTACATAGGATGGTACAGACGTTTGTGGGAGGATGAACCACTGAATACAAGGAGGAGTTGGTGATGGATATGGCGGTGAAGATGGCGGAGAGGGCAGCGAGGAGCGCAGGGCGGCAGCGGCGCGGGGAGCTGCTTCCCCGCCGCCGAGATCATGGGGGAGCGCCGCCCCTTAGCCTCCATCCTTCATGGATGTCGGCCCAGTGAGGACCAGGGTGTGCAGAGCCCACTCCCCCCAGGCCTCGCACGCGACAGATTCGACAAAACGACTAAGGACCAAGCCACCGCTTGGAGAGACCCTCGAGAGGCAACTCCTCTTGAGGGCCTAACGAGGAAGCCAGGCCCTGAAGAGGACCCCGCGCTTCAAGAGACTCCCCAAGGTTCAACACGCCTGGAGAGAGGTCAGCGGAAACCTCTCCACAGGCCACCACGGCCCTGTGGAGACACTTCGCGGCTAAGCTAGCGCTGCAGGGCGCACATGGCCCCTGCAGCAGCCGCAGAGTGATGCAAGCTCCTCAGTTGCCATTCTGGTGGTAAAGGAGTCAACAAAGCTGCGCCGCCCGCGCCAGGACAGCCAGGACTTTCCTCTTTGGTGATAAAGCGGCCGGACGGCGCAACGCTCCAAGAAGATCGTCATCGTGGGCTCCACCACGACCACTTCAACTCCTGCGAGCCGTTCTGCGCGGTCTGCAACCTGTCGGCCACCGCGCCCAACTTTAGCATGAATGGACCGCGTCCATGGAGATTTCGGCAGCGGTGGACTCCCTCCCCTTCGCGTCACTGCCCAGTGGGAGCCCACCGTAAGCGCGCTGCGCAGGGAAGAGGCCCGAGGCGCCTATAAAAGGAGCAGGAGCTCCACCGTAGAAGGGGATCGATCGGCTGATTGCTTCCTAGACCCGGGGAACCTTAGCCAAGCGCGTAGGATAGCCTACTGCTGGAGGAGGAAGACGACCATTGTGTCCCTCTCCAAGCACCAAACTGCCTCAGGAGAGCCTTCGGCAAGCTCATTGTCCTGTAACTTCCACAGTGCAATACAGACAAGCAGGAGTAGCGGGGTTACCTCCTCCTGAGGGCCGTGAACCTGGGTACGGGCCGGCGTCCATCTCTGTCGTGATTGTCCCTCTCCAGGCCCGGCGAGCACCGTCGTCGTGCCTCTCGAGGGTTGTTTGACCTCCGCGTTCAATCCCCCTTCGAACTACTCTTCAGGGTGTGACTATCCCTGTTCCGTGGGAGTCACTCTCCGACATTTGGCGCGCCAGGTAGGGGGTTTGAGGCGCGTCAACGACCTTCGAGCCGCCTCCGCGCCATGACGGACACTCGCGCCGCACGCGCCGCCCGCGCCAGCAGGCGCACGCCTGAAGGAGCCACCGCCGCGCCAGGCACCACCGCCACTCGTGGACGACGGGGTCGCCCCCGCCGTGAAGAGCGTGCCAACACCGAGCCGCACGTGGAGCAACCCGAGAGCGAGCCCGAGCACAACGGGGAGGAGCACCCCGAACAGCAGGCCGACGCGGAGTCCTCGCGCAGGACGCAGCATCAGAGCGCCTCCTCCTAGGGACGCGCGGATCCAGCTCCGCACACGGCCCTGCTCATGGCGCAAGAGCTTCTGCGCTACCAGCCTACTGCTGAGGCTCGCGAGCAGTGGCCGGAACGCCTGAACCACCTCGTCGGCATCGCCACCACTCGCCCAGCCCCGTCGCGGTCGATTGTGCACCACTCCCCCGCGGGCATGGCTGCGCATGACGCGCCTCCGCCGCCCCCAGGACCTGCTCCGACCGCGACACAGAGAGCCGCCTCGCACGCCTCCTCGCCGCGCGACTGCCAAATCGTGCAGCGCACCGCGCCGGACGCGCGCGTGGGGATGGAGCGCCAGCGGGACCGCCAGAACCGCCTCGTGGAGGAGATTGGCCAGGCAGGCCAGCAGAACCGCGCAGCTCTGCAGAACGGGGTCGCCACGTACGCCTCGGGCTGCATGGCGTTCACCCGCTCCCTGCGCCGCGTGGTCTGGCCCCAGAAGTTCAGGCCAGCCCTCCCCAAGGGCTACGACGGCTCCAGCAACCCCGTCGAGTTTCTGCAGCTCTACACCACCTCCATCGAAGCTGCAGGAGGAGACGACAAGGTCATGGCCAACTGGTTCTCCCACGCGCTGCGCGACTCTGCGCTGTCGTGGACTCCTCCTGAACCTCCCTGAGGACTCCGTGGGCACGTGGGAAGAGCTCTGCAAGCAGTTCGTCGCCAACTTCAAGGGCACGTACGAGCGCGTGCTCACCCACAACGACCTGCGCGCGGTGGTGCCAAAGAAGGATGAGACCCTCCGCAAGTACATCCAGCGCTTCAGCCAGGTGCGGAACAAGATTCCAAACATCCCCGACACCCAGGTCATCGCTGCCTTCCGCGAGGGCGTCACGAACCGCAGGATGCTCGAGAAGCTCGGCATCCACGACAAGCTCACCTCTGTGGTGTAGCTGTTTAATCTGGCAGATAAGTGCGCCAAGGCTGAAGAGTGACTCCTCTTCGTCAAGATGAGCTCGCGGGGGGACGACCCTGGCGAGGGGTCCAAGAGCCACAAGAAGAAGGAGGAGCCCAAGCGCAAGGCCACCGCAGTCCTCGCGGCAGAGCCTGACGCGAAGGGCTCCCGCAGGGGTTCTCCCGAGCGTGGCGAGAAGAAGGAGGACGACCGCCCATTCTGCGTCTACCACAACAGGCGCGGCCACTCTACCGAGGCCTGCTTCGACCTCAAGAGGCTAAGCAAGGAGCGCGAACAGGCTGAGGGCAGCGGCAGCCGCGGTCGAGGTCGCGGCTACCGCGGAAGCGGACACAAGAACGGCTACCAGAAGTCACCTGGCACACAGGCCAACGCCGCCGAGAAAAACGGCAACCTCCCTGACGAGGAAGATGGAGGCTACCAGGCCCCGAGAGGCGCCATGGCCTGCATCCTTGGCGGGGCTCAGGCGCCCAAGTCGAACAACCAGTTCAAGCAGTTTGCTCGCGAGCTCAACGCCGCGCTCCCCAGCGTCGAGACCTCCAGGCCCCTCAAGTGGTCGCAGTACACCATCGCCTTCGACGCACAGGACCACCCCAAGTCCACCAAGACTGTTGGCACCCTCCCGCTAGTCTGCTCCCCCACCATCAACAACATCTCCGTCTCCAAGACGCTCATCGATGGGGGTGCAGGCCTGAACGTCATTTCCATCGAGACTTTCGAGACACTTCAAGTGCCCTACGAGTGGCTCATGCCCTCTAGTCCCTTCACGGGAGTCACCAGCGGCTCCATCGAGCCTCTGGGGCAAGTCCGCCTCGCGGTCACCTTTGGCACGCAGAAGAACTAACGCACCGAGCTCATCGACTTCGACGTCGCGCACATCGGCTTGCCGTACAACGCCATCCTCGGCTACCCTGCCCTCGCGAAGTTCATGGCCGTCACGCATCATGCCTACAATATGGTCAAGATCCCCGGCAGCGCTGGCACCATCTCCATCCACGGCCACGTCCTGGACGCCACGCGCGCCGTTGAGACAGCCTACAAGGCAGCCGCCATGGCGTTTCCGGCTGCAGAGGACATGGAGTCTCTCGAGAGGCCCAAGAAGAAGAAGCAGCTGTTCTCTCAGGAGCCAGCTTCCACGAAGAAGGTCTCCCTGAGCACCAGCAGCTCGGGGGCTGAGGGCTCGGGGGCTAGCGTCACCATTGGCGCTGCTCTGCCTCCCAAATAGGAAGGCGCACATCGCCAGGCCTGGCGCGGCTCGCCTCGAGACTCAAGACGGCATCCCCGTCAAAAATCCGTGGAACATCATGCATTTACGCAAGTTCTACCCGTGATCATTGTCACGTCAAGACATCTGGCTGAAGAGGCAGCTTACGGCTCCACCTCCAAGCATTTTTTGTCTCTAGAGGTTAAAAGCTCACGGCTTAAACCTCCAAGCCCCAAAGGCTTCTCTCGAGGGTCAACCCTCCGAGCTCTCTGTGGAACATCATGCATTCACGCAAGTTCTACCCGTGATCATTTTCACGCCCGTGATCATTGTCACGTCAAGACATCTGGCTGAAGAGGCAGCTTACGGCTCCACCTCCAAGCATTTTTTGTCTCTAGAGGTTAAAAGCTCACGGCTTAAACCTCCAAGCCCCAAAGGCTTCTCTCGAGGGTCAACCCTCCGAGCTCTCCGTGTAACGAGCCGCCTCAGGCCGTTGAGAGTCTCTGCCACTAACGGGTGGTCCCCATGCCTCGACATGGTCAAATACATTAACTTGGCAACTCCAAGCATAATGAGACAATTTCGTTCCTAAGTGAACTTTGCGCTACGGCGCCGTTATGTAATATTTCAGTGGTGAGCTTATTCCCGCATTATTGTTTTTTCAATGTGCGCTTATATCTTTCCCCATGCGCACCTCGCGAGCGGGGGCTGAGTACGGTGCCAGTGCCTCAAATGACACACCAGCAGCACTGCAAAACCCAAGGATCCGAGCTCTGGCTGGAGGGCAAGCTCCCACAAACACGCCATCTCTACAAAGGACCTTGGTACTTACTCTCCTCGCAAGGAACGCCTGAGGAGACCTATAAGCGCGCATGAGTTCCCACTACCATATACAAGCGTTTGGGTTCGCCTCTCTAACATCTACAGGGAACAAGTGTCCCTGCAAGCCTGAGGAGGCAACAGGGGAAAAGCCCTTGAAGAGGACCTCCTCGCCAGGCAAAAAACCTCTACAGGGCAAAAGCCTCGAGAAGCTAAGTCCCGCACTCATGCCTCGAGAGCCTTTTCCCGCTGCCAGCACGCGTTTGTCCCTCGAGTGATCTCGTTTTCCCTTGTGCTTCATGGACTACTCGCACGTCTAAGGGGGGCACTTGAGCATCGCGACTCAGGGCTCTTACCTCTCCAAGCCTTAAACTCCCCCCGGCCTTGCTGAGTCATTGCTCTAGCATACCGCAGAGGCGGAGTCATAGCGCGAAGAGACGGGTCCTAACGACGCAGAGAAAACATAGACATGAAAATAAGACAAAAGGGGCCTCTCGAGGGGCACACGAGCTGACATAAATAGCTCAAAGAGTATATTACATGCCCAGAATGCATAGTGTCTAAACATAAAACTGTTTCAGATACAAGCGCTCGAAGGCGCAGTAATCAAGGTTCAGGCGGAGTCTACGCCATCGTGCTCCTCCTCCGCAGCGTCTCCCTCTGTCTCGGCAAGGGCGGCCTCCTCCTCACTCTCGTCCTCAGCAACCTCCGCACGCTTGAAGCGGTTACAGAAGGCGTCGACCTGCTCGCGGAGGGAGTTGGAGACCCGCCACACCTCGTCGCCCTGGCGAGCCTCGGTCACCGTGGAGAGATCGAAGCCTGGCGAGAGGAGCCGGAGGTTGGTGAAGATGCGGTCCACGACCACCCCCAGGAGCTGGCGGCTCTCAACCTCGATCACCTCGCGGAGGTCAGCGGCAGGGCTCTCGAGGGCCGTGATGAGTTGGTCGAAGTAGACCAGGTACAGGGCAGCGTCGCCACGGCCTCGAGCCTCGGCGTGCGGCGCGTCCGCGCCAAGCTGGGCAGCGAGTTCGTTGCCCCTGGCGACCAACGCCTAGAACATGCGTTCCCGCTGCTTCGTGAGCGCCCGAGCCGCCTGCGCGGTGTCCGCAGCCTCCGCTGCCTGCTCAGCCAAGGGGCCCACCTGCTCCTCCACGTCCCTGACGAGGGCGTTCAGGTCCAGGACGGCGGCCTTGCGAGCATCCTCCGCCTGGCGATAGGCCTCCTTGGCGCGCTGGAGACGGACCTCAAGCTTGGAGTTGGTCTTCTCGAGCTCCGCGATCCGCCTGGCGGCGGTAGTGTGCTTGGCCTTGAAGCGGTCCTCCTGCTTCTTGGCCTTGTCGCGGTACTCCTGGGAGGTGGTCCGCCTGAACTCCTTCTCGGGCTCCGCGAGGGCCGCCTCCGCCTCTTTCTTCTTCTCGGCGAACCGCTGCTGGAAGCGCTCCAGGGTTTGCTTCTGGGCGGCGACGTTCTCGTCATGGCTCTGGAGCGCCTGAGCCAGGTTCCCCTCACGCGCCTCAAGCTCTTCGCACTTGGTGGCGAGCTCGCCCTCCGCTTGCAGCCGCTGCTCGTCGCGCAGCAACACATCTGCCTCCTTGGAGGCCAGCTGCCGCTCGCGCTCGGCCAGGCTCTTGCGGTCCTCCTCCAGAGTCTCCTGCGCGGCCTGGTGGACGGAGAGGAGCTGGGACTCCAGCTGGGCCAGCTCGCGGCGTTTCTGCGCCAGCAAGCCCTCCATAGCTTCGCGCTCGGCCTTCACCTCAGCGAGGAGCTCGGCGGCGGCGTTGCGCTCGTCCTGGAGGGGAGCAAGGAGCTCATCTGCGTCGCGGATGGCCCCCTTGCGGATCTCCTTAGCGAAGCGGGCGGCCTCCTCACGCGTGGCCTTTAGCGCCTGATCCTCCTGGCGGCGGGCCTCAACCGCAGCGTGGAAGGACGACCACGCCTCCGCAAGCTCGTCGCGCTGCCGGGCGAGCTGCGCGTCCTCTAGAGCCAGATGCGCCTCCAGGCCCTCCAAGGACTCCCTCACGAGGCGGAAGGCGACCTCGCGGTGCCCCGCGCTCCAGTCCCAGCCCCTAAGGACCAGGCCGCGGTGCGTGGAGGGCCCGGCCCCGGCGTCAAGCCTGGAGAACCTGGCCTCAGGGCGATCCTGGGGGCTAGGCCGCGCTCCGTCCCCCGCGGCGCCCGAGCTGCCCTCGCCGCCCTCGCCACCCTGGCGCGTCCCCTCCTGCGGCTCGCTCCCTGCGGCGGGGCGTGGCGGAGATGAAGGAGCTCCCCCTGCAGATGCGCCCGCGCCTGGCGGGCCCTGGTCCGTCTCGGCCTCTGGCTGCGCGGGAGGCGTGGTCGCGCAGGGTGGAGTAGCCTCGCGGGCCGGAGTTGGCTCACGCGGTGGCGTGGCCGCGCGAGGCGGGGTAGGGGCGCGAGGAGGGATAGCAACCCGCTCCTGCTGCGCCTCCACCACCATCGGCTCGGGGGGCGGCGCAGCTGCCCCCGCCTGAGGCGCTGCTGCCCCCGCTAGAGGCCCAGCTGCCTCCGCTTGAGGCATCTCTTCGGTTGGGCCTGTGGAGGCCGTCTCCACAGGCCTCGCGGCCTCCTCAGCCACGACCTCAGCCGTGGCTTTCTTCACCTCTGCTGCCTTGCGAAGCTTGCGGCGCTTCACGGGCACAAGGTCACTGGCAAGCATCAGGGAAAGATCGTCAGGGATGGGTGAAGAAGAAAAGAACAAGAATCAAGCAACTAATAGCTAGAAGCGCTTACCCGGACTGCTTGGCGCCGGTGTCGACCCACGCCAAGCCTGGCGAGCGCCAGGAAGGCTTGGCCTTAGCACCTGACCCCTCCGGGGGCGCCTCGGCTTTCCTCTTGGGGGGGACGTCTGACGGCCTCGCCCCGGACCGGTCCACAGCCGCCTTGGAGCGGGGCTCGCGCCGCCCTGGCGAGGCCTCCTCGTCAGAGGCCTCCTCCTCCTCCACATGGCGCGTGGGCACCACCACGAAGGCGTCATCATCATCGCCTGACGAGATGTCGCAAATCTCGTCAGTAAAGGGCCCGGCCCTCGAAGAGGACTCCTCCCCTGCTGCGGCCTCCTCCTCGCCTCGCCCAACTCCTGAGGCAGAGGGCGACTCAGCTCCCTCCACCACCTGCACCACCGGCTCAGGCACCTCTTTCCCCGCCGGGCCCGACGGGGTGAACGAGGGCATCCCCTCTAGAATGGCCAGGCGCTCGGTCATGTTGTACTGGTGCAGAGGCCGGAGCGTGATAGGGAGCTCGTCCATGGCGGCCACCACCGGATTGATGAAGAGCGCGGACAGGACGTTGTCGACTGCGTCCTTGTCGTTGTCCTCACGGTGGAGCCGCATCTTGTCCTGGGGACCAGAGTACATCCACATGGGCGTCGCGTGCGCCTGGAGGGGAGCAATGCGGTGCGTCACGAAGTCCGCGACGATGATCTGCCCCGTGAGGCCCTCCTCCCGAAGGTAGCTCAGGCGGCCCATCAAGATTGCGTTCTGCGCGCCGCTGAAGGGGGCCTTGCCCCAGTTCGAGTTCTTCACGGGCGGCGCGTCTGGGACCTCGAGGAAGGCGCAGGGCCGCTCCACCCCGACAAAGAACCATCGCTGGCGGAAGTCGTCCACCTTCTTCGTCACCGACGTGATGGCCTTGCCCTCGCTCCACGACATGGGAATGTAAACACTCCCCATGCCATCCACGATGCGGAATGAGACGCATCCAGAGCGCTCATTCTTCGCCGTGCTCCGGAGCGCGTAGAAGCACCGGAAGAGGTCCACCGTGGGCTCCAGGCCCAAGTACGCCTCGCAGAGGTAGGCGAAGACGGCGAGGATGAGCACGGAGTTGGGGTGGAGGTGCAGCAGCTGGATCTGGTAAAAGGCCAGCACCGCCTCCAAGAATGGAGAGAACGGTGGCACCAGCCCCGCCGCAACGCAGTGCTGGAAGACAGGGAAAAACCCTCGCGGGCGCTTCCCGTGCGCCGCGGCCTTGAGCGCGGTAGCGCCGTGCTCGTTGGTCCGGTCCGCCACCAGGAAGCGGACCTTGGCGAGGGCCTTGTCGTTGACGCGCACCCCTAGCAATGCCGCGCCGTGCGCCGCCTGCGAAGAAGACCCCGCGGTCGCCTTGCCCTTGTTCTTGGCTGGACTCATCGTCGGAGAAGAGGCGTGAGCGGCGGCGGAAGAAGCTGGTGAAGAGAGGAGTTGAGCGCGCCGGAGGGCAGGAGCAGAGATCTCGGAACAGAGAAGGCTTCTGCGAGAAGATTGGGAAGCAGTAACGGCTCCTTGCCTCGGCGCGCCGGCTTTATGTCTCGTCAAGGAGCAGTTACCGGGGCGCGGTGGGACCCCCCCACGACGCACGCCCCAGATCGTGCGCGGCCGTTACTCATCTGAGTGACGCGTGGCTCGGGCCGGCCGGACACTTTGGGCCCACGACGCTCCGGCTGCGTTCATGGGCTCAGCCGCGCCCATCGCGGGCCCGGGGGCTACTGTCGGCCCAGTGAGGACCAGGGTGTGCAGAGCCCACTCCCCCCAGGCCTCGCACGCGACAGATTCGACAAAACGACTAAGGACCAAGCCACCACTTGGAGAGACCCTCGAGAGGCAACTCCTCTTGAGGGCCTAACGAGGAAGCCAGGCCCTGAAGAGGACCCCGCGCTTCAAGAGACTCCCCAAGGTTCAACACGCCTGGAGAGAGGTCAGCGGAAACCTCTCCACAGGCCACCACGGCCCTGTGGAGACACTTCGCGGCTAAGCTAGCGCTACAGGGCGCACATGGCCCCTGCAGCAGCCGCAGAGTGATGCAAGCTCCTCAGTTGCCATTCTGGTGGTAAAGGAGTCAACAAAGCTGCGCCGCCCGCGCCAGGACAGCCAGGACTTTCCTCTTTGGTGATAAAGCGGCCGGACGGCGCAACGCTCCAAGAAGATCGTCATCGTGGGCTCCACCACGACCACTGCAACTCCTGCGAGCCGTTCTGCGCGGTCTGCAACCTGTCGGCCACCGCGCCCAACTTTAGCATGAATGGACCGCGTCCATGGAGATTTCGGCAGCGGTGGACTCCCTCCCCTTCGCGTCACTGCCCAGTGGGAGCCCACCGTAAGCGCGCTGCGCAGGGAAGAGGCCCGAGGCGCCTATAAAAGGAGCAGGAGCTCCACCGTAGAAGGGGATCGATCGGCTGATTGCTTCCTAGACCCGGGGTAGCGGGGTTACCTCCTCCTGAGGGCCGTGAACCTGGGTACGGGCCGGCGTCCATCTCTGTCGTGATTGTCCCTCTCCAGGCCCGGCGAGCACCGTCGTCGTGCCTCTCGAGGGTTGTTTGACCTCCGCGTTCTATCCCCCTTCGAACTACTCTTCAGGGTGTGACTATCCCTGTTCCGTGGGAGTCACTCTCCGACAATGGATTCTTGGGAGCCCTCCCCCATGGAGATGGGATCCACGGGGGAGAGAAAAACGTGGCTTTGGTGGCTGGAAATTCGTGGGTATGGGGTGTCTCCCACGACCTAGGGTTTCCTTTCTTATATAGACTCTCGGATTTCCGTCAACCCCTCTTGGGCTACACGAAAACGGGCATATCTGGAGCATCCGGACTCGGATTGGGATGAATTGTAAGTCTAGGTCCATCACCAGAAAATTGCCTACAACTTTGTCTTCACCATCACCTTCATTTGACGTCGTCTTCGGGCCCAAACGTGACAATCTTCGAAAATAGTTTTCAGACAGATTTCAGGAAAGTCCAAATTCGACTTCAACATTGTTTCCTCTTGTATTCTTGATAATTTCTACACATCAATGAGTAAAACAAGAACATTGTGCACTTGTGCAACCATTAGTAGGTTAGTCCAAATAAATAATAAACTTACTATAAAAACAAGTGCTAAAAGCATAAAAATGGCATGAAACAATCAAAAATTATAGATACGTTTTGGACGTATCGACATCCCCAAGCTTAATTTCTGCTCGTCCTCGAGTACGTAAATGATAACAAAATATTTTTTTTATTGTAAATGCTATGATCAAGTCTTTAACAATTGCATGATGTATGGATAGTAAAACTTAGCAATCATGTTACCGAATGAAAAGTATCAACCAACCAAGAGCTCATAACATGAAATTTATAAACATCACCAAGATTGTAATGATCATAATAAAGCATGGTAGAGTGGTATCTCGCTTGCCTGAATTTGTACAGCAAAATATAAATACCCGGGCACCTCTGAAGTTTTAAATGAAGACTAGATATAAAGGTATCAAAGATAAAAGCATCAAGGTATGTCACGGTTAACCGTATTCTGGGACAAGTACATTTTACTAAGAATGACAGCTATGCTCTAGAAGAAGTGCTCAAAGAAAGAATGGTGAATCAACATTGAAATAAAAGATAGACCCTTCACAGAGGGAAGCAGGGATTTATCATGCTAGAGCTTTTCATTTATAAAACAGAAATAAAACTTGTTTTGGGAGGTGGTTGTTCCTGTCAACGAATGGTAATAGAGTTTCTGTTATCTTCCATACTAAACAAGTTAAGAGCGGTTCCGAGATATTGGTATTAGGCATTTATAGCATGAACTTTTTATATATAGTGTGACACTCCTCCCAACCTTTGCTTACACAAGCCATGGCTAACCGAATCCTCGGGTGCCTGCCAATCAATCACATACCATGGAGGAGTGTCTATTTTACTTTCTTAACTTTTTGGATGTTATAGTGGTCTAACCAGCTCTTTGTAAAATTAGTGACGAGCAGATGAAGCATGGAAGTCGTGGTACTTAATTTAGTATGGAAGATAACAAACCCAACTACTACTTCGTCATGAGCTAAAAACAGTGTCACAAAATCAGAAGCAATTTGAAGGTTTTAAAGGTAGCGCATGAAAATTTACTTGAATGGTTTGAAATGCCATGCATAGTAATTTATAGTGGACTCTTCGGAATAGCTTGGTTTTCAGGGATTTGGAAGAACGAGCAGCATTCCCGCTCAGTACAAGTGGAGGCTAGCAATAGACTGGGAAGCAACAATCAAAAGAGCAAAAACCGTCATAATCATACTTGCGACAGAATAAAATTAGCAATGGCATAAAAGTTAAGGCTGGCAATGGGTCGGGTATGGGTCGGGTCGACCTATTCCAGATCCATGCCCATATAGTAAATGGGCGAGGGTCTCTGCCCATGACCCTGCCCATGGGTCAGATCTCATACCCATGCCCGTACCCGTCGGGTCACCCGACCCAATGGGCGACCCATCGGGTCTGTAGGCAGCACATCAATATATAATATTTTAGCATTTCAAACAGTAAAATAACTACATAAACATTACAACAGTCAGCTCCAGAAATTACGTTGAGTTGAGGAGTCAACATGAGCTGAGCTATCCACTGCCTCCATTGTCGGGAACGGAAGGCGGTAGGCGATGGCAGGGAGTTGGAGACGGTGGCGTTGGGATGCTTGGGGAATGGGGACGGCAGCAACGACTTCGCTGCGGCGGCTGTGCAACGAAGCTGCAGCAGCAGCTCCGCTCGGTGGAGCAGGCAGTCAGGGTCGCCGTTCTTCTTCCGCTAATCGGGTTGCCACATGTCAGCTAATAGGGTATGTGGCAGGCAGGACCCCACATGTCAGCTAATCGGGTTGCCCATCGGGTCGCCCATGGGTAGACATGACTGCCCATACCCTACCCACGACTAATCGGGTCGCCCATGGGCGAGACCCATGGGTGAATATAGCGACCCATACCCTGCCCATTAGGGTCGGGTGCCCATGGGCGGACGTGCCCATGGGTGGAATTGCCGGCTTGAATAAAAGTGATACAATCTTATGAACAGACAATGCATGTTAAGATCAAAATGACATAATATACACTATTAGCTAGTTGAAACTAATCTTAGGAAAACATAAACTACTAAACAATATCATTCACACATCATTTTTATGTTTCAACAAATAATCCATTAACCAAGTAAACGTTGAGAACAGAGGATAAATAAAATATGTGACGATCAACTTATTAATGTAACCGGTGTTTGATGCTAAGATAAATAAATAATAAGATACATACGCTCCAAGAACAACACATATGATGTGAAAGAATAAAAATATAGTTTCACTAGAGATGACCTGATAATTTTGACGATGAAAAAGGGGATGTTGATGGGCGTAAAGATAATACGCTTAGCTTGAGCTCCAAGTGCAGAGTTTGTAGATGTGGAAGACTTGTTTTCCCCACAAGGGTGACTCGAAGGTTTATATCAAACTCTCGGGGAACTGTGTGTAGAAGATTTATCTTCTTGTCCTTCTCTTGAGTACCTGCAAAACAAACAAAATGTTTTGTGCCCTCAACCTCACCAAGTGGTTGT
Organism: Poa annua; assembly: GCA_026929855.1. Classification (NCBI taxonomy): domain Eukaryota; kingdom Viridiplantae; phylum Streptophyta; class Magnoliopsida; order Poales; family Poaceae; genus Poa; species Poa annua. The sequence continues at coordinate 68,298,286 of CM049434.1, forward strand.
CAAGCACAAGGTGTGCGCAAGGAGATGAAAGCAAAATAAATGCAAACAAGAAATAAATATGCAACGATGATAAATAAATATGCAAGGATGGTGTACACAATGATGAATGATATTTTTGGGTTTGTATTGTGGATGCAAGATATAAAAGTGTTTTTGTATTTTTGGATTTTTAAATGGTAGAAAATGTAAAGTGGATATAAAGTGTTGGAAAGGTGTTTCTTATGATTAAGAATGGACCTGGGTTCATGGTTTCACAAATCCACTCTCTCTTTTATATAGTGGTAGATAATGGAACATAGGAATTGTCATATGAGATTGCAACATGACAAGTTATTAATAATATGGGCATCACGTCCTAACATAGAGGTTCTGTTTTAGTTATTAAACCTCTCTTATACTCCACCGAGATGCGAACTAAATCATAACACCTTAGTTATTAAGATAGAATCAGAGTATAGCTTTAAGTATCATGACATGAAGTTAAAATAAGAACATGCTAGATCTAATCATGGAGAAGTGGCAAAGGTCACCCACATCCCCGGTATCATGGTATTCCTTTTTATCCCTAGTGAGGCAACAAAGTAAGGTAAAATACCCAAGTGGATCGCGTAACTACTGTCACTTTCACCGCACTAGCCACCCCCCGTTACTCCAACTAATGCACATGTTCCCCCTCACACGCCCTCATACATATGTTGGCTCAGAACACATAAACAAGAACGGGGTACATAATATGCATCTACTTTCATAAAAAAAACATATATAAACTTAAGAGATCCACCACAAAGGTACTACATAGATGACCGTAATCATGTTCAGCAGCTCATACGGTGCTAATTTGTGAAGCTCAAGAGAGATGAGAGATACATAAGTTACTTCCACAAACCCATAGTCCAGGGGTGGACTACTCCTTCTTAAACATGGAGACGGTGGAGAGGTTGTTGGAGAAGATGGAGACCACGCCGGCAGCGCCCTGCCGGAGTTTCCCCCCTCCAATCTGCAGCTCCAGGTCTCTGTTTCATGGTTTTGTGTTTTGACGGCGCTCCCTTCCGAAAGGCATCGGGGGAGTATTTTGATAGGCGTTTTTAGGCCAAGACGAAGCCACGGGGACGAAGATCGACGGCATCGGAGGCTCGAGGCTCCAGAATGTGGGCCCCACGTGGCCAAGGAATCTGGCCGCGTGGGACACCCCCTTTTGGCCCTCGGGTTTCCACTTTTGTTGTTCCTTCGCTCCTACGCTTTGTTCCTACCAAAAACTGATGTTCGCAAAGTTTCAGGTCATTTGGACGTCGTTTGGGTCCCTGAAACATCAAAATATACAAAAAGGGGTTTCTGGCAGTGCAGGGTTAATTTCAAATAAATAGGGAAACTGTGAAATATTCCCCAAAACATCATAAAGCAATGATATAACCCTTATATGATGCTAATATGATTGAAATATGAGTAATACAATGCAAATTTCATGTATGCATTTTACACGCATCAGATGCCTTGGGCATCCCCAAGCTTAGAAGCTTGAGTATGCTTGAAATATGCTGGGGAGATCCATGGGAGCATCCCCAAGCTTGAGCTCTTCACTCTTCTCCATCCTATGATATCACTCTTCCCTCTTGACCCTTGAAAACTTCCGTCACACCAAACTCAAAGTAAATCTCATTAGAGGGATGGTGCACAATCAAAAACTCACATGTTCTGTAAAGACGCAATATGACCGTTACTTTATACATTAGCTACTGCCACTGATGTTATGTGAAGCTCTTCCACCCAAAAAATAATTCCACTCAACACTAGTAAAAGAGAGAATGAAAAATAAAAGACATAATTTGTCTAAAACAGAACAGTCCGCAAAGATGAATTTTTTTGAGCACTTACGTTACTCAGATCGAAAAACTTTAAACTAACAAAAGATGCATACGTATATAAGGATTACGCACAAACTTGTAGCGGACCTGCACTTAGGAAATGGCAAGTCCCTGTGTATAGTGCAAATCCCTAGATCGATTCGTTTGCACACACAGTTTACGATGTAATATCATAACAAAGTAACAAATTTATTACATCGATGATCCTGACTAAAAAAAACGTTACAACTTGCATAGCATAAAGCTAGCATTGGAAAGAGTAAAACAACGGATATACAATAACAGTGAGTCTCCATCATCTTCATGTTGCCACAGGCGAAAACATGTTGGTTGCAGTCTCGAAACCCTTAAACGAAACCTCACTCGTCATCTGAGCAATCTGCAATAAGAAAAATATTGCAGCAACGTGCGTCAGAACCATTTAAAATGGAACTGGTAAGTGACACTATGGTGGACACTTAGAGGAAAAACACTAATAACCTATATGCATATTTGGCTGGTGGAGTTCAAGGCTATTTTGCATGAAGCCAATTTTTCCTAAATCTTTGGAAAACTTTTTTACCTAGTTGAGACAAGTATGGCATGAAAAACATAGTCTCAAATTACCCTTGTTCACCCATCAAGTTTTAACTTAGAAGTTGGAATGGTGGGATCCTCCGTTGACGTCCTTGACCAGCTGCTCAAAATTGTCCGTACCGGGGACACGGCTAAGTTGTAACGCCCCAAATTTTGGATGCAACAAAAACTTAATTATAAAAGGCCCAAAATTCTGAACCAACAAAAACTTTTTGAAATGTCTTGTTAATGGACGTGTTGTCTCTTGTATGCTCTGTTTGTCATGTTGTGTTTTGTTGTTTGTGTTGTTGACTTCTAAACAACAACCTATTAAAACTCAAACAAGTTATAATATGACATGTGAGATCAATGTTATGACAAGAAAATAGTCCATGTATCTTCTCCTATCTTATTTTTAACAAAACTCTCTTTACCATGATGTTTTGATTTTAGCAACTACCCTGAAACCTATTATTTGAGAAAATAAAAGCATTTCCCAAAGGCTATATGTTTGCAAAACTATAAAGGACCTTATCATAAGTCCTAATATATTTTGATCTTAATATGTTGCAAGTATTAACAACCCTATTTTCAAAACCCCAATTTTATTAATCTTGGTAAAATCAAATCCCAAGGTGTTGTTTAATTCTCTCTCTACCAAAAACCTTGTCTTGATCCTATTGGTCACCACCTAACCAATATAATTTTTTTATCTTAAATGTTGGATTATTTATCCAAGTATGTGTGTTTGATTTTCATGACTTGCTTGACTTGAAGATATAATTTTATGAGTGTTGTTGTATGTGACAACATTTTATTTATGTAGTTTAATTGGGATCTAAATGTTTGTTGTTCTTATATTGCATGAGTGGAATGTGTTAACTCTTGTAAGGTTGTTTTGTGGTGATTTGCCCAAAATTTCTATTTTATAAAAGTAGAAAATTTATCTTCACTCCTATTAACTTTTAGCATTTCTAGAGCATGGCAATTAGGGTTTATTTAATTCAAATTGGAAATGCAACTCACCTAACATCATCCTCACCACCTCTACTTCCCACCTATATATTTCTTGATTATTTGCAAAAATATTTGATTACATACTCTGGCTTGTTTGGAGTGCTACATTATTAGCTGACCATTTGATTTTGTGTGAGATAGTCTTTCTCCATTTTTGTAACTAGTTGTTGTTGAACCCTTGGGTCAACTCTCCTAAACCAAATCCTACACCTATACCCCCTCTAACCAAGACAACTAGTTTTATAATTTCCTAAGCAAAGAGTGGACTAATCCATCCATGCTAAGTTACCAAGGCTAATTATCCCAAAATTTGCATTCAACTAAACCTACCCCCTCCCCTTGCCCATGTTGTGGTTTAGGGTGTGCCTTGAGCCCTCACACACCTCTGGAAACCATTAGACACGACCTTGTCCAAACCCTAGCTCCAAATCTTTTGTCCTTTCCTTTTGGACCTTCTGTCGAGCACCTAGCAGGCAGGGAACAACAACTCCATTTCCTCACCTCCTCCAACAACCCCGAGCCATTTGCTAGCCTCCAAAACCTGCAGCTGCACACAGAGACGCTCCCCCACCGCCTCCCCGAGCCAATCTCCGGCCCTTGCCTTCTCTATCCCTCGCATTGCCCATGCCCGTGACCCCCTCAACCGGCCACCTCCATTATTAGCACCCGAGACTCCCCCCGACCCATCTCTCCTTGCCATTCCACCTCCCACCAGCCTCCTCCACCATTCGGTGTGCTCCCGAGCGATCCCTTGCTCTAGCACGGCCAGGAACGGCCGTGAACCACCGCTCGGCCCCGAGCTCTTGCGTGCATGATTGCCAGCAATGCCGCCCCTCTCTTCTCTATTCCTCCCTCCCCTCTCGCTTCCATAATCTCAGGAAACATTCTTGACATAGCCACTTGGTTTGAGGAGCCCCGAGGCCGTCGCGGCTACGCCGTGCCCGAAGCGGACATCCTCCACGTCACCGACGAACCAGAGCATGCCGGGAAGATTTGAAGACACCCACAGATGCCCCTCGACTTCCGCACCCGCCTCCAGCCCTCCTTGTCGTCCGGTGAAGCCTCTGGTAAGCTGCGCGAGCTTCGCCTCTTCCTCTAGGGTTTGGTTCTGTGTCCTGCAGGTCGGGAGGTTGAAGACGAGCAGGAATCGTCCAATCTCAGATCGACGGTTGATTTTGAACCGCGCCTGTTCTATTCCTGACCGTTGCATCTCAGATCCACGGCTGCTTACCCTTGGCCTACGCGCGCCGCCGCGGGCCGGCCCAGCACTGTGCGGCTCGGTCCGGCCAGATCCGGCCCATCTACATGTTTTTCCTGCTTAAGCCTTTTTCTGTTTTGTTTCCTGTTAAATATAGTGGTTTGGATTAAATATTTTCTGGTAGATCTCGGCATGCAAATGGATTGATTCAAATTTTGTTGAGTTCCTGTGTGTTTTCTTAACCATGTTCAGTTGGCCTTTTCCAGAAATATCAGTAGGTGTGTGCTAGATCTAATCTTGTAAAAAGTATTTTTCCCACCATTTATTTTATTGTGGAAGTTCTGTAGGTCCAAATCATGCAAACTTTATTTTTGTGTAAAGCTTAGGACCATACCTATCTAGATCTATAAGTCTTGCATGCAGGAGATCTGTATAACTAAAGTTCTATTAGGTTTAATTTTGGCAACAATAGCTGTTTGATGATTTTTAATTCATTATTAAAAATACTTTTTGGGGTAAATCCAATTGCATGTGGTAGATATGAGTAGTAGCTTTTATTTCCTAGCGTGGTAGAATTTTACAGCTTATATTTTGTGCATAGTGAATTATTTGCATAAACAGTGGGTTATTACACTTGGAAAAGTATATTTTTATTTTCTGTTAATTGCATGTGTCTAGTTTAAATTGTTTGTGCTAGATCTGTTTATGAAAATAGCTTAGGAGTATTTTTATGGAGTGCTTTTGTGTTTTATTGAACCTGCATCACTGGTTTTGCCTAAAAATAATTTATATTTTGTGTTGTACATAACATCTCCACCAAAAATAAATTATCTAGAGCTAGGAGTATCCAATTAGATCAAATCCAATTTCTACAGAAAGCTTAAGTCAGTACCTATCCATAGAAATTAATCTTGCATGCAGGAGATTCTTAGAACAGAAGCTACAATCTTTTTGGTTTTGAGACCAGTAGCATTTTATGATTTTTAGTTCCCTGTTAACAGTAGTTTTTGATGCAAATCCAATTTCCTTGGCTTCCTATAGTTACTAGGAGTACTGTGGTACAAGGGTTTATTTTTAGGAGCTATATTCTGAGCATGGTAATTAATCTCCCAAAACAGGACTTATGCATCTAGTATTTTGAATTGAATTATTTCCCTGTTTTGTTTAAATTGACGTGGGTTTTATATGTTTAATCAATCATAAGTCCAGAACCTTAAGTTAACCTCTAATAACCTTAATGACCTCCTAAAATATTGTGGTGCAATTCATCTGTAAGGACCCCTCGAACCACAGTCTGAGATGTCCACGTTATGTAAAAAGATCACGATCCCAATGATCAGTGCATCGCAATCACACAACCAACATGGTATCAAAGAGTTACATCATTCAAGTCGCACGAATAAAAGTCTTACAATACACAATGGTCATATGACCAAGTCTGCAAAACATCGTCGCGCAGGACGAAATTAACTAAGATACAGCGGAAGCTCGTGGCTAGCGTCGGCCCTCGTCATCACCAGACGCAATCCCACAAGTGTAGTTGACCGGTGATAGCAAGGTAGCGTAGTCGTCGACATAATCCTCCTCTTCAGCGTAGGCCTCCTTGTTGTTATCTGGATGTTTGACTATCCAGGGACACAGCCATATGAGTACAATTACGTACTCGCAAAACCACCTATAGGCTTAAGTTTTCATGGTAATGCAATAAAAGAATATTTGAAAACTGGGATAACTGCTATTTACAACTATAGGGTTTAGTTTTCGCAAAGATGCTTTCGATATAGAGATTACGACATTTCTGTATCTTTGTTGAAGAAAAACTTTTAGAGACATAAATCTCTCTCGTAGAAATAGCATGTACTATTTCCACGCTTTGAAAACTCTTTTGTAAAACCTTTTAAAAACACTAGGATGGGGATACCCCTTTTTCCTTCCTTGAGGTCAGACTGATTGTCCCCCCGAGACAAACCATCCTCACTCAACTCCTGTACCTCCCAGGTACCTCCTTGATGCCTCCTTGTTTCCCCCGAAAACATTTTCTTTTAAAAACATAAAACAGCCAGCATGCCTAGTGGGGCCTTTCCAACCGTCCTTTGACCGCGGACATGGCTATTCGAATAGATTTACACTCTGCAGAGGTTGCGCACTTTACCCACACCAAACGGTCATTCCGCCGTGTCTGCCACGGCCCGTCATACGACAGTATGTGGGGGTCCGGATAACCTGATCAAAGCTTTTCACTATGTCGACCCAAGTATAGAGCATCCCCTTCAGTGGGCTGAACCTCCCCGGCACCCAGTGAGATGGCCATCGTATCGATCCGGTCTCTCCATGCTGCACTACGCCATGACATGAGACCCACTGTTGCCACCAGCCGTGATTTCCATCCTGCACTTTTGATTGCTTGATCAGAGGGTCCCACCCTCCTACGCTACTTGGGGTAGCGCCACACTAAGGTAAACAAGTTTCCTGCTAAGCCCGTCCCATATAGGGTAACGTGGTTGCACGGGTTAATTGTTCGGGCGGCAGCTAGGGTCACACTTTGTTTTTCAAAAACATCTCCACCTCCAACTGCTCCCAGCCGCTTGGGTTTTTCGTAAACATTTCCGATTGCTCGCAGCAACCCGGGTTTTATAAAACACTTTCTCGCCGATTGCTCCCAGCAACTCGGGTTTTTGCTCTGAAAACATTTTATCCAAAACCAGGCTCCCATCCTATAGTTTTGAGATAAGAGTATAAATATATACTACTAGAAAGTATGATTTTCTTGATAGCGCCTTCCGTTGAAGGCTACTCAAGTAAAGACTTATTTTTATAAAACCTATTATATACTACTCCCTCCGTATCTTAATTTATAAGACTTTTTGGTAGTTCAAATTGAACTACCAAAACATCTTATATTTAGTTACAGAGGAAGTAGTAGATATCTTTGGCCAAACAATATTTTGTAAAATACATTTTGTGAGGCAAAATGCAACAGAAGAAACAAAACATGCATTGTTTTATTTTTGAAAACAAAACATGCTTTGTAAGATAAATATGATTTCATTAGGGTGGTGAGGTGGCTTGCCTTGTTCAGCAAATTGTCCCTTGGCCAGCTCTTCCTCGTAGACAGGATCAGCTCCCACGTACTGCTCCTCCTCCGCTTGCGGTTCTACCGTAACATGAAAATAAACGGAACTAGCGTAAATCTTAAAATACGTGTTGACAACAATATAACACAAGCAAGCAAACAACAAGAATTACACAACCAAAGCACCTACTGGATAAAAGTCTAACACACTAACACAATCACATATAAATCATATAAAAACATTTGTTGACATTTTTAGGGTACCAAGTGGATTATGCTAAATACAAACAAGCAAGACGTCACAACACTAATAAATATTTCAAATTAAGTTATCATAGTTTAGTTAAGGTTTTGGTATCTAAGTGGATTAAGAACATACACACAAATTACATAAACTAAAATAGGAAATTAACTCAAGATTATTTTTGGTTAACAAGTTGCTGTTTTGGGGGAAAATGCATAACTATTAAAATATTGCTCAGAAAAATAAACCCTTCTACCACAACATGCCTAGTACCTACTGGAACCTAGGAAAATTGGATTTGCTTCAAAAGAGGTTAGAAAGCAGAAGCTAAAAATCCTAAAAAAGCTACTGTACTCAAAACCAAAATGGACATAATTTCTGTTTGGAGAAACTCCTGCATGCAAGACCAATTTCTATGGATGGGCAATGTTTTTATCTACCAGTAGAAATTTTATTCAACAAATTTGGCCAGAGCAGGTTTGGGCTGTAACGAGGCCGGGCCGGCCCAACACACGAGCGGCGCGCGCGGCCGTGAAACGGTCAACGACCGCGCCCGATTCAAATCGTGGCCGTAGATCTTCAGATCTATGGGCCGGGTTCATCGTCTCCGACGCGCCGGTCGGGAAGAAACGGAGGGAGAGGGAAGGAGAGCGCGGCGGTGGTCCGCTCACCTCAGGCGTTAGGGGCCCGCGTGCGGGGATGGAGAGGGTGGAGAACGTGCAGGGAAGGGCTCGGCTACGCACAGGCTCGACGGGGAGACTCCATGCTCGCGGCTACGACATCATCTCCGAGCTCCGGTCGAGGACGGGGATGACGGCCTCGGACACCTAGAAAGAAAAAGGAGACTCCTGAGAGAAGGGCCTCGAAGAGGGCATCACAGGGGGCCGAAAATGGCGAAGAATGGTTGAGTGAGGCGATGGCATTCGCCGTTTTCTCACTGGTGGCGACCTTCGAGTTTCGCGGGCGTTCCCGAGCGGCAGAGAGCACGGGGACGGGCAGGGCTTCGTGGGTGAGGTATGGGGTGCTCTGTGCGTGCTGTGGGAGGGAAAAAAGGGGCAGGGGTGAGCACGGGGTCGGGGAAACGGCAGGTGCTGTTTTCTATGGTTCCTCGTCCACGGGATGGAGAGAGGGGGTGTTGGGGCTCATCTACTGGCTCAAATGGGCGGTGGGAGAGTGGGCAGGTTGGAGATGGTCGGGTCGACGTGGTCTGGCCAGTAGGGAGAGGAGGGAGTGATCCTCCATTGGCCGATTTGCAAAAAGAGACATGATGAGTGGAGGAGAAAGGCAAGTGAGGGGCTAGCAAGTGGGGCCACAGGGAGGGGGTGGTGTCTCTGTCCTTGTCACCAGCAGAGGGACGTTGGGGAGAGAGGAGGGAGGGGTAGCTAGGCTCGGGGTGTTTATGTTTTGTTTTATTTTAGCCTCACTACTATTTTTCTGAATTTTATTTAGTCCAAAGAAAAATAATAATCACACAAATACAAACAAGTTTGGAAATGTGATTGAACCCAATGGTAAAGAAACAGAAAGTTTTTGAATAAGAGACAAACACATTTTGGAAATATTTGCAAGTAATATGGATTTTGACCAAATGGTCACTCAATTTTAATGCCCTAAAAACCTGGTTGGTTTTATGCTTACACAAGGTTGAAAATTGTTTTCAAAAACACCATTTGAAAATATAAAGTGCATCGAACAAGTTGGTCCAATTGAATGTCAAAAATAATTCATAGATTGCTTAACATGATGTTCTAGATTTGCTAAGTTTTAATAGACATGAAGATCACAATTACAATTTTTTTGAATTAGCAAAAGTTGTTAAGGTGTCATTATCAAGCATTTACACAAGCTAGAGAGTTCAAGCAAAGGTAATAAGAGCACAAAAATAAATCATGCAAGAATAAGTATAACACACAAAAAGTTTTTGCTAATCCAGAAAAACCTAGCCTAACACCACAATTCTACGTTTAAGAAAATTAGGGTGTTACAGACCTTCCCCCCTTAGGAGAATCTTGTCCTCGAGATTCCGGAGTTGAAGACGAGAGGAATCCAGGAAATTCACGGTCCAGGTAATCTTCACGCTCCCAGGTGGCTTCCTCCTCGGAGTGGTTGCTTCACTGAACCTTCAGGAATCTTATCTTCTGTCGACGGGTTAATCGGATATCCTCAGCTAGAACGCGGAGTGGTCTCTCCCGGTAGGTGAGGTCGTTATTAAGGTCAATGGTGTGATGATCCACCTCTTGATATGAGTGAGTACTGCCAGGGACTCGCAGGCATTTCCGGAGAAGTGACACATGGAACACATCGTGAAACTCAGCCAGATGGGGTGGCAGCTCCAGTTGGTATGATACTTCTCCTCGTCGAGATAGAACCTTGAAGGGGCCTATGTAGCGAGGTGCGAGTATTCCCTTTACATGGAAACGTTGCATCTCTTTGAGTGGGGTCACTCGTAGATACACCATGTCACCAGCTTCGAAACTCAACTCACGCCTCTTGGAATCGGCGTAACTCTTCTGTCGGGATTGGGCGGCCTTCAGGCGGTCGTGAATAAGTTGTACTTGTTCTTCTGCTTCTCGTAAGGTGTCAACTCCGAAAACTTGGCTGTCTCCTGTTTGTGACCGATTTAGGGGAGTACGGCACTTACGTCCATACAAGGCCTCGAATGGTGCCATCTTCAAGCTAGCTTGGTAGCTGTTGTTGTAGGAGAACTCTGCAAAGGGTAGACAATCCTCCCACTTGGATCCGTAATCTAACACGCAGGCTCTAAGCATGTCTTCAAGAATCTGATTAACTCTCTCAGTTTGTCCTCCTGTCTGAGGGTGATAGGTGGTGCTGAAAAAGAGCTTTGTTCCGAGTTCTTCGTGAAGCTTGGTCCAAAACCGAGAAGTAAATTGGGTTCCTCGGTCGTACACAATGGTCTTGGGTATCCCATGAAGGCTAACGATACGAGACATCTATAAGTCTGCTAGCTGGTCTGAGCGGTGCCGAGTGCTAACTGGGAGAAAATGAGTAACCTAGGTGAGTCTATCAAGAATGACCCAAATGGCATCGTGCCCACGACTAGACCGGGGTAAGCCGGTGATAAAATCCATACCGACTTCATCCCACTTCCATTCGGGTACCTTGAGGGGTTGGAGTAATCCAACGGGTTGTTGGTGTTCGGCCTTGACCCTCTGACAAACATTGCAGTTCTGGACGAAAAAGGCAATCTCTCGCTTCATGCCATGCCACCAAGACTTTTCTTTCAGGTCTTGATACATCTTGGTTCCACCAGGGTGGATGGAGTATAAGGTCTCATGTGCCTCCTTCATGATGAGCTGCTTCAAGTCGTGATCAGATGGCACGCAGATGCGACCTTCATACCAGAGAGTACCCTCGGGATCAACGGTGAACCCGGGAACTTCCTCTTTTCCCATTCTACGCTTGATGCCTTCAATACTCTCGTGACCCTTCTGTGGTTTCTTGATATGATCCCATAGTGTTGGCTGCAACATGAGTTGATCTACAGCTCCATAATTGACTACTTCTACACCCATCTTGTCTAGCTCATTCCAGAGCTCTGGTTGTCAGGTCTTGATCATGGCGTTGAAGGAACAAGGTTGTCGACTAAGGGCGTCAGCTACGACATTAGCCTTCCCCGGGTGATAATGGATATCCAAGTCGTAGTCCTTTATCAATTCTATCCATCTCCGCTGCCTCATATTTAACTCTCTTTGGGTGAAGATGTACTTCAAGATCTTGTGGTCGGTGTAAATATCACAGCGGTTGCCCATCAGAAAATGGCGCCAAGTCTTGAGTGCGTGAACTACGGCAGCAAGTTCCAGGTCATGGGCGGGGTAATTCTGCTCGTGCTTGCGGAGTTGTCGCGAGGAATAGGAGATCACTTTGCCCTCCTGCATGAGGACACAGCCTAGTCCAAGCTTGGAGGCGTCGCAGTACACGACGAAGTCTTTGGTCACGTCGGGCATGGTCAGAATAGGAGCTGTGGTAAGGCGATTCTTCAGCTCTTGGAAACTTTCTTCACATTTGTCGGTCCACTCAAACTTCTTGTCTTTCTTTAGCAACTGGGTAAGGGGTTTGGCGATGCTTGAGAATCCCTCAACAAACTTGCGGTAATATCCCGCTAATCCGAGAAAAGATCTCACTTCCGTTGGATTAGTGGGGGCTTCTCGGTCCATGATTGACTTGATGTGCGTGGGATCAACAGATATCCCACCGGCAGAAATCACATGCCCAAGGAATGCCACTTCCTTAAGCCAGAACTGACACTTGCTAAACTTGGCATAAAGCTGGTGCTCACGAAGGGTGCCTAGAACTAGCCTCAGGTGCTCTGCATGTTCTTCCTCTGACTTGGAATAAATCAGGATGTCATCGATGAAGACAACCACAAATTTATCCAGATATTCCATGAACACCTTATTCATGAGGTTCATGAAATAGGCAGGAGCATTGGTCAGGCCAAAAGACATCACGGTGTATTCAAACAATCCGTAACGGGTGATGAAGGCTGTCATCGGGATATCCGATTCTCTTACTTTCAGTTGGTGATAACCGGTGCGGAGGTCGATCTTAGAAAAGACTCGGGCTCCATTGAGTTGGTCAAACAGGTCTTCAATCTTGGGAAGTGGGTACTTGTTCTTGATGGTCACGTCATTGAGCTTACGGTAGTCCACACACAAGCGAGTGGTACCGTCTCTTTTATCCACAAAGATCACTGGAGATCCCCATGGTGAGGCACTGGGGCGAATCATCCCTTTTCTCAGCATGTCGTCCAGCTTTTTCTTCAATTCTTCTAGCTCTTCGGGGTTCATCCGATAAGGTTTTTGAGCAATGGGTCCAGTTCCGGGAACTAACTCGATGATGAACTCGATATCCCGATCAGGCGGCATACTGGGCAACTCTCCAGGGAATACATCGGGGTATTCACAAACTACTGGTACTTCTTGCAGAGCAGGCTCGGCTATGCTTTTATGGCAGTGACCTAACGAGAGGCGGTGTTCAGCCGTGTAAACCACTTTCTTGCCCTCGGGGCTTACCATGGATATGGCCTTCCTGGTACAATCAATAACTTCCCGATTCACGGCCATCCAATTCATTCCTAGGACCACTTCTATCCCTTGTTGGCCCAAAACTACTAGTTCCGCATAGAACCTAGCTCCTTGGATGTCCACGGGTACATTCTTGCAAGAAAGGTTGGCTTTGGTGGTGGCTCCCGGGATTTGCACAAACATGGGTCTACACATAGTGGTTGGTTCCATACCACTCATCCTAACAAAAGGTTCGGTAACAAACGAATGGGACGCTCCAGAATCAAACAAGACTGAAGTTGGTACTGAGTTGACTGAAAACATACCCATAACCAGGTCGGCTGCATCCAATGCTTCTTCGGCGTTGATGTGGTTCAGGTGCCCTCTTGTCATCTATCCGGTCTTCTTAGGGTAAGGGGTCCTGCCTCCTGGTGGACGGACGGGTCCCTGGTTTATTTTGGTCGCATTGGGGTGGTTATCTACAGGCTGCTTGGTAGGGCATTCACGTGAAAAATGTCCAGGCTGTCCACAGACAAAACATCCACCTGTGGGCTTTGGGCCTGGGGGTCTGTTGGGGTTGGGCCCAGGGTTGTAGTTGCCTCCGGGGCGAGTAGCAGGTGAGCGGTTGGGATAGTTGGGTCTTGGCGGGGGTGCCGAGCGCAGTCGTTGGTTGCTATTGTTGTTGCTGCTGCTGCTCCCTTGCTGCATCATTTGGCGGCGCTTGCGGTTGTCGAAGGCTGCCTTGCGTTTGTGCTCCATCATGATTGCTGCATCCACCAGAGACTCAAGGTCGGTGAATGGCATCACTACCAGGATGCATTGCATTTCATCGTGCAGTCCATTTAGGAATCTCTCCTTCTTTTTGTCCTCTGAGTCAGTGTCGGCGGGTGCATACCTCGCTAGGGTGGTGAACTTCTCAAGATACTCGCTTACTGACATACCACCTTGCTTTAGTTGCAGGAACTTCTGTCGCATATTGCTGACGAGACCCGTTGGCACGTAGCGCTTCAGAAACTTCGTCTTGAAAGCATCCCAAGTCACGACTTCATCTTGAGGTAGCAGTGCATGAACTGCCTCCCACCAGGCTCGGGCAGGTCCAGAGAGATAGTGGGTGGCATATATCACCTTCTCATTGTCACCAACCTGGGCGACTCTTAACTTGTTCTCGATTGTGCGGATCCAGTCATCAGCGTCAAGTGGCACCTCACTCTTGGAGAACACCAGTGGGTTAGTGTTCTGGAAGTCTCGCAGCTTGGAGCGGCCCTCATCATTGCCCTGGCCGCCATTAGGGTTGACGGCGATTTGGGCTAGGTGTTGCAGTGTGGCGAGGTTAGCTGTCCTCTAGGCACGAGCGGCCCCGCGGTCCTCCATGAAGAGGCGCATCACTTGGGAATGGTGGGCTCGGGTGGTGGTGGTGGATCTCTCGCCATACTGAAGTTAGAAATAGTAGAATTAATACAACGATCCCGGATTTACTCTTCGCAAGAACCATACTGGCTGATTGAAGTCAACGAAAAAGGCTAAATAAAACCAGAAAAACCACACACAAATGTCGTGCACATAAACAAGACACACAAGGTACTTCGAGGTACCACAAACGTCTACTGAACGCGGTAGTTGGGTGTCCTAACAAAACAGATGCACCTATGTTGATTCACTTCCTAAAGATCAGGCCAAACTCTTACATGTGTGCCTTCCTCGTACTTCAGAGACTTCTGCACCTTCTTAGATTTAAATCTTGACGGTGAGACTGCTTCGGCCAAATGGTTTGCACAGTAGTTATGGTCTTCATATACTCCATCACCTTGATGTGGTATGTTGAGATCCTTATATTGAACTTCCCCTTCTGGGTACTCGCTACTTAGGTCTCACTAGGTTTCATCGTCAAGTCTAAACAAGTTTTAAATAGGGGCAAGGGAGTGGAGAAAATTCTTTGGAAAAACTTGAAATTGGAGTGGTAAGATAAGATATTTTTGAGAATAGGCGAGGAGTGGAAGCCATACTAGGCTTACCCAGAAGAAAATAGATTTCTGTAGAAAATAGGTTCTAGTAAAATATTTCCTTCCTAAGCTAACGACCATGCTAACTAAGGTCTCCTAAGGTCAATGATGGCTCTGATACCAAGTCTGTAAGGACCCCTCGAACCACAGTCCGAGATGTCCACATTATGTAAAAAGATCACGATCCCAATGATCAGTGCATCGCAATCACATAACCAACATGGTATCAAAGAGTTACATCATTCAAGTCGCACGAATAAAAGTCTTACAATACACAATGGTCATATGACCTAGTCTGCAAAAACATCATCGCCCAGGACGGAATTAACTAAGATACAGCGGAAGCTCGTGGCTAGCGTCGGCCCTCGTCATCACCAGACGCAATCCCACAAGTGCTGTTGACCGGTGACAGCTAGGTACCGTAGTCGTCGACATAATCCTCCTCTTCAGCGTAGGCCTCCTTGTTGTAATCTGGACGTTTGAATATCCAGGGACACAGCCATATGAGTACAATTACGTACTCGCAAAACCACCTCTAGGCTTAAGTTTTCATGGTAATGCAATAAAAGAATTTTTGAAAACTGGGATAGCTGCTATTTACAACTATAGGGTTTAGTTTTCGCAAAGATGCTTTTGATATAGAGATTACGACATCTCTGTATCTTTGTTGAAGAAAAACTTTTAGAGACAGAAATCTCTCTTGTAGAAATAGCATGTACTATTTCCACGCTTTCAAAACTCTTTTGTAAAACCTTTTAAAAACACTAGGATGGGGATACCCCTTTTTCCTTCCTTGAGGTCGGACTAATTGTCTCCCCGAGACCAACCATCCTCACTCAACTCCTGTACCTCCCAGGTACCTCCTTGATGCCTCCTTGTTTCCCCCGAAAACATTTTCTTTTAAAAACATAAAACAGCCGGCATGCCTAGTGGGTCCTTTCCAACCGTCCTTTGACCGCGGACACGGCTATTCGAATAGATTTACACTCTGCAGAGGTTGCGCACTTTACCCACACCAAACGGTCGTTCCGCCGTGTCTGCCACGGCCCGTCATACGACAGTATGCGGGGGTCCGGATAACCCGATCAAAGCTTTTCACTCTTTCGACCCTAGTATAGAGCATCCCCTTCAGTGGGCCGAACCTCCCCGGCACCCAGTGAGATGGCCATCGTATCGATCCGGCCTCTCCATGCTGCACTGCGCCATGACAGGAGACCCAATGTTGCCACCAGCCGTGATTTCCATCCTGCACTTTTGATTGCTTGGTCAGAGGGTCCCACCCTCCTACGCTACTTGGGGTAGCTCCACACTAAGGTAAACAAGTTTCCGGCTAAGCCCGTCCCATATGGGGTAACGTGGTTGCACGGGTTAATTGTTCGGGCGGCAGCTAGGGTCACACTTTGTTTTTCAAAAACATATCCACCTCCGACTGCTCCCAGCAGCTCGGGTTTTTCGTAAACATCTCCGATTGCTCGCAGCAACCCGGGTTTTATAAAACACTTTCTCGCCGATTGCTCCCAGCAACTCGGGTTTTTCCACCGAAAACATTTTATCCAAAACCAGACTCCCATCCTATAGTTTTGAGATAAGAGTATAAAGATATACTACTAGAAAATATGATTTTCTTGATAGCGCCTTCCGTTGAAGGCTTCTCAAGTAAAGACTTATTTTTATAAAACCTATTATATACTAGTAGATATCTTTGGCCAAACAATATTTTGTAAAATAGTTTTTGGGTGGCAAAATGCCACAGAAGAAACAAAACATGCATTATTTTATTTTTGAAAACAAAACATGCTTTGTAAGATAAATAGGATTTCATTAGGGTGGTGAGGTGGCTTGCCTTGCTCAGCAAATTGTCCCTTGTCCAGCTCTTCCTCGTAGACAGGATAAGCTCCCACGTACTGCTCCTCCTCCGCTTGCGGTTCTACCGTAACATGAAAATAAACGGAACTAGCGTAAATTTTAAAATACGTGTTGACAACAATATAACACAAGCAAGCAAACCGCAAGAATTACACAACCAAAGCACCTACTAGATAAAAGTCTAACACACTAACACAATCACATATAAATCATATAAAAACATTTGTTGACATTTTTAGGGTACCAAGTGGATTATGCTAAATACAAACAAGCAAGACATCACAACACTAATAAAGATTTCAAATCAAGTTATCATAGTTTAGTTAAGGTTCTGGAATCTAAGTGGATTAAGAACATACACACAAATTAAATAAACTAAAACAGGAAATTAAGTCAAGATTATTTTTGGTTAACAAGTTGCTGTTTTGGGGGAAAATGCATAACTATTAAAATATTGCTCAGAAAAATAAACCCTTCTACCACAGCATGCCTAGTACCTACTGGAACCTAGGAAAATTGGATTTTCTTAAAAAGAGGTTAGAAAGCAGAAGCTAAAAATCCTAAAAAAGCTACTGTACTCAAAACCAAAATCGACATAGTTTCTGTTTGGAGAAACTCCTGCATGCAAGACCAATTTCTATCGATGGGCAATGTTTTTATCTACCAGTAGAAATTTTATTCAACAAATTTGGACAATCCTAGCTCAGTCTATCACTGTTTTAGTGGAAAACGTACTTTTTACCAATATTTATGCACAGAGCAAAGTACAAAGTATTTTAGTGCAAAACCAACTTTGCATGGTTAATAAAACGTATAGGCATCTAGAAAAATTACCCTAAAAATAATTACCCCAACAGATCTAGCATAAACGAATTATTCTAAACACAAGTATTAAACAGAAACTGGAAAAGATTAAATCGACGTAATAAAAACTCATACGGGCCAAGACTGGGCCAGATCTGGCCGAGGACAGAGCAGATTTGGGCTGTAACAAGGCCGGGCCGGCCCAACACACGCGCGGCGCGCGCGGCCGCGAAACGGTCAACGACCGCGCCCGATTCAAATCGTGGCCGTAGATGTTCAGATCTACGGGCCGGGTTCATCGTCTCCGACGCGTCGGTCGGGAAGAAACGGAGGGAGAGGGAAGGAGAGCGCGGCGGCGGTGCGCTCACCTCAGGCGTCAAGGGCCCGCGTGCGGGGATGGAGAGGGTGGAGAACGTGCAGGGAAGGGCTCGGCTACGCACAGGCTCGACGGGGAGACTCCATGCTCGCGGCTACGACATCATCTCCGAGCTCCGGTCGAGGATGGGGATGACGGCCTCGAACACCTAGAAGGAAAAAGGAGACTCGTGAGAGAAGGGCCTCGAAGAGGGCATCACAGGGGGCTGAAAATGGCGAAGAATGGTTGAGTGAGGCGATGGCATTCGCCGTTTTCTCGCCGGCGGCGACCTTCGAGTTTCGCAGGCGTTCCCGAGCGGCAGAGAGCACGGGGACGGGCAGGGCTTCGTGGGTGAGGTATGGGGTGTTGTGTGCGTGCTGTGGGAGGGAAAAGAGGGGCAGGGGTGAGCACGGGGGTCGGGGAAACGGCAGGTGCCGTTTTCTAGGGTTCCTCGGCCACAGGATGGAGAGAGGGGGAGTTGGGGCTCATCTACTGGCTCAAATGGGTGGTGGGAGAGTGGGCAGGTTGGAGATGGTCGGGTCGACGTGGTCTGGCCAGTAGGGAGAGGAGGGAGTGATCCTCCATTGGCCGATTTGCAAAAAGAGACATGATGAGTGTAGGAGAAGGGCGAGTGAGGGGCTGGCAAGTGGGGCCAGAGGGAGGGGGTGGTGTCTCTGTCCTTGTCACCAGCAGAGGGACGTTGGGGAGAGAGGAGGGAGGGGTAGCTAGGCTCGGGGTGTTTAGGTTTTGTTTTATTTTAGCCTCACTTCTATTTTTCCGAATTTTATTTAGTCCAAACAAAAATAATAATCACACAAATACAAACAAGTTTGGAAATGTGATTGAACCCAATGGTAAAGAAACAGAAAGTTTTTGAATAAGAGACAAAGACACATTTTGGAAATATTTGCAAGGAATATGGATTTTGACCAAATGGTCACTCAATTTTAATGCCCCAAAAACCTGGTTGGTTTTATGCTTACACAAGGTTGAAAATTGTTTTCAAAAACACCATTTGAAAATATAAAGTGCATAGAACAAGTTCGTCCAATTGCATGTCAAAAATAATTCATAGATTGCTTAACATGATGTTCTAGATTTGCTAAGTTTTAATAGACATGAAGATCACAATTATCAATTTTTTTGAATTAGCAAAAGTTGTTAAGGTGTCATTATCAAGCATTTACACAAGCTAGAGAGTTCAAGCAAAGGTAATAAGAGCACAAAAACAAATAATGCAAGAATAAGTATAACACACAAAAAGTTTTTGCTAATCCAGAAAAACCTAGCCTAACACCACAATTCTACGTTTAAGAAAATTGGGGTGTTACATCATCTTTGAATTTAACATAATTTATCTTGTTTCGTAGTAGTTACACCAATTGTATTTGTGTGCTATGCATGTGGTTGTTGATATGTGTTAGATTTTACCCAGTAGTAGTTGGTGTTTTGTGATGCTTGCTGCATGCTTTTAATACTTTAGGTTGTTGTCAACACGCTCCTTTGCAGTAGTGTTTGTGGTGTTCTATTAGATAACTCACATGCACCTTTTTGCTCATAACCAACAACTTGTTTGAGTAGTGGTGTTAACCTTTGTTGGTTGAGTAACTACTTAATAGTATGTGTTCCTAGAACTAGTAACATTCTTGCATGTGAATGTGCTTAATGCTAGTGATAATGCTTGCATAATAAAGATACTTTTGTCTGAAGTACTTTCTGAACTATTAAAATACTTTTGTCTGGAGTATTTCCTGAACTAATATATAAGCCCTGCTAAAGGATCTAATCACCCTAAGAGGTGTTTTTTTTAATGTGTAGTTAGAACTACCATATATAACAATTAGGGTGGTTGTGTATACTTTCTTAGGTGAGTTTGTTGTTTGTCTTAGCTTTATGGACTTGTTTGCTTATTGTTGCTTAACTAAGTGAATTGCTTGCCTTTGATTGTTAGCTTAGTGTTTGGTGCAATGCTTGGTGTTTGTTATGTCCTTATGGCTTTGTCTTGTATTTTGAGTGTTGTTCCTTTTCCTGTTTGCTACGTTAGATACGATCGGGAAGGAACTGGACGTGAGGAGTGAACCTGAGGAACATCAAGATCAAGACCATGGACATAATGCTGAGCCAGGCAAGCCACCTCACCACTATAAATCCTATTATTTACAAAGCATGTTTTGTTTTCAAAATAAAATAATGCATGTTTTACTTCTTTTGTGGTACTTTGCCACCCAAAAACTATTTTACAAAATATTGTTTGGCCAAAGTTATCTACTAGATTATAATAGGTGTTATAAAAATAAGTATTCACTTTAGGAGCCTTGTTGTTGAAGGCTCTATAAAGAAAATCATATTTTTCTAGTAATATATCTTTATATTCTCACCTCAAACTCTTAGGATGGGAGCCTGGTTTTGGATAAAATGTTTTCGGAAGAAATACCCGAATTGCTGGGAGCAATCGGCGAGCAAGTGTTTTATAAAACCCGAGTTGCTGGGAGCAATCGGAGATGTTTACGAAAACCCGAGCTGTTGGGAACAGTCGGAGATGGAGATGTTTTTGGAAAACAAAGTACTGCCCTAGCAGCCGCCCGAACAATTAACCCGTGCAACCACATTACCTGATATGGTTAGGGCTTAGCCGGAAGCTTGTCTGTTTGAGTATTGGGGCTCTCATACCTTCTATGGGGGCTGGGCCCCTGAAGCCGGGTTGTCGTCTGGACGAGGCAATACACATCCGGGACTCGCGCCGGAACGATTACGGCGGGGCTCCCGACGTGGCGGTGTGGCGTCCTAAGAGAGACCAGGGGTCTAGTGGAGCACACGGTGCTGGGGAGAACAAACCTACCGGGAGGCCCCGATACTAGGGTGGACATAGTGGAAAGCTTTGATCTGGTTATCCGGACCCCCGCGTACTGTCGTATGACGGGCCGTGGCAGACACGGCGGAATTGACCGATTGGTGTGGGTAAAGTGCACCACCTCTGCAGAGTGCAAATTCTATTCGAATAGCCCTGTCCGCGGTCAAAGGACGGTTGGAAAGGCCATTGATCTAGGCGTATGGGCAATTTTTAAGTTTCAAAAGGAAAATGGTTTCGGTGGAAACAAGGAGGCATGAAGGAGGTACCTGGGAGGTACAGGAGTTGAGGAGGATGGTTGGTCTCGGGGAGACAATCAGTCCGATCTCAAGGAAGGAAAAAGGGGTATCCCCATGCTAGTGTTTTTGAAAAGTTTTACAAAAGAGTTCTCAAAGTGTGGAAATAGTACATGCTGTTTCTTCAAGAGAGATTTCTATCTCTAAAAGTTTTCTTCAACAAAGATACAGAGATGTCGTAATCCCTATATCGAAAGCATCTTTGCGAAAACTAAACCCTATAGTCGTATATAGCAGCTATCCCAGTTTTCGAAAGCGCTTTTATTGCATTACCATGAAAACTTAAGCCTTGAGGTGGTTTTGCGAGTACGTAAATGTACTCATATGGCTGTGTCCCTGGATATTCACACGTGCAGATTACAACGAGGAGGTGTACGACGAGGACGAGGAGTACGCCGTCGACTACGCCAACTGAGTGTCACCAGTCAACTGCTCTGTGGGAATGTGTCTGGTTGTGACAAGGGCCGACGCTAGCCGCAAGCTTCCGCTATATCGTAATTAATTCCGTCCTGTGTGACGATGATTGCAGACTTGGTCATGTGACCACCTATTTATGTAAGTCTTGTATTATTCGATTTGAATGATGTAACTTTGTATACCATGTTGGTTATGTGATCGCGATGCACTGATCATTGGGATCGTGATCTGTTTACATAACGTGGGCATCTCGGACTGGTAGTCTGAGGGGTCCTCACAGACTTGGTATCAGAGCCCTCGTTGACCTTAGGAGACCTTAGTTAACATAGGAAGGAAATATTTTTGCTAAAAACCTATTTCTTAAAAATATATTTCTATCTAGGAAGTCCTAGTATGGCTTCCACTCCTCACCTATTCTCAAAAATATATTTATCTCACCTCTCTAATTTCTATGCATTTCAAAAGAGTTTTCTCTATTATCTTATCCATATTCAAAACTTGTATAGACTTGACGGTGAACCCAAATGAGACCTAAATAGCTAGTACCGAGAAGGTGAAGTTCAGTCTCAAGACTTCAGCATACGAGATCAAGGTGGTCGTCAAGTGAAGAAACAAGCTACAAAGCAACCCTTGCTTGCTGAAGCAGTCCACTGTCAAGACTTCAACCCCAACAATGGTACTCCAGTTGCAACTTCGACGGTCTCAAGCTTTCCAGTAGGAGCCTCAAGTGATGAAATGAAGACCCCAACAAGTAGGACTGACCATGACCCATAGGACATCTAGGATATGACCCTGGTCGAATTACCCGACTATCATGATTGCTTAGTGCCCTTTTTGGTACTATAGGTGTCTTGGGTGCTTGTTGTTGGTGTGCTTTTTGATTGTGTGATCATCGTTTGTGTGTGCCTTGTTCGTGTGCATGCATGCTGCTTGTGTGTGTTTTGTTGGTATGTTTTACAAGCACGCCTTCTCGGCAACTTAGGCACATACTTCCCTTTTGTTTAAACATCCTTTTGCCTCTACACAAAAACCTTTTTAGCCCCTTTTTCCATTGCTGCACCCTGATGCACTTGTGAACCTGTCTTGGAAGTCTTCTTAAAATGTTTTCCTTCTGGCCTAAACTTTAACACGTGAGAGTTAGTAACGGTTTACGATGCAGAAAACCACCTTGAGAACCTGAGATGCTGCAACTTAACCGGCAAGTCAGATAACGGTCTTCATCCATCATTTTGTGTAATTAATTCTAGAACCACCAGAGAAGCCGAAGTTTGGATGCCCATCTCCGTGATGCGACAGACCTTGCCTAATTTAATTAACCTTTTGAAATTACAAGTATACCATCACTAACTTAACATATCTAACTTTAGAGTAACATCTAACACCAGTTTGTCGTGTTGCTAACCCACTAACCTACTTGAGACCTACAAACCGAGACCAGAAAAGAAGTGCCAACGAAAGTCTTAGTTACAGATGGCAACACGAAGGACTCAAAGGTCAGTTAGAGCCTCTACTCTTTGAAGATTTTGTGAAGCCCTGAAGCCGTAACGGGCAAAGAAGCTCGACGTCAGCATCAATGAAGACAACAAGCACTAAAGATTGTCTACCGGGAGATCCACCACAAAGCTAGTGTCAGAAGTGCCTTCTATGCGCCAACCTTATTAACTCGACTTGCCCCGACCAGTGGCAAATAGCCAGAAGTACCTTCACTAACTTTTAGGGCTAACTAGTTACAACCGACTCTTGAAGATTAGTGCTAAACGTCACGAAGTCAAAGAACCAAGGAAGTCTTCATCAACTTTCTTCGCCGGCCAAATCGAAGGTGGACACAATAGGAGACATCATGTCCAGCAAGACGCCAAGAACGAAAAGAAAACAGAAGACTGTTGAAGTGGAAGACCCCTACCACCTAGCGAGTTTTAACGCATCTAGTAGCTCTTAGCGCACCTCGTTTTATTTTGAAGCATAAGAGAGTCAAGTCTACGGACCTGACACCCCTGTGAGGCTTGAAAACTTTTGGTCAGTGTTGAATTGCTAACCTCTCAAGACGACAATATCAGGACAAGTGTCTACATCAACCCCAAGCACCGAGGAGCTACGACCAAGATGAAGATCGTCATGATACTCAAGACCAACTACACCTTGAAGCCAACAGCAACTTTTACCATCAACCCTAACCCTTCTAGTGTCCCCTTTTTAAGGGGGGAAGACATATGCTGGTTTTATTTAGGGAGTCTTGACGACTTGTTCTTTGCGCCCCAGCCCTGGAGTATTTGAAGTCAACTCAACAAGAACTCTGCATCAGCATCGACCAACATGTCAACACCTTCAGCAAACACCCAAGTCTTCTAGACAAAATCCGACGCCGCATCAACGAGGAAACCTCAGTCAAGAATCAACAACCTCGGAATATGAAGAATCATCAAACCCTCTTTTCTTGCACTCTCTTAGTACCCACTTAGGAATCTTGGGACGAGATTCTTTTAAGGGGGGAAGGTCTGTAACGCCCCAAATTTTGGAAGCAACAAAAACTTAATTATAAAAGGCCCAAAATTCTGAACCAACAAAAACATTTTGAAATGTCTTATTAATGGATGTGTTATCTCTTGTATGCTCTGTTTGTCATGTTGTGTTTTGTTGTTTGTGTTGTTGACTTCTAAACAACAACCTATTAAAACTCAAACAAGTTATAATATGACATGTGAGATCAATGTTATGACAAGTAAAATAGTCCATGTATCTTCTCCCATCTTATTTTTAACAAAACTCTCTTTACCATGATGTTTTGATTTTAGCAACTACCCTAAAACCTATTATTTGAGAAAATAAAAGCATTTCCCAAAGGCTATATGTTTGCAAAACTATAAAGGACCTTATCATAAGTCCTAATATATTTTGATCTTAATATGTTGCAAGTATTAACAACCCTATTTTCAAAACCCCAATTTTATTAGTCTTGGGAAAATCAAATCCCAAGGTGTTGTTTAATTCTCTCTCTACCAAAAACCTTGTCATGATCCTATTGGTCACCACCTCACCAATATAATTTTTTTATCTTAAATGTTGGATTATTTATCCAATTGTGTGTGTTTGATTTTCATGACTTGCTTGACTTGAAGATATAATTTTATGAGTGTTCATGTGGTGTTGTATGTGACAACATTTTATTTATGTAGTTTAATTGGGATCTAAATGTTTGTTGTTCTTATATTGCATGAGTGGAATGTGTTAACTCTTGTAAGGTTGTTTGGTGGTGATTTGCCCAAAATTTCTATTTTATAAAAGTAGAAAATTTATCTTCACTCCTGTTAACATTTAGCATTTCTAGAGCATGGCAATTAGGGTCTATTTTATTCAAATTGGAAATGCAACTCACCTAACATCATCCTCACCACCTCTACTTCCCACCTATATATTTCTTGATTATTTGCAAAAATATTTGATCACTTACTCTGGCTTGTTTGGAGTGCTACATTATCAGGTGACCAATTGATTTTGTGTGAGATAGTCTTTCTCCATTTTTGTAACTAGTTGTTGTTGAACCCTTGGGTCAACTGTCTTAAACCAAAACCCTGCACCTATACCCCCTCTAACCAAGCCAACTAGTTTTATAATTTCCTAAGCAAAGAGTGGACTAATCCATCCATGCTAAGTTACCTAGGCTAATTATCCCAAAATTTGCATTCAACTAAACCTACCCCCTCCCCTTGCCCATCTTGTGGTTTAGGGTGTGCCTTGATCCCTCACACTCCTCTGGAAACCATTCGCCACGACCTTGTCTAAACCCTAGCTCCAAATCTTTTGTCCTTTCCTTTTCGACCTTCTGTCGAGCACCTAGCAGGCAGGAGACAACAACTCCATTTCCCCACCTCCTCCAACAACCCCGAGCCATTTGCTAGCCTCCAAAACCTGCAGCTGCACACAGAGACGCTCCCCCACCGCCTCCCCGAGCCAATCTCCGGCCCTTGCCCTCTCTATCCCTCGCATTGCCCATGCCCGTAACCCCCTCAACCGGCCACCTCCATTATTAGCACCCGAGACTCCCCCCGACCTATCTCTCCTTGCCATTCCACCTCCCACCAGCCTCCTCCACCATTCGGTGCGCTCCCGAGCGATCCCTTGCTCTAGCCCGGCCAGGAACAGCCGTGAACCACCGCTCGGCCCCGAGCTCTTGCGTGCATGATTGCCAGCAATGGCGCCCCTCTCTTCTCTATTCCTCCCTCCCCTCTCGCTCCCATAATCTCAGGAAACATTCTTGACATAGCCACTTGGTTTCAGGAGCCCCGAGGCCGTCGCGGCCACACCGTGCCCGAAGCGGACATCCTCCACGCCACCGACGAACCAGAGCACGCCGGGAAGATTTGAAGACACCCACGGATGCCCCTCAACTTCCGCACCTAGCTCCAGCCCTCCTTGTCGTCCGGTGAAGCCTCTGGTGAGCTGCGCAAGCTTCGCCTCTTCCTCTAGGGTTCGGTTCTGTGTCCTACAGGTCGGGAGGTTGAAGACGAGCAGGAATCGTCCGATCTCAGATCGACGGTTGATTTTGAACCGCGCCTGTTCTATTCCTGACCGTTGGATCTCAGATCCACGGCTGCTCATCCCTTCGCCTGCGCGCGCGCCGCCGCGGGCCGGCCCAGCACTGTGCGGCTCGGTCCGGCCAGATCCGCCCCATCTGCATGTTTTTCCTGCTTAAGCCTTTTTCTGTTTTGTTTCCTCTTAAATATAGTGGTTTGGATTAAATCTTTTCTGGTAGATCTCGGCATGCAAATGGATTGATTCAAATTTTGTAGAGTTCCTGTGTGTTTTCTTAACCATGTTCAGTTGGCCTTTTCCAGAAATATATCAGTAGGTGTGTGCTAGATCTAATCTTGTAAAAAGTATTTTTCCCACCATTTATTTTATTGTGGGAGTTCTGTAGGTCCAAATCATGAAAACTTTATTTCTCTGTAAAGCTTAGGACCATACCTATCTAGATCTATAAGTCTTGCATACAGGAGATCTGTATAACTAAAGTTCTATTAGGTTTGATTTTGGCAACAGTAGCTGTTTGGTGATTTTTAATTCATTATTAAAAATACTTTTTGGGGTAAAACCAATTGCATGTGGTAGATATGAGTAGTAGCTTTCATTTCCTAGCGTGGTAGAATTTTGCAGCTTATATTTTGTGCATAGTGAATTATTTGCATAAACAGTGGGTTATTACACTTGGAAAAGTATATTTTTATTTTCTGTTAATTGATGTGTCTAGTTTTAATTGTTTGTGCTAGATCTGTTTATGAAAATAGCTTAGGAGTATTTTTATGGAGTGCTTTTGTGTTTTATTGAACCTGCAGCACTGGTTTTGCCTAAAAATAATTTATATTTTGTGTTGTACATAACATCTAGTAAAAAGTATGTTCTCCACCAAAAATAAAATATCTAGAGCTAGGAGTATCCAATTAGATCAAATCCAATTTCTACAGAAAGCTTAAGTCAGCACCTATCCATAGAAATTAATCTTGCATGCGGGAGATTCGTAGAACAGAAGCTACAATCTTTTTGGTTTTGAGACCAGTAGCATTTGTATGATTTTTAGTTCCCTGTTAACAGTAGTTTGTTATGCAAATCCAATTTCCTTGGCTTCCTATAGTTACTCGGAGTACTGTGGTAGAAGGGTTTATTTTTAGGAGCTATATTCTGAGCATGGTAATTAATCTCCCAAAATAGGACTTATGCATCTAGGATTTTGAATTAAATTATTTCCCTGATTTGTTTAAATTGATGTGGGTTTTATATGTTTAATCAATCATAAGTCCAGAACCTTAAGTTAACCTCTAATAACCTTAATGACCTCCTAAAATACTGTGGTGCAATTCATCTTTGAATTTAACATAATTTATCTTGTTCCGTAGTAGTTACACCGATTGTATTTGTGTGCTATGCATGTGGTTGTTGATATGTGTTAGCTTTTATCCAGTAGTAGTTGGTGTTTTGTGATGCTTGCTGCATGCTTTTAATACTTTAGGTTGTTGTCAACACGCTCCTTTGCAGTAGTGTTTGTGGTGTTCTATTAGATAACTCACATGCACCTTTTTGCTCTTAACCAACAACTTGTTTGAGTAGTGGTGTTAACCTTTGTTGGTTGAGTAACTACTTAATAGTATGTGTTCCTAGAACTAGTAACATTCTTGCATGTGAATGTGCTTAATGCTAGTGATAATGCTTGCATAATAAGATACTTTTGTCTGAAGTACTTTCTTAACTATTAAAATACTTTTGTCTGGAGTATTTCCTGAACTAATATATAAGCCCTGCTAAAGGATCTAATCAACCGAAGAGGTGTTTTGTTTTAGTGTGTAGTTAGAACTACCATTTATAACAATTAGGGCGGTTGTGTATACTTTCTTAGGTGAGTTTGTTGTTTGTCTTAGCTTTATGAACTTGTTTGCTTGTTGTTGCTTAACTAAGTGAATTGCTTGCCTTTGATTGTTAGCTCAGTGTTTGGTGCAATGCTTGGTGTTTGTTATGTCCTTATGGCTTTGTCTTGTATTTTGAGTGTTGTTCCTTTTCCTGTTTGCGACGTTAGATACGATCGGGGAGGAACTGGACGTGAGGAGTGAACCTGAGGAACATCAAGATCAAGACCATGGACATAATGCTGAGGCAGGCAAGCCACCTCACCACTATAAATCCTATTATTTACAAAGCATGTTTTGTTTTCAAAATAAAATAATGCATGTTTTACTTATTTTGTGGTACTTTGCCACCCAAAAACTATTTTACAAAATATTGTTTGGCCAAAGTTATCTACTAGATTATAATAGGTGTTATAAAAATAAGTATTATATCTTTATATTCTCACCTCAAACTCTTAGGATGGGAGCCTGGTTTTGGATAAAATGTTTTCGGAAGAAATACCCGAATTGCTGGGAGCAATCGGTGAGCAAGTGTTTTATAAAACCCGTGTTGCTGGGAGCAATCGCTGATGTTTACGAAAACCCGAGCTGTTGGGAACAGTAGGAGATGGAGATGTTTTTGAAAAACAAAGTACTGCCCTAGCAGCCGCCCGAACAATTAACCCGTGCAACCACATTACCTGATATGGTTAGGGCTTAGCCGGAAGCTTGTCTGTTTTAGTATTGGGGCTCTCATACCTTCTATGGGGGCTGGGCCCCTGAAGCCGGGTTGTCGTCTGGACGAGGCAATACACATGCGGGACTCGCGCCGGAATGACTACGGCGGGTCTCCCGACGTGGCGGTGTGGCGTCTTAAGAGAGACCAGGGGTCTAGTGGAGCACACGGTGCCGGGGAGAACAAACCTACCGGGAGGCCCCGATACTAGGCTGGACATAGTGGATAGCTTTGATCTGGTTATCCGGACCCCCGCATACTGTCGTATGACGGGCCGTGGCAGACACGGCGGAATTGACCGATTGGTGTGGGTAAAGTGCACCACCTCTGCAGAGTGTAAATTCTATTTGAATAGCCGTGTCCGCGGTCAAAGTACGGTTGGAAAGGCCACTGATCTAGGCGTATGGGCAATTTTTAAGCTTTCAAAGGAAAATGGTTTCGGTGGAAACAAGGAGGTACCTGGGAGGTACAAGAGTTGATTGAGGATGGTTGGTCTCGGGGAGACAATCAGTCCGATCTCAAGGAAGGAAAAAGGGGTATCCCCATCCTAGTGTTTTTGAAAAGTTTTACAAAACAGTTCTCAAAGTGTGGAAATAGTACATGCTGTTTCTTCAAGAGAGATTTCTATCTCTAAAAGTTTTCTTCAACAAAGATACATAGATGTCGTAATCCCTATATCGAAAGCATCTTTGCGAAAACTAAACCCTATATAGTCGTATATAGCAGCTATCCCAGTTTTCGAAAGCGCTTTTATTGCATTACCATGAAAACTTAAGCCTTGAGGTGGTTTTGCGAGTACGTAAATGTACTCATATGGCTGTGTCCCTGGATATTCAAACGTCCAGATTACAACGAGGAGGTGTACGACGAGGACGAGGAGTACGCCGTCGACTACGCCAACTGAGTGTCACCGGTCAACTGCTCTGTGGGAATGTGTCTGGTTGTGACGAGGGCCGACGCTAGCCGCAAGCTTCTGCTATATCGAAGTTAATTCCGTCCTATGTGACGATGATTGCTGACTTGGTCATGTGACCACCTATTTATGTAAGTCTTGTATTATTCGATTTGAATGATGTAACTTTGTATACCATGTTGGTTATGTGATCGCGATGCACTGATCATTGGGATTGTGATCTGTTTACATAACGTGGGTTCCTCGGACTGGTAGTCTGAGGGGTCCTCACATAAGTACTTATATTTGACACTCTGCAGAGGTTGTGCACGTTCACCATTTGACCCATTCAGCCCAAACTATCCTCTACACTCTGGAAGTGATAAGGAAAAGAAGAAGAATGCGACGAGATCTTTTAGAGGCATTTTCCCACCCCATCTTGCCTGACGCGCTCCACCTACAAACCTCTACCACCACCTGTCAGGCCGGGGCGAGTCCACGCAACTTAGTTGATCAAGCCAGAGACCATATTGGAAATGGCTGCACGGGAAGCAATCTTCACTCGGAGTTCATTAGATCCCTTGGTTCCTGGGTGGCCATCCACAAGTGAATATCCCTCAGGTAAAACCCATACTCAACTCAAACATCCTCTTATCAACCAACTCCACCCAGGTGTTTCTTTCTTAACTTAGTAGAATTTAACTTTCATAAAAATAATTTTTGCATCGCATCAACATTTCTACTAAGTGTTGCATAGGAACCTAGACACAGGAGTAAGGAAAAATCTAAACAGGTCTAGCATAGCATTTCTACTAAGTCCTACACATGCTTAGAAAAAGAATCTACTCATGCATAGAAAAATACTAGGACCTTTCATGGGGTGTGCCACTTGCCTTGGGATGATGTAGTTGTTCACACATTCTCTTCAATAAGGAATGACGTTGCTCTCCGTTCAATCTATACATAGCAATCATATAAAAATAAATAAATCACACAGCCAACACAGGGCAAGCAAAAATACAACACAAATATTTACACACAAAAAGGATTGGTTAAAGAAGAAGTTGTACTTAAAATATTTGTCAAGAAAGTTCCAAGAGTTCTAAAGTAAACCATTAATTATGACTAAAATATTTGAAAGGTTTTAAACACCATTTAAACTAAAGATTTATAAAGTGAGCTTTAAAGGCTTTTAACACAAGAAACTAACATATCAACTGTTAGGCTCTTTTTATGAAGTATGCATGATGCCAAATTGCAAATTCAATTAATTTTTTATTATAGCCAGACATGATAAAAAGGGTAAACACAAGTTTTAAGTTTTCTGTAGTAAAACTTTTATAAACAAAAATTTTAATTAGTGCTATTGGAAAGGTGGCATTTAAACAAATTTTTAGCAATTGGATTCACTCAAAAATAATCTTTCTATCTAAAGTTATGTCAAAAATACTCAAACTACTCAATTGATAATTTGAAAATTTTGAATGTGTCAAAACAGAAAACTAATGAAGCCAAAAGGTTCTACTGGTTCTAAGGATTCCAAATATATAAAAATATTTGAATTTGGCTAAACAGAGAAAAAGTAATGATAAAACTAAGATGTATGGGGTTTTCTATCAAACGGCTAGATAAATTTTCTAATCGGATTAAAATTCAGAAACAGCTCAGACTCGGCTTGGCTCGGCTTGAGTTCGGCTCGTAAGCCGCGGCTCGGCTCGGCTCCAATTGATTTGAGTCGTCCGATTTTTTTTTTTTTGACATGTGAGTCGTCCGATTTAGATCGGACGGATCTAAACGATGCATACCGATTCACATAAAACAATCTAATTTTAGTCGTACGATTAAGATCCGAGGGCTTACAGTGGAGGACCAGAAGCTGGCAGTGCTGACTCGCCGGAGATGAGGGAGATGGCGGCGCCGACGTCGGGTGGATGTCGATGTCGGGGTTCTGGTGATCTCCCGGATGCAGAAAAACGACGACGACGTGCGGCGCGTCGTGGCGGAGGCGATGAAGGCGTCGGCGACGTGGATTGCATCTCGGAGCGGCGTGGAGGCATGGCCGGAGGCGCGGATTGCTCCGGCGGCGTCGGTCGGGTTCGTCACGGACGAACGGCTCGCCGGAAAACGAGAAGAACGACGGCGGCTTCGGTTGTCCGCGGGCGAGCACCAATTCGAGGATTTGGCGATGATTGGATGAGGGGGAGGGGTCCTTGGGGAGCGCACGGGAACAGCGAGTAGGGTGGTGGGGTTCTCGGGCGCTAACGGGGACTCTCTACGCCGGAATTGGAGAAATTTGGCCGCGGTAGTGGTTAACTCCGGCGAGCTAATCGTACGGCCTGGGGGCACGATTTGTTCGGGCACAAGAGGGGAAAATACAGGGGAAACGAGGGCTACTAGTAGGCGGGCTCGGGAAGACGTTACAACCTCTTAATCGCGAGCAATTGCTGAATTGGAATCACGCCGAAACGGTCGACGTGGTCTTCGGCGGGCAAATACGGCAGTCTGGGGCGTTTCGGGGAGGGCTTTTGTGTCGGAGAATGAATGAGGAGATCGTGGGCTTTAAGTAGGAAGAAACGGTGCATCAATCGGTGGGCTGTCCGTGCGTGAGTTCGTCTGTCTGGACGTTGAAGACGACGCTGACGTCAGCAATTTTTCTTTTTTTTTCTTTCTGATTTTCCTTATTTATTTCATATCTTTTGATTTAAGTCTCTAAATTAAGTCAAATAAATTTATAAAAATTGCTAAAATTCATATCTATCTTTTAGAACATTTGTGGTCATGTTTTGAACACTTTTCAAAAATCAAATTTTGAAATATTGATTAAATACAAATTTAACACTTTATGTCAAATTTGAAAATATGGCTTAAATAAATTTATTTTTGGCTAAATAAAATTTATAAAAATACAACAGTTACAAATGTTTGTAACTAAGTTATTTAAACTCCTTTTTCAAATAAAATTCATTTTGGCTTCAGTAAAATAATAACACAACTATTTGAAATGAAATAGGAAATATAATGTATTCATTTTTAGTTCAAAATATTTTGTGAACCATTAAGTTTTATATTATGATAAATCATTTGAAAACTCCATATAGTAAATTTTTGAAATATTCTATCTTTATTTATTTTCTTATGTTGAAGATAATCCTGAAATTGATTTTATGTTTTGAAAGTTTATGAAATAATTTACAAACATAACATGCTTTTTTGGAGTAATTGTATAATTATAAAATCAACAGTCTTTTAAAGATAATAACTCTAGAGTTGTGATTTCCAAACAATGTTATAAACTCCGGTAATTGGATTCAAAACCATTTTAGTAAATAGTTTTTGTTTTAAATAGTTTTAAAACGTTTGTAAATACTATTGTAGGGTTTATTAATTAACCAAAGTTAATATGAAATTCTATATCATCAAGTGTAACCAAAATCATTTTAGCATTGGATACTTTAAATAACATAAGCACTTTGCAAATATGGTTTTAGAGTTTATGAATAGCTATGGCTAAGTATTTAAAAACAAATATTTGAAATGAAACTTTTTGTGAAATGAAGATGACTCTCAAGATTTGTAAATCATTTTCCAAAATATAATTTTAGGTTTAAGAAATATTTAGTTTAAAAGTATTTAAACTAAACTCAATTTTTGAAATAAAGATTACTTAGAATTAAACTATTACAGTTTTGAGATATGCTAAATGTCTTCTATTATTTGCTTCAATTATAATATTAGGGTTTTCTTTTATTCAAAAACAAAAGTTTAAATATTTAGTGATTTTTAAACATTCCAAAATATTGAGATGTTACAAAACTTTTCAGATTTAATTCACTTTCTGGTGATTTTATAGAATTAATACGGTGAACAGAAGAAATATGTTCCTACGCAGCAATAAAAATTTAGCATCATCTTATCATTAGAGACTACTCTTGGCACAACAATGCGAAAAAGTAAAGATACAAAGGAGTTGCCACAGAAGTAAACACCCTCCTTGACTCAATAAAATAAAAATAAAAATAATGGGTTGCCTCCCATAAGCGCTTTTCTTTTAACGCCTTTTAGCTAGGCACAAACCAAACAAAGAAGCAAAACAAAAGAAAATATTTGTTGTTTTGAATTTATAAGTGAAAGTAAAAAAGCAATAAAACCAAATAAAGAGCCTAATAAAACTAAAGATCGTAAAACCAAGACATATAGAAACAATTATTATAATGGTTAACACAATACATACCATGTGGATGGGTAATATAGAGTATGAAGGAGACAACCTCATGTTAGTTGATGAATAGGGGGATGACTCGGGCATCCCCAAGCTTAGATGATTGTATCTTCTTGAATCTGTTCTTGGGATGCACCTACAGATCCCCAAGCTTGAGCTCTTGCGTCCTCTTGTTCATCTCATATCACCATATTGATTAGAACTTATAAGCTACATCCACATAAAACTTCACAAAACTCATTAGTTGGGTTAGTACTCATTAAATAAAATCCACTCATGTTCAAGTATTGTCAAGTAGGTATAGATCTACACGGTAGGATCATCTGTGCATCAAGTGGAACTCGGTTGTGAGAGAGAACAGAGAGAGGGAGAGGGATCGGAGAGGCAAACCTTGGGTCTGGCTCGACGAGCTCGAGTCGGAGGCCATGGTGGTCGACGGCGCGGGTGTGTGTGCGGCGGTGGTGCTTCCCGTGAGCACTGCGCTAACCCTAATCGGAAGGGGATGTCTGTGGGGTGCCCCACCTCTTTATATATACTTCAGGTCATAGGGGCCCACCGTCCATAAAGGAAACGGGCGTCCCCAATCAGGGCGCAATCAAGGGGATCGTGGAGCCGTTGGGCTCGTACGATAGAGATCAATCTAAAATTCTCCCCCTTGATCTCAACTTTTACCTTTTACCTTACTTGTTTCATCACCGATTAGTACATAGAGCATGTTTCATCGTCACAGCTCAATTGCCGATAGAATCAGACATCTAGTATATACTTTTCTATTTTGAAACAAATCCTGTTACTTTTGGGCCTCTATAATCCAGGAATCATAGGCTTTCCATTAAACCCATGCCGGCTATGTGTTCCTTGAACACACTGGGTGGTAAGCCTTTCGTTAGTGGATCTGCAAGCATATCCTTTGTCTTTATATGCTCGAGACTTATTGTTTGATCCTGGATTTTATCTTTCACAACATAATACTTTATGTCTATTGCCTTTGTAGCATTACTTGACTTGTTGTTGTGAGCATAGAATAATGCGGGCTGGTTGTCACAGTACATCTTTAGTGGTTTGTCAATGCAGTCTACCACTTTCAAGTCGGGTATAAATTTCTTTAACCATACCGCCTGCCCCGTGGCCTCATAACATGCTATAAACTCTACATACATCGTGGACGATGCAACCAATGACTGTTTGGAGCTTTTC
Organism: Poa annua; assembly: GCA_026929855.1. Lineage (NCBI taxonomy): Eukaryota > Viridiplantae > Streptophyta > Magnoliopsida > Poales > Poaceae > Poa > Poa annua. Next base: position 68,333,260 of record CM049434.1, read on the forward strand.
CACGAAATAGCCCCTCCTGCGAGAGTGAACACGTACCCTGACGTGGACATTCTATCATCTTTGTCTCCCGCAAAATCTGCGTCTGAATACCCTCTTGTCTCTAGGGATTCAGATCTTCTATATGTTAGCATGAGGTCTTTTGCGCCTTGCACACAATGCAATGCTTTCTTTACCATATTCCATGCTCTAAGCCTAGATTCTCTTGATATCTACTGAGTACCCCGGTGATAAAAGCTAAGTCAGGGCGAGTGCACACCTGTGCATACTGTAAGCTTCCAACAGCCGAAGCATATGGTACTGCTTTCATTCGATCGATCTCATATTGGTTCTTGGGACATTGAAATTTCCCAAAACTGTTGCCCTTGACTATAGGAGCAGGTGAGGTGCTACTTTTATGCATATTATGTTTCTTTAGAACCTTTTCTAAATATGCCTTTTGTGATAGTCCTAGCACTCCATTCTTTCTATCCCGGTGAGTTTCTATGCCCAAAACATATGAAGCTTCACCAAGATCTTTCATATAAAAATTTGAGGACAAGAACTTCTTTGTTTCTAGTAGAAGACTGACATCATTGCTCACAAGCAGAATATCATCCACATACAGAATTAGGAGAATAAATTTCCCACTTTTAAACTTTACATAAATGCAGTTGTCCTCAACATTCTCTTTAAATCCAAATCTTTTAATTGTATTATTGAACTTTAAATACCACTGTCTAGAGGCTTGCTTTAACCCGTAAATGGATTTATTTAGGGGGCATCCCATATGTTCTTTCCCCCCTTTGCCGCGCCGTGACATGGTGTGGGCCCCTCGGGCGCCCACCGAGGTTGCCCTTTCATCTATTTAAAGCCTCCCACAGGAAAACCCTAGGCACCCGATCAAAAATCCACGAAACATCCTGTAGTCGCCGCCGTCGTCAACCCTAGTTCGAGAGGGTTCTGAAGCTCTACCCGGCACCCTGCCGGAGAGGGGAATCATCATCGGAGGGATCTACATCACCATGCCCGCCTTCAGAGTGATGCGTGAGTAGTTCATCCTTGGACTACGGGTCCATAGCAGTAGCTAGATGGTTGTCTTCTCCTCTTGTGCTATCATGTTTATATCTTGTGAGTTGCCTATCATGATCAAGATCATATTATTGTAATGCTACATGTTGTGTTTGCTGGGATCCGATGAATATTGAATACTATGTCAAGATGCTTATTTATATCATGTGTATGTTATTTATGATCTTGCATGCTCTCCGTTACTAGTAGATGCTCTGGCCAAGTAGATGCTTGTGACTCCAAGAGGGGGTATTTATACTAGATAGTGGGTTCAGTCTCCATTTAATCCGGGGGAGTGACAGCAACCTCTAAGGTTGTGGACGTGTTGTTGCCACTAGGAGTAAAACAGCGATGCTTTGTCTAAGGATAATTGTGTTGTTTACATTACACACTTTACTTAATGCAATAATTTGTTACTTGCAACTTAATACTGAATAAGGTGCGGACGCTAACTGGAAGGTGGATTATTAGTCATAGATGTGGTTGGAACGGTCTATGAATCATGTTGTAATGCCCAAGTAAATCTCATAGTAGACACTGTGACTAGTATATGCATTGTTATGTAGTTCTTTTTTTTGTCAATTGCCCAACTGTAATTTGTTTACCCGCATGTTAGTTATTTACTATGGAGAGACGCCACTAGTGAACTGTGGACCCCGGTCCATTCCTTTACATCTATAATACAACCTACTGCAAACACTGTTCTTTTTCATTCTATGCAAACAAACATCTTTTTCCACACTATACGTCTAATCCTTTGTTTTCAGCAAGCCGGTGAGATTGACAACCTCACTGTCAAGTTGGGGCAAAGTATCTTGGTTGTGTTGTGTGCAGCTCTCTTGTCAACTACACGTCAAGATCTTTCCTGGCGCCGTTGACACCTTCAGGAGTGCCTCCATCTCCTACAGGTTCGATAACCTTGGTTTCTTAACTAATGGGAACTTTCTGCTGCACTCATCACACCTTCCTCTTGGTGTTTCCCAACAAACACCACCGTGTGCATCAAGATCTTTTCTGGCGCCATTGCCGGGGAGAAGGAGCACCTCTGCAAGGGGAGGCTCTCACTTCCAATCTCTTTACTTTGTTATTGTCTTTCTTAGTTTATTTTTATTACTGTCTTGTTTGCTTTTTACTATCAAAAATACAAAAAAAAATTAGTTACTTGCGTTTATATTTGTATTTCGGTTTTTATTTAATTTTGCTAAAATGAATACAAAGAACACCCTGAAAGACCTATTAATAGGTAGTGGTTCTATAATTGGAAGATATAACATTGAAATATTCTTTAATCATGTTAGTAAGCATAAAATTTTTGAGGACAGATCCTAAGCAGAACTTGCTACGAATTATGAAATTGCTGCAGCTGCTTTGGTTCACATGCTAGAAGCTATGTTTGTTAACCTAAACCCCATAATGCAGCAAATGTTTCTTAAAATTCATGATGTTGAGGATATTGAAAAGAAAGGTTTATTCTGGAAACCGTGCTTATAGAATTTGGTGACGTTGCTTTAGAAGCTAGGAAAGTCTTTGATCGTTTTAATATGCTAGGATTATGTGTGGATGTTATTGGCATACTTGAAAATTTGGGGAAAACCGAGCCTAAAAATGGGAAGGAAACCAAAATACCAATACCTTTTAAACCTATAGGAATGCATGAAGCTTTGGAAAAGAATTTTGATTCGATTGTTCCTTAAAACGCATTTGATGAGAGCAGTGAACCCAAAAGTGTCGAAAGAGGGGCTTCTGAAACTTATATAGATAAAATACAATGCATTGTGGAAAACATTGCTAGTCTTGATTTGGATGCTTCTTCTCTTGGAAACACTTGATTTTCATTTTCTGAGCCTAGCTGAAAGGCGTTAAAGACAAGCGCTTATGGGAGACAACCCATTATATTATTTTTGCAATTTTTCTTTTATTTGTGTCAAGGATCTAATTTACTTCTATAACAATTCCTTTGTATCTTTATTTTAATGCATTGTTGTGCCAAGTAAAGTCTCTAGTAGAAAGTTGATGCTAGATTTGGATTTCTGCATAGGAACAACTTTTTTGCTGTCCACTGTTTCCTTCGTAATAAATTCCAGAAAAATCAAAATGACCTGAGATTTTTTTGTGTGTGATCCTCAGATATGTACGTAACTTTCATTAGTTCTAAGTTTTCTGATCTAAGCAAGTTAAGTGCCTCGAATTTTTTTGTCTTTACAGACTGTTCTGTTTTTGACAGATTATGCCTTTTCTTTTGCATTGTCTTTTTTACTGTTTTTGAGTCGATCTTTTTGCTCCAAAAAATACCATTGGCTGTAGAAAATGTCCAGTAGCATGGGTGATGATTGTGTCCTTGCAGAACATGTGAATTTTTTATTATGCACTAACCCTCTAATGAAGATTATTTTGAGTTTAGTGTGAAGGAAGTTTTCAAGGATCCAGAGAGAGGATGATATAATGTGATCAAGAAGAGTGAATAGCCTAAGCTTGGGGATGCCCCCGTGGGGTCACCCAAGCATATTTCAAGAAGACTCAAGCATTTAAGCTTGGGGATGCCCAAGGCGTCACCTTCTTCATCAACAAACTATAAGGTCATCTCTACTGAAACTGTATTTTAATTCTCTCACATCTTATGTGCTTTACTTGGAGTGTCTGTTTGATTATATTTTTGCTTTGTTATTTTCATTTTCTGAATAAATTTGATCCTAGCATTCTTTTGTGGCTGAGAGACACGCTCCCCTTTTTCATATTAATACATGTATTCTTCATTTATGTTTATGGCGAAAGCTGAAAGCCTCATCACTTATTGTTTATGTTTATGGCGAAAGCTGAAAGCCGCAACACTTATTGTTTTATGTTTATGGCGAAAGCTGAAAGCCACAGCATTTATGTTTAAATAAGTTGATTGGTGTTTGGTTGGAAACAGAAAATGCTACATGTGGTAGATGCTATAATGAAAAGACATACATATTCTTATAGATCATTGTCTTGTATGTTGTGGTGCTTGGAAATTGTTTTGAGATCTCAAGTAGATCATGTTTAAGCTCTTGCATCATGTAGTTAAAAACTTATTAGATCTTGTTGAAATTTTGTTTGCATGTTTGGTATCTCTAAGGTCTAGATATTTTCTAGTAAAAGTGTTTGAACAACAAGGAAGACAATGTAGAGTCTTATAATGCTTCTTCTCTTGCAAACACTTGATTTTTATTTTCTGAGCCTAGCTGAAAGGCGTTAAAGAAAAGTGCTTATGGGAGACAGCCCATTATATTATTTGTCGGAGTGTGACTCCCAAGACACGGGGGTGATCACACTCTGAAGAGGTTGTTCGAAGGGGGGCTGAACGCGGAGGTCAAACAACCCTCAACCGGCACGGCGACGGTGCTCGTCGAGCCTGAGGAGGGACACCACGACAGAGATGGACACCAGCCCGTACTGTCGAGGTGTGATTCCCACGGAACAGGGATAACCACTCTCGGGGGAGAAGTTCGTGAAGGGGACTGAACACGTTGGTCAACAACCTACGGCCGGCTCGGCGACGGTGCTCGTCGAGCCTGTGGAGGAACAGCACGACAGAGATGGAGTCCGGCCCGTACCCAGGTTCACGGCCCTCAAGGTGAGGTAAAACCGCTACTCCTGCCTGTCTGTATTGCCCTGCAGTAGGAACAGTACAACGAGCTTGCCGAGGGCTCTCGAGCGGCAATGCGGAGCTTGAAGGAGGGAGGATGAACCCTTCTTCCTCCTCGAGCTCGCTAAGCTTGGCTAGGCTATGGCAGGGTGTACACGGGTAGGCGGTTCGTTTCTCGTTCCCCCCTCTACGGTGGCGTTCCTGCTCCTTATATAGGCGCCCCGGGCCTCATCGCTGCGTCCTGCGCAGCGGAAGGGTTCCCACATGGCGACGAAGCGGAGGAGCGGGGTGCACCGCAGCTCGGGTGTCCATGGACTTGGTCCATGGTCGTAAAGCCTGCCTCCGTGGCAGGGCAGCTTTTGTCTTTGCAGAGCGGACAGCTGGTGCTGCAGAGGCCGTGGGGGTGCCCACGGTGACGTCGCCGTTGGAGCGTTGCGCCGGCCACCCGCTTTATCACCAAAGAGGAAAGCCTTGGTGGCGGCGCAGGGGACACAGCGCTTTGTTGACTCCTTTTATCACCAGAACGGCAACTGCGGCGCCGTCGTCATCGCTCGCAGACGCGCGCGTCACTCTGCGGCTGCTGCAGAGGCCATGTGCGCTCTGCAGCGGTTCCTTCGTGGCGAAGTATCCCCGCAGGGCTCGGGAGGCCCTGCCGAGGGAGTTGTGTTGACTTCTCCTCAAGGGAGGAAAGCCTTCCCGGGAGGCGGCCTCAGGGGGAGCCCCTTCAGGCCCTTCGCTGCCCCCTCAAGTCCCCTCGAGAGAGCTCCCCCCTCGAGGGTGTCCTCAAGCGTCTGCTTGGTCCTTAGTCGTTTCGTCGGCATCGACGCGTGTGAGGGCCGTGGTGAGTGGGCTCTGCACACCCTAGAATCCACTGGGCCGACAGTAGCCCCCGGGCCCACGACGGGCACGGCGAGGCCCATCGGGCCCAGACGAAGCGTCGGGGGTCCAAAACGGCCGGCCTGCCCGCGACACGCGTCACTTGGAGATAAACTTGCGGCGACTCGGTTTCTCCGGTAGAAACGTGCGTAGTGGGGGGTCCCACCACGATCTCCACGACCGCGCCTTGGTAACTGCCCGACGGCGGTATAAAGCTGCGCGCCGGTCTGAATCGCAGTCATTGCTTCCCATTCTGCGCCTCCATTTTCCCAACTCTCGACCTCCTAGCTCTCCTTCTCCGGCGAGCTCTTTCCCTCTCCGGCGAGCATTTCCCTTTCCTTCCTTTCGCTCCTCCGCGCTCCTGCCCTTCTCCGACAATGGGAGGATCTAAGGGCAAGTCGGCGATGACCTCGGCCCGCCAAGATGCGCAGGAGGATGAGGCGTTCGGCCCCGCTCTGGTCGGGGCGCGCGTCAATGCGGCTGTGCTGGACAAGATCCAGCACTTAGTCGCCGGGAAGCACAACGAGCATGGCGCCAGCGCCATCCAGGCCGCGAGGACCGGCCGCTTCCCGGCGGGTTTCTTCCCCATCTTCCTCCAAACCCTCCTTGCCGGGTTGGTGCCCCCGTACTCTCCTTTCTTGGAGGCCGTCCTTGAATTCTATCCGATCCACCTCCTACACCTCCATCCCAACGCCATCCTCGTCCTCTCCATCTTCGCCTTCCTGTGCGAGGCATACTTAGGGGTGAAGCCCTTGGTCGCCCTCTTCCGGAGCTTCTACGCGCTCCGGAACACTGCGAAGACGGAGCGGACAGGCTGCGTGTCCTTCCGCATCGCGGACGGCATGGGGGACGTCTCCATCCCCATGGCCTGGAGCGGTGAGAGGCCCGTGACTGCGGTGTCGAAGAAGGTGGAGGACTTCAGGCAAAAGTGGTTCCTCATCGGCGTCCCGTCGCAGAGCGCTCTCCTCGAGATCCCTGACGCGCCGCCCGTGAAGAACACCCACTGGGGCAAGCGGGCCTTGGAGGGCCGTGAGATAGCCGACCTCGTGGGCCACTTGAGGGCGCTCCGCGAGAACGGCCTGACTGGCCAGATGGTGGCGGGGGAGTTCGTGAAGCGCCGCATCGCCCCCCTTCAGGCGCACAAGAGGCCGATCTGGGCGTACTCAGGGCCTACAGACCCGATGCGGCTGCACCCCTGCGACCACCGCCCCGAGGTCGTCGCCACCATCATGGGTGGTCTCTTCGTCAACCCTGACGTGCCCGCGAGGGTTCCCTTGGCAATAAGGCCTCTGTTTGAGGTTCCGGACAAGCGCCAGGCCACCCTGGCGCGGATGCCCACGTTCACCCCGCTAGGCCTGGCGGGGGAAGAAGAAGAAGAGGGGCCCATGCCAGCGGATACCGCCGAGTCGCCGTGCGCACATCTGACTCGGAGCAGGGCGACGCGGAGACGGAGGTGGAGCCCTCCGCAGGCGCGGGAAGCTCGTCTGGTGTCGCGCCCCCCACATGGGAGGTCCACGAGCTTTCCTCCGGGGACAGCGAGGAGGCTGAGGCGGGACGCCAGGAGCCAAGGACTAAGGCGGCCCATGACAGGCCTGCCGGGGAGCCCCCGAGCACTCCCCACAAAAGGAAAGCTGAGCCGGCCCCTGAGGAGGCCGGGGCCCGGACCGCACCCTCGTGGCGCTCGCTAGGCATGACGTGGGTGGACTCCCGCGCCAAAAAGACCAGGTAAAAGCCATTGACATTCGCCCTTCCTTTCCGAGTCTTGTTTGCTTGTTCTTCTTGACCGATTTTCTCCTCTCTATGCCAGCGACCCAGCGCCTGCGAAGCGCCGCAGGCTCCGCAAAGCTGCGGATGTGAAGAAGGCCACTCCCCAGGCCGCACCAGAGGCTGCGGCGGGTGAGGCTGCTGCAGCGGAGGCCTCGAGGCCTGAGGCGGAGGCCTCTGCAGGCCCTCAGGGGGACACGCCTCAGGCGGAGGTGCCTGAGCCGCCACCTGAGGTGGAACGGGTGGAGGGGCAGGTGGAGAGAGTGCCCACCCCGCCCCGCGCAGCTACCCCTCCAGCGCAGCCAGGGGCTTCGGCGGGTGCCACGTCGGCGCCAAGCCCGCCTAGGGCTCGCAGGGAGGATACTCCCCCGCCCCCGCCAGACACCGCGGAGGAGGAGGAGACAGCGAGGGCTGGACCTACCGCCTCTGCCCCGGAAGCAAGCGAGGAGGTGCCACCCGCACAGGATGGCGCCGGTGCGCAGGGCGCAAGCGTGGAGGCGGAGGACATGCCACCGAGCCCCCAGGCCCATGCGAAAGCTACCCCCTCCAGGCTCGATGCAGGCGCGGGTCCTTCTGCGCCTCGCGGGACCTCCCAGTCCCTTGCCCTCGGCAGCTGGGATTGGAGCAGAGGCCACCGAGAGGTCGCCTTCCGCCTGGTGCGGGAGTCCCTGGAGGGGCTAGAGGCCCATCTTGCCTCGGAGGACCGGGAGCTCGCTCGGCAGCGAGACGAGCTCGCAGAGGCTTGGGCCGCTTTCCACGCGGCCGTAGAGGCTCGCCGACAGAGCGACCAGGCCCTGCAGGCGGAGCGCGAGGAGGCGGCGCGCTTCGCCGAGGAGGTTCGCGAGGGCGCTGCGCGCGACGCCGAGGAACTCCTGCAACCTCTGAAGGCCGAGCGCCGAGCCGCGGCAGAGGACTTGGCCGCGGCCAGGGCGGAGCGCGAAGCCGTGGAGCACTCCCTGGCGGGGAAGCACAACGAGCTCGTCGAGTTCGAGAAGAAAATCCTTGCGGACTCCGAGACTGTGCGGTCTGCCCTGGACGAGATCCGCACGAGCTTGGAGGCCAGGGGACAGAGCCTGGGCGAGCGCGAGGAGGATGTGCGCCGCCGCGACGAGCAGCTGGCTCTGTGGGAGCAGGAGCTGTCGGGGCAGCGTGCTGCCCTCGAGGCCCGCGAAGAGAGCCTGGCTGCGGCCCTCGTCAAGTATGAACGCGAAGTGGCTACCCACAAGGGGCATATGGAGCGCTTCAACAAGAGGTTCGCCGAGCAGAAGGCGGAGGCCGAGGCGGAGTTCCAGGCCCGGGAGAAGGCATACCGCGCCGCCGTCTCCCGGGACTACGCCGATAAATGCACCAAGCAGGAGACCCGCTTAAGGAAGAAGCTTGGTGAGAGCGGCGCCCGGATCCACCAGCTCGAGAACATGAACGCCACCCTCGTCTCCAAGGTGAAGCGCGAAGTGGATCGCCGCCGCGCCGCTGAGGAGGCCCGCAAGCGCACGGAACAGGACCTCGCCTCCCTCATGGCCGACATGGAGGAGATGAACCAGCAGGTGGGCCCTGCCGTGGAGAAGGCGGTGGAAGCAGCGGAGAGCGTCAAGGCGGCGCAGGTGCTGTCGCAGCAGCGGGAGCGCATGTTCCTGTCCTTGACGGGGCGGGGCCGCGAGATCGCCGCAAAGCTGGGAGCAGAGGCGCCGACCGTCCCGGCCCAAGGCCACTCCGACGCCGCCACCTACCTCCAGTACTTCGAGCAGCTCTTCACGGCGCTTGAGGGCCCCGCCGCGGAGATTCGCGACGTGGTCGAGGAGGAGTGCCGCCAGCTTCTGGCGGTGGCGGTGGACCGCATCTTCTCCAACCTCGTGCGCCTCCAGCCCGGGTTCGACCTCGCCACGGTGACCGAGCCCCTCGAGGGAGAGGCTGGGTGGAAGGCCTCCAACTCCGTCCGCGACCAAGTGGACGACTTCTGCAGCCGCTTCAAGCGGGCCGCTGCGGAGGACGAGGGCGATGACGAGGGGAGCGAGCTTGAAGAGGAGGGATCCGGCCCAGACGACGAAGAGGCCGCTGCCTAACTTACTCCTGAGATCCTCTCGTGCAGTTTAGTGCGCTTGTAGCGCTGTAGGGATGTTTATCTTAAAGACTTTTGCTGTTCAATCTGTAATATACCCTTTGGCTTTTGAACAATTGCTATTAAGTTCGTGTGTGCTTCCCTCGAGGAGCCTTTGCTTCAACTCCATGTCTTTTTCGCTCTACGTCGCTGGACCCTTCCCCTCGCGCTATGACTCCGCCGCTGCGGTATGCTCGAGCAATGACTCGGCAAGGCCGGGGGGAGTTTAAGGCTTGGGGAGGTAAGAGCCCTCGAGGCGCGATGCTGAGGGCCCTCCTTTGACGCGCAAGCAGCCCATGGAGAGTGAGGGAAAAGGCCACTTGAGGGACGCAGAGTGCTCGTGAGAGAAATGCAAAGATTCCCTTGAAGCGAGCAGGAAACTTAGCTTCGCGAGGCTTTTTGCCTGATGTAGGTCTCCTCTAGCAATGTTTTTCCCTTCAGGGGCCGAGTTTTTCCTCCGCAGGCCTGGAGAGACTTTCGCTCCCTGTGGATGTTCGAGAGGCAAGCCGAAACGCTAGAGTATATGTGGGGACCCCGGACTAGCTGTCCGAGATACCCGATTATGCTTAACACAACGATCCCGTGATCAGTCTGTCGTTGCACATAATCCAAACTAAATACCAAAGTTTACATCCATTACAATACCGTATTAAAGTCTTACATAAACGGTCCTTTAGACCAAGTCTTACACAGGTGCCTTCATGGGCCAAACCAAAATAATCAGCGGAAATTACGGCGTAGTAGACATCATATTCTAACAACGACCCGACAGGCAGTCGACTTATGAAGATCCCTAGTTCGCATAGAAGTCGCCATACTCCTCCTTGGCGTAGTGCTCCTCCATGTCTGGCTACGACAATAGCCAGGGACGAAACCATTATGAGTACATATGATTGTACTCGCAAACTACTCCAACATGAGTATGCACTAGTCTCATTTTTAATTTCATATTTTTATTTATTTAAAACATCTCTATATCTTTGTTGAAGAAGGTAAGAAGAATTATATAACTATCATTAATATAATGTCCCATTTTATTAATTTCTCCAAAACTCCTCCTTTTTCTGACCATAACCCGTCATGGTTCACGGTCTCCAACAACCTCATACCGATCCGTTGGTATAGGTGTATGGAACATTCTCCACTTCCTTTTCTTTTTAAAACTCAAATCTTTTCAAAACTTGCACATGGTCAAAGTAGGGTCTCTCAACTGTCCATATCCGAGGACTCGGCTATTCGAATAGTTTTACACTCTGCAGAGGTAGCACGCTTTTCCCACATCCATCCGGTAACTCATCGTGTCAGCCACGTCTCGCCATACAAGGTGTATGCGAAGTTGAGACACCGATCCTAGTCTGTCCTTTGCTCATGCTAGTATAGGAACCTGCCCATATGATACTTTCCATCAACACTTAACCCAGCCCGTCGGGATCTAAGTGTGAGGACTCATAGTTTTGTCTGGCGGTGTATAGGGGACATCCTTCTATCCTCCTCCTTATCTTTTCATAGAGTTTGAGCGAGGACCCAGGTCAGGGGGTAGGTCATCAAACCATCCCCTCATGCATAACGGAGTCATCTCCGTAGATGAGGTATCCCCTACTAATATGAGCAAACTATATGACCAAGCCCTTTCCCATATGTGGGTAAATGTGGTCGCACAGGGTATTGGCTTATTGACGTAAGTACAAAGACACAATGTGCGTTTTATCAAAACCACCATTCTCCTTTTCTCCACTTCAACACCAACATCTCGGTGCTTCATAGCCACACAGGGTTTTCAAAGGGGTTTTGAATAAAACAATCTTTATTTTTCCCATCCTATAATATATCTTATATTTCTACATAGGGTGGCAAAATAATTTCCATATACTTTTTGAAAAGGGTTTTTAGAAAATCTTTGCCTTAAAAGTAAATCCTGTTATAAGAATGGATGCATGTATTAGGGTGCAAGCTCAGAGAGTAGCTTGCCTTGCTCGGCAAAGTGTTCTTGGTCTTGATCTTCGGGTTCCACGAACTCTTCTTCCTCGATAAACCCGACAACGGTCTCGTCTAATGCACAATCAAACAAATACAAACAATCACTAACCTACTCAATCAATATCACAACAAGACAATCTTAAATGCTCTGAATAGCCCCATCATACATCAAGCAACACAATTTGGTTTTAATTTAATTGAATTAACCATTATTTAATTATGTCTTAGTTATGGCAGAAACTAGTTGAACATGTTTAATTACATATCTCTAGTTCTGTTGGTCACAAAAATACAAACTAAATTTCTACAGAAAGCTATTGATGTGTAGAAGACAACACAATTGGATTTGGGTCAGTTGGAGTTACCAAACTCCCTACACAATGGTTTGTATCCAGAAGCTAAATAATCAAGTTTTAGCTATTAATTAAGTTCTGTTGATCTAAAAATTAAATCCTCTTAGGGGTAACTATCCATGACTAAATGTGACCCAATAAAATTAGTCTTAACTCATTTGGCCTAACAGAGTATCAGAAACAAACATGTTTAGATTTTTAACCATATTTGGTATTTTAATTCTATATTTTTATTATTTATCCAAATGAGGTGAAACCACTTGGGTTGGTTAGACAATTTCATAAGCTTTCCAGAACATTTTGATTTGATTTATTTGGAGTTATAAATCTCAAGATATTGAATTTCAAAGTTTGGATTCAGTACTGGACTTTTCAGAAACTAAATTAGAAAAGAAATGCTGTTGTGGATAATGTTGAGAATCCTGACGGGTGGGGTCCACTCGTCAGTGACTCAACCGAAACGGTGCGCGCGCTGGGAAATGTTTAAAAATCTAACGAGCGGGGCCCGCGGGTCAGTGACTTAAAGCGCGAAGCGGTACGATACCGTAGATCTAAGATCTAACGGCCGGGAGCGAGCGCATCGGCGACGACCTAAATCGGGCGGCGCCGTGGCTCCGGCGGCGGCGAGGTCGACGGTTTGCTCACCTAGGGGGATCGGGGATATGCGCGGGTGATGCAGATCGACGGCGGCGACTCTGTGAAGCTTGCTGGACAAACGGCGCGTGCTGGGGCGGCTCCAATCGACGGCGGCGAGCAGCTCCTCCTCCGCGGCCGTGCTCCAACTCCGGCGAGGCTCCTGCGTCGATCCTGTGCACGAACCAGAGGGGAAAAGGGGGCGGGTGAGTGCGGGGTTCATGGGGAAGAGGGTGCGGGCCAGAGAGAAGAGAAGGGGAGGCCAGCACGGCTCGGCCATGGTCGTCGTCTACCTGGGGCACGACGAGCTCGAGGGTGGCCACGGGCGGCTGAGGCTTCGCGGCTACGGCTCCGCCCTCCTGGCGGTGCACGAGAGGGGGTGGTGGAGCGAGGGAGAGGCGGGGGTGTGGTGTGAGGAATTGCGAGGCTCGGGCGGGGTATTTATACCCGAGGTCCGGTCCATGGTGGACACGGCGCGGGAGCGGTTCAGGGGACGGCCGGGCTCGCCATAGGGGCGGTGGAGGTGTGGCTACGGTGTTGGGATGCAGAGGGACAAGGTTGGCGACGTGGAGGCGAGCGGCGCTTGCTCGAGAACGGGACGGCCTCGGGAGAGCTTGGGTGGCGCATGGGCATGCACGGGCGACGCCAATCCGGCGGACTCGGGATCGTGCTAGGTGTGGTGCGGGTTCACGAGGGAGCAGAGAGGCATGGGAGAGAAGGGGGGGGCACGGTGCTGCGCATCGCGGTGTTGCCACCTCCGCTGCCAGGCGCGACATGGCGACGTGCGCACGGCCGCGTCTGTCCCCTGCCGCTCCTCCTCTTCCCCGACCTCCTTGCTTCGATTTCTGGCGCGCAGAGAGATGAGTGAGGTCAGAGCACTCGAATGGAGGTAGTGGCTTGCCTCAATTTGCTCGGAATCGATCAATTGATCTCGGATTTGGGTCGGGTTAGGAAGAACAGGGTGGTGGTCACCAAGTGTTCGATGAAATGCTTGAACCAAAAATAAATTCTAATTTTTGAATTTTATTTTCATAATTTGCTTCACACATGTTTGTCAAGATTTGTTGTGCTATCTAATTATTTATTGGGCAAGTGCAACATAGCACATTTTGTGGTTTGAATAGGATAAAGAAAGAAATAGAATTTGAATTTAGGTTTTTGAAATTAATATTAGGAGAGGGAAAAGTTGTGGGAATAAAATGGGAGTGTTAATATTATCACTCCACTAAATTTGGTTTGAAAGAAAAAAGTGAATTCCCCATTTTGAGAAAAGGGGGTGACATTTGTCACATTGCTTTTATTGTTTTATGTTTGGTTTTGTTTATTTTCTTTTCTTCAAATTTTTAGTTAGAGCTAACAACCAACATATTCACAAGAAATAATTATCACAAGCAACAATATGAAATCAACTCATATTAATTCATAAAAAGTTTTTGTTGTCCCATATTTTTGATATAATAATTCATAATATTATTTTGGGATGTTACATTATAGAATTAGGGACTCATGCGCGCTTATAGGCTTTATCATGGGTGTCTCGCGAGGAGAGAGAGTACCAAGGTCCTTTGGAGAGGTGGCGTGTGTCCGGGAGCATGCCCTTTAGCCAGAGCTCAGGGTCCCTTGGATTTTGTAGTGCTGCTGGGGTGCTCTTGGGCACGGGCACCGTACTCAGCCCTCTCGCGAGATGCGCATGTAAAGGATATAAGCGCACATGCGAGATTACATGAAGAAAGTAAAACTTGCCATAGAATATTACAAAGCGGCGCCTTAGCGCTAAGTTCACTTGGGAACGACACGGCGCCGTAGCGCAAAGTTCACTTGGAACGAAAATGGCGCCTGAGCGCAAAGTTCTCTTGGAACTGAAATCGGTTCGTCACACTTGGGTTTGCCAAGCTAACGTTCCTTCCATGTCGAGGCATGGGGACCACCCATTAGTGGCAGAGTTCACTGCGGCCTGCGGTGGCTCATTAGCAGGAGGGCTCGGAGGGCTGACCCTCGGGAGAGGCTTTGAGAAGCTTGGAGGCGAAGCCGTGAGCTTCCCTCTAGAGACAAAAAATGCCTGGCGTGACTATGATCACGGGTAGAACTTGCGCAGGTGCGCGATGTTCCACGGGTTCTTGACGGGGATGCCGTCTTCGGTCTCGAGGCGTACTGCGCCAGGCCTGGCGATGTGGGAGACCCTGTAGGGACCATCCCACATCGGCGAGAGCTTGTGGAGGCCTTCTCTGGAGAGGATTCGCCTGAGGACGAGGTCGCCCGCCTCAAGGGTGCGTGAGCGCACATGGCGGCTGTGGTAGCGTCGCAGGTCTTGCTGGTACCTTGCCGCCTTGAGGGCGGCCTGGCGGCGCAGTCCCTCGAGGAACAGCAGGTCGTCGTTGTGGAGGCCCTCTTGGATGTCCTCGTTGAAGGCGAGGACCCGTGGTGATCCATGCTTGATTTCGGCGGGGAGGACTGCTTCAGCTCCGTAGACCAGGGCAAAAGGCGTTTCGCCTGTAGGCCTTGAGGAAGTTGTGCGCATGGACCAGAGCACCGAAGGGAGCTCGTCGATCCAGCCCTTGCCGTGGCCCTTGAGGATGTTGAAGCTTCTGGTTTTGAGGCCCTTGAGGACCTCTGCATTCGCTCGCTCGGCTTGACCGTTGCTGCGTGGGTGAGCCACCGAGGCGAAGCAGATCTTGAGGCCGAGCTTGTCGCAGTAGGCTCAGAAGATGCCACTGGTGAATTGCGAGCCATTGTCGGTGATGATGCGGTTGGGCACGCCGAAGCGACAGACCAGGCTCCTGATGAATTTCACCGCGGCCCCAGCTGGTATGGTGCGCACCGGCTCGACCTCGGCCCACTTGGTGAACTTGTCGATGGCCACGAAGAGGAAACGATAGCCCCCCTGCGACTTTGGGAAGGGGCCCAAGATGTCCAGCCCCCAGACCGCGAACGGCCAAGAGAGCGGGATGGTTTGGAGCCCTAGCGCCGGCTGATGAATCTGCTTGGCGTGGAATTGACAGGCGTCGCAGGTTTGCACGATGGCGACCGCATCGTGAAGCACTTGAGGCCAGTAGAAGCCGCTCCTGAAGACCTTGCCTGCGAGGGTGCGTGCGCATGAGTGGTGGCCGCACTCCCCGCTGTGGATGTCCTTGATCAGCACTCGGCCTTCCTCAGGAGGGACGCATTTGAGCGCGATGCCATTTGGGCGCTTGCGGTAGAGGCTTCCCTCGAGGATGCAGTAGGATTTCGCCTGTCGGGCGATTCGTTCTGCTTCTGCGTCCTCTTCAGGGAGGATCCCTTTCGTCAGATAGTCCTTGATCTCGTCGATCCAGCCTGTGGCTTGGTGGGCTTCCGTCAGCAACAGACGCTCCCCTGTGCTGGGGCCGCAATCAGGGGCCCCAGACTCGGGAGGTGGTGGGAGCGCTTCATCTGTGCTTATGGCTGTGGCCTCTCGAGGCTGCTTGATGGATGCCTTGGCGAGCCGTTCTTCAAAGACGCCGGCCTGCTGGGGTTGCCTTCGTGAAGCTCGCTTGGCGATGTCGTCGGCCTCTTGGTTTTCCTTCCTCGGGATGTGCATGAGCTCCATTCCCCTGAAGAGCTTCTTGAGCTTGCGAACCTCTTCAAGGTATGCGGCCATGTGGTCGTCTTTGGGCGTGTAGCTCTTGTTGGAGAAGTTGACGAGCAACTGGGAGTCGCCCTTGACGAGTAGGTGCTTGACGCCTAGAGCGATGGCGGCCCTTAAGCCGGCGAGGAGACCTTCGTATTCGGCGATGTTGTTGGAGATCTTGTCGATCGTGAAGCACAGCTGGACAGCGTAGTATAGCTTGTCACCTTTGGGCGAAGTTAGGACAACGCCTGCTCCGCCATTGCGGCAAGCGAAGGCTCCGTCGAAGTGCATGGTCCAGTGGCTGGGCGCCGTGTCTCCAGAGGGCTCGACCTCTGCCTCGCGAGGCTCCTCAGGGCTTGGGTCAGTCCATTCGGCGACGAAGTCAGCCAGTGCTCTTCCTTTTATGACCCTTGTGGTGTGGAAGCGCAAGTTGAATGGCTGCAGCTCTATGTTCCATCCTACGACACGATCTGTGGCGTTGGGGTTGCGCAGGATCTGCTCCAGGGGGAAGGCAGTGACCACCGTAATGGGGTGGCCCTGGAAGTAGTGTCTCAGCTTCCTGGAGGCAACGACTAAGGAGCAAGCCAAACGCTTGGAGAGACTCTAGGCCTTCGTTGCCTTCGTTGCACCTTTAAGCCATTGCGGCAGGCGAAGGCTCCATCGAAGTGCATGGTCCAGTGGCTGGGCATCGTGTCTCCAGAGAGCTCGGCCTCTTCTCCCCGAGGCTCTTCAGGGCTTGGGTCAGTCCATTCGGCGACGAAGTCCGCCAGCGCTCTTCCCTTGATGACTCTTGTGGTGTCGAAGCGCAAATTGAATGGCTGCAGCTCGATGTTCCATCCCGCGACACGATCTGTGGCGTTGGGGTTGCACAGGATCTGCTCCAGGGGGAACGAAGTGACCACCGTGATGGGGTGGCCCTGGAAGTAGTGTCGCAGCTTCCTGGAGGCGATGAGGAGTGCGACGAGAAGCTTCTGCTGCATTGGGTACCGTTCCCGAGCGTCCCGCAGTACTATACTGACAAAGTAGACGGGGTGCTCGACAAGGGTTGTCGATGGAGGTGCAGCGTCAGCTCTCTGCGGAGGCTCTTCAGGGCCCTTGTCGAGATCCGCCTGTGGAGGGGTCTCGGCAAGGGTGTTCGGAGCAGACTCGACTTGAGGCTGTGGGCCTGGCGGTGGGTCTGTGGAGACTGCTCCTTTGCCGGGATCTTTGTCTGGCGGCCTTGGACTTGGAGTGGCAGCGCTTTTCTTGGGGAGGACTGGCTCTTCCCTTTCGGCCACCAGGACGGCGCTTGCGGTCTGAGGAGTGGCTGATAGGTACAGCTTCAGATGTTCGCCTGTCCTAGGGGCTACCATGACTGGTGGGCTGGCCAAATACCTCTTTAAGTCTTCAAAAGCTTTGTCTGCTTCAGGAGTCCACTTGAATGTGCCGGACTTCTTCATGATCTGGAAGAATGGCAGGGCTCTTTCGCCGAACTTGGAGATGAAACGGCCCAGGCTGGCCATACAGCCTGCTAAGCGCTGCATGTCCTTGAGCCGGCGAGGAGGCTGCATTCCTTCTATGGCCTTGATCTTGTCAGGGTTTGCTTCTATGCCGCGGTGAGACACGAGGAATCCGAGGAGTTTGCCGGAAAGTACCCCGAAGACGCACTTGGCGGGGTTCAGCTTGATGTTCACCTTGCGCAGGCTGGCGAAGGTTTCCTCGAGATCCTTCAAGAGAGTGTCTCCCTCGCGAGACTTAACCACAATGTCGTCGACATAAGCCTCTGCATTTCTGCCCATCTGCGCCCCCAAGGCTATCCTCATGAGCCTCTGGAAAGTGGCGCCGGAGTTCTTCAGGCCCAAAGGCATGCAAGTGTAGCAATACACACCACAGGGGGTGAGGAATGCTGTTTTCTCCTCGTCCTCTTTAGCCATTTTGATCTGGTGATAACTAGAGAAGGCGTCCAGAAAACAGAGGAGGTCGCAGCCGGCGGTGGAGTCCACGATCTGGTCTATGCTTGGCATGGGGTATGGCTTCTTGGGGCAGGCCTTATTGACGTGTGTGTAGTCGATGCAGAGTCGGCCTCCTCCAGCGGGTTTAGGGACAACCACACCGTTGGAGAGCCAAATGGGGTGCGCGACTTCGCGGACGACATTTGCCGCTTTTAACTTTTCTACTTCCTTGACGATGAATGCTTGCTTCTCGGGGGCTTGCTTCCACGCTTTTTGCTTGACGGGGCGTGCGTCTGGACACACGGCTAAGTGGTGCTCGATCACCTCCCTTGGTACGCCGGACATATCTGACGGAGTCCATGCAAACATGTCAGAGTTTGCCCGAAGGAAGGCGGCGAGTGCGCTTTCCTATTTGGGAGGCAAGGCAGCGCCTATGGTGACGCTAGCCCCGGAGCCCTCAGCCCCCGAGCCACTAGTGCTCAGCGACACTGTTGGGGGGATCATAACCCGGTAGGCCTACCGACCTAGAAGATAAGCCAGCCTGGTAAGGAACTGGGCCGGGTCAAGTATGAAGATATGGGCCGGGTCTCACGTGAGCCGGTGCGCCGCGTGTGTCTTGGCCCACAAGTCAAGGAGGATCTAGAAGATCAGGCCTAGTACAAGACGGAGTCCCGATTAGGAAGGCAAAGACTTAAAGGACTTAGAGTAGAGTCCGGGTACGATTGTAACCCGGATCCCACTTGTACGCCCAGCGAGACCCGCCGCCTATATAAGGGGGTCTCCTGGTTCCTAGAAGGTTAAGCTTTTACCAGATCGTAAGCACCACCATTGTAACCTCGAGACCCGGAAGCTAAGGCGCCGAGTCCTCGAAACCCATATCAATAAAGCAGCAGCAGGAAGTAGGTCTTTACCTCAAGACGAGGGGCCGAACCTGGGTAAACCCTTGTTTCCCCACACCGTGCTAGACAAGCTCCCGATGTCAGAAGTCGCCATGTCCCCATACTCAAGTTTCGACCCGGAAACATCTGCCGTGACAATCCCATGACAGTTGGAGCCCACCGTGGGGCCTGCGGCCAAGAACATCATGATTTGTGGAGAAGCGCGGCGCGGTATGGAAAACCTAGCTATCGGCCAGATCTACACGCTCCCCGGAGGGGAGCGGATCGTGGACGACTTTGGTTGGAAGGAAGAGGCGGATCAGCTGGAAACCGGGTCTATGATCATCTTTGGTCAGATCAACGTTTTCGTCGGCGTGATCCAGACCACAGGAGCCGGCTCAGATCAGTATGAGCCGGAGTACGAGTCAGAGTCCGGGTCACCTACCATAGCTCAGACGGATGGAGAGGAGTCTGTTGGATCGCCAGAGTGCGAAATCATGTCTATCGAGGAAGAGGCGGCAATTCAAGCATTACAGGATTCCGTCGAAACACCAGCGAACGTGTCAGATCTGGACATAGATACCGAGTCAATTTTGCCGTTATTTGAGGATCGTTGGGGGTTTGGACTTGAAGAGGAAGATCACCCGGTGTCCCCAGGGGCCGCGCGACACATGACGGTTCACGTGGTAACAACAGCTCAGCAGACCGACGGGGTGGAAGCATCCGTAAGCGACGAGACAAGTGCAGAAAGAACCGCCCGACAGGACCGAGAAATTTGGGAGCGGACCAACCTTGGCCTGCCGCCAGCAGCATACCCTCCGCCCAACCCCAGTACTGGGCCGGTTTTACCGACTCTTGGCGTAGTAGCGCCGGTGCACACACCAGCGCCCGGGACGGCATTCACAAACCCGATTATGACGGCGGCGAACGATCAGACGAGAGCCGGCGTGTCAGGGAACCTGGCACAGAACTTGGGGGAAGTAACAAACACCAACTCAGCCATGCAAAGGGAGTTGGAAGATCCAAGGCGAGCCATGGCCAGGGCGAACCAAGAGCGCGCGGATGAAGCCCGGCGCGTAGCGGAAAAGGAACGATCTTTGGCCCAGCAGGAGCAGAGGCTGCAAGACGAAAGAAACGCCCTCCAGAGGAGAAGGGACGAGTTAACCGCGGTACAGAGTAGAAGGCGCGGAAGCCGGCTACCTTTGTCGACTGGAGTCAACACCATAGTACCTCAAGTCCTGGAGTATCAGACGACGCCAGCCAATGCGCCCATAGCGGCGGCTAACCCGGTGATGGGAGCCGGCGCGCCGCAGGTCGAGTTACGAGGAGCGGGAAGTCCGGCGGGAGGAGCCAGAGAAGCAGCCACAGAACAACTACCTCCGCCACCCCCCAGGTTTACTACTCCCCCGGGTCATTACAATACTCCGGTTGACAATGTTTTTGCAGCTGCACATACCCTACAGCAGATCCCGTTCGACAACTCGCCAGCCGGCATCGAAGCCCGGAGGGCCGTTGACTTGTTACGCACCGCAGTGGTCCAACAGAACAATAATCCGCGCGGATCGCAAGCATTCAATTCAGAGCCACAAAGGAGTCGTACCAGAAGCCGGCAAGGAGAGCCGGTAGTAGCAAGATCTATCCAGAACCGGCTTGGGCCGGTGAACCAGCAAGTCCCGCAACAAAATCAACAAGCAATCCAGCCGCCACAGCCGGCCGTATCCACGGCACAGTCAATAGTCAATAGCTCAAGAGCAAGACGCGCAGCCGCGGCGGTAGCACCACTGGCAGCCAGAGCCGGAGCAGCTGGAGCACCAGGAGTTGGAGTAGTGACCCCCGCCAGACCCGCTGCATCTTCGCCTGCGCCGGGTCACGCAGGGGGCTCGTCTTCAAACTTGACGGGACCAAAGTGTCTGTCAGATGCTATCAGAGCGGAGCCGTTTCCAGAAAAATTCAAAGAGCCAACCAAAGTATGCAATTACGAGCCGAGCATGAATCCCGAGACATGGTTGAGTAGTTATGGCATGGCCATGGACAAGAAGAATGCGTCACCGAATCTCTGCGCACGTTACATGTATCTTATGTTAGCAGAAGGAGCACCCACAATTTGGCTAGACCGACTTCCACCGCGCGGTATCAATTCGTGGGAGGAGCTAAAAGCGGCGTTCATCAAGAACTTCGCTGGAACTTGCAAGAAGCAGTACACCGAGGCGGATCTGGATCGATGTGTCATGAGAAAAACTGAGTCAGCCAGACAATCGATGGGCCGGGTTACAGAAATCTTACAATCGTCCCTCAACATCTCGGCACACACAGCTATATCGTACATGGAGAAAAACTGCGGCTTTGAGCCGCTGACGCACAAGCTCGGACGTATGAGGGAAGACCCGGCCTGCAGAGATATCTCAATAGGAGAGGTGGTAACAACGGCAAACAAGTATGCAGCCACGGATAAAAAGCCGGGTGAGACAGAGGAACAACAGAGGAATAACCGGGTCAGTGGAGGCCGTAACCCGAACCCAAGTCAGAACAATGGCAATCAGAACGGGAATAACAAGCGTCCTTATGAGGGTGGAAATTCAGAGTTCGTAGGCACAACCCTGACGACGGGCTACAGGGGGCCAAGACCCGGTGGTAACTTTAGAGGAGGACCTCCGAGAAATTCGAACTTCAGTGAGATGTACAGCATGCCGTGTCCAAAACACAGCAAGAACGGGAGGCCATGAAATCACTCGCTAGCTCAATGTGCCGACATAAGAGCCTGGATGAGACATGAGCAGGAGGGCCAGAGGAGTCAAGGGAACTTCGGAGGTAGCGGCAACTTCAATGGAAACGACAACTCGATGGGACCCGGACAGGGGGCTGGGTCTAACGGACCGCCAAACAATAACGCCGGGTCTAGTCAGCAACAGAATCAAGTCACAACCGGGTATCAGCAGAACCCGGAGGAGCTTCATAGTCAAGGACAGTATCACGTCTTCACCACAAGCACGTCCAGGAGGGACAGAAAGTTAAAAGCAAGAGCCGTCAATGCAGTAGCATCAGCCGTTCCGAGATTCTTGAAGTGGTCGGAACAAACTATAACTTGGAGTAGAGAAGATCACCCGCCAGCAGTGGAACATCCGGGTCTCCTGGCTCTCGTCGTGGCACCACAGGTGGACGGGTTCTCTTTGAATAAAGTCTTGATGGATGGAGGCAGCAGCATCAATATCCTATATCTCGACACATTCAGAAGGATGGGTTTAACCCAAGACCGCCTTACCCCAACATCGACAATCTTCCATGATATAGTTCCAGGGAAGTCGGCACATCCCATTGGCCAGATCAGCCTAGAGGTGGCATTCGGAGTGAGCAAGGAGCAATTCAGGTCGGAGTTCTTGACGTTTGAGGTTGTTGATTTAAAAAGTCCGTATCATGCTCTGTTCGGGAGGCCGGCTTACGCCAAGTTCATGGCGCGGCCTTGTTATGTGTACCTCAAACTGAAGATGCCAGGACCCCATGGAATAATCACAGTGGAAGGAAGCAAGACTATGGCTGCAGAGTGTGACAATGGGGATGCTATCATGGCAGAGCAGGCTTGCTCAGAAGAAGAGCTCAAGTTCTACAAGTCTCAAGTAGACCCGACAGATAAGCGTGTGCTGGAAAAGCCGGCTCATGAGGAAGAGAAGAAAAAATTCAAGTCAGCTCAAGATACAAAGATGGTTGATTTCGAAGAGGGGGACTCTTCCAAGCAGTTCTCGGTGGGGGCCCACATGGACCCGAAATAGGAAAGCGAGCTCATCAAGTTCATCCGTGAGAATCGGGATATCTTCGCATGGTCTCCTTCAGACATGCCGGGTGTACCGAGTGAACTTGCTGAGCACAGCTTACATGTTGATCCAAAAGCAAAGCCAGTAAAGCAAGGACTACGTCGTCTCATCGCAGAAAGGAAAAAGATCGTCGGAGAAGAGATAGCTCGTCTGCTTGCAGCCGCGTTTATCATGGAAGTCTACCATCCCAAGTGGCTTGCTAACCCGGTCCTAGTTCTGAAGAAAAACAGAGAGTGGCGCATGTGCATTGACTATACCAGCTTGAATAAAGTCTGCCCTAAAGACCCCTTTGCATTGCCTCGTATAGATCAGATTATCGATGCCACAGCCGGCAGCGAGTTGTTGTGTTTCCTGGATGCATATTCCGGGTATCATCAGATCAAGCTCAATGTTGACGACCAGGAGAAGACTTCGTTCATCACCCCCTTTGGTGCTTTTTGTTACAAAACTATGACTTTTGGTCTCAAGAATGCAGGTGCCACTTATCAAAGGTGCATCCAGAATTGTTTCCAGAATGAAATTGGTCGCAACGTGCACGCCTATGTCGACGATGTCATAATCAAGTCATAGAAAGCCGGGTCACTCCTGGATGACCTAAAAGAGACCTTTGTTAACCTGCGCAAGTATCAGATGAAGTTAAACCCGACCAAGTGCGTGTTCGGAGTTCCGGCTGGCATGTTGCTGGGTTTCATAGTCTCAGAGAGAGGGATAGAAGCTAACCCGGCTAAAATTAAGGCCATCATGAACCTTAAAAAGCCGGAGTCTGTCAATGATGTCCAGAAGCTGGCAGGGTGTGTCACAGCCCTGAGCCGGTTCATTGCAAGGATGGGAGAGAAAGCCCTTCCGCTGTATAAGCTGCTGAAGAAGTCAGACAAGTTTGTTTGGGGCCAGGAAGCGGACGACGCCTTTGAAGACCTAAAGAAGACATTGTCCACAGCTCCAGTGCTAGCGGCTCCCACGAGCAAGGAGCCGATGTTGTTGTACGTCTCTACAAATTCCAGAGCGGTCAGTGCCGTGGTTGCGGTGGAGCGCAAGGAAGAAGGAAAGGAGTACCCAATTCAAAGGCCGGTCTACTATGTTAGCGAAGCTCTCCCAGAATCCAAACAGAGGTACCCGCAGTGGCAGAAATTGGTCTACGGCGTGTTTATGGCAAGCCGGAAGATGCCACACTATTTTCAGGAACACCCCATCACCGTGGTGAGTTCTGCTCCTTTAGCAGAAATCATCAGAAACAGAGAAGCTACAGGCAGGATCGCAAAGTGGGCAATTGAGATGGGATCTTATCATATCAACTACGAGCCAAGGACAGCAATAAAGTCACAAGCCTTGGTGGATTTCGTCAATGACTGGACCGACTTTGACCCCTTACCACCTGCTCCAAGCGCCAAACATTGGATTATGCACTTGGACGGGTCAAAGCAGCTGGAAGGATCGGGAGCCGGCGTCGTACTAACTTCGCCAAAAGGAGACAAGTTGAGTTACGTCCTACAGATACATTTCGAACCATGCACCAATAACGTCGCAGAGTACGAGGCCCTGTTACACGGTCTGAAAGTCGCCAGAGAGATGAACATCAAAAGAATCATGTGCTATGGAGACTCCGACCTAGTTGCTCAGCAAGTTTCAGGAACCTGGGATAGAAAAGATGCCAACATGGCAGCATACAGGAGAGAAGTAGACCGTGTTGCCGGCTTCTTCTCCGGCTACCAAGTTGAGCACATCGATAGGCGAAAGAACGAGGCAGCCGATGCCTTGTCAAGACTCGGCTCTAGTAGAGAGCCGGTACCTCCAAACGTTTTCCTCGCCGAGTTACATCACCCCTCAGTCAAGCTTCCAACAGAAGAGGAGTTAGCAAACCCTGATGACCCGGAATCACAGTTAGTCGCGGCCGTGCATCAAACTCCGTCATGGACAGAGCCGTATCTGGCTTACCTACAGAGAGAAGAGCTACCACAAGATGAAGTACTGGCACGACAGATTGTGCGCCGGGCTAAGGGATACGTCATCATCAACGGGGAGTTACACAAGAGGAGCACGTCTGGAGTATTCTTACGTTGTGTCTCACTAGAGGAAGGCCGGAAAATTCTCCAGGAGATTCACGCAGGGGACTGCGGACATCATGCGTCTACAAGATCAATGGTCGCCAAAGCATACAGGCATGGATTCTTTTGGTTGACGGCTTTGGCTGACGCAGAAAACATAGCCCGGGTTTGCGATGGATGCCAGCGATACGCAAGGCAGATTCATGTTCCGGCTCAAGACTTGAAGACTATCCCAATAACATGGCCCTTTGCAGTTTGGGGCATGGACATGGTAGGACCTTACCAGACTTCACCCAATAAGAAAACTCACCTACTGGTCGCAGTGGACAAATTCACGAAGTGGGTGGAAGTTCAAGCCGTCAATAGTTGCACAGCAGCAACAACAGTCAAGTTCCTGAAGAAGATTATATATCGTTTCGGGTATCCGCACAGCATCATCACTGATAACGGGACAAACTTTTCACTCGGAGAGATGCAGATATTTTGCAAAGAGAACGGCATCCGGCTCGACCTCGCTTCAGTTTCACACCCTCAGTGGAACGGCCAAGTAGAGAGGACAAACCAGGAGCTGCTAAGAGGCATCAAGCCAAGACTCCGGGTTCCATTAATCAGAGCCGCCGGGTGCTGGGAAGAGGAGCTGCCATTAGTTGTCTGGAGCATAAACACAACCCCAAACAGATCAACAGACTTCACTCCTTTCTTCGTGGTCTACGGGGCAGAAGCCGTGTTACCCAACGACATTATCCATGACTCTCCAAGAGTTGCAAACTATGTCGAAACTGAAAACGAGCAAGCTCGGCAAAGTTCGGTGGACATGCTTGAGGAGGCAAGAGAGCTAGCTCTGGAAAGATCAGCCATATACCAGCAAGACCTGAGGCGTTATCACAGCCACCGGGTCAAATCAAGAACTTTTCAGGAAGGAGACTTAGTCCTCCGGCTAGCCCAGAACAAGACCGGCTTCCACAAGCTGACTCCCCCATGGGAAGGTCCCTTTGTGGTAAGCCGGAACTTGCACAACGGGTCATATTATTTGATGGATGCTAGAGAGCAAGCTACAACAACAGGAAACAATACAGACCATACAAGGAACCCGTTGACGGAGAACGATAGGCCGTGGAATATAGCAGAGCTTAGACCATATTACACTTAGGTTTTGTGAGCCCCCGGATGAGACGGGCTCCACCTTTTTGTATCTTTCTAGTTTAAAAGCAGCAGGTTTCAGACGCGCTCTTTTCCTTACCAGAGTACCTAAGGGGACTGGAAGGTTTTTAATGAGGCGGCTTGCTAGTTATGTACATATTATATGATCAATGAAATGAGGAAGGCACCTCTAAAAAGAAAGAGTATTGTGTTTTCAGTTCCTTATTTTCCATATGATCAGGGCCTTGGGGGCTTACCAACTAAGAAAGTTGTAAGTTGCAAACTCATGACCCGGTAGAGAAGCCACAATTATTCTTGGTTCCTTGCCTGCTAGCTCGATGTTATTCTCATACATGACCAGGTGCTAAAATACCGACTTTCAATCTGACTATGAGGCCCATGGGGACTTAGCAGACCCTGATTGCGCGGGAGTTTTATGCACAGAAAGTCACGAGAAAACCGGCTATGCAGAAAGCTAAAGAAACCAAAAGGGTCATCAAAACCATCAAAGACTTACACAAATTCACAAAAGATGGTTTGTTACAAACGAAGTTTTTGGAAGCACACGAAGGTGCATCAGAATAGGTATAGCCAAGAGTAGTTCAAGCTAACCTATTACACGCCATGCAGGCCAAAAGAATACCGTTTTCAGGATAGCAACAAGTTTTACAAGCCGGATTTGTCTGCCGGGCCAGTCTCAGTCGGAACGGCAGGGGTCTTGGGGGCCGGAGCGTTGGAGCTGGAAGAGCCGGACTTCTTCTTGGACGATTTCTTGGACAGTCACTCGGCATCCTCCCAGCAAATCTGGAACAAGCTCGGCAATTGCTCATCTTCCCCAGCCGGCCCGCTCGAAGAACCCTTAGCCGGCTCATCGCTAGAAGGAGGCGCCCGGTAGCTGGGGTCCATCTTTGTGACAGCCGGGTCCTTCGGGTACAGCTTTTTACCTTCAGCGCTAAAAGAGGGCTGGAAGGAACTCAGGCTCATCTTATCTGTAAGAACGGTGTAGTGATGCCGGATCGAGTCGTCAATGGCTGCTAGGTCCTCCTTGGTAAAGGGAGACCCGTCGCTCTTCAACGAAGGCCACCCCCGGATAAGCACCGCAGTGTCCAGAGCCGGGTAATAAGACTTTGCCAAAGCAAGTACGCGCATAGCAGAGCGGCGAGCAGAAGATCTCTTCCAAATCTCAATCCAGCCCGGCAGCATGTTCAGAGCTTCCAGGAACTTGAGTTGCGTAGTTGGGGGCTTTTCCCACCCGTGACACGCCATCATTGCCTTTCCTGCGCCATAATACAGCTGCTGCACGAGTGTGCAGATGGCTCTGAGTTTCGTCTCCGGCTCAAGCTTGCAAATGGGGCTCCAGCCACCTGAGAATTTCACAAAGGGATAAAAAAGAACGCTCTAGAGAAAGAGAAGAAATGATAGCCGGCAATAAAAATACTTACCAAAGAGGGAGGTCACCATTTCAGTGACGAAGGCTGCAAGCTTGTCAAATTTAGCGTTAGAGGCTTTCAGATCCTCTTGCAGCCTGTCCCGCGCGTCCGCCCAAGCGCTTTCATGCTCTTCAATTTCTTGACGAAGCCCGGCATTTTCTTCAGCGGCCCGGTCGAGGTTTTTCTCTAGTTCAGCAATCTTCTTTTCAAGCTCGGCACGTCGGCCGGCTTCAGTCTTCAGCTCCTCCTTCACGACCTGGAGGGCATGGTCGTGTTGTTCAGCTTGGTCCTGGAAAGTTCAAACGAGTAAAGAGTTGACAAAGATTACAAGAAAGCAATCAACTACTCAAATTGTTATAAGTCCCAAGTTGCTGCCACCAGAAACTCAGCACTTGGGGGCTACTCAATTTGAGATCAACAAAAGCGAATGGGGAACGACACCCGGGAAGACGAGGTTCCGACGGCGCTGAATCGTAACCCCGCCACAGGCGACCAAGGGGCCGTCGTTGTTCTCCCTCTGAGGCTTGCAGTAGTAGAACTCGAGGAAGAGCGGGAGGCTGGGAGCCATGCAAAGGTATGCTTCGCACAGAACGACGAAGTGGGTGATGTTGAGTACGGAGTTGGGCGCAATATCTTGGGGCCGGATCTTGAAGTATTCCAAGACCTGGCGAAAGAAAAGGGAACTCGGAGGGCGAAACCCCCGGGTGACATGATCGGCGAAGACGACAACTTCCCCTTGACCCAGCTGAGGCGCAGTCTCGTCCTCGTCCGGAGCTCGCCAGTGGACCTCCGATTTCGCGGGAAGCAAGCCAAGCTCGGCAAGTTCCTCCAGCCGACTTTCGTGGATGCAGGACTTGGTCCAGTTGCAAGTGACCTTGCGTTTGGCTTTCTCTGCGGCGGCTGTCGTGGATGACCCGGCGCCGGCTACCTTCTTGATTTTCTTAGGAGCACGTTGAGCTGCCGATTTTAGACCCATTGCCGAGATGGGAAGCTCGGAGATCTACAAATAGAATGTGAAAGGGAAATGAGGTCAGTATGGATCTAAATAATACAAAGAAACAGAGAGAGAAGAACAGAGCAAGGGTCACAATGCGTATTCATCCGAAGAGCCACGAAAAAAGGATGTCCAGATGCGAAGGAGCAAACAGCGAAGCAGTGAAAAGTACACGATAAATGCAGATCTAGGGAATCAGAGAAAGCAAAAGGAAAAAAGGAGAAGGTAAAGGGCACGGTCCAGTTCATCCGCAAGATCCTAAGAAGAGAAAAATATCTGGATGCAAGGAAATAAACAGGCGAAGCCATGAACAGTGCAAAGCAAAACAGATCTAAGGAGTCTCAAAAAATCGAGGTAAAGGGAGAGAAATCAAGAACATCGAGGAACGCGAAGAACGCATAAAGTTTGTTCGGAAAAAGATGCGCAGATTGGAAATGTGAGATTGGATGTAAAGGCTTACTTATCAAGGATAGATGAGCCGTGCGTGCGGGCGATGCGCGCGGTCGAGCTCTTGATCCGAATCTCGAAGAGGAATAGCTCGGGGAGTCTCGGGCTCGCGAGGTCTAGCGGCTCGAAGAGCTTGACCTCGGGAGATGAACTGGCGCGATGTGCTCGAGGTGGAAGATGAAGAGAGTAGGCTCGGGGGAGAGTGACCCATTTTTTCACCCCGGGCCTCTATTTATAGCCTCTAGGGTTGACCTAGGGGTAAAGTGGGGAGGATAAAAGGATAATCATTATCCCCGGGGACAAGATCTGTTCCGCAGCAGATATGCCTGACAGAATCTTGGCTTCCCCGAGGTGGTTATTGTCTCCTCGATTCCTGCAAAAAGATATGCATTAAATATGTCGTTGACCAAGAAGGTTGACTGACGGCGGAGAAAAATATTAAAGAAAGAAAAGAAAGAGTGAAAGTCTTGGAGGAATAAAAGTCAACAAGTGATGGCCGGGTTATGAACGGGCCGCCAGCAAGAGCCGGCCAAACTGACACCCGTGTGCCCGCTTGTTTAATAAGTTGTGTATTGTTTTTCAGATGATAACCCGGACAAAAGGAATGACGGCTTCCCCAAAGATTGAGCCCAAGAGCACGAAGGTGAAGCGAGTCGATTCTGATGTCCAAGTTATCCTGGGGGCTACTGTTGGGGGGATCATAACCCGGTAGGCCTACCGACCTAGAAGATAAGCCGGCCTGGTAAGGAACTGGGCCGGGTCAAGTATGAAGATATGGGCCGGGTCTCACGTGAGCCGGTGCGCCGCGTGTGTCTTGGCCCACAAGTCAAGGAGGATCTAGAAGATCAGGCCTAGTACAAGACGGAGTCCCGATTAGGAAGGCAAAGACTTAAAGGACTTAGAGTAGAGTCCGGGTACGATTGTAACCCGGATCCCACTTGTACGCCCAGCGAGACCCGCCGCCTATATAAGGGGGTCTCCTGGTTCCTAGAAGGTTAAGCTTTTACCAGATCGTAAGCACCACCATCTCGAGACCCGGAAGCTAAGGCGCCGAGTCCTCGAAACCCATATCAATAAAGCAGCAGCAGGAAGTAGGTCTTTACCTCAAGACGAGGGGCCGAACCTGGGTAAACCCTTGTTTCCCCACGCTGTGCTAAACAAGCTCCCGATGTCAGAAGTCGCCATGTCCCCATACTCAAGTTTCCACCCGGAAACATCTGCCGTGACAATCCCACGACAGACACCTTCTTCGTGGAAGCTTGTTCTGGAGAGAACATCTGTTTCTTCTTCTTGGGCCTCTCGAGAGGCTCCATGTCCTCGTCAGCCGGAAACGCCATGGCGGCTGACTTATAGGCGCTCTCGACAGCGCGCGTGGCATCCAGGATATGACCATGGATGGCGATAGTGCCAGCGCTGCCGGGGATCTTGACCATGTTGTAGGCGTGATGCGTGATGGCCATGAACTTCGCGAGGGCGGGGTAGCCGAGGATGGCGTTATACGGCAGGCCAATGTGCGCGACGTCGAAGTCGATCAGCTCAGTGCGGTAGTTCTTCTGCGTGCCGAATGTGACGGCCAGCCGGACCTGCCCCAGGGGTGCGATCGAACCACTAGTGACCCCTGTGAATGGCCTGGAGGGCATGAGCCACTCGAAAGGCACTTGAAGCGTCTTGAAGGTCTCGACAGAGATGACGTTCAGGCCAGCACCCCCATCCATGAGCGTCTTGGAGACGGCAATGTTGTTGATGGTGGGGGAGCAGACCAGGGGGAGGGTTCCAACAGTCTTGGTCGACTTGGGGTGGTCCTTGGCGTCGAAGGCGATGGTGTACTGAGACCACTTGAGGGGCCTGGAGGTCTCGACGCTCGGGAACGCTGCGTTGAGCTCGCGGGCGAACTGCTTGAACTGGTTGTTAGACTTGGGCGCCTGAGCTCCGCCGAGGATGCAGGCCATAGCCCCCCTTGGGGCCTGGTAGCCTCCATCTTCCTCGTCGGGGAGGTTATTGTTCTTCTCGACGGTGTTGGCTTGAGTGCCCGGCCGCCTCTGGTAGCTGCCCTTGCGTCCGCCTCTGCGGTAGCCGCGGCCTCTGCCGCGGCTGCCGCTGCCCTCTTCTTGCTCGCGCTCCCTGCTCAGCCTCTTGAGATCGAAGCAGTTCTCTGTAGCGTGGCCGCGCCTGTTGTGGTAGACGCAGAACGGACGGTTGTCCTCCTTCTTGTCGCCAGGCTCAAGGGAGTCTTTGCGGGCGTCCTTGGCATCTGGCTCAGCCGCTAAGACAGCGGTGGTCTTGCGCTTGGTTTCTTCCCGCTTCTTGTGACTCTTAGATCCCTCGGCCTGGTCGTCTACCCGCTGGCTCATCCTGACAAAGAGGAGTCCCTCTTCAGGCTTGGCGCACTTGTCAGCGAGGTCGAACAGCTTTACCACAGAGGTGAGCTTGTCGTGAATGCCTAGCTTCTCGAGCATCCTGCGGTTTGTGACGCCCTCTCTGAAGGCGGCAATGACTTGTGTGTCAGGGATGTTCGGAATCTTGTTGCGCACTTGGCTAAAGCGCTGGATGTACTTGCGGAGGGTCTCATCTTTCCTCTGCACCACAGCGCGCAGGTCATTGTGGGTGAGCACGCGCTCGTATGTGCCCTTGAAGTTGGCGACAAATTGCCTGCAGAGCTCCTCCCACGAGCCTATGGAGTCTTCAGGCAGGTTGAGGAGCCATGACAACGCGGAATCCCGAAGCGCGTGGGAGAACCAGTTGGTCATGACCTTGTCGTCCCCTCCTGCAGCTTGGATAGAGGTGGTGTAGAGCTACAGGAACTCGATGGGGTTGCTTGACCCATCGTAGCCCTTGGGAAGGGCAGGCCTGAACTTCTGTGGCCAGACCACGCGGCGCAGAGCGCGGGTGAAGGCCATGCAGCCGGTGGTGTACGTGGCGGTACCGCCCTAGAGAGCCCTGCGGTTCTGCTGCCCCGCCGGGCCGATTTCCTCGACGAGGCGGTTTTGGAGGTCCCTCTGGCGCTCCATCCCCACCCGCGCGTCAGGCGCGCTGCGCTGCACGATTTGGCAGTCGCGCGGTGAGGACGCATGGGAGGCAGCCCTCTGCGCCGCAGCCGGAGGTGGTCCCGGTGGTGGCGGAGGCGCATCCGGCGCGGCCGTTCCTGCGCAACCAGAGTGGTGAACCAGCGAACGCGACGGGGCGGGGCGCGTCGTCGCGATGTCGACGAGGTGGTGGAGGCGGTCGAGCCAGTGGTCGTGGGCCTCCGGGTTGGGCCGGTAATGGAGAAGCTCTTGAGCCATGAGCAGCGCAGTGTGCGGATCGGGCTCTGGACGTCCCTGAGAGGACGCGCTTTGGCGCCGAGACGGACGCGAGGACTCAGCGTCCTCGTGGTGCTCGGAGAAGTCCTCGTCGCCGCGGCGGTTGCCGCCGCGTTGATCCTCGCTCTCGGGCTCCTCCACGCGTGGGCCGGTGTTGGCGTGCTCCGCCGTGCGAGTGCGGCTGCGGAGGCCGCGAGTGGTGGCGGTGCCGGGCTCAGTATGAGCCCTCTCAGCTGCGCGCCTGTTGGCGCGTGTCGTGCGGGTGTCCGTCATGGCGCGGAGGCTGGTCGAAGGTTGAAGATGCACCTCAGCCCCCTACCTGGCGCGCCAAATGTCGGAGTGTGACTCCCAAGACATGGGGGTGATCACACTCTGAAGAGTTTTTCGAAGGTGGGCTGAACGCGGAGGTCAAACAACCCTCAACCGGCACGGCGACGGTGCTCGTCGAGCCTGAGGAGGGACATCACGACAGAGATGGACACCAGCCCGTACCCAGGTTCACGGCCCTCGGGAGGAGGTAACACCGCTACTCCTTCTTGTCTGTATTGCGCTGCAGAGGGTACTGTACAATGAGCTTGCCGAGGGCTCTCTTATGGCAGTGCGGAGCTCAAGGAGGGAACACTACGGTCTTCTTCCTCCTCGAGCGCCTTTGGCTAGGTTACGCTATGGTAGAGTGCTTAAGCTCCAAATGATCGATCGATCCCTTGCTACGGAGGTGCTCCCTCTCCTTTTATAGGCGCCCCGGCCCTCATCCTTGCGCCCTGCGCAGCGGATGGGTTCCCACATGGCGATGAAATGGAGGAGCGGGGTGCACCGCAGCCGGGTTGTCCATGGACTCGGTCCATGGTCGTAAAGCCTGCCCTTGAGGCAGGAAAGCCACCGTCCGCGCAGGGCGGCCAGCTGGTGCCGCAGAGATCGTGGGGGCGCCCACGGTGATGACGTCGTTGGAGCATAGCGCCGGCCATCCGCTTTATCACCAAAGGGGAAAGCTTCGTAGTCCGGCGTGAGGGGCACAGCTTTGTTGACCCCTTTAATCACCAGAATAGTAACTGCGGCGCCGTCGTCACCGCGCGCAGGCGCGCGCGTTACTCTGCGGCCACGGCAGAGGCCATGTGCACTCTGCGGCGGTTGCTTCACAGCGAAGTATCTCTAGAAGGCCTGAGCGGCCTTGTGGAGGGATTTGCGTTGACTCCTCTCCAGGGGAGAGAGCCTTGTAGAGGGGCAGTCGCGGGGGGAGCCTCTTCAGGCCTTCGCTGCCCCTTTAAGCCCTCTCGAGGAATTTTTCCCCTCGAGAGTCTCTCCAAGCGTTTGGCTTGGTCCTTAGTCGTTTCTTCGATACCGCCTCGTGCGAGGGCTGTGGAGAGTGGGCCCCGCACACCCTGGTTTCCACTGGGCCGACATTATTTCTGCAATTTTTCATTTATTTGAGTCAAGGAGCTTGTATACTTCTGTAACAACTCCTTTGTATCTTTATTTTATTGCATTGTTGTGCCACGTAAAGTCTCTAGTAGAAAGTTGATGCTAGATTTAGATTTCTGCACAGGAACAGATTTTCTGCTGTCCACCGTTTACTTCGTAAAAAATTCCAAAAAAATCGAAACGTCCTGAAATGTTTTGTGTGTAATCCTCAGATATGTACGCAACTTTCATTAGTTTTAAATTTTCTGATCTGAGCAAGTTTAGTGCCTCGAAAAAATTCGTCTTTACGGACTGTTCTATTTTTGACGGATTCTTCCTTTTATTTTGCATTCTCTCTTTTACTGTGTTTGAGTGGATTTCTTTGCTCCATGAAATATCAGTGGCTGTACCTAAATTCTATAAGTATTGGTGATGATTGTGTCCATGCAGAACACGTGAATTTTTTATTATGCACTAACACTCTAATAAATATTACTTTGAGTTTGGTGTGAAGGAAGTTTTTAAGGATCAAGAGAGGAGGATGATATGATGTGATCAAGAAGAGTGAAAAGCCTAAGCTTGGGGATGCCCCCGTGGGTCGTCCAAGCATATTTCAAGAAGACTCGAGCGTCTAAGCTTGGGGATGCCCAAGGCATCACCTTCTTCATCAACAACTTATCAGGTCATCTCTAGTGAAACTATATTTTAGTTCTCTCACATCTTATGTACTTTGATTGGAGCGTCTGTGTGCTTTTATTTTTGCTTTGTTATTTTCATTTTCTGAATAAATTGGATTCTAGCATTCTTTTGTGGGAGAGAGACACGCTCCGATTTTTCATATGAATACTTGTATTCTTCACTTATATTTATGGCGAAAGCCAAAAGCCGCATCACTTATTGTTTTATGTTTATGGCGAAAGCTGAAAGCCGCAACACTTATTGTCTTATTTGGCGAAACCTGAAAGCCGCAACATTTATGTTTAAATAAGTTGATTGGTGGTTGCTTGGAAACAGTAAATGCTACATGTGGTAGATGGTATATTGAAAAGACATACATATTCTTTTAGATCATTGTCTTGGATATTGTGGTGATTGGCAATTATTTTCAGCTCTCAAGTAGATCGTGTTTAAAAACTTGCATCATGTAGTTAAAAACATATCAATGTACTGGAGAACTTGTTGAAACTTGGTTTGCATGTTTTGTATCTCTAAGGTCTAGACATTTTCTCGTAAAAATGTTTGAGTAACAAGGAAGACAATGTACAACCTTATAATGCTTGCAATATGTTTTCATGTAAGTCTTGATGTACCAGTTGTCATCTTGTGTTTGCTTCAAACAACCTTGCTAGTCTAAAACCCTGTATTGAGAGGGAATGCTTCTCGTGCATCCAAACCTTGAGCCAAAACCCATGCCAATTGTCTCTACCATACCTACCTACTACATGGTATTTCCTGCCATTCCAAGTAAATACTTCGTGTGCTACCTTTATTCAAAAGCTATTATCTCTTATTTGTGTTAATGTTTTATAGCTCATGAGGAAGTATGTGGTGTTTTCGATATCAACCTTGTTATTTGCGTATGACAGACTTTCACCAATGGACTAGTGGCACATCCACTTATCCAATAATTTTGCAAAAAGAGCTGGCAAATGGGGTGCCCAGTCCCAATTAATTACAACTTTAACCGCTTAATTCTCTTCACATTTTTGCCCTGATCTAATAAGCCAATCAATAATACCAATGAATAACTGCATGTGTAAACAAAAGAGAACAAGAGGGATGATATCGTCCTTCAATGGGAGCCGCTCTTGAAAGTTTGGTTGACAAGGGGGGTAGAGTGCCCATTACCATTTGTTGACAACAACAAACACCGCTCAAAAACTTATTTTTTATGCTCTCTATATGATTTAAAAAACCTATAAAAACTAAAAAGCTCTAGCACATGTGTGTATCCCTGCTTCCCTCTGCGAAGGGCCTTTCTTTTACTTTATGTTGAGTCAGTTTACCTATTTCTTTCTATCTTAGAAGCAAACACTTGTGTCAACTTTGTGTGCAACAATTCTTATATGCTTGCTTATTGCACTTGTTATATTTTTTTGTGTTGACAATTATCCATGAGATATACATGTTGAAAGTTGAAAGCAAATGCTGAAACTTAAATCTTCCTATGTGTTGCTTCAATGCCTTTTTACTTAGAATCTATTGCTTTATGAGTTAACTCTTATGCAAAACTTTTTGATGCTTGTCTTGAAAGTACTATCCATGAAAAGTTTTTGCTTATATGATTCAGTTGTTTACTGTTCGTCTATTTATTAGCAAACTACAGACCATTGCCTTGAGTCACCTCATTCATAACATGAGCCTTACAATATTATTTGATCAAGATTGTGTGATAGCATGTCACTACAGAAATTATTTTGTTGTTATCATTTTACCTACTCGAGGACGAGTAGAACTAAGCTTGGGGATGCTTGATACGTCTCCAACGTATCCATAATTTCTGTTGTTCCATGCTTATATTATACCAATTGCAACATGTTTTATACACACTTTATATCATTTTTATGCATTTTCTGCGACTAACCTATTAACAAGATGCCACAGTGCCAGTTCCTGTTTTTTGCTGTTTTTGGGTTCAAAAAAGTTGTTCTGGAAATATTATCGGAATTGGACGAAACAAAAGCCAAAACTCCTATTTTTCCCGGATGGATCCAGAACACCGAAGAGGAGACGGAGAGGGGCCACGAGGCAGCCACACCATGTGGCGGCGCCCCCCCTCCCCTTTGCCGCGCCGTGACATGGTGTGGGCCCCTCGGGCGCCCACCGCCGTTGCCCTTTCGCCTATATGAAGCCTCCCATAGGAAAACCCTAGGCACCCGAGCAATAATCCACGAAACATCCCGTAGCCGCTTGCGTCGTCAACCCTAGTTCGGGAGGGCTCGAAAGCTCTTCCCGGCACCCTGCCGGAGAGGGGAATCATCACCGGAGGGCTCTACATCACCATGCCCGCCTCCGAAGTGATGCGTGAGTAGTTCATCCTTAGACTACGGGTCCATAGCAGTAGCTAGATGGTTGTCTTCTCCTGTTGTGCTATCATGTTTAGATCTTGTGAGATGCCTATCATGATCAAGATCATATTATTGTAATGCTACATGTTGTTTTTGCTAGGATCCGATGAATATTGAATACTATGTCAAGATGCTTATTTATATCATGTGTATGTTATTTATGATCTTGCATGCTCTCCGTTACTAATAGATGCTCTGGACAAGTAGATGCTTGTGACTCCAAGAGGGGGTATTTATGCTAGATAGTGGGTTCAGTCTCCATTTAATCTGAGTGAGTGACAGCAACCTCTAAGGTTGTGGATGTGCTGTTGCCACTAGGGGTAAAACAA
The DNA here is from genome assembly GCA_026929855.1 of Poa annua. Classification (NCBI taxonomy): domain Eukaryota; kingdom Viridiplantae; phylum Streptophyta; class Magnoliopsida; order Poales; family Poaceae; genus Poa; species Poa annua. The sequence goes on from CM049434.1 coordinate 68,369,963, forward strand.
CGATGCTTTGTCTAAGGATAATTGTGTTCCTTACATTACGCACTTTACTTAATGCAATACTCTGTTGCTTGCAACTTAATACTGAATGGGGTGCAGACGCTAACCGGAAAGTGGATTATTAGTCATAGATGCGGTTTGAACGGTCTATGAATCATGTTGTAATGCCCAAGTAAATCTCATAGTAGACACTCTGACTAGTATATGCATTTTTATGTAGTTCTTTATTTTGTCAATTGCCCAGCTGTAATTTGTTTACCCGCATGTTAGTTATTTACTATGGAGAGACACCACTAGTGAACTCTGGACCCCGGTCCATTCTTTTACATCTATAATACAACCTACTTCAAACACCGTTCTTTTTTATTCTTTGCAAACAAACATCTTTTTCCACACTATACGTGTAATCCTTTGTTTTCAGCAAGCCGGTAAGATTGACAACCTCACTTTCAAGTTGGGGCAAAGTATCTTGGTTATGTTGTGTGCAGGTCTCTTGTCAACTACACGTCAAGATCTTTCCTGGTGCCGTTGACACCTTCAGGAGTGCCTCCATCTCCTATTGGTTCGATAACCTTGGTTTCTTAACCGAGGGAAACTTTCTGCTGCACTCATCACACCTTTCTTTTGGGGTTTCCCAACAAACACCACCGTGTGCATCAGACACCGGAGAAAACGTCTCAGTGCAATATACCCCTTATCTTTGCGTACAGCCTTTTGCCACAAATCTTGCTTTATACTTTTCTACGTTCCCATTGGAGTCATACTTTGTTTTGTAGACCCATTGGCAGCCTACTGTTTTAGCTCCTTTGGGAATTTCCTCTAAGTCCCAAACGTTGTTAGAACTCATCGATTTCATCTCGTCTTCCATGGCCTCTAGCCACTTCGAAGAGTGAACGCTACTCATGGCTTCTTTATATGCAGTGGGATCTTCTTCCATATGAACTATTTCTGTATTAAACTTTATAATCACTAGAAATAGCTGATTTCCTAGCTCTTTTAGACCTTCTAAGAGTCTCATTATCTAGCACATCATGTGTCTCAACGTGCGACTCTTCTTCTAAATGTGGCTGTCGGCGCTCCCTTTCATGCTCAACAACGGGTTGAGTCGGGTCCTGACGGACAGGTTCTGAGTCTTGCCTCGTTGCGGTCACGGGTGGAGTTACAACACCTGAGTCAATCCACCAAGTAGATTTTGAAAACTATGTATACAAGGATTCATTTACAAAAGAAACTGTGTCTATACCTTTCTTTGCCATTATGCTCTTGAGCCAATCTGCGCAATCTTCCTTGTAATGCCATTTCTTCTTGCAGTGGAGGCATGTGTCTTTATCCACTAGAAGCTGTTGCTCATACTGCTGGGGACCTTTGCCATATGGCTTATACTGGTGGGGACCTTTGCCATATGGATTTGAAGGGGAACCATTGTAGTTCCTGTTCTTGTTGTCCTTCACGTAGTTCAAGGAGCACCCATTCTGGGACTTGAGCCATTCCTCTTCTTGCGACAACATGGCAATGGTCTTTTCAATGTCCCATTTTTTAGGTGACACACTGTAATTGACTATAAAGTTTTCAAACTGTTGTGGCAGTGAAGCCATCACCAAGTGAACTATGAGTGCAGGCTTGAGCTCCAGATCAGCCTCCATGGACTTAAGCTTAGCAGCCATGTTGCTCATTCTGAGAATGTGCTCCCTTATGCCATGTGATATCCCCCAAGAGCAGGGGATCACTGTAGTACCTCTCAATGTGGAAGTAGGGTATCGATCCGCAGGAGCAAGAAGGAAAAGTTATCTATTCTCTACAACTAAAGTGTCACAAGTTTTAGTTGATTATGCACTAAACAAGTTTAAAGAACAAGATGGTTGTTTTAATGAATGGAAGTTTAATGTAATAAAACAAGAATGTAAAAAGTGTCCCAATCCTCTTCAATGCAAGAGGACAAGACAAAGTTTTCTCTTATAGGAACAATGGACTACGGTGTTTCAATGCTTGGAAATAAGGCCTAGGGATCATACTTTCACAAGTGGTCTCTCTCAACATGTTAGCATAACAGAACGCAAATAAGTGCTACTCGGGATTATTCTCCTTCTTGATAAAACAAGAGTACTATGTGTAGGTCTACAAAAGCACACCTCAAAATTGTATTCCACATCTATGGAACCCCAATGTCACTAAGAGCACCCCAAGATACTACTATACAAACACCACAATTCCACAAGAATAGGCCATGATAAATATCTAAATTATTCATAGATCACTCACAAATACCCACACTGTCACCTCGGTACCGTGTTGTCACTATGACTCCGGAAACTAGATAAAATCACTTGAGTAGCATAAACATTACATATGAATTCGACCATACTTAACAATGCTCATGATCACATAAAGATCACACCATGGGAGAGAGAGATAAACCACATAGCTACCGTACGAGCCCTCAGCCCCCGAGGGAAACTACTCACACATGGTCATGGTGACGATGGTGGTAATGGTGGAGATGTTGGAGGAGATGATCTTGCTGTAGATGTTGATGATGAACACGCCGGAGGGTGGTGGAGCCCTCCGGAGGTGATTCCGGCAGCGTTTCCCCCCTCCGATCTTCTCCGGCGGCAGCCTTCTGCCTCTTTGTTTTGTGGTTTTGTGTTTCTCCGCCGCTGTGATGCGAAACTCCTCGGGGGACTATTTTTGTAGCCGGTTTTAGGACAAGACGAAGTCACAGAGATGAAAACGGACGGCATCGGAGCCACGAGGGGGAAAAGAGGGGGTCCCACGCGGCCAGGGAATCTGACCGCGCCGGCCCCCCTATCTCCCAGCTGGTTGGGCTTCTAGTCTTCATTTTTGGTCCATTGTGTTCGTCTCAAAAATTCTGAACCGTGCTCTTTAGCCTTGCCCTTTTTCGAGTCCCGAAGCTCCCGGAAAGTCCAAAACACTAAAAAAGACGTTTTCTAGAAACATAGTTAGAATCAAAAGAGGGGGGATTGTTTAGAAAATTCACTAAGTCATTATAAAACATGAATATAACATCATATAAGTTGTAACTATGTAGGAATAAGAGTAATACAATGCAAAGTTCATGTATGCATTTTTCATGCATCACCATGTGCACCTCCATGATACTTTTATGTCACCAGCTGTTTTAGCAGCTGGGTAGCATATGTCTTTGAAGAACAAGTAAATTGGCTCTTTATCTTTTGGAGATACTCTCCTACGGAGATACACTCTTCAATTGAGCCCACAATGGCGTTCTCAACTGTGTTCTTTATAAATACCATGAACTTTTTGTTGGTGTTCACCCACTTTTGGTTCTCTATGGTGTAGGACATCTCCACTGGAGCATGGACCCTTAACTTTTTCTGCCAAGCAGATTCATCATCAGTTGTCTCTTTTACCGGCTCTGCTGGCCTGACTGGCTGTGGAGCATTCACAACCCAGTCAACTTCAGCACAGACAAAAGCCAGCTCAACTTTCTTCCACCACTCAGCGTAGTTGTCACCCCTGAGTGTCGGAACATCCTCGAGGCAACTCATCAGGTGGAAACTTCCTGAAACCACAAAGATGTGAGATAACAAAAAAGAAACAATTGCATACATTTAATCTAACATTGGTATAAATCAAAGCATACAACAGTTTGTGCAATTTAAACTATATCACCGTTGGGCAATAAAAGAGATAAATGCACCATTTAACACATAATAAACAAATCATGATCATGCTATTAACAACGTTGGTCATATCATAACAGAATCATAATCATCTTTAATATCACTTTATCACATCTTAAAAAAAATTAATTATCACTTTATTGCTCTTAAGCAATTACTTTTAACTATTTGCAGCGGAAACTTTGAATAAAATTCATAACTTTATTGCTCTTCTATTCTAAACAAATATTTCGTTGGATCAATTTGAATAGAACTCAAAACTATATGAAATTTATCCAAAACTTGACAAAAACATCAAAACTTTGCTCTGTTAAAAGAAAAATATCAGAAAACCGGCCTGAAACCGTCCTGTGCTGCGGCCCGGCCCACGGACAGCCTCGGCCTGCTCCGCGTGCGCTGCGAGCTATCTGCCGCTCGCTGCGACGCAGTCGCCGGGGACGCGGCCCACGTCCCGTTCACTTTCGGCCCAGCGGCCCCGGTCGTTCTGGGGTTTGCATCACAGCCGTCCGTCGGGATCCGACGGTCGCGCGTGAATTTTGCCAGAACAAAACGACCGAAAACGGTCCGGGGACCCTAACCCTAGTTCATTTCCCGTTTCTTTCTCTTTCCCCATTTCCTCTGTCGCCCGAAGTGTCGGAGGGTGAAGCTCACGAGACAGGGGTGGTCACACTCTGAAGTGGTTGTTCGAAGGGGGGCTGAACGCGGAGGTCAAACAACCCTCAACCGGTGCGGCGACGGTGCTCGTCGAGCCTGAGGAGGGACATCACGACAGAGACTGACACCAGCCCGTACCCAGGTTCACGGCCCTCGGGAGGAGGTAACACCGCTACTCCTGCTTGTTTGTATTGCGCTGCAGAAATTACAGTACAATGAGCTTGCCGAGGGCTCTCTTATGGCAGTGTGGAGCTCAAGGAGGGAACTCTAAGGTCTTCTTCCTCCTCGAGTGTGCTTGGCCAGGCTATGCTATGGTAGAGTGCCGAAGGTTTGATTGATCGATCCTTTGCTACGGAGGTGCTCCCTCTCCTTTTATAGGCGCCCCGGGCCTCATCCCCGCGTCCTGCGTGGTGGAAGGGTTCCCACATGGCGACGAAAAGGAGAGGCGGGGTGCACAGCAGCCGGGTTGTCCATGGACTCGGTCCATGGTCGTAAAGCCTGCCCTTGAGACAGGAAGACCACCGTCCGCGCAGGACGGCCAGCTGGTGCCGCAGAGATCGTGGGGGCGCCCACGGTGACGTCGTCGTTGGAGCGTAGCGCCGGCCATCTGCTTTATCACCAAAAGGGAAAGCTTCGTAGTTCGGCGCGGGGGGCACGGCTTTGTTGACCCCTTTAATCACCAGAATGGCAACTGCGGCGTCGTCGTCACCGCGCGCGCAGGCGCGCGCGTCACTCTGCGGCCGCGTCAGAGGCCATGTGCGCTCTGCGGCGGTTGCTTCTCAGCGAAGTATCTCTACAAGGCCTGAGCGGCCTTGTGGAGGGATTTGCGTTGACTCCTCTCCAAGGGAGAGAGCCTTGTAGAGGGGCAGTCGCGGGGGGAGCCTCTTCAGGCCTTCGCTGCCCCTTTAAGCCCTCTCAAGGACTTTTTCCCTTCGAGAGTCTCTCCAAGCGTTTGGCTTGGTCCTTAGTCGTTTCTTCGATACCGTCGCGTGCGAGGGCTGTGGAGAGTGGGCCCCGCACGCCCTGGTTTCCACTGGGCCGATAGTAGCCCCCGGGCCCATGACGGGCACGGCGAAGCCCACCAGGCTCAAACGAAGCGTCTTGGGCCCAAAGTGTCCGGCCGGCCCGAGACACGCGTCGATCAGTTGCGCGTCTGCGACGACACGATTTCTCCGGCGGAGCGTGCGTCGTGGGGGGTCCCACCACGCCCCGGTAACTGCCCAGACGAGAGATAAAGCCTGTGCGCCGGCTCGGGCAGCCGTTACTGCTCTCATTTTGCGCGCCCGGCCTTTCGATCTCGCATCTCTGAGCTTCCTCACTCCGGCGATCTTCGTCTCCTTCCGCGCTCTGTCACACTTCTCCCTTTCCCGACGATGAGTCCAGCGAAGGGCAGGGCGGCGATGGCGAAGCTCCCGGTGGACGCGCAGGGGGAAGAGGTGCTTGGCCCCGCCATGGTCGGGGAGCGCTACAACGAGGCGGCGCTGGACAAGGTCCGGCACTTGGTCGCCGGGAAGACCAACGAGCACGGCGCCAGTGCTCTCCAGGCTGCAAAGCTCGGCCGGCTCCTGAAGGGGTTATTCCCCATCTTCCTCCACACCATCTTCGCCGGGCTGGTGCCTCCCTACTCGCCCTTCCTGGAGGCGATTCTGGAGTTCTACCAGATCCATCTTCTTCATCTGCACCCCAACTCCGTCTTGATCCTCTCCATCTTTGCCTACCTGTGCGAAGCCTACTTGGGGGTGCAGCCTTCTGTGGCCCTCTTCCGGAGCTTCTACACGCTTCGGAGCTCTGCAAACCTCGAGCGGACGGGGTGCGTCTCCTTCCGCATCGTGAACGGCATGGGGGATGTCTATATCCCCATGTCGTGGAACGGCGAGAAGCCTGTCACGGCGGTGGTGAAGAAGGTGGATGACTTCCGGCAGCGGTGCTTCCTCATCGGCGTCAAGTCGCAGAGCTCCTTCGTCGACATCCCGGAGGCGCCGCCCGTGAAGAACACCCACTGGGGCAAGCTGGTCTTCCGGAGCCCGCAGATCACGGACCTGGTGGGCCGCATGAAGCTCCTTCGGGATAATGGCCTCACTGGCCAGATGATTGCGGAGGACTTCGTGAGGCGCCGCATCGCTCCACTTCAGGCGCACAAGAAGCCGATGTGGATGTACTCGGGCCTCACGGACCCGATGCGGCTCCACTACTGCGACCACTGCCCCGAAGTCGTCTCCTACATCATGGGTGTCCTCTTCATCAACCCGGACATGCCCGTGGCTGTCGCTGAGGTGCTGAGGCCTCTCCACCAGCTCTCCATGAATGCGCGCCTGGCGGTTCTGGAGCGAATGCCGACGTTCACCATGCTTGGCTTGGCGGGGGAGGAGGAGGACGAGGTGGCCATGCCCGTGGCGAAGGGGCCAGGAGCCGCGGAGTCGCCCTACGCATCGAACATTGAGCTAGGCAGCGAGGCGGCGAGGGCGAATCCCTCGTCCGGCGGGGCGAGCTCGTCAAGGGCTGCGCCCCCTACCGAGGAAATCCTCGAGGTCTCGTCCGGCGACGACGACGAGACCGAGGCGGGGCGACGGGAGCCTCGGACCAAGGCGGCCCACGACAGGCCTGCCGGGGAGCCGACGGGTGCTCCCCTCAAGAGGAAAGCAGAGACGGCTCCCGAGGGGTCTGGAGCCAGGACCACGCCTTCATGGCGTTCCTCTGGCATGGCGTGGGCTGACACCCGCGCCAAGAAAACTGGGTAAATGTCCTGATATTGGTTTTCTCTTCCTCAATCTTTGCTTGCCTGTTTGCTTCTGACAAGTTTTCTTGCTCCTTGCCAGCGACCTGGTGCCTGCAAAGCATCGAAGGATTCGCAAGGCCGCGGAGGTGAAGAGAGCCGCGCCAGAGGCCGCGGCGAACGAGGCCTCGAGGCCTGTGGTGGAGGACACCGCAGGCCCCGCCAAGGGTGCGCCTCAGGCCGATGCGACTGCGCCGCCTCTCGAGGGGAGGGTGCCTACTCCGCCTCGCACTGCCACTCCTCCGGTGCAGCAGGAGGCCGAGGCGGACATGACGCCAATCCAGAGCCCGCCAAGGGCCGACGAGATGGAGGGGGAAGCTCTTCCGCCGCCCCCGCCATGCTCTGCAGCGGAGGCGGAGACAGTGGCTATGGGGCAGGCCTCTCCTGCCCCTGAGGCTCATGATGAGATGCCGCTTGAGGGCGGCGACACCGGCGCGCGGAGTGCAGGTGCGGATGAAGAGAGCTCGCCGCCAAGCCCCCAGGCCCACGATGCTGCAGAACCCCGCGCAGAGGCCCCCTTCTTCAAGCTCGACGCAGGTGCTGGGACCTCCGCGCCGCCTGGGGCTTCACCAGACCTGGCCCTGAGCGGCTGGGACTGGAGCAGAGGACGCCGCGGCGTCGCCTTCCGCCTGGTGCGGGAGTCCCTGGACGGGTTGGAGGCGCACCTCGCCCTTGAGGACGCGGAGATCGTCCGGCGGTAGGGCGAGCTTGCGGAGGCCTGGGCCGCCTTTCACGCAGCTGTGGAGGTGCGCCGGCAGAGCGCGAGGAGGCACTACGCTTTGCCCAAGAGGTCCGCGAGGGCGCCGTGCGCGACGCCGAGGAGCTTTTGGATCCCCTTCAGGCCGCGGCGGACGACTTGGCCGCGGCTAGGGTAGAGCGGGAGGCTGTGGAGTTCTCGTTGGCGGACAAGCATCGCGAGCTTGTCCAGCTCGAGGCCAAGATCCTCGCCGACTCCGAAGTCATGCGGACCTCTTTGGAGGCAGCCCGTGCGAACATGGATGCCAGGGGGCAAAGTTTGAACGAGCGCGAGAACGATGTGCGTCAGCGCGACGAGCAGGTGCTGCAGGCGGAGCAGGAGCTGTCGGTGCAGAGCGTCGACCTAGAGGCCCGGGAGGGGAACCTGGCCGAAGCCCTCGGCAAGTTCAACCAAGAGGTGGCTACTCACAAGAAGCACGTGGAGCGCTTCAACGCAAGGTTCGCCGAGCGGAGGGAGGAGGCGGAGAAGGAGTTCCAAGCCCGGGAGAGGGAGTACCGCGCCGCCGTCTCTCCAGACTATAACGAGAGATTCAAGAAGCAGGAGAATCGCTTCAAGAAGAGGCGCGCCGAGGACAACGCCCGGATCCGCGAGCTTGAGGAAATGAAGGCCAGGCTGAACTCCCGGGCGAGGCGTGCTGCGGATGGTTGCCGCGTTGCCGAAGAGGCTCATGAGCGCGTGTCGCAGGACCTCGCCTCCCTCATGGCGGACATGGAGGAGATGAACCAACAGGTGGGCCCTGCCGTGGAGCGAGCGGTGGAGGCTGTCGAGAGCGCTCAAGCGGCGCGGGTGTTGTCGCAGCAGCGGGAGCGTATGTTCCTGTCCTTGGTGGCTCGGGGCAACGAGCTCGCAGCGAAGCTGGGAGCGGAGACGCCGCACGTCCCTGCTCAGGGCAACGCCGACGCCGCCGCGTACCTCGTCTACTTCGACCAGCTCTTCACGGCGCTCGAGGGCCCTGCCGCGGAGCTCCGCGACGTCGTCGAGGAGGAATGCCGCCAACTCCTGGCGGTGGCGGTCGACCGCATTTTCACCAACCTCCAGCACCTCCAGCCCGGCTTCGACTACACGTCGGTGACCGAGCCTCTCGAGGGGGAGAAAGGGTAGAAGATCTCGAACTCGGTCCGAGACCAGGTTGACGACTTCTACAGCCGCTTCAAGCGGGCTGAGGCGAGGGAGGACGACGGCGAGGAGGCAGGCTCCGAGGGCGAGCCTGGAGAGGAAAGGTCTGCGGAGGAAAGCGACGGAGCTTCTGCCTGACCCTCTCCTGTAACATAATGCGCTTGTAGCGCCATTGAAAGATTTGGCTTAGAGACCTTTGCTCCACAATCTGTAATATATTTTTAAGTAGACGCTACTAAGTTCGCACGTGTGCCCCTCGAAGGGCCTTTTGCTTCAACTTCATGTCTTTGTTCGCTCTGCGTCGCTAGGACCCTTCTCCTTGCGCTATGACTCCGCCGCTGCGGTATGCCTGAGCAATGACTCGGCAAGGCCGGGGGGAGTTTAAGGCTTAGAGAGGTAAGATTCCTCGAGGTGCGATGCTCAAGGGCCCCCCTTTGACGTGCAAGCAATCCATGGAGTGTGAGGGAAAAGAATCGCTCGAGGGACGACGAGTACTCGCGAGAGGGATGAAGAGATTCTCGAGGCGTGAGCGCTGGACTTAGCTTTGCGAGGCTTTTGCTCTACGTAGGCTTTTCCTGGCGATGCGCTCTCCTCTGGGGGCCGAGTTTTGCCTCCACGAGCTTGGAGGGACTTTTGCTCCCTGCGGATGTTTGAGAGGCGAACCCAAAACGCTAGTGCATGGTAGTAAGGACTCATGTGCGCTTATAGGTTTCCTCATGTGTATCTCGCGAGGAGAGTAAGTACCAAGGTCCTTTGGAGAGGTGGCGTGTTTTTGGGAGCATGCCCTTTAGCCAGAGCTCGGATCCCTTGGGTTTTGCAGCGCTGCTGGGGTGCTCTTGAGGCACAGGCACCGTACTCAGCCCCCGCTCGCGAGGTGCGCATGGGAAGAATATAAGCGCACATGGAAAGGCAAATGATGAAAGTAAACTCACCACCAAAATATTACATAGCGGCGCCGTAGCGCATAGTTCACTTAGGAACGAAATGGTTCATTATACTTGGGGTTGCCAAGCAAACGTTCTTTCAATGTCGAGCCATGGGGACCACCCATTAGTGGCTGCGACTCTCTACGGCCTGCGGTGGCTCGTTACAAGGAGAGCTCGGAGGGCTGGCCCTCAGGAGAAGCTTTGTGAAGCTTGGAGGTGAAGCCGTGAGCTTCCCTCTAGAGACAAAAAATGCCTGACGTGACAATGATCACGGGCGTGACTATGATCACGGGTAGAACTTGCGTAGATGCGCGATGTTCCACGGGTTGTTGACGGGGATGCCGTCTTTAGTCTCGAGGCGCGCAGCGCCAGGCCTGGCGATGTGAGAGACCCTGTAGGGGCCTTCCCACATAGGCGAGAGCTTGTGGAGACCTTCTCTGGAGAGGATTCGTCTGAGGACGAGGTCGCCCGCCTCCAGAGTGCGCGAGCGCACATGGCGGCTGTGGTAGCGTCGCAGGTCTTGCTGGTACTTTGCCGCTCTGAGGGCGGCACGGCGGCGCAGTCCCTCGAGAAGCAGCAGGTCGTCGTTGTGGAGGTCCTCTTGGGTGTCCTCATTGAAGGCAAGGACCCGTGGGGATCCTTGCTTGATTTCTGTGGGGAGGACTGCTTCGGCTCCATAGACGAGTGCGAACGGCATTTCACCAGTGGGCTTTGAGGGAGTTGTGCGTATGGACCAGAGCACAGATGGGAGCTCGTCGATCTAGCCCTTGTCGTGGCTCTTGAGGATGTTGAAGCTTCTGGTCTTGAAGCCCTTGAGGACTTCCGCATTTGGTCGCTCGGCTTGACCATTGCTCTGTGGATGAGCCACCGAGGCGAAACAGAGCTTGATGCCGAGTTTTTCCCAGTAAGACCTGAAGATGCCGCTGGTAAACTGCGAGCCATTGTCGGTGATGATGCGATTAGGCACTCCGAAGCGGCAGACCAGGCTCCTGATGAATTTCACCGCTGCCCCGGCTGGTATGCTACGCGCTGGTTCGACCTCGGCCCACTTGGTGAACTTGTCGACAGCCACGAAGAGGAAGCGGTAGCCCCCTTGCGATTTTGGGAAGGGGCCCAAAATGTCCAGCCCCCAGACCGCGAACGGCCATGAGAGTGGGATGGTCTGGAGCCCCAGCGTCGGCTGATGGATTTGCTTGGCGTGGTACTGGCAGGCGTCGCAAGCTTGGACGATGGTGAACGCATCTTGAAGCGCTTGCGGCCAGTAGAAACCGCTCCTGAAGACCTTGCCTATGAGGGTGCGCGCGCACGAGTGGTGGCCGCACTCTCCGCTATGGATGTCTTTGATCAGCATTCGGCCTTCTTCGGGAGGGACGCATTTGAGCGCGATCCCATTTGGGCGCTTGTGGTACTGGTCTCCCTCGAGGATGTAGTAGGATTTTGCCTGTCGAGCGATTCGCTCTGCTTCCGCATCTTCTTCGCGGAGGACCCCCTTCATCAGGTAGTCTTTGAGCTCGTCAATCCAGCCTGTTTCTTGACGTGCCGCTGTCAGCAACAGACACTCCCCTGTGTGAGGACCACAATCGGTTGCCCCAGTTTCACGAGGTGGTGGGAGTGCTTCGTCTGTGCTTGCGGCTGTAGCTTCTTGTGGCAGCTTTATGGATGCCTTGGTGAGCCTTTCCTCGAAGACGCCTGCCTGCTGGGCTTGCCTGCGCGAGGCTCGCTTGGCGATGTCGTCGGCCTCCTGGTTCTCTTTCCTCGGGATGTGCATGAGCTCCATGCCTCTGAAGTGCTTCTCAAGCTTGCGGACCTCTTCAAGGTATGCGGCCATGTGGTCGTCCTTAGGCGTGTAGCTTTTGTTGGAGAAGTTGACAAGCAACTGGTAGTCTCCTTTGACGAGTAAGTGCTTGACGCCTAGAGCGATGGCGGCCCTTAAGCCGGCGAGGAGGCCCTCGTATTCAGCGATGTTGTTGGAGATCTTGTCAATTGTGAAGCACAGCTGGACAGCGTAGTAGAGTTTGTTGCCATTAGGTGAGGTCAAGACGACGTCTGCCCCGCCGTTGCGGCAGGCGAAGGCTCCATCGATGTGCATGGTCCAGTGGCTGGGCATCGTGTCTCCAGAGAGCTCGGCTTCTTCTCCCCGAGGCTCTTCAGGGTTTGGGTCAGTCCATTCGGCGATGAAGTCCGCCAGCGCTCTTCCCTTGATGACTCTTGTGGTGTCGAAGCGCAAATTGAATGGCTGCAGCTCGATGTTCCATCCCGCAACATGATCTGTGGCATTGGGGTTGCGCAGGATCTGTTCCAGGGGGAAGGAAGTGACCACCGTGATGGGGTGGCCCTGGAAGTAGTGTCGCAGCTTCCTGGAGGCGATGAGGAGCGCGATGAGGATCTTCTGCTGCATTGGGTACCGTTCCCGAGCGTCCCGCAGTACTGTACTGACAAAGTAGACGGGGTGCTCGACAAGGGTTGTCGATGGAGGTGCAGCGTCAGCTCTCTGCGGAGGCTCTTCGGGGCCCTTGTCGAGATCCGCCTGTGGAGGGGTCTCGGCAAGGGTGTTCGGAGCAGACTCGAGTTGAGGCTGTGGGCCTGGCGGTGGGTCTGTGGAGACTGCTCCCTTGCCGAGATCTTTGTCGGGCGGCTTTGGACTTGGAGTGGCTGCGCTTTTCTTGGGGAGGACTGGCTCTTCCCTTTCGGCCACCAGGACGGCGCTTGCGGTCTGAGGAGTGGCTGATAGGTACAGCTTCAGATGTTCGCCTGTCCTGTTGGCTACCATTACTGGTGGGCTGGCCAACTACCTCTTCAAGTCTTCAAAAGCTTTGTCTGCTTCGGGGTTCCACCTGAAAGTGGCGGACTTTTCCATGATCTTGAAGAATGGCAGGGCTCTCTCGCCGAATTTGGAAATGAAACGGCCCAGGAGGCAGCATGTCCTTGAGCCGGCGAGGAGGCAGCATTCCTTCTATGGCCTTGATCTTGTCAGGGTTTGCTTCTATGCCGCGGTGAGACACGAGGAATCCGAGGAGTTTGCCTGAAGGTACTCCAAAGACGCACTTGGCGGGATTCAGCTTGATGTTCACCTTGCGCAGGCTGGCGAAGGTTTCCTCGAGATCCTTCAAGAGAGTGTCGCCCTCGCGAGACTTGACCACAATGTCGTCGACATAGGCTTCTGCGTTTCTGCCCATCTGCGTCCCCAAGGCTATCCTCATGAGCCTCTGGAAAGTGGCGCCGGCGTTCTTCAGGCCGAAAGGCATGCAAGTGTAGCAATACACACCACAGGGGGTGAGGAATGCTGTTTTCTCCTCGTCCTCGTTAGCCATTTTGATCTGGTGATAACCAGAGAAGGCGTCCAGAAAACAAAGGAGGTCGCAGCCAGCGGTGGAGTCCACGATCTGGTCTATCCTAGGCATGGGGTATGGGTCCTTGGGGCAGGCCTTATTGACGTCTGTGTAGTCGATGCAGAGTCGGCCTCCTCCAGCGGGTTTAGGGACAACCACGCCGTTGGAGAGCCAAGTGGGGTGCGCAACTTCAAGGACGACATTTGCCGCTTTTAACTTTTCTACTTCCTTGACGATGAACGGTTGCTTCTCGGGGGCTTCCTTCCGTGCTTTTTGCTTGACGGGGCGTGCGTCTGGACACACGGCTAAGTGGTGCTCGATCACCTCCCTTGGTACGCCGGACATATCTGACGGAGTCCATGCGAACATTTCAGAGTTTGCCCGAAGGAAGGCGACGAGCGCTTTCCTATTTGGGAGGCAAGGCAGCGCCTATGGTGACGCTAGCCCCGGAGCCCTCAGCCCCCGAGCCACTGGTGCCCAGCGACACCTTCTTCGTGGAAGCCTGCTCTTGAGAGAACATCTGTTTCTTCTTCTTGGGCCTCTCGAGAGGCTCCATGTCCTCGTCAGCCGGGAACGCCATGGCGGCTGCCTTGTAGGCGCTCTCGACAGCGTGCGTGGCATCCAGAATATGACCATGGATGGTGATAGTGCCAACGCTACTGGGGATCTTGACCATGTTGTAGGAGTGATGCGTGACGGCCATGAACATCGCGAGGGCGGGGTAGCCGAGGATGGCGTTATACGGCAGGCCAATGTGCGCGACGTCGAAGTCGATCAGCTTAGTGCGGTAGTTCTTCTACATGCCGAAGGTGACGGCCAGCCGGACCTGCCCCAGAGGTGCGATCGACCCACTGGTGACCCCTGTGAGTGGCCTGGAGGGCATGAGCCACTCGTAAGGCACTTGAAGCGTCTCGAAGGTCTCGACAGAGATGACGTTCAGGCCAGCGCCCCCATCAATGAGCGTCTTGGAGACGGCAATGTTGTTGATGGTGGGGGAGCAGACCAGGGTGAGGGTTCCAACAGTCTTGGTCGACTTGGGATGGTCCTTGGCGTCGAAAGCGATGGTGTACTGAGACCACTTGAGGGGCCTGGAGGTCTCGACGCTTGGGAGTGCGGCGTTGAGCTCACGGGCGAACTGCTTGAACTGGTTGTTAAACTTGGGCGCTTGAGCCCCGCTGAGGATGCAGGCCATAGCCCCCCTTGGGGCCTGGTAGCCTCCATCTTCCTCGTCGGGGAGGTGGCTGTTCTTCTCGACGGCATTGCCTTGAGTGCCCGGCGGCTTCTAGTAGCTGCCCTTGCGTCCGCCTCCGCGGTAGCCGCGGCCTCTGCCGCGGCCCCCGCTGCCCTCTTCTTGCTCGCGCTCTCTGCTCAGCCTCTTGAGGTCGAAGCAGTTCTCTGTAGCGTGGCCGCGCCTATTGTGGTAGACGCAAAACGGACGGTTGTCCTCCTTGTCACCAGGCTCAGGGGAGGCTCTGCGGGCGTACTTGGCATCTGGCTCAGCCGCTAGGACAGCGGTGGTCTTGCGCTTGGTTTCTTCCCGCTTCTTGTGACTCTTGGACCCCTCGGCCTGGTCGTCTACCCGCTGGCTCATCTTGACGAAAAGGAGTCCCTCTTCAGCCTTGGCGCACTTGTCAGCGAGGTCGAACAGCTTTACCACAGAGGTGAGCTTGTCGTGAATGCCCAGCTTCTCGAGCATCCTGCGGTTTGTGACGCCCTCTCTGAAGGCGGCAATGACTTGTGTGTCGGGGATGTTCGGGATCTTGTTGCGCACTTGGCTAAAGCGCTGGATGTACTTGCGGAGGGTCTCATCCTTCCTCTGCACCACAGCGCGCAGGTCATTGTGGGTGAGCGCGCGCTCATATGTGCCCTTGAAGTTGGCGACAAACTGCCTGCAGAGCTCCTCCCACGAGCCGATGGAGTCTTCAGGCAGGTTGAGGAGCCATGACAGCGCGGAATCCCTAAGCGCGTGGGAGAATCAGTTGGCCATGACCTTGTCGTCCCCTCCTGCAGCTTGGATAGAGGTGGTGTAGAGCTGCAGGAACTCGATGGGGTTGCTTGACCCGTCGTAGCCCTTGGGAAGGGCAGGCCTGAACTTCTGTAGCCAGACCACGCGGCGCAGAGGACGGGTGAAGGCCATGCAGCCGGTGGCGTACGTGGCGGTTCCGCTGCCCCGCCTGGCCGATTTCCTCGACAAGGCGGTTCTGGAGGTCCCTCTGGCACTCCATCCCCACCCGCGCGTCAGGCGCGGTGCGCTGCATGATTTGGCAGTAGCGCGGCGAGGACGCATGGGAGGCAGCCCTCTGCGCCGCAGCCGGAGGTGGTCCCGGTGGTGGCGGAGGCGCATCCGGCGCGGCCGTTCCTGCGTGGCCAGAGTGGTGAACTAGCGAACCCGACGGAGCGGGGCGCGTCGTCGCGATGTCGATGAGGTGGTGGAGGCGGTCGAGCCAGTGGTCGTGGGCCTCCGGGTTGGGCCGGTAGCGGCGAAGCTCCTGAGCCATGAGCAGCGCAGTGTGTGGACTGGGCTCTGGACGTCCCTGAGAGGACGCGCTTTGGCGCCGAGACGGACGCGAGGACTCAGCGTCCTCGTGGTGCTCGGAGAAGCCCTCGTCGTCGCGGCGGTCGCCGCCGCGGTGATCCTCGCTCTCGGGCTCCTCCACGTGCGGGCCGGTGTTGGCGCGCTCCGCCGTGCGAGGGCGGCCGCGCCAGCCGCGAGTGGGGGCGGTGCCGGGCTCAGTATGAGCCCTGTCAGCTGCGCGCCTGTTGGCGCGTGTCGTGCGGGTGTCCGTCATGGCGCGGAGGCTGGTCGAAGGTTGAAGACGCGCCTCAACCCCTACCTGGCGTGCCAAATGTCGGAGGGTGAAGCCCACGAGACAGGGGTGGTCACACTCTGAAGTGGTTGTTCGAAGGGGGGCTGAACGCGGAGGTCAAACAACCCTCAACCGGCGCGGCGACGGTGCTCGTCTAGCCTGAGGAGGGACATCACGACAGAGACTGACACCAGCCCGTACCTAGGTTCACGGCCCTCGGGAGGAGGTAACACCGCTACTCCTGCTTGTCTGTATTGCGCTGCAGAGATTACAGTACAATGAGCTTCCCGAGGGCTCTCTTATGGCAGTGTGGAGCTCAAGGAGGGAACTCTAAGGTCTTCTTCCTCCTCGAGTGTGATTGGCTAGGCTATGCTATGGTAGAGTGCCGAAGATCTGATTGATCGATCCTTTGCTACGGAGGTGCTCCCTCTCCTTTTATAGGCGCCCCGGGCCTCATCACCGCGTCCTGCGCGGTGGAAGGGTTCCCACATGGCGACGAAAAGGAGAGGCGGGGTGCACAGCAGCCGGGTTGTCCATGGACTCGGTCCATGGTCGTAAAGCCTGCCCTTGAGACAGGAAGACCACCGTCCGCGCAGGACGGCCAGCTGGTGCCGCAGAGATCGTGGGGGCGCCCACGGTGACGTCGTCGTTGGAGCGTAGCGCCGGCCATCTGCTTTATCACCAAAAGGGAAAGCTTCGTAGTCCGGCGCGGGGGGCACAGCTTTGTTGACCCCTTTAATCACCAGAATGGCAACTACGGCGTCGTCGTCACCACGCGCGCAGGCGCGCGCGTCACTCTTCGGCCGCGGTAGAGGCCATGTGCGCTCTGCGGCGGTAGCTTCTCAGCGAAGGATCTCTACAAGGCCTGAGCGGCCTTGTGGAGGGATTTGCGTTGACTCCTCTCCAAGGGAGAGAGCCTTGTAGAGGGGCAGTCGCGGGGGGAGCCTCTTCAGGCCTTCGCTGCCCCTTTAAGCCCTCTCGAGGACTTTTTCCCTTCGAGAGTCTCTCCAAGCGTTTGGCTTGGTCCTTAGTCGTTTCTTCGATACCGTCGCGTGCGAGGGCTGTGGAGTGGGCCCCGCACACCCTGGTTTCCACTGGGCCGACACGAAGGCTGCGGTGGAGATAAATCCGTGTCCGGCGACACGCCGGCGATGGCGAGCGTCCGGGCGGCACACAGGCCACGGCGGGCTCCTCCCTTCTTCTTTCTATTTTCTTTCTCACCCCGAGCAGTCCGAAGACCAACAGGGAGAGGAGCAGCGCCTCCCTAGCCCTCTTGCCGGAGCTCCGTGCACCCACGGGTGGGCGCATCTCCGTTAAGCGGTCCAGCGGCGGTGCCCTTTGCCGGCGACCGCGTGGCCGGTGAGCTTTCTTTTCCTTTTCCCCTCTTTTATAGTTTTAGGTTAAGGGTTAGGGTTTGATCTCTTTGTGCGGGATTTCTCTCGGTAGTGGTGAAGGCGCAGCCCCCTTTCCACTGCCCGTGCTCTTTGTCTAGTCCCTCGGCTTGCCGATGCGGAGTGGATCGAGAGGAGCGGCTCGACGATTACGGCGGCACACTTTGCCGGTGATTAACCGGTGTGTTTTCTTTTTCTTTTCCATTACTACCGGTGCAAAGATCTAAAACCTAGAACCTGGCTCTGATACCATTCTTAGATCGCTAGGATCAACTAGGTATAGATCTACACGGTAGGATCATCTGTGTATCGAGTGGAACTCGGTTGTGAGAGAGAATAGAGAGAGGGAGAGGGATCGGAGAGGCAAAACTTGGGTCTGGCTCGGGGAGCTCGAGTCGGAGGCCATGGTGGTCGACAGCGTGGGCGTGTGTGCGGCGGTGGTGCTTCCCGTGAGCACTGCGCTAACCCTAATTGTAAGGGGATGTCGGTGGGGTGACTGGCAACGCGGTTAACCTCGTACAGTGTGCCCCAGCCCCCACCTCTTTATATATAGCGCAGGTCACAGGGGCCCACCATTTATAAAGGAAACAGGCACCCCCGATCAGGGCGCAGTCAAGGGGATCGTGGAGCCATTGGGCTCGTACGATAGAGATCAATCTAATAGATTTTATTTACAGAGAAGCACATAAATCTGTCTATACTTAAACAGTCAGCAAAGATCAAATTTTTAGACATATTTACATAATTCAAATCATAATAGTTATAGGTAAACCACAGTTAGTGCGCGTGCGCTTCTACCTCGCGAAGTGGACATGCAAAACTGTTTAAAAAATTTAAAAGTCTATAACTTTCAAACTGAATATCCAAATCAAGATCGGTTTTCACCATTGCGTTACTCGCAACGATATCTTCAAAACTAGATCTCATATGAGTATGTTTTGACCGTTATTTTTCAAAAGCAACTTTATATTATAAACTTGCTTTTCTATAAAAAGCAACTTTCCTCATATAATTGCCTTTTTGTGATACAAATTTTGTTCAACTCGTCGATTCATTGTACAAAAGAAAATTTTGACCATAAGGTGTTTTTTCGTGATAACAATTGTTTTTCAAATTTTCTTTCATGAAATCAACTTTGAAATGTAAACTTGCCTTTTCTATCACAAAAATAGCTATGTAGTATACAGCAACACGAAAAGAACTTTTTGTACTATAAACTTGCTTTCGTCTAAAAAAAAGCAAAAAAATGGCATATTGCAATCTTGTCTATCGGCATGCATAGTACAACCACATTTTCTATTTTTTAAAAGCAACTTCTATGACATAAAAATTCGTACTATAAAATTTTAAAATATTGATACAATTTTGTTTCAACTCTTCGATTCGTTCTACAAAAGCAAATTTTGACCAGAAGTCAACTTTTACTCCGATAGCAACTTTGTACTATAAACTTGCTTTTAAAAGAGAAAATCTTGTTTCTACTCCGACGTTGTTTTTTGTTCAGAAAAGCAATTTATTGGTTGAGAGACGTTTTTCTAGCATATACATTTCCCTTTCTTTCATGTTCTGATTTCTAAAAGCAACTTCCATGACAAGAACAAAGTTTGTGCTATAAATTTGCATTTTCTCTTATAAACAATAAATAATGTTAGGATGAGTGGGGGATATGTTTTCAAATCCAAGCAATGGTCAACTTGTTGGTTTACGAGAGACTATCATGCTCCTTGGCATGAGACATTCAAAACAATATCTCATACTTATATACTCCGATGAATATTTTCTAAAAGCAACTTCTAGATAGAAAAACATGTTTTTACCATGAACTTGCTTTACCATGACAAAAAGTTGCTTTTTGGAAAATAATTATCGGAACATGTCCATGGGGGATCTAGTTTTATAGATCTGGTCGCGAGGAACACTGCTGTCAAAACCGATTTTGATTTGGACGCTTGGTTTGAAAGTTATGTGTTTTCAAAATTTAGACTATTGTGTGCTATTACACGTCAGATTGCATGAGGGAATCTTTTCCTTTTTTGACGTGTGCGCTCTAAGCCGGAAAAGCGCGTGTGCGCTCTGGAGTAGCGTCCATAGTTATAACTTATGAAAAAATATAATGGGCCACTTCTTTTGGGCTTCTAAGTTGGCTTCTAGATCCCCACCACACAAGCTGAAAAGAATTCTTCAGTTTCTGCACACCGAGAAACTGCCTAGAAGCCAACTTACGTGCAGTGGGGAGAAACTGCATCGGAGCAGTTTCCTGAGCTTCTGAGCTGAAGAGCTGAAACGGTATATGGATCCACCCCTCTATTCCATCTCTGTTTACGAAGGAATGCCATTCCGCATAAACAGCAGTCCCGCTCGCTCGCGTTGTGCTCGTGTATGGAGCTGGCTCGCTCGCTCGCCGTGCATGTGTATTGACCGATCATTGATTAGGTAGCCACATTAGCTATTGCCTTACGTAGATAAGATTACCATCTACCTTTTCATATTTCTTATTTCATTTCTAAAAACTAATATACGTAAGATTTAATCGTTTTATTTAGTGCACATATTAAAGTGGGGGCGCTACGGATATTTCATACTTAGTAAATCAAATAAGCCAAAATTGTACAAGCCTAAAACAAGTCTCCCACCAGTTTTTAGGAGTTTCTCCCGACCACAGTTTCTCCCCACCGGAATCTATAAGCAGGCTTATGAATAAGCATAAGCCCAAAAGAAGTGTGCCAATAAGCATTACTTTGCACTCAAGAAATTTCAGATCAATAACACATTCTGGTGAT
Source organism: Poa annua (assembly GCA_026929855.1). Classification (NCBI taxonomy): domain Eukaryota; kingdom Viridiplantae; phylum Streptophyta; class Magnoliopsida; order Poales; family Poaceae; genus Poa; species Poa annua. Next base: position 68,390,155 of record CM049434.1, read on the forward strand.
TTTAAACATTTTATACGGTGAAGCATAGAAAATCTGTTTCTGGACAGCAAAGCAAAACTATCAACTTCCAAGTAAATAGAAACTACAATTATCAACAATATATAAAATATACACAATATATACAAGTTTTTACACGAAAAGCTTCCATGGAAAGATTTGTTTTGTTTTCATAGGCATGAACACAACTTTTCAAGGTCGTCCCCCACTTAACCATTACTCATCTTTCCAATCACTTTCCTTTTTGAAAACGTTTCTAGATAACAAGTACATTTTTTTTAATTCGCATTCCCTATCTATACTAAGATAGAGAACAACTTAAAACTGGAAGGAAAACTACTTAGAGATAAAAGAAACAAGTGCACACAAGAATATTCACCCACACACTATTGCTCCCCGGCAACGGCGCCAGAAAAGGTCTTGATATCCCACAAGTATAGGGGATCGTGTGTAGCCTTTTCGATAAGTAAGAGTGTTAAACCCAACGAGGAGCTAAAGGTAGGATAAAAGTTCTCTCAAGTTCTATCAACCACTGATACAACTCTACGCACACTAAACGTTTACATTATCTAGGAAATAAAAATAGAGCGATAAAACGGGTATAAGAGATAGCTTTGCAAAATAATAAATACAAGAAAATAAATGTTAGTGCTGCAGCAATAAAATATACTAAGTAACCATAAATTAATAGTACTATGAGTGTGGAAAAGTGGTGGTAATTGTGGTGGCTTTGTGCAAGATTAATTAGTGAAGATATCAGGTTCATTGTCTTCGATGCAGTTTTCTATGTGGGAGAAGCTAGATATACATGCACTCCACTACTTGGGATTACAAGTACTATATGATTTTATGATTGGATTGTTAGCAAGCATCCGCAAATACTAACGATACATTAAGGTTTCCCCAACCATAGCCTTAAGTTCATGGTCCTCTTACTCATATCCGTGCAACTAACAAGTTCGAGACCTTAGGTTTCTCTCACTCCCGCAGAACTACCCCCTTCCTTTGCACATACTACTAGCCCTAGGGTGTTGATCCATGCGCGCACAAATATAATGGACACCAAAGGACAGTACCATATCAACATACAACTCCAATGAACCAAAGACACTCAACAATTCAATCTAAGAACAAATAAACTACGAAAACATGGCATAGATCATAGGATAAATATTATAGCATCAAACACCATGTTTACATAGGACGGTACATAGGTTTGTGGGAGGATGAACCACTGAATACAAGGAGGAGTTGGTGATGGAGATGGCGGTGAAAACGGCGGAGAGGCCAGCGAGGAGCGCAGGGCGGCAGCGGCGCGGGGAGCTGCTTCCCCGCCGCCGGCATCATGGGGGAGCGCCACCCCTTAGCCTCCTGATACGTCTCAAACGTATCTATAATTTCTTATGTTCCATGCTTATATTATGCCAATTGCTACATGTTTTATATACACTTGTATATCATTTTATGCATTTTCTGGGACTAACCTATTAACAAGATGCCACAGTGCCAGTTGTCTGTTTTCTGCTGTTTTTGGTTTCAGAAAAGTTGTTAAGTAAATATTCTCGGAATTGGACAAACGAAACGTCAAAGTGCTTATTTTCCCCGGGAGGTTCCAGAACACCGAAGAGGACACGGAGGAGGACCCCGAGGGGCCCACACCCCCTCCCGGCGTGGGTCCCCCCTTGGCCGCGCGAGCACGGGGTGTGGGGCCCTCGAGGCCCCGCCGCCTTCGCCCTTTCGCCTACATATACCCCCCGACAAAATAACCCTACCTACGGAGGCCTTTTCCAGAGAAGAGTTCCGCTGCGCCGCCGCCACCAAAAACCCTAATTCGGGGGACAAAAGTCTCTGTTCCGGCACCCTGCCGGAACGGGGAATTGCCCCCGGAGCCATCTCCATCAACTCCATCGCCATCTCCATCGCCGTTGCTGACTCCTATGATGAGGAGTGAGTAGTTCTCCCCCGGGGCTGCGGGCTCTACCATAGCTATGTGGTTTATCTCTCTCTCCCATGTGATCTTTATGTGATCATGAGCTTTGTAATCTAGTTGAATATGTGATGCTACTCTTTATCTATTATGCACTCTAGAGGTTACTTTAATATGAACTCCGGGGTTATTCACGAGTGTAAAGGTGACAGTATGTGCACCGTGTGTGATTCCTTTATGACGTTGTGGTGTTAGTTTACTCTGACTTTGAGGGTGCTCTGGTAGCCCTATACAGTGAATGGTGTTTATCATCCAACATGAGAGTGTTTGAGAGTAGTGTTTATTATTCAGCTTTGATGTCATTGTTGAGAATGTCCACTAGTGAAAGTATGATCCCTAGGCCTTGTTTCTAAGCATTGAAACACCATTTCCAACAAGTTCTGCTACATGTTTGCTTGCTGCCATTTTTATTACAGATTGCAATTACTACTCATAATCATCCATATTACTTGTATTTCACTATCTCTTCGCCGAACTAGTGCTCCTATACATCTGACAAGTCTATTGGGTGCGTTGGGGACACAAGAGACTTCTTGCATCTTAATTGCAGGGTTGCTTGAGAGGGATATCTTTGACCTCTACCTCCCTGAGTTCGATATACCTTGGGTGATTTACTTAAGGGAAACTTGCTGCTGTTCTACAAACCTCTGCTCTTGGAGGCCCAACACTGTCTACGAGAATAGAAGCGTGCGTAGACATCAAGCTATTTTCTGGCGCCGTTGCCGGGGAGGTAAGCGTTGGAAGGTATCTCCTTTAGATCCTGCAGTTATTACTTTTTGTTTCTTGTTTTTATTTTCACTAGTTAGGCTAAATGGAAAACAACAAAAAAATTAGAGATCTTTATGAAATTTATATTGCATTAGGACATGATACTTTTGAAGAGAAAATTAAAAAACCTATGGATGTTTGTTTGCATAATAATGGTAGTAATGTTATTAGTATAAATTCTTTGGACACCATTATTTCTAAGGCTATGGAAAAGCCTAAGCTTGGGGAAGCTAGTTTAAATAAAAACAATCTTTTTTGCTCCTCAGCTTTGGAGGAATTATTTTGCCTTGATAATGCTTTGCCTCCAATATGTGATAATTTTAATGATGCTTGTGATATTCTAAAGCCACCTGAAAAAATAGTGCCATTTAAAATACCTATGAAAATTATTGATCGTGTTATGGATAACCGCTATGTAGGGGATGGAACTGTCCATCCTGGTGATCATTTGCTATTCTTACATGAATTATGCGAGTTGTTCAAGTGTGCAGGTATTTCAATGGACAAAGTTAAGAAGAAATTATTCTCTATATCACTTGGTGGAAGAGCTGCACATTGGTATAAACTGGTAAAGAATAGACATTCTCTTGGATGGGAGGAAGTCGTATCTCTTTTTTATTCTAAATTTTATCCTCCAAGTGAGATTCACCAAGATCGTAATTCTATATATAATTTTTGGCCTCATGAAGGAGAAAGCATTGCTCAATCTTGGGGAAGGCTGAAAACATTAATACTCAAATGTCCTAACCACGAGCTTCCTGATAAAATAATTGTTAATAATTTTTATGCAAGACTTTCAGGACATTGCAAGGATTATCTAGATTCCTGTTCAGGGGGCTCTTTCACAAGTAAGAAGGTTGAAGCTAGATAGGATCTTCTTGAAACAATTCGAAACAATGCTGAAAATTGGGAGAATAACAAAGGTAAAGAATCAGGTATAAATATGAATATGATTGCATTAAGTCTTTCGTTGAAACTGCTGGTTTTCAAGAGCTTAGTGCTAAATATGGTCTTGATTCTCATATTACTGTTGATTATTTTAGAACCTTTGCTTCTCATATTAATGTTCCTAAAGAAAATTGGGACGTGTATGATGAACCTTTCAAAGACACTTGCATTGAAAATGAAATTATTGTTAATGATTGCAATAAACATGCTCAAACTCCTGAAAATACTATTTCTTATAAGCATGTTAATTTTTGTGGAATACATAGACCTTGTGGAATGAATCAAATTGAAGATGAATATTGTATCCACCATAGGAATGAAAAAACTAGAGCTTGGTACAAGTCTCTAAGAGATCTTGGTAAAACAATTTGTGCCACCTATCCTTTTATTTGTGAACTTTGCTATGAAGAAGGTCATTTCGAATTTCCATGCTCAGGTTCTAATAAGGATATTGTAGGAGACTTTTGTGATAACATGATCACTCCTAATCAACATGATGAACTTACATTATTTTTGGGGTGTGAAGAGTTATCAAGAAAAACTTCTTTGTTAAATATGAGTGATATTGATATGAATGATTTCTTGCATGGATGTTATCTCTATTGTGTTAATGATTTCCATGCTAACACATACAGACAAAATATTATAAAGGATGAGACTTTACCAAAGTATGACAGGACTAATGTGTGTTTTGAGCTTATTAATGAAAGAGAGGAATTCCCCCAAGTTTCTTCCGTTGTCTCTAATACTAAACCGGGTTATGTGGAGAAGCTTCCTTTCAAGCCTCTCCCTCATAAAGAGGAAAAGAAGAAGAAAAAGGGGAAGAGGAAGAAGAAGAAGAGGAGTAAAAGGAGAGAGGAAACGGTATCTTCTCCCAAACTTGTTGCTCCTGTTACAATTGATACTTATAATTCTGAATTTGATGATTCTGAACTTGATGATGAACCTATGCCTGTTATTTATATTAGTGATCATGATTGGGAAAAGCACACTTCTTTTGATATTGAAAATCTCTGGGACACTAATTCTGAAAATGATGATGTTAATAATTGCTACACTATTAGTACTATCCATGTTCCTTCCCATGATGATATAGAAAGTTCTGAGCTCAGGGATGAGGTGTTTGAAAATCCTTTTGCTACTAATGATTATATATTTGAGACCTCTCCTTCTAGTAAAAATGATGATATGTTTACAAATAAACACACTTTGGAGGATAACTATTCTATTGCTTATGATGATACTATGCCTCCAGTCTTTGATAATTATAAAGAATACTATGACATAGGTTACTATTACAATTATCCTTTTGAAACTTGTCATAGTTAAAGAGGAATTACTCAAACCAATACTTTCAATACACAACTTGTGTATCATGTTCAAGTTCTTTATGATGATCCTGCTCCCGTTGCTATTAATGAGAAGAACTTTTCTTATGAGGGAAATAATGATACTTTTATGCATATGGATCATGATAAGAATGTTTCATGTGATAGTTATATTGTGGATTTTATCAATGATGCTACTGAAAGTTATTATGAGAGAGGAAAATATGGTTGTAAAAGTTTTCAAGTTACTAAAACACCTGTCTTTATGTTGGAAGCTTTGAAGTTTTATTTGTTTCATCTTTCTATGATAGTTGCTTTATGTTTCAATAATTTATCCTATTACAAGATTCCTTTGCATAGGAAGTGGGTTAGACTTAAATGTGTTTGATGTTTACCTCTTGATGCTCTCCTTCGTTTTTCAACTCTCATTTTTATGAGAGCATCATAAAAATCTCCTTGCCTAGCTAAAAGGCATTAAAGAAAAGCGCTTATGGGAGACAACCCACGTTTTATTTCTGCTATTTTCTTTTATATTGAGTCAAGGAACATGAATACCTCTGTAGCAATTCCTTTGTATCTTTATTTTACCGCATTGTTGTGTCAAGATAAGCCTCTAGTAGAAAGTTGATGCTAGATTTGGATTGCTGTGCTGAAACAGTTTTCTGATGTCCACCGTTAAATTCATAACTATTCACAGAAAAATCAAAATGACCTGGGATTTTTTGTGCGTGATCCTCAGATATGTATGCAACTTTCATTAGTTTTGAGTTTTCTGATTTGAGCAAGTTAAGTGCCTCGAAAAAAATCGTATTTAGGTACTGTTCTGTTTTTGACAGATTCTGCCATTTATTTTGCAATGCCCCTTTTACTATTTTGAGTGGATCTTTTTGTTCCATAAAGTATCAGTGGCTGTACCTAATATCCAGTAGCATTGGTAGCAATTGTGTTCATGCAGAATATAATAATTTTTGATTATGCACTAACCCTCTAATGAAGTTTACTTTGAGTTTGGTGTAGAGGAAGTTTTCAAGGATCAAGAGAGAGGATGATGTGATGTGATCAAGAAGATGAAAAAGCCTAAGCTTGGGGATGCGCCTGCGGGACACCCAAGCATATTTCAAGAAGACTCAAGCGTCAAAGCTTGGGGATGCCCAAGGCATCCCCTTCTTTATCAACAATTTATCAGGTTATCTCTAGTGAAACTATATTTTAATTCCGCCACATCTTATGTGCTTTACTTGAAGCGTCTGTTTGTTTTTGTTTTTGTTTTTGTTATTTTCATTCTCTGAATAAAATGGATCCTAGCATTCCTTTGTGGGAGAGAGACACGCTCCGCTTTTTCTTATGAATACTCGTATTCTTCACTTATATTTGTTGAGTATTCTTTTATGTTATTTCAATACTATTAGCTCTTGTTTTTCATGCATATCTTGTTGGAGCTGTTAGTTTTTCTTATGTTATACTCTCATATCTCATTGTTATATACTTGGAGAGTTTATCTTAAATAAGTTGATTGGTGTTTGGTTGGAAACAGAAAATGCTAAATGTGGTAGATGGTATAATGAAAAAGATACACATGCTCTTATAGATTGTTATCTTGTATGTTGTGGTGCTTGGCAATTGTTTTGAGCTTTCAAGTAGATCATGTTTAAGCTTTTACATCATGTAGTTAAAACCTATTAATGAAGAACTACCGTAAAGCTTGTTGAAATTTGGTTTGCATGTTTGGTATCTCTAAGGTCTAGATATTTTCTAGTAAAGGTGTTTGAACAACAAGGAAGACAATGTAGAGTTTTATAATGCCTGCAATATGTTTTTATATACGTCTTGTTGTCATAGTTTATACTTGTGTTTGCTTCAAAAAACCTTGCTAGCCAAAACCTTGTACTGAGAGGGAATGCTTCTCGTGCATCCAAAACCTTGAGCCAAAACCCATGCCATATGTGTCCACCATACCTACCTACTACATGGTATTTCCTGCCATTCCAAGCAAATACTTCGTGTGCTACCTTTTATTATTCAAAACCTACTATCTCTTATTTGTGTCAATTTTTATTAGCTCATGAGGAAGTATGTGGTGTTACGGATATCAACCTTGTCATTTGCTTTTAGACAGACTTTCACAACCAGACTAGTGGCATATACATCCGCTTATCCATTAACTTTGCAAAAAGAGCTGACAAATGGGGTGCCCAGTTCCAATTAATTACAACTTTCACCATCATTTTCTTCACATGGTTTTGCAAAAATTTATTATGCTTCAAAGTGTTATACAATTTAATATAGACACTCCTCCATGGTATGTGATTGTTGGAAGGCACCCGAGGATTCGGTTAGCCATGGATTGTGTATGCATTGGTGGGGAGGAGTGTCAAACCAGTTTTTAAAATATACATGTGTAAACAAAAGAGAATAAGAGGGATGATCTACTCTTGTGTAGAAATAACATCCTTCATGGGAGCCGCTCTTTGAAAGTCTGGTTGACAAGGGGGGTAGAGTGCCCATTACCATTCGTTGACAACGACAAACACCTCTCAAAACTTACTTTTATGCTCTCTATATGATTTCAAAAACCTATAAAATTAAAAAGCTCTAGCACATGTTTGTATCCCTGCTTCCCTCTGCGAAGGGCCTTTCTTTTACTTTATGTTGAGTCAGTTTACCTACTTCTTTCTGTCTTAGAAGCAAACACTTGTGTCAACTGTGTGCAACAATTCTTATATGCTTACTTATTGCACTTGTTATATTCCTTTGTGTTGACAACTATCTATATGATATACATGTTACAAGTTGAAAGCCAATGCTTAAACTTTTATCTTCCTTTGTGTTGCTTCAATGCTCTTTTACTTAGAGACTATTGCTTTATGAGTTAACTTTCATGTGAATCATTTTGATGCTTGTTTGAAAGCACTATCCATGAAAAGTTTTTGCTTATATGATGTAGTTGTTTACTCCTTGTCTATTTGTTAGCAAACTATAGACCATTGCTTTGAATCACTTCATTCATAACATGAGCCTTACATTATTATATGATCAAGATTGTGTGCAGCATGTCACTTCAGAAATTATTCTTGTTATTGTTTTTCCTACTCGGGACGAGTAGAACTAAACTTGGGGATGCTTGATACGTCTCAAACGTATCTATAATTTCTTATGTTCCATGCTTATATTATGCCAATTGCTACATGTTTTATATACACTTTTATATCATTTTATGCATTTTCTGGGACTAACCTATTAACAAGATGCCACAGTGCCAGTTGCCTGTTTTCTGTTGTTTTTGGTTTCAGAAAAGTTGTTAAGGAAATATTCTCGGAATTGGACAAACGAAACGTCAAAGTGCTTATTTTCCCCGGGAGGTTCCAGAACACCGAAGAGGACACGGAGGAGGACCCCGAGGGGCCCACACCCCCTCCCAGCGCGGGTCCCCCCTTGGCCGCGCGAGCACAGGGTGTGGGGCACTCGAGGCCCCGCCGCCTTCGCCCTTTCGCCTACATATTCCCCCCGACAAAATAACCCTACCTACGGAGGCCTTTTCCAGAGAAGATTTACGCTGCGCCGCCGCCACCATAAACCCTAATTCGGGGGACAGAAGTCTCTATTCCGGCACCCTGCCGGGACGGGGAATTGCCCCCGGAGCCATCTCCATCAACTCCATCGCCATCTCTGTCGGCCCAGTGGAATCCAGGGTGTGCAGGGCTCACTCTCCACAGCCCTCGCACGCGACAGCATCGAGAAATGACTAAGGACCAAGCCGAACACTTGAAGAGGCTCTCGAGGGTTCCCTGAAGAGGCAGCAAAGGCCTGAAGAGGCTTTCCTCCGCTGCCGCCTCTCTACAAGGCTCTCTCCCCTGGAGAGGAGTCAACGCCAACCTCTCCAGAGGGCCACTTTGGGCCTGAAGAGATACTTCGCTGAGAAGCAACCACTGCAGAGCGCACATGGCCTCTGCCGTGGCCGCAGAGTGACGCGCGCGTCTGCGCGCGATGACGACGGCGCCGCAGTTGCCATTCTGGTGATTAAAGGAGTCAACAAAGCTGTGTCCCCTGCGCCGGACTACGAAGCTTTCCCCTTTGGTGATAAAGCAGATGGCCGGCGCTATGCTCCAACGACGACGTCACCGCGGGCACCCCCACGGTCTCTGCGGCACCAGCTGGCCGTCCTGCGCGGCCGGTGGTCTCTCTGCCGCAAAGGCAGGCTTTGCAACCATGGACCGAGTCCATGGACAGCCCGGCTGCGGTGCACCCCGCTCCCCTGTTTCGTCGCCATGTGGAAGCCCTTCCGCTGCGCAGGTCGCAAGGATGAGGCCCGGGGCGCCTATAAAAGGGGAGGGAGCACCTCCATAGCGGGGGATCTGATCGAACTCCAAATCAATCCCCGGACGGAAGACTACACCTTCACCATAGCCTAGCCTAGCGCCCTCGAGGAGGAAGAAGACTCTAGCTTCCCTCCTTGAGCTCCGCACTGCCGCAAGAGAGCCCTCGGCAAGCTCATTGTACTGTACCCTCTACAGCGCAATACAGACAAGCAGGAGTAGCGGTTTTACCTCCTCCCGAGGGCCGTGAACCTGGGTACGGGCTGGTGTTCATCTCTGTCGTGCTGTCCCTCTTCAGGCTCGACGAGCACCGTCGCCGTGCCGGTTGAGGGTTGTAGACCAGCGTGTTCATATCCCTCCACGAACTTCTCTTCAGAGCGTGATCACCCTAGCTTCGTGGGAATCACTCCTCGACATTTGGCGCGCCAGGTAGGGGTCGAACCTACGACCTTCCGCCATGCCGAGGATCGACCAGATCGTGGACTCCACCGCCGGATGCGACCTCCTTTGTTTTCTGGACGCCTTCTCTGGTTATCACCAGATCAAAATGGCTAAAGAGGACGAGGAGAAAACAGCATTCCTCACCCCTTGTGGTGTGTATTGCTACACTTGCATGCCTTTCGGCCTGAAGAACGCCGGCGCCACTTTCCAGAGGCTCATGAGGATAGCCTTGGGGGCACAGATGGGCAGAAACGCAGAAGCCTATGTCGACGACATCGTGGTCAAGTCTCGCGAGGGAGATACTTTCTTGAAGGATCTCGAGGAAACCTTCGCCAGCCTGCGCAAGGTGAACATCAAGCGGAACCCCGCCAAGTGCATCTTCGGGGTGCCTTCAGGCAAACTCCTCGGATTCCTCGTGTCTCACCGCGGCATAGAAGCAAACCCTGACAAGATCAAGGCCATAGAAGGGATGCAGCCTCCTCGCCGGCTCAAGGACATGCAGCGCTTGGCAGGCTGCATGGCCAGCCTGGGCCGTTTCATCTCCAAGTTCGGCGAGAGAGCCCTGCCATTTTTCAACATCATGAAGAGATCCAGCACATTCAAGTGGATCCCTCAGGCGGACAAGGCTTTTGAGGACTTAAAGAGGTATTTGGCCAGCCCACCAGTCATGGTGGCCCCCAGGACAGGCGAACATCTGAAGCTGTACCTTTCAGCCACTCCTCAGACCGCAAGCGCCGTCCTGGTGGCCGAAAGGGAAGAGCTGGTCCTCCCCAAGAACAGCACCGCCACTCCAAGTTCAAAGCCGCCCGACAAGGATCTCGCCAAAGGAGCAGCCTCCACAGACCCACTGCCAGGCCCACAGCCTCAAGTCAAGTCTGCTCCCAACACCCTTGCCGAGACTCCTCCACAGGCGGATCTCGACAAGGGCCCTGAAGAGCCTCCACAGAGGGCTGACGCTGCACCCCCGTCGACAACCCTTGTCGAGCACCCCGTCTACTTTGTCAGCACAGTGCTGCGGGACGCTCGGGAACGGTATCCAATGCAGCAGAAGCTCCTCGTCGCGCTCCTCATCGCCTCCAGGAAGCTACGACACTACTTCCAGGGACACCCCATCACGGTGGTCACTTCCTTCCCCCTGGAGCAGATCCTGCGCAACCCCAACGCCACAGACCGTGTCGCGGGATGGAACATAGAGCTGCAGCCATTCAACTTGCGCTTCGACACCACAAGAGTCATCAAGGGAAGAGCGCTGGCGGACTTCGTCGCCGAATGGACTGACCCAAGCCCTGAAGAGCCTCGGGGAGAAGAGGCTGAGCCCTCTGGAGACACGATGCCCAACCACTGGACCATGCACTTCGACGGAGCCTTCGCCTGCCGCAATGGCGGGGCATGCGTCGTCCGGACCTCGCCCAAAGGCAACAAGCTCTACTACGTTGTCAAGTTGTGCTTCACGATTGACAAGATCTCCAACAACATCGCTGAATACGAGGGCCTCCTTGTCGGCTTAAGGGCCGCCATCGCTCTAGGCGTCAAGCACTTACTCGTCAAGGGCGACTCCCAGTTGCTTGTTAACTTCTCCAACAAAAGCTACACACCTAAGGACGACCACATGGCCGCATACCTTGAAGAGGTTCGCAAGCTCGAGAACCACTTCAGAGGCATGGAGCTCATGCACATCCCGAGGAAAGAGAACCAGGAGGCCAATGACATCGCCAAGCGAGCCTCCCGAAGGCAAGCCCAGCAGACAGGCGTCTTTGAGGAAAGACTCACCAAGGCATCCATCAAGCAGCCTCAAGAGACTACAGCCGCAAGCACGGACGAAGCACTCCCACCACCTCCGGAAGCTGGGGCACCCGATTGTGGTCCCCACACAGGGGAGCGTCTGTTGCTGACGGCAGCTCACCAAGACACAGGCTGGATTGATGAGCTCAAAGATTATTTGGTGAAGGGGATCCTCCCCGAAGAAGATGCAGAAGCAGAGCGAATTGCTCGACAGGAAAAATCCTACTACATCCTTGAGGGAGACCTGTACCGCAAGCGCCCAAATGGCATCGCGCTCAAATGCGTCCCTCCCGAGGAAGGCCGAATGCTGATCAAGGATATCCACAGTGGAGAGTGCGGCCACCACTCGTGTGCGCGCACCCTCGCAGGCAAGGTCTTCAGGAGCGGGTTCTACTGGCCACAAGTGCTTCAAGATGCGGTCACCATCGTCCAAGCTTGCGACGCCTGCCAGTACCACGCCAAGCAGATCCATCGGCCGGCGCTGGGACTCCAGACCATCCCGCTCTCCTGGCCGTTCACGGTCTGGGGGCTGGACATCTTGGGCCCCTTCCCGAAGTCGCAGGGGGGCTACCGTTTCCTCTTCGTGGCCGTCGACAAGTTCACTAAGTGGGCCGAGGTTGAACCAGTGCGCAACATACCAGCCGGAGCAGCGGTCAAATTCATCAGGAGCCTGGTCTGCCGCTTCGGAGTGCCTAACCGCATCATCACCGACAATGGCTCGCAATTTACCAGCGGCATCTTCCGAGCCTACTGCGAAAAGCTCGGCATCAAGCTCTGCTTCGCCTCGGTGGCTCATCCACGCAGCAATGGTCAAGCCGAGCGAGGAAACGCAGAAGTCGTCAAGGGCCTCAAGACCAGAAGCTTCAACATCCTCAAGGGTCACGGCAAGGGCTGAATCGACGAGCTCCCATCCGTGCTCTGGTCCATGCGCACAACCTCCTCAAGGCCCATGGGTGAAACTCTGTTCGCCCTTGTCTACGGAGCCGAAGCAGTCCTCCCTGCAGAAATCAAGTATGGATCCCCACGGGTCCTTGCCTTCAACGAGGACACCCAAGAGGACCTCCACAACGACGACCTACTGCTTCTCGAGGGACTGCGCCGCCGTGCCGCCCTCAGAGCGGCAAAGTACTAGCAAGACCTGCGACGCTACCACAGCCGCCATGAGCGCTCACGCACCCTTGAGGCGGACGACCTCGTCCTCAGGCGAATCCTCTCCAGAGAAGGCCTCCACAAGCTCTCCCCGATGTGGGAAGGCCCCTACAGGGTCTCCCACATCGCCAGGCCTGGCGCCGTACGCCTCGAGACTGAAGACGGCATCCCCGTCAAGAACCCGTGGAACATCACGCATCTACGCAAGTTCTACCCGTGATCATTGTCACGTCAGGCATTTTTTGTCTCTAGAGGGAAGCTCACGGCTTCACCTCCAAGCTCTCCAAGCTTCTCCTGAGGGTCAGCCCTCCGAGCTCTCCTGCTAACGAGCCACCACAGGCCGCAGTGAATCTCTGCCACTAATGGGTGGTCCCCATGCCTCGACATGGAAGGAACGTTAGCTTGGCAAACCCAAGTGTAATGAACCGTTTTCATTCCGAAGTGAACTATGCGCTAAGGCGCCATTTCGTTCCTAAGTGAACTATGCGCTAAGGCGCCATTTCGTTCCTAAGTGAACTTTGCGCTGAGGCGCCGCTGTGTAATATTTCGATGGCAAGTTTACTTTCGTCATTTACTTTTCCATGTGCGCTTATATTCTTCCCATGCGCACCTCGCGAGCGGGGGCTGAGTACGTTGCCTGTGCCTCAAGAGCACCACAGCAGCACTGCAAAACCCAAGAGATCCGAGCTCTGGCTAATGGGCATGCTCCCAAACACACGCCACCTCTCCAAAGGACCTTGGTACTTACTCTCCTCGCGAGATACCCATGAGGAAGCCTATAAGCGCGCATGAGTCCTTACTACCATGCTCTAGCGTTTGGGTTTGCCTCTCTAACATCCACAGGGAACAAGAGTCTCTCCAACCTTGTGAAGGAAAAAGTCGGCCCCTGGAGGAAAACGCATCGCCAAGGGAATCCTACGCAGAGCGAAAGCCTCGCGAAGCTAAGTTCCCTGCTCACACCAAGAGAATCTCTTCATCTCTCTCACGAGCACTCTGCGTCCCTCGAGCGTTTCTTTTCCCTCACTCTCCATGGACTGCTTGCACGTCAAGGGCGGGCCCTTGAGCATCGCGCCTCGAGGACTCTTACCTCTCTAAGCCTTAAACTCCCCCCGGCCTTGCCGAGTCATTGCTCGAGCATACCGCAGCGGCGGAGTCATAGCGCGAGGAGAAGGGTCCTAGCGACGCAGAGCGAAAAAGACATGGAGTTGAAGAAAAAGGCCCTCGAGGGACACACACACAAACTTAGCAGCACATGCTTAAAAATATGAAGTATATTACAGACTGAGGAACAAAAGTCTTTAAGAGAAACATCTCTACGGCGCTACAAGCGCATTACATTTCAGGAGGAAGTCAGGCAGAAGCCCCGTCGTTGTCCTCCCCGGACCCTTCCTCTCCAGGCTCGTCCTCCTCGCCGTCGTCCTCCTCGTCGTCATCATCCTCCGCTGCAGCCCGCTTGAAGCGGCTGCAGAAGTCGTCGACTTGGTCGCGGATGGAGTTGGAGATCTTCCACCCCTTCTCCCCCTCGAGAGGCTCGGTCACCGTGGAGTAGTCGAAGCCAGGCTGGAGGTGCTGGAGGTTGGTGAAGATGCGGTCGACCGCTACCGCCAGGAGTTGGCGGCATTCCTCCTCGACGACGTCGCGGAGCTCCGCGGCAGGGCCCTCGAGTGCCGTGAAGAGCTGCTCGAAGTAGACAAGATACGCGGCGGCGTCGGAGTTGCCCTGAACCGGGACGGCGGCGCCTCCGCTCCCAGCTTCGCGGCGAGCTCGTTGCCCCAAGCCACTAAGGACTGGAACATGCGCTCCCGCTGCTGGGAAAGCACTCGCACCGCCTAAGCGCTCTCGGCAGCCTCCACCGCCTTCTCCACAGCAGGGCCCACCTGCTAGTTCATCTCCTCCATGTCATCCATGAGGGAGGCGAGGTCCTGCGCCACGCGCTTGCGAGCCTCTTCATCGACACGGCGACAATCCGCTTCACGCCTCGCCTTGGCGTTCAGGGTGGCGTTCATCTCCTCTAGCTGGTGGATTCGGGCAGTGTCCTCGGCGCGCCTCTTCTTGAAGCGGTTCTCCTGCTTGGTGAACTTCTCATTGTAGTCTCGAGAGACGGCGGCGCGGTACTCCTTCTCCCACTCCTGGAACTTCTTCGCCACCTCCTCCTTCCGCTCGGCAAACCTCGCGTTGAAGCGTTCCACGTTCACCTTGTGGGCGGCCACCTCGCGTTCGTGCTTGCCGAGCGCCTCGGCCAGGTTCCCCTCCCGGGCCTCGAGGTCGGCGCGCTGCACTGACAGCTCCTGCTCCGCCTGCAGCTGCTGCTCGTCGCGCCGGCCCACGTCCTTCTCCCGCTCACTCAGCCGCTGCCCACGGGCATCCAGGGACGCGCGGACCGCCTCCAGTGAAGTCCGCACCACCTCGGAATCGGCGAGGATCTTGGCCTCGAGCTGGACAAGCTCGCGGTGCTTGTCTGCCAGCAAGTGCTCCACAGCCTCCCGCTCAGCCCTGGCCGCGGCCAGGTCTTCTGCCGCTGCCCGGCGCTCGGCCTTCAAGGGCTGCAGGAGCTCTTCGGCTTCGCGCACGGCCCCCTCGCGAACCTCCTCGGCAAAGCGCCGAGCCTCCTCACGCTCCGCCTGCAGGGCCTGGTCGCTCTGCCGGCGCTCCTCCACGGCCGCGCGGAAGGCGGCCCAGGCCCCCGCTAGCTCGTCCTGTCGCCGGGCGAGCTCCTCGTCCTCCAGAGCAAGGTGCGCCTCCAGCCCCTCCAGGGACTCCCGCACCAGGCGGAAGGCGACGTCGCGGCGTCCCTTGCTCCAGTCCCAGCTGCTAAGGACGAGGTGTGGGGACCCCGGACTAGCTGTCCGAGATACCCGATTATGCTTAACACAACGATCCCGTGATCAGTCTGTCGTTGCACATAATCCGAACTGAATACCAAAGTTTACATCCATTACAATACCGTATTAAAGTCTTACATAAACGGTCCTTTAGACCAAGTCTTACACAGGTGCCTTCATGGGCCAAACCAAAATAATCAGCGGAAGCTAAGGCGTAGTAGACATCATATCCTAACAATGACCCGACAGGCAGTCGACTTATGAAGATCCCTAGTTCGCATAGAAGTCGCCATACTCCTCCTTGGCGTAGTGCTCCTCCATGTCTGGCTACGACAATAGCCAGGGACGAAACCATTATGAGTACATTTGATTGTACTCGCAAACTATTCCAACATGAGTATGCACTAGTCTCGTTTTAATTTCATACTTTTATTTATTTAAAACATCTCTATATCTTTGTTGAAGAAGGTAAGAAGAATTATATAACTATCATTAATATAATGTCCCATTTTATTAGTTTCTCCAAAACTCCTCCTTTTTCTGACCATAACCCGTCATGGTTCATGGTCTCCAACAACCTCATACCGATCCGTTGGTATAGGTGCCACTTCCTTTTCTTTTTAAAACTCAAATCTTTTCAAAACTTGCACATGGTCAAAGTAGGGTCTCTCAACTGTCCATATCCGAGGACTCGGCTATTCGAATAGTTTTACACTCTGCAGAGGTAGAACGCTTTTCCCACATCCATCCGGTAACTCATCGTGTCAGCCACGCCTCGCCATACAAGGTGTATGCGAAGTTGAGACACCGATCCTAGTCTGTCCTTTGCTCATGCTAGTATAGGAACCTGCCCATATGATACTTTCCATCAACACTTAACCCAGCCCGTCGGGATCTAAGTGTGAGGACTCATAGTTTTGTCTGGCGGTGTATAGGGGACATCCTTCTATCCTCCTCCTTATCTTTTCATAGAGTTTGAGCGAGGACCCAGGTCAGGGGGTAGGTCATCAAACCATCCCCTCATGCATAACGGAGTCATCTCCGTAGATGAGGTATCCCCTACTAATATGAGCAAACTATATGACCAAGCCCTTTCCCATATGTGGGTAAATGTGGTCGCACAGGGTATTGGCTGATTGACGTAAGTACAAAGACACAATGTGCGTTTTATCAAAACCACCATTCTCCTTTTCTCCACTTCAACACCAACATCTCGGTGCTTCATAGCCACACAGGGTTTTCAAAGGGGTTTTGAATAAAACAATCTTTATTTTTCCCATCCTATAATTTATCTTATATTTCTACATAGGGTGGCAAAATAATTTCCATATACTTTTTGAAAAGGGCTTTTAGAAAATCTTTGCCGTAAAAGTAAATCCTGTTATAAGAATGGATGCATGTATTAGGGTGCAAGCTCAGAGAGTAGCTTGCCTTGCTCGGCAAAGTGTTCTTGGTCTTTATCTTCGGGTTCCACGAATTCTTCTTCCTCGATAAATCCGACAACGTTCTCGTCTAATTCACAATCAAACAAATACAAACAATCACTAACCTACTCAATCAACATCACAACAATACAATCTGGAATGCTCTAAATAGCCACTGCATACATCAAGCAACACAATTTGATTTCAAATTAATTGAATTAACCATTATTTAACTATGTCCCAATTATGGCAGAAACTAGTTGAACATGTTTAATTACATATCTCAAGTTCTGTTGGTCACAAAAATACAAACTAAATTTATACAGAAAGCTACTGATGTGTAGAAGACAACACAATTGGATTTGGGTCAATTGGAGTTACCAAACTCCCTACATAATGGTTTTAATCCAGAAGCTTAATAATCAAGTTTTAGCTATTAATCAAATTCTGTTGATCCTAAAATTAAATCCTCTTAGGGGTAACTAGCCATGACTAAATGTGACCCAATAAAATTAGTCTTAACTAATTTGGCCTAACAGAGTATCAGAAACAAACAAGTTTAGATTTTTAAACCTTTTGTGGTATTTTTAATACTACATTTTTATTATTTATCCAAATGAGGTGAAACCACTTGGGTTGGTTAGACAATTTTATAAGCTTTCCAGAACATTTTTATTTGATTTATTTGGAGTTATAAATCTCAAGATATTGAATTTCAAAGTTTGAATCCAGTACTGGAATTTCCAGAGAAATTAAATTAGAAAAACGGTTCTGTCTGGATAATGTTGAAAATACTGACGGGTGGGGTCCACTCGTCAGCGTCTCAACTGAAAACAGTGCGTGCGCTGGAAATGTTTAAAAGCCTGACGTGCGGGGCCCGCGGGTCAGTGACTTAAAGCGCGAAGCGGTACGTTACCGTGGATCTAAGATCCAACGGCCGAGGATTGAGCACGCCGGCGACGACCTAAAACGGGCGGCGCCGTGGCTCCGGCGACGGCGAGGTCGACGGTTTGCTCACCTAGGGGCTCGGGAGGATGCGCG
Source organism: Poa annua (assembly GCA_026929855.1). Lineage (NCBI taxonomy): Eukaryota > Viridiplantae > Streptophyta > Magnoliopsida > Poales > Poaceae > Poa > Poa annua. Next base: position 68,408,155 of record CM049434.1, read on the forward strand.
GATGGTGCGGAACGACGACGGAGGCTCGGGGAAGGTCACTGGACGAACGGCGCTTGCTGGGGCGGCTCCAATCGACGGCGGCGAGCAGCTCCTCCTCCGCGGCCGTGCTCCAACTCCGTCGAGTCTTCTGCGTCGCTCCTGGGCACGAACCAGAGGGGAAAAGGGGGCGTGTGAGTGCGGGGTTCATGGGGAAGAGAGTGCAGGCCCGAGAGAAGAGAAGGGGAGGGCAGCACGGCTCGGCCGTGGTCGTCGTCTACCTCGGGCACGGCGAGTTCGAGGGTGGCCACGGGCGGCTGAGGCTTCGCGGCTACGGCTCCGCCCTCCTGGCGGTGCACGAGAGGGGGTGGTGGAGCAAGGGAGAGGCGGGGGAGTGGTGTGGAGAAACGGGGGGTGCGGGGGCGCTTATAAGGCCGAGGTCCGGCGCACGGTGGACGGGGTGTTGGGGCGGTCCAGGGGAGGCTAGGGCTCGCCATAGGGAGCGGTGAGGTGCGGCGACGGTGTCGGGGTGCAGAGGGGCAAGGATGGCGCGTGGAGGCGAGCGGTGCGTGCTCGGCGTGGGGGACGGCGGTGAGGGCGCTCGGGCGGCGCACGACGTGCTCTGTGCGTCGCGGGTGCCGCGGGTGCGGGCTGCTGCGGTGCGTCTTGCTGCGCGGAGAGGGAGCAGGGTGGTGAGGGAGAGAGAGGGGGCACGGCGCTGAGACACAGTGGAGCGGCGGGGTCGACAGCGGTGTCCCCGGGTCGGCCATGGCGAGCGGCGAGCACGGGCGCGTGCGAGGGGGCGAGGGTGGTTGCTGTGGCGCCGTTGTTCATGTCCAAGGGAGCAGAAGAGCGAGGGAGAGAGGGGGGACACGGTGCTGGGACACCACGGCGTCGACACCTCCTTCCTCCACAGCGCCGACCACGGCGACGTGCGCACGGCTGTCTGTCCCCTGGCGGCGACCACCAGGTGTTCGACGAAATGCCTGAACCAAATAAATTCCATTTTTTTGAATTTTATTTTCATAATTTGCTTCACTCATGTTTGTCAAGATTTGTTGTGCTATTTGATTATTTATTTGGGCAAGTGCATCATAGCACATTTTGTGATTTGAATAAGATAAAGAAAAAAAAATAGAATTTGAATTTGGGTTTTTGAAATTAATATTGGGAGAGGGAAAAGTTGTAGGAAGAAAATGGGAGGGTTCATATTATCACTCCACTGAATTTGGTTTGAAAGGAAATGAATTTCCCACTTTGAGAAATAGTGTGACATTTGTCACATTGTTTTAATTGTTTCATGTTTTGTTTCGTTTATTTTCTTTTCTCCAAGTTTTTAATTAGAGCTAACAACCAACATATTCACAAGAAACAATTATCACAAGCAACAATAAGAAATCAACACCTATTAATTCATAAAAAGTTTTTGTTGTCCCACATTTTTGATATAATAATTCATAATATTATTTTGGGATGTTACACGAGGGCTTGCGACTCCCCACGCGGTGCGGAGGCCCCTGCGCCCGTGTCCAGCTTGGGAGAAGAAGCCCCTGCGGGATGCCCCGTAGCCTCGCGAGCCTGGGGGCGTGGCGGTGACGTCTCCATTTCGGCGTCCGCGCCCCGCGCACCAGTGTCTTCGCCCCCGAGCGGCACCTCATCACGAGATTCAGGGGCAGGAGAGGCCTGCCCCGTAGCCGCAGTCTCCGCCTCCGCTGCAGGGTTTGGCGGGGGAGGAGGAAGATTCTCCCCTTCCGTCTCGCCGGCCCTCGGCGGGCTCTGAGTCGGCGTCGAGCCTGGCACGGCCCCCTGCTGCGCTGGAGGGGTGGCAGCGCGAGGCGGCGTAGGCTCCTTCTCCGCCTGCTCCTTAGGGTGCCCCTCCTCCGGAAGAGGCGCTGTCGTCTCCGCCTGAGGCGCGCCCTCCTGAGGACCTACGGGGCCCTCCTCCACAGGCCTCGCGGCCTCATCGGCTGCGGCCTCTGGCGCCGCCCTCTTCACGTCCGCGGCCTTGCGGAGCCTTCGGCGCTTCGCAGGCGCCTGGTTGCTGGAGAGGAGCAGGAGAAGCCGGTTAGGAGGGAACCGAAAAACAAGAATGGGGAGAGAAGAAAAGCTCAAGTTCAAAGCACTTACCTGGTCTTCTTGGCGCGGGTGTCAACCCACGCCATGCCAGACGAGCGCCACGAAGGCGCGACCCTGGCTCCAGCCCCCTCAGGAGCCGCCTCCGCTTTCCTCTTGAGGGGAGCGCCCGTAGGCTCCCGGGCAGGCCTGTCGTGGGCTGCCTTAGTCCGGGGCTCCCGCCGCCCTGCCTCGGCCTCCTCGTCGTCGCTGGACGAGACCACAAGGACTTCCTCGGCGAGAAGCTCGGCCCTCGACGAGCTCGCCCCGGCGGATGTAGGGTTCGCCTTCGCCACCTCGTCACCCGCCTCAGCGTCCGATGCGTAGGGCGACTCCGCGGCTCCAGGCCCCTTCGCCACCGGCATGGCCACCTCATCCTCCGCCTCCCCCGCCAGGCCTAGCGGGGTGAATGTGGGCATCTGCTCCAGGATCGCCAGGCGCGGGGCCAAGTTTATCTGATGGAGAGGCCTCAGCACCGCGGCGACCGCCACAGGCACGTCGGGGTTGATGAAGAGACCGCCCATGATGGTGGCGACGACCTCGGGGCGGTGGTCGCAGCAGTGGAGTCGCATCGGGTCCATGAGCCCCGAGTACATCCACATCGGTTTCTTGTGCGTCTGAAGTGGAGCGATGCGGCGCTTCACGAAGTCCTCAGCAACCATCTGGCCCGTGAGGCCGTTCTCCTGAAGCAGCTGCATGCGGCCCACGAGGTCGGCTATCTGCGGGTCCTGGAAGACCTGCTTGCCCCCAATGGGTATTCTTCACAGGCGGCGCCTCCGGGATGTCGAGGAAGGAGCTCTGCGACGTGGCGCCGATGAGGAACCACTTCTGCCTGAAGTCGTCCACCTTCTTCACCACCGCCGTGACGGGCTTCTCGCTACTCCACGACATGGGGATGTAGACGTCCCCCATGCCGTCCACGATGCGGAAGGATACGCATCCCGTCCGCTCGAGCTTCGCGGAGTTCCGGAGCGCGTAGAAACTCCTGAAGAGGGCCACCGAAGGCTGCACCCCCAAGTACGCCTCGCACAGATAGGCGAAGATGGAGAGGATGAGAATGGAGTTGGGGTGGAGATGAAGGAGATGGATCTGGTAGAACTCCAGGACCGCCTCCAGGAAGGGCGAATATGGAGGCACCAATCCGGCGTAGATGGTGTGGAGGAAAATGGGAAAAAATCCCGCCGGGAGATGGCCGAGCTTGGCGGCCCGAATGGCGCTGGTGCCGTATTCATTGGTCTTCCCGGCGACCAGGTGCCGGATCTTGCCCAGCGCCGCTTCATTGACGCGCTCCCCGATCAAGGCAGGACCGAGCGCCTCCTCCCCCTGCGCGTCCGGAGGGAGCGTCGCCATCGCCGCCTTGCCCTTGGCTCCACCCATCGCTGGAGAAGAGGAATGGGAAGCGCGGAAGAACGAAGGAAGGAGATCGCCGGTGAAGGAAAGCTGGAGGAGCAAGAGCAGAAGGAGGAGCGCAGAAATGAGTAGTAACTGCTGCTCGGACCGGCGCGCAGGCTTTATGCCCCATCAGAGCAGTTACCAAGACGGACGTGGTGGGACCCCCCCACGACGCACGTTCTGCCGGAGAAACCGAGTCACCGGAAAACCGCCACCGATCGACGCGTGTCTCGGGCCGGCCGGACACTTAGGGCCCACGACGCTTCGACTGAGCCTGGTGAGCTTCGTCGTGCCCATCGCGGGCCTGGGGGCTACTGTCGGCCCAGTGGAATCCAGGGTGTGCAGGGCTCACTCTCCACAGCCCTCGCACGCGACAGCATCGAGAAATGACTGAGGACCAAGCCGAACGCTTGAAGAGGCTCTCGAAGGGAAAAACCCTCGAGAGGCCCTGAAGAGGCAGCAAAGGCCTGATGAGGCTTTCCTCCGCTGCCGCCTCTCTACAAGGCTCTCTCCCCTGGAGAGGAGTCAACGCCAACCTCTCCACAGGGCCACTTTGGGCCTGAAGAGATACTTCGCTGAGAAGCAACCACTGCAGGGCGCACATGGCCTCTGCCGCGGCCGCAGAGTGACGCGCGCGTCTGCGCGCGATGACGACGGCGCCGCAGTTGCCATTCTGGTGATTAAAGGAGTCAACAAAGCTGTGTCCCCTACGCCGGACTACGAAGCTTTCCCCTTTGGTGATAAACCAGATGGTCGGCGCTATGCTCCAACGACGACGTCACCGTGGGCACCCCCACGGTCTCTGCGGCACCAGCTGGCCGTCCTGCGCGGCCGGTGGTCTCCCTGCCGCAAAGGTAGGCTTTGCGACCATGGACCGAGTCCATGGACAGCCCGGCTGCGGTGCACCCCGCTCCCCTGTTTCGTCGCCATGTGGAAGCCCTTCCGCTGCGCAGGTCGCAAGGATGAGGCCCGGGGCGCCTATAAAAGGGGAGGGAGCACCTCCATAGCGGGGGATCTGATCGAACTCCAAATCAATCCCCGGACGGAAGACTACACCTTCACCATAGCCTAGCCTAGCGCCCTCGAGGAGGAAGAAGACTCTAGCTTCCCTCCTTGAGCTCCGCACTACCGCAAGAGAGCCCTCGGCAAGCTCATTGTACTGTACCCTCTACAGCGCAATACAGACAAGCAGGAGTAGCGGTTTTACCTCCTCCCGAGGGCTGTGAACCTGGGTATGGGCTGGTGTTCATCTCTGTCGTGCTGTCCCTCTTCAGGCTCGATGAGCACCGTCGCCGTGCCGGTTGAGGGTTGTAGACCAACGTGTTCAGTCCCCTCCACGAACTTCTCTTCAGAGCGTGATCACCCTAGCTTCGTGGGAATCACTCCTCGATAATCTCCATCGCCGTTGCTGACTCCTATGATGAGGAGTGAGTTGTTCTCCCCCGGGGCTGCGGGCTCTACCGTAGCTATGTGGTTTATCTCTCTCTCCCATGTGATCTTTATGTGATCATGAGCTTTGTAATCTAGTTGAATATGTGATGCTACTCTTTATCTTTTATGCACTCTAGAGGTTACTTTAATATGAACTCCGAGGTTATTCACGAGTGTAAAGGTGACAGTATGTGCACCGTGTGTGATTCCTTTATGACGTTGTGGTGTTAGTTTACTCTGACTTTGAGGGTGCTCTTGTAGCCCTACACAGTGAATGGTGTTTATCATCCAACATGAGAGTGTTTGAGAGTAGTGTTTATTATTCAGCTTTGATGTCATTGTTGAGAATGTCCATTAGTGAAAGTATGATCCCTAGGCCTTGTTTCTAAGCATTGAGCAGGAGGTTTCGAGTAAGGAATATCTCTATCATCAAACCTTTGGAGAGAGTGTACCTCAATTAATGGTGACGGAGGAATTGGCTTACATAGTTCTTCTATAGGAGGTAGGTTCTTCACATCTTCAGATTTAATACCCCTCTCTTTAAGAGATCCCTTGGCTTCCTTCATCACTTCATCATTTAATTCAATTATACCTCTCTTCTTCGGTGTTGGTGTAGGAGTATGTTCACGTATATTCCAATCATCATGATTCTGGCTTATTTTAGCCAGTAATTCCTCAGCTTCTTCGGGAGTTCTTTTCCTGAAAACACAGCTAGCACAACTATCCAGGTATGTCCTAGATTCAACAGTTAGTCCACTATAAAATATATCAAGTAGATCATTTTTCTCTAAATCATGATTAGGCTGAGCTCTAAGTAGAGAGCAAAAACGTGTCCAAGCCTCAGGCAATTTTTCTCCTTCATTTTAATTAAAGTTATAAATTCTTAACAAGGCATCATGTTGAGCACTAGCAGGAAAATATTTCTGAAAAAAGTATCAAGCAAACCAATAGGACTAGTAATAGAACCAGAAGACAAATTATTATACCAAGTTTTACCTTTTCCTTTTAATGAGAAAGAAAATATTTTAGTAACAAAGTAAGTGCGTATCTTTATGTCATCAGAAAATATACCACTCAAAGTAGAGAGCTCATTCATATGTTCTACAGCACTTTCTTTTTCGGTTCCACAGAAAGGTTCTTTCTAAAGAATAGCTATGTGTGCTACATCAAGAGAGAAATCATAATCTTTATCTATAATGTTTATGGGAGATGTAGCAAATTTAGCATCAGGAGACAATTTATAACTAACAACATGTTTTGCAAGAAGATTCTTAATATTACTTGCACCAGTAGTAGCATGGCATTCATCAATAAAATCATCATCAATTTCCACATATATTTCATCAAGATCATCATCAACATTACTGGTGAACTCAGGTGAATTAACATGAGTATTAGCATTTTCATTAGGAATTTCAGCATTTTCAAGTTTTTTAGATCTAGCAATTGTAGCATCTAAAAAGGGACCTAATGAACCAGTTTCATCATGAACAGTAGAAGCATCATCATAAGTAATTTCAGATTCAGTAGGAGTAACAGTGCGTGAAGCCTGTGGTGGTGTAATAAGCTTACTCAAAATGGACGGTGAATAAAAAGCAGCAGCAGTACTCAAAGTTGTACCTTTTCTTGTAGTGGATGGTATGACACGAACCCTTTCATCACCAGCTCTTCCCATGCTGAATAAATTCCAGCGAACAATATCACACTCAGGTGAACTTATAAATAAAGCTATGCTCCCCGGCAACGGCGCCAGAAAATAGTCTTGATGACCCACAAGTATAGGGGATCGCATTAGTCTTCGAGGGAAGTAAAACTCAAATTTATTGATTTGACACAAGGGGAGCCAAAGGATATTTATAAGCCTTACCAGATGAATTGTCAGTTCAGCTGTACCTGTGAATAGACTTGCTCGAGACAGATTACCAGTGGCAATAGTTTTATAGCAGTAGCTGTAGTTAAATAATAGCAGCAGTAGAATAAAGACAGCAGTAGTGATTATAGTAGACAGCAGGATTAAAATACTGTAGGCATAGGGACGGATGTACGGGCGTTGCATGGATAAGATAATTCATGTAATAACAAGACATAGGCATTTGCAGATAAATAAGATAAAGCATCCAAGTATTAATTGAACATAGGCATGTGTTCCTATTTAGTTGTGCGTGCTCGCAATGAGAAACTTGCACATCATCTTTTGTCCTACCAGCCCGTTTGCAGCGGGGCCTCAAGGGAAACTACTGGTAATTAAGGTACTCCTTTTAATAAAGAACCGGAGCAAAGCATTAACACTCCATGAACACATGTGATCCTCACATCACAGCCATCCCCTCCGGTTGTCCCAATTATTGTGACGTTGGAGCCTCGGGTTCCGGACACAATAATATGTGCATACAACTTGTAGATATGATCTTAAAACGATAATTATCCTCATGATACAATGACAGGTTCAGATCTGAAATCATGGCACTCGGGCCCTAGTGACAAGCATTAAGCATAACAAGTTGCAACAATGACATAAAACACTGATAACGGATACTAGGCACCATCCCCTAATGATATTACAACTATTACATGAACGATCTCCTCCAATCCGTACCATGCCCTCAAGCCTACAGCGGTGGATTACTCACACATGGATGGGGGAAAACATGGATGGTTGATGGAGAAGTGGTGGCGATGACGATGGCGATGATCTCCTTTGAATCCCCGTCCCGGCGGAGTGTCGGAACAGGAATTTCTGGTCCCCGAATTGAGTTTCGAGGAGGCGGCGGCGCACGGATGTGTGTTTTGGGAAAAGTGATCGGGTTGTCCTCGGTTTTAGGTCAGAGGGGGCTTATATCCGAGAGGGGGACTCGAGGGCGTGGCTGAGGCGACCACACCATGTGGTGGCCCGACCAGGAGCCTGCCGCGCCACCATGTGGTGTGGGCCCCACGTGGCGCGTCTCCGTCTCGTCTTCTAGCTCCGTGACTTTCCTGGGAAAATAGGATCTTTTGCATATTTTCTGGTATTTTCCCCTAAAGTTGAATTTCTGCACAAAAACAAGACACCAGGGCAATTCTACTGAAAACACGTTAGTCCGTGTTAGTTTTATTCAAAACACACATGTCGAGGAGTGACTCCCACGTAACAGGGGTAGTCTCACCCTGAAGAGAGGTTCGAAGGGGGGACTGAACACGGAGGTCTAACAATCCTCGAGAGGCTCGACGACGGTGCTCGTCGGGCCTGAAGAAGGACAATCACGCCAGAGATGGACACCAGCCCGTACCCAGGTTCACGGCCCTCAGGAGGAGGTAAAACCGCTACTCCTGCTTGTCTGTATTGCACTGCGAAGGTTACAGGGCAGTGAGCTTGCCGAAGGCTCTCTTGAGGCAGTTTGGTGCCTGGAGAGGGACACAATGGTCGTCTTCCTCCTCCAGCCGTTGGCTATCCTATGTGCTTAGCTAGGGCTCCCTGGGGCTAGGAGGCATCCAGCTCGTTGGAGATCAACCGACGATGCAATTGCGCGATGGGGCGATCCCCTTCTACGGTGGAGCTCCTGCTCCTTTTATAGGTGCCCCGAGCTCCGTCCTCGTGCTGGTGGGCTCCCACACGCCTGTGGCGCGAAGGAGCGGGAGTCCACCGCGGCTCGTCCGTCCATGGACGCGGTCCATCCGTGCTAAAGTAGCGCGCCGTGGCCGACAGGTTGCAGGCGGTGCAGGGCGGCTCGCAGGCGCAGCAGAGGTCGTGGTGGAGCCCACGGTGACGATCTTCTTGGAGCGTTGCGCCGTCCAGCCGCTTTATCACCAAAGAGGAAAGTCCTGGCCGTCCTGCCGCAGGCGGCGCGGCTTTGTTGACTCCTTTATCACCAGAATGGCAACTGGGACGCTCGCGTCACCCTGCGGCTGCTGCAGGGGCCATGTGCGTCCTGCAGCGCTTGCTTAGCCGCGAAGTGTCTCCACAGGGCCGTGGTCGCTTGTGGAGGGGTTTTCTGCTGACTCCTCTCCAGGCGGGCTGTGCCTGGGGAGTCTCTTGAAGCGCAGGGTCCTCTTCAGGCCCTGGCGTCCTCTTCAGGCCCTCGAGCGGAGATGTCTCTCGAGAGTCTCTCCAAGCGGTATCTTGGTCCTTAGTCATTCTGTCAAATATCCTCGTGGGCGAGGCCTGTAGGGAGTGGGCCGTGCATACCCCGGTCCTTACTGGGCCGACAACACAAATTAGAGGCAAAACAATAGCAAAAGTGTTCGGGAAAGTAGATACGTTTTGGACGTATCAAGCTTCAGGGGCTCCCTTGGCCGTGGTGCTACCATGACGGGGGGGCTGGCCAAATACTTCTTGAGCTCCTCGAACGCTGCTTCCGCCTCGGGAGTCCACTCGAATGGCCCTGTCCTTTTCATGATCTTGAAGAACGGGAGGACTTTCACGCCGAACTTAGAGATGAACCTGCTGAGGGCAGCCATGCACCCCACCAGCCGCTGCATGTCCTTGAGGCGCTTTGGAGGCTTCATTTCTTCGATGGCCCGGATCTTGTCAGGGTTGGCCTTGATGCCTCTGTGGGAGACCAGGAAACCCAGCAGCTTTCCGGAGGGTACCCCGAAGACGCACTTGTTGGGGTTGAGCCTGATGTTGACCTTGCGTAGGTTTGCAAAGGTTTCTTCGAGGTCGGCGATCAGCGTGTCGCTTGTCTGTGTCTTGACTACGATGTCGCCGACATATGCTTCGGCATTCATGCCCATTTGAGATCCTAATGCGATGCGCATGAGCCTCTGGAAAGTGGATCCCGCGTTCTTTAGGCCAAACGGCATGCATACGTAGCAATACACACCGCAGGGAGTGAGGAATGATGTTTTCTCCTCATCCTCCTTAGCCATTTTGATCTGATGGTACCCGGAGGAGGTGTCGAGGAAACATAGGAGGTCGCAGCCGGCAGTGGAATACACAATCTGATCGATCCGTGGCAGCGGGTAAGGGTCCTTAGGACAGGCCTTATTGAGATCGGTGAAATCAATGCACAGACAGCCTTCTCCCGTATGCTTTGGGACGACCACAGGGTTGGCCGTCCACTACGGGTGGATAACTTCTCTGACTATATTTGCTTTCTCGGGCTTCTTGACCTCTCGTACGATAAACTCCTGCTTCTCTGGGCGTGCGTTTGGACACACGGCTAAATGGTGCTCGATCACCTCCCTCGGTACACCAGTCATATCCGACATGCTCGTGGCGAACATGTCGGCGTTTGCCTGGAGGAAGGCGACGAGCGCGTTTTCCTATTTGGGGGTGAGGTTTCCGCCTATGGTGGCGGTAGCCCCCGAGCCGTTGGGTCCCAGTGCCACCTTCTTGGTCGAAGCCCTCTCTTGGGTGAAGAGTGCCTCCTTTTTCCTCTCAGAGCCCTCCGACACGTCGTCCACATCGGCAGGGTGCGCAGCAGCCCCCGAGCGATAGGCGTGCTCGACCGAGCGCAGGGATTCCTTCTCATCGCATCGGATGGTGATCGTGGACCGGCTTCCGGGAATCTTGACGAGGTTGTAGGCATGGTGCGTGACGGCCATGAACTTGGCGAGTGCGGGGTACCCGAGGATGGCATGATAAGGCAGGCCGATGTGAGCCACGTCAAAGTCGACGTACTCTGTGCGGTAGTTCTCCCGCGTGCCCAACGTAACTGGGAGGCGCACTTGCCCAATCGGGATCGTGGTGCACTCGGTCACGCCAGCGAACGGCCTCGTGGGCATCAGCCGAGCGTAGTCCACCTGCATCCTGTCGAAGGTGTCGATAGAGATCAAACTGAGGCCGGCCCCGCCATCAATCAAGGTGTTACTGACCGCGACGTTGTTGATGGTAGGGGTGCACACCAGCGGAATGGTCCCCACCGTGGCAGTGGACTTGGGGTGGTCACTGGCGTCGAATGTGATGGTGTGCTCCGCCCACTTGAGGCGTCGAGTGGCCTCCGCTCCTGGGAGAGCGGCATTGACCTCGCGGGTCAGCTGATTGAGGTGGTGGTTCGAGATGGGTGCTTGGGCGCCTCCTAAGATGCAGGTTGCGTGCCTGGGCTCCTGGCATCCCACGTTGACTTCAGCAGGGAGATTCTGGTTTCTCTCGTCAGGCTGCTGTTGGACAGCGTTGGCCTGGGGAGGTCTCTGCTGGTTGCCCTGGTAGGGTCCCTACCAATTCTGCTGCTGCTGATTGTTGGCCCAGCCGCCTCCGTTATTCCACCGGTTGCCTCTGTTGTTGTACTGCCCGCCTCGGCCTCCGCCGCGGCTTCCACCAGAGCTTCCGCGTTTATCCTGGTGCTTCTCGCGGACCTTCTTGAGCTCGTTGCACTCGTCCATGCTGTGCGAGTGGAGCTGGTGGTACACGCAGAAAGGGCGGTCCTCGTCGTCCTTCTTTGATTCTTTCTTCGATTCGCGCTCAGGCTCCGCGGCAAGGACGGTGGGTGCCTTTCGCTTGGAGTCCCTCACGCTTTTCCCTTTGTCACGGGCGGGCTCCTCCTCTGGCCTGTTGTGCTGGGAGAGTCTGCCCTCTTTAGCCTTGGCGCACTTGTCGGCCAGGTCGAACAAGTCTACCACTGTCCCCAGGTTGTCGTGGATCCCGAGCTTCTCCCTCATGTGGGTGTTGGTAACCCCTTCCACGAACGCTGCGATGATGGAGGCGTCAGAGCAGTTGGCGACCTTGTTGCGGACGTGGCTGAAATGCTGGATGTACTTCCGCAGCGTTTCCCCATGTTTCTGCTTCACAGCGCGGAGGTCGTTGAGGTTGAGGGGCCGGTCATAGGTCCCCTTGAAGTTCGAGACGAACTGTAGGCACAGGTCCTCCCAGGAGGCCACCGACTTCTCGGGGAGGTTCAGCAGCCACGTTCGCGCCGCCTCCTTGAGGGCCAGCGGGAACCAGTTCGCCATGACCTTATCGTCGCCTCCTGCGGCCTGCACCCCTACGGTGTAAAGCTGCAGGAACTCGACGGGGTTTTGGGTTCCGTCGTATCGCGGGGGAAGTTCTGGCCTGAACTTGTTCGGCCAGGAGACGCGGCGGAGGTCTTCGCAGAACGCCACGCAGCCGCCGCTGTAGGTGGCGGGTCTCCCAATGAGTCCGGCGCGGTTATGGTGACCCGCCACCGTGATGTTCCGGACTGCTTGGTCCTGCCGCTCTCGGTCGCACGCCCGAGGATCGTTAGGCACGCGAGGGATGATTTGGCAGCTGGGGCCGTCATCTCGCTCCAGATGCGGCGACGACGCGCCGTGCAAAGACGCGAGAGCCCGGTCACCGCCCCGGGGTGCACGTACCGGATTGACCCCCGCCACTGCTTGAGGAGGAGGTTAATGCAGAGGGGCGACGTTGATCACTGACCCACCGGGAGCCGCAGGGACGACCAGTGAGCGGGAGGGCGCGGGAGTAATCCCTGCTGCTCGGACCAGCTCCGTCACACGAGTGAGCCAGTCCTCGTAAGTGTTCTCAGCAGGCCTGAAACGCAGGAGTCCCTGCGCCATGTGTAGCGCTGTGCGCGGGCCTAGAAGCACGGCCTGAGACGAAGACGCCGTGCGCGCGACCGAGGGTGCCGCTGAAGGTGCAACGGAGGGCACGACGGAAGGCACGGCGGACGGTGCGGTGGACGAGTGCGTGCCGTCCTCTGGCGGGTCCTCCCGGGTCGCCGCGGGTCCGGGACGTGGCCGCGGGTCGGTGGTCCCGTGGGCGGCGCGGCGCAAGGCACGCTGTTCGCGAGTCTCTCCGGCGGGGGTGCGGTCCCCGGCGTTGCTTCCACCCTTGGGCATATCAGCTGCCGGTGAAGATGAAACACGCTCAAAGGCCCCTTACCTGGCGCGCCAAATGTCGGAATATAGCCTCCGAAGAAGCTATGTGAGGTGTCGAACACTGGGGGCCTTAGAGCGATGCCTCTGACCTCACGAGGCTCGACGAAGGAGAAGACACAACACTTCAGAGATTGACACTTGGTTTACCCAGGTTCAGGCCACCACGGAGGTGAATGCCCTACTCCTGCTTGATTGTATTGCTTGGTAGAACTTGAGGAGCTACAATGGTGAAACGCCTAGAGATTCTAGGGTTTGTGCTTACAATGTCCGAACCACTAGCCAGGCCGGGGTCCGGCTCCTTTTATAGGCGAACGGCGGCCTTGGTCTTCGAAGTCCATGGCGGGAGGCTCCCGAATGCTTCCAAGAGAGGCCCTACTCCCCTGCAGCTGCTTTGGCAAAGGCGGCCGACCAGATCAGACCTACGGCCCTGCTCTGCGGCGCCGTGGCTTGTCCTCTTCTTACTGAAACTCCAGTGGCAGCTCTTTTGGCACAGGATCGGGTGTCCTCGGTAAAGAGGAAAGCAAAAGGCGGGGGGAACAACCCCAACCCGTGGTGTCGTCTTGCACCAGAATGGCAAGTATTGGGGGCACGGCCCTGGACGGCGGCTCTGGTCCCTTCCTTTAATCACCAAAGAGGCAAGCTTTGGGGGCCGCCACCCTGTCACAAGTACGAAGACCGGGAGCATAGGGAGGCCCCGCCGTCCTACCGTAGCACGTGACGCGAGTCGCGGCAGGCTTCCCGATGACCTGCCTTACGCTCCCCTCGGGGGGACCCTCGTAGTCAAGACCTCTTGAGGCATCTGTCCTTGATGCTGGAGAGGCTACCCTCCTGAGGCTCCCGGCTTACAGAAGGCCTATAGTCCTCGTGTGCCCCTAGTCTGTGTGGTGGGCCCATGAGGCTTCTCACCCTCCGAGGAAAACGGGCCGTCATACCCCGGGGTCTATTGGCCCGACAGTTGTTGTTGTTGTCCTCAGGAGCACGGCGGGGAGGCATCTGTGGTTTAAGCATAGATGAGTGTAGATAGAAAGAACTAAGGGATTATTCTACCCATACAAACAAACAACAAAGATAACAACAATCAAACAAGAAAACAAACTCTTTTTGAATAAAAACGATCTAATCGTTTGGAAAGAAAACACACGAGGTTCTGGAAATACAAAGGATGGTACTGCCATACCACAAGTTGGTAGGTCAATACGAAAATGAAAGATAGCGTTGTGGTGAAAGAAAAATGGTGGTCTAATCTATTTTCTTCTTGAGTGCATCGAGTTCCTCCTCTATTTCCTTGAGTTCTTCAAGGTGCTTCTTGGTGTTGTGGAGTCTAAAGCGAAGTCTTTCTGCAAGGTACTCGATGGTTTTCCATGCTGCACTTCTTGCTGAATCAAAGAATGATTTGTGAAGTATTGGGTTGGTGAAAATGCAGCAACCTCCAGTCTTGTGGTCATCTTCTTTGCTCTTGTATAAATGGAGTTGCACCCACCAGTACTCTTGGCCTTCATCCATGAAAGGAAAACCTTTATGTATTGCTTCTCCTTCAAAACCCAAGCTCATCATGTTATCCTTAAGTTCTCTTGGAAACTCAGTCTCACATTCCAAGGTCATGGTGATCGCTGGACCTTTCTTGAGTGATTTAATGAGGTCGGTCGTCTACAAATAAGAGGAGGTACTTAGAAGGAAAATAGTTGAGATAGTACAAGAATGAATACTAGAAACGTTTTGTTTTCGAAAACTGAATAAAAATAGATTTTCAATCCTACGGTCAAATCCTATTTCTATCCAATCCTAGGGTTTCGAACCTACAGGCAACACAGTGCTCTGATACCATCTGTAGCGGAACTGCACTTAGAAAATGGCAAGTCCCTGTGTATAGTGCAAATCCCTGGATCGATTCATTTGCACACACAGTTTACGATGTAATATCACAACAAAGTATCAAATTTATTACATCGATGATCCAGACTTAAGAAAATATTCGTTACAACTTGCATAGCATAAAGCTAGCTTGGAAAGAGTAAACAACAGAAAAACATAGCAGTGAGTCTCCGTCATCTTCATGTTGCCACAGGCGAAAAACATGTTGGTTGCAGACTCGAAACCCTTAAATGAAACCTCACTCGTCATCTGAACAATCCGCAATAAGAAAAATATTGCAGCAACATGGGTCAGAACCATTTAAAATGGAACTGGCAAGTGACACTATGGTGGACACTTAGAGGAAAACTCTAATAACCTATGGTGGACACTATGGCTGGTGGAGTGCAAGGCTAATTTGCAGAAAGCCAATTTTTCCTAACTCTTTTGAAAACACTTTCACATACTCAGGTTCACTCATCTAAATGAACCTGGGTGTAAGCCAGGTGCACTCACCTAAATGAGCCTGAGGTTCCTAACCCTTGTTCAACCATCAAATTTTACTTAAGAAGTTGGAATGGTGGGATCCTCCGTTGACATCCTTGATCAGCTGCTCATAATTGTCCGTACCGTGGACACGGCTAAGTACTTAGATTTCACACTCTACAGAGGTTGTGCACTTTCACCATTGTACCCATTCAGCCCAAACTATCCTCTACACTCTGGAAGTGATAAGGAAAGGAGAAGAATGAGACGAGATCTTTCAAAAGCATTTTCCCTCCCCATACTGGCCTGACCCGTTCCACCTACAATCCTCTACCATGACCTGTCAGGACGGGGTGAGTCCATGCAGCTTAGTTGATCAAGCAAGAGCCCATATTGGCAATGGCTGCACTGGAAGCAATCTTCACTTGGAGTTCTTAAGATCCCTTTGTTCCCTGGGTGGCCATCCACAAGTGCACATACTCAGGTTCACACCATGAAAATGGGCCTGAGTAGCCACTCAACTTCGCCTCCGATAACCAACCAATGCACCCAGGAGAATCTTTAACTTAGTAGAAATTAACTTTTCATAAAACAACTTTTGCATAGCATCAAAATTTCTACTAAGTCATTATGTAGGTTCCTAGACACAAAGGAGTAGGGAATTCTAAACAAGTCTTGCATAGAAAAATACTACTAAGTCCTACACATGCATAAGGAAAATAACTAAGTCATGCATAGACAAAAATACTTAGGAATTGTATGAGTGTGCCACTTGCCTTGGCAGCAGGGACAGCAGTAGTTGCAGTTGCAAAAGTCCTCGGTTCCCTCCGAAAAGTCTAACAAAAATAATACGCCACACATAAACACACAAGCAACATAACAATACAATAAAATATGCTATGCATGAAATGCAATGTTTTAAAAACAAGAAACTAACATATTAACTTTTAGGATTTTTATGAAGTATGTATGATGCTATAAATGCAATTTAATTAATTTCTATTATCAGAAGATATAATATAAGGGGTAATCCAAGATTGAAGTTTTTCACAATTAATCTTTTTATACAAAAATTGTTCAACAGTGCTAATGAACAGAGGACAATTAAAAAAAATTAGCAATTGGATTTACTCAAAAATAATTTTTCTATCAGAAGTTATCACAAAAATACTCAAACTACTCATTTGAAAATTTGAAATTTTTTAATGTGACAAAACAGAAAAATAATATTTCCAAAAGATTCTACTGGTTCTAAGGATTCCAAATATATAAAAATATATAAATTTGATTAAACAGAGAAAAAGTAATGATAAAAACAATATGCAGGGGTTTTCTGCAAAACTGCCATCTTAATTCTATTTAAGAAAACACAGAAAATCCTCCGGGCCAGCTGGATCTGACGTGGCATGACTGTGCGCTGACTGTGCGTTGACTGGATGCTGACGTGGCTAAATGAAATGGCCTGGGTCGTTGGATTTGGATCTGATGGTCCAAATCTGAACGTACCCGTTCGATTTAAAGATCTAATCTAAACCGTGGAGGGAGGATCAGACGGCTCACAGTGTGTTGACCAGTGAGTGGCGGCGCTAGGTCGTCGGAGTTACTCCGGTGCGGCGGTGCCATGGCCGGCGTCACGCGTTTTAGCGAGAAAAACAGGGAGGGGAACAACGGGTCATACCACGCGATGCGTAACGTCGAGGAGGGCTCGGTGGCGCGACGGTGTTCTTTGACTTGTCCAGCTCCCCCTCCAATCGCTCACTGTTGTTGGAGATGGCGGCGGCTCGCTTCGGTGTGCACGGTCTCATCACTCTAGCACAAAACAAAATACGGCGCCTTGTCAAATAGATAAGCAAGACCAAGGGAGGGAGAAAGAAACAAACGGGAGGGCACGGGGTGTCCTATACTCGCCGGAATCGAGGATCGTAGTTGTTGGCCGTGGCGAAGAAAAATCTTGAGCACGGGCAGCCTAGGGGCGGAGAGGTGGGGTTTTCGGGGGCAAAGGGAGGAGCGGATGTCGGGGTACATATAGGGGCAAACGGAGGCAAGAAATCGGGCTTTAAACGCTGAATTGAAGAGGAGGAAATTTCGGCCGGGGTTGCCGTTCGTCCGAGCGCGATTTGGGGCGAGGAGGAAGACGCCATCGGTGCTGACACTGGGCTGCTAGCAGGCCATTGCGTGCCGCGCGCGCGAGAGAGAGAATTTTGGCTTCGGCCCTACTAGCTCGGAAGACTATTTTTTTGTTTAAATTTCCTTTTCTATTTCCAGTTTAAATCTTCTAAATCAGAAATTGATTTTTAAACTCAACTAAATCTTTTCAGAAAAATTCATATAAATATGTTTTTAAAAGCTTATTAAAAACAGAACCTTTTTGTTGTATTCTTTCCAAAAAATAAAATTGATAAAGTTGAATATTATAACGAGCACAAAACATAACTTTAAGGAAATAAATCTTATTTAAACAAGTAATTGCATTTTAAAATAACCACTAGGTAATTCAAATGTCATGTTTAAATGAGGATGATGCATGAATGCAATGTATTTAAATTTTCTAAACAAAATAATATATAGTTTTCAAAAAGTTTTTTGATTTTTCTGAATTTTCCAAAATTGAAAAATTCTAGGATGTTACAAAGGTCTACCCTTTCGAGTAGACCGGAACAATGCATTAACACTTGTAACATCCCAAAAGCTCAAAAATTTAAAACTTTGCATTCATGCATCATATTCATATAGTCATGGCATTGAAACCACAGAAGAATGAAATTAATTTGCATTATTGAGTTTAAATAGGATTTTATTCCATTAAGTTTGTTATTTGTACTCCATATAATTTTCCTTTTTATTAATTCATGTTATGGGTAATATTACCGCCAAAAGGTTCTAAATTTAATAAGCTTTCCAAAACATATTTTTATGAATTTTTCTGAAATTTTTTGGTAAAGTTTAAAAATCGAATTTGTTTTCAAAGGTTTAAACTAGGGAATAGTTTTGTTAAAAAAAAAAAAAGAGAGAGAGAGGGCCAGCCGAGCCAGCCCATACCTTATCCCCCGCGCGTGCGGCAGATAACGGCCCAGCAGCCCGCTCCAGCCTACGCCCCCCTCCTCTGTCGCTGACCAGTGGGTCCCACCTGTCAGGTTCTTCAACCTCCGGCCGGATTTCTCGCTCGGAGACCGATCCGAGGACGTCTCAAATCGACACACGATTTTCGCGCGGTTTGTTCCCTCGGCCCCTGCTATTTATCCTCCACAACGCCGCCTTCGAAAACCCCCCAAAACCCTAGCCACACCGCCACCAGGCTGCTCGATTTCGAGCCGCCGGCGATTTTTTCGTCGAGCTCGGTAAGTACCGACCGCCTCGAGCGCTCCCGCGCCTCCCTCTCACTTCACCGTCACCGGGCGCATCTCCGTAACCCCTCCTATTGGTTCCTAACGCAGCGCAACGCTGCGTTCGTCCTCGGCCGAAGACCATCGCCGCCGTCCACGTCTCCGGCGAGCAATCGGAGGAGAAAGGAGGAGCACCGAAGCTCACCGCCGCGCCAACGTCCTCGCCTCGTCGTCCTCTGTCCGTAGGTATGCTCCGTCTTGCTCTGAACGCCGTAGAATGCCAGGAACACTCGTGCCGATGCGTCGCCGCCCCGGATCATGGTCGCCGGAGTAACTCCGCTGAAATCCGCCGCCCGGTACTAGTCGACCGGATCTAGACCGTTAGATCTAGATCTGACGGCCCGTTTTATTTGTTTTTACCAAAACCTGTACCGGCCAATCAGATTGCGCCGCGTGGCGATGTTTTTCTCTTATTTTTAGCCCTCGGCCATTTTAAAACAAGAGAACGATTTACACTTTGAAAATTCATAACTTTCAAACCGTGAGTTCATATTTAACAAACCTTACCTCCCTGGACTCAGAAAAATGCTTAGAATTTGTTAAAATTATGTTTTCATACTTTTGCACGAGTTAATGGAAATGTTTTTACAGAATCATTTAAAACATGTTTTGGACATATTTCAATTTTGAAAATGTTCCACTTAAGTAAAAATATTTTTAGTAGAACTCGTATGAAGCTCTCTGTTCAGAGGAGCCTTTTCCCACACCGTTTGAAGTATCCAATTAACAACATCTTTAAGTGTTGTTACAATTCATTCATATTTAAAATGTGAATTATAATTAAATAGGATGCATTAAAAATTGATCATATTACATCCTCCGTATGTAATTAAACAGAGAATAAATAGAATTGTTTTATCCAACGTGTTAAGTGTGATACTTGCATTCATTCATGCATGGCATTATTTTCTTGTGTTGCATTTTTGTATGATTGGATTGCTTGTTTATTTCGGTATTATTGTTTGAATTAGATTGCGAAGAGTGTGAAGCTTATTGTGAAGGTTGCGCCAACCTGAACCGTTGCCAAGGCAAGTGACTCCATGAAATACCTGCTATTTTATTCTATTTCATTTCTAGTATTTTAAGCAGTATGCATGATAGGTTATATTAGTGTTATAGTATGCTATGCAAACCTTTAGTATATCCCTTAGACTATCCTGTTAGTCGCCTATTATAATTTAGTGGAAGTACGTGCTGCAAAAATGATTGTTTTATATTAGATGTGATAAGTGAAAAATTCCACAAAATTAAGTTATCGCCTGGGTGGATTGGTTTGATGGAGGAGGTTTTAAGTTGAGTGGCTACTCAGGGGCCAGTTCTGCGGCGGTCTGAGTTTGCTCACTTGTGGAAGGCCACCCAAGGCTATGAGATTTAAGTTTACACTGAATATAGTTGCTTACCGTGCAACCATTGGTAATATGGGCTCTGTCTTGACGGAGTAAGTTGATGTGGACCTCGGTCAAGAGATTGATGGTGGTAGGGATGATAGGACGGTGGTAATCTCTTAGTATGATCATGGGAAAGCATCTTCTGAAAAGTCTCGTCTCGATCTTCTTCTTTTCCTCCTCACTAAATGAGTGTAGAGGATAGTTTGGGTTGATTGGTTCTAATGGTGAAAGTGCACACACTCTCGAGAGTTGAAATCTAAGATCTTAGCCGTGTCCCCGGCATCGGACAATTTGAGTGACTACACAAGGTTGTCTACCGAAAATCTCTTCATCCCAATTTTAGTAATAAAATTTGATGGGTGAACTCGGGTAGGAGACACGGATGCGTCCAGTATGTGTCTCCTAATGTTTAGATGATGATTTCAAAAAAAAGATTATCAAAAGTAGGATAAAAATTTGCTTTATGCAATAGCCTTGAGCTCCACTGGCCAAAATAAGCATATAGATATAGCTTGGTAGAATTATATAGCAATTAGTGTCACTTGCCACCACAATTCAATTGTGCTGACCCTTTATAGCTGGGATGCAACTAAACCTTGCAGATTGTTCGGATGAGGCGTAATGGGGTCGTCTTCGAGCTACAACCAACATGATCGCCAGTGGCTTCATGGAGATGATGTAGCTCCATGTTATCTTTAGTTATTGCGTGTGAACTCTGAAATAAATTATGGAACTATTTATTTATATCGCTAGCTCTCAAGCTATGCAAAGTTGTAACGAATATTATTATATTTGGATCATTCGTACTCGGTTGTAAGAAATTGGACATTATACTGTGATATTACATCTTATTGGAGATTGCCGGACTTATGTGATCCAAGTCTTCCGCATGATTCATAAACACCGTGCTTTGCTAAGCAAGGGTGTTAAAGATGGTATCAGAGCGTAATGTTGCCTGTAGGCTCGAAACCCCTAGGATTGGATAGAAACCAAAAGTTAAATATTTTAAAATATTAATTTCGAATTTGAGAAATTCTTAAAGTTCTTTTCTATTTGTATATTATTTTTAATATCTTGTACATTCTTAACATATTCATTTCATCTCATTAATTCTTTCCTCTTCAATTTTAGATGAGGAACTTCACTCACGAGGTTACCCCACAAAAAGGAGACCAGTACTACTTCAGTGATCAACTCCTTCGCTTATGCAAGACCCTAAAGTTGATGCCGCCAGTCTTCAGGGGCAAGGTAATTCAGTCCAAAGATCCGGAGGATCGTTGGAAGATTGAGGCGGAAGTGCTACCTCGTCTTGATCCGCCGGGGTCGCAGCAGATATTCTTCAATGCTAAGTATCCCAACTGGAAAATGGAGTGGAGATGGCAATGCTGGAAACCTTGTCCCATATCGTTGAGCAGTTCTATGATGAGATCAAACCCAACTCTGTTTTTCGTCAATTCGCCAGGCGGGACAACAATGGACATCCAGTACAGCCCCCACTAAATGGCCTGAATAAGCAGCAACATGGAGATCTTGGAAATCATTGCCATAACCTGGAGATACTACTAGATAGAGAGATGTTCAAGGTAGCTGAAGCAAGACGTGTGCACCGACACGTCAAGAGGAGGTTGGAAGAGGAGAAGGATATTCTTAGCAATGAGAAGCAGCAGCTATATGAGGAGAACATGAAGCTTGAAGCCAAGATTGAGCGTCAGGATACTACAATTGTGCTCAAGGAGACCCACATTTTAGCGTTGCAAGCACAGTGTGCGCATCTGTGTGAGCAGTTGAACCAGATGGAACTCCAGGCAAAGAAGGATACTCCCCCTGTTGTCCAGAAGACTCTAGCAATAACCTCTTCTGTTGAGGACATAGCCAAGGAGACCACTGGTGTCAAGAAGCGCAAATGTGGGAACGCACGCGACTACGTCAAGAGTTTCAAGCTATGATTAGAGATACCACCGTTTATCTCTAAATTTTTAGCATGCGAGTTAGTTTTATTTATCGTATCGATTTAAGTATTGACCTATCAAATTGTGGTATGGCAGTACTATAGCGTATTTTTGAACCTATGTCCTTCCTCGGTATTCAAAACTATAAATTTGAATATAGAAAATATTTTTGGTGTGTTTTATTGATTGTTGATTGTATGAGTGTTTCTTGTTTGTGTTCTTGTGCATGGGTAGAATTTGTGTTTTCTCCTTAGACTCCTTCTATCTATGCTTACCTATGCTCAAACCATACAGATGCCTCCTCGCCGTGACCCCGACAACAACAACAACAATGATACGATGAAACAGATGATGGCTGCTCAGACACAACTGATGACCATGACGGCACAGTTTATGGCAAACCAGAACAATCCGCCGCCACCACCACCTCCTCCCCCAGTTGATCGTCTTGCTAGATTCTTGCGGCTTAGGCCCAAAAAGTTCTCCACAGCTACAGAACCCATCGTAGCTGATGATTGGCTGCGCTCTGTGCACAAGGATCTGGTTACTTGTGAGTGCACTCATGTGGAGAAGGTGAGGTTCACTGCTCACTTACTGGAGGGACCAGCGGCACAGTGGTGGGAGACTTATCAGATCACTCACCCACTTGATGGACTCACCTGGGAAGCTTTTAAGGAAGGATTCCGTAATGCTCACATGTCTACTGGAATCATGAACCTGAAAAGAGATGAGTTCCGTACCCTGAGGCAAGGAAATCGTGCTCTAAAGGAGTACATGGAGGACTTCAATTCCCTCTCTCGTTATGAACCAGAAGACGTGGATACTGATGCGAAGAGAAAGTGCAATTTTCTGAATGGGCTTAATGATGAGCTGAAGATACCATTGTCAGTGGCTTATGCTCCCAATTATCAGGACCTGCTAGATCAAGCCATTACTCTGGACGACAACATCAAGAAAGAGGAGAATAGGAAAACGAAGTTCAGCACCAACAAGTACAACACCAACCCCATGCCGAAGAAACCTTATGTTCAGGAGAACAGTGGAGGCCACAACAATCACAAGAGTGGAAATGGCCACAACCATAATGGCCATAACTATAAAGGAGGAAATGCTGGATACAAAGGAAATGGGCAGAATGGCAATGGTCACAACCACTCTCACAATCGGAACAACAATGGTAATGGGCAACACCGCCATAACCATGAACCAAAACGAGATATCAGTCAAGTGACTTGCTACAAGTGTGGGAACAAGGGACACTACTCCACTGACTGCCCAGAAAAGAAGGCGTAGGAAGCTTCCAAGCCAAATCCATTCCAGAAGGGGCATGTGAACCATGTCGATGCGGAAGAGGTGCAGAATGAACCTGATGCTTTGATCGGTACGTTTCTACTCAATACCTTTCCAGCCTTAATTCTGTTTGATACTGGAGCATCTCATTCATTCATCTCAAGAGCATTTGTTAATTAATAAATACAATCTATCCACTACAACCATGCTAAATCCGGTTAGAGTAAGTTCCCCCGGGGGAGAAATGTTTGCACAAACCGATTGTCAAAACCTAAATTTAGACATTGGCAAGCACAGTTTTCCTGTAAATTTGATAATACTAGAAACCCAAGGTCTGGATGTCATACTAGGGATGGATTGGTTGGCCAAGTTTGAGGGAGTCCTAGATTGTGCAAGCAGATCCATTACACTCACTACCCCAGAGAAGAAGAAGATTAGATATAAGTCCAAATTTGAACTCAAGAGAGTTAGGCTTAATTCTCTTAAGGGGGTTAGGCCTGGAGATGTACTCGTAGTAAGAGAATATCCCGATTTGTTCCTAGAAGAACTACCAGGGATGCCACCCGATAGAGATGTTGAATTCCTTATAGAGTTGGTACCTGGAACTGGACCCATAGCTAAGAGACCATACCCAATGGCCGTAGATGAATTAAAAGAACTCAAGAAGCAGTTAGATGAGCAGCTGCAGAAAGGATTTATCCGCCCAAGTTCATCGCCTTGTGGAGACCCAGTTTTATTCGTGGAGAAGAAGGATAGCACTCAGAGGCTAGTCATTGACTATCGGGCAATCAATGAGGTCACGATCAAGAACAAATACCCGCTACCCAAGATAAATGAGTTATTTGATCAGTTAGAGGGCGCTTGTGTATTCTCTAAGATCGATTTGCGATCAGGATATTTTCAGATGAAAGTCAGGGAATTAGATATACCAAAGACCGCATTCACCACTAGATATGGTCTATATGAGCATACAGTAATGCCGTTTGGTTTAACCAATGCACCGGCTTATTTCATGAACATGATGAACAAGGTGTTTATGGATTTCCTGGATAAGTTTGTCGTTGTGTTCATTTATGACATCCTAATTTATTCCAAGAGTCGGGAGGAACACGAAGAGCACTTACGTCTGATATTACAGAGACTTAGAGAGCATAAGTTGTATGCCAAATTTAGCAAGTGTGAATTTTGGCTAGAAGAAGTTGGATTTCTAGGACACATTGTGTCGAAGGATGGAATAGCAGTAGATCCAGCAAAGGTGTCAGCGGTAACAAAGTGGGAAGCACCTAAGAATGTGGCGGAAATTCGTAGTTTCCTTGGACTGGCCGGATACTATAGGAGGTTCATTGAGAACTTCTCCAAACTGGCCAAACCAATGACCTCACTACTAAAGAAGGAAAACAAATTTACGTGGACTGAGGAATGCAAAACAAGCTTCCAAGAGCTGAAGAAACGGTTAGTGTCTGCTCCTGTGTTGTGTTTGCCAGACATATAGAAGGAATTCCAAGTGTACTGTGATGCATTGCGCCATGGACTAGGAAGTGTTCTGATGCAAGGAGGAAGGGTTGTTTCTTATGCTTCCAGACAGCATAAGAAACATGAAGTCAACTACCCCACACACGATCTAGAGTTAGCATCAGTAGTGCACGCCCTGAAGACATGGAGACCATACCTGTTAGGCAAGCGTTGTGAGGTGTTCACGGATCATAAGAGTTTGAAGTATATTTTCACTCAGAAGGAATTGAATATGAGGCAAAGAAGATGGCTAGAACTTATTAAAGATTATGATATGAGTTTGCAATATCATCTCGGGAAGGCCAATGTAGTAGCTGACGCACTAAGTCGCAAGGTCCATGTAAATGGACTAACGGCAGGAGAATTGCCCGAGGACTTGAGTAGGGCATATAAAGACCTTATATTGGAGGTAGTTTCGGAAGGATTTCTAGCAACACTAGAGGTACAACCGATGTTGATGGATAGAATCCGGGAAGCTCAGAAGGGAGACAAAGTGATGGAGGAAATCAGAGTCAATCTGAGCGAAGAAAAGGCCAAGGGATTTCGTGAAGATGAACAAGGAACCATGTGGTTTGAGAAAAGCATCTGCGTGCCACAAGATGATGATCTTAGGAAATTGATTTTACAAGAAGCTCATAATTCACCTTATTCCATACACCCGGGTAACACCAAGATGTATATGGACGTAAAGGAGAGATTTTGGTGGAATAATCTGAAGAGGGATATCGCAGAATACATCGCTAAGTGCGATGTGTGTAGTCGTGTGAAAGCTGAACATCATAAGCCAGCAGGATTGCTGCAACCTTTACCGGTGCCAGACTGGAAATGGGAACAGATCGGAATGGATTTTATCACAGGATTGCCGCGTACCAAATCTGGGTATGATTCGATTTGGGTTATAGTAGATCGACTAACAAAAGTGGCCCATTTTGTGCCAGTAAAGACTACTTACTCAAGTGCTAAGCTAGCAGAGATATACATGAAAAGGATAGTGTGCTTGCATGGTGTTCCCCGAAGGATTGTGTCTGATAGAGGTACCCAATTTACCTCGCATTTCCGGAAGCAGTTACATGAGTCGCTGGGAACCAGACTAGAGTTCAGTACAGCTTTTCACCCATAGACGGATGGACAGACGGAAAGAGTGAACCAGATATTAGGGGATATGCTGAGGGCTTGTGTATTAGATTATAAGTCTAGTTGGGACGATAATCTACCATACGTGGAGTTTTCTTGTAACAACAGCTACAAAGCCAGCATAGAGATGTCACCGTTTGAGGCACTGTATGGAAGGAAATGCACCACACCATTGCTTTGGAGTGGTGTTGGAGAACGTAGTTTATTCAGGCCCGACATAATCAGGGAAGCCGAAGAGAAGGTTCGGGTGATCAAAGACAGATTGAAGATTGCTCGGTCTAGACAGAAAAGTTATGCTGATTCCAAAAGAAGAGAGATCACTTATGAGGTAGGTGATAGCTAGGGCTTATCTGGGAGTTTAACCATTGCGCGGTGTGAAGAGATTTGGAATCAAAGGTAAATTAGCACCTCGATTCATTGGACCCTTTAAGATCCTTTCACGTAAAGGAGAAGTGGCGTATGAGCTAGAATTGCCAGAAGTGTTGTCAGCAGTACACAATGTGTTCCATGCGAGTCAGTTGAAGAAGTGTCATCTAGAGACCCCGCTACGGGATACAGTGCCACTAGAAGAGGTTCAATTGGAAAGTGACTTGACATACGAGGAGAAGCCTATCAAAATTTTGGAGACAGCAGAAAGAATTACTTGAACCAAGACTATCAAATTTTGCAAGGTTCAGTGGAATCATCACACTGAAGAGGAAGCAACTTGGGAACGGGAGGAAGACCTTCGAGAAGGACACCCACACCTATATGCTAGCCAATCCGAATCTCGAGGACAAGATTCATCTTAAGGGGGTTAGGTTTGTAACATCCCAAAAGCTCAAAAATTTAAAACTTTGCATTCATGTATCATATTCATATAGTCATGGCATTTAAACCACATAAGAATTAAATTAAATTGCATTATTGAGTTTAAATAGGATTTTATTCCATTAAGTTTGTTATTTGTACTCCATATAATTTTCCTTTTTATTAATTTATGTTATGGGTAATATTACTGCCAAAAGGTTCTAAATTTAATAAGCTTTCCAAAACATATTTTTATGAATTTTTCTGTAAAGTTTTGGTAAAGTTCAAAAATCGAATTTGTTTTAAAAGGTTTAAAACAGGGAATAGTTTTGTTAAAAAAAAAGAGAGAGAGAGAGCCAGACGAGCCAGCCCATACCTTATCCCCCGCGCGCGGCAGATAATGGCCCAGCAGCCTGCTCCAGCCCGCGCCCCCTCCTCTGCCATTGACCAGTGGCTCCCACCTGTCGGGTTCTTCAACCTCCGGCCGGATTTCTCGCTTGGAGACCGATCCGAGGACATCTCAAATCGACGCGCGATTTTCGCGCGGTTTGTTCCCTCGGCTCCTTCTATTTATCCTCCACAACGCCGCCTCCGAAAACCCCCCAAAACCCTAGCCACACCGCCGTCAGGCTGCTCGATTTCGAGCCGCCACCGCCGCCATTGCCGCCGGCGATTTTTTCGTCCAGCTCGGTAAGTACCGAGCTCCTCGAGCGCTCCCGCGCCTCCCTCTTACTTCACTACCACCGCGCGCATCTCCGTAACCCCTCCTTTTGGTTCCTAACGCAGCGCAATGCCGCGTTCATCCTCGACCGAAGACCACCGCCGCCGTCCACGTCTCCGACGAGCAATCGGAGGAGAAAGGAGGAGCACCGAAGCTCACCGCCGCGCCAATGTCCTCGCCTCGTCGTCCTCTGTCCGTAGGTATGCTCTGTCTCGCTCTGAACGCCGTAGAACGCCGGGAACACTCGTGCTGATGCGTCGCCGCCGCAGATCGTGGTCGCCGGAGTAACTCCGGTGAAATCCGCCGCCCGGTTCTTGTCGACCGGATCAAGACCGTTAGATCTAGATCTGACGGCCCGTTTTATTTGTTTTTACCGAACCAGTACCGGCCAATCAGATCGCGCCGCGTGGCGATGTTTTTCTCTTATTTATATCACTCGGCCATTTTAAAACCAGAGAACGATTTAAACTTTGAAAATTCATAACTTTCAAACCGTGAGTCCAAATTTAACAAACCTTACCTCCCTGGACTCAGAAAAATGCGTAGAATTTGTTAAAATTATATTTTGATACTTTTGCACGAGTTAATGGTAATTTTTTTACAGAATCATTTAAAACATGTTTTTGACATATTTCAATTTAGAAAATGTTCCACTTAAGTAAAAATATTTTTAGTAGAACTTGTATGAAGCTCTCTGTTCAGAGGAGCCTTTTTCCACACCGTTTGGCGTATCCAATTAACATCATCTTTAAGTGTTGTTACAATTCATTCATATTTAAAATGTCAATTATAATTAAATAGGATGCATTAAAAATTGATCATATTAAATCCTCCATATGTAATTAAACGGAGAATAAATAGAATTATTTTATCCAACGTGTTAAGTGTGATACTTGCATTCATTCATGCATGGCATTATTTTCTTGTGTTGCATTTTTGTATGATTGGATTGCTTGTTTATTTCGGTATTATTGTTTGAATTAGACGCGAAGAGTGTGAAGCTTATTGTGAAGGTTGCGCCAACCTGAAACGTTGCCAAGGCAAGTGACTCCATGAAATACCTACTATTTTATTCTATTGCATTTCTAGTATTTTAAGTAGTATGCATGATAGGTTATATTAGTGTTATAGTATGCTATGCAAACCTTTAGTATATCCCTTAGACTATCCTGTTAGTCGCCTATTATAATTTAGTGGAAGTACATGCTGCAAAAATGGTTGTTTATATTAGATGTGATAAGTGAAAAATTCCACTAAATTAAGTTATCGCCTGGGTGGATTGGTTCGATCGAGGAGGTTTTAAGTTGAGTGGTTACTTAGGGGCCAATCCTGTGGCGGTCTGAGTTTGCTCACTTGTGGAAGGCCACCCAGGGCTATGAGATTTAAGTTTACACTGAGTATAGTTGCTTACCGTGCAACCATTGGTCATATGGGCTCTGTCTTGACGGAGTAAGTTGATGTGGACCTCGGTCAAGAGATTGATGGTGGTAGGGATGATAGGACGGTGGTAATCTCTTAGTATGATCATGGGAAAGCATCTTCTGAAAGGCTCGTCTCGATCTTCCTCTTTTCCTCCTCACTAAATGAGTGTAGAGGATAGTTTGTGTTGATTGGGTCTAATGGTGAAAGTGCACACACTCTCGAGAGTTGAAATCTAAGATCTTAGCCGTGTCCCTGGCATCGGACAACTTGAGTGACTACACATGGCTGTCTACTGAAAATCTCTTCATCCCAATTTCTTAAATAAAATTTGATGGGTGAACTCGGGTAGGAGACACGGATGCGTCCAGTATGTGTCTCATAATGTTTAGATGATGATTTCAAAAAAAAATATTATCAAAAGTAGGATGAAAATTTGCTTTATGCAATAGACTTGAGCTCCACCAGCCAAAATAAGCATATAGATATAGCTTGGTACAATTATATAGCAATTAGAGTCACTTGCCACCACAATTCAATTGTGCTGACCCTTTACAGCTTGGCTGCAACTAAATCTTGCAGATTGTTCGGATGAGGAGTAAGGGGGTCGTCTTCGAGCTACAACCAACATGATCGCCAGTGGCTTCATGGAGATGATGTAGCTCCATGTTATCTTTAGTTATTGCGTGTGAACTCTGAAATAAATTATGGAACTATTTATTTATATCGCTAGCTCTCAAGCTATGCAAAGTTGTAACGAATATTATTATATTTGGATCATTCGTACTCGGTTGTAAGAATTTTGACATTATACTGTGATATTACATCTTATTGGAGATTGCCGGACTTATGTGATCCAAGTCTTCCGCATGATTCATAAACACCGTGCTTTGCTAAGCAAGGGTGTTACAACACTTCATGAACACACATAGAATCCTCAAATTAGAACATCTGCCCCTTATTTTCCCTATATATCACTTTTAGGGTTCGCAGGTTCAACATAATAGCAGGTAATACACTTTGCAGATAAATACCAAACTCAATTATATGATGGGGCAAAATAAGTTCAGTGCTTAAATCATGCCACTCGGGCCCTAGTAGCAAGCATTAAACATAGCATAAGTGCATCAACACAATACAAAAGTATCCTCAAGATAAACCCCTAAGATCTCAAACAATGGGTATCATTACATGATCAATCTCATCCAATCCCCATCCACCTCATATGCCTACAGCGGTCTACTAACATATGGTGATGGTGGAGGAGCTCATGGTCGATGGAGATGAAGGCGGTTAAGACGGCGGTGAAGACGGCCTCCGGATCCCTCCTCCGGGGGAGAAATCATGGATCAATTTGGCTCCAAAAATGAAGATCGTGGTGGTGGCGACGCTCTGTTTCACGAATAGACCTCTCCTCCTAGGTCAACAGGTTTTTCATCTATATGAAGGGGTATGCCAAAGCCGAAGGAGAGGCGGCGCTCGAGGCTCCAGATGGGTGGGCCCACGCGGCCAAGGAATCTGGCCGCGTGCCCCCACCCCCCTTTTGGGCCTCGGGCACCCCCTCGTTGCCATCCTTTGCTCGATGTCCTTCTTTTTCCACAAAAACTCGTGTGGCATTTTTTCCGATTTAATTTCCTGCAGAAATAGACAGAAACAAGACTTTGCTAAAAACAGCGTCAGATTCTGCAGTTTTAATCAAGTATGGGAAGACTCCGGAACAAATAATGATGCAAAGTGATTGGAAAAGTAGATGCATTTTAGGTGCAACACATGTATCTTCATTATTTCCTTTCTCTTGATCATGGTCACCCATATGTGGAGTTCTTGGAGTAGTGGGTTCATGAAGTTCTTGATCTCCACTTGAGTTGGGTGGGTCTTGAACATTTTATTGTTCTTGAGTTTGTAGGACTTGTCCTTGTTCTTGGGTAGCTTGTTGATTACTTGTTGAGGTAGATGGCTGATAAGTCTCAAACGTATCTATAATTTCTTCTGTTCCA
The DNA here is from genome assembly GCA_026929855.1 of Poa annua. NCBI lineage: Eukaryota > Viridiplantae > Streptophyta > Magnoliopsida > Poales > Poaceae > Poa > Poa annua. The sequence goes on from CM049434.1 coordinate 68,438,758, forward strand.
TGCTTATATTATACCAATTGCTACATGTTTTATACACACTTTATATCATTTTTATGCATTTTCCGGGACTAACCTATTAACAAGATGCCACAGTGCCAGTTCCTGTTTTTCTGCTGTTTTTTGTTTCAGAAAAGTTGTTAAGGAAATATTCTCGGAATTGCACGAAACAAAAGCCAAAGTCCCTATTTTCCCCGGAAGCATCCAGAACACCGAAGAGGAGTAGGAGGGGGGCCACGAGGCAGCCACACCATGTGGCGGCGCGGCAGCCTCCCTGGCCGCGCCGTGACGTGGTGTGGGCCCCTCGGGCGCCCACCGACGTTGCCCTTTCACCTATTTATACCCCCCCCCCCCCCCCCCCGACGGAAAAACCCTAAGTACCCGAACACTTTTCCACGAAACATCCCGTAGCCGCCGCCGTCGTCGACCCTAGTTCGGGAGGGTTAAGAAGCTCTGCCCGGCACCCTGTCGGAGAGGGGAATCATCACCGGAGGGCTCTACATCACCATGCCCGCCTCCGGACTGATGAGTGAGTAGTTCATCCTTTGGACTAAGGGTCCATAGCAGTAGCTAGATGGTTGTCTTCTCCACTTGTGCTATCATGTTTAGATCTTGCGAGCTGCCTATCATGATCAAGATCATCTTATTGTAATACTACATGCTGTGTTTGCTGGGATCCGATGAATATTGAGTACTATGTCATTTGCTTCATAATATATTACGTGTGTGCTATTTATGATCTTGCATGCTCTCCGTTGCAAGTAGATGCTCTGGCCAAGTAGATGCTTGTGACTCCAAGAGGGGGTATTTATGCTCGATAGTGGGTTCATGTCTCCATCTAAGTCTGGGGGAGTGACAGCAACCTCTAAGGTTGTGGATGTACTGTTGCCACTAGGGATAAAACAGTAATGCTTTGTCTAAGGATAATTGTGTTACTTACATTACACACTTTGCCTAATGCAATAATCTGTTGCTTGCTACTTAATACTGAAAGGGGTGCGGACGCTAACTGGAAGGTGCATTATTAGTCATAGATTCGGTTGGAACGGTCTATGTATATTGTTGTAATGCCCAATGAATCTCACACTAGACACCATGACATGTATATGCATCATTATGCAGTTCTTTATTTTGTCAATTGCCAGTTGTAATTTGTTTACCCACATGTATGATATTATTTATTTATGGAGAGACACCACTAGTGAATTGTGGACCCCGGTCCATTCTTTTGCATTGATAATACAGCCTACCGCAAACACCGTTTCTTTCGTTCACTGCAAACAAACATCATTCTCAACAATCCGGTGAGATTGACAACCTCACTGTTAAGTTGGGGCAAAGTATCTTGGTTGTGTTGTGTGCAGGTCTCTCGTCAGCTACACGCCAAGCTCTTTTCTGGCGCCGTTGACACCCTCAGAAGCGTCTTCATCTCCTACTGGTTCGACAACCTTGGTTTCACAACTGAGGTAAATTTGCTGCTGCACTACTTCATACCTTCCTCTTGGGGTTTCCCAACAACACCATCGTGTGCATCAAGCTCTTTTCTGGCGCCGTTGCCAGGGAGAAGGAGCGCCTTTGTTGAACTTTGTGAAATGCAAAAATATAAGGATATAGATGGGGATATTATTAAACTAAAATTGTTTCCTTTCTCTTTAAGAGGAAGAGCTAAAGAATGGTTGCTATCATTGCCTAGAAATAGTATTGATTCATGGTCTAAATGCAAAGATGCTTTCATTGGAAAATATTATCCTCCTGCTAAGATTATTTCTTTAAGAAGTAGCATTATGAACTTTAAGCAATTTGATAATGAACATGTTGCTCAAGCATGGGAAAGAATGAAATCTTTGGTTAAGAATTGCACTACCCATGGACTGACTGCTTGGATGATCATCCAAACCTTTTAGGCAGGACTGAACTTTTCTTCAAGAAACTTGCTGGATTCGGCTGCAAGAGGTACTTTTATGTCCATCACTTTGGGGGCTGCAACAAAACTTCTTGATGATATGATGATTAATTATTCTTAGTGGCATACTGAAAGGACTCCTCATGGTAAGAAGGTAAATTCTGTTGAATAAACCTCTTTTTTTAGTGATAAGATTAATGTTATTATGTCTATGCTTGTGAATGGTAAATCTCATATTGATCCAAATAATGTTCCCTTAGCTTCATTAGTTGCACAAGAAGAGCATGTTGATGTAAACTTCATTAAAAGTAATAATTTTAACAACAATGCTTATAGGAATAATTATGGTAATAACAATTATAAGCCTTATCCTCCTAATAATGGTAATAGTTATGTTAATTCTTATGGTAGAATGCCTAGTGAGGAAAGGATTTTCGAAGTTGAAAGAGCCACTAAATTTTTATGCAAACTCAATATGAGCAAAATAAAGTATTCACTAAAACTATGGAGGAACAATCTGCTATGTTAAAAATATTAGTTATCAAATGGAGAAGTTAAATAGGGAAATTTCTGGTTTGCAAGGTAAAATTTCAAATGTTGAAACTTGTATTTCATCTATGTCTGAAGCACAATCTTCTTTGATTAATAAAATGGCTGATAAACATGAAACTATTGATGATAATCCCTTTGCTACTGCTAATGCCATACAAGTGAGAATTGATGATAATGTTAGGATGTTGGCTGAGTTGCATGCTAGATGGGAAAGAGAAGATGAACTAGCTAGAAAGAATAATATGGCTAGAGTTTACACTATTACTACTACCAAAAATAATGTTACCTCACATGCTAGTAAACCTCCTACTATTAGTGGTAACATAATTGGTGTTGGCAATGTTTCCTCTACTTCTTCCAAACATTTAAAATTACCTAAAACTGCTGAAATTGTTCTTGATAAAAGTGCTGAACTTTTTAAGAACATAGGAGATAATGGTCCCATTTCTTTTGATAATAATAACTTTGATTTTGATGATTGTAATATCTCTGACGTTATTAAGTTCTTGCAAAATTTAGCTACAAGTCCTAATGCTAGCACTATAAATATGGCCTTCACAACACATATTACAAATGCTCTCATTAAAGCTAGGGAGGGGAAATTAAAACTTGAAGCTTCTGTCCCTAGGAAGTTAGAAGATGGTTGGGAGCCCATCATTAAAATAAAGGTGAATGAATTTGATTGCAATGCTTTATGTAACCTTGGTGCAAGTATCTCTGTTATGCCTAAGAAACTTTATGATATTTTTGATTTGCCACCTTTGGAACATTGCTATTTGGATGTTTTTCTTGTTGATAATTCTATGAAGAAACCTTTGGGGAAAGTTGAAGATGTTCGCATTATGTTTAACAATAACCTTGTCCCCGTTGATTTTATTGTTTTGGATATTGAATGCAATGCCTCTTGTCCTATTGTTTTGGGAAGACCTTTTCTTAGAACTGTCGGTGCTATTATTGATATGAAAGAAGGAAATATTAGATACCAATTCCCACTCAAGAAAGGTATGGAACACTTCCCTATAAAAAGAATGAAGCTACCTTTTGACTCTATTATTAGAACAAACTATTCTGTTGATGCTTCTTCTCTTGAAAACACTTGAGTTTTACTTTCTGTGCCTAGCTGAAAGGCGTTAAAGAAAAGCGCTTATGGGAGACAACCCACTTTTTATTTCTTTTATTTTTCCTTTTTCTTGAGTCAAGGAGCATGCTTACCTCTGTAGCAACTCCTTTGTATCTTTATTTTATCACATTGTTGTGTCAAGTAAAGCCTCTAGTAGGAAGTTGATGCTAGATTTGGATTTCTGCACAGGAATAGTTTTCTGCTGTTCGCCGTTTAATTCGTAAGAATTCACAGAAAAATGAAAATGACCAGAGATTTTTTGTGCGTGATCCTCAGATATTTACGCAAATTTCGTTAGTTTTATGTTTTCTGATCTGAGCAAGTTAAGTGCCTCGAAATAAATCGTTTTGACGGACTGTTCTGTTTTTGACAGATTCTGCCATTTATTTTGCATTGCCTCTTTTCCTGATTTTGAGTGGATCTTTTTGCTCCACAAAATACCAGTGGCTGTAGCTAATATCTAGTAGCAATGGTGATGATTGTGTCCATGCAGAATATGAGAATTTTTTATTATGCACTAACCCTCTAATGAAGTTTACTTTGAGTTTGGTGTGGAGGAGGTTTTCAAGGATCAAGAGAGAAGATGATATGATGTGATCAAGAAGATGAAAAAGGCTAAGCTTGGGGATGCCCCCGTGGGTCACCCAAGCATATTTCAAAGAGGAGTCAAGCGTCTAAGCTTGGGGATGCCCAAGGCATCCCCTTCTTCATCAACAAACTATCAGGTCATCTCTAGTGAAACTATATTTTAATTCCTTCACATCTTATGTGCTTTACTTGACGCGTTAGTTTGCTTTTATTTTCGCTTTGTTATTTTCATTTTCTGAATAAATTGGATCCTAGCATTCTTTTATGTTTATGGCGAAAGCTAAAAGCCTCAGCACTTATCTTTAATGTTTATGGCGAAAGCTGAAAGCCGCAACACTCATTGTTTTATGTTTATGGCGAAAGCTGAAAGCCCCAGCGGTTAGGAAATACTCTCTTGTTTCATTGTTAATTACTTGAAGAGTTTACGTTTAAATAATTTGATTGGTGTTTCGTTTGAAAAAGAAAATGCTACATGTGGTAGATGGTAAAATGAAAAGATATACATGTTCTTGTACATCATTATCTTGCATGTTGTGGTGCTTGGCAATTGTTTTGAGCTCTCAAGTAGATCATGTTTAAGCTCTTGCATCATGTAGTTAAAAACCTAATAGTGAAGAACTACCATAGAGCTTGTTGAAATTTGGTTTGCATGTTTGGTATCTCTAAGGTCTAGATATTTTCTAGTAAAATTGTTTGAACAACAAGGAAGAAAATGTAGAGTTCTATAATGCTTCCAATGTGTTTTTATGTGAATCTTGTTGTGCTAGTTGTCATCTTGTGTTTGCTTCAAACAACCTTGCTAGCCTAAACTTTGTACTGAGAGGGAATGCTTCTCGTGCATCCAAAACCTTGAGCCAAAACACATGCCATTTGTGTCCACCATACCTACCTACTACATGGTATTTTCTGCCATTCCAAGCAAATACTTCATATGCTACCTTTATTCAAAACATATTATCCCTTATTTGTGTCAATGTTTATTAGCTCATGAGGAAGTATGTGGTGTTTTCGATATCAGCCTTGTTATTTGCTTATGACAGACTTTCACCAATGGACTAGTGGCACATCCACTTATCCAATAATTTTGCAAAAAGAGCTGGCAAATGGGGTGCCCAGTCCCAATTAATTACAACTTTAACTGCTTCATTCTCTTCACATTTTTGTCTTGATCCAATCAGTCAAGCAATAATACCAGTTTCTAAAACTGCATGTGTAAACAAAAGAGAACAAGAGGGATGATATCATCCTTCAATGCGAGCCGCTCTTGAAAGTCTGGTTGACAAGGGGGGTAGAAGTGCCCACTACCATTCGTTGACAACAACAAACACCGCTCAAAAACTTACTTTTCAAAAAAACTATAAAAACTAAAAAGCTCTAGCACATGCTTGTATCCCTGCTTCCCTCTGTGAAGGGCCTTTCTTTTACTTTATGTTGAGTCAGTTTACCTACTTCTTTCTGTATTAGAAGCAAACACTTGTGTCAACTTTGTGTGCAACAATTCTTACATGCTTACTTATTGCAATTATTATATTCCTTTGTGTTGACAACTATCTATATTATATACATGTTACAAGTTAAAAGCCAATGCTGAAACTTAAATCTTCCTATGTGTTGCTTCAATGCTATTTTACTTAGAAACTATTGCTTTATGAGTTAACTCTTATGCAAAACTTTTTGATGCTTGTTAGAAAGTACTATCCATGAAAAGTTTTTACTTATATGATTCAGTTGTTTACTCCTTGTCTAGTTGTGAGCAAACTATAGACCATTGCCTTGAGTCACTTCATTCATAACATGAGCCTTACAATATTATTTGATCAAGATTGTGTGAAGCATGTCACTACAGAAATTATTTGTTATCGTTTTACCTACTCGGGACGAGTAGAACTAAGCTTGGGGATGCTTGATACGTCTCAAATGTATCTATAATTTCTTTTGTTCCATGCTTATATTATACCAATTGCTACATGTTTTATACACACTTTATATCATTTTTATACATTTTTCGGGACTAACCTATTTACAAGATGCCGCTGAAAGGACCCCTCGAACCGAAATCCGAGATGTCCACGCTATGTAAAATATCACGATCCCAGAGATCAATGCATCGCAATCACATAACCGACATGGTATCAAAGAGTTACGTCATTCGAGTCGTACGAATAAAAGTCTTACAACACAAAGTGGTCACATGACCAAGTATGGAGTTCATCGTCGTGCAGGACGGAATTAGCTAAGATACAGCGGAAGCTCGTGGCCAGCGTTGGCCCTTGTCACCGGTGCAGTCGACATACTGCTCCTCTTCGGCATAGGCCTCCTCGTTGTAATCTGGACGTTTGAATATCCAAGGACACAGCCATATGAGTACAATTACGTACTCGCAAAACCACCTCAAGGCTTTAGTTTTCATGGTAATGCAATAAAAGTATTTTTGAAAACTGGGATAGCTGCTATTTACAACTATAGGGTTTAGTTTTCGCAAAGATGCTTTCGACATAGAGAAGACGACATCTCTGTATCTTTGTTGAAGGAAACTTTTAGAGATGGAAATATCTCTTGTATAAATAGCATGTACTATTTCCACGTTTTGTAAACCCTTTTGTAAATCTTTTCAAAAACACTAGGATGGGGGGATACCCCTTTTTCCTTCCTGGGGTCCGACTGATTGTCTCCACGAGACCAACCATCTTCTCCCATCTCCGTACCTCCCAGGTACCTCCTTGAATCACCCAAAACGTTTTTCCTTGAAAAACAACTTCTTTCCCAGGCGCCCAGTGTGGCCTTTACAACCGTCCTTTGACCACGGACACGGCTATTCGAATAGAATTTACACTCTGCATAGGTGGTGCACTTTACCAACACCAAACGGTCATTCCGCCGTGTTTGCCACAGCGCATCATACGACAATACGCGAGTGTCCGGATAACCAGATCAAAACTTTCCACTATATCCGCCCTAGTATCGGGGCCTCCCGGTAGGTTTGTTCTCCCCGGCACCGTGTGCTCCACTAGACCCCTGGTCTCTCTTAGGACGCCACACCGTGTAACGTCCCAAATTTTGGAACCAAGAAAGACTCAGTTGTTAGAGACCCAAAATTTAGGGCCGTAAAAAAAACTTTTTGAAATAGCTTGTTAATGGATGTGTTTTCACTTGTATTACTCTGGTTGTCAGGTTATGTTTTGTTCTTTGTGTTGCTGATTTCTAAATAACCACCTATTAAATCAACCAAGTTTTGTCATAACTCTTATGACCATGTTATGACAAGTAAAAATAGTCCATATATCATCTCCTATCTTATTTTTAGCAAACTATATTTACCATGATGTTTGGATTTCAGCAACTACCCCAAGGGCCTTTTTATTTGAGAAAATAAAAGTATTTCCAAAAGCTTTATGTTTGCAAAACTACAAAGGCCCGTATTATAAGTCCTAATATATTTTGAGTTTAATATGTTGCAAGTATTAGCAACTCTTTTTTTTTAAACCCCCAAATTTACTAATCTTTGGAAATCAATTCCCAAAGTGATGTTTAATTATCTTTATCCAAAACCTTGCCATAATCATGTTGATTATCACCTCACCAACTTTATAATACACTCTTGGAATTTGGTGGTTTATCCAAATGTTTGTTGGTTGCCCTAGTGGGTTTGTGTTTGAATTGCTTGACATGAGTGTGTTATTTTATGAGTGTTCATGTGGTGGATGATTTTAGCAACATCTAATGCACATGATTTGATTTGGTATCTAAATGTTTGTTTTTCTTGTCTTGCTTGAGTGGAATGTGTTACCTCTTGTAAAATTGTTTTGTGTTGATATTTACAAAAAAATTCTATTTTATATAGCTAAAAATTAATATCTTCACTCCTATTAATTTCTAGCATTTCTAGAGCATGGACAATAGAGTTTTCTTTATTCAACTCGGTCATGCAACTCACCTACCCTCATCCTTATCTTATCTATTATCCATAAATATTCTTCCTTAAAGTTTTCAAAAATGTTTGATCACTAATTCATGCTTGTGTTGAGTGCTACATTTTAAGGTGACCTTATGTGGTGTTGTAAGTTTGCAATTTGCCATTTTTGTGTTTAGTGCTTGTTGAGTCCTTTGACCCAAACTTTTTAGCCAAATGTGGAACCTTTATACCCTCTACCCAAACCAGCTTGTGATATAATTTTCTAGCCAAAGGTTTGACTAATTTTGTATTACAAAGTGACCTACTCTATTCAGCCCCTAAACCTTCTTTAGCACTAAAACCTGCACTCCCCTCTCTCCATCCCTGCACTTAGCAACCCCTTGAACCCCCAACCATCCCCCTGGACAGATGAGCATCGACCTGGCCCTGTCACTCTCATTTATTTTCGTTCGAGCATTTTTGCAAGCACCTGCTGTGCAGAAACGGCCGAGCACCTCCCCCTCCACCTAATCCGTGCCCTCGACCACCTCGTGACCTCTCCTCTCACCTGCAACCTCCCCATGCTCGTTTGACTGCACTGGCGAGGTCCTGTCCCATCCCCTTGTCGTTTGCTCCTGTCCCAAGCGCCGCCCTCGTAGCCCTATGCCCGTTGGCCACCTCACCTCGTCCCGACCGAAACCAGCCGCGCCCCAGCCCTTAACCTTGCCCGAACGCTCCCCCAGCTCTCTATCCTCCCTCCAGACACCGCCAATCGAGCCCTCTCCCCCTCTCCTGCTCCGGAACGCGAGAAGACCTCCGCTCGGGTCCGAAGATTGCGAGGACGCCCGCCATCTCCACCGTCCCTCTCAGCCCTCCATTTCTCCTTCCTCGAGTCCTTCTCCTCGCATTCTCTCTCTGAGACATGTTTATTTTCTCCCAGGTATGCCGAAGCCGCCGCGCCGTGCCCATGTCCGCCGCGGACCTCCTCGACGTCGCGGTCGATCCGAAGCCCTCCGACGCGAACGACGCCACCCCGGACCTCCCCTTGCACTCCGCATCCACCTCAACCCTCCGTCGTGGCCTGATGACGCCCCTGGGTGAGCAGCTCGTGCCCGCCACCTTCCCTTGTTTCCTGCCCTGGTCCCTGCGTCGCGAGGAAGAAGACGCAGGCGGGCCGTCGGATCCAGGATCTACGGCTCCGGTTGATCTGCGCGAGATCTATTCCTGGCCACCGGATCTTAGATCCACGGCCCTTAGCACTCCCCTTTTCCCGCGCGTGCAAATGGGCCGGCCCGGCACTGTGTTGCTCGGCCCGTCCAGATTTGGCCCTTTCTTTTTGTTTTCCTTTAAAACAATTTCCTGATAATTTTTCCTGTTATTTTTGCTGTATAGCTTTTATTCATTTGTGGTAGATCTGTGCATCATAAAATTTTGAAATAAATTTTGTTGGATTTCTATGTGTTTTCTTAACCATGTGGCACTGGCCGTTCTCAAAAATATGTATTTGTGTGTGCTCTAGAGTAGATCTTGCAAAAAGTATTTGTTTCACCATTTATTTAATAACTTGAGTTTTGTAGATCCAAAACTTGCAAACTTCAGTTCTCTGGAAAGCCAGCAAGAATACCTATCTAGATATTTAAGCCATGCATGCAGGAGATGTGTATAAATAAAGTTCTATCATGTTTAAGATTGACACCAGTACCACTTTGGGGATTTTTAATTCTTTATTAAAAATACTTTTTTGAGTAAATCCTATTGTATGTGGTAGATATGATTAGTAGCTATCATATACTAGCTTGGTATAATTTTCCAGGTTATATTTTGCACATGGTGAAATATTTTCAAAAACAGTGGGTTATTCCTTTTGAAAAAATGATATTTATATTTTCTGTTAATTGCATGTGTCCAGTTTTGATTGTTTGTGCTATATCTGTTTATGAAAATATATTTAGAGTATTTTTGTGGAGTTCTAATGTGTTTTAGTGAACATGCAACACTGGTTTTGTCCAAAAGTAATTTATACATTGTTCTATACACTACCTTTGGTAAAAGGTATTTATTTCACTAAAACTGAAATAGATGGAGCTAGAAATGTCCAAATTAAGTGAGTCCAATTTCTACAGAAAGATAAAACTAATACCTATCCACAGAAAGTATACTTGCATACAGGAGATTACTAGAACAGAAGCTATAATATTTTTGGTTTTGAGACCAGTAGCATTTGGATGATTTTTAGTGCCCTGTTAACAGTAGCTTTTGGTGTAGATCCAATTTTCTTAACTTCCTATAGTTACTAGGTATGCTGTGGTAGAAGGATTTAATTTTCTGAACAAGATCCTAGGAGTTATGATTTATCTTCCAAAACAGCACCATGTTATCTAATAAAAGTAGTAGTTTAATTCTCTGTTGTAGTTAATGTAAATTGTGTGGGTGTTTTTAATCAATATTAAATCCAGAATCTTAACTTAAACTCTAATGACTTGGTTTAGGAACATTACTAGTGTTGTGGTGTATTTCTTGTTTATGTTTTGCATGATTCACTTTGTTTCCTAGTATTGGCACCAAATGCATTGGTATGCCTTGAATGTGATTGTGAGTTTGTGTTAGATTTTTATCCAGTAAATGGTTGTGTTCTGTATTACTTGTTGCATGTCTGTTTACTTGAGATTGTTGTCAACATGCTCCTTTGTGGTGTTTTGTTAAATCATCCTAGTGCACCTTTTTAGCTCTTAATCGACACTAGTGGAAAAAGGGCTAGCTGTGACGCACCAAAAAGCCTTTCTGTGGCGCACCCAGGAAAATGGGGGGTGCGCCACAGTTATCTCGCCACTAAAATATATTTCTGTGGCGCACCCGCCCGGTGCGCCACAAAAATATTTCTGTGGCGCACCCCACCACCATGCGCCACAGAAACATTTCTGTGGCGCACCCCCACTTAGGTGCGCCACTAATTTTTTTTTGAATTTCAAAAAAAAGGGGCGGCCAGATCTAAATCTGGATTCTGGCCAGATCTAGATCGGGCCGCCCAAATTTCAAAATATTTTCGTTTCGTCGGAGCTCGTCGGAGGCAGCACCGGGCTTGGCCGTAGGTGGGTGGGTGGAAGATGGGGGTCGCCGGAGATGGGTGGAGGAGGAGGTGTTCGTCGCCGGAGGAGGTCACCGGAGGAGGAAGTGGTGGTGGTCACCGGAGAAGGTCGCCGGAGGAGGATGTGGTGGTGGTCGCCGGAGGAGGTCACCGGAGGAGGTGGTGGTAGTCACCGGAGGAGGAGAAGGAGGTGGTGGTCGCCGGAGGAGGTCACCGAAGGAGGAGAAGGAGGTGGTGGTCGCCGGAGATGGTGGTGGAGGAGGAGGTCGCCGGAGTTGAGAAGGAGGAGGGAGGAGAAGTAGAGGAGAGGAGGAGGAGGAAATGAGAGGAGAGGAGGAAATGAGAGGAGAGGAGGAGGAGGAGGAAATGAGAGAAGTGGAGGAGAATAGGAGGGAGGAGGAGAGGAAAAGGGGGCGGCCGGTTCAAATTTCAAATCCCGCCAAATAATACTGTGGTGCACCCCCTCCCGGTGCGCCACAGAATTTTTTTTCTTTTTTTTTTGATTTTGCTGAGAAAAAGTTTATTTTTGAAATAACTTTTTTTTCGTTTGGCAGTTTGAGGATCTGAAAAAGGCCAAACCGGGCAAGCCCAGGTTCGAGCCATTTTCTATAATTCTCTAGTTTTTTTTAAGGTATTAAACGCATTTTTTCAACATCGTATGTAGAAGTTATGGCCGTTTCGACTTTTTTTACTGTGATTTTGCATAAAAGGTCAAAACTCATATTTCAAATATTCTACACGAAGTAGACAATAATACGTACCCATATCTTAAAGGATGAAATTTTTTGAACAATTTTTCATTTTCTTCTTTTTGCCGCAAAATTGAAAAGGCGATCCACGGGGGGGGGGGGGGGGGGGGGGGGGGGATCTGAGCGCAGAAATCCCATGCGCCACAGAAAGTGTAGCAATTTAGTGGCGCACCCCACCTGATGCGCCACCGAATGTCCAATTTCTGTGGCGCATCCACCTGATGCGCCATAGAATGTCGACTTTTTGTGGCGCACCCGAGCCCATGCGCCACAGAAAGTCATATTTTTGTGGCGCATGGGCTCGGGTGCGCCAAAAAAATGCTTTTCTGTGGCGCATTAAATTAGGTGCGCCACAAACGGGCATCCCACCTATAAGCATTTTTCTACTAGTGCGACAACTTGTGTGAGCAATGGTGTTAACCTTTATTGGTTGATTAACTACTTAATAATATGTGTTCCTAGAGCTAGTAGCATGCTTGCATGAGAGTGTGCTTAATGCAAATGATAATGCTTGCCTGTTAAGATACTTTTGTCTGGAGTACTTCCTTATTTATCAAGATACTTTTGTCTAAAGCATTTCCTGAACTAATATAGCAGCCCCTGTTAAAATGATCTAATCACCATAAGAGATGTTTTATTTTAGTGCCTAGTTAAACCTACTTTTTAACAATTAGAGTTGTTGTGTATATTTTCTTAGGAGTGTTTGTTGATTGTCTTAGCTTTATGGACTTGTTGTTTGTTGTTGTTTAACTAAGTCTAAGTGTATTACTTGCTTTTGATTGTTCGCTTAGTGTCTTGTGCAATGCTTGGTGTTTGTTATGTCCTTATGGCATTGTCTTGTATTTTGAGTGTTGTTCCTTTTCCTGTTTACTGCGTTAGATACGATCGGGAAGGAACTGGAAGTGAGGAGCAAACCTGAGGAACATCAAGATCAAGACCAAGGACATATTGTTGAGCCAGGCAAGCCACCTCACCACTATAATGAATCCTATTATCTTGCAAAGCATGTTTTGGTTTCAAAATAAAATAATGCATGTTTTACTTCTTTTGTGGCATCTTGCCACCCAAAACCTATTTTACAAAATATTGTTTAGCCAAAGTTATCTACTAGATTATAATAGGTGTTATGAAAATTAGTATTCACTTTAGGCACCTTGTTGTTGAAGGAGCTATAAATAAAATCATATTTTATCTAGTAGTATATCCTTATATTCTCACCTCAAACTCTTAGGATGGGAGCCTGGTTTTACTAAAAAAGGTTTCGAAAGAAAAACCCGAGTTGCTGGGAACAATCGGTGAGCAAGTGTTTTATAAAACCCGAGTTGCTGGGAGCAAATCGGAGATGTTTACGAAAACCCGAGCTGTTGGGAACAGTCGGAGGTGGAGATGTTTTTTGGAAAAACAAAGTGTGACCCTATCTACCGCCCGAACAACAACCCGTGCAACCACATTACCTGACATGGGTAGGGCTTAGCCGGAAGCTTGTCTGTGTTAGTATTGGGGCTCTCACACTCTCTATAGGGGATGGTCCCTCGAAGCCGGGTTGTCGTCTGTACGAGGCAATACACATGTGGGAGGATCGCACCGGACGATTACGGCGGGTCTCCCGACGTGGCGGTGTGGCGTCCTAAGAAAGACCAGGGGTCTAGTGGAGCACACGGTGCCGGGGAGAATGTGGCGACCCCGGAATCCAGAGTTATACATAATTGTTATGTGCTCTTAGACATGATAGCCGAGAGTTACTGGATTACCAACCCCAGGCAGCATTGCACTGCAGGCGTGCCGGGAACACTGGTCACACAAACTCCTCGGAAGACCACCACGCTAATCATAACCAAGAATGCATAACAAAGAATCCCAGAGTCTTGTTAAGCTGTCGGACTCGACCTCTTGTTAAGCTATGTGTCACTGGTCATGCTACGTAACCGAGGGTCCCTGGGGTTACCACTCCCAGGCCGATGCTCATTGGCAGGCGTGCTCGGAATGGATCATCGGCACACAACCCCTCGGCCGTGCCATAACACGGGCATAGCCAAAACTGCATAACAAAGAGCCCAAGAACCATAACCCTTCAACCGTGCACTTTATATCCATACACGCATCATGCATGGGATGGGTAGCGGACAACCGGTATAAAGCCGACTCTACGACATGAAGTAGACTAAGGTATACATACAAGAGGTAGCTTTACAAACAGAGGTCTTCCGACCCAACATTACATCATACAACGGAAAGCGAATATGTTGCTATTCAACAAGACTTGCAAAAGGCCTAAGAGGCCAGAAAATAAGCAACGGGGTTACATAACCTACAAATTCCAGGCTGCCACCTGGGAACCCCAAGCTACCCGTCGATGTCATCGTAGAACCCACCATCGGAGGGCTGAACTTCACCTGAACCAAATATAGCAAGAATGAGTAGCACCTTCCGGTAATAGATCTTTTAAAATGAGATACGAGACTGACAACTCTAGCTCTGATATCCAAGTAGCACCTTCCGGTACATCACCAACATCCATATTTAGTTCATGTTCTCTATGATCTCGCCCATTAATTCCAAGTCGTCCGTAACCGTGGACACGGCTATTCGAATAGATTTAACCCTGCAGGGGTGTACAACTTTACCCACACGTACCGCCCGGCTCCTTGCCGATCATTAGCTCTCTTCCTGGGAAAGCCGGCAGAGTGGGAACGGTTACAACCTTTACCTTGCGTAAGCCTATTTGTGGACAATGTGTGCTTTGGTCAAGGTTCAGGGAATCCACCCCCTCGACCGCGGCCACGGCCCTATGAATGCCCGAACTATAGAGCCCACAGATAGATTACGCAAGTTAGTTAGTTGATGGGGTTCCTAAGCCACGTGTGGTTGCACGCTCGTCTTGGCTCAAGGTACGAAAACTCAAGTTCCTAGGTCGGCGGGAACGAGACAAAACACCACACCATACCACTGTGGCCTCTCATCCACGCCTTTTAGTCATTTTAATCACATAACTATGGTCAATTACTTCATCCACATACTCGCTTCATTGGCAGCTTCGAACCATCAACCATATGCGGCAAAGATAACAACTATGCATGGCTAAGCAATACGAGGCTTTGGCGATGCACACAAGCACTACCTAGGTTTGCTAGGAGCAGTGGATCAGGGTATTTAGGCGATGCAAATATATAGGAGAACTCTATCTATCCACCAGAAGTATAATTGGAATCGCATGCATTATACGAGAAAGTGAAATTCTTTGAAATCACATATATGAGCAGATAAGAGGTTATGCTTGCCTTGCTTGTCGATAACAAGATATAGAGATTTGAAAATCATCTGCTTGACCTGATCATTGATTGATCAAGTATTCGTCTTCGGTGTCGTCAATCTTGTCTTCAGATTCACGTTTTACCGAGAGAGAATGGAACACCGGAAAAGAAAACGAAAACAACATTCAACATGGCATCGATGCAATGCGCATTCAAGCATGTATGATATGACAAATTAATGAGTTCAATTCAACCCTAGAGCATGGATACCAAATTAAATGGGGTCTAATATAACTAACAAAATATTTGCAAGAAACCCCATAATTAAATAAGGTGGCATTTTAGTGATTCTATACAACTCTTAATTATAGTTGTTCAAACATGCATGAATTTGATACAAATAGATAGCATTTGTTTTTCTGAACATTTTGATATATTATTTGCATTTTTCTGAATTACAGATCAAGAGATATGAATTTTACAAATTTAAATCATTTTCTGGAAAATTCTGAAAAACAATAAAAGGAAGGGCTGATGTCATGCTGACATCATGATGACGTCAGCAATGGAGGCAGGGCTTCTGTCGACCACGGATTCGGCGATTTGGAGCGCGAGGGGGCACGCGCTCAGGCGCGTTGGACGCGGATGGCCTCGGGCAACCAGATGGTGGCGGCGCCGCTCCTATTTGGTCGCCGGAGTTGCGCCGGTGACGGCGTTCCGAGGCAGCGGAGGACGACCTGCACGGCGGCCATGAATTAGAGAGCGAGGGAGAAACGGGAGGGGTCCAGGAGGAGCAGCGGCTCACCGGGAAGACGATACGGTGGTCGCCGAGGTCGGGGGTCACCGGAGTTGGCGGAATCGAGCACGGAGAGGCGGCGGCCGGAGTTGATGAAGGCAGCTCGATTCGCATGATTTCGGGCATCTCCTAACGAGTTGCTCTACGAGGAAGGATAGGAGGATGAAGCGGAGCTTCCGGTGGCGTCGAATCATCCTGGGATGGCCGGAATCGGTGGCACGGAGCGGCGGCCGGTGAGGCTCTCCGGCGGCTAGGGTGTGCTCGGGAAGAAAGCGAGAGAGAGGAGGGGCCACGCGAGGATGAGGGAAGGAGGAGGAAGAGGAGCACGGCTTGGTCTCCTTGGGCTTATCCAGTTACGGGAGGGCAAGCACGAGGCGTCTCTCGCCACGCACGGGCACGGAGCTGCCTGCCTGCCTGGAGGAAGAAGACAAAGGGAGATTTTACGAAAGCCCCCTGAAGTTTTGGAGAATACAAAACCTAATTTAACAAAAACTTGTTGAATTTTTCTAGGCTTTTAGAAGAGTCAATAAATCACCCAAAAATTTATGTAGGCTCCTAATATTATAGATAAGCCCCACATATTTTTATTTTGAATTTTTGAAAGTTTTAGAACCACCTTTGAAAATATAACAAAGTTTAGGAAACTTTAAGGTTTTATTCTTTAATTTAAAATGCAAATTTTTCTTAGTGCAAAAATTAATGCATGACATGACATGATTAACTATTTAACTTAGTATTACAAACTTGGGTTGTTACAATTCTACCCCCCTTACAAGAATCTCGTCCCGAGATTCCTAGAAGAAAAGTCGAGGGAAGAGTTAACCCAGCTTCAATGATCTTTTCCTTCGGGTTTGGTCTCTTCTCGAAAGAGTTGGTTTGGAGCATCGTGACGATCTTCATCGGCTTGCACTTGAGGTCATCAACAACTACACAATAGATAAGAGGGAATAACTCTGGAAAGTTTGATCTTAGGGAAGATCGAGTATCTCATGGTCAACTCATGAAAGGAAAGTTCATAAACAACTATTGAGCCGACGATCATGAAATACTTCAAGGTTACAGAGGGAAAGAATGAAGGTTCAAGTTGATAAATAACATTTATGAGAACAGTTACTTATCCACGGTTCAATCTTTTGGGCATAACAAGACGCTTACCGCATGATTAAAAATCCGGAGCCCTGATGTGACTGACAAATTCACACAATGTATGAATTGATTAGAACTTCAGGTACAGTCAAAATAAAAGGTAACACTGATCAAGGATATGTCGAAGATCACCCGCAGGATTGATTTCTTCCTGATGTATTTGTTACCACAAGATAATGGTTGAAGGATAGACATAGAGAGATTTAGCAGCACGGATTTGATGTTCTCCTCGATGTCCTAGGCACCATTTGTGGCTTCAGGTGAAGGTCGACTTCAGTTTGAAAAGAAGCATAGGAGTCGCACTAATCTTCACGAGGAGTGGTTGTTCTTGTTGTAGCAAAGGATTATGGCATTAAACCTTCCGGCTAATTCTGTCAACCACCACATCAACCTTGCCGGATTTACAAGAGACCAACGTCATAAACTTTGAAGAACACCAACCATCATTTCTGCTTGAGATTCAGATCTGGTTATGTGTATAGATACTTCAGACTCACCAGATTCTCAAGGAGAGGGACTACTGTGTCAAGCTCCAAAAGATGAGCTGGATTGCATGATCCATGTGGTCACGACTGCAAAGAAGCAATTGCACCAGCATGAACAATTTGCAACGAAACACACTGAGTCCTTGCTAGGAAGCATCGAAAAGGATAAGGAAATTCCTGAACTTCTCCTTTTTCTTGGAATGAACAGTCTATGACTTATTGTGCATTGAGGACTTCCAATGAAATGGAGGTAACAACCTGCCATCTCAGCAGTTCTTTGCACATGCATGACCGGATGGAGATTATCCCCGAAAGAAGAACAAAGGTAACTTTCCACAGACTCACGGCGACATCTTTCTGCAAATGCACGTGAACCTAGGAAGTTGCTTCTAACATCCAGAACACATACTTTGTGATGACACAAGTTGGTTCTTACAAGTTTCCAACACTGTTGCCCAATATCCAATATGAATTTCTTCAAACCATGGAGAAAATAAGAATGTTATTGATGGGCTCAACAACAAGCTTATCGAGATACTCCAAAAAGATGGACTCATAGGTGCCATGGACGCGGCAAAAGTATTGGTCAGTCCAAAGGACATGAGGCTGCACTTACAATGGAATACAATAATTAGGCACACCATCAAGATAGTCCTTGGGCTGAGTTTGATTTGACGATAGCCCAAAATCAAATCAAAGGTTTGGGTTATAGCATATCCATAGAGGAAATACTATCTTACTTCGACACGAACAGAAATAGACATCCCTTAGAGAAGGAACACATTGGATGGAGCTCTTGTCTTTCAACTCTCCAAGTTGTTGTATAAGCTCAACCAACTAGTTCGGGGTATCCAACACGGTTACTTGGAGAAAGGAGTTGTTCAGAGAATGAACTTACTCACGAACTTGACATCACAGTTAGGTGAAAACCTGGCGATACTTCTGGAAAGACACCAGAATATCACGAACCACCAGTATGTCAATGAATTCGAGAGGAGTATTGCTTTTCAAAGGCAAAACGATGTGGTCTTAAGAGCTTCGGCACGAACCTAACACTTTGACCAAAAATGGGCTTATGAACGAACGGATTTGGAAGCACATTCAACTTCACTCAGTGATCGGATAACCAATCAGGCTAAGAGAAGGCAAAGTCCTTGGATTTCAAAGCAATCCAAATTGCTAAGAGTATCCGATATCCACATCATTCACACACCTTATTATTTCGAGCCCAAAAAGCTTGGGAAAAGGTGAGTAAAGATTGGTAGGAGCATCACTTCATCAATAAGGCCATGAAATCAACACGACCTTTTGACATAAAAGAGTGTGACACTCTAAGGTAGAACAAAACATAAGCTAATAAAGACTCTTGATTCTGCGGATTACAACACTTTGACCTGGTCTCGGAGATAGACGAGGTTCTGGAGTTTGTTTGTCCATACATTCCAAAGTGGAATGCTCTGATGAACCACAAGAGCATCATGTAATGGAAAACTCCAACACACAATTGCAGCTTGGTTCCCAAAGGCATACAAGGTTCAAAAACGGTTGAAGAGAAAGAACAATCTCAGAGAAATCCTGGGCTTAGGGTGGATGCACAGGATAATACTCTTGTGTAAAACCCATGCTGGAAAATGGGAGGATGGTACAATCACGAGTATAGATGTGAGGATCATTAAGGCTCACTCGACGTGATCCAATTGGTTCCAACATAGAACCTCTCGTTTTGGCAGAGTTAAAGTTACTGGCCAACTGAGGTGTTGTAAGGATTAAAGATTAACTCAGGGAATGGAACTTGGGTTAAAGGTCAGCATCATGTACTGATAGCTTGAGCACCATATGGTTAAGAAACCACATGATTCACTGCCATCAAGCACAATCCGGGACCTTCGGTTCAAGTCCAAGGATTAACGAATGGAGTGACACAAGGGACACAACGGTGTAGTAATCACGAAGTCGCTTCTAGAAGCCATTTATAGCTTCAGAATTACCTAAGCATACTAAAAGAAGACATCCGAGGTGAATGCAAACCTCGAAGCCTAGAATGGACGAATGTGGAACTCACATAGCAGAAAGATTATGACAGAAGTAGATATCTCCGCTAAAACAACAGAAGAAGAGGCTCAGAACACACACCAGACTCTAGAGAACACAATACTAGGTCAACGGTTTAAAACACGGCCTGTGCTCGGGGCACCTAGAGTTTGAATGACTAGAAGAGATAGCAAAACCTTTTCAAATCAATACAAGATAAGGTGACTCAGAATTAGAATGATACCAGATAAGGAGTAAAAAGAATCCTAATGAGATTTTCTTAACTCATCTTTAGGTTCAAAATAGTTTTCACAAACACTAGACCCAACATCGACCAATAGCAAGGGTTTCCTACAGGCAGTCCTGCTCTGATACCAAAAACTTGTGGCGACCCCGGAATCCAGAGTTATACATAATTGTTATGTGCTCTTAGACATGATAGCCGAGAGTTACTGGATTACCAACTCCAGGCAGCATTGCACTGCAGGCGTGCCGGGAACACCGGTCACACAAACCCCTCGGAAGACCACCACGCTAATCATAACCAAGAATGCATAACAAAGAATCCCAGAGTCTTGTTAAGCTGTCGGACTCGACCTCTGAATTATACAGCAATGCTATGTGTCACTGGTCATGCTACGTAACCGAGGGTCCCTGGGGTTACCACTCCCAGGCCGATGCTCATCGGCAGGCGTGCTCGGAATGGATCATCGGCACACAACCCCTCGGCTGCGCCATAACACGGGCATAGCCAAAACTGCATAACAAAGAGCCCAAGAACCATAACCCTTCAACCGTGCACTTTATATCCATACACGCATCATGCACGGGATGGGTAGCGGACAACCGGTATAAAGCCGACTCTACGACATGAAGTAGACTAAGGTATACATACAAGAGGTAGCTTTACAAACAGAGGTCTTCCGACCCAACATTACATCATACAACGGAAAGCGAATATGTTGCTATTCAACAAGACTTGCAAAAGGCCTAAGAGGCCAGAAAATAAGCAACGGGGTTACATAACCTACAAATTCCAGGCTGCCACCTGGGAACCCCAAGCTACCCGTCGATGTCATCGTAGAACCCACCATCGGAGGGCTGAACTTCACCTGAACCAAATATAGCAAGAATGAGTACGGGATGTACTCAACAAGACTTAATTAACCTATTATATATCTGCTTATTCAGAGAGTTTGAATGCAGGTTTCTTTGCATAAAGCCAGTTTTGTTTCGAAATCGAGGAAGAGAAGCACGTGTAATAGATCTTTTAAAATGAGATAAGAGACTGACAACTCTAGCTCTGATATCCAAGTAGCACCTTCCGGTACATCACCAACATCCATATTTAGTTCATGTTCTCTATGATCTCGCCCATTAATTCCAAGTCGTCCTTAACCGTGGACACGGCTATTCGAATAGATTTAACCCTGCAGGGGTGTACAACTTTACCCACACGTACCGCCCGGCTCCTTGCCGATCATTAGCTCTCTTCCTGGGAAAGCCGGCAGAGTGGGAACGGTTACAACCTTTACCTTGCGTCAGCCTATTTGTGGACAATGTGTGCTTTGGTCAAGGTTCAGGGAATCCACCCCCTCGACCGCGGCCACGGCCCTATGAACGCCCGAACTATAGAGCCCACAGATAGATTATGCAAGTTAGTTAGTTGATGGGGTTCCTAAGCCACGTGTGGTTGCACGCTCGTCTTGGCTCAAGGTACGAAAACTCAAGTTCCTAGGTCGGCGGGAACGAGACAAAACACCACACCATACCACTGTGGCCTCTCATCCACGCCTTTTAGTCATTTTAATCACATAACTATGATCAATTACTTCATCCACATACTCGCTTCATTGGCAGCTTCGAACCATCAACCATATGCAGCAAAGATAACAACTATGCATGGCTAAGCAATATGAGGCTTTGGCGATGCACACAAGCACTACCTAGGTTTGCTAGGAGCAGTGGATCAGGGTATTTAGGCGATGCAAATATATAGGAGAACTCTATCTATCCACCAGAAGTATAATTGGAATCGCATGCATTATACGAGAAAGTGAAATTCTTTGAAATCACATATATGAGCAGATAAGAGGTTATGCTTGCCTTGCTTGTCGATAACAAGATATAGAGATTTGAAAATCTTCTGCTTGACCTGATCATTGATTGATCAAGTATTCGTCTTCGGTGTCGTCAATCTTGTCTTCAGATTCACGTTTTACCGAGAGAGAATGAAACACCGGAAAAGAAAACGAAAACAACATTCAACATGGCATCGATGCAATGCGCATTCAAGCATGTATGATATGACAAATTAATGAGTTCAATTCAACCCTAGAGCATGGATACCAAATTAAATGGGGTCTAATATAACTAACAAAATATTTGCAAGAAACCCCATAATTAAATAAGGTGGCATTTTAGTGATTCTATACAACTCTTAATTATAGTTGTTCAAACATGCATGAATTTGATACAAATAGATAGCATTTGTTTTTCTGAACATTTTGATATATTATTTGCATTTTTCTGAATTACAGATCAAGAGATATGAATTTTACAAATTTAAATCATTTTCTGGAAAATTCTGAAAAACAATAAAAGGAAGGGCTGATGTCATGCTGACATCATGATGACGTCAGCAATGGAGGCAGGGCTTCTGTCGACCACGGATTCGGCGATTTGGAGCGCGAGGGGGCACGCGCTCAGGCGCGTTGGGCGCGGATGGCCTCGGGCAACCAGATGGTGGCGGCGCCGCTCCTATTTGGTCGCCGGAGTTGCGCCGGTGACGGCGTTCCGCGGCGGCAGAGGACGACCTACACGGCGGCCATGAATTAGAGA
This sequence comes from Poa annua, assembly GCA_026929855.1. NCBI lineage: Eukaryota > Viridiplantae > Streptophyta > Magnoliopsida > Poales > Poaceae > Poa > Poa annua. The sequence continues at coordinate 68,461,194 of CM049434.1, forward strand.
GCGAGGGAGAAACGGGAGGGGTCCAGGAGGAGCAGCGGCTCACCGGGAAGACGATACGGTGGTCGCCGAGGTCGGGGGTCACCGGAGTTGGCGGAATCGAGCACGGAGAGGCGGCGGCCGGAGTTGATGAAGGCAGCTCGATTCGCATGATTTCGGGCATCTCCTAACGAGTTGCTCTATGAGGAAGGATAGGAGGATGAAGCGGAGCTTCCGGTGGCGTCGAATCATCCTGGGATGGCCGGAATCGGTGGCACGGAGCGGCGGCCGGTGAGGCTCTCCGGCGGCTAGGGTTTGCTCGGGAAGAAAGCGAGAGAGAGGAGGGGCCACGCGAGGATGAGGGAAGGAGGAGGAAGAGGAGCACGGCTTGGTCTCCTTGGGCTTATCCAGTTACGGGAGGGCAAGCACGAGGCGTCTCTCGCCACGCACGGGCACGGAGCTGCCTGCCTGCCTGGAGGAAGAAGACAAAGGGAGATTTTACGAAAGCCCCCTGAAGTTTTGCAGAATACAAAACCTAATTTAACAAAAACTTGTTGAATTTTTCTAGGCTTTTAGAAGAGTCAATAAATCACCCAAAAATTTATGTAGGCTTCTAATATTATAGAGAAGCCCCACATATTTTTATTTTGAATTTTTGAAAGTTTTAGAACCACCTTTGAAAATATAACAAAGTTTAGGAAACTTTAAGGTTTTATTCTTTAATTTAAAATGCAAATTTTTCTTAGTGCAAAAATTAATGCATGACATGACATGATTAACTATTTAACTTAGTATTACAAACTTGGGTTGTTACAGAGAACAAACCCACCGGGAGGCCCCGATACTAGGGTGGACATAGTGGAAAGCTTTGATCGCGTTATCCGGACCCCCGCATACTTTAGTATGACGGGCCGTGGCAGACACGGCGGAATAACCGTTTGGTGTGGGTAAAGTGTGGAACCTCTGGAGAGTGTACATCTATTCGAATAGCCGTGTCCGCGGTCATGAACGGTTGGAAAGGTCCCACTAGGCATGCTGGCTGTTTTTATGATTTCAAAAGAAAGGTCTTTTCGGAGGAAAACAAGGAGGTACCTGGGAGGTACAGAAGTTGAGTAAGGATGGTTGGTCTCGGGGAGACAATCAGTCCGATCTCCAGGAAGGAAAAAGGGGTATCCCCATCCTAGTTCTTTTGAAAGATTTTACAAAAGATTTTTCAAATCATGGAAATAATACATGCTATTTCTACAAGAGAGATTTCTATCTCTAAAAGTTTTCTTCAACAAAGATACAGAGATGTCGTAATCTCTATGTCTAAAAGCATCTTTGCGAAAACTAAACCCTATGGTTATAAATAGCAGCTATCCCAGTTTTCGAAAATTCTTTTGTTGCATTACCATGGAAACTTAAGCCTTGAGGTGGTTTTGCGAGTACGTAATTGTACTCATATGGTTGTGTCCCTGGATATTCAAACGTCCAGATTACATTGAGGAGAAGTACGATGAGAAGGAGGAGTATGCCGATGACTACGCCAACTGAGTGTCACCGGTCAACTACTCTGTGGGAATGCGTCTGGTTGTGACGAGGGCCGGCACTAGCCGCAAGCTTCCGCTATATCGTAGATAATTCCGTCATGTGTGATGATGATTGCAGACTTGGTCATGTGACCACCTATTTATGTAAGTCTTGTATTATTCGATTGGAATGATGTGACATTGTATACCATGTTGGTTATGTGATCGCGATGCACTGATCATGGGGATCGTGATCTGTTTACATAACGTGGGCATCTCGGACTGGTAGTCTGTGGGGTCCTTACACACTGCCACGTCGGGAGACCAACCGTAATCGTCCGGCGCGAGTCCATTCACATGTGTATTGCCTCGTCCAGACGGCAACCCGGCTTCAAGGGCCCATCCCCCATAGAAAGTATGAGAGCCCCAATATTAACAAGGACAAGCCCGGCTAAGCCCTACCCATGTCAGGTAATGTGGTTGCACGGGTTAATTATTCGGGCGGCAGCAGGGAGTTCGAAATTAAACCTCCACCTCTGACTGCTCCCAGCAGCTCGGGTTTTCGCAAACACTCGGAATGCTCCCAGCATCTCGGGTTTTCATAAAACATCTCTTTGTCGCCGATTGCTCCCAGCAACTCGGGTTTTTCCTCCGAAAACGTTTTTCCAAAACCAGGCTCCCATCCTAAGAGTTTGGGGAAACAAATATAAAGATATACTACTTGAAAATATGATTTTCTTTATAGAGCCTTCAGGAACAAGGCTCCACAAGAGAGTACTGGTCTTTATAAATCCTATTATATCCTAGTAGATATCTTGGGCCAAACAATATTTTGGGACATAGTTTTTGGGTGGCAAAATGCCACAACAGAAGTAAAACATGCATTATTTTATTTTCAAAACAAAACATGCTTTATAAAGTAAATGGGATTCATTAGGGTGGTGAGGTGGCTTGCCTTGCGCAGCGTACTGTCCCTAGTCTTGCTCTTCGTCGTAGTTGTGCTCAGCTACCTCGTACTGCTCCTCCTCCACTTGCGGTTCTATCGTAACAAGAAAATAAACGGAACAAGCGTAAATCCTAAAATGCGTGTTGACAACAATATAAAACAAGTAAGCAAACAGCAAGTATTGCTCAACCAAAACATCTACTGGATAAACATTTAACACATTCACACAAACACATACAAAGTATACAAAAAAACTAGATGACATTTTTAGGGTACCAAATGTATTATGATAAATAAAAACAAGCAAGACATTACAACACTAATAAAGGTTTCAAATTAAGATATCATGGTTTAGTTAAGCTACTGGAATCTAAGTGGGTTAAGAACATACAGGCAAATTTCATAAACTAAAACAGGAAAATATCTTAGGGTTATTTTTAATTAGCAATTTGCTGAATTGGTAGTAAAATGCATAACTATTAAAATAATGCTCAGAAAAATAAACCCTTCTACCACAACATTCCTAGTACCAACTGGAACCTAGGAAAATTGGATTTGCATCAAAAGATGTTACAAAACAGAAACTAAAAATCCTACAAATGCTACTGTACTCAAAACTAAAATGGACATAGTTTATGTTTTTAAGCAACTCCTACATGCAAGACTAATTTCTATGGGTGGGTATTGTTTTTATCTACCAGTAGAAATTCGATTCATCTAATTTGGGCAACCCTAGCTCATTATATCATTGTTTTAGTGAAATAAACACATTCTACAAATAATAGTGTACAACACAAGGTAAACATTATTTTTGGACAAATCCGGAAATAAAAAATGTTCGCGGGCCTGGCCGAGGCCAGACTGGATCTGGGCCGCACCAAAGCGTGGCCATAGATCTAAAGATCTACAGTCCGCGGGCTTCGTCTCCGGCGCGACCTCGCGCGGAAGAGACAGAGAGGGAGAGGGAGATGGCGGCGACGGCGCGCTCACCTGGGGCCTACGGGCGGTCGCGGGGATGCTGGGGATCGACGGAGAAGGCGATGACGAGCTCGTGGAGGTCCTCAGGTCCCGCATGCAACCTCGGTGTCAATGGCGGCGACGGCGGCTTGCTTCCACGGGTCGAGGACGGCGGCGAGCTCCACAACGGGTCTGGGAAAAAGAGAAAGGGAGGGGGAGTTAGGTCTCGCCAGGGGGAGTTTCATGGGCCAACAATGGCGGGAAAAGAAGGAGGGTTAAATGGCGGCCACGGCCGTGCTTCGCCGGCGGCGACCTTCGGCTTTTCCGAGCGTTCTCGGGCAGCAGAGTGCACGAGAACGAGCATGGCTTCTTGGGGGAAGTGTGAGGTGTTGTGTGCGTGCTGGGGGAGGGGAGAGAAGGCCAGGGGTGAGCACGAGGTCGGGGAAATGGCAAGGGCCGTTTTCCAGGGTTTGGCTCGGACAAGGGGGTCAATGGGGAGCTCCCAGCGGCTGGCTTGGGCGGTGGGAGAGAGGCAGGGTGAGAGATGGTCGGGTCGACGTGGTCTGTCCGGTAGGAGAAGAGGGGGTGAGCTCGGGTTGGGCAATGGAGGGCAAGGAGAGAGGGGAGTGGTGGAGTGTTTCTTGAGCCCATGACAAGTGGGCCAGAGGGGTGGGGGTGCTGGTCTCCTTCCTCCACAAGACAGAAAGATGAAGGGGGAGAGAGAGAGGGCTGGTTGACTCGGGGTGGTCTAGGTTTTCTTTTTCTTTTCTTTTCAATTTCAAATTTTTTTGATCTAGCACAAACCAGCTCAAAATCGACCAAGACAAATTGTCTAAAAAGTTTAGAGGGGTGGTCAAACTACAGGTTCAAAGTTACACACAATTCAAACCAAGCACAACACCAAAGAAACTAGAAAGTTTGGAAAAAGAATGAAAAGAAACCAAACGGTCACTGATTTTTTATGCCCTCAAAACATAGTTGGTTTTATGATTAAACAAGGTTGTAATTTGTTTTGGAAAGCATTACTAGAAAATATAGGTTGCATATAACAAAGTGGTTTAGTTGCGTGTCAAAAAGGGTGCATGGTTTGCTTAATCTATTGACCTAGTTTGGCTAAGTTTTAACAAACATGAAGATCACAAAAGTCAATTTGTAATAAAACAAGAATTGCTAAATTGATACTATTATGCATTTGAACAACTTGTAGAAATTCAAGAAAAGGTATTGGAAACACACAACAAATCATGCAAGCATAACTAAGTCACACACAAAAAAAGTTTTTGCTAACTCAGAAAAGTCTAGCCTAACACCACAATTCTAGAATTAAGAAAATTGGGGTGTTACAGACCTTCCCCCCTTAGGAGAATCTCGCCCTCGAGATTCCAGAGTTGAAGAGGAAAGGAATCCCGGAAATTCAAGCTCCAGGTAATCTTCACGCTCCCAAGTAGCTTCTTCCTCGGAGTGGTTGCTCCACTGAACCTTCAGGAATTTGATCTTGTGTCGGCGGGTCAAACGGATGTCTTCGTCCAGCACACGGAGTGGTCATTCTCGGTAGGTGAGATCATGGTTGAGGTCAATGGTGTGATGATCCACCTTTTGATAGGAGTGGGTACCGTTTGGAACCTGCAGACACTTCCTGAGCAATGATACGTGGAACACGTCGTGAAACTCGGACAAGTGGGGCAGTAATTCCAGTAGGTACCACGCTTCTCCGCTTCGGCCGAAAACCTTGAAGGGTCCGATGTATCGTAGCGCCAGTTTTCCCCTGACATGAAATCGCTACATTCCTTTGAGGGGAGTAACGCGTAGATACACCATGTCGCCGGTTTTGAAACTCAAATCACGCCTCTTGGAGTCGGCGTAACTCTTCTGTCTAGATTGGGCGGCCTTAAGACGGTCGCGGATTAGTTGAACTTGTTCTTCAGCTTCTCGCAGGGCATCAACTCTTAAAACTTGACTGTCTCCGGACTGTGACCAATTTAAGGGAGTACGACATTTACGCCCGTACAACGCCTCGAATGGTGCCATCTTTAGGCTGGCCTGATAGCTATTATTATAAGAGAATTCAACGAACGGCAGGCAATCTTCCCACTTGGCTCCGTAGGTTAGCACACAGGCCCTGAACATGTCTTCAAGAATTTGATTTACCCTCTCAATTTGGCCTCCGGTCTGGGGCTGGTAAGCAGTGCTGAAGAAGAGCTTGGTTCCCAAGGCTTCGTGAAGTTTGAACCAGAAACGAGAATTGAACTGCGTCCCTCGATCTGATACAATGGTCTTGGGTACCCCATGAAGACTAACGATGCGCGACATATACAAGTCTGCAAGCTGATCTGAGCGGTGAATGGTGCGGACAGGGATGAAGTGTGCAACCTTAGTGAGTCGGTTCACAATGACCCAAATGGCTTCATGCCACGACTGGATCGGGGTAGTCCGGTGATAAATTCCATCCCGACTTCATCCCACTTCCATTCCGGTAGTTTGAGGGGTTGGAATAATCCCGCGGGTCGCTGGTGCTCGGCCTTGACTCTCTGACAGATTTCACAGTTCTGAATGAAGAAATCAATCTCGCGCTTCATGCCATGCCACCAGAATTTCTCCTTGAGATCTTGATACATCTTGGTTCCTCCAGGGTGGATGGAGTATAAAGTCTTGTGCGCTTCCTTCATGATGAGTTGCTTCAAATCATGATCCGATGGCACGCAGATGCGGCCGTTATACCAAAGAGTACTCTCGGAGTCTATGGTGAATCCGGGGACGTCTTCTCTTTCCATCCTTCGCTTGATACCTTCAATGCTCTAATGACCTTTCTGTGCTTTCTTGATCTGATCCCACAAAGTTGGCTGCAGCATGAGTTGATCTACAGCTCCGTAATTGACTACTTCGATACCCATCTTGTCCAGCTCGCTCTAGAGCTCTGGTTGTCGGGTCTTGATCATGGCGTTGAAGGAACACGGTTGCCGACTAAGGGTGTCAGCTACGACATTGGCCTTCCCCGAGTGATAGTGGATATCCAAGTCGTAATCCTTAATCAGTTCTATCCATCTCCGCTGCCTCATATTCAACTCTCGCTGGGTGAATATATACTTCAACTTCTTATGGTCGGTGTAGATATCACAGCGGTTGCCCATCAGAAAATGGCGCCCGGTCTTGAGTGCGTGAACTATGGTGGCAAGTTCCAGGTCATGGGTGGGGTAATTCTGCTCGTGCTTGCAGAGTTGTCGCGAGGAATAGGAGATCACTTTGCCCTCCTGCATGAGAACACAACCTAGTCCAAGCTTGGAGGCGTCGCAATACACGACAAAGTCTTTGGTCACGTCGGGCATGGTCAGAATAGGTGCTGTGGTAAGGCACTTCTTCAGCTCTTGGAAACTTACTTCACATTTGTCATTCCACTCAAACTTCTTGTCTTTGTTCAGCAACTGGGTAAGGGGTTTCGCGATGCATGAGAATCCGTCAACAAATTTGCGGTAATAACCCGCTAATCCGAGGAAAGATCTCACTTTCGTTGGGTTGGTGGGGGCTTCTCGGTCCATGATGGACTTGATGTGTGTGGGATCAACGGATATCCCTCCGGTAGAAATCACATGGCCAAGGAATGCAACTTCCTTAAGCCAGAACTGACACTTGCTAAACTTGGCATAAAGCTGGTGCTCACGAAGTGTGCCCAAAACTAGCCTCAGGTTCTCTTCATGCTCCTCTTCTCATTTGGAATAAATCAGGATGCCATCGATGAAGACAACCACAAATTTATCCAGGTAATCCATGAACACCTTATTCATGAGATTCATGAAGTAGGCAGGGGCATTGGTCTGGCCAAAGGACATTATGGTGTATTCAAACAATCCGTAACGGGTGATGAAAGTTGTCTTTGGGATGTCAGACTCTCTTACTTTCCGTTGGTGATAACCGGTGCGGAGATCAATCTTGGAAAACACTCGAGCTCATGGAGTTGCTCAAATTTTCGTGTCTCGAATCACGGACACCGGGGATGCGAGTCACCCCCTTTGTAGATTCGGTAGGGGCGCGAAGGAGGCTGGAAACGTCTCCCGGGGGACGATCGTCGGACAAGTTCCTCTCTTGCTCTTCGATCTCGACGTGGTATGCAAACAAGGAAAGCACACATCGATCTACCCAGGTTCAGGTCGCCCGAAGCCAAACAACCCTACTTCTTCATGTCTGGATAGATGGTTGAATCCTGGTGTGGCTACAATGGTGTTTCCTCGCGAGGTACCCGGCAGGGTGGTCCGACTAGAGGAAGGGGGAGGACAGATCCTTGCCCGGAGGAGATCACCTTCCTTCCCTTCCTCCTTCTAGCCTAGCTTGGTGGTTGTCCTCTACCTTGGATCGCCGGTCAGTTCTTGGCTAGAGCTTGCTTACTCCTTAAGCAAGCTTGAGCCGGTCCCTTCTCCCCCATGCCCTTGGTCCTCCTTTTATAGGGAAAGGGGATACCACAGAGGTCATGCAAGGAGCGTGAGGGGTTCTTGGCGGGAAGCAACCCCTCTCCGTGGTGGAAACGGCGACATGGCCTCTTCTCCTCCAAGTATCCGTCTTCGGGTGGTTGAGATCTCTAGCGCGGGCTGACAGCGGGTAGGTGGTGTCCCCTGGCCGCGCCTTGCTTCCCAAGACTTCTGGGGGCTTCCACCATCCTCTGGAAGGTGGTAGAAACCTTATCTTCTAGTCGTACGGTCTTGCACCCGAGAGGGAGCTCGGCCCCGCCGAGGACTCGCGCTCTCGGGGTCTTCGGTTCCTTCCGGGTCGCAGGAGGCCTCGGGGGTCTTGTGCACCCGGGAGGTCTTGTATGGCGCGGGTGCGCCCGCCAGGCCTTGCGTCGAGTCTTGGCCTTGTTCATCCTTGTGCTGGGCCCACAGGCGGTGGACCCACTTAGGCAGCGCTAGGGGAACCCCATGTTCCACTGCTGTGATAGTAGCCCCCGGGCATGGTCCCGGCGGCTTCGGTCTTCTGAGGCGTCCGGGGGCATGACCAAAAAAAGTCAAAGTGGGTCCGGCGCCTGGTCGTCCTAAGGAGGCAAGATGTCGAGAAGGGGATGCCGAAGATGTCCTTGACCTCCTCCTTGGCGGCCTCATCAACATCTTCGGGAAGTACCGCCTCCCGGGGTATGTTCACACTCCCGGCCTGCCGGGGGTGAATCCTTTTTCTGTAAAAAAGTATGGCTTCATTGTAGATCTTGTCATTTGTCGAGGAAGAACTTGTCTCCGTCCCTTGTATTTCGCACTCGTGCCATGTGTGAATGAGAACAGGTTTTTTTGCAAAACGTGTCCCCATTACTGCGGCTCTTGAATCGTCAAGCGGTAGGTGGCGGCCTAGAAGTCTATAAAAGACTCCCCAGCCCCCAGTCTTCATTGCGCACTTCTCCCCTTCCGCTCCACACACCTCCATTCTTCCTTGCTGCAGAACGCGAGTCGCTGAAGATGTCCGGCGACGCGGGAGCGATGTCGGAGGGGGGAGCTTCGGAGATCTCCACGGCGGAATCAGTGTTTCGGGGCGGAGTCGGTCCCGCCGTCCGCCCTCGGCCGTCCCTTGTGTTCCCGGCGCTTGAAGAAGTGGCGGGTCCTGCGGCCATGGACGCATCGGTGGCGGTGGCAGGCCGGAAGGATGTGATCCTCGCGGCCCTGTGGGGCGAGGCCGCACGGCACCCGCGATTGCTGCGGCTTCTTTAAGATCTCGACGGCATCTTTGAGGTGAGGTCTCCGTCAAGTCTACCCAACCTTGATAAATAAAGCTGAGTCTTGTCCGGTCTTCTTCCTTGCCACAGGAAGAAGAAAACATCATGGAGAAGCTCCATGACTACGTTCATGCCCTTTGCTCCCGTTACGTCCCGGGATACGGTAGGGAACGTCATGACCCTTGAAGCCCCTGAAGATCTTGCCCGGGAGTCCCTTTTCTTTCCCAGGCGTCCCCGGAAGAGAAGAGTTATCCCAGCAGTCAATGAACAAACTTGTTTGCAAAACCAGGCGCCTGGGCTGGCCTTAGTAGCACAGGCTAGAAATGGGCATAAGTTGCCTTGCTGAATTTAATGCTTGTATGAACTTTCAGAAATTAAATATGAATGCATTTCCTAGCTCAACTCCCAGGGTCATTTCCCAATCTTCCCTTGCACTATGTGCCTTCCAGTTTATGAGGAGTGAACCCAGGTGCAAGTATCCTTAACTGTCAGCAGCAGAAGTAATACCCCCAAGAACACTATACCCTTCGAGGCTTTACTCCACAGCCGCAGTTACTAAGCCAGAGGGAAACTGACCGTTCACCAGGGAGGACGCCTGATCCCCGCAAGGGCTCTCATACACCGTTAAGCATGCTCAGGTCGACAATATATAGACTGCAAGAGAGATATCATGTCTAAGATGTATGCAAATGCAAAGTCTTATCTGCTTCTCCAATCGCTTTCTGATTTAGGCCTCTCCCGGGTATTTAGTTCCACTTCCGTCTCCTATTGACGATTTCCTGTCCCGGGGAGGCGCTACACAACAAACTTTCAGTAGGAAAAGAATGGACCCTCTCTTTGTGTCGAGATAAAGTTTATCCGAAGCAATCCGCAAGCAAAGTTGGTAGTGCATCTCTGTACTTATGTGCTTTAAAGCACAGCACTGCCTAATCACTTCCGACAGCACGGCTGACTTAGAAAGCTGCCCCCGCTGGCGGGTGCTCGAGCTCGTCCCTGTCAGCCACCGGCACATAACAACCCCCTGCTTACGGGTTGCAGCGGAAAAACGATTTCTCGGAAAAAATTGAGGCTCACGGAATTGAAAACTTATCTTTTATTCCTTGGCGACGATTCTTACACCCTTCCCACATAACACTAGCCCCCAGGGCGTGTATAGTCGACCATAACAAGTGCCATTCATGTTTGTAGTCAGGGGTAGAATTTCCGGAGGTTCTCGATGTTCCAGGCGTTGCCTTCCGGTCTACCGTTCTCATCTTCCAGGTAGACTGCTCCAAGTCTCATGGTATGCGTGACCCGATAAGGACCTTCCCACTTGGATGACATTTTGTTGATGCCTCCAAGGTTTTGCTTCTTCCGGAGTACCAGGTCGCCTGGCTCCAATGCTCTTGCTCGCACATGGCAGCTATGATATCGCCAGAGCGCTTGCTGGTAACGAGCAGATCTCGGGGATGCTCGACACCGCACTTCTTCCAGAGATTGATGTCGTCAATCCTCCTCTCCACTTGTGCCTCTTCATCATAGGCGAGCACCCGGGGGGATCCGTGCTTGAGTTCAGATGGCAGGACTTCTTCTGCTCCATAGACGAGGAAGAAAGGTGTTTCTCCCGTGGCTCTGCTAGTTGTGGTCCGGAGTGACCATAGGACGCTTGGCAGGTGCTCGATCCAGTTCTTTCCCCAGTCTTCTAGCTTGTCAAATGCTTTGGTTTTCAGCCCCTTGAGTACTTCTGCATTGGCTCGCTCCACTTGTCCATTGCACCTTGGATGGGACACCGAGGCGAAACACACCTTGATGCCCATTTCTTCGCAGAAATTGAGGAAAGCTCGACTGGTGAACTGAGAGCCGTTGTCGGTGACGATCCTATTGGGTACTCCGTATCTGAACACGACCCCTCGATGAATTTGATGGCGGCTTGGGTCGTTTGCTTTGGTACTGGCATCACTTCTACCCACTTTGTAAACTTATCGTTGGCGATGAAGAGATACTCATGTCCTCCGACTGCCTTCGGAATTTTGCCCACGATGTCCAGCCCCCAGATCGCGAACGGCCAAGAGATTAAAATAGGCTGCAGAGCCTACGCTGGCTGGTGAATATCCTTCGCATAATGCTGGCAAGCTTCACATGTCTTGACGACTTGCTCGGCGTCGTGGAGAACTGTTGGCCAGTAGAACCCGTGGCGAAAAAACTTCCCCGCCAGTGACCTTGATGCGACATGACTGGAGCATGTGCCTTCGTGTATGTCCTTCAGCAGCACCTTGCCTTGTTCTTGCGGAATGCAACGGAGCTTGACTCCATTTTCACGCCGCCTGTAGAGCTCCCCATCGATCAAAACGTAGAGCTTGGCTTGGCGGGACACCCGCTCGGCGTCATGGTCGTTACCCGAAAGGGTATGCTCGGTCATGTACTTGACGATATCCTGAGCCCAAGGTGGGCAGCTTCTTTCCACTGGTTGCACCATTTGACAAGAGGGAAGCGATGCTTCCTCCGTCGCAGATGCTACCAGGTCTTGATCTCCTGGGCCAGCTTCCTGATCTGCTGGGGCAGATAGGTCGCCAGCCCCCAGCGTCGTGGTCGAACTTGGCTTGACTCGGTCGAAGGGTACCGATGGTTGCTTAAGCACTTCGATGTAGACCCCGGCAGGAACGGGCTCCCGCTGGGAAGCCAGCCGCGAGAGTTCGTCCGCGACCGAGTTGTCTCCTTGTGGGATGTACGTGGTCCTGAAGTTGTCGAAGCGCCGCTGTAGCTTCCATACCTCTTCAACGTACGGCGCCATTTGCGGGCACGCGTACTCCTTGTTCACTTGTTTGATGACTAGATGGGAGTCACCCTTGACGATGATTTTCCTGATGCCCAGGCTGATGGCCGCACGGAGCCCTGCGAGCAAGCCCTCGTACTCCATCGTGTTGTTGGAGACGCCGCCGCGGAAGTGCATCTGGACGACGTACTTCAGGCGGTCGCATGTCGGAGACGTCAGGACAACTCCGGCACCTCCTTGATTCTTGGAATAAGAACCGTCGAAGTGCATGACCCAAGCGCTGGGGTCTTCTTTCCCGGGGAGGCAGGTTTCTTCTTCCGGTTCTTCGAACGCCGTCTCGGTCCATTCCGCGGTGAATTCCGCTAGCGCCTGACTCTTGATGTTGTCCGTGTGCTCAAATTTGAGGCCGAAACCTTGAAGCTCCATGGTCCACCATGAGATACGTCCTGTGGCGAGTGGGTTCTCCAAGGGGCTTCTCAGGTTGTACTTTGAGACCACAGTGATCGGGTGTCTCTCGAAGTAAGGCCTCAGTTTGTGAGAGGCGATGAGGATCGCTAGCAGCAGCTTCTGCATCATGGGGTAGCGCTCACGTGCATCGCGCAGGACCGAACTGACGAAGTAGATCGGGTACTGCGCTTTGCGAGTGGCGGCTTCTTCGTTGGGTTCCGCCTCTTCTTCCACGGAGTCAACGTCCTGGGCTGGTGGCTGTCCAGCCCCCAGTACCACGGTACTGCAGTCGTCCGCCGCTTCTGCCGGGTGGCCGAGGTCCGGGGAACCGAGCAAACCCGGCGCCTTCTTCTTGCAGGGCGGACCCGGGAGTGTGTTCCCGAGTCGCTTGCTCTTAATCTTGCTTGGTTTTTTTGGAGGAGCATCGCGCTCTACCACCAGCATCGCGCTCACGGCTTGGTTGGTGGCAGGAATGTACAGCAGCAGAGGCTCCTTTGCCGCGGGAGCCACCGGGATTGGCGGCGATGCGAGGTAGTTCTTGAGAGACTGAATAGCTTCTTCAGCCTCGGGGGACCAGTCGACCGAGCCCTCCTTATTGAGCAGCTTGAAGAACGGGAGAGCTCGTTCCCCAAGCATTGAGATGAAACGCTAGAGTGCCGTGATGCACCCGTTGAGGCGCTGTACGTTCTTGATCCGCCGAGGTGCTTCCATGCGGTCGATCGCCTTGATTTTGTCCGGGTTGGCCTCAATTCCCCCAGCAGCTTGCCTGACGGGACCCCGAAGACGCACTTCTCGGGGTTGAGCTTGAAGTTGTCCCGGCGGAGGTTCTCGAAGGTCTCGTGTAGGTCCTGGACGAGCGTGTCCCGGAACCTAGTCTTGACCATGATATCGTCGATGTATGCTTCAACATTGTGGCCCAGCTGTGGCCCAACGCAGGCCTGCATCGCGCGCTGGAAGGTGGCACCGGCGTTCCGGAGGCCAAAAGGCATCCGGGTGTAGCAGTAGCATCCTTTGGGAGTGATGAAGGCCGTCTTCTCTTGGTCTTCAATGGACATCAGGATCTGATGGTACCCGGAGAAGGCATCCAAGAAGCATAACAGCTCGCACCCCGCTATGGAGTCCACGATCTGATCGATACGCGACAGGGGGAATGGGTCCTTCGGACAGGCCTTGTTTAGGTTGGTGATGTTGATGCAGAGATGCCACTTGAGTGTCATAGGTTTTGGAACCACCACCGGGTTCGCCACCCAGAGAGGGTGGGGAACAGGGCGTATGACGCCGGCTTCCAGCAGCTTGTCGATTTCGGCGATGATGAACTCCAGCTTCTGTTTACTCTGGTTTCGGAGGACTTGCTTCACAGGTCGCGCGTCCGCGCTAACCGCCAGTTTGTGCTCTATCACCTCCCTTTGTACCCCGGGTATCTCTGACGCGTCCCAAGCGAAGACATCAGAGTTTTCCTGAAGGAAGGCGACGAGCACGCTTTCCTATTTGTCTGTAAGGTGCGCACCGACGGTAATGGAGCGGACTCCATCCCTGGTCAGAGCTACCTTCTTGGTCATCTGCAGGTCGCCATGGAAAGACGCCTTCTTGTCAGGAGTTGACGTTGGACCCCCGGGATCAGCTCCTTCCTCGGGGAATGCACCGACATCTTCCTCCATTGCTTCTTGATGGACGCCAGACGTCGCTGCCACTGTCTGGTTCAACTTCTGAACACAGAAGATGGCATCATCCGTGTCGGCCTGGATCTTGATCACGCCGTGTGGTGCCGAGATCTTCAGCGTGTTGTAAGCAAAGTGGGAGACGGCCATGAACTTGGCCAGTGCGGGCCGGCCAAGTATGCCGTTGTATGGGAGCGGAGTGTCAGCAACGTCGAAGACGATGTCCTTCGTGCGGAAGTTCTTGTGGTCGCCGAAGGTGACGGGAAGAGTGATCTTGCCGAGGGGCCTGGTGACGCTTCCACTCACGCCTTGGAAGACGCTCGTGTCAGTGAGACGTGCGAACGGAACTTGCAGGGCAGTCAGCGCCTTGGCTGTGAGCAAGTTGAGGCTGGAGCCCCCGTCCACCAGCATCTTGGTAACCTTGAAGTTGTGGATGACTGGGGATACGATCATGGGCAGTGTTCCAACCCCGGCAGTATTGGAAGGATGATCCTCTGGGTCAAAGGTGATGACCTGGTGGGACCAGTCCAAGAGTCTTGATGGTGATGAAACCACCGCGTTGAGTTCCCGTATCAGCTTCTTGCCAGCGATGTTGGATGGAGGTAGAGAGGAGCCTCCATGGATGCACCAGACGACCCCGGCAACCTCTTGGAACTGCCCACCGTTACCTGAAACGGCAGGGGCAGCTCCGTTATTGCCTTGGACGGCCACCTGGTTTTGCTGCCCGTGTTCGCCTTGTCCGCCGCGGCCCCCTCCTTGGCCTCCACGTCCATCGCCGCGAGGCCATCCACGGCCGCCTCCGCCTTGGCGACCCTTAGGGCACTCACGGGCTCTGTGTCCGGCAAGCCCACAGTTGAAGCAGCCGCCTGGACCGACCCCGTCAGTCCGGCGCTGCTCTCGTAGAGCAAAGCCTCGGAGAGAGCGGCAGTCCTTGAGCGGATGGTTGCCTTCGGGGTGTATGTGACACCATGGCTCTTCTTTTTCGCCTTCGGTTTCCGCGGGCTTGATCCTCTTCACGAGCGGCTCAGTGACGAAGACGCGCTTGTTGGATCCAGTGTCCCGGTTCTTGTTCTTGGCCGCTGCAGCCTTGTCTTCAGGTTCGCTTTCCCTTACGCCTTCCTCCGCCCGTGCGTAGCGATCCGCGAGCTCCCAGAGCTTGCGGGTGGTCTCCACGTGGTGGATGCTTAGCTTCTCTTGCATCCGAGGGTTGCGAATGTTGGCGCCGAAAGACTGGATCACCACCTCGTCCTTGATGCACGGGATGGTGTTCATCTTGTGGGTGAAGCGCTGGATGTACTTGCAGAGAGTCTCGCCCCGAAGCTGCTTGAAGTCGTACAAGTCTCGTGGGGTACCCGGAGGCTCGTATCCTCCTTGGAAAGCTCCCAGGAACTGATCCTTCAGCGCCCTCCAAGACCGGATGGACCACTTGGGGAGGTTCAGGAGCCAGTGAGCATCCCCCTTGAGAGCCAAAGGGAACCAGTTGGCCATCATGATCTCGTCGGCCCCGGCAACCATTGCAGCGAGGGAGTAGATCTCCAGGAAGTCCCGGAGGTTGGTGGTGCCGTCGAAGCGAAGGACATTGATCTTGAACTTCTTGGGCCAATTGAAGCGACGAATGTCGGGAGCCAGGGCGTTACAGCCCTCGGCGAGGTCGTCGTCGCGATCTTCCCGACGATGACGTTCTCGACGGTGTTCGATGCTCGTGCGCATGTCCTCGCGTTGCCGATTGTTGAGGTCGCGGCAAAGATCATGTTCCTCCGAGGTGGAAGATCCAACGGAGATGGTCTTGTCTTGAATCTGCGGTGGCCGGTCGGCCACTGGTGGATCGGCACGAGGAGGTCCTGTCTCGGTGATGAGGTCTTCACGGGGTCAAGCCCCCTCCTTGCACGCTCCGCCGGTTGTCGTGGCAGGGTTGTCGACGGTAGTGGGCTGAGTCACCGCAGGGGCGGGCCTGTCGTCGGCGCAGTGAAGAAGGTTCTCCAGGCGTTCCCTCCACACCTGGTACACCTTGGGGTCGTTGGCGCTTGGTGGGAACTGCATCAGCGCCCTGGCGGCCACAAGGGCGTCGTGGCGAGCTTGGGCGTCTGGAGATGTATTCATGGAGGATTTGCTCTTGGACGAAGGAGTGCACCCTGGGCCACGGTGCCTGGCCGCCGTGTTGCCGGTACTCTTCTCTCCAGAGAAAAGAGGCGGGGGCCGGAGCGAAGGACGGGGGGTCGCATCCCCCTTGGACCCTTCACCCAGCTCGCGGTTTGGCCCAATCGCGTTGCCCTGCGCCACCTGCTCCTC
Organism: Poa annua; assembly: GCA_026929855.1. Classification (NCBI taxonomy): domain Eukaryota; kingdom Viridiplantae; phylum Streptophyta; class Magnoliopsida; order Poales; family Poaceae; genus Poa; species Poa annua. The sequence continues at coordinate 68,477,413 of CM049434.1, forward strand.
AGGCGGCGGGGGTGGCACGTCCGCGCGCTCTTCGTCTGTGGCGCGGCGGTCCACGGAAGCTCGAGTGCGTGCAGGCGAGATGACCTTGGCAGTTGCGGCCTCGGGCTTCTTCTTGGGCGGCATGCTTGATGAAGAGCTCGACGAAGAACTCGACGAAGATCTCCGAGTCGACGAAGACGAGATCAGCGCTTCCGCCCCCTACCTGGCGGGCCAGATGTCGTGTCTCGAATCACGGACACCGGGGATGCGAGGCACCCCCTTTGTAGATTCGGTTGGGGCGCGAAGGAGGCTGGAAACGTCTCCCGGGGAACGATCGTCGGACAAGTTCCTCACTTTCTCTCCGATCTCGACGTGGTATGCAAACAAGGAAAGCACACAACGATCTACCCAGGTTCAGGCCGCCCGAAGGCTAACAACCCTACTCCTGCATGTCGGGATAGATGGTTGAATCATGGTGTGGCTACAATGGTGTTTCCCCGTGAGGTACCCGGCAGGGTGCTCCGACTAGAGGAAGGGGGAGGACAGATCCTTGCCCGGAGGAGATCACCTTCCTTCCCTTCCTCCTTCTAGCCTGGCTTGGTGGTTGTCCTCTACCTTGGATCGCTGGTCAGTTCTTGGCTAGAGCTTGCTTACTCCTTATGCTAGCTTGAGCCGGTCCCTTCTCCCCCATGCCCTTGGTCCTCCTTTTATAGGGAAAGGGGATACCACAGAGGTCATGCAAGGAGCGTGAGGGGTTCTTGGCTGGAACCAACCCCTCTCCGTGGTGGAGACGGTGATGTGGCCTCTTCTCCTCCAAGTATCCGTCTTCGGGTGGTTGAGATCTCTGGCGCCTTTGGGGAAAGCGGCTGGCGCGGGCTGACAGCGGGTAGGTGGTGTCCCCTGGCCGCGCGTTGCTTCCCAAGACTTTTGGGGGCTTCCACCATCCTCTGGAAGGTGGTACAAACCATATCTTCTCGTCGTACGGTCTTGCACCCGAGAGGGAGCTCGGCCCCGTCGGGGACTCGCGCTCTCGAGGTCATCAGTTCCTTCCGGGTCGCAGGAGGCCTCGGGGGTCTTGTGCACCCAGGAGGTCTTGTATGGCGCGGGTGCGCCCGCCAGGCCTTGCGTCGAGTCTTGGCCTTGTTCATCCTTGTGCTAGGCCCACAGGCGGTGGACCCACTTAGGCAGCGCTAGGGGAACCCCATGTTCCACTGCTGCGACACAAATAGATCCTCAATCTTGGGCAGAGGGTACTTGTTCTTGATAGTCACATCGTTAAGCTTACGGTAGTGTACACATAAACGAGTGGTATCGTCTCTTTTATCCACAAAGATAACAGGTGATCCCCAGGGTGACACACTCGGGCGAATCATCCCTTTTCTCAGCATGTCGTCTAACTGTTTCTTTAATTCTTCGAGCTCTTCGGGGTTCATCCGATACGGTTTCTGGGCTTTGGGCCCAGTTCCAGGAACTAACTCAATGATGAACTCGATATCCCGATTAGGCGGCATACCGGTCAACTCTCCAGGGAATACATCGGGGTATTCGCAAACTACTGGTACCTCTTCCAGGGTAGGTTCAGCTACACTCTTATGGCTATGACCCATTGTGGAGTGATGAGTAGAGGTGTGTGTGATCTCTGCTCCCTCCGGGGTGGTTAGAGTGATAGACTTGGTGCTGCAGTCAATAATCCCACGGTTCACTACCGTCCAATCCATCCCTAGAACCACTTCTATCCCTTGTTTTCCTAAAACCACAAGATCTACATGGAATCGGGCTCCTTGGATATCCACAATAGTCTCCTTGCAGGAAAGGTTGGCTCTTGTAGTGGCCTCCGGAATTTGTACAAGCATAGGGCGGTGTAACAAAGTTGGGACCATTCCACTCTTTTTAACAAACGGCTCCGTGACGAAAGAATGGGATGCTCCCAAATCAAACAAAACTGAAGCAGGTACTGAGTTCACAGGGAACGTACCCAAAACAAGATCCGGAGCCTCCTGAGCCTCCTCAGCACTGATATGGTTCAGGTGTCCTCGCACCATGTGCCCTGTCTTCTTTGGATATGGATCCTTGCCTCCAGGTGGACGGGATGGTCCCTTATTCATCTTGGTCACATTGGGGCGATTGTCGGCGGGCTGTTTAGTGGGGCAGTCCCGAGAAATGTGTCCAGGCTGTCCACAAGTAAAGCATCCTCCTAAGGGTTTCGGAGCTGGCGGTCGGTTGAAGTTGAGACCGGGGTTGTATCCGCCTCCAGGGCAAGGTGCAGGCGGGCGAGTGGGACAGCTGGGCCTCGGTGCATAGGACGGTGGCCTTGGTGGTAGATATGCCGGTCTTGGTGGCTGGTAAGCAGGCCTTGATGGGGGCGTGCGTGGTGCGCGGGCGTGGGTAGCTGTGGCTGGGGTGACTGCTGCTGCTACCTTGCTGCATCATCTGTCGGCGCTTGCGGTTGTCAAAGGATGCCTTGCGCTTGTGCTCCATCATAATGGCAGCATCAGCCAGAGATTCCAGATCTGGGAAGGGCATGACCACCAGGATGCATTGCATTTCATCGTGCAGCCCATTCAGGAACCCCTCTTTCTTCTTGTCCTCTGAGTCCGTGTCGGCGGGTGCATACCTCGCCAGAGTGGTGAACTTCTCCAGGTACTCGCTTACAGACATACCTCCTTGCTTGAGCTGCAGAAACTTCTCGCGCATGATGCTAATGAGTCCGGTTGGCACGTAACGCTTCAGAAACTTCGTCTTGAAAGCATCCCAACTCACGATTTCATCTTGGGGCAGCAGTGCACGAACTGCCTCCCACCATGCTCGTGGAGGTCCAGAGAGATAGTGGGTGGCATAAATCACCTTCTGATTGTCGCCAACCTGGGCGACCCTCAAGTTGTTCTCGACTATGCGGATCCAGTCGCCAGCATCAAGTGGCACTTCACTCTTGGAGAACACCGGTGGGTTGGTGTTCTGAAAGTCACGCAACTTAGAGCGGCCCTCATCGTTGCCCTGGCCGCCATTAGGGTTGACGACGATTTGGGCCAGGTGTTGCAGAGTGGCGAGGTTCGCAGTCCTCTCGGCACGAGCGGCCTCGCGGTCCTCCATGAAGAGGCGCATCAGCTGGGCCACTGAGGGCTCGGGTGGAGGTGGTGGTGGTCGTCTCGCCATACTGAAGTTGGAAAAATGGCAGAATTAAAACATAAACAACCACTAGTTTTACCACGCGAGTAACAAGGATGAAATGCAACTTGCAAAAAGCATGCAAGCATGACAAGAATATAATCACAGCAAGAGAACACTCGGCACAAATAAGATAACTAAATCGATAGCAATGTTTTCAACAACACACATGAGTCCACGAATACATGATCTAACATACCAAGCGTCTTACAAACATCAAGACCATAACACAAATGACAAAATGACCACACAATCGCCGCAGGGGTTCGTGATGGGATGGTCCTAACTCAAAAGAACTACTCGAAGAAGCTACTCGGCCGCGACGGTGACGTCAGTTGAGGCGGGTGTGTCGCTGTCGAACGGGGGCTCGTCGGGGTCCTCCTCCTCGGACATAACAAGCTCTGAGTACTCGTCGGTGTCTCCACGGAGGTCGTCGTCCTCCTGCTCACTCTCAGGCTCCATGTCCATGTCCTCCATAGTGTCGGCCCAGTGGATTCTAGGGTGTGCATAGCCCACTCTCCACGGGCTGCGCACGCGACAGCGTCTACAAAACGACTAAGGACCAAGCCAACCGCTTGGAGGGTTCCCCCCGAGGGAGAAACCCCTACGGGGGACCTGAGGCGCTGGAAGGGGCCTGAAGGGGGCTCCCCCCGAGGGCGTCCTGCTCGAGGACTCTCTCCCCCTGCAGGGAGCCGGTCCGGCCCCTCCCCCTCGAGAGCCTCAGGCCCCTGAGGGGATACTTCGCGACGAAGGAAGCGCTGCAGAGCGCACATGGGCTCTGCTGCGGCCGCAGGGTGACGCGCGCGTCTGCGCGCACGGCAGCAACAGCGTCACAGTTGCCGCTCCCATGATAAAAGGGGTCAACAAAGTTCTGTGTCCCCTGCGCCGCCAACGAAGCTTTCCTCTTTGGTGATAAAGCAGTTGGCCGGCACAACGCTCCAACGACGACGTCACTGCGGGCACACCCCACGGTCTCCGCCGCGCCTGCGAGCCGCTCTGCCAAGTCTGCAACTTGTCGGCCACAATGCGCCGCTTTAACACGGAAGAGGCGCGTCCAAGGACGGAGGAGACAGCTGCTCTGCCACGAAGACAGGCTTTGCGACCATGGACCGAGTCCATGAACGAGCAAGCAGTAGTGCACCCCACTCCGCCACTGGTGGCCATGTGGGAACCCGTCCACTGCGCAGATCGCAGGGATGAGGCCCGGGGCAGCTATTTAAGGAGAAGGGGCACTTCCGTAGGAGGGGATCCGGAAACTCGATCCCCAGCTCAATAGCGTCCTCCACCTCCGGACCCTCTGAAGGCCCGGAGGCTAGTTGTACAACAGTCACCACAGTGCAATCGAGACAAGCAGGAGTAGCGGTGTTACCTCACCTTGAGGGCCGTGAACCTGGGTAAGGGCCGGTGTCACTCTCTGTCGTGCAGTTCCGCTCCAAGCACCGCGAGCAACGTCGCGGCGTGCATCGAGGGTTGTTTGACCTCCGTGTTCAGTCCCCCTTCGAACCTCTTCCCGGGGCGAGACTACCCCTGTTACGTGGGAGTTCATTCCTCGACCTTTGGCGCGCCAGGTAGGGGACTGAGGCGCGTCTTCAACCTCCGAACTCCGCGCCATGATGGACACCCGCGCGACGCGCGCCAACAGGCGCACCTCCGAGAGAGCTCACACCGAGCCCGGCACTGCCCCCACCCGCGGCCGCCGTGGTCGCCCCCGCGCGACCGAACGCGCTGGCACCGGCCCGCGCGTGGAAGAGCCGGAGAGCGAGGAGCACCGCGAAGGAGACCAGCGTGACGACGAGGACCTCTCCGAGCGCCGCGGGGACGCTGAGTCCTCGCACCCGTCCCGGCGCCAGAGCGTGTCCACGCGGGAGCATCAAGAGCCCGCCCCGCACGCCGCGCTACTGATGGCTCAGGAGCTCCTCCGCTACCGGCCAAGTGCCGAAGCGCACGACCAGTGGCTGGACCGCCTCCACCACCTCGTCGACATCGCAACCACACGCCCCGCTCCGTCGCGCTCCATCGTGCCTTCCGGCCCTGCAGGGACGGCCGCACCAGGTGCGCCACCGCCGCCGCCGGGACCGCCCCCGGCCGCGGCACAGCGGGCTCCCTCCCATGCTTCCTCGCCGCACGACTGCCAAATCGTGCAGCGCACCGCACCTGACGCGCGTGTAGGCATGGAGCGACGTCGCGACCTCCAAAACCGCCTCGTCGAGGAGCTCGGTCAGGCGGGGCAGCAAAACCGCAGGGCCCTCCAGGGAGGAACGGCCACCTATGCCTCAGGCTGCATGGCCTTCACGCGCACCCTGCGCCGTGTGGTCTGGCCACAGAAGTTCAGGCCAGCACTCCCCAAGGGCTTCGACGGGTCCACCAACCCTCTCGAGTTCCTGCAGCTCTACACCACTTCCATCCAGGCTGCAGGGGGCGATGACAAAGTCATGGCCAACTGGTTCTCCCACGCCCTCAGGGACTCCGCTCTGTCCTGGCTTCTCAACCTGCCCGAGGACTCCATCGACTCCTGGGAGGAGCTCTGCAGGCAGTTCGTCGCCAACTTCAAGGGCACGTACGAGCGCGCACTCACCCACAACGACTTGCGCGCTGTGGTGCAGAAGAAGGGTGAAACTCTTCGCAAGTACATCCAGCGCTTCAGCCAGGTGCGGAACAAAATTCCAAACATCCCCGACACCCAGGTGATCGCTGCCTTCCGCGAGGGCGTCACGAACCGCAGGATGCTCGAGAAGCTCGGCATCCACGACAAGCTCACCTCTGTGGTGAAGCTGTTCGATCTGGCGGACAAGTGCGCCAAGGCTGAAGAGGGACTCCTCTTCGTCAAGATGAGCGCACGGGGGGACGACCCGGGCGAGGGGTCCAAGAGCCACAAGAAGAAGGAAGAGCCCAAGCGCAAGGCCACCGCGGTCCTCGCGGCAGAGCCTGACGCAAAGGGCTCCCGCAGGGGTTCCCCCGAGCGCGGCGACAAAGAAGTGGACCACCGTCCGTTCTGCGTCTACCACAACAGGCGCGGGCACGCTACAGACGACTGCTTCGACCTCAAGAGGCTGAGCAGGGAACGCGAGCAGGGAGAAGGCAGCGGAGGCCGCGGCAGAGGTCGCGGCTACCGCAGGGACGCCAAGGGCAGGCGCGATGGCGGCTACCAGAAGCCGTCGGGCACTCAAGCCAACGCCGCCCAGAAGAACAACAACCTCCCCGACGAGGAAGATGGAGGCTACCAGGCCCCGAGAGGCGCCATGGCCTGCATCCTCGGCGGAGCTCAAGCGCCCAAGTCGAACAATCAGTTCAAGCAGTTCGCCCGCGAACTCAACGCCGCGCTCCCGAGCACCGAGACTTCCAGGCCCCTCAAGTGGTCCCAGTACACCATCGCCTTCGACGCCAAGGACCACCCCAAGTCGACCAAGACCGTTGGAACCCTCCCCCTGGTCTGCTCCCCCACCATCAACAACATCACCGTCTCCAAGACGCTCATCGACGGGGGAGCGGGCCTGAATGTCATCTCTGTCGAGACCTTCGAGACGCTTCAAGTGCCCTACGAGTGGCTTATGCCCTCCAGGCCGTTCACGGGCGTCACCAGTGGTTCTATCGAACCTCTGGGACAAGTCCGCCTCGCGGTCACCTTTGGCACGCAGAAGAACTACCGCACGGAGCTGATCGACTTCGACGTCGCGCACATCGGTCTGCCGTACAACGCCATCCTTGGCTACCCCGCCCTTGCGAAGTTCATGGCCGTCACGCATCACGCCTACAACATGGTCAAGATTCCCGGCAGCGCTGGCACCATCGCCGTCCATGGCCATGTCCTGGACGCCACGCGCGCTGTCGAGAGCGCCTACAAGGCAGCCGCCATGGCCTTCCCGGCTGACGAGGACATGGAGCCTCTCAAGAGGCCCAGGAAGAAGAAGAGGCACGGAGCTGATTAAGGACATCCACAGCGGGGAGTGCGGCCACCACTCATGTGCGCGCACCCTCGCAGGCAAGGTCTTCAGGAGCGGCTTCTACTGGCCTCAGGTGCTTCAAGATGCGGTCGCCATTGTGCAAACCTGCGACGCCTGCCAATTCCACGCCAAGCAAATCCATCAGCCGGCACTGGAGCTTCAGACCATCCCGCTCTCCTGGCCGTTCGCGGTCTGGGGGCTGGACATCCTGGGCCCCTTCCCGAAGTCGCAGGGGGGCTACCGTTTCCTCCTCGTGGCCATCGACAAGTTCACCAAGTGGACCGAGGTTGAGCCGGTGAGCACCATACCAGCTGGGGCTGCGGTGAAGTTCATCCGAAGCTTGGTCTGCCGCTTCGGCGTGCCCAACCGCATCATCACTGACAACGGCTCGCAATTCACCAGCGGCATCTTCCGAGCCTACTGCGACAAACTTGGTATCAAGGTCTGCTTCGCCTCGGTAGCTCACCCACGCAGCAACGGTCAAGCCGAGCGAGCAAACGCAGAAGTCCTCAAGGGCCTCAAGACCAGGAGCTTCAACATCCTTAAGGGCCACGGCAAGGGTTGGATTGACGAGCTCCCCTCAGTGCTCTGGTCCATACGCACAACCCCCTCGAGGCCTACAGGCGAAACGCCGTTCGCTCTGGTCTACGGAGCCGAGGCGGTCCTCCCCGCAGAAATCAAGCATGGATCGCCACGGGTCCTTGCCTTTAATGAGGACACCCAAGAGGGCCTCCACAACGACGACCTGCTGCTTCTCGAGGGACTGCGCCGTCAGGCCGCCCTCAGGGCGGCAGGGTACCAGCAAGACCTGCGACGCTACCACAGCCGCCATGTGCGCTCACGCACCCTTGAAGCGGGCGACCTCGTCCTCAGGCGAATCCTCTCCAGGGAAGGTCTCCACAAGCTCTCCCCGATGTGGGAAGGCCCCTACAGGGTCTCCCACGTCGCCAGGCCTGGCGCAGTACGCCTCGAGACCGAGGACGGCATCCCCGTCAAGAACCCGTGGAACATCGCGCATCTGCGCAAGTTCTACCCGTGATCACAGTCACGCCAGGCATTTTTTGTCTCTAGAGGGAAGCTCACGGCTTCACCTCCAAGCTTCTCAAAGCTTCTCCCGAGGCCCAGCCCTCCGAGCTCTCCTGCAAATGAGCCCCCGCAGGCCGCAGTGAACCTCTGCCACTAATGGGTGGTCCCCATGCCTCGACATGGAAGGAACGTTAGCTTGGCAAACCCAAGTGTAATGAACCGATTTTCGTTCCAAGTGAACTTTGCGCTCCAGCGCCATTTTCGTTCCAAGTGAACTTTGCGCTCCAGCGCCATCTTCGTTCCAAGTGAACTATGCGCTACGGCGCCGCTATGTAATATTTTGGTGGTGAGTTTATTACAGCTTTATTTCATTTATTGAAAATGGGCACTTATATCTCTCCACATGCGTACCTCGCGAGCGGGGGCTGAGTACGGTGCCAGTGCCTCAAGTGACACACCAGCAGTACTGCAAAACCCAAGGATCCGAGCTCTGGCTAGAGGGCAGGCCCTCCCAAGCACGCCATCTCTTCAAAGGACCTTGGTACTCTCTCTCCTCGCAAGGAACGCCTGAGGGGACCTATAAGCGCGCATTAGTCCCTGATGCTGTGATCTAGCGTTTCGGCTCGCCCCTCTAACATCCACAGAGAGCGAAAGTCCCCACCAGGCCTGCGGAGGAGAACCCTCGGCCCCTGAAGGGGAGAACTCCGCCAGAGAAGGCCCACACCGGAAAACGCCTCGCGAAGCTAAGTTTTTCGCCCACCTCAAGGGAATCCTCGCATTTTTCTCATAAGCACTCTGCGTCCCTCAAGCGGTTCTTTCCTTACTCTCCGTGGACTGCTTGCGCGTCAAAGGGGGGCCCTCAGCATCGCGACTTGAGGGCTCTTACCTCCCCAAGCCTTAAACTCCCCCCGGCCTTGCCGAGTCATTGCTCGAGCATACCGCAGCGGCAGGAGTCATAGCGCGAGGGGAAGGGTCCAACGACGCAGAGCGAAAAAGGCATGGAGATGAAGCAAAGACCCCTCGAAGGGAGCGCACACTTAATCGATAGCAAAATGTTTACGAAGTGAAGAAGTAAATTACAAGGTGGAAAATGAAATTCTCTAACGGGCAAACGCCCCTAAAAGCGCTGCAAGCGCGACGCGTTGCAGGAGGAGATTAGTCGGAGGCCTCAGCGTCGTCCTGGTCGCTCTCTTCTTCCTCCTCGGGCTCGCTCCCCTCGCCGCCTTCCTCTGCAGCGGCCCGCCTGAAGCGGCTGCAGAAGTCGTCCACCTGGTCGCGGACGGAGCTGGAGGCTTTCCACGCAGCGTCCCCCTCCAGTGGCTCGGTCACCGTGGCGAGGTCGAACCCAGGCTGGAGGTGGACGAGGTTGGAGAAGATGCGGTCCACCGCCACCGCCAGAAGCTGACGGCACTCCTCCTCAACCACGTCGCGGATCTCCGCGGTAGGGCCTTCAAGCGCCGCGAAGAGCTGCTCGAAGTACGGGAGGTAGGTGGCGGCGTCGGCGTGGCCCTGAGCCGGAACGCTTGGCGCCTCTGCCCCCAGCTTCGCGGCAAGCTCACGACCCCGTCCCGTCAAGGACAGGAACATGCGCTCCCGTTGCTGCGACAGCACCTGCGCCGCCTGGATACTCTCCGCCGCCTCCACCGCCTTCTCCACGGCAGGCCCCACCTGCCGGGTCATCTCCTCCATATCCCCCGTGAGGGCGGCGAGGTCCCGGGAGGTGTCATCTCGGGCCTTCTCGGCGGCGAGGCGGCGATCGGCCTCGCGCTTCACCTTGGCGGCGAGCTTGGCGTTCTCCTTCTCGAGCTTCTTGACCCGGGCGCCGCTCTCCTCCAGCCTCGCCTTGAAGCGGTCCTCCTGCTTGGAGAATTTCTCCTTGTAGTCCTGGGAGACGGCGGCGCGGATCTTCTGCTCTTTCTCCCGGAGAGCCTTGTCGAGCTCCTCCTTCCGCTCGGCAAGCCGCGTGTTGGCGCGCTCCACATTTCCCTTGTGGGCGGCGACATCGCGCTCGAGCTTGCTGAGCGCCGTGGCGACGCTGTCCTCGCGGGCCTCGAGGGCCGTGCGCTGTCCGGACAGCTCCTGCTCCCTCAGCGCCAGCTGCTCGTCGCGCCGGCGAGCATCCTCCTCGCGCTCGCTCAAAGCGCGCCCGCGGGCCTCCAGGCCCGTGCGGAGCTCTTCGAGGGCGGTCCGCACCACCCCGGCATCCGCCAGGATTTTCTTCTCGAGCTCGACGAGCTCGGCGTGCTTCGCCGCCAGCGAGTGCTCTCCGGCCTCCCGCTCTGCCTTGGCTGCGGCGAGGTCCTCGGCAGCGGCTTGGCGCTCAGCCCTCAGGGGCTGCAGGAGCTCCTCAGCTTCACGCAAGGCCCCCTCGCGAACCTCCTCGGCAAAGCGCGCCGCCTCCTCGCGCTCCGCCTGCAGCGCCTGGTCGCTCTTGCGCCGGGCCTCTACCGCCGCGTGGAAGGCGGCCCAGGCGTCGGCGAGCTCGTCTCTCTGGCGGGCGAGCGCCTGGTCCTCGGTGGCCAGGTAGGCCTCGAGCCCCTCCAGGGACTCCCGCACGAAGCGGAAGGCGACGTCGCGGCGCCCTCGACCCCAGTCGAACCGGCCCAGAGCAAGGCCCTGGGGCGGACCGCGCGGCCTAGAAGGGCCCGCGCCCGCGTCCGGCTCCGCGGCAGACGCCCTCGCGTGGGCCTGGGGGCTCGGAGGCAGGACCTCTTCCGTGCTCGGTCCCCGGCCCCCTGTGCTTCCCCCCTCGTGCGGCACCTCCCGATCCGCCTCCGGGACAGGGGCGTGAGGCCCGGCCCTTGCGGTTTCCTCCTCCCCCGCGGTGCCCGGTGGCGGCGGTGGAGTGCCCTCCCTGCGAGACTTGGGAGGGCTCGGCGCCGACTCGGCACCCGCAGGAGCCTCTGGCTGCGCTGGCGGGGTAGCTGCGTGGGGAGGAGTGGGCGCCCTCTCCACCTGCTCCTCCACCCGCTCTGCCTCGGGTGGCGGCGCAGATGCTTCCGCCTGAGGTACCTCCTCCCGAGAGCCTGTAGGCCTCGAGGCCTCCGCCGCCGCGGCCTCGCCGGCCTCAGCCTCTGGTGCGGCGTCAGGGGCGGCCCTCTTCACGTCTGCGGCCTTCCGAAGCCTGCGGCGCTTCGCAGGAGCGGGGCTGCTGTGGTGAAAGGCAAAGAATTGGTCAAGAAATAAGAGCAAGCAAGCTGGACTCAGAAAGGAAAGAGAAGGGTAAAAGAATCTTACCTCGTCTTCTTGGCGCGGGTGTCCACCCACGTCATGCCAGGCGAGCGCCATGAAGGCACAGCCCGCGCCTCCGCCTCGAGGGCCTCCTCGGCTTTCCTCTTGTGGGGAGCGTTCGGGGGCTCCCCGGCGGGCCTGTCGTGGGCCGCCTTAGTCCTCGGCTCGTAGCGCCCCGCCGCGGCCTCCTCGCTGTCGCCGGAGGAATGCTCGTCAGCCTCCCCCGCCGGGGGCGCAACGCCGGCAGAACTCCCCACGCCCGCCGAGCTCCCTACGCCGGCAGAGGGCCCCGCCCTCGTCTCCGCGTCGCCCTGCTCCGAGTCAGACGCGCTTGGCGACTCGGTGGTGCCCGCTGGCATGGGCCCCTCCTCCTCTTCATCCCCCGCCAGGCCTAGCGGGGTGAATGCGGGCGCGTCCGTCAGGATGGCCCGGCGTTTGTCCGGAACCTCAAAGAGGGGCCGTATCGCTACGTGAACCCTCTCGGGCACCTCCGGGTTGACGAAGAGGCCTCCTAGGATGACCTCGACGACTGCGGGGCGGTGGTCGCTCAGGTGCAGCCGCAGCGAGTCTGTAGGCCCTGAGTACGCCCACATCGCCTTCTTGTGCGCCTGCAGGGGGGCGATGCGGCGCCTCACGAACTCCGCCGCCACCATCTGGCCGGTCAGGCCGTGCTCGCGAAGCGCCTTCAGGTGGCCCACGAGGCCGGCTATCTCCTGCCCCTCCAGGGAGCGCATGCTCCAGTGGGTGTTCTTCACCGGCGCCGCCTCGGGGACCTCAAGAAGGGAGCTCTCCGAGGGAACGCGGATGAGGAACCACTTCTGCCTGAAGTCCTCCACCTTCTTCGACACCGCCGTCACAGGCTTGTCGCCGTTCCAGGCCATGGGGATATGGACATCTCCCATGCCGTCCGCGATGCGGAAGGATACACAGCCCGTCCGCTCCTTCCTCGCAGTATTCCGCAGAGCGTAGAAGCTTCGGAAGAGAGCGATGGAGGGCTTCACTCCCAAGTACGCCTCACACAAGAAGGCGAAAATGGAGAGGACAAGGATGGCGTTGGGGTGGAGGTGCAGAAGGTGGACCTGGTAGAACTCGAGGACGGCCTCGAGGAAAGGAGAGTACGGCGGCACCAGCCCAGCGAAGAGAGTGTGGAGGAAGATGGGGTAGTAGCCGGCGGGAAAGCGTCCGGTCCGTGCAGGCAGAATGGCGCTGGCGCCGTGCTCGTTGTGCTTCCCGGCGACCAGGTGCTGGATCTTATCCAGCGCCGTCGCGTCGATGCGCGCCCCGACCAGAGCGGGGCCGAACTCCGCCTCTCCCTGTGCGCCATGGCGGGCCGAGGCCGCTGTCTTCTTGCCCTTGGATCCTCCCATTGTCGGCGAAGAACGGGAGCTCGGAGGACGGAAGGAGTCGGCCGGAGATGGGGAAGATTTACTGGAGACGGGAGTCTAGGAGGCGGAGAACCGATGGACTGGAGAGACAAGACAGGACGGGGTAATGACTGCGGCTCCGACAGCGCACGGCTTTTAACCCCGTCCGTGCGGTTACCGAGGCGCGGTAGTGGAGATCGTGGCGGGCGTGGTGGCCCCCCCCCCCCCCCGCTACGCACGTTCCCGCCGGAGTAGCCGAGACGCCGCGAATCCTCCACCAGGTGACGCGTGTCCCGCGGCGCTTCGCCCGCAGCTCCGGGCCCGCGACGCTTCGCCTGCGGTTTTGGGCCCCACGACGCTTCGCCTGCGGTATTGGGCCCATGACGCTTCGCCAAGTCCCAATCGGCCTCGACGTGCCCATCATGGGCCCGGGGGCTACTGTCGGCCCAGTGGATTCTAGGGTGTGCATAGCCCACTCTCCACGGGCTGCGCACGCGACAGCGTCTACAAAACGACTAAGGACCAAGCCAACCGCTTGGAGGGTTCCCCCCGAGGGAGAAACCCCTACGGGGGACCTGAGGCGCTGGAAGGGGCCTGAAGGGGGCTCCCCCCGAGGGCGTCCTGCTCGAGGACTCTCTCCCCCTGCAGGGAGCCGGTCCGGCCCCTCCCCCTCGAGAGCCTCAGGCCCCTGAGGGGATACTTCGCGACGAAGGAAGCGCTGCAGAGCGCACATGGGCTCTGCTGCGGCCGCAGGGTGACGCGCGCGTCTGCGCGCACGGCAGCAACAGCGTCACAGTTGCCGCTCCCATGATAAAAGGGGTCAACAAAGTTCTGTGTCCCCTGCGCCGCCAACGAAGCTTTCCTCTTTGGTGATAAAGCAGTTGGCCGGCACAACGCTCCAACGACGACGTCACTGCGGGCACACCCCACGGTCTCCGCCGCGCCTGCGAGCCGCTCTGCCAAGTCTGCAACTTGTCGGCCACAATGCGCCGCTTTAACACGGAAGAGGCGCGTCCAAGGACGGAGGAGACAGCTGCTCTGCCACGAAGACAGGCTTTGCGACCATGGACCGAGTCCATGAACGAGCAAGCAGTAGTGCACCCCACTCCGCCACTGGTGGCCATGTGGGAACCCGTCCACTGCGCAGATCGCAGGGATGAGGCCCGGGGCAGCTATTTAAGGAGAAGGGGCACTTCCGTAGGAGGGGATCCGGAAACTCGATCCCCAGCTCAATAGCGTCCTCCACCTCCGGACCCTCTGAAGGCCCGGAGGCTAGTTGTACAACAGTCACCACAGTGCAATCGAGACAAGCAGGAGTAGCGGTGTTACCTCACCTTGAGGGCCGTGAACCTGGGTAAGGGCCGGTGTCACTCTCTGTCGTGCAGTTCCGCTCCAAGCACCGCGAGCAACGTCGCGGCGTGCATCGAGGGTTGTTTGACCTCCGTGTTCAGTCCCCCTTCGAACCTCTTCCCGGGGCGAGACTACCCCTGTTACGTGGGAGTTCATTCCTCGACACATAGGATCCTCGTCGTCGGGTAGGAGGTCGTCGTTCTCCTTGCGCAACTCCTCGATCTCCTCCTCAAGCTCGCGGATCCGAGCGTCGCGCTCACTAACTTCCGCGTTAAGGTCATCAACCCTGCGTGCGAGGTGGAGCTGCAAGTACCGGTGAGTCTTGAAACTAGCCTCAAAGCGGCGGCACTCCCTCTACTACTTCCCGAAAGCTGTCCGGGACCTCACTAGACGCTCCTCGGTGTCCTTGAGCTTCTCCTCTGCAGTCTTGAGCTTCTCCTCCACGACCTTCAGCTGATCATGTGACGCCTTGAGCTGGGCCTTCACGTCCGCGGTCTCGTGCTCGGCCTCCGTAACTCGAACCTCTGCGTCGTCGTACTGCCGGTGGCGAAGGTCACTCTCCATGCGGCTGCTGATCAACTGGTCCTGAGAGTACGAGAGAAAGATCCCCAAGTCCTCCACGTGACGTCCAAAGGTGGGGTGGGGACGCACGGGTGCAGGGCGACCCTGCTCGTCCAGCCTCTCGAAGAATTCAAAGCGGGTACCGACCAACTCGGCGCTGTGGGTGTGCACCAAGCGGGCGAGAGCTCGCTGCAGAACTGCCACAGTCGCCCCAGTCTGGGCGGGCGCTATGGCCTCCTCGGTCAGCTCCTCCGCAAGTGGTGCCACAAGCGGGCCTCGAAGGGTGCACCTCACCCTCCAGGACAACTCTGAGCCGACCATCGGCAAAGCGCGTCCTCCCCGCAGCTCAAGGAGTGGGCACCTCAAGTGCCCGGTCAACTCCAGCAGCCCAGTCTCGAACAGTCGCGTGACTCCAGTGTTGGGCAACGCCCCCAACTGGATAGCCGTCGTAAACTCGCCATCCATCTACACAAAATTTTAAATGAATGTTGAACTAGTGAATGGTGTGCAAAATTTTAAACAAGTAAAGATGTAGTACTTAATGCAAGTATATTATTTAATAGTAGTTAAAATAGAGGGGAGAGGATAGCAGTATATTCCGCATATTTTAGACATATCTCCTAAATTTTTATGAAAAACATTTTTGCGTGACGTCGACGCTCAACCTAGGTAAAGTCTCCTAAGGTCAAACCTGGCTCTGATACCAAGTCTGTAAGGACCCCTCGAACCGAAATCCGAGATGTCCACATTATGTAAAAGATCATGATCCCAGAGATCAATGCATCACAATCACATAACCGACATGGTATCAAAGAGTTACATCATTCGAGTCGTACGAATAAAAGTCTTACAACAAAAAGTGGTCACATGACCAAGTCTGGAGTTCATCATCGCGCAGGATGGAATTAGTTAAGATACAGCGGAAGCTCGTGGCCAGCGTCGGCTCTCGTCACCACAAGACGCCATCCCACAAGTGCAGTCGACCGGTGACAGCTAAGTGGCGTAGTCGTCTACATACTCCTCCTCTTCGGCGTAGGCCTCCTCGTTGTAATCTGGACGTTTGAATATCCAGGGACACAGCCATGTGAGTACAATTACGTACTCGCAAAACCACCTCAAGGCTTCAGTTTTCATGGTAATGCAATAAAAGTATTTTTGAAAACTGGGATAGCTGCTATTTACAACTATAGGGTTTAGTTTTCGCAAAGATGCTTTTGACATAGAGAATACGACATCTCTGTATCTTTGTTGAAGGAAACTTTTAGAGATGGAAATCTCTCTTGTAGAAATAGCATGTACTATTTCCACGTTTTGTAAATCCTTTTGTTAATCTTTTCAAAAACACTAGGATGGGGGATACCCCTTTTTCCTTCCCGGGGTCCGACTGATTGTCTCCACGAGACCAACCATCTTCTCCCATCTCCGTACCTCCCAGGTACCTCCTTGAATCACCCAAAACGTTTTTCCTTGAAAAACAACTTCTTTCCCCAGGCGCCCAGTGTGGCCTTTTCAACCGTCCTTTGACCGCGGACAAGGCTATTCGAATAGAATTTACACTCTGCAGAGGTGGTGCACTTTACCCACACCAAACGGTCAGTCCGCCGTGTCTGCCACGGCCCGTTATACGACAGTATGCGGGGGTCCGGATAACCAGATCAAAACTTTCCACTATATCCGCCCTAGTATCGGGGCCTCCCGGTAGGTTTGTTCTCCCCGGCACCGTGTGCTCCCCTAGACCCCTGATCTCTCTTAGGACGCCACACCGCCACGTCGGGAGACCCACCTTAATCGTCCGGCGCGAGTCCATTCACATGTGTATTGCCTCGTCCAAATGGCAACCCGGCTTCAAGGGCCCAGCCCCCATAGAGAGTATGAGAGCCCCAATACTAAAACAGACAAGCTTCCGGCTAAGCTGTACCCATGTCAGGTAATGTGGTTGCACGGGTTAATTGTTCGGGCGGCAGCAGGGACTTCGAAATTAAACCTCCACCTCCGACTACTCCCAGCAGCTCGCAAACACTCCGAATGCTCCCAGCATCTCGGGTTTTCATAAAACATCTCTTTCTTGCCAATTGCTCCCAGCAACTCTACTTTTTCCTCCGAAGACATTTTTTCCAAAACCAGGCTCCCATCCTAAGAGTTTGGGGAAAGAAATATAAAGATATACTACTGGAAAATATGATTTTCTTTATAGAGCCTTCAGGAACAAGGCTCCACAAGAGCGTACTAGTCTTTATAAATCCTATTATATCCTAGTAGATATCTTTGACCAAACAATATTTTGGGAAATAGTTGTTGGGTGGCAAAATGCCACAAAAGAAGTAAAACATGCATTATTTTATTTTCAAAACAAAACATGCTTTATAAAGTAAATGGGATTCATTAGGGTGGTGAGGTGGCTTGCCTTGCGCAGCGTACTGTCCCTAGTCTTGCTCTTCCTCGTAGTTGTGCTCAGCTACCTCGTACTGCTCCTCCTCCGCTTGCGGTTCTATCTTAACAAGAAAATAAACGGAACTAGCGTAAATCCTAAAATGCGTGTTGACAACAATATAAAACAAGTAAGCAAACAGCAAGCATTGCTCAACAAAAACATCTACTGGATAAACATTTAACACATTCGCACAAACACATACAAAGTATACAAAAATACTAGATGACATTTTTAGGGTACCAAATGTATTATGCTAAATACAAACAAGCAAGACATTACAACACTAATAAAGGTTTCAAATTAAGATATCATGGTTTAGTTAAGCTACTGGAATCCAAGTGGGTTAAGAACATACACACAAATTTCATAAACTAAAACAGGAAAATATCTTGGGGTTATTTTTAATTAGCAATTAGCTGAATTGGGAGTAAAATGCATAAGTATTAAAATAATGCTCAGAAAAATAAACCCTTCTACCACAACATGCCTAGTACCTACTGGAACCTAGGAAAATTATATTTGCATCAAAAGAGGTTACAAAACAGAAACTAAAAATCCTACAAATGCTACTGTACTCAAAACTAAAATGGACATAGTTTCGGTTTTTAAGCAACTCCTGCATGCAATACTAATTTCTATGGGTGGGTATTGTTTTTATCTACCAGTAGAAATTTGATTCATCTAATTTGGACAACCCTAGCTCATTCTATCATTGTTTTAGTGAAATAAACACATTTTACAAATAATAGTGTACAGCACAAGGTAAATATTAATTTTGGACAAATCCAACTTTGCATGATTAAGAAAACACATAGGTATCCACTCAAATTGATCCTAAATTATAGAGCCAAAGATCTATCCGCGGGCTTCGTCTCCGGCGCGACCTCGCGCGGAAGAGACAGAGAGGGAGAGGGAGATGGCGGCAACGGCGCGCTCACCTAGGGCACGCGGGCGGTCGCGGGGATGCTGGGGATCGACAGAGAAGGCGACGGCGAGCTCGTGGAGGTCCTCAGGTCCCGCATGTGACCTCGGTGTCCATGGCGGCGACGGCGGCTTGCTTCCACGGGTCGAGGACGGCGGCGAGCTCCACAGCGAGTCTGGGCAAAAGAAAAAGGAAGGGGGAGTTAGGTCTCGCCAGGGGGAGCCTCATGGGCCAACAATGGCGGGAAAAGAAAGAGGGAAACGGCGGCCACGGCCGTGCTTCGCCGGCGGCGACCTTCGGCTTTTCCGAGCGTTCCCGGGTAGCGGAGTGCACGGGAACGGGCAGGGCTTCTTGGGGGAAGTGTGAGGTGTTGTGTGCGTGCTGGGGGAGGGGTAAGCACGAGGTCGGGGAAACGGCAAGGGCCGTTTTCTAGGGTTTGGCTCAGACAAGGTGGTCAATGGGTAGCTCCCAGCGGCTGGCTTGGGCGGTGGGAGAGAGGCAGGGTGAGAGATGGTCGGGTAGACGTGGTCTGTCCAGTAGGAGAAGAAGGGGTGAGCTCGGGTTGGGCAATGGAGAGAAAGGAGAGAGGGGAGTGGTGGAGGGTTTCTTGAGCCCATGACAAGTGGGCCAGGGGGGTGGGGGTGCTGGTCTCCTTCATCCACAAGCCAGAAAGATGAAGGGGAGAGAGAGAGGGCTGGTTGACTCGGGGTAGTCTAGGTTTTCTTTTGCTTTTCTTTTCAATTTCAAATTTTTTTGATCAAGCACAAACCAGCTCAAAATTGACCAAGACAAATTGTCTAAAAAGTTTAGAGGGGTGGTCAAACTACAGGTTCAAAGTTACACACAATTCAAACCAAGCACAACACCAAAGAAACTACAAAGTTTGGAAAAAGAATGAAAAGAAACCAAATGGTCACTGATTTTTTATGCCCTCAAAACCTAGTTGGTTTTTTGATTAAATAAGGTTGTAATTTGTTTTGGAAAGCATTACTAGAAAATATAGGTTGCATATAACAAAGTGGTTTAGTTGCATGTCAAAAAGGGTGCATGGTTTGCTTAATCTATTGACCTAGTTTGGCTAAGTTTTAACAAACATGAAGATCACAAAAGTCAATTTGTAATAAAACAATAATTGCTAAATTGATACTATTATGCATTTGAACAACTTGTAGAAATTCAAGAAAAGGTATTTGAAACACACAACAAATCATGCAAGCATAACTAAGTCACACACAAAAAAAGTTTTTGCTATCTCGGAAAATTCTATCCTAACACCACAATTCTAGAATTATGAAAATTGGGGTGTTACAGCCATAGTGTCAGTTCCTGTTTTTCTGCTGTTTTTGGTTTCAGAAAAGTTGTTAAGGAAATATTCTCGGAATTGCACGAAACAAAAGCCAAATCCCTATTTTCCCCGGAAGCATCCAGAACACCGAAGAGGAGTAGGAGGGGGGCCACGAGGCAGCCAAAACATGTGGCGGCGCGGCAGCCCCCCTGGCCGCGCCGTGACGTGGTGTGGGCCCCTCGGGCGCCCATCGACGTTGCCCTTTCGCCTATTTATACCCCCCCGACGGAAAAACCCTAAGTACCCGAACACTTTTCCACGAAACATCCCGTAGCCACCGCCATCGTCGACCCTTGTTCAGGAGGGTTCAGAAGCTCTTCCCGGCACCCTGCCGGAGAGGGGAATCATCACCGGAGGGCTCTACATCACCATGCCCGCCTCCGGACTGATGCGTGAATAGTTCATCCTTGGACTATGGGTCCATAGCAGTAGCTAGATGGTTGTCTTCTCCACTTGTGCTATCATGTTTAGATCTTGTGAGCTGCCTATCATGATCAAGATCATCTTATTATAATACTACATGTTGTGTTTGCTGGGATCCAATGAATATTGAGTACTATGTCATTTGGTTCATAATATATTATGTGTGTGCTATTTATGATCTTGCATGCTCTCCGTTGCTAGTAGATGCTTGTGACTCCAAGAGGGGGTATTTGTGCTCGATAGTGGGTTCATGTCTCCATTTAAGTCTGGGGCGTGACAGCAACCTCTAAGGTTGTGGATGTACTATTGCCACTAGGGATAAAACAGTAATGCTTTGTCTAAGGATAATTGTGTTACTTACATTACACACTTTGGCTAATGCAATAATCTGTTGCTTGCAACTTAATACTGAAAGGGGTGCAGACGCTAACCGGAAGATGGATTATTAGTTATAGATGCGGTTGGAACGGTCTATGTATATTATAGCGACCTCACCTTTTATTATAGGGTGGATATCCCTGTGTTAATGTGCTAGTCCCTGGATCAAATGCTAGCACCACAGTTTAAGCTGTATATCATGCAAAAGTGTCAAATACTTTATTAAATCGCATGATCCAGTGTTACAAAATTCATTACAATTTGCACAACCTCAGAAGGCTAGCAAAATACAAAGTACAGCAGCGGAAAGCAGTAGATACAATGAGCCTCATCATCTTCATGTGCCACAGGCAAAGCATGTTGGTTGTAGACTCGAAATCCTATCAAAACCTCACTCATCGTTTGTCGAACCTGCAAGGTTTAGTTGCAGCCCAGCTATAAAGGGTCAGCACAAGTGAATTGTGGTGGCAAGTGATACTATGCTGGATATAAATGGCAAGACTATTACTACATGCATACTTGGCTGGTGGAGTTCAAGGCTGATTTGCATAAAGCCAATTTTGTCCTGTATTTGTAAAAGACATTTTCATCTTAGCAAGGAGTACCTCTGATAGACATCTGTGAACTCCCAACCCTTGTTCACGCATCAAATTTTATTATGAAATTGGAATGAAGAGATTTTCCGTAGACAGCCTTGTGTAGTCACTCAAATTTTCCGATGCCGGGGACACGCATAAGATCTTAGATTTTAAACTCTCGAGAGCTTGTGCACTTTCACCATTAGACCCAATCAGCCCAAACTATCCTCTACACTCATTTAGTGAGGAGGAAAAGGAGAAGATCGAGACGAGACTTTTCAGAAGTTGCTTTCCCATTGTCGTACTAAGAGATTACCACCGTCCTATCAACCCTACCACCATCAATCTCTTGACCCAGGTCCACATCAACTTACTCCATCAAGACAGAGCCCATATGACCAATGGTTGCACGGTAAGCGACTATACGCAATGCAACATCAAATCTCATAGCCCTGGGTGGCCTTCCACAAGTGAGCAAACTCAGGCCGCCGCAGAACTGACCCCTGAGTAGCCACTCAACTTCAAACCTCCTCAATCGAACCAATCCACCCAGGCGGTTAATAAATTTAGTGGAATTTTCACTTATATCATCTACCATAAAATAATCATTTTTGCAGCAAGTACTTCCACTAAATTATAATAGGTCACTACAAAGGTGGTCATATGGATATCCTAAAAAGTTTTGCATAGCATAATATATAACAGTAGTAATCCTGTCATGCAATAGTATAAAATAATGGGTCTTTTATGGTATCACTTGCCTTTGGAAGTTGATCGACGTTTATCGCGCTCTTCTTAATAAATAACGTTCCACTCCGATCAATCTATAACATAGAAATAACACACCAACAAACAAACATTTCAACAACTCATAGCATACCAAGACAAACTTGAATAACATATTCTTCATAATATATTTGGTTAAGGTTCATCACATAATTTAATATGCAATAGAGTTAATGAGGGATAGCTTTGGTTATTAACCATTTTGGTTAAAGGTTGGTCGACAATTTATTTTGAAACATATCAAATTTGAATAGTTCGACTTTTGAATATAATTTAGTGTATTGTTCAATATGTTCTAAAGGGTTGGTTTTAAACAAAAAGAACACAAGAATGGTCAAGATGGCTTAACGCACTTAAAGAGCGAGGTTTAAAATTTTAAAGTAGCTAACATATTTTAAACACTGTACACAATTTTATGTTTCAAACTAATTTAATAAAACTTAGTTTTAACTTGGTTAAAAGATGACACGTTAAATTGGTAAATGGTTTTAACATCAAAGTTTGTTATATTAACATATGAAAAACATTTCAAGTCCAAACTTAAACATTCATTTTACAAAATAAACTAATAAAAAGTGTTTTGGATCTCTCTAGTCGGAGCCAATTATTTGTGACATCTATGCAAAATAAACAATTTAAAAAGTATTAATAAAATTTCAACTTATGCCAAAATAAACAAAAGAGTTTTTGGTTTCTAATTCATTTTATAGTTGATCAAAAATAATTTATAACAGTGAATACTTATCTTAAAATATATGTCAAATATATGCATTTGAAAGTTGAACAGATTTAAATTAGTCAAATTCGTAAATATAACAATGTCAAAATATTCTACACGACAAGAGCTTTCCATGGACATAAAGTTTGTCAAATTTGGACATGTGGTTAAAAAGATATGAGAGTTTGAAATTATAGGGGTGTTTCTGCAAAACTTGCATACGGATTTTCTATTCGGTTTATCCAGGAAGACAGCTAGACCAAGAGGCATGAGGTGGTTGGCTGGTACAGGTTGGTTTAGACTATCTAATAGTGGTCGTATGTTTAAAACATGTGGCTAAGTTACGACACGGCTTTATCTAAAAACGAATCGACGATGTACGAGTAAATACTACTCTAGACTAAAAGCTACGCTAAAATTTATAACAACTAAGAAACTACGCTATGGAAAAATATACGGCTACTAAATTTGCGGCCTAAATTATACTACAAAAGGTATTCTACAAAACTAATATAAAGAGCGGAAAAAGAAAACATGCACAGTACCTCCGTTGTGTGAGATGCGTCATCGGAAGAGAAGAATAGAAATCCCACCGAAGATAAAAATAAATATTTTATTTTATTCTAGTCAAACCAAAATAAATGGTTCAACCCGAATTGGTGATTTTGTCCATACCCTTGAGGTATTATATAGGATAGGATTAGGTGTGCGTGTTGGTAAATTAGCAATGTGGGACTAAAAGAAAGAAAAAGATGCAACCGGTACCATGCACCGTACGCACGCACGTACGCGCGCGCGAGGAGAAGCAGACCGGCCCAGCACGCTGGCTGTGCATGCGTGCGATTCTTTTTTTTTTGTATTTTTTTTTTAGCAACTGGATCCGCAATTTGGCCGAAATCGGCCCGTTATGAGCTTGGGGCGGGTGCGCAGTTGGGCTACGGCCCAACTCGCACGAAGTAACTTTTTTTAACGTTTTTCTTTTATTTCTTTTCCTGTTTTTATTTTAACTTTTAATTTCGAACTCGCAATTGAGTCATATCAATTTTGAATTTTTTGTAAAATTATTTAATTTTATTATAAACCATTGGGGAACACTTTTGAGAAAAAATAAAATATACTTTTATATGATTCAAGTAGTTACAATAAAAACGTACGTAGCACTTGTGATATATAGTTTTCTTTAGATGTTTTCGATCAAAGAATAATCTGAGTATTGCAATAATGACATGATGATTATGAATGTATGCATGCTTTTTAATTATTTTTAAAATATAATATTTAAAATATTTGGTCATGTCTTAATTGATACTTTGTCAATTTAAGGTACTGTTTTCACAAAAATCATATGTGGTTTAGTAAATAATATAATAGAAATACCACAAACATTTGAAATGAAATATGAATTATGATTGACTCATTTTTAAACCAAAATTACTTTGTGCAAAACTTTAAGTTTTAAAATATGATAAATCATTTGAAACTCCAGAAAATACATTTGGGAAGTATTCTATCTTTATTTCATTTCTTATGTTGACTTTATTCATTAAAACTATTTTATGTGTTAAAGGTTGATGAAATAATTCAAATTATTAAAATGTACTTTTGGATAATCCATATATATAAAGTTTCAAAGATATAAACTCAAAGGTTGTGATTTCCAAAACCATGTTATAAATTCAAGTAAAAGAATGAAAAACATTTTAGTAAATAGACCATGTCTTAAATAAGTTTAACATTTTTAATGTGTCATACTTTAGATAATTTTAGGCACTAGGTAAAAGAATGAAAACCATTTTAGTAAATAGACCATGTCTTAAATAAGTTTAACATTTTTAATGTGTCATACTTTAGATAATTTTAGGCACTTTGCAAATATGGTTATAAGGTTGTAAATAGTCAAGGCTAATTGTGTATAAGTCAAATACTTGAAATGAAACTCTTTATTAGATGAAGATGGCTTTGAAGGTTTGTAAATCCTTTGCCAAATTATAATTTCAGGTTTAAATAAATACTCTACATAAAATATTTTTAAACTTAACTCCAATTTTGGTATGAATGATTAATTGGATATTTTTAAAAGTTAAACCTTTTAAAGGTGCTATAATGTTATTTATATTTGGTTTTCTTATGTTTTAAAGTTTTATTTTAATCAAAAGTAAAAGTTTAAATTTTTAGTGATTTTTAAACATTCCAAAGTTTTGGGATGTTACAGACTACCACCCTTAAAAGGAATCTCGTCCCCGAGATTCGAATAGGCTAGAAAGAAAGATAGGTTTGTGTAACTCAGTTTTGTTAACATCTGTGTGGGCTACGACCCTTAAAGAAATTTTTGTTGATCGGTCTAAAATCTTTGTCTTCAATCCTTGAGTAGAACTTTTCCTTGATGGTAAGCTGTAAGATCACATAAGTCTCTTAAATTCCTTTTCATACTAAGGGTCACTCTTGGGTCAATATGCAAACCAAGATGAGAGGATTTAACAACGACCTCCTTATCTCAAATCACTTGATGTCCTCCATGTGCTTCATCTTCACTGCTTCCAGCTTCCAAGCAACTACGTAACTCTCATGGTAGGCAAAAAAAATTCCATTGTAGGGTACCTCCAAAACGTCGCTTGGGTTTATCCTCGCCGTATATTTAATACGTTTCGGCAACACTTGCCTCACATATGGTTATATATACCTACCATTCTATGGTTTAGGCTTAACATCGTCATCTCAATTATAGGTATGTCACTCAAGATTTACCATTCCTTATAGCAAAGCGAATGATATGAGTATTTCGCCATGGGGGCCAATCCATGTCGCACTCACTCATTACCTTGTATTTGGTTTGATGAATCTTGTATTCTAACACTTGGTCTCCTCACTTACCTCACAAAATGTTTCCAATCTGTAAGATAAACCTAGGCTAAACTCTCGATCCTCATACTAGTAGGTTGCGTCAATTCCTACAAGGTGTAAGCTCCAAGGATGTTGCATCTTCAATATTTGTTCTCCTTGATATTGTAGACTTTCCATGTCATCTTAACTTATAAACTTTAATTCCATAATTCTATGCATTCTTCTTGGCTCAGTAGTTCAATCCAAGGATAGGGATGGCATCTTGTTGGGTTTAGAGCATGGATGAGTTGAGATAGAAAGATACTAAGGAAGAATCCTACCCCAACATAAAAGACAAGGCAAATCATTTTATAAACAACATCTAGCAAACACCAAACAACAAGGTTCAAACACAAACAAACAATCTAGTATTGTCATACAACCTAAGTTGGTATGAACAATACACTAACACGATATCGGTGTTCTAAATGGTGGTCTAGTCTACCTCCTTTTTGAGTGCTTCATGTTCTTCAACTTTCTTGAAATTCTTCCAAGTGGTTGAACTCTAAATCTAAGTTCTTCTATGGTCTTCCATTTAGTTCTTCGTGTTGAATCGTAGAATTCCTTATGAAGTATCAGACTCAGACTTCAAGAACAATGGTCATCTAGAAATAGATAAGATTTTTTCCAGAAGGTAGATAATAGACGAGAGTACAAGAAAAGATAAAATGGATTATATATTTATTTTAGTAAAGTGAATAAAAATAGATTTTCATTCCAATGGTCAAATCCTATTTCCATCCAAACCTAGGGTCTCGAACCTACAGGCAACACAGTGCTCTGATACCATCTATAGCGACCTCACCTTTTATTATAGGGTGGAGATCCCTGTGTTAATGTGCTAGTCCCTGGATCAAATGCTAGCACCACAGTTTAAGATGTATATCATGCAAAAGTGTCAAATACTTTATTAAATCACATGATCCAGTGTTACAAAATTCATTACAATTTGCACAACCTCAGAAGGCTAGCAAAATACAAAGTACAGCAGCGGAAAGCAGTAGATACAATGAGCCTCATCATCTTCATGTGCCGCAGGCAAAGCATGTTGGTTGTAGACTCGAAATCCTATCAAAACCTCACTCATCGTTTGTCGAACCTGCAAGGTTTAGTAGCAGC
Organism: Poa annua; assembly: GCA_026929855.1. NCBI lineage: Eukaryota > Viridiplantae > Streptophyta > Magnoliopsida > Poales > Poaceae > Poa > Poa annua. The sequence goes on from CM049434.1 coordinate 68,503,610, forward strand.
CCAGCTATAAAGGGTCAGCACAATTGAATTGTGGTGGCAAGTGATACTATGCTGGATATAAATGGCAAGACTATTACTACATGCATACTTGGCTGGTGGAGTTCAAGGCTGATTTGCATAAAGCCAATTTTGTACTGTATTTGTAAAAGACATTTTCATCTTAGCAAGGAGTACCACTGATAGACATCTGTGAACTCCCAACCCTTGTTCACGCATCAAATTTTATTATGAAATTGGAATGAAGAGATTTTCCGTAGACAGCCTTGTGTAGTCACTCAAATTTTCCGATGCCGCGGACACGCATAAGATCTTAGATTTTAAACTCTCGAGAGCTTGTGCACTTTCACCATTAGACCCAATCAGCCCAAACTATCCTCTACACTCATTTAGTGAGGAGGAAAAGGAGAAGATCGAGACGAGACTTTTCAGAAGTTGCTTTCCCATGGTCGTACTAAGAGATTACCACCGTCCTATCAACCCTACCACCATCAATCTCTTGACCCAGGTCCACATCAACTTACTCCGTCAAGACAGAGCCCATATGACCAATGGTTGCACGGTAAGCGACTAGACGCAGTGCAACATCAAATCTCATAGCCCTGGATGGCCTTCCACAAGTGAGCAAACTCAGGCCGTCGCAGAACTGACCCCTGAGTAGCCACTCAACTTCAAACCTCCTCAATCGAACCAATCCACCCAGGCGGTTAATTAATTTAGTGGAATTTTCACTTATATCATCTACCATAAAATAATCATTTTTGCAGCAAGTACTTCCACTAAATTATAATAGGTCACTACAAAGGTGGTCATATGGATATCCTAAAAAGTTTTGCATAGCATAATATATAACAGTAGTAATCCTGTCATGCATACTACTAAAAATACTAGAAATGCAATAGTATAAAATAATGGGTCTTTTATGGTATCACTTGCCTTTGGAAGTTGATCGACGTTTATCGCGCTCTTCTTAATAAATAACGTTCCACTCCGATCAATCTATAACATAGAAATAACACACCAACAAACAAACATTTGAACAACTCATAGCATACCAAGACAAACTTGAATAACATATTCTTCATAATATATTTGGTTAAGGTTCATCACATAATTTAATATGCAATAGAGTTAATGAGGGATAGCTTTAGTTATTAACCAATTTGGTTAAAGGTTGGTCGACAATTTATTTTGAAACATATCAAATTTGAATAGTTCGACTTTTGAATATAATTTAGTGTATTGTTCAATATGTTCTAAAGGGTTGGTTTTAAATAAAAAGAACACAAGAATGGTCAAGATGGCTTAACGCATTTAAAGAGCGAGGTTTAAAATTTTAAAGTACCTAACATATTTTAAACATATGTACACAAGTTTATGTTTCAAACTAATTTAATAAAACTTAGTTTTAACTTGGTTAAAAGATGACACGTTAAATTGGTAAAAGGTTTTAACATCAAAGTTTGTTATATTAACATATCAAAAACATTTCAAGTCCAAACTTAAACATTCATTTTACAAAATAAACTAATAAAAAGTGTTTTGGATCTCTCTAGTCAGAGCCAATTATTTTTGACATCTATGCAAAATAAACAATTTAAAAAGTATTAATAAAATTTGAACTTATGCCAAAATAAACAAAAGAGTCTCTGGTTTCTAACTCATTTTAAAGTTGATCAAAAAATAATTTATAACAGTGAATACTTATCTTAAAATATATGTCAAATATATGCATTTGAAAGTTGAACAGATTTAAATTAGTCAAATTCTTAAATATAACAATGTCAAAATATTCTACGACAAGAGCTTTCCATGGACATAAAGTTTGTCAAATTTGGACATGTGGTTAAAAAGATATTTGAATTTGAAATTGTAGGGGTGTTTCTGCAAAACTTGCATACGGATTTTCTATTCGGTTTATCCCGGAAGACAGCTAGACCAAGAGGCATGAGGTGGTTGGCTGGTACAGGTTGGTATAGACTATCTAATAGTGGTTGTATGTTTAAAACATGTGGCTAAGTTACGACACGGCTTTATGTAAAAACGAATCGACGATGTACGAGTAAATACTACTCTAGACTAAAAGCTACGCTAAAATTTATAACTATTAAGAAACTACGCTATGGAAAAATATACGGCTACTAAATTTGCGGCCTAAATTATACTACAAAGGTATTCTACAAAACTAATATAAAGAGCGGAAAAGGAAAACATGCACAGTACCTCCGTTGTGTGAGATGCGTCATCGGAAGAGAAGAATAGAAATCCCACCGAAGATAAAAATAAATATTTTATTTTATTCTAGTCAAACCAAAATAAATGGTTCAACCAGAATTGGTGATTTTGTCCATACCCTTGGGGTATTATATAGGATAGGATTAGGCGTGGGTGTTGGTAAAGTAGCAATGTGGGACTAAAAGAAAGAAAAAGACGCAACCGGCACCACGCACCGTACGCACGCACGTACGCGCGCGCGAGGAGAAGCAGGCCGGCCCAGCACGCTGGCTGTGCGTGCGTGCGATTCTTTTTTTTTGTATTTCTTTTTTTTTAGCAACTGGATCCGCAATTTGGCCGAAATCGGCCCGGTATGTGCTTGGCGCGGGTGCGTAGCCAGCCCAACTCGCACGGAGTAACTTTTTTTTTTAACGTTTTTCGTTTATTTCTTTTCCTGTTCTTATTTTAACTTTTGATTTCGAACTCGGAATTGAGTCAAATCAATTTTGAAATTTTTGTAAAGTTATTTAATTTTATTATAAACCATTGGGGAACACTTTTGAGAAAAAATAAAATATACTTTTATATGATTCAAGTAGTTACAATAAAAACGTACATAGCACTTGTGATATATAGTTTTGTTTACATGTTTTCGATCAAAGAATAATCTGAGTATTTTAATGATCTAATGCAATGATGACATGATGATTATGAAGGTATGCATGCTTTTTTAATTATTTTAAAAATATAATATTTAAAATATTTGGTCATGTCTTAATTGATACTTTGTCAATTTAAGGTACTGTTTTCACAAAAATCATATGTGGTTTAGTAAATAATATAATAGAAATACCACAAACATTTGAAATGAAATATGAATTATGATTGACTCATTTTTAAACCAAAATTACTTTGTGCAAAACTTTAAGTTTTAAAATATGATAAATCATTTGAAACTCCAGAAAATACAGTTGGGAAGTATTCTATCTTTATTTCATTTCTTATGTTGACTTTATTCATTAGAACTATTTTATGTGTTGAAGGTTGATGAAATAATTCAAATTATTAAAATGTACTTTTGGATAATCCAAATATATAAAGTTTTAAAGATATAAACTCCAAGGTTGTGATTTCCAAAACCATTTTTTAAATTCAGGTAAAAGAATGAAAACCATTTTAGTAAATAGACCATGTTTTAAATAAGTTCAACCTTTTTAATGTGTCATAATTTAGATAATTTTAGGCACTTTGCAAATATGGTTATAAGGTTGTAAATAGTCAAGGCTAATTGTGTATAAGTCAAATACTTGAAATGAAACTCTTTATTAAATGAAGATGGCTTTGAAGGTTTGTAAATCCTTTGCCAAATTATAATTTGAGGTTTAAATAAATACTCTGCATAAAATATTTTTAAACTTAACTCCAATTTTGGTATGAAGGATTAATTGGATATTTTTAAAAGTTAAACCTTTTAAAGGTGCTATAATGTTATTTATATTTGGTTTTCTTATGTTTTTAAAGTTTTATTTTAATCAAAAGTAAAAGTTTAAATTTTTAGTGATTTTTAAACATTCCAAAGTTTTGGGATGTTACATATATTGTTGTAATGCCCAAATGAATCTCACACTAGACACCATGACATGTATATGCATCATTATGCAGTTCTTTATTTTGTCAATTGCCCAGCTGTAAGGACCCCTCAGACTACATGTCCGAGATGTCCACGTTATGTAAACAGATCACGATCCCAATGATCAGTGCATCGCGATCACATAACCAACTGGTATACAAAGTTACATCATTCAAACGTACATACAAGTCTTACACAAATAAATAGTGCTCACATGACCAAGTCTGCAATCATCGTCACACAGGTCGGAATTAACTACGATATAGCGGAAGCTTATGGCTGGCGTCGGCCCTCGTCACAACCGGACGCATTCCCACAGAGCAGTTGACCGGTGACACTCGGTTGGCGTAGTCGTCGGCGTACTCCTCCTCCTCTTCGTATATCTCCTCGTTGTAATCTGGACGTTTGAATATCCAGGGACACAGCCACATGAGTACATTTACGTACTCGCAAAACCACCTCAAGGCTTAAGTTTTCATGGTAAAGCAATAGAAGTGTTTTTCGAAAACTGGGATAGCTGCTATTTACAACTATAGGGTTTAGTTTTCGCAAAGATGCTTTTGACATAGAGAATACGACATCTCTGTATCTTTGTTGAAGAAAAATTTTAGAGACATAAATCTCTCTTGTAGAAATAGGATGTACTATTCCCACACTTTGAAACTCTTTTGCAAAACTTTTCAAAAACACTAGGATGGGGATACCCCTTTTCTCCTTCCTTGAGGTCGGACTGATTGTCTCCCCGAGCCCAACCATCCTTACTCAACTTCTGTACCTCCCAGGTACCTCCTTGTTTTCCTCCGAAAAAAACTTTCTTTTGAAAACATAGAACAGCCAGCATGCCTAGTGGGACCTTTCCAACCGTCCCTGACCGCGGACACGAATATTCGAATAGATGTACACTCTGCAGTGGTTGTGCACTTTACCCACACCAAACGGTCATTCCGCCGTGTCTGCCACGGCCCGTCATACGGAAGTATGCGGGGGTCCGGATAACACGATCGAAGCTTTCCACTATGTCTACCCTAGTATCAGGGCCTCCCGGTAGGTTTGTTCTCCCCAGCACCGTGCTCCACTAGACCCCTGGTCTCTCTTAGGACGCCACACTGCCACGTCGGGAGACCCACCGTAATCGTCCGGCGCGGATCCTCCCACATGTGTATTGCCTCGTCCAGACGGCAACCCGGCTTCAAGGGACCAGACCCTATAGAAAGTGTGAGAGCCCCAATACTAAGACAGACAAGCTTCCGGCTAAGCCCTACCCATGTCAGGTAATGTGGTTGCACGGGTTGTTGTTCGGGCGGCAGCTAGGGTCACACTTTGTTTTTCCAAAAACATCTCCATCTCCGACTGTTCCCAACAGCTCGGGTTTTTCGTAAACATCTCCGATTGCTCCCAGCAACTCGGGTTTTATAAAACATTTGCTCGCCGATTGCTCCCAGCAACTCGGGTTTTTCTTCCGAAAACACTTTATCAAAACCCAGGTTCCCATCCTAAGATTTTGATGGAAGAATATAAAGATATACCACTAGATATAATATTATTTTCTTTATAGCACCTTCAACAACAAGGCACCTAAAGTGAATACTTATTTTCATAACACCTATTATAATCTAGTACATAACTTTGGCCAAACAATACTTTGTAAATTAGTTTTTGGGTGGCAAGGTACCACAAAAGAAGTAAAGCATGCATTATTTTATTTTGAAAACAAAACATGCTTGGTAAAGAATAGGATTTATAGTGGTGAGGTGGCTTGCCTGGCTCAGCAATATGTCCATGGTCTTGATCTTGATGTTCCTCAGGTTCACTCCTCACTTCCAGTTCCTTCCCGATCGTATCAAATGTCGTAAACAAGAAAAGGAACAACACTCAAAATACAAAACAATGCCATAAGGACATAACAAACACCAAGCACTCCACCAAACACTAAGCTAATAACCAAGGGCAAGCATTTCACTTAGTTAAGCAATAACAAGCATCAAATCCCTATAGCTAAGACAAACAACAACACACCTAAGAAAATATATACAACATCCCTAATAGTTAAATAGGCAGTTCTAACTACACACTTAAGCTAATCACCTCTTAGGTTTATCAGATTAGGTAACAGTAGTTGTTATACTAGTTCAGGAAATATATCAGACAAAAGCATCTTAATAAATAAGGAAGCACTCCAGACAAAAGTATATTAATAAGCAAGCATTATCACTAGCATTAAGCACTTTCACATGCACGCATGTTATTATACCTAGAAACATATACTATAAAACAGTTAAGCAACCAACAAAGGTTAACACCGCTGCTCACAAAAGTTGTTGACTAAGAGCTAAAAAGGTGGAGTAGGCTTGTTTAATAAAACACCAGAAAGGAGCGTGTTGACAACAATCTGAAGTAAACAAACCATACAGCAAGCATTACAAAGCACAAGCAACTATTGGATAGTATTTAACACCAAACAACACTCACATGCATAGCACACAAATTAAATTAGTGTAACCTCTAGGGAAATAAGGTGAATTTTGTTGAAATCCAAGGTGACTTGCACCTCAATACTTTTAGCAAGTTCAAACAGGTTATTAAAGGTTCACTTAAGGTTCTGGACTCATAATTTATCAAACATATAAACACATAACAATTTAGGTAAAACATGGAACTAATTAAATACAAAATTTAGTTGTATGTGTCCTGTTTTGGGAGTTTAATTACCACACTCAGAATATAGCTCTTAAAAATAAACCCTTTTACCACAGTATGACTAGTAACCATATGAAGTCAGGAAAATTGGACTTGCACCAAAAGCTACTACTAAACAGGAATTAAAAATCACACACATGCTACTGGTCTCAAAACTTAAATGATAACAGTTTCAGTTTTAGAGATCTTCTGGATGCAAGACTAATTTCTATGGATAGGTACTGATTTTATCTTTCTGTAGAAATTGGGTTCACTTCATTTGGACATTCCTAACTCCATCTATTTCAGTTTTAAAGGAATAAACACATTTTACCACTAATAGTGTACAGCACAAAATATGAACAGTTTTGTGATAAATCCAACTCTGCATGTTAAGGAAAATACGAATGGATCTAACAAAAATACTCCTAAAACATTTACACACACATATCTAGCATATACAATTTAAACTAGACACAAGCAATTAACAGAAAATAAGAATCTCCATTTTAAAGTGTAATAACCCACTGTTTTATAAAATAATCCACCATGTGCAAAATATAGGCTGGAAAATTATACCAAGCTAGGATATGATAGCTACTACCCATATCTAACACATGCAATTGGATTTACTCGAAAAAGCATTTTTAATAACAAACTAAAAATCACCAAACAGCTACTGTTGTCAATCTTAAACTTAATAGAACTTTAGTTGTACAAATCTCCTGCATGCAAGGATTGTTGATACAGATAGGTATGGTCCTAAGCTTTACAGAGAATTAAGGTTTGCAGGTTTTGGACTTCTAAAACTCGAGTTATAAAATAAATGGTGAAACAGACAAACTTTACAAGATTAGATCTAGCACACAATTAAATGCATATTTTTGAAAAAGGCCGGTTACACATGGTTAAGGAAACACATAGCTAATCTACAAAATTTGAATCAACTCAAACTCATGCTCAGGGATTAAATGGTGGATTAAAACCTAGAGTACTTCTAACTGGATTTGCAAAACAGAAAAAAAGATTTGACTAAAACAAAAACTAGTCGGGCCAGATTCGAAGGGAGACATGGCAGCACAGTGCTGGGCCGGCCCAAGGAGAGGTCCAGCTCGGCAAAGGGGTAAGTTACCCTCAGATCTAGATCTAGTGGCCAGAAACAGATCTAAAAGCAAACAATCGAAACCGTTGATCAAAAGATGGACGGTGTCTGTTCTTCTTCTTCCTAGGAATGTCCCGGACGTGAAAAATGGAGGGGGTTCGACCTGGGCTGCTTGGTGCTCACCGTGGGGGCTGCTGGGTGCGACGGGGAGTGTGTATGCGAGGTATGGGAGGTTGGTGCGGTCGGGGATGGTCTCAGTTCACGTCGGCGTGGCCTGGAAGGGGCGGCGCGGCTGACGGCGTCCGCGGCGGACACGGGCTCGGCACGCCGGCTCTGGTGGACCTGCAAGCGAAACATGATGTCTCAGAGCTAGCCCACGCGGAGGGAAACAAGGTGGAGCAACAATGGCAGCAAAAAAAAGAAGCGAGGTGCTCGCAAACGCCGTTATTCGTCGACGGCTACCGAGGAAGAACTCGGCGTCTCCCGGGCAGCAGTGGACGAGAGCTCGCTCAGAATCGCTCAGAGGGGGAGAGTGGGTGTCCGGTAGGGTTCTGGACAAGGATAGAGGGCTTGGGGAGCGTCGAGTGCAGATAAACACGGGGTGGCCGGTCTAAGGTGGACGGGGTGCACGGGCGCGCGTTGGGAGGTCGAACGAGCGCGATAGGTCGAGCGGGGCGGTGTCTTAAAGGTTTCTGGCGGTCGGTACGAGTGCACGGGCAATGTATCGGGCCAGGGTGAGGTGTGGTCGAGTAGGAACGCCGTACGCGCTCGTCGTGCATTGGGCAACGAGGGTGGCGCTTGGTACAGACACAAGGGACAAAGGGGAGGGGCCGAGGCGTCGCCAGTGCACTCATGAAGGCATGGGGAGGTCTCTGGCGAGGGATGAGGTCACGGGGTGGTCGAGGGCACGAGCTGGAGGGTCGGGTGGTGCTCAGCCATGCCCTGCACAGCAGGTGTTCGACTAAATGCCCGGAAGAAAAAGGCAAAAGAGGCAGGGATAGGGTTCTCCAGGGGCAAGGGTATGGTTATGGGCACGGGTTGGAAAATTTTTACTGCTCTAAATTGGGTAACCTTAAATTTGGATGCTAAAAGCACAATTTAGAATTACATAAATACAGCGTTGACTAGTCCTAAAGTCACACATGAAATGATGTTGTTTTCAACATAAAAAGCTCAAACAACACAATGGGGCGCTATACATATTGCCATAGATGAAGTGTGTGGTGGTGCATTGGCTAAGGGATCAAATTATAGCACTCAAACAAGTGGGTGAAAAGTCAATAAAAGTTTTCAGAACTGTGCAAAATTTTGATTAGCCAAGTTTGCATAGACGCTTGAGTCACATAGTTGCTCTAAAAATTATAAATTAAATTGGAATTTCTAGCAGGGGTGTTGTAGAAGATGCTAGATGGGTTACATGTCCAAAATATTTAGAAGAAACACATATGGTAAGGCCCTAGAAATGCTAAAAGTTAACAGGGGTTAAGATAGCTTTCCATCATTACATAATTTACTTGTAAGAATATTTTTAACCAAGCATCTTAATAAGAGGGAAACAAGTTACAAGCATGCAAAACCATCAAACAAATATATACTACTCCAATTCAAACAATAAACATTCACTTAATACAAACATAGCCACAAGTCACTTTTAGGAATACACACTCAAGGCTAACAATTTAAGCACATATCAAATAGGTCAAACACACCTTCAATTAGATAAACAACCACACTCTTAAGCTAAAACAAATATATTTGTGAGGGGGTGACCAACATGATTATGACAAGATTTTGGAGAAAGAGGGTTAAAACACTTCTTAGTAATATTTTTCCAAAGAATATTTAATTAAGAGTTTTGAAATAATAGTTGATAACATCAAACCATCATGTTAGAAAAGGTTGGTTGAAAATAAGATAGGAGAAGATATATGGACTATTTTACTTGTCATATCTTTGATCCCAGAGGTAATATTATATCTAGGTTGAGTTTCAAGGGTTGATAATTAGAGAGGTCATCCACACAAACACAAACCATAACACGGCAAACAGAGCAAACAAGAGTAAAACACATCCAGTAGTAAGATATTTCAAAAAGTTTTTGACGGCCCTAAATTTTGGGTCTCTAACAACTAAGTTTTTATTGGTTCCAAAATTTGGGACGTTACAGACCTTCCCCCCTTAAAAGAATCTCATCCCGAGATTCCTAAGCGGGTACTAAGAGAGTGCAAGGTTAAGGGGTTTGATGCTCCTTCATCTTCCGAGGTTGTTGCTTCTCGATTGAGAATTACTTCTTGATAAGGTTCTGATTTCTTCTGGAAGACTTTGGTCCACGCTGAAGATGTTGTCACGTTGGTCCATGTTGATAAGCTCTCTTGTCGGGTTGACTTCAGATACCCAAGGATTGGGGAGCAAAGCAATTTGTCAAAACTCCCTAATAAAACTAGCGTATGTCTTCCCCCTTAAAAAGAGGCCTTGTATGCTTGATGTTGAAGGCATAAGATGTTGCCGACTTCAGGGTGTCGTTGGTCCTAGGCATCATGATGATCTTCTTCTTGGTCGTAGTTCCTTGGTGCTTGTGGTTGATGTGGACACTTGTACTGTTGTTGCCACCTCGAAAGGTTAGAAGTTAAACACACGTCAACAGTTTTAAGCCTCACAGGGGTGTCAGGTCTGAAGACTTGACTCTCTCTGGTCTTTCCTAACAAGACAAAGGGTGCTAAGAGCTACTAAAGACGTCTCAACTTGCTTAGTGATAGGTGTTGTCAACTGCAACAGTCTTCGGGCTTTTCGTCGTCCTTGGCGTCTTGCTGGATATGATGCCTTCTATTGTGTCCATCTTCGGTTTAGTAGACGAATAGTGGTCATGAAGACTTCCTTGGTTATTTGACTTCATGACGCTTCACACTATCCTTCAGAGCTCGGTTGTATCTTAGTTAGTCTAGAAGATTAGCGAAGGTACTTCTTGCTATCAGAATATAGTCCGGGCCAGTTGAGTTAATAAGGTTGGCGCATAGAAGGCACTGATGACACTAGCTTCATGGTGCATCTTCAAGTAGACGATCTTCAGTGCTGGGTGTCTTCGTTGTTGCTGACGTCAATCACCCTTGTATGACACGACTCGAGGGCTTCACAAAATCTTCAAAAATTAGTGGCTCTTGCCGATCTTTGAGTCCTCCGTGTTGCCATCAGTAAGTCAGGCTCCCGTTGGCAACTCTTTTCTTGTCTCGTTTTGTATGTCTTCAGTAGGTTAGTTAGTTAGCAACAAGACAAACTGGTGTCAGATGCTATTCTATAGTTAGATACGTTAAGTTAGTGATGGTATACTATACGAAAATTTAATTAAACTAGACAAGGTTTGTCACATCACGGGGATGGGTTTCCTCCAGATGGTCTTTTGTATCAGGTGTAGTTAAAAGCTCTCACAAGTTAAAGTTTAGAGCAGAGGGAAAACATTTTAGAGAGGTTTCCAAAACAAGTTTTATAAGTACCTCAGGGTGCAACTATACCAAAAAGGCTAAAAAGGTTTTTCATGTAGAGGCATAAAGATTTTTTTAAACAAAAGGAAGGTATGTGTTTAATAATTGGTGCCGACAAGGCGTGCTTGTGAAACATACCAGAAAAAACAACACACAAACAACAAGTACACAAACAAGACACACACAAGCAAAGAGCACACCAGCAAAACAGCGCACCAAACACTTATAGTGCCAAAAGGGGAACTTTAACAATCGCGATAGTCGGGTAATCCAACCAGGGTCATATCCTAGATGTCCTATGGGTCTTGGTCAATCCAACTTGTTGGAGTCTTCATTTCCTCGCTTGGGGCTCCTGCTGGAAAGCTTGAGACTGTCGAAGTTGCAACCGGAGTGCCATTGCTGGGGTTGAAGTCTTGACAGAGAGATTGCTTCGGCAAACGGGGTTGCATAGTAGTTATGGTCTTCATGTAGTCAGTCACAATGATGTCGTATGTGGAGATCCTGAGGTTGAACTTCTTCTTCTGGGTGATCGCTAATTAGGCCTCACCTGGGTTTATAGTCAAGTCTAAACAAGTATTGAATAGGGGCAAGATAATAGAGGAAACTTTTTTGAAATACTTGAAATTAGAGAGGTAAGATCAAGATATTTTTGAGAACAGGTGAGGAGTGGAAGCCATACTAGGCTTACCTAGAAGAAAATAGATTTCTATAGAAATAGGTTTTTAGCAAACTATTTCCTTCCTAAGATAACGACCATGCTAACTAAGGTCTCCTAAGGTCAACGATGGCTCTGATACCAAGTCTGTAAGGACCACTCAGAGTACATGTCCGAGATGTCCACGTTATGTAAACAGATCACGATCCCAATGATCAGTGCATCACGATCACATAACCAACTGATATACAAAGTTACATCATTCAAACGTACATACACGTCTTACACAAATAAATAGTGGTCACATGACCAAGTCTGCAATCATCGTCACACAGGTCAGAATTAACTACGATATAGTGGAAGCTTGCGGCTGGCGTCAGCCCTCGTCACAACCGGACGCATTCCCACATAGCAGTTGACCGGTGACACTCGGTTGGCGTAGTCATCGGCGTACTCCTCCTCCTCTTCATATATCTCCTCGTTGTAATCTGGACGTTTGAATATCCAGGGACACAGCAACATGAGTACATTTACGTACTCGCAAAACCACCTCAAGGCTTAAGTTTTCATGGTAATGCAATAAAAGTGTTTTTCGAAAACTGAGATAGCTGCTATTTACAACTATAGGGTTTAGTTTTCGCAAAGATGCTTTTGACATAGAGAATACGACATCTCTGTATCTTTGTTGAAGAAAATTTTTAGAGACAGAAATCTCTCTTGTAGAAATAGCATGTACTATTCCCACACTTTGAAACTCTTTTGAAAAACTTTTCAAAAACACTAGGATGGGGATACCCCTTTTCTCCTTCCTTGAGGTCGGACTGATTGTCTCCCCGAGCCCAACCATCCTTACTCAACTTCTGTACCTCCCAGGTACCTCCTTGTTTTCCTCCGAAAAAAACTTTCTTTTGAAAACATAGAACAGCCAGCATGCCTAGTGGGACCTTTCCAACCGTCCCTGACCGCGGACACGAATATTCGAATAGATGTACACTCTGCAGAGGTTGTGCACTTTACCCACACCAAACGGTCATTCCGCCGTGTCTGCCACGGCCCGTCATACGGAAGTATGCGGGGGTCCGGATAACACGATCGAAGCTTTCCACTATGTCTACCCTAGTATCAGGGCCTCCCGGTAGGTTTGTTCTCCCCAGCACCGTGCTCCACTAGACCCCTGGTCTCTCTTAGGACGCCACACCGCCACGTCGGGAGACCCACCGTAATCGTCCGGCGCGGATCCTCCCACATGTGTATTGCCTCGTCCAGACGGCAACCCGGCTTCAAGGGACCAGCCCCTATAGAAAGTGTGAGAGCCCCAATACTAAGACAGACAAGCTTCCGGCTAAGCCCTACCCATGTCAGGTAATGTGGTTGCACGGGTTGTTGTTCGGGCGGCAGCTAGGGTCACACTTTGTTTTTCCAAAAACATCTCCATCTCCGACTGTTCCCAACAGCTCGGGTTTTTCGTAAACATCTCCGATTGCTCCCAGCAACTCGGGTTTTATAAAACATTTGCTCGCCGATTGCTCCCAGCAACTCGGGTTTTTCTTCCGAAAACACTTTATCAAAACCCAGGTTCCCATCCTAAGATTTTGATGGAAGAATATAAAGATATACCACTAGATATAATATTATTTTCTTTATAGCACCTTCAACAACAAGGCACCTAAAGTGAATACTTATTTTCATAACACCTATTATAATCTAGTACATAACTTTGGCCAAACAATACTTTGTAAATTAGTTTTTGGGTGGCAAGGTACCACAAAAGAAGTAAAGCATGCATTATTTTATTTTGAAAACAAAACATGCTTGGTAAAGAATAGGATTTATAGTGGTGAGGTGGCTTGCCTGGCTCAGCAATATGTCCATGGTCTTGATCTTGATGTTCCTCAGGTTCACTCCTCACTTCCAGTTCCTTCCCGATCGTATCAAATGTCGTAAACAAGAAAAGGAACAACACTCAAAATACAAAACAATGCCATAAGGACATAACAAACACCAAGCACTCCACCAAACACTAAGCTAATAACCAAGGGCAAGCATTTCACTTAGTTAAGCAATAACAAGCATCAAATCCCTATAGCTAAGACAAACAACAACACACCTAAGAAAATATATACAACATCCCTAATAGTTAAATAGGCAGTTCTAACTACACACTTAAGCTAATCACCTCTTAGGTTTATCAGATTAGGTAACAGTAGTTGTTATACTAGTTCAGGAAATATATCAGACAAAAGCATCTTAATAAATAAGGAAGTACTCCAGACAAAAGTATATTAATAAGCAAGCATTATCACTAGCATTAAGCACTTTCACATGCACGCATGTTATTATACCTAGAAACATATACTATAAAACAGTTAAGCAACCAACAAAGGTTAACACCGCTGCTCACAAAAGTTGTTGACTAAGAGCTAAAAAGGTGGAGTAGGCTTGTTTAATAAAACACCAGAAAGGAGCGTGTTGACAACAATCTGAAGTAAACAAACCATACAGCAAGCATTACAAAGCACAAGCAACTATTGGATAGTATTTAACACCAAACAACACTCACATGCATAGCACACAAATTAAATTAGTGTAACCTCTAGGGAAATAAGGTGAATTTTGTTGAAATCCAAGGTGACTTGCACCTCAATACTTTTAGCAAGTTCAAACAGGTTATTAAAGGTTCACTTAAGGTTCTGGACTCATAATTTATCAAACATATAAACACATAACAATTTAGGTAAAACATGGAACTAATTAAATACAAAATTTAGTTGTATGTGTCCTGTTTTGGGAGTTTAATTACCACACTCAGAATATAGCTCTTAAAAATAAACCCTTTTACCACAGTATGACTAGTAACCATATGAAGTCAGGAAAATTGGACTTGCACCAAAAGCTACTACTAAACAGGAATTAAAAATCACACAAATGCTACTGGTCTCAAAACTTAAATGATAACAGTTTCAGTTTTAGAGATCTTCTGGATGCAAGACTAATTTCTATGGATAGGTACTGATTTTATCTTTCTGTAGAAATTGGGTTCACTTCATTTGGACATTCCTAACTCCATCTATTTCAGTTTTAAAGGAATAAACACATTTTACCACTAATAGTGTACAGCACAAAATATGAACAGTTTTGTGATAAATCCAACTCTGCATGTTAAGGAAAATACGAATGGATCTAACAAAAATACTCCTAAAACATTTACACACACATATCTAGCATATACAATTTAAACTAGACACAAGCAATTAACAGAAAATAAGAATCTCCATTTTAAAGTGTAATAACCCACTGTTTTATAAAATAATCCACCATGTGCAAAATATAGGCTGGAAAATTATACCAAGCTAGGATATGATAGCTACTACCCATATCTAACACATGCAATTGGATTTACTCGAAAAAGCATTTTTAATAACAAACTAAAAATCACCAAACAGCTACTGTTGTCAATCTTAAACTTAATAGAACTTTAGTTGTACAAATCTCCTGCATGCAAGGATTGTTGATACAGATAGGTATGGTCCTAAGCTTTACAGAGAATTAAGGTTTGCAGGTTTTGGACTTCTAAAACTCGAGTTATAAAATAAATGGTGAAACAGACAAACTTTACAAGATTAGATCTAGCACACAATTAAATGCATATTTTTGAAAAAGGCCGGTTACACATGGTTAAGGAAACACATAGCTAATCTACAAAATTTGAATCAACTCAAACTCATGCTCAGGGATTAAATGGTGGATTAAAACCTAGAGTACTTCTAACTGGATTTGCAAAACAGAAAAAAAGATTTGACTAAAACAAAAACTAGTCGGGCCAGATTCGAAGGGAGACATGGCAGCACAGTGCTGGGCCGGCCCAAGGAGAGGTCCAGCTCGGCAAAGGGGTAAGTTACCCTCAGATCTAGATCTAGTGGCCAGAAACAGATCTAAAAGCAAACAATCGAAACCGTTGATCAAAAGATGGACGGTGTCTGTTCTTCTTCTTCCTAGGAATGTCCCGGACGTGAAAAATGGAGGGGGTTCGACCTGGGCTGCTTGGTGCTCACCGTGGGGGCTGCTGGGTGCGACGGGGAGTGTGTATGCGAGGTATGGGAGGTTGGTGCGGTCGGGGATGGTCTCAGTTCACGTCGGCGTGGCCTGGAAGGGGCGGCGCGGCTGACGGCGTCCGCGGCGGACACGGGCTCGGCACGCCGGCTCTGGTGGACCTGCAAGCGAAACATGATGTCTCAGAGCTAGCCCACGCGGAGGGAAACAAGGTGGAGCAACAATGGCAGCAAAAAAAAGAAGCGAGGTGCTCGCAAACGCCGTTATTCGTCGACGGCTACCGAGGAAGAACTCGGCGTCTCCCGGGCAGCAGTGGACGAGAGCTCGCTCAGAATCGCTCAGAGGGGGAGAGTGGGTGTCCGGTAGGGTTCTGGACAAGGATAGAGGGCTTGGGGAGCGTCGAGTGCAGATAAACACGGGGTGGCCGGTCTAAGGTGGACGGGGTGCACGGGCGCGCGTTGGGAGGTCGAACGAGCGCGATAGGTCGAGCGGGGCGGTGTCTTAAAGGTTTCTGGCGGTCGGTACGAGTGCACGGGCAATGTATCGGGCCAGGGTGAGGTGTGGTCGAGTAGGAACGCCGTACGCGCTCGTCGTGCATTGGGCAACGAGGGTGGCGCTTGGTACAGACACAAGGGACAAAGGGGAGGGGCCGAGGCGTCGCCAGTGCACTCATGAAGGCATGGGGAGGTCTCTGGCGAGGGATGAGGTCACGGGGTGGTCGAGGGCACGAGCTGGAGGGTCGGGTGGTGCTCAGCCATGCCCTGCACAGCAGGTGTTCGACTAAATGCCCGGAAGAAAAAGGCAAAAGAGGCAGGGATAGGGTTCTCCAGGGGCAAGGGTATGGTTATGGGCACGGGTTGGAAAATTTTTACTGCTCTAAATTGGGTAACCTTAAATTTGGATGCTAAAAGCACAATTTAGAATTACATAAATACAGCGTTGACTAGTCCTAAAGTCACACATGAAATGATGTTGTTTTCAACATAAAAAGCTCAAACAACACAATGGGGCGCTATACATATTGCCATAGATGAAGTGTGTGGTGGTGCATTGGCTAAGGGATCAAATTATAGCACTCAAACAAGTGGGTGAAAAGTCAATAAAAGTTTTCAGAACTGTGCAAAATTTTGATTAGCCAAGTTTGCATAGACGCTTGAGTCACATAGTTGCTCTAAAAATTATAAATTAAATTGGAATTTCTAGCAGGGGTGTTGTAGAAGATGCTAGATGGGTTACATGTCCAAAATATTTAGAAGAAACACATATGGTAAGGCCCTAGAAATGCTAAAAGTTAACAGGGGTTAAGATAGCTTTCCATCATTACATAATTTACTTGTAAGAATATTTTTAACCAAGCATCTTAATAAGAGGGAAACAAGTTACAAGCATGCAAAACCATCAAACAAATATATACTACTCCAATTCAAACAATAAACATTCACTTAATACAAACATAGCCACAAGTCACTTTTAGGAATACACACTCAAGGCTAACAATTTAAGCACATATCAAATAGGTCAAACACACCTTCAATTAGATAAACAACCACACTCTTAAGCTAAAACAAAATATATTTGTGAGGGGGTGACCAACATGATTATGACAAGATTTTGGAGAAAGAGGGTTAAAACACTTCTTAGTAATATTTTTCCAAAGAATATTTAATTAAGAGTTTTGAAATAATAGTTGATAACATCAAACCATCATGTTAGAAAAGGTTGGTTGAAAATAAGATAGGAGAAGATATATGGACTATTTTACTTGTCATATCTTTGATCCCAGAGGTAATATTATATCTAGGTTGAGTTTCAAGGGTTGATAATTAGAGAGGTCATCCACACAAACACAAACCATAACACGGCAAACAGAGCAAACAAGAGTAAAACACATCCAGTAGTAAGATATTTCAAAAAGTTTTTGACGGCCCTAAATTTTGGGTCTCTAACAACTAAGTTTTTATTGGTTCCAAAATTTGGGACGTTACAGACCTTCCCCCCTTAAAAGAATCTCATCCCGAGATTCCTAAGTGGGTACTAAGAGAGTGCAAGGTTAAGGGGTTTGATGCTCCTTCATCTTCCGAGGTTGTTGCTTCTCGATTGAGAATTACTTCTTGATAAGGTTCTGATTTCTTCTGGAAGACTTTGGTCCACGCTGAAGATGTTGTCACGTTGGTCCATGTTGATAAGCTCTCTTGTCGGGTTGACTTCAGATACCCAAGGATTGGGGAGCAAAGCAATTTGTCAAAACTCCCTAATAAAACTAGCGTATGTCTTCCCCCTTAAAAAGAGGCCTTGTATGCTTGATGTTGAAGGCATAAGATGTTGCCGACTTCAGGGTGTCGTTGGTCCTAGGCATCATGATGATCTTCTTCTTGGTCGTAGTTCCTTGGTGCTTGTGGTTGATGTGGACACTTGTACTGTTGTTGCCACCTCGAAAGGTTAGAAGTTAAACACACGTCAACAGTTTTAAGCCTCACAGGGGTGTCAGGTCTGAAGACTTGACTCTCTCTGGTCTTTCCTAACAAGACAAAGGGTGCTAAGAGCTACTAAAGACGTCTCAACTTGCTTAGTGATAGGTGTTGTCAACTGCAACAGTCTTCGGGCTTTTCGTCGTCCTTGGCGTCTTGCTGGATATGATGCCTTCTATTGTGTCCATCTTCGGTTTAGTAGACGAATAGTGGTCATGAAGACTTCCTTGGTTATTTGACTTCATGACGCTTCACACTATCCTTCAGAGCTCGGTTGTATCTTAGTTAGTCTAGAAGATTAGCGAAGGTACTTCTTGCTATCAGAATATAGTCCGGGCCAGTTGAGTTAATAAGGTTGGCGCATAGAAGGCACTGATGACACTAGCTTCATGGTGCATCTTCAAGTAGACGATCTTCAGTGCTGGGTGTCTTCGTTGTTGCTGACGTCAATCACCCTTGTATGACACGACTCGAGGGCTTCACAAAATCTTCAAAAATTAGTGGCTCTTGCCGATCTTTGAGTCCTCCGTGTTGCCATCAGTAAGTCAGGCTCCCGTTGGCAACTCTTTTCTTGTCTCGTTTTGTATGTCTTCAGTAGGTTAGTTAGTTAGCAACAAGACAAACTGGTGTCAGATGCTATTCTATAGTTAGATACGTTAAGTTAGTGATGGTATACTATACGAAAATTTAATTAAACTAGACAAGGTTTGTCACATCACGGGGATGGGTTTCCTCCAGATGGTCTTTTGTATCAGGTGTAGTTAAAAGCTCTCACAAGTTAAAGTTTAGAGCAGAGGGAAAACATTTTAGAGAGGTTTCCAAAACAAGTTTTATAAGTACCTCAGGGTGCAACTATACCAAAAAGGCTAAAAAGGTTTTTCATGTAGAGGCATAAAGATTTTTTTAAACAAAAGGAAGGTATGTGTTTAATAATTGGTGCCGACAAGGCGTGCTTGTGAAACATACCAGAAAAAACAACACACAAACAACAAGTACACAAACAAGACACACACAAGCAAAGAGCACACCAGCAAAACAGCGCACCAAACACTTATAGTGCCAAAAGGGGAACTTTAACAATCGCGATAGTCGGGTAATCCAACCAGGGTCATATCCTAGATGTCCTATGGGTCTTGGTCAATCCAACTTGTTGGAGTCTTCATTTCCTCGCTTGGGGCTCCTGCTGGAAAGCTTGAGACTGTCGAAGTTGCAACCGGAGTGCCATTGCTGGGGTTGAAGTCTTGACAGAGAGATTGCTTCGGCAAACGGGGTTGCATAGTAGTTATGGTCTTCATGTAGTCAGTCACAATGATGTCGTATGTGGAGATCCTGAGGTTGAACTTCTTCTTCTGGGTGATCGCTAATTAGGCCTCACCTGGGTTTATAGTCAAGTCTAAACAAGTATTGAATAGGGGCAAGATAATAGAGGAAACTTTTTTGAAATACTTGAAATTAGAGAGGTAAGATCAAGATATTTTTGAGAACAGGTGAGGAGTGGAAGCCATACTAGGCTTACCTAGAAGAAAATAGATTTCTATAGAAATAGGTTTTTAGCAAACTATTTCCTTCCTAAGATAACGACCATGCTAACTAAGGTCTCCTAAGGTCAACGATGGCTCTGATACCAAGTCTGTAAGGACCACTCAGAGTACATGTCCGAGATGTCCACGTTATGTAAACAGATCACGATCCCAATGATCAGTGCATCACGATCACATAACCAACTGATATACAAAGTTACATCATTCAAACGTACATACACGTCTTACACAAATAAATAGTGGTCACATGACCAAGTCTGCAATCATCGTCACACAGGTCAGAATTAACTACGATATAGTGGAAGCTTGCGGCTGGCGTCAGCCCTCGTCACAACCGGACGCATTCCCACATAGCAGTTGACCGGTGACACTCGGTTGGCGTAGTCATCGGCGTACTCCTCCTCCTCTTCATATATCTCCTCGTTGTAATCTGGACGTTTGAATATCCAGGGACACAGCAACATGAGTACATTTACGTACTCGCAAAACCACCTCAAGGCTTAAGTTTTCATGGTAATGCAATAAAAGTGTTTTTCGAAAACTGAGATAGCTGCTATTTACAACTATAGGGTTTAGTTTTCGCAAAGATGCTTTTGACATAGAGAATACGACATCTCTGTATCTTTGTTGAAGAAAATTTTTAGAGACAGAAATCTCTCTTGTAGAAATAGCATGTACTATTCCCACACTTTGAAACTCTTTTGAAAAACTTTTCAAAAACACTAGGATGGGGATACCCCTTTTCTCCTTCCTTGAGGTCGGACTGATTGTCTCCCCGAGCCCAACCATCCTTACTCAACTTCTGTACCTCCCAGGTACCTCCTTGTTTTCCTCCGAAAAAAACTTTCTTTTGAAAACATAGAACAGCCAGCATGCCTAGTGGGACCTTTCCAACCGTCCCTGACCGCGGACACGAATATTCGAATAGATGTACACTCTGCAGAGGTTGTGCACTTTACCCACACCAAACGGTCATTCCGCCGTGTCTGCCACGGCCCGTCATACGGAAGTATGCGGGGGTCCGGATAACACGATCGAAGCTTTCCACTATGTCTACCCTAGTATCAGGGCCTCCCGGTAGGTTTGTTCTCCCCAGCACCGTGCTCCACTAGACCCCTGGTCTCTCTTAGGACGCCACACCGCCACGTCGGGAGACCCACCGTAATCGTCCGGCGCGGATCCTCCCACATGTGTATTGCCTCGTCCAGACGGCAACCCGGCTTCAAGGGACCAGCCCCTATAGAAAGTGTGAGAGCCCCAATACTAAGACAGACAAGCTTCCGGCTAAGCCCTACCCATGTCAGGTAATGTGGTTGCACGGGTTGTTGTTCGGGCGGCAGCTAGGGTCACACTTTGTTTTTCCAAAAACATCTCCATCTCCGACTGTTCCCAACAGCTCGGGTTTTTCGTAAACATCTCCGATTGCTCCCAGCAACTCGGGTTTTATAAAACATTTGCTCGCCGATTGCTCCCAGCAACTCGGGTTTTTCTTCCGAAAACACTTTATCAAAACCCAGGTTCCCATCCTAAGATTTTGATGGAAGAATATAAAGATATACCACTAGATATAATATTATTTTCTTTATAGCACCTTCAACAACAAGGCACCTAAAGTGAATACTTATTTTCATAACACCTATTATAATCTAGTACATAACTTTGGCCAAACAATACTTTGTAAATTAGTTTTTGGGTGGCAAGGTACCACAAAAGAAGTAAAGCATGCATTATTTTATTTTGAAAACAAAACATGCTTGGTAAAGAATAGGATTTATAGTGGTGAGGTGGCTTGCCTGGCTCAGCAATATGTCCATGGTCTTGATCTTGATGTTCCTCAGGTTCACTCCTCACTTCCAGTTCCTTCCCGATCGTATCAAATGTCGTAAACAAGAAAAGGAACAACACTCAAAATACAAAACAATGCCATAAGGACATAACAAACACCAAGCACTCCACCAAACACTAAGCTAATAACCAAGGGCAAGCATTTCACTTAGTTAAGCAATAACAAGCATCAAATCCCTATAGCTAAGACAAACAACAACACACCTAAGAAAATATATACAACATCCCTAATAGTTAAATAGGCAGTTCTAACTACACACTTAAGCTAATCACCTCTTAGGTTTATCAGATTAGGTAACAGTAGTTGTTATACTAGTTCAGGAAATATATCAGACAAAAGCATCTTAATAAATAAGGAAGTACTCCAGACAAAAGTATATTAATAAGCAAGCATTATCACTAGCATTAAGCACTTTCACATGCACGCATGTTATTATACCTAGAAACATATACTATAAAACAGTTAAGCAACCAACAAAGGTTAACACCGCTGCTCACAAAAGTTGTTGACTAAGAGCTAAAAAGGTGGAGTAGGCTTGTTTAATAAAACACCAGAAAGGAGCGTGTTGACAACAATCTGAAGTAAACAAACCATACAGCAAGCATTACAAAGCACAAGCAACTATTGGATAGTATTTAACACCAAACAACACTCACATGCATAGCACACAAATTAAATTAGTGTAACCTCTAGGGAAATAAGGTGAATTTTGTTGAAATCCAAGGTGACTTGCACCTCAATACTTTTAGCAAGTTCAAACAGGTTATTAAAGGTTCACTTAAGGTTCTGGACTCATAATTTATCAAACATATAAACACATAACAATTTAGGTAAAACATGGAACTAATTAAATACAAAATTTAGTTGTATGTGTCCTGTTTTGGGAGTTTAATTACCACACTCAGAATATAGCTCTTAAAAATAAACCCTTTTACCACAGTATGACTAGTAACCATATGAAGTCAGGAAAATTGGACTTGCACCAAAAGCTACTACTAAACAGGAATTAAAAATCACACAAATGCTACTGGTCTCAAAACTTAAATGATAACAGTTTCAGTTTTAGAGATCTTCTGGATGCAAGACTAATTTCTATGGATAGGTACTGATTTTATCTTTCTGTAGAAATTGGGTTCACTTCATTTGGACATTCCTAACTCCATCTATTTCAGTTTTAAAGGAATAAACACATTTTACCACTAATAGTGTACAGCACAAAATATGAACAGTTTTGTGATAAATCCAACTCTGCATGTTAAGGAAAATACGAATGGATCTAACAAAAATACTCCTAAAACATTTACACACACATATCTAGCATGTACAATTTAAACTAGACACAAGCAATTAACAGAAAATAAGAATCTCCATTTTAAAGTGTAATAACCCACTGTTTTATAAAATAATCCACCATGTGCAAAATATAGGCTGGAAAATTATACCAAGCTAGGATGTGATAGCTACTACCCATATCTAACACATGCAATTGGATTTACTCGAAAAAGCATTTTTAATAACAAACTAAAAATCACCAAACAGCTACTGTTGTCAATCTTAAACTTAATAGAACTTTAGTTGTACAAATCTCCTGCATGCAAGGATTGTTGATACAGATAGGTATGGTCCTAAGCTTTACAGAGAATTAAGGTTTGCAGGTTTTGGACTTCTAAAACTCGAGTTATAAAATAAATGGTGAAACAGTCAAATTTTACAAGATTAGATCTAGCACACAATTAAATGCATATTTTTGAAAAAGGCCGGTTACACATGGTTAAGGAAACACATAGCTAATCTACAAAATTTGAATCAACTCAAACTCATGCTCAGGGATTAAATGGTGGATTAAAACCTAGAGTACTTCTAACTGGATTTGCAAAACAGAAAAAAAGATTTGACTAAAACAAAAACTAGTCGGGCCAGATTCGAAGGGAGACATGGCAGCACAGTGCTGGGCCGGCCCAAGGAGAGGTCCAGCTCGGCAAAGGGGTAAGTTACCCTCAGATCTAGATCTAGTGGCCAGAAACAGATCTAAAAGCAAACAATCGAAACCGTTGATCAAAAGATGGACGGTGTCTGTTCTTCTTCTTCCTAGGAATGTCCCGGACGTGAAAAATGGAGGGGGTTCGACCTGGGCTGCTTGGTGCTCACCGTGGGGGCTGCTGGGTGCGACGGGGAGTGTGTATGCGAGGTATGGGAGGTTGGTGCGGTCGGGGATGGTCTCAGTTCACGTCGGCGTGGCCTGGAAGGGGCGGCGCGGCTGACGGCGTCCGCGGCGGACACGGGCTCGGCACGCCGGCTCTGGTGGACCTGCAAGCGAAAAATGATGTCTCAGAGCTAGCCCACGCGGAGGGAAACAAGGTGGAGCAACAATGGCAGCAAAAAAAAGAAGCGAGGTGCTCGCAAACGCCGTTATTCGTCGACGGCTACCGAGGAAGTACTCGGCGTCTCCCGGGCAGCAGTGGACGAGAGCTCGCTCAGAATCGCTCAGAGGGGGAGAGTGGGTGTCCGGTAGGGTTCTGGACAAGGATAGAGGGCTTGGGGAGCGTCGAGTGCAGATAAACACGGGGTGGCCGGTCTAAGGTGGACGGGGTGCACGGGCGCGCGTTGGGAGGTCGAACGAGCGCGATAGGTCGAGCGGGGCGGTGTCTTAAAGGTTTCTGGCGGTCGGTACGAGTGCACGGGCAAGGTATCGGGCCAGGGTGAGGTGTGGTCGAGTAGGAACGCTGTACGCGCTCGTCGTGCATTGGGCAACGAGGGTGGCGCTTGGTACAGACACAAGGGACAAAGGGGAGGGGCCGAGGCGTCGCCAGTGCACTCATGAAGGCATGGGGAGGTCGCTGGCGAGGGATGAGGTCACGGGGTGGTCGAGGGCACGAGCTGGAGGGTCGGGTGGTGCTCAGCCATGCCCTGCACAGCAGGTGTTCGACTAAATGCCCGGAAGAAAAAGGCAAAAGAGGGAGGCAGGGATAGGGTTCTCCAGGGGCAAGGGTATGGTTATGGGCACGGGTTGGAAAATTTTTACTGCTCTAAATTGGGTAACCTTAAATTATTTGATCACTAATACTTGCTTGCTTTGAATTCTTCATTATGAGGTGACCTTATGTAATGTTATCGGATAGACTTTTCCCATTTTCTTATCTCGTGGTTGTTAATCCCCTTTGACCTAATCTCTTTAGCCAATTGCTGCACCTATACCCCTTCTAATCAACCCATTTGGTCTCTTAATTTTTGAATCAAAGGATTGAATAAACCATTCTTGTTTTGTGGCTTAGTCAAGTCAGCCTTATTTCATCAACAACTAAAACCAACCCTCTAACCTTGACCAACCTGTGGTTTAGGGTTTGCATTGGATTCCCATACCCCTGAAGTACTCATAGCACGACCATGTCAAACCCTAGCACTGTTTTCTTTTTGTCTTATTCGTTTGGACATTGTGTCGAACACCTGGCGGGCAGAATACATCTCCTCCATTACTTCAACCCCTCCAACGACTCAGAGACAGTAGCTAGCCTCCAAGCATTCCGACAGTGCCGGTAGACGCTCCCCCACCGCCTCCTTCGGCCAATCCCGCTCCCGAATCCTCTCTCTCCCTCGCATTGCCCGTGCCCGTGACCCCCTCAACCGGCCACCCCCATTATTGACACCCGAGACTCCCCCGAACCCTCTATCCTTGCCATTCCACCTCCCACCAGCCTCCCCCACCATTCTGTGCGCTCCCGAGCGAGACCTTGCTCTAGCACGGCCAGGAACGGCCGTGAACCACCGCTCGGCCCCGAGCTCTGTCAAGCACGCTCGCCATCGACCCCGTCCTTCTCCTCTGTTTCTCTCTTCATCTCCTTGCTCCCCTCGACGTAGGCTTACCCTAATACATCCTCATGCGCCTGCAGGAACACCGGAGCCGACGACCTCGCCGTGCCTGCCGCGGGCGTCCTCGGCGTCGCCATCAAACCAGAGCACATCAGGATGATTTGAGGACGCCCGTGCACGCCCCTCGACCTCTGCATCTACCTCCACCCTCCGAAGTCGTCCGGTGATGCCCTAGGTTTGCTGCTCGTGCTCGGCCTTTTTCCCCTAGGGTTTCTGCTCGCCTCGTCCCTGTCGTGAGGAGGAAGACGACCGAGCGCTGTCGATCTCGCGATCCACGGCTCCGTTTGAAACCTCCCGGATCTAATCCTGGCCCTCCCCTCCAGATCTAACGGCGGCGTACCGCCTCGCCTGCGCGCGCGCTGTCGCGGGCCGGCCCAGCACTGTGCAGCCCGGCCGGCACCGGATCTGGCCCGTTTGTCCTTTTTTTAGCCAAATCTTTTTCCTGATATTATTCCCTGTTAGTTGCAGTGTAGTTTTAAATCTTTTGCGGTAGATCTATCCATGCAAATTTATTGGAATAAATTTTGTAGCACACCCATGTGTTTTCTCCACCATGCGGCATTGGCCTCTTGCCAAAATATGTTTTTATGTGTGTGCTAGGTTAGATCAAGTAAAAAGTATAGTGTTCACCATTTATTTAATTGTAGGAGTTCTGTAAATCCAAATGATCCAAACTTTATTTCTCTGGAAAGCTAGTGAGAATACCTACATATATATATAAGCCATGCATGCAGGAGATTTGTGAAACTAAATTTCTATTAAGTTAAAAAATGACAACAATAACATTTTGAAGATTTTTAATTCATTATTAAAAATACTTTTTGGAGTAAATCCAATTGCTTGTGTTAGATGTGGGTAGTAGCTATCATATCCTAGCTTGGTAGAAATTTTCCAGCTTCTGTTTTGCAATTGGTGAATTAGTTTCAAAAACAGTGGGTTTTACACTTGAAAAAAAGGATATCATTATTTCCTGTTATTTGCATGTGTCTAGTTTAAATTGTTTATGCTACATCTGTGCGTGTAAGTGGTTTAGGAATATTTTTGCTAGATGCTTATATGTTTTCCTTAACATGCAAAGTTGGATTCGTTTAAAAATAACTTAGATTTTGTGCTGTACCACAATCTTTGTAAAATGTGTTTATTTGATTAAAATTGAAATAGATTGAGCTAGGATTGTCCAAATTGAGTGAATCAAATTTCTACAGAAAGCTTAAGTCAATACCTATCAATAGAAATTAACCTTGCATACAGAAGACTCCTAAAACAGTAACTACAATCTTTTTTATTTTAGGACCAGTAGCACTTGGAGTATTTTTCATTCTCTAATAACAGTAGCTTTTGATGCAAATCCAATTTTGATTGGCTCCTGTGGTTACTAGGAGTACTGTGGTAGAAGGGTTTAATTTTATGAACATTATTTTAACAGTTATGCATTTTTCTCCCAAAACAGCAATGTGTTAACTAATAATAGTCTTAAGTTAATTCCCTGTTTTGGTTAATGTAAGTTGTGTGTATGTTCTTAATCAACTTTAAATCTAGAACATTAACTCAACCATATTAACTTGGTTTAAACACTTGGATAAGGTTGTGGTGCATTACTTGACTTTGTTTAACATAATTCACATTATACCCTAATGATAACACAAAGTGTTTTTATATGCTTTATTTGTGGTGGTGTTTATGTGTTAGGTTTTATCCAGTAGGTGGTTCTGTTTAGTAATACCTGTTGTTCTCTTGTTTACTTTAGATTGTTGTCAACATGCTCCTTTGTAGTAATGTTCGTGGTGCTCTATTAAATAACTCACCTGCATCCTATTTGCTCTTTATGAACAACTTGTGTGAGCAGTTGTGCTAAACCTTATTGGTTGATTAACAACTTATCATTATGTGTACCCAGAGCTAGTAGCATGCTTGCATGTGAGTGTGCTTAATGCTAGTGATAATGCTTGTTTATTAAGATACTTTTGTCTGGAGTTCTTTCTAAAACTAACAAGATACTTTTGTCTGATGTATTTCCTGAACTAATGTAGCACTCCATGTTTAATGACCTAGTCACCCTAAGGAGAGTTTTTCCTTAGTGTGTAGTCATCCTACCTATTTCACAACTAGGGTTGTTGTGTATATTTTCTTATGAGAGTTTGTTGTTTGTCTTAGATTTTTGGACTTGTTTGCTTGTTGTTTCACTAAGTGAATTGCTTGCTTGTGTTTGTTAGCTTAGTGTCTTATACAATACTTGTTGTTTGTTATGTCCTTGTGGCATTGTCTTGTATTTTGAGTGTTGTCCCTTTTCCTGTTTGCGATGTTAGATACGATCGGGAAGGAACTGGACGTGAGGAGTGAACCTGAGGAACATCAAGATCAAGACCAAGGACATATTGCTGAGCCAGGCAAGCCACCTCACCACTATTATGAATCCTATTATTTTACCAAGCATGTTTTGTTTTCAAAATAAAATAATGCATGTTTTACCTGTTTTGTGGTACTTTGCCACCCAAAAACTATCTGACAAAATATTGTTTGGCCAAAGTTATCTACTGGATTATAATAGGTGATATAAAAATAAGTATTCACTTTAGGGGCCTTGTTGTTGAAGGCTCTATAAAGAAAATCATATTTTACTAGTAGTATATCTTTATACTCTTATCTCAAAGCTATAGGATGGGAGCCTGGTTTTGCTAAAATATTCTCAGAAGAAAAACCCGATTTGCTGGGAGCAATTGGAGAGCAAGTGTTTTATAAAACCCGATTTGCTGGGAGCAATCGGAGATGTTTGCGAAAACCCGAGCTGTTGGGAACAGTCGGAGGTGGAGATGTTTTTTAAAAACAAAGTACTGCCCTAGCAGCCGCCCGAACAATTAACCCGTGCAACCACATTACCTGATATGGGTAGGGCTTAGCCGGAAGCTTGTCTATTTTAGTACGGAGGATCTCACACTCTATAAGGGCAAGGCCCTCGAAGCCGGGTTGTCGTCTGTATGAGGCAATACACAAGCGGAGGGACCCGCAGCCGGACGATTACGTTGGGTCCCCTGCCGTGGCGGTGTGGCGTCCTAAGAGAGACCAGGGGTCTAGTGGAGCACACGGTGCCGGGGGGAACAAACCTATCAGGAGTCCTCTGTACTAGGGCAGACATAGTGGAAAGCTTTGATCGTGTTATCTGGACCCCCGCATACGGTCGTATGACGGGCCGTGGCAGACACGGCGGAATGACCGTTTGGTGTGGGTAAAGTGCGCAACCTCTGCAGAGTGTAAATCTATTCGAATAGCCGAGTCCTCGGTCATGGACGGTTGGAAAGGCCACTGATCTAGGCGTATGGGAAAATTTCATGTTTTCAAAAGAAAGATGTTTTCGGAGGAAACAAGGAGGTACCTGGGAGGTACAGAAGTTGAGTAAGGATGGTTGGTATCGGGGAGACAATCAGTCCGATCTCAAGTAAAGAAAAGGGGGTATCCCCATCCTAGTGTTTTTGAAAAGCTTTACAAAAGAAATGTTTCAAAACATAGATATGTCCTTGCTATTTCTACAAGAGAGATTTCTATCTCTAAATGTTTCCTTCAACAAAGATATAGAGATGTCGTATTCTCTATGTCAAGAGCATCTTTGCGAAAACTAAACCCTATATATGTGAATAGCAGCTATCCCAGTTTTTGAAAACACTTTTATTGCATTACCATGAAAACTTAAGCCTTGAGGTGGATTTGCGAGTACGTAAATGTACTCATATGGCTTTGTCCCTGTATATTCAAACGTCCAGATTACAACGAGGAGATGTACTATGAGGACGAGGAGTACGCCGACGACTACGCCAACTGAGTGTCACCGGTCAACTTCTTTGTGGAAACGCGTCTGGTTGTGACGAGGGCCGACGCTAGCCGCAAGCTTCCGCTATATCGTAGTTACTTCCGTCCTGTGTGACGATGATTGCAGACCTGGTCCTGTGACCACTATTTATTTGTGTAAGACTTGTATGTACGTTTGAATGATGTAACTTTGTACACCATGTTGGTTATGTGATCGCGATGCACTGATCATTGGGATCGTGATCTGTTTACATAACATGGACATCTCGGACTAGTAGTCTGAGGGGTCCTTACAGACTTGGTATCAGAGACATCGTTGACCTTAGAAGACCTTAGTTAGCATGGTCGTTAGCATAGGAAGGAAATATTTTTGCTAAAAACCTATTTCTTAAAAATATATTTCTATCTAGGAAGTCCTAGTATTACTTCCACTCCTCACCTATTCTCAAAAATATCTTTATCTTACCTCTCTAATTTCTATGCATTTCAAAAGAGTTTTCTCTATTATCTTGTCCATATTCAAAAGTTGTATAGACTTGACGATGAACCCAAATGAGACCTAAATAGCTAGTACCGAGAAGGTGAAGTTCAGTCTCAAGACTTCAACATACGAGATCAAGGTGGTCGTCAAGTGAAGAAACAAGCTACAAAGCAACCCTTATTTGCTGAAGCAGTCTCACTTTCAAGACTTCAACCCCAACAATGGTACTCCAGTTGCAACTTCGACAGTCTCAAGCTTTCCAGCAGGAGCCCGAAGCGAGGAAATGAAGACTCCAACAAGTAGGATTGACCAAGACCCATAGGACATCTAGGATATGACCCTGGTCGGATTACCCGACTATCATGATTGCTTAGTGCCCTTTTTGGTACTATAGGTGTCTTGTGTGCTTGTTGGTTGTGTGCTTTTTGATTGTGTGCTCATTGTTTGTGTGTGCCTTGTTCGTGTGTATGCATGCTGCTTGTGTGTGTTTTGCTGCCATGTTTCACAAGCACGCCTTGTCGGCAACACATAGTAGACACATACTTCCCTTGTGTTTAAAACCCTTTTTGCCCCTTTAGCTGTAGCGGCATCGTAATGCACTTGTAGAATCGTCTTGGAAATCCTTCCAAAATGTTCTCTCTCTAGCCTAAACTTAACCTATGAGAGCTATTAACTGCACATGATATAGAAGACCATCCGGAGAAATTCCATCCCCGTGATGTGACGAGCCTTGCCTAGTTTAAGTAACTTTTAGAAATTACCACTGTGCCGTCACTAACTTAGAGTATCTAACTTTAGAGTAGCATCTAACACCAGTGACTTGTTACTAGCTAACCTCTTCGAGACCTACGAACGACAACAAGAAGGACTCAAAGATCGGCAAGAGCCACTACTATATGAAGACTTTGTGAAGTCAACACGCCGTGACGTACAAAGGAGAGACGTCTGCAACAACGAAAACAGCCAGCACTAAAGATCGTCTACATAAAGATGTACCCTGAAGCAAGAGTCATCAGTGCCTTCTAGGCGCCAACCTTATTAACTCAACTGACCCGACTAGAGTAATATAGAAAGAAGCACTTATCTTTTAGACTAACTTAGATCTGATTGACCTCTCAAGACTTTTGCGAAGAATCATGAAGCCCAAGAAACAAGGAAGTCTTCATCAACTCTCTTCGTCTGCTGAACCAAAGGTGGTTAGAATCCATCGTGAAGTCATCATATCCAGCAAGACGCCAAGGACGACGAAAAGCCCGAAGACTGCTGCAGTTGACAACACCTAACACTAAGCTGGTTAGACGTCTTTAGTAGCTCGAGACACCCGTTGACTTTTTAGGAAAAACCAGAGAGAGTCAAGTCTTCAGACCTGACACCCCTGTGAGGCTTGAAAACTTTTCGCGTGTGTTTAACTACTAACCCCTCAAGACAGCAATATCAGGACAAGCGTCTACATCAACCCCAAGCACCGAGGAACTACGACCAAGATGGAGATCGTCATGATACCCAAGACCAACGACACCTTGAAGTCAGCAACCGCTTACTCCATCAATATTAACCCTTTAGGTGTCCCCTCTTTAAGGGGGGAGACTTATGCTAACTTTATTAGAGAGTTTTGACAAATTTGTTCTTGCGCCCCAACCCTGGAGCATTTAAAGTCAACCCGACCAGAACTCTGCATCAGCATCGATCAACATGACAACACCTTCAGCAAAGACCCAAGTCTTCCAGAAGAAATCAGACGCCGCATCGACAAGGAGACCTCAGTTGAGAATGAACAACCCCGGAAGATGAAGAAGCATCAAGCCCCCTATCCTTGCACTCTCTTTGTACCCGCTTAGGAATCTCGGGACGAGATTCTTTTAAGGGGGGAAGGTCTGTAACGTCCCAAAAATTTTGAAGCAGGAAAAACTTAGTTTTCTGAGACCCAAAATTTAGGGGCAACAAAAACTTTTTGAAATGTCTTGTTAATAGATGTGTTTTACTCATGTTTATTCTGTTTGCCATGTTGTGGTTTGTTTTTATGAGAATGGCCTCTCTTGTTATCAACCCTGAAACTCAACCTGGTTATAATTTGACCCTTGTGATCAATGTGATGACAAGTAAAAATAGTCCATATATCTTATCCTATCTTATTTTTAACAAACTATATTTACCATGATGTTTTGATTTTAGAAATTACCCAAAGACCAATTATTTGAGAAAATAAAAGTATTTCCAAAAGTTATATGTTTGCAAAACTATATAGGACCAGATAGTGAGTCCTATTATATTTTGAGTTTAATATGTTGCTAGTGTTAGCAACCCTTATTTAAAACCTCTTAATTCAAACCTTTTTTGAAAATATTACCAAGGGTGGATTTACCCACTTATCCTTATAACTTGTCATGCCCATATTGATCACCATCTCACAAATATATTTGTTTTATCTTAAGTGTTTGGTGGTTTGTTTAATTGTTTGCTTGTTTGGACTGTTTAACTTATGCTTGAAATTGTATGACTTGAATGTAAGTATGTGGATATTATGTGTCCACTAAAGTGTATGGTTTGATTTGATTTCTTTCATGCTTAACTGATGTCTTTTATGATTGTGGTGTGTTTACCCCTTTGTACTAGGATTTGTTTCTAAAGAAACTCAAAAATTCTATTTTCAAATGGGAGATGACTATCTTCCTTGCTATTAATATTTAGCATTTTTAGAGCATGACAACTAGAGTTTCTTTTGTTCAATTTGGAAATGCAACTCACCTAACCTCATCCATATCATCTGTACTACTCATCAAAGATCTTCTTTGAAATTAATAAAAATATTTGATCACTAATACTTGCTTGCTTTGAATTCTTCATTATGAGGTGACCTTATGTAATGTTATCGGATAGCCTTTTCCCATTTTCTTATCTCGTGGTTGTTAATCCCCTTTGACCTAATCTCTTTAGCCAATTGCTGCACCTATACCCCTTCTAATCAACCCATTTGGTCTCTTAATTTTTGAATCAAAGGATTGAATAAACCATTCTTGTTTTGTGGCTTAGTCAAGTCAGCCTTATTTCATCAACAACTAAAACCAACCCTCTAACCTTGACCAACCTGTGGTTTAGGGTTTGCATTGGATTCCCATACCCCTGAAGTACTCATAGCACGACCATGTCAAACCCTAGCACTGTTTTCTTTTTGTCTTATTCGTTTGGACATTGTGTCGAACACCTGGCGGGCAGAATACAGCTCCTCCATTACTTCAACCCCTCCAACAACTCAGAGACAGTAGCTAGCCTCCAAGCCTTCCGACAGTGCCGGTAGACGCTCCCCCACCGCCTCCTTCGGCCAATCCCGCTCCCGAGTCTTCTCTCTCCCTCGCATTGCCCGTGCTCGTGACCCCCTCAACCGTCCAGCCCCATTATTGACACCCGAGACTCCCCCGACCCCTCTATCCTTGCCATTCCACCTCCCACCAGCCTCCCCCACCATTCTGTGCGCTCCCGAGCGAGACCTTGCTCTAGCACGGCCAGGAACGGCCGTGAACCACCGCTCGGCCCCGAGCTTTGTCGAGCACGCTCGCCATCGACCCCGTCCCTCTCCTCTGTTTCTCTCTTCATCTCCTTGCTCCCCTCGATGTAGGCTTACCCTAAGACATCCTCATGCGCCTGCAGGAACACCGGAGCCGTGACGACCTCGCCATGCCCGCCGCGGGCGTCCTCGGCGTCGCCATCAAACCAGAGCACATCGGGATGATTTGAGGACGTCCGTGCACGCCCCTCCACCTCCGCATCCACCTCCACCCTCCGAAGTCGTTCGGTGATGCCCTAGGTGAGCTGCTCGTGCTCGGCCTTTTTCCCCTAGGGTTTCTGCTCGCCTCGTCCCTGTCGTGAGGAGGAAGACGACCGAGCACCGTCGATCTCGCGATCCACTGCTCCGTTTGAAACCTCCCGGATCTAATCCTGGCCCTCCCCTCCAGATCTATTGGCGGCGTACCGCCTCGCCTGCGCGCGCGCTGTCGCGGGCCGGCACCGGATCTGGCCCGTTTGTCTTTTTTTAGCCAAATCTTTTTCCTGATATTATTCCCTGTTAGTTGCAGTGTAGTT
Source organism: Poa annua (assembly GCA_026929855.1). NCBI lineage: Eukaryota > Viridiplantae > Streptophyta > Magnoliopsida > Poales > Poaceae > Poa > Poa annua. The sequence continues at coordinate 68,537,491 of CM049434.1, forward strand.
TTAAATCTTTTGCGGTAGATCTATACATGAAAATTCGTTGGAATAATTTTTTTAGCACACCTATGTGTTTTCTCCACCATGTGGCACTGGCCTCTTGCCAAAATATGTTTTTATATGTGTGCTAGGTTAGATCTAGTAAAAAGTATAGTTTTCACCATTTATTTAATTGTAGGAGTTCTGTAAATCCAAATGATCCAAACTTTATTTCTCTGGAAAGCTAGTGAGAATACCTACATATATATATATATATATATATATATATATATATATATATATATATATATATATATATATATAGGGAAACTAGTTGGTATGTCCAGACACTAGGAAGGACGTTGTCTCCACCATCAGATGCTTTGAGATCAGCAATTTGGGCAAGCCTAGCTCCCTATTTCCCCTCTTTAGCAATTTCATACAAATTACCATTTCAGGCAAATTGCTACAGTGCGGGCTAGTGCTAGCTACAGTGTCCAGATGCCAGGCGATCAGTTTTTTTTGGATTGTCCTGCCTGTCAATCCACAGAGGGCATCACGGGTGTGCGGTGAGCATCCCTCTTTCTCTTTCTCTCAGATGCCACGATCCAGTCCGAGGCCGGCATCGTCTCCTCCCAAATTCACCTCGACCGCCTGTGCCGCCGCCCTCCGCCATCCCATCCTGCCCTGCCGCCACCTCCCTCCCTCCGTCGCCCGCAAAGTCTGGTTGGTTCCCCATCGCGCCTTCCTGCTGCACATCGGCGCATCTAGGCCCGCCCTCGACCTCATCTCCGCCATCTCGTTCCCACCGGAACACCAGCGGGCGCGACGCTCTCCCGCACTCGACCACGCGTCCGCCCCCTTCCTGCCACGCGCTCTGCCGGCGGCGGCGGTGCCCTCCCGTGCCTCGCGCTGGGCCGTGGCGCACGTCCCGCTGCCCGGCCTCACTTTCTGCCCTCGCGCTGCCTCCCTACGCCGATGCGCCTCCCAAATCTCCAACGCGCCTCCGCAAATCCCTGACGGCCGTCCCCGGTGACTTCCCAAGGCGAACGGAGCAGCGCCGCCGCAAGACGAAGCTCCTCTCCTCGAGCTTGTCTCTGCACCGCCGTCGTCAGATGCGGTGGTGCCGGTCTCGGATTCGGTGGTACCGCGCCGGTCTTGAGGAGGAGGCGCACGGACAGAGACATCTTTATCGTGGGCGGAAACTGCCGACGGATTCAAGTATGGGTGTCGTGGCGCTGTTCCCCGCGGTGCTCGTCATCGGCAGGACCTGCATCGACGAAATTCGGGCTCTCGTCGATCTCCATCCACTGCCGGCCGGCGCTCGTCGATCTTCTCCGGCATGGCTCCACCGCGAGGACGAGGGCTCCGTTTGGTGTTGTACTTGGTACCGATTGGTGATTGGGTAGCACAGTTTGATTTAAGGATAGGCACCGAAGGTGGGCTTCGTGGCGCAATCACTCCTCCTGATCCGTATTCACTCGTCCTCGTGAATGAAGTTTGAGATCTGGTATTGTTCCATCCCCATCCTGCTCTCTCTCCGTCAGAAATTCAGTGTGTTCTTGTACTGTTGCCCTGTTTTTTCAGAAATTCAGTGTGTCACTAGAAAATAGCAGTTAACTAGCTTGTTTTGTATCAGTGTGTCACAAAAAAGCACACTGTTTTGGTAGTAACAATCATGGTGAATGTACGTGCAACTTGATCAATTGTCGTTTGGCATTTATTTCAGTTCTATGAAAGGGAATTATGATCACTAGTGCTTTTGGCTTTTATAGTCTAGTTGTATAACAGAGAATTAAGATTACTACGAACTGCAAGCTTTTATTTTTGCAAACGTCCATTTCATCAAGTTAAGCGATGGGTGTATTTGGACATCAATGCAAGCAACCGACTCCAGATTTTCCAATGCTTGGTACTGTAGTTGATCTGGTGCCGAATGATTTCAACCAGATTCTTAATGAGTTGAGGTGGGGTGCCGAATGATTTTAATAGTGTGCTTAACGAGTCAAGGTGGGGCGTCGAATGATCTAACCGCAAGCTGCCCCACTTTTATGAAGGAGTTGTTCACCATGCCAATGGAAATTTATGAGTATGTGGTATTTTATTATTAGGTACATGTTTCAGCAATAGTATCCCTGGATTCTGGCCTTGGCTCTCTTAGCATATGAGTGTATGATTTACATCAGTACATCGCTTTCTAATGAGATGTGGAGTAGTTTCTGCTTTATTATTTCGTTGATACTTGTAACCTTGCCGGTTATTGTTCACCATGCCAATGGAAATTTATGAGTATGTGGTATTTTATTATTAGGTACGTGTTTCAGCAATAGTATCCCTGGATTCTGGCCTTGGCTCTCTTAGCATATGAGTGTATGATTTACATCAGTAAATCGCTTTCTAATGAGATGTGGAGTAGTTTCTGCTTTATTATTTCGTTGATACTTGCAACCTTGCCGGTTAAACGCATATATTAGGGTACTTAGTGTGGTACGGTGTGGTGCAGAATGAATTTCGACATGGGTGCTTAATAAGTTAATGTGGGGGTGCCAAATGATTTTGTATTTTTTTGTTCACTTTATCATGTTATTTTGTTCAAGTTAAATGGCAAATGCACTTGGTATACTGAGCGAGTATCTGGATTGGTTCCTTTGTAATGACAATCCAATTATGTTAGGTATCATATTAAGGTACCTAACGTTTTGAGAGAGGGCTGACCCGAGAGCTGAATGTGATTTCCTCGTGTGGACCATATGTTTTTTATACAATATTTACGAGGTGGTGTTCCGGCAATGTTTGGAGACATATTGAAACGATTCGAGTTTTGCTAGTTAGCCACTTGCTAACCATAATTATGATGCGGTGTTCGGCACTCGGAATTATGGAGACTTTTTGTGAAGTTCGAGACTTGATAGTTAGCCCAACCAGCGCCGAGTGCCGAATGGTAACATATTAAGGTACCTAGCTAGTTATTTCGAGAGATGAATGGACCCAAGAAGGGTACTTATTTAAATGGCGTCGAGAGCTGAATGTAGACCATATTAACGCACATAGTTAGGTTATTTTTTGGGATCTGAATGTGATTTCCTCATCTAGACCATATGTTCTTATACAATATTTATGAGGTGGTGTTCAGGCAATGTTCGGAGACATATCGAAACAATTCGAGTTTTGCTAGTTAGCCAAACTAGCGCCGAGTGCCGAATGGTACCATAGCAAGGTACCTAGTTAGTTTATGTCAGGAGCCGAATGCGAGACATCCAATGCGTCATAAATGCCGAGAGTTGGCACTCGGCCGTACTAGCGTCGAGTGCCGAATGGTATCATACTAAGGTACCGAATGCGTCATAATAATTTTATCTGGGTACTTAATGTGTCATGAGTTAAGGTGGGGTGCTGAATGAATTATACGAGGGTGCTCATATATGAATTGGAGTTTGCTCTTTCTCTCATCCTGTTAAGCAGCTTTATACTCGGGTGTTTAATGTGCTCCAAACCTGACAATTCGCCGACTAGGCAGGAAAGAGAAACTCTTTTACCAAATCCTAAATAGAAATTGCAATCCCGCATCTTAAAGCACTAGGACGGCTATGATAGCGTCCTCCCTAGTGTCTGGACGTACCAGATTGGCGTCCTAGGACGCGAATCTCGTACGTCCAGACTCTAGGGAGGACGCAATCATAACCGTCCTAGTGCTTTAAGATGTGGGATTGCATTCTCCATATAGGATTATGTAAAATAGTTTCTCGCTCATACCTAGAGGGTCATAGGTGTGTAATATGGGACTAAACTGTTTGAATTGTTACCTCATTTGGTTCAATAGGCAGACCAAGTTTGAAAATTTGAACCTTCAAATAGAAATGGCAGCAGGAAAAACTGTACCGTCGCAGTGGGCCGTCTGCCATATGTCATATGGGCCTGTCCACTTTAATTTGAAAATTCATGCTATTTTCGGTTCAGTACCGTATCAGCCCGTCGTCTTCCTGTTTCGACCGTTTCTGGGCCAATGAACGGTACTGAATATGCGATGGGCCGTAAACGTTGCTGTCCGTGGGCCGATGCCATCGTCATTAGGTTCCGTCTTCGTTCCCTGTCGGAACCAAGTTGTATCTATCAGTACGCCGCCAGCGATTGACATCATTAGGGCTGAGACCTCGGCAGGTCCTTGCTCAACTCCCTGATTGTATTGTCGACTCTTCGCCGGCGACGGAGATTAGCATGGAGGAGGGCTCGCCTACGCCAGGCGACATATACCGACGTGCTGCCTCGTCCCGAGCGACGAGGATTGAGGATATATCCACGCCGTCGGTCGGCGGTGTTACGCCACTGGGATGTGGTTAGATCTGATTTATTTCCCCTTTGTTTTGGTAATCTGTATTGCGCAGCCTTTTCGTAAGTTCCGCGGCTAACGTTATATCTGATTTTTGAATGTTCAGACTCTATATCCCGGGATCCGAATGCCGCCGCCGTTCGTCGAGATGCGGACTCGATTACACATGAACGGCAAACTTTTATCGGGGATGGAGGTACCATGCCCCCTGCATCTTATATTGTACAATGTAAGTCAGAGACAAGCTGCAAGTACATTGATTCGGATTTTACTTGTTCGCTTGCAGATTTTGCGAAATCTATAGGAGACGCCTGCATTGAATCCGACGCTGACGAACATATATCAGACGAGCTTCCTATCTCACCCCTTAGGCCAGTTAACCTGGATTTAGACCCCGATGTGGACGTCAACAACGAAGATGATGTGGACATACCAGCACCCAATGGCCCATCTGGACGCAAAAGGTATTACACTGTTTTTGACAATTTGTTTTTTACGAATGGGTTATGTTACTTATATCTGCGCATGTGCTATGTCCAAATAGTCGAAGTATATAATGTCAAGTTATGGGGGAGGATATAAAAGAATTATCCATACAAACGGCAAATGATACCCGTACCATAGTTAACACGTCCAAAATAGTGCTTATCTCGAATTTATAATTGTTTGATTCAGACGCATGGAAGAAACTGAAATATGTTTGATGCAGGGGGAGGCGAGGGTTATCTTTCAGGATCAGTTCCAGTGACGACACTAGCCTCTATGAGAAGGCATTCATTCTTGCTTCTCAGCGAACGAGTGGTCAGATATTTGAGCCAATCGTCGGAACAGAGTTTGATTCTGAAACTGATGCTCATAAGTACTACACGGCCTACTCGTGGGAGATGGGTTTCGGTATCAGACTAGGGAAGAAATACGTCAACAGTAGTGGTTACAAGACCTCCCAAATTATAAATTGTTCCTGTCAGGTACTGCACTAAATTTACCATACTCCAGTCAAATGATTTGTGGTCAACGTGTTTGTTTAATTTCCGATTAATCATGATGTTTACAGGGTCATGCTCCTACTGGTGTGCAAAGCTCAGTCAGGAAAGTATGCAACGCCATGGTTCGTCTGAAGAGGACTTACGACGATGGATGGTACTTTGAGGCTATGAACACAGTACACAACAATGAACTGGCAGATACAGTTGGGGAAAAGAGACACTGGAAATGCCACAACTTGATAGACCCTGCTCTAAAAAACCTTATCAAGAATCTGCGTGACAACAACATCCCGTTGAGCAGGGTTTATGGTGTCATGTGTGATTTTCATGGAGGTTCCTCTAATCTCCCATTCAGGAAAAGGGCACTTAGGTCAACCTGTCTCGCTGTGTCTCGTGAAGCCAGCCACGACGACATTAACAAGCTGATGGGCTTGTTTTCAGAGGCGCAGCTAGATAACAGAGACTTCTACTATCGTGTTGATTCAGATGAAGATGGAAGGGTCCAATCAATATTCTGGACGCATGCAAAATCACAGGCTGATTACATCTGCTTTGGTGATGCCATAACATTTGACACAACATACAAGTGCAACCTTTACGAGATGCCTGTAGGGCTTTTTGTAGGGGTAAACAACCATTCACAGTGTTGTCTTCTAGGCTGCGTGATTTTGCGCCATGAGACAGCCGAAGCATTCAAATGGGCATTCCGCACGTTTGTCACAGCCATGAAAGGGAAACACCCGGGAACAATTCTTACAGGTATATTTCAAGCATCTGGTACACCATCTTTGTAACGGGCTCCTTGTGTGTTTAAACCTATAATTAACTATTTGTATAAAAAACCAATGTTTGCAGATATGTGTAGACAGATGGAGCTGGCCATCTCGGCGGAGTTGCCTAACACCGTCCATCGTTGGTGCAAGTGGCACGTGTTGAAGAAGGCCAGGGAGAATTTAGGAGTACTATACAAGAAAGGAAGTGTATTCAAAACAGAATTTGATGTACTGCTGAACTTCATGATGACTGAATCAGAGTTTGAGCAGGGGTGGTCGCATATTATCGGGAAGTATAACCTTGGAACTAACACTTTCCTGAAGCAAGCTTATGACTGCAGGCTCAAATGGGCGAAGCCTTACTTCAAGGGAATTTTCTGTGCCATGATGACGAGCACCCAACGAAATGAATGCATGAATCATGCTCTCAAGACCTACGTCAACAGGGCAGCGCCTCTTAACAGATTCTTTAGTCAGTACATTAAGTTCATGGCTGAACGCTGGGGGGAAGAGGACGCAGCGCAGGCCGAGACCAAACAGGTATGGTTGAAACAATATCAATCTGGTTCAGATGTTTGGTTTGAACATAATTTCTGCATGAACCAGAACTTCTAGTGTTTGTGTTAGATGATGATGCGCGTACTTTTTGTGCAGGTCGTTAAGGTATTATGGTCTGGTGTGCCAATTGAGAGACATGCCTACAAGGTGTACACGCACAAAATGTTTGATTACTTCGCAGACCAGCTATTCAAGTCTGGGTCCTATACTGTAGAACTATCCGAGGGGACTGGGAAATATGTCGTTGAACATATTGATGCTGAACGTAGAGCTGGGTGGTGTCAAATCAAATATGGCATGGACGTTGATATTGACAATGAGGAGTATAATTGTGAGTGTGGACTATTTGACCACACGGGGATGCTCTGCTGCCACGTATTGAAGGTGAATAATTATTTCCTTAAATTCTGCATACGTCATTAACATTTGCTTCTTCAAAAAGATGATGTTATCGTTGTGTCCCTGACGCTCGTACTTCGATAATCTTGAAGGTAATGGTGCATCGTGGACTCAGAAAAATCCCATCTAAATACATCTTGAAGAGATGGACACGTGACACAAGGGATGTGATGCCCGAAGATATCAGATGTTACCAAAAGGACAGTGAGACCAACACGTCAAAAACCTACCGCAGTCATGTTCTCTATAGGAAAGCGCTTGAGCTGGTCAAGCTCGGTGATCAATCCATGGAAACATTCACAGTTGCAGTGAGGAATTTTGAAAAGGTAAAAAAGGAGTTAATTGGCATGGAAGGCGGGGCTGATGATAAGGTGCCTGGTGCCGAATCAACTAATGGAACGGCCAGATGTTCAACTCAAGAAGACGCAGCTGTCCAGGAAAACATCATAAATGATACTGAAATTCCATCTGAAGGACACGCTGGTGTTCGTCAGGTCCAGCATAGGTTCTTGATCCCAGAGACGCGTCCTTCTCGTGGTCGCCCCCCTACAAAACGCATGAGGGGACGTGGGGAACGTCCAAAAAATTCTGATGTAGTGAGGTGTCAGATTTGTGAATCGGAATATCATGAACTATCCTCATGCCCAACACTAGAAGTCAGTGATCAGATGAGTGATCCTGAAGAACCAGAATTTGCAGATCCTGCTCCTAATGAGTGTGACGGGACAGAAGTTGCTGGAGACGAAGAACATGAAGATGCATCTCAGCTGGACAGAGATCAAACTATGAATCCCAAGGGGGCATCAAAGCCTGTTTCGGCGCCCCGACGATGCAAGCTGTGCGGTGAGGTTGGCCACTACCGTCCATCATGCCCACTGAACGATGAGGAGCGAGCACCTGTGAAGTCTCCGGTGTGCAAAAAGTGTGGCATCGCAGGGCACATGAGTAACACATGTGGGCGCGACTCAAGCTACAAGAAGCGTGGAAGGCGTGTCTAGTGAAGTTAAACATGCTATTTTGTATCAGTTACTTTATTCGCTATCCCGAGCCTGACATCTTAGAGGGGAACAGGTACTTCGGCGTCTAGACTTTTTTTATATGAACTTCAATGCTATTATTAGACCAACAACGTTATTTGCTCCATGGATTTTACGTTATCGTGCTTGCATTAAGAAAATGGTGACCGTGACTACAGTTCCATAAATGCGTAGGTATCAAATTATAAATGGTAGAAACATGTAGCGGATAGTACCAAGTCATCTGCCTGGTTTTCGGCGTCTCGTCAAACGGTACACAGGTACATCAGTCACTCCATTGACCATTTGTAGTGCTCCTCGTCTATTGTCGTGTAGATGTTCCCCTGCTGTGCTAGCTTGTCCAGAATTGCCCTAGTTTGAGAACAATAAAAGCCACTGTGAGCGGAGCATGGAAAACAACCATTATCACATAGATTATGTACGTGTGTACCCCAGAATATGTTGTTTACCCCAGATTTTTATCATCCAGCGATGTCTTCCGTTTTAGATAACGGTAGCTTACACCATGCTCCATGCCCCTTAATCGCCATCAACAAGTGTCATAATGTGATGAGCGAGCTTTACACGCGTAGTACATAGACGTTTGTTACCTTATTGCTGGATCACGTAAGGCACCAAGTACCATGTAGTATGCCGACCTATCACCCTCGAAATCATCCTGATATATCACGAATTGATACAACGTTATGTCGCCATTAGGAAACATTGGCGGCTGCTGAATTATACCTTCATATATAGATACATCAACGTAAATCTTACAGTGTCTGGCTCTGGAGTTGGTTGGGCGATTGAGATTGCCGTTCCCGTCTTGCTTCTCTTCTGGTCTTTTGCACGCAGAAGGTGAATGTGGATACACTGGAGAAAATGTGTCGTGATCCAGTTGTAGTCTGAGACCAGACTTTTTTTGTTTTACGGTAAGGGTTAGTACTGAAAAGGCTGGATACGACACAAAACGAACCATTATAAAAAAACAAAAAAATACTAACCTCACATGATAAGCATCCATGATAAGCCCCCCTGTGGTAAGGGGAGAAACTTCACCAGCAACACCAAATCGACTTGACGCAGACGCCCTCAGCCTCCCATGGACAGTGACGTATTCTCCATCCCTTCGAGAACACAGATTCGAAATCATAGAATAGCACACCTTCAGGTCCATAACGTCATGTCCGGTAACAAAGTGGCTAGTATTGCATATTCTGACATGCTACATACGTTTATGAAAACTGGTATGTCTTAGACATTTTGTGTCACACATCCGCTACGACTAAACATGCCAAGGGGTGTGGAAAAAACTAAGCTCATCAGTGAGAAAGAGAGTTGCGTATGACGAGATGTCTGTATTAATAAACGTTGCTAGAGCGATGGATGCTGTTATTACCTCATCTTCTTCATGATTATGCCGTCACCGACACCATCAAGCCAGCGCTGCACCGCAATCCGCCCCGTGCCGTCATCTAAGATGAAGGTGCTCTGGGATTCGTGATCGTTTCGTCCCTGCACGCGACCTACTATGCGAACCTGTAAAACGCATGTCAGAAACATTGCATCATCTGGATCAAGACATGTGGGGTGGATTTACCGTGTGCAGCTCCATGCCGTTGTTGTATACCGAGCCATGAACCCCTTGTTCAGCCATAGAAATCTGCTTGACAGTCAGTGGCACCAGCGTCTCCTTTTCAGGGATCTGGAAAGGCACGTATAAAAATGTCAGTTAACCGGAGTGAAACCAGATGAATGTGAAACACGTAAGAAGGTGATCCCTGTACCTTTGTGGTGAATATCGTTATTCCTTCACCTTCTACCTGAGATTTTACGTAGCCGCCACCACCTCCGAAGAGAACAGCAGATGCATCGTTCTCCTCTGCTTCATCCTTTATGCTGTGACTCGACATCATGACTAAAGACGCCCAACCGGAGCCCTAACGTATGGATATACTTATAGCGTACGATGGTATATTGCCTCCATGTTCATTTATCACGGTGGAGGCAGCTCCCAACCACATCCCTTCATGACGTAATAAATGCCGGGACCTTAACTGGTGTCAGCTGGGTACTCAATGTCGTATACTTGTCTGTTCATGTATTCGTGAAGGCTACAACGTCACAAATGTCAGTTCAAACTGGTATGCAACTTGTTGTCTGGTCTCGTATCAAACATATTAAGTGGCACCCCTAATATCACGTTATATGAGACGGTACGCATTATGGTCGAATCACAAATTTAAGTTATGACATCACATCGGTGTTACAATACAAAAACCAGTCATGTTTACAACCACATTTGTTCATGATGGATCCCTATAGGTCGATCCACATGTCTTCAAGCGAACGCAACGATACAAAAATAAAATTGAAGTCATCGAATGAACTCTGGTTTCTCCATCCAGATCTTGGACTCTGCTTCATCGTTGATGTTGAGAGCCTATCACTGCTGAGGATCCATCCAACTCTTGAACTCTGGTGGGAGCTGACCGATGTTACCTTCCAGACTGAAAAGCTGTGTGAGAGATGACATCCTAGCTTGAACAATGTCATCTCCGACCTGAGATGGGATACAAGTCAGTTCTCTGAAACTATATTAGACTTGATGTATGCATGGTATCGAAATAAGGCGAACTTACTGAGGTTAGCGTCTTCGATAGTTTTATTCCATCAAAGTTCCTGGCATAGTGCAGAGCAAATATTCCTGTATTGTTCCTGATCAGAAAGAAACACGAAACAGTACTACGTCGTTACCATACCCTCAATCCTGCAAAAAACGCACGCTAATGTGAATGATGGTACGACCTACGTACCTGTTGCATACAGGTTGGCCTGATATACGAGAGGGGAACTTCTGGTAAAACTTAGAGAACTGCTTTGACCATCCATCAAAATAAGTCGATAAGCACCGTTCAAGGGCGATTGAAAGTTGCTCCGCGATTCTTTTGTGATTTTTCATTAACTCTGAAGCAGGCTCGTCACCATTGCTCATTAAGGGATCCATAATACACACCCTCTTCCTCACAAGGTCCCAAGCATATGTTGACCAGTTTTCGTCGAAGTAAACAGGCGCGACGATCTAAAAAATGAGGTCACACATATTAATCATGGTGACATAAATAAATAAACTCATATCTATCTGTAGGATAGACATCTACCATCTCACACAAATGGACGTCATTGTTCATATGCTCTCCAATGAAAAGGTCTCTGATGTACACATCATTGACGAAATTGTCGCCACGGATCACATGGTTCTGATAGATAAAGAGTGGATATGTGAAATGCGTGACAACATATTGATAAACTGTACAGAATCATGACGTGAAGTCCTCTTACCGCGAAATCAGCCTCAAGGAAAAGTCTCCAGCATGCCTCTCCGTTTCTTGACGCAAACTCGATCTCCATTTGCTGGAATCGTCGCATGAACAGATTCATCATCTCGATGTCCAGCAAACCTTGAGATTTTAGCTGAGACCTGATCATTTCTCCGGTAAACTCAATGTACTTTGGTCTTGTGCTGATAACCCAATTGCTAGGTACAAATACATAGGTCAAAACAAAAGGATCAGACAAACAATCATGTGCAAGAAACAACGGTATATTGGATATACTATAGAATATGCGTTTAATGGTTACTTGTTCATGATCAGACCCTTTAACCCCAGAAAGGTAACATATATCACACTCTCGGTTCCGGTAGCCCTCTCAGGTAATTTGTACCCCAGAGCAAACGGTGAACGCCCTGCTCTTCCAGGGTAAACTTTCCTTTTCTGCATGGGTGCGGAAAGCATCTTCTCAGGGACAACGATATTTAGGTTGAGGGTAGATTCCTCTAACTCCTCCCTCAACATCAAGCGAAGCTGATAATATGGTTTTTCTTCTACTGTATGGAGACACTGATGATTTGACTGTACTGACATTGCCATTTGCCGATGGCGGAGTAGCGGTGGCCTGTGTCGCTGAAACAAACAGCAAAAATTATAGTTAGCATACGGTTGAGATGGAAATGAAACACAGTACTTTAAGGGATCAAAACCTGTTGGAGTGATAGTAGAAGAGAACTCTGTCATCAAATCACAACGCCTTATCTCACTAGCCCCGTTCTTGTAATGTCCAATGCTTTGTGTGAAAACTGTTCTTGATATTTGGCTGTTGGTTAATGCTGTTGGCGATCCACCTATCCCAAGATCGAAATTTGGATAGCTAGCCATCATGTCTGCCCTGTATTTCTGGTTGGGAGACACGATCTGAATTGTACTGCTTATCCCGAATGGGACCTGGGTTTGTGTGTGCACTCCCTGTTCTGCTCTAGCCATAGTTGTCTTCCGAAGGTCTAATTCAGCTTCAATTATCAGCTCTTCGACCCCAGGGAAGAAGTCACCCGGATCAGAAGTCTGAACTGTATGAGACATATGCATAGCTTGGCATGTGTCGGAAAACTCTGGCTCATCGTCATGTCGTTGTCCATTTGGTGCACTATCCGACGGGTTGATATCGTGTCTTGTCCCACCTGAAGACTCAATCTGCCATTGCCGCGTGTCACTGATATCGTCTGCACCTAAAAAAACACAGCTGCGTTATAAAATACAAACTTTACACGACTGAACACACACAGTATTTTATGTGCCATCTATTTACCTTCATCTTGTCTCTTCCTTTTATGGTTCTTCATGTTCTCTTCAACTTGTTTCTTGTATGACCTTGACAACTCAAGTATATCATCTTTCATCCTAGCGGTCTCAGTGCGGAACATCTTCTTGTTACTGTCGACATGAGACGAGAAGTTGTTCATGGACCTACGCATCTCTTGGTCGACCATTTCTTCTGATGCTATCAACCTTTTCTCACACCTGGCTGAATAATTAGCCAACTTGTCCAGCATCATTGACGTCATCTGAGAAAGAGCAATGTAGAAAGTTAAACATACGCATACATGCTACAGAATGAAGGACTCTGAATAACTGAATCACCTTCTGGAAAAGTTCTATTGTCTCGTGTTCATCATCCACCTTGTTGAACAGTACACCATAGTTTGTTTGATGTTCAACCTGATGCACATGTGAAGTCCCAGCACGTTCGTAGCACACTGCGCTGGACTCAAGGGGCTATTTTGGCATAAGCAACATAGAAAAATGGATGTCAACAGGGATACCAAACTGAACAATGAAGGGCAAACGAAATGCGAACTCACAACATGTTTTCCGTACACCACGTTTTCAGCGCCTCTGAAAGTTATCTTATCCATGTCAATAAGCTTGTTCAGAGTCTTGATGTCGTAGGCTAAAATCCTTGGGAAATCATTGTGAGGTAATGTGTGGGTACCAAAATCCAAATTGTCGATGTAGTAGACCTACGAATATATGGAAACATGAATTTAACTGTTAGTATATGCTACGCAGTGCTCAACTGATAAAGACGGATTGTTGGTTGTAAAATTTACCAGTAAGAATGGGATGCATCCTGATAAATTGGACCTTTCCTCCCCTCCGATCAGCTCACCCTTCACGCGTGCAGCGGACACAAGCAACTCTGATCTACAGAAACCGCACCAATTGAACATGGGGATCAAGTCTGGGTTTGATAAACCACCCCAATAGTCAGTGGTGTAATGACCATGCTTTCTTCCTGGTGCTACAACATATGTCATCACGCATATCACAAAAGCCACTTTGAATGCGTGCTTCTCCCGGGAGCTCATGGGTCCATCATATTCCCTCAGCACAATGTTATCAATCTCTTTTTGAAGGTGTTCTTTACTTGATAAGGCTAACAGTGATCTGATCTCTTCAATCTGGTCTGATATGCAGGTGTTTAATTCTACAGGTCCCCTTGGAAGACCCATTACCAGTTCAATGTCTCTGTCCCCGAAAGGAAGGTCCCTTCTGTGACCGAATACTATGGAACTAAGCATGCTGTCAACCCTCTCCATCAGCCAAACGGAGAACACCCGTGTAACCTTCGGCCATTTGTGGATCCTTGTGATGGCGCCGAAACCTGTTTCTTTGGCAAGTTGCGACTTCTCGTCGTCAAAGTTGGGGTGGTTCACAATGTAGTGCATCCTCTTCATGCTGCATCTTGACTGAATGTACTGGGGCCCCTTATCCTTCCCCTCCTCTCCTGAAGCAACGTTCTGGTTTCTGTGGATACCATTTACAGGTTCCACCTTCCGATCGTCGTCGGAATCAGATGATATGTCGATCTGAGTCGCGCCACGAGGGTCACCCCTTACCATCTCTGAATATAATTGCAGGATTCCAGTGTTAGCAAAGAAAACTGTAAGCCTAACGATTTGGCGTCATTACAGTGCATATGAATAAACTGGTTTTACATGATATGATTGGGACACCTTCATTCAGTACACAGCAAATGTATATTTGATGATACTGATGATTCTGCCTACGTACTCGAGTATACGCGTTGTCTATACTCCTACTGTTCATTTGTTTATATATTGAAGATTTACAAGAACGTCGTATTCTTAAAATGGACGCATAAACCACGACGTTCAACCAAAGAGCATACTCGACGTGGAGTACAAGCGATAAATACCTGGTGTCGGAGCCCCGTCTCGTCTCTTGGCGGCGCCTAGCGAGGAAGTTCTTCTCCAGGCGAAAGAGGTTTCAGTGCGTCGAGTTAGAAGATGGAGGGAGGAGGTGAGGAAAGGCTTGTAGAAGTATGGGTGCTAGGCCACTAAACATCGGGCCTCGCGATACTGAGCGAGCACGGGTTTGCGTGTCGGGAATCCGGGGAACGCTAGGGTCGTTCAGACCATGAGTATCTAAGGTAAGAACTTAACACGGCGAGCTCAACACTGTTGTTTTGGTTCCTAGAATGGGGTCGACGATTGACTACATCTCGTAAACAGTGCGCACAGATAACAATGTGATCTGTATCACTTGTCACTCGGCACCCCTGGTGTAACTATTGGAGTCCCCCAACCATATCTGTGTACGCACCTAATCGACGTATGTAGGATGCAAAACTTATAAACCCATCAACCTTGTCTGGAAAATCAACTATGTATAAAACATTGTCGGAGATGACGTTTTAATTACGATACTTTTATATTCAAATTAATAAGCTCCGAGCACCACGACATAACTACCGTACCATAAAATTATGAGATGGAATATAGAAGCACCGCTTTATTATTTCATCATGTCTCCAAACTTATAAACCCATCAACCTTGTCTGGAAAATCAACCGTTTTACTATGTATAAAACATGTCGGAGATGACGTTTTAATTACGATACTTTTATATTCAAATTAATAAGCTCCGAGCACCACGACATAATTACCGTACCATAAAATTATGAGATGAAATATAGAAGCACCGCTTTATTATTTCAGCTTGTCTCCAAACTTATAAACCCATCAACCTTGTCTGGAAAATCAACCATTTTACTATGTATAAAACATGTCGGAGATGACGTTTTAATTACGATACTTTTATATTCAAATTAATAAGCTCTGAGCACCACGACATAATTACCGTACCATAAAATTATGAGATGAAATATAGAAGCACCGCTTTATTATTTCAGCATGTCTCCAAACTTCGAATATCAGAGGCAGATGGGAACACATTCCTATCCCGACCTACTATCATAACTTAGTATGGTACCGTTCGCCCCTTAGGGCTATTTGGACTAACTTATGGTACAAAGGTTTAAAAGTCACGCACCAGATGATCAGGTTATGTCATAATCTCGGCCCTTACAGGAGGGCCCCCAAAATCAAGCATCATGATATACAAAAAAAAGTATCATTCGGCACTATGCCCCATTCGGATATTCTACATACAACATAACTAGTTTGTCCAATCAGATTCGGCACTAAGCCCCTTGCAGAAAATCTCTCTACTCCATGTATCATTCGGCCCCCTCCGTGACCTAACAAGGTACTTACTTACGAAACCATTCGGCACTCGGCACGGGGTAACTCGGACAACATTCGGCACCTTCCGTGAACTGACTAAGTACCATAAGTATAATGATGCACTAGACCCTAAGCTCTGAACCCTAAACCCTAAATCACGCACCGGTAGAACTGCGTTCAGCTCCCGAAGGCGTGTACTCTAAGTACCATAATATTCTAAGCGCTATATACCGTTCGTCCGCCATTCGGGCCTTTTTTACGTTCGACACCATTGGTTATTTAACTAAGTACGTTCGAGGATCAATATATAAACATGTTCTGTTTGTCAAGCAGGAAGTATGGGTGTTAGCTCAGTCGAGGGCCCTGGACCTTGGTAAACTCCCGCTTGTCAACCGACGAATCTACTAACACTACGCGCTCTCTACCTCATAACTTTAATCCTAGGCTATCAGTCATGGGTATTGATGGGGACACCCCTCGCCAGCACTTGGCACTTGGTACCATTCGGTAAACACGTCCCTAGCAGTTCCCCCAAAATGTCTCCCCTATATGTTTATGTAGGGGACTTCCCCTAAAAAACATCTCCCCCAAAACTGGTTTAACTCCAGCATTTCCCCCAAAACATCTTCCCTATTCAATATTTTAAGAATGTTGTATAACTAGCATTTAAAGTCCAACGGCTACCTCTGCAAAAGCTATCTTGAAATGTCAAAAACTTGTCTATATCACCAGAATCTGAAACATAAACAAAAAGCTCACTAATATCAGCACGTTGTATAACTAACCCTAAGTATAATGATGCACTAGACCCTAAACTCTGAACCCTAAACCCTAAATCACGCACCGGTAGAACAGCGTTCAGCCCCCGAAGGCGTGTACTCTAAGTACCTTCAAGGGTACCTTTCGGCTCGCATCCCCTCCATTCCGTTCTCGAATGAAACTGCGTCTAAACCTTGCTATTATATCATTCGGCACTCGCACGCATTGTATGAAAGGTATAGCAACCACATTCGTGACGCGTCGCGATACAATCAAAAAAAGAACGATACGAGGACACGCACACGCGCTACAATTAAAAAAAGTAATGAATAGCTCATAGCCGTCACAGCGCAGACATTACGATGAGATGGAAAATCGATAAAACTCAATACTAGTGAGATGTAATAATAAACGGTTTGAGTCTTACATCTCCTCGGAGAATAAATGAGTATTACGTGAAACGAATACAAATACATAGTGCTAACCATCAAGAGGAGGCGCTGGCCATGCCCTTGTCACTGGTACCACCGTGTGGAGAAGGGAGTGGTCAACTGGGCTTCGAAGATCCGAGAAACAACCCCCGACGAGATCGATGAAGATTAGCCATGGCGACACTCCAAGCGCGAGCACAGCCCACTCGCCATTGTCTCCAGCTGCCATGATGCTGGTCGAGTAGGTGTCGACGTCCACCGCCAACTGAGGGGTGGACGCAACGTTCACCCAGAACGATGAACAAACTGAATCGCCGAGAATATCTGGAAGTGAAACAGTCCTAATCAATCTCCACGGGCTAGAGTCCAATGGGTTGTCTATTACCCAATGCTCGAGATTAACGCCCTTCAGACGGAGAATGCATAGGCCTTTCAGCGCGTGCCTCGCAAGCATGTAGTCGTTGTCTCCCAGCCACTCGAACCCATCGGGGAGATAGCGCACCGAGAACATGCCTGTCGATACGACGTAGGAAACAACTACCCCGAGCTTGTACATCATGAAAATGGCTTTATCTACCACAATTGCATATGGTTTGTCGAGCAAAAGCGAAGGATACCTCAGTTCAAGCGGGTGCGACAGCATTGTGTGCCAGGAATTGTCGCGGAGAACGCTGACGGCGAGGGAATTCCCGCCGAACAAATTGAAGGAATTCTTGTGGAAGGGATGGAAGAACGCCTGCTCGTCGCCGACGACCACGAAGGTCCCAGGGGTGCCAGGGGGCATGCTTTCCCAGACGACTGGTGTGAATCCCGGTGGCGGGATGAAGCCTGTGGGAGTCGCATCCCGAAGCCCACGCAGTGCGTAGCGCCCCCCATGGTTATTCTGCCGGACAATCATCTGTCCGTCGCGGCAGAATAACACTGGATCGTCGTGTGATGGCATCAGCACCGTCGAAGCTGGGAATGTTTCTGCGACCTGCGCCGCCTCGAGATCGAGTACCCCCGAGATGCCAGGCAGAGGGACGAACCGGACGTACGTCCAGTCCTCGTCCTCCTCGAAGTATGTTGTCATGAAGCCAAGCAGCGGTGGGGAGCTGCCAGCCCTGACGTGCTTCAACACTGTTGGGATGGTGACGGTGGATAGCCATTGTTTGGATACAAGCGCAGTGCAAATCACCGATTTCAGTGGACCTACGCGACCAAAGATTTCCGAACGGAGGTTTTCGTCGTCCAGAACGGCCGCCATGGGATCGGAGGAGGACGCCATGGCGTGGGGCGCGTCTGCTTGAGGTTGAGGCGCTAGGGATTCTTAGACTACTGTGTCACCCATGTACCCTGGAATCCTGGACAAGTACGGCGCATGGAAAATACGGCAGACGCGTGCGAGGAGAATACGGCTGGATTCGTGCGTTTCGGGCCTCCCCATGGCAGAGAGCCGTTTGGAGTATGCAGTATGGTCCGGACACCAAAACCCAGACGATGGCAGCGACGTAGCAGTATGGTCCGGTCACCGGTGGCTAGTACCATAGAAATCTAGTGAACAAGGTTCGGGCCTCCCCATGTCGTAGTGAACCAAAAATTCAGTGTCATGGTAGTCGGGGGTTAGGATGGTCACTGTGTCGTAAAAATCACACTTTATACTACAAATGTTTCCAATAAATGATGAGGTCTGGCAATAACATATCTAATTCATCTGAAACTTGGGGTACCTTAATTGTCACATGCAGGACGCACCGAGCTACATTTCAAAACAAAAAAAACTCAGTTTTCACGCCTAACAACATCCCGACCCTTGTATGAGGACTCGGTACCTTAATTGTGGTATACAAGTATAAGAACCGTAATTTTTTCCATCCGGTACCTTTCCAACTCGGTCAACCTACTTTATTATCAGTGCACATTCCGTAAACTAATTATGTGCCATACTAATATGACATTCGGCACCTTCAACAAGCTAACTATGCGCCATACTAATATGACGCACAAACGGGGCATCTACATTCAGCTCCGCACGTCGTTCTACTTGACACCATTCGCGTGATCATTCGGCTCCTCCGCACGTCATATAGCTTCAGCACCCGGCGCTAGGTGCAAATTTATTTTATGCCCCTCGCGTGTAGAATTCGGCTCCTCCGTTAACTAAGAAAGGTACCTACTTAAGATAGGACTTGTTCGGGTGGATAACATTCTGGATGTTGAATGATAGACGGAGAACCTTAGTCGGATATGCAGCTTTGGTGGTTCCCGGATATGCAGCTTTGGTGGTACCTTAGTCGGAATTCACTCAATTAATTATGTTCGCTTCATCATTCGGCTCCCGACCTATACTAACCATGTGCTTTACTAAGTTACCATTCAGTACCGGCGCAAGGTGCATAGTTATTTTATACACCTAGCAAAGTTGCCGCCCCTCACATGAGAACTCCGTACTCCAGGTAGCGTTAGGCTCCCTCCGTGAACTAAATAGGTACCTTCCGTAGACTGATTGTGTGCTAAAATAATATAATATTTTAAACACGAAAAAACGTTCGTCCGCCATTCAGGCCTCTTACGTTCGGCTCCATTGGATATTTTCCTAAGTACGTATGTACTGCCATCATTCGGCACCAATACGTACTGGCACGAATAAACTATTTTAAATTATCAAAATGTTCGGAGAGCCACACCTGGATGTCGAAAATAGATCATAACAAGTTAAGATGGATCGCCTCCAGAATATCATCTAGATATTGCTTATTACGATACAGAACATGTTTGTATAATGCTATCGGATGTGTGAAAACAACCAACTATTGTGATCACAAAGGAAACTGAATATTAAACACTAACATCACCATTAATACTAAAATAGAGTCTGAGCGTTCATTACAACTTGCATGAGATGTTCAACACCGAACGAAATCAGACGAATAATAAAGGATACAACACCGCAAAGGGGTAAATCACACTAGCCCAGACGGGAGGAAGAACGGAGGCCACGGCATGGTTGCAAAGTAGACAGAACGTAGAGGCTCATGGTCCTCCGAGGCGAGGATCTTACTAGCGCTGCCTGCCTCGAAATCCAAATGGAAAATCCACTTAGAGAAACCGAAAGACACTACAACGGATGAACCGTAGTCGTTGGCAGCTAAGATCTGAGCAGAATAGAAGCTACTATCTCCCACGGCGTACGGTGGGCCTTCCGCTATCCTTGCCCAAAATGAATAACTGATCTTGCCTTCTAGGATCCTGATGAGATCGATAACTCCAGCCAGCCTCCACGAAAACGTGGTACGAGATGTCTGATGGGCCTTCCAACACTCTATTTCTGTCCCTTTGATAAGAAGAACAGAAATTTCCGTCTCTCCATCTTTAGACACCATGTACTGCTTGTCTTCTACTCCATTGAAGCTTTCAGGCATGAGAGCGTACGAAAACGTGAAGGAAGAGAGACTGAATACGCTGATTACTCCCACTACGTACATGATGTACAGTAGTGATCCAACTACAAAGCAGTACGGGGTCTCATGCCTACTATCGGGGTGACGAGGCTCGATGGAAGATACCTTGGTAGTCCACGCTCCTCGCTCATAAACGCTGACTGTGATGGCGAAGCTCTTCGCATCAGCTTGCTGGAGTCCATGGAAGAACGCCATGTCTCCCCCGACGACGATGAAGCGAGCGCAACAGGTCTCCGGCGGGATACCTTCAACATCAGGACTTGGCAGCGGCGGTATCAAAAAAGACGGACGCCTGTTTAGCATACATCGAGCTGTGTAGATGTCTTCGTAAACCGATGCCCTCCCAATTATCATGCCGTCGCGACAGTACACGACGGTCCCCTCGCTGCAGGTCATTGCCGCCGCATGGAAAGCTTGATCTGCAAGACCTTGCCGGAGACCTTTTGCAGGGACGAGTCGGACGTATGCCCGGCTGTTCATCTCAAGCTCGGCCACAATACCTAGAAGAGGAGGCTCGAAGCGACGCCTCATCCGCTTCAAGAACAGTGGCCGAGATGCAGTCTCAAACCAGTGCCCGGACACGATTGCCGCTGCCACCAGAGATTCCAGGCCGCCAAGACGCGCTAATATCTCCTGTAGGAGATCGCCATCATCCAGCACGCGCGTCAATGGCTCGCACAGGGCACGATCGAGCTCTGAGTTTTGGGGACTCATGATGTATGTCTGTCAAAACATGAATAACAAATAATTACGCCACTAATCGTGGTACTGACACAAATGTAATTATAACATATGGATATAAACATACAACATATAATAGATACGATTATTGACGAACAAAAACATGAGATAGGAAGATAAGATCACCTCTCTGGGGGGTGGAACCACAGTGTTTAGTGAGGTCCGGTGACGGGGAGGCTATGGTGGTAAATGCTGGCAGCGCTGTTTCTCAGTACCGGATGAAGACAATGGTGGTCAGTGCGGTAAACGTTGGGCAGCAAGACAATGCTATGTACGAGGCAGGCTAACGCGCGGATTTGGGACAGCGTCGTAATCGTAGTATGAGTGATGGGTCTTTCACGGAAATTCAGAGGTGCCCAGTGGGTACAGTGCGCCTCTCTACGGAAGGCTAACATCTTAGGGTTTGACATTGGCGTGATACAATGGTCGGTACACATTCACCCGTGTCTCCACTCAGTCCGCTGTGTAACACGGTGCAAGGCGTCGAATCCGAGGAGATGATCCTGACGCCGGCGGAACAGTCTCCCATGATTCGACGCGACATGGAGCACCCATCCTACATGTGATTCGGACAGCAGTTAGGCCATAGCATATTCAGATACCGAGCTTCACAAACACCGTTTCACTCGTTGCTCCTTCAGCCGTCGTCATAAGGTCTGCTGTTTTTAACGCTCTTTTGTATTAGTCATCCGGACACATGTTATTATCGCGTTTACTTAACTGTTCTTCATTTTTTCTAAGGCCGATGAACTCGATGTCGCGCATGCTCTGTCCGTGGGATAGCTTCCCCGACGAGCTAGCACTGCTCGTCATCGTCCGCGTTCCTCCCCACCCTGTATGCATCGGAAGAATCGCCGGCGTTAGCAGGGACTGGCGCCGTCTCGTTAGGACGCGGGAGTTCATTGACATGCTCATGAAGCATCATGGATCTGCTCCCCTTCTCGGTTTCTACTCCGATGCAGTGGCAGTGAATCGTTTCGTGCCTGTTGGGAAAGGTTTAGACGTAGTTACTGCAGTGAACTTCGGTCTACCTCTGTATGATCAAGTTGGCATGAGCACTGGTAGCCGCTGGGAGGTGTTGGGGTGCCGCCATGGGAAGGTGCTGCTCCTGGGCGGCGCGCACCGGACATTGGCGGTGTGTGATCCGATCACTGCGGAACGCACGTCACTCCGTGTGCCTCCGATCGGCGGCTACGGCCACGGTGCCGTCATTTGTGCAGCAGATCATGTCCACGGTCACTGCCATTCCTCTCCGTGGTACATAGTTTGGGTGTCAAGTGGCAGTCAGTTCACCACAGCAAGACGTTGGTGGTCGACAACTCAAACCTGGGAGAACTGGGTAGTTGGTGTCCCAACCGTGGGTGTTGTTGATTTCCGCCCTAGTACGCTAATCAAGAGAGTGTGCTACTGGCATTTGACAAATTAAACAACTACATTCTCGCTTATGACACTGCTGCAACGGAGGGGTCTAAGCGGCTCCATACCATCAAAGGTCCCATGGAATCAGACAACACTTTCCGTCGCAATGTATCAGTGGTGCCTGTAAGCGGCGATGGTCTTGGGATGGCGACCTTGAACAGCAATTACATCAGGATATGGGCAAGGGTCGGCGGATTAGGAGCAGGGTCGTCGTGGAATTTGCTGACGACGATTCCTTGGCAATCTATCATCCCTTTTCAGCAGGATCTGATGGTAACTGAACCAGTTCCCAAGTGTAGGATCGCCTGCGTCATTGAAGGATCTAGTGTCATCCTCGTACGCACTACCCGCGCAGTTTATGGAGTTAACTATGACAGTAAGACGTGCACCAAGATGTTCGATGGCTGCTTGGGCAGAACACTTTGCCCTTACAGTAGCTTCTACGTCGCAGGTTCGAAACTTGCTTAGAAGAATGTACTACACACCTTCTCTGTTTCAGGTATTAACACGGTATACATCAATTATGCAGGTGCAGCAGCAAATGGGTGACGGCGAAGCGAGATGATCATATGACCCAATTCGTTGATGCCGTTAATGTATCTCAATTCATACCTGTATCCACTTTATGTATGACCTGAACCTTTCGACATCCTGTGTGTGTGTGTAATCCGAACCATTTGCAAACTTATGTGTGTGATCAGAAACATCTGTTATTTTATGTGTGTGATCAAACATATGCTATGCCAAGGTATTTTGTGTTGTATACTTGTATTACCTATGAACATGTCAACGCTCAGGTTTATGTGAACGGTCGTATACATGAACAAATCACCAATCAGGCATATGTTAAGTGCATGAAGAACGTTATCTGAACTACATTAGATAAAAGCGAGCTTCAGACACTCATTATGAATCAACGCATAAGAGTCATAGATAATATAGCCCAATACATGGCAGAAGCAATATCTGACAGTCATTACAACATAAAATGGCCAATACATTTCAATGGTCCTGAATACAAAAAATGTAGAGGTCCTTCGTCCTAAAGCATTTTTGGTGAACACCTCCCGCGTCCTGGGACTTGCCCCCACCGTGGACTTCAGTGAACTCCCCTCATCATGGGTCATTAGCTGGGTCTGCCACACCTTGAATCAATATACATTACAAAAGTAAAATAAGTGTCATCTACGCTATAAAACACGTTTGCATACTAGGTTCATAATCAGTGACTAGGATGTATTACCCGCGATGAAGTAACTGTTGAACGGGAAGAGTGTTATCCCATCAGTGGCACCCATGATCCTCATGGTGGTCTTCTTCACGTAATCGATAGCGTAAACTGCTTCAGGAGTTCTAATCACCAGCACACTCTGATCCTCTAGCACGCAGCAGATTCTGCAATTAGGCCTTGTTTGGGTGTCAATCAGATCCCAAGTGAAAGGGACAAGAGACAGCCAGGGTATAGTTGACGACAACATCCATGAGGAACCAGACTCAGAGTCAACAACCCTCGACCATACCCTGATGTCGTAATAATTGATGGCTGCTACTCCCAGTCCATCTTCACCAACCTTTACAACGTTCACGTTGCGGCTCATCATATTAGCAGTCTCTTGTGGCAGCCCAATTGGGATAAGCATATTCTTGTCACACTCATAGCCGATAATGGCGTTGTTCGTGAGGTGCCAATAGCAGACTCCACCGATAAGCACACTCGGCCTGAATTCGACGCCACCGACTGACGGTACGCCAACTCCCCACTCGTCCCATCTACGTGATTCTGAAGACCATCGCCTGGCATAGGTGTAATGTGGAGAACTGGATATGCATACGATACTCCACGGAGATGACTGGCACTGACCGTGAACGTGTGCGGCAGTGCACATAATCGCGCCGTGACTGCGGTGCATACATAACGGCACGTACGACGATGTGCGCTCGTCGGTGATTGGATCCCACGCCAACACTTTTCCGGCGGCGCCGTTCAGCAAGAGCACCTTTCCATGACGATATGACAGTACCTCCCATCTCGCCGTTGCTTCGGCGCCACCGAACGGGAGATGGAACCTTGCACTCGAGACGACGTCCGGCTCGACGCCGATCGCAACGAAACGACGATCCTGCAAAACATTGGAGAACAATCCAAGAAGAGGCGCCGGTCCATGGCTCTCCATCAGCAGTTTCAGAAAATGTGGCGACCTGACCAGACGGCGCCACTCCCGGCAAACCGAAGCCATCCTTCCGACGGTGACGGGAGGCGGGGTCACCCGCTTGAGTACAAGAAGTAAAACATCTTCGTGGATAATATCCAATGGGGACACCAGGCGAGACAAGGTGGGCATGATGCTGTGATACAAAAAACAAAAGCAAGTAAGCTCACGAAGTTTTTGCTTAGTAGCTGGGACGGCCGTTGTTGCTCACCGGGTGCTTGAACCGCCGTGATCACGACGACGGCGAAGTTAATCAGGGGACGGAACAAGCTGGGACGTCCAGCGTTGATTCAGACCGTACGAGGGGGTGGGGGGTGGTGGAGTGGATCTTCTCAATGCGTGAAATAACCGATGGCAGAGACCGGCCATTTGCAGTATGCAGTATGGGCCGGTAACCAAAATTCAGACCGTGGCAGCGACCTAGCAGGCTAGTACCATATAACACGCTAGCGTAGGGTTTGACCTGGACGTAGTGAACCAGTCATCTTCGTAACCAAAGGGATAATGTTAGGCGTACGGCATCAAACAAATCAGTGACACCTTACTCCCTAAACACATTCAGCTCCTGAAGGAGTCTATATAGGTACATTCGCCACACGATTCAGCTCCTGACCCAAACAACAAAGCTTCCTTGATTGGGGATTCGTTTTACTTGACACCTTCGCGTTATCATTCGGCTCCCCGCCTATCAAGTTTGGAGCATAGTTCACCACGCACCCATACGGTTTCACCATACACCGGCGCTAGGTAAACTTTTTTTTTATGCGCCAGCCCCGACCCTTACAGAAGAACTCTCTACTCCATGTAGCATTCGGCCCCCTCCGTACCTACTTACAATACCATTCGGCACCCGGCACAGGCCATTCGGGCTTATGATGCCATTCGGGCCTTTTACGTTCGGCTCCGATGATGCTTTCACTAAGTACGTACGCCCCGCCGTCATTCGGCTCCCGACCCATACTAACCATGTGCTTTGCTAAGCTACCATTCGGCCCCCGGCGCTAGGTAAATGTTTAGGGTTTATGCGCCTAGCAAGCTGCCGACCCTTACATAAGAACTCTCTATTCCATGTAGCATTCGGCTCCCTGCGTGAACCCAAAAAGGTACCTACTTAAGATACCATTCGGCTCTAGGTGCATAGTTATTTTATGCACCTAGCGAGTTACCGACCCTTACGATACCATAAACACGATATACCTACGATACCATTCAGCACCATTGGTTATTAAACTAAGTACGTTCGCACTGCCATCATTCGGCACAATTCGGCTCTCGGCACTTGGTACCCTTCACTACACACGTCTTTTTCGGGTGGAAAACAATCATTGGGTGTTGGTGGATACTCTACGAACCTTTATGTTTCCATCCGGTTCCCCGAAAATATATTAGTATGGACTTTGGTTAGATTATGGAGGGGGGGCGCTGAACTATGTACCTACTTATGATACCATTCGGCACCTTCCGTAGACTGATTATGTGCCATACTAGTATAATCTCTAATAGAAAATGTGACACCGTTCGTCCGTCATTCGGGCCTTTTTACGTTCGGCTCCATTGGTTATTTAACTAGACGGGGGGGGGGGGGGGGGGGGGGGGGGGAAGACCAGATGAACCTGTCGAGGACGGGAGGAAACTTGACCCGTGAGAGGTTCCTGGCGTCGCTGGGATAGGGGATTCTTCCACCTCCCCTACTTGTATGGGGGACTAGCGAGACGAACCGGGGGCGCCGAAAAGTTGGGGCCGTGTTGAGGGAACTGCTAGGCCGTTGTTCGGCTGCGAGTTTCCGACAGAATTTGTTATCGGTGGCGGGATACCTAGTGAGTTAAAGTGAGGTGTTGACAGATTTTGTACTCTTCTCAATTAAATAAGAACGTTTCATCATTCGGATCCTCACGTGACCTAATTATGTGCCATTCACATAAAATATTCGGTTCCTATAGTCTGCCTATCGAAACTACGTAGGACCATTCGGATCCTCACGTGACCTAATTATGTGCCATTCACATAAAATATTCGGTGCCTATAGTCTGCCTACCGAAAATATGGGTGTTTTACTTGACACCTTCGCGTTATCATTCGGCTCCCCGCCTATCAAGTTTGGTGCATAGTTCACCACACACCCATACGGTTTCACCATACACCGGCGCTAGGTAAACTTTTTTTTTTATGCGCCATGCGAGTTCCCGACCTTTACATAAGAACTCTCTATTCCATGTAGCATTCGGCTCCCTCCGTGAACCCAACAAGGTACCTACTTAAGATACCATTAGGGTTTAGGGTTTAGGGTTTATGCACCTAGCAAGTTGCCGACCCTTACATAAGAACTCTCTATTCCATGTAGCATTCGGCTCCCTCCGTGAACCCAAAAAGGTACCTACTTAAGATACCATTTGGCGCTAGGTGCATAGTTATTTTATGCCCTCACATAAATAACTCCATACCGTTTGACACCCAACGGGCCTTCTACATTCAGCTCCGGACGTCGTTTTACTTGACACCTTCGCGTTATCATTCGGCTCCCCGCCTATCGAGTTTGGTGCATAGTTCACCACACACCCATACGGTTTCACCATACACCGGCGCTAGGTAAACTTTTTTTTTATGCGCCAGGTGAGTTCCCGACCCTTACAAAAGAACTCTCTACTCCGTGTAGCATTCGGCCCCCTCCGTACCTACTTACGATACCATTCGGCACCCGGCACAGGCGACTCGGTCAACGCTCGGCACCTTCCGTAAACTAACTATGTGACATAATAACATAATATCCTAAACACGATATACCTACGATACCATTCAGCACCATTGGTTATTAAACTAAGTACGTTCGCACTGCCATCATTCGGCACAATTCGGCTCTCGGCACTTGGTACCCTTCAGTACACACGTCTTTTTCGGGTGGAAAACAATCATTGGATGTTGGTGGATACTCTACGAACCTTTATGTTTCCATCCGGTTCCCCGAAGATATATTAGTATGAACTTTGGTTAGATTATGGAGGGGGCTGAAATGATCACGCAGCATTAGGCTCCATCCGTAAACTAACTGAGACTTCTGCTTATGATGCCATTCGGGCCTTTTACGTTCGGCTCCGATGATGCTTTCACTAAGTACGTACGCCCCGCCGTCATTCGGCTCCGACCCATACTAACCATGTGCTTTGCTAAGCTACCATTCGGCCCCCGGCGCTAGGTAAATGTTTAGGGTTTATGCGCCTAGCAAGTTGCCGACCCTTACATAAGAACTCTCTATTCCATGTAGCATTCGGCTCCCTCCGTGAACCCAACAAGGTACCTACTTAAGATACCATTAGGGTTTAGGGTTTATGCGCCTAGCAAGTTGCCGACCCTTACATAAGAACTCTCTATTCCATGTAGCATTCGGCTCCCTCCGTGAACCCAAAAAGGTACCTACTTAAGATACCATTCGGCGCTAGGTGCATAGTTATTTTATGCACCTAGCGAGTTACCGACCCTTACAGAGGAACTCTCTACTCCGTGTAGCATTCGGCCCCCTCCGTGAACTAAAAAGGTACCTACTTACGAAACCATTCGGCACAGGCAACTCGGTCAACCAAATGCACCTTCCGTAAGCTAATCATGTGACCTAATAACATAATATTCTAAACACGATATACCGTTCTTCCGCCACTCAGGGCCTTTTTTACGTTCGTGTCCATTGGTTGTTTAACTAAGTACGTTCGCACTGCCATCATTCGGCACCATTCGGCTCTCAGCCCTTGGTACCGTTCGCTAAACGCGTCTTCTTCGGGTGGACACCATTTTGGATGTTGATAGTTAGTCTAAGAACCTTTGTGTTACCATCCGGTTCCTGCTGATATATTAGTATGGTACGTGGTTAGATGACGCATCATGGCTGAGATGATCACCGAGCATTAGGCTCCATCCCGTAGACTGACTATGTACCTACTTATGATACCATTCGGCACCTTCCGTAGACTGATTATGTGCAATACTAGTATAATCTTTAATAGAAAATGTGATACCGTTCATCCGTCATTCGGGCCTTTTTACGTTCGGCTCCATTGGTTATTTAACTAGACGGGGGGAGAAGACCAGATGAACCTGTCGAGGACGGGAGGAAACTTGACCCGTGAGAGGTTCCTGGCGTCGCTGGGGTAGGGGGGTCTTCCACGACCCACGGTTCTTATGGGCCTCCATAAGAAATAATAAATGGCCTGTCTTATGTTCTGATGCTTATGCAACGTTGAACCGCTCGTTACATCAAATCGTTTAGCTACGAAAATCTCTTCAAATAAAGAATCAATGAGCACGGAACAAGTACACAGGCACCAACTAAGGCGTTTCTAGCTGGAGTTGGTAGACCATGCAGGCTACTGGCGACACACACGTTCAGCTATTCTAGTCACGCATAGAACCATGCTGCACACGAACAAATGATAATTACTAGGACTGATCGTAACTTAAACAGACTCCTTTTGCTGGTCCTCAGTTCTGCACCCAGACGAGAAATGTGTCGCTCAGATCGAACAAGCGACGTACAGGCTGCAAGCAGTTCCTGTTGCGTCACCGAGCTGTTCACCTGCTCATCCCTGATGCGTCTCTCTGCTTGGTCGATTGCCTCCTTGAGCTGATCTTCGAGGAAAGCAGTGCGTCTGGCGACGATACCCCGCACGAACTCGACGAGGAGTTCGTCCCAGATCCAAGTGTAGCACTGCAACGAAAAGATATCCCGGAAATTAACGACGTGAAAGTGAGCGGAATGGACATACACTTGGATCTAATTTCAAATCGCGTGAAAAACTCATCAAAACGACACTGTCCGGGAGAGCGGGGAACTGTACTTGCCTGGGAGAATCTGCATCTTCTGAATTTCATCCCCTCGTTTGGAGGCTTAGTTGATACATAGACCATGGTGGCGACTCTGCACGCGCACCGAAGAGGTTGCTCGTCCTCAAACTCACCATCAGACGCGACGTCGCCGAGGGTCCTGGAACCGGAGAAACCAGTCGACATCGTGCGGAAGATCTGCTACCGCTGACGGCTCCTGTGCCGGAAAATATGCGTCGGTGCCGAAACAGCTGAGCCGGGGACGACGGATACTGCGGCGGAGGCGACGGTGGATGGGAGTCCCGGGAAAAGCTCTGCCGGAATATATGGTTGGGGATGGTGTGTGGTCGCTATCTCGTGACTAAGAATATGACCGTTGCCCACTTTTCTACAGAGCCTGGCGCAGCCGCAGGTTACTGTAGCTCGTCTCAGAGGGCACTGTAGCTACCGCAGCGGTCACTGTACCAACTTTGCCTGAAATGGTAATTTGTATAAAATTGCTAAAGGGGGGGAATAGTGTGCTAGGCTTGCCTAAAATGCGAATCGTAAAGCATCTGACGGTGGAGAACGCTTCCTCAACAACCTCATGGACGAGGAGTGCTACATGTATGATGACATGGATCTGGAAACAACAATAGACTCATTAGACCAGGGTGCTATTGATCCTTTTGACTTTGTGTACTCGAACCTCCCAGATACGGACATACTGAAGCAAGTCCCAAACTGCCATCACTACCATGCCAAGAGGTTTGAGCACGAGACCCCTGGTTTTTGCTGTCTAAACGGACAAATACAACTGGTTGAGCAAGAGCCAATCCCGGAGCTGATGAGGCTACGGTCTAGCGCGGATGCAGACAGTCGACATTTTCGGGAGAGCATACGATTCTTCAACGGCCATTTCTCCTTCACAACCCTTGGCGTCATCCTCGACAACGACTGCACGAACATGAGGTCTGGGGTGTACACATTCCGAGCACAAGGCTCCTTGTACCACAACGTGCATTCGTTCGGGCAAGGCTCTCGCCCGAAACATCTACAACTCTACTTCTATGACGATGATCCCAACCTGATCCACCGCAAGGAAGCCACCAAGGAACTAGACCAGGAGGTCGTTCGTAAGGTTGTGGACATACTGAGAGGAAATCCCTACTCCAAGCAGTTTAGGAGATTGGGTGCCCATAAGGATAACCTCGAGGACTACCGTATAGAACTGAACACCGAAAAAAAGCTAGACTAACGGAGATATAACACACCGGTATCATCCGAGGTGGCTGTGATCTGGGTCGAGGGCAGCGACCTGGCAAAAAGGTTCAAACGCAACATTACCCTCTACGGCAACGACAATAAGAGGCACAGTATACATGGCACACAAGGATGCTATGACCCGCTCTCGTACCCCCTTTTCTTCCCAAAGGGGGAGCTCGGATGGCATCCCAATATACCTAAACGTAATAAGTCTTGGGACCTTGCGCAAATACCAAGAGCAGATCGTGAAGACGATCCAGGTTTGGATATCTCGAATACTTATGCATTTTTTAGTCTATCCTTCACATATGTTAAATAACCTTCTTTTTTCTATCACAGAGGGGGGTGACTGTTTATGCGTCTCCTGTAAGGACCCCTCGAACCGAAATCCGAGATGTCCACGTTATGTAAAAGATCACGATCCCAATGATCAGTGCATCACAATCACATAACCAACATGGTATCAAAGAGTTACATCATTCAAGTCGTACGAATAAAAGTCTTACAACACAATGTGGTCATATGACCAAGTCTGTAAATCATCGTCGCGCAGGACGGAATTAACTACGATACATCGGAAGCTCGTGAATAGCGTCGGCCCTCGTCACCAGCAGATGCCAACCCACAAGTGCAGTTGACCGGTGACAGCTAAGTGGCGTAGTCGTCAGCATACTCCTCCTCCTCGGCGTAAGCCTCCTCGTTGTAATCTGGACGTTTGAATATCCAGGGACAAAGCCATATGAGTACCATTATGTACTCGCAAGACCACCTCTATGGCTAAGTTTTTATGGTAATGCAAGAAAAACAATTTTTTCGAAAACTGGGATAGCTGCTATATATGACTATAGGGCTTAGTTTTCGAACACCATGCTTTCAGTCATAGAGAATACGACATCTCTATATCTTTGTTAAAGAAAACATTTAGAGATAGAATTCTCTTTTCTTAGATATAGCAAGGACATATCCAAGTCTTGAAATCTTTCTTTAGTAAAACTTGTCAAAAACACTAGGATGGGGATACCCCTTTTTCCTTTATTGAGATCGGACTGATTGTCTCCCCGAGACCAACCATCTTCTCCCAATCCGTACCTCCCAGGTACCTACTTGATGCCTCCTTGTTTCCTCCGAACACATTTTTTTCTTTGAAAACATAAAACAGCCAGCATGCCTAGTGGGACCTTTCCAACCGTCCATGACCGCGGACACGGCTATTCGAATAGATCTACACTCTACAGAGGTTGCGCACTTTACCCACACCAAACGGTCATTCCACCGTGTCTGACACGGCCCGTCATACGACAGTATGTGGGGGTCCGGATAACCAGATCAAAACTTTCCACTATGTCCACCCTAGTACAGAGGACTCCCGATAGGTTTATTCCCCTCGGCACCGTGTGCTCCACTAGACCCCTGGTCTTTCTCGGGACGCCACACCGCCATGGCAGGGGACCCAACGTAATCGTCCGGCTACTGGTATGCAGCAGTGTATTGTCTCTTACAGACGACAACCCGACTTCGAGGGCTTCACCCTTATAGAGTATGAGATCCTCCGTACTAAAATAGACAAGTTTCCGGCTAAGCCCTACCCATGTCAGGTAATGTGGTTGCACGGGTTAATTGTTCGGGCGGCAGCTAGGGTCACACTTTGTTTTTCAAAACATCTCCTCCTCCGACTGTTCCCAACAGCTCGGGTTTTCGAAAACAACTCCGATTGCTCCCAGCAACTCGGGTTTTATAAAACACTTTCTCGTCGATTGCTCCCAGCAACTTGAGCTTTTCTTCCAAAAACATTTTATCAAAACCAGGCTCCCATCCTAAGATTTTGAGGTAAGGATATAAGGATATATTACTCGGAAAATATGATTTTCTTTATAGAGCCTTCAACAACAAGGCTCCTAAAGTGAATACTTATTTTTATAACACCTATTATAATCTAGTGGATAACTTTGGCCAAACAATATTTTGTAAAATAGTTTTCGGGTGGCAAAGTGCCACAAAAAAAGTAAAGCATGCATTCTTTTATTTTGAAAACAAAACATGCTTTGTAAATAGTAGGATTCATAGTGGTGAGGTGGCGTGCCTTGCTCAGCGTACTGTCCCTGCTCTTGTTCTTCCTCGTAGTTGTGCTCAGCTACCTCGTACAGCTCCTCCTCTGCTTGCGGTTCTATCGTAACATGAAAATAAACGAAACTAGTGTAAATCCTAAAATCCGTGTTGACAACCATCTCAAATAAACAAACAAGCAGCAAGCATTACAAGACAGAACCAACTACTGGATAAGCATAACACATAAACATAACCACAAACAAAGCCTATACAAGCACTTGGTGTTATCATAAGGGTACAAAGGGAATTATGTTAATCCCAAACAAGACATGCATTAAAACACTATCAAAGTGTTTAAACCAAGTTATTAAGGTTGGATTAAGGTTCTGGATTTCAAAGTTGATTAAGAACTTACACATTATTTACATTAATTATAACAGAGAATAAAATTAATATTTTTATTAGTCAAATGTTGCTGTTTTGGGAGATAAATCATAAGTCCTAATATAATGTTCAGAAAAATAAATCCTTCTAGCACAGTACTCCTAGTAACTATAGGAAAACAGGAAAATTGGATTTGCATAAAATCTATTCCTAAACAGTGACTATAAATCATCCAAAAGCTACGGGGCTCCAAACCAAAATGAGTATAGTTTTAGTTTTAGGAAACTCCTGGATGCAAGACTAATTTCTATGGATAGGTATTGATCTTATCTTTCTGTAGAATTTTGATTTACTCCATTTGGACAACCCTAGCACCAACTATTTCAGTTTTAGTAAAAAAATACACTTTTTAGCAACATTAGTGTACAGAACAATGTATAAGTTATTTTTGTGTCAAACCGGTGCTGCATGTTAAATAAAACTTGTGGCTACTCCATAAAAATAACTCTAAGACATTTTCACAAATAGATCAGGCACAAACTAATTATTCTAAGCACATGAAATAAACAGGAACTGAAAAAGATTAAGATCTACGGAAAAAAATGTCTACGGGCTGAATTTGGGCCAGATCTGGCCGAGGCCGGAGCAGATATGGACCGCGCCGGGGCTGGGCCGGCCCACGCGGCTCGGCGCGAGCGCGCGCGCGTGAATCGGCACGCGGTCGTCGATCCGAGGACGGGCGGCTAGGATTAGAAGCCAGGCGGTTCAAACTCGACCGTAGATCCAAAGATCTACGGCGCACGCATCGTCTTCCTCGCCGCGCCGGCGCGGGCGAGACACAGAGAGGGAGAGAGGAGGGTGCGGACGATGCGCTCACCTAGGGGATGTGCATGCGGCT
Organism: Poa annua; assembly: GCA_026929855.1. NCBI lineage: Eukaryota > Viridiplantae > Streptophyta > Magnoliopsida > Poales > Poaceae > Poa > Poa annua. Next base: position 68,571,793 of record CM049434.1, read on the forward strand.
TTGGAAGGTTGCAGGCGGTGGAGAAGGTCGAGGGAGAGGCGTGGGCACAAACAGCTTCAATGGAGGTGCCCGGAGTCCATGGCGGCGACGGCTTCGTGTTCCTCTGGTCGCGAACGGAGTCGACCAGCTCGGGCACCTAAACAAGAAACGGAGGGCGCTGCGGGTTAGGTCTCGTCGATACGCGCTCGGGGAGCCAAAAATGACGCATAACGGAGGAGAGGAACGATGGCTACGGCCGTTTCCCGCCAGCGGCAACCGACGGAGTTTTCTTCGTCTCCCGAGCAACCGAGAGCGAGAGCTCGGGCTAGCTCACAGGCTTGGGTGGAGAGAGGTGAGGGGAGGGCAGTGTGAGTGGAATGAGGGCTGGAGGGGCACGGGGTCGGTTTTTAGACCGATTTCCCGATCTAGGGTTTCTCGGGCATGGGGGTGGGGCTTGCTTGCTTTCTACTGGCTGGCAAGGGCGGTGGAGAGGGGGACAGAGTGAGTTTGGTCGGGGGCGACGTGGTTTGGCCAGTAGGGAGAAGAGGGGTGATCACTGGTTGGGCAGGGGAAGAAAAGAAGAGAGGAGAGTGGTCGGGTGGCTGCCTCTGGTCCATGACATGTGGGCCAGGGGATGGGGGTGTTGGCATCCTTCTCTAGCAAGACAAAGAGATGCAGGGGATAGAGAGGAGAGGGTTTGGCTGGGTTTTAAATCTCCTCCAAAAAATTCAAACAAGCAAATACAAACATGCTCAAAGATGATTCAAACAAGTTGTTCAAAATTTCAAAAAGGGTGGTGTTGCTACTGGTTGTAAGTGTATACTCAAAGAAAACCAAATCATGACACAAAAGAAAAGAAGGATTTGCAAAAGAATGGGAATGAACTAAATGGTCACTGATCTCTGATGCCCACAAAACCTAGTTGGTTTAACACTTTAACAAGCTCTCCAATGATTTTCTAAGGCAAGGTATGAAAGTATATATGCCATAGATCAAGTTGGTTCAAATGCATGTAAAAAATCACTCAAGGATTTCTTAATAACATGCCCTAGATTTGCTAAGTTTTAACAGGGTGGAAGATCACAAAAGTCAATTTTCAAATTAGCAAGAATTGTTAAAGTGACAATGCTAAGCATTTAACAAGCTAGTGAATTTAAACAAAGGTAAATGAGGCACGGAAACAATTCATGCTTGAAAAACTAAAACACACAAAAAGGTTTTTGTTACACTGAAAAATCTAGGCTAACACCACAATTTCTATGTCTAAGAAAATTGGGGTGTTACATACCTTCCACCCTTAGGAGAATCTTGTCCTCGAGATTTCGGAGTTGAAGAGGAAAGGAATCCAGGGAATTCACGCTCCAAGTAATCTTCACGCTCGCATGTAGCTTCTTCCTCTGAGTGGTTGCTCCACTAAACCTTCAGGAACTTGATCTTCCGCCTACGAGTCAACCGGATGTCTTCGGCTAAAACACGGAGTGGTCGCTCTCGGTAGGTGAGGTCATGATTGAGGTCAATTGTGTGATGATCGACCTGTTGATAGGAGTGGGTACCATTGGGAGCTTGCAGGCATTTCCGGAGCAGCGACACGTGGAACACGTCGTGAAATTCGGACAGATGGGGTGGCAACTCCAGCTGGTACGATACTTCTCCTCGTCGAGAGAGAACCTTGAAGGGTCCTATGTAGCGAGGTGCAAGCTTTCCCTTGACATGGAAACGTTGCATCTCCTTGAGTGGGGTCACTCGTAGATTCACCATGTCACCAACTTCAAAACTCAACTCACGCCTCTTGGAATCAGCGTAGCTCTTCTGCCTGGATTGGGCGGCCTTAAGACGGTCGCGGATTAGTTGAACTTATTCTTCAGCTTCTCGCAGGACATCAACTCCAAATACTTGGGTGTCTCCGGTTTGGGACCAATTCAAAGGGGTACGACACTTACGTCCATACAAAGCCTCGAATGGTGTCATCTTCATACTGGCCTGATAAATATTGTTGTAGGAAAATTCTGCAAATGGCAAACAATCTTCCCACCTTGCTCCATAAGCTAACACGCAGGCTCTAAGCATATCTTCAAGAATTTGGTTGACTCTCTCGGTCTGACCTCCGGTCTGAGGGTGGTAGGCGGTGCTGAAAAAGAGTTTTGTCCCGAGTTCCTCATGAAGATTGGTCCAGAATCGGGAAGTGAATTGGGTTCCTCGATCGGACACGATGGTCTTGGGTATCCCATGAAGGCTGACGATACGGGACATATAAAGGTCTGCAAGTTGATTTGAGCGGTGCCGAGTGCTAACGGGGAGAAAATGAGCAACTTTGGTGAGTCTATCCACAATGACCCAAATGGCGTCATGACCGCGATTGGATCGGGGTAGGCCGGTGATAAAGTCCATGCCGACTTCATCCCACTTCCATTCGGGTATTTTGAGGGGTTGTAGTAATCCTGCGGGTCGTTGGTGTTCGGCCTTGACTCTCTGACAGATATCACAGTTCTGGACGAAGAATGCAATCTCTTGCTTCATGCCATGCCACCCGAATTTTTCCTTGAGGTCTTGATACATCTTGGTTCCACCGGGGTGGATGGAGTACAGAGTCTCGTGTGCTTCCTTCATAATGAGCTGTTTCAAGTCATGGTCAAACGGCACGCAGATGCGGCCCTCATACCAGAGAGTTTCATCGGAATCAACAGTGAATCCAGGGACTTCTTCTCTGTCCATCCTTCGCCTTATACCTTCAATACTCTCGTGGCCCTTCTGTGCTCTCTTGATCTGGTCCCATAGTGTTGGCTGCAACAAGAGTTGATCTACAGCTCCATAGTTGACTACTTCGATGCCCATCTTGTCTAGCTCATCCCAGAGCTCTGGCTGTCGGGTCTTGATCATGGCGTTGAAAGAACACGGTTGCCGACTAAGCGCGTCAGCTACGACATTGGCTTTTCCAGGATGGTAATGGATATCTAAGTCATAATCTTTAATCAACTCGATCCATCTCCGCTGCCTCATATTCAGATATCTCTGGGTGAAGATATATTTCAGGCTCTTTTGGTCGGTGTATATATCACAACGGTTGCCCATCAGAAAGTGGCGCCAGGTCTTGAGTGCGTGTACTACAGCAGCAAGTTCAAGGTCGTGGGTTGGATAATTCTGCTTGTGCTTGTGGAGTTGTCGCGAGGCGTAGGAAATGACTTTGCCCTCTTGCATGAGGACACAACCTAGTCCAAGCTTGGAGGTGTCGCAATACATGACAAAATCTTTGGTCACATCGGGCATGGTCAAAATAGGTGCAGTGGTAAGGCGCTTCTTCAGCTCCTGGAAACTGGCTTCACACTTGTCGGTCCATACAAACTTTTGGTCCTTCTTTAATAGTTGGGTAAGAGGTTTGGCAATGCTCGAGAACCCTTCAACAAACTTGCGGTAATAACCGGCCATTCCGAGGATAGATCTTACCTCGGTCTGGTTGGTGGGGGTTGGGAACTCGAGGATGGACTTGATGTGGGTTGGGTCAACAGCTATCCCTCCGGTAGTGATAACATGCCCAAGGAAGGCTACTTCCTTCAGCCAAAATTGGCATTTGCTGAACTTGGCATACAGCTGGTGCTCACGAAGGGTGCCTAAAACTAGCCTCAAGTGCTCTGCATGCTCTTCCTCTGACTTGGAATAAATCAGAATGTCATCGATGAAGACAACCAAAAATTTATCCAGATATTCCATGAACACCTTATTCATGAGATTCATGAAGTAGGCAGGGGCATTGGTCAGGCCAAAAGACATTACGGTGTATTCAAACAATCCGTAACGGGTGATGAAGGCGGTCTTCGGGATGTCTGATTCTCTTACTTTCAGTTGGTGGTAACCGGTACGGAGGTCGATCTTGGAAAAGACACGGGCTCCGTTGAGTTGGTCAAACAGATCTTCAATCTTGGGTAGCGGGTATTTGTTCTTGATGGTCACGTCATTAAGCTTACGGTAGTCCACACACAAGCGAGTGGTACCGTCTCTTTTATCCACAAAGATAACTAGAGATCCCCAGGGTGATGCACTAGGGCGTATCATCCCTTTACTCAGCATGTCGTCCAACTGTTTCTTCAGTTCTTCAAGCTCTTTGGGGTTCATCCGATGCGGCTTTTGAGCTGTGGGTCCAGTTCCGGGAACTAACTCAATGATGAACTCGATATCCCGATCAGGCGGCATACTGGGTAACTCTCCAGGGAACACATCAGGGTATTCACAGACTACTGGTACCTCCTCCAAGGAAGGTTCAACTACACTCTTATGGCAATGACCCATGGTAGAGTGATGAGTAGAGGTGTGAGTAATCTCAACTCCTTCCGGGCTGGTTAGAGTGATAGACTTTGTGTTGCAATCTATGATTCCACGGTTCACCGCCATCCAATCCATTCCTAAGACCACTTCTATCCCTTGCTTTCCTAATACCACGAGATCTGCATGGAATCGGGCTCCCTGGATCTCCACGGGAGTCTCCTTGCAAGAAGTGTTGGCTCTCGTAGTGGTCCCCGGAATTTGCACAAGCATAGGGCTGCGTAACAGAGTTGGAACCATACCACTCTTCTTAACAAACGACTCAGTAACAAATGAATGGGAGGCTCCCGAATCAAACAAAACCGAAGCAGGTATGGAGTTGACAGGGAACGTACCCAAAACAAGATCTGGAGCCTCCTGAGCTTCCTCTGCACTGATGTGGTTCAGGTGGCCGCGCGTCACAGGGGTTGATTTCTTCGGGTAAGGGGCCTTGCCTCCAGGTGGGCGGGATAGTCCCTGAGTCATATTTTTTTTTTTGACGGGCCCTGAGTCATCTTGGTTGCATTGGGGCGGTTGTCAGCGAGCTGTTTAGTTGGGCAATCCCGAGAATAGTGTCCAGGCTGTCGACAAGCAAAACATCCTCCTGTGGGCTTCAGAGCTAGTGGTCAGTTGAAGTTGAGGCCGGGGTGGTAACTTCCTCCGGGACGAGGTGCAGGCGGGCGAGTGGGGTAGCTGGGTCTTGGAGCATACGACGGGAGTCTTGGCGGCTGGTACGCAGGTCTTGGTGGATAATAAGCAGGTCTTGGTGATGGCGCTAAGCGCGGGCGCGGGCCGTTGTTGCCCGGATGGCTGCTGCTGCTTCCCTGCTGCATCATTTGCCGGCGCTTGCGGTTGTCAAACGACGCTTTGCGCTTGTGCTCCATCATGATGGCTGCATCAGCTAGAGACTCCAGATCGGTGAAGGGCATCACTATCAGAATGCACTGCATTTCATCATGCAGCCCGTTCAGGAACCTCTCTTTCTTCTTGCCTTCAGAGTCAGTGTCGGCGGGGGCATACCTTGCCAAGGTAGTGAACTTCTCAAGGTATTCGCTCACAGACATACCACCTTGTTTCAGTTGCAGAAACTTCTCTCTCATGATACTGACTAGTCCGGCTGGCACATAATGCTTCAGAAACTTTGTCTTGAACGCATCCCAAGTCACGACTTCATCTTGGGGCAGCAGTGCACGAATTGCCTCCCACCAGTGTCGGCCCAGTGGAATCCAGGGTGTGCAGGGCCCACTCTCCACAGCCCTCGCCCACGACGGTATCGAAGAATGACTAAGGACCAAGCCAAACACTTGGAGAGACGCTCGAGAGGAGAAGTCCTCGAGAGGGCTTGAAGGGCAGCGATGGCCTGAAGAGGCTCCCCCCGCGACTGCCCCTCTACAAGGCTCTCTCCCTTGGAGAGGAGTCAATGCAAATCCCTCCACAAGGCCGCTCAGGCCTTGTAGAGATACTTCGCTGTGAAGCAACCGCCGCAGAGCGCACATGGCCTCTGCCGCGGCCGCAGAGTGACGCGCGCGCCTGCGCGCGGTGACGACGACGCCGCAGTTGCCATTCTGGTGATTAAAGGGGTCAACAAAGCTGTACCCCCGCACCGGACTACGAAACTTTCCCCTTTGGTGATAAAGCGGATGGCCGGCGCTACGCTCCAACGACGACGTCACCGTGGGCGCCCCCACGATCTCTGCGGCACCAGCTAGCCGTCCTGCGCGGACGGTGGTCTTCCTGCCCCAAGGGCAGGCTTTACGACCATGGACCAAGTCCATGGACAACCCAGCTGCGGTGCACCCTGCCCCTCCATTTCGTCGCCATGTGGGAACCCTTCCACCGCCCAAGACGCGGGGATGAGGCCCGGGGCGCCTATAAAAGGAGAGGGAGCACCTCCGTAGCAAGGGATCGATCGATCGAGCCCCGGACGCCCGGATCCCCGATTCGCATCGATCGGACCTTTGGCACTCTACCATAGCGTAGCCTAGCCGAACACACTCGAGGAGGAAGAAGACCTTAGGGTTCCCCCCTTGAGCTCCACACTGCCATAAGAGAGCCCTCGGCAAGCTCATTGTACTGTACCCTCTGCAGCGCAATACAGACAAGCAGGAGTAGCGGTGTTACCTCCATCCGAGGGCCGTAAACCTGGGTACGGGCTGGTGTCTGTCTCTGTCGTGATGTCCCTCCTCAGGCTCGACGAGCACCATCACCGCGCCGGTTGAGGGTTGTTTGACCAACGCGTTCAGCCCCCCTTCGAACAACTCTTCAGAGTGTGACCACCCCTGTATCGTGGGAGTCACTCTCCGACATTTGGCGCGCCAGGTAGGGGCTGAGGCGCGTCTTCAACCTTCGACCAGCCTCCGCGCCAGGATGGACGCTCGCACGACACGCGCCAACAGGCGCACAGCTGGCAGGGCTGATACTGAGCCCGGCGCCGCCACCACTCGCGGCCGCCGCGGCCGCCCTCGCGGGAGCCACAAGGCGGACCGCGACAACACCGACCCGCACGTGGAGGAGCCCGAGAGCGAGGATCGCCGCGACGGCGACCGCCGCGACGACGAGGACGTCTACCCCGAGCGCGACGACGACGCTGAGTCCTCGCATCCGTCTCGGCGCCAAAGCGCGTCCTCTCAGGGACGCCCAGAGCCCAGTCCACACACTGCGCTGCTCATGGCTCAGGAGCTTCTCCGCTACCGGTCCAATCCGGAGGCCCACGACCAATGGCTCGACCGCCTCCACCACCTCGTCGACATCACGACGACGCGCCCCGCTCCGTCGCGCTCGCTGGTTCACCACTCTGGCCACGCAGGAACGGCCGCGCCGGGTGCGCCTCCGCCACCACCGGGACCACCTCCGGTTGCGGCGCAGAGGGCTGCCTCTCATGCGTCCTCGCCGCGCGACTGCCAAATCGTGCAGCGCACCGCGCCTGACACGCGGGTGGGGATGGAGCGCCAGAGGGACCTCCAGAACCGCCTCGTCGAGGAAATCAGTCAGGAGGGGCAGCAGAACCGCAGGGCTCTCCAGGGCGGAACCGCCACGTACGCCACCGGCTGCATGGCCTTCACCCGCGCTCTGCGCCGCGTGGTCTGGCCACAGAAGTTCAGGCCTGCCCTTCCCAAGGGCTACGACGGGTCAAGCAACCCCATCGAGTTCCTGCAGCTCTACACCACCTCTATCCAAGCTGCAGGAGGGGACGACAAGGTCATGGCCAACTGGTTCTTCCACGCGCTTAGGGATTCCGCGCTATCATGGCTCCTCAACCTGCCTGAAGACTCCATCGGCTCGTGGGAGGAACTCTGCAGGCAGTTCGTCGCCAACTTCAAGGGCACATATGAGCGCGCGCTCACCCACAATGACCTGCGCTGTGGTGCAGAAGAAAGATGAAACCCTCCGCAAGTACATCCAGCGCTTTAGCCAAGTGCGCAACAAGATCCCGAACATTCCCGACACACAAGTCATTGCCGCCTTCAGAGAGGGCGTCACAAACCGCAGGAAGCTCGAGAAGCACTTCAGAGGCATGGAGCTCATGCACATCCCGAGGAAAGAGACCTAGGAGGCCGACGACATCGCCAAGCGAGCCTCGCGAAGACAAGCCCAGCAGGCAGGCGTCTTCGAAGAAAGGCTCACCAAGGCATCCATAAAGCAGCCACAAGAAGCTACAGCCGCAAGCACGGACGAAGCACTCCCACCACCTCCTGAAGCTGGGGCACCCGATTGTGGTCCTCACACAGGAGAGCGTCTGTTGCTGACAGCGGCACATCAAGAAACAGGCTGGATTGACGAGCTCAAAGACTACCTGATGAAGGGGGTCCTCCTTGAAGAAGATGCGGAAGCAGAGCGAATCGCTCGACAGGCAAAATCCTACTACATCCTCGAGGGAGACCTGTACCGCAAGCGCCCAAATGGGATCGCGCTCAAATGCGTCCATCCCGAAGAAGGCCGAATGCTGATCAAAGACATCCATAGCGGAGAGTGCGGCCACCACTCGTGCGCGCGCACCCTCGCAGGCAAGGTCTTCAGGAGCGGCTTCTACTGGCCGCAAGCGCTTCAAGATGCGGTCACCATCGTCCAAGCTTGCGACGCCTGCCAGTACCACGCCAAGCAAATCCATCAGCCGGCGCTGGGGCTCTAGACCATCCCGCTCTCCTGGCCGTTCGCGGTCTGGGGCTGGACATTTTGGGCCCCTTCCCGAAATCGCAAGGGGGCTACCGTTTCCTCTTCGTGGCCGTCGACAAGTTCACCAAGTGGGCCGAGGTCGAACCGGCGCGCAGCATACCAGCCGGGGCAGCGGTGAAATTCATCAGGAGCCTGGTCTGCCGCTTCAGAGTGCCTAATCACATCATCACCGACAATGGCTCGCAGTTTACCAGCGGCATCTTCCGGTCTTACTGCGAAAAACTCGGCACCAAGCTCTGCTTCGCCTCGGTGGCTCATCCACAGAGCAATGGTCAAGCCGAGCGAGCAAATGCGGATGTCCTCAAGGGCCTCAAGACCAGAAGCTTCAACATCCTCAAGGGCCACGGCAAGGGCTGGATCGACGAGCTCCCATCTGTGCTCTGGTCCATACGCACAACTCCCTCAAAGCCCACTGGTGAAACGCCGTTCGCCCTCGTCTATGGAGCCGAAGCAGTCCTCCCCACAGAAATCAAGCACGGATCCCCATGGGTCCTTGCCTTCAATGAGGACACCCAAGAGTACCTCCACAACGACGACCTGCTGCTTCTCGAGGGACTACGCCGCCGTGCCGCCCTCAGAGCGGCAAAGTACCGGCAAGACCTTCGACGCTACCACAACCGCCATGTGCGCTTGCGCACTCTGGAGGCGGGCGACCTCGTCCTCAGACGAATCCTCTCCAGAGAAGGTCTCCACAAGCTCTCGCCTATGTGGGAAGGCCCCTACAGGGTCTCTCACATCGCCAGGCCTGGCGCTGTGCGCCTCAAGACTAAAGACAGCATCCCCGTCAAGAACCCGTGGAACATCGCGCATCTACGCAAGTTCTACCCGTGATCATAGTCACGCCCGTGATCATCGTCACGTCAGGCATTTTTTGTCTCTAGAGGGAAGCTCACGGCTTCACCTCCAAGCTTCACAAAGCTTATCCTGAGGGCCAGCCCTCCGAGCTCTCCTCGTAACGAGCCACCGCAGGCCGTAGAGAGTCTCAGCCACTAATGGGTGGTCCCCATGCCTCGACATGGAAAGAACGTTAGCTTGGCAACCCCAAGTGTAATGAACCATTTCGTTCCCAAGTGGAACTATGCGCTTAGGCGCCGCTGTGTAATATTTTGGTGGTGAGTTTACTTTCATCATTTGCCTTTCCATGTGCGCTTATATTCTTCCCATGCGCACCTCACGAGCGGGGGCTGAGTATGGTGCCTGTGCCTCAAGAGCACCCCAGCAGCACTGCAAAACCCAAGGGATCCGAGCTCTGGCTAAAGGGCATGCTCCCAAAAACACGCCACCTCTCCAAAGGACCTTGGTACTTACTCTCCTCGCGAGATACACATGAGGAAACCTATAAGCGCACATGAGCACTTACTACCATGCACTAGCGTTTGGGTTCGCCTCTCTAACATCCGCAGGGAACAAGAGTCCCTCCAAGCTCGTGGAGGCAAAACTCGGCCCCTAGAGGAGAGCGCATCGCCAGGGAAAGCCTACGCAGAGCAAAAGCCTCGCAAAGCTAAGTTCAGCGCTCACGCCTCGAGAATCTCTTCATCTCTCTCACGAGCACTCGTCGTCCCTCGAGCGATTCTTTTCCCTCACACTCCATGGACTGCTCGCACGTCAAATGGGGGCCCTTGAGCATCGCGCCTCGAGGACTCTTACCTCTCTAAGCCTTAAACTCCCCCCGGCCTTGCCGAGTCATTGCTCAGGCATACCGCAGCGGCGGAGTCATAGCGCAAGGAGAAGGGTCCTAGCGACGCAGAGCGAACAAAGACATGAAGTTGAAGCAAAAGGCCCTTCGAGGGGCACACATGCGAACTTAATAGCATCTACTTAAAAAGATATTACAGACTGTGGAGCAAAAGTCTCTAAGCCAAGTCTTTTAACGGCGCTACAAGCGCATCATAATACAGGAGAGGATCAGGCAGAAGCTTCGTCGCCCTCCTCCGCAGACCTTTCCTCTCCAGGCTCAACCTCGGAGCCTGCCTCCTCGCCGTCGTCCTCCCTCGCCTCAGCCCGCTTGAAGCGGCTACAGAAGTCGTCGACCTGGTCTCGGACTGAGTTGGAGATCTGCCACCCTTCCTCCCCCTCGAGAGGCTCGGTCACCGATGTGTAGTCGAAACCGGGCTGGAGGTGCTGGAGGTTGGTGAAGATGCGGTCGACTGCCACTGCCAGGAGTTGGCGGCATTCCTCCTCGACGACGTCGCGGAGCTCCGCGGCAGGGCCCTTGAGCGCCGTGAAGAGCTTGTCGAAGTAGGCGAGGTACGCGGCGGCGTCGGCGTTACCCTGAACAGGGACGTGCGGCGCCTTCGCTCCCAGCCTCGGCGCGAGATCGTTGCCCCGAGCCACCAAGGACTGGAACATACGCTCCCGTTGCGGCGACAGCACCCGCGCCGCTTGAGCGCTCTCGGCAGCCTCCACCGCTCGCTCCACAGCAGGGCCCACCTGCTTGTTCATCTCCTCCATGTCCGCCATAAGGGCGGCGAGGTCCTGCGACATGCGCTCGCGAGCCTCTTCGGCAAGGCGGCGACCATCCGCAGCACGCCTCGCCCGGGAGTTCAGCCTGGCGTTCATCTGCTCCAGCTCACTGATCCGGGCGTCATCCTCGACGCGCCTCTTCCTGAAGCGATTCTCCTGCTTCTTGAATTTCTCATTATAGTCTCGAGAGACGGCGGCGCGGTACTCCCTCTCCCGGGCTTGGAAGTCCTTCTCCGCCTCCTCCTTCCGCTCGGCAAACCTTGCGTTGAAGCGCTCCACGTGCTTCTTGTGGGTAGCCACTTCACGGTTGAACTTGCCGAGGGCTTCGGCCAGATTCCCCTCCCGGGCCTCAAGGTCGACGCGCTGCACCGACAGCTCCTGCTCCGCCTGCAGCAGCTGCTCGTCGCGCTGACGCACGTCATTCTCGCGCTCGTTCAGCCTTTGCCCCCTGGCATCCAAGGCCGCGCGGACGGCCTCCAGAGAGGTCCGCACGACCTCAGAGTCGGCGAGGATCTTGGCCTCAAGCTGGACAAGCTCGCGATGCTTGTCCGCCAGCAAGGACTCCACCGCCTCCCGCTCCGCCCTGGCCGCGGCCAAGTCGTCCGCCGCCGCCTGGCGCTCGGCCTGGAGGGGCTCCAAGATCTCCTCGGCGTCGCGCACGGCGCCCTCGCGGACCTCCTTGGCAAAGCGCAGTGCCTCCTCGCGCGCCGCCTGCAGAGCCAGATCATTCTGCCGGCGAACCTCCACAGCTGCGTGAAAGGCGGCCCAGGCCTCCGCAAGCTCGCCCTGCTGCCGGGCGATCTCCGCGTCCTCAAGGGCGAGGTGGGTCTCCAACCCGTCCAGGGACTCCCGCACCAGGCGGAAGGCGACGCCGCGGCGTCCCCTGCTCCAGTCCCAGCCGCTGAGGGCCAGGTCTTGTGAAGCCCCACGTGGCGCAGAGGTCCCAGCACCTGCGTCGAGCTTGAAGAAGGGGGCCTCTGCGCGGGGCCCTGCAGCGTCGTTGGCCTGGGGGCTTGGCGGCGAGTTCTCTTCTTTGGCATCGGCGCTCCGCGCGCCGGTGTCGCCGCCCTCAAGCGGCACCTCATCATGAGCTTCAGGGGTAGGAGAGGCCTGCGCCGTAGTCACTATCTCCGCCTCCGCTGCGGAGCTTGGCGGGGGCGGCGGAGGAGCATCCCCCTCCATCTCATCGGCCCTTGGCGGGCTCTGGATTAGCGTCGTGTCCGCCTCGGCCTCTTGCTGCGCCGGAGGAGTGGCAGTGCGAGGCGGAGTAGGTGCCCTCTCCGCTTGCTCCTCAGGGCGCCTCCCCTCTAGAGGCGGCGCAGTCGCCTCAGCCTGAGGCGCACCCTTGGCAGGGCCTGCGGTATCCTCCACCACAGGCCTCGAGGCCTCGTCCGCCGCGGCCTCTGGCACGGTCCCCTTCACCTCAGCGGCCTTGCGAAGCCTTCGACGCTTCGCAGGCACCAGGTCGCTGGCAAGGAGCAAGAAAACCTGTCAGAAGAGAATGGGCAGGCAGAGATTGAGGAAGAGAAAACCAAGATCAAGATACTTACCCAGTTTTCTTGGCGCAGGTATCAGCCCACGCCATGCCAGGCGAATGCCACGAAGGCGTGGTCCTGGCTCCAGACCCCACGGGAGGCGCCTCCGCTTTCCTCTTGAGGGGAGCGCCCATTGGCTCCCCAGCAGGCCTGTCATGGGCCGCCTTGGACCGGGGCTCTCGTCGCCCCGCCGCAGTCTCATCGCCGTCGCTACCTTCCCCCTCCGTAACAGGGCGCGAAGGGGCCACCCTGAAGGGCTCGTCGTCGCCGGACGAGACCTCGAAGATTTCCTCGACAGGGGGCGCAGCCCTTGACGAGCTCGCCCCGCCGGTCGAGGGGTTCGCCCTTGCCGCCTCGCCGCCTAGCTCGACGTCCGATGCGGAGGGCGACTCCGCGGCTCCTGGCTCCGTCGCTACAGGCATGGCCACCTCGTCCTTCTCCTCCCCCGCCAAGCCGAGCGGGGTGAACGTCGGCATCCGCTCCAGAATCGCCAGGCGCGTGTTCATGGAGAGTTGGTGGAGAGGCCTCAGCACCTCAGCAACCGCCACTGGCATATCCGGGTTGATGAAGAGGATGCCCATGATGGTGGAGACGGCTTCGGGGCGGTGGTCGCAGCAGTGGAGCCGCATCGGGTCCGTGAGGCCCGAGTACATCCACATCGGCTTCTTGTGCGCCTCACGAAGTCCTCCGCAATCATCTGACCGGTGAGGCCATTATCCCGAAGAAGCTTCATGCGGCCCACCAGGTCCGCGATCTGCGGGCTCCGGAAGACCAGCTTGCCCCAGTGGGTGTTCTTCACGGGCGGCGCCTCCGGGATGTCGAGGAAGGAGCTCAGTGACTTGACGCCGATGTGGAACCACCGCTGCCGGAAGTCATCCACCTTCTTCACCACTGTCGGAGAGTGACTCCCACGGAACAGGGATAGCCACGCCCTGAAGAGAGGTTCGAAGGGGGGACTGAACGCGGAGATCAAACGACCCTCGAGGGGCACGACGACGGTGCTCGCCGGGCCTGGAGAGATAGAATCACGACAGAGAAGGACACCGGCCCGTACCCAGGTTCACGGCCCTCAGGAGGAGGTAACACCGCTACTCCTGCTTGTCTGTATTGCACTGTGAAAGTTACAGGACAATGAGCTTGCCGAAGGCTCTCTTGTGGCAGTTTAGTGCTTGGAGAGGGACACAATGGTCGTCTTCCTCCTCCAGCAGTTGGCTATTCTATGCGTTTGGCTAAGGTTCCCTGAGTCTAGGAAGCAATCAGCCGATTGGAGATCAATCCCTTTCTATGGTGGAGCTTCTGCTCCTTTTATAGGCGCCCCGGGCTTCATCCTCATGCTGGTGGGTTCCCACAGGCCAGCGGGGCGAAGGAGCGGGAGTCCACCGCGGCTCATTCGTCCATGGACGCGGTCCATCCGTGCTAAAGTTGCGCGCCGTGGCCGACAGGCTGCAGACGGTGCAGAGCGGCTCGCAGGCGCGGCAGAGGTCGTGGTGGAGCCCACGGTGACGATCTTCTTGGAGCGTTGCGCCGTCCAACCGCTTTATCACCAAAGAGGAAAGTCCTGGCTGTCCTGGCGCAGGCGGCGCGGCTTTGTTGACTCCTTTATCATCAGAATGGCAGCTGGGATGCTCGCGTCACCCTGCGGCTGCTGCAGGGGCCATGTGCGCCCTGCAGCGCTTGCTTAGCCGCGAAGTGTCTCCACAGGGCCGCGGTGGCCTGTGGGGAGGTTTCCTGCTGACCTCTCTCCAGGCGCGTTGAGCCTTGGGGAGTCTCTCCCAAGCGCTGGGTCCTCTTCAGGCCCTGGCTTCCTCTTCAGGCCCTCAAGAGGAGATGCCTCTCGAGGGTCTCTCCAAGCAGTAGCTTGGTCCTTAGTCGTTTTGACGAATCTGTCGCGGGCGAGGCCTGTAGGGAGTGGGCTATGCACACCCCGGTCCTCATTGGGCCGACAGTAGCCCCCGGGCCCGCGATGGGCACGGCTGAGCCCATGACCGCAACCGAAGCGTCGTGGGCCCAAAGTGTCCGGCCGGGCCGAGCCACGCGTCACTCAGGCGAGTAACGGTTGCGCACGATCTGGGGCGTGCGTCGTGGGGGGTCCCACCACGCCCCGGTAACTGCTCCTTGACGGGACATAAAGCCCTCGCGCCGGAGCAGGGAGCCGTTACTGCTCCCATTCTCTCTTGCAGAAGCCATCCGCCCCGAGCTCTCCGCTCCTGCTCTCCGACGCGCCCTACTCCTTGCTTCTCCAACTTCTCCCCGCGCCGCGCTCACCACTTCCCAGGCGATGAGTCCGGCCAAGAACAAGGGCAAGGCGGCCGCGGGGTCTTCTTCGCAGGCGGCGCCTGCCGAGGCCGCGCATGGCGCGGCATTGCTAGGGGTGCGCGTCAACGACAAGGCCCTCGACAAGGTCCGCTTCCTGGTGGCGGACCGGACCAACGAGCACGGCGCCACCGCGCTCAAGGCCGCGGCGCACGGGAAACGTCCACGAGGGTTTTTCCCCGTCTTCCAGCATTGTGTCGCTGCAGGGCTGGTGCCGCCATTCTCTCCGTTCCTGGAGGGGGTGCTGGCCTTCTACCAGATCCAGCTGCTGCACCTCCACCCCAACTCCGTGCTCATCCTCGCCATCTTCGCCTACCTCTGCGAGGCGTACTTGGGCCTGGAGCCCACGGTGGACCTCTTCCGGTGCTTCTACGCGCTCCGAAACACGGCGAAGAATGAGCGCTCTGGATGCGTCTCATTCCGCATCGTGGATGGCATGGGGAGTGTTTACATTCCCATGTCGTGGAGCGAGGGCAAGGCCATCACCTCGGTGACGAAGAAGGTGGACGACTTCCGCCAGCGGTGGTTCTTCGTCGGGGTGGAGCAGCCCTGCGCCTTCCTCGAGGTCCCTGACGCGCCGCCCGTGAAGAACTCGAACTGGGGCAAGGCCCCCTTCAGCGGCGCGCAGAACGCAATGTTGACGGGCCGCCTGAGCTACCTTCGGGAGGAGGGCCTCACGGGGCAGATCATCGCGCGGACTTCGTGACGCGCCGCATCGCTCCACTCCAGGCGCACGCGATGCCCATGTGGATGTACTCTGGCCCCCAGGACAAGATGCGGCTCAACCGTGAGGACAACGACAAGGACGCTGTCGACAACGTCCTGTCCGCACTCTTCATCAACCCGGCGGTACCCGCCATGGACGAGCTCCCTATCACGCTGCGGCCTCTGCACCAGTACAACATGACCGAGCGCCTGGCCATTCTGGAGGGGATGCCTTCGTTCACCCCGTCGGGCCAGGCGGGGAAAATGGTGCCTGTGCCGGTGGTGCATGAGGCGGAGGGGGCAGAGACGCCCTCTGCCTCAGGAGCTGGGCAAGGCGAGGAGGAGGCCGCAACAGGGGAGGAGTCCTCTTCGAGGGCCGGGCCCCTTACTGACGAGATTTGCGACATCTCGTCAGGCGATGACGACGACGCCTTCGTGGTGGTTCCCTCGCGCCATGCGGAGGAGGAGGAGGCCGAGGAGGAGGCCTCTGACGAGGAGGCCTCGCCAGGGCGTCGCGAGCCCCGCTCCAAGGCGGCTGTGGACCGGTCCGGGGCGAGGCCGTCAGACGTCCCCTCCAAGAGGAAAGCCGAGGCGCCTCCGGAGGGGTCAGGTGCCAAGGCCAAGCCCTCCTGGCGCTCGCCAGGCTTGGCGTGGGTCGACACCGGCGCCAAGGAGTCCGGGTAAGCGTTTTAGGCTTTTAGCCGATCGATTCTTGTTCTTTCTCTTTCCACCTATTTCTGAAGATCTTTCCCTGGTGCTTGCCAGTGACCTTGTGCCTGTGAAGCGTCGCAAGCTTCGCAAGGCGGCAGAGGTGAAGAAAGCCACGGCTGAGGTCGTGGCTGAGGAGGCCGCGAGGCCTGTGGAGACGGCCTCCACAGGCCCAACCGAAGAGATGCCTCAGGCGGAGGCAGCTGGGCCTTTAGTCGGGACAGCGGCGCCTCAGGCGGAGGCAGCTGCGCCGCCCCCCGAGCCGATGGTGGTGGAGGCGCATGAGGAGCGGGTTGTTAGCCCTCCTCGCGCCCCTACCCCGCCTCGCGCGGCCATGCCACCGCGCGAGCCAACTCCGGCCCGCGAGGCCACTCCAACTCGCGCGACCACGCCTCCCGCGCAGCCAGAGGCCGGGACAGACCAGGGCCCGCCAAGCGCGGGCGCATCTGCAGGGGAGTTCCTTCGTCTCCGCCACGCCCCGCAGCGGGGGGCGAGGCGCAAGAGGTGACGCGCCAGGGCGGCGAGGTCGGTGAGGCCAGTTTGGGCGCCGCGATGGACGGGACGCGGTCTAGCCCCCAGGCACGCCCAGAGGCTCAGTTCTCCAGGCTCGGCGCAGGGGCACGCACCTCCACATGCCGCGACCTGGTCCTTGGCGGCTGGGACTGGAGCAAGGGGCACCGCGAGGTTGCCTTCCGCGTCGTGAGGGAGTCCCTGGAGGGCTTGGAGGCACAACTTGCCCTCGAGGACGCTCAGCTCACCCAGCAGCGCGACGAGCTTGCGGGGGCGTGGGCGCGCTTCCACGCCGCGGTCGAGGCCCGCCGCCAGGAGGATCTGGCCCTCCAGGCCGTCCGCTTCGCCAAGGAGGTCCGCGAGGGGGCCATCCGTGACGCTGACGAGCTCCTTGCCCC
Source organism: Poa annua (assembly GCA_026929855.1). Taxonomy (NCBI): domain Eukaryota; kingdom Viridiplantae; phylum Streptophyta; class Magnoliopsida; order Poales; family Poaceae; genus Poa; species Poa annua. Next base: position 68,588,870 of record CM049434.1, read on the forward strand.
TCTCCAGGACGAGCGCAACGCGGCCGCCGATCTCCTCGCCGAGGTGAAGGCCGAGCGCGAAGCTATGGAGGGCTCGCTGGCGCAGAAACGTCGCGAGCTGGCCCAGCTGGAGTCCCAGCTCCTTTCCGCCCATCGGGTCGCGTAGGAGACTCTAGAGGAGGACCGCAAGAGCCTTGCCGAGCGCGAGCGGCTGCTGGCCTCCAGGGAGCAGGACGTGCTGCAGCGCGACGAGCAGCGGCTCCAGGCGGAGGGCGAGCTCGCCACCAAGCGCGAAGAGCTTGAGGCGCGTGAGGGGGACCTGGCTCAGGCGCTCCAGAGGCATGACGAGAACGTCACTGCCCAGAAGCAAACCCTGGAGCGCTTCCAGCAGCGGTTTGCCGAGAAGAAGAAGGAGGCGGAGGCGGCCCTCGCGGAGCGCGAGAAGGAGTTCAGGCGGACCACCTCCAAGGAGTACCGCGACAAGGCCAAGAAGCAGGAGGACCACTTCAAGGCCAAGCACGCTACCGATGCCAAGTGGATCGCGGAGCTCGAGAAGGCCAACTCCAAGCTCGAGGCCCGCCTCCAGCGCGCCAAGGAGGCCTATCGCCAGGCGGAGGATGGTCGCAGGGCAGCTGTCCTGGAACTGGACGCCCTTGTCAAGGACGTGGAGGGGCAGGCGGGCTCAGCGGCCAAGCAGGTGACGGAGGCTGTGGACACCGCGCAGGCGGCTCGCGTGCTCACGAAGCAGCGGGAGCGTATGTTCCAGGCGCTGGTGGCCAGGGGCAACGAGCTTGCAGCTCAGCTTGGCGCAGAGGCGCCGCACGCTGAGGTTCGCGGCCGTGGCGATGCTGCCATGTATCTGGTCTACTTCGACCAGCTCTTCACAGCCCTCGAGAGCCCCGTCGCCGATCTCCGCGAGGTGATCGAGGTCGAGAGCCGCCAGCTCCTCGGGGTGGTTGTGGACCGCATCTTCACCAACCTCCGGCTCCTCACGCCCGGCTTCGACCTCGCCACGGTGACCGAGGAGCGCACGGGCGAGGAGGTCTTGCGGGTCTCCAACTCCCTCCGCGAGCAGGTCGAGACCTTCTGCAACCGCTTCAAGCGCGCAGAGGTGGCTGCGGAGGACAGCGAGGAGGAGGCCGCCCTTGCCGAGGAGGAAGACGCGGAGGAGGAGGAGCATGCTGGCGCGGACTCCGCCTGAGCCCTTGATTCATTGCGCCTTTGAGCGCCTGTATCTGAAACAGCTTTATGTTTAGACACTATGCATTTTGAGCATGTAATGTATTCCTTGAGTACTTGATGTTAACTTGTGTGCCCCTCGAGAGGCCCTTTCTGCCTTATTTTCATGTCTATGTTTTCTCTGCGTCGTTAGGACCCATCTCTTCGCGCTATGACTCCGCCACTGCGGTATGGTAGAGCAATGACTCAGCAAGGCCGGGGGGAGTTTAAGGCTTGGAAAGGTAAGAGCCCTGAGTCGCGATGCTCAAGTGCCCCCCTTAGACGTGCGAGTAGTCCATGAAGCACAAGGGAAAATGAAATCGCTCGAGGGGCAAACGTGCGCTTGGGGAGAAAAAAGCTCTCGAGTTACGAGTGTGGGACTTAGCTTCTCGAGGCTTTTGCCCTGTAGAGGTTTTTTTAGCCTGGCGAGGAGGTCTTCTTCAAGGGTTTTGCCCTGCCGCCTCCTCAGGCTTGTAGAGACGCTTGTTCTCTGTGGATGTTAGAGGGGCAAACCCAAACGCTTGTGCACGGTACTAGAGACTAATGCGCGCTTATAGGTCCCCTCAGGCGTTCCTTGCGAGGAGAGAGAGTACCAAGGTCCTTTGTAGAGATGGTGTGTTTGTGGGAGCTTGCCCTCCAGCCAGAGCTCGGATCCTTGGGTTTTGCAGTGCTGCTGGTGTGTCATTTGAGGCACTGGCACCGTACTCAGCCCCCGCTCGCGAGGTGCGCATGTGGAGAGATATAAGCGCCCATTTTCAATAAAGAAAATAATGCTGGAATAAACTCACCACCAAAATATTACATAGCGGCGCCGTAGCGCATTGTTCACTTAGGAACGAAATTGTTTCATTATGCTTGGAGTTGCCAAGTTAATGTATTTGACCATGTCGAGGCATGGGGACCACCCATTAGTGGCAGAGACTCTCAACGGCCTGAGGCGGCTCGTTACATGGAGAGCTCGGAGGGTTGACCCTCGAGAGAAGCCTTTGGGGCTTGGAGGTTTAAGCCGTGAGCTTTTAACCTCTAGAGACAAAAAATGCTTGGAGGTGGAGCCGTAAGCTGCCTCTTCAGCCAGATGTCTTGACGTGACAATGATCACGGGCGTGACAATGATCACGGGTAGAACTTGCGCAGGTGCGCGATGTTCCACCGGTTCTTGACGGGGATGCCGTCTTCGGTCTCGAGGCGTACTGCGCCAGGCCTGGCGACGTGGGAGACCCTGTAGGGGCCTTCCCACATCGGCGAGAGCTTGTGGAGGCCTTCCCTGGAGAGAATTCGCCTGAGGACGAGGTCGCCCGCCTCAAGGGTGCGTGAGCGCACATGGCGGCTGTGGTAGCGTCGCAGGTCTTGCTGGTACCCTGCCGCTCTGAGGGCGGCCTGACGGCGCAGTCCCTCGAGGAACAGCAGGTCGTCGTTGTGGAGGCCCTCTTGGATGTCCTCATTGAAGGCAAGGACCCGTGGTGATCCATGCTTGATTTCTGCGGGGAGGACTGCCTCAGCTCCGTAGACCAGGGCGAACGGCGTTTCGCCTGTGGTCCTTGAGGAAGTTGTGCGTATGGACCAGAGCACTGAAGGAAGCTCGTCGATCCAGCCCTTGTCGTGGCCCTTGAGGATGTTGAAGCTTCTGGTCTTGAGGCCCTTGAGGACTTCTGCGTTTGCTCGCTCGGCTTGACCGTTGCTGCGTGGGTGAGCCACCGAGGCGAAGCAGACCTTGACGCCGAGCTTGTCGCAGTAGGCTCGGAAGATGCCGCTGGTGAACTGCGAGCCATTGTCGGTGATGATGCGGTTGGGCACGCCGAAGCGGCAGACCAGGCTTCTGATGAATTTCACCGCGGCCCCAGCCGGTATTGTGCGCACTGGCTCAACTTCGGTCCACTTGGTGAACTTGTCGATGGCCACGAAGAGGAAGCGATAGCCCCCCTGCGACCTTGGGAAGGGGCCCAAGATGTCCAGCCCCCAGACCGCAAACGGCCAGGAGAGCGGGATGGTTTGAAGCCCCAGCGCCGGCTGATGAATTTGCTTGGCGTGGAATTGGCAGGCGTCGCAGATTTGCACAATGGCGACCGCATCTTGAAGCACTTGAGGCCAGTAGAAGCCGCTCCTGAAGACCTTGCCTGCGAGGGTGCGCGCACATGAGTGGTGGCCGCACTCCCCGCTGTGGATGTCCTTGATCAGCTCTCGGCCTTCCTCAGGAGGGACGCACTTGAGCGCGATACCATTTGGGCGCTTGCGGTAGAGGTTTCCCTCGAGGATGCAGTAGGATTTCGCCTGTCGAGCGATTCGCTCTGCTTCAGCATCTTCTTCAGGGAGGATTCCTTTCACCTAGTAGTCCTTGAGCTCATCAATCCAGCCTGAGGCCTGGTGGGTTGCCGTCAGCAACAGGCGCTCCCCTATGCTGGGACCGCAATCGGGTGCCCCAGACTCAGGAGGCGGTGGGAGCGCTTCGTCTGCGCTTGCGGCTGTGGCCTCCCGAGGCTGCTTGATGGATGCCTTGGCGAGCCTCTCTTCAAAGACGCCGGCCTGCTGGGAATGCCTTCACGAGGCTCGCTTGGCGATGTCGTCAGCCTCTTGGTTTTCCTTCCTCGGGATGTGCATGAGCTCCATGCCCCTGAAATGCTTCTCGAGCTTGCGGACCTCTTCAAGGTATGCGGCCATGTGGTCGTCTTTTGGCGTGTAGCTCTTGTTGGAGAAATTGACGAGCAGCTGGGAGTCTCCCTTGACGAGTAGGTGCTTGACGCCTAGAGCGATGGCGGCCCTTAAGCCGGCGAGGAGGCCTTCGTATTCGGCGATGTTGTTGGAGATCTTGTCGATCGTGAAGCACAGCTGGACAGCGTAGTATAGCTTGTCACCCTTGGGCGAAGTTAGGACAACGCCTGCTCCGCCATTGCGGCAAGCGAAGGCTCCATCGAAGTGCATGGTCCAGTGGCTAGGCACTGTGCCTCCCGAGGGCTCGGCTTCTTCCTCGCGAGGCTCCTCAGGGCTTGGGTCAGTCCATTCGGCGACGAAGTCAGCCAGCGCTCTTCCTTTTATGACCCTCCTGGTGTCGAAGCGCAAGTTGAATGGCTGCAGCTCGATGTTCCATCCTGCGACACGATCAGTGGCGTTGGGGTTGCGCAGGATTTGCTCCAGGGGGAAGGCAGTGACCACCGTGATGGGGTGACCCTAGAAGTAGTGTCTCAGCTTCCTGGAGGCGATGAGGAGCGCGACGAGGAGCTTCTGCTGCATTGGATACCTCTCGCGAGCGTCCCGCAGCACTGTGCTAACGAAGTAGACGGGGTGCTCGACAAGGGTTGTCTGAGGTGGCGCAGCGTCAGCCCTCTGTGGAGGCTCTTCAGGGCCCTTGTCGAGATCCGCCTGTGGAGGCGTCTCGACAGGGGTGGTGGGAGCAGACTCGACTTGAGGCGGTGGGCCTGGCAGTGGGCCTGCGGAGGCTGCTCCTTCGACGGAGTCTTTGTCGGGGGGTTCTGGGCTTGGAGTGCCACTACTCTTCTTGGGGAGGACAGGCTCTTCCCTTTCGACCACCAAGACGGCGCTTGCGGTCTGAGGGGTGGCTGAGAGGTACAGCTTCAGGTGCTCGCCTGCCATGGGGGCCACCAAGACTGGAGGGCTGGCCAGATACTTTTTTAAGTCCTCGAAGGCTTTGTCCGCCTCAGGGGTCCACTTGAATGTGCCCGATCTCTTCATGATCTTGAAAAATGGTAGGGCTCTCTCGCCAAACTTAGAGATGAAACGACCAAGGCTGGCCATGCAGCCCGCTAAGCGCTGCATGTCCTTGAGTCGGCGGGGAGGCTGCATTTCCTCTATGGCCTTGATCTTGTCAGGATTCGCCTCAATGCCACGGTGGGACACGAGGAATCCGAGGAGCTTGCCTGAAGGGACCCCGAAAACGCACTTGGCGGGGTTCAGCTTGATGTTCACCTTTCTCAGACTGGCGAAGGTTTCCTCGAGATCCCTCAAGAGGGTGTCCCCCTCTCGAGACTTGACCACGATATCATCGACGTAGGCCTCAGCGTTTCTGCCCATCTGTGCCCCCAAGGCTATCCTCATGAGCCTCTGGAAAGTGGCTCCAGCGTTCTTCAGGCCGAAGGGCATGCATGTGTAGCAGTACACACCACAAGGGGTGAGGAATGCCGTCTTCTCCTCGTCCTCTTTAGCCATCTTGATCTGGTGATAACCAGAGAAGGCGTCCGGAAAACAGAGGAGGTCGCAGCCAGCGGTAGAGTCCACGATCTGGTCTATCCTCGGCATAGGGTATGGGTCCTTGGGGCAGGCCTTGTTGACATCGGTGTAGTCGATGCAGAGTCGGCCTCCTCCAGCGGGTTTAGGAACAACCACGCCGTTGGAGAGCCAAGTGGGGTGCGCGACTTCGCGGACGACATTTGCCGCCTTGAGCTTCTCTACTTCCTTGACGATGAAAGCTTGCTTCTCGGGGGCTTGCTTACGTGCTTTTTGCTTGACGGGGCGTGTGTAACATCCCAAATTCATATTATGAAATATTATATCCAAAAATGTGGGCCAACAAAAACTTTTATGAATTAATGTGTGTTGATGTCTTATTGTTGCTTGTGATAAGTATTTCTTATGAAGGTGTTGTTTGTTAGCTCTAATTAAAAACTTGATGAAAAGAAAATAAACAAAACAAAATATAAAAACAATACAAACAATGTGACACATGTCACACTATTTCCCAAATTAAGAAATCTATTTATTTTCAAACCAAATTCAATGGAGTGGTAATATAAACCCTCTTATTTTAGTTCCACAACTTTTCCCTCTTCAAATATTCAATTCAAAAACCTAAATTCAAATCTATATTTCTTTCTTTATCAAATTCAAATCACTAAATGTGCTATGTTGCACTTGTCACAAAAATAGCCAAACAGTACCATAAACTTAGACAAACATATGTGAACCAAATTATAAAAATAAATCTCAAAAATTTGGACACTGTTTTGGTTCAGACATTGTGTCCAACACCTGCTGGACGCCACCCAGTTCATCCCAAACCGCACCAAATCAACGGATCAAGCTGAGTGATTTAGTGTTTAACTCTCCCAATTGTCGCCTCCACTGGATTCGCCTTGCTCCACTCGACTCAATGCATGCTAGAACGCGAGGAATCGGGCCCGGGAGCGCCGAGGAGCCGCCGGCGACAGCAGCGGCCGCGCGCACGTCGCCGTGGTCGGCACTGTGGCCGCGACGACGCCGCGCCGTGCCGGCCGCGCTGTGCCCTCCCTCGCTCTCCCTCACCTCTCTGTCCCCTCGCAGCGCAGCAAGGCCACCCAGCAGCAGCCCGCACGCGCCGAGGCCGCGACGCGCCGCGCACGACGTGCGCCGCCCGGACACGCTCCACGGCCGGCCCCCACGTCGACCTCGCCAGCAGCCTCCACGCCACCCCCCCCCCCTTTCCCATTTGGTTCCCCGAGCACCCCGCAGCCTAGCAGCACCCCGCGCCATCCCTACGGCGAGCCGGCACGCCCTCGGGTGCCCCCTGCGCCGCGTCCACCGTGCGCCGGCCCGCCGCTATAAAAGCCGCCCCGAGCACCCCCTTTCCTCCACACCTCACCACTGCCTCTCCCCCTCACACCACTCCCTCTCGTGCACCGCCTGGAGGGCGGAGCCGTCGCCGCAAAGCCTCGGCCACCGAGGCCATCCTCGAGCTCACCGTGTCCGAGGTAGACGACGACCACGGCCAGGCCGTGCCTGAAACCCTTTCTCTCCTCTCTGGCTCGCATCCCCTTCCCCATTACAGCCTCGCTCACCCGCCCCCTTTTTCCCTCTGGATCGTGCCCAGGAACGACGCGGAGACCTCGCCGGAGTTGGAGCACGGCCGCGGAGGAGGAGCTGCTCGCCGCCGTCGATTGGAGCCACCCCAGCACGCACCGTTCGTCCCACGATCTTCCCCGAGTCGCCGCCGACGATTCGCATCGTCCGCACGCCCTCCCGAGCCCCCTAGGTGAGCCGCCCGTCCCCCTCGCCGTCGCCGGAGTAGCAGCGCCGCCGGTTTTAGGTCGTCGACGTCGCGATTGAACGTGGGCCGTTGGATCTTGATCCAACGGTACCATACCGGTTCGTTTAGAAAAAGAGAGGCTGACGTGTGGGTCCCACACGTCAGGCTTTTAAACATTTCCAGCGCGCGAATCGTTTTCTGTTGAGTCACTGACGAGTGGACCCCACCCGTCAGGATTCTCAACATTATCCACTCAGAGTTAAAATTCGAATTTTAGATTTTTAATTAGAAATCAGTACTGGATTCAAACTTTGAAATTCCATATCTTGAGATTTATAACTCCAAATAAATCAAATCAAAATGTTCTGGAAAGCTTATGAAATTGTCTATCCAACCCAAGTGGTTTCACCTCATTTGGATAAATAATAAAATTATAGTATTAAAAATGCCAAATAGGGTTTAAAATCTAAACTTGTTTGTTTCTGATACTCTGTTAGTTTGAGGATGTTGAAGCTTCTGGTCTTGAGGCCCTTGAGGACTTCTGCGTTTGCTCGCTCGGCTTGACCGTTGCTGCGTGGGTGAGCCACCGAGGCGAAGCAGACCTTGACGCCGAGCTTGTCGCAGTAGGCTCGGAAGATGCCGCTGGTGAACTGCGAGCCATTGTCGGTGATGATGCGGTTGGGCACGCCGAAGCGGCAGACCAGGCTTCTGATGAATTTCACCGCGGCCCCAGCCGGTATTGTGCGCACTGGCTCAACTTCGGTCCACTTGGTGAACTTGTCGATGGCCACGAAGAGGAAGCGATAGCCCCCCTGCGACCTTGGGAAGGGGCCCAAGATGTCCAGCCCCCAGACCGCAAACGGCCAGGAGAGCGGGATGGTTTGAAGCCCCAGCGCCGGCTGATGAATTTGCTTGGCGTGGAATTGGCAGGCGTCGCAGGTTTGCACAATGGCGACCGCATCTTGAAGCACTTGAGGCCAGTAGAAGCCGCTCCTGAAGACCTTGCCTGCGAGGGTGCGCGCACATGAGTGGTGGCCGCACTCCCCGCTGTGGATGTCCTTGATCAGCTCTCGGCCTTCCTTAGGAGGGACGCACTTGAGCGCGATACCATTTGGGCGCTTGCGGTAGAGGTTTCCCTCGAGGATGCAGTAGGATTTCGCCTGTCGAGTGATTCGCTCTGCGTCAGCATCTTCTTCAGGGAGGATTCCTTTCACCTAGTAGTCCTTGAGCTCATCAATCCAGCCTGAGGCCTGGTGGGTTGCCGTCAGCAACAGGCGCTCCCCTATGCTGGGACCGCAATCGGGTGCCCCAGACTCAGGAGGCGGTGGGAGCGCTTCGTCTGCGCTTGCGGCTGTGGCCTCCCGAGGCTGCTTGATGGATGCCTTGGCGAGCCTCTCTTCAAAGACGCCGGCCTGCTGGGAATGCCTTCACGAGGCTCGCTTGGCGATGTCGTCAGCCTCTTGGTTTTCCTTCCTCGGGATGTGCATGAGCTCCATGCCCCTGAAATGCTTCTCGAGCTTGCGGACCTCTTCAAGGTATGCGGCCATGTGGTCGTCTTTTGGCGTGTAGCTCTTGTTGGAGAAATTGACGAGCAGCTGGGAGTCTCCCTTGACGAGTAGGTGCTTGACGCCTAGAGCGATGGCGGCCCTTAAGCCGGCGAGGAGGCCTTCGTATTCGGCGATGTTGTTGGAGATCTTGTCGATCGTGAAGCACAGCTGGACAGCGTAGTATAGCTTGTCACCCTTGGGCGAAGTTAGGACAACGCCTGCTCCGCCATTGCGGCAAGCGAAGGCTCCATCGAAGTGCATGGTCCAGTGGCTAGGCACTGTGCCTCCCGAGGGCTCGGCTTCTTCCTCGCGAGGCTCCTCAGGGCTTGGGTCAGTCCATTCGGCGACGAAGTCAGCCAGCGCTCTTCCTTTTATGACCCTCCTGGTGTCGAAGCGCAAGTTGAATGGCTGCAGCTCGATGTTCCATCCTGCGACACGATCAGTGGCGTTGGGGTTGCGCAGGATTTGCTCCAGGGGGAAGGCAGTGACCACCGTGATGGGGTGACCCTAGAAGTAGTGTCTCAGCTTCCTGGAGGCGATGAGGAGCGCGACGAGGAGCTTCTGCTGCATTGGATACCTCTCGCGAGCGTCCCGCAGCACTGTGCTAACGAAGTAGACGGGGTGCTCGACAAGGGTTGTCTGAGGTGGCGCAGCGTCAGCCCTCTGTGGAGGCTCTTCAGGGCCCTTGTCGAGATCCGCCTGTGGAGGCGTCTCGACAGGGGTGGTGGGAGCAGACTCGACTTGAGGCGGTGGGCCTGGCAGTGGGCCTGCGGAGGCTGCTCCTTCGACGGAGTCTTTGTCGGGGGGTTCTGGGCTTGGAGTGCCACTACTCTTCTTGGGGAGGACAGGCTCTTCCCTTTCGACCACCAAGACGGCGCTTGCAGTCTGAGGGGTGGCTGAGAGGTACAGCTTCAGGTGCTCGCCTGCCATGGGGGCCACCAAGACTGGAGGGCTGGCCAGATACTTTTTTAAGTCCTCGAAGGCTTTGTCCGCCTCAGGGGTCCACTTGAATGTGCCTGATCTCTCCATGATCTTGAAAAATGGTAGGGCTCTCTCGCCAAACTTAGAGATGAAACGACCAAGGCTGGCCTTGCAGCCCGCTAAGCGCTGCATGTCCTTGAGTCGGCGGGGAGGCTGCATTTCCTCTATGGCCTTGATCTTGTCAGGATTCGCCTCAATGCCACGGTGGGACACGAGGAATCCGAGGAGCTTGCCTGAAGGGACCCCGAAAACGCACTTGGCGGGGTTCAGCTTGATGTTCACCTTTCTCAGACTGGCGAAGGTTTCCTCGAGATCCCTCAAGAGGGTGTCCCCCTCTCGAGACTTGACCACGATATCATCGACGTAGGCCTCAGCGTTTCTGCCCATCTGTGCCCCCAAGGCTATACTCATGAGCCTCTGGAAAGTGGCTCCAGCGTTCTTCAGGCCGAAGGGCATGCATGTGTAGCAGTACACACCACAAGGGGTGAGGAATGCCGTCTTCTCCTCGTCCTCTTTAGCCATCTTGATCTGGTGATAACCAGAGAAGGCGTCCGGAAAATAGAGGAGGTCGCAGCCAGCGGTAGAGTCCACGATCTGGTCTATCCTCGGCATAGGGTATGGGTCCTTGGGGCAGGCCTTGTTGACATCGGTGTTGTTGATGCAGAGTCGGCCTCCTCCAGCGAGTTTAGGAACAACCACGCCGTTGGAGAGCCAAGTGGGGTGCGCGACTTCGCGGACGACATTTGCCGCCTTGAGCTTCTCTACTTCCTTGACGATGAAAGCTTGCTTCTCGGGGGCTTGCTTACGTGCTTTTTGCTTGACGGGGAGTGTGTAACATCCCAAATTCATATTATGAAATATTATATCCAAAAATGTGGGCCAACAAAAACTTTTATGAATTAATGTGTGTTGATGTCTTATTGTTGCTTGTGATAAGTATTTCTTATGAAGGTGTTGTTTGTTAGCTCTAATTAAAAACTTGATGAAAAGAAAATAAACAAAACAAAATATAAAAACAATACAAACAATGTGACACATGTCACACTATTTCCCAAATTAAGAAATCTATTTATTTTCAAACCAAATTCAATGGAGTGGTAATATAAACCCTCTTATTTTAGTTCCACAACTTTTCCCTCTTCAAATATTCAATTCAAAAACCTAAATTCAAATCTATATTTCTTTCTTTATCAAATTCAAATCACTAAATGTGCTATGTTGCACTTGTCACAAAAATAGCCAAACAGTACCATAAACTTAGACAAACATATGTGAACCAAATTATAAAAATAAATCTCAAAAATTTGGACACTGTTTTGGTTCAGACATTGTGTCGAACACCTGCTGGACGCCACCCAGTTCATCCCAAACCGCACCAAATCCACGGATCAAGCTGAGTGATTTAGTGTTTAACTCTCCCAATTGTCGCCTCCACTGGATTCCCCTTGCTCCACTCGACTCAATGCACGCTAGAACGCGAGGAATCGGGCCCGGGAGCGCCGAGGAGCCGCCGGCGACAGCAGCGGCCGCGCGCACGTCGCCGTGGTCGGCACTGTGGCCGCGACGACGCCGCGCCGTGCCGGCCGCGCTGTGCCCTCCCTCGCTCTCCCTCACCTCTCTGTCCCCTCGCAGCGCAGCAAGGCCACCCAGCAGCAGCCCGCACGCGCCGAGGCCGCGACGCGCCGCGCACGACGTGCGCCGCCCGGACACGCTCCACGGCCGGCCCCCACGTCGACCTCGCCAGCAGCCTCCACGCCACCGCCCCCCCCCCCCCCTTGCCCATTTGGTTCCCCGAGCACCCCGCAGCCTAGCAGCACCCCGCGCCATCCCTACGGCGAGCCGGCACGCCCTCGGGTGCCCCCTGCGCCGCGTCCACCGTGCGCCGGCCCGCCGCTATAAAAGCCGCCCCGAGCACCCCCTTTCCTCCACACCTCACCACTGCCTCTCCCCCTCACACCACTCCCTCTCGTGCACCGCCTGGAGGGCGGAGCCGTCGCCGCAAAGCCTCGGCCACCGAGGCCATCCTCGAGCTCACCGTGTCCGAGGTAGACGACGACCACGGCCAGGCCGTGCCTGACACCCTTTCTCTCCTCTCTGGCTCGCATCCCCTTCCCCATTACAGCCTCGCTCACCCGCCCCCTTTTTCCCTCTGGATCGTGCCCAGGAACGACGCGGAGACCTCGCCGGAGTTGGAGCACGGCCGCGGAGGAGGAGCTGCTCGCCGCCGTCGATTGGAGCCACCCCAGCACGCGCCGTTCGTCCCACGATCTTCCCCGAGTCGCCGCCGACGATTCGCATCGTCCGCACGCCCTCCCGAGCCCCCTAGGTGAGCCGCCCGTCCCCCTCGCCGTCGCCGGAGTAGCAGCGCCGCCGGTTTTAGGTCGTCGACGTCGCGATTGAACGTGGGCCGTTGGATCTTGATCCAACGGTACCATACCGGTTCGTTTAGAAAAAGAGAGGCTGACGTGTGGGTCCCACACGTCAGGCTTTTAAACATTTCCAGCGCGCGAATCGTTTTCTGTTGAGTCACTGACGAGTGGACCCCACCCGTCAGGATTCTCAACATTATCCACTCAGAGTTAAAATTCGAATTTTAGATTTTTAATTAGAAATCAGTACTGGATTCAAACTTTGAAATTCCATATCTTGAGATTTATAACTCCAAATAAATCAAATCAAAATGTTCTGGAAAGCTTATGAAATTGTCTATCCAACCCAAGTGGTTTCACCTCATTTGGATAAATAATAAAATTATAGTATTAAAAATGCCAAATAGGGTTTAAAATCTAAACTTGTTTGTTTCTGATACTCTGTTAGTCCAAATGAGTTAAGACCAATTTTATGGGATCACATTTAGTCATGGTTAGCTACCCCTAAGAGGATTTAATTTTTAGATCAACAGAACTTAATTAGTAGCTAAAACTTGATTATTAAGCTTCTGGATTCAAACCATTGTGTAGGGAGTTTGGTAACTCCAATTGACCCAAATCCAATTGTGTTGTCTTCTACACATCTATAGCTTTCTGTAGAAATTTAGTTTGTATTTTTGTGACCAACAGAACTAGAGATATGTAATTAAACCTGTTCAACTAGTTTCTGCCATAATTAAAGATATAATTAAATCAGGGTTAGCTCAATTAAATTAAAACCAAATAGTATTGTGTGATGTATGGAGTGGGTATTTAGAGCATTTGAGATTGTATTGTTGTGGTGATTGATTGAGTAGGTTAGTGATTGTTTGTATTTGCTTGATTGTGTATTAGACGAGAACGTTATCGGATATATCGAGGAGGAAGGATTTGTGGAACCTGAAGATCAAGACCAGGATCACTTTGCCGAGCAAGGCAAGCTACTCTCTGAGCTTGCACCCTAATACATGCATCTATTTTTTTTACAAAGTCATTTTAAAGCAAAAGTTTTTATAAAATCTTTTCAAAAAAAAAAATATATGGAAATTATTTTGCCACCCTATGTAGAAATATATGATAAATTATAGGATGGGAAAAATAAAGATTGTTTTATTCAAAACTCCTTTGAAACCTCGTGTGGTTATGAAGCACCAAGATGTGGTGATGAATTGAAGAAAAGGAGAATGGTGGTTTTTATAAAACGCACATTGTGTCTTTGTACTTACGTCAATCAGCCGATATTCTATGCGACCACATTTACCCACATATGGGAAAGGGCTTAGTCATATAGTTTGCTCATATTAGTATGGGATACCTCATCAACGGAGATGACTCCGTTATGCATGAGGGGATGGTTTGATGACCTACCCCTGACCTGGGTCCTCGCTCAAACTCTATGAGTAGATAAGGAGGAGGATAGAAGGATGTCCCCTATACACCGCCAGATAAAACCTATGAGTCCTCACACTTAGATTCCGACGGGCTGGGTTAAGTGTCGATGGAAAGTATCATATGGGCAGGATCCTATACTAGCATGAGCAAAGGACAGACTAGGGTCGGTGACTCAACTTCGCATACCCTGGTATGGCGAGACGTGGCTGACACGATGAGTTATCGGATGGGTGTGGGAAAAGCGTGCTACCTCTGCAGAGGGATAAAACTATTCGAATAGTCGAGTCCTCGGATATGGACAGTTGAGAGACCCTACTTTGACCATGTGCAAGTTTTGAAAGATTTGAATTTTAAAAAGAAAAGGAACTGGAGGATGTTCCATACACCTATACCAACGGATCGGTATGAGGTTGTTGGAGGCCAGGAACCCTGGCAGGTTATGGCCAAGAAAAAGGAGGAGTTTTGGTGAAACTAATAGAATGGGTCATTATATTAATGATAGTTATAAAATTCTTCTTACCTTCTTCAACAAAGATACAGAGATGTTTTAAATAAATAAAAGTGTGAAACTAAAAATGAGATTATTGCATACTCACGTTGGAGTAGTTTGCGAGTACAATCAATTGTACTCATAATAGTTTCGTCCCTGGCTATTGTCGTAGCCAGACATGGAGGAGGACTACGCCAAGGAGGAGTATGGCGACTTCTATGCGAACTAGGGATCTTCGTAAGTCGACTGCCTGTCGGGTCGTTGTTGGGATATGATGTCTACTACGCCTTAGCTTCCGCTGATTATTTGGTTTGGCCCAGGAAGGCACCTATGTAAGACTTGGTCTAAATGACCGTTAATGTAAGACTTTAATTCGGTATTGTAATGGATGTAAACTTTGGTATTCAGTTCGGGTTATGTGCAACGACAGACTGATCACGGGATCGTTGTGTTAAGCATAATCGGGTATTTCGGACAGCTAGTCCGGGGTCCCCACAGCGTGCGTCTGGACACACGGCTAAGTGGTGCTCGATCACCTCCCTTGGTACACCGGACATATCTGACGGAGTCCATGCGAACATGTCAGAGTTTGCCCGAAGGAAGGCGACGAGCGCGCTTTCCTATTTGGGAGGCAGGGCAGCGCCTATGGTGACGCTAGCCCCCGAGCCTTCAGCCCCCGAGCTGGTGGTGTCCAGCGACACCTTCTTCGTGGCAGCTTGTTCCTGAGAGAACACTTGCTTCTTCTTCTTGGGCCTCTCGAGAGGCTCCATGTCCTCGTCAGCCGGGAAAGCCATGGCGGCTGCCTTGTAGGCGCTCTCGACAGCGCGCGTGGCGTCCAGGATATGACCATGGATGGCAATGGTGCCAGCGCTGCCGGGGATCTTGACCATGTTGTAGGCGTGGTGCGTGACGGCCATGAACTTCGCGAGGGCGGGGTAGCCGAGGATGGCGTTGTACGGCAAGCCGATGTGGGCGACATCGAAGTCGATCAGCTCCGTGCGATAGTTCTTCTGCGTGCCGAAGGTGACCGCGAGGCGGACTTGCCCCAGAGGCTCGATTGAACCACTGGTGACGCCCGTGAACGGCCTGGAGGGCATAAGCCACTCGTAGGGCACTTGAAGCGTCCCGAAGGTCTCGACAGAGATGGCATTCAGGCCCGCTCCCCCATCGATGAGTGTCTTGGAGACGGTGATGTTGTTGATGGTGGGGGAGCAGACCAGGGGGAGGGTTCCAACAGTCTTGGTCGACTTGGGGTGGTCCTTGGCGTCGAAGGCGATGGTGTACTGGGACCACTTGAGGGGCCTGGAGGTCTCGGTGCTCGGGAGCGCGGCGTTGAGCTCGCGGGCGAACTGCTTGAACTGATTGTTCGACTTGGGCGCTTGAGCCCCGCCGAGGATGCAGGCCATGGCGCCTCTCGGGGCCTGGTAGCCTCCATCTTCCTCGTCGGGGAGGTTGTTGTTCCTCTCAGCGGCGTTGGCCTGAGTGCCTTGCGGCCTCTGGTAGCCGCCAGCGCGTCCGCCTCTGCTGTCGCGGCGGTAGCCGCGGCCTCTGCCGCGGCTCCCGCTGGCTTCTTCACGCTCGCGCTCTATGCTCAGCCTCTTGAGGTCGTGGCAGTTCTCGGTGGCATGGCCGCGCCTATTGTGGTAGACGCAGAATGGGCGGTGGTCCACCTCCTTGTCGCCGCACTCGGGAGAACTCCTGCGGGAGCCCTTCGCGTCAGGCTCTGCAGCGAGGACCGCGGTGGCCTTGCGCTTGGGCTCTTCCTTCTTCTTGTGGCTCTTGGACCCCTCGCCAGGGTCGTCCCCCCGCGCGCTCATCTTGACGAAGAGGAGTCCCTCTTCAGCCTTGGCGCACTTATCCGCCAGATCGAACAGCTTCACCACAGAGGTGAGCTTGTCGTGGATGCCGAGCTTCTCGAGCATCCTGCGGTTCGTGATGCCCTCGCGGAAGGCAGCGATGACCTGGGTGTCGGGGATGTTCGGAATCTTGTTCCGCACCTGGCTCAAGCGCTGGATGTACTTGCAAAGAGTCTCATCCTTCCTCTGCACCACAGCGCGCAAGTCGTTGTGGGTGAGTGCACGCTCGTACGTGCCCTTGAAGTTGGCGACGAACTGCCTGCAGAGCTCCTCCCAGGAGTCGATGGAGTCCTCAGGCAGGTTGAGGAGCCAGGACAGCGCGGAGTCCCTGAGGGCGTGGGAGAACCAGTTGGCCATGACCTTGTCGTCTCCCCCTGCGGCCTGGATGGAGGTGGTGTAGAGCTGCAGGAACTCGAGAGGGTTGGTGGACCCGTCGAAGCCCTTGGGGAGCGCTGGCCTGAACTTCTGCGGCCAGACCACACGACGCAGGGCGCGCGTGAAGGCCATGCAGCCAGTGGCGTAGGTGGCCGTTCCTCCCTGGAGGGCCCTGCGGTTTTGTTGCCCCGCTTGGCCGAGCTCCTCGACGAGGAGGTTCCGGAGGTCGCGGCGTCGCTCCATGCCCACACGTGCGTCAGGCGCGGTGCGCTGCACGATCTGGCAATCGTGCGGCGAGGAAGCATGGGAGGGAGCCCGCTGTGCCGCGGCCGGAGGTGGTCCTGGCGGCGGTGGGGGCGCACCTGGTGCGGCCGCCCCTGCAGGGCCAGAGGGCACGATGGAGCGCGACGGAGCAGGGCGCGTGGTTGCGATGTCGACGAGGTGGTGGAGGCGGTCCAACCACTGGTCGTGTGCCTCGGCACTTGGCCGGTAGCGGAGGAGCTCCTGGGCCATGAGCAGCGCGGTGTGCGGGGCGGGCTCGTGGTGCTCCCGCGTGGACACGCTCTGGCGCCGGGACGGGTGCGAGGACTCAGCGTCCTCACGGCGCTCAGAGAGGTCCTCGTCGTCGCGCTGGTCTCCGCCGCGGTGCTCCTCGCTCTCTGGTTCCTCCACGCGCGGGCCGGTGCCAACGCGCTCGGCCGTGCGGGGGCGACCACGGCGGCCACGGGTGGGAGCAGTGCCGGGCTCGGTGTGAGCTCTCTCAGAGGCACGCCGGTTGGCGCGCGTCGCGCGGGTGTCCGTCATGGCGCGGAGTTCGGAGGTCGAAGACGCGCCTCAGTCCCCCTACCTGGCGCGCCAAATGTCGGAGAGTGACTCCCACGGAACAGGGATAGCCACGCCCTGAAGAGAGGTTCGAAGGGGGGACTGAAAACGGAGGTCAAACGACCCTCTAGGGGCACGACGACGGTGCTCGCCGGGCCTGGAGAGAGAAAATCACGATAGAGAAGGACACCGGCCCGTACCCAGGTTCACGGCCCTCAGGAGGAGGTAACACCGCTACTCCTGCTTGTCTGTATTGCACTGTGAAGGTTACAGGACAATGAGCTTGCCGAAGGCTCTCTTGTGGCAGTTTAGTGCTTGGAGAGGGACACAATGGTCGTCTTCCTCCTCCAGCAGTTGGCTATTCTATGCGTTTGGCTAAGGTTCCCTGAGTCTAGGAAGCAATCAGCCGATTGGAGATCAATCCCTTTCTATGGTGGAGCTTCTGCTCGTTTTATAGGCGCCCCGGGCTTCATCCTCATGTTGGTGGGTTCCCACAGGCTAGCGGCGCGAAGGAGCGGGAGTCCACCGCGGCTCATTCGTCCATGGACGCGGTCCATCCGTGCTAAAGTTGCGCGCCGTGGCCGACAGGCTGCAGACGGTGCAGAGCGGCTCGCAGGCGCGGCAGAGGTCGTGGTGGAGCCCACGGTGACGATCTTCTTGGAGCGTTGCGCCGTCCAGCCGCTTTATCACCAAAGAGGAAAGTCCTGGCTGTCCTGGCGCAGGCGGCGCGGCTTTGTTGACTCCTTTATCATCAGAATGGCAGCTGGGATGCTCGCGTCACCCTGCGGCTGCTGCAGGGGCCATGTGCGCCCTGCAGCGCTTGCTTAGCCGCGAAGTGTCTCCACAGGGCCGCGGTGGCCTGTGGGGAGGTTTCCTGCTGACCTCTCTCCAGGCGCGTTGAGCCTTGGGGAGTCTCTCCCAAGCGCGGGGTTCTCTTCAGGCCCTGGCTTCCTCTTCAGGCCCTCAAGAGGAGATGCCTCTCGAGGGTCTCTCCAAGCAGTAGCTTGGTCCTTAGTCGTTTTGACGAATCTGTCGCGGGCGAGGCCTGTAGGGAGTGGGCTATGCACACCCCGGTCCTCATTGGGCCGACAACCACCGCCGTGACAGGCTTCTCGCCGTTCCACGACATGGGGATATAGACATCCCCCATGCCGTCCACGATGCGGAAGGAGACGCACCCCGTCCGCTTGAGGTTTGCGGAGCTCCGGAGCGCGTAGAAGCTCCGGAAGAGGGCCACAAAAGGCTGCACCCCCAAGTAAGCTTCGCACAGGTAGGCGAAGCTAGAGAGGATCAAGACGGAGTTGGGATGCAGGTGGAGAAGATGGATCTGGTAGAACTCCAGAATCGCCTCCAGGAAGGGCGAGTAGGGAGGCACCAGCCCGGCGTAGATGGTGTGAAGGAAGATGGGGAAAAACCCCTTCGGGAGCCGGCCGAGCTTTGCGGCCTGGAGAGCACTGGCGCCGTGCTCGTTGGTCTTCCCGGCGACCAAATGCTGGATCTTGTCCAGCGCCGCCTCGTTGAAGCGCTCCCCGACCAGGGCGGGGCCAAGCACCTCTTCCCCCTGCGCGTCCGCAGGGAGCTTCGCCATCGCCGCCTTGCCCTTCGCTGGACTCATCGTCGGGAAAGGGAGAAGTGCGAAGAAGCGCGGAGGAAGAAGAAGATCGCCGGTGTGAGGAAGCTCAGAGGGTGAGGTTGAAAGGCTGGGCGCGCAAAATGGAAGCAGTAACGGCTGCCCGAGCCGGCGCGCAGGCTTTATCTCCCATCTGGGCAGTTACCGGGGCGCGGTGGGACCCCCCACGACGCACGCCCCGCCGAAGTGATCGTGTTGTCGCAGACTCGCAACTGATCGACGCGTGTCTCGGGCCGGCCGGACACTTTGGGCCCACGACGCTTCGTCTGAGCCTGGTGGGCTTCGCCGTGCCCATCATGGGCCCGGGGGCTACTGTCGGCCAAGTGGAATCCAGGGTGTGCAGGGCCCACTCTCCACAGCCCTCGCCCGCGACGGTATCGAAGAATGACTAAGGACCAGGCCAAACACTTGGAGAGACTCTCGAGAGGAGAAGTCCTCGAGAGGGCTTGAAGGGCAGCGAAGGCCTGAAAAGGCTCCCCCCGCGACTGCCCCTCTACAAGACTCTCTCCCTTGGATAGGAGTCAACGCAAATCCCTCCACAAGGCCGCTCAGGCCTTGTAGAGATACTTCGCTGTGAAGCAACCGCCGCAGAGCGCACATGGCCTCTGCCGCGGCCGCAGAGTGACGCGCGCGCCTGCGCGTGGTGACGACGACGCCGCAGTTGCCATTCTGGTGATTAAAGGGGTCAACAAAGCTGTGCCCCCCGCACCGGACTAAGGAGAGGGAGCACCTCCGTAGCAAGGGATCGATCGATCGAGCCCCGGACGCCCGGATCCCCGATTCACATCGATCGGACCTTTGGCACTCTACTATAGCGTAGCCTAGCCGAACACACTCGAGGAGGAAGAAGACCTTAGGGTTCCCCCCTTGAGCTCCACGCTGCCATAAGAGAGCCCTCGGCAAGCTCATTGTACTGTACCCTCTGTAGCGCAATACAGACAAGCAGGAGTAGCGGTGTTACCTCCATCCGAGGGCCGTGAACCTGGGTACGGGCTGGTGTCTGTCTCTGTCGTGATGTCCCTCCTCAGGCTCGACGAGCACCGTCGCCGCGCCGGTTGAGGGTTGTTTGACCAACGCGTTCAGCCCCCCTTCGAACAACTCTTCAGAGTGTGACCACCCCTATATCGTGGGAGTCACTCTCCGACAACCAGGCTCGTGCAGGTCCAGAGAGATTGTGGGTGGCATAGATCACCTTCTCATTGTCGCCAACCTGGGCGACCCTCAAGTTGTTTTCGACTGTACGGATCCAGTCGTCAGCATCCAGTGGCACATCACTCTTGGAGAACACCGGTGGGTTGGTGTTCTGAAAGTAACGCAGCCTAGAGCGTCCCTCATCATTGCCTTGGCCGCCATTAGGGTTGACGGCGATTTGGGCCAGGTGTTGCAGAGTGGCGAGGTTCGCAGTCCTCTCGGCGCGGGCGGCCTCGCGGTCCTCCATGAGGAGGTGCATCACTTGGGCCATAGAGGATCTCGCGCCATGCTGAAGTTAGAAAGCAATTGAATTACAAACCTCAAACCGAAACCACTTGTTTCTAAACATGCACTTAGGTAAAACAAACAATAATTTAAACCAAGCCAACATGGAGAAATAAAATCGCAGCAAGAAAACACACATTATAAGCATAAACTAACTCCATAGCAAGGTCTCCATAGCATCACATGCGAGTCCACAAATTCGTGATAGAGTACCACCATAGTCTTACAAACATCAAGACAGCACACACATGACAACAAGACCACACAATCACAGCAAGGGTTCGCGATGGTTCGGCCCTAACTCAAAAGGAACTACTCGAAGTAGCTACTCGTCCGCAACAGTGGCGCCAGGTGAGGTGGGTGTGTCGCTGTCAAACGGGGGCTCGTCAGGGTCCTCCTCCTCCTCTTACATGACAAGCTCCGAGTCCTCGTCGGTGTCTCCACGGAGGTCGTCGTCCTCCTGCCCACTCTCAGGCTCCATGTCCATGTCCTCCATAGGGTCCTCGTCGTCGGGTAGGAGATCGTCGTTCTCCTTGCGCAGCTCCTCTACCTCCTCCTCAAGCTCGCGGATCCGGGAGTCGCGCTCGATAATGCTCGCGTTGAGCTCATCAACTCTACCCGCGAGGTGGATCTGCAAATAACGGTGAGTCTTGAAACGTGCCTGAAAGGAGCGACACTCCCTCCTCTCCTTCCCGAAAGCGGCCCGGGAACTCTCTAGACGCTCCTCAATGGTCTTGAGCTTCTCCTCGGTGGCCTTGAGTTTCTCCTCAGCGGCCTTCAGCTTGTCCTCGGACTCCAGGAGCATAGTCTCTGTCTCCGCGGTGAGCTGACGGCGAAAGTGGAAGGACAGACGTCGCCTAGAGGGGGGGGGGGGGGTAAATAGGCGATTTAAAATTAATACGGTTTAATGCTTGAATAGATGCGGAATCAAACTATAGTTTAATCTATCAAGCAAGAAACCTAAACAAGCTATGTTTACCTAAGTGCACCAACAACTTATGCTAAGCAATACAAGTAACAAGGTGATAGCAAGATGAATGACTTCAAGCACGAAGGCTATCACAATGTAAAGTGCATAAGTAAAGAGCTCGGGTATAGAAATAACCAAGGCACGTGGAGACGAAGATGTATTCCCGAGTTCCACCCAAAGGGTGTACGTCTCGTTGGAGAGTTGTGCGCAACCACAACAGGTTAGCCGCAACGCCACAAAGGCTCACCTTCTTCTCCTGATGAACTCAACCACAAAAGGTTGCGAGTTTACCTTCCACTATTGATCCCCTTTGGGACGGAGATCGAATCCCGTACAACAATCTTGAGGCACACACCCACAACTTAATTGGGGGCTCCCAAGTGACCACAACAGGTCTTGACCACAAAAGGTCTTGGCCACAACAGGCGTCTAGGGTCCAATGACCCAAGAGTAACAAGCTCAAAAATTTCACCACCACGAATCCTCGTGGAGGGCTCAAACCGATGCAAATGCAATTGCAAGAGCACACGAAGTGCTCAAGTCCTTCACTCTCAAATTCCAACAAAGCAACAAATGCTTATGGGGGAATAAGAGAGGAAGAACAAGGAAACCACAAAGGAGTCAAATCCTTCACTCCCAAATCCCACCAAAAGCAACTAATGCTTATGGGGGGAGAAGAGAGGAAGAACAAAGGAGAAGAACCACAAAGGAACTCCAAGATCAAGATCCACTAGGTTCCCCTCACTTAGAGGAGAGATTGATTGGTGGAACGGTGGATCTAGATCTCCTCTCACTATCCCCTCAAAGATATGCAAGAATCGTGGGAGGGATTGAGAGGGAGCAAGTTTTTCCAAGGCAACAATGGAGGAGAGAGAGAGGCAAAAACGTGCTTGAGTACCTGGAAACCGTTGGGGAAGAAAGCCCACTTAAATAGGTCCCCGAAAAACCAACCGTTGGCAGCCCCGAAACCCGTAGCGGTACTACCGCTGGGGGCGGCGGTACTACCGCTGCGGACCGTCCAATTGACCGTTGGCTGCGCAGTGGCGGAACTGCCGCTGCACTACCGGAGCGACCAACTCGACGGTACTACCACCAACCTCAGCGGTACTACCACTGTGAGCAGCAGTACTACCGTTGAGCTACCGCTAGAGGTACCGCTAACGAAACCCGAGGGCCGAAAACGGCGGTACCCCAAGCGGTATCGAGGGCGGTAGAAACCCCTCCATGGCAAGGTTCCAATGCTGCGAAGATGTACGTGGCGGAACTACCGCTGGAACGACTGGTACTACCGCTGGCTAGCGGTACTACCATTCTAGTACCGCTCGAGATACCGCTGTGCCAACCCGAGGGCCAAAAACAGCGGTACCCCCAGCGGTAGCGCGCAGCAGTGCAGTTAGCAGCGCCGGAACCAGGTGCAGCGGTACTACCGCTGCTACCAGAAACCTCATAACATTTGCAAATGAACTCCGAAAGAGGTGAGACCAATTTTGTTGGAAATATTGCATCCCATAAATAGAGTAAAATCACCACACATGGCAACGTGTGGGACTTTCCTCACGGTTGAACCGACAATATTTCTGCCACCGAAAACGCAACGAGTTTTCCAAAGTAAAACCGTTTTCGATGAACAAGAGCTTGACATGGAGATGAACCAAGCTCTAGTTCCTCACCACCATAAAAGCCAAATAAGAACCAAGAAATATGATATGCCAAGGATGCAAAGGTTTTAGCTCTCCACAACGATGCGATCAAGTTACTCACTTGAGAGCACCTCTTGATAGTACGCCTATCTATCCTATAGCCCTATCAAGATCATACCTTTGCCTTGAGCATTCGACTTGAGTTAGATGGTGACTATCTTGATCTCTTCAAGTGGATCATCTTTCTTGATTGCGCTTGCTAACACATGCGTGATGAAGACATCTCCAAATACTCCCCCATACTCCATTATGGGAGAGTCTCGCTTAGCTTCGTCTTCATGTATCCATTGCAAGCTCCAAGCATAGGATCTCTTCGAGAAGCTTCTCTTGGTCTTGCACATCTCAACCTTGATGACGATCACCACATGATGTCATCCTCCATGAGCTATATGAGATCTTCATTTGTTGCAAGCCCATAGGAAGATACCTAACCTCATATAAAGATACCACACACACATATATCATGGGTTAGTTCACAAAGCTATACGGACACGTGTTTACCATCCCAAGAGATACATGATCCCTCTAGGTACATCTTGTAGCTTTGTGTGTTGATCAACATCTTGATCAACCTTGTATATTCCTATCTTTCTTCACTTTATGATGTCTTGAATCCTTCAAGACATACTTGCAATATGCTCCACTCAACACATGACCATCCATCATATACACCCTTAAATGAAACCTTGGTCATCAAATAAGCCTCAAGAGTCCAACACATGAACTCCACTATTTCCATGGACAAGATCTATAAGGATATCTCAATGCAAACATTAGTCCATAGAGATTGTCATTTAATTACCAAAACCACACATGAGGGAAAATGCTCTTTCAGAAAGTTACTCTCCATGTGACTCTCGAGCAGCTGGGCCTGGGTGTACTCGAGGAAGATCCCCAAGTCTCCCACGTGGTGTCCAAAAGTGGGGTGGGGACGTGGCGGCAAAGGGCGGCTCTGCTCGTCAAGCCTCTCGAAGAACTCGAAGCGGGTGCCGACCAACTCGGTGCTGTGGGCGTGCACCAAGCGTTCAAGAGCTCGCTGAAGAACTGACACGATCGCTCCGGACTGGGTCGGTGCTGTAGACTCCTCGATCAGCTCCTCCACAAGTGGTGGCACAAGCGGGCATCGAATGGTGCACCTCACCTTCCAAGACATCGCATCGCCGACGATCGGCAGAGATCGTCGTATCAGCAGCTCAGGAAGTTGGCTCCCCAAGTACCCAGTCAACTCAAGCAAGTCCGTATGAAAGAGACGCGTGATCCCAGAGTTGGGCAACGCCCCCAACTGGATAGACGTCGTGAACTCGCCGTCCATCTACACAAATTTTTAAATGGAGGTTGAATTAGTGAACGGTGTGCAAAATTTTAAACAAGTGAAAGATGTAATACTTAATGCAAGTATATTATTTATTAGTAGTTAAAATAGAGGGGAGAGGATAGCAGTATATCCCGCAGATTTTTAGACACCTCTCCTAAGTTTTTATGAAAACTTTTTTGCGTGACGTCCACGCCCAACCTAGCTAAAGTCTCTTAAGGTCAACGATGGCTCTGATACCAAGTCTGTAAGGACCCCTCAAACCAAAGTCCGAGATGTCCACGTTATGTAAAAGATCACGATCCCAATGATTAGTGCATCGCAATTACATAACCAACATGGTATCAAAGAGTTACATCATTCAAGTCGTACGAATAAAAGTCTTACAACACAATGTGGTCATATGACCAAGTCTGCAAATCATCGTCGTGCAGGACGGAATTAACTACGATACAGCGGAAGCTCGTGGCTAGCGTCGGCCCTCGTCACCACCAAACGCCAACCCACAAGTGCAGTTGACCGGTGACAGCTAAGTGGCGTAGTCGTCGGCATACTCCTCCTCCTCGGCGTAAGCCTCCTCATTGTAATCTGGACGTTTGAATATCCAGGGACAAAGCCATATGAGTACAATTATGTACTCGCAAGACCACCTCTATGGCTAAGTTTTCATGGTAATGCAAGAAAAACTATTTTTTTGAAAACTGGGATAGCTGCTATATACGACTATAGGGCTTAGTTTTCGAACACCATGCTTTCAGTCAAAGAGAATACGACATCTCTATATCTTTGTTAAAGAAAACATTTAGAGATAGAATTCTCTTTGCTTAGATATAGCAAGGACATATCCAAGTCCTAAAAACATTCTTTAGTAAAACTTGTCAAAAACACTAGGATGGGGATACCCCTTTTTCCTTCCTTGAGATCGGACTGATTGTCTCCCCGTGACCAACCATCTTCTCCCAATCCGTACCTCCCAGGTACCTACTTGATGCCTCCTTGTTTCCTCCGAAAACATTTTTTTCTTTGAAAACATAAAACAGCCAGCATGCCTAGTGGGACCTTTCCAACCGTCCATGACCACGGACACGGCTATTCGAATAGATGTACACACTGCAGAGAGTGCGCACTTTACCCACACCAAATGGTCATTCCGTCGTGTCTGCCACGGCCCGTCATACGACAGTATGCGGGGGTCCGGATAACTAGATCAAAGCTTTCCACTATGTCCACCCTAGTACAGAGGACTCCCGATAGGTTTATTCCCCTAGGCACCGTGTGCTCCACTAGACCCCTGGTCTTTCTCGGGACGCCACACCACCACGGCAGGGGACCGAACGTAATCGTCCGGCTACTGGTCCGCAGCAGTGTATTGTCTCTTACAGACGACAACCCGGCTTCGAGGGCTTCACCCTTATAGAGTATGAGATCCTCCGTACTAAAATAGACAAGTTTCCGGCTAAGCCCTACCCATGTCAGGTAATGTGGTTGCACGGGTTAATTGTTCGGCCGGCAGCTAGGGTCACACTTTGTTTTTCAAAACATCTCCTCCTCCGACTGTTCCCAACAGCTCGGGTTTTCGAAAACAACTCCGATTGCTACCAGCAACTCGGGTTTTATAAAACACTTTCTGAACGGACAGATGTCGCCTAGAGGGGGGGGGGGGGGTGAATAGGCGATTAAAAACTTTTTCCGGGGAGCCGGAATTTCCGAGCCAAGATGGACCGGAAATTCCGGTATGCTTGATAAAGGCGGAATAAAACTAGTGTTTTACTTTAGCAAGCATACAACCTAAATATACTAGGTTCACCTATGTGCACCAACAACTTATGCTAAGCAATACAAGTAACAAGGTGATAGCAAGATATATATATATGACTTCAAGCACGAAGGCTATCACAATGTAAAGTGCATAAGTAAAGGGCTCGGGTATAGAAATAACCGAGGCACGCGGAGACGAGGATGTATTCCCGAGTTCCACCCAAAGGGTGTACGTCTCGTTGGAGAGGTGTGCGCAACCACAACAGGTTAGCCGCAACGCCACCAAGGCTCACCTTCTTCTCCTGATGAACTCAACCACAAAAGGTTGCGAGTTCACCTTCCACTATTGATCCCCTTTTGGGCGGAGATCGAATCCCTTACAACAATCTTGAGGCACACACCCACAACTTAATTGGGGGCTCCCAAGTCTTGAGGCACACACCCACAACTTAATTGGGGGCTCTCAAGTGACCACAAAAGGTCTTGACCACAAAAGGTCTTGGCCACAAAAGGCGTCTAGGGTCCAATGACCCAAGAGTAACAAGCTCACAAGTATCACCACCACGAATCCTCGTGGAGGGCTCAAACCGATGCAAATGCAATGGCAAGAGCACACGAAGTGCTCAAGTCCTTCACTCTCAAATTCCAACAAAGCAACAAATGCTTATGGGGGAATAAGAGAGGAAGAACAAAGAAAACCACAAAGGAGTCAAATCCCTCACTCCCAAATCCCACCAAAAGCAACTAATGCTTATGGGGGGAGAAGAGAGGAAGAACAAGAAGAAGAACCACAAAGGAACTCCAAGATCTAGATCCACTAGGTTCCCCTCACTTAGAGGAGAGATGGATTGGTAGGATTGTAGATCTAGATCTCCTCTCAACTTTCCCTAAAGAATATGCAAGAATCTATGGAGGGATTGAGAGGGAAGTGAGCTTTCCAAGGTCAACAATGGAGTAGGAGAGAGGGGAAAGTCGTGCTGCCTTGGATGTGGCAAGGAAGAAGAAGGGGAGGGCTATTTATAGCTCTCCAGGAAATATAGCCGTTGGCTGTTTCGAAACTCGGAAATTCCGGTATAAGTGAGACTCGGAAATTCCGGTCAACCGGAAATTCCGAGTCCATGAAATTTCCGAGCTGAAATTCCGGCTGGAGTCAGAACCAAAACCAAACATTCCTTAGCCGTTTTCGCGAGGCTCTTTGAAGGCAACTCGGAAATTCCGGGTCATCAAAATATCCGACCACAATTTCCGGTTGAGTCCAGCACCTCTTTTCCTTCTTTCCTTAGCCGATTTCTTGGACGAGTTGGGGAACCGGAAATTCCGGTGGAACGAAATATCCGGCCCCAATAATCCGGTTCAGAACAGCCAAACTAAAACCGCTATAACTTTTGCAAATGAACTCCGAATGAGGTGAAACCAACTTTGTTGGAAAGATAGCGACGAGCACAGGGCTACAAAAAGTCACCACTCATACCTTTGCCTTGAGCATTCCAACTTTGCTGGAAATATTGCATCCCATAAATAGATCAAAGTCACCACTCATGGCAAGGTGTGGGACTTTCCTCATGGTCGAACCGGCAATATTTCCGCCACCGAAAACGCAAGAAGTTTGCCAAAGTAAAACCGTTTTCGAAGCACTTGGGCTTGTCATGAGGAACACGACAAGCACCAAAACCCAACATCCAAAACACAACAAGATGAACGAATGAAATCCCGATTTGGATGAGCTAGCGCTTGGCATGAAGATGAACCAAGCTCTAATTTCTCACATGGATAAAAGCCAAATAAGAACCAAGAAATATGATATGCCAAGTATGCAAAGGTTTGAGCTCTCCACAAAGATGCGATCAAGTTACTCACTCGAGAGCCCCTCTTGATAGTACGCCTATCTATCCTATAGCCCTATCAAGATCATACCTTTGCCTTGAGCATTCCACTTGAGTTAGATGATGACTGTCTTGATCTCTTCAAGTGGTTCATCTTTCTTGATTGCGCGACCAAGCACATGCTTGATGAAGACTTCTCCAAATACTCCCCCATACTCCATTATGGGAGAGTCTCGCTTAGCTTCGTCTTCATGCCTCCATTGCAAGCTCCAAGCATAGGATCTCTTCAAGAGCTTCTCTTGGTCTTGCACATCTTATCCTTGATGACGTTCACCACATGACGTCATCCTCCACGAGCTATATGAAATCTTCATTTGATGCAAGACCATGGGAAGATACCTAACCCCACATAAAGATACCACACACACATATCATGGGTTAGTTCACAAAGCTATATGGACAACTGATTACCATCCCAAGAGATACATGATCCCACTTGGGACATCTTGTAGCTTTGTGTGTTGATCAACAAACTTTCTTTGCTAATATGATGTCTTGACTCCTTCAAGACATACTTGCATTGTGCTCAACTCAACACATGACCATCCATCATATACACCTTTAGATGGAACCTTGGTCATCAAATAAGCTTCAAGAGTCCAACACATAAACTCCACTATTTGCATGGACAAGATCTATAAAGATATCTCAATGCAAACATTAGTACATAGAGGTTGTCATCAATTACCAAAACCACACATGAGGGGAAATGCTCTTTCAATCTCCCCCATTTTGGTAATTGATGACAATCCCTTTTACGAGGGTTTATATAAGGAATTGAACAACCATGCAATGCACTAAGCGAAGCAAGGATGCAAGGGAAAGGGAACAAACACGTATTCCCTTAAACCCTCTAAATCTCTCCCCCATTGGCATCCATTGCCGAAATGGGCGAGAAAATTAGAAGGCCAATATAGTAAGAGCTCCCCCATAATTTATGCATTTCTCATGATATGAGTGAAAACAAATGCACATATCCAATGACGAATAGATGGAGGGGATCAAACTATATTGAGGATCCAAAGATTGCACAAGAAAGACACCAATTGAAATCCACTAGAAGGATACCAATTGCAAAAGAAGGATGCATTCACAAAGAAGCAAGCAATCAAAGGATCCAAGAAAAACAATTGAGCACAAGAAGATATTATGATAAGATCAACCAAGTGTTCTAAAAGTAAAGAGGGAACTCCCCAAGGTAAATGCACAATGAAAGATTTGTATTTCAATATAGTGTGCATAACATGGAATCCTCACTCCCTCCTAGATAATTTTGAACACAAACAAATGTTGAGCAACAAGAAATAGAAGTGACAAATGAATACTTGCTCAAACAAGAAAGGATGGGTGTGACATGGAAATACATTTTAGGAGACTAAAACAAGGATGAGCCAAGGCATCACTATAGTCTTTCAAAATATGAGGCACATAGTGCATATCATGTATTTCGCATACAAGCACACCAAAGAGGATACATCAAATAGGATCACAAGCTTATTAAGAGGCAATGTGATACCAATAGAAAAACAAAGCTTGTGCCTTTTAGAGATCACCAAAGAATCAAGAAAGTAATAAAAGATGATCACTAAAGATTTTGAATACCAATTAAAGATGTACCTACACTCATGTGTATAAATTTCTAAGTAGACACTAAGTCCACACAGAAACATGCACACACAACGTAGGTACAAGGTAAAGCACATGGTATCCAAGAGGAAGTCATTGATACACCGATAAGATTTTTGCTTAAAAGCAAAGCACTTGCTCAAAATAATCTTAAAGGGCATAGATGAACTTCCAACACCAAATTCTCACATCATCACAAATACCCACATAGGATAAGTGATAGTTGGGATGCTTCGAGAAAGATAACAAACATCACATAAGGCAAATGATTTTGAGAATTCATCAATATTGCACATGAGAGACTTTGAAGAAGATTTGCTAGATTAACATATTGGGGATCGGTGAATTATGAAAATGATTATATATATTCCCCTTGATGTGTAATCATCCCGGCTTACTCACATTTGCAATGAAGATGTTTTGAAAGGAACTATGCAAAAACCATATTAAATGCAACTTAGAGATACTCATGCCAAAGAACAACCTACGCAAGGTTTGAGAGCTAGAACTATATGCATGAGTTAGATACTTGTTACCGAGATAGCATTGACGATGTAGAAGATGAGATTTCACAATCATCCAAGCTTGGCTCCAAGAAGCACATGTTGAAGACATCTTCTTTAGTATGAGACAAGCTTCCAATGCATCTCCCATGTACCTAAAAAATCAAGTACACCATGGTACCCAAACTAATTGGGTCCAAAGTAGTTAGACCAACTACAATACATAGGACAAACTCCACATAAATATGTGCATATTGATATGAAATAGAATTTCATGCACATCTTAATCATTTAGGATTTGATGGGATTTATCCTATATATTGGATCAACGAAACTAAGCATGCCATAAGATATACATATAGTAAATATGCATGCACAAAACTTTCAAGAACCAAATAAGATACAATTTGGACAAAACACCAATTAAATCAAGAAGCTACACAAAAGTGTGGCAAGAGAAAGATTTGTCCACATTATATCAAAGACCCAAATCAACACATGATTGGAGATACCAATATGAAAAGATATCAAATGAAAATATAGTCAAGGAATGACCATAACCCTCTACACTTTTCATGATGGTCCGAAGTACCAAGATGAAAAATGTTTGTCTTCCTAAGAGACATGTCATCGGGATCAAATACCAATTGAAGACAACTAATGTTCAATAACATATAGGATTGCTCCCCCAAGATTTGTGCATTCTTTATGATCTTGTATATGAATACAAAATGCACACAAATGAGATCATCACTCTCCATATACATTGTTAAAACATTAGTCATGTTCAAGAAGAGCAATAAGATACCAAACCAATTTTAAAGAATAGTGTTCTAAAGAGTATAGAGTAGCTTCCCCATGATTAGTGCATTTTTAAGATCTTGTATGTAAATACAAAATGCACACAAGTGGGATCATTACCCTCCATATATCTTTTTGAACACAAAGTTCAAGAAAATCAATAAGACCCGATATCAAATAAAAGGATGATGTTCTATTCAATGTAGGATAGCTTCCCCAAGAATAGTGCATTACTTAGAATTAAGTCTTTGAGTGTAAATGCACAATAATGGGATCCTTGCTTTTCCTAACTCAATAAAGCACAACACAAATTATGAGTAGAGCAACAAAAAGATCCAAATGAAGCAAGGATGACAAAAGGGTGGTTAGACCAAAACAAACTTGGCGATAGAATAAGACAATTTATGAACAATAGCCAATGTGAAGATGATCAAAGAATTTACCACAAATATAATTGTCACCTGTCAAAGACAATGATTGTATGGAGATAGTTCTCGGTGGTACATGACATATATGTATTCAAGATCATATTCACAAAACATAAGCATGTGGCAAAATAAAAGAATTTGAAAAACATGCTTATCTAGAGATTCTTGATGGCTTCAAATAATCGATGATCATACTAAGCATTAAGAAACTCTCTCACAAACAAGATACCAAAAGATGAGTGAACAAGAAACATTTAAGCAAAAATGGAACTTGTTTGAGTACCATGCCACCTAGGAACAAGATAATCAACAATATCAACTCTAGGTGACACTACCTCACATGTTCACATTTTTTAGGCTTGTAATATGCACATAGCTTATTACTCCCCCATAATGTGATAATCCATTCTTTTTAACAAGAGGCAAAAGAAATCCAAGAGATAATTAATGGACATTAGAATTTGAATTTCTCATGAGTAAGACATACCACAAAGAGAGTAGATAACATTGATATATCACCACTAAGTGGTAGTCCTCATGAATACACATTTTAGGATAGTGAGTTACCAAAAAAAAAACACCACTCCCCCAAAATGGGATAGTCCATTAATATCCTTATAAGAGCCAATTAAGATGAAAGCAAATAGGCAAGAGGCTCAAAACATACATGGTGTGCAAACCAACATACACAAGCTTGATTACTCAACATAAGTAAGTAGAGTGCACAACACATATAAACACTTGTAAGGTACAAAACCAAACACATGCAAGGGTGCAAGTAACTTTCAATGTAAACATATGAATTAAATACAAGTTACCGCAAGGAGGAGCATTGGATATATGCTAAGACAATATAATCCACTTGACTTGACTTGAGAGAATATGGATGATGAAGATCCCCTAATTCTTCATGATGTAGTCAAGTCTCCAATGTCCTCCACCAACACCTATTGATCAAGTTTTAGCTTGTTGGTCCCCAACCAAGTTGGGTCCTAAGAGGTTAGTCACAATAGGCTTGGCAACCCAAATGGTTCTTTTCTTGACACCACTTTGAGTACCAATAACTTTGGCAAACACATTGCCAACCTTATCCTTCCGAAGAGAATGAACATTATCAATTTTAGTGGGGTTGGATAAGGTACCGTGAGTGCATGAAGAAGCAAAGTGATCCTTCCCACGACAATTGTAGCAAAGTCGGCTTTTACCTTTCTTCTTGGGAAGGGGAGGTTCTTCAACTTGGGAAGCTTGAGTTTGGACTTGAGGTAGCTTCCCTTGTTGCTTCTCACTAAGAGGCTTCTTCTTCAACGGGCAAGATCTAACATGGTGCCCTTCAACCTTGCACTTGAAGCACACAATCTTGGCCGAATCAATTACTTGTTCTTGGTCCTTCTTCTTGATGAACTTGTGCTTCATCTTGTTCTTGGACTTGTTATTGTTATTGGAGTTGAATCCAAGTCCACTCTTGTCATGAGGAAGTTGTTGCACTCTCAACATGTTGTCGAGGGTGGACTTCCCTTCATGACACTTCTTCAAGTCTTTCTTCAAAGAAGTGACTTGTGCCTTGAGCTCTTTGAGTTCCTCTACATGGTTAGTTTCAACACCAATACTAGAGGAAGTAGATGCTACATTGTTAGAGCAGCAAGGCAAGGAATGTAATTCATCACAAGATTTAGCAATAGTATGTGATGTAGAATTACTAGTACTAGCACATTGCAATAAAGCATTAGAAGTAGAAGTTGTGCTAGTGACCACAAGAGGCTCACAATATTTTACCTTCGTAGTGAC
The DNA here is from genome assembly GCA_026929855.1 of Poa annua. Taxonomy (NCBI): domain Eukaryota; kingdom Viridiplantae; phylum Streptophyta; class Magnoliopsida; order Poales; family Poaceae; genus Poa; species Poa annua. The sequence goes on from CM049434.1 coordinate 68,621,760, forward strand.
CGCCTCATGAGCTAACTTTAGCCTAGCATGGGATGCTAGAAGATCCTCATTAGAGCTTGAAAGCTTTTCATGATTTTCTTCCAATATCCCATACTTGCTAGTTAGCAAATCAAGTTGAGCCATTAGCTCAACATTCTCCTTCAAAATAGATGCTTCACACAAAGTGGAGTTAGTAGCACAAGCATCATTAATATTAGAAATGGAAGGAGACAGCATGACAAGCTCATTATTTAACTTAGCATTTTCTTTACTAAGCACATTACATTTAGCAATAGCAAGGTCATGTAAAGGAGTGGAGGTGCTAGAATTCTCAAGGTTTGATAACCGAGTTTGAAGTTGATCGTGAGACTTAATAAGAAGATCATGTTCACTTGTCAATGCCTTGTGAGCATTGTCAAGTGACTCAAGGTCTTCAACAAGTCTAGCATGAGCAGCCACAAATTCGGTCTTTTCATTTTGCACAATTTTACATTTAACAAAATGAAGATCACGCTCCTTAGTTAGCTTAGCAATTTTGGAGTTATGAGACTCCATGATAGTTTCAAGTTGCTCTTGAAGGTGAGCATTAGTTTCTTGTTCATCTTCTAGAGATGATTGAAGAGATACCTTTTCATAGGCATCTTCTCTCTCAATCTCACCTTTTAGCTCAAGAACATCCTCAAGCTCACTTATGCGGCTCATAAGAGAGCCAAAGTGTTTCTTGCCAACTCCTTGCAAGTTAGTCATGAAATGATCAAAAGCAATAATTTCTTGTTTGATTTCAAGACTAGTATCATCATCAACATCATCATCATCATCATCATGAGATATATTGGAGTGCACGGTAGGAGATACCTTAAACTCCTTAGCCATAAGGCAAAGGTGAGTAGTGGATGAAGACGATGAAGAGTTACTTGAAACACCAAAGAGGTCCATGTCTTGTTCCAACAATTGTTGGGATTCATCTACATTGTTAGCCAAACAAGTACTAGAGGAAATAGAAACATTTTGATCATGGCAACAAGACAAGGAAAGCATATCATCATGAGATTTAGTTAAGCAATTACTACATGATATGCAAGGACTATCAACACTAGCATGTATGACATTTGGAGTGCTAGAGGTGTTTAAGTCCAAAGATAGAGCATTGCAATAAGATGGGTGAGAAGTATAGTCAATAGTGGATTCACCATCAAGAATGCAATTTCTATCACCACTCACCATATCATTACCTTGTGGCAAACCACATGTCGGTGAAGTGGAAGAAGACGTGCGCTCATCACGACCGGATGTGGAAGGAGGACAATCATCCTTGGAAATGTTGGACACCTCATATATATCTTGAAGCTTTGTCCATAATTCATGAGCGCTCCGAAAAGGCATGATTGACGCAAGGACTACATCGCTCAAAGCACATATAAGACCAGTAGATGCTAGAGTATCGAGATAAGAGTTTTTCTCATCCTCTAAAGATAATTCTTGTGAATCCTTTGGAGGAGAAAAACCCATATCTACAATACTCTCTAAATTTGAACCCATGTCTCTAAAAAGATTAAGCATGCGAATTTTCCAAACATCATAATTTGTGCCATCGAATCTATAAGTGGGATTGTGCACTAGATCTCTAAACGACATCTTTATCTCTAGGCGGTTAGTCCTAATAATGAGATAACCTGGCTCTGATACCAATTGAACGGACAGATGTCGCCTAGAGGGGGGGGGGGGTGAATAGGCGATTAAAAACTTTTTCCGGGGAGCCGGAATTTCCGAGCCAAGATGGACCGGAAATTCCGGTATGCTTGATAAAGGCGGAATAAAACTAGTGTTTTACTTTAGCAAGCATACAACCTAAATATACTAGGTTCACCTATGTGCACCAACAACTTATGCTAAGCAATACAAGTAACAAGGTGATAGCAAGATATATATATATGACTTCAAGCACGAAGGCTATCACAATGTAAAGTGCATAAGTAAAGGGCTCGGGTATAGAAATAACCGAGGCACGCGGAGACGAGGATGTATTCCCGAGTTCCACCCAAAGGGTGTACGTCTCGTTGGAGAGGTGTGCGCAACCACAACAGGTTAGCCGCAACGCCACCAAGGCTCACCTTCTTCTCCTGATGAACTCAACCACAAAAGGTTGCGAGTTCACCTTCCACTATTGATCCCCTTTTGGGCGGAGATCGAATCCCTTACAACAATCTTGAGGCACACACCCACAACTTAATTGGGGGCTCCCAAGTCTTGAGGCACACACCCACAACTTAATTGGGGGCTCTCAAGTGACCACAAAAGGTCTTGACCACAAAAGGTCTTGGCCACAAAAGGCGTCTAGGGTCCAATGACCCAAGAGTAACAAGCTCACAAGTATCACCACCACGAATCCTCGTGGAGGGCTCAAACCGATGCAAATGCAATGGCAAGAGCACACGAAGTGCTCAAGTCCTTCACTCTCAAATTCCAACAAAGCAACAAATGCTTATGGGGGAATAAGAGAGGAAGAACAAAGAAAACCACAAAGGAGTCAAATCCCTCACTCCCAAATCCCACCAAAAGCAACTAATGCTTATGGGGGGAGAAGAGAGGAAGAACAAGAAGAAGAACCACAAAGGAACTCCAAGATCTAGATCCACTAGGTTCCCCTCACTTAGAGGAGAGATGGATTGGTAGGATTGTAGATCTAGATCTCCTCTCAACTTTCCCTAAAGAATATGCAAGAATCTATGGAGGGATTGAGAGGGAAGTGAGCTTTCCAAGGTCAACAATGGAGTAGGAGAGAGGGGAAAGTCGTGCTGCCTTGGATGTGGCAAGGAAGAAGAAGGGGAGGGCTATTTATAGCTCTCCAGGAAATATAGCCGTTGGCTGTTTCGAAACTCGGAAATTCCGGTATAAGTGAGACTCGGAAATTCCGGTCAACCGGAAATTCCGAGTCCATGAAATTTCCGAGCTGAAATTCCGGCTGGAGTCAGAACCAAAACCAAACATTCCTTAGCCGTTTTCGCAAGGCTCTTTGAAGGCAACTCGGAAATTCCGGGTCATCAAAATATCCGACCACAATTTCCGGTTGAGTCCAGCACCTCTTTTCCTTCTTTCCTTAGCCGATTTCTTGGACGAGTTGGGGAACCGGAAATTCCGGTGGAACGAAATATCCGGCCCCAATAATCCGGTTCAGAACAGCCAAACTAAAACCGCTATAACTTTTGCAAATGAACTCCGAATGAGGTGAAACCAACTTTGTTGGAAAGATAGCGACGAGCACAGGGCTACAAAAAGTCACCACTCATACCTTTGCCTTGAGCATTCCAACTTTGCTGGAAATATTGCATCCCATAAATAGATCAAAGTCACCACTCATGGCAAGGTGTGGGACTTTCCTCATGGTCGAACCGGCAATATTTCCGCCACCGAAAACGCAAGAAGTTTGCCAAAGTAAAACCGTTTTCGAAGCACTTGGGCTTGTCATGAGGAACACGACAAGCACCAAAACCCAACATCCAAAACACAACAAGATGAACGAATGAAATCCCGATTTGGATGAGCTAGCGCTTGGCATGAAGATGAACCAAGCTCTAATTTCTCACATGGATAAAAGCCAAATAAGAACCAAGAAATATGATATGCCAAGTATGCAAAGGTTTGAGCTCTCCACAAAGATGCGATCAAGTTACTCACTCGAGAGCCCCTCTTGATAGTACGCCTATCTATCCTATAGCCCTATCAAGATCATACCTTTGCCTTGAGCATTCCACTTGAGTTAGATGATGACTGTCTTGATCTCTTCAAGTGGTTCATCTTTCTTGATTGCGCGACCAAGCACATGCTTGATGAAGACTTCTCCAAATACTCCCCCATACTCCATTATGGGAGAGTCTCGCTTAGCTTCGTCTTCATGCCTCCATTGCAAGCTCCAAGCATAGGATCTCTTCAAGAGCTTCTCTTGGTCTTGCACATCTTATTCTTGATGACGTTCACCACATGACGTCATCCTCCACGAGCTATATGAAATCTTCATTTGATGCAAGACCATGGGAAGATACCTAACCCCACATAAAGATACCACACACACATATCATGGGTTAGTTCACAAAACTATATGGACAACTGATTACCATCCCAAGAGATACATGATCCCACTTGGGACATCTTGTAGCTTTGTGTGTTGATCAACAAACTTTCTTTGCTAATATGATGTCTTGACTCCTTCAAGACATACTTGCATTGTGCTCAACTCAACACATGACCATCCATCATATACACCTTTAGATGGAACCTTGGTCATCAAATAAGCTTCAAGAGTCCAACACATAAACTCCACTATTTGCATGGACAAGATCTATAAAGATATCTCAATGCAAACATTAGTACATAGAGGTTGTCATCAATTACCAAAACCACACATGAGGGGAAATGCTCTTTCACTTTCTCGCCGATTACTCCCAGCAACTCGAGCTTTTCTTCCGAAAACATTTTATCAAAACCAGGCTCCCATCCTAAGATTTTGAGGTAAGGATATAAGGATATATTACTCGGAAAATATGATTTTCTTTATAGAGCCTTCAACAACAAGGCTCCTAAAGTGAATACTTATTTTTATAACACCTATTATAATCTAGTGGATAACTTTGCCCAAACAATATTTTGTAAAATAGTTTTCGGGTGGCAAAGTGCCACAAAAGAAGTAAAGCATGCATTATTTTATTTTGAAAACAAAACATGCTTTGTAAATAGTAGGATTCATAGTGGTGAGGTGGCGTGCCTTGCTCATCGTACTGTCCCTGCTCTTGTTCTTCCTCGTAGTTGTGCTCAGCTACCTCGTACAACTCCTCATCTGCTTGCGGTTCTATCGTAACATGAAAATAAACAAAACTAGTGTAAATCCTAAAATGCTTGTTGACAACAATCTCAAATAAACAAACAAGCAGCAAGCATTACAAGATAGAACCAACTACTGGATAAGCATAACACATAAACATAACCACAAACAAAGCCTATACAAGCATTTGGTGTTATCATAAGGGTACAAAGGGAATTATGTTAATCCCAAACAAGACATTAAGGTTGGATTAAGGTTCTGGATTTCAAAGTTGATTAAGAACTTACACATTATTTACATTAATTATAACAGAGAATAAAATTAATATTTTTATTAGTCAAATGTTGCTATTTTGGGAGATAAATCATAAGTCCTAATATAATGTTCAGAAAAATAAATCCTTCTAGCACAGCACTCCTAGAAACTATAGGAAAACAGGAAAATTGGATTTGCATCAAAATCTATTCCTAAACAGTGACTATAAATCATCCAAAAGCTACTGGACTCCAAACCAAAATGAGTATAGTTTTAGTTTTAGGAAACTCCTGGATGCAAGACTAATTTCTATAGATAGGTATTGATCTTATCTTTCTGTAGAATTTTGATTTACTCCATTTGGACAACCCTAGCACCAACTATTTCAGTTTTAGTGAAAAATACACTTTTTAGCAACATTAGTGTACAGAACAACGTATAAGTTATTTTTGTGTCAAACCGGTGCTGCGTGTTAAAGAAAACTCGTGGCTACTCCACAAAAATAACTCTAAGACATTTTCACAAATAGATCTGGCACAAACTAATTATTCTAAGCACAAGAAATAAACAGGAACTGAAAAAGATTAAGATCTAGGGAAAAAATGTCTACGGGCTGAATTTGGGCCAGATCTGGCCGAGGCCAGAGCAGATCTGGACCGCGCCGGGGCTGGGACGGCCCACGCGGCTCGGCGCGAGCACGCGCGCGTGAATCGGCACGCGGTCGTCGATCCGAGGACGGGCGGCTAGGATTAGAAGCCAGGCGGTTCAAACTCGACCGTAGATCAAAAGATCTACGGCGCACGCATCGTCTTCCTCGCCGCGCCGGCGGGGGCGAGACACAGAGAGGGAGAGAGGATGGCGCGGACGATGCGCTCACCTAGGGGATGTGCATGCGGCTTTGGAAGGTTGCAGGCGGTGGAGAAGGTCGAGGGAGAGGCGTGGGCACGAACAACTTCAATGGAGGTGCCCGGAGTCCATGGCGGTGACGGCTTCGTGTTCCTCGGGTCGTGGACGGAGTCGACCAGCTCAGGCACCTAAACAAGAAACGGAGGGCGCTGCGGGTTAGGTCTCGTCGATACGCGCTCGGGGAGCCGAAAATGACGCAGAACGGAGGAGAGGAACGATGGCTACGGCCGTTTCCCGCCGGCGGCAACCGACGGAGTTTTCTTCGTCTCGCGAGCAAACGAGAGGGAGAGCTCGGGCTGGCTCACAGGCGTGGGTGGAGAGAGGTGAGGGGAGGGCAGTGTGAGTGGAATGAGGGCTGGAGGGGCACGGGGTCGGGTTTTAGACCGATTTCCCGATCTAGGGTTTCTCGGGCATGGGGGTGGGGCTTGCTTGCTTTCTACTGGCTGGCAAGGGCGGTGGAGAGGGGGACAGAGTGAGTTTGGTCAGGGGCGACGTGGTTTGGCCAGTAGGGAGAAGGGGGGTGATCACTGGTTGGGCAGGGGAAGAAAAGAAGAGAGGAGAGTGGTCGGGTGGCTGCCTCTGGTCCATGACATGTGGGCCAGGGGATGGGGCTGTTGGCATCCTTCTCCAGCAAGACAAAGAGATGCAGGGGAGAGAGAGGAGAGGGTTTGGCTGGGTTTTAAATCTCCTCCGAAAAATTCAAACAAGCAAATACAAACATGCTCAAAGATGATTCAAACAAGTTGTTCAAAATTTTAAAAAGGGTGGTGTTGCTACTGGTTACAAGTGTATACTCAAAGCAAACCAAATCATGACACAAAAGAAAAGAAGGATGTGCAAAAGAATGGGAATGAACTAAATGGTCACTGATCTCTGATGCCCACAAAACCTAGTTGGTTTAACACTTTAACAAGCTCTCCAATGATTTTCTAAGGCAAGGTATGAAAGTATATATGCCATAGATCAAGTTTGTTCAAATGCATGTAAAAAATCACTCAAGGATTGCTTAATAACATGCCCTAGATTTGCTAAGTTTTAACAGGGTGGAAGATCACAAAAGTCAATTTTCAAATTAGCAAGAATTGTTAAAGTGATAATGCTAAGCATTTAACAAGCTAGTGAATTTAAACAAAGGTAAATGAGGCACGAAAACAATTCATGCTTGAAAAACTAAAACACACAAAAAGTTTTTGTTACACTGAAAAATCTAGGCTAACACCACAATTTCTATGTCTAACAAAATTGGGGTGTTACATCTCCGTCAGGGACTACTACTATTACCGACTACAGACACGTCCTGCTATGGTCAACCCCATACTGCATGGAGGGCGTCTGTTCCAGCAATGGGGGGTGGACATGTACATAAAGATAGAGGGTTGTAGGTTGAATTGGTTCAGGGAGCACCAACCGCAGATACGTGCTGATCTATATAAAGGCGTTGTCGATAGCATCACGGCCGGAGAGACTCAAGCAAGCGATGTTGGCACAAGGATTGTGCTCCCTTGGAAATTCCAAGGGGGTTTCCAAGACATGAAGCGGAGGCATATGGACGCCATGGCATTGGTACAGAAGTACGGCAAGCCTGGCATTTTCTTGACGATGACATGCACCCCAAACTGGCGAGAGATACAGGATGCCCTGCTTCCAGGCCAAATCCCGCAGGACCGGCCAGATATTGTGGCTCGAGTGTTTAGGGCCAAGCTGGAGACGATGAAATATATGCTGACCAAGAAGAACATCCTGAGCGTTGTGAAGGCGTATGTCTACGTGGTCGAGTTCTAGAAGAGGGGCCTCCCACATGCCCATTTCCTATTGATCATGAATTCCAAATATAAGCTCGTTGTGCCAGAGCAGTATGACCGCCTCATATCAGCAGAGTTCCCGGACAAGGATAAATACCCAGAGTTACATGCCATGGTCGTGAAGCATATGATGCATGGCCCATGTGGTGCCCTAAAGCCAAACAACGTGCGTATGCAAGATGGATCGTGCAAGTGTAGATACCCACTGACGTTCAACGAGACCACCATACAAGGGAACGACTCATACCCCATTTATCGGAGACGAAAGGACGACCGTTCAGCGAACGTCCGCGGTGCGACGCTCGACAATAGATGGGTTGTGCCTTACAACCCCTACCTCTAGAAGATGTTCAACTGCCACATAAACGTGGAGGTGTGCTCCAGCATAAAGGCAGTCAAGTACCTATATAAGTACATATATAAGGGTCACGATCAGACTTCATTCAACATCGACAAACCCGATGCAGAAGGTAACATAGACGAAATCAAGAGATACATTGACGCACGGTGGATCACACCACCCGAAGCTATGTGGAGGATATTTGGCTTCAAACTCTCTGAGATCCACCCGTCTGTACTACAGCTGCTATAACATCCCAAAATTTTGCAAATTTTGAAATGTTAAATTAATTAAATAAGTTTGTGAAATTCTAAAGGATTTGAAACTTTTTTGGTCTTGTTTAAAACTTTTCTCAAACCTTGATTCAAAACATTTAAGAGTGGAATAACATGACTATCCAAAATAGAAATCTTGGTTTGGAAAGTTTTAAACATACTCAAGTTGAGAATTTGATTGTAATTGCGATTTGTCCAAACATGTTTAATTAATTAAGAGAGGGAATATTATGACTTTCCCAAATATAATAAACATGCTAGAAATATTCTCTTTGGATGTTATTTGAATTTTAATGCATGTTTGGATCTTTCATAAATTTAAATCCATTTCCAAAACGACGAACAAATATAAAGAGAAGAGAATAACATGACATCTCAATATAATACTTTTGAAATGATTTATATGTATCTTTTTTCATATTTGGATCTTCCGAAAACTTACATGATTTATTAGACCTTATAAATTTATTTAGGGTTTGATTTAGACATATGTGCATGTTTTGTAAACAAAATTATTTTATAAAACGAAACTTGGGTACAAATTATAAACCATCATAATTATTTTGGTTTATTGTATTTTCTGAATGTTCGAATATATTTTGGCAATTATATATGCCATAAACTTTTCCGTGTAAATAGATAAATAGAAAATCCATTTAGAAATTCCAGAAATTCGTTTGGGCCAATTTTTGCCCATCACTTCATTCCTCATCCGAATTGGGCCAGCCCACTAATCTTCTACCTTTTTTTTTTATCCCTCCTTGTGTTTTCCTCTTGGGCCGAAGCTGTGCATGGCCCAGCTGGCAAGCCGGACCAGCCCGATGGAGCCGCTCGCTCATCTTCCTCTGCTATCCCTTCCTCTTCTCTTCACACTTATTCCGGTGGCTATTCCCCTTCGACTTCAACACGAAATCTGTTTAGAATTCTGTGGAGGTTCCATTCAGACAATTACTTTTCCACTTAGTTGACTTAATTGTCCAATCCCACTCGGTGACCCGAATGCCAACCGTCGGCATTCGTCTCTCGATCTCCCTCCTCACTCTATAAAACGAGAATCCGAGCGCGTCACTTCGCGTCGTCCGTCCTCCTCCTCCATTTGTCTACAGAAAGTTTTCCCCGGTATGCTTTGTACACCACGCACCAACCATGCCAATTCCATCCATGAAATCAAGTTCATCGGTAGATCCCATCGCCCACGGTGCTCACCCTGGAAATTCCTCCGGTCGAAAGACTCCCCTCTGTGTCAGCCTACCTCCAGGACATGGTTGTGCATCGCGTTTCTGCTGTTCTCCACGACCTCGGCGAAGCCATGCCATCCACGATGTTGAAGACCACCGACGGAGAATGTCACGCACCTGCCATCTTCCACCGCCGCGTTATGAATTCTACCACGCCCTCGTGAAGTCTACGTAAACTCCATCGGCTACATCTCGCAGGAATATGAATCTACATCAACGATTTCGACTACATCGAGTCACGTTATCGTCTTCTCTCTCTACTCCGACGACATTCATTCTCACTGGTAAGACATCTTCCATCTATTCTATTCGTACTTGTTTAGTTTCATCAACCTCATATACCGTCACACTTCGTTAGTTTAGACGAAGTGTACTTATCCATCTTTTCCGTTCATTTCATCTTGTCGGGTTAGGATTGGGCCATGAGTTTAGCCATCCGTTCAATAGTCACGTTGATATTTCATTCATAAATTTTAATCCATCGATTCATATATGGACGTGCTATAAATGGTGCATCGTACCATTATTTTCTAATCTTTACCATTGAATCAAATCCTTAACACTATTTGCCACATCATTCTCTTTAGTTGTCAACTCTTGAATTCCATACATCTTGATCTCTTTGAGGTGATTCTATTTGCATGTTGAACATAGTTGATTATATTCATGTCTAGCCTATCATTATATGTTAAACTTCAAACTCAATTCAATGTTGTTTCCGTCGTATGTTCATATCACATTTTTTTTCTTTCAACATGTTCCTTTCACCAAATTCCTTAGGATCATATCCTCTATCGCAATATTTAGTTATACTTGTGTCATGGAATTCGAGTTTATATTTGGATTTTCCCTTTGGTGTTTATTGTATTGCAATTGTTTGTCGCCTATACGGAAATGTATTCGGAGAGTTACAATTGCGTTGGTGATATATTGATTCTTCGTCAAGCAACATCAACGATATATTTAACCTTCATCAAGCACGAAGGCAAGTTGCACTTGATCGTACTTTGTCCTACTATTTTTTATATGCATGTTTTTTGAACTATATTTTTGTAGTATGCATGTGTAGGGAAATATATGTTTTCTATATCCCATAGAGCCTTAGGATCTTGCCATGTTCCTTGCAGCCATTTTTATTAAAATGTGCTTGTGTGAGTGCTTAGCCAATTGCTTGGTAGACGGGGGACATGGGTTTGAAAAAGAAAGTAAATCTTTACAAAATTTGACATGTGCCCATTCTGGGTAGTGTTATGAAAACTATTTTGAAAATAAAATTATCAAAAATGTTTTCATCTGGGCGGAGTGGTATGACGGGAGCGTCTACAAGGGTCGCATCCAGTGAATGGCTCTCCAGTATGACTCAGGTTTTTCGTGGGGACCGCCGCCCAGGTTCAAAGAGATATTCGAAGTTTTGGTTAAAGGATTGCTTCCAGTACAACCACATGCTAATATGGGCTCTGGCTTAGTCAAGTACATAGAGGGAAACCCTTGCATTGGTACCGCCATTGGAGAGGGGTCTTCGGATCATGGTTGCGGGCGGGCTGGATTATGTATAGGGGGCTTCTATGGAAAGACTTCGTTATGATCCATGCCCGGTTAAGCCAGATGAAGGCCACGACAAAAGGGATGGATTGTGACATGTGGGGAATGTGTACTACTCTGCAGAGTGTATAAACTAATCGATTAGCCGTGCTCCCGGTTACGAGCAATTTGAGCAGCTGAAGATTGAAACCAAGAAGGATCTCCTCTGTTTTCAAAACCTTTTTAAAAACTGTTTTGGCATACTACATTCATCCAGTGAATGGCTCTGGATGTGGGACTGTCTAAAAATATTGGGCGTGCTAATTTCATCCAGTGATTGGCTCTAGAGTTAGTATCGCTAGTTTTGGGGACATGGTGGAATCCATGTGTTGGTTGGCGTAAAACCTTGGTGGAATCCTTGTGTTTATCCAACCGTATATTATTTTGATTTGAAATATAAAAGTAAAAGCAAAAGTGTTTTCCAAAACAAAAATGTTTTGTGCAACAAAATTGGCTTTACGCAAAACAAACCTCAGCCTTCCATTGACACACCCTAAGCATGTATTTCCATTATATATTCACCACACTCTTGTGCAACTTGCGAGTACATTCAATGTACTCACCTGCTACCTATCATGTGCAGATGACGAGTAAGGACGACTAGGATCACGGGCCTATACTCAACAAGCCCTATGGCGTTGATGGAGCCCCAGATTATCGTTTATGTTTCCGCTGTAATGTGCACGCCAGCCACTATGTTGTGCAACTTGTATTATGTAACTCTGGATTAATCGAGTAATAAAATAACATATGTTTTATCTTGATATTCATTTGTTACAGTGTGCGCTAGCTATGATCCAGGGATAGCACTGTAAGCACAGAGATTCGAATCTTACCAGGTTCGGGTCGTTACAGCTGCCGCTTCATCTACCATATATGCAAAGAGTAACGTTCAAAGAAGCAGACAACCTAAATAACGTTGCTGCCAGGGAGAACACATCCATGCTAACAGAGTTGTTTGTGGCTAACCAGAACCACGAGTGGGCTCGAGATATTATCTACAGGGATTTTCCAGGATGGTTCACGTGGCAACCAGAAAAGTACTGGAAGAAAAGGAAAAGGGATCACCAAGTAGGTCGAATCGTGACAGCCAATCCCACAGAGGGGGAGAGGTACTTTCTTAGGGTGCTTCTAAACCACGTACCAGGCTCGACGTCCTTCGAAGACCTGAAAACTGTTGATGGTGTGCTATGTGGTACGTTTCGTGAGGCCGCGGAGAAGAAGGGTATAATCGAGGCCGATAACACGCTCGATGAGTGTCTTACTGAGTCGGAGCAGTTTGCCATGCCAGCCTCACTTAGAAGGCTCTACGCAATGATCTTGGTATTCTGTGAGCCTGGCGATGTGCGCGGTCTTTGGGATCGACACCTTGAGGCGATGTCAGACGACTACCGGCGACAACACACATGTCCAAAAGCGGTAGAGCAAATGGTGTTGCTTGATATAAGGGGAATGCTACAATCCATGGGTAAAGACATAAAGTCATTCCCTCTTCCGGACATTGACGAAACGTATGACAACACTGTAGGAGAGTCTAGAGAGGTAATCGAGGAAACAAACATCAAGGTTGAAGAGGAAGACGCTTCTCTAGCGTCCTTCCTGAATTCCGAGCAGAGGCTTGCTTACGACGAGATACTAGAGGCAGTCGATGGCGATGATGGGGGCGTATTCTTTGTCGATGGTCCGGGAGGCACAGGGAAGACATACCTTTACAGGGTGCTGCTTGCTAGGGTTCGTGGACAGGGAAATATCGCGCTGGCCACAGCGACGTCCGGTGTCGCGGCTTCAATCATGCCTGGAGGAAGGACAGCCCACTCGAGGTTCAAGATCCCACTAAACCTTGAAAAAGGGACATCATGCAGCTTCACTAAGCAGAGTGGGACAACCAAGCTCTTGAGGATGGCTAAGCTCATACTATGGGACGAGGCCACCATGACGAAACGACAGGCAGTTGAAGCGTTGGACAGAAGCATGCGTGACATCATGGGTTGCCCCGACCGACCTTTCGGAGGCAAGACTGTCGTGTTCGGTGGGGACTTCAGTCAGGTGCTTCCAGTAGTGAGGAAAGGGTCACGGAGTCAGATAATAGACGCGAGTCTGCGGAGTTCAAACCTATGGAAGGGCATGCGCCAGCTAAGGCTCGTAAAGAACATGAGGGCCCAAAACGACCAGTGGTTCGCGGATTACTTGCTGAGGATAGGTAACGGCACCGAGGAAACTGACGTAGAAGGAAACATTCAGCTTCCAGAAGATATATGCGTCCCATCTACGAGCGATGCTGCTGATATAGAGAAGCTGATTGACCATGTGTTTCCTGCCCTAGACCAACACATGGACAATCCTGATTACATGACTTCTCGAGCAATCCTCTCCACAAAGAATGACAACGTCGATGGAATAAAAATGTGCATGATTGAGCGTTTCCAAGGCGAGGAGATGATCTATCATAGCTTTGATAGTGCGGAGGATGATCCGCATGGATACTATGCTCAAGAGTTTCTTAACTCGCTGACTCCTAATGGGATGCCCCCGCACAGACTTAAACTGAAGATAAACTGCCCCATTATGCTACTGAGAAACATTGACCCAGCTAATGGGCTATGTAACGGCACGAGGCTGGTCGTCCGTGGCTTCCAGAGAAATGCCATTTCCAGAGAAATGCCATCGACGCCGAGATCGTGGTGGGACAGCACGCTGGGGAGAGGGTGTTTCTTCCACGGATACCTCTCTGTCCTTCCGACAATGACATGTTCCCATTCAGATTCAAGAGGAAGCAGTTCCCGATCAGACTTTGCTTTGGCATGACGATCAACAAAGCGCAAGGACAGACCATCCCGATTGTAGGCGTGTACCTCCCGGAGCCGGTATTCTCTCACGGCCAGCCGTATGTCGCGTTGTCCAGAGCCACCGCAAAAAGAAACATCAAGATTCTTGCCATCAAGGTCAATGAAAAGGACGAGACCAAGAATTCAAAGAAGAGAAAAAGAACCGAATCCTTAGTAACAACCACGAAGAACATAGTCTACAAGGAAGTCCTTAGCACTTGAACTCGCCGGGCAAGATTGAGAAGATTCCTTGATGATTATTATGTTTATTAAAATGTAATAGATGCAAACCTATTTGAATATTTCATTATATAAATATAATATGTGCATTTTGTGTTTACACGTGAGATATTTGTGATGATAAAAAAGAATTAAAGGCAAGAGCATTCAGTTAACATGTACAATTTTAAAACTAAAGGCTATTAATATTCTTCTTGATGGCAGGAAACGACAACAAACAAAAATATCAATATAAACTGCAAGCCTTGCATGTAGTTCAACAGAAACTAAGGGAAACAAATTGCTAATGCAAATTGAAATATTTATTATGCTACGGATAGGATGCATACCTGATTCATAATATTATTACTTAGGAGCTTTGAGTTCATTGTTATACTTCTTAACAAACGGTAGCCATTTCCTAGCAAACTCTGAAGTCTCAGGCACCGTGTCAAAAGTGAGCAGTGCAACTCCATAATCACATAAATAGCAGGACGCATTGTCCACAGGATAATCAACGGCAAGAATGGACATCACAATGTTGGCAGTGACAATAGGTGTCTCCTTCATGGGGTAAACTGTACTAAATAAATGTCGCCTTACCTGGTATAATAAAAAAATAAATGAGATGGGATCTCCTAATATCTCATCTAAATTTACAATAAATAAGCAGCCTAGACAAAAGAATTAGACTATAACTCATTGAAATGAGATATATTGATACTGTTTAAATTTCATGGTTTTCTTATCCTGCTTACCAGAATCTATGTTCAGGACTGTACGATCTATTAATAAAACGCAATCGTAGCTCAATGAAAGGAGTTAAAATCCCTGAGGATGCACAACGAGCATATCAACAACAAAAAAGGACATCTTATTCTTTTCATTAGGAAGTTAACTGTATAAGGCGAACCATATAACAAAGTTAGAGCTGAACATATAGAATACATACCTGAAAACAGTGCGAAACAAAATCAATAATAATAAGTAAATATGAGTTGAGGGTGGAACGGCAGCAGATGATATAGAAGAAAACAAACTCCAAAGGAACCCTCATCGATCAATGGCGGATACATCTCACCAATTAAGTATACAGATTATATGCTGAGAGATCAAGCCTCTGCTCACTATATCTATTTCTTGAGAGATCTCGCATGTGCTGGAGCATCTTGGAGTTGGAGATCAAGCGTAGCTTGTCAATACAAAAAACATGGAAGGAATCCGATGGATTACATGGATAAATACGGCGGCGCGGAGGAGCGAAAAATCCATGGTGTAGGCGAGGTATGGAGGCACAGGCGAGGGAGGCGCGGGCGAGCGCAGGCCGCGATGGCCAGGAGCGGGAGTCGATTGGCCGCGGCGGCGAGGACATGGAGTGCGCTGGCGAGGGTCGGTTGGCGGCGCCTCCGAGGCCATGCAGGGCGGCCGGTCGGTGGTTGGGGCTTCAAGGTGCTGCGGCTCTCCATGTGAAGCAGCCCGTGGAAGAAGATGGAAGTGAGGAGTGAAGAATTGGGGATAGGGGACAAAAGTTAACGGATGGAGCTTGTCTCTTTTGTACCTGCTTCTTTGCTTCTTGTCTTCGTCAGTTGCCACGCTGTACTTGGACATTACTTCAAACTATAAGCCGGGCTAACAGGGAGCCCTCTCAGAGCACTTGAAGTGCGTGGTGTCGCTGAGTGTGGGTCCAAGCCCGCTTGCTTCCCACATATTTGCCACGTATAGTCAAAGTCAATGCTTCCAGTCGTAAACAGTCGTAAAACTCACGCGGTCACGCCCCGACCCCCGTCCCCGTCCCCAGCCCTCCTCTCTCCTCTCCCTCTCCATTGCTAGAGTTTCTAGCCGCCGTTCTTGATCCCCTCCGTCTCCGGCAGATCCCGGCCGGTTCCGGCGAGCCAAAGCCCAAAGACGACCTCACAGCACCCCCGCCTGCTCCTCTCCGGATCTCGTGGGAAGAGTCTCCTCTCTTTGACTTCGACCCGGTTCTCTCCCTCCGCACTGGCCAGGACGTGCCGCCGTGGGTTCCTTCCCTCTCCGGTGCACGGTTCGGCACTTGGGGGCCGTGGAGTGAGTCTGCAAAGGAGTCGTGGGGACAGACGGCGCTGGGGATACGAACAACGACATGGACGCGCTCGGAGCTCGACCTCGCCGTTTTATCTCGTGTTCACAAAGGACTCCTCGAGGACGAGGCCAATGCACACGGGTGAGGGATTCGGCCGGACCTAGGTTCCCACTGATCTCTTGCCTAACTAGAACTGCAAGTGTCTTATCTGCTGTCTTAAATCCAGGTTCCCTCTTTCACCGTGAAGGCGGCCAGAAATCACCATGGCATTATTCCTTAATTTCTGTCCGTGACTCATCTGCAGCTTGGATCTGTTGTCTTCAAGTTTCTGCATACGCCTTCATCGAGTCCCCATATATGCCATGCGGCCACGCCGGCGGCCGTGGAATTGTTCTGGCAAATAAGAGATGGGAAGGAGAATTCGTGTACATGTTTAGTCGCATCGTACAACGTCAAATTTAACCCACAGATGAAGTGGAGGAGGATGCCATGCCTACGAACTAAAAACTGCAGTTTTGAATTTCCCGATGTTGGCCTGAAGTGCTTGGCTGCTGTCTGAAAACTGCAGTGTTGAATTTCCCGGTGTTGGCCTCATGTACTGTAAGTCCTTGACCAATCTGAGACTAAAGTGCTTGATGTCAGTATTGTAAGTTGGTTTTTTCTTTACCCGAGCATGTTTCTCCCTTTTTGTTGCATTCTATATTGCTGACCATGTCAAAAAAAAACTTCAACTATCTTAGTTAATATATTTACATGTATACTTTGCTTTGTGGTTTTCTAATGCTACTGGAGCGGCAGATTTCAGAGAGAGGTTGGTAGCCAAACCCATCTGGTTGTGATGTTGTGACCGATATACTAGGAAGATGTGACAAAATTAAAGCCAATTGTGTCTGTTTTTGCCAATTAATCTTGTCGTAGTGTGAACCTAAAACCTAAACAGTATGAAGTAGTCAACACAAACTCAAGTATTGCAATGTTTTATGCAGAGTATGCACTATAGTGATTTCTCCAAACCCTTGGACTTACCAGGTCACGCTGTGTTGTGTACGGCTGTTGACTCTTCTGTCCATGCTACAATTGAATTATCGGATGTGCAATCTTTCAGTTTATGCTGCCAAGGCTAAGCAGCCGCTTCACAAGATTTATATATATTTACCAAAGCTTAATTTTTGTTCTCGTTATGTTGCCGTTTCAAGGTTCAGCCGTTCAGATCAAGAAAATAGTTGAGAGTACTTGTGCTTCATGGAAATGACACTCCAAGTTTGTAACAAGGAGCATAACATAGTATATGAAGAAGTGCATAGTCATCTGTAAATGAGTCTATTCACAAGTATGCTTTTCTATGCAGTTATTTTTCTTTCATATTCGTAGTCTGCTCATGCTTACTAATATTTTCTTCATAGTACACAACATAGAAGCAAATTCACCTTTTTGTTATCCTTCCATGCTGCATTCTGGAACCAAATATACTTCACAAATGTTTTGGAAATAGCTGTCTACCTTAAGTACATTGGTTCAGCTTGGATAAATACTACTACCTTATATACTGATCATATATTCAGCCTGCATTTCTGTGGTTTGTGTTCCTTCACATCTTTTGTGATGCTGTAATTTTCTTCCATACAGGCACTCAGTTGTACTGACCGTAACCTACCAGCTACAACCTAAATATTTGCTAATCGTATGGTTTATCTATACACAATATACTTGTTTTAAATAGAACTAATCAATTTGGATAAACCGTCTTGGTTGAATTTAACAGTGTGAACTGCTGAAATTACAATCAATATACTCATGTTTCTTTCCAGTTAAGCAATATTGTTCTTTTATTGTACTCTATGGTGCCATCTCAACTTAAATTATGCCTCAGCTAAGCTTGTCAGAGTACAACAATCTATTTAGACGAAGCACATCTTATTTCACACCTAGCATGTAGTTACTGAAATTAGTCTTCAGTTTGTATAATTTAAGCCTCTAAATTTGGATACTAATTTCCAGGTTGTATCATAGTATATTGTTTTCCTTTTCAGAGTCATCTTTCGTTTCTACTTATTCTATAATAAGTTACTGAAATTATGTTGTATCATAGCGCATTGCCTTTGGATGCAACATGGTTCTTATGTTTAAGCTTAATAATGCAAAGCATCATCTTGGATTTGTAGCAATGTCTTAACTGTTTCGGCAGTGATGGCCTCCAGTTTGTGTACTATTGTAGCTATGGTGAACACGGCAATAGAAAAAGCAAGCATTAATTAGTGGTAGGATGTCTCTCTTTAGTTACTAATGCATAGAAGATATGTTTTATGATTTATTCAAATTAGTATTATGGATGGAGAGTTGCTCTTGCAAATAGTCTGATAAGTGCTTACATACTATTTTACATTTTTCAGAGTACAGGAGATACGGGAGATCCAGTTTGAGTCGTTTACAAAATTGCCTCCACAATTGCAAGAGGAAGGTTTGGCTCTGCATTTTAATAAAAGAGTGATTGACTAAAGCAGATTTTATATTATGTATGTTGCTTAAAACTCTGATAGTATTAGTTGTTTAGTGGAACAAACAGTCCATTTGGAAAGTAGGAAAACGGAATAATGTAGACATCTGATTGCTTGCGCCATTGGTATACAAGAAACGATGAGAACAAAAATTTCTATAGCTACTTCTTAATATTCAAAAAAATGACTCAAGATGTTGTAGACAAATTTTTGAGCGAGTTGCATACTTTTGTGCTTAAGCAAAGCAAGAAATAGCCTTAATTTTGTTGTTACATGTTTTTAATTTGGAGCAGATACTAAATTCCTTACATATTGCTTAAAACTCTGATAGTATTAATTGGGCAGTGAAAAAAAATCGATTTGGAAAGTAGAAAAAACACAACAGTATGAGGATTTGAATTCTTGCACGATTGGTATTGGAAATAAGTATGCAAAGAGAACATACCTTATTTTCAAACTGATTGTTCTTAACCATAGTGACTAACACAACTATATCATATCGCCTTTCTGCCAGCATGTTACTGTACTAGGCTACACACAAATATGAGGTTATCTAATCATATGCTTTGGCTTCAAGAACGAGTTGATCTAGATGCATTTGCACAGTGGATTCTTAATATTAGTGATGGTACAGTGTTGATGGAAAAACGGGAAGGGGAGGCTAGCCACCTTGGATTCTTAATATTTGAAAGTTGTTACTGAAAGGACAATGATGTCGCCTAGAGGGGGGGGGTGAATAGGCGGTTTAAAACTTTTCCGGTTTAGGCTTGATAATTGCGGAATAAAACTAGGTGTTTAAATTAACAAGCCGACAACCTAAATAAACTAGGCTCACCTATGTGCACCAACAACTTATGCTAAGCAAGACAAACAACAAGGTGATAGCTATATAATACTTCAAACACGAAGGCTATCACAATGTAAAATGCATAAGTAAAAAGCTCGGGTATAGAAATAACCGAGGCACGCGGAGACGAGGATGTATTCCCGAGTTCCTCCTTGTTAAGGGAGTACGTCTCGTTGGAGAGGTGTGAACCGACACAACGGTTCAACAACCACAAAGGTTTCACCTTCTTCTCCGATGAACCGCACCACAAAGGCTTGGTTCACCTTCCACTATCGGAATTCCTTCGAGGCGGAATCCGGAGCCTTTCAACAACAATACGGGGCACAACCCACAATGGGATTGGGGGCTCCCGAACGGCCTTCAACAACAATCCGGGGCACAACCCACAATGAGGTTGGGGGCTCCCGAACGGCTTCAAGTGACCACACAAGGGTCCAACCACCACAAAGGCGTCTAGGGTCCAAGGACCCAAGAGTAACAAGCTCACAAACTTTCAACTTCCACGAATCCTCGTGGAGAGCACACCGATGCACAAAATGCAAAAGGCAAGAGCACAAGTGCTCAAATCCTTCACTCTCAAATCCCACCAAAAGCAACTAATGCTTATGGGGGGAGAAGAGAGGAAGAACAAAGGAGAAGAACCACAAAGGAACTCCAAGATCTAAATCCACTAGGTTCCCCTCACTTAGAGGAGAGATTGATTGGTGGAAAGGTGGATCTAGATCTCCTCTCTCTTTTCCCTCAAGAAGTAGCAAGAATCATTGGAGAGATGGAGAGATAGCAAGCTCAAGAAGGTCAACAATGGAGCTCATCCAACATCTCTCCACCGCGAAGGAAGTTTGGGATGCTCTTTCTGACATTTTTGTCGGTAATGAGAGCATGAAGAAGAACCGGTATGATGCCTTGTGTAACGAGGTGGAAGGGTTCTTCAAATTGGATGGTGAAAACCATGAGGACATGTACCGGAGGTTGGTGGCCATCGCTACTACATTTAGAAGCCTTGGTGCGGTCTACGTTGATGACCAATGGATCAAGAGGAAGTTTGTGAGCACTCTCTTGCCCTTTGAGGAAGCGGACTTGAAGACCTTACAAGGAAGACACGACTACGCCAAATTGACATCCAATGAAGTCATGCAAGAGATGACCGCCTACAAGGTTGCCGCGAAGATTGCTCAAGACGCAAGAGCAAGAGCTATTGGGATGCACAAGCACGCATCGGTAGCCTTGAAGGCCACCGTTAAAGAAGAAGAGGATGATGATTGTGATGACTCTATCGAGCTATCACATGATCATTACCAAGGTTCACTCAACCAACATCTTGCTCTTACGGCTCATAAGTTTTGGAAGAATCCCTCGAAGTCCAAAGCAAGGATGGACAGGAAGTTTCCAAACAATGGAAAGAACCAAGGTAACAAGGTGAGGACTTGCTATAATTGTGATGACAAAGGCCATTTTGTTGTAGATTGTCCATGGGAGAGGAGAGAAGAGCATGGGGGGAGGCTCGTGGCCAAGCCCAAGGGCAAAGGGCCACTGTCCATGAAGAAGAAGCCCTTCTTCAAGAAGAACCAAAAGATTGTTTTGGTGACTCAAGAGGAATATCCCTCCGATGATGAAGATAGTGACAAGGATGACACTGGAAGTGAAGTAGCCGCAATAGCCACTACCTCTACCACTTCATCACTCTTCTCATCCCCAAATGAGAGCCACATCACCAAGAATGCAAGATGCCTTATGGCTAAGGCATCCGAGGTAAAATTGCCTCCTACTTCTATATCCCATGATCTTGATGATGAAGTTAGTCTTGAAGTAAAACAAGAAATTATTGCTTTTGATGAATTCATGACTAACTTGCAAGGGGTTGGCAAGAAACACTTTGGCTCTCTCATGAGTCGTATAGGTGAGCTTGAAGATGAGCTTGAGCTCAAAGGTGAGATTGAGAGGGAAGATGCCTATGCTAAGGCATCTCTCCAATCTTCTCTAGAGGATGAACAAGAAGCTCATGCTCTTCTCCAAGAGCAACTTAAAACTATTGTGGAGTCTCATAACTCCGATGTTGCCAAACTAACTAAGGATCGTGATCTTTACTTTGCTAGATATAAACTTGTGCAAAATGAAAAGGTCGAGTTTGTGGCTGCTCATGCTAGACTAGTGGAAGACTTTGAGTCACTTGACAATGCTCACAAGGCATTGACAAGTGAACATGATCTTCTTACCAAGTCTCATGATCAACTTCAAACTCGGCTGTCAAACCTTCACAAACCTAGCACATTTACTCCTTCAAATGACCATGCCATTGTTGTTGAGAATGTTGCTAGGGTGAAGTTTGTTCCTTCAATGGCAACTACAGTCAAGACCTCTCTTGATAAGGGTAAGAAGGCACTTGCTACCCCTCTTCATGAGCAAGTGACCCACAAAGGGAAAGAGGGTCTAGGCTATGTTGCCAAGAAGAATAAGAAGACCAAGAAGAAGGCCAAGCCCGCTCTAGCCAAGAAAGATGACATTGCGAGTGGAAGTGTCACAATGGGCACACCCACTCGTGATGACTTTGCGGGCATATCTAACCCTAACTATGCTCTATATGTTGATTATTATGGAGATGTTTATGCTAGATACATTGGTCCATTTGATGGTTATATTGAGTATGCTATTTGGGTTCCAAAGACCCTTGTTGCTAACCAAAAGGCACCCATTGCAAAATGGGTACCTAAGTCAAAGAATTGATTGTGTGTAGGGCCTTGTTTCCGGCGGATCGAAATGGATAATTGACAGTGGATGCACTAGTCACATGTCCGGAAGCAAGGAGCTTGTAACGGAGTTGAGGCCTAATGATGATCATATAACCGTTACATTTGGCGACAAATCAAAGTCTAAGGTAATGGGACTCGGCAAGGTGGTAGTGGCGCCGGACATCACTCTTGTGAATGTCTTGCTTGTCGAATCCCTAGGTTACAACTTACTCTCGGTTCGTTCTTTAACTAAGTTGGGTTTCTCCGTTCTTTTTGAAAAGGATATGGTTATCCTCTTGCGGAGCAAGTCTCTCAATGTTGCTTTCGTTGGGTACATTGAAAATGAGCTCTATGTGGTTGACTTCTCCGGAGTCACCACTTCTCATACAATGTGCCTATTCGCTAAAGCGGACTTGGGTTGGTTGTGGCACCGCCGCCTAGCCCATGTTAACATGAGAACTTTGCAAAGTCTCCAAAAAGGTGGCCATATCCTAGGACTAAAAGACCATGTTTATTTCTCGAAGGATCGAATGTGTAGGGCTTGTGTTGAAGGCAAGATGCATGATTCCCCCCATCCAAGCAAAACCATCATTTCATCAAAGAGGGTTTTGGAGCTCCTCCATGTTGACCTCTTTGGTCCTATTCCGGAAGCTAGTCTTGGTGGGAAGAAATATTGCTTGGTTATTGTTGATGATTATTCGAGATACACATGGGTGTTCTTCTTCAAGACGAAGATGGAGACTCAACAAACAATCATCGACTTCTCCAATGAAGCTCAACGTCAACACAATGTCCCAATCTTGGTGATTAGAAGTGACAATGGGTCCGAGTTCAAGAACTATACGTTGAATGAGTTCCTTAGTGAAGAAGGGATTCGTCATCAATATTCCGCTGCGTACACTCCCCAACAAAATGGTGTAGCCGAAAGGAAGAACCGCACTCTCATTGAAATGGCAAGATCGATGATGGCCGAGTTTAAGTCCCCAAACAACTTTTGGGCCGAAGCCGTCAACACCGCTTGCCATTCTTCAAACCGGCTCTTCTTTCGCAAAGGACTCATGAAGACACCCTATGAAGTGCTTACAGGGAACAAGCCCAATATCTCCTACTTCCGAGTCTTTGGTTGTAAGTGTTTTTATCTCATCAAAGGTGCTCGCTTAGGAAAGTTTCATACTAGATCTCTTGAAGGGATATTTGTTGGTTACGGTGCCGAATCCCACACTTATAGAGTCTATGACAAGGCTTCACGCATTGTCATAGAATCTTGTAGTGTGGCGTTCGAGGAGAATAATGGCTCCCTTGTGGAGCAAGTTGGTGTTTCCGATGCAGGTGATGTTCAACCTCAAGATGCTATCCTAAGGATGGGGGTGGGCTTTCACCGCCCCGTCGAAGTCTATTATGAAGGTGATCAACAAGGACCAAGCTCTACGCAAGTGGTAGCTACTTCCTCACAGGGAACCCAAGACAACAACACCGTGCCCAACACGTCCAACCAAGAAGATGGACAAGAACCTTCGACTGCTCCAGGAATTTCCGGAGAGCCGGAAAATCCGGTTCAGCCTGATATCGGAAATTCCGGTGGCTCGGAATTTCCGGTTCAGGGTGAACCCGGAATATCCGGTTCTGCTGAAATTCCCGGTGGCAGTACGCAACAAGGCCAAGATCAACCTACTCCCTCATCTCATGAAGTTACTCCAAGGGTTGATCAAGGCCATCAAAACGGTCAAGGCGGAGACAAGAATGATCAAGATGATCAAGTGATTCCTCCCACCTCAAGAAGGGAGATCGAAGTCCGCCGTGTGAATAGAGTTGGCACCTCTCAAGAATTGAGAGCCCTCTCTCTTGACAAGGTTCTTGGAGATGTAAGAAGAAAGGTCTCCACTCGAAGGCAACTAGCAAGCTTTAGTGAGCATCATGCTCACATCTCCATGGTGGAACCAAAGAAGGTGTTTGAAGCGCTTGAGGATCCGGATTGGCTGGAGGCCATGCACGATGAACTTAACAACTTCAAGCGCAACAAGGTGTGGAAGTTAGTGGAAAGACCCAAAGATTGCCGCAATGTTATCGGCACTAACTGGATATTCAAGAACAAGCAAGATGAGCATGGCATAGTGGTGAGGAACAAAGCAAGATTGGTGGCTCAAGGCTTCTCCCAAATTGAAGGCATTGACTTTGGAGAGACCTACGCGCCCGTGGCTCGACTCGAGTCCATTCGTATACTTCTTGCCTATGCTTCTCATCATAACTTTAAATTGCAACAAATGGATGTTAAAAGTGCTTTTCTAAATGGTCCACTAAGCGAACTTGTTTATGTTAAGCAACCTCCGGGGTTTGAGGACCCCAAATATCCGAACCATGTCTACAAGTTGGATAAGGCGCTCTATGGCCTTAAACAAGCCCCACGTGCGTGGTATGAGCACCTTAGAGAACTACTTGTAGACCGTGGGTTCCAAGTTGGGGAAATCGACCCCACTCTTTTCACTAAGAAAGTAAATGGAGAACTTTTCTTATGTCAATTATATGTGGATGATATTATATTTGGATCTACTAACAAAGCATTTAACGAAGAATTCTCTAAGCTTATGACCGATAGGTTTGAGATGTCCATGATGGGTGAGATGAAGTTCTTCCTCGGATTCGAGATCAAGCAATTGAAGGAAGGGACTTTCATCAACCAAGCAAAGTACACTCAAGACATGCTCAAGAGGTTCGGGTTGCTTGAGCTCAAGGGTGCCTCTACTCCAATGCAAACCAAGTGCTACCTTGAGCTCAACCCCAAGGGTAAGGATGTGGATCAAAAGGTATATCGCTCGATGATTGGATCTCTTCTTTACCTTTGTGCATCTAGACCGGATATAGTACTAGCCGTAGGAGTGTGTGCAAGATATCAAGCGGCTCCTAAAGAAAGCCATGATGTGGCGGTCAAGAGAATCTTTCGGTATTTGGCTCATACCCCAACCTATGGATTGTGGTACCCCAAGGATGCTCATTTCACTCTATGCGGGTACACGGATTCCGATTGGGCGGGAGATCAAGATGATAGGAAGTCCACCTCCGGTGCTTGTCAATTTATTGGGAGGTCATTGGTAAGTTGGTCTTCTAAGAAGCAAAACTGCATATCTCTCTCCACCACTGAAGCCGAGTATGTTGCCGCCGCAAGTTGTTGCACCCAATTACTATGGATGAGGCAGACTTTAAAGGAGTACGGTGTCGATTGCGACAAAGTGCCTCTTCTATGTGACAATGAAAGTACCATCAAGATTGCATACAACCCGGTGCAACATTCAAGAACCAAGCATATTGAGATCCGCCATCACTTCATTAGAGATCATGTGGCCCGAGGAGACATTGACTTATCTTATGTGGGCACAAGAGATCAATTGGCGGATATCTTCACAAAACCTCTCGAAGAAGGAAGGTTTTGCTATTTGAGGAATGAGCTCAATATCATTGATTCGAGGTCCCTTGCTTGATCTATTGCACACACACCAAGGACGCGATAGTACCATATTTTGTCTAGATGTAGGCATGGACATAGGGGGAGTGCGGTCCTAATACATTGGACCATCCCTCCCCCCATTATGCCGATAGTAAGTGTTCTTTGATCTCTATATTCATTCTTATGTCTAGTGAGCTAAAACGACGAGTAGTGGTTATGTACCCAAGATCTATCTTCGCGGTGACATGCCATACACTCCTACATGGTGGCTTCGGCCACCGCCCTCTTCTTTTGAAGAGTTGGTCTCATTTGGAGCGTTTTTTTTGTTGCCTATTAATTTCTTGTTCATGCATGTGGGAAATCTACTCAACTTGGCGCTTTATGCTTTGATTTGGTTGTTGTAGGTTGAGCATGATGTACCAATACCAGTTTGGAAATCTATCCCAAGCCTATTCTTACCTAAAAACATTTCTCTCTTTTGCACACAAGTCATCCGTTGAAAACTGGGATCTTTGGTTCAGCAGGTCGGAATTTCCGGTTCCTTTTGGGTCGGAAATTCCGGTGACCCGGAAATTCCGGTGTAAGTTACACCCGGAATTTCCGGTCGGGCGGTTTGTCCAGATATTTAAAGGGCAGGCTCGGGGTGAAGGGTTCATTCGAACCCATCTTCCACCCCCGACCTGCCCCACTTCCCAGCCGCCGCTCCTGCTCCTCCAAGCCCTCCCGGAGCTTTCCGGCCGGTGGAGACTCTCTCCCTTGGCCAGATCTGGTGCTCCTCCGCCCCGTGGACCTTCTCCTCCAAGCTTTTTGCCCCATGGACGAGGGTAACTCTCCCATTCATCTCTTTTAGTGCTTGCACTTTGGATCTAGATGAGGAGTAGTTTGTTTGCAAATTGCTTGGTTGTAGTGGTCCCTAGTGGTATACTTACTAGTCTAGATACATTAGATTTGATTTGTATTGGATCGATCTAGTTTTAGACCTAGCACAAACTTCAAACTGCAATGTTTCGACAGACCGGAATTTCCGGTCTGAACTGAACCGGAATTTCCGGTCTGAATTTTTCTGAAATCGGCAGTTTCCAGTTTTTCCAGGTTTAGCTAATTTTGATCAATGCAAATCACCTTTAATGTAACTAGTTTCTCCCCACTGACTTGTGTGTACTCATCTTGTGCTATCCATCTATTCTAAATTCACAGGTAATTTGAGTGGGAGTTCTTCTCCTTCCATGAGTGGAAGACTCTCAAGGCAAGTCATTCGAAAGGTTAAGGGCAAAGGTCTTGCATCTTCTAGCATGTCCATGTCCAAGAAAGCAGTTGCCTCTTCTAGCAAGCCCAAGTCCAAGAAGAGAAAGGAAGTTCCTCCTCCTACTCGCCGTCTGCCGTACACAAAGATGAGTGCTGTTGACTATGCTCTGTTTCGTCAAAGGGATTGGTACCTTAGGCCGAGGGATGATGACCTCGATGATCGCACTTTTTGGTGCAAAGAGCAAGGATACATCCTAAAGGTCGTCTATTACTCATTGAAGAAACCCATCCGCAAGATGCAGCCCTACAACCTTCAGGCGCTACAGAAGAAGGCCTCATTTGCTGAAGCCATCCATCTTATCAAGGCTATGGGGTTGGAGAGACTTGTGGTCACCCGCTGCGACTACAACTCTCAGCTCGTGCTGCAGTTCTTTGCCACTCTTGTGATGAAGGGTGACTCAAGGAAGACTGTGGGGACCCCGGACTAGCTGTCCGAAATACCCTTGTGCCTACAACATCAGCGATCCCGTGATCAGTCTGTCGCTGAGCACAATCGAACTGGTATCAAAAGAACATCCATAATTACCGAATGAATTACTTACTTGATTGAAGCCATAATCTTTAATAAGTTATTGCAGCGGAAAACACCAATCAACGTGGGGCCCGAGTCATTTGCCAAGACACCTACAGGCAGCTGACTGGGAAGACGGCCTAGTTCGCACAGACGTCATCGGTCTCTCGGTCTTCATCTTGCTTCTTCTTGAACTCTGGACATGGGAATATCCAGGGACACAGCCATGAGTACATTTACGTACTCGCAAACTACCCCAACATGAGCATGCGCTATTCTTTTATTTGTTTAAATAAAACTTTGTTTGCCTTGAAAACTCTATATCTTTATTGAAAAAGGAAAGAAGGTCTTCAGAACTTTTCCCATAAATCTGCCTTTGTAAGGAGTCTCTTTAAAACTTTTTCCCAAAAGGGGCATCTTTGTTGATAAAGGTAAGAAGTCTCTTTAATAAACATTTTATCAAAAAAAAAAATCACCATTTTATCTGTTTCTCCAAAACTCCTCCTTTTCCTGACCATAAACCGTCATGATACATATTCTCCAACAACCTCATACCGATCCGTTGGTATAGGTGTATGGAACATTCTCCACTTCATTTTCTTTTTAAAACTCAAATCTTTTTCCGAAACCATCTCCAACAACCTCATACCGATCCGTTGGTATAGGTGTATGGATCATTCTCCACTTCATTTTGTTTTTAAAAACACAAATCTTTCCAAAACTTGCACATGGTCAAAGTAGGGCCTCTCAACTGTCCATATCCGAGGACTCGGCTATTCGAATAGTTTTAAACCCTCTGCAGAGGTAGCACGCTTTTCCCACACTCATCCGATAACTCATCGTGTCTGCCACGTCTCGCCATACCGGGGGTATGCGAAGTTGAGTCACCGACCCTAGTCTGTCCTTTGCTCATGCTAGTATAGGATCCTGCCCCTATGATACATTCCATCGACACTTAACCCAGCCCGTCGGAATCTAAGTGTGAGGACTCACAGGTTTTATCTGGCGGTGTATAAGGGACATCCTTCTATCCTCCTCCTTATCTACTCATAGAGTTTGAGCGAGGACCCAGGTCAGGGGTAGGTCACCAAACCATTCCCTCATGCATAACAGAGTCATCTCTGTTGATGCAGTGCCCCATACTAATAAGAGCAAAATATATGACTAAGCCCCGTTCCCATATGTGGGTAAATGTGGTCGCACAGAATATCGGCTGATTGACGTAAGTACAAAGACACAATGTGCGTTTTATCAAAACCACCATTCTCCTTTTCTCCAATTCATCACCACATCTTGGTGCTCCATGTCCACACAAGTATTTTCAAAGGAGTTTTGAGTAAACAATATTTTTCCCATCCTATAGTTTGAAAAAGAATTTCCATCTAATATCTCCATATAGGGTGTCAAAATAATATACTTGTATTTTGGAAAAGGGTTTTCAAATCATAGCTTTAGTGGCAACCACCACATAAATCACATATGCTCTTTATAAGTAAAACATGTGACCCAAAATAGATGTATAAAGATGCAAGCTCAGGGAATAGCTTGCCTGATTCCAGCATAATGTTCTTGGCTTCTTCTTGCTGATCAAAGAGATAATTCCCATTCTTCCTCGGTAAATCCTTTCCAAATACCACTCTGGTAGCGTTTATATCTAGCGTCGCAAACATAAAATAGAACAACACTCAATAAGCAAACCATACCACAATTGGTATACAAAAAGATATTCAAACCACATCATAGCACTATTTTAACTAAGCGACCAACTAAGATATATATATTCACAAGGGCATTATACTAACCAGGAGTATAACACCATACACATGCCAAAAACAAGAGGGCACAAATACACCCTCAATTAGAGGTAATTCACAAACCCCTTTTCCTAACTAGGAAATACTTCAAACAAAAGTTAAGTCACCAATTCATCTTTATAATTTAAATACCTCACCAAGCTAAGGTGGGTACACTAACAATATATTTAATCTAATACTCAACTTAAGTCCTTCAAGTTCATCAAGCTAGGCAATATTTTACTCATACCAATTTTTCCAACAAATTCCACTAACAGTACTAACATATTATAACATGCTAAACAACAACTAGCAAGCAGCGGTAACACAACCATCAATACAGCAATACAATCTTAAATGCTCTAAATAGCCACTTCATATATCAAGCAACTCAATTTGGTTTCAATTTAATTGAATTAGCCATTATTTGATTATGTCTTAATTATGGCAGAAACTAGTTGAACATGTTTAATTACATATCTTAAGTTCTGTTGGTCATAAAAATACAAACTAAACTTCTACAGAAAGCTACTGATGTGTATGAGACAACACAATTGGATTTGGGTCAATTGGAGTTACCAAACTCCCTACATAATGGTTTCAATCCAGAAGATTAATAATCAAGTTTTGGCAATCAATTAAGTTCTGTTGTTCTAAAAATTAAATCCTTTTAGGGGTGGCTAACCATGACTAAATGTGACTCAATAAAATTGGTCTCAACCAATTTGGACTAACAGAGTATCAGAAACAAACAAGTTTGGATTTTAAACCCTTTATGGCATTTTGAGTAATACATTTTTATTATATATCTAAATGAGGTGAAACCAATTGGGTTGGTTAGATAATTTCATAAGCATTCCAGAACATTTGGATTTGATTTATTTGGAGTTATAAATCTCAAGTTATTGAATTTACAAAATGAGTCCAGTATTGATTTTCTAAATTCATTTTCTTTTCTACCCTTTTTCTTTATTTTTAATGAAAAATTATATAAACTAATTTATTTGGATAAATGAATTAGACCAAAAGGCAGTATTTACCTTTCTGAACATTTTGGTATTTTATTTGTAATTTTTGGACAAGTATTTAAAAAGTTATGGATTTTACAAACTTGATCCATTTTCTGTCTTTTCCTTTATTTTCCAGAGAAACACGGTGAAACGTTTTTCACCGAGGGGCTGGCTAGCCAGAGCCACTGCCATGCGGGCCCGAGCGCCATGCGGGCGCTGACGCGGCTGGGTGTGGCTACGCTGGCCGCCACGGTCACTGACCAGTGGGGGCCACATGTCAGTGCGCGAAAATAAACCAAAAGGCAGCGCCTCAGCGGCTGCGGCGAGTCGAACTCGCGACGCTTGCGAGCGCGATCGTGGCCGTTGCCACTGGGCTGTGCGGTGGATCTTGCTAGGTTAAGGGCGCGAGCCCTAATAAACAGACGGCTGTGTACCGCGACGTCGCGCGTGCCGCGGTGACCACCGGCGGCGACGCGCACGGGATCGACGGCAGCGGACGCGCGGGGACGACCTACTGGGTGACATCGACGCATACGAGTACGCGGAGACTAGGGGCGGCGCTACGACCCAAGTGGTCGCCGGGAGAAGCTCCGGCGACGAGCTACGGCGGCACGTGCTACGGCCTAACGGCGGAGCTACTTCTAGGCGGCAAAGTAGAGACGGGGAAGGAGGACGAGCATGTCCAGGAGAGAGGCGAGCTCACCCTAGACGCGTGCGTGTGCTCGGCTTGGACGGAGGAGGTCGGAGACGGTGGCAATCTTCCTCGAGGCGCGGCGGCCGGAGCTCGGGAAGACGAGGACGGCGACGGCGATTCCGGGCGGCCCGCGGCGATTCCTCGCACGAGGACGTAGAGGACGACGGGGCGGAGCGGGAGGAGGTCTCCATTTGGCTCGGGGTGGCTCCTAACGCCGGCGAGGCGCGACGGCGAGCTCGGGCGGTTCGGCCGTGGGGAAGAAAATGAGGAAGAGAGAGCCGGGAAGCAGGGGAGCGTCTCGGGGGGTTCTTATCGCGCAGGGGAGAGGAGGGGGGTCCGGCAGGGGACGCTTGGGAGAGGGCACGGCGGGAGGCGCACGTCGCCGTGTCGTCCGCGGACATGCCGCGCGGCGGCACGGGCGCGTGCCCAAAGGGAGGGGGGGCGTGGCGTCGGTGTCTGCGCTCCAGGGAGCAGAGGGGCGAGGCGGAGAGGTGGGGGGGTCCGGGCGGCGAGCGCTGCAGCGAGGGGGGGGGTCCGGGCGGCGAGCCACGGCGTCGGGGAGCACGGCGACACGCCCTCCTGTAGCCATGCCGTGCTGCGGCTACAGGAAGGAGATGGGGGTTTCACAAAAAGGCCCCTGGCAAGTTATTTTCCATCACATCCAAGTCCTTTTCTATTTCTTTTAATTCCTTTTGAAAACCAGTAGCTTTTAGGGATTTTATTTGGGTTACTAAAACATTTTATAAAAATTTGAAAATATTTGGGTAGGCCCCCATATACATGTAGAAGCTCCACAAAATTTGGTATTTGAGAATAAAATGTTTTGAATAACTTTTGTTCACAGGGTTTAAATATGGCATTTTTCTTAAAAACAAATTTATAATCCTTAAGAAATTTTAAAGCAAGTTCAAAATATTATCTTTGAACTCTTGGAACTTCCTTGACAAATATATTAACTTCAAATAATTTATAAGTTCATAGAGAAAATATTTGTTTGAAGGAAATAGATAGTTATGTAGGGAAAATAATTTATTTAGATCATTTCTTCAACTCCTGATCTAAATTTCCATTTGTTGAATAATTTTAGGGGTTTTGCTTTATTTAAGTCACATACCAATTTTGTTGTCAAGTGTGTGTTTTTAATTTATTGCTCTGGCACATTGAATTAATTATACTCACAAGCAACAATACAACAAGATCACCACAATCACAAGGATGATGCATTCAAGACAAACAAGTCACACACACAAAAAGGAGCAGCCACACAACGTCAAACATAGCAATGGGAAGGAAAACACAATCCTCAGTGCAACATTTCAAAAGTTTTTGTTGGTTCTGAATTTTGGGTCTAATAAAAATAAGTTTTTCTTGGTTCCAAAATTTGGGATGTTACAAACCTTCCCCCCTTAAAATAAATCTCGTCCCGAGATTTGCAAGGTGGGGTAACAGGGGAGTGCGAGGGCATGTGTTTTAGGCTGGTTACACTTCCAAGGTTGTGCCTTCATTATTTAGTTCACCACGTGTGATCTTGACAATTTTATGTTGTGAGGCTTTCTCTGTTGATAAAATTATGTGCTGAGTTCAGATCCTTTATGATGGTGTTGTCTTGACGATTAACTCGTATGGATAGTCTTGGCTGGATGTTTCCGGATTCTACAGGGCCAAGGTGCACAAATCTAATTACCACGTTCTGGTATACCTATTGCAGGCCTTCCCCCCTTAAAAGGGGGTCTTGAACTGGTCTTGTGGAGAGTCGCAGCTGGAGTTGACTTGGAGGCAACCTTCTCCTGGAGTAGCTTGTCGACACCTGTCTTTGTATTTGTCCTTCTTCAGCTGAATAAGGGAGGGACTTCATTGTTGACTTTCTTATTTGGAACTTGAATATCTCCTGAGTCATATACTTTCTTTTAAGAAAAATTTATTGTCCTTTAGTTGGGTTCTAACACCATTTATTTCTATTGGTTGGGTGTATAAGAATGTGGTTGTCTTTTATGACATCGAATGGCCTTAGTCATATAGAAAGAATTTGTTAACAAGGTAGCTAGTCTTGTCAACAAACTACTTTTCATATTCCAGAGGCTGAGATGTACTGGATTATCTGGCGTTCTATTTAGTTTGGGTATGACACTCAAGTGTTTGAGCATATAAAAGCGATTTGTTAACAAGTTCATGAGGCTTGTTACCAAATTACCTGTATACAACACGAACATTGGAATATCACACTATTTTTTTTAGAGAGATTAATAATAACAGCTTCTGATGTATGAGTTTCCGAATACTCAAGGATAGTCCGGTATATTAATTACTTGTTACCAATTTAAGAAATCTCTTTTTAATCTCTTTGTCGCAGTTCCTTCTTCTTGCGGTCTCTGAGCTTGAATCTTCCTAGCAGTTCCTCTTCGAGATCTTGACGCACTTGCTCCAGGTGGTGCTTGAAGGCCATTATCTGATTTTCCGGTTAGGTTGCAAAAATTTCAGGTTATTAGTTAAAGGTCGGGGGTCTTTTGTATCTTGCGAAACTGTCAGTTCTTATCGGGAGACGGTTGAGATAAGAGGAAGTTTTCAGAAAAATATTTTCCCTAAGAGGGTTTACATCTGCAACAAGGTGAAACTGGCGAAGGGAGTTTTATGAAAAGGGAATTTTGGTTTACTTTGTGTTGCCATTAAAGCGTGATTGTGAACGCGCAAGAAAAACAGCACACTAACAGAGAAGTCTCAACAAACAACAGGGAAGCATAGTGCACATAAGCAAAGAGCACACAAGGTACATTTAGTACCAAAGGATGTCCTACTCGTGGTAATCGGGTAGTACACCCGAGGGTCCTATCATGTTTTTCCTATGGGCCTTGGTTGATAGGGTTGGTGAAGTCTTCTCTTTGTCGCCTTCGTCTTCAGCTGGCGAAATTTATCGAAGGAGTGACTGGGTGGAATTGTTGATATTGAGTTGAGGTCTTCGGAGGTCTCTTGCTTTGTTGATATCGATAATATTGGTACTGGCGGATCCATCACCTCGATGTGGAATGTTGAGTACTTGTAATGGAAGCTTCTTCTTGTAGGTGCTAGCTAATTAGGTCTCACTTGGGTTCATCGTCAAGTATTTTGATCGGGTAAGAGGGATTAGAGAAATCCTTGGAAAATCTTAAAATAGAGGGGTAAGACTTTGAAATATTTGAGAAGGTGAGAGGAGTGGAAGTTATTTTTGGACTTCCATAGATAAAAATATATTTTTGGTAACAATATATTTTTAACAAAATATTTCTTTCCTAACTAACGTCCATGCTAACTAAGGTCTGTTACAGTCAACGATGGCTCTGATACCAAGTCTGTGGGGACCCCGGACTAGCTGTCCGAAATACCCTTGTGCCTACAACATCAGCGATCCCGTGATCAGTCTGTCGCTGAGCACAATCGAACTGGTATCAAAAGAACATCCATAATTACCGAATGAATTACTTACTTGATTGAAGCCATAATCTTTAATAAGTTATTGCAGCGGAAAACACCAATCAACGTGGGGCCCGAGTCATTTGCCAAGACACCTACAGGCAGCTGACTGGGAAGACGGCCTAGTTCGCACAGACGTCATCGGTCTCTCGGTCTTCATCTTGCTTCTTCTTGAACTCTGGACATGGGAATATCCAGGGACACAGCCATGAGTACATTTATGTACTCGCAAACTACCCCAACATGAGCATGCGCTATTCTTTTATTTGTTTAAATAAAACTTTGTTTGCCTTGAAAACTCTATATCTTTATTGAAAAAGGAAAGAAGGTCTTCAGAACTTTTCCCATAAATCTGCCTTTGTAAGGAGTCTCTTTAAAACTTTTTCCCAAAAGGGGCATCTTTGTTGATAAAGGTAAGAAGTCTCTTTAATAAACATTTTATCAAAAAAAAAATCACCATTTTATCTGTTTCTCCAAAACTCCTCCTTTTCCTGACCATAAACCGTCATGATACATATTCTCCAACAACCTCATACCGATCCGTTGGTATAGGTGTATGGAACATTCTCCACTTCATTTTCTTTTTAAAACTCAAATCTTTTTCCGAAACCATCTCCAACAACCTCATACCGATCCGTTGGTATAGGTGTATGGATCATTCTCCACTTCATTTTGTTTTTAAAAACACAAATCTTTCCAAAACTTGCACATGGTCAAAGTAGGGCCTCTCAACTGTCCATATCCGAGGACTCGGCTATTCGAATAGTTTTAAACCCTCTGCAGAGGTAGCACGCTTTTCCCACACTCATCCGATAACTCATCGTGTCTGCCACGTCTCGCCATACCGGGGGTATGCGAAGTTGAGTCACCGACCCTAGTCTGTCCTTTGCTCATGCTAGTATAGGATCCTGCCCCTATGATACATTCCATCGACACTTAACCCAGCCCGTCGGAATCTAAGTGTGAGGACTCACAGGTTTTATCTGGCGGTGTATAAGGGACATCCTTCTATCCTCCTCCTTATCTACTCATAGAGTTTGAGCGAGGACCCAGGTCAGGGGTAGGTCACCAAACCATTCCCTCATGCATAACAGAGTCATCTCTGTTGATGCAGTGCCCCATACTAATAAGAGCAAAATATATGACTAAGCCCCGTTCCCATATGTGGGTAAATGTGGTCGCACAGAATATCGGCTGATTGACGTAAGTACAAAGACACAATGTGCGTTTTATCAAAACCACCATTCTCCTTTTCTCCAATTCATCACCACATCTTGGTGCTCCATGTCCACACAAGTATTTTCAAAGGAGTTTTGAGTAAACAATATTTTTCCCATCCTATAGTTTGAAAAAGAATTTCCATCTAATATCTCCATATAGGTTGTCAAAATAATATACTTGTATTTTGGAAAAGGGTTTTCAAATCATAGCTTTAGTGGCAACCACCACATAAATCACATATGCTCTTTATAAGTAAAACATGTGACCCAAAATAGATGTATAAAGATGCAAGCTCAGGGAATAGCTTGCCTGATTCCAGCATAATGTTCTTGGCTTCTTCTTGCTGATCAAAGAGATAATTCCCATTCTTCCTCGGTAAATCCTTTCCAAATACCACTCCGGTAGCGTTTATATCTAGCGTCGCAAACATAAAATAGAACAACACTCAATAAGCAAACCATACCACAATTGGTATACAAAAAGATATTCAAACCACATCATAGCACTATTTTAACTAAGCGACCAACTAAGATATATATATTCACAAGGGCATTATACTAACCAGGAGTATAACACCATACACATGCCAAAAACAAGAGGGCACAAATACACCCTCAATTAGAGGTAATTCACAAACCCCTTTTCCTAACTAGGAAATACTTCAAACAAAAGTTAAGTCACCAATTCATCTTTATAATTTAAATACCTCACCAAGCTAAGGTGGGTACACTAACAATATATTTAATCTAATACTCAACTTAAGTCCTTCAAGTTCATCAAGCTAGGCAATATTTTACTCATACCAATTTTTCCAACAAATTCCACTAACAGTACTAACATATTATAACATGCTAAACAACAACTAGCAAGCAGCGGTAACACAACCATCAATACAGCAATACAATCTTAAATGCTCTAAATAGCCACTTCATATATCAAGCAACTCAATTTGGTTTCAATTTAATTGAATTAGCCATTATTTGATTATGTCTTAATTATGGCAGAAACTAGTTGAACATGTTTAATTACATATCTTAAGTTCTGTTGGTCATAAAAATACAAACTAAACTTCTACAGAAAGCTACTGATGTGTATGAGACAACACAATTGGATTTGGGTCAATTGGAGTTACCAAACTCCCTACATAATGGTTTCAATCCAGAAGATTAATAATCAAGTTTTGGCAATCAATTAAGTTCTGTTGTTCTAAAAATTAAATCCTTTTAGGGGTGGCTAACCATGACTAAATGTGACTCAATAAAATTGGTCTCAACCAATTTGGACTAACAGAGTATCAGAAACAAACAAGTTTGGATTTTAAACCCTTTATGGCATTTTGAGTAATACATTTTTATTATATATCTAAATGAGGTGAAACCAATTGGGTTGGTTAGATAATTTCATAAGCATTCCAGAACATTTGGATTTGATTTATTTGGAGTTATAAATCTCAAGTTATTGAATTTACAAAATGAGTCCAGTATTGATTTTCTAAATTCATTTTCTTTTCTACCCTTTTTCTTTATTTTTAATGAAAAATTATATAAACTAATTTATTTGGATAAATGAATTAGACCAAAAGGCAGTATTTACCTTTCTGAACATTTTGGTATTTTATTTGTAATTTTTGGACAAGTATTTAAAAAGTTATGGATTTTACAAACTTGATCCATTTTCTGTCTTTTCCTTTATTTTCCAGAGAAACACGGTGAAACGTTTTTCACCGAGGGGCTGGCTAGCCAGAGCCACTGCCATGCGGGCCCGAGCGCCATGCGGGCGCTGACGCGGCTGGGTGTGGCTACGCTGGCCGCCACGGTCACTGACCAGTGGGGGCCACATGTCAGTGCGCGAAAATAAACCAAAAGGCAGCGCCTCAGCGGCTGCGGCGAGTCGAACTCGCGACGCTTGCGAGCGCGATCGTGGCCGTTGCCACTGGGCTGTGCGGTGGATCTTGCTAGGTTAAGGGCGCGAGCCCTAATAAACAGACGGCTGTGTACCGCGACGTCGCGCGTGCCGCGGTGACCACCGGCGGCGACGCGCACGGGATCGACGGCAGCGGACGCGCGGGGACGACCTACTGGGTGACATCGACGCATACGAGTACGCGGAGACTAGGGGCGGCGCTACGACCCAAGTGGTCGCCGGGAGAAGCTCCGGCGACGAGCTACGGCGGCACGTGCTACGGCCTAACGGCGGAGCTACTTCTAGGCGGCAAAGTAGAGACGGGGAAGGAGGACGAGCATGTCCAGGAGAGAGGCGAGCTCACCCTAGACGCGTGCGTGTGCTCGGCTTGGACGGAGGAGGTCGGAGACGGTGGCAATCTTCCTCGAGGCGCGGCGGCCGGAGCTCGGGAAGACGAGGACGGCGACGGCGATTCCGGGCGGCCCGCGGCGATTCCTCGCACGAGGACGTAGAGGACGACGGGGCGGAGCGGGAGGAGGTCTCCATTTGGCTCGGGGTGGCTCCTAACGCCGGCGAGGCGCGACGGCGAGCTCGGGCGGTTCGGCCGTGGGGAAGAAAATGAGGAAGAGAGAGCCGGGAAGCAGGGGAGCGTCTCGGGGGGTTCTTATCGCGCAGGGGAGAGGAGGGGGGTCCGGCAGGGGACGCTTGGGAGAGGGCACGGCGGGAGGCGCACGTCTCCGTGTCGTCCGCGGACATGCCGCGCGGCGGCACGGGCGCGTGCCCAAAGGGAGGGGGGGCGTGGCGTCGGTGTCTGCGCTCCAGGGAGCAGAGGGGCGAGGCGGAGAGGTGGGGGGGTCCGGGCGGCGAGCGCTGCAGCGAGGGGGGGGGGGGGGGTCCGGGCGGCGAGCCACGGCGTCGGGGAGCACGGCGACACGCCCTCCTGTAGCCATGCCGTGCTGCGGCTACAGGAAGGAGATGGGGGTTTCACAAAAAGGCCCCTGGCAAGTTATTTTCCATCACATCCAAGTCCTTTTCTATTTCTTTTAATTCCTTTTGAAAACCAGTAGCTTTTAGGGATTTTATTTGGGTTACTAAAACATTTTATAAAAATTTGAAAATATTTGGGTAGGCCCCCATATACATGTAGAAGCTCCACAAAATTTGGTATTTGAGAATAAAATGTTTTGAATAACTTTTGTTCACAGGGTTTAAGTATGGCATTTTTCTTAAAAACAAATTTATAATCCTTAAGAAATTTTAAAGCAAGTTCAAAATATTATCTTTGAACTCTTGGAACTTCCTTGACAAATATATTAACTTCAAATAATTTATAAGTTCATAGAGAAAATATTTGTTTGAAGGAAATAGATAGTTATGTAGGGAAAATAATTTATTTAGATCATTTCTTCAACTCCTGATCTAAATTTCCATTTGTTGAATAATTTTAGGGGTTTTGCTTTATTTAAGTCACATACCAATTTTGTTGTCAAGTGTGTGTTTTTAATTTATTGCTCTGGCACATTGAATTAATTATACTCACAAGCAACAATACAACAAGATCACCACAATCACAAGGATGATGCATTCAAGACAAACAAGTCACACACACAAAAAGGAGCAGCCACACAACGTCAAACATAGCAATGGGAAGGAAAACACAATCCTCAGTGCAACATTTCAAAAGTTTTTGTTGGTTCTGAATTTTGGGTCTAATAAAAATAAGTTTTTCTTGGTTCCAAAATTTGGGATGTTACAAACCTTCCCCCCTTAAAATAAATCTCGTCCCGAGATTTGCAAGGTGGGGTAACAGGGGAGTGCGAGGGCATGTGTTTTAGGCTGGTTACACTTCCGAGGTTGTGCCTTCATTATTTAGTTCACCACGTGTGATCTTGACAATTTTATGTTGTGAGGCTTTCTCTGTTGATAAAATTATGTGCTGAGTTCAGATCCTTTATGATGGTGTTGTCTTGACGATTAACTCGTATGGATAGTCTTGGCTGGATGTTTCCGGATTCTACAGGGCCAAGGTGCACAAATCTAATTACCACGTTCTGGTATACCTATTGCAGGCCTTCCCCCCTTAAAAGGGGGTCTTGAACTGGTCTTGTGGAGAGTCGCAGCTGGAGTTGACTTGGAGGCAACCTTCTCCTGGAGTAGCTTGTCGACACCTGTCTTTGTATTTGTCCTTCTTCAGCTGAATAAGGGAGGGACTTCATTGTTGACTTTCTTATTTGGAACTTGAATATCTCCTGAGTCATATACTTTCTTTTAAGAAAAATTTATTGTCCTTTAGTTGGGTTCTAACACCATTTATTTCTATTGGTTGGGTGTATAAGAATGTGGTTGTCTTTTATGACATCGAATGGCCTTAGTCATATAGAAAGAATTTGTTAACAAGGTAGCTAGTCTTGTCAACAAACTACTTTTCATATTCCAGAGGCTGAGATGTACTGGATTATCTGGCGTTCTATTTAGTTTGGGTATGACACTCAAGTGTTTGAGCATATAAAAGCGATTTGTTAACAAGTTCATGAGGCTTGTTACCAAATTACTTGTATACAACACGAACATTGGAATATCACACTATTTTTTTTAGAGAGATTAATAATAACAGCTTCTGATGTATGAGTTTCCGAATACTCAAGGATAGTCCGGTATATTAATTACTTGTTACCAATTTAAGAAATCTCTTTTTAATCTCTTTGTCGCAGTTCCTTCTTCTTGCGGTCTCTGAGCTTGAATCTTCCTAGCAGTTCCTCTTCGAGATCTTGACGCACTTGCTCCAGGTGGTGCTTGAAGGCCATTATCTGATTTTCCGGTTAGGTTGCAAAAATTTCAGGTTATTAGTTAAAGGTCGGGGGTCTTTTGTATCTTGCGAAACTGTCAGTTCTTATCGGGAGACGGTTGAGATAAGAGGAAGTTTTCAGAAAAATATTTTCCCTAAGAGGGTTTACATCTGCAACAAGGTGAAACTGGCGAAGGGAGTTTTATGAAAAGGGAATTTTGGTTTACTTTGTGTTGCCATTAAAGCGTGATTGTGAACGCGCAAGAAAAACAGCACACTAACAGAGAAGTCTCAACAAACAACAGGGAAGCATAGTGCACATAAGCAAAGAGCACACAAGGTACATTTAGTACCAAAGGATGTCCTACTCGTGGTAATCGGGTAGTACACCCGAGGGTCCTATCATGTTTTTCCTATGGGCCTTGGTTGATAGGGTTGGTGAAGTCTTCTCTTTGTCGCCTTCGTCTTCAGCTGGCGAAATTTATCGAAGGAGTGACTGGGTGGAATTGTTGATATTGAGTTGAGGTCTTCGGAGGTCTCTTGCTTTGTTGATATCGATAATATTGGTACTGGCGGATCCATCACCTCGATGTGGAATGTTGAGTACTTGTAATGGAAGCTTCTTCTTGTAGGTGCTAGCTAATTAGGTCTCACTTGGGTTCATCGTCAAGTATTTTGATCGGGTAAGAGGGATTAGAGAAATCCTTGGAAAATCTTAAAATAGAGGGGTAAGACTTTGAAATATTTGAGAAGGTGAGAGGAGTGGAAGTTATTTTTGGACTTCCATAGATAAAAATATATTTTTGGTAACAATATATTTTTAACAAAATATTTCTTTCCTAACTAACGTCCATGCTAACTAAGGTCTGTTACAGTCAACGATGGCTCTGATACCAAGTCTGTGGGGACCCCGGACTAGCTGTCCGAAATACCCTTGTGCCTACAACATCAGCGATCCCGTGATCAGTCTGTCGCTGAGCACAATCGAACTGGTATCAAAAGAACATCCATAATTACCGAATGAATTACTTACTTGATTGAAGCCATAATCTTTAATAAGTTATTGCAGCGGAAAACACCAATCAACGTGGGGCCCGAGTCATTTGCCAAGACACCTACAGGCAGCTGACTGGGAAGACGGCCTAGTTCGCACAGACGTCATCGGTCTCTCGGTCTTCATCTTGCTTCTTCTTGAACTCTGGACATGGGAATATCCAGGGACACAGCCATGAGTACATTTACGTACTCGCAAACTACCCCAACATGAGCATGCGCTATTCTTTTATTTGTTTAAATAAAACTTTGTTTGCCTTGAAAACTCTATATCTTTATTGAAAAAGGAAAGAAGGTCTTCAGAACTTTTCCATAAATCTGCCTTTGTAAGGAGTCTCTTTAAAACTTTTTCCCAAAAGGGGCATCTTTGTTGATAAAGGTAAGAAGTCTCTTTAATAAACATTTTATCAAAAAAAAAAAATCACCATTTTATCTGTTTCTCCAAAACTCCTCCTTTTCCTGACCATAAACCGTCATGATACATATTCTCCAACAACCTCATACCGATCCGTTGGTATAGGTGTATGGAACATTCTCCACTTCATTTTCTTTTTAAAACTCAAATCTTTTTCCGAAACCATCTCCAACAACCTCATACCGATCCGTTGGTATAGGTGTATGGATCATTCTCCACTTCATTTTGTTTTTAAAAACACAAATCTTTCCAAAACTTGCACATGGTCAAAGTAGGGCCTCTCAACTGT
Source organism: Poa annua (assembly GCA_026929855.1). Lineage (NCBI taxonomy): Eukaryota > Viridiplantae > Streptophyta > Magnoliopsida > Poales > Poaceae > Poa > Poa annua. Next base: position 68,663,984 of record CM049434.1, read on the forward strand.
CCATATCCGAGGACTCGGCTATTCGAATAGTTTTAAACCCTCTGCAGAGGTAGCACGCTTTTCCCACACTCATCCGATAACTCATCGTGTCTGCCACGTCTCGCCATACCGGGGGTATGCGAAGTTGAGTCACCGACCCTAGTCTGTCCTTTGCTCATGCTAGTATAGGATCCTGCCCCTATGATACATTCCATCGACACTTAACCCAGCCCGTCGGAATCTAAGTGTGAGGACTCACAGGTTTTATCTGGCGGTGTATAAGGGACATCCTTCTATCCTCCTCCTTATCTACTCATAGAGTTTGAGCGAGGACCCAGGTCAGGGGTAGGTCACCAAACCATTCCCTCATGCATAACAGAGTCATCTCTGTTGATGCAGTGCCCCATACTAATAAGAGCAAAATATATGACTAAGCCCCGTTCCCATATGTGGGTAAATGTGGTCGCACAGAATATCGGCTGATTGACGTAAGTACAAAGACACAATGTGCGTTTTATCAAAACCACCATTCTCCTTTTCTCCAATTCATCACCACATCTTGGTGCTCCATGTCCACACAAGTATTTTCAAAGGAGTTTTGAGTAAACAATATTTTTCCCATCCTATAGTTTGAAAAAGAATTTCCATCTAATATCTCCATATAGGGTGTCAAAATAATATACTTGTATTTTGGAAAAGGGTTTTCAAATCATAGCTTTAGTGGCAACCACCACATAAATCACATATGCTCTTTATAAGTAAAACATGTGACCCAAAATAGATGTATAAAGATGCAAGCTCAGGGAATAGCTTGCCTGATTCCAGCATAATGTTCTTGGCTTCTTCTTGCTGATCAAAGAGATAATTCCCATTCTTCCTCGGTAAATCCTTTCCAAATACCACTCCGGTAGCGTTTATATCTAGCGTCGCAAACATAAAATAGAACAACACTCAATAAGCAAACCATACCACAATTGGTATACAAAAAGATATTCAAACCACATCATAGCACTATTTTAACTAAGCGACCAACTAAGATATATATATTCACAAGGGCATTATACTAACCAGGAGTATAACACCATACACATGCCAAAAACAAGAGGGCACAAATACACCCTCAATTAGAGGTAATTCACAAACCCCTTTTCCTAACTAGGAAATACTTCAAACAAAAGTTAAGTCACCAATTCATCTTTATAATTTAAATACCTCACCAAGCTAAGGTGGGTACACTAACAATATATTTAATCTAATACTCAACTTAAGTCCTTCAAGTTCATCAAGCTAGGCAATATTTTACTCATACCAATTTTTCCAACAAATTCCACTAACAGTACTAACATATTATAACATGCTAAACAACAACTAGCAAGCAGCGGTAACACAACCATCAATACAGCAATACAATCTTAAATGCTCTAAATAGCCACTTCATATATCAAGCAACTCAATTTGGTTTCAATTTAATTGAATTAGCCATTATTTGATTATGTCTTAATTATGGCAGAAACTAGTTGAACATGTTTAATTACATATCTTAAGTTCTGTTGGTCATAAAAATACAAACTAAACTTCTACAGAAAGCTACTGATGTGTATGAGACAACACAATTGGATTTGGGTCAATTGGAGTTACCAAACTCCCTACATAATGGTTTCAATCCAGAAGATTAATAATCAAGTTTTGGCAATCAATTAAGTTCTGTTGTTCTAAAAATTAAATCCTTTTAGGGGTGGCTAACCATGACTAAATGTGACTCAATAAAATTGGTCTCAACCAATTTGGACTAACAGAGTATCAGAAACAAACAAGTTTGGATTTTAAACCCTTTATGGCATTTTGAGTAATACATTTTTATTATATATCTAAATGAGGTGAAACCAATTGGGTTGGTTAGATAATTTCATAAGCATTCCAGAACATTTGGATTTGATTTATTTGGAGTTATAAATCTCAAGTTATTGAATTTACAAAATGAGTCCAGTATTGATTTTCTAAATTCATTTTCTTTTCTACCCTTTTTCTTTATTTTTAATGAAAAATTATATAAACTAATTTATTTGGATAAATGAATTAGACCAAAAGGCAGTATTTACCTTTCTGAACATTTTGGTATTTTATTTGTAATTTTTGGACAAGTATTTAAAAAGTTATGGATTTTACAAACTTGATCCATTTTCTGTCTTTTCCTTTATTTTCCAGAGAAACACGGTGAAACGTTTTTCACCGAGGGGCTGGCTAGCCAGAGCCACTGCCATGCGGGCCCGAGCGCCATGCGGGCGCTGACGCGGCTGGGTGTGGCTACGCTGGCCGCCACGGTCACTGACCAGTGGGGGCCACATGTCAGTGCGCGAAAATAAACCAAAAGGCAGCGCCTCAGCGGCTGCGGCGAGTCGAACTCGCGACGCTTGCGAGCGCGATCGTGGCCGTTGCCACTGGGCTGTGCGGTGGATCTTGCTAGGTTAAGGGCGCGAGCCCTAATAAACAGACGGCTGTGTACCGCGACGTCGCGCGTGCCGCGGTGACCACCGGCGGCGACGCGCACGGGATCGACGGCAGCGGACGCGCGGGGACGACCTACTGGGTGACATCGACGCATACGAGTACGCGGAGACTAGGGGCGGCGCTACGACCCAAGTGGTCGCCGGGAGAAGCTCCGGCGACGAGCTACGGCGGCACGTGCTACGGCCTAACGGCGGAGCTACTTCTAGGCGGCAAAGTAGAGACGGGGAAGGAGGACGAGCATGTCCAGGAGAGAGGCGAGCTCACCCTAGACGCGTGCGTGTGCTCGGCTTGGACGGAGGAGGTCGGAGACGGTGGCAATCTTCCTCGAGGCGCGGCGGCCGGAGCTCGGGAAGACGAGGACGGCGACGGCGATTCCGGGCGGCCCGCGGCGATTCCTCGCACGAGGACGTAGAGGACGACGGGGCGGAGCGGGGGGAGGTCTCCATTTGGCTCGGGGTGGCTCCTAACGCCGGCGAGGCGCGACGGCGAGCTCGGGCGGTTCGGCCGTGGGGAAGAAAATGAGGAAGAGAGAGCCGGGAAGCAGGGGAGCGTCTCGGGGGGTTCTTATCGCGCAGGGGAGAGGAGGGGGGTCCGGCAGGGGACGCTTGGGAGAGGGCACGGCGGGAGGCGCACGTCGCCGTGTCGTCCGCGGACATGCCGCGCGGCGGCACGGGCGCGTGCCCAAAGGGAGGGGGGGCGTGGCGTCGGTGTCTGCGCTCCAGGGAGCAGAGGGGCGAGGCGGAGAGGTGGGGGGGTCCGGGCGGCGAGCGCTGCAGCGAGGGGGGGGGGGTCCGGGCGGCGAGCCACGGCGTCGGGGAGCACGGCGACACGCCCTCCTGTAGCCATGCCGTGCTGCGGCTACAGGAAGGAGATGGGGGTTTCACAAAAAGGCCCCTGGCAAGTTATTTTCCATCACATCCAAGTCCTTTTCTATTTCTTTTAATTCCTTTTGAAAACCAGTAGCTTTTAGGGATTTTATTTGGGTTACTAAAACATTTTATAAAAATTTGAAAATATTTGGGTAGGCCCCCATATACATGTAGAAGCTCCACAAAATTTGGTATTTGAGAATAAAATGTTTTGAATAACTTTTGTTCACAGGGTTTAAATATGGCATTTTTCTTAAAAACAAATTTATAATCCTTAAGAAATTTTAAAGCAAGTTCAAAATATTATCTTTGAACTCTTGGAACTTCCTTGACAAATATATTAACTTCAAATAATTTATAAGTTCATAGAGAAAATATTTGTTTGAAGGAAATAGATAGTTATGTAGGGAAAATAATTTATTTAGATCATTTCTTCAACTCCTGATCTAAATTTCCATTTGTTGAATAATTTTAGGGGTTTTGCTTTATTTAAGTCACATACCAATTTTGTTGTCAAGTGTGTGTTTTTAATTTATTGCTCTGGCACATTGAATTAATTATACTCACAAGCAACAATACAACAAGATCACCACAATCACAAGGATGATGCATTCAAGACAAACAAGTCACACACACAAAAAGGAGCAGCCACACAACGTCAAACATAGCAATGGGAAGGAAAACACAATCCTCAGTGCAACATTTCAAAAGTTTTTGTTGGTTCTGAATTTTGGGTCTAATAAAAATAAGTTTTTCTTGGTTCCAAAATTTGGGATGTTACAAAGACCATCAAGTGGATGACTGGCGAGACATACTGTGAGTCTGACTGGTATGAGTTTGCAAAGGTGTTGGGTTACTCGTTTGATGGTGACAATCCTCAGGGTTACCGCATGCACCACAACTACCGCATCAACAAGAAGGATACCGCTCATCTCTATGGCGAGGGTGGAGTTCCCGGTCTCTCCAAGGACTTGCTCCCTCTGTATGATGTCCTTGTGCGCATTCTCCGGGAGAATATTGCTCCAAGTGGTGGAAACAATGATAATGTGGTCACTCCCCTTTGCAACTTGCTACTTCATGCCCACACCATTGCTATGAGCACAGATGATAGTGCGGATTGGAGTGTGGATGTGATGGACTACATTCACCATGAGATGCATGATGCCATGACCACTACGGTCACCATTCCCTATGCTCCATACATCATGATGCTCATCAAGTCCAAGTTCCCCGACCATGATCTTAGTGATGATGACTTGGAGGTCCATGACTTCAAGCAACTTTATGAGAAGAGGACTGTGCCCAAGCCCCCAAGTGTGCCATCCTCTCGGTCCACTCGGGGTGGTTCGTTCATGGGTGATGCTCGGAGGGCTGCTACTCCCTCTTATGCCCCCTCCACCTCCGGGCACGTGAAGAAGCTGAATTGGTTCCAACGCAACATCCTTTGCATGAACATCGACATTCGCAAGGAGCAATACTCAGCCTACAAGGACCGCCGTCAATCTGCCCACAATCAAGAGATGATCCTCCATCACATTTCTGGATCTCCCGCTCCTGCTGAGCTCACACCGCCTCTCTCCTATGCTCAGTGGAACCAGGGGTCTATGGCTCCGTGGTCTCAGTTTGAGAACGATCTTGGTGGCAGCTCATACTCCACGGGACAGGCATATGAGGAAGTTACTTCTGATGATGATGACGAGGATGAGGACGATGATGAGGATACCCCTTCCGAGTGATGTTCTTCGGGACGTAGCATCGCTCTTCTTCCTTTTTGGCGTTTCGATGCCAAAGGGGGAGAAGTTGATCTATTAGGAACGGGGATTTGCATGGGTTCGGGCACAAGCATATGCTTCTACCATTTATTTGCGCTTGTGTCCATTTATCTTATTTGTGTTTGTCAAACTATTTATGCTTGTTGAACTATTTGTGAGAACCTCTGTGTGTATTGAGACAATTCCCATGCTATCTATATTATCTATGGTTGAGACTACAAGACTATTGTGTTGGTATTCACCTCATATGTTATATGCAAAAGGTATGAAATCCTATCAAGTCTCTAGTTATACCATGGCTGTATATTGTCTCATTACTCCTTATGATATCATGTGCTCTCTATTGCAAAAATGCTCTTGTCTATTGTGCTATCCGTTGTCTAGCTGTTTTCAAGAATGCACATGTTTAGGGGGAGCCATTTTTTTTACCATAAGCATGATATAGCATTGTCTTTTATTGCAAATCTGTGTATTGTCATCTAACACCAAAAAGGGGGAGATTGAAAGAACATTTCTTAACCCCTAGTGTTTTGTGTGTTAGTTAACAATACCAATGATATACTAATTCTAATGCTAAGTATTTCAGTTAGTGTATGACTAAATATCATATGCATCAAAGCCAAAAATGCAAAGAAGAAGTTGCTCTGAAAAAGTTCCAGGAATCGGATTATTGGAGCCGGAAATTCCCAGGGCCGGAATTTCCGGTCCACCAGAACTTCGCAAAAATTGGCTAAGGAATTGTTGGAAAGTGGTTCTGGCTTCAACCGGAAATTGTGCCCGGAAATTCCAGTCTACCGGAATTTCCGAGTGCACCCAGAAGAGCCCCCCAGCAACGACTAAGTCAAGTTGAGAAAGCGTTCTGCCTTCAACCGGAAATTGTGCCCGGAAATTCCAGTCTACCGGATTTTCCGGGTGCACCCAGAAGGACACCCAAGAAACGGCTAAGGAAAGAAGAGGTTTCGGTTCTGGCTCCAACCGGAAATTCTGGTCGGATATTTCAATAGTCCGGATATTCCGGGACACCGGAATTTCCGGTTGTGACTTATACCGGAATTTCCGGGTGGTCGATGCAGCCAACGGCCAGTTTTTGGGCAGAGCTATAAATACCCCCTCACTCCCTCAAGAACAGCTAGCTCTCTTACTCTCTCTCTCCTCAACTTCAAGAAAGCTCAAATCATCAAGATCTCCCAATCCCTCCACCCAAATTCGTTGATACTTGGAGGATTGAAGGAGAAGGCCCCGATCTACTACTTCACCGAAGCAATTTGCATTTCCTCCCCATTCACTTGGGGATTTCGTGGCTAGGGTTTCCTTTAGGAAAACCTAGTTCACCATTGTTGCCTTCTTGGTGTTGCTTTGACCTTTTGTGGTCCTTGACCTGTTGTGGTCATCTTAAGAGCCCCCAATTAAGTTGTGGGTGTGTGCCTCAAGCTTGTTGTAAGGGATTCGATCTCCGCCCCAAAGGGGATCAATAGTGGAAGGTGAACTCGCAACCTTTGTGGTTGAGTTCATCGGAGAAGAAGGTGAGCCTTTGTGGCGTTGTGGTCAACCTGTTGTGGTGACCCACACCTCTCCAACGAGACGTACACCCTTGTGGTGGAACTCGGGATTACATCTTCGTCTCCGCGTGCTTCACTTGGTTCCCCTAATCCTTACTCCCTTACTTGCTTGTTTCGCACTTGTATTTATCTTGTATCCTGTTTAATTGCCTAGCTTGTCATTTAGGTAAATTCACCTTAGTTGCATATCTAGAGAATTTACCTGTGTGTTAAGCTTAAATTGAAAAAGAGTTAAAATTTCTAATAGCACCTATTCACCCCCCCCCCCCCCCCCCCCCTCTAGGTGCCAGATTCCCGTTCACAAGAGCAAGGAGCGGTAAATCAAGTAATGGGTGTGAGATAAAAAGACATTATAGGAGACTAATACAAGGATGATAGCATCAACATAGTCTTTCAAGAAGAGTTGCACATAGTGCATATCATGTCTTTCCCATACCCACACACCAAAAGAGGTATAGCAAATAGCTCCACAAGCTTAGTAAAATGCACCAAGCATAACACATGGAAAATAAAGCTTGAGCCTTTTAGAAACCACCAAGGAGTCAAAAGCAATAAGAGGTGGTAACTAAAGATTTGGAATATCAATTAAAGATGTACTATTCTCACGTGTATAAGTTTCTAAGTAGACACTAATCACTAAGATATGGGTCTACAAATAAACATGTACACACAAGATAGATACACGGGTAAAGATTATGATATCCAAGAGGAAGTCATAAATACACCAATAAGATCTTTGCTTAAAAGCATAGCACAAAGCCCAATTATATCTTAACGGAATATAAGTGAACTTCCAACACATACTCATCATAGCATCAAAAATTATCCGCAATGGATAAAGGTTAACAAACGGATGCTCCGAGTAAGATAACATGTATCCCAAAAGGCAAATGATTTTGAAAATTCATCAATGTTGCACATGAGAGACTTTAAGTAGAAAGTGCTAGATTGACATAATTGGGATCGAAGAATCATAGAAATGAATATATAGTCCTCTTATATGTAATCATCCCGGCTTACTCACATTTGCAATAAAGACGTTTTGCAAGAATCAAATTAATTGCAACAAAAAGATTCATGCCAAGTTACAACCTACACAAGGTTGAAAACTAGAAATGTATGCATGAGGTAGATACTTGTTACCGAGATAGCATTGGTGATGTATAGTATAAGAGTTAACGATCATCCAAACCTGGCTCCAATGAACACATGGTGATACCACCTTCCTTGTAAATGAGGCAAGCTTCCAATGCATCTCCACATGTACCTAAAACAAATTCAAGTACAAAATGGTACCCAAACTCATTGGGTCCAAAGTAGTTAGAGCAACTACAATACATAGGACAAACTCCACATAAATATGTGCATATTGATATGAAATTGAATTTTATGCACATCTTAGCCATTTAGGATTTGATGGAGTTTATCCTATATATTGGATCAACGAAAGTACACATGCCATAAGATATACATATAGTAAGTATGCATGCACAAGACTTTCAAGAACCAAACGAGATACAATTTGGACAAAACACCAATTAAACACAAGAGAGCACACATTAGTGTGACACGAAAAGAATTTGACCAAATTATATCAAAGTCCCAAATCAACACATGATTGAAGAGACCACTTTGAAAATATACCAAATGAAAGCAAGAAGCCAATTGAAGAAAATACCATCAAGTAATAAACCGAACCCTCTACACTTTTCATGATGGCACAAGGTGCCAAGACGAAAAATGTTTGTCTTCCAAAGAGACACATCATCGGGATCAAATACCAAATGAAGATAACTAATGTTCGAAAGCATATAGGATTGCTCCCCCAAGATGTGTGCATTATTTATGATCTTGCATTTGAATACAAAATGCACACAAATGAGATCATCACTCTCCATATATATATATATATATATATATATATATATATATATATATATATATATATATATATATATATATATATATATATATATATATATATATATATATCATATTCAAGAAAGGCAAGAAATTGCAATACCAATTTAAAGAACGATGTTCCACTCAAATTAGGATAGCTTCCCAAAGAATAGTGCATTATCAAAAAGTATGACTTTCGAATGTCAATGCACAAGAATTGGATCATTGCTTTTTCCCAACTCAAGAAAGCACAAAACAAATTTCAAGTAGAGCAATAAAGTATCCAAAAGATACAAGAAAGACAAATAAGAGTTAGATCAAAAGCAAATCCTTGGCAATCAAATAAGGCAATTCAAAGCAAGAGCCAAAGTGAATATGATCAACATATTTACCCCAAATATGATTATCACTTGTCAAGACAAGTAATGTATGGAGATATTTCTCGGTGGTGTATTGCAAGGATATATTCAAGATCATATTCACAAAACATAAGCATGAGGCAAAGAATAGGAATTAAAAGCCATGCTTAGATAGATATTCTTGATAGATTCACAAATCATGTGATAATGCAAAGCAACTCCAAGGAGTAGCTTGAATCAATTGGCTTCCCAAAAAGATATATGAGAACATATTTAGGGAAAGCCATATCAAGAACATCCTCCACAAACAAGATCCAAAAGAGTGAGAGACAAAGAGCATTTAAGTAAATGGGAACTTGTTTGAGCAACATGCCACATAGGAACAAGATAATTAGCAATATCAATTCTAGGTGGCAAAACCTCACATTTTCACATTTTCTAGGCTTGTAATATGCACATAGCTTATTACTCCCCCGTAATGTGATAATCCATTTATTTTAACACAAGAGGCAAACAAAAACAACTAGAGAAATTAACGGACATTATATAATTTGAATTTCTCATGAGCATGACATACCACAAAGAGAATAGATAATATTGATATATCAAAACTAAGTGGTATTTCCCATGTACACACATTTTTAGAATTGTGAAGTGCACGAAGCATATCACTCTCCCAAAATGGAATAGTCCATTAATCTCTCAAAGAGAGAGTCAACAAGATAAGATAGCAAATAAAAGCAATAGGGCTCAAAACAAGTAGATGGTGTGCAAACCAAAATACACATACTTGATTTCTCAAGATAAGTAAGTAGAGAGCACAACACATACAAACACTAGCAAGGTACAAAACCTAACACATGCAAGGGTGCAAGCAACTTTCAATGTATATATGATTTAAATAAAAGTTACCGCAAGGAGGAACATTGGATATGAGATAGAACAATATAATCCATATGACTTGACTTGAGAGAATATAATTGATGAAGATCCCTTAATTCTTCATAGTGTAGCCAAGTCTCCAAAGCCCTCCAACAACACCTATTGATCAAGTTTTAGCTTGTTGGTCCCCAACCAAGTTGGGTCCTAAGAGGTTAGTCACAATAGGTTTGGTAACCCAAATGGTTCTTTTCTTGACACCACTTTGAGTACCAACAAATTTGGCAAACACATTGCCAACCTTATCCTTCCGAAGAGAATAAACATCATCAACTATAATGGGGTTGGATAAGGTACCATTAGTGCATAAAGAAGCAAAGTGACCCTTCTCACGGCATAGGTAGCAACATCTACTTCCTCCTCTCTTCTTAGTTGGAGTCTTGACTTGAGGAGGGGTAGCTTGATTCTTCTTGGGAAGAGACCGTTCTTCAACTTGAGGAGCTTGAGTTTGAACTTGAGGCTTCTTCCCTTGTTGCTTCTCACTAAGATGCTTCTTCTTCAAAGGGCAAGATCTAACATGGTGCCCTTCAACTTTGCACTTGAAGCAAACAATCTTGGCCGAATCTTTGACTTGTTCTTGGCCCTTTTTCTTCTTAATGATCTTGGACTTGTTCTTGTTGTTTGAGTTGAATCCAAGTCCACTCTTATCATTGGGGCGTCTTTGAACACTCAACATATTGTCAAGTGTGGACTTCCCAACATGACGCTTTTCCAAGTCTTTCTTCAAAGAAGTGACTTGGGCCTTGAGCTCATTTAATTCCTCTACATGGTTAGTATCAACAAAAACACTAGAGGAAGTAGACGCTTCATTGTTAGAGCAACAAGGTATGGAAAGTAATTCATCACAAGATGTAGAAGCATTGTGAGTGGATGAATCACTCGGACTAGCACATGGCAATAAGGCATTTCTAGAAGAAGTTGTGCCAATATCCACATGAGGCTCACAAGATGTTACCTTTGTAGAGATAGCCTCATGAGCTAACTTTAGCCTAGCATGGGATGCTAGAAGATCATCATTAGAGCTAGAAAGCTTTTCATGACTTTCTTCCAATTTTCCATACTTACTAGATAGCAACTCAAGTTGAGCCCTTAGCTCAACATTCTCCTTCAAAATAGATGCTTCACAAGAAGTGGAGTTAGTAGCACAAGCATCATTATCATTAGAAATGGAAGAAGACAATTTTGCAATCTTATCATTATTAGATAGTTGAGTTTGGAGTTGATCATGAGACTTGATGAGGAGAGAGTGTTCACTTTCTAAAGCCTTGAGAGCTTTGTCAAGTTTCTCTATGTCCTCACTTAGTCTAGCATTGCCAACACCAAATTCAACTTTTTCCTTTTTAAGCACTTTATATTTTGCAATAGCATGATCTCTTTCCTTAATGATTTTAGCAATGATAAGATCATTTGATTCATCAAGAGATTCAAGTCTCTCCTCAAGAGACACTCGAAGCTCTTGCTCTTCGTCAAGGGCATTCTCTAAGGATGCTTTTTCAATAGCATCTTCTCTCTCAATTTTACATTTTTGCTCAAATTGAGTATCCAAATCCTCAATGGTTTCTATACATTTAATACCATGAGCAACAATTTCACATAGAGAAGAGATAGCTTCACTACCTTTGGGAAGAGCACCAAGAACAATCTCACCTTTCTTGGTTAAGGTTTCAATGTCAAATTCTTCTCCATGAGGATCCTCAACCACATCATCACATATCTCGGGATTCGAGGTAGAAGTTACCTTGGAATCCTTAGCCATGAGGCAAACATGATTAATGGGTGAGGAGGATGAAGAATTACTTGAAGCACCATTGGGGTCCATGTCTTGTTCCAACAAATGTTGGGATTCCTCTACATTGTAAATCATGCAAATACTAGAGGATATGGAAGCATTATTTTCATGACAACAAGACATAGATAGCATATCATCATTAGATTTAGTTAAGCAACTATTACATGATATGCAAGGACCATCAACTCTAGCATGTAGGACATTTGGAGTGCTAGAAGAGTTTAAGTCCAAAGATAGAACATTCCAATGTGATAGAGAAGAAGTATAATCAATATTAAGTTCACCATCACCAATGCAATTTCTATCACCACTCACCATATCATTACCTTGTGACGAATCACATGTTGGTGAAGTGGAAGAAGTTGTGAACTCATCACGACCGGAGGTGGAGGGAGAACAATGATCCTCAATAATTTTGGACACTTCATATATATCTTGAAGCTTGGTCCAAAGCTCATGTGCATTTCGAAAAGGCATGATTGAAGCAAGAACTACATCGGTCAAAGCACATATAAGACCATTAGTAACTTGAGTCTCGAGATGAGAGTTTATCTCATCCTCTAAAGATAATTCTTGGGAATCCTTTGGAGGAGATAAACTCACATCTACAATCCTCTTAATATAATTTGGACCCATGGCCCTAAAAAGATTAAGCATGCGAATTTTCCAAACATCATAATTTGTGCCATCGAATATGAAAGTGGGATCGTGCACTAATTCTCTAAACGACATATTTTACTCTCTAGGCGGTAAAGCCCAAAAAGAGAGCCCAGGCTCTGATACCAATTGAAAGGACAATGATGTCGCCTAGAGGGGGGGGGGGTGAATAGGCGGTTTAAAACTTTTCCGGTTTAGGCTTGATAATTGCGGAATAAAACTAGGTGTTTAAATTAACAAGCCGACAACCTAAATAAACTAGGCTCACCTATGTGCACCAACAACTTATGCTAAGCAAGACAAACAACAAGGTGATAGCTATATAATACTTCAAGCACGAAGGCTATCACAATGTAAAATGCATAAGTAAAAAGCTCGGGTATAGAAATAACCGAGGCACGCGGAGACGAGGATGTATTCCCGAGTTCCTCCTTGTTAAGGGAGTACGTCTCGTTGGAGAGGTGTGAACCGACACAACGGTTCAACAACCACAAAGGTTTCACCTTCTTCTCCGATGAACCGCACCACAAAGGCTTGGTTCACCTTCCACTATCGGAATTCCTTCGAGGCGGAATCCGGAGCCTTTCAACAACAATACGGGGCACAACCCACAATGGGATTGGGGGCTCCCGAACGGCCTTCAACAACAATCCGGGGCACAACCCACAATGAGGTTGGGGGCTCCCGAACGGCTTCAAGTGACCACACAAGGGTCCAACCACCACAAAGGCGTCTAGGGTCCAAGGACCCAAGAGTAACAAGCTCACAAACTTTCAACTTCCACGAATCCTCGTGGAGAGCACACCGATGCACAAAATGCAAAAGGCAAGAGCACAAGTGCTCAAATCCTTCACTCTCAAATCCCACCAAAAGCAACTAATGCTTATGGGGGGAGAAGAGAGGAAGAACAAAGGAGAAGAACCACAAAGGAACTCCAAGATCTAAATCCACTAGGTTCCCCTCACTTAGAGGAGAGATTGATTGGTGGAAAGGTGGATCTAGATCTCCTCTCTCTTTTCCCTCAAGAAGTAGCAAGAATCATTGGAGAGATGGAGAGATAGCAAGCTCAAGAAGGTCAACAATGGAGGTCAAAACTTGCTAGAAAGGTTGGGGAACCATTGGGGAAGAAGGCCCCTTAAATAGGTCAACCCAAATTCCAACCGTTGGGTGCAGATTCGCGCCGTAGCGGTACTACCGCTGGCCCTAGCGGTACTACCGCCCCCCTAGGGAGTTAGAGCATCAAAACGGGCTGAAAACAGGCTTCCGTAGCGGTACTACCGCCCCGGGCAGCGGAACTACCGCTCCCGGTACCGCCGAAAACGGCTCTCTGTTAGCTCCGGCGGTACCTCGGGCGGTACCGCGGCGGTACTACCGCCACAGCAAAAAACAGCAGAAACTGATAAACGAAAACGTCAATATCTTTTCCATCCGGACTCCGTTTTCGATGATTTTTGGCTCGTTGGAATCGTTACAACGAGCTCTACTTGAATGTGCATAGAAACATCACAGTCCATCATGTGAGGATAAAACCAAATGGGGAAAGGTTGAACTTTCCTAAACAATGCAAACCGGTAAAACCTCCTTCATCAAAAACGCAACAAGATATTCATACAAAATCTGTTTTTGATGAACTAGAGCTTAGTATGGAGATAAACCAAGCTCTAAATCCTCACATGGATAAAAGGCAACAAGTTTTCCAAAGTAAAACCATTTTCGAAGGACTTGGTCTTGTCATGAAGATCACGACAAGCACCAAAACTCAACATGGAGAAAAACCAAATAAGAACCAAGAAAGATGATATGCCAAGCATGCAAAGGTTTGAGCTCTCCACAAAGATGCGATCAAGTTACTCACTCGAGAGCCCCTCTTGATAGTACGCCTATCTATCCTATAGCCCTATCAAGATCATACCTTTGCCATGAGCATTCCACTTGAGCTAGATGATGACGATCTTGACTCTCTCAGGTTGAAACACCTTTCTTGTTTGTGCTTGCTAGCACATGCTTGATGAAGACTTCTCCAAATGCTCCCCCATACTCCATTATGGGAGGGCCTCGCTAAGCTTCGTCTTCATGTCTCCTTTGCAAGGTTCAATCAAAAGATATCTTCCGAGATGCATCATATTGAGCTTGCACTTCATCTTCTTCTCTTGATATGTATGATGGCTTGGGGTTAAACATGATTGTTCACTCAATCTTCTATTCCAAGCCATACTTGCAATGAGCTCAACTCTACACATGACCATTCTTCATATAAACCCTTTGAATAGAGCATTGGTCATTAAGTCATCTTGAAGAGTCCAACACATGAACTCCTATAATTTCCCATGGACAAGATCTATAAGAATATCTCAATGTAAGCATTAGTCCATAAGAATTGTCATTAATTACTAAAACCACGCATGGGGGCAACCATGCACTTTCAGTTACTCCTGCAGGCCAATGCATCACATGGCGTCCAAGCTGGGCAGCCGGAGTTTGGACGCCAGAAAACGATGGCTAGTGGCTGGATCCAATAGCGTACTATGTGGTCGGTCAGGGTCAGGAGTGAGCGGAGCTAATAGATCTCGCTGCCCACCGTCTGGCTCCATTCACATGAGGCTACAGTCTGGAACCTGGCCGTCCAGATTCCGAGATGAATATGTATGAACTCTCAAAGATGTGCCGTTTCCTTAATTTTTTGAAGGGATTTTGGAATGGTTTTTCTTCACGCTTCATGTTTGTATGTATGACGACTCTTTTCTTTCTTATTTTATGATGCAATATTGGATCTCTATCCTTTGTTGTGTTTTTTTAATCTAGGATTCTTGGTATCTAGACAAAAAAAACTGTAAAGTTTAAATAAGTATCAAACGCAATGGCATCATCAATCAATCTTGGCCCGTTTTTATATTTGGTGATTTGGTTTGGACCTCAACATCATAGCTTGGTTTGGCGCATAAAAAATCTCTAGGTTGTTTTATGTATTCAAATAATACTCTTTCAAGTTATGTCAGAAACGACCTCCTGGAAGTATTTTTGTAAGGGCATTGTTTGAGTCCACAGACTTACACTATCAAAATGATACAGTTTGTAGTGGAGTATATGATTGTCAGCTACCGTCTAGAAGATACCAATGAAGCTCTGTCCCAAGATGTTCGAAACCATGAAAGTGTTATTCACGACACTGACGTAGGTGAAAACACATACAATTTTACCCTGATGGCCACGTTGTGTCAAATGAAATGCAGCCGGCGAGGCGAAGCTCGCATATCCGTCTAGTTCCTCTATAAAACCATGCAAAAAAAATCCTATTTTCGGAGCTGTACAGGTCGAGATAGACTACGGGTGTCAATTTGATGTTGACGATGCATATATTACATCGGCAAAACATTACAAAAATTAAAATGAGTAGCAACAGACAGACATTTAATTTTTAAAGGTTTCATAGACAGACAGACATTACATCAGCAAAACATTTCATAATTGTCACTTCTTCAAAGGTTTCATTGCCATAATAGATAGTAGGTGGTGTTGTGCTCCATAGTGAAGCACGGGCATTTTACGGCACGACGTAAAGAGAATTAGATAGCTACATTATTGCAATAAGAGACACTTATCCAATTCTTTAAAAATCATTAGTTTAATTCAATATATTTGCATATTTAATTTTTTTATACAATGATGGTCGCATGTGAGAGAAATTTGGTAGTTAATTTTGCCATCAGAGTAATGGAAGAAGCAGTTATGAAAATAGGGCATATAAATCATTTCTATATCATGAGATATATTGCATAAAAATTATAGCCCGTTGCAACGCACGGGCATTTTACTAGTATATTCATAATCAGGTCAGCATGTAAAATTTAAGCAACAACTATCAATTGGAAAACTAAACAACATCCTATGAGTACAAAATAGTTAAATACTACATCCATGTCAGCTCGCCACACGCAAAAAAAAGTGCTTTGCCGTGTCAAACATATATACATCTACATCTTGCGGAAAATTAATACTCATAATCAGGACAACATGTAAAATTTAAGCAACAACTATCATTGGAAAACTAAACAACATCCTATGAGTACGAAATAGTCAAATACTACATCCATGTCAGCCGCCACACGCAAAAAAAGTGCTTCCCTGTGTCAAACATATATACATCTACATCTTGCGAAAAATAGATACTCATAATCAGGACAGCATGTAAAATTTAGGCAATAATTACATCCTAATGGCGAGGAAACAATCATCGGAAAACTGAAAGCTATGAACATTAGACAACATCCTATGAGTATAGTATAGTCAAATACTACATCTATGTCAGCCGCCACTGGCAAAACTTAACCAGGAAAAATACATCCTAATGAGGTAAAAAACAAAACAATCATGGAGACACCCATACTGGCAACGAGCATTCAACCAGTGTGACAGAAACTACAAAATCAGATTGAACTGCATCCAGTATGTGTTTGCAAATCAGAAGGGTTTACTATCATATAAAGTTCAACTACACTAGATCCCCTGGCGCGGCTTGCCGCGCGCCACCCGCCGTTGACACTGGTTTTCAATTTGCAAAACATTATGATGAACATTTTTAATATGACACTGATCAGGGCAATATATTATAGGTTTAGAGGATACCACAATGCTCTTACATACATAGTGTCTACACAATAGGTCTCCGGGATAAATAGGTTCTTCATTACAACATTATACCAGGAGCACAGAAATATAGTAGGTAGTTCAATAAGTTCACATTAATACATATATACTACTGGTACTGATAGTCAAGCAGGACTGGTTGATGGAGGCATGACATGATCATCTACAGATAGAGATAGTCCATAGCGCAGAGCCCATAACTGACATAAGATGCTAACATCATCACAGCTGCTCTTCATAGATGTTCATAGATGCATGTTACCATCATCATAGTTGCTCTCTGTGTCATACATTGGTGAGGGAGAAGGGTTTGTGCAGTAACCTGGAACTGATACTTGCCCATTTGTGTTGGCAACATCTGTTAGATCTCGATCTTTTGATCCTTTTCCTGAGGTCCTCCTATTATTTTCAATAATTTGGTTGATGTGGCAATCTTCTTTCAGTGTTTTCTCGTCAAGAGCAACACCAACCTGGTACCACAGTAA
Source organism: Poa annua (assembly GCA_026929855.1). Lineage (NCBI taxonomy): Eukaryota > Viridiplantae > Streptophyta > Magnoliopsida > Poales > Poaceae > Poa > Poa annua. Next base: position 68,681,446 of record CM049434.1, read on the forward strand.
AGCAAATCATAAAAAACATAGACATAGTCTAAATTATTAAGACGATTAGATGCAGCATGTAGGCACTAACCTTTGCATCCACAAACTCAAATGTCTCACCAGTTACAACCTCAGGAGCAAAGTTCCGGAAAGGAGGACTCTTTAAATTACAACCTCAGGAGCAAAGTTCCGGAAAGGAGAACTCTCTAAGTTGAATCCTTAGTATCTTTCATTCTGTTACACAAACGATATAGCATATATACATTAGGAGTCATGCAAATAGTAAGAAGGGCGCAACATGCCACACGCCAACCAATTTGACAATGGTAATCAATTGCAAACGGTATTAATAAGACACGATAGTCTACATGGTAGTGGCATTATAGTTTAAGAGCAAAGCACAATCCTCTTTCAAACGTCAACTTTACACCTATTAGAGTCTTCGGGATAAATAGGCAACAACCTTGGTATCGAGCACTCAAAACTTTCAACTGCAATCATACTGATCATATCCGGTAATCCACGGGCTATGGATTTTGTAAAGAAATGAGCTCATATTGACAGTAGTTTAGTAAGTTCTCCAGTAGAACCAAAAGCAGTAAAACCGAGGTCAGTTGGCATGTATAACGTGGAAGAAACACGAAAATATGAGAAGGTAGCGGTAAGCCCCAGACTGAAACATATCACATATGCATAAGTTAGGTTTCAAATACATAAGTTTTGGGTAGACAGTAACATAGGCGAGTTTAGCGTTACACACTCTTAAGGGTATAAACAGTTGACGTAGAGTTTACGGGCTTTTACCATTAACATATGAAAATCAATATAGTAGGTAAGGTAACTAACTGACGCATAAAGAAAATATAGGTGCTGGCGGGAATGTAGAGTGTAGAGCTGTTTCGTCTGAAACCGAGACATTATCTATCAGCTCATCACCAAGTGCACTGTAGGATATCCTTATTTGATTGAATAATAAATCGCTGAAGGTCAGTCAACCTTATCAACTTCAATAAGGGAAGAGTCAAGATTTCTCTCCGATATATAGGCCTCCTCCAAATAATATATTCCGAATCTGTTCATCGGGCTTGTATACATCGCATGAAAGAATCCCAGCCTACGAAGCAATCCCAAATGGCAAAAGTAAATACATCGCATGTAAGTCATGAAAGTAAGGAAATATGTTGCATATAAGCACAAATATATGGTTCCGAGATGACGCAGCCAAATATAGAGATTGGAAATCAAGAAGTGGGTAGTATTTTAATAGGAGGGGAAAACAGAAAGTTCAGACATCATGAACAATAGGAATTAAAAAATGATGAATGAGCTAAAAAAAACTGGAAAAATGCATTCAATGGCATGTACATTTAAGAACACCTTCGTTCTGAAAAATAGAAGGTTCCAACAATAGTACAAAGAATATACAAACAGTCCAGCAATAAATGTCCGTGTCACATTCCTTTCCAAAATCTAGAGTTGCACAATGGTTTCATCCATTTGTTATTTGACTGTATATTGCACAAATACAACAAATAACGATCATGGTATTTGCAAAGCTAACGGATCCACCATTCTACTGACCTTCCTAAGTGAGCCCCCATGTGCAGTAAGAATGTGCCTTGAGTATTCAGATATATTGTACATGTTTATTTTCAAGGATGAAGGATCTGCGCAGTAGTTACTGACTTCTGAAGTTCGCATGTGATGCTAGAAGTTTAACGACTGCTATACATGCATAGATAGGGATATGTACATCTATTTCATTTTCAAAAAATTATGTGCACCTACCACAAATAAAACTACATCCAAGGATTAACTGCCCCTCACTTCGTAAGTAGAAGAACTATAAATTATGTGTTGAAACCAATATCTTGTTGTTTCAATATGATGTCCCGGTCAAATACTAAGCATAGCATTTGGAGATTCAATGCCACAAGCTGAAGGTAAAATTCATTTACCTGCTGCATCAGTGCAATGGTACACTTCACTGAGCTCGACTTTGAATAATACATGAAGACAAAGCCCGAATATGTGAGAAGGGAATAAACATATGCCAAAAGAGCTGAATATTATGCTCTGGACGAATACGCATGAGGCACATGCACAGGGCCTTCGCTTGGCACAATAATAAGTAGGAAGCCAATACCTGCACCTGGACATCAAAAACAAAGAAATCACTGCTTAAGTTAGCTGTGCAAACAAATCATTGTTGATTGTTCTTTTGGGTCAACCAAAAGATCAAAATGTAGAAAAACAAAAAATGAGGACAGGCATATGCATGATAGCATTTTAAACATTCATATATTGTGTCGAATGTTAGGTTTCCCATGACAAACATGATTAGATTAGTTCATCTCACATCCAAATATGTGCATCACACAAGCAGCCCCATATTTCTGAACTAATAAATGGAGACACAAAAGATACGTGATGGAATCCAAAGGTGTGCATCACACATGCAGACCTCTGATCCGATTGCAAATAGCTAGTGTGCCATCTCAAGTTGCTATTGTTAATTGGGGTAAATTTTCAAATTATTGAGTGAACCGTAGTGCAAATATATGACATAGATTAGTCTTACCCTGCAGGGTTTTTCAAATACCTTGTAGGCATAGATAAACAATAGAATCTGCACAAACAAAGATGATAATTTGTTGGTATTAAATAGATTGAGAGAGAAAGAGGAGGCAGATCATGAGGGAGACAAATTACCATTGCATGTTGTCCTCATTCATCTCTATGGTGGCGGCCTTTGGGTTAGTATGTACTCCTAGATGTGTAGCACCAACGACACAAACGGTGGCCCTAAACAACCTGCCTAGAGCTTCTGCCGCTGATTCCACTGCATGTTTCGCATAAAAAATAATCAGAAAACTACGAAAATTGTACCCCACGTAGGTAGGAATGATCACTGGGAAGCAACAATCTCTAGCAAAGCAACAGAGGAAGAGCACAAGCAAATATCCTGTGGTAGATAGGCACGAAAAATAAAGAGGAAAACACACCCCAAAATGTAAAAACACCTGTAAGACCGCACATATTGACAACACGGTATTAACACAACCAGGGTAAATATGTAAGCAGAGGATAAGAATACAAAAATATAAGTCGGCAACAGTACTACACCTGACAGAAATCTTCAGGCAGCAATCACCAATCGTTGAACCAGAGGCAGGTATCTTCAGACAGCATGCACCAACTGTTGGACGACCTAAAAAAACAAAGAACACACCAAACGTGTGAGTCAAAAACAAAGAAAACAGAACAAATTCGACTGTAAGAACATAAAGTACGTTTGTCCCCCAGAGCTCGGCCTGGCCAGCAAAAAAAAGATCACAGATGAAGCGGCGGCAGCGATCTCCACGCAGCAACCATGCGACGACCTGCCAAAAAAAGAACACCGCGGCCGTGTGAGATAAAAAGAACGAAAACGAAACAGAACATCTTAAAGAAATTACGGAACAAAGAAATAAAAAGCAACCAAGCAAGAAGAGGCAACAACACAGGAGAGACTAAGGCATATGCATAGATTTAAGAAGGATGGCAATTACAGAAACCAAAATTCAGGTTTTGGATTTAACCAGCAGGAGTTCAGTGAAATATAAACAGAGAACAAAGAAGAGAGGTAAGAGAATTTGTGCAGCTCAAAACTTACGATGGCAAGGCTGGTCTTTGCCGGTTCCCCAAAGAATGTCATGGACTCATGGTGACGTGCTTGACCGAGGTCGGATTGATAGCAGCCGTGCAGCAAGCTCTCCACGTCTGAATCAATCGTGGCGGCCGTAGCTCTCGCTGTCCACTGAATCGAAGTCGCCCTCCAGGTCAACGCCGAAGATCTTGAGGTTGGGGACGCGCAGATCTTGAGGCGTGATTGAAGCATAGATGTAGTCCACGGCGAGCGGCAGTGTGAAGGACGGCGAGCAGATCGTCAGCCGCCGCGGCAGCCGGAGCGGACGAAGAGCGGCTCGATCTGCTCGATTGCGAGCTTCCCGGGACGCGATTGTCGCTACACCAGTGCCCTCCGTTCTGCATCAGAGTCACCAACATAAGAAAAGAATCGATGGTGAGAGAGAGAGCTAAAAGAGATCTGAGATGTAGCTCACGGTCTACCTTCTAGCTGCGAGGGACGACGGTGACGGGGACGCGCACGCATGGCAGACCCACCTCGGCGGCGGCCCCTCGTGCTTCCGTCGGCTTAGCACCGAGGAACTGCATCGCATCTAATCCGGCGGCGAGGCCGCGATGGATCTGGAGCTATGAAGGCGGCCCGTGCTCTCCCGGCGAACTCCCAGCGGCGCCACGGCACGGCAGCCCGTGCTCTGCGACGCGAGGTCGGCGGTGGGAGAAGAAAGCTGCGAGGAGAGCGGAGTGAGCGGAGGAGAGGAAATCGAGGAGGTGAGAGAGACGCGAGACAGGAGAACGGAGCGCATGTTCTCCTCTCCCCAGTGCGCGTAGAGAGTAGGGCGGCCGGCATGGCCCCGTCCTGTGGAGCTGTACCCGCCGGCGAGGCAGAAGTCGACAGCGAGGAAGGAGCCTTCACTTCAATGGGGAAACCCCGTTCTACCCTTCGAACCCGTGTCCGCAATGACGCGCCTGAAAGCAAACACCAGCAGACCACCGTCTCTGTGGGGCGGGACCAACGTCTTTCGTGGGCCCGGCCATCTCCTGGGCACAAATACTGGTGTACCAGGCGCAGAGGGAAAACAGAGACTGACAGGTGGACCAGCCGAAAAACAAGGCCACAAGTCGGTGTCTCAACATGCACGCAGACCGGTCGATCGGAGCACCCCATGGGCCAGAAAAACACTCAAGGACGGCAGGGGAAAAAAGTGAAGCAAAAGGACCCAAAGTAACTGAACGATGTACACCCTTTAGACACCAACCAGCGCACCCTCTCCACCTCTACGAAGCGGGGCCGCGCACATTGTAAGGCCCCGACCTCGCAATTATACAAGGATGCTATGTGTCGGTGGTCATGCTACATAATCGAAGGTTACTGGGGTTACCACTCCCAGGCCGAGTAAACATCGGCAGGCGTGCTCGGCATGGATCATCGGCCACACAACCCTTCGATCATGCCATATCCAAAGCATAGCCCTCAACGTATAATAAAGAGATCAAGACACCGTAACACCTGGCACATCACAGACTCTACGACTCAAATCATTATAGTTCAACTCTTATAATAGAGAAAGATAGCAAATGTTACAACCAGAGGTCACAGACCCAACAGTACATCATGCGGAAGCGAATTAAGTTGTTCTAAACAACAAGATCCAAATTATGGCCTAAGAGGCCTACAGATAAACATCCAGCGCCAGCTGTTCCGGGATGTCCCAAGCTGCCACCTGGGAACCCCAGACTACTCGTCGACGTCCACAAAGAACCCACCTTCGAGGTCGGTGAAGTCCTCCTCTGAAACAAATTAAACAAGGTTGAGTTCGACGAACTCTGCAAGATTAGGAGCTAATATATGCTCGATGATTGGCTTTCAAGGTTTTATGGCTGTTTTGCATAAGGCTGATTTTGTTTATTAAAACACCACTCCAAGGCATCGACTATCAGAATATTTTAAAAGAGGGGTAAGAAGTAACTCTTTTCTTTTGATCACTTTCTCATCAGCGACCAATCATCAACCACTGTACCTGTTCATCAAAGGCACCTCCCCGAATCACCCTCGAGGAAGTCAACCTTACAATCGTGAGCGGTACCTCTAGTACCCAGTTTTTAATCATTCCGTTCAAGTTATTCTATGGTCTCTGAATCCGTCACCAAGTCGTCCTTAACCGTGGACACGGCTTTTCGAAAAGATTTATCCCTGCAGGGGTGTACAATGTGAAAGTTGCCAGGTTCCCGAGGGACCTCCCAGCTTCTTATCCATGCGTACCGTCCGGCTCATTGCCTACACGTAGCTCTCTTCCGGGGAAAGCCGGCTGAGTGGGAACGGTTACAACCTTTACCTTGCATTAGGCTAACCCAAGGATCATCGGTGGCCGAAGGACAAGTTCAGTGCCTCCAACACCCTGCCCCGCGGCCACATCCTAAACACCACCATCCTCATCCCAGCCCTTGCCACCATCTCCACGCACGCGCAAATGGAAAGCTCAAACTAGAGGACCCTTGGCTAGCCCCTCACAAGTTAGTCGGTCGACGAGGGCCCCATATACCCCACGCATGGTTGCACGCTCAACTTGGCTCGTAGGCGAGAACTCGCATCTAGGCGGCGAGAACAAGACAACCCACCACATCCCATGTGGCCTCTCATCCCCGCCTTTAGTAATTTATTATCCGTCACCACATTCTCTCCACCATCATCCGATCATTTCCACAACTGTTCCCAACATGAATATCCATCGGACGAATAAACATTTAACTAAGCATGGCTAAGCAACAACATAGCATAGTTATTTATCTCAGGCCAACAAGACAAACCTAGGGATAATAGGAGGGAAACAGGTAATGGCATCGGAATCCTAATGCAACTATAGGATACTCTAATCCAACAAATTCGACATTTGGAATCGCATGCAATATTATAGTGGAGAAAATACTTGCGGAAACATAGGATAATATATGCTCAGAGGGGGGTTTACGCTTGCCTTGATCAGCAGGCTGGTAATACTGGTCGTCGGGGTATTGTGGTGAGACCCCGAGTCCTTGATCTAACGATGCATCAAAACACCGGAAAGAACACAATCAATACATGCAAATCATATGCAATGCACAAGCACATGATGGCATGACATTTTAATGCACTGAACTACTATAACAAATCTAGCACTTTTAAATGGGGTGCGCAATAATTATTTAACAAGAGAGAATATAGCTCCACATTTATTTTTATGTTCTCATGTGCTATCATTTAGGTAGACATGCATGAGGAATGATGCTACGGGATATCTCATAATTCTGTGAGCATTTTTGAGATACGTAAACACATTTTTCTGATTAACCAATAAGAAGCTATTGTATTTCAATATTGGATTTAGTGCTGCCATTTTAGTAATTCATTTTAAACCACGCTAGAACTCATTATCCAAGATGGGAAAAAGGTGGAACAAGAGGTATATGTGTTGCTGAACATTTTGGTATATCAAACTCTATTTTTGGATCATTATTTCTAGAGATATGAATTTTCCTAAATCCATTTTATTTCTGCATTTTTACTTATTCCAATAAAACCGTAGTTAAGCTAAATTAATGGGAAATGTGAGTTACACCAATAGACTCCATTTATTTTTCTGAACATTTTGGTATATTATTTGCAATATTTGGACAAGTATTCGAAAAGATATTGAATTTACAAACTTATTCGAGTTTCTGTCCTGTTATACCATTTTCCAGAAAAACGTCCAAAAACTATTTGCACGCGGGGTTGGGCTAGCCCGTGCCACTGACCAGTGGGGCCAGTGGCCACGGTGGCGCTGACGCGGCGCTGGCGGGCGCTGGGCCACTGGCGGGTGGGTCCCGGCCGTCAGCGTGGAAAAAGGGAAAAAGGGCAGTGCGCCGGCGGGGTTCGAACCCGCGACCTCGCGGGCGCGCGCGCAGCGTGCGAGCCACTGGGCCGGTGCGGTGCATGTGTTAGGATAGGGTAGCACAGCCTTTTTGAGGTGGAGGTGGAGCACGGGGACGTCGCGCGTGGCAGCGGTGAACGCCGGCGGCGAGGCGCACGGGCGCGTCGTTCTACCGCGCTAGGGAACACGTGAGTGCTCGCGTTCGACGCGCATGAGCGCGGGGAGCCTCGTGGCGGTTGAACGGACAGATGTCGCCTAGAGGGGGGGGTGAATAGGCGATTAAAAACTTTTTCCGGGGAGCCGGAATTTCCGAGCCAAGATGGACCGGAAATTCCGGTATGCTTGATAAAGGCGGAATAAAACTAGTGTTTTACTTTAGCAAGCATACAACCTAAATATACTAGGTTCACCTATGTGCACCAACAACTTATGCTAAGCAATACAAGTAACAAGGTGATAGCAAGATATATATATATGACTTCAAGCACGAAGGCTAGCACAATGTAAAGTGCATAAGTAAAGGGCTCGGGTATAGAAATAACCGAGGCACGCGGAGACGAGGATGTATTCCCGAGTTCCACCCAAAGGGTGTACGTCTCGTTGGAGAGGTGTGCGCAACCACAACAGGTTAGCCGCAACGCCACTAAGGCTCACCTTCTTCTCCTGATGAACTCAACCACAAAAGGTTGCGAGTTCACCTTCCACTATTGATCCCCTTTTGGGCGGAGATCGAATCCCTTACAACAATCTTGAGGCACACACCCACAACTTAATTGGGGGCTCCCAAGTCTTGAGGCACACACCCACAACTTAATTGGGGGCTCTCAAGTGACCACAAAAGGTCTTGACCACAAAAGGTCTTGGCCACAATAGGCCGGCCACAAAAGGCGTCTAGGGTCCAATGACCCAAGAGTAACAAGCTCACAAGTATCACCACCACGAATCCTCGTGGAGGGCTCAAACCGATGCAAATGCAATGGCAAGAGCACACGAAGTGCTCAAGTCCTTCACTCTCAAATTCCAACAAAGCAACAAATGCTTATGGGGGAATAAGAGAGGAAGAACAAAGAAAACCACAAAGGAGTCAAATCCCTCACTCCCAAATCCCACCAAAAGCAACTAATGCTTATGGGGGGAGAAGAGAGGAAGAACAAAGGAGAAGAACCACAAAGGAACTCCAAGATCTAGATCCACTAGGTTCCCCTCACTTAGAGGAGAGATGGATTGGTAGGATTGTAGATCTAGATCTCCTCTCAACTTTCCCTAAAGAATATGCAAGAATCAATGGAGAGATTGAGAAGAATCAAGCTTTCCAAGGTCAACAATGGAGTAGGAGAGAGGGGAAATTCGTGCTACCTTGGTTGTCCAAGGGAAGAAGAAGAGGGGGGTATTTATACCCCCCCCCAGAAATTATAACCGTTGGACCCAGATTTTAGACCGGAAATTCCGCCCGAAAGTGAAATTTCCGAGCTGAATTTCCGGCTCCGTCCAGTGCCACTTTTTCGAGAAAAACTGCGCGAACCGGAAATTCCGGTCAGTCCGGAATCGGAAATTCCGAGTGCCTGAAAACTGACAGAAACAGCACAACGAAAACTGCAATAACTTTTTCATCCGGACTCCGTTTTCGATGATTTTCGGCTCGTTGGAATCGTTACAACGAGCTCTACTTGAATGTGCATAGAAACATCATAGTCCATCATGTGAGGATAAAACCAAATGGGGAAAGGTTAAACTTTCCTAAAACATGTAAACCGGTAAAACCTCCAATATCAAAAACGCAACAAGTTATTCATATGAAATCCGTTTTTGATGAACTAGAGCTTAGTATGGAAATGAACCAAGCTCTAAATACTCACATGGATAAAACACAACAAGTTTTCCAAAGAAAGACCATTTCCAAAGAACTAGAGTTTGACATGGAGATGAACCAAGCTCTAATTCCTCACAAGCATAAAAGCCAAATAAGAAACAAGAAATATGATATGCCAAGTATGCAAAGGTTTGAGCTCCCCACAACGATGCGATAAGGTTACTCACTCGAGAGCCCCTCTTGATAGTACGCCTATCTATCCTATAACCCGGTCTCCCGAAAACAACGCGAGACCGGTAGAAAAGAAAACCTATCAAGATCATACCTTTGCCTTGAGCATTCCACTTGAGCTAGATGATGACTATCTTGATCTCTTCAAGTGGATCATCTTTCTTGATTGCGCGTGCAAGCACATGCTTGATGAAGACTTCTTCAAATACTCCCCCATACCCATAATGGGAGAGTCTCGCTAAGTTTCGTCTTCATGTATCCATAGCAAGCTCCAAGCATAGGATCTCTTCGAGAAAGCTTCTCTTGGTCTTGCGCATCTTATCCTTGATGACGTTCACCACATGACGTCATCCTCCACGAGCTATATGAAATCTTCATTTGATGCAAGCCCATGGGAAGATACCTGGGACATCTTGTAGCTTTGTGTGTTGATCAACAACTTGATCAACCTTTTATCTTCCAATCTTTCTTTGCTAATATGATGTCTTGACTCCTTCAAGACATACTTGCAATATGCTCAACCCAACACATGACCATCCATCATATACACCTTTAGATGGAACCTTGGTCATCAAATAAGCTTCAAGAGTACAACACATGAACTCCACTATTTGCATGGACAAGATCTATAAAGATATCTCAATGCAAACATTAGTCCATAGAGGTTGTCATCAATTACCAAAACCACACATGAGGGAAAATGCTCTTTCAATCTCCCCCATTTTGGTAATTGATGACAATCCCTTTTACGAGGGTTTATATAAGGAATTGAACAACTATTCAATGCACTAAGCGAAGCAAGGATGCAAGGGAACAAACACGTATTCCCTTAAACTAAGGAATTGAACAACTATTCAATGCACTAAGCGAAGCAAGGATGCAAGGGAACAAACACGTATTCCCTTAAACCCTCTAAATCTCTCCCCCATTGGCATCCATTGCCGAAATGGGCGAGAAAATTAGAAGGCCAATATAGTAAGAGCTCCCCCATAATTTATGCATTTCTCATGATATGAGTGAAATCAAATGCACATATCCAATGACGAATAGATGGAGGGGATCAAACTATATTGAGGATCCAAAGATTGCACAAGAAAGACACCAATTGAAATCCACTAGAAGGATACCAATTGCAAAAGAAGGATGCATTCACAAAGAAGCAAGCAATCAAAGGATCCAAGAAAAACAATTGAGCACAAGAAGATATTATGATAAGATCAACCAAGTGTTCTAAAAATCAAGAGGGAACTCCCCAAGGTACATGCACAATGAAAGATTTGTATTTCAATATAGCGTGCATAACATGGAATCCTCACTCCCTCCTAGATAATTTTGAACACAAACAAATGTTGAGCAACAAGAAATAGAAGTGACAAATGAAGACTTGCTCAAACAAGAAAGGATGGGTGTGACATGGAAATACATTTTAGGAGACTAAAACAAGGATGAGCCAAGGCATCACTATAGTCTTTCAAAATATGAGGCACATAGTGCATATCATGTATTTCGCATACAAGCACACCAAAGAGGATACATCAAATAGGATCACAAGCTTATTAAGAGGCAATGTGATACCAATAGAAAAACAAAGCTTGTGCCTTTTAGAGATCACCAAAGAATTAAGAAAGTAATAAAAGGTGATCACTAAATATTTTGAATACCAATTAAAGATGTACCTACACTCGTGTGTATAAATTTCTAAGTAGACACTAAGTCCACAAAGAAACATGCACACACAACGTAGGTACAAGGTAAAGCACATGGTATCCAAGAGGAAGTCATAAATACACCGATAAGATTTTTGCTTAAAAGCAAAGCACATAGCTCAAATTATTCTTAGAGGGTATAGATGAACTTCCAACACCAAATTCTCAAAGCCTCACAAATACCCACATAGGATAAGTGATAGTTGAGATGCTTCGAGAAAGATAACAAATATCACATAAGGCAAATGATTTTGAGAATTCATCAATATTGCACATGAGAGACTTTGAAGAAGATTTGCTAGATTAACATATTGGGGATCGGTGAATCATGAAAATGATTATATATATTCCCCTTGATGTGTAATCATCCCGGCTTACTCACATTTGCAATGAAGATGTTTTGAAAGGAACTTTGCAAAAATCATATCAAATGCAACTTAGACATACTCATGCCAAAGAGCAACCTACACATGGTTGAGAGCTAGAAATATATGCATGAGTTAGATACTTGTTACCGAGATAGCATTGACGGTGTAGAAGATGAGAGTTCACAATCATCCAAGCTTGGCTCCAAAAAGCACATGGTGAAGACATCTTCTTTAATATGTGACAAGCTTCCAATGCATCTCCCATGTACCTAAAACAAATCAAGTACACTATGGTACCCAAACTAATTGGGTCCAAAGTAGTTAGAGCAACTACAACACATAGGACAAACTCCACATAAATATGTGCATATTGATATGAAATAGACTTTCATGCACATCTTAACCATTTAGGATTTGATGGAGTTTATCCTATATATTGGATCAACGAAAGTAAGCATGCCATAAGATATACATATAATACATATGCATGAACAAAACTTTCAAGAACCAAATGAGATACAATTTGGACAAAACACCAATTAAATCAAGAAGCTACACAAAAGTGTGGAAAGAGAAAGATTTGTCCACATTATATCAAAGACCCAAATCAACACATGATTGGAGATACCAATATGAAAAGATATCAAATGAAAATATAGTCAAGGAATGACCATAACCCTCTACACTTTTCATGATGGTCTGAAGTACCAAGATGAAAAATGTTTGTCTTCCTAAGAGACATGTCATCGGGATCAAATACCAATTGAAGACAACTAATGTTCAATAACATATAGGATTGCTCCCCCAAGATTTGTGCATTCTTTATGATCTTGTATATGAATACAAAATGCACACAAATGAGATCATCACTCTCCATATACATTGTTAAAACATTAGTCATGTTCAAGAAGAGCAATAAGATACCAAACCAATTTTAAAGAATAGTGTTCTAAAGAGTATAGAGTAGCTTCCCCATGATTAGTGCATTTTTAAGATCTTGTATGTAAATACAAAATGCACACAAGTGGGATCATTACCCTCCATATATCTTTTTGAACACAAAGTTCAAGAAAATCAATAAGACCCGATATCAAATAAAAGGATGATGTTCTACTCAATGTAGGATAGCTTCCCCAAGAATAGTGCATTACTTAGAATTAAGTCTTTGAGTGTAAATGCACAATAATGGGAACCTTGCTTTTCCTAACTCAAGAAAGCACAACACAAATTATGAGTAGAGCAACAAAAAGATCCAAATGAAGCAAGGATGACAAAAGGGTGGTTAGACCAAAACAAACTTGGCGATAGAATAAGACAATTTATGAACAATAGCCAATGTGAAGATGATCAATAAATTTACCACAAATATAATTATCACTTGTCAAAGACAATGATTGTATGGAGATAGTTCTCGGTGGTACATGACATATATGCATTCAAGATCATATTCACAAAACATAAGCATGTGGCAAAATAAAAGAATTGAAAAACATGCTTATCTAGAGATTCTTGATGGCTTCAAATAATCGATGATCATACTAAGCATCAAGAAACTCTCTCACAAACAAGATACCAAAAGATGGGTGAACGAAAAGCATTTAAGCAAATATGGAACTTGTTTGAGTACCATGCCACCTAGGAACAAGATAATCAACAATATCAACTCTAGGTGACACTACCTCACATGTTCACATTTTCTAGGCTTGTAATATGCACATAGCTTATTACTCCCCCATAATGTGATAATCCATTCTTTTTAACAAGAGGCAAAAGAAATCCAAGAGATAATTAATGGACATTAGAATTTGAATTTCTCATGAGTAAGACATACCACAAAGAGAGTAGATAACATTGATATATCACCACTAAGTGGTAGTCCTCATGAATACACATTTTAGGATAGTGAGTTACCAAAAAGCACCTCACTCCCCCAAAATGGGATAGTCCATCAATATCCTTATAAGAGCCAATTAAGATGAAAGCAAATAGGCAAGAGGCTCAAAACATACATGGTGTGCAAACCAACATACACAAGCTTGATTACTCAACATAAGTAAGTAGAGTGCACAACACATATAAACACTTGTAAGGTACAAAACCAAACACATGCAAGGGTGCAAGTAACTTTCAATGTATACATATGAATTAAATACAAGTTACCGCAAGGAGGAGCATTGGATATATGCTAATACAATATAATCCACTTGACTTGACTTGAGATAATATGGATGATGAAGATCCCTTAATTCTTCATAATGTAGTCAAGTCTCCAATGTCCTCCACCAACACCTATCGATCAAGTTTTAGCTTGTTGGTCCCCAACCAAGTTGGGTCCTAAGAGGTTAGTCACAATAGGCTTGGAAACCCAAATGGTTCTTTTCTTGACACCACTTTGAGTACCAACAAATTGGGCAAACACATTGCCAACCTTATCCTTCCGAAGAGAATGGACATTATCAATTGTAGTGGGGTTGGATAAGGTACCGTGAGTGCATGAAGAAGCAAAGTGATCCTTCCCACGACATTTGTAGCAAAGTCGGTTTTTACCTTTCTTTTTGGGAAGGGAAGGTTCTTCAACTTGGAAAGCTTGAGTTTGGACTTGAGGTTGCTTCCCTTGTTGCTTCTCACTAAGAGGCTTCTTCTTCAACGGGCAAGATCTAACATGGTGCCCTTCAACCTTGCACTTGAAGCACACAATCTTGGCCGAATCACTAACTTGTTCTTGGCCCTTCTTCTTGATGAACTTGTGCTTCATCTTGTTCTTGGACTTGTTCTTGTTATTGGAGTTGAATCCAAGTCCACTCTTGTCATGAGGAAGTTGTTGCACTCTCAACATGTTGTCGAGGGTGGACTTCCCTTCATGACACTTCTTCAAGTCTTTCTTCAAAGAAGTGACTTGTGCCTTGAGCTCTTTGAGTTCCTCTACATGGTTAGTTTCAACACAAATACTAGAGGAAGTAGATGCTACATTGTTGGAGCAACAAGGCAAGGAAAGTAATTCATCACAAGATGTAGCAATTTTATGAGTGGATGAATTACAAGAACTAGCACATGGCAATAAAGCATTAGAAGTAGAGTTTGTGCTAGTGACCACAAGAGGCTCACAAGATTTTACCTTCGTAGTGACCGCCTCATGAGCTAACTTTAGCCTACCATGGGATGCTAGAAGATCCTCATTAGAGCTAAAAAGCCTTTCATGAGTTTCTTCCAACTTCCCATACTTACTAGTTAGCAAATCAAGTTGAGCCCTTAGCTCAACATTCTCCTTCAAAATAGATGCTTCACACAAGGTGGAGTTAGTAGCACAAGCATCATTATTATTAGAAATGGAAGAAGACAACATGACAAGCTTATTATTTAACTTAGCATTTTGTTTACTAAGCACATTACATTTAGCAATAGCATGGTCATGTTCTTTAGTGAGTTTAGCAATTATTTCATTATTTAACTCCTCACTAGATTCAAATCTCTCCTTGAGAGCAACCCGAGTTTCTTGCTCTTCCTCAAGAGCATTCTCAAGATTGTGGATCTCATCCGCGGAATCACGAGCAAGACCCCACCCTTCATGACAACGGGTCTCCAAAGTCTCAAGGGTCTCCTTGTGCTCAAAAAGAGTAGTCATGATTTCTAAGAAGTTCTCATGAGCATTTTTATTATTTAAGAGAGCATGAGAGACAATATCAAACTTCTCCTTAATTAGATCATCATCATCATCATCATCATGAGATGTATTGGAATTCAAGGTAGGAGATACCTTAGACTCCTTAGCCATAAGGCAAATGAGAGTAGTGGATGAAGACAATGAAGAGTTACTTGAAGCACGATTGAGGTCCATGTCTTGTTCCAACAATTGTTGGGATTCCTCTACATTGTTAGCCAAACAAGTACTAGAGGAAATAGAAACATTTTGATCATGGCAACAAGACAAGGAAGGCATATCATCATGAGATTTAGTTAAGCAACTACTACATGATATGCAAGGACTATCAACACAAGCATGTATGACATTTGGAGTGCTAGAGGTGTTTAAGTCCAAAGATAGAGCATTGCAATGAGATGGGCGTGAAGTATAGTCAATAGTGGATTCACCATCAAGAATGCAATTTCTATCACCACTCACCATATCATTACCTTGTGGCAAACCACATGTCGGTGAAGTGGAAGAAGACGTGAGCTCATCACGGCCGGAGGTGGAAGGAGGACAATCATCCTTGGAAATGTTGGACACCTCATATATATCTTGAAGTTTTGTCCATAGTTCATGAGCGCTCCGAAAAGGCATGATTGACGCAAGAACTACATCGCTCAAAACACATATGAGACCATTAGATGCTAGAGTATCGAGATAAGAGTTTTTCTCATCCTCTAAAGATAATTCTTGTGAATCCTTTGGAGGAGAAAAACCCATATCTACAATACTCTCTAAATTTGAACCCATGTCTCTAAAGAGATTAAGTATGCGAATTTTCCAAACATCATAATTTGTGCCATCGAATATATAAGTGGGATTGTGCACTAATTCTCTAAACGACATCTTTATCTCTAGGCGGTTAGTCCTAATAATGAGATAACCTGGCTCTGATACCAATTGAACGGACAGATGTCGCCTAGAGGGGGGGGGGTGAATAGGCGATTAAAAACTTTTTCCGGGGAGCCGGAATTTCCGAGCCAAGATGGACCGGAAATTCCGGTATGCTTGATAAAGGCGGAATAAAACTAGTGTTTTACTTTAGCAAGCATACAACCTAAATATACTAGGTTCACCTATGTGCACCAACAACTTATGCTAAGCAATACAAGTAACAAGGTGATAGCAAGATATATATATATATGACTTCAAGCACGAAGGCTAGCACAATGTAAAGTGCATAAGTAAAGGGCTCGGGTATAGAAATAACCGAGGCACGCGGAGACGAGGATGTATTCCCGAGTTCCACCCAAAGGGTGTACGTCTCGTTGGAGAGGTGTGCGCAACCACAACAGGTTAGCCGCAACGCCACCAAGGCTCACCTTCTTCTCCTGATGAACTCAACCACAAAAGGTTGCGAGTTCACCTTCCACTATTGATCCCCTTTTGGGCGGAGATCGAATCCCTTACAACAATCTTGAGGCACACACCCACAACTTAATTGGGGGCTCCCAAGTCTTGAGGCACACACCCACAACTTAATTGGGGGCTCTCAAGTGACCACAAAAGGTCTTGACCACAAAAGGTCTTGGCCACAATAGGCCGGCCACAAAAGGCGTCTAGGGTCCAATGACCCAAGAGTAACAAGCTCACAAGTATCACCACCACGAATCCTCGTGGAGGGCTCAAACCGATGCAAATGCAATGGCAAGAGCACACGAAGTGCTCAAGTCCTTCACTCTCAAATTCCAACAAAGCAACAAATGCTTATGGGGGAATAAGAGAGGAAGAACAAAGAAAACCACAAAGGAGTCAAATCCCTCACTCCCAAATCCCACCAAAAGCAACTAATGCTTATGGGGGGAGAAGAGAGGAAGAACAAAGGAGAAGAACCACAAAGGAACTCCAAGATCTAGATCCACTAGGTTCCCCTCACTTAGAGGAGAGATGGATTGGTAGGATTGTAGATCTAGATCTCCTCTCAACTTTCCCTAAAGAATATGCAAGAATCAATGGAGAGATTGAGAAGAATCAAGCTTTCCAAGGTCAACAATGGAGTAGGAGAGAGGGGAAATTCGTGCTACCTTGGTTGTCCAAGGGAAGAAGAAGAGGGGGGTATTTATACCCCCCAGAAATTATAACCGTTGGACCCAGATTTTAGACCGGAAATTCCGCCCGAAAGTGAAATTTCCGAGCTGAATTTCCGGCTCCGTCCAGTGCCACTTTTTCGAGAAAAACTGCGCGAACCGGAAATTCCGGTCAGTCCGGAATCGGAAATTCCGAGTGCCTGAAAACTGACAGAAACAGCACAACGAAAACTGCAATAACTTTTTCATCCGGACTCCGTTTTCGATGATTTTCGGCTCGTTGGAATCGTTACAACGAGCTCTACTTGAATGTGCATAGAAACATCATAGTCCATCATGTGAGGATAAAACCAAATGGGGAAAGGTTAAACTTTCCTAAAACATGTAAACCGGTAAAACCTCCAATATCAAAAACGCAACAAGTTATTCATATGAAATCCGTTTTTGATGAACTAGAGCTTAGTATGGAAATGAACCAAGCTCTAAATACTCACATGGATAAAACACAACAAGTTTTCCAAAGAAAGACCATTTCCAAAGAACTAGAGTTTGACATGGAGATGAACCAAGCTCTAATTCCTCACAAGCATAAAAGCCAAATAAGAAACAAGAAATATGATATGCCAAGTATGCAAAGGTTTGAGCTCCCCACAACGATGCGATAAGGTTACTCACTCGAGAGCCCCTCTTGATAGTACGCCTATCTATCCTATAACCCGGTCTCCCGAAAACAACGCGAGACCGGTAGAAAAGAAAACCTATCAAGATCATACCTTTGCCTTGAGCATTCCACTTGAGCTAGATGATGACTATCTTGATCTCTTCAAGTGGATCATCTTTCTTGATTGCGCGTGCAAGCACATGCTTGATGAAGACTTCTTCAAATACTCCCCCATACCCATAATGGGAGAGTCTCGCTAAGTTTCGTCTTCATGTATCCATAGCAAGCTCCAAGCATAGGATCTCTTCGAGAAAGCTTCTCTTGGTCTTGCGCATCTTATCCTTGATGACGTTCACCACATGACGTCATCCTCCACGAGCTATATGAAATCTTCATTTGATGCAAGCCCATGGGAAGATACCTGGGACATCTTGTAGCTTTGTGTGTTGATCAACAACTTGATCAACCTTTTATCTTCCAATCTTTCTTTGCTAATATGATGTCTTGACTCCTTCAAGACATACTTGCAATATGCTCAACCCAACACATGACCATCCATCATATACACCTTTAGATGGAACCTTGGTCATCAAATAAGCTTCAAGAGTACAACACATGAACTCCACTATTTGCATGGACAAGATCTATAAAGATATCTCAATGCAAACATTAGTCCATAGAGGTTGTCATCAATTACCAAAACCACACATGAGGGAAAATGCTCTTTCAGCGGTGCTACGGACCAGAAGGTCGCCGGGAAATGCTCCGGCGACGAGCTGCGGCGGCGGCGAGCTACGGCTACGGCGGCACGGCTAGCTACGGCGCGAGAGGGGAGGCGAGAGGGTGTCCCCGAGGACGGTCTGCTCACCCTCGTAGCGTGGGCGTGCTCGGAGCGGACGGAGGAGGGCTGAGGCGGCGGAGAGCTCGCTCGACGGCGGCGGCCGGTGTCGGGGAAGAAGAGGATGGCGGCGGCGATTTCGAGTTCCTCGGCTCGATTCCTTCCGCGTGGAGGTAGAAGGGGACGAGGCGGTTCCGGTGCGCTACTCAGCTCGGCTCGGGGAGGCTTCTAGCGGGGGCGATCCGTCGGCGGCTCGCGGCCATGGCTAGGGTTCGGGCTGAGGAGAGGAGGAGAGGACCGGGGAGAAGGGTCGGGAAAAGGGGGAGCAGGTGAGGTGGGGGCATCGTGGAGACGTGCTCTCCTTGCAGGGAGAGGCAGAGGGGGCCCGGCAGCTCGGCGAGCTCGAGCTGGTCCGGCGGCAGCCGCTGCTGCGGTCGCTACAGCACGAAGAAGAAGGGATTTTTGCGAAAACCCCCTCGCTAACCTTTTACCATCACAGATAGGTCCTCCTCAATTTACAACGAAGCTCTTTTTTGTTTCTTTTTTAAAAACCAGTAGTAGTTCTCTGATTTAATTGGGGCAGTTAACCATTTTATAAAAATTTGAGAAAATTCTGGTAGCCTCCCCATATAGTGTAGAAGCACCACGAAAATTGGCGTCTCAAAATAAAATATTTTGAACCACTTTTGTTTAGAGAGGTTAGGTAGGGCATTTTGCTCAAATTTCCAAATGTTGCTCCTTTAACAATTTGGAGCAAGTGCAAAATATTATTTTGGAGCTCTTGGAACTTCCTTGACAAATAGGAGATGTCGAAGTAATTTTATTTTTCAAGGTTGAGTGCCTTCGTTGTTTTGAAATTGGTTGAAGCAAAATTTGACAATTTGGTTTTCGAAATGTTGTCAAACCTCCACAATTCCCTAGCAACAACAACAATTCCCTAGCAACGACATGATGCATGGATGCCATGATGCAATGGAACACAAAAAGTGGAAATTTTATTCGGGTTTTTAGGTTCTCAAATTTGGGGCTGTTACAAATCTACCCTCCTTACAGGAATCTCGTCCCGAGATTCTTACAGTAGGAAAGAGGGAAAAAGGGTTACCACGGTACTTCAACGGTCTTCTCGGTGCAGATTGCTTCAGCGCATCCTGAAGATCTTCATCGGCCTCACTTCGAGTTCATCATCCACGTACACCATAGGAAAGAAAGAAAACCTCACCGGAAGGATGGATCTTGCAAGGATACAACGACCAAGTACCTCCTGGTAGCACTTAGGATGGGACCTCAAGCATCCCTTGGATTGACAGTTAGGAGACACATGCGGGTGACGGAAGAGTGCTAAGAGGTTTCTAGAGGGTAGATAACGTTTTCTCAAGAGATTGAGAATATGAACTTTGCACAAGGCCTTACATTTCTGAGGAAGAGCATTGAAACAAAGTTCGAACAGGTGAAGAGGAAACTTCTACCCAAACCGCTTGAGTAGAACTTTCCTCACGGAGGAACATTTCAGATCACGGAAGAAGGATCGGAACGAGGGACCAAGAGAACTTTGGAACTCCGGGAACGTTAGATAGGGAGAACTTCTTGATGTTCTCGACATCGCGGGCAAGCTTCTTGAGGATCACCAACCGTCGTTTCTGATGGCAATTCAGATCTGGTTAGTTGTAGAGATACTCCAGACTCAGCACCGGTAGGAATAGGAAGCATTGCAATGCATACCAACGGATTACAATTGCTAGGACCCCAAGAGTCGGACTACAAGGTCAAACTCCAAAGGAGGAACGAGATTGCGGAACCCGCGGATTAGCAACTTGTTAGGAGACAGCTGCCCTAATTGAATATCTTGCGGCGAGACACGATTGAGTTCTTGATGGGGAACACCAACGAAGACAAGAGGAGTTCTCAGACTTCCTCTCTTTCTGGAACAATTCCGTCAGGGACTTGGATGCATAGATGAAATTCTCAAGGAAAAGAGGTAACAATATACCATTCCGAGAATATTCTACCCATGCACGATCGAGTTGAGATGATTTCGAGGAAACCAGACAATTCACTCAGATCCACAGCGACATCTTTCAGCAATTGCACGTGAACCAGAGAAGTTACTTCTAACTTCCAGAACATTGCCTTGTGACGACACAAGGTTAGTTCTAACAAGTTTCCAATGCTAACGCCCAATATCCAATATAAATCTCCTCAAACATGGAGGGAATAAATAGGTAGTTGATGGGCTCAACCACAACTTATCCAGGTACTCCAAGTCGGTAGACTCATATTTCACCAGAACGAGGCATAAGTATTGGTCAGACTAACACATTCAGGTCGGTCGGTCTGAGTTTGATTTGACGATAGCCCCATTTCAAATCAAAGATTTGTAGGATAGCATACCCACAAAGGAGATACCACCTAGCTTCAACACGGGCAGACTAGACATCCCCTTGAAACGGAACTATGTCAGGATAGAGCTCTTGTCTTTAAACTCTCCAATTTGTTTAAGCTCAACCGAATAATTCTGGACATCCAGCACGATTTTTCCTGGAGAAAGGAGTTGTTTAGAGAACCAGCTTACTCATAAGCTCAACATAACGGTCAGGTGACAACCTGGCGATACTTCTGGGAAGACCTCCAGAATATCACGATCCACATATAGGATATCACGACATACCGGTGGATCTTGAGTTCAAGAGAGGATCATGCCTTTCAAGGCACAACGAGGTGGTCTTGGGAGCTTCGGCACGAACCAAGCTCTTTGACCGAGGGAGTGCATCAGAGCCAACTGACTTGGTAGCACTGTCAAACTCAGCTTATTGATTTGCTAACCAATCATGCTAAGGAGGGCAATGGATATTGGATTTCCGCACAGTAAGAACTGTTAAGAATATCCGATAGTTACATCAATACTCACGTCTCATCCTTTTCGAGTAACGAGTCACTCAGAAAACGGAGAGTAATGAACTTTAAGAGCATCATTCCATCAAGAAGAGCATAAGGCTCAGCACGACCCCTTGATCTAGAAGAGTGTGACACTCTAAGGTGGAGCAGAACAAAAGCTAAACGAGGCCCTCATTATGAAGATTACAATACTTTAACCTGGTCCAAGAAGTGGACAAGGTACTGGAGTTTGTTTCTCCTAACAAGACGAAGTGGAAAGTATTGACGGATCAAGAGAGTGGCTTGCATCGGAACATACCAACGCACGATGGAACTTTACTGTCAATAGACAGACTAAGGTTGGAAAGCAGATCAGAGTAAGCAACATGCTCAGGAGAATCCTAAGATGTCGAAGATGCACCGATTATTACTCAATTGTGATAACCATGCCCAAAAAGGAGAGATGTAGCGGAGTCATGAACATAGATGGGGCATTCGCTAAGAGAACTCTGTTCATAACCCAGATGGTTCCAAGACAGAATCCCCAGCTATGGCAGAGTTAAAGTTACATAGTCAGCAGAGGAGTGGGAAACTAGGGTTCAACCATTTACCCCACAGACCACACAAAGGACTTGGGTTAAAGGTCAGCTTCATGTACCGAGAATCATAAATAGCATAACAATCACATGGGTAACAACCCTCACAATTTATCATGCCCGAATCACAGCACAATCCGGGACCTTCGGTTCAAGACCTTGGGTTAAAAACCAACAGAGGAGCAAAGGATTAGACTTGGTAGAAACATCCGAGCTGATATCTGATAGTAGCGCAGCGGGAGCAACCGGACACATAACGCTAAAGGTAGAACCCCAACCCCGTTTCTAATCATTTTGAAGTAACAGACGAGGAGTAAAACCTTTAAGTCAAATCGAGGTAAGATTGCTCCGAGATTAGAGGGTAACCAGATAAGGAGTAAAAAGAATCCTAAGATGGTTTTCACAACTCATTTTTAGGTTAAAAATATTTTCACAAACACTAGACTCAACGTCGACCAGTAGAAGGGTTTCCTACAGGCGGTACTGCTCTGATACCATTTGTAAGGCCCCGACCTCGCAATTATACAAGGATGCTATGTGTCGGTGGTCATGCTACATAATCGAAGGTTACTGGGGTTACCACTCCCAGGCCGAGTAAACATCGGCAGGCGTGCTCGGCATGGATCATCGGCCACACAACCCTTCGATCATGCCATATCCAAAGCATAGCCCTCAACGTATAATAAAGAGATCAAGACACCGTAACACCTGGCACATCACAGACTCTACGACTCAAATCATTATAGTTCAACTCTTATAATAGAGAAAGATAGCAAATGTTACAACCAGAGGTCACAGACCCAACAGTACATCATGCGGAAGCGAATTAAGTTGTTCTAAACAACAAGATCCAAATTATGGCCTAAGAGGCCTACAGATAAACATCCAGCGCCAGCTGTTCCGGGATGTCCCAAGCTGCCACCTGGGAACCCCAGACTACTCGTCGACGTCCACAAAGAACCCACCTTCGAGGTCGGTGAAGTCCTCCTCTGAAACAAATTAAACAAGGTTGAGTTCGACGAACTCTGCAAGATTAGGAGCTAATATATGCTCGATGATTGGCTTTCAAGGTTTTATGGCTGTTTTGCATAAGGCTGATTTTGTTTATTAAAACACCACTCCAAGGCATCGACTATCAGAATATTTTAAAAGAGGGGTAAGAAGTAACTCTTTTCTTTTGATCACTTTCTCATCAGCGACCAATCATCAACCACTGTACCTGTTCATCAAAGGCACCTCCCCGAATCACCCTCGAGGAAGTCAACCTTACAATCGTGAGCGGTACCTCTAGTACCCAGTTTTTAATCATTCCGTTCAAGTTATTCTATGGTCTCTGAATCCGTCACCAAGTCGTCCTTAACCGTGGACACGGCTTTTCGAAAAGATTTATCCCTGCAGGGGTGTACAATGTGAAAGTTGCCAGGTTCCCGAGGGACCT
This sequence comes from Poa annua, assembly GCA_026929855.1. Lineage (NCBI taxonomy): Eukaryota > Viridiplantae > Streptophyta > Magnoliopsida > Poales > Poaceae > Poa > Poa annua. The sequence goes on from CM049434.1 coordinate 68,705,173, forward strand.
CCCAGCTTCTTATCCATGCGTACCGTCCGGCTCATTGCCTACACGTAGCTCTCTTCCGGGGAAAGCCGGCTGAGTGGGAACGGTTACAACCTTTACCTTGCATTAGGCTAACCCAAGGATCATCGGTGGCCGAAGGACAAGTTCAGTGCCTCCAACACCCTGCCCCGCGGCCACATCCTAAACACCACCATCCTCATCCCAGCCCTTGCCACCATCTCCACGCACGCGCAAATGGAAAGCTCAAACTAGAGGACCCTTGGCTAGCCCCTCACAAGTTAGTCGGTCGACGAGGGCCCCATATACCCCACGCATGGTTGCACGCTCAACTTGGCTCGTAGGCGAGAACTCGCATCTAGGCGGCGAGAACAAGACAACCCACCACATCCCATGTGGCCTCTCATCCCCGCCTTTAGTAATTTATTATCCGTCACCACATTCTCTCCACCATCATCCGATCATTTCCACAACTGTTCCCAACATGAATATCCATCGGACGAATAAACATTTAACTAAGCATGGCTAAGCAACAACATAGCATAGTTATTTATCTCAGGCCAACAAGACAAACCTAGGGATAATAGGAGGGAAACAGGTAATGGCATCGGAATCCTAATGCAACTATAGGATACTCTAATCCAACAAATTCGACATTTGGAATCGCATGCAATATTATAGTGGAGAAAATACTTGCGGAAACATAGGATAATATATGCTCAGAGGGGGGTTTACGCTTGCCTTGATCAGCAGGCTGGTAATACTGGTCGTCGGGGTATTGTGGTGAGACCCCGAGTCCTTGATCTAACGATGCATCAAAACACCGGAAAGAACACAATCAATACATGCAAATCATATGCAATGCACAAGCACATGATGGCATGACATTTTAATGCACTGAACTACTATAACAAATCTAGCACTTTTAAATGGGGTGCGCAATAATTATTTAACAAGAGAGAATATAGCTCCACATTTATTTTTATGTTCTCATGTGCTATCATTTAGGTAGACATGCATGAGGAATGATGCTACGGGATATCTCATAATTCTGTGAGCATTTTTGAGATACGTAAACACATTTTTCTGATTAACCAATAAGAAGCTATTGTATTTCAATATTGGATTTAGTGCTGCCATTTTAGTAATTCATTTTAAACCACGCTAGAACTCATTATCCAAGATGGGAAAAAGGTGGAACAAGAGGTATATGTGTTGCTGAACATTTTGGTATATCAAACTCTATTTTTGGATCATTATTTCTAGAGATATGAATTTTCCTAAATCCATTTTATTTCTGCATTTTTACTTATTCCAATAAAACCGTAGTTAAGCTAAATTAATGGGAAATGTGAGTTACACCAATAGACTCCATTTATTTTTCTGAACATTTTGGTATATTATTTGCAATATTTGGACAAGTATTCGAAAAGATATTGAATTTACAAACTTATTCGAGTTTCTGTCCTGTTATACCATTTTCCAGAAAAACGTCCAAAAACTATTTGCACGCGGGGTTGGGCTAGCCCGTGCCACTGACCAGTGGGGCCAGTGGCCACGGTGGCGCTGACGCGGCGCTGGCGGGCGCTGGGCCACTGGCGGGTGGGTCCCGGCCGTCAGCGTGGAAAAAGGGAAAAAGGGCAGTGCGCCGGCGGGGTTCGAACCCGCGACCTCGCGGGCGCGCGCGCGGCGTGCGAGCCACTGGGCCGGTGCGGTGCGTGTGTTAGGATAGGGTAGCACAGCCTTTTTGAGGTGGAGGTGGAGCACGGGGACGTCGCGCGTGGCAGCGGTGAACGCCGGCGGCGAGGCGCACGGGCGCGTCGTTCTACCGCGCTAGGGAACACGTGAGTGCTCGCGTTCGACGCGCATGAGCGCGGGGAGCCTCGTGGCGGTGCTACGGACCAGAAGGTCGCCGGGAAATGCTCCGGCGACGAGCTGCGGCGGCGGCGAGCTACGGCTACGGCGGCACGGCTAGCTACGGCGCGAGAGGGGAGGCGAGAGGGTGTCCCCGAGGACGGTCTGCTCACCCTCGTAGCGTGGGCGTGCTCGGAGCGGACGGAGGAGGGCTGAGGCGGCGGAGAGCTCGCTCGACGGCGGCGGCCGGTGTCGGGGAAGAAGAGGACGGTGGCGGCGATTTCGAGTTCCTCGGCTCGATTCCTTCCGCGTGGAGGTAGAAGGGGACGAGGCGGTTCCGGTGCGCTACTCAGCTCGGCTCGGGGAGGCTTCTAGCGGGGGCGATCCGTCGGCGGCTCGCGGCCATGGCTAGGGTTCGGGCTGAGGAGAGGAGGAGAGGACCGGGGAGAAGGGTCGGGAAAAGGGGGAGCAGGTGAGGTGGGGGCATCGTGGAGACGTGCTCTCCTTGCAGGGAGAGGCAGAGGGGGCCCGGCAGCTCGGCGAGCTCGAGCTGGTCCGGCGGCAGCCGCTGCTGCGGTCGCTACAGCACGAAGAAGAAGGGATTTTTGCGAAAACCCCCTCGCTAACCTTTTACCATCACAGATAGGTCCTCCTCAATTTACAACGAAGCTCTTTTTTGTTTCTTTTTTTAAAACCAGTAGTAGTTCTCTGATTTAATTGGGGCAGTTAACCATTTTATAAAAAATTGAGAAAATTCTGGTAGCCTCCCCATATAGTGTAGAAGCACCACGAAAATTGGCGTCTCAAAATAAAATGTTTTGAACCACTTTTGTTTAGAGAGGTTAGGTAGGGCATTTTGCTCAAATTTCCAAATGTTGCTCCTTTAACAATTTGGAGCAAGTGCAAAATATTATTTTGGAGCTCTTGGAACTTCCTTGACAAATAGAAGATGTCGAAGTAATTTTATTTTTCAAGGTTGAGTGCCTTCGTTGTTTTGAAATTGGTTGAAGCAAAATTTGACAATTTGGTTTTCGAAATGTTGTCAAACCTCCACAATTCCCTAGCAACAACAACAATTCCCTAGCACAATTCCCTAGCAACAACATGATGCATGGATGCCATGATGCAATGGAACACAAAAAGTGGAAATTTTATTCGGGTTTTTAGGTTCTCAAATTTGGGGCTGTTACACACATTGGGGCCCAGCGGCAGCCTCTACGCGTGGAAGTAAAATAGTAGGCAAAAAATTGGACGCTCCAGATTGTTTCGATCCGACGGTCACAATTCCAAACGCACGGGAGAGCTCCATGAGGTCTCCCCATTTACCTCTTTAGATACACACTGTGTGAGGATCTATAGCATGCTCAATCAAAACGAAAAAAATACATCGCGACATCACCTCGTCATCTATCAGATGCATGGGAAGAAGTACGAGGGTGATATAGGATCAATGGGAATCACCAATTTAAGTATTCCAGTAGAAAAATCCGCACGCAGCTTCTTCCGTATGAATTCTCAAACACCTAACATTACACCCAACGACGAATCAGTGAACAAACTAAAAAAGAGGTGGAGATGGTGGTCGCAGAACAGCCCCTACTACTTCAGCCATCCCTCCACCCGACCCTGCTTCACGTAAATGACAAAAAGCTGCGATTCAGCAAACTCCGATGGGCCTTGTCGTCAAATCGGGTAAGATGAGTGGCTGGAGGAACTGACCACACAAATCTGCCGGTCGATTTATCTCTCCGCCGGCGGAATCACCAGGGACAGCGCGACGAGTTGTCCGGCATGCGGGTTCCGCAAACTCCATCTAGTTATAGCCGTATGAAGGAAATCGACCGGTACGCAACTTCGCGGTGAACCCCGAGAAGGAGATGGGTAAGAGATCCACTCCACTCCTCGCACACCACCAAAATCCAAAATCAAGACGAAGAGTTGATGGAGAAGCTCGACGCGTGCATCCCTCGAGTATCTGGAGGTCAACGCCAGCGGGAGCTCGATTCCGTGGCGAGTGATGATCAGTAGAATGAGGTGGGATCCACTCAGCTGCTCGGAGACAACCAAATCAACCGCGATCAGTCGATGGAGGAGCTCGTCGCGTGAATCCCATAGGTATTTGCAGGTCAACGCCGACGGAAATCGCCGGCAACGAGGGAGATTCGGAGGGGCGAGAGACGGAACATGAGCGACACGTGCGAAAGGTGAAGGGGAACTAATGGGCGGTGTAGTTTGTCGGAACGCGAGCGCACGGGTGAGCACGGAATAGCGACGGAGAGTGCGCACGCACAGAATAGATTGCTCGAATAAGTAATTTTCGATCCTTCGTTTGAGTTTTGAGGAGATCTCCTTTCGGATGTCAATTTAAGTGTTGTAAGATTAAATTTGTCCGGTATGGTCCATCGGATCTATTTTAAATTTTTCTCACGATTACCGTGAGGATCACAAATTCACAATATCTGCTACATCTTCGATTTCGTGTTCTTGACTCCCAACGACATCGATCATACAGTTCGGGCGTTTTTTCATGAAATTGCTGATGTTTGCGGCTTAAAAAAGGGCAGAAAGGGAGAGCTACGTGGAGTCTGACCAAAAGCAACCTCGGATCAACGCGTAGTTATTCTTCTCGTTCCGTTTACCCTTCGTCACCTGCATCTCTGAACACACGCTCTCTCCCCCCGCATCTCCGGCGAACACCGCGCACCGCCGGCCACTGCTATCTAGCTCCCTCTGCCTGCCGTGATGGCGCGGCGCGGCGGCGGGCAGACCTACGGCTTTCCCATCTACTGCGCCTCCTGGCTTCCACTCGCCCACATCCTCAAGCCGTCCCCCTCTGCCGACGACGCCGCGGATGCTGAAGCGTCCTCCCCGCCCCCGCGCTCCATGGTGGTCCTTGGTGGAGGCGGCGGCGAGGGTAAGAGCGGCGTACCCAATGCGCTGGTCGTCGCCGCGCTCGACCCTGCCGCGGCGGAGGCGCCCCCAGCGCTCTCCCCCGAGCCGGTGAGCGACCCCTGCCCCCTCGCTCTATTGTTTCACCAGATCCGCTCGGATCTTGGGAGAGGTTCGCGTTCTGATCTAACGCTGTTGTGGTGATGGTGGGTTGCAGGTGTTTAGGCTGGGGACGGGTGAGCAGGTGCCATACAGGATGTCCGTTCACCCCCACGGCGACGGCGTCCTCTGCGCCTTCCCCAACGGCTGCAGGTGCTTGTGTGCTTGGATGAATATGTGGTTTATGTAAATTTTCATATACTCGTTAGTGCATTGGTCGGTTGTGAATTTTGATTTGATCAAAATCTTCATAACGTGATCTTTAGTATTACCCCTGTGGATTAGTTGTTGTCAACCTGTGTGGTTCACGTGATGTCTATGCTTAGAAAACTTGGGTAAGTCTGGTACTTAGATTAGTCAGGATTGTTGTGGATTTAACTTTGAATGCTCTGAATTCAGGTCAATTCAGACAAATATAATTGCCATATCATATCACAACGTAGTGTTCAAGACTTCAAGTTACAATGCTATGATATTCTTGATAACCCCAAACTATACTTCAGCTGTCGGTGTAATCAGTATGTTGGATTTGTTAGTATAGTTCATTTCCTCGCTGTAGCTAAAATTCGAGGGCATGTTTATCTGTTTCATCTTTTGATGGTATGTTGATTTCAGTTGACTTGTTGCACCCATCTCATTGGCCTTATCAGTTGTCACCAAGCATATACTGGGCTTGCTGGGTTGAGTTGTTTAGTGTAAATGAACCGGTATCCAGTTCAGAATTGTGACCTTGTGCCACATGTATAGGTTGTTGCGATGGGAACTGCCAGAAGGAGACAATCCACACCAACTAGTTTTAACATCTGACGAGGAGGCTTTACTGGAGTTAAGAGATGTCGGTTTACAGTTGGCAGTGTCATTCAGTGGAGCGGGTTCGGTACTTGCAATTGGTGGTGAGGTAAATGAATGCCCTACTGCTTACTTCTTCATAGAGTAATATTTCCACCTGTGTGCATGTATTATTGCCTTTTTTTCCAATTTAAGTTTTCTTGACTGTGTTACCGTAAGGGCTACCCCTACGGTATGAAAGACTTTCGAACAAAAAGATTCTCAGTTACATGAAAGAAACAATAAAGAAGGATAGAACAGATGAGTTTTTAGTATTCCCATGATGCTCTTGTTTGGTTTGTTTTTTTGTACATTATAGTGTTGTCTTCATTATTTATATGAATACAACTTAAACACATAGAAGCTCTAGGAAATTTCTATTGCTTATCATCTTCCAGCAGTCACTTCTTATAGGCATCCAAACGTGTTTACTTTCTATTTTATTACTAATTACAAAACTATTATAATTCATAAATTGCACATAAAAATTATAGTCATGCACTTATGCTTTTGTGGATTATTCAATAGCCCATATGTTGTTGTTGTTATCTTCTACTCCCTCCGTTTTTTAATATAAGATGTTTTAGCTATTGCACATGTTGTCTAGATACACGTAAAAATGAGTGAATATGGACACGAAAACATGTCTAGATACAAGTTTGGACATATGAATGTGGAAAAAGGCTAAAACGTCTTATATTAAAAAACAGAGGTAGTAGCTATTCTATGGCAGTCAGAACAGAACATATATGATTATTAAGCATGTGAAATGATTTATCTATCTGCTCTGTAGGATGGGCATTTAAAGGTCTTCAAATGGCCTACCATGGAAACTATTATTGAAGAACCAGATACTAAAACATCTGTTAAGGATCTTAGTTTCAGGTAAAATAGTGCCTCTTGAACCTTCTCTTTCCAAATGAATATTGGTTGTATTAGACTGATGGATTGCCTCTATTTTTGGACTTGCTTTTAGTTCCGACGAGAAATTTCTAGCTGTGAATAGGAGCGGTGGCCCATATAGAGTGTGGGATTTAAAGTCAGCTGAAGCTGTTGCCAATCTGCCAAGAGAAGCGGTGAGTTTTTTTTTTTTGACATTTTGCGCTAACTTATTTTCTTTGTTTAAGGTTTACTTCCAATTCGTACATTTCCAGGGAGAAATATTTGGATTCTGCAGGTTCTGTAATAAGCCTGACAGCAGCCAGATCCTCTTTGTCACTGCAATGCAAGGTGATGTCAAGATTTGAGTTGACCCTGTTATGAATGAAAATTGTTAAATGGATATAATTGTTTGGTAAACCTGAGACCTGACAGGTACAGAATTCTCTGCTTCTCAGGTGATTATGGAAAAATAATATCTTGGAATACTACCTCATGGACGAGAATTGGATCAAAGAAAATAAGCCGTGAAGCAATTTCAGCATTTGCTGTCTCACCTGATGGTACACTTGTAGCAATGTGAGCGAGCAACTATCAGTCTATCATTGAATTGTACCATTGAATTTATGGTTAACATGGCTGCATGTTTTCTTGGAGGTCTAACATGCTTGCCTTTGCATGTTCAGTGGAACTATTGAAGGAAGCATCAGTGTACTTGGTTCAAAAGACATGCGAGTGCTTGTAACAGTTAAAAAGGCACATCTTGGCATTGTTACTACATTGGCCTTCTCTCAAGATTCAAGGTCAGTACCTCTGCTCTCGTTCGGCTTTGAGAGAATAGCCACAATACCACTAGTAAAAACCATGAGTTCCAAAATACCACTCAAAAGACCGATGTTGCCAGAATAACACTACTGTCAAGGTTTTTCATGCCCATATACCACTGCCGTGACAAGTCAAGCGATTCACGTTAGTCAACCTTTGAGGATCGTTTCAGATTTTTCAGAATGACAAATTTATCCTCCTCTAAAGCTAAACAAAAGTCCAACTGCCCAACCAAAATTCTCCATCTTTTCTGGCCATGGCGGCGTCGCCGGCCACCCTATCCTTGCCGCCGCGGCTGCTCTGCTCTCCCTTCTGAATCTCTTCCCACGCTCCCCGAATCCCTCCTCATCTCTGACGTCGAGGCCTGCCCAAGCTCGTGGAGGTGTTGACCGCGGCGAAGCTGGCGTCCTCCCCAAGGCCTCCGATGCCGGCGACCTCCCAAGCTCCCAAGGCCGGCGCCCTCCACAGCACGCGCAGCCTACACCACTCGCCTGCGCGCCAAGCTTCTCTGCTCAACGTTGCGACGGCAGCGCCATGGACGGAAGAGCACAAGGCTAGCCGGGGGGTGGTACAAGGAAGAGTGCTGATGGACAGCTCGCCGCCGGCAAAAGGGTGACAGGTCAGGCCGAGGAGGGTGGGGCTGGGAGCCTGGGAGCAACACCAAGGCTCTGTCCTTTTTCCGCCATGGGAGCATAGCTCCTGCTATGTTCATTTTACAGAAGAACATAAACAGACAGGCCACTTCTTAGGTTCAGTGAGGGCAATTCTGAGACTTCAACGGAACTGACAAGGAAAAGCCATGTTGACTAACAGAACTATGTTGACAAGTTACGGTAGTGGTATTTTGGCATAACGTGGCAAACTCAAGAGTGTTATTTTGGCACTTCGGTTTTTACTAGTGTTATTTTGGAACTTTAGGTTTTGACTAGTGGTATTGTGGCTATTCTCTCGGTGGCTTTTAGTTGATGAATCCCACAAATGCAGTCTCTCATTGTTATTATATTATAACAGGCTTGTGCTGTCGACTTCTTTCGACTCAACTGCAAGGGTGACATCGACTGCACCCCCAAAGAGTACTGGTATGTTGTATGCATACCTTAAGTTGTTGATTGGTTGTGTACTAGCCAATTTTTTGGAGTATCCTAAGAATGGCAGCTTGTTTTATGACAGGTATAAACCTGTGGTCCATGGTACTAGCTATTATTCTCGCAATTTTGGTATATTACTACATGCAGCACAAAGAAGATCTCTTGGCAATGTTGCCACAGTGACCATTTTGTTCAGTCTCTACTGGTATGTGATTATCTGATCTTCTACTGGAGATAAATGCTGTATTGCGTCGGAGGTGGAGCAATATCTGTATCTATGTCCGTTGAGGTCTGCTGAATGGCAAAAACCACCAGGCTATTTGTCTTGTCACGCTGGTATAGAAAGGGCCAACTCCTCTGGGTTTGTAAAATCGATGGCCCTTGATATGAATTAAATAATCCAATAGTCCGCATAGTTTTCCTCTTACTGTCCGCGTTCACAGAGGAAAATCTATCGACAGTCTAATGTAAAGAGTTGATACCAAATCGTGATTCATGTCAAGTAGAACCATATGAAGAACAATGAAAGCAAAGGTGTGCTTCACTAGTGTTTTAAATCCGTGACGACCAATTACTGAAACGACTGATGCATCAGTATGTTTCCTTGGGTATTTTCATGCAGCAACATGCACTGTCGATGTCGACTAGTCTACCCATTTTTTTTCGAGGGTACGCAGAAACTGAGCACCTTATTTTTATAGAAGGAGAGAAAAGAACACACGCTGGCTCATTGACATGCCGATGCCAGCAAAGAACTCACAACCAACTCCAGGCTACCTACGGAACTACTCTCCTGAGCCTAAACCTCCAACTCCAGGAGCTCCCTAGCCGCTAACCTATCCTCATTACATTGCTGACTAATGTTGCTGAACGTCCGCGCGTTGCGTTGTTTTCAGATGCTCCAACAGATCAGAATCACCCAGAGGTCGAAGCTCCTCTTGCCCCTTTTGTCGAATTTGCTCCACTCTCGCAGCCACTAGTCCTGAAGCCTGTCTTGTTGTGTCGGCACAATGAACCCTAGCTGCATCTCCTGCCTGCAAAGGTGCCACACCTGCCTCGCATACACGCACTGCAAGAGGATGTGATCCGTGGATTCCTCCTCCTGAGAGCAAAGCCCGCAAGTGTCAGGTCGCTCCTGGAGGCCATGCCTCGCTCTCCTGTCCGAGGTCCACAGCATGTATCTGAGGGCGAGCCACGCGAAGATCTTGTGCTTCATCGGCTCCCGGTTCTTCCGGATGCAGCTGGCCACCGGCGATCTCTCCTGCCCCAAGCAAAGTGTGTCGTAGGTGGATTTAGCAGAGTACTGCCTGGATGGAGACCACGACCAACTGATCACATCCTCACGATCCGGCTCCCTGGGCACGGAGTTCACCTGGACCCAAAGCCGAGCCAATTCCATGGCGCCCTTCGGTGTCAGCACACCCGAGATGTCTGACATCCAGTTGTTGTTGCTCATGGCCGAGGCCACCGTGCGAGAATTCTTGCGCCTAGCCTATTGGACACCGAGAAAGTGATCGATGGCGCAAGGAAAGCCGCAGACATGCCGTGGATCCACATGTCTGTCCAGAAGAGGGTTTTCCTCCCTTCTCCGACGGTGAATTGCGCTAGGTTATAGAAGACCTCTTTTGCCTCCTTGTCAGAGAAACTTGGCAGTCCTTGCCATGGTCGATTAGGATCTGTCCGTCGTAGCCACTCCCAGCGAGCACGGAGCGCCAGCCCTTGTAACTTTAAGTCCTTAACCCCAAGGCCCACGACGCATTGCCCTCCCGTGGCGCCATCCTTGCCAGCCCAGAAGAACGATCGTGTAAACTTATCCACCTCCTCGAGAAGCCAAGCTGGAGCTTCTGCGATAAGCAAATGATGCACAGGCCTGGCCATAATCACCGATTTCACCAGTGTCAATCTACCTGCACGCTCGATCACACCTCGCTGCCATGCCGGCACATAGGTGACAACACGGTCGAGCATAGGTTGCCACTCAGTTTTCGTCAGAGGCCTGAGAGCAAGCTGCAACCCGAGATACTAAATTGGGAAAGGCACAACTCTGCATTGCAAACTCGCTCCACCACTGCCTTGTCAGCCTCCGAACCCCTTATCAGCGTAGCTGTGGACTTGGCAAAATTTATTCGCAGCCCCGACGGCTTTCCAAACAGCATAAGCAACGACCGTACTGCAAGCATGTCGTGCCTCCTCAGCCTCACAAACAACACGATATCATCAGCGTAAGCCAAGAAGCGCTGTAGAGCCATGCACCCATTCATCGGACTAAGAAGACCATCATCCACCGCGCGGGAAAAAAGAATAGTGAGCACCTCCATAGCGAGGATGAAGAGGATGGGGGAGGCAGGGTCTCCTTAACGCAGTCCGCGCGCGTGATAGATTGATGGCGTAGGAACTCCATTGACAAGAACCTTAGTGCTGGCTGTTCGGAGGAGGATCGCAATGCGCGCACACCAGGTGGTGCTGAACCCCATGGCGCGGAAAACCTCGAAGAGAAACGGCCATGAAAGCGAATCGAAGGCGCGAGAAATATCCAATTTAAGCAGCGCACCTTTTTGCCTCCTTCCATGAATGCGCCTGGCCACCTGTCGAACAAGCATGAAGTTGTCATGCAAGCTCCTACCTCGTACGAACGCAGACTGATTTGCGCTGACGAGTTCATCCAGCTCCCTCCTAGCCGGTTGGCAATTATTTTTTGAAATCAGCTTCGAGAAGCTTAGCACCAGGCTTATTGGGTGATAATCGCTCATCTCCGCAGCATCTGGACGTTTGGGGATTAATGTAATCAGTGCTCGATTCAGCTTGCCAAACCCTTGGCCATCACCCAGCCAGAATTTGTATATCGTAGCCATGATATCGCGGTTGATCACGGGACAGGCTCTCATGTAAAAGAGGCCCACAAAACCATCAGGCCCAGGGGCACGATCACTTGGCATCTCTTTGATCACCTCCCAGACCTCCTCCACCGTGACTAGTGCGTCCAGATCATCCAGCTGCACAGCCTGCATCTCCAAGTTGTTAAGGTTGATGGAGAAGGCGTGGTTCTGGGCAGTACCTAGCAGCTCATGGTAAGCCGAGAAGAACGCTTCTTCCTTAGCAGCTGGCTCAGTGATTAGCTCCTCCTCTCGTTTCATGGCCGTGATGTAGTTATTGGTTCTCCTGCCATTAGCAACATCATGGAACAGCCGCGTGTTGGCGTCCCCATCCTTCAGCCAGCGAATTCTTGATCTCTGTCATGCAATCGTCCTCTCCAGCAATGCCAGACCAAGCACAGTGAGCTTGAGCGTCCTCTGCAGCCAAGCTTCCGGAGGGGAAAAAAGTGTGCGCTCATGAGCAACATCCAGCCTGAAAATCACATTATTCGCAATTGCCAGCTGCATTTTCACGTTGTCCACCTTCCTCTGCCCCCAAGCCTGCAGATGCGATGCAGTGTTTCTGAATAACGCATCCAGCCTCTGAAATGGGTCAGTTATGTCGTCTCTGCACTTCCAGCCCGCTAACATAGCATCATCGAAACCCTCCAAGCCGGCCCAGAACATTTCAAAGCGAAACCGCTTTTTGGGCCAAAATGCCGCACTCGGGGAGAGATGGATAGGCGCATGATCCGAGATATTGGACGTAAGCGCCTGTAAGAGACAATCCGGATGCGCCAGGTCCCAGTCTGTGGAAGCAATCGCACGATCAATGCGCGTCATAGTGGGAGCAGTGCGCTCATTACTCCAAGTGTGTAGCCTCCCATGTAAATAGATGTCCTTCAGGTCATGCTCAAAAACGAAGTTCCTGAACCGAGACATGTTTCTACGATTGATTGACGTTTGGGTTGTTCTTATCATAGGCGTTCAAAATCATGTTAAAATCGCCGATTAGGAGCCAAGGCCCCGGACATAGCAGCCGTCTCTCCGCAAGCTCCGCCAGGAACAATTCCTTGTCGGCCATCGATTGCGGCCCGTAGACAACTGTCAACCACCAGTGACAGTTATCTAGGGTCGTAACGACGCCTGTTAACGAGTGCACGTCGTAGCTGAAGTTTGAAATCGACAACACTGCTGAATTCCAAGCCACGAGGATACCACCGCGAGTATCAATGGCATGCAAGAAGCTGAATTCATCGAAGGATGGTCCCTGACATTGCAGCATCGTGTAGCGATCAATCGACTCTAGCTTAGTTTCGTGAAGACATACCAGGTTTACATGCAGCGACTCCACAAACTCCCTAACCGCGTTTCTTTTAGCTGGGTCGTTAAGACCTCGCGGGTTCCAGCTAAGAATTTTTGGGTTTAAATCCATAAAGGGGATGAAACACCACTCCAGTATGCACGATCTACACGCATATCTCTCGGCTGCACTCCATTGCTGTCAGCTCCGCCCGAGGGGGTAGCTCTTTTGCCAAAGATGGTCGCGATCAGGTTCAGTTGGTCATCCTTCATCGGCGAATCGAATACTTGCTTGAGCTCAGCAATTGCCTCGTCATCCACTGCCAACTTGCAAGGCGCTAGCCCGAGAGCGCGCATGAGGGCCATGTCCGACGCAGAGACCTTCTTGTTGTTGGCCCTCGGCGTGATCGCTGGAGCGCTCTGGTTCCTGGTGATCCTACGCGGCGTTTCCTCGACACGCTCCTTGGTTGTGTTCTCATATTCCCGCAGCAGAGGAGGCGCCAATTTCTTCAGCAGAGTGGAGCAGAAAGCTCGAATCTTGTCGAACGCGATGCTCTCCTGGTGTGTTGAGATAACAACGTCTTGTGCCATTGCTGGTGGGCTTGAAGGCCCACCTCCGTCCTGGACCTGCACGGCGCCGCCCAGGGCAGTGGCTAAGGTCTGCAGCCCCAGGCCCACCAAATCCGTGCTGGCCGAGCCCTCCACCGCCAAGTCCTCCGAGGCTGACAGCTGGACCGAAAAGAAGAACCCCGTTGATTGGACGATCTGCTGCTGGTCTCCACCAGACATCACAGATCCCAAAGCAAGGGTGTTGTAGTCCGGCTCCAACAGCTGCGCATTTGCTGGCTCTAGCACCATCTCCTTTGCCGCGATTGTCACTACCCGAGCCGGCGAAAGCGAAGCGACCGCTCCGGTGTCGCTACCCGCTCCTTGGCCAGGCTCAGGATTTGAATTCACCTTAGCCGCGACGAGAACGTTCTCTTCCTGCAGCGTCTGGCGAGTCTCTACTGCAGCCGCTGTCGTTGCAAAAGCTAGTTGCACGATCCGCGGCCGCTCCTCCCGTTCCTTCTCGCGCAAAACAGGTGCCACGCGCCCAGTTCTCATTGGCGGCAACTTCCTGTCGCAGGATGGCACCAAAACCTGTCGGTACGACCTTTGACCGGTGATACGTTCATTTTGCATCACTATTTTATATCATAATTTACTGTTATTCATTGATATATTTCATATTTGGAGATGATACTTATGTTATTTCATCTATTTTGCATGTTTGATGATTATTGGAGGATGAATCACCGGAGTCTGAATTCTGCTGGAAAAAGCACCGACAAGATACAATATTTGCGAAGCTCAGAAAACAAAACCAAGAATACAGAAGTTCCTATTTTTCCAGATGACGAAGGGAGCCAAAAGGGGAGAACCAGGTGGGCCCCAGGGGGGCTACATGAGGTCCTGACGCGGCTCCCCTTGCTGCCGCGCCAGCACCCTGTGAGGCCGCCCTGGCCCACCTCTGGCAGCGCCCTTTCGCGTACTTCATCCCCTAGAAAACCTAAGACTCGGGGGATCGACCAGAAACAGAGCCGCCGCCTCCACGAGGCGGAAACCACCGAGAGAGAAAAGCTCTCCGGCAGGCTGAAAAGCTGCCGAGGAAATCCCTTCCCGGAGGGGGGAAATCGTCGCCATCGTCACCGTCATCGAGCTGCACTTCATCGGGATCATCATCACCATCATCTCCACCGCCGACACCGTCATCTCCACCGCTCCACTCCGTTCCCGCTGTAACATCTAGGGCTGAACCTTGTGCATTTGATAGGGGAAACACTCCCGGTGTTGATTACTATTGTTATTGATGCTATTGGGTGGAACCGTTGAATTAAGGTTTATGTTCAGATTGTTATCCATCATTATATCACCTCTGATCATGTTCCAAATGATTTGTTGTGAGTAGTTCGTTTAGTTCTTGAGGACATGGGAGAAGTCTAGATGTTAGTAGTGAACTATGTTGAGTAATATTTAATGGTTTGATATTTAAGTTGTGGTGCTATTCTTCTAGTGGTGCCATGTGAACGTCGACTACATGACACTTTACCTTTATGGGCCTAGGGGAATGCATTGTGTATTCGAATATTAATTGTGGGGTTGCCGGAGTGACAGAAACCTAAACCCCCGTTAGTATCTCAATGCACGAGGGATGGTAGGATCTCAGAGTTTAAGGCCGTGGTTAGATTTATCTTAATTACTTTCTTGTATTTGCGGATGCTTGCAAGGGGTATAATCACAAGTATGTATTAGTCCTAGTAAGGGCGGTGCATTAGCATAGGTTCACCCACACAACACTTATCGAAACACTAAAGATTAATCATCTATATGAAGCGAAAGCACTAGACAGAATTCCCGTGTGTCCTCAGGAACGTTTGGTCATCATAAGTAAACAAACAGGCTTGTCCTTTGCTCTAAAAAGGATTGGGCCACTCGCTGCAATTATTATTGCCGCGCTCTATTTACTCGCACTTTATTTATCTGCATTATCAAAAACTCCTAAAAACTTGTCTGCTAGTGTTTACTGTGAAATCCTCATCAAAACTGCTTGTCAGCACCTTCTGCTCCTCGTTGGGTTCGACACTCTTATTTATTGAAAGTACTATGATACACCCCCTATACTTGTGGGTCATCAAGACTATTTTCTGGCGCCGTTGCCGGGGAGTGAAACACTATTGGTAAGTGGAATTGGTAAGGAAAACTTTAGCTGTAAGTGCTGTTTTTATTTCTGTCTCCTAATTTGCTTAATTATGGAGAGAGGATCTATTGATTTCCTTTTTGGAAAGGCTTCTACCACTGCTGAGGTAGAAAATGAGGCGCCACCTGATGAAATAGTGCCATTTAAAATACCTATGAAAATTATTGATCGTGTTATGGATAACCGCTATGAAGGGGATGGAACTGTCCACCCCGGTGACAATTTACTATTTTTACATGAATTATGCGAGTTGTTCAAGTGTGCAGGTATTACAATGGACAAAGTTAGGAAGAAATTATTCTCCATATCACTTACTGGGAGAGCTGCGCATTGATATAAATTGTTGAAGAACAGGAGTTCTCTTGGATGGGAGGAAATTGTACCTCTCTTTTACTCTAAATTTTATCCTCCAAGTGAGATTCACCAAGATCGGAATTCTATATATAATTTCTGGCCTCATGATGGAGAAAGTATTGCCCAAGCTTGGGGGAGATTGAAGTCACTAATGCTCAAATGCCCCATTCATGAGCTTCCTGGTAATATTATTGTTGATAACTTCTATGCAAGACTCTCTTTTGAAGATAAAACATTATTGGATACTTCTTGTGCTGGATCATTAACTCATAATAAAGAAGAGTTTAAATGGGATCTTCTTGATCGTATTGAAGAGAATACTGAAGCGTGGGAGAACGACAAAGGTAGGGAGTCAGGTATAAAATATGACTTCGGATGCATTAAAACTTTCATGAATACTGATGCATTTCGAAATATTAATAATGCTTATGGTCTTGACTCTCAAGTTGTTGCAAATTATTATAAATCTTTTGCTGCTTATTTCGGTTTTCCCAAGGAGGGCTTTGAAAAATATCATGAACCTTATAAAGATAAATCTATTGCTCCTATAACTAAAAGCATTGAAGTTAATACTGTTGATCATATTATTCCTGAGCCTTATATTGAAAAAATTCCTTTTCCTGTTAAAGTGAAAGAACATTCTGTTATGGCTAGTGTTGTTGACAAAAGTGCAAAGAAAACTATAGAACCTGATGAACAAATTAAAATTGAAACTCCTGTAGCTATAGTTAAAGATCTTGTTACTTAAAATGTTGGAGATGAGTATATTATATTTTGTGAAGATGCTTCTAATGTTGTTTCTCATCCTAAAAGTTCAAGGAAAACTAGTGTTCATGTGTTATCTGTTAAAATTGGTGATCATTGCTATTATGGTTTATGTGATATTGGTGCAAGTTCAAGTGCTATTCCTTATGAGCTTTATAGAGAAATTATGCATGAGATTGGTTCTTGTGAACTTGAAGAAATTGATGTGGTTATTCAACTTGCTAATAGAGAAACTATCTCTCCGATTGGTATTGTTAGAGATGTTGAAGTTTTATGTGGTAAGACTAAATATCCTGCTGATTTTCTCGTACTTGGTGCAGATGCTAGTAAGACTTGTCCTATCATTTTTGGTAGACCTTTTCTAAATACTTGTGGTGCTGTTATAGATTGTAAGAAAGAGAAAATCTTTACTAAGTTTGTTGGTGATTCGTATGAATTCAATTTTTCAAAATTTGCTAAGACCCCTTATGAAACCGAATTACCCAATGAGGATTTTAGAGTAGAACAACTTGCCTCTATTGCTCTTGCTCCTGACAATGTTATGCAGCAATTTATGGAAGATCATGAAAGTGAAGTCTTTATGGAAGAAAGGAATGAACTTGATGAAATATTCCTCCGACAACCTATTCTTAAACATAATTTACAGGTGGAAGACTTAGGTAAAACACTTCCACCTAAAGAAGATCCTGTCTTTGATTTAAAACCTTTGCCTGATAATCTTAAGTATGCTCATATTGATGATAAGAAAATATATCCTGTTATTATTAGTGCTAACCTTTCAGGTAAAGAAGAGGAAAGATTATTGGAAGTATTGAAGAAACACCGTGGAGCTATGGGTTATACTTTGGATGATTTAAAAGGGATTTCTCCTACTATATGTCAATATTCTATTAATATGGAGCCTGATGCAAAGCCAGTTGTTGAACATCAACGCTGTTTAATACCCAAGATGAAGGAAGTGGTAAGAAATGAGGTATTAAAACTTCTTGATGCTGGTATTATTTATCCTATTGCTGATAGTAGATGGGTTAGTCTTGTGCACTGTGTCCCTAAGAAAGGTGGAATTACTATTGTGCCTAATGATAATGATGAGCTTATTCCTCAAAGAGTAGTTGTTGGTTATAGAATGTGCATTGATTTTTGAAAGGTTAATAAAGTTACTAAGAAGGATCATTATCCATTACCCTTTATACATCAAATGTTAGAGAGATTAGCCAATAAAACTCACTTTTGCTTTCTTGATGGTTATTCTGGTTTCTCTCAAATTGCTGTTAAAACTCAAGATCAAGAGAAAACCACATTTACTTGTCCTTATGGTATTTATGCTTATAGACGTATGCCTTTTGGTTTATGTAATGCTCCTGCTACTTTTCAAAGATGCATGTCTGCTATCTTTCATGGTTTTTGTGAGGAAATTGTGGAGGTGTTCATGTACGATTTCTCCGTCTATGGTACTTCTTTTGATAATTGCTTGCACAATCTTGATAAAGTTTTGCAGAGATGTGAAGAAACTAATCTTGTTATTAATTGGGAGAAATGTCACTTTATGGTTAGTGAAGAAATTGTTCTTAGACATAAAATTTCTGAAAGAGGTATTGAAATTGATAGAGCTAAAGTGGAGGCAATTGAGAAAATGCCTTGCCCCAGAGATGTTAAAGGTATTCGTAGTATTCTTGGTCATGCTGGTTTCTATAGAAGGTTTATTAAAGATTTTGCTAAGGTATCGAAGCCTCTTACTAATCTCTTGCAAAAAGATGTACCATTTGTTTTTGATGATGATCGTAAGGAAGCTTTTGAAACTCTTAAGAAGGCTTTAATAAGTGTTCCTATTGTTCAACCACCTGATTGGAATTTACCATTAGAAATTATGTGTGATACTAGTGATTTTGCTGTTGGTGCTGTTCTTGGACAAAGAATAGATAAGAAGTTAAATGTTATTCATTATGCTAGTAAAACTCGTGATTCTGCTCAAAAGAATTATGCTACAACTGAAAAAGAATTTCTAGCTGTTGTTTTTGCTTGTGACAAATTTAGACAATATATTGTTGATTCTAAAGTTATTATTCATACTGATCATGCTGCAATTAGACACCTTATGGAAAAGAAAGATGCAAAGCCTAGGCTTATTAGATGGGTATTACTTTTGCAAGAATTTGATTTGCATATTGTAGATAGGAAAGGTGCTGAAAATCCTGTTGCTGATAATCTGTCTAGATTGGAAAATATTGCATATGATCCTATTCCTGTTAATGATAGTTTTCCAAATGAACAATTGGTTGCAATAAGGGTGAGTTCACGAGTTAGTCCTTGGTATGCTGATTATGCTAACTTTATTGTTTCGAAGTATTTGCCTCCAACCTTTTCAGCTCAACAAAGAAGAAAATTCTTTTATGACTTGAGGCATTATTTTTGGGATGACCCACACTTATATAAAGAAGGAGTGGATGGTATTATGCGAAGATGTGTTCCGGAGTATGAACAAAAAGAGATATTGAGAAAATGCCATAGTAGTGCTTATGGAGGACATCACGCTGGAGATAGAACTGCACAAAAGGTTCTACAATCAGGTTTTTATTGGCCTACTCTCTTTAAAGATGCAAGGAAGTTTATTTTATCTTGTGATGAATGTCAAAGAGTTGGTAATATCTCTAGACGTAATGAAATGCCTATGAATTATTCTCTTGTTATTGAACCATTTGATTGTTGGGGATTTGACTTTATGGGTCCTTTCCCTTCTTCAGAAGGTAATACTCATATACTTGTTGCTGTTGATTATGTTACTAAATGGGTAGAAGCTATACCTACTAAAAGTGCTGATGGTGAGACATCATTAAAAATGCTTCAAGATATTATTTTCCCTAGGTTTGGTGTTGCTAGATATCTCATGATTGATGGAGGTTCTCATTTTATTCATGGTGGTTTTAGAAAAGTTCTTGCTAAATATGGTGTTAATCATAGAATTGCTTCAGCTTATCATCCTCAAACTAGTGGGCAAGTAGAATTATCAAATAGAGAAATTAAATCTATCTTGCAAAAGACTGTTAATAGAATGAGGAAGAATTGGGCTAGTAAATTAAATGATGCATTATGGGCTTATAGAACTGCTTATAAAAATCCCATGGGTATGTCTCCTTATAAAATGGTCTATGGAAAAGCTTGTCACTTGCCTTTACAATTAGAACACAAGGCTTATTGGGCAGTGAGAGAACTAAATAGAGATTTTAAACTTGCCGGTGAGAAAAGATTACTTGATTTGAGTTCTTTAGATGAATGGAGAAGTGATGCCTATGAAAATGCTAAACTCTTTAAAGAAAAAGTTAAGAAATGGCATGATAGGAGAATCCTTAAGAGAGAGTTTCATGTTGGTGAGAAAGTTCTATTGTATAGCTCTCGTCTTAGATTCTTTGCAGGGAAATTACTCTCCAAGTGGGAAGGACCATATGTTATCGTGGAAGCGTTTCGTTCGGGTGCAATAAAATTGCTTCACTTAAAGATGACTCTACACAAGTGGTAAATGGACAAAGACTCAAGCATTATATTTCTGGAGATTCTTATAATGAAGATGTTGATATTATTCAATCAATTACTCCGGAAGCTTTTATTAAAGAACATATTTCTGAGTCTGCAGAAGCTGAATTCGAAAAGGTACAGTTTCGGTAAGAAAAAGTTCGTGAATTTAATTTTTGAATATAGGATATTGGTTTTTAGAAAATGTGGAAAAATACAAGACCAAAACGTGCACGAGACGGTGCCCGAGGCATCGCCATCAGGTGCTGGCGCGGGCCCGAGCCTGGCCGCGCCAGCATATGATGACAGAGCCTCGGAGTCCGTCTCCTACTCGATTTCACCATGTTACCTTCCTTTTGTTTCAAAACTTTTTGCTATATAACCCCCCGGATCCCCTGAGGTCAGTATATCGTGTTTTTGACGTGTTTCTGTTTCAAGCTGTTTCTGCCAGATTTCAACCTTGGATCTAGAGCCATCATGTCTTCGTCCGAGCCCTCCAAGGACAGTTTCTTTGCAAACGTCGTCAACCCGTATTTAAACGAGTTGAAGATGCATGCCAAAGAGTTGCTGCTCAAGGAAGGGAAGGTACAAGTTGAAGACGTTCAGGGCCCTCAAGGAGAAGGGAGCATGGAGGACAAGATGAAGAGTCTGGAGCAAGAGGTCTTCAAATACAAGAAGATGGCGGAACGTGAGGTGGACATCGTTCACCGGATCGTGGCTAAACCTATTGCCAAGCATGAGGAGGAGACTGCAAAGCTTTGGGAGGACATCTTCTCACTCCATAAGACTACCAACAATCTCCAGCCGCAACTCTACGACATTCAGAATCAAAACTGTGAGTATGAAACCAGGTTTAAACGCATAAGTGCTGCTGCAAGTTTCAGGATACTCGAGACCAAGTCATCATTTGTCGATGGAGAGCCCCTACCTTGGAAATTTGATGAAGAAGACTCTTCACCAACGCCACCTCAGGAGTAATTCGTCATCAGTATTGGCATCTCCCTTAGCTTGTTCCAAGCTTGGGGGGAGTGCCGCGGTATCACACCATTATCTTTTATCTTTTACCTTTTAGTAGTGTCATATCATGAGTAGGGAAGTTATCTTATATGATGGTTTGCAATGTGGAAGTATCTCTCTTTTAGTTGGTTATCTATCTATATATCACTTGGTGTGAGTTGCCGTTATGGAATATTAATGAGAAGAACAATGAGCACGGCGCCAGCGCCATTCAGGCCGCGAGGTTCGGCCGCTTTCCGGCGGGTTTTTACCCCATCTTCCTCCAAACTCTGTTTGCTGGGCTGGTGCCTCCGTACTCGCCTTTCCTTGAGGCTGTCTTGGAGTTCTATCAGATCCACCTCCTGCACCTTCACCCCAACGCCATCCTCATCCTCTCCATCTTCGCCTTCTTGTGCGAGGCCTATCTGGGGGTGAAGCCCTCGGTGGCCCTCTTCAGGAGCTTCTACGCTCTTCGGAACACCGCGAAGACAAAGCGGACGGGCTGCGTGTCCTTCCGCATCGCGGACGGCATGGGGGACATCTACATCCCCATGTCATGGAGCGGTGAGAAACCTGTCACGGCGGTGTCGAAGAAGGTGGACGACTTCAGGCAGAAGTGGTTCCTCATCGGCGTCCCGTCGCAGAGCTCCCTCCTCGACGTCCCAGATGCGCCGCCCGTGAAGAACACCCACTGGGCAAGTAGGCCCTCAAGGGCCCGCAAGTGGCCGGCCTCGTGAGCCGCTTGAGGACGCTCCGGGAGAACGGCCTCACGGGCCAAATGGTTGCGGAGGAGTTCGTGAGGCGCCGCATCGCCCCCCTTCAGGCGCACAAGAAGGCGATGTGGGCATACTCAGGGCTCATGGACCCGATACGGCTCCACCCCTACGACCATCGCCCCGCCGTCGTCGCCACCATCATGGGCGGCCTCTTCGTCAACCCAGACGTGCCCGCGGCGGTCCCCGCGGTGATAAGGCCCCTATACCAAGTCCCGGACCAGCGCCAGGCCATCTTGGAGCTGATGCCCACATTCACCGCGCTGGGCCTGGCGGGGGAAGAGGAAGAGGATGGGCCGATGCCCATGGCGAAGGATGGGGACGCTGCCGAGTCTCCGTGCGCGTCAAACGCGGAGCATGGCGACACGGAGCAGGGCGACGCGGAGGCGGAGGCGATGCCCCCCGCCGGCGTGGAAAGTTCGTCCAGAGCCGCGCCCCCCGCAGGGGAGATCTACGAGCTCTCGTCCATCGATGGAGAGGAGGCCGAGGCTGGGCGCCAAGAGCCACGGACCAAGGCGGCCCATGACAGGCCTACCGGGGAGCCCCCGAGCGCTCCCCTCAAGAGGAAGGCTGAGACGGCTCCTGAAGGGTCAGGAGCTCGGTCCGCGCCCTCGTGGCGCGCGTCAGGTATGGCATGGGTTGACACCCGCGCTAAGAAGTCCAAGTAAGTGCTCTTGAGTTCTGTCTTTTTCCTTCAATCTTCTGCGTGTCTCCTCCCCTGATCGATTTTCTTTGCCTTCCGCCAGCGACCCAGCGCCTGCGAAGCACCGAAGGCTCCGCAAGGCCGCGGACGTGAAGAGAGCCGCACCTGAGGCCGCGCCCGAGGCTACGGCGGACGAGACCGCGGCAGACGAGGTCTTTCGGCCTGAGGAGGAGACTCCTACGGGCCCTCAGGAGGAAATGCCCCAGACGGGGGCACACGTGCCGCCCTCGGAGGAGGAGCACGTGGAGGAGCAGATGGAGAGGGCACCCACTCCGCCCCGCGCAGCCACCCCTCCAGCGCAACCTGAAGCTGCGGCTGGCGCCCCGCCAGTCCCGAGCCCTCCTAAGGCCAGCAGGGAGGACCTTCCCCCCTCCCCGCCAAACACTACGGCGGAGGAGGGGGCAGCGGCGACTGGGCAGACCTTCTTTGCCCCGGAAGCGAGCAAGGAAGTGCCGCCCGAGCGGGACGATACCGGGGCGCAGGATGCAGGCGCTGAGGAGGAGGACCTGCCTCCGAGCCCCCAGGCCCACGCGGAGGCTACCTTCACCAAGCTCGACGCGGGCGCAGGGCCTTCCGTGCCACGCAGGCCCTCGCAGGCCCTGGCCCTTGGCAACTGGGACTGGAGCCGAGGGCGCCGAGACGTTGCCTTCCGCCTGGTGCGGGAGTCCCTGGAGGGGCTGGAGGCCCATCTCGCCCTGGAGGACCAGGAACTTGCCCGGCAGCGGGACGAGCTCGCGGGGGCTTGGGCCGCTTTTCACGCGGCTGTGGAGGCTCGCCGGCAGAGCGACCTGGCCCTGCAGGAGGAGCGCGAGGAGGCGATACGCTTCGCCGAGGAGGTCCGCGAGGGCGCCATGCGCGACGCCAAGGAGCTTCTGCAGCCCTTGAAGGCCGAGCGCCGGGCCGCGGCTGAAGACTTGGCCGCGGCCAGGGCAGAGCGGGAGGCCGTGGAGCACTCCCTGGCGGCCAAGCATAGCGAGCTCGTCGAGCTCGAGACGAAGATTCTCGCCGACTCCGAGACGGTGCGGTCCGCGCTGGACGAGGTCCGCACGAGCTTGGAGGCCAGAGGGCGAACTCTGGGCGAGCGCGAGGAGGACGTGCGCCGCCGCGACGAGCAGCTGGCACTGAGGGAGCAGGAGCTGTCGGGGCAGCGCGCTGCCCTCGAGGCCCGCGAGGATAGCCTGACTGCGGCGCTCAGCAAGCTTGAGCGCGAAGTGGCCGCCCACAAGGGGAGCGTGGAGCGTGCCAACGCGCGGCTCGCGGAGCGGAAGGAGGAGGCCATGAAGAAACTCCAGGAGAAGGAGAAAGAGCTCCGCGCCGCCGTCTCCCAAGATTACAAGGACAAGTTCTCCAAGCAGGAGGAGCGCTTCAAGAAGAGGCGCGACGAGGACGCCGCCCGCATCCACAAGCTGGAGAAGGCGAACACCACCCTGAGCGCCCGCCTTGGGCGCGAGGTGGACCGTCGCCGCGCTGCTGAAGAGGTGCGCGATCGCACAGCGCAGGACCTCACCTCCCTCATGGCGGACATGGAGGAGATGAACCAGCAGGTGGGTCCTGCCGTGGAGAAGGTGGTGCAAGCGGTCGAGAGCGCCAAGGCGGCGCAGGTGCTGTCGCAGCAGCGGGAGCGTATGTTCCTGTCCCTGGCGGGCCGGGGCCGCGAGCTCGCTGCGAAGTTGGGAGCAGAAGCGCCGTCCGTCCCAGCTCAAGGCCATTCCGACGCCGCCACCTACCTCCTATACTTCGAGCAGCTCTTCACGGCGCTCGAGGGCCCCGCCGCGGAGCTCCGCGACGTCGTCGAGGAGGAGTGCCGCCAGCTCCTGGCGGTGGCGGTGGACCGCATCTTCTCCAACCTCGTGCACCTCCAGCCCGGGTTCAACCTTGCTACGGTGACCGAGCCCCTCGAGGGGGAGGAAGGGTGGAAGGCCTCCAACTCCGTCCGCGACCAGGTGGACGACTTCTGCAGCCGCTTTAAGCGGGCCGCAGCGGAGGATGAGGACGACGATGAGGATGGCGAGCCTGGAGAAGAAGAATCCGGCCAGGACGACGGCGAGGCCTCTGCCTGACTTCCTCCCGAGATCCTCTCCTGCAATGTAGTGCGCTTGCAGCGCTGTAGGGGCATTTGCTTTAAAGACTTTCGTTTTGCGGTCTGTAATATACTTCTTATCTTTTTAACAAGTGCTGCTAAGTCTGTGTGTGCTCCCCTCGAGGAGCCTTTGCTTCAATTCCATGTCTTTTTCGCTTTGCGTCGCTGGACCCTTCCCTTTGCACTATGACTCCGCCGCTGCGGTATGCTCGAGCAATGACTCGGCAAGGCCGGGGGGAGTTTAAGGCTTAGAGAGGTAAGAACCCTCGAGGCGCGATGCTGAGGGCCCCCCTTTGACGCGCAAGCAGCCCATGGAGAGTGAGGGAAAGGACCACTCGAGGGACGCAGAGTGCTCGTGAGAGAGGTGCGAGGACTCTCTTGATGTGAGCAGGGAACTTAGCTTCGCGAGGCTTTTCGCCCTGCGTATGACTCCTCTAGCGGTGTCTTCCCCTTCAGGGGCTGAGCTTTTTCCTCCACAGGCCTGGAGAGTCTCTTGTTCCCTGTGGAAGTTAGAGAGGCGAACCAAAACGCTAGAGCATAGTAGTAAGGACTCATGCGCGCTTATAGGTTTCCTCATGGGTGCCTCGCGAGGAGAGAGAGTACCAAGGTCCTTTGGAGAGGTGGCGTGTATCCGGGAGCATGCCCTTTAGCCAGAGCTCAGGGTCCCTTGGATTTTGCAGTGCTGCTGGGGTGCTCTTGGGCACAGGCACCGTACTCAGCCCCCGCTCGCGAGGTGCGCATGGGAAGAATATAAGCGCACATTTTGAAAGTAAAGGATGAAAGTAAAACTTGCCATCGAAATATTAAATAGCGGCTTCTTGGCGCAAAGTTCACTTGGAACGAAAATGGCGCCTGAGCGCAAAGTTCACTTGGAACGAAAATGGTGCCTTAGCGCAAAGTTCACTTGGAACGAAAATTGGTTCATTACATTTGGGTTTGCCAAGCTAACGTTCCTTCCATGTCGAGGCATGGGGACCACCCATTAGTGGCAGAGGTTCACTGCAGCCTGCGGTGGCTCATTAGCAGGAGAGCTCAGAGGGCTGAGCCTCGGGAGAAGCTTTGAGAAGCTTGGAGGTGAAGCCGTGAGCTTCCCTCTAGAGACAAAAAATGCCTAGCGTGACTATGATCACGGGTAAAACTTGCGCAGATGCGCGATGTTCCACGGGTTCTTGACGGGGATGCCGTCTTCGGTCTCGAGGCGTACTGCACCAGGCCTGGCGATGTGGGAGACCCTGTAGGGGCCTTCCCACATCGGTGAGAGCTTGTGGAGACCTTCCCTGGAGAGGATTCGCCTGAGGACGAGGTCACCCGCCTCAAGGGTGCGTGAGCGCACATGGCGGCTGTGGTAGCGTCGCAGATCTTGCTGGTACTTCGCCGCTCTGAGGGCGGCGTGGCGGCGCAGTCCCTCGAGGAACAGTAGGTCGTCGTTGTGGAGGCCCTCTTGGATGTCCTCGTTGAAGGCAAGGACCCGTGGGGATCCATGCTTGATTTCTGCGGGGAGGACAGCTTCAGCTCCGTAGTCAAGGGCGAACGGCGTTTCGCCTGTAGGCCTTGAAGCGGTTGTGTGCATGGACCAGAGCACAGATGGGAGCTCATCGATCCAGCCCTTGCCGTGTCCTTTGAGGACGTTGAAGCTTCTGGTCTTGAGGCCCTTGAGGACTTCTGCGTTTGCTCGCTCGGCTTGACCATTGCTGCGTGGGTGAGCCACCGAGGCGAAGCAAATCTTGACGCCGAGCTTGTCGCAGTAGGCTCGGAAGATGCCGCTGGTGAATTGCGAGCCATTATCGGTGATGATGCGGTTGGGCACCCCGAAGCGGCAGACCAGGCTCCTGATGAATTTCACCGCGGCTCCGACTGGAATGGTGCGCACTGGTTCAACCTCGGCCCACTTTGTGAACTTGTCTATGGCCACGAAGAGGAAGCGATAGCCCCCCTGCGACTTTGGGAAGGGGACCAAAATGTCCAGCCCCCAGACCGCGAACGGCCAGGAGAGCGGGATGGTTTGGAGCCCCAGCGCCGGCTGATGAATTTGCTTGGCGTGGAACTGGCAAGCGTCGCAGGCTTGCACGATGGCGACCGCGTCTTGAAGCACTTGCGGCCAGTAGGAACCGCTCCTGAAGACCTTGCCTGCGAGGGTGCGCGCACACGAGTGGTGGCCGCACTCCCCGCTGTGGATGTCCTTGATCAGCGTTCGGCCTTCCTCGGGGGGGGGGGGGGGGGGGGGGACGCATTTGAGCGCGATGCCGTTCGGGCGCTTGCGATAGAGGTCTCCCTCAAGGATGCAGTAGGATTTCGCCTGTCGAGCGATTCGCTCTGCTTCTGCATCTTCTTAAGGGAGGATCCCCTTCGCCAAGTAGTCCTTGAGCTCGTCAATCCAGCCCGTGGCTTGGTGGGCTGCCGTCAGCAACAGACGCTCCCCTGTGCTGGGGCCGCAATCGGGGGCCCCAGACTCAGGAGGTGGTGGGAGTGCTTCATCTGTGCTTGCGGCTGTGGCCTCTCGAGGCTGCTTGATGGAGGCCTTGGCGAGCCTTTCCTCAAAGACGCCGGCCTGCTGGGGTTGCCTTCGCGAGGCTCGCTTGGCGATGTCATCGGCCTCCTGGTTCTCTTTCCTTGGGATATGCATGAGTTCCATGCCCCTGAAGTGCTTCTCGAGCTTGCGGACCTCTTCAAGGTATGCTGCCATGTGGTCGTCTTTAGGCGTGTAGCTCTTGTTGGAGAAGTTGACAAGCAACTGGGAGTCGCCCTTGATGAGTAGGTGCTTGACGCCTAGAGCGATGGCGGCCCTTAAGCCGGCGAGGAGGCCCTCGTATTCAGCGATGTTGTTGGAGATCTTGTCAATCGTGAAGCATAACTGGACAGCGTAGTAGAGCTTGTCGCCTTTGGGCGAAGTCAGGACGACGCCTGCCCCGCCATTGCGGCAGGCAAAGGCTCCGTCGAAGTGCATGGTCCAGTGGCTAGGCATTGTGTCTCCAGCGGGATCAGCCTCTTCCCCCCGAGGCTCTTCAGGGCTTGGGTCAGTCCATTCGGCGACGAAATCAGCCAGCGCTCGCCCCTTGATGACTCTTGTGGTGTCGAAGCGCAAGTTGAATGGCTGCAGCTCTATGTTCCATCCCGCGACACGATCTGTGGCGTTGGGGTTGCGCAGGATCTGCTCCAGGGGGAAAGAAGTGACCACCGTGATGGGGTGGCCCTGGAAGTAGTGTCTCAGCTTCCTCGAGGCGATGAGGAGAGCGACGAGAATCTTCTGCTGCCTCGGGTACCGCTCCCGAGCATCCCGCAGCACCGTGCTGACGAAGTAGACGGGGTGCTCGACAAGGGTTGTCGGTGGGGTTGCAGCGTCAGCCCTCTGTGGAGGCTCCTCAGGGTCCTTGTCGAGATCCGCCTGCAGGGGGGTCTCGACAGGGGTGCCGGGAGCAGGCTCGACTTGAGGCTGTGGGCCTGGCAGTGGGTCTGTGGAGGCTGCTCCTTCGACGAGATCCTTGTCGGGGGGCTTTGGGCTTGGAGTGGCAGTGCTCTTCTTGAGGAGGACAGGCTCTTCCCTCTCGGCCACCAGGACGGCGCTTGCGGTCTGAGGAGTGGCTGAAAGATACAGCTTCAGATGTTCGCTTGTCCTGGGGGCCACCATGACTGGTGGGCTGGCCAAATACTTCTTTAAGTCCTCAAAGGCCTTGTCCGCCTCAGGGGTCCACTTGAACGTGCCAGATCTCTTCATGATCTTGAAAAATGGCAGGGCTCTCTCGCCGAACTTGGAGATGAATCGGCCCAGGCTAGCCATGCAGCCTGCTAAGCGCTGCATTTCCTTGAGCCGGCGAGGAGGTTGCATTCCTTCTATGGCCTTGATCTTGTCAGGGTTTGCTTCTATGCCGCGGTGGGACACCAGGAATTCGAGGAGCTTGCCTGAAGGGACCCCGAAGACGCACTTGGCGGGGTTCAGCTTGATGTTCACCTTGCGCAGGCTGGCGAAGGTTTCCTCGAGATCCTTCAAGAGGGTGTCTCCCTCTCGAGACTTGACCACTATGTCATCGACGTAGGCCTCTGCGTTCCTGCCCATCAGTGCCCCCAAGGCGATCCTCATGAGCCTCTGGAAAGTGGCGCCAGCATTCTTCAGGCCGAAGGGCATGCATGTGTAGCAATACACGCCACAGGGGGTGAGGAATGCTGTCTTCTCCTCGTCCTCTTAAGCCATTTTGATCTGGTGGTAACCAGAGAAGGCATCCAGAAAACAGAGGAGGTCGCAGCCAGCGGTGGAGTCCACGATCTGGTCTATCCTCGGCATGGGGTATGGGTCCTTGGGGCAGGCCTTGTTGACATCGGTGTAGTCGATGCAGAGTCGGCCTCCTCCAGCGGGTTTAAGGACAACTACGCCGTTGGAGAGCCAAGTGGGGTGCGCGACTTCGCGGACGACTTTCGCCGCCTTTAGCTTCTCTACTTCCTTGACGATGAATGCTTGCTTCTCGGGGGCTTGCTTGCGTGTTTTTTGCTTGACGGGGCGTGCGTTTGGACACACGGCTAAGTGGTGCTCGATCACCTCCCTTGGTACACCGGACATATCTGGCGGAGTCCATGCGAACATGTCAGAGTTTGCCCGAAGGAAGGCGACGAGCGTGCTTTCCTATTTGGGAGGCAGGGCAGCGCCTATGGTGACGCTAGCCCCCGAGCCTTCAGCCCCCGAGCCGCTGGTGCTCAGCGACACCTTCTTCGTGGCAGCTTGCTCCTGAGAGAACACTTGTTTCTTCTTCTTGGGCCTCTCGAGAGGCTCCATATCCTCATCAGCCGGGAACGCCATGGCAGCTGCCTTGTAGGCGCTCTCGACAGCGCGCGTGGCGTCCAGGATATGACCATGGATGGCGATGGTGCCAGCGCTGCCGGGGATCTTGACCATGTTGTAGGCATGGTGCGTGACGGCCATGAACTTCGCGAGGGCGGGGTAGCCGAGGATGGCGTTGTACGGCAGGCCGATGTGGGCGACGTCGAAGTCGATCTGCTCTGTGCGATAGTTCTTCTGCGTGCCGAAGGTGACGGCTAGCCGGACCTGGCCCAGGGGTTCGATGGAACCACTGGTGACCCCTGTGAACGGCCTGGAGGGCATAAGCCACTCGTAGGTCACTTGAAGCGTCTCGAAGGTCTCGACAGAGATGACGTTCAGGCCAGCTCCCCCATCAATGAGCGTCTTGGAGACGGTGATGTTGTTGATGGTGGGGGAGCAGACCAGGGGGAGGGTTCCAACAGTCTTGGTCGACTTGGGGTGGTCCTTGGCGTCGAAGGCGATGGTGTACTGGGACCACTTGAGGGGCCTGGAGGTCTCGGTGCTTGGGAGTGCGGCGTTGAGCTCGCGGGCGAACTGCTTGAACTGGTTGTTCGACTTGGGCGCCTGAGCCCCGCCGAGGATGCAGGCCATAGCCCCTCTCGGGGCCTGGTAGCCTCCATCTTCCTCGTCAGGGAGGTTGTTGTTCTTCTTGGCGGCGTTGGCTTGAGTGCCCGACGGCTTCTGGTAGCCGCCATCGCGCCTGCCCCTGCCGTCTCTGCGGTAGCCGCGGCCTCAGCCGCGGTTTCCGCTGCCTTCTCCTCGCTCGTGCTCCCTGCTCAGCCTCTTGAGGTCGAAGCAGTCGTCTTTGGCGTGGCCACGCCTGTTGTGGTAGACGCAAAACGGACGGTTGTCCGCCTCCTTGTCGCCAGGCTCGGGGGAGCTTCTGCGGGCGTTCTTGGTGGCTGGCTCTACCGCTAGGATAGCAGTGGTCTTGCGCTTGGTCTCCTCGCGCTTCTTGTGGCTCTTGGAGCCCTCAGCCTGGTCGTCCCCTCGCTGGCTCATCTTGACGAAGAGGAGTCCCTCTTCAGCCTTGGCGCATTTGTCCGCAAGGTCGAACAGCTTCACCACAGAGGTGAGCTTGTCGTGGATGCCCAGCTTCTCGAGCATCCTGCGGTTCGTGACGCCCACTCTGAAGGCGGCGATGACCTGCGTGTCAGGGATGATCGGGATCTTGTTGCGCACTTGGCTGAAGCGCTGGATGTACTTGCGGAGGGTCTCATCCTTCTTCTGCACCACAGCGCGCAGGTCGTTGTGGGTGAGTGCGCGCTCGTACGTGCCCTTGAAGTTGGCGACGAACTGCTTGCAGAGCTCCTCCCAGGAGTCGATGGAGTCCTCAGGCAGGTTGAGGAGCCAGGACAGCGCGGAGTCCCTGAGCGCGTGGGAGAACCAGTTTGCCATGACCTTGTCATCTCCCCCTGCAGCCTGGATGGAGGTGGTGTAGAGCTGCAGGAACTCGAGAGGGTTGGTTGACCCGTCGAAGCCCTTGGGGAGGGCCGGCCTGAACTTCTGCGGCCAGACCACGCGACGCAGAGCGCGGGTGAAGGCCATGCAGCCAGAGGCATACGTGGCGATTCCTCCCTGGAGAGCCCTGCGGTTCTGCTGCCCCGCCTGGCCGAGCTCCTCGACGAGGCGATTCTGGAGGTCCCTGCGGCGCTCCATGCCCACACGTGCATCAGGCGCAGTGCGCTGCACGATCTGGTAGTCGTGCGGTGAGGAGGCGTGAGAGGGAGCCCTCTGCGCTGCGGCCGGAGGTGGTCCCGGCGGCGGCGGAGGCGCATCTGGTGCAGCCGTTCCCGCGCGGCCAGAGTGTTGGACCATGTAGCGCGACGGGGCGGGGCGCGTGGTGGCGACGTCGACGAGGTGGTGGAGGCGGTCCAACCACTGGTCGTGGGCCTCAGCGCTAGGCCGGTAGCGTAGGAGCTCCTGGGCCATGAGGAGCGCGGTGTGCGGCGTGGGCTCTGGGCGTCCCTGAGAGGACGCGCCTTGGCGCCGTGACGGATGCGAAGACTCAGCATCGTCGTTGCGCTCCGGGGGGACGTCCCTGTCGTCGCGGTGGTCGCTGTCATGGTACTCTTCGCTCTCGGGCTCCTCCACATGCGGGCCGGTGTTGGCGCGCTCGGCAGCGCGAGGGCGGCCACGACGGCCACGGGTGGGAGCTGTGCCGGGCTCGGTGCGAGCCATGGCGGAAAGCCAGCTGGAGGTTGAAGACGCGCCTCAGTCCCCCTACCTGGCGCGCCAAATGTCGAGGTGTGATTCCCACGGAACAGGGATAACCACTCTCGGGGAAGAAGTTCGTGAAGGGGACTGAACACGTTGGTCGACAACCCTCAACCGGCACGGCGACGGTGCTCGTCGAGCCTGGAGGGAAGGCACCACGACAGAGATGGACTCAGGCCCGTACCCAGGTTCACGGCCCTCAGGGTGAGGTAAAACCGCTACTCCTGCTTGTCTGTATTGCTCAGTAGGTGCTACAATACAAAGAGCTTGCCGCGGGCCGTCGTGAGGCGGTGCGGAGCTCGGGGGGGGGGGGGGGGGGGGGGGGGAAGGTTCGGGCCTTCTTCCTCCTCGGGCTCGCTGGGCTTGGCTAAGCTACTGTGGGGTGTCAATGGATGAGTGATCGATCCCTCGCTACGGTGGTGCTCCTGCTCCTTATATAGGCGCCCCGGGCCTCATCCCTGCGGCTTGCGCAGTGGAAGGGTTCCCACATGGCGACGAAATGGTGGAGCGGGGTGCACTGCAGCTGGGTTGCCCATAGACTCGGTCCATGGTCGCAAGGCCTGTCTTCGTGGCAGGGCAGCCGCCGTCTTTGCAGAGCGGCCAGCTGGAGCTGCAGAGATCGTGGGGGTGCCCACGGTGACGTCGCCCTTGGAGCGTTGCGCCGGCCATCAGCTTTATCACCAAAGAGGAAATCTTCGTTGGCGGCGCAGGGGACACAGAGCTTTGTTGACTCCTTTTATCACCAGAATGGCAACTGCGGCGCCGTCGTCATCACGCGCAGACACGCGCGTCACTCTACGGCTGCTGCAGAGGCCAGGTGCGCTCTGCAGCGGTTACTTCGTGGCGAAGTGTCTCCACAGGGCCCTGGCGGCCTTGTGGAGGGAGTTGTGTTGACTCCCCTTCGGGGGAGAAAGCCTT
Source organism: Poa annua (assembly GCA_026929855.1). NCBI lineage: Eukaryota > Viridiplantae > Streptophyta > Magnoliopsida > Poales > Poaceae > Poa > Poa annua. The sequence goes on from CM049434.1 coordinate 68,737,700, forward strand.
GCCGGGGGGCAGCCTCAGGGGGAGCCCCTTCAGGCCCTTCGCTGCCTCCTCAAGTCCCCTCGAGGGGGCTCTCCCCTCGGGGGTCTCCCCAAGCGTTCTTCTTGGTCCTTAGTCGTTTCGCCGACATCGGCGCGTGTGAGGGCCGTGGAGAGTGGGCTCTGCGCACCCTAGAATCCACTGGGCCGACAAACACCAACTATGGTTTTCTCTATGTACCTTATCGTGATTTCCCTTTACTTGTTACAAGTTGAGTTATATGAACGGAGTTGATATCTAAGATGATTTGTGTATTAATATATGTGATGCTTCTTGTCCGTATATTCTTTATCGACACTTCACTCCATAAACCTGTGGTCATGTTTACTGAGTTCAGCTTTCACTTGGGGACCAGCGAGGTCTAAGCTTGGGGGGAGTTGATACGTCCATTTTGCATCACTATTTTATATCATAATTTACTGTTATTCATTGATATATTTCATATTTGGAGATGATACTTATGTTATTTCATCTATTTTGCATGTTTGATGATTATTGGAGGATGAATCACCGGAGTCTGAATTCTGCTGGAAAAAGCACCGACAAGATACAATATTTGCGAAGCTCAGAAAACAAAACCAAGAATACAGAAGTTCCTATTTTTCCAGATGACGAAGGGCGCCAAAAGGGGAGAACCAGGTGGGCCCCAGGGGCCCCACATGAGGTCCCGGCGCGGCTCCCCTTGCTGCCGCACCAGCACCCTGTGAGGCCGCCCTGGCCCACCTCTGCCAGCGCCCTTTCGCGTACTTCATCCACCCGAAAACCTAAGACTCGGGGGATCGACCAGAAACAGAGCCGCCGCCTCCACGAGGCGGAAACCACCGAGAGAGAAAAGCTCTCCGGCAGGCTGAAAAGCTGCCGGGGAAATCCCTTCCCGGAGGGGGGAAATCGTCGCCATCGTCACCGTCATCGAGCTGCACTTCATCGGGATCATCATCACCATCATCTCCACCGCCGACACCGTCATCTCCGCCGCTCCACTTAGTTCCCGCTGTAACATCTAGGGCTGAACCTTGTGCATTTGATAGGGGAAACTCTCCCGGTGTTGATTACTACTGTTATTGATGCTATTGGGTGGAACCGTTGAATTAAGGTTTATGTTCAGATTGTTATCCATCATTATATCACCTCTGATCATGTTCCAAAAGATGTGTTGTGAGTAGTTCGTTTAGTTCTTGAGGACATGGGAGAAGTCTAGGTGTTAGTAGTGAACTATGTTGAGTAATATTTAATGGTTTGATATTTAAGTTGTGGTGCTATTCTTCTAGTGGTGTCATGTGAACGTCGACTACATGACACTTCAGCTTTATGGGCCTAGGGGAATGCATTGTGTATTCGAATATTAATTGTGGGGTTGCCGGAGTGACAGAAAGCTAAACCCCCGTTGGTATCTCGATGCATGAGGGATGGTAGGATCTCAGAGTTTAAGGCTGTGGTTAGATTTATCTTAATTACTTTCTTGTATTTGCGGATGCTTGCAAGGGGTATAATCACAAGTATGTATTAGTCCTAGGAAGGGCGGTGCATTAGCATAGGTTCACCCACACAACACTTATCGAAACACTAAAGATTAATCATCTATATGAAGCGAAAGCACTAGACAGAATTCCCGTGTGTCCTCAGGAACGTTTGGTCATCATAAGTAAACAAACTGGCTTGTCCTTTGCTCTAAAAAGGATTGGGCCACTCGCTGCAATTATTATTGCCGCGCTCTATTTACTCGCACTTTATTTATCTGCATTATCAAAACTCCTAAAAACTTGTCTGCTAGTGTTTACAGTGAAATCCTCATCAAAACTGCTTGTCAGCACCTTCTGCTCCTCGTTGGGTTCGACACTCTTATTTATCGAAAGTACTACGATACACCCCCTATACTTGTGGGTCATCAACCGGTCCCACCTCCACGGCTCTGGGCCCCTCCACGGATGTCAGGCACCCCCTTCGTCCAGCTCGGGCGGCGTACGAAATGGCCTCCACCACCGCCGCGGTAGCTGTCCTCCTCCGGTATGCCGCTCAGCGGGTTGCCGGAGAAACCCGCCGCACCCCAGGGCCCTTCCCAGTGCTCGTCTTCCTCGACACGGTCAATGTGAATGAGCACCTTGTACTTTAGCAGCTCCAAGCTTTCCGCAAACCTCTCCGGCGGTGGGCTGCGCGTTTCATCCGAGAACTCACGCGCAGGCAGTGGCGGAGCCAGCTGAGCGACATAGCCTAGGCAAAGTAAGAATGCTCCTGGCCACCAGCCTTTTTACCCATTAAAACAGTTGATTAATTCCTTATTAGCAACTACAACTAGCAAGAGATTCTATAGAGAGCCCGGGCAGCCGCCAGCTGCCCGGGCATGCCGGGCTGTAGCTCCGCCACTGCGCGCAGGGGACGGCGTGGACTCATCCAGCGGCGCCGGTGATCCCCTTCGGGCACGTAGTTGACGATGATGATGTCTCCCAAGGATATCTTGATGGCTCCAACACCTGCGTCAAAAGAATATGGGTTAGGTTGAGACTCCAAGTGCAAGGGAAAAGACTTATTTTCCCCACGAGGGTGACTCAAGGGTCTAATATCGAACTCTCGGGGAAATGAACCAAAAGCTGTTGTCTCCTTATCCTTCTTTATGTAACCTACAAAACAAAGTAGATTGTTTTGTGCCCTCAACCTCACCAAGTGGTTGTAAAGCACAAGGTGTAAGTAAAAGATATATAAATAACAAATGCAAAACAAAAGTAAATATGCAATGGTATAAATAAAAGTGCAAGGATGGTATAAATGATATGAGATGATGTTTTTGTGGTTTGTATGGTGTTTGCAAGATATAAAAGTATTTTTGTATTTTCGGATTTAATAATAACAAAAAATGTAAAGTGCAATAAAAGTGTTGGAAAGGTGTTTCTTATGATTAAAAATGGACTGGGGTTCATGGTTTCACAAATGCACTATCTCTTTTATATAGTGGTAGATAATGGAACATAGGAATTGACATATGAGATTGCAACAAGACAAGTTATTAATAATATGGGCATCACATTCTAACATAGAGATCTTTTGGTTATTAATCTCTCTTATACTCCACCAAGATGCGAACTAAATCATAACATCTCAGTAATTAAGATAAACAGAGTATAGCTTTAAGTTCAATGACATGAAGTTTAAATAAGAACATGCTAGATCTAGTCATGGTGACGGTGGCAATGTCACCCACATACCCCCGGTAGCATGGTATTTCCTTTATCCCTAGTGAGGCAACAAAGTAAGGTAAAAACCCAAGTGGATCACGGTATTGCTGTCAACTTACCACAAAACCACCCCCCGTTACTCCAACTAATGCACACGTTCCCCCTCACACGCTCTCATAAACATGTTGGATCAAAACACATAGACAAGAACGGGGTACATAATATGCATCTACTTTCATAACAAATACATAATATTGCCAATCATCATAACATATATCAACTTAAGAGATCCACCACAAAGGTGTTACATATATGACCATAATCATGTTCAGCAGCTCATATGGCAGTAATTAGTGAAGCTCAAGAGAGAGGAGAGATACATAAGTTACTTCCACAAACCCATAGTCCAGGGGTGGACTACTCCCTCTTCATCATGGAGACGGCGGAGAAGTCGTTGGAGAAGGTGGAGACCACACCGGCAGCGCCCGCCGGAGTTTTCCCCCTCCAATCTGCAGCTCCAGGTCTCTGTTTCGTGGTTTCCGTGTTTCTGCGGCGCTCCTCTCCGAATGGTTTCGGGGGGCTATTTTTATAGTCGTTTTTAGGTCAAGACAAAGTCAGGGAGACAAAGATCGACGGCATCGGAGGCTCGAGGGCTGAGATGAGGGGCCCCACGCGGCCAAGGAATCTGGCCGCGTGGGCCCACCTCTTTTGTCCCTCGGCCTTCCATTTTTGCTCTTCCTTCGCTCCTAAGCCTTGTTCCTTCCAAAAAAATGATCTCCGTGGAATATTAGGTCATTTGGACGTCGTTTGGGTCCCTGAAACATCAAAATGTATAAAAAGGGGTTTTCTGACAGCACAGAGTTAATTCCAAATAAATAGGGAAAGTGTGAAATATTCCCCAAAAATTATAAAACATTGATATAACCCTTATATGATGCAAATATGGATGAAATATGAGTAATACAATGCAAAGTTCATGTATGCATTTTACATGCATCAGGCGGCTCCGGAATTGCCAGTGTTCTTGCCGCCGGGATGGCCTCAGGAGAGCTTGAACAGAGACAGGTCCTCCCTTGAGCTCGTCGTCGGCGCCACCGTGTCCACCACACAAGAGGTGCCCAGAAGGTCCTATACCACGTCAAGATCCCAGCCGTGTCGGGGGGGGGGGGGGGGGGCGGGATGCCTTCCAGCACCATATCAACCTTGGTGCGCAGAACTTCCTTAGTGGTATGTGCTTGTTTGTTCCATGGGCGGATTATGAGAGTGAATTCGGGATCGATCTGCGCGGGGAGGGCCATGAGCGTGTTGCGGATCGCCGCCGTCGAGCAGACCACCAGAAAGTCCACCGGGAGGAAGCTATGCACGGTGAATCTGTCCGCCGAAATCTGCAGCTGCCTGCAGATGGCCTGCCTGACTTGATCGCAGGACACCACCGGCCTCGCACCACCCACGTAGGCGAGCACCGCAAACTGCAGCCGTCATTCCAGGTCAGAGATGCCCGGCGAGCGACGCACGATGCAGTTTGGGGCCTTCACCTTCGGGACCAGGTCTGCTTCCTGCGCCAGTCTAGGGTTGGGGATGAACGCCGGGCCGTGCCCAACCTGACGCTGGTTGGAGCCCTCACCCACCAGCACCTGGTGCACCATCGGCGCCTTGCGCCTCGCCAACTTGGCTAGTGCCGCCCTGCGCAGCTCCTCCTCCGACGCCGGACTGCGTGGCCGCTTGCAGTCCCCGAAAGCATGACCTTCCAGGCCGCAGCGGATGCAGACGACCATGTTGACACAGTCCCTTTGAAGTGGCCTTTTTGGAAACACTTGAAGCAGAGGTTATGCATCTCCGGTTCCACCGGCGAGCGCGGTGACCGAGCGGCCTCCTGCCGTTCAATTTCGCGGCGCAAAGCCCGGCGATGGCGCCAAAGCGACTTGCACGAAGGCTTCAGGACCGCCCAAGTCAGCCTGTCCAGCACACGACCCCGACCGCCCTCGACCAGGCCGCTCACCTCTAGATCTGCCGCCACGGCCGGGCCGCCATCGCCGCGTGACGAGAGCCCCATACCCGACACCACCGGCGGCAGTACTCAAAGGTCGCCGAACCCTGGCTGGCCGGACCTCCCTACTGTGGCTCCGCCATGGGAGAGGGAGGAGAGGAAGGGAGAGGGAGAAGTTGGGTGGGCGTCGGAGCACGAGCGGCTACCGACGGACGCCGGGGCCGGAGTGGCCGACGGTGGCATAGGGGCTCCTGTCACGCTCTCACGCTCTCACCACACAGTTTTTTTTCGAACCTCGGCAATGCCTTTCTATACGTAATAATAAAGGGAGGAAACTTTCTTGCGGTACGTCATTTTTTTCCGGATTTACCCTCCCCCTAAATCCGACTCTTTTTTGGACGATTTTATTCCTGTAGGTTCGGTGATATTACCCACCTTTGCCATCGGTAAGTGAAAAAACGGTTCGAGGTATGAACCCTGGCCCGCGCTTCGACAACCCGACAGCCGCCGCGCGCCTCCCAGCGAGGTCGCCACTCCCTGCGCGCCGAGCTGGCCACGTGAGGATGATGCTGATGGTGGCGCCTGGCGGCCGGCGCCGTGGCCTCGAACCAGTCGAACACCAGCGACATGCCGCCCGCGGTCCATCGACCGCGACGGTCCTGCTCGGGCTGCTGCCTGCTGTTCGCTTATCGTCCTCACTCGACGCCTTCATCCCCTGCTATGGCGCCGGCAACCTAACCTCCCAAATGGCGGAATCTCTCTACCCCCAACTCCATCCCGGCGCCTGGATCCGTCCTGCCTAGCCCCGCCTCCGTTCCCAGCCATGGGGGTGGCTCTCCCTTCCTTCGACAGGCCTCAAACTCTGCTCGACCTCGTCGGCAGGCCACCATACGCTGACCGCTCCCTCCCAGATCCTTCTCGCGGGACCCCCATGGCGGTTTCCCAGGATATCCCGCGCGCCGCCCTTGGGTCGCGGATGCCGCCGATTTCCTGCCTCGCGCACCACTGCTTTGCTCCATGACGCCATTGATCTGAAGTCAACCAAGTGTCGCTCCTGCTGTGGTAGTTCGCCATCTCCGCTTCTGCAGTTAACCGAGCGCCGCCTCGAGGGGAGTCCGCATCCGAAGCTTGTGCCAATCCATCCACGCTACGTCAGGCGCGCAGGCTGATGAGCAGACTACTACAACAGCTTGATGATTCTAAACTGCTACTGAAGATGCATCTGAACTGCACGTCTTGAGTTGATGCTTCGCAAACTTTGAAATCGATCATGAGGAAGCAGATTGCTACACGCTCACTAGTAGAGAACAGGCCATAGGACCAAACAGAAATACCCCATTTGTCCCGGTCGTGTTACAAACCGGGACAGATGGGGTGCCAGCAAACTGCTTGCGATCAGAAGGCCACCATTTGTCCCGGTTCCAGCCACGAACCGGGACAAAAAGGTCTGTGCCTTTAGGCACGCACCTGTTGTCCCGGTTCGTGGCTGGAACCGGGACAAATGGTGCATGCCTATATATATCACAGCCCCCCCCCCTCTCCCAAGACCAGGAGGCATTTTTTTTAACAAGGTAGGAGGGTGTGTGCTAGTTTGTTTTTTTTAAGTGTGCAGGCAAGGTGTTCGATGAAATGCTCGAGAGAGTTCCCAAAATGATCTGATGCACACTTAAAAATTTATCCTTCTTTTCGATCGAGGTTAATTTTTTTCTCATTTCATTTGTCATTAATTGATAGTTTAGTGGTTATTTCTCGATGTTCTGTAATGGTTATTGATATAGTTAATTATATAATGCAGATGGACCGACAATGGATGTACGGTGACCGACGCACTGCCGAGTACATGACGGGTTTGAGGGAATTTCTCGAGATAGCCAAGGCCCACAGTACCAATGGTTTCATGTGTTGTCCATGTGTCAACTGTCAGAATAAGACAGATCACCCAAACGCGAGAACCATTCAAACCCATCTTATTCGGCACGGTTTCATGCCCTGCTATAATTGTTGGACGAAGCACGGAGAAAAAGGGGTTATGATGGAAAACAATGAAGAAGAAGATGATGACAACTATCCTATGTTCCTGGAGTACGGAGATACTGCAACGGGGGAAGCTGAAGATGAAGAGGCACCAGATGAGCCCGCTGATGATCTTGGTCGGGCCATTGCTGATGCAAAGAGAGAGTGCGGAACTGAGAAGGAGAGGTTGAAGTTCGAGCAGATGTTAGAGGATCACAAGAAATTATTGTATCCAAGTTGCGAAGATGGTCAGAAAAAGCTGGGTACCACACTGGAATTACTGCAGTGGAAGGCAGAGTGTGGAGTGACTCACAAGGGATTTGGAAAGTTGCTGCAGATAATTAGGAAGATGCTTCCAAAGGTCAACGAGTTGCCCGGCAGCACGTACGAAGCAAAGAAGGTTGTGTGCCCTCTAGGATTAGACGTGCAGAAGATACATGCCTGCCCTAATGACTGCATCCTCTACCGCGGTGAGTACGAGAATTTTGATGCATGCCCGGTATGCACTGCATTGCGGTATAAGATTAGACGAGATGACCCTGGTGAAGTTGAGGGTGAGCGTCCCCGGAAGAGGGTTCCTGCCAAGGTGATGTGGTATGCTCCTATAATACCACGGTTGAAACGTCTGTTCGCTAACAAAGAGCATGCCAAGTTGTTGCGATGGCACAAAGAGGACCGTAAGAAAGACGCGATGTGCAGACACCCCGCTGATGGGTCGCAGTGGAGAAAAATTGAGAGAGAGTTTCCGGAATTTGCAGATGACGCAAGGAACTTAAGGTTTGGTCTAAGTACAGACGGCTTCAATCCTTTTGGGGAGCAGAGCAGCAGTCATAGCACCTGGCCTGTGACTCTATGTATTTATAACCTTCCTCCTTGGTTGTGCATGAAGCGAAAGTTCATTATGATGCCATTGCTCATCCAAGGCCCGAAGCAACCTGGCAACGAGCTTGACGTGTACCTCAGGCCATTAGTTGAAGAACTTTTACAGTTGTGGCGGGAAGAAGGTGTACGGGTGTGGGATGAGCACAAAAAGGGGGAATTTGACCTACGAGCATTGCTTTTTGTAACAATTAACGATTGGCCTGCTCTTGCTAACCTCTCGGGGCTGACAACCAAGGGGTACAATGCATGCACACACTGCTTGGGTGAGACTGAATGTTTATATTTGGATAAATGTAAGAAGTGTGTGTATCTGGGGCATCGTCGATTTCTTCCGATCAGGCATACTGCAAGGAAGAAAGGCAAGCATTTCAAAGGTGAGGCTGATCACAGTAGGAGGCATGTCAACCGTACTGGTGAAGAAATATTTGATATGGTCTAGGATTTAAAAGTAATATTTGGAAAGGGTCCTGGAGGACTAGAGGTTCCGAAAGACGCTAACGGGCACGCACCCATGTGGAAGAAAAAATCTATATTTTGGGAGCTACCATATTGGAAGGTCCTAGAGGTTCGATCTGCTATCGACGTGATGCACGTGACGAAGAATGTTTGCGTGAACCTGCTAGGCTACTTGGGCGTGTACGGGAAGAAAAAAGATACAGAGGAAGCGCGGGAGGACCAGAAACGTGTGAAAGAACGAGACGGCCTAAGTCCCGAACACTACGAAGGTCCTGCCAGCTACGCTCTTACCCAACAAGAGAAAGTAATATTCTTTGAATGCCTGAGCAGTATCAAGGTCACGGCTGGCTTCTCGTCGAATATAAAGAGGATAGTAAATGTGAGACTCCAGAAATTTCAAAACCTAAAGTCTCATGATTGCCACGTGATTATGACGCAATTGTTTCCGATTGCACTGAGGGGGCTACTACCGGAAAATGTTCGAGTACCCATTGTGAAGCTTTGTGCATTCCTCAATGCAATTTCTCAGAAGGTAATCGATCCGGCGATTCTACCAGGGTTGCAAAATGATGTGGTCCAGTGTCTTGTCAGTTTTGAGTTGGTGTTCCCTCCATCTTTCTTCGATGTTATGACGCATCTCCTGGTTCACCTAGTCGAAGAGATTCAAGTTCTCGGTCCTGTATTTCTACACAATATGTTCCCATTTGAGAGGTTCATGGCAGTCTTAATGAAATATGTTCATAACCGTGCTAGGCAAGAAGGAAGCATCTCCAACGGCTACGGTAACGAGGAGGTCATTGAGTTCTGTGTTGACTTTATTCATGACCTTAAGCCGATTGGTGTTCCACAATCACGGCATGAGGGGAGACTTAGTGGAAAAGGCACACTAGGAAAGAAAACAAATTTTTTATGGATGGACATTCTTTCACTGAAGCACACTATACAGTTCTACAAAGTTCTACCTTGGTGGCCCCGTATATCGATGAACACAAGAATATTGTACGCTCCCTACACGCGGGGAAGTCTGACAACTGGATTGTACGTACACACATGGCGACTTTCGGCGGTTGGCTGCGAACACATCTCCAAAATAAAGACAAGGTTGATGAACAGTTACACTTGTTGGCCAGGGCACCATCTACAACTGTATGTACTTTCCAAGGGTACGAGATAAATGGGAATACATTTTACACGAGTGTCCAAGATAAAAAGAGCACCAACCAAAACAGTGGTGTTCGCATTGGTGCAACAAACAACAATGGGCAGAAGAACACATATTATGGTTGCATAGAGGAGATATGGGAACTTGATTATGGACCTTCTTTTAAGATCCCTTTGTTTCGGTGCAAATGGGTCAATCTGAAAGGCGGGGTTGAGGTAGACAAGATGTACGGAATGACAACAGTGGATCTAAACAATCTTGCGTACGGAGACGAACCATTCGTGCTAGCCAATGATGTGGCTCAGGTTTTCTATGTGAAGGACATGTCTAGCAGACCCAAAAAAAGAAACATCGCGGGAGTGGAGGAGCCGAGGCGTCACATAGTTCTTTCAGGAAAAAGAAACATCGTAGGAGTGGAGGACAAGACAGACATGTCAGATGATTATAATAATTTTGATGAAATTCCGCCCTTCGTAGTGAACATTGACCCAATCATCAAGTTGATTGAAGAAGATGCTCCATGGTTCCGACCCAGAAGAACGCGCGGCGTTGTGTGATGGAGATGTTGGTGCGATGTGTAATAATTAATATATTAAACTTTTTATATGAAGAAGATGCTCCATTTTTACCTGCATATCAAATGGATCCGCCGGCGTTGATAGAACAAAACACACGGTTTCTCCTGCATACAGCCCCACGGTGGCTCCTGAGTGCCTGCATATCAAATGCACCGTGGGGCGCATGTAGGGAATCCGAGTGATTTGTATTCAGTCGATGAATTGAACTATTTTGTAGATAGAACAAAACACGGTTTCCCCTGCATACAGCCCGACCGTGGGGGGGCTATATATAGGGTCATGTGGCTCAACAGTGGTCCTGATAGTGTTGATCCAACAGCTCACAAGTGCTCAGAAGAAGTACACTCCTGATCCAACGGCTCATAAGTGTTTGAAAGAAACACACGATCCGTGTGCTTCTTTAGTCCCGGTTTGGAACTGAAAGTGCTGATCGAACAGCTCACAAGCCATCAAAAGAAACACACTCCTGATCTAACGGCTAACAAGTGCTTGAAAGAAACACACGATCCATGTGCTTATTTAGTCCCGGTTTGTCAAATGTTATTAAAATTGAAACACTTTTCATATTCAAAGTTTTGTCAAATTCCAAAATATGCAAAAGTTCTTCAAATTCATATTCAAAGTATTTTTAAAATAGTTAAAACAATTATTTTAGAAAACAGAAAATGGTTTTGTATTAGTTATTCAAATTCAAACACTTTTCATATTGAAAGTTTTGTCAAATTCCAAAATATGCAAAAGTTATTAAATTCATATTCAAACTATTTTTAAACTAATTAAAATAATTATTATAGAAAACAGAAAATTGTTTTGTATTAGTTATTCAAATTCAAACACTTTTCATATTGATAGTTTTCTCAAATTCCAAAATATGCAAAAGTTATTCAAATTCATATTCAAACTATTTTTAAACTAATTAAAATAATTATTATAGAAAACAGAAAATTGTTTTGTACTAGTTATTCAAATTCAAACACTTTTCATATTGATAGTTTTCTCAAATTCCAAAATATGCAAAAGTTATTCACATTCATATTCAAAAGTTTTGCCAAATTCCAAAATTTGTAAAAGTTCTTAAAATTCAAACTATTTTTAGAATAGTTAAAACAAGTATTTTAGAAAACAGAAAATGGTTGAAAGTATTTTCTGTTAAAATTCAAATTCCAACACTTTTCGTGTTGAAAGTTTTTTCAAATTCGAAAATATGCAAAAGTTATTTAAAACAGAGTCAAACTATTTTTAAAATGGAAAATGAAATTAAAAAATATACAATCCATCCCGGGTGGTGCCTCAGCCCGGGACAAATGGGGAGGCACTGGGCGCGCAGGAAAATGACCCCATTTGTCCCGGGTGGTGGCTCAGCCCGGGACAAATGACCCCTATTTATCCCGTTTCCAGCCACGGCCCGGGACAAATAGGGGGGTTGCTATATAAGCAACACTTAGCGCTCCGGGCCGAGCCACAACCCGGAGCAGTTCACAAATACAGGGGTTACGCTGCCGAAATTTTCCGTCGATTTGCCGCCGCCTCCATCCTCGACTCCGGCCTCCGGCCTCGACTCCGGTGAGCCTCGCGGACCGTGCGCCTCCATCCTCGACTCCCTCCTCATTCTCTCTAGCTTCACGGCCGCGCGCCACCGCCGTCAAGCCCTAACCCTAGCCGCCGCGCGGATCCCCTTCAAGTCCGGCCGCCGCGCGCCTCCGCGAGAAGCTCGACGCCATCATCGTCCCCGTGCGCGCGCCTCCGTCCCCGCCCTACTCCGGTCGCCGTAGCCCGAAGGTGCGGCTCCGTCGCCGCAGCTCCGTCCACGCCTCCGTCCGCCCCCAACTCCGGCCGCCGTAGCCCGAGGTGCGGCTCTCCTTCTCCCTCTCTCGAACACTCCGGCCGTCCCCTTGCTCTACTCCGGCCGTCGAGGCGCTTCCGACGCAATGACCCGCGCCTCCCGGCTCGCGTGGATGCGCCGCCGGCGAGCTCGGCGCCGCCGCTGCCGTGGCCGCTAGATCCGGCGTCCGGTGACGTCAGCATGACGTCACCACGGGCCCGCCATCAGCCTCTCTTCTATTTTCGCTGCGAAAAAAAAACAGAAAATCATGAAAACTGTAATATTAATAACCATAAATATACCGACCCTAAAAATATAAAAAATATATCAAAATTACTAGGGTTTCTGCCGGAGTTCGTCCCCGGTCCTCTACTCCGTCCCCGTCGTTGCTAGGGTTTAGTTAGTTCAATTGTGTAGTTAGTTCAATTTGTTAAGTGTTAAGTGTTAGAATTTCTCAATGTTTGTTAAGTGTTAGAATTTCCCAATTTTGGTTAAGTGTTAGAAGTTTAAGTCTCTATTTTTGTTAAGTACTTGGATTTTGCATGCAGGTACTCGGATTTGTCACCGCGTCGTAGCCGCCGCCCCTCTCGAAGTTGCCGCTCTCTTAGAGCCCCAGCATTGTTCAACTACTCCGCCATTGTCGGAGACGAGCAAGAAAATGTAAATGGATTATTCGAGATGTATTATTGTTGCTTTAAAAGGATTGTTCGACTATATTAGTGATAATTAATTGATATTCAACTATGGAAATATCATTGTTGGACTACTCCGCCACCTTCACGGTTAATAATGTGTTTGTACATAATTATTATTGCAAACATAATTATAATTTTGTAGAAGTAAAACTGTTAACTTTGCTCCGGGTTGAAATTGAAATGTGTTTGTACAATTGAAATACCTTGCAGAAACTATGGACCCCGGTAGAAACCTGGAACAAGAAGAGGACTTGTTCGGCATCATCCGCGAAGGTGATGGATTGGACCTCGGTAGAAACCTTGAACAAGAAGAGGACGACTTAGACGATTTCACCGGACATTTCCTGAACGAGTCCGGTGATGGATCGGACGAAATAGACATCTCCGACAGTTCAACTCTGCGGAGAGCACATGACGACTCTACTGTTGGAAAGTCGTCCGCCGAGGTAGATATATGCCCTCAGGTGTTCATCTTTGTTGAATAGATTTGTGTGTATACATATATATTAACTATCACTTTTTCTTGTTTTAGCCGTCCGGATCAAGCAAAAAGGCATCCGTGAAACGAGGTGGGCCACGAACCGGGACCAAGAAGCTGCAAGGGAAACATAAGTACCACATCGACCAAATCAATGAAAAAGGCAAACCGATTGCTCCCGCGAAGCACGCCAGAAAATTTGTAGCTCAGTGCGGAGCCATCGTTCGGGACAGAATCTCCATCAAGGCTCAAGAATGGAATTTTCCAAAGGTTCCAAAAGAGGGGGTTATTTATGTCAGGGATGAAGACAAACAGCTCCTTTGGGACGAGCTCCTACAGAATTTCACTTTACCGGAAGAGGAGGATGAACAGAACCCGGTTATAGAGAATCGATGCAAGGCCTGGACTTTTATGGAGATGGGTGAACTGTTCCGCGCCTGGAAGAAAAGGCTAAACAAGTTCGTAACTGCAGGTACGACTCCAGAATTTGTCGGAATCTATGAAAAGATAAAAGATGAGTGGCCCGCATTTAAGGCGTACAAGGAATCAGAAGCCGCTAAGAAACTCTCAGAGAGAAATAAGAAAAATGCAGGAAAGAAGATATATCACCATAACATGGGGTCAGGTGGCTACCTGACGGCCATGCCTAAGTGGTCGAAAATGGAGGATGAGTTACTGGCTAAGGGTATAGATATCGAGACATATGATTGGCCAGAACGGCTTAAGGCTTGGTTCTATGGGATTGGTGGAAAGTTAAACCCTGAAACAGGTGAATGTATTTTTACTAGGGAGCACGGAGCTGACCCTCTTCAAGCACTCAGAGACGTATGGAAGGAGGTGGAGGCAGGCACGTTCCATCCTGAGAGAGAGAAGGACGAGCTATCGCGAGCCCTTGGGAATCCTGAACACAGTAGACGAACACGAGGAACCGTCGGCTCCGTTCCGTGGCTGATTGGGTTTCCCGCTGATGTTGGCACTTACAGAAGCCGAGCGAGAAAGAAGAAAGAGCATGCCGACCGGGTCCAGATGATGGAAAATAAAATAGTAGAGCATGAGAAGGAGATAGCACAGCATCGTAAGGAGATATCAGAGCTGAAGGCAGAGAAGCAGGGTCGACGGATTTCCTGCGAATCTGAGACGCCCGAAAATCCTTCTCCTGATCCAAAATCAATGCGGAGAAGCAGCGTGGCTTCGACGGAGCTCGATCGCCACAATGATATGACGGGTCCTCGTCACCCCGTGGATACTATCGTGCAGCAGGAACTTTGCGAGCTACATGTGCCATGCTTGAACATAACCGTGAAGGCGGCGGACGGCTTTGCCCTACCGCCTAAACCAAATGGAACTTACCATTGCCGCCCTATTCCAGATGGCTATGCTGTTGTCGGGGTTGATGAGGTTATGAAGTTATATGAGGGAATTAAGCTGGACTACCCTACGGGTGAAGACGAGGTTGAGTTGAGATTTGCCTGCAAGAGTACCTGCTTATGGAGAAAGGAATACATCGTGTTCCCACACATGCAGCAAAATCGCCCTCCCAGTCCACATGCTAGTCCAGACCTCCCCGAAAACGACAACAACGGCAACGACCACCAAGGCGCTAGTCCAGACACCCCCGACAACGACAACCAAGGCGCTAGTCCATCTCGATCTCCGCCGCCGCTTGAGCGGACTCCGCCGCCGCGTCAACGGACTCCGCCACCGCGTCAATGGACTCCGCCGGCTCCGCAAAAGAAGCGGAAGTCCACCGCTGCGTCGACTAGTACTCAGAAAAGCGACACGGGGAAGAAAGCGAGGGATATGTCTAACGAAGATATCGATATATGGGTCAACGAGATCCAGGATGCCCAGAGAAAGAAGGCAAAAAAGATGTCTTTGCCTTATCCGGTATATTCTGCAGAGGCGATACGGTGGGCCATAGAATTTCTTACGCATCCATCGCAATATGAACTAAATATGGACGATGACTATACACGCGTTCTGGTGCGTACATCTAAGAGAGTGCGGGAAGAACGAAAACTTGGTGCCACCAAGAAGAGAGATGTTCCACAGCTCGGAATGCAGGCGGGACAATCGGCCGCCCCGCTCATATTGGCGCCTTACAACCGGGACCCGGCCGAGGAAGTACTTTCGCAGCAAGCTAGAGAAATGGGTCTCTCTCTTTCAGAGCTTCGCAAATTACAAGCTGGCGAGAATCTCCAGCAGACACATGTGGAGGTGCGGAGATATGTTAGAGGACAAGATCTTGTCGAGCCTGCTAAGGTGCGCACTCTACCAGCTAGATTGCACCAACTAAATGAATGGTACATGAGGTGGTGCTCTAGTCACGACGGAGACTTTATCTATGGGAAAATTCCAGAGTCTCATTATGGCCCAGGTGATGATGAGTTTCAAATTGAGCTATGCGAATTATGGCAGTTATTCAATTTTGACGCGCTCGACAAATCTATCATGAGTGCCTTTTGCCTGTAAGTAATTAAATTATGTATGTCATTAATTCTCTTGCTCAACTTATTTTTCATTGCCTGTAATTATCCTCATCACTATATTCCTTTTGTACTCTATTATGCAGGCTGAAAATTATACAATCTCGAAAGTTGGGACTGAATCACAAGATTGGATTCGTTGACCCAAATCGAGTTCATCATCATGGTTTGGTAAATAACCGAGAGCAAACGGAGGAGCTTTTGCTAACTTACTTTATGGCGCAACATTACAAAAACACCATAATTTTCCCGTTCAACTTCGAGTGAGTTGTTTACTTTCTTATACATACTCGATGTTAAGTGTATGTAATTGATGATTTATTAACAAATATAAACATGCGCAGATTTCACTGGGTAATGCTTGAGATTGATGTTGAAAGGGCAATCGTTGGTGTCTGGGACCCATTATCGAAACCTGTTGAAAAGTTCGTCGACATGAAACTGATGCTCCAGAGGTAATTTCGTTTATTATCACAATCGGCCTCGTCTTTTCTAATATAGGGTAATTAGTAAACTTCTTTACTAATTTTTCTATACCGTGCAGGGTTTGGGACAAGTTCACCGGTTTCCACAAGCTCGGTATACGGAAGAAGCTCACTTTTAAATGGAGTGAGGTAAGCCGTACTAGCTAGGTCCACGCATGCATATATTTAATTTTAGTCTCACAATACCATTTTCCAATATTTTTGATTATTATTTGATTGGATTCCTATCTTATTCTCTCTTAAAGTGCGCGAAGCAGCAACATGGCACCAATTTGTGTGGATACTATGTCTGCGAGTTCATTCGAATTCACATCAATGAGGGGGCAGACTGGAATGGCGTACGTAAACAATATATTCAAACTTGTTCACTTTTCAAATTGAACTATTTGCATGATGATTGATATATTGATGTTGATCTCTCTTTTTTAGTTTGAGATGATCCGGAACAGGCTTGATGCAAAAGACCGCCTACTACCAATTGCGGAGGAAATTGCGGGGTTTCTGCTTGACTATGTCTTAGAGCCGGGCGCAGAATGCAGTTTGATCAAGCTGAAAAAGACCATCCCGAAGAAAAAATAGGGTCTAATGCCTCTCTGTCATGTAATGATCTCTAGGTTGTAGTGATCTTCCGGTTGTAAATATTTGTTTCGGGGAACTCGATCGTGTATTCTTGATAAATATTATATAGTACTGTATAATATGCAACTCGATCTTTTTTGAAATGAAACATAAATATCGAAAATAAAACACACAAGAAAAAGTAAAACAGAAACACAAAACAAAACAGGAAACAAAAAAAGAAACAGAAAACAGGAAACAAAAAAAGAAGAAAGAAAAGCATACACATTGTCCCGGTTCGTATTACGAACCGGGACAAATGGTAGCCAGCCAGAGGCTGGCTGCCTCGGCCACGTGCCCCCCTATTGGCCCCGGGTCGTGCCGTGCCCGGGACAAATAGCCTATCCTATTTGTCCCGAGGCTGTTATCCCGGGAGCGTGCCCGGGACAAAAAGCCCTCACGGCCCAGGACTACTAGCTTGTTCTGCTCTAGTGGCTAATTAAGATGCTACTGCTCACATTCAACTAATTGTTGAATCTATTCAACATTTTCTTGAGCCTTCTCCATCAAGGCTCAAAGAAGCTGGAGGTGGCCTTCCTGAACCTGGTGGAGCTGCTCCAGGACGTGGACACCATGCTCAGCTCATGCCGTCAGTCATCATGGGCGCCGCCATCTGCGGACCAGAGTATGTTAACCTCATGTGCTCGACTGAGGCCGAGTTCGGCCGACCAGTCACCACCCAGTCACGATCATCTTCGTTTTTTTGCATTTGTTCCATTAGTTTTCCTCGCTAGGTAGTAAATATAAATCACATGTTCTCAATGAACTCTGAAGGTGATGTTCGGAATGTAGTCTTTGATCGATTTGGTAAGAACAAACTCCTCTTTCAGAATCCAATTGGAATGTATTGCATCGGCTATTGCATCTATAATGTATCATGCATATCTAAACCTGACCAATCAAACAGTTAATTTGCATGTCCATTCAGGATGGATGCGGCGGTGAGATCCAATTTTCATGCTTCTCTGTAAATAATAACAAATCAAACGATCTGTCGGACAGTGACTCCCACGGAACAGGGGTAGCCACACCCTGAAGAGAGGTTCGAAGGGGGGACTGAACGCGGAGGTCAAACGATCCTCGAGAGGCACGATGACGATGCTCGCCGGGCCTGGAGAGGGACTATCACGCCAGAGATGGACACCAGCCCGTACCCAGGTTCACGGCCCTCGGGAGGAGGTGAAACCGCTACTCCTGCTTGTCTGTATTGCACTGTGGAAGTTACAGAACAAGGAGCTTGCCGAGGGCTCTCTTGAGGCAGTCTGGTGCTTGGGGAGGGACACAATGGTCGTCTTCCTCCTCCAGCAGTTGGCTATTCTATGTGTTTGGCTAAGGCTCCCTCGGTCTGGGAAGCAATCAACCGACTGGAGATCGATCCCCTTCTACGGTGGAGCTCCTGCTCCTTTTATAGGCGCCCCGGGCTCCATCCTCGTGCTGGTGGGTTCCCACATGTCGGTGGCGCGGAGGAGCGGGAGTCCACCGCGTCTCATCCGTTCATGGACGTGGTCCATCCGTGCTAAAGTTGCGCGCCGTGGCCGACAGGCTGCAGACGGTGCAGAGCGGCTCGCAGGCGCGGCAGAGGTCGTGGTGGAGCCCACGATGACGATCTTCTTGGAGCGTTGCGCCGTCCAGCCGCTTTATCACCAAAGAGGAAAGTCCTGGCTGTCCTGGCGCAGGCGGCGCGGCTTTGTTGACTCCTTTATCATCAGAATGGCAGCTGGGATGCTCGCGTCACCCTGCGGCTGCTGCACGAGCCAAGTGCGCCCCGCGGCGCTTGCTTAGCCGCGAAGTGTCTCCACAGGGCCGCGGTGGCCTGTGGGGAGGTTTCCTGCTGACCTCTCTCCAGGCGTGTTGAGCCTTGGGGAGTCTCTTGAAGCGCGGGGTCCTCTTCAGGCCCTGACTTCCTCTTCAGGCCCTCAAGAGGAGATGCCTCTCGAGGGTCTCTCCAAGCGGTGGCTTGGTCCTTAGTCGTTTTGACGAATCTGTCGCGGGCGAGGCCAGTAGGGAGTGGGCTATGCACACCCCGGTCCTCATTGGGCCGATAGTAGCCCCCGGGCCCGCGATGGGCACGACTGAGCCCATGACCGCAGCCGAAGCGTCGTGGGCCCAAAGTGTCCGGCCGGGCCGAGCCACGAGTCACTCAGGCGAGTAACGGTTGTGCACGATCTGGGGCGTGCGTCGTGGGGGGCCCCACCGCGCCCCGGTAACTGCTCCTTGACGGGACATAAAGCCCTCGCGCCGGAGCAGGGAGCCGTTATTGCTCCCATTCTCTCTTGCAGAAGCCATCCGCCCCGAGCTCTCCGCTCCTGCTGTCCGACGCGCCCTGCTCCTTCCTTCTCCAACTTCTCCCCGCGCCGCGCTCACCACTTCCCAGGCGATGAGTCCGGCCAAGAACAAGGGCAAGGCGGCCGCGGGATCTTCTTCACAGGCGGCGCCTGCCGAGGCCGCGCATGGCGCGACACTGCTAGGGGTGCGCGTCAACGACAAGGCCCTCGACAAGGTCCGCTTCCTGGTGGCGGACCGGACCAACGAGCACGGCGCCACCGCGCTTAAGGCCGCGGCGCACGGGAAACGCCCGCGAGGGTTTTTCCCCGTCTTCCAGCACTGTGTCGCTGCAGGGCTGGTGCCGCCATTCTCGCCGTTCCTGGAGGGGGTGCTGGCCTTCTACCAGATCCAGCTGCTGCACCTCCACCACAACTCCGTGCTCATCCTCGCCATCTTCGCCTACATCTGCGAGGCGTACCTGGGCCTGGAGCCCACGGTGGACCTCTTCCGGTGCTTCTACGTGCTCCGGAACACGGCGAAGAATGAGCGCTCCGGATGCGTCTCGTTCCGCATCGTGGATGGCATGGGGAACGTTTACATCCCCATGTCGTGGAGCGAGGGCAAGGCCATCACCTCAGTGACGAAGAAGGTGGACGACTTCCGCCAGCGGTGGTTCTTCGTCGGGGTGGAGCAGCCCTGCGCCTTCCTAGAGGTCCCTGACGCGCCGCCCGTGAAGAACTCGAACTGGGGCAAGGCCCCCTTCAGCGGCGCGCAGAACGCAATGTTGACGGGCCGCCTGAGCTACCTTCGGGAGGAGGGCCTCACGGGGCAGATCATCGTCGCGGATTTCGTGACGCGCCGCATCGCTCCACTCCAGGCGCACGCGATGCCCATGTGGATGTATTCCGGCCCCCAGGACAAGATGCGGCTCCACCGTGAGGACAACGACAAGGACGCTGTCGACAACGTCCTGTCCGCACTCTTCATCAACCCGGCGGTACCCGCCATGGACGAGCTCCCTATCACGCTGCGGCCCCTGCACCAGTACAACATGACCGAGCGCCTGGCCATTCTGGAGGGGATGCCTTCGTTCACCCCGTCGGGCCCGGCGGGGAAAATGGTGCCTGTGCCGGTGGTGCACGAGGCGGAGGGGGCAGAGACGCCCTCTGCCTCAGGAGCTGGGCAAGGCGAGGAGGAGGCCGCGGCGGGGGAGGAGTCCTCTTCGAGGGCCGGGCCCCTTACTGACGAGATTTGCGACATCTCGTCAGGCGATGACGACGACGCCTTCGTGGTGGTACCCGCGCGCCGGGCGGAGGAGGAGGAGGCCGAGGGGGAGGCCTCTGACGAGGAGGCCTCGCCAGGGCGTCGCTAGCCCCGCTCCAAGGCGGCTGTGGGCCGGTCCGGGGCGAGGCCGTCAGACGTCCCCTCCAAGAGGAAAGCCGAGGCGCCTACGGAGGGGTCAGGTGCCAAGGCCAAGCCCTCCTGGCGCTCGCCAGGCTTGGCGTGGGTCGACACCGGTGCCAAGGAGTCCGGGTACGTGTTTTAGGCTTTTAGCCGATCGATTCTTGTTCTTTCTCTTTCCGCCTATTTCTGAAGATCTTTCCCTGGTGCTTGCCAGTGACCTTGTGCCTGCGAAGCGTCGCAAGCTTCACAAGGCGGCAGAGGTGAAGAAAGCCACGGCTGAGGTCGTGGCTGAGGAGGCCGCGAGGCCTGTGGAGACGGCCTCCACAGGCCCAACCGAAGAGGTGCCTCAAGCGGAGGCAGCTGGGCCTTTAGCCGGGACAGCGGCGCCTCAGGCGGAGGTAGCTGCGCCGGCCCCCGAGCCAATGGTGGTGGAGGCGCAGGAGGAGCGGGTTGCTAGCCCTCCTCGCGCCCCTACCCCGCCTCGCGCGGCCACGCCACCGCGCGAGCCAACTCTGGCCAGCGAGGCTACTCCACCTCGCGCAACCATGCCTCCCGCGCAGCCAGAGGCCGGGGCAGACCAGGGCCCGCCAAGCGCGGGCGCATCTGCAGGGGGAGCTCCTTCGTCTCCGCCACGCCCCGCAGCGGGGGGCGAGGCGCAAGAGGTGACGCGCCAGGGTGGCGAGGTCGGTGAGGCCAGTTTGGGCGCTGCGACGGACGAGGCGCGGTCCAGCCCCCAGGCACGCCCAGAGGCTCAGTTCTCCAGGCCCGGCGCAGGGGCGGGCACCTCCTCATGCCGCGACCTAGTCCTTGGCGGCTGGGACTGGAGCAAGGGGCACCGTGAGGTCGCCTTCCGCGTCGTGAGGGAGTCCCTGGAGGGCTTGGAGGCGCAACTTGCCCTCGAGGACGCTCAGCTCACCCAGCAGCGCGACGAGCTTGCGGGGGCGTGGGCGCGCTTCCACGCCGCGGTCGAGGCCCGCCGCCAGGAGGATCTGGCCCTCCAGGCCGCACGCCAGGAGGCCGTCCGCTTCGCCAAGGAGGTCCGCGAGGGGGCCATCCGTGACGCTGACGAGCTCCTTGCCCCTCTCCAGGACGAGCGCAACGCGGCCGCCGATCTCCTCGCCGAGGTGAAGGCCGAGCGGGAAGCTATGGAGGGCTCGCTGGCGCAGAAACGTCGCGAGCTGGCCCAGCTAGAGTCCCAGCTCCTTTTCGCCCATCGGGTCGCGCAGGAGACTCTGGAGGGGGACCGCAAGAACCTTGCCGAGCGCGAGCGGCTGCTGGCCTCCAGGGAGCAGGACGTGCTGCAGCGCGACGAGCAGCGGCTCCAGGCGGAGGGCGAGCTTGCCACCAAGCGTGAAGAGCTTGAGGCGCGCGAGGGGGACCTGGCTCAGGCGCTCCAGAGGCACGACGAGAACCCTGGAGCGCTTCCAGCAGCGGTTTGCCGAAAAGAAGAAGGAGGCGGTGTAGCGACCTCACCTTTTATTATAAGGTGGAGATCCCTGTGTTAATGTGCTAGTCCCTGGATCAAATGCTAGCACCACAGTTTAAGATGTATATCATGCAAAAGTGTCAAATACTTTATTAAATCGCATGATCCAGTGTTACAAAAATTCATTACAATTTGCATAACCTCAGAAGGCTAGCAAAATACAAAGTACAGCAGCGGAAAACAATAGTTACAATGAGCCTCATCATCTTCATGTGCCACAGGCAAGACATGTTGGTTGTAGACTCGAAATCCTATCGGAAACCTCACTCATCGTCCGTCAAATCTGCAAGGTTTAGTTGCAGCCCAGCTATAAAGGGTCAGCACAATTGAATTGTGGTGGCAAGTGATACTATGGTGGATATAAATGGCAAGACTATTACTACATGCATATTTGGCTGGTGGAGCTCAAGGGCTATTGCGTAAAGCAAGTTTTGTCCTACTTTTGATAAACCATTTTTGTAATCATCTGAAACATTAAGAGACACATAACGGACGCATCCGTGTCTCCTGCCCGAGTTCACCCATCATGTTTTATTTTTTAAATTGGAATGAAGAGATTTTTCAGTAGACAGCCTTGTGTAGTCACTCAATTTGTCCGATGCCGGGGACACGGCTAAGATCTTAGGTTTTGACTCTCGAGAGTTTGTGCACTTTCACCATTAGACCCAATCAACCCAAACTATCCTCTACACTCATTTAGTGAGGAGGAAAAGAAGAAGATCGAGACGAGACTTTTCAGAAGTTGCTTCCCCATGATCATACAAAGAGATTACCACCGTCCTATCATCAACTACCACCATCAATCTCTTGACCCAGGTCCACATCAACTTACTCCGTCAAGACAGAGCCCATATTGACCAATGGTTGCACGGTAAGCAACTATACTTAGTGTAAACTTAAAATCTCATAGCCCTGGGTGGCAACCACAAGTGAGCGTAAACAAGACAGCCATAGACATGACCCATGAATAGCCACTCCACTCACATCATCCTCTATCGAACCAATCCACCCAGGCGATAAATTAATTTAGTGGAAATTTTACTAATCACATCTACCATCAAAAACAATATCCTTTGCAGCATGTAATTCCACTAAATTATGATGGGTGTTCTACCAGGTTTTTCCTAAAGGATAAATCTACCAGTTTTGCATAGCACTATCATACCACTAATAAACCTATCATGCATACTATTTGAAAATATTGTAAAACACTAAAATGCAATAGAATAAAATAATAGGTATTTCATGGAGTCACTTGCCTGATGAATGCTGTCGTTTCTCACACACTCTTTGTCACAACGAACGTTGCACTCCGTTCAATCTATACAGTATACAGGGGCATCCAATAAACAAACAATTTAACAAGCACATAACATAAAGAAACAAACAAGCGTAAAAAGGCTTAACAAAGGGTTTGGTCAAGGGTGTCACATAATTCGATATGCAAAAAGAATTAATGTGATTGAGTTAAGGGTTTGCCAATTTGGTCAGGAGATGGTCTTGAAAAAGGTTTACACATGAGGGGTCAAGATGTTTTGAAAACAAATTAAAAAGCAAGGTTTGAAATTTTAAGGTATCTAGCATATTTAAAACATTTACCCAAGTCTATGTTTCGAAAATTAATTTAATCAAATTTGGTTTTGGCACTGTTCACAAGATTACACATCAATTTGGAAAGAAAGGAATTAACACAATTTATATTCGGGGATTTCTTAATTTATCATATCTAAATATTTTAATTCCCAACTTAAATGTTCAAAGTATGAAATAATAACCTAGTAATTTGCAATGGCATATGTTTTAAATTACATTTTTATTAACACCTAATTAACCAAAACATTTATAAACACCTATAAATGTACTAATATCATTTAAAAGGTTTTTTTTAAACAACACTTACATATTAATGTTATGAAATAGATTAATAAACATGGATTTGTGTTTTTCTGTACAAGAACAATTATTTATGACATTTTGCAAAGGAAAATTTTAAATACCTTATTAAAAACTTATACTATGCCAAAATTAATCAAATTAGGTCTCTTATTTTTAAATTCATTTTAATTGTTCAAACATTATTTATACAGTTAATCATTATTCTACATATCTTAAGCTTTCCAAAAATATTTTACTTGTAATTTTTGGACAAAAGAATTTGAATTTATGTCAAATATACTCAAACTATAAATTTAAAATTTGAATCTATTTAAACTAGTCAAATTTAAATTCTAACAGGACCAAAAGATTCTACTGGTCAAGGGCTTTAATTTGATATAAAATTTGTCCAATTTGGATGAGTGGTTAAAAAGTTATGAAGGTTTGAACTTACAGGGACTAATCTGTAAAACTGCCAATTAAACTAAATCGAAAAATTCAATTTCCACGTCAGCGCTGACTGGGCAGTGACGTGGCCGCTGACTTGGCGCTGAGCTGGATAAGTGGTTGGATCTGGATCGTTGGATCTGGATCTGACGGCACAGATCAGCCCATACCCCTTCGATTTAAATGATCTAATCTAGACCGTGGATGGAGGATCCGACGGCGCAGGAGGAGATGGCTCACCGGGCGGCGCGGATGGTCGCCGGAGATGTCCACGACGGCGGCGCTGCGCTTGGGCGAGGATGGAGCAGACGTTGGGGTGGCTCCCCGGATGAACGGAGGCGACGGTGGCGTGCAGCTCGTCGCGGCGGTCTCGATGGGCTCGGTGGCGAAGCCTTCTTCTTCCCGGAGCGATGAGGAGAGGTGGGCGGAGCGGCCACGATCTCCGGCGGGTTCGGCGAGCTCGGCCCGCTCAATTTCTTGAGAAGGAGAGGTCGGGGAAGGGTCAGAGCGATGCACCATGAGCAGGAGAACAGGAGGAGACCAAAAGGAGGCGGAGGAACCTTCCCTGGTACCGGAAATCGAAGGAATGGCGGCGGCGGACACGGTGAACTCCGGCGAGAATTTCCGGCAGCCTGGGGGCGTGCTTGGCTAGGGTTTTTGAGGGGAAACGTAGAGGAGGGGTTGGGGATTATATAGGGCAGGGCACGGCGTCATTTAATCTACCAATTTGCGAGATTTGCGCGGGATTGATTCGGCCGAAACTGTCGGGCGAGATTGACGGGAGGTTGAAGACGATGACGTCACTCTGACGTCATCCGGCCTTTTTCTTTTCTGATTTTCTATTTTATTAATATCTTTTGATTTAAGTGTCCAAATGAGGTCAAACAAATTTCTATAAATTTGTAAAATTCATATCTATGCTTTATAACATTGGTCGGTATGTTTTGAATACTTTTCAAAAATAATATTTTGGATTATTCATAAAATACAATTTTGCCTATTTAGGTCAACTTTGAAAATAATAAATTTTATTTGGGGTTAAATATAATTTATAAAATTACCACAATCATATTTGTTTGCTCTTAAGTTAGTCTAAACTCATTTTTCAAAAACCATTTATTTTTATTTTGGTATAATAGTAGAATAGCTAGATATAAATATTTTTAAGGAAATGGGAAATATAATGAATTTATTTTCAAACTAATAATACTTGTGCAAAATTTGTTTTCATAATATGATAAATCATTTGAAAACTCCATATATGCATTTGGAAAACATTCTACCTTTATCATATTTCTCATGTTGCAATTATTCATGAAAATCATTTTTATGTTTTGAAAGTTGATGGAAATGATTTAAATTAATTACCGAAATGTAATTTTAGGTTTAAGAAATACTTTGTATAAAAGAATTTAAACTAAACTCCAAAATTTTAAATAATGATTAGTTGGATATTTTAAATTTTAAATATCTAGAAAATACTATGAAGTCTTTTAAAGTTGATTTTCTTATGTTTTTATAGTTTCATCTTAATCAAACATAAAAGTTTAAAATTTTAATGATTTTTAAACATTCTAAAATATTGGGATGTTACAGACTACCGCCCTTAAAAGGAATCTCGTCCCGAGATTCAAGAAGGTTAGAAAGGAAGAAAGGTTTGGGACGACTGGGTTCAGATTATCTCGGTGGGCTACCACCCTTAAAAGAAACTTTTGTGGCTGATCTAGAATCCTTGTCTTCAATCCTTGAATAGAGCTTTCCCTCGAGGTTAAGATCTTGATGTTCTCCATGTGCTTCATCTTCACAGCTTTCAGTTTCCAACAACTAATGTAACTCTCGTGGTAGGCAATCTTCGATGGTAGGGTATCTTTCTTGTGGATATCCTCACCGTAATTTATTTCGTTTTAGCAACACTTGCCTCATGTAAGGTTATATATATACCTACCATTCTATAGTTTAGGTTTTTCATCGTCGTCTCTCCTATAGGTATGTCACTCCAGATTTACCATTCCTTATAGCAAAGAGAATGATATGAGTATTCGCCATGGGGGCCAATCCATGTCGCACTCAGTCATTACTTTGTACTTGGTTTGATGAATCTCGTATTCTAACACTTGGTCAAACCTCACTTATCTCACAGAATGTTTCCAGTCTGTAAGACAAACCTGAGCTAGGCTATCGATCCTAATACTAGTAGGTTGCGTCAACTCCTACAAAAAGTAACTCAAAAGATGTTCTCCGAACTTATAAGCTTCAATTCCACAGTTCTATCCATTCTTGTTGGTTCACTTGCTGTATGCAGGGATAGAGATGACATGAATAAGGATTGGAACGAATAAAGTTACAGATGAATGTCGGGAGGCATTCTTCCGATGGTAGGTGTTGTAATGCCATAGGGTCAACACAGAATTGTTTCCAAGAGTAAAGTATAAAATTGGGTTTAGCATTGATGAGTAGGGATAGAAAGATGCTAAGGAAGAATTCTACCCCAAACACAGCAAATCAAGGCAATAGACCTCGCAAACAATATCTATCAAACATTTGGCACAAGGTTCAAACACAAACAAACAATCTAGTATTGTCACACAACCTAAGTTGATATAAACAATACACTAACACGATATCGTTGTTCTATTTAAATGGTGGTCTCTAGTCTAATTCCTTGTTGAGTGCTTCCAGTACTTCAACTTTCTTGAAAACCTTCAAAGTGTTCGAATTCTAAATCTAAGTTCTCCGTTGATCTTCCACGTAGTGCTTCGTGTTTTAATCAGAAAATTCCATATGACGTATCAAACTCAGACTATAAGAACATGGTCATCTAGAACAAGAGAAGATATTTTCAGAGAGTTGATAGTAGACGAGAGTACAAGAAAGGAGAAAATGAAATATATATATTTATTTTATAAGTTGAATAAAAATAGATTTTCAATCCTATGGTCAAATCCAATTTCTATCCAAACCTAGGGTTTCGAACCTACAGGCAACACAGTGCTCTGATACCATCTGTAGCGACCTCACCTTTTATTATAAGGTGGAGATCCCTGTGTTAATGTGCTAGTCCCTGGATCAAATGCTAGCACCACAGTTTAAGATGTATATCATGCAAAAATGTCAAATACTTTATTAAATCGCATGATCCAGTGTTACAAAAATTCATTACAATTTGCATAACCTCAGAAGGCTAGCAAAATACAAAGTACAGCAGCGGAAAACAATAGTTACAATGAGCCTCATCATCTTCATGTGCCACAGGCAAGACATGTTGGTTGTAGACTCGAAATCCTATCGGAAACCTCACTCATCGTCCGTCAAATCTACAAGGTTTAGTTGCAGCCCAGCTATAAAGGGTCAGCACAATTGAATTGTGGTGGCAAGTGATACTATGGTGGATATAAATGGCAAGACTATTACTACATGCATATTTGGCTGGTGGAGCTCAAGGGCTATTGCGTAAAGCAAGTTTTGTCCTACTTTTGATAAACCATTTTTGTAATCATCTGAAACATTAAGAGACACATAACGGACGCATCCGTGTCTCCTGCCCGAGTTCACCCATCATGTTTTATTTTTTAAATTGGAATGAAGAGATTTTTCAGTAGACAGCCTTGTGTAGTCACTCAATTTGTCCGATGCCGGGGACACGGCTAAGATCTTAGGTTTTGACTCGCGAGAGTTTGTGCACTTTCACCATTAGACCCAATCAACCCAAAGTATCCTCTACACTCATTTAGTGAGGAGGAAAAGAAGAAGATCGAGACGAGACTTTTCAGAAGTTGCTTCCCCATGATCATACAAAGAGATTACCACCGTCCTATCATCAACTACCACCATCAATCTCTTGACCCAGGTCCACATCAACTTACTCCGTCAAGACAGAGCCCATATTGACCAATGGTTGCACGGTAAGCAACTATACTTAGTGTAAACTTAAAATCTCATAGCCCTGGGTGGCAACCACAAGTGAGCGTAAACAAGACAGCCATAGACATGACCCATGAATAGCCACTCCACTCACATCATCCTCTATCGAACCAATCCACCCAGGCGATAAATTAATTTAGTGGAAATTTTACTAATCACATCTACCATCATATCCTTTGCAGCATGTAATTCCACTAAATTATGATGGGTGTTCTACCAGGTTTTTCCTAAAGGATAAATCTACCAGTTTTGCATAGCACTATCATACCACTAATAAACCTATCATGCATACTATTTGAAAATATTGTAAAACACTAAAATGCAATAGAACAAAATAATAGGTATTTCATGGAGTCACTTGCCTGATGAATGCTGTCGTTTCTCACACACTCTTTGTCACAACGAACGTTGCACTCCGTTCAATCTATACAGTATAGAGGGGCATCCAATAAACAAACAATTTAACAAGCACATAACATAAAGAAACAAACAAGCGTAAAAAGGCTTAACAAAGGGTTTGGTCAAGGGTGTCACATAATTCGATATGCAAAAAGAATTAATGTGATTGAGTTAAGGGTTTGCCAATTTGGTCAGGAGATGGTCTTGAAAAAGGTTTACACATGAGGGGTCAAGATGTTTTGAAAACAAATTAAAAAGCAAGGTTTGAAATTTTAAGGTATCTAGCATATTTAAAACATTTACCCAAGTCTATGTTTCGAAAATTAATTTAATCAAATTTGGTTTTGGCACTGTTCACAAGATTACACATCAATTTGGAAAGAAAGGAATTAACACAATTTATATTCGGGGATTTCTTAATTTATCATATCTAAACATTTTAATTCCCAACTTAAATGTTCAAAGTATGAAATAATAACCTAGTTATTTGCAATGGCATATGTTTTAAATTACATTTTTATTAACACCTAATTAACCAAAACATTTATAAACACCTATAAATGTACTAATATCATTTAAAAGGTTTTTTTTAAACAACACTTACATATTAATGTTATGAAATAGATTAATAAACATGGATTTGTGTTTTTCTGTACAAGAACAATTATTTATGACATTTTGCAAAGGAAAATTTTAAATACCTTATTAAAAACTTATACTATGCCAAAATTAATCAAATTAGGTCTCTTATTTTTAAATTCATTTTAATTGTTCAAACATTATTTATACAGTTAATCATTATTCTACATATCTTAAGCTTTCCAAAAATATTTTACTTGTAATTTTTGGACAAAAGAATTTGAATTTATGTCAAATATACTCAAACTATAAATTTAAAATTTGAATCTATTTAAACTAGTCAAATTTAAATTCTAACAGGACCAAAAGATTCTACTGGTCAAGGGCTTTAATTTGATATAAAATTTGTCCAATTTGGATGAGTGGTTAAAAAGTTATGAAGGTTTGAACTTACAGGGACTAATCTGTAAAACTGCCAATTAAACTAAATCGAAAAATTCAATTTCCACGTCAGCGCTGACTGGGCAGTGACGTGGCCGCTGACTTGGCGCTGAGCTGGATAAGTGGTTGGATCTGGATCGTTGGATCTGGATCTGACGGCACAGATCAGCCCATACCCCTTCGATTTAAATGATCTAATCTAGACCGTGGATGGAGGATCCGACGGCGCAGGAGGAGATGGCTCACCGGGCGGCGCGGATGGTCGCCGGAGATGTCCACGACGGCGGCGCTGCGCTTGGGCGAGGATGGAGCAGACGTTGGGGTGGCTCCCCGGATGAACGGAGGCGACGGTGGCGTGCAGCTCGTCGCGGCGGTCTCGATGGGCTCGGTGGCGAAGCCTTCTTCTTCCCGGAGCGATGAGGAGAGGTGGGCGGAGCGGCCACGATCTCCGGCGGGTTCGGCGAGCTCGGCCCGCTCGATTTCCTGAGAAGGAGAGGTCGGGGAAGGGTCAGAGCGATGCACCATGAGCAGGAGAACAGGAGGAGAGCAAAAGGAGGCGGAGGAACCTTCCCTGGTACCGGAAATCGAAGGAATGGCGGCGGCGGACACGGTGAACTCCGGCGAGAATTTCCGGCAGCCTGGGGGCGTGCTTGGCTAGGGTTTTTGAGGGTAAACGTAGAGGAGGGGTTGGGGATTATATAGGGCAGGGCACGGCGTCATTTAATCTACCAATTTGCGAGATTTGCGCGGGATTGATTCGGCCGAAACTGTCGGGCGAGATTGACGGGAGGTTGAAGACGATGACGTCACTCTGACGTCATCCGGCCTTTTTCTTTTCTGATTTTCTATTTTATTAATATCTTTTGATTTAAGTGTCCAAATGAGGTCAAACAAATTTCTATAAATTTGTAAAATTTATATCTATGCTTTAAAACATTGGTCGGTATGTTTTGAATACTTTTCAAAAATAATATTTTGGATTATTCATAAAATACAATTTTGCCTATTTAGGTCAACTTTGAAAATAATAAATTTTATTTGGGGTTAAATATAATTTATAAAATTACCACAATCATATTTGTTTGCTCTTAAGTTAGTCTAAACTCATTTTTCAAAAACCATTTATTTTTATTTTGGTATAATAGTAGAATAGCTAGATATAAATATTTTTAAGGAAATGGGAAATATAATGAATTTATTTTCAAACTAATAATACTTGTGCAAAATTTGTTTTCATAATATGATAAATCATTTGAAAACTCCATATATGCATTTGGAAAACATTCTACCTTTATCATATTTCTCATGTTGCAATTATTCATGAAAATCATTTTTATGTTTTGAAAGTTGATGGAAATGATTTAAATTAATTACCGAAATGTAATTTTAGGTTTAAGAAATACTTTGTATAAAAGAATTTAAACTAAACTCCAAAATTTTAAATAATGATTAGTTGGATATTTTAAATTTTAAATATCTAGAAAATACTATGAAGTCTTTTAAAGTTGATTTTCTTATGTTTTTATAGTTTCATCTTAATCAAACATAAAAGTTTAAAATTTTAGTGATTTTTAAACATTCTAAAATATTGGGATGTTACAGGCGGAGGCGGCCCTTGCGGAGCGCGAGAAGGAGTTCAGGCGGACCACCTCCAAGGAGTACCGCGACAAGGCCAAGAAGCAGGAGGACCGCTTCAAGGCCAAGCACGCTACTGATGCCAAGCGGATCGCGGAGCTCGAGAAGGCCAACTCTAAGCTCGAGGCCCGCCTCGAGCGCGGCAAGGAGGCCTATCGCTAGGCGGAGGATGGTCGCAGGGCAGCTGTCCTGGAACTGGACGCCCTCGTCAAGGACGTGGAGGGGCAGGCGGGCTCAGCGGCCAAGCAGGTGACGGAGGCTGTGGACACCGCGCAGGCGGCTCGCGTGCTCACGAAGCAGCGGGAGCGTATGTTCCAGGCGTTGGTGGCCAGGGGCAACGAGCTTGCAGCTCAGCTTGGCGCGGAGGCGCCGCACGCTGAGGTTCGCGGCCGTGGCGATGCTGCCATGTACCTGGTCTACTTCGACCAGCTCTTCACGGCCCTCGAGAGCCCCGTTGCCGACCTCCGCGAGGTGATCGAGGTCGAGAGCCGCCAGCTCCTCAGGGTGGTTGTTGACCGCATCTTCACCAACCTTCGGCTCCTCACGCCCGGCTTCGACCTCGCGACGGTGACCGAGGAGCGCACGGGCGAGGAGGTCTTGCGGGTCTCCAACTCCCTCCGCGAGCAGGTCGAGACCTTCTGCAACCGCTTCAAGCGCGCAGAGGTGGCTGCGGAGGATAGCGAGGAGGAGGCCGCCCTTGCAGAGGAGGAAGACGCGGAGGAGGAGGAGCATGCTGGCGCGGACTCCGCCTGAGCCCTTGATTCATTGCGCCTTTGAGCGCCTGTATCTGAAACAGCTTTATGTTTAGACATTACGCATTTTGAGCATGTAATATATTCCTTGAGTGCTTGATGTTCACTTGTGTGCCCCTCGAGAGGCCCTTTTCTGCCTTATTTTCATGTCTATGTTTTCTCTGCGTCGTTAGGTCCCATCTCTTCGCGCTATGACTCCGCCACTGCGGTATGCTAGAGCAATGACTCAGTAAGGCCGGGGGGAGTTTAAGGCTTGGAGAGGTAAGAGCCCTGAGTCGCGATGCTCAGGTGCCCTCCTTAGACGTGCGAGTAGCCCATGAAGCACAAGGGAGAATGAAATCGCTCGAGGGGCAAACGTGCGCTTGGGGAGAAAAAAGCTCTCGAATTACGAGTGTGGGACTTAGCTTCTCGAGGCTTTTGCCCTGTAGAGGTTTTTTAGCCTGGCGAGGAGGTCTTCTTCAAGGGTTTTGCCCTGCCGCCTCCTCAGGCTTGTAGAGACGCTTGTTCTCTGCAGATGTTAGAGGGGCAAACCCAAATGCTTGTGCACGGCACTAGGGACTAATGCGCGCTTATAGGTCCCCTCAGGCGTTCCTTGCGAGGAGAGAGAGTACCAAGGTCCTTTGTAGAGATGGCGTGTTTGTGGGAGCTTGCCCTCCAGCCAGAGCTCGGATCCTTGGGTTTTGCAGTGCTGCTGGTGTGTCATTTGAGGCACTGGCACCGTACTCAGCCCCCGCTCGCGAGGT
The DNA here is from genome assembly GCA_026929855.1 of Poa annua. Lineage (NCBI taxonomy): Eukaryota > Viridiplantae > Streptophyta > Magnoliopsida > Poales > Poaceae > Poa > Poa annua. The sequence continues at coordinate 68,770,512 of CM049434.1, forward strand.
GCGCATGTGGAGAGATATAAGTGCCCATTTTCAACAAAGAAAATAGTGCTGGAATAAACTCACCACCAAAATATTACATAGTGGCGCCGTAGCGCATTGTTCACTTAGGAACGAAATTGTTTCATTATGCTTGGAGTTGCCAAGTTAATGTATTTGACCATGTCGAGGCATGGGGACCACCCATTAGTGGCAGAGACCCTCAACGGCCTGAGGCGGCTCGTTACATGGAGAGCTCGGAGGGTTGACCCTCGAGAGAAGCCTTTGGGGCTTGGAGGTTTTAAGCCGTGAGCTTTTTTAACCTCTAGAGACAAAAAATGCTTGGAGGTGGAGCCGTAAGCTGCCTCTTCAGCCAGATGTCTTGGCGTGACAATGATCACGGGCGTGACAATGATCACGGGTAGAACTTGCGCAGGTGCGCGATGTTCCACGGGTTCTTGACGGGGATGCCGTCTTCGGTCTCGAGGCGTACTGCGCCAGGCCTGGCGACGTGGGAGACCCTGTAGGGACCTTCCCACATCGGTGAGAGCTTGTGGAGGCCTTCCCTGGAGAGAATTCGCCTGAGGACGAGGTCGCCCGCCTCAAGGGTGCGTGAGCGCACATGGCGGCTGTGGTAGCGTCGCAGGTCTTGCTGGTACCCTGCCGCTCTAAGGGCGGCCTGACGGCGCAGTCCCTCGAGGAACAGCAGGTCGTCGTTGTGGAGGCCCTCTTGGATGTCCTCATTGAAGGCAAGGACCCGTGGTGATCCATGCTTGATTTCTGCGGGGAGGACTGCCTCAGCTCCGTAGACCAGGGCGAAGGGCGTTTCGCCTGTAGGCCTTGAGGAAGTTGTGCGTATGGACCAGAGCACTGAAGGGAGCTCGTCGATCCAGCCCTTGCCGTGGCCCTTGAGGATGTTGAATCTTCTGGTCTTGAGGCCCTTGAGGACTTCTGCGTTTGCTCGTTCGGCTTGACCGTTGCTGCGTGGGTGAGCCACCGAGGCGAAGCAGACCTTGACGCCGAGCTTGTCGCAGTAGGCTCGGAAGATGCCGCTGGTGAACTGCGAGCCATTGTCGGTGATGATGCGGTTGGGCACGCCGAAGCGGCAGACCAAGCTCCTGATGAATTTCACCGCGGCCCCAACCGGTATTGTGCGCACTGGCTCAACTTCGGTCCACTTGGTGAACTTGTCGATGGCCACGAAGAGGAAGCGATAGCCCCCCTGCGACCTTGGGAAGGGGCCCAAGATGTCCAGCCCCCAGACCGCAAACGGCCAGGAGAGCGGATGGTTTGAAGCTCCAGCGCCGGCTGATGAATTTGCTTGGCGTGGAATTGGCAGGCGTCGCAGGTTTGCACAATGGCGACCGCATCTTGAAGCACTTGAGGCCAGTAGAAGCGCTCCTGAAGACCTTGCCTGTGAGGGTGCGTGCACACGAGTGGTGGCCGCACTCCCCGCTGTGGATGTCCTTGATCAGCTCTCGGCCTTCCTCAGGAGGGACGCACTTGAGCGCGATACCATTTGGGCGCTTGCGGTAGAGTTTTCCCTCGAGGATGCAGTAGGATTTCGCCTGTCGAGCAATTCGCTCTGCGTCAGCATCTTCTTCAGGGAGGATTCCTTTCACCAAGTAGTCCTTGAGCTCATCAATCCAGCCTGAGGTCTGGTGTGTTGCCGTCAGCAACAGGCGCTCCCCTGTGCTGGGACCGCAATCGGGTGCCCCAGACTCAGGAGGCGGTGGGAGCGCTTCGTCTGCGCTTGCGGCTGTGGTCTCTCGAGGCTGCTTGATGGATGCCTTGGCGAGCCTCTCTTCAAAGACGCCGGCCTGCTGGGGTTGCCTCCGCGAGGCTCGCTTGGCGATGTCGTCAGCCTCTTGGTTTTCCTTCCTCGGAATGTGCATGAGCTCCATGCCCCTGAAGTGCTTCTCGAGCTTGCGGACCTCTTCAAGGTATGCGGCCATGTGGTCGTCTTTTGGCGTGTAGCTCTTGTTGGAGAAGTTGACGAGCAGCTGGGAGTCTCCCTTGACGAGCAGGTGCTTGACGCCTAGAGCGATGGCAGCCCTTAAGCCGGCGAGGAGGCCTTCGTATTCGGCGATGTTGTTGGAGATCTTGTCGATCGTGAAGCACAGCTGGACAGCATAGTATAGCTTGTCACCCTTGGGCGAAGTTAGGACAACGCCTGCTCCGCCATTGCGGCGAGCGAAGGCTCCGTCGAAGTGCATGGTCCAGTGGCTAGGCACTGTGCCTCCCGAGGGCTCGGCTTCTTCCTCGCGAGGCTCCTCAGGGCTTGGGTCAGTCCATTCGGCGATGAAGTCAGCCAGCGCTCTTCCTTTTATGACCCTCGTGGTGTCAAAGCGCAAATTGAATGGCTGCAGCTCGATGTTCCATCCTGCGACACGATCAGTGGCGTTGGGGTTGCGCAGGATTTGCTCCAGGGGGAAGGCAGTGACCACCGTGATGGGGTGGCCCTGGAAGTAGTGTCTCAACTTCCTGGAGGCGATGAGGAGCGCGACGAGGAGCTTCTGCTACATTGGATACCTCTCGCGAGCGTCCCGCAGCACTGTGCTGACGAAGTAGACGGGGTGCTCGACAAGGGTTGTCTGAGGTGGCGCAGCGTCGGCCCTCTGTGGAGGCTCTTCAGGGCCCTTGTCGAGATCTGCTTGTGGAGGCGTCTCGACAGGGGTGGTGGGAGCAGACTCGACTTGAGGCGGTGGGCCTGGCAGTGGGTCTGTGGAGGCTGCTCCTTCGACGGGGTCTTTGTCGGGGGGTTCTGGGCTTGGAGTGGCAGTACTCTTCTTGGGGAGGACAGGCTCTTCCCTTTCGACCACCAAGACGGCGCTTGCGGTCTGAGGGGTGGCTGAGAGGTACAGCTTCAGGTGCTCGCCTGCCATGGGGGCAACCAAGACTGGAGGGCTGGCCAGATACTTTTTTAAGTCCTCGAAGGCTTTGTCCGCCTCAGGGGTCCACTTGAACGTGTCCGATCTCTTCATGATCTTGAAGAATGGTAGGGCTCTCTCGCCAAACTTAGAGATGAAACGGCCAAGGCTGGCCATGCAGCCCGCTAAGCGCTGCATGTCCTTGAGTCGGCGGGGAGGCTGCATTTCCTCTATGGCCTTGATCTTGTCAGGATTTGCCTCTATGCCACGGTGGGACACGAGGAATCCGAGGAGCTTGCCTGAAGGGACCCCGAAGACGCACTTGGCGGGGTTCAGCTTGATGTTCACCTTTCTCAGGCTGGCGAAGGTTTCCTCGAGATCCCTCAAGAGGGTGTCCCCCTCTCGAGACTTGACCACGATATCATCGACGTAGGCCTCAGCGTTTCTGCCCATCTGTGCCCCCAAGGCTATCCTCATGAGCCTCTGGAAGGTGGCTCCAGCGTTCTTCAGGCCGAAGGGCATGCATGTGTAGCAGTACACGCCACAAGGGGTGAGGAATGCCGTCTTCTCCTCGTCCTCTTTAGCCATCTTGATCTGGTGATAACCAGAGAAGGCGTCCAGAAAACAGAGGAGGTCGCAGCCAGCGGTGGAATCCACGATCTGGTCTATCCTCGGCATAGGGTATGGGTCCTTGGGGCAGGCCTTGTTGACATCGGTGTAGTCGATGCAGAGTCGGCCTCCTCCAGCGGGTTTAGGAACAACCACGCCGTTGGAGAGCCAAGTGGGGTGCGCGACTTCGCGGACGACGTTTGCCGCCTTGAGCTTTTCTACCTCCTTGACGATGAATGCTTGCTTCTCGGGGGCTTGCTTTCGTGCTTTTTGCTTGACGGGGCGTGCGTCTGGACACACGGCTAAGTGGTGCTCGATCACCTCCCTTGGTACACCGGACATATCTGACGGAGTCCATGCGAACATGTCAGAGTTTGCCCGAAGGAAGGCGACGAGCGCGCTTTCCTATTTGGGAGGCAGGGCAGCGCCTATGGTGACGCTAGCCCCCGAGCCTTCAGCCCCCGAGCTGGTGGTGTCCAGCGACACCTTCTTCGTGGCAGCTTGTTCCTGAGAGAACACTTGCTTCTTCTTCTTGGGCCTCTCGAGAGGCTCCATGTCCTCGTCAGCCGGGAAAGCCATGGCGGCTGCCTTGTAGGCGCTCTCGACAGCGCGCGTGGCGTCCAGGATGTGACCGTGGATGGCAATGGTGCCAGCGCTGCCGGGGATCTTGACCATGTTGTAGGCGTGGTGCGTGACGGCCATGAACTTCGCGAGGGCGGGGTAGCCGAGGATGGCGTTGTACGGCAAGCCGATGTGGGCGACATCGAAGTCGATCAGCTCCGTGCGATAGTTCTTCTGCGTGCCGAAGGTGACCGCGAGGCGGACTTGCCCCAGAGGCTCGATTGAACCACTGGTGACGCCCGTGAACGTCCTGGAGGGCATAAGCCACTCATAGGGCACTTGAAGCGTCTCGAAGGTCTCGACAGAGATGACGTTCAGGCCCGCTCCCCCATCGATGAGCGTCTTGGAGACGGTAATGTTGTTGATGGTGGGGGAGCAGACCAGGGGGAGGGTTCCAACAGTCTTGGTCGACTTGGGGTGGTCCTTGGCGTCGAAGGCGATGGTATACTGGGACCACTTGAGGGGCCTGGAGGTCTCGGTGCTCGGGAGCGCAGCGTTGAGTTCGCGGGCGAACTGCTTGAACTGATTGTTCGATTTGGGCGCTTGAGCCCCGCCGAGGATGCAGGCCATGGCGCCTCTCGGGGCCTGGTAGCCTCCATCTTCCTCGTCGGGGAGGTTGTTGTTCCTCTCAGCGGCGTTGGCCTGAGTGCCCTGCGGCCTCTGGTAGCCGCCAGCGCGTCCGCCTCTGCTGTCGCGGCGGTAGCCGCGGCCTCTGCCGCGGCTCCCGCTGGCTTCTTCGCGCTCGCGCTCTCTGCTCAGCCTCTTGAGGTCGTGGCAGTTCTCGGTGGCATGGGCGCGCCTGTTGTGGTAGACGCAGAATGGGCGGTGGTCCACCTCCTTGTCGCCGCGCTCGGGAGAACCCCTGCGGGAGCCCTTCGCGTCAGGCTCTGCCGCGAGGACCGCGGTGGCCTTGCGCTTGGGCTCTTCCTTCTTCTTGTGGCTCTTGGACCCCTCGCCAGGGTCGTCCCCCCGCGCGCTCATCTTGACGAAGAGGAGTCCCTCTTCAGCCTTGGCGCACTTATCCGCCAGATCGAACAGCTTCACCACAGAGGTGAGCTTGTCGTGGATGCCGAGCTTCTCGAGCATCCTGCGGTTCGTGACGCCCTCGCGGAAGGCAGCGATGACCTGGGTGTCGGGGATGTTCGGAATCTTGTTCCGCACCTGGCTGAAGCGCTGGATGTACTTGCGAAGAGTCTCATCCTTCTTCTGCACCACAGCGCGCAAGTCGTTGTGGGTGAGTGCGCGCTCGTACGTGCCCTTGAAGTTGGCGACGAACTGCCTGCAGAGCTCCTCCCAGGAGTCGATGGAGTCTTCAGACAGGTTGAGGAGCCAGGACAGCGCGGAGTCCCTGAGGGCGTGGGAGAACCAGTTGGCCATGACCTTGTCGTCTCCCCCTGCGGCCTGGATGGAGGTGGTGTAGAGCTGCAGGAACTCGAGAGGGTTGGTGGACCCGTCGAAGCCCTTGGGGAGCGCTGGCCTGAACTTCTGCGGCCAGACCACACGACGCAGGGCGCGCGTGAAGGCCATGCAGCCAGTGGCGTAGGTGGCCGTTCCTCCCTGGAAGGCCCTGCGGTTTTGTTGCCCCGCTTGGCCGAGCTCCTCGACGAGGCGGTTCTGGAGGTCGCGGCGTCGCTCCATGCCCACACGTGCATCAGGCGCGGTGCGCTGCACGATCTGGCAATCGTGCGGCGAGGAAGCATGGGAGGGAGCCCGCTGTGCCGCGGCCGGCGGTGGTCCTGGCGGCGGTGGGGGCGCACCTGGTGCGGCCGCCCCTGCAGGGCCGGAGGGCACGATGGAGCGCGACGGAGCAGAGCGCGTGGTTGCGATGTCGACAAGGTGGTGGAGGCGGTCCAACCATTGGTCGTGTGCCTCGGCACTTGGCCGGTAGCGGAGAAGCTCCTGGGCCATGAGTAGCGCGGTGTGCGGGGCGGGCTCGTGGTGCTCCCGCGTGGACACGCTCTGGCGCCGGGACGGGTGCGAGGACTCAGCGTCCTCACGGCGCTCAGAGAGGTCCTCGTCGTCGCGCTGGTCTCCGCCGCGTTGTTCCTCGCTCTCTGGCTCTTCCACGCGCGGCCGGTGTCAGCGCGCTCAGCCGCGCGAGGGCGACCACGGCGGCCACGGGTGGGAACAGTGCCGGGCTCGGTGTGAGCTCTCTCAGAGGCGCGCCGGTTGGCGCGCGTCGCGCGGGTGTCCGTCATGGCGCGGAGTTCGGAGGTCGAAGACGCGCCTCAGTCCCCTACCTGGCGCGCCAAATGTCGGACAGTGACTCCCACGGAACAGGGGTAGCCACACCCTGAAGAGAGGTTCGAAGGGGGGACTGAACGCGGAGGTCAAACGATCCTCGAGAGGCACGACGACGATGCTCGCCGGGCCTGGAGAGGGACTATCACGCCAGAGATGGACACCAGCCCGTACCCAGGTTCACGGCCCTCGGGAGGAGGTGAAACCGCTACTCCTGCTTGTCTGTATTGCACTGTGGAAGTTACAGAACAAGGAGCTTGCCGAGGGCTCTCTTGAGGCAGTCTGGTGCTTGGGGAGGGACACAATGGTCGTCTTCCTCCTCCAGCAGTTGGCTATTCTATGCGTTTGGCTAAGGCTCCCTCAGTCTGGGAAGCAATCAACCGACTGGAGATAGATCCCCTTCTACGGTGGAGCTCCTGCTCCTTTTATAGGCGCCCCGGGCTCCATCCTCGTGCTGGTGGGTTCCCACATGTCGGTGGCGCGGAGGAGCGGGAGTCCACCGCGTCTCATCCGTTCATGGACGCGGTCCATCCGTGCTAAAGTTGCGCGCCGTGGCCGACAGGCTGCAGACGGTGCAAAGCGGCTCGCAGGCGCGGCAGAGGTCGTGGTGGAGCCCACGATGACGATCTTCTTGGAGCGTTGCGCCGTCCAGCCGCTTTATCACCAAAGAGGAAAGTCCTGGCTGTCCTGGCGCAGGCGGCGCGGCTTTGTTGACTCCTTTATCATCAGAATGGCAGCTGGGATGCTCGCGTCACCCTGCGGCTGCTGCACGAGCCATGTGCGCCCCGCGGCGCTTGCTTAGCCGCGAAGTGTCTCCACAGGGCCGCGGTGGCCTGTGGGGAGGTTTCCTGCTGACCTCTCTCCAGGCGTGTTGAGCCTTGGGGAGTCTCTTGAAGCGCGGGGTCCTCTTCAGGCCCTGACTTCCTTTTCAGACCCTCAAGAGGAGATGCCTCTCGAGGGTCTCTCCAAGCGGTGGCTTGGTCCTTAGTCGTTTTGACGAATCTGTCGCGGGCGAGGCTAGTAGGGAGTGGGCTATGCACACCCCGGTCCTCATTGGGCCGACACGATCCAATTTACTTCCAGTCGATTTTACATACAAAATCAGATATATTTTTGCATACAACAAACCCTGTGGATTAAGATTTATTTTTTATGAACAATGTGTGAATGAATAGACGACGAAATAATGTGGGTGAGCCAATTTCTCAGTGTTTTTGTTCTATTTCGATGAACCTTAAACTAAAACATTGAAGATGGAACTTGGCCAGAAGTGATAAAACGGATGGACATTTTTGTGTTACTTAGTTGTTTAAGTGGCAGGCACTTTGTTGAGTTCTTTCTCACTTTCTTCAACATATGCATCTTTTGGCTTATGCACTACTGCCAGGTGGCATGGTTTTACTAAAAGTGACATGTTGTACGCATATTGTCTTCGTCGAACTGGAAAGGCAAAAAAACAAAACAAAAAACGCATCTCCAGCATATAATTTTTTCTCCCCCGTTGCAACGCACGGGCACATTTCCTATTTATATATATAATAACAAACTCATAGTACATGAAATGGTAACATAAATAAATTGTATAAGAAGTACAATTTCAAGAATCCACGAGGATGAAGAAAAAAAACATGAATTAATCGTCGACGAAAGCCAAGTTGAACATGTCGTGGGTAAGTGGGTTCTATAAGAAGCCCACTAATTTGGAACAAATGATAATGTAGTTCAACGACATATTTTTTTGTCCCGGTGCAACACACGGGCATTTTTACTATAATAATAAAAGCAGGAAGGCTTCTGCCCAAATTTTCGTCGTCCCTTTTTTTGGACGGTTTTGCCCCTGACCGTTTAAGTTATTTACCCACCTTTTTCACCCATAAGTTATAACGGTTCACGTTTTTTCCATCATTCGACTGTCCTTCGTCCTCGCGGTCGGAGTCAACGATTCCCGAGCTGAAGAAATCCCCAGTCTCCCGTTCGTGCCCATGGCCGCCTCTCCCGAGCGGAAGAAATCCCCGGTCTCCCGTTCGTGCCCATGGCCGCCTCCGCCGCCGCGATTCCTGCTCAGCCTGGCGCGCGCCTCCAGGCCCTGCGCTGCGTCTCCCTCTCTTGCCGCTCCCACCCGCTGTACGACACTGCAACTCTCGCTGAACGTCGGACCGGAGACGCGCTCTGCGACGGCCGCGCCGGAAAGTCGGACTGGCGATGCGCGGCCCGCGACCCGGACGCCTCTGCCAGCGCCTCGTCCGGGCTCTGCGGTGCGGTGGCGTGCGGCGTGGTGGCGGAGCGCGGCCGCGGCCCGACCCCCTCCGACGACTGCCGCGGCAGGGCGAGCGATGCGCGCCACGACACCAGCCTACCTCACGCGCCATTCTGTCCTTCCCTCCGGCGTTCGTTTCTTCAAGGTGAGATTTTCGAATCCAGTTAAGCTTCCGTTGACCGCATCCCTGTGTTGTGTTCGGATTCGAAAAACATTGCAATATCATACTCGCAAGCGGCTCCGCTGGATTCGGCATCACCCATATATGCAGACAACGGTATTTTCCAACAGAACAAACACGCCTACCTTTGCCGTTTGTTCTTCACAACGCTGCCTCGACGCCCCGCCGATTTCGCCGGAAAAGATCGACATCTCGACGCCCCGCCGATTTCGCCGGAAAAGATTGACAGTGTTGTCTCGCCGTGGTTAGCACTCGCCGTTCAGCTGACCTCGCTGAAATTTCGTCCGATCCACACAAGGTACGATGTTATGTGTTGCATCACGCTCGGGAAGAGCCCGGAGTAGTACGCTCGCCCAACACCAGCTCAACCAGCTCGGGCTAGACCACGGCCAGCCGCGCGAGGCGCCGCACCTCCTCCCTCCGAGCGGCGTCATGGCGCAGGCTCCGGCGAACAGGCAGCGCCATGGCCGGCACGACTACGAGCATCAGCCACGCCCACGCGACGACCGCGGTCGGCGACTGGCCTCAAGGGAGAGGGAGGTTATTGAGATGGTCTGGCCGGCGAGATATATTGCAGTGGGGATCTTGTGGGATTTGAATAACGGGAAAATAGAATAGAGTGAGTAGACAGTCCACTCTGGAGTACCTGTGTGTTGACTTCGACGGTGCAGAGGAGCGTGAAGTAGATATTGAGAGGATGACTAAAAGTTTATTTACAAATTACAAGTCAGCTAATGTTTGTAAAAAAAAGGTAACACAAAAAACTTGTGGTTTCATTTTGTGTACTATGTATGCATTATATGAAGTACAATTTCATTTTCAAGAAAAAAACACACTAACGGTTTTGGTACAATTTCAAAAATCCACGAAGATAAAGAAAAAAAACATGAATTAATTGTGGATGAAAGCAAAGTTGAAAATCTCGTGGGATCCAAAAAAAAGCCCTCAAATCTAGAAAGAATGATAATATAGTTTAACGGCGTATTTTTTTGGTCCCGGTGCGACGCACGGGCATTTTTACCAGTGATTGATACAGTCGAAAAGAGTTGGACAGTTTATAAGGCAAACCGGCCGAAAACCATACAACACAACACACACCACTGGCCCCAAGGCCAAGTCCCAAAAACAAGTCGACGACCATTCGTCCTAGCAAACCATAGCCGACACCAACACGGCGGAGATTACCTCAACGCAAGACGAAACCCGGAGCCGCCGCTCCGGCATCCACGCCGGCCCCTAGGCCGCGCCCCAAACGAGTCGACGACCATGTTGCCCTAACAACCATAGCCGACACCAAACACAGCGGAAACAACCTCAACGCAAGACGAAACCCGGAGCTGCCGCTCCGACATCCGCGCCAGCCCCAAGGCCGCGCACCACCGAGCCGAAGACGAAATCGCCAATGCCAGACACCATCACACCACAGATCCCTCTCGCCGATGAAACATCCAAGGCGAGGCCCCAAGAGGCAAGCGACGCAAGAGCGCCGCGCTCGCCCGATCCCACACAGGATCTAGGGTTTCCCCCGGAGAACCCGGGCGCAGAAGCGAGAGCACCGCCACGACGACGCCTCCAAGAAGGACACGACGCCGCCATCGCCGGCCCGACCACCTGCCAGGGCAAGGCTTTCGCCCATCAATGTGTCGCAAACCCCGCAACCGCCACACGGACCGGCCAGACCACCATTGCCATCCCGCACGCAGATCGTCAGCCCCATGTGCCCGACGATCTGAGGCCACGAACGGACATAGGCGCCGGTGCCCAGATCCGCCTCTCGCGGAGCCTCCTCCTAGCTCGGCACGATAAGAAGACCACCATCCGGGGCCGCCGCCCTGGCATCCGGGCGCCAAATCGATTCCGATGGGCACCCCCCACGGCAGAGTCGGCGAACACGACGAAAAGATCGCGATGTCCTCGCCAAAGCCGCGCGAGCTGGGCAGCGAGACCCAGCATCCAACGCGCCGCCGCGCCTAGGCTCCCCGCCGCCGCGACGAAAGCCGTCGTGCAGATCATCACCGCTACTCTAGGACGAGCAGCCGCCACCACGCCCGGACCGGAGACCAGCACCACCGCAGACCTCCACCACAACCACCACCCGATGCCACCTCAAAAAGCAGCCATGCCCCCGGCCGACCTCCCCATGCGCAGGCGGAGGAGGACGCCACCGCCGGAGCCGGGAACGCCGCCAAGGCACGCCGCGACCACCTTGCCAGCACCAACTCGGGCCGCAGCCGGCGAAGACCCAGATCGGGCCCTCCGGAACCCACGGTGAGAGCAGGAGCGGCTGCAGCGATGAGACCCGCACCGCGACCCAGCTGCTGCACCGAAGACCGCCTCCGCCGCCACTAGCCTAGGCGCCTTTCCGGAGCGGAGCGTCGCCCTGCACCACAGGAACCACCGCCGCCGCTGCGCGAGAGAAGAACCTCCCCAACACCACCTTTTGAAAGCGGAGGGGGCCGCCGCCACCAAGGCTAGGGCCGGCGGCAGCGGCGGAGGAGGAGGACGGGGAGGGGCTGCCGGCGGCAGCTGCTAGGGTTGGGCTCCCGGGTTGCCACACAAGGGGCGACACGGGGTCGGGGAAGAAAGGTCATGCAATACTGGCGACCCGGGGTCGGGGAAGAAAGGTCATGCAATACGATCTTGTCCTCACCACACAGTTTGTTTACGCATTTGAAGATTCGAGGCGATGGTGCATGGAACCTCTCTCTTTGGCAGAGGGCAGTGGTCTTGTCCTAGCCTAGAAATATCTTGCTTAAAGGACAAACACGACAGAACTCACCGTAAATACTGCGAGACACACCCAATTAAGTCAACTGGCCGATCAATGCCATGTCTTCCCTTCCATTGCAGTTTGCGTTGATTGATCGAGTTGAAATGTCCCTCTCTCTGTTGGACCCATCTTAGTACGTGCGCCAGCCAGCATAATGGAGCCAAGATAATCGATGTCACCTAGCTAGCCCTTTGTTCCACTAATTATTTACTTACCGCATGCAGTATGCCCATAATTCCATATACACTAGCACAGTAGCACCTAGCTGAGCTTACACTAATAGTTAAACTTTCTTCATGTTGCCAACCTTGATTAAAAAATAACAAAAGATAGTTTGTCGAGTTGTGCCGCACTGTAGCTACCGCTACCACTAACAGATAATTTAGAAGCGTGTCTTGTTCATTATATTTATTTTTATTTGAAAGGAGACACGGCTGAAAAGTACATTCGATGGCGTGTGTGATTTAGGAGAGGGCCAGAGAAGATATAAAAGATCAAGTTATTTTTATAACGGATAGAAGATTAAGGTTGTTGATGAACAGTAATATACTGTGCATAATAGGTAGGTAGGTTGGAAATTGTGGTTGGCACATAGGTGTCAGTTGGGCCTATCACTTCCACACTTTCTTGGCCCTAGTATTATCCAACGTCTACTTTCGCTACCTGCTTATGTATAACCAATCCTTAATTCCATTAAAAAAATCCCTGCGAGAACTCAAAATTCTTCAGAGTACATTGGTTTGCTTTTTATGTTACCTTAGCGTTTGCACGATTTGTTTTCTTCAGATTGGGTCACATCTCAAACTAATTAATCAGTTATGTGTTTTAATATCTGACATTGGGCCCCATGTAGATGTCTCACTAATTGCAATCCAAGGCCTCCAATTTGTTGTATTAGCACGAATGATGATATCATTGTGGCATATATACAATATTGTATTTTGTTATATTGAGACCATGCAGGCAGCATGGTATGTATGCATGATCTACCTATCATATATATCAACCCAAAGGATGAATTTCATAAATAGAGATGTATGTGTTCCATTGCTCATAATTGGTATCACCAAACAACAAAACTAAAGAGATAAGATCTCGGTTGTATAGAAATCATGTTTGGATTTATTTTTCTAAACTCGTAAATATGATTTTCATTTTTTTAAAATAGTAGAACATCAGAAGTCGGAAGTCAAAGAAACTTTCCTATGACAACATTGTTAGTTACAATTGGTAGAGAAGACGAGCTGGATACTAAAGTCGAAATTAGAGCAACACAGGCAACTGCACACGCGTAAACATTGAGGTCGGAAATGATATACTACAATGCTACAGTACTCTCCATAGACGACTCGTCTAATATAAAAATATAGATATGTTTTAATGTCAGATATAGCTATATCTATATAGATATATGCGAGTCATCTACGGTAATATGAAAGTTACTCTGCCCCTGATCCGTCCGAAACTGTCTGAAAAGACAAGTTAGAGCCTCCAACGGACCGGCGTAAATGGACAGTTGTACGCGTGGACAGCCAAACTGGACCAAACCTGGTCTAAGTTTGGTCTAGGTTTGGGGAGGCGAGGACACAGCGCGTGTCCTCCCCCTTGTCCGCCCCTGGCCCACGCGCCAGCGAGACCGGCCGTTGGCCTGGTCATATTTAATGGGGGTGGGTGGCCGGCCGGTCGCTATCCATTCGCCTCCCACTCCCCACTTGCCCTCCCCACTCGCCGCCGGCCACGCAAACCCTAGCCGCTCCGGCCATAGCCACCGCCACCGCCGCGATGAGGCCGTTCTGGGCGAAGAGCGGTCGGAACAACCACGAGGCGTCTAGCTCTCGTGGCCCGCCGCGACGTCGCTCCCTCCCGGTCCCCGTGGCTCCATGCCGCGGTCCCGCCGTCGCCGCCGACACGGAGGCCGCCCACGCCGCTCGCAACACGCGCCGCCGGGCGTGCCGCGCCCGCGTCTCGCCGGATGTGGCCGCGATGTATTGGGAGAGGCGGCAGCCGCTGCCATGGGGCGATGTCCACCTCCCCGAGGGGTGGCATCTAAACCGGCCACGCGTCCCCGTGCCCTGTTGCCGCGCTCCGGCCGTGAGCGCACGGAGGAGATCCGCTGCTGACATGGTTATACCCTCCGGGTATCCCCACTATGACGTATAATGGTAGATGCCCACCGGGTGGCCCAGCGAAGCCCAACAAGCTGCTAAGGAAATAACTTGAAGGACAAGATAAGGACTCCTATTCGTAGTCTATTAGGACTCTCATGTAAAACCCCCCTGGCTGCATATATAAAGACAGGGAGGGGTAGACAAATAGACAAGCCGACAATAGACAGAAGAATAGCCAGCAAACCCTAGCGAGGCCACGACTCCCCACAATCGCCATCACGGCCACCATGTAAATCATCATCAATACCAAATCAGACAAGCAGGAGTAGGTCTTTACCTCACAATGAGGGGCAGAACCTGGATAAACTCTTTGCTTGTCAGCCGTCCGGAACCACCAGCCACCATACTTCTATCTCTATACGAAACCCAAGGTATCTAACTGAGAAATTTGCCGGGTTTACACCCCGTCAATTGGCGCCGTCTGTGGGAACGGCAACTGGCGTGTTGGATTCACGGTTGCGGCAGCTCCATCTTCTTCATCGACAAACAACAACAGCGACTCGCCGAGCTGGATCTACGTCTACCTCACCTCCGTGGATGCGACTGATTAAAAGGTCAGATATTTTGAAAGACGACTTAAGAAGATTGAACGATCGGAAAACAGCACCCAACAGCCGAATTTGCATCTCGCCGGGAGTATTATGTTTATCTGATCATTACCGGATCGAATCAACAAGGATCTTACGGCAACAACGTAATCTACACGGATACGGTGATGCTGTAGCCGCGAGATTAGATACGAGGAAATCGGATCATACTAGGACACTCTAGGAGGAAGAGCAGCGCGTCGAGCAGAGCCAAACCAAGTCCCGAGGCGACATGGTGTGTGTTTAGGGTCGTGTACGCGTCAGGAAAGGCAAGACCTCACGTACGAGAATAAGAAAAAAGAAAAACCAATCGGGCCAGCTTTACTGCGATTGGATGGAAAAGGAAACAAGAAGGCCTGGAAAAAGGAAAAAAAAAAAAAAAACAAGTTACCCAGTAACGAGAGGCTGCCAGAGTCAAGCTTGTCCCTTGCGTGTGCGGCAGCTCACGTGGATCCATATTCCATGGATCTGATCAATCGGAGGCTACAAGTCAGGGTGTGCCGAGGAAATCAAAATACCAGCCCAAATTACTACTACTATGCTAGCAGGAAGCGGAATGAAGAAAAAGAAAAAAGAGGTACGGTGCTGGTCACGACCAGTCATGGCCATCAGGGCTAAAAAAAAAATCAGGAAAAAGAAAAGAAAAAGAAGTAACGATCATGACTAGCTAGTCAAATCTAGCTACTACTACGGCGGCAGCACGACGCAGCGACGCCGGCGCATACCTGGGGGTTTGGCGATGCACATCCAGGTCAACAACACGCCGCGGCGACTCGGCGACTTGACAATACTTACACGACGGCCGGCTTGTCAACGCAGCGACTAAGATAACCCCGTTCTCTGAACGCTTCGTCATCGACAACAATAACAACTTCGTCGCAACACCCGATTGGACGCCTCCATCTTCTTCGACTCCGCCTCGCCGACTCGTCAAGTGGACTCGGGGGCTAAACATCGCACCCGCCACGTCGGCTCCGGTCGCTGCATTGACTCCTTCCAGCCAGAGGCCGCCCGACTCCGCCGTGTCGACTCCGTCCACCGCGTCGAGTCCACATATCATGCCGCATCTACTACACCTCACAGATAAGTTTTAATTTACAGTATTACAATTTGTCAAGCAAAATTTCTTTTACTTCAAAGTACTATATTTGCTTGCACTAATTGGCTGCTAAGACATTATAGATATGACAATTGCGGCCAAAATGGTCATTTTTCTCTCTTACAATAAATCATATTGTTCGCTGACCGAAACTACGCATCGGCGCAAATATTGGATGATCGCCTGGATTTCTCAAAGTCGGAATACAACCCGCATCGGATTTTTAAAGTTGGGTCATAACCCGCATCGGATATTCAAAGTCGGGTTATCAATCACCCGTATTGGAATTTTTAAAATCAGGTTCTTTTATGACCCGCAATGGAATTTTTAAAGTCGGGTTCTCTAAAAACCCGCATCGGAATTTTAAAGTCGGGTTCTTCCATCACTCGCATCGGGATTTTGAAAGTCAGGTTCGCTATAACCTGCGTCGGATTTTTTAACTCGAATTCCTTAAAACTCGCATCGGTTTTCTCAGACAGTCGCACCCTCCGCCGCGTCGACTCCGTCCGCCGCCAGATTTTTATCTGGTTAAAACGCCGCACCCAATGCAGCGTCGACTCCGTCTGCTGCCTCGACTACTTATTCTGCCGCGTTGATTTCATCCGCCGTGTCGATTACTTATTTCGCCGCGTTGATTTCATCCGCCGCGTCGATTACTTATTCCGTCCCGTCAACTCCGTCCGCCGCGTCGATTACCAGTTATCTATTAGTCGTCCCAGTCGCATTCGACGCTCGGGGGCTGCGGCATAACAGTTCATTCAACAACTCACCCCAGTCGCACTCGACGCTCGGGGGCTGCGGCATAACAGTTCATTCAACAACTCATCCCATTCGCACTCGACGCTCGGGGGCTGCGTCGACTCCGGTCCGCCGCATCCACTCTATCCACCGCGTCACTCGTCGTGTCGACTCCGCACACCATTTTTATTAGGTCATACAGATAAGTTTTAATTTATGGTATTTCCGTTTACCAACATGAACAATATTCTTTTATTCCAAAATATTGTATTTGTTTACACTAATTGGCCGATTAGCCATTGTTTCAAGCCAATATTTACAGATACAAAGACGAGTTGAGCATCTCCTCAGTCGCTTCATACTTCAGCAATTTACTCCCATCGGGAGGGTACCCGCAACATATTCGACTGCGATTTTGAGCCTACGCTCAATTGCAAGCAATTAAACATAGCCTCGGGGCCTACTCTCATCGGGAGCGCTGCCCGCGCACCCGGTGAATAAAGGACAGTCGACGATCAGCGTCAGATCAGCGTCACTCGAAGAAATTTTATGTCCGATGACTCGGAGCCAGTCGAAAGAAAGCAAAAGCAAAGCGTGTACAACAACAGTCGAAATCTGGTCGAGTATCTCCCGGACCATATTCAAATATATAAATAATAATTCCCGGGATGTTACAGCCGAGACTGGTCCTCGGATGCTGTACAAAAAGATACAAAGGTAAGACCTGAATAAGGCCGGGTGGCCCATGCAAGTTATGCGAACCTGATAATTTCCATTCCAGCAGGCATGATGCAAAATCCCGGCGGACGCGCCAAGGGTACTCTAAATATGACCGGGTTCTGGACAGTAAGTCCAGACATGCATGAGTCGAACTTGAACGGTCTTACCGGGTTCGAGCCAAGGGATTCGAATCTGCGTAGGCTAGAAAGATATTTCGCCCGAGTCGCGAATTCATTTGACCCCGATCCGTCGGTTGAATCAGGCCTACTATGCCATCCATCCCACATAAGACGAAACGAATATATCAAACATCCCGAGTCATGAAATCTCGCGCATTATGTTCTTTAACAGAACAGGAAGTACAAAGGAGCGCCTGATAAAGGCGAATTAGAGTAACTAACTTCGATATATCAATCTTTTTACTATATTTGTTTGCAGGATATGAGGAACCAAGAAATAGAAGATAAAATACATGTGATTAGAACAAATTGAGCCTATGCCCGACTCTGCGAGTCGCACATAACCTCGGGGGCTACTCCCATCGCGAGCGTTGGCCGCGCACCCGATTAACGTTGGTCGCGCAATTGACGCACTCGAAGAATTATCAAGAGAGACACATTCGAAGTATTATCAAGACAGAAGCACTCGAAGTACAACCAAGAACAGAAGCAATCGACCCATTACTGACTGAAGACTCCAACCAACCATCAAGCATATTGTGCACATGAAGATCTATCAAGTGATGAGTCCCTGCCGGACACTTCGAGTCGACCAGGCACTCGGGGGCTACTGACATGGTTATACCCTCCGGGTATCCCCACTATGACGTATAATGATAGATGCCCACCGGGTGGCCCAGCGAAGCCCAACAAGCTGCTAAGGAAATAACTTGAAGGACAAGACAAGGACTCCTATTCGTAGTCTATTAGGACTCTCACGTAAAACCTCCCTGGCTGCATATATAAAGACATGGAGGGGTAGACAAATAGACAAGCCGAAAATAGACGGAAGAATAGCCAGCAAACCCTAGCGAGACCACGTCTCCCCACAATCGCCATCACGGCCACCATGTAAATCATCATCAATACCAGATCAGACAAGCAGGAGTAGGTCTTTACCTCACAATGAGGGGCCGAACCTGGGTAAACTCTTTGCTTGTCAGCCGTCCGGAACCACCAGCCGCCATACCTCTATCTCTATACGAAACCCAAGGTATCTAACCGAGGGATTTGCCGAGTTTACACCCCGTCAGCCGCCGTCGGGCCCTGCTTCCCCCCCGACCTCCTCCACGACCCAGCTTACGCCATTAACTCGTCCCTATGGGACGAGTAGTTCGAGCTGGAGCACAACCACCGGCGCCGTGCAGCGTTCGCGGCGACGCTGCCGGAGGAGGAGGCCTACGCCGAGCTGGAGGAGGAGGAGTACCCGGCGCTCGTCGGCCTGGAGGCTGACGAGGACTCGGACCCGAACCTCGAATGGGAGTTCGACGAAGGCGGCGACGTTCCCCCCGTGAAGGCCGAGCCGGAGGACGAGGACGAACAGATCAAGCAGGCCATGGAGCTGTCGGAGCTGGACGAGGTCGGGCGCTGGCCCGATCTGGCGGCTACGCTCCGTTCGTCCGCCGAGGCTGCGGCCGAGCAGGCGCGCCGGGACGAGGAGTTTGCCCGGGCCGAGCAGGCGCGCCTATACGAGGAGCGCGCCCGATGGCAGGTGCCGTGGTCGCCGTGGCCCGAGCACGGCGTGGGCCAAGCGTACGTGCCCCCACCGACATGGCCTTAGGACCCCGAGGCGCCAGCCACGCCTCCACCACCACCAGCGGCGCCACCGGCCCACCTCTACGCGCCGCCGCTGTACGTCATTCTCGACTCCTCCGACGAGGACGAGTAGGACGCCGGCGCAATGGCCCTACGACGACGCCGCCGCCGCCCATTTTGCACTCCGGCGACGCCGGCGCCGCCCTTCCCCGAGTTTTTTTTCTCTCTGTCTGACTGGATAGTGGGCCCTATCGAACTATATATGTAATATATTTTAATTACTATGTCTTTTTTTATTTTTTACGCTGTGCCGTTGGAGTCACCTCCACCGCATAGCGGACAGAGGCCCAAAATATATCCACGGACAGCCCAAAGCGGATACAATCGGTCCGCTTTGTCTGTCCATACGCGGAGTGCCGTTGGAGGTGTCATAAGAGGGAGAGTGCACACATGACACATGTGATGACAAACACGGCATGAACAAGATATGTGAGTAGCTAGGAGCGCGTGAGCTAGCTGTTACGTATACAAAACACCGATCGTTCCATTTTGTTGCATGCATGCATGACATGCTTGTTCCCATAAGTTGCACGTACGACGCGTGGGACGGAGAACCGTCTAGGAGTCTCTCATGCAAACGTAGGCCAAACTGAAACGGCCGAATGCGTTGACACCCCCAAGCCTCTCACACGAAAATACGAACCTAGCTTCGTCGAGTGACGCTGAATTGGGTGAATCTACACACGTCTAGATAGTCATTTCAACGCCACTTAATTTAATTTGGAAAGATATGACATGCATCTTCGTCACTATATATGTACCTTTTCTCACCGAAAAGCATGTACGTTTTCCACTAGACTAGAAAAACAATGTAAATGCGAATAGTAAATACATTTGCGCATATCAAACAAAATTATTTAATCCCAGTTATATAGGGTGAGTGCAGACGAATCATTAGAAAAATCAAATAATTCTAATACCACATTCCTTTATACCATATTAATTTTTGTTGAATCGGATGTATCTAAACTACTAAAACATTTCTAAATACATCCAACTCAATGACAGTTAATATGAATCAGATGGATTATTATAAATACCGACCCTTTATTTTTAATAAAACAATATCTTCATAGAGTGCCGCCAACAAACACATGGGTAATAACGACTACTACGAGGAGACAACTTCTCCGTAAATGCTAAATAATAGAGAGAACAACCACGCTATGTGCAGATAGACTACAAATCCCTGAGAAATTGCCTTTTAAGACCAATAAAACTCTTAATATACAGTTTATTAAATAGTTGTTTCTTAAAATACACCACTATAGAATAGGGCGCTAGGAGGCAATACATGTGTGAAGTTCTAACTAGATTATTAAGTATATGTACACACAGTTGCATTATCTCGATGATCATCCATGAAAAAAGGATTTGTGGTAGTAAACCGATCAAACTATCTAACTAATTAAACAACACAAGCTCGGTTTACTTTGGAATTATTATAGCATAGCGGCGTGACGAGGAGATGTGTACTCCTCGGAGAGACGACAGCGAGACATTCCCCACACTTTCCTTTCAAGGCCAAAAGCAGAGCACGCCCACTTCGCCCGAGCAGAGCAGACATGGCCGCTCCTCCTCCTAAACCCTACTCTTAACCACACACCAATTCCCCCACGAGGCCACGAACATGAAGCTTGCCGTAGAGATCTCCGACGCGTCGGACCTTTCGCCCAAGGACGGCGGAGGTACCTGCAACGCCTTCGTCGAGGTCGAATTCGACGGCCAGAAGCAGCGCACCCACACCAGGCCCGCCGACCGCTCCCCGCAATGGAACCAGACGCTCCTCTTCGACGTCCGACGAGAACACATCCCCGTCGTCGACGTCTCCGTCTACCACGACCGCCGCCTCAGCGACCACAACGCGGTCCGCCCCAGCGCCTTCCTCGGCCGCGTCCGCGTCGCCGGGGACTCCGTCGCGCGGTCGCCCGACGACGCGGTCGTGCAGCGGTACCCGCTGGACAAGCGCGGGATGTTTTCTCGTGTGTCCGGGGACATCGCGCTTCGGCTCCACCTCATCGATGACCACGACGATGCTGCTGCTGGCTCTAATTCTGCTACCCCGATGATGAACGCGGTCGATCAAGAAGAGCAGCAGCGTGGCGTCGGCGTGGACGCCGAGAGGATCGTCAAGAACACCTTCGCCGCGGCCCCTTCCGAGTCCACGGGAAAGAGCAAGCACGAGCCGCGCGTACTCCGCTCAGTGCCCGCCTCCTCCGGAAACAACGGGCCCCGGCGCGCCACGCTGCAGGCCATGATGGCGCCGCACCCGCCGCCGGGCCAGACCGTCGTCATGCCATTGCCGCCGCGCCCCGTAGGCCCGCCACAAGCCGCGCCGCCAGGCTCGGGGTACGGCCTCGTGGAGACCAGGCCTCCCCTGCCGGCGAAGATGGGGCCGCGCTCCGCCGCGGCAAAGATCGCCTCCACCTACGACATGGTGGAGCCGATGATGTACCTGTACGTCTCCGTCGTCAAGGCGCGCGACCTCCCGTCGATGGACATCACCGGATCGCTGGACCCGTACGTGGAGGTGAAGCTGGGCAACTTCAAGGGCGTGACCCGCCACCTGGAGAAGAACTCCAACCCGGTGTGGCGGCAGACGTTCGCCTTCTCCGGCGCGCACCTGCAGTCCAGCCAGCTCGAGGTCATCGTAAAGGACAAGGACGTGCTCCGGGACGACTTCGTCGGCCGCGTTGTTTTCGACATGCCCGACGTGCCCAGCAGGCTGCCACCCGACTCGCCGCTCGCGCCGCAGTGGTACCGCCTCGCCGACGCCCACGGGAACAAGCTGCGACATGGTGGTAGCCATGGTGGATACGGGTACGGCGAGATCATGCTGGCGGTCTGGCTGGGGACGCAGGCCGACGAGGCGTTCCCGGAGGCGTGGCACTCCGACGCTCACTCGCTGTCTCGGGAAGGGCTCACCAACACGCGCGCCAAGGTGTACTACTCGCCCAAGCTCATCTACCTCAAGGTCTCCGTCATCGCGGCGCAGGACCTGATCGCCGCCGAGAGGGGTCGGCCGCTGGCGGCCACCATCACAAAGATCCAGATGGGGAACCAGATCCGGCGGACGAGGCCGCAGAGCGGGACGGCGAACCCGGTGTGGAGCGAAGAGTTCATGTTCGTCGCCAGCGAGCCGTTCGAGGACCCGCTGGTGGTGACCGTGGAGGAGCGCGTCGCCGCCGGGAGAGACGAGCCCATCGGCCGCTTGATCATCCCCGTCAATTCGCCGTACGTGCCGCGCAACGACCTGGGGAAATTCGTTCTGCCGAAATGGTTCAGCCTATCGCGCGGGATGACGCTGGAGGAGGCGGCGGCGGACGTGACCACCGGCGTCAGGAATCGGGAGTCCTCCAAGACGTTCGCCAGCAAGATCCACCTGAAGATGAGCCTGGAGACGGCGTACCACGTGCTTGACGAGTCGACGCACTATAGCAGCGACCTGCAGCCTGCGGCGAAGAAGCTGCGGAAGAGCTCCGTCGGCATCCTCGAGGTCGGCATTCTGAGCGCGCGCGGCCTCGGGCTCGGCGGCAACAAGAATCCGTACTGCGTGGCCAAGTACGGCGCCAAGTGGGTACGCACGCGCACGGTGCTGTCGACGGTGGCGCCGCAGTGGAACGAGCAGTACACTTGGGAGGTGTTCGACCTCAGCACCGTCATCACTGTCGCCGTCTTCGACAACGCCAACCTCCACCACCACGACGGCCATGGCGACGGAACCAATAAGGACCAGAGGATCGGCAAGGTGCGCGTCCGGCTCGCCACACTGGAATCCGACAGAGTGTACACGCATTACTACCCGCTGATGGTGCTGAGCCCGTCGGGGCTGAAGAAGACGGGAGAGCTCCACCTGGCCGTCCGGTTCACCTGCACGGCGTGGACGAACATGCTGGCGCAGTATGTCCGGCCGCTCCTCCCCAAGATGCACTACACCAACCCGATCTCCGTGCTGCAGCTGGACTACCTCCGGTTCCAAGCGATGCAGATGGTGGCGACGCGTCTAGGCAGGGCGGAGCCGCCGCTGCGGAGGGAGGTGGTGGAGTACATGCTGGACGTGGACTCGCACATGTTCAGCCTGCGGCGGAGCAAGGCAAACTTCTACCGGATCACCTCCCTCTTCTCCGGCGCCGTCGCCGTCGGCAGGTGGTTCGACGGCATCTGTAAGTGGAAGAATCCACTAACCACGATCCTCGTCCACGTCCTGTTCCTGATACTAGTGTGCTACCCGGAGCTGATCCTGCCGACAGTGTTCCTGTACCTGTTCATGATCGGGGCGTGGAACTACCGGCGGCGGCCGCGGAAGCCGCCGCACATGGACACGGTGCTGTCACACGCGGAGATGGCGCACCCCGACGAGCTGGACGAGGAGTTCGACACGTTCCCGACGTCCAAGCCCAGCGACGTGGTCCGGATGCGGTACGACCGGCTGCGGAGCGTCGCCGGCCGGGTGCAGACGGTGGTCGGTGACCTGGCCACGCAGGGTGAGCGCGCACAGTCGCTGCTCAGCTGGCGGGACCCCAGGGCCAGCGCCATCTTTATCACGCTCGCGCTGGTGGTCGCGATCTTGCTCTATGTGACGCCTTTCCAGGTGGTGGCCGTCGTCGCCGGCCTTTACCTGCTCCGGCACCCCCGGTTCCGTAGCAAGCAGCCGTCTCTGCCGTTCAATTTCTACAAGCGGCTCCCCGCCAAGGGGGACATGCTCCTATAGCCTGAAAAAACAAATCTCTTATTCTTTTGTTTAATTGTTTTTGCATAGAGTTACAGTACTATTAGTAGTACCAAGTTAATTAATTATTAGGAGTTCGATATAGATATATTCACTGCTCCATGAGTTTACACGATCGATCATTTTCTCTGTTTGTGTGAGTTCATCATCTAGGCTCTCGAATATAATCAAGGTTTGAACGGATAGCTACTCTGAACATTCAGCATCTTCCTCTGAAATTATTAAATCGAGTTGAGAAAGGATGAGAACAAAGCAGTAGATGCAACATTCCTTTCATCCAATTTTCTTGTTCCACCACACTAGACGGTGGTGGTGTGTGTACATTCCATTGTTTCTTTTGTCTATGCACCAGTCACCATGGTGATCCATGTGCAGG
Source organism: Poa annua (assembly GCA_026929855.1). Lineage (NCBI taxonomy): Eukaryota > Viridiplantae > Streptophyta > Magnoliopsida > Poales > Poaceae > Poa > Poa annua. The sequence goes on from CM049434.1 coordinate 68,794,268, forward strand.
GTGTAAAGGTAGGAAGCTTCTTCTTCTTCTTCTTCCTTGGATCCATAGTGGTCCGATCTAACAAGAATAAAGTCGCTCCAAGTATTTTTGCTGTCGATGCTGATGTTTAGTACAGTACATACCAGATATTCTTCTTATTCCCTTTTACTGTATCTTATATTGACAAAGGAGTTGTGCTGCCAGGGTGAGCTGTGCATTTCGTTCGTCAAATTAGCACTAGCATGTTGCTGGAAGGCTCCAAATTTAACTCCAGAGTGGCAACTGATTGATTAGGCGCAAAAGTTAAGTTTGTTGCTTCCTAGTGGTAGGGTTTTCCCTAGTCCTTTCCTGACATTATTTTTTTAATTTTAGCTCGTGTGGCAAGTCTATGCATGATCGGCTCGATATGGCTGTCCAATCAAATTATCCAAAATTGTAGAATACTCAAGTAAAGCTGCATGCCTAGATAGCAATCATGGACCAGCTTTAGGAATTGCACGGTTTAGTCATGCCCATAGCATTGGCACTCTTTTTTCCATCTCATGGCACTAACTAGCATGCTCTCTAGGTGGTTGCAGTGCAAGGAATGGAAAGGTTGTCCGATTCTTCTTCAAAATACAAAAGGTTATCTGGTTGGGCAATACAAAAGATTGTCACGCCCACGATCTGCCCCGCCTCCGACGGTCTTCCTGTTAGAATGTATGTTTGTTACCAACAACCTGTTAGTTAGTATCTTGTATAGATTAGATTAACTTCGGTTCACAGGTTGTTAGGATGTAAACGTGTTTATCACGTTCATAAATCCTAATCTGATTGTTATATAAAGCATTACGGCCAGCCCATTGAGCTGAGCCAATTGTGCCCAAACTCATCTCTCCAGGTTTTCTCACATGGTATCAGAGCACATTCGTATCTGAAAGATCTCTTCTCCGCTGCAATGTCGTTCTCCTCTTCTTCATCTTCTGCCTCCGCCGCCAGGTGAGACCGGCATTTTCTCTTCTGGTGGCCTCTCCAACTCGGGCACTGCTTAGACGAGCGTGTTCAATTTGTCCAATGTGAAAATCATCGTTCGCTCTGAGGAGAACTACCTTCTCTGGCGCACTCAGGCGCTCTCCATCCTGAAGAGTCATGTTCTCATGGGCTTTGTCAACGGGTTGTTCCCGTGCCCCTCTCCACTCATCGCCAATCCTCACGTTGGCGACGCCGGTCAGCCGGCGGAAATCAACAACCCAGCATATAAGCGCCGGATGCAACAGGATCAGGCGATCCTGAGCTTCATCCTCACCAATGCATCGCTGGGCATCGTCGGCATGCTGATGACGGTGATCACGTCTAAGGAGGCATAGACGGTTCTGGAGAACAGGTTCGCCGCCAAGGCCACCGCGCACTCCATGCAGCTGCGGTTAAAGCTCTCCACCACCAAGAAGGCCGACATGAGTGTGCCGATCTACTTCAACAAGATCAAGAACCTTACTGACACGCTGGCCTCCATCGGCAAGCCTCTAGCTGTGGAGGAACTGATCTCCTACCTCCTCGCCGGTCTGGACGTTGACTACGACGCCCTGGTGGAGGTGGTCACGGCGCGTGAGACGCCGATGCCACTCCGCGATCTCTTCGCCCAGATGCTCAGCACGGAGAACCGCGTCGAGGCTCGCAAGGTGGAGTTCAACTCCAAAACCTACTCCGCCAACATCGCCTTCACCTGCGGTGCGCACGGTGGCAGTGGCAAATTATCTCGGGCGGACGGACGGACGCGCCCTGCTTCTAGTCCCGGCGCCTGCTGATCACGGTCAGTACGGTCGCCCTGCAGCGCCGTCGCACTTCTCCAGCCACGGAAAATCATCTGGTGGCGGTGGCGGTCAATCCTCTGCCAGTGGAGACAGAGGGAACCGTCAGATTTGCCAGCTCTGCGGCAAGATATGTCGGCCCAGTGGAAACCAGGGTGCCATGGGCTGGGTCTCCCCTTGACGCTCTGAGGCAAACAAGTCGTGCTCACATCAGCCCAATCATTCGAAGACATGCCTCGAGAGGCTCGGACAAGAACATAGACTCTAGTCTACGGAGGACGTCTAGCGGGCGTCGCCCCGCCGCACACGCCCACCACCCGAGGCATCCTTGGGAGGAAGGAGCGAGACCTCCTGAGGGTCGCCTTTTCACGAGACTCACGTGCTGGCACAGGCGGGGGTCCCTCCCTCTTGGATGAAGACCGTCACCAACCTCCGTACCGCAGGATCGGTGACCCGAAAGCTTGCCATTCCGACGATAAAAGGGGGAGACCAGCCAGGGCAGGGCCATAGACCTGTCTTGTTCGGCCGCTTTGCCAAAGCTGCTGGCAGGGGAGCAGAGCGGGTTTTGGAGGCATGCGGAGGTTCCTGCCGTGATCTTTGAAGCCAAGGCGCCGGCCGCCTATAAAAGGAGACGAACCCCGACCTAGCAAGGGGTTTGGACATTGTAAGCACAAACCCTAGAACCTCTAGGTGTTCCACCATTAATTTTAGCTACTTGAAGCTCACCGAGCAATACAACAAAGCAGGAGTAGGGCATTCACCTCCGCGGTGGCCTGAACCTGGGTAAACAAAGTGTCACTCTCTGTAGTGCTTCTTTCCCATTCGCCGAGCTCCGTGAGGTTAGAGGCAGCGCTCTAAGGCCCCTTGTGTCCGAAACCCCACACGCATAGCTTCTTCGGAGGCTATATTCCGACATTTGGCGCGCCAGGTAGGGGGCCTTTGAAGCGCGCCTTGCAAACACGGCTTTCTTGGCAATGGGCCGGCATGACTGCGACACTCACCGTCACCGCGTGCACGGCTCAGACGAAAGTTCCCATGGCACCGCCGACCGCCATCGATGACGAACCGGAAGGCACGGCGGCCATCCCCGCCCTCAGGGCTAGGGAGGACCGTTCGACCCCATCTCGCGCCCGGCGCTGCGACTCATCAGGGAGCTGCTCCACCTCCATTCCGCAAAAGACGGGAGGGGCCGGCGCCGAGCCGCGCTGGACTCCCCCCACGTAGGATCTAACGTGCGGCCGAGGATCGACGTCTCGCCGGCGTCCTCGTCGACGCGCTCAGTACAACGAGAGGCCTCGCCCGTCTGCACCCTCGACGGCAAGTCGGAAGCCCGTGGCGCCTCGCCGGGGGATACCCGGTCGCCGCCCCGCGACGCACACAGGCGCGGGGAGGCCCGTTCGGTGCGCCGCGCGTCTGAGGATGCTCGTGTCATCCTCGTCCGCCAGCCTGAGCGCCGGGAACATGTCCTGGAAAACTTGGCAGCGGCGGGGCGTGGGAACCGCCGCGCTCGCAGGAGTAATCCCCAGCTATAGTGGGGGCTGCGTCGCGATCTGTGAGAACCTCGGCCGGGTTACATGTGCCCCCAATTTCCGGCCCGAAGCTTTGCCTCGTTTTGACGGGACCCGGAGCCCCTCGAGTTCTTGCAATTCTACACGTTGAGCATCCAGGCCGCGGGCGGCGACGACAGGGTCATGGCAAACTGGTTTCCCCTAGGACTGGGGGGAACGGCGCGCGCTTGGCTCCTGAATCTCCCGAAATGCTCCATCACCTCTTGGGCCTATCTTTGCCAGAAGTTCGTCGCTAACTTTCGAGAGGGCGGCGCGTGATGCATGTAAAATGCATGTCGTGGGGAAGTCACGGCAGATGCCACGGGGTTGCTCATCTTAGGTTTGGAGCAAGGCGACATCAGGGATTCACAGAGGGGTTCGTACACACCGAGTTTACCCAGGTTCGGCCCCTCACTTGGGAGGTAAAGACCTACTCCTGCTTGTATATTATTGGATCCGTATGGATGTACAATGTGAGCGCCTAGAGCTAGAAGATAGCTTTGGCGGCTATGAATGTCAGAGGGAACCTGTGCTAGGGTTTCTCCTGGTCGCCTTATATAGGGGGGCGACTAGGGTTTACAGGGAGGTGTTAGGCTAACCAGCACGGCACTAACTATACACGGGATATCCGGCTTGAGGAGTGATCTTCGGGATAACCTTCCTTGATCCGGGTGGATATCGGATCTCCTCCCTTTACGAGCCGGTATACCGAGTCTGTTACGGACCCGGTATCCTCTCTAGGGCCTTCCAGCCGGACTTGGGCCACCTGGTCCTCGTGGGTCGACTCGTAGTTATGGGCCTACCCGGTTGGCGTATCCCCATCATTAGCCCCCGAGTTCGTCAAGGACTCGTTTCCGAGTTGGATTCCGTCTTGGGCTGTTCCGGGATCGTGTCGTTAGACGAACTCCTGAAAATAAAAGGAGGAGACAACAGGTTGCGGTAGGAATAATAATCTCGACAAGTTTTGCCCAGACTTATTTCAAGGTCCAAAGAGGTGCTTCCCTCTCGCCGATTTGCTTTCCTCCGACTTGTCACTTGTTATTCGCAGATGTGACGTCATGGCATCTTTGACCCTTCATCTGATTGCGTGTCAGCCTGACGCCCCGAGTCGATTGATTTGACAACTCAAGCGCCTCGACTGCGCACCTCGGGATGGAACGGTGATGATGATGACTGTCGGTGACGTGGTAGACCGATCCAACGGCTGGGAGGCGATCGGTGTGATGAGGCTGCGCAAAGGCTGGTTGACGTGGCGACCCTTCGTCAGGAAACGAATCTACATTTCCCGCCACGATTTTGGGGAAACGTGCGGAGTGGACGACGCGGAGTCGAAACGGTTGCCTCTTCGTTCCGCTATAAAGGCGGAGTGATGGCCCGGTGAAGTCCTTTCCATATTCTTCACGCTTGCCTTCCTTCCCTTTGCTCTTCCTCTGCCTCCCCGAGCTCATCTGCCGGTTTTTCTTCTTGCGATGGCTCCGGCGAGGAACGGGTGGGAACGCTCCGCCGTCTCGGTGCCCGGCCTTGTCTGCTTGGAGGACAAGGGGTTGCTTGAGGCAAGGGGATGGAGGATCGCCAGTGCCGATCCGCGCCCTGCCCCACGCGGCGACGAGGTCGTTGCCTTCACCTCCTTCATCGAGCGCGGCCTCGGTTTTCCTACGTCGGAGTTCTTCTGACGCGTTCTTCTCTTCTACCGGGTCCGTCTGCATGATCTTACACCAAACTCAATCCTTCATCTTTCTTGCTTCGTGACGTTGTGCGAGTTGTTCTTGGGGTGCGCCCCACATTTCCCATTATGGCTGCACCTTTTCCGCGGCAAGCTTGCTTATAAGGGAGTGATGCCCGCCTTCGGCGGGTTGAACTTTCAAGTCCGCAACCAGGCGGACTACGTGGACCTGGCGCTCCCCACCAAGGTGCTATGGAGGAAGATGTCCTTCTACGTGAAGGACAGGGCGCCGGTCGGCGAAGTCCGGCTCCTCCCCTTCGTCGAATCGCCGAGTCAGCCCCGACATCTGCAAGCAACGCCTAAGGCCGCCGACCAACCCATGGTGGATCGACACATGGCGCGGCTCTGATCCCTGAAGGCGGAGGGGCTCTGCGGCCTTGACTTAATCGGCGCCTGGGTGAAGGCCAAGATCGCACCGCTTCAACGGCGACCTACCCTTATGTGCGAGTATACGGGGCATAAGGACTCGTCGCGCCACGACTTGAAGCCCTACGGGACACGGGAGGAATTTGTGAACCGCATGAAGCGGCTCACGACCCACGTCGCCACCTGGGAGTCGAGCGGTTGCAAACCGCACTGCGAGTCACGTCCGGCTCTTGAGGTGAGTATCTTTGATGGAGATGTTAAGTCGAGTTTTTGACGAAGCAGATCCTGATTTGCCCCTTGTGATGTTTTCTTTACGCAGGAGTTTCGAATGCTGGAGGGGCTGCCTCCCGTTGTTGGTGAGCCGACGGCAGGCGGCGAAAGTCGGAGGCCGGGTTCCACGCTTCCTGCTGGCTCCACACCCATCATGGGTGGTAGTGAGGTGGAGGATGATGACGACGATGACGACGCCCCTCTTCGGATCAGGAGGAAGCGTCCCTCCTCCAGCGCCACTCCCGTTGGACCCAAACGGAGGAAGGCGTTGGCGTTCCGCCCTTTGTCGGACGGGACACCGCTGGTGGTGGCTGCCGTCGACGAGAGAGAGGGGGACGAATTGCACGTGGTAGCGGCCGGTGCGTACGCTTCCCTATCTCCCATGTTGCCACGATCTGGCGGACCACGACTGAGGTTCGTGTCCGCTCAACCCGTCGTGGTTGACAGGTAACAGCTCGTGCTTTCCCTTGGTCGCCTGTTTTGGCATCTCGCCTTGTTCTTGACCTTCCCTTTGTTCATAGGACTGAGGCTAGGAGCCTCAGTGACTTGGAGGACGAGAGACCGTCCGACGAGGTCCCCAAGAACACGTCGCGGGTCGAGGGTGCCGCCCTCAATCCCGGCGGGCTGGAGAGCCAGCAGGAGGCACCCCTTGGCTCGGGAGCCGACTTGACGTCGACGGGAGTCGTACCTCAACCCACGGCCCCCGAGGGTGCGATTGCACCTTTGGCTGTGTCGAGCCACCTTGATCCGGTCCTGGCCGGGACCGAGTCGGCGCGTCCTCCGGCTTCGTCGACTCCGACCTTCTTAGCTGCCGTTCAGATCTTGGAGGAAGCGCACCAGGTGAAGGAATGATCTCGTTTCGTTGTAGCCATATGTAGCCCCCAAGTCTTGAGTTGTCTTCTCAGGAGGCGACTCGAGACTTTCATGCAGCTGGTCGTAGCCCCCGGGTTACAATTGTCATTGAAGCTGTAACCCGGGTCGTTTGTTGTTTGTTATCGCAGAGGGAGGTCAGAGAGCTGACCCGACAACTAGAAGCCGAGCGGGAGGAATCTCGTCGTCTTCGCGCCGAAGTTGCAGGTAAAGCGCCCGTCGTGGAGGCGTCCCCAACTCGTCGTGTAGGTCGGGAGGAAGCGGACGCCGCGCATATCGCAGCTGTCACCACCCTGCAGGAGGCTTGCTCTGACCTTGCGCGATGGCTAGAGGAGAGCAAGAAGTCGCTCACCACCGCTACCCAGGGATATTCGTCCGACTTGGAGGGGCTGGAGAAGAAAGCCGCCGACGCCCAAGGTGAACTGGCTAGGCTGGTGGCCCAGGTTGCCGCCTTGGATGCGGAGGTTTTCGGTGAGTTTTTCTGCCGATGCTTTGTTTATTCTTCTTTGTGCTGCCTGCAACTTCTTGACGAGTCGTTGTGTTCGTATGTCAGGTGGCGTCGGAGAGGGTGCCACTACGGCTGCCCAGATGCATCGTCTTGGCGCTTTTGCCGAGCATGTGTTTTTGGTTGGCAAGGCTATTGTGGAGTTTTTGTCCCCCGATGACCTTCCACCAAACTCGCCAGCAGCTGCTGCCCTTCTGCTGGAGCATGTACCCACCGTCGTCACCTGGCATCGAATGTCCTGCTGTCGATCTGGGGCGTTGGGGGCGCTTGTTCTTGTTCGGTCTAGGTATCCCCGGACCGACATGAGCCGACTGACCAGCGGGTTCCCGCCGACGCCGGATGGTCAGGAGTTTGACATCGACGCCGCCGCAGAAGCGCTCGCCGGGTGCGCCAGTCGAGTGGAGAGGATGATCGACTATGCCGGCTTTACCAGTGACTGCTTGGCGTCGGAAGATGTCGGCGTTGTGCAGCAGATGGTGGAGCGGTGCAACAATCGCCTCTTCGAGCGGGCCAGGACTCTGCCTCGAATTCCCGAAGCCGCGCCTGGCGGGACACCCTCTTCAAGCCGGCAGGCCGCTGGGCCGGCGACTCCTGGTGTGGACCCGGCGCCATCTTCGCGATGATCCTTTGGGTCGTTAAGATGTAATAGGGGATGTGTTTTGCGCCCCATTTTTTTTGAATCCGGTGTATTTATAAGTCGGAGCTTCATGCTGATACTGTTGCTCGGATAGGACTTATATGTTACCTTAAATTTGATTATTTTCGTGCGCTTTCATCACATAGTTACGTTTTTTGCTTGTGGAAGCTAGTCGAGCGTGCGACCTCGCTAAGTGTGCCTCGCATGACGCTTTTCATGTCGAACGCGACTCCCTTTGCTGGTAAAGTCCGATTTAACGGCTGCAATGTCAGGCCCGGGTTGCCGGCTGCACTACTTGTTCATATAAGCGATGGGCTGACGACTTAGGAGAAAACGGAACTCTTTGATTGAATTTTTGCTGCGTGGGCATGGGAATCCAGTGGTGAGTCACGCATCGTGGCGTGTACCCTCTTTGACTACCTATCAATCACATGACGTGGGAGTAGGAAAGCATAAAGACTCGAAAGCGCGATGTAACGAAACGGAGCCCCCGAGCGTGTCAAGGGCTACCGGCTTTATTTCCTTGATTCATCTTATAGTATTACATGGATACTATGTGTAGTAGGGGCGTAGGAGGCTGATGTTCCATGGCCTTTTAGTCTCTTCTTCTGACTTGGAGCTCTTGTCCTGGTCGCGAAGGTCGATGAGGTAGTAGGATCCCTTGCCGAGTGCCTTGCTGACAACGAACGGTCCTTCCCATGGGGCGGAGAGTTTGTGCATCCCTTTTGTCCTTTGGATAAGGCGGAGGACCAGGTCCCCTTCTTGGAATGACCGGCCCCGGATTCGTCGATTGTGGTAGCGTCGCAGGCCCTGTTGGTAGATCGCCGTTCTGGACTGGGCGAGTCCGCGGGCTTCTTCCAGCAGGTCGACTCCGACTAGGCGGGCTTCTTCATTAGCTTGTTTGTCGTAGTTGGCGACCCTGGGTGAGTCGTGCTCGAGGTCCGTTCGTAGGACTGCTTCGGCGCCGTAAACCTTGAAGAATGGAGTGAAGCCGGTGGAGCGATTTGGGGTAGTACGTACGCCCCAAAGAACTGAGGGTAATTCGTCCAGCCAGCATCCTGGTGTTCGTTCCAGCGGAGCCGCTAACCGCGGCTTGACTCCGTGTAGGATCTCCTGGTTCATCCTCTCCGCTTGTCCCTTGGACTGTGGGTGGGCCACGGATGCTAGATCCAATCGGATCCCTTTCTTTTGGCAAAAAGCCTTCAACTCGCCGCCTGTGAAGTTGGAGCCATTGTTGGTGATTATGCTGTGCATGTATCCAAATCGGAAAATAATTTCCTTTATGAATTTGACGGCGTTGTGGCCGTCGAGCTTCTTGATGGGGCTTGAAGCCACCGACCATGTCCAGCCCCCAGACGGCGAATGGCCAAGTGAGGGGGATGGTTTTGAGCGCCTGAGCCGGCATGTGTTCCTGTCGGGTGTATTTCTGGCATCCGACGCATTGTCGAACTATTTCCGTGGCGTTTTGATGTGCGGTGAGCCAGAAGAAACCGTGGCGGAATGCTTTGCCCACCAGGTTGCGGGCGCCGACTTGAGGGCCGCAATCGCCGGAGTGGATGTCGTTGAGGATGCGCCGTCCTTCCTCTGGCTAGACGCAGCGGAGGAAGACTCCTGATGGGCTGCGCTTGTACAATTCGTTGTTGATGATGGTGTACGCCGACGCTCCTCGTACGATGATCCTGGCACGGACTGTATCGACTGGCAGCTCTTTGGTGACCAGGTAGTTGATGTAGGGCGTCCGCCAGTCGGGCTCGATGTTAACCGAAGCCACTAGTGCCGCTTCTGATGGTGGGGGCGGGTTGGCGATGTCAATTTCTGCGGGAGGCTTGATGGAGAGGTTGTGACGATGATCGAGGAAGACGCCGGGTGGGATCGGTGCTCGCTTGGAGCCGAATCGCGATAGTTCGTCTGCCGCCTCGTTCTTCCTGTGGTCAACATGCTCGATGTCGAAGCCGGCGAAGTGTCCCCCGGCTTGGTCAACCAGGCGGCGGTACGCCGCCATGTTTCCGTCGTTCGCATCCCATGTTCCCATGGTTTGTTGGGCCACCAGGTCGGAGTCACCATAACACTTGATGCGGCTGACCCCGATTTCCTTGGCTACCCGGAGGCCGTGAAGGAGGGCCTCATACTCGGCGACGTTGTTGGTGCAGGTGAAGTGTATCTGAAGGACGTAGCGGAGCTTGTCTCCTTTGGGAGAAGTGAGGACTACGCCAGCCCCCGAGCCTTCGTACATCTTCGACCCGTCGAAGAACATAATCCACTTTCCTTCTTCATGGGTTGGGGGCGGCAGAGATGCCTCCATCCAATCGACGATGAAGTCGGGTAGGGATTGCGACTTGATGGTGGTGCGGGCCGCATACATCAACCCGAAGGGTTGCAGCTCGGACGCCCACTTGGCGACGCGTCCTGTGGCCTCTCTGTTGCGGATTATTTCCGCGAGTGGGGAGGCACTGACGACTGTGACTTGGTGTCCCATGAAGTAGTGTCGCAGTTTTCTTGATGCGAAGAACACGTCGTAGACAAGCTTCTGGTAGTGTGGGTACCGTTGCTTGGACTCAGGGAGGACTTCGCTGATGTAGTACACCGGTCGTTGTATGGCGAGATCTTTACCTTCCTCCTTCCGTTCGACGACAATGACCGCGCTCACGACTCGATTCGTCGCGGCGATGTAGAGAATCATTGGCTCCTTTTCTAGAGGTGAGGCTAGGATTGTGATCTCGGTTAGCATCTTTTTGAGAGCCGTTAGAGCGGCGTCTGCCTCGGCGTCCCAGACAAAGGTGTCTGATTTCTTCAGGAGCCGGTACAAAGGCATGGCTTTTTCCCCCAAGCACGATAAGAAACGACTCAGGGCTGCTACGCACCCCGTGAGTCGCTGCACGTCTCGGAAGTTCTTCGGGCTTTGCAGTGCCTCGATAGCTTTGATCTTCTCTGGATTGGCTTCGATGCCTCGCTCGGAGACGATGAAGCCCAGTAACTTTCCCGCAGGTACGCCGAAGACGCATTTCTCCGCGTTTAGCTTGATCCGGTACTTGCGGAGGTTGTCGAAGGTTTCCGTCAGGTCGGTGATGAGGTCGGACTTCATGCGTGACTTGATGACGATGTCGTCGACGTAGGCGTGCACGTTGCGGTCTATCTGGTCGTGCAGACAGTTTTGGATGCATCGTTGATACGTAGCCCCCGCGTTCTTCAAGCCGAAAGGCATAGACACGTAGCAAAACGCCCCGTAAGGCGTGATGAACGAGGTCTCTTCCCTATCTTCGGGTGCCATCTTGATCTGCTGGTATCCGGAGTAGGCGTCGAGGAAACAGAGTGCTTCACACCCTGCAGTCGAGTCGATCAGCTGGTCGATGCGTGGTAGGGCGAACGGATCTTTGGGGCAGGCCTTGTTCAGACTCGTGTAGTCGATGCACATGCGCCAGGTATTGTTCTTTTTGAGAACTAGCACCGGGTTGGCGAGCCATTCCGGATGTGTAACTTCAACGATGAACCCGGCAGCTAGGAGCCGGGCTATCTTCTCACCGATAGCTTTGTATCTATCCCCGGTGAATCGGCGCAGGAACTGCTTTACTGGCCTCATCTTGGGGTCGACGCTGAGCTTGTGTTCTGCGAGCTCTCTCGGGACACCCGGCATGTCGGATGGCTTCCATGCGAAGATGTCCCGGTTTTCTCGCAGAAAGCTGCATAGCGCGTCTTCTTGTGCGGCGTCCATGTGCGCCCCGATTATTGCGGTCTTGGATGAGTCATCATCAACTGACTCGATGCGCTTGGTTTCTTGTGCCGACTGGAATTTGTCTCGAGCGTCCAGGGTTGGCTTCTTGACGATTGTCATGTCATTGGGGTCTATCTGGCGCTTGAGTTGTTCCAGGTGTTCGGCGGCGACGGTGGATTCGGCGAAGACTGCATTGCCAGATTCGCACTCGATGGCGCGGTCGATATCACCTTTGACGGTGATGATGCCGTTGGGGCCTGGCAGCTTCATCTTTAGGTAAGCGTAACACGGGCGGGCCATGAACTTGGCGAAGGCTGGTCGACCCAAGATGGCGTGGTTGGTGCTGTGGAAGTTCACTACCTCGAACCAGATTTTTTCTAGCCGGAAGTTCTTCTTGTCATCGAAGACCACGTCGAGGGGGACCTTGCCCACTGGGCGAGCTTTTTTGTCGGGGACGATGCCGTAGAAGGAGGTGTCGGTCTCGATCAGCTGTTGATCGGAGAGCTTCATCCGTTTCAAGGTCTGGTAGTACAGTATGTTTATACTGCTTCCTCCGTCCATGAGGGTCTTGGAAAGGACGTAGCCCTGAACTTGGGGAGCGACGACTAGGGCGAATTTGCCTGGGTAATCAACGCGGAGAGGGTGGTCTTTGCGGCTCCATGTAACTTGCTGTTCAGACCAGTCCAGCCACTGGGGGACGTCGGGAACTGTCGCGTGGACGACTCGTAGCATGACCTTCGTTTCCCGCTTGTCGTCGAGGGCCACAAAAGTGTGACCCATGAAGTCAGGGGGGGGGGGGGGGGGTGTCGTTGCCGCGGACGTCTGTTCTGACTCTGACTATCTCCGCCGTCAGGGAGCACTCATCAGTGGTGTGTCTGGCGGGATGCCCCGGTCGACTGTGAAAGCGGCAGGGCTGCGCCAAGACGTCAGTAGCGGTGAGCCTCTTGTGAGGTTGATAAGCGATGCGCTGACTTTTGTGCTTCCCTTCTGTCACAGTCCTTGCGAGGTCTGCTCGTTCCGGTCTGCCTTTGCTCTTGCGCTTGTTGTGTCTTCTGGACAAGATCCTAACTTGGATGTCGTTGGTGCTCTTGTCAGTGTAGTCGTCATCCGAATCGTCCCGGACTTGAAGTTGCTTGAAGAAGGATATGACTCTCGCAATGCGATCGGCGGGTGTGGGCATGGTTCCACGGCCCTCGTCTTTTTGCTGGTGGCTCCACGACGTCATTGGGGTTGTTGCCGCTTCTCGTTGGCTTGAACTCTTGGACCCGCTTGCCGGGTCGTTGTGGCAGTCGGCCCATTGCTCCTCCAAGGTCGCCTGGCGACTGAAGTCGCGGCGCGCCCGAAGTCTCGTTGAGACCGGGGGTCGCGAGTTTCCTCGCTTGTGTGCGCGAGCCAGCGCGTTGGTGACGCCAGACCGGTCGACGACGATTGTTGGGCTCGCGGAAGCCCTTTCGGTGTTGGCGGACTCGAAGATCGGCTGCGAGCCGAACCTGGCGGTGGTGGTGATGTCGTCTGCCGCGTGGAGACGTGTGTGGGTGATTATTCCATCGATTGATTGGTCGGAGGCCAGGTCCGACTCGTAGTCGGGGATTGGTCGAATAGACGAGTCGTCGTCGTCGTCTTCTTCTTCCGCGTCGTGGGCGGCCAATCCCTCCAGGTTGGTGGTGCGCGGAAGTTCGGTGGCGAGCGTCGAGTCGATGATGTTGCAGTCGATGTCCGCCGGAGCGAGGTCGGAGTCGGAGCTGGTCGGAGCAGCGTTGGAGTCGCGCCAGTTATGATTGTTGGCGATGCTTTCATCGATACCGCAGAAACCAACGTACCCGATCGTCGCCGTGCCGAACAGGATGATGTAGGAGCGCTCGACGTGTCCGCGTGCGGGCGCACCGTAGGTGTGTTCGTCGTAGACGATGTTGAGGTTGCCGGCGCAGTGGTAGGTGCCGTGGACGATGCTGTCGTTGCCCATGAACACGCCGGATCCGAAGCGCACTCCTTCCTTCTGATTAGGATGACCCTCCATGAAGTAGATCCCTGAGATCGCTTGCCCCACGGTGGGCGCCAACTGTCATGGGGAACTCATGGCAGATGCCACGGGGTGGCTCATCTTAGGTTTGGAGCAAGGCGACATCAGGGATTCACAGAGGGGTTCGTACACACCGAGTTTACCCAGGTTTGGCCCCTCACTTGGGAGGTAAAGGCCTACTCCTGCTTGTATATTATTGGATCCGTATGGGTGTACAATGTGAGCGCCTAGAGCTAGAAGATAGCTTTGGCGGCTATGAATGTCAGATGGAACCTATGCTAGGGTTTCTCCTGGCGCCTTATATAGGGGGGCGACTAGGGTTTACAGGGAGGTGTCAGGCTAACCAGCATGGCACTAACTATACACGGGATATCCGGCTTGAGGACATATCTTCGGGATAACCTTCCTTGATCCGGGTGGATATCGGATCTCCTCCCTTTATGAGCCAGTATACCGAGTCTGTTACGGACCCGGTATCCTCTCTAGGACCTTCCAGCCGGACTTGGGCCACCTGGTCCTCGTAGACCGACTCGTAGTTATGGGCCTACCCGGTTGGCGTATCCCCATCAATGCATACATGAACTTTGCATTGTATTACTCATATTTCATCCATATTTGCATCATATAAGGGTTATATCAATGTTTTATGATGTTTTGGGGAATATTTCACACTTTCCCTATTTATTTGGAATTAACCCTGTGCTGTCATAAAACCCCTTTTTGTATATTTTGATGTTTCAGGGACCCAAACGACGTTCAAATAACCTAATATTCCACAGAGATCATTTTTTGGAAGGAACAAGTCTTAGGAGCGAAGGAAGAGCAAAAATGGAAGGCCGAGGGCCAAAAGAGGTGGGCCCACGTGGCCAGATTCCTTGGCCGCGTGGGGCCCCTCATCTCAGCCCTCGAGCCTCCGATGCCGTCGATCTTCGTATCCCTGGCTTCGTCTTGACCTAAAAACGACAATAAAAATAGCCCCCCCCCCCCTCCCCGAGCCCATTTGGCGGAGAGCGCCGCAGAAACACAGAAACCATGAAACAGAGACCTGGAGCTGCAGATTGGAGGGGGGAAACTCCGGCGGGGCGCTGCCGGTGTGGTCTCCACCTTCTCCAACGACTTCTGCACCGTCTCCATGATGAAGAGGGAGTAGTCCACCCCTGGACTATGGGTTTGTGGAAGTAACTTATGTATCTCCCCTCTCTCTTGAGTTTCACTAATTAGTGCCATATGAGCTGCTGAACATGATTATGGTCATATATGTAATACCTTTGTGGTGGATCTCTTAAGTTGATATATGTTATGATGACTGCCAATATTATGTCTTTGTTATGAAAGTAGATGCATATTATGTATCCCGTTCTTGTCTATGTGTTTTGTTTATGAGAGCGTGTGAGGGGGAACGTGTGCATTAGGAGTAACAGGAGGTGGTTTTGTGGTAAGTTGACAGCAATACCGTGATCCACTTGGGTTTTTACCTTACTTTGTTGCCTCACTAGGGATAAAGGAAATACCATGCTACCGGGGGTATGTGGGTGACATTGTCACTATCACCATGACTAGATCTAGCATGTTCTTTTTTAAACTTCATGTCATTGAACTTAAAGCTATACTCTGTTTATCTTAATTACTGAGGTGTTATGATTTAGTTCGCATCCTGGTGGAGTATAAGAGAGATTAATAACCAAAAGATCTCTATGTTAGGATGTGATGCCCATATTATTTATAACTTGTCTTGTTGCAATCTCATATGTCAATTCCTTTGTTCCATTATCTACCACTATATAAAAGAGAGAGTGCATTTGTGAAACCACGAACCCCAGTCCATTTTTAATCATAAGAAACACCTTTCCAACACTTTTATTGCACTTTACATTTTCTGTTATTATTAAATCCGAAAATACAAAAATACTTTTATATCTTGCAAACACCATACAAACCACAAAAACATCATCTCATATCATTTATACCATCCTTGTTTATTTATTTACTACCATCGCATTGTTATTTCAGTTTTGCATTTGTTATTTATATATCTTTTACTTACACCTTGTGCTTGACAACCACTTGGTGAGGTTGAGGGCACAAAACAATCTACTTTGCTTTGTAGGTTACATAAAGAAGATTAAGGGACAACAGCTTTTGGTTCATTTGCCCGAGAGTTCGATATTAAACCCTCGAGTCACCCTCGTGGGGAAAATTAGTCTTTTCCCTTACTATACACTTTGCACTTGGAGTCTCAACCTAACCCATATTCTTCTGACGCAGGTGTTGGAGCCATCAAGATATCCTTGGGAGCCATCATCATCGTCAACTACATGCCCGAAGGGGATCAAGGTATTTTATGGCGCCGTTGCCGGGGAAGTGAGCAAGTAAAGAGTTTCCCACAAGTCTTCATCAAGTGTGCAAGATATTTTCTGGTGGAGTTGCTGGACAAGTGGAAAGGATACCTCACAACAAAGTGAACATCACCAACGTGTGCAAACACCTAAGCTTGGGGAGGTTGCACCTCGGTGAGAATCATCTTACCCATCCTTTTACCTTCAAAGCTTTATATTTTGTTTTGTTTTGTCATTTTTATATTTCGGTTTGTTGTTTTATTTTCAGTTTTGCATTTTGTTTTACTTTTGTTATTTCGGTTTGCATTATTTAGTGTCATTTTATTTTCAGTTTTGCATTAAAAATTAAAAATATATAAAAACTTGCTATAATGGGAGAAAGAACTAAGTTGTGTGACTACACAAACATTCCAAATGATCAATTTATTGCTAGGCCTATTGCTACACCTAAGATAACAGCTGAGAGTTATGAAGTGAGTCCTAGTTTGTTGAACTTGATAACTAAGGAACAATTTGGTGGTAGTGCTATGGAGGATGCCTCTATGCATCTTCATGATTTTGTTGAAATATGTGAGATGCAAAAATTTAAAAATGTTGAAAGTGATATTCTGAAACTAAATTTATTTCCTTTTTCACTTAGAGGGAAAGCTAAAGAGTGGTTGCATTCACTACCTACTGATAGTATTAATACTTGGGATGACTTAAAAGAAGCTTTCATTAAGAAGTATTACCCACCTGTTAAAATTTTGCAAAATAGAAACAATATTCTTTCTTTTAGGCAAAATGTAGCGACCCCACCCTTTCATTATAGGGTGGAGATCCCTGTGTTAATGTGCTAGTCCCTGGATCAAATGCTAGCACCACAGTTTAAGATGTATATCATGCAAAAGTGTCAAATACTTTATTAAATCGCATGATCCAATGTTACAAAAATTATTACAATTTGCATAACCTTAGAAGGCTAGCAAAATACATAGTATAGCAGCGGAAAACAATAGTTACAATGAGCCTCATCATCTTCATGTGCCACAGGCAAGGCATGTTGGTTGTAGACTCGAAATCCTATCGCAAACCTCACTCATCGTCTGTCAAATCTGCAAGGTTTAGTTGCAGCCCAGCTATAAAGGGTCAGCACAATTGAATTGTGGTGGCAAGTGATACTATGGTGGATATAAATGGCAAGACTATTACTACATGCATATTTGGCTGGTGGAGCTCAAGGGCTATTGCGTAAAGCAAGTTTTGTCCTACTTTTGATAAACCATTTTTGTAATCATCTGAAACATTAGGAGACACATAACGGACGCATCCGTGTCTCCTACCCGAGTTCACCCATCATATTTTATTTTTGAAATTGGAATGAAGAGATTTTCAGTAGACAGCCTCGTGTAGCCACTCAAATTGTCCGATGCCGGGGACACGGCTAAGATCTTAGGTTTTGACTCTCGAGAGTTTGTGCACTTTCACCATTAGACCCAATCAACCCAAACTATCCTCTACACTCATTTAGTGAGGAGGAAAAGAAGAAGATCGAGACGAGACTTTTCAGAAGTTGCTTCCCCATGATCATACAAAGAGATTACCACCGTCCTATCATCAACTACCACCATCAATCTCTTGACCCAGGTCCACATCAACTTACTCCGTCAAGACAGAGCCCATATTGACCAATGGTTGCACGGTAAGCAACTATACTTAGTGTAAACTTAAAATCTCATAGCCCTGGGTGGCAACCACAAGTGAGCGTAAACAAGACAGCCATAGACATGACCCATGAATAGCCACTCCACTCACATCATCCTCTATCGAACCAATCCACCCAGGCGATAAATTAATTTAGTGGAAATTTTACTAATCACATCTATCATAAAAATCATATTCTTTGCAGCATGTACTTCCACTAAAGTATAACAGGTCACTACTAAGGTGGTCATATGGATATCCTAAAAAGGTTTGCATAGCATACTATATATATAACAGTAGTAACCTGTCATGCATACTACTGAAAATACTAATAATGCAGCAGGTAAAAATAGTAGGTCTTATATGGTATCACTTGCCTGATAAATGTTGTCGTTTCTCACACACTCTTTGTCAACCACGAACGTTGCACTCCGTTCAATCTATAAAGTAAAAGGCATCCAATAAACAAGCAATTTAACAAACACATAACAATCAGGAATCAAACAAGCGTAAAAAGGCTTAGCAAAGGATTTGGTAAAGGGTGTCACATAATTCAATATGCAAAAAGAATTAATGTGATTGAGTTAAGGGTTTTGCCAATTTGGTCAAGGATGGTCTTGATTAGAAAGGTTTACACAAATGAATGCCGAGATGGTTTTGAAAACAATTTAAAAGCAAGGTTTGAAATTTTAAAAACATTTACACAAGTCTATGTTCCAAAATTGATTTAATCAAATTTGGTTTTGGCATTGGTCATAAGATTACACATAAATTTGGAAAAAGGATTTAACACAATTTATATTCAAAAATTTCTTAATTTATCATATCTAAACATTTTTAATTTCCAACTTAAAAGTTCATAGTATTAAATATAGCCTAGTTATTTGCAATGGCATAAAGTTTTAAACCACATTCTTATTAACACTTAATTAACCATTAACATTTAAAAACACTTACAAATGTACTGATATCATTTAAAAGGTTTTAAACAACACTTACATATTAATGTTATGAAATAGATTACTAAACAGGAATTTGAGTTTATCTGGACAAGGATAATTATTTATGACTTTTGTGCAGAGAAAATTAATTTAAATACATTAATAAAAGTTTATTAAATCAAATAAGTCTCTGAATATAAACTTCTTTTAAAAATTGTTCAAACATTATTTCTAACAGTGGATCATTATTCTACATATCTTAAGCTTTTCAAAAAATATTTTATTTGCAATTTTTGGACAGATGAATTTGAATCTATGTCAAATATACTCAAACTCTTAATTTGAAAGTTGAATCTATTTAAACTAGTCAAATTTAAATTCTAGCAGGACCAAAAGATTCTACTGGTCAAGGGCTTTAATTTGATATAAAATTTATCCAATTTGGATGAGGGGTTGAAAGGTTATGATAAATCTAAGTGACAGGGACTTTTCTGCAAAACAGGAAAATAAATCCTATTCAGAAATAAAACCAGAAAAGGCTGGGCCGACGTGGCGCTCTGTGATTGGCTCGGGTCTAGGGTTAACAGGGGCCGTAGGATCTAAAGAGGATCGGGCGGTCTAGATCTGTTCGTACCTCTTCGGCCTGGATCTAATCTGGGCCGTTGATGGATGATCGAACGGCCTCGGCCGCGTTGACTAGCCGGCGGCGGCGCTAGTTCGCCGGCAACGTGGAAGACGGCGGCGACGGCCTCGGACTCGGACGGTGTCGGCGCTCTGGATGTTTCCCGGACTCGGGAGTACGACGGCGACGCGCGTCTCGGCTCGGAGAAGGCGATGCTGGTGTCGTCGGCGAGCAGCGCATGCCGGAGTGGCTTGGGGTTGCGGCCGGAGGAGCTCGGTCGCCGGCGAGCTTCCGTTCGTGTTCGTCCTCGACGAACAGCTGCGGGAGAGACGCGGGGAAGGGGTTAGCACGTGCGCACGGACGCGGCGAGACTGCGAGGCATGGTCTCGGCCAAGGGAACGGACTCATCTCGCCGGTGATTGGAGAAACGCGCGGCGGCGGCCGTGCGACTCCGGCGAGGAATTTCCGCAGCCTGGCGGCGCTCTGGTTAGGGCTTTCGGGGCAAACGGGGCGGTGGTGTCGGGGGGTTAAAAGGACGCAGAGGAGGGAGTAAGTCCCGCACGAAACGCGCTGGATTTGGAAACGGATTTGGAGAGGGAAATCAGGAGCAATTTCCGGCCGGAGGTTGAAGAAGGCGATGATGTCATCGCTGACATCATCTAGGTAAATCCTTTTTCTTTTTTTGTTTTTCTTTATTTCTCTTATAACTTTTGATTTTAAGTGTCCAAATGAAGTCAAATAAATTTCTAAAAATTCTTAAAAATCATATCTATGTTTTAAAACAGTTGTGGGCATATTTTGAACACTTTTCAAAAATCATAATTTTGAAATATTGGTTAAATACAAATTTGACACATTATGTCAAATTTGAAAACAAGGCTTTAAATAATTTTAATTTTGGCTAAATAAAATTTATAAAAAATACAACACTTATAGGAGTTTGAAATTAAGTTAATTAAACTCATTTTGCAATATTAAACATTGTTTTGCTTGAGTACAATATTAAATAACATAACTTAACTTTTGAAATGAAAGGGAAATATAATGTATTCATTTTCAATTCAAAAATATTTTGTGCACCATTAAGTTTTATAAAATGATAAAACATTTGAATACTTTATATAGAACATTTGTGAAATACTATATCTTTATTTATTTTGTTTTGTGGAAGATATTCCTGAATTATTTTATGTTTTAAAAGTTGATGAATTAATTTAAAATCATAACATGCTTATTAGAGTAATTATAATCTTAAAGTCTAGAAAGTTTTAAAGATATTAACTCCAGATTGTGATTTCCAAAACTATGTTTTGAACTTAGGAAAAAGAATAAAAATCATTTTTGAATTGGATGCTTTAAATAACATGAGCACTTTGCAAATAGAGATTTTAGAGTTTATGAATAGCTATGGCTAAGTGGTTAAAATTAAATACTTATAAAGAAACTTTTTATTATAAATGTTTTTGAAAGCTTCTAATTTATTTGTCAAATTACATATTGAGGTTTTAAGAAATATTCTAGACAATATATTTTTGAACTTAATTCAATATTTGAGATTAGTGATTACTTGAGTTTTTAAAGAATGTAAACCTTTTGAAGATGTTATAATGTTATTTATATTTGGTTTTTCTTATGTTTTAAAGTTTTCAATTTAATCAAAACAAAAGTTTTAAATTTTAGTGATTTTTAAACATTCCAAAGTTTTGGGATGTTACACAAAATGAAAATGAGCATGTTGCTATGGCTTGGGATAGGATAAAACTTATGCTTAGAACATGTCCATCACATGGGGTTAACGAATGGACCATATTACACTCTTTTTACAATGGTCTAAATTACATGTCTAGAAATATCCTTGATTCTGCTGCAGGAGGGGCATTTATGAGTAAAACTATAGTAGAAGCTAAGAACATCTTAGAGAGTATTTTGCAAAACTATAGTCAATGGAACACTGAAAGAGCACCTAATCCCCCTAAGAAAGTAAACTCCATAGAAGAGAGTAGTGACTTGTCATCTAAAATGGATACTATTTAATAAACAAAATATTGAGAATGTTCCTTTGCAAGAACGTGAGTAATAATCCTGAAAATGTTGATGTTAAGTTTGTTAGATATGGTAATAGTGGGTTTGGTAAAAACAACTATAATTCTTATAGTAAACCTCCATATGTTCCAAACACACGTCCTTTTGTTCCATATCCTGGTAGTAGTGATAATAAGTGTAACACCCCAATTTTCTGAAAACTATAATTGTGGTGTTATTCTAGAATTTTCAGCCCTAGTTAAAACTTTTGTGTGTGATAAGTTTGTGGCATGAATTATTTTTCTGCTCTTATTATTCTTGCTTGATTTCACTAGTTGTCTAAGTTGATAGAATCACTAAAACAAAAATAACTAGATGAAAAATTTAACTCTTGTGATCTTCATGTCTGTTAGAACTTAGCAAATCTAGGGCCTAATATTAAGCAAACCTTAAATAGTTTTTGACATGCATTTGAAACAATTTGGTCTATGTCATATATAGTTTCATACCCTGTCTTATGTAATCACAAAAGGACTTTTTAAGACATAAATCTCACAAGCTTTTGTAGGCATCAGAATAATATGACCATTTGGGTCATTCTTTTTCTTTTTCAAAAATCCTTCTTTTCCTTTGTGTTTTGAATGATTTGTTTTCTGTGTGCACTTAATAAAACAGTAGCTACACCACCATCTAGTTAGTGTGGACAAATTGTTTGAAAATATTTGTGAACATGTTGTTTTTAAATTTCAAATTTTCGGTTGAATTTCTCCAAAAACAGCCGAACCCCCCCCCCCCCCCACTCTCTCATCTCTCTCTCCCTTGCCTTGCTGGAGAAGAGAGCATCCACCCTCCACCCCTCTGGCCCACATGTCATGGACCCGAGGCCCTCTGGCCCACATGTCATGGACCCGAGGCCCTCTCCACCACTCCCCTCTCTTCTTTATCCCTCTCCCCCAACCGGAGCTCACTCCCCTCTCTCCCACTGGCCAGAACACGCACCCCCGACCACACCCCCTCTGTCTCCCTCTCCACCGCCCACACTGACCAGCCAGAGAGCCCCCAGCCCGCTCCCCTGTCCCTCCCGAGCCGAGAAACCCTAGATCGGGGATCCGGTCTAAAACTCGACCTGTGCCCTCCCCTCGCTCATTTCTTTCCATCCCGAGCCGCACACCACCCCACTCCACTCCCCCACGAAACCCTAGCTTCCCCTTTGCCTCTGTCGCTCGGAAACGTCCGATGAACCCGAAGGTTGCCGCCGGCTAAAACGGGCCGTAGCCGCCGTTCTACCCCTCCGTTTCTCACCATTTTTGGCTTCACGAGCTCCCCTCTTCACGGCCTACCTCACCCCCGTCTCCGTTTTCCTTCTAGGTGCCCGGAGACGCCGACTCCGTCCACGACCCGAGGAGTACGAAGACGTCACCGCCATGGACTCCGGCGTTGCATGCAGCTCATGAGGACACCGACGAGCACGCCGTCGCCTTCTCCCTCGACTCCCACCTCTCCCCGACCTCGCTCGAGCCCCTGGTGAGCGCGCCACGTCCGCTCACTCCCCTCCCTCTCTGTTTTCTCCGTCCCCGGCGTCGGGAGGAGGAAGACGCACCCGCGCCGTCGATTTGTGGATCTGCGGTCGTCTTTGAATGCCGCCAGATCTAATATGGGCCGTCCAGATTTGATCGGACGGCCGCTTAACCCTTCGTTTCCCGCGCACGCCGAGCAGGCCGGCCCACCTCCGCGCGGCCCAGCATCGCCAGATCTGGCCCATGCGCGGCCCGTGGACATTTTTTTTCTCTGTTTTTAATCTTTTTCAGTTTTCTGTTTCTGTAGGTGTTTAGTTTAATTCTATTGTGCTAGATCTGTAAGTGCAAATAAATTAGGACTATTTTTGTGTGATGCCTATGTGTTTTCTTAAACACACAAAATTGGATTTGCACAAAAATAAATTATATCTTGTCCTGTACACTAATGACACTGAAAAGTGTATTTTTGCACTAAAAATGGAATAACTTGAGCTAGACAAATCGAAATAAGGTGAATCAAAATCCTACAGAAAGATAAAATCATTATCTATCCATAGAAATTAGTCTTGCATATAGGAGCATCTTAAAACAGAAGCTACATGCAGTTTAGTTTTGAGTGCAGAAGCACTTGTAGCATTTTTAGTTTCTGTTTGGTGAATCCTTTTGATACAAATCAAATTTTCCTAGCTTCCAGTGAGTGCTAGGAATGTTGTGGTAGAAGGGCTTATTTTTCTGAACATTATTTTAGTAGTTATGGCTTCTTACCCAAAACAGCACCAAAATGGCTATTTAAATGTATTAATTTTATTCTTTGTTTTTAGAAAATATAAATCATGTGTTTATTTGAAAATCAACTTTGGAATCCAGAACCTAAACTTAGCCTTAATACTTGTTTAAAACACACCCATAGTGTTATGGTGTTTTGTATGTTTTTGTCTAGCATAATCTATTAGATGCCTATTTATAACACTAAGTGGTTTTGTATATTTTGCTTGTTGTTGTGTTTATGTTGTATGACTATATCTAGTAGTTGGTGCTATTTTGTAATGCTTGCTGTTTTCTAAATTAATTTAGATTGTTGTCTACACGCATTTTAGAATTTACGATAGTTTCGTTTATATTACGCTAGAACCGCAAGCAGAGGAGGAGCAGTACGAGGTTGCCGAGCACGTCTACGAAGAAGAGCAAGATCCAGGACAATACGCTGAGAAAGGCAAGCCACCTCACCACTATAATGAATCCTATTATTTCACAAAGCATGTTTTGTTTTCAAAAATAAAATAATGCATGTTTTACTTCTTTTGTGGCAGTTTGCCACCCAAAAACTATTTTGCAAAATGTTGTTTGGCCAAAGTTATCTACTAGATTATAATAGGTATTGTGAAAAATAAGTATTCACTTTAGGCCCCTTGTTGTTGAAGGGGCTATAAAGAAAATCATATTTTATCTAGTAGTATATCCCTATGTCCTCACCTCAAACTCTTAGGATGGGAGCCTGGTTTTGATAAAATGCTTTCAGAAGAAGCACCCGAGTTGCTGGGAGCAATCGGTGAGCAAGTGTTTTTTTTATAAAACCCGAGTTGCTGGGAGCAATCGGAGATGTTTATGAAAACCCGAGCTGTTGGGACCAGTCGGAGGTGGAGATGTTTTTGAAAACAAAGTACTGCTCTAGCAGCCGCCCGAACAATTAACCCGTGCAACCACATTACCTGACATGGGTAGGGCTTAGCCGGAAACTTGTTCATTTTAGTATGGAGCTACCCCAATTGGCTGTAGGGGGTGGCTGTGGCCCCTGAACCGACGGGAAGTGTCGCCAGGCATGGGACATTCTAAGTGAGGGAAATGCGAGTACCTCCGGGTGCAACAGTGGGTCTCCTGCCGTGGCGCTGTGCAGTCTGGAGAGACCGGATCGATACGATGGCCAGCTCACAGGGTGCCGGGGAGGGCAAGCCCACTGAAGGGGATGCTCTATACTAGGGTGGACATAGTGGAAAGCTTTGATCGTGTTATCCGGACCCCCGCATACGGTCGTATGACGGGCCGTGGCAGACACGGCGGAATGACCGTTTGGTGTGGGTAAAGTGCGCAACCTCTGCAGAGTGTAAATCTATTCGAATAGCCGAGTCCTCGGTCATGGACGGTTGGAAAGGCCACTGATCTAGGCGTGCGGGCAGATTTTCTGTTTCAAAAAGAAAATGGTTTCGGTGGAAACAAAGTGGAAGATGGAGGTACCTGGGAGGTACGGAATTTGGGAGAAGATGGTTGATCTCGGGGAGACAACCAGTCTGATCTCAAGACAAGGAAAGGGGTATCCCCATCCTAGTGTTTTGACAATGTTTTATTAGAGAAAAGTTCTCGTCCTTGGATATGTCCTTGTTATATCTGAGAGAAGAGAATTCTATCTCTAAATGTTTTCTTCAGCAAAGTTATAGAGATGTCGTATCTCTATACCTAAAAGCATGAATTTCGAAAACTAAGCTCTATAGATGTATATAGCAGCCGTCCAAGTTTTCGAAAATGTTTCATTGCATTACCATAAAAACTTAAGCCATGGAGGTGGTCTTGCGAGTACGTAATTGTACTCATTGTCTGTGTCCCTGGATATTCAAACATCCAGATTACAACGAGGAAGCGTATGCTGAAGAGGAGGAGTATGCCGACGACCATGCCACCTAGCTGTCACCGCTCAACTGCACTTGTGGGGAGACGTCCGTTGCTGACGAGGGCCGACGCGATCCACGAGTTTCCGCCGCTATCGTAGTTAATTCCGTCTTGCGTGGCGATGTTTGCAGACTTGGTCAGGTGACCATATTTGTGTTGTAAGACTTTTATTCGTACGACTTGAATGATGTGACTCTTTGATACCTTGTCGGTTATGTGATTGCGATGCATTGATCTCTGGGATCGTGATCTTTTACATAACGTGGACTTCTCGGATGTGTTGTCCGAGGGGGTCCTTACAGACTTGGTATCAGAGCCATCGTTGACCTTAGGTGACCATAGTTAGGTTGGGCGTCGACGTTACGCAAAAATGTTTTTCCCAAAGACTTAGGAGAGGTGTCTAAAAATATGCGGAATATACTGCTATCCTCTCCCCTCTATTTTTAGTTTATTAATAAATAATAAACTTGCATTAAGTATTACATTCCTTACTTGTTTAAAATTTTGCACACCGTTCACTAATTCAACCTTCACTTAAAATTTTGTGTAGATGGACGAAGAGTTCACTGTTGCTATCCAGTTGGGAGCGTTGCCCTACCAGGGGGCCACGCGGCTGTTCGAGACCGACTTGTTGGAGCTGACTCAGCTCTTGGGGCACCCACTTCCCGAGCTGCGGGGAGGACGGGCATTGCCGGTGGTCAACATGGAGTTGTCTTGGAGGATGAGGTGTACCCTTCGAGGCCCGCTTGTGCCACCACTTGCGGAGGAGCTGACCGTGGAGGCCACAGGACCTGCGCGTAACGGAGCGATCGTGTCCGTTCTGCAGCGAGCCCTTGCCCGCTTGGTGCACTATCACCGCTTTGAGCTTGTGGGCACCCGTTTCGAGTTCTTCGAGGGGATCGACCAGCATGGTGATCCTGTGCCCCCGCGTTCCCACCCAACCTTTGGACGCCACGTGGGGAACTTGGGACTGTTTCTTGAGTACGTTCAGACTCAGCTGGAGGAGAGTCGCCAGGAGAGCCACCTCCGTTTCGAGCAGTGGCAGGACGCCTGTGCGAGTCTCACCGACGCCGAGAGGAGCGTCACTGACGCTGAGCAGCTCACTGAGGAGTCCGACGCTAGGCTTCTGGAGGCGGAGGACAAGCTGGCTGCCACCGAGGAGAACCTCAAGGCCACCGAGGAGAAGCTCAAGGCCACTGAGGAGCGTCTAGCGAGAGCCCGGAATGCCTTCGGGAAGGAGCGGAAGGTGTGCCGCAGCTTTGAGGCACGCTTCAACACCGCCCAGTACTACAAGCTCAACCTAGCGAGAAGGGTCGGCGATCTCAATGCCACCATCACTATCCGTGATGCCAGGATCCACGAGCTTGAGGAGGAGTTAGAGGAGGCACGCAAGGAGAATGACGATCTCCTGCCCGATGATGAGGACCCTATGGAGGGTATGGACATGGAGTCCGAGACTGACCAGGAGGACGACGACCTCCGCGAGGAGGATGACGAGGACTCAGAGGCTGTTCTACCAGAGGAGCCACCGTACGACAGCGACGCACACGTCTCACTTGACGACACTTTCGGAGACGAGTAGTTTATTTTGGAGTTAGGACCGAACCATCGCGAACTGTTGCTGCGATTGTGTGGTCTGGTTATCATGATTATGTTGTCTGAGTGATTGTAAGACTATGTCGGTACTTGCCTTGCATTTGGGAACTCGTATGATGTGTTTTGGAAACTCGTTACGGAGTTAGACCATGTTTCATTTGGTGTGTTTCCTTGCTGTGATTTTATCCTTCCGAAACTCTACTTAGTTTACTTATGGTTTGTTTTACTCGAATGCATGTTTGAAAATATGTGGTTTCGGTTTGGAAATTTAATTCGACTAATATTCTAAACTTCAGCATGGCGCGAGATCCACCACCACCACCCGAGCCCTCTTTGGCTCAAGTGTTGCGCCTTCTCTTGGAAGATCGCGAGGCCGCCCGCACTGAAAGAAACGCCAACCTCGCCACTCTGCAGCACCTTGCGCAGATTGCCGTCAACCCCAATGGTGGCCCAGGAAATGAGGAGCCCCGCTCTAAGCTGCGTGACTTTCAGAACACCAATCCGCCGGTGTTCTCCAAGAGTGATGTACCTCTTGATGCTGACGACTGGATCCGCACTGTCGAAAACAACTTAAGGGTCGCCCAGGTTGGTGACAATGAGAAGGTGGTCTACGCCACCCACTATCTCTCTAGACCTGCCCGAGCATGGTGGGAGGCAGCTCATGCTCTGCTGCCCCAAGGCGAAGTCGTGACCTGGGATGCGTTCAAGACCAAGTTCCTGAAGCGTTATGTGCCAACCGGATTAGTCAGTATCATGCGAGAGAAGTTTCTGCAGCTCAAGCAAGGCGGTATGTCCGTCAGTGAGTACCTGGAAAAGTTCACCACCCTAGCAAGGTATGCACCTGCCGACACTGACATGGAAGACAAGAAGAAAGAAAGGTTCCTGAACGGATTGCATGATGAGATGCAGTGCATACTGGTGGTGATGCCCTTCACCGATCTGGAATCCCTAGCTGATGCAGCCATTATGATGGAACACAAGCGCAAGACGTCCTTTGACAACCGTAAGCGCCGCCAACAGATGCAGCAAGGTAGTAGCAGCAGCAGCCCCACTGGAAGTTACCCACGCCCGCGCCCCTCACCCCCATCAAGGCCTGCTTATCAGCCGCCGAGGCCTGCCTATCCACCTTCGAGGCCACCACCCTATGCACCAAGACCAAGCTACCCCAATCGCCCGCCTGCACCTCGCCCTGGGGGCGGATACAAACCCGGTCTCAACTTTAACAGACCGCCAGCTCCGAAGCCCACAGGAGGATGTTTTGCTTGTGGACAGCCTGGACACTATTCTCGGGATTGCCCGACTAAACAGCCCGCTGGCAACCGCCCCAATGCAACCAAGATGACTCAGGGACCACCCCGTCCACCTGGAGGAAAGGCCCCTTACCCGAAGAAATCAGCCCCTGTGACGCGCGGCCATCTGAACCACATCAGCGCAGAGGAAGCCCAAGAGGCTCCGGATCTTGTTATGGGTACGTTCCCTGTCAACTCAGTACCTGCTTCAGTCTTGTTTGATTCGGGAGCATCCCATTCGTTTGTCACTGAGCCGTTTGTTAAGAAGAGTGGTATGGTCCCAACTCTTTTGCGCCGTCCCATGCTAGTGCAAATTCCGGGAGGCACAACCAGAGCCAACCTTGCTTGCAAGGAGACTCCCGTGGTTATCCAGGGAGCCCGATTCCATGCAGACTTAGTGGTCTTAGGGAAGCAAGGGATAGAAGTGGTTTTAGGAATGGATTGGATGGCTGTGAACCGTGGAGTTATTGATTGCACCACTAAATCGATAGCCCTGACCAGCCCGGAAGGAATTGAGATCACGCACACCTCCACTCACCATTCTGCGACCGGTCATTGCCATAAGAGTATAGCTGAGACAGCCCTGGAGGACGTGCCTGTAGTTTGCGAATACCCCGATGTATTCCCGGGAGAGTTACCCGGTATGCCACCTGATCGGGATATCGAGTTTATCATCGAGCTAATTCCCGGAACCGGCCCCATTGCCCAGAAGCCCTACCGTATGAACCCGGAAGAGTTAGCCGAACTGAAGAAACAGCTGGACGACATGCTAAGGAAAGGGTTGATTCGCCCCAGTGCATCGCCCTGGGGATCTCCAATAATCTTTGTGGATAAAAGAGACGGTACCACCCGTTTGTGTGTGGATTATCGAAAGCTCAACGGCGTCACCATTAAGAACAAATACCCACTACCCAAGATTGAAGACCTTTTTGACCAACTCAACGGAGCCCGAGTCTTTTCCAAGATCGACCTCCGTACCGGCTACCATCAACTGAAAGTGAGAGAGTCCGACATCCCCAAGACAGCCTTCATTACCCGTTACGGATTGTATGAGTACACCGTAATGTCTTTTGGCCTGACCAATGCCCCTGCCTATTTCATGAATCTCATGAATAAGGTGTTCATGGATTATCTGGACAAGTTTGTGGTTGTCTTCATTGATGACATCCTGGTTTATTCCAAGTCAGAAGAGGAGCATGAAGAACACCTGAGGCTAGTACTAGGCACCCTTCGTGAACACCAGCTTTATGCCAAATTTAGCAAGTGCCAGTTCTGGCTTAAGGAAGTGGCATTCCTTGGGCATGTGATATCCGCTGGAGGAATATCTGTTGACCCCACTCACATCAAGTCCATCATGGACCGAGAAGCCTCGACCAACCCCACGGAAGTGAGATCTTTCCTAGGATTAGCGGGATATTACCGCAAGTTTGTAGAGGGATTTTCGAGCATTGCCAAACCTCTCACTCAATTGTTGAAGAAGGATAAGAAGTTTGAGTGGACTGATAAATGTGAAGAAAGTTTTCAAGAGTTGAAGAAGCGCCTTACAACAACCCCTGTTTTAACCATGCCCGACGTGACCAAAGATTTTCTCGTGTATTGCGACGCTTCCAAGCTTGGATTAGGTTGTGTCCTCATGCAGGAGGGCAAGGTGATTTCCTATTCCTCACGACAGCTCCGCAAACACGAGCAGAATTACCCAACCCATGACCTTGAACTTGCTGCCGTTGTTCACGCACTCAAGACTTGGCGCCATTTCCTGATGGGAAACCGTTGCGATATCTACACCGACCACAAGAGCTTGAAGTATATATTCACTCAGCGAGAGTTGAATATGAGGCAACGGAGATGGATAGAACTCATCAAAGATTATGACTTGGATATCCATTACCATCCTGGAAAAGCCAACGTCGTAGCTGACACCCTTAGTCGACAACCGTGTTCCTTCAACGCCTTGATCAAGACCCGACAGCCTGAACTCTGGGCTGAGTTAGACAAGATGGGCATTGATGTAGTCAATTATGGGGCCGTAGATCAGCTCTTGTTGCAGCCAACACTTTGGGATCAGATCAAGAAAGCACAGAAGGGCCACCAGAGTATTGAAGGTATCACGCGAAGGATGGACAAAGAAGAAGTCCCGGGATTCACTATTGATTCCGAGGGTACTCTCTGGTATGAAGGCCGCATCTGCGTGCCGTCTGACCATGACTTGAAGCAACTCATTATGAAGGAAGCGCACGAGACTTTGTACTCCATCCACCCCGGTGGAACCAAGATGTATCAGGACCTCAAGGAAAAGTTCTGGTGGCATGGCATGAAGCGAGAGATTGCCCTATTCGTTCAAAACTGCGATATCTGTCAGAGAGTGAAGGCCGAGCATCAACGACCAGCTGGATTACTCCAACCCCTCAAGGTACCCGAATGGAAGTGGGATGAAGTCGGCATGGACTTTATCACCGGTTTACCCCGGTCCAACCGTGGTCATGACGCCATTTGGGTCATTGTCGATAGACTCACCAAAGTAGCGCACTTCTTACCTGTTCGTACCACCCATCGTTCGGATCAACTAGCAGACCTTTATATGTCCCGCATCGTCAGCCTTCATGGGATACCCAAGACCATAGTATCCGATCGAGGTACTCAATTTACCTCTCGATTTTGGACCAAGCTTCACGAAGAACTCGGGACAAAACTCTTTTTCAGCACCGCTTACCACCCTCAGACCGGAGGCCAAACCGAGAGAGTCAACCAAATTCTTGAAGATATGCTTAGAGCATGCGTGTTAGCATACGGAGCAAAGTGGGAAGATTGTTTGCCATTCGCAGAATTTTCTTACAACAACAGTTATCAGGCCAGTCTGAAGATGGCCCCATTCAAGGCTTTGTATGGACGTAGGTGCCGTACCCCTTTCAATTGGTCCCAAACCGGAGACACCCAAGTTTTTGGAGTTGACGCCCTGCGGGAGGCTGAAGAACAAGTTCAACTTATTCGCGACCGTCTTAAGGCCGCCCAATCCAGGCAGAAGAGCTATGCCGACTCTAAGAGACGAGATTTGAGTTTTAGGACCGGCGACATGGTGTACCTGCGAGTTACCCCGCTTAAAGGAATGCAGCGTTTCCATGTCAAAGGAAAGCTTGCACCCAGATATATCGGACCCTTCCGAGTAAATGGCAGACGAGGGGAAGTTTCGTATCAACTGGACTTACCACCTCAACTATCAGAATTTCATGACGTGTTCCACATGTCGCTGCTCCGGAAATGCCTATGAGTCCCCAATGGTACCCACTCATATCAGGAGGTAGATCATCACACCATTGACCTCAATCATGACCTCACCTACCGAGAGCGACCACTCCGTGTTCTTGCCGAAGACTTCCGTTTGAGACGTAGTCGGAAGATCAAGTTTCTGAAGGTTCAATGGAGCAATCACTCAGAGGAGGA
Organism: Poa annua; assembly: GCA_026929855.1. NCBI lineage: Eukaryota > Viridiplantae > Streptophyta > Magnoliopsida > Poales > Poaceae > Poa > Poa annua. The sequence goes on from CM049434.1 coordinate 68,825,786, forward strand.
AGCTACATGGGAACGAGAAGATTATTTGGAACGCGAATTCCCTGGTTTCCTTTCTTCTTCAACTATGGAATCTCGGGGACGAGATTCTCCTTAGGGGGGAAGGTCTGTAACACCCCAATTTTCTGAAAACTATAATTGTGGTGTTATTCTAGAATTTTCAGCCCTAGTTAAAACTTTTGTGTGTGATAAGTTTGTGGCATGAATTATTTTTTTGCTCTTATTATTCTTGCTTGATTTCACTAGTTGTCGAAGTTGATAGAATCACTAAAACAAAAATAACTAGATGAAAAATTCAACTCTTGTGATCTTCATGTCTGTTAGAACTTAGCAAATCTAGGGCCTAATATTAAGCAAACCTTAAATAGTTTTTGACATGCATTTGAAACAATTTGGTCTATGTCATATATAGTTTCATACCCTGTCTTATGTAATCACAAAAGGACTTGTTAAGACATAAATCTCACAAGCTTTTGTAGGCATCAGAATAATATGACCATTTGGGTCATTCTTTTTCTTTTTAAAAAATCCTTCTTTTCCTTTGTGTTTTGAATGATTTGTTTTGTGTGTGCACTTAATAAAACAGTAGCTACACCACCATCTGGTTAGTGTGGACAAATTGTTTGAAAACATTTGTGAACATGTTGTTTTTAAATTTCAAATTTTCGGTTGAATTTCTCCAAAAACAGCCGAACCCCCCCCCCCCCACTCTCTCATCTCTCTCTCCCTTGCCTTGCTGGAGAAGAGAGCATCCACGCCCCACCCCTCTGGCCCACATGTCATGGACCCGAGGCCCTCTCCACCACTCCCGTCTCTTCTTTATCCCTCTCCCCCAACCGGAGCTCACTCCCCTCTCTCCCACTGGCCAGAACACGCACCCCCGACCACACCCCCTCTGTCTCCCTCTCCACCGCCCACACTGACCAGCCAGAGAGCCCCCAGCCCGCTCCCCTGTCCCTCCCGAGCCGAGAAACCCTAGATCGGGGATCCGGTCTAAAACTCGACCCGCGCCCTCCCCTTGCTCATTTCTCTCCATCCCGAGCCGAGAAACCCTAGATCGGGGATCCAGTCTAAAACTCGACCCGCGCCCTCCCCTTGCTCATTTCTCTCTATCCCGAGCCGCACACCACCCCACTCCACTCCCCCACGAAACCCTAGCCTTCCCCTTTGCCTCTGTCGCTCGGAAACGTCCGACGAACCCGAAGTTTGCCGCCGGCGAAAACGGGCCGTAGCCGCCGTTCTACCCCTCCGTTTCTCGCCATTTTTGGCTTCACGAGCTCCCCTCTTCACGGCCTACCTCACCTCCATCTCCGTTTTCCTTCTAGGTGCCCGGAGACGCCGACTCCGTCCACGACCCGAGGAGCACGAAGACGTCACCGCCATGGACTCCGGCGTTGCATGCAGCTCGTGAGGACACCGACGAGCACGCCGTCGCCTTCTCCCTCGACTCCCACCTCTCCCCGACCTCGCTCGAGCCCCTGGTGAGCGCGCCGCGTCCGCTCACTCCCCTCCCTCTCTGTTTTCTCCGTCGCCGGCGTCGGGAGGAGGAAGACGCACCCGCGCCGTCCATTTGTGGATCTGCGGTCGTCTTTGAATGCCGCCAGATTTAATCTGTGCCGTCCAGATTTGATCGGACGGCCGCTTAACCCTTCGTTTCCCGCGCACGCCGAGCAGGCCGGCCCACCTTCGCGCGGCCCAGCATCGCCAGATCTGGCCCATGCGCGGCCCGTGGACATTTTTTTTCTCTGTTTTTAATCTTTTTCAGTTTTCTGTTTCTGTAGGTGTTTAGTTTAATTCTATTGTGCTAGATCTGTAAGTGCAAATAAATTAGGACTATTTTTGTGTGATGCCTATGTGTTTTCTTAAACACACAAAATTGGATTTGCACAAAAATAAATTATATCTTGTCCTGTACACTAATGATACTGAAAAGTGTATTTTTGCACTAAAAATGGAATAACTTGAGCTAGACAAATCCAAATAAGGTGAATCAAAATCCTACAGAAAGCTAAAATCATTATATATCCATAGAAATTAGTCTTGCATATAGGAGCATCTTAAAACAGAAGCTACATGCAGTTTAGTTTTGAGTGCATAAACACCTGTAGCATTTTTAGTTTCTGTTTGGTGAATCCTTTTGATGCAAATCAAATTTTCCTAGCTTCCAGTAAGTGCTAGGAATGTTGTGGTAGAAGGGTTTATTTTTCTGAACATTATTTTAGTAGTTATGGCTTCTTACCCAAAACAGCACCAAAATGGCTATTTAAATGTATTAATTTTATTCTCTGTTTTTAGAAAATATAAATCATGTGTTTATTTGAAAATCAACTTTGGAATCCAGAACCTAAACTTAGCCTTAATACTTGTTTAAAACACACCCATAGTGTTATGGTGTTTTGTATGTTTGTGTCTAGCATAATCTATTACATGCCTATTTATAACACTAAGTGGTTTTGTATATTTTGCTTGTTGTTGTGTTTATGTTGTATGAATATATCAAGTAGTTGGTGCTATTTTGTAATGCTTGCTGTTTTCTAAATTAATTTAGATTGTTGTCTACACGCATTTTAGAATTTACGATAGTTTCGTTTATATTACGCTAGAACCGCAAGCAGAGGAGGAGCAGTACGAGGTTGCCGAGCACGTCTACGAAGCAGAGCAAGATCCAGGACAATACGCTGAGCAAGGCAAGCCACCTCACCACTATAATGAACCATATTATTTCACAAAGCATGTTTTGTTTTCAAAAATAAAATAATGCATGTTTTACTTCTTTTGTGGCATTTTGCCACCCAAAAACTATTTTGCAAAATGTTGTTTGGCCAAAGTTATCTACTAGATTATAATAGGTATTGTGAAAAATAAGTATTCACTTTAGGCCCCTTGTTGTTGAAGGGGCTATAAAGAAAATCATAATTTATCTAGTAGTATATCCCTATGTCCTCACCTCAAACTCTTAGGATGGGAGCCTGGTTTTGATAAAATGCTTTCAGAAGGAGCACCCGAGTTGCTGGGAGCAATCGGTGAGCAAGTGTTTTTTTTATAAAACCCGAGTTGCTGAGAGCAATCGGAGATGTTTACAAAAACCCGAGCTGTTGGGAACAGTCGGAGGTGGAGATGTTTTTGAAAACAAAGTACTGCCCTAGCAGCCGCCCGAACAATTAACCCGTGCAACCACATTACTTGACATGGGTAGGGCTTAGCCGGAAACTTGTTCATTTTAGTATGGAGCTACCCCAATTGGCTGTAGGGGGTGGCTGTGGCCCCTGAACCGACGGGAAGCGTCGCCAGGCATGGGACATTCTAAGTGAGGGAAATGCGAGTACCTCCGGGTGCAACAGTGGGTCTCCTGCCGTGGCGCTGTGCAGTCTGGAGAGACCGGATCGATACGATGGCCAGCTCACAGGGTGCCGGGGAGGGCAAGCCCACTGAAGGGGATGCTCTATACTAGGGTGGACATAGTGGAAAGCTTTGATCGTGTTATCCGGACCCCCGCATACGGTCGTATGACGGGCCGTGGCAGACACGGCGGAATGACCGTTTGGTGTGGGTAAAGTGCGCAACCTCTGCAGAGTGTAAATCTATTCGAATAGCCGAGTCCTCGGTCATGGACGGTTGGAAAGGCCACTGATCTAGGCGTGCGGCCAGATTTTCTGTTTCAAAAAGAAAATGGTTTCGGTGGAAACAAAGTGGCAGATGGAGGTACCTGGGAGGTACGGAATTTGGGAGAAGATGGTTGATCTCGGGGAGACAACCAGTCTGATCTCAAGACAAGGAAAGGGGTATCCCCATCCTAGTGTTTTGACAATGTTTTATTAGAGAAAAGTTCTCATCCTTGGATATGTCCTTGTTATATCTGAGAGAAGAGAATTCTATCTCTAAATGTTTTCTTCAGCAAAGTTATAGAGATGTCGTATCTCTATACCTAAAAGCATGAATTTCGAAAACTAAGCTCTATAGATGTATATAGCAGCCGTCCAAGTTTTCGAAAATGTTTCATTGCATTACCATGAAAACTTAAGCCATAGAGGTGGTCTTGCGAGTACGTAATTGTACTCATTGGCTGTGTCCCTGGATATTCAAACATCCAGATTACAACGAGGAAGCGTATGCTGAAGAGGAGGAGTATGCCGACGACTATGCCACCTAGCTGTCACCGCTCAACTGCACTTGTGGGGAGACGTCCGTTGCTGACGAGGTCCGATGCGATCCACGAGTTTCCGCTGCTATCGTAGTTAATTCCGTCCTGCGTGGCGATGTTTGCAGACTTGGTCAGGTGACCATATTTGTGTTGTAAGACTTTTATTCATACGACTTGAATGATGTGACTCTTTGATACCTTGTCGGTTATGTGATTGCGATGCATTGATCTCTGGGATCGTGATCTTTTACATAACGTGGACTTCTCGGATGTGTTGTCCGAGGGGGTCCTTACAATAAGTGGAAACCTATGCCTTCAAGTAATGATAATTTTGATACTAATAAAATTCTTATGGAACAAGTTGCTAGTCATAATACCATGATACAAGAGTTGAATAAAGCTGTCACTTCCATTAGTTCTGATATTAAAGGTTTACAACTACAAGCTGAAGGACTAGATAAAGCCCTTTCGAAACTAGCTGATAATCAAGCCACTTTTTTGAGTATGTCTGCAGGCAAACCACAAGCACCACCAGTGGTTGGAGTGAGTTCTATTAATATTGCTGAAAATGTTCCACCTACTTTGGAATAAACTTTTAATGAGTTGTTACAATATCCTGAATACTTGTTGCCATTTATGTCTTATCTTTATAGTTTGAATGAAGCTAATGAAATTAAAAGTAATGATCCTCTTGTGAAAGAAGAAGTTAAGATGCTTAGTGAATTCAAGGAACCACTACTTGATTTAGAGAGTTGTAGCTTGCATGAACTTATGTCTATCTTACAGAAATTTGCTAGTGATCCTTCTATTAATATTAATCCAGCTAGTTTTGGTTCTTTTATTGCTAGTCATGTTTTAAATGAGAAAATTGCTAGGTAAAACAAAGAAGCTATGACACCACCTATGCTTGGGGATATTTGGGTTCCCAAAGTACTAGTAACAACTGGAAAAGAGACACACCATGCCATATTAGATCTAGGATCTAGTGTCTCTGTCATGTCTAAGGAACTATATGAAGTACTTGAATTAAAGAATCTTGAAAAATGCTCTATTGAACTTTCACTTGCTGATGATTCCATTAAATATGATTTAGGAAAAGTAAGTGATGTTATGGTAGAGTTACATATGACTTTTGTGCCCGGTGACTTTGTAATAATGGACATGGGGAATAAAACCTCTAGTCCTATCATTTTGGGAAGACCTTTTCTTCGTACTACAGGTGCTATAATAGATTCAAAGGAGGGGAACGTGAAGTTTCAGTTCCCAAACAAGAAGTGCATGGAGCACTTTCCAAGGAAGAGGGACACATCAAGGTTCAAGCTCCCTCACGAGTTTCGTCCACTATAAATATCAAGTAAGAAGCCTAGCTATATGGCTATAAAGAAAGCGCTTTACGGGAGGCAACCCGGTTGTTTTTATTTGAGATTTTCTTTGAGTCCTCTTGCTGTACCAAGAGACTTTGTTTTTAGTTTAGGTTCTGGAATTTTGAATAAAGTGCTAATTTTTACCCATTTGGGCTTTGAAAGTTGCTTTTTCCATTCGGAGATTTTATTCCAGCACGAATATGTGCACGGTATGATTTTTAATTCCTATTCTGTAACTCCGAATAAGCTGAAATTTGAACTGTAGTTGCAACTTTTCATCCTCTGTAAGCGTGAATTGTTTCAGATTTTTTCGACATATTTAAGTGGGGTAAACAAATACGTTTTGCTGCTGCTGTTGTTCTGGACAGATTCTGTCCTATTTTGTTTTATGCATTCTTTAAGCTTTTAACTTGAATCTTTTTGATCCAATTGAGTTTATTAGAAGGAATACAACATTATACACTTTCTGGACATGTTTCTTATGGTTGTCTAAGTATTTCATGCAGCAAGCAATTCTATTGTTTTGTGCCAACTAATGTCACCCCACTGAAAAGAAATGGGAGAAACGGTGTTTTGAAGTTTTTTCACAGGGATTAGAGGAGATGCACCAAGAGCTATCCAAGAATGGTGAAGACCATAAGCTTGGGGATGTGAAGACAAACCCACTGAACCAACATACTCTCGGTTTGCACACGTCTAACTTCTGTTTTTCGTTCATTGCACTTTATCGTATAAACTTGGAGCGTTTTTGTTCTTTTTGTTATTTCGGTTTGGTTTTTTATTTGAGACCACCACTTTTTATTTATGTTATGAGAGAGCTACTGGAAGTTTGGGTTGAATTAAGTTGGATGCTATAAAAATATTGGGAAGAGGATGTTTGAGTTGATTTAAAAGAATACATATAGTTGCATTATTCATGTGCTTTGTTAATGAATATTAATCTGCAAGTGTCTTGTCTGGAGTTATTTCTTATTCATGTTTTATATGCTGAATGATGCTTTACTTTGTTTACCATGAAATTGTTAGCTCTATGGACACTTATGCATTTATTTAGATGGTCAACTTTCTCCCTCTTGCTAGCCCAAAAACTCCAACAAGTAAAAAGCTTGTTTTCCAACACCTCCAACCAAGTTTTTCCAGTGAGTCCACCATATATACCTATTATCTAATATGCTATTCCAAGTATGTTTACCATGTTATATTGTTTTATCTATGCTTCCAAATTAAGATGCTTATGTTATTGGGATTGTCATGGGTTAAGTTGGTTTAAAAGCTCTCACGAACTTGATGCACACATTACTTTTCATGCACTTAATAAACATGACCCATTGTGATTAAGATTATGATGTTTTAGGCTTGACAAAGGTCTTTGGTTAGGAGCTAGCTCATACGTGCTGACACGTGGAAATGTTTCAACATTGCACTTTATTCTTTATAAAAGTTGATATCATGTTCCTTTGGTGATGGATGCCTAACATTGCGTGAAATAAAGATGGAAACTTAGTAAGTTCGGGTGAGTGATATTATTGGCTAGAGAGACACTTGTGGCGGCTAAGCTAAGCCATGTGGATCATGGTGGTAATTTGCAACATAACCATAGTGGAGGAATCCATGACACATCTCATAACAGAAAAAGCATTTACATGAAAAAAGCATGAGTAAAGAAAGAGATGTAGAGATATCCACTGTTTGCTTGCTTTGTCATTTGGACATGTGCCCACTTCCATGTCCTGGGGCAAAGGGTACCAGGGGTGAAACTCTCTATGATGCCACTTTTATTCACGATGACTGTAACCTTCACTTGCTCTGTGGCCCAAGTTGAGTAGCCAGTCGGAGAGGTTTTTGTTTTCAACGGGCATGAGGCTTTTTGACCCATACTTTGTCAAGCACATAACTCATATTTCCTTTCACTTTCAACAATTAATCACTAAAGATGCTATGATAGGGGCAATGAGAACTTCACACCAATGATCACTACATGGCAAACATTAGCTTAAGTTGAAGCATTTGGAAGCTAGATAATACTCTTGCATGTTATTCCTCTACTTATTTATCTATCTTTCCAAAGTGTCCACCTTTTATATTCAGATTTGTATAACAATACTCTATGACCAACCTAGGATATCTTTTACTTTTCATTTATGCATTCATTTGGTCCATACAACTTTTGTTTCATGTTACACTTTGTGAATTATCATTGAACATCTTTACTTTGAATATTTAATATCTCTTGATAATATGTCTTGTATGTTGCTACTCTTTATTAAAGAATGAATCATTTGTCTCTATGTAGCAATCATCTTTGATACCCTTTGCTAAGTAATAAAATGCCAAGTCCATGTTTAGTTTTATCACCTTCATACTTGAGGACGAGTATAGGTTAAGCTTGGGGATGTTGATGCATGTAAAATGCATACATGAACTTTGCATTGTATTACTCATATTTCATCCATATTTGCATCATATAAGGGCTATATCAATGTTTTATAATGTTTTGGGGAATATTTCACACTTTCCCTATTTATTTGGAATTAACCCTGTGCTGTCAGAAAACCCCTTTTTGTATATTTTGATGTTTCAGGGACCCAAACGACGTCCAAATGACCTAATATTCCACGGAGATCATTTTTTGGAAGGAACAAGGCTTAGGAGCGAAGGAAGAGCAAAAATGGAAGGCCGAGGGCCAAAAGAGGTGGGCCCACGCGGCCAGATTCCATGGCCGCGTGGGGCCCCTTATATCAGCCCTCGAGCCTCCGATGCCGTCGATATTCGTCTCCCTGGCTTCGTCTTGACCTAAAAACGACTATAAAAATAGCCCCCCAAACCCTTTCGGAGGAGAGCGCCGTAGAAACACAGAAACCACGAAACAGAGACCTGGAGCTGCAGATTGCAAGTGGAAAACTCCGGCGGGGCGCTGCCGGTGTGGTCTCCACCTTCTCCAACGACTTCTCCACCGTCTCCATGATGAAGAGGGAGTTGTCCACCCCTAGACTATGGGTTTGTGGAAGTAACTTATGTATCTCTCCTCTCTCTTGAGCTTCACTAATTAGTGCCATATGAGCTGCTGAACATGATTATGGTCATATATGTAATACCTTTGTGGTGGATCTCTTAAGTTGATATATGTTATGATGATTGCCAATATTATGTCTTTGTTATGAAAGTAGATGCATATTATGTACCCCGTTCTTGTCTATGTGTTTTGATCCAACATGTTTATGAGAGCATGTGAGGGGGAACGTGTGCATTAGTTGGAGTAACGGGGGGTGGTTTTGTGGTAAGTTGACAGCAATACCGTGATCCACTTTGGTTTTTACCTTACTTTGTTGCCTCACTAGGGATAAAGGATATACCATGCTACCGGGGGTATGTGGGTGACATTGCCACTATCACCATGACTAGATCTAGCTTGTTCTTTTTTAAACTTCATGTCATTGAACTTAAAGCTATACTCAGTTTATCTTAATTACTGAGGTGTTATGATTTAGTTCGCATCTTGGTGGAGTATAAGAGAGATAAAAAACCAAAAGATCTCTATGTTAGGATGTGATGCCCATATTATTAATAACTTGTCTTGTTGCAATCTCATATGTCAATTCCTATGTTCCATTATCTACCACTATATAAAAGAGAGAGTGCATTTGTGAAACCACGAACCCCAGTCCATTTTTAATCATAAGAAACACCTTTCCAAAACTTTTATTGCACTTTACATTTTCTGTTATTATTAAATCCGAAAATACAAAAATACTTTTATATCTTGCAAACACCATACAAAATACAAAAATATCATCTCATATCATTTATACCATCCTTGTTTATTTATATACTACCATTGGATTGTTATTTCAGTTTTGCATTTGTTATTTATATATCTTTTACTTACACCTTGTGCTTGACAACCACTTGGTGAGGTTGAGGGCACAAAACAATCTACTTTGCTTTGTAGGTTACATAAAGAAGGATAAGGAGACAACAGCTTTTGGTTCATTTCCCCGAGAGTTCGATAATAAACCCTCGAGTCACCCTCGTGGGGAAAATTAGTCTTTTCCCATACTATACACTTTGCACTTGGAGTCTCAACCTAACCCATATTCTTTTGACGCAGGTGTTGGAGCCATCAAGATAACCTTAGGAGCCATCATCATCGTCAACTACGTGCCCGAAGGGGATCAGCGCGCCGCCCTCAAGCCTCATGGACCTTCAATCAATGAGACAAGAGCCTGGGGAAACAAAGCAGAAGTTCTCCCAGCGCTTCAGCTAGGTGTACAACAGGCTGGGCTGTGAGCCGGAGGAGACCGTCGTTGCTGCTCGCCAGAGGGACCACCAGCGCCAAGGTCAGGAAGAAGCTGAGTAGACGAGCCTGCGGACAGTCGGTGGTCGAGCTTTTTACCCTGGCGGACAAGTGCTCCAAGGCTGAGGAAGGACAACTTTTTCAATGCGAAGACAACGCCCAAGGCTCGCCGCCGGGCAGGGCCACAGCCCCGCAAGAGGAAGGACAGGATGAATGACCAGCCAGAGGAACGCCGTTTCTATGTTTTCCAGAAGCTCAACTCTCACAAGACAGAGGACTGCTTTAAGCTCAAGGAGATCAGCAGGCGCCAGCAAGCCGAGCGTCGAAACACCGCCGGCTGTCGCCGGGGTAAAGGGCAGCCGCACAACCGCGGGAAAGACCATCGCCCACCCGGGGGTGCCAGTTGGCGCGTTTGCTCGGTGGTGCTCCCGCGCTAGCCCTCGGCGGATATGCCACGGGGGCGACACGCACCGTGAGCGCGGCCCTCCCTGTCGAGACCCCCGCCAGGGTCCTCAGGTGGTCTGAATGAACCATGGTTTTCGACTTGAGCGACCACCCGAGGACCACCGCGTCGGTGGGAACCATCCCCCTCGTCTGTACACCCCACGATCAATGAAGTCGCTGTCCCAAATACACTCGTGGACGGGGGCGCGGGTCTGAACGTGATCTCGGTGGAAGTCTTTGACCGGCTAGGAGTAAGCTGTTTGAGCTAAGTCCTACCGGGCCAATCAAGGGCGTGACCACGGGAACCACCGTGCCTCTGGGCTAGGTTCGCCTACCGGTGACATTCGGTAACAGGGACAAGAACCGCACCGAGAACCCGGATTTTGACGTGGCACACATCGGCCTCCCATACCAAGCCATCCTAGGCTACCCGGCGCTGGCCAGATTCATGGTAGCGGTGCATCATGCCTACAACGTTGTCAAAACGCCAGGGAATAACGGCGTTGTCATTGTTCGCTGCAACGAAGGCTCCTCTTTCTCTTCTCTGAAGCTGGTCCACCAGGCGGGGACAACACTCCGGCCCCTCGACGAAGACGCGGTCGAGTATATGGGTGGCTCCCGAAGGGGGAGGCAGATGCGAGCTCAAGAAAGGGCAGCAGCCCGCAGGGGGTGCGCGCCCACGATCATCTCACGTGAGTAAAAGCATGGAGCCGGAACGAAGCGAGCTACGCACCTAGCATTCCCTCTCCTCTCCCTCGGCGGTGGCCTCACGAGGACGCCTAACTCGCGCGGCGTCACTCCCGAGGCCGGGCGTGGAGGAGCCGTCACAGTGGGCCCCGATGACATCTTGTACATGTTTGGAATGACCCCCAGGACACCCCGCCTTATTTAATAAACTATTCCCCTCCAAACAATAAGTGCAAACCCTATAGTAAGCATCTTGAATCCTTGGTAACTGGATGTTTCTCCTCAAGCGTCACGTGAGCAGGGGCTAGCACTACTAGGAAAAGGCTTATAGGTGGAGGCCTTTTTGTGGCGCACCAAATTAAATGCGCCACAGAAAAGCATTTTTGTGGCGCATGGGCTCGGGTGCGCCACAGAAATATGACTTTCTGTGGCGCATGGTTTCGGGTGCGCCACAGAAATATGACTTTCTGTGGCGCATCAGGTCACATGCGCCACAGAATGTTGACTTTTTGTGGCGCATCAAGTGGGGTGCGCCACAGAAATTGAACATTCTGTGGCGCATCTGTTGGGGTGCGCCACAAAATTCCTGCACTTTCTGTGGCGCATGGGGTCCCATGCGCCACAGAATTTCAGCCTTCAGATCCCACACCCCCCCGGGATCGCCTTTTCAGTTTTGCGGCAAAAAGAAGAAAATGAAAAAATGTTCAAAAAATTCCATCCTTTAATATATGGTTAGGTATTAGTGTCTACTTCGTGTAGAGTATTTGAAATACAATTTTTGACCTTTTATACAAAATCACTGTAAAAAAGACAAAATGGCCATAACTTTTGCATACGATGTCGAAAAAATGCATTTAATACCTTAAAAAAACTAGAGAAAAATAGAAAAATGCCCACACCAGGACTTGCCCGGTTAGGCTTTTTCAGATTCTCTAAATTCCAAAAGGAAAAAAAAGTTATTTAAAAAAGATTGTTTTTTTCAGCAAAATCAAAAAAAAAAGAAAAAAAAGAAAAAAAAAATCTGTGGCGCATGGGGCAAGGATGCGCCATAGAATTGTTGGCGGGATTCGAAATTTGAATCCCGCCGGCCGGGCCCCTTCTTCTCCCTCTCTTTTCCCCCACTTCTCCACCACTCCTCCACTTCTCCTCTCCTTCTCCTCCACTTCTCCTCTCCTTCTCCTCCACTTCTCCTCCACTTCTCCTCTCCTTCTCCTCCACTTCTCCTCTCCTTCTCCTCCACCTCTCCTCCATCTCCTCCATCCTCCTTCTCCTCCATCCTACATCCTTCTTCTCCTCCATCCTCCACTTCTCTCCTCCTCCACCACCACGGCGACCTTCTCCACCTCCGACGCACCCTCTCCACCTCCGGCGACCTCCTCCGGCGACCTTCTCTACCTCCAGCGACTGAGTCCTCCAACCCGCAACATCCGGCACCAACTCCGGCGACCTCCGGCGACCACCATCCTCCACCAACCTCCAACGAATCCCTCCTCCACCCACCTACGGCCATCTTCGGTGCTGCCTCCGACGAGCACCGATGAAATGGAATTCCGGTGAAGTTTGGGCGGCCAGATCTAGATCTGGCCAGAATCCAGATCTAGATCTGGCCGCCCTTTTTTTTGAAATTCAACAAAAAATTAGTGGCGCACCTAAATGGGGGTGCGCCACTGATATGTTTCTGTGGCGCATGGTGGTGGGGTGCGCCACAGAAATATTTTTGTGGCGCACCGGGCGGGTGCGCCACAGAATTATATTTTAGTGGAGAGAATTCGGTGGCGCACCAGCCATGTCCATTTGGTGCGCCACAGAATGTCAAAAAGGTGCGCCACAAATAAGGCTTTTCCTACTAGTGTAGGCACGGTGGCTGCTTGGGCCAGAGTCTGCCCAATGGCACCAAAAAACCCAAGATGACTAAGTGTTGGTTGTTGGGCCAGCTCCCACGCATGCCACCTCATTAAGTTCCTTGGTGCTATCCTCATGAGGCACGGTGTCTATGTACGGGCCTTTCCTAGCAGCACTGAAAAACCCAAGAAGATCGAGTGCCGGTGGAATGGGCCAGCCCCACACATGCCGCCTCATACAAGGACCTTGGTGCTTTCCAAATTCAAGCGACACTTTAGAAAGAAACCCTCTCGATGCACGGTGTCGATGTACGGGCCTGTCCTGGCTGCACTGAAAAACCAAGAAGATCGAGCGCTGGTGGAATGGGCCAGCCCCACAAATGCCGCCTCATTCACGGTCCTTGGTGCCCTTGTAACTCACGCGACGCTCTCGCAAGAAACCCACACGAGGCACGGTGTCGATGAGCGGGCCGGAACCGACAACACCGAAAAACCCAATAAGGCTGAGTGCTAGTGGCTGGCTTTATTCCTACACATGCAGCCTCAATAAGGCACTTGGTCCCCTAATTAAACTCTCGAGGCACGGTGTCGATAAGCGGGCCGGACCCGACAGCACCGAAAAACCCAATAAGGCTGAGTGCCGGTGGCTGGGTTTTACTCCTACACATGCCGCCTCGACAAGGCCCTTGGCGCCCTAATTAAACTTGTTTGTTACCTTTTAAAGGAAAATGCCCCGGGGCTCGACGAGTTTCTTTGAGCTTCCTAGGCATGGCAGGGTATCAATAAGCGGGCCAGACTCGGCGGCACTAAAAACTGAACAAGTCCGAGCGCCGGTGGTTTGGTTTACTCCCACACATACCGCCGCACCAAGACTTTTGGTGCCCTAAAAGGTCAAGACTTACGTACACTCTGAAGAACGCACGGGGGCTGCCCCTTGCGAGGCACTCACCGGCACTGCACGATCCTCACTCGGGGGCTACCCCTTGCGAGGCGTTCGCCGGCCTCGCTTAAGCCGCACTAAGGTTTCCCGAGCCCTCTGACTCGGAGAGCTAGTTTATAAGATAGCAAAATACTAGAAGCACAAACATAGAAACTCGAGTCCAGCAGCGAGCTCGGACTCGACAAGTCTTAAACACAGCGCAACACAGCGCACTACTCAAGTTCAACAGTGTGAAGGTCGAGGCAAGACTAATAACTACATAGACAGAGGTCACAAATCACTAAGGGGTCGCCTCCGCAGAGGTGTCATCTTCAGGGACGTCTTCTTCGGGGTCGCCTGGCGCATCCTGGCCCGTCTCCTTGGCCTCCGATCGAAGGAAGGTGCCCACAAGTTCGTCCACGTGCTCCCTCATCCTCTGCTCCAGCGGGAGGGAGACAGAGGTAGGCACGATCGCCAGGAGGCGGGAGAGGTCGACGGAGGGATCCAGCAGTACCAGGTTGCAGAAGACCCGATGCACGGCCGCCGTCGCAAAGTCGTGACAGTCGGTGTCGAAGTTCTCCTGTGCCATAGCGGCAAGTCCCTTTAGCCTGGACACAACATCAAAGAAGAAGGCCAAGTAGTGAGACGGCGAGGTATGGTCCAGCGGGAGGTTGACGCTTTCCGCGCCAAGACGGATGAGAGCATCCTGCGCCTCGTTCATGAGGTCGCGGAACATCTTGCTCCGTTGGAAGTCAAGCATGAGCGTGGCGGAGGAGGCCTGGCGTGCCTCCCTGACAGCGTCGGCAGCCTGGCGGATCTGTCCCAGCAGGTCATTCGCCTCCTGTTGAACCTGCCTAAGCTCCCGCTCGAGGGCGTGGACCCTGGCTGCCAGATCTTTCTTCTTCTGGGCAAAGAGTGTTTACTGATCCGAGAGGACCTTGCGATACCTCAGCTGGGTTTCTAGGACCGCCGCCTTCTTCCTCTCGCTGGCCTCCTCCTCGTACTCTGCCTTACGCCTCGCGAACTGCTTGTTGGCTACATCCTCGCGAGCCGCGGCGGTCCGCTCGCCGAGTGAGACTCGCGCCTCGCGAGCATCCAGGCCTGCGCGGACCGCGCCCAACGCATCAGACCTCGCTTCCAGCTCCGCCGCCCGGACATCAAGGGCCGCACGCCTCTCGTCGTCCTGGCGGGCGCGGTCCTCAGCATGGGTCTCCGAAGGGACCACAACCTCTTCCCGTCCGGTGAAGTGTTCTTCACGGCGATCGCAATCAAGCTCACGGAGCCTCAGGACCTCTAGCGGAGGGACACGTCGGATAACAGATGATGATGCTCCCTAAGAAGGGAGACCCCCTCGTCCCGGGCCTTCTCCAGCTCGCCCTTAGCGCGTGCTAAGATCTCCTGAGCTTCTTCGGCCATGCTTTTCCGGATCTCGGCAACCTTACGGTTTGCCTCCTCCAGAGTCACGCGAGCCGCAACGTCCATGCGGCTGCCCACTTCCATAGCCTTCTCTAGCGCCGCGAAGCCCTCCGCGAGGCGGCGCCGCTCGCTGGAAGCTTTCTTTTCCTCGAGCTCGTGGGAGAGGCGGAGTTCCTCGAGGACCATGTGCGCGGTGTTGATCAGCTCCCCGTCAAGGAGAAGATGTCGCCTCTCGTGAGGGATGAGGGCCCCGCGCACGCCGGGACCGGAAGACCTCTCGGGCTAGGGCCTCGCGAAGGCCCGGCGCCAGCGTCCCTCGTTCCGGGAGCAGGCAGAGGAGGCGTTACCACCTACTCATCGCTGTCATCCTCCACGTCCACCACGTCGTCTTCATCCCCCGCGTCAGGTTGTTTGCGCGACTCGACCCCGTCGGAGGGCGAGCCGTGAGGGATCTCCCCATCCTCAAGATGAGCGGCAGGGGAGCCGATGCCAGGGGAGCAGGGAGAAGTCTCGCCACCTACTAGGACCACCTCTGCCTAAGGAGCGACAGGGGACGCCCGGGGCGATGACACTCTCTCGCGGGCCACGACCTCGGAAAGGGGACATAGGGGCTGACCGTCGCTGTCCTCCTCCGCCTCCTCAGGCCCAAGGCGGAGCGAGAGCCTCTCCGCGTTAGCCTTCGAGCGCCTCTCCCGGAGAATGGCCACGTCATTGGCCGTTTCCGCCTGATGCATGTAAAATGCATACATGAACTTTGCATTGTATTACTCATATTCATCAATATTTGCATCATATAAGGGTCATATCAATGTTTTATAATGTTTTGAGGAATATTTCACAGTTTCCCTATTTATTTGGAATTAACCCTACGCTGTCAGAAAACCCTTTTTTCTATATTTTGATGTTTCAGGGACCCAAACGACGTCAAAATGACGTGAAACTTCGCGAACATCAGTTTTTGGAAGGAACAAAGCGTAGGAGCGAAGGAAGAGCAAAAGTGGAAGGCCGAGGACCAAAAGAGACAGGCCCACGCGGCCAGATTCCTTGGCCGCGTGGGGCACCCCATCTGGAGCCTCGAGCCTCCGATGTCGTCGATCTTCGTCTCCCTGGCTTCGTCTTGACCTAAAAACGCCTATAAAAATAGTCTCCCGAGTCCTTTCGGAGGGAGCGCCGCAGAAACACAGAAACCACGAAACAGGGACCTGGAGCTGTAGATTGGAGGGGGAAAACTTTGGCGGGGCGCTGCCGGTGTGGTCTCCACCTTCTCCAATGACTTCTCCACCGTCTCCATGATGAAGAGGGAGTTGTCCACCCCTAGACTATGGGTTTGTGGAAGTAACTTATGTATCTCTCCTCTCTTTTGAGCTTCACTAATTAGTGCCATATGAGCTGCTGAACATGATTATGGTCATATATGTAATACCTTTGTGGTGGATCTCTTAAGTTGATATATGTTATGATGATTGCAATTATTATGTCTTTGTTATGAAAGTAGATGCATATTATGTACCCCGTTCTTGTCTATGTGTTTTGATCCAACATGTGTATGAGGGCGTGTGAGGGGGAACGTGTGCATTAGTTGGAGTAACGGGGGGTGGTTTTGTGGTAAGTTGACAGCAAGACCATGATCCACTTGGGTTTTTACCTTACTTTGTTGCCTCACTAGGGATAAAGGAAATACCATGCTACCAAGGATATGTGGGTGACATTGCCACTATCACCATGACTAGATCTAGCATGTTCTTATTTAAACTTCATGTCATTGAACTTAAAGCTATACTCTGTTTATCTTAATTACTGAGGTGTTATGATTAGGTTCGCATCTTGGTGGAGTATAAGAGAGATTAATAACCAAAAGATCTCTATGTTAGGATGTGATGCCCATATTATTAATAACTTGTCTTGTTGCAATCTCATATGTCAATTCCAATGTTTCATTATCTACCACTATATAAAAGAGAGAGTGCATTTGTGAAACCATGAACCCCAGTCCATGTTTAATCATAAGAAACACCTTTCCAACACTTTATAAGCACTTTACATTTTCTGCCATTTAAAAATCCGAAAATACAAAAATACTTTTATAACTTGCAAACACCATACAAACCACAAAAACATCATCCATTATCGTTTATACCATCCTTGCACTTTTATTTACACCATTGCATATTTATTTCTGTTTTGCATTTGTTATTTCTATATCTTTTACTTACACCTTGTGCTTGACAACCACTTGGTGAGGTTGAGAGCACAAAACAATTTACTTTGTTTTGTAGGTTTCATAAAGAAGGATAAGGAGACAACAGCTTTTGGTTCATTTCCCCGAGAGTTCGATATTAAACCCTTGAGTCACCCTCGTGGGGAAAATAGTCTTTTCCCTTACTATACACTCTGCACTTGGAGTCTCAACCTAACCCACATTCTTTTGAATCAGGTGTTGGAGCTAGTACATCTTCTGGAGACATCATCATCGTCAAGGGTCATCAGCACATTTTCTGGCGCCGTTGCCGGGGAAGTGAGCAAGTAAAGAGTTGTCCCACAAGTCTTCATCAACTGTGCAAGATATTCTCTTGCGGAGTTGCTAGAAAAGTGGAAAGGATACCTCACAAACAAAGTCAACATCACCAACTTGTGTAAACACCTAAGCTTGGGGAGGTTGCACCTCTGTGAGCATCATCTTACCCATCTTTTTACCTTCAAAGCATTATATTTTGTTTTGCTTTTGTCATTTTTATATTTCGGTTTGTTATTTTATTTTCAGTTTTGCATTTTGTTTTATATTTATCATTTCGGTTTGTATTGTTTTAGTGTCATTTTATTTTCATTTTAGCATTGAAAATTAAAAAACACATAAAAACTTGCTGTAATGGAAAAGAGAACTTTTTGGCCATTTAGTGTTAAGAACTTTCCTCAAGATATGAATATTCCTATTGAAGAATTTGAAGTTGATTATAATATCACTAAAGTAATCTATGAACGTCGTTTTTATGGTAAACCTAAAGAAGATCCTATGCAACATCTTAAGAAGTTTAATGAAAGATGCAAAGTGTTAGACTTAAAACATGCTAATGTTAATGTGATTAAAGTTAAACTTTTCCCCTACTCTCTTGCTGGGAAAGCCTTAGATTGGATATTGAAATGGCCTCCTGGTAATTTTAACATTTGGTTTAATCTAAAAGCTGCATTTATTGAAAGATTTTGTTCTACTGAAACTATATCTAATCTTAGACAAATAGTTCTTGCCTTCAAACAAGAGGAAGAAGAACCTTTGGTAAAAACTTGGGAAAGGTTTAGAGGAATAGCTTTTGGAATGGAACATGGTCTAAGGGATTGGATGCTTATGCATATATTTTATAGGGGATTGTCTGAAACCTCTAGAATCTTTTTGGATAATGAATGTAAGGACTCTTTTATGAACACTCATGCTGCTAATACTCATATTTTGCTTGATGGTTTACTTTTGGAAGTAAAAATTAAAGAAAGTCTTGAAAAAGCCCAAATACCTGAAGATGTTTTCGATGACCGTCATGAACTATATAATCTATACAGTAGAAAGAAAAAGGTTGAAGAAGTTAAGATGCTTAGTGAACCACTACTTGACTTAGAGAGTTGTAGCTTGCATGAACTTATGTCTATCTTACAGAAATTGGCTAGTGATCCTTCTATTAATATTAATCAAGCTGGTTTTGGTTCTTTTATTGCTAGCCATGTTTTAAATGAGAAAATTAATAGGTATAATAAGGAAGCCGTGACACCACCTAAGCTTGGGGATATTTGGGTCACCAAGGTATTAGTAACAATTGGAAAAGAGACACACCATGCCATATTAGATCTAGGATCTCGTGACTCTGTCATGTCTAAGGAACTATATGAAGTACTTGAATTAAAGAATGTTGAAAAATGCTCTATTGAACTTTCAGTTGCTGATGATATGCTTTAGGAAAAGTAAGTGATGTTATGGTAGAGCTAGCTCCTAACCAAAGACCTTTGTCAAGCCCAAAACATCATAATCTTAATCACAATGGAACAAGTTTATTAAGTGCATAAAAACTAATGTGTGCATCAAGTTCGTGAGAGCTTTTAAACCAACTTAACCAATGACAATCGCAATAACATAAGCATCTTAATTTGTAATTATAGATAAAACAATATAACATGGTAAACATACTTGGAATAGCATATTAGCTAATAGGTAGATATGGTGGACTCACTGGAAAAACTTGGTTGAAGGTGTTGGAAAACAAGCTTTTTACTTGTTGGAGTTTTTGGGCTAGCAAGAGGGAGAAAGTTGACCATCTAAATGCATGCATAAGTGTCCACAGAGCTAACCATTTCATGTTAAACAAAGTAAAGCATCATTCAGCATATAAAACATGAATAAGAAATAACTCTAGACAAGACACTTGCATATTAATATTCATTAACAAAGCACATGAATCATGCAACTATATGTATTCTTCTAAATCAACTCAAACATCTTCTTCCCAATATTTTTATAGAATCTAACTTAATTCAACCCAAACTTCCAGTAGCTCTCTCATAACATAAGTAAAAAATGGTGGTCTCAAACAAAAACCAAAACCGAAATAACAAAAAGACAAAAACGCGCCAAGTTTATGCGATAAAGTGCAATGAACGACAAACAGAAGTTAGACGTGTGCAAACCGAGAGTATGTAGGTTCAGTGGGGTTGTCTTCACATCCCAAAGCTTATGTTCTTCACCATCCTTGGATAGCTCTTGGTGCATCTCCTCTAATCCCTGTGAAAAAACTTCAAAACACCCTTTCTCCCATTTCTTTTCTGCGGGGTGACATTAGTAGGCACAAAACAATAGAATTGCTTGTTGTGTGAAATCCTTAGACAAACATAAGAAACATGTCCAAAAATTGTATAATCTTGTATTCCTTCTAATAAACTCAATTGGATCATAAAGATTCAAGTTAAAAGCTAAAAAAATGCATAAAACAAAATGGGACAGAATCAGTCCAGAAAAACAGCAGCAACAAAACGTATTTTTTTACCCCACTTAAATATGTCGAAAAAATCTGAAAAATTCACGCTTAGAGAGGATGCAAAGTTGCAACTACAGTTCAAATTTCAGCTCATTTGGAGTTACAGAATAGGAATTAAAAATCATACCGTGCACAGATTCGTGCTGGAATAAAATCTCCGAATGGAACAAGCAAGTTTCAAAGCCCAAATGGGTAAAACTTCGCAGTTTATTAAAAATTCCAGAACCTAAACTAAAAACAAAGTCTCTTGGTACAGCAAGAGGACTCAAAGAAAATCTCAAATAAAAACAACCGGGTTGCCTCCCGTAAAGCGTTTTCTTTATAGCCATATAGCTAGGCTTCTTACTTGATATTTATAGTGGACGAAGCTCATGAGTGAGCTTGAAATTTGATGTGCTCCATGCTGTTTGGGAACTGAAACTTCACGTTCCCCTCCTTTGAATCTATTATAGCACCTGTAGTACGAAGAAAAGGTCTTCCCAAAATGATAGGACTAGAGGTTTTATTCCCCATGTCCATTATTACAAAGTCAACAGGCACAAACGTCATGTGTAAAAATACGTGCTGACACGTGGAAAGCTTTCAACATTGAAATATATTCTTTATGAAAGTTGATATCATGTTCTTTTGGTGATGGATGCCTAACATTGCGTGAAATGAATATGGAAACTTAGTAAGTTCGGGCGAGTGGTATTATTGGCTAGAGAGACACCTGTGGCGGCTAACCTAAGGCATGTGGTTAATGGTGGAAGTTTGCAACATAACCATAGTGAAGGAATCCATGACACATCTCACAACACAAAAAGCATTTACAAGAAAAAAGCATGAGTAGAGAAAGAGATGTAGAGATGTCCACTGTTTGCTTGCTTTGTCATTTGGACATGTGCCCACTTCCATGTCCTGGGGCAAAGGGTACCCGGGGTGATACTCTCTATGATGCCACTTTTATTCACGATGACTGTAACCTTCACTTGCTTTGTGGCCCAAGTTGAGTAGCCAGTCCGAGAGGTCTTTGTTTTCAACGGGCATGAGGGTTTTGACCCATACTTTGTCAAGCACATAAATCATATTTGCTTTCACTTTCAACTATTAATCACTAAAGATGCTATGATAGGGGTAATGAGAACTTCACACCAATGGGCACTACATGGCGAACATTATCTTAAGTTGAAGCATTTGGAGGCTAGATAATACTCTTGCATGTTATTCCTCTACTTATTTATCCATCTTTCCAAAAGTGTCCACTTTTTATATTCAGATTTCCATAAGAATACTCTATGACCAACCTAGGATATCTTTTACTTTTCATTTATGCATTCATTTGGTCCATAGAACTTTTCTTTCATGTTACACTTTGTGAATTATCATTGAACATCTTTACCTTGAATATTTGATATCTCATCTTGTATGTTGCTACTCTTTATTAAAGAATGAATCATTTGACTCTATGTAGCAATCATCTTTGATATCCTTTGTTAAGTAATAAAATGCCAAGTTCATGTTTAGTTTTGTCACCTTCATACTCGAGGACGAGTATAGGTTAAGCTTGGGGATGTTGATGCATGTAAAATGCATACATGAACTTTGCATTGTATTACTCATATTTTATCCATATTTGCATCATATAAGGGTTATATCAATGTTTTATAATATTTTGGGGAATATTTCACAATTTCCCTATTTATTTGGAATTAACCCTGCGCTGTCAGAAAACCCATTTTTCTATATTTTGATGTTTCAGGGACCCAAACGACGTCCAAATGCCCTGAAACTTCGCGAACATCAGTTTTTGGAAGGAACAAAGCGTAGGAGCGAAGGAAGAGCAAAAGTGGAAGGCCGAGGACCAAAAGAGGTGGGCTCACGCGGCCAGATTCCTTGGTCGCATGGGGCTCCCCATCTGGAGCCTCGAGCCTCCGATGCCGTCGATCTTGGGCTCCCTGGCTTCGTCTTGACCTAAAACCGCCTATAAAAATAGTCTCCCGAGCCCTTTCGGAGGGAGCGCCGCAGAAACACAGAAACCACGAAACAGACACCTGGAGCTGCGGATTGGAGGGGGAAAAATCTGGCGGGGCGCTGCCGGTGTGGTTCCACCTTCTCCAATGACTTCTCCACCATCTCCTTGATGAAGAGGGAGTAGTCCACCCCTGGACTATGGGTTTGTGGAAGTAACTTATTTATCTCTCCTCTCTCTTGAGCTTCACTAATTAGTGCCATATGAGCTGCTGAACATGATTATGGTCATATATGTAATACCTTTGTGGTGGATCTCTTAAGTTGATATATGTTATGATGATTGCAATTATTATGTCTTTGTTATGAAAGTAGATGCATATTATGTACCCCGTTCTTGTCTATGTGTTTTGATCCAACATGTGTATGAGGGCGTGTGAGGGGGAACGTGTGCATTAGTTGGAGTAACGGGGGGTGGTTTTGCGGTAAGTGTACAACAATACCATGATCCACTTGGGTTTTTACCTTACTTTGTTGCCTCACTAGGGATAAAGGAAATACCATGCTACCGGGGATATGTGGGTGACATTGCCACTATCACCATGACTAGATCTAGCATGTTCTTATTTAAACTTCATGTCGTTGAACTTAAAGCTATACTTTGTTTATCTTAATTACTAAGGTGTTATGATTTAGTTCGCATCTTGGTGGAGTATAAGAGAGATTAATAACCAAAAGATCTCTATGTTAGGATGTGATGCCAATATTATTAATAACTTGTCTTGTTGCAATCGCATATGTCAATTCCTATGTTCCATTATCTACCACTATATAAAAAAGAGAGTGCATTTGTGAAACCACGAACCCCAGTCCATTTTTAATCATAAGAAACACCTTTCCAACACTTTATAAGCACTTTACATTTTCTGCCATTTAAAAATCCGAAAAGACAAAAATACTTTTATATCTTGCAAACACCATACAAACCACAAAAACATCATCCATTATCAATTATACCATCCTTGCACTTGTATTTACACCATTGCATATTTATTTCTGTTTTGCATTTGTTATTTCTATATCTTTTACTTACACCTTGTGCTTGACAACCACTTGGTGAGGTTGAGGGCACAAAACAATTTACTTTGTTTTGTAGGTTTCATAAAGAAGGATAAGGATACAACAGCTTTTGGTTCATTTCCCCGAGAGTTCGATATTAAACTCTCGAGTCACCCTTGTGGGGAAAATAGTCTTTTTCCCTTACTATACACTCTGCACTTGGAGTCTCAACCTAACCCACATTGTTTTGATGTAGGTGTTGGAGCTAGTCCATCTTCTGGAGCCATCATCATCCTCAAGGGTCATCACCACCGCCCATTGGCCCCTCTTCCAGAGGAGAGATGTGGACTCGCCAGGGGACTTGGGGAGAGAACTTGGGCCCTGGCCAATGGAGCCCATGTACACAACGGCTATCTCGGGGGGCTCCTCACCCACCTCGCAGAGCTGGCCTCGTCCTCATCATCATCATCACTCTCCTCGCTCGAGGAGGAGTCCCCTTCGCTGCTGGACGAAGACCGCACCACAAAAGGGGAGGTAAGAGAACCGTCGTCCGTGGCGGTGTGCTGGCCGCAGGAAGACGCCTCCTGAAGGCTGCAGACCACCGTCTCCACCGCCAGGGGGCTCTCCGTCCTCCGATCCTTGCCCTCGGCAAGGGGCCCCCACTGGTCGAACCGGGGGAGGGCGGCGACAAGCACGACCCGTTCCTCCCCATCGTAAGAGTACAAAGGGAGGGGCACGGCCGCCGGCGCCGAATCACCCTCAAGGGGCGTATCCAGGAAGACCCTCATCAGGGCATCCAAGACCTCCTCATCGTGTTCACTTCTATGGAGGCGCATGGGGTCCTCTGCCCCGGTGTACTCCTAGATCGGGATTTTGTGCTTTTGGAGATGGGCGATTTGGCACGTCAAGAACTCCTTTACCACCACTGCCCCTGTGAGGCCTTCCCGCTGGAGAAGCCTTATGCACCTCGTCAGTGGACTGACCTCCCCGTCCTCCAACACCTCGTGTTCCCAACCGGGGTTCTTCACCGTAGGTGCCACCGGGGGCTGGTAGAGGGCGCTCGCCGCCTTCGCGTCCATGAAAACACATCGGAAGTGGAAACCGTCCACTTTCTTCAAAGCACTCCTGGGGATGTAGAAGGGCGCCCGAGCGTCGACGAGGAGGAAGGAGGCGCATCCCGTGCATTGGCCCCTCGGCGTGATGCGAAGGCTGTAGAAGTTGCGGGAGAACGCTACCGAGGGCTCCTGTAGCGGACCTGCACTTAGAAAATGGCAAGTCCCTGTGTATAGTGCAAATCCCTGGATCGATTCGTTTGCACACACTGTTTACGATGTAATATCACAACAAAGTATCAAATTTATTACATCGATGATCCAGACTTAAGAAAATATTCGTTACAAGTTGCATAGCACAAAGCTAGCTTTGAAAGAGTTAAGCAGCGGAAATACAATAACAGTGAGTCTCCATCATCTTCATGTTGCCACAGGCGAAAACATGTTGGTTGCAGACTCGAAACCTTAAACGAATATCTCACTCGTCATCTGAGCAAGCTGCAATAAGAAAAATATTGCAGCAACGTGGGTCAGAACCATTTAAAAATGGAACTGGCAAGTTACACTCTATGGACACTTAATGGAAAAACTCTAATAACCTATATGCATATTTGGCTGGTGGAGTTCAAGGCTATTTTGCATAAAGCCAATTTTTCACTAACTCTTTTGAAAACTCTTTTACCTACTTGAGACAAGTATGGCATGAAAACCATAGTCTCATCTACCCTTGTTCACCCATCAAGTTTTAACTTAGAAATTGGTATGGTGGGATCCTCCGTTGACGTCCTTGATCAGCTGCTGAAATTGCCCGTACCGGTGATACGGCTAAGTACTTAGATTTATACTCTAGAGAGGTTGTGCACGTTCACCATTGTACCCATTCAGCCCAAACTATCCTCTACACTCTAGAAGTGATAAGGAAAAGGAGAAGAATGAGACGTGATCTTTCCGTAGCATTTTCCCTCCCCGTGCTGGCCTGACGCGCTCCACCTACAGTCCCTCTACCACACCTGTCAGGCCGGGGCGAGTCCACGCAGCTTAGTTGATCAAGCCAGAGCCCATATTGGCAATGGCTGCACTGGAATCAATATTCACTTGGAGTTCTTCAGATCCCTTTGTTCCTGGGTGGCCATCCACAAGTGAATATCCCTCAGGTAATACCCCTGGGGACAACACTCAACTCAAACATCCTCTTAACAACCAACTCCACGCAGGTGTTTCATTTTTTTAACTTAGTAGAATTTAGCATTTCAATAAACATAGTTTTGCATAGCATCACAATTCTACTAAGTGTTAAATAGGTACCTAGACACAGGAATAAGGAATTTATAAACAGGTCTAGCATAGTATTTCTACTAAGTCCTACACATGCTTAGGAAAAATAATCTACTCATGCATAGAAAATTACTAGGACTTTTATGTAGTGTGCCACTTGCCTTTGGATGATGTAGTTGCTCACACACTCTCTTCAACGTAACTCGGAGTTCTCCATTCAATCTAAACAATAACATAGCACAACAATAAACAAACAATTTCACAACACTACGCATACAAAAGCAAACATACAACACAAGATTTACACAAAGAGTGGTCAAGGAATATCACATAATTCAATATGCATAAAGAATTGATGTGATATTCAATAGGTCTTAATGGGTTGGTCTTTAATCAAAATTATTACCCATTAATTGGGTCAAAAATACTTAACACAAATCAAATTGAATGTTTTTAAAGGCTTTTAACACCACTTCATTATAATATAAAGGTTATGCATGAAATGTGATTAAAACACAATTAAAATCCTTTTACACTAACTTTTCTGGTTTTCATAAATCATGCATGAAGTTAAATGTCGTTAAAATAATTTTTTAATATAACAACTAAACAACATAAAGTCCTAAAAAGGAAATAAACATAAACTTAATGATTTTTGTATTTAAACATTTTATCAAACAATGAAAAACATTACTACTGGACAGAAGATAACATTTGTGACATTTGCAAAAAGGAACATATTAAAATCATTTATAGGGTTTAATCTATAACAAAAATACTCAATTTAAGCCTATGATTTTTTTAAACACTCAAAATAATGCTCAAAAATATTTTCTCACAGAGGCATCATATTACACATATCCCAAGGTTTCTAAAACTATTTTATTTGCAAATTTTGGACTTATGCATTTAAATCTAAGTCAAATATAGTCAAACTCTTAATTTAAAAATTGAATCAATCTGAACTATTCAAAATTCTACATGTCAAGGGCTTTCCAAAAATATAAAATTTGTCAAATTTGGAGTTGTGGTTAAAAATATATGATGATTTGAAGTACAGGGGCTTTTTTCTGCAAAATTGCCAATTACATTTTTATTCGGATTAAAATGCTGGGCTCAGACTCGGCTCGGCCTAGACGTGGCTTGGCTTGGCTAGGCTCAAAGAGATCTGAATCGTCAGATCCAGATCAGATGGATTAAAATGATTCGTACCGGTTCGTTTTAAACTTCTAATCTAAATCGCACGATCTAGATCGGACGGGTGGGGGAAGCTTGACCTTACCGTGGCGGCGCTAGGTCGCCGGGAATGAAGGGGACGATGGCGCTGCGCTCGGACGTGGTCCAGCCGCTTGTTGCGGTGTTTCCCCGAGCTCGCGAGGATGACGACGAGACGAGGTTGGACGCGATGAAGGCGATGGGGTTGGTGATGTTCTCAGCTTCGTCCTGGTGCAGCGGCGCGGTGCGAACGGAGTACGGCGGCACGGGCGACCTTCAGGTCCTGCTCGGATTCGTCGACTCGGTAGTGAAAAAAGATAGGGGAGATGTCAGGGAGGTGCGCACGGCCTCGACGAACAGGATGGAGGGGAAAACGGGCGGGGGAGGAGGGTCACCTTGCCGGAATTGAGGAAGCACGGCGGCGGCACGGACGAACTCCGGCGGGCAAATTGAACGGCCTGGAGGCACGATTCACGTGGGGGTGAGAGGGGAAATGGAGTGGAGGGTGTCGGCCCAGTGGAAACCAGGGTGTGCAGAGCCCACTCTCCACAGCTCTCGCACGCGACAGTATCGACGAAACGACTAAGGACCAAGCAGAACGCTTGGAGAGACCCTCGAGAGGAAAGGACTCTCGAGGGGACTTGAGGGAGCAGCGAAGGCCTGAGGAGACTCCTCCCGAGGCTGCCCCTCTACAAGGCCCTCTCCCCCCTGGAGAGGGGTCAGCGCAAATCCCTCCACAAGGCCTCCCAGGCTGACGAGGGATGTCCTCATCAATACCCATAGTCGATAGCCTAGGGTTAGAGTTACGAGGTAGAGAACGCGTAGTGCTGGTGGACTCGACGGCTGACAAGCGGGATTTACCCAGGTTCAGGGCCCTCGACTGAGGTAACACCCCTACTTCCTGCTTGTCTGTTATTGCTCTCGTGAATATGCGATGGTTACAAGGGTCCAGCGAGAATTCGTCTCGCTGGGGTTTGGAGGTTCTGATGTGCGTGTGTTTGATCGGTAGCCCTCCCAGCCCTTATATGGGGGGCTGGGTCTCGGGTACGTAACCGACTAGGATTACAAATATGGAAACTACAACCGACTATGAATAACTTGGAAAGCAATCTTTGTCTTGGGCCTTCCTTGATGGGCTTTGCCAGCCTATTGACAATTGGGCTATAGTCATTACGTGCACCAGGTACCCACACGACAGGATACCCGTTCGGTGTATCCTCGTCACTAGCCCCCGAGTGCTTGGCTGATTCGGAGAATTAGGCATGGACTCACTTGACAGTGCACGTTACATGTTTGTGTTCAATATCGTACGTTGTGTATTGTCTTTCGACTATGAATTTATGTTTTTGACAAAGGATTATTGACTTAGTAGGCCTGGATCTACTCGACAAGTCGAGACCAGTTAACTGCACATTTGGGCAAAACCTTACTAGCCTTCAATCAAGTTCGAGTCCCCGGGCTCGAACCTGGAACATACTGGACAGACTCGACTCAGGCCGTTTGAGGTCTTACTGAATCGTTCTGCAGTCTTAACTTTGCTACCCAGCGCGTCCGCCGGGATTTTCATCGCATCTGCTGATACGGAAAAGAATTAAGGACTTAACACTGCCGGAGTGGTCCTCAGCCCAGCTCGACTGATCGGCGGGTCTTACCTTTGCATTTTATGCATGCAGCATCCGAAGTGTCATCGACTGACATAACTCGGGAATTTCTTTGAGTTTATGCCTTTTTGCTTTTTGAATCTATCGGGTGTGCGACAGCGCTCCCGATGGGAGTAGCCCCCGAGATTGTGCTTTATTACTCGTAATGAAGGATAATCTCAAATCAATGAGCGTGAAAGAAAATGCCAGTCGAAGACATTTTCTCCTACTCCCGATGAGATGCGTTTGAAGACACTCGAAGTGTTTGCTTTTAACTTAGTCGATAGACCTTTGAAGGGTTGCGTGACTTTGGCATACGTCAGTCGAAGAAGATTTTAACCGCTCCCGATGGGAGTATATTTGGCTGTGCTTGGGTCAGCTGACTATTTATCGACTATTACTTTTGCATTCACCAACCTGCCAACCGAGTGATGTCATGCATGACCTTTGCCAGGACGTGTCGTTGTGGGTCCGCTTGTTTGACCGTGGTGACCGCCGGTTCAGTTCTGATTTGACCGGACGTGGCGAAATTTCCGCGGACGTGATCATGACGTTCCTCGTTTTTCGTGCGTAGTGGGCGTTGTGGCCTGCGATGGTTTCTCTCCGATAGCGCCACGTGGCTTGGTGATTATGCGCGAACGGCTGAGATTGTTTCTTCCACCGTGGTAAATACAGATCTCACCGCCGTGGATTAACTCCCTTTGCCATTTGCTTCCTCTGCCTCCTGCTCCTTGCGCGCGCGCCCTTTGCCCTTGCTCTTGCTCCTCCTCTGTTCGTCATGGCGCCGAAGAAGAGCACGAGCGTCGCCGTCCCCTCTTCCTCTGCCAATGCTGGCAAGAAGAGGAAGGGTGCTGCGACCGCTGCAACCTCCACGGAAAATCCCGCCGCCGCCTTGAAGAAGATCCCCGGTGACTGGGTGAAATCCACCGTCACCGAGAAGAAGCTGGCGGCGTTTCGACACACAAGCCTTCTCCCGCCGGCCGACAAGCTCGCCGCCCGCGCGCCCTCCAACAGGGAGGTACTCCCTGAGCCCCGCGCCGGCGAGCGCGTTTGCTTCGCTGAATTTTTGCCTCGCGGTTTTGCTCTCCCGCTGCACGATTTTGTGCGCGGGCTTCTTTATGCGTACGGGGTACAGATCCATGATCTCACCCCCAATAGCATTCTGCATATTGCCTGTTTCATGGCTTTGTGCGAGTGTTTTTTGGGGGTATCCCCAAGCTGGGCACTCTGGAAGTCCATCTTCCGAGTGCGCCACATGGTCCGTGATGGGCGTGTGTGCCCTCTTGGCGGGGTGGGCATCCAGGTCCGCGGCGACTGCCACTACTTCAACCTCAAGGCAGTCGACTCTGCCCAACGGTGGAGGAACAAGTGGTTCTACGTCCCCATCGACCAGGACGTGCGCCCGGCCTTCTCGATTGGGAGGACCCCGCTGAAGACGAAGGCGTGGGAGCATTCTCTCTCGACTGAGGAGAAGGAAGAAGCTGCCCCCTTATGGAAAAGATCAGCAAGCTGCTGGGCACCGTTACTGGTGTCCAGTTGATGAGCACCTTCATCAAGCGTCGAGTGTGGCCCCTGCAGCACCGCTCCCACCCGATGTGGCGATATGAAGGCCCGCT
Source organism: Poa annua (assembly GCA_026929855.1). Lineage (NCBI taxonomy): Eukaryota > Viridiplantae > Streptophyta > Magnoliopsida > Poales > Poaceae > Poa > Poa annua. Next base: position 68,855,708 of record CM049434.1, read on the forward strand.
CGACGCCACTAGAATGAGCAATGTGGAGCTGTCGCCCAATGAGCTGGACGCGCATGTGAAATACATCACCAGCATCAAGGGCGACGAAGTCATCGAATTCAACTCCTCCGTCACTCCTTTTGGGTTGGAGAACGCCCTCCCTGAGGTAAATATTTGTCGACTATGCCGTCCTTTGGTTTCTGGTGTACCTACCTTTTGAATGTTGTTTTTGTGTTGGCGATCAGGGCCATTCGACTGCCGCCTCTCTTCCTCCCCTCCCCGAGTCTGGTCCTGCCGATGAGGCAGCTCTGCTGGATGAGGGGAAGAGGACCGTCACTCCGCCTCCCTCGGCTAACACCTCCGCCATAGAGGAAACAGAAGCCGAGGAGGTGGACCAGGTTCATAAGGGTGGCGACCCTGCGACTGAGCCTGCCGCCAAACGTCGCCGTGTGCTTCGACAGGAGGTCTCGAGTTCTCACACGGAAAGCGCGGAGCAACGGGACCTGGAGGATTCTGGCCGCTCCTCGCCTGCGAAGGATGCATCCCCTCTGGCTCGGCGCTCACCATCGCACTCGACTGGCCGCCTGAGTTTCGGAGGCCCCTGCCTCGACGCTGAGCCGGATTCGGATGAGGGCGAGCATAGGTACGCAGTTATGAAGTATTTTTGCTATGTTCGCCTTTCGCTTGCTTGCATATTTTGCCTTAAGCTCGTTGGCATTGTTGCAGCAGCGCCAGTGACGATCGGGTGCAATCGCCTCCTTTTGTGGAGGAATCGACCGTGGCCCCCCCTCGCGCTGAATTGGATGTCACTAAGACCACCCTGGTGGTTGAGGCGACTACCACCGTTGTGACGCCACCCACTACTGCTTCGACTGCACTCCCTTCCACATCCGCTGCTTCCTCCTGGACTGACCATGTGAGTGCTTTCGCGTTTTATGTATTGTGCTGAATCCTTAATTTTTCTGACATCTGTTGCCAATCTTTTCGAAGCCTGCCGTCCGTGACCTTGTCGCGGCTGGTAAGGCCTTTGTGCAGTCGGAGGAGGAACGGGTCATTCTTCGCTCCCACCTTGACGGTTTAAGCCGTAGGCTTTTTCTGACTTTTTCCTGAGATGTTTCGCTTTTTCCCTTTGGCGTTTTGCGACTGAGCTTGGAATTAACCGTCCCAGGTGAGAAAGACACCATCGCGAAGCGGTCGTCTGAGCTGGAGCAGCGACTGAACGATCTGGAACGACAACTGGTCGACCAGCAGTCGCGTGCGAAGAAGGATCTAGACGATGCGCTGAGCTCGGCTGCCTCCCGCGAGCAGGAGTATGCGGCTCAGGTGTCCGAACTCGCGCGTGTGATGGAAGGTTAGTGGGCTTTGTTTTTGCCTTTCACGCTTTTATTTGCTGGTCTTTGTGTTGATTTTTTCTTTTGAAATTTTGAAGGGTCTGCGGCTTCATCCGCCTCTCAGGGCAAGGCGAGTGAAGACCTGTCACTCGACCGTGCCATTGAGAAGCTGAGCGCTGCCATCCAACACGCCAAGAGCTCTCTGGATACGTCCACTCGCACCCTTGGCGCTGTCTTTAAGGAGGTGCTTCCGTCGAGCGAAGTTCCTGCCACCGCGCAAGGTTTTGCAGACGTGCTAGGCCCCGGCTCGTCGACTGTGGCGGAGTTTGCGCGCGACTTGACGGTACGCGGCTCGGAATCTACCATCAAGCTTCTTCTTGGTAACGGCGTTGTTGCCGATTATGAGGCTGCCCTATCTGATTTCCCGAAAAGGTCGGATGGGCAGCCTTTGTCCTTGAAGGGTGTGACCGAGGCCGCCACGCGACTATCGCGCACCTGTATCGACACGATGGAGCGCAGATCTGTTGCTGTTGCTTCTATGCCGAAGTCGCGTAGGGCTAGGTCTGAGTCAGTGTCTCGCATTTAGACTTTTGATTTTGACTTTGTGTAATGAAGATTTGACAACTAGCATGGGCACTTCACTGCCTGCTTTGTTTATGATATGGCCCCTAAAAATGCATCTTTCGCTATGTATTTGGCTTCTGTTATCTTGTCTTGATTCGTAGCCTCGTCTGAAATATATGATTATGCGTTTGCCAGCCAGACGATACCAATTCGACTGAATCTTCCCAGCCGTGCGCGGATACTCGAGCAGCCGCCGAAGCGAGGAATAACGCCAAGGTTTTGGCTTATGCGAAGAAGCGAGTGGTTACTCTAGAGCAGGAACTAAAAGCCACTCAAACAGAGTTGGAACTTCTTAAGGCAAAACCTGCTCTGGCCACCCAGCGCGAAGAATATGTGCTTGGTGAAGTCGAACACTCGAACAGGCAGCTCGAAGGTATGTATCCGACGATCGCCCTTGTGATCTTCTTATGTCTTCCTTATAGCTTGCTGATAGTTGCCTGTCTGCAGTTTTTGTTCATAATTTCAAAGAAGAGGTGGAACGGGTTAACGAGCGTCTGGATAACGCGACTGATAACCCGGTCTCCGGCCACCAGCATTTTTGGGCTGACAGGCATCGCGCCCGCGAACTTGCTACCCTTAAGGATCGAGTGTTTCGCGGCGCGGTCCTACTCGAGCGTTGCCGGGCAGCGTTTATGCGCATCAACCATTTCTTGTTTCCTGAGGGACCGCAGCCGCAAGGAATTCATGCGTTGGTTGATCTCTTCCAATCTGCAACTCCTATCCGAGAGGCTTTGACTCGAAGAGTTGTCCATGGAGCCAACGCCGTCATGGGATATATTCGCAGCCAGCATCCTACCTTTCGCATCTCTTCGCCTGCATCTGGCTCGCGTCTGGAGCAGAAGTTTTTGGACAGGACTGCGGCTTCGGCGGAGGTGTTTGTGGGTTGTTTGCACGACCAGCTCATTGACTCTAGCCTGCCTGTAAAGGATGAGCCTATGTAGTTTGTGTAACTAACCAGCCCCCGAGTCCCTCGAGTGGGGTGTGAATAGAAAGATGTTGATGTAAGCCTGTATGTATCCAGCCCCCGAGCCTTCGGGTGGGGTATGAAAGGCGTTTATGTGAGTTTGTATATGTACGGCGCCCGAGCCTTCGGGTGTAGCTGAGTTTTGCTGTTTATGATTAAGACCCAGCCCCCGAGTTTTCGAGTGTGGCTGAGTCGGGAGTGATTTGGCTTGTGATAGCAAATTATGCGAAGAAGAAAATCTTTCTTTATTCCAGATATTGGCCAGCAAGCCGCCTCATTAAAAACCTTCCAGTCCCCTTAGGTACCTTGGTAAGGAAAAGAGCGCGTCTGAAACCTGCTGGCCTTTCCGACATTTATGCTCTGTTACATTGATCGACTATGACATCTAGGCATAGAAGCGACGCAAGTGTGCCACATTCCATGGGTTATTTGATAATTCCCCCGTCTGGGCGTGCTTGAGTCGATAGGCACCACCGTCGATGACTTCCGTGATGACGAAAGGACCTTCCCATGGTGATGCGAGCTTGTGCACCTTCTTCTGCTTCATCCGGAGTACTAAGTCGCCCACCATGAATGTTCTGGGACGGAGTCGTCGACTGTGGTAGTTTCGGAGATCCTGCTGATAAACAGCTGTGCGGGCAAGGGCCGTATTGCGCGATTCTTCGAGTAGATCCACCGAGTCTTCGAGTGACTCGTTTGCGTCGTCCTCGTCGTACAGCTCGACTCTTGGTGCGCTGAATTTCACCTCTGGTGGCAGTACTGCTTCTACGCCGTAGACCATAAAAAACGGAGTAGACTGAGTCGAGGCGTTTGGGGTTGTGCGCAAACTCCATAGTACCGCCGGGAGCTCCTCGACCCAAGCGCCTGCAGCCCTTTTGAGTGGTACCAGTAGTCTTTTCTTAATGCCCGTGCAGACGAGACCATTGGCTTTTTCAACCTGTCCGTTGGACTGTGGGTGCGCGACTGATGCGTAATTGAGCGCGATGTTCCACTCTTTGCAGAAGGAACGAAACTCCTCGGCTGTGAAGTTTGTGCCGTTGTCCGTGATGATGCTGTTTGCGACGCCAAATCGATAGACGATAGATTTTATGAAATTGACTGCTGTAGAGGCAGTCGAGCTTGTGATTGGGACCGCTTCTATCCACTTCGTGAATTTGTCCACCGCCACCAGTAGGTGAGTATGTCCTCCGGGTGATGACTTTTTGAGTGGTCCGACCATATCAAGCCCCCATTGGGCGAAGGGCCACGCGAGTGGTATGGTTTTGAGTGCTGATGCGGGTGCATGAGGCTTGGTGGCGAATTTCTGGCACCCGATGCACCTTTTGACGATGTCGTCTGCGTCCTTAAGTGCTGTGGGCCAGTAGAACCCTGCTCGGAAGGCTTTGGCTACGAGTGATCGACTGCCGGCATGATGACCGCAGGTTCCTGCATGAATATCGCGAAGTATGGTTTTTCCATCCTCAATTTCTACACACCTTTGGAACATACCTGAGATGCTTCACTTGTAGAGTTCACCGTTGATGATGGTGTATGCTTTGGAGCGTCGAGTGACTCATCGAGCCTCTGCTGCATCGTCTGGTAGTTCGTCGCGGAGCATGTATGCTAGGAAAGGTTGAGTCCATGCTGGAGTTACCTGATCGTCCTGGCATAGTAGTACTTCGACTGGCGGATCCTCTGAGCTGGGCGTTTTGTCTTTGGATGTAGCAGTCGAGGTTGATGGGGGCCGCTGTTTTTTGATGGACCTGTGTTGGATTCGCTCCAGGAAGACGCCTGGCGGGACTTGCGCTTTAGTCTAGCCGATGTTGGCTAGTATGTCTGCTTCCTCATTGCTTTCTCGTCCAATATGTCGTAGTTCGCATCCGTCAAAGTCACCTTCTAATGTGTTGTAGAGGTCACGATATGCGATCATGTTGTCGGCTATGGCGTCGCAAGCCTTCATTGTCTGCTGCACGACTAAATTTGAGTCGCCGTATATCATAAGTCGAGTGCACCCGAGCGCCTTAGCCATTCGCATGCCGTGGATCAGACCTTCGTACTCGGCCTCGTTGTTGGATGGTCGCACGAAGTCCATCTGCAACACGTACTTGAGTTTGTCGCCTTTGGGTGATATCAGTATGACACCTGCACCTGCGCTCTCGTTCTTCTTAGACCCATCGAAGTACATTGTCCATGAGTTGGACACATCAGGGATTCCTGGCAGCTGAGATTCTATCCACTCCGTTGTGAAGTCGGGTAGGACTTGCGCTTTGATGGCCTTCGGGTGATCGTAGGTGATCCCGAGCGGCCCGAGCTCGATGAGCCATTTTGCTACATGCCCCGTTGCATCGGGATTGGTGAGTATATCCCCGATTGCTGATTTGCTGATCACTGTTACCGGGTGTTCCGTGAAGTTGTGGCGCAGCTTTCTGGATGTTATGAAGACAGCGTATGCCAGCTTTTGGAAGTGCGGGTATCTTTGCTTTGACAGGGACAGGACTTCGCTGACGTAGTAGACTGGCCTCTGTATGCTTTGAGTTTTCCCTTCCTCCATGCGTTCGACTACCAAGGCCGTACTTACCACTCTGTTTGTGGCTGCTACGTACAGGTACAAAGGTTCTTTCTCTTTGGGTGCCGCCAGGATGGGGGGATTTGTGAGTATTCGCTTGAGATCTTTGAAGGCTGCTTCAGCTTCATCTGTCCACTCGAACTTGTCTGCCTTCTTCATCAGTCGATAAAGTGGTAATGCCTTTTCACCCAGCTTGCTGATGAAGCGACTGAGCGCTGCTACTCGACCTGTCAATTGCTGTACCTCGTAGAGCTTTTTAGGTCTTTGCATGGTTAATATGGCCTGTATCTTTTCTGGGTTTGCTTCTATTCCCCGAGCCGATACTAAGTACCCCAAGAGCTCTCCGGCTGGGACACCAAAGGTACACTTGTCTGGGTTGAGTTTGATGTTGTACCGGTTGAGATTGTCGAATGTTTCTCGCAAGTCTGCGAGTAGCGTGCTTTCTTCTTTCGACTTGATGACGATGTCATCCACGTAAACCTCGACGTTGTTTCCAATTTGTGTCTTCAAACAGTTCTGCATCATACGCTGGTAGGTGGCACCCGTTCGGTGTATCCTCGTCACAGGCCCTATGGAGATACTTCGCTACGAAGCAATCGCCGCAGAGCGCACATGGCCTCTGCCGCGGCTGCAGAGTGACGCGCGCGTCTGCGCGCGATGACGACGGCGCCGCAGTTGCCATTCTGGTGATTAAAGGAGTCAACAAAGCTGTGTCCCCTGCGCCGGACTACGAAGCTTTCCCCTTTGGTGATAAAGCAGATGGCCGGCGCTACGCTCCAACGACGACGTCACCGTGGGCACCCCCACGGTCTCTGCAGCACCAGCTGGCCGTCCTGCGCGGCCGGTGGTCTCCCTGCCACAAGAGCAGGCTTTGCGACCATGGACCGAGTCCATGGACAGCCCGGCTGCGGTGCACCCCGCTCCCCTGTTTCGTCGCCATGTGGAAGGCCTTCCGCTGCGCAGGTCGCAAGGATGAGGCCCGGGGCGCCTATAAAAGGAGAGGGAGCACCTCCGTAGCAAAGGATCGAACTCCAGATCAATCCCCGGACGGAAGACTACACTTTCACCATAGCCTAGTCTAGCCTAGCAAACTCAAGGAGGAAGAAGACCTCAGCTTCCCTCCTTGAGCTCGGCACTACCGCAAGAGAGCCCTCGGCAAGCTCATTGTGCTGTACCCTCTACAGCGCAATACAGACAAGCAGCAGTAGCGGTTTTACCTCCTCCCGAGGGCCGTGAACCTGGGTAAGGGCTGGTGTTCATCTCTGTCGTGCTGTCCCTCTTCAGGCTCGACGAGCACCGTCGCCGTGCCGGTTGAGGGTTGTAGACCAACGTGTTCAGTCCCCTGCACGAACTTCTCTTCAGAGCGTGATCACCCCAGCTTCGTGGGAATCACTCCTCGACATTTGGCGCGCCAGGTAGGGGGCTGAGGCGCGTCTTCAACCTTCGACCAACCTCCGCGCCATGGCGGACACCCGCACGACGCGCGCCAACAGGCGCGCAGCTCAGAGGGCTCATACCGAGCCCGGTACCGCTCCCAACCGCGGCCGCCGCGGCCGCCCTCGCACTGCGGAGCGAGCCAACACCAGCCCGCGCGTGGAGGAGCCCGAAAGCAAGGAACACCACGGCGGCGACCGCCCCGGCGACGAGGACTTCTCCGAGCACCACGAGGACGCTGAGTCCTCGCATCCGTCTCGGCGCCAGAGCGCGTCTTCCTAGGGACGCCCAGAGCCCAGGCCGCACACCGCGCTTCTCATGGCCCAGGAGCTTCTCCGCTACCGGCCTAGCGTAGAGGCCCACGACCAGTGGCTCGACCGCCTCCACCACCTCGTCACCGCCCCGCTCTGTCGCGCTCTCTGGTTCACCACTCCGGCCACGCGGGAACGGCCGCACCAGATGCGCCTCCGCCGCCGCCGGGACCACCTCCAGCTGCAGCGCAGAGGGCTCCCTCTCACGCATCCTCGCCGCGCGACTGCCAAATCGTGCAGCGCACCGTGCGTAACGCGCGGGTGGGGATGGAGCGCCGGAGGGACCTCCAGAACCGCCTCGGCGAGGAACTCGGCCAGGCGGGGCAGCAGAACCGCAGGGCTCTCCAGGGTGGAACCGCCACGTACGCCTCCGGCTGCATGGCCTTCACCCGCGCTCTGCGCCGCGTGGTCTGGCCACAGAAGTTCAGGCCAGCCCTCCCTAAGGGCTTCGACGGGTCAAGCAACCCCCTCGAGTTCCTGCAGCTCTACACCACCTCTATCCAGGCTGCAGGAGGAGACGACAAGGTCATGGCCAACTGGTTGTCCCACGCGCTCAGGGACTCCGCGCTGTCGTGGCTCCTCAACCTGCCCGAAGACTCCATCGACTCTTGGGAGGAGCTCTGCGGGCAACTTCAAGGGCACGTACGAGCGCGCGCTCACCCACAACGACCTGCGCGCTGTGGTGCAGAGGAACGATGAGACCCTCCGCAAGTACATCCAGCGCTTCAGCCAAGTGCGCAACAAGATCCCGAACATCCCCGACACACAGGTCATTGCCTCCTTCAGAGAGGGCGTCACAAACCGCAGGATGCTCGAGAAGCTGGGCATTCACGACAAGCTCACCTCTGTGGTGAAGCTGTTCGACCTCGTTGACAAGTGCGCCAAGGCTGAAGAGGGACTCCTATTCGTCAAGATGAGCCAGCGGGCTGACGACCAGGCCGAGGGGTCCAAGAGCCACAAGAAGCGCGAAGAGACCAAGCGCAAGACCACCGCTGTCCTGGCGGTGGAGCCGGCCGCCAAGAACGCCCGCAGAAGCTCCCCTGAGCCTGGCTACAGAGAGGCGGACAACCGTCCATTCTGCGTCTACCACAACAGGCGCGGCCACGCTACAGACAACTGCTTCGACCTCAAGAGGCTGAGCACGGAGCGCGAGCGAGAAGAAGGCAGCGGGAACCGCGGCAGAGGCCGCGGCTACCGCAGAGACGGCAGGGGCGGGCGCAATGGCGGCTACCAGAGGCCGCTAGGCACTCAAGCCAACGCCGCCGAGAAGAACAACAACCTCCCTGACGAGGAAGATGGAGGCTATCAGGCCCAAGGGGGGCTATGGCCTGCATCCTCGGCGGGGCTCAGGCGCCCAAGTCAAAGAACCAGTTCAAGCAGTTCGCCCGCGAGCTCAATGCCGCGCTCCTGAGCACCGAGACCTCCAGGCCCCTCAAGTGGTCCCAGTACACCATCGCCTTCGATGCCAAGGACCACCCCAAGTCGACCAAGACTGTTGGAACCCTCCCCCTGGTCTGCTCCCCCACAATCAACAACATCACCGTCTCCAAGACGCTCATTGATGGGGGAGCTGGCCTGAACGTCATCTCTGTCGAGACCTTCGAGACGCTTCAAGTGCCTTACGAGTGGCTTATGCCCTCCAGGCCATTCACAGGGGTCACCAGCGGTTCAATCGAACCTCTGGGACAGGTCCGGCTGGCCGTCACCTTCGGCACGCAGAAGAACTACCGCACTGAGCTGATCGACTTCGACATCGCCCACATTGGCCTGCCGTATAACGCCATCCTCGGCTACCCCGCCCTCGTGAAGTTCATGGCTGTCACACATCACGCCTACAACATGGTCAAGATCCCCGGCAGCGGTAGCACCATCAACGTCCATGGTCACATCCTGGACACCACGCGCGCTGCCGAGAGCGCCTACAAGGCGGCCGCCATGGCATTTCCGGCTGACGAGGACATGGAGCCTCTCGAGAGGCCCAAGAAGAAGAAACAGGTGTTCTCCCAGGAGCAGGCTGCCACGAAGAAGGTGTCGCTGAGCACCTGTGGCTCGGGGTCTGAAGGCTCTAGGGCTAGCGTCACCATAGGCGCTGCCCTGCCTCCCAAATAGGAAAGTGCGCTCGTCGCCTTCCTTCGGGCAAACTCTGACATGTTCGCATGGACTCCGTCAGATATGTCCGGTGTACCAAGGGAGGTGATCGAGCACCATCTAGCCGTGTGTCCAGACGCACGCCCCGTCAAGCAGAAAGCACGGAAGCAAGCCCCCGAGAAGCAAGCATTCATCGTCAAGGAAGTAGAGAAGCTAAAAGCGGCAAATGTCCTCCGCGAAGTCGCGCACCCCACTTGGCTCTCCAACGGCGTGGTTGTCCCTAAACCCACTGGAGGAGGCCATCTCTACATCGACTACACCAACGTCAACAAGGCCTGCCCCAAGGACCCGTACCCCATGCCGAGGATAGACCAGATCGTGGACTCCACCGCCGGCTGCGACCTCCTCTGTTTTCTGGACGCCTTCTCTGGTTATCACCAGATCAAAATGGCTAAGGAGGACGAGCAGAAAACAGCATTCCTCACCCCTTGTGGTGTGTATTGCTACACTTGCATGCCTTTCGGCCTGAAGAACGCCGGCGCCACTTTCCAGAGGCTCATGAGGATAGCCTTGGGGGCACAGATGGGCAGAAACGCAGAAAGCCTATGTCGACGACATCGTGGTCAAGTCTCGCGAGGGAGATACTCTCTTGAAGGATCTCGAGGAAACCTTCGCCAGCCTGCGTAAGGTGAACATCAAGCTGAACCCCGCCAAGTGCGTCTTCCGGATGCCTTCAGGCAAACTTCTAGGATTCCTCGTGTCTCACCGCGGCATAGAAGCAAACCCTGACAAGATAAAGGCCATAGAAGGGATGCAGCCTCCTCGCCGGCTCAAGGACATGCAGCGCTTGGCAGTCTGAATGGCCAGCCTGGGCCATTTCATCTCCATGTTCGGCGAGAGAGCCCTGCCAGTTTTCAAGATCATGAAGAGATCCGGCACATTCAAGTGGACCCTTGAGGCAGACAAGGCTTTTGAGGACTTAAAGAGGTATTTGGCCAGCCCACCAGTCATGGTGGCCCCCAGGACAGGCGAACATCTGAAGCTGTACCTTTCAGCCACTCCTCAGACCGCAAGCGCCGTCCTGGTGGCCGAAAGGGAAGAGCCGGTCCTCCCCAAGAAGAGCACTGCCACTCCAAGTCCAAAGCCGCCCGACAAGGATCTCGCCAAAGGAGCAGCCTCCACAGACTCACTGCCAGGCCCACAGCCTCAAGTCGAGTCTGCTCCCAACACCCTTGCCGAGACCCCTCGACAAGGGCCCTGAAGAGCCTCCACAGAGGGCTGACGCTGCACCCCCGTCGACAACCCTTGTCGAGCACCCCGTCTACTTTGTCAGCACAGTGCTGCGGGACGCTTGGGAACGGTATCCAATGCAGCAGAAGCTCCTCGTCGCGCTCCTCATCGCCTGCAGGAAGCTACGACACTACTTCCAGGGCCACCCCATCACGGTGGTCACTTCCTTCCCCCTGGAGCAGATCCTGCGCAACCCCAAAGCCACAGACCGTGTCGCGGGATGGAACATAGAGCTGCAGCCATTCAACTTGCGCTTCGACACAACAAGAGTCATCAAGGGAAGAGCGCTGGCGGACTTCGTCGCCGAATGGACTGACCCAAGCCCTGAAGAGCCTCGGGGAGAAGAGGTCGAGCCCTCTGGAGACACAATGCCCAGCCACTGGACCATGCACTTCGACGGAGCCTTCGCCTGCCGCAATGGCGGGGCAGGCGTCGTCCTGACCTCGCCCAAAGTCGAAAAGCTCTACTACGCTGTCCAGTTGTGCTTCACGATTGACAAGATCTCCAACAACATCGCTGAATACGAGGGCCTCCTCGCCGGCTTAGGGGCCGCCATTGCTCTAGGCGTCAAGCACTTACTCGTCAAGGGCGACTCCCAGTTGCTTGTCAACTTCTCCAACAAAAGCTACATGCCTAAGGACGACCACATGGCCGTGTACCTTGAAGAGGTCCGCAAGCTCGAGAAAGCACTTCAGAGGCATGGAGCTCATGCACATCCCGAGGAAAGAGAACCAGGAGGCCGATGACATCGCCAAGCGAGCCTCGCGAAGGCAAGCCCAGCAGGCAGGCGTCTTTGAAGAAAGGCTCGCCAAGGCATCCATCAAGCAGCCTCGAGAGGCTACAGCCGCAAGCACGGACGAAGCACTCCCACCACCGCCTGAAGCCGGGGCACCCGATTGTGGTCCCCACACAGGGGAGCGTCTGTTGCTGACGGCGGCTCACCAAGACACAGGCTGGATTGACGAGCTCAAAGATTACTTGGTGAAGGGGATCCTCCCCGAAGAAGATGCGGAAGCAGAGCGAATCGCTCGACAGGCAAAATCCTACTACATCCTTGAGGGAGACCTGTAACGCAAGCGCCCAAATGGCATCGCGCTCAAATGCGTCCCTCCCGAGGAAGGCCGAATGCTGATCAAGGACATCCATAGCGGGGAGTGCGGCCACCACTCATGTGCGCGCACCCTCGTAGGCAAGGTCTTCAGGAGCGGGTTCTATTGGCCACAAGTGCTTCAAGATGCGGTCACCATCGTCCAAGCTTGCGACGCCTGCCAGTACCACGCCAAGCAAATTCATCAGCCGGCGCTGGGGCTCCAAACCATCCCGCTCTCCTGGCCGTTCGCGGTATGGGGGCTGGACATCTTGGGCCCCTTCCCGAAGTCGCAGGGGGGCTACCGCTTCCTCTTCGTGGCTGTCGACAAGTTCACCAAGTGGGCCGAGGTTGAAGCAGTGCGCACCATACCAGCCGGAGCAGCGGTGAAATTCATCAGGAGCCTGGTCTGCCGCTACGGAGTGCCTAATCGCATCATCACCGACAATGGCTCGCAATTTACCAGCGGCATCTTCCGAGCCTACTGCGAAAAGCTCGGCATCAAGCTCTGCTTCGCCTCGGTGGCTCATCCACGCAGCAATGGTCAAGCCGAGCGAGCAAACGCAGAAGTCCTCAAGGGCCTCAAGACCAGAAGCTTCAACATACTCAAGGGTCACGGCAAGGGCTGGATCGACGAGCTCCCGTCTGTGCTCTGGTCCATGCGCACAACCTCTTCAAGGCCTACGGGTGAAACACCGTTCGCCCTTGTCTACGGAGCCGAAGCAGTCCTCCCCGCAGAAATCAAGCATGGATCCCCACGAGTCCTTGCCTTCAACGAGGACACCCAAGAGGACCTCCACAACGACGACCTGCTGCTTCTCGAGGGACTACGCCGCCGTGCCGCCCTCAGAGCGGCAAGGTACCAGCAAGACCTGCGACGCTACCACAGCCGCCATCTGCGCTCACGCACTCTTGAGGCGGGCGACCTCGTCCTCAGGCGAATCCTCTCCAGAGAAGGCCTCCACAAGCTCTCGTCGATGTGGGAAGGCCCCTACAGGGTCTCCCACATCGCCAGGCCAGGCGCCGTACGCCTCGAGACTGAAGACGACATCCCCGTCAAGAACCCGTGGAACATCGCGCATCTACGCAAATTCTACCCGTGATCATAGTCACGCCCGTGATCATTGTCACGTCAGGCATTTTTTGTCTCTAGAGGGAAGCTCACGGCTTCACCTCCAAGCTTCTCAAAGCTTCTCCTGAGGGTCAGCCCTCCGAGCTCTCCTGCTAACGAGCCACCGCAGACCGCAGTGAATCTCAGCCACTAATGGGTGGTCCCCATGCCTCGACATGGAAGGAACGTTAGCTTGGCAAACCCAAGTGTAATGAACCATTTTCGTTCCTAAGTGAACTATGCGCTACGGCGCCATTTCGTTCCTAAGTGAACTCTGCGCTGAGGTGCCGCTATGTAATATTTTGATGGCAAGTTTACTTTCGTCATTTACTTTTTCATGTGCGCTTATATTCTTCCCATGCGCACCTCGCAAGCGGGGGCTGAGTACGGTGCCTGTGCCTCAAGAGCACCCCAGCAGCACTGCAAAATCCAAGGGACCCGAGCTCTGGCTAAAGGGCATGCTCCCGGATACACGCCACCTCTCCAAAGGACCTTGGTACTCTCTCTCCTCGCGAGATACCCATGAGGAAACCTATAAGCGCGCATGAGTCCTTACTACCATGCTCTAGCGTTTGGATTCGCCTCTCTAACATCCACAGGGAACAAGAGTCTCTCCAAGCTTGTGGAGGAAAAACTCGGCCCCTGGAGGAAAACGCATCGCCAAGGGAATCCTACGCAGAGCGAAAGCCTCGCGAAGCTAAGTTCCCTGCTCACACCAAGAGAATCTCTTCATCTCTCTCATGAGCACTCTGCGTCCCTCGAGCGTTTCTTTTCCCTCACTCTCCATGGACTGCTTGCACGTCAAAGGGGGGCCCTTGAGCATCGCGCCTCGAGGACTCTTACCTCTCTAAGCCTTAAACTCCCCCCGGCCTTGCCGAGTCATTTCTCGAGCATACCGCAGCGGCGGAGTCATAGCGCGAGGAGAAGGGTCCTAGCGACGCAGAGCGAAAAAGACATGGAGTTGAAGCAAAAGGCCCTCGAGGGGCACACACACAAACTTAGCATCACATACTTAAAGATATAAAGTGCATTACAGACTGCGAAGCAAAAGTCTTTAAGACAAATATCCCTACGGCGCTACAAGCGCATTACATTTCAGGAGGAAGTCAGGCAGAAGCCCCGTCGCCGTCCTCCCCGGACCCTTCTTCTCCAGGCTCGCCCTCCTCGTCGTCGTCCTCCTCGCCGCCATCATCCTCCGCCGCGGCCCGCTTGAAGCGGCTGCAGAAGTCGTCGACTTGGTCGCGGATGGAGTTGGAGATCTTCCACCCCTTCCCCCCCTCGAGAGGCTCGGTCACCGTGGAGTAGTCGAAGCCAGGCTGGAGGTGCTGGAGGTTGGTGAAGATGCGGTCGACCGCTACCGCCAGGAGTTGGCGGCATTCCTCCTCGACGACGTCGCGGAGCTCCGCGGCAGGGCCCTCGAGCGCCGTGAAGAGCTGCTCGAAGTAAACGAGGTAGGTAGCAGCGTCGGAATTGCCCTGAACGGGGACGGGCGGCGCCTCCGCTCCCAGCTTCGCGGCGAGCTCGTTGGCCCGAGCCACTAAGGACTGGAACATGCGCTCCCGCTGCTGCGAGAGCATCCGCGCCGCCTGAGCGCTCTCGGCAGCCTCCACCGCCTTCTCCACAGCAGGGCCCACCTGCTGGTTCATCTCCTCCATGTCAGCCATGAGGGAGGCGAGGTCCTGCGCCACGCGCTCGCGAGCCTCTTCAGCGACACGGCGACGATCCGCTTCACGCCTCGCCTTGGCGTTCAGGGTGGCGTTCATCTCCTCTAGCTGGTGGATTCGGGCGGTGTCCTCGGCGCGTCTCTTCTTGAAGCGGCCCTCCTGCTTCGTGAACTTCTCGCTGTAGTCTCAAGAGACGGCAGCGCGGTACGCCTTCTCCCGAGCCTGGAACTCTTTTTCCGCCTCCGCCTTCCGCTCGGCGAACGTCACGTTGAAGTGCTCCACATACTTCTTGTGGGAAGCCACTTCGCGCTCGTGCTTGCCGAGTGCCGCGACCAGGTTCTCTTCGCGGGCCTCGAGGGCGGCGCGCTGCCCCGACAGCTCCTGCTCCGCCAGCGCCAGCTGCTCGTCGCGACGACGCACGTCGCTCTTGCGCTCGCCCAGACTCTTTCCCCTGGCTTCCAAGCTCGCGCGGACCCCCTCCAGGGAGGTCCGCACGGTCTCAGAGTCGGTGAGGATTTTGGCCTCGAGCTGGACGAGCTCGCGGTGCTTGTCTGCCAGCGGGCGCTCCACTGTCTCCCGCTCCGCCCTGGCCGCGGCCAGGTCATCCGCCGCTGCCTGGTGCTCGGCCTGGAGGGGCTCCAGGAGCTCTTCAGCGTCGCGCGCGGCGCCCTCGCGCACCTCCTTGGCGAACCGCAGCGCCTCCTCGCGCTCCGCCTGCAGAGCCAGGTCGCTCTGCCGGCGAGCCTCCACAGCCGCGTGGAAAGCGGCCCAGGCCTCCGCAAGCTCGTCTCGCTGCCGGGCGAGCTCCCCGTCCTCGAGGACGAGGTGGGCCTCCAATCCTTCCAGGGACTCCCTCACCAGGCGGAAGGCGACGTCACGATGCCCCCTACTCCAGTCCCAGCTGCTGAGGACAAGAGCCTGGGAAGTCCCGCTCGGTGCGGAAGGCCCTGCGCCTGCGTCAAGCTTGGAAGAGGGAGTGTCCGCGCGGGCCTGGGGGCTTGGCGGCGAGTCTTCCGCCTCGGCGCCCGCGTTCTGCGCGCCGGCATCGCCCCGCTCAGGCGGCACCTCGTCATGGGTTTCCGGGGCAGGAGAGGTCTGCCCCATAGCCGCTGCCTGCTCCTCCGCCGTAGTGCATGGCGGGGGCGGCGGAAGGTCTTCTCCCAACGTCTCGTCGGCTTTTGGCAGGCTCGGGGTCGGTGTAGTGCCAGCCGTGGCCTCCTGCTGCGCTGGAGGAGTCGCGGCGCGAGGCGGAGTAGGCGTTTTCTCCGCCTGCTCCTCAGAGCGCTCCTCCTCCGGAGGCGGCGCAGTCGCCTCGGCCTGAGGCACATCCTCGAGGGGGCCTGCAGGGAGCTCCTCCGCAGGCCTTGAGGCCTCGTCTGCTGCGGCCACTTGCGCGGCCTCCGGTGCGGTCTTCTTCACATCCGCCGCCTTGCGAAGCCTTCGGCGCTTCGCAGGCGCCGGGTCGCTAGCAGAGAACAAGAAGACTTGTCAGAGGGAAGCAGGCAAGCAAAGATTGAAGAAGAAAAACAAAGTTAAAAACACTTACCCAGTCTTCTTGGCGCGGGTGTCAACCCACGCCATGCCAGACGAGCGCCACAAAGGCGCGGCCTTGGCTCCGGCCCCCTCAGGAGCCGCCTCCGCTTTCCTCTTGAGGGGAGCGCCCGTAGGCTCCCCGGTAGGCCTGTCGTGGGCTGCCTCAGTTCGGGGCTCCCGCCGCCCCGCCTCGGCCTCCTCGTCGTCGCTGGACGAGACCACAAGGACTTCCTCGGTGAGAGGCGCAGTCCTTGACGAGCTCGCCCCCACGGATGTGGGGACCTCCTTCGCCTTCTCCACCTCGTCGCCGGCCTCGGTGTCCGATGCGTAGGGCGACTCCGCGGCCCCTGGCCCCTTCGCCACCGGCATGGCCATCTCATCCTCCGCCTCCCCCGCCAGGCCTAGCGGGGTGAATGTGGGCATCTGCTCCAGGATCGCCAGGCGCGGGGCCAAGTTCATCTGATGGAGAGGCCTTAGCACCGCGGCGACCGCCACAGACACGTCGGGGTTGATAAAGAGACCGCCCATGATGGTGGCGACGACCTCGGGGCGGTGATCGCAGCAGTGGAGTCGCATCGGGTCCATGAGCCCCGAGTACATCCACATCGGCTTCTTGTGCGCTTGGAGAGGAGCGATGCAGCGCTTCACGAAGTCCTCCGCAACCATCTGGCCCGTGAGGCCGTTCTCCCGAAGCAGTTTCATGCGGCCCACGAGGTCGGCTATCAGCGGGCCCTGGAAGACCTGCTTGCCCCAATGGGTATTCTTCACAGGCGGCGCCTCCGGAGTGTCGAGGAAGGAGCTCTGCGACTTGGCGCCGATGAGGAACCACTTCTGCCTGAAGTCGTCCACCTTCTTCACCACCGCCGTGACGGGCTTCTCGCCGCTCCACGACATGGGGATGTAGACATCCCCCATGCCGTCCACGATGCGGAAGGATACGCATCCCGTCCGCTCGAGCTTTGCGGAGTTCCGAAGCGCGTAAAAGCTCCTGAAGAGGGCCACCGAAGGCTGCACCCCCAAGTGCGCCTCGCACAGGTAGGCGAAGATGGAGAGGATGAGGATGGCGTTGGGGTGCAGATGAAGAAGATGGATCTGGTAGAATTCCAGAACCGCCTCCAGGAAGGGCGAGTACGGAGGCACCAGTCCGACGTAGATGGTGTGAAGGAAAATGGGGAAAAACCCCGCCAGAAAGCGGCCGAGCTTCGCGGCCTGGATGGCGCTGGCGCCATGTTCGTTGGTCTTCCCGGCGACCAGGTGTCGGATCTTGTCCAGCGCCGCCGCATTGACGTGCTCCCCGACCAGGGCGGGGCCGAGCGCCTCCTCCCCCTGCGCGTCCAGGGGGAGCGCCGTCATCGCCGCCTTGCCTTTGGATCCGCCCATCGCCGGAAAAGGAGAAGGACGCGGAAGGACGAGGAACAGGAAGGAGTTCGCCGGAGAAGGAAAGCTGGAAGAGCGAGAGCAGGAGGCAGAGCGCGGAAGTGAGTAGTAACTGCTGCTCGGACCGGCGCGCAGGCTTTATGCCCCATCAGAGCGGTTACCAAGACGTGGTGGGACCCCCCGCGACGCACGTTCTGCCGGAGAAACCGAGTCGCCGCAAATGCAGCACACATCGACGCGTGTCTCGGGCCGGCTGGACACTTTGGGCCCACGACGCTTCGACTACGCCTGACGGGCTTCGCCGTGCCCATCCTGGGCCCGGGGGCTACTGTCGGCCCAATGGAAACCAGGGTCTGCAGAGCCCACTCTCCACAGCCCTCGCACGCGACAGTATCGACAAAACGACTAAGGACCAAGCAGAACGCTTGGAGAGACCCTCGAGAGGAAAGGACTCTCGAGGGGACTTGAGGGAGCAGCGAAGGCCTGAGGAGACTCCTCCCGAGGCTGCCCCTCTACAAGGCCCTCTCCCCCCTGGAGAGGGGTCAGCGCAAATCCCTCCACAAGGCCTCCCAGGCCCTATGGAGATACTTCGCTACGAAGCAATCGCCGCAGAGCGCACATGGCCTCTGCCGCGGCTGCAGAGTGACGCGCGCGTCTGCGCGCGATGACGACGGCGCCGCAGTTGCCATTCTGGTGATTAAAGGAGTCAACAAAGCTGTGTCCCCTGCGCCGGACTACGAAGCTTTCCCCTTTGGTGATAAAGCAGATGGCCGGCGCTACGCTCCAACGACGACGTCACCGTGGGCACCCCCACGGTCTCTGCAGCACCAGCTGGCCGTCCTGTAACACCCCAATTTTCTTAAACCTAGAATTGTGGTGTTAGGCTAGGTTTTTCTGGGTTAGCAAAAACTTTTTCTGTGTTATAGTTGTTTTTGCATGATGTGTTTTTGTGCTCTTATTACCTTTGCTTGAACCCACTAGTTTGTTTAAGGCTTGGTATTATCACCTTAACAACTTTTGCTAATTTTAAAAATTGACTCTTGTGATCTTCATGTTTGTTAAAACTTAGCCAAACTAGATCAATAAATTAAGCAAACCATGCACCATTTTTGACATGCAACGTAGCCAACTTGGTCTATGCACTTTATACTTTCCAAAGATGCCTTTGAAAACAATTTGCAAACTTGTTTGAGCATAAAACCAACTAGGTTTTGAAGACATTAAAAATCAGTGACCATTTGGTCTTTTCCATTTCTTTTCAAATTTTAAAACTCTTTTTGAGATCTGTTTGATTTGGAATATTTGTAAACTCAAATCCTTAGCTTAATCAGACCTCTGAAAACTTCTAGGTGAAATTGTTTTGCCTAGATTTGACCTGGTTTGTGTGTTAGAAAATTAAAGAAAAGAAAGGAGAGAAGAAGAAAATAAAAACCTAGACCACCCCTCCCTCCTCTCTCCCCAACGTCCCTCTGTTGGTGACAAGGAGAGAGACACCACCCCCTCCCTCTGGCCCCACTTGCCAGCCCCTCACTTATCCCTCTCCTCCGCTCACCATGTTTCTTTTCCAAAACCGGCCAATGGAGGCTCACTCACTCGCCTCTCACTGCCCAGGCCACGCCATCCCGACCAACACCCCTCTGTCCTCATCTCCCACCACACCCCGGAGCCAATGGAAAAGCCGTCGTCACTCTCTCTCACCCCCACACCCGAGGAAACCCTAGATCGGGCATCTTCTCTAAAAATCGACCCCGAGCCTCTCCCCTCTCCTATCCACGTGCAAACCTCGCCCACACCTCTCCTCTCTCTTCTACAGAAGCCCAGCCCGAGCTCTTGCTCTCTGCTGGCCAAGATCTCGAGTTCTTGTATCGGTAGCCGCCGGCGAACTTTGGCGTTTGCACTCGCCTTGCACCCCCATCCTTCGCCATTTTTGGCCCTCTAAACTCCCCTATGTTTGGCCTAACTCTTCCCCCTTTTACTTTGCTCTGAAGCAGCCCTGGAGCATCGAGCTCGTCCGCGACCCGGGAAGGACGCCGCCGTCGCCACCATGGATCCCGACGACGCATGCAAGACCTGAGACCACCTCCGTGCTCCCCACCGACTCCTCCTTCGCCTCAGACCTCCGCCTTGGCCGCGCACGGCCCTAGGTGAGCGCTCCGTCACCGCCACCTTCCTCTCCCGCTCTGGTTCTCTGGCGCTGGGTCGCGTCGGGGAAGACGACGCCCAGGCCGTAGATCCTTCGATCTACGGTTGAGTTTGAATGCCGGCGCCTTCTAATCTCGCTCGTAGATTCCTAGATCTACGGCTCCGCACGGTTCACTTACGCGCGCGCGCGTGTCACGCTCGATGGGCCGGCCTGGTCCGTTTTCAGCCCAGTGTCGCGCTGGCCTCGGCCAGATCCAGCCCAAAGCCAGCCCACAGACGTTTTTATTTCCAAGTTTTATTCATTTTCGGTTTCTGTTATTGATGCATGTTTAGTTTAATTCGTTTGTGCTAGATCCGGTTATGCTAATTTTGTAGGAGTATTTTTGTGGGATACCTATGTGTTTTTCTGGCCATGCAAAGGTAGTTTTGCATAAAAATATTTTATATTTTGCCCTGCACACTCAAATTGGTAAAAAGTGTATTTTCCACCAAAACTAGAATAACTTGAGCTAGGATTATTCAAATGAAGTGAATAAAATTTCTACAGATAGATAAAATCCATACCTACCCATAGAAATTAACCTTGCATGCAGGAGTTTCTTAAAACAGAAACTATGTGCATTTTAGTTTTGAGTACAGTAGCTTTTGTAGGATTTTTAGTTTCTGTTTTGTGGCCTCTATTGATGCAAAACCAATTTTCCTAGGTTCCAGTAGGTACTAGGAATCATGTGGTAGAAGGATTTATTTTTCTGAACAAAATTCTAGGAGTTATGCATTTTCCACCAAAACAGCACCTTAATAGCTAATAAATGCATTAATTTTATTCTCTGTTTTTAGTTAATGAACACCATGTGAATACTCTTGATCAACTTTGGAATCCAGCACCTAAACCCAACCCTAACACTTGGTATTAAGCACATTGATGATGTTGAGGTGCATGAATTGTTTGTGTGTAGCCTGATGCACTTTGTGCCTAATTACATCACTAAGTGTTGTTTACATCTTTTGTTTGTAGTTGTGTTTATGTGCCATGTTTTATCCAGTGGGTGTTTTGGTTTTGAAATGCTTGCTGTTAGCTCGTTTTAGTTCAGATTGTTGTCAACACGCTTCTTAGGACTTACGTTAGCTTCGTTTAATTTCATGTTGCGATAGAACCGCAAGCAGAGGAGGAGAAGTACGAGGTAGCTGAGCACAACTACGAAGAAGAGCAAGACCAGGGACAATACGCTGAGCAAGGCAAGCCACCTCACCACTATGAATCCCATTATTTGCAAAGCATGTTTTGTTTTCAAAATAAAATAATGCATGTTTCACTTCTTTGTGGTACTTTGCCACCCAAAAACTATTTTACAAAATATTGGTTGGCCAAAGCTATCTACTAGATTATAATAGGTGTTATGAAAATTAGTATCCACTTTAGGCACCTTGTTGTTGAAGGGGCTATAAAGAAAATCATATTTTATCTAGTAGTATCTCCTTATATTCTCACCTTAAACTCATAGGATGGGAGCCTGGTTTTGATAAAAAGTTTTCGGAAGAAAAACCCGAGTTGCTGGTAGCAATCGGCGGGCAAGTGTTTTATAAAACCCGAGTTGCTGGGAGCAATCGGAGATGTTTACGAAAACCCGAGCTGTTGGGCACAGTCGGAGGTGGAGATGTTTTTGAAAAACAAAGTGTGACCCTAGCTGCTGCCCGAACAATTAACCCGTGCAACCACGTCACCCCATATGGGACGGGCTTAGCCGGAAACTTGTTTACCTTAGTGTGGAGCTACCCCAAGTAGCGTAGGAGGGTGGGACGCTCTGACCAAGCAATCAAAAGTGCAGGATGGAAATCACGGCTGGTGGCAACAGTGGGTCTCCTGTCATGGCGCAGTGCAGCATGGAGAGACCGGATCGATACGATGGCCATCTCACTGGGTGCCAGGGAGGTTCAGCCCACTGAAGGGGATGCTCTATACTAGAGTCGACATAGTGAAAAGCTTTGATCAGGTTATCCGGACCCCCGCATACGGTCGTATGACGGGCCGTGGCAGACACGGCGGAATGACCGTTTGGTATGGGTAAAGAGCGCAACCTCTGCAGAGTGTAAATCTATTCGAATAGCCGTGTCCGCGGTCAAAGGACGGTTGGAAAGGCCCCACTAGGCATGCTGGCTGTTTTAAGTTCTTAAAAGAAAATGTTTTCGGGGGAAAACAAGGAGGCGTCCAGGAGGTACCTGGGAGGTACAGGAGTTGAGTGAGGATGGTTGGTCTCGGGAAGACAATCAGGCCGACCTCAAGGAAGGAAAAAGGGGTATCCCCATCCTAGTGTTTTTAAAAGGTTTTACAAAAGAGTTTTCAAAGCGTTGGAATAGTACATGCTATTTCTACAAGAGAGATTTTCTGTCTCTAAAATTTTTCTTCAACAAAGATACGGAGATGTCGTAATCTCCATATCGAAAGCATCTTTGCGAAAACTAAACCCTATAGTTGTAAATAGCAGCTATCCTAGTGTTCAAAAATTCTATTATTGCATTACCATGAAAACTTAAGCCTAGAGGTGGTTTTGCGAGTACGTAATTGTACTCATATGGCTGTGTCCCTGGATATTCAAACGTCCAGATTACAACGAGGAGGCCTACGCTGAAGTGGAGGATTATGTCGACGACTACGCTACCTAGCTGTCACCGGTCAACTGCACTTGTGGGAATGCGTCTGGTGATGACGAGGGCCGACGCTGGCCACGAGCTTCCGCTGTATCTTAGTTAATTCCGTCCTACGCGACGATGTTTTGCAGACTTGGTCATATGACCATTGTGAATTGTAAGACTTTTATTCGTGCCACTTGAATGATGTAACTCTTTGATACCATGTTGGTTATGTGATTGCGATGCACTGATCATTGGGATCGTGATCTTTTTACATAACGTGGACATCTCGGACTGTGGTTCGAGGGGTCCTTACAGACTTGGTATCAGAGCCATCGTTGACCTTAGGAGACCTTAGTTAGCGTGGTCGTTAGCATAGGAAGGAAATATTTTTGCTAAAACCCTATTTCTTAAAAATATATTTCTATCTAGGAAGTTCTAGTATGGCTTCCACTCCTCACCTATTCTCAAAAATATCTTTATCTCACCTCTCAATTTCAAGTGATTCAAAAGAGTTTTTCTCTACTCTCTTGGCCCTATTCAAAACTTGTATAGACTTGACGATGAACCCAAATGAGACCTAAATAGCTAGTACTGAGAAGGTGAAGCTCAGTCCCAAGACTTCAACATACGAGATCAAGGTGGACGTCAAGTGAAGAAACAAGCTACAAAGCAATCCTTGCTTGCTGAAGAAGTCTCCCTGTCAAGACTTCAACCCCAACAATGGTACTCCAGTTGCAACTTCGACAGTCTCAAGCTTTTCAGCAGGAGCCCCAAGCGAGAAAATGAAGATTCCAACAAGTAGGATTGACCAAGACCCATAGGTGTATCTGTTTTGATTAGGACACCCAATTGCCGCGTTCAGTAAACGTTTTTGGTACCTAGAAGTACCGTGTGTGTCTTGTTTTGTGCACGACATTTGTGTGTGGTTTTTCTGGTTTTATTTAGCCTTTTTCGTTGACATCAATCAGCCAGTATCGTTCTTGCGAAGAGTAAATTCGGGATCGTTGTTTTAATTCTGCTATTTTCTAACTCCAGTATGGCGAGAGATCCACCACCACCACCCGAGCCCACCATGGCCCAAGTGATGCGCCTCTTCATGGAGTATCGCGAGGCCGCTCGTGCCGAGAGGACAGCTAACCTCGCCACACTGCAACACCTGGCCCAAATCGCCGTCAACCATAATGGCGGCCAGGACAACGATGAGGGCCGCTCCAAGCTGCGAGACTTCCAGAACACTAACCCACCGGTGTTCTCCAAGAGTGAGGTGCCACTTGACGCTGATGACTGGATCTGTACATTCGAGAACAACTTAAGAGTCGCCCAGGTTGGTGACAATGAGAAAGTGATATATGCCACCCACTATCTCTCTGGACCTGCCCGAGCATGGTGGGAGACAGTTCATGCACTACTACCCCAAGGTGAAGTCGTGACTTGGGATGCTTTCAAGACGAAGTTTCTGAAGCGCTACGTGCCAACGGGTCTCGTCAGCATTATGCGAGAGAAGTTTCTGCAACTGAAGCAGGGAAGTCTGTCAGTGAGTGAATATCTGGAGAAGTTCACCACCTTGGCAAGGTATGCCCCCGCCGACACTGACACGGAAGACAAAAAGAAGGAGAGATTCCTGAATGGCCTGCATGATGAGATGCAATGCATCTTAGTGGTGATGCCATTCCCCGATCTGGAATCACTGGCTGACGCAGCGATTATGATGGAGCACAAGCGCACGGCAGTCTTTGAAAACCGCAAGCGCCGACAACTGATGCAGCAAGGTAGTAGCAGCAACAACAACCCCAACAGCAGCAACCAGCGCCTGCGCTCGACACCCCCGCCAAGACCCAAATATCCCAACCGCCCACCTGCTACTCGCCCCGGAGGCAACTACAACCCTGGGCCCAACCCCAACAGACCCCCAGGCCCGAAGCCCACAGGTGGATGTTTCGCATGTGGACAACCTGGACATTTCTCACGTGAATGCCTCACCAAGCAGCCCGCAGATAACCGGCCCAATGCGACCAAGATAAACCAGGGACCCGTCCGTCCACCAGGAGGCAGGGCCCCTTACCCTAAGAAGACCGGACAGATGACAAGAGGGCACCTGAACCACATCAACGCCGAAGAAGCTTTGGATGCAGCCGACCTGGTTATGGGTACGTTTCCAGTCAACTCAGTACCAACTTCAGTCTTGTTTGATTCTGGAGCGTCCCATTCGTTTGTTACCGAACCTTTTGTTAGGAAGAGTGGTATGGAACCAACCACTATGTGTAGACCCATGCTTGTGCAAATCCCGGGAGCCACCACCAAAGCCAACCTTTCTTGCAAGAAAGTACCCGTGGACATCCAGGGAGCTAGGTTCTATGCGGAACTAGTAGTTTTGGGCCAACAGGGTATAGAAGTGGTCCTAGGAATGAATTGGATGGCCGTGAATCGGGGAGTTATTGATTGTACCAGGAAAGCCATATCCATGGTAAGCCCTGAGGGCAAGAAAGTGGTTTACACGGCTGAACACCGCCCCTCGTCAACTCACTGTCATAAGAGCATAGCTGAGTCTACCCTAGAAGATGTGCCTCTAGTTTGTGAATACCCCGATGTATTCCCTGAGGAATTACCCGGTATGCCGCCTAATCGGGATATCGAGTTCATCATTGAGTTAATTCCCGGAACCGGCCCCATTGCCCAGAAGCCATACCGTATGAACCCCGAGGAGTTAGCAGAACTGAAGAAACAGCTGGACGACATGCTGAGAAAAGGGTTGATTCGCCCTAGTGCATCACCCTGGGGATCTCCAATTATCTTTGTGGATAAAAGGGACGGTACCACTCGTTTGTGTGTGGACTACCGCAAGCTTAATGATGTGACCATCAAGAACAAATACCCACTACCCAAGATTGAAGACCTTTTTGACCAACTCAATGGATCCCGAGTCTTTTCCAAGATCGACCTCCGTACCGGTTACCACCAACTAAAAGTGAGAGAGACTAACATCCCCAAGACAGCCTTCATCACCCGTTACGGATTGTTTGAGTACACCGATGTCTTTTGGCCTGACCAATGCCCCAGCCTATTTCATGAATCTCATGAATAAGGTGTTCATGGATTACCTGGATAAATTTGTGGTCGTCTTCATCGATGACATCCTGATTTATTCCAAGTCAGAGGAAGAACATGCAGAGCACCTGAGGCTAGTTCTAGGCACCCTTCGTGAGCACCAGCTTTATGCCAAGTTTAGCAAGTGTCAGTTCTGGCTTAAGGAAGTGGCATTCCTGAAGGGAATATGCCCTAGAGGCACTTAATAAAGATAGTTTATTGGTTATATTCCAATTGTTCATTATATGTTTTATACCATGCTATAACTGTATTAAGAGGAAACATTAATACACGTGTGGTAGATAAACAACCAGGTCCCTAGTTGCCTCTGCTAAGACTAGTTTCATTGCGCGATTGATGATCGAGGTTTCCCGATCATGAGACATGGCGTCTGTCGGCAATGGAGTCATATCGTTAGGTGGAACGATGTGATGGACTTACCCATAATTTGTAGGACGTAGTCATTACGCCTTTGACCGTGAGACCAACTCTTATTGTTATTCCTGGAAGATACTTTGATCGCACCAAACGTCATATCTTATAAAGTGTGACAATAACGGTGATACTTTTGGGTATCGGAAAGGGGTAGTTGAGACGAGGGGTCAAGAGCGGGATTTGTCAGTCCGTATAGCCGGATGGATACTCTAGGGCCCACTCGGTGAGATTATGTCAAATGAGTTTGCAAACATGTGACTAGGTCACCAGCTGACATAATATCACAGACGAGTAGAAGATAGTGTTGTCGGTAACGAGATCATGCTAGATATGGAGATATCTATGAACGATGCTCGGACACACTAAGTATCGCTATGGCAAAAGGTTTAAGACTCGACGTCCAGGTTTGATAGATGAAAGTCATTCGTTATATCACAGGGGTTGATTCATGGGGTCCAGGCCTACGAGTTAATCATTGATCGGAGAGGAGTCTCGATCATGTCTGTTATTATATCGAACCGCTAGGGTAACACACTTAAGGGGTTTCGACAAGACAACAGGAAAGGAAAGAGATCACCGGGAACGTCCCGGGAATGGTCCGATGGAGATCGGGCAGCGACGAAATAGTTTTCGGAGCTAGAAAATAAATATATAAAATCATATTTAAATATTAATTACACTAATTAATAATTAATATTTAAATATGATTTTATATATTTATTTTCGAATTTTTAAAGGCTGATTTCCCTAAATGGGCCTTCTGGTGGAAAGAAGGCCCATGAGGGGGGGAAAGTCCCCCCAGGGCTTCGGATTGGATGGGGGCTGGCCTAGGTGGGCCAAATGGGGCCCACCTAGGGCCGGCGCACCAGCCTTGGCCGAACCAGGCATGTGGGATAGTCCCACATTGCCTGGCTGGCAAGGTTGGCTCCCCCCGGGAGCCTTTATATAGAGGGGCACCCCTGGCCTTTTAATTCAACCAATTAATTCCCGAATTCTCTCTCGATAACGTGATTCCCTTTGTCGGAGTTGCGCCGAGGAGGATGAGGGGATCTCTCCACCATAGCCCGCTGCCGCGCTGCTGGTGTTCCGGTCCAAGTCTTCCGCTGCTCGTCCTGGACTGGAGCTTCGGAGGCCGTCGTCTCCACCGTATGTGTGTAACACCCTGCGAGGTGCTGCGCTAGCGGTACTCGGAGGCCTACTTCCTCCACCCGACCTCGAGGTCATCTTCATCGTCTTCGTCGCGCCGAGTTCTTCGCGACCTAGAGGTCGGCTACGTCGTCTTCGTCGTCAACGCTTGTGCGGGAGCGTAATCCCCGTTTTTCGGTCTACAAGGGTATGTATTCCGATATCCGCCGTACTTCTATATCTGCATAGTGTAGATCTTGGCTAGTTTAAGGATATCGTTGGTAGGAAAATTTTTGTTTTCTGCTTGCGATCCCCTTCAATTCCTTGGGCATGTGATTTCTGCCGGTGGGATATCTGTTGACCCCACGCACATCAAGTCAATCATGGACCGAGAAGCCCCCACTAATCCAACGGAAGTGAGATCTTTTCTCGGATTAGCCGGATATTACCGCAAGTTTGTTGAGGGATTCTCAAGCATCGCCAAACCCCTCACCCAGTTGCTGAAGAAGGACAATAAGTTTGAATGGACGGAAAAGTGTGAGGAAAGCTTTCAGGAATTGAAGAAGCGCCTTACTACAGCACCCGTTCTAACCATGCCCGACGTGACCAAGGATTTTGTCGTGTATTGCGACGCCTGCAAGCTTGGACTAGGTTGTGTCCTCATGCAAGAGGGCAAGGTGATCTCCTATTCCTCGCGACAACTCCGCAAGCACGAGCAGAATTACCCCACCCATGATCTGGAACTTGCCGCCGTAGTTCACGCACTCAAGACCTGGCGTCACTTTCTGATGGGAAATCGTTGTGATATCTACACCGACCACAAGAGCCTGAAGTATATCTTCACCCAACGAGAGCTGAATATGAGGCAGCGGAGATGGATAGAGCTCATAAAGGACTACGACTTGGATATCCATTATCACCCGGGGAAGGCTAATGTTGTAGCTGACGCCCTTAGTCGACAACCGTGTTCCTTCAACGCCATGATCAAGACTCGACAACCAGAGCTCTGGAGTGAGCTGGACAAGATGGGTATAGAAGCAGTCAATTATGGAGCTGTAGATCAACTCATGTTGCAACCAACACTATGGGATCATATCAAGAAAGCACAGAAGGGTCACGAGAGTATTGAAGGCATCAAGCGTAGATTGGGAAAAGAGGAAGTTCCCGGGTTCACCGTTGATCCCGAGGGTACTCTCTGGTATGAAGGTCGCATCTGCGTGCCATCTGATCACGACTTGAAGCAACTCATCATGAAGGAGGCACATGAGACCTTATACTCCATCCACCCTGGTGGAACCAAGATGTATCAAGACCTGAAAGAAAAGTTTTGGTGGCATGGCATGAAGCGAGAGATTGCCTTTTTCGTCTAGAACTGCGATGTCTGTCAGAGGGTCAAGGCCGAACACCAACGACCCGCTGGATTACTCCAACCCCTCAAGGTACCTGAATGGAAGTGGGATGAAGTCGGTATGGATTTTATCACCGGCTTACCCCGATCTAATCGTGGGCACCATTCCATTTGGGTCATTGTTGATAGACTCACCAAGGTTGCTCATTTTCTCCCAGTTAGCACTCGGCACCGCTCAGACCAGCTAGCAGACTTATATATGTCTCGTATCGTTAGCCTTCATGGGATACCAAAGACCATTGTGTCCGACCGAGGAACCCAATTTACTTCTCGGTTTTGGACCAAGCTCCACGAAGAACTCGGAACAAAGCTCTTTTTCAGCACCGCCTACCACCCTCAGACAGGAGGACAGACTGAGAGAGTTAATCAGATACTCAAAGACATGCTTAGAGCCTGCGTGTTAGCTTACGGATCCAAGTGGTAGGATTGTCTACCCTTCGCAGAGTTCTCCTACAACAACAGCTACCAAACTAGCTTGAAGATGGCACCATTCGAAGCCTTGTATGGACGTAAGTGCCGTACTCCCCTAAATTGGTCACAAACAGGAGACAGCCAAGTTTTCGGAGTTGACACCTTACAAGAAGCAGAAGAACAAGTACAACTTATTCGCGACCGCCTGAAAGCCGCCCAATCCCGACAGAAGAGTTACGCCGATTCCAAGAGACGTGAGTTGAGTTTCGAAGCTAGTGACATGGTGTATCTACGAGTGACCCCACTCAAAGGGATGCAACGTTTCCATGTAAAGGGAAAACTCGCACCTCGCTACATAGGCCCCTTCAAGGTTCTTTCTCGACGGGGAGAAGTATCATACCAACTGGAGCTGCCACCCCATCTGTCTGAGTTTCACGATGTGTTCCATGTGTCACTGTAATACCCCGTAATTATTGGATATTTTCATCAGGGTTCTTGTCATGGGCTTCGCGATACTCCTTTTGTAGTCACCTTCTTGTGACCCTTCAAACAAAATCTATTCTCAACTATCTGAGTCCATAGATGTGTCTGGCTCGTCGAGATAGTCGAAATGGACTACTTAGTTTTCCAAAACAGAGTCCGGATGCCTATTCCATGATTTTAGCAATCCAATGGCTATTATTATTTTGAAAACTACGAACTTTATTTCCTAATTAAAAATTCTGTCTTTATCCTAGCAGTGCGCTTATCCCCTTACTCAGTCCATTCCTCTCCTCCACGCAAGAGTTTTTTTCTAGTCTTCTCCTTCACTACATCTTGCTCTCTTCCTCATCCCTATCCTCAGTTCCTCATCCGATTCCCTGCCTAGTCCATCCTTTGCCTCGCCGCCGCAACAGCAAGCTCGTGCAAAATCGCCGGCAGCCAGCCGGGAGCTTAGCAGAGCACTGCTATGCTGTACCGAAGACCACCCCAAGCTAGCGGCGTTGCTCGTACTTTGATTGCACTGTCGCAACAACTAGCTCGCGTGCGTTCACCGGCGGCCGGCCGGAGCCTTGCTTGAGGGTCGCTGGACACCATCTGTCGCTGGAGACGCTGCTCCTAGTTGGACTGGTTCGATTCCTCTTAGCTGGTCTTGTAGTTTGTTCATTCATCTTTCCCCAGCGAGCTATCTGAGTTGATTTGGGCATGGTTCTGCCTGTGTACGTCATTTAAGTCTAGAAATCTTTAGTATGGCAAGATTTAGCAGCAGTTTAAGCTCAGGGTATTATTTATATCTAATTTAGCTACCACCTATCAGAGGTGTACTAGATCAATTAATTCTTGATGTTCCGTTTTTCAAATCTGAGTACAATTTGAGACTAGCAGGTTCTAATTACTTATGCTGACTAAATCTGGTAGCTTGCACCTCGTGTTCTTCTGAAAGTAGTATGTCTCATGTAGGATTTGTGGTACGTGCTTAAGCCTTGGAGCAGCCATTATAGTCAGATATATTGCAATTCCATCCAGTGATTATTTATGTTTGAAGCCGACCTGCTCTGCACATAAGTACAAATATATGCATGTGTTCATGATAACTGGTTGGATAGAACTTCAGGTGCTAGACATGTTTTAATGTATATTGTTACCTTGCCGTGTCTAGTATTTCTGAGAGTGATTTCATCAACAGGTGTGCGGATTTCCGGTGCCAATAATAATAATTCCGTTGAACGTCAAGGTTAAGGCAAGTGCATGACGAACCACTGTTCTTTATGTTTGTCCATGGTGCGACGGTTCAACTGATTGCTTTCACTCATTGAGATCCCTTGTTCAGTTGGTTCACTTCATACTTATTCAGTAATACGATTCGATTCCTTCGTCCATGTCCAGAGATATTTCACTTTCTTGACTACATAGCTAGCTCGGTGAGCAACTGTTCACAAGCGGCTCCTCCGATAGAGTTCGGTGAGAACAGTCAGCTTGTGGGCTAGTCCGAGGGCTAACCCTTCATGTCGGACCGGTGAGAGACTGTCCCGAGTGGCTACTCCGATAAAGTTCGGTGAGAACTGTCAGCTCGTGGGCTAGTCCGGAGGACATATTCAGATATTCAGTTCCAAACTTTCATTTACAGTGATGCAACAATTCAAATATTCGGTTCCAGCCTTCTAGTTCATAAAGGAGATTATCAGTACTTTCATGTGGTTGATTGTTTGTTATTGTTCTTGTGGCTCTAATTGTGCTTGCTGAGTATTCCATACTCATTCTTGCTTTTCATTTGGTTTTCCGGTAAGAAGTATGATTTGCATTGCTTGGGAGATGGGCGTAGCACACCTGTCACACATCACTCGATCACATGTTCATGTATAATGCCTAGTGGATAACCCTAGAGCTGTTTAGTTGTCGTAGCTTATTACTTGTTGCCCAGTATGGGTTGTCTATGTCTTTTGGAATTGCTAGTGTGAGCCTTTGGTTGCTCAGAGATGTTTATGTTATATCTTCTTGCTTAAACGTGAACCATAAGGTGTGTCCTTATATTTTGTTTCTAAATTCATGTCATTCGTCCAATTTGTATAAAATGCCAAATATCTGTCGTGGATGTCCTAAAAACAAAGGAATTGTTGTAGATTTTATAGTTGTCGTCAATATTGTTGTAGCTTTAGTTGTGTGGTAGCGCTGCCAGGTGGTTTTCAAACCTGTGGTGTTATAATCACTGCTCCGGAAATGCCTGCGAGTCCCTGGCAGTACTCACTCATATCAAGAGGTGGATCATCACACCATTGACCTTAATAACGACCTCACCTACCGGGAGAGACCACTCCGTGTTCTAGCTGAATACATCTGTTTGACTCGTAGGCGGAAGATCAGATTTCTGAAGGTTCAGTGGAGCAACCACTCGGAAGAAGAAGCTACATGGGAGCGTGAAGATTACTTGGAGCGTGAATTTCCTGGATTCCTCTCCTCTTCAACTCCGGAATCTCGAGGATGAGATTCTCCTAAGGGGGGAAGGTCTGTAACACCCCAATTTTCTTAAACCTAGAATGTGGTGTTAGGCTAGGTTTTTCTGGGTTAGCAAAAACTTTTTGTGTGTTATAGTTGTTTCTGCATGATGTGTTTTTGTGCTCTTATTACCTTTGCTTGAACCCACTAGTTTGTTTAAGGCTTGGTATTATCACCTTAACAACTTTTGCTAATTTTAAAAATTGACTCTTGTGATCTTCATGTTTGTTAAAACTTAGCCAAACTAGATCAATAAATTAAGCAAACCATGCACCATTTTTGACATGCAACCTAGCCAACTTGGTCTATGCACTTTATACTTTCCAAAGATGCCTTTGAAAACAATTTGCAAACTTGTTTGAGCATAAAACCAACTAGGTTTTGAAGACATTAAAAATCAGTGACCATTTGGTCTTTTCCATTTCTTTTTCAAATTTTAAAACTCTTTTTGAGATCTGTTTGATTTGGAATATTTGTAAACTCAAATCCTTAGCTTAATCAGACCTCT
Source organism: Poa annua (assembly GCA_026929855.1). Classification (NCBI taxonomy): domain Eukaryota; kingdom Viridiplantae; phylum Streptophyta; class Magnoliopsida; order Poales; family Poaceae; genus Poa; species Poa annua. The sequence continues at coordinate 68,887,763 of CM049434.1, forward strand.
GAAAACTTCTAGGTGAAATTGTTTTGCCTAGATTTGACCTGGTTTGTGTGTTAGAAAATTAAAGAAAAGAAAGGAGAGAAGAAGAAAATAAAAACCTAGACTACCCCTCCCTCCTCTCTCCCCAACGTCCCTCTGCTGGTGACAAGGAGAGAGACACCACCCCCTCCGTCTGGCCCCACTTGCCAGCCCCTCACTCATCCCTCTCCTCCACTCACCATGTTTCTTTTCCAAAACCGGCCAATGGAGGCTCACTCACTCGCCCCTCACTGGCCAGGCCACACCATCCCGACCAACACCCCTCTGTCCTCATCTCCCACCGCACCCCGGAGCCAATGGAAAAGCCATCGTCACTCTCTCTCACCCCCACACCCGAGGAAACCCTAGATCGGGCATCTTCTCTAAAAATCGACCTCGAGCCTCTCCCCTCTCCTTTCCACGCGCAAACCTCGCCCACACCTCTCCTCTCTCTTCTACAGAAGCCCAGCCCGAGCTCTTGCTCTCTGGTGGCCAAGATCTCGAGTTCTTGTCCCGGTAGCCGCCGGCGAACTTTGGCGTTTGCACTCGCCTCGCACCCCCATCCTTCGCCATTTTTGGCCCTCTAAACTCCCCTATGTTTGGCCTAACTCTTCCCCCTCTTACTTTGCTCTGAAGCAGCCCTGGAGCATCGAGCTCGTCCGCAACCCGGGAAGGACGCCGCCGTCGCCACCATGGATCCCGACGACGCATGCAAGACCAGAGACCACACCCGAGCTCCCCACCGACTCCTCCTTCGCCTCGGACCTCCGCTTTGGCCGCGCACAGCCCTAGGTGAGCGCTCCATCGCCGCCACCTTCCTCTCCTGCTCTGGTTCTCTGACGCTGGGTCGCGTCGGGGAAGACGACGCCCAGGCCGTAGATCCTTCGATCTACGGTTGAGTTTGAATGCCGGCGCCTTCTAATCTCGCCCGTAGATTCCTAGATCTACGGCTCCGCACGGTTCACTTACGCGTGCGCGTGTCGCGCTCGATGGGCCGGCCTGGTCCGTTTTCAGCCCAGTGTCGCGCTGGCCTCGGCCAGATCCAGCCCAAAGCCAGCCCACAGACGTTTTTATTTCCAAGTTTTATTCATTTTCGGTTTCTGTTATTGATGCATGTTTAGTTTAATTCGTTTGTGCTAGATCCGTTTATGCTAATTTTGTAGGAGTATTTTTGTGGGATACCTATGTGTTTTTCTGGCCATGCAAAGGTAGTTTTGCATAAAAATAATTTATATTTTGCCCTGCACACTCAAATTGGTGAAAAGTGTATTTTCCACTAAAACTAGAATAACTTGAGCTAGGTTATTCAAATGAAGTGAATAAAATTTCTACAGATAGATAAAATCCATACCTACCCATAGAAATTAACCTTGCATGCAGGAGTTTCTTAAAACAGAAACTATGTGCATTTTAGTTTTGAGTACAGTAGCTTTTGTAGGATTTGTAGTTTCTGTTTTGTGGCCCCTATTGATGCAAATCCAATTTTCCTAGGTTCCAGTAGGTACTAGGAATCATGTGGTAGAAGGATTTATTTATCTGAACAATATTCTAGGAGTTATGCATTTTCCACCAAAACAGCACCTTAATAGCTAATAAATGCATTAATTTTATTCTCTGTTTTTAGTTAATGAACACCATGTGAATACTCTTGATCAACTTTGGAATCCAGCACCTAAACCCAACCCTAACACTTGGTATTAAGCACATTGATGATGTTGAGGTGCATGAATTGTTTGTGTGTAGCCTGATTCACTTTGTGCCTAAGTACATCACTAAGTGTTGTTTACATCTTTTGTTTGTAGTTGTGTTTATGTGCCATGTTTTATCCAGTGGGTGTTTTGGTTTTGAAATGCTTGCTGTTAGCTCGTTTTAGTTCAGATTGTTGTCAACACGCTTCTTAGGACTTACGTTAGCTTCGTTTAATTTCATGTTGCGATAGAACCGCAAGCAGAGGAGGAGAAGTACGAGGTAGCTGAGCACAACTACGAAGAAGAGCAAGACCAGGGACAATACGCTGAGCAAGGCAAGCCACCTCACCACTATGTATCCCATTATTTGCAAAGCATGTTTTGTTTTCAAAATAAAATAATGCATGTTTCACTTCTTTGTGGTACTTTGCCCCCCAAAAACTATTTTACAAAATATTGTTTTGCCAAAGCTATCTAATAGATTATAATAGGTGTTATGAAAATTAGTATCCACTTTAGGCACCTTGTTGTTGAAGGGGCTATAAAGAAAATCATATTTTATCTAGTAGTATCTCCTTATATTCTCACCTTAAACTCATAGGATGGGAGCCTGGTTTTGATAAAAAGTTTTCGGAAGAAAAACCCGAGTTGCTGGGAGCAATCGGCGGGCAAGTGTTTTATAAAACCCGAGTTGCTTTGAGCAATCGGAGATGTTTACGAAAACCCGAGCTGTTGGGAACAGTCGGAGGTGGAGATGTTTTTGAAAAACAAAGTGTGACCCTAGCTGCCGCCCGAACAATTAACCCGTGCAACCACGTCACCCCATATGGGACGGGCTTAGCCGGAAACTTGTTTACCTTATTGTGGAGCTACCCCAAGTAGCGTAGGAGGGTGGGACCCTCTGACCAAGCAATCAAAAGTGCAGGATGGAAATCACGGCTGGTGGCAACAGTGGGTCTCCTGTCATGGCGCAGTGCAGCATGGAGAGACCGGATCGATACGATGGCCATCTCACTGGGTGCCGGGGAGGTTCAGCCCACTGAAGGGGATGCTCTATACTAGAGTCGACATAGTGAAAAGCTTTGATCAGGTTATCCGGACCCCCGCATACGGTCGTATGACGGGCCGTGGCAGACACGGCGGAATGACCGTTTGGTGTGGGTAAAGTGCGCAACCTCTGCAGAGTGTAAATCTATTCGAATAGCCGTGTCCGCGGTCAAAGGACGGTTGGAAAGGCCCCACTAGGCATGCTGGCTGTTTTAAGTTCTTAAAAGAAAATGTTTTCGGGGGAAAACAAGGAGGCATCAAGGAGGTACCTGGGAGGTACAGGAGTTGAGTGAGGATGGTTGGTCTCGGGAAGACAATCAGTCCGACCTCAAGTAAGGAAAAAGGGGTATCCCAATCCTAGTGTTTTTAAAAGGTTTTACAAAAGAGTTTTCAAAGCGTGGGAATAGTACATGCTATTTCTACAAGAGAGATTTTCTGTCTCTAAAATTTTTCTTCAACAAAGATACGGAGATGTCGTAATCTCCATATCGAAAGCATCTTTGCGAAAACAAAACCCTATAGTTGTAAATAGCAGCTATCCCAGTGTTCAAAAATTCTTTTATTGCATTACCATGAAAACTTAAGCCTAGAGGTGGTTTTGCGAGTACGTAATTGTACTCATATGGCTGTGTCCCTGGATATTCAAACGTCCAGATTACAACGAGGAGGCCTACGCTGAAGTGGAGGATTATGTCGACAACTACGCTACCTAGCTGTCACCGGTCAACTGCACTTGTGGGGATGCGTCTGGTGATGACGAGGGCCGACGCTGGCCACGAGCTTCCGCTGTATCTTAGTTAATTCCGTCCTGGGCGACGATGTTTTGCAGACTTGGTCATATGACCATTGTGAATTGTAAGACTTTTATTCGTGCGACTTGAATGATGTAACTCTTTGATACCATGTTGGTTATGTGATTGCGATGCACTGATCATTGGGATCGTGATCTTTTTACATAACATGGACATCTCGGACTGTCGTTCGAGGGGTCCTTACACGTCCTGCGCGGCCGGTGGTCGCCCTGCCACAAGAGCAGGCTTTGCGACCATGGACCGAGTCCATGCACAGCCTGGCTGCGGTGCACCCCGCTCCCCTGTTTCGTCGCCATGTGGAAGCCCTTCCGTTGCGCAGGACGCAAGGATGAGGCCCGGGGCGCCTATAAAAGGAGAGGGAACACCTCCGTAGCAAAGGATCGAACTCCGGATCAATCCCCGGACGGAAGACTACACCTTCACCATAGCCTAGTCTAGCCTAGCGAACTCAAGGAGGAAGAAGACCTCAGCTTCCCTCCTTGATCTCGGCACTGCCGCAAGAGAGCCCTCGGCAAGCTCATTATGCTGTACCCTCTACAGCGCAATACAGACAAGCAGGAGTAGTGGTTTTACCTCCTCCCGAGGGCCGTGAACCTGGGTACGGGCTGGTGTTCATCTCTGTCATGCTGTCCCTCTTCAGGCTCGACGAGCACCGTCGCCGTGCCGGTTGAGGGTTGTAGACCAACGTGTTCAGTCCCCTCCACGAACTTCTCTTCAGAGCGTGATCACACCAGCTTCGTGGGAATCACTCCTCGACAGAGGGGTAGGTCTGCTAATAGGAATCAAGGGTGCGTTGAATTGCGGTCTTAATCGATGGCAATCAAGGCGCAAATATTCCACCCGAAACGGCCGTGGTTATGGCTAGAGGTTGATGAAAGGTGACATCATGATGACGTCACAAGTCCTTTTCTTTTTCTGTTTTTCTATTTTCTTTATATCTTTTGAATTAAAACTCCAAATCAGGCCAAATAAATTTCGCATAATTTCTATAATTCATATCTATGTGCTAAAACATTTGTGGGAAAGTTTTGAACAATTTTAAAAATACTAATTTTGAATATTTGATTAAATGCAAATTTGACACTTTTGTCAAATTTGAAAATAGGGTTTTAATAAATTTATTTATGACTAAATAAAATTTATGAAGATACAACAAATACATATGTTTGAAAATAAGTTATTTTAATCTCATTTTTGAAATACAAATCAATTTTTGGTTTTAGTAAACTAGTAAATAACATACCAAAAATAATTGAATAGAAAATGTATTATAATGGACCCATTTTCAAACCAAAATACTTTGTGCAAAAATGAAGTTTTAAAATATGATAATTCATTTGAAACTTTATGAAATACATTTGCGAAATATTCAATATTTATTTAATTTCTTATGTTGAGTTTATTAAGGAAAAACATTTTATGTTTTGAACGTTGATTGAAATAATAAAATAATAAAATGCCCTTTTGGTTAATAATTATAAATCTACAAGGTTTGAAAGATATAAACTCTAGAATTGTGATATCCAAAGAATGTTTTAAGCTAAGTTAAAGGAAACAAAACCATTTTAGTATGTGGTTACTTTTGAATAACTTTTAGGCAATTTGCAATTATAGTTTTAGGGTTTGTAAATAGCCAACTCTAAGTGTTTAAAAATTAAATATTTAAAAAGAACATTATTTTTAAAGTAAAATGGATTTGTAAGTTTTTAAACCAATTACCAATTTATAAATTGAGGTTTAAAAAATACAATGGATAATATAATGTTTAACATTGAAACAACTTTTGAAAACAGTGATTACTTGAGATATTTGAAATATTAAACTTTTCGAAGATGTTTGAAGTCTTTTATAGTTGGTTTTCTTATGCATTTAATGTTTTATTTTAATAAAAAACAAAAGGTTTTAATTTTGTAGTGATTTTTAAGCATTCCAAAATATTGGGATGTTACAGCTCCATGCCCAGGTAGGCCTCATAGAGATAGGCGAAGATTTAGAGGACGATGATAAAGTTAGGTTGACGGTGGAGGGCGCAGATCTGGTAGTGCCCCAGAATCACGTCGAAGAAGTCGGAAAACGGGGGCACGAGGCCCCCGTGGATGGTGTGGAGAAAGAAAGGCAATTCGGTGGCAGAAAGCCGGGCCACGTGGAAGGCGCCGTGGCGCACGACGGTGGCCTCGTGCTCGTTCGTTTTGCCGGCGAAGGCGTACCAGTGCTGATCCACCACGCCCGCATTGTTTAGCCGGGACCGGCCCAGCGCCCCTGGCTGACCCGTCACTACGAGCTTTTTCCCTCGCGCCACCGCGACGTGCTTGCCGCTGGTCATCTTCTCCGCATTTGGGATGAAGGAGGAGGAGGAAGCATGCTGGAGAAGGGAGTGTGTCGAATCTGGAGGCAAGAGGACGAAGAGCAATAACCAGCCTGAAGTCTTCGCGACACAAATTTATGACCGGGGCGGTTTCCCAAGCGCCGCGCGGGAGTGGGTGATACCCACAAGTATAGGGGATCGTTGAAATCTTCGATGTCTAAGTAAAGTATCGATCCCACGAGGAGTAGAAGGTATAAGTGTTTATCCTTTCAAATAAGAGTGTCACTATTCTTATTATCTATGCACTAGACAAAATAAAATGATGCAAGTGTTTTTTTGATTTTGGTGTAGAGTTTGCAATAAAGTAAAAGCTGAAGATAAAATATGACAAGTAAAAGCTCTCAAAGAGAGAAAGCCCAATCCTCTATGCAGCAAGAGGACAAGCTCAAGTGTGTGTTTCTTATGTGTGGAAAACGTTCCCAAGGGCTACATGGATTTCATGGCATAGATATTTCTAGAACAACAAGGTAAATATTTTGTCAAGTTTTAATCTTCTTTGGACGGAGCCATAACTTAGGTAAAGCTAAATAAATAGACTAAACCCCCTTATGATGGATCATGTGGCCAAGTAAATGACTACACAAGAGTTATTAAGACATAAGAGTCCCACCATAGCAATAAACTCTAAGGTCCACGATATTAATCCCCTCCTAATGGAACTTCATCTATTAGACCACAGGTTTAGTTGTCAACTCCCAGGTCCTACCCAATCCATTACATAGTGTGATCACCTCATGCATTCCTCAACATATGCGTGCACTCATATATTGTACAATAAGGCAATCATCAAAGATAAAGACTTGACCAAATACTCAACATATATTTAGTGAAAATCATAGCCAATCCATCCTATGCCCCCAGGAACATGAGAGAACTACTCACAACGCGAAGACATGATATGATTCAATGGCATAAGTGGTACAACACAATCTGAAAATATATTCTCCCCACAAAATAATGACAAGTAGCAATTCACACACATGTAGAACAGTACTTAGACAATAGCTAGGGTTCGAACAATCTCAAACTATGAGGGGGATGAAGTGGATCACGAAGATGGTGATGGAGATGGTGCTGGTCTTGACAGTGGTGTTGATGGAGACTTCGAAGGGGGGATGGAGGAGCCTTCCGGAGGTGATCCGGCGGCGTTTCCCCCCTCCAATCTTCTCCGTCGGCAGCCTTCTAACTCTCTGTTTCTTGGTTTCGTGTTTCTCCGCCGCCTCCTTCCGAAACTCTTCGGGGGACTATTTTTATAGACGTTTTTAGGTCAAGACGAAGCCACGGAGATTAAAACGGACGGCATCGGAGCCACGAGGGCCAAAAGAGGTTATCCCACACGGCCAAGGAACCTAGCCGCGTGGGACCCCCTCTTTTCCTCCTCAGGTTTCCACTTTTGCGCTTCCTTCGCTCCTACGCTTTGTTCGTTCCAAAAACTGATGTGCGCGAAGTTTGTCATTTGGATGTCGTATGCTCCCTGAAAGTCAAAAACATGGAAAAGGGGTTTTCTGGTTCTGCAGGGTTAATTCCAAATAAATGGGGAAAGTGTGAATTATCCGCCAAAATCATTATATAACATAAATATAACCCATATATGATGCAAATAAGTTGAAATATCAAGTAATAAAATGTAAAGTTCATGTATGCATTTTACATGCATCAACATCCCCAAGCTTAACCAATACTAGATCATCTATCCTGGAACAATATTTCCCATCCATTCCTAAGAATACATATTTGGCATATTCTTTTGCAGGTCGCCGTCACTGACCACCCTTCGGTTTGCATCGTGCTGCACCACCCTCGTCACCCTCGTTGATGTCATGAGAGAGTCGCCTATGAGTGAGCTTCGTTCCCTTGAAGTAGACAACGTTAGAGTCACCATGGATGAACTCACCGCCGTCCTTGAGAAATGTCATTTCCTGGAGGTTCATACCTTGCACGATTTCCGAGGGATTGATGTCTACGCACACTTCTATACTCGTAGACAGTGTTGGGCCTCCAAGAGCAGATGTTTGTAGAACAGCAGCAAGTTTCCCTTAAGTGAATCACCCAAGGTATATCGAACTCAGTGAGGTAGAGGTCAAAGATATCCCTCTCAAGCAACCCTGCAATTAAGATACAAGAAGTCTCTTATGTCCCCAACACACCCAATACACTTGTTAGATGTATAGGTGCACTAGTTCGGCGAAGAGATAGTGAAATACAAGTAATATGGATGATTATAAGTAGTAATTGCAATCTGATATAAAAATGGCAGCAAGCAAACATGTAGCAGAACTTGTTGGAAACGGTGTTTCAATGCTTAGAAACAAGGCCTAGGGATCATACTTTCACTAGTGGACATTCTCAACAATGACATCAAAGCTGAATAATAAATACTACTCACAAACACTCTCATGTTGGATGATAAACACCATTCACTATGTAGGGCTACAAGAGCACCCTGATACATCTCAAACGTATCTATAATTTCTTATGTTCCATGCTTATATTATACCAATTGCTACATGTTTTATATACACTTTGTGTTGTTTTATGCATTTTCTAGGACTAACCTATTAACAAGATGCCACAGTGCCAGTTCCCTGTTTTCTGCTGTTTTTGGTTTCAGAAAACCACTTAAGGAAATATTCTCGGAATTGGACAATTTTTATACCGAAGTCCCTATTTTTCCCGACACGTTCCAGAAGTCCGAAGAGGAAACGAAGGAGGGCACCGAGGCGCCGTCATCAGGTGGGGGCGCGGCTGCCCCCCCTACCGCGCCGGCGCATGATGACGTGGCCTCGGGCCTCCACCGCCTTCGCCCTTTCGCCCATATAAACCCCCCGACGTGAAAACCCTAAAACAGTAAGCCTTTTCCCGAGAAGAGTTCCGCTGCGCCGCCGCCATCGAAGACAAGATTTGGGGGACAGAAGTCTCTGTTTCGGCACCCTGCCGGGACGGGGAATTGCCCCCGAAGTCATCTCCATCAACTCCACCGCCATCTCCATCGCCGTTGCTGACTCCTACGATGAGGAGTGAGTAGTTCTCCCCCGGGGCTGCGGGCTCTACCGGTAGCTATGTGGTTTATATCTCTCTCCCATGTGATCTTTATGTGATCATGAGCTTTGTGAAAGAACATTTTGTGTATCCCCACGTGTTTTGTGTGTTAGACGACAACCCTAGCATCTATGTATCTAATGTGGTAATAAGTGTGCAGGAAAAACAAGTAAATGATCATATAGCTCAACACCCTGAAAAGGGAAATTCAGCAGATCATCTGCTCAGGCCGGAGTCTCCGCCTTTATGGGCTCAGGGGCCGGAGTCTCCGGTCCCAAGGTTGTTGGAGCAAAGAGCTCCAGAGGACGTAAGCCTCTGGTGGGGGTCCGGAGTGACCCCGGAGTATCACCGGAGTCTCCGATCAGGCCGGAGTCTCCGGCCCTCCCTGACCGGAGTCTCCGGCCCTCGTGCATTCGAGAAATGAGAGCCAGAAGACGCCACCCTCTGATATGGGGTCCGGAGTGACCCCGGAGTTGCACCGGAGTCTCCGCCCCTGAAGTCCGGAGTCTCCTGCCTCTGGGACCGGAGTCTCCGGTCAGGCCGGAGTCTGTGGCCCTTCCAGACCGGAGTCTCCGGTGCAAGTGGACTGCAACGGTTATATTTCTGGGAGGGGTATAAATACCCCTCCTCCTTCCTCCAGCCAAGCTGCTCGACCAGAATCAAAAGTCCACCATTGTTGCAAGCCCAAGAATCACTAGATCTCCCAATCCCTCCGTCCAAACTCATTGATCTTTGGAGGACTGAAGGAGAAGGCCTTGATCTACATCTTCACCGAGCCGTTCTTCATTTCCCCCTCATTCTCTTGACGGACCATTTGCTAGGGTTTCCACTAGGAAAACCTAGCCCATTGTTGTACTTACATATTGTCTTTGTGACAGATTGTAGCTGTTCGGAAGCCCCCAAGCCCTTTGTGGGTCGTGCCCCGAATCGTTGTTGTAAAGGCTCCGGACTCCGCCTTGAAGGTTTCCGATAGTTGAAGTGAACCAAACCTTTGTGGTGCGGTTCACCGGAGAAGAGGGTGAGGCCTTTGTGGGCGTTGAACCATTGTGTTGGTTCACACCTCTCCAACGAGACGTACTCCAATTTAAGGGAGGAACTCGGGAATACATCCTTGCCGTCTCGTGCTTTCACTTCGGTTACCTCTATCCTTGTTTACCGCCTTTACTTTGTATATCGTGCTTAGTTGTTAGCTTGTCATATAGGTAAATTCACCGTAGTTGCATATCTAGAGAATTTACCTTTCGTGTCAAGCTTAATTTGAAAAAGAACTAAAATTTGAATTAGCACCTATTCACCCCCCCCCTCTAGGTGTCATACCGATCCTTTCAATTGGTATCAGAGCCAGGTTCTGTTGTTGGGTTTAACCGCCTAAGAGAAGTATGACACAAAGTGAGGATGAGGCCGAGACTCTTGCCAAGGCTAATGAGGCCCTTGAAAAGGCCAAAGCCACCACGGCATCCATGGCCGATATCAAAGCTTTGGAAACAACTTTAACATCGACCATGAATACTAAATTTGATGAGTTTCGTGACTTGTTCATGAAATTTGCAAATGGCAAGCGCTCGGAAATCATCCCACTAGAGGATGCCTCTAACTCCGAAGAGGGTGATTCCAAGGAGGATAAAGAGAAAAAGAAAAAGGGGTTGAAACCGATACTAGACCTAAAACATCTCCTACTTTGCATGAGGAGAAGGAAGGGTACCATGCCGTTCCGGGATGGTACTCTCCCGATCCAATTATTACAACCCGCATAAACCCTCTAGGTCCTCCACCTAAACTCAATGCATTAGCTTTTGCAAGTTGGCAACGCTCAATGAAATCTCATGTCAACAGTGCCTCCATCGAGCTTTCGAGGATCATTGAAGACGGATACAATGTTGAGGATCCAAGCAACATGACAAAAAGCGAGTTCGCCGAAAAGCAACTCAATGCCTCCGCTCTTCACATGATTGACTTCTCGTTGAGCGATAATGACAAGCATCATGTTCTTCATGCCACCACCGCCAAAGAAGCTTGGGATTGTCTTGAGGTTGCCTTCCTTGGGAATGAAAGCATGAAGAGGAATAGATATGAATCATTGAGCAATGCTGCCGAAGGCTTCTACATGCTTGACAATGAGAATCATGAAGAGATGTATGGAAGACTCAAGACTCTTGCCAAAGCCTTTTATGATGTGGGAGCAACATATGTGGATGATGCTTGGGTCAAGAGGAAGTATGTGAATGCTCTCTTGCCCTCGGAGCCTATGTAGTTGAAGTCAATTCAAGGAAGATACAACTATCATCAAATGTCTTCACATGAGGTTATGCAAGAAATTCAAGCCTCCAAGGTTGCCACCAAGAATGCCGAAGATAACCGTGCTAGGGCCATGGGAATGAGACAAGGTCCATCACTTGCCTTGAAGGCCAAGGTGATTAGTATGGATGAGAATGATGAGGTTGAATCTTGCCCAAACAACATTGCTCCCAATGATCTTGAACAAGCCCTCAATAGTCACATAGCGCTCGCCACAAGAGTGTTTTGGAATGACCCGGCAAGTGCTAAACCTCGTGTTGATCGAGAGAACAACTCAAGTGGCGAGAAAGAGTTTGCCCCAAGGACAAAGACGTGCTACAATTGTCATGACAAGAATCACTACATAAGAGAGTGTCCTTATGAGAACCGTGAGCAAAATGGTGGGAAGCTTGTCCCAAAGGACCACTCAAAGTCGATTCAAAAGAAGCCCGCAAGACCAAGGAAGCCTTTCTTCAAGAAGGCACCAAGAATTGTCTTGGTGGCACAAGAAGAATATGCCACAAGTGATTCCGAAGATGAAGCACTACTGCAGAATAGCCTACTAGTGACGGGCCCAAAATGCCCACTAGTGATGGGCAGGGCGCCCGTCACTGGTAACTAGTCACTGGTAATAGGTTACCAGTGACGGGCACGTGCCCGTCACTAGTATTAGTTACTAGTGACGGTCTTTGTCACTAGTAAGTTTACACAGCAGCTAGACCGTCACTAGTAAGTTTACACAGCAGCTTAGTGCAAGCATAGCAGTGACAGATTCAGTACTTTGCCCGTCACTGGTACATATTTTAGAAATAAAAAAATAAAAAATTTGCATTTACGCATCAATAACACTATATGATCACATACACTCATACCTAAACAAAATATGATCATAAGTACTGCAAAGTGGAGTTAACATCAATAGCATATTTAAGAACCGACACATCAAATATAAACGTCCAACTCTAGTAAGTTTTCACAACATCTAAGTGCAAGCATAGCTGCATTATACACTGCTCCACCCTCGTGTCTCACTACGACTGGCCAAAGAGAAGCTCCTGCACAAAACAACGTCAACAAGTGACAACAGTGAGAGTTTTGTCGGCCCAGTGGATTCTAGGGTGTGCAGAGCCCACTCTCCACGCCCCTCACACGCGTCGATGCCGACGAAACAACTAAGGACCAAGCGGAACGCTTGGGGAGACCCCCGAGGGGAAGGCTCTCTCGAGGGGACTTGAGGGGGCGGCGAAGGGCCTGAAGGGGCTCCCCCTGAGGCCGCCCCCCGGCAAGGCTGTTTCCCCCTTGGAGAGAAGTCAACGCAACTCCCTCCGCAAGGCCTCCAGGGCCCTGTGGAGATACTTCTCTACGAAGGAACCACTGCAGAGCGCACATGGCCTCTGCAGCAGCCGCAGAGTGACGCGCGCGTCTGCGCGCGATGACGACGGCGCCACAGTTGCCGTTCTGGTGATAAAAGGAGTCAACAAAGCGCTGTGTCCCTTGCGCCACCACCAAGGCTTTCCTCTTTGGTGATAAAGCAGGTGGCCGGCGCAACGCTCCAACGGCGACGTCACCGTGGGCACCCCCGCGGTCTCTGCAGTACCAGCTGGCTGCTCTGAAAAGACGGCGGCAGCCCTGCCACGAAGGCAGGCTTTACGACCATGGACCAAGTCCATGGACAACCGAGCTGCGGTGCACCCCGCTCAACCGCTTCGTCGCCATGTGGGAACCCTTCCACTGCGCAGGGCGTAGGGATGAGGCCCGGGGCGCCTATATAAGGAGCAGGAGCACCACCGTAGAAGAGGGATCGATCAATCACTCATCCATAGACACCCCACAGTAGCTTAGCCTAGCCGAGCGAGCCCAAGGAGGAAGAAGGCCCGAACCTTCCCCCTCCAAGCTCCGCACTGCCTCGCGAAGGCCCGCGGCAAGCTCGTTGTACTCACCCTCTACTGAGCAATACAGACAAGCCAGAGTAGCGGTTTTATCTCACCCTGAGGGCTGTGAACCTGGGTACGGGCCGGAGTCCATCTCTGTCGTGCTGTTCCTCCGCAGGCTCGACGAGCACCGTCGCCGAGCCGGCCGTAGGTTGTTGACCAACGTGTTCAGTCCCCTTCACGAACTTCTCCCCCGAGAGTGGTTATCCCTGTTCCGTGGGAATCACATCTCGACATTTGGCGCGCCAGGTAGGGGATTGAGGCGCGTCTTCAACCTCCAGCCGGCTTTCCGCCATGACGGACACCCGCGCAACGCGCGCCAACAGGCGCGCAGCTGACAGGGCTCACACCGAGCCCGGCACAGCTCCCACCCGCGGCCGCCGCGGCCGCCCTCGCACTGCCGAGCGCGCCAACACCGGCCCGCGTGTGGAGGAGCCGGAAAGCGAAGAGTACAACGACAGCGGCCACCGCGCCAACGGGGACGCCCCCCCGGAGGGCAACGACGATGCCAAGTCTTCGCATCCGTCGCGGCGCCAAGGCGCGTCCTCTCAGGGACGCCCAGAGCCCACGCCGCACACCGCGCTCCTCATGGCCCAGGAGCTTCTACGCTACCGGCCTAGCGCTGAGGCCCACGACCAGTGGTTGGACCGCCTCCACCACCTCGTCGACGTCGCCACCACGCGCCCCGCCCCGTCGCGCTCCATGGTCCAGCACTCCGGCCGCGCGGGAACGGCTGCACCAGATGCGCCTCCGCCGCCGCCAGGACCGCCTCCGGCCGCAGCGCAGAGGGCTCCCTCTCACGCCTCCTCGCCGCACGACTGCCAGATCGTGCAGCGCACTGCGCCTGACGCGCGGGTGGGCATGGAGCGCCGCAGGGACCTCCAGAATCGCCTCGTCGAGGAGCTCGGCCAGGCAGGGCAGCAGAACCGCAGAGCTCTCCAAGGAGGAATCGCCACGTACGCCTCTGGCTGCCTGGCCTTCACCCGCGCTCTGCGTCGCGTGGTCTGGCCGCAGAAGTTCAGGCCAGCCCTCCCCAAGGGCTTCGACGGGTCGACCAACCCTCTCGAGTACCTGCAGCTCTACACCACCTCCATCCAGGCCGCAGGGGGAGACGACAAGGTCATGGCAAACTGGTTCTCCCACGCGCTCAGGGTCTCCGCGCTGTCCTGGCTCCTCAACCCGCCCGAGGACTCCATTGACTCCTGGGAGGAGCTCTGCAAGCAGTTCGTCGCCAACTTCAAGGGCACGTGCGAGCGCGCACTCACCCACAACGACCTGCGCGCTGTGGTGCAGAAGAAGGATGAGACCCTCCGCAAGTACATCCAGTGCTTCAGCCAAGTGCGCAACAAGATCCCGAACATCCCTGACACGCAGGTCATCGCCGCCTTCAGAGAAGGCGTCACGAACCGCAGGATGCTCGAGAAGCTGGGCATTCACGACAAGCTCACCTCTGTAGTGAAGCTGTTCGACCTCGCGGACAAATGCGCCAAGGCCAAAGAGGGACTCCTCTTCGTCAAGATGAGCCAGCGAGGGGACGACCAGGCTGAAGGCTCCAAGAGCCACAAGAAGCGCGAGGAGACCAAGTGCAAGACCACTGCCGTCCTAGCGGCAGAGCCAGCCGCCAAGAATGCCCGCAGGAGCTCCCCCTAGCCTGGCGACAAGGAGGCGGACCACCGTCCGTTCTGCGTCTACCACAACAGGCGCGGGCACGCCACAGACGACTGCTTCGACCTCAAGAGGCTGAGCAGGGAGCGCGAGCGAGAAGAAGGCAGCGGAAGCCGCGGCAGAGGTCGCAGCTACCGCAGAGACGGCAGGGGCAGGCGCGATGGCGGCTACCAGAAGCCGTCGGGCACTCAAGCCAACGCCGCCGAGAAGAACAACAACCTCCCTGACGAGGAGGATGGGGGCTACCAGGCCCCGAGAGGGGCTATGGCCTGCATCCTCGGCGGGGCTCAGGCGCCCAAGTCGAACAACCAGTTCAAGCAGTTCGCCCGCGAGCTCAACGCCGTGCTCCCGAGCACCGAGACCTCCAGGCCCCTCAAGTGGTCCCAGTACACCATCGCTTTCGACGCCAAGGACCACCCCAAGTCGACCAAGACTGTTGGGACCCTCCCCCTGGTCTGCTCCCCCACCATCAACAACATCACCGTCTCCAAGACGCTCATTGATGGGGGAGCTGGCCTGAACGTCATCTCTGTCGAGACCTCCGAGACGCTTCAAGTGCCCTACGAGTGGCTTATGCCCTCCAGGCCGTTCACCGGGGTCACAAGTGGTTCCATCGAACCCCTGGGCCAGGTCCGGCTCGCCGTCACCTTCGGCACGCAGAAGAACTATCGCACAGAGCTGATCGACTTCGACGTCGCCCACATCGGCCTGCCGTACAATGCCATCCTCGGCTACCCCGCTCTCGCAAAATTCATGGCCATCACGCACCATGCCTACAACATGGTCAAGATCCCCGGCAGCGCTGGCACCATCGCCATCCATGGTCATATCCTGGACGCCACGCGCGCTGTCGAGAGCGCCTACAAGGCAGCTGCCATGGCATTCCCGGCCGACGAGGACATGGAGCCTCTCGAGAGGCCCAAGAAGAAGAAACAAGTGTTCTCTCAGGAGCAAGCTGCCACGAAGAAGGTGCCACTGGGTACCAGTGGCTCGGGGGCCGAAGGCTCGGGGGCTAGCGTCACCATAGGCGCTGCCCTACCTCCTAAATAGGAAAGCGCGCTCGTCGCCTTCCTTCAGGCAAACTCTGACATGTTCGCATGGACTCCGTCAGATATGTCTGGTGTACCAAGGGGGTGATCGAGCACCACTTAGCCGTGTGTCCAGACGCACGCCCCGTAAAGCAAAAAGCACGCAAGCAAGCCCCCTAGAAGCAAGCTTTCATCGTCAAGGAAGTAGAGAAGCTAAAGGCGGCGAAAGTCGTCCGCGAAGTCGCGCACCCCACTTGGCTCTCCAACGGCGTGGTTGTCCCTAAAACCGCTGGAGGAGGCCGACTCTGCATCGACTACACCGATGTCAACAAGGCCTGCCCCAAGGACCCATACCCCATGCCGAGGATAGACCAGATCGTGGACTCCACCGCTGGCTGCGACCTCCTCTGTTTTCTGGACGCCTTCTCTGGCTATCACCAGATCAAAATGGCTAAAGAGGACGAGGAGAAGACAGCGTTCCTCACCCCTTGTGGTGTGTACTGCTACACTTGCATGCCCTTCGGCCTGAAGAACGCTGGCGCCACTTTCCAGAGGCTCATGAGGATAGCCTTGGGGGCACAGATGGGTAGAAACGCCGAGGCCTATGTCGATGACATCGTGGTCAAGTCTCGAGAGGGAGACACCCTCTTGAAGGATCTCAAGGAAACCTTCGCCAGCCTGCGCAAGGTGAACATCAAGCTGAACCCCGCCAAGTGCGTCTTCGGGGTTCCTTCAGGCAAGCTCCTCGGATTCCTGGTGTCCCACCGTGGCATAGAAGCAAACCCTGACAAGATCAAGGCCATAGAAGGAATGCAACCTCCTCGCCGGCTCAAGGAGATGCAGCGCTTAGCAGGCTGCATGGCCAGCCTGGGCCGATTCATCTCCAAGTTCGGCGAGAGAGCCCTGCCATTTTTCAAGATCATGAAGAGATCCGGCACGTTCAAGTGGACTCCTGAGGCGAGGCCTTTGAGGACTTAAAGAAGTATTTGGCCAGCCCACCAGTCTTGGTGGCCCCCAGGACAGGCGAACATCTGAAGCTGTATCTTTCAGCCACTCCTCAGACCGCAAGCGCCGTCCTGATGGCCGAGAGGGAAGAGCCTGTCCTCCCCAAGAAGAGCACTGCCACTCCAAGCGCAAGGCCCCGACAAGGATCTCGTCGAAGGAGCAGCCTCCACAGACCCACTGCCAGGCCCACAGCCTCAAGTCGAGCCTGCTCCCAGCACCCCTGTCGAGACCCCCCTGCAGGCGGATCTCGACAAGGGCCCTGAGGAGCCTACGCAGGGGGCTGACGCTGCAGCCCCACCGACAACCCTTGTCGAGCACCCCGTCTACTTCGTCAGCACGGTGCTGCGGGATGCTCGGGAGCGGTACCCGATGCAGCAGAAGCTTCTCGTCGCTCTCCTCATCGCCTCCAGGAAGCTGAGACATTACTTCCAGGGCCACCCCATCACGGTGGTCACTGCTTTCCCCCTGGAGCAGATCCTACGCAACCCCAACGCCACAGATCGTGTCGCGGGATGGAACATAGAGCTGCAGCCATTCAACTTACGCTTCGACACCACAAGAGTCATCAAGGGACGAGCGCTGGCTGATTTCGTCGCCGAATGGACCGACCCAAGCCCTGAAGAGCCTCGGGGGGAAGAGGCTGAGCTCGCTGGAGACACAATGCCCAGCCACTGGACCATGCACTTCGACGGAGCCTTTGCCTGCCGCAATGGCGGGGCAGGCGTCGTCCTGACTTCGCCCAGAGGCGACAAGCTCTACTACGCTGTCCAGTTATGCTTCACGATTGACAAGATCTCCAACAACATCGCTGAATACGAGGGCCTCCTCGCCGGCTTAAGGGCCGCCATCGCTCTAGGCGTCGAGCACCTACTCATCAAGGGCGACTCCCAGTTGCTCGTCAACTTCTCCAACAAGAGCTACACGCCTAATGACGACCACATGGCAGCATACCTTGAAGAGGTCCGCAAGCTCGAGAAGCACTTCAGGGGCATGGAACTCATGCATATCCCAAGGAAAGAGAACCAGGAGGCCGATGATATCGCCAAGCGAGCCTCACGAAGGCAACCCCAGCAGGCCGACGTCTTTGAGGAAAGGCTCGTCAAGGCATCCATCAAGCAGCCTCAAGAGGCCACAGCCGCAAGCACAGATGAAGCGCTCCCACCACCTCCTGAGTCTGGGGCCCCTCCCTGAAGAAGCACTCCCACCACCTCCTGAGTCTGGGGCCCCTCTCGTCGAACGAGCTCAAGGACTACTTGGTGAAGGGGATCCTCCCTGAAGAAGATGCAGAAGCAGAGCGAATCGCCCGACAGGCGAAATCCTACTGCATCCTCGAGGGAAGCCTCTACCGCAAGCGCCCGAATGGCATCGCGCTCAAGTGCGTCCCTCCCGAGGAAGGCCGATCGCTGATCAAGGACATCCACAGCGGGGAGTGCGGCCACCACTCGTGTGCGCGCACCCTCACAGGCAAGGTCTTCAGGAGCGGTTTCTACTGGCCTCAAGTGCTTCAAGATGCGGTCGCCATTGTACAAACCTGCGTCGCCTGCCAGTTCCACGCCAAGCAAATTCATCAGCCAGCGCTGGGGCTCCAAACCATCCCGCTCTCCTGGCCGTTCGCGGTCTGGGGGCTGGACATCTTGGGCCCCTTCCCAAAGTCGCAGGGGGGCTATCGCTTCCTCTTCGTGGCCATCGACAAGTTCACCAAGTGGCCCGAGGTTGAACCAGTGCGCACCATTCCGGCCGGTGCCGCGGTGAAGTTCATCAGGAGCCTGGTCTGCCGCTTCGGTGTGCCTAACCGCATCATCACCGATAATGGCTCGCAATTCACCAGTGGCATCTTCCGAGCCTACTGCGACAAGCTTGGCGTCAAGATCTGCTTCGCCTCGGTGGCTCACCCACGCAGCAACGGTCAAGCCGAGCGAGCGAACGCATAGGTCCTCAAGGGCCTCAAGACCAGAAGCTTCAACATCCTCAAGGGCCACGGCAAGGGCTGGATCGATGAGCTCCCTTCCGTACTCTGGTCCATGCGCACAACCTCCTCAAGGCCTACGGGCGAAACGCCGTTTGCTCTGGTCTACGGAGCTGAAGCAGTCCTCCCTGCAGAAATCAAGCATGGATCACCACGGGTCCTTGCCTTCAACGAGGACATCCAAGAGGACCTCCACAACGACGACCTACTGTTCCTCGAGGGACTGCGCCGCCACGCCGCCCTCAGGGCGGCGAAGTACCAGCAAGATCTGCGACGCTACCACAGCCGCCATGTGCGCTCGCGCACCCTCGAGGCGGGTGATTTCGTCCTCAGGCGAATCCTCTCCAGGGAAGGCCTCCACAAGCTCTCGCCGATGTGGGAAGGCCCCTACAGGGTCTCCCGCATCGCCAGGCCTGGCGCAGTACGCCTCGAGACCGAAGACGGCATCCCCGTCAAGAACCCGTGGAACATCGTGCATCTGCGCAAGTTCTACCCGTGATCATAGTCACGCCAGGCATTTTTTGTCTCTAGAGGGAAGCTCACGGCTTCACCTCCAAGCTTCTCAAAGCTTCTCCCGAGGCTCAGCCCTCCGAGCTCTCCTGCAAATGAGCCCCCGCAGGCCGCAGTGAACCTCTGCCACTAATGGGTGGTCCCCATGCCTCGACATGGAAGGAACGTTAGCTTGGCAAACCCAAGTGTAATGAACCGATTTTCGTTCCAAGTGAACTTTGCGCTCAGGCGCCATTTTCGTTCCAAGTGAACTTTGCGCTACGGCGCCGTGTCGTTCCCAAGTGAACTTTGCGCTGAGGCGCCGCTATGTAATATTTCTATGCAAGTTTTACTTTCATCCTTTACTTTCAAATGTGCGCTTATATTTTTCCTATGCGCACCTCGCGAGCGGGGGCTGAGTATGGTGCCTGTGCCCAAGAGCACCCCAGCAGCACTGCAAAATCCAAGGGATCCTGAGCTCTGGCTAAAGGGCATGCTCCCGGATACACGCCACCTCCCCAAAGGACCTTGGTACTCTCTCTCCTCGCGAGGCACCCATGAGGAAACCTATAAGCGCGCATAAGTCCTTACTACTATGCTCTAGCGTTTTGGTTCGCCTCTCTAACGTCCACAGGGAACGAGAGCCTCTCCAGGCCTGTGGAGGAAAAACTCGGCCCCTGAAGGGAAGGACGTCGCCAGAGGAATCCCCCACAGGGCGAAAAGCCTCGCGAAGCTAAGTTCCCTGTTCACATCAAGAGAACCCTTGCATCTCTCTCACGGGCACTCTGCGTCCCTCGAGTGGTCCTTTCCCTCACTCTCCATGGGCTGCTTGCGCGTCAAAGGGGGGCCCTCAGCATCGCGACTCGAGGGTTCTTACCTCTCAGCGGCGGAGTCATAGCGCGAAGAGAAGGGTCCGGCGACGCAGAGCGAAAAAGACATGGAGTTGAAGCAAAGGCTCCTCGAGGGGAGCACACACAAACTTAGCGGCACATGCTTAAAATAAGAAGTATATTACAGACTGAACAACAAAAGTCTTCAAGATAAACATCCCTACAGCGCTACAAGCGCACTACACTGCAGGAGAGGATCTCAGGAGGAAGTTAGGCAGCGGCCTCGTCGTCGTCCTGGCCGGATCCTTCCTCTTCAAGCTCGCTCCCCTCGTCGTCGTCCTCGTCCTCCGCTGCGGCCCGCTTAAAGCGGTTGCAGAAGTCGTCCACTTGATCGCGGACGGAGTTGGAGGCCTTCCACCTTGCCTCCCCCTCAAGGGGTTCGGTCACCGTGGCGAGGTCGAACCCGGGCTGGAGGTGCACGAGGTTGGAGAAGATGCGGTCCACCGCCACGGCCAGGAGCTGGCGGCACTCCTCCTCGACCACGTCGCGGAGCTCCGCGGCGGGGCCCTCGAGCGCCGTGAAGAGCTGCTCGAAGTACAGGAGGTAGGTGGCGGCGTCGGAGTGGCCTTGAGCCGGGACAGATGGCGCTTCTGCTCCCAACTTCGCAGCGAGCTCGCGGCCCCGGCCCGCCAGGGCCAGGAACATGCGCTCCCGCTGCTGCGACAGCACCTGCGCCGCCTTGGCGCTCTCAGCGGCCTCCACCGCCTTCTCCACGGCAGGGCCCACCTGCTGGTTCATCTCCTCCATGTCGGCCATGAGGGAGGCGAGGTCCTGTTCCGTGCGCTTGCGGGCCTCCTCAGCGGCGTGGCGGCGATCTGCTTCGCGCTTCACCTTGGAGACGAGGGAAGCGTTCAGGTTCTCGAGCTGGTGGATCCGGGCTCCGCTCTCGCCAAGCTTCTTCTTGAAGCGGCTCTCCTGCTTGGTGAACTTCTCGCTGTAGTCGCGAGAGACGGCAGTGCGGTACGCTTTCTCGCGCTCCTCGAGCATCTTCGCCGCCTCCTCCTTCCGCTGGGCGAACCGAGCGTTGAAGCGTTCCATGCCCTTCTTGTGGGTGGACACTTCAAGCTCGTGCTTCTTGAGCGCGGCAGCCAGGCTCTCTTCACGGGACTCGAGGGCAGCGCGCTGCCCCAACAGCTCCTGCTCCCGCAATGCCAGCTGCTCGTCGCGGCGGCGCACGTCCTCCTCGCGCTCGCCCAGACGCCGGCCCCTGGCATCCAAGCTCGCGCGGACCCCCTCCAGGGCGGACCGCACAGTCTCGGAGTCAGCCAGGATCTTCTTCTCGAGTTCGACAAGCTCGCTGCGCTTGGCCGCCAAGGAGTGCTCCACGGCCTCCCGCTCGGCCCTGGCCGCGGCCAGGTCTTCTGCCGCTGCCCGGCGCTCGGCCTTCAAGGGCTGCAGGAGCTCCTCGGCGTCCCGCGCAGCGCCCTCGCGGACCTCCTCGGCGAAGCGCACCGCCTCCTCGCGATCCGCCTGCAGAGCCTGGTCGCTCTGCCTGCGGGCCTCCACCGCCGCGTCAAGAGCGGCCCAGGCCCCCGCAAGCTCGTCCTGCTGCTGGGCGATATTCCCGTCCTCGAGAGCGAGGTGGGCCTCCAGGCCCTCCAGTGACTCTCTCACCAGGCGGAAAGCGACATCGAGTCGCCCCCTACTCTAGTCCCAGCCGCTGAGAGATAGGGCCTGGGATGCCTTGCGTGGCGCGGAGGGCCCAGCGCCGGTGTCGAGCTTGGAGGAGGAAGCCTCCGCGTAGGCCTGGGGGCTTGGAGGCAAATCCTCCGCCTCGGCGCCTGTGCCCTGCGCCTCGGTGCCGCCTCGCTCAGGCGGCACCTCCCCAGTTGCTTCCGGGGCAGAGGAGGTCTGCCCCGTCGCCGTTGCCTCCTCCATCCTAGCGGATGGCGGGGACGACGGAATATCCTCCCTGCTGGCCTCAGGCGCGCTCGGGGCCGACGCAGCGCCAGCCGCTGCTTCAGGTTGCGCCGGAGGGGCTGCCGCGCGGGGCGGAGTGGGTGCTCTCTCCAGCTGCCCCTCCATGTGCTCCTCCTCCGGAGGCAGCTCAGGCGCCTCCGCCTGAGGCATGTCCACCTGAGGGCCTGCAGAAGCCTCCTCCTCAGGCCTCGCGGCCTCGGGAGCGGCCTTCTTCACATCCGCAGCCTTGCGGAGCCTGCGGCGCTTCGCGGGCGCTGGGTCGCTGGCGTGAGACGAGGAGACCGGTCAAGGGAGGAAACAGGCAGAAAACCGAAGGAAAACGACAGAACCCAAGAGCACTTACTTGGACTTCTTCGCGCGGGTGTCGACCCACGCCATACCAGACGCGCGCCATGAGGGCGCGGTCCGGACTCCTGACCCTTCAGGAGCCGCCTCAGCCTTCCTCTTGAGGGAAGCGCTTGGGGGCTCCCCGGCAGGCCTATCATGGGCCGCCTTAGTCCGAGGCTCTTGGCGCCCAGCCTCGGCCTCCTCGCCGTCGCTGGACGAAAGCTCGTAGACCTCCGCTGTGGGTGGCGCGGCTTGAGACGGGCTCGCCCCGCCTGCGGAGGGCACCGCCTCCGCCTCCGCGTCACCTTGCTCCGCGTCGCCGTGCTCCGCCTCTGACGCGTACGGAGACTCGGCAGCGTCCCCGTCCTTCGCCACGGGCATTGGCCCCTCCTCCTCTTCCTCCCACCCCGCCAGGCCCAGCGCGGTGAATGTGGGCATCTGCGCCAGGGTGGCCTGGCGCTGGTCCGGAACCTGGTAAAGACGCCTTATCGCCACAGGGACCGCCGCGGGCACGTCGGGGTTGACGAAGAGGCCGCCCATGATGGTGGCGACGACGGCGGGGCGGTGATCGCAGGGGTGGAGCCGCAGCGGGTCCGTGAGCCCTGAGTACGCCCACATCGGCCTCTTGTGCGCCTGAAGGGGGGCGATGCGGCGCCTCACACACTCCTCCGCCACCATTTGGCCGGTGAGGCCGTGCTCCCGGAGCATCCTCAAATGGCCCACGAGACCCGCTACCTGAGGGCCCTCGAGAGCCCGCTTGCCCCAGTGGGTGTTCTTCACGGGCGGCGCTTCTGGGACGTCGAGGAGGGAGCTCTGCGACGGGACGCCGATGAGGAACCACTTCTGCCTGAAGTCGTCCACTTTCTTCGACACCGCCGTCACGGGCCTCTCGCCGCTCCAGGACATGGGGATGTAGATATCCCCCATGCCGTCCGCGATGCGAAAGGACACGCAGCCCGTCCGCTCGGACTTCGCGGTGTTCCGGAGCGCGTAGAAGCTCCTGAAGAGGGCCACCGATGGCCTCACCCCCAAATAAGCCTCACACAGGAAGGCGAAGATGGAGAGGATGAGAACGGAGTTGGGGTGAAGGTGTAGGAGGTGGATCTGATAGAACTCCAGAACGGCCTCGAAGAATGGCGAGTACGGAGGCACCAGCCCTGCAAAGAGGGTCTGGAGGAAGATGGGGTAAAAACCCGCCGGAAGACGGCCGAACCTCGCGGCCCGGATGGCGGTCGGGCCGTGCTCGTTGTTCTTCCCGGCAACCAGATGCTGGATCTTGACCAGCGCCGCCGCATCGACGCGCGTCCCAATCAGGGCGGGGCCGAGCGTCTCACCCTCCTGCGCATCCTGCCGGGCTGAGGTCATCGCCGCCTTGCCTTTGGATCCCCCCATTGGCGGAGCGAGGCGGAGGCGTGGGAGAGCGAAGGAAAGGGGAATGCTCGCCGGGGAGGAACGGAGTTCGCCGGAGACGAAGAGCTAAGAGGCCGAGAGCTGGAAGAATGGAGGCGCAGAATGGGAAGCAATGACTGCGATTTAGACCGGCGCGCAGCTTTAT
The DNA here is from genome assembly GCA_026929855.1 of Poa annua. Taxonomy (NCBI): domain Eukaryota; kingdom Viridiplantae; phylum Streptophyta; class Magnoliopsida; order Poales; family Poaceae; genus Poa; species Poa annua. Next base: position 68,911,779 of record CM049434.1, read on the forward strand.
ACCGCCGTCGGGCAGTTACCAAGGAACGCGGTCGTGGTGATCGTGGTGGGACCCCCCACTACGCACGTTTCTACCGAAGAAACCGAGTCGCCGCAAGTTTATCTCCAAGCGACGCGTGTCACGGGCAGGCCGGGCGTTTTGGACCCACGACGCTTCGTCTGGGCCCGATGGGCCTTGCCGTGCCCGTCGTGGGCCCGGGGGCTACTATCGGCCCAGTGGATTCTAGGGTGTGCAGAGCCCACTCTCCACGCCCCTCACACGCGTCGATGCCGACGAAACAACTAGGGACCAAGCGGAACGCTTGGGGAGACCCCCGAGGCGAAGGCTCTCTCGAGGGGACTTGAGGGGGCGGCGAAGGGCCTGAAGGGGCTCCCCCTGAGGCCGCCCCCCGGCAAGGCTGTTTCCCCCTTGGAGAGAAGTCAACGCAACTCCCTCCGCAAGGCCTCCAGGGCCCTGTGGAGATACTTCTCTACGAAGGAACCACTGCAGAGCGCACATGGCCTCTGCAGCAGCCGCAGAGTGACGCGCGCGTCTGCGCGCGATGACGACGGCGCCACAGTTGCCGTTCTGGTGATAAAAGGAGTCAACAAAGCGCTGTGTCCCCTACGCCGCCACCAAGGCTTTCCTCTTTGGTGATAAAGCAGGTGGCCGGCGCAACGCTCCAACGGCGACGTCACCGTGGGCACCCCCGCGGTCTCTGCAGTACCAGCTGGCCGCTCTGAAAAGACGGCGGCAGCCCTGCCACGAAGGCAGGCTTTACGACCATGGACCAAGTCCATGGACAACCGAGCTGCGGTGCACCCCGCTACTCCGCTTCGTCGCCATGTGGGAACCCTTCCACTGCGCAGGGCGCAGGGATGAGGCCCGGGGCGCCTATATAAGGAGCAGGAGCACCACCGTAGAAGAGGGATCGATCAATCACTCATCCATAGACACCCCACAGTAGCTTAGCCTAGCCGAGCGAGCCCAAGGAGGAAGAAGGCCCGAACCTTCCCCTCCAAGCTCCGCACTGCCTCGCGAAGGCCCGCGGCAAGCTCGTTGTACTCACCCTCTACTGAGCAATACAGACAAGCAGGAGTAGCGGTTTTACCTCACCCTGAGGGCCGTGAACCTGGGTACGGGCCGGAGTCCATCTCTGTCGTGCTGTTCCTCCGTAGGCTCGACGAGCACCGTCGCCGAGCCGGCCGTAGGTTGTTGACAAACGTGTTCAGTCCCCTTCACGAACTTCTCCCCCGAGAGTGGTTATCCCTGTTCCGTGGGAATCACATCTCGACAAGTTTATAGCTTCGTATGCAAAAATAAGATGGATGTAGACAACAAAACAATGCTCCAATTCTAAAATTACAGAAGAAATAAGAGGATCATTTCAGTTGCCAACAAGTATCCCCTTTTAACCACAAGGCTAAGTAATAGGGCCAACACTAAAGCATAAACAGAACCAAGTTGATTTCTGAAACAAAGCCTAGAGAAACTAGATAGTATACTGAAGTTAAAAACTTGGAGATTAATTCCCACCTCACAGATGACAAGGACATGTTAACAGAAAGCCCATGAATTACATGGACTACTAGCCCCGAACCAGAGATCAACTTCTTAGTTGTTAAAACTGTGCAGCTAAATATCCAGAAAGTAATCATGGACACAAACCAAGTAATTTATACTACCACACAGCAAATAATTTATATCAACGAAGGATTATTCTCTTATATTAATCATTGATAAGAAAAGAGCAAAAAAAATATACATTCGCAATATTTCAAAGATGCATCACAGCTTTGACATGCTGACGATGTATGTAAATTCTAACTATGTAAAGTATGCACAAAAGATCTGATTATGAGAGTTGATAATGGCCTCTAATTGTGAGAGTTGATCTAACTGGTAAGATTTCAGAATTCATTACACATCACAAAGATGTTTATGTGTTCTTAACATTCAGTCATACTAATCAACACCGTCCATGACTGCTCTCAAGCTAGCACTGACATGCCACTTATGACCACTACTCTACATCCACAGTTCCACACTGAGACTTTTGAAAGAAGTAGCCCCGATGAGTGATGACACTACTTAAGTGTCAGATCAGTGTAAGGAAACTAGGAGTAGAACAATGTAGCTTGCAAGCCTATAACAGGTCTACACACAACCATAAAGCACCAAATACACAAAGCATTTGAAAGGCCATAGATCAAAGGGGAACCCGAAGAAACACCTCATAGAATTGTAGCTGAAGCCGAAACAGCACCGCCAACGCGGCTGCGGCACGCTGAACTTGCCGCCATAGCTAGCCCAGGAGCAGCCGCAACACCGGAGCCCATGCCACCAGCAGCAGCTTGGGTAAGAAGCAGGCATCGCAGCTCCAGGTTGAGCAGGGAGGGGCTCCGAGACCAGCCCCAGTGGTGGCTCCAAGGTTGCATCACTGGCCTGCAAACAGACACACACGCATATGAGATTGAGTGTCAATGTTGCATTACTGCTCATGCTAAAATGTTAGTTCATTAAAAAAAGATTGGCAAAGCAAAGGAACAGAATTATTGCTTGAGAGATGAATAGGAATAACACTAAGGATCATCATCATCTGTAGAGGTTGTGTCCGTGGTAAATTATATCTAGGGAAGGATTATTCTCTTATATCAAAATGCTTTACGTTAACGTAAGAAATTATGATATGAGAGCAATGATTAATCAGGACTACCATGTCATCTGAACAAAGAAAGTATCAAAGGAATCACCCAAATTCGCAATGGAGCAGGACAAGATGAGCAAGTAGGCTATAGCACATGGGACAATAGGAAGAAAAAACAACTGTGCTCGAGATAATGTCTGATCAATCTGCATATTATTTCACAAGCACAACTAAGAGTTTAACTCCCAGATTTAATAGCATTCTAGAGTAATAAAACCATTTCCAGATAAAATAGCTATACGGATAGGTTTGCATTTACAAAATAACTAAAGAGGTGACATGCTTTGGTTGGACCACGAGGCTACATCATTCCAAACGATTGAATATTAGATGGAACTACAGTAACAAGAATGCAAGTAGAAGCAAATGGTAAAACTTAATTCTACAGTCCTAGAGGTAAAGAGAAGAACCACTTATGTGATCATGGATTTTATATACGTGAAGTATGACACATCTCCCAGGGACCAACCAATAGAAGAACTACTTATGAGAATCACAAATTCTTGAACTGGGATGTCGACTTGATCACACTTTGAAAACTGAGCTTCCCAATTCTCTAGAGCATAACCAGGTAAACTATACCTCAGATCTAGCCACTGCAGCTATGTGCAGCACATCTCCAAGTAAAAATTGCCCAAGATTAAAGTAAATCGTGGCATATAAAAGGAGATCGGGATAGGGTTGATGGGGATTTGTTATGAACCTCTGGACTTGAGCTGATTGAGAGGACGAGGGATGGACCAACGACGATGGCCAGCGGTCATACTGCCCAGATTAAATTCAATTCGATTCATCGATGGTTGGTCAAACGAAAGAAGGAACCTCCTGCACATAAACTGGGGTGAGTAACAAGAATAGTACGAAGAGTAGGCTCATCTAAGTTGGGGGCGCCGGAGAGGGAGCCTGGGGTGGAGGATCGGAAGAAAGCTGTGCCGAAGGAAGATGGTAGTGGTGCAGGGGATGGTCGCGGTGGCGTTGTCGTCGCCGTCCAGGAGGGCCTCTGCAGCTCCCTCGGCGCCGTCTCTAATACCGGCGGCCATGGAGATGCAGGAGGGTCGCCGGTGGAGGCCACCCGCGGCGTGGCTGGCAAGAGGCGGGCGGTGGGGGCACCCGGAGCAGCATCTGCGGCGGTTAGATGGGATGAATCCTAGCAGAGATAATGAGAGACGGGGATGATTTTTTTCTGAAACAACGGGGATAGGGTTTGGCACACGAAAGAGAGAGGATAAGACCTATTTTTTTCTAGGGGATTCGCCCGCCGAAAATTTTGGAGACAGGCGCGGCCGCGCGGGCGAGGGATTTCGTATGGTTACCTACTTACGTGCGAACGTGGTGATATGTTAACGGTGACAGGCATTTGTAAAAGTCCGTCACTAAATAGCTTTTTATTTCTGCTGCACTTTATAAAATATACTAGTGACAGACATATTTACGAGCCCGTCATTGGTTTTTTCATACTAGTGACAGGCCTATTCTTGTATGTCGCTGGTAATATTACCAGTGACGGGCACAGTTTTGCCGGTCACTAATCATGTGGAGGCTATAAGCCATTCTGCAGTAGTGAAGATGCACCCAATAAAGAGGTAGCCGCATTGGCTATTGTATCTACTTCATCATCGTCTCTATTTGAATCCCCCAATGAGAATGTCTCCACCAACACCGCTCGTTGCCTCATGGCTCATGTCACCGAGGTATCATCTCCTTCTCCTAAGACTACGCATGATCAATCTAGTCTTGAGATTAAGAAGGAACTAGTTGCCTCCGATACTTTTGTGACTAACTTGCAAGGTGAAGCCAAAGAATATGTTGAGTCTCTCATGAGACAACTATGTGCGGCCGAAGAACTTCTTCGAGAAAAGAGTAAGATTGAGAGAGAGGATTCTCTAACCATTGCCTCCTTGAATGCTTCTATAGCTTCCTTAAATGACTCTCTTGATGAAGAAAGTGAATATAGAACAACTCTTGAGGAAAGACTTGAGTCTCTTGATGCTAAAAATGATGAAATCATTAATAAAATCATTAAGGATAGAGATCATGTCTTTGCTAAATATAAAGTGATTAAAAATGAGAAAGTTGAACTTGGGGTTGCAAATGCTAGACTTCTTGAGGATATGGAGAAGCTTGACAAGGCTCACAAGGTCTTGGAAACGACACACTCCCTTCTAGTCAAGTCTCATGAGCAACTTCAAACTCAACTTTCTAAAACTTGTTCAACTAGTATATCTATTCTTCCTCGTGTTCATGAAAATACTATTGAAGAAAATGCTAGGTTGAAAGTGGATCTTGCTAAGGCCACTAGTGCTAGGACCTCTATTCCCAAAGGTAAAGATAAGGGCATTGCTTATTTGTTTGAACAAAAACCACACAAAGGGAAAGAGGGTCTTGGTTATGTGGCCGAAGCAAAGAAGAAAGTGAGCAACATCAAGGAGAACAAGACCAAACCCGCACAAGCCAAGACTCCCATTGCGGGTGGTAGTGCCACTAGGGGCAAGACTACTCGTAGTGACTTTGCGGGGCATAACAAGCCCAACTATATTCTTTATGTTGACTATTATGGTGATGTTTATGCAAAATATGTTGGTCCTTATGATGGTTACATTGATTACTCTATTTGGGTTCCTAAGACCCTTGTTGCTAACCGAAAAGGACCCATTGAGAAATGGGTACCTAAATCCAAGATATGATCTATTGTAGGACTATGCTTCCGGTGGATCTAAATGGGTGATTGATAGTGGATGCACTAGTCATATGACCGGAAGCAAGGAGATCATGACGGAGTTGAGACCAAATTTAAATCACTCAACCGTCTCTTATGGTGACAAGTCCAAAGCCGAGGTAAAGAGTCTTGGCAAGGTGGTAGTTGCAAGGGATATCACCCTTGTAAATGTCATGCTTGTTGAGTCTCTAGGTTACAATCTTATGTCCGTTCGTGCTCTTAATAAGATGAACTTTGATGTCCATTTTACTCTTGATATGGTGGTACTCTTGAGTAGCAAGACTCTAAAGGTCATGTTCGTTGGGTATGTTGAAAATGAGTTGTTTGTGGTGGACTTTTCGGGGTCAACCAACACTCGAGCAATATGCTTATTCGGAAAGGCCGACGTGGGGTGGTTGTGGCATCGCCGCTTATCCCATGTCAATATGAGAGCTTTGCAAAGTCTTCACAAGGGTGGCCACATTCTTGGACTAAATGAGAATGTTTCTTTTTCTAGAGATCGTCTTTGTAGGGCTTGTGTTGAAGGAAAGATGCATGATTCTCCCCACCCAAGAAAGACCATCATCTCATCAACGAGGATATTGGAACTTCTTCATGTTGACCTCTTTGGTGCCGTACCTCAACCGAGTCTTGCTGGGAAGAAGTATTGCTTGGTGATTGTTGATGACTATTCAAGATTCACTTGGGTTTTCTTCTTCAAGACGAAGGATGAAACTCAACAAACCGTCATCGACTTCTACAATGAAGTTTAACGTCAACACAATGTTCCCATATTGGTCATTAGAAGTGACAATGGCTCCGAGTTCAAGAACTACACCTTAAATGAGTTTCTCAGTGATGAGGGAATTCGTCATCAATATTCCGCTGTGTATACCCCTCAACAAAATGGTGTAGCCGAGAGAAAGAACCGGACTCTTATGGATATGGCTAGGTCCATGTTGGCGGAGTTTAAGTCTCCACTCTTCTTATGGGCCGAAGCTATCTCCACGGCATGTCACTCCTCCAACCGGTTATTCTTTCGCAAAGGAAAGAAGGAAACTCCTTATGAAATGCTTACCGGCAACAAGCCCAACATCTCCTACTATCGAGTATTTGGTTGTAAGTGTTTCTACAAAATCAAAGGTGTTCATTTATCTAAATTTGAAGTTAAAGCTTTAGAGGGTGTTCTTGTTGGGTACGGTGCGAACTCTCACACTTTTAGAGTCTACGAAAAATCCTTAGGGAGAGTTGTGGAATCTTGTAGTGTGAGGTTCGATGAGAATGACAGCTCCCAAGTGGCGCAATTTCATGTTTGTGATGTAGATAATGAGGAACCTCAAGATGCCATACGAAGAATGGGAGTTGGTTTCCATCGCCCCATTGAAATCCATCATGAGCCTCCTCAAGCAAGTACAAGCTCCAATCAAGTGGAGACTCCATCATCACAAGCTGAAGCGGCACCTACTATGGAAGCAAATGAGACACCTATCCAAGAACAAGAACAAGTTCCTCCTCAAGTTGACAAAGAGACCACACAAGAATCAAGTTCTCCTATTATCAACTCTATTGAAGATCAAGATTAAGAGCAACCATCTACTCCCATTATTGAAGATGTGCAACAAGATGGTCAAGCTCATCAAACCGGTCAAGACGGGGACTCAAATGATCAAGATGATCAATCCGAAATCCCTCGCAACAATGGGGATATCGAAATCCGTCGTCAAGCAAGAGTCAAGAGAAACTTGGAAATCAAGTGTCACAAGCTTGAATCCATCATTGGTGATGTTTCTCGCAAGGTATCCACAAGAGGTCAATTGGCAAGCTTTAGTGAACATCAAGCTCATATCTCCATGGTGGAACCAAAGAAAGTCTTTGAAGCTCTTGAAGATCCGGATTGGTTGGAAGCCATGCATGAAGAACTCAACAACTTCAAGCGCAACAGAGTGTGGAATCTAGTGGAGAAGCCAAAAGATTGCAAAAATGTTATAGGCACCAAGTGGATATTCAAGAATAAGCAAGATGAACATGGAATGGTTGTGAGGAACAAGGCAAGATTGGTAGCTCAAGGGTACTCTCAAGTTGAAGGCATTGATTTTGGAGAGACCTATGCTCCCGTGGCTCGCCTTGAGTCCATCTGTATCCTTCTTGCATATGCATCGCATCACAATTTTACATTGCAACAAATGGATGTGAAAAGTGCCTTTCTTGTACCATCTACCACATTTAGCACAACATACAAGATAACAATCCATAAGGTCATGTATATTTTTTCATTATACCATCTACCACATTTAGCATTTTTTGTTTCCAACCAAACACTAATCAATTTATTTAAACATAAACTCTCAAAGTATTTATCAATGAGACAATAGAGTATAACATAAGAGAACTAACAGCTCTAAACAAGAGATGCATGAAAAACAAGAGCTGAAAGCATTGAAGTAACATAAAAGAATACTCAACAAATATAAGTGAAGAATAGGAGTATTCATAAGAAAAAGCGGAGCATGTCTCTCTCCCACAAAGGAATGCTAGGATCCATTTTATTCAGAGAATGAGAATAAGAAAAACAAAAATAAAAACAAACAGACGCTCCAAGTAAAGCACATAAGATGTGGCGGAATTAAAATATAGTTTCACTAGAGATAAGCTGATAAGTTGTTGATGAAGAAGGGGATGCCTTGGGCATCCCCAAGCTTTGACGCTTGAGTCTTCTTGAAATATGCTTGGGTGACCCACGGGGGCATCCCCAAGCTTAGGCTCTTTCATCTTTTTGATCATATCATATCATCCTCTGTCTTGATCCTTGAAAACTTCCTCCACACCAAACTCGAAGTAAACTTCATTAGAGGGTTAGTGCATAATCAAAAAATCTCATATTCTGTATGGAGACAATCATTATCATGGTAGTGGAAATTAGCTACAGCCACTGAAATTTTATGTAACAAAAAGATCCATTTAGAAATAGCAAAAGAACCAATGCAAAATAGATGGCAGAATCTGACAAAAATAGAACAGTCTGAAAAGACGAATTTTTTCGAGTCACTTAACTTGCTCAAATCAGAAAACTCAAAACTAATGAAAGTTTCTGACATATCTGTGGATCACGCTCAGAAAATATCAGGTCATTCCGACTTTTCTGTACAGAGTTATGAATTTAACGGTGGACAGCAGAAAAACAGTTCCTGCGCAGAAATCCAAATCTGTCGGCCCAGTGGAATCCAGGGTATGCGGGGCCCACTCTCCACAGCCCTCGCACGCGGCGGTATCGAAGAATGACTAAGGACCAAGCCAAACACTGGGAGAGACTCTCGAGGGGAGAAGTCCTCGAGAGGGCTTGGAGGGCAGCGAAGGCCTGAAGAGGCTCCCCCCGCGACTGCCCCTCTACAAGGCTCTCTCCCTTGGAGAGGAGTCAACGCAAATCCCTCCACAAGGCCGCTCAGGCCTTGTAGAGATACTTCGCTGTGAAGCAACCGCCGCATCGCGCACATGGCCTCTGCCGCGGTCGCAGAGTGACGCGCGCGCCTACGCGCGGTGACGACGGCGCCGCAGTTGCCATTCTGGTGATTAAAGGGGTCAACAAAGCTGTGCCCCCCGCACCGGACTACGAAGCTTTCCCCTTTGATGATAAAGCGGATGGCCGGTGCTACGCTCCAACGACGACGTCACCGTGGGCGCCCCCACGATCTCTGCGGCACCAGCTGGCCGTCCTGCGCGGACGGTGGTCTTCCTGCCTCAAGGGCGGGCTTTACGACCATGGACCGAGTCCATGGACAACCCAGCTGCGGTGCAGCCCGCCCCTCCATTTCGTCGCCATGTGGGAGCCCTTCCACCGCGCAGGACGCAGGGATGAGGCCCGGGGCGCCTATAAAAGGAGAGGGAGCACCTCCGTAGCAAGGGATCGAGCCCCGGACGCCTTGATCCCCGATTCGCATCGATCGGACCTTTGGCACTCTACCATAGCGTAGCTTAGCCGAACACACTCGAGGAGGAAGAAGACCTTAGTGTTCCCTCCTTGAGCTCCCCACTGCCATAAGAGAGCCCTCGGCAAGCTCATTGTATTGTACCCTCTGCAGCGCAATACAGACAAGCAGGAGTAGCGGTGTTACCTCCTTCCGAGGGCCGTGAACCTGGGTACGGGCTGGTGTCTGTCTCTGTCGTGATGTCCCTCTTCAGGCTCGACGAGCACCGTCGCCGTGCCGGTTGAGGGTTGTTTGATCAACGCGTTCAGCCCCCCATCGAACAACTCTTCAGAGTGTGATCACCCCTGTCTCGTGGGAGTCACTCTCCGACATTTGGCGCGCCAGGTAGGGAGCTGAGGCGCGTCTTCAACCTTCGACCAGCCTCCGCGCCATGATGGACACTCGCACGACACGCGCCAACAGGCGCACAGCTGACAGGGCTGATACTGACCCCGGCGCCGCCACCACTCGCGGCCGCCGTGGCCGCCCTCGCGGGAGCCGCACGGCGGAGCGCGCCAACACCGGCCCGCACGTGGAGGAGCCCGAGAACGAGAATCGCCGCGACGGCGACCGCCACGACGACGATGACGTCTATCCTGAGTACCACGAGGACGCTGAGTCCTCGCATCCGTCTCGGCGCCAAAGTGCGTCCTCTCAGGGACGCCCAGAGCCCAGTCCACACACTGCACTGCTCATGGCTCAGGAGCTTCTCCGCTACCGGCCCAATCCGGAGGCCCACGACCACTGGCTCGACCGCCTCCACCACCTCGTCGACATCGCGACGACGCGCCCCGCTCCGTCGCGCTCGCTGGTTCACCACTCTGACCGCGCAGGAACAGCCGCGCCGGGTGCACCTCTGCCACCACCGGGACCACCTCCGGTTGCGGCGCAGAGGGCTGCCTCTCATGCGTCCTCGCCGCGCGACTGCCAAATCGTGCAGCGCACCGCGCCTGACGCGCGGCTGGGGATGGAGCGCCAGAGGGACCTCCAGAACCGCCTCGTCGAGGAAATCGGCCAGGCGGGGCAGCAGAACCGCAGGGCTCTCCAGGGCGGAACCGCCACGTACGCCACCGGCTGCATGGCCTTCACCCGCGCTCTGCGCCGCGTGGTCTGGCCACAGAAGTTCAGGCCTGCCCTTCCCAAGGGCTACGACAGGTCAAGCAACCCCATCGAGTTCCTGCAGCTCTACACCACCTCTATCCAAGCTGTAGGAGGGGACGACAAAGTCATGGCCAACTGGTTCTCCCACGCGCTTAGGGATTCCGCGCTGTCATGGTTCCTCAACCTGCCCGAAGACTCCATCGGCTCGTGGGAGGAACTCTGCAGGCAGTTCGTCGCCAACTTCAACGGCACATATGAGTGCGCGCTCACCCACAATGACCTGCGCGCTGTGGTGCAGAAGAAAGATGAGACCCTCCGCAAGTACATCCAGCGCTTTAGCCAAGTGCGCAACAAGATCCCGAACATTCCCGACACACAAGTCATTGCCGCCTTCAGAGAGGGCGTCACAAACCGCAGGATGCTCGAGAAGCTGGGCATTCACGACAAGCTCACCTCTGTGGTAAAGCTGTTCGACCTCGCTGACAAGTGCGCCAAGGCTGAAGAAGGACTCCTCTTCGTCAAGATGAGCCAGCGGGTAGACGACCAGGCCGAGGGATCCAAGAGTCACAAGAAGCAGGAAGAAACCAAGCGCAAGACCACCGCTGTCCTAGCGGCTGAGCCAGATGCCAAGTACGCCCGCAAAGACTCCCCTGAGCCTGGCGACAAAAGGGAGGACAACCGTCCGTTCTGCGTCTACCACAACAGGCGCGGCCACGCTACAGAGAACTGCTTCGATCTCAAGAGGCTGAGCAGAGAGCGCGAGCAAGAAGAGGGCAGCGGGAGCCGCGGCAGAGGCCGCAACTACCGCAGAGGCGGACCCAAGGGCAGCTACCAGAAGCCGCCGGGCACTCAAGCCAACGCCGTCGAGAAGAACAATAACCTCCCCGACGAGGAAGATGGAGGCTACCAGGCCCCAAGGGGGGTTATGGCATGCATCCTCGGCGGAGCTCAGGCGCCCAAGTCTAACAACCAGTTCAAGCAGTTCGCCCGCGAGCTCAACGCCGCACTCCCAAGCGTCGAGACCTCCAGGCCCCTCAAGTGGTCTCAGTACACCATCGCTTTCGACGCCGAAGACCACCCCAAGTCGACCAAGACTGTTGGAACCCTCCCCTTGGTCTGTTGCCCCACCATCAACAACATTGCCGTCTCCAAGATGCTCATTGATGGGGGTGCTGGCCTGAACGTCATCTCTGTCGAGACCTTCGAGACGCTTCAAGTGCCTTACGAGTGGCTCATGCCCTCCAGGCCATTCACAGGGGTCACCAGTGGTTCGATCGCACCTCTGGGGCAGGTCCGGCTAGCCGTCACCTTCGGCACGCAGAAGAAGTACCGCACTGAGCTGATCGACTTCGACGTCGCTGATACGTTTCCAACGTATCTGTAATTTCTTATGTTCCATGCTATATTATACCAAGTTATTACATGTTTTATATGCATTTTATATAGTTTTATGCATTTTCTGGGACTAACCTATTAACAAGATGCCACAGTGCAAGTTCCCTGTTTTCTGCTGTTTTTGGTTTAAGAAAAGTACTTAAGGAAATATTCTCGGAATTGGACGATTTCTTTTTAGAAGTCAGTTTTTATTTGGGAACGTTCCAGAGCACCGAAGAGGAGTCGAAGACGGAGCCCGAGGGGCCCACACCACCCCCAGGCGCGGGAGCCCCCCTGGCCGCGCGAGGAGGTGGTGTGGGGCCCACGGAGCTCCACCGCCTTCGCCCTTTCGCCTACAAATACCCCTTCGATCAAAAACCCTAGGACGGTGTGCAATATTTCCTCCACGGGTCCCGAGCGCCGCCGCCATCGAAGACAAGATTCGGGGGATAGAAGTCTCTGTTCCGGCACCCTGCCGGGACAGGTAATTGCCCCCGGAGCCATCTCCATCGTCTCCACCGCCATCTCCATTGCCGTTGCTGACTCCTACGATGAGGAATGAGTAGTTCTCCCCCGGGGCTGCGGGATCTACGGTAGCTATGTGGTCTATCTCTCTCTCCCATGATGTGATCTTTTATGTGATCATGAGCTTTGTAATCTAGTTGAATATGTGATGCTACTCTTTATCTATTATGCACTCTAGAGGTTACTTTAATATGAACTCCGGGGGTTATTCACGGTTGTAACGGTGACAGTGTGTGCACCGTGTGTGATTCCTTTATGACGTTGTTGGTGTTAGTTTCCTCTGACTTTGAGGGTGCTCTTGTAGCCCTACACAATGAATGGTGTTTGTTATCCAACATGAGAGTGTTTGAGAGTAGTGTTTATTTATTTAACTTTGATGTCATTGTTGAGAATGTCCACTGGTGAAAGTAGGATCCCTAGGCCTTGTTTCTAAGCATTGAAACACCGTTTCCAACAAGTTCTGCTACATGTTTGCTTGCTGCCATTTTTATTACAGATTGCAATTACTACTTATAATCATCCATATTACTTGTATTTCACTATCTCTTCTCATAACTAGTGCACCTATACATCTGACAAGTGTATTGGGTGTGTTGGGGACACAAGAGACTTTTTGTATCTTAACTGCAGGGTTGCTTGAGAGGGTTATCTTTGACCTCTACCTCCCTGAGTTCGATATACCTTGGGTGATTCACTTAAGGGAAACTTGCTGCTGTTCTACAAACCTCTGCTCTTGGAGGCCCAACACTGTCTACGAGAATAGAAGCGTGCGTAGACATCAAGCTATTTTCTGGCGCCGTTGCCGGGGAGGTAAGGTAAAAGGTACTCACATCCTCTGGCTACTAAGCTATTTTCTAGCACCGTTGCTGTTGTGTGAGTGCTCGAAGTTATTTCCTTTAGATCCTGCAGTTAAATCTTTTTGTTTCTTGTTTTTATTTTCACTAGTTAGGCTTAATGGAAAACAGGAAAAAAAATTAGAGATCTTTATGAAATTTATCTTGAATTAGGACATGATGCTTTTGAAGAGAAAATTAAAAAACCTATGGAAGTTTGTTTGCATAATAGTGGTAGTAATGTTATTAGTATGAATTCTCTGAACGCCATTATTTCTAATGCTATGGAAAAGTCTAAGCTTGGGGAAGCTAGTTTTGATGACCATGATATTTTTAGTCCCCCAAGCACGGAGGAGAAAATTTACTTTGATGATACTATACCTCCAATATATGATGATTACAATGATGAATATGATATTTTCAGTCCACCTACTATTGAGGAGAAAATTAATTATGATTACAATATGCCTCCTATATTTGATGATTATGGTGATGAGAATAATAATGATAGCTATTTTGTTGAATTTGCTCCCACTACAATTAATAAGAATGACTATGCTTATGTGGAGAGTATTAATTCTTTTATGCATGTGGCTCATGATAAGAATGTTTTATGTGATAGTTATGTTGTAAATTTTATTCGTGATGCTACAAGTGAACTTATTGATGATAATGATGAGTATTGCTTAAATATGCTATATGATAATGCTTTAGATGATGGTCATATGCTTATTGATAATCCTCTATGTTCAGAAGTTATTACTTATTTATGTGAGGATAAAAATGATATAATTGCTGCTTGTGATGGTACTCTTACTCATGAGAGTCCTGCTTTGTTCTTGAATTCTCCTAATTACACCATGGAGGAGAAATTTGCTTATGTTGAGAAATACTTATGTAGTTTGCAATTATCTCTAGTTCCAAATCTTTGTTGCAACCGTGATCTTAAACTTGATATTGATCTTAATAACTATTTTGACAGAGGGAAGCATGCTAATGAATTCCAAAATAAATTTAATGATCCTCTTTATATGCCTATATTATCTAAGTTGAATGATTCTTGTGGTTATATGGTTGAATTTATTTCTACTACTTGTAACTACTATGAGAGAGGAGAATATGGTTGTAGAAGTTTTAATGGTACTAAAACACCTCTCTCTATGTTGAAAATTTTGAAGTTGCACTTGTTTTGCTTTCCTATGCTTATTGCTTTGTGCTTTCATAACTTGTTTCTTTACAAGATTCCTTTGCATAGGAAGAGGGTTAGACTTAAATGTGTTTGATGTTTTTACCTCTTGATGCTCTCCTTTGTTTTTTAACTCTCATCTTTATGAGAGCATCATAAAAATCACTATGCCTATCTTAATGGCTATAAAGAAAGAGCTTTTGGGAGACAACCCAATATTTTATTTCTGTTATTTTCTTTTATATTGAGTCAAGGAACATGCCTACCTCTGAAGCAATTCCTTTGTATCTTTATTTTATTGCATTGTTGTGTCAAGTTAAGCCTCTAGTTGAAAGTTGATGCTAAATTTGGATTCCTGCGCAGAAACAGTTTTCTGCTGTCCACCGTTAAATTCATAACTCTTTACAGAAAGATCGGATGGACCTGGGATTTTTTGTGCTTAATCGTAAGATATATATGCAACTTTCATTAGTTTTGAGTTTTCTGATCTGAGCAAGTTAAGTGCCTCGAAAAAATTCGTCTTTACGGACTGTTATGTTTTTGACAGATTCTGCCATTTATTTTGCAATGCCTCTTTTGCTATTTTGATTGGATCTTTTTATCCTATGAAGTATCAGTGGCTGTAGCTAATGTCCAGTAGCATTGGTAGCAATTGTGTTCCTACAGAATATCATAATTTTTCGTGCACTAACCCTCTAATGAAGTTTACTCTAAGTTTGGTGTGGAGGAAGTTTTCAAGGATCAAGAGAGAAGGATGATATGATGTGATCAAGAGGATAGTAAAACCAAAGCTTGGGGATGCCCCGGTGGTTCATCCCCAACATATTTCAAGAAGACTCAAGCGTCAAAGCTTGGGGATGCCCAAGGCATCCCTTTCTTCATCAACAAACTATCAGGTCCTTTCTAGTGAAACTATATTTTAATTCCGCCACTTCTTATATGCTTTTCTTGAAGCGTCGGTTTGTTTTTGTTTTTGTTATTTTCATTCTCTGAATAAAATGGATCCTAGCATTCCTTTGTGGGAGAGAGACACGCTCCGCCTTTTCTTATGAATACTCGTATTCTTCACTTATATTTGTTGAGTATTCTTCTATGTTACTTCAATGCTTTCTAGCTCTTGTTTTTCATGCATCTCTTGCTAGAGCTGTTAGCTTTATTATGTCATACTCTCATATCTCATTGTTTAAATACTTAGAGAGTTTATCTTTTAAATAAGTTGATTGGTGTTTGGTTGGAAACAGAAAATGCGAAATGTGGTAAATGGTATAGAGAAAGATATACATGATCGTATGGATTGTTATCTTGCATGTTGTGGTGCTTGGCAATTGTTTTGAGCTCTCAAGTAGATCATGTTTAAGCTTTTACATCATGTAGTTAAAACCTATTAGTGAGGAACTACCGTAAAACTTGCTGAAATTTGGTTTGCATGTTTGGTGTCTCTAAGGCCTAGATATTTTCTAGTTAAAGTGTTTGAACAACAAGGAAGACAATGTAGAGTTTTATAATGCTTGCAATATGTTTTTATATACGTCTTGTTGTCATAGTTCATACTTGTGTTTGTTTCAAACAACCTTGCTAGCCAAAGCCTTGTACTGAGAGGGAATGCTTCTCGTGCATCCATAATCCTTGAGCCAAAACCTATGCCATTTGTGTCCACCATACCTACCTACTACATGGTATTTCCTACCATTCCAAGCAAATACTTCGTGTGCTACCTTTTATTATTCAAAACATATTATCTCTTATTTGTGTCAATGTTTATTAGCTCATGAGGAAGTATGTGGTGTTACGGATATCAACCTTGTCATTTGCTTTTAGACAGACTTTCACAACCGGACTAGTGGCATATACATCCGCTTATCCATTAACTTTGCAAAAAGAGCTGGCAAATGGGGTGCCCAGTCCCAATTAATTACAACTTTAACCACTGCAATCTCTTCACATTTTTGCCCTGATCCAATCAGTCAAGCAATGACAACAGTTTTTAACTATATGTGTAAACAAAAGAGATAAGAGGGATGATCTACCTTGCTGGTAGAAATAACGTCCTTCATGGGAGCCGCTCTTGAAAGTCTGGTTGACAAGGGGGGTAGAGTGCCCATTACCATTCGTTGACAACGACAAACACCACTCAAAAACTTACTTTTATGCTCTCTATATGATTTCAAAAACCTATAAAACTAAGAAGCTCTAGCACATGCTTGTATCCCTGCTTCCCTCTGCGAAGGGCCTATCTTTTACTTTATGTTGAGTCAGTTTACCTACTTCTTTCTATCCCCGAAGGAAACACTTGTGTCAACTGTGTGCAACAATTCTTATATGCTTACTTATTGCACTTGTTATATTTCTTTGTGTTGACAACTATCTATATGATATACATGTTCAAAAGTTGAAAGCCAATGCTGAAACTTATATCTTCCTTTGTGTTGCTTCAATGCTCTTTTGCTTAGATAATATTGCTTTATGAGTTAACTCTTATGCAAATCTTTTTGATGCTTGTTTGAAAGTACTATTCATGAAAAGTTTTACTTATATGATGTAGTTGTTTACTCCTTGTCTATTTGTTAGCAAACTATAGATCATTGCCTTGAGTCACTTCATTCATAACATGAGCCTTACATTATATTATGATCAAGATTGTGTTTAAGCATGTCACTTCAGAAATTATTCTTCTTTTATCGCTCTTGCCTACTCGGGACGAGTAGAACTAAGCTTGGGGATGTTGATACGTCTCCAACGTATCTATAATTTCTTATGTTCCATGCTATATTATACCAAGTTATTACATGTTTTATATGCATTTTATATAGTTTTATGCATTTTCTGGGACTAACCTATTAACAAGATGCCACAGTGCCAGTTCCCTGTTTTTGGCTTCAGAAAAGTACTTAAGGAAATATTCTCGGAATTGGACGATTTCTTTTTAGAAGTCAGTTTTTATTTGGGAACGTTCCAGAGCACCGAAGAGGAGTCGAAGACGGAGCCCGAGGGGCCCACACCACCCCCAGGCGCGGGAGCCCCCCTGGCCGCGCGAGGAGGTGGTGTGGGGCCCACGGAGCTCCACCGCCTTCGCCCTTTCGCCTACAAATACCCCTTCGACCAAAAACCCTAGGACGATGTGCAATATTTCCTCCACGGGTCCCGAGCGCCGCCGCCATCGAAGACAAGATTCGGGGGACAGAAGTCTCTGTTCCGGCACCCTGCCGGGATAGGGAATTGCCCCCGGAGCTATCTCCATCGACTCCACCGCCATCTCCATCGCCGTTGCTGACTCCTACGATGAGGAGTGAGTAGTTCTCCCCCGGGGCTGCGGGATCTACGGTAGCTATGTGGTCTATCTCTCTCTCCCATGATGTGATCTTTTATGTGATCATGAGCTTTGTAATCTAGTTGAATATGTGATGCTACTCTTTATCTATTATGCACTCTAGAGGTTACTTTAATATGAACTCCAGGGTTATTCACGGTTGTAACGGTGACAGTGTGTGCACCGTGTGTGATTCCTTTATGACGTTATTGGTGTTAGTTTACTCTGACTTTGAGGGTGCTCTTGTAGCCCTACACAATGAATGGTGTTTGTTATCCAACATGAGAGTGTTTGAGAGTAGTGTTTATTTATTTAACTTTGATGTCATTGTTGAGAATGTCCATTGGTGAAAGTAGGATCCCTAGGCCTTGTTTCTAAGCATTGAAACACCGTTTCCAACAAGTTCTGCTACATGTTTGCTTGCTGCCATTTTTATTACAGATTGCAATTACTACTTATAATCATCCATATTACTTGTATTTCACTATCTCTTCGCATAACTAGTGCACCTATACATCTGACAAGTGTATTGGGTGTGTTGGGGACACAAGAGACTTTTTGTATCTTAACTGCAGGGTTGCTTGAGAGGGTTATCTTTGACCTCTACCTCCCTCAGTTCGATATACCTTGGGTGATTCACTTAAGGGAAACTTGCTGCTGTTCTACAAACCTCTGCTCTTGGAGGCCCAACACTGTCTATGAGAATAGAAGCGTGCGTAGACATCAGTCGCGCACATTGGCCTGCCATATAACGCCATCCTCGGCTATCCCGCCCTCACGAAGTTCATGGCCGTCACGCATCACGCCTACAACATGGTCAAGATCCCCGGCAGCGCTAGCATTATCACCATCCATGGTCATATCCTGGATGCCACGCGCGCTGTCGAGAGCGCCTACAAGGCAGCCGCCATGGCGTTCCCGGCTGACGAGGACATGGAGCCTCTCGAGAGGCCCAAGAAGAAGAAACAGATGTTCTCTCAAGAGCAAGCTTCCACGAAGAAGGTGTCGCTGAGCACCGGTGGCTCGGGGGCTGAGGGCTCCGGGGCTAGCGTCACCATAGGCGCTGCCTTGCCTCCCAAATAGGAAAGCGCGCTCGTCGCCTTCCTTCGGGCAAACTCTGACATGAGTGGCAAAGTACCAGCAAGACCTGCGACGCTACCACAGCCGCCATATGCGCTCGCGCACTCTGGAGGCGGGCCACCTCGTCCTCAGACGAATCCTCTCCAGAGAAGGTCTCCACAAGCTCTCGCCTATGTGGGAAGGCCCCTACAGGGTCTCTCACATCGCCAGGCCTGGCGCTGTGCGCCTCGAGACTAAAGACGGCATCCCCGTCAAGAACCCGTGGAACATCGCGCATCTACGCAAGTTCTACCCGTGATCATAGTCACGCCCGTGATCATCGTCACGTCAGGCATTTTTTGCCTCTAGAGGGAAGCTCACGGCTTCACCTCCACGCTTCACAAAGCTTCTCCTGAGGGCCAGCCCTCCGAGCTCTCCTGGTAACGAGCCACCGCAGGCCGTAGAGAGTCTCAGCCACTAATGGGTGGTCCCCATGCCTCGACATGGAAAGAACGTTACCTTGGCAACCCCAAGTGTAATGAACCATTTCGTTCCCAAGTGGAACTATGCGCTGAGGCGCTGCTGTGTAATATTTTGGTGGTGAGTTTACTTTCATCATTTGCCTTTCCAAGTGCGCTTATATTCTTCCCATGCGCACCTCACGAGCGGGGGCTGAGTACGGTGCCTGTGCCTCAAGAGCACCCCAGCAGCAGTGCAAAACCCAAGGGATCCGAGCTCTGGCTAAAGGGCATGCTCCCAAAAACACGCCACCTCTCCAAAGGACCTTGGTACTTACTCTCCTCGCAAGATACACATGAGGAAACCTATAAGCGCACATGAGTCCTTACTACCATGCACTAGCGTTTGGGTTCGCCTCTCTAACATCCGCAGGGAACAAGAGTCCCTCCAAGCTCGTGGAGGAAAAACTCGGCCCCTAGAGGAGAGCGCATCGCTAGGGAAAGCCTACGCAGAGCAAAAGCCTCGCAAAGCTAATTTCAGCGCTCACGCCTCGAGAATCTCTTCATCTCTCTCACGAGCACTCCTCGTCCCTCGAGCGATTCTTTTCCCTCACACTCCATGGACTGCTTGCACGTCAAAGGGGGGCCCTTCAGCATCGCACCTTGAGGACTCTTACCTCTCTAAGCCTTAAACTCCCCCCGGCCTTGCCGAGTCATTGCTCAGGCATACCGCAGCGGCGGAGTCATAGCGCAAGGAGAAGGGTCCTAGCGACGCAGAGCGAACAAAGACATGAAGTTGAAGCAAAAGGCCCTTCGAGGGGCACACGTGCGAACTTAATAGTCGTCCCTCGAGCGATTCTTTTCCCTCACACTCCATGGACTGCTTGCACGTCAAAGGGGGGCCCTTGAGCATCGCGCCTCGAGGACTCTTACCTCTCTAAGCCTTAAACTCCCCCCGGCCTTGCCGAGTCATTGCTCAGGCATACCGCAGCGGCGGAGTCATAGCGCAAGGAGAAGGGTCCTAGCGACGCAGAGAGAACAAAGACATGAAGTTGATGCAACAGGCCCTTCGAGGGGCACACGTGCGAACTTAATAGTCGTCCCTCGAGCGATTCTTTTCCCTCACACTCCATGGACTGCTAGCACGTCAAAGGGGGGCCCTTGAGCATCGCGCCTCGAGGACTCTTACCTCTCTAAGCCTTAAACTCCCCCCGGCCTTGCCGAGTCATTGCTCAGGCATACCACAGCGGCGGAGTCATAGCGCAAGGAGAAGGGTCCTAGCGACGCAGAGCGAACAAAGATATGAAGTTGAAGCAAAAGGCCCTTCGAGGGGCACACGTGCGAACTTAATAGCATCTACTTAAAAATATATTACAGACTGTGGAGCAAAAGTCTCTATGCCAAGTGTTTTAACGGCGCTACAAGCGCATCATAATACAGGAGAGGATCAGACAGAAGCTTCGTCGCCCCCCTCCGCAGACCTTTCCTCTCCAGGCTCGCCCTCGGAGCCTGCCTCCTCGCCGTCGTCCTCCCTCGCCTCAGCCCGCTTGAAGCGGCTGCAGAAGTCGTCGACCTGGTCTCGGACTGAGTTGGGGACCTGCCACCCTTGCTCCCCCTCGAGAGGCTCGGTCACCAATGTGTAGTCGAAGCCGGGCTGGAGGTGCTGGAGGTTGGTGAAGATGCGGTCGACTGCCACCGCCAGGAGTTGGCGGCATTCCTCCTCGACGACGTCGCGGAGCTCCGCGGCAGGGCCCTCGAGCGCCGTGAAGAGCTTGTCGAAGTAGGCGAGGTACGCGGCGACGTCGGCGTTGCCCTGAGCAGGGATGTGCGGCGCCCAAGACCGGCGAGAGCCACTACCTTTGGAAGGTTCTATGAAGCCCTGAAGCCAGGACGTACAAAGGAGGTCGACGTCAGCAACAACAGAGATAACCAACACTGAAGATCGTCTACATGAAGATGTACCACGAAGCTAGTGTCAACAGTGTCTTCTACTTGCCAACCTTATTAACTCAACTGACACCGACGAGAGTTTTATAGCGAGAAGAACCTTCTTTAACCTTTTAGGCTAACTTAGATGCAATCGACCTCTGAAGGATAGCGCGAAGCGTCATGAATCCCAAGAACCGAGGAAATCTTCATCAACTCTTTTCGTCTGCTAAATCGAAGATGGACATAATAGAAGACATCATATCCAGCAAGACGCCAAGAAAGAAGAAAAGCCCGAAGACTGTCGCAGTCGACGAATTTAACCCCAAGATAGTTGTGACGCTATTAGTGACTTGTAACACCCTCTAACTCGTTAGTAAGAACGAAAGTGAGTCAAGTCTACGGATTTGACGCCCCGGTGAGGCTTGTTAATTGTTAGTCATGTGTTCAACTGCTAACCCCTCAATACGGCAATATCAGGACATGTGTCTACATCAACCCCCAAGCACCAAGGAGCTACTACCAAGATGAAGATTATCATGATACCCAAGATCTGCAACACTGTGAAGTCGGCAATAACTTATACCACTAACTTTAACCCTTCTAGGCCCCTTTTTAAGGGGGGAAGACATATGCTAGTTTTATTAGAAAGTTTTGACAAACCGTTCTTGCACACCAACCCTGGAGCATTTAAAGTCAACTCAACAAAAACTCTGCATCAGCATCGACCATCATGTCAACACCTTCAGCAAAGACCCAAATCTTCCCGGAGAAATCAGACGCCGCATCGACAAGGAAACCTCATTCAAGAATCAACAACCTCGGAAGATGAAGAAATAACGAACCCCCTAACCTTGCACTCTCTTAGTACCCGCTTAGGAATCTCGGGACGAGATTCTTTTAAGGGGGGACGGTCTGTAACACCCTAATTTTGGAAGCAACAAAAACTTAATTATAAAAGACCCAAAATTCTGAGGGAACAAAAACTTTTTGAAATGTATTACTTATGGATGTTTTTCACTCTTGTTTCCTTTGGTTGTCTTGTTTTGTTTTGGTTTGTGTTAGTGTTGATGACCTCTCTAGCTATCAACCCTAAAACTCAACCTAGTTATAATATGACATTTGATAGCAATGTTATGACATGTAAAATAGTACATATATCTTCTCCTATCTTATTTCTTAACAAACTATATTTACCATGATGTTCTGAATTTAGCAACTACCCAAAAACCTTTTATTTCAGAAAATAAAAGTATTTCCAAAAGCTTTATGTTTGAAAAACTATAAAGGACCATATAATGGGTCCTAACATATTTTGAGTTTAATATGTTGCTACTCCTAGCAACTTTTATTTTAAGAACTCCTAATTTAGTATCTCTTTGGAAAACTATTACTAGGAAGTGGTTTAACCTCCTTTCTCCAAAACCTTGTCATTATTGTATTGATCACCTCCTCCCAAAAATATTGGTTTTATCTTAAAGTGTGGTTGTTTATCCAATTGTTCTTGTGAGTTTGATCCAATTGACATGTGCTTAATTTGCATGACTTGAGTGTGTTATTTTATGAGTGTTCATGTGGTGATTGAATGTAGCAACATTTAATGCCCATTATTTGATTTGGTATCTAAAATGTTTGTTTTGCTTGTCTTAATTGAGTGGAATGTATTACCTCTTGTAGAATTGTTTTGTGCTGATGTTTACAAAATTTCAATTTTATATAGATAGAAAATCAATCTTCCCTCTTATTAATTTTTAGCCTTTCTAGAACATGATGATTTGGGTTTATTTTATTCAAAGTGGTAATGCAACTCACCTTATATCATCCTCACCACCTCCACTTTCCACCTATATCATTATTTATATTTTATAAAAATGTTTGGTCAATAATTGTTGCTGGTTTTGTGGGCTACATTATAAGGAGACCATATGCCATGTCATTGGATGGCCTTTTTCCATTTTCATGCCTAGTTGTAGTTTTGCCTTTTGACCTAAACTTTTAAGCATAATGCTGCACCTAGGTCCCTTCTAATCATTCCTCTTGGTCCCATAATTTTCTAGCCAAAGGATTGACTAATCCATCTTATCATTGTGGCCTAATCAAATCAGCCCAAAAAGATTTCAATACCCTAAACCAACACACCTCTTTCCCCAAAACCCATGTTTGACAGATACTTAACCACCCACACCCCCTAGACTCTTTGATCCTCAACCATGCCTAGCCCTAGCTCCATTTTTCATATTCTTTAGTCGTCTGGACATTTTGTCGAACACCTGGCAGGCAGGAGAGACCTCTTCATTTATTTCACCTCCCTCCATAAGCACAGGGCCATCTGCTAGATGCCAAGGCGTGCAGCATCTCGTCCAGACGCTCCTCCACCACCCCTCTTCCCCAATCCCTGGCTCGAGTCCTCTCCTTCTCTCTCTCTCTGCCCGAGACATGGAACCGGCCACCCTCCTTAGTTAAACCAACCGAGACCCCCACAGCCCCGCCCACCTTGCCCACTCCACCTCCCTCGCACCTCTTTCGCATATGGAGCAAGATCTCCCGAGCTCCCTCCCTCATCTTCTCGGAATCATCCAGGAAACCCAGCTCGGGTCCGTCGTTTTCGAGCACGAATGCCACCGCGGCTGACCCTCTCCTCCCTCTCCCTCGGGTCCATCTCGTTCCCCTCTCCATGGCCTATCTCTGAGGCACGTCCTCTCTTTCCAGGAACCGCCGGACCAGCCGCGACCTCGCCGTGGCCGAGGCGGACGTCCTCGACGTTCCCGGCGTCTCGCAGCTCGCCGACAAGAACTGATGCCACCCCCGCCTTTCCCGAGCTCTCCGTACATGCATCCGTGCTCTCCATCGACTCCTCAAGCCCTAGGTGAGCCTCCCGAGGTCCCAGCCGAAGCTAGGGTTCCGTCGCCTCCATGGCCTCCTTCTGTTCGCGGCCCTGGGAAGAAGACGACCTTACAGCCGTCGGATCTGTGATCAACGGCTGTGTTTGAATCCCGCTGGATCTAATCCTAGCCGTCCCTTTTCGATCTGGCGGCAGCTTACCGCCTCGCTCGCGCGCGCGCCGCCCTGGGCCGGCCCAGCTCGCTGGCGTGGCCCGAAGCCAGATCCGGCCTTATTACTGTTTTTTTTTCTTTTCTCTGTCAAATCTTTTTCCTGCTGAATTTTTCCAGAAAACTACTAGCTAGATTTTATTAATTTCTGGTAGATCTGTGCATGATAAAATTTTGAAATAAATTTTGCAGCATAGCTATGTGTTTTCTTAATCATGTGGCACTGGCCTCATGCCAAAATATGATTTATTTTGTGCTGTAGATCAAATCTTGTAAAAAGTATATTTTCTACCATTTCCTTAATAACTTGAGTTTTACAGATCCAAAATTATCAAACTTTAGTTCTATGGAAAGCCAATGAGAATACCTAACGAGATATATAAACCATGCATGCAGGAGAATTGTGAAATTAAAGTTCTATCAAGTTTAAAATTAACAACAGTAGCTGTTTGGTGATTTTTAATTCTTTATTAAAAATACTTTTTGGAGTAAATCCAATTGCATGTGGTAGATATGAGTAGTAGCTGTCATTTACTAGTTTGGTAGAATGTTCTAGCTTATATTTTGCTCTTGGTGAACTATTCTCCAAAACAGTGTGTTATTACACTTGAAAATAAATATGTTTATTTTCTGTTATTTGCATGTATCTGGTCTTACTTGTTTGTGCTAAATATGTCTGTGCAAGTGGTTTAGGAGTAATTTTGTGGAGTACCTATGTGTTTTATTTATCATGCAAAACTAGATTTGTCCAAAAATAAATTATACTTAGTGTTGTGCTTAATTATTAATCAAATGTTTGTCTCCCACTAAAACTAGTATATCTTGAGCTAGGAGTATCCAAATGGAGTGAATCCAATTTCTACAGAAAGCCTTAGTCAGTACCTATCCAAAGACATTAACTTTGCATGCATGAGATTCCTAAAACAGTAACTACAATCTTTTTGGTTTTGAGAACAGTACCATTTGGGTGATTTTTAATTCCTGTTTAGTAATAGCTTTTGATGCAAATCCAATTTTCACAGCTTGGTATAAGTACTAGGAGTATTCTGTTAGAAGGGTTTAATTTTATGATCATTATTTTAATAATTATGCATTTTCTCCCAAAACAGCAACTTGTTAACTAAAAGTAAACTTGAGTTAATTTCCTGTTTTAGTTTATGCAAATGGTGTGTATGTTTTTAATACACTTAGAGTCCAGAACCTTAACCCAACCATATTAACTTGGTTGGAAAATTTTATTAGTGTTGTGGTGCCTCTCTTGTTTATGTTTAGCATAAATCACATTGTACACTAAAAATGGCATCAAGTGTTTTTATATGCCTTGTATGTGGTTGTGTTGGTGTGTTAGATTTTTATCAAGTAGTTGTTTGTGTTTTGTGATGCTTGCTGCATGCTTTAAACACTTTAAATTGTTGTCAATATGCACCTTTGTGATGTTCTATTAAATAGCTCACCTGCATCATTTTAGCTCTTTATCAACAACTTGTGTGAGCGGTGTGTTAAACTTTATTGGTTGATTAATTACTTATTAGTATGTGTTCCTTGAGCTGGTAACATGCTTGCATGTGAGTGTGCTTAATGCTAGTGTTAATGCTTGCTTGTTAAGATACTTTTGTCTGGAGTACTTCCTTATTTATTAAGATGCTTTTGTCTGATATATTTCCTGAACTAGTATAACAACTACTGTTACCTAATCTGATAAACCTAAAAGGTGATTAGCTTAAGTGGGGAGTTAGAACTGCCTATGTAACTATTAGGGGTGTTGTATATATTTTCTTAGCTGTGTTTAATGTTTGTCTTAGCTATATGTGCTTGTTGCTTGTTGTTGTTTACCTAAGTGAATAGCTTGCTTATGTTTGTAGCTTAGTGTCTTGTGCAGTGCTTGGTGTTTGTTATGTCCTTATGGCATTGTTTTGTATTTTGAGTGTTGTTCCTTTTCTTGTTTATGACATTAGATACGATCGGGAAGGAACTGGAAGTG
The DNA here is from genome assembly GCA_026929855.1 of Poa annua. Taxonomy (NCBI): domain Eukaryota; kingdom Viridiplantae; phylum Streptophyta; class Magnoliopsida; order Poales; family Poaceae; genus Poa; species Poa annua. The sequence continues at coordinate 68,937,922 of CM049434.1, forward strand.
AGGAGTGAACCTGAGGAACATCAAGATCAAGACCATGGAGATATTGCTGAGCCAGGCAAGCCACCTCACCACTATGAATCCTATTATTTTCAAAGCATGTTTTGTTTAAAAAATAAAATAATGCATGTTTTACTTCTTTTGTGGTACTTTGCCACCCAAAAACTATTTTTCAAAATATTGTTTGGCCAAAGTTATCTACTAGATTTAATAGGTGTTATAAAACTAAGTATTCACTTTATGCGCCTTGTTGTTGAAGGCGCTATAAAGAAAATCATATTTTTTTTCTAGTAGTATATCTTCATATTCTTCCCTCAAAATCTTAGGATGGGAGCCTGGTTTTTGATAAAATGTTTTCGGAAGAAAAACCCGAGTTGCTGGGAGCAATCGGCGAGCAAGTGTTTTATGAAACCCGAGTTGCTGGGAGCAATCGGAGATGTTTACGAAAACCCGAGCTGTTGGGAACGGTCGGAGGTGGAGATGTTTTTGAAAACAAAGTACAGCCCTAGCAGCCGCCCGAACAATTAACCCGTGCAACCACATTACCTGACATGGGTAGGGCTTAGCCGGAAACTTGTTTATTTTAGTACGGAGGATCTCATACTCTATAAGGGCGAGGCCCTCGAAACCGGGTTGTCGTCTGGATGATACAATACGCTGCTGCGGACCAGCAGCCGGACGATTACGTTGGGTCCCCTGCCGTGGCGGTGTGGCGTCCCAAGAGAGACCAGGGGTCTAGCGGAGCACACGGTGCCGAGGGGAACAAACCTATCGGGAGTCCTCTGTACTAGGGTGGACATAGTGAAAAGCTTTGATCGTGTTATCCGGACCCCCGCATACTGTCGTATGACGGGCCGTGGCAGACACGGCGGAAGGACCGTTTGGTGTGGGTAAAGTGCGCAACCTCTGCAGAGTGTACATCTATTCGAATAGCCGAGTCCTCGGTCATGGACGGTTGGAAAGGCCACTGATCTAGGTGTATGGGCAAGTTTTGGTTTTAAAAAGGAAAATGGTTTCGGTGGAAACAAGGAGGCATCAAGGAGGTACCTGGGAGGTACGGAGTTGGGAGAAGATGGTTGGTCTCGGGGAGACAATCAGTCCGATCTCAAGGAAGGAAAAAGGGGTATCCCCATCCTAGTGTTTTTGAAAAGTTTTACCAAAGAGTTTTGAAATCGTGGAAATAGTACATGCTATTTCTACAAGAGAGATTTCTTTCTCTAAATGTTTTCTTCAACAAAAATACAGAGATGTCGTAATCTCTATATCGAAAGCATCTTTGCGAAAACTAAACCCTATAGTTGTAAATAGCAGCTATCCCAGTTTTCAAAATCCTTTTCGATGCATTACCATGAAAACTTAAGCCTTGAGGTGGTTTTGCGAGTACGTAAATGTACTCATATGGCTGTGTCCCTGGATATTCAAACGTCCAGATTACATTGAGGAGAGGTACGACGAGACGGAGGAGTACGCCGACATCTACGCCAACTGAGTGTCACCGGTCAACTGCTCTGTGGGAATGCGTCCGGTTGTGACGAGGGCCGACGCTAGCCGCAAGCTTCCGCTATATCGTAGTTAATTCCGTCCTGTGCGACGATGATTGCAGACTTGGTCATGTGACCACCTATTTATGTAAGTCTTGTACTACTCGTTTTGAATGATGTCACTTTGTATACCATGTTGGTTATGTGATCGCGATGCACTGATCATTGGGATCGTGATCTGTTTACATAACGTGGACATCTCGGATGTGTTGTCCGAGGGGGTCCTTACACATATTTAGCACTAAGCTCTTGAAAACCAGCAGTTTCAACGGCAGACTTAATGCAATCATATTCATAGTTTATACCTAATTCTTTACCTTTGTCATTCTCCCAATCTTCAGCATTATTTTGAATTCTTTCAAGAAGAGCCCATCTAGCTTCAACCTTCTTACTTGTGAAAGAACCCGCTGAACAGGCATCTAGATAATCCTTGCACTGACCTGAAAGCCTTGCATAAAAATTATATTCTCAGGAAGCTCATGGTTAGGACATTTGAGTATTAATGTTTTCAGCCTTCCCCAAGCTTGAGCAATGCTTTCTCCATCATGAGGCCAAAAATTAAAAATGTAATTCCTATCTAAATGCAATTCATAAGGAGGATAAAATTTAGAGTAAAAGAGATATTCAAGCTCCTTCCATTCCAAATGATGAGGATCATCTAGTAGCTCATACCACTTCCTTGCTTTGTCCTTAAGTGACAATGGAAATAATTTCTTCATAACATTTTCTCTTGATAAACCTGCAAGCTTAAACAACTCACAATATCCTTTAAGTTTCAACAAGTGATCACTTGGATGGACTATTCCATCTCCTACATAAGGTTCATCTATAACCATTTCAACAATTTCCATAGGTATTTCAAAAGCAGTACTTTCACTAGGTGGTTTTATAATATCACACGCATCATCAGATTTATCATATATTGGAGGCAAAACATTATCAAGGCAAAATAATTCCTCCAAAGCTGGGGAGCAAAAATGATTATTTTTACGTAAACTAGCTTCCCCAAGCTTAGGCTTTTCCACAGCCTTAGCAATAATGGTGTCCAAAGAATTTATACTAATAACATTACTACCACTATTATGCAAACAAACTTCCATAGGTTTTTTAATTTTCTCTTCAAAAGTATCATGTCCTAATTTAATATAAATTTTATAAAGATCTCTAATTTTGTTGTTGTTTTCCATTAAGCCTAACTAGTGAAAATAAAAACAAGAAACAAAAAGTAATAACTGCAGGATCTAAAGGAGATACCTTCAAGCACTCACCTCCCCGGCAATGGCGCCAGAAAATAGCTTGATGTCTACGCACGCTTCTATTCTCGTAGACAGTGTTGGGCCTCCAAGAGCAAAGGTTTGTAGAACAGCAGCAAGTTTCCCTTAAGTGAATCACCCAAGGTATATCGAACTCAGGGAGGTAGAGGTCAAAGATATCCCTCTCAAGCAACCCTGCAATTAAGATACAAGAAGTCTCTTGTGTCCCCAACACACCCAATACACTTGTCAGATGTATAGGTGCACTAGTTCGGCGAAGAGATAGTGAAATACAAGTAATATGGATGATTATAAGTAGTAATTGCAATCTGAAATAAAAATGGCAGCAAGCAAACATGTAGCAGAACTTGTTGGAAACGGTGTTTCAATGCATAGAAACAAGGCCTAGGGATCATACTTTCACTAGTGGACATTCTCAACAATGACATCAAAGCTGAATAATAAATACTACTCTCAAACACTCTCATGTTGGATGATAAACACCATTCACTGTGTAGGGCTACAAGAGCACCCCCAAAGTCAGAGTAAACTAACACCACAGCGTCATAAAGGAATCACACACGGTGCACATACTGTCACCTTTACAACCATGAATAACCCCGGAGTTCATATTAAAGTAACCTATAGAGTGCATAATAGATAAAGAGTAGCATCACATATTCAACTAGATTACAAAGCTCATGATCACATAAATATCACACCATGGGAGAGAGAGATAAACCACATAGCTACCGATAGAGCCCGCAGCCCCGGGGGAGAACTACTCTCTCCTCATCGTAGGAGTCGGCAATGGCGATGGAGATGGCGGTGGAGTTGATGGAGATGACTCCGGAGGCAATTCCCCGTCCCGGCAGGGTGCCGGAACAGAGACTTCTGCCCCCCGAATCTTGTCTTCGATGGCGGCAGCGCAGCGGAACTCTTCTCGATAAAAGACTTATTGTTCTAGGGTTTTTCCGTCGGGGGCAATATATGGGCGAAAGGGCGAAGGCGGTGGAGGGCCGAGGCCCCCTCCTCATGTGCTGCCGCGGCCAGAAGTGGGGCCGCGCCGGCACATCATGAGGGCGGCTCGGTCCCCTCCTCCGTCTCGTCTTCGGTGTTCTGGAACCTCCCGTGAAAAATAGGAACTTCGGTATTTGATTCGTCCAATTCCGAGAATATTTCCTTAATAGCTTTTTTGAAACCAAAAACAGCAGAAAACAGGGAACTGGCACTGTGGCATCTTGTTAATAGGTTAGTCCCAGAAAATGCATAAAACAATGCAAAGTGTATATAAAACATGTAGCAATTGGTATAATATAAGCATGGAACGTAAGAAATTATAGATACGTTTGAGACGTATCAGGGATGTATGAGGAAGACGAGCATGCCCTGCGAGCGAACTTCGCCCGGATAAGAACCTGACGCTCCAGTGTTATTTGTACGACGACTACCGCTGCTGCGAAAATTGTGGTTAAGCGTGACTTGAGTAGGTTACTTTGCGATCCGATCCTTATAAGTTTTACTATTTTCATGAGCATGCACCTTGTGTTTGTGATGCATCGCAGGCTTGCGGCCTTTTCTCGGAATATAGTTCTCCCGATACTTGAACTAGATAATGTGCGAATCTGTAGCTCTTGGCAAGAAATACAATTCTTAAGCTTAAAATTTAAAAGTGTCACAAAGGTCTGCTAAGAAGTTCATTTCTATGGGGAAACCGAGACATGAACTGAAGTAGCAGGCACTGTGTGATGCTACATGGAAACATACAGGAGCATGAAGGCTCACCGCAAAATGCTATTATCGTGCTAACCACGCAAACTTCTATTACCAGACAGATTTTGGAGTAGCACTAGGTAAATCTGGCGCGGCGTTTAAGAAAAATATATGTAGAAAACTTCCAATGAAGGATAATTTGAGTAAAGGTGAGTCCAAACTGAAAGACAGCGAGTTTTGTAAGTAAATGGAGTCGGTGAATGAACTATTTTGTTTTAAAGCATAGAACAAACAATTTTTTTGAAGATAAGTTATCTGATTTCAGTAATTCATCCTCTAAATACTGGTGAAAACGATAAATTGTTGTCATGCACTATATATGACAAAATTCTTGTCACAAACAGGAGTCTCCTTTTGGGGTAAAATGGCTAAGGTTGAGTAGGCGATGGATACAAAGACATAATGCACGGCCAAGCTAAAAGTATTTGTCCAAGATAGTTTTTAACAAAACAATATTTGTCCAAAATATGTAAGAGATTAATAAGAGTGGTTAGTCTTTTCTTTTCATGTAATCCCATCTATTCAAAGGCTTGAGCAAAAGAGGGGCTAATTTTAAAATTAGATCAACTCATTTCTAGGTGGACACCTGAGCCCCTTGGGAAAATAGGAGAAATAATATTTCTATAGTATTTTTCACGAATGGGAAGGCTCAACATATTTGTAATGGGAGAATCAGATCGCCCTGCAAAAGATAAGATCGGAATGGGAAGGCTCAACATATTTGTAATAAGAATTTAACTTTTTTGACAATTCAACTTGAAGGCAAAATAAAATATTGGATCAAAAAACTTTGGGTAAGTAATGTACATTATTCAAAATTACCTGCACAATAAGAACGGGTGTATTTTCTCTTCAAAAGGACCACTTTTGTTAACAGAAAACAAATAACAGTGGGGACAAATTAAAGCACCTTCATATAATTTGGTTCTTTCATATAGTTACATAAACATTCTAGCTGTTCCTGTTGACCTTTGAACTTGAGACGTCGAGAACAAACCAATGTGAAGGTCATTCATTCTTGCCGATGCTGCTACATCCTCAGGTATTTGCACTGCAGACTCGTACCACCAGCTGAGCAATGTGAGCCAAATTTTGCCTCCTTGCTTGGCCTGATCAGTAAGAAACAAAAGGAATGTTACACCTGTGAGACTGATTAATCCAAACTGAGCAGGTTTGTTCTGTAATTGGTGGCATTGTTCCTAACCTGGTACTTCTCTTTATACAGGGTCGCCGCTGGGGCATGTGAAATCAGAAGACGGTGCGTCACCATGTAAGGCTCAGTGGTGTCTAGATTACATATATATTCAAATGTAGACAAATTTGCGACATCTATTCTGAGACAAATTTGCGACATATATTTTAAAGAAAGGAAAACTGCAGGTCCCTTTTTCAAGAAATCGCAAATAGATAATTGCTTTTCTTTTCACATTTCACTGAAGAGATAGATTTTGTTACACGCGTTGTTGAACTCCTACTGAATCAAAATGTACATATCTCATTTCATATTTTGTTATCATCATGAAGATTTATGCACTTCAAACAAACCTACAGGGACTACACCTGGGTTGCCTATTTTTCTATGGATAGCTATCAAGCCAAGGCACACTACCAACTTACATGTGTTTATGTTAACACTTAAGGACACAGAAATCCACTGGGGTAGGATAAATAAATAATGATATGAAGATCAAAGCAACACCTCAGACATATCTCTGCATTAGAAATATTTCTTATTCAAACACTGGGGTCGTGAAACTTATCCCAGGGCCGCTACGGCAAAAACAGGGGGTCTAAAATATTTATGAAGAAATAAAAGATCATAGATACAACAATCTAGCCATATGTGGTAGATTGAATGCCAGAAAGGAATGTATGATCTGAAAGACATACGCACCATTCAAAACACTTGCTGATTAGTATAAAATTCTCACATAGTCACATATTGGAAAATAGCAGCCTGCATTCACTCCTGGAAATGAAATTGACACTTCGTCGCCAAGATTCCACCTTAACACTGAAAGTCAGAGAAGTTAACAAATTAAGAATAGTCAAATAGAAGTCTGTGACGTATACCAAGATGACCATATACACTAATTGACTATAATGTATAACTTATACCTCTACATACATAACGTGTACTGTACAGCTATTTGAAGACAAATTTGCTCATAACCTGTAAGAAAACAAATCACATAAGTACCAGTGTGCCACCACACAAAAAGTCACACAACAAATATAATTCATTTAACGTATGAGTTGTACTACCTTGCTACAAAGGGAAATTGACTTATAAAGGTAAATTGAGTAGATGAAAGTCGCACTGCACAAAAGTTTTTCCTTTTTCTTAAAACAACAAAAAATCACATCAGAATAATATTGTTCCCCTAAAAAGAATCACAAATTCATCCCTGCTATGAATAGACCTCTTATGCACACAGCAAGTTTTCATTTAGTGAAATGAATTTCCATATACCATATATGTGCATGTTTTTTGTCTGTTGTCTATGCATAGAAACACCCAATTCGAGATGAAAAAGAAACATATTCTCACAAGAATAAGATGGAGGAGAGACAGCTAACCACAGCAGCTTGTCGAGCAGCAGGAGCTCGGAAACCTTGCTGCCTGCAGCTTCTTGGGGAGGTGATTGTAAAAAAATGGCCGCAGCTGCAGCCCGTGTAGGTCACGACCACTTGTTCCTCCTTCAGTCCGCCCTACGACCATTCATGCAAGATTAAAAATGAAGTGAGTAGTCAAGTACCATATGGAAAGGAAAGGAACAGATCTAACACATAAATTCTACTATCAACTCCATCAAACATGAAGGTAATATGTTGTTCTCCACATTTGTGCATCTATATATTCAGGAGTAGAGGCTACCTTGGGGCTCAGGTGAGAAACCAAACAAAAATTGAACCTGGTACTGCTAAAGATGTTGTTTTTTGTTCGATCTTCCTAAACAATAATAAATTGGTTGCCGGGCTGCATATCTAATTTCACACTTGAACAATTAGTAACGGTAAGCCATATGTTCTATCTGAACCTTTTTTCTTTATCAAGCCATATGTTCTATCTGAACCTTTTTCCTTTATCTTATTCACTGAGGTCTGGGTGAATAATATGCAAAGCTATCATCTTTGGATACTGGAATCATTAGAACCTAGAGGTCTAGAAATGGCACCGCAGCTTCTAGATCGCATTTTCATCTCGTCAAACAGATCAGTTCAGGTATAGAAAAACCAAAGTTGATCTCAGAAAAGGCTAGGAGCGAGTACCTGGTGCGCGCGCGAGGAAGGAGAGGATGGGGCAGCGGCAGTAGCGAGCCCCAAGCCGCTGTCGTCGCCCACGGAGGAGGATCTGGCGCCTAAGCACCCGCCAAGCCCCCGGTCCCAGTGGGACCGCTGCCGTCGAAACTTCCGCAACGACATGCGTCATGTCCGCATAGCTCCAGATCGTGGGCAGATGCCTCAGCGCCTCCTACGACGGCACGCTTGGAACGTCGCCTCGTCGAGCTCGTCGGTGCGCCGTTTCCGTGGTGGGCGCCGCCACCGGGTACCTCGCACCACCTCAGATTCTTTTTTCAGGCGATGCACTCGTTGACAGACACTCGCCGTCGCTGACCTCGCGCTCGTGGACAGACCCTCGCCACCGCAGGCCTCCCGTATAGCCTCCCGTCCTCGGCCCTGCTCCGCTCGAGTCGAGGCACGAGGTGGCGGCGCCCGTACTCCTCCCAGCCCTGCTTTTCCAACACGTGGAGGAGAGGACGGACGTCAAGGACAGGGGCCGGAGGCGCGGCGGCGGCTTGGGCGGACGGAGACTGGAGAGGGAGGAGATTGGGCGAGGAGGACGCACGGGGATTGGGTTAGGATTTTCACCGTTGAGCACGGTTTCTGGCTGCGGGTGGGGGAGGAATGAAGAGGGTTAGGGATCTAGGGTTACGGATGGGTCTTTTATACGGAAAAACCGACACGAGAATTACAGAAAGTGCAGGGGCTTTTCTGAAAAATAGACGCGCGGACCGACGGATCGGGAAGCGACGGCGCGGATCTGAATAACTGTAGATTACTGTAGCTTTCTACAGTAACAGTGGGGCCAGGAGCGAGGAGAGGGGGAGAAAGTGTTTACCTTTCATATATAGGTAGATACTCGTCCTGAAGTATGAAGGTGATAAAACTAACATGGACTTGGCATTTTATTACTATCAAAGGATATCAAAGATGATTGCTACATAGAGCCAAATGATTCATTCTTTAATAAAGAGTAGCAACATACAAGACATATTATCAAGAGATATCAAATATTCAAGGTAAAGATGTTCAATGATAATTCACAAAGTGTAACTTGAAAGAAAAGTTCTATGGACCAAATGAATGCATAAATGAAAAGTAGAAAGATATAGTATTCTTATAGAAATCTGAATATAAAAGGTGGAGACTTTGGAAACATAGATAAATAAGTAGAGGAATAACATGCAAGAGTATCATCTAGCTTCCAAATGCTTCAACTTAAGTTAATGTTTGCCATGTAGTTTCCATTGGTGTGAAGTTCTCATTACCCCTATCATAGCATCTTTAGTGATTAATAGTTGAAAGTGAAAGCAAATATGAGTTATTTGCTTGACAAAGTATGGGTCAAAAGCCTCATGCCCCTTGAAAACAAAAACCTCTCCGACTGGCTACTCAACTTGGGCCACAAAGCAAGTGAAGGTTACAGTCATCGTGAATAAAAGTGGTGTCATAGAGAGTATCACCCCGGGTACCCTTGCCCCAGGACACGGAAGTGGGCACATGTCCAAATGACAAAGCAAGCAAACAGTGGACATCTCAACATCTCTTTCTTTTTCCAATGCTTTTTTTTGTAAATGCTTTTTCTGTTGTGAGATGTATCATAGATTCCTCCATTATGGTTATGTTGCAAATTTCCACCATGGACCACATGGCTTAGGTTAGCCGCCACAGGTGTCTCTCTAGCCATTAATACCACTCGCCCGAACTTACTAAGTTTCCATCTTCATTTCACGCAATGTTAGGCATCCATTAACAAAAGAAGATGATATCAACTTTTATAAAGAATAAAGTGCGGTGTTGGAAACTTGCCACGTGTCAGCACGTATGAGCTAGCTCCCAACCAAAGACCTTTCTCAAGCCCAAAACATCATAATCTTAATCACAACGGGTCATGTTTATTAAGTGCAATAAAAGTAATGTGTGCATCAAGTTCGTGAGAGCTTTTAAACCAACTTAACCCATAACAATCCCAATAACATAAGCATCTTAATTTGGAAGCATAGATAAAAAAATATAACATGGTAAACATACTTGTAATAGCATATTAGCTAATAGGTAGATATGGTGGACTCACTGGAAAAACTTTGGTTGAAGGTGTTGGAAAACAAGCTTTTTACTTGTTGGAGTTTTTGGGCTAGCAAGAGGGAGAAAGTTGACCATCTAAATGCATGCATAAGTGTCCATGGAGCTAACCATTTCATGTTAAACAAAGTAAAGCATCATTCAGCATATAAAACATGAATAAGAAATAACTCTTCCTAAGACATTTGGAAATTAATACTCATTAACAAGCACATAAATCATGCAACTATATGTATCTTTTTAAATCAACTCAAACATCCTCTTCCCAATATTTTTAATAGCATCCAACTTAATTCAACTAAAGTCTCCAGCACCTCTCTCATAACATAAATGATAATGGTGATCTTATTAAAAGCAAAAAAAAGAACAATAAAAAGACGGTCCAAAGTTTATACGATAGTAATGCGTTGATAGAAAATAGAAAATAGACGTGTGCAAACCGAGAGTGTTTGATCCAGTGGGGTGCCTTGACATCCCCAATCTTATTGTCTTTACCATACTTAGATAGCACTTGGTGCATCTCCTCTAATCCCTGTGAAAAACTTTAACACAAAATTTTCTCCTATCTCTTTTCTGTGGGATGACATTAGTAGGCACAAAATAATTGAATTGCTTGTTGTATGAAATCCTTAGAAAAACACAAGAAACATGCCCAGAAAGTTGTCGGCCCAGTAAGGACCGGGGTATGCACGGCCCACTCCCTACAGGCCTCGCCCGCGAGAATCTTTGACGGAATAACTAAGGACCAAGATACCGCTTGGAGAGACCCTCGAGAGACATCTCCGCTCGAGGGCCTGAAGAGGACGCCAGGGCCTGAAGAGGACCCTGCGCTTCAAGAGGCTCCCCAGGCTCAGGACGCCTGGAGAGGAGTCAGCAGAAAACCCCTCCACAGGCAACCACGGCCCTGTGGAGACACTTCGCGGCTAAGCAAGCGCTGCAGGACGCACATGGCCCCTGCAGCAGCCGCAGGGTGACGCGAGCATCCCAGTTGCCATTCTGGTGATAAAGGAGTCAACAAAGCCGCGCCGCCTGCGGCAGGACGGCCAGGACTTTCCTCTTTCGTGATAAAGCGGCTGGACGGCGCAACGCTCCAAGAAGATCATCACCGTGGGCTCCACCACGACCTCTGCTGCGCCTGCGAGCCGCCCTGCACCGCCTGCAACCTGTCGGCCACGGCGCGCTACTTTAGCACGGATGGACCGCGTCCATGGACGGATGAGCCGCGGTGGACTCCCGCTCCTCCATGCGACTGGCGTGTGGGAGCCCACCAGCACGAGGACGGAGCCCGGGGCGCCTATAAAAGGAGCAGGAGCACCACCGTAGAAGGGAGGTCCGATCGCCCAATCGCTCAATCGCTCCCCAAACGCATAGGATAGCCAACTGCTGGAGGAGGAAGACGACCATTGTGTCCCTCTCCAAGCACTAAGCTGCCTCGAGAGAGCCTTCGGCAAGCTCATTGTCCTGTAACCTCCACAGTTCAATACAGACAAGCAGGAGTAGCGGTTTTACCTCCTCCTGAGGGCCGTGAACCTGGGTACGGGCCGGTGTCCCTCTCTGGCTTGATAGTTCCTCTCCAGGCCCGGCGAGCACCGTCGTCGAGCCTCTCGAGGGTTGTTTGACCTCCGTGTTCAGTCCCCCTTCGAACCTCTCTTCAGGGCGAGACTACCCCTGTTACGTGGGAGTCACTCTCCGACATTTGGCGCGCCGGGTAGGGGACTGAGGCGCGTCTTCAACCTCCGAACTCCACGCCATGATGGACACCCGCGCGGCGCGCGCCAACCGGCGTACCTCTGAGAGAGCTCACACCGAGCCCGGCACTGCTCCCACCCGTGGCCGCCGTGGTCGCCCTCGCGCGGCTGAGCGCGCTGGCACCGGCCCGCGCGTGGAGGAGCCAGAGAGCGAGGAGCACCGCGGCGGAGACCAGCGCGGCGACGAAGACCTCTCCGGGCGCGGTGAGGACGCTGAGTCCTCGCGCCCGTCCCGGCGCCAGAGCGTGTCCACTCGGGAACACCACGAGCCCGCCCCGCATACCGCGCTGCTCATGGCCCAGGAGCTCCTCCGCTACCGGCCAAGTGCAGAGGCGCACGACCAGTGGCTGGACCGCCTCCACCGCCTCGTCGACATCGCAACCACGCGCCCTGCTCCGTCGCGCTCCATCGTGCCTTCCGGTCTTGCAGGGACGGCCGCACCAGGTGCGCCCCCACCGCCGCCAGGGCCACCTCCGGACGCGGCGCAGCGGGCTCCCTCGCATGCTTCCTCGCCGCACGACTGTCAAATCGTGCAGCGCACTGCGTGTGGGGACCCCGGACTAGCTGTCCGAAATACCCGATTATGCTTAACACAACGATCCCGTGATCAGTCTGTCGTTGCACATAATCCGAACTGAATACCAAAGTTTACATCCATTACAATACCGGAATAAGTCTTACATAACAGGTCATATAGACCAAGTCTTACACAGGTGCCTTCTAGGGCCAAATCAACATAAGCAGCGGAACTTAAACGTAGTAGACATCCCAGAGCTAACGATGACCCGACAGGCAGTCGACTTGAGAAGATCCTTAGTTGGCGTAGATGTCGCCATACTCCTCCTGGGCGTAATACTCCTCCAAGTCTGGCTACGACAATAGCCAGAGACAAGCTAGTATGAGTACATTGAAATGTACTCGCAAACTACTCCAACATGAGTGCACTAGTCTCATTTTTAGTTTCACATTTTTATTTATTTAAAACATCTATGTATCTTTGTTGAAGAAGGTAAGAAGATTGTAACTATCCCTAGTATCTCCTGAGCATTAGTTTCTTCAAAACTCCTCCTCTTCCCAACCAAGGTCCTTCATGGTACCAAGTCTCCAACGTCCTCATACCAAATCCGTTGGCATAGGTGTATGGATCATTCCACCAATTTCCTTTCTCTAGAAAACACAATCCTTTTCAAAAACTTGCACATGGTCAAAGTAGGGCCTTTCAACTGTCCATATTCGAGGACTCGGCTATTCGAATAGTTTTAACCCTCTGCAGAGGTAGCACGCTTTTCCCACACCCATCCGACAACTCATCGTGTCTGCCACGTCTCGCCATACCAGGGGTATGCGAAGTTGAGTCACCGATCCTAGTCTGTCCTTTGCTCATGCTAGTATAGGATCCTGCCCCTATGATACCTTCCATCGACACTTAACCCAGCCCGTCGGAATCTAAGTGTGAGGACTCATAGGTTTTATCTGGCGGTGTATAGGGGACATCCTTCTATCCTCCTCCTTATCTACTCATAGAGTTTGAGCGAGGACCCAGGTCAGGGGTAGGTCACCAAACCATTCCCTCATGCATAACGGAGTCATCTCCGTTGATGCAGTGTCCCATACTAATAAGAGCAAACTATATGACTAAGCCCTTTCCCATATGTGGGTAAATGTGGTCGCACAGAGTATCGGCTGATCGACGTAAGTACTAAGACACAATGTGCTTTTCTCAAAACCATCTTTCTCCACTTCCTTATTTCAACACCACATCTTGGTGTTTTGTATCCACACAAGGTTTTCAAAGGAGTTTTGAATAAAACAATGTTGGTTTTTCCCATCCTATAGTTTTAGCATATATTTCTATATAGGGTGGCAAAATAACTTAGGTATACTTTTGAAAAAGGATTTTTATAAACCTTTGCTTTTGAAAAAGGACTTTGTAAATCTAGATGCATAAGTTATGTGCAAGCTCAGAGAGTAGCTTGCCTTGCTCGGCAAAGTGATCCTGGTCTTGGTCTTCAGGTTCCACAAATCCTTCCTCCTCGATGTACTCGACAACGCTCTCGTCTAATACACAATCAAGCAAATACAAACAATCACTAACCTACTCAACCAATTATCACAACAATACAATCTTAAATGCTCTAAATAGCCACTTCATCTATCAAACAAAACAATTTGGCTTTAATTTAATTGAATTAGTCCTTATCCATTTATTTCCTAATTGGGGCAGAAACTAGTTGAACAAGTTTAATTACATAACTTAAGTTCTGTTGGTCACAAAAATACAAACTAAAATTCTACAGAGAGCTACTGATGTGTAGAATATGACACAATTGGATTTAGATCCATTGGAGTTACCAAATTCCCTACACAATGTTTTGAATCCAGAGGCCTAAAAATCAAGTTTTATCTACTAGTCAAGTTCTGTTGATCTAAAAATTAAATCCTCTTAGGGGTGACTAACCAGGACTAAATGTGAACTAATAAAATTGGTCTTAAATCATTTGGACTAACAGAGCATCAGAAACAAACAAGTTTAGATTTTAAACCCTTTATGGTATTTTGAATAATGTATTTTTATTATTTATTCAAATGGAGTGAAACCAATTGGGTTGGATAGATAATTTCATAACCTTGCCAGAACAGTTTGATTTGTTCCATTTGGAGTTGTAAAACTAAAGTTATGGAATTTCTAAGTTTGGGTCCAGTACTGATTTCAAATTAAAACTAAATTCGAAAATTAACTGCCTGGGTGGATAATGTTGAAACCCTGACGGGTGGGGCCTACTGGTCAGTGACTCAGCGTGCGCGCGCGGGATTCATTTAAATCTGACGTGCGGGGCCCGCACGTCAGCGCCTAATCGCGCGAAGCGGTAAGTTGCCGTTGGATCAAGATCCAACGGCCATGAGCGAGCGCACCGGCGGCGACCCAAAATCGGGCGGCGCCGTGGCTCCGGCAACGGCGAGGTGCACGGAGAGCTCACCTCGAGGCTCGGGAGACGGCGGCGAGGGTGCAGATCGACGGCGGCGACTCGGGGAAGGTCGTGGGGACGAGCGGCGCGTGCTGAGGTGGTTCCAATCGGCGACGGCGAGGAGCTCCTCCTCCGCGGCCGTGCTCCAACTCCGGCGAGTCCTCTGCGTCGCTGCTGGGCACGAACCAGAGGGGAAAAGGGACCGGGTGAGTGAGGCGGTAATGGAGAAGAGGATGCGAGCCAGAGAGGAGAGAAAGGGAGGCCAGCACGGCCTGGCCGTGGTCGTCGTCTACCTCGGACACGGCGAGCTCGAGGAGACCCACGGACGGCCGGGTTCTCACGGCGAAGGCTCCGCCCTCCAGGCGGTGCACGAGAGGGGGTGGTGTGAGGGGGAGAAGCGGTGGAGAGGTGTGGGGAAATGGGGTGCTCGGAGGGGGGCTTTATAGCGGCCGGGCGGCGCACGGTGGACGCGGTGCAGAGGGCACCCGCGGTCGTGCGAGCTCGCCGTAGGCCGGTGGAGGGGTGCGGCTACGCTGCTGGATGCTCGGGGAACCAGACGGGCAAGGTGGGGTGGCGTGGCGCGCTCGGGCGTGCTCGGGATTTTGGCCCGGCCGTGAGAGCGCACGGGCGGCGCGCGGCGTGCACGTCGCGGCGTGGCTGTCGCGGCGTGGCTGCGGGCTGCTGGCGGCTGCGGTGCGGGCTGCTGCTGCGCGAGGAGACAGAGGGGTGAGGGAGGGAGAGAGAGGCAGCCGCGCGGCCGGCACGGCGCGGCGTCGCCGCGGCCACTGTGCCGACACGACGACGTGCGCATGGCCGACGCTGTCGCCAGCTCCTCCACGGCGACTCCGGCGACCATTTGGCTCCCTCCAGCGTGCGGCGTGATCGTGGCGAAGAGGGGAAAGCAGTGGAGGCCTCAATTCGACGAATACACAACACATTGCTCGGATTGATCCATGGTTTGGCTCGGTTTTGGGAAGAACACACGATGCACAGAAGGTGTTTGTTGAATTTCCTGAACCAAAACAGTAGGCATTTTGGCTATTTAATTTTCATACCTTGCTTAATTCTTTTGGTTCCAAACTTAGGATCTAGGCTAAATACATTATTGGTAAGTGATACAAAGTCTTTTTGAAATATTTGGAAATATTTCAATAATGAATTTCTAATTTGAATTTGAGGTTTTGAATTTGAAATTTGAAAGGGAATAGTTTGTGGAAACCCAATGGTGTGGTCTTTGGAATTATTCCTCACTAACCTTGGTTTGAGAAAATAAAGTAAGTTTCTTATTTTTGGAAAAATATTGTGACATGTGTCACATAGTTTTATAGTTTTGGAATGTTGTTAAGTTTATTTTGTATTCTTCAAATTTGGTAATTGGAGTTAGGTGTTTAACAACATAGCAAGCAATGTATGATAACAATAATCAAGAATTAAACACATGCTGGTTTTGTAAGAAAAGTTTTTGTTGGCCCACATTTTTGCATAATCTTTCATATTTAATATTTGGGATGTTACAAATCCTCCCCTCCTTAAAATAAATCTCGTCCCGAGATTTGCTAAGTCTGGGTACTAAAGAGGTTCGGGAATTCACTTCTAAGATAGTCCTCACGTTCCCACGTGGCTTCATCTTCAGAGTGGTTGGTCCACTGAACCTTGTAGAACTTGATTGCTCGCCTACGGGTGAGGCGAACATCTTCGTCGAGAATCTTGATGGGTTGCTCACGATAAGTCAGATCTTGATTTAGGTCGATGGAATGGTGGTCGATGTTTTTGAAAACATCAGGCTGGTCCGGAACTTCAAGACACTTCCGGAGCAACGAAATGTGGAAGACATCGTGGTAATCCGCTAACTCTTGAGGCAACTCCAGTTGATAAGACACTTCACCACGACGGGAAAGGATCTTAAAGGGTCCAATATATCTTGGTGCCAATTTTCCTTTGACATGGAAACGTTGCATTCCTTTAAGAGGTGTCACCCGGAGATAGACATAATCTCCGACACTGAAGGTGACATCACGGCGCTTGGGATCAGCGTAACTCTTCTGACGGGATTGGGCAGTTTTAAGACGTTCACGAATAAATTGGACTTGTTCCTCAGCCTCTCGGAGGGTATCTGGTCCAAACAATTTGCCTTCTCCGGTGTCGGACCAATTCAGGGGTGTACGACACTTCCTTCCGTAAAGGGCTTCAAAAGGGGCCATTTGCAGACTAGACTGGTAACTATTATTGTAGGAGAACTCTGCAAATGGAAGACAATCTTCCCACTTGGATCCATAGGATAGAACACACGCGCGAAGCATGTCCTCCAATATCTGGTTCACTCTTTCAGTTTGGCCTCCGGTCTGGGGATGATAAGCTGTGCTAAATGCTAACTTGGTTCCGAGGGCTTCGTGTAGGGCTTTCCAGAACCTTGAGGTGAATTGTGTGCCTCTATCCGACACAATCCTCTTAGGCACACCATGCAGGCTTACTATTCTGGAAATATACAGGTCTGCCAACTGATTTCCCCGATAGGTGGTATGGACGGGAATGAAATGGGCAACCTTGGTCAGTCTATCAACGATGACCCAAATTGAGTCATGGCCTCTGTTGGACCTCGGAAGTCCGGTGATAAAATCCATTCCAATCTCATCCCACTTCCACTCGGGAATTTTCAAGGGTTGAAGCAATCCAGCGGGTCGCTGATGTTCAGCCTTGACTCGCTGACAGATATCACACTTGGCTACAAAAACACCAATCTCTCGCTTCATTCCGTGCCACCAAAATTTCTCACGAAGGTCTTGATACATTTTGGTTCCGCCAGGGTGGATCGAATAGGGGGTCTCGTGGGCTTCCTTCAGGATTAACTCTTTAAGCTCCGTGATGCTGGGGACACAGATACGATCCTGGTATCTCAGCACTCCTTCAGCATCTTCGGTAAAACCAGGTGCTTTACCGAGAGAAATCTTCTTCTTGATTCCTTCTATACTCTCATGACCTTTCTGGGCTTCCTTGATTTGGCTCATCAAGGTTGGGGTTAACTCTAAGTTGGCAAGATATCCATGGCTAACAAGCTCTAGTCCAAAATCTTTGAACTCTCTGAACAGGGCTGGTTGTTCTGCTTGGATCAGGGCATTCAGGGTGCAGGGTTTGCGACTAAGGGCATCGGCAACTACATTAGCCTTCCCTGGGTGGTAATGGATACCAATATCATAATCCTTGATTAATTCCATCCACCTTCTCTGTCGCAGGTTTAACTCCTTCTGGGTGAAGATATACTTCAAGCTCTTGTGATCCGTATAGACCTCGCAACGATGTCCCGCAAGATAGGAGCGCCATGTTTTCAGAGCAAGAACAACAGCGGCTAACTCCAGGTCATGGGTTGGGTAATTCTCTTCATGTGGTCGCAACTGCCGAGACAGATACGATACCACCTTGCCTTCTTGCATCAGAACGCAACCAAGTCCGAGGCGTGATGCATCGCAATACACGTCGAAACTCTTGGTGACGTCTGGCATAATCAGGACAGGGGTGGAGGTCAACCTCTTCTTTAATTCCTGGAAACTCTCTTCACACTTCTGAGTCCATTCAAATTTCTTGTCCTTTTTCAGCAGTTGGGTCAGGGGTTTGGCTAAACTGGAGAATCCTTCAACGAACTTGCGGTAGTAACCCGCTAATCCGAGAAAGCTTCGGATTTCAGTCACACTAGTTGGGGCTTCCCAGTTCACAATGGCTTGGATCTTCTCTGGGTCAACAGAAATTCCTCCCGCGGACACAACATGTCCGAGAAATGCTACTTCACTGAGCCAAAACTCACACTTGCTAAACTTGGCATACAACTGGTGTTCTCGGAGGGTTGCTAAAACTAGACGCAGATGTTCAGCATGCTCTTCTTCGGTTTTGGAGTAAATAAGGATGTCATCGAGGAAAACTACCACGAACTTGTCAAGATACTCCATGAAGATCTTGTTCATGAGATTCATGAAATAGGCTGGGGCATTGGTCAGACCAAAGGACATTACGGTGTATTCAAATAAACCGTAGCGGGTGGTGAAGGCAGTCTTGGGGATGTCTGTCTCTCGGATTTTTAACTGATGATATCCTGACCGAAGATCGATTTTGGAAAAGACTCGGGCTCCGTTCATTTGATCGAACAGATCCTCGATCTTTGGAAGGGGGTACTTGTTCTTGATGGTCACATCATTTAACTTGCGATAATCCACACACAGGCGTGTGGTACCGTCCCTCTTATCCACAAAAATAATGGGTGATCCCCAGGGTGAAGCACTTGGGCGAATAAGTCCTTTGCTGAGCATATCTGCTAACTGCTTCTTCAACTCAACCAGTTCTTCCGGATTCATCCGATAAGGCCTCTGGGATATAGGAGCTGTTCCGGGGATAAGTTCAATGATGAACTCAATATCCCGGTCTGGCGGCATACCAGGCAATTCTTCAGGGAAAACATCTCGGAACAGGTGAACAACACGGATCTCATCTAGGGTGGGTCTGGCTATGCCCTCATGGCATCCTGGTCGGGGTCGACTGGTTTCGGACACATACTCCACTTCTACTTCTTTGTCGGTGGTGAGGGATACAGCTCTTCTGGCGCAGTCAATTCGACCACGGTACTTGGCTAGCCAATTCATACCCAGTATAACATCTATACCTTGGGTTCCTAGAATGATTAAGTCGACTAGGAACTTTTCCCCCTGGATCTCAAGGGAAACGTCCGGGCAATACGACTTGGTATCTATGGTGGATTCTGGGATTTGGATGATCATGGGTTTGGGTAAAAGGTTCCCGACTAAACCTCCCTTAGCAACAAACTCTTGGGTAACAAAGGAATGGGTAGCACCAGAATCAAACAGAACAGTTGCAGGTACCGAGTTGACAAGGAACGTACCCAGCACAACATCCGGCGCTTCCATGGCTTCCTCTGCATTGATGTGGTGCAGACGTCCCTTGGCAACAGCAGTATTCCCGCGAGGTGCGGGGTTCTTGCCGTTCCCATTACGGCCTTGGCCATTGTTCGGTGTTGTTGTATCGGGGCGCGGACCATTCTTCTTGGGATTGGGGCATTCTCTGGAGTAGTGGCCCTTAGCGCCACAGTCAAAGCAGACAACATTGGCGTTGCGGTTGAAGTTGTTGGGGTTTCCTCCGGGGCGAGTAGGGTTGTTGGGGCGGTTGAAGCTGTTTGGGTTGCTGGGGGTGTTTGGGTTTGGGTTGTTGGGACGAGTAGGGAAATTGGGGCGTGTAGGTTGTGGTGGTCGATAAGCTGGTTTCGGGGTTGGTGGAAAGGTACGAGGCTTCTGACTGCTCGAACCTTCCTTGGCCATCATCCTTCTCTTGCGACTCTCGAACATAGTTTTACGTTTGGTCTCCAATTGAATAGCCTTGTCCACCAGTGACTCCAGGTCCAGGAAGTCGTGGATCACCAGGGCACACTGCAGTTCATCATGGAGCCCATCCATGAAACGCTCCATCCTTTTCCTCTCGGTGTCAGTATCATCAGGAGCGTACCGGGATAAGTCCGTAAACTCATCCAGGTATCCGACCACATCCTTGCTTCCCTGCCGCAGCCTGCGGAATTCGTCCTTCTTCCTCTCAATAAGTCCGCCGGGTATGTGCTTCTTGCGGAACTTCTCCTGAAACTCTGCCCAGCCGATAGCATGACCGGCTTGCTGGAGAGCCTTGGTAGCTTCCCACCAAGACCGTGCAGGTCCAGCAAGGTAGTGGGTTGCATAAAGCACCTTCTCAGGTTCTCCTACGGCAGCAATTTCTAGGTTGTTGTTGATGGTGCGAAGCCAATCATCGGCCTCTAGTGGGTGAAGTCCCTTGGAATAGGTGGGTGGGTTGGTCTTCTGAAAGTCACTCAAAGTGGATCGCTGATTTCCTTCACCATTGCCGTTGCCATTGTGGTGGTTGTTGTTGTTGTTGTTGTTGTTGTTGTGTGCGGCAGCGATCTGCTGCAGGGCAGCGATATGAGCTTGACGCTCTGCCCGAGCAGCTTGGCGTTCCTCCATGATAAGCGCAAGAAGTTGGGCGGTGGTTGGTTCCGGTGGGGGTGGTGGTCCTCCATCCGGGTTGGAGCGACGAGTGTCCACCATCCTGAAGAACACCGGGTATAAGGGCAAGACAAAAGTCTGACTAAGGGGAGAAAGGTTGGTTTCGCATAGTGGTGGATTACTTAAGGATTATGTGAAAAATACTTTTCATAGACTAACAAGACTAGCACACTGACATAGCACAAGCATCACATCAAAGGGTTCATCACATCAAGCTTACATCCTTGCTTTTTAGCTAAGGCACATGGTACAAGTTCTCCAAAAGAACTACTACTCCTACTAGTTTAGCGATAGGGGGTCGACCTAATCCTGCGGTAGTACTCAAGTCACTCGCCTACTGAGGTGGAACCTCAGGCTCGGATACGTCAGCGTCGGACTGGTAGGGTGGCTCCTCGGGGTCTTCCTCCTCGTCATCCTCCTGCTCATAGTCCATCTCCTCCAGATAGTCGTCATCGTCACTGAGGAAAGCGTTGTTCTCCTTGCGGAGATCCTCGCCCTCCTCCTCCATCTCGTCAGTACGGAGCTCCAAATCATCGATCAGCTCGTCCTGCTCTGCCACCTGCTTGCGGAGCTTCGCTATGGTCTTCCTCATCTGGGTCCTCTTCTTGAGAAGAGCGACCTTCTCCTCCTTCAGCTGTGCCTCACTCTCGCGACTCTCCTTGAGCGAGAGGCGCTCAAAGTGAGACCGAAGTCTAGCGCACCTCAGATCCTCCTGGGTGCGAAAGAGCATAATCTCCATGTCCAAGATATACTCTCCGAATGTCGGGTGTAGAGGGGACTGAATAGGGTGTCCGTCGACAGTGCGTCTCCCGTAGAACTGGAAACGAGAGTTCACCAACTCCGCCTTGTGCTCCTCACAAAGCCGGGATAGCATCCGCTCCATGGAACGACACAGTCCGTCGTCCCAGTGGACATCCATGGTGGTAAAGATGAGTGTCTTGGATCCGGGGGACTTGATGTTCCCGCGAACAGACGACTCGACCAACCAGGACAGGTTCCCGTTGCCGGGAGTGTCCACCTGGGCTCCCTTAAACTCAGGAGTGGGACGACCTAACAGCTTGGTCAACTCGAACAGGTCCTTCTCGAACATCAACGTGCCGTCCTTCTCGAGCTGAACAAACTCGGTGAAGTGGAGTGCCATCTACAATTTTAAGTCAAGTTTTTAAGTTAGTGTGATGACGAGTGTATCAAAATTTCAAATGTAGTGAGGCAGCAAGTGAGCAAAATTTTAAGTTTTAATATATAAGGGAAAACTTAATATTTAGTAAGGGTAGAATTTTGCAGAAGTAAGAGGATGAGAGATAAGCACTTTTCGAAAATACTTCATTCCTTTATTTCTTTAGAATTTAACTTTTGTAACTCCTACCTAGCGACCATGCTATACTAAGGTTTCTAAAGTCAACCTGGCTCTGATACCAGGTCTGTGGGGACCCCGGACTAGCTGTCCGAAATACCCGATTATGCTTAACACAACGATCCCGTGATCAGTCTGTCGTTGCACATAATCCGAACTGAATACCAAAGTTTACATCCATTACAATACCGGAATAAGTCTTACATAACAGGTCATATAGACCAAGTCTTACACAGGTGCCTTCTAGGGCCAAATCAACATAAGCAGCGGAACTTAAACGTAGTAGACATCCCAGAGCTAACGATGACCCGACAGGCAGTCGACTTGAGAAGATCCTTAGTTGGCGTAGATGTCGCCATACTCCTCCTGGGCGTAATACTCCTCCAAGTCTGGCTACGACAATAGCCAGAGACAAGCTAGTATGAGTACATTGAAATGTACTCGCAAACTACTCCAACATGAGTGCACTAGTCTCATTTTTAGTTTCACATTTTTATTTATTTAAAACATCTATGTATCTTTGTTGAAGAAGGTAAGAAGATTGTAACTATCCCTAGTATCTCCTGAGCATTAGTTTCTTCAAAACTCCTCCTCTTCCCAACCAAGGTCCTTCATGGTACCAAGTCTCCAACGTCCTCATACCAAATCCGTTGGCATAGGTGTATGGATCATTCCACCAATTTCCTTTCTCTAGAAAACACAATCCTTTTCAAAAACTTGCACATGGTCAAAGTAGGGCCTTTCAACTGTCCATATCCGAGGACTCGGCTATTCGAATAGTTTTAACCCTCTGCAGAGGTAGCACGCTTTTCCCACACCCATCCGACAACTCATCGTGTCTGCCACGTCTCGCCATACCAGGGGTATGCGAAGTTGAGTCACCGATCCTAGTCTGTCCTTTGCTCATGCTAGTATAGGATCCTGCCCCTATGATACCTTCCATCGACACTTAACCCAGCCCGTCGGAATCTAAGTGTGAGGACTCATAGGTTTTATCTGGCGGTGTATAGGGGACATCCTTCTATCCTCCTCCTTATCTACTCATAGAGTTTGAGCGAGGACCCAGGTCAGGGGTAGGTCACCAAACCATTCCCTCATGCATAACGGAGTCATCTCCGTTGATGCAGTGTCCCATACTAATAAGAGCAAACTATATGACTAAGCCCTTTCCCATATGTGGGTAAATGTGGTCGCACAGAGTATCGGCTGATCGACGTAAGTACTAAGACACAATGTGCTTTTCTCAAAACCATCTTTCTCCACTTCCTTATTTCAACACCACATCTTGGTGTTTTGTATCCACACAAGGTTTTCAAAGGAGTTTTGAATAAAACAATGTTGGTTTTTCCCATCCTATAGTTTTAGCATATATTTCTATATAGGGTGGCAAAATAACTTAGGTATACTTTTGAAAAAGGATTTTTATAAACCTTTGCTTTTGAAAAAGGACTTTGTAAATCTAGATGCATAAGTTATGTGCAAGCTCAGAGAGTAGCTTGCCTTGCTCGGCAAAGTGATCCTGGTCTTGGTCTTCAGGTTCCACAAATCCTTCCTCCTCGATGTACTCGACAACGCTCTCGTCTAATACACAATCAAGCAAATACAAACAATCACTAACCTACTCAACCAATTATCACAACAATACAATCTTAAATGCTCTAAATAGCCACTTCATCTATCAAACAAAACAATTTGGCTTTAATTTAATTGAATTAGTCCTTATCCATTTATTTCCTAATTGGGGCAGAAACTAGTTGAACAAGTTTAATTACATAACTTAAGTTCTGTTGGTCGCAAAAATACAAACTAAAATTCTACAGAGAGCTACTGATGTGTAGAATATGACACAATTGGATTTAGATCCATTGGAGTTACCAAATTCCCTACACAATGTTTTGAATCCAGAGGCCTAAAAATCAAGTTTTATCTACTAGTCAAGTTCTGTTGATCTAAAAATTAAATCCTCTTAGGGGTGACTAACCAGGACTAAATGTGAACTAATAAAATTGGTCTTAAATCATTTGGACTAACAGAGCATCAGAAACAAACAAGTTTAGATTTTAAACCCTTTATGGTATTTTGAATAATGTATTTTTATTATTTATTCAAATGGAGTGAAACCAATTGGGTTGGATAGATAATTTCATAACCTTTCCAGAACAGTTTGATTTGTTCCATTTGGAGTTGTAAAACTAAAGTTATGGAATTTCTAAGTTTGGGTCCAGTACTGATTTCAAATTAAAACTAAATTCGAAAATTAACTGCCTGGGTGGATAATGTTGAAACCCTGACGGGTGGGGCCTACTGGTCAGTGACTCAGCGTGCGCGCGCGGGATTCATTTAAATCTGACGTGCGGGGCCCGCACGTCAGCGCCTAATCGCGCGAAGCGGTAAGTTGCCGTTGGATCAAGATCCAACGGCCGTGAGCGAGCGCACCGGCGGCGACCCAAAATCGGGCGGCGCCGTGGCTCCGGCAACGGCGAGGTGCACGGAGAGCTCACCTCGAGGCTCGGGAGACGGCGGCGAGGGTGCAGATCGACGGCGGCGACTCGGGGAAGGTCGTGGGGACGAGCGGCGCGTGCTGAGGTGGTTCCAATCGGCGACGGCGAGGAGCTCCTCCTCCGCGGCCGTGCTCCAACTCCGGCGAGTCCTCTGCGTCGCTGCTGGGCACGAACCAGAGGGGAAAAGGGACCGGGTGAGTGAGGCGGTAATGGAGAAGAGGATGCGAGCCAGAGAGGAGAGAAAGGGAGGCCAGCACGGCCTGGCCGTGGTCGTCGCCTACCTCGGACACGGCGAGCTCGAGGAGACCCACGGACGGCCGGGTTCTCACGGCGAAGGCTCCGCCCTCCAGGCGGTGCACGAGAGGGGGTGGTGTGAGGGGGAGAAGCGGTGGAGAGGTGTGGGGAAATGGGGTGCTCGGAGGGGGGCTTTATAGCGGCCGGGCGGCGCACGGTGGACGCGGTGCAGAGGGCACCCGCGGTCGTGCGAGCTCGCCGTAGGCCGGTGGAGGGGTGCGGCTACGCTGCTGGATGCTCGGGGAACCAGACGGGCAAGGTGGGGTGGCGTGGCGCGCTCGGGCGTGCTCGGGATTTTGGCCCGGCCGTGAGAGCGCACGGGCGGCGCGCGGCGTGCACGTCGCGGCGTGGCTGTCGCGGCGTGGCTGCGGGCTGCTGGCGGCTGCGGTGCGGGCTGCTGCTGCGCGAGGAGACAGAGGGGTGAGGGAGGGAGAGAGAGGCAGCCGCGCGGCCGGCACGGCGCGGCGTCGCCGCGGCCACTGTGCCGACACGACGACGTGCGCATGGC
This sequence comes from Poa annua, assembly GCA_026929855.1. Lineage (NCBI taxonomy): Eukaryota > Viridiplantae > Streptophyta > Magnoliopsida > Poales > Poaceae > Poa > Poa annua. Next base: position 68,963,268 of record CM049434.1, read on the forward strand.
CGACGCTGTCGCCAGCTCCTCCACGGCGACTCCGGCGACCATTTGGCTCCCTCCAGCGTGCGGCGTGATCGTGGCGAAGAGGGGAAAGCAGTGGAGGCCTCAATTCGACGAATACACAACACATTGCTCGGATTGATCCATGGTTTGGCTCGGTTTTGGGAAGAACACACGATGCACAGAAGGTGTTTGTTGAATTTCCTGAACCAAAACAGTAGGCATTTTGGCTATTTAATTTTCATACCTTGCTTAATTCTTTTGGTTCCAAACTTAGGATCTAGGCTAAATACATTATTGGTAAGTGATACAAAGTCTTTTTGAAATATTTGGAAATATTTCAATAATGAATTTCTAATTTGAATTTGAGGTTTTGAATTTGAAATTTGAAAGGGAATAGTTTGTGGAAACCCAATGGTGTGGTCTTTGGAATTATTCCTCACTAACCTTGGTTTGAGAAAATAAAGTAAGTTTCTTATTTTTGGAAAAATATTGTGACATGTGTCACATAGTTTTATAGTTTTGGAATGTTGTTAAGTTTATTTTGTATTCTTCAAATTTGGTAATTGGAGTTAGGTGTTTAACAACATAGCAAGCAATGTATGATAACAATAATCAAGAATTAAACACATGCTGGTTTTGTAAGAAAAGTTTTTGTTGGCCCACATTTTTGCATAATCTTTCATATTTAATATTTGGGATGTTACACTGCGCCTGACGCGCGAGTGGGCATGGAGCGACGCCGAGACCTCCAGAACCGCCTCGTCGAGGAGCTCGGTCAGGCGGGGCAGCAAAACCGCAGGGCCCTCCAGGGAGGGATGGTCACCTATGCCTCCGGCTGCATGGCCTTCACGCGCGCCCTGCGTCGTGTGGTCTGGCCGCAGAAATTCAGGCCAGCGCTCCCCAAGGGCTTCGACGGGTCCACCAACCCTCTCGAGTTCCTGCAGCTCTACACCACCTCTATCCAGGCTGCAGGGGGCGACGACAAGGTCATGGCCAACTGGTTCTCCCACGCCCTCAGGGACTCGGCGCTGTCCTGGCTTCTCAACCTGCCGGAGGACTCCATTGACTCCTGGGAGGAGCTCTGCAGGCAGTTCGTCGCCAACTTCAAGGGCACGTACGAGCGCGCACTCACCCACAACGACTTGCGCGCTGTGGTGCAGAAGAAGGATGAGACTCTTCGCAAGTACATCCAGCGCTTCAGCCAGGTGCGGAACAAGATTCCAAACATCCCCGACACCCAGGTGATCGCTGCCTTCCGCGAGGGCGTCACGAACCGCAGGATGCTCGAGAAGCTCGGCATCCACGACAAGCTCACCTCTGTGGTGAAGCTGTTCGATCTGGCGGATAAGTGCGCCAAGGCTGAAGACGGACTCCTCTTCGTCAAGATGAGCGCGCGGGGGGACGACCCTGGCGAGGGGTCTAAGAGCCACAAGAAGAAGGAAGAGCCCAAGCGCAAGGCCACCGCGGTCCTCGCGGCAGAGCCTGACGCGAAGGGCCCCCGCAGGGGTTCTCCCGAGCGCGGCGACAAAGAGGTGGACCACCGTCTGTTCTGCGTCTACCACAACAGGCGTGGGCACGCCACAGACGACTGCTTCGACCTCAAGAGGCTGAGCAGGGAACGCGAGCGAGGAGAAGGCAGCGGAAGCCGCGGCAGAGGTCGCGGCTACCGCAAAGACGGCAGGGGTAGGCGCGAAGGCGGCTACCAGAAGCCGCCGGGCACTCAAGCCAATGCTGCCGAGAAGAACAACAACCTCCCCGACGAGGAAGATGGAGGCTACCAGGCCCTGAGAGGCGCCATGGCCTGCATCCTCGGCGGAGCTCAAGCGCCCAAGTCGAACAATCAGTTCAAGCAGTTCGCCCGCGAACTCAACGCTGCGCTCCCGAGCACCGAGACCTCTAGACCCCTCAAGTGGTCCCAGTACACCATCGCCTTCGACGCCAAGGACCACCCCAAGTCGACCAAAAGTGTTGGAACCCTCCCCCTGGTCTGCTCCCCCACCATCAACAACATCACTGTCTCCAAGACGCTCATTGATGGGGGAGCGGGCCTGAACGTCATCTCTGTTGAAACCTTCGAGACGCTTCAAGTGCCCTACGAGTGGCTTATGCCCTCCAGGCCGTTCACGGGCGTCACCAGTGGTTCTATCGAGCCTCTGGGGCAAGTCCGCCTCGCGGTCACCTTTGGCACACAGAAGAACTATCGCACGGAGCTGATCGACTTCGACGTCGCCCACATCGGTTTGCCGTACAATGCCATCCTCGGCTACCCCGCCCTCGCGAAGTTCATGGCCGTCACGCATCACGCCTACAACATGGTCAAGATTCCCGGCAGCGCTGGCACCATCGCCGTTCATGGCCATGTCCTGGACGCCACGCGCGCTGTCGAGAGCGCCTACAAGGCAGCCGCCATGTCTTTCCCGGCTGACGAGGACATGGAGCCTCTCGAGAGGCCCAAGAAGAAGAAGCAAGTGTTCTCTCAGGAGCAAGCCGCCACGAAGAAGGTGCCGCTGGACACCACCAGCTCGGGGGCTGAAGGCTCGGGGGCTAGCGTCACCATAGGCGCTGCTCTGCCTCCCAAATAGGAAAGCGCGCTCGTCGCCTTCCTTCGGGCAAACTCTGACATGTTCGCGTGGACTCCGTCAGATATGTCCGGTGTACCAAGGGAGGTGATCGAGCACCATTTAGCCGTGTGTCCAGACGCACGCCCCGTCAAGCAAAAAGCACGTAAGCAAGCCCCCGAGAAGCAAGCTTTCATCATCAAGGAAGTAGAGAAGCTAAAAGCGGCAAACGTCGTCCGCGAAGTCGCGCACCCCACTTGGCTCTCCAACGGCGTGGTTGTCCCTAAACCCGCTGGAGGAGGACGACTCTGCATCGACTACACCGATGTCAACAAGGCCTGCCCCAAGGACCCGTACCCCATGCCGAGGATAGACCAGATCGTGGACTCCACCGCTGGCTGTGACCTCCTCTGCTTTCTGGACGCCTTCTCTGGTTATCACCAGATCAAGATGGCTAAAGAAGACGAGGAGAAGACGGCATTTCTCACCCCTTGTGGTGTGTACTGCTACACATGCATGCCCTTCGGCCTGAAGAACGCTGGAGCCACCTTCCAGAGGCTCATGAGGATAGCCTTGGGGGCGCAGATGGGTAGAAACGCCGAGGCTTACGTCGATGATATCGTGGTCAAGTCTCGAGAGGGGGACACCCTCTTGAGGGACCTCGAGGAAACCTTCGCCAGCCTGAGAAAGGTGAACATCAAGCTGAACCCCGCCAAGTGCGTCTTCGGGGTCCCTTCAGGCAAGCTCCTCGGATTCCTCGTGTCCCACCGTGGCATAGAGGCAAATCCTGACAAGATCAAGGCCATAGAGCAAATGCAGCCTCCCCGCCGACTCAAGGACATGCAGCGCTTGGCGGGCTGCATGGCCAGCCTTGGCCGTTTCATCTCCAAATTCGGCGAGAGAACCCTGCCATTTTTCAAGATCATGAAGAGATCGGGCACATTCAAGTGGACCCCTGAGGCGGATAAAGCCTTCGAGGACTTAAAGAAGTATCTGGCTAGCCCTCCAGTCTTGGTGGCCCCCAGGGCAGGCGAGCACCTGAAGCTGTACCTCTCAGCCACCCCTCCGACCGCGAGCGCCGTCTTGGTGGTCGAGAGGGAAGAGCCTGTCCTCCCCAAGAAGAGCACTGCAACTCCAAGCCCAGAACCCCCCGACAAAGGCACCGTCGAAGGAGCAGCCTCCACAGACCCACTGCCAGGCCCACAGCCTCAAGTCGAGTCTGCTCCCCCCACCCCTGTCGAGATGCCTCTACAGGCAGATCTCGACAAGGGCCCTGAAGAGCCTCAGCAGGGGGCTGACGCTGCGCCACCTCAGGCAACCCTCGTCGAGCACCCCGTCTACTTCGTCAGCACAGTACTGCGGGACGCTCGAGAGAGATATCCAATGCAGCAGAAGCTCCTCGTCGCGCTCCTCATCGCCTCCAGGAAACTGAGACACTACTTCCAGGGCCACCCCATCACGGTGGTCACTGCCTTCCCTCTGGAACAAATCCTGCGCAACCCCAACGCCACAGATCGTGTCGCAGGATGGAACATCGAGTTGCAGCCATTCAACTTGCGCTTCGACACCACGAGGGTCATAAAAGGAAGAGCGCTGGCTGACTTCGTCGCCGAATGGACTGACCCAAGCCCCGAGGAGCCTCGCGAGGCAGAG